>CM019117.1:10054298-20054298 GCA_009720345.1 Fragaria iinumae | reverse complement strand
ATGAGTCATGGGACGTCCACGCAGACCACTACTCTGCTGAGTTCCGCCCCTGACTGCTGAACTGCCATGGCTACCACTGCTGGAGGCTCTAGCTGAAGACTGGCTGAGTAGGGGCAGGGGTGGTCCTCTGAGCCAATAATGGACAATCCCTCCTGAAATGATCTTGACCACCACACTCATAACACCCAGAAGACTGTTGCTGCCCAAAAGAAAAAGTCTGACCACCAGATGTCCCACCATGGAAACTGCCACCAGCACCAAACTGACCAGTCTGTTGTCTACCCAATTGGCTCCGAAAAGGTCTCCTGTGACGCCCCTTAGCTCTGAACCGAGAATTAGAACTTGATCCCCCACTACCGCCACTACCCGCTGAAGATCCAGAAGCGGATGACGAAGCGGCCTTCTTAGAGGGACCCTGACTGGGACCACTGAAATCTTGGGGCCGAGTACTATATGTTCCCTTGGTCTCGATGGCCATGGCTGCACTAACCGCATCAAGAAAAGTCGGGTAAATAACACATGTCATCCTATCTACATACACTCCACCAAGTGCCCCAATAAACATATCAATCCTGGTCCTCTCATCAGGAACCAAATATGGCACATGGTAGCTCAAGGTAGTGAACCACTGCTCAAACTCTATGACACCCTCATCAACCCTCTTCTTCATGTTCAGAAAATCCGTCTGAATCCTACTACGATGAGCATGACTGAAATACTGACCCAAGAAGAGCGTCTTAAACTGCTCCCAAGTCATATCCTGAGCACCACCATTATTTCTGCTAGCGAGAGTCCACCATTGATGCGCTGAGTCATCCAGAAAAATCACTGCCATCTTCACTTTTTTTTCTTCCGTCAGATCAGTGCTCTCAAAAGCCTTTTCCATCTTATCTACCCAAGTCTATGCATCAAGGGGTCCCTTGGCACCCTTGAACTCAATTGCCCCAGCATCGAAGACATTATTCTTCCTCACAGACCGAGGGTGCTGAACCTTATCTAAAGCACCTCTCAGCATATTCCCAATGGAATCAACTAATCCTCTAACTTCATCACCCTCATTCGCGTTGGTCGAGGTAGCCACACGAGGTTGGCGTCTAGGAGGCATAGTACCTGAGGAATGAGATATTTAGTAGTCTGTATACAAGACTAACAGAACTATCACACATACCCAATAACACATAACATCCAAAGCATAAAATGCTAGTGAATCCGCCGCGGTCGGATCACCACTCTATAGGAACTACGTGCTTCTTAGGCAAATATGATAGTAATAAGCAGGCAGGAAATGAAACCTAAAGCTCTGATACCAATTGTCAAGACCCACCCCGAATTTCACCCTGAAACCCGAGGTAAGTCTTGCGGGGTTCACCTCCAAGGAAAATTTACCGAAAAACTCAGCAAACCTCCCTTGAAAATGAACAACCCTGACCCGGAAAATAGAAAAACTACTCTTTATAACAAATTAACCATTCTCCATTTCAACCCATAAATTTAAAATAACATATATCATAGCACACCACCGAGAAAATTATACAATAATCCCAAGAGTATTCAGAGCTACTAAAACCAACGGAAGCAGGAAAATACCCTAGTAGGTTAAGCAGGTAACCTACTGGTGAAAAGTGGCTGATAGATGGGTAACTATGCCTCGTCTTCTCGTACTAGTACCGACCCGCACTCTGCAGACTGGGCATTTTGAAAACGAAGAGCCCAGGGGAAAACATTTGAAACCGTTAGAGTGAGTGGACAAAAATAAATTTAAAAGAAATAATTCTTTATGCTTTCCCAAATTAATTTCCATAGAAATTATGATGCATACGACAGCTCAAAAGCTCTCAACTCAAAAACTGGAAAATACATGACTAGCTCTGGTTAATCTCCGAAACTTAATTAAATACAGCCTCTCAGGCTAAACTATATATATATATATATATATATATATATATATATATATATATATATATATATATATGTATGTATTTACACTCGTCATACTCCTTGTATGATTTCTTATTAAGAAATATAAAAAAAATAGAAATTCATACAAGGCTACTACGCTTGCGTCTAACGCTCACGTCACGCCCTAATGGAATTTTACCTCATTATGCGGAAAAGACGGGTGTATATATACGTGCATATTCCCTATATGAATTATTATTATATTCATATAGGGCTACGACGATTGCGTCTAACGCTCACATCACACCATAATGGTATTTTAGCTCATTATGGCGGAAAAGCACGTATAGCTAGTTAGCATTTATTTATATACATATTATCCTCATAATCATTCATATATGAATATATAATCACCGAAATTCTCAATTTCGGTTATTTTCCAACAAAAGAAATTATTCATTAATAAACCATTTGCATGCACATTATTTAAAACAAAAGTCCACTCACAAATTAGGCCTAAGCCTGATGTTGATCTGAGGCCTCCTCTGCTCGAGCCTCCTCACGTCATGTTCTAAAAACATAATTAAATCCTCAACTATAACCCAACGCTTATATAAAATTAGACAAAATTAATTATGAGCTTTGCACGCTCATCCATGCCTAACGTCTTAATTCTCAACTTCGCTTTGATCCATACTTTACCACAATATCGACATCCTTACTACCACTCTCTCCAGTCCTAACAACAATTAACCAACAGCTGCATTATATCCCATTAACCGCCATATTTGACAAATCTTATAAAAATCCAAAACCTATCCAAAACTCCTCCAAAAATTCCAAACTTCACATCAATACACTCCCCTTAAGAAAACACATCTAAAACCCTAAAACTTCCCTTAACAGCGGCGGCCGGCGGCCGACTCCGGCGACCTCCAATACCTACCAAAATTTAGCACAACCTTCCTCTCAACACGCACAACAACTTCCCTAACTAGCACAAACACAAATTCCAAGCTTAGATAGGGTAATCGAACCAAAACAGTGATTTGAGCCCTAGAACTTCAACTCACCGATTCTCCTTACCTAGCTCAAGAGGGAGCGAATCCTTTGGAGGGATTGCTACACAGGAGGAGGGCTTCCAAACGAGCTAAGTGGCTCCGGCTATGGTGGCCGGAGGAGTGAGTTCCGGCGACGGAGCACTCCGAACAGTCGGACCTTTCGGGTTCGATTTCCCCTTCACGGGGGCACTAGGGAGGCTGCCACCGGTCCAGGAAGGAAGAGGAGGAGATGGCCGACCGTTTGGGACCGGTGCAGTGACTTACGGTGGCCGGACGGCGGCGGACGGGCGCGGGGAACGTCCGGTAGGGGGAGAGAGAGAGATAGAGAATCGGGAGGGAGGAGAGAGAAGAGAGAGAAAATGGTTTGGGCTTTCCAAACCCAACCGGTCCAACACCAAATATAAACCCAACTCCAAAAAAATAACACCACAAAATAATACCCCAATAAAAATTACCTTTTACTAGCCAAAATTTACCATTTTTACCGTCGGCAAAAATTTCCACTACGAATAATCCGTTCGAAATACTCGTCCCCCAAAACCCATCTGGGGACCAATTAAACTATAAACTCATTAACGAAGACGGTAAAACTCTTATTAACACCATGTCAGTAAATAAGGTAAAAATTTAAGAGTCGGGGCGTGACAACTTGACCTAGTTTACTTAACTGAATAAAAAACCATCAGTTGTCATTTGAGAAATGATATGTTACTTTTGATGTAAAACCAGAAACCATTATCGATGATCTTGTATCAATACTAAAGCGTTTAGATCATGTATACATCTATATTGTTATGTTTAATATTGAATATCGAAAAAATTAATGTTCTTTATAGGTCTAGTTTAGTAAATTTGAAACAGAACAAAAAGAAATAATGTAATTTCAGAGATTTTTGTTTGAAAATAAAATAAAAACGTAAGACCCACCCAATGACATAAAACCCGAGCCCAATACCAAACCTAATGCATCAAAAGTAAAAAAAAAAACCTAGACACACTTGAAACGCGCCTCTTCTTCTTCCTCTTCAGTCCACGACACCGAAAATCCCAAGCTCTTTGTACTCTTTGTACTCTTTGTAGTCGGTTATGCATAAAACAACCTTCCAAGCCCGTAAACCAGCAAGCACCAGCACCCCACGGTCAAGACAGCCGAGCCCACTTTGGGGTTCCCATCCCGTTTGCATGGGCCGGGCCCGACCTCGTTGGCGGCATTGGGCCGGGAGCGATTCCAGAAGGCATAAGGGAGCTAGGCATTTGAAGTAGCAGCAGAGGCAATTGTCCCACATCGGTTTTCAAGTAGAGAAGAGAACCCACTCTGGGCCATAAATATGGCCCAGCCACCAGCTTGTCAGGTACCATTAACTACCCTCATCAAATATATTCACCAAGATACTGACTAAAGCTTCGGAGGAGGAAAGACCGGAGCATCTCGGTCGCCTTTGTTATTGCAGGCCGAGAGGAGGATAACCCACCATCAGCTTCTGCAAGCACCAACCGGGATTATGCAGAAACATTTGGCGCCGTCTGTGGGAACCATTACTAAAAGTGCCAGCGTGACTCGATGGCTGAGTTAACCGAGCAGCAAGACCAGGAGGCGGGACAGGAATGGCAAAGGGAGGTGACATACGGACGGACCCTGGAGTTAGGAGGGGGGAGTTCAGGAATTACGGGGAGAGACCTACGGGATGGGACACCAGAGTATGTGCCGCGGGATCTCAATCCCCAGGAGATGGCGGAAATGTTGGAAGACATGAGGACCCAAATCACTCGTCTAGAGCAGCAAAGTTCTAGGGATTGGGAAGAGGCCTCCGGAAGGGAGCGCAGGTTGGAACGGGATAATGTCATGCTCATGAGAGCGCTAGCCAGAGGGGTTGAGCACCGGGAGGCATTGGATAGGGCGGGTGAGTTGGATCGAGCGGTCACGTCCTGGCAGACGGGCACCCTGGTGGGAACGAACCGTAGGACCGTGCACATAGGGACGAACCTGTTCCCAGAAGGGATGCGGAACGAGGGACCGCCGCCCTTGCCCGAGCAAATCCCGAAAGTCCAAACTGGAAGGCAGGGAGATTAGAAGAAACCTTAAGAGCAATCCGGGACAGTGTGGTGAGTTTGGCAGACCGAATCTCGGACACCGAGAGAAAGGGAATGCGTAACCTGACCCATGCGAGTTTCGAGGAAAGAGGGGGACCATTCACAAGAGCGGTCACCCAATCCGTCCGGCCAAACACATCCAAGCCATTGAAACTTAGCTACAATGGGGATCGTGACCCCTACCTCTTCCTCGATAGTTTCAAGTCTCACACGAATGCTAAAGGATACTCGGATGCAGTATGCTGCAATATGTTCCAGGAAACGTTAGCAGGGGAAGCGCTAAGCTGGTTCTACGAACTCCCGTCGAACTCGGTCGGCTACTTCCGGGAGCTGGCAGACAAGTTCGTCAATAGATTCATTTTACTGACGGACGGGCAGAACACTGCCCAACTGTTCAAAGTAAAGCAAGATAAGGGAGAAGGCTTGAAAGCTTTCATGAACCGATGGCAAGGAGCCACGGCCAGGGTTCGGAGCTTTGATAAGAAGGTTGTGGAGGAGGCGTTTATTCAAGGATTGTTGCCCGGGAAGTTTTTATATGCGGTAAAAATCAAAAATCCACAAGGCTACGACGAGCTTATGGACATGGCGATCCGACATGCACAAGCAGACCATGATACTTATGGGGGAACCTCGGCCGGGAAAAGGAAAGACGAAGGGAGAGACGGCGGGTCCCCGGTGCAAGAGATCCGAGAGGTTAGAGCATGGAAGGGAGAGCGGGAACCGGACACGGGCCCAGCTGGAAAGAGGCACAAGGAAAGAAACTGGGGGAAAGCAGGGAAGCAGCCTAGCGCGCAAGGGAAAGCAAAAGGATCCTACCAAGATACAGGGTATGCGAGAACGGTGTCGGCAGGCACGGAACATTTCTCGGCTCTCAACGCCACTTACGAGGCGATATGGAACGAGAATAAGACTGCCATTTTGCCTCCCCCGGCCTGGAAGTTTCCATCCTCTCGGCTCACCAAGGAAGACACCGGAAAATTTTGTGGATACCACAGTGAGGCGAGCCATAACATTAACAGTTGTATAGAGTTGAAAAGAGCGGTAGAGCGCCGGGTAAAAGAAGGGAAGCTGCAGCAGTATGTGCCCGGGCCGAGGAACGCGGGGGCAATCGAGGTATATGGGAGAATTAACACCATCCTTGGTAGGTCCCGTATAGATCACAGGAGCAACAAGGCAAAAAAGCAATGTACGGGACAACGGGATGGCAGGAAAGTCTACGCCTTTAGTAGTAACAACCAGCGGGTAACCGCCGGTTGGAAGTCCGTAACCTTCCTGGAAGAGGAAGAGGAGGGAATCAGGCAGCATGAGGATCCGTTCCTGATAACGTTACAGCTCGATCACTATATCACGAAGAAGATCCTCATTGATACTGGAGGCTCAGTCAATCTATTGTTCAAGAGTGCCTGGAAAGGACTTTATTGAGGAAGCAATAAGTTGCTCCAAGACCATGAGCCGCTGATTAGCTTCTCGGGAGATGTTGTTCAACCTCTCGGTTCAGACAGTTTTGGAGTAAGCTTGGAAGGACAGGAGGGGTCGCCCGAGCAACAATCGAGTTTATCGTTGTTGATTTTGAATTGTCTTACAACGGGATCTTGGGAAGACCGGCCTTGTGGAAGTTGAAGTCGTTTGTTGCTGGCCATATGCTGATGATGAAGCTCCCGAACCAAACAGGAATCATTACGATCCGGGGCGACAAGGGGGCGGTAAGGAGCTGCTATGCGGTAGACAACGGGAAGAGAAGGTCAGAGGTGCTGTCGGCCAGCCAGCCCATGGCATCACCCTCAGACCCTTACATGGATCCCAGAGATGATGCCGACTCGGATGAGGAACGTCTGGGATCAGTAGACGAAACATAAGCGGTATCAATCTCAGAGGAGTTCTCGGATATCAAGTTGACCATCAGG
The DNA here is from genome assembly GCA_009720345.1 of Fragaria iinumae. Classification (NCBI taxonomy): domain Eukaryota; kingdom Viridiplantae; phylum Streptophyta; class Magnoliopsida; order Rosales; family Rosaceae; genus Fragaria; species Fragaria iinumae. The sequence goes on along the minus strand of CM019117.1, from coordinate 20,047,343 downwards.
ACGGGGCAGTCACCCGGGGTGCGAGCGGCCTTGATCGACTTCTTAAAGGGAAACAGCGGGCCGTTCGCCTAGACTTACAGAGACATGCCCGGGATAGCAAGCGACATCGTAACACACAGGCTAGGAATCCGGGACGGATTCCCTCCCGTGCGGCAAAAGGGGAGGACGTTTCAGCCAGAAAAGTATGAAGCAATGAAGGGGGAAGTGCAAAAGCTAATAGACATCGGGTTCATAAGGTAGGTCATATACCCCTAGTGGCTGGCCAACGTGGTCATGGTTCCAAAGAAGTCAACTGGGCATTGGAGGATGTGCGTGGACAACTCGAATCTCAATAGGGCATGCCCAAAGGATAGCTTCCCGCTCCCACGCATCGATCAGCTAGTGGACTCCACGTCCGGGTTTGACCTCATGAGCTTCATGGAAGCCTACGCCGGCTATAATCAGATCCGGATGGATCCAAGGGATGAGGAACACACGGCTTTCACGACCGACAGGGGCTTGTATTGCTACAAGGTAATGGCTTTCGGGCTGAAGAATGCGGGAGCAACTTACCAGCGGCTGATGAATGTCATGTTCGCCGAGTACCTCAGGAACATAATGGAGGTATATATCGATAACATGCTGGTCAAAAGTCTAAAGGCTGAGGAGCATGTAGGGCATCTTGAGAAGGTCTTCGAAGTCATAATGAGGTTCGGGATGAGGTTGAACCCTCAAAAATGCATCTTCGGGGTCGTTAAAGGAAAGTTCTTGGGTCATATAATCAGCCGGCGAGGAATCAAAGCCAACCCGGAGAAAATCAGGGCCATCTTAGATATGGAAAGACCCACGCTAAGGAACCAGGTGCAGTCGTTGGCCGGGAAGGTTGTCGCGCTGGCTAGGTTTGTGCACGGCTTACGGATAAGTGTGCCCCTTTCTTCCGGCTGTTACGAGACCAGAGATGTAAGGAGATAGTGTGGGGATCCGAACAGGAAGAAGCTTTCAAGCAGATAAAGGCGTACCTCACGTCCGCACCGGTTTTGTCAAAGCCAATCCCGGGCGAGATGCTTTACTTGTACCTCGCCGCATCGCAGTCGGCGGTCAGCTCAGTGCTCATCAGAAAAGAGTCTGACGTCGAGCATGCAGTATTTTACGCCGGGAAAGGATTCACACTAGCCGAGAGCGGGTACCCGGACGTCGAGAAGCTTGCTTTGGCCCTTATAGTAACTGCCAGAAGGCTCAGGCATTATTTCCAGGCCCACTCGATAACCCTTTATACCAACCACCCCCTGAGGCAGATCATGCAAAAGCCGGAAATCAGTGGGAAGCTGGTTAAATAGGCCATTGAATTAGGAGAGTTCGATATCCATTACTGGCCGAGAATAGCTATAAAGGGCCAAGTAGCGGCCGATTTTATAACCGAGCTCACGCCCATGGCAGTAATGGGGGAGCCGGCAGATTTCAGGCCCATGAAAGCGGTGGGGAAGTCATCCGAACCCGGCTGGGAGGAAACAGATTCTAAGCCGTACGCAAAGGTACAAGTCGAGGAGTCATCGGCACCATTCTAGAAATTCTTTGTCGACGGCTCGGTGACAAGAAGTAAAAGCGGGGCGGGAATAATATTGGAGACCCCCGATGGGTTCAAGCACGAGTACGCACTAGAATTTCAATTCCAGGCATCCAACAACGTAGCAGAGTATGAAGCCTTGATTGATGGACTGCAACTCGCCCGAGACATTGGCGTGGATAGAATGGCAGTGTTCAGTGATTCACAGTTGGTTGTGAATCAGGTCAACGATAGCTTTGAAGCAAAGGAGCCTCAGCTGAGCTCTTACCAAGCGCTTTCAAAAGCATTCATACAATGGTTCACGTCGGCCACTCTCTCCCACATCCCCCGGAAGGAAAATCGTCATGCGGATGCCCTTGCTCGCCTAGCCACTGGAGGGCCAGGTAAAGGAAAGAAGAAGGCAAGGATTGAGGTTCTTGGAACACCGAGTATCAGTAGACAATCTCGGAGATATTCATGGTCGAGGCGGGACCCGGAGAGCCTACATGGATGGACCCCATAATCGAATTCATGAAGGAAGGGGTACGCCCGAAGGGCAGGCGTGAAGCACGAAAACTCCAATCAAGATGTGCAAGGTACACGCTCATGAACTGGGAAGCTGTACCGAAGAAGTTACAGTTTCCCAAACCTCAAGTGCGTGACTGAGGAGGAAGGAGAAGCGATCATGGGAGAAATACATGAAGGGGTGTGGGGGAATCATTCTGGATCCCGGTCGTTAGCGCACAAGGCACTACGCACAGGGTTCTTCTGGCCCAACATGGGCGCCATAGCAGATAAGATGTCGGCGAGATGCCGAAAATGCCATTTGCATGCCAACGGGATACACTCCCCTTCTATTGCTCTATCCATATTGTTGTCACCCTGGCCTTTCGCATAGTGGGGCCTTGATCTCATCGGGATTCTGCCAATGGCACCCGGACAGTTTAGATACGTGATAGTGGCCGTTGACTACTACACCAAGTGGGTGGAGGCAGAGCCCTTGGGAAAGATAACCACCTAGTGTGTGAAGAATTTCCTGATGAAAAACATATATTGCCGATTCGGGGTCCCGGAGACAATTGTCACGGACAATGTCACACAATTCAACAATAACCATCTCATCGAGTTCGCGAAGGACATGGGCACTAAGATGGTCTTCGTCTCGGTGGCGCACCCACAGACCAACGGTCAGGTGGAGGCAATTAACAAAATCATTAAAAAACTACTGAAGAAGAAGTTGGACGACGCAAAGGGTCTGTGGGCGCAGAAGCTGCCAGAGGTGTTGTGGGCAATCAGGACCACGGCAACTGAAGCAATGGGAGAAACACCTTTTAGTATGGCTTTTGGCACGGAGGCTGTTTTGCCAATCGAGACATTGATACCATCTGGAAGGGTGGAGAACTTTGATGCCGCCACCAACGAGGAGGGCCTCCGGTTAAATATCGATCTCATCGAGGAAAGAAGAGAGAGAGAGCAGACTTGCACAACCAGGTCTATAAGCAGCGAGTGGCACGCCATTACAATAGGAAAGTCAGAACCCGGACATTGGGACTGGGGGACTGGGTAATGAAGACAATCATGACAAAGATGGCGGCCTTGGACCCCACCTGGGAGGGACCGTACAAGATCATTGAAGAGGTCGGCCTATCAACTTTCTTTCTCTAAGACCAGGATGGGGTAGTCACCGGGCGGCCCTGGAACACGGAGCACCTAAAACTTTACCCCGTATGAAGGACCGAGGTCCATTCCATTTTTGTAACAAGTACAGTTGTAAGTGTTACTGTCCCCGGGAGAAGAAAAGAAACACTCAGTCCCGGAGGATGCCTCCATTCGTTTTGAATGAATATAAGAGTGGAAAGTTCAATTCAAACTCTAATGATAGGTAATCCACCGGGAGGCATAAGTCAATACAATCCCGAGTAACGTTGAAGGGGATAAGTAATCATCCTCGAGACAAAAGTTATTGAAGTCCCACAGTAACACCAAGCGGGACAGACATAATACAAATTGTATATAACATGGCGACGCAAGCAATAAGGTTAGCCAAGGCATAATAAATTAAAACCCGGGATGCCAGGGGTATACCACCAATGGGTATTTACAAAAACAACTGGGATGTGTGATCACCGGGATACGGCACGAGGCCATTGTTTTACAAAAGCAAGGGTGACCAAAATAAATTACAGCCTATGACTGGCCGGGATCCTCTCCCTCATCCTCGGACGATTCAGCCAAGTCATCCTCTCCGCCAATTCCTTCTTCAGCAACTCTCTCGGACGGCTCACCTGTCTCAGGTTCTTTCTCGGCCGCGGCACTGGAGTTGGCCTCCCTCTCTTTGGCCTCTTGGGCAGCGAGCAAGTCGGCCGTCATCTTGGCCTTGTCCAGGTACCCAAGGCGGCTCCAGACACCGAATTTCTCGGTAATGCCACTCTCCCGGGCGGCTTTGAGCATAGCCTTCAGCTCCTCCGACTCTTTGAACCGGCCAACGGCAAGCTCGCCTTAAGCGGGGATCTGGCTTTCCAGATCCGCTATCTGGTCGTCCCTCTCCTTCAGCCTAGACCGCAGCTTCGCATTCTCCCGCTGAAGCGCGTCTATGTCGCACTCCAACGCGATCACCCTTTCAGCTTTTCCCTCCAGCTCTTTGGTGTGGAGGCTAAGTTTGGCTAGCTTGTCGGCCAACGAGTGTTTCTCCTTCCTCTCGGCCTCCAAGTCCTTCTCTATTTTCTTCCTCTCCGCCTCGAGATAGCTGATCTGGCCTTTCAAACTGGCCAGACGTTCTTTCATCTCGTTGGAATCCTCGCTGGCATCAATGGCATAGACAGCAAAGAGAGCCTGCAAGCAAATAAAGTTAGTTCAACATCCCGAACAGTGATAGAACATCAACAATACTCGGGAGAAGATTACCCTCATCATTGTCTTCCAGGCATACTGTCGGTTCTCTTGAGGAGTGCTGGACCTGACCTTGATCCGGTCCAACTCAATACCCTTCAGGTCGCCCACCATGGCACGGACAAATTTTTTGTCCGCGCACTCATACTCATCCAGGATCTGTCGGATGGGGGTCTTCCGAATTTGAGGAGGTGTCGGAGAGAGAGCGCTCATTGAAATTGGGTTTCCGGCCGAGGAACTGGCACCCTTCTGCTTCTTTCGAGGTGGCGAGGCGCTAGAGACACTCAATCACGTCAAAGTCACGCCTTCATCCCGCTGGGACTTCGATTTCTTGGATGACGGTTTCTTCCTCTTCTCACCCAAATGGACATTGACCATGTCACCGGTCTTGGCAGACCCCTCTTTGTCCGAAGGCGGTTTCCCATATCCTTCGTTGGGTATCTCCAGAAGGACAGCTTCATCCGAGACACGGGCAGTTTCGTGTGCAAGATCCACCATAGTGCAAGAGGCCTTTTTCCCGACCTTCAAGAGTTTGCTCAGCAAATCCATGTCGGACTCCATATCGCTCGGGTGTGACTCATGGTGTTTTCGTCTGGGTATTCTAGCTGAAAATAAAACCAACAGTCAAGATCACGGGTACCAAGAATAAAAGGCCAATGAAAAGCGAGAACAGAAAACAAGCAACGCTAATTTGGAACCCCACCAGGCATACGGCCGAGTTCACAGTGAACCAAAACAGCCCACCGGGTCAGGTTGTACGAGCTTCGATCCTCATCCGAGGGCCAGGACGTATATATCCGCCTGATACGTTGCTTCTAGATCTCACCAGGCATACGGCCGAGTTCACAGTGAACTAGGACAGCCCACCGGGTCAGGTTGTACGAGCTTCGATCCTCATCCGAGGGCTAGGACACATATATCCGCCCGATACGTCGCTTCTCGATCTCTGACAGCTAGAATGACTGCTCCCGAATATATCTAAACCGGTTGGGCACAACGTACGTCAGACAGTTTCTTTGCCATCGACCGCCGGCAAGCACGACCTTTGCACGCCAATGATTATTTATGGACGTCGGGAGATCAGTGACGGGAGGCAAGTAATCCCGGGCAGCAAACGAAACACACCCTCGGCAGTTCCGCTTCTTCGAGTAAAAGAGGCGGTACATGGCGCGGAATTCATTAATGGTCGGCCAACCCATCTCGGACAAGTAGTACAGACAGCATAGAGACAACAACTGGCGCCATTGGTTAGGGGGAATCTTCCCGAGAGCAAGCTGAAGCATGCTCAGCAGGTACTACACGCACTGAGGAAGCGGGAGGGAGAAACCGTTCCTAAACATGTGCTCGTGCACCGCCACGAAACCGTCTCTCAGGCAGCACGCCTGCTCGCCCTCGTACAAGCCGCGTAGGGTAACCGTGGGCGGGATCCCCCAGTCTTCGCTGAATTGTTCTATCTCGGCCGGAGACATGCTACCCCCAGGCTTGTCGCACACGGTGCCATCCTCCAAGATATACCGGCTTACCGAGCTTGCGACGTTGGTCATTGGGACTCCATGGAAAACCCCCGAGACCCAATCGACATCTCTAGTGGGTACACCTTTGTGTAACTCGGCAGGCTTGGTTGGAGATGATTCCCCCGGCCGAGTTGATCGACTAAGGTACTCTTCCATCCTCTCGTTGTTGTCCACTATCGGCCGAGAGGATGTACTCGCTCCGCTTAGATCGGTCGAACTTTGGGAGTCCATCTACCCTAGCATAACAAACCCTAAGATCTATCAGTACGCGTCGCCGGGAGTATGCATTAATTCAAAGTTAACATAGGTTCCACCCAGAAATCCATAGAACGCTAACATTCCTAGTTCTACCCAAAAACACACAAGTAACACAGCGTAGAGAAGCAAAAACAGAGGTAAAAGCAGAGGCCTAGACAAAATGCAGCAGAACGAAGCAAAAGTAGAGCAGAAACTTACCAGATTGTCGACGCAGTAGCAACGCCGGAAACTCAGAGGTCCGGTAACACCTCGCAATCGTAGGATCGGCGGCGGCAGAGCGACAGGACACGGCAAAGGCAGAGAACTGAAAGAGCAGCAGAGAAAAAGCAGAGAAAAACATAGAGAAAGTGAAGACGAAAAGGGGGGGAAGAGTTTATACTGAACTAGTGAGCAGTCGCCTCGATCCACGAACCGACGCATTAAAAAACCCAGTAAACGAAAACGAGTCACCCCTAGCCATCCGATCAAACCCCAGGATGATGCCATGTGGCTTAAACCGGCGCAGCTTCTTGAAGAAGGAAAGAGTGAAGCGACGTGCATTAAATGCTTGGTAGTTATCCCTAGGAATATCGTGACATCTGGCGAACATGCATTTAATGCCCCTACCACAGCAACGCACAAACCTCAAGAAGAGTAAGACCCATCTCAGATGAGAGTCACCGAGATCACAAGTGCAAGACCCATCTCGGGTGAAAGTCACCGAGACCATAAGACCAAGAGTAAGACCCATCTCAGGTGAGAGTCACCGAGATCACAAGTGCAAGACCCATCTCGGGTGAATGTCACCGAGATCATAAGACCAAGTGTAAGATCCATCTCGGGTGAGAGCCACCGAGATCGTACGAAGTAAAAAAAAAAAAAAAAAAAAAAAACCACCTTGGCTGAGTTCCACCAATAGGCATAAGTAATCAACCGAAAGACGAATTTTATATCATCCCTTTAAAAACGGAGCAAGTGACTTGATAAACCACGGACGACATTAACACCTTGTCACTCGAGTAGTAACACATGATGTAACACCCAAGTACAAGACCCATCTCGTGTATGTCACAGAGATCGTCCTTGTGCGCAGAGCGAATTCCACAGCTCGCGTGACAATTTCAGTCATTGCTCTAGGCGGACTCCACAGCTCGCCCGGTAAATGTTAGTCCTGAGCGAAGAAAACAAGAAAAGTAGCCCCGGAATTCGCAACACCCGTTCAACTCACGTCATGAGTCCGGACTTGGGGGGACTATGGGTGGGACCCATCCGAAATTATATACTGGTCTACGAGCTTATTTTAGCAAGTCCCCACTCAAGATGTGTCTTGAACGAGAACTTGGGGGGACTTTTAGTCGGTTGTGCATAAAACAACCTCCCAAGCCCGTAAACCAGCAAGTACCAACACCCCACGGTCAAGACAGCGGAGCCCACTTTGGGCTTCCCGTCCCGTTTGTATGGGCCGGGCCCGACCTCGTTAGCGGCATTGGGTCGGGAGCGATTCCAGAAGGCATAAGGGAGCTGGGCATTTGAAGTAGCAGCAGAGGCAATTGTCTCACATCGGTTTTCAAGTAGAGAAGAGAACCCACTCTGGGCCATAAATATGGCCCAGCCACCAGCTTGTCAGGTACCATTAACTACCCTCATCAAATATATTCACCAAAATACTGACTAAAGCTTCGGAGGAGGAAAGACCGGAGCATCCCGGTCGCCTTTGTTATTGCATGCCGAGAGGAGGATAACCCACCATCAGCTTCTGCAAGCACCAACCGGGATTGTGCAGAAACACTCTTCTTCTTCAGGTAAACTCTATATTTTCTCACTACTCTCCTCGTTGCTTCTGATTCTGGGTTGTGTTCATTTTCTATTTTCTCTTTTGGGTATGATTTTTCCTGTGATGGTCTTTAGATTTTGGTATTAATTGAGATGGATCGGTGTAAACAAACGACGTGAATTTGTATTTGGTGCAGAGCGAGAGATGGGGACGAAGGCAAGAAGCAATTGTTCAGCTTGAGAAGATCTTCCCATTGCAACACTCACAACCTATGCGGATAGCTAATTGGTGAATTACACCCTCATTATGACATTTTCCAAGAAATATGGTGATAGTTGTTCACATCCCTTTAATCCCTTAATTAGCGAATGTTAGATGATTTAATATATATATATAGTTTCACAAATTAAGTCATAAATTTGGATGAATATGTAAGATTTGATAAGCTCTTGTAGCATGTTGTGGTTATGGTGGGAAATACAATTACAACCTACATGAGAAGTGTGGGACGAAGAAGACTATATATCAAAAGCAAATAGGTAGTAATCGCTAACTCATGCAATTAACAACTATGATTAACTGGAGTGGCACACATTTCATCTAGGTCGCCAACAGATGAATATTCCAACAAATTGTGAATGACTGTTTTTATGATTCACCAAACTCTTTGTTGCCAAAAGAAAGAACACAAAAAACCATTTGCGGATATTACTTAGAGCTTCATGTAGTTTCCAAATATCATGCAGAGTTGTTTTCTCTTCATACTATGTGATCTTGTGATGCCACAAAACATGTTTCTAGTGCTCATTCAAACTAGTCAACACCACAACTCCACACTTTTACGTTTGATACTTTTAATTTTCATGTTGGATAAGTGATGGCAAACAATGTATTTCTTTTATGCTTGAAGTTTATGTGAATGTACATGCATCGTGATCGGATATTACAAAATACCAAACAAAACTTACAATCTAGAATTTGGATGGTAAGCAATTGTTAGCATAAATTGTATATAAAAGCATATTTGAGATAAGATGTTGATGGATATTAAAAGTAGGACTGTGTTCGAGTTCAAAAAATAATAATTGCTGGAAATCGATACCCCAACCGTTTATAATATTCGGTGTTTTATTTTGAGATTGGGTCCCACTATGAACCCGAACTGTTAGGACCCGCTTTGGTTCTCATTTCTTTTAGTTGTCTAAACAAAACAAAACAGTAGAAAACTAAACATGCTGCAACTATGCTTCATGATTATGTAATTTGTAGGAGACTAAAACTGAAATGCAGCAATTTTGAACTTTGAGAAATAAATACATTTATGTTTTATGAACCATGATCATTTCAAAGCATCACTTAAACACATACTGAACTAAAATACTCAACTAAAAACTTCAAAATTGTTATCAAAATTATGTTTAAGTTAAAAAAAACCATGTGTCCTAGTTTACTTTACTGAATAAAAAACAATCAGTTGTCATTTGAGAAATGATATGTTATTTTTGATCTAAAACCAGAAACCATTATTGATGATCTTGTATTAATACTAAAGCTTTTAGATCATGTATACATCGATATCGTTTATGTTTCAATCTTGGATATCGGAAAATTTAGTTAATATTTTTGTCTTGCTCTTTGTAGGTCTATTTTAGTAATTTTCGAAACATATCAAAAAGAAATATTGTGATTTCAGAGGTTTTTGTTTGAAAAGAAAAACGTAAGACCCACCCAATCACATATAACCCGAGCCCAATACCAAATTCAATGCAACAGAAAACCTAAACACAAAACGCGCCTCTTCTTCTTCCTCTTCAGTCCCCGACACCGAAAATCCCAAGCTCTATGTACTCTTCTTCTTCAGGTAAACTCTATATTTCCTCACTACTCTCTTCGTTGCTTGTGATTATGGGTTGTGTTCCTTTTCTATTTTCTCTTTTGGGCATGATTTTCATGTGCTGGTCTTTATATTTTGGTATTGGATTGACGTGGTTTGTATCTAGTTGTAGAGCGACAGATGGGGGCGAAGGCGAAGAATGCCATGAAAAAGCAACTCAGTAAAGCAGTCTATGTTTCTGCTCAGAAAGCGCTTTCTACTACTTCCGCTCAAAAACTAGTTCCTACTTCCTCTACTGCTGCTACTCCTGATTTCTTGGTAATCTCCATCAACTTTGTTAGTTACTTTCGAGTATCGCTCATTTTATGTGTATTTATAGCCGTTCCCTTTTCTGTTGTTTTTTTTATGAGGAAAGTCATTGGAAGGTGGTCCTGCGCGTAAGCTCTCAGAATAGAAGCTTAAGGAAGATGTTGCCAGGGTTGTATACATTAGTCGGATACCACACGGGTTCTATGAAACTGAAATGCAAGGGACAATGGGGTTATGGAATCTGTTAGATTAAGAATAATATTAGAGTAATGTTTGGCCAATGTTCTTAATTGAGTTTTTCGGCTAATTTGTTATCTTTTTGTAGGGTTTTTTTGGGCAGTTTGGTGTAATCAACAGATTAAGAATCGTACGCAACAGAAAGGTAAGTGATTTGATTGATGACTTAAACTTGGCTGATTTTCTCTGATTATTTAACTAGAGGCATATGACATGTTCTAGGGTAAATTAGGATTTATATTTTGTGCCAACTGTAAATGTAATCTTCTTGAATATAGTGCTCAGTTAATGATTAACTGAGCAAGTTGCCCCTTGAGCATAATCACAGCTTCTGCTTTCCCGCTAGAAGCTTGAGCTTTTACAAATTAAAGATTGTTTCTCATTATTAATTGTTATCTTTCAATTGAGCATGATTTACCTTAGTAGAATCACACGTTTTTGTTCTTTTTGTATTGATCTTGTTGTAGATTTTTCAATGACATTATTAACGCTTTTCTTCATATCAACAGACAAGAAAGTCAAAGCATTTTGGTTTCATCGAGTTTGAGGACCGACGGGTGGGTTATGTTTCATACTGATTTTATTTTTAGTTTCTAAATAACTTTGCTTTTTCTTAACATTATGTTACCTTGCATACATGTGTTTGTACCCAATTTTGGTAAATCGGCCCTTGAAATATTGGCCGATTGATAAGAAAAATTTGGTGCATTATTAGCAATACCTCAATATAATTTTATTATAAAATTCTATTAGATATTAACATTCAGGGAAGAAATTAAAAGGGAATGCAATAATGACAATTTCTCATAATTGCCGATATATAAAAAGATAGGCAATAACGGTGATTTCTCATAGTTGTTGATATATAAAGGAAATAACGGCGATTTATCGTAACTGCCGATATATAATTGAGGAAGGAAATGATGGCGATTTATTATAATTGCCGAATATATAATCAATGAAGGAAATAACTGAGATGTAATTGCGTTTGAAGGTATTGATGACAATATTTCATGATCAAGAGACAATCGATTCTAACTGTGCCTCAAGAAGAAAGTATATATGGTGTGATTAAGGAATGAGCAATATGGAGCATAATCTTCATTCCGGTCATTGAGACCCAAATTCAAATATTTAATTGTATTCTCTTTCATTTTTTGTGTGTTTCTAATTGTATATATTCGACCATCAACCTCATTGTAAAGGGTCCCCGACCAACACAAACAACACTTCAATATAAACACCAAATTCTCTATGAATTCTCTACAATATTGATTTTTTCATTCATGTTCTAGCGTAATTTTTTCCCCTTCTTTTTATCGCTTTCTTAGCTTTCTGCAATTTATTTTCATGCAATCTACTCTTCTGCGTCTTTAAATTATATGCAATTTAATTTCTTTTACTACTTCAGTTAATTTTCATTCTTTAAGTTTCATGCAATTTAGATTTTGTTCTTTTACTTTCCGCACTTTATTTCTCGCAAACTTATAAAAAAATCACAAAAAAAAAGAGCAGCATCGGTGAAAACGCCGAAAGTCCTTGCAACAAAGGCAAAAAAACCTAAAGGTTGATACGATTCCTTCCTTGGCCTACAATCACTTGGAAGAAGTCAGATCAGGCGCAAGAAATTTAATCAGAAATCTCGTTTGGCCAACAGGCCGCGAGTTGGCACGCCTGTGCATATCAGAAGGACGATTACGCTTCAAGTCCCTCGGGCAAACATCTTTTGGCATGCCTAGTGGTACGCCAATGTATTAGGTGTTTTCACAAATGAGTTTCTACGAGCCGAATTTAAACGGCTCAAGTTCAATATATGGTGTCGATGAGAGATACAGTTATGCTACATACACAAGTTTTGTGGATTTCAATAGCCATGCAACATCGAATTCGCAAACGCTAACGATACAACCCCAATTTGTTTCGAATCACCAACATAATTGTTGAAAATTTTTGGAGGCTATACAAAAGAACAAGGAGTTTTTTTGCATGAAAGCTTCCAAAAGAGCCGAGAAGAGTTGAATGAAAGCTTCCAAAAAAGTCAAGAAGAGTTGAATGAATATTTTCAAAGGCGTAAAGAAAAACTGGAAGAGGATTGGCGAAAGCATGAGGTAGAGCGCATGGAGAGAAGGAGAAAATATGAAGAAGAATATCGAGCACGACAACATGCATATATAATTTCAATGGTCTCTCATCCATATATCCAATGTCAAGAGAAAAATATCAATACAGTTGTGGAAGATACACCCAAGCTTGATGATCCACAATCGTCTGAATTGAATATTAATGTCAATATTAATTATTCAGGTGATCTAGAAGATTTTCAATTAGTTGAAGAAATTGAACATTTTGATTTGGTTATCGAAATAAAGCCGACTTAGAAAAATCACAACCGGCTCAATTTAAAGTAGAAGCCGAAGTTGATATTTAAGCGCATATGCGCATGAAAATTCGGCCATAATGGCCAAAGATCAAGAACCTACTGCATGAGGTTGGAATTTGATGTTTCACGGCCTGCAAAATATTAGACAAAAGGCCGAAAACAAAGAAGGTTCAAAATTTGGAATTAAGCATTGTTGGCCACCTCCATAACAATCACAAAAATTATTATTGCATGGCCGAGATTTTTTCTATAATCATGGCCTTTGATGTTGCTTTCTTCTTTTTGCCACTAGTTCCTTAACCATTCACCATGATCCAATGGTCAAGGAACTGGGGAGGTTATGTTTATACCCAATTTTGGTAAATCAGCCCTTGAAATATTGGCTAATTGATAAGGAAAATTTTATGCTTTATTAGCAATACTACGCTAATAAGTAACATACAAGAGTTGTCACTCAACGGTGCAGAATAACATGGTTGTAAATTTTAAAAATGATTCGTACAACGTTCCAGATTTCTTTTCCATGAAACTGGTACAACGTTGTAGACAATATTGTGTTGTGTGAATGAAGATAATAATGAGGCACATTTCCCTTATAACCCAACTCTAGATTGACTTATAACTGGTTTTTGTTACATAACACAAAAATAAATAATTGTTGTGTGAAGGTATAGAATTTATACTATCACACAATACTTTTTATAATTCTATTGTATGATATACCTCTCAGGCGAGGCCGTGCACTTTTGTTCTTCAAATTGACTCTTACATCCTCTCAAAACATAAATTTTTTGTGAAAGATATCTTAGAGGTTTTGATTCAATAAGAAACACTCAAACCTGCTGTGTGAGAGTATAGTATTTTCAGCAGTCACACAATGACTTTTCAGTTTCTGTTGTATGATATATTTTCATGTCATGATGTCACTCTCTTACATTTGGTAATACTATTTTAAGTTCTTTATCCCACAACAATCAACCAAGATATGTTGTGTGACGGTATAATTTTTTAGTATATCACACAATCGTTTTGATATCATGTTGTGTGTATCACAACCCCTAACCCCCAAAATATCCTAATCTCTAACCCCAAGTTTCCTACCGTAATACCACAACAATTGTCTTTATATGCTGACGGGTGATGAAAATGCAAAAACGTTGAATTTATAATTGACCGAGTCGATCGATACCCAAACTTTACCCGACAATGTGTTAATTTTGTTACACTGCTATACTTTACTATCATAATCATATTTTCATGATCTTAATCATAAACATATGAATCTCAATCAACGTACGAATGAGGTACAACATTTTTACTATGTTGCACATAATGTGTCATAACATGTACTGTACATCTTATATAAACGTATGTTTCTCTAAAGAGAGACGATTGAGGAAACACAATTTTGAAAATCGAACCATATAGACATGTTCACGATATTGAAGCATGACAGTGGTAGAAACCTCATCAATTTACGGTATTATATGGGTGCTGATCGACGCGGTCAACCCTTGTTACCCTTAGGTTTCTCTATGAGGAGCCAAACCATCGGGATGTACTTGCTATGAACTTTTTACATGAGTTCATACCCAATAACTCAATGAGGCTACAAGTGTTGGCAAAACCAAAAAAAAAAGTAACGATATTGTGATTTCGTGTAATTAGGATGCTTGATTTATAGCTGGCCACAAGCCTCCCATATTTAGACAACTCTTAATGCTTTTCTGTGTTGTGTGAGTGAAAACTAGAGTTATTTTGAAGAGTGACTTGTAAAAGTGAAAAGTAGGGGGAAGAGTGACATAACCCCTAAAATACCCTAATCATTAAGCCAAATTTCTTATTGTAGTCCCACAATAGTTGTATTCTATGTTGATGTTGATGAAAAAACAAACACGTTGAATTTATGGTTGACCGAGTCGATCGATACCTAAACGTTGTTGAAAATTTGTGAATTTTGTTACACTGTTATACTTCACTATCATAATCATATCTAACGGTCATATTTTCATGATCTTAATCAAAGACATCTGAATCACAATTAACCTACCAATGATGTATAGCATGTTTACTATGTTGCACATAATGTGTCATAACTTGTGTTGTACATCTTATATAAATGTATGTTTCTCTAGAGAGAGACGATTGAGGAAACAAAATTTTGAAAATCGAATCGTATATACATGTTCACGATATTGAAGCATGTATGTGATACAAACCTCATCAATTTTCGGTATTATATAGGTACCGATTGACATGGTCAATTCAAATTACACTTACGTTTCACTATGGGGAGCCAAACTATCAAGATATAATGGTCACCAAATTTTTATATGAGTTTATACACAATAACATTATGAGGCTACGAATGTCGACAAAACCAAGAAATGAGTAACGATATTGCAGTTCGGCGTGTTCTCGTGTAATGATGATGATCGATTTATCATTGACCATAAGATTCCCATATTTAGACAACTCTTAGTATTTTTCTGCATTGTATGAGTAAAAATTATGGTTATTTTAAAGTGACTTGTAAGTGTAAGTGTGAAACTAGCTGGAAATATGCCGCTCCTACAGATTTGGTTGGATATTTAAGTTTCTATTCAGACAAATGTAGCAGTGAGAAATCTATTGCTCTTTTAAATTTAGTGATTCCTCTGTTTACTTTTTTATGAGAGGACAAATCTGAATTTTATGTTGTGTGATTTTATAAATTGGGTATTTAAAAAAAGTAACACTTAAAAAAAAGGCACTCGACACCTGCCTCAAAACCTAAAAAGACTCGACAGTTGCACAGAAATAAACAAAGAATCTCAAAAACGAACACTCATCTCCCAACTCGCGCCTCTCCTCTCTCTCTCTCTCTCTCTTCGAGCTCAGCATTTTCTCCCCTCTTCTCACTCGATTTCCTTGATCGAACTAAACCAAAGCCTCTATGTCTCTGGACCTCAATTAGGGATCTCGATTCTGGCTTGGTCCCATCGATCGGATTCGCTTGGAGCTTCTGAATCTCGTCGTGGAGTTCGATTTAGGAGTTGGTGAAGCGCTCTGGTTGGTCCGGGTAGTTGAGACTTTGGAGGAGGCGTATAATCGTTGAGTGAATCCAACTAAAAAATGAGACATACTAATGGTTGACAAATTCAAGGAAGAACTCCTATGAATTTCGTGAGGTTACTCTAAATTTCTTTACTTTGAATATCTTTTACCATTGTAGCTGCTGTCTGAGTTTCATTTCTTTTCTCTATGACCCACTGGTACTCTGGTAGTGACACCTGCTAAACCAAAACATGGTATAAGTGGGGTCTGTGCAATTTTCAAAATGGCTGCAATGATTATTTATTGAAGTTGGTACCTAGCTGGTTACCTGTAAATTTTTCACTCGCAAAACCAAGCATGCCTTTACTGTATTATTTCATTGTTTTTTTGTTTCTGCACCTATCAACCCCATATTCATGAGTCTGATGTTACAGCTTCCATTACCAAAGGTGCCCTCTTTTTCTCTTTTTATCTATGATTTTGGATGGTCAATAATTTTGGTTTTGATAAATTGAAGTTGTTTTTGCGTTTGTTTTTCAGGTGGCAGTAGTGTCAGTGTTCCAGAACCTGTTTGGAGCTCATGGACGGTACTTTCCTGCATGCCCTTTGTTTTGGGTTCTTGGGCTTCGATGTTTTGCTATTGCCTTTTCAGTTTAAACTTGATAATGTGTTTGATCAGATTGGGAAAAACTGATCTTTTGATTGTTTTGGGATACCCTTTATTTGACTCATCTTCATTTTGATGAATGTGATATACGTACTGGTTTATTTGATAGGTGTTTTACTTGTAATGTAGTTAAAGCCAGAGTCATATTTTGATGAACACACTGTGTCTGTGAATTGGCTATCTAGTGTTTGATCATACTATTGTTTCTGCATACCCTTTATTTTACTGATTCATTCTGATGAATGTAAATTTAAACAATAGAGTATTGGGTTTATTTGATAGCTGTTGAGATTGCAGCTGCATAATCTACCTTGTCCTTCGGGATATGATTTTTTGGAAGCTCTATGGAGCGACCCAAGGTAGATCAGTCTTTTCAATTGATTAATTCTTTTTTTCCTTGGACTCGTTATGTACTTAAAGCTCTTATTGTGTGATTATTCTCCCGTATTGATCACTGATTGATGTCCTTAGTATCTGAGATAGAGACACCATAGACCACTAATTCATGTCCTTACCATCTTTAACATTGCACATACTATATGCAAGGATGTTTCACTGACAGAAAAGTTGTATCGATATTATAAGAACCTCGAATAATAGTAAAAATCAACTAATATATGTCCTGGAATTGCTAATATAACCTGACATATGAATGATATGATGTGTCCATTTATTAAGAATGATATGATGTGAGTGAGAGTGTACCCTCCATCTTGTAGTCATAATGCGTATATTCATTTATTAATAATTTTTTTAACTTTTTAATCCTTTTTGAGATCATAACCTAAAATTTTCCATTTCAGGTTTCAATTCTCAGGAGTACAAAATTGCAAAGCAAAACCGGAGTAGACCATTGTGAAGCACGGATTGATCTTTCAGCTAAAAGGTATCTATGGCCAGCAGTCCTGGTGTAAATATTTGGATTCTGGCAACCATGTTTGGAGGTGTTATGGCAGCTAAAAGTATAACTATTGATCTTTCGATTTGTCTTACACAAGGTTATTGATCTCTGACTGCAGTTATTCGTGGTTCACATTACTCTCAGTAGCTAAAATTTGTGACTGTGAAAGCCATGTCAGGCTATGGTAGTTTTGACTCAAGTACGAACTGGATCTTATTTAGGTTTTTCTTCTGTTTAAGGAAATATAGTTGTTACTTGTTACAGTAGCTTTGCTGACAATCTCGCATTGAGTAATTGAAATTTGGCTAGGACCTTGTGTGTTTATCATTAATGCTGGAATAATGGCAGTTTTTCTTTTTCTTTTCCCTGCTTAGATTCCCTTACATCTTATTTCATGCCTATGGGATGCATATCTTGCTGAAGGAGATGCATTGCCAGATTTCTTTATGTACATTTTTTGCCAGTTTTCTTTTAATGATAAGATTTACATAGGTACGATTTCCGCATACATGTTTATGTATATTAGTTGTAAGCCTTTGATATAAGGAAAATCTGTCTATCTTTTAATTGTGTCTACTGTTAGGATTTAGTAAGAAAGAGTGTCTGGATTTATTTGTCTATCAATAAAGAGTTTTACCACTTACTGTCACTAAAGCATGTTGTTATCTGGTAGACTCGTGATAGTATACATTGCTGACATTCTAAAATCATTTTGCTGTTGTTTGTCAGTTGCTATTGGTGGACTTGAGGTTTCGGTGATTCAGCCTCAATTAAGAAAACAAGCCCCAGTTAAGCATGCAAGTATGTATATAGCAGTTGAGTTATATATTTAGCAACATGCTTTGAATTATGTGCTTCACAATCATCAGTGATAGATACATTGATTATATATGGAGGATGTTCTCACGTTACTTTTTTTTTGGATGATATGAATTGAGTTAATTCACAAACAGTAGTGATAGATACTTAATGTTAACAATGCATCGGATACTTTATATCATATTTTGGTTGTTTGAATGTTAACAATGCTTTGGATGGTTTGGAAATATACTTGTACTACTGTTCATTAGGTATATTTGGTATTAGGGCATCAATAGAGCACATCATACAACTAAATGATGATAATTCAACGTTGTATGAAATGCATCATCATACAACAAGTCAATGACAATCCAACGTTGTCTGAGTAAATGATCCTACGACCATATTCTAACATTGATATGTTGTGTGAGTATTAATCACACAATGCCTATTAGCAAAAACCCTGTCTGCTATTTACCAATCAAACAACCATGAAACTTAAAAAACTCGTTGTATGAAGATTGTTTCTCATTATTAATTGTTATCTTTCAATTGAGCATGATTTACCTTAGCAGAATCACGTGTTTTTGTTATTTTTGTTTTGATCTTGTTGTAGATTTTTCACTGACATTATTAAAGCCTTTTCTTCATATCAACAGACAGGAAAGTCAAAGCATTTTGGCTTCATCGAGTTTGAGGACCCAGGGGTGGGTTATGTTTCATAATGATTTTATTTATAGTTTCTAAATAACTTTTCTTTTTCTTAACATTATGTTACCTTGCATGCAAGTGGCCAAAATTGTAGTTGAAACTATGCATAATTATTTGTTGTTCGAATGCCTTCTGCAAACCAAACTTATTCCTCCACAGGATGTTCACCCAAAGTTGTAAGTTTTTAATTAAGATATTGTAGTTAGGTTGGAATCAAATGTTAGTCAAGTTGTTTGGTGGCTTGAATTTTTTGGCCAAATAACTTGGTGCATTCAAAATGAACCAAATGATTTTGGAGGGCGCTTGAAGTGGACAAGGATACTCACTCACTCGTAATTTATTTAAGCCAGTAAAAGTTATTGTCGGCATCCATAGACATTTATACCATATAGTTTAGGCTAATGATAAATGTGGAATAGGCCACCTGTCAAATTAATGCTCTAGTTTCGGTTTGTCAATTAGCCTGTAGCTGCTAAGTGTATGTGTCTTGTTTGTTTATTAGGTGGAAGAATAGCGAAATCCGAGCCAAAACCCTGAACTGGGTTCAAATTGAGCGCAAGAGGCATGACAAGGTATCCATTGCATACATGAAGAATCTCCTGTTGCAACATTTACATTACCAAACAAGCCTGCCACATATTCAACTTTCTCATTGTGGGTGATGATTTTTCAGGAAAGGACAGCTGAAGAGCACAAAAAGCTGGTGGAGAAAATTAAGAAGACAGATCTGAAGCCTCAAAAGAGAATTGAGGCTGCTGGTATTGAGTACAAGTGCACAGAAATTGTAAGAATTAAGTCTCTTGTGTTATCTAGGATTGCAGCAATTGTGCTTAATTTAACACTAGCCTGCAATTCTTTGTTCTGTTACTCATCTTTTTTTCTGATTCTATGTAGGTCACTAATGATCAGCCTGCTCCAAAGAAGAAGAAGTTGCGCCTAAAGTAGGTGGCATTTAATTCCCTTCCCTTCTATGTCACATGGATTTGATTGGGGTGGGATGAAGCACTCTAGTTATCATATCCACCCCCTTAACTAGAAAAAAGAAGGTTTTGGTCTTGAGCTTTTATCTTACATGTACCGGTTTGTAGCTTTATGATTTCTTTCATTTTCTATTTAATGTAGTGCATCACAATGGACAAGTTTATATAAAGTATCTTTAGTTTTAAAGGTACCCCATGTAGAGAAATATTGTTCTGGACCCTTGATATGATTTAAGGAGGCAGCCTTGGCTGCAATCTATAGCTCTTCATGAAAATCTTGAGCTTCAGTTTTTAGTAGTATGAAAGCCTGGCTAGTAACTCTGAGTGAAGTTGAATCATAATTTTTTCTATCCAAGTTAAAATTGCTCTCTTGCTGTAAAGTTGTGTGGTAACACAAACATGAGTTCCATCCAAAACATTACGATCTTTGGACCACAAAGCCAAGATTGATCATTGCAAGTACAAGATTGATCAGGACAAATACATTTACACCATCACCTCTGAACAGTGAGACAATCTTGTCGAAGGGAAGCTGATGAATCAAATGAAAGCTATGTTTTTCAGATGCTGTCGATCTTGTGACTTCGCTATTTTCTTGACTGGATTTTCATCTCTTCTCAAGCAGTAGCCTATGCTTGAAGGGACCAAGGGGCATGGGACTTGCCATAAGAGTTCGAACACATATCGATATAACCCAAGCCCAATATCAAAACCCAAACAGAACGAAAACCCACATAAAACAGAAAACCTAAAACACACATAACGCGCCTCTTCTTCTCTTCTTCTTTCTTCCTCCTCTTCAGTCCTCGACACCGAGAGCTCTCTGCACTCTCCTTCTTCAGGTAAACTCTATATTTCCTCACTATCTCCTCGTTGCTTGTGATTCTGGGTTGTGTTCCTTTTCTATTTTCTCTTTTGGGTATGATTTTTCCTGTGCTGGTCTTTAGATTTTGGTTTTGGATTGACGTGGTTTGTATTTGGTCGCAGAGCGAGAGATGGGGGCGAAGGCGAAAAAGGCCATGAAAAAGCAACTGAGCAAAGCAGTCTCTGCTTCTGCTCAGAAAGCGCTTTCTGCTGCTTCTGCTCAAAAACCAGTTCCTACTTCCTCTACTGCTGCTCCTGATTTCTTGGTAATCCCCATCATCTTTGTTAGTTACTTTCGAGTATCGCTCATTTTGTGTGTATTGATAGCCGTTTTCTTATCTGTTGTTTATTTTTTTGATGAGGAAAGCCATTGGAAGGCGGTCCTGCGCGTAAGCTCCCAGAAGAGAAGCTTAAGGAAGATGTTTCCAGGGTTGTATACATCAGTCGGATACCACACGGCTTCTATGAAACTGAAATGCAAGGTACAATGGGGTTATGGAATCTGATGAATCAAGAATATATATTAGAGTAATGTTTGACGAAGGTTATAGGATTGAGTTTTTCGGCTAATTTTGCTATGTTTTTGCAGGGTTTTTTGGGCAGTTTGGTGTAATCAACAGATTAAGAATCGTACGCAACAAAAAAGTAAGTGATTCAGTTGATGACTTAAACATTGAGTTTGTGGTAGCACTTGTCAATGGGTTTGTCTGTGAATCACTTGTCTGATTTTATCTGATTGTTTAACCAGAGGCATATGACATGTTCTAGGGTAAATTAGGATTTATATTCTGTGTTAAGAAATCTATTTCAAGTGTAAATGTAGTCCCGAGTTAATGAGCAAGTTGCCCCCTGAGCATAATCACAGCTTCTGCTTTCCTGCTAGAAGCTTGAGCTTTTACAAACTAAAGATTGTTTCTCATTATTAATTGTTATTTTTCGATTGAGCATGATTTACCTGAGCAGAAACACGCTTTTTGTTCTTTTTGTATTGATCTTGTTGTAGATTTTGTAGTGACATTATTAATGTTTTTTCTTCATATGAACAGACAGGAAAGTCAAAGCATTTTGGCTTCATCGAGTTTGAGGACCCATGGGTGGGTTATGTTTCATTGTGATTTTATTTTTAGTTTCTAAATTTTGCTTTTTCTTAACGTTATGTTACCTTGCATGCAGGTGGCCAAAATCGTAGCTGAAACTATGCATAATTATTTGTTGTTTGAATGCCTTCTGCAAACCAAACTTATTCCTCCACAGGAAGTTCACCCAAAGTTGTAAGTTTCTAATTAAGATATTGTAGCTAGGTTGGAATCAAATGTTAGTCAAGTTGTTTGGTGGCTTGAATTTTTTGGCCAAATAACTTGGTGCATTCAAAATGAACCAAATGATTTTGGAGGGCGCTTGAAGTGGACAAGGATACTCACTCACTCGTAATTTATTTAAGCCAGTAAAAGTTATTGTTGGCATCCATAGACATTTATCCATATAGTTTAGGCTAATGATAAATGTGGAATAGGCCACCTGTCAAATTAATGCTCTAGTTGCGGTTTGTCAATTAGCCTGTAGCTGCTAAGTGTATGTGTCTTGTTTGTTTATTAGGTGGAAGAATAGCAAAATCCGAGCCAAACCCCTGAACTGGGTTCAAATTGAGCGCAAGAGGCATGACAAGGTATCCATTGCATACATGAAGAATGTCCTGTGGCAACATTTACATTACCAAACAAGCCTGCCATGTTTTCAACTTTCTCATTGTGGGGTGATGATTTTTCAGGAAAGGACAGCTGAAGAGCACAAAAAGCTGGTGGAGAAAGTTAAGAAGAGAGATCTGAAGCGTCAAAAGAGAATTGAGGCTGCTGGTATTGAGTACAAGTGCCCAGAAATTGTAAGAATTAAGTCTCTTGTGTTATCTAGGATTGCAGCTATTGTGCTTTATTTAACACCAGTCTACAATTCTTTGTTCTGTTACTCATCCTTTTTTTCAATTCTGTGTAGGTCACTAATGATCAGCCTGCTCCAAAGAAGAAGAAGTTGCGCCTAAATTAGGTTGCTTTTAATTTCCATCCCTTCTATGTCACGTGTATTTGTCCCTTCTAGTTATCATATCCACCCCCTTAACTAGAAAAAGAAGGCTTTCGGATACCTGGAGGTTTTGGTCTTGAGCTTTTATCTTACATGTACCGGTTTGAAGCTTTATGATTTCTTTCATTTTCTACTTAATGTAGTGTATGACAATGGACAAGTTTATATAAAGTATCTTTAGTTTTAAAGGTACCCCATGTAGAGAAATATTGTTCTGGACCCTTGATGTGATTTAAGGAGGCAGCCTTGGCTGCAATCTATAGCTCTTCATGAAAATCTTGAGCTTCGGTTTTTAGAAGTTTGAAAGGCTGGCTAGTAACTGAGTGAAGTTGAATCATAAGATTTTTTGTCCGAGTTAAAAATGCTCTCTTGCTGTAAAGTTTTGTGGTACTCCTGCTTACAAACACTTCTCTGTGATACTTCCATGAGTTCCATCCAAAACATTACGATCTTTGGACACCACAAAGCCAGGTCAGATAAGATGCACTGATAAGGGTCTTAACTCTGAGGTACATTGCAAGTACAAGATTGATCAGGACAAATACAGATACTGGTTTACACCATCACATCTGAACAGTGAGAAAATCTAGTTGAAGGGAAGCTGATGAATCAAATGAAAGCTATGTTTTTCAGATGCTGATGATCATGTGACTTGGCTATTTTCTTGACTGGATTTTCATATCTTCTCAAGCAGTCTCGTCTATGCTTGAAGGGGCCAAAGGGGCTTGTGACTACACAAAGCGTGCTGAAATCTCGTGTACCCTGCATAGGGCGAATATCGATAAGATGTTCCTGTGCATGGAACGTAGCTGCTGCAAGCTAGATGAACAGGCTGCACTGAATAAGTCCCAATTACTGGGTCACATTTTCACTCCTGAGATTACTACAGCTCTTGTTTGGTTCTTGCAGGACTTCTTGTCACAATAGTACTGGTCTATTATTACAGGAACCGTCACATTCAACACTTCACATTCACATTTAAAACTTCGATATTGGAAAACGATACATTCTTCACAAACCCAATGCCTCCCTGCATAAGGGCTTGATCAGAATTGAGAGCAGGTGTTTAAGATTCTTATATATTTGTTAATTTAGTGATTAATACCTTGCCAAGTTTCGATTTGGACTTCTGAAGTCCTCCTGAAGAGTGTTCTGAAATGCAATGTTATTGACACTTCTATTGGAGACACAAGCAACAGTTCTATCTTTTCCAAGTCCTAGACTGTGAAACGAGAGAAATTTTGTGCAGAATCAGAAATCAGATGCATACTAAAAATTAGGAAGACCGTGATCATTTCGGGATTTAGTTTTCTATATGTGAATGACGGTAAATATACAATTATGCCATGGCCAGGGCCACAATTGATATGATGAACATGACCATTGGAGCTGCCAGTTTGTATGGATACACAGTCATCTCCTGTTAAAAGAGAAACAACTTTAGAGTTCAATAATTTGGATCAAGTGTCGCAATGTTACGTTGCACGTTGTTGTTATTTTCTCTCTGCTTACTTTTTAGAAGTTATAGTTGAATAGTTCAGTGAGTTTATGGTTTAAAAGAGTTTCAGGTATCTTTTGCTATACAAGTCCAACTGTCCAAATGCGCAACACAATAGAAATGGCACTGACTAGTTTATGGGTGAAGTTACTATTTGGGTGTTCTGCAAGTGAATCCCATCAGTAATAAGGCTATTCTCTGGTGAAGATATGGTAATGTTGGCAACTTTGATCCCTCCAGAGCTGTCAAATTTCAAATGGCACTAAGGGCTATTTATGATTCTAATATCTCGTACCATGAGATCATAGCTTGAATAGAATCTCATTTGAAGCCTGCATTTCAATTTGTACAAAGAAGCAAGTTATCAAATACAAATAGTATTTTGGCTTTTTAGAACAAGTAAAGAAGATTTGCTGTGGGTTTGAATTTGGGATATGTTTATTGGACTTCTTCTGCAAGTAATATACTGAAGAGGAAGAGGAAGAGGAAATACTAGTCCACCAGTCAGAGGCTCAGAGCCCCGGCCATCAACAACTCCGACGCCCTGGATGGTGAAGTTATGAACCCATATGATGTTTATCCTTTGAAATAAAAGCTGGACTTTGACCATGAACCAAATTTTGGAGGAGCCATTAGAGTTCCATCTGTGTTTGGTGCAAAATAACAGTAATAATCAGCTTCTTTCTTTTGTTTCCATGTTAATATTGGCAACAAAGTTATGATGAGAAAACAATTTCATTAACCTGAACCTGAAGCTAGAACAAGGTCAGGCATACACGGGTTGAAGAGTTATTGCCTTGATGAGGAACTTGAATCTTGAAGGTATTTCTATACTAGCCCCATTCACTTTGCAGGCAGCTTTCCATGCCCGCTATGAGCGCCTGATTGTTGACATGCATTGATTTCGACATTTAGAAGATATTCTACCAGAAAACACACAAAGACACATGCCATTAGCACATACAGCTATACAAGTAATTTTTTTGTTTGTTTGTTTGTTTACCTTAGAATCGTCAGGAGACGCCATCACCCTTGGCACCAGAAGACAAGACAGAGAAGGAAATCTGAGGAACTAGAGTTGCAGCAGGACAAGGCAAATGTGAATCATGAGTGTTAATACCACCTATTTCCAAAAAAAGTGTTATTATCACCTTTTTATGCCTAATGAGGTTTACTCTTCTTGGTTTGATGCCTTCTTACCTGAATGGTGTTGAGGAGCAGGACAAGGCAAATACAAGTGTTGCTTGGACTAGTCGGTGCCAGTCATTTTTTTTATACAATAAGATGAAATTTGTATCAAATAACTATCTGTTTGTAAGCTCTGATCTAGTCAAGTTTTTTATACATTGGTCTTGAACTGTATTAGCTCTCTCTTTGAATGACTAGCAATTCTTATGTAACATCAGAGCTAATGAAGATAGATCCTTTGAACTCTTAGTTTTTATGCTGCATTTAATATCGTCATTTCTTGTTTACAAATTACAATCAGACTGCATGCTTCTTAACCGATATATAAGAATCTGTGTATAGCTAACCATTCCCTTCAATCCTCCAGTAGATATTTAAAGCATGTAAATTAAGAACTAGGGTTTTAGTTCATGCAGACGAATGAGTCGATGACTCGAGCACTGACCAATTTCTGAAGTGAGGGCTGTATATAATAGTGACGACCAAGTTAAAAACTTAACCTCTATAGCAGAAGAATAATGCTGCAGAGGGATGGCAAAAAGGTAGAAGAAGAAGACTACTGCAGTAACGAAAGTGGTGAATCACTCTTTTCTTTTTGTTTGGGGCACGAAGAAAAGGAGTGGCAGATATTTTAGTTACAAGTTGTAGAAGCCCAGAAGCCATGGGAATTTCACATGAACTGAACATATCCACATAGAGTAATACACCAAAGAGGATGATTTTCAATGAAATCAAAAGTTTCCATGATAAAATCGACAAAGAGCCTACTTGAGCTACTCCTCTAGCTTCTGGAGCCCTACGCTGGTTCATACAGGCCTACCATGTGCCCATCAATACATCGTAACGCAGCAACCTGAAAACATACACTGTCACAATGTTAGATTGCTTCATTCCACCATTCCAACAAATAGAAGACTAAAATCCGCGAAAGGGTGTCTTTAGAGTAATGTAGCAGGCATGACCTTGCCATGGATTTCGTATTTGATAGGACCGTCTAACTCAGCCCCTAGCGCCATCAGCTTTGTCACTGTTTGGTTAATGTCCGGCACCGTGAAAGATACAAGTGAAGAGTAGCCCTTCTGCATGACATGGTTACTGTTTAAACCTTGATTAGCATCATCTGCCACTATATAACTCATAACCAAACCCCAAATAGTTCAGATTGCAAACAATAAACCAAATAGAGCTCTCACAGACATTTCGTCGAACAGGTGGTGTGCATTGAGAGCGAGTTTTAGAGAGAAGAAAAGGAGGGAATTACTTGGGGGATTGCATGAGGGCGAGCCTGAGTGGGCCGGAATGAAGCTCGGCCCAGCGGAGAGTGCAGACATTGACGGTGAAATCCAAGCCTTCCGAGTAGAACCGAGCGGCTTTTGGGACTTCCTTGTGCAGTTGCAGTATCCACCTAAACGACGCCATTCCTTTCCGTCTGTTGCTGCTTTTGGAGACTAGAATAATACGTCGTAGCTTTGCCAGCTGAAAACGACATTGTTTTAACCGTCGTCGCATGTGGCTATATAAAGCTCTCAAGTCTGAAACGACAACAAGTCAACAACCTCAACTTGAGAAAAAAAAAAATGTTGCCGGGACGTTTTAACTCTTGAAATCTCATAATGAAATGATAATTTACTATGAACAAAGAATATCAGTCAATTGTAGTATTAAACGCATCTACTATCACTAAACAAATAGAAAAAGAGAAATTTTATTCACACATTGAAAATTATTATATACACATCTCTTTTTTCATGCATTGAAAATTATATTTTGTAGGTATCCTAAATTACTAAAAGACACATTTATTGCCCGGAAATTTTCATTATAATTTCTCCAATTTTTCATATATCCTATGTATATTCAATGGTTCAATCAAGATAGTATGTTTGATGCTATCAATTAATTGATAGCAACTGCTAACTAACAGTTGAAGGAGTGAGCACCTTCATCCTTATCCACGGCCTCTTTGCATTTATAGTTTTTTTTTTTTTTTTTTTTTTTTTAAAACTAAGTTTTTTCTGATTCTTTCTGGATTATCAACTATCATCTAAATTATTAATAATCTGGCTAATTTATTTGTTGGACATATGAATTATAAATACGTATCTATAGCATCCATCAACAATTACATATAATTGCATATGACTCCAATAAATCTGAGAAATGAAAGTAGAGTTTGTAATACTTAATGAGCATCCAAGATCATTTCACAAACATATAAACACAACACAATGATCAATACAGTACTGAAACATGAAACAAGAACTCACCATCTTTATTAGTTCTAGGAATGTACTCACCATTCTGATCCATCCTAGCCATAGCGCTTAGAGTAGCAAAAAAAAAACACAGCAACAAGATTGAGTAGCCTCTGCAATCCCAACGCCTTAGCACCTTGCTGCAACACACCTTAAGTCTTTTATTCAACTCAGATTTCAACTTCTTTCTATGGGGCAGAACCGAATGTTTTTTACTGAGTGAATAGGGACTCTAAAGCACCTGTATATAAAGCTAGAAAACCTCTTCCCATAAGCGAGTGATTCTAGCTGAATACTCCATCAAAAGAGTTTTGGTGTTATCATATCACAATCAACATAATGGATTTCTAATCAGATGAGTGATATACTCTCATCTAATAACAAGAAATATTCTCCTAATAAATTTCCTATTAAACAGAAATGTATCTTTCAATTGTTTCTTAATATAGATTATATTAGGTTCAAACACATCTTACAGAGCTATTTGAAGTTGCTGGGTTGGATTTAATCATTCAATGAGAACCGATGTTCTTTGAAGAGGAAGAGGAAGTCGTTGCAGCAAACATAATGAATTGTTTGATGTAATAAAGAATTAGTCTGAAAGAGATCGAATAAATTTAATCTTCAACATTGATATCAAGTAAGAACTTATTGTTCTTATTGTGGGTTTTGATTTTGTTATAAAAAATAAAATGTGTATCTAGTAAAATTGTAAAAATGTATGGTGTATTATGAATGGATAATTTAGGAAGTTTGGGGATGTGTTTTCAGTAAAACGTTAGGATGAAAAATTTAATAGGTTGTGTGTATTAAGTAGGATGTGTGTATCTAGTACTTTGCAATGTGTGAATAAAATTTCTCATGGAAAAAATAGAAAAAAAATTAAAAAAAGAGAAAAGGAAAACATAAAATTGATTTTTAATAGGGGCATTTTAGGAATTTTAGCAATTTAATTAACGGTCTCTTTTAATGGTCAACTGACGGAAAGTGTAAAATTGTCGAGAATTAAGAGTATATAGGTATACCAGTTCAATTTAAAAACTGAGGGACATAATTGTTTTTAGATGCAAAGTATAGGGTGTCACAAGTATTTCATCCGAAGAAAAAATAGCTTAAATGCATTTAAAATTACATAGGATTACATAAAAGGAATGTTTTAAATTAATTTATAAAAATAATAAAAAGCCTCATCTTGCTCTCCAAATATAGAGAGCGAGATAACTAAAAATCCTAAATAGAGAGCCACTTAGAGCATCTTCATCAACAAACTCTTTATTTTAGCTCATTAGCTATCTTGGAGAGCATGTTTAGTTTTTGTACGAAAAATAACAGCTACACTAGACTCTTAAGTAGCAAACTCTCTATTTTAACTCAATCGGGTATTTAACATACAAGTCCTACTCAAGTTAAAATTTTCTTACACACACGTCTTTGATTTTGTATAGAGATGCCAATAACTAGTCATATACTAACGCAGCTTTTGACTCAACAGGAGGTCCATGATTTCATCCTCTTGCTTTCTTGGGGTTTGCCTAGGCTTGTGCTTGATTTCAGGTTTGGGTGTTAGTGTTTTAGCCTTTGTTTTAGTTAGTTTATGAATAGGTTAGTAGAAGATGTCTATAAACCTTCACGGGAATACTGAATTGGTTTGAACTTGTAAGTACCATACATGAGTGCTCGGCGTTTAGAGTGAAATAAAATATACTGGATGAGAAACGAAGTGTTTTTGTTGACATACATAGACTATGTACTCTAAACCGTCAAAGTTGTAATAAAAGTCAACTCTTTACTTATGATCTGAGCGCACTCGTACATCAAAAAAGATATTATCTTTACTAATTTCAAAAAGATAATATCTTTACTAAAATCAATTAAAATTGGTGAATAGCATTAGAATGGGCTAGAGAAATTTAAGGCCGGTGCAAATACTTACGAAATCAGAGAATGAAAGCCGACACTCAAATCGAGTGGAAACAAAGTATGCTTCTTATTAATTAGTTGCAAGAATTTGTTCCAGCAATTAATAACATCAGAAAAAGGGAATAGCCAGAGATATGAAACCAATTCAATCTACAAGCTAGACCGCCTAGACGGGCGGCATTGCATGCAGTTCCCCAATTAGCATGTATACATTTCATCTCTGGTAGTCTGGTACATAGAATTTCTTCATTTCTTTCCGACTTCGAACTCCATCATCAAATATATAATTCCTAAATGGACCACGTCTGAAGCCACCCAGCTTTGCTACTGCTATTACTACTTGGTTGCAAAGCTGAGACAATGAACCAATTTGCATATTCTATGAGGCAAAAGGATATGTCATGCATGTTGCAGATAACACATCATATATAGTTATTCCATTTCCATGTCTATTAGAGGAACTATTCCTTCTCCACAAACCCACTTACACTATTGAGTCATGACATGATCATATCCTATTGATTCCTATATTCCATATGAACAACTACTACCATGTATCTGCTTTGCCTAACTTTTCTTTACCAATTTGAAAAAAAAAAAGACCTCGTGTATATATGTATATATCAAAGTGCATTTCAACACCATTGTGGTTCAACTTGGTGAAAGAGTCCTCTTGTGAATTACTTTAGATTCTTCACACTTTTATGTCGATATACAAGATCAAATGACTCGTAGACGCTTGAACTTATTATAATGCATGTCTAAGATTGAACCGAGCAAATTAATTAGAAAGCGATGAATCATTTCCCCTACATGCCGTATGCCCAACAAGCATGCATGCCTAATGAGTCGGTTTAGCATTTCTGGAATTTCTATTTCTGCATCATATGATTCATCAACACCCATGACTCACTAATCCTCCATGAAAATGACAGCTACCTCATAAAAGGAAGCAAGAACGTTCAAGATGATGGGATAGCCTTAACAATTCCGATTCCTACCACATGAGCTAAGAGAATATAAATATATTATCAGTTAAATTATATGCTCACCACCTCAGAGATTGCGAGCATCACCAATTGCACATTCCCATTTTCTCCTCTATATATATAGGCACTTCCTGAAAGGAACTATTTCATGTGTGTATTGAAGCTAGCTCTTATAGTCACTCTGGTTTAGGGTTAGAGGTAGTCGATCTGTTTATCATTTTTGATTATGATGCAGTACTTACAGTTTCCTTAATGTGTAGAACCTTTTTACTTCAGGTACTATATTCTTGAAGATGGATGTTGCTGGGAAGTCTAGCGGTGCCAAATATGAGTACTTGCTTTTTGGTATGATCCAAAGACAACGCGCATATATCTTCATTCCAAGAGGAACTAGTATTAAGCGTGTTTTGTCTATACTGAAATTCCACTTTGAATTTCTGATCAACTGTGAAAATGATTCCTTCAAGCGTTTTGATGATCGATTTCCCAACATGTTTCTTACAGATTTAGATGATACTCTGTACCCCATGAGCTCTGGTCTCAACTCAGCCTGCCGGAAGAATATTGAAGGTACGATGACCAATGACGATACGCTGTTAGTATCGATTTACTTCGTGATGTTTATGAATACTATAGTTGAGATTACTGAGCTAGGTTGAAATTGTTTGATTGTAGAGTACATGCTGCAACACTTGGATATTGAAGAAAGTGAGGTGCCAAGGATCTGCCTGGAATTGTACAGAGAACATGGGACTACCATGGCCGGTCTAAAGGTACACATTAACAGATATCATGCTGTCCTTAATCAATCGGAGTTCATTCTGTCAATCTTGCTCGCCGGATTCTGATACTTCTGATCTATTCATCCATATGCAGGCTCTTGGTCATGAATTTGATGATGATGAGTTTCATGCATATGTCCATGGAAGACTGCCCTATGATGCATTGAAGCCTGACCTAGTGCTGAGAAACCTTCTCTTATCTATGCCACAGAGAAAAATAGTTAGTCAAGAGATATTCTCATCATTAATATTATTTACTAACAGTATTAGTTTAGAGGAATTACCTGCATCTTGCGCATAGATTATCAAAAGTCTAATAACTGATCTTGTTTCTGCTACTGTTTTCAGATCTTCACTAACGCTGACAAAGCACATGCAGCTGAAGTTCTCAGCAGGTTGTGCTTGGAAGATTGTTTTGAAGGCATTATATGCTTCGAAACACTTAACCCTCCTCATCCTCAACCGGTTGATTTCATTACAGCACCAGATGATTGCACTGGAAATAATCTGAATTCCAAGTCACCTATTCTTTGCAAACCCTCTGTTGAAGCAATTGAAGCTGCCATACGTATTGCAAATGTTGATCCACAAAAAACTGTAAGAACTATTGAGTACATTCCTTGCCTCAACCTGGAAAGATCTAATACATTTGTATCCTCTTCCCTTTCATCAAACTTAATTTCTCCATATAGTTTTTCTTCAACTTTATAGAAATTTTGTAACCAAGGGTTCTTTTGCTCTTCTGTTCTCAGCTTTTCTTTGATGACAGTGCTCGAAATATAGCAAGTGGGAAGGCAGCAGGACTTCATACAGTTATTGTAAGTGCTGTGCAACTAACGAACTAGTACAGATACATGAACCACTTCAAAGGAAAAATATAGCATATCCATGACATAAGAAGATCAACATGATTTCCTAATCGGCAAAAAAAAAAAAAAAGAAAAAAAAGAAAAGAAAAGATAAACATGATTTTCTGATGATTTTCTTCACTATGATCATTAAAACAAAAAGCTTATATGAACTTTAGTCAATTTGACACCAGTGGGATTACTATGGCAGGTTGGGAGTTCAGAGCTAGTGCCTGGTGCAGATTATGTGCTGCGTAGCATACATAACATCAGAGAAGCAATACCTGAGATATGGGAAGGGGAAGAAGGGCAACAACTAGAGCAATTCATCCAGTCTACTGCAGTTGAAACAGTGGTCCTTGCATAGGCATTCCCTGATGTAACTGTTTCAGTCACCATTGTCGCGCAAATTGCAGAAAATGAAGTCTGGCGGTATTTTGGTGCAATGAAGTGAATTAACTATGCACAAGAATCGCCTTAAAATTAATATACTATGTAACACAATAGCAAATACCACGAATAATTGAATCCATGTAGTTTTCTTTTAAAACGAAAATGACAAGTATGTCTGACTTAAGGAAGCAAAAGAGAATACATTATGCATCTTCTTCTCCAGCTCATGTATTGCCAATTTAAAAATCTCGGCAAAAATGCAGTACTGGTAAAATGTCACAACCGTCAAGTATTACATTCATATAAGAACAACAGTGGAATGAACAAACTGGAAAACTGTATTCCACAGTTGAACTTAAGAAGAATCAACAGATGAGTTATCCATCCATAACCAACTCTCCACACTTTACAATTCTGCAGGGCAAGCGAGGGACATCTGACCTACTTGTCTCTTGGGATTCGAGTTTCCGCACAACATCCATTCCCTCAATAATGTGTCCGAACACAACGTGACGATCATCCAACCATGGAGTCTACATGATGCACATTGAAATCAATTCACAATGATGATTTAAGACAACCAAATAACTAACTAAACATGATACGTGTGTGTGTCTGTCTACATGATGCACATTAAAAACATCAATTCACAATGATCCAAGACAATCAAATAACTAACATAACTAAAGATGATACATGTGCATGTCTGTCTTCTGGAAAAAAGGACACACACTGTTACACTCTATTAACAGACGAAATATATCTGCACTAAGTCAAGTTACTTGATGGAAACAAAGGCAAAAAAGGCTTCTCTACAAAAGTAGTTCAATCAATAGAGCAGTTGCATTTGCACCATTTCAGTTATCGTTGTAAAATAATTTGCTCAGTTCGTAAATGGACAAAACATCTGGGGTCTGAAGAAAAAAGTCAAGAGAATAAAAGCATCCAAAGAAAAATGCATCCAATCAAATATGCCATGGTGCAACCATAACTTACCTTCACTGTGCAGATAAAAAATTGACTCCCATTAGTACCAGGGCCTGCGTTAGCCATGCTCACTACACCAGGCCCGACATGCTTCACTGCAAACAATACACACAACCAAAAACAACTTTCAGTTCAGAGAATCGCATATCTGATATAAAATTTTAATTTTAATATGAATAGTAATAGCCTCTATTGACAAGTACATACAAGCAAAGTTCTCATCTTCAAATTTGGAACCGTAGATACTGATCCCTCCGGTTCCCTGCAGCCAATAAAACCATTAAACTTACATTCTTCCTGTAAGAAAACCAACTAGCTATTGATCAAATGAAGAAGAAATCAAAAGACGAAAAAGGAGACTCACGTCTCCTTCAGTGAAATCCCCTCCTTGAATCATAAAATCCTTAATGATGCGGTGGAAAGAGCATCCTTTATAACCATATCCTTTCTCCCCTGCAAAAATAAACATTAACATAACCCAATCCATTTCAACCCACATATATCAAATGACCACAAGAAAAGCACCAAAATGCCTCAACTCAAAGAAAATCACAGTAAAGTAGAGAAGGATGATTTGCTTGCCTGTGCACAGGGCTCGGAAATTCTCGACGGTTTTAGGAACAACCTCACCAAAAAGGCCAATCACAACCCGACCTACAGCTTCATCGCCAATGTCTATATCAAAAAAGCACCTGGTCGTCACTTTAGCTTGCAGCTTCTCCTCTACCTCCTAAAAATCAAACCCACCACATGAAAAATGAACAAATAATCAAAGTATTCCTTCCTAATGAATTCGTAGAGAAAGGGCACTCACATTTGCGGTAGAGTTGACGCACACCATTGTTTTCGGCTTCACAGAAAACGACGCACGTTTGCATAATAAACTAGTCGGCAACCTCCCACCAAAGAAAGCTTTGGAACTGACACGGCCACAAGGAACAAGATTGGTCCTTTGGGTCTGAAGAAATTGCACCGACATTGAACACGCAGCAACAGACGCCATTCTCTGCACTTCTCTCTGCGCCCCGGCAACTGATATCTACAAAGTTACAAACCAAACAAACCAGATTGGTAAACGGGCTGAACCGGTTCGGGTTCGGGGCCCCGGAAACCCAACCCAATAAAAGAGAGTGGCGCTCTCTCCCTCTCAGTCTGATAGATAAGAATAGCTTGAAAGAAAGTGAGCTCTGTTTTGCCAGTAATGTCCTTGAAATCGATTTGCTTCTCTCTTTGCCTCCCTACCCCTTCTTCTCCGAACACCGCTCTAATCTCTTCCTTCCCTTTCAAAAATCCACACCACTTCCCCGTCTCCAATTCCAGCTCTTGTTCTTCCAGGACTCTCCTGCATTTTTCGAACAAGTTCGACTCCAAAGTGTTGTGTGAGGATGACGATGTGGATATGGTCGTAGATGAAGATATAGAGATAGAGATAGAGAAGACGGGGCGGAACTGCAGGAGAATCCGATCGGAAATCGGGATAGAGGCGCCGCTCGCCACCGTCTGGAATTTGTTGACGGATTACGAGAGGCTGGCCGATTTCATTCCCGGACTGGCCGTCTGCCAGCTGCTCCAAAAGTCGGAAAACTACGCTCGGCTGTTTCAGGTGCCCAACTCGTTTTTGATATTGATAGTTTGCTATTATTATTATATGATTCCAAATTGTAACGAGGATGATCTGAATGTGAACAGATTGGGGAACAGGACGTGGCGTTTGGGGTGAAATTCAACGCGAAAGGGGTGGTGGATTGCTATGAGAATCCTTTGGAGAGGATTGAGAATGATTTGGGGGGTGTGACTCTGAAGCGTGAGATTGAGTTTAACATGGTTGAAGGTGACTTTGAAATCTTTCGAGGAAAATGGTCTCTCCAACAGGTACATACGCTTCACTTCATGCTTTAGAGAGTAAACTTCATTTCTGTCTTGCTTTAGATACATCATCTCAAATGAAGACTATACTCAAGATAGTTGGCGACTTAGGGACCAAGTAACACTTTTGAGGAATGTTGTTTCGCCAAAATTGGGATAGAATTACTGGAAACTTGACTAGAATAGGGTAAAATTGACAGAATTTTGAAAATTCGTTATGCAATTTCTTGGAATTAGGAACTCCGAGAGTGGCCAACATGATTAGCCGATTAGGTGCAATTCGGCTGCTTTGCCTGAAAAATTGATCAACCCCGGTAGCAACACAGTTGGTGATATATGGTAAAAAAAAAAAAGAATAGGTGGAATGCACCCTCCAGTTTTCCAATGGTCGGGGTTTGCAATCCTAAATTATGCAAGATTTCATAATTTCTTTGGAGATGCTGTTACAATGTTGAAATGATTGCTCTCGCAGCTCAACACTAGTGGGGAGATAGCATCTGATCCTTTCGTAGGCCAGAAAGTACAAACAACTACTCTTTCATACTTGGTTGATGTAAGGCCGAAGATGTTGTTGCCGGTTATGCTAGTTGAGGGTAGACTGTGCAAGGAGATCAAAATAAACCTAGCTTGCATCCGGGAAGAAGCACTGAAAATGACTCGCGAAACTCTTTTACTCGTAAGTGACACACCCACTGCATCTGATTTACAATAGAAACTATACATATTAATACTGGAAATTTTGGAATGCTGCTTTTTGTAATCTTTCTCTGATTGAGTTCCACTTGTACTGTCCTAGATCGGATGATTATATGGGGACTGAAGAATTGTATAGAGTTGTGAATTAATATGTATACGTTTACATTCTGGAAGCATGAATTTGAGCATCTAGTTGATAGCCAAACTTTTCATGCCACATCTAGTTGAGCATCTTGTACTGTCCTCCACACAATCTGTTTCACTTCTTAACTTAATCGATTCCGGCCAGGTGCTTTTCACGAATGTGGATATACCTTAAGTTATCGCCTATATACAAAGTCACCGCCCTAACTTCTGGAGATTCTGATGAAACCAATGTAAGAGATTCGAGATTCTTACATGAAAGTGATGAAACTAGACTGATATGCCGAAAGTTGCAGTCTCTCATCACCAAAGACTTGAGAGTACTGGAATATCCAATTCCAAACCTCAAATGCAGCTCATGATCGAGGTAACTGGTAAGAACATGAAGTCTATTTTAGTGGGAAGGAGTGGGATGATTTGGTGGATAATATCATCGTGTAGTTGAGGTTGCACTGCATCATCTTCTTCTTGATCACACGGATTAGAGAGGTTTTTGCTGTCTTCTCTTTTTCTATCGGCCATGACCTACAAGTATTAGCTCCCCAAGTTATGATGCATGGCAAGTAGAATCCTTGTGATTCTAGGCATGCATCTACAAACTCGACCTAGACAATATGACCATTATGTACGATTGAAATAAGGGATAATCATCGAGAACAAATTATAGAAGAAACAACACGAGTGAAATATTATCCTACCCAATATCTTCAAAAGTAATGAACCTGATCCGTAATATATATGTTGTCATGTTGTGTTATGCTAATATGCTATGTACACAAAATCACGACTAGTGTTAGGCCAAGGGTCATACTCCTACCAAAATCCACTCTTGATAATTGATCTAGGAGGGGACATGCTCAAAACTATAAGCTAGCAAGCCTCGTGAGTTCCCTATTTCGTGATCACACATTGATATGTTAACTCGCTCTTGAAGAATACTATGTAGTTCTTAACAAATTAACAGGTTGTTTGGCCTGACGTGAAGTGAAGTGTTAATTTAAATTATTGTCAAATTTTATGTAATCTCATAACTTAACCAAGCAATCATCAGCAAGAAACAAATTTTTACAATAAATTTTTTGGAAAATCGAAATAGAGTAAGGCTATGATTGAGTTTTGATATTGGTTGCCCATAGATGGTGAAGAATTAGCCGAATGACTAGTAATAGTTCTAGTAAAAAACTGCATCATCTGATAACTAAAACATAAGGACGATCATCTGAACAAGAATTATGTTTTTAGATGCCAGAAGCTATTCTTAGCATGATATTGAGAAATTTCATTGCTAATGGTAAAACAACCATGAAACATATGCTTGCGTGTTCGTCCCAACACAAAAAGTTTAAGCTGATCATCAGTCTTCATGTAAAATGGGGTTGAAGAAGAAAGGTTCAGAGCACAAACGTATGCAAGTTTAGACTCGTGCATAGAAAGGTTTCGAGCTTTCAGTTGCATACATATATTATCAATTTACCAAATAACAAAGCCTTTTGTGTCAAGGTATGATAATAATAATGGGGGAAACAAACATCGGAATCGGACCCAAAAACCATAGCAGTAGGACTAAAACCAAAGGTTTTACAGAAGGCAGGCGATCTGATTTTGTTTCACTGTCTGGTACTCAATCTGGTGTGCTAGCTTGCTAATAGAACAGACCAAGTGAATACGTGCCAGAAAGAATTTACTCATGTGGCACAGTACAGTATATTGGCTAAGCTAGGCTTTGGCTCATCAGTTGACAAATCTTAAAACACTAGCTATATAGCACAAATAATTTGCAATTTTTTTTTGGGTGCCCTTGCAAACTAAATCATGCTTATTAGTAGAGCGATAATCATGTTCCACGAGATCTCATGTTTCATCCTCTTTTTTCTCTAACAATAACCATGATACAGTCAATCCACCTGATAATGATGTGTTGGTGTCACCACAGCAGCAGAGGTGTTCTAGCTTATATTTTATAAGTTAACATTTGGTATTGTTATTGGCAATGTTATGGTTAACTGGTTAAGTATCATATGCAATCATGTTCATGCAGTTGGTTATTTACTTGGTGATATGCGGCAGCTTGATGGGAGAACCAGGATGAGCTAAGATAATGTGACAAATATGTGGAGACATGTATAGTTTTTCAATATAAATCTTCAGCTATTGAAATATTACTTGCATCCATGGCAGGCCTATAAAGTTCAATTACCTGCATTTAGCTCTTCAAAAAAAAATATTACCTGCATTTAGTGTTGTCAAATTCTCATCTTCTTTGTTGGCAGGATGGGGAGCTGACGGGAAAGCACTCATATCCATATTGGCCCACCGGAATGGAAGGCAGCGATATTCGATACGTCAAGCTTATGCAGAGAAATATGGAGAGGTTTTTTCCAAGGAGCTTGAGAAAAAACTTTCCGGTGACTTTCTGGTATGTAAAACGGTGCATATATTATATATGTGTAGATTGACTTGATCATATATACATAACTTCGTGTGTGTATGATGTACACAAAACAGAGGGCAATGCTTGTATGGACGCCACACCCAGCTGAACGAGATGCAATGCTATCTTATGAAGCTGTTCTGAATAAAAAGTCAGAAGCCTATTTTGTGATAATGGAAATTGGTTGTACAAGAACGTCTCAGGAGCTCTTTGAGGTGAGACAAAACTACCTCGCTCGCTGCAAGAGATCTCTAGAAGAAGATGTTGCTTACCGCACGAGTGAAGAAATCCGAAAGCTGTTGGTTCCTCTTGTTACTAGTTACAGATATGAACCTCAGGACGAGACACTATTGGATACTGAGCTGGTGAACTCGGAGGCTAAAATTCTTCATGAGGTAGTCTCCCACAAGGACTATGGTCATGAGGAGCTTATCAGAATTCTAACTACTAGGAGCAAGCCACAGTTGAGAGCAACTCTCAAAAGCTATAACGACCAGTTTGGCAATCCTATTAACAAGGACCTCAAGAACAAGCCAAAGGATGAATACCTTGCTTTGCTGAGAGCCACCATAAAATGCTTGCCCCGAGAAGTATTTCGAGAAGAGTCTTCGTCTGTCCATGAAAGGCCTCGGAACTGATGAAGAGACTGACCAGAATGGTAGCCACTCGAGCCGAGGTTGACATGAAGCACATAAAGGAACAGTACCAGCGGAAGAATAATGTTTCTTTGGTTGATGACATCAAAGGTGATACTTCTGGTGACTATCTGAGGATCTTGCTTGCCTTAGTGAATTGATCTCCCTCATCACTCACTCTCATCCATCACTATCAACTATGCATGTATCAGTTAAATTTTTTTTCTGTTGAAAGCTAGTCTTGATCCTCTAGCTTCAAAGCAATCATTCCAGTTCAGTAGCTTAGAATAGGCTTTGATAACAATTTGTGATCGAAATTAACTCGCCATGTTCCTAAAAGAGATGATGATCATTGTGTTCTTCCTTCTTCCCTATCCCTATCCCTTTAAAGCCTATAGGTTGGGCGCTAGCGCTACACTAATATAACAGTAAAAGGCTCTTCCGCTGAGCGAATCTGTGAGCCTACCCTTCTCGCATCTACTTAAGTAACTTACGCTTACCAAGCTTAGTCCTACTAATATAGGGCTGAGCACAGGTCATGCCTCAATCTGGTGGGAGGCGTGAGCAGAAAGGCAACGGGAAGACCTTGAACACACTTAAAGGTTAGGTTACTACCTGCCTCTACGGAAGAGGTGTACTTTGTACCGCCTGGGCGCCTGGAGGTCATATAGATCGAAACCCAGAGCGATAAGAAAAAAAGTTCTACCTACCCACAGCTACAACTACTAGCGCTTCAAAAGGCATAGATTCTAAGGGTGCTACCATGAAAGCCTATTTTTAGGTCGAGTCTGAAACTTAGGTTTCTGAGCAAATTTTTGTTTAAAATCTTGTGATTCTGAAACCTACTCTGATGTATAACAACTTGAAAGAAAAAGGATGGTTTAAATCCATCCAAAAGTGAATGAAACACAATTTGGCTTTGAAAGAATTAGGACATTGAAGAGAACCCACTCGATCAGTTTATAGCTAGAGCTATAGTAGAGTCCTCTACAAGACTACAACAGTACAACCCCAAATTCAACAAACCACAGCTACAAACCGCATAAAATGTGTGCCTCAACTTGATTGATTGCACAAAAGGCTAGAAATCACATCAAGAGCAAACCTCTCATATAGCTTCCACAGGTTAAATGCAGGTGAATACAAGCGTTTGGAAATGCAGGCAACTCAAATAATGGTAGTATGAGCAAGAAAAAGACGCCACAAAGGAAAACAATTGTAATTTGGGTTGATTTCATTTAATATGAGATATAGCAGACCCACAGAATTCATCTACTGTTGAAGCAAAGCTGAAATTGTTAAGAGTGTGGATCCATCCCATCTTTTTGGAAAGCAACTGTGCCTAAATATATACGATCTTTCTTCTTTAAAAAGGAAAAAAAATTAAAACTAATTTGATACAAATTTCAAAAGAGAGAATTTCTATCCAGTTCTTTTATGCGCTTCGTTTCCGCCAAGTGTCTGGATTATAGCTTCCAAAAGTTTGATATCCTTATCACGCTTAGAGATTTCTTGTTGCTTTGCACGCAACTCCTCCATGTGCAGCTCAAATACCTCTGAGCCAGTAATTAAAAACATAAGAAGACTTTCAGGAAAGACCACAACTATCCAGTGAAATAAACCTCATAAAGCCAGGGCCAACTTTTGTCAAGTCACAACCAAAATTATGGAAAAAGATACCATTGGAATACCAAAG
Organism: Fragaria iinumae; assembly: GCA_009720345.1. Taxonomy (NCBI): domain Eukaryota; kingdom Viridiplantae; phylum Streptophyta; class Magnoliopsida; order Rosales; family Rosaceae; genus Fragaria; species Fragaria iinumae. The sequence continues at coordinate 20,006,283 of CM019117.1, read as the reverse complement.
ACGTCCCCAACAGAAATTGTTATATGTGATAATAAGAAGAAATTTGATATTGATAAGTAAATGATGTTACGATCTCTCAAAATTACTTTATATATCATTAATGTTAGTTGGTGATAGCAAAAGCAATATTAACTTAGTTTTTGAGTCAAACAAAAATAAGGTAAATAATGTCGGACTGCTTCTATGAGCCTAAATATGAATTCGTAGCTAGATTTTAAACGTAAAACGAGAGATATAGGGATGGCACATACTTGAGGTGTTCTCGAGCTCTTTTGTAACTTCCTGTGCTCGTAACTCAGCAGCCTTCTCTGCTGCCTCAGCCTGGCGTTTTTCTGAACGAGCACGTGCAGCAGCTGTAATGGCAGCATCAAGTTCTCGTTCCAAAGTTTCAACCCTTTGTTCAAGAACCTAGACAGGAAAAAAGAAGTATTGTTACGGAAGAAATGCCAATTCCAACAGAAAAAATAGCATTAGATATACTTTTTCTTTTGGGGGTGAATAAATAGGTATTACTACTGAAAAAGAGTATTAAGACATTGCATTGAAAAATATAATATCGTTCACAAAAGCGTCATGCTATAAAGTAAAGACTTCTTTCCATTAGGTACGGTGAGGGATTTGAAACCCAGACCATAGACTAACATAGGTGCGTGAAAACTTATAGGACCACTTTCGTCAAGCCGGACTGACTATAAGTTTTGAACAGGTTAATAATTTCTTGCAAGCAGGGTGCCCCATACACTTCAGCCGGTTTTTGGTATTGTACAAAAGCTAATTTCACTTTGTAATCTTTTATTAGTATGATTAGTAACAATTCATTACCAGAAAAGAAGATCATATGATGCAGGAAATGGATAGTATATTTGCAGAAAGCAATCAGCTAGATACCCTCCATCATGTTCATCAAATTCATATCCACAATCAGATTATTCTGAAATGCCTTAAGTACTTACGAAATGCACTCTGGCAAAATTTCCTTACCAATCTAAGGTACTTATAGCATCGCTTTGGCTTAATTCTGTTTGTCACATGTGTAAATAAGCAGATTACTATGAGAGGACAAGTGTATTATTGTTCTGCAATGACTTGTATATACGACCACAAATGAGAGCTTAAATCACAATCCAAAATTCAGGACATCGACCTTATCGGCATATACTGTTGCTATCAAACACTAGAGTTTTATTCTTGACATGCATCACGTATCTATAAATAATCATTCATCCAACCTACAATGTTCCCCAAAAGTATCTAGAGGATAAATATTGACAGAAGAAGGTAAATGTGCTGTCACAGAAAGTCATTTTATTGCATACAGAAATGGAAACCCCATTTCAAATACATGGATTCAGGAAAATACCTTAATGGTACGAGCTTGTTCAGAACAAAGTGAGGCTTTGGTGAAGGTCTCTTCATCGACAAAGACAGCCTTCTTGAGGAGCAGCTTCTGGAGTGACTCCAAATTGAGAGCCATCTCGGTCAGATTGGCTATGGCTCCCCCAAATCTCTCACTTCCTTTGCCCTTGTCCTCCATTTCCTTCCCGGCAACTGTTGCTTACGTCAAGGCTTAACTTCCTCCTGTGTTTGCTACAGCTCACAGCAGCTGGCCTGATCAAATTTCAACAATGGCTCATCAGAAACTTCAAAAAATGAAAATCGGCCCAATTTAATCTCAAGTTCACAACAAGAATCTGCAATGAACATCAATTTCAACAAAACATTCAACTCATCCAAAACAAAATTCTGATCAGTCCACTCCAAGCCAAGAAACTGGGAATTCAGATTAACAAGTAAAGATTGTGCAGTAGAGATGATTCTACAAGAACAAATCCTTGTCCTAGCACTGAATTGATGTTAATTAACACTTGGGACTAATTCAATTATGACAAAGACTGACGAAAACTCCTAAAAAGATCGTGGAAAACCCAGATGACCTCAATACAAGAAACCCAGATGCACTTGGAACATCAATTTCAACGACTTGTAGATTGACATGGGAGACCAAATTCAACATAAACAAGCTTTCAACTAATACAGACCAAAAAAAGCAAGGAAATTACCAGTAAAAAGGATCCAATTGTGGATCAACAACTATGGTGCAACAGAGTTGATAGCTTGATGTTGCTGCTTCGCCTTCGCCTAATTTGCTACTAATTTATCGAATGACACGTCTTATATCTTAAATGAAGCTTTAATAATAAACCATTTCCGTTTTTATTTTTTTGAATAATAATTTTCTCTATTTTTTTTTCGGTAAATATATATTCTTGTTTGTGGCAAAATTGAATCGAGTTTGATTTGGAGGGCTGAGAGATAGGGCTGAAGTCGCAGAAGACGAAGAAGATGGGGAAGAATTTCAGAAAGAGAAGCGCTCCCACCGACGATAATGACGACGATCCTGAGAAGCTCAGCGACGACGAACAAGAAAGGAGGTATAGTGTTACTGGAAAAACACGATTGAATCTTGAAACTGTAAATTTAGCTAAATTGAATGATGAAATTGAAGGTTGGCGCTGGAGGAGGTGAAGTTTCTGCAGAAGCAGAGGCAGAGGAAGTGTGGGATCCCTGCCCTAACTTGTGGTTTCGACTCAGAGTCTGTTGCTGGTTCCAAGGACAAGAACGGTGACGGCGAAGGCGGCGACGGGGAGAATGATGATTGGGCTCTTACTCAGACCTTTGCTGAGGAAGCTGACGTTCCCACTGAAGATCCGAATATGTAATCTCTCTCTCTATTCTGCTATTTTGTATTTGCTGATTGTGTTGTGATGTGTGATGAGCCAAAATTGAGGGAGTGTTGTGATTGTTTTCGACAGGTTGAGTTTTATTGATGGAGAGATGGCAAAGAAGAAGGGCAAGAAAGTGGAAGTGCCGCCGGAGGAAGTCGAGAATGAGTTACAGCGAGCCGAGGATGAGTTGTATAAGATACCTGATCATCTTAAAGTGAGTCGCCTCCTCGGCACTCTTGTTGTTGCAGATTCGGTCTTGGTGGTGTCTAGAGCTCCTTTTGCTTTGTTTTTAACGCTGACTGTTGTTTCTTTGCAGGTGAAAAAGCGAAACTCGGAAGAGAGCTCGACTCAGTGGACTACTGGGATAGCCGAGGTTCAGCTCCCCATCGAGTAAGGCCCTTTGTTCATTTTAGTTTGTTATGATAAATGTGTTTGAGATTTGTAGTCGTTATATGTAGAGCGCGCACTTTATGAATTCCTTCATTCATGAGAAGGATTATTGATTGTTTCTAAGTTTATAATGTAGTCACTAATTCTGTGTTCATGTTACTAAAGAAGTATGCCTGCACATTATTGTATTGCCACACTGTGGAATGGTACCAATGGCCCTTTTGTTTCCTGTGGCTCCATCAAATACTAGAATTGTTGCTGACCTTTAGTTGCATGTTTTTTCGTTTCTACTGCTTGCAGATATAAGCTGAGAAATATTGAGGAAACTGAGGCTGCAAAGAAGTTTTTGCATGAGAAGCGGCTTGTGGGACAGACAAAATCAGAGTTTAGCATCCCCTCAAGTTACAGTGCTGATTATTTCCAGCGTGGCAGGGATTATGCTGAAAAACTTAGAAGAGGTTGGTTAACTTTTCTCCTTCATTCCATGAAAAAATAATAGGTTACTGAAAATTGGCGTGTCCAACCAAGATGGGAATTCAAGGGCTATGCTAGTCATAGTTTATTTTGCTAGTCTATATTTTCACCCTATCATCCTCGTCATAAATTGTCTGGTGTTTTCTGGTTTCTTTTGCCTTAGAAAAGTCTGTTGCCATTTACTAACAACAGATAGACTTACAGAACATCCTGAGCTCTACAAAGACAAAAGTTCACAAGACAATGACGGTGTTCCCAAACAAAATGATACTGGCACAGACACAGCAGGACAAAGGCAAGCTGCGACAGATGAGTTCATGCTTGAGCGCTTCCGCAAAAGAGAGCGCCACCGTGGAATGCGGAGATAAGTTGCACGTACTACAATCTCCAATATGAATGGAACTTTATCTGAAAAGAGTCAAGAGTGGGTTCTAAACTTGTCATTCTTTGGGTATGTGAAGTATGCATTTTATGCCACAATTACTCATGTTGCTCAAGACCATTACATCTAATTAAGTTTTTGATATAATTTCGAAATCCAGGCTTCTTTCATGATAGTGTTGAACCTGGATGGCCCTTTCCTGGTAGGCGTGCTTGCGCTTTCTGGTTTCTTCTGTTCATATTGAGTATCAGGTCATGCACTGAGAAATTGTGGTTGCGTTCTCATCAACAATTGTTGCAAGCATTGACCTTGATTTTCTGTTTTTATGGCATCCTAATGCTTCGATTCTCTATTCAATTCCATGATATATCTTGTAATACCCTAGATTTTCATATCATTTTTTCTTTGTATTATTCCCATAATTAATGAAGGATTATTTATGGAAATTCTTATTTGGTTGTGCGAAGTTGAAGTTTCGGAAGTAAAGCTTTGACTTTTAAGAGGCCAAAAGTTGACTTTCTTTTCTGTAAATTATTTGTGAAAACTTTCTTCATGAAAGTTGTAGAGCACGACGATACGAGTTCGTAGACACGTGGCACGCGTAAAACGAACTTCATATGAGAAAGTTATGGTCAGCGGAAGTTCGTAGCTTTACGAGATTTTGGGTTAAATAGAAAAGTTTTGGGGGTGTAACACCAAATTTCAGAAACTCAACTCTTTTTCTCTCTCCTGCTCCCTGAGACGCACGAGTAGCCATTTTCGCCGGAGAAGAAGTCGGACATCTGGCCATCGTTTTAGCCGCCGTCGGTTCCGTTAGCTCGGTCTCGTCTTCACCAACCTAACTGTGCTTGTAATACCCTAGATTTTCATATCATTTTTCCTTCTATTATTCCCATATTTAATGAAGGATTATTTATGGAAATTCTTTAGTTTGTGTGAAGTGGAAGGATTATTTATGGAAATTCTTTAGTTTGTGTGAAGTGAAAGTTTCGAGAGTAAATTTTAAGGTGTTTTGACTTTTAAGAGGCCAAAAGTTGACTTTATTTTTTTGTAAGTTATCTTCGAAAACTTCCTTCATGAAAGTTGTAGAGCTCGTCAATACGAGTTCGTAGACATGCGGCACGCGTGAAACGGACGTCGTATGAAGAAGTTATGGTTACAGGAAGTTAGTTTTCGGGTTTGGAAAGTTAATAAATAGAAAAGTGTGGGGGGAGTTAATTTGGAAACCTAAAATCAGCTTTTACTCCTCTCTCTCCCGAGCTCCCCCGAACTGTCTCTTCTCCAGCCGATTTCTCCCTCATCCGGCCACCAAATTGGACGCCGCCGGTTTCGTTGGGTCGGCACGGGTCTCCACTCCACTGCTGGGGCAGCTTAGCTCGCCGTCGCGCCGCCTGGAAGCCGCCACAAAGCGGCGGAGCTGCTGTTCCGTCGGAAAGCCGGCGATTTCGACGCCGATTCCGGCAAATTTTAGGTGAGTCTTACTCTCTTCTCTGTTCTAGAGATGTTCCTACCCTTTTGGTGATCTAGAAATCAAGTTTTGGGGCCGGTTTTGTAGGTTTGGATTTTGATTCCGGGTTGGTATTGCGGGGCATTTTCCGGCCGATCCCGGCCGAACGGGTTGAACTACCAGGTATTAAAGTTACTCACCTTGCTTCAATCTACAAGTTTTATGTTTTGAGTTTCCCCAAATTTTGAAGTTTGGTGGAGGCGCTTGAGGCTCACTCGCCGCTGCTTGTGGCGGCTTGTGGGAGCACGTCCAGGCAGGGTAGAGGCCTTGATTGCTGCGTTAGCTAGTCCTTGTAGTTGCTAGGGTGTTGTTGTGTGTGAAGAATGAGTGTTGATTAGGTTTTTGCATTGTAGGTGCTAAGTGGGTTAATGGCGTTCATTTGATCGGAAACTTGGAAAGTTTGATTCTTGGAGGTAGTAGTGGTTGTTATTGAGTGTCCGATGACCTTGGGAGGTCTTGGAGGAAGGATTGCCCTTCTTTGGGCAACCTTTAGGTTAAAGGTACTTTAATCCTTGTTGAGAAATTTCTAAGGTTTTAATTGTGTAATTTTAGGTGGTTTGTGAGGTTGTGGTGAGCTTGGCTCTTGTGTTTTTGTGAAGACGCAGCGGGAGTATTTAGGTGAGTAAATCTCATCAAGGTTTATTTTTGAACCAAGGTTAATTATGGTCATTTGGGGAGGATAATAATTATGATGTGATTTTAATTTTCTGCTATTATTGGTTTTAAAATATATGAGCTTGATCGACAACGGCTCATAGGTAAGATAAAACAAGTTTTTTTTTATGTGTTATTTGAAGGTGCATATGATCATAATTGTATTGATTTGTGATAAGCTATTCTTGTGGAATAATTTATATTGTTCATATAATTATATCCTTGTGAAGGATATAATCTTATGATGTGGATCTTTTGTTGTTGATAATAATGTTGTGATATTGTGATTGTTGGATAAATAGCCAAACCGGGTTCCAAACCTGTTATCAGGTAATTGGTTACGGTTTAGATGCTATCTAATATTTTGTGTTTGGTATTGGACAGTCAAACCGGGTTCCAAGCCTTTGGCCTGGTGATTGGTTGCGGTTAAGAATTAGAGCTCTAGTCCGTCTGTCGGTGTAGGTCATGGGGGATACCTTATCGTATCTGGGACCCATGGGTACACAACTTTGTTGTTGTAGGTCATGAGGGGTATTTTTTAATACCTGAGACTCATGGGTACATGTTATTTGAAAAGTGTTGGATTTGTGGTTATATTCATTGATATAAATTGCTTTTGTGGAATTTTTAGATATGAGATATATTGTACTATTTGAGTTTACTCATACGAGCTTTTTAGCTTACCGGATTTGTTATTTTACAATCCCGGTGCACCAATTCTTGGTGTAGGGGTTAGACCTACAAGTGAGGACCAGCAGGGTTGAGACGGTGGCGTAGTGGCAGGGTCCTTTTGGGTTTTTGCTGTACTACGTATAGTTTTGTTAATTGAGTAGATAGTATTAAACTCATGAGATAGTTTTCATATTCTTGAAATTTCCAAGCTTATGTAAACATGGAAATGTAATATTTAACTCAGTGATGGGTTGTAGGATATTTACTTTTTTACGTTGAGTTTTAGTTTGTGGATGTGGTTGTTGTTGTTGTTGTTGTTGTTGTTGCTGTTGGAACATGTTTGGAATTGTAATATTTTAAGTTATATCATGCCAAAAATTTTGAAAATTCCATTCGAAAATTGAGGTGTGACAGTGCCGATCCCTGACGCTGGCGACCGGTGTACAAGGCACAGCAAGGCCCGAAAGCCACTGCCGCAGTGACCTCTCACCGGACCCTAATCCGGTGACCTCCGACGACGTAGCTAGCCTAGTTAGGCTTGTCTCCTCCGTGCGAAGCTTCCTAGGCAAGTGGGTGGTCTCATCTTGAGATGTAGCAGCAAGAGGCAAGCGGTGCAGTGTTGGCCGGAAGTTGCAAATTCCGGTGACAGCAATTGGCAGTGAGGGGTAAGTCGTGAAGCTCTCTTCCTTCTATGTATGATTTCACTAGTCATACAACTAGATTTTTGAGTTTTGGAAACCTTGACTTTCAGTTTGAGGCTCAAGCTTGTGGGGGTTGTGTGGGGCAGTTCAAGGCCGAACCAAGCTTAACCTCAGGTACAAAAAGTGTTCCTTATGCCGTGATCGTCAAGTTTGATGTTGAGAGTTTTTCCTATTTCGGAAGTTTTGGGGTGGCGCGTGGGGCTCACTCGTAACCGCATGTGGCGGCGTGTGGTAGCGCGTCCGGCTGTGTTTGCTGCCTTAGTTTCTGTGTTAGCTAACTCTTGCTGTTTTGAGCTTGTTGAGAGGTAGTATTGCTAGGTTTTGAGCAAGGATTGCATGTTAGGACCTTAGGTTTATTATTTGTCTTGGTTGAGGTTTGAGTTTAGGTTTTGAAGATTAGAGACAGCTTTATTGTGTCGTTCAGTTCAACGACTTTGGGAAGTTGTCCTCCCTTGAGCTAAGGGTTAGTTTAAGAGTTTTATGTTATCCTATAGTACTTTGGTTACTAAGGTTATTAATTGTGTAATTTTTAGGTGATTTGTGAAGTTGTGATTTGGCCTGCTTTTGTTGTGTTGTGGAAATCACAGCGGAGTTTTAGGTGAGTAAATCTCACCAAGGTTCATTTTATGACCAAATTTTATTATGATCATTTGTTGATAAAATTAATACTATGCTATTATTTGTTTTAAAATATATGAGTTTGATCGTCAACGGCTCATAGGTAAGATAAAACGAGTTTTCTTTAAGGAAATTCGTCTGAATGGTATACGAACTTTTGCTCCTTATAAATTTTGGTATATAAAGTTTTGAAAATATCATAACGGTATCTCATGTTTCTATCCCAACCTAAAATTGGTATATATAGCCATTAAGATTACCAATTTACCCTTAAGTTCTTTTTTTTTCTTAGTTTTTTTTTATTTGTTTTCATATTCAAGAAATATTAATTAGAAGAGGTTTTACAATTTGATGATTTGAATTGGCCTTTATAAACTTGAAGAAGATTGAAGAGGGGAAACATACAGAAGTTTAATCCTTGTTGTTTCCACTGACACTCAAGGATCTTGTTGTTGTCGTTGACATTCAAGGATGATTGAGATTAATTTTTTTCTACGTTCCTAAAAATATGAAAAGCCAAAAAAAGAAAATTGGAATATGAAAACAAAGAAGAAAAACGAAGAAAAAAAAAAGAATTTAAGGGTAAATTTGTCATCTTTTTTTATCTGAGGGTAAACTAGTAATCTTAATATTTATACCAATCTTAGATCAGGATGGAAACATGAGATACCAATCTGATATTTTTAAAACTTGATGTACCAAAATTTATAAGGAGCAAAAGTTCGTATACCATTTAAACGAATTTCTCTTTTCTTTATATGTTATTTTTGAGGTTCATGTGATCATAATTTTATTGTTTGTGATAGATTATTCTTGTGGAATATTTATGTGGAAGTTTATAATTTATGATGTGATCTTGTGTTGTTGATAATGATGTTGTGATATTGTGATGGTTGGATAAATAGCCAAACCGGATTCCAAGCTTTTAATCGGGTGATTGGTTACGGTTATAATGCTATTATTATTTTGTGATTTGTTATTAAACAGTCAAACTGGGTTCCAAGCCTTTGGCCGGGTGATTGGTTGCGGTTAGGAATATAGCTATAGTCCGTCTGTCGGTGTAGGTCATGGGAGATACCTTATGGTATCTGGGACCCATGGGTACACAATTTTATTGTTGTAGGTCATGAGAGGTTATTATTAATATCTGGGACTCATAGGTACATGTCTTAAGTAAATGTGTCAGAAGGGTCTTGGTTGGGTTTTGTTGTACACTGTCTTTTTTGTATATTGGGTAGACAGTTTTAAACTCTTGAGATTGTTTTCATTTTCTTGATTTTCAAGTTTATGTAAACAAGAAAATATAATATTTAACTCAGCGTTTGGTTGTGTGACATTTATATTTCTGCAAGTGAGTTTTAGTGCTTGAGATAGTTTGTTGAAACAGGTTTTCGGATTATAGTATTTTGAGATTTATCATGCCCAAATTTTTGAAATTATCCTTCGAAAATTGGGGTGTGACAGTTTGGTATCAGAGCGAGGTTTACATATTTGGTGATAATCAATACTTCGGAGTGATGACCCGACTGCAGCGGATCACCATCATAAGCTCTTCGGTATTGATATGTCATTGGGTATGTGAAAGGTTAGGTGTCGCCTCTAGGTCAATAGGATGTCAGAGTAGAGAATACTCTGTTAGTGGGATTTCGAATTTTTGTATCCACCTTGAGTTAGTGCCTTGGTTAATAATTGTTGTATTAGACTTATACTTTGGTTTAAGTTTTATGCATAAATTAACCAAGGTTTACTTGCTTCTTAGGTGATGGATCCTCCGCGAGGAAGAGCTAGATGCCGAGGTAGGGTCAGAGGCAGAGGTAGGGCTCCACCTGTGGATGATTTCTTTGAGGAGGAGGTGGTGTTGGAGATGCCTGTGCCAATTGTGGTAGATGATGGTCTACATCTGGCTAGGCTGGCTCAGGGTATCATCAGGTTAGGAGCGCCTTCCTTTTTGGGAGGTACGGATTACCTTGTGGCTGATCATTGGATATAGGTCATCGAGACATACTTCACCATGATCACGTGTACAAAGATTGAGAAGATGCGTATTGCTACATTTCTTCTCAAGGATGAGACACGGGTATGGTGGAGCGGGGTAGAGAGAACTAGAGATGTGACCGCCTTGAGTTGGAAGGGGTTTGTTCAGCTCTTTCGGGAGAAGTATTTTCCTAATACTGTGAGGGAGCAGTTGGAGCTTGAGTTCATAGCTCTAGTGCAGGGTTTGATGAGTGTCAGGGATTATGAGGCCCGGTTTTCTCAGCTGTATCGTTTTGCTAGAGAGATGGATGCAGTAGATTTGTCACGGAAGTTCGTACGGGGTTTGAGGCATGAGCTCCGGAAGGCGGTGATTTCCCACCTATTTGCTAGTCTAGCAGAAGCGGTTAAGAGTGCCCTTGCAATTGAGCAGGTAGAGGCCATGCATGAGACTGAGGGGCAGAGAGATGTTCAGGGGAAGGGCAAGGCCCTAGCAGGGAGTAGCAGTTCATGGGACCACAGATGTGGTTATGGGAAGAGGCGGCGGACTCATCAGCTAGATCCAGCTAGAGGAGCAGCTGCACTTATTAGGGCTCCACCTATTAGGCAGGCAGCATCCTTGAAGTGTTTCAATTATGGTGAGCCGGGCCACTACTCTTCGGCATGCACGAAGCCCAGGAGGCAAGGATGCTTCACTTGTGGGTAGGCAGGTCATTTTGCTAGGGATTGCACCCGACCTCAGGCTAGAGGGCAGGGTAATCAGCAGAGGCAGTTACTTCCAGCACTAGCCAGAGTGTATGCCATTGGTCAGCGTGGTGTAGGAGTGGAAGGTACCATTCTTGTTTATGATCTGCTTGCTACAGTTTTGTTTGATACGGGGGCAACCTAGTCCTTCATATCTAGCTCGGTGGTGAGGGCTTTAGGCTTGACTTCGACACTGCTTACTAGATCTTTGTGTGTTTCTTCGCCTCTCGGTGTTTCTATGGAGCTTGGCACCTTTTGTGATGCTTGTCCTTTAGTGATTAGTGGGAGAGAGTTCCTTGCATCCCTGATTGTGATTCCAGACCGCTCCTATGATGTGATTTTGGGAGTGGATTAGCTAAGACCAAACTATGCTTTGATTGATTGTTTTGATATGGTGGTGTCATTTCACAACCCCCTGGATAGCAGAGCTTTCGTTATCGTTGTCATAGGTCGGACACGGCCATGTGGGAAGGAGTGTTAGCTCACATAGAGGCTACAGGTAGTACCGTGGGTATTGCGGATATTGCAGTAGTCTCTGAGTTTAGTGATGTAATACCCCAGATTTTCATACCATTTTCCTTGTATTATTCTCATATTTAATGAAGGATTATTTATGGAAATCATTTAGATTGTGCTAAGTTGAAGTTTTGGGATTATTTTTTTAGGTACTGTGACTTTTAAGAGACAAAAAAGTTGACTTTATTTTTCGTAAGTTATCTTCCAAAACTTCCTTCATGAAAGTTGTAGAGCTCGTCAATACGAGTTCGTAGACATGCGGCACGCGTGAAACGGATGTTGTATGAAGAAGTTATGATAAGAGGATGTTAGTTTTCGGGTTTGGAAACTGTATAAGTAGAAAAATGTGCAGGAGCTATTTTGGGAAACCTAAAATTTCAGTCTCCCTCTTCTCTCTCCCGAACGCACCCGAGCTCTATCTCTTCTCCAACCGAGTTCTCTCTCCTCCGGCCAACGTTTTGGACGCCGCCGGTTCTGTTGGGTCGGCATGGGTCTCCTCTCCACTGCTGGGGCAGTCTTCCACGCCGTCGCGCCGCCTGGAAGCCGCCACGAAGCGGCGGAGCTGCTGCTGTTCCTCCAGAAAGCCGGCGATTTTGACGCCGATTCCGGCCAAGTTTAGGTGAGTCTTACTCTCCTCTCTCTTCTAGAGATGTTCTTACCCCTTTGGTGATCTATAAATCAAGTTTTGGGGCCGATTTTGTAGGTTTGGAATTTGCGTGGTGTAGGTTTTGTAGGTTTGGAATTTGTGTGTTTTCCTGCCGATCCTGACCGAACGGGTTGAACCACCAAGTATTAAAGTTACTCACCTTGCTTCAATCTACAAGTTTCATGTTTTGAGTTTCCCCAAATTTTGAAGTTTGGTGGAGACGCGTGAAACTCACTCGCCATCGCCTGTGGCGGAGCGTGGGAGCACGTCCGGGTAGGGTAGAGTCCTTGACTGCTGCGTTAGCTAGTCCTTGTAGTTGCTAGGGTGTTGTTGTGTGTGAAGAATGAGTGTTGATTAGCTTTTTGCTTTGTAGGTGCTAAGTTGGTTCTTGGTGTTCATTAGGTCGGAAAATTAGAAAGTTTGGTTCTTGGAGGTAGTAGTGGTTGTTGTTGAGTGTCCGATGACCTTGGGAGGTCTTGGAGGAAGGATTGCCCATCTTTGGACAACCTTTAGGTTAAGGGTACTTTAATCCTTGTTGAGAAATTTCTAAGGTTTTAATTGTGTAATTTTAGGTGGTTTGTGAGGTTGTGGTTAGCTTGGCTCTTGTGTGGTTGTGAAGACGCAGCGGGAGTATTTAGGTGAGTAAATCTCACCATGGTTCACTTTTGAACCAAGTTTAATTGTGTTCATTTGAGGAGGATATTGATTTTGAAGTGATTTTAATATTTTAATATTATTAATTTTAAAAATATGAGCTTAATCGTCAACGGCTCATAGGTAAGATAAAACAAGTTTTCCTTATGTGTTATTTGAAGGCTCATATGATCATAATTTGATTAATTTGTGAGAAGCTATTCTATTGGAATAATTTATATTGTTCATATAATTATTTCTTTGTGAAGGATATAATCTTATGTTGTGGATCTTGTGTTGTTGATAATAATGTTGTGATATAATGATTGTTGGATAAATAGCCTAACCAGGTTCCAAGCCTTTAATTGGGTGATTGGTTATGGTTAAGATGCTATTTATTATTTTGTGTTTTGGTTTTGGACAGTCAAACCGGGTTCCAAGCCTTTGGCCGGGTGATTGGTTACGGTTAGGAATTAGAACTCTAGTCCGTCTGTCGGTGTAGGTCATGAGAGATACTTGATGGTATCTGGGACCCATGGGTACACATATTGTTGTTGTAGGTCATGAGGGGTATTTATTCAATATCTGGGACTCATGGATACATTTCTTGTTAATGTGTGGTTTTTAATTATTGATCAAATTTCACTTGTGGTATGTTGGATGTGTTAAATGTGGAGTTATTTTTGAGTTTACTCATACGGGCTTTTTAGCTTACCGGGTTTGTTATTCTACAATCCCGGTGCACTAATTATTGGTGTAGGGGTTAGACCTGCAGGTGAGGATCAGTAGGGTTGAGGCGGAGGCGTAGTGGTAGGGTTCTCCCTAATTTTGTCAGACTCTGTATAGTTTTAGATTTGAGTAGACAGTATTAAAATCATGAGATTGTTCTCATGTTCTTGTTTTGCATGTTATGTAAACAAGGAAGTGTAATCTTAATTCAGTGATAGATTTTGTGGAAATTTCTGTTCTGTAATTGAGTTTTTGTTGTTGTTGTTGTTCTTGAAACAGGTTGGGATGATAATTTTTTAAGTTAGATCATGCCAAAAATTTTGAAAATTCTCTATCGAAAATTGGGGTGTGACAATTTGGTATCAGAGCGAGGTTTACATATTTGGTGATAATCAATACTTCAGACTGATGGCCCAACTGCAGCGGATCACCATCATAAGCTCTTCGGTATTGATATGTCATTGGGTATGTGAAGGGTAGGTGTCGCCTCTAGGTCAACAAGATGTCAGAGTAGAGAATACTCTGTTAGTGGTTCTCGAATCTTGTGTCCACCTTGAGTTAGTGCTTTGGTTAATAATTGTCGTATTTGACTTATACGTTGGTTTAAGTTTTATGCATAAATTAACCAAGGTTACTTGCTCCTTAGGTGATGGATCCTCCGCGAGGAAGAGCTAGAGGCCGAGGTAGGGCCAGAGGGGCAGGTAGGGCCAGAGGCAGAGGTAGAGCTCCACATGTGGATGACTTCTTTGAGGAGGAAGTGGTGTTAGAGATGCCAGTACCAGTTGTGGTGGATGATGGTCTACGTCTGGCCAGGCTGGCTCAGGGTATCATCAGGTTAGGAGCACCTTCCTTCCTTGGAGGCACAGACTACCTCGTAGTTGATCATTGGATAAGGGCATCGAGACATACTTCACCATGATAACGTGTATGGAGATTGAGAAGATGCGTATTGCTACGTTTCTTCTCAAGGAAGAGGCACGGGTGTGGTGGAGCGGGGTAGAGAGATCACGAGATGTGACCACCTTGACTTGGGAGGGGTTTGTTCAGCTCTTTCGGGAGAAGTATTTTCCTAATACAGTGAGGGAGCAGTTGGAGCTTGAGTTCATAGTTTTGGTGCAAGTCTTGATGAGTGTCAGGGATTATGAGGCCCGGTTTTCTCAGATGTATCGTTTCGCCAAAGAGATGGATGTAGTAGATTTGGCACGGAAGTTCATTCGGGGTTTGAGGCATGAACTCCAGAAGTTGGTGACTTCCCACCGGTTTCCTACTCTAGCAGAAGCGGTGGAGAGTGCCCTTGCAGTTGAGCATGAAGAGGCAATGCATGAGACTGAGAGGCAGAGAGATGTTCAGGGGAAGGGCAAGGCCCTGGCAGGGGGTAGCAGTGCAGGGTACCACAGAGGTGGTTTTAGGAAGAGGCAACGAACTCATCAGCTGGCTCCAGCTAGAGAAGCAGCTGCACCTATTAGGCATGCAGCACCCTTGAAGTGTTTCAACTGTGGTGAGTTGGGCCACTTCTCTTCGGCATGCACGAAGCCCAGGAGGTAGGGATGCTTCACTTGTGGGTAGGCAGGTCATTTTGCTAGGGATTGCACCCGACCTCAGGCTAGAGGGCAGGGTAATCAGCAGAGGCAGTTACTTCCAGCACCAGCTAGAGTGTATGTCATTGGTCAGCGTGGTGCAGGAGTAGAAGGTACCATTCTTGTTCATGACCTGCTTGCTACAGTTTTGTTTGATACGGGGGCAACCCATTCCTTCATATCTAGCTCGGTGGTGAG
Source organism: Fragaria iinumae (assembly GCA_009720345.1). Lineage (NCBI taxonomy): Eukaryota > Viridiplantae > Streptophyta > Magnoliopsida > Rosales > Rosaceae > Fragaria > Fragaria iinumae. The sequence goes on along the minus strand of CM019117.1, from coordinate 19,991,145 downwards.
GGCTTTAGGCTTGACTCCGACACCGCTTACTAGATCTTTGTGTGTTTCTTCGCCTCTCGGTGTTTCTATGGAGCTTGGCACTTTGTGTGATGCTTGTCCCTTAGTGATTAGTGGGAGAGAGTTCCTTGCATCCCTGATTGTGATTCCAGACCGCTCCTATGATGTGATTTTGGGAGTGGATTGGCTAAGACCAAACCATGCTTTGATTGACTGTTTTGATATGGTGGTGTCATTTCACATTCCTGGACAGCAGAGCTTTCGCTATCGTTGTCATAGGTCGGACACGGCCATGTGGGAAGGAGTGTTAGCTCACATAGAGGCTACAGGTAGTACTGTGGGTATTGCGGATATTGCAGTAGTCTCTGAGTTTAGTGATGTGTTCTAGGAGATTCAGGGATTACCTCCTAAGAGGGTAGTGGAGTTTGCTATAGATGTGGTACCAGGTACTTCACCGGTATCAAAGACTCCTTATCAGATGGGGAGAACTGAACTTCAGGAGTTGAAGGTTCAGATTGAGGGTCTCCTTGAACAGGGATTCACTAGACCTAGCACCTCGCCTTGGGGTGCACCAGTGTTGTTTGTGAGGAAGAAGGATGATACACTCCGGTTTTGTGTGGATTACCGAGAGTTGAACAAGGTGACCATCAAGAATAGGTATCCCTTGCCTAGGATTGATGATTTGTTTGATCAGCTTAGAGGTGCTACGGTATTCTCTAAGATTGATATGAGGTCCGGTTATCACCAGTTGAGGGTGAAGGAGGAGGATATTCTGAAGACCGCTTTTAGGACTAGATATGGGCATTATAAGTTTGTGGTTATGCCATTTGGTCTAACCAATGCGCCTGCTGCTTTTATGGATTTGATGAACCGCATGTTCAGTCCTTATCTGGATGTGTTTGTGGTAGTATTTGTAGATGATATTTTGATTTACTCCAAGACCTTGGAGGATCATGATAGGCATCTACAGATGGTACTATAGGTTCTTAGGGAGGCCAAGTTGTATGCTAAGTTTGAGAAGTGTGAGTTTTGGAAGGAAGAGGTCAAGTTCCTTGGTCATGTGGTATCAAAGGAGGGGATTTCGGTGGATCCCTCTAAGGTGGAGGCTGTGTTGAATTGGAGTCGTCCCACTACTCCTACGGAGATCCGTAGTTTCCTTGAGTTGGCAGGATACTACCGGAGATTTATTGAGGGGTTTTCTAGCATTGCCTCTTCTTTGACCAAGTTGACAAAGAAGAATGCCAAGTTTGTGTGGACCGATGAGTGTGAGAAGGCATTTGAGGAGTTGAAGACTAGATTGACTACAGCCCCAGTGTTAATCATTCTTATTAGTGGTGTTGGCTATGTCGTCTATAGTGATGCATCTCATCTGGGTTTGGGTTGTGTGTTGATGCAGCTTGACCGTGTTGTGGCTTATGGCTCGAGGCAGTTGAAGGTTCATGAGAAGAATTACCCCACTCATGACCTAGAGCTAGTTGTAGTAGTATTTGCCTTGAAGATTTGGAAGCATTACTTGTATGGAGAGAAGTTCGAACTCTTTTCTGATCATAAGAGTTTGAAGTATTTATTCTCTCAGAAAGATTTGAACATGAGGCAAAAAAGGTGGATGGAGCTCCTTAAGGACTATGACTTCACTTTGGAGTATCACCCTGGGAAGGCCAATGTGGTGGCGGATGCATTGAGCAGGAAGCCTAGGGGTATAGTCGCCTCTATCATGGTGCATGAGTGGCTCATGTTGGTGACTGCATCTGAGTTTGGCATTCTGCCACCAGGCAGGGAGTAGGGCATCTTCCTTGGAAGCGCCTCTGTGCAACCCACCTTGATTTCCAGGATCATCCAGGGCCAAGCACATGACGAGTTCTCACGTGCAACGTTGGCGGAGTTAGTGGTGGATTTGTTGGATGATTGTCCTTCAGAGTGGTCGGTTGGATTGGATGGTGGGTTGAGGTGTAGATTGAGATTGTGTGTTCCAGATAGTAGGGATCTTAAAGGGGAGATCCTTTGGGAGGCACATCGATCTCGTTATACGGTGCACCTAGGGAGCACCAAGATGTATAAAGATTTGCGTAGGCAGTTTTTGTGGAATGGGATGAAGAAGGATGTAGCAGAGTATGTGTCCAAGTGCCTCACTTCTCAACAAGTGAAGGCGGAGCATCAAAGGCCTGGAGGTATGTTGAAGCCATTACCTATTCCTACTTGGAAGTGGGAGCAGATCTCTATGGAGTTTGTGACTGGACTGCCTAAGTCTAAGCTTGGACATGATGCTATTTGGGTAATTGTTGACCAATTGACGAAGTCAACACATTTCCTTCCTGTGTCGATGACGTACACAGTTGATGCCTTGTGCAAGTTGTACGTGAAGGAAATCGTGAGACTTCATGGAGTGCCTACTTCGATTATTTCTGATTGAGACCCCCGATTCATTTCAAAGTTTTGGGGTGGATTTCAGAAAGCCATGGGTACTACCTTGGACATGAGTACAACATTCCACCCTCAGACTGATGGGCAGACTGAGCGGGTGAATCAGGTGTTAGAAGATATGCTGAGGGCTTGTGTCATGTACTTCAAGGGAAGTTCGGAGGATCACCTCCAATTGATTGAGTTTGCCTACAACAATAGTTATCACTCTAGTATCGGCATGACACCATATGAGGCACTCAATGGTAGGCCGTGTAGATCTCCTATTTACTGGGCAGAGGTGGGTGATAGTGAGCTATTGGGTCCCGATATTATTCAAGAGACGACTGAGAATGTCTCTATTATCCGAGATAGGATCCGAACGGCGCAAAGCAGGCAAAAGAGCTATGCCGACTTGAAGAGGAGGCAAGTAGAGTTTGATGTTGGGGATCATGTGGTCTTGAAGGTCTCACCTACTAAAAGGGTGATGAGATTTGGCAAGAAAAGGAAGTTGGCTCCCAGGTATGTAGGGCCTTTTGAGATTTTGGACAGAGTAGGAGATTTGGCTTATCAGCTTGCCTTACCTCCTATCATGTCTGGGGTACACAATATGTTTCATGTGTCCTTGTTGAGGAAGTATATTCCGGATGCATCACATGTGATTGACTATGGAACTATCAAGGTGAATGCGCTTGCAACCTTTGTTGTTGAACCGGTTCGAATCTTGGATAGATCAACCAAGAGGCTTCGAAGGAAGGAAGTCGATTTGGTTAAGGTGTGTTGGAGTCACCATGATGAGGGTGATGCATCTTGGGAGTTAGAGTCGGACATGAGGGCTAAGTACCCCAAGTTATTTTTGGGTTAGTATTTTTGAATTTCGGGATGAAATTCCTTTAAGGGGGGTAGATTGTAATACCCCATATTTTTATATTATTTTTTCCTTGTATTATTCCCATAATTAATGAATGATTATTTATGGAAATTTTTATTTGGGTGTGCGAAGTTGAAGTTTCGGGAGTAAATTTTTTAAGGTACTTTGACTTTTAAGAGGCCAAAAGTTGACTTTCTTTTCTGTAAGTTATTTGTGAAAACTTCCTTCAGGAAAGTTGTAGAGCACGACGATACGAGTTCGTATACATGTGACACGTATAAAACGAACTTTGTATGAGAAAGTTATGGTCAGCGGAAGTTCGAGGCTTTACGGGATTTTGGGTTAAATATAAAAGTTTTGGGGGTGGAAAACCTAATTTCAGAAACTCAACTCTTTTTCTCTCTCCTCCCTCCCGAGACGCACGAGCAGCCATTTTCACCGGAGAAGAAGTCGGACGTCCGACCATCGTTTTGGCCGCCACCGGTTCCGTTAGCTCGGTCTCGTCCTCACCAACCCAACCGTGCCGATCCCTGACGCTGGCGACCGGCGTACAAGGCACAGCACGGCCCGAAAGCCACTACCGCATTGACCTCTCACCAGACCCTAATCCGGTGACCTTCGACGACGCAGCTAGCCTAGTTAGGCTTGTCTCCTCCGTGCGAAGCTTCCTAGGCAAGTGGGTGGCCTCATCTTGAGCTGTAGCAACAAGAGGCAAGCGGTGCAGTGTTGGCCGAAAGTTGCAAATTCCGGTGACAGCAATAGGCAGTGAGGGGTAAGCCGTGAAGCTCTCTTCCTTCTAAGTATGATTTTACTAGTCATGCAACTGGATTTTTGAGTTTTGGAAACCTTGATTTTTCAGTTTGAGGCTCAAGCTTGTGGGGGCTGTTTGGGGCAGTTTAAGGCCGAACCAAGCTTAACCTCAGGTACAAAATGTGTTCCTTATACCGTGATCGTCAAGTTTGATGTTGAGAGTTTTCCTATTTCGGAAGTTCTGGGGTGGCGCGTGGGGCTAACTCGCCGCCGCCACAGTGCGTCCGGCTGTGTTTGCGGCCTTAGTTTCTGTGTTAGCTAGCTCTTGCTGTTTTGAGCTTGTTGAGAAGTAGTATTGTTAGGTTTTGAGCAAGGATTGCATATTAGGAGCTTAGGTTTATTATTTGGCTTGGTTGAGATTTGAGTTTACGTTTTGAAGATTAGAGACAGCTTTATTGTGTCATTGAGTTCAATGACTTTGGAAAGTTGTTCTCCCTTGAGCTAAGGGTTAGTTTAAGGGTTTTGTGTTATCCTATAGTACTTTGGTTACTAAGGTTATTAATTGTGTGATTTTTAGATGATTTGTGAAGTTGTGATTTGGCCTGCTTTTGTTGTGTTGTGGAAATCGCAGCAGAGTTTTAGGTGAGTAAATCTCACCAAGGTTCATTTTAGGACCAAATTTTATTATGATCATTTGTTGATAAAATTAATACTATGTTATTATTTGTTTTAAAATATATGAGCTTGATCGCCAACGGATTATAGATAAGATAAAACGAGTTTTCTTTATATGTTATTTTTGAGGTTCATGTGATCATAATTTTATTGTTTGTGATAGATTATTCTTGTGGAATATCTATGTGGAAGTTTATAATTTATGATGTGATCTTATGTTGTTGATAATGATGTTGTGATATTGTGATGGTTGGATAAATAGCTAAACCGGGTTCCAAGTCTTTAATCGGGTGATTGGTTACGGTTATAATGCTATTTTTATTTTGTGATTTGTTATTGGACAGTCAAACTGGGTTCCAAGCCTTTGGTCGGGTGATTGGTTACGGTTAGGAATATAGCTCTAGTTTGTCTGTCGGTGTAGGTCATAAGAGATACCTTATGGTATCTGGGACCCATGGGTACACAATTTTATTGTTGTAGGTCATGAGAGGTATTTATTAATATCTGGGACTCATGGGTACATGTCTTAAGTAAATGTGTTGGATGTGTGAATTTTAATTATTGATCTAATTGCTCTTGTGGTATATTTGGATGTGAGAAGTGTTGTGTTATTTTTGAGATTACTCATATGAGCTTTTTAGCTTACCGGGTTTGTTATTTTACAACCCGGTGCACCAATTCTTGGTGTAGGGGTTAGACCTGCAAGTGAGGATCAGCAGTGTTGAGGCGGAAGCTTAGTGGAAGGGTCTTGGTTGGGTTTTGTTGTACACTGTCTTTTTTGTATATTGGGTAGACAGTTTTAAACTCCTGAGATTGTTTTCATTTTCTTTTTTCAAGTTTATGTAAATAAAGAAATGTAATATTTAACTCAGCTTTAGATTTTGTGACATTTACATTTCTGCAAGTGAGTTTTAGTGCTTGAGATAGTTTGTTGAAACAGGTTTTCGGATTATAGTATTTTGAGATTTATTATGCCCAAATTTTTAAAATTATCCTTCGAAAATTAGGGCGTGACATATCTGTACGAAAGTGTAATTACCATGTTCTCCACTGCATAATATGCTTAAGGAAGAAGAATGCGTTGGTTGCCATCCTAATTGTCATTGTTCTTAAAGTGATCTTTTAAGTATGTTTTACAAGTAAACTGGACAAATATTGTTTGACTCGCTGACTTTCTATGATGAAAACCTATAATGGAGATCACTCCTGAGCTCATTTCTCTACAGGTTCTTTCTTCTTGGTCCAACTGTTTAATACTTGCCAATTACATGCATATCGTATACCATGTGGCTTTTATTATTCTGAAAAACTATGGTGTAAGCTGGGAAAGATGAGTTGCGTATGTATGCTAATCCTAGTATTATTGTAATGATATTCCTGCAGGAAATTACAGTGCAGGTAATAGCATTACGATAAGGGTCTTACTAAATGAACCCAGCAATGAAAAATAGCCATCTAATTTCCATTTTTAACCCCAAAATTTTACCCATCAATCATCCATCCACAACTCTCCATCAGATCTTTACAACCTTCAATATTGATCTCATCTCTGAAGGAATCTTTTCAGAGATGTAAATGCCACACTGTTATCCTTTCCAGTGTTGGACTTCATATTGGCATTGAATCTTTAGGGTTTCCGTGTATAGGACTATACTCATCAGTCATCACTCAATGAAACAGGTGAATTTTGATGTACTGTTACTTGACGAGGATGAGAAGGCTGCTGTGCCATAAAACCATATTGTGCTACTTGACAGAAAATTCTACATTGCTTGAAAGAGAGATGATTTGGGTATGTGCAGTCTTTAGCAGCAGAAGGGTGCTGGGTGCACTGGAACACGGGCAAAAAGAAAGAACAAAATTTGGGTGGGGGGTTCTGTTTTAAGAAAAAGAAGAAACCCACTCCAGAGTCCAGAGTGTTAAGTATAGAATCTAAAATCCTCGTTGTTTAGATAGTTAGTGACTTAGTAAGAGTCGAGAGATATCCCATAACGCCCTAAGCTGGTATGGAGAAGTAGGGAGACTGAGGTTTTTAACTGCCAAGTACTGTAGCTAATTGTTCTTTCTCCCTTCAAAGCTTTCCTCAATTGATCTAGTTTGCCATAGATCATCTAACTATTGACTAAATGTCAGTTTTTTGTAATTAAGCTCCCCATATTAAAAGAAGGAATTCACCAATCATCTAGGGATATTGGAAGTTTTTAATCATGTATTCTGTGGATGTCACATTGCAGCCTCCATACTTGCAGCACCACCTTTAAATATTCAGGTACGGAGGTACCTATTTCACCAGCCTTTTCTTTCAAAGAAATGGATGCTTGAAATAAAAGCTTCTACTCTACAGCCTTACAGGCTAGTACAGTTGCTAAACTAAGGGTGATTGAAGCTGCAATTTATTTATTTATTTATTTTTTTGGGAAAACAGAAATGCCATGCTATGGTCTGAAACTTGAATCCATCCTCAAATTCCTCTCTTAAGTAGTTTAGCTTGGTATGAAGAAGATATAGCTGCCAAGGAATTGTCGCTAAAAATAAGAAACCACAAAAGCGGCAATATTGGAAACCACTTGGCAGAATAGATTGAATGGGGATGGTGCCTTTTGGCCTTCTGCAACTGTTGGATGTGTTGTGTTTCATTGCTGGCTTTTCATATCATATTGAGCATGTTGGGATTGTTGGCTCTGCACAGCAGGTTAAACTGATGGCCAAACAAAAGGGCGTTGAGTTACTTCAGCAATTGCAAGTCAGTAATGTTGATTTAGAGTGATTGTCTGGCAGTGCAAGCCATTTCAGAGACTGAATTGGATCTTTCGTAACATGTTGGGATTGTCACAGAAGCTTCGATCTTTGATATTCAAGCATGTTTCAAGACCAATTTAGGATTAGGATTGGAAGTGTCTCACACTCCTAGAACCACCAACTATTTTGCTCACAGATTAGCTAGCCTAGCTAGTGAGTTCCAACGTCTGTGTTGGGTACACTTATTTTTGATTGTGTTTAATGATCAATGAAAATTCGCCTTGCGTAAAAAAAAAAAAAAAGGTTCAAATAGAATTACCTTATTGCCATAATGATGTAAAACCTACCAAGTTGGCGATCCAGTTACTATTTGCCTAATTTGAAAGACACTGAGGGTTCCTCTATTTACTATAATCACAATTCAACAACAATATATGAAAGAAAAGGTTTTGATCATCGAACCACATGTGATCCCTCTGAAGGGATCCAAAGGCACTCATACCTGATATTGGATTACCGAGAAACTATAACAGGCATAGCATTGCCCACTGTACATAAATACAAGCATTACAAGCACTTCTGGGGGATTTACTTATCAATCCTAAGGTTGTTACATAAGTGCCCTAGTTCAGGCCTCGCATTCATCCACGATTTAAATTTTATCTCAGCTGGTTTAGTGCAGTAGAGGTAGGACCTAAACGTGATCAGGAAAAAGTATCTCCTGCATTATGGAAAATGAAGATGGTTAAATGGATATATAAACATTTGAATTGGATACTATTCAGTAACGTGATATTGGGAAATTGCTCTTTATGTCTGTTAACAAACAAAATATATATTTAACTAACTTGCATCCTACTTTTAAAAATTTGTTTCAAGCTAGAAGAGCTCGAATACAACCAACGACTATTTATGCAAAACGTTGAAGTGAATGAAAACAGTACAAATGGTTGGCTAAACCTTCTGAAACGTAATGTAGAAGGAAGTGAAAGCAAACATGATCCGTAAAAGACAAGCAGGAGGTTAATACTTCTAGCCATCAAAACTTAAACTAGTGCAAAATAACAAAGACATGCCTCGTTCAGAACATAGATATGTCCCCAATCATCTTACATGGCATGGACAAGAATGACACAATAGTTGTAGAATTGCAACTCACTAACAGTCTAACACTGTGGTCAATGTCGTGAAGAGTAATTACCAATTCATAAACATATAACAAGTTGAACTTATGCATCAATCATGTTTACCAGTGGTCTTTTAAACTCCATGTAAACAAATAAACAGGAGCCACATAACAAGCAATTTAGGAAGGAGAAATAAATACCGAGGCACATAAGATTTACCTTAGAGCTTTAATACCCATGTCCATGAGGTTTGCTCGTTGCTCATCATCACCATCAGAGAACTTCTCAAGTTCCTTACTATAATAAAGAATATCATCCCGTAAATGCCCTGCACCTGCACACCTTTTAATTGAAAGAATAAAGTCAGAACAATTGTGTATAATAAGCTAAATACTAGCAGCTTAAAAATCATTTAAGGAGAAGCAACTCTGAAAATAGTAGACCAAGAGAAAAAAACAAATGCATTAATAATAAAACATAACACAACCATCAATCATGGATTATCCTTTCTCTTAAGTCATAGAAGAAACAGAAAAGATTTCAGTTTTTTACAGTATCACTCTTCATTTTTAGTTTAATGTTTTATAGATGCTTAGACAAGCAGATAGTACTAACATCCAGAGATAAACTCCACCATGGAATATATAACAGATAACATACCTTTCAATAACACTGTCAACGTCTGCTTTGCTCTTGGGACCATAAACAAGAACCCTTGTAAGGCTTAGTATGTCACGGTAGTCACCCATTCTCAGAACTTCTTCACCAGGAGCTCGAGAAGGCAAGTCCTCTTCAGCTGTATACGATGGATTTGTTCTAACCAAAGGTTGTAGATCCTTTGGTATAAAATTTGTTTCTGCACCAAGTCTGACACAAGTGATAGCCATTGCATATGAAACTCCTCCAAATCCCGTATGTGATACAAAAAGGTAAGATCCTGCAGAGCTACAGTCGAAAATCATTTGTATCAAATTTTAATATTTAATATAATGAGAAACATATTCAGAAATCAAATATCAACACAAGGGATGAAAAGAATCATGCTCGCTACAAACCTAATGAATGACAGTCACATGTCGGACACCCTCTAACATGCTGAATTTATACAACAAAAACAAGAAAAAAGATATTAATTGTGCAACTTCATGACAGAAATGGGCCATCACTAATAGATCTTTTACTCCTGCTTTTAATTAAAAATAATAATTAGAAAAGCCACCCTCATCCCAAAATTCTATCTAAAGAACAGGTCCTTAACTAGGCAAGTTTGTGGGGAAACACACTAATCCTGAGGCACGGAAATTTTACTGGAAGATGGTCAAGAACATTATACTTGGAAGCTGCATATTGTCGATTAAACTGGTGGTAGTTCACATTTACATAATTGGTAACATCTTTGACAAATACTTCATAACATGGTACAAAAATTTACTGACACAGTGCGTGCCAGGGATGAATACTTACTCATTGACACAGTATTGGATTGCATCCACATCCGAAGCTAAAGCCTCTCTCTCTCTAGTTAATGGAATTCTCCTATACGAAATATTGTAACCCTCATCTTTCAAAGAAGCATATACTTCAGCTGGAGTCTTCACATCATCTGCAAAGATGTTTTCCAAGTATCCTATGACACTGGATTGGTTTAACGAAGGGTTAAACTCCTCACGGTGTAAAAGCATACGGCTACCAGATCGTCTGACTTCGGATAATATATCTTCTTTGAGTCGTGCTTCCATGTGTTCTACCTGCATAAAGTTGCAACAGTCTAACATTGGAGAACAAATTTAGGTTAATCACTTGAACTTCAACACTTGGGTGATGACATACCACTGGGCCAGTGATTCCCACATGTTTGAGTGTATCAACAGGTTTATTTAGCTCCCGCAATACAAATGGGGTGCCATTAATGTAAACCACTGCTTCTTCTCTCAGATCGGTTAAAACCACTTTCGCAGGAGCAGATCCTTGAGCTTCAGGCTTGGCACCTAAATATGCTAACATCTCTTTTGCACCAGGAATTGTCGGCGTAGCCATGCTATACACAGGATATCCATCCACCTGATTCAAATACAAGTTCTAAGGTAAGATGAATAGCAAAGCCTCGTCACACTGTCATGAGTGTACCAATTTACGTCTACCTTATCATGAATTCATAACCGCCTTCATAGATTTTTATACAGAGACTTATGCATGTCTCCAAAATTAAATAACAGCAAGTGGAATGGAATAATAAAATTGCAATAGCTTGTTTCATGCAATCTAATTCATGTACCATATTCGCTTGTTCATGTAGCTTAGCAAAAAGCTCTTTGAATGATGAGCATTGTCAATAAGAAACGAAATATAAGGACGGAGCCATAAGCAAGAAGTAAATGTCGTGGACTGAAAGTTCACAGCTACAAGGTACAAGAGACAAACAGAGGAGAGTACAACAGGACTCTCTTAAATGAAAAAGGCAAACTGTAAGATATCACAATTCTTTTCTTTTCTTTTTTTGGGTATTCTTAGGAGACTAGATACAACTCATACAAGTAATGTAAAGTGAGAACCAAAATGCAAACATCAGTCCATGGAAAAACATTATACTATGGGGCATTTTCAAATGTTATTAAAAGAAGGCCACAGGCTAACGGTTAACTCCACCTCCCCCTCCTAAACCCAAAAGAGCATAGATATCTCCAAAGGGGTGATTGCTTTCTTGTTGGCCCATCCCTCCAGGATGTTTCCCTGAGAGCAACCAAAAACAGATTATAGGGCACAGCCCCAGTATCCCAAACACATTCACCTCTGATTATTTTGATTAGGGTGCAAAAGATGTGGTCCATATTTACGCAATTACCCTCGAATAAGAAAATATGGACCAACCAGGAGATAACACTGAAATGCCCTTTCTTTCTGAGATTTAGTCTATAAGGTCAAAGATAAACTAACAGTTGCCTGACAGACAGGCAAGACCTGCTTCCTATATATAATAGATATACACCCTCTTGAAGGGCAGCACATTGAGTCTAAAGCAACAATAGAACATACATACTGCAGTTCAAGGAAGATTCACTCATTTAAGAAATCTACTGAAAGTTCATGGTGTCATCCTTTCCAACTCTACCATATCTGGTTTTTACTGGGTCCATATTTGTGTTGGCAAATTCCATGTGTATTACTAAGATTGGTCAAAGGAGAACACAAACAGGAACTACTTTCCTCAGGGATTTTGCTAAATTGTGACATTGGAATATAGCTGTTTTTCTTGGAGTTGTGGACTTATGTTTTCTGTTGTCTATGTTTATACCAGGTTTCCTCAACATACTGTACGTCTTTTTTTTTAACAAACAAACAAATAGGCAAACTGGCTGTCTTTCAGACATTTCAGATTCCATCACATCTGTAGCCTCACCAACGGCACTGAGAATTAAATGACTTTATAGAAATGCATGCATACCTTATAAACATGTGGTGCACCATGAATTTGTATGTGGCTAGAAGTCCTCTGACCAGGAAAGAAATACATTTTAAGTATGGAACCTTTCCCCAGAACAGAGCCACTACGGTTCTTGATAATAGCCTCCATAACAGCATCTCCATGTTGAGCCTCATGAGGTGCTCTCAATTCCTCCTGCGTTCCAAAAAAAAAATGTGCAAGCAGTTATAGGTCCATGCCAAGTTCTACGTTTCCCTAGAAAATGAAGGAATTTAAGTCACAAGTTGAAGGGACTTACAGGGACAGTTAAAAATCTTCCAGGTCTTAATTTTATGCTCCATTTCATTGCTTGAACCTCCGGTCTCTGATGCAACCAATTCTTAAATGTCATCCTAGATTCTCCTTGCCCACAAAATCCATCAAATGCTTCACTTCCTAAGTATGCTGCAAAAGCAATTAAACGGAAGTAGCGCTCCAAGTACTCAGCACCACGATTTAATGCCACTCTCCTTACCCTTTGCTCAACATGTTGTTGATTGAATACCCTTCTATATTGCAAGACGGCTTGGCGTATATTCTGTAGAGCAGAACATCTATCAATAATAGCATCTAAGGCTTCCCGGCATTCAACCCCATTATCGAACAATCTTGTTATCTTCCACAACAGGAGGATGTCATTCATGCCAAACACACGGCCTTTCTCCTTGTCAGTTCTTACATTTGTAACACTGGAGGGTGATGCGGTACTAGTACCTCCTGTTTCTTCACCACTTGAGCTACCACCGTCTACCTCTTCACTGGGGATATTGTCGACAAGGATTTTGATAGGTCTCCCATAGTCAATTCGAAGTTTCAAAAGGCAAGCAATTACGGTACCTGTGGTTGTCCTTCCTCGACCCATCTGTCAATATTAAAGAGGAGGCAAAAGTAAGGGGAAATGGGGAGAAAGCGACATACAGTAGATTGGTAGTATAAATCTACACAAATTAGGAAAAAATCAGATATGAACCTGGCAATTGAAAACAAAAGCAGTGGCCTTTGTTGAAGAAGCAATATTCATAGCCAACTTGTCAAAGTCGGAACTTTTTGGCGCTTTACCATCAGTGATGGGTACACGAGCATACTTTATGGGAAAACCATCTCTCTCCAAGCTTTTGAAAACCTCAAGTGGGGTCTGGATAGCCCCAGAATCTACATGTTCCCAAGCATCGAAAATTTGTCCGACATCTGTTTCATGAATAACCATTATAGCACCCTTATAATGTTCAGCTTCACGCAGGATATCTTCTTTAAGTCGAGCTTCCATCCTCTCCACTCTCTCACGATCAATGCCCTGCAAGCAGTGACAAAGTTATGGTATAATCATATTTCATTAGGGGAACTGAGTAAAACAAAAAGAAAATATTAAAAGAGCCAATCCTATGTACAATGACAGTTGTAATCAAAACTTTGATGCATCCTAGATAATGTCAAGGCAACGACACCTTAACGAATGTGCTTCATTTAATGCCCGTATTGTATTTGTGTTATGACAAAGAAAAACGTCCTTTCAGCACTCGAGTTGAATACTATAATCTGTAATCTGTAACGTTCCAGTGCAAAACCAGATCATCGTCACCCACAAGTTTCATCATGTTTCTTAAATTTGGACATCAAAAATTCAAAACACATGGGTGCAACCATGCGATGCATGCTGGACAGTAGACTGACGGCCTGTGTACATGAGTTGTCTCTATGTTTAAACTAGAAGTATGTGAACATAGATCAGATGAGTTATATAAATCTGGAAGCAAGCCTACCTTAGTGTATTGATATTTGTATTGTGAGGATCTAAATAACAAATAATTAGATAAAATTTAAAAGTTTACCGTGTACTCAAGCATATTTTTGTATGGTCTTTCAACCTCACGGAGTACAAATGGTTTTCCATTGATATAGATAACAGGTTCTTCTCTCATATTGTGCCAAAAAATTGGGCGACCACCTTTGGAACCACCAATCCTTTGGATGACTGACCGAATACCATCAATTGTTGGGTTTGCAACTCCATAAACTGGAAATCCAGGGACCTCTCGGAAATTAGGAGCACCATCCACACGCTCGGGTAAATTTGTGTTTTGACAACCAGGACAGTGGTCACTTTTCAGAACCGTTTGGCTACCAAGGACCTCACCCTTTCTCAAGGCAGCAACTACACCCATCTCAGAAGGGCGGTTATCAGCAGATTCATCAATCTTCATCAGTGATGGTTTCAATGTTGCATATCCAAGTGCACCCATTGGATCTCTTCTCAGCAACCTGCAACCAGCAACCAGGATCAATTGAAGCAAAAGAATAGCCAGATGTCTTCTTTAATTTTGTATTTCATGGAAAAATAATATATGAATCTGGAAGCACCCTGTGAGAATAAATCAGTATTTAACCCTAAAAGAGCCAAGTTGTTCATCTTTGACTTCTGCGCTATATAACCGTTAATACTATTCAACTCAGTTTGAACTATTATTACCATGTAGAAAGTATAGTTTTTGTATCACTAAACCCATGCCTACAAATCTCATTTGTGCCTTACTTCAGGCTTAAGGTACAGCAGAGACGTAAATATATTAAATAGATATCCTAAACACCCATGAACTTTACCTGCGAATAATGCTGTACAGTTCAGGTCGAGCTTTCATCCAGTCAGCAAAGCTGCTATCATCAGAGGAACTAGACCGGAGGGAATGAATGTACACAGCAAAACATATAAGGAAGTAATATCGTTCCAAATACTCCACGAAAAAAGAAAGTGACGCCTCCCTTTTCATCTCATCTGGTTGACGCAGGATGCTATTGCGATAAGTGGCAATTGCTTCGCGTAGGTTCTGTACATAAAATATAGAAAAAATTTCCAATGAAATAGTATTGATAGGTTAAATCTAAAACAAAGAACATGGAGAAAATACTTTAAGAGTATAAAGCAATAAGTTCATGGATTTCAAAAAATTAAATCAAGTTATTGCATGTCAACATCCTTATTGATGACATTCCAAAAGTTTGTAAAGTATGTAACTTTTTTACCTGCATAGAGGAACACTTGTCGATGACTTTGTCCACTTGTCTCTTCCCTTCAACACCACCCTAAAGGCATGCGTTTTTAATTAACAAAATACTCAACAATATTTAACCATCTTATACAGTTGTATAACTATAAACAACAAAAGAATATAGCAAATACCTCTAGTACCCGAATCAAGCTTCTTATGACTGCGTATTCTCCTCTTCGGATTGCATCTTCTGAGTTTGGAAGATTGTCAGCGACAATCACACTGGAGTCAGAAACTTTCCCGATTGAGTTCGTTCTTGGAATACCTATTCATGTTAAAATTCAATGTTTTGAAATCCCCTGAAAAGATAACCAACTGCACATCCAAACCAATGAAGGACCTGGACTTGAACTCCCTAAAATAGAAAACACTAAGCACCATGTGTTAAACTCTTAAACCATTAAAGCAGCAAAACACAGTTGCTCTTTAGCGTGTTCATACCAAACTTCACGGAAAGCATACGAAAATATTTTCGCTCGGCTACTTTTGAAGGTAATAGTAGATAGAGTTTGTTACTAAATTATACCTTGTGACTACACTTTCCTTTTCTCCTATGGATGATGCCTATGAGCCCCGGATTTCAGAGAAAACAAACAGGGGCCTGAAAAGTGTCTCTGTTTAGCCTAGAGCACACAGAAATAAGCAACTTGCCTATCGATTTTAGGAGAACATAAGATATACTATCTCTCAAAGCGCCCTGAAACCATGCAAAAATATCCAGTACAAGCACTCCAAAAGGCAGCAACTAGTCTTATCTCCATCCTGCACCACTCTAGCTAATCAGGTTTGTCTATCTTCCTTGTTGTGTTGTTATTTAAGTAACGTAGGGTTTACTTCTCCAGCATCTTTCAATCTTAGATTGAATTGATTGTCCAATTAATAAGGGAGCTGAAATTTACACACCCTTTTTTGCAACCCACACACCCTTTGTGCTAGTTTTACCAAATCACCTCATACTTTTCCTCAAATCCTCTCTATTATCCCTTTTATGAAATCAATCAGGAACATGTGGTCCCTTATGCTTTTCTTATCAGCTAATATACAATCAAATCTTAAAGCTTCAAGTTCTCTGCTTTGACTACTAAAAATGAAAGATGAAATCGTTTAATGCTGGAGATAATAATGAGATGCTTTTATGCAAACCCAGAAAAATATGGAAGCAAATAAGCAGAAGTACCAGTACAAATTCTGGTTTTAGAATGAACTAACTAGAGGCAGAAGTGGAGGCAGGATATATAGAAGCTATTGCTACGATCCTGATAGAGAAGAAGGCAAGGAAGTCCATAAGGTTAAAGCTCTAGTGTGGGGGATCACACTGTTCAAAAGCCATAGCAATTTGGTGGGTTATGAACTTATGAATGGTCTTATTTATCCTCAGCCTTCACCAATGGAGAAAGAAGCCTTGGTTGCGGGCTTGACTAGACAAACAAGATGATGAAATATTCCCAGGCACATGTTTGCTATTGGAGAATCTGAGATATGTGGAGAGAGAGGGTAGTTTTGGATGTTAAGGTATTAAAAACTACATAACATGTGTGGGTTGTAAAAAAGGGTGTTGTGGGTAGAAAAGTAGATTATCAATATGAGGTCCTACTTTTATCAGTAGAGCACAAGTAACGTCTTCAGTAGAAGACACTGAGTTCAACCAAGTTAACATGCTTTTAGCAACAGAATTCCTTCCAAAGACCAAAATTAAGTCGATGTCTATCTTTACTGAAGATATATGCTTTTTCTCTTTTCTTGATAACAATTCAGACTTTTATGAAAGAAAAAAAAAAGGGTATCAAAGAGGAACAATAATCAGCAATAGGACACTCTAAATGAAAAGAGCAAGATGCCTACCGGAAGCTCCTATACGGTTGAGGTATATCAGGGTAGCAATGACCATCCCCGTTGTAGTTCGCCCCCGTCCCATTTGACAATTAAAAATTATTTCTGCATTTATGTCAGCTTGAGAAATTTTATGAACCTGAATACAAAGAATAAAGAATAAATAAAGCACACACATTAGCCAACATAATTGTGGAAGGTGTTTATAGTCCATCCCAATTGATTCAGGTCTGGTCCATGTTTACCTGACCTGATCAGAATTGTGCTACATGTAATGTTCAACAATTACGAGATGAAACTCACCAGAATATCAAAATCCAGCTCCTTGGGTGATTTTTCATCAGTTACAGGAACACGCTCATAATCAACCAGGTATCCTATGACTTGCAATTCCTCGTAAACCTACATAATGCAAAATTTTAAGCAATAATGATATACTGGTCGATTAAATTTGTGCCCCCATTTCTCTACTATGATAGTTGTTGCAGATGAGGGTACCTCTAGTGGTGTCTTCACAGAATCACGTGACACTGGTTCCCATTGATCGACCATCTGACCATCTGGCAATTCATCCGTGACAAGGATCTTATTTCCATATCTGCTATGTGCAAATCAAGTATAATTTAATAGAAAGCAGAAGTGTCAAGATGGTACGGAAGGATACATGTGCATAACTTGTAACAATTGAGAGGAATATACAGGAGACAACAAGAGGAGATACCTTGCAGCTTCAACTAAGATGTCTTCTTTCAGCCGGGCTTCCATTTGTTCAACCCTAGCCCTGTTAATTCCCTGATTTTGTTTATAAAGGCAACAATCAATTCAAGAGCATACAAATATGTAGCTAATTCTACTTATATTGCCGAAACAAACATGTGCTGATATATTTCATATATTCATATAACGGTATAATTTCACCAGATAACTGCATATATATATGTATACTTGCATACATTTATGCATAGTACATTAGCAATACCATTATGCAGGTATAAAAAAAAAAACCTCATATGCAACCCAAAAAAAAAATTAAAAAATACACACACACACAAACCAAGATAACCCTTTCGTATCCTCTCAATTAAACACAGTATTAGACTCATGAGAAGCTCACTGAACAAACAGAAATAAAAACATATATACAAAGGAATTTAAGACAAATTAGACTGTATGAATATTATCTAATGCTAAAATGCCATAATTCATTCTGTAATAAATTCAAATACATGGCAGATTTGCTATCTGAAGGTAATATACATTAGAAACCATACCGTATATTCAAGGTTGGAGAAGGGTCTTTCCACGTCACGCAACACAAAAGGGCGCCCATTAATGTAAACAAGCTGTTTAAAGAAAAGAATATATTATTAAGGATTTTTAATATTGGCTGTCGTATATCAAGTATGAAGAAAGAAAATCACAACATAACATATCGCAAGCATGTAAGAGTAAGTTAAAAGACCAGATTAAGGGGTGGGGACTAGAGTACTTTAGAGTTTAGACTAGTCCTGTGTGGGGCAGAGTTCGGAGTACACTAATAATCCAAAAGAAAACAAGCAACATAAATAGATACATACACAAGAGGCTTGAGGGGTTCGATCGTCAACATCAATAACTTCATATTTTCATGTCTCTTATTCGTATGAAAACTTCCGATTATTAACCAAAACTACATTCACATCTGCAATAGAGCAGTTGGGTTATAGCATAGCATCATTTGAGATTCCTGGAATTTCAGGCCTCAACATATGAGTGAAAGATGCTGACTTTCATAATGGGATTTTTAATAATATTGTAGAACATTTCCAACAAAAATTGTAAAAGTTAGAGCATTCAGCCCAAAACCAATTGGAAAAGGGTGAACAGATTGAGAACATTATAACACAAGGCTTACACTCCCATTGTGGGATGTAGTCTCAAACCCTCACATGTAGCATGACCTGACCCAAATACTTTGATAACTCATAGTGTGTAACGTGGAACCACGTGTGACCAAACATGTATATCTTCTGCTCTGGTAGTATGTAGATGTTCAAGGTTGACACTGTATACATAACACAAAGGTTGGCATTCCCAATTTGAGATGTATAATCTCAACAAAACTCCATGTTTATAATCAATGAAAAAAGAAAAAGAAAAAAAATATTCACATTTTCCTACTTAAATATGGTCCTAGATAACTACAGTGAATACAAAAATACAAAGCCAAAGAGAAAGCAAACATATAGTGAAAGGTATAAATCTGATTTACCGGTTCCTCGCGAAGGTTAATCCAAAGAACTTGAGCTTGCTTCCCATCAGTTTGCTGAGCTCCAATATGCTTAAGAACATTCTGAATTCCATCAATTGTTGGAATTGCAACCCCATGAACTCGTAACTTGTCGGCCTATTAACCACAAAAAATAAAAAAAATAAAAAATAAAATAAAGAATCAGGAAAACGGATCAAAAAATGAAAAGTAATGCAACTAATTCCAACTTTTCTGCATTCAGAATGCACTGGTTGAACTATGCACCTCACAATGGACATGTGTGAAGTATGCACCACAAAAACCTGATAATACAAGATGCATATCTGTACTAGAATGTGAAATTCCCATGATGAACTAATAAGTTAATCTAAGAAACAAGCAAGAATGAAGTAAAATAAAAAAAACCAAAACAAAAACATGCACAATCAGCAACAAGGTAGCTATGGCAATTGGGTAAAATAAAAAGCACCTGACGGTAATTGGGAGCACCATCAATGTGGGGAGAGAGGCGTTTATTCTGGCAGCCAGGAAAGTGGTCACTTTTGAGAATGGTCTTCTTCCCAAGCACAGACCCTCCTCTCTGCCTCATTACCTGCTCCGGCTCCTTAGGAATAGACATGGCTCATTCACCAGCTGGGCCTATAAAGCAAGCAGCTTTACATGAAACTATCAACACCCAAGACCAAAGACTTGAACTTTGATTGGAAATCGAATTGGGGAAGAGAACCCAGAAAAGAAAAAGGCAAAAGGGGAAGGAAACAAAGAAACCCAGAGAGATAAGAATTGGTGATTTTCGGTTGGCGTTTATAAGGTGGGTGTGTGTGGACTGTATCTCTCTCTATAGACTGAAACTTGAAGATGTATATTGTTTCAGAGTTGAAGTTGAAGTTGAGTTGTTTGTTGATGTTGCTGCTGACACTGAAACGTGAAAGGCGTGTGGTCTCTTCCTGGATTGGGTATATGCGTCTGTTTCAAACTTATTGTCCAGTAAGCATAACCGGATTATTCCTTTTTCTTATTTTGGTCATTGGTTTTTTTTCTTTTCTTTTTCTATCAAGCTTCTGATTTTTCACCGTTTGTATATTAGAAAGATCTACTGTTTGAGACCATTATGGTAGTTTTATCTCCTCCCAAAATATTTCTGTTCAATCAAAACATGAATAGATTGCTTCCTATGATTGAGCTGGCAAAACATCACAAAAATATGAAACAATTGAACAAAATTAAGCCTTTTCAAAAGAAGAAAACTTGGGTATAGGAAATCCAATTGATGAGAAAGAGTGGAGAATTTGGTTAAGATCAAGTGTGTAGAGGTGAGAAAGTTGATTCCTTGTCATCTAATCAATGTAATCATTGTGTTTTGGATATAGTCCATCTAAATTGTTCACAACAACAAAAATTAACAAGAGGTACTAAATATCACTATCTTATGTGTTATGTTGATAATGATAACAATCATGACTGATATTGACAACCGAGAAATATAAATCACGATAAGAGAAACATACCGGTGCACTACTCGAACTCATCCCCACCGTACTCTCATTTTTATGAATAAATGTCAACTCTAATTGATTTCCCCATGCCACTCACTTTTACTGAGAAACTCTTGAGAAATGAAGCAATCTCCAAAATCTCATTTGGGCTTGAGACTGTGTTTACACATTCGATCATAATTAAATGAATGAGTCAAGATTAAGAGTTAATATAATTTTGGAAGAAGTTTAGGCAAATTTATAAGATGTTAGGCGATATAGTCAATGAAATAGACTTGAATACTCGATAATCTCTTTACAATCTAACATGTTTATAAGTATCGACTTAATGGATATGCAAGACTGCAAAGAGATTATCAAGTATAGTACTGATTGTCCAAGATTTGGTGATTTACCAATATCAATTTTTTGCTTTTAGACATTAATTTCAGGTTGTTGCACAATCATGATTCATTCATAACATACCTAAGACTTTTCTTCCACAATCACAATCCGTGAATAATTAACATGACGAGGCTGTCCAAAAATCTGAAAAGAAGCAAGAGGATGGGTTCTGGGTTCAGTTTATAGTGACCCTCTTGTCACATTTGCAAGAAAAATTGATGCTTTTCTTCATTATTATTGTTTTGGGTCGATTTTAGCTCTATATTTTAGCTCTATCTTGGCGTGTTAGTTTTGCAATAATAAACAACAAGTATTAAAAATGGACTTCATGATTGCATCTGATTACAATTGTGAAGCATGTGATACTTGCATATATATATATATATATATATATATATATATATATATATATATAAAGAGAGAGATTGGTGTGTGGGAAACGAAAAGATACACATGTATTATTTAATATATGCAAGTCAAACAATTAAGTTATCAAAGAAACAATACCAGATAAAAGTTTATGGCTGGAAATAACAGAGGGTGCATGTTCATCATGCCATTTCGAGTTGTTGGTGAAATCAATCAAAGTTCACACTTGATCACATCTCTCTTTTTTTAAGCTTAGTCTTTCTAATAACACATTTTTTTGATGCTAAGTAGGAAAGGTCTTTTCTAATTTTAACACATTTTTCTAATGCTAAGTGGAAATAGTCTTTCTAATAACACATTTTCTAATGCTAAGTAGGACCAATTATTGTTTACAAATGGACTAGATCGTTATCAATAAAATCTTTCTTACCAGTTTCGCTATGTTGGCATCTAATGTTCATCAAGAAAAATGATTTAGAAACATGTAGATATAGGCCTCATCATGGGCCGGGTTAGGGCTGAGCCTACCTTAAATTTTAGGGCTTAGGGTAGGGTCGGGCTAGGCTTTGACTAAGTCAACAGAGCTTAGGGCCCGGCTGGGGCTTCAATATGTAAATCCTTACCCGTCCTAAAGGCCCATTCTGCAAGGGCCAAAAGGGCTGGGCCGGGCCGGGCCGGACCAGGCTTAAAAAATAAGGTCGGGCTGGGTTTTTGTTTTACCCACTGAAGTCACAGTAGAAAAAAAAAACCTGAATACTTCATAATCCATTCATACTTTGCTAAGAACCGATATTTCAGAATATGAGTTCGTTTCAGTAACTACAAATCCCACAAACTGAAGCTCACATTCTCAATATCAAGTTTTCTACTTCAAACATCCCACTACCTCAATACGCCACTGAGGCTACAAAAAATTGAAATACTGAAATCTGAAGTAGTATTCATTCAAAAACTGATCAAGTTTTCATCAATTCTCAAAAAGTTGTCATCTTGTAATATTTGATCATCTCTTACTAATATCAACAACGCAAGAGCCAACAATGTACCTGCAAAAGAAATATCAAACAACTATAAGATGACATAGTAGTGAAAAGCATTTTAACACAACATTTATTAGTCACAACATTTATCAGCATTTTAACATAGTACACATTTATATAAAACATAACAACCATTATTTTGCATAACAGCCACACAAAAAAAAATATTGCAACGAACATATTGTTGGTTGTAACTGTAACTGTAAATTTGGGAGTCTGTGAACAACGGTAAAAAAATATCTCAATATAAAAATTAGCCCATTGTCTCAGTCTCTTGTAATTGCTCGTAGAGTTTCAAAAAAGACCATTGAGCTCTGGAAAGAAACTAACCTGATAACCAAGTTTCATGTTGGCATGGATCTACATGTTTTGAATATGAAAAACATAAACCTCCAAGCACAAAATATTCTCCACCGCCTCTCTATTTCTTAGCTGCCTTTTGGCTCTACGTACCACCGATTTGTTCATCTGCTGAGTCGTCCTTTTACTCCCACTCCATACAAATTGGCCAAATTAGCTTTTTCAACGACCAAGTATAAGAGATTCCAAGAACAGAACAAGACATATAGAGTAATTAAATTAATTTACCTCTGCCCATATCTTGCAACGCAATCTATCCCCTTACGGCGATGGGGTCGGAATGCCGAAGGCGACAAGGTGAGTAGTATAATTGGTTTCTCAGGTGGGTATGGACTACGGGGTAGTATAATTGGAAGAGTAATTAGGCCATATTAGGGTTTTTGAGGGGAATGTGAGAGAGTCAGAGAGGAATAGAGATTAGAGAAGAAGAGAGCGGGGAAAGTAAATTGGAAAGGATGCTAGGTCTTTAGACTTGTCTTTGTCTCTTCACTCTCTTGGATGTGGGCAATATTATTTGGGCCGTGACTTGGGTTGGGTTATACACCCAACTCACAAAAACTATACACCCACGGCCCACCCATATATACCAGACCCAGTAACATATATATGAAATAGAAAATAATAAAAATAATATAAATTATAGGGTAGGGCTTTTAGGGTCGAGCCAGGCTTGACCCTAAAAGGCTCAATAGGGCCGGGTTGTAGGGTAGGACCGGGTTTCATTTGCTCGACCCTTGTCCTACCTTAATTAAAAAGGGCTAGGGCCGGCCCGCCCTAACGGAGGGCCGGGTAGGGCTTCGGCCCTATAGGGTAGGGCGAGTCTTAGGGCAGGCTAGGGCCAAAGGGCCAAATGATAAGGCCTATGTAGATAATATTCAAAGCTTGCAATTGATCAGATAAAGAAGTATTATACCTTAGAAGAAAGAACACAAGTATGAATGATTGGAGCTCTTTCTTTGCCTACTCTCGGCCGTTTAGAAGAGTGTTAACTTGCAACACCTCATGATTTTCTATGCTCATGGAAAAGTATATCTGTTTGGGCTATGACCACGATCTCTTTGATGATCGAGATATATGTATGCTTAAGAGAGCGATTGAATACAATCTTCAATTGCGTGGTAACCATGTATTTCTTAAATAAGGCTTTTGCCTGCTTGTGCCGTTCAGATCCTATCTCGGATATTAGAGATCTTCTCAGTCGTCTCTTGAACAATATCAGGACCCAACAGCTCACTATCACCCACCTCTGCCCAGCAAATAGGGGATCTACACAGCCTACCATAGAGTGCCTCATATGGTGACATGCCGATACTAGAGTGATAACTATTGTTGTAGGCAAACTCAATCAATTGGAGGTGATCCTCCCAACTTCCCTTGAAGTCCATGACATAAGCCCTCAGCATATCTTCTAACACCTGATTCACCCACTCAGTCTGTCCATCACTCTGTGGGTAAAATGTTGTACTCATGTCTAAGGTAGTACTCATGGCTTTCTGAAATCCACCCCAAAACTTTGAAGTGAATCGGGGGTCTCGATCAGAACAATCGAAGTAGGCGCTCCATGAAGTCTCACTATTTCCTTCACATACAATTTGCACAAGGCATCAACTGTGTACGTCATCAACACATGAAAGAAATGTGTTGACTTCGTCAATCGGTCAACAATTACCCAAATAGCATCATGTTCAAGCTTAGACTTAGGCAGTCAAGTCACAAAGTCCATTGAGATCTGCTCCCACTTCCAAGTAGGAATAGGTAATGGCTTCAACATACCTCCAAGCCTCTGATGCTCTGCCTTCACCTGCTGACAAGTGAGGTACTTAGACACATACTCTGCTACACCTTCTTCATCTCATTCCACCAAAACTGCCTACGCAAATATTTATACATCTTACATCTTAGTGCTCCCTGGGTGCACCGTATAATGAGATCGATGTGCCTCCCAAAGGATCTCCCCTTTGAGATCAATATTGTTTGGAACACACAATCTCAATCTAAACCTCAAACCACCATCTAACCCAACCGACCACTCAGAAGGACAATCCTCCAACCAGTCCACTACTAACTCCGCCAGCTTTGCACGTGAGAACTCGTCATGTGCTTGACTTTGAATGATCCTAGAATCAAGGTAGGTTGCGAGAGATGCTTCCAAGGAAGATCCCTTGCTCCCCGCCTGATGATAGAAGGTCAAACTCGGATATAGTTTTTAACATGAGCCACTCTAGCACTATGATAGAGGCGACTATATCCCTCGGCTTTCTTCTCAATGCATCCGCCACTACATTGGCTTTCCCGGGGTGATATTCCAATGTGAAGTCATAGTCCTTAAGGAGCTTCATCCATCTCCTCCACCTCATATTCAAATCCTTCTGAGAGAATAAATACTTCAAACTCTTATGATCAGAAAAGAGTTCGAACTTCTCTCCATACAATTAATGCCTCCACATCTTCAAGGCAAATACCCTTGCAGCTAGCTCTAAATCATGAGTGGGGTAATTCTTCTCATGAACCTTCAACTGTCTAAAGCCATATGCCACAACGCCACTAAGCTCCAACAACACACAACCTAAACCCCGATGAGATGCATCGCTATAGACGACATAGCCAACACCACTAATGGGAAAGACCAACACTGGGGCGATAGTCAGTCTAGTCTTCCACTCCTCAAATGCCTTCTCACACTCTTTGGTCCACACAAACTTGGCATTCTTCTTCGTCAACTTGGTCAAGGGAGAGGCAATACTAGTAAATCCCTCAATAAATCTCCAGTAATATCCTGCCAACCCAAGGAAACTACGAATCTCCGTAGGAGTAGTGGGATGACTCCAATTCAACACTGCCTTCACCTACAAATTTCTACATTCGATGCTTCTTGATTATGGAAAATTGTAGTTTGCTTCTGGCTTGCCAACTGTCTTTCCATCATATGTAGATTCTATATGAGGCTAATGACTTTGAGGAGAGTAGAAGGCCGATTGAGGAGATATATAACGAGGCACATGCTATATATCATGTGTGTTATGACCATGCGAAGAGAAATGAAACAAATCAGGAAAAATGAGAAATGAACCTGAGGAGGATCTTCGACGGCTGGCAGCTACGGAACGAAGGGGCCTATGCTGAAGTAGTCCTCATGTAGGGAATTCTTGAAACACGATTAAGGGAAGATTGAAAGTATCCAACCCTTGAGAAGAAGTGTGTTATGACCATGCGAAGAGGGTAGGCAGTGTGAAGACGTGTTCCTTTGCGTGGAGAGTTACAGGTAAAGCTCTTTGCCAGCTTCACGCTAGGAACAACAACGAAAGGTTTTGTACAATAGTATCCTCTGTTTTGAAGGAGATTTTGTAACTAGTGCTGTCATTTCCTTCACTACGTCGAAAAATGTGGTATATGGTGTAACATATGTGGTATTCTCGCAAAGGTGAAACCCATGTTTTAATAATAGTTGAAACGGTTGTCAAAGTTCTTGTGCGTTAAAAGAGGCACAAAGTTTTAACATGCTGATCTTCCTCCAGAGGTCGAGAAACTTCTTTCTTTTGATGAAAATGAAGTCCCTGATGCCTGCTTGGACATGCGAAGAGAAATGAAACAAATCAGGAAAAATGAGAAATGAACATGAGGAGGATCTTCGACGGCTAGCAGCTACGGAACGAAGGGGCCTGAAGCTGAAGTAGTCATCATGTAGGGAATTCTTGAAACACGATTAGGGGAAGATTGAAAGTATCCGACCCTTGAGAAGAAGTGTGTTATGACCATACGAAGAGGGTACGCAGTGTGAAGGCGTGTTCATTTGTGTGGAGAGTTGCATAAACAATATAGGAAGGAGAGTGTCAAACATGATATAAACTTCAATGTGAATAAGCAATTCAAACATTCAACAAATATGATTTTGAACCTATTATCCATCGATGCATATAAGTTATTTATACATTATTTATGTATAATTTTGAACTTCTACACGGTTTCGTTTAATCAAAAAAGAAAATACTAAAATCAAAAGCTTCCCGAGCACACAACACCAATGGAAGTTCCTTCTTGGGAACCATTGGGAAGCGTAAGCTAACCTTGTATTTTCTTTTGAACTATTTTATACATTGGGAAGTTCCTTCTTAGAACTACTTTATACATTTTGAATCTTAAATGTCTAAGTTGTAGCTGGAATTATCAGTTGGATGCAAATTAAGATTGGAGCAAGATTGAGACAGTGATAATCACCAATAGCGGTCAACCTTGCCAACATTTTCTTCACCCAAGACATGCCAAATTGTGGTCTCGAACTTCACTATTGGCAAATTTTTCCAATTCCTAATATCCTCTACGTCTATTACATCTTTTAACATTGTTCTGATAAATAAGTCAAGACAGCAAGAATACATTTTGATCAAGATGAGCTACAAAACAAAATAAACAGAAAAAGGAAAGAGAAAAAGAACAATAAGAGATAAATTTTTTCACACCCTCCAGCATAACTTAATATCAGAAATTGTTTTCTGAATTCGAGCTCTCCCAGAGCTTTTCAGTGTGCCTGTCCATGGTCTTCAGGATGGCATAGAACTGGGGAGTGAGCGATAGTGTCACCTACATTAACACACTCTCAGACTCACACGAAAATTATTGGTTAAAGGTAACATAAACCACCATCGATCATAACGCAAAGCAAACAAGAAAGTACTAAAACTTTGACCTTTAAAACTCTTATAAAGTTGAACAGCAGTGACAGGGATTGAAGAGAACCAAACCAGCAAAATTCCAAGAAGAATGAAGAACAGATGGTGTGTGTGTCACATCCCGGTTCTTAAGTTATTTTTTCGGTTATTTACTTTTGGTATTACTTTGACTTTTACCGTTTTGAGTAACCGGTTACTGTTAAAGGACCCTAGAGTTGACTTTTTGTTGGGAAATTATTTTGGAAAAATTTCTTTAAGGAAGTTATAGAGGGTGTTAATACGAGTTCATAGACATGCTATACGTTAAAATCAGAGTTAGCGTGAAAAAGTTATCAAATAAAAAGGTAAATTTTGAGTTGGTAAAAAGGGGATAAAATTTAGTGGGTTTATTTTTTGTTGGGGTATTAGTTGGACCGGGTGTGGAGAAGCCCAACACCCCCACTCTCTCTCCCTCTTCCTTCTCTCTTTCTCCCGAGCTCTCCAATCACCTGAAACTTTCCGCCACTAGCTGCCGCCGCTCCAGCCCAGTTCAAACCCCCGCGACCTCCTCTCTCTTCCTAGGCAAGTGTTCGAGCCGGTGACGCCACCGGAGAGGAGAAAACCCGCCGGAAACACCGGCTGTCTTTTCGCCGGAGTTCCCTCTTCCGGCCACCATAGGTCGGGTTTTTGGCTCATCTTGTAGCCCTCATCAAGGTGAGTAATCCCTCAAAAGGAATTGGCTAAATTTGATCTTGGTAGGGAGAAATGTATAATTGAAGTTCTAGGGCTCAATTTAAGGTTTTGGTTCGGTTAACCTAGTTAGGGTTGGAAATGGTTTTTGTGCTAGTTAAGGAAGTTGTTGTGCGGGTTGAGAGGAGTGTTGTGCTAAAATTTGAGAAGCATTGGAGGTCGCCGGAGTACAGCTGCCGGCCGCCGTTGCCGGCGGTGCAGCCCCTTAGAGGTAGTTTTTCATGTTTTTTTGAGTTTGTTTTAATGAAAGGAGTTTAATGAAGTGAAGTTTGGAATTTTTGGAGTTTTGGTTAGGTTTGGAATTTTTCGGAGATTGGAGAAATTGGCGGTTGATAGAATAAATCTGACCATTGGATTTTCTTGGTTATGGTCCTGAAGTGCTAGAACCGATGAAGTGAAGTGGTAGATGAAGTTTGGTAAAAATCTAATTAGCTTATTAGTGATTTAATTGGTAGGATTTCGATGATTAAGTTAAAGCATTTAATTTTCTAAATCGAAGAGTGGTTCTAAGCATATTTATTGTACCAGGATACAAAGGGAACCTCGCTTGAGTGGCGATGCGGTTATGGTCGGGCTTATGCCTAAATTTGTGAGTGGATATTTTGGTTTTAAATAAATATGCATGCAAGATTTTATAATTTATTATTTTATTTTTCCGAGTTTATATGATAAATTCGGCTTATGAAATGACCTTGGAAAGTATTTGAGTTTGAAGCATTGATGAATTATGGGTCTTGATTTATGGATTTGAGCTCGGGTTTTAAAGTTCGTATTTGAGTTTTGATATTCTTTACGACTCCGGATTTAAATATTATCGGTTTTATCTTGATAACTTTGAGATTTATAAATGATTACCGAATTATTAACTGGTACCCGACTGCAGCGGATCGCCATGATGGTTGCGCCCGGAGGCATAGCCGGGACTTGCGTTGTGCAAATGAGGTCTGTTTCCTCAACTGACCCAGGTCGTTCGGATTCAGTTCCTTCTGTTGCAACATTAATTCTAGGATCCTCGTAAACATCCGACATGAGTCTATTCATGCTCCCGGAGGCTAATACCTCTGCTCTTTTCCTGCCAGTATCCTGGTCGATAGCGTAGCATCCTCTTGCAGCCAGCTGATCGCCACAGATGGTAACGATACCCGTTGGGGATGGTAGTTTCATCATCAGCATGTGACCGGCGATGAACGCCTTGACTTTCCACAAGGCCGGTCTCCCAAGTATCCCATTGTACGACGAGTCACAGTCGACTATTACGAAGTCTACCGTTGATCTCAGCGTGTTCCCCTCTGAACCTCCGAGGAGCATAGGTATGTAGTCAGATCCAAGAGGTTGCACCACGTCCCCGGAGAAGCTTATCAACGGCTCATTATCTTGCGTAAGCTTGCTGCTCCCCATCTTTAGCGCCCGCCAAGCATTTCTGAACAGCACATTCACGGACGCCCCGGTGTCGATTAGAATTTTCTTACAGAGATAATGATCCAACTGTGCAGTGATCAGGAATGGATCCTCGTGAGGCAGTCTGGTCCCTTGCTCCTCTTCTTCTTCAAACCTCACGGATTTCCACCTCACGTTGACATTCTGAGCGCTACAGCTCCCGTAGGCGTATACCTCCCGCCCATCTCTGATCTCGGGGCATTGCTTCTTGGCTCTGTTACTCCTCTAGTCTATCGGTGCTCCCCCGTGGATCGTGTTGATCGTCCCATACACGGATTCCCCCGGTGCTTGCTGCTGACCTGACACGTACTGCTGAAGCTTTCCTGCTTTTAGTTGGCACTCGATCGTCTTTTTTGGCTCAACACAGTTATTTATCGCGTGTGTCGCTTTCCTGTGGTATCCGCAGTACTTTCCGGTATCCTCCCGTGTTAATCGAGACGGCGGAAACTTTCTGGTTGCTGGTCCCGGGATCGCTTCCTTGTTCTCGTTCCACACTACCTCGGGGGTTGCCGTTAATGGGGTGAAGCTCTCCTTGGCTACGGGAACTGCTGTTGTAAACCCACTGTCCCAAGAGCTCCCTCTGCTTTTCCCCTGTGGACCCCCCATTGGCTTGGTTTGCTTCCTGCCCCCGTCCTTGAACTTCTTGCTAGGGGTGAAAGCTTGTCCCTCTTGGTCCCCTTTCCAGGTTCTTACTTCTTGGATCGACTGTCCTTGGGATTCAGACCTCCTACCTTCCTTTCTCTTGCTCGCATGCCGATCCCCGTATGTGTCATGGTCTACCTGGGCATGTCTGATCACCATTTTCATTAACTCATCATAGCCCCGGGGGTTTTCAATTCATACCGCGTATAAGAATTTCCCGGGCAATAGGGCCTAGACGAAGGCTTCCTCCGCCACCTTCTTGTCGAAACTCCTGACCTTGGCTGTGGCCCCCTGCCAACGATTTACAAAGGTCTTTAATCCCTCGGCGTGCCCTTGTTTTACCTTGAACAGTTAGGTGGTATTCTGCCCGTCCGTATGAATCGGTTCACGAATCTGTCAGCAAGCTTCCTAAAGCAGTCTATCGAGCCGGCCGGGAGCTCATAGAACCAGCTCAGTGCCTCTCCCGACAGCGTCTCCTGAAACATGTTGCAGCACGCGGCATCCGAATAACCCTTTGCGTTTGTATG
Organism: Fragaria iinumae; assembly: GCA_009720345.1. Lineage (NCBI taxonomy): Eukaryota > Viridiplantae > Streptophyta > Magnoliopsida > Rosales > Rosaceae > Fragaria > Fragaria iinumae. Next base: position 19,960,353 of record CM019117.1, on the reverse strand, counting down.
GGATTTAAAGCTGTCGAGGAAGAGATGCGTGTCCCCTTCCCCCCCGTTGTTCAACTTGAGAGGTTTCGCTGCGTGAGAACGTACGGTCTGCGTGATGGTCCTTGTGAATGGTCCCCTTCTTTCTTCGAATCCCACGCCGGGCGGGTTGTGGGCTGCCCGTCTCTCCGCTTCGTCTACCCTTGTAGTCAGGTTCACCACCCTGTCTCGCATGGCCATCGGGGCCGCCTCTACTCTCGTCGTTTCCAACCTTCCATCCTCGACGAGCGTTGGGGGCGGTGGTGGGCCTTCTCTTTCCATAGCTTCTGGGAACAGGTTTGCCCCGACAACGACCGTCCTGCGGGTGACCATCGGCGGTGTTATCGGTGAACCTCCTCCCTCGCCCTGCGCCTCGCGGGCAGTGGCGGCGGCCTGCTCAGTCACCTCGTCTCTCTCCAGTCTTCTCGATAACGCGCCCATTATCGTCTCATTATCTCTTTCCAGCTTTTTCTCCCGAGCGGCTGCGTCTAAGCGGTCCCGCGCCCTTTCTCTCTCCATACGTGCCACGTCCGCTCTCAACCTCTCTACCATGTCCTCCATTTCTTCCTGCGTGAGATCGCGCATCGTTCCGTCCGGGGTCCTTTGCGGATCGTTTGTCGCCAGTGCGCATCCCAGTCTCTCATCCGTTCCTCCCGTCCTAGTATTGCTTCCCGGCGTCCCATCTCCACTGAGGCCACTTTGATCTCCCGTCATTATCCTACTCCCGACTTCTCCTTCATTTGTCTCGGTCATCAAGACACTGGCTTTTCGTAAGACTTCCCACAGACGGCGCCAATTGTTTCTGCTGGATCCCATAGACCTTGAAGAAACTGCCGTACTGGATCTGTCCCTGGATATGTTCCTTCTTGTCTGCAAAAGGAGACCGACCGGGACTTTTCGGTCTTTCTCTCTCCGATGATAAAGTTAGTTATCGGTAGGGAAGTATTAAATGCTAGGAGACATTTCTTACCATTTTGGTTAACTTCACCATTATATTTATAGCCCCGGGTTGACTTGTGCTTTGAATGTTCTTCAATGTGGGACGAGTATACCATTGAGGCTTGTTAATTGGGCCTCCTGTGGAGTCTCCCCGTCCCGGCCCAGACTGCTATAGCATCCGGGATGAGGCCTGTCCGATCTGCCTCACGTTGGGCTTCGTAGCATCACAGTGAACAACTACAGTGAACAACTCATCTCTTCTTGTTCGAGGAATAGGTCCTGAAACCTAAAGGCTCGTCTGCATGCAAGTTAGAACGAATTTGGTTAGTACGAGGGGATACTCGTAACTTCTAAGGTATCATCATACGTCAAGTCATTGTATTTTCCTCATTTTTGGAGGTGCCAGTTTCGAGTATGTTGGTCGATTTCGAGGGTGATATTTTTCTTGTGCTTGTAAGTTGTTGATGGTGGCGACTGTTGAATTTATTATTGAGGGATGAGTTTCCGAAGGTTATTACTGGTTAGTAATGATTAATTCGTGGGGCGAATTCTTGGAAATAATAATATAATTGGCTGGTGGTATAGCTTTAAAGGAAAAGGATTCTAGATGACTCGGAAAATATTTTTAGTTAAGGCTTGTCAGTTCATTGGCATAAATGGTAAAATTGTGTTAGGTCTTGTTAAATGACATTATTGTGATGAGTATTCATACGTGATCGTATTGTGGTGGGACCACTTTTGATCCGTGTAGAACCTGGGAGGTCATTGTTGTATGGATACAATTTGAGATACAAGAGATTTTCAGAATAAGGGTTTGGTATCATAAATCGCATTAGTGTAATCTGGCGACAAGGGAGGTATTCGCCGATCATCATAATGATTGAGGCCAATCATATAGGTGGTGAAAGTCTTATTTGATGCGAACAATCGAGATTTGTTTTGATTAATTGGTGACAGAAGTAAGATGGTATTGTGAATTACGAAATTTATTGACCATAAGTGAAAAGGTGTATTTTGTGATAGAAGACAGTTTGAAGAGCATTGATGATGTGACAATTTAGCCTAGCGCTTATTGGAGTATGAGGTGAAAAGAAGTAACCTCCACCCTTTTATGATTTGAAATTTCGAGGACGAAATTTTTATAAGGAGGGGAGACTTGTCACATCCCGGTTCTTAAGTTTTTTTTTTCCGGTTATTTACTTTTGGTATTACTTTGACTTTTACCGTTTTGAGTAACCGGTTACTGTTAAAGGACCCTAGAGTTGACTTTTTGTTGGGAAATTATTTTGGAAAAATTTCTTTAAGGAAGTTGTAGAGGGCGTTAATACGAGTTCATAGACATACTATACGTTAAAATCGGAGTTAGCGTGAAAAAGTTATTAAATAAAAAGGTAAATTTTGAGTTGGTAAAAAGGGGGTAAAATTTAGTGGGTTTATTTTTTGTTGGGGTATTAGTTGGACCGGGTGTGGAGAAGCCCAACACCTCCACTCTCTCTCTCTCTCTCTCTCCCTCTTCCTTCTCTCTTTCTCCCGAGCTCTCCTATCGCAGAAAACATTCCGCCACCAGCTGCCGCCGTCCGGCCAGCAACCGGCCGCCGCTCCAGCCCAGTTCGAACCCCCGCGACCTCCTCTCTCTTCCTAGGCAAGTGTTCGAGCTGGTGTCGCCGTCGAAGAGGAGAAAACCCGCTGGAAAGGCCGGCTGTCTTTTTCGCCGGAGTTCCCTCTTCCGGCCACCATAGGTCGGGTTTTTGGCTCATCTTGTAGCCCTCATCAAGGTGAGTAATCCCTCAAAAGGAATTGGCTAAATTCGATCTTGGTAGGGAGAAATGTATAATTGAAGTTCTAGGGCTCAATTTAAGGTTTTGGTTCGGTTAACCTAGTTAGGGTTGGAAATGGTTTTTGTGCTAGCTAAGGAAGTTGTTGTGCGGGTTGAGAGGAGTGTTGTGCTAAAATTTGAGAAGCATTGGAGGTCGCCGGAGTACAGCTGCAGGCCGCCGTTGCCGGCGGCGCAGCCCCTTAGGGGTAGTTTTTCATGTTTTTTTGAGTTTGTTTAAATGAAAGGAGTTTAATGTCAGTTTGGAATTTTTTGAGTTTTGGTTAGGTTTAGAATTTTTCGGAGATTGGAGAAATTGGCAGTTGATAGAATAAATCCAACCATTGGATTTTCTTAGTTATGGTCCTGAAGTGCTAGAACGGATGAAGTAAAGTGGTAGATGAAGTTTGGTAAAAATCTAATTAGCTTATTAGTGGGTTAATTGGGAGGATTTCGATGATTAAGTTAAAAAAATTAATTTTCTAAATCGAAGAGTGGTTCTAAGCATATTTATTGTGCCAGGATACGAAGAGAACCTCGCTTGAGTGGCAATGCGGTTATCGTCGGGCTTATGCCTAAATTTGTGAGTGGACATTTTGGTTTTAAATAAATATGCATGCAAGATTTTATAATTTATTATTTTATTTTTCCGAGTTTATATGATAAATTCGGCTTATGAAATGACCTTGGAAAGTATTTGAGTTTGAAGCATTGATGAATTATGGGTCATGATTTATGGATTTGAGCTCGGGTTTTAAAGTTGGTATTTGAGTTTTGATATTCTTTACGACTCCGGATTTAAATATTATCGGTTTTATCTTGATGACTTGGAGATGTATAAATGATTACCGAAAATGAGATTTTCGGTAGTTCTCCATCATAATTTAATGGTTGAATTTGAGGTATAATGATTTTGACTTGGAGAATATTTTAGCGAGTAATATCGAGTGGAGATATTATTATTTATGATTTATATTTAATATTGAAATCTCGCTTATATTTATGGATTTAAGAATATTTTGACGTGTGAGACACGTCATTGAGTTTATTATAATTTCTTATGATGATTTTCAAGTACGGTTGAGAACCGTACCATTCGTATGATCTTGGGGAAGTTTCATGGATTTAAAGGATTTTGTATGATTTTAGTCAACATAATATAGGGTCGCTTATATTGATTATTGCTAGCTGACCATTATTAGCGGCTACTCACCATATATGAGTAGAGCGCTTAGCGTGAGACGTTATTATAGCCTATGAGGCAACCAATCGTTATTTATATTATTTGTTAGCTAGCCATTATTAGCGGCTACTCACTATAAGTGAGTAGTGCGCTTAGCGTGGGACGCTATTATTGCCTGGGAGGCACCGACCCGAGCTTGAGAGGCTCCTTTTACATGGTGATAACTCTTCCCCTTATTTTATTTTTCTCAGATATTTATTTGATCAACCAGAGTGGCTGGTTTATCTCTTTTTACGAGATTTCTTTATTTGATTAACCAGCAGGGCTAGTTTGTCCATTCTTATGGGTTTATGGATTTAAATTATATGATTTATCAAAATAATTGCGTGCAGCTAAATTTTTGAAGTTTGAAATGCGGGAAAGTTTTAAATTGAGTATTTGTTAAATTATTTAAATTAATTTGTCCACTTACTCTAAAGTTTTTAAATTACTTTCCCCTATGCCCTTTGGTTTTAAATGCCCAGTGTGCAAGCTAAGTTTAAATGAGGTCGATCGTACATGGAGTCGAGGCATAGTCAAATAGTCAGAGGCTGCTTCCACTTAATCTTTATTCATTGTTATTCTTTCATTATTAGATATGCTCTGATAACCAGTTAGTAAATAAAATTTGAGTATTGTTGGCTGTGAGATTATTTTAGTTGAGTAATTGATTTATTGAGAGATGTGATGAACTTGGGGAGCAGGAAGGCTCCATGTGTTGAAGATGGATGTTTGGTTATAGAAGTGTTAAGTTGGATTTTTTAGGTAAGGGTTGTCCATTTTCAAGGATGGTTATGCCGAATTTTCGGTAAATTTTCCTTAAAGGTGGACCCCGTAGGATTTATCTCGGGTTTCAGAGTGAAATCCGGGGTGGGTCCTGACAATGTGTGTGTTATGGTGCAGGTGAGTTCCCATTTATGAGAATTTATGAGTACCTAGTCTGAGAATTAAACTGAATAAGGGCGCATTAAGCCATCGACTATTTCATTAGAAATATCGCCGGTTATTTACCTAGGTCACGCAGCCCTACCTAAGGGTTTGTACCATGTGCCAAACACCTAATAACGGGCCTACATGAGCACGGCCTAGAAAGAAATATAGAGGAATACATTTATTAAAATAATAGAGGACGCGTTATGTTAAGACCCAACCCGAATTTTACCCTGAAACCCGAAGTAAGTCTTGCGGGGTCCACCTCAAAGGAAAATTTACTGAAGAACTCGGTAAACCTCTCTTGAAATGAACAGCCCTAACCCGGAAAATTCAAAAATTACCCTCCTAAACGAATCAACCAACCTCCAACTCATCCCACAAATATGCAAATAATATAACAAACTTCAACCTTCGAGAATTCGAAAGATATAACATAAATCATAGCACACAACCATTAAGGTATATGCTAACCCCAAGGGTAATCAGAGCTACTAAAGAAAACTAGAGGAAGCAAGAAATTACACTGGTAGGTTTAACAGGTAACCTACTGGTGAAAAGTGGTGGAGAAGTGAGTAACTATGCCTCGCCTCCTACTAGTGCCAACCCGAACTCTGCAGACTGGGCATTTTTAAAACGAAGGGCCCAGAGGAAAACATTCGAAAAACATTAGAGTGAGTGGACAAAAATAAAAGAATAAATAAAGAAAATAAATAACAATATTTATGTTTTCCCAATTTAAATTCCAAAGGAAATGAATGCGTGCTCCAAGCGATAAATCTTTTATCTCAAAAAATATATACCAATATATGTATGTATTTACACACGTCCATACTCCCTATATAATTATTTTATACATTTAAAATAATTTATATAGGGCTATTACGCTCGTGTCGAACGCTCACGTCACGCCTTAATGCGGTGTTACACTACGCCATTAAGGTGGACAGACGGGTGTATATATATGTGCCCAGACCCCCTATATGAATTAAACACTCATATAGGACTACTACGCTTGCATCTAACGCTCACGTCACACCATAATACGGTTATATACCACGCCATTAAGGTGGACAGACACATATGGCTAGCTAGCATTTATATACATACTCTCCTCATATAAATATTTATAATTTACCGAAAAATCCCCTTTTCGGTAACTTTTCAAAATAAATAAAATCATCAAAATAAAATGACCTCAAATGCTCCAACAAAAGAAATTGTTCAACCCAGAACTATAGCATGCATATTATTTAAAACAAAATTGCACTCACAAATTAGGCCTAAGCCTGATGTCGGTCTGAGGCCTCTTCAGCTCGAACCTCCTCACATCCTGTTTCAAAAACATAAATTAATTCCCAACTATATACCAACGCTTATATAAAAATAGGCAAAATTACATGTGAGTCTTATCCACTCTCATCCTTGCCCAACTTCGCCATTCTTAAATCGATACGGTCCAAACTTCACCATAAATACCGGCAGCCTTAAACCAACCTTCTACAGCCAAAACAACAATAATCTAACGGCCATATTTTATCCAAATTAACGGCCAAAATACCAAACTTTGAAAAATCCCAAACCTATCCAAAATTTCTTCAAAAATTCCAAAATTCACATCATTAAACTCTCATTAATATTACACATCTAAAACCATAAAAATCTCCTTAACAGCGGCGGCCGGCGGCCGACTCCGGCAACCTCCAATGCCTACCATAATTTAGCACAACCTTCCTCTCAACACGCACAACAACTTCCCTAACTAGCTCAAACATTAATTCCAAGCCTAGATAGGGTAATCGAACCAAAACATAAAATTGAGCCCTATAATTTTAACTCACCGATTCTCCTTACCAAGCTCAAGAGGGAGTGAATCGTTTGGAGGGATTGCTGCACGGGAGGAGGGAGTTCCGGTGAGCCAAGCAGCTCCGGCTATGGTGTCCGGAGGAGGGAGTTCCGGCGACGGAACACCACGGGCCTAAGTCCAAGCATGGACATAATCCTATTTGGGTAACTGCTGACCCATTGACGAAGTCAGCACATTTCCTTCCTGTGTCAATGACATACACAGTTGATGCCCTGTGCAAGTTGTATGTGAAGGAAATAATGAGACTTCATGGAGTGCCCACTTCGATTGTTTCAGATCGAGACCCCCGATTAACTTCAAAGTTTTGGGGTGGTTTTCAGAAAGCCATGGTACTACCTTAGACATGAGTATAGCATTTCACCCTCAGACTGATGGGCAGGCTGAGCGGGTGAATCAGGTGTTAGAAGATATGCTGAGGGCTTGTGTCATGGACTTTAAGGGAAGTTGGGGGGATCACCTCCAATTGATTGAGTTTGCCTAGAACAATAATTATCACTCTAGTATCGGCATGACACCATATGAGGCACTCTATGGAAGGCCGTGTAGTTCTCCTGTATGTTGGGTGGAGGTCGGTGATGGTGAGCTGTTGGGTCCTGATATTGTGTAAGAGACGACTGAGAAGGTCTCTACTATCCGATATAAGATCCAAATGGCGTAAAGCAGGCAAAAGAGTTATGCCGACTTGAAGAGGAGACAAGTAGAGTTTGATGTTGGGGACCATGTGTTCTTGAAGGTCTCTCCTACTAAATGGGTGGTGAGATTTGGCAAGAAGGGGAAGTTGGCTCCAAGGTGTGTAGCGCCTTTTGAGATTTTGGAAAGAGTAGGAGATTTGGCTTATCGGCTTGCCTTACCTCCTATCATGTCCGGGGTACACAATGTGTTTCATGTGTCATTGTTGAGGAAGTATATTCCAGATGCATCACATATGATTGATTATTGAACTATCAAGGTGAATGCGGATGCAACCTTTGTTGTTGAACCAGTTCGAATCTTAGATAGATCAACCAAGAGGCTTCGAAGGAAGGAAGTCGATTTGGTTAAGGTGTGTTGGAGTCACCATGATGAGGGAGATCCTTTTTGGGAGTTAGAGTCGGATATGAGGGTTAAGTACCCCAAGTTGTTTTGGGTTGGTACTTGTGAATTTCGGGGCGAAATTCCTTTAAGGGGGGTAGATTGTAATACCCCAGATTTTCATATCATTTTTTCTTGTATTATTCCCATATTTAATGAATGAATATTTATGAAAATTCTTATTGGTTTATGCGAAGTTGAAGTTTGGGAGTTTATTTTAAGATGCTTTGACGTTTAAGGGACCCAAAAGTTGACTTTATTTTCCGTAAGTTATCTTCGAAAACTTCCTTCATGAAAGTTGTAGAGCTCGTCAATACGAGTTCGTAGACATGTGGCATGCATGAAACGAACGTCGTATGAGAAAGTTATGATCAGACAAAGTTAGTTTCCGGGTTTGGAAACTGTATAAGTAGAAAAATGTGGGGGAGTTATTTTTGGAAACCTAAAATCAGCTTCACTTTCTCTCTCCTCCCTCTCCCGACCTCCTCCCGCTCTTCCATCTTCTCCAATTGATTTCTCCCTCCTCCGGCCACCAAACCGGACGCCACCGGTCTCGTTCGGTCCGCACGGACCTTCTCTCCATTTCTGGAGCAGTCCCGCTCGCTGTCACGCCGCTTGGAAGCCGCCACGGAGCGGCGGAGCTGCTGCGGTATTGCCGGAAAACCGGCGATTTCGGCGGCGTTTCAGGCAAGAGTTAGGTGAGTCTTGCTCCTCTCCTTCCTTTAGTGATGTTTATATGTCTTTGGTGATCTGAAAACCAAGTTTTGGTGCCGGTTTTGCAGATTTTGTTTTTGGTTTTATTTTGGAGTTTCGGGGCATTTTCCGGCCGAACCAGTCAAAACCCCAGGTATTAAAGTTGTTCACCATACTTCAATCTACAAATTTCATGTTGTGAGTTTCTCCTATTTCGGAAGTTTTGGGGTGGTGTGTGAGGCTCACTCGCCGCCGCTTGTGGCGGCGCATCGGGCTAATTTGTGGCCTTAGTTTCCTGTGGTTAGCTAGTCCTTGCTGCTGTGATCATGTTGAGAGGTAGTTTGGCTAAGTTTTGAGCAAGGTTTGCATGTTAGGACTTAGGTTTATTTGTTTTGGCTTGGTTGAGTTTGAGTTTAAGTTTTGAAGATTTGAGGCAGCTCAATTGTGTCGTTGAGTTCAATGACTTTAGGAAGTTGTCCTCCCTTGAGCTAAGGGTTAGTTTAAGGGTATTGTGTTATCCTTTAGTATTTTGGTTTCTAAGGTTTTTAATTGTGTGATCTTAAGTGATTTGTGCTTTTGTGATTGGCTTGCCTTCGTTGTTGTAGACATATAAAATTTAACGATAATAATAGTCGTTGGATAATCCAAGGAAGTATGTGGCATGTGAGTCAACAACATTGGAAAGCCGCCAGAAATAACACGTGGCAACGTGGAAATGATCGGCCTACAACAAAACCTTAAACCCCCAATTGAAATCAATTATCAAGTGTGGATTGACGTTGTGACTTCGCCAGGCAAAATAGACTCCGCAAGGCGAAATGGACTTCGCGAGGCGAGCTAGGCTTGGCAAGGTGAAATTGACTCCGCGAGGTGACTTTGACTTCGCGAGGCGAGCTAAGCTTGGCGAGGCGAATTAGACTACACTTCGCGTAGACTTAAACAGTGGTGAGGCGAACTAGACTTCACTTCGCGTAGACCTAAACAATGACTTTGACTTCGCGAGGCGAGCTAAGCTTGACGAGGCGAACTAGACTTCACTTCGTGTAGACCTAAACAGTGGTGAAGCGGAATGACTCCGCGTAGAGATAAATGAAGGCGAGGCAAAATGGACTTCACTTCGCGTAGACTTAAACAGTGGTAAGGCGGAATGACTCCGCGCGCATATACATGAAGGAGAGGTGGAATGACTCCGCGCGCATGAAGGCGAGGCGAGTTGGCTCCGCGTGGGGAAATTCATGAAGTAGCTAGACGACAGAGTTCGCATGCATGCAGGGATTGGAAATCACGGTTCGCTTGGAGATCAAGCCTCCTCGCGGGATATTTTCCATGTCCGCGAGATAGCTCGCCCCTTACTAATGATCTTGATCAAAACATGACATTAATCTAAAGCGATCTGGGCATATCTAAATCTTAAGATTTGATTGATCTGATTGTGTTAAAATCAGCAATCAATCAGTCAAGATTCATTGATTCGATTAAGGAAATATTATTGATTCAAAATCTTCATTACTTGCCTTAAGTGGAGGCATGTTAACACTATAAATACCCCCTCTCATACCATGAGGAAGGGGGCAGAGAAAAAGAGCGAAACCAAGAGAGCATAAACAGAAGCAGCGGACTAGAGAGAGAGAGAAGAATCCCTTCTGCGAGCTCAGAAGTCTTCCCAAGATCCTTGAAGAACTATCAAGCTCATAGCCAGTTCTTCATCAAATCCTTGAAGAACTATCAAGCTCATAGCCAGTTCTTCACCAAATCCAAATCCAAATCCCAAATACTTGTTACGCGATCATCCCGTGTAACCCTCAAGAACAAGTGCTTGTCACCCTTGAGTTAGACCTAAGTTCGGAGATAGAATCAGAGGAGCTCACAAAGATTGTAACCCGCATTTGATTAAATTATTGTTTGTACACGTGTTGTTCTGTTATTTGTCGCAGACAATTTCGTGTTTACAAAATTGGCATGCCCAGTGGGACAACTTTGCCTCTCATCTCCTTCTCCGCAAGCAAGTTCAAATTCGTTCGACGTAATGGCCTCCAAGAGCACTCAAGCCATCTCGACGAAGAAGTCTAAACCAACGACCGCGAGGTCAAACAGCCTGGTCATGTCACCCGTAGCATGGCGAGGAATCAACCCACAACATTTGTGGCTTTGCCTTCCAACCCTCGCGAACCGGTCATCACCTTGGCGAATCTCGCAGACAAGCATGTCTCGCGAAGTGTAGGCAAGCGCGCCTCGCGAAGTGAAGAAAAGGAAGCTCCAAACAAATCAAGGGAGCGATCATTCTCACTTGCCACGGATGATGAATCAAGCACGGCTTCATATGATGGAAGCCCAAATAATGATGAAGACCGCACGTATGGCATGCCTGCGGACTATTCATCACAACCTATCCCCATGCAAGTCATGGTGACAGGGGCATCCACCATTGAAGAGCAGATAGCCAATCAGATGGGAGCGGTTGAGAAGCTCACCAAGACAGTGGAAGAAAAAGACATGCAGATCGCCGAGCTCTACAGCAAGCTTGAAAGTCAAGATGAAGAAAAGAAGTACAAAGTAGGCGAGAGCTCCAAGAACGTTGACAAAGATGATGATGGCTCGCTTGGATCTATGTCCTTTCAGCAATTGCAAGACATCATCACCAACTCCATCAGAGCTCAATATGGAGGTCCTTCTCGTGATTCTCTCACCTACTCCAAACCCTACACCAAAAGAATCAATGGACTAAGGATGCCGTTGGGATACCAGCCACCAAAGTTCCAGCAATTCGAAGGAAAGGGTAATCCAAAGCAACATGTTGCTCACTTCATCGAAACCTGCAATAACGCCGGAACGGAGGGTGACCACCTTGTTAAGCAATTTGTTCGCTCTTTGAAAGGCAATGCCTTTGAGTGGTACACGGATTTAGAGCCCGAGTCCATTGACAATTGGGACCAAATGGAACGTGAGTTCTTAAATCGCTTCTACAGTACAAGGCGAACTGTGGGCATGATGGAACTCACCAATACAAAACAATGGAGAGATGAACCAGCAATTGACTTCATCAACAGGTGGCGCTCGCTCAACCTTGATTGTAAAGACCGCTTGTCGGAGACGTCTGCGGTAGAAATGTGCATCCAAGGCATGCATTTCGATTTGCTGTACATTCTCCAAGGTATCAAGCCTCGATCCTTTGAAGAACTAGCTACGCGAGCGCATGATATGGAATGGAGCATAGCTAGCCACAAGGGTAAGAAGGAGTTTGTCAATGATCAGCGAAAGGATAAAGCCTTCAGCAGCAAAGTTGACAAGGTCGTGAAAAGATCTACGAAGGAGTCGATGACTGTAAGCGTTGCTCCAATCAAGATCTCCACATGAGACAAGAAGGAGGTTAAGAGAGTAGAACCGACTCAAGCCTACGGAAGGAAGAAGCACTCATTGACTGAGTGGGAGCAAAAGACTTATCCATTCCCAGATTCCGACGTGGCAGGCATGTTGGAAGATTTGCTTGAGAACAAGGTCATAGAACTTCCAGAGTGCAAGTGTCCAGAAGAAATGCATCGGGTCAATGATCCAAAGTATTGCAAGTTTCATCGCCTCGTAAGCCACCCAGTTGAAAAGTGTTTGTTTTGAAGGATTTGATCATGAAGCTTGCCAAACAAGGAAGAATCGAGTTAGATGTCGACGAGGTTGCTGCGGTCAATTGCACTACCATTTCGTTTGGGTCTTTTGAGCTGGTTCAAGTACCTTCCATGCCAGTAAAAGTGCCATGCCATTACTCGAACGAGACAGGCAATGATAAAAAGTTAGAAGAAGTAAAGCCAATCCAGCAAATAGACCTCGCTCCTAAAGCCGTTCCATGCGATGATGGCGAGGGATGGATACTTGTCACTTGACAAAAAGCGCGCAAAGGTGTGTCGTCAAGTCCACCACTCTCGCAGCCAGATCATAAACGACCACTTGGGAGTCGTCAATGCCTCGCAAGGAATAAGACGAGATGTGTAAAAGAGAAATTCACTCCTTGTATACAAAAGTCCTTCAATCAAAATCCGCCAGTAAGGTACTTGCCCAAGAAGCGAATGAGTTGGAGAGCTAATTCAATGACAACCAGCTTTGAAGGTAATTCCAAAGGTACTGAGAAGGTTGAAGAAACTGAAGTGTCGAGACAATCGGAAGACGTGCCTCTAAAATTTAGCCTTTCAAACGTGTCGCAACTTTCCCAGTCGGCGAGACGTGCTTTAGTCCAGTTGTTGCTTGATGAAGGCCAATACTCTTCAAACATCAATGAGTGTGCGGCATGCGTAGCATGCTGTGACGCTATTCATTTCACAGATGAAGATTTACAATTGGGTTCAAAGCCACACAACCGACCTCTTTTTGTGACAGGCTACATGCGAGAGCAAAAATTAAAGCACATGCTTGTAGATGGAGGGTCTGCCGTGAACATCATGCCAAAATCGACAATGTCCCGACTCGGCATCAATATTGACGAGTTATCTAAAAGTCACCTCATGATCCAAGGTTTTAACCAAGGAGAGCAAAGAGCGATATGCATGATTCGGCTAGACATGGTTATTGGCGAATTGGAGTCACACACTTTGTTCCACGTGATCGATGCAAAGACTTCATACAACATATTGTTGGGGCGACCATGGATTCATGGAAATGATGTCGTGCCTTCAACTCTGCATCAATGCTTCAAGTTTTACCGCAGAGGCGTAAAAACAGTGATAGGTGATACCAAGCCATTCACCGAGGCTGAGTCTTACTTCGCAGATTCCAAGTTCTATTCAGATGAGGAATCAGTAATTGAAGTTCTGCCAGTCAAAGCACCCTCAACAGGGAAAGCCACAATGGTGACAAGGAAGGAAGTTGAAGCGAAGGGTAAGGGAAATGAAGAGTCACACAAGTCTCCATCCACAACTGTGACATCAGACAAGTCCAGTCCAATCATCCCAATTCTTCGATATGTGCCAAAGTCCAACCGCAAGGAAGGAGAGTCTCTATTTGCGGGAACAAAGCGGCAAGTCAGTCCTCGGAAGCTGAGTGAAGAGGACATAAAATTATTGAAGGAAGCATCAATATTGCCATTGACAAATTTAAACGACCAAACTCCTACCAAGCAACCATTGAAAGGATTTGTCAAACCAATCAAAGGAAGGGTAGAGCACGGGCTATTACCCGAGAAAAGAACAAATGAAGGGTTTGACCCCAATACTTACAAATTGCTGGCAAAGGCTGGATTCGACTTCAGTTCGTCAAGTAAAGAGGATGATCGAGCCGTCAGTAAGAAAGCTCATGAGCTCGATGAGTTTCAAAAGAAGCTAAGGGAACAGGGAAAAACAAGTGATTCGTTTAAAATGGAATCTCGCGTGAGGATGAACCACTTTCTGGCGAGATGGTATCTCGCGGGGAACCACTTCCTGACGAAATGGAATCTCGCGTGAGGGAACCACTTCCTGTCGAGACGGCATCTCGCGAGGAACCAATCTCTGGCGAGATGGCATCTCGCGAGTAACAACTCTCTGGCGAGGCGGCATCTCGCGTGGAACCACTTCCTGTCGAAATGGTATCTCGCGGGGAATCACTTCCTGACGAAGTGGAATCTCGCGGGGAACCACTTTCTGGCGGGGCAGTACCACGCGAGCAGCAACCTTGTCTTCCTTTAAAAGCTTGTGCGGCGATCCAACAATAGGCATTGTTGTTGTAGTCATCTTAGGCATGGAACAGTATACTTTGGACCACCATTCAACATAGTCGCGAGTCACCATGCACTTTGTTAGAGCGCTCTCAGGTGGCAACATCGCTGTGCATCCTGTCTCACGTTTGGTAAAGCTTTCCCAATGCCAATACGTCAAGGATAATGCGCCCGTCCGAATGTCCTTTTGAAGGCTTCCTGGAACATCTTGAACATAGCAGAATTAACGGCTGAAACGATGAGGACTATAGGGTTGAACGACTTGCCGGTTGTCCTGCCTAAGAGTAAGAAATCCGGATCGAAGGCAGGTGAGGTAGACAATGTCTGAACGGTTAGCATTCTCACGATCAACGATCACTTTGCGTTCTTTAGGGGCTATGGCTAAGATGCCCATCCCCACATTATCACACGCATTGAACAACGAACGAGCTTGTGCTTCTCCAAAGTGCTTGGCCGAAAATGCCCCTGAAAAGTGAACCATGCGCGGTTTAAAGCTGTCAGGAAGAGGAGAATAAAAATGGGTGTCGAAATACTCTGTCAACCACGTGTACACGTAGTGAAAGGGTAATGTGGCTGAACAATTCCCTGGATCTTTGGAAATAGAAATCTCATTCAAGCCTTGATAAATGTTGGCCAACACAGGTACAGCTAGACAAAATTGATAGCCTTGGGACATTTTACTGCCGACTTTAAACACGCTAGGTCGGATCAAGCCTGTGTCATCCATAGGAAAGACAAATAGACACAACCAGCACGCGTAAAATGCCGCCAAGTAAGTAGGCTCTATGTCTTCGTCATCCACGTCCAAGTCATCAAACGGTGCGGAGTCGTCATCGGTCCGGCCTTGAACCTCGTGGATTTCACCAGATGGGTTGTACGGGTTATGAGGTGCATCTTTCTTGTTCCGTGTACTCTTGACAGGCGGTCTCTTGTATCTAAAATCCCCTTTGAACCAGTAGTGGATCCATGACGCAATCTTCACCTTTTGCCCTTTATCGCAAAGCTTGTGGTACGCGAGAAATAAAAACCTGCAGCTCTTAGGAATGATTGACTCACCACTTCTACCTTTGGCCGAAAATTCTTCAATACATGGAACAACTTCATCATAGAACCTTCCAGTTATGGGCAAGCCACAAATATATGTCAAGTCCCTCAAAGAGATAGACATCTCCCCACACAATGTGTGAAGAGTATTTGTGCTAGGGCACCAATACTCACAGAAGGCCCGCATCACAGGTGCAACACGATCATAGCTAAAGAGCGATGTAAACACCGCTCGATAGAGACCTGTTTTGTGGATGAGATCTCCGCTTCGGCTCAAGACATCTTCTAACCACTCCCAGTAACGTTCCGTGTAGGAGAAGGCTCCGTTAGCACGAAACCCTCTCCATTGCACGTATGGTCGCTGAGAAGCACGAACGGTATTTGAGGAATGTTATGGTCATGATGGGCAGACTTCAACATCCATACGTCCGCGCTTCGCTTCTCGCTAGTGGATTTGGCTGATTGAAAAGTGGCCAGCTGACGAGATTGTTGGAAAGACCACCGAGGGATATGTCCTGACCCATCATACAAGGGAGACTCTAGGGCGCGCGGCCCAGTCAATGGAGGGTAGGCATATAAGGTGGTGCCATCACTTTGAACGTCGTTGCTGTCTTCAAGGATAGTGATTGTGCCTTTCTTGAAACTCTTGAAGGATGCCATGCGAAGTAGTGTACAGGAGTTCGCCTCGCGGGCTGGAACTTTCTGCAACACCTCGCAGCCTGGAACTTTCTGCTTCGCCTCGCGGCCTAGAACTTTCTGCTACGCCTCGCTGCCCTAAACTTTTGCCGCGCCTCGGTGCTTTAAAACTCTGTAGCACTTCGTCGAGTAGGGTTTCTTCTGTTGTTGAAGGTAGATAACTCAGAAAGACCTCGCGACCTACAAGATTAAAAAAAAAAAGAAAAAAAAAAGAGAGGGGTCAGCAAATTGTACCGCGCCATAGCAATCAAATCAGAAGGAAAGAGAGTATACTGTTGATCTCACAGCGAGATGGTTGTAACTTTGTGATGAATAATGTTCAACCGGAAGCTCTAATTTATAGTGCAATCTTTCCTCATTGAAACTGGAAAAATATGGAGAATCAAGCAAATCAAGAAAGGAATACATCAAAGGTTTCCACCCACTGCTTGGAAACTTTACCAAATCTTTCTGTTCAGAAGAATCCTTGCGAATTAAGGAATTCCTACAAAATTGGGTATCCTATAAATTCGAGGAATTTCTACAAAAAGATGGGGAATCCTTACAAAATTAGGAATCCCTATCAATTCGGGAATTGCCACAAACCCATTAAACATAGACTTCAAGTCACGCCTCTGGCACATGACGACACCATGGCTACGACGCACCTTGAAGTGGGGGCATTTGTAGACATATAAAATTTAACGATAATAATAGTCGTTGGATAATCCAAGTAAGTATGTGGCATGTGAGTCAACAACATTGGAAAGCCGCCAGAAATAACACGGGGCAACGTGGAAATGATCGGCCTACAACAAAACCTTAAACCCCCAATTGAAATCAATTATCAAGTGTGGATTGACGTTGTGACTTCGCCAGGCAAAATAGACTCCGCAAGGCGAAATGGACTTCGCGAGGCGAGCTAGGCTTGGCAAGGTGAAATTGACTCCGCGAGGTGACTTTGACTTCGCGAGGCGAGCTAAGTTTGGCGAGGCGAATTAGTACACTTCGCGTAGACTTAAACAGTGGCGAGGCGAACTAGACTTCACTTCGCGTAGACCTAAACAGTGACTTTGACTTCGCGAGGCGAGCTAAGCTTGACGAGGCGAACTAGACTTCACTTCGCGTAGACCTAAACAGTGGTGAAGCGGAATGACTCCGCGTAGAGATAAATGAAGGCGAGGCGAACTGGACTTCACTTCGCGTAGACTTAAACAGTGGTAAGGCGGAATGACTCCGCGCGCATATACATGAAGGAGAGGTGGAATGACTCCGCGCGCATGAAGGCGAGGCGAGTTGGCTCCGCGTGGGGAAATTCACGAAGTAGCTAGACGACAGAGTTCGCATGCATGCAGGGATTGGAATTCACGGTTCGCTTGGAGATCAAGCCTCCTCGCGGGATATTTTCCATGTCTGCGAGATAGCTCGCCCCTTACTAATGATCTTGATCAAAACATGACATTAATCTAAAGCGATCTGGGCATATCTAAATCTTAAGATTTGATTGATCTGATTTTGTTAAAATCAGCAAGTAAATCAATCAGTCAAGATTCATTGATTCGATTAAGGAAATATTATTGATTCAAAATCTTCATTACTTGCCTTAAGTGGAGGCATGTTAACACTATAAATACCCCCTCTCATACCATGAGGAAGGGGGCAGAGAAAAAGGGCGAAACCAAGAGAGCATAAACAGAAGCAGCAGACTAGAGAGAGAGAGAAGAATCCCTCCCGCGAGCTCAGAAGTCTCCCCAAGATCCTTGAAGAACTATCAAGCTCATAACCTGTTCTTCGCTAAATCCTCGAAGAACTATCAAGCTCATAGCCTGTTCTTCATCAAATCCTCGAAGAACTATCAAGCTCATAGCCAGTTCTTCACCAAATCCAAATCCAAATCCCAAGTACTTGTTACGCGATCATCCCGTGTAACCCTCAAGAACAAGTGTTTGTCACCCTTGAGTTAGACCTAAGTTCGGAGATAGAATCAGAGGAGTTCACAAAGATTGTAACCCGCATTCGCATTGATTTGATTAAATTATTGTTTGTACACGTGTTGTTCTGTTATTTGTGGCAGACAATTTCGTGTTTACAGTTGTGTTGGGGGCTTTGCAGCGGGATTTCAAGGTGAGTAAATCTCATCAAGTTTAATTATGGTCGTTTGTTGGTGATTTTTGTTAAAGATTTTGATGATTATAATTTAAAAATTATGTTTTTGTTGTTTTAAAATATATGAGTTTGATCGCCAACGGCTCATAGGTAAGTTAAAACAAGTTTTTCTATTTTATGATTATTTTTAAGGTTCATGTGATCATAATGTCTTTGGTTATTGAATAGATTATTCTTGTGGAATATCTATAATTTTCAGGTAAATATATCTATGTGAAAGGATATAATTTATGTTGTGATATTGTGATTGTTGGATAAATAGCTAAACCGGCTTCCATGCCTTTAATCGGGTGATTGGTTGCGGTTATGATGCTATTTATTATTTTGTGTTTGGTATTGGACAGTCAAACCGGGTTCCAAGCCTTTGGTCGGGTGATTGGTTGCGGTTAGGAATATAGCTCTAGTCCGTCTGTCAGTGTAGGTCATGAGAGATACTTTATGGTATCTGAGACCCATGGGTACACAATTTGTTGTTGTAGGTCATGAGAGGTATTTGTTAAATATCTGGGACTCATGGGTACATTTTTCTTGTTAATGTGTTGGATTTGTGGTTTTTAATTATTGATCAAATCTCTCTTGTGGAATGTTGGATGTGATGATGTTGTGTTATTTTTTAGTTTCCTCATACGGGCTTTTTAGCTTACCGGGTTTGTTATTTTACAACCTGGTGCACCAATTCATGGTGTAGGGGTTAGACCTGCAGGTGTTGATCAGCAAGTTGAGGCGGAGGCATAGTGGCAGGGTTTTTTTTAGTTTGCTGTGTACTTGATATTTTTATACTGTAAGCAGCATTAAATTCATTCAAGTGTTTTCATTTCTTGATTGTCAAGTTCATGTAAATAATGAAATGTAATAACTCGATGTTGAGTTGTGTTGACATTTCTTTTCTAAAATTTAGATTGGTTTTCTTTAAGTTGTTGATCAGGTCTTGGGAATTGTAATTTTGTGAGTTATCATGCCCAAATTTTTGAAAATTTATCTTTCGAAAAATTGGGGTGTGACAGAAATGATCCTGACCACCACACTCATAGCACCCAGAAGACTGCTGCTAACCAAAAGAAAAAGTCTGACCACCAGATGTCCCACCCTGGAAACTGCCACTAGCACCAAACTGACCAGTCTGCTGTCTAACCAACTGGCTCCGAAAAGGTCTCATGTGACGCCCCTAGCTCTGAGCCAAGAACTAGAACTCGATCCCCCATTATTGCCACTACCCGCTGAAGATCCAGAAGCGGATGATGAAGCAGCCTTCTCAGATGGACCTTGACTAGGGCCACCGAAATCTCGGGGCCGAGCACTATATGTTCCCCTGGTCTCAATGGCCATCGCTGCACTAACCGCATCAAGAAAAGTAGGGTAAATAATACCTGTCATCCTATCTGCATACACTCCACCAAGTACCCCAATGAACATATCAATCTTGGTCCTCTCATCAGGAACCAAATATGACACATTAGCTCAAGGTAGTGAACCTCTGCTCAAACTCTATGACACCCTCATCATCCCTCTTCTTCATGTTTAGAAAATCCGTCTGAATCCTACTACGATAAGCATGACTGAAATACTGACCCAAGAAGAGTGCCTTGAACTGCTCCCAAGTCATATCCTGAGCACCACCATTATTTCTGCTAGCGAGAGTCCACCAATGATGCGCTAAATCATCCAGAAAAGTCACTGTCATCTTCACTTTCCTTTCTTCCGGCAATTCAGGGCTCTCAAAAGCCTTTTCCATCTTATCTTCCCAAGTGTATGCATCAAGGGGTCCCTTGGCACCCTTGAACTCAATTGCCCCAGCATCGAAAACATCCTTCTTCTTCACAGACCGAGGGTGCTGAACCCTATCTAAAACACCTCTCAGCATGTTCCCAATATAATCAACTAATCCTCTAACTTCATCACCCTCATTTGCGTTGGTTGAGGTAGACTCACGGGGTCGGTGTCTAAGAGGAATTGTACTTGAGGAAGGAGATATTTATTAGTCTGTATACAAGACTAACATAACTATCACACATACCCAATAACACATAGCATCCAAAGCATAAACTGCTAGTGAATCCGCCGCGGTCGGATCACTACTCTATAGGCACTACATGCTACTTAGGCAAATATGATAGTAATAAGGAGGCAGGAAATGATAACCTAAACCTCTGATACCAACTGTCAAAACCCACCTCGAATTTCAACCTGAAACCCGTAGTAAGTCTTGCGGGGTCCACCTCTAAGGAAAAATTACTGAAAATTTAACAGTAATAATAGTCGTTGAATAATCCAAGCAAATACGTGGCTCGTGAGTCAACAAAATTGGAAAACCGTCAGAAATGACACATGGCAACGTGAGAATGGTCGGCCGACAACAAAACCTCAAATCCCGATTTAAACAAATTATCAAGTGTTGATTGATGATCAGATATCAATTAAATTAAATTAATCGGACATCCCCAAAATAATTGGTAATAGTTCGCCAGCGGTCAGGCGAGCTAGATAGCTTGACTTCGCGAGGTGAAATTGACTCCGCCAGGTGACCTTGACTTCGCGAGGCGAGCTAGACTTGGCGAGGCAAAATAGACTTCGCCAGGCGAACAGGACTTCGCAAGGCGAAATAGACTTTGCCAGGCGAACAAGGCTTCGCCAGGCGAACAGGACTTCGCCTGGCGAAATGACTTCGCGAGACAAATAGGACTTCGCGAGGCGAAGAAGACTTCGCCAGGCGAAATGACTTCGCGAGGCGAACAAGACTTCGCGAGGCGAAATGACTCCCCGCGCGTAGGGAAACTCGCAAAGTAGCTAGACGACATAGTTCGCATGCATACGGGGATGTACGTCCAAAATAAGTCATCCGCGAAGTGGGATTAGAAATCACCGCTTTCTTGGAAATCAAGCTTCCTCGCGGGATACCTTCCATATCCGCGAGATAGCTCGCCCCTTAGTAAAGATCTTGCTCAAAACAGGACATTCAATCCAAAGCGATCTGGGTATATCTAAATCTTAAGATTTGATTGATTTGATTATGTTAAAATCGGCAAGTAAATCAATCAGTCAAGATTCATTGATTCGATTAAGGAAATATCATTGATTCAGTATCTTCATTACTTGCCAAAAGCGAAGGCATGTTAACACTGTAAATACCCCCTCTCATACCAAGAGGAGGGGGCAAAAACAAAAGGAGCCGACTAGAGAGAGAAAGAAAAATCCCTCAAGAGCTCAGAAGCCTCCCCAAAATCCTTGAAGAACTATCAAGCTGCCAAATAGCCGGTTCTTCATCAACCTCAAGTCTAGAAGTTGTCAAACCCTTGAAGAATCATCAAGCTACCAAATAGCCGATTCATCAACCTCAAGTCTAGAAGTTATCAAATCCCGAAGAGTCATCAAGCTGCCAAATAGCCGACATCTTCACCAACTCCAAGACAAAGAACAAACCACCACGTGACACTGCTCGTGGCCTAAGTCCGATCAAGAACAAGCCTCTACGGCCCTTGGTCAATCAACTTCTACAAATCGTCAACACGACAAGAAGTCCAAATCACAACAATTTGATTCAAGATTAAGTGCTTGTCACACTTGGATCAAATCGACGTCGGAGATAGAATCAGAGGAGTTCACAAAGATTGTAACCCGCATTCGCATTGATTAAATTATTCTTTGTACACGTGTTGTTTTGTTATTTGTTGCAGATATTTACGTGTTTACAATATCGAGCCTCTTCAGCTCAAAAATATATACCAGTATATATATCAAAATATGTATGTATTTACACACGTCCATACTCCCTATATAATTATTTTATAGATTTAAAATAATTTATATAGGGCTACTATGCGCGCGTCTAATGGTCACGTCACACCTTAATGCGGTGACACACTACGCCATTAAGGTGAACGGACGGGTGTATAGAAATGTGCCCATACTCCCTATATGAATTAAACACTCATATAGGGCTACTACGCTTGCGTCTAACGCTCACGTTACACCGTAATGCGGTTATATACTACGTCATTAAGGTAGACAGACACATATGGCTAGCTAGTATTTATATACATACTATCCTCATATAAAATATTTATAATTTACCGAAAAATCTGCTTTTCGGTAACTCTTCAAAATAAATAAAATCATCAAAATAAAATGACCTCAAATGCTCCAACAAAAGAAATTGTTCACCTAGAACCATAGCATGCATATTACTTAAAACAAAAGTCCACTCACAAATTAGGCCTAAGCCTGATGTCGATCCGAGGCCTCTTCAGGTCGAGCCTCCTCATGTCCTGTTTCAAAAACATAAATTAATCTCCAACATATACCAACGCTTATATAAAAATAGGTAAAATTAAATGTGAACCTTATCCACGCTCATCCTTGCCCAACTTTGTCATTCTTAAATCGATACGGTCCAAACTTCACCACAAATACCGGCAGCCTTAAACCAACCTTCTACAGCCAAAACAACATTAATCTAACGGTCGAATTCTATCCAAATTAACTGCCAAAATACCAAACTCTGAAAAATCTAAAACCTATACAAAATTCCTTCAAAAATTCTAAACTTCATACCATTAAACTCCTCTTAATATTACACATCTAAAACCATGAAAATCCCCCTAACAGCGGCGGCCGACTCCGGCGACCTCCAATGCCTACCAAAATTTAGCACAATCATCCTCTCAACACGCACAACAACTTCCCTAACTAACCCAAACACTAATTTGAAGCCTAGATAGGGTTATCGAACCAAAACAGTGAATTGAGCCCTAGAGTTTCAAACAACGATTTCTCCTTACCTAGCATGAATCGCACCAAAACCTTTCGTGAGATTGAAACACGGGAGGAGGGCTTCCTCTTGAGCCCAACAGCTCCGGCTATAGCGGCCGGAGGAGAGAGTTCCGACGACGGAGAGCTACGGGCAGTCGGACCTTTCGGGCGTGGTTTCTCTCTCACGGCAGCGCTAGGGAGGCTGCCACCGGTCCAGGGAGAAGGCTGGGTCGGAGGTCGACCAATTGTGTAATACCCTAGATTTTCATATTATTTTCCTTATATTATTCCCTTATTTAATGAAGGATTATTTATGGAAATTCTTTAGTTTGTGCGAAGTTGAAGTTTCGGGAGTAATTTTTAAGATACTTTGACTTTTAAGAGGCCAAAAGTTAACTTTATTTTTTGTATCTTATTTGTGAAAACTTAATTCACGAAAGTTGTAGAGTTCGGCGATACGAGTTCGTAGACATGTGACACGCCTAAAACGGAGATAGTATGAGAAAGTTATGGTCAGCGGAAATTGGTGGTTTCTGGGATTTTGGGTTAAATAGAAAAGTTTTGGGGTAGAAAACCTAATTTCAGAAAAATCAACTCCTCTCTCTTCCGCTCCCGAGCTCACCCGCACACCAGACTTTGACCGGAGCTTTCTCCGCCGTCCGGCCACCGATTGGACCGCCGCCGGTTCCATTCCACTTTCACGGGTGCCCTCTTCAAAGTTGGGCAGCGGCTGCTCGGTGTAGCGCGCCGGAATCCGAGCCCCTTGCCAGAAAAGGGAGCTGTTGTATTCCGATCGGAACCGCCGTATACGGCGGCGACGAGGGGCAACCTTAGGTGAGTTTTGATCCTCTCCTCCTTCTGGTTGTGGCTAGGCATAGTTTGAAGCAAGATATTGAGGTTTTGAGCCATGAATTTGCAGATTGAAGTTTGAAACCGTTTTGGAGTTTCGGAGCGTTTTCCGGCCGATTCCGGCCGAACCTGTCAAAACCTCAGGTACTAAAGTTGTTCACCATGCTTCAATCTACAAGTTTCATGTTGTGAGTTTCTCCTAATTTGGAAGTTTTGGAGTGGTGCGTGGGGCTCACTCATCGCCGCCGCCTGTGGCGGCGCGTCCGGCAGAGTTGTAGCTTTAGTTTCCTGTGGTTAGCTAGTCCTTGCTGGTGTGAGCTTCTTGAGAGATAGTATGGCTAGGTTTTGAGCAAGGTTTGCATGTTAGGACTTAGGTTTATTTGTTTTGACTTGGTTGAGTTTGAGTTTAGGTTTTGAAGATTGAGACAGCTCTATTGTGTCGTTGAGTGCAACGACTCTGGGATGTTGTCTTCCCTTGAGCTAAGGGTTAGTTTAAAGGTATTGTGTTATCCTTTAGTACTTTGGTTCTAAGATTGTTAATTGTGTGATTTTAGGTGATTTGTGGTTTTGTGATTGGCTTGCCTTCGTTGTGTTGGGGGTTTTGCAGCGGGATTTCTAGGTGAGTAAATCTCACCAAGGTTCACTTTGAACCAAATTTTATTATGGTCATGAGATGATGATAATGATTATGATGTTAAATTTAATATTTTGCTATTATACGTTTTTAAAATATATGAGCTTGATCGCCAACGGCTCATAGGTAAAATAAAACAAGTTTTCCTTACGTGTTATTTTGAGGTTCATGTGATCATAATTTGTTGATTTTTGAGAAGTTATTCTTGTGAAATAATATATAATGTTCATATAATTATATCCTTGTGAAGGATATAATTTATAATATGAATCAGGTGTTGTTGATGATGATGTGGTGATATAGTGATTTGTTGTTTCAAAATAGTCAAACTGGGTTCCAAGCCTTTAACCGGGTGATTGGTTACAGTTATGATGAAATTTTATTTTGTGATTTTTATTGGACAGTCAAACTAGGTTCCAAGCCTTTGGCCGGGTGATTGGTTACGGTTAGGAATAGAACTCTAGTCCGTCTGTCGATGTAGGTCATGGAAGATACTTTATGGTATCTGGGGCCCATAGGTACACATTATTGTTGTAGGTCATGAGAGATATTTATTAAATATCTGGGACTCATGGGTACATTTCTTGGGAATGTATTGGATGTGTGGTTTTTAATTATTAATCCAATCTCACTTGTGGTATGTTGTATGTGATAAATGTTGTGTTATTTTTGAGTTTACTCATACGAGCTTTTTAGCTTGCCGGGTTTGTTATTTTACAATCTCGGTGCACCAATTCTTGGTGTAGGGGTTAGACCTGCAGGTGAGGATCAGCAGGGTTGAGGCGGAGGCATAGTGGCAGGGTTCTTTTGATTTTTTTTATGTACTCTGTATAGTTTAAAATTTGGGTAGACAGTATTCAAATTATGAGATTGATCTCATGTTCTTGTTTTGCAAGTTATGTAAAGAAGGAAGTGTAATATTTAACTCAGTGATGGATTGTGTGGCAATTACTTTTCTGCTATTGAGTTCTAGTTGTTTGGTTTGTGTTTGATACAGGTTGGGATATTAATAACTTAAGTTAGATCATGCCAAAAAATTTAAAAATTATCTTTCGAAAATTGGAGTGTGATAGATTGGGACCGGTGCGGCGGTCAACGGTTGTCAAGACCCACCCCGAATTTCACCCTGAAACTCAAAGTAAGTCTTGCGGGGTCCACCTCAAAGGAAAATTTACTGAAGCACTCGGTAAACCTCCTTTGAAAATAGATAACTCTAACTCGGAAAAATCCAAGAATTTCCCATAAAAATCCAAATAATATAACATGAATTTTAACACACTCCATTAAAATATTATACAATAATCCCAAGAGTATTCAGAGCTACTAAAACCAATGGAAGCAGGAA
The DNA here is from genome assembly GCA_009720345.1 of Fragaria iinumae. NCBI lineage: Eukaryota > Viridiplantae > Streptophyta > Magnoliopsida > Rosales > Rosaceae > Fragaria > Fragaria iinumae. The sequence continues at coordinate 19,934,670 of CM019117.1, read as the reverse complement.
AATATACTAGTAGGTTAAGCAGGTAACCTACTGGTGAAAAGTGGCTGGTAGATGGGTAACTATGTCTCATCTCCTCCTACTAGTACCGACCCGTACTCTGCAGACTGTGCATTTTAAAAACGAAGAGCCCAAGGGAAAACATTTGAAAATGTTAGAGTGAGTGCACAAAAGTGAATTCAATGAAAATATTTATGCTTTCCCAATTTAAATTTTCATAGACATTATGATGCATGAGACAGCTCAAAAGCTCTCAACTCAAAAAAACTGGCAAATACATGACTAGCTCCGGCTAGTCTCCGAAACTTAATTAAATACAGCCTCTCAGGCTAAACTATATATATATATATATATATATATATATATATGTATGTATGTATTTACACTAGTCATACTCCTTGTATGATTTCTTATGAAGAAATACAAAAGAAATAGAAATTCATACAAGGCTACTACGCTTGCGTCTAACGCTCACGTCACGCCATAATGAAATTTTACCTCATTATGCGGAAAAGACGGGTGTATATAAACGTGCATATTCCCTATATGAATTATTATTATATTTATATAGGGCTACGACGATTGCGTCTAACGCTCACATCACACCATAATGGTATTTTACCTCATTATGGCGGAAAAGCACGTATAGCTAGCTAGCATTTATTTATATACATACTATCCTCATAATCATCCATATATGAATATATAATCACCGAAATTCTCAATTTCGGTTATTCTCCAACAAAAGAAATTATTCCACAATAAACCATGTGCATGCACATTATTTAAAACAAAAGTCCACTCACAACTTAGGCATAAGCTTGATGTCGGTCCGATGCCTCTTCTGCTCGAGCCTCCTCACGTCCTGTTCCAAATGTATAATTAATTTTCCAACTTAAAAATCCAATATTTAATCAAAATAGACAAAATTAACTGTGAGCCTTAACCACACTCATCCTTACCTAACTTCACCATTCTTAACTCAAAACATCCAAACTTCACCGAAAAATATCGGCAGCCTTAACGCAACCTTCCACAGTCTAAACAACATTAAACCAATGGCCGGATTCTACCCTATTAATCAGTCAAAATTACCAAACTTTAACAATTTCCAAACCTATCCAAAATTCCTCCAAAAATTCTAAAATTCACATCAATAGACTCCCCTTAACAACACACATTTAAAACCATAAAAACCCCCAAACAGCGGCGGCCGACTCCGGTGACCTCCAATGCCCACCAAATTTTGAAAGCATCTTCCTCTCAACTCCCTCTACAACTTTCCTAACTAGCACAAACGCCAATTCCAAGCCTAATTGTGCCAATCGAACGAAAACATTACGAAAAACCCTAGAATTTTAACTCATCGATTCTCTTTACCTAGTTCAAGAGGAAGCGAATCCTTTGGAGGGATTGCTACACGGGAGGAGGGCTTCCAAACGAGCCAAGTGTCTCCGGTTATGGTGGCCGGAGGAGCGAGTTCCGGCGACGCGAAGCTTTGGACAGTCGGACCTTTCGGGCCCGATATCTCTCTCACGGCGGCGCTAGAGAGCCTCTCACCGGTCTAGGATGGGAGTTGGGTCAGACGCCGACCGTTTGGGACTGGTGCGGTGGCGAACGGTGGCCGGACGGCGGCGGACGGGCGGCTGGAAATTCTGGCAGGGGAGAGAACTCAGGAAGAAATCGGGAGGAAGAGAGAAAGAAGTCTGGGCTTAGCCCCAAAATAAGGCCCGGTCCACACTTAAAACACCCCACTCCATAACATAAAACACCCCAATAAAAATACCCTGATAAAAATTACCTTTTACTAGCTAAAATTTACTATTTTTATCGTCGTCACGTTTTTCTCCTACGAATAATTCCTTCGAAATAATCGTCCCCCAAAACCCCTCTGGGGACCAATTAAACTATAAACTCATTGACGAAGACGGTCAAACTCTTATTAATTCCAAGCCAGTAACTAAGGTAAAATTTAAGAGTCGGTGCGTGACAGCGGTGGCCGGACAGCGGCGGACTGGCGTTGGAGACGTCCGGCAGGGAGAGAGAGTGAGAGAGTCGGGAGGGAGGAGAGAGAAGAGAGAGAGAGAAATGGTTTGGGCCTCTCTTCCAACCCGGTCCAACACCACCAAATAAAAACCCAACTCTAAAAATTAACACCCCAAAAATAATACCCTAATAAAACTTATATTTTTTCTAGCTAAAATTTATTATTTTTACCGTTGTCACATTTTTCTCCTACGAATAATTTCTCCGAAATAATCGTCCCTCAACACCCCTCTAGGGACCTTTGAAACTATAAACTCATTTACGAAGACAGTAAAACTATTATTAATACCAAGTTAGTAAATAAGGTAAAAATTTAAGAGTCGGGACGTGACACTGCCAAACAAACCAAAAAATAAATTAAAAATATAAAAGTTAGACTATGACAACCCTCTATATAAAAAGTACATATATCAGACATAGCAACAGGGAAAAATTAATTATAACAAAAGTGATGAATCCAAAAGAACTCACATTTGTATCGCGGGGATTGGTTGCTTCATGGCTGCTGTATGTCACCAAATATTTCTCACCAGGGGAAAAATCAATCAGCCTAACCTGCAGTTGGTAATTGCAGCTAGACAGTTAGAAATAAAAATAAAAAACTATGCCAAGTCAAAGCATTATCGGAATGCCTCATCTGAAATCTAAATTGTACATCATTTCTACAGCACACAAATACAATACCTGAGGAGTGTTGAACTCGATGAAGCAATATCCCAGTCTTTTGCGTTTCGGGCTCGAGAGGCATCCATAAGCCTCCTTGATCAAACCAAGCTGACTGTAGATTTTGCGGATCACGTTCTCAAGCTTCTCAAACATCTCTATCAGCACCACCGGCAGGTTATCGACAACGATAATGTTGCCGAAACCGGACTCCATCTCTGAATTCACATCGTTGCCGACATCCTCATTGTCCCTGCACCAATCACAAATTACTTCATCCATCAAAAATGATTCAAATCAAATTTTCCAGTGACGTAAATTGAGATTTGGATTTCGCTAGTGCTAGGGTTAGGGTTTTACCTTGGAATCCCGCAGGTCTCTCCGGGAGGGAGACGGATTGGTCAAACAAAAGAAACACTACCCAAAAACTTGAAGGTGGCAACTCCCAGGAGAAATAATTATAAGACTAATGAAATTCAGCAGTGGTAAATGAGTTTCAAACAAAATTAGTAACAACAATAAAATGATGAATTCAAGTCTCCAAGTATAGTTTAAGCATAAGTATGAAAATTTAAACAAGAAAATCAATAAAAATAAAAAAGATATCTTCTTTTTCTTCTCTTCGTTCAGTTCCTGGCATTGTTTTTTCTTCTTTTTCTAGCATTTCTCACATATGTATAACTTAATAGCTTTCAGCTCTTCATATGTTATGCCTAAACATTCAGCATGAAACCAGTCTTTGCACTGTTCACAATATTGAAGATGGAGATGGAAACAATCCTACGTAATAAGGATTGATATTTCTATTGAAAACAAAGATGGCAATAATCCTAGCAATTAGGATTTGTATTACACGAATATCTTTTCCTAACAGGAAAAGATAACATTGCCTTGTAAATCTAGTTTACCTAGAATAGATCATCTAGATGTGTATATATTGTAATGGTCTTTTACAATCATATTCAAGAAATCCAGTTCTTCACAATATCACTTTCTTCATGGTACCAGAGCATCGATTCTGAGACCTACACACTTATCAAAATTCTAGTTCCCTGCAAACAACAACAATGGCAGGAGATGATGAACTTGTCCTTTAGAAAATAGATTCAACCTCTATCAACGCAAGAACCCTAGATCCATGGGAGAATTCAAATCATCCACTCTTCCTCCATCATTCAGATCAACCAGGTGCAATACTTGTATCACAACTGTTGATGGAAGACAACTACACAGCATGGGCTCAATCCATGACTATGGCTCTAACTATCAAGAACAAGAAAGGGTTTGTTGATGGAACCCTCACCAGACCAATTGCCAACCCTGAAGCGCAAGTGCAATGGGATCGTTGCAATATTTTGGTCAAGACTTGGCTACTGGCATCCATGTCAAAGCCGATTGCAGATAGTGTAACACATTGCATGCTTGCAAGAGGTATGTGGATTGAGTTGCAAGAGAGATTTTCTCACACTAATACTGTTCAGTTGTTTCATATAGAGAATGACATCCATGATTGCGAACAGGGCACATCTTCTGTCACATCTTTCTTTACAAAGCTAAAAGCCTTCTGGGATGAGAAGGACGCAATTTGGGCGTTCCCTCCTTGTCATTGTGAGGCTGCAAGAGAAATCAAGGATTACTTGGAGACACAAAAGACTATGCAATTCTTGATGGGGCTGAATGAGAGTTTTGCAAACATCAGAAGCAACGTGATAGGGATGGAGCCACTCCCGAGCTTGAACAAGGCGTATGCATTCGCCTTGCGCCATGAAAAGCAAGCAGAGGTTGCTGGCAAAACCCCAAATTCTATCAAAGGCACGGCCTTTGCTATGCGCACTCTTGAGCAGCAAGGGCGTAGCGAGGGGCGCGCTGGTGATGCTGCCCGCACAGGAGACAGGCCACGGTGTGCTAAGTGTAACCGCGACAATCATAGTACCAAAAACTGCCGTGCACACCTCAAGTGCACCTATTGCAATGGGAAGGGCCACACTTTTGAGTATTGTCATCGAAGAAAGGCTGTCATGGGTGGTGAATCCTCCCAATCAAGGAGCAACCATGTGATGGTGCCTAATGAATTCAGTGACGGCATAAATGGACTGCCCCTTTCTGCAGAAGAATGTGATCAACTTATGAGTCTTCTAAGCAAAGCCAAATCTGGAACTGTCAATCATGTTGGACTGCCTGGTAAAATTCTGGTAAAATTCAAAACTATGAGGAATTATCTGGTAAGGCTGCTACCTTCTCAAGCAATGGTCAAGAACCATTGTGGCTTCTCGATAGTGGTGCTAGTGATCATATAGTTTGTCATTCTCATCATCTCACATCTTCACAGCTAGTTTTTAACCGCACAGTAAAATTGCCTTCTGGGTCATCTGCACATGTTACACACATAGGCAAAGTTGAATTTTCTTCTCACTTAGTCCTCCATAATGTTCTTTGTGTTCCATCCTTTTATCTTAACCTGATCTCTGTCAGCCAATTGGCTTCTCATTCATTTTATATTACCATCTTTCTAAGACAAATTTGTGTCATACAGGACCTACGATCGGGGAAGATGATTGGGATGGGAACTGAGAGGGAGGGCGTTTACTGCTTCAATCCACCGCAGAAAGGAACATGCATGCAATGTGGTTCATGCTTCAACACCAACCCTGTGGCACCAGAGACTTGGACATCCTTCCCGCAAAGTATTCTCATTATTTCCTTTTCTTACGAACACAAAGTGTGATTCTAATAATTGTTCAGTTTGTCCTTTGGCAAAGCAAACCATACAGTCTTTTCCTTTAAGCAGTACTTTCAGCAAATCTTGTTTCGAATTAATTCATGTTGACATCTGGGGTGGATATCGAGTTCCTTCTTTTTCTGGTGTGAAATATTTCTTGACTATTGTTGATGACTACTCCAGGGGTACATGGGTTTATCTCATGAAACACAAATCTGAAGCTCGAACCCTACTTGTCAATTTTATTCATTTAGTTGAAAACCAGTTTGTAACAAGAGTCAAGGTTGTTCGTAGTGACAATGGACCGGAATTTAATATGTCTGAGTTCTATTCCTCTAAAGGAATCATCCATCAAACAAGTTGTGTCAACACACCTCAACAAAATGGTGTAGCTGAGCGCAAGCACAGGCACTTGTTGAATGTTGCTCGCGCTCTTCTCTTTCAGGCTCATTTACCTAAAATGTTTTGGGGGGATGCCATTCTTACTGCCTCTTATTTGATCAATCGCACCCCTACTCCACTTCTTCATGGGAAAACACCCTTTGAAATGCTTTTTCACAAAGTCCCTAATTATTCTCATTTAAAAGTTTTTGGTTGTCGATGTTTTGCCTCCACTCATCCTTCTCGTCCTAGTAAATTTGATGCACGATCTACCGCATGTCTCTTTCTGGGATATCCTCATGGGCAAAAAGGGTATAAAGTTTATGACTTGACGGCAAAGAAATCCTTTGTTTCCAGGGACGTAACCTTTTATGAGGACTCATTTCCATTTCAAGCCCATCCCGTTATTCCTTCTCCATCAAATCTGGGCCCAACCATATCTCTATCTCCATCAAGTCTCCTAGATATTGATTCTCCTTTAATCACCACAGAATCTCATCCACACCAAAATCCTATCATCACATCACCTTCCGCATTAAACACTGATTCTGCTTCAGTCGAACATACCTTCGCCGAAACAGCGCCTCCCAGCGCCCCTAGCGCGCCCCCAGGCGCTCTTGACGCCACTGCTAGCGCTCCAATCACAGAACCAGGCGCCTCTGCCGAACCCCTTTCGCACCTTCCACCATCTCCACCACCTGTACGCCGGTCCACTCGTCCAACCACGGTGCCAACCACATTGCAGGACTTTCATATTGAAGCAGCCCTTCCCTCACGTACTGTTCCATTATCTTCTTCGAGTGAGGTTAGTCCTTCTTCTACTCATCATTCTATTTCCCATGTCTTGTCTTATGATCGCCTTTCTCATAGCCATAAAGCTTTTACCACTAACATGACTGTGCACAGAGAGCCAGCTTCTTTCTCTCAGGCAGTCCTTGATCCATAATGGCGTGCTGCCATGGAACATGAAATCAAAGCTCTCCAAGACAATCACACCTGGAGCTTAGTGTCTCTCCCCGCTCATAAGAAGCCCATTGGTTGCAAATGGGTGTACAAGATCAAATATAATCCTGACGGCAGCATTGAAAGATACAAGGCTCGGCTCGTTGCCAAGGGTTACAGTCAAATTGAAGGCATTGATTATCGGGAAACCTTTGCTCCCGTCGCCAAGCTCACTACAGTGCGAGTTCTCTTGAGCCTTGGTTCGCTGCGTGGATGGCATCTTCATCAATTGGATGTCAACAATGCCTTTCTTAATGGTGATTTATATGAGGATGTTTACATGCACCTTCCTCCTGGTTTTGGCCGAAAGGGGGAGACACGAGTATGCAAGCTTCACAAATCCCTTTATGGATTGAAGCAAGCCTCACGGCAATGGTTTATCAAGCTTTCAGGTGCCCTCAAGAGTGCAGGATTTCAGCAATCATGGTATGATTATTCATTATTCGTCCGAAACCATCAAGGAAGATTCATGGCCTTGTTAGTATATGTTGATGATGTTATTTTAGCAGGTGACAGTCTTCAATATATTACTGAAGTTAAAGACTTTCTTTCCAGACAGTTCAAACTAAAAGACATGGGAGTTTTAAAATATTTTCTTGGCATAGAGGTGGCAAGATCTAAGCAAGAAGTCGTGTTGTGCCAAAGAAAGTACGCCTTGGAAATTCTTGAAGACACAGGATTCTTGGGTGCTAAGGCTGCAAATTTTCCAGTAGAGCACAATGCAGCACTGACGCAGGGAGAAGGAGAGTTGTTAACATATCCTGCTCAATACCGCAGACTTGTTGGAAGACTTATTTATCTCACCATCACGAGACCAGACCTTGTATATGATGTGCACATCTTGAGTCAGTTCATGAGCAAGCCAAGACAACCACATCTTGAAGCAGCACACAAAGTTCTAAGGTACATCAAACAAACTCCAGGTCAGGGTATACTTTTGCCTTCTACTGATTATTTGGAATTAAATGCATACTGTGCTGCTGATTGGGCACGTTGTAAAGATACAAGAAGGTCAGTTACTGGTTACTGCATATTTCTTGGTAAAACACCTATATCATGGAAAACAAAGAAGTAGGGAACAGTTTCTCGATCAAGTGCAGAGGCAGAATATCGTTCTATGGCATCCACATGTTGCGAAGTCACATGGTTGCAGAATATACTAAAGGATTTGGGCGTCAAATACATTCGGCTAGCTAGATTGTTTTGTGACAACCAAGTTGCTTTACACATAGCATCTAATCCTGTTTTTCATGAGAGAACAAAGCATATAGAGATTGATTGCCATGTGGTACGTGAGAAGATTCAAAGAGGTCAAATTAGAACTGTGCATGTCCGAACCAAGGATCAACCAGTAGACTTATTTACCAAGTCACTGAGTTCGAGGCAGTTCAATGATCTATTAGTCAAGTTGGGTGTCATTAACATACACTCCAACTTGAGAGGGAGTATTGAAGATGGAGATGGAAACAATCCTACGTAATAAGGATTGATATTTCTATTGAAAACAAAGATGGCAATAATCCTAGCAATTAGGATTTGTATTACACGAATACAGGAAAAGATAACATTGCCTTGTAAATCTAGTTTACCTAGAACAGATCATCTAGATGTGTATATATTGTAATAGTGTTTTACAATCATATTCAAGAAATTCAGTTCTTCACAATATTACTTTCTTCACACAATGCACCAAAGGTTTATCCGGATTGAAAGGTTGCTCACATATGCAATACCTGCACAAACCAACACACAAAAAACACACTCGCATTAATCACTAAAACCAACACAAAAGAACCAAAACCATAAAACCCAACAAGAAATTTTTACTTGTACAGGAATCGTATCAGAATCGCGACCCCCAGCGGGTTTGTATCGCTTGGATTGTAGCGAAAGCGACAGTAGTGATCCTCCTCACCGATGTTTTTAAGTTCACAGTAGCCCCTCAAAGTGTGCATAGTGCACTTTCATCACAATGCTTTCGATAGGTGCAGTTGCGGTCACGTCGGACTCTAACACTTCTTTGGACCCCATAAAATCGAGCCGACCATAAACCGTCTCCTCATGCCAGTAGTACCACTTTAGTCTCACTTCATCTTTGTTGTTCATGACCTTGAAGTTTATGATTTTTGCAATATATGGTTCGCCCTCACCCTTCAAAAGCACGCAGTCCCCAGCTTTCACGACAACACTAAAATTATAGAAAATATAATGAAACAAAAGCAATGTAAATCTATGATGTTCTTTAGGTGCTTACCTTTGAACATGTCTCCTGTTCCTGGCATACAGTAGGATGTGCGGTATATTGGTTTTTTATTTCTGCCCATTTTTATCTAAAGGAAATTTTTAAGATATAATAAGATACTGTCCAGAAAATGATACTTCAACTCATAATCTTTTTCCCTTAAGGATCAAGACTTCAACAGATCAAATCATTTTTTGTAAAGATCAAATCAGTGAAACACATATAAGATTGGAAATTATGGCAGCAGCTGAACTTAGTAACAGAAGCATACCCTTAATGAGGTAAACATATACGAGAATAATAAAGAATGAGACTTTTGCCTTTATGTTTTATTTTATTTTTTGAATAAAGGGCTGGTGCGGCTGCCCTTAAACTTTCATTAATGAAACCGTCGAATACAAGGTGTTTACGCTTAAATTAATATTTTACTGGACATTAAATGTCTATGTGAATATTAATTAAATTCTTGGTCCATGTCATACCGGCGAGCCCAAGTTCTCTAAGTTTACAAGTAATGGCCGCCAGTGAGACCACGCGAATTGAATTGCAAAGACTTCGTGCGGAACACATAGCTCGCGCGCGGAATAGACCACGCGAGCTAACTTACAGAGTTCGCATGCGGAATGACTTCGCGCGGAATTACTAGCTGACTCCGCATAGGCGAGGCGAGATTGACACTTCGCGTAGGTGAGGCAAGCGGAGTACATCGAGGCGAGCTGGCTCGCGTGGGGGCTTTGCGAAGAAGCCACAGGCGGAGTCCGCGTACACCACACTAATCGTTGAAGACTCTCACCAGTTTTTGATATGCTTTGGGCCAATCCCTGTGGCCCTTAATAATTAAAAAGCCTTCTTTTGACCCGCGAGATGGTTCGAATCCGCGGCCCGCGCAAGATTAGCAAAGTCCTTGTGAGATTAGTGTTTCGGAATCCGACTTGAACTATGATTATCTTTCTTCTGCCGCAAGTCGAACCACTATATAAAGGGCTCGAAGGCTTACAGAAAGACACACTCTCAAACACACACAAAAAATATAAACAAACTTTCAACCTAGTTGAAACCCCCTTCGAGCCTCTCGAAAACCCTAACCCTAAGCGCGCCGCCGCCTAGGTTTTTCTTCAGAGCCCTCCTGGACTCTTCCCCGATTTCCCTGATTCCCTATTGTTGCTCTGCTCGCGTCCCTCCGTGAGTATCGATCGCCTTGTGCTCGTAAATTCCTCCTCTAAGGTGGCACCTGGAAATCCCCTTCGTCTGATCAGAAGTCAAGCCCCCGCTACAATCACCCTTTCCTCGTCCGCGAGGTGGCACGCCCGCAACACTCCCCCTTTCTTTGTTCGCTATTTACCTCTGCTCCACGCGCTGAGGATCGTGACCAAAACACAAGGGAGAGGGGACATGAAGTCTAAACCTCTGATTATTAAGACCCGAAATAATATCAAGAATCTCTACAACGTATCTGTATTCTAACAAGCACCAACTAGTAAAGAGTACTGCTTTAATCTATAAAAAAAATAAAAATAAATAAAAAATAAAAAAAGTACTGCTCTAATGACGACTCTATTTGTTTTGTCACAGTGGTGACATAATCAAAAAGATTAGTAGACATGCAACACGATTAAGAGGCTGAGCACGTAATCAATTTGTATTTCCAAATGAATGAAGACAATTTCATCGAAAAAAAAAATGAATGAAGACAAAGCACAGAATTAGTTAACTTTCAGACTCTGACTGTCAACTGCAACAGAAAGATCCCGGAAACAAGCAAGAACCGTCCTCTTGGTTTGAAAGTATGTTAACCGGAAAAATATTGGCAGACATGCATGATCCCGACAAAGCTAGGCCTGCAATTAACAATCTGAGAATTCCTAAAGCGCAACAGCCACAACTGGAAGCACACTGAGTAGGATTGTCACCTATCAACATTTATACAGCCAAGTGGAAGTGTGTTACAGCAACAAGACGAATATTCAGTGATGGAACTAATCTTGCACAAATGGCTGTTATTAATCAGCACAAATGATAAAGGCATCACACTCTTTACTCTTACTAAGACTATTTAAGATCAAAATCATGAAATATAGAAAACCTTTCTAAGTACGTTGATAAGGAAAATTCATTAAAGACCAGACATTAAATTCAGTATCCAGGCATTGACAAAAATATTAAAATGATTTCACATCCTAGCAGCATGAGGAAAATTGAGCACACATTTGAACGCCATATCCATTCATGTAAAATATACACTACACATTGATAATGAAATCAGCCTTTGAGAATATTTCTTCTTCACTCTGGCAAAATCAAAAGATACAAATCCATGTCCATGTATTTATAAGCAGATTACAAGAAAACTTTTGGAATATTCTTTTAGCTTCATTAATTGGCTCTGCTGTTGTCTATCTGTTTGAATAACATGAAACAACCCAATTCCAATTCCTAGCCCAGGTGTTCAAAGTTCATGCTTAACACAGATAGCTAGATCAGGGTGAACAGGAACAAAATAGTTAAATCTATTAACTGCAATCACCCAAAGAAACTCTACAGAATAGAAACATGTATCATGTACCTAATGATCTGACATGCGCTTGAAACCTGTTAGAATTAGTCCTATATTTCAAACTAATGATTTGGAATCCCCTGAAGGCCTCAAATAAGTAGGACTGAGAGTTAATTATGCTGGATTTGTAACCATTTAAAATATTTTAAATAACTACAGCAACCTAAGTTATCCTTAAAGCACTACACTTAGACAGTAGTATATAAAAGATCGACGCAGGACATCCATTAGTCAAACAAATTCCATTACTAGTGGTTGCTACAAACACCAACCCAGTAGGGTTAAAATATTTTTGCATACAAATTCCAATAACAAAAGCACTTCAAGTAGAGATAAACATTGTGTTTTCAGTCTATTTCACTAAACAAATTGGAGGATTACAGAGTAACTATCATTCTACTTTGCATATCATTAGAAACTTCAGACCAAACTACTTACAATGAAGAGGGAATTAAGACACATTACAGTACTGTTTTGCTTTAGTATCTTATAATGGCCTAGCGCTAGCTCTGCCATCTGCAATGTCACAAACTCTCTTAAAGTTTACATTTGTATCATGATGAACAACATATATAGGCGCACCCTGACCCAAAAAAAGTACATTCCCCAAGCTCACAAATGTGCTGGAGTGCAGGACTGCAAGAGCCACTGCATGCATACAGAAAGATGGAGATGTAGGATGTGTCTTCTGATTTGTCAAGTATGTGCGCTAGCTCTGCCATCTGCAATTTACTAATTGTACAAATTTTCATTTGTCCTTTTCAAATGCAGTGAAGATTGGCTAAATTTTGCTAGATTTCCCCTAGTAATGAAACTGGGGAAAGCAAGTCCCACGCGTATGGATCAAGCCTTAGGAATCTATACAGTCCCAAATGCAAAGGTTTTCTAGCTAATCTTTTAGAAAACAGTCGTGCTACTTTGAGTTTGACAAACCACAAGTAACTCTGTAACTGACATCTTAGGAAAAAAAAAACTGCAATTAGTAAATAGAACATTCTAATACAAAATTCCTGAAAATTGATAATCCAGAAAGAACCATATAAACAAATAGATAGGTAGTTCTAATAGGAAGCATAACTTACATCGCAATAGCAGCATACCATGTATGGGATATGTATAGATTCCATCTTCACACACAAGCTAAAGTCTCCATGTAAGGAAAAGGAACATCCTCCTCTCGAATAGGATGATTATCACCTAAAGCTCGAAAAAGCTCGTTATTGGCTAACTCCAAAGATGTCTTGAAGGTCTTAATCTCCAGATTATAAGTTATGACCTTACCAGGCAGGTGTAACAAAAGATTAGTTGAAGATCCCCCTCAACTCCATAACATGTATCCTCCGCTTGAGAAAGGCACAGGACCATTCCAATCCTGTCCAGGAAAACATCTCTTGAAGCCAAAGCCACTAACCACCACCAATGGAATGTTTCTGACCACCAAGGGGACAGGGGCCAGCAAACGCTCTTGGCTTAAGTGAAAGTAATGCAGCACATCAACTTCGAATTCACTCCTTATTTCCCTACCGTCCGAAAATGTGCACCACCCCACGTCTACCTCACGTCTGTTTCTTATCCAATGGACTGCCCAAGGATCAGAGATAGAGCAGGCACCCTCCAAGGATCTGCTTAAGAAGCTCTTCCATGTTCGCCAGGGTTTCAATAAAACGCTTGTGTTGAACCAAGAGAAATTCTATACAAGGACTATATGGTCATTTCATCGCGGATCCTAACCTGTACTAAAAGCCCCTCTCATACAGATTTTGAGAGTCGAAAAACCCTAAGGCCGGCGCCAAGATGCAGATCTTCGTGAAAACCCTAACGGGGAAGACGATCACTCTGGAGGTGGAGTCCTCCGACACCATCGACAATGTGAAGGCCAAGATCCAAGACAAGGAGGGCATCCCGCCGGACCAGCAGCGCCTCATCTTCGCCGGGAAACAGCTCGAGGACGGCCGCACACTCGCCGACTACAACATCCAGAAGGAGTCGACTCTCCACCTGGTGCTCCGCCTCCGCGGTGGCGCCAAGAAGCGCAAGAAGAAGACGTACACCAAGCCCAAGAAGATCAAGCACAAGCACAAGAAGGTCAAGCTCGCCGTGCTCCAGTTCTACAAGGTTGATGACTCCGGGAAGGTCCAGAAGCTCAGGAAGGAGTGCCCTAACGCCGAGTGCGGAGCCGGGACTTTCATGGCTAACCATTTTGACCGGCACTACTGCGGTAAGTGTGGTCTCACCTATGTTTACCAGAAAGCTGGTGGCGATTGAGCGATTGAGAGTCTAAACGATGTCGCTTTGGTCGTTTTTACTAGTATCATTGTTATCAGTGTTGTTATGGATTAGAACAGATGGTTTAATTTCAAGGTTTAGAACTTTTAATCCTCTTTTGCTGAGGTTTATATTGAGGATTTGAATCTGGAGTTTAATTGTTAGTTTTTGTTAAATTTAATTACCTCATAATTCTATGTGCCTGCATATAATGTTGGATGGGTGTTAGATTGTCGACTTCTGTTGAGGCATTTCCCGACTGGATTTGTCTCTACAAATGCTTCTTTTTTTTTTTGATGAATTTCCTACAATTATTCGGGATGTGATTGTTTTGTGCAGTCCATTTTGCCTTTTTGAAATTGTTTCCATTTTTTGGATTCCTTCTGGGTTAATTTGCTATTGTATTTGGGTGCGAATGTTGCATTAGCAACCCATTTCATGGACATTTTGCTTTTCATTTGGGGTAGTGTGTTTTTTTGTTTCAATCTGACAAGTTTTGACCACATAAGTTCTCTTATTTGCTGGTAGATCATTTGAACTGCAAGCCATCTGGTTTCTTTGTTTGTTAAATTGTTGTTAGATAGATAGGAATCCAAGATTAGGCAGTAGAACTCTGGAAGTAGTTATAGTTCTTACCCCCACATGGTCGAACATCAAAGATCATTGATTAGGTAGGAGTAGAACGAGTTTACTTTTCATGGTTGAATGCATATTATAGATCATTGATTATCTCAATCTTTTGTTCAAAAGGCTTAAATTTCCGTCTTGACAGAGCATCTCAGTAGCAAATTATCTTTTGTTTTTGAAGCTCTCTCCCTTTGCTAGTCTAGTGGCCCAAATTTTGTTCCTTGATGCAGGCTGGATGAGGGCTTAGTCTACACTTCTGAGACTGTTTGAATAAATCGTACTTGTATACATTAGACATGTCTACCATCCAGTAGTATTTTCATAGCAGATCAGTGGTTGGTACTGTGTCTGCCTCTCGTGAGTATTGTCAGAGTAAGATTAAGTATTAGTCTAGCAGAGTTTAGTTTATTCTTCCATTAGTCGTGTTTTTTCTGCCTTACATGTGAGTTGTGATGGCTATTGTAATGCTAGTAGCTCTGCCCCTCGCTGTGCTACTTTGTAGTGTTGATAATTTGCATTTGCAGTTGGTAAAGGAATTGCTTAGAGTAACAGCATTGCCCTTGTGACAATAGTTTTACTGTTCTCAATAGTTCCGGGTACAGATCTGATATTTGTAAGTATTTATTGGTGTTTAGATTTCTCATGTCACTCTTCCAAAAATGGCTGTATGACATGCTCTCATGGTTGAACTTGTTGATCTCACTAGAGAAGTAGAGATGCTGGTTCTGTAAACAGCTGATTGTAAAAACGTAGGTACCAAATCCATGCAAATTTGAACGGTGAATTTGAGACCTACTTTTTTCCAATCGAATAGGCCAACCGATCCTGCATGTGTCCTACAACGGTGAGCTTCCACAATGTTGATCATCAAAAAAGATACTTCATGGCTAGGAAGCATGGAAGCGTGGCTCTGCCCACGATTCGCGCTTCCTGGAGAATAGGCTGTTTGGGAGCGCGACGGAAGCACGAGCTTTCAATTCGAAAGCGTGCAATTTTGATCAGGAAGCGCCCAAATTCCAAACCAAATACCACCTAGCCCAAAATCCAAACCCAATACCACCACAACCACCACCGACTTGTCTAGCTACCACCACCACCACCAATATTACCATTCACCAATCACCATTCATCGCTCTTCTTGACAGTTAGCTGACATTTTAGACGACCCTGAAACCGATTCCGGCGTCTATCTAGTGCTAGAAGTACAAAAAGAACAAATGGGTTTAGTAAGTACTGGTCCAAATTGATCGTCTGATGGAATTGTTGGTCAAAACTTTGCAGAAAGTTATGAACTTGCTGCAGAATTTGACGCCGGGAGAGGAATTGGGAGGAAGGAGTGTACGGACAGGTGTGGGAGAAGATGGGTGAGGGGCTGAGGACGCGTGTGAGGGTTTGTTATTGTGATTAGGTTTTTTGTATTTGTTTAAGTGGATGGGTTTGCTGCAGCCTTATCTAGTTACTCCATTCTAGAATTTTTGTTTTCTTTGTTTTATCTGATGGTTACTCTTAAGAGTTAGGATTAATTTATTATTAGGGGTCTATCAAATTATACATTGCTAGCTTAAGCTCATGTTCATGAGAATGAGAATGAGAATGAGCATGAGGATGATGTCCTGGTGATTAAATAGACTAGTGTTTATTTTTATTTGAGTTATTGATTGTAGAACAATAATTTTGAAGAATGCGGTTATTGAGATCTACAAATTTCCTCATTTAATCTCATTTTATTATGAATTATTAAATGACATATTTATTCTCTTACACAATAAGGATTAAGGACATTAATTAAACAAAAAGTAATACATTTATTCTCTCTAAACTTTCTAGCTACTTCAATCATAATAGATTGAATTTTATTATTTTCCTCATTGGTTTTTATTTTCTAGTTTTACCACATACTTATTAAAGCATTTATATATTTATATTATCATACATGTCATATGCATATACAAAAGTGAAAAAATATTTTTACAAAAATTATGATCTATCAATTATTAAAAAATAAATAAATAAGTATTAAAATAATTTATCATCATGAGGTATAAAAACAAAACATATAAACTTACAAAAAAAAGAGTATATGTAAAATAGAAATACAAAAGTAACAAAAATATAGAATAGTTCATGTTAGAACATTCTTTTGATGATCGATAAAAAAATTTGAGACACAATCCTTGTTTTTTTACTTTTCAAGAGAATAGTATCTTCATGATTTGAATTAACTTTTCTTAAAAATTGATGTCATTGAAGATTATTTCTTACAAGTTACAATTTGATCAAAAAATGAATGTCTAGTGACATTTTATGCAAAATAAAAAAGTCTAAAAAAATAAAGAAAATCAAAAAATCAAGGTCGGGAATGGAGGTTTGCATTAAAAAGAAAAAAGAAAAAAATTAAAGAATGGAAGTCAGGAATGGATGTTCGGATGCAAAAGGAAAAAAGAAAAAAAAAAGAATTGGAGGTATAGTAAGTGAATAAGAGGTGTAATGAATAATATATTAATATATATGTGGATTACATAAACAATGTGTTGTTGGTATATGTTTCTGCAAGAACCCGTAAGCTATGCGGAACCACAGTGGAACATGAACAATAGACAACACAAGGGCATATAGTGGTTCACCATGCCTTGGAGGACATGGCTACGTCTACTTACGAATCCACTATCATGGCCAATAGGCCTTTGGTGTTACAAGAGCATCCATCCATCCCGCCCGGGAGGAGTGGAGGATGGGGAAGTCAGAGAGAGATCCTTTCTACACAGGGGTAGCCTTCCTTTTACAGATAAGGAAGGTTTCCTCTTATTACACATTACCGATGTGGGACTAACTATGCATTTGTCTTATCATGGTGCCTTCTTGTGGAGCTTGGAGGAGCACTTTCCCGATGTGGTACCGATGATCTTTCACCACGGCGAGGTAGCCCGGACGTCGGTCTACAAGTTTCATGACTGGTCTATGGGCGGGGAAGGTAGTTTACTGACTACCGACTACAAGTCCCCCCAAGTTCCTGTTCAAGACACATCTTGAGTGGAGACTTAATATACAAAATGCCCATAGACCAGTCATATGTCCCCAACACAGACCCGGTTCCAGTCCCCCCAAGTCCGTACTCAAGACGTGTGTTGAACGGGTCCGCCTCGCACAGAAAGGCTGACACTACCAGGCGAGCTGAGGAGTCCGCTCCGCACAGAAGGGCTGACGCTTGGGCGAGCTGAGGAGTCTGTACTGAAGACGTGTGTTGAACGGGTCCGCCTCGCGCGAACTGAGTAGTCCGCTCGCGCGAACAATGAGTACACGCGAGCTGTGGAGTCCGCTCCGCGTACAATACTGACACGCGAGCTAAGGGAGTCCGCTCCGCGTACAATACTTACACGCGAGCTGTGGGAGTCCGCCTCGCACTGAAGGGCTGAAATTTTCACGCGAGCTGAGGATCTCTCATGCACAAGGACTACCCGCGAGCTGAGGAGTCCGCCTCGCCCAGAGGGCTGACCCTCGGGCGAGCTGAGTTCGCCTCGCGCTATAATGACTAAAATTGTCACGCGAGCTGAGTCCGCTCCGCGGCCAATGCCTACACGCGAGCTGTGGAGTCCGCTCCGCGCATAATGACTATCTTCGTGACACACGCGAGGTGCATCTTGTTCCACGCGAGATGGGTCTCAGTGACACACTCGAGGTGGATCTTGGTGTTATACTTTCATGGACAAGGGTAGCGAGCCCTTTCCATATCTGGTGTTACTGCTCGAGCGCGGGGTAGTATCCCCGCATGGGTTATCAGACCACTATTCTCCGTATGAAGGGAATGATATGAACTGCCCAACCCCCACCCTCTCAAGGGTTGTATAAGGGACTTACAGTTTTCATGGCGTTAGTTGTTTCGCGCATGCTTCCCGGTGGTACATTGTCGGGGTATGTTCATGCATTTTATTTCGTGTATGCTTCCCGTTGGTTCTTGCTCGGGTATAAGAATCTCATGAAACGGTTGTTGTATGTTTCTTCCCGTTAGTTCTTATCCGGGAATCGAGATTTTCCTAAGCAGTTGTTGCATGCTTCCTCCCGGTGACACATATCCGGGACTTACAATTTTCCTGCTATCTTTTCCCACACATATCCGGGACTTACTACGATCATGTTTGCCTCTCCAATTATTGGCCATTTAGTTGGAATATATGGCAACCTGGTGCCCTCACACATGGTGTTATTGTGGGACTTGATCAACTATAGTTTCCAAGTATCACTCGGTGAAACAACATGGAAATAAAGCAAAGTGATATTTGTGTTGTGGATATATGCATGAGCAGTATAATATCATGTGAATGGAACTTGACATCAAGCATGATAAACTTCATGCATGCTTCCATACTATTTACATAAACAAGCAAAACTATATTTAATTCCTCAACTAGCTCACGAATAACAGGCATGTCTAGCTCTCTAGTTCAAACACTAGAACATATATAGTAGCAGTACGTGTCATCGCACATATGTCTCGGTCCCTGGTCGAACAATTATAAGTGAGGTGCTAAGTTGAGAGATAAACACATCATGTTGACCTCTCGGTTACTCACTACTATCACGAGAAAGAAAACAGCAAGCATAAGTGTATAACCGTGTTGCTGCATATTGAATACAAGAAGCAAAATTGTATATGGAGAAAGAAAAGGACTTAGCTTCATTTAGTTGCCGAATTGCACATGTTGGTAGGGTGCATGGTGGGTGCCAGAGGTGGGATTGCAGAGTTACCACCGAGAACCTTTTTGAAGGTGCCGTGCGGGTGGCCAAAGTAAGATGTTGGGTGTCCAGACCAAATCGTTCTACATGAACTATGACTCCTCCTGGCTGGCAATGGATGAGCTTGGCCTGAGAGAGCTAATTATAACAGCGTCCCGTAAGTTTGCTCATGATTCTCGAGTGGATTCGCCTGGTACTCAAATTTGCGGGCTGGACATGGCTTGAGTCCTTATGTTGGTTACCCGGCCAATCGGTGACGCTGGTCCGCCTAGGTTTCAATGACTGTAGGTGCTCCCAGCATTCGAACCACCGGGAAGTGGCAGTCGGGGCTGGCTATACCTGAATTGAAAAATACGGACCCCTGCATCCTGGGGGTAGTATGGTTGGACGGTACCTTCGAATGCTACCGGTGAAGGCATTGGTCCCGTTGGATCATCCCCGAGCGATGGCTGGAGGCATCGGTCATGAGCCGCTTGTGGTTTGGCTCTTTGTGACGTCCAATTTTTCCCACGGCTAGGCCCAGTAGGAAGTTAATCGATTTCCACCTAATCGTAGTTGCCACAACTTCTTTCCTGTTTGATTGCTTCTGGGAACTATGGTGTGTGCCCATCGGAAGGTGGAGTTGCTGGGTTGTACGAGAGGGTACAGCTCAATTGCCCGGCCTTTTGAGTAGTTACCCCGAGTCCTTGGAGACGAGAAGTTTGGAGTACTTCCCGATGGGTGCAAAGAGTAGGTTCCCGACGGGTAAATGGAGTTGTCCGTGCATAGGATTTTATGCCGCCTAAGGTTTCCCGTCGGTCTGGAATTTGGATATCCTTCTGCAATACTCGAGGAGAGCGAACCGGAAAGGACTTCATTTGAAGACAAGATGGGTGTCCATAGCAGTTGTTGCTGGGTGCCAAGAGTATTCTCTCTTCTGTTGGCTGTTGGTATCATCGGTAGGACTATGCGATTCGCACACCAGATAACTTCATGCCATCTTTGGCTTGATTTGCTACTTGACGGGAGCATTACACAATTCTGAAGCTTCAGAATTTCATTGTGTTTTGATAGAAGCTGCCATCGGGTGACCAAACTTCATGTTGGGGAGTACAGAGTGAACCCTATTTTATTATTATGAACTCCGGCGAGCTGCGGTGTCGGGATCCCGATCGGTTTCACCGGTACCTCATAGCAGGTGTTGCCAGAGATTGAGTTGAACATAACTCTACCAAAGCTCCAAGGTGGTGTTAACTACCTGGTACAGGAGTCATATTTCAAATTTCCAGGAAGTGGTCACCGATCCTGATGAGTTGATTTTGGCATGACGCCGCAGAGGAAGATCCACTTTAACCCCTGACTTCCGATGAAGATCCCGACGAGTGGATGTCGGCTTACCGGAACACATATCGTCCAGTTGGCTAGTTGAACTTACTGAGACCAATTAACTTGTTGTCCGGGAGGCGAATCACCTTCCAACAGGATCTTGAGAATACCAGGGAGGCAGATCCCCTCTTCCACATGAATCATTTCTCCTGGCGAATACTCATCCCCGCCGGAATCTTAAGGCAGAATCATTGCTGGCCATGTTTCTTCTCATGAACTATCAGATCCCTTCTTCCACATGAATCATTGCTCCTGGCGAAGCTCCAATTGACATTGCTAAACTCATCGGGTCCCGAAGAGTCACCTCCGAGCGTTGCCTAGAGACGATCACGAGCTGTTGATTGGGGAACTAGATCTGGGAGAGCTCATCTGGTCGGATCCGTTATACGACAACAACGGTTCCAGAAGCGAGCTCGTAATTCTCCGCTTCCGTAGTGATGAAATGATCCCGGTGAGTCATAGCTTTAGGAGGCCAGTGGAGTCTCGACTGGGTCTACTGGGTGGTACCTGAATTTCAAGGCGATGAATTGGAGAGATCTGTAAAGCTGCCAACAGGACACCGATGATTCTTGGCTGATCCCCTCACATGAATTATTTCTCCAGGATCCTGATTATCTCCGAGCGCTGTTTGGAGCTGTTGTAGTTAGGCTCTTGGTGAGGACCCGGTGATAAAGGGAACATGGGCGGGTCATGCTATGCTACCTGATGGTTGGGCCCAATGATAGTTGGACTAGGCCGGACAGTCTTGCTGGCCCGTTGAAAGCTTGAGCCTACTAAGTGGCATGCTGACCCGCTGACTGGGCTTCCTACAGCCCTGGGTTGGGGGACGACCCGATGGCCCTATAGCTCTCATGGACATGAGTGAACTGCCTCTTGGAGGCAAAGCAACATGACTTTTCGTAATGTTTTCCACAGACGGCGCCAATTGTTTCTGCAAGAACCCGTAGGCTATGCGGAACCACAGTGGAACATGAACAGTAGACAACACAAGGGCATATAGTGGTTCACCATGCCTTGGAGGACATGGCTACGTCCACTTACGAATCCACTATCATGGCCAATAGGCCTTTGGTGTTACAAGAGCATCCATCCATCCCGCTCAGAAGTCAGAGAGAGATCCTTTCTACACAGGGGTAGCCTTCCTTTTATAGATAAGGAAGGTTTCCTCTTATTACATATTACCGATGTGGGACTAACTATGCATTTGTCTTATCATGGTGCCTTCTTGTGGAGCTTGGAGGAGCACCTTACTGATGTGGTACCAATGATCTTTCACCACGGCAAGGTAGCCCGGACGTCGGTCTACAAGTTTCATGACTGGTCTATGGGCGGGGAAGGTAGTTTACTGACTACAAACTACAGTATATATACCGCAAGCATAAGCAACGACCGAGTAGACCGTTTTCTGGCGACGAAGGGTCCCGCCCCCGATATACTTCCGGTAGACCGACATCCGGGCTACCTCGCCATGGTGAAAGATCATCGATACCACATCCGGAAGGTGTTCCTCCAAGCTCCACAAGAAGACACCGTGATAATAGTTATGTATAGTTTGTCCCACATCGGAAACATAATATGTGAGGAAACCTTCCTTAGCTATAAAAGGAAGGCTTCCCGTATGTAGAAAGGACGGAATCACTCTCTGTCTGGCTAACTGAATCTCTCCCTCCCGATCCCTATTCACTCCATCTCGGAGAGCTCTTGTAACACCAAAGGCCTATTGGCCATGATAGTTAATTCGTAAGTGGACGAAGTCATGTCCTTCGATGGCATGGTGAACCACTATATGTATGTCTCTTGCCCATGATCATTAATTCTGTTCTACCGTGATTCTGCATAGCTTACGGGATTATGCAGAAACATTTGGCGCCATCTGTGGGAATCATTACGAAAAGTCATGTTGCTCTGCCTCTGAGAGGCAGTTTATTCAAGTTCATGAGAGCAATAGGTCCATGGGGAGGTGCACAAGCCCAGCAAAGGGCTAGCTAGCCAGCGGGCCAGTAAGTGCCCGGCCAGGTCCAACAACCATCTGGGCCAAATATGTCAACAGGTCCAATTAAGCAGAAACGTCCGGGAGTTGTGTTCTGCCAATTGCCAAAGGCATCACTGATGGTTCTTCTCCCGGTGCCTCTAACCGTCGCTCGGAGATGATCCCGCCCGGGCTCATGACTGACGCCTCCAGCCATCGCTCGATCGAATCGCCGGGACCCGCGACCCCATCTGGCAGCGTTTGAAGGTACCGCCCGAGTATACTCCTCCCGGGATGCAGGGGTTCGTCGCCAGCCTCGGCTACCACTTCCCGGTGGTTCTCGTTGGGTTGGGATCGATCGACAAGTTGGCAGGCCGGGAGTACCTGCAGTCATTGAAACCTAGACAGAGACCGGCATCGCCAATCGGCCGGGTAACCAGCGTAAGGACTCTAGCCCGGTCCAACCCGATTAGCTCTCCCGGGCCAAGCTCATCCGGTGCCCGGCCAGGAGTGATGCGTCGGGAGCCAGCTGGTAGCTCTCGGGATCCACCGGCAGCGTCAGTCAATTGCCCGGCCGGGATGGGCACCGCTCCAGCAACTCAGCCAAGGCTCGTTTGGTTTCATCTGCAAATCACCATGGTAAATGGGTTCAGCTCCATCAGTTCACCGGGACCCCGGAGTATGTAAGTCTTGCGGCGTGATTCCGTTCTCCAGCTAAGGAAAGAAGAAGAAGTTGGTCTGTGCACCCATCTTCTTACTCTGGGCACCCGGCCCGGTAGCAGCATCACCTCTCTGAGGTTCCTGTCTGAGCATATTCAGCCACTGGGAGCAGAGCAATTGAGGACGGTAGAGAATTGACCCCGTGCAAGCAGCGGGTCTTAGTGAAAAAATAAAAATAAAAATAAAAAATAAAAAAGTCGTCTGTGGGAATCATTAATAAAAGTCATGTTATTCTTCCAACCGAGAGGCAGTTCATTCAAGTCCATGAACAATAGGTCCTGTTTCTGTTAGATCCCGTAGACCTTGAAGAAACTCGTTCGGGATCTGTCTTCTAGATATGACCCTTCTTGCCTGCAAAAGGATACCGACCGGGACTTTCCGGTCTTTATCTCTCCGATGATAAAGTTAGTTTATCGGTAGGGGAGTATTTAAACGTAAGGAGATGTTTTCTTACCCTTTTGGTTGACTTCACCATTATATTTATAGCCCCGGGTCGTCTTGCACTTCAAACATTCTTCGATGTGGGACAAGTATGACTCCCGTGGAGTCGTCCTCCCTCCCGGGCGGGACCGTTACAATTGTTTCTGCTTCGTAGCATCACGGGCTGGGGGAGGTATTTGTCGACTACCGACTACAAGTCCCCCCAAGTTCCCGTTCAAGACACGTTTTGAGTGGGGACTTGAAGAAATGGTCTGTGATGCCGAATTGTTAACGGGTACCCGATCATAGTCCCCCCAAGTTCGTACTCAGGACATGTTTGAACGGGTTGCCGTTGGGATGGAAGGTAGCGAACCGTTCCACGTTAGTTGTTGCTCGAGCGCGGGGTATGATCCCCGTGTGGGTTATCAGGCCACTTCTCCGTGTGAAGGGAATGATACAGACATGCCCAACTCCCGTGTGGCCGCGTGTCAGTTATGTACGCGGAGCGAACTCTTCTGTCCGCGTGAAAGTGTTGCCCGCGGAGTGAATGCAGCTCGCGTGTAAGTTAGGTACGCGAAGCGGACTCTTCAATCCGCGTGAAAGTGTTGCCCGCGGAGTGAATGCAGCTCGCGTGTAAGTTAGGTACGCGAAGCGGACTCTTCAATCCGCGTGAAAGTGTTGCCCGGGAGTACCGTCGACAAATACCTCCCCCGGCCCGTGATGCTACGAAGCAGAAACAATTGTCACAGTCCCGCCCGGGAGGGAGGACGACTCCACGGGAGTCATACTTGTCCCACATCGAAGAATGTTTGAAGTGCAAGATGACCCGGGGCTATAAATATAATGGTGAAGTCAACCAAAAGGGTAAGAAAACATCTCCTCACGTTTAAATACTCCCCTACCGATAAACTAACTTTATTATCGGAGAGATAAAGACCGGAAAGTCCCGGTCGGTATCCTTTTGCAGGCAAGAAGGGTCATATCTAGAAGACAGATCCAGAACGAGTTTCTTCAAGGTCTATGGGATCAAGCAGAAACAATTGGCGCCGTCTGTGGGAACTATGGCCCAGATCCCTAGGGAGGAAAACAGCCATGCCGATGCTTTGGCCCGGCTTGCCACCGGCACCCGTCAGCAAAGGCACGAAGAAATGAAGGTGGAGATCCTGAACCGGCCGAGTATCGACAAGACGATCTCGGAAATCTTCGTCATCACTACCTGTCCCGCAGAACCGACGTGGATGGACCCCATCATTGAGTTCCTCAAAGAAGGTGTCCGCCCGAGAATCGGCAACAGGCAAGGAAGTTGCAATCAAGATGCGCGAGATACACGCTAATCAACGATACACTGTACCGCAGGGGTTACTGCTTTCCCAACTTAAAATGTGTATCAGTACAAAATCCTCCGGGACATCCACGAGGGCGTTTGTGGCAATCATTCCGGATCGAGATCCCTGTCGTTCAAGGCACTCAGAACGGGGTATTTTTGGCCCAATATGGGGAAGATGGCGGACCAAGTAGCAGCAAGATGCCATAAATGCCACCAACACGCTAACGAGGTCCATTCCCCGCCCATTGCACTCTCAATCCTGCTGTCTCCGTGGCCCTTCGCACAGTGGGGCCTGGACTTGATCGGGCCGTTTCCTACCGCTCCCGGACAGTACAAGTATGTCATCGTAGCGGTGGATTACTACACAAAATAGGTTGAAGCAGAACCGCTTCGTCGGATAACCACCGACAGTGTGATGGGGTTCCTCATGAAAAATGTCTACTGCAGATTCGGTGTCCCGGAGACTATCATAACCGACAATGGCACGCAGTTCAACAACCCAAAGCTCATTGAGTTCACTAAGGACATGGGAACCCGGATGGTGTTCGCATCGGTAGCACACCCAAAGACCAATGGGCAAGTGGAGGCGGTCAACAAGATTATCAAGAAACTGCTGAAGAAGAAGTTAGATGCCGCTAAAGGCTTGTGGGCGGAAACCCTCCCGGAGGTTTTGTGGGCCATCCGAACTACTGCTACGGCATCAACGGGAGAGACACCCTTCAGCTTGGCTTTCGGCACGGAGGCTGTCATTCCCATCGAGGTGACGATACCGACTGGAAGAGTCGAGGGATACGACGAACAAACCAACACAGAGGGGCTACAGTTAAACATGGATCTCATTGAGGAGAGAAGGGACAGGGCCGACATACACAACCAAGTTTACAAGCAGCGCGTCGCCCGACATTACGACTCCAAGGTCAGACCGCGCACCTTGGGTCTCGGAGATTGGGTGATGAAGCGGGTGATGGCCCAACCGATGGCCCAACCAATGGCCCTTGATCCAACCTGGGATGGCCCTTATGAGATCGTGGAGGAAGTCGGCCCTGCAACATTCTTTCTAAGAGACAGGGACGGCATCGTCACCGGGCACCCGTGGAACACCGAACACCTTAAATTCTACCCCGTTTAATCGAGATCAGGAATTGTAAATCATGCCTACCGGGTCTGGTTAAGTCGACCCGGGAAGATGCCTTCATTTGTTTTGTTAACAACTTACAGAAATGAAGAAGTTAAATTCGCAACATTTGTACAGTTAAACTCGTAACACTGGAGTAAAACTGTGGGTGTGGTACACCGGATTCCAAAGGGCAAAACAAAGAGGCAAAACACAATTCAAAGGCATAACAATGAGAATTCAACATGGACACTTGAAACACATCACAAGTATACCAACCGGACCCCGGGCAGGCACAAAGCGATTCCCAAGCAAAATCAAAAAATTACAGTCCAGTTGCGCTCAGCTCAACACCCTATACCATGTCATTCTCGACCGAGTCGGGTGTATCTTCTTCGCCCTCACTCTCGGACACATGCACCTCGGCCCCAGCACATTCAGGATCGGCCTCGACAGGACCCTCCGGGTGGATAGCTTGGGAGCCCTGTGCTTCGCCCTTCTCCTGCGCAGCAAGCAAATCCGCGAGCATCCGGGGTTTGTCGAGGTACCCGTACACACTCCACTCCGTGAACTTCTCCGTGATAGCCTCATCCCGAGCAGACTGGAGCAGACCTTTGAACTCCTGCGACTCCTTGAACGCTGCAACAGCTTGCTCACAGCGCGCGGGAACCAAGCTCTCCCACTCCGCTATCTCGGCTTCTTTCTCACGAAGCCTATCCTCCAGCGGACGATATTTTTCCACCTCCACCCAAGGACTGCAGTTCGGCTTCGAGCTCTGGGACCCGATCCGCTTTGCTTTCCACCTCCCGGACATGCTGTTGAGTCATGGCCAGCTTCTCGACCAAAACTTGTTTCTCCCTTTCGAGAGACCCCTTCTCAATCTGAAGGTAGCTTACGTGTCCACTGAGCTTAGCCACCTGCTCTTTCAGTACAGCAGTGTCCTCGCTGGCGTCAGTGGAGTACACCGCGAACAAAGCGTACAAGTGCAGGCAAAAATGAGCCTACAAATACCAGTCCCCAAACACAATTCACAACAAAACATAAGCGTCCCATACGCTTACCTTCATCAGGTGCTCCCGTGCTATCCTTCGGGACTCGGAGGGAGAACTCTCCTTGAATCTCACCCGGTCCAAATCAATCCCCTTCAGGTCACCAACCATTGCCCGGACGAACTTCTCGTCCGCATAACCATACTCATCAAGAACCTGCCTGATCGGAGTTTTCGAAATCTTCGGAACCGCAGAGGCAAGTATGGACAGCGTGGGAGTCGACGTAGATCCCCCGGGAGCCGCCTTATGCTTCTTCGGCTTTGGTACGTGACTCCCGGACACGACCTTGCCGGTGTCTGTCACCAGGGGCTCCTCGACACCTTGAGTTCTCCTCAAGTGATGATGGCGCCTTTTCTTTTCACCCAAAGTGATCCGCGACCTGTGGGAAGAGGTACCGGCGGAGTCTCCGTTGACCCGTATACTTCATCGAGAACATCCAGCACCTTCTGTTTATTCAAAACCCGTACAGTATGCGTGTCCACGTCCACCTCAGTGCGCGACGCCAGATCCCCTTTGGTCAGGAGCCTCTTCAAGAGGGCTTGATCCTTCTCCATGTTAAGAGGATGATTCGGGCGCGGAACACGCCTAGGGATCTTTCCTGCACACCAAAGGACGACATTAATTAAACTGGGCATACTAAAGACTTCAGATATAAAGCAGAAATCAAGATGAACCCACCGGGCACTCTACCCATCTCACAGTATGCGAGAACGGCCCACCGCGTCAAGTGATACGAGCTACGATCCTCGTCGTGGGGCCACGCAGCGAATATACGGGAAATCCGCTCCCGCTCGATCGCTGTCAACGAGTAGCTCTGATCCCCAATAGCCCGGAAGTAGTTGGGAACCGTGTGCCGCCTCGTCTTTCTTTGCCAGGGCCCCCCCACCAGGACTACCTTCGCCCTCCACTCCTTTTTTATCGAAGAAGAAAGATCGGTGATCACTGACTCATAGTCCCGCGCGGTAAAGCCTACACACCCGGAGCTTCCCACCTTCTTCGAGTATGACAGCCTGTAGAGCGCGCGAAATTCATTGATTGTCGGCCAGCCGAAGTTCGAAAGGAAATACAGACAACCTAGTCCCAGCAATTGACGCCACTGGTTCGGCGGGACCTGGCCGGGAGCGAGCTGCAGCATACTCAGTATGTACTGCACACATTGGGGTAGCGGTACGGAGAACCCATTCCTGAACATGTTGTCATGCACCGCTACATACTTGTCTCTCGGAGCGCACGCAAGCTCTCCCGGGTACAAGCCACGCATAGGGATCTCGGGAGGAATTTTCCACTCCTCCCTCAACTGTTCGATCTCCTCGGGCGTGAAACTGCATATGGGCTCATCGCACACCCTCCCGTCCTCCAAACGGTGAAGGACGCGAGAGATCGGGATCGCTTCCATCACCGGGCACTCGGTGCTCGAGCTGGAGACTCCAGAATACGATCTCGCCCGCTCAGTATCCCTCTTAGTTTCCCGGCGCAGATACCCCTCCATCCTCTCGTCCTCATCCGCAGGAGCCCCCCGAAATGAACCAGAAACGCTCGCATCAGAAGCCCTCGACTCCATTTTAACCCTATACAAAACCCTATGGGCTATTAGATACCTACATCGCGTACCGCCGCGGGGAGGTTTTGACACCACCCATGTCAGCCCGGCAAAATTTCACCACAAACCCAACCACCCGAAGACACCTAGAAACACAACTACAGATAGCAACACCCTACTAGATACTCAGCAACACAACTACATGCTAGAGACGGGAAACTAACCAGACAGCGAAGGCCGAAGACACACAGGAGCAGCAAACGGCTAGCACCTTGCAATCGAAAGATCGGTTGTAGCAGAGCAGCAACACTCCTTTTTTTCCCCTCCACGCTTCGACGGCAAGATGGGAACAGAGATAACACAACGAGCACAGAAGATTGAAGACTACGTAGACCGAGCACAGAAGAAAACATCTCCTTACGTTTAAATACTCCCCTACCGATAAACTAACTTTATCATCGGAGAGATAAAGACCGGAAAGTCCCGGTCGGTATCCTTTTGCAGGCAATAAGGGTCATATCTAGAAGACAGATCCAGAACGAGTTTCTTCAAGGTCTACAGGATCAAGCAGAGACTTGCCTAAGGGGGTAGTTGGTGAACAGGGTGATGGAATGAGCTTGGAAGTAATGCCGCAGCTTCCGGGCGGTCACGATGAGAGCTAGGGCCAACTTTTCTAAGTCCGGGTATCTGCTTTCAGCCAGCGTATAGCCCTTGCCTACATAATACACCGGAAGCTCAACGGTGTCATCTTTCCTGATCAGAGCCGAGCTTACTACCGTACTAGATGCTGCAAGATAAAGATATAGCATCTCCCCGGGAGTTGGTTTGGAAAGCTTTGGCACGGATGCCAAATATTCCTTGATATTCTTAAAAGCCTCGTCTTGCTCCGGCCCCCAATTGATCAGCTTGCAATGCTGGCTCTTGAGGAGTTTGAAAAACGGTGCACACTTGTCCGTGAGTCTGGAGACAAATCTAGCGAGAGCTGCGATCTTACCCGTCAGGGATTGCACATCGCTTCGGACTTTCGAGACCACCATATCCATGATGGCTTGGACCTTCTCCGGGTTCGCTTCAATTCCCTGCCGGCTAATCACGTGGCCTAAGAACTTCCCCTTGACGACCCCGAACACGCATTTTTCCGGATTCAGCCTCATACCGTACGCGAGTATAATATCGAAAGTTGTTTGCAGGTCGCTGACGTGCTCGACCGCAGTGAGACTCTTCACTAGCATGTCGTCCACATATACTTCCATGGTGATCCCCAGCTGCTTAGCGAACATCTTGTTCATCAGGCGCTGGTAGGTCGCTCCCGCGTTCTTTAGTCCGAAAGGCATCCTCTTGTAGTAGTAGACTCCTTTGTCGGTCGTGAAGGCAGTATGTTCCTCGTCCGCGGGGTCCATCATGATTTGGTTGTAGCCCGCATAAGCGTCCATAAAGCTCAGCATTTCGAATCCGGAGGTGGAATCAACAAGCTGGTCGATTCGAGGCAACGGGAAGCTATCTTTGGGGCACGCCCTATTAAGACTGGTGTAGTCCACGCACATCCTCCATTGCCCTACCGCCTTCTTGGGGACCATGACCACGTTGGCCAACCATTGCGGGTATTTCGCTTCCTTGATAAACTGGATATCTAGCAGCCTCTGTACCTCTCCCTTGATGACGTCATACTTGGCCACGTCGAACGACCTCCACTTCTGTCGTACCGGGGGTACGCCTTTACGGACTCCCAACTTGTGCGTGACTATATCACTCGAGATACCGGGCATGTCAGCGTACGACCAGGCAAATGCTTTGTTGTTGGCCTTCAGAAAACGTACGAGTTCCTCCCGCACGATGACAGGTAAACCAGTCCCAATCTTCGTGGTTCGGGCTGGGAACTGGTCCGAGATGCAAATGAGCTCTGTTTCCTCAACCGACCCCGGTTCTATTCGTACTTCCGAAGGTTAACACCTCTGCTCTTTTCCTGCCAGTATCCCGGTCGATAGCGTAGCATCCACGTGCAGCAACCTGATCGCCACGGATGGTAACGATACCCGTGGGGGATGGTAGTTTCATCATCAGCATGTGACCGGCGATGAACGCCTTGATTTTCCACAAGGCCGGTCTCCCAAGTATCCCGTTGTATGACGAGTTACAGTCGACTATTATGAAGTCTACCGTTGATCGCAGCGTGCTCCCCTTTGAACCTCCGAGGAGCATAGGTATGTAGTCAGATCCGAGAGGTTGCACCACATCTCCGGAGAAGCTTATCAACGGTTCATTATCCTGTGTGAGCTTGCTGCTCCCCCTCTTTAGCGCCTGCCAAGCATTTCTGAACAGCACATTCACGGACGCCCCGGTGTCGATTAGAATTTTCTTAGAGATAATGATCCAACTGTGCAGTGATCAGGAACGGATCCTCGTGAGGCAACCTGGTCCCTTGCTCCTCTTCTTCTTCGAACCTCACGGATTTCCATCAAAAGTTGACATTCTGAGCGCTACAGCTCCTGAAGGCGTATACCTCCCTCGCATCTCTGATCGCGGGACATTGTTTCTTGGCCCTGTTACTTCTCTGGTCGATCGGCTCTCCCCCGCGGATCGTGTTGATCGTCCAGTACACGGATTCCGCGGGTGCTTGCCGTTGTCCTGACACGTACTGCTGAAGCTTTCCTGCTTTTAGCTGGCTTTCGATCGTCTTTTTTAGCTCAACGCAGTTATTAATCGCGTGCGTCGCTTCCCCGTGGTATCCGCAGTACTTTCTGGTATCCTCCCGCGTTAATCGGGACGGCGGAAACTTTCTGGTCGCTGGTCCCGGGATCGCTTCCTTGTTCTCGTTCCATACTACCTCGGGGGTTGCTGTTAATGGGGTGAAGCGTTCCCTGGCTACAGGAATTGCTGCTCTAAGTCCGCTGTCCCGAGAGCTCCCTCTGCGTGGACCCCCCAATGGCTTGGTTTTCTTCCTGCCCCCGTCCTTGAACTTCTTGCTCGGGGTGCATGCTTGTCCCTCTGGGCCCCCTTGCCAGGTTCTTACTTCTTGGATCGATTGCCCTCGGGATTCGGTTCTCCTACCTTCCTTTCTTTTGCTCGCATGTCGATCCCCATACGTGTCATGGTCTGCTTGGGCATGTCTGATCGCCATTTCCATCAGCTCATCATAGCCCCGCGGGTTTTCAATTCGTACTGCGTATAAGAACTTCCCGGGCAATAGGGCCTGGACGAAGGCTTCCTCCGCCACCTTCTTGTCGAAACTCCTAACCTTGGCCGTGGCCCCCTGCCAACGATTTACAAAGGTCTTTAACCCCTCGGCGTGCCCTTGTTTTACCTTGAAGAGTTGGGTGGTATTCTGCCCGTCCATACGCAGTATGAATCGGTTCACGAATCTGTCCGCGAGCTTCCTAAAGCAATCTATTGAGCCGGCCGGGAGCTCATAGAACCAGCTCAGCGCCTCACCCGATAGTGTCTCCTGAAACATGTTGCAGCACGCGGCATCCGAATAACCCTTTACGTTTGTATGGGATTTAAAACTGTCGAGGAAGAGATGCGGGTCCCCTTCCCCCCCATAGCTCAACTTTAGAGGTTTTGTTGCGTGAGAACGTACGGTCTGTGTAATGGTCCGCGTGAACGGTCCCCTTCTTTCTTCGAATCCCACACCGGGCGGGTTGTGGGTCGCCCGTTGACGCGTCGCGTAACCGGGGTTAAACTAAGCGCACAATTTATTACCCTGCAAAATCATCGTTAGTATAAAATAAATAGGGATCGTTCAGTCCGGGGATCAATTAGGGTGATCAATCATGATGCTAAAACAAAACACACACATATATACATATTTACAAGTTGTCACGTTGGGGGTTTTTAGAAAACATTACTATGATCCTAAAGACACGAAAAATAAATCCTAGACTAATATTTACATGTGATCGACAACCATACACATCATAGCATAAGTCAAAAGCAATCAAAAACATGCAATAAGATCATACAAGGGAATCGGCAAAACAATGAACAAATAACCTAACTCTAACTTAATTTCGACCTAACTAGAGCCCGTTGCGGTTCATCTAATCGTTATAAGACTTCTTAGATTATACTTAGAAAACACGTTGCGTCGAATCCTAAGCCTTTACTAATTGATTTTAAGAACACGTTGCATCGAAAATAAAACCAACAAGTAATTATGCAC
The DNA here is from genome assembly GCA_009720345.1 of Fragaria iinumae. NCBI lineage: Eukaryota > Viridiplantae > Streptophyta > Magnoliopsida > Rosales > Rosaceae > Fragaria > Fragaria iinumae. The sequence goes on along the minus strand of CM019117.1, from coordinate 19,901,780 downwards.
AAAAGTCTTGATCGAAAACACACACAAGGTATGGCGTCACTCATCCTATTAGCATGCAAATTTCTAGAATTATAACTGCCCTAAAAGCAATGGAACCTAATCGACGTTGCGCCTAACTAAGCCCTAAATACTTTGGTTGATGACATCTAAACCTACACAACAACTAAGGCCTTAGCCGCATGCAAGTGTTGATGGAGTTGCTCGAATCCTAGAAACTAATCAAGTTATGAGAATGACTACATGAACATGTTTTGCCTAATCTAATGCACAAAATTATCACAAGTTTAAGAGTATGAAAATCCTAAGTATAGATTTTGAAAATGGTTTCACAACTTTCATACAACAAAAGAATCAAGCAATCAAACATGCATATTTTATAGACAAAATAATGCAAATCTAAACAAGTAAACAGAGATGAAGAATAGAATGTATGGATCATACTTTATAAGTCTTAAAGCTCCAAAGTATGGTGATGGACGGAATTATGAAAGGTGGCCGGCGGTGGTGAAATCTCTCTCTACTTGTCTATAGGATGAACACTCAAAAACTCTCGTATTACAATGACTTACGCTCTGTGTATTGCTTGGTTGTGACCGTTATCTAAGTGCCTAGAGGGTCCTATATATAGTGATTACAATGGCCAGCCAAGCCTTAACCTAAAACCAAGAGGAATTGGTTTTCCTAGTACAACAATATTAGCTTTTCCTAAACCAACTAGACTTTGAACTTCTTGAATCTTCTAGGAACTCCTTTGTTGCATCTCTTGCCTTTAAATCCTTGTCATAATCGGTCTAGGATAGCAGATGCAAGCTTTATTTCATGGTTGCACATGGAATCTCCAAAACAGGAAATGCATCTTCCAATCCTAGCCGGACTAGGATTGCTTCTTCTCCTCCATTCCGTGCAAAGCTTTGGCCCTAAAGGACTTTTCAAATCTTCAATATGCTTAGTAGACCTCTCTTGATGAGTTTTGATGTGACTTTGATGTAGAAACATTGAACTCCAAACCGGAATTGCAAAGTAGCAGAATCCTGATTTCCGGCAGACTGACCTTTGGTCATTCCGTCAGGCATAACTCTCTCCTCGTTAATTCAATTGGCGTGATTCCAAGTTCTGGGGAAACTAGACTCGTAGAGCTTTCCATCCATATATAGCACGAAATTTAATTCCAAATATTGAATCGTACACAAGCTCTTAAAGTTAGGATACAGTAGCTGGAAACTCTGTTTTAGCCCCTGGAGTGAAATTCTCGAACTGCCGGCTTTGAGCCTTCATTTGAACGACCTCCCGAACTCCAATTGACCTGAAATTTTGACATAATAGACTTTAGCTTCCAAATAATACACTTGAAAAATTTCATCGAATTCGGATAAGAATAAGTCAGTCAGACGCAAGCCTCAAAATCACAAAAACTACATATCTTGGCACTTTTTCACAGATTTTCTATACTTAGTCGTTTTTCTAGCAATTTAAGCACATTTTTCCAAAACTATACCAGAGCTTCATTTAACTAAATTATTACTCTATCTTACTCTAAATAGACTTAACAAAGCACAAATAAGGGATAATAAGATACTAATAATGTCGCATTTTATGCTCCTATCACCCGTCTCTCCGCCTCGTCTACCCTCGGGGTCAGGTTCACCACACTGTCCCGCATGGCAATTAGGGCCGCCCCTATGCCTGTCGTTTCCAATCTTCCATCCTCGATAGGCGTTGGGGGCGGTGGTGGGCCCTCTCTCTCCATAACTTCTGGGAACAGGTTTGCCCCGACAACGACCGTCCTGCGGGCGATCATCGGCGGCGTCATCGGTGAACCTCCCCCTTCGCCTTGCGCCTCGCGGGATACGGCGGCACCCCGCTCGATTGCCTCGTCTCTCTCCAGTCTTTTTGATAACGCGCCCATTATCGTCGCGTTATCTCTCTCCAGCTTTTTCTCCCGAGCGGTTGCTTCTAAGCGGTCCTGCGCTCTCTCTCTTTCCATACGTGCCACGTCCGCTCTTAACCTCCCTACCATGTCCTCCATTTCTTCCTGCGTGAGATCGCGCATCACCCCGTCCGGGGTCCTTTGCGGATCGTTTGTCGCCAGTGCGCGCTCCAGTCTCTCATCCGTTCCTCCCGTCCTAGTATTGCTTCCTGGTGTCCCATCTCTACTGAGGCCACTGTGGTCTCCTGTCGTTATCCTGCTCCCGACTTCTGCTTCATTTGTCTCGGTCATTATGACACTGGCTTTTCGTAAAGATTTCCCACAGACGGCGCCAATTGTTTCTGCTAGATCCCGTAGACCTTGAAGAAACTCGTTCTGGATCTGTCTTCTAGATATGACCCTTCTTGCCTGCAAAAGGATACCGACCGGGACTTTCCAGTCTTTATCTCTCCGATGATAAAGTTAGTTTATCGGTAGGGGAGTATTTAAACATAAGGAGATGTTTTCTTACCCTTTTGGTTGACTTCACCATTATATTTATAGCCCCGGGTCGTCTTGCACTTCAAACATTCTTTGATGTGGGACAAGTATGACTCCCGTGGAGTCGTCCTCCCTCCCGGGCGGGACCGTTACAATTGTTTCTGCTTCGTAGCATCACGGGCCGGGGGAGGTATTTGTCGACTACCGACTACAGGTCCATCGGGAGGTGCTCAAGCCCATCAAAAGGACTAGCTAGTCAACGGGTTGACATGCTCCCCGGTAGGCCCAAGGCTGTCATCGGGTTAGCAAGTGCCCTGCCGGGTCCGACCTGCCCGGGTTCTCTTTGTCATCGGGATATCCAAGGGCCGAACCGCAATGGCTCAACTAATGCCTCCAAGCAACAATCGGAGAAGAATCAGCGAGACCCAGTAAGTCCATGCAATCACCACCCGCTGGCCGGTCATTTTCTATCATGGGGGGACATTGGTTGGCATCGTTCATCGTTAACCCAGGTGAGATGAATAATCGTCAGGGAGTGATAGTCCATGCAGAAGAAGGGGTCCGCTTAGTAACCTCCGTTTCCCGTTGGCGACACTTGTATTGGTCCATCTCCGAGATCTCGCTGGCCTTGTTCATGAGTGTAGGGATTTTGCCAGTATAGGGTTTGAGACCCCGAATTCGTATGGTCATCGGCATTGTTTCTGCAAGAACCCGTAGGCTATGCGGAACCATAGTGGAACATGAATAGTAGACAACACAGGGGCATATAGTGGTTCACCATGCCTCGAAGGACATGGCTACGTCCACTTACGAATCAACTATCATGGCCACAAGGCCTTTGGTGTTACAAGAGCATCCATCCATCCCGCCCGAGAGGAGTGGGGGATGGGGAAGTCAGAGAGAGGTCCTTTCTACACAGGGGTAGCCTTCCTTTTATAGACAAGGAAGGTTTCCTCTTATTACATGTTTCCGATGTGGGACTGATTACACATATATATTCTCCTGGTGTCTTCTTGTGGAGCTTGGAGAAGCATCTTCCTGTTGCTGCATTGATGATCCTTCACCACAGCGAGGTAGACGGGATGTCAGTCTACAAGTTTCATGACTAGTCTATGGGCGGGGAAGGTAGTTTACTGACTACCGACTGCAAGTCCCCCCAATTTCTCGTTCAAGACACATCTTGAGTGGGGACTTAATATACAAAATGCCCATAGACCAGTCATTTATCAACGGGACCCGTCCTAGTCCCCCCAAGTCCGTACTCAAGACGTGTGGAGAACGGATCTCTGCCTCGCATAGAAGGGCTGACACTCAGGTGAGCTGAGTACTGTGAGAAGTGCAAGGACATAAATTGTCATGCGAGCTGAGGAGTTTGTTCCGCGCGAGCTGAGGTTCTCGCATGTACAAGGAACACTCGCGAGGTGAGAAGTTCACTCCACGCACAAGGACTGCGCGCGAGCTAAGGAGTCCGCCTCGCCCAGGAGGGCTGAAACTCGGGCGAGCGGAGTCTGCTCGCCCGAACTGAGGAGTCCGCTCCGCGTACAATGCTTTCACACGAGCTGTGGAAGTCCGCTCCGCTTATAATGACTATCTCCGTGATACACGCGAGGTGCATCTTGTTCCACGTGAGATGGGTCTCGGTGACACATGCGAAGTGGATCTCGGTGACACAGGCGAGATGGGTCTCGGTGATACGGGCGAGATGGGTCTCGGTGGATCTTGGTGTTATACTTTCACGGACAAGGGTAGCTGAAGAGTCCCCCAGGAGGGTTGACACACTCGCGGACATTGCCTACAGGCGAGCTGTGGAGTCCGCGTGCGATGCTTTCATGCGAGCTGTGTTCGCTCCGCGCCATAAAGAATTAACAAATCACGCGAGCTGACAAGTGTGCTCCGCGTGCCAGGACTACCCCGCGAGCTGTGGAGTTCGCCTATAAGATAAAAAATGTCTTTGACTCGGCGGGGCGAGGATTGTTGTACCTTCACAATGAACAAATGATCGACACAATTATGGGGTTAACCAAGTATGGATATGGCAAAATAATTATCGAAAAGCAAAATGGTTCATGCAAGTGTAATACTGGACGTCTAATGCCACTCTCTCAGTGGAATGCCAATCCTGGTCGAATGCCTATCTCTCTTCCCAATGTGGGACGAAGGTAGTGAACCTTTACATATCATGTGTTTCTGCTCGAGCGCGGGGTATTATCCCCGCGTGGGTTATCATGCCACTATTCTACGTATGAAGGGAATGATATGAACTGCCCAACCCCCACCCTCCAGGAGCTGTGCAAGGGACTTGCAGTTTTCATGGCGTTAGTTGTTTCGCACATGCTTCCCGGTGCTACATTGTCGGGGTATGTTCATGCATTTTAGTTCGTGTATGCTTCCCGCTGGTTCTTGCTCGGGTATAAGAATCTCATGAAACGATTGTTGTATGTTTCTTCCTGTTAGTTCTTATCCGGGAATCGAGATTGTCCTCAATCCTGGTGACACTTATCCGGGACTTACAATGTTCCTGCTATCTTTTCCCACACCTATCCGGGACTTACTACTATCATAAAGACTTGGAACTCCCTATTCAATGTCCGGGAAGCAGGAGTATCTATGTACATTTGCCTCACAAATTTGAATGGACAATAGTGATCATGGACTGCATGTTATATAGTTTGTACTTGGTTACAACAATGCATGGTGAGCCAACCGTACCATGATATAATTGTACGTGAAGCATGCTTTGTACTTTCATAAGAGGCAATTAAATGAAGGACTTATCTGTGGAAAGAGCTGCCGAATGGGTGCACATAGGAGGTGTTGATTCATGCCCGTACTACTCCCGGACGATGAATCCTTGTTGCCAGCACGGTCGGGGGCTGCCTACAAGATTTGGTGACTTTTTTCAGATAAATAGCTCCGGGTGTCCATAGTGTGTGTGTGCGTGTTTTTTAGTCCCGATGTCTGCAGATACAAGACCACTTTTTGAACCTCAATCCCCCTCTGATGGCTTCTCCACTCAGACTTATCTTTCACTTTCAACCGGACTTAATTGTCCATGCTATTGAATTCATCTTTCTTGCTATTCATACCAGGCTCTACGGGTGGCCAGAGTACGAAGACGGGTGTCAAGACCGAAACCACTTTCAGATGGAATTCCCGTATCATCTTGAGTCTGAAGCGGAGATTAAACTAAGACATATATGGATGCTTGATGGAGGCTCCCGGAGATGATCACCAATAGGGAAGCTGCCATCGGACAGCCAAGACTTTCAAGAAACTTCTCCCACGTTCCTTTTTTACTATCCTAGCTCCCTTGCCTTCGATTTCTCTGCTACTTCCGGTGGAATAAATGCCTTGATTCTAAGAAACACTCATGTGCTTGAAGCAAATATGTATGTTGGCTGATACACGAGAGGTAGCCCCAGGTGTCCATAGCAATTTTTCAGTGGGTACCATACTGAACACAGTTTCTCCGGCAGATCGAGTGACCCACTCCCAGGCAGGAGTTTGGAGTTGACAAGATATGGATGTCGGATGGTGCTTGCAGGAGATAACCGCTGGTAGATGAGGCTTCCCGATAGGTGCAAAGGGTAGATTCCCGGTGGGTAAATGGAGTTGTCCATGAATTGGTTCTCATGCCACATAAGAAGGTGTCCCGTTGATCTGGAATTCGGATATCCTTCTGCCCTTAAGAGCGAACCCAACAGCAGGAGGGAGATGAAGCTTTGATCACAGACTACTTGAACATTTGAAACACACATGGGACCGAGTTTCACCGGGAGATTAAATACTTCCGGGAAGTACTTCTTCTGGACATAATGAGATGGGTGTCCATAGCAGTTGGGCAGTAGTTGGGGTGCCGAGATACGTACCGTCCGAGAGCAGATGAGTGTCATGTTGCTCTCATCGATAGGACTATGTGATCATCACCAGATAAGTTCATGCCATTCCTATTCCCAGACCCTAACCATCGGGAGCCGACGATTCCTTCCTGGCAGTTGTTGCCTGCCGGGAGGATGACGCGACCTCATGTAACGTTGTGCTCCCGATAGAGATGTATCGTTGTGCTCCCAATAGCGGGCTCCCGATACACTAGCAGATTTCATCTTTATACCGGAGGGGTGTTTTCGGGTTCCGGACCAAGATAGGTGTTGATGTCATGATTTGGTTCGACAACGAAACATGCTCAACATAGATGAGTTTATAAGTGATGGCCCACCAACGAGATCGTATAGTAGAGTTCGCATGAGGACTTCGCATGGAATCAAGAAGTGGCTTCCTGTAGTAGTCCGCAAGGCGAGATGGCTTCGCACAAGAGGCGGAGTCCGTATGCAGGTGGAGGCAAGGCGAGATGGCTTCGGGGTGATTGTTCAAGAAAGGAGACACGTTCTCCTGGTGATATCTACCAACAAGATAACAAAGCTGTCGGGCATGCTGACCAAGACGAGAAACTCAAAGCTAGATTTCATGTTCTAGCTCCCGCTCGTTGATGAAACCGACAGGTGACAGTTGTTTCTTGCTTGAACTCCGGTTGTCGGATCTGTGAACTGTCCCAACCTGGCCACCTGTCAAATCAGCGGGTTGTCAAATTCATAGAGGCCTGATGAGTAACTAATTCAGGAGTAGGAGGTTGGAGGCCTGTCCGGATGATCCCGGTGACTTGCGCTCTACGGCATGGTGTACAAATCAACTTCTCGGTGCCTATAGCAACTCTCTGAGGGCCTATCTTTTCCTCTTCTTCTGCCTTATACGAGTTCCCGGGCATGACTTCGTTTAGAGCTGCATTCTCGACTCCCAGGCACCGTAAGCAAAGTGGGTGTCATCGGTAGGATTAGATAAGGATATCATCAGAAGCTTTCTGAAGGCGCCTTACGGGTGGCCAGAGTAGGGTGTTGGGTGTACAGAGTGAACTCCCCTGGATTGGTCTCCGGTGAGCTCCGGCGTCATGATCCCGATTGGTCTCACCGATCCATGATAGATTATCGATTATCGATTACACGTCCCCCGTGCCATCACCAAGCGAGCTGAGTTCGCTTCGCGTGGACAGTGGCATCACCAGGCGAGCTGGTTCGCTTCGCGCGGAGAATGGCATCACCAGGTGAACTGGTTTGCTTCGCGCGGAGAGTGGCATCACCAGGCGAGCTGGTTCACTTCGCGCGGAGAGTGGCATCACCTGGCGAACTGGTTCGCTTCGCGTGGAGAATGGCATCACCAGGCGAACTAAGTTCGCTTTGCGCGCAATGTATGACATCACCAGGTAGACCCTGATAACCCTTCTTCCATAAACCAGCGGATTCTGATGATTCACTCTGCCCTTCGAGCCGAGGGATGCTCCCGGATACCGAACTCAACAAATGGATACAAAGATCTGTAGACCGCTGAAGCCTGCCAGAACCCGGCGAATTGTTTCCGATTGGTGATTTGATGAACAAGACCCGGGAGAGATAATCGGGTCCCACCCCGAAGCTTCTCTAGGGGAGTTACCCGGTTGATCGGGTGCCGGTTTGTATCGAGAATGATCATGATGAAGGTGCTACCGGTAGGGCGCCTGCCGATATGGTGCATGCATTCTGAAGATGACATAATCCCGGACAATACCGGCGGAGCGGAGCTACCGACGAGATAAGACAAATAAGATGCAGTGGGACACCAAGACACCGATGATGCTGGGCGGTGCGAGAATTTGAAGGCGATGAATTGGAAATAGATTTTTGTAAAGTTGCCAACGGGACACCGATGATGCATGGCTGATCCCCTCACATGAACTATTTCTCCAGGATCCCGATTAATTATATCCGAGTGCTGCTTGGAGCCATTGTAGTCGGGCTCTTGGTGAGGACCCGATGGTAAAGAGAACCCGGAAGGGTAATCTCGCTTTGCCTCCATGCGAATTCATCTCGCTTTGCTCCCCTGCGAGGTCAATGCTAATCTCTCGGTGGAATGCCTCTCTGAATGCCAATTTCACTTCGCTTCCACGCGAGGTCATCTCGCTTTGCTTCCACGCGAGCTATCTTGCCTCGCGTATTGCTCATGGATTTGAATGAAATGCCTCTCGGGGGGAAGAGCAACATGTCTTTTAGTAACTCTTCCCACAGACGGCGCCAATTGTTTCTGCAAGAACCCGTAGGCTATGCGGAACCACAGTGGAACATGAATAGTAGACAACATAGGGGCATATAGTGGTTCACCATGCCTCGGAGGACATGGCTACGTCCACTTACGAATCCACTATCATGGCCAATAGGCCTTTAGTGTTACAAGAGCATCCATCCATCCCGCCCGGGAGTAGTTGGGGATGGGGAAGTCAGAGAGAGGTCATTTCTACACAGGGGTAGCCTTCCTTTTATAGACAAGGAAGGTTTCCTCTTATTACATGTTTCCGATGTGGGACTGATTACACATATAGATTCTCCTAGTGTCTTCTTGTGGACCTTGGAGAAGCATCTTCCCGTTGCTGCATTGATGATCCTTCACCACGGCGAGGTAGCCTGGATGTCAGTCTACAAGTTTCATGACTGGTCTATGGGTGGGGAAGGTAGTTTACTGACTACCGACTACAGGCATGACCCAGCTTTACCAACGAGAAGAGAAACCCAATATCCATAAAATACTCCGGGAAGGAAAATCATTGGCTTCACCGACAGCTCCCCCGCCTCCGGTACCGACTAGAGAAGCAGTCTCCGAGATAGGTGTCTGGCGAGAGAGTTCTTGGGGGAGTTGTATACCCAGCTCTCGAGCAGTCGGCATAGCAACAATGTTAAGAGCAACGGTCATGTGGCTCCCGGGGAAACCCCACCGATCGGCCGGTATGGCAATGGACAGGGCAACCCAAAGAGAGGCTCTCTTGCACGACCCGATAGGGTCACCAGGAGGATTGATAAAACATTTGGTGATTTGGGTCTAATTTAATTGGAATGATCCACCAAGGTAACAGAGAAACGAGCCGGGATCCCGAGGAGTAGATCCCGCCAGGGATGAGAATTCGTCCGGAGGAGTAGTTCTTGTGGAAGAGGGGATCTGCCCAGCATTATCGGGGTCCCGTTGGCAGCACTCATGTGATCTTGTTCCAACTCATTGCCTTGAGATCGGTCTACCCGGAGACTCCACCAACCATAACACCCAGTCCATATCATTGTCTTCTCAACCGAGAAAGTAATTCACCAGGAACCCGCTGGCATTGTTCATGATGGGAAGAGGAGCTGAACATCCATAAAGTACTCACCGGCAACGTGAAACAGTCTCCGGGAGGTGATAGTTCTCGGGCCGGTATGGCAATAAAGAGGGCAAGGGGCTCTCTTGCAGTCACCAGGAAGGTTGATGAAGTAACCAATCGACATCCCGGCTCGGCAGTAGCTCGTCAGTGTTGGCAGGGTGCAGCAAATGCCAAGTCCTAGAAAACGGGAAAGTTGGTGATGATCAGAAGTTCTTTTGAAGTTGATTAAGGTCTGGGAGCAGAGAAAGAAATGTTTAGCCACTAGAAGCAAAAAAGAAAATAGTCACCCACCGGGAGCAGAGCAATTGAGGAGGGTAAAGAATTGACCCCATGCGATCATAGGGTCTCAGTAAAAAAAAAAAAAAAAAAAAAAAAAGCTATGGACACCCGGAGCTATTTGCTTAGAAAAAGTCAACAAATCTTGTAGGCAGCCCGACCGTAATGGCAACAAGGATTCATCGTCTGGGAGTAGTACGGGCATGAATCTGCACCTCCTGTGTGCACCCATTCGACAACTATTTTCACAGGTATGTCCCTCATTTGATTGTCTTTCATTGGATTGAAAACACAATCAGGATATGAAAGTCTTCATGATTAGACTGAGAAACCACCGAAAGATTGGTATTCGACCGAGATAGGCATTCCATCAAGATTGACATTCCACCGAGAGAGAGGCATTCCACAGAGAGATTGGCATTCTACCGAGATAGGCATTCCACAAAGATTGGCATTCGACCGAGAGAGACGCATTCCACCAAGAGATTGGCATTCGACCGAGATAGGCATTCCACCAAGATTGACATTCGATCGAGATAGGCATTCCACCAAGATTGGCATTCTACCGAGAGATAGGCATTCGACCGAGAGATTGGCATTCGACCGAAAGTCAGAAAACTTATATCTTCCCTTTAAAAACGGAGCAAGTGACTTAATAACCCACAGATGGCGTTAACACCCCATCACTCGAGTAGTAACACAGGATATGGAAAGGGCTCGCTACCTTTGTCCATGGAAAATGTAACACTCGGATGGTCGTAAAAGGATGTTTCAGTTGGCGGGGCACCGAGGTTAGAGACCCATCTCGCGTGTCACAAAGATCATAACACATAGCTGGCCAGGTACAAGATCCACCTCGCGTGTATCACCGAGTTACTAGACCCATCTCACGTGTCACGGAGATACAAGACCCATCTCGCGTGGAACAAGATCAATTTCGAGTGAGTCACCGAGATCGTCCTTGCGCGCACGATAACTCCTCAGCTCACAGGTAGTCTTTGTTCACGTGAGCTCCTCAGTTCGCGCGGTAGTCCTTGTGCGGGGAGCAAGATCCACAGCCCGCGCAGTAGTCTTTGTGCGCGGAGCGGACTCCACAGCTCGCGCGGTAGTCATTGTGCGCGGAGCGAGCTCCTTAGCCCGCGCGGAAGTCCTTGTGCGCGGAGCGAGATCCACAGCCCGCGCGGTAGTCTTTGTGCTCGAAGCGGACTCCACAGCTCGTGCGGTAGTCATTGTGCACGGAGCGAGCTCCTCAGCCCGCGCGGTAGTCTTTTTTCGCGGAGCGACATCCACAGCCTGCGCGATAGTCTTTGTGGGCGGAGCGGACTCCACAGCTCGCGCAGTAGTCATTGTGAGCGGAGCGAGCTCCTCAGCTCGCGCAGTAGTCCTTGTGCGCGGAGCGAGATCCACAGCCCGCGCGGTAGTTTTTATGCGCGGAGCGGACTCTTCAGCTCACCCGCTAGTCAGTCCTGTGCCAAGCAGACTCTACAGCTCGCACGCGAGCTCCTTGCCCGGCCGAATCAGTTTTGAGGCTGGGGGTCGGGAGGGACTCGGCGGACTCCACGGCTCGCACGCGAGTCCCTCAGCTCGCCCGATAATGTCAGTTCTTGTGTGCAAAGCGGACTCCACCGCAAGCGCCCGAGCTCTTCAACTCGCCCGTGAGTGTCAGCCCTTCTGTGCGAAACGGACTCCGCAGCAAGCACGCAAGCTCTTCCGCTCACCTGGTAGTGTCATTCCATGTGTGCGAAGCGGACTCTTCAGCTTGCCCGCTAGTCAATCCTGTGCCAAGCGGACTCTACAGCTCGCACGGGAGCTCCTCACCCGGCCGAATCAGTTTTGAGGCTAGGGATCGGGAGGGACTCGGCGGACTTGAAGATGCGGAATCAGCAAAGACAAGACCCGAGTAGCCCCCATGTATAGAGAATATCAACAAAGCAAGACCCAAGGGCCACATTGAGCATTACCCGCCCGAGCAATCTTCGAGCAAGACTTGGGGGGACATAGTGAATCTTGTCACTCCACTCTAAAAGAGAAGAAAATCGTGAGAAATGGGGAGAGGGAAATAATTCCGAGTAAGAGAACCTTGTTCCTCGGAGAGCTAAGGGGATAGGGGGTGTATGTCGTTACTCGGTCATTACTTATGGTTGGCAGCATAAAATTTATTTTTAACTCTCCAAGTAAGATTGTCCTCTTACTCGGGAGTTGGGGGGGGGGGGACATGTTGTTGGTATATATATCGCAAGCATAAGCAACGACCGAGTAGACCGTTCTCCAGCGACGAAGGATCCCGCCCCCGACATATTTCCGGTAGACCGACATCCGGGCTACCTTGCCATGGTGAAAGATCATCGGTACCACATCAAGAAGGTGTTCCTCCAAGCTCCACAAGAAGATACCATGATAATAGTTATGTATAGTTTGTCCCACAACGGAAACATAATATGTGAGGGAACCTTCCTTAGCTATAAAAGGAAGGCTTCCCATATGTAGAAAGGACGGAATCACTCTCTGTCTGGCTGACTGAATCTCCCTCCCGATCCGTACTCACTCCATCTCGAAGAGCTCTTGTAACACCAAAGGCCTATTGGCCATGATAGTTGATTCGTAAGTGGACGTAGCCATGTCCTCCGATGGCATGGTGAACTACTATATGTTTGTCTCTTGCCCATGATCATTAATTATGTTATACCGTGATTCTGCATAGCTTACGGGATTATGCAAAAACACAAGGTTATTTTAAGAATTTGAAATGAGCTAGGTCTAATAAGCAAATGCTTGTATTTAAAAGTAAAATAGAGGTGTTGTAATACCCCAGATTTTCATATCATTTTCCTTGTATTATTCCCATAATTAATGAAGGATTATTTATGGAAATTCTTTAGATTGTGCGAAGTTGAAGTTTTGGGAGTAAATTTTAGGGCGCTTTAACTTTTAAGAGGCCAAAAGTTGACTTTATTTTCCGTGAGTTATTTATGAAAACTTCCTGCATGAAAGTTGTAAAGTTTGGCGATACGAGTTCGTATACATGCAGCACGCCTGAAACGGAGGTAGTATGAGAAAGTTATGGTCAGAGAAAGTCAGTTTCCGGTTTTGGAAACTGTATAAGTAGAAAAATGTGGGGGAGTTATTTTTGGAAACCTAATTTCAGTTTCAATTTCTCTCTCCTCTCTCCCGACCTCCTCCCGCTCTCTCTCTTCTCTAGCTCGGTTCTCCTCCGTCCGGCCACCATTCAAGGCGCCACCGGTCATGTTCGACTCACACGAACATCCCCTTCAATTCTGGGGCAGTCCCGCTCACCGTCTCGCCACCTAGAAGTCGCCACGGAGCGACGGAGCTGCTACTGTATCGCCGGAAAACCGGCGATTTCGACGGCGTTTTCGATGAGAGTTAGGTGAGTCTTACTCCTCTCCTTCCTCTAGTGATGTTTATACGTCTTTAGTGACCTAAAAATCAAGTTTGGGCACCGAATTTACAGGTTTGATTTTTGGTTTCGGGTTGGCGTTTCAGGGTGTTTTCCGGCCGATTCTGGCCAAACTGGTTGAACCTCCAGGTATCAGTGTTACTCACCATGCTTTAATCTACAAGTTTCATGTTGTGAGTTTCTCCTAATTCAGAAGTTTTGGGGTGGCGCATGGGGCTCACTCGCCTCTGCATGTGGCGGCGCATCCAGCTGAGTTGCGGCCTTACTTTCCTGTGGTTAGCTAGTCCTTGTTGCTGTGAGCTTGTTGAGAGGTAGTATGGCTAGGTTTTCAGCAAGGTTTGTATGTTAGGACTTAGGTTTAATTGTTTTGGCTTGTTTGAGTTTAGGTTTTGAAGATTTGAGGCAGCTCTATTGTGTCGTTGAGTGCAACGACTTTGAGAAGTTGTCCTCCCTTGAGCTAAGGGTTAGTTTAAGGGTATTGTCTTGTCCTTTACTACTTTGGTTTCTAAGGTTGTTAATTGTGATTTTAGGTGATTTGTGAAAATTGTGATTGGCTTGCTTTTGTTGCGTTGAGGAAATCGCAGCAGGATTTTTAGGTGAGTAAATCTCACCGTGGTTCACTTTTAGACCTAATTTTATTATGTTCATTGGTTGTTGATGTTGGATTCAATTTTATGCTTGTTTCTGCAAGAACCCGTAGGCTATGCGGAACCATAGTGGAACATGAACAGTAGACAACACAGGGGCATATAGTGGTTCACCATGCCTCGGAGGACATGGCTACGTCCACTTACGAATCAACTATCATGGCCAATAGGCCTTTGGTGTTACAAGAGCATCCATCCATCCCGCCCGGGAGGAGTGGGGGAGGGAGAGGTCAGAGAGATCCTTTCTACACAGGGGTAGCCTTCCTTTTATAGACAAGGAAGGTTTCCTCTTATTACATGTTTCCGATGTGGGACTGATTACACATATATATTCTCCTGGTGTCTTCTTGTGGAGCTTGGAGAAGCATCTTCTCGTTGCTGCATTGATGATCTTTCACCACGGCGAGGTAGCCCGGACGTCGGTCTACAAGTTTCATGACTGGTCTATGGGCGGGGAAGGTAGTTTACTGACTACCGACTACAAGTCCCCCCAAGTTCCCGTTCAAGACACATCTTGAGTGGGGACTTAATATACAAAATGCCCATAGACCAGTCATATGTCCCCAACACGGACCCGGTCCCAGTCCCCCCAAGTCTGTACTCAAGACGTGCGTTGATCGGGTCCGCCTCGCACAGAAAGGCTGACACTACCAGGCGAGCTGAGGAGGCACGCGAACTGAGGAGTCCGCTCCGCACAGAAGGTCTAACACTCGGGCGAGCTGAAGAGTCTGCCTCGCATAGAAGGGTTGACAACCGGGCCAGGTGAAGAGTCCGCTCGCGTGCCATTACCACCGCGCGAGACGAGGAGCCCACTCCGCGTACAATGCTTACATGCGAGGTGAGAAGTCCGCTCCGCGTACATAACTGACACGCGAGCTGTGGTCGCTCCGCGCGCAATGCCTATCTCCGTGACACACGCGAGGTGCATCTTGTTCCACGCGAGATGGGTCTCGGTGACACAGGCGAGGTGGATCTTGGTGTTATACTTTCATGGACAAGGGTAGCGAGCCCTTTCCATATCTTGTGTTACTGCTCGAGCGCGGGGTATTATCCCCGCGTGGGTTATCAGGCCATTATTCTCCGTATGAAGGGAATGATATGAACTGCCCAACTCGCACTCTACGGGAGCTATACAAGGGACTTACAGTTCTCATGGCTCTAGTTGTTTCGTCCATGCTGCCCGATGATATGTTTCCGGGGTTGCATGCATGCCTTCTAGTTCGTGCGCATGCTTCCCGTTGGTTCTTGCTCGAGTATAAGAATCTCATGAAACAGTTGTTGTATGTTTCTTCCCGTTAGTTCTTATCCGAAAATCGAGATTTCCTAAGCAGTTGTTGTATGCTTCCTCCCGGTGACATTTATCCAGGATTTACTACTATCATGTTTGCCTTTCCAATTATTAGCCATTTAGTTGGAATATAATGGCCCCGTTGTGATCTTGGCGAAATGTATGTGTGATGGATCTCACGCCTGAGTTCGCCTCGCGCATACGTAATGAAATTAGTAGGCGAGCTAAGGACTTCGCTTCGCGTGGAAAAAATGAAATTACAAGGCGAGTTGTGGTGTCCGCCTATAAGATAAAAAATGCCTCTCCCGACATCCGGCCTCAAAACTTATTCGGCCGGGCGAGGATTGTTGTACCTTCACAATGAACAAATGATCGATTAGCAGCTTACATAGTTTAGTTGATCAACACAATTATGGGGCCAACCAAGTACTGTTATGACATAATAATTATCGAAAAGCACAATGGTTCATGCAATTGTGTAATACTCTCTCGGTGGAATGCCAATCTTGGTCGAATGCCTATCTCTCGGTGGAATACCTCTCTCCTGGTGGAATGCCAAAACATGCAGGTTGACTTGCAAGTAAAATATTATGAATTTTCACAAACCAATGATATTATAACAATCATAATCTGGACGGGACTTATCTGTGAAAATAGTTGTTGAATGGGTGCACACAGGAGGTGCAGATTCAGGCACGTACTACTCCCGGACGATGAATCCTTGTTACCAGTATGGTTGGGCTACCCACAAGATTTGTTGACTTTGTCCAGTTAAATAGTTCTGGGTGTCCATAGCTTTGCCACCGAGACCCGCTGCTTGCAGATTAGTCTGAGGCACTGAGCCTTCCCCTTTCGATACTCGGAGATAAGGGTGGTGGAGCCCTGACTTGCACATGGGGTCAATTCTCTACCTTCTTCAACTTCTTTTCTGCTCCCGGATGGCTAACTCTTTAAACCTGGAGTCATTGGGGTAAGTTGATTGAAACCCGAAGAGATGAAGCTACTGCCGAGCTGGGTGTCCATAGCAATTTTTCAGTGGGCACCCAACCGAACACAGTTTCTTCTGCAGTTGAATGATGCCAACAGATCGAGTGACCCAAGTTCCAAGTCGATCGAGGCCGATCAGGTCTGACCCCAACTCCCACATTAACTCCCTCTCCTGATGAATCCGACCAACCGGGTACATAAGCTTGCTTTGCCTGAACATGGACTCTGCTATCCCGGAGGCAAAGAAACTACCGGTTGCTTATTTTGATATCAAGTCTGGCACCGAACTCGACCAAGATAAAGCGGGTTCCCGCCGATTTGACCGAGTGGAACCCATGTGCTATGTTGATTTGCAGGTGAAACCAGACGAGCCTTGACTGAGTTGCTCCTGCGGTTCCCATCTCGACCGGGCAACTGACCGACGCTGCTGGTGGATCCCGGGCGGTAGCTCCTTGGACTGAGTGAACAAGGGTCCGGGATGGATCTTTTGGTGCCGGCAGGAACCCTTGGGTCTTGTTGAATCATCTCCGGGAGGCTGGAGGCGTCGGTCGTAGGCCAGTTGACCTCTTGGTGATAAAGGGAACCCGGGCGGGTAATCTCGCTTCGCCTCCATGTGAATTCATCTCGCTTTGCTCCCCTGCGAGGTCAATGCTAATCTCTCGGTGGAATGCCTCTCTGAATGCCAATTTCACTTCGCTTCCACGCGAGGTCATCTCGCTTTGCTTCCACGCGAGCTATCTCGCCTCGCTTCCACGCGAGGTGTCTCGCCTCTTCCTATTGCTCATGGATTTGAATGAAATGCCTCTCGGGCGGTAGAGTAACATGACTTTTAGTAATGATTCTCATAGACGGTGCCAATTGTTTCTACAAGAACCCGTAAGCTATGCGGAACCATAGTGGAACATGAACAGTAGACAACACAGGGGCATATAGTGGTTCATCATGCCTCGAAGGACATGGCTACGTCCACTTACGAATCAACTATCATGGCCAATAGGCCTTTGGTGTTACAAGAGCATTCATCCATCCCGCCCGGGAGGAGTGGGGGAGGGAGAGGTTAGAGAGATCCTTTCTACACAGGGGTAGCCTTCCTTTTATAGACAAGGAAGGTTTCCTCTTATTACATGTTTCCGATGTGGGACTAATTACACATATATATTCTCCTGGTGTCTTCTTGTGGAGCTTGGAGAAGCATCTTCCCGTTGCTGCATTGATGATCTTTCACCACGGCGAGGTAGCCCAGATGTCGGTCTACAAGTTTCATGACTGGTCTATGGGCGGGGAAGGTAGTTTACTGACTACCGACTACAATGTTATTAATCATTTTTAAAATATATGAGCTTGATCGCTAGCGGCTCATTGGTAAGATAAAACAAGTTTTCCTTATATGTTTATTTTTGAGGTTTTTCTGATCATAATTCTATTCATTATTGATAAGTTATTCTTATGGAATAATATATATTGTTCATATAATTATATTGGACGGGTGATTGGTTACAGTTAGGAATAGAGCTCTAGTCCGTCTGTCGGTGTAGGTCATGGGAAATACTTTATGGTATCTGGGACCCATGGGTACACAAATTGTTGTTGTAGGTAATGAGAGGTGTTTATTAAATATCTGGGACTCATGGGTACATTTCTTTGGTAATGTGTTGGATGTGTGGTTTTTAATTATTAATCAAATCTCTCTTGTAGTATGTTGGATGTGATAAATGTTGTGGTATTTTTGAGTTTACTCACACGAGCTTTTTAGCTTACCGGGTTTGTTATTTTACAATCCCGGTGCACTAATTCTTGGTGTAAGGGTTAGACCTGCAAGTGAGGATCAGCAGGGTTGAGGCGGAGGCGTAGTGGCAAGGTTCTTTTTGGTTTTGCTGTACTCTGTATAGTTTTAGAATTGGGTAGA
This sequence comes from Fragaria iinumae, assembly GCA_009720345.1. Classification (NCBI taxonomy): domain Eukaryota; kingdom Viridiplantae; phylum Streptophyta; class Magnoliopsida; order Rosales; family Rosaceae; genus Fragaria; species Fragaria iinumae. The sequence continues at coordinate 19,883,641 of CM019117.1, read as the reverse complement.
TAGTATTAAACTCATGAGATTGTTTTTATGTTCTTGTTTTGCAAGTTTATGTAAACAAGGAAATGTAATATTTAACTCAGTGTTGGGTTGTATGACATTTACATTTCCGCTATTGAGTTCTAGTTGATTGAGTTTGCTTGTTGAAACAGGTTGGGATATTAATATTTTAAGTTAGATCATGCCAAAAATTTTAAAAATTATCTTTCGAAAATTGGGGTGTGACAAATGTAGAGAGAATGAGAGGTATATTGAGCAAATTTGGAGGTCCCAATAACCGCACTCAACTTTGAATTTGCTAAGACAATGACTTTGAATTTGTTATTTATTTATTTTTGTATAATTATATATATATATATATATTATTTTATTTCGACGTTTCCAAAACATTTCCGTTTCCCACAAATTTTGAAAAAAAAACGCTTCCGCGCTTCCACGTCTCCGCTTCCGATTCCATGCAGCATAGCGTCATGGGAGCAGGCAAATAGGCAATGATGAAACATAATGAAGCTCACTTCCAAAAGATGTGGCTGACACAGGCTTGACCTTGATTCGCAAGAAACCTTCACATCCAGGGCACACTGGGTCTCGTATCTAGCCGGAAACTTTCTCATAACATTCCCCAATCCACCATCACCAGATTCTCACCTGTTATTCCTCTTCCCTGCATCACGCCGGGAAACTACTCAACGAATATCAGACTAGCTACATCTCTGACCGGTTAATTAACATTAATGGTTTTTTTTTTTGGGCCGTACTGTGTCGGTATCAAGCGTGGGAAGATGATTCCCAGTGTGCCCTTCTGATGTGAAGTAGTGATAAGCTATGAAATATGGGGAGCCCTTCTAGTAAGGAGTCTTAAGTTGATGACTTTTCAGTTTATGGTTTAAAAAAACTCATTTTTCGATCACATTTTGACATCTCATCCGTTCAGTTTTTAAGTTTATATGAGTAGATCATTTCTACAAATTTTCAGCCAAATTGGTATTCGTTAAAATAATAAACTAGATCAAATTAATAGACGAACCAAATCTGTCAAATATGAACCGTTCAAGTTCATAATTAATAAATCACACTTATGAATGCCTTAACAATTTTCAATATAGCTAAAAATGTAGAGAAATGATCTACTCATAAATACATATAACTGAACGGTCAAGATGTGGATATAAGATCGAAAGGTGGGATAAGCCGAAAAATCCTCAACTTAAGAGTCCTCATTAGAAGGGCCCAGAACACTTTTTAAGTGAAAACAGATCAAAGAAACCTGAACATAGTTACAGTTTTGCTGGCTGTGTATATGCTTCAAGTTTCTTATTAATTCTCATTCTGACACACTGGCCGAGAGTTGGCATAAACTAGACAAGCAGGTTAACGTTTTCTTAATCCAGCTATACTAATCTGCTTAAGCCAAATTGGAGATTCATCATGGAACACCATCCATCCCTTTTGAGTTTGTGGATTTGATAGACCTGCAAATAATGCAGACATGTTTTCAGAGATGCTTAATCACTAGACCCGGTTAACAAGTTACAAGTCCCCCAACTTGCTCCATTGATATCCCATTTCGAACTCTGTACTTGCATGAGAGATTGAGAGGGAGAGAAAATTTCCAATTTGTTGGCGAATCACTGATGAATAACTGGTTCTCACTTCTGTGCTCTCTTAATGCTTTCTATGAAAGAGCTTTATCTCTGGGCTGATTTTGAGATCCCATGAATTGAATTGCTTTCTTGTATATAACAAAGAATGTACACTCCAAATACGTAACAGAGCATGTACACTGAAACTAAACGCAAATGCTAAAGAAGCCTAAGAACATTTAACTCCTATGACGTCTGTAAACTTTTATACTCTCATCGTCGTAATTGTATCCAAGCCTTCCAATTTTCACCACAGAAGAAAGCTCCTTTGGCAACTTTGCACTCGTTTGATAACGTTTTCGATCTCCATTTGAGACCCTATTTTTTTCAGTTAAAGATTGAGAGGGAATTAGCACAGTAACGTTGCAAGAGAGATGACACCAGTGAAGGCGATATCCATGCCATAAACTTTATAGAACAGAAACCAGCATCAAATTTGAACTGTTTTAGTTTCGTCTCGTATGCTACTTCCACTCTTCATCCATCTCATCTCCCTCTTTCTCCCCATACGTTTTCCCTCTTTAACTAAAAGAAAATAAAAATAAATCCCACTTTCAAGACTTCCATCAGAAGAAAGCAACCTCATGATGGCTCCTTGGTGCTGCATTCTTTCAAGTCAAGAAAGCAATATAGTACTGCATTCTTTCATGAGAGCAACCTGTAGTAGTACACACTTGCTCCAATCTCTTGAGCCATTAACAACATGAACAGAAAATAAGGGACTGCGGTATAGATACTGCTCATTCTTTTCTCTCTTTTTTTTTTTGCTATGTTCTAACTTTTCAACTTCTCTTTTGTTAACCATAGGAAGAAATATATACAGACGAAGAAAAGTAGGAAATTAGAAAGAAAATGGGAGTCCGTATAACTGCCCAGAAAAGTAAAAGGCCTACGGATTTTATGTACATGGTCCTTTGGGGATAGAGGAAACCAACCTCTCTTACCGAAGAAATGACGAAATCAAACCAATTACTTATTGACTAACAATAAAATTATATCAGCGAACGTCAGGAGGGCCAGTCAAATTATTACCAAAGGAGCAGCTTTCAACCTTAGCAACCACCTCATCCTTGCAAGGCCCAGCATTTTGCGTTACTGGAACTGAGTTTTTGCATCCTTGACAAACAAAACTGGCAGGGACCGAATCTGAGTCTGGGATTCCAGAACATCGAGTGTGCCGCCAGACACCACAAAGATCACAAGCCATCATTCTCTCTCCGTCGTCATCCTTTGCCCCACAGCTGCACTCCACTGTCCACCTCTCCATCCCTCTCTCCATACTGAACTTACTCCATCCACTCTTTGCATTGCAGCGCCCTCTCACTCGAACATATTCTGCTGACCCTAACAACTTCTTGACCCGGGTGGATTCATCAACACCGCCATAGTCAACCAACTCTTCGGCTTGAAACCTTTTCAACACCAAATATACATCTTGAAAAGCTTTTGATGCTGCAACCTTGAGATCAGATACAGTAGCATTGGTTAGAACAATCAGTTCTGGAGGGGGGTCCAGGGTGGAATATTCTTCAGACTCGTCTGTAAATTCAACTCTACATAAGAGACATGTAAGCGATGGATCTTTAATGGACATCCTTTCGGGCTTGTAGTCCTTTACAAACTGCTTGCAGTCAAGTAGCTTTTCAGCACAGCTGACAGCAAGGTCCCTTGTTTCCTGAGGCACATCTTTCATCATAGTTTGGGGGTGGAGCATCGACTCATATAAGAAGCGTATGTCCAGTACAAGATTTTCTTCTGATAGGCTTCTAGAGGTGGAAGAGTCGTTTGATGCGCTTCCAGCCTCGAGTCTGCAAAATGTTGTTCAGCAGGTTACAAACTTAGTAACCAGAGGTACAGAGCAATTAGAATATAAAATGAACTATTTAGACAATCTTGCTTTAGCTGTTACACTCTGTTAGACAGTGATTGTCCATACAGAGTTAAAGACAATATAAGAGAAATAATGGAGGCCTGAGCTATTAGACAGTTCCCTCTTTCTAATAAACAACTCTGCCAAATTTAAATTTACAACTTCTTTATAAATATGTATTTGATGACTTCAAAAAAAAAAGTGTATTTGAACAGGCAACTGTTATTAACAATCCCAAAAGTCAACCTATACTTATCCTTTCACCTCCCTTTTGGAATTTCTCCACTCCGTGTATCTAGATATCTACATATTTAGTAAGTGAACAAGCTATTTTCAGACCCAAAAATAGTCCCCTCTTACAAGTTTGGTAAAAGGCATCATTCTGGGCCTAAGTGAACTCAAACATCCGAAATCCAGAGTAAAGAAGAAAAACAAAAAAATTGCTGCTAAAGAACCGTACTTGTAATCTTATACAAGCTAAATCACATGCAAATTTGGTGTTTCAAGACATTTGGATCTTTACTCATCTTAGACTCTTGGAATTTACACATCCTTTTTACCGTTTATACTAGAAATTCCCTAAATCTGCTTCCCACAACTTTGCTTGAATCAAGGGCCTCTCCTTCTGAACCCGATAATCATTAGGAGTCCAACTCTAACATATAGGAAGGTAATACAGTGAGGTAGATCAGATGAACCCAGTCCCCATGGGCTAACCAGTGCTACTAACCCTCATTGTTAAAAGCTATAATTCATCTCTCCCAAGAGTCCCCATGACTTGACAATTGCCCTAACGTTGTTTCAAGGCTAGAAGGCTCAAAATAATCATCACTTCGATTGAAACTGTGTAGTGCATTCACTAGTGGAATGATAACAAAGGATTGATATGTAAAAAAGATAAAAATAAAATCCTTTGTCATGCAAAAATTGTATTCAATTTCTAATCGAATGAACAAACTAATGATTGTATTTGGCTTAGCAGCCTTAGCTGACAGGTCACAAAATAATACCTAAATCCTACATAAATGTATCAAGTTTACTATCCTCAGATAAAGAAGGCTGAGCCTAAAACGTGGCAGGATTAAGTTGACAGTAGAAAGAACCGGATTACGTTTGAAAATTGAAACTTCCTACCCAAGGTTCCTTTGAAATTTTTCTCACGCATTTTTTTATCATCACCGTTTTAACAGACATCTTGGCATCACTCTCTTTATCTGGAGTCAGTGTCTGGTTCCTGTATCTTCTCCTTCTCTCTTCAGTACCCTCTCTCTTCCCTCTCTTTCCTCTCGCAAACAAACCAGAAAATTATATGTTGCATGAACATCAACATAGTTTGAATTCTGCTGATTCACTAAGGAGTGAAGAATTGAAAATTCATTGCATGGATCTCTGGATATCAGACTCAGAGAATGGGTAACCTCATGTTCTATGTGCTAAACGTATGTCCATAACAGAAAGTCAATAGATCTAATTTAATGTTCATAACTCAATTCTTCTAAAACCCCACTGTATGTTTCACGTCAAACTATTTCTGTAGGAACTTCTTCAAAGGTTTTCTGGCCAATACAGATTATTTCCACGGATGTTAATACTTATCTTTGTTCATAGTATTACATATAAATATATAATGCAGAAAGGAGCCCCCCGAGGTGGTTCTTACTCAGTAGGAGACAGAGGGAGACGGTGAATTTGGTTAAAAATAAAAATAGTTCTATTAGTGTGGGGAGCTTTGAAAATCATTAGATTGATAAAGGGGGTGAGGATCTGTTAATGCAAGAAAATGCAGATAATTAAGGACAGAAAAGCCAAATTCCTCCCACAACACTGGCAATATGAATTTGATTTCAAGTGATAGAAAACTAAACAAGAGATAAAATGGAAAAGGGCACAACTATTGAGGCTCAATATACTACTAACCTGTATTCAAAATCACCATCAGCATTGCGTCTCGAATTAACAAAGATCCCTTCTGCTACTATTTTCCCTCCAAGTTCGTTGAGGCTATAATCCAGGAGATCGGGTGGTTGTCCCTTGTAAATAGCTTTCCTAAGATTACGCTGATTTACCCAATTTGGCCCAGTTACTGCACGCAGCACCTTGACCATGGCTTCTTCTACACATTCAACATCACTCTTCGTCCAAGAATACAGAACTCCGGAAGCTCGTCGCTTCTTGCTCATGGCATCATCACCCCTTGAAGAACTCTTGGGAGCATCATGGATCAATTTAATCAAGAAACTAAAGAGATCTCTTATATTCAAAAGCTCACGTTCTGATAGGGACTGGTATCTCAAGATGATGTCATGGATGCAAGACGGAAATCGACGTTGCGCAAGAAAGGTGGACAGGGGTAAGGTAGACAGTTTTTCAACAGCCAAATTATAGGCATCAAGAGTGAGAGCAAAACTACCAGTAGCAAATTCATAACCCCAGTCACCATACCAGGGATGTCCTTTGATGATTGCATGAAGTAGCCGATATTCCAGCCCATACTTCTTTGACACATCCATCACACTGACCATTCTGTTCATGTGTGGAAAATGACAAATTGGAGTTTATTGTGATGCAAGATAGGCAATAATAAAACAAAAGAGGGCACTGATAAACGATCATCATAAACAAAGCTAGTGAACAAAATAAGAACACAGAATTTGAGTAAGAGCAAAGCAAAATAAAGGCCTATCCCAGAATATTTGTTTTATGTAGAACAAAAGAGTAAGTACGATATATGTAAATTGAAACCCCTAATCAAACTAGTCCATGTAGTGTGTGGTATTTATCTCCCACGATTACACATTTCAACTCCTAATAGTGTACATCATCCAAAGCCCCACTCATCTAGCCTAGCTAATATACTACTCATAAAAACGAAAAAAATAAATAAATAAAAAATAAGTAAGTCTAGGAACAAAACCAAACCTCACTCCAAGAACTTTACAGAGCCGGTCCCAAAAGTCCATGATATGGCATCCAGAAAGCATCCTCGAGCCACCTTCCCTTCCATTTACCCTGAGAAGGTGTCCAAAACCATTTGAATGGACTACTCCATGCAGGAGATGGGTTGTGTTCTCTAATTGGTTGTACACCCAATCTTCAACATCATCTGTACTTGCATCAAGGTTGCAAGATTTGCACCTGAAACCATGACACATTTCAGCAACATAAGAAATCAAAGATCACTCAACTGAATTAACAGCAGTAGAAGAATAGACAATTATATATTAGTGTGAAACATTTTTAGTAAACTGATGCACCTAGCTGTACATGAAAACACCTCTTAGTTTAATATTCTTAATTATGTTTGTATCTATTTAAAAATACTCGGTGCTCACATTGGGTTTATTATAAAATTTCTTATATTTTTATGACAGAACTGGCTTTCTTGAGCAGCCATAATCACATTTATACCAAACTTAATACCATATAGCGATATACAGAAACCAGTTGATCTCGTATGATATACAAGGCTCTATAAGAATAATATATTCTATTAGAAGACAACCGAAATATGGATTTATATATAAATGCATATAGATAACAAACAATAACCAACCAAATGATATTGGTGAATTAAGAACATGCATAAATCAATTAAAAACACAGTGGAAGCAGACATCAGAAAATGTAAAAACACGTTACAGTGAATACTTAGGTACCAACTGAATTTTTTTGAAGTTAGGACTTCGGAAGTGATGGATTTGCTCTCATGCTCAAGGCCCCATGCAGTCCTCACATGTAATACTGTACCAGTTCTACTTATTTGTACTCTCAATACAAGTTTTAATATAAAAAACATTCATTTTCTTTGCGACTGATGTGAGGTCTAGTTGAGTCAGATAAAACTTTATCGACTTCTTTCAGTTCATATGTCCTTTATTAATTTTCCTTGAATTCCCTAAAACATTTCTAGATACATTCTTATATGTATGTCATCTGCTTGGCATTGGTACTAGAATCTATGCAACAAAAGCCAACATAAATCAGATAAGCCATGCTTATAATAACTATACATTATATTATCAGAAATAAAGGCATATAATAAAATTTCAAGTCCTCACTTGGATTCGTAGATATGCACAACATCTCCACAGCACATACAAGGCTTGTGATACCCGCCAATGGAATTACCATCAGCCTTAATTATAAAGTGATAACGTTTCCCGCAAACTGGATGACCACTCCATCCTAAATGTTTGAGAAAGTTTGATCAAAACACACATACAAGTAGTTATGTTCTTACAACACATGAGATGATTACGTCCATGATGCCTAATCATAAACCAAAATCATTGAATTAATTCCCTACTTTGGTCGACAGAATAGTCTGGACAACAAGATAAAACAAGAAGCTCTCTTTAATGTCAGGAGCATGATAGGTATGTAATCTACTTGGTCAAGACTCCTTTATCATGCATTTCTACTCGACCAGCACAAAAAACCAAGGAAAAACAGATTACAGCCTCTGTCCAAAGCTCATCATTAAATGTAGTTAAGAAACCATTGTGCAAATTCAACAGCCCCTAGGGTGACGCATTCAAGTCCTCAGTACACTACATCCTATCAAATCAACTTATGAAGAACACACGTCATCATTCAACTTTACTAAGCCTTAAACATTAACTTAAAAGTGCAAGTTTCAAACTAAGAATGGCCGATTCCACTGATGGAATAGCTGTCAAGCAACAACAGCTATCAGCTCTTGTCATGGACTCATTGTCATGACCTGTGTAAGGCACCAAACACCAACTTGGTGCTTATTCCATCAGTCCACAAGTAAAATCACCGTGCCGTACTACCGTCACAAGAGGACAACTACTCAAACATCACCGGGACCCCGAATAATCAACAATTTGCCTAATCCTAATCAGGAATTTACAGTTCTATTATTAACATTTAGCAAGAAATGGAACATCATCACATCATATCCTACATTTTAATATGAATTAATAGAAACAAATATAAAAACTATGCAGGCAAAAAAGCATAGAACTCGGGTGAGTCAACTCACCGACAACTCGGCACTGATCACAATAGACGTTTCGAGATCTGGCGACGTCCTCCTCGACGATATCGAGGCACACGAAGGGCGAATGGGGACCGTCCGCCGAGGCCGCGGTCGCCGGGAGCTGATCGGCAGCATCGCCGACCCTGAAGAGGATCTGCCACGTCATCAGGTGAGGGAAGAGGGACGACGGCGGAGGAACCAGCGCATGGTTAGAGAGAAACTCCCTGACGACGGTCCTGAAAGGTCCAGTAGCCTCCGCCGACGAGGACGGGTAGGTGAAGAAGTCGTTGAGATCCGCCGTGATACGCCTCTTCATCCGCTTCTGAGGTCGCTCATTCACCACCATCACGGCGGCGCGTGATCACCGATATCCTAGAAGGTTCCGGATCGAGCCAGACTCTCCCGAATGTTTAGGGCTTCAAAGAAATCAAATTCACTTTCATCTCTCTGTAAATTCTTCTTTTTTTTTTCTTTTTTTTTGAAAATAATTTGAATTTAAAAGAGAGGATCGTGTGAAATAAACGGTTGCTGTGAATGATGAGATCGGAAGAAATTTGTAGAGCTAGCGATCAAAATTTGTTCAAGAAAAAAGAGGAAAAGGGGAATTTCTTTATTTCCGTGCCGAGTCATATAGACCACGTGCCATTCTTCTTCCTTGTCTAGGAATTAATGTAAAATTAAAATAGAGAATTACAGTTTACCCTCTCAACTGTTTAGATATTTCACTTTGGTACCTGGTAAAAAAGAGAGTTGCATATGCATCCCTAACAGTGTAGATATTTTCGTTTTTGTACCTAACTGTTAAAACTTGTGTATTTTCTGAGCTCAGGCTGTTAATTCTGACACGAACGAACAACAAAACTCGGAGCTATATTTCTCTCATTCGTCAGCAAACAATGCATGTTTGATCAAGGGCAGTTGTTCACTCTAGTACTCTATATATGTGTCCGATGTCTTTCATGCATTGTCGTCTCCCCTCGAGCACAAGCTTTGTCATTTCAATCCTTCTCAGTAACCTCCACCACCAACATTCCTTGCTCTCCGCTCTCTCTGCCTCTTCCAAACCTTTAGAGTTTTGTTATGGCCTAAATTGAGATGTCATTTCATTTTCTAATTATAGTGACTACTAAAAACAGTACAAGGCAATTAATGGTTGCTCTTCTTTAGGACTAGTTGAGTGATTTTGTTTGGGAGGAGAGGCTGTCCTTGTTTGTTGGGTGATTCCATATTTCCATTATAATTGAATAAGTTGCACTTGCTCAAGTATGTTTTCCGAATTAACAGAAAATAAATAGAAATCTAGACGGCTCAATTTAACAATTTTCGGAACATAGATGACAGCAAGTTGTAGATATAGGAAGAAATGGAATGCCATTGAAGGATAATAGTAAAAAGGAACAAGTAGTTTAACCTTACTTGAGATAACAAAACATTATAATACAATAGAAAGTTAGTTGAAAGTATTATTTATTAACAGCAGATTACTTATCCTCACGGGTCAAAATCAAAAAACTGTACCATAATCAGGTTGGAACGCTAAGGGCACGCTCTATGTCCTCCAATGATCGCCCTTTAGTTTCAACGACATTACCAGCTACGTACAAGACAGCAAGCAGACAAACAGCAGAGAATCCCAGATACACCGAGCTGATCCCGAACTTGGTTACAAAGCTCAAGAAATACAGGCCAATGACGAAGTTTGATATCTGATAATACAGAATGAAAATTCAATTCATAAGTGACATAACAGATGTCTTCATTCAGTTTTTATCGCAAAGTAATTAGCCCTAAGTAAGAAAGGCACACATACATAACCAACTGCAGCTTTTGCAGTCAAGTTTTTTTTGTTCCAATAATTAATTTTTTTTTTTCAATAATTTAAGTATCCACCAAACGCAAAATTTGCTATTCTAATAAAAAAAGCCAAAGTACAACATTCACAAAACAAAATTTATCCCAGTAAGATATTGATTAGTAAGGTACCATCTCACTTCAAAAAAAATATGCATTTTCTATTGCCACTTACCCAGTGCATGCCCAATGACAAAGAAACTGCTTTTGCTCTGATTCTTGAAGCAAATATCTCTGGCAGAAGAAGAGCGGGCACCGGGCCAGCACCAAGCGAAAAGGACAATACATAGCTGTTGATCAAAATAAGAACAGTGTTGAGATACAAACATGAACATCTAAAATGGAAGAGTACGGTTTTTTTTTTTTCTTTTTTTACAAAAAAAAACTCTAACTTACAGAACAGTCCCAGCAACAGCAAGGGTGCCAGAATATGGAGCCAAAACACTCCAAGTAAACGACAAAGCAAGCAGCAACATTGAAGCAGCCTACAAACAAACAAACAACAACAAAAAGAAAAGACAATTGATCAGTAAACATAAGCAAACAGAAACGTTTTTCATTCAAATTTAAATAATTGATACAGCCAAAGCAAGTTTTATTGCATTGGACAGTGAAATCTTATATCACAGACTATTTGACAGACAGACCTAAATTCCCTTATTTTCCTTCATGGATCCACTTTTATCAGCCAGATCGGTTACAGAGATTTAATTAATAAGTGCCAAAATATTCAGAGAAAAATACACAATATTCTTATATCTATTAGATCACAGTTGGATGAATTATTGAACCATAAAGTTTAAAGGGTGACTTTCAATGGGGTCCAGAAAACTGACAGCTCGAAATCATTAACCAACATTGGAAGTATCTAGATATTCCTTTACTTGTGTATCAAGTAAAAATGGCGTTCATTTACTTCATATAAAACAAATCTTTGATGAAGATAATATTACCATTCCTCCAAAACTTATCAGGAGAAGACTTTTCCTTCCTTGTTTGTCCATCAGTGACGATGCAACAGCTGTGCCTGTTAAGGGATAATCCAGAGTTTGAGAAAACACTATGACAGCATAATAATTTTTCCAATCTTCGAAACTAACCAAAGACATTTGCTGCTCCAACAAGAGCACTTGCTGCAACATCTGATGTTATGCCAGCACTGCGGAAGACAGAAGTGGAATAATAAACCACAGCATTTATCCCAGCTAACTGTTGGAACAAGAAAAGTGCCGCACCAACACTAACAACTGTACAAACACATATCTGTCAAGAAAGGAAAAGAAATGTATGACAGAACATGAATTCTAAGAACTAGGCAAACCTTTCCAATAGCGGCTACTAAACAGATCAAACCAGCCTGCTTCGGGTTCAGTAGATCCATGACTTGCTGATGTTAAGTCATGCATCACCTCAGTTACTCTCTCTTTTCCGTATAATGTTTTTATAACCTTTTCAGCTTGGGAAGTTTTCCCTTGCTGCAAAATAAAGCACTGATAAGCACTTCTACTGAAAATGCCCAATTACAGCTGAAAAACATGGTAAAAATTCAGATTCGACAACTTTGCACATATATGTTTATTAAATAAAATTGCAAACCTGTAAGAGCCATCTAGGACTTTCAGGCGAAACAGCCATTCCTAAAGCCAATAGAACAGAGGGAACTATTGCAATACCAAACATTGTCCTCCACCTATAAAGAAAAAGTAGGGTTAATTGAGAGAGAGAGAGAGAGAGAGAGAGAGACCAAACATAAGAAAACAAAGAGAACTGTTTTACTAAGGTTCTTAGACATGGTTTGGTATACTCAATTCTCATGAATATAGAACATAGTGTATAGTTCATTCACTCACTGATGACATTACATGAGCTATGTATTAAATAAAAAAAGATCATTATTATTTTATAAACATCGATATCTCAATCATAAAAGTTTAATTGGCAATCAATATACAATTACAAAATAGTCTGTATTGATCTCAGCTTCGGAATAAAAATAAATATATTTTTCTATTGTTTTCAGGTTTCTGCCAACTGTCTCACATAAATGCTATATCGAACTGTGACATGTATTTATAATTCATTTCAGGCATTATTGCCAAATTACCCCAAGCTTTCCTGTCATTTTGAAATAAACTATCATTCTACATCTCCATCGATCAGCATTTCCCATCCAATTTTTTGTCCCTTTGGTGGTAAAGCATGTTTAGGGAAAATTGAGACTTGAGGATGCCACACTTGCCTAATCTTATGAATACAAATCTTAAAAACTGAAAAAAGTAATCTCAATATTGAATTTAAAAAATTAATAAGTACCTACAGTCTACCATATGCGCTAGGCCTAATATGCGCCACCAATCTCACATAAATGCAATGTCTCCACTTCTGGAATTATCTCCAAATTACCCCAACTTTGGCAATTTCCTGTTTTCGTGCAATAAATTGTGGAGTTGCCAAACTCCACCAATTTCAGCATTTCCTATCAATTTTCCATCCATTTATGTGACATGGCATCCTTGGAGCCCATTCATTGACTATGAAAATCCCACATATGCCCCATGTGGTAATTCCAACATTTAAAACTCCATAAAGTAACTTTGAATATTAAAAAATAAAAAGATCAAAATGGTTCATGGACTTTCCCAATCAACTCCAGCTTCATCTCCTTACCAAATGAACTCTTTCTAATGCCACCAATAAAGAGGTCATCTCTCTTACCTCTTCGTAATTAGGCTTCTTCTAAAACCAAAATCTCAACTCACCTTAGAAGTAAATTGAACAGCAAAATTTCTTATAATGTGTCTTCTGTTCTACAGGAATGATGTTTCTGAATAGACTTTTATGCTGCAACTATTTTAATTCACTATAATTGTTTTGTTTTAGGTTAATGTATCGAAAAGGCAAACAGACGTACGATCCTCTATCGCATGCGCATGCGCATGCACAAATTATTTACAAGGAGCAGAGAAAAAAAAAAAAAAAAAAAAAAAAAGATGATACCATAACGGATTTGCTGATAAAGGTAATCCAGCCACCAGTGCTCCAAGGATTCCAAGACATATAAAAAGCTGGTTTACAGATCCAAGTGCACCTCGAATTTCAGTTGGAGAGATCTAACCAAGAGAACATAGTGTCAGTCAGTCAGTATATAAAAAACAAGAATCGGATATCAATATATAGGAATTAACATTACCTCAGAAATATAAAGTGGGACAATAGCTGATGAGATGCCAATTCCAATTCCAGCAAGTAAGCGACCAATTATCATTTGCTCCACACTCTGGGCTGTAGCACTGAAATTTTTTTTTTTTTTTAAAAAAAAAAAATCGGTTTCTAATGTTTTTATCTGACATCATAACTCATAATCCAAGAGAAAATACAGACCATAAAAATGCTCCAATCGTTAGTGGAATCGCATCAAGTTGGAAAGTCCTAGCTCTCCCAAACTTGTCAGCCAATGTTCCACCAGTAAAAGATCCAACTGTGGCACCAGCTAGAAGTGTGCTAACAACCCACCCTGCAGAAGGCATAAGGTGGAAACAATGAACTATCGATTCTTGAGAGCAATCACAATTAAAACCATCTTAGTTGCAGAATCATATTATATGTTGCAATTTGATAAATATACCAAGGCTTTGAAATGACAAGAAAATACATTTCCAAAAAGACTTCCCCAATGTATTATCTCCAATGGAACAAAAGGACAAAAAAACTGTATACATTACCATCCAAGACAGTCTGTTTTTTATTGTCACAGTATTGCAGAATTAAGAAAATTAAGAGCATGTTCTCCATGACACTATAAATCAGAAATATAAAAGACTTTAAGAAGAAAAAGAAACAAGGTAAATATCGGACATGCCTTTTAATCCAACGTTTTCAGCAATACCAAGATCCTTTGACAGGTACTCAAGAGCACCATTTACCACCCTGCAGAGAATACAGCAGAAGCCACCATAAGACTCGCATGCGACGAAGTTATACAGCTGAACTATTGTAGAAAGAGAAGGCTTTGGTCCTATAATATAATCAGCTCTGACTCCATGGCAAAAATAGAACAGGAAAGAGAATACTTAACAGTCATGACTGCATACATATCTTCTGACCACATAGATTTGAATGCACAATGCATACATATCATCTGAGCAGAGCAATTTGAATAAATAATGTAAATGAACCAGTAATTAAGTATGGCCAAATTATGTATGATAGTAGAGCAAATCTTTCCTTTGCCAATTCAAATCTTACCCGAGATGATAACCAAATAAAATGGCTCCAAGACAGGCAACACCAACATATGGCAAAACTGTTCCAGAAGATTTGACCTGAGGCGTGGGAGGAACAAGATTCTCCATGTCCCCATCTGCAGCTAAACATTATAAAGTACGGGTAAGAACAGAAACAATTCAAAACCAAAGCATAAAATGTTCAGTTGGGTATCAAAATCCAGTTGCTAAATTGCCGCATTCCACAAACAATACTATACAGCTCCTGTTTACCAAACTGAAGTCCAAGGAAATTCGACATCATCCAAGAAAAATCCTGATCAACAACACTTTATATAGAGTTGACTTTTTTTAGTTTAAAATATTTGTTCTGCCAAAGAATGGTGGTGCAATGACGAAAACACGAGTATTTCAAGGAGCAAGCATAAACAATGTGGAAAAGCTAATCTCATGTCATTATAGAAACCCAAATCAAAAAAGCCAAAATAGGGCTCAACTAGCCAAAGAACTATAGCTTAAGTAGCGAAAACACGTTTGAATAATAAACATACCAGAAGCCTGAGCCCTGAGTGATCTGGGTTTCAAGGAGTTCATGGAAATCCCATCAAACCCGATTCCAGGACGTGCAAGCTTGGCTCCCATAGCAGAAGTGAGCACAGTGGCCTTATCAGTCATACACAGAAGACTTGTTCTTCTGAAATCACCAAAACCCAACACCCTTCTTTGCTGTTGGACTTTGACCCCAAAAACTAACTTCTCCCTGATCGAACCATACGTTGACGCTTGCATTTTATCTGGTCATTAATTAAAAAAAAATATATCTGATCCCAATGCAGAAACTATCAATTTTAGGTAGAAACTAAATTGTATTAAGATTTCATGTTACCTGGGCTGAATGATTATTCGGAATTGAATTCTTCCTGAGAGTGTGGGGGATCAGAAAAATCAGAGTGATCGAGAAAGAAGGAGCGGCGGAAGCGAAGATTGAAGAATGTGGGAGTGGTTAACCTTTGAGACAGAGAGAGAGAGAGAGAAGTGAAAACTGTGAAAGGCGAGCGGTGCCTTGGGCTCTTGTTCTTCTTCTTCTTGGTCTCTCAGTCGGAGTCCGACTCTACTTGCTTCTTATTTCATTTTTTTATATTTGCTCTGATCTCTATTTTGATAACTACAAGAGTGAGAGAGAGAGACCCAAATATGGTTAATTAAGTTAGATTTTAAGGTTTTTTTTTATTATTATTAAAGTGAGGTAGTAAGCTTTTTCGGTTAAATCAATTTTTCTCTTCGGTTAAAGTCTCAATCACAATTTCAAAAAAAAAAAAAAAACAGTCTCAATCTAGACTTTTTGCTTAGACAGTAAGAGCATCTCCAACAATCTTTTCTATACCCATACCTATACCTATATTTTAACTCACTCAAACTCATTATTATTCAAACTCATATTTCATTTCCAACCATTATATCAAAACTTATACTCATACCCAAATTTTAATCATTTTATATAATTTGGGTATGAGTATGGGTCATCAACAAATAAATATCATTTCATATATAATGTTTACGGTTAAATGATTTATATAACAACAAATAAATTATATAAATCATACATAATAATTTAATATAATATGTTGTTCTAGTTAAAATTAAATATTTTTTTTTCTTCTTAAAAATTAATAATGTTTATCTTCTCAATAATTACATATTTGATAAGATTTCGGATCTTTAATTTTGGGTATAGTTAGCTCCTCGTGTTGTTGCGTGAGAGACTAGTGAGATTACGTTTTAGATATTTATCTGTTACGTGTCATATCTTATCTTGATCAATCATTTTTGGTCCGTCCATAAATACGAGGCTCTTCACTCCATCATACCTCACTAATTCACAAACACTTCTCTCTTATATCAGAATTCAAGTTCTAAGTTTTTGTTGTTTGCTGCAATGAATAGGCTGAGGAAACTACTAATGAAGGAGGAGGAAAATTTCATCACAAGGAATCGTCAAAGAGCCCTGGTGATGCAGGCAGCTTCCTCACACATTCAGAGGATCCAAGAGGAAGAATCTGAATGGGGTGGTTCTCAAGAAGGCCGGCGATACACCCATAGAGAGCGTGAAGCTATGGATCAACGACTGAAAGCTCTTTACTTCACTTGGCCGTGTCGGTTCGAAGGCGATGTGTTTCGTAGGAGGTATCGAATGCGGCCTCATGTGTTTGACCAGATGATGCACGATGTCGCTAACCATGACTCTTACTTTGTCCAAAAGCTTGACGCCTCCGATCGGCTTGGCTTGTCAACTGAACAAAAGTTGACTTGTGCCATGAGGATGCTTGCTTATGAGCTTCCCGCCGACCTGTGTGGTGAGTTCCTCGACATAGCAGAATCTACGGCTTTGGAAATTCTAAGTCACTTTACTAGAGCAATCTGGAAAGTATACCACAAACATTACCTCCGTCGACCATCAAAGGTAGATTTGCGGCGGTTGCTCAATGTTGCTGACAAAAGAGGATTCCCTGGAATGGTTGGAAGTCTCGACTGTATGCACTGGCAGTGGAAAAACTGCCCAACCTCATGGCAAGGGCATTTCACCGGTTACAAAGGAAAGCCAACAATCATCCTTGAGGCGGTTGCATCATATGATACTTGGATATGGCACGCCTATTTTGGACTTCCAGGCTCCCTCAATGATATCAATGTCATTGGACAGTCTCCGCTATTCGACGAAGTTTGTAGAGGTGAGTCGCCTCGAGTCAAATACCATGTTGGAGATCACCAATATGGTCAATGTTACTATCTAGTTGATGGGATCTACCCGAAATGGGAGACTTTTGTGAAAGCAATTAGAAACCCGATCACGCCACAACAAGCTCATTTTACAAAGATGCAGGAGTCATTCCGAAAAGATGTGGAGAGAGCATTTGGAATACTCCAAGCTCGTTTTGCAATTGTAAGAGGACCAGCTCGTGGATGGGACAGGGAAGATATCTAATACATCATGATGACTTGCATTATTTTGCATAATATGATTGTTGAAGATGAGCGTGATGAAACTGAAGATAATCATGAAGTTGATCCCGATGAGGTCCCAACAAGACCAAGGAGAGCAGAAATATATGATCAATACGAAGTAGATCATTTGGTTGAGCGTGATCCTCCTGCACTTGGGGAATTCATGCGCCGATACCAGCAGGTTAGATGTCCAATTGTGCATAAAAGCCTCCAGAAGGATTTGGTTAATCACCTATGGAATGTGAAGCAACAGGCAGAACAGAACCGCATGTGAAGCAACAGGCAAAGCAGAACCGCATGTGAAGCAATAGTATGCTTTATGCTTTCAATAATTGGCATTGTGTCATGGTGTGTGTTTAGTATTATTGTAATGTTTGCAATTTGCTTCTTTTATTTATTTGTTGTTTGTGTGTTTAGTATTATTGTAATGTTTACAATTTGATAAATAAATTACTCATTAATTATAATTGAAAGTCAAAGTACATTCATTTCATAAATTAAAGTACCAAAATGAAATTAAAATAAAAGCAACAAAGTATTAATACATTGGGTCATCTTCACCTTCAGATGAAGCAAATGGTTGGTGTAACACGGCATTGTAAGCTTGTTCCTCCCTCTCAATAACCATAGCTTGCTTCCTTTCCTAATAAGCCCTAATTGGGGCGGGAAATTTTGATGGATCCACCGCTATTGTGGCTGCATCATCCGCACGTTCTTGTGCAAGTCTAGTCTCCTCCCTAAGTTGTAGTCTGTGTTCGAGATCGCGATCTCCTTGGTCTGCAATTCTTTTCATTTGAGCTAAGAGTTTAGATGTGTCATCTTGTTTGCATCTTTTCTTAGCAGCCCTTTGAGCTTTTTGGCGTAGAGGGCGTGCATGCACATTTGAAGGGCTTGAGGTTCCCTCAATGGGTGTATCTTCTCTGGACAAGTCAATAGGTGACGGACCACTAGTGATTTCATCATCCAGGGACAAAGGTTTGCTAAACTTTTCTGTATCCTTTAATATTGGCCAACAATGCGCAAATTTAAAGTCCTCCCCCAAAGACAATGTATGATATACCGACCTAGCTTGCACTTCCTATATATTCATATAAGAAATATATAAGTGGTCATATACACACTCACACACATGTGCTAGTGATTATAAACAAGATATTAAATGTCATAAACATAAACGAATATTAGCAAATTCCTTATATTGGGTTATAAAACAAAAAAAAATATTACCGGTCATAAACAAATAAATATTACCAAGTCGGTGGCATTTTCACCACTTGCGTGAGCGGCCTCCGCTTTGGTAAGAGCTTCACGCCACCTTATGCAACCCGGTCTAATCTTTTTCCAACGAGCTTCACACCCTCCTCCCGATCTAATAACGGAACCGGGTGGCTTGCAAGCTTCATACACTTCCCATATACGATCCCATAATTTTTTCTTCTCTTGACCGGTAGCTTTGTCACCGTCTTCACCAACCGCAACCACCGCCATGCACAACGACACATCTTCGGGGTTTTTCCAAGCTTCTCCCCTAGGTTTGGGGTTGGACATCTTTGAAAAAAAAAAAAGTTTGAAAACTAGCTAGATGAAGAACAATTATGAAAATTAAAGAGTGTAGAAGGAGGAGAGAAGTTTTGAAGTGAAAAATTATGAAGAAGGTGGATGGTATTTATAGAAATTGGTACAAATTACTGTTCCAACGGGCAAAATAATTTTCTATATTTTTCTATTTTGTTTCTTCTTATTTTTCAAGTTTTTTGTTCATTTCAAAACAAATTTTCAGCCTAATTTTTTTTTTCTGATGGCTTTATCTGGACCTTTCATTTTGAATCGAATCAATTATGGGCCGCTTATTTTCTGACCGTTGGAGGACCTCAGCCGAGCTCACGTGAGATCAGCCACACCAGTCAAACTCTCTCAACGCGTGGTTAGCGTGTCCTCCGTCTCCAGCCGTTTTTTTGTCCTTTTGCGCGCGTCTGTTGCCTTTCTTGGCCCTGGCGCGTCGCTTCTGCTGCAGCAGACTGCTCCACGTGCAGCTGCTGGTCGTGGGTCCCGCGCATGTGGCAAATGAGTTTCCTCCTTCACAGTCGACCCATTTTGGGTCGGGAGACTGGGAGGAACCCATTTATGGGTATGAGTTTTGATTGTTGGAGATGAGTTTATATGGGTTTTGAGTATAGGTATGGGTATGACAACCCTTGTTGGAGATGCCCTAAGGTTCAAACCATTTAGCCATATCGCCTGATGACTTTTTCAACTTATGTTTCTTTTAATGTGCTTTGGCATGGACAATTTATCGAGATGACTAAACTATTAAATGTATTACACCTAGTGTTGGGTTCGGTTAAGAAATGTACTGAACAAAAACTTTCACTTCAGTTCGGTTATGTTTCTAAGTGTACCCAAAATTAAATCGATCGAACCGGTTCAGTTTGGTTAGATTCAAGTACGAATCTTTTATAAAAAAATTATTTGTATATTAACTTTTACCTAGGAGCTTCTTTTTCCACATATTGACATGACGTTTGGTCTAATATTAGAAAAACTTAATAACAAAAAGAAAAATAAAAAAAATCTACAACGTGAAGCTCTTGAGAGCTCTTTAGTTGATCCAAGTGAAACACCAGGAACACATAAATAAACCGGCTGTCCATGATGAGATGAGCTTTATTTGCAAGTTTATCTGCTAGGAAATTTGTCTCACATGAATATGTCTGAAAATCACGCTAAAGACTTGAGAGCCAGATGTTAAATGTCATAAATCAAACTCTGAATACGATACAAGTAGTAGAACAGATCTTGAAAATAATCAATTAAAATTTTGGAGTCCTTTTTGACGATAATATTAGAGCAATCATTAAGGAGTGCATTGTGTAAACGTGAGCGAAGAGGTGATGGTTCAACGACTAACACACCAGTGAAAGTCAACAAAATTCAAGACTACAATTATAGCAAGAGAATCACGGATAACGATGTCACTCTACCTTGTATAATAGAACCATCAAAAGTTAATTTTCATTTGATGTTTTTTAAGACAATTTTTACTTCATAACATCATTGGGATAAATCATTTGACCATGAAAAACTTAGTCAAGGGAGAATGACCTGGATTTATATCTAGGATTGGTACAAATATAATTGAGTAGGTAAAAGTTGGAATGATGAAAGCCGCCTTGTTTCTATCATGCCAAATCGACCAACAAATATGAGAAGAGCATTTTGCAGGGCTCACTTCCAAGTTCCAAAAGAATAACAAAGATGTAGCAACAATGAGTGTCAAGACCCACCCCGAATTTCACCCTGAAACCCGAAGTAAGTCTTGCGGGGTCCACCTCCAAGGAAAATTTACTGAAGCATTCGGTAAACCTCCCTTGAAAATTGACAACCCTAACTCGGAGAATCCAAGAATTACCCATAAAAATAATCCAAATAATAAAACATGAATCCTAGCACACTCCATTAAAATATTATATAATAATTCCAAGAGTATTCAGAGCTACTAAAACCAACGGAAGCAGGAAAATACACTAGTAGGTTAAGCATGTAACCTACTGGTGAAAACCTACTGGTGAAAAGTGGCTGATAGATGGGTAACTATGCCTCGTCTCCTCCTACTAGTACCGACCCGCACTCTGCAGGCTGGGCATTTTAAAAAACGAAGAGCCCAGGGGAAAACATTTGAAACTGTTAGAGTGAGTGGACAAAAATGAATTCAATGAAAATATTTATGCTTTCCCAATTTAAATTTCCATATAAATTATGATGCACGCGACAGATCAAAAGCTCTCAACTCAAAAACTGGCAAATACATGACTAGCTCCGGCTAGTCTCCGAAACTTAATTAAATACAGCCTCTCAGGCTAAACTATATATATATATATATATATATATATATATATATATATATATACACAGGCCTTCTCAGCTGCGGAGGTCCGCACCAATGGTTTTGGTGCGGATTTCCATTTTTGCACCACTTTTCGATCGAATTTCTCCATCTCCACCGTCTAGTATCTAGATAATATTGTGTAGATCATCTTTGCAAAATTTCAGCCAATTTGGTAATCGTTAAGGCCCTCAAAATTGCTTTTTCTGCATGAACGGTTTATGTTTGACAAAATTCAGTCCGTCAATTTGTTTTTCGAGTTTGAGGGCCTTAACGATAACCAAATTGGCTAAAATTTTGCAGAGATGATCTACACAATATTATCTAGATACTACACGGTGGAGATGAGGAAATTCGATCAAAAAGTGGTGTAAAAATGGAAATCCGCACCAAAACCATTATTGCGGACCTCCGCACTTGAGAAAGACTGTATATATATATATGTATATATATATATGTATTTACACTCGTCATACTCCTTGTATGATTTCTTATGAAGAAATACAAAAGAAATAGAAATTCATACAAGGCTATTACGCTTGCGTCTAACGCTCACATCACGCCATAATGAAATTTTACCTCATTATGCGAAAAACACGGGTGTATATATACGTGCATATTCCCCATATGAATTATTATTGTTTACGCCTAAATTAATATTTTACTGGACAGTAAATGTCTATGTAAATATCAATTATTTCTTGGACCATGTCATACCGGCGAGATGGAGTTTCTCTAAGTTTTCAAACAGTAGCCCGCCAGTGAGACCACGCGAGCCGAGTTAGACTTCGCGCGGAACGAACTGCATGTGAGCTGGACTTCACTTAGCTTGCGCGCGGAATGGACATAGGCGGACTACGCAGTTCGCGTGGAACACTTAGCTCGCGCGCGGAATTACTATTCAACACTCTGCGAGGCGAAGCGAGATTGCCAGTCGGCATAGGCGAGGCGAGATTGACTCTCCGCGTAGGCGAAGCGAGGCTAGCTGGCGAACTAGCTCGCGTAGAAGACTCCGCGAGGAAGCGACATGCGGAGTCCGCGCGCACCACGACAAACGTTGAAGACTTTTACAAGTCTTTGACATGCTTCGGGCCAACCCCTGTGGCCCATTAAATATAAAAAGCCCTTTTAAGGCTCGCGAGCTGCAATAGCCCGCGAAATGGGTGCGAGCTACAGAAGCACGCGAGATAGCACCCTGTAGCAGCCCGCGGGGCGAATTCCAGTTCGCATAGGAGTTTACAGTTGGCAGCGCGGAAGCAATGCATTATGAGGAATGAAGTGTGCGAACTGGACATGTGTCACAAGATGGTTGGTTCGCATGGACGAAACAGTGTGTAAACACGAAAATGTCTGCGACAAATAACAGAACAACACGTGTACAAACAATAATTTAATCAAATCAATGCGAATGCGGGTTACAATCTTTGTGAACTCCTCTAATTCTATCTCTGAATTTAGGTCTAACTCAAGGGTGACAAGCACTTGTTCTTGAGGGTTACACGAGATGATCGTGTAACAAGTATTTGAGATTTGGATTTGGATTTGGTGAAGAACTGGCTATGAGCTTGATAGTTCTTCAAGGATTTGATGAAGAACTGGCTATGAGCTTGATAGTTCTTCAAGGATTTGATGAAGAACGGGCTATGAGCTTGATAGTTCTTCAAGGATTTGATGAAGAACTGGTTATGAGCTTGATAGTTCTTCATGGATCTTGGGGAGACTTCTGAGCTCGCGGGAGGGATTCTTCTCTCTCTCTCTCTAGTCCGCTGCTTCTGTTGATGCTCTCTTGGTTTCGCCCTTTTTCTCTGCCCCTCCTCATGGTATGAGAGGGGGTATTTATACTGTTAACATGCCTCCACTTAAGGCAAGTAATGAAGATTTTGAATCAATAATATTTCCTTAATCAAATCAATGAATCTTGACTGATCGATTTACTTGCTGATTTTAACACAATCAGATCAATCAAATCTTAAGATTTAGATATGCCCAGATCGCTTTAGATTAATGTCCTGTTTTGATCAAGATCATTAGTAAGGGGCGAGCTATCTCACGGACATGGAAAATATCCCGCGAGGAGGATTGATCTCCAAGCGAACCGTGATTTCCAATCCCTGCATGCATACGAACTCTGTCGTCTAGCTACTTCGTGAATTACCCCACGCGGAGCCAACTCGCCTCGCCTTCGCATGAAACTACGCGCGCGGAGTCATTCCACCTTGCCTTTATGTATATGTGTGCGGAGTCATTCCGCCTTACCACTGTTTAAGTCTATGCGAAGTGAAGTCCAGTTCGCCTCGCCTTCCTTTATCTCTATGCGGAGTTATTCCGCTTCACCACTGTTTAGGTCTACGCGAAGTGAAGTCTAATTCGCCTCGCCAAGCTTAGCTCGCCTCGCGAAGTCAAAGTCACCGTTTAGGTCTATGCGAAGTGAAGTCTAATTCGCCTCGCCAAGCTTAGCTCGCCTCGCGAAGTCCATTTCGCCTTGCGGAGTCTATTTTGCCTGGTGAAGTCACAACGTCAATCCACACTTGATAATTGATTTCAATTGGGGGTTTAAGGTTTTGTTGTAGGCCCACCATTTCCACATTGCCACGTGTTATTTCCAACGGCTTTCCAATTTTGTTGACTCACGAGCCACGTATTTACTTGGATTATTCAACGACTATTTTTATCGTTAAATTTTATATGTCTACAAATGCCCTCATTTCAAGGTGCGTCGTAGCCATGCCGTCGTCATGTGCCAAAGGCGTGACTTGAAGTCTATGTTTTAATGGGTCAATCTTGTGGGAGTTCCCAATTTGGTAGGGATTCCTAATTTTGTAAGGATTCCCTATTTTCTCGTAAAGATTCCTTGAATTTACAGGATATCCAAATTTTGTAAGGATTCCTTAATTCGCAAGGATTCCTACCCAAAAAAGTTTCCAAGTAGTGGGCGGAAATCTTTGATGTATTTCTTTCTTGATTCGCTGGATTCTCCATACTTCTCCAGTTCCAATGGGGAAAGATTGCACTATAAATTAGAGCCTCCGGTTTGAACATTATTCATCACAAAGTCACAACCATCTCGCTGTAAGATTAGCAGTATAATCTCTCTCCTTTTGATTTGATTGTTATGGTGCAGAGTTATATAATCCGCTGACTTCTCCCTTTTTTTTTTGTCTTGTAGGTCGCGAGGTCTTTCTGAGTTATCTACCTTCAACAACAGAAGAAACCCTACTCGGCGAAGCGCTACAGAGTTTTAAAGCAGCGAGGCGCGACAAAAGTTTAGGGCAGCGAGGCGCAGCAGAAAGTTCCAGGCCGCGAGGTGTTGCAGAAAGTTCAAGCCCGCGAGGCGAACTCCTGTACACTACTTCGCATGGCATCCTTCAAGAGTTTCAAGAAAGGCACAATCACTATCCTTGAAGACAGCAATGACGTTCAAAGTGATGGCACCACCTTATATGCCTACCCTCCATTGACTGGGCCGTGCGCCCTAGAGTCTCCCTTGTATGATGGGTCAGGACATATCCCTCGGTGGTCTTTCCAACAATCTCGTCAGCTGGCCACCTTTCAATCAGCCAAATCCACCAGCGAGAAGCGAAGCGCGGACGTATGGATGTTGAAGTCTGCCCATCATGACCATAACATTCCTCAAATACCGTTCGTGCTTCTCAGCGACCATACGTGCAATGGAGAGGGTTTCGTGCTAACGGAGCCTTCTCCTACACGGAACGTTACTGGGAGTGGTTAGAAGATGTCTTGAGCCGAAGCGGAGATCTCATCCACAAAGCAGGTCTCTATCGAGCGGTGTTTGCATCGCTCTTTAGCTATGATCGTGTTGCACCTGTGATGCGGGCCTTCTGTGAGTATTGGTGTCCTAGCACAAATACTCTTCACACATCGTGTGGGGAGATGTCTATCTCTTTGAGGGACTTGACATATATTTGTGGCTTGCCCATAACTGGAAGGTTCTATGACGAAGTTGTTCCATGTATTGAAGAATTTTCGGCCAAAGGTAGAAGTGGTGAGCCAATCATTCCTAAGAGCTGCAGGTTTTTATTTCTCGCGTACCACAAGCTTTGCGATAAAGGGCAAAAGGTGAAGATTGCGTCATGGATCCACTACTGGTTCAAAGGGGATTTGAGATACAAGAGACCGCCTGCCAAGAGTACACGGAACAAGAAAGATGCACCTCATAACCCGTACAACCCGTCTGGTGAAATCCACGAGGTTCAAGGCCGGACCGATGACAACTCCGCACCGTTTGATGACTTGGGCGTGGATGACGAAGACATAGAGCCTACTTACTTGGCGGCATTTTACGCGTGCTGGTTGTGTCTATTTGTCTTTCCTATGGACGACACAGGCTTGATCCGACCTAGCGTGTTTAAAGTCGCCAGTAAAATGTCCCAAGGCTATCAATTTTGTCTAGCTGTACCTGTGTTGGCCAACATTTATCAAGGCTTGAACGAGATTTCTGTTTCGAAAGATCCAAGGAATTGTTCAGCCACATTACCCTTTCACTACGTGTACACGTGGTTGGCAGAGTATTTCACCCATTTTTATTCTCATCTTCCTGACGACTTTAAACCATGCATGGTTCACTTTTCAGGGGCATTTTCGGCCAAGCATTTTGGAGACGCACAAGCTCGTTCTTTATTCAATGCATGTGGCAATGTAGAGATGGACATCTTAGCCAGAGTCTCTAAAGAACGCAAAATGATCGTTGATCGTGCGAATGTTAACTGTTCAGACATTGTATATCTTACCTGCCTTCGATCCGGATTTCTTACCCTTAGGCAGGGCAACCGGCGAGTCATTCAACCTTATAGTCCTTACCGCTTCAGTCGTCAGTTCGGCTATGTTCAAGATGTGCCAGGAAGCCTTCATAAGGACACTCGAACGGGCGCATTGTCCTTGACGTACTGGCATTGGGAAAGTTTTACTAAACGTGAGACAGGGAGCACACTGATGTTGCCGCCTGAGAACGCTCTAAAAGAGTACATGGTGACTCGTGATTATGTTGAATGGTGGTCCAAAGTATATTGTTCTGTGCCCAAGATGGCTACAACAACAATGCCTATTGTTGGATCGCCGCACAAGCTTTTAAAGGAAGACAAGGTTGCTGCTCGCGTGGTACTGCCCCGCCAGAAAGTGGTTCCCCGCGAGATTCCACTTCGTCAGGAAGTGGTTCCCCGCGAGATATCATTTCGACAGGAAGTGGTGATGTTGCCTCGCCAGAGAGTTGTTACTCGCGAGATGCCATCTCGCCAGAGATTGGTTCCTCACGAGATGCCGTCTCGACAGGAAGTGGTTCCCTCACGCGAGATTCCATTTTGTCAGGAAGTGGTTCCCCGCGAGATACCATCTCGCCAGAAAGTGGTCCACCGTGAGATTGAACTTGGCAATATAACTCACGCATCTTCTATCCAGGCGCTGCCCCCAAGTGGCAATTTGCCCAATGAAACGCACCAAGCTTTAGAAGGTCATGGGGATTCTGATAATCACCTCGCCCAGAGTCAACTTAAATTGAAGGGGATCAACACTCGAAAAAGGCTCAGTGGAAGTAGCAATAGTTCTAAGGACGTGAACTTCAAGCGTTGAAGGATTGAACCCGACTTTGGCTCCGTTTATTTTAATCCTAACGATGAATTTGTCCTCAATAGTAATTTTCTTGGTGAAATTCCGAGTCCCTTGCAACAAACACCAAATCGCGTTGAGGTATGTTCGCCACCACCGCCATGCATTTTTTTGAAATTATATGCATGATCTGGACTCACTTTGTTTTACCCTCTTGTTTTCAGCTAGAAGAACTCCCACTTTTTGAAGACGAAGCTTGTTCGAAAGAGGTTCGCGTCCTTTCAACAGAACCGATGAAGACCAACTCTTTTCACGAAGACGATGCATGCGAACAAAGCGAATCACAACAAGTTAATCGTGAAGATGCTTTGGTGAATCCTCCAAGGCTTTTAAGCAATATGGCATTCTCCGAGGTCACCCACGGTGAAGTTGATGTTATGGACACCAACCAGGGGCTCCAAAAGATTCGCATGCAGGCCGCCACTCTAATTTGTGAACAAATTGAAGACGTCATTACGAAGTACTCATCAAGATCCATTCTCTCCAAAAGAAAAGACATTGACGAGATGGTGGCCGAACTTCAATGTTATGGATTTGATCCTTCGCCAATAAAAGACAAGGTAGAAAGTTTGATGACTTGTGCTACTCAATACCACGTGGCGAGGCTTGTATGCACGCATAAAGCTACTCCAGGCACATGTGATCAACGTTTGCCTCTTATGGAAGCTGAAATTGCAAAGTCGATCGAACTCCGCCAAACTGATCTTAGTCGACGTCAAGTTGTGATTGAGTCTTTGGAGAATTTGAAGGAGAAGCAGCGGAGATTGGAGCAGGAGATAGCCTCCCTAGATGCGAGCCTTCTACTTCATGACAAAAGGCTTGCCGATTTAGAGAAGCAGAAAGTCCAAATCAAGGAGACTCCAGAATTGACTGTTGAAGAACTCGAGGAAGCAAAGAGGTTCCGAGATGATTTTGAAAAACAACGCAACAGCTTCAAAAGCCTATCTTGGACATGAAGGGCTCATCATCGTTTAGAAACTTATGATTTATTCTTTTTTTTTTTTTTGCGCATGTAATAAGTCATTTTGACAATAGAACTCATTATGCAATAAAAAAGAGATTTTTTTTTTGATGTGACTGAACTTAAGAATATAATTCTCAAGCTGCCTACGTATCCTTCCAAAGAAAGAATCAAGTCATAACGTAGTTCAAGGATGAGGATTTAGAACTCTCTTTTTTTTTGAGATTTTTTTTTTGTTTAGTGCCTTGTGCAGTTTAGGCTCATGTAGGCTAGGAGCATTTTTTTTTTGTTTTTTTTTTGTGTGTCATTTGCAGTTTAAGCTCGTGCAGATAAGGAGCATTTATTTGTCATTCGCAGTTTATGCTCGTGCGGACAAGGAGCAATCTTTACTTGTTTCAGGCATAGTATTTCTTTAAGAACTTGCCGTTGATTGGGCCAATTCTCAAACCGTCTTCGGCCACAATTTTGTAGGCGCCATTGGTGTAGACTTCGCTAACAACATAAGGGCCATCCCATTTTGATTTGAACTTGGGACCGGTCTTATGTGTCATGATGATGGGTCTGCATACAGCAAGGACCAAATCACCAACTTGAAAGGATCGAGGCCGAACCCCTTTGTTGAAGGCACGCGACATCCGGGCTTGGTAGCATTCTAGATGTTGTTGCGCATCAAGCCTCTTCTCGTCTAAAGCTTCCAACTCTTGAAGTCGTAGCTTGATATTTTCTTCATTTGTGAGGCCTTCTTGCAAAGCAATCCTTAATGAGGGAATTTGCTTCTCTAATGGCAAGACGGCTTCAACTCCATACACCAGGGAATAAGGTGTAGCATTTGTGGGGGTTCGATATGTCGTTCTATATGCCCATAATGCTTCGCCCATCTTCTCGTGCCAGTCTCTTTGTGACTTGCTGACGGTCTTCTTCAAGATGTTGCAGAGCGTCTTGTTAAATGCCTCTGCCAGACCATTAGCTGGTGCATTGTACATCGACGAAAAGTGTAACTTGAAGTGATACTTTTCGCTAAGTTTTTGCATAGCACTATTTGAGAAGTACTTGGCATTGTCTGTGATGATGCAACGTGGCACACCATATCGTTGGATGATGCATGTCTTGATGAAGTCTACAACGGTTTCTTTCTTTATCTCTTTAAGCGGTACTGCCTCCGACCACTTTGAGAAGGAATCCGTGGCTGCCAAAATGTACATGTGGCCTCCGGAAGATTTCGGATTTATAGGTCCCACAGCGTCTATCCCCCAGACATCAAACGGGTGTGAAGCGATTGTAGGATGCAAGAGCTCAGGCGGTTGATGGATAAAGTTCGCGTGGAATTGACAAGCTTGACATTTCTGTGCGTACTCCATGCAATCCTTGACCATTGTGGGCCAGTAGTAACCCATCCGCCTTACTTGAAAATGTAATTTAGGACCTGATTGGTGAGCTCCACATATTCCGGAATGAACCTCTTCCATGGCCTTGGACGCCTCTTCTTTTCCCAAACACCTAAGGAGTAACCCGTCAAATGATCGTCGATAAAGAGTCTCCTTGTAGTAGAAAAAGCGCGGGGCTCTTCGTTTGATATCCGTCCGCTGTTTTAGATCGTCAGGTAGCTTGTTGTGCTCGATGTAGTCAACCAAAGGATGTCTCCAATCTTCGACGTCAATGACATAGACAGAGACCGCATTGGAATTTTCGCACAATGGGACAATCCCTGTTGAGACAACCCATCGTTGGCAAATTGAAAGGTCCACAATTTCATTATTTGATAATGCCAAAGTTGCTGCTAGGTTGGCCAAGGCATCCGCCATTTGGTTTTCCTTCCTTGGAACATGTTCTAGTGTGACAACATCGAAACCTGTCAAGAGTTGTGTAGCGAGACGGAAATAAGGAACCAAATCCTCTTTCCTGACTTCGTAATTAGTTAGTAGCTGATCAATTACTAGCTTTGAATCCCCGTACACTTCTAGATTTGCAATTTGCATTTCTAAGGCCGTTTGCAACCCCATGATGAGAGTTTGGTATTCCGCAACATTGTTGGAACACAACTCACCGAGAGTGAAGGCATATGGCAATATTTGCTTTTGGGGAGTGACGAAGACAACGCCAGCCCCTGCTCCATCTATTCTTGAAGATCCATCAAAGAACATCTTCCAAGTGGGGAGAATTTCTGCAAGAAAGACTTCTTCATCCGGCAAGTCATCTAAAATTTCCCAATCTGCAGGGATTGGGTGATCTGCTAGAAAGTCAGCCACAGCTTGGCCTTTAACCGCCTTGGCAGGTACATAGACAATGTCATGTTGATTGAGGAGCAGAGCCCATTTTGCCATTCGTCCCGATAAGACTGGTTTAGACATGATAAACTTGACTGGGTCGGCTCGGGCCACCAAATGCACCGTGTAAGCTTGCATATAATGCCTCAACTTTTGGATGGAGAAGATGAGAGCGAGACATGTCTTCTCTATTGGAGAATAATTTAATTCAGCTCCTGTGAGAGTTCGACTCAAATAGTACAAGGCCATCTCCCTTCTTTCCTCATTTTCTTGGGCTAGAAGTGCTCCAAGTGATCTTTCTTGAGCTGCGATGTAAAGGGTAAGGGGTTTTCCAGGAATGGGTGCACCCAATACCGGAGCATTAGCCAAGTAATTTTTAATGCTTTCGAAGGCATTATGACATGCTTCATCCCATACGAAAGGCACATTCTTCTTCATGAGTCGACTAAAAGGTTGACATCGACCCACGAGGTTGGAGATGAACAGCCTGATAAACGCGAGTTTTCCTTGGAGGCTTCTCAATTCTTTTAAGTTTGTTGGCTCCGGCGTCTCTTGAATGGCTTTAATCTTTGATTGATCTACTTCAATGCCCCGATGCTTCACAATGAATCCAAGGAACTTGCCTGAACTCACACCGAAAGCGCACTTCAATGGGTTCATTTTGAGTTGGTACTTGCGTAACCTATCGAACACTTTTCGTAAGTCTTGCAAGTGATCATTCCTTTTCCTTGACTTGACAACCAAATCATCCACATAGCATTCAACGTATTTGTGAAGCATGTCTCCAAAGACCTTCTGCATGGCACGTTGGTATGTTGCACCGGCATTCTTTAATCCAAACGGCATGACTTTGTAACAGTAAATGCCTTTGGGAATGCGAAATGCAGTTAACTCCTCGCTTCTTGCGCCATCTTTATTTGGTTGTAGCCAGACGATCCATCCATGAAAGACAAAGCTTCATGACCTGTGGTTGCATCCACCATAAGTTCAATGATAAGCAAAGGAAAGTCATCTTTCGGACATGCATCATTCAAGTCGTGAAAGTCTACGCACACACGCATTTGTCCATTCTTCTTTTTAACTGGGACAATGTTTGCGATCCACTTGGGATATTGGACTTCTCTGATGAAGCCTGCAGCAATCAACTTGTCAACCTCTTCTTCAATTTGAGTTTGAACCTCCGTTCGAAAACGTCGTGTCAGCTGTTTGATGGGTCAAGCCTCCGGTTTAACAGCTAATCGATGAACTGCTATTTTTGGATCAAGACCGGGCATTTCTGTATAATTCCAAGCGAAGACATCCTTGTATTCAAGCAACAAGTGATGGTACCCCTCTTCCTCTTGAGAGCTTAGCGACGCGCTCACAAATATTGGTCTTGGGTCTTCTTCTGTCCCCAGATTGATTTTTTTAAGTTCATCGACCGTAGATTTCACCCCATCTTCGAGTTCTGGAGGAGCTGCCTCTACTTCATATTCGAAGCCTTCATGGTCATTCTCTTCATAAGCTTCTACTTCGGCTACTGTGATGTGATAAGCATATTGAATAACATCATCCTCATCGCCACTAGCATCATTGTCTTCTTTATCTTGACCGGTGAGTATGAAGGTATGTTGCCTCACTTTAAGTTGGTTAGTCGAATTCACCTCTAGCACGCAACGTCTTTTCATGCGTGATGGGATGAGACTTTGGATTTCATTATTTTCCGATTGGCCAACTTCTTCTTTTCTTTTTCTATCTTGTTGGCCTTTAGGAGCTTGGATCCTTTCAAGTGCCGACTTCCGAGGAGTTGGTTTTAACTGTTTACTTTCTTCATTTGATGATGACAACCTTTTGAACACAGAAGTTCGAGTTGCTGCAATGTCAAGGCGATTGAAGACGGAGCTTCGACTTGTTGGCTTGTCAACACGTTCAAACACCGAAAGCCGGCCTGTTGATTTAGTAGAAGTACTTTGGGAACTTGGGCAGATGCGATCGAACGCTGAAGTGCGAGAAATGGATTGGATTTGTGGAATCTCATCATCTACTTCTTCGACGCTTATGTACTGCATGCTTGCCTTCTCCGCCTTTCTTCTGCCTGAGATTTTGACTGGCTTGCTTGGGACAAAACCAAGACCCGTTTTAACCGAATCACTTGTTTTTCCCTGTTCTCTCAACTTCTTTTGAGACTCATTGAGCTCATGTGCTTTCTTGCTGACAACTTGATCATCCTCTTTACTTGATGAACCGAAGTCGAATCCAGCCTTTGCCAACAACTTGTAAGCATTGGGGTCAAACCCTTCATTTGTTCTTTTCTCGGGTAAAGGTCCGTGCTCTACCCTTCCTCGGATTGGTTTGACAAATCCCTTCAATGGTTGCTTGGTAGGAGTTTGGTCGTTTACATTTGTCAATGGCAATACTGATGCTTCCTTCAATAATTGTATGTCCTCTTCACTCAGCTTTCGATGACTGACTTGCCGCTTTGTTCCCGCAAATGGAGACTCTTCTTCCTTGCGCTTGGACTTTGGCACATATCGAAGAATTGGGATGATTGGACTGGACTTGTCTGATGACACAGTTGTGGATGGAGACTTGTGTGACTCTTCATTTCCCCTACCCTTCGCTTCAACTTCCTTCCTTGTCACCATTGTAGCCTTCTCTGTTGAGGGTACTTTGACTGGAAGAACTTCTATTACCGATTCCTCATCTGAATAGAACTTGGAATCTGCGTAGTAAGACTCAGCTTCGGTGAATGGCTTGGTATCACCTATCACTGTTTTCACGCCTCCGCGGTAGAATTTGAAGCATTGATGCAAAGTTGAAGGTACGACATCATTTTCATGAATCCTTGGTCGCCCCAACAATATGTTGTATGAAGTCTTTGCATCGATCACATGGAACAAAGTGTGTGACTCTAGTTCGCCAATAACCATGTCTAGTCGAATCATGCCTATCGCTCTTTGCTCTCCTTGGTTAAAACCCTGGATCATGAGACGACTTTTAGATAACTCGTCGATATTGATACCGAGTCGAGACATTGTCGATTTTGGCATGATGTTCACGGCAGACCCTCCATCTACAAGCATGCGGCTTAATTTTTGCTCTCGCATGTAGCCTGTCACAAAAAGAGGTCGGTTGTGTGGCTTTGAACCCAATTGTAAATCTTCATCTGTGAAATGAATAGCGTCACAGCATGCTACGCATGCCGCACACTCATTGATGTTTGAAGAGTATTGGCCTTCATCAAGCAACAACTGGACTAAAGCACGTCTCGCCGACTGGGAAAGTTGCGACACGTTTGAAAGGCTAAATTTTAGAGGCACGTCTTCCGATTGTCTCGATACTTCAGTTTCTTCAACTTTCTCAGCACCTT
Organism: Fragaria iinumae; assembly: GCA_009720345.1. Classification (NCBI taxonomy): domain Eukaryota; kingdom Viridiplantae; phylum Streptophyta; class Magnoliopsida; order Rosales; family Rosaceae; genus Fragaria; species Fragaria iinumae. The sequence goes on along the minus strand of CM019117.1, from coordinate 19,849,973 downwards.
TGGAATTACCTTCAAAGCTGGTTGTCATTGAATTAGCTCTCCAACTCATTCGCTTCTTGGGCAAGTACCTTACTGGCGGATTTTGATTGAAGGACTTTTGTATACAAGGAGTGAATTTCTCCTTTACACATCTCGTCTCATTCCTTGCGAGGCATTGACGACTCCCAAGTGGTCGTTTATGATCTGGCTGCGGGAATGGTGGACTTGACAACACACCTTTGCGCGCTTTTCGACGAGTGACAAGTATCCATCCTTCATCATCATCGCATGGGGCAGTTTTAGGAGCGAGGTTTATTTGCCGGATTGGTTTCGCTTCCTCTAACTTTCTATCATTGCCCATCTCTTTTGAGAAATGGCATGGTGCCTTTGCTGGCGTGGAAGGTACTTGAACTGGTTCAAAAGACCCAAATGAAACGGTAGTGCAGTTGACCGCAGCAACCTCATCGACATCCAGCTCAATTCTTCCTTGCTTGGCAAGCTTCATGATCAAATCCTTCAAAACAAAGCACTTCTCAACTGGGTGGCTTACGAGGCGATGAAACTTGCAATACTTTGGATCATTGACCCGATGCATTTCTTCTGGACGCTTGCACTCTGGAAGTTCGATGACCTTGTTCTCAAGCAAATCTTCCAACATGCCTGCCACGTCGGAATCTGGGAATGGATAACTCTTTTGTTCCCACTCAGTCAATGGATGCTTCCTCCTCCCGTAGGCTTGAGTCGGTTCTACTCTCTTAACCTCCTTCTTGTCTCGTGTGGAGATCTTGATTGGAGCAACGCTTACAGTCATCGACTCCTTCGTAAATCTTTTCATGACCTTGTCAACTTTGCTGCTGAAGGCTTTATCCTTTCGCTGATCATTGACAAACTCCTTCTTACCCTTGTGGCTAGCTATGCTCAATTCCATATCATGCGCTCGCGTAGCTAGTTCTTCAAAGAATCGAGGCTTGATACCTTGGAGAATGTACATCAAATCGAAATGCATGCCTTGGATGCACATTTCTACCGCAGACGTCTCCGACAAGCGGTCTTTACAATCAAGGTTGAGCGAGCGCCACCTGTTGATGAAGTCAATTGCTGGTTCATCTCTCCATTGTTTTGTATTGGTGAGTTCCATCATGCCCACAGTTCGCCTTGTACTGTAGAAGCGATTTAAGAACTCACGTTCCATTTGGTCCCAACTGTCAATGGACTCGGGCTCTAAATCCGTGTACCACTCAAAGACATTGCCTTTCAAAGAGCGAACGAATTGCTTAACAAGGTGGTCACCCTCCGTTCCGGCGTTATTGCAGGTTTCGATGAAGTGAGCAACATGTTGCTTTGGATTACCCTTTCCTTCGAATTGCTGGAACTTTGGCGGCTGGTATCCTAACGGCATCCTTAGTCCATTGATTCTTTTGGTGTAGGGTTTGGAGTAGGTGAGAGAATCACGAGAAGGACCTCCATATTGAGCTCTGATGGAGTTGGTGATGATGTCTTGCAATTGCTGAAAGGACATAGATCCAAGCGAGCCATCATCATCTTTGTCAACGTTCTTGGAGCTCTCGCCTACTTTGTACTTCTTTTCTTCATCTTGACTTTCAAGCTTGCTGTAGAGCTCGGCGATCTGCATGTCTTTTTCTTCCACTGTCTTGGTGAGCTTCTCAACCGCTCCCATCAGATTGGCTATCTGCTCTTCAATGGTGGATGCCCCTGTCACCATGACTTGCATGGGGATAAGTTGTGATGAATAGTCCGCAGGCATGCCATACGTGCGGTCTTCATCATTATTTGGGCTTCCATCATATGAAGCCGTGCTTGATTCATCATCCGTGGCAGGTGAGAATGATCGCTCCCTTGATTTGTTTGGAGCTTCCTTTTCTTCACTTCGCGAGGCGCGCTTGCCTTCACTTCGCGAGGCATGCTTGTCTGTGAGATTCACCAAGGTGATGACCGGTTCGCGAGGGTTGGAAGGCAAAGCCACAAATGTTGTGGGTTGATTCCTCGCCATGCTACGGGTGACATGACCAGAGGGCTCGCTGTTTGACCTTGCGGTCGTTGGTTTAGACTTCTTCGTCGAGATGGCTTGAGTGCTCTTGGAGGCCATTACGTCGAACGAATTTGAACTTGCTTGCGGAGAAGGAGATGAGAGGAAAAGTTGTCCCACTGGGCGTGCCAATTTTGTAAACACGAAAATGTCTGCGACAAATAATAGAACAACACGTGTACAAACAATAATTTAATCAAATCAATGCGAATGCGGGTTACAATCTTTGTGAACTCCTCTGATTCTATCTCCGAATTTAGGTCTAACTCAAGGGTGACAAGCACTTGTTCTTGAGGGTTACACGGGATGATCGCGTAACAAGTATTTGGGATTTGGATTTGGATTTGGTGAAGAACTGGCTATGAGCTTGATAGTTCTTCAAGGATTTGATGAAGAACTGGCTATGAGCTTGATAGTTCTTCAAGGATTTGATGAAGAACTGGCTATGAGCTTGATAGTTCTTCAAGGATCTTGGGGAGACTTCTGAGCTCGCGGGAGGGATTCTTCTCTCTCTTTCTAGTCCGCTGCTTCTGTTTATGCTCTCTTGGTTTCGCCCTTTTTCTCTGCCCCCTCCTCATGGTATGAGAGGGGGTATTTATACTGTTAACATGCCTCCACTTAAGGCAAGTAATGAAGATTTTGAATCAATAATATTTCCTTAATCAAATCAATGAATCTTGACTGATCGATTTACTTGCTGATTTTAACACAATCAGATCAATCAAATCTTAAGATTTAGATATGCCCAGATCGCTTTAGATTAATGTCCTGTTTTGATCAAGATCATTAGTAAGGGGCGAGCTATCTCACGGACATGGAAAATATCCCGCGAGGAGGCTTGATCTCCAAGCGAACCGTGATTTCCAATCCCTGCATGCATACGAACTCTGTCGTCTAGCTACTTCGTGAATTACCCCACGCGGAGCCAACTCGCCTCGCCTTCGCATGAAACTACGCGCGCGGAGTCATTCCACCTTGCCTTTATGTATATGTGTGCGGAGTCATTCCGCCTTACCACTGTTTAAGTCTATGCGAAGTGAAGTCCAGTTCGCCTCGCCTTCCTTTATCTCTACGCGGAGTTATTCCGCTTCACCACTGTTTAGGTCTACGCGAAGTGAAGTCTAATTCGCCTCGCCAAGCTTAGCTCGCCTCGCGAAGTCAAAGTCACCGTTTAGGTCTATGCGAAGTGAAGTCTAATTCGCCTCGCCAAGCTTAGCTCGCCTCGCGAAGTCCATTTCGCCTTGCGGAGTCTATTTTGCCTGGTGAAGTCACAACGTCAATCCACACTTGATAATTGATTTCAATTGGGGGTTTAAGGTTTTGTTGTAGGCCCACCATTTCCACATTGCCACGTGTTATTTCCAACGGCTTTCCAATTTTGTTGACTCACGAGCCACGTATTTACTTGGATTATTCAACGACTATTTTTATCGTTAAATTTTATATGTCTACACAGTGCCCTTGTACTATCCTCATAATCATCCATATATGAATATATATACCGAAATTCTTAATTTCGGTTATTCTCTAACAAAAGAAATTATTGATCAATAAACCATTTGCATGCACATTATTTAAAACAAAAGTCCACTCACAACTTAGGCCTAAGCTTGATGTCGGTCTGAGGCCTCTTCTGCTCGAGCCTCCTCACGTCCTGTTCCAAATGTATAATTAATTTCCCAACTTAAAAATCCAATATTTAATCAAAATAGGCAAAATTAACTATGAACCTTAACCACGCACATCCTTGCCTAACTTCGCCATTCTTAACTCAAAATTATCCAACCTCACCGGAAAAATAACGGCAGCCTTAACGCAACCTCCCACACTCTAAACAACATTAAACCAATGGCCGGATTCTACTCTATTAATCCGTCAAAATTACCAAACTTTAACAATTTCCAAACCTATCCAAAACTCCTCCAAAAATTCCAAAATTCACATCAATAGACTCCCCTTCACAACACACATTTAAAACCATAAAAACCCCCCAAACAACGGCGCCACCAATGCCTACCAAATTTTGACAGCATCTTCCTCTCAACTCCCTCTACAACTTTCCTAACTAGCACAAACACCAATTTCAAGCCTAACTATGCCAATCCAACGAAAACATTACGAAAAACCCTAGAACTTTCACTCACCGATTCTCCTTACCTAGCTCAAGAGGGAGCGAATCCTTTGGAGGGATGAACGTACGGAATGAGGGCTTCCTTTTGAGCCTAGCAGCTCCGGCTATGGCAGCCGGAGGAGGAAGTTCCAGCGACGGGAAGTTTTGGGCAGTCGGGACTTCCGGCGAGTTTTCCTCCCGATCGGCGGCACTAAGGGAGCTCTCACCAGTCTAGGAAGGGAGCTGGGTGAACGGCCGACCGTTTGGGACTGGTGTGGCGGCGAACGGTGGCCGGACGGCGGCGGACGACCGGGAAGAAGTTTCCGGGCAGAGGGAGAGGGAGAGAGAATCGGGAGGGAGGAGAGAGAAGAGAGAGAAGAGAGAAAAAAAATTGGGCTTGGCCCAACCGGTCCAACCCACACATATAACCCAACTCCAAAATTCAACACCCCAAAAATAATACCCTAATAAAACTTACCTTTTACTAACTAAAATTTACTATTTTTATCGTCGTCACATTTTTCAACTACAAATAATCCCTTCGAAATAATCGTCCCCCAAAACCCCTTTGGGAACCAATTAAACTATAAACTCATTGACGAAGACGGTAAAACTCTTATTAATTCCAAGCCAGTAAATAAAGTAAAATTTAAGAGTCGGAGCGTGACAATGAGACAACAAAGCCTTACCAATTATTCATAAAAAATAAAATAAAAAAAATAAAAATAAAAGCCATACCAATTATGATTAGGGGCAAAAACAGGAAATAATATAAAACATAAGCTTCAAAAGAGCATTGAAAGAAGATATGTGTGGAAGACTCATGACGAGCATCACAAAGATGACAGGAATGATAGGAACTCAGTCTTAGTCCGGTGGTCTACCTAGGCGTGCTCCCACAATCACCAACTCAGTCTCCAAAAGCCTCTGTCATCCGTCGCTGCAACTGCCTGCTTTAACCATGTGCAAGTCGCTTCAGTTCAAATCCAAAACATACTGCCTCTGTCGTCGCTCCACTAGCCGAAAAGAACCAACGACGTCGTTATCGCTTTCCAAATCGTTTTGTCCGCTTATTACATTGCCGCCACACACATCGTATCCTCCCATGTAAGGATGCCGACTTTGCTCTTCCATAAACTAGGTTCACGACACAACCACCGTGCGACCTTAGATGCCCAAAACAAGGCTGGATCCTGCCTCCTATCGACGACCACAATGTTAGATACCACCATGCGCAAGAGGAAACTAAGGTCATCGTCGCCCTCCTTCACAAAACCCTAAGTTTCGGTTTTCTCAAATGCTGGAGAAGACAAAGCGATTGGATGCCTTTTGGTACAATGAGATTGACTTTGTTTATTTTATTATACTCGTATCTTGTTCATAGTGAAGACGATATCTTCTATGGATGTTAATCTAACTCTTCGTATAGTTATTTGAGCAACAAGTGTAATGGGTGATCTTCGAATTCCCTACCTTGTCCTTGTATTATCGTATGAAATTTTTATCACAACAATAAATATTTTTTTCCTCTAAAAAAAATAAACAACTCTATAATTGCATGTTACTTTTAGACAAGTGGTGTAAAAAGACCAAGTAGTTTATAAAAGGTAACAAGGACACTTAGAAAATTGGATTCTTTTTTTTCTTTTGTTTGGATCTATGACCATGAAAATGAAAGTATTATTTTTCTTTTTATTTGAGTCATGCCGGTACACCATTCAATTTGAAAAGAAAGAAATACGAGCGTACGACTACGACATGATGGTTGTTGGAAGTATTAGGCTGATCTCTTTGTTAAATAAATTCATCGACATACTCGCTAGCAACACAGTAGAACTTGATCATGGACTTGGTGTGAAGACTGATACGCCAAGACAATGTTGTATGCAATTAGTCTTCTCAGCATCACAATTCTTGCTGCATAGATCAAACCTCCCTCCTGTAAGGCCTTTACATTTCACCCCCAAGCAATTGTAGAAGTTAATGTTGCAATTCTTGATGCATTGGTCTCGTGGTCCGATATGTTGGCCATCGACTTGTGTTGCCGGCAACAGTATCATAGCAACTGTCATCATAACAAGTACCATCACACCTAACATCTTATGCAGAGAAGTTGTCATTTGCATAAACTAGATTGTGCTAGCAGTTCTCACTTTGTAGTTAGAGAGAATTGTGTTGGCCTTTGATTCAGTGAATAAGGGGGATGTTGGATTTGAGCTTTATCAGGTACAATATATATAACAAAATCAATTAGGCCCCTGGTCCATATGCATTGCATGATTCGTATACAAATGTATGTTGTCAAATTGATTTTTGGTCATGTTAGAAAATAAATCTTGTGTATATCCTCTATTAGGAATGTGTTTGTCTGTGAATATATGTTTCCCAATATAATTCATAATTGTAGGATAGTTTCCTAGTTAGACTACATTGTTGATTGTATATGTAATCACGTTTGTATCAATGAAAATCATTCTCGCCAAAATGTAATCTTTTCAATCTCAAAGAGTAAGCGTTTTCATGTTTTTAAGCATATCAAGTCCCACTATATGCATTAACATAAACATTTACCATCAATGCTATCATGCAATGTACATATATAGAAAAACACTAAAATGGAAATAAAATCTTCATTATGCAATTTGACACAACACAAAATCAATGAATCCTGGAAACCTTCTATATATTAAGAGATCATATTCGAAAAGAGAGATGAGCGGTGCCTTGGGCTCTTGTTCTTCTTCTTCTAGGTCTCTCAATCGGAGTCCGACATTACTTATCACGTCCCGACTCTTAAATTTTTACATTATTTACTAGTATGGTGTTAATAAGAATTTTACCGTCTTCGTCATTGGATTTTTAGTCCTAAGGTCCCTAGAGGTGTGTTGAGGGACGAATATTTCGAAAGAATTATTCGTAAGAGAAAAATGTGACGATGGTAAAAAATGGTAAATTTTAGCTAGTAAAAGGTAATTTTTATTGGGGTATTATTTTGGGGTGTTGAAATTTTGGAATGGGTTTATATTTGGTGATGTTGGACCGGCTGGGCCGAGCCCAACCCATTTCCCTCTCTCCTTTCTCTCTCTTCCTCCCGTTTTCCTCTCTCTCTCCCCGAGCCTTCACTGTCAGAAATTCCGGCCGCCTGTTCGCCGCCGTCCGGCCGCCCCAGACCACCGCACCGGTCCCAATCGATCGGTCTCCAACCCAGCTTCCTTTCTAGACCGGTGGCAGCCAACCTAGCGCCGCCGTGAGGGAGAGACGCTGCCCCCAAGGTCCGACTGCCGGAAGTGTTTTCTCGCCGGAACTCCCTCCTCCGGCCGCCAAAGCCGGAGCCCCTTGGCTCAAAAGGAAGCCCTCCTCCCGTGCTCCAATCCCTCCAAAGGATGCGCTCCCTCTTGAGCTAGGTAAGGAGAAATCGGTAAAGGAAATTCTACGACTTTTATTGTTGTTTTCGTTCGATTGACATGGTTAGGCTTAGAATTGGAGTTTGTGCTAGTTAGGAATGTTGTAGAGGAGGATGAGAGGAAGGTGCTGCCAAATTTTGGTGAGCATTGGAGGTCGCCGGAGCTGGCCGCCGGCCGCCGCTGAAAAATTGTTTTTAGTGGAGAATTTTATGAGAAGTTTAATGGAATGAGTTTTAGAATTTTTGGAGGAGTTTTGGATAGGTTTGGAAATTGTTAAAGTTTGGTATTTTTGGCGGATTATTAAGTTAAAATCCGGCCATTGGATTAGTTATGATTAGGACGGTGGAAGGTGATGTTTTTGGGATGTCGGTTTTTATGGAGAATTATGGTTGGCAGTGAAGTTAAGATTTAGGGCGATAGGCATGGTTGAGCGCGAAAAGCTCATATTTAATTATGCCTATTTTCTTTAAGCGTCGGTGTTTTAATTAAGGATTTATTTATGTTTTGGAACAGGACGTGAGGAGGCTCGAGCAGAGGAGACCTCCGACCGACATCAGGCTTAGGCCTAAGTTGTGAGTGGACCTTTGTTTTTAAATAATGTTTTATTGTTGAATAATTTCTTTTGTTGGAATTTAACCGGAAATTGAGAATTTCGGTGTTTATACTCATTTATTGACGTTTATGAGAATAGTATGTATATAAGTAAACGCTAGCTAGCAATACGTGATTTTCCCCCATAATGAGGAAAAATGTCATTATGGGGTGACGTGAGCGTTAGACGCAAGTGTCGTAGCCTTGTACGACTTTCTATTTTTTTTTGTATTCATTCCTAGAATTCGTACAAGGAGTAAGCACGTATATATATATATATATTTATGGATTTTTTTGTAATCTATCAAATAGGGGTTTGCAGTGTTTCCTAAGATTTTTGTAAAAATCAGCTATGTAATTTAAGGATCCTAAGATTTATATATATATATATATATATATATATATATATATATATATATATATCCACTCGGGCGATAATGAGGAAAAATGCCATTATGGGGTGACGTGAGCATTAGACGCGAGCGTAGTAGCCTTGTATGAATTTCTGTTTTTCTTTTATCTCTTCAAAGAAATCATACAAGGAGTTGACGAGTGTATATACATACTGATATATTTATAATTTAGCCCGAGAGGCTGTATTTGTTTAAGTTTTGGAGACTAGCCGGAACTAGTCGTGTCCTTGCCAGTTTTTGAGCTGTCACTTGCATAGCACTTTCCTTGAAAGTTTTCTTGGGGAAATATTATTGTTTGTCGAGATTACTTTTGTCCACTCACTCTGACGCAATTAAATATGTTTCCCCTGGGCCTTTCCTTCGTTTTTAAATGCCCAGTCTGCAGAGTTCGGGTGGGGTCTAGAAGAAGGTGTTACGGCTAAAATAGCCTCACAATTTAACCCTGCAAAAGATTGTCAATTGTAGTATAAAGAAGCAAGGATCGTTCATTGCCAGAGATTGAGGGTATTTAATTTCACACACAAAAACAATGTCACAAAAGTGTCTACTGTTCCTAACTAACAGCAGACGAAAATATACTTAACTACCTAACCTACACTACTCAGAAGAAGATGAAAATTTTATAGACCTAAACTAGACACAGAGAAGAACATGTACACAAAATTTCAGGGGATTTGAAGTTCGTTTACTATATTAAATAAATCACGAAAAACAGAAGACAGAAGAATAAGAAAACTAGATTGATTTTTGTGGTTTGAGAAATAAGAAAGAGAAGAGGTTAGGGATTTAGGAAATTCACCACCGAATATGCTTCAAAACAAAGTCCACACAACCAAGATTCCAATTACCAAGTCATGAAAAGGTTTAATCAAGAATAAACCGTGAACGCACTGCGTAAATTCTTACTACTTCCCTTAACTACTTAAGCAAGATGAACGCACCGTTACTAAGCCTTTAGAATAACCAATCAAGGTATAGACGCTATCCTATCAACAAATTATTCTAAGTATTAAGATCAATGGAAGTGATTGAACAAGTATGCAAAACTAGTGTGGAACGCCTACCTAGCATGCAAGTCTCTGTATTTGGTTTCACCTATTGTCCTATAGGTTTTACTACCTTGAATTAAGCCGTATTAACCATTTAAGAGATTAAACAACCTAATTCTAGCCCCACTTACAAGTTCATAATGTTCTATGTATGCATCCATGAACATAAACAAGCAAGAGTTCCCTATAAACCAAAACCAAATAGACAATCCATAACTAAGTAATTACGCGAAATCAAGGTTGTAAAACAAAATTTATTGCATAATTCGGGGCTTCAAACCTCCACCCCTAACTAAGATAAACTAGCCACACATCGTTGTAGAAATCACACAAAGAAATTAAATTCGAAAGTTAAAGATTACAAAGGGAAGAAGAAAACTGTGAATGGAAGGAATGACGATGATCTTGGCGACTTCCCCTTGATGGATTCTTGTGCGATGCAGCAACGTGAAGGCTCTCTTGCAGTATGACGGCTTCGAGTCATTTTGGTATTAGGGTTTTGCTTTTAGTAGTCTCCAAGTCTTCAAAATTTTCTTTTCAGACTATGTTTCCTTCTTTTCCTAGAATCCATGTTTGGGCTATCTTTTGAATGTCTTCCACATATAATCTGGGCTTGGCTTTTGGGCAAATTATATTAATGATGTCACTATTCAAAATCGTGCAAAAACCCCCAAGAAAGCTTCTCAGAATCCAGCCCAAACATTCCTCGAACTTGACTGCTGCACAGCTTTCCCGGAACTGCTGATTTTCTGTCCAACTTCGACGCTTCATAAATCCAAGATGCCATCACCGATTTGGATGATTCTTGAGTCCAAATTTATCTACAAATACTCCTCTACAAATCTGGCCAGTCATCTTGGTGAAACCATTCTCGGAACCGCATGGAAATAAGCCTTGAAAACCGGAGAAAATAAGCAGAAACCAGTTTTCAGCTTTTTATGTTTGCAGCTTCTGTTTTGGTGAAGTGGTTCCATCGCCTTTCCTTGATATTTTTGACCATGTGAGTGATCAAACTCCATCCTTGACATCTCTACTTCGTATTGGAAGCCTTGCTTGCATCACTTGAACACATATTTGCATTATCTTGCTCCACGAAGTACCTAAGAAAATAACAAAGTTAAAACGATTTTTTTAAAAGAAAATAGCTAAGTTAAATGCAAAGGTTAAACTATAAAATCGTCACATTTTATGCTCCTATCAAATTCCCCCACACTTAGCTTTCGCTAGTCCCCTAGCAAAATCAAAGACTCAAAACCCAACTAGACTCGAAAACAACTCTAATGCCCTTAACAAATTGTCTCAGAAATCCCCTACTTTCATAGTACCAAGAATAACACTCAACCAAGAATTTAGCTCACATTCGAGAGTTAATAAAGACTCATGTTCAACATAGCACAAGTAAGACTTGGGAGAGAACAATGGTGATGGTTAGAGCTCAACATGCATAAGACAAATCATGATTTCACCTCACAAGGATTGCACTCTTTCTTCTCTCAAGATTCAAGGTATGCTTAAAAGCTTTCGCTCAAGTGTATGCGAGAGATCAAAATAAAAATCAACAAATAGCTCACATACGTAAGAAAGAAAAAAGTCTCAACGAAAAAGATGATCTATAATCCCATGAAGGAAATCAAATACTTGCCAAATGGACCACAATATGCTCAACTTTTGCACCTAACTCCACAGATCATAGTTTGCCCATCTCAAGGATCAAGTAGGTCTTGTTCAAGGTTGTAATGGGGTTAAGCTTAGGGTTACAGAAACAAGGGGATAGGAATTCAAACAAGAATCCTGAAACCTAGCAGAGCTTTCATTGATGTAGAGAGATTCCTCTTGTGCTCTTACAACCATCAAGGTCTCCTTGTAATTTCATTGTGTCATTAAATGCGGCCGAATGTCATTGAGTTGGGCCGTTGCTTCAGTTTAAACACCTCAAGAACACAAGGTTGATTTTTCACATTTTTTTTTCTTCTCTTGATCTTCTCTTCCTGGCCGTGCAATAATTTATTTATTTTTTTTCAATTTTTTTTTTATGCTGCCAGGGATTGTAATCCAGCTTGAGTCCTCCCCCACACTTGTTCTTTCTCATCAGCTTCATATCACCTTGGTTATTTATAAATCTCATGTATAGCTCTACTAGATTCCAGAATAAGAGCAAAGATATAGCTATATTAATGCTCAAGGTCAAGATAATGAGGGTGATGACAAAAAAAGTTTAAAACGTAGGCTCAATGGGGTTAATCTAGGGGGGTGTACATCTTGGGTACACAACTGGGGACATAGGCTGATTTGGCTTTGGTGGTGATCCTAAGTGCCTCAATCCCTTCCCCAATCAAGGCATGTCATGACTAAAAGTTTTGAAAGGTGGCAAAAGCGAGTTCTAGTAAACTCTCTAGTCCATTAAACTTAATATGTGGCAAGCATTCAATCATGAAAGAATAATGAGATTTAGCAACAAGCATATCATTGAAAATTGAGTAATGAATTTCAAAATCTCTCCAAAGAAAGGCATTAAGATCAATAATCTCACAAGGGTTATTTTGAAATCACAATCCGAAATAGCATGTTCAAAAATTCTGTACCAAAGTCTCAAGCCATATCTACTACAAGTACGCATACATCACATAAGACTCGATTAACCAAAGAATGTTATGGTCATCATCTCAATTTAATGATCATCTTTTAGCCATGATTTCAGAAGATTAGTATCATCCTAGACATGTTAAGGGCTTCTACGACTCAAAAACCAAAAACAAAAACACAAACAGAAACAATTTTTTTTTTTTTTTGAATTTTTTAAATTTTTTTTAACTAACAAAAACAAAACAAAACACAAAATGTGTGCATTCCCTTCCCCCCACACTTGAACTATGCAGCGTCCTCGATGCAAGAACAATATAGATCATGCAATGATAACAGATGTAAGGAGGAAAGTGAACAAAACAAGAGACTAAGAAGATAAAGTTCAGAAAAGCTCCCCCATTTTGTGCTCTGAAGCCAAGTTCAAGCTCATATAACATCCTATTGCAGCATCCAATGTCTGAGATTCCAATTGGAAATGAAAGATGGCATTGCTAGTTGTTCGTGCATAGATGGTACGTGTCCTAACTCCAAATGTGTTAAAAATGGCAGCCCTGCGAAGTTAGAAGAAAAACATAATTCGAACAGAAAAGCTGAAGCACAGATCTTTACCCATTCAAACCTGATTTCCAATGAGTTCTGGTGCCAGAATGTAAAAGTGCCTCAAAGCAAAGTTGAAGCTAACTCAACAAGCTGTTTAGGCATATATGGCTTTCCTCTACAGAATTGCCGGCAGTATCCTCTGTTTTGACCTTTTTCGAGCTGTAGTGCACAACTTCTGTTTTCCTGACAGTGACCTTTCTTCCTTCAAAGTCGAACTGGGAATGACTCAGATCTCCAAATTCACTTCTGTAAAATCCTACAGAAACTAGACTCAAAGATCCTTCTGTTAATATAAAGCACATATTCCCAGGTCTTGTGAGCGGCAAACAGTAGCCCTCCATAGTTGGCAGACTGCTTTTGCAAGAGCACTGTTTTTGCATAACTTCGAGTTTTCTTCAACTTTTCTCAACTCTAACCTGCACACACACAAAACACATCAAAACGAACAAAAACAAAACAAATAAAACACAGAAGATAAAGACGGTTGGGTTGCCTCCCAACAAGCGATGATTTAGCGTCTTCAGCCAGACGGAGTTTCTTCTTTAGTCCACAGGGGGTGATGCATTGCAGAGGTTCTCCTCCTCTACATTGTGCTCTTGAAAAGCCTCATAATATGGTTTGAGGCGGTGTCCATTGACTTTGAATTCATTGCCACTCTTTTCACTACGAATCTGCACAGCTCCATGAGGAAAAACGTTAGTAACAATGAAAGGACCAACCCAACGAGAACGGAGCTTACCTGGAAATAGCTTAAGTCGCGAATGGAAAAGCAAAACTTTTTGTCCCACACTAAAAGTTTTTCCACGAATCATCTTATCATGGAAAGCTTTAGTTTTCTCTTTGTAAATTCGTGCACTCTCATATGCATCATTCCGTAGTTCTTCCAACTCACTAATTTGAAGCTTGCGGTGTAGTCCAGCCTTGTCAATGTTCATATTGAACTCTTTAACAGCCCAAAATGCCCTATGCTCGAGCTCAACTGGCAGATGGCACGCCTTGCCATAAACAAGCCGGAAAGGCGACATGTCAATGGGTGTCTTGTATGCAGTTCTATATGCCTAAAGTGCATCATCAAGGCGTTGGCTCCAATCCTTCTTGTTTGGGTTGACAGTTCTCTCTAGTATCTTCTTGATCTCACGATTTGAAACCTCTGCTTGTCCACTCGTCTGAGGATGATAAGGTGTGGAAACCTTATGTGTAATGTTGTACTTCCGTAGCAGAGCTTCAATCGATTTGTTGCAAAAGTGTGATCCTCCATCACTTATGATAGCTCTTGGCATTCCAAACTTAGAAAAGATGTTAGATAGAAGAAAATTTGCAACAACTCGAGAATCGTTAGTACTGGTGGCTTTTGCTTCCACCCATTTCGACACATAATCCATAGCAAGGAGTATATAAAGAAAACCTTGGGACGAAGGAAAAGGTCCCATAAAGTCTATACCCCAAACATCAAAAATTTCAACAACCAATATTGGAGTTAAGGGCATTTGGTTTTTAGGTCCTAGGTTTCCAGATCGTTGACACCTATCACAAGTCATACGAAAAGTATATGCATCCTTAAACAATGTAGGCCAATAAAATCCGGATTCTAACACCTTGAGAGCAGTCTTTTTAGAGCCAAAGTGACCACCACAATTCTCCGTATGACAAAACGACAATATATGATTAAATTCAGAATCAGGCACACATCGTCTTATCAAACCATCAGCACAAAATTTCCACAAATACGGATCATCCCAAACAAAACGGTTTGCATCTCTTTTCAGTTTATCCTTCCTAGCATGCGACAAAGTGTTTGGCAACTTCTTAGAGACTAAATAGTTCACAATATCAGCATACCAAGGAGTACTTACCTCAAGTCCAAAGAGTTGCTCGTCTGGGAAGGTCTCAATTAAAGGAATGGCGTCCTTATCATGCACTATGCGACTCAAATGATCCGCCACAACATTCTCGCTTCCCTTCTTATCCTTTATTTCGACATTAAATTCTTGGAGAAGAAGAATCCATCGAATCAGCCTTGGTTTCGCCTCCTTCTTTGAGAATAAATACTTCAAAGCTGCATGATCAGTATAAATGACAACTTTAGTTTGAAGTAAATACGATCTAAATTTTTCAAGAGCAAAAACAACAGCTAATAATTCTTTTTCCGTTGTGGAGTAATTCAATTGAGCATCATTCAAAGTCCGAGAGGCATAGTAGATCGCATATGGCTTTTTGTCTTTTCTTTGACCAAGAACGGCGCCTACGGCATAATCTAAAGCATCACACATGAGCTCAAAGGGTAAGGACCAATCAGGAGGCTGCATTATGGGTGTTGTAGTCAACAATGTCTTCAACTTTTCAAAGGCAGCCTTGCACTCGTCATCAAACACAAAGGGGACGTCTTTCTGGAGCAGCATTGTAAGGGGCCTTGCAATCCTCGAAAAATCCTGAATGAATCTTCTGTAAAATCCTGCATGACCAAGAAAAGAACGAACCTCTCTCACAGATGTGGGAGGTGGTAAGTAGCGTACTAAATCCACTTTAGCCTTATCTACCTCAATTCCCCTAGAAGACACAATATGCCCTAACACAATTCCTCGTGTCACCATGAAGTGACATTTTTCCCAATTTAAAACCAAGTTAGATTCAATGCAACGCTTTAAAATCAAAGAAAGGTTTTCAAGGCATTCATCAAAAGTTTTTCCAAACACACTAAAATCATCCATGAAAACTTCTATGATTTTCTCAATGTAATCAGAAAAGATGCTTACCATACATCTCTGGAACGTACCTGGAGCATTACAGAGTCCAAAAGGCATCCTCCTATAGGCAAAAGTGCCAAAGGGGCATGTGAATGTTGTCTTTTATTGATCTTCTTGGGCAATAGCAATCTGATTGTACCCTGAATAACCATTAAGAAAGCAGTAAAATCCATGGCCCGCTAACCTCTCCAACATTTGATCAATGAAGGGCAAAGGGAAGTGATCCTTCCTTGTTGTTGCATTGAGCTTCCTATAATCTATGCACATTCTATGGCATGTGATAGTTCTTTGTGGCACTAACTCATTCGCTGCATTTTCCACAACAGTTATCCCGGACTTCTTTGGAACTACTTGCACTGGTGACACCCATTTTGAGTCTGAAATTGGGTAGATGACACCAAAATCTAGGAGTTTGATAACCTCCTTCTTTACAACTTCCATCATTGGAGGGTTTAGTCTTCTTTGAGCTTCCCTGGATGGTTTTGCACCCTCTTCAAGAAGAATCCGATGCACACATGTGGTTGAGCTAATTCCCTTAATGTCAACAAGTGTCCATCCAACTGCGGTCTTGTGATTTTTTAACACCTCCACTAACTTCTCCTCTTGTTTAGCCGTAAGTTTAGAAGAGATGATAACAGGCAAAGTCTCATTGTCACCCAAATAAACATACTTCGAGTGATCCGGTAACAACTTAAGTTCAAGTGATGGTGCCTGAATCACAGACGGAAGTATCTTATTAGTTGATAACTGAATTGGAACGGGAGGAGTATACCTTTCTGAACGTGGGAGTGCCTCAAGGTAGGCCACAGTTTCAATTATAGCATCACCAAATGTCTCTTTGAGCTCTTTGGGTGATATTGGGATGCCATGGCTTGTAAATCCAACGCCTTGCTCAATGGTGGTTTCCAACACGTCCTCTTTCAGTGCCTTGAGAAATTCCTGCGCAAGTGTATCAATGATATCAACATAAAAGCAAGAATTTATTTCATGTAAAGGATACCGCATTGCTTCAAAAATGTTGAAGCCAATCACTTCTCCATCGAATTCCATGGTCAATGAGCCTGCGTAGACATCAATTTTGGTTCTTGCCGTCCTCATGAATGGTCTTCCAAGAAGAAGTGACGCTGAATTCATGGGAGAATCCTCCATCTCTAACACATAAAAATCTGCTGGGAATATAAGTTTATCAACCTGCACAAGAACATCTTCCAAAAGACCTTTCGGATATGCGTTAGATCTATTTGCTAGCTGAATGACAACATTATCTTTTTTAAGCTCACCTAGACCTAGAGATGCATAAACAGCATAAGGCATTACGTTGATAGATGCTCCTAGGTCTAACATAGCATTCTCAAACCTCAAGTTACCAATCACACAAGGGATTGTAAAGCTACCAGGATCCTTGCACTTGGGAGGAATTTTTCTATCAATCATGGCAGAGACATTGGCTCCAACTTTCACCACTTCTTTTTCTCGAATGTGTCTTCTGGTTGTACACAACTCCTTGAGGAATTTAGCATATTTTGGAACTTGTTTCAAAGCATCAAGGAGAGGGATATTAATTTGACCTTTCTTGAAAACATCCAAAATAGCTTGTTCGTTCTCTTCCTTCCTAGATTGTGAAAACCTACTGGGAAAAGGCAAACAAGAAGAAGAATTAGTATTAATCAAACTTGAAGGGTCAGAAGGTTCACCTTTGGCGTTGAAAGCTTTGGTCAAAGATGGTGGCTTCTTTAATTCTTCATGCAATGTTGCTGGATCTTTCTCTTGTCCTTTTTGCATGGTGATAACATCCTCCTCTTCATTAACATGCATGGGCACCTTCTTTGGCTTCTTTGGGATGTCATGAACCACTTTACCACTTCTTGATGTTATTGTTTTTGCTTGCTCAAAGGATGGATTTGGAATGGTACCTCCAGGAAGCTTTCCAGGCTCACGGAGCTGGTTTATAGCATTCACCACATCACCTACTTGTTTTTTAAGCTCCTTGATCTCCTGGTCTTGATTGTGTTGCCCTTGCATCAACTGTTGAGTGGAGGCGGTCAAAGCTTCTAACATCTTGTCGTACCTCTCCAAAATTGGAGTCATTGTGGAACCTGAAGCTTGATGGGACGCATAGCTTTGTGTAAACCCCCCTTGAGGACGCTGATTAAATCCTGGTGGTGTACGGTTGTTGCCTTGAGATGCTTGAGAAGGTCCAAGGACGTTGTCGTTGTTACTCCATCGGAAGTTGGGGTGATTCCTTGATCTTGGATACTGAAAATATGGATCGTTCTTTTGATATTGCCCTCCTTGCTGAAAATTTCCTACAGCATGTACCTCCTCATCCTCATATAATTGAGGACAGCAATTAATTTGGTGACCCTCCATTGAGCACACACCACACACCATGGCTCCATGCTTCTTTTGACCCAATACCTGAGATAACATAGATGTTAGATTTGATAATTGATCTTTGATATCAGAATCATTACCTCCCTTTGACGACAATGTCTGGACACGTCTTGAAGAATTATTGAATTGTCGAGCATTCAATGCACGATCAGCTATGAGCTTCATTCCATCCTCATTGTACTTGTCCATGAACGATCCTCCAGCTGATGCATCCAATATATCTCTCTCTATGGGTAAGAGGCCATCATAAAAGGCAGTCAACAAGCTTTCCTCACTCAAACCATGTTGAGGGCATTGAGTAAGCAAGCTCTGGAACCTCTCAAAGTATTCGGGATATGCCTCGTCCCATCTTTGCTCAATTCCGGTAATTTGCTCTCTCAATGCTATAATTTTTGAAGTGGGAAAATACTTCTCCAAGAATGTCTTGTGCATCACGTCCCATGAAGTTATATAGCCATTTGGAAGCCTATACAACCATGTCTTGGCCTTGTCTGTCAGAGAAAAAGGGAAAGCATTCATCTTCATGATATCCTCATCTGCATTCTCCGGTGTCATGCTTGAGCAAATGAATTGGAATTCTTGGAGATGCAGATTAGGGTCTTCACTAGGTAACCCGTGAAAAGTGGGTAGCTTATGGAGAAAACCAGTTCTCAGCTCGAAAGTCCCTGTCTTTCCTGGAGCCGGTTGAGGGTAACGAATGCACGACGGAATGCCCCCCGCTATTAGGGACGTTGAGAGCTCCCTAATGGTCTTCCTTGGTTCTACTGGTTGTTGTGGAGGAGGCGGCTGCCGCTGCTCATTTTGTACGTCTCCCATTTGGAAAATTAAAGTGGGGCTGATGGGCTCGGCCTCTTCTTGAGCAGCTTCTGCTTCTCTTGCCAGCCTTCTATTCTCTCGAAGTAGCTTCTCTATCTCAGTATTCAAAGGCACTAACTCAACCTTCGGATTATTCCTTGTGTGCATACACAACTGAAGTTTCCTGCAAAACAACTAAAAGAAAAACTTTAGCAACAAAGAAGAAAATCGACTCTAAACAACTAATGTGCAAAACTAAAATTTTACAATCCCCGGCGACACGGCGCCAAAAATTTTTACGGCTAAAATAGCTTCACAATTTAACCCTGCAAAAGATTGTCAATTGTAGTATAAAGAAGCAAGGATCGTTCATTGCCAGAGATTAAGGATATTTAATTTCACACACAAAAACAATGTCACAAAAGTGTCTACTGTTCCTAACTAACAGCAGACGAAAATATACTTAACTACCTAACCTACACTACTCAGAAGAAGATGAAAATTTTATAGACCTAAACTAGACACAGAGAAGAACATGTACACAAAATTTCAGGGGATTTGAAGTTCGTTTACTATATTAAATAAATCACGAAAAACAGAAGACAGAAGAATAAGAAAACTAGATTGATTTTTGTGGTTTGAGAAATAAGAAAGAGAAGAGGTTAGGGATTTAGGAAATTCACCACCGAATATGCTTCAAAACAAAGTCCACACAACCAAGATTCCAATTACCAAGTCATGAAAAGGTTTAATCAAGAATAAACCGTGAACGCACTGCGTAAATTCTTACTACTTCCCTTAACTACTTAAGCAAGATGAACGCACCGTTACTAAGCCTTTAGAATAACCAATCAAGGTATAGACGCTATCCTATCAACAAATTATTCTAAGTATTAAGATCAATGGAAGTGATTGAACAAGTATGCAAAACTAGTGTGGAACGCCTACCTAGCATGCAAGTCTCTGTATTTGGTTTCACCTATTGTCCTATAGGTTTTACTACCTTGAATTAAGCCGTATTAACCATTTAAGAGATTAAACAACCTAATTCTAGCCCCACTTACAAGTTCATAATGTTCTATGTATGCATCCATGAACATAAACAAGCAAGAGTTCCCTATAAACCAAAACCAAATAGACAATCCATAACTAAGTAATTACGCGAAATCAAGGTTGTAAAACAAAATTTATTGCATAATTCGGGGCTTCAAACCTCCACCCCTAACTAAGATAAACTAGCCACACATCGTTGTAGAAATCACACAAAGAAATTAAATTCGAAAGTTAAAGATTACAAAGGGAAGAAGAAAACTGTGAATGGAAGGAATGACGATGATCTTGGCGACTTCCCCTTGATGGATTCTTGTGCGATGCAGCAACGTGAAGGCTCTCTTGCAGTATGACGGCTTCGAGTCATTTTGGTATTAGGGTTTTGCTTTTAGTAGTCTCCAAGTCTTCAAAATTTTCTTTTCAGACTATGTTTCCTTCTTTTCCTAGAATCCATGTTTGGGCTATCTTTTGAATGTCTTCCACATATAATCTGGGCTTGGCTTTTGGGCAAATTATATTAATGATGTCACTATTCAAAATCGTGCAAAAACCCCCAAGAAAGCTTCTCAGAATCCAGCCCAAACATTCCTCGAACTTGACTGCTGCACAGCTTTCCCGGAACTGCTGATTTTCTGTCCAACTTCGACGCTTCATAAATCCAAGATGCCATCACCGATTTGGATGATTCTTGAGTCCAAATTTATCTACAAATACTCCTCTACAAATCTGGCCAGTCATCTTGGTGAAACCATTCTCGGAACCGCATGGAAATAAGCCTTGAAAACCGGAGAAAATAAGCAGAAACCAGTTTTCAGCTTTTTATGTTTGCAGCTTCTGTTTTGGTGAAGTGGTTCCATCGCCTTTCCTTGATATTTTTGACCATGTGAGTGATCAAACTCCATCCTTGACATCTCTACTTCGTATTGGAAGCCTTGCTTGCATCACTTGAACACATATTTGCATTATCTTGCTCCACGAAGTACCTAAGAAAATAACAAAGTTAAAACGATTTTTTTAAAGGAAAATAGCTAAGTTAAATGCAAAGGTTAAACTATAAAATCGTCGCATTTTATGCTCCTATCAGAAGGCGACGAGGCATAGTCACCCATCTTTCCGTTACTGTTCGCCAGTAGGTTATCTGTTTAACCCACTAGGATTTTTATCAGTTTCCGTTGTCTTTCTTGTAGTAGCTCTGAATACTTTCGGAAAAATAATTGTGTATTATTTTTATTCGGTTATTTGGATTGAGTTGAAGATTGATATATTGGGTAAGAGGGTGTTCTATATTTTTCCGGGTTAGGGTTGTCCATTTTCAAGGAATGTTTGCCGAGTTCTTCGGTATTTTCCTTGGAGGTGGTCCCCGCAGGACTTACCTCGGGTTTCAGGGTGAAATTCGGGGTAGGTCTTAACATTACTTGCTTCTAATTTCATTTTTTTATATTTCCTCTTTGTTTTGATAACTACAAGAGTGAGAGAGTGAGAGACACCGGGACCTAAATGTGATTAATTAAGTTAGATTTTAAGGGTTTTTTTTTTATTGAAGTGAGGTAGTAAGCTTCCTTGGTTAAATCAGACTCATCGACTACCCAGTAAGCTTCTTCGGTTAAATCAGACTCATCGACTACCCATTGGTTAGAGTCCCCATCTATACTTCCTGCCTATAGGCAGCAAGATTCAAAACATTTGGGCATATCGCCGGCCTAACGACTTTTACAACTTTAATTTGGGCTTACGTTTCTTTCAATGTGCTTTGACATGGACAATTTGTCGAGATGATTAAACTATCAAATGTATTGCACCTAGGGTTGGGTTCGGTTAAGAAATGTACTAAACAAAAACTTTCACTTCAGTTTGGTTATGTTTCTAAGTGTACCCAAAACCAAATCGATCAAACCGGTTCAGTTTGGTTAGATTCAAGTTCGAATCTTTAAAAAGAAATTGTTTGTATATTAACTTTTACCTGAAATGAGGAGCTTCTTTTTCCACATATTGACATGACGTTTGGTCGAATATAAAAAAAAATTAATAACAAAATAAAAATAAGAAAAACTACAACGTGAAGCTCTTGGGAGCCTTTAGTTGATCCAAGTGGAACGCTAAGAAAAAAGGATGGACGAGACTTAAACCAAACCGACTGTCCATGATGAGATAAGTTTTTTTGTAAGTTTATTTGCTAGGAAATTTACTTTGTTATATCCTCATTCGTGTGAAATAAAAAGAAATATTTTCTTTTGAGGATGAAATTCTTGTAAATTAAGGCATGTGATTAAGTGAATAATAATGTGGACTTGTTTCCATTTTAATGTGAAGTTGCCGAAAACTATGTCATCGATTAAGGGCATAATAGTCAGATTGGTGTTTTTAAATGGGTTCAAGATGTTTCGATGAGCATCCGGATATCTCGAGCTTTTCTAGAACTTGGGGGGAAGAGAAAAACCATTCTCGTCTCTATCTCCCTCACTGACGTCCTCCAAAGAACACCGACTTGGGGGTTCTTTCTTTCTAGTACAGAGGGGACTGGATTCGAATGGAGGAGATCAGTTCACTGCTAGATAGTCATCTCCTTACGATTCATGTCTTTCCCGTCTCCAAGCAACCATCAACAGTGGTGAACGACAAGTTCTAGGTATCGATTATAACAGAGACTCAAGTATTGATTTAGGGAATGTTGTGATTTTAATTTTTTGATTATCAATACTTCCAAGAAGGATAACTGGACATTATTCCTTATCATACAAATTATTTTGTGGGTTTGGTTAAATTTTTTTAATTTCACCCTAAATTTGGGATAAATCCGAGTGAGTGTTGTTACAACTTCAGATGAACATGTCTGAAAATCACACTAAACAATTGAGAGGTCATATGTTAAATGTCATGAACCGCCGAATACAATACGAGAAGTAGAATAGATCTTGAAAATAGTCAATTAAAATTTTAGAGTCCCTTTCAACCATAATATGAGAGCGAGCAATCATTAAGGAGTGCAGTGTGTAAACGTTCGCGAAGAGGAGAAGGTTCAACAATGAACACACTAGTGAAAGTTAATAAAATTCAAGATTGCAATTATAGCAAGAGAATCATGGAAAACGAAGTCAATAGTTAATTTGTCTTGTCTAACAGAACGATCATAAGTTAATTTTCATTTGATTTTTTTTAAGACAATTTTTACTTCATAACATTCTTGGGATAAGTCATTTGATCATGAAGGCTTAGCCAAGGAAGAATTGGCTGGTCTGATCCCCGATGCTGACCCTAGGAGTGCAGGTACGGGCGGTTCGTGACGCGTTGTCGGTGCCGATCGATCTCTGGTCGTGCGGATCTAAGCAAAGGAGGTCAGAGATCTTGCTCAAGTGGGTTGACGTTTGCTTTGCTCTTTTGGGTTTTCGACGCTGCTCAGGTAAAATGGTTGTGGACTTTATTTTAGATCGGGCGATGGTTTGATTAACGAAGTCTTGTCGT
Organism: Fragaria iinumae; assembly: GCA_009720345.1. Lineage (NCBI taxonomy): Eukaryota > Viridiplantae > Streptophyta > Magnoliopsida > Rosales > Rosaceae > Fragaria > Fragaria iinumae. The sequence goes on along the minus strand of CM019117.1, from coordinate 19,826,755 downwards.
TGATTCTCTCCAGTGGGAGAGATTTTGGTTGTCGGCAACTTGGACTTGGTAAGCCGGCGGCTGCTTGGGTTAGAGACTTTCTCGACGGCAGGAGTTTTTGGCGATTTGGACTTGACGAACCAGTGACGGCGGCGAAGGTTGATGTCATGATGTTTTGGGAAATCTGGCTCTCTGACTGGGCCTGGGTTCAGTTATTGGGTTTGGTTTTCTTTTTGATTTTGTTTTCTGATAGGCCCTAATGAGTGCATGTCTACTCTATAAGCTTTATGTTGACAGCTAGATCCACCTGTACCATAATTGCGTGCTAAGGCAGAGGTAGGAGACTAGATGCATAAATGCATAAGGAGCGAGTATGTAAAGTACTCATTTTATGTCAAGACCCACCCCGAATTTCACCCTGAAACCCGAGGTAAGTCCTGCGGGGATCACCTCCAAGGAAAATTTACCGAAGGACTCGGCAAACCTCCCTTGAAAATGGACAACCCTAACCCGGAAAAAATATAGAACACCCTCTTAACCCAAAATATTAATCTTCACTTTAATCCAAATAACTGAATAAAATAATACACAATTATTTTTCCGAAAATATTCAGAGCTACTACAAGAAAGACAACGGAAGCTGATAGAAATCCTAGTGGGTTTAAACAAATGACCTACTGGCGAACAGTAGTGGAAATGTGGGTGACTATGCCTCGGCGCCTCCTTCCAGACCCCACTCGAACTCTGCAGACTGGGCAATTAAAAGCGAAGGAAAAGCCCAGGGGAAAATATTTAATCACATCAGGGTGAGTGGACAAAATAATCTCGACAAGCAATAAATATTTCCCCAAGAAACACTTTCAAGGACACGACTAGTTCTGGCTAGTCTCCAAATCTTAAACAAATGCAGCCTCTCAGGCTAAAATTATATAATTATATCAGTATGTATTAACACCCGTCTACTCCATGTATGCTATCTATGAATAAGCTTGAAAGTAGATAGTCATACCAGGCTACTACGCTCGCGTCTAACGCGCACGTCACCCCATAATGACATTTTTCCTCAGTATGGGGGAAACGACCGGGTGGTATAAATACGTGCTTACTCCTTGTACGAATTCTATGAATGAATCTAAAAACATAGAATGAACTCGGAAGGTAGAAAGTCGTATAGGGCTACGACGCTTGCGTCTAACGCTCACGTCACCCCATAATTTCCTCATTATGGGGGGAAATCACGTATTGCTAGCTAGCGTTCTCTCATATACATACTATACTCATAAACGTTAAATAAAATGAGTATAAACACCGAAATTCTCAATTTAGGATAAATTCCAACAAAGAAAATTATTCAACAATAAAACATTATTTAAAAACAAAGGTCCACTCACAACTTAGGCCTAAGCCTGACGTCGGTCGGAGATCTCCTCTGCTCGAGCCTCCTCGCGTCCTGTTCCCAAAACATAAATAATTCCTTAAATAAAATCCCAACATTTAAAGAAAATAGGCATAATTAAATATGAGCTTCCCGCGCTCAACCATACCTATCGTCCTAAATCTTAACTTCACTGCCAGCCATAAATCTCCATAAATACCGACATCCTCAAAAACACCTTCCAACGTCCTAATCATAAAAATAATCCAATGGCCGGATTTTAACTTATTAATCCGCCAAAAATACCAAACTTAACAAATTCCAAAACCTATCCAAAACTCCTCCAAAAATTCTAAAACTCATTCCATTAAACTCCTCATAACAATCTCCACCAAAAACCATTTTTCAACGGCGGCGGCGGCAGCGGCGGCCGGCGACCAGCTCCGGCGACCTCCAATGCCCACCAAAATTTGACAGCACATTCCTCTCAACCTCCTCTACAACATTCCTAACTAGCACAAACTCCAATTCTAAGTCTAACCATGTCAATCGAACACAAACACACAATAAAGCCCTAGAATTTCAAATACCGATTTCTCCTTACCTAGCTCGAGATGGAGGGAGCCCTGTGGAGGGATTGAAGCACGGGATGAGGGCTTCCTTTTGAGCCAAGGCTCGCCGGATATGGCGGCCGGAGGAAGGAGTTCCGGCGAGAATTAGCTTTCGGCAGTCGGGGCTTTCGGCGTCGATTCCTCCTTCACGGCGGAGCTAGGGAGGCTGCCACCGGTCTAGAACTGTAGCTGGGTTGGAGACCGATCGTTTGGGACCGGTGCGGCGGTCTGGGGCGGCCGGACGGCGGCGGTCGGGCGGTCGGAATATCCGGCAGGGAGGAGAGGAATCGGGAGGGAGAAAAATAGGAGGGAGGAGAGAGAGAAACCAAACCGGGCTTTGACCAAAAACAAGGCCCGGTCTAACTAAATAACCTAACCCAACTCCAAAATTCAACACCCCAAAATAATACCCCAATAAAAATTACCTTTTACTAGCTAAAATTTACCATTTTTACCGTCGTCACATTTTCTTCCTTCAAATAATTCTTTCGAAATATTCGTCCCTCAACACACCTCTAGGGACTTTAGGACTATAAACTCAATGACGAAGACGGTAAAATTCTTATTACCACAGTGCTAGTAATTAAGGTAAAATTTAAGGGTCGGGGCGTGACATTTTAGGGCTTGCTAAAAGTGAGCAAAACAATAATTTTATTACTCCGTTATTACATAGGTTAGGTCGGTTTTCCGTTTCTTGCTTATGTATGGCATCTAGATTATAGATGATTTTGCTATTGATCTATTTTTATCAATATAATATATATTGATTAAAAAAAACAAAAAAGAATGAGCAGGATTATATATAGGATTGGTACAAATATAATTAAGGCAAAATTTTGCTCTATAAACAACACATGCATAGGTAAAAGCTAACGGTGATGAATGCCGCCTTGCTTCTATCATGCCAAATTGACCAACAAATCTAAGAAGAGCATTTTGCAGGGCTCACTTTCAAAAGAATAATAAAGATGTAGCAACAATGAGACGATAGAGCCCTACCAATTATGATTAGGGGGAAAGAGGAAGTAACACCAAACATGAGCTTCAAAAGAGCATTGAAGGAAGATATGTGTGGAAGACTCATGATGAGCATCACAAAGAGGGCAAGAAGTAGGCATGGTAGGATTAGGGCTGCGTTCGGATCAAATTCATTGTTTTTTTAATAGGATCAGTGATCTGAACCGTTTAACTTTTTCAGATCGGATCCGGATCAGAAAAAAACCGGTTCGGATTTCGGTTTTTTGTTCGGATCCATAAAGGCTGGAATTTGAGACATATATTTCCATGAAAGCAAAGACATTTCCAAGTTTTTAAAAGTTCAAACCAACTTGGACACAAAATAACATTAAGCATTAAACATTATCTCTATTAGAGGGTATCCAAATTCAAAAACTAAGAGAAGAATGAAATTGCTAAGCTTACCTCTTGGAGAACGCAACTGCAGACGAACTAGAGAAGAAAGGGTCAAGAAGCGAGAGACTAAGAGAGGCAACTTGTCACACCCTAATTTTTTGAAAGATAATTTTCAAAATTTTTGGCATGATCTAACTTAAAATATTAACATCTCAACCTATTTCAACAAACAATAATAACTCAATAGCAGAACAGTAATTGCCACACAATCCATCACTGGGTTACAGATTACACTTCCTTGTTTACATAACTTGCGAAACAAGAACATGAGAACAATTTCATGATTTTAGTACTGTCTACTCAATTCTAAAACTACACAGAGTACGACAAAATTAAAGAAGACCCTGCCACTACGCCTCCGTCTCAACCTTGCTGATCCTCATCTGCAGGTCTAACCCCTACACCAAGAATTGGTGCACCGGCATTGTAAAATAACAAACCCGATATGCTAAAAAACCCGTATGAGTAAACTCAAAAATAACACAACATATATCACATCCAACATACCACAAGAGAGATTGGCTCAATAATTAAAAACACACATTACCAAGAAATGTACCCATGAGTCCCAGATATTTAATAAATACCCATCATGACCTACAACAACAATTATGTGTACCCATGGGTCCCAGATACCATCAAGTATCTCCCATGACCTACACCGACAGACAGACTAGAGCTCTATTCCTAACCATAACTAATCACCCGGCCAAAGGCTTGGAACCCAATTTGACTGTCCAATAAAAATCACAAAATAAAATTTCATCATAACCGTAACTAATCACCCAGTTAAGGGCTTGGAACTCAGTTTGATTATTTTGAACAACAAATTAATATCTCACCACATCATCATCAACAACACATGATTCATATTATAAATTATATCCTTCACAAGGATATAATTGTATGCACATTATTTATTTATTTTTCACAAGAATAACTTATCAAAAAATCAATAAAATTATGATCACAATAACATCAAAATAGACATATGAGGAAAACTGGTTTTAATCTTACCTATGAGCCGTTGGCGATCAAGCTTATATATTTAAAAACAATTAATAACACATTATTTAATCTAACATCCTAATCATTATCATCATCAAATGACCATAATAAGACTTGGTTCAAAAGTGAACCTTGGTGAAATTTACTCACCTAAAAATCCTGCTGCGTTCTTCCGCAACACAAGAGACAAGGAAACCACAATCTCACAAATCACCTAAAATTGCACAATTAAAACCTTTAGTAAAAACACAACAAGGATCAAAGTACCATTAACTTAAAGGTTGCCCAAAGAAGGGCAATCCTTCCTCCAAGACCTCCCAAGGTCATTGGACACTCAACAACAACCACACTACCTCCAAGATCAAATTTTCCAAGTTTCCGACCTAACGAACACCAAGAGCCAACTTAGCACCTACGATGCAAAAACCCAATCAACACTCACTCTTCACACACCAACAACACACTAGCAACAACAAGGACTAGCTAACACAGCAACCAAAGCCTTTACCCTGCCCGGACGTGCTCCCACGCGCCGCCACAGATGGCGGCGAGTGAGCCCCACGCGCCACCACCAACCTCAATATTTGGGGAAACTCACAACATGAAACTTGTAGATTGAAGCAAGGTGAGTAACTTTAATACCTGGTGGTTCAACCTGTTCGGCCGGGATCGGCCGGAAAACACCCCGCAATACCAACCCGAAATCAAATTCCAAACCTACAAAACCGGCCCCAAAACTTGATTTCTAGATCACCAAAGGGGTAGAAACATCTCTAGAAGAGAGATGAGAGCAAGACTCACCTAAACTTGGTCGGAATCGGCGTCGAAATCGTCGGCTTTCCGGCGGAACAGCAACAACTCCGCCGCTTCGTGGCGGCTTCCAGGCGGCGTGACGACAAGCGGTGCTACCCCAGGAATGGAGAGGAGGTCGGCGTGAACCGAATGGGACCGGCGGCGTCGCTTTTGGTGGCCGGACGATGGACTTCTGCTCCGGCGAAGGTTCGGCTGTGCGTGCGGCTCGGGGAGAGAGAAGAGAGAGAGGGAGTTGGGTTTTCTAAAATTAGGTTTTCTACCCCCAAACTTTTCTATTTAACCCAAAATCCCATAAGGCCACAAGCTTCCGCTGACCATAACTTTTTCATACGACATCCGTTTTACGTATGCCGCGTGTCTACGAACTTGTATCGTCAAAATCTACAACTTCCAAGAAGGAAGTTTTTGCAAATAACTTACTGAAAATAAAGTCAACTTTTGGTCTCTTAAAAGTCAAAGCATCTTAATTAAACTCCCGAACTTCAACTACGCATAACCCAATAATAATTTCCATAAATAATCCTTCATTAAATATGAGAATAATACAAGGAAAATGATATGAAAATCTAGGGTATTACATGACTAGGCTAGAGATTGGCGGTCGAAGCCTCAAAGTTTTGTGTTTTATCCTTGGGACCTTTTCTTACCCTAAGAATCTAACGACCTAAAATAGATATAGTTTAAGCCAACGGTTATTCAGATTTTTGCATTATTTTTTTCAGGATCCGATCCGAACTTGAACTTTGTTAAATGGATTGGATCCATCAAAAGGTGCTTTTTCATAATTAGGATCCGATGTGTTTTTTCATAATTAGGATCCGATCCGAACCGCCTTATTCAGATCGGATCGGATCGGCTTAACTTGAATCCAGACTAAACATGCAACCATAAGTTGTGAACTGCAAGACGATCTGTTGTCGTTTAGGGAAATGACCATTTCATACTAAGAAGCCTCTCTCATTGCTCATTCTATGATAATAATGTGTAACCCATTCATTCTAATAGTATATAACTATGAGAGCCCATTTTATACAAATAAGATTTTTTTTTCCTGGTACTTTGTATATTTTTGTGACTTTTTGCCTTCACCCCCTTAAACATACTTTGTCACGCCCCGACTCTTAAATTTTACATTAATTACTAGCGTTGTGGTAATAAGAATTTTACCATCTTCGTCATTGAGTTTATAGTCCTAAAGTCCCTAGAGGTGTGTTGAGGGACGAATATTTCGAAAGAATTATTCGAAAGAAGAAAATGTGACGACGGTAAAAATGGTAATTTTTGCTAGTAAAAGGTAATTTTTATTGGGGTATTATTTTGGGGGTGTTGAATTTTGGAATGGGTATATGTGGGTTGGAACCGGTTGGGCCAAGCCCAAAATCTCTCTTCCTCCCGATTCTCTCTCCTCTCCCGCACCTGGTTTTTCTCTCTCTACACCCGGAAAACTTCCCGGCCGCCCGACCGCCGCCGTCTGGCCGCCCCAGACCGCCACACCGGTCCCAATCGATAGGTCTCCAACCCAGCTACCGTTCTAGACCGGTGGCAGCCTCTCTAGCGCCGCCGTGAGGGAGAAACGCCGCCCGAAAGGTCCGACTGCCAAATCGGTTTTCTTGCCGGAACTCCTTCCTCCGGCCGCCATAGCTGGCGAGCCTTGGCTCAAAAGGAAGCCCTCCTCCCGTGCTTCAATCCCTCTAAAGGGCTCCCTCCATCTCGAGCTAGGTAAGTAGAAATCGGTATTTGAAATTCTAGGGCTTTATTGTGTGTTTGTGTTCGATTGACATGGTTAGGCTTAGAATTAGAGTTTGTGCTAGTTAGGAATGTTGTAGAGGAGGTTGAGAGGAATGTGCTGTCAAATTTTGGTGGGCATTGGAGGTCGCCGGAGCTGGTCGCCGGCCGCCGCTGCCGGCGCCGCCGCTGAAAAATGGTTTTTGGTGGAGATTGTTATGAGGAGTTTAATGGAATGAGTTTTGGAATTTTTGGAGGAGTTTTGGATAGGTTTTGGAATTTGTTAAGTTTGGTATTTTTGGCGGATTAATAAGTTAAAATCCGGCCATTGGATTATTTTTATGATTAGGACGTTGGAAGGTGTTTTTGAGGATGTCGGTATTTAAGATTTAGGACGATAGGTATGGTTGAGCGCGGGAAGCTCATATTTAATTATGCCTATTTTCTTTAAATGTTGGGATTTTATTTAAGGAATTATTTATGTTTTGGGAACAGGACGCGAGGAGGCTCGAGCAGAGGAGACCTCCGACCGACGTCAGGCTTAGGCCTAAGTTGTGAGTGGACCTTTGTTTTTAAATAATGTTTTATTGTTGAATAATTTCCTTTGTTGGAATTTATCCTAAATTGAGAATTTCGGTGTTTATACTCATTTTATTTAACGTTTATGAGTATAGTATGTATATGAGAGAACGCTAGCTAGCAATACGTGATTTCCCCCCATAATGAGGAAATTATGGGGTGACGTGAGCGTTAGACGCAAGCGTCGTAGCCCTATACGACTTTCTACCTTCCGAGTTCATTCTATGTTTTTAGATTCATTCATAGAATTCGTACAAGGAGTAAGCACGTATTTATACCACCCGGTCGTTTCCCCCATACTGAGGAAAAATGTCATTATGGGGTGACGTGCGCGTTAGACGCGAGCGTAGTAGCCTGGTATGACTATCTACTTTCAAGCTTATTCATAGATAGCATACATGGAGTAGACGGGTGTTAATACATACTGATATAATTATATAATTTTAGCCTAAGAGGCTGTATTTGTTTAAGATTTGGAGACTAGCCAGAACTAGTCGTGTCCTTGCCAGTTTTTGAGCTGTCGCTTGTATAGCGTTTTTCTGGACAATTTTCTTGGGAAAATATTATTGCTTGTCGAGATTATTTTGTCCACTCACCCTGACGTAATTAAATATTTTCCCCTGGGCTTTTCCTTCGTTTTTAATTGCCCAGTCTGCAAAGTTCGGGTTGGGTCTAGAAGGAGGCGACGAGGCATAGTCACCCACATTTCCACTACTGTTCGCCAGTAGGTTATCTGTTTAACCCACTAGGATTTTCTTCAGCTTCCGTTGTCTTTCTTGTAGTAGCTCTGAATATTTTCGGAAAAATAATTGTGTATTATTTTCATTCGGTTATTTGGATTGAGTTGAAGATTAATATTTTGGTTAAGAGGATGTTCTATATTTTTTCCGGGTTAGGGTTGTCCATTTTCAAGGGAGGTTTGCCAAGTTCTTCGGTAAATTTTCCTTGGAGGTGGTCCCCGCAGGACTTACCTCGGTTTTCAGGGTGAAATTCGGGGTGGGTTTTGACATACTTAGATAGAGAAAGTGGAAGAGAGGGAAGACTATGTTGGACCCTCACCGGACGCTGGAAACCGGTCACCGGTCGCTAAACTTCGGCTGTTGGATTTCGGTCAGCAGTCGCCGAACTTTCTCCAGCCGTCACCTGAATTTCGCTGAACTTTGCTGATGTCATCGGGATTTCCTGACCCTCGACGGAGCCTAACTGGACACTCACTGGAGGTTTTATTAAGGATCAATAAATTGTATTCATGATTTGTTGAACCCTAATAATCAACTTATTACCCCTTTTAGAAAAATTATCTTCAACTGAAAGAAAAAAAAATTGTATTGTCCTTTAGCAAACATTTTACTGACTCCTAATAATAAATCGGTTATTTCCCCTTGATAATCATATTATTGACTACAATAATCAATTTATCAGGAAAAAAACACTAGAATTATATCACATCATCGATTCCCCAAAAAATTCATCATGGAGACAAATGAAGCATATCAAAACTACTACAGAAAAGTCACAAAAGTCCAGTACCAAAAATTCATCACGGAGACAAATGAATAATAGCAAAACTACTACAGAAAAGTCACTAACGTCCGGTACCATTTTGTCTAACGGCATAGTCTCTCCTTAGTAAGTGGAAGGTTGTGAGTTCGACTCACATAGTTGTAATATTTGAGTTGTTTACCTGATCAAAAAAAAAAAGTCACACACTTTTTCAAACCAGATAAATAATTTAAACCTACTCTTAGAAAACAAAAATAATTCGCATTTGATTAAGCATAAGCGTAAATAAAGTTGTCATATTTAAGAGATTGTTATTGAAATCATATAAGACAAGGGGGTGGGGGGACATGCATAGATCTATTTTGAACCACGTATCACAGTATCATGCGAACATGCATATTCTTTGAATGATAATTAGGACTCTCCACTAAAACTACGTATATATACCACAAATAACAAAAAGTTGCTTGACATGCTACACTATTTGTTTCAACATATAAGTGACATACCAAAAGATAACCCTATTAACGAGAAACACCATACAAATAACATAGTTTTCCAACTATGTTGCCGTTTCAAATCTAATCCCGTAAAACTTTGCTTCTTTCTACCACTAGGTTGCTTCCATTTTAAAACAAATAACCTTTTCACTAAGCCATACAAGACACAATGAGTATGCAAACGAGAGTAATTCTATTCCTTTATCAGCCATCCATGCTTTTCATTTTGATGTATTATGTATTGGTTGTTATAGGGATAATTCATAATCATTTTTTTCTAATTTTTTTTTTGAGAATGAAGTTACCATTAATTGAAAGAAAACAACTTACAGAACATGGGAACACACGATGATGGATTTAATATCCCCACTCTTCTCGCTACCAAAAGAACTAGCCACGGTCCGTCATTAACCCCTAACCAAGTACTAAAATCTCAAAGAAACTGATGCTCTTTTCATTTAATTTTTCGTTCTTTTTGAAAATTTTAAAGCTCCATGTATGTGAACCTCGCTCAACACTAAAAAAAAGTGGAACTTTCATTGGAAAAATAAAAATAAAAACTGGAATTGTCTACATAGAGAAGAGATTGATGATCGAGAGATGGAGGAATGATTAGCAATATTGTCTAAGCAAGCTTGCTGATAGGTATGATGAGGGGAAAAAGAGAGGGGACTCATCCATCCATATATATCATTTGGTTGCTTCTTTAAAAAGTCATAGCATGATTTGATCGACGAGTTCTTGTCCCATATTTTCTTATAGAATTTCACGAGATTACCAAAATTGAAGCCCTCTATTGGTGGAAGTTCAGTTAAGAGGACTACATAGTAAAAAGAGTAAGAGAAAAAAGAAAAAGTAAAAAATCTGTGGAGTATCTCTATAGAAAAAACAAGATAGTATGTGAAATGTATAATTTCGAAAACATGTGGGGCAAAACTGCAAATAGAAAATCTTAAAAATTTAAACAATTTTCATTTTGTTAATTACAAAACTTTAAACCTAAACCGAAAAAGAAGGATATTTAAATTAGGGGGAGAGACTTCACAGAGAACAAAACTTGTGTGCTGCTGGTTCCTAATTTCATTTCTGTCACTAGAGAGAAACCAACTCGCTTCAACACTGTTGGATTTGGCTCCATTATCACCACTAATTCTTCTCCTATTGGATTCACCGAGGTTGCTACTGAAGCCGCCACCGCTGCTACTTAGCAGCGGAGTTGCAGCAGACGACGAAATCGAATCAAAATGAAGTGAGAGAGAGAGAGAGAGAGAGAGAGAGAGCAAGAAGCCCTAGCCGAAGCGCAGAGAAGGCGATGGAGAACGGTTACGATCGGAAATTCGCAGACAAGTTCTCGGGGCTGGCGATTTCCGGCGCCGGTGATCCTATTGGTGGAGCGAACAACAACCACGGCAACAATGATAGCAGCTTGTTTCAGGTCATAAAGGCGGTGGAAGCTGCGGAGGCGACGATTAAGCAACAGGTGGAGGAGAACATCCGATTGAGGACTGAGCTTCAGAACAAGATTCTTGAGCTCGATAGATTTGTAAGTTCTCAAATTTGTTGTATTGTTTTAGTTATGATTCTAGAAAATTAGTGATGAAATGATAGATTGAAATAGTGAATGGCGGAATTGAGAGTAATGATATAGCTTGTTAAGTTCAGTATCAAAGGATTGCTGCTTTGCTCGTCAAACTGTAGCGTATAAGGTAGTTTTTTTTTCTATCGAATTGGATTTTTGGTTGATTGATTATACTGTAATATAATAGTGTAGATGTCCTCTTCGTCAAGTTGGTCCGGTAATAGTATGGTCTCCTCATGCATTTGTTCTTTTTAATAAAACATTGGCAGAAAGTAGAGGAATCCGGGGTGCAAATGCCGCGTGCCAATGATCCTTGGTCTGAGCGGGTCCAAGGATCGAATGAAGCTCATCAACGAGTTCCCCCTGTCGGTAGTCAAGAAGATAGGAATAGGAGTGCGGTCAATACTTCTGGACTTGATCCATCTGGTAGACTAGTTCTACACCAAGAGAGTTTGAAGCCAAATGCTGATGCTCCTCTACAAAGTAATGCGGAAACCCAGTCCTCAAGCAGCAAGATCAATGGGACCATGAAGGAACTTCCGGGTAGTCAGCAGCCTGCGGATAATGCCGGCTTCTCTCGCTTATCTTCACCATCCACAACATCCTTCTCTCCGGGAAGGTATTTCACCTCAATTGTAGATATTGAATCATATTTAAGTTTCTGAATATTTATCTGAACAAATTTAGATGAGCTTTTGTGTTTGCCTTAGGTTTAACACACAAGGAGAATATGATTCAAGGTTCCCTTTTTCTGGACAAGGGTTGATGCCTATAACTGAATTAAATCCTAGAAGCCTCTGGAAGCAGGTATGGCCTATATTTATATTAGATGTTAATTTTCTCATCTTCTATTTTCAGGTATACTTTCTTATTGAACCAATTTACGTTTTGTAGGATCTTATTGTCAAGACCCGTGAGCATGAAGATGAGATCATGCAATTACGGAGACATCTGTCTGATTATTCCATAAAGGTATAATGCGTATATGACAATTTGACACTGACATGGCATTGGAATATAATTTGATATGTTCCGGACTTATATGCCATTAACTCTTTGTTGATTGAAGTGACTAATATTTAGTACTATGAATCTTTAACAGGAAGCACAAATACGCAACGAAAAATATGTCCTTGAGAAGCGCATTGCTTATATGCGTCTGGTAGGCAGTTTACTTATTATTACAATTTTACATTGTACCTTTTATCTCTCTTCACATGTGTACATGGGCATGGTATAAGTATAATTTTCATAGTAATGTGTTTTGTTGCTACTAGGCCTTTGATCAACAGCAACAGGATCTTGTAGATGCTGCATCGAAAGCTCTATCTTACCGACAAGACATAATTGAGGAAAATATACGCCTCACATATGCATTACAGGTGCTTTGCTAATGCTCCATTGTTTCTGCTGCACTCTTGTTATGAAAACCTAAAAACTTGTTAGTTGTCTTGTTTTTTAGTTGAGCGTAATTGAATAATTGTTTGCTTTGATTCTGTTATGTCAGGATGCACAGCAAGAGAGATCGACATTTGTTTCATCCTTGCTCCCACTTCTTGCAGAGTACTCTTTGCAGCCTCCAGTTCTTGATGCCCAATCAATTGTCAGCAATGTCAAGGTATGTCGGGGAGCTATAATATAATATGTTAAAGACTATTCATATCTCAGGATGAATAACAGGAATATATAGTTGGATCCGTAAATCACTTTTAGATTGTTGAATGTTAAAATATTGCAATATGAATCCTACCAGGCTACCACCATGGTAGCCAGTATCAGGCAAAATATTGCAATATGAATCCTACCAGGCTACCACCATGATCAAGTCAGATTTATTACTTTGAAATTGCACGCATGTATTTTACTATTTTAGTGTTTGCATCTTCTGTTATTTTACAGGTTCTTTTTAAACATTTGCAAGAAAAGCTCCTTCTTACTGAGGTATGTATTGGAAATTATATAGGCTAAATATTTAACATTAAACCTCCTCTTCAATGCTTTGATAAGTCTTTATGGATCCTTTTTTCCCACAATAATTGATTATTTGGATATGTATATTCCTTTATAACAGGCAAAACTAAAGGAGTCACAGTATCATGTACGACCCTGGAACTCAGAGTTGAATAACTCTAACATTCCCATGCAGTCGCCTTCGCGCTCTTTTGGTGCAGCATTGACAACTTCTGTATGTTCATGTCTTCTTGTTCTTCCTATTAGCACGTCATAAAAAATTTCTTATGTTCTTATGCATTCAATCAGCACAAAAATGGGCTTGAACTGGTTCCTCAGCAAACATATTCCCAGGGAAAAGTACCAGTTTCAGCTTCGGATGTTCAGACCACCAGGGATTGGGATCTATTGGGTCATGATCAGAGTGCTTTGGATGGTGTTGTCAGTAGGAATGTGGAACCCAATGACCTGGGGAGGTATTCACCTTTTGCTAGCAGGTGAGCCTGGTCAAATGGAGACTGCTTCTGTGAACTGAATACACATTACAACCATCTGCATTTGTTGGTGGGTTCTGATTTCATTGGATTTTTATTGTTCATTGGTCTTGTATTGATGATTATGGTCCAACATGCATCTCCTACTTAAACCTGATGAACGACTCAGTTTTTCAAATTAAATTCATCCATCATTCCCATTTGTTCGTAGGTGGTTAGAGTATGTCTATCAGTTAGATCCTTATTAGTACTAATTATGACAGGCTCTGCTATAATTTCATTTATTACTTTGAAAATTTAGTGCCAAGTTGTTATTTCTGCTTCCACTCAAACTTCTGAAAGGTCCTTCATAGAATTAATCTTTCCTAACTGTGAAGCTTCTTTCAATCTGGTTAATAAAGAGTGTGGGGGGATGTGAAGGAGGAGGTTCATCAAGAAGTAACAACTCTTTAAATGGTGATAGGAGAGAGTAAAGCTAGTCTACTCTTTTTTGTTTTGTTGGACAATCACTAGGATAGGCTTCATGTGTCGTCTGTTATCAGGAAGAGGCAGAGGCTGGTAAATGCAGACAAAAAAACATATTAGTAGATCCCCACCCTGTACCATGAAATCAACATATAAGTGGGAGGCTAGAGACTTTAACCTAAGAACTCCTACAATCAAATCTCCTCTTTGTCTTTGACCTCCTTCAATCAGACAATTTTTTTTTCTTGAGTTCTTTTTATTTTTTTATTTTATTTTTATTTTATGGGTTCCTGTAGGCTAGGCTAACATTATATGTTTCTCTATTAACACTCATTGGTATTTATTTTATATTATATTGGTATTTTCTTGTTCAGTGCTAGTGCATGAAACCAAACTAACACAAAAGACTACAAAAAAGACTAGCCTGAGAAAATTGATAAACACTACGTCGAAAACAGAAAAACTCAGCCACCACAGCCTTCCAGTCTAGGAGGAGAACATTTAGTCCTAAATTTCAACCAAAACTAAAGCCGTTATTAAGAATCTACATTCCTTCCAAAGGTCCTCCAGCCCCACTCCATTATATTTAGATTCATTTATTCCTTTCCATCAAAATTACCCAATTACAAAACACTGCATTCCCAAAGAGCTTTAGCCTTTTTCTCTTTGCCAAAGCCAGTGAGAATTTCACTTGAGGCAAAGCACCCTGCTGGATATGCCTAGCTAACTCAAGCCATTTGGTAACGTTATAAGCCAAGCGTCATTTTGGTATGACCTCTATGGTGAGCTTAATCACTCTAGAAATTCAATTTAAGGAATGTGACCCAAGCACAATTGTCTGACATTGAAGAAGCGTCGGTTATGTATCATCACTGAACTGCATCAACCTTTTGGGATATTCCACAACTGGATGGGTCCATGGAGCCCACCCTGCCCATGTATGTTGGGTCCTAACAATGTATGAGACCTAGCTCGGTGTAGAGGGGGTTCTGAGAGTTCCGAGGCCAACACAATAATATAAGTTGGTGAATCAGCAAAGATCACTAAATTATTGAGTACTCATGCCTCAATAACCAGTTATGATTTCTTGAAAAGACCTTTGGGATTTAGTGTCATGCATAAATTAGCCATAAATCCCTTCAAGTTCGACAGTCGATTTATGGTCTTTACAGGGCCAAGCAGCATCAATCCAACAAACTTTGCATCATATCAGTTCCCAATTGCTTATTCCTCAAAAGCTTATACATTTTATATATTGAATCCGAAAAGTCGTCTTCATTTATTCACAAAATGTTGAAATATGAGTGAAACTTTCTCCTCGTTATTAAGAGATGGTTAGTTATTATCTAGAATTAAAGCCATAGAATGTGTGAATTGCTTTGAATCTCTTGCTCAAGTGTTTCAATGGTTTACTAGGAATTCCGCAGCACGAGATACTCCTACTCAGCTTGATGTTATCCGCGGTGATGCACCAATAACTCGTTATAGTGAAGAAACCACCAATAAACAGGTCACATTTCGTGATCCTGTTAGGAACACAGAGCTCGATGATCAAGATCCTGAGGGAAACCAACATGAGAGAGAAATGTCAACAAATTGGAGTCCAGGAAACACTCCTTACACAACTGCACCTGATGAGCCCGGTTCCTCCTATCATTTTCTACCGCCAGTTCTTGAAGAGCCGTCTTCTTCATTTTCTGAGGGTCATGATCCATCTGAACTTTGTTTATTCATCTCAGCATTCAAATGGTTGCTCTAGAACCTAACATGTTACAATTTGCAGCTGCAGATGATGATCCATTACCAGCTATTGAGAACCTTCAAATTTCAGGAGAAGCTTTTCCAGGGAGAGAACTTCAAGCATGCGGGTACTCTATTAATGGGACAACCAGTTGCAATTTTGAGGTGTGGTTTTTGTATATACTTTCAGAACCCTCAACACCTACTTCCTCACCCCAAACACTTCGGTTAAATTATTGTGGGACAATACTAATATGTGTTTTTTTAGTGGGTACGCCATATGGAAGATGGATCAGTTAATTATATCGAAGGTACTGATCTTTTCCTTGTACATTAGATTTGGATGTTGGTTACTTCTGTTTTTCCTTATATCATGTCAATTCTAATTTCTTGAGTTTCTGATGATAGGAGCAAAGCAACCAAACTATCTAATTACTGCTGATGATGTTGATACATATCTTGCTATTGAAGTCCAGCCTCTTGATAACAGGAAGCGCAAGGTACTATCTCAAATTCTCAATTATAGTTACAAGATGTATCTTCATGTCAGGGATTCAGGGTTTTGTCTGGTGAATGTGGGTTGTCCCCACCCCACAAGCTGGCTCTCTGTCTGTTTCTCTTCTCTTTCTCCCTCCTGGCCCCTCTATATCAGTCGGGGTGGGGGAAGAAGGTTTGAGTATCCGTTTCCCTCCTTTTCCTGCTAGGATTGGAAATCCTGTATTTTACATATCCATACGATCGAGTCCTTGGGTTTCCGAAATAGTGTAAAAAGAAGTGCTTCGAATCATTGATAGAAATTCATGAGTTGTCTAATTAGTGTGATGTTCAATCATTGTGCACAGAAAGTTATGATGTATCTATCTGGAATAAATTTGCTAGATTCACCAAGCAGTCATGTTGCGGTTTATCTCCTCTAAAATCATGTGGCACCAAGTATCCCTTTTACGACTTTGAAGGTGTAAAACTGCAATATTTTTGGTGCTATTTTGTCAATAATGTACTTTTCAGAAGGGACAAGTTTACCACATTTTCCCCCATTTTATCATCAATATTTCAATTTTCATTGGCAAGATTTCCATTTTCGGCTAAAACTTCCAAATTGTCCTCATATTTCTGTATCATGGAATTTTGGTTCTTCCATCACATGTTCAATCATCTGTGTCGTGCTATAAGTGTTCAAGTGATTAAATCAAATACATCTTGAATCGAAGTGTCTTCGTTGTGACTGTTAATTGTTGTTCATTGGGTAACTTCATGTTGTTTGTAGGGAGAGCTTGTAAAGGTTTTTGCGAATGAGAACAGAAAGATTCCCTGTGGTAAGTATCTTGACTAAGATAAATTGTTATACAAATATACGTGCCAGCTTGATTGGTTTCATCTTTCATGTATGATATTTCTTTATGGATTTTCTTTTTGGGTAAAAACCTAAAATGGTACCTGGACTATTGCGAAAGGTATTTTTTGGTACCTACGAATTTTTTTTACTTGAAATGGTACCTCAAGTATTGCTCCGTTACCTGATATGGTACCTCCGTTAGTTTTTCCGTTAAGATCGCCTACGTGGCATATATTTGAATGGTATAAATACCCAAAATGGTACCTAAGCTATTGCGAAAGACATTTTTTGGTGCCTATAAACTTTTTTACTCCAAATAAAAATTCTAAATTACTTTTTGATCTATATATATATATATATATATATATATATATATATTATGTAAATTAAACTCATAAATATATTATTAGCATTTTATCCATAAATATTTCTTACATAAAAATAGGTTTATTTATAAAGAAAGTCCAATATGTAGTAACGACGTAATATATATATAATTATTTATAAGCAAATTGCTCATAAGAGAAATATAAATATTATGTTTATAAAGAAAAATATAATATATTTATGAATTATAGTGATAATATGTTTATGGTTTACCTATCGATCATATATAATCAGATATTGGGGTGTTATTTGAGGTGAAAAAAAATACAGGTATCGAAAAATCCATTTCACAATAGCTTAGGTACCATTTTGGGTATTTATACCATTCAAATATATGCCACGTAGGTGATCTTAACGGAAAAACTAACGGAGGTACCATATCAAGTAACAGAGCAATACTTGAGGTACCATTTCAAGTAAAAAAAATTTGTAGGTACCAAAAAGTACCTTTCGCAATAGTTCAGGTACTATTTTAGGTTTTTACTCTTTCTTTTTTGTCTCATACGGGTTGGAAATTAAGACTGATACCCATAGCTGCTGAACGTTCTTATCCATACCCTAAAGGACTTGAATTTTCATGGACCTACACACACGCACCTACAACAAACACATAATTATACAGGTAAGGATTAATCATGTACTATATATAGGCAAGATTCAACAATGTGTGATTAAATTGAAGCTTGGATTATCTGAGGCAATGAGGACTTACCTTCCTGTTTTAATACTTATCAACACATGAATATTTTGAAAATGAACAACACAAAAGGATTGAGCGCTTGGAGTACCCTTCAACTCTATATTTCAAGGGTGACCATCCCAGCCAACAACAAACTTTTCAGTTAATCAGCCCGTTTTTGCCTTTTCCATATTAGTTCCCTCCAAGGTAGTGTTCTCAAGCCTGAAGTAAAGAGATTGTGAAATTGCTAATGAGAAACTTCTGCCATTTGTCCCTTGTTTGCCCCATGTGTGTCCAAGGTATTGACGAAGATATTAATTACTATCCCACTCCACAACAAAACTTCAGCTAGTTGTTCTATATCCTTATTAATTCCCTGCAAGGCTTTATTAAATGTTAAAGCCTGATACTGAGCGAAAAGAAAAAGAACATATCAACTTGTATCAGAGTGCCCCATATTCCCTCATCCCATGTAGTACAGAAGAGTTTATCATCTGCGGATTATCTCACTGTTTGCAGTGCTTCTACCTGTTACAATAGTTTGATGAAGACACATATATACATATATCTATTATTGAATGATGTTAATTACTTAAGTGGCCAATAGGACTTTGAAAACTAGGTGTTTCCTAGTCTAGTCGGTTCCTGCCTGCAAGATGCAGAATAATTATCACTCAAAAAGGATCTTCTCATCTGATTCTAACACGGTGGAAGAGCAGCCAGCCAATTCATTCCAATCATGTGGTGGGCATGATCTACTCCTGATCCATATCACCCAATATTGGTGCATGTCTGGTCTAA
Organism: Fragaria iinumae; assembly: GCA_009720345.1. NCBI lineage: Eukaryota > Viridiplantae > Streptophyta > Magnoliopsida > Rosales > Rosaceae > Fragaria > Fragaria iinumae. The sequence goes on along the minus strand of CM019117.1, from coordinate 19,807,818 downwards.
CATAAGGAGGGCTTTTGTTGGAATATAAACTCCCACATTGTTAAGTATAAGCCATGTAGTATGATATGACAACTTCTGGCCTCCACCCATGGGCCCTGGCAAATTGGTTTTGGGTGGCTGCTTTTATCCTAATATGTCTATAAGAAGCCTGGTTTAATACCATGTTATAATTAGTGTAACCTAGAACCAATTTTGGTCCATGGCGATGTCCCAAGAGGTAAAAAAATGTTATGTGTGGTTTGGAACCCCCAAAAGGTGGATACTAGTCTTCAACTCTACCAACAGGTTTCTCATGGCTCCTTCCATTAGTCTGCTCAACACTTCTACTGCAAGTGTGAAAAGAAGATTGACAACAGATCACTGTGTGTTGCTTCTTGAGGCCACAAAGTTACTGTTGGTATTCCGTTAATCACTGAGGGAATGTGGCTGATTTCAAACATACCCCTAATTCACTAGCAGCACCTAGTGCTTAACTTTATCCATAATCTCGTCTTTTTTCTTGTTTCAAATGATTACCTTTTTTATCTTTAATATCACGCAACACAAAATCCTGTGGTGGTTATACTCTTTCTTTTTTCTTGTTCACAGATCCTGAAATGCAAGCTGAGTTACAGAAGATTCTTAATCAAGGTCATTCTTCATTTAAAGTATATCAGTCGGTATGTTTATACAAGAAAAACTTTTACGCAGTATTCTTTTTTGTTTAGCTAGTTTTTAGATGGAAGTTTGCATTTCTTTCTTCAACGTGTCTTTTGTTTTTACAGACGGGATATCTTGATATATGGGAACCTGCTATATTGGCCATTAAGAAGGACAGTTACAGCATTAAATGTACTGGGCCCACTGGTACTGTAATCACTGAAAAGTTTTCGCCAACAACTAGTGTATGATGTCTTACTCGTTAATCTTTACGATGTTCTACATGAATTATGGAGTTGCAATAATTGTTGGGGTTGGGCATACTCCTCACTACAGTGGACCATTTGCCTGATATATAACTATATAATTTTTTTATTTTTTATGATTAATTAAGGATTAGTATCTTCATGATTTTGTTGCATGTGGTTCTTACTCTATTTCACCGATCTTTTTTCTCTTGTCTGTTAGGTTGGAATCCCTTATGGAAGCCCTACAGAGTTCGTGCTAACTGATTCTGGTGGTGGTCAGCGTCTCCTAAAAACCGACAATGACCAGGCAGATTATAGCTGGTAAGCAACTAACGTTTCCATGCAGAAGGGAGGGGGAAAAAAAGCATCTTCCACTGTTTTTCTGTAAATATGAAATTGTGTTCCCTTTGATCTACTCCAATACTGTGTAGACCAATCATGGACTTTGAGTAGTCTCAAGTCATGTGTCCAACTTAAGTCTTGGACCTTACTAGTGTTTCGCTATCTTCCTTGTCCTGCGTGTAATTCCGTACTCCTATGTTCTACGACCTACGTTTAGTAAGAAAAAGATTTCTTTTACTCAATTGGACAATAGTTACTGCAAATGGGAATTTTATTCATATTTGTTTATGGAAAAAATATTATTATTATTATTATTATTTTTAAAAGCCTGCAGATCTACCTTAGCTTATTTCGCTGAAAAAAAATTCAAAACTTCTTCACCAGCTTTCAGTGTAAACCTCGATACACTAGAAATTGCCATGTTCCTTATAACTTTTAATGCATTATCGAAGCATGCAGGAAGCAGAGAGTTGTTTATCTGGTACTTGAATAGAGTTATAAACTTGTTACATTTGCCATACATCCCAATTCACAGTTTTTCTTTGAGCGTGGTTGTTTAACAAAATATTGATTTCATGGGATTTTAAGTAAGTTGGTAGTAGTAATGTGGATGTTTTTTTTTATAATTATGTTGATCAAATGTTTTGTTGTGTTATTGTTCTTTTATCGCTTCTGATACAAAAGGCTCTACTTATTTGTTCCTCTTTTCTTTGCAGTTCTAGAGATACAGTTGTGCTCACATTGAGAATGTTTATCCTAAAGGTAAATCAAAAAATCATCAACTTCTCTAAATGTTTATATGGCATGGAACTCTTGTTTTTGAACATTTTTTTTTTCCTTTTGGCCTCTAATTTAGACATGTCAGAATAAGGCATCGCCATGTATTGCATGTGTAGTTGAGTAATCCAGTGTGAGGCTAGAAAAGTGTAATACAGAGAGGATATGAACTAAACATAGCTTCTTCTTTTTTTCCAACATTCTCCTTGCTGGATGAAGAAACATTGGCATAGTTGTGTGTCAAACTCCAATGAATGTCTCTTGGTTGAAAGTAAGAGTGTGGGTAAAATGTAAGGGAGGAGATATGTTATGTGAATAGATTGATATTGAAGAAAAGATGATTGGACGAAGTAAAAAGGAAATAGGTGTGTTGAAAGCAAGTTAGATGAAAGGATAAACAAATTGCTTCGCATTGAGAAAAGTGACAACAGTTTTGTGTTAGATGTCTTCCACAGCAAGTCTTTTGTACCTCTACCCTCCTTTCATACATGTAATGGATGTATTTTAGGGACTTTGTGGTGTGTAATTTTCTTTTGACTTTCCTTCTAGAAGGTTGAGCCATATTTGAACGATACCTTCATTTTTTGATGCTGTATACTGCTTTAGATCTTTGTGTGCGTCAAATTCATACTCCTGATATCGTTGGGGTTATATCCTCTCCACATGGAGTGGACTATAGTAACAGAACTAAACATATGAAGTAAAAGATACTGGGACGAATTTAAATTTATGTTAGATGCTCTGTAAAATATGTTTGTTTTTTTTTTTTTTTTTTTTTTTAATTTATGGCTTTTGTGTGTATTACCTTACAGAGCATTGAATTATATCTCTTATTAACACCCTACAGGGGTTTGTGATCTTGTGGTTTTGGTTATGACTGTAACCAAGTTTTGTTTTTCACTTTAGTAAGAGTAAATAATTAAAAGTTAAGAACATATTTTGGTACTCAGTTGGGCTTATGTCATGATAATCTGGTTGTCGTGGCTGATTATGCTGTTTTATTTCCTTATTGGTTGGGATTGGATCATATCCTCACAGAAGTTTGTAATTCAATCGAGTTATTACATAAGGTTTTTTGTTCCATCATCTTCCTTGGCATCAGAGTTCACCCATATTTTGGTTCCTGCAGGCAAGTGAGAGAAAGAAAAGGAAAAAGAGAGGACTTATCTTTTAAATGTGTAGAACTATCTCCTGCTCTTGCGGGGATATATTTTTTCGTTGTTGTTAAGGGGTGTGCATTATATATGTGGGCGTTTAGGCGTGCCTTGGGAATCTCTTGAGAGCCTTGTGAGCTATGTTGAGTATTTGTTACAGTAGGAATGCGTTCTGTGTTGTAAGTTATTGTATGAGATAATTTGTTTTGGTTCTTTTAGTGGGTATATGAGATGGACACTAAATTATTGTTTCAACGAAATGCTTCAATAATAATCATGAAACAGGGAAAATGCAAACCAGGTTGAACTGAAAAAATTCCAACTACCATCTCTTCGATGGAGCATTGCACGACATCAACTCTAAACACAACTAGAACTCTAGAAGCTGAAGAATTTTGCAGGTCAGGTTAATATTATAGTACAGTTAAAAGAGTATATTAACATGTTAAATCGCTATTCATACACCCTTTCTATTCTTATTTTTCATTCCTTATATACTAAAAATATAATTATGCCTTCAGTCAATTAATAAACCCCACTAGACATATTAGGGCAATAGAGAGTATGTGACTGGACTCTGGCGGCCGAGACAAGATTCTGGCGACCGGATCCTTGCGCCCCTCATTGCCCCCAATAAACCCCTCATATTGCTCTCTCATTAATCTCTGAATCTGGATTCTGGTCATCGGGCCCTCTTGCTCCTTAATACTCTTTATTAATTAATCTTGTGCTTCAGTAGACCCCCTATTGACCCTTAATATACATCATATTGCCCCTTCTTAATAGATCCCGATTCTGGATTCCGGTCATGGGGCACCTATTACCCTTCAATAGACCCAGTAGACCTCATATTACCCTCCAACAGACACCATATTGCCCCCAAGTAGACCCATATTACTTGAGTTAATTTGTATAGACTTCTGTATCTATAGTACATACAATGCTTATCGATGGTAAAAGTAAATTCAGGGTGATGAATATGATGTGGTATTTCCTCGTAGTAAGGTACTACTACGTACGATAATACTACCATAATACTACAGTGTTATAGTATTATTATTCATTTCCCCTCTCCCAGGAAATAAGCCCTCACACTAAGATATTACTATTTTTCTTTTGTTTCTTTTTGATAAAGGAAAAAAAAAGAACACCAATGTACAGCCCATATGGAACTTTGGAAAGAAAAACCAGATTGCCGGACTAGGCGAACGATAGAAAGGTCAGCCAAATGATCTGCCACAAGTCAGACTCGTGATAGACATGCCGGAACACTATCAAGTGAAACTCATCAGCCAAATGCTGGATATCTTGGAGCAAGATCACCTGCTGGTAGTGATTTAAAAGAGCAGTGCGAAGACCTTCACGTTAAGGCAGTTGCTTCAAGGACTCCAGCATTACCAAGACACTGGCAGGAACTTGGTCATGTCGTACGTAGAGAGCCATCAAAATTAAGTTTAACATGATCAGTATCAGGTGGATACCAAATATATGCAAAGGAGTCCTGATAGATGCCAGAGTGGTGCGCAGGCTAGCCTGCAGCTACTGTGTTATGGTTGTGCTTCTAGCACTCTATTTTGGTGGACTCTGGCAAAGCTTAGTTTCTGAAATCCAGGAACTAAAAAGCCAGAAGTACGAGACCATGTTGAAAGAAGAATCGGTGCAGGAACTTCTAATGACTAATATATAAGGTGCATAACAATTACAAGAAGTGATCAAAGAGAACAAGGTGCTGCTTAGACGACATACTAAATATTGGGACCATCATTAGCTCCATCTGTTCCCCAAACCTAGAGGCAGCACCTCCCTTCCACAGTTCCACTTCCAAGGTCATTGTAGATAAACGAAGAGAGGCAGCCTCATACTGCAGATAAAAGAAATAGGGGAAGCCTTCACCACTAGCTGTGTGCCAATCTTCGATAAAATAGCAACAAAACATGAATTTTGATCCCTATCAAGGTGTTACAACTTATCTCACGTATTCATCTATTCCTGCTCTAAACAGCTCTGAGCTTTTCCATTTTATACCGGCTCATATCTTCAGAGTAAATTACACCATCCGGGGATATATGGCGGCATAGACAGAGGAAAAACCGACTCTGAGAAAGGAGATTTAGATTCAGAAAATTTCAAGTAGGTAATAATTAGATATGTAAAGCCCCATGTGTTTCTTACACACTGAAATTGTCACGCCCCGGTTCTTAAGTTATTTTACGGTTATTTACTTTGGTATTATTTTAGTCTTTAACCGTTTTAAGTAACCGTTTACTATTTAAGACTCCAAAGTTGACTTTTTCTTCCGTATGGAATTTGGGAAAACTTTCTGCATGAAAGTCGTAGAGGATGTTGTTACGAGTTCGTAGACATGTTGTGCGTTAAAATCGGAGTTAGCATGGAAAAGTTATCAATTAAAAATGTAAGTTTTATTGGAGTATTATTTTGAGGTGTTAAATTTTGGAGTTGGATTATGTTTTTGGTTGATGTTTAAGTTGGACCGGGCCGTGTGGTCAAAGCCCATTATTTTCCCTCTCTCTTTTCTCTCTCCTCCCTCCCGATTCTCCCTCACCCGCTGCCGGATTTTCACCACCGTCGTACGCCGCCGTCTGGTCGCCCCTGACTGCCGCGCCGGTCCCGTTCGAACCACCATCCTCTTCTCTTCATTTCTAGGTAGGTGGCCGATCCCCTAACGCCGATGTGAAGGAGCAGCCGAGCCCGAAAGCCACGGCTGTCGTGGTTGCACTTTCACCGGAACTCCCTCCTCCGGCCACCATAGCCGGAGCTTCTTAGCTCGTTGGAAAGCCCTCCTCCCGTGCAGCAAACCCCTAAGAGGTTTTGCTCCCTCTTGAGCTAGGTAAGGAGAAACCGGAGATTGAAATTCTAGGGTTTTAATTGATGTTTTCGTTCGATTACCCTATCTAGGCTTGGAATTGGTGTTTGTGCTAGTTAGGAAAGTTGTAGAGGAGATTGAGAGGAATATGCTGTTAAAATTTGGTAGCTATTGCAGGTCGCCGGAGTCGACCGCCTGCGGCGCCGCCGCTGTTTTGGGAAATTTTGTAGTTTTTGATGTGGAATATTAAGGGGATGTTAATGATGTGAATTTAAGAATTTTTAGAGGAATTTTGGATAGGTTTGAGATTTTTCGAAGTTTGGTATTTTAGCCATTATTTTTGGATAGAATCTGAACGTTAGATTATTGTTGTTTCGGCCGTAGAAGGTGGATTTAAGGCTGCCGGTATTTGTGGTGAAGTTTGGACGATATCAATTTTTAAGATTTACAAAGTTGGGCAGGAATGAGAGTAGATAAGACCACATTTAATTTTGCCTATTTTTTTAAGCGTTGGTATATAGTTGAGGATTTAATTATGTTCTTGGATCAGGACGTGAGGAAGCTCGAGCAGAAGAGGCTTCAGATCGACTTCAGGCTTAGGTCTAACTTGTGAGTGGACTTTTGATTTTAATAATGTGCATGCAATTGTTTATTTGGTTGGACCATTTGACATCATTTTTATTTGACGATTTTACTCATTGTGGTGAGTTACCGAAAATGGGATTTTCGGTAAATTATAATATATTTTTAAGGAGAGTATGTATATAAATGCTAGCTAGCGATATGTGTCTGTCCACCTTAATGACATAGTATATAAGTACATTATGGTGTGACGTGAGCGTTGGACGCAAACGTAGTAGCCTTATCTGAGTGTTTAATTCATATAAGGGGTATGAACACATATTTATACACCCGTCTGTCCACCTTAATGGCGTAGTGTATCACCGCATTAAGGCGTGACGTGAGCGTTGGAAGCGAGCGTAATAACCCTATATAGATTATTATTAATTTATATAGGGAGTATGGGCGAGTGTAAATATATACATGTATATATTTTAGCCTGAGAGGCTGTATTTTGTTATATATAGTTTTGAGCAGTAGAGGCTCGATATTTATAACGATAAGAGAATTATCGTTTAAGACATGCATTCGTTTTCTTGGAAATTAAATTGGGAAAACATAAATGTTAATAAATATTTTCTTTATTTATTTTTGTCCACTCACTCTAATTATTGCGAATGTTTTTCCCCTAGGCTCTTCGTTTTAAAATGCCCAGTCTGCAGAGTTCGAGTTAGTACGAGTAAGAGACGATGAGGCATAGTTACCCATTTCTCAGCCACATTTCACCAGTAGGTTACCTGTTTAACCTACTAGAGTATTTTCCTGCTCCTCTAATGTATAGTAGCTCTGAATACTCTTTGAGATTTATCGTTTAATGTTTCTGGTGGTGTGCTTAGACTTTTGTTGTATTTTAGAATATACGAAGTTTGTAATTATTTACTCACTTTCATATAATTGTGGGTTGTTTTGGAGGATGCTCAAATTTATTTAAGAAAGTAACACTTTAGTTATCTAGGTTAGGGTTGTCCATTTTCAAGGGAGGTTTGCTTATCAGTAAATTTTTATTGGAGGTGATCCCTGCAGGACTTACCTCGGGTTTCGGGATGAAATTCGGGGTGGGTCCTGACAGAAATCCTGCCAACGCCCACCAGACGCCTGCTAAACCAAATCCTCTACTGCTCACAAGCTGGTCGTATGAAAATGGGGAGTGGAATGCAGTCAGGGTATGGTTAAGCAGACACAATAACTGTAATAAGTTAATTACACAAAAAGAACCAGATCGTACCAGCAATAGAAGTGCACCCAGTGATAAGCATAAGCATCCACACATTGACAGCTAATAAATCCCAGATCTCGTCCAGCCTGAAAGTGAATACTGCAGTTAGAGCCAAATTTTATGCTCACGATATCAAAGAGCTATCTTCATAAATTTACATAACTTGAATCGAGTTTGTACTCCTCATTGTCAGTCATGAGTCATGAATATTCATGACTCATGACATTCTGCCCAGGAATTCAGGTGCTCAGAAAGGATGACATAGTTTAGCAAAACTATATATCCTGTTTTAATACATCAACATTTTGAATTAGATAGGCAAAGAATTTTCATCATTCCCAGCTATACATAAATTCCCAAAACACCTAAGATGAGCATGAATGAGCTTTAGGGACATTATCTCAAGAGGCTTATATTTATATGTACTTTCTCAATAGGTAATTTATATGAAGAAGACAATCACTGGGTGATTGGCTAAATACCCAATTATTAAGCGAGAACGCTACCATCATAGTGAAGGTGTGCCACAGGCCTGAAAGTGTGTCCCTTTTCCAGCAAAAGCAATACAAAGACAGTTTTCATATGCAATATAAGTTTCTCACCAGTGACAATTCATGGAAAAGAAGCAAAAAGGATGGTGAATGGCTGGGTCTTAAGATCAGTACACATTCCATAATTGACAAGAAAACTGCCAAGGAGCTCCCTCAGACATTTTACCATCCATACATGCTAAAATCTTATTCATGGATACTGACTACTTGATTCATCAAAATTCCTTGTATGAGAGCTGACATCATTAAAATAGGAGATAAAGAGTTTTCATCAATCTTTGGTCCAAAAGACATGGTTTGAAAATGATCAGGAGAATGGAATAGCATTTGCACACAAATATAAGAAATTAAAATTGTGGGCATACAGTACCTCTCATATAGATCATAACAAAAAAAAAAGTATGTTGAAACCACGGGTACCTCTCATATAGTACCTCTCAACTGTATGACATCAAGAAAATTTAAATCAGATGCAAAATTGAAAAGGAACCCTATGCTTCCTTCAGATCGAAGACATCAGTCACTGCAATGCTATATCATCAACTGAAGCAATGGTGGGTGAGCTAACTTTCCTCAGATTCATTATCGCTCTCGTTTGTGAATCCGATTTGCTGGAATCCAAGCACCATCAATGGAATCAAAATTACCAGTCATTCCATCATCCACAAAATCACCAACCCGTTTCACTTTATCCTCCCTTGGCTTCACAGGGTAATTTCCAGTAAAGCAAGCATAACAAAAGTTGGGAGCTTGTGTTCCCAACATCCCCTGCAAGCTACCAAATGGCAAAAAAGCAAGTGAATCGCATCCGATGAAATCCCTAATCTCCTCAACTTTCATCCTGTTTGAAATCAACTCCTCAGAACTAGGGGTGTCGACACCATAATAACAGGAGCCTATAATCGGTGGGCTTGCAATCCTCATGTGAACTTCCTTAGCCCCTGCCTCCTTCAACAACCTAACAATCTTGGAAGACGTAGTTCCCCTCACAATGGAGTCATCCACTACCACAACCCTCTTATCCTTCAACACAGCCCTGACCGGAGAGAGCTTAAGCTTGACGCCAAAATCCCTGATCTTCTGCGACGGCTCAATGAAGGTCCTTCCCACATAGTGTGACCTAATCAAACCCTGCTGAAAAGGCACACCAGCTTTGGCAGCATAACCAAGCGCAGCCACCACACCGGAATCAGGCACTGCTATGACAACATCACACTCAACCGGGGCCTCAGTGGCAAGAATCTCACCAAACACACGCCGGGACTCATACACAGAACGCCCAAAAACAACAGAATTGGGCAGGGAAAAGTATATGTGCTCGAATATACATTGCTTGGGTTCAACATGAGCTATAAGGCAAAGAGACCGATCCCCGTCTTTGTCCACCACCACCACCTCTCCGGGATCCACCTCCCTCACATATGTAGCCTCAATCAAATCAAGCGCACAAGTCTCGGATGCAAAAACAACAGCACCATTGCTCCTCCTGCCCATAACCAGAGGCCGAAACCCGTACGGGTCCCGAACCGCAACAAGCTTGTCTTGGGTGACAAACACCATGGAATAAGCACCCTTAAGCTGCTCACACGCATCAACAATCCTCAAAAGAAAAGGCCTAGCTTTCGAAATGGCAATGAGATGAAGAACCACTTCGGTGTCGGAGCTGGTATTGAAAATGGATCCCTTTTCCTCAAGCATAGCCCTGAGGGCGCCGTAATTGACCAAGTTGCCGTTGTGGGCGACCCCGACGGAGCCGAAGCGATAGCCTGCAACAAAAGGCTGGACATTTTTAAGCATAGACTGACCGGCAGTGGAGTACCTGACGTGGCCGATAGCCAAGTCGCCAGGCAACTGGTCGAGCTTGGACTGATTGAAGACCTCAGAGACCAACCCAACTCCGGTAATGGACTGGAGGAGGTTGTCGTGGACGCAGACAATGCCGGCGCCTTCCTGGCCGCGGTGCTGGAGGGCGTGGAGGGCCAGGTAGCAGAGGCGAGAGGCTTCAGGGTCGCCGTAGATGCCGACGACGCCGCACTCCTCGCGAGGCTTCTCGTCGTCGTCGTATTCGAAGAAGGAGGAAATTGGGGTGTGGGAGTGGGCGGTGAAGGAGGAGGAGGAGAGGGAAAGGGAGGAGGGTTTATGGAGGGTTTTGGGGAGGAAAGAGAAACAAGGAGGAGTGTGGAGTAGGGTGGTGGGTCTGGAGATGGAGGAAGAGATTTTGATGGGGGAGGGTTTGGCGGCGGTGGCTGCCATTGCCATGGGAGAAGAGAAGCTACAAGTTATAATCAAAGGACTGGCACCTTATATGAAGCCAAAATATAAGCACAGTAGCTTTACGTGTTTTGGTAATTAAAGCCCGAAATGCTTGGTTTGACAAGTACAGTTTGTTCGATTGTTCCAGGAACCTAGTCAATTTGAAAAAAGGTCAGCACCTTTGATCAACGGGCGTAGTGCATCTCATGGTGCCTCGCTACTATTTTGCAACATATGTGTTGGCTAGCAGCTCAGTTCTAGCAGTGTTTCTTCCATCACATTTTTATAAAGAGGCAAATTAAGTAGCTAATAAGTTAGTTTCTCACGGTTATCTATCTGTTGGTATGATTTTATTGCTTATCTCTATTTATATTCTCGCGTTCTATTTGGATCAGTTATCTGTTGGTATGGTTTTATTGCTTATCTCTATTTATGTTCAGTTAGGAAAAAATGTTGAGAGATAGAACCAGCCTCAACATAAGCCAATCAAGTTTTTGCTTTAGGCCCCAAAATTTAAGGGCCCTAACAAAAAAATCAGACATATATATATATTTTTTTTAAAAACGGGCATACTAAACGTCTAAAGGTCTCCTTGCAGCAGCCCTCGACTTCTCTAAGACAAAAGTCATGAAACACTTTTCAGGTAACTTTGTCCTCCTCCTCTAATGAGTCAAATCTCATGGTTTTTGCAATTTCGTCGTTGAGAACTTAAGATCGAGAATGAGAAGAGTTTTGATTTCAATTCGGAAGACTGATTGTGAGATAGGTTTTGGTTTGAGCGTTTGATTTCAATTCATAGTCCAATCCCTTTTTATTTTCGTTTCCTTTTGTAGTATTGTTTCTCTTCACAAAACAACTACTGACATATGAATGATATAAAGCATGACCTACCTAAATAATATCATATCAGTTGTAACAAACATGTTTTACCTTATAATTGGAAGTTATCATTGATAAATGATAGTGGTATGATGGTATGAGAGTATATTCAATTACAATTGTGTTTGTTGTTTTTGTCGGGTTTGATATCGTCATGTTATAGTGATGGTATTAAACTAAAGTAAGGGTTTAAGGGAGCCCCTATTTTTGTTTTCGCTTCGAGCCCCCAAAATCTCAGGGCCGACTCTGTTGAGAGAGGCTTCTTGTTGTAGTTGTTTGTGTGTTTTAAAAAGTAATCAAAAAAGTTAGCACCTTCGATGTTATTTTTGGTGAAAATTTTGTTTAGAATATGTTTGGATTGATATATTTGGAATCCAATAACTAGTTGTGGAGGGGAAACGTTTTTTGTTAATGATTTCTCTCGTGGTATATGTTGGCTCTTGATATAAACACAAAATTCATATTTTGTTGTAGGAAAAATGAATTGGTCTACTCATTTCGTTAAAACTCCTCTTTATATAGAGGTGAGATTATAAAAGGTAATTACAATTTACATAATGATAATAATAACTGATTGAGTAATTACATCCGTTTATCACTAATTACATAATTCACTCTCGTCAGTTACTTTGACGAAGCCACACATACTGTGTGTTTGGATGCGGGTGAATTTCCGGGAATTTAATCAAAAATGAAGAATTCCCAATTTATTTGGACTCTTTCCACTGCTTGGATTATTATCTTGTGGAATTTGTAATTTCCACAGGAAAATAATCGTGGAATTTGGGAACTTAAATTCCCGACTTGAATTCCTCACAAAATAAGCGTCATTTTGATTTCCCTCAGCTGAGGTTAGTCTAAATACTGATTCTTGTCATTTTAAAATTCTACATCATGAAATCCAAACAATATAATTCTCAATCAATGGAATTTCAATTCATGTAATTGTAATTCCCATGACTTTGAAATTTCTGTGGAAAATGGAATTGCCTCATCCAAACACAACGATAAGGTTTTTCCTTCAACACTCCCCTTGTGCCAAGTCAAAGTTAAAACGGTGCATGAGGTGTTGCCTCGTTAAAAACCTTGTCAAGTACAAAACTCAGTGGGACAAAATAAATATTGGTCAAACAGAAAAAGAGCACAACGCACCTATGATAGTGTGTAATTTAGACTCCCCCTGAAGTCTACACACCCCCTTATCTTTACATCAATCAAGGGAGCTAGGAACGTCTTTGCATTCCAATGTTTCTCACATGCTTTTCAGATATAGCCTTAGGCTGTGATTTTAGAAACAAATTTGTCGTATGCTCCTCATATCTTACTTGATTCACTCGAATCTTGAGGAGAGACTGATGTTTCTCAAAAGGTATCGTCATGTTCCCAATGGTGAATGGATAACCAGATTAGGAACGATCTATTGGTCATAGATACCTGACATTAGTAAAGACCACCAAAGCATCGCTTGGGGTATTTTTCTAGGGGATTGCGGTTCCATCTACATTTCCTTTCGTCTTTCTATAAGGATGAGATGAACCTAAGTTAATGGTTCATTTAGGTATCAAGATATGTTCTTTATACCTTCCAATGACACAGGTTAGCGCTGAGCTAAGTTTAGCTACAAGTTCTTTGAGAATGTTATATATGGTCAAGTTCATCTGGTTAAGTACAATATTGCGCCTATTGCACTTTAGAGAATGAATTTCAATTCTCAACCCTTCTTCGTCATCTTTCTTTGGACGAAATGAATCTTTCTTTACATCTAAACATCGACCGATCATTGAGAGTGTTAACAGTATACACTTCGTTCATGTAAATCGCCTGAGAATCATTTGGACATATGCAAGATTGGTGGATTAGTATTCCACAAACTCGTGTTAATCGAGTTTCCCAAGATTATTCATATCAAATCGGATTTTATGTAACTCGCAGTTTCTTTTACTTCATCAAAAGTACATACTATGTTTCTATCATCAACATAGATAGCTATGATTGCAAAACCAGAACTCGTTTCCTTTTATGAGTACGCATAGGCATAGTTCATCATTTATATCTCTTCCCAACCAAGTAGTCACTTTTTATAAAGTGAGCGTTTCAATTCTAATTGCAAACACACTCTGTGTTTTAGAGTTATTTGAGTTAGGTAGAAGAGAGGGTCATTAGGCACTTTCATAAATATTTCCCAATAAAGATCCTCATGGAGATATGCAGTAACCACATCTATGAGGGAGAAGAGAGGTAAAGGTGTTGAGCATGCAACGTGTGGCTGGTGAGGCTAGCTTAAGGGTGCACTGGGCAAGGGTTCGACGAGCATATGCGCGATTACAAGGCTGGGGCGACGTCAGAGACCTAGGCTAGTGACGGTGGAAAAAATTCTAGGGTTTTTTTAAAAACTCATGAGGCTAGAGCAAGGTGTTGATAATGTGTTGTAGGGAAAACGTGAGCATGCAGCGTGTGGCTGGTGAGGCTAGCTTGAGGGCGCGTTGGGTAAGGAGTTCAACGAACATGTGCGCGCTTGCAAGGTTGGGGCGACGTCGGAGACCTAGGCTAGTGACGACGGAAAAAATTCTACGTTTAAAAAAAAAAAAAAATAACACTCACAAGGCTAGAGCAAAGTGTTGATAACATGTTGAGAAATTTTATTCACACACCCTTAAATACTAAATTCACAATCTTTTTTTCATATGTCCAATATCATACTTTATGGGTATGTTAAATTACCGAAAGAGATATATTTATTTTAAATAAAAAAACTTAATTCCTCAATAACAATTGTAATATGTTGTCTTGTTTCACTTCAATTTCATGATAAGTAATTCAGTAGTGATCAAAAATTTGAACAATTGGCATCTGAGTATTGTCTAGGTCAAGTCCTCGTAAATGATGAGTAATTTCGTTTCGGCATTAGTATATGTTCAGCCCAACAAGTACATTCTAAAACAAAAACAAAAACAAAAAACTAAACAAGTGAAAGCAAATAAAACATTGGTTGGGTCAGGTTTGTATCAGTTTAGTGATGACCATGTGATTTACTGAAACTCTTACATAGAGCCTTTGAGGGAAAAATGCTGATACCTCTAATGTAATATGGCGATCGTATTTTTTTTCTTTCTCAACTGCAGCTCTCGCGTATAAGTGAAAATATATGATGTATTATAAGGTTGGATAGTTTAGGAAGATTGGGGGTTGTATTTCTAGTAAAATGTCAAAATAAAAAAGTAAATAAGTTGTGTATTAAACATGAGATGTGTATCTATCATCTAACATTGTGTGAATAAAATTTCTGTAACATGTTGTAGGGAAAAATGAATTGGTCTACTCATTTCATTAAAACTCCTCTTTATATAGAGGTGAGTTTACAAAAGGTAATTACAATTTACATAATGATAATAATAACTGATTTAGTAATTACATCCGTTTATCACTAATTACATAATTCACTCTCGTCAATTACTTTGACGAACACATAAAGTTTTTCCTTCAACACACAAAATTCATATTTATCATTGCTGGTTCATACGTTTGAAGATACAAAGTGCATGATATATGTGGCAAGAGCGAGACAATGGAGTCTCCTCCATAAAGTCTGCATGCAAACTCAAAGTGCACAAGTTTCCTATGTTGCAATGGATTTCGGAGAGGATACAATACAACTTTTGCATATGAGCACTGTTGGCATATGTTTAAGTTCCACCCAAAATGGAACTTGAAACTCCAAACAACCAGAGAAAAGTCATGCTATGAGCATCATTCATCACTCCATCTGCTAGCGTATATTCACAACATATTTAGCTGGTGGTAATGTTGAAGGCAATGAGCCTCCATGCTTGAAGAGGCATATCCGGTTTAGTTAGGAAAAGAAAGATCATGCCGATCTAGAAGCTCAAGCTATCATGCAGACTTTGTTCACAATACGAAAAGGAAACACTTATATATTTAGTGGTTTACAGTGAAATTCATTGTTGAGATTTTAATAACCAATTCTGAAAATTTCTTTATAGCCAGTATGATTCAATACGATCACCATTCACCATGATAATCTAATCTAATCTAATATAATCCAGTTCTTATGCTAATCTAATCCATATAAGAATCCCAATCCATTCCTATGTTGCTTGCTAAACGTGGCCAGTGTCGCTGTTGGAGAGGCAAATTTGTTTTCCATTGAACTGAAGGGTTCTTTGCCACAAACCTGGAAGAGTTTATTTGATGGTACTACAATGTTTGAACACATATGAATCCCAACAAAGCGTTAGTGCCGTCATCTCTTCCGGCACTGGCACCTTATCTATATAATACATCAAGCTGAGGATCTTGTGAAAACTACATGTTTGGAGTTGTTGAGTTTCATTTCATGAATTGCTTTTTCAATGACAACAATTGAAATTATCTTAGAGATAGAGACATCTAAACCTCAGAAGCTTTATAACCCTGCACAAAATGTCTTATGATCCCATTTTCAATGTTGTTGTGACCAATAATACTCTGACCAAACAAAACAAATTTCCTTAACCCTGTAGATATTGTCTGAACTCCCTACATTAATAATACACAGACTTCAGGAAATTTCTTTTATGTTTTAAATAACAAGCTCAGAGGTAGAGAGGAAGAAAGAAGAGGTTGACACAAATGAACAGAAAATTTGACGGGGAATGATGGAGAAGCATAGGTAACTCAGGGGAATTGGTATTTGATTACAAGGGGGCATAGGAAGGTGTGTCTTTTGTTAATCTTGGTACCATGGATTTCGGATGAAAAACGTTGCAATAAGCTAAACTGATAATCTAGACAACACAAACATGACCACCGGAGTGTTTCTACTCGGTGGAAGCTAACATCACCAGTCTGCCACTCCCACCACAAAACGTGCAATCATAATCATGTCAAACTGATAACTCAAATATTTGACCCCCAAAACACATAAAAAGAAGGTGTGATCCCGTAAATAACATAAACGAAATCAAATCCAACATCCAACATCCAACATGAAGGACTAAAAAGTTCTCATTGCATCAATAGCACAATACTTTCTTTTCTTAAAAAATGAGAACCAGACAGTAAGCAAACTAATGTATCCCCTTAGAAAAATCAGAGCAGTTTGACACCTGCTTCTACCACATTATCAATAACAGCTTTAACCTTACCATGATATTTCTGTTCTCTCTTCAAGTGGACTGATACAGCAGGGATATTCTTGAGCAGCAGGCGCTCCCCTAATATCTTCCCAATCTTCGCAGCAGCAGCAACATCCCGATGTGATTCCAGGCTCTCTCTCAAAGCCTTTTCTTGTGAGCTTGCAGAAGAGGCTACGGTAGCAGTTGGTGAGTGGACTACCTGGGCACTTACATATTTATTTGTAAAGTGCATTTTTAGCACATAAGGCTTTAAAAACTTTGTGATAGTAGGTGGCCTGACCGGGGGAGGAACAACCATCTCTGTGTGCAAATAAACCAGAATTTCAAATTATATAACTTAACAAGAATTTTGTTTTCAAAATTCCAGGATGCAGGATTACAAGCAAAGCTAACACCCAGAAGGAGGCTACTAAATGAGGCCAGCAATCATTCTAAATTTTAGTTTTTTCTATTTTAAATATGCATATATGACATATATATGAACAAGGAAAACAATCTTCAACCCTGAAGATATTGTAATTGGCTCCAGAGTATTGGACAACCTAAGAATTTAAACCCCCACTAGTCCATATGATAGAAATCATTTTATAAGATCCTGTTATTGTACTGAAGTTTCATTTTATTTGTTAAAAGCGCATGAGCACACATAGATAGAGTAAATGATTTTACACATGCCCTTGGGATCGGCCAAGTTCCAATCAAATTAGCCTGACCCCTTTTATATAACCTTTAACACATAAAAACACCTGCAATCGAACATTTGGACCTTTTGGTTTCCACGAAAAATCATCATTGCTAACTTCTGGATACATAATATTCTAACATCTATACATAAAAACCTAACTATTTACTTCAATGTACCACTGTTTGATACCCAGGAAAATAAAAGCAAAGAAACAGTCCAACAGTAACTCGAATGACAAAGAAGAAATCCAGCTTGATTTCAGAAACTAACAGAGCCCATGTTTTGTATCAAATGGAAGGAAAGTGATGGAATTAAAGAAAATTGGGATCTGTCAAATTTGGTCGAGTGCTCAAACATAGTATTAGTATTAAAGCATAGTTTCCCCCAGAAACAATAGCTACAAAAAGGAAAAAAAAACAAACTCAAACTCAAGTTCTGAGATACATTTGATGTGATGATTACCTAGGCCTTTAGTGCTCTACTACTAGTGTACCAATTACAATGATGCAAGATCAAGATGTTATTGCAGAAATCAAGTTTACAATTAACAGCTACAATTGTGAGGAGGAGACCCAGAAAAGAGCCTAAAACAATATACAATGAATCCCCAAAAGACTAGGGTAGTAATAGGAGCAGAGAAAACCAGAAAAGAGAGATTGAAATCACAAACCTGTGAGAGCTCAAGAGAAGACGACTGAGGAGAACTGAGAACTGAAGCCCCCACTTGAAATACAACTATCAGCAATCACATAATCATAAAAATAGGATCTCAATCAATTGCCAAAATAGAAGTGTAAATTAAGCAATAAAAGGTTCATTTGGATCAACAGATTGATGTATTACCTTTACAAGTTGATGAGAATAATCTGATGAGAATGAAGCCGGCTACTGTGAGCGTTGGTAGGGATGGCTGTGTTTGTGTGGGGTTATTCAGTGTAATTTTCAGAAAAAGAGAGGACAAATTTGGTATTTCACGTGTTTTGCTTCCTTGAAAAGAATCCAATCTCTAAACCCTACTCTCTCTCCTCTTTACCCAAAATTGATACGCACAAATACGGCGGCGTCGAACCCAATCGCTCCCTGGCTCTTCTTCTCGTCCGACGAAACCTGCGCTCTCATGCCACCACCCCCAATTCAATCCTGAACTTCACCAGCAGGTCTTCCCTCTTTCTCTTTTCTGCTCAAGTTTCGCTAGCCTAGGGTTTTGTTGTGCTTTCTTAATTTGATATTTGCAGTTACTGTAAAGTTACCGGAATGGCATCGGAAGGCGGGAAGAGCTTTGCGAGGAGAGACCGTCTCCTGGAAATCGAGGCCAAAGCGCGAGCCTGGTGGGACGACAACCATGTCTTCAAGGCCGAAGCTGGTGAGAAGCTTCCAGAACCCGGGGAGAAGTTCTTCGGAAACTTCCCCTTCCCTTACATGAACGGCTTTCTGCATCTCGGACACGCCTTTTCGCTTTCCAAGTTGGAGTTTGCGGCGGCTTATCACCGCTTGAGGGGCGCCAATGTGCTTCTGCCGTTTGCCTTCCACTGCACCGGAATGCCTATCAAGGCCTCTGCCGATAAGCTTGCTAGGGAGATTCAGCTTTTCGGGGAACCTCCGGTGTTTCCCGCCGCTCAGGAGAAGCAGGAGGAGGCTCAGGAGGCGGAACTGGAAGCGGAGAATGCCAATGGGGGTGCTAAGTACAAGGGGAAGAAGTCCAAGGTTGCGGCAAAGTCCGGCGGACAAGTGTACCAGTGGGAAATTATGCGCAGTTTTGGTCTGTCCGACAGTGAGATATCCAAATTCCAGGATCCTTATAAGTGGTTGACGTTTTTTCCGCCATTGGCAGTGGAGGACCTCAAGGCTTTCGGGCTAGGCTGTGACTGGAGACGCTCGTTTATTACGACAGACATGAACCCTTTTTTTGATGCCTTTGTCAAGTGGCAGGTTAGGAAACTTAAGGACATGGGGAAGATTGTGAAAGATGTTCGTTATGCTATATACTCTCCATTGGATGGGCAACCGTGTGCAGATCATGATCGAGCCAGTGGCGAAGGAGTTCAGCCCCAAGAATATACTGTCATTAAAATGGAACTGGTGGCACCTTTTCCTTCTAAATTGGCTGTGTTGGAGGGGAAGAAAGTGTTCCTGGCTGCAGCAACTCTAAGACCTGAGACCATGTACGGCCAAACAAATGCATGGGTATTGCCTGATGGGGAGTATGGAGCCTTTGAAATCAATGAAACTGAGGTATTCATTCTTACGGAAAGAGCAGCTCTTAACCTTGCCTATCAAAACTACTCTAGGATCCCACAGAAACCTACTTGCTTGGTTGAACTTACTGGTCAGGATTTGATTGGCCTTCCATTGAAGTCGCCACTCGCATTGAATCAGATTATTTATGCCCTTCCTATGTTGACTGTTCTAACAGACAAAGGTACTGGGATTGTGACCAGTGTACCCTCTGATTCTCCTGATGATTATATGGCCTTGCATGATTTGAAAAAAAAAGATGCTCTCAGGGAGAAATATGGTGTAAAAAATGAGTGGGTTCTTCCCTTTGATATTATCCCAATCATTGATATTCCAGAATATGGAAATAAAGCAGCAGAAACGGTCTGTGCAAAACTCAATATCAAAAGCCAGAATGACAAAGAGAAGCTAGCAGAAGCCAAGAAGGAGACTTACTTGAAAGGATTCAATGAAGGAACACTTATCGTGGGGGAATTCAGCGGAAGGAAAGTCCAGGAGGTGAAACCCCTGATAAGAAGCATGCTTATAGAGGCGGGCGAGGCAATTTCGTACAGTGAACCTGAGAAGCGAGTAGTATCGCGATCAGGGGATGAATGTGTTGTGGCACTTACAGATCAGTGGTATATCACATATGGGGAAACCGAATGGAAGAAACTGGCGGAGGAGTGCTTGGCCGGTATGAGTTTGTATTCTGATGAAACACGGCATGGGTTTGAACATACTTTGGGCTGGTTAAATCAGTGGGCATGTTCACGATCTTTTGGGCTTGGTACTCGTATTCCCTGGGATGAAGAATTCTTAGTTGAGTCATTGTCTGATTCAACTATTTACATGGCTTATTACACCATCGCTCAGTTCCTCCACAATGGAGATATGTATGGTTCCAGCAAATCCGCAATTAAACCTGAACAAATGACTGATGAGGTGTGGGATTATATCTTCTGTGATGGTCCAGAACCTAAATCATCTGGCATCTCATCATCAACTCTTCGTAAGATGAAGCATGAATTTGAGTATTGGTATCCTTTTGATCTTCGAGTGTCTGGCAAAGATCTCATACAAAATCATTTAACCTTCTGCATCTACAACCATACAGCTATTATGTCCAAGAAGCACTGGCCTTGTGGTTTCAGATGCAATGGGCATATCATGCTTAATGCTGAGAAGATGTCCAAGTCTACAGGGAATTTTAGGACACTTCGTCAAGCAATTGAGGAATTTTCTGCTGATGCTACTCGGTTTTCTTTGGCTGATGCTGGAGACGGTGTTGACGATGCAAATTTTGTATTTGAGACTGCCAATGCTGCAATTCTGCGGCTTACTAAAGAGATCTCATGGATGGAAGAAGTTTTCGCTGCAGAATCTTCTTTGAGACCAGGCCCCCCAACTACTTATGCTGACAAGGTCTTTGCAAATGAAATAAATATTGCTGTGAACAGGACTCAGCAGAATTACAGTGATTACATGTTCCGGGACGCCCTGAAGACTGGATTTTATGATCTTCAAACTGCTAGGGATGAGTACCGCTTTTCGTGTGGTGCTGGGGGAATGAACCATGATTTGGTGTGGAGATTTATGGATGTGCAGACACGTCTAATTACCCCAATCTGTCCACACTATGGAGAATATGTCTGGAGGGAACTTTTGAAGAAGGAAGGGTTTGTGGTAAATGCAGGATGGCCTGTGGCTGATGCTCCAGACCTAACCCTCCAGAGTGCCAATAAGTATTTGCAGGACTCCATCATTTTAATGAGGAAGCTCCTCCAAAAGCAAGTTTTAGGCTCAAAGAAAGGTAACAAGAAGGGTACCTCAGTTACATCGGTGACAGAAGACAACAAGCTAAGTGGCTTGATTTACGTAAATGAGCACTTTGATGGATGGAAGGCAGAGTGCTTGAAAATACTCCAGATTAACTTTGACAAAGATAGCCATACCTTTTCTTCAGACAGGGTGATACAAGAGGCTCTGCAAAACAGTTCTATTGGTCAGTCAAAAGATTTTAAACAAATCCAAAAGCTTTGTATGCCTTTCATGAAGTTTAAGAAGGATGCGGCAGTTAAACTTGGGCCTCAGGCCTTAGATTTGAAGCTACCTTTTGGCGAGATTGAGGTCCTGCAAGAGAACTTGGACTTAATTAAGAGACAACTTGGTCTTCAAGAGGTAGAAGTATTGTCTGGTACAGCTCCTGATGCACTTTCTAAAGCTGGTTCTCTTGTCAAACTAATACAGCAGAATCCTCCAACACCAGGAAACCCCACCGCCATCTTCTTGACCCGGTAATTATAAACCTTATGTCACACCTGTATGTTTTTCTAATCAACTTTAGCATACCTTGTGCTGTTACATTATGCAATCTGTTCTGAAGGCAACATTCATTGTGTTACATTATTGAAATTAATTTCGACTGGTGTTTTTCATTTTCATACCTTTTCAACCTTTTATTTACTGTAAATGGATTGAAAGGATAAAAATCAAACCCTCTAACAAAGAAGATTAATAGTTGTTCATTTCCCCCATTTGTAATTTCAGCAATGAGGTTGGAAGAAGCAAACCAGTGTGTTGATCACATTCACAGGTGGCAATTTTAATTTTCTGGATTTAGAAAATTAATTTGCCACATTGTACTGCACTGATAGATGCTTTGTCACATTCTGGTTTGTGTATTGTCAGTGTGTTGTACATATTGACATGTTTTATCAATGTGAAGTCAACAGAACTTTGTAGTATGTCACCTTGTGCCCTGCTGATACATATATCTGTAGGGTTGAGTAAAGAGATTTTGTGGTCAATATGTGTTTTTGTGTTTCTGCCAGCTTTGTATATTGAACTTCAAGAGTTGAACATGCATTGTTCACTGTTTTCATGCTCTGTGTACGTGTGTTTGATTTATAACGCAAGATTTATCAAATTTGCTCTATGCTTTGGAATTGTCAAATGAATGCGATTTTGTTTTATTGGTCTCAGACTTATGATGTTGTCCCTGATCTCATTCATATGATCCATTACTAGTTACTTTGTTATAGTTCTCTGTACTCGAGTTTTGAATTATTTTGCTTTATGGTGTTTGAATCTTATTCATCTTCTTTATGTATCAATAGGTCAGAAGAACCTCATAACAGTCAATAAACTATTCAGTGGAACTGGAGATGATCTATTTGTACTTTGGTTGGGAAGGAAGTACAGTAATTGCATTTATAGCTGATGGGAGAATTGTTGGTTCAACGAATGAGGACTTACTGATGAACTGGGTCATCTACAAGAGTGTGCTGTGTTGCTTTATTTGAATTTTGAATACCAGGTTTATTTTCCCTTTAATTTCTGAACTATTAAGTTTTGTTCCATTGCAGTATGCCAGTATCTTATGGTCAAGTTTGTTTCAATTTACAAATCAAGTAAATCTTTTTTCGTTATGTTGTCAACACCATTCTAGGTTTTAACCAAATGATTTAAGCTAGCAGATGATTGTCAACTTTTCAGATGGGTTCTTGATGTACCACTGGTAATAATGGGGAACTGGTATGCCCCCTTGTCCGCAGTTAGATTTTGAGGATTGCAATTGGTAGAGATTGTGGGTCTCCGTTTTAGACTTTTAGGTACAGATGCAACCAATCATTTCATGCTCAAAGTTGCATAACCTGTCATGCTTGTAATGGTGATACTTTGATCTAGGGAGGTGTAGACGCATAATCAGTCATGCTCGTAATGATGATACTTTGATTTAAGGAGGAAAAGACTCTGTAACTTATTTAAATCACGTTGTAGTTGATGCAGGATACTCTTAGATAGGTGAACAAGAGGAGAGAATGTGGGTTTAAGTTTGTACAGTTACAACAATTATTTCATAGTCAAAACTGTAGCAGATATGGTTTTGATATTGAGTATGTTACTTCTGAGGCTTGAGGGAATTTTAGAGTAGCAAGGCCTTCATTCATTCGGTGATTTCTTGAAATATTTTTTTGTTCTTCCCTATGGGAATATTTTTTCAGTTGGATAAGACTGTCATGCCCTGATCTGAATATGGATGTGCATTTGCTGAACAGCAGCATCACTTTGGTAATGAAGTAGATAGAAAGTGTCATGTAACAACTCCAATTATTACAGTAACTATAGCAACCGTGAGCAAGTTGATGATCTCTCAAGTGTCTTTGGAAAAGATTTGAGATGTTATTTCGAAATGAGGAGGCTTAGGAATTAGAAAAGTTCACATTGGTTTGGGTTCTTTAACAATGAGATAGTTGCAGCACTCAGTTGGTGGATGGCAAAAGAATGCAGTGGCATAGACAATAAAGTAATGAAATTTGATAGATGCTGTGTCTTGGTTTGCATAATGATTGGACTGTTACATCATACTAGTGTGTCGGGAGAACAATATGTTGTTTTAGGGTCAGTTTGGGGTGCTGGAGAGTAGCTTAAATCTATGAAATAAACTTTTTTAAATTTGTTTTGCTTGATGCCCAGTAGGCTTACCCGGCATTCAAAATCTTCGTACAACTATGCCGGCTTGCTCAAGGTGGTTCTTTATAGGTTTGCTCGAGTATTTGCTTGCCTATAAATTATAGAAGCTATGGCGTGACTCGCTTGGCATCCTTGAAATAATGACTTGAAATAACTAGCTATGTACCAAGGGATATGTGGTTTGGCATGGATACAGCCAGCTTGATATTTTGTTGGAGATGGCTATTGGAATTGGAATCCACTCTTTCTCATTGGCCAATTCAGTTGTCAAAAACCCATTGAAGGTTTTTGCTTTTTGTTCACTAAATTTATCTTCTGTAGCATTTTGTATGTACTAGTAAGCTTTGATAATTTAGTGTTGCTTGAGGGTTTAGCTTGTTTCTGTATTCTCTGTGAATAGTGGTTTGAATTGGGAACTTAGATATTTGCATTTACAACTTACAAGAATTGACATGGAATGCTTGATGCACCTGATTTGGTGAAGGAAAATTTAAAGTCTTGAAAGATGTAAAATCTCCATCGATCTACAACCATATTATGGCCACTAACATATTTAGCATCATCTGAAGCTAGGTAAAGTGCACCATTGATGTAAAAATTCAATTAGCTTCTCTACATCAGCTCCTTTGATAATTCCGACTCATTTCTTCAAATTACAAATGGGGTTGGAATGGCGACTGGGGTTGAAGTGCTACGGATATTGGAGATTTAGTTTAAGTGGTTGGCCTAGATCCCATGCTGGCCTAACTCTGCAGCCAGAGACTTAACACTGCCTATAACAGCAAACTTGGGCAGAGAGTGATGTGCTAGCCTTCCCATTAGTGCTGCGATGCTGGCTATGCAGAGAATTGAGCCAGTTTTATGCTGGAACATTACACGGAAGCGTGCTTATTCCTCAAGGTCCACAATGCTTGGGGCAGAGTTACAAGCTACACCTGCATTGCTGTACATAATATCAATTATCAAGCTGGCTGTTCTTAGAGACGGACACAGATGGTGAAATCTGCAACATTGGAAATGTCGAATTCTTTTGTGACATGAAGCTGGCATTAGGACCAAGCTCCTTTGGTGCTTATATCTAATCAAAAAGAGTAGTTGTCAATGGAGACTGTCGGGGGGCGGGGGCAAAAGAAAAAACATAGTTGCGTAACGCAAGTTGATGATTTAGAGTTACATATTTAGAGTTTTGTAACGTAACCTTATTTCACCATCGAAAAAAACTAAACCTTATTTCATGTCGGAAATAAGTGGCGAAAGGGTGGCTAGCCTAAAAGAGTAGTGGAGGTAAGAAAAAAAAATCAACAAAATTATGTAAATTAAATTGATGATTCAAAGGTCTGTAACGTAAACCTTATCTTGGTCAAGAGTGAGCGGGAAAAGGGTGTTTGGTAACAAAGATTGGTAGAGGCGAAAAAAATAAAAATCATCAAAATCGCGTAACGTAAGTTGATGATTCAGAAGTAGTAACTTGACATTATTTCTAGTCGAAAATGAGTGGTGAAAGGATGGTTGGCAACAGATTGGGGAGGCAAATAAAAAAAAAATTCCACATACGTCTTGTTTTAAATGCTTTTCAAAAATTACAAAAACTATTAAACCATTGATAAACCGGCAAGGGACTTTTTCTGGGATTATGATACAAAATGCCCCCCCAGCTAGTTGGAGTCAAGTTTGTACTCCAAAAAATGTGGGGGGACCGGGTGTTAGGCCCTCAGCTTTCTTCAATAATGCTGCACTTACTAAATTAGCTTGGAAAATTATGAATGATGAGAACAATTGGTGGTCTCAGATTATGAGGAAAAAGTATCTTAAACATGCCTCTTTCTTCAATGCTAAGAAAAAGCACTCTGGCTCCTTAGCCTGGAAAGACATCCTTGATGCAAGGGAGCTAATCCTTAAAGGCATAAGATGGATATTGTAGGAGATGGAAAGAACATTAAGTTCTGCACCTTTAACTGGGTTTGTGAGATACCTTTAATTCTTCTTATTCTTGATGACAGAAGAAATATTATTAACATTGATGACTCAGTTGCTGATTATATTTCAAATAAAGCCTGGAATGTACCTAAGCTTTTGCAGGTATTAGATCAAGATATTGTCAAGCAAATTACAGGTATTCCTTTACCTGCAATGGACCAACATGATGAGAATATTTGGGGCCCCTCAGCAAATGGTAAGTTCTATATTAAATCTGCAACATGATTGCAATATGATAATTTGGAAAAGCATCATCAATTTGATCTTATCAATAAGATTTGGAAACTTAACATTCTTTTGGTTGGCTCTTGATTAGAGGAAGATTAAAAACTAGAGATAGACTCTCAAGATTTGATCTTATTGATGATAATAGTTGCCCGCTTTGTGACAATGACAATAAAACTGCTGATCATTTGTTTGGTTACTGTCAATTTACCACTGAGGTTTGGAGGCTTGCAGGAGTCTCTAGCCCCATTGATTGGCAGGAAAGTTAATTGAAGGTCTTTAGAGAAATGTTCATTAATCAACCTTATGATAAAAATCTTTTTGGAAAAAGTTCTTATTCTTTGTTGGCAAATCTAGAAAGCAAGAAATGACATTGTCTTTAAAGATATAATAATTACAACCTCAAAAGTTATGACAACTGCTTCTAGGAAGTCTTACTCAGTGATTATGTTGTTGAGGAGGGAATCAACCTAACCACTCCTACCACCATGAGGTGGTCTCCTCCTCTCAATTCACACATCAAGATCAATTTTGATGGCAACCATGAAGGCAATGTTATTCTTTCTGGAGTTAAAAGATTGGGAAAGACAACTATATCAACTGCTAAAACTGTGGTGCTAAGAGATAGCTTAGTCAATGTAAAAGAACAAGGTTACCATAATATCTAAGTGGAAGGCGACTCAACACTGGTAATAGTTGTTGTTAATGGGAGAATTAGCAATTAGCACCCCTTGAAGACTGCTCAAGATCATTTAAGATATCAAGAACATTGCAAGATCCTTCTCTTCTATTTCTTTCAACCATGTGTATAGAGAAGCCAACTTTGTGGCGGACGCAATGACTCATGAAAGACATCAAATTCCGGATGGTCACATATGGAGTAATAGAATTCCTAGCTCGGCTACTAGAGCTTTGTTATTTGATAATGTAAACTTGGGTTGTTCGAAAGTTTTATCTTTGTAATTTTATTTTATTTTCGTATAAAAAAAAAAATTCAACAGACACGTAACGTAGGTTGATGAGAGGCAGTAACGTAACTTTGTGTTCTAGTCGAAGTGAGCGGTGAAAGAGCGGTTGGCAACATAAAATTGGGGGAGGCAAAAAAAAAAAAAAAAACACAAAAGAGTCGCGTAAAGTAAGTTGATGATTCAAAGGTTTGTAACGTAACCTTATTTGTAATCGAAATGAATGGCTAATAAAGGTCGGTGGAGGCAAAACATTGTTAGAGGTGGATTAACACTTAGACGTCATACGGACCAATAACATTAATTTAGACAACTACAAAATTGACGTGTACTATGATCTGAATACCGCGTGTAAAAAGCAAGAGAAAGAAATATTCAGAAATGAAACCGGTAAATTACAATAAAATCAGGTTTAATAAGTATTTGGAATCCGGCTTGACCTCTCCACAATAAAATCAGGTAAATTACAATAAAAGGGTCGAGTCTCGTGAAGACTTCATTTTCACACTTTTCTTCTCGGTTTCTTTCACTCTTTCTTCTTCACTCTCTCTCTCTCTCTCTCTCTCTCTCTCTCTCTCTCTCTCTCTCTCTCTCTTTCACGCGGAGGCGCGTGATTCTCAGTCTCCGGCTGATCATCGCGTTCGGCTCTCGCTGGTCATCTTTCTCACGACGATCATATTCTTTCTCTCAGGTATCATCACGTTCGTCGCGTTCTTCTCTTCTCTTAATTTCTTGTGCATTACTCTCTCAAAAGATTACTTTTCTGTATCTATAGCGGGATACGTGTTTGTAATTGCGAGCTTTGTTTATGATTCTTGTTCTGATTTTCAATTTCATCTCGTTTCGTTTGATTTGAGTGAAATGTGGATTTTTCTTCTTCATGTTTAAATTTCTCTCTCTCTCTCTCTCTCTCTCTCTCTCTCTCTCTCTCCTTTCTTGATTTTGACAACTTTCTCACTCCAGAATTTTGGATCTTTCAAATTGTGTATAAAAGCTTTGGGAAATTTCTTAGGGTTTACTATTTTCTTTTGTTTGGTTCTTAAAGTAATGATTTTTCTTTTTATCTCGTATGGTTTAGGGTTTATGTTTGAGAATCTGGTCTCTAGATGCCCGTGCATAAAAGATTTAGGTTATTTTTTGGGGTTTGCTTTTTTGTTTTCTTTGTCTTGATTGTTGGACTTGTTAGTTTTTCGTTATTATGATGAGGTTGAAACAATGCGGTGAAATAAGAAATTTACTTTATATATATCACGTTGTTGTCTCAGTTTATGTGACATCAATTTCATGGTGGATGTTGAATAGAGGAGTACTCTGACTCATTTGATGTGATAGATGACTGGAATAATTCATTTTGTTCACGGGTCTTGTGGTTTGAATTTGGTTTAGTAGCTAAAGCTTGAACAGTATTTTCGAAACTCAGTGCAGATGTGGGGTGAAATCTCAAGAACTGAAAGGTCCATAAGTTTAGCAGGATTACTTGGCAGTTTCTTTTTATATTAAGAAAGAAATCAAGGAAATTTGGAGTGTTGGGACTGTCAGAATAGATGCAAAACTACATTCTGTATATTTTGGGACATCAAGACTTTGATTCGTTGCCAAATTTCCTTGAACATTTTTATTCCAGTGTTTTTATAAGTTGCGTTTTGAAGCGGACAAGCGGTCTTAATGAATTTTAAATATTTTATGGTTGGATTGTTGAAATTATTTTATCATTAGATTAGCTTATACTATAGCTCAAGTATTATCATGATTTAAAGTGAATTAAGGAACTCTCTCTGATTCATTTGTTATACCATGTTTGCCATTATTTTGCTGCATTAGAAAATGGATGTGGGCTCTCAGTTAATCGTAGCTACAACGATATTTTATATTTTCTTGGACGTTAATTGTTCATGTGATTTCAAATTCCTTTGGAACAATTTTTTTTTTCAGACTTTATTGGAACTTGTAGTTCAAAGCTGGCATAGCAAGTTAAGTGATGTATGTTTATCTGCCGATGATTTTCCAACTCCATTCATAGTGTTTCAGTTGATCTGGTGAAATGTATAGCATCATATACGATTGTGGATAGCTAATGAAAGAGCATAGACAGCCTTTTTGTATATTTTTTTTTCTGATTTACTTGCTTTGCCATGATCCTGTAGTATAATTTACATATATAGTTTAAATGTTGTTATCATGAACTTCAATATGAAATGATTATTGAGAAAAGAATTTCTGTGTAGGATGAGTTCAAATCGAGGTGGTGGAAATCCCAAAGGAAAGCATGTATCTGAAGTCAATAGCCCTAAGGTTGAGCAGTTGAGTCAGGATATAGGAGAAATTAACCTGGGTTCAACAAAAGATGATGGAAATTGGGAGGAGGTAATTGGCAGGAAATCAAAAAACAGGGCTGGAAGCGCTGCTGCAAAGCCATGGGGTTCTCCAAGTTTTACTTCTAAATCTTGGGGACAGCAAGATGCTCAGAAGCCAAGTATGCGGAGCATTGGTGGATCAGGACGGGCTGCTGGGAACTCCTGGGCATCACAAGCTGTTGATTCTAGAAAACCGGCTGGGAGAGGAAATGGCTGGCAACAATCTACTGCTAGGAGTTATGATAATAGGTGTATGGCCCCACAGCATGCAATTCCTCCCCCACTGGACCATGGATGGAACTGGCAGTCTAGGGCTGGTTTTACTCAACCCAAGGGTCCAGAAGATAACAAGGACAACTATGCGGCTGCTGTGGATGATGATAAGGATGATATATCTGATGGTGATTCTGATGATGATCTATCTGATGAATTTGACTCAGATGCAAGTGTGAAGAGCCATGGAACTAGAAAGAAGAACCGGTTGCTCAAGAAATTTTTCGAGGTATTGGATAGCTTAACTGTTGCAGAGATCAATGATCCTGTGAGGCAATGGCACTGTCCTGCTTGCCAAAATGGTCCTGGTGCCATTGACTGGTACCGAGGCCTCCAGCCCCTCATGACCCATGCCAAGACCAAAGGTTCAATAAGGGCGAGGCTCCACAGAGAGCTTGCTGAACTTTTGGATGAGGAGTTAAGGAGGAGGGGAACGACAGTTGTGCCTGCTGGTGAATCATTTGGAAAATGGAAAGGTCTAACAGTTGAGGAAAAAGACCATGAAATTGTGTGGCCACCAATGGTTATTATCATGAATACCAGGCTTGAACAGGATGAAAACGATAAGGTAGATTGAGTTTCTCTCGCTTTAAAGTTAGACCAGTTCATTTTATATGGTCAGATTGTTACATATTCACTGTAATGATTGCTGAATGTTCATATATTTGTTGTCATTTTGGTTTTCATTATCCCCTGCTTTGAATTTCAGTGGCTTGGCATGGGTAATCAAGAGCTGCTTGACTACTTTAGCTCGTATGCTGCTGCGAGGGCTCGACACTCTTATGGACCACATGGGCACCGTGGTATGAGCCTCCTAATATTTGAGGCATCTGCAAGAGGTTATTTTGAGGCAGAGCGTCTGCATAGGCATTTTATAGAGCAAAGGACAGACAGGGATGCTTGGGATCGTAGTAGTCGTGTGTTATTTCATTCAGGAGGGCAGCGCCAGCTGTATGGGTACATGGCAAGGAAAGAAGACATGGATCTGTTTAACCAGCATTCCCAAGGTCTCTCTCTCTCTCTCTTTCTCTCTCTCTGTGTTGGGCATCCTGTATGTGGATGTTGGACATCTTGACTTTTTTTCTTCTTCAATTTATTGGCCTGTTATATCTTTTGTTACTATTTAGGTAAATCCAAGCTGAAGTTTGAGATGAGGTCATATCAGGAGAAAGTTGTGAATGATCTTAGGCAAATGAGCGAGGACAATCAACAGCTTATCTGGTTGAAGAACAGGGTTGTTAAAGAACAGAGGCATGCAAAAGCTCTTGAAGAGTCTCTTGGTATTGTTAGTGAGAAGCTCCGCAAAACAACTAAGGATAATCGAATTGTGATACAGAGGACCCAAGCCCAACAAGAAGAAACTCTGGAAGCGGTAATACTCTCTATGGTGACATATGATTACACCTTAAGGATTGGATTCAAAACTCTGACGTAGTTTAAGTAACAGTTGGCAAAAGACTATCTAGGGGGTTTATGACTTGTGATGCTGCGGTTTATGACTTGTATGCTTTGGTAGGGATTTGAAATTGTTTAACCATTCTTTTGTTTTGTTTGAAATGGTTTCACCAAACTAGTTGCTAGACATAGGCATACAAATCGGCACTGCTCTTTGTCAATAGACTGCTAGTGTGCTATGCATATCAATTTTATTTTCAAGTATTGATTTTAAAAGTTTTAAATGTTTTATTCTTATCCCTTTTGTTGCGGAAGATGCTCTAGTTGTTTTCTACATTTTTTTTTGCTTGTACTTATGTGGTTACTTCTCTGAGTAGATAAAAGAGCAAGAACAATATTTCCAAGACCAAATCAAAATCATTCGTGAATCAAGGGATGCTAAGGAAGAAGGTTTTGAGAGGCTGCAGCAGGAGCAGCGTGAGAAGGTGAAGCAGTCACATGGCCAGCCTTCAAATGACAGGTAAATTGGTTTTGTCAAGGAATATGGTGGATAGCCTTCACATACAGAGGACTAGTATGGTGGTTTTAAATTGAAAAGTCACTGGGTGCTTTGTTTGATTCATACTCCTTATGGTTGTAGGTCGGTGGAAATTGCAAACTTCATCGAGGCCCAAGATAAGGAGATGGAGGATTTTGTGGCAGAGAGGGACATGCTGATGAAAGTTTATGGCGAGAACAAGGCTGCAATGAAGCGGAGGCACTGGGAGGAGGAAGTCGGTCTGGAGAAAGAGTTCAATGACAAATTAACCCAGCTCATGGATAAATACTCCAAGGTTCAGCCCGAAGCATCTGCCAACGTTGAGGGTTGAGGGTGGAGGCAATAACTAGTAACAAGGGAACTTTAGGGCAGTTTATGAAAACTTTTGTGTTCTGGTTGATGATAGCCTGACAGAGTTTTACAGCAAAACAATAGGCTTATGAGCAGCCATTTAAATAGTACTATGGATATTGTGGTTGCCTTACGGTGTTGGGCTATATTTATCAATCATGGCATGGTATTATCTTCTTCCTTGAAATGTTGTGTTTCCCATTTACTTGTGTTATCTCGGTAGAAAAATCGATCACTATGTTTTTGATATACACAAGAGAAGACCATGCAATGGACTTGGATATGCAGCACATGAATGCTCATCAAACCTTATTAGGGGCAGCACCTGTTGAAACTAGCCAAGTTTTTCGGCGCAACAAGATTGATACGTTGGATTTTCCGCTTTTGAAAATACTGGATAATTTTATCCTATTTTTTCAACAGAAAAATCGATACAGTTGATGTTTACAATGCACGTAAAAAAATATTAACCTTTTGGTTTTTACTTTTAACCCATAGAATAGCATTTACCAACAGGTAAAAAAAGTGACCAACCGCAACAGCCAACAGGTACAGGATTGGTTCCGGCAAAGGCCAGAAAGAAACAGATACGTCACACTCCAATACGGTGTCGTTTGTTGCGTGCACACAACAGAAAAAGAGGAGAAAAATCGAATCCCGCGCGATAATTGTGACTTGTTCTGTGTGTCAGTGTCACTATCGTTATCTTGTTTTTCCGATTACCAATATTCTCTAATTTTAATAAATTATTAAATTAACGAGTATTCGTAAAGTCATAAATAGGGAGAGACCTTTAAGCTTGCTTCATAAACCAAACCCCGCAGACGACGACGACGACGATGACGACGACGACGACGACGACGTCGAAGCTCTCGTTTCTGGCTCTCTTCTTACTTCTAGGTGCCGTTTCACAGGTTCGAATCCAATCCTTCGATCTTCGTTGTATTTATTTCCTGACTCCTCTTTTGATTTTTGAAATCAATTGTATCGGAAGAAACTGTTATTTAAACCACGCAGTGAACTGTTGATTCAGCAAAATTGATATAACTGATTGGATCGATTGAAAGAAATTAGCAATTAAATCCGAGGCTTATTTACTTTTTTGCAAACTCTACTTACTGATTGTATCTGGAATTTGAATCTGTGTAAGCTGTATTAGGATGAGTAATGAAATCATACGTTGTTGTGTTTATTGGAGTTGAAATCATTATGTTTTTTTCTTTTTTTCTTTTTTCTTTTGTACCACTTTATTTGTGATAGGATCTTGTGTTGAAGGTTAAATGCGAGCTGGTTGGATGCATGATTTCGTTGACTTGCTTTCACTATGTTACTCATCATGATAGTTACTAAGAACAATCTAATTGGTTCTTCTTTCGACAGTTTGTTGCAGCAAAACCACTCTCCCAGAGTAAGCTCCAGTCTCCTCTTCTTCAGGTATGTTTTTTCCATCTTGCTTGGTGAGATGTTGGCAGCTTCTCGTTCAGTGCAATTGTAATTTTGTGATATTTTTAAAATTTTGGCTAATGTCACCATTGCCCTGCAGGAGTCAATCATTAAGGAGATAAATGAAAACCCTGAGGCAGGATGGCAAGCTGCTATGAGTCCTCGCTTCTCCAACTACACCGTAAGTCTTTAACTGGTGGCATCTTCTGTTTGATAATATACAAAACTTTTCATCTCACAAACTGATATATTGGTTTCTACATTTGACTCCTAGCTCTCACGATTTCCTTTTCATTGCACAGGTTGGTGATTTTATGCACATTCTGGGAGTCAAACAAATACCTAAAAAGGAGTTGCTAGGTGTACCTGTTGTAAGTCATCCAAAAACTTTGAAGTTGCCAAATAGTTTTGATGCAAGAGAGGCTTGGTCTCAGTGTAACACCATTGGAAGAATTCTAGGTTGGTAAATTCTTTCATTTATATGTTTTTAATCGAGGTCAATTAAATTAAAAACGTAAGGTTCTGATTCTTTGTCATTGCCATTTGTATGTCAAATGCTGGATCAATTTC
This sequence comes from Fragaria iinumae, assembly GCA_009720345.1. NCBI lineage: Eukaryota > Viridiplantae > Streptophyta > Magnoliopsida > Rosales > Rosaceae > Fragaria > Fragaria iinumae. The sequence continues at coordinate 19,773,713 of CM019117.1, read as the reverse complement.
TCCAATGAAGATCAGGTAACAATTTCGTATACATGTCCATTACATCTCGTCACACAAATGTATTCCAAAAGTTAAAAGCAAATTTTCTTTTTGAATATTTAGGGTCACTGTGGCTCTTGCTGGGCTTTTGCTGCTGTTGAAGCACTATCAGATCGTTTCTGCATCCAATTTGGGAAGGTAATCGAAATATTCATTGATAACCTCTTCACTGCTTCTCTTGTTCATTATTCATTGTTTATGTGCATATTACTTCAATTACTTGTAGATTTTGTTCAACTTCAACCTCTTTTTTATTGTAGAACACATCTCTGTCGGTTAATGATCTCTTAGCATGCTGTGGTTTTATGTGTGGAAATGGTTGCGATGGTGGAATTCCAATTTATGCGTGGCGTTACTTTGTCCACCACGGTGTTGTCACTGAAAAGGTAGCAAGCTGTGATCAGATTACTAGAGTCTGATGTTAATTTTCTTTGATTAGTCTGAAATATATGATCTTATTAGGATGGCTTTATCTTTCATATTTAAATGGAGAAGAACTGAATAAAAAAGTAAGAAAAAAAAGGAAAAAAAATAAAAAAAGAACGAAGAAGAAGAAGACATGGATACCTTCACCTTTTGATTTAGCATCTACCTGTTATATATTAATATCAAAAGTCATGTTAGATATATTTCTGATTATAAGCAGTACTGATCCGAACCCTCCCAGAAAAAGCAAAGTCTACCTGGTATGATATCTATTGCGGACCTTAGACGCAAGGCTTTTACAATGAAGGACCGTTTCTAATTTTTCCCGAAAAGCAGCCTTTCTGCAAGTCTTTCTTGTGATAGGAACCTTTTATTAGTTCATACAAGCAGGAATTAATTTTAACTACCATTTGTCAGGTATTTTTCTGGACATAATGGGTCCTGTGTTCCTCTCGATTTCATTACCACTGAAATTGCTCATATAAAATTCAAGGTTCTCTATTTACTTCTCTATTCCAGCATGAGGTCCTCATAATTATTAAATCTGGCAGTGTGACCCATACTTTGATCAAACTGGCTGTTCCCACCCTGGTTGTGAGCCTGCATATCCTACACCAAAGTGCGTTAGGAAGTGTGTAGATGGGAACCAGATGTGGAAGCAGTCAAAGCGTTACAGTGTCAGCGCATATAGGATCAATTCTGATCCACACAGTATTATGGCGGAAGTCTATAAGAACGGACCAGTTGAAGTTGCCTTCACCGTTTATGAGGTAAGTTCTTTCATATTTTTGTACTTGAATCCATGAGCTGTTTCGCATATGCATATTAGCAAGACAAGTACTTTGGTGGGTCTTGTCAACTGTCATGTGGATTGATTTACAAGACGGCAACACAAGTACTAATTAGCATTATTCTTGCCAGAATGTGCTGGGTTGATCTGATACTTAAAATAATCCAATCATTTTACAGGATTTTGCTTACTATAAATCTGGAGTTTACAAGCATATTAAAGGTGATGTTCTGGGAGGTCATGCTGTTAAGCTAATTGGGTGGGGCACATCCAGCGCTGGGGAGGACTATTGGGTATGTTTATGTGCTATTATTTTCTGCAAGCTTAAAGTTTCTCAGTCTATGTTTTGACCATGTACTCTTTCTTGTGTTTCAGCTTCTTGCAAATCAGTGGAATAGAAGCTGGGGAGATGTATGTTTCCATTTAATAGTTTCACTTTGAAATAGCTATTTATTCTTTGTTCAAATATCCAGGACTGTGTCGTCTATTGTGAATGTCATGCAGGATGGTTACTTCATGATCAAAAGAGGAACAAACGAGTGTGGAATCGAAGAAGACGTGGTTGCTGGTTTGCCTTCATCTAAAAATGTTATTAGCGAAGTCTCAAGCATGGGTGCTTTTGGGGATTTTGCTTCAATTTGACTGGCGTAGATTGTACTGTTGATTTCTACTCGTGATATTCATGAAGCAACTAAATGCTGGCTGTGTGCAAGTGTAAACATAGTCTTAGTTGATACATGTCCTGATAGGGGACACTACTTTCCCCAAACAATATGATAATAATGAGCTGATTTCGTATCGGAAATGGCTTGTATACTAGAACATTGATTCAAAGAATGATATGTAAGCGTGTTACATGTCAAGTGTTCTTTCCATTATGTCACTGCTGTGACAAAACAAATAGAGTCGTCATTAGAGTTGTACTCTTTACTAGTTGGTGCATGTTTACGTTGTAGGGATTTTCGATATTATTTCGGATCTAATCAGGGGTTAAGGCTTCACGTCCCCCTTTTGTATTCGACAGTTTCGTTAATGAAGGTTTGAGGGCAGCCGCACCAGCCCTTTAATCAAAAAAAAAGAATGTTAGTTTGGCATCATGATTTCAGTTTTCAGTGGCTAACAACGTCTTTGAAATACTAACTGTAATCTTGATAAAAGATTTTGTATTTTCAAACCAGGAAAGAAAAAGTGCGACTTTCGGTGTCAGATGGCAAAATGTTCAAGTTATAACTATCAACCTGATATGAAGCCACCTTTACCGTAAACTATTTTTTGGAAAGAGAATGGATGATCCTTTACGAGATTCTTGGGGTTTTCAAGGAGCTCTTGATGATCACAAGCATGCAAAAATTATTCAGGGCTTCTATGTGTAGAATTGTAGACAGTGAAGAACTCATATTATTGAAGTTCCAAATAGAAAAGTTTCAGATACGTACAGTACTTGAGTACTATCGAACTGACTGCTGCAACCTGATTGAAGCCAGGCTGAAGAATTATCATCAGCTAATGGGAACAAGAACTATATAGAGCTCAAAACTTTACAATGTTAAAAATATAGATCATTTTCAATTCTTCATCCTTCTACGCTGAACACGTTGAACGCGCTGCTGAAGAAGATCTTTTCTATTCACGCCTCCAAGTACAATAGGTTTCTTTATTTTGCCCCCTAATGTCCATTCCATTTTACAATTTTTGCAGTGATATCTGGGACCAGCTATCCGTTTGGCTTTCAAAACACTGAATTTAGTGTTATTAGATTCACACCTTGGACACTGCAATTTCTGAAGCTTACGAAACCCTGCTCTAATCTGCCGGACGGCATCAATAGTAAGAGGACCTAAAGCTGCAGGGAAATATGCTTAAATTGTTATACAGTAGAGTTTGTAGAGATATACCAAAAGTTCAAATGACATGTCAGAATTATCGTCAAGTGATTGACAGACCTTGAAGCTTTACCTTGACTTGTTGGATTGCTTCATCTGTAGGAGGTCCTGAAGCTGGACGAAAATAATGTCAGAAGTGTTGTTATAGTGAGGATCTCTAACAATCCAGAGTTCCACATTATATGTCAAGTTATTTGGCAAACCTTGAAGTTGTTCGATCATATGTATACATTCACGGCCTGCTTCATCATTAGAACTTAACATATCTGCATTTGATCTGAGTTCCTACAAAATTAAGTAGAATCTTTCAATCGTATGTGATAAACAAGCATCCTGTACAGAACCTTGAACACTGAACAACTATTCTATGAGAAACGTACCAGAAAAATCTGGCTATTTTCTAAAACAGGTTCTTCTTCCTGCATCTGGATTGTTGCTTGGCCAGCTTGCATATTTGGTGGTTCAAATTCCTGAACATGGTTTCTTGCTTGGGCAGGTTGCAAATTTGGCTGTTGTATTTCGTTCACCTGGATTACTTCTTGGGCAGGTTGCAAATTTGGTTGTTGTACTTTCTGCGCATGGTTTCTCAAACTGCGAAGCTCTTGCAACATCTGGGTGTTTGCTTGGGTGAGTTTGAAATTTTGTTTCTCTAGTTTATTGACAATGATTTTCAAGCTATTTAGCTCTTCGAAATCTATCATGTACGATTCAATACGCTTACTTCCGAACAGAATTAAGCAAAACAATAGAGGAAAGAATTACCAGACCAGATTGGAAATAATAATGAGATCCAATTCACCCAAAAAAGAGAAAATATATGTACATTTCAAAAGGATACTCTTTGTCTGCAACAAGCTTCATGAGTGTCTTGTTTTCCTGAGACAACATTTCAGAGAATCAAAGTGAACAACACCACCAAACAACAATGCTCAAGCATGAGTTAAACTCTTAAAGTCCACATGAGAGTAAGAGACACAACTAGGAACATATTACCTCGTGTAGGTCTTTAAGGTGTTGCAGCAACCTCGTCCTCTGGGGACCTTCAATTGAAGATCCCCCTGACATATTCCCTCTTGTTCTACTGGTACCTAATAACCCCACCAAATATCTCCATCATATTACAAACCTCGCACTATAAAAATCCCAATTTCAAACCAAACCAAAACCCATCAACAAGTAGCACCTAAAAGACCACAAAACCCACAACTCACATTTTCTGCTACATTCTATATGAACTTAACCAATTAACAAGGCCACAATCTCAATCAAAAAGCGAGACAACAAACCAGAGAGAATAAGAGATTGATTTACCTCGAGAGGCTTCGATCTCGGTCTCAGAATCAAGAAGGGTGAAATCAGCCATGGCTTCTGTAATGGGTTTGGATGAGATGGAGGGAAGGATGAGAAATTTGATTAACAAAGGATGAACAAGTTTCAAAGGGTAAATACCAACCAGTGTTTAGGCGCCAAGGGGATACAGCATTTCCTATCAACGCAGTCGTCGACTTTTACTTTTCGAGGAGGAAACCATCTGGAACCATTTGGTGTAGAACAAGAAGAGGGGGGACTAAATTTGCATACATTCTAGTATAGGGACAAATTTGAAGCTCATGACCACAAATTTGTAATACGACCATGGACTAGAATACAATTAAGAGCATTTGTGAGTCGTTGTTTTTAAAAATAAAAATAGATTTTTAAATAAACTCATACACACTCACGGTTACATTTGTAAATTGAGTCTAAACTCACGACCTCAACATTTTCAGTTGAGCCACTTAATGGCTCACCTATTTTTATTTTTCTGAAAACTAGTTTTTTGTTAAGCCATCTCCCACCGTAGGCGATATTCCTATATATATATATATATATATATATATATATATATATATAAGGGATCTCTTATTTTGGTTTATATGAGGGATGAGGGATTACACCAACTTTTCGATTATATTTTTGAATATCCACCGTTCAGTTTGTTGGTCCTTATATATAGATCAATTATGCAAATTTTCAGCCAATTTGGTGATCGTTAAGGTGTCGAACAAGATTAAATCAATGAACGAACCAAATCTGTCAAACATGAACCGTTCATGCTTATAATTTTAAATCGTAGTTTTGAATGCCTTAACGATTACCAAAATTTCTGAAAATTTGTAGAACTGATATATACTCATATAGAACTACATATTGAACGGTGGAGATGTGATTTTGTGATCGAAAAGTTGATGTAATCCCTCATCCCTCATATATGTAAAAAAAAAAGAATCAATTAGTGAAAGGACCCTGTATGTATCCCACCGTAAGCCATTTCCCTTGCCCGAAGAATTTCTTTTAACCTGCCTGAGTTTTGTAGGCTGAATTTGGCCTTCAGTTTGCCAACTCTATTGTTTATTACTTTAGCCAAGTTTTGGGGCCGATAAAAACGCTTTAGCCAAATTTTGGTAGCCTATGGTGATTTTTGTCTTATGGAATTTAGCCTAAGAGCATCTGTCATGGTAAGGTAAAATTGATAAGGTATATGGCCATATATGGCTTACCTGAAAGGAATACCCTAAACCTTAAACCCAAACTCTCCTCTTATCCTCTTTTTCCAAACCCTAAGCTGCTTTTCGTCTGCACAAAATCGCTTCTCAAATTTTGTATTGAGACATGGACAACATATTAGATTGAATAAGCGTCGATATAATCCTTCTCTTGTTATTATTAGATAGTACGTGTTTGATTAGACGGAGGAGAAGGAAGCGTATTTGTACATTCAATTCAAGGACCATCTGACCCGGGTGAATCTTGACAAGCTGGAGCGGAAGGAGGTAGTTGCAGATTACCGGACCAAGGGTCTCCCCCTGGGAATGTGTCCGTTGTTTGAGATTTGTGGTAGAAAGTACACGGTTGGTGGAGAGAGGAATCCGTATGAGTGTGAATGTTGCCTCGCCTCGGACTTAGACCAATACGATGTCCTCAAATCTCAAGTTTTTGTTTTGGATCCCTCCACCGGAAACATCATTATTGATACTCGATCGTTTTCCCAAACAGAATGCAGCCAAGACCAATCCCAGAGTCTTGGCTACCATTGACCAAAAGGTTTACGTACTCGATCAATACTCATGCTTATTACTATGAAGATGTGCTTCCAAATCTGGCGCTCGAGTGCTTCGATGTTATTCAACAAAGGTGTGCCATTACTTATGACGAGCATCCTTACACAGATCGGCGTGCCATTACTTATCATTATCATTTTGTGTTCAATTTTGCGGGACTCTACTGTTTCAACGTGGATCGACCCAAAAACGGATGGGAAAGCATTCTCCATTCAAAATGGCGCCGTGATTTCGGACACGTGCCCCGTTTTGACCCTGATTCAGACTACGGAGAAGATTTCGGCGACTACGAGTCTGACGGTCCCTACCGCTCTATTTGCTTTGTAGATCAAGGAGAAGGTGGCCTAGCAGTTAGCTGCACCTCTAAAGGGTTGGCTGGTTATATCTTTGATCGACATGGCAACGTGATGTTCTAACCGAGGCTCCAACATCATTTTGATCATCTTCCTTCTCCGAATCCGAGAAGGTTTTGGGGAAAAGTTGTCCATGTGGGTGGTGACAAGTTTTGCCTCATTTTGTCAGGAAGACTTAACAAAAGGTCTCGGTCGTTGGCTGTGGCAACCTTTCAGCTAACCTTTACTATGCTGTTTTTTTTATCTTCTTTTTGACCAGGTTGAGCTATCTTGACATTGATTCAATAACCGCTAGTCTTCATGCACAGGAGAAGGACCACAAGTCTCCAATGCCATATGATTTCACAAGTTTGCAGGATGCTTTCGTCATGTATGGTCATTCTTAAAGAGTTCCTCTCTGTTCTTCTTGTTAAACAGTTTGATACGTGTTATTTTATTCTGTCAACAAGACTATCATGTTTCATATACGCATGATGTTCCATCCAAAGAATTAGAAGAATGGAGAAAAAGCTGCATGTCATTGTTTCTCTTATGATATAAAATCCAATGCTTCTAGATGTTCAAATAGAAAACCACTGCCGACACAAACCATTGTTACTTGTTAGAGTGATCTTAGCAGGAAAGTGCAATTGGTACTACATATTTAGGGTTTGGTTCTAGCTTAGATTAGTTTTTGTTTTGCCTTCATCCTTTTCTCTTTAGCACATTGTTGCCTTACTATCGATATGACAGATATGTTACTTCTTCTGCATTTATCCATTTCAACTTCTGCTTGATTTTTCTGTGACTGTTCTGTCATGTAACTGTTTCTTACTTTTCTCTCACGTACGTTGAACCTGTGTCTGCGATTCCCCAGGGCAAGCGTAAACGTGAGACAAACAGCTTGGAAAATGACACCTGCTCTGAGAATCCTTTAGGTGTCTAGGCCAAATCCTTGAATACTTTTGGTGGTTAGGTGTGATGAGGCATGAAAATCAATTGCTTTTGTTAATGTTGGGTCTTGAGCTAGCTCTTTATTGTACCGGTTGTCTATGGATACCTTGTTCTGTCATCGCTTCGAATCTTCATCTTCATGGCTTGGTTTGTGAACGAGTTCTTTGTTCTGCAACTATTGCCTCATGTGAGGACACTGGTGATGGATTAATTTTGTGAATGGATGATTGGTATGAATGAGGACACTAGTGATGGAATGATTTTGTGAATGAATGATTGGTATGAATGAGAAACGGGTATTATATCGTCTGGTATATATACTTAATCATGTCCTTATGTTAACTAGGAATGTTAACTTTGTCATAGTTATGCCATTTTCTTTTTAGAGCTGAATGGAAGGGAAGGAACAGTGGAGGTTCCATACCTGAGTTTCTGAGCACCATTAATTGATAGTTTCATATTAGTTTTACTGTTTTGATTGGAGAAGGATGGCTTTACTGGGACTTATCGTGCTTGAGATTGATATTGGTCATCTTAATCATTCATTTTCCCTCCACAGTGGTTTTGAGAAGGTCAATACCTTTGAGAAATGGAGAAGATAAGCCAAGCCTTTGAGAAGGTGAAGATGAACCAGGCCTTTGAGAAGGTCAATACCAAACAAGCCTTGGACAAGATGAAGATGTTCGTCGGAATGGACGTCGACGATGACGACGAAGAATCCGCCGCCGCTTCTTCTTCCGGTCTGCAGCACCAGGATTCTTTCATCGACGACTTCAATCGCAACTGCACCTTGTCCACCAAACAGGTAACCTAACCTGCGATTCAACTCCGTCGTCGCTCAGATCTACCTGCATTTCCTGTTTTCGTTTTCATTTTCTGATGATTTTTTCGTGTGTGATTCAACAGAGGTTTTATGGCTTCGCGATTTGCTTGGCTGCTGGATTGACTTGTACACTCCTGGTATATTTTTTCAGTCATTTCTTTGTTTCGTTTTGCTTCATTTCTTATATGCTTGCAAATCTATTAGTGCACATCGAAATTCTAGTGTTGGAGGCTTGAAATTTATGGTACACTAGCTTAAGTTACTGTGTAGAACTAGGCATCAATAGTTAGGATCTCAAATTTGGTTACATTTCACTTCATTGTAATTAGTATCCATATAGTTTTACTTAGGAAGGTATTTCGAGCATAGTAGAACAAAGTATTATTCCAGTGTGTGTGTGTGTGTGTGTGTGTGTTGTTTTAACGTGTTTCTGGATCTTGCCAAATTTCAGTGTCAGGGACTCAGGGTTGGTTGAAATGCCATGAGAATGCTAGTTTATGTGCTTGTATAGGAAAAATGAAAATTGACTTGAATAGATATTGGTGGAGTCTTCTTTGGTACTGATGTGACAAAGGGGTTGCCAAACAAGTCAGTTGTGTTAGCTGTGAAGGCATTGCTTTTGGGTATGATCATTCATGCCTACAACTACAGACCACATCTGCACCCGTATGTGATACTAGCCTTGTACTGTTGCCACATGTACTTGGGTCTAGAAATATTCTTTCCCCTAATAGCGACTCTGGTTTGAGCTCTCGGTTTCGAGCTCGAGCCGCAGTCCAATGAGCCTTACCCTCCACTTCGCTTCAAGACTTTTGGAGCCGTCGATGGAACCTAATGGTCACCACGGCGCCCCACGGTATACGATCCTACACGGCGCGTGTGTGCGTGTGTAGTCGGGGAACGGTGGGCCAGGCTCTCAGCTTTGATGACCACCTTTGCCGTCTCCGGATTGATGCACGATGCTACTTATTATTATCTGACTCGCGTGCAACCCACGTGGGAAGTGACATGGTTTTTTGTGCTACATGGGGCATGCATGATGGTTGAGGTGGAGGTGAAGAAGGCGGTTGCCGGCAGGTGGAGGTTGCACTAGGTGGTTTCGGGGTTGTTGACGTTTGTGTTCTTGGCTATGACCGGCAACTGGCTGTTCTTTCCTCAGTTGCTTAGGAATGGTGTTGATACAAAAGCTATAGGAGAGTATATGTCACACCCCGGTTCTTAAGTTATTTACGTTGGTGTCGTTTTGGTCTTTTATCATTTTAAGTAACCGTTCACTATTTTTAAGACTCCGAAAGTTGACTTTTTCTTCCGTTTGGAATTTTGGAAAACTTTCTTCATGAAAGTTGTAGAGGATGTTGTTACGAGTTCGTAGACATGTTATGCGTTAAAATTGAAGTTAGCATGAAAAAGTTATTAATTAAAAGAGTAAATTTTTGAGATAGTAAAAGGGGGGTAAATATTTAGTGGGTATAATTTTTAGGGTTTAAGTTGTTGGACCGGGTGTGGATAGCCCAACACCCCCCATTCTCTCTCTCTCTCTTCCTCTGCTCTCTCTCTCTCTTTCTTCCGTGAACTCTTCCCGACCCGCCGGAGACCCCGCCTCCGTCCGCCGCCGTCCGGCCACCAGAGACAGCCGGACCGGTCCCGTTCGGACCCCCACCATCTCCTCTCTCTCCCCGGCCAAGTATCCGAGCCGGTAGTACCGCCGGAGGGGAGAAAAACCCGCCGGAAACGCCGACTGCTTCTTCGCCAGAGTTTCCTTCTCCGGCCACCATAGGTCGGAATTTTTGGCTCATCTTGTAGCCCTCATCAAGATGAGTAATCCCTCAAAAGGAATCGGTCTAATTCGATCTTGATAGGATGAAATGTATAATTGAAGTTCTAGGGATTTATGGATGTTTTAGTTCGATTACCCTAGTTAACCTTAGAATTGGACTAAGTGCTAGTTATGGAAGTTGTTGTGGACGATGAGAGGATTATTCTGTTAAAATTTGGTAGCCATTGGAGGTCGCCGGAATTCGGCTGCCGGTAGCCGGCGCCGCCCCTTAGGGGCAGTTTTTCTTGTTTTCCGGTTTGTTATAATGAGAGGAGTTTAATGAAGTATAGTTTGGAATTTTTGGAGGAGTTTTGATAAGGTTTGGGATTTATCAATGATTAAGGATTTAGGTGGTTATTCGAATGGAGATCCGGTAGTTGATTTAGCAAGATTTAAACTTCGAAAGGTTAAATTAGGGCTTTCAGTAATTGCGGAAATTTTATGAGCCGTATTAGATTAAAAGTGGAGAATTTGGGCAAGGAAAGAGAATTTATAGGCTACTTTTATTTCGGAAATTTTATTAAAGTTTTATCCTGGTTTTGGAGGCTTAATAATTATTTATTGTTCAGGACGTGAGGAGGATCATTTAGAGGAAACCTCGGGTCGTCGGCAGGCATAGCCGAGCTTTGTGAGTGGACCTTTGATTTAAATGTCATGCATGCACTAAAGTTATTTAAATTCTAAGGCATATTTGAAATTTAGTATTTTCTTGAGATTAATGAGTTCCATATATTTATTTGGGAACTCTATTGCTCATTTTATCTTTTATATTTAGTATTTTATTACACCCAAAAAGGGTTGATTGATATTGACTATTGCTAGCTAACATTATTTAGCGGTCCTCATCATATGTGAGTAGAGCGCTTAGCGTGGGACGCTATTATAGTCTTACCAGCGATCCTCATCATATGAGAGTTGAGCGCTTAGCGTGGGACACTATTATAGTCTGGGAGGCAACCGATCGGTTTATATAAATATATATTATTCTTAGCTAGTTAATACTTAGCGGTCCTCATCATATAAGAGTTGAGTGCTTAGCGTGGGACGCTATTATAACATTATTAGCGGTCCTCATCATATGTGAGTAGAGCGCTTAGCGTGAGACGCTATTATAGCCTAGGAGACTCATCGTTATGGTGAAATCTTCTTCCCATTTGTTTTGATTTATTGAGAACCAATGGGATTGGTTCATTATTTTTGGTCTATAATTATTTCGGGAAGATATTCCAAGAGTAACATGCATAAATATTTTTCTCAATGGAAAATATGGGAAAAACATAAATTTTGATTTTAAGGCTCTATTTTAAGTCAGTATTTTTATTATATTATTTTTGTCCACTCACTCTAACGTTTTAAATGTTTCTCCCCTGGGTCTTTCGTTTTAAATGCCCAGTCTGCAAAGTTCTGTTCAGCGAGGGTAGGAGGCGAGTCATATTTTCCACCACTTCCAGTTTTCTCTCGTAGGTTACCGGATTAACCTACTTGTGTATTTTTCTCGTTTCCTTTATATTAGTAGCTCTGATAACCATGGGATGAAGTATCAATTTATGTTTATGTGTGTTAAAAGCTTATGACTCAATTTAGAAGAGATTTGAAAGATTTATGGGATATTGTTGCTGAGAAATTAATTTATGAAATTGTTGGAATTATATGGATTTTGAGGTGGTGAATATTTATTTGGGGGAGCGGGTGGCTCCAGGAGTTGTGGTCTTACTTGTTTTAGAAGTGTTTGGGTTTTGGTGATTTTTCTTTCAGGTAAGGTTACTTATTTTCAAGGGAGGTTACGTCAAAATTTTGGTATAATTTCTCTTGAGATGGGTCCCGCAGGGTTTATTCCGGATTTCAAGAGAAAATCCGGGGTAGGTCTTAACAGTATGCAATTATGGTGGCTTTTGTAAAGGCTAACTTGCCTCATTTACATTACAAGGCTTGAAATGAAGAATTGGGGTTAGAAATTGTATCAAATAGGTGCACGTATATGTGTAGGCAATTGGTCTGGCTGTGGAATTTCATGCAATTTAGCCATCATTCCTAGAGCTGAAGATGTTTGGAAACTCATTGGTATACCCCAAGGGATGGAAATCACTTTGTTTATAGAACTTGGAAGGTTGGTCTATTTACCTAAAACAATGGAACATTCTGTAGCACTCGAAATTTGGGTTCTCAGATCTAAACTCTCTCTCTCTCTCTCTCTCTCTCTCTCTCTCTCTCTCTCTCTCTCTCTCTCTCTCTCTCTCTCTCTCTCTCTCTCTCTCTCTCTCTCTCTCTCTCTCTCTCTCATCCTTGCCGAAGTCGAGCCTGTTTCAGGTCTGGACAACGAGCTCATGAACCGATCGTCAACCACGACATCGTTTTGCTTGTTGTTCCCATACTATCGTTCATTGTCGATCCACGTCCATGTCGTCGATCCTTATCTCCGCCGAGTCCGTTGTCGTCGATCCTCGTCTCCGCGCCCCGAGTCCGTCATCATCGATCCTCGTCTCCGCATCGAGTTCGTCGTTGTCAAGACCTCCTACCGGACGTCATCGTCTGCGTAGAGGCAAATAGATCTCCCTCTGATCTTCTCTCTAAGTTCCTAAGGTATTAATTAAGTTTTTTTTACCATTAAAAAGTGAAAATATAGAAGTCCAATCTCTGGATTGTTGTAGCTGTCAAACTAGATGGACATAGTTCAGGTGGACATTGACATGATTGTGCTTTAATCTGTGATGGTGCTTCAAATCTGGTCCACTGCATTGTATACATTATTTGGGGATGTTGTGATATTTCATCTTTATTGCCTTCTATTTAAGTTTTTATTGATCTTAGTATAAGTTTATTGTCCCCCGATAAAATCTCAGTAGAAGTTTATTGCCCCTAGTAAAATTTTAGTAGAAGTTTATTGCTCCACAGTAAAGTCTTATTAGAAGTTTATTGCCCCTCAGCAAAATATGTTTCATCATTACTGCCCCTCAATAAGTTTTTATTGACCTCAGTAGAAGTTTACTGCCTCCCAGTAAATTATCGGTAGAAGTTTATTGTCCCCCAGTAAAATCTCAGTAGAAGTTTATTGCCCCCCAACAAAACATTTTTCATCATTACTGCCTCTCAATAAAACTTTATCGATGGTGCGGTATATTTCCGGTAAGGTCTGAAGATTCCGGTGACATATATATATATATATATATATATATATATATATATATATATATATCGGTGAGATTTCCGAGACCGGGGACCAGTGAACGAAGTCCGACGACCGGTGACTGGTGAGGTTCGGGCCTAGTCTTCTCTCTCTTCCATTTTCTCTCTCTATGCATGTTTAAGAGATGAGGGCAAAATAGTCTCAAAATAATATTGTTGTTAAATACATTAAGTAAAAATTTGTTCATTTGGGCACAAAATAAGCTACCTTATATTCAAATGGGTTACCAAAAAAGATTATCATTGGAATAGGCAATGAGGGGCTAAAATTAGTGCTAAATGAGCTTCTTTTTTTTACAGATATTTCTTTAATATATCAGAGATATCGTAAATATAGTAAGGAATTAGTGCAAAATTGGTTAAATAATGAATATCCGATAAACTAATAACCTTGATTAAATAATAAATTTATTGGTCCCAAAATAAGGAATTAGTGCAAAATTGGTCTCGATAAATTAATAACCACGATTAAATAATATTTTTAGGGGCGGATCTGTGGCACCTAGAATTATAATCAATATTGGAAAAAGACAGCTACATTTCAGTTTATCAAAGAGAAGTTGGGGAAAAGAATATTGAACTGGCAAGGGAAACTTCTAAGTGGAGCTGGTAGAGATATTTTGATTAGGGTTGTGGCTCAATCACTCCCTAATTATGCTATGAGCGTTTTCCAACTCACAAAATTTTTTTGTGAGGACTTGGAACAACTATGTGCAAAATTCTGGTGGGGGAGTACAATGGAGAAGAGAAAAATTCACTGGAAGAATTGAAAAGTTCTTTGCAATCCAAAAGAGGAAGGTGTGTTAGGTTTTCGTAGTTTGGTGGAGTTCAACAATGCTATGCTTGCAAAACAAGCATGGAGAGTGGTGAATGCACCAGACTCACTTATAGCAAGACTCTATAAAGCTCGATATTTTCCATAAGGCTCTTTTTGGACAGCGGAAGCACATTCCTCACCATCTTATTCATGGAGGAGCATTTTCTCCACACGAGACTTTTTACTTCAGGGAAGCTATTGGCAGATTGGAGACGGTTTGACGGTCGATGTGGTGTCTGATGCTTGGATTCCAGGGACTATCAATTTTAAGCCTAACGAGCTCACAGTGATGCCTCCCCATATTACTAAGGTACATGATCTTATTAGTTCATCAGGAGGGTGGAACACTACTTTAATTAGTACATTGTTTTCTGCTGAGGATGCTACAACTATTGCTGCTATTCCTCTCCCTTCTCATGAAGTCACAGATGGAGTAGTGTGGCATTTGGAGAAGAGTGGTGTTTTTTCAGTTAAAACTGCATATAGGTACTCTTTTCATCATTCACAAGTTCATCAACCTTTTGATCTTACTGTTGGTGTGGCTTTTTGGAAGAAAATTTAGAAGGTTAACATTCCAAATGGAGCTAAGGTAAATATATGGCATGTATGCCATAATATTCTCCCCACATTGGAAAGACTTCAGTCAAAACATGTGCCTTTGGAATCGGTGATATGCTTGCTTTGTGCTCAGGAAACAGAATCTACAATCCATCTTTGTCGTGACTGTCCTTTCACTTGTCAAGTTCTACAGTCCAACAACATCTTATCTCAGGTTTGTCTGAATCCCGCAACTCTTCATTTGAATCTGTTGGAATGGTTGAACGAATGCTCTCAAAACTTAGCTTCTTCTATGCTTGGAGAATTGATATTTTTGTTATGGGGTATTTGGAAGGAAAGAAATAATAGAGTTTGGGATGGAAAGAATGGTACAACTTTGGATGTAGTCTTTAGTTCTATGGCTAGACTGAATGACTTTCGGTCTGTGATAATTAAACCTGGCATGGGAAGAGGGAGGATTGTGAGGTCTAGCTGGAAGCCTCCACCTTATGGTATTGTGAAAATAAATGTGGATGGGTCATTCATTTCGGGAACACACAGTGGTAGCACCGGTTTTGTGGTAAGGGACAATTCGGGTTCATTTTTGGCTTGTGGAGAGCAGGCGCATAAGGGTGTGGTTTCTGCTGAGCATGTTGAAGTTTTGGCATGCAGACAGGCTATTGTTTTTGCTATTGCAAATAATTTTCAGCCAGCCATAATAGAGACTGATGCACAGGTGGTATATTTGCAGTTAATAAACCACCATCAAGCTAATCTTTCTGTCTTGGGAAGACTTTATGATGATATTAGGAGTATGATTCAAGATTCAAGCTCTATGAGGATCATGCATACCAAAAGATTTGAAAATAGAGTAGCACATCTGATGGCCAAGTTTCAATCTTCTCTACCTCTTTCTCATCTTTTTTTTTTCATCAAGATGACGCATCTTCTAATTGAAATTAATCATTATAGATGATCGAGTACTTTGATATATAAATTGACTCCCATTTTAATGGTTTCTCTGCTCATGATTACCTTTTTTTTTTTTTTTTTTTTCTGGGAAGATACTAGTCCTTACTTATGACTATCAATGAGAAACCATTAAGGCATTAACTCCATCTTAATCTTAATCGTATTCCAAATTCATAGTAGGTAATCACCCATTTTTATTGTGTATTTAATAGAAAGATGAAAAAATATCCTAAATTGATTTAAAGAAAAAGAAATGAAAAGAAAATGATTTAACTTTTTATGACTTATCTCAACCGTTAATTACTCTTAGATCTAATAGATTAAATTCGGGTTATAATATTGATTATAATTCTGGGTGTCACGGATCCGCCCCCAATATTTTTTACCGGTCCCAATGTTATTAATTTATAGATTTAACTGTATCTTAAATATCAGAGATATTTGACGGTATCGGATAAATATTAAAGATACGGTGGAGGATAAGATATTTACCCATCTAGATATATCGGTCCTTCAAAATATAGAGATATCGGGGATATATCGGATATATCGCAAAGATTTCAATCCTTGGTTCCACCCTGCAGACTCCTTGGAGTCCTGCAACTTGAGTTATTATTTATGAATCAGAACAATTGAATTGTGTCAAAATGCAAGGAGATCAATTTTTCTTAAAAAGGAAGGGGCTCAGAATTGATCTTATCCATGACTCCATGAGACTGAATTTCTTCTTGCCCTAGCGTCAATGGCTGCGTGAGTGGCTTCTTCATTATAATTTTACGGCTTTTGTTTCTTGTTTTCCACACGGTGCTAACTGTTGGTTCAAAAAATTTCGGGAGAGAGATTTCCCAACAAGAAACCCACTCCTTCAACCTTCAAGAAGCCTTGGACACATCCATGTTGTGATCGATCTTGGAGGAAAGGTACCTGCTTGCAAAATAAAAACACACTCTGACTCCCAAGTCTATGTCGATTCAAGCAGAAATAACAAAAAAATTGGGTCGATACTTGTTACGATGTTACTAATGATTGTTCTTCCCATTTTCCTTCATAAACGTGTCAATATATAGACTTTTGACTCCTTAAATCTTACTTCATGTTGTAGTGGGAGAAGTAGTGTTTGCATGTCTTTTAATTCAACGGGTGGGGGCCAAAGCCGAAATTTTACACCCCTACTGACCTTGAGTTTCAGGTGATTACAGTACTTGTTCACTTTTTTTTTTGCAGAATAGTAATTGCAACTGTTTTTAGTTTGCTGATTTATATTGAAATTATTGGCAGATCCGTGACATACAAGATTATAATTAATATTATAACCAGAATATCATTCATTATATCTAATAACTAGTAACGGTTGAGATTAGTCATAAAACTAAATTTTTTTTTTAAATCAATTTATGAAATCTATCTAAATGAAAATTGATTATTACCATTCTTCATTTGGAATATAATTAAGAGGAAATAATTCGTTTCTTATTGAAACTCATTTACTAGAGAGGAAAGAAAATAAATTAAGTCTCAAATACCACGTTAGAAAATTGATTATAGTCGAAAGTAGTCATCCAATGCACGCTTTGAATGATATTGATTGTAGTCGAAAATTGATTGTACTCAGCATAAGACTGTCATTTAGACACACTTAGATTAGATCTTAATTTTGAGTCTTTGATGTTATTATATGTCATTATATTTAAATCTGATGCTAGAAAGCCGCAATGTTGAGTAAATTAGACGAGTCGAGTCGAATACTAATGTGTTCATGTTCGGCTTTTTTTAATTTTTTTTTTATCGAGTTTTACTTGGGTTGAAGTTTGAATTTTTTTTTACCATGTTCAAGCTCAGCTCGGCTTGAATATTTTTTCTAAAACCCGAACTAGACTCGGCTCGGCTCGATTTATTAGACGAGCTCGAGTTTTAATCGGCTCGGCTGGGCTTATTTAACTTTAAAAAACTTTCATGAGTCATGTTTCAACAAATGAGTTAAGTTTTTGAAAAGCTCTAGCTACTCACAAATGAAAAGAGCTAAACAAGCCGAAAATATCTCAGTTCAAGCTTGGCTCGTTTAATATTGAGCTCAAAATCGGCTTAATTATCTTACGAGCACAAGCCAAATGAGCTAAAAACCGAGCCGGATACGTGTTGAACAAGAGCGGCTCGCGCCACTTACAACCCTACCCCAGAGCTGTAGAAAAGAATAGTCACGGTAAAGAGAGGAGGAGAGTAAAAAAGCGGAAAGGTGAATTATAAGGAAAGTTGTTGGAGCCCAAAGTAGAGAGCAAGCAAGAATTTGCAAGCTTGATTGATTTGTGTGATCCAGATCAGTAGAGAAATGGAGAAGATAAGCCAAGCCTTTGAGAAGGTGAAGATGAACCAGGCCTTTGAGAAGGTCAATACCAAACAAGCCTTGGACAAGATGAAGATGTTCGTCGGAATGGACGTCGACGATGACGACGAAGAATCCGCCGCCGCTTCTTCTTCCGGTCTGCAGCACCAGGATTCTTTCATCGACGACTTCAATCGCAACTGCACCTTGTCCACCAAACAGGTAACCTAACCTGCGATTCAACTCCGTCGTCGCTCAGATCTACCTGCATTTCCTGTTTTCGTTTTCATTTTCTGATGATTTTTTCGTGTGTGATTCAACAGAGGTTTTATGGCTTCGCGATTTGCTTGGCTGCTGGATTGACTTGTACACTCCTGGTATATTTTTTCAGTCATTTCTTTGTTTCGTTTTGCTTCATTTCTTATATGCTTGCAAATCTATTAGTGCACATCGAAATTCTAGTGTTGGAGGCTTGAAATTTATGGTACACTAGCTTAAGTTACTGTGTAGAACTAGGCATCAATAGTTAGGATCTCAAATTTGGTTACATTTCACTTCATTGTAATTAGTATCCATATAGTTTTACTTAGGAAGGTATTTCGAGCATAGTAGAACAAAGTATTATTCCAGTGTGTGTGTGTTGTTTTAACGTGTTTCTGGATCTTGCCAAATTTCAGTGTCAGGGACTCAGGGTTGGTTGAAATGCCATGAGAATGCTAGTTTATGTGCTTGTATAGGAAAAATGAAAATTGACTTGAATAGATATTGGTGGAGTCTTCTTTGGTACTGATGTGCGGGCTTCTTTTCTTTTCTTCTGACAGTCGATGCTTGTTTTCTTCCATCCAATCAAGTTTGCAATTACATTCACGCTCGGAAATCTGCTTTCACTTGGAAGGTTTGTGTACATCTCTGCTTCTCTTGACATCCAAGATGCTGTTAGCCAAAAAAAAGAAGAAGCAGTTGTGCATTCTTGTTTGGCTGGATTTTTGCTTTCAAAAGTGTTTCTTTTCACTATCTAATTAATGCTGGGGTTTTGGTATTGCTGTTTGCAAATTGGACGCAATGTAGGAATTCTTCTATGTAAGTAGAGAACCTCATTTTTCATGAGTCAGTTGTCAGTGACTTGTAGTTGGTATGGTTTAGAATGAAGGACAAGCTCCATAAGGTTCTAAAATTTATTTATTTGTGTTGCAAGTTTTGGGAAGTAACAGATAATATCAGTCAATATGAACACCTTGTTGTACCAAAAAAAGAAATTTGAACACCTTAATGACTGAAACTAACTTTGGTTGGTTAATCGGATCAGTCCATGGATGGTCGGCAAGTATGATGGTCCCAATGATGATTCTGCAAGCGTTTCGTGTATCTCACTAGTGGTTTTGGGTGTATTGACCGTGTCTTTTGGTATAACTGGTTATTCCTTACCTTGGGACCAAATTGGTTATTGGGCAGTAAAACTGGTAACAAGTGTGCCTGATGCTATTCATGTAATAGGATGATATCTAAAGATAAGAGAACAAACTAGTGTCACCATGATGTTTTGTCATAATATGTACCAGTATCGTGTTCCTGCTCCTTCAAGTTCTTGAGGTTTTATTCTTTTAGAGTTCTATTTTCTTTTGTCAAAAGTTGTAGTCTATTTTAGTCCATATTCTCTAAGACTTATGTTTCCAATAAGTCAGACCCTTTTGTATG
Organism: Fragaria iinumae; assembly: GCA_009720345.1. NCBI lineage: Eukaryota > Viridiplantae > Streptophyta > Magnoliopsida > Rosales > Rosaceae > Fragaria > Fragaria iinumae. The sequence goes on along the minus strand of CM019117.1, from coordinate 19,754,025 downwards.
GCAGCACAGCATTCCTCATTGGACCTAAACGGCAATTCTCAATGATGCTGGATCCTGTTCGCATTTATGCAACAGCCATATACCTTGCGAGCATTATAATTGCATTGTTTTGTGCTCTCTATGTAAGTTTCACTGGCTTCACCCTCATTTACAGTTAAATTATTTGGTATCTTTTGGTATTATTATCTTCCTTGTAATAATTTTGGGTCTCTGATGTTAACTATTTTTCTTGTTTTCATTGAGCAGGCTCGTAACAAAATATTGACACTTCTGGCAATAATTTTGGAATTTGGTGCATTGATTTGGTATGTGATATGAGTACAACTGTTATTTAGCTTCTTAGAGTTTTCTCAAATTCTATCTACTACTGTCTTTGCTTTATATTTTTTTCTAGTTTCTTCAGTTGTAGCTTTGCAAATTTCCAGAATAGTGGATATCTTGTCTTATAAATAAATAAAATGGAGATATAGGATTTGTTTTAGGGCAACATACTGTATCAACCCATTATTTGGGTTTATGAGATCGTGAAGAGTATGTCAATAGCAACAATAAGTTTCTTGGTTTAAGGATTTATTCTACTGAATTGAACAAGTAGTGTAAACATACATAGGATATAGGAGTTTCAGAACACAGTGTCATCAGTTTCTGATTCATAAGTTTCTTGTTCTGTTCTTAACATCAGTTTGAAACATTATCATAAACCACATTGTGGCTAGTCATAGGGTCGCCACCATTGGCTAGTGTATTCTAGGTTGGAGTTTGGGAGAGTGTGATGTGCCAGAAGTTTTTCAGTTCACTTCCATCATGTACATAGTTTCCCTAGTTTGTTACAAGACACTTGAGATAACCATGAGTTATCCCCATGTCACCTGTTACACATCTATCATGCTAAAGTTTCTCCACCCTCAAAAGAAAAGAAATAGAATCCCTGATTTTCTCATAGGAAAAGATGAGACTGGTTTATATCTTCTCATTCAGTAGTCCTACCTATGGAAGTTTCAAGAGATTGAAAGTGGAGTGGATTGATTGAAAGCTTAAACGAAAGTAATACGCCATATCACACTGAGACTAGTGTTCATCTGTTTGTCTTGCTTCTTTAATTTTCCTTTGCTAATTTGGTTTTTTGGTAACAGGTATAGCTTGAGCTACATCCCTTTTGCAAGGTCCATGGTGTCAAAGATCATGATGAGTTGTTTTGACACTGAATTTTAGATTGATGTTCAACAAGGCTTGTGGTTCATCTTCTGGAGGAAATTGATTTCTTGTGCACATTTGAGTTTTTTGTGGTACATAAAGTTAGGCAGTTCAAACTAAAGTTAGAGATGCACGGATTTGAAATGTAAATTGTATGATCGAGTCAGTGAGTCCCCGTGCCATAATAAGAAGAGATTTTCATGGCAATGTCCCATGACTCCTATTGATGACTTTCTGAGATGTATAATCATACTATCAATGATACAAGAAACTAAATTTAACATGATCGGCTTTAGCAAATCCAGATCAACTTAAAATCGATGCAAACTGTAAGAATTTAACATATTTTCATAGACCAACTTGTCGGAATGAAATGTTTCACTGTTGGAGATGCAAACTGTTCATCCTTCATCTCTAGACACCAATTTTTATACAATTAGAATATACCAAATGATGTGGCATAGGACATATTATTATCTTTGAATGCCAAGTCATTAACGGAAAATTATACAGCGCACCCAGCCAATCTCACCGTCCACTCATTGCGTCCGGCTCCACCCGGCTATCTCACCGGTCATCTCACCGTTAAATTTCCGGGTGCGCTGAATAGGCTCTCGTCATTAACTAGTAATTTCTCATACATAAAAATTTAGGGTGGGTGCGGGTCGGTGTGTTGCGGGTTAGGGCTTAAGCCTAATCTAATCCGCTAACTAGTAATTTGCACTTTCCATTTCACAAAAAGACAAAACAGGCAAGAGGTGATGAAGGCTACTTCCATTCTCGACCAGGACGCAACAATCTCTGCTTGTGATTGGTGGTGAACACAGTTAGTCGCCCATCGCCGCAGACCATCTATGAAGTTCAGTAGACCCGATAACAAAATCTCAATGTCTAGTAACTACAACACAACAGAACAATCGCATCATATTATGACCTCTCACAAACTCCAAAGCAGCATGACAAGCCAAGACATCAGCATGCTCAGCAGATTACCAAGGGGCATATCCCCTCCAGCTATCCGAGTTCCAGATGAATCCGAGATGACAAAACCTAGGCCGCCGCATTTCGTTTCAGGTTGGAATGATCCATCACAGTTTGCCTTTAGAATCCCATCTACCCTAAACTCAGCAAAGCCTGGTACAACACCCTCTTATTACTTTCTTTGCACACATTCCACAACAAGTCAGTAGCTCCTCAAAACCTATCTATAATCTCAGCATCGTCAGCTTGTGCCTCAAAATAAACATGGCCAACTCTTCTATTAGTTTGCAACACTTGCGTCGTATAGGAGCAGTAACGACATGAATGGAGTGTAGTCTCCTGCTCAGCTTCACACAAAACACAGAATTGAGATTCCGAAGGGTTATGGTCATACACGCCAAGCTTATTAAAGGAAGAAATCAGGTACATGATCTCTTGTATCAATGGAATGCTTCCGGCGGTTATGAGTAATTGATGGATCATGGAGTTATTCTAGCAATCCTATTGGAGTAACTCATGGATCGTGACTATGTGTAATTAGTTGATAGTTGATTGCATTTTTATAGCTTTCCTAGAATAGCTCTACATTCTCGTATATAAAAGTTGTTGTATCATTTGAAAATGATCAATACATAAACATATTACATTCACAATTTCTTATGGTATCAGAGCACCGATCTTGGTGACTCACCCATCTTCCGCAAACACATCAAACACTATCAAAAATAGAACATTACCAAATCAACGTTATGGCCTACACAGAAGGACACACTGTCCAAAGCCACACAAACAAACACAACACACCTACCTGCAATATTGCACATACTGATCCTCATTCGACATTATATTGGATCGTGGACAGTGGAGCAACGGACCATGTTTCTTATCTATCACCTACTCACAACAAAATTACAGCATCTCACAATTTTGTTGGTCTACCTAATGGTGGGAAAGCCGCCATTGAAAGCATTGGAACTATTAAGTTGTCAACTGATTTGAACCTTGATGGTGTTCTTCATGTGCCTAAATTCCGAGTAAATTTGATATATGTGAGTAAATTGACTCGGGCATTGAAATGCATTGTGATTTTTTATCCGGATTTTTGTGTTGTGCAGGACGTGGATACGAGGAAGATGATTGGACTGAGCAAGCATTTTAACAGACTCTACTACCTCACACCAAGACAAAACCCTCACCTAACCCACCATGTTACTCGTACCACAGACCTTTGGCATCAACGACTTGGGCACCCATCATCCTCACCTCTCCATTTTTTGTCCCAAACCATTCCCGAAATTATGTTTCATCCCCAACATGTATGTGACATTTGTCCTCTAGCAAAGCAATCTCGTTTAAGTTTCCCTTCAAGTTCAATAAAAACGGTTGCACATTTTGATTTGATTCATTGTGACATTTGGGGTCCACATAAAACTCACACTCATTCTGGTGCTCGTTATTTTCTCACCATTGTTGATGACTTTTCTCGTTTTACTTGGGTCCATCTCATGCGTTTTAAGTCTGACACACAACCATTGATCAAATCTTTCTTCTCTTGGGTCAAAACTCAATTCAATTGTGACATCAAAATCCTTCGTTCTGATAATGGAAAGGAATTTACATCACTACGTTCCTTTCTTGACGAACGTGGTACAATTTTTCAACATACTTGTGTCTACACTTCTCAACAAAATGGGGTTGTTGAACGCAAACATCGTCACCTTTTAAATGTGGGCCGAGCTCTTCGTTTTCAAGCCAATTTACCTTTAAAGTTTTGGGGAAAAAGCATTGCTACTGCTTGTTATCTTATCAACCGACTCCCTACACCTCTTCTTTTCCTCAAATCACCATACGAGCTCTTACATGAGACTTCACCTACTTACTCTCACCTTCGAGTTTTCGATAGCTTATGCTATGCCACCAACCTCAACCCCAAACACAAATTCGACAAACGTGCACATCACTGCATCTTTCTTGGGTATCCTCTAGGACAAAAAGGCTATCGAGTGTATGATCTTGAGAAAAAGAATTTTTTCACCTCCCAAGATGTTTTTCATAAAAACATTTTTCCTTGTTCTGCACTTCCTAAAGAGGACCAAGATGATTACCCAATTCTTCCGATCAACCCAACTCCATACCTCCAGCCCAACCACCAGGCCCATTCTCTCTCCTTCCAACCTACAACATATCGAGACACCAGCTCCACCCAACCTACTCCGTCGCCGGCGCCACCTGAAATCCAGCCACCACCGGCGTCGCTTTCATCGGCGCCTCACACTCCGCCGGCCACACAGCAGTCAGTGCACCCAGAAAATCATGCCGGAGACATCCCAGCCCTCACCGATGGGCTCCGGTCGCCGGCGTCATCCCGACCTCCACCACTCGACAACCACGCTTCTGTCACTGCTGACCTCTCACCACCACCATCGATCAATCCTCCCCGACCTCTTCACACATATCAACGCCGACCTCCAATATCGGCCTCCACCGATCCAGAACCAACCACCGTACCGGAGCCGCCATCCTCTTCACCCAATTGGCCAGTTGCGCAAACCCAAAATCCCATCCCCGCCACTCAGACATCACCACCACCTATTGGCACCATCGGCCCTGCAGCTCCACCGCCTGAGGTCTTACGTCGATCTGATCGAACCCGCAAACCACCTCCATACCTCAATGACTACCAAACCAATCACGCCGTTTTGCTTGGCCCAGCCGTCGGTCTCTCCACCACGTCCGGCACTCGCTATCCGCTGCAGAGGTACATCTCTTACTCTGGTTTGTCATCTGGCTATCGATCATTTGTTAACAGTATATCTCAATTAGTGGAACCAGCTACTTATGACCAGGCTAGCCATGATCCTCAATGGGTTACAGCGATGAATAATGAGATTCAGGCTCTTGAAGATGATAGAACATGGTCAATGGTCTCTTTGCCTCGAGGTCAGCGTCCAATCGGCTGTAAATGGGTCTTCAAGATCAAGTATAATTCTGATGGCACAGTTGAATGCTACAAGGCGCGGCTTGTTGCCAAAGGATTTAATCAGAGAGAAGGGATCGATTACAAGGACACTTTTGCTCCGGTGGCCAAATTGATTACTGTACGTTGTTTGTTGGCTGTTGCTGCTGTCCGGCACTGGCCCTTACACCAGATGGACGTCCAAAATGCATTCTTACATGGAGAACTCACTGAGGAGGTGTATATGTTGCCACCACCCGGTTATCGTCGACAGGGGGAGAAGTTAGTTTGTCGACTTCACAAGTCCTTATACGGCCTTAAACAAGCATCCCGCAGCTGGTTTCAAAGGTTTTCATCCTCTATTCAAGAATTCAGCTTCCAACAGTCTCGTGCTGACTATTCATTGTTCACTCGGGTTCGTGGCAATTCAATTACTGTGGTGTTGCTTTATGTGGATGACATGATTATAACAGGAAACGATGAAGAAGCCATTTTAAATCTCAAGCAATTCCTTAATAGCCGTTTCAAAATTAAAGACCTTGGATCTTTAAAATATTTCTTGGGCATAGAAGTTGCACGCTCTAAGGCAGGGATTACAATATGTCAGCAGAAATACACATTAGACATTTTGGAGGAAGCCAGATTGTTGGGAGTGAAGCCTGCAACGGTACCTATGGAGCCTGACTTGGTGTTAACGACAAAGGGAAGAGACCAACCAGATTTCGACGTCTGATTGGGAAACTAATTTATTTGACAATTACCAGGCCATATATCACATTTGCAGTCAATACACCCAGTCAATTTATGCAAGAACCAAAGTTACATCATTATAAGACAGCCCTTCGTCTTCTCCATTATCTAAAATCTGTCCCTGGCCGAGGGTTATTCTTTTCAGCGCAGAATACACTTCGTTTGATTGGGTACTGCGATGCAGATTGGGCTAGATGTCCACTCACACGTCGCTCTGTGACAAGTTTTTGCATATTCCTTGGACAATCACTCATCTCATGGAAAAGTAAGAAACATGTCACTGTTTCAAGATCCTCAGCCGAAGCTGAATACTGTTCGATGGCTGTATCTGCTTGTGAGCTTTCTTGGCTTAGATACTTGTTGACTGACTTGCATGTGCTTCATCCTCAACTAGCAATATTATTCTGCGATAATCAAGCTGCTTTACACATAGCAGCGAATCCGGTTTATCACGAGAGAACAGACCATATTGAGTTGGATTGTCATACTGTTCGGGAAAGAATTCAAAAGGGAGAACTCAAAACTGCTTATGTAACAAATAGCTGATATGTTTACTAAGTCGTTACGTGCACCTGCCTTCCACGCACATCTTAGCAAGTTGAGTGTCATTGATATCCACACTCCAACTTGAGGGGGAGTATTGAAGGAAGAAATCAGGTACATGATCTCTTGTATCAATGGAATGCTTCCAGCGGTTATGAGTAATTGATGGATCATGGAGTTATTCTAGCAATCATATTGGAGTAACTCATGGATCGTGACTACGTGTAATTAGTTGATAGTTGATTGCATTTTTATAGCTTTCCTAGAATAGCTCTACATTCTCCTTCTATATAAAAGTTGTATCATTTGAAGATGATCAATACAGAAACATATTACATTCACAATTTCTTAAAGCTTGGAAGGGCCAAATCTTTTTCCAATTACCACTACTGGCAGGAACAGTATTCGGCTGGGCAGATTTAGCAGAAGATAACCCATCTTTCTGCAATCTCGACACACATAAATCCTCCACTATCCTAGTCCGCAGGCATCTGCTTCCTCCACAGAGAAAGAAAGTACTTCTAACCAAGGCATCATTCCAAGTAACAGAATCAATCATAACATCACTAACCTTAATGGAAGTGCTAACAGTTGAGGAAGCACTGCCGGTATATGATTTGGAACACCGGTGTATGAGCTTGAATTTTATATGGAGATGGGGTTGTGAGAATTTTGTTCCATTTTACACATTTGATATCGGGAACAACATGATGTCCTCCGAGACATTGAGATGACAATGTCCTATAATTCCAGTTTACAAGCAGAAACCTTTCAACAGCCCTTGCTTCAAGCCTTCAACAATCTATGCACAAATCTCAACAATTGTTGAAACATTCTTCAATGAAGTTCCAGAGACCACAACTCCACATGTGATAGTTTTGTATTCCCATAAAACACATTATTTTCTCCGAGTCTCTTCCATCTGTGGTTCACTACCAATGCACTATAACCAATTTTCACAACTTAATAGATATATTGCCATAATCAAATGATGTATAATTTAAGCCTCATCCTTTAGTATATAACAGAATACTAAACCCATACATCCAATCAGGCTAGCGAAAAAAATAAAAACTAAAGAAATCAAGATACATAGTTCTACAATCAAGTCCAGAAAAACAGAAAACACGGCTAATTTACAGACAGAAAATGCACCCGTGCAAGTGAATACTCTTTTCCAGCAATCCAAACACCAGTCTGTGACCATTGCACATCCTCCCAGTCAAGATTTTCCTCCAACACCTAAGAAAAAGAATTCCAGAATTATTAACAATGAGTCTGTATTTAAACTATGTGCACGACCATTATATACATTTTCTGCATGCATGTCACAGTGATAAAAGATGGCTATGGTTTAGAAATGCGATTTACACTAAATTCAACATCTTCGAATATTTCTTAAAGTTCTTAAGGTAGCAATCCGTTATTCTATCAAATTTCAAAATGGAGAAATTATGTTTTGGATGAACGCAGTGCACAAGCTTAAAACTAACAAAACAGAGCAATATGAAGTACCTCCACATGTTCAAGGGGAAGAGGGATCCCAAGTGACCGCGTGACCTTCTGGGGAAGTGGTTTTTTACATCGAGACCATCGAAATACATCTACTACAGTGTTCTCAGAATCATTTCGTTCACCATTTGTGGAATTTGAAGTGTGATTCTGATTCTTCTCATTCTCACCTTCATGCACCTGAGATAATTGACTGGCTTTGATGATCTTCTCCCCATTAAAACAGAGCTCATACCTTCAGACAACAACTCAGCAGATGAGAAAATGACAACTACATGTAAATAACCAACCAGGTGCTGTCATTCTAGACGATCTAGTGTAAGGCCCTATTCAATCAATATTATTGACACAATAGTCTCACTCTTCACACTCCTTTTCTCTTTTAAGAACAAAAGTTTCGGTGCACTGGGATTGGGTTGGAACATATAAAAGACTAACGAATAATTGGTATTGAATGGTGAGTTAGGCTGCAGCTTTATGAAGCGGTAAAGTTCACTCTTGAAATTAAAGTATGAGAGGAAGTTGAATAGCTTGCTGAGATGCTCTCTAGTTAAGAAAGAAATGGAATGAGGAAACTTGAAATTCCCTCTTTTACAAGTACAGGATCTTATATGATATGTAGCATGATCAAGATAAAAGATGTAATACTCATACATATGTATGATGAAAGAGATCATGACCAAATCAGCATTTATACCTGCATGAATGCGTTTCTAAATAGAGAACTTCTCCCTTCTTTAAACGTGCAGAAGTATATAGGGTCTTCTTCAAACCCTTGTCAGCAACAATACTTATGCTATACTTGATCCTGAGAACATTTGCAAGCACGATCATAAGCAAGTGCAACAATTATTAATGGAAAGGAATAACTCTGAACATAAGGAAACACAACACGGCAGAAACATTGTATCTATAAGGTACTTGACTGTTGGGAAGTTTCCAATGACAGAATATTACACAGGCCAACTTAATAAGCTGCATCTTATTAGTAATCACACCAATCTAACCACATATATGCAGGAACTGGCATATGATCATAAATACAGAAAAACAGCAATGACAATGACAGAATATACCAAGATGCCACTGCAAATACTTAAATACACCGTTTAAATAATCTGTTCTAAGAGACTAAATGAAAATAAAAATTAGAAAAAGAAACTTTATTGATCACATGCTAATACATAAATCAAATTCAAATGTGCAAGCAAATGAGTAATTATGAATGCATTCCACACCAAGGCAACAAACAAAAGTTCTATGAAAGAAATCTGGAAAGTATTCACAACTCAAAACATCAACTAAACTTAAGGGTCCAAACATAAGAGTTATAGTTTACCAAGGTTCATTGCAGAGGTTGTACTGTATAGTAACTTCTCGAACAAATCTTTGCTGTCGCAATGCATTCTGAAAAATGAAGTCATTTTGTAAGTTAACAAATATGATAGGTTGAAGGCCCACAAGTATATGGTGTTCTAAAGATTAAATGCATAACCGCTACCTATGAATCTATACCATTGTGTCATTTCCAGAACACAAGCAGAAAAGCAAAATTCATATGATGTTTGACCTTTAGGCAAAATTTGTTATTATCACGTATATAATCCAAATGGGTACAAAGTGAGGTTTCCTAAACATACTTGTGCGATTACAATTCCTTAAGGCGACATAAATTTTACTATTTACTCCAAAAGATTCTTGAAAGCATTCAAGATTGGCATCCTGATATACAATCATCTGGTGATTATGGATATTAGATGAAAAATATTTCTCTTCTATGGAACTAAGGTCTTATCCAGAGAAAGTAGGAAATTTAGGACACAGATGAACATTGTTGTATACAGTCAAGCAAGTTAAGAAGCAAGGTTGTCCTTTTATTTTATATTTCTCTTGGGAAGGGAAACATATTTTATTGACCAAAAGAATACAAACACTGGACCACATCTCCACACGAGAGACACAGCAATATATTATACGGAAAAAGCCCAAACCAGAAAACCCACAAAAATTACCAAAAGAGAAACAAAAACTCCTATCATCCAGTCCATCATGATACAAGAGAAGCTATAATCTTTGAAAGCCTAAGCAACCGAAGCCAAAGAGCTGAACATCTGACTCTCTCACAATCCTTTAACCCAGAATCCCCCGAACTAACTCTGCCAACCTGGCCCAAAACTGGGGTCTGCCAAACCATTTACGAGGCAGGAATCACTACCACATCACTAAGCATGTGCCCTGAGGGTGTTCGAACAAAAGACCTCATTGGAGCAAACCATGTGCCTGACCATTCCTGCTAACCCGTAATTGGTTATCCAAGAACCCATTTTTCAGCCAACACAGTGCTACCACCGTCTCATGAGGTCCATTTTTACTTCCTTGGTACTATACCTTTATTTCTAGCGTGCATCGATAATGCAAAACTCATACATTACACTTTTGGAAGTAACTATCCATTAGGTCAGACTTCTGGAGTAATATCTATTAGTTGTTCAATATATTATCTTTCTATTACCAATTCAAACATGCCACCTTATTATAATCAAACAAAAAGCAGAGAAGAAAAAGGGAGGCATAATTAGATCTCCATAGCAGAAAATGCTATATTCTCTTCATCCTCCAAAGCTTACAAGTACCTCCATTTTGATCCCTCATGAGAAAAGAAATTACACTGACACCACAAAACCAAAAAGGTATGTGTTTCAAAGATGAAAATCTTCGAACCACTATAAGTTATATGTTTCAGAGATGCAAACTTAACTGATGCTGTGGATAATAGCAAGTGAAATGGGACATAAATTCATGAGGAAGAAGTTCCGACTAAAGGTGTATATCAAAATCATTTTCTTACATTATGTCTCAAGGACTAACTTAGTAGATGCAGTATGAAAAAAGGACCGGAAATATGAGCCAAAGTATAAATAAAAAGCAACAGCAAACAGAGGAAGTCAGACAGTACCGAAGCTGCCGCCCTTGTAGTCATCGTACGCTCAACAACAACTGGAGCAAGAGTAGGCTCCACTGTAGAAGTATGTGTAAGACAGGGTTCAAGATCAATACTTCCTCCCGCTTTCTGAAAAAAAAAAATTAGGAAGAAACATCAGTGTAAGAATAGTGTCATTACAATGCACTACATTTACGGTTCATAGTAATGCATTAGTAAATCAAGCCCATAATTGTGTACTTAGTATCATCAAAATTATATGAAGCACTATGATACACTATCTTCAAACAAGAAAAACTTTATGCTCATATATATCAGAAAAGGATGATTAATTGACCTTCAAGTTCTTATTACCTTCACAATGCAACAGCGCTCAACACGATAGCTGCAACCAATAGCAGCTCCCCAAGCACGAGATCGAACATTATTTCTCAAGGTTGAAATGTAACCTAATAAAAATGTCAGAATCAGATTCAAACGTAGCTTTTTTTTTATATATTTCTTGCAGTTTTTACTATTAATAATAAAAAGGAAAAATTAATTAAATTAAAAAAATCTCAAGCCAATCCTCAGTTGCTCCCAAAAACCGTGCAATATGATAAGCTCAATCCAGTGATCTAATAATCCCATCCAGTTCTAACTACTGTTGCAACCAGCACAAAAGGAATTATGCAAACGAATAGAAGTATGCAACCCAACGTTACAATGCAGTATTCAAAGTAAGAGTGGCATAATTGGATGACTTGGATCTAAATTAATATCAAAACATTGATACAATATGGCTCTGGCATGCAAAAAAGACCAGCCAAAAACAGACTCACAGTCTTGTGGAGGTAGTATGCGAACTGTAGCACGCAACTCCTGGATAGCAGAAGGTGGAGGAGACGCTGTAGGTCGGCAATACCCTGTATGCATAAGAACTGGAAAGCAGTATTGTAATATTAACATGGATACACATGTATGATTAAATTATGACGTATAAACCAAGACTAACTTTCCAACCATAAAGACCACATACCAGCAACAAGATCTGAATCATCAGTGTATATATCTGTTCCCCACAGCTGACCGCCTCTAACCTGCATACAAATCATTGCAAAGGTAAAGAAATATAACAAAAACAACATAATGAGCTTGCATATAACCACCCAACCCCCCCCCCCCCCCCCCCAAAAAAAAAAACGCACCTCTCTCCACCGAGATGTGGAAGGCCCAGAGGCAACACAAAAAAAATTCAAAAATCAATAAAAGAAACAAAAGTCCCAATTGATCTGTTCCTAGCTCAAGCTTCTTCGCATGACATTGGTTTTTGTGACATTCATATGCGAAATTATTTGGTAGGTATGATTTGAAATAACAACTATTATTACCCACAGACAAACACACACACACACTTGCACGACCAAGAAAAGCACATGACAGCTTTTGATTCTCATCTAATATGATATAGTGGTGAAACAAGTATTGCTACTATTTCAAATATCTAGACATTGTTTACATTTGTATGAAGCAAAGGAATTTGCTCATTGACAAAAATCACAAACCAGAAATATATCAAAAGATTTAGACACAAGTGGACAAGAACAGCAGAGTAAATACCAGAGCCAAAATGCATGAGTAATTGCATTGCAAGTCAATTCTATACAAACAAACTGAGATCTTACTTGGCGATTTGTTGCTGTAACATGCTCAGAAGGTATCCGAATTTCGAGTGTTGGACCAGTAACAGAGGTTTCACCATTTTTTTCACCATGAGATGCTTCATGTTCTTTCCATAACTTTATCAATTCTTGCATGCATTCACCAACTTTATAAACGACAGAAGATATTTCAGATTTACCTGAAAATAGCAGGGTTAGCATATGGCATATGTAAGGAGCAAACCATGTAAACTAATACTGATGTAAAACATACGGCCAATTTGCACAACATGACAACATGATTCTGAGTCTTTTCCCCTGACAGGTGTCTCATCAATAGATAGAAATAGGGGACTTCCCCTTCCTATTGATGCATTCCCTCTCTAACCCAACAGATGGCTAATCATTAACCAGTTTTTGCAAAACATGGAATGCTTATTTATGGGTACTTTGTGATTTGTCTGATCTATGACAAGCCTACCAGAAATTTGCTTTGAATGCTTTTTACTTCCAGAATTCAGTGAAGAAAGGTGTCTCCCAAAAAAAAAAAAAAAAAAAAAAAGATGCCTGATGCCCAGGTTATGCTCTAATCCACTACCGCACAAACCATATTCCACCTATAAACTTTGACAAATCCCTTTTTTCCCCTCCAAAGGATGGCTTTCCATGAAATGCACAATTCAAGAATCAGTGATAGCACATTTGCTTCCAGGAATAGTCTGGGAGAAATATATATGTATAAAAAGAGGTAAGAGGACAGTGTAGAAATAAGATTTCTGTACTTTAGCTTCCCACTTTTATACAATTGAGAGGAAGAACCAACATTAGGCTACCTACTCTGTATTTGTAGTAAGTATGCATATATGCGTCAGAGTAGAGTGAAGAACAAAAACAAGAGTAATTTCTGTTGAAATCTACAGTACTTTACGAAGAGACCATATCATCTTGCAAGAAAATAGAATGTAACAGCGCACCTTGGGATCTGCAAGATAGAAAACACAGATAATTAATTGTCTTATAGACCAAAGGAACTAGTTTCATGTACATCATGACATCATTATCAATTGATTTGAACATCAAACAGAGTGACAAATAAATTTTATTGAAAAAGAAAAAGTTAAAATAGCCACTTTTATTATTTAACTTCAACAATGAGTATACCTTTACAGAAAAGTATTCCTTTTATTAAAAGCTCAGAAAACTTAAACTATCTTGTCAGACTACAAAAAATTTAGATAAGACTCATGATAACAAGGAAACTGTTTGCAGCAGCAAAAAAGTGTATGGCTTTTATCTACATCTTGCAACTAAATTTTTTAAAGAGAGAGAAAATTTTCAGTCAATTAGAAAATTTTCATAAACATTACTCCAAATTTATTACTGCAAAAAATTTGTTAATCTGTATCTATGCTAAAATTTTCTATGAAAAATAAGCATTTTATCTTGTACAAAGAAAAAATCTATGTAAGAAAGCTGATTAAACTAGAACGATGCTTCTCAGAATGTGAAACTGAGCATTATGCAAAAACTGTTGCAATAAAAGATTCAAAAACAGAAAAGAGAAATAGTAAACACACCCTTCATTGTCTTGTGTATGTGATCTAAAACGCAGCTCCCGATTTGCCGGGGCAGCCCTTGACCGTTGCATCCTTTTACGCTGCTGAACCGCATAACTATAAATATCCCTTTCTTTGTCTGCGGCTGCTTCACCATCTGCACATCCATCATCTAATTCTTTGTCATAAGTCCTTATGCGCTTTTCTGGTCTATCTCCCTCAGCATCAACATCTCTTTCTTTCCTCCTATCTCTTGATTCCCTATCAGCAGTTCTCCAGCTTTCAAAATCTTTCTGCTTCTTCTGCTCCGGTGGAAGTGTTTCATGCTCTGTCATTCTGATAGACCCATCCCCCACTTCCTTCTCCGTATTTGAACCATCTTTCTCTACTCCACTCCATGCATCTCTCTTGGTATGATCCCTTTCCCTCTCTTTTAGTATTTCCTTAGCTTTTGCAGTATCCCTCCGCTCTGGCTCCCACCTCTCTGAATCTCTTTCTTCCTTAGCTGAGTCTTTGAAATCACTACAACTGTTAGCTACAAGCACATTGCTCCTGCGGTCACTTCTTTCCTTATCCCTTTCTCCCCAATCCCGGTGCTTTAGGTCTTTCCTTTTTCTATCCTTGTCTTTGAACTTATCCTCACCTTTAGAATCATATCTGTTCTCCCCAACAGCCTCATGTGCCTCTACATGATCTCGCTCCTCAGTAGTGGGGGCTTCCTTTCCAACCTCAACATGGCTCTGTGATGTATTGCGATGCCAGGTATCTGTACTTCCTACAGGTGGATCGGAATATATTTTTCCTCTATGGAACTCTTTTGATTCTTTATAATTTAAGTGACTGCTTGCCACACCATACCCTTCTGCTTTAAGGTCAGCCTTACCATCATTATAATTCTCCCTTTCAGATTTCACCTCTTTATTATCATCCCCTCTACTGTCATGTCTTACATCCTTTTCAACCTTCGCATTCGGAGTATCCCTTCTTACCTCACTGTATGGTTCCCTCGTCTCAGTCTTTTTGTCTCGGTTCTCAAACCGAAGATCTCGAGTCTCCTTGGAATCTCTGGACTCCAACTTGTTTTCAGAAGGAATAGGAGGATCTGAAGGCAAATCAATTGCAGCATATGGCCTTCGATATACTGGAAGCAGGGGAGATCTTCTGTCCGCATCACGGGATTCTGTACGAGGAATCTTCGCTAGTCGAGAATCTTGACCCATCTCGTAGGGTTGATGATACTCGTTTGAAACTGATGGCGGCAGCTTGGGGCATGCTCCTGAATCTTCGTGAGGGTACTTTGAAGAGGAAGAATGGCCACTCTCTTCATGAGATCTCTTTGGTGCACCACTCATGCTTAAGATCTTATAGTCTTATATGCAACACAATAGCGGACAAAATAGAAGCTTCTCCTACCCCTCTTATGATTAGCTGACTGAAATCTGCATAAACAGGTGATGAAACTTTCTTGAGGCGAAAACATTCTCATATATACCCAAAGTATTCAAAATGCAAACATTAGAGAACCCAGACAACAAAAACATCTAACCATCAAACATTCCAAAGACATTCAGTGGGGCCAGGCAGCGAAAATGTGTTAAGTCGACACTCCAAATAGATGTTCAGAAAAACTATGACAATAAAACTATCCAAAGACATTCAGACAGCAAAAATATGAAAACCGAACAGTCGAAATGGAAGAATAGTAAATAAAGCTCAAAACAACTATCGCCATAAACTTTCCAAAAATTCATCAGCAAGAGCGTGTAAACTCGAAACTCTAAATAGCTTAACATAACTAATATAAGGAAATATTTATTACCATCAAAATTTCCTTCAGAAGACAAAGAAACATTATGCATAGCAATTCAAAATCCCTCTCTGTTGTTTCATATTTTTAATTTTTTTTCTTTTCAGCAGGATAACCCATTTATCACAAAAGCGAATAATTCTATAAACAATAAAGTAAATGCAAAGAACCAACTTTTCTTCATTAATACAAAAGACGATATTCCAATTCACTCGAAAAATTTAAGAAAAGGGAAGACAAAGACCCAGCTTCAAAGAACAAATAGGACAAATCATCACCCAATTAACACATCCTCGAAAGCAAAGTAAAAATCCAATCTTTTACCCTCAATCCAGTCAAGTGAGACCAAGTAAAACCATGAACCACACATCTGAGTCCCATACCCCAAATGCGCCTTGTAATTAATCCAAGTCTCAGAATACAACCCAAAACGAATAGAAAGGATCAAGCTTTGGCAATGGTGGAGTTTCTTACAATCCAAATAAGATCTCAATTGGGAAAAAGCCTTGTTAGATTAGATTAGCACAAACCCACAAAAGCTCAGCAACAAAAAAAGAATAAAGCTCCAATCTTTGAGACCTCCCAACAAAAATGGATGACAGTTAATTGAACCCTAGAAATCATAAGTGGTGAGGGGGATTCTCCATTTTACCTTAATTCCGACCAGACAGAAGCTTCATTGCTGTGTTTGGTTTGTTGTGGGGGATGAATATGATGGACCCTAATTCGGCTTCTCTTCTCTTGTTGTTTGTCAAATTCGTATTTAAACAGGGTTGCGTGTACTTGTGTCTGTCGATCGACTAGTAACTGTGACCGACGGCTGTGATATGTTTATCAGACCGTTTTCTTTGTGTGCTTCCTGTGGGGCCCACTTACTATTTCTCTGGACACGAGTCGGATTGGACACTTGGTTTTTTACACCTAATACAACTCTCTTCTAGTAAAAACTGCATTTTCACCTATTAATTCGGTCTTTGGTTCCAAATTATCCAATGTAATTTTCTTTGTTAAGATGTAATGATGTATACTTAACCAATAACATTGAAACACATATAAAATGTGTAATGATTAGGTCTAGTCTATGTGCTCGTTGTGTGGCAGAGGGAGCTGTAATGGTTTTTTCTGCTTTGAGCTTAATATCAATTCGATATCTTCAAAAAGAAATACTTAAACCGTGTGGAAATCAGAATTGTTTTGGTTTGCATGCATGGCGTCAGGTTACTATCCTTATACAAATCTTGATTAATAATTCGACCGTTTTTAGCGCACTCCTCAACAATATTAAATAAATATATCTTGATGTAATCTACAAATAGTGAATTTAAAGACATGGTCAAATTCTGCAAATTATATTTCGTCAATACAATTGGCTTATAAAAATTTAAGTTTAACTATAATTTAGTAAACGTCTTATAGCAAATTAATAGGCACGTTATGATTAAATGACTAAAACTAAAAAAAAAAATTAAATTTAAATATTATAAATAAGGCAGTTACTTTTACATATTTCGATTATTGGACTTGGATAGCTAATTATGGTTGTCCAAGTTCCGTTACCAGGGACTCTAACGGACCAATTGTATTAATGATAAGCTACGTACATACATGTACGTCATACGACTCGTACTCAAATTTACAACTGTTACAACATGTTCTTGTCAGTGTCTAGGGCCGGACCTGAGATTTGAAAACTTGAGGTAGAAAATAGTTCTGTAAATTACAAGATACATATAAAAACAATAAATGCGCTCTCTTGAATATGAATCTAGGAGTTTTGTAATATCGACCGAGTAGAATGTACGCCATAAACCTAGAAAGAAGAAAAAAATTAGAGTTTAAATGAAAATTATATATACCTACTTATATATATATATATATAAAATAAAAATAAAACTTGGGTGCCCTCGATTTTTAGGTGCTTGAGTCGGCAGGCTCTTAGGTCTCACCTCAGGTACATGCTTGTCAGTGTCACAACATGAGTTCTTTTTTGTGCAACAACAGATCATCTCTGATCATTTTCATATAAGAGCATCTTTAGTAATGCTAGTAATTTTTAAGTTAAATTTTAGACAAATTAACTAAAATGTCATTTTGGCTAGCCACTTTAGGAATGTGGCTGCATCAATGCTCTCTATTTTAGCTAGCATTACATCAACATTCTTCAAATAGAAATTAAATAGTTTAAATATATTTATATATCACATAAAATATATTTTTAGAAATTAAATAGTTTAAATATATTTAAATATAATTGAATGTATTAAATTATAGCTAGCCTCATCTGAGTCATCTCGCTCTCTATATTTAGCTAGCGAGATAGCTAAAAGTCATAATAGCTAAACTTTGGTTAGTCTGCTGAAACTCCGAAAATATTAAAAAAAAAATTAAACACACTCTCTAAAATAGCTAAAAGCTAAAATAGAGTCTGCTAAAGTTGCTCTAATAAAACTTGTTTATCCCTTATATTTTTAGGGAATTGACATCCACATTCCCTAAATTAAAATCTACACTCCTACTTTCTATTTTTTGTAACTTAAATTTTGTCTTTAGTGACTCAAATTTTGTACTTTTATGAGAATAATGATTAAAAATAGAAAGTGAGAGTGTGGATTTCAATTTGAGGAGTGTGGATTTCACATCCCTATTTTTAAGGTACATACATAAATGTCATACTCACTTTGGATCTGTGGTAATGTGGGTTATTTTCTTTATAATCTCATAGTAGCTCTAAGACTCCAACCACTTTCATATATCTTGTTTATGGTATATTACATGCAAACCAGTCATTTAAAAAAAAAAAGTTTTTACTCTTTTTTTTTTACGAAAAAGGAAATTATAAGAAAAAGCCTTTTTAGACGACCATATAAGAAGGATTCGGAAGACTAGTCATTTGAGCTTTTGGGGAAGAGTCCACCAAACCAAAACATCGGCGAGGAAAAAGAGCGACCAAACGAAGCAAGAGCATCCTCAAGGAAATTCGCCTCTTTAAAAGTATGCGAGTAGGTTACTCTATCTATCTCTTGAAATTGCATCTATTTCCACCATCAGTTATACTTTGAAAGGCTAGTGTCATCCTTAAAGAGATAGATAACTTTAGAATACAAATAAGCTCAATTATTTGTATCACCTTGCAACAATCTGTTCAGCAAGAACTTGCTAAAAAAGGAAACTGTTTACTTATCCTTCTCCTCAACAGATTCAGCTTGTGAGCCATAAATAGTGTGCGAGTCTGTGACTTGTGAGCCTGTGAAAATAATACAATTTGTCAGCCGCTCAAGCAAACAATTGATCAACAAAGTTGCAATTATAGTGCTTCTCTCTTTCAATCTTTTTGTCGATTCATAGTGTTTCTCTCGTTCAATCTCTATGTTTTACCTCTGTTAGGGCTTACCACCTAACACTTGGACCTGAAAGGCTAATGTCATCCTTGTTTGTTACCTTGCTACATTATGTTCAACCAAGACTTGCCGTATAAAAGAAATTGCTCAGTGTTCTTCTCTCTAAGAAATTGAGTGAATTAACCAGTTCCGCAGAAGTCTATCTATGGTGCAAACGCCCGGTTCATGTATATCTGGCTAAGCAAATCGGCTACCCACATAGCCTACATTGATGAGCGAGCAATGCACCACAGCTTCAACTGCAGCTGTGCCCCAAAGACAAGGGGTAGCCCGCTAGCCCTAAATTTCTGCAATGTCTCCAGAACCATGTTAAAACTACCAACCATAAGCCAAAGAGAGGGTGCAGATGCCTCAGTAAGTCCCAGGTTATGTTGTGTGTTCACCTACACTGGATTACACAAACAAGAAAATTACTTTGCTTAATATTATAGCCATGGAGCCCTTCTACATCACTTTCCTTCAGGAAAACAACATGGTGTTTCTTCCACATCACTGAAGCAGTACTCATTCCAAAAGCTTTATCAATAAACTGACTAACATCATCGTTTCAGCAAATAATTAGAAATAGCAATCTTATACTTTTATAACCAAAAGTTTCACATTACAAGCTTGCAATAAGGGGAAAAAAGGATGACACATATGGGACTGACTGTCTCTTAATCAACATTTCATTAGAGCTGCAATGCATTAGGACACTCTGATGCCAGTAAGCTCTACTTGGGCCACTGATTCATTAATGGCATCAATAACATCCATTTTTTGCCCACTCACAGCTTCATCAATTGGACTCTTCTCATAGCTGGAGACAACCACCACAGTTTATAATAAGAAAAGGTACACAAATCTTTATTTCAAAAAAGACGGGCTTTAGTTAACAGGTTACAATGCTTACCTGTTCAGGACACCTACAATAGCTCCTGCCAAGATCAATTTCTTAACCACCTGCAACAGCAAAGACCTTTGATAAAGAACTAAATTAAGTATAGCTGTTTCCAGCAAACAAATATTACCTCGATATGTCCATTCAGGCAGGCCCAATGTAGGGGTGTATTCATCTCCACATTTGTAGCATTCAGATCCTTACACAAAGTCCCACAAAATTATGATAAGGTAGCAATAATAATAACTCAGAACTAAGAGTTAGAAACCTTTCATTATTTGAAAGAATTCAAAAGAATACAGATAAACCTATCTAAATTTTAATTTTCAAGATACAAACAAAACAGGACAATTATAACTTTTAACAGACTAGCTTTTTATCTTTTACTTTCCTAACTGCTTATTTGTTGACCAAAGAAGAAATGTTCATCGATATCAAAGTCTCATCGATATCGATGAACATTTCTTCTTTATTGTTCATCGATAAAAAAGATCGGTTATGATAACAAAGTCTCAAACATATGTGAAAGACACACTAAATTTTCTGATTAGCATTCTTCAAGCATAAGCAATATGAGTTTATATTTCAAAATGAATTCTTAGTGATGAATCCTCAGTGTTCAGCTTTAGTATGAAAGAAATATATCCATCAAGAGTTGTCATACTTTGTTGCCCAAGTCAATAAAGTAATCAATTGACATCCTAACATATGAAAGCAAAAATGTTCTTCACAGTGTGTTACTAAATCAATTACATGTCATCCAACAAACATAAACACCACATAAATAGTTAACCATTCAATAAACTAATATCATCAGTTCAATCAATCAGAAACTATCAAATTAAAAGAACAAAATGTAAGGCATACACCTTACCACTCCTCTACTGATAAGATACTGCACAACGTCGAGATGACCATTAGCACAAGCCATGTGTAGTGCTGCAATCATATGTCAATGTAACTGGGTCAAACACAGTCAGACAGGTAACTTTGTATAATGTCAACCATAAGGTATATTATTCATCATCAAATACTCTTTTAAAGGACAATGAACAAGAAATACATATCACCATCTGAATCTTTAGACTCAACACATAAAAAAGCCTCACATGTCCAGAAATAACTACATGTTATGTTGTTTCTATGCGCACATACTATAATGGACAAAGAAGCGGCTTAATGTAAACCCAATGGAAGGTCATAGGAAGAAAACTAACACTCATATATAAGAATACCTTGTTCAAAGTAGCAACAGACATCAAGGATCTGTTTATACACATAATCATGATTCCAAACTGTTTGAAACAGTTTGAGCTAAATTTGTTCAAAGTATAACAAATTCAACAAGTTTTGAGCAAGGACTTGGGAGTTATTGATTATACGAAACGTTGTTCATAAGATCATCCCAGTTGAATCCAAAGTCACATGAAATAAAGCAGTTGAGCAAAATGAGATTATATAACCTGTTCGGCCCTGGGAATCCTTGGAATCAAGAGAAACACCTTGCGATACAAAGGACGTAATATCTTCCATATCATCATATCTTGCGGCCTGCCACATTACCAAGAACAGAAAAAAGTAAATTCTTCAAGTCAATAAAAACAATTGAATGGTTCAAAACACCAATTTGAAGTCTGAAAAAGGGTACCTCCAGCAAGGCATCAACTTTTTCCTCCGACGACATGGTTCCGAGAGAAGAATCCTCAACTCCCATTTTGCACCCTGAAATAAACAACCCAGAAAAAATGAAGGGGTTTGGCTCCACGCTGCATACTTTGGAAGGTTAAGAATTGAAAACGCAAAATCAAAACCTGAATCAAACCCGAAGTCACTCAGAATTAAGAATTTGGTCTTTACTGCTTAAGAAGAAGAGGGTTCGGTTCAAAACGCACCGTTTTCTTTTTCCAGCACGTGTCTCTCACGTGACACACGGCTCCGATGTATGAAACTACCTCTGTGACCCCCAGCTCTCTAGGTTTACTTGATTTTGAAACTTGGGAGGGAAGGAGAGATGGAAATGGCGGCGCGGCGGGTGAGGGCGTTCAAGCGGTGGATGAAGCAGGAAGGGATCGAGTGCAGCGACGCCTTGGAGTTAACCGTCTCCGCCGCACAAGGCCTCTCCATCACAGCCCTCGCCGACCTCCACGTCGGCGACGCCGTGGCCAGAATCCCCAAGGCCGCGTGCCTCACCGTCGTCACCACCTCCGCACGTGACATGATCGGCGCCGCCGGCCTCGACGGCAGCCTGGGCCTCGCGGTGGCGATCATGCACGAGCGGAGCCTCGGCGAGCAGTCGCCGTGGGCGCCGTACCTGGCGGCGTTGCCGGAGCGAGAGGCGATTCCGTTGGTGTGGACGGCGGAGGAGGCGGAGGAGCTGCTGAGAGGGACGGAGCTGCACGAGACTGTAAAGGAAGACAGGACGGTGATGCTGGAGGACTGGAAAGAGAGCATTGAGCCTTTGCGTGATCAAATTGGGACTCGATTTGAGAGGTTTTTCGGGTTTGAGTGCTACTTGGCGGCAAGAACGCTCATTGCTTCCAGGTCTTTCCAGGTTGATGATCACCACCACGGAGTCGGAATGGTTCCTTTGGCTGACATGTAAGCTGTAGTTTGCTTAATTTCTGATATGATGAAGGATGATGTTTAGTTGTTGCTTTTAATTCATTGATTAGTTGATTGGTTCAGATTTAATCACAAAACAGGAGCTGAGGATGTGCACCTGAACACCTCTGCGTCTAGTGGAGACAGTGAATCCGAGGGTGAGAGTGGTAGCGAAGACGGCAATGAATCTACTACTAGCACAACTTCCAGTGTTGGTCATACTACTGGCGCTACTACTCCTGATGATGTAGCATCTGGTGCTAGTGACGATGATGATTTGGAGATGGTTATGGTAAAAGATGTCAAAGTCGGAGCTGAGGTTAGTCACTAGCACTTTTGAATGCCTATCTATATGAAGGAACATTGCAAGCCTCTCTCTTGAGCAGAATGCAAAATAAAAATTCAATTTATCATGCTATATATATATATACCATTTGCCTGATCTACGTACACCTAGATTTTCGTTTTACACTGTACGGTGTAGTGCCGTAGTATAAACATTAAACTATCTGGAACTAATGACATGTGTGAAATCCATAGTCCAGACACAACTCACAGATGAAGCTTGATATGAAATGCTTTTTCTCTGAAACTACTTTTATTTACCCTTGTCTTATGTTATCAGGTCTTCAATACATACGGTTTATTGGGCAATGCTGCACTTCTTCATAGATACGGATTTACAGAGCCAGATAATCCATTTGACATTGTCAATATTGACTTGGAACTTGTACTTCAGTGGGGTGCATCTTTGTTTTCTGGCCAGCATTGTAGAGCGAGGCTATCTTTGTGGAGAAGATTAGGATACTCCGGATGCGCCAGCCACAACTCAGAATATTTTGAGATTTCGTTTAATGGGGAACCTCCAAATGAGCTGCTGCTTCTGTTGTACATTATGTTGTTACAACAGGATGCATATGATAAGATTGATCTGGCTCTAGCAACTGCAGGAAATTCCAATGGGCACATGGACGGCATTTTATCAGATAAAAGTGAAAAATTGTCCGACATCACTGCTGAGTTCAGTGAAGCCGTGTTGCTGACAAATACTATTTGTAATGCTCTCTTGTCCCTTGCAGATATGCGGGAGAGCTTGTATGGTAAAAATTCAATTGAAGATGACATTGAAGCACTGAAAAGCTGTTGTAGTATAAAAGAGAAAAAGTTGCACCATTCGTTGATGCTTCGTATCAGTGAGAGGAAAATTATTCAGAAATTCAGAACATTTGCCTCTTCCAGTTCCCAAGTTAGAACTGGTGAAGCCTCTCCGAGAAAGAAGTTGAAACGAAAATGAAAGACAGGACACTTGTTACAGTATTATCCATGTCATTTCTTCTTTGCATTGTGCAATTTCCTCTCCCCAATTCAACGTATGGAATACACGATGCTTATGTGCTGCTATAAAAGTGACATTTTTGGTGAGACTATAATGAAGCGAATAGTGGAATGTCGGCATTGTGTGCTCTCAAACCTGATAATTGCAAGTTTTTTGCATGTCCAGCAGCTCATTCTGCTTTTCCGCAAGTAAACCTTCTGTTTTTTGTTTTTTTTTTTTTGCCCTTTTAGCAGATTCACTTTTTAGCGTTGTTTTATCTGGTCTAACTGGGAAGCAATTGTGGGATGAGCTTCTAAGGAAAAGGATATTCTTCATTGAAGTTCGCTAATTTGCTGTCTTTATCAAGTTTTTCCTCCGTTATGAGTGTCAGAACTCAGAAGTTTTGATAGATTGTTGCTGGATATCGTATAAGGCTTCTGCAGCTAATGAGATTTTTATTTCCAAGAGGTTTCAGGAGCAGTGCGTGCCTTCTCAGATGTCCATATTGCTCCTTTGCGTTTACCAGCTGCCGGTAGAAAAGAGAACAGGTGGAAGAGTGGTGTATCAGGAATTGCACAATTGCCCCTCTGATAATGGAAGGCTTAAAGTGCAATGGAGAACTTTTGAGGCAACATCATCATTTACATATCCAATGAAAGAGATCATATATCTTATTCTGTTCTTTTCAAGTGTGTACAAAACAATGCCTATCCAAGAAGGAAGACATACACGATAGTATATATGGCTATGCATCCATCCTATTCTACATGGCAAGTCTTAAAATAATAAATAGTTACAAAGTTCTTGTGATCTTTATACATCCATGAACATCAACATACAATAGACACGAGCGAGTTAGGTAATCCTGAGATTGTTCCCCAGGTCATAACTACCGATTTTCTTCGAACAAAACCTCGCCCATTTCTACACCTCCATAGGTTCCAGTAGTCCAAACACAGGACATAATCAACCGACGAAAAAGATAGCATTAAACAGATCAATGGACCTATTGCACCATCAAAATTTTGTTGAAGTTAATCAACCCCCACTTGATCTAGTTGTTGTGAGGCTTGATATTAGGGTCGAGTCCCAAAATGTGCTCTGGCATGAAGTCATGCCGAGTCAGAATTCCGACAATTGGAGATCTCTGCAATGTCCAAACAAAAACAGAAACTATCTTAGATGTGTGCTTGCAGAGTTTGATGAGCATCAAAACTTACTGAACTTTAGAAACAATGTAAGAATGGATTTGGAGACAAAAAGGAAATCAACTCAATATATCAAGAGTGAGGAGGAACTTACCCCTTGGCTCTTTGGTACCAAACATAAGTGCCTGAGACCAAGTTGTCGAAACAGAATAGCAGCTTTGGCTAGTGACATTGTCTCGACCACAGTGTATGGGGATGCATTTGTAATAGGATGGAGGTCAACATACATTTCCATATCTTCCTCTTCTATATCAAGATCTTCTACTTTGAGTCCCTTTCCTGATCCAGCCTTAGCAAAATCAAATGGACCAAATCTGCGCAAGATCTCTTCTCCACGAACCCTCTCCTTTGAAAAGACCTTACCATTGAGCAAAGTAAGTAAATGGGACCTTAAAACAAGACCACACAACTCCGGAGTGTCAGAGAAAGGTGGTTCATCAATCACTGGGAATCCATTATGCCCTGTAGTCCTCAGAGCATGCATAATATAGCCTACCTTCTCAACACCGGAAAAGGTAACCAATGGACCTGAAACAACATCACTTGTGACCAAATCCTTCATGTAAGGTTCTGCATGAGCCTCCAAATAAGGCAATCCCTTTATCTTAACTATTTGGTCATAAATTCCCTTGTTGAAGTTATCAGCCACAGTTTTTGAAATAAGCAGGACCAACATCACCAGGGGAAGCAACAGCAAGTCATTGGTCAGTTCAAGCAATATGATACATAGGGAAACTGTCATCCGCATAGTGCCACCAAGTAACGAGGCAGCTCCAAGTAGAGCAAAGAGGCCTGTGTCGAGACTGGATATTGATTCAAACAACCTCCCAACAAGACGACCATAGCAAGCTCCGGCTAGTATGACAGGGATGAAAAGCCCAGAGGGAATAGCAATGCCATATGTAATTATTCCAAGGATGAAAACAGCAGCAAAGAAGATGAAAAGAGAGTATATGTGGAATTCTTTTGTTGTATCAGTGCTAAATAGATTACGAATAGCATCATCGTTAGTGTTCAGAAAGAGGGAGGCAATGTCATTGTAATAGCCTGTTGGGCAGTTGAAGCTTATATAGTTGCCAGCTTTACCAACAGTAGGACAACTGACAGTCACATCAGTGGGGCATGCGATGCACGTTGCAAACCATGGCAAGCCATAAGAAACGGATGACGTCAATAGGGCAATGGTGATAACAAGCAAGATTTTTGGAGCTGTACCCTTTCTGCAGATTAAGAAAAACCAGAGAAGTTCAACAGAAATGGGAAATAAACAATAATTGTTATTATTTCAGCAACAAATATAGTAGTGTGTTATAAAGTTGCAGATGTCAGAAGACTCAGAACTGAGCTATGAGAACTTACTCATGAATGATGCTGTAAGTTCGGATGACCTTGTCAACAAGATAGTTGTATATGCTTCCAAAAATACCTCCAATAACACCAAGAAGTAATACCGCTAGTATATCCGGAGCGCTATATGTTGCATCAGCTGCACTGACGTCGTACATAATCAGACCGCCTTGCCCAAATAGGCCACAGTTTCCTGTAGCACAGTACTGTACGAAACCTCTCAGTACTATTGCGACTACTGCTGTTGTGAAAAATGTTCTCCAAAGAAGTGCACTCCGCCACCTGAAAAATGTCAGTAAGGAGAACACACAACTCAGAACCCCAATGTTCACAAACTTGAAGATATGTTTCACCCAAAACTAATACTTTGCACAGTTATAGTACCCAGAATCATGAAACATCATCTCTGCTGTTCATTTTTTAAATCCTTCACATTTTTATGTACTATGTGTTCAGAATAACCATCACTTCTACCACTTGTGTAAGATATATACCAACTTGAAGAGACTAAATTAGTAGAGAGTTTATATTTCTATAAGGCTTGCAAAATTTAAGATTGTAGAAGCAAGAATGCAAAAGTGATGTGAACAAAGCATCGTTATTGAAGCATGGATATCATTGTAAAACTATACTTATTGAGTTATGAAAGTTTAGGGGGGTTGACTAGTTGGTATGGGCCAACTCAATGCAATTGCAAAGTTTAACCCATTTCTTGCACCATTGTTAGATTCCTATCCTAAGCATCTCCACTCTTCTGTTTTTCATCTGTTTTCTAGTTCATTTATTCTCTACTTTTTTTTTTTCTTATTCTTATGAGAGACTGAGAGTACCATGAAGCAGCTTCTTCAAGGGCAAAGAGAACACCGCCAACTGGAGCACGAAAGGCAGCAGCCACACCAGCTGCAGCACCACATGTGATCAAGTCTCGTCGGTCACGATCATTTTTGAAGTATCTTAGCCACGACCAGGTCAAATGATACTTGCGAGAACCTCCCTGCCCAAGCAAAGAGGCTATGCAAGCACCTGTATGTACCATGGGGCCTTCTTTACCAACCACAAATCCAGCAGATACACCAAGAATGGAACCAAAAATCTGCAACAACCCAGAATGATGTCAGATAGAAACTTAAAGAACTGTGCTTCATGTTTATCAAAGAAATTTCAGTCAAGTATATTGAGAACTCGGAGGATCTTTAACACAAACTTAAGAGAGCATAGTTCAGCTGTAAAAGTACATCAAAAGAGCAATCATATTAAAGGAAAAATGTTGCAATAATTTTCATCTGATTTTCCTGCAGGCAAATGTGTCTACATGTTTCAACAAATCAACATATTTATACCTTCACAAAAAGGGTGCTTGGAGCCAGTATGGAATATGCATCTATTCCATTTAGATAAGCTTTGACCTCCGGAATACCAGAACCTGCTGCTGCTGGAGCAATGAAAGCACAAAGAGCTGCAGCAGCTGTTGCTAGACCTACATTCATGGAAGCATATACTGCAAAAGCCTTGTAATATCTGCACAGAAACCAATCTAACATCACATTCATATTGATATACACAGAAGATTGCATAAAAAGGATGAACACGTAACAGATAAACTAATAAAAGTGGTAGAAAACTTGAAACAATGCTTACTCTTCCTTTGCCATGAAACTGCTGGTCAACAGCAACTTGTATCCAGCAATATTCTCGACAGCAATATTATTGAAGAAGCCAACTAGGCCAGTCACAAGCCCAATGACAAGTGCCAATGCCCACTTTAGCACCACATACTTAAGAATTCGACTCTTATTTGCTGACCTCCAATCCTGCTTGAATATCTCGTTTTCGAAAATCCTGCAAAGTGCTTAAACAAGTCAGCAAGAACTCAACATTCTGAGAAGAATAGCCTTCCACAAAGTTCTCAAGTGCCCAAAGGGATACATATCAAATGTGACTCAATGTCAGGTAGGAAATGAAGAACTTACAGAAATACAACTTTAAATATTGTTTGCACAGGCTAAAGCATTACAGATGAGATTATGCCAAAGTCGGCAACATAGCTGAGATCCAATAACAAAATTCACACAAAAACCTTGGGTTTGGGAGCAAGGTTAGATCAAAGGAAACTCGATCAAGAGGAACAAATTAAGATCATGAAACAAATGAATGAAATTGTTCGAAACAACAAAGGGGTTGTTATCCAAAGCCAAGTAAAGTGCTTACTCATAGTCAAGGCTCTCAATGGGGCAGACATTGGAACCAACGATGGCTATCTGAGATGTTGTGTTGGTGATCCTTCTGGTCAGAAGCGGTTCCTTGTAGCTGTGTGTCCTACTGTTCTCATTATTCTCACCCTCCTTATTCTCCAACAAATCAAAGTTCTCAATGTCAGCAATACCAACATGGACTTGGTTGCTGCTCTCCTTTTCTGGATCCATCAATCAAGCTCCTGCAACCATTCAAGATAACACCTTTTAAAGCAACTAAGATGCTGACATGATTCAAGAAACAAAACCCAACCCAGAAAAGAACATCAAGTACTACTTACAGTTTGATCCAAATGAATGCACAAGCTTTGAGTCAACGATCGAGCTTCAAGTGTTATGGAGACCATGTTTGAGTTTGGCGACAGCTTGCCATAATTATTTGCTGAAAATGGAACCTGGGCTTTCCCGAGGTACTGGATTTAGATTGAGATATTTTGAGAAATAACCAACTTTTGGTCCTCATTATGGTTTTTAACCGTTTTTTTATTTAGTTGAAAAATAATTATTTTACATGATAAAATGTCTATTATACCCTTTATACCAAATAACCATTTTAAATACTTTTTTGAAAGAAAAAAAAATCATGTTATCCGTTCGTTCTGCTCTACGAGTTCCATCCGACTTCTCAATAAGTTATATATAATTATATATATATATATAACTTATGTAATACAATTCTTTTATTTTTGATGATACAATCGTGAAAGGTGAAAACAATGTAATCAAGATTATTGTCTCTTTAGTGATTGCATAAATTAGAATATCAAACTACAAGTAAGCAACAATACATCCATCTATAATTAGCTGTCAAATTAAGATATTGAAAGCTAGTTATAATCCGGCCAATATTGTTCATTGTTCACATGAGTTTGGTTGTAAATCAACGTAATATCAAACAACTTTTCTTGTACATCTTATGATCAGATTAAGCTCTTATATGATAAAATATTGGACTAGATCAAATAGACACGATTATGATCTTAAATATGAAAACTCTTGTCCCTGAATCTTCAAGAGCCCTAAATCTCAAACCTTGAAAGGGTTTGAGCTTTATTTAACCACAAAATATAATCAAATAAAACTAAAGATATTATAGATACACATACCTTGAACACACAACGATTTTTGATTGTGTACCAAATCAGTCGGATAGTAGTTAGGTTTGATTATATAAGAAGTCTGGTGGAACTCATAGAAGTAGAATGAACGGATAACAAACATTTCTGTTTTTTTTTCTTTTATTGAGAAGAATAGAAAAATGTATTCAAAATGGTTATTTTGTATAAAGGGTATAGTAGACCTTTTATCATGTAAAATAGTTATTTTTCAACTATATGAAAAAAGATGGTTAAAAACCATTGAGGACCAAAAGTTGGTTATTTCTCAAAATTTCTGGTTTAGATTTCCTAGATTATAAGATAACACGCTACTGTCTTTTTGTCCGACGTAACAGTGAGATCGTCACGTTGGTCAATAATGTTCATGGTGATGGTAATGGACTAATGGTGTATAGTATTATTCTATATCGTCTATTTTGGAGTATGAGAATTCAGAGGCGGCGGGAGATTCTATATTTTTGCACTTAAAATATTGGTATCGATGTCGCGGCAGGAATAGGTCTTGGGTCACAGTCATACACACCGAACAACTATAATAAGCATATACATGAGGTCATGAAGATGAATGTGAAAAATTGTCTGCAGAGGCATTTGTATTCAAGCAAGAATTCCACATGTTTCTTCTTGTTCATCCCTCTAGTCTTTATAGTTCATAAACCTGGTGTGAAGAAGTAGTAGTCTATATTCTTAGCCATGAACTTAATAAAAATCAAAATAGAGACCCTACTAGGTTTCATCTATGAATATTATTGAAGCAACAGTAGGCATGTGAGCATTCATATAACCCCAAACCAATGAGAATCCCAAGCTGCATTGCAAGTACTATGCTTTATAATAACACATTGGGACATTGGGTTGCCAACTTATGAGTGTCCAACTAGTCGACGTTACTCCAACGTCATTTTCTCCTGTAGGTAATATGTGGAAGCAATTGCAATTGAATTTACTATATACTATTTCCCCTCGACAGTGAAACTGTCCCTTAATTGACTTTTCATATGAACAGTGCAACTCGGAGTCGAGCCGCCTGAGTGTGGAACAGGGTCCAGCTCCTCTAAAGTTACCAAAGGGTAAAGTTATACCTAATCTCATCATAGTAAGATGTACTACATTTGTGAATCTTGGAGACGGAATGGGCAACATGAACCAATCAGGTTCTACACTTTTATCTAAACCAAATCTTAGTTTTGACACAGAATGTGATATTATACATGTAAAATATAAAATCTAGTTTAACTAAAAATTACGAGAAGACACTCTCTGTGCATGTGCATACCAATTTCCTCTTTCACATTACAACAGAACAAGTAATCCTTAGTTTCTTTCCTTCTTTCAACTCTACAACTCTGCAACAGGTACTTCTTCCCATAGGGCATAACTCCAAACACCATCTTATCTCTTTTTTCATCTTATCATTTAGAAATGAAGCAAAGTATTGAAGCAACAATAATTCATTCTCCTACCAACTTGTCTATAGTACATGCCAATTTTGACTCTAAACAAGTTGGGATCATCAAGTACCTTTCACCAAACTTGTTCACCAAGTCATTCACACATCATGTGTCAGTGGTCAGTACAAAGCTCCTAAACGTATTCTTGGTATGTGCATACATATGTAAAGTTCATTCTTCTCGGTATTAGTTTGTAGCCGAATTGCCAAGTTCGATGAGAAGTTTTTGGTATTCCAAATTGTAAACTTCGATTTGAAGTACTAAGTATTCGTTCCATTGTTTGTGTCTATATAAACACACACATATTGAAAGGTTGTTTTCATTCATTCACATCTGTTGTGAGATTAGAGTGGAAAGTTTGCATTAGTTGCAGAATTCTGAATAATTCTTGGAATGGAAGCTTTCAAGCCTGGGTTGAAATTGTGTTCATCAACTAAGGAGCTCTCGAGATTTGATGGTGCAAGCACTAGTGAGCAAACAAAGAACAAGAAAAGCATCAAAATTGAAAAAGCATCGTATGACTGCAACTTAGAGATCGACTCAAGGAACAAGGGTGTAGAAATGACTATGAACAAGTCGCTGGTGCTAGGTTGTTCAAGTAGTGAGGTGAACCTTTCTAAGATGAGTAAGATCAAAGGTAAAGCTGTATTGTGTTCCTCTAGTGGAATTGAAGAACTAAATGAGAGAATGAGGATTCTTGAAGAAGAAACTGAAAGTATGAAGCAAGAATTATCTGAGAGTGCAGAAGAACAAAGGAAGTTGATAAATGAGATATATCAGCAGTACATGTGAGAATTCTTCACAGGTAAACTCAGTGGTCACTATGAGGTGATCCCAAATACTGTGTCCGAATCTCATTTGTACCTTCTTTGGTCAGAGTTTCACTGTTATATAATCGTCTAGTATGTAAATCTTCTTCAACAGCTGGATCTGTCAAATTTAAGATGCATATTTCAAACAAAAAAGAACAGGATTTGTCAAAATCAACTGGCATCAATGTGTACGGAACAAAACTGCAGAAAAACTCAAATATGAAATTCATGTATTGAACACAACAGTACCTAAAGTCAAATTTTCATTTTTCAGCTACACTCGGTTTGAGTAATCTCGGGAGCATCACGCTTCAACTGTGAAGCTTTCTCCCAATCCTCCTCAACCCAAGAGGCATTCCCCTTCCGGTAATGGATTGTTTCGATAAATATAAAAATAAAACATTTAATGGATTGATAACTAAACGAGGTTTCTCTAGATGGGGAGAAACCTTTTGCTCAACCCTGAACTCAACAACAGAGAATAACCAGCATCTAATGCCCCTGCATAGCTATTTCAAATTAAGATCTAGAGACCAGTTATGTTATGACTTGTGTGGAAACCAAAATTTCACATAGAAAATGTGAGAAGAAATTCCTAGAATTATATATGTGTAATATATACTAGCCTTTCTACACATGCTCCCGCGCGTGCGGAAGTGCGGTTTCTGCGAGTTTGATAACTATTGTGCAATTTTTCTTAGTTCGATCATTCATTGTGCGGAATTCACAAACAACAGCTCCTTAAAATCTACGTTTCGTTTTGAAAGAAAGCTGTACAATAATCAACAACCAAGATTTTTAGAATTGCAAATATATAAGGAGCACCCATCAATACATGTCATAAGACAATACAAAAGTTAAAAAACATGAGAACATGACTTTGTTTTTAGATATGTAAGTAAGTTGAACTCATAAATTGGATAAAAAGAGAATTAATTGTGAACATTTACATGTTCAACATCAATTACTTTTGAGTGAATGAAGTCACAATATCAGCTACTATCACTCTCACCAAGACGAAAAGATTGTTTTTGAAACACAATTGACATTGATCAACACACAATTATTTAATTTTCTCTCATTATTATTATTATTATTATTATTGTTGTTGTTGTTGTTGTTGTTGTTGTTGTTGTTGTTTTTTTTAGAATGCAATTTTCTCTCATGCAAAATGTATAACATTTAACAAAAAAACTGAGTACCCTTAAACAACAAAAAGATTATAGTACCCTTAATTAATTAAATAAACCATTATAAGAGCAATAAAAAATCTATTGACTCTGTTGTGCAATACATAATTTATGACCGTTGACCAGACACCGACGATCGTTGACCGTTGACCAGAGTCCAACGTTAACCAGACTCTGACGTCCATTAACCTGAGTTCGGCGACCGTTTACTGAAGTCCGACAACCAGTCACTGAACTCTACGATAGGGGGGGTCTATTGGGGGCAATATGGGTTTGTCGAGGAATTTATTAGGGATAGTAGGGGGTCGATTGATGGGTCTATTAAGGTCGGTCAATGGGTCTATTAGGGGCAGTAGGGGATCTATTAAGAACAGTAGGCGACTCTATTGGGGGTAGTAAGGAGTCTGTCAGGGAGTCTATTAGGGGCAATAAGGGTCTGTTAGGGGCAATAGGGGTCTGTTAAAAGGTCTATTGGGGGCAATAGGGTATTTATTGGGGCAATATGTGGTCTGTTACGGGCTCTATAGGGGGCAGTAGGGAGTTTGTCAGAGGTCTATTAAGGACAGTAGGGGGTCTGTCAAGATGTCTATTGGGGGTAATAGGGTATCTATTGGGGACAGTATGTGGTCTATTACGTGCTCTATTGAGGGCAGTAAGAGGGTTTATTAGGAGTAGTAGGGGTTTTTCGTGGGTCTATGGAGGACAATAGGAGATCTATCAAGGGATCTATTGCCTGATAAAAGCTAAACTAATATAGAACCTTTAGTTTAAAATATGATATGAACACATTACAAAAAATTATATCTCACTTTTACCAAAACAAAGAGACCAAGATGTATAATATCCCTACCAAAATACAAATCAATTAACTATTACTTTTAAGTTTTTTTTTTTAGATATGACTATTTCTTTAAAGTTGAAACGCTTAAAGATGTTCTATGATGCTCTCTTTTGATTATGGCCTCTTGCTTTCTTAGCCATATTGCATCAATGTCGATCCTTTGAAATTAGACTCATATCCCACCTTATCTGATTACTGCTGCATTTAATCTGTCCACAAATCTATATAAACAGCAATATTTAGTAAAAAATTGAATCTGACATCTTGTCCTCAATTGAACATCATATTTCAGTTAAACCATATATACAATAGACTGAGTAAATTTTGTGATTTCTAGAGAGAGAGAGGCGGAAGAATGAAGGCTCTCTTTCCCTCACCTTGGCGGCTGCTAAACCTAGTTTGCTCCCGTCCAAATTTCTTGGGTTGTGCCGCTTCTGCTCACGGCTCTCGTCTGACGAATCCCTCGGTGTGAGGATGACGAAATCCTGGTGTGATACGGCAGCGGAGAACGTGGCGAAAGAAGCATGGTTGCTTTAATGGCGGCGGCTTAGTTTTTGTTTGGGGTCGATCTAGTGCGAGTTGGGCTCAAGTTCTTTTTGTGGAATTAGGTCTGAGTCTTAATGTCAGATCTAGATGAACAACATTTAGGCATCTAAAGTTTTGGATTCAAATTTGGGATCCACGTGGTTTCAAGATAAAAGTTTGGGACCCAGTATCAGGACCCACCCCGCATTTCATCTTGAAATCCTAAGTAAACCCTGCGGGGTCCACCTCAAGAGAGATTTTACCAAAAATTTCGGTATAACCTCCCCTGAAAATGGACAACCCTACCTAGTCAAAACCAACCTGCAACACACTTCTGATATCATATCCCATTCCGTCCCTCCTTCAATCTACAAAGAAAGCAACTTTCTCAGTACCAAAACTGCGGCTTACCCTTTGGCGGTTAGCTACAAGCATATAACACAAATCATTTGAACCCAAGTCTGTTTCAACCATCTTCTGCTCCCTTTTTGCCTTTCAGTTCATTAGCTCACCAAAGACCAAAAGAAACCTGGAGTTAACTGGTTAGCCTCCCTCAGCATGAAATTAATCAAATTACTAATGTATGCTTAACTCACAAACTCATCTGTCGAGCTGAATCAGCTTAAACAGAAAAGAAAAAAGTTTCCTAAACCCTACAGCAATTCATAAAACAAGGTACGCAAGTAAATAAAAAATTATACATTAAAATGGAGCCACCGATTCAACGCTCACCGGAATGAATGGATTCTTCTATGATTATTATTGAAGCAACAATGCGTGAGCATTCATATAACCCCAAAACATGAGAATCCTAGGTTGCAGGCGCTACGCTATATAACACATTTGGGTGTTAACTTACCAAGGAGGCAGCTCAGGATACAGCTTGTATAGAAATGCCCAGTAACCTACACCATTTTATCTTTTTCTATATTGGAGTCTAAATATTATAACTATGCTGTGAATTCTTACAACCCAAAATGCTGGGAAAATTGGGGGAACTGTACATTGTATATCCTTCGCCTAAAGACTAAAGAGATTGTTACACAATCGTATGCTCCAATCTTATGGTCTGCAATTCGTGTGCACTACACAGAATGACATGATCACCTTTTTCCTTCTCAGGCTGCCTGTCATGTATGAGCAACATAACACAGCTTGCTCTATGATAAATGTCCCTGGATATAGAAACCAGCCTTTTCTTGCCTTCTACGGT
The DNA here is from genome assembly GCA_009720345.1 of Fragaria iinumae. Taxonomy (NCBI): domain Eukaryota; kingdom Viridiplantae; phylum Streptophyta; class Magnoliopsida; order Rosales; family Rosaceae; genus Fragaria; species Fragaria iinumae. The sequence goes on along the minus strand of CM019117.1, from coordinate 19,717,994 downwards.
GACTTGTATGATAAAAAGCAAGTCCGCTAAAATGGATTGTGTCACACAGTATACAGATAAGCTACACATCCCAGCATGTTCTCGCTCATTGCTTTATTGATCGGAGCTCCCAGTTACCCTCACCATCAATAAGCCGTAATTCCAGGGAATGGAATGGTATTAGAGCAGGACGCTGACAACATACAAAAGAAGAAATATTTGTAACTCGATAGACGTAAAAATGGGGAAAAATATAGACTGCAGAAACAATCATGGCATAAAATCAAAGATAAGACTAAACATTTAGAAGATATAGAGATTCCATCAATTGCTCTTGGCATTCAAAGAACTCCACAATAAGATAAACAAAGATAGATGACGTCGTATAAGTTCATTCAAAGCACAACAAAATTCTGAATGTGCAGCTCACATAGTTATGGCATTACTTACTTGTGAGGAGGTAACAACTGTGATACCCATGTCTTTTGCAAGCCGATAAAGTTGTTCTTCAACATCAACACTTGTAGCACTACCATTTGTTCAACAAAAAGGAAAAGGAAATGAGAAAATCAATAATGAAAGATACAATAGCCGACAGACATGTAAATAGAGTAAAAGGAAAAGAAAAAAAAGGAGCTATGGCACGTACTTGGTGCATTCATCAAGGATGGCAAATTTAGGTTTGTGAAAAAATAAGCGTGCCTGATAAAACATAAAGTATGATATCAGACGAGAAAACAAGGAAATCCTTGAGATAGCAGAAACAGTCCTTCTCAAGCAAAAAAAAATTGAAGATACTACATTTGCTTACCATGCCTAGTCTCTGCTGTTCTCCAAGAGAGAGAGTGTCCTCCCAATTGAGATTAGCATCCCAGCCACTATCCTCCCTTTCCAAAAGATAACTTAATCGGACATTCTCCAGAATAGTTTTCAAACGCATGTCCAGAATGTTGGTGCTGTCGGCAAATTCTCCACCTGAGTGAACAGTTGAAATCTTAAAAAATGATAGTGGGATATTATCTGAGTTTTGTGTCAGAATACATGATAATAACACCATTTTCCACACATCTTTGTAACAGAGAAGAGATGAAGCAAATTGTAGATTATCTTCCATTTCATATAATAGCCTCAAGATCATGACAGTAAAAAAATACTATGATATACAAAAGAAATAGAATTCAGGTTCAGCATGTGATCCTGTCATGGTGTAGGAAAATCCAGTCTCAGCTACATCACTCAACAGATAAGGAAGACTAGAGTTTAACATCCTATAAAGGAAGACAAAATATGTTTAGTGTGCTCTTAATGGTGAAAAGATATCGACTTAGTTATGTTTAAGTCGAGAACAAATCTGATCATGGTAAAATGAAGTTAATGACCAGAAAACCAATTCACAACCATGAAACAGACTTGTGAAAAACTGTGAGAGAGAGAGAGAGGGAGAGAGAGAGAGAGAGAGAGAGAGAGAGAGAGGGAGGGAGGGAGAGAGAAAGAGATTGTGTTTTTGTTGCAGCTGTTGATAATATTTTTACTTTTTATTGTTATCAAACGAATAATTTCACAAAGAAAATAACATCTGATTATGATTTGTTTCCTCTTTCACCTTGGTGGTTTATAAATGACCGCAGTCTTATATAGCTCAACAAAAACATGGCAAATATCAATGTCTAAATGGCTAGAAAATATTAAGCTCAACAATGCTAGTATAAAAACAAACTAACCTTCTTGATACAACTTCAATGCCCTCATCTCCGCCTCATCAAAAGAGAGAGGATATATAATTTGATCCCTGAGTGTTCCCAAGCATGTGTAAGGTCGCTGAGGAACATAAAACACTACGCAACCAGATCCAACTTCTCTATTAACTCCGTTAATGTCTTGAGATGGCCATGTGATTCTTCCGCTCATGATGGGCCAAAGACCTCTAAGAACTCTAAACACTGAACTTTTTCCACTCCCGTTCGGACCTTTAAGATTTGCATTTTTCCAAATGTAAAAATTTTCTAGCAAGATAAACAAATAATGAGGAAAAAAAGAAATAATATACTAACCAGTAACAAGCAAGCTTTTCCCAGGTACTATATCACATGTTAATTTCCTAGCCAACAATTTCTGTGATGGGGTTATGATATCAACTTCAGAAAAGTTAATGGCATCTTCAGATTGAACACCTTCCCTCTCAGATGGTGATAAGTTACCAGCTTCAGAACCCCCAGAATGAACACCTTCCCTCTCAGATGGTGATAAGTTACCATCTTCAGAACCCCCAGATTGAACACCTTCCCTCTCAGATGGTGATAAGTTACCAGCTTCAGAACCCCCAGAATAGCCAACAACTGTGTTTGCACGACGATATAAACGTAAGACAACTCACAATGAAATAGCAATTCATATTGGTATATCCATACAATAATAAAGAAATTGGAAAGCTCTAGTAATAAACAACTAAGAAACAAAATCTCCCTAAAAGTGACACTCATACAGTCAGTAAAGATACAAATCGGACTAAAAATGATGGAACAGACATGATTGAGAAGTAACAAAGAAAAATGTACCAGACTGTGCAGCGTCTAGAAGCTCTTCAAGCTCAAAAACCCTGTTGATGCTGCCAGAAAGTTCCAGAAATTTTCTATGCAATTCAAGAATGTCACCAAAAGCTAAAAAGCTTTGAGATACCACAGATGCCAAGAAACGCAATGCATGTGCCAGCTCACCTGCAATGATATGAGTGTGAATTGAAAGGTAGAAATATTACTGTAATCGCATCATTTTAATAATCTATAAGTTTACCTTGAGTAGATATTAGTGCTCGGTCTCCCTTGTGTTCGATGGCATATAGCAAGCTCAATCCCCAAGTCACATTATGTGGGAGTTGTTTCGTGATAAAATCATCTAGAATACCAAATAACCATTGCTTCTTCAAAAGAGACGAGGAGTGATGGAGTAGCTCCTTGAACTTTGATTCAACCATCTGTTCCATATATGAAATTAGAGAGCCAAAATTCTAAACTCGTACAAGAAAAGTTAGAAGCATATTATTAACCCATCTCTATCTCATTATCTGGATTTAAGGCCACTAACAAAAATTGCCATAATGCATTAATTCACTTAAAGAATCTAGTAGTAATAATTAAATACCAATCCCTACATCCCTTACTGGCAATAGCATTAAGTTTGTGGGTGGAGACCATTCACAGAGGTGAAGTTAACAGAGTTATATCAATGTACTGTTACTTTGAAAACAGCAAAGAGTTGCAGGAAAGCCAAAGTACTATGGGTTGCATGGTTATGACAGCATAGAGCATCTTACAAATCAAAAGAAATCGAAAGATTTTTAGAACTATTGAAAGTTAAGTGTAAGGGTTCTGGCAGCGAGTGGGATATTTGGTCAACTTATCTCTCTGGGAGTCAATGGTGGCTGCACTTAGAAGTTTTCTTTTTCCTTTGTACATCTACATTGATGTTTTCTGTTCCAGACTATGTCTTTCACTCTATAACTTAGACCAGTAACATGATCAATATCAAGATATATAAGAAAAAAATACAAAAATAAATATAAATAAGATGGTTCATACAAAGACATAATGATTAATAAGAAGCTTACAGCTTTCTCTCTATAACCACCCCCAAAGAAAGCAACAGATTCAGCATGAGCACGCAGTCTTTCATGCATAAACCTAGCGTACACAATATGTCAAAACTCAGTCATTTGCATTATATGAACAATAGATAAATCAGATATTAAATTAACAATACCTAAAGGTTCCTTCAAGTTGTTGTTGTCGACTTGTTAAATCACCGAATTCAGGGGTAGCAACCCTGAGCAAACCAAGACCCAGTAACATATACGCGTACAATATAGTTACTCCTCTCTGACCAGTCAATAGCTTCATTCTCCAGGTGAACCTTGTATGATAACAGTGCATAAGATTAATAATACAAGGTAATATTGTTTAACGTTTCAATCTAACAAAATAACAACCATTAATTTGAATAATTTCAAAACATCAGATAAAATACGTCAGGAAAAGCTAATCCGTATACATATTTATGCTAAATTAGACCAAATATTTTACCATAGAATGTCCACAGATGGCTTTACCAATCCAGTAACCAATCCCGACAAGTCAGAGGTTAACTTTTCAAGGTCTTGTGTAATTCTCTGATCTGCGTCTATGTTATTGCTTGACATGTTGAATACCTACAGTAAATTGACATGAATTTGTCACCATAGATGGGAACTCATCTACTAAAGAAAGGAGAACTCAGACCTTTTCTTTCAGAACTTTACTTATGACTAAATAAACTAGCATGCAACAAAATGTTATAAATGCAAGATAGCTTTTTGTTTCTTCTTTGGAATAGCAGAAACAGCCTAGGCAAAGAACCCTAGACCACATAGCTTCCCAATCTAACATAAAAATGAAAGAGTATAATCTTTAAATTCCCTCACAATAGAGGGCCCATAGAATGCCGAGAACTTAACCCTCCCAAAGATGCAACATAACTTTCAACCATGAGTTTAAAAAATTCCCTTACAAAAAAGGAATACATAATTAAATAAGTAGATAACGATACAGATCCCAAATGAAAGAAAGAGGAAAAAAAGAGTAAATACTCTGGTATAGCTACCTTATAGAATGCATTATTTCTCAAGTAGTTTTTAAGTAAATGTTGAGTCAAACGAATCCTCCACCCAAGAGCCAGCCTAGATTTTAAGTGCCTGTAAAAGAAAAGATAATCAACATAACAGTAGCAATGGAAACAAAAGGGATGGAAACAAAAATGTGTGTCTTTAAAAAAAAGAAAAAAAGAGACAGCTTTAAGAAACTACAGAGCAAAATACAAGAAGGCAGACAAGGAGTCCGCTTCAAGAAACTAAAGAGTGCAGCTAGGACTAGAGGATTAGCAACTCATCAAAATAATGCTTAGGGACTCATTCTACAGCTGCTTTCTAATGAAGAATAACGGAAGAAAGATTACAATCCTTAAGTCCTTAGAAGTAGAAGCCCATAAAGATGCCCAGAATTTGGCTTTCTCTTCCTTCTCTCTTTCCATCTACACCACCCAAACTACTGCCAGCACCCCACAACCCCAAAGAATCCTGGCCTTTTTCCCTTTACCAAAAGCTAAAGGAATTGTTTTAGCAAGTCACTCCTAAACCCTAAACGTGAGTATTTAATAACTATACTTTAGTGCTGACCAGTTAAGTTACCTTAGAGAAGGTGCAATGAAAGAAGATGCCGCACTCTGAAGTACACTAACACCAATTAGATGGATAAAGGATGCCTTATCTTGTTCCAAAACAAATTTCACAGTGGTTCCTGCAAAGGTTATCCACGTCAATAATATGATGTCTCAAATCATCATATGCATATGGTAGGAAAGAAATAATACCATTTAATGAAGCAATACGATCAGAAATCCATGTCCTTGATACTACGAGAAAAGCAACTGCAAGCAGTTGTGCTCCTTGTTTATCAACAACGGTAGGAATCTGCACAGCAAGTTAGATCAGAATTCAATACAATAGGGATCATAAAGATGGTGAGGCTATAGTGTCTCACTGTCCCATCAAGTGGATGATGAAGAAAGGAAATTGCAATGACAAACACAATAACACTAGATCGTGGAAAAAGAAAAAAAAATGCCAATTAAAGAGCCATTATGGATACTACGAACCCAGAGAAAGAGTAACAAAAATGGTGTCAGATACATCAGATAGTTTGCCATACATCAAAGTTTTAGAAGGTTTTCTTCTCAAGTGCTACTGAAATACGAAAAGACAGAACTTCCCACCAGATCCTGCCAATTTTAAACAGAAAGCATAGCTTAATGGACATTTTGCAGAATCTTCAACACCCAGCAACCAGTCCAAACAGCAAGCTATCTTAGATTTGTCGAGGCTCTAGAAAAAAATTCTGGGTTTGAAGAGGAAAGAAAGAGAGAAATAAGAAAGATAAGCCTCAAAGAAAATGAGTGGGTTCCAGCAAGTGTTCCACGGAAATGAGGCAGAAACAGAAACTTTTGAAGGAAAATTGACGAGGAAAATGAAGAGGGGTAGTGAACTAGTGATATCATTTTTGGGAAATCACAGACAATGATATTGCACGATCCCACTCAAATCTAAATGTAAGATGATTTCTAACATAATCTGGTTATAAAATCAAAGACTTCAATAACTGATAGTAGAGTCCATCCTTAATCAAGTGTTGACATTTTTCAGGAATTATAATGATATAATATTATAACAAATAAATATTTACATGTCAGATTTAGATCTCAACCTAATTGAGTATCTTCAGCACCAATTCTCTCCACACAAATCCAAAATTCAAGTCATATACAAGGATTAGCCACCAGATGTGTCTAACATACTTCCAAGCCAAGTTCTAGACAAATTCAATTCCAACTAACAACTAGTTCACATAAAATGAAAGAGAATCCAGTTAAAGTGAAAAAGACTGACAAACATGTGAAGTCCTTTGCAGAAACTATGTCAATATGAGCAGCACAAGTTTAATTATCAGAATAGTAGGTAAAAGAAAAATCTACCATTTTTCACTATGATGTTAGATGGCACTACTAACATCAGTAGAAATAATAGTATAAAGACTCACCAGTACTTTGAACATGGCAGCTGCTCTCAGTGGCAGTGCTCTGGGAGCTCTTTGGAGCTGTGGGAAAGACGGAATTGTAACATTATGCTCAGCAGATGGAGAAACTGCTACCACATCAACTATGTATGACTGGGACTTTGAGTTTGAGATTGTGGAATCCTAGAATAAACATACTACAAAGTTAAACAAATATATATATATATATATATATATATATATATAAAAGAAAATGTTATATATCAAAAAGAAAAAAAGATATGTATTCAGACCTTGGTCAAAGCAAATGCTCGCTGAACAGTCATTGCATCATTCTGCCGGTTCGTTTCAGAAACCTTCAACCTACTATTCCCACCTTCATTACGGACTAGAGAATCATCCCTGGGATTATTAAGTGAAAGTAATATTGTAATAACCAAAGTCCACAACTTTCAATATAAAACGTATTAACAGATTATGAATTTAAGAAAGCAAAGCTTGCATTCAAACCTTTTCTCATGAACACTCCAACCGCCTTCACCATCCAAGGACAGCACTACATCATGAAATGCAACTAGTGCTGGACGATGCGAGATAGTAATGCACGATGTCCCCATTGCTCGAACTTTAGCACAAAATCTTTCCTCCATGTCAGTTGTGACAGCACTTGTGCACTCATCAAGAATTGCAAATTTAGGCTTATGATAGAAAAGTCTAGCCATCCCCAATCTCTGTTGCTCACCAAGAGATAATTCATCACCCCAATTAATCTCTTCCTCAGGTGGATAACGGTCTAATAAATACTGAAGATCAACCTTCAAAGAAGAACACATATATGTTCAAAACAACATTTTGAAAGAAGCATCAAATTTCTATTCAGGCATACGCATAAAGAAAAGACCAGGATAAAAGGAAAAATGGGAAACCCACATTTCTCAATAGCTCTGCCATTTCTTCACGTGTAAGTGGTTTGACCTCTTGATCTGCAGTAAGAGGATAAATCAACTGGTCTCGAAGTGTTCCAACAGCAGTGTAGGGTCTTTGTGGGACATAAAAAATTTCTTTGTTGAGATCAGTTCCAACACCAGGTTTCACAATATGGCCAGACACCAGGGGCCAGAGGCCTCCTAAAACTCGGAAAAGCGAGCTCTTTCCACTTCCATTTGGACCTTCAGAAGAATTCAATATATTACAGAACAGTGTACACTCATCATCGAAAATATAAGTTAAATCTTCAATGTCGTAATTACAGGATCAGTGTACTCATCAACACAGATTTAAGTAAAAATGTTCAATGTCATAATCAGCAGATACCCTGAACCCAGAGGCAAGCGAATTATAAAGAAGACAAATAAAAAGAAGCAGTATACAAAAAGAAACACATGGAACCATGAATCTTCAGAACAAAACAAGAACAAGAACAACATCAACTTAATATAATATTGTTACCTGTAATCAAAAGATTAGATCCTGGTTCAACCCTAAGTGACAATTTATCCACCAAAACATTACCCGTGGGGGTAACAACCTGGAAAACAACATCACGTTAAGAACAAATGGATCAGCAATATGGTAAAACCAACAGGTAGAGGGGTTGAATACTTATAGATACCTTGACCCCAGCAAATTCAATGTAATCAGCCTCACTAGAGCAATTTTTATTCCCTGAATATTTGTTATCAACAGCACTTAGCTCCCTTGATATGACCATTAATTCATGTATGCGATCAGCATAACCACTGTAAAGAAAAAAAGATTAAAAAAATATCAAAAGTAGTTGGGCAAAGGTTTAACAATTATATGCATATACACCATAAATCTGTGTACGCAATTTATAATAATACTAATAACTCAAATATCTCCCTATCAAAAAAACACTAGGAAAATCACCTGAGACGATTGAGCTTTCTCGAGCTTGAAGCAAGAGTTCCCATAGACTGGAAAAGTGAAATGATGACACTGGTATGATATCTCAAATTGCTTAACATCTCTGCGCGGCCTAAAGTTGAAGTATCAGGCCTCAAACTGCCCGAGAAAAAGGGCTCGATAATCAATATAACAGCAACTGTGGCACCAAGATACTTCAACAGGAAGTCTTGAATCATTCCAAACCACCAATGGTCATGAAGGACAACACGCAGATGCCCAACAAGTGTGTTAAACTTCTTCTGAATATGAGATTCCTCTCTTCTTTCTCCACCATAGAATGCCACACTTTCTGCATGTGTTCTTAATCGTGAATGGAGCTGCCGGTACTCCCCTTCCAATTGTTGTTCTTTGGACATCAATTTCCCAAAAGGAGGAGAGAAGTTTCTTATCATTCCCCCTGCTCCCAATACATATGCCTGAAAGATAATATGACAGATTCAGCTGGCAAACTACCAAAATTCATATTTAATACAAATATCAAAAAGATAGTAAGGGTGCAGTGTTCTTCAAAGGTCAAGGACTTAGGCTAGTTGGTGGCTCATGGGAGGGCCAGTCCCTGTGAAATGTTACGTACAAAGCCAAACTCTTGCTTTCCTCACTGGTTTGTCTTGTGAAAATTGAATGGAAAGAATAGGAATCATATTTTTGTGCAGTGTGGAGTTGCTCCAATCACATAAACGGGTTGGCAAGACTTGGAGTACCCAAGAGGGACTTTTCTCCTGTTTTTTTAAAAAGCATTGTTGTTTTGGCAAAGGGTATACATGAGTTATTGATTGGGTTCTTTTCATATAAAGAATTAAAATACTAAAGTCTATTTGGGTGTGGGGACGAGGAACTCTAGGGAGAGAGTAAAATTTTGTTCGCCTAATTCTTTTCTGAAAGAACACAATTTATTGATCGTCAACAGAATGACACAATAGAAGTGGACAAAAGGTCCACAAGCAACAAGGAAGAAACGCCAAACTGTTAACTGATCTAAATAAGGAACCCAAAGAAACTAAGCCTACAGCTGCCCTCCAGTCGTTCATGATTACAAAGTGCTGTAATCTCTAAATTCCACAGAAACAGAAGCCCATAAAGGTGTCATGGACTTCGCTCTAACCCAAAGTGCCTCTGACCTTGCACCTCTGTACTCTTCAAAATTTTCTATTTCTTTCCATCTGAAGCACCCCAACGACTGTTAGCATTCTTTAAAAGTAGTAAAGACTTCATATGTTGTTCTATGCTAGACTGGGAAGCATAGGATTCTTTCCTTATTCCTTTCTCTATATTCTTTTCCAGATGTTTCTGTGCTTCTAGCTCCTGCTGCTTTTCATTTTTATTTCAATAATTTTTTATAGTTGTATGCTGCTTATCTCTTTTGTGAATATTTGTTCCCTTTATAGTACCCTTATGTCAACAAAATTTGGTTCGCATAACAAACTTAAAGAAAAGGAATGACACAATCACCACAGCCACATGAATTCTATACTACTTCTAAAGATTCACATAATTGTGCAATCAATAAGGAGAAATTACCAGTATCCAGAATATATATTTGGGACTGGCATAGGAACACAGCCGCCAAGAGTAAAGGAGACCATCAGTAACAGCTGTTAAATCATCTTGCACGATTTCACTCAACTCCGAACAGAACCTTGGTACATCACTTGCAATTCGCTGTTCCGGATTAGTTATCCGACCATCGACATGAGACATTTTGTAGTATGCAATATTCTGAAAGTAAGTAGAATTTAGAACACATGATTAAAAAGTTAGCATAATGTGAAGTACTTGACGAGGTAAACAATATAATACATTCCGGAAGTCAATTTGTTAGCAGATACCACTATTTTCTTGGTGAAGTGTACATATTTCCTTTCATTTGTATGATCATATCAAACAGAAGCTAAAAATTTGCATGTTAAAGGAAATTACAATCCTAAGAAAATACTACAGGATATGGCGATGTCAACTTCAAGGTACATTAAAGCATCTGACAATCTAATTTTATCTCAACAAATAATCCATCCTTAGAATCAAATACAAACCCTGACTTCGCCTCAGGATTCGAATTAAGATAACCAGATAGGGAACACTACAATGACAAGCACCAAAAATTCCTTAGACACCGTAGTTCAACTTTAGTTTACTTCAGAGAGCAACTAGAACAGACATCAGTCAATGCCTACTACAACAAACATCCTGTATAGAAAGAACGTCCATACAGTAATGAAGTCACTCAGAAGTTTCGTTCTTTATAGAATGATGCAGAATAAACGGTATACTCTCGTACCAGACTAAACCAAATATGTGGCAGTTGACGTGGCATTCCAAAAACCGGACAAGGCTAAAAGGTGTTAGACCAACATTTTAATGCCACGTTATTTTTTGTTTCAGTACAATAGGGGTTTAAATGCCATTTGAACTACCACATTATGTGGCTTAAATGTCAATAGGTAGTTTAGCATTGTCCTTACATAGATTGTATGCAGTTTGTAGTTGTTTTGTTTGTCAATGTTCTAGTGGATTACTGATACCCTAAAACCCTAAACCCTAATGGCACCCACATATAAAATAACCCAGCAAGCACGAATATAACACTTAGATGAGAAAAAATTCAGTTTCTACTAATTCCTTTTTAAACAACAACACATTAGACTTTTCTAGAGAGACCATTAAAACTCCCCAAACAACATTGAAGACTCTTAGTCCCCAGATCACAATAAACGCCACGACAGCCAACTCTTTCGGACTTTCCCTACATCATCGATACAACACCAATGAAAACAAACACTACCAAGATATCATCTTACTTGCAACACATATAGTATAGAACCCAGGTAACTCGTAATACTTACTAAAACATGAAAAAGAGCATGGTTGCTGTATCCATTTAGTACAAGGAAATATAGCCATTTAAAAACTAAACACATACGCAAAGCAAGGGGAAAGTATAAACAGAATCCAACTATAAGTAAGATCTAATACTTTTATCGGTTATAGTAAAAACAACTACCTCAAAATAATGGGAATGGATATGTTTTGTCAATATTTTTCTGAACCGAAGACTTAAAGTCCCTGTTATGTACTTTGAAGTTGAATGCATAGTTGAGGCAAGGAAACATAATAAAATATTTTCAGAAATCAGCCTGAAAAATAATGGAACACGTCGAAGAAAAGCTGCACGGAATAAAAACCCTTGGACTTTCGCAAGTCTGTTGCTCAAAGCAGTTCTCAACACCTGCAAGCATTTGAACTTCAGTTAATACAGCTATTAGAAGATTGATCCAATTATGTGTTGCATAGCATCAATGAACTGAAGAATTGTTTGATTTAGCTAACGTCATAGCTTTCGTCCTATAAGATCAACAAATGCATGAAATCTTCCTTTGCACCTTTTTAATGTTTTTCTACTTCCATCATTCCATGTACGCAAACTGGCTTTGTGTAAGAGTTCAGGTGCATGGTATTAGGTTGTGAAAGGACAAATGTTGTGTGAGAGGTGTGCATGTACACGTAGGCATGCTTCTATGAGAGCATTTAGGTATAAAACTATATGAAGAAATTAACCCATGTATCTGGTATCATGTTAATGATATGAACACCACATGTGAGAAAGACTTGATAAAACCTGCTTTTGGATATCAGTTTTCATAATTCATACATTTGAATATGATATTTTAATGAGGATCAACCTTAGTGAAATTTTCTCTGCATACAAAATATGATTTTAACAAGGAATCGCCACAGAAAATCCTATAGGGACAACAATATTATTGAAGGTTTTGCATACTCAGGACTTAGATTAATAGACCCTAACACACACCAACAAAATAGAAAGAGTAAATCGAAAGTAAAAACCTAAAGATCAGGATAATATATAAAAACTTAGAAGCTTACCACTATTCCGACCAAAGATAAAAGATCCCTCACACCCACTTGGCCCATTTCAGATAAAAGAATTGCAGCAAGCACTTGAAGAGACTTCAATCCCCCTCTCTTTTGTAGAGGTTTCTTTTTCTTATGATCATTCGCCACGACATTATCTGCCTCTTTATTTTCATTCAGCCCATTATATTGACCAAAAGAATTGTGCTTTTTATGGGTTAATCTTGAATGAACATAAGCAGCTGCCCCACCAGCAACTACAATACCAGAAGCAAGTACCAAGGTTTTCCTGTGCAGTAATAATATTAGCATAGTTGCATGTCAGCTTGCAAACAGATGAACAGACATTGAGCAGAAGTTGAAGATAATCATGTTATAAGACTAAAATAAACTTGACCTCCCATACTAGCTAGCAAACAGGCTATTTGATTAGCAATATTTTGAATGCATGGAACTGTCATTTTACTAATTATAAGCAACACTCTTTTTCAAATATGTCTCCGCTACCAACTGCAGGCAATTGAAGGTAACTCAATGTCATAGTCCAGATAGTATTAAGTTTTTCTCTGCATTTCTCATTTCTCTTTCTTTTGTTCCTTTCTCTTGTTGTGATGCAGTGAGCAAATCCATCCCTATTGTAGTGAGCAAATAGGGATGGATTTGCACTTTCTTTTGTTCCTTTTGTTGAGATATCGGCCAATTATGTATGTCAAGGAACCCCAAACAAGCACAGCAAACCAAGAGAAACAACCACAGAGATAAGACACAAAGAACACATATTTAAGGTGGTTTAGCAAAACTTTTGCCTACGTCCACCAGCAGAAAACTCTTCCACTATATTAATAATAGGTACACCAGAAAGAATAAGAAAACAAGGACACTCTCTTCTCCTCCTATCTCTCTCCTCTCTGCCCTCTCTCACCCTCTAACCGAGAATGGAACACACTTTGGTCTTTGTCTCTGCGATACAAAACCTAGAGCTGAACCCCTCCTTATATAGCCATAAGGATATCAGATCTCTTCACCACATAGGAAATCCAATCCTATAATAATGCCTCCTTCCTTCTCTGTAATCTTGTACACCATCATCAATAAGGATATCCTTTCCTTATTGGAACACCATACTCTAAGACGAAACACCTTAGGAAAAACACATGGGCTGGAAACCCAACACCTTTCTCTTGTCGTGATGCAGTGAGCAAATCCATCCCTATTGTACATATTGCCTTATTTTGGCTTGGATAGACTGTTTATGCATGGACAAAGGAAGCACTGTCTACCCTAACAAATTTTAGTCTACACTGGAATGGAATCGAAAAAGAGAGAAAATTGTAAAATGCACAACTTAATAGAAGATCAATTGAATATGCATCTAGAATTCCCAATGCCAAATACCTTCATTTCAAGCGCCTTCAGCTTATTACTTATAATATCATATGTTGAATACTTGAATACTTCATATCCAATGAAGCAAAATTAAGCTGGCGAAGGGCTACAAAAAGTCATCTATCAGCAGACTATGTTACATCCTATCTCACAGTCACAGAGACTGGTTTCTGAATTCAGGATTATTTGACAAAATTATGCTAGCCATGCAAACATCTTAAACACCCCTCACGATACATATGGATTAGCCTGGTATTCCATTCTTCATTAAAGAGGTCTACAAAATATAGATCTATTGGATGAAACATGCCCTAAAACCCTTCTTAGCTATGGATTATGGCCTCTTTGCCAAGCTTAGGCAGTGAAACAACTTATATATGCATTTTTCTTTTTAATATGAAACAACCATATATAAAATTAAAAATTTGATGCAAAAATGTATATTGACATTACTTTAAAACTTGAATCCAAAATTCTGATACCAAAAAACTTTGTTTATATCTTAATATTAACTACTATTTACATAGATTGAAGAAGAGCATATAAAAAACTAATATTCAAGTTCAGTTTATTAAGTTTCATATATAATAGAACCACAGAGGCCAATGATTTGAAACTCCTAACACGCTCAATACTTAAAAATGTTAATGGAGATGGATCATACCTCCTTGATGCAACGAAACTCCGACCATGCTCTGTTAATTGCAACAGCTGAAGCGAAGGCATGGTTCAGCAGTCAACCAGATTTACAAGCAACAGGGTTATGGTTCGTACTTTGATTCAAAAACACTTCATTCTTTACTTCTCCCAAGTGCCGATTCAAAAATACCTTTCTCGGCACTTTTTTCAATGTATTTCTAGTTCTCTTTTCCCCTTCTCACGTCTTCATTCAGAATTACCACGAAGCTGGCTGCAAATTAAATTTGTGACTAAGGAAATGATAGCCTTAAATAAGAAAAAAAAAACATATATAGTGCAATTAACAATCCAACATAGAAAGCTTAGCCCCACATTTGGATATAAAGCAAACTAGTATAGTACTGATCTCATACAATCATAAGCTTAGGTAATTAGAAAGACTGTAACAAGAAATGACAGCGGCAACTTCGAGGACAGACACATCCAATAGTTTTGATGGTCAAGACTGTAGACCTACATTTTTATGTTCAATGTGCACTAAGTTTCAACTAATTCAAAGACCGTGCCCCAAATAGGTGTTAAAACACTGCCTGTTATACTATCAACCATCACTTACATATAAATTTCCCAAATTAACATGACAAGCCTACAAGGCACAAGAATTGTCCAGTTCGATGAGACGAAATGTGATGCATTCAAAGCAGGCATTATGCAAGTGTAGCATGTATTAACCGAATTGCACTAGCAAAAAGCATACACACAATTCCTCGGTGGAAAACCCTAATTCAATCCGGAATCAAGTAACGGAAATCGGGAAACCAAAGAGAAGGGAAGAACAAGTACCTGAGGCGAATCGGAATGCTCGGAGAAGAAGAAGAAGAGGATCGGAAAGGCACAAGTCAAAGTGTGGGGGAAAAGGAATTTGGGTTTTCTCGAAAATTGGAATCAACAAACAGGGGAGCTTATCGTTATATCAAAAGGAGTGACGTGAAGCGTGACGTGGGACCAAAATGAAACGGCAGAGGCGTAGGGGGTTCGAGTTCGGCCGGAGATGGGTCACCTCATTAAAGGTTCATTATTTCCGTGGGACGGTTTTGGCCCGGTCCGACGAAAACGGGCACATCTCCAATGTCTTTTTTCATTTTTTTTCTTTTTTCTTTTCTTAAAAAACTATAGTATCATAGCTCGACTTATTATAAATTCAACATGAATAAACAATCATTTCACATTTCTCACCTCATCTATATACATAAATCCCAATTCCATCAGAACAAACCGAACCGAAATTTCGAAAAGAAAAATGGAATAAAAACAATACTCAGCGCTTTCCAGCTTCCAAATGCTCCTGCTTCTTCGTCGAATTGGACAACACCTGAGCCGAAGCCATTCAATTCCCCTAGAAACAAATATCAAACAACTTCGCTCATATATAATTCCACAAACCCCTACCGAACCAAAACCCTAAGCAATATCTGAATCTAGGAGTCCAGCCCCAATGCTCGATTCATATTCGATCAACGGTCGGAAAAATTCGGAATTCAAATGCAAAAAAAAAATGAAAAATGAATCGGCGTTACATGGCGTGTATCTACACATACGGACATACCTATGTTGATGAATAAGATTAAAGTTTTTTTATTTTTTATTTTGCTTTTACTATAACAACCCTTGGTTTTTCTTTGTGTTAGTTGATTCATTAAGAGTAATTATGGAAGTTCACAATTTGGTGAAACTTTTTAGGGCCTAGCTTTATAGTAGTAGAGATTCGTCTTACTAATCAGTAGTTTTTATAATTATTTATTTATTCAAGTTGTTTTAATTTTTATTTTGTTTTTACTATAACAACCCTTAATTTTTATTTGTGTTAGTTGATTCATTAAGGGTAATTATGAAAGTTCACAATTTGGTGAAGTTTTTGAGAGCCTGGCTTTATAATAGTAGAGATTGTAGCTATCGGGTTAATAGACCGACTAAGAGCACGACCCAGTAGTCACGAGTGGACCCGGATCCTCTCCTAACCTTGCCTAAGCTTCTCACAAAATGATGACACGTGGATTAAGGCACTTTCAATGGCTCAAATTGAATTTGGTCTTATTTTCACTCCTTTTTACTATTTTTCAAGATCTTATCTCCGAGTTTGGAGTTGCAGATCAGTTTCAAGGTTCAAGAACACCCATTTTTTTTGTTTGGTGGAAAATGGGGCTGAAGCTTCGGTACGAAATGTTTACCAGGAGACCTTAACTGTAAGCCATAACTACTATCAACAGCCTTCACTATCCATCACCAAAAAATTGAAAGGTTGAAGCTAGCTTTATGGGATTTTTTTTCTTGATGAATGAGATTGCAAAATTTTAATTTTGAGAGAAGAAATATTGTGGTGATAAGGAGAGAACATAAAGAAAAGAACAGATGAGAGAGAACGAGGAGTCGATACGGCGAAGGAAAAGTAGAGCAGAGAGAAACAAAAGAAACAAATTAAGTGGATGTGAGGAAGAAAGATAAGCCCTTAGATCTCACGTGTTGTCATTTGGTGAGAAGCTTAGGCAAGGTTAGACAAAATATAAGTTAGGAGAGGATCTAAGGGTATACTCGTTGTAACACCCCGGACTCAATTTTACCTATTTACTGGGTATTCTACAAGATATTGAAAAATTTAACCACACTCGGTAACTTAGTAAGTTAACACTCGAGTTTATTTTCGAGTTCTTATTGAAATGTCAAATTCTTCTGTTAAGGTCTCGATGTCATAGTTTGTGTTGACACGAGTTTACCAGTGTCTTCGGATTATTTTTGCAGTGTCGAGTTAATTTCTACGGTTTAGTGAAGGTCGGTAAAGGAAATTAATTTTCTGAAATTAGAATATAATTTTTAATCTTAATCGTCAGATCTTTAGGGTTTTGATCTTAACCATTGATTCAAGTATAAAGTAAAAAGGGAAGAGAAGGGTTGACTTCAGTCAAAAGCCATCACGAGTGTTGACCCATTCCTCTCTCTCTCCCCGTCGTTCAACATCGACGTTTGCGGCAGCCACGGACGGCGAGACCGCCACCGAAGTGGTCCTCTCCTCCTCCTCAACTCAGCCCAATCCTTAAATCTGGGAGGCAGCCACTCTCGTCGGAGATCGAAGGAGGAGGACGACGACGGTTCTTCGTAAATTCCGGTG
Organism: Fragaria iinumae; assembly: GCA_009720345.1. Taxonomy (NCBI): domain Eukaryota; kingdom Viridiplantae; phylum Streptophyta; class Magnoliopsida; order Rosales; family Rosaceae; genus Fragaria; species Fragaria iinumae. Next base: position 19,700,432 of record CM019117.1, on the reverse strand, counting down.
AGTTCCAGCAACGATTTGGCAAACCAAGGTCGTATTCTTGTCCTCCTTCCTCTCCTCATCTTTTCTAGGTTTGGTTAATCTCGAATCGAGTTCTATATTGAAAAGCCATTTTTCTATCTTTTTCGGGTTTCACTGTTCTTCTTCCGGCGAGTCCATTCTTGGCGTTAGGGTGAGGCTATCGAGCTTTGGCGAGTCTAGAAACGTTTGTTTGGAGCCAGACGCATCTTGAGGAGGAAATTAGAGGCAGCTGCTACTGTTTTGGAAGGAGGCAGAACCCTAGGAGTGTTGTGGGGGTGGCTGGTCGGCGAAGCTGCTTCTTCTACCCCTAGATCTTCGACTTGGAGACTTGATTAGGTAATCTTCTTCTTCCTAGAGTTTTTGGGTTGCTGCTGTGTTGATTGCGATTTGAGAAAATCAGAGTTTGGTTGCTAATTTGGATGTTTTGGTTTCTGGTATGTCGATAACTTTAGTGTCTTTAAGAATACGGGGAGGTCATGGCAAAATTCCGGCAAACGGCCGGAATCTGGCAAAATATTCCAGCAAGTCGCCGGAATCCGGCGAGGCAGCATATCCGGCTGAGAGCCGTTAAGGTAGTTTTCGAGGCTATTCTTTCTAATCCAAGTTGTAGTTCTTAAATAGGAAAGTTTGGGTTATAATTGGAAAACTAACTAAGTTAGGAAACTTTCTATTTGAGAGAACTAATCAATTGGTCAATTGTTAGTCAATCCTGGTCAACCTAGGAAACCCTAGTCAAACTAGGAAAGAAAACGAGGCAATGGTTATCTTGAAGCTCGATTTGGCAGATTTGTCCTACAGCTTATGGTCAGGCGTGAGATTGACCCAAGGACTTGGATATTTGGAGGCGGCGCTCGAGAAGTGTTTCGAGCAATCGAAAGCTTAGGCTTAACCTATGAGTGGAATTTATGAAATGATCTTGGAATTTATTTGAGTTTGATGCAATGATTAATTATTGGTCATGATTTAAGAATTTGAGCTCCGATTATTAATTTGGTATTTGAGTTGGATATTCTTTATGATTTCCGCATTTCATTATGATTGTTTTATTTTGATGACTTTGAGATTTATAAAAGATTTACCGAAAATGAGATTTTCGGTAGTTCTCTATTTATAACTTTCTCGTTTATTTGTGGATTATCGATTCTTCACATTGAGAAATTATTTACAATTTATAATTGATAATTAAATCTCGTTTATAATTATAGATTTGAGAACAGTTTTGACGTGTGAGACACATCATTGAGTTTTTTTTTTATAATTTCTTATGATATTGTCAGGACCCACCCCAGATTTCACCCTGAAATCCGGAATGAACCCTGCGAGGATCACCTCCAAAAGAGATACTACCGGAAATTTGGCATAACCTCCCTTGAAAATGGACAACCATTCCTAAAAACACCTGCAAACACACTTCTAAAATCGTACTCCAACCTTTTACTCCTGGAGCCTTCTTGCTCTCCAAGTTCATCACATCTCCCAAAATATCAAATACTAATCTAAAAGAATCCCACAACAAACAACAAAGACATTCCATAATTTAATAGCTGGATTATCAAAGCATATCTAAAATGAGAGAAAACTATGAATAAAGAATAAGCGGAAGCAGCCTCTGACTATTTGACTATGTCTCAACTCCATGTACGTTCGACCTCAAATAAACTTAGCTTGCAAACTGACATTTGAAACCGAAGGGCCCAGGGGAAAGTAATTTTAAACATTAGAGTGAGTGGACAAAAATAAATTAAAGAATTGATCAAAACGTAATTTAAATACTTTCCTACGTTTAAACTTTAAAACCTCGATGCACGCATCTTTGATATAACATTTAACTTTAAATACTCGTGACTGGATTTTCCACACTTTCACTTCTGCCCTTGCAAGATCGGAAAGTTCAGTCACGAGTATACAACCCATGCCTAGAGCAAGATCAAGGAACTTATAGTAGTAAATACCAAAAGGTGATATTGTGCCACATCGATTGGCAAGAGAGATAAAAGACAGCACTAGGTGTTTACGCCTAAATTAATATTTTTACTGGACAGTAAATATCCATGTGAATATTAATTAAACTCTTGGTCCATGTCATACCGGCGAGCCCAAGTTCTTTAAGTTTACAAGTGATGGCTTGCCAGTAAGACCACGTGAGCTGAGTTACAGAGTTCGCGTGCGAACTGGACTTCGCGCAGCTCACGCGCGGAATGGACATAGGCGGACTACACAGTTCGCGTGGAAACATGATTTCGCGAACTCTGTAATAATTAAAAAGCATTTTTTTGGCCCGCGCAGGATTAACAAAGTCCTTGTGAGATTAGGGTTTCAGAATCCAACTTGAACTACGATTATCTTTCTTCTGCCGCAAGTCGAACTACTATATAAGGGGGCTCGAACCCTAACAGAAGCACTCTCAAACAAACACAAAAAACACAATACAAACTGAAACCCAGTTATCCTTCGAGCTACTCGAAAACCCTAACCCTAAGCGCCGCCGCCTAGGTTTTTCTTCAGAGCCCTCCGGACTCTACCCCGATTTCTCTCTTAACTCCCTATTGTTGCTCTGCTCGCATCCTCCGTGAGTATCGATCGCCTTGTGCTCGTGAATTCATCCTCTGAGGTGGCACCTGGAAACCCCTTTCGCCTGATCAAGAAGTCAAGCGCATACACAATCACCCTTTCCTCGTCCGCGAGGTGGCACGCCCGCAACACTCCCCCTTCTCTTTGCTCGCTATTTACCTCTGCTCCGCGCGCTGAAGATCGTGGCCAAAACATTGGCACGTCCAGTGGGACAGGGAGTACAAGCGATCACCATAGGGAAACCAGAGGAAGCGCCGTACCGAAAGCCTCAGCTTTCTTGTCTCAAGCACAGGTCACTTCGGTGTAAGCCCCATAACAGCGCGGCTTGCCGATCCCTCACTCAAGAACAAGTCCTTGCTCAGTTTGGTGACCCAAACTTTAGCGAGACCGCCATGGTAGGCTCTCAGCCGACCCAAGACACAGACTCTGCTCCGTCTATGGAGCAAGTCTTCCAGATGTTCGCACAACTCACGGGGCAGATCCAGGGTTTGACGACCCAGAGCTCCGCCACTCAACAAAGCGTTGCTGACCTAACTGAACAGGTCAAGCAAGATAGGGACCTCCTGAAGGCCACCCATAACAAACTCGCCATGCTCGGTGAGGATTATCGCCACCTCGACGCCAAGTTCACCGAAACCAAGGGCTTGGTCGAAGGTAGCCTCCAACGGATCCGGACGGATCTGGACCAGAACACAGAGACTGTGAAGCAGAACGCGGAGACCGTGAATCAACATCCAGAGATCTTGTCGCCCACTCGTGCGACAGTAGAGGAACAAACTCGCCACTTGGACGACCACGATACCAAGCTGCATGACCAGCATAATGCTTCCTTCTTTGGAAGTAAGAACAATCTGGAGAAGCTAGACGAATTCAAGGACAAACATGACCGGCTGAACCTACGGGTCCTTGAAGTTGAAGACTGGATGAGGATGCAGACACCAAAGAATCCTGCTTTAAATTCTACTGGCCCAAGCGCGAACGACGGAACATCCAAGTATATCCCTCCCAATGAACGCGCCAGGGGAAACCCTAAAGTCGGGACTCCGAAGGCCCCGCAGTTCGTGTCAGGGGCTGGAACTTCAAAGAATCTGTTCCCACATGGCTCTGCTGCTCTCTTCAAAGGATTTAACAACTCGCTACGCCAAGGAGCCGGGACACCAGATAACCCCCTTCTAGCCTACTCCAGCCCTAGTCCCAAGAGCGTTGGGTAGGCCGTCAGTTTCTCTGCATGGTCAAACCATGAGGAAAAGGCAAAGTCCGTGCCTGTGACAACAGCCGACTGGCGCCAGCTCATCTCCTCCATCGTCAAGGAGCAAACCGGAAACGGTGATGCTAACTTGCAGTATCGCGACCCCTACCCTGATAGTGTGGCGCAATACCCTTTCCCGCATGGGTTCAAGAACGTTGTGTTCACTACCTTCTCTAGAGAAACAAGGGAAGACGCAGCATCCCATATGGCCCGCTTCAAAGTCCAGTGCGGCCAGTACAGGAACAATGATATCCTCAAGCTCAAGCTCTTTGGGACCTCTCTGTCCGGAGCTGCATTTAGTTGGTATTCCAGGTTGAAGCCAGGATCCATTGCGGACTAGCCTACCATGGAGAAACTGTTCCGGGAAACATACGACACCATTGAGCCAGAGGTTGGCCTTGATTCCCTTACTCAGATGAGTCAGCAGAGCATGGAGTCAGGAGTCTCCTTCCTTCAACGGTTCAAGATCCAACAGGCCAAGTGCGACTTTCTCCTACCCGAGCAGGAAGCCATTAAGTTGGTTGTTCGTGGCCTCGAGCATCGCCAGCGGTTGAAGCACCATGGGGAACGCTTCACGTCTATGGGCGACCTGATCAACAAGGTCGGCAGTTATGAGCTGATCCTCAACGAAATGGACGAGAAGGCGAATGCCTCCATGGGGACATACGTACCGGGGAGAAACAGGATAGTAGGGGCACTAAACCTCCAATCCCCCACGTTCGACCCTTACTACCAAAGGCAAGAGGAGACTGAGGCCGCGCAGGGATATGTCGACGACGTCGGAGCAGTTGAACTGATCGGGAAGCCTTTGGCTCACAAACTGAAGAATCTCAAGATGACTCGTGAGCCAATCACCATTCAGTCTTTTGCATAGACCAAACCCGAATATGAGGCATACACGTATGATGCGAAAAACGCCCATCTTGTCTTCAATGACTTGATCGAGGCGAAGTGCGTACGTTTGGACCACAAGATCCCGCCAAAGGAGGGGCTAAAGGACAAGAAATATTGCAGTTTCCACAACGTCTACAATCATGACACCAAAGACTGTGTCAAGCTACGCGACCAGCTGCAAACTTGGTTAAACTCTGGCGCCTTGAAAATGAAGACGCCAGAGAGCACAGCCTCTTTGGTAGATGTGGATCCTTTCCCCGCCGTGGTTAGTATGGTCGAAGTAAACTGGAACGACCATCCAAAGGAGAACAGCCGCCGCCGCGCACCAAAGCCAGGCCAGCGAAGAATCACCTTGGACCTGGCCGAACACCCAGAGGGTGATAATCCGCGCCGAGCACTTAAGCGAGACCGAGAGGATGGTAATGATGACACACGTCAGCCATCTCGCCGGTACACTTACAACGTCAACCTCGCACACGAGGTTTTAGACGATCGTATTGACGGCGGACTCGTCATTGTATCAAGGGCCTTACCCTATGTTGAATACAAGGAAGTCCGCGTCCATTGCAAGTTCCATGACAGTTGGGGACACAGAACTCGCGATTGTTACCAGCTCCGCGAGCAAGTCCAGGACTGGCTAGACCTCAAGTATATTCGCTTTGAGGACAAAGGTGGCTTCATGATCAAAATTGCTGACATCGCCTGGCCCCGCATCGGCCAGCGCGCGATAACTTTGGACCTATCTCCAAACGCGGGCCAACGCGAACCGCCAGGTCGAAACCGCAAGAGACCGGCGAATGACTACACCGTTCTGGCAAACCAAAATGGGAACCACTACCCAGCAAGGGAGTTAGCCGCCAGACTGCAGCCTGATCGACTTTCAAGAAAGGATAAAGGCAAAGCTACCATGCGGGACGATACACCGTCTCAAGCTGACAACTATCAACCCATGAGTCCTAGGATTCGCGAAGAGCTAGAACAGAGGATCAAGCGCCTCGAAACCTTCGTCCAATCACACTAGACTAAAGATATACCTTCGTCTCCAGCTTCAAGCGAGATGGACATATCCGACTCCGACAGCGAACACCAAGACATCGAGGCTTCAAGCCCTCGGCGAGGTATCTTGACCGACCCCTACATTCCCCCGACATCCAAATCAACGATCAAGGAAGGGATTTGGTACACGCAGCAAGGGGGAAAGCCGGTTACCATCAGCAGATCCAAGAAGCGGAAGCTACAGAAGAAGTATGGCAGCATCCTGCGTGCCTTGCGAGCGGCCGATGATGGCATCATCCGACCCTCGCAGCTCGCGCAGACACCCGAGAGGATGTGGAGAGAAGCTGAAGGGTTGCACGCTCTACTCCAAAGACCACCTGTCATGCCTCCACGTGTCTGTGCGCAGGTAGCAGACGACCCCGCTCCAAAGGCGAATGTCTTATGTCGCCTCACCGTACCACCGAGACAGGATCCGCGCCCCGTTAGGCACATATCATCTCCGGAGCCAGAAAGGAGAAGGGATCCACAGTCCTCCCGGCACAAGCCTTCATTAGAACCTGACAGAAGAAGGGAATTGTTACCTCCACCAAGGCACCAGCATTCGCCGGAAGCCGAACGACGAAGGGACCCGCCGCCTCTATCAAGGCGTAGGCAGTCGCCAAAGGCTGAAAGAAGACAAGAACCGTCTTCCCCAGCGAAGCGAAGACTGTTCTCCACATCAAGGCCCGAGCCAAGGCGCGAGCCGCCTCGGTCATCACATCCCCATAAGCCTCTTCGCCAAGAACCTGAGGCTAAAAAGGAACTATCACGACCGTGTCCGCCCTAACCATAACCCAAACAGGAGCCTCATGTCTCAGTCCCTCCTCCGCCTACGGCAGAGGACAATGCCAGAGCTCCTCTAGTCGCGGATAAGCATTCAGCTGAGGACAAACAACCCTCGACCAAACTCGTGTGGCGACCATGGTAGCCAGAGAGTAACGTCTCGCCAGGGGTCGAAAGTAGCACCTCCAGCCCCAACCTCGCGGAACTCATAGCCCAATGCTTCCGCGAAAATTCACTGAACGAGGAGACTCATTCCGAGCCTCGCATCGACTTGGGAGACGACCAAGCAGAAGGGCAGGGTGAATCATTCACCTGTAACATGGTTGAGTTGTCCGCAGGGCCTGAGAACGAGGAAGTCAACCCCACAGAGAATGTGTTCGCCGTGCTCGACGGAGAACATGGGAGCATTGAGACGCCACTGCTCCCAGTCCGCGAACAATTCTCTTTTCAGGTCGGGATGGTGTTCTTCATATCTGAGAGATACGCTCTCCCACCAAATACAACATGCAACGCGGCGGATATTCCAGACAATAGCGAAAATGTCTGCGACATATCCCCCCCTTGCAGCAGTGAGATGAGTCCAGTCCTGGCGGAGCCCGCACACGCTGCACCATTGGAAGCCACAAGCAGCGTCATAAGCATGTTGACTCTGACCTTCTCCACTCCGACCCTGGACATGGCCACTCACATGAGGCCTTTGTATATCACGGCTGAAGTTGAAGGAATTATGATAAACAAAGTTATGGTCGACACGGGGGCTACAGTGAATGTCGTCACCACCCGCACTATGGGACTCCTTGGTATCTCACGCTCGATGATCCAAACTACGTCCTTGACAGTCAAGAACTTCACCGGACAAGTCTCCAGGACTCTAGGTTTGTTGTTCTTACGGGTCAAGGTGGGACCGGCTTCAAGGGTCTATACATTCTTTGTCGCCGAGTGTGCTTCCTCTTACAGCATGATCCTAGGCCGCGATTGGATCCATAGGAGTTTTTGTATACCTTCATCCATGTACCAGAAGCTCATAATCTGGGACAATGAGAGACGCAAGGCGGTCCTCATCAAAGCAGACCCGCGTCCTTTCTCCATTTCCGCCAACTTCAATGATGCTCGCTACTACAATACCGACTTGGGCCCATTGGAAGTCCAATGCGTCGATTCTAAAGGCCACCCATATGGGGTCACGGCCTCCAACTTAACGCGATGGGGACTCACTCAGGCGAGGGATGACTTACAACGTCCTTACACCATCGCGGACCATTTCCAACCTTCTAATGATTAGTACATCCTCAGAAGAAGCACGTGAGGCTGACGAGTCCTTGTGTGAGCGACTCCTCTCACATTGGGCGGAACGCGAAGCCTACGACAGGGTTGCCACTATGGAATATGTAGACGAGATAGTGGACTATACCGATACCGAGGAGGAAGTTATTCAGTTAGCTCCCGCTGCCTTGGACGACACGCCGCCTCCAGTCCGCGACCCCACCGTACAAGTCGATGTGGGGACTGCAGAGAAACTCTTGCTACTTTCCATCAGTGCCAAGCTAGCGGGACAAGAAAAGGAAGACCTTCTCGCCTTACTACATGAATATAGGGACTGTTTCGCCGAGCAAAACGAAGACATGCCTGGCCTATCCCCGGATTTAGTCTGTCACCGTCTGCCTACTCATCCTGACAGACGTATAGTCCGCCAAGACGGCAGATTCATGCGAACTGAGACCCAGATCGTGGTCAAGGAAGAAATTGAGAACATGCACCGATCAGGTATCATTCGCGTGGCCAAGTACAATGAATGGCTATCCAACATCGTCCCAGTCCGCAAGAAAAACGGAAAAATACGCGTCTGTGTCGACTACCGGGACCTTAACAACGCAACGCCCAAGGATATATACCCCATGCCTGTCGCAGACCTCCTCATTGATGCCGCTGCGGGGCATGAAGTGTTATCCTTTCGGACTCAAGAACGCGGGGGCAACGTATCAGTGCGCTATGAACCTTATCTTTCACGATATTTTGGGAAAGCTGATTGAAGTATATATCGACGACATTGTGGTTAAAACCAAGACGCGGGCGACACACGTTGAAGACCTCCGGCAGGTTTTCACGCGGATGCGAAAACATCACCTGAAGATGAACCCCGCCAAGTGTGTTTTCTTCGCGGAGGCAGGCGACTTCCTTGGTTTTCTAATCCATCAAAGGGGTATCGAGATCCCCAAAGACAAGGCGCAGGCGGTAATAAATGTCTCGCCTCCTACAACCAAAAAAGAGCTCCAACAATTGATCGGGCGAATCAACTTCCTTCGCCGTTTCATTTCAAACGCGGCAGGGAAAGTTCAGCCCTTTTCGCCTCTTCTAAAACTCTAGGGGGCAACCGAGTTCGTATGGGAGTCACAACACCAGGAGGCCTTCGATCGTATCAAGGACTATCTTACGAACCCACCTGTTTTGGTTCCCCCTCGTCCTGGCGTTCCGCTTAAGCTCTACATCACCGCTGTTGATTTGTCTATTGGCGGACTCTTGGCACAAGACGACGAGCACGGAGTGGAACACGCCGTTTACTATCTTAGCAGGGTGTTGACGGATTGCGAGACACGCTACTCCCCTATGGAAAAGTTGTGTCTCGCCCTATTCTTTGTAGGTTGCAAGCTCCGCCACTACATGTTAGCATTTACCACGGTGGTGATCGCTCAGTCCGACCTAGTCAAATATATGCTTTCCCGCCCTATCCTACGGGGACGCATAGGTAAATGGATATTGGCTTTGTCTGAATTCTCTTTGCAATATGTTCCGCAAAAGGCAGTTAAAGGACAGGCCATAGCGGACTTCCTCGCTCATCACCCGCCAACCGAACTAACAGCATTCCGTGAGTTGGAGGTCGTCGTAGTCTCCCTTACTCCATGGACTCTTTACTTTGATGGCTCGCGTACTGAACTCGCTGCAGATGCCGAGATCGCCATCGAGAACCCTGCAGGAGACCGGTTTTCTTACTCTTTCCAGCTGGACTTTAAATGTACAAATAATCAGGCGGAATATGAGGCGTTCATCATCGGACTGGAAATCTTGCTGGACTTAGGAGTCCGCGAGGTTCAAGTCTTTGGAGACTCCTTATTGGTTGTCAACCAACTTGTGGCGAAGTTTAAGTGCTTGAGTTCATCTATCGAGCCTTACTTGCGCAAAGCGTTTGACGTATTGGATCGGTTCGATGACGTTCACATCGAGCACATTCCGTGCTAGTTCAACTTCACGGCGAATGAGCTCGCCCAGATTACCTCTGGCCTTAGCTTGCGAGACGGCGTGCGCGAACGACTACTCAAGGTCGAACGACGCACTCTTCCTTCTTTCATTACCAGGGGCAATATCAGGCAGATTCTCTTAACATCGCTGCCTTAGACCCTATCGATGAAGATTGGCGGCTACTGTTCATTGCCTACCTCGAGCACCCTCATGACGCTACCCATTCCCGGCAAATGCGGTTTCTCGCCCTCAACTTTGTGCTTTGTAATGGTGAGCTTCGCCGGCGCGGCGAGGACGGTAACGATTTCCGCTGCGTGTATGGCAACAAGGCTAATCGGCTTCTGCGTGAGGTGCATTCCGGCGTTTATGGTTCGCATCAGGCTGGACCAAAGATGCGTTGGTTAATCCGTCGCCACGGCTACTACTGGCCTACTATTCTTAAGGATTGTATTACTTTCGCTAAAGGATGTCAGGATTGCCAGGCTCACGGACCAGTGCAACGCATTCCAAACATTCCGTTACAGCCGATCGTTAAACCCTGGCCAAGTCGAGGATGGCCGATAGACTTCGTCGGCCTCATTCATCCCCATTCCACCGAGCAACACAAGTTCCTTATCGTGGCCACCGATTTCTTTACCAAGTGGGTTGAGGCCTTCGCAACTTTATTTTTTGCAACATTATCTCCCGCTTTGGTATTCCAGAATGCATCGTGACGGACCGGGGGGCAACTTTTATGGCGGATTCCGTAGTCACATTCCTCACCGGCTATGGTATCAAACTCCTGCATTTGACCCCCTATTATGCCCAGTCCAATGGTCAGGCGGAGGCAAGCAACAAAGTTATCATCGGCATCTTGCGAAGGATGCTAGAGTTGAACCCCTGCGTTTGGCATCTAGAGCTTTACCATACTTTGTGGGCCTACCGTACATCCAAGCGCGGTCCGACAGATACCACCCCATATGCTCTCATGTATGGCCATGACGCCGTCCTCCCCCTTGAGGTTCACGTCGCCTCGCTTCGTGTCCAGGAACAGCACCAGTTGCTTGGTGACGATTACGTCCAGGCAATGTGGCAAGAGCTTGAAGACCTTGACGAACATCGCATCACTGCTTTCAACAAACTCATCATTGAGAAGCAGCGCGTTGCGTGGTCATATGATAAAATCACTCGAGGTCGGAGTTATGCCGAGCACCAAACGGTATGGCGTGCTGTGCTCCCACTTGGGGAGAAAACCGAAGGCCGCGGGAAATGGTCCGCGCGGTGGGAGGGACCCTTTATTATTCATCGCATATTGCCTAAGGGGGTATACCATTTGCGCAACCTTGACGGTACACTCCATCCAATCCTATTAATGGTCGTTTCTTAAAGCGCCACATCGCTGGTGTTTGGGAGCGCACAGATCCTCCCCCTCCTCCTGATCCCGCGACCACTATTATTAGTGTCACGCGCCGTCGCGCTTACGCTCCATCACCTCACACTAGGGGGCAACCCCAGGGAGACGCGTGCAATTAGTTTTTCTTTGTAAAACATGTGTGGTCTAACTAACAGACCAGTACAAGATTGGGGCCTATTCCAGAGGCCCTAAATAAATGAATTAATTCAAGTGCTTCTTAGTCATCATCTGGGCCAACCCCTGTGGCCTCCTCCAAATTTTTCAAAGTTGGTTCACCAGCTTTATACGGCCGTTCGCCGACTCTTTTGTTTACTTCTCATTGGTTCGCACTGGGGGGCAACAAAGTATATACTAGGGGGCAATGAAGTGCATGGCCTCTTAAAATTTTTCAGCTTTATACGGCCGTTCGCCGACTCTTTTTGTTTGTCTCTCACTGGTTCACACTGGGGGCAGCGAAGTACATAGCCATTGTCATTCCTTGTTGGTCCGCCATCGCCAAGAGCTCACGAAGGGCTATTTTTTGGAATCTACTCAAGTCACATGCGTCTGCTCAAGATACATCCATGCGAGCTACATTCGCTCGCGATATGTGCAATGTTCCATGTCTTCTGAGTTGAGCAGGCGAATGCGGGCTAGGGGCAGGCGAATGAAAGCAAAAAGCAAGCGAATGCAGGCAAAGAGCAGGCGAATGCAGAGTTAGGGCAAGCGAATGCATTTAAAGTCCAAGTCCAAGGTGCCTAGTTATGTCAAGTTTATCAGTTTAATATGGCACTAGGCGAGCTGTACAGAAACTTCACTATAATGCCTTGTTGGGTGCTTGGGTTTCAAGGCCTATTCATAGGCTTGTCTACCCACACTCATCTTATGACCCGAGCCAATACCAGTGGCTTTGAAGCAACATGAACATAAACCTCTTCAGTCATTCTTGACATTTCATGACTTCGAGGCTGGGGGGCAATGTTTACGCCTAAATTAATATTTTTACTGGATAGTAAATGTCCATGTGAATATTAATTAAACTCTTGGTCCATGTCATACCGGCGAGCCCAAGTTCTTTAAGTTTACAAGTGATGGCTTGCCAGTAAGACCACGCGAGCTGAGTTACAGAGTTCGCGTGCGAACTGGACTTTGCGCAGGTCGCGCGCGTAATGGACATGGGCGGACTACACAGTTCGCGTGGAAACATGATTTCGCACGCGGGATGACTTCGCGCGGACTACATAGTTCGCGCGCAGAATTACTATTTGGCACTTCGCGTAGGCGAGGCGAGACAATCCGCGTAGGCGAGGCGAGATTGACACTTCGCGTAGGCGAGGCAAGCGGAGTACATCGAGGCGAACTGGCTCGCGTAGGAGACTTCACAAGGAAGCAACAGGCGGAGTCCGCGCGGATCATACTAATCGTTGAAGACTCTCACCAGTTTTTGATACGCTTTGGGCCAATCCCTGTGGCCCTTAATAATTAAAAAGCCTTCTTTTGGCCCGCATAGGATTAGCAAAGTCCTTGTGAGATTAGGGTTTCGGAATCCAACTTGAACTATGATTATCTTTCTTCTGCCGCAAGTCGAACTACTATATAAAGGGTCTCGAACCCTAACAGAAGCACTCTCAAACAAACACAAAAAACACAATACAAACTGAAACCCAGTTATCCTTCGAGCTACTCGAAAACTCTAACCCTAAGCGCCGCTGCCTAGGTTTTTCTTCAGAGCCCTCCGGACTCTACCCCGATTTCTCTCTTAACTCCCTATTGTTGCTCTGCTCGCGTCCTCCGTGAGTATCGATCGCCTTGTGCTCCTGAGGTGGCACCTGGAAACCCCTTTCGCCTGATCAAGAAGTCAAGCGCATACACAATCACCCTTTCCTCGTCCGCGAGGTGGCACGCCCGCAACACTCCCCCTTCTCTTTGCTCACTATTTACCTCTGCTCCGCGCGCTGAGGATCGTGGCCAAAACACTAGGGTTATTAAATGAGGTAAAATTAGGATCCGGCTCCTCTAAAGTGAAGAGAATGTGAATTTAGTTAAATTTCATTAATGTCGGTTGGTTCTTGTTATCAATGTAATGGGGGGGGGGGTTACCAGTATATATATGTCTGTAGTTTTATGTTTGAAAGAATTGTTTCTTGTTGAGGTTGACTGTGAGGATCTATCGAGGCTTCTAGATTAGGTTAGGTTATGGTTTTTTCGGTTCTTGTCCACTGTAATCGCTGGTTGTAACGTTAGATTATATATTATTGACATTTTCCTCAAAAAATCTAATATAAGGGTCTTAAGAATTGACACATCACTATTTTATTGATTTTTGGTTTTTATTCTAAACCCTAGTTAACTATATCGAATCATCATTAACTCTAGAGAAAGAAAAAAAATAAAATAAAATTCTCATCTGAAAATCGAAATGGTTGTTAGTGGACATCAGAGAAAATAGGATGAAATTAATGAGGAAACCTAATTGGGATATATATTTTTTTATTTGTTGTAATCAATAGAACCCAGATTTGAGGTGTAGATGGCCTAACAATGAAAAATGGTTGGAACCCTTTTAGTATAAATAAAAACTGAGCAAAACCCATATAAGGTTATAGCTGCCCAGAAAGAAGTTGGAATGGTTAAAAATTGAAATGCATGAACAATGAATTAAAAGATTATATATGGCTTTGAAGATATCTCTGTGAACAATGAAACTCATAGATTAAGTAAATATCAAGAGGTCATTAGACGAAATGAAGGCAAACAAATATTGAAGCCTTTGTTGTCTCTGCTAGGGTTAATGTAACGCCCCGATTTGCACTTCATCAAATCGAGCACATTACAGTGCCGCGTTCTTTTAGAACCTAAGCTAGGGCCCATCACTCAAGCCCTAAGAACGCACAAGGCATTTTAATTAAACTAACTAAAACTTTCTTAAATTGGAAACAAAAGTAAAAGTCGGAAGCGTTAACTTATTTGAGGTGTAAAATATTATAATAAAACATATTTACTTCTTTTGAATCAAGGCAAAACTAATGTGAAATAATTATTCCAGTAAAACATAGCCAAGATCAACTAAAACATATTTCATTGATAGTATGGGTAACAATGACAAGAAAATAGAATAAAGTAACTGATAAAACAAACAACTTCGACAAGGTTTCCAAATAAAACACAAGGAAATGTATCGAGTAATCACGATACAAAATGGAAACCTTACGCATGATAACAAATTCAAAAAGACATTTAACTTTAATCAAATATGCACACCCAGCTCAATCCAGCTCAATCCCGTTTTTGTGCACAGAACCTGCATTCAAAAGCTATTGTAGGGGTGAGCTTTCGTCCTTGCCGCTCAATAAGACTCAACCCAACTAGGTTTGAAAACTATATAATTTACTGGCCAGTATGTAAAAACAAATATAAATATAAATGATGATCAAATCATAAAGTATATGTTTCATTTCAAAAAACATTTGCGGGCCCAGCCAGATACACAAACCTGATGACCGGTCCTTATGCCAACTACACCCTTACCAAATCTGATGTCATAACCGGCAAGGAGTAGCGAGAGTGTCCATTTACGCCATACCGCCTAGGAGTGACGCCTCACCACAAAGGATGTTAGACGCCCTCCAGTTCGTACAGCCCCTCCGGAGGTTTAGGGGATCGAAACCCAAGGAACTCGCTATGCCTCACTCACTCTCAGGTCATCACACAATATCAAAAACGATTGAAAACAAGCATGGCAATAGAAATATCAAATCTTCATAATAAATCAATCACAGCCATGCAATCATTTTTCATATATAATATACGAAAATCACTAGCCAAGAAGAGTCTAGAATCCCCTACCTGGTATTCCTGGAGTGTGAACCTTTACTCTACAACACTCGGCAAACACCACCATACTCGAAAACTCAAGAACCGGAGCTCTGTCCGACATTTCAAATATTAGTTCCTTAAACATCAATCAGGAACTTTTTTCAAAAACTTAACAAGATCACATGTTCTGTATCTCATAATGATCATATAAGGTGATAGCCAACTGTAGCTAGTTATGAAGACCGAGCTTAGCTCACCACACTAAGCCAACTAATAATGGCATACTTAAATCATTCTTTATCTCTAGCTCAAATGAGCATCTGAACCCATTCGTTTCTCATCCAAATGCTTTAACCATTCCAACTTATCATGAACTATTGCCAAATAATTTAATTCACCACTTTCATGTATATATTATCTCAATGAAACATGCTGGAACTTTATAATAAGAGTGTTCCATTCAAAGAAACTCATATTTATCAATATTTCAAACATGCCCAGTAGCTTATGTTTTGTTAGCTTTCTATCCATATCATGATCTAAACAAAACCAATAGCTGAGTACACCGAATAACAACAAATCCTAGATACCATTGATATATCAATTATACCTTTGAAAATAAACTAGTTTCCAACTTTGTCATTCCTGTACACATGATGCAGCATAATACCAATGGATCAAAACCATGTTAATCATAGCAAGTGATCAACGCATACTTACATTAGCTCTATAATACTTTCACATAAGTATACCCATGCCAAATTCAATTAAGTCCAATAACACCTATCCAAAGTGATCACCCACTCACCTTGTAATTTCTTCACTGGAAACTTTTCCTTCTGATGCATTGTTGGACCAAAGCAACTGATCACCATATGCTTTGTTTTCATTGAATAGAAATACAAATCATCAATACCAAATTCCAAATACTGAACACATTCACTTTCGTAAAAAGGATCTTACCTTCTTCTGAAATACATATCTCCATCCTTACTTTATAACTATGCAGGGCATCTTCCCTTCTCCGATTTCAGTTCCCTTGCTTCTTCCCAAATCCAACTGCAGTTTTCCGTTGTCACCAAAACCAACACCCAAATTCAGAAACACAAGTCAGACTCACTTCTTCAATAATGAAACCTTAAACACCAAATAGATTCACAGCCATATACCTCAAAGCTTTATGAGGTCTCGTCTCCTGCGTCAAAGCCCACGAACAAGCTAGCCACCTACGACATCGTCCTCACTAGCAACCAATTTGTCAAAAACAATCAGAACCCAAGTTATCCTGCAATCAAATCCAAGATAAATAGGTTCATGTTGAAGGAGAAAAGACAACGAGAATAACGGTCTACTCATTTATTGATAGAAAGGCCTATTTATAGGCATTACATAGAGTCTCCCGAATGATCTAGAAGATCTATCAACTGTAATCTATTCTAATAAGGAAACTGTATTAACCAATCCTATGTGTATTAGGGCAAGACACATAACAGAAGGACGAAAATATAATTTCCTTAAACACTCCCCCTTGTGTTGCGTCCCTAATACGTCACGGTGCTTATGGTGTTGGCTCGGTAAAAACCTTGTCAAATAAAACAAAAACCTCGTGGGTAAAACAAAAGACTTGGACGAAGGGAAAAAGAGCACAACGCACCAACTACAATTGAAGATAACATGTGATGCATGTAGACTCCTCTTGATGTCTACACAGTGACTCTTCCTGATTGGTAACTCAATCTCAGAGTACAGATAAATGGCGCAAGCCAATGCACTTCACATACTTCAAAACTAGACTTGGGCAACGATTTAGTCATTAAATCCAACCACATTATCCTTAGATCAGACATGCTACACTTAGCATTATTTTGATCTTTAAGGAGAAGGTTGCCTAACAACTCAAAACATAAGTTCACGTTGAAAATTAGATTCACGCGTGGCATGACCTTCGTGTACTTAAACAGTCATAATGTCTTCGATACAATAGGTATGGACGAACTGTAAAAATTTCTAGAAACTAGACACACGTAGCTTTCCAACCATACAAGGTCCATAACTTAGTTCATCTTGAGCTGATCACAAAGCTCTGTCGAAGTTGACTGTTATGCCAAAGCAGATTCTCGAACAGATCAGTCCTACTTTACGAAAATAGCCATAACTTACTCAATATGATATATGTAATCAAATGGTTGGTGTCCCTCGAAAGTAGACACATAGACTTTTCCAATGGTACCAATTTCACCATTTTCCAATGAGTGGGCTATCCTGTAGGTTCGGTGGAAGTTGACCTATGAAACTGGGCAGATTTTGATTTCGCATTTGATGTGTCTTTCTGTAGGGATGAATAAGCCTGAACCTTTCATAGAAGGAATCACTGCCATTACATTGGCGTTGCGTGGACGCATCTGGCCATTAACTTGATGTTCCTTCACACTCATCTAATAAGGAGCGAAGATGCTCGACCGCTAGGAAGAGAGTTGAAAGACTAAGGAGAACTTGGTCTTACAAGTTTATAGTGAATGAGATGTCGAGTCAAGCATATTGTAACAAGTACATGAATGTGCTACTGTACTTAGATGGACAATTTCTCCCAAGACTTCTTCGTCATATGGACGAAACAATTCTTCTCAAGATTTTGACCGATCAAGGGATACATATAGGCATAACTTCATCGTCCTTTAGATTGCCTTAAGCCGACAGATGAATAAGCATCATCAATAACGGTCCTCACTTTCGAGACCAAGTATTCTCAAGATCCTTTCACTCTTAATTTTGGATCAGTGACATCTCTTAGTTTAACAAGAGTTCATCACGATTCATCCAGAATTTACACGCAAATAGGCATAATTCTTCATATCTCTTCCCCATCAAGTAGATACTAAGCAAATACCTTGCAAACGCGCTCCGTGGTCAGGAGCCACTTGATTTGGGTGAAAACCGATCTATTCAAGATCTTTATGTACATCTCTTAGTTCCCAACAGAGATAAGTTGTGACCACAAGCTGCTTGTTCAGTTTTTCGGAAACTACCAACTGACAAGGTAGTGGAGTGCAATGACATCCATTACGAGAGTATATCTCATCGTAGTCGATTCTAGGGCGTTTGTGAGAGACCTTGCGCCAGAAGGTGAGTCTAAACTCTTTTTCTCACTACGCTTTCTAACAAAGACATAACTGATAGAGTTTACACTTGGGGTGTCGGCGTCACCTAACCAAAACACTATCTCTTTGTTTAAACTGGATCGCATCTTTCCATTTAGGCTAATCTACAACATTGGTATTTTCTCAACAAAGTATAGTTCGATATCAAACTCATTAAACCACGTCATCATGTACACCGGCGTAATTTCTAAGTGTAGAGATCTCTATATGAATTGGTATTGACATTGAGGCGTCCCCCAATGATGACCATAATCCAAAAATAACAGACGAATGAGTATCATTGATCAAATGATCAAGTTGTGCCAAACTCGCATTCTTCATTGGCGAGTATGTATCGAACCAAGTGGCCTCTCCTTAAACCATGGGAGCCATGGCCTAACGACACCATCTACCACATTTGTGGTGTCACCATGCCTCCATCTATGGGTGACGACATGTCCTCTTATCTGGACATCAACATGTCCTCTTATCCGGACATCAACATGTCCTTATCCGGACATCAATCCTTGCAGGCATGTTTGCAGGATGTATATGTGATCTCGTCACTTTAGGGAACTTGATGAGACACACTAGGGACAAACCATGACAAATCTAAGTCGTTCTACTTGAACGTTCTTGTTCTTATCTCCCCCTAACGACGGGAAGACTGGCTCATCAAAGTGACATAAAAGAGATCGCCTATTAAGGTCCTTACATAAGCGGACTATAGTCGGAAGCTCATGTCTTATTAAAAGACAATATTCATCAAATAATCCATCATTGTGCGCTTGTGGAGGCGCAATTTGGCACATACAACATGTGGACGATATAGATTATAGAATGTTAACTCAATCTGTTAACAAATATGCATACCGTTACAACCGTAACATAAAGATTTGAATGATGGTGGGTAAAGATGAATAAGTAAAACTATGACCCTGCTACAACCCGTAGTCGTTGGTCTTACAAGTCCAAAAAAACCGCTGGCCTTACTGCCGGGACCGGTCAAAAAGAAACCGGTTGAACCGACCGCCGGCATCACCGGACCTCTATTTTACACTTCCTTTAACGGTTCACTATTTTTCAGAGCTCCAAACGCTACTAAATTTTGTAAGCAGGTAGACATGGGCGTTAGGATTGCAAAACCGCCAGCCTCAACGACGGAACCGGCCTAAAACGTGCCGAACCGTTCGTCGAAGTCGCTGGACATCCGTGAACACTTATGTTGAGCGGTTCACCACCTTCCACGTCTCCAAATGCCACGAAATTTTGTAAATCAGTAGGCTTGGATGCTAAAAATCCGTGGCCGCAAACAGAACCTCAAGAACCGATCTAAAATTTGATGAACCGGTCTAAAATTTGGTGAACCAGTCTTCACAATGACTGGTTCGCAAGCATTGCTCATAGCTCCACCAAGTTGTATTTTGGTGATCTTTGATCTAAATGGTTACTTTGCTCAAAAGAAAGGATGTATGTGAGAGTCTTTACTCTATAGTATACGGATCATCAAAACACGTCCAAAATTGTCCCAGACAATTTATGTTAAAGCCTACATGAGTCGATGTCTTCATTCTCATCATTGGTGACAATAACCGATTCAATTAACCAAATCTTAGTAATTCATGAATGTTGCACATTCATTATAGTGATACATAAGAAATTCTCATTAATTCTCACAATGTGTTTACAGGTGATAAACGTTGGCGTAAATATCATTAAGTCATAGCACGGTTCGATTGTTTCCTTATGCATAAAAAGCATATGTGACTTTAATCATAACGCCATTAGGCATTGAAACTTGAGCATTAATCCGCTCTTTGATTATTTGTGATGATCTAATCATCGTAGTCACAACGGATTTATAAAACACTAAATCCATGAATAGTTGTCTGTTCCTTGCAATAAGCTAAGCACTCAATCTCGTTACAACACATTCATATACCGGAATGTAGAGACAACAGTCTTATGTCAAGACATAGAAACCGAAATATGTTAACAATTTCGATGGAGATTGAAAAAAAAAAAGTATTAGAATCCTTTAGAGTGTATTACATGACATGTAATATTACATAGATGGACGAAACAAGGCTTAGAACATGTCAAAACTTGGCAAAATTGGTCGTGAGCACCCACGGCCCATTGTTGGATCTTGTAGAGAAAGAGTAGGATTTTTCAATATTTAATTTTGGATGACATTTAGCGTATCGCAATTTTCTTTTTGCAATTATGAACCCGCTCAAGAGTGTAGAAAACGACTCTTGTTTGTAATGCATTTGCAATTGTATAAGTGTGCATTGTGCCACACTTGACATTACAAATCCTCTTTTAATCCAAAACTGATGTGCATTGCGCAACATCATGATATTTTAGCTTTTAGAAACGCCACCTTATAATAACTGGTGGTCCAATGTAGTCCAATGTAGTGTCATGTTGTAATGCGATATATTGCATTAACATATAGCTTATGTAGATCGAACCATATGTGCCAGACAAAATTCAAATATATATGCCAACAATTGTATCGAGGTCTTGTCCATGAATTTAATTCAAAATATAACGACTAAGTAACTTTAGTCAAATATGTGAGGTATACGCCTTCACAAAACTTGGAAAAATAAACGGATTTTGTAGTCACTTAGACTATTAAACCGAAGTCATGTACTTCACATCTTCTGCAATGTAACTTTTGCTTTTAAAATCCGTAACCGTGAGAATAATGTTCTCATCTTCTTCCAGATAGTGAGTTTCTTGTTTCAAGAACTCCATATATTTCTTGTACATTGATCATATTATTGTTTCTTTGCAATTAATGAACAGATGTAGAACCACATTAATAACAAGATTTTTCTTTCATTTGTTGGCCCAATCTTTTTATAACATATAGGTTTCGAGGCGTTGCCTCTCCCTCTTTGCAGAACTCGTGACATGAAATTCGTCACCTTTTTTTTATGTCAAATTCAGGGCTCATATTTCGGTCAAATATTTCAACAACAAGATGGAAGATTAACCATTATCGAGATACAATAATTAATTCCAAGTATTGAATTAGGTCAAGACCGAGGTTTATGGTAACTCAATTCGATGTGAACCGTGACAAATTTCGTCACAAATCGATATTAACTATGACAATTTTCGTCACTAATCGATGTTAACCACGACAATTTCCGTCGCAAATCGATGTTTGTCCCTTTATTAACCACGACAATATTTCGTCGTAATATCGTGACTTGTCAAACTGTCACAAATTTCAACTTTGATATGAGGGGTCCCAATTCCTCACATCAACCCACGTTATAAGAAAGGTGGGGGTAGAAGAAGGCTACGAAGCCCGGCTATGAAATTAAAATTCAAAAGCGGCAACTTTTATAAAAGCTTACTCTTTAGTTTGTCATGTAAGAGAAGTTGCCCTTTTAATTTTCATACCTACTTCCACGGGCGTGCAGAGAAGTTGCTCTCGTAATTCCATCGCGATCTGTGGCGCAAAAAATTTCATAAAAAATATAAGCATATGGTTAGTCATATTCACCATATAATATAAACAGTAAAACTAATTAAATAGTTACTACTGTAAATAAACTTCTTCTTCTTTTTTTTACCCGGAGGGGCAAATTTACCGTTTTGCCCCTCGTATATTCAGTTCGTTTCGGGTTGGATGCTAGAATCCGGGTCGAGCAGGACCCGATCGGAGCTAGGCTGGGTTGGTGTCCGGTGGCTGCAGGGCTGCCGGTTTGGATTCGACCGGAGCGGCAGGGCTTGCTTGACCGGGGCTGAGAAGCTAGGGTGCTCACAGGTCTGGCCGAGATAGGGGTCGCGCGTGTCTGTGGGTAGCGGCGTCGCAAGGCTGAGCGCGGCGACGACGAGTTGAGATGGGGCTCGGCTCAGGGCTGGGCATGGTAGAGTGCGCCGGCGAGGTGGGATGGGGCACGCCAGAAGTGATGTTGGGTGCCCAGATCATATTACCGGTTTCGAGAAAACCGTTGTAGTGGAACTCAAGGGACGCCGGCGGCAGGAGAGAAAATTTCAAAGGGTTTTTGGGTTTTTTTTTTTTTTTTTTTTTTTTTAGGTTTCTAGGGTTTTCGGCTATGAACTCAGGGTCAGAGCAAAGAGTCTGATAACGTGTTGAAGGAGAAAAGACAACGAAAATAACGGTCTACTTATTCATTGATAGAAATGTCTATTTATAGGCATTATATAGAGTCTCCCGAAGGATCTAGAAAATCTATCAACTGTAATCTATTCTAATAAAGAAACTAGATTAACTAATCCTATGTGTATTAGGGCAAGACACATAACAGAAGGACGGAAATATAATTTCCTTAAACAGTTCCCAAATTATTACCTCAAGCTGATGAGAGAATACGACCCTGCATGTCAAACTCTACAGCTTGACTCGATGTCGATGGTATGTCGCCGAACGTGAACTCCAACTCTGACCTCAATCCTCAAGCTGAAGATTAGCATCAAACCACGAATTACATAGCAGCCTCGTTGTGTTGTCAATGATCACAGAAGTGATAGCACAGAACAAAGAGAGAAGAAAGCGAGAGAAAGCAGAAGAAAACTTTAGAAGGAAGAAGCTTCTAACTCAGCTGCAGACCGACTTATCCTATTAGTAGTTTAATTTGAAATTACAATGTGATCCCCATTAGTCCAATCATATGTAACCCAAGTTAATCGGGCTGTCCCAAGTCTACTTCTTAGGCCTAATTCATAACCGACTATAAAGCTCAAACAAAACCGCACAATGTACGTCAACTACAGAAATTGTTTACTAGGAATTATCAGGACTTAAATTTCACAAAGCCATAACTTTACGGGGTCTCACAGTTAAGGATAATTAACAGATGTTAACCGGAGTTTAGACTAAAAATCAAAAATTAATGTACCGGTGTTAATTCTTAAGACCCTTAGATTAGATAGAGAGCCAAAATTTTATGATATTTAACTAAATTCACATACCTCCTCACTTTAGAAGAGTCATATCCGTAAAATTAATTACGTTAGTAACTACACTTTCACCTATGAAATATTAAAGTCTAGATATTTTTAAAGAATGACCATCTTTTGGCATTGAAATTTATTTTTAACCATACTTTTCCAAATTAATGAAAAATAACCATATCAAGAGATGAAAAGTCATAACTCTCCTCATCTTATTTAACAAGAAAAAAAATTGCGACGAGCAACCTATTATTTTTTCAGGCAACTGTACATGCTTCTCTGGTCCATCTTGATGATTGATGAACCAAATTTAAAACACCTTTTTGATTCATTGTTTCAGGCAACATTGCATGCTCAAAGAAAGGACGCTTAATTAATTAATTATCAGCATAGAGCTTTTTGCTTTCATATCATATTAATCGTTATTTTTCTCTTTACTTTTTTCAAACCTTCTTCTTGTTGAGTTTCCTCTCATGATTCATTGACTGCTTGCAATCGAATCACTTGGAATATAGAAGCATTTCAGAATGGCCAATGGGGAGTGTTGCTGCATATAATATTCAAGTACTTGACTAGTGGAGAGTTTGCAGTTCAAGTTTTCCTGCTCTTCTAGCCTCTGTGTTCTTCATTGTGACTGCTTTCCAACTCTGATCTACCAATTTCCTAATTAATAATTTACATCTTGCTCTTTATCAAGATCATCCTTTAACCTCTTTTCCATTCTCTTTCATCAATCTCTTCTGGACTCTATCATCTTCAGCTTCTCCTATTCGCTCAATTAAGCTCGCCAGAGTCCTACCATTCCCTTTGCTTTCTCCTTCTCTCTTCTATGTTATTTTTGGGCTTTCATCTCCGCCTTCTTCACTTCCACCATTATTGCTTTAACACTCTCTTTTGGGCACTCTTCAATAGTACTCCTGTCGAGCAATCTGAAGATTGGGATTCTCTTTTCTCATTTTCTTCGCCCTCCGGTTCTGTTTAGGAGGTTTCACGGTGGAACATAATCAAAGATATGATAAGGACAGTAATGACTTTTCATCCCTCAGTATGGTTATTTTTCATTAGTTTGAAAAATCATGGTTAAAAATCAATTTCAATGCCAAAAGATGGTTATTTTTCAAAATTTCTCTAAAGTCTATGTACTAATATATGAGCTACAACAAGGAATGGCCCCGTACCAATTTACGGTTTCAAGTCTCAGACGAACACAAAAGGGTATACCCGATGCGTTATGCTACAGCATGTTCCATGAAACACTCACTGGGGAGGCTCTCAGCTGGCTCTACAAGCTCGATGCTAATAGTATTTCCAACAGCTGGCTGACTGGTTTGTAAATCGCTTTATCCTGCGTACGGATAAGCATAACACTGCATAGTTGTTCAAGATCAAGCAAGAGGGAGATGAGGGGTCGAAAGCAATCGTGAACCGATGGCAAGCAACCACCACTAAAATTAGAAATTTTGTCAAGAACATGGCAAAGGGAGCCTTCAAAAAAAGCTCAAGGCCGGGAAAGGTTCTAAATCGTGTAAAGATTAAGAACCCGCAAGGTTAAGACAAACTCATAGATATGACAATTAAGCATACTCAAGCTGATCATGACATATGCTAGGATAAAACCAACATGCAAGAGCAAGATCAATGAAGGGAGAGTGATGTCGCCAGTACGCGTGTCCCAATAAGGGAAGAACTGGAAGGGAGATAGGGACCATCAGGCGTTTTAACCAAATAAAAGGTCCAAGGTTTGGAACACGAGAAAGCAAAGCAAGAATTAGTACGGCAACCCACAAGGGAAGGGGAAAAATCAAGATATCGGCTACGCCAAGACCACACTAATATCCCGGGAGTTGTTCACAACATTGTCAGCTTATATGAGACAATCTGGAATGAAAACAAAATTATCATTCCAGGACCAGCTACAAGGAAATTCCCGAAGAGTAATATCTAACCCAACAAGAATTTTGCGGCTACCATAATGAAGCAAGTCATCAAATCAACAACTACGACGAATTGAAGTGAGCGGTAGAGAACCTCTTACAGGAGGGAAAGTTACAATAGTATTAGACTAGCCAGCGGGATATGGAAGTCATCTATGTTTACGACACCATAAACACAATCCATGGCGGAGCCTGGATCGATCAAGACCAGGCAATCAAGACCAGGTCTAAGTCAGTCACCTTTCTAGAAGAGGAAGGAGTCAAGCTACCACACGATGACCATTTTCTTATCACAACATAACTGGATCACTACCTAACCAAGAAAATGTTGATAAACACCAGGGCCTCGGTGAATGTGATGTTCAAGAGCACATAGGAGGGATTACATAGAGGAAGCAACAAACAAACCGAGGCTAATGAGTCACTGAGTAGCTTCTCCAGGGATGTAGTGCAACCGTTGGGCTCAGATAGCTTAGGAGTGATCTTATTGTAGTGGACTGTGACTCGTCATACAACAACATCCTTGGAAGGCCAGCCTTGTGGAAAATGAAGGCTTTCATCGTCGGGCGTATGCTCATTATGAAGATCACATCACCTATCGAGATCATTACAGTCAGAGGGGACCATGGAACCAGTAGGAGTTGTTATTCCTTGGTAGTAGACCACGAGAGGAAACGATCAAGAGTGCTCACGAACAATCACTAGACACCAACCCTCATGGATCCTTATGTAGATCATAGAGACTATACAGACTCAAACGAGGAACAGTCGAGGGCAATCGAGGAAACTGAGATGATCTCCATATCGGACGAGTACCCGGAAAGAAAGGTGACTATCGAAACTGGGCTAACCCCACCGGTTAGGGAGGCCTTGGTAAGTCTCTTGTAGGTAAACAATGGAGTGTATGCCTGGTCATATGAATATATGTCGAGGATAGCAACAAATGTAGTGATGCACAAGTTGAGTATTGAGAAAGGCAGCATATCGGTGAGGCAAAAACGAAGATCGTTTGACCCAAAGAAGTACGAAGTGATCAAAGGGAAGTGCACAAGTTAAAAGCGATGGTCCTAAAGAAAGCAACGAGACAATAAAGGATGTGTGTGAACTATACAAACCTCAGCAGGGCATGCCCTAAGGATAGTTTCCCCTACCCTGTATAGACCAGCTAGTGGACTCTATGACAGGATTTGAAATGCTGAGTTTCACGGACGCCTACTCCAGGTACAACCAAATCAGAATGGATCCTTCAGACAAGAAGCATACGTACTTCACCACGGACAAAAGGCTATATTGCTACTAGGTGATGCTCTTCGGACTCAAGAATGCAGGAGCCACATATAAGCGGTTGATGAATGCCATGTTTGCTAAACATCTGGGTAAGATTATAAAAGTAGACGTTGAAAACATGTTAGTCAAGAGTTTTACCGTAGAAGAGCATGTGGGCCACATGGAGAAAGTTTTGATATCATCCTCTAGTATGAGATGAGACTAAACCCGCACAAGCGCCTCTTTGGGGTGATCAAGAGAAAATTTCTGGGATACGTTATCAACCGACGAGGAATTGAGGCCAACCTGAAGAAAGTACAAGCTATATTGGATATGGAATCACCCACCAAACCAGGTCCAATCACTCATCGACAGGATAACTGCCTTGTCAAGATTCGTATCCAGGCTAACAGATAAGTACACCATTTTCTTCAAACTCTGAGAGCCAACATTTCAAGTTCATCAACTGGGGCACCAAGCGGTAAGACCATTTCGGCAAACCAAAGCATATTTGGCATCGTAACCATTGTTATCCAAGCCGATAACTGACCAGAAAAAAAATGTTATAGAATCATGAAAGATAAAAAGATCCTTCGTATCGAGTCACAAGATGTACATAGTTGTCTCCTCGACAACTGTGAGTTTAGCCTTAGTCAGAAATGATGCATAGGTTGAGCTTCCGATGTATTACGTAGGCAAGGGATTTACGCGAGGAGAGAGCTGATACCCGGGTATTGAGAAGTTGTCATTAGCCTTAATCGTAACAATCTAGAAGCTAAGGCATTATTTCCAAGCCCACTCCATCACACTCTACACAAACCACCCTCTAAGGCAAATCTTGCAGAAACCGAAAAACCAGCGGGATGCTGCTTAAGTGAGCAATAGAGTTGGGTGAGTTCGACATCCATTATCACCTAAGGATGGCCATCAAGAGTCAAGCTGCCGTTGACTTCATCTCGGAGCTCACGCCCATGATTAAGGATACATCTATCACATCCCGGTTTTTAAATTATATTATAGTTATTTATTTTTGGTATTATTTTAGCTTTTACCGTTTTGAGTAACCGTTTACTATTTAAGGCTCCAAAAGTTGATTTTTTCTTTCGTCTAAAATTTGGGGAAACTTTCTTCATGAAAGTCGTAGAGGACGTTAAACCGAGTTCGTGGATATGTGGCACGTTTTAATCGGAGTTTGTACGAAAAAGTTATAAGGGTTTAAAGTCAGGGGTAAATTGGTAATTTTGCAGAAAACTCAAGTTTTATAAATAGCAAATCAGACCCCCATTTCGGGATAATTCCAGAATTTGCCTAGAAATTCCAGAATTTCTGCCGGAACTTCATCGCCTCCGTTCGGCTGAGTTAGGGGGCGAGCTAGGTATCAAATCGAACCTACATCCTCTTCAAGTCTAGGTAGGTGGCTGATCGTGTTGCGCCGCCATGAAGGAGAAATCAGTCTCGAAAGCCACGGCTGTGCGTGGTGGAGTTTCGCCGGAAACTTCCTTTTCCGACCACTATAGCCGGAGCTGTTGGTCTCAACTTGAAGCTCTCCCTTCCAGCAGTAAACCCCAAAAAGGATACATCATAGCTCGAGCTAGGTGAGGAGAATCGAAGGTTTGAAATTCTAGGGTTCTTGAATTGGGGTTTTTCTGTTTTGATTCAATTGGCATGTTTAAGCTTGAAATTGATCAATGTGGTAGTTATGAAAGTTGTTTGGAATGTTAAGAGGAAGATTGTGTCAAAATTTAGTAGCCATTGTAGGTCGCCACTTAGGGGTAGTTTTTCATGTTTTTGAGATTGTTTTAATGAGAGGAGTTTAATGATGTGAAGTTTGAAATTTTCGGAGGAGTTTTGGTTAGGTTTGGGATTTTTCAAAGATTAGTGAAATAAACGGTTGATATGATAGAATCCGGCCATTGGATTAGTGTTAATTAAACTTCAGAAAGTTGTTTTATGGATTTCGATGCTTGTGGTGAAGTTGGAGCCTTATTGGTTTAAGGATGGAGAAGTTGGGCAAGGGCGAAGGATTTGTAGGCTCACTTTTATTCTTGCAGTTTTATTTAAAGTATCGAGTTAGTCTTGAGATTTAATAATATCTATTGTTCAAGACGTGAGGAGGATCGTGTTGGGAGACCTCGGATTGACGGCAGGCATAGCCGTATACTGTGAGTGAACATTTTGATTTTAAATAAATATGCCTACAAGATTTTATAATTTATTATTTTATTTTCGGAGCTTATATTATAATTTCGGCTTATGAAATGATCTTGGAAAGTATTTGAGTTTGAAACATTGATTAATTATGGGTCATGATTTATGGATTTGAGCTCGGATTACTAATTTGGTATTTGAGTTTGGATATTCTTTATAAATTCCGGATTTCATTATAATGGTTTTAATGGTGGACTTTGAGATTTATAAATGATTTCCGAAAATGAGATTTTCGGTAGTTCGCTATTTATAATTTTTGAAATTATTGGTGGAATATCGATCTTGACCTTAATAATGTTTTAGCGAGTATTTTGGATTGAGATATTAATTATGATTTTTACTTGTTAATTAAATCTCGCTTATATTATGGACTTGAGAATATTTTTGACGTGTGGGACACGTCATTGAGTTTATTTTAATTTCTTATGATAATTTTCAAGTACAGTTGGGAATCGTACCATTCGTATGATCTTGGGGAAGTTTAATGGAATTAAGTGATTTCGTATGTTTTTAGTCACCATAATATAGGGTCGCTTATATTGATTATTGCTAGCTAACCATTATTAGCGGTCCTCACCATATGTGAGTAGAGCACTTAGCGTGGGACGCTATTATAGCTTGGGAGGCAACCGATCGGTATTTATATTTATTTGTTAGCTAGCCATTATTAGCGGTCCTCACTATAGGTGAGTAGAACGCTTAGCGTGGAACACTATTATAGCCTGGGAGGCACTGACTTGAGCCTGGGAGGCTCTTTTTACATGGTGATAACTCTTCCCCTTATTTTATTTTTCTCAGTTATATAATTGATTAACCAGCGGGGCTGGTTTATCTCTTTTACGAGATTTCTATATTTGATTAAACCAGCGGGGCTGATTTGTCTATTTTTATGGTATTGTGGATTTAAAGTTATTTGGATTATCAAAGTTTCATGATGTTAAGTTTTAAAAGTTAAAACATGGGAAAGTATATAAATTATGTATTTGTTAAATTATTTAATTTATTTTTGTCCACTCACTCTAACGTTTTTAAATTACTTTCCCCTGGGCCCTTTGGTTTTAAATGCCCAGTATGCAGGATAAGTTTAAATGAGGTCGAGTGTACATGGAGTCGAGGCATAGTCAGAGGCTGCTTCCGCTTATTCTTTATTCATTGTTTTTCGTTCAACTTTATATATGCTCTGAAAGTCCAGTAGTAAATTATTAATTGTGTGTTGTTGGTTGTGAGATTATTTTAGTTGAGTAATTGTTATATTGGGAGATGTGATGATCTTGGGGAGCAAGAATGCTCCAGGTGTTGATGCTGGTTTGTTGGTTATAGAAGTGTAAGTTGGATTTTTCAGGTAAGGGTTGTCCATTTTCAAGATAGATTATGCCGAATTTTCGATAAAATTTCCTTGGAGGTGGACCCCGTATAATTTACCTCGGGTTTCAGGGTGAAATTCGGGGTGGGTCATGACAACATCTGTGGTAGGGGAAAAAGAAAAGCAAGAATGCACCGCATTGATAGTGACCACCTCGGAGAATACAGCCCCATCTTGGAAAATGTATGTTGATGGCTCAGTATCATGGAGCAAATGTGGGCAAAGAATAATTCTCGTTTGCCCGAACGGATACAGATACAAGTACGCTTTGAAATTTCTGTTTAGAGCATTGAACAACGCAACAGAGTATGAGGCACTCATCGGGGGCCTTCAACTAGCAAGGGATATAGGAGTAAGTAGCCTAGAGGAGTTCGACGATTCACAATTGGTAGTAAACCAGGTGAGCGGACTCTCTGAGGTCAATGAACAACATATGAGTTCGTACTAGGCATTAGCCAAGGCCCTCATGCAGCAATTTGACAGTGTCATCATCACCCAGATACCGAGGAGCAAGAATTAGAATGCTGACACCCCAAAACCATAAGAAGGGATCTAGACAAGGCAAAAATAGAAACGGTGGAAAAACCAAGTATCAGCAGGACGATCACAACGATTTTTGCCATCGAGACAGGCCCGAGAGCTCCACTAATCCAACTTCTCCACACAAAGAAGCGCTTGACCATGAACGAGACTGAGAGAGCGAGGTTAAAAGAGAAATTGTAAATAAACTTGTAGTGTTGATGGTGAAATATCCCTCTGCATTTGTAACAAAAAAAAAATCCCTCTACATAGAGTGATCCTCTAATTTTAAAGAAATTAAGCTTCAGTTTGTTAGTTTATTTATTTCTTTTTATCACTCGAACTAAACCGTTATCAGAATATATTTACATACTTAGTCGGTGAGCCGCGGCTTGGTTAGTTAAGGTGTTTAACTGACAACTTTGAGACCATGGGTTCAAACCTCACTAACATATGAAGGGTGTGTAAGTTATTAATAAAAAGTTAAAAAAAAAAAAATACTTACATACTTAACGTATTATCCTCTCAAATAAAATTAGATTTTTTTTTTTGAGAAGAAACGAAAAATAATAAAAGACCACCTCGGTCATCGTCGGAAAGAAATACCAACCTCGGTCATAAATGAGTAGGGCCTTGGATGAGAATGGATTCATCGGTAAAAGCCAAAACAACAAAACCACCGAATAAAAATGGAATTTGGCGGTTAGGGTTTAGGAGAGAGAGAGAGGAAGCCATCTCCTCTTCCAATTTCCATTTCCATTTCCATTTCCATTTCCATTTCATTTTGGTGACTCTCAGACTCTCACTCTCTCACTGGCCGACCAAACTGACGAGGTAATCGAACCATCCCGCTTCTTCTTGTTTCTGTCGTTTTCGTTTCATCTAGGAATTTGTCGGTCGATGATTACACCCTGTCCCAATTTCGGTGTTCGTTTGGGTTCTCTGTTCGGTCTTAAGTAGATGTGTGTTCATGCTCACCGGTTAAATCGGTGGCGTTTTGGGATTTCGTAGAATGAGAATTGCCTGAAATTTCGGAAATGTGGGTATGATCTAAACCCTTTGTTCGTCTGTGTGTTGTTTTGTACGTCGAAAATGAAAAGGCGAAAACAAAAAAGTAGGAAAATTAGCGGAATTTGAGAAAGTAATTATATGAAATTGTCTGTCTCATGTTCATCAGATAAAGTAAAAATTTATATCTGAGTGTTTTGTATCTGAGTGTCTGTAATTACTGAAAATCAGCTGAGGAAAGATGTTGTAGTACACCCAAAAAGTTAGCCTTGTCTAAGGCTAGTGTGGTTTTTGTGTTGGTAAAAACTGTTGATTAGTATGTTTCATGTTTTGTTTTCGGTTGTTTGCGTTAGTTATAGATGAAGGTCTCAAATTTGTCATAGATGTAATGGACATATTAGAAAGGTGTAGATTTTATACATTTCTATGAAACTCAGGTGGCAAGGCTGAAGTTGAAATGAGTATTGCCATGAGTTATGTCTTTCATACTACTTTGAGTGTCAGTCGGTAAAAATCAGCCTCTTTCACTGAAACCCAGCTACAAGCCGGGCTGCATATATCTAAGAACATAACCCACTTCTTTATCTTACTAGCACTGGTTTTTATCAATGTTGAAAGCCATTGAGCTTAGACTTAAGTCCAGAAATGTATCTCTGGACTAGTGAAATAAACTTCATTCTTTAGTGTGATGATGACTGTGTCATTGGTGGTTTGACAAACGCATGGCCTGAACTATTGGGTAAAAGTTGGCACCTATTCAAATTCAGGCAGGGGCTTTGAGCCAAATGTAGTAATTTGGCTGCTTCCCCGTCCTTTTCAATATAAAAAAAAATATTTTGGAGTTGTAGATGAAGGTTTAGGTTATGAGAACAATTGCATAGACTTGATGGATAATAGGTTCCTAGACGCAGTTGAATAGTAAAATCATGGTTAGGACATTGGTTTTGACATTTGATTGGAATTTTCATGCTTCTGAATTATCTTTCTCTTTGCATCTGCTTTCTCATGCACTGAAGTTGTTGGTGACTGGGGAAGCATAAAAGATTTTGTCATTTTCATTTAACCAACCTGGATGGCGGGGTGGGGTGTTCGTCGGCGAGTTACGTACCTTAAAGGAAATAATCCTCCTCAAGTTGCATCTAGCATCTCTAAGGAAGAAGAGGTTGAAGATTCCAAGGATGAAGTTTTAAGAGCTGTGATGGAGGATTCAAAATATGAAGTTTTAAGAGCTGTTAAAAGTGAACCTCTAGAAGATATGCCAGAACCCAAAAGGAGGAAGTGCCCGGGCCGCGGATCTAAAGAAGTACAGGCATCATTGTTTGCTAAGAAAAGGCAGCATGTGACCATAGCAGGAAGAGGAAGATGGAATGATGAGAGGTAAAATCTTTAAAAGCAATTTGTTGGTCTCTCTGCTAGTACTGCTCTTTATGTCTTAACAATTCAAAAATTTGTGCAGGTATAAGAGGGCAGAGCAAAGTTTGTTCAATGTTTTGGAGGCTCAAGATGCAACTTTTGCCCACCCAATTTCCAGGACAGATCTGAGATTGGCAGCGCGTAGACAAATTGGTGACACTGGGCTGATTGACCACCTACTGAAGCACATTGATGGTACAATTGCACCATGTGGGAGCAAGCGGCTTCGGCGGTGGTTCAACCACAATGGAATAATGGAATATTGGTTGGAGAGTGCGGAACTGGCTGACATTCGAAAAGAGGTTGGGTATCATCCTTATTGGTTTCCACAAGGCTGTGGCCCCTCTGAGCATTATAATTCTTCTGGAGAACTGAGGCTACTCAAGGCAGAAGTCGATAAAATGAAAAGGTAGATACATACTTCATAAACTAATTTGTGATTCAAAAAACACTAGTCTAATTATATTATACATTATTTTGTGTGCTTGTATTGAAGTGATATGCAGGAGCTGCTGGTGTCCAAGAAGCAAGAGAACGATCAAAGCAATATGCTGGAGGATTTGGTGAAATGGAAAGCTCAAATTGAGGAAAGCTTGAAACTTAATCTGGGTTCTTGGAAGGGTATACAGGTAAGTCAATACTAAACTATCATCACTTATTAAAAAGTCTTGTAAGATCACTAGAGGAAAAAAGTTAATAAAGCTTTTGTACGATTCTTTTTCATGTTCTCTGAACTCTATGCTATTGGAATATTTCAGTGGGTGATCTGTTTCTGTTGAATTGACTTGGTTGAATCTTTTGTTTTTGTTTTTTTTTTCATTTTTGGTTACAGGACAAGTTGGGGGAGTTCTTGATATGGAAAGCTTCTGTTGAGCAACAGCTGGTGGAATGTACAAATGTCATGAGTAATATGCAAGTAGAGAAGCAATACACTGCTACCAACCTTGTAGCTTCTGAGCAATGGGAGGATTGGTTGGATAACAGCAATGTGGATAATTTCGAGGGAAATGAACTTGTAACTTGGTTTGAGAGTACCACTCCGGTTAACACTGAAGAGGAAGTTATAATCCAAGATCACTGCTCCGCCCCACCAGATGGATCAAAGACTGGTGATAGCTCATCTCAGGACCCTATTTTCACAGCCGAAGAAATGGTTGAACTGGAGAGGTAACGGAATAAACAAGATAAAACATAACTGATACCTTTTTATCATAAAGCTGAAATGTGCTCTCAATCTGCTACCAGGGAGAGAGATGTGCCGAGGCTGGAATGGGAGAAGCAGACTGAACATCAAGCTAATGTGACTCCGAATTCTTCTGCAAGTTCGAAGTCAGATGTTGATAATGTGCATTTGTTTCAGGTGATGTTTACAATAATCGGGCAAGTTTGATCATGCATATGTTGCTTGAAATCAATTCCAAGTTTTATTGGATAACTTTATATATCCCACTGAAAACACTCCTTTTTTGACAGGAAATGTTTCAGGAGTTGTTTAGCTGGAAGTCTCAGATGGAGCAGAAAGTAAGTGAGTTATCGGATTCCGTGAGTGCCCTCAAGCAAACATCAAAACTCTCTACTCCAGCCTTTCAGCTGCCAGAAGACGGGAATCTGAGTATGGACTATTATCCATTTTACAAGTTCTAGAAGAGTCTTAGTTCACATTAGACTAGCACCAGAGAAGATTTAGACTTTGTATAGCTGATGCCTGAAAATCCAGTCCAACTACCAAACCAGTGAGAAACCTGTTTTAACTTTACATGTCGACCCCAAACCCTCAAGCATTTTGCTTTAAGTTAGTGACCTCTGATCTTGAATGTTAATATACCACAGATCTATCTGTGAGGATGCTACAAGAGAAATGACCGACTGGTGGGTATACTTTTCAATATACTTTTGTAACGGGGTCAAGTAGTTATGACAAATCAAATGAAGCATATCTTCATGCTCTGCTTCTTCTTCTTTTTCTGTCTTTTTTTTTTCTTTTTGGAAGTGCTGTTGCTTTCGGAGGTAGAAAGATTATATGGGATTATGGTTGAAATAGTTGATAGGGACAGCTGAAATTGTGTGGATGGTGGGAAAATAGGAAAGACCAGCAGCATTATGAAGTATGAACACTGTTTAAGATTGTAAGTTGAAACATACTCATTCAGTAAGCACCTGCATCGTGATTCATGGACAACCAGACCAGCTCCCTGCAATGGGAAACTCTCGTTAGATATCAAGCACCAAAGCTCCAAAATAGAAATTCTGAGAAACAGTATTGTATTGGCCTCTTAAACATGCAACGGAAAATGGAAGACTAGACTGTGACCTTCCCGTAAAATGTATATAGTTTACCTCTGAATGTGTTGGAAGTTCCCTCTCAAAACCAAATGTATATGCAGACTCACAGACACACAGAATCAAAACCAAAAGTTCATTTTCCTGCATGAGCTGCCTTGAATTCCATAAATCAGATATGCAAAACCAGATACCTCAAAGCCCTCGTTGCGCCAATGTGTGTGATTTCTGGAATCTTAAACTTCACACTTGGCCTGGTTGAGTGCAATATTCTTTTGTCAATCTTCATCACATTCTAGCTTAGTTCTTGCAAGCACTGCTTGGCAAGCAGTACACATAAGCCACATAGCTGTACACGTGCAGCTAAACTAACATGAGTATGGGCCACTGAGCCATTCTCTTCCCCACTCTCAATTTTATCATATATATTAATATATGTGTTAATAAAATTTCGCTACAATTTTTTCTGACCCCCCAAAAAATGTTTATTGCTCCTAATAAAACAGTTTTCAACATTATTGCTCCTCAATAAAAGGTTTATTAGTTATTACCCCTCAACAAAACATTTTATTGCTTTCTAATAATACATAAATGATGAAGGATAAAGTGTAGAGATAAAGAGATAGCAAAAGAATCGTGAAAGATGATATCTTATTCATTGATAGGAGCCCTTTATATAGGGAATTACACAATACCAATTAGGTAAAGAAAATGAATACGTAGATCTAGTCAAACTACATGTCCTATTGGCATAAGACCAAGGCACACATAAAGAATATCTAGAAAGATACAGAATATCCTAGAATACTCCCCCTTGCGCTGCGCGCTGATATGCCGATGGTGCTGATCTATTGCCTCGTCAAAAACCTCGTCAAGTCATACAAACCCTGTAGGAGAAAAACTGAACCTTGATCGTAGGAGAAAAAGAGTACAACACACCCTTCACATTTGATAGTGACATGTATGTATGTGCTAGACTCCCCCTGAAGTTCGCACCTCCCCCTGATCTTTATATCAATCATAGGGCTCTTCCTGATTCTTACTAATCACGGAAGTTTCAACAACTTAGCATGTCCATGCTCTTTAACATGTCTTCAAATGTGGCATTGGGTAATGATTAACTAAATCATACCGTATTGTCCTCAAACATGATCTTTTCCACTTAGATCTTGAGGGGAATGCCACTTGTGAACTCAAAACATAAGTTCGTGCAGGAAATTAGATTTCCGCGCAACATAACCTTCAGTTACTAGAACAGCCGTAACTTCCTCTAGAAATACATATGAATGAACCGTGAACGGTTTTGGAAACTAGACTCATTTAGCTTTCCAACCGTATATTACACACATTCTGGTTCATCAGGAGCTGTTCACAAAGTCCCGTCGAAGTTGACTGTTTTGCCAACATCAGATTCTCGGACAGATTCATCTTACTTTACGAAAACGGCCATAACTCACTCAATATGATAGGTATGATCAAATGGTTGGTGTCACTGGAAAGTAGACACATAGACCTTTCCAATGGTACCAATTTCACCATTTTCCAGTGAGTGATATTTCCTGTAGGTCCTGTGGAATTTGACCTACGAAACTTGGCAGATTCTGATTTCGCTTTTAATGTGTCTTTCTTATGTAGGGATAGAATAAGACTTAACCTTTCATACCATTAAGTATTGAAAAAGGAGTTACTGCCATTACATTGGCATTGCGTGGGCGCATAGCTACACTTAACTTTTACAACTTTTCATAGCGAATGAAATGTCAAGTCTTTCGTATTGTGTTGAGTACATTGATGCGTCTTATTGTACTTAGATGAGAACTCCATCTCTTAACACATATTTGTCATCTTGCTTTAGACAAAACAACGGATCTCTCTTTAGAGCAAATACTTTGACTAATCATGGGAATATATGTAGGCCTCACTAGTTATAGAGTGCCTAAGCCGATTAATGGAAAATCATCATCAATACAGTCATTGAGTACCTTTTCGAGACCGTGTCTTCTCAAGATCTTTTTCTTCAGATGTTAATACATATTGGCATCTCTTGATCCCTCAAGAGTCTATGTAAATCCGAAATGAAACACGCAAAGGCATAATTCACCATATCCCTTCCAAATCAAGTAGAGTCCATGTGTGTTCCAATACATTTAGCAAACGCATGCTCCTGTGGTCTGGAGCCACTTAATTCGGATGAATGAAGTCCGATTAAGACCTTCATGTATATCTCTGATCCCGTAGAGATGTTTATTATTACCACATTCATAGGCTGCATGTTCAGTTATTCGGAAACTACCAAACTGACAAAGTAGTGGAGTTCAATGACATCCATTACGAGAGCATATCTCATCGTAGTCGATCTCAGTGCGTGTTAGTGAGAGACCTTGCGCCATAAGGTGAGTCTAAACTGTTGTTCTCACTACGCTATCTAACAAAGACATAGTTGATAGGGTTTAGCTTGCGGTGTCGGCATCACCTGCCCAAGGACCTATTTCTTTGTTAATGCTGTATCACATCTTTCCATTAGGCTAATCAACTAAGTTGATATCCATCAACGAAAGGTAATTCGATAGTAGACTCATTATCCCACGTCCTCATGTACACTAGTGTAATACTTGTAGATATCTCTATATGGATTGAATTTGACATTGAGACTTCCCCCAACGATAATCACAATTCAGACTTCATAAGACGGATTTGAGTATCATTGATCAATGGATCAGGTTGTGCCAAGCTCGCTTTCTTCCTAGTGCGAGAAAGTATCGAACCTAAGGGCCTCCCTCCTTTTGGGAGCCACACGGCCTTGTGACACCAATTTTGCCACTATATGGCGTCACCATTTCACCATCTATGGTGATGGCGTCAAGACCAACACATTTTGGTCGCGCCATGTCCTTTTGTAGGACATCAATCCTTGCAGACATATTTGCAGCATGTGATCTCGTCACTTTAACACTTTAAGCATTTGGGATCAAGATGAGACTTAGTGGGGACAAACCACGACAATTCACGTCGTTCCACTTGAACATTTGTATTCTTATCTCCCCCTAACGGCGGGAATATTGTCTCATTAAAGTGACAATCCGTAATTTAGCGGTGAATGAGATCGCCTGACAATGTTTCTACATATGCGGATTATAGGTGGAGGTTCATATCCAACCTAAGTACTTATTCATCTCAAATGACCCATCATTGTGCGTAGTGGCAGTGCGATTTGGCACCTAGAATAAACATCTAGCTGAGCTCAAAGATTGGAGATCCGTTTCAATCTTGATTGAGCTCAAGGATTGCAATTTCGTGTCAATCCTAGTACACAGTCACGAGCTGTAGTACAACAATATTCAATGATGGTGGGTCGTAGATGAATAGTAAAGCTGCATGTAAATATTGCATAGCCCCAAGACAAAATAGAAAGATTGGTGCGCATCAATAATGTTCGAGCGACAAGTTAAAGTTGCTTAGTCGTAGCCTCGGTGAGACCGTATTGCATGTGAACATGGGGTACAGGACACTTCAAATTACATCCCGATACACTTCTTTAAAGAATGGGTAGTGAGCCCGTAGAAGTATAAGCAGCATAAGTAGTAGATAATAGTGTAACATGTGACCAGTGTGTTAACACTTCAACCAACACCATAAAGCATAAAAAGATGTCCGCAAGTTGGTTGTATCTATCTACATAGTTTGATGTAAGAATGAAATGTTCACTTTTGTGTCATTTAGCATAGGAGGGTCTTACTCCTAATTTAGCTAAAGAATAGGCTTTCAAAACGAGCAATGAACATTGCAGGGGGCCAATGCGATATCGAGGGAGGGCCGGTGCACCTCATTTGCTTGAGGAATTGACCGGACGGACTCCAAGAAGTTGGAGTAGTATTTGGGTGACGTCAATGTCCCCCGGGTCACCACCATGCTTCATGGTGATGCTAGATCTCGAATGTCTTTGTTTTGAGCGGAAGAATGGATGTCCATGAGAAAATCTCAAAATTTGGACCATCTTTTCCAGGATGACCGATTTATTTAAACTAAAGCCTATATGAGCCGGTGTCCCAAATATCATGTTTGGCGACAATATGAGATTCGATATTCGAATCGTAGTGATATACAGTCCACTAGATTGACTCATGAACTTCTCCAGGATGCGCTTTAGTCTGCATTCATGAGAAGGTTGTTCATTCTCACAATGTGTTTTCAAATGAAAAATATTAGCATGAATGTCTTTAAAGCTCAACATGGTTTGGTTGCCTCTCAATGCATAGAGGACATCTGTGACGTTGATCATGGTGCCATGAGGCATCAAGATTTAAGCTAAACCGCGTCCTTGAATGACCGGTATGATTCAATTATTGTAGTTACAGAAGATTTACAAAGGCACAAAATCCAAAGATAGTTGCCGGTTCCTTAGAATGTTGTGGATAGTTCCATTATCTGCGAAGCACTCAATATCTCGATGAGACATATCTACAAGAAGGAGTAGATAGGCGAGTTCATAGTTCCACTTGAACCATTTAGAAGGATTGAAAGAAGCTACGAAAAGCTGCAATCCCGAGAGTGCATAAAAATTTCCGCGCAGAATGACCTTTTCACACTAAAACAGCCATAACTTCTTCGTTAAAATAGATATGGACGAACCGCGAAAAGTTCTGAAAACTAGACTCGTAGAGCTTTCCAATGATATAAAGCTCACTGTCTGGTTCGTCCGCAGATGTTCATAAAACTCAAACGTAGTTGACTATCCAGAAGGGACAGATTGCTGTTTTTCGTAGAATTGGCATGTGCGAAGCTATGAAGCTTGCAGGTGGCGTGTAGGCTTTTGCCTTAGCCAAAAGTGACGTGTGTATGATCAAAACCAAATCCTTTCGGTCGTTCTATGGTCGTAAACTCCATGACTAGTTAGCAAAAGCTCCCTGACATGAACATAAACTAACTCAGAGGACCTAGAGGATTTGATCATGATGATAATTTTCCGGTTTTGATAAGTCTTCAACGTCTTTTGTAAGGCGGAAATTGGTTTAATAGCGTAGGGGGATCCAAAATCAAAAGCTTTCGGTAACTCCAAGTCAGTATGACCAAGCATGTTCGTGGAGGGTCGGTAGTGCGAGGCACACTTGAAACCACTA
The DNA here is from genome assembly GCA_009720345.1 of Fragaria iinumae. Taxonomy (NCBI): domain Eukaryota; kingdom Viridiplantae; phylum Streptophyta; class Magnoliopsida; order Rosales; family Rosaceae; genus Fragaria; species Fragaria iinumae. The sequence continues at coordinate 19,660,274 of CM019117.1, read as the reverse complement.
TCTCTTTAATTTCGGACAATTCTAAGACATCACACTGAGCTTGAATGAGCCTAGTTGAACAATTGATGATGGAAAATCCACTATAGGGTAGAAGACTTAACTAGAAACACGTTGGCGATCCTCCTTGAGGATGCAAGGCCGTACGTCATCTTCACTTGGAAGAGACTAAAACAGCACAATCTAACCATGTAGATTGTAAATATGTCATGCTTTTAAGGACGATGTAAAAATGTACATCTTGTTTGTAAATCAATACGTACCATAAGAAGAGAATAGTTTCATAACTTCGAAAAAATTCTCAAGGCATTCATTATTGCTAATGTGAGTACATCGAGGTCACAAACAATGCTTTTAATGGTTTGTCCTTCGGATTTGATCACACACAATCCGGAAAAGCTGCGAATTCATCAAACACAATTCGGAAAAAGGCCTCGGATTGATCAAACACAATCCGGTCATAGGTCGGGGTTGATCATACACAACCCGGACAAGGAAACAAGAGTGATCAAACACACTCTTGACCCGCGAATAAAATTCCGGGATTTTTGGTACATGCACGCATAAAATCCCAAGCATAAAATAGAGATGGAGAAGGGAGAAAAGATTTTATCCCCCCGAGTTATTCCAAAGTAAATAATTGTAATATTAAAGCTTACTTGCTAGTTTACCAAATAAACTGCGTTTATAGGAGCTCTGATGAGTTTGAGTCGATTGCAGGCTTCGACCGAGGGTTGGGAACCTTTCTGGCTTTCCTTGGAAGACGAGCAATCTTGAAATCTTTGGTTTCTAGAGGCTGCCGAGAGGAGAAATGACGGTTCGCCTACTTCGACTTAGAATTTGGGGATGAAAATTTGACAGAAGGAGCAGCTCTGGATGGGGAAGCTGCTGTCAAAAATTCAGGTTGATCGGAGCAAGGGAAGATGGTGAACCGGTGGTCGGTAGTGGCGGCGGTCTGGAATCTTCCGGCAACCGGTGTGAAGACTTTCTGGCCGGTTCTTAGGGTGAGGCCGGCGGCGTTGGATCCGGGACGGAAAAAGCTTTCTGGGGATATAAAATTCCGGCAGAGGGCAGTAGGAATTTTGGTCGGAAATCGGGAAAAACAAGGCTGCCCGATTTTAGGGTTTTGGAAAACAAATGGTGGGCTATTGGCTCTAGGGTTAGAACAAAGTGCATGATAACGTGGTGAAGGATAAAATGTAGAGACAAAGAGATAACAAAAGAATCGTGAAAGATGATATCTTATTCATTGATAGGAGCCCTTTATATAGGGAATTACACAATACCAATTAGGTAAGGAAAATGAATACAAAGATCTAGTTAAACTACATATCCTATTGACATAAGGCCAATGCACACATAAAGAATATCTAGAAAGATACAGAATATCCTAGAACAATAAACAAATTAATGTCCTCAATAAAACATTCGGCAAGGGTAAGGTATGAACCCCGCAACGTCTTGCAAGGTTGGTGACACATTCAAAAAAGTCTACTGATTATGGTTCAATCTCGAGAAAATTTACTACAACCGAAGTCCGGTGACCTAACTCACTTAAGTCTGGTGAGGTTTCGGTTAAGTCTTCTCTATCTTCCACTATCTCATTGTATGAATGTATAAGAGGCAATGATAAATAGTCTTAAAATAATTTTGTTTGTTAAGACTTTAGTTTTTTTTTTTATATTTTTTTTTATCAAGGACGCCAATCATTATATTGAATAAATGTAGGAGTACAACATGAACACGATCCGTTCGCGAGGGCCTCGTACAAAAGTAACCATGTGAAACTACCCAAGAACAAACCTAAGAAAACGACCTTGAGGACGAGATGCATGCGACACGAACAAAACCCTAGATCTAGGTTTTGCCACCGCACAAAGAGTGAAGAAAGGAGAGCTCTCTTCATCTTTTCTACTAATCCTAACATTGTTAAGACTAGTTAAAATTAGTTGATTTGGGCACAAATTAGTTGACTAGTTAACATTGAAGTACTTGTTGTAAACTTGTAATGGGAAGTGAGGTAACAAATAGACATTAACTAAAGAACCAGAAATGGAGCGGGATATTTTGAAATTTATCTTTCAGCGCGTTTTATTTTGTCTTCCCGCCATTTCACCCAAAACCATTTTACACAAGTGGATAAAAAAAACAAAAAAGAAAAAGTCCGTCTCAGTTCCATGTTCTCATGAGTTATTAGCAAAACGCTTTGTCGAAAATGTCGACGTGGCACATGTTCTCCGACGCCGCCGACAATTTCCGGTGGCGATTCTCCGGTCCGGACCCCAACACCAGGCCGCCGGACGCCGCCTTCTATACCGACAACGAAAATCTCAGCTCAAGCGCTCGCTTGCCTTCCATGGCCGACCTGTTGCTTCAAGGCTGCTCAAAGCTCGCGGCGGAGAGTCAGATGAGTCACGGCGGACTCGGCAGATCCGTCTCCGTCAAGCCGTCTTCGTTAGCCAAAGCGGCTTCGCTTCTGGGGGCCTCCGATTCAGGTTAGGTCACCGAATTGGGATTTCAATTTCACTGAATTTGATTTGTCAATTTCAATTTCTTTATTTATTCATAATTTTCAATTGAAAACACTAGGAATGTGAGAAAAATGAAAGAGACAAAATTGTAGTTGAAAACTAGAGTAGTTTATGAAGTTATCAAGTACTCATTAGAAGCCGAATTTTCGATGCTGTGTTGGTGGTGTGCAGGCCGAATGAGAGGTAGTGGAGGAGAGATTAGAGGTGGTGGTTTAGGTGATTCGCTTTTCCAGACTGCCTCTGGGAAGATGGTTAATATATCTTCCAAAGGTCTTGTCAAGGCCAAGAAATTGCTTAGTTTGGAAGATGAGAATGAGGACTGTAGTCTTTTTTCGGGGTTCAACATTGGTGGGGTTAAGGATGCTGCATCGGTTTCAAGGTCTTTGGTGAATCATATGACTGGTTCGGTGCCAAGTGGGTTGACGGATGTGTCCAATCTGAGTTCTGTGCAAGCTGAAGTGCCTAGTTTGGCTTGTACACCTTCATCAGTGAAGTTACATACACCCGGAGGAAGATCTACTTCTGTTTCTACTGATGGATGTATGGCTGGTTCCGTGCAGAGTGGATGTAAGAATGACTTTGATCAGAGTTTTATGCAATGCAAGATGACAATAAATTCAGTTTCCACACTTTCTTCAGTCCAGTTACATACACCCAGCGGAAGAACTTTGTCTGTTTCAAATGGTGCACACAAGACTGTTTCGGTGCAAAGTAGATTTAAGAATGAGTCAAAGCTAAATCATTTGCAACATAAAATGCCTAGTTCGGCTTGTACGCCTTCATCTTCCAAACTACTTGCACCCGGAGGAAACTCTGAATGTCTTTCCACTGATCTGAGTTTTATGCAATCCCAGAAGCCTAATTTAGCACCCAAGCCTCCATCAATCAAATTCAATACAGCTGGAGGAAGATCTATATCTGTATCCACTGATGCACTACAACGTGCAAGGAATCTCCTTGGTGACCCAGACTTGGGAACCCTCCTGAATGAGGGGAATTCAGACATGGATCTGACATTTTCAAAAGGTAGTGAACATGATAGTCACACTGCCTCTTCCCACCAGAAAATGCCAAAGTCCAAATTTTTAACAAAGAGTTTTGTATCTCCACTGCAATCATCGACTAATCAAGTGCGGACATCAGCAGTCAAGTCAGATAGTACAAATTGGGGCACTAACCTGATCAGCCAATTTGATGTTGTTAGCAATGAAAATGCCCGCAGGTCAAATGGTGAGTTTCCTTGTGGCAAAAAACCCTTCAGCAACAAACCTTGTACTCTCACTACAGTGGAGAACAATTATTTGGCAAATGGTAATGGTGAAAGGATTGATCCTGTTGAAAGGTCACTAGCCAAGCCATTGGTGGATATTTCAAATACCATTGGCACCTCTCCTCTGAGTAATATACGAATGGCTGGTGTAAAGAGGAAGCTAGGAGGGAATTCTGTTTCTTCATTCAAGAAGCCTCGCATTTCTAACTTCTCCACCCCATTGCATAGGAATGTTCCACTCGTTCCTAGTGGTATACTTCAAGTGTCTTAATTACCTTTGTCTATATTGGTTATCAATGAAAACCATTTTCACTTAACCTTCAATTCCATTAGGTTTGTCTACTTTTCCCTCTGACCATTCAAGTTTCAAAGGAAGGGTTTCTACTCGATATCCTGTCCTGGTGCCTAGAATTCCTTTGAAAAAGTATTTTGGATTGCCACCATCAGATCAAACCATGGTATGGAGACTGATAGTTCTGTTATTTTTCACCAACATATTATCTTTGTTTTGCCCACTGATACCTTTTTATGCATCAAAATGAATTTAGGTGGACTGCATGTCAGATCAGGTGAGAAGAGTTACAGCAATTAATGCAGAAAACTACATGTTTCCTGATAAATCTGGCTTAAACTACGTCGGAGCAGAAGCTGTTATGCACATTTTGGCTTCTTCCGGAGGCTCAACACAAAATACTTTCAGAGAGTAAATATCTGTCCTTAAAACACTTCTATTTAAGAATGTCGGCACTCTCTCGATCCCACTCTCCTTCTCTCTCTCTCTCTCTCTATAAAGGAAAAATAATTAGTGTCTGTTTCTGTTCAATTTCTGATGCCATATTGATGTATGAAAATTTTGGTGAAAAAAGGAGTTATGGAAGTGTTCTTAATTAAAACTGCATGATTTGAAATTACTTACATCTGGAAAATTGTCTATGCAATGGTAGTTTGGATTGGTTAGACTATAAAACATCTTGAAATTCTTGTAAGTGGCCATTCTATGGAACCTGTGCAATTGTTAGATGGCATTCTGTATTTTAGATTGTCTATACCATGATTTGACCTTTTGTTGGGATTCTAATAATATTCCTCTATTTAGGTGGGTCATAAATCACTACAAGTGGATTGTCTGGAAACTGGCTTGTTATGAGAGATGCTATCCCACTAAAGCTTTAGGAAAATTTTTGACGCTGCCCAATGTGCTTGAAGAACTGAAGTATAGGTATCTGTACTTATACTATACCTATTTGTTACTCCTGTGGTGGCTTGTGGGGTATCCATGATTAACAATATGTAATGCATTTGTACAGATATGAAAGAGAAGTGAATCATGGTCACCGCTCTGCAATTAAGAAAATACTGGAAGGAGATGCGTCACCTTCTTCAATGTTGGTCTTATGCATTTCAGCTATCTGCACAAAACATGGCCCAAATATAGAGACTATCTCGGGAGCTGAAAATAGTAGTGCTGCAAAAGTTGAACTTACTGATGGGTGGTAAGAAATGAGTCAATTACATTCTCTACGCTTTAAACTATATTGGAGACGGCATGTAAGATGTTTTATTTTAATTATTATTATTATTATTATTATTATTATTATTCTGTCTCACAGGTATTCAGTGGATGCTATTCTGGATGCTCTCCTATCAAAGCAGCTCGCTAGTGGAAAATTGTTTGTTGGACAGAAACTTCGGGTATTTATATGTTGGTCTATTATTTTTAGCATTTCATCTTGATTGAAGCATTGTGTACCAATTTCTGCTTGCTTACATTTTGCTTTTTACTGATGAAGATTTGGGGAGCAGGACTCTGCGGCTGGGTTGGGCCTATTTCACCCCTCGAGGTTGACATTTTGATTTTTCTTTGAAGTGAATTTTGAACTATATTTCCTTCTTAGAGGAATTTCTCAGGTTCCTGGTTCAACTTCAGGTGTCAAGAGAAGTTATGTTACGGCTACACATAAATGGCACATATAGAGCTCACTGGGATGATCGAATGGGATTTTGTAAGAACTATTTCTCAGTGTCCAGTTTTGGAGGGGTTGACCCTTTTTTACTGTTTTATCTTAATGCTTATGGTGCTTGATCCTCAAATCTATTCGTACAGGCAACCGTGTTGGCTCTCCCTTAGCATTTAAGTGCATCAAGAGCGATGGGGGTCTAGTTCCTTGGACTCTTGTAGGAGTCACACGGATATACCCTATTTTATACAAAGAAAGGTGGTTTGGAATATCATCTATAATTACTTAAGACATTACATGTTTACAACAATTTGAAAATGACACGGGTTTTCCTTTTAGGTCAAGTAATGGAAGATCTGTTGTGAGATCAGAGAGGTTGGAGACCAAAATGATGCAATCTTATAGCCAGAGGTGTGTCTTCTGCTAAGAAAACCACTATAACTTCCTTTAAGATGACATTTATAGTTCATATTTCCTTTAAACATTCTGAAATTTTCAGCTGTATATATAGGCATTGACCTTTTTGATAGCAAGTATGCTCTCCTTTATTGTTACAGTTTTTACTTTTATTTTATAAATTTAGACTTCTTTTTATCGTAAAAGGATACAAATACACACACACATGTAGTCATATACATAAAAATATAAGAATATTTTTCTTCCCTTAAACAAAACATAAACAGATTTGAGTTACGTTGGAAGCTACAATATCTAACATGAACCATCATATATGATTATCAGTTGATCAGGTACACAATGCTTCCTTAGTTATGTGGTTCTAGATGGTCAAAAACTTAAATGAAGACCAGGCCCTTTGCATGAGCTTAGGCAGGAGAATGTGATCTGTTGATAAGTATTGCGTACATTTATACAATACTTGGAGTTTGATTGCTTTGATAGTATAAAAAGTAATCAACTTCAATAGGTCCAAGGATACATGTAATTTATTTTCTTATTGATTCATGGAAAATTCTATTCTCATTATATGTTCTCATGAGAATTTTCATTCTCACTATTGTTTTTATACAAGCAATCAAATATTCATTAATTCTTAAGATGCTATAATTTTCACCTAGAGTGGTCATGTAACAACGACCTTGCCAATCTACATGTGCTTTTCTTCCCGCAAAAAATCCTGTTATTGTTGCCCTCTCATTCTCTGTGTGTATACTCTCTTGCAAGTATTTATGTGATTGATATTCCAATGGATGCAGGCGCTCTAATGTTATTGAGGGCATTATCTCTGAGTTCCAAAGAGGACTAGAACATTCACATACATGTAATGAGAGAGACAGTGAAGGAGCAAAACTTTTGAGGATACTAGAGACAGCTGCTGAACCTGAAGTTTTGATGGCAGAGATGAGTACAGAACAATTAAATTCTTTTACCAAATATCGAGCAAAATTAGAGGTCGGTTTCAATTGTTTTGACTTTTGGAATGGTTTTCTATAGAAACAGATTTTGATGATGGCAGGTTTGTCATTAGGCAATCAAGCAGTCAGACATGGAGAAATCAATTACGAAAGCACTAGAAGATGCTGGATTAGCTGAGAGGGAAGTAATGCCATTAATGAGGGTGAGGGTAGTTGGATTAACTAGAAGCTTATGTAAAGGAAAAGACAGTCCTAAAGAAGGACTAATAACAATCTGGAACCCGTCAGAGCAGCAGGTGAATCTCTCTCTCTCTCTCTCTCCCTCCCTCCCTCCCTCCCTCACCAACACCATTGGGTATTCACACAAGTGGCTTAAGTATTCCTTTTAATGATCAGAAGTCTGAGTTGGTTGAGGGGCAAGCATATACTGTTTCTGACCTTATACCAACAAGTCCGGCTGCTGATATTCTATACTTGCTAGGAAGAGGATCCAAAACAAAGTGGAAGCCCTTATGTCAGCAGACAATAGATAACTTCAGGTACGTGTTATATTAAATATGTTTCTGTCTTTGTTATCAGTTATCTTTTCTCTCAAAAGTTTAAATCCATCTCAGGCCCTTTTTCAGTCCTCGCAAATCAATATTATTGTCAGATTTTGGTCAAGTTCCTCTTTCCAGGTGAATAGGCTTAGCCTGCCATTTCCATTTTGATTCTTCTGTTCATTCTTAAAGAAATGTAATGTTAGTTTATTCTAATTGCTCTTTAACTGTTGCGTTGAATTTTTTATTTTTTATTTTTTTGGGTGTGTGTGTGCAGTGAATTTGATATTGCTGCATTCGTGCTGTTTGTGGGGGATGTTTATATAGCGGGTCACCAGAAGAAACAGTGGGTGTTTGTGACAGATGGTTCCATTTCTGAATCAAGGTCAGAAGGACTAAATGATTCTTTACTTGCCATCTGCTTCTGTTCACCGCATGTTGATGATCAGTCAGATGCTCCTTTAAACTACAACCTCGCAGGTTCAACGGTATGTAACGTGCTTTCTCAACAGTCACTCATGTCACTTATCTTCAGAAGTTGTTCAATTTGGTATAAACCAAAGACAACAATTGTCATGTTTAATACAGCTGGTAACTTGAAAAAGACTAATAGAGTAACAGGTTGCCATTTCTGTGTCTTAAATCTGAATGGATCTGAATTTCTCTGAATTCTAAGCAGAAATTAATATAAGATCTGAATAATATGATTATTTCTGTTCTGTGTGTGTGTGTGTGTGTTTCCAGACCTAAGTTTTCAGTAATAATGCTAAGCTGCCACATTTAAACCACTTGACTTGGCATTTTTTGTGGTAATTAACAAATTTCTTTGGCAAATTATGTGTAAGTGTGTGTGTGTGTGTGTGTGTGTGTCTGTGTTTGTCTCTGTTTCCAGACCTAAGTTTTCAGTAATAATGCTAAGCTGCCACATTTAAACCACTTGACTTGGCATTTTTTGTGGTAATTAACAAATTTCTTTTGCAAATTATCTATAATCTTTAGTTCTTTACATGTTCTGTGTTTGCAGGTTGGTTTTTGTAATCTCATCAAGAGAGCAAAGGACCAAATGAATGCTCTTTGGGTAGCTGAAGCTACAGAAAACTCGGCATACTTTTTGAGTTTTGACTCTCGACATTGTTCACATCTCAAAGATGCTGCTGCCTCTGCTGAAAGATGGGGCAGGATCTCTAGCTTGGTCTGTATTTCAAAACTTTAATTGTAGTCAATGGTGTAATCTTTGTTTCTCTTCTTTTTTGTTTTCTTCTTTTTGGAAATGATTCTATGTTACCCTGCTAAAGTAATTCCTTGGTTCTCTATGCAGACGATCAATAGGCTCAAGGAGAGGGTTCAATTTATTATTGGAAAAGGGTAGATTGTGAAAGGAGCTCATTTCAAATGTATGTAAGTCTCCTTACACCTTTCTGTTTTATGATATTAAACATTACGGCTATTCAGTGATTCTGTATTGTCATTTTCTTTGCTTATGCGTGCGTGCATCAGTCTTTATATTGGAAACTAGAGTGCTGACTGATCTCAAAAATAAGATTGCTGGTGTACAATAACTTGAGTTTCCACCTGAATGTGATCATGATAGATAAGAAATGGTTGTTCAAGGCTTCTCCTTTTCAAGTACTTTCTGAAAACTTACAGTTTATTTCAATGCAGTGAAAATGATAGGAGCGGTATAGCACCATTTAGGTTATTAGCTTTTACTGTTCCTCAAAACTTACTAGGCCTACCCGGCTACCCTAGAATGTAGATAGCTCACTTAAGATACACTAAGTTGAGCTGGGTTCTTGCAGTTACGTGGTAAAGGTTCATTAGCTATTTATCATTTACTTCCTGGCAATCGTGTTAATGATGCCTCATCTCCTTTCTCCAGCAGATTTTCGTCTAGCATTCAATTGAGAGAACCTTCAACAGAAAAGAAGCAAAAGCATGCATGGCCAGAAGTAACTAGCTTCCACCGGATCCATTTTTGAATTGGTACTCATATGGTGGCCATTTGTACTTTGGAAGGCATTGCAGATTACTCATTTATATCGCAGTTCAAGCTAAGTAATGCCATCGACTACTCTCTGATGAGTGATGATCATAGATATGCAGGCTCTTGTACGTCTTGTGAAATAGGAAAGTCTGATATTATATTCTACCCAGTGGAGAGAGGCTAACCGCTAACATATATCATGTTCATAAAAATAGAAAGGCTTTAGACTTGAAGGTCTACTTGTCTAAGGTCTATTTATCCATTTTCAGTTATACAAGATTAAACCTTCACTACTGTACGTCAGATTTGGTGAACTTGCTGATCTACTTCCTATTATTTTTGGGTCAATTCTCACCTTAATTTGTATAGTCCATCTAGGTTTCCTGTAAGATTTAGTAATCCTTACTTCTTGGGGTTACCTATTATGTTTAGGTTAATGTCTGATCTTACCTTAATTTTGGTGTAGTCATTCTAGGTTTCCTGTAAGGAGATAGGTGCTACTCAACATACATCACCAATATATACAATAACATTAACTTTCGTGTATCTCAACTTGATTATCATATCAAGCTAGAATAATGGTGCGATGGTCGGCCAAAGATGATTTCCCCCGAGAGCGTATAATATACGTTCCATGGATAGCCAAGTACCAGATGCACCAAAAAAAAGAAAGAAAGGTTATTAAGAGATCCTGAAGAAGAATATGAGCACACTTTGATCATTCAGAATCTCTCTCGCAAATTGTTCCTCTACCAAGATGCTCTAAATCCACCGGAAACCATCATTGAAAAACTCCGGGAATTACCAAAGACATACGGTACCACCTTCTTCGAGGAAGACCATCCCATCAAAGACAGCGAACATGAATCCAGAGCAAGTAGTGTCAAAAGTTTGTAAATTAAAAGCACAGGCTCGTAAAAATCGCAATCTATAAAAGAGACCTTTTTCATTTGCAGATATTCCAAGGCTTGATCGGGTGCAACCGATCATACAACATATGTCGTCAGCAACTTTACGCACCATGTACGTGCTTTGGTAGAGCTTGGTGTTCCTGTAATATATTTCACGAAGCTTCATTCGTATCTTCATAGCTCAAAAATAAAAAAGAGAAGCTGGGAGGTAATCTTGTCTACCTCAGTGCTCTTTTCAGCTGTGTCTCCAAAGCTGCGATTGAATTCTTTTCCTAGTGCAATCAAGAGCCAAAGGCAACCAACAATTCAACACCAATGGAAAAGATACGAATGAAGCTTTGTGAAATATATTACAGGAACACTAAGCTCTACCAAAGCACGTACATGGTGCGTAAAGTTGTTGATAACATATGTTGTATGATCGGGATAGTTATTCTGTGTTGTCAGAGCAATCTAAGAATTGAAACTGATAATAATTAATACAAATAAGTTAACTCGCAACCTATCGACAATATGGCAGCAGAATGGGTAACTATGTCTCGACTTCTAATACGCCAAACCAACGAATATGCAGACTGGGCATTTGAAAACGAAATGCCAGGAGAGAAGCATTTAAAAACGTTAGTGAGTGGACAAAAATAAAATTAAAAAGAATCGAATAATTAAATAAAATTTTATGCTTTCTCACTCTCTGATAAGCAAGAAATCCGATCCAATGCATGCAAGTGTTAATGAAACCTTTATTGAGAAACGTCTAAAGAAAACGGACTAGTCCCACTAGTCAAAAACTCAAAATAACAACAAATTAAAGTAAATAATAAATTTTGTAAAAGAAAATATCGAGATGGTGGACTAGCCCCGCTGGTCAAGATAAGAATAATACAATGAGAATTAAAATACAGCCATACTAGTGAGCCTCCCAGGCAAAAGTACTCTCATACTCCCGATACCTTCACGTTATGACAACAGAGAGGGTACCAAACTTGAGTGATATTGTCGACTACATCACATCACCCGAAGGCGGAAAGGGCTTGAGTGACCCCACTTACAACATGGAAACCACGTCGCCTCGAAAGGCAGAACAACATGTTAGCATGAACAATAAAAATCCAACAAGTATGACATAAGAAAGGAAATATAAATCCATGTGAGTTTCCCCGAAACTCATAAATAAAACATAATTACGATTTATAACTGTATTCGGAAAATTCCAAGAGAAAAAAATTAATTAAATTCAACGACGTGTCCCACACGTTTAAATGCTCAATGAAATAATTAACTCAAACAATCAACATGTTTTGAAAATGTCACACCCCAAATTTCAGATAAATAAAAATCCAAATTCAAGACATGATAACAAAAATAAAAAGATCAAATAATACAATCCGACGTTTACATAACTTGAGAAGTCAAGTAAAAGTCAAGCTCTAAAACGCTCACTACAATTTGACAATCAATAATAAAAATATTCAACTCCTAATAGGCAGCTTCTAGACATCTACATCTCAATCTTGAAAATCCTCACCTGCAAAATCAACATCTACACCATGGATTGGTGTACCGGGTTGTAAACAACAAACCCGGTAAGCTTTAATAGCTCGTATGAGTAAATCTACATTAAAGAACTCAACTCAACATCATATAAAATAAAACCAGTAATTCATGCATTAGAAACTTAGTTCAGGAATCGCCTAAAAGCAAGAGAATGCAAAAGAGAGTAAATAAGAAAACACAACAATTCACAAACAATCAAAATCATAAATGAATCCTGCAAAAAACATAGTTAAGGAATTCCATTAAAAATCACACAATTAAGATTAAAGAATCTCATGCATTAAGGATAATTCAGGAGATACTCAAAACAAAGAATTTAAATGACAACACATAAGAACATCACACAATCATTTCTCCACCCTTACTTATGAATTCGTCAACACATAGTCATCCCCCATAAGTAACCAAACAAACACGTACTCATGAGTTCGTCAACACATAATCATCCCTCATAAAGTACCGACAGACAGTCTAGAGCTCTAAACTAACCGTAACCAATCACCCGGCCAAGGCTTGGTTCCTAGTTCACTGACACCATCATGAAGACTCCTAATCTAATGCACATAATCACCACTAAGGCATACACATTCACAACTAATGCACACAATCACCACGAAGACACCATTCCACAACTAATGCACACAAGGTTCTAAAAAACGCTAGGCGCTAGTCGGGCGGACAGCCAGCGCCTAGCGCCCAGAGGATTAATTGAGCGCCTAGGCGGTTTTTTATTTTCTATATTTTTATGTATTTAATTAAAATAATTATATAAATAAAATTTATAAAAAGCATTATTATGTTCTAAAATAGCAAAAATACTTCAAAGATAGACAAAATGTTCAACAACAATGTTCTTAGAAATTATAAAAAAAAAAACAATTTGAAAGAAACAAATTAGATTCTTGCTAGCCTATGCCTCAAATTCTTCTTTTCCATATTCCTCTTGCACTTCTTCTGTGTCGGTCTCAAACTCAAAGTCTATTTCATCTTCTTCCTCTTCATCCGATACAAAATCATCCTCATGAAGTTCTCTAATTTCTTGAAGTCTAGAACTTCTCCGAGGCTCTAAGCCACTACCCACTCCCAAATCATCTCCAACCATTTCACTAGTAAGATCCGACTCAACATCTTCATCACCACCATCAACAATCCATCCTTGTGCCATAGTTGCTTCACTAGAAAGTAGTACATCCACATTCTTCTCTTTCTCTCTTCTTTTCTTGTTCATAATCCTTGCATTGAATTGGACATACACTAGATTGTTCAACCTTGTTGTATCTAGTCTATTCATTTTCTTTGTATGTATCTACATTAGGGAAAAACAATTAATTGATAAACTATATTGTTACTTGTTTGTATGAGTGCATAACTAAATAAAATAAGTACTTACCCCCTTAAAAGCACTCCAATTTCTTTCACATCCGGATGAACTTGTGGTCAAACCAAGTATTCTTTTAGCCATTCTTTGCAAAAGTGGTACTTGGTTTCCATAAATACTCCACCAAGCAACTATACAATATTAAAAACAAGTAACATTTATGAATTAGCAAAAACTATAAAAGCAAAAATAACAAAATAATTACAAATGAATTAGTAAGTATTTCTTACCCGGATTATAATTTTCATTATCTTGTGCGCATCCCACCTTAGCCAAAGCTCTTCCAAATACACCCTCTTTCTTCAAGTACTTATGCAATTCTACATTTGTCACCTTACTTTGAGTTTCAATGTCATCGGGAAAGAATGTCTCAACACAAGTAAGAAACTCTTCCATGACAATATCATCATTTCCAATGCTTGGATCGGTATAAGTGTAGTAAGGATTCAAGATGTAGCCTGCTAAATGCAAAGGAGAATCAAGACGATCCCGGTATTTCCCATCAATAATGTCTATGATTGGACGATAGTGAGTTTCTTGATCTTTGAATGCCTTTTTAACCTCCTCCTTTGCTATAAGTATCTCTCCATACACAAAGCCCATTGATGGCTTTCTATCCCCATCAACAAGGCGAAGCACCTTGACTAAAGGGGCAAACACTTTCAAGCAAAGACTAGCTCCATTCCAAAAAGCAGCACTCAAAGCAATATTCCCCGCCGCTTTCCCTTTTACACTCTTTCCATGTTTGCTTTCATTCCATTCATCACTAGTAATCATACCTCTCAAGTCATTCTTCTTCTCCATCAAGCTTTGCAAAGTGAGAAAAGCGGTTGCAAATCTTGTGACTCCCGGCCTCACTATGTCTCTTTTCTTTGTGAACTTTCTCATCATTGCCAAAGTCTTGTGATGTGCATAATGTAGATGGTGAAAGTCTTTGCCTTCTCAATTACTCATTTGAATCTAGGTTGAGTGCCAATTCCTTGAAGCATAAGATTGATGGTGTGAGTGGCACAAGAAGTCTAAAATATGTTTGGCCTCTTCAACTTCAATAAATCTTTTGCCGCTATATTATTTGAAGCATTGTCCGTCACAACTTGAACCACATTTTGTGGCCCAATTTCTTCAATACACTTGTCCACATATTCAAAAATATATGCCCCGGTGTGTGACTCATCCAATGCCTCTTTAGAAGAAAGAAAAGTTGTGCCTTCTGCACAATTGACACACAAATTCATGATACCTCTTCTTTTTCGGTCGCTCCAAGCATCGGTCATGATAGAGCAACCATTCAAAGCCCACTCTTCTTCTTGCTTCTTCAATAAACCTTTAGTTCTCTCTACTTCATCTATCAATAATGGCTCCCTTAATTGGTATTGGCTTGGATGTTTGTAACCCGGGCCAAATTGACCAACCGCTTTCACAAACCTCTTGAAGCTATCATTATCAATAGCATGAAAAGGGATCCCGGCTTCATATACCCATCTAGCCAAATATTGATGCACATTTTTTGTTTTTTCCTTGAAAAGTGCATCATTAATATTTTGTTGCCTCATCTTCCCACTTCCATGCATTGAGAAGTCAGGGTCAATAGTAGATGCATAACAGTCCATAGGTCCAAGATTACGCCACTTTCTTCCTCCACTCACACTATCATCTTCATCTTCTTCAATGATAACTTCTTCCCTCACTTCTAAATCATGCACATACTTTTGTCTCTTCTTAATTCTTCCTTCCTCAATAGCTTTCTTGCATCTTGCCTTTTGATCATCCAAAGAATTTCTACATGCGGTGACATTCCCCTTGATGTTGGCAACATGTTGCTTGAGTCGATGTATTCCACCACTCACTAGTTTTCCACATAACTTACACTTTAACTTATCTACATTTGTAGCATCCACCAACTCCGCAAATTCCCAACCCATATCACCTGACTTGCGTATCAATGTCGTAGTCGTCTCCGACATTGCATTAGATGCTGAAGAAGAAGTAGTTCCAGCCATTTTTCTGTATGTGTAAATAACTAAATAATGTAATCACAAGTTCACAACTCATTAACCTCATAATTCACCAAAATTGGCAGAATAACACATCTCATATTCCAAAGTTGCAAATCCAAAGATAACAAACCACTTAAACAGATGCATTGATTCACATAATCATATATTCATATTGCATATTTGCATATTATGTATGTGGCCAACTAGCCATGTAGGTAAACGTCAAAACCACATAACAATTATTCCATTAACTAATATAATCAGTAATCACAAATTTGAAATTTCACCAATCACAAATTCACAAATCACAACTCGGTGAACTCACTGCATCATGCATTCATGCCAAAATTTGCAGAACATTCGAACAAGCTAATTAGTTAATCAAGTAAACATTTAAACAAGATCTCCAAAATTACATAATCTTACATGTAATCTAAAAAAAAACCCAGAAAAGTACCTTTTTTCTTTTCTTCTGCCGAGAACGAACTTGAAAAAAATTGAGAACCCTTCAACAGTTCAACACCTGGAAATCTACAACTAAAAAGTGAGAACCCATAATTAGTTTGAACTCATGGAACTGATTAATGTAAAGAATGAGTGAAGAACTGAAGATTGAAAAAAAAAGTACCTTGCGTCCTTGCCCGAAAAGATCAAGAGAGACTGAGAGAGAGAGAGAGAGAGGCTGTGCGCTGGGGTGTTGTGCGCCGGCGGGCGGCCATGCGACCGGATATGGATGGCCGGAGAGGCAAGCGCGGAGGAGATCGAGAGGCAGGCAATTAGACAGAGAGAGAAAGAGATAGAGGCGTTGTACAGACAGTACAATATGTCTCTGTCTTCAACTCTTTGTGTTTGGACTTTAGAGTAGAGAGAGTATGGTTAACAAAAAAAAAAAACCATAATCGGGCCAAAAAAAAAAAATTGGGCCGCCCAGGTGCTGCCCAGCCCGCCTAGACGGCAGTTTTTTGCGCCGGCGCCCAGCTTTGACGATTTGGGCAAAATCGGAACAGTCCCCTGCCGCCCAGCGCCTAGGCGGCCTTGGGCGTCGTTTTTTAGAACATTGAATGCACACAATCACCACGAATGAACACAATCACCATGAAGGCAAGAGAATTTCTGCATTTGAAACTTAGTTAAGAAATCGCCTAAAAGCAAGAGAATGCAAAAAAGAGTAAATAAGAAAACACAACAATTCACAAACAATCAAAATCATAAATGAATCTTGCAAAAAGCATAGTTCAAGAATTCCACTAAAAATCACACAATTAAGATTAAAGAATCTCATGCATTAAGGATAATTCAAGAGATACTCAAAGCAAAAAATTTAAATGACAACACATAAAAACATCACACAATCATTTCTCCACCCTTACTTATAAGTTCGTCAACACATAGTCATCCCCCATGAAGTACAGACAGACAGACTAGAGCTCTAAACTGACCGTAACCAATCACTCGACCAAGCCTTAGTTCCCGGTTCACTGACACCACCACGAAGGCTCCTATCTAATGCACACAATCACCACGAAGACACCATTCTACAACTAATGCACAAAATCACCACAAAAGCACATAATTAAAGTATACAACAACCGATCAAAGCACAAACAATAACCATATTTCAACATCACAATATCACATGATCACATCGTGTTTTTCACACATACACACGTGGATATAAATATTTAAAACAAGAATAATCCACCAACTCCAATTATGTGACTCATGATCAGAAATCCTTTTGAAAGATTATATTATTAACAGAAAATTTGTTTTCACTTACCATGAGCCATTGACGATCAAGCTCATTTATATTTAAAAACAAAATTATTTTCCTTCAAGGACAACTTCACAATTAGCAATAATAAACTATAAAGTAAACTCGGTTCCTTTATGAACCCATATGAGATTTACTCACAATATAATAATAGCATCATAACCGTAACCAATCACCCGATTAAAGGTTTGGAACCTGGGTTGACTATCTAAACAACAATTCACAATAGAGTAGAATCATCATAACCGTAACCAATCACCCGATTAAAGGCTTGGAACCCGGTTTGACTATCTAAACAACGAATCACAATATAATAGTATCTGTTTTGACCACGATCCTCAGTAAGGGATAGCGAGGTAATTAGCTACCAAAAGTAATAAAGATGCGGGCGTGCCACCTCGCGGACGAGGAAAGAGAGTATGTCGGATCTTGACTTCTTAATCAAGCGGAGGGATTCCGGTGCCACCTCGCGGACGAAGAATTACGAGCACTGAGCGAATCGATACTCACGGTGTGTCACGAGCAGAGCAATCAAAGAGGGATCAAGAATGATCGGAGATGAGTCCGAAAGGGCTCTGAGAACTAAGGCAATGTGCGCATAAAACTAGGGTTTCGAGAGGCTCGAAGGTATCAATTGGGTTGAAAGTTTGTTTGTTTGTATTGAGTTGTTGTGTTTTTTTTTTAGAGAGAGACTTCTGTAAGTCTTCGAGCCCTTTTATATAGTAGCTTGCCTTCTGCCAGAAGAAAGATAATCATAATCCAATTCGGATTCTGAAACAGAATACCACAAGGACACTACTTCACCCGCGTGAACCAACCATCTGCGTGACGCGTGTCCATTTCGCACAGCACATTTTGCATGGGTCACTGCCTCCGCGCTGCCCAACTATAGAGTCCTATGCGGACTCAAATTAAGAAAGTCCTTATCCCGCGAGGTGTCACAGTCCTTGTGGAAACCTATCTCGTGCGAGCCGCGAACTCAAACCAATCCGCGAGCTCCTGAAGCTTGCTTCCATCTAGTGGGCCCTTGAAGCTCGCGAGACTTAAAAGGCTTTTTCATTAAAATGGTCACAGGAATTGGCCCAAAGCATGTCAAAGAGTCTTCAACGATAAATGTGGCGTAGGTGATCACGTGCATGCGGACTCCGCCTCTTGCCTCTTGCCTCTTCGGGAAGTCTCCTACGTGGAGCCATCTCGCCTCGCCTTCATGTACTTCTATGCGAAGTCCATCTCGCATGCAACCTGTATCATCTAGCTCGCGCCACCTTGTAGACAACTAAACATCAGACCAAGTCAACCCACGTCTTCTAGTCTTCTATGCGAACTATACACCTAGCTCGCATGACTTTGTCGGCGGGCCACCACTTGTAAACCCAATTATTTAGGCTCGCCGGTATGATGTGGATCAAGAATTTAATTAATATTCACTTAGACATTTACTGTCTAGTAAAAATATTAATTTGGGTGTAAACAGTATCATCATCAACAACATAAAGAGCACATTATAAAAATTATATCCTTCCACATAGATATATTTATATAAACAAACATAGATATTCACACAAGTAATTTAAAAACAAACAATAACATATTCTTTAATTCAACATCATCATCAAAATAACCATAATAATTTGGTTCAAAGTGGACCTTGGTGAGATTTACTCACCTAAAATCCCGCTGCGTCTTCACAATAAAGCCAAGAGCCAAACTCAAATATCAACTCCGCAAGCTACCTATTTAACACAATTTTTAACCTTAGTAACCACTTGAACAAAAATAACATTGCACCATTTACCAAACCTTAGCCTAAAGGTTGCCCAAAGGAGGACAATCCTTCCTCTGAGACCTCCCAAGGTCATCGGACACTTAACAACATATCCATGCTGCCTCCAAGTTCAAACTTCAAAGTTTACAACCTAACAAACAACAATGATTAACATAGCACTACCTAAGATGCACTACCTAATTAACACTTAACTTTATCACACAACAACACACTATCAACTACATAGACTAGCTAACACAGCAACCAAACCCCCTCACACTGCCCGTACGCGCTTCCACGCGCCGCCACAGACGACAGGGAGTGGGCCCCACACGCCACCCTACAACTTCACAACCTGGCCAAACACCCAACAACAAACTTGAAGATCACAACAAATGAAATACTTTTCCTACCTAAGACTAAGTCCAACTCGGCCTTAAACTGCCTGAAACAGCTGCCACAAGCTCCGATCTTCACTCTTCAATTTGGGGTTGAAAAACCCAGAAATGAGTTGCAAGGATGGTATGAGCGTGCTAGGAAGGAAGAATGCTTCAAGAAATGGGCAGCCTCACCTCCAGTCGCTGCTGTACACATTGGAAACTCTTCAGGTCGAAGTCGGATCCGCCACCCTCACTGTGGCGTTCGATTCTCACAATCTTACTCAAGTCAACCTCACCCACCTACACAAGGAGGATCAAGCTAAGAAGAGGAAGAAAACCTAACCGGTGCCGGCGTCTAGGTCGGTCGGAGGTGGCCAGAAAAGTCGCGTCGGGTCGGCCGGGTTTGGGTCGGGTCAGATGGATATCTTTGGTTCTGAAGGTGAGGCGCGAGAGAGAAGAGAGGAAGGAAAAATGGTTTGCGCAACAATGAAATGGAAACCCTAAACTTTTCCTATTTAACCCATAATCTTGTAAAGCCACGAACTTCTGCTAACCATAACTTTCACAAACGAAGTCCGTTTTACGTGTGCCACATGTCTACGAACTCATATCGTCGAGCTCTACAACTTTTATGAAGGAAGTTTATCGAGAAACCCAACGAATAAAAAGTCAACTCTATGACCCTTAATTTAAAATTGTTTCGGGTAATTTATGCGTCCAAACCCTTCCGCTCTTCCTTCTAACCTTAAAAACACATTAACTTCTAACTCTAAAATTCCCAATAATATTAGAAACTAATATCGAATTTCTGGGGTATTACAGAAAACTAATTAACTCTCAAATCCTTAATGTAGTCTCAAATCCGGAAATCATAAAGAATATCAAAACTCAAATACCAAAATAATAACCCAAGCTCAAATCCATAAATCATGACAAAGATTAATCCATGCATCAAACTCAAATAAATTCCAAGATCATTTCATTAGCCGAAATTATAATATAAGCTCAGAAAATAGAACGATAATTTCAAAAAGAAACCATGCATGCATATTCATTTAAAAACAAAGTGTCTACTCACATGTTAAGTCTAAGCCTTCCAATGTTCGGAATACTCCTCGAGTGTTGTCTCCAACTATTCAAGTTCTCGAGTCAATCCCACGTTTTAACGGCTCTTAGCCTGATATGCTGCCTCGCCGGATTCCAGCGACTTGCTGGAATATTCTGCCAAATTCAGGCCACTTGCCGAAATTTGGCCATAGCTTCCCCATGTTCTCCAACACACCAAGTTCTTCAATCTGCTTGAAACCAAAAACCCAGTTGCTCCTCGACCTTCTCCTAGTCAGATTTTCACTTATGTTCGTCCAAACACCAACCCAGAAGTTCCTCAGCCGAGAAACCAAACTTTTCCTCGGCTCAACATCACAGCAGCTGCCTCCAATTCCTCCCGAGACGTGTCTGGGCTCTAAAATAATATTTCAAGGCCCGTCGGAGTTGTAGATGATCGCTGAAGCATGAAGAACGCCGGTCACCGGAGAACAAACACTGATTTGCCAAAACTCTGCTGAAATCGTTGAGAATTGCCGGAGGACTACCGGGCCTCGTCCCAGTCAATCTCCCTCTAGGGTTCGTGCAAGTATGAACCACGGGCTGGGCTAGAAAGAAGAGAAGAAGATGAGAAGTTTGGTGGTGGTTAGGAGGAAGATGGTAGTCGGATAATGGCTCATCGTCGTGGAGCTCGCTCGAGAAGGGAGACATGAGAGAGAGAGAGAAGAGAGAGAGACTCGGGTTGAGCCCGATATGGGTTTTTTTACTCGGTCAACAACTCTCCTACCCTTTTAAATGGAAATGAACGACCCAGATTTAAAAACAAGGAGATCCAACGACTAGAAATTTAACAAGTTTTCTAATTTTCAGAAAAATGATTTTACTTACCGAAACTTCGATAAATGATAGAAAATAACTCGAAACTCTGAAAAAAATAATCCGAAGACACCGATGAATTTGTGTCGACGCGTACATCGACACTGGAGCCTTAAAAGAAGAATATGAGTTTTCAGTAACTCGTACAAAATACAGTAAATTGGTAAAGTTAGATATGAGGCGTTACAAAAGGCATGCCGAATGTGTTAACTAGAGTCTTTTTGAGTCTATTAAGCAGAGTTTCATACAAGAATTGGTTCATTTTGGAAGCTATAATGTCATACATCAATGTCCAATCATCAAACAACCAGTAAGTGGTTCACAGAAGCTTATTCGATTCATCTGAAGTTGGCTTCATGAAATGTGCCTACTTTGAGGCTAAGTTCTATTCAGTTATTGTTAAGAGTTAAGACGAATACATGTGGTCTTTGTGCCATGTTTTTAATTAAGCATGGGGGCTTCTTCCCTATATCAAGGTGTTCGACACGAGCTTAAAGCATGTTCTTGTCAGAATATGTTTCATCATCTTCAAAGGCAAGGTGTTCATGTTGAGGACTTTAGTCCTCGTATTGGTGATTAATTGTACTTCTATATGAATTGTCTAGCTACTGCTTATTGTCATTCAAGCTTCAAGACCTATCTCTGAGGTGTGTTTCTACATTTGCTTGAGCTAAGCTTGTCTTAGTTTGGAGTTATTGGTCAAGCCCGTAAGTGGCTTTCGTCGTTACTTATTCAGCATTTGGGCTTATAGGTCTTTTCAGTCAAAACGCATGGCTTTTCTTTCAAGACCGGCGGGCTATTTTTCAACGTAAATTTACCTACCCTAGATATGTAGCGTATTGAACCAGTTTTATAGTTTATGGTGGATATGATCGAGCATCTCGTGATACGTTATTGAGGCTATACCAAACCTATCTTAGAGATCAAGTGATCTTGAGGCAAATCTGGGTATTTGTCGATTCGTTGCTAATTGCTAATTGTTTGGTGATATCTCGTTGCCTAGAAGATGAAGATTTGCTAATGTAATTAAGGCATGGCGTGTGGTCCAATTATAGAAGGATATCATCATATAATATTAGTTGATTGAGGAGATATGGAATACATGCATGACGTCCAGAAGATAAGATTCAATCGTATTGCCTTAAGGATTCTTTCTTTAATGGTTTATGGATTCTTTCTTTAATGGTTTATGAATACATAAGGTAGTGCACGTCTAAGAAGAGTTATGCTTTGAAGTAACATCTGTACTTAGGAAGATGTTCACGTCTAGAAGGTCTGCTATCTCCAAGCAATCATATTTGAGGTAAATATTTTTACCCGATATCTGCAGTATAATTTTTTCTAATCTATCGGGTTATTACTGACTGAAGATTACATGATATCTTTGAGATATTGTTTTATGATTCGATTAAGAAAATATCTTTCTCGATGTGATTAGAGATCTGATTGCTTTGGTATGCAAGTCATTCGTGAACATGCCTTCTATACAAGAGGTTCTTAGCGAATGTGAAAATCAGGCACAATTCAACAAACTCTAGCACACACCTGCAAATTGGAAGCCTCTCCACGAGCACCCAATCTACCAAAAAGCCTCTCCACGACCACCATTAAACCCGCAAGTCGGCAAAATCCCGCTTCACTCACCAAAAGCTCGTCAATCGGTAAAGACCTAAAGCCTCATCACGAGCACAAGTCCACCCCTATTGTTAGAGATCACATCTCTAGCAAATATCCTTTTTATTTTGTTGCTGAGTAAATCCTAAGGATCCATCCTAGGCAGTGGCGTAGCCAGAAATCATAATTAGGAGGGCCATAATCTATTGCATATAACAACGATTCTTTTTATCAAAATCTCAATAGGTAACATATATTGCATGTATTGATTTTTCTTCTTCTAATCAAATATAAATCGGGTGCAGTTTTCATTTATCACAAGCCAAAATGGTCATTACATACATTTTTGTTAATTTTCTTTTAGATGAATTGTATATAATTATAGTAGTAGATTAATGAATCAATACTGCTTTGTTTCATAAATCTACCAAAATACAAAAGAAACAGTAGCATCTTTCAACTTGTTGTTTGTATAGAAAAAAAAACGATAGTGTCCTCTTAAGAAAAAAAACAAGAGTAAAACAGCACATAGAGAATATGAGGAGAAAATAAAAAAAAGAGTTTATAAAATATACTGTTTCGATCAACTAGAGTCTTGTGCAGTTGGTGTAAATTATACATTGTGGGTAATTAGGCCAATGTTTAAACAAGTCTTTATCTTTATTCCTTTGTTTTTCTGACGTAAGGGGTCAACTTCAGACCAAAAAAGAAAAGGACATAGGGGTCAAATGAGAAGATTTTCTGACACATGAACCTATCAGAGCTTGATTTTTATACACTGAGAGAGGTCAAATGACCATTTTGCCCCCCTTTAGCTACGCCCCTGATCCTAGGTTGTGTGAAAGAACCTAACAGCAGGATTGACCGTAAATGCTTAAAGAAAAATAGGTGAAACAAAGAAATCAACCTATCAGAGCTTGATTTTCAAACACTGAGAGAGGTCAAATGACCTTTTTGCCCCCCTTTAGCTACGCCCCCTGATCTTAGGTCGTGTGAAAGAATCTAACAGCACGATTGACCATATGTGCTCAAATAAAAATAGATGAAGCAAATAAATCTCAACTAATCTTTAATTTAATGGTTCTCGTTGGTACCACTCCTAATATTGATATTGATATACGGAAGAGTAACCAGATTCCAGATTTATTGGAATAATGAAAAGAGTAATCGTATTCCAGATTAATTCATAAACCTACTAGAGAGCTAGAAGTGAAGTCATGCGAAATAGGTTACCAAACCACTGCGTCAGTGTCACACCCCCTAAACTGGAAACGGTCTTACGAATAAGAGACGCACTGCCGCGTAACCGTTCCCACCAAATTCTGAACCACAAAACGCTCCCGTTTCGGGAAACTAACTTTAATCAAATTCGCTGAACCCGTCACAGCCTCCCAGAAGAGGAAAACAAAAAAATCGAATGGCCTCCCGTGTGCTTCGGAATTCGCGCAGTCTCACCACTCTTGACTGCTCTTAGTCACTCTTATAATCACTGATGCCAACAACACTCCCTCTCCAATTCCAATGGGCTCTTTCACTTGGGTTGGTGAGTACAACGCCGCCGTCGCCGCCGCTACGCCGACTCCGACGCGGCGGAGCAAGAGGCTCCAGCGCTCCAGGAAGATGGAGTTCCTCAGCTGGGGCTCGAGGCCGTTGATTGAGTTTCTCGACTCGATTGGGAAGGACACGACGAGGCAGATCTCTCAATACGACGTCGCTACGATCGTGACGGAGTACGTCAGCCAGAAGCAGCTTCTCCACCCCACGCGGAAGAAGAGGATCGTCTGCGACGAGGCGCTGCTATCTCTCTTCGGGAGGAAGACGATCGCCAGGATCAAGATCTACGACTTGCTCCAGCCGCATTTCGCGGATAATTTGGAAGAGGATTCCGATGACTCGTCCGACGAGTCCAACGACGACGTTTTGGACGACGAGGAGGTGGAGGAGGAGATTAAGCGGCAGAGGAGGAAGCAGCAGAAGAGGAGATTGGCTCTGCATGCGCCTCCGCCGCCTCCGAAGAGCTGCTACGCCGCGGTGATTCCGGAGAATTTGAAGCTGGTGTACCTGAGGAGGTCGGTGGTGGAGGCTATGGTGAAGCAGGACGAGGCTAAGGTATTTGAGGATAAAGTCGTCGGGAGCTTTGTGAGGACCAAGACGGATCCTCATGACTTTATGCAGACGAATTCTCACCTGCTGATGCAAGTGAAGGCGGTTCTGAAGAAGCCGAATTCGGAATCGCCGTCTGATGGAGGTGATGTTCTTCTTCAGCTTCATGGCGCCGTCAAGGACTCCCCCATTTCCATGCTCTCTGATGATAACTTCTCCCCGGTAGTCCACTCACATTACTCTTTTGCTTCGTCTTTGTTTCTGTATGAAATTGTTGAACTTGGCTTTTCGAATTGATTTATATCCAGTTTTAGTACTATAGGCAGTAGAATTTGTTCGATACTATTGCTAACTTTAGGTATAGTTTTGTCTGCATGCATGCTTTGTGTTTAGATTTTAACTGAGGGGGACTAGTTTAACTAATTCTGGTATTCTTTTTCGGAATTTGGAAAAACACTACCTCTTCTCGTTTTGGAAGCAAAGTCAATTCTGAATTATACGCAGTAATGTCTTGGGTAGAATCACATTGGTTTGGTTTTGAGCCTGGCTGAGCAACATATAGTGAACTTGTAGTCAGTTTTAGTGTAATTTATTATCTTTACAGATTTGTCTGACTTTGTTAGTTGAGTTAGCTACTTAGCTGGTTCTGCAGGCTGTTCGCCATTATGTACCACTTGTCTATCTTTCTCCGGGTTTTTCGTTTAACACATATTAAAGGAAATCTGATAAGGGTCACAAATAGTTTCCATTACTGCATGATGTTGTTCAGTTTCGTTATCGCTGGTTCATCAGCAATTTAAAATGATATCATCGCACCCTTTCTACCCAATGACAATCCTTATCAACGGCCGAATCCTTCTGGTCCTGGTAACTGAGATTAGTGTGACTAAGGATGCTCTAGTGATCTATGTAATGATGTGTTTGCAGGAAGAATGTGAGGATTTACGTGAAAGAGTTAAAGGTGGTTTGCTGAAGAGACTTACAGTGGTACATATACTTCCCCTCTACACTTTGCCTCTCCGCATTTATGAAACGATTTGTTTGTTATGGCAACAGAGATAGTATTATCAAGCTTATCAAAATTGGCTCCATTTAATATGTTAATTAACTTTGAATTTTCTATTTTTTCAATAATCCTTGTCTTTAGCAACATATAAAGTAATTTTACCCTCATTGTTACTGAGCCTGCTACATCTTTGATAGGTGGAGCTTCAACAAAAGGTCCAGGTTTTGCATCTGGATATAACAAAGCATGTAAGTATTTGACCAAGTGTTCTGCAAGTTGGTGTTGATAGCTGATTTTTTTATAGTCATGTTGATATGTGCCGAAACCCAAAAGAAAGATATGTTTATATGTCCTGGTTAACTGAAGACAAAAGCAGAAGACCAACGACATTAATGAATTAAGATATTGTTTGTGTTAAATGTTTTTAAAAATGTTTTGAACTATGAGTTAATCATGTGTGATTGTTAGAAGCTTTTAGCACCATGCAGTGCTTTGAGATATAAAATAGAGGAACATGATGCTAACACGCAAAAGAAGTTTGCATTTTTGTTTCCATCAGACCATAATTTCTGAAATTAAACTTAAGAGAATGTTACAATGATTCTGGATTTGGTGTCTAGTGTTTTATAGCAGTAAAACACAATTTCCATTTGCACATTCATTCAAAAGTTTGAAAAGGTTCTTTAGACACAATGACTAAAAAAAAGAATATTTGCTTGCATTGAAGGGTGGTGGTGTCTAGCTCTCATTAGTGGTATTCTCTGACCTTGCCACAGTGATATGTTTCATATCATATTCATCACCTTCACTAACAGATACGACTCTTATTTATTTAATTTTCATTATGCTGTACTCCACATCATGGTCATTGAGGAAAGTTGTTTTCCGCTCACAATCAAATGTTGTCTAAACCCTAAACTCTGATTCCTTATTATTAATGATTGATTGTTTGTGGAACTGTGTATTGTATAAGTTAATGAATGTAGGTGTCTCCCTTGTGGGAAAATTAAAATATGAATGCATTTGATTTGAGGTTGATAGTGTGATCATTTCTCTATCTTCTTGTGGATTTGTTTCAGTGGCTTGCGAGGGAACTTCAATTCTTACAGAAAGCAATTGATCGATTTAACGAGAAGGGCTGGCGTCGAGAATATCCTTTGAGTATAACTATTCCATACTTAAATATGTTGAGTATTTTGATTTTAGTGTTGCCCAGTCAAATAAAAGCTCAAAAGGAGGCAAGAGGTTCATGTTTTATGGTAAAAGTGAAAGCTACCGCACATTGTTTCCTTGACTTTATTATTCTTTTACGCTGTTTGAGCACTTGGAAAGAAGGCAACTGCTCCAGTCTCCAGATGAGCAAGAACGTCTGTTGAGAGAGGTTCCTGAAGTCATTGCAGAAGAATTGGAGGTAGAACCAACAGATTCTGCACAGGAAATAGAACAACCAAACCATGGTTCCCCTGGACATATCCTCAGGGGAGATTCAACTCCTAGTTCTGATATACCGGCAGAAGGAACTCTTATCACATGGACCTCAGCCGGCATACATTCTGAAGGTGCGTTGTCAAAAAAAACGTGAAAAATCTCCCAAGTTGTCTTTTGTTTCAGTTTTGATTTACAGTAGATATACATACAGCTGAACTCAAGTGTTGAAGGAACCCCCATTTTTGTTCTCAATTCTCAAGTCGTCAAATTTCTGATTGTGGAGTTAATTATTTATTTTGTTGTAATTAAGATGTTAAAAATGATGCTATAAGATGTGAACGGGTGAGCCAAACTTGTTCTGTAATCTGTATTTGTGTTTGTATTGCAACTGTGGACATCCAAGCACCTTACAACTTTTTTTTAAAAAAAAAAAAAGAAAAAGAAAAAAGAACTGATCCTTATGGTCTTGTGAATTGTGATTTTGTGCAGCATGCGAGGATGGTAATTCGTTGCAAGACTGGCAGAAGCAACCTGCAGAGTCTGTAAAAATGATACTAGATGAGCCAAAAGTAGAAGACAACAAGGCTTCTCAGCAACTTGTAGATAAGCATGTAGTGACATCTCAGGTGGTTGATTTGAGTGATGACGACGAAAGTGAAGATCAAAGATCTGAAAGAAAGTTTGAGATTCCAATTCACCAGCTGGGCACCTTAATGTGGCATTATTTGGATCCTCAGGGAAATGTACAGGGTCCTTTCTCAATCATTTCGCTAAAGCGCTGGAGTGATTCTGACTACTTTTCTCCAGATTTCAAAGTTTGGAAGACTGGTCAAAGTAGTGATGAAGCTGTATTATTAGCTGACATTCTTGGTTCGAATTTTCTGAATAAAAGTGTATACCAATAAAATTTGTATCCAGTTCATGGTTCAGCTGTAATTATCTTTTCTCCAATGATTGAGGGAATAATTTCAGTGTAGTGTTGACTAGCAGAGGATTACAGTGATTGTTTCCTTGCAATTTTGATTGATATTACAACCTTTAGATGTCATCGGTGATGGATTTGGTCGTCAAGGAGTGATTAAGAAATCCCCAATGCGATATTGCATCCATGTTTACAACATTGTACAGTTAATTTCGAAACAGGGAAATAATCATGGATTTTGAAGTTCTGATCTGGGAGATGTTAGAGGAAACAAGGTAAGCAGTTCTGGTGGTGACCTTGGCGACCTTCCCTGGCGTGGTGATGGATGCAAGTAAAATCTTCTCTCTTGAATGGCTTTCTCTTCTTCGAAATGACTTTCTATTTTCATCTTCATGTTCATATGTTCTAACCATCGGCTTTGTTGCAGCTGCTGGTGATCCTCCTCTGTTTTCTTGTTCGACTATAGACAGCTTTGAGAAAATTGTGGAAGGGCTGACCAAGGGGCTTGATGATTTGAAATGGCTGTTGATGATGGTAGGTTTAACGATATCAAGCTTGGGTTTGATGTATTGCCTTCTCTCATGAAGTTTGCTCATTGACGCGGCCGTCGTGGTTGTTTTCCTTGAGCTTATGATGCCGGTGGCCGCGTTACTCTTTGGATTCTGTGTTTGAGTTTGATTAGGTCCGGCTCCTGTTAAACGTTGTACTACTTCTCGAAATGTGCTCGTGTCTGCATGAACAAATGTAGTCAAGGGCTTGCAGTCACCTCCCATTTCCAACGTCTCCATCTATCGATCGAGGAATGTTGGACCTCAAATCGATCGATCGAGGAATGCCTGACCTCGAATCAATCAATAGAAGCTGAATAATAGAATAGGGGAGGAGAGACGTGGTTAGATTCAGGATGCATATAAGAAAGAAAAGGGAAGAAACTATAAACGGATAGATGGAGAAAGAGAGAGATATGATGATGAAGACTAGAAATGAAGGCAAAGGGTTTGATCTGGCGTACACTCGAAAGCCAGTAAGGTAAAACAAAAGGGTGACCTCAAACTCCATGATTAGTTTTAAGCTTCTAAAAGAATCACTGAATTTTGGGAGGGACAGCCCCGTCACAATTACCCTTAGGGAAATTCGTCTCAATGATATCTCATCTTTTGTCTCTTATAAATTTTAGTATCTATGTTTCAAAAATATGAGAACGGTGTCTCATATTCTGACAACGACTAGACATTGGTACCTAGAGCTGTTAACTTAGTAACGCCGTCTAACAACTGACATATACTGAAGGGTATTTTTGACTTTTTCGTCAGTGTATCATCTTTTCTCTTCGACTCCCACCGATCTAGGCCTCTTTGATATTGATCATGTTTTACGCTCTTCAATTACTAGCACAAACAGGGATCCAGAACATCGACTCAAGAAGAACTACTCCGTCTACTCTCTCTGTATTTTGTTCTTCATATCATTGTATGAGAAAAGAAAGGTACTTGCTAGTTTCGATAGTTATGAAATTGTCATTATTAATCTATGGCTTTCTCAATGGAATCGCATTTGAACTCTCCATTCTTCATTCTTATCCTCATCTCAGTATTTAATTATTATTTTCTCAAGTTTAATTGAGAAAGATTCCTTCTGTGATTCGGAAATTCACTAAGGTAAAGGTCTTGTGTTTGCCCTCAATGGTTTTGATTTGATGGTTTTGAAATTTGGCGCATGAAGAACTTTTGTTGATCAAAATTGGGTCTTTGGCTCTTTGCCATAATTTAATGAAAGTATATAAGATTGAGGGTTATGTGAGTTAGCTTAACATTCATGGTGAGATAGAGCTACTGATTTTGAAGTTTGAACTGTATGAATATTTTTTTTTTTTTTCTGGATAAGAAGAACTGGGTAAGGTAATACTTGTTGATTCTTCTTGGTTGATTTGCTTCTGTGCATAACTATTCATTATAATGTTTCTTGATTGTGATCTCTGAATTGATTTTGTATATCTAGTTATATGGTTATCTGTTTTGGAGAATGATAAGAGAGTTCCGAATCATTTCCAGAAGGTAATTATACTTGTTTTCCTGTATAACTAGAAGCACTCAAACAATTCTGAGTGAGTGGTTGGGATTGAAGGCGAGGCGAGGATGGGTTTGAGGAGGAAGAAGATGAGAAGATGGGTTTTTTTTTTCTGTTCATGGTACATGGTACATTGTCGGTCTTCTCTGTCGGGTGGTGGTGATCTGATGGTGATGCTAGTGGTGGCGGCATGGAAGAGAGAGCTTGCGGTGGCAGTAATCGGGACATAACTGAGAATCCGAGATTAGATAGGATTGATACATAAAATGTCTATAATGCCCTTCAAAACTTATCAGTTGGCAACTTCCGTAACAGAGCCGACGGCATTGAGTACCAATGTTCTGTCGTGATAAAAAGATGATATATCATTATGATATTATTTTTAAAACATGAGATATTAAAGTTTGTAAGAGGGAAAAATCAGATACTGTTCGGACGAATTTCCCTTACCCCTTACTCTCTACGGAAGATTCTTTTTTTTTTTTATGACCGTCAATGACTCAGTCATGTTGACTATATATTGACTTATTTACCGAATAAAATTGACAGCCATTGTCAACACACCAAGGTTGTTGACTGGACAAAAGAAAAAGTCAAGTCATGATTGATAGTAATTTCTTTTTTTTTTTTAAATTTCTTTCATAAATCATATTATCTAATTTCTCGTTTTACAAAAGAAGCCGGAGAAATTGGATAATCTGATTTATGAAAGAAATTTCTCCAGCCTCTTTTAAAAATTAGGGGTTTTGGGGTCATCTCATTCGTGGTTTGGATTTTGTAATCAAGGTGTTTATTGTGTAATTTTGTCGACATTTAATCATCTTGCTTATTTATTCTAAAAAAAATAAAAATCATCTTGCTTATTTGGTGGGAAGAAAATGTTACGATTACCATCGGAAGAAAAATAAAAAAATAAAGCAAAATTGCTCCCTCTCTTACTTCTCCACCCTCATCATAGGGGTGACAATTTGAGCCGAGCCATACTAGCCAACCGAGTTTCGAGCCGAGCCAACGACAGTCGATACTAAGTACGGTATCTCGGCTCGGCTATGGTACACGATTTTGTATACCATCGGTATACCATACAAACTAATGTATACGTATACCATCCAATATACGTATATAACAAGGCTTCAAATGCAAAATACATAACATTTTGCTTGGGACTCAAACCCAACACCTTTTAGGGTGGAAATACTTGCCTCCAACCACTAGAGCAGATGCTCTTCTTATTAATATATAGGCAAAAAAGAAAAAGTAGCACCGGAACACAACACATAGGTATGCTCATATGAGGAAAATGTATAGAAATACAAAGACACAAAAGATTTCAAGCGTAGAGATCGATGATATAAATTATCGTACTTGACTCCCTCTCCTATTAAAACTAAGCCACATCAACAAGGTCATGTAATCACAAGGCTAGGACTGATCATCTCTCTTTTTGAATCTCATCTTTTAATAGAAGGTTTTCAAAAGGTTTTCAAAATTGTTCAGTTGTTTTGTTTTGTTTTGTTTTTTGATTTTGGTTTTTTCAAATTCGTGGGTTTTGTCTGATATCGATATCTCTTAATCAAATTGCATAACCCAATATTATTTGGTCTAGCGGCATAGTCTAATAAATAGGAGGTCATGAGTTTGACTCATGTAATCTGATAAAAAAAAATCAAATTAAAAGCATATTATTTCCATTTTGGTGTTTTTCTCAAGTCTACGTACATTGCATGATAGTATTGATCGTGTTAATGCATATCATGGGACATTTTTCTTTGTTGAGAATGACATATCATGGAACTTGGAATTCACCAGAACATAAATTGAATGTAAATTGAGAAGATGAACATGATCAAAAAAGCTTAAATTGTACAACAGACTAATGTAATCACATTTACATACACTTAATTCATGAATCACGATTATTTTAAAATTTTCAAATAAAAAGAAAAAGTCAAGTCCTAAGTTGCACTAATTAATTAACCTCATCACATTGGTGATCCTGCATGCAACGAATTCGCAGCATACTTATTGTTCAAACATGAACCCTAGTTAGCTAACTCCATGGATATATGACAATTGAAGTTAATTAGCGACAGCTGAAGTTATTTAGCTTCCTAGCTAGGGCTATTCGACAATTGGTGGGAACCGTTCCACCATATGGATCGACTAGTTGCTTGCAAGAAATTGTATGAGAAGAAATTTCTCAAATGTAAGACTTATATTGGTCATGAGATATACAATTTTGTTCTTCTAAATTCTGATCTGAAACCACATTTACCTTTCATCCATGTTCTCTTCCACCTCCTCCGGAGCTTGTGTAATTGATGGTGTCGTCTGAAACTGAATACTGGGTGCATGAGGCATTTTAGAAATCTGTTCTAGCAGCTTATTCCTCATATCCACCAAGTCTTCAGGTTTGTTCAGGTTCCTCATGTCACATGTGTCAAACAGAAGACTGTAATTTGGAGCAAAATAACCATAGTAGTCGTTTTCAGGCAACTGATCATCAAGTTCCTCACCGATTGCTACTGCCGTCTCGTAACACCAGCAACGAACTACATTCCGAATCGTATAACCTCCCCCTCCCAAGACCATCAAAGGGACGTTAAACGATCTAAGGAAACCAAGACAGTCCGCATGGCCTTTGATAGACAAGTTGAAGCACCCTAACTTGTCCCCGGATAGCGAATCTGCCCCCGACTGAAGAACAACAGCCTCCGGTTGATACATCTCCATCACTTTTCAGATTACTGGACGAAATATCCAGTGAAAATCTTCATCATCTATTCCATCGTTCAAGGGTACATTCAAAGAATAATTCTTCCCTTGTCCAACTCCAATGTCTTCAATATGCCCGGTCCCCGGAAAGAAATCACCAAATTTATGGAAAGAAACTGTCATGACTCTATCAGTGGTGCAAAATGCCTCCTCGACTCCATCTCCATGGTGCACATCAATATCGATATAAAGAACACGTCTATGAACCTTGAGAAGCTCAAGAATCCCTAGCACAATGTCGTTGACATAACAGAACCCCGAGGCCGCGGACATCTTTGCATGATGAAGCCCGCCGGCCCAGTTGATGGCGATATCAGCATCTCCTTGATTGAGCTTGACAGCGGCGCCGAGAGAGCCGCCGGCAGAGGCCTGGCAAAAGCCGAATAGGTCATCGAATACGGGACAGTCTTGACCTATGTTGAAGCGCTCCTTGTAGCTAGAAAAGGGAGTTTGGTTAAGGGTGTCGGGGGAGACGGAGGCGAGGAAGTTGACGTAGTCATCGGAGTGGAATTGGCGGAGGTCGTCGGTGGTGGCCAGAAAAGGGCAGTTGATGTCCATTTTACGGTTGAGGCCGTAGTTGACGATGAGGTTGTGGGCCATTTGGATGCGGAGGGGTTTCATTGGATGGCCCTGGCCGTAATAGTGTTGGCCGATTGTTGGGTCGTAGAAATAGCTCACTCTTCGCTTTCTGGCGTCTGGTCCTGAAGGTAGTGAATTAGCATCACTTGTAGACTCCATTATTTTGGAGTTTTCTTCTTCTCTGGTCTAGGCGTCTAGCTAGCCTTTTACAGCCCAAACCAGGTTCTGCATATATTTAGTTATGGGTTTCAGGGTTCGTGCCTTCCATCAACGACCTTTATATGCAACACACTATGATCCCTTTCCTAAATGGAGTAGGAACGCTATTGAATCGAAAATCCTTTTCCTACCAGGATTTTGATCTACTTAATTTTTTCTGGATAAATCAAAATGTTTAGTTCATGGCCTTTCCTATAGGAGATATGTATCTAGTATGATTGAAAGTAGTTACACTTGTAGCATAATAAAAATTTAAAACCTTTTTTTAAAACTAAAGTTTAAAACCTTCAAGAGAAAATAGATGCATGCATTCAGTTCAGATAGAACTCAAAGTCCCATGGTCAGATGTCTGACGTTAATTAATCACGTTATCAATATATATATATATATATATATATATATATATATATATATCATGTGATGGGGTAATGAATTTGCTTCACTAGTATTGTCGTAGCCTTGTTTGATATTGTTTTCTTCACCCACGATTAATGAATGACAACCATATGCTCTTTATGCACACAATATACTCGTATACTCAACAGTATAGTACATAACCGTGCCGGTTAACCCTCAAACTATTCAACTCATACAAATCATTCTCATGTTAGTCTTAGAATATCTCTAACAGCTTTCCCATTTTCTTGATTTTACAAATTTTCGGGAATATTTGGTTGTTTTGTGGTTCAACAGTTTCCCCATCTCATTCCCCAAAATAGAGATGAAGAAGAAAGAGAATCACTCCTTTCCCAAATTTGTAGTAAAATCTTTCTTTCCCAAAATTAAATTTTTCACGTGCTCCAACGAAAAGTTTACATATATAGAATATTTTATTTAGGATTTTATTGTTACAATAAAATATATAATTTTTTTTGTTATAATTAATAATGATGTAACATATTTTATTGTCGGAATAAATGTCAGAATCTCCAAAATGGAAAAGCTGTTGGAGTTGGAGCTTGAGCATAATTTTTTTTAGAGATTTTGACTTTTGTTTCCCCATTTTAGAGAAATTTTGGGAAATCTGTTAGAGATGCTCTCAGTATGTTGAGCAAAAAAGAACCCTAAGCTCACAACTCAGAACTCAAATATTGGTATAAGTATAACTACTTTAAAATGATTAATGACTCCCAAAAAATTAAAATCCCCTAGGAGGATTAAATGAACAACTGAGTTTCAACTGTGTATTTAATTGCAATCTTTTCACTCAAAGAATGTAAAAAAGAACCGTACGAATCATTCTTTAGTGAATAAGGATGAAGGCTTAATACAAAACAAAGAATACAGTCGGTAAAAAACCACTAGTGGGTTCTTAATTACTTAGTTGGGTGTGCTCCCCAACTTGGGTTCGAACCACGACACTATCAAAAGTGGCAAAGGTTCCTTGGGCCTAAGAAGTTTTCAGGATACTGCGATCTTGAATAAATACAAAAAAACAAAAATACAGGTAAAACCCTCGAGTCTTTTGAGAGGGAATAGTAACTTAATCCATTTGAAAATTATCAAAATGTTATGAAATAAAATGAGAAATAAATTCTACCTACCTCCATGTATAATTGTACATCATATACTCATTTACAGATACATAATTCATTTGAAAATTATCAAAATTTTAATAAATAAATTGATAAATTCTACGATACGTACCTCCATGTACACATCATATACTCATTTACAGATGAGAAATTCGTTCGAATGATATACGAACTTTTGCTCCTTATAAACTTTAGTATATCAAGTTTTGAAAATATTATAACGGTATCTTATATTTTTATCTCAACCTAAGATTGATATATATAACTATTAAGATGACTAATTTACCCTTAAGTTCTATTTTTTTCTTAGTTTTTTTTATTTGTTTTCATATCCAAGAAATATTAGAAGGGGCTTTGGAATTTAATGATTTGGGTTGGTTTTTATAAACTTGAAGAAGATTGAAGAGGGGAAACATACATAAGGTCAATTCTTGTTGTTTTCACTGACACTCAAAGATCTTGTTGTTGTCGTTGACATTTAAGGATGATTGAGATGAAGTACTGATTATTAGCAAGGAGAAAGTGACGATGAATTTTTTTCTCTACATTCCTAAAAATATAAAAAGCTAAAAAAAAAAATTGGAATATGAAAACAAAGAAGAAAAACTAAGAAAAAAAGAGAATTTAAGGGTAAATTGGTCAACTTTTTGGGTCTGAGGGCAAATTAGTAATCTTAATAGCTATATATACCAATCTTAGGTCGGAATGGAAACATGAGATACCGTTATGATATTTTCAAAACTTGATATATCGAAGTTTATAAAGAGCAAAAATTCATATATCATTCAGACGAATTTCTCTTTACATATCTGACAACAAGTTTGTCGTCATTGTGGTAAACAAAGTCATTATTTGGGTAAGTTTAGTAGTTCTACGAGAGTTACTTCCCTCACATACAACATTTTACAAGTTTAAGAACAAAGCATTGTCAAATCGTTGTTTAATTATATGTATATATATACAAAATGCATGTGGTAATTTTGTTGACAAAATTGTAAATTTGGTTCATTTAAATTGTAATTTTGGTTCATTTAAATTGTAATTTTGGTTCAATTACATGTAAACTTAGTATGTGAATCATCACCCTCCCACAGACAACCCCAAATTATTTAATCACTCAAGATAGTTTGCAAGGGTTTGGAATGAGCCAAAAAGCTTCAATCGCCATGCCACCAAATATTTCACAAAATATAACGATAACAAGGCTCTAGCTACATAGCCACCCGGGCCGCTTCAATTTCAATATTCATTCCCCATGTTTTGACAAATTCTATTGGGTCGTCTATGGTACCTATATGCATCTTTTACCCTCATTTATTTGAACTAAATTTACAACATTGATAACGAATTTACCACATTGGTTTTACACATTTACATATAATTGAACCAAATTACTATATCCACAATAATTCGTATGTAAAAAGTCATAAATTGAGTAATTACCGTTAACAAAACTAAATTACCTAAGTTATGACTCAATTTACCTCATTGACAACAAAATTGTTGTCATATTAGTAAATGTGGGTATCACATATATGTAGGCAATGTTCTAAAAATCCCCGCCTAAAGCCGATTAATTCCCGCCTAGGCGCTAGACGGAGACGGTGCTTTACCGTTTCCGTTTAGAGAGCTAGAAAACCGATTAATCTCCGATTAATCCCCCGATTGACCCGCTTAGGCGCTAGTCACTGGTTGTCCGCCCGACTAGCACCTAGCGTTTTTTAGAACATTATATGTAGGTACCTATAAAAATTCCCAAATTCTATATCTATACATTAGCTATTAAGCTAGGTAGGAAAGTGAAACTAAAGGTAAAATTAATGCTCTAATGTTATCCCAATGTTCTAATTTTTACCTTTAGTTAATTAATGCATGAGAACAGCTGCACCAGCTCTTTATTCAAAAGAAAGTAAGTAGACTTATTGTTATAGATGCTCTAACATTATTTGGCATGGAAAGAATGAATGTTGATCGTAGAGAGTTGACTCCATGTATAACATGGTTTGTAAATCGACTCTGATACCATCTAGGAAATTAACAAAATTCGCTTTCCTTCGATTCAATTTTGTTTGTCTTGTTCAAATTGGATTTGGAATCCTGAGATAACTTGGAGATTTTAGAGTTCAATCAATAGGACCTTTGCGTACATTATAAATATATAGTTGATAGGGGAGAGTCAATGAGAGGTGTTCGGCGCAAGAGAGAGCATTGAAAGTTTGTAGAAAACTAACGTATTCATGTGGGCTTATATCTTACTCGTCGTAGTGAGACTCAAAGACCTAGGATCGTGAGAAAATTGATAAACTAGGAGAGTGTCAACAATTCAGAATGACATCTCTTGATAATCTAGAGAGTAATGTGATCAAAACGTTTTTGCATGATATCTTATAGATTTGACAAGTGATGATTTTTCTTTTTCGGAGGCGGGGCCGGTCGTGACTGGAGGAAGGTCTATGAGGTTGTTGCTTATGGTTGGCGGTATATAATATTACATAGTATCGATAATGTCAATGACTTGTTGGAGTTTAAGCAAGAGGATTAGAGAAATATCGATTTTTTGCTTCCCTATGGTGCAAAAATTTCCCTATAATGTATTAATTATGGAAAAACTGTTGGACCTTCTCTGACAAGGCTAGGGCTTAACGTCTCTCTTTTCGAAACTGATCTCGTAATATAAGGTTTCTAGGGTTCATTGGTTTTGTGCTGTGTCAACTTGCATAATGAGGATATTATCTCCAATTTGTTGTTCTTCTCAAGTCTATATATGTACATTGCATGATAGCATTGATGGTAAGTGTTAATGTTAATGCATATAATGAGATGTGATATGAGTTATAAATATGAAAATGCTTGTTCTTTTAGATTGAAATGATTATAATTTGGCCAGAATGATTTTCATTGATACAAATGTGATTACATATACAATGATCAATGAAGTCTAACTAGGAAACTATCCTACAATTATGAATTATATTGGGAAACATATATTCACGAACAAGCATATTCCTAATAGAGAAGATACACAAGATTAACTTTCTAATATAATCTAACATCAATTTGACAACATACATTTGTATACGAATCACGCATTGCATATGGACAAGGGGCCTAATTGATTTTGTGAAATATATGTTTATATATATATAGAACCAGGTAAAGCTCAAATCCAATACCCTTATTCACTGAAGGCCGACACAACTCTCTCTTTAACTACAAAGTGAGAACTGTTAGCACAATCTAGTTTATGCAAATGACAACTTCTCTGCATAAGAGTGTGATGATACTTGTTCTGATGACAGTTGCTATGATACTGTTGTCGGCAACACAGATCGAGGGACAACATATCGGACCACGAGACCAATGCATCAAGAATTGCAATATTAACTTCTACAATTGCTTGGGGGTGAAATGTAAAGGCCTTACAAGAGGGAGGTTTGATCAATGTAGCAAGAATTGTGACGCTGGGAAGACTAATTGCATACAACATTGCCTTGGCGTATCACTCTTCACACCAAGTCCATGATCAATTTCTACTGTGCTGCTGGCGAGTCTGTTGATTGATTTATTTTAGTAAAGAGATCAGCCTAATACTTCCAATAACCATCATCCCGTAGTATTTCTTTCTTTTCAAATTGAATGTTGTACTAGCATGCCTCAAATAAAAGAAAAATAATATTTCATTTCCATGGTTATAGATCCAAACATCACATCCTAAAAAAAAAAAATGAATATAATTTTCCAAGGGTTGAAAGAGGCCTTTCTTTGTTTAACAACAAAAATTACAATTTTTTTTTCTCATAATGTGGTCCAATAGTATTGGTAATTCAAGACTCATATTTTATTTTCTTCTTATTTAATATATATATATATATATATATACATACATACATATATTTTTTTTAGACTTAAATAAATTTTAAATATTAGTCTAAGTGGTCATATTCAAATTTTCACTAACTATCTCTCTAAATCACTAAAAATCAATTGTTGTTTAATAAAGAAAATAAATAGCTGAATGAATGTGAGTGGCGAAATCCGAGTCTTGTAAGATGCGTTTCTAGCGTATTTACATGTCGATTGTTTTGCTTTTGGAGGTGGCATGGCCTATTGGCCTATTGGAGGCTCTAGAGTTAAACACTTTGAGTTTGTGGGAGCTCATAGAGAGAAAGATGGTTGACAATTGGTTTGTTAAGGCAAGAGAAAACTAAAATTTGAGGGAGCGGTGTTTTTGCAAATTTAGTATCCGAAGATCGAATAAGAAGAGGATTTGGGCCGATTCACAAGCATATCATAAGTCTGGTCAAAGTCAGCAATTAACATCCACTTTAAACGGAGGATGAGATATTAGACACGGTTGAGGATGCGTTTAGGAAATCAAAGCATATGATCCCAAAATACCCTCACATAATTTTAATATCTCTCAATTACCCTCACATAGTTCTTACTTTCTCTCCCCACAACATGAAAGGATGCCGAGTTAAGATGTTAAGCAACATAACTACATATTTTTATCTTTAAAAATGATCATTATTATATGCAGATCGCTGAGAATTTCTTCAATTTTCTAAAAGAACAATAAAATTGCTAATATAGTAGTTTCCTTTGTTATAGGGGTATTATAGTAATCAAACTAGTTTTAATTCTGATTTCATACGGTAAGTAAACAACATTAATCGTAATTAATTTCATTCTTATTATGCTTCTTTATGGTAAGTAAACACTAGATTGATACCGATTTTTTTTGTCTCCCATTCTAAGTGATACAGATATATATATATATATATATATATATATATATATATATATATATATATATATATATATACAGCCCTTGTCAGCTGCGGACGTCCGCATCAATGGTTTTGGTGCGGATTTTCATTTTTGCACCACTTTTCGATCGAATTTCCTCATCTCCACTGTCTAGTATCTAGATAATACTGTGTAGATAATCTCTGCAAAATTTAAGCCAATTTGGTAATCGTTAAGGCCTCGTACTCGAAAAACCAATGGACGGACTGAATTCTTTGCTGACATGTTCCTCGAGTTAAGGCCTCGTCTCCGAGTTCTGGTCCAAATCCTTTCGGATCTGTTGGAGGGAACCTTCAACCAGGCTTTTGGTTTTCCTTACTTCGCCTGCAAACTGGTTGAAATCCTTGGTGAGTACGGCGAGGTTGTGCTGGTCTGCTTCCCAAAGGATCTTGTCCCTCGTAACCTGTTCAGTAAGGTCGTTGAACGCTTTAAGATCCCTCGTAACCTGTTCAGCAAAGCATGGAGTCCGGAGTCTCATTCCTCCAACGCTTTAAGATCCAGCAAGCCAAGTGCGATTTCCTAATACTCGAACAGGAAGCCATCAAGTTGGCTATCCGAGGTCTTGAACATCGCCAGCGGCTGAAGCACCATGGGGAGCGCTTCACGTCCATGGGTGCCCTCATTAATAAGGTCGGAAGCTATGAACTGATTCTCAACGAGATGGATGAGAAGGCGAATGCCTCTAAAAGGACCTACATGCCAGGAAAGAATAGGACTGTGAGGGCATTGAACTTACAATCCCCTACTTACGATCCTTATTATCAAAGGCACGAAGAAACTGAAGCCACACCAGATTATGACGATGTAGGAGCAGTAAAACTGACTGGGAAGCCATTGGCTCACAAACTAAAGAATCTTAAAATGAGCCGTGAGCCAGTCACCATGGACTAAGCCCGAATATGAGTCATACACGTATGACGCGAAAAATGCCCATCTGGTCTTTAATGACTTGATTGAGGCGAAGTACGTGAGCCTGGATCACAAAATTCCATCTAAAGAGGAGCTGAAGGACAAGAAGTACTGCACCTTCCACAAGGTCTATAATCACGACACTAAAGATTGCGTCAAGCTCCGAGACCAATTGTAGACTTGGCTAAACTCTGGCGCCTTGAAACTGAAGACGCCGGGGAGCACGGCCTCGTTGGTGGATGTGGACCCTTTTCCGCCCGTGGTTGGCATGGTCGAAGTAAACTGGGCCGACCAGCCAGAAGAGAACAACCGCCGCCGGGTGCAGAAGCCAGGCCAGCGGCGAGTCACATTGGATTTGTCTGAACGTCAAGGCGAAAATCCACGCCGGACACCTAAGAAAGATCGTGAAGAAAGCAATGATGACACATTTCGGCCATCTCGCCAGTATACCTATAACGTCAACCTCACACACAAGGTTTTGGACGACCTAATTGATGACAGACTCGTTACGGTGGCGAGGGCCTTACCCTACGTCGAATATAAGGAAGGCCGCGTACATTGCAATTTCCATGATAGCTGGGGACATCGAACTCGCGATTGTTACCAGCTTCGCGAGCAACTCCAGGATTGGCTCAACCTCAAGTACATTCGCTTCGAGGATAAAGTCGGTTTCATGATCGCAACTGCTGATGTCGCGTGGCCTCGTATCGATCAGCGTGCGATAACATTGGACATATCTCCAAACGCGGGTCCGCGCGAGCCGGTAGGACGAAACCACAAGAGACCGGCAAATGACTATACCTTGCTGGCAAACCGAAGTGGAAACCATGACCAGGCAAAGCCAGTGGTAGCCAGATTAGAACGCAATTGCCCTTCAAGAAGAGATAAGGGCAAGGCTATTGTGAGGGACGATGAAGCGTCCCCCGCTGAAAACTACCAACCCATGAGTCCCAGGACTCGCGAAGAGCTGGAACAAAGGATCAAACGCCTCGAGACGTTAGTCCAATCACACTGGACAGACGAAGTACCTTCATCTCCAGCCTCAAGCAAGATGGA
Source organism: Fragaria iinumae (assembly GCA_009720345.1). Taxonomy (NCBI): domain Eukaryota; kingdom Viridiplantae; phylum Streptophyta; class Magnoliopsida; order Rosales; family Rosaceae; genus Fragaria; species Fragaria iinumae. The sequence goes on along the minus strand of CM019117.1, from coordinate 19,617,921 downwards.
CATATCCGACTCCGGCAGCGGGTATCAGGTAGACGAGGCTTTAAGCCCCCGTCAAGGTATCTTGACTGACTCCTACATTCCCCCGACATCCAAATCAGCGATCAAGGAGGGGATATGGTACACGCAGAAAGGGGGCAGACCAGTTACCATTAGCAGGTCCAAGAAGAGGAAGCTACAGAAAAAGTATGGTAGCATCCTGCATGCCCTACAGAAAAAGAGTCGGAGGGGATGGGTCCTGGGATGTGACAAATTGGGTACTCCGAGGTTAAGCATGTTGATGCTAGAGCAATCCCAGGATGGGTGACCTACTGGGAAGCTGCTCCTGAGCTGCCGGAAACAAAACCGTGAGGGCCGGTGGGCCCAAAGCGGACAATATCGTGTTACGGCGGAGTGGGTCCTGGGATGTGACAAATGGTATCAGAGCCACTCTGCCGTGTGGTGCGGGTGTGCCGACGAGGGTGTCGGGCTCCCAAGGGGGGTGGATTGTAATATCCCACATCGGCCAAACGGAGAGGGGTTATATGCTGTATATGTACATGCCCACCTCCAATCTAACACGAGGTCTTTTGGTGGCTCAGCGGCTTCGGAGGGGATGGGTACTCCGAGGTTAAGCATGTTGATGCTAGAGCAATCCCAGGATGGGTGACCTACTGGGAAGCTGCTCCTGAGCTGCCGGAAACAAAACCGTGAGGGCCGGTGGGCCCAAAGTGGACAATATCGTGTTACGGCGGAATGGATCCTGGGATGTGACAGCCACTCACATGAGGCCATTATACATCACGGCTGAGGTTGAAGGGATCATGGTCAACAAGGTCATGGTTGATACGGGGGCTGCGGTGAATGTCATTACAACACGTACCATGGGCCTCCTCGGTATCCCGCGCTCAATGATACAAACCTCGCCTTTAACAGTCAAGAACTTCACCGGACAAGTCTCCAGAACTTTAGGCTTGTTATTTCTACGAGTCAAGATAGGACCGGCATCCCGGGTGTATACCTTCTTCGCCGCCGAATGCGCTTCTGTTTACGCCTAAATTAATATTTTACCGGACAGTAAATGTCTATGTGAATATTAATTAAATTCTTGGTCCATGTCATACCGGCAAGCCCAAGTTCTCTAAGTTTACAAGTGATGGCCGCGAGTGAGACCACGCGAGCTGAATTACATAGTTCGCGTGCAAACGGGACTTCGCGCGGACTACACAGTTCGCGGGCAAACGGGACTTCGCGCGAACTACACAGTTCGTGTGGAAACATGATTTCGCGCGGACTACAGAGTTCGCGCGCGGAATTACTATTTGACACTTCGCGTAGGTGAGGTGAGATTGACACTTCGCGTAGGCGAGGCAAGCATATTACATCGAGGCGAGCTGACGAATTGGCTCGCGTGGGAGGCTTCGCGAAGAAGCCACAGGCGGAGTCCGCGTACACTACACTAATCGTTGAAGACTCTCACCAGTTTTTGATATGCTTTGGGCCAACCCTGTGGCCCTTAATAATTAAAAAGCCTTCTTTTGGCCCACGAGATGGTTTGAATCCGCGGCCCGCGTAGGATTGGCAAAGTCCTTGTGAGATTAGGGTTTCAGTGTCCGACTTGGATTCTAATTACTTTTCTTCTGCCGCAAGTCGAACCACTATATAAGGGGGCTCGAACCCTAACAGAAAGGTACACAATCAAATCTCTCAACATAATACAAATTGCAAATCAGTTGCCTCTCGAGTCATCTCGAAACCCTAACGCTAAGTGGTCCGCCGCCTTAGTCTTAGTCCCTCCTGGACTCACCCCCGACCTCTGAACTCCCTATTGTTGCTCTGCTCGCGTCTCGCCATGAGTATCGATCGCCTGTGCTCGTAAATTCCTCTTCTGAGGTGGCACCTGGAAACCCCTTCCGCCTGATCAAGAAGTCAAGCGCATACATACAAACCTTTTCCTCGTCCGCAAGGTGGCACGCCCGCAGCACCCCCCTTTCTCTTTGCTCGCTATTTACCTCTGCGACTGGATCGTGGCCAAAACAGCTGAGGATCGTGGCACGCGCTGAGGATCGTGGCCAAAACAGCTTCATCCTACAGTATGATCTTAGGCCGCGACTGGATCCATAGAAGTTTCTGTGTGCCTTCCTCTATGCACCAAGAACGGGATACTGAGAAACGCGAGGCGGTCCTCATCAAAGCGGATCCGTGTCCTTTCTCCATCTCCGCCAACTTCAATGACGCCCGCTACTACAATACCGACTTGGGCCCATTGGACATCCAAGGCGTCGATTCCAAAGGCCGCCCCTATGGGGTGACGGTCTCCAATTTAACGCGGTGGGGGCTAACCCAGGCGAGGGACGACTTACAACGTCCTCATACCATCGCGGATCCCCTGCAACCCGTTGATGGATAATGCCTCCTCAGAAGAAGCACGCGAGGTTGGCGAGTCCTTGTGTGAGAGACTCCTCTCATATTGGGTAGAACGCGAAGCCTACGAAAAGGTCACCACTATGGAATACATAGACGAGATAGTGGATTATACCGATACCAAAGAGGAAGTTATTCAGTTAGCTCCCGCTGCTTTGGACGATACGCCACCTCGAGTGCGCGACCCTATTTCGCAAGTCGACGTAGGGACTACTGAGAAGCCCTTGCTCATTTCCATTAGTGTTAAGCTGGCAGTGGACGAACGAGAAGCTCTTCTAACCCTCCTAAGCGAATATAGAGATTGCTTCGCCGAGAAGTACGAAGACATGCCTGGTTTGTCTCCGGACTTTGTTTGTCACCGGCTGCCCACTTATTTGGATCGGCGTCCAGTCCGCCAAGATGGTCGATTCATGCGAACTGAGACCCAGATCGTAGTCAATGAAGAGATTGAAAACATGCATCAATCATGTATCATTCGCGTGACCAAGTATAATGAATGGCTATCCAATGTTGTGCCCGTTCGCAAGAAGAACAGCAAAATGTGCGTTTGTGTTGACTACCGGGACCTCAACAACGCAACGCCCAAGGATATATACCCCATGCCTATCGCCGACCTCCTCATTGATGCCACTGCGGGGCATAAAGTGCTATCCTTTATGGACTGAACCGCCAGATACCACCAGATTCCTGTTGCCAAAGAGGATCGTCACAAGACCGCCTTCCGCTGCCCAGGGTTTGCAGGTGCGTTTGAATACGTTGTCATGCCTTTCGGGCTTAAGAACGCGGGGGCAACGTATCAGCGCGCCATGAACCTTCTATTTCACGACATTTTGGGAAAGCTAAATGAGGTATACATCGATGACGTGGTGGTTAAAACCAAAGCGCGGGTGACACACGTTAAAGACCTCCGGCAGGTTTCACGCGGATGCGACGACATAACTTAAAGATGAACCCCGCCAAATGTGTGTTCTTTGCAGAAGCAGGTGATTTCCTAGGCTTTCTGGTCCACCAAAGGGGTATCGAGATCCCCAAAGACAAGGCACAGGCGGTAATAAACGCCTCACCTCCTAGAACTAAGAAAGAGCTCCAACAATTGATCGGGCGAATCAACATCCTCCGCCGTTTCATTTCAAACGCGGCAGGCAAGATTCAACCCTTTTCACCTTTGCTCAAGCTCCAGGGGGCAACCGAGTTCATATGGGAGCCACAACACCAAGACGCCTTCGATCGTATCAAGTATTACCTTACGAACCCTCCTGTTTCGGTTCCACCTCGCCCAAGCATTCCGCTTAAACTCTACATCGCCGCTGCCGATCTGTCTATTGGCGGACTCTTGGCACAAGACGACGAGAACGGGGTAGAGTACGCCATTTATTACCTTAGCAGGTTGTTAACCGATTGCGAGACGCGCTACTCTCCAATGGATAAGTTGTGTCTCGCCCTTTTCTTTGCAGGTTGCAAACTACGCCAGTACATGTTAGCCTTTACCACTGTGGTGATCGCTCAGTCCATCTCGTCAAATACATGCTTTCCCGACCTATATTACGGGGACGCATAGGCAGATGGATATTGGCTTTGTCTGAATTCTCCCTACGGATTTTCGCAAAAGGCGGTAAAAGAATTCTCCCTACGAATTTTCGTGAAAGCGCATAGCGGATTTTCTCGCTCATCACCCACCAACCGAACTAACAGCGTTCCGCGAGTTAGAGTTCGCCGTTGTTTCACTCACCCCATGGACTCTTTACTTTGATGGTTCGCGTACTGAACTCGCTGCAGGTGTCGGGATCGCCATTGAAAACCCTGTAGGAGACCGGTTTTCTTATTCCTTCCAGCTGGATTTTAAGTGTACAAATAATCAGGCAGAGTACGAAGTGCTCATCATCGGACTGGAAATTTTGCTGGACTTAGGGGTCCGCGAGATTCAGGTCTTCGGCGATTCTTTATTGGTTGTCAACCAGTTGGTGGTGAAGTTCAAATGCTTGAATTCATCTATCAAGCCTTACTTACGCAAAGCGTTTGACGTATTGGACCGGTTCGATTACGTTCACATCGAGCACATTCCGCGCGAGTTCAACTTCGCGGCGAATGAGCTCGCCCAGATTGCCTTTGGCCTTAGCTTACGAGACGACGTGCGCGAATGACTACTCAAGGTTGAACGCCACACTCTCCCTTCTTTTATTGCCAGGGGGCAATATCAGGCAGACTTTCTTGACGTCGCTGCCTTAGACCCTATCGACGAGGACTAGCGGCTACCATTCATCCCTTATCTCACAAACCCTCAAGATGCCACTCATTCACAGCAAATGCGATTTCTCACCCTTAACTTCGTGCTCCGCAATGGTGAGCTTCGCCGGCGGGGCGAAGACGATAATGACTTCCACTGTGTGTATGGCACCGAAGCTAAACGGCTGATGCACGAGGTTCATAGCGGAGTTTGTGGTTCGCACCAGGTAGGGCCCAAAATGCGGTGGCTAATCCGTCGCCAAGGCTATTATTGGCCTACCATTCTCAAGGACTATATCACTTTCGCCAAAGGTTGTCAGGATTGCCAGGCTCACGGACCAGTGCAACACATCCCCAACATTCCGTTGCAGCCGATTATTAAATCATGGCCAGGTCGAGGATGGGCGATAGACTTCATCGGCATTATTCACCCCCATTCCTCCGAACAACACAAATTCCTTATCGTGGCCACCGATTTCTTTACCAAGTGGGTCGAAGCCGAACCACTCAAAGTCGCCTGGGCGACCTCGGTCCGTAACTTTATCTTCTGCAACATTATCTCCCGCTTTGGTCTTCCGGAGTGCATCGTGATGGATCGGGGGGCAGCTTTCATGGCCGATTCTGTGGTCACGTTCCTCAACGGCTATGGTATCAAGCTCTTGCATTCATCCCCCTATTATGCACAGTCCAATGGTCTGGCGGAGGTGAGCAATAAGGTTATCCTCAGTATCTTACGCAAGATGCTAGAAATAAACCCCCGCGTCTGGCATCTAGAGCTTTACCATACCTTGTGGGCCTACCATACTTCCAAGCGCGGTCCAACAGATACCATCCCATATGCTCTCATGTTTGGTCATGACGCCGTCCTTCCCCTTGAGGTTCGTGTCGCTTCGCTTCGCGTCCAGAAACAACACCAATTACTTGGTGACGATTAGGTTTAGGCAATGTGGCAGGAGCTCGAAGACCTCGATGAACACATCACTGCTTTCAACAATCTCATCCTCGAGAAGCAGCGCGTTGCGCGGTCGTATGATAAAATCACTAGAGGTCAGAGTTATGCCGAGGGCTAAACAGTATGGCGCGCTGTGCTACCACTTGGAGAGAAAACCGAGGGCCGGGGCAAGTGGTCCGCTCGGTGGGAAGGACCCTTTATCATTCATCGCATCTTACCTCAGGGGGCATACCACTTGCGCGACCTTGACCGCACCATCCACCGCAATCCTATTAATGGTCGTTTCTTAAAGTGCCATATCGCTGGTGTTTGGGAGCGCGTGGATCCTCCACCTCCTGCTGATCCTGCGCACACTGTTATTAGTGTTACGTGTCATCGCGCGTACGCTCCATCACCTCACACTAGGGGGAAACCCGAGAGAGAAGCATGTAATTAAATCATTTCTTTGAAAACGTACAAAGTCTAACCAACAGACCAGTAAAAGATTGGGGCCTGTTCCAGAGGCCCTAAATAAAGAAAATCACATATTTTTCCCTTCTGATACAGGTTTCATAAGCGGTTTGTGGCCGAAGCAAACACATTAGCAAAATAATGGAATCTGATTATCCTACGCTTAAGCGCATAGATCTACCACGCCTACAAGCATAGATTTGAGAACGAATAAGAGACGATGCACTAGGAAGCTAGAGATCCACTAGAACAGGGTCCCTCATGCTACCGACCAAGCTTCGAAGGATGCTTCAAGGACACTGGAAAGCTTCCGAAGCACGAAGGGGCGAAGGGCCTCAGAAACCTCACGCGTGGACAGAACAGCAGACGCAAGGTAGAAGGTACCCAGACCATTTGTTCTTCCAGAAGAAGGCTTGGCCTAAGAGTAGATTTTGAAACCCACATTTGGCCTAAGAGAAGATTTCGAAACTCATCAGGACAAACGATGAGCAGGAGAAATGGTGGTTTCGCTTTAAGCAGGGACAAAAGGATGAACAGAAAGGAAGAAGGAGCCATAGCGAGGGGGCAAAGAGACTTGATCGATGTCCCAAACCCGGCCAGCGGATTTCTTTTATAAAAAGAAAGGACCGATTCCCTTTTGATATGTGTCCTGCATGCAGAGCTTTGCTCTGAGATTTGTGCCTTAGATAAGGTGAATGCGCGGATCTATAGTGACTTACCATTTTCCAAGCAAACAGTCACATAGAGACCTTTACCCAATCTCAATGGAAGACTTGTTTTGAACCAAGGCATTTATTGTTAGAAATACGAAAAGATTCAGCAAGCGCGGGACAGAGTAATAATACTTAAATAATGTACCTAATACAAAGGTTCATACATGAGGGCAACAAAAAGGGAAATGAAACTAGACTTTCCTAGAGACCCTATACAAGTCCAGGAGAAGGCCTTCCAAGGCCAACTCCTCAACATCCGCCTGGGCTTGGGCTTCGTCCGCAGCAGCAGTGGCTGAGTCCAAAGCCTCTTGAGTTTCCTCTGCAGCTTGCACTTCAGCCTGCGTGAGTTTTTGGCGAGCTTGAGCAAGCTGAACCTGCAGCTCCGCTATCTGAGCTTCCAAAGTCTCCACTTGCCTAGCATAAAAGGTACAGGGGTTTTCTGAAGTTGTCTCAGGAACCTCCATATCTTCAAGCTGGTTCAAAAGAGCCACCATTTGGTTGTCTAAGGCCTGGCGGACTCTCTCCTGAGCAGTTGACTGGGCATCCGCATCATTGACGCGACAGGCTTATAGTTCGACCACATTGATCAACTCTAAGGAATGGTTCAGTGCGGGGTTGCTGCAAGCGAGGTGGCGGACCAAGGCACCATGAGCCTCACGAGCGCGTCGCACCAACTCAAATACATCCATGTTGGGGCCTTGTCTTATTAGGCCATGAAGAAAGCCTCGGGCTAGGTGAACCGATTCTGGATCAGCAGGTGGAGTTACCCGAGCTCGGAGACGGGCAGTACGGGTGGCCAGAGAAGAAGTTGTTCCGGTGGTCAGTTTCACCGGAGAAGGAGTGACCGGTTCAACCTCTGAGACAGTTGGCGGGGCGGCGGATGCTGTTAGCGCCTCTCGTTCTTCAAGCTCCTGAACGACCGGCTCCATCCTCGGTGGGGAAGGCATCACCTCTGGTTGAGTCTCCTCTGGCGGGATTGCCGAAGAGGCAGCGAAGTCTGGAGTTGAGACTGATTGGCCGAGCCCTTGGTCCTGAATAGGACCAGGAGAGGACACCAGCATCAAGCCTGAGTCGTCCGGCGTGCCGGTTGGTGAAGGAGGTTGCTTTCAGTATCCTCAGGTATAGCACATGTCTGTTCAGCCACAATCACCTCCGGGACTGGGGTCTCAGTTATACTTGCTTCAGTGTTGTCGAAACGGGGGCGAGTGCGGCGACGAACCTACAAATGGAGAGATAGTAAGTCATTGATGACTTGAACAAATTGATTACAAGAGAAAAGAGCATTTACCAAGCCATGCTCTCGCTGATAGCGCAAGTCTTCCACCATTTCCTCTTCATCATTAGCAGGACGTTTGCGCGAGCTCTCGCCGCCTGTCGTTTGAGGGATGGTCGAGACAGTTGGGCGTTAGGAGGCATTGCTGGCTTGGGCCGGTGAGGCACTTGGGCGTTAGGAGGCATTGCTGGCTTGGGCCTCGTCGCTGTTCTCTGTGATGTCTTTGCTTGTCCACGCAAGGCGTCAAGGATGGCGCGGTCCGATTCCCCCAATGTGTCGTATAGGGGAGAGAAGATGGCGGCAAAGACGTCATCATCTGCATATTCCCAATGATTATCAGAGAGGGAGCGCCACCAAGAGAGGTACGGGGGGTCGATACCTAAGGCAGGCTCAATCTCAAGCAGGCACGAAGTGAGCGGGAAAATGTTCGCTAGCGGAGTGACTCGGTCCGCCTCGCCAATCTTGCGCCAGGACGTATACTTGTTCACTGAATGAAGGAGTGGATAAGGAACCCCTTGGATAAAACCAAGCTGTCTGGCAAAATGATTGGGAGCATACACCTCAAAACCTTGGTCCTCTTCAGCAAGCTGAAGATCGCAGCATGAAACCGCCCTCATAAAGCTCGTCTGGGCATCGGATCCAGAGTCAGGACGAGGAAAGAAACCCTCCGCTAAGACTTTAGGATGACGCCGGCTAACCATCATGTTTATGGTGGGGGGAGGCTCCAATTGGCTGGCGAAGAAGGACAAAGGAGTGCGGTTCGCCAGACTTTTGCATACCGCAAACCCAAGCAGTTGGTCCTCTGGTAGAAACGCTAGCGGAGAACGTCTGAAGAGAGGGAAATATAGCTGCAGCCATAGATCCATGATCCATAGCGGGCCGGCTGGTAGATGAAAAGGCTTCAAGGAGAGTGTGTGCAGGGCCCGATAGAGTGCACCCAATACGGGTTGCCCTAGCCCAACCTCAATTCCATTATAGAGAGCTTCGGCTAGTTTCGTCTACTTGTCCGTAGGCTTGTGAGCACTACCACAAAAAATGAATTTATTTAGCAAGTATTCAAGGAAAGCAATACCTCCTTCATGCCGCTCTGCATGCTGGATAAAATAGTTCCTCCAGACTGGGAATGAGGCCTTCAGGGAACGACGTGCTCCTACGTTGCAGGTGTAGGTGAACTCAGTGGTCGCAAAATCACCTGGCACGAATGGCTTCGGTGGATCGGCAGCCCCATCATAGCAAGAATATCCAGCAGAGAGACACTCATTTGCCCAAAGGGAAAGTCGAAAGTGTTGGTGGCGCTGTTCCATAGACACGCTGCTGCAGCGATCAGCGCCCTGTCAGTAGAAGAAGGCAGCGAAAAGCTCAAGGCGATAGCCTCAGCTATGCCCGCCTCCTCCCAGATTGGCTTATCGGTTTGGAGGCGAGCCTTATACCATGCTCGTTCTTCGCCGGTGGTGTTCGGCCATTCTCCCACTCGGATGTTAACATGGGAGCGAGCTTGCTGAGCCCAGGTCGCGAAGTCGTCAGGTTCACGACGGTGAGCGAAGATGGGGCGCCGTACGGGGTCGGTGTATGAATTGAGATCGGCGGCAGAGAAAGGCTGGAAGGAGTCGGGCTGAGTAGGGCTTGCCCGTTCTCAAGGAAATAGATGGGCGCTCCTTGAGGGGGGTTTGCGGATAGAAGCTGACCGAAATCGGTAGACCAGCCGATCGCCGTCGTAATGTTGAGATTTGGGTCTCGGACGATTGGTTTAGGAGGCATTATTTTCTGGGTAGAGTGGTGATGGCAGCGAAAGGCTTGTTTGTTTGCCGAAGGGAAAAGTAAGGGATGGTGTGACGAAATGTTGGGACCCGTTTCGTGTTTTTAAAGAGATGAACCATAACGTCTTTTCAATCAAGGGACGCGATAACGCCGATACACCAGGTCCTTTCAAATTTCAAATTTCCGTAACGTGCTCTATAAGGCCTTTTCGCTTAGATGTTTTGGATAATCAAAAGCTCAAGACCTAGGGGGCCATGTTTGAGCCCAGTGGATATTTTGGTCCAAGACTGCATAATAAGTTTTGGATAGCATTTGGGCCAATACATGTGGCCCGATTTAATATAAAGCCTTTTAAGTCTCGCGAGCTTCAGGGGTGCGCGAGATGGAATCAAGCTTCAGGAGGTCGCGGGTTGGTTTGAGTCCGCGGCCCACGCGAGATTGGTTTCCGCAAAAACTGTGACATCGCGCGGAATAAGTTCAGTTGAGTCTGCATAGGACTCTACAGTTACGCAGCGCGGAGGGAGTGACCCACGCGGCTGGATACGTGTCATGCAGATGGTTGGAATAAGTAAATAAAGCAGTGTCCTTGTGGTATTGGGTTTCAGAGTCCGAATTGGACTATGAATATCTTTCTTCGGCCCGAAGGCAAGCTACTATATAAAGGGGCTCGAAGACTTACAGAAAGACTCTCTCTCAAAAAACACAAACAACAATACAAAACAAACTTTCAACCTAGTTGATACTTTGGAGCTTCTCGAAAACTCTAACCCTAAGCGCACCGCCGCCTAGGTTTCCCAGAGCCCTTTCGGACTCTACTCCGATCACCTCCGATCTCTCTTTGGTTGCTTTGTTCGCGACACCGTGAGTATCGAATTACCTTATGCTTGTAAATTCTTCGTTCGCGAGGTGGCACTGGTAACCCCCCGCTTGTTCAAGAAGTCAAGAACCGACGCACCCGACGCACCCCACTTCCTTTCCTCGTCTGCAAGGTGGCACGCCCGCATTCCCAAGAAGCATTGACTGCTACTGTCTCTCAAACCCCCTGCTGAGGATCGTGGCCAAAACAGATGGTGATGATTATGATGATGATAATTATTATGAGGATGATTATGATGATGATTATGATGATTGATTTTTGATGGTGATGATTATGATTATGATAATTATTATGAGGATGATTATGATGATGATTAGGATGATTGATTTTGATGATGATGATTATGATGATGATAATTGTTATGAGGATGATTATGATGATTGATTTTTGATGATGATGATAATTATTATGAGGATGATTATGATGATCATAATTGTTATGAGGGTGATTATGATCATGATTGTGATGATGATGATTATAATTAAAAAAAATTATGTTTTTGTTTGTTTTAAAATATATGAGCTTGATCGCCAACGGCTCATAGGTAAGTTAAAACAAGTTTTCCTATTGTATGATTATTTTTAAGGTTCATGTGATCATAATATTTTTGGCTATTGATAGATTATTCTTGTGGAGATATCTATGTTTGTTTGTATAAATATATCTATGTGGAAGGATATAATTTTTTTGATGTGCTCCTTGTGTTGATTTATGATGATTTTATTATATTGTGATTTGTGGTTTAGATAGTCAAACCGGGTTCCAAGCATTTAATCGGGTGATTGGTTGCGGTTATGATGATTCTACTCTTTTGGTGAAATGTTGTGTAGATAGTCAAACCGGGTTCCAAGCCTTTAATCGGGTGATTGGTTACAGTTATGATGCTATTATTTATTTTGTGATTATTATTGGACAGTCAAACTGAGTTCCAAGCCTTTGGTCGGGTGATTGGTTACGGTTAGGAATAGAGCTCTAGTCCGTCTGTCGGTATAGATCATGGGAGGTACCTGAAGGTATCTGAGACCCATGGGTACATAAATTGTTGTTGTAGGTCATGAGAGGTATTTATTAATATCTGGGACTCATGGGTACATGTGTTTGTTGTAGGTTACGGGAGATACCTTATTGGTATCTGGGACTTATGGTGTCACACCCAAATTTTTGAATGGAATTTTCAAAAATTTTGGCATGATATAACTTAAAATATTAACATCCCAACCTGTTTCAACAATACAACAACAACAACAACAACACAAAACTCAATTACAGAATAGAAATTTCCACAAAATCTATCACTGAATTAAGATTACACTTCCTTGCTTACATAACGTGCAAAACAAGAACATGAGAACAATCTCATGATTTTAATACTGTCTACTCAAATCTAAAACTATACAGAGTCTGACAAAATTAGGGAGAACCCTGCTACTACGCCTCCGCATCAACCCTGCTGATCCTCACCTGCAGGTCTAACCCCTACACCAAGAATTGGTGCACCGGGATTGTAGAATAACAAACCCGGTAAGCTAAAAGGCCCGTATGAGTAAACTCAAAAATAACTCCATATTTAACACATCCAACATACCACAAGTGAAATTTGATCAATAATTTAAAAACCACACATTAACAAGAAATGTACCCATGAGTCCAAGATATTTAATAAATACCCATCATTACCTACAACAACAATATGTGTACCCATGGGTCCCAGATACCATCAAGTATCTCCCATGACCTACACCGACAGACGGACTAGAGCTCTAATTCCTAACCGTAACCAATCACCCGGCCAAAGGCTTGGAACCCGGTTTGACTGTCCAAAACCAAAACACAAAATAATAAATAGCATCTTAACCGTAACCAATCACCCAATTAAAGGTTTAGAACCCGGTTAGGCTATTTATCCAATAATCATTACATCACAACATTATTATCAACAACACAAGATCCACATCATAAGATTATATCCTTCTCAAGGATATAATTATATGAACAATATAAATTATTCCAATAGAACCGCTTCTCACAAATTAATAGAATTATGATCATATGAGCCTTCAAATAACACATAAGGAAAACTTATTTTATCTTACCTATGAGCCGTTGTCGATCAAACTCATATATTTTCAAAATCAATAATAGCAAAATATTAAAATCACATCAAAATCAATATTGTCCTCAATTGAACATAATTAAACTTGGTTCAAAAGTGAACCATGGTGAGATTTACTCACGTAAAAGTCCTGCTGCGTTCTTCCGCAACACAAGAGCCAAGGAACCCAACAAACTCACAAATCACCTAAAATTGTACAATTAAAACCCTTAGTAAAAACACCACAAGGATTAAAATACCCTTAACTTAAAGGTTGCCCAAAGAAGGGCAATCCTTTCTCCAAAACCTCCCAAGGTCATCGGACACTTAACAACAACCACACTACCTCCAAGACCAATTTTTCCAAATTTCCGACCTAACAAACACCTAAAACCAACTTAGCACCGACAAAGCAAAACCTAATCAACACTCATTCTTCACACACAACAACACCCTAGCAACTACAAGGACTAGCTAACGCAGCAAACAAGGCCTCTACCCTGCTCGGACGCGTCGCCACAGGCGGCGGCGAGTGAGCTTCACGCGCCTCCACCAAACTTCAAAATTTGGGGAAACTCAAAACATGAAACTCGTAGATTGAAGCAAGGTGAACAACTTTAATACCTGAGAATTTAACCAATTCTGGCCGGAACCGGCCGAAAACTACCTCGAAACAGCAACCCGAAATCAAACTACAAAACCTGCAAATCCGGGTTCAAAAACTCAAAAAGCTTGATTCAATCTATGCCTAGCCATAACCAGGAGGAGGAGAGGACCATAACTCACCTAAGGTTGCCCCTCGTCGCCGCCGTAAACGGTGGCTCCGACCGATGACACAGCAGCTCTCTTTCCCGGCCAAAAGCTCCCTTTCCGGCGTACTATGCTGGGCAGCAGCTGCCCAGCCTTGAAGAGGTCGCTGGTGGGAGTCGAACGGGACCGGCGGCGGTCCAAATGGTGGCCGGACGAAGGAGCTAGCTCCGGCGGAAGTTAGCTATGCGGGAGAGGTCGGGAGAGAGGAGAGAGAAGGTTTTAGGGTTTTTCCAAAAATAAAACCCACCACCTTCTATTTAAAAACTTTCCAAAACCAGAAACTAACTTTCTCTGACCATAACTTCTTCATACGACGCCCGTTTCATGTGTGCCGCATGTCTACGAACTCGTATTGACGAGTTCTACAACTTTCATGCAGGAAGTTTTCGAAGATAACTTACGGAAAATAAAGTCAACTTTTTGGTCCCTTAAACGTCAAAGCACCTAAAATAAACTCCGAACTTCAACTTCGCATAAACCAATAAGAATTTCGATAAATATTCCTTCATTAAATATGGGAATAATACAAGGAAAATTGTATGAAAATCTAGGGTATTACACATGGGTACATATATATTTGTAAAAGTATTGGTTATGTAGGTTTAACATTGTTTTTAATTGTTGTCTTTTAACTTCCTTGCTTTGAGTATCTCCTGAACTATGGTTAATGCAGGAGATTCTTTAATCTTATTTGTGTGAATTTTAGTGGACTTCCTGAACTATCCTTTTTGCAGGATCCACTTATGATTTGATTGTTTTGTGATTTGTTGGGTTTTCTTATTTACTCACTTTCGAAATTTATTGTTTTGAGGCGATTCTTGAACTAAGTTCTAAGCAGGAATTAACGGTTTTATCTTATGTGATGTTGGGTTGAGTTATTTTTGGGAATTACTCATACAAACTTTTTAGCTTACCGGGTTTGTTGTTTACAATCCGGTGCACCAATTTATGGTGTAGGGGTTAGATCTGCAGATGATGATCAGCAAGGTTAAGGCAGAGGCATAGTGGCAGGATTTTAGTTTCTGTGCACTTTATTTTATTATATTATGGCAATTGAGTTTTAAGCTCATGTGAGCGACTTTATTATTATTAGACTTTTGAAGTTAATGTAATTTAAGGAGATATAATGTTTAACTCGGTTGATGAGTTTATTTGACATTTACATTTCCGCTATTGAGTTCTAGTTGCTTGAGATAGTTTGTTGAAACAGGTTGGGGTATTAATATTTTAAGTTATATCATGCCAAAATTTTTAAAAATTATCTTTCAAAAATTGGGGTGTGACAAATAATACCAACATAACACACGCATCTAAATTCTCTAATATCGATGTAACATAATTTGTTCACTTAGAAAAAGAAAAAGAAAAAGAAAAATCCAAAGAGAGGTTCTAGTTACACCTCCTAGTTTGCTATTTGCACCTCCTTTAATTATTATTTTTTTATCAAACAAACAACTAAAATGCTATAACGAGTCATCATAAGTCGAACTCACGATCTCCCACTACTTACAGTGGGGAGACTGATGTCACTAGAGAAAATGGTACTGACTACACCTCCTTTAATTTTTGTAAAAAATTATTTCATAATTTATCCCTTCTAAAAACTAAAAGAAAAAAAAGAACTAGAATTCGTGTTGCATTCTTTGTGTTTCTCCTTAACAATGTTTTTCAACCCAGAAGGTCTACGAGGTCGTTGCTTATGGTTGGCGGTATATAATATTACATGGTATCGACAATGTCAATGACCTGTTGGAGTTTTAAGCAAGAGAATTAGAGAAATATCGATTTTTTGCTTCCCTATAATGCAGAAATTTTCCTATAATGTATTAATTATAGAGAAACTGTTGGACCTTCTCTAACAAGGCTAGGGCTTATCATCTCTCTTCTCGAATCTGATCTCGTAATAGAAGGTTTCTAGGGTTCATTGGTTTTGTGCTGTGTCAAATTGCATAATGAGGATATTATCTCCATTTTGGTGTTTTTCTCAAGTCTATATATGTACATTGCATGATAGCATTGATGGTAAGTGTTATTGTTAATGCATATAATGAGATGTGATATGAATTATAAACATGAAAATGCTTGTTCTTTTAGATTGAAATGATTATAATTTGGCCAGAATGATTTTCATTGATACAAATGTGATTACATATACAATGAGCAATGAAGTCTAACTAGGAAACTATCCTACAATTATGAATTATATTGGGAAACATATATTCACGGACAAACACATTCCTAATAGAGAAGATACACAAGATTAACTTTCTAATATAATCTAACATCAATTTGGCAACATACATTTGTATACGAATCACGCATTGCATATGGACAAGGGGCCTAATTGATTTTGTGAAATATATATATATATATATATCTATAGAACCAGGTAAAGCTCAAATCCAATACCCTTATTCACTGAAGGCCGACACAACTCTCTCTTTAACTACAAAGTGAGAACTGTTAGCACAATCTAGTTTATGCAAATGACAACTTCTCTGCATAAGAGTGTGATGATACTTGTTCTGATGACAGTTGCTATGACACTGTTGTCGGTAACACAGATCGAGGGACAACATATCGGACCACGAGACCAATGCATCAAGAATTGCAATATTAACTTCTACAATTGCTTGGGGGTGAAATGTAAAGGCCTTACAGGAGGGAGGTTTGATGAATGTAGCAAGAATTGTGACGCTGGGAAGACTAATTGCATACAACATTGCCTTGGTGTATCACTCTTCCCACCAAGTCCATGATCAATTTCTACTGTGCTGCTGGCGAGTCTGTTGATTGATTTATTTTAACAAACAGATCAGCCTAATACTTCCAATAATCATCATCTCGTAGTATTTCTTTCTTTTCAAATAGAATGTTGTACTAGCATGTCTCATATATGAGGGATGGGGGATTACACCAACTTTTCGATCACAAAATCACATCTCCACCGTTCAATATGTAGTTCTATATGAGTAGATCACTTATACAAATTTTCAGAAATTTTGGTGATCGTTAAGGCATTCAAAAATACGATTTATAATTATAAGCATGAATGGTTCAGGTTTGGCAGATTTGGTTCGTTCATTGATTTAATTTTGTTCGACACCTTAACGATCACCAAATTGGCTGAAAATTTGCAGAATTGATCTATATATAAGGACTAACAAACTGAACGGTGGAGATTCAAAAATATAAATGAAAAGTTAGTGTAATCCCCCATCTCTCATATATGTCAAAAAAAGGGATCCCTTAGTGGAATGGCCTTATATATATATATATATATATATATATATATATATATATATATATATTTCATTCTAAGTTAGTAAACGTTTCATAATACCAACATAACACACGCATCTGAATTCTCTAATTTTGATGTAACATAATTTGTTCACTTAGAAAAGAAAAAGAAAAAACCAAAGAGAGGTTCTAGTTACACCTCCTAGTTTGCTATTTGCACCTCCTTTAATTTTTTTTTTTATCAAACAAACAACTAAAATGCTACAACGAATCATCATAAGTCTAACTCACGATCTCCCACTACTCACAGTGGGGAGACTGATGTCACTAGAGAAAATGGTACTGACTACACCTCCTTTAATTTAAAAAAAAATTATTTCATAATTTATCCCTTCTAAAAACTGAAAGAAAAAAATGAACTTGATGAAGTATAAAGTGTAGAGACAAAGAGAGAGCAAGAGAATCATCATCTTATTCATTGATAGGAGCCATTTATATAGGGAATTACAAAGTACCAATATGGTAATGATAAGGAATACATAGATCTAGTCAAACTACATATCCTAATGGCATAAGGCCAAGGCTAACATAAAGAATATCTAGAAAGATACAGAATATCCTAGAACACTCCCCCTTGTGCCGCGCGCTGATATGCCGATGGTGCTGATCTGTTGCCTCGTCAAAAACCTCGTCAAGTCATAAAAACCCTGTGGTAGAAAAACTGAACCTTGATCGTAGGAGAAAAAGAGTACAACGCACCCTTCATATTTGATAGTGACATGTATGTATGTGCTAGACTCCTCCTAAAGTTCGCACCTCCCCCTGATTTTTATATCAATCATAAGGCTCTTCTTGATTCTTACTAATCACGGAAGTTTCAACAACTTAGCATGTCCATGCTCTTTAACATGTCTTCAAATGTGGCATTGGGTAATGATTAACTAAATCATACCGTATTTTCCTCAAACATGATCTTTTCCATATAGATCTTGAGGGGAAGGCCGCTTGTGAACTCAAAACATAAGTTCGTGCAGGAAATCAGATTTCCGCGCAGCATAACCTTCAGTTACTAGAACAGCCGTAACTTCCTCTAAGAAATACATATGAATGAACCGTAAACGGTTTTGGAAACTAGACTCATTTAGCTTTCCAACCGTATATTACACACATTCTGGTTCATCAGGTGCTGTTGACAAAGTCCCGTCGAAGTTGACTGTTTTGCTAAAATCAGATTCTCGGACAGATTCATCCTACTTTACGAAAACGGCCATAACTCACTCAATATGATAGGTATGATCAAATGGTTGGTGTCTCTGGAAAGTAGACACATAGACATTTTCAATGGTACTAATTGCACCAATTTCCAGTGAGTGAGATTTCCTGTAGGTCCCGTAGAATTTGACATACGAAACTTGGCAGATTCTGATTTCGCTTTTGATGTGTCTTTCTTATGTAGGGATAGAATAAGGCTCAACCTTTCATACCATTAAGTATTGAAAAAAGAGTTACTGCCATTACATTGGCATTGCGTGGGCACATAGCTACACTTAGCTTTTACAACTTTTTATAGCGAATGAGATGTCAAGTCTTTCGTATTGTGTTGAGTACATTGATGTGTCTTATTGTACTTAGATGGGAACTCCATCTCTTGACACATATTTGTCATCTTACTTTAGACAAAATAACAGATCTCTCTTTAGAGCAAATACTTTGACTAATCATGGGAGTATATGTAGGCCTCACTAGTTTTAGTGTGCCTAAGTCGATTGATGAAAAATCATCATCAATACAGTTATCGAGTACCTTTTCGAGACCGTGTCTTCCCAAGATCTTTTTCTTCGGATGTTAATACATATTGGCATCTCTTGATCCATCAAGAGTCCATGTAAATCCGGAATAAACACGCAAAGGTATAATTCACCATATCCCTTCTAAATCAAGTAGAGTCCATGTGCGTTCTAATACATTTAGCAAACGCATGCTCCTGTGGTCTAGAGCCACTTGATTCGGATGAATGAAGTCCGATTAAGACCTTCATGTATATCTCTGATCCTATAGAGATGTTATTATGACCACATTCATAGGCTGCATGTTCAGTTATTCGGAAACTACCAAACTGACAAAGTAGTGGAGTTCAATGACATCCATTATGAGAGCATATCTCATCGTAGTCGATCTCAGTGCGTGTTAGTGAGAGACCTTGTGCCATAAGGTGAGTCTAAACTCTTGTTCTCACTACGCTATCTAACAAAGACATAGTTGATAGGGTTTAGCTTGCGGTGTCGGCATCACCTGCCCAAGGACCTATCTCTTTGTTAATGCTGGATCACATATTTCCATTAGGCCAATCAACTAAGTTGATATCCATCAATGAAAGGTGATTCGATAGTAGACTCATTATCCCACGTCCTCATGTACACTAGTGTAATACTTGTAGAGATCTCTATATGGATTGGATTTGACATTGAGGCGTCCCCCCACGATAATCATAATTCAGACTTCATGAGACGGATTTGAGTATCATTGATCAATGAATCAGGTTGTGCCAAGCTCGCTTTCTTCCTAATGCGAGAAAGTATCGAACCTAAGGGTCTCCCTCCTTATGGGGAGCCACACGGCCTTGTGACACCAATTTTGCCACTATATGGTGTCACCATTTCACTATCTATGGTGATGGCGTCAAGACCAACACCTTTTGGTCGCGCCATGTCCTCTTGATAGGACATCAATCCTTGCAGACATATTTGCAGCATGTGATCTCGTCACTTTAACACTTTATGCATTTGGGATTAAGATGAGACTTAGTGGGGACAAACCACGACAATTCACGTCGTTCCACTTGAACATTTGTGTTCTTATCTCCCCCAAACGACGGGAATATTGTCTCATCGAAGTGACAATCCGCAATTTAGCAGTGAATGAGATCGCCGAACAAGGTTTCTACATATGCGGATTATAGGTGGAGGTTCATATCCAACCTAAGTCCTTATTCATCTCAAATGACTCATCATTGTGTGCAATGGCAGTGCGATTTGGCACCTAGAATAAACATCTAGATGAGCTCAAAGATTGGAGATCCGTTTCAATCTTGATTGAGCTCAAGGATTGCAATTTCGTGTCAATCCTAGTACACAGTCACGAGCTGTAGTACAACAATATTCATTGATGGTGGGTCGTAGGTGAATAGTAAAGCTGCATGTAAATATTGCATAGCCCCAAGACGCAATAGAAAGATTGGTGCGCATCAATAATGTTCGAGCGATAAGCTAAAGTTGCTTAGCTGTAGCCTCGGTGAGACTGTATTGCATATGAACATGGGGTACATGACACTTCAAATTACATCCCGATACATTTCTTTAAAGAATGGGTAGTGAGCCCGTAGAAGTATAAGCAACATAAACAGTAGATAATAGTGTAACATATGACCAGTGTGTTAACACTTCAACCAACACCATAAAACATAAAAAGGTGTCCACAAGTTTGTTATATCTATCTACATTGTTTGATGTAAGAATGAAATGTTCACTTTTGTGTCATTTAGCATAGGAAGGTCTCACTCCTAATTTAGCTAAAGAATAGGCTTTCAAAACGAGCAATGAATATTGCAGGGGGCCAATGCGATATCGAGGGAAGGCCGGTGCACCTCAATTGCTTGAGGAATTGACCGGACGGATTCCAAGAAGTTGGAGTCGTATTCGGGTGACGTCAATGTCCCCCGGGTCCCCACCATGCTTCATGGTGATGCTAGATCTCGAATGTCTTCGTTTTGAGCGGAAGAATGGATGTCCATGAGAAGATCTCAAAATTTGCACCATCTCTTCCAGGATGACCGATTTGGTCAAACCAAAGCCTATATGAGTCGGTGTCCCAAATATCATGTTTGGCGACAATATGAGATTCGATATTCGAATCGTAGTGACATACAGTCCACTAGATTAACTCATGAATTTCTCCAAGATGCGCTTTAGTCCGCATTCATAAGAAGGTATACACAAAAGAATTCTTGTTCATTCTCACAATGTGTTTTCAAATGAAAACTATTAGCATGAATGTCTTTAAAGCTCAACATGGTTCGGTTTCTTCTCAATGCATAGAAGGCCTCTGTGATGTTGATCATGGTGCTACGAGGCATCAAGATTCAAGCTAAACCGCGTCCCTGAATGACCGGTATGATTCAATCATTGTAGTCACAGAAGATTTACAAAGACACAAAATCCAAAGATAGTTGCCGGTTCCTTAGAATGTTGTGGATAGTTCCACTATCTGCGAAGCACTCAATGTCTCGATGAGACATATCTACAAGAAGGAGTAGATAGGCGAGTTAATAGTTCCATTTGGACCATTTAGAAGGATTGAAAGAAGCTACGAAAAGCTGCAATCCCGAGAGTGCATAAAAATTTCCGCGCAGAATGACCTTTGCGTACTAAAACAGCCATAACGTCTTCGTTAAAATAGATATGGACGAACTGTGAAAAGTTCTGAAAACTAGACTCGTAGAGCTTTCAAATAATATAAGGCTCACTGTCTGGTTCGTCCGGATTTGTTCACTAAGCTCAAACGAAGTTGACTGTCCAGAAGGTACAGATTGCTATTTTTCGCAGAATTGGCATGTGCGAAGCTATGAAGCTTGCAGGTGGCGTGTAGGCTTTTGCCTTAGCCAAAAGTGACGTGTGTATGATCAAAACCAAGTCTTTTCGGTCGTTTTAAGGTCGTAAACTCCATGACTAGTTAGCAAAAACTCCCTGACATGAACATAAACTAACTCAGAGGACCTAGAGGATTCGATCATGATGATAATTTTCCGGTTTTGATAAGTCTTCAACGTCTTTTGCAAGACGGCAATTGGTTTGATAGCGTAGGGGGATCCAAAATCAAAAGTGCTTCTACTTGGAATTTGGGGCTGAAAATTTGACAGGAGGAGAAGCTCTGGATGGGGAAGCTTATGTCAAAAATTCAGGTTGATCGGAGCAAGGAAAGGTGGTGAACCGGTGGTCGGTAACGGCGGCAGTCTGGAATCTTTCGGCGGCCGGTTCGGAGACTTTCCGGCCGGTTCTCAGGGTGAGGCTTGTGGCGTTGGATTCGGTACGGAGAGAGCTTGTTGGGGATATAAAATTCCGGCGGAGGACAATAGGAGTTTTGGTCAGAAATCGGGAAAAACAAGGCTGCCCGATTTTAGGGTTTTGGAAAACAAATGGTGGACTATTGGCTCTAGGGTTAGAACAAAGTGCATGATAACGTGATGAAGTATAAAGTGTAGAGACAAAGAGAGAGCAACAGAATCATCATCTTATTCATTGATAGGAGCCTTTTATATAGGAAATTACAAAGTACCAATATGGTAATGATAAGGAATACATAGATCTAGTCAAACTACATATCCTAATAGCATAAGGCCAAGGCACACATAAAGAATATCTAGAAAGATACAGAATATCCTAGAACAGAACTAGAATTCTTGTTACATTCTTTGTGTTTCTCCTTAAAATTGTTTTTCAACCCAGAAGATCTATGAGGTCGTTGCTTATGGTTGGCGGTATATAATATTACATGGTATCGACAATGTCAATGACCTGTTGTAGTTTAAGCAAGAGAATTAGAGAAGTTTAAGCAAGAGAATTAGAGAAATATCCATTTTTTGCTTCCCTATAATGCAGAAATTTCCCTAAAATGTATTAATTATAGAGAAACTGTTGGACCTTCTCTAACAAGGCTAGGGCTTATCGTCTCTCTTTTCGAATCTGATCTCATAATAGAAGGTTTCTAGGGTTCATTGGTTTTGTGCTGTGTCAACTTGCATAATGAGGATATTATCTCCAATTTGTTGTTCTTCTCAAGTCTATATATGTACATTGCATGATAGCATTGATGGTAAGTGTTAATGTTAATGCATATAATGAGATGTGATATGAGTTATAAACATGAAAATGCTTGTTCTTTTAGATTGAAATGATTATAATTTGGCCAGAATGATTTTCATTGATACAAATATGATTACATATACAATGAGCAATGAAGTCTAACTAGGAAACTATCCTACAATTATGAATTATATTGGGAAACATATATTCACGGACAAACACATTCCTAATAGAGAAGATACACAAGATTAACTTTCTAATATAATCTAACATCAATTTGGCAACATACATTTGTATACGAATCACGCATTGCATATGGACAAGGGGCCTAATTGATTTTGTGAAATATATATATATATATATATATATATATATATATATATATCTATAGAACCAGGTAAAGCTCAAATCCAATACCCTTATTCACTGAAGGCCGACACAACTCTCTCTTTAACTACAAAGTGAGAACTGTTAGCACAATCTAGTTTATGCAAATGACAACTTCTCTGCATAAGAGTGTGATGATACTTGTTCTGATGACAGTTGCTATGACACTGTTGTCGGCAACACAGATCGAGGGACAACATATAGGACCACGAGACCAATGCATCAAGAATTGCAATATTAACTTCTACAATTGCTTGGGGGTGAAATGTAAAGGCCTTACAGGAGGGAGGTTTGATGAATGTAGCAAAAATTGTGACGCTGGGAAGACTAATTGCATACAACATTGCCTTGGCGTATCGCTCTTCACACCAAGTCCATGATCAATTTCTACTGTGCTGCTGGCGAGTCTGTTGATTGATTTATTTTAACAAACAGATCAGCCTAATACTTTCAATAACCATCATCCCGTAGTATTTCTTTTTTTCAAATTGAATGTTGTACTAGCATGCCTCAAATAAAAGAAAAATAATATTTCATTTGCATGGTTATAGATCCAAACATCACATCCTAAAAAAAAAAAATGAATATAATTTTCCAAGGGTTGAAAGAGGCCTTTCTTTGTTTAACAACAAAAATTACAATTTTTTTTTCTCATAATGTGGTCCAATAGTATTGGTAATTCAAGACTCATATTTTATTTTCTTCTTATTTAATATATATAAGAAGATCGAACAAGAAGAGGATTTGGGCCGATTCACAAGCATATCATAAGCCTGGTCAAAGTCAGCAATTAATGTCCACTTTAAACAGAAGATGAGATATTAGACACGGTTGAGGATGCGTTTAGGAAATCAAAGCATATGATCCCAAAATACCCTCACATAATTTTAATATCTCTCAATTACCCTCACATAGTTCTTACTTTCTCTCCCCACAACATGAAAGGATGCCGAGTTAAGATGTTAAGCAACATAACTACATATTTTTATCTTTAAAAATGATCATTATTATATGCAGATTGCTGAGAATTTCTTCAATTTTCTAAAAGAACAATAAAATTGCTAATATTGTAGTTTCCTTTGTTGTAGAGATATTTTAGTAATCAAACTAGTTTTAATTCCGATTACATATATTTTGAATTACAAGAACAATAAAATTGCTAATATTGTAGTTTACTTTGTTGTAGAGGTATTTTAGTAATTAAACTAGTTTTAATTCCGATTACATATATTTTGCATTACAAGTTAGTAAAGGTGTCATAATACCAACATAACACAAGCATCTAAATTCTCTAATATCGATGTAACATAATTTTTTTCACTTAAAAAAAGAAAAAGAAAAAAGCAAAGAGGGGTTCTAGTTACACCTCCTAGTTTGATATTTGCACCTCCTTTAATTCTTTTTTTTTTTATCAAACAAATTAACAACTAAAATGCTACAACGAGTCATCATAAGTCGAACTCACGATCTCCCACTTACAGAGGGGAGACTGATGTCACTAGAGCAAATGGTACTGGGCTACACCTCCTTCAATTGTTGTAAAAAATTATTTCATAATTTATATCCCTTCTAAAAACTAAAAGAAAAAAAGGAAATAGAATTCTGGTTGCATTCTGTGTGTTTCTCCTTAACAATGTTTTTCAACCCAGAAGGTCTACGAGTGTCACGCCCCAATTTTCGAAGAATAATTTTCAAAAATTTTAGCATGATATATCTTAAAATATTATAATACAAAAACCTGTTTCAACAAACGTTATGGAAAACTAAAACTCAAGCGGAAATGTAAATGACACACAACTCAACACTGAGTTAAATATTACATTTCTTTGTTTACATACTTGAAGGTCGAGAAAATGAAAACACTTTCATGAGTCTACAACTGTCTACCTAAAATATACACAAAGTACAGAGTACAGCAAAACCCAACAAAATCCTTCTACTAAGCCTCCGCCTCAACCCTGCTGATCCTCACCTGCAGGTCTAACCCCTACACCAAGAATTGATGCACCAGGTTGTAAAATAACAAACCCGGTAAGCTAAAAAGCCCGTATGAGTAATCTCAAAAATAACACAACACTTCTAACATCCAATTCTATCAAAAGAAAAATTTAGATCAATAATTAAAATCCACACTGTTTACACCCAAATTAATATTTTACTGGACAGTAATTGTCTATGTGAATATTAGTTAAATTCATAGTCCACGACACGCCGGCGAGCTCGAATAATATTGGGTTTAGAGGCGGGTTACCTTGCCTGCAGTATCACACAAGCTGGATGTAGGGCTTGATTGCACAAAGGCCTTCACATATAAGAAAGACTGAAATTATCAGGCGAGCTGAGGAGTTCGCACATATCAAAACAGTGACATGAGTTACATGCGAGCTGGATGCATGAGTAGATGTGCTACGCGAGGTGATATTTTGGTCCAAGACTGCATAATAAGTTTTGGGTAACATTTGGGCCAATACCTGTGGCCCATTTAATATAAAGTCTTTTAAGTCTCGCGAGCTTCAGGGGCGCGCGAGATGGTGTCAAGCTTCAGGAGCTCGCGGGTTGGTCTGACTCCGCGGCCCGCGCGAGATAGGTTTCCACAAAGACTATGGCATCTCGCGGAATAAGAACTTTCCTCATTTGAGTCCACATAGGACTCTACAGTTGGGCAGCGCGGAGGCAGAAACCCACGCGGCTAAGACACGTGTCGTGCAGATGACTGGTATAAGCAAACAAAGTAGTGTCCTTGTGGTATTAGGTTTCAGAGTCCGAATTGGACTATGAATATATTTCTTCGGCCCGAAGGCAAGCTATTATATAAAGGGGCTCGAAGACTTACATAAAAAAAAGACTCTCAAAAACACAAACAACAATACAAACAAACTTTCAACCTAGTTGATACTTTCGAGCCTCTCGAAAAACCCTAACCCTAAGCGCACCGCCGCCTAGGTTTCTCAGAGCCCTTTCGGACTCTACTCCGATCACCGCTGATCTCTCTTTGGTTGCTCTGCTCGCGACACCGTGAGTATCGAATTGTCTTGTGCTTGTAAATTCCTCGTCCGCGAGGTGGCACCGGTAACCCCCCCGCTTGTTCAAGAAGTCAAGACCTGACGCACCCCACTTCTTTTCCTCGTCCGCGAGGTGGCACGCCCCACATTCCCTAGAAGAATTGACTGCTACCGTTTCTCTACCCCTGTTGAGGATCGTGGCCAAAACATTGGCACGCCCAGTGGGACCGGGAGTACAAGCGATTCATCATAGGGAAACCAGGAGAATCACCATAAAGGAGACCTCAGATTTTTTGTCTCAAGCACAGATCACCACGGTACAAGCCCCATAACAGCGTGGCTTGCCGATCTCTCACCACGGAACAGGTTCTTGGGATCGAAGATTAGAAACAAAGATGCGATAATGGATTGGCAAGAAAAATGAGCGGCCAGCAATGAAAGATTAGATGTCATCCATAGAAAACATCTAGAACGAAGAGCATTAGCTGAGCAAATGGCTGCCCTCCTCGAGCAATTCGCTGAGGAAAGGGCTGCTAGAGAGGCTGCTAGAGAGGCTGCTAAAGAAAAGGAAAAAGCTGAAAGGAAGGCCTTTCTAGAGGAGTCTCGTCAGTGGTGGGATGCCTTGGAAAAGGCTTTACAATGCCTAAATGTAAGGCCTACAATTGACGAACACGTCCTTGCCAAAAAGATTGAACTGCCTAGCAGCCAATCTACTGGCGAAGATTTTCCTTTGGACGAACCTACGTCCAAAGAAGAAACTACTTTGTCAATCAATGACGAAGAACCTGAGGTCGAGGCCGGCGAGATTATGGATAATAATCTTCTCTCGAAATTTGACGGTGTTCTTCAGGAAAAAGAACTTGAAGATATGACAGAACAGTCCATCTTAGGAGAAGAAAGTGGTTTAAACATTGATGAGGGCGAACCACAATTTCACATAGGGGACCAAGGAGCCAGTTTTTCTATGCGAGACGTATATGTGGACACGGGTCAGGCGCATGGGGGGCAAGGTGTAGCTCGCCTTCATTCTTTAATTAACCTAGAGAAGTAAGTTCATGAAGCTGCTAGGCGTCTTAGTGAAGGAATAGGTGAAAGCCTACTTTGTCAGTTAGCTTCTGGATGTTTTCTCAAGTATGGCCAAAACAATGGCCAACTTAATTATCAACCAACATGTGTTCTTGCAACGCCATTACGTGGCTGCATTATCCAATACCGTTGGAGTTTTTATTTGCAAGTTCAGAGGCCTAGACGGAACTTTGGTTTATGTGCAAAGTACGTACATGTCTCATGTATGCCTATGGTTGCAAATAAGGTCGAGCCACCGACCTTTGTTGATTCCGCATGTGATTTTGACACAGAGCCAATTTATAATGAATATGATGAAAATTATATGTTGGTGCGTCTGTCTCATAATCATATTCTACAAAAGTTCAATCCCAGTAAAGCTCTTGATATGGTGAAAAGAGACCAGCAAGTGGTTCTCTTCCATGACCAATGTGTGGCCATTCCCGATAAGACCTTGCATTATGACATGATAGTCGGTGCCAAGGCAGATCTTTACATTATATTATCCGCAAGTACGCAGCTGAAGATCATGCTTTGCCAATTGACAAAGATGCTTGGGGGCAACAGGGCAGTCCCTACGAACCGCCTTGCTCAAATTTTCAAGTTGTTTATGCGAAGCAATTCTGCTCAACACTTGAGAATTCTCAACAGCGAGAGTCTCACATCGGAAATATGACGACGTCGAGGCTTGGAGTGAAGCATTGGTGGCCTCCCCCGTGGCCTTACGAAGGGTAACTAACCATGCTATACTCTCATTTCCTTTACTCTTAGCTTTACTTCAGTTTTTACTTCTGTTTGCTTTCATTTTTTTTTCTTTCTCGCATTGAAAAAAAGAAAATATAAAAAAAATCAAATAGCAGAAAATACAAAAAGAGATCCTTAGTTTTACTGAAATGCAAGACAACGTTTTTGCCTACAAAAGGCTTGAACTTTACTTGAGGCCTATCCTTGAGGCCTGGAGACAACACAGCAGGCATTCCATATGCCTTGAATTGCTGCCAGCGAAGTCAAGTCAGAGAAGAAATTCTAATAGTTGCTGCAAGTTGCAACAGCCACTACCAGACAGTCCACTTCGCCGATTAAACTGGAATGATCCAGGAAGAACCAGCAGGCTAGCCTTATATCAACAGAAAGCCCCGGATGTCTATTTTCCAGAGGATTTTACGGTTTGTCATTCCGACATTTCTGGAGAGAGTTATGGCAGTTCAAATGCAAACAGGTCAGGATACGCGCGAATTTGCAATGTGTTTTTTCAATGTGTTTTCATGACCTGGCAGCATGTTTTCCTTTACTGGGGGCATCCATACAAGTTTTGTACACCTTTATTCATACACCGAGATCTACTCAAGGCCGGTCCACGACCTTTTTCGATGTCTGCCAACCTCAATGATGCACGGTACTACAACTCCTTCACTGGGGGGCATATACTAAAGTTTTGATGTCCTTCTTTCTTCTCAAGTATCGGCGAACAGACATCAGAACTGGGGGGCACATTGGGGTAGATATGTGTTCCAGATATTTCAGACTTTAGACCTTCTTCAAGTGTCTTGGTCATTATTTAGGCCAATCCCTGTGGCCTATTTTTTGGAATTTTGCTTGGCCAAATCATGTGACACTGTGTTTGACTCTCATTGGTTCGCACTGGGGGGCAGCGAAGTACATGGCCAATGTCACTCCATGATTATCACGAAGATGCTTCGCCGTCGCTAAGAGCTCAAGCGAAGGGCAATTTTTCAATCCATTCATACATCCCCTCGAGCTACATCGATTCGAGGTATATCTTTCGAGGTCAGACGGTTCATTTGCAAATATATCTACTCAAGTTACATGCATTCACTCAAGATACATCCATACGGGTTACATCCACTCGAGGTATGTGCAATGTATCATGTCTTCTGAATAGAGCAGGCGAAGTGCAAGCGGAATGCATGTTAAGTTCAAGTCCAAGGTGCCTAGCTATGTTAAGTTCATGATTATTAGTTCTACGTGATACTAGGCGAATCGTACAGCAGCTTCGCTACATTGTTTCAATGCTCGGTGCTTGAGTTTCAAGGCCTATTCAGTGGCTTGTTTACTCACACTCATTTTGTATGACCCGAGCCAATACCAGTGGCTTTGGAGCAGCATGAACATAAACCTCTTCAGTCATTTTTGACGTACATGACTTTGAGGCTCGGGAGTAATGTTTACACCCAAATTAATATTTTACTGGACAGTAATTGTCTATGTGAATATTAGTTAAATTCATAGTCCACGACACGCCGGCGAGCTCGAATAATATTGGGTTTAGAGGCGGGTTAGCTTGCCTACAGTATCACGCGAGTTGGATGTAGGGCTTGATTGCACAAAGGCATTCACATATAAGAAGGACTGAAATTATCAGGCGAGCTGAGGAGTTCGCACATATCAAAACAATGACATGAGTTGCATGCGAGCTGGATGCATGAGTAGATGTGCTATGCGAGGTGATATTTTGGTCCAAGACTGCATAATAAGTTTTGGGTAACATTTGGGCCAATACCTGTGGCCCATTTAATATAAAGCCTTTTAAGTCTCGCGAGCTTCAGGGGCGCGCGAGATGGTGTCAAGCTTCAGGAGCTCGCAGGTTGGTTTGAGTCCGCGGCCCACGCAAGATAGGTTTCCACAAAGACTATGACATCTCGCGGAATAAGAACTTTCCTCATTTAAGTCCACATAGGACTCTACAGTTGGGCAGCGCAGAGGTAGAAACCCACGCGGCTAAGACACATGTCATGCATATGACTGGTATAAGCAAACAAAGCAGTGTCCTTGTGGTATTGGGTTTCAGAGTCCGAATTGGACTATGAATATATTTCTTCGGCCCGAAGGCAAGCTACTATATAAAGGGGCTCGAAGACTTGCAGCAAAAAAAACTCTCAAAAACACAAACAACAATACAAACAAACTTTCAACCTAGTTGATACTTTCGAACCTCTCGAAAAACCCTAACCCTAAGCGCGCCGCCGCCTAGGTTTCTCAGAGCCCTTTCGGACTCTACTCCGATCACCGTTGATCTCTCTTTGGTTGCTCTGCTCGCGACACCGTGAGTATTGAATTGCCTTGTGCTTGTAAATTCCTCGTCCGTGAGGTGGCACCGGTAACCCCCCTCCCCCCCCGCTTGTTCAAGAAGTCAAGACCTGACGCACCCCACTTCCTTTCCTCGTCCGCAAGGTGGCACGCCCCGCATTCCCTAGAAGCATTGACTGCTACCGTTTCTCTACCCCTGTTGAGGATCGTGGCCAAAACACACATTTCCAACACATTTACCAAAGACATGTACTCATGAGTCTCAAATATTAAAAAATACCTCTCATGACCTACAACAACAATTTGTGTACCCATGGGTCCCAGATACCATAAAGTATTTCCTATGACCTACACCGACAGACTGACTAGACCTCTATTCCTAACCGTAACTAATCGGCCGGCCAAAGGCTTGGAACCCAATTTGACTGTCAAATATCAAATCACCAAATAATAATAGCATCAATACCGTAACCAATCACCCGATTGAAGCCTTGGAACCCGGTTTGACTATCTACACAACATTTCACCAAAAGAGTAGAATCATCATAACCGCAACCAATCACCCGATTAAAGGCTTGGAACCCGGTTTGACTATATAAACCACAAATCACAATATAATAAAATCATCATCAATCAACACAAGAAACACATCAAAAATTATATCCTTCCACATAGATATATTTATACAAACAAACATAGATATCCACACAAAGATAATCTATCAATAACCAAAAACATTATGATCACATGAACCTTAAAATAATCATATAATAGGAAACTTGTTTTAACTTACCTATGAGCTGTTGGCGATCAAGCTCATATATTTTTTTAAAAAAAACAAAAAACAAAAAAAAAACATAATTTTTAAATTATAATCATCATCAAAATCATCATCATCATCATCATCATTTTATCATCATAATCATTATCAACATCACAATCATCATCATCATCATAATCATCATCACAATCATCATCATAATCATCATCACAATCATCATCATCATCATCAAAATGACATAATAATTTGGTCCAAATGTGAACCTTGGTGAGATTTACTCACCTATATATTCCCGCTGCATCTTCACTAAAAACACAAGGAACAAGCTCACTAACAACTCCACAAGCTACATAATTAGCACAAATTATAACATTATTAACCACTCAATAAGAAACACAGTACCCTTAACCAACCCTTAGCCTAAATGTAATACCCCAGATTTTCATATCATTTTCCTTGTATTATTCTTATATTTAATGAAGGATTATTTATGGAAATTATTATTGGGTTATGCGAAGTTGAAGTTTCGGGAGTTTATTTAAGGTGCTTTGACTTTTAAGAGATCAAAAAGTTGACTTTATTTTTCATAAGTAATCTTCGAAAACTTTCGTCTTGAAAGTTGTAGAGTTTGGCGATACGAGTTCGTAGACACGCGACATGGGTAAAACGGATGTCGTATGAGAAAGTTATGGTCAGCGGAAGTTCGTGGCCTTATGGGATTTTGGGTTAAATAGAAAAGTTTGGGGGTAGAAAACCTCATTTTAGAAAACCCAACTCCCTCTCTCTCTCTTCTCTCTCCTCGAGCCGTACGCACAGCCGAACCTTCGTCGGAGCAGAAGTCCGCCGTCCGGCCACCAAAAGCGACTCCACCGGTCCCATTTGGTTCACGTCGACCTCCTCTCCATTTCTGGGGTAGCGCCGCTTGTCGTCGCGCCGCCTGGACGCCACCACGAGGTGGAGGAACTGCTACGGTCTCGCCGGCATTCTTCTTCTTCCGGCCACTAATCGAGACGCCACCGGTCCCGTTCGACTCACACGGACGCCCTCTTCAATCCTAGGCTGGTGTAGCACAGCGTTGCAAGCTAGAGACGGAGTTCTTGGCCAGAGAAGAGCTCAGCTGTGTCACCGATCGGAACCGTCATTTGCGGCGGCAATGAGGGGCAGCAATAGGTGAGTTTTAGTCCTCTCCTCCTTCTGGTTGTGGCTAGGCTTAGTTTGAAGCAAGATATTGAGGTTTTGAGCCATGAATTGCATATTGAAGTTTGAACCCGTTTTGGTGTTCGGGGCATTTTTCGGCTGATCCCGGCCGAACGGGTTGAACCACCAGGTATTAAACTTACTCACCTTGCTTCAATCTATAAGTTTCATGTTGTGAGTTTCCCCAAATATTGAGGTTGGTGGTGGCGTGTGGAGCTCACTCGCCGCCACCTGTGGCGACGCGTGGGAGCGCGTCCGGGCAGTGTGGGGGCTTTTGATGCAGTGTTAGCTAGTCCTTGTAGTTACTAGTTTGTTGTTGTGTGTGAAGGCTAAGTGTTGTTTTGATTTTGGCATTTAAGGTGCTATTTTGTTCTTGGTGTTATTAGGTCTTAAACCTTGAAAAGGTTGATCTTGGAGGTAGTATTTATTGAGTGTCCAATGACCTCAGGAGGTCTCGGAGGAAGGATTGCCTCCTTTGGGCAACCTTTAGGCTAAGGGTTAGTTAAGGGTACGTTGTTTCTTTTTGAGTGGTTAATAAGGTTATAATTTGTGTTAATTAGGTAGCTTGTGGAGTTGTTAGTGAGCTTGTTCCTTGTGTTTTTGGTGAAGATGCAGCGGGAACATATAGATGAGTAAAATCTCACCAAGGTTCACTTTGTGACCTTTTTTACTTATGATGATTTTAATGATTAAATGATCAGGATGTTGATGATTATATGATGATGATTATAATGTTGAGGATGATGATGATTATTTTGATGATTAAATGATGAGGATGTGGATGATTATATGATGATGATTATAATTTAAAAATTATGTTTTTGTTGTTTTAAAATATATGAGCTTGATCGCCAACGGCTCATAGGTATGTTAAAATAAGTTTTCCTATTTTATGATTATTTTTAAGGTTCATGTGATCATAATGTTTTGGCTATTGATAGATTATTCTTGTGGAATATCTATAATTGTTCATGTATATATATCTATGTGGAATGATATAATTTATGATGTGATCTTGTGTTGTTGATGATGATGTTGTGATATTGTGATTATTTGATAAATAGCCAAACCGGGTCTCAAGCCTTTAATCGGGTGATTGGTTGCGGTTAAGATGCTATTTATCATTTTCTGTGTTTTGATATTAAATAGTCAAACCGGGTTCCAAGCCTTTAATCGGGTGATTGGTTACAGTTATGATGCTATTTTTATTTTTGTGATTTGTTATTAAACAGTCAAACCGGGTTCCAAACCTTTGGCCGGGTGATTGGTTGCGGTTAGGAATAGAGCTCTAGTCCGTCTATCGGTGTAGATCATGGGAGATACTTGATGGTATCTAGGACCCATGGGTACACATATTGTTGTTGTAGGTCATGAGAGGTATTTATTAAATATCTGGGACTCATGAGTACATTTCTTGGTAATGTGTTGGATGTGTGGTTTTTAATTATTGATCCAATCTCACTTGTGGTATGTTGGATGTGATATATGTTGTATTATTTTTGAGTTTACTCATACTGGTTTTTTAACTTACCGGGTTTGTTATTTTACAATCTCGGTGCACCAATTCTTGTTGTAGGGGTTAGACCTGCAGGTGAGGATCAATAGGGTTGAGGCGGAGGCGTAGTGGTAGGGTTCTCTTTAATTTTGTCGTACTCTGTATAGTTTTAGAATTGAGTAGACAGTATTAAAATCATGACATTGTTCTCATGTTCTTGTTTTGCAAGTTATGTAAACAAGGAAGTGTAATCTTTAACTCAGTGTTGGATTGTGTGACAATTACTACTCTGCTATTGAGTTATTGTTGTTTGTTGAAACAGGGTGGGATGTTAATATTAAGTTAGATCATGCCAAAATTTTTGAAAATTATCTTTCGAAAATTAGGGTGTGACACTAAAGGTTTCCCAAAGGAGGGCAATCCTTCCTCCGAGACCTCCCAAGGTCGTCGTACACTCAATAACCTATCCAAGATGCCTCCAAGTTCAACTTCCAAAGTTTACAATTTAACAAACCTCAATGAATTACATAGCACCTGATATGCACTACCAAATCAACACTTAACTTTATCACACAACAACACACTCACAACTACAACAACTAGTTAACACAACCACCCAAATTCACTCACACTGCCCGGACGCGCTGCCACAGGCGGCGACGAGTGGGCCCCACGTGCCCCCACCAACTTCAAAATTTGGGGAAACTCCCAACACCAAACTTGTAGATCACAACATAAGGAACACTTTTTGTACCTGAGACTAAGCTCGATTCAACCTTGAACCACCCCAAACAACCACCACAAGCTCGGGCTTCAAATCTGCAAATTCGGGTTCGAAAACTCAAAACTGAGTTGATTGGTTTGCACAGCCACACACAAACGAAAGAGGGGAGCAAAACTCACCTTGTCGCCGCTGCAAGCAGCTGTTCCGATCGATGACGCGTCGACTGTCACGCCCCGGTTCTTAAGTTATTTTACGGTTATTTACTTTGGTATTATTTTAGTCTTTTACCGTTTTAAGTAACCGTTTACTATTTTAGACTCCAAAGTTGACTTTTTCTTCCATATGGAATTTGGGAAAACTTTCTGCATGAAAGTCGTAGAGGATGTTGTTACGAGTTCGTACACATGCTATGCGTTAAAATCGGAGTTAGCATGGAAAAGTTATCAATTAAAAATGTAAGTTTTATTGGGGTATTATTTTGGGGTGTTAAATTTTGGAGTTGGGTTATGTTTATTAAGTTGGACCGGGCCCTTGTTTTTGGTCAAAGGCCCAAAAACATTTCTCCTCCCTCCCGATTCTCTCTCCTCCCTCCCGATTTTCTTCTCCCTCTGATGTGCTGGTATTTTCCTATGTTTTTACGCCCTTTAATCTTGATATTTGTGTATAGTTCTCCTTGTTTTTAGTCCATTTATTTGGTTTAGTGTGTATGTAGGTTTGAAGAGCAAAGATGAGGAAAATAAGCAAAAAGAGAGCAAAAAGGATTGAAGGTCGTTGCAGTCCTGACAATTGAAGCAGTCTTGACACAACAACCAACTTTGAGGATTTAACTGTACTGATCCAGGAAGAACCAGAGAGTGAGCCTTATATGCACGAAAATCCCTGGATGTCTACTTTCTACATAATTTTACGATTTGTGATTTCGATATTCCTAGAGGGAGATATGGCCGTTTAAGTACAAGTTGTTCGATACGCGCGAATCTGCAACATGTTTCTAAGAGCTCGAGTTTTCAAGACCTGAATGACTTAGCAAAATTCTGAAAAATTAATATAGCATTATGGGCCTCTTGAGAGTCCAACACATATTTTCCTTAGACTTTTTGGGCTACGTCATTAAAGAGTTCTCAAAGCCTGAAGCAACAAGGAAAAAGATATTATATAAAAGGAGGTTTATCAAGCACAAGAGGAGGGGGGATCCATATCAGAATTGCATCCAAGAAGCTGCTGCCATCCACCGTCTTCTACTTCCATCTCCATTAAATTAGTTTTTTTATGTTTTTAAGAACTGATAATATGTTTGCTTTGAACATGAGTAGTTAAACTCTTTCTCTAGGGCTAGGATGAAGCCCTAGCATGATTGTCTACTTGTTTTGATACTTAATTGATGGATTATTAGTTTCTTCTCAAATAAATTCTTAATCTCTGCTTGAATTGTTGCTTGTGTTAGAGTTCTATTGATTCGCGACCTTTAGGCTTTGCATCTAGCTATCAGAAGTTGAATTTGAGGCATAACTGCAATAGAATTCTACTTAGCTTCTTGAGATTAAGGATTGTGAATTATATTGTTGCCGTAACTGGAATAGTAGTTTGCATGATTCTCTGTTTTCTAAACATCATGAGTCATATGTGTTAAATTTGTGCCATAACTGGATAGACTGCATACTAGGATATACGATCTCTGCCGTACCTGGAGAGCATCATACTATTAAGGAAAACTAAGGTCTAAGTGTCGTACCTG
The DNA here is from genome assembly GCA_009720345.1 of Fragaria iinumae. NCBI lineage: Eukaryota > Viridiplantae > Streptophyta > Magnoliopsida > Rosales > Rosaceae > Fragaria > Fragaria iinumae. The sequence goes on along the minus strand of CM019117.1, from coordinate 19,581,838 downwards.
GACTTAGATACGAGGATTGTTATCTGAAGAAACAAAAGAATCTATTAGTTGTGTCAAGTCGTAGATAAGATTGCTTGTGGTTGATTCCGACACCCTAGGCTCATCATCATCATCGTATTCTTACTCTTTTTAATTTTAGTTACTCTCTTTTATTTTCTGTTTACAAGTTACTTTTCATTAGCATAAGACCCTTTTTTTAAAACCCCAAAAATCATAAGTACAATTTAGTTTGAGTCTTTGTGTTTGTCTTTATCAATTGTATATTTTGATTTGTGTGTTTTAGTATAGTTAGTTTTGATATTTCATAATTTGAGTTGAACTAAGATTCTCGTGGGAACGACAACCCATTTTCTTCCATTCATTATACTACATCCACCCTGTATACTTGCAGGAACCCATCAAGTTTTTGGCGCCGTTGACGGGGATCATTTAGTTTAATTTAAATTTTGGAGCCCTATTATAATTCTAGTTTATTTTTTTGTGATTTAGTTTTAGAATTTTGTGTCATTTTGGTGTCAAAAGTGTGTTTAAGAAATCAGTCTAGTTTTTTTTTTTTTTTTTTTTTCTTGTATGTTCTGTACCTGTTCTGCAACGCTTATTACAAACTGATAATCTCATATTATTGCAGGAGTGTTATACATCACTGGAAAGATACAAGTGTCTAGTTTTCAACGCAACAGGTGGATTGAAATTTCGAGTTCTGAGCAGAGAGAAATCTTCAAAAGAGTGGACAGTGCGCAAATCTGGAAGTTTACAAAAACAGGATTTCCTTTCTTTTTGTGTTTAGACGTTCTTTTCCTTTTCCAATTCGATTAAGGGTTAGTTTTTCTAGTGTTGTGTCCTACATTCAGTATTTTAACTCGTTTTCTTGTGGTTTAGGTACAGAAATCAGATACTTGAAGGCTTATGCGCGGGAGAAGATCACAACACACAAATCTTCTTCCTATTGATCACGAACTTGAGAGGACTCTTAAAGATTTAAGAAGGCAGCAACTGAGCAGTAGATTGTCACCTAAGAAGATGGGTGGTGTTGTTCAGCATAATGATCAAGTTCCTCCGCTTAACAATAATCCACCACCACCACAACCCAGGAGCATGAGAGACTACACAGCTCCAAAAGACTACACCACACCTACTTGTCTTGTCTTGACACCCATAACTCAACACTATGAGATTTGACCAGCAATTATTCAACTCTTGCCAAACTACTATGGGAAGGAGAATGAAAATCCATACAAGCATGTCAAGGATTTCTTTAATCTATGCTCTACATTCAATTATACAGAAGTTTAGACTTCGATTGTTTCCATTCTCTTTGAAGGATAAGGCGCAAGATTGGCTTGACTCTCTTCCTGAAGCATCAATAAACTCATGGGCAGATATTTCATCAAAGTTCATTGCAAAATTCTTCCCTGCAAGAAAGACAAGTGCTCTACTGACGGCTATTATTACCTTTCTTCAACCGGATGGTGAGCCTTTTCATGAAAGTTGGGAGCGGTACAAGGAGTTATTTCGGCAATGCCCTCACCATGGTTTACAAGATTATCAGAAGGTTGAGTACTTTTATAGAGGATTAAATCCTCAGTCCAGGGGAATGGTCGATGCCACAGTAGGTGAAAGCTTGATGAACAAAACTCCAGCAGAATCTATCCAAATTTTTGAGACTATTTGTGAGAACTCTCAGCATTGGGATTATAGTGCAAGGGATCCCAGGGCATTAAATTCTTCATTGGTGAAACGAGGAGGCATGTATGAAGTTCAAACAAGGTCAGGTTTGGAGGAGCAAGTAGCAGCATTGACAAAATTATTGACTCCATTGGTGAGTAAGGTAACAAGACAAGTTTGTGCTTTATGTTCCAGTAGTGCTCATGAGACTGAGATGTGCCCAGCAAATCCTATGATCGATGACGTGCAACAGGTGAATGCATTCAATGGGAGGCCTTATTCAAATAATTATACTCCAGGTTGGAAACAACACCCAAACGTGCCATGGAGCAATAATCAAGGAGCCGGAACTTCTCAACCTCAACAAAGACAATTTCAGCAAGCCTACCAAGCACCTCAAATGCAAGAAGAAGACCCTGCTATTAAAGATATGTTGGCTTTGTTATTGAAGAGGACTGAAAAGTATGATTATGAAGTTGCTACATTGAAACAAAGTCAATAGAAGAGTCAGCAAAAGCTTGAAGTTCAGGTGGGACAAATAGCTACTGTATTGAATAGAATGGAGAGAGGGCAAGGCCAATTTCCAAGTCAACCAGAGATTAATCCAAGAGGTCAAGAGCATGCCAAGGCTGTTACAATATTGAGAAGTGGAAAAGTGATTGATAACAAGGTAGAGATGCCACAAGAAGTTGAAAATTCAACAAAGGAGGGCCTGTATGAAGATGACCAGACCTTAAGGTGTAACTTTGAGAGTGTTTCATCATCTCTAGACAACATTGAAGATGCCACAAGAGGTGAAAAATTCGTGGGTGAGGGCCGCCCAGCTGAAAAAGTACTGAAAACTCATGTTTTTGCATCTACAAAGCCTAAAAACACAATAGAGAGACCAACACTTAAAGAGGACGTTTTCCACCCTCCTCTACCCTTCCCACAACGTGCAAGACAAGAGAAAAGAGAGAAGTATATGGGAGATATTATGGAGCAGTTCAAGAAGGTGCAGATTAATATACCATTGCTCGACGCCATCAAGCAAATTCCTTCTTATGCAAAATTTTTGAAGGAGCTTTGTACTAACAAAAGGAGGTTTGAGAAAGATGAAAAAGTGATGTTATCGGAGGAAGTAAGCGCTGTGCTTCAAAGAAAATTGCCACCAAAGCTCAAGGATCCTGGTAGCTTTACAATTCCGTGTACCATTGGAGATAAAAACTTTGAGAAGGTCCTACTTGATTTGGGGGCAAGTGTGAATCTCATGCCTTTTTCGGTCTACGAAACTCTCGGTATTGGACCTTTGCAAAACATAAGCATCTTCTTACAATTTGCAGACCGTTCGGTAAAGTATCCAAGAGGCATAGTGGAGGATGTGCTAGTTTAAGTTGAGGATTTTATTCTTCCCGCAGATTTCATTGTTTTAGACATGGAGGATACTGAGATCAGAGACAAAGCTCTTCCTCTAATTATGGGGCGTCCTTTCATGGCTACTGCAGGTACAAAAATTGATGTTAAAGAAGGGTTCTTGACTATGACAGTGCATGGTAATACGATGACATGGAGAATTTTTGATGCATTAAAAAGACCTGCAGAACCTTATGATTGTTGTAGTGTGGATGTGGTGCAGCAACTTGTGAAGAAATCTTTCATTGAAACATGCTCTAAAGATCCTCTCGAAGTGTGTATTGCTCAACATGGAATGGAGTTTGAGAATATTGAAGTGTTGGAAGCTCAAGAAGAACTGAATGCAGCGAGTACTTATACTCCTAACTGGTCTCCGAAGTTTGAATCTTTGCAACAGTCAGAGACCAAGCTTATGCCCTCTATTGTCAAGCCCCCTACACTTGAATTGAAACCTCTTCCAGATACCCTGAAGTATGCATATCTTGGTGATTCAGAAACTCTTCCAGTGATTATTGCTTCAGACTTGAGTAGCTTAGAGGAGGAGAAATTACTTAGAGTCTTAAAGGAGCATAAGACGGCTTTGGGATGGACAATTGCAGACATTAAGGGGTTGAGTCCTTCAATTTGCATGCACCGAATACTCTTGGAGGATGCAGCTAAGCCTACTAGAGACCCTCAATGACGCCTTAACCCGCATATGAAAGAAGTGGTTCGTGCAGAAGTCTTGAAATTGCTCGATGTTGGAGTTATTTATCCTATTTCGGACAGTGAATGGGTGAGTCCAGTGCAAGTAGTGCCTAAAAAGTCTGGAATTGCAGTGGTAAAGAATGAAGAAAATGAGCTCATACCTCAAAGAACAGTCACAGGTTGGAGGGTGTGCATCGACTACAGGAAGTTGAACAGTTCAACCCGAAAATATCACTTTCCTCTGCCTTTCATTCATCAGATGTTGGAGCGACTTGCTGGCCATAGTCACTATTGTTTCTTGGATGGATTCTCCGGTTATAATCAAATTCCAATAGCACCAGAGGACCAAGAAAAAACTACATTCACTTGTCCTTTCGATACCTTTGCATATCGCCGAATGCCTTTTGGATTGTGCAATGCTCCAGCAACCTTCCAAAGATGCATGATGAGTGTCTTCTCTGACATGGTGGAAAGAATAATAGAGGTATTTATGGATGACTTTTCAGTTTTTGGTTCCTCTTTTGATGAATGTCTCCACCATCTCTCATTGGTGCTTCAACAGTGTCAAGAAGCCAACTTGGTGTGCCACTTCATGGTGAGGAAGGGCATTGTCCTTGGGAATATAGTTTCAGCAGAAGGTATTGAAGTTGATAGAGCTAAAGTAGAATTAATTTCGAAGCTTCCTCCTCCTTCTACGGTTAAAGAAGTTCGATCTTTTTTAGGCCATGTTGGGTTCTACAGGAGGTTCATTCCTAATTTCTCAAAAATCACTAAACCATTGTGTGATTTGTTAGCTAAAGATGTTGTGTTTGACTTCAATGAAGATTGCTTGAGGGCTTTTGAAACACTCAAGAAGGAGCTGACGCATGCACCTATCATTCGAGCACCAGATTGGGATCTTCCTTTTGAAATTATGTGCGATGCTTCTGACTATGCTGTGGGAGCTGTTTTGGGGCAGCGAGTTGACAAGCTTCCCCATGCTATATACTACGCAAGTAGGACCTTGAATGATGCTCAGTTAAACTACTCTACAACAGAGAAGGAATTACTTGTTGTGGTGTTTGCATTGAAGAAATTTAGGAGTTATTTGATTAGCTCTAAGGTGACCGTATTCTCTGATCATGCAGCCCTTAGATACTTATTGACGAAGAAAGATGCCAAGCCAAGATTGATAAGGTGGATTCTACTCTTGCAAGAATTTGATCTTGAGATTAAAGACAAAAAAGGGACCGAAAACGTAGTTGCTGATCACCTCTCTAGATTGGTGAAAGAAGACGATGGCGATGGTGTGACTCCAATTAATGAATACTTCCCTGATGAGCAGCTCTTTGTTGTTGAAGAACTCCCTTGGTATGCTGACATTGTTAATTACTTGGTGAGCAAATTCTTACCGGCAGATTTGAACAAGCAACAAAAGAAGCATTTTCTTTCTACAGTAAAACACTACTTCTGGGATGATCCATACCTCTTCAAGTACTGCCCAGATCAAATAATTCGCAGGTGTGTTCCCTCAGAAGAAACTCAAAGCATACTTACCTTTTGTCATACTTATGCTTGTGGAGGTCACTTTGGAGCCAAGAAAACTGCCCTCAAGGTATTGCAAAGTGGATTTTATTGGCCATCACTTTTCAAGGATGCATATACCTTTGTTACAACATGTGATAGGTGTCAAAGAATGGGGAATATCTCTGCAAAGTCGCAGATGCCGCTGACAAATATTTTGGAGGTTGAACTGTTCGATGTTTGGGGAATCGACTTCATGGGTCCATTCCCTATGTCTGATGGCTTTCTCTACATTATTGTTGCTGTGGAATATGTCTTTAAATGGGTGGAGGCACTGCCTACAAAGACCAATGATCATAAGGTGGTTCTGAGTTTCTTGAAGGAGCATATTTTCACTCGCTTTGGTACACCGAGAGCTATTATCAGTGACGGAGGTTCACATTTCGTTAACAAGCCTTTTGCTGCTCTTATGAAGAAGTATAATATCACTCATAAAGTCTCTACTCCCTACCATCCTCAAACAAATGGGCAAGTCGAAGTTTCGAATCAGGAGATTAAGCATATTCTTGAGAAAACAATGAGTCAGAACCGTAAAGATTGGTCCTCAAAGGTGAGTGATGCATGTTGGGCATATAGGACAGCTTTTAAAACTCCTTTAAGCATGTCTCCTTATCGACTTGTCTTTGGCAAAGCTTGTCATCTTTCGGTGGAGCTAGAGCATAAAGCATATTGGGCTTTAAAGCAGTTGAATTTCGATATTAAGAAAGCTGGAACTTTGAGGAAACTTCATTAAATGAGTTGGATGAGCTGAGGAATGAAGCTTATGAGAATGCAAGAATTTACAAAGAGAAGACAAAGATAGCTCATGACAAAGCTTTGATGCCGAAGCATTTGGTTCCAAATACTATGGTGTTGTTGTTTAATTCCAGACTTCGTTTGTTTCCTGGCAAGCTCAAATCAAGGTGGACTGGACCGTATCTACTTCTACATGTTTTCCCTCATGGAGCAGTGGAGCTTCAAGATATGAAAAGCGGGGCAATATTGAAGGTAAATGGTCATAGAGTTAAACCATATTTGGAGCCTTTCAATGGTGAAACAAAAGAAGTGCTTTATCTTGATGATGCTTCATATATTTGATCGTTGTTACGTCTGGCTGAAGACTTAAAACTTAGCGCTAATGGGAGGCAACCCACAGTTTTGGAGGATGAAGCGGTGATGCAGCAGCTTAGCTGAAGAGTGTACTAAATCTACTAATCTGTGGCAGTAGTGTCCGATTCTAACATGTAATATGTCGATTTCATGTGCTTCGACGAGAGCTACAAGACTCATTGCTTTGCAATGAGCTCCAGCAAATTTTGGCTGAAGAACACTGTCTTCAGTGTCCGATTCGGGAGTTAAGTTTCAACAGCCATAGGGATTTCTACTTGTAGCATGCCTTGACCTTTCTTCCTCTTCAGCTACATTCAGGGAGTTCTAAACTCAATCTTTGCACTTCAATTTTCTTTCTTTTTTGTGTTTACTCCCTTACTTGTTTAATGCATTGCTCGTACTAATCTTTTTGACATTGAGGACACTGTCTCATATAAGTTTGGGGGGAGGGATTTAGATTTTTGTTTTTTTTTTAATATTTTGGTTCACATGTGGTAGAATAGCTTAACAAAAAAACTGAAAATCTGCTCTTAAAAAAAAATTAGTTATGTTTAGTTGTGTTTTGTTTTTGTGTCTTTTGTTTTTATCTTCTTGAGTCTTAGGATGTCTTTTCACAACTATGTCTGGAATGGTTCTATATCTCTGAAATCGTGTTTTAAAGATGATCATGTTATTGAGACTTGTTCGGTATTATTCTTTGGTTAAATAGGATATATATGTTGCATATAATGTGTAGTGGATATGGCCTTGCTAACATGATACAGAATATGAGCATGCTAGGATGTGTTTTGTTTCAAAAAAATAACCCTTGTGAGAATTTGAGCCTTCTATGTGCCTTTCTTTATGAGTGTTAAATGAAAAAATGTATTCAGTATTTTTATCTTTTGGCTTGAATTTTTGATCTCATTATTCTTTTATTCGATTGATTAGTCGTCATAGATTTTAATGGACTAGAGAGTTATACTAGGACTCATTTTTGTGCTATTCGAAACTTTTAGTCAATACATGCTTTGATTTCGGAAGGGATTAAAAGGACTTAGGATATTACCACCATTGCCAAATTGTCATGTGTCCCTAATTACACCCCGTAGATAACCCCTTTGAGCTTACAAGTTTAGCCTTTTTCTTTCATCACCCAGATTATCGTTTCCCTTGAGCTTTAGTATAGTTGAATCCATACCCTTGTTGATCTAAGATCTAGTAGAGCTATACTTTGGTGATTTGTACTTGTTCAAGTAGAAGGTGATGGTCAAAAACAAGTGTGGGGGTGGGATAGACTTGTCCATGAAAAAAAAAAATGTGTGTTGTTGCCGTGAAAAGAAAAAAAAAAGAAGAGAAAAAAATTGTGCTAAGTGATGGCAAGGCAAAAAAAAAAAAAAGAAGTATTGGATTAAGTCCCCACTGTGATTGAGGAGTTTGTTTTAAATTGAAGACCCAATAATGTTATATACGGTCTTTGTTCTCTTTCATGAGGTTTGTAAGGTGATCTTATGGCTCTACTAAGTTTTTAGGATGTTTTGTTATTTTCATATCCTTTTGTTCTTTTAACCTTAGCCATGACCCAATTATAACCTTGTAAAGTCCTTTTATGATTCTTAAGATAAGCAGCCTTTGATCTGTGGAGATGTGTGACAAGAGTGAGCATATGGTTTGGGTCCATTTGTGAAAGTAATTGATATCCTTCATCAGATTTTTCTTGTTCACAAAGTGTTTTTATTTCTTAATATGTGAGTTATTTGTTTGCCTTTATATATTCTCTCTCACATATACATATGAGTAAATAAGCTTGTAAGCATGAGCCTTGATTTTAAGAGAAAAAAAAATGAGTGCATCCCTTGTGAGGTTGATTCATTACTTGTCCAAAACATGCTAAGCTCCACCCAATCACCATTGTTGCCCCCAAGTCCTACATGTGATGTGTTAGATATATGTTTTATTTAACTCTCGAATGATTTGTGACTAAGTCTTGATTACATGATATTCTTTTGTACATGAAAGTAAGAGATTTTCGGAGACTATCGTTGAAAGACATAGTGTGTTCTTCTTTGTTTTGTGTGTTTGTGTTTTTAGTTACTCATAGTTTTGCTCGAGGACTAGCAAAGTCTAACTGTGGGGGTATTTGATGTGCTGGTATTTTCCTATGTTTTTACGCCATTTAATCTTGATATTTGTGTATAGTTCTCCTTGTTTTTAGTCCATTTATTTGGTTTAGTGTGTATGTAGGTTTGAAGATAGAGCAAAGATGAGGAAAAGAAGCAAAAAGAGAGCAAAAAGGATTGAAGGTCGTTTGCAGTCCTCACAACTGAAGCAGTCTTGACAGAACAACCAACTTTGAGGATTTAACTGTACTGATCCAGAAAGAACCAGAGAGTGAGCCTTATATGCACGAAAATCCCTAGATGTCTACTTTCTACATAATTTTACGGTTTGTGATTTCGATATTCCTAGAGAGAGATATGGCCGTTTAAGTACAAGTTGTTCGGTACGCACTAATCTGCAACATGTTTCTAAGAGCTCGATTTTTCAAGACCTGAATTGTCATGCCCCGACTCTTAAATTTTACCTTAATTACTAGCATTGTGGTAATAAGAATTTTTCCGTCTTCGTCATTGAATTTATAGTCCTAAAGTCCCTAGAGGTGTGTTGAGGGACGAATATTTCGAAAGAATTATTCGAAGGAAGGAAATGTGACGACGGTAAAAATGGTAAATTTTAGCTAGTAAAAGGTAATTTTTATTGGGGTATTATTTTGGGGGTGTTGAAATTTAGATTGGATATTAAGGGGGTTGGACCGGTCGGGCCAAGCCCGTTTCTTTTCCCTCTTTCCTTTCTCTCTCTTCTCTCCCGCTCCCGCACCCGAGCTCCTCCCAGCCGGATCTTCCGACCGCCGCCATCCGGCCGCCCCAGACCGCCGCACCGGTCCCAATCGATCGGTCTCCAACCCAGCTACCGTTCTAGACCAGTGGCAGCCTCTCTAGCGCCGCCGTGAGGGAGAAACGCCGCCCGAAAGGTCCGACTGCCGAATCGGTTTTCTCGCCGGAACTCCTTCCTCCAGCTGCCATAGCTGGCGAGCCTTGGCTCAAAAGGAAGCCCTCCTCCCGTGTTTCAATCCCTCCAAAGGGCTCCCTCCATCTTGAGCTAGGTAAGGAGAAATCGGTATTTGAAATTCTAGGGCTTTATTGTGTGTTTGTGTTCGATTGACATGGTTAGGCTTAGAATTGGAGTTTGTGGTAGTTAGGAATGTTGTAGAGGAGGTTGAGAGGAAGGTGCTGTTAAATTTTGGTGGGCATTGGAGGTCGCCGGAACTGGTCGCCGGCCGCCGCTGAAAAATTGTTTTTGGTGGAGATTTTTATGAGGAGTTTAATGGAGTGAGTTTTAGAATTTTTGGAGGAGTTTTGGATAGGTTTTGGAATTTGTTAAGTTTGGTATTTTTGGCGGATTAATAAGTTAAAATCCGGCCATTGGATTATTTTTATGATTAAGACGTTGGAAGGTGATTTTGAGGATGTCGGTATTTATGGAGATTTATGGTTGGCAGTGAAGTTAAGATTTAGGACGATAGGCATGGTTGAGCGTGAGAAGCTCATATTTAATTATGCCCATTTTCTTTAAACGTTGGGATTTTATTTGAGGAATTATTTATATTTCGGAACAGGACGCGAGGAGGCTCGAGCAGAGGAGACCTCCGACCGACGTCAGGCTTAGGCCTAAGTTGTGAGTGGATCTTTGTTTTTAAATAATGTTTTATTGTTGAATAATTTCCTTTGTTGGAATTTATCCTGAATTGAGAATTTCAGTGTTTTTACTCATTTATTAACGTTTATGAGTATAGTATGTATATGAGAGAACGCTAGCTAGCAATACGTGATTTCCCCTCATAATGAGGAAAAATGTCATTATGAGGTGACGTGAGCGTTAGACGCAAGCGTCGTAGCCTTGTACGATTTTCTACTTTTCGAGTTCATTCTATGTTTTTAGATTCATTCATAGAATTCGTACAAGGAGTAAGCACGTATATATACCACCCGGTCGTTTCCTCCATACTGAGGAAAAATGTCATTATGGGGTGACGTGCGCGTTAGACGCGAGCGTAGTAGCCTGGTATGACTATCTACTTTCAAGCTTATTCATAGATAGCATACATGGAGTAGACGGGTGTTAATACATACTGATATAAATATATAATTTTAGCCTGAGAGGCTGTATTTGTTTAAGATTTGGAGACTAGCCAGAACTAGTCCTGTCCTTGAAAGTTTTTCTTGGGGAAATATTATTGCTTGTCGAGATTATTTTGTCCACTCACCCTGACGTGATTAAATATTTTTCCCCTGGGCTTTTCCTTCGTTTTTAATTGCCCAGTCTGCAGAGTTCGGGTGGGGTCTAGAAGGAGGCGACGAGGCATAGTCACCCACATTTCCACTACTGTTCGCCAGTAGGTTATCTGTTTAACCCACTAGGATTTTCTTCAGCTTCCGTTGTCTTTCTTGTAGTAGCTCTGAATACTTTCGGAAAAATAATTATGTATTATTTTATTCGGTTATTTGGATTAAGTTGAAGATTAATATTTTGGTTAAGAGGATGTTCTATATTTTTTCCGGGTTAGGGTTGTCCATTTTCAAGGGAGGTTTGCCGAGTCCTTCAGTAAATTTTCCTTGGAGGTGGTCCCCGCAAGACTTACCTCGGGTTTCAGGGTGAAATTCGGGGTGGGTCTTGACATGAATGACTTAGCAAAATTCCGAAAAATTAATATAGCATTATAGGCCTCTTGAGAGTCCAACACATGTTTTCCTTGGACTTTTTGGGCTACGTCATTAAAGAGTTCTCAAAGCCTGAAGCAACAAGGAAAAAGACATTATATAAAAGGAGGTTTATCAAGCACAAGAGGAGGGGGGATCCATATCAGAATTTCATCCAAGAAGCTGCTGCCATCCACCGTCTTCTACTTCCATCTCCATTCAATTAGTTTCTTTATGTTTTTAAGAACTGATAATATGTTTGCTTTGAACATGAGTAGTTAAACTCTTTCTCTAGGGCTAGGATGAAGCCCTAGCATGATTGTCTACTTGTTTTGATACTTAATTGATGGATTATTAGTTTCTTCTCAAATAAATTCTTAATCTCTGCTTGAATTGTTGCTTGTGTTAAAGTTCTATTGATTCGCGACCTTTAGGCTTTGCATCTAGCTATCAGAAGTTGAATTTGAGGCGTAACTGCAATAGAATTCTACTTAGCTTCTTGAGATTAAGGATTGTGAATTATATTGTTGCCGTAACTGGAATAGTAGTTTGCATAATTCTCTGTTTTCTAAACATCATGAGTCATGTGTTAAATTTGTACCATAACTGGATAGACTGCATACTAGGATATACGATCTCTGCCGTACCTGGAGAGCATCATACTATTAAGGAAAACTAAGGTCTAAGTGTCGTACCTGGACTTAGATACGAGGATTGTTATCTGAAGAAACAAAAGAATCTATTAGTTGTGTCAAGTCGTAGATAAGATTGCTTGTGGTTGATTCCGACACCCTAGGCTCATCATCATCATCGTATTCTTACTCTTTTTAATTTTAGTTACTCTCTTTTAGTTTATGTTTACAAGTTACTTTTCATTAGCATAAGACCTTTTTTAAAAACCTCAAAAATCATAAGTACAATTTAGTTTGAGTCTTTGTGTTTGTCTTTATCAATTGTGTATTTTGATTTGTGTGTTTTAGTATAGTTAGTTTAGATATTTCATAATTTGAGTTGAACTAAGATCCTCGTGGGAACGACAACCCATTTTCTTCCATTCATTATACTACATCCACCCTGTATACTTGCAGGAACCCATCACCCTCCGCCCGAAAACTTTCCGGCCGCCGTCCGGCCATCGTTCGCCGCCGCACCGGTCCGAAACGGTTGGCCTCCGACCCAGCTTCCATTCTAGACCGGTGGCAGCCCCCCTAGCGCCGCCGAGAAGCCACAGCCGAGCCCGGAAGTTCCGACTGCCCGGAACTTCCCGTCGCCGGAACTCTCTCCTCCGGCCGCCATAGCAGGAGCTACTAGGCTCAAAAGGAAGCTCTCCTCCCGTGCAGTAATCCCTCCAAAGGATTTGCTCCCTCTTGAGCTAGGTAAGGAGAAATCGGTAAAGGAAATTCTAGGGCTTATTAGGTATTTTTGTTCGATTGACATAGTTAGGCTTGGAATTGATGTTTGTGCTAGTTAGGAAAGTTGTAGAGGAGATTGAGAGGAAGATGCTGTTAAAATTTGGTAGCTATTGCAGGTCGCCGGAGTCAGCCGCCGGCCGCCGCTGCTATTTTGGGAAATTTTGTAGTTTTTGATGTGGAATATTAAGGGGATGTTAATGATGTGAATTTAGGAATTTTTGGAGGAATTTTGGATAGGTTTGGGATTTTTCGAAGTTTGGTATTTTAGCCGTTAATTTGGATAGAATCCAACCGTTAAATTATTGTTGTTTCGGCCGTAGAAGGTGGATTTAAGGCCGCCGGTATTTATGGTGAAGTTTGGACGGTATCAATTTTAAGATTTGCAAAGTTGGGCAAGAATGAGAGTAGATAAGGCCATATTTAATTTTACCTATTTTTATATATTAAGCGTTGGTATATAGTTGAAGATTTAATTATGTTCTTGGATCAGGACGTGAGGAAGCTCGAGCAGAAGAGGCTTCAGACCGACTTCAGGCTTAGGCCTAACTTGTGAGTGGACTTTTGGTTTAAATAATGTGCATGCAATTGTTTATTTGGTTGGACCTTTTGACGTCATTTTTATTTGACGATTTTACTCATTGTGGTGAGTTACCGAAAATGGGATTTTCGGTAAATTATAATATATTTTTAAGGAGAGTATGTATATAAATGCTAGCTAGCGATATGTGTCTGTCCACCTTAATGACATAGTATATAACTGCATTATGGTGTGACGTGAGCGTTGGACGCAAGCGTAGTAGCCTTATATGAGTGTTTAATTCATATAATGGGTATGGGCACATATTTATACACCCGTCTGTCCACCTTAATGGCGTAGTGTATCACCGCATTAAGGCGTGACGTGAGCGTTGGACGCGAGCGTAGTAGCCCTATATAGATTATTATTAATTTATATAGGGAGTATAAACGAGTGTAAATATATATATATATATATATATATATATATATATATATATATATTAGCCTAAGAGGCTGTATTTTGATATATATAGTTTTGAGCAGTAGAGGCTCGATATTTATAACGATAAGAAAATTATCGTTTAAGACATGCATTCGTTTTCTTGGAAATTAAATTGGGAAAGCATAAATGTTAATAAATATTTTCTTTATTTATTTTTGTCCACTCACTCTAATTATTGCGAATATTTTTCCCCTGGGCTCTTCGTTTTAAAAATGCCCAGTCTGCAGAGTTCGAGTTAGTACGAGTAGGAGACGACGAGGCATAGTTGCCAATTTCTCAGTCACATTTCACCAGTAGGTTACCTGTTTAACATACTAGAGTATTTTCCTGCTCCTCTAGTGTATAGTAGCTCTGAATACTCTTTTGGATTTATCGTATAATTTTTCTGGTGGTGTGCTAAGACTTTTGTTGTATTTTAGAATATACAAAGTTTGTAATTATATTCTCACTTTCGTATAATTGTGGGTTGATTTGGATGATGCTCAATAATATTTAAGAAAGTAACACTTTAGTTTTCTAGGTTAGGGTTGTCCATTTTTAAGGGAGGTTTGCTTATCGGTAAATTTTCCTTGGAGGTGGTCCCCGCAGGACTTACCTCGGGTTTCAGGGTGAAATTCGGGGTGGGTCTTGACATCGACAGTGGCGTCGGGTCTAGCTGCGCCATCTACGCTGGTCGACGACCTTGAAGATTAGCACAGTTGTGTAGAGGAGGTCAATGCAAACCTATAGGAGCTGACGGAGTCTCCATTGGTGGCCGGAAAAGAAGAAACTCCGGCGAAACAGCAACAGCTCCTCCGCCTCGTGGCGGCGTCTAGGCGGTGCGATGACTAGCGTGACTGCCCCAGAAATGGAGAGGGCATCCGTGTGAACCCAACGGGACCGGCGGCGACCAATTTGGTGGCCAGATGAAGGAGAACTCGGCCAGAGAAGAGAGAGAGCTCGGGAGAGTCGGGAAAGAGAAGAGAGAGAGGAGAGAGAAAGTGGGCTGACTTTTAGGGTTTCCAAATTAACCCACACACATTTTTCTACTTATACACTTTCCAAAATCGGAAACTAACTTTCTCAGACCATAACTTTCTCATACGACATCTGTTTTACGCGTGTCATGTGTCTACGAACTCGTATCGTCAAACTCTACAACTTTCATGAAGGAAGTTTTCAAAAATATCTTACGGATAAGAAAGTCAACTTTTGACCACTTAAAAGTCTAAACACCTTAATAAAATTGATTCCCGAAACTTCAACTTCGCACACACGAATAAGAATTTCCCACAATTAATCCTTCATTAATTTTAGAAATAATATAAGGAAATTGATATGAAAATATGGGGTATTACAACGAGGTAATTGCTTATGGTTGGCGGTATATAATATTACATGGTATCGACAATGCCAATGACCTGTTGGAGTTTAAGTAAGAAGATTAGAGAAATATCGACCTTTTGCTTCCCTTTAATGCAGAAATTTCCCTATAATGCATTAATTATAGAGAAACTGTTGGAGTTTCTCTAACAAGGCTAGGGCTTATCATCTCTCTTTTCGAATCCGATCTCATAATAGATGGTTTCTAAGGTTCATTGGTTTTGTGTTGTGTCAAATTGCATAATGAGGATATTATCTCCATTTTGGTGTTTTTCTCAAGTCTATACATGTACATTGCATGATAGCATTGATGGTAATGTTAATGCATATAATGAGACGTGATATGAGTTATAAGCATGAAAATGCTTGTTCTTTTGGGCTCTTGCCCTTTCCCATATACCCACCATCCATCACCATTTCATCTACATTCCTTTCTCATTTCATAATTTTGATTGATTTCTTTTGGGAATTCGAAGGACTCATTCAAGGCTTCAAGGCATCATCATTAGAGCATTACCTCTTCATCAATTGGGTAGTTGGGGTGAAAGACTTACTTGGGTTCATACTAGCTCATAGCTTAAAGTGACCATCTTATATGCTATTGATGATGTATTTGACTATGGGTTATGAGTAATTTGATTTTGGGAGTTAGGGTTGTGAAACCCTAAACTCATTTTGTATAAATGTTGATACTTTAATTGAAATGAATGCAATATCCATTGTGTATACTTTGAATCCGAATGTGTTGGTCCTTAGAATCATGTTTCTAGGCTTTGTCATCCTTTGAGATTATGTTGTAGACAATTTGATGGATAAATTGATAAATTGACAACTTATTAGTCTTGTGCATCTAGGATTTTAGGCATGGTAACCATTAGCTAGCTTAATTGTAGCTAAGCTTGCTTGAGTCTCTATTATCTTGCACTTTAGGCCTCTAGTTTAGATATTGTGGCCTTAACCGGCGTAGTGCCTAACGTAGAGAGTTGATTGTGGCCTTAACCGGCATAATCGATACACCGAAAGGATAATTGGTCTAGTAAACTTAACCGGTATTAGATACGAGACTTAACACAATAGGATATGCATTTGTGAGATTAGGTAACGATGTTTGCAAAAGAGTTAATGTGGATCACCCAACACTCCCATCTTCCCATCAATTTTCTATTTCAATAGTTAGTAGCTTATTTTCATTTTGTTTGTCGTTAATTTAATTAATTCTCCATTCAATCTCTCTTTATATTTCGACTTATTGTAATTACCCATCACTAGGCATTTAGTTTTGATTAGATTTTGGTGAGAACTAGAACCGAACATTACTCAAGCTTGGTGCCTTAGAGTAGCTTTTCTATTTATTTATTTTCTTTTTGTTAGGTGACTTTTGTTCCGATTAGCCTAGGATTGTGGGTTAGCCACTAATCACCATGGTACGATAATTCAAGCACGATATTTCTCTATTTTGACAACAATACTGTAGTCGGTAGTCAGTAAACTACCTTCTCCGCCCATAGACCAGTCATGAAACTTGTAGACCAACATGTAGGCTACCTCGCCATAGCGAAGGATCGTCAATGCAGCAACGGGAAGATGCTTCTCCAAGCTCCACAAGAAGACACCAAGAAACAGTATATGAGTAATCAGTCCCACATCGGAGAAATATAATGTGAGGGAACCTTCCTTATCTATAAGAGGAAGACTCCCCCTGTGTAGAAAGGACTTTTAGTCTCTTTGACCTCCCCATCTCCCTCTCCCGGGCGGGATGGGTAGATACCCTTGTAACACCAAAGGCCTATTGGCCATGATAGTGAATTCTAAAGTGGACGTAGCCATGTCTTCCGAGGCATGGTGAACCACTATATGTCATTGTCTTGCTCATGATTGTTCATATTAGTGCTCCACAGTGATTCCGCATGGCCCTCCCGGTTTATGCAGAAACAATTGGCGCCGTCTGTGGGAATTCATTACTAAAAGTCATGTCACTCTACCGCCCGAGAGGCATTTCATTCAAATCCATGAGCAGTAGGAAGCGAGGCGAGACACCTCGCGTGGAAGCGAGGCGAGATAGCTCGCGTGGAAGCAAAGCGAGATGACCTCGCGTGGAAGCGAAGTGAAATTGGCATTCAGAGGCATTCCACCGAGAGGTTAGCATTGACCTCGCAGGGGAGCAAAGCGAGATGAATTCGCACGGAGGCGAAGCGAGATTACCCGCCCTGGGTTCCCTTTATCACCGGGTCATCACCAAGAGGCCAACTGGCCTGCGACCGACGCCTCCAGCCTCCCGGAGATGATTCAACAAGGCCCAAGGGTTGCTCTCTATACCGGCACCATAAGGCCCATCCCGGACCCTTGCTCACTCAGTCCAAGGAGTGACCCACCCGGGTTCCCGATTGGCAGCCAGCGCCCGGGATCCGCCGGCAGCGTCGATCAGTTGCCCAGCCGGGATGGGAACCGCACGAACAACTCAGTCAAGGCTCGTCTGGTTTCACCTGCAAATCAACATAGCACATGGGTTCCACTCGGTCAAATCGGCGGGAACCCGCTTTATCTCGGTCGAGTTCGGTGCCAGACTTGATATCAAAATAAGCAAGCTTATGTACCCGGTTGGTCGGATTCATCAGGAGAGGGAGTTAATGTGGGAGTTGGGATCAGACTTGATCGGCCTCGATCGACTTGGAACTGGGGTCACTCGACCTGTTGGCATCATTCAACTGCAGAGGAAACTGTGTTCGGTTGGGTGCCCACTGAGAATTGCTATGGACACCCAGCTCGGCAGTAGCTTCATTTCTCCAGGTTTCAATCAACTTACCCCAATGACTCCAGGTTTAAAGAGTTAGCCATCCGGGAGCAGAAAAGAAGTTGAGGAAGATAGAGAATTGACCGTGTGCAAGTCAGGGCTCCACCACCTTTATCTCCGGGTATCGAAAGGGGAAGGCTCAGTGCCTCAGACTAATCTGCCAGCAGCGGGTCTCGGTGGCAAAGCTATGGACACCCGGAGCTATTTAACCGGAAAAAGTCAACAAATCTTGTAGGTAGCCCGACCAATCTGGCAACAAGGATTCATCGTCCGGGAGTAGTACGGGCCTGAATCTGCACCTCTTGTGTGCACCCATTCGGCAGCTATTTTCACAGATAAGTCTCGTCCAACTTATGATTGTTATAGCCTCATTGGTTTGTGAAAAATGCATAATATTCTACTTGCAAGTCAACCTGCATGTTTTGGCATTCCACCGAGAGGTATTCCACCGGGAGATAGGCATTCGACCAAGATTGGCATTCCACCGAGAGAGTATTACACAATTGCATGAACCATTTTGCTTTTCGATAATTATTATGCCATAACCATACTTGGCTAGCCCCATAATTATGTCGATCATTTGTTTATTGTGAAGGTACAACAATCCTCACCCCGTCGAGAACTCACCTCGTGCGTAGTTTACGCAAGCGGAGCGAACTCTTCAGTCCGCGTGGAGCGACCACAGCTCGCGCGTAAAGCTATGTACACGGAACGAACCCCACAGCTCGCGTGCCAGTCATGGCGCGCGGAGCGAAGTCAGCAGCTCGCGGGGCAGTCCTGGCACGCGGAGCGACGTAATCAGCTCGCGTGACTTATTCAGTCGTTTTGCGCGAGGCGAATTCCTCACCTCGCGCGGAGGGGACCGCTCAGTTCGCGTGAACCCTGTGCGCGGAGCGAACTCCACAACTCGCGCGAAGTCCTTGTGCGCGGAGCGAGATCCAAATCTCACGGGGTAGTCATGGAACGCGGAGCGAACTCAAAAGCTCGCGTGATAGTCTGGGCATGCGGAGTGAAGTAAACAGCTCGCCTGGTGGTCTTGGCACGCGGAGCACACTTGTCAGCCCGCGTGGCTTGTTTAGTCTCTATGCTTGAGGCGAACTCCTCATCTCGCGTGTAGCAGGTTTTGGCATTCGACCGAGAGGCAAAATCTTCCCCCCAGTAAGACCAGGCGGGATAGGAATTCGACCGTGAGGCATGACACAGAAACACCGAGGGGGATGGGTAATCCACCGTGAGGCATGACACTGAAATCCCCAGAAACACCAAGGAGGGGTGGGTAACACCCCGTCACTCGAGTAGTAACACAGGATATGGAAAGGGGCATGCTACCCTTGTCCATGAAAGTATAACACCAAGAATATCTCGCATGTGTCACCGAGATCCATCTCGCGGGACCAAGATGAAATTCTCGTGTGTGACCGAGCTAATACTTGTGCGCGGAGCGGACTCAACAGCTCACGTGAAAGTATTGTTCGCAGAGCATACAGTACTCAGCTCGCCAGAGTGGCCTTTTCTATGCGAGGCGGATTCCTAAGTGTCACCGGGAGGAAGCATGCACCAACTGCTTAGGAAAATCTCGATTCCCGGATAAGAACTAAAGGGAAGAAACATACAACAACTGTTTCATTAGATTCTTATACCCGAGCAAGAACCAACGGGAAGCATGCGCACGAACTAGAAGGCATGCATACAACCCCGGAAACATATCACCGGGCAGCATGGACGAAACAACTAGAGCCATGAGAACTGTACGTCCCTTGTACAGCTCCCGTAGAGTGGGAGTTGGGCAGTTCATATCATTCCCTTCACACGGAGAATAATGGCCTGATAACCCACGCTGGGATAGTACCCCGCGCTCGAGCAGTAACACCAGATGTGTAAAGGGTTCGGTACCCTTGTCCATGAAAGAAACACCAAGATCCACCTCGCGGGGAACAAGATGCACCTCACGCGGTCATCATTTTTGCGCGGAACAGACTCCTCAGTCCGCATGGTCACTGTGCGCGCAGCGAGATCACGCGGAGCGAACTCAACAGCTCGCGTGCATCAGCGAGACTCATCTCGCGGGGAACAAGATCCATCTCACATATGTCACGGAGATAACATTGTACGCGGAGATCCATCTCACGTATGTCACGGAGATAACATTGTACGCGGAGCAAACTCTCCAGTCCGCGTGAAAGTATTGCACGAAGAGCGAACACAGCTCGCATGAAGTTTTGTACGCGGAGCGGACCCCACAGCTCGTAGGTAGACTTTATGAGGCGGAACGATCTCAACAGCTCGCGTCCTGGTCAAGACACGCGGAGCACACTTGGCAGCTCGCATAACAATTTCAGTCTTTACGGCGCGAGGCAGACTCTTCAGCTCGCCCGAGAGTCAACCCTTCTGTGCGAAGCGAACTCCTCAGCTCGCCTGTTAGTGTCAGCCTTTCTGTGCCAGGCGAACCCGTGCAACACACGCCTTGAGTACGGACTTGGGGAGACTGGGACGGGTCCCGTTGATAAATAACTGGTCTATGGGCATTTTGTATATTAAGTCCCCACTCAAGACGTGTCTTGAACGGGAACTTGGGGGGACTTGTAGTCGGTAGTCAGTAAACTACCTTCTCCGCCCATAGACCAGTCATGAAACTTGTAGACCAACATGTAGGCTACCTCGCCATAGCGAAGGATCGTCAATGCAGCAACGGGAAGATGCTTCTCCAAGCTCCACAAGAAGACACCAAGAAACAGTATATGAGTAATCAGTCCCACATCGGAGAAATATAATGTGAGGGAACCTTCCTTATGTATAAGAGGAAGGCTCCCCCTGTGTAGAAAGGACTTTTAGTCTCTCTGACCTCCCCATCTCCCTCTCCCGGGCGGGATGGGTAGGTACCCTTGTAACACCAAAGGCCTATTGGCCATGATAGTGAATTCTTAAGTGGACGTAGCCATGTCCTCCGAGGCATGGTGAACCACTATATGTCCTTGTCTTGCTCATGATTGTTCATATTAGTGCTCCACAGTGATTCCGCATGGCCCTCCCGGTTTATGCAGAAACAAATACGTTCGCTTGCGTAAATTGTATCCAAGTCAACAACGCTTCATTCTTCACCAGTGGTCCTTGCCTCTAGATCTCCATTGAAATTTGGGTCAGATTGACGGGAGCGTCGATCTTGATGAGAATGATGATGGCGCCATTGACGGTCTCTTCGATTGGAGGTCAGTCGATGGCGGCGAGGTCGGTCGGGGTGATGCGGGATAGAGCCTTGGAAGCCTCCATTGAGTTAGAGAGAGAAATTGAAATGAGGGAGAGAATGGGTGGATTGTTTATGGATCAATGATCGAAGGTTGATCGTGAAATCCTTGATGGTTTGTTTATATCCCACATCTCTAACAAGAATTGACATCCTACTCTGACAAGATATAATATTCCAATTCGAAAATAATCTGCACCACCAAACATATGTTTGGATATTTTTTTGTCATGTCTTGTTACTAATATGAGCAAACAAACACAACCTATAGTTATAAGTATGTAGTTTCTTGAAAGTTATGGGCAGCGCATTTGCGTTTTTGTTTCATGACTTTCATTTGACTGTGGATTGTCATTTGGCTCTTCCATACTTATATTTTGTACTTGTATCACATGTGAATAAAAAAGTAAAAAAATAAATAAAACACAATAAGAAAGCAAAAAAAAAAAAAAAAAAAAAACTAATTTCTCCGCCCTCCTAAATGTTAGGATTAGCGTCAGCAGAATGGAAAAGAGATTGTTGTATACTCTCCCACTTGGAGTCGAGTTCGGGGTGTGATCGTCACAAAAGCAAATCCCACTAAACAAATACAAATATCTTCCTCCTCTCTCTCTCTCTCTCTCAACTCTTCGATCTCATCGCCACCTCTCTCTCCCCCAAATCTCAGCAGCTTTGTTAGGGCCGCCGCAGCTGAAGAAGAAGATGGCGCCGCCAGCGCCTGTCGCCGCTGCAGCAGCGGGAGATGGGCAAGTACAAGGCGGACGGCAGCAAGGAGGGTTTGGGCAAAGCATCGGCGGAATCATAAGAATGGCCGTGATTTGGTACTTCGCTTCCAAATTCTTCTCCTCTCCCTCCAAAAAGTCTTCTGATCCTTCTCAGCTCAGCTCCAATATCTTTCCCAAGGGTGAACCACTGGTACTGCTCCTGCTTCTCTTTGAAATCCCCTGTTTTGGTTTTGGTTTTGTTTAAGAATTGATGTAAATTTATGGTTTATTGGTCTCAGGATATGTGGTTTTATATAACTGAACATGACAAGTTTAATGAATTCGGGAGCGAAAGGGCGCTTGTATGGCATGAAACTAATATCCCTTATGCCGTCTATGGGCCGGAGAGTACCAGGACTCTGTCTATGAAGTACTATCCATCGGAGGTATCGATTTTCATCAAATTTAACTGATTCGTTATGTTGTTGTATGTTACATTTGCTAATTTACTGTACATTAATGAGTTCAGCATTTTGAGGATATGTATATTTGTTGTTCCAGGCATTGAAGCACAATGGGACTCTCTATGCTCATGTGTACTTTGCCCGCGCCGGTTACCCTGCAGACCCAAATGATCCGGAGTATCTGCCTCTAGCTGCTTTTGGCAGGACGCATGGTAAGATGATGGCCCCGAGTACATTTACGGATTTTCCTTTTTAAGTTCATTGAGGATTTTTTTTATTCTTTTTAAGGAAAAATCAAATTAACGGATTCTTCGTTTGATAATAAATATGAACATTTATAGGGATCTAATTATTGGTTTTTCTCAGCTATTGTGATAAACTTGCCCAAGTCGAAAGCTAGTAAAAAGAAAAGTTTGCTGGGGGACTCAAAAGACTCTGATGAGGATGTAAAGATTACTGAGGCATGTTTCTTTTTCCTTCCTGTCTCCTAAATTGGGTCATGATTATTATTTTCGGAGTGCACTTTGTATGTTGTTTTCCAAAATCGCATTTTCATATTTTCAGTATCATTCCCAACTTTGGCCGTATGAAATCCTCTGGTGAACAAAGTAGTTTATTTTCATTCTTTCATTGGTTTAAATTATTAGGGCTCTGTTCTCTAGCATTAAAAGAACTTGATGATGGTAGTCAGTAGTCTGTTATAATCTACCAGTATGACAGACTGTCTAAGATAATAATAATATTTTTAAAGATACTATTGTGTCATTTACTGGGAGGTCAAATTTCGTCCTTAATGATAGAACATGGATTACCATCTCTTTTCAGTTGTTCTATATCTAAACATCAATTATCTTCAAATCAATGTCCTCTGTGTTCTTTTCCATAGTACTATGTTATCAGGTCCTAATGAAGCCATGTTTGTTGCCTCAGGTGGTTGATAATACTCAAGGTGATTCTGAGGATAATGGTCCTGAGGAGTGGGTATCATACTGGAAACCAAATATTACTGTTAATTTGGTTGATGATTTTACCCGGTATGTTTTCTGAAAGTGAAGTGTTGGGTTTTGCAAGCACTTGGCAAAATATTTTGTATATCGGTTAGGAACTTGCATCTGAAATTGAAGAGTTAAAATAACCTAGCTTAATTTGTATTCTGTATGTTGTATTGTGCCAAAGATTCTATATCAGTGATAATTTATATCTTCACTATAAATAGAAAATTCCCCAATACAAGTTTGACTGAATGTGCGTATGGAATTTGTTTTATATATGTTGGAGTGGTCGCCATACTTTTATCTTTTATGTATATTTGTATAGCTTGTATCTGAATGTGTAGTTTTTTACATTAATATTTTGGTGGCCATCAAATTTCAGGATCTAAAATACGTTCTTGATTTTGTCTTAAATATGAAAGTTTTGGATTCCTTAGAATTGCAATTCATGGTGTTCTATCTTATTATTTACTTGTTGTGTTGCTTTTTCTTGAAAGTTCAAAATACACAATTTATCCTTGTATCTCCTTTGGTGCTCTTGGGTCAAAACTCAACGAATTACCTTTAGAGCTTTCAAACCATGTCATACTGGCTCTTTTGTATATATATGTATGTGTGTGTGTGTATATATATATATATATTTAATTTTTTTTTTTATAAAAAAACCCGTGTCATCTTGGCTCAAATTGGGGTCTCTCAATTTTGGTAAAAGATGGGCACTCTTTGATAGGACACGAGTTTCGAGACAAGCTATGGTACTGGGATGTATATCCTACTTTTATTTTACATGTACTTGAACAAAAATTACAATGTTATGAATCAAATTACAACATTGAGAACAAATTTACCAAATGTATTTACACTATTTACATGAAGTTAAACAAAATTACAACTATGAGAACAATTTTTTCAAAAAGTTGTAAAATGGTTGTATATTTTGTAATTACAATTATTAGAACAAGATTACAAACAATACGACTCAGCATTACCACTTTGACTACAAATATGTTGTCACATTTGTAAATGTAGGTATCACATACGGGTAGGTACCATAGAATTTCCCCAAGAGTTTCACCTTTGATTACAGTCAATTTATAGGGACAATAGCAGAATCAGCACCAACTATTAAGGATAGGGAGTAAATTTTTCCAAATATTGTCATGCTTGAATTGGACCAATATGATAGGAAAAGTAAAGGATTATGTTTGTTGAGTTTGCACTTTGAAAATTTATATTATCTTGCTGATAAGCTCTATGCAAAGCTTTATTCGTCAACGGTAAATGACACAATGGACAGTTGGCAAACAGTATTTTCTTTTGTCGTTGCAATTGATAAGGTTCATGCAAATTTTGTCCAGGAAACTCGTTTAAGTGGATAGCACAAAGCAACAAAAGCTTCTTTTGCCAGCATTTTATCCAATTTTGGGATGAAATTTCTAATTTTTGCTTTCTGTTTTTTCCTGCAGATACCCTCAGAATGCTGTTCCACCTAATGTTGCTCCTTGTATCCTTCTAATTTTACCATCCTGATCTTTTTCTGATGGAATCTATCATTTTTGTCTTCTAAGCAGTCTGCTGTGTGCTTGCCTTTGGTACTGATTTACAGTAACAATATAGTTCATTCTCTTTGCTGTACGTGCTTTCATGGGAAGAACTATTGTTTCCTGAAATATGTTGGCATCTCTTTGTGAAAAATATTTATCTGACATACCCATTTATTTTATCCAGAGCATACTGCATCAATTTGGATCGATTTTTCTATTGTGAAATTTCGAGCTGTGACAATACTCTGATTGGATACTTGCACTTGTTATTTTCTTTGATTTCTCCCTGAAACAGAAAAGGGAGCAAACACAATCAGAATTATGTGTGCAATGATTAGATATTACATGATTTGTAGATCGGTAAATACCCAGGATGCATAGCTTATCCAAATGTTGCATGCATGCATACTTAGAAACGTGTACATACATATAATATATATTTCCCGTGGTGACAGTAGTTATGATTTTATAGTTATTTCATGTTCAAGATTCTACAGGGTGCACACACACGCACAGTACATACACCCACATTTATTACCTATCTCAAAATCAGTCTTCCTTCCCTCATATAGAAACAGGTGTACAAATATATGATTATATCTTTGGGTTTCTTAACTTTAGCTTTGCAGACTTAAATGTGGAGCCTAATTCTGGCAATTACTTTCCAACCATTTACTTCAATGAATTTTGGTTACTTCGAGACAAGTTAATACCGATTAATGAAACAGTGAAAGAATTACCGCTGAATCTGGAAGTAGGTCCCATAAGCATGACCAAGTGGCAACTGTTCCTTCAAATTGATCAGTCTTTCCAAATTCACCGTAGTTATGGAAGCATGCTCGAGGGTGAGGCTGATGAACTGAAGGTATTGCTTCTTTAGTTTACCTGCGATACTTTCTTCAATTTGCATGTAATAAGTTGTTCATTTTTTACTTTCCTCTCTGCTATATTTTTTACAGTGCTGATATTCAATTTAAGAACTGCATTTTTTGGGAGTCTATATATAAAAAAAGACGTGATCCATACTAGTAAATATAAATGACCCTTTGACATTGTATGCTTTTTAAAGCTATTCGATCCGGGCTATTTTGTCAAACTAATAAATGGAAACAGATAATTGCAAAGTCCCAGTGTCACCGATGCTGCCTCACTTTATTCTTTGCACTGACTTCAATCATCACATGCTTACCATTTCTTAAAGTGTGGGTAATTATATTTATAGTATTCTAGGATGGTTAAATGACCAGTTGTCAAGTGCAAAGTCTGCAAAGTTACCGGGCCGAAATCCATTTCATCAAAGTTAGTAACCTTTCATGGATATAATCTGTTTCTTTTCGAAAAACTAAAATAGAGAATAGGCGGACATCATTATTTGTTATTTTTATGCAGTCTTTCCCTGCTAACAAGTTCCTGTTTTTGTCGAAATGAATCTGCTTAAACTGATGGTTCGTCTTCCGCAAATTTGCATTTGTGAGAATCTTGATCAAGGCTGAGGATGTTGAAGAGCAATACATTTATATCTTCAAATGATTTCAAATTTCTGTTTAGATGATTTGTAGAGTGTTTAGGGTAATGTAGATTTTCACTAGAGTTTTGTTTAACATGCTTCGTGCTCTGAACCCTATATGTGCTCAGTAACAATCATTGTTTGGATATGATTCCCTTGTTCTATCGAATGCTCATTGCTCTTTAATGTTCAACAGAGAGTATTCTTGGAAGGAAATCCTTACCTTTTGGCAATCACAATGGCTGTTTCGTTACTTCATTCAGTGTTTGACTTCTTGGCATTCAAAAACGGTGAGCAATCGTTGTAGCTTGGTCTATTATTTATATAACATATTTTGATAATGCTGTCTTATTATTCTAAAATTTCCCCTACAGATATTCAGTTTTGGAACAAAAATAAGTCTATGGAAGGGCTGTCTGCGAAGTCTGTCGTTGTGAACTTCATAAGCCAGTTCATTATCTTCCTCTATCTACTTGACAATGACACTTCGTGGATGATACTTGCAAGCTCTGGAGTTGGCTGCTGCATTGAATTTTGGAAAATTGGAAAGGCCATGCACATAGAGGTATCAGATTAAACTTGCATATTGTCACATTAGGCTTTAAATAGCTTACTTTTATAGACGTGACCGCGTGACACATTTCTAACAAATTTGTTAATGTCTTCTTCTCTGACTTGATAACATCCCTTTTGGAGTTATATGTTCAAAAGTCGTTTAACTAATAAGTGGCAGCATAGATGCTGGTAGAAAGGACGGTATCCTATGAGTAAATTTTCATGAAGATCATGGGTAGCCTCCTAGTAATTCCTGTCACTTTTAAATTGCCTATCAAGGTTCTAGGAGGTTGGAGCTGAACGAGTTAGTTTGAGCTGCGATGATGGTTTAAATGATCACCTAATAGATTGGTGATATTGTTCAAGGACCCAAAAAAGATTAGAAAAGAGTTTTATCATCGGTAACCTTCTAAAACAGGAATAGAACTTTATTCGAAAAGTGGTTGCGCCGGTTCGTTCAACAACATGAGTGGTTATGTTGGAATATTGTTATAGGTAAATATAGATTGAACTAATGGGTGGCTTTCTGAATTTGATGGAGTCACCTTTCGTATCCTCTGAAGTATATATCTCACGGTTATCCTCATTTCTATGTAAGCATGTGTCTGTTTGGTATTTTGAAAATATAACGTCCCATATTGATCAGCATAAGAACTTTCCCTGTTTTCTCACTTTTCAATTCCATTCCCTACCCACAAGGTTGGTTATTTTAGGAAACATTTGCCATAGAAAATTTTGAGGGTTTAGGGTGTAGTCTACCACTAAATGTCAGGAGCTGATCCCTAAGCTCCCAAGCCATTTCCGAGTATTTTTGCTTATCTATCTATCAGTGTCGTTTCATGCTCTATTCCTTTTCTGCTGGCCTTTGAAGCTGCCTGTTTGTATGGGCATATCTGTTTGCTGTGGAGTACTGTTTGAGGAGTGCTTATGTGCTAGAAACAGGTTAATGTGACCTGTCTAAGTTTCCATATATTAATTTTTATGTGCATCCCTTTGTCTGGTTTTTCCGTATACCATATCAGCAGCATTATGATGTTAACCGCTTATGGTGATGACACGGCATACGTGAAATTCACTAACATGACAGTTATTCATTAATTGATTCTGATCTCTGCTTACAAGCTGAACACATTCGTTCTTTTTCAATTTCCAGATTGATAGAAGTGGGAAGATACCGATGTTGAGGTTCCGTGATCGTGAGTCATATTCAGGGAATAAGACAAAGGAATATGATGATATCGCAATGAAATATTTGACGTATGTGCTCTTGTTCCTTGTTGCATGCTCCTCTATATATTCACTCAAGTACGAGCAGCACAAGAGCTGGTATTCTTGGGTTCTCTCTTCATTCACGAGCTGTGTCTACATGTTCGGTAAGCTCTTAATTCTGCTCCATACTCATTGTATTCATGGTACATATTGAAAAACTAAACCTATTTTACACGTTGCTATTTTTCTGTTCAATGTTTTTGTTGTCCTTTTACCTCTCATAGTAGATTTTCTCAAAGGCGTATATGAATTATTCTATATGATATATTGGGTTATAAATCTTTGTTATTAAGGTTTAGTGATATTTGTCCTTTGTTTCGAATATTACCATTGCAGGTTTTATTATGATGTGCCCTCAATTGTTCATCAACTACAAGCTGAAGTCAGTAGCCCATCTACCCTGGAGACAGATGACTTACAAGTTCCTCAACACCATCATTGATGACCTATTTGCCTTTGTCATAAAAATGCCAATGTTGCATCGCCTTTCTGTGTTCCGTGATGGTGAGATATAATAATAACTTTCGTTAGTTATTCAGTGTGTTTAATGTCCTGTGTCCTTATACCATAAATATGTGATTGTGTTTGGGTCTTGAAGTGTTTACTTGTCCGAATCTATTGGCTTATTTAATTAATCACAATGGGTCCCGTAAAATCATGTTCACTTTCCTTTTATTAGATGACATTTTTACCCATGACTAGTAATTCACCACTTTGAGATGATCTCCTAGGTACTTTTGCTTATGATAATTTTGGAATGCTGTGAACTTGTTTGTTTGAAGGACTTACCCATAGTAAATTTTCTTTATGTTATCTCTCTCCCTATTCAGACTATTGAGCTCCAAATTTCATTTTTCATCTTTAATTTCTGATTTTCATTCCTTTTTTGTTTGGCAGATATCATATTTCTGATATACATATACCAGAGATGGGTCTATCCAGTGGACAAAAAACGTGTAAATGAATTTGGATTCAGTGCTGAAGCTGATCAGGTCACCGATCAGGTCATTGAACAGGTCACGGATGGCACAGAGGACACTGCAGTTAAGCCAGAAGAGAAGAAAACCAACTGAGCTGATGTTTAATAGAGATATTGCAGGACATAATGGAACTCACCCTTTTGCTTTAGCTATTTACATTTAGGTCTATCTTTTAGCAAGGATTGGTTGTAGGCTATGCACCCTTGTCATAGCTGAGGGTGAATGCTGAGGGTGTTCTTTACCTGATTTTTTTACCGTCTACAGTCTAGTGTGCTTTGTTGGTCTGGTTGCAGGAAGTTAACTAGGTGATTTCTTCTGTTTCTTTTGTAGTCAGAAACTAGTGATTTTTTTTTTCTGTAATATTCACAAGTCCTTTGATAATGCCATAAATTTTGATAATGCCGGGCTGATTTGTAATATTTTTTGTTTAGATTGATACCAATATATTTTTGGCTAGTGCTAAAATTTGGCTATCCAAATATCGTATCGAGTTAAACCTTCTTAGAATGTTGATATGCTGTTGATCTACTTGATATTGAATTATGATGCGAGTAATTTA
This sequence comes from Fragaria iinumae, assembly GCA_009720345.1. Taxonomy (NCBI): domain Eukaryota; kingdom Viridiplantae; phylum Streptophyta; class Magnoliopsida; order Rosales; family Rosaceae; genus Fragaria; species Fragaria iinumae. Next base: position 19,552,305 of record CM019117.1, on the reverse strand, counting down.
CTGTTTTCTTTTCTGGTTAGATAGACTTTGGCCTTCTTTACTTGCAAAACCGAACGAGTTGATATTATATTCAAACTTCCATAGCATTTGCCAGGATGTTCACACCGTATTTTCTCGGCTTTCCTCCAAGATGTTTACCCGTTAGGCCGCTACGGGTGAAAAGAAAACCAGAAAATTCAGTAACCAACTCATCAGTTCTTGAAATACAATGAGTGAGAAACAACTAGCGACAATTTACTTAGAAATTAAAATTGATGGTGAACGGGGCAGTCAAAATGAGTGAGAAACAATGTAATATTGGAATTAGGCAGGAATCCAGAATGAAGAGGTTTGTGATGATCTGGTTACTTGGAACTGTCATCATTTAGGTATACTAAAACATGTATTCTACTACTCTCCAGTCAGAGGAGTCCAGTGCTGAACTTAACACAACATGCTCTATTGTCATACATGCTATGGTATATGTATTTTCTGGATTGAAATTAGTATCTTTTATGCAGTCCCAATACGCTGCATTTTTTGTTATTCAAGAACCAAGAGTTGGTTCTTGAATATTGAGGCATCCACAGCCAAGGATTCTCGTTTTAGTGGTGAAGCCGGATCATCCCGGCGGACAGAAATTGCGATAAAGGAAAGGACGTGCCATAAGGCCTCAATAGGAAACAAAGTTTGAAACTCTTGTGACATGAAAATGCTGAGGACTGTTTGGAGCATGTTGGACACCTCTTAGGATTTACAGTTGCTTCTTATGATTTGAAGACATTGCTTGACATCAAATGTTCGTTTTTCTTTGGTCAGGAAATCGGTAGGTTGAGTGACTTGAATCTTAGACGTATGATCAGTATGGTCATGGCCTTCATTTTCACTAAAAAGTGACCATGGTCAACCTTTTAGCACCATTTAGGCTGCTACGTTTGACAATTACATCAGAGGAGGCTGGAGGTTTGTTCCAAGCCAAGATTAAAATCACCAGTGATCTACAAAACTAGGCTACAAGTCTTGAGCCATTCTCCATTCATTTGCAGCCTCAAGATCAACTTGCTTATGAGAGAGAGGCATAAAGAAGTTAGAACCAGATACATGCTTATTCCTCCATATCTCATAATCATTGTACTTGTGCAGCCCGTAAAAGGGATGAGCTCTTCTGAGAGAATCTCTGCCGGTACCCCAAAATTGCTAATTGTTACAATTTTCATCGGCTTTGACTAGCCACTTGGGAATTGCATGAAAACCATTGCTGTTGAATAGCACAAACCAATGAGAGATGTTCTAGAACAACAAACTCCGTCAACAAACTTAGTCAAATTCAATTTCCAGGAAGAAAAAAATAACGAGTAAAGAGTTGTCCAAATCAAATATTTAAAATCAGCACCAGAAAGGATAATCTACAATAAATAAAGAAAAAAATTTACATAGAAGCGTATGCAAAAGTTATATACAACCAACCCCTGACGAAATATTCCAGCAGAAAGTGTGTCTGTGATGAGAATATGAACACTGAAGATGATGCCCCAGAAACCCATTGCAACTCTGTTCTACTACAATGTCTCATGTTCTATTTTCTTAACCATCGTATTTCAGTAGCCATCTTGCATCTCTTCTTCGTCAGGTAAAATCATGGTCAGGAGAGAATACTTAACTCGTAAAGAAATTTTAGCCTTCTCAACGAGCAGCCTTGCACCCGACACAACCCAATACCCAGGTGAATCCTGTGGTCCTCTAGTCATTTCTGTTGTGTCGACGAACCTCAGTAGTTTAGGTGTCTGTGTTGGTACCGGGGGGCCTCCAGGATACACAGCCGAATTTATGTTCACATCGGCAGGATTAGGGGGCTGTTTTTGAGCAGCAGATGAGAACCGAGTGCTGATAATGGTTGAAATAATACCTGATTTCTGTGTCAAGGCTGGTGAACCGTCCCATTCAGATTGTCTAACATTGGTTGCACCGATAACTTTAGAGAAATGAAGCCGTAAAAATAATACTTTTTTCATCCCCGACTCTCCAATTTCGAAGTGAGCCCCAGTGACAACGTTGAAATCATCAGCCTCAATAGGAGCTGTGCAGACATGAGAGAAGCTCTTCCACTGAACCTTTTCAAAATATCTGCGGTCAGATGAGGGGTGAGAGATATTTCCATTCACTTGATCCTGGAGTTGGAAAGTCTTTGGAAGAGATGAAAGATGCTGCAGGTGGATTGCTAAGCAATTGCTCCTTTTTCCCTCCAAATACAGTCGGAGACCCGTCACTGGTTTCTTTCCCACATCAACCTATCATGTTTTCATCACAAAATTATCGTATGCTAATATAGGCACGTATTTGCAGAAACCATAAGCAACCTCCTAAGATGAAATAAATACTGAAAAAGGAAACAAAAATAATTGTTGACCAAAACACCTATAAATATGCCAAAACAAGAAGTTAAATGTGTATTATTTCCTATATCATACCCTAGAAGTCGTTGGATAAGAAATAAAGGGCATAGAGAGGATATCCCCCCTTTCTCTTGCCTCTTGGCTTCTAGGTTCAGAAGCTCCCAAGAGGTCATGATCATAGGTCTCCATGTTTTTTACTTGAGTACCAAAGAGGAGTGCTAGGGCCAGGCTCCCTAGATCATAGATTAAATAATTAATCTGGATATTTATAGAACCATAGGTTTTCTCTAGAAGGTGATACTTTTTATTTATTTCTTTTTAAAATTCTTTTTGGTTTTAATATCACCTGAAGACCTCCCTCCTAATCAAGTTTAACTAATGGCCAAAAGTGGAACTTTCTTTCATTGGTTTTAACCCATGAAAGATATATCCACTACAGCATAATTTTTGGTATTTCAAAGGAAAACACAATAATAAGAGCATTACCGGATTTGTGTTAACGTAAAGCTTAGGGCCCATGAAGCTAAACTGTAAAGATGCACTACTTTGTGGCTTCTTCTGAGGACCAAGAGCAAGCTCACCAAACACTGGTGCCCATTGCCTTGGAAGTTGAAAATCTAAAAATTGATGCAGTTCTTCAATTGGCGGTTTGTCTGCACATAGAGCAAATATTACATAAGAATCTACCTTGAAAAGTTGGATGTTTATTAATCTTGGCATGCGTCAGCATCATTCATTTATATTGTACATAGGAAAGAATCAGGCAAATCACTTGAAATAATGAAGAGTCAACTCATATGATTCCTCCTATGAAGCTGAAAATTTATTACTTAATACCCTAACTATCCCTAATTATGGCAGCAAAGTGCAGGGAGAAATCATATTTCTCAAACAAAACTTTTGATATTGGAATTATTTATAGTGATAATGTTATATATACCTAAAAGAGACCGTCTAAAAACCATTGGGTTTGGAATCGATATCTCTACAGTTTCAGTGGTAGAATAATGAATATCTTACACAAATGCATTACATACAACATAGTGACACCCCGCCAGACCCGAAAAAGAGTCAAAAGTGTTATATCAAGAGTGGGAGAAGAACTTTAGCCACCGAGAACCAAAAAAAAAAGAGAAACAATATATGATATACATATGTTATATGTATATATACATATATATAGAGTGAGAGAGTGGAAGAAGAATTGAGCTCATAACTAACATGATTTATGCAACTAGTTCCCTAACTGCATATGCAAAGACTCATAATTAAAAGCATAGTAACAAATCAGATGTATTGATGAGAGAATCCATTGCATCTGATGACCAATAAGTGCATATGAACTGTAAATCACACTTTCATTAGTGTTTCTACATAGTTATAGATGTATAAAACTATTGCTACAATGTAATAAGCTGAATTTGATGAGGATAGCGCAGCCAAACGATATCAATTGAAGTTCATCTCAACCAACTAATTACTGATGTTCTGCATCCAATCTAAGATCGCCTGGTAGACTGATTCGTTCTTGAAAACAAGAGTTGTAAAATGTTTTACACGTGAACTTAACACCATATGTTAAGGGTAAAGTTCTCTAATCAAGATAGAGATATTTTGGTTTGATGACAACTAGAAGAAAAGATGACTGATAAATCCGGTACAGTATATAAACCCAAACAAACACAAAATGCAAAAATTCAGATGACTTCTGTGTGGAACTGGAGAAAAGTGTATCTATATTAGATAGGCTTGTGCAGAGCATGGTATCTACATATAAGAACAGCTGTTCCTTTATAGCGTTTCCGAAAGCTGTGAGGAGGCAAACCCAATGGTTGTTTATAAAGGTTACGACAAAAGGAGACAGACTAACACTCCACCTCATTGTGAGTATAAATTATAAACTCACGCATGACACACACTAAACATGTTGTAATTTGGATGTTATTAACTATATGAACAGACAATGAGAAAATAAAAAACGAAGGAAGAGAAAACCTATAATATCAAGAAAACTATTGGATACTTTAAAGGATGATAATTTGAATAAATTGACTTCATAAGGAGGAGAAATATTCAGCTTACAACGAAGATAGAGGTTAATGGCATGGCTCAAAAATCCACTCCCATGAATTCCACTAAGTAACGATGTGATAGGAACCAATGACATTGAGATCACATCAGGTTCAAGCTGAACTGTTTGAGACCACTCACTGTGGCGTAGATTCTTTTGTAAGCTTCCACCCTTTCTCTTGCACACAAATTTAATATCCTGTGACTGCATTACAATCAGATAACAGCTTCAAATATTACTCTTTCATGACTCAAGAAATTTGAAGACAGGAGACCCAAGAGGTTTGAAGACCATCTACCAAACTATTAATTAAGATGCCAGGAGAACCATAAGTGTTCAAAGTGGGTTCAACTTCATAAAAGTCCAAGGACTTAAAATTCCAGTGTCATATCCTGTTGTTTTAGTTGAATTATATGGTTCTGCTGTACTCAAAATCTTATAACTCAAAGTTCAAGTAAGAAAGGAAACAAAAGTCTACACGAAAAAAGAGAAGATAAACAAAAAAAAACATGTGAGTGAGATGGCAAGTCAAAAAATTATGATTGTGGTAGGGATTGAATCTGTTTGTTTACAGGCCGAAACTTACATAGGACAAAGTTAAATGAAATAGAGATTTGGCGTACCTCAGCAGATGCGTAAGAACTGGATGGAATCGCGTCCATAATACCCTGCCCATGATCCTTGGCGAACTGAAACAAAATCAAAACAGAGGTTACGGTAGCTCTACAATATTCCCCTGGCATAGCCTATCCCAATCATTGAAGATAACAGACACCAATAGTGTCTGTCATGGATAATACGCTAATCACAACCAAATAGATCAGCGGTTCAAATCAATTATAGAGTTGATAATATTATCCAATCTCTTGTCCATACCATATAAAATGAGCTAAGTTTAGTATCTTTTGGCCTTAGCAGCTACACTAAAATCTCAATATGCCTTGATATCTAACATCCAATGGGGGATAAATCTTAGAAGATTAAGGGTGTATATGGGAGTGCTTCGGAAATGATCTTTTCATAGCATATAGGAAAATGAAATGTGTTGTTTGAGGTTAAGGAATTTTTCCTAATTTATGGTAAAGACTAAAGACGCACTTGTTTTGTGATGATTTTTTTCTACGTGCTCACAAATCCCAGTAAGTGCTACTAAACGTTGTAGCACTGAGATTGGTATTACCATTGTCAACATCTTTGCACTAACTTGTTAAATAAATTTCCTTAACATGGTTAAGACTCAGAAAAGTCATCTAGCAAAACAACCATCAATCTTGTTGAAGTAAAGGGTATTAAGAAGGATGCAATGCTTCAAACCTTGTCTCTATCGTGACCAGTTCCAGTTCCATCTATATACAGCTTGTCGGCCATGTCCTTCAATTTTTTCTGCACATCAGCAGGTTGGACAGGTGATGAGTGCATCTGCTTGGCATAGATCGTATCTTTTCCCCCCATTTTCACCCCAACTATAACATGCGTTCCATACTTGTCAATAAACCTGCAATCAAACAAGGATACAATTGCAATCAGTTTCTAACCATAAACAAACGATACCATTACATGCAAGTATGTAACACTAAAAACAGACCAAAAGGTACGCGAATAGAGGTTAGACCTTGCCAATGCTGCAGGATCCCAGGATGAAGGAACAGCTTGTTTGACATCATCACGCAATGCAACCTGAGATTTTTCGAGAGCAACACTGTAAAGGGTGATGGAAACACCGTCGAAAGCAAGAGTCTTTGTGTTGGCGGCATCCTTCTGCCATCCCCCGGTAAACTCAAACGCAGTGTTGAAATGTCCGGTTGGAATCTTACCCGAAAGGGCCAATTCCTGGTTAAACTGCTCCGACATCTATAAATGGAAATTCACCATGAAATTAGTGCTGATCAGAAATGAAACCTAGTGATGATAAGAAAAGCCTAGGAGGGTACCTGTTGAAAAGAGAGGACGTCGGAGCCGAACCGCATGCGCTCGCCCTTGTCGCATTTGATGGACTTGGGGACATTGGGAATGCAAATACCGCCGGGAATGGAGATATCACGGAGTTGATCGTCGTCGATGGTGATCAAGCGGGAGTCAACACCGGAAGACTGGCGCTTGCAGTACTTGAGCTTCAAGTCAACGGTGAGATCGTAGCCCCACCCGATGGATTTTATCGCGGCCTCCGCCTCGGCCGCAGCTTTCCGGGTACTCATGCTCTCTGGCTTTCTCTCTGACTATGATGATGAGTTGTTTCCTCAGTTTTCCATGGAGGGAGGTTGGAAGAGAGAACAAGGAGGTAGACTAGTCTATGGAGGCGGGTCAATTTCATCCATTTGTTGGTGGGATTTGTATATTGTGATTAGGTAAAGGGAGAGAGTAAGTCAAAGCTTGAGTGCTGCTGTCTTGTTCTTGGAACCTGCTGCCATCCAACTCCCATTCTTTAGCCTCCACTATATTCTCCTTCTAATTCTACTATTTGTCTTTCTTTTTCTTTCTTTCAGAAATTTAAAACAAAAAGGTGAAAAACGAGGGAGGTTTTTGTCACAACTCCCACCTTATGATTCATATGATCATTGATTTGGTAAGTATGAGTGATAGTTGGTGTCGCACAAGTGTCACTCGGTCTTTGTGTGTTCTATTTTGGTTTTCAATGGTTAAGGCTACCACCACCAGTGTTGGTGCATCCTCTTAAACCGTCACATCCTTGTAAAATCAAACCACTTATTCACACCAAAAACGCATTATGACACGAGTGAAGTGAACAATGAGGGTCACAAAATGAAATCAAGCCACAAAACTACAAAAGGCAGCATATCAAAAATCAAAGGTTTCCACCTCGATTGACCTCTTAAAGATTTTAGATCCAAGAAAAACTACATGTATGTTGAAGCCAATGTGTTTCCCACAATAATGATAGCTCACCTTGACTCGCCAAGGAGGACACGCCTCCAGGGAACTCACATTTTTAGAGTTTAATAAAAGAGAAATTCTTCCATTGTTTCTAGTGAAAGGCTAATGATAAAAGTTTAATTGAGTGAAGTTATTATAAAATTTATGTCTTTTTTTCTAGATGGTTGAGATTTGAGAAGTTTCTAATTCCTATTACACGGTTTCAAATCTCAGTTAAATTTTAGTGTCATTTTCTTAAGTAGGTAATCATGATTCATGATTATAAATTTTAGTATCATTGTGACATTGTGTGTAAGTCGTCATGTGATTAAAATAATTAAAGAAAAGAATGATATATTGAAATAGGCAATCTAGTGCCTGTAATGAAAATAAACCCGAAACCCTCTCAAATCCAGATTAAAATAATAAAAAAAATTCTAGATGAAATCTAATAACTCATTTTTGTTTGTCTACAAAACGTCCGATTCATTAAGTAGACCAATTCGATTCGACACAAGGTTGAGACACAACTAGATTTACATTAATTCATAGTCATGATTACCTACTCAAGAAAATGAAAAATTTTGATTTTGAAGTTAATAACGTGTTCAAGAGATCCAAGAGCGGGCATCTTGAAATATATATTGGAGCGAGGGCGATTTGGCAGATAGGAAACAGTGGTCAGCGCGCAAAGTTTGAATGTTGACCCATTCCATTCCATTCCAGAGAGCAAAGCAGACGTCCCTCTTCATACCAAACGAGTCTTCCCTGCTCTCTACCAATCACCTGTTTCTTTATTATTCTTCCTTCCCCTAACCACCCTTTTGACCCTTTACCCTACTCCCACCCCAGTCCCCAAACTCCGCCACCCATCGTCTCTTCTGCTTCTGAACTTCTCCTACTCGCTTCATCTTCATCTTTCTCAGTTCTCCCGATCAAGAACGATACTTGCTTCGGTTTGGCGCCATGGGAGGACTTTGTTCCAAGAGTTCCCACGAGCCGGTCAACGCCTGGGCCGCCGACAACCGCCGCCAAGTGGGTGATGATCACAAGCTGAGAAGCTCCAAGAGGACCACTACTTCTGCTACTGCTGAGGTGGCTCCGCCGCCGGCCGTGGATATGGACACTGCTCCGCAGCCGCCCAGATACTCCCAAGACGGTCCTGCACTTGTCTACGAAGGAGGTGATGCTACTGACGACTTCTACGATGGGATTCCGCGATATAAATCCGGCTCTTTCCGCAAGGCCAAGGTTCGTGCATAACACTGAATTTGGCTTATATATTGTTCATTTTTCAAAATTACGTCATACAAGGAAACTAATATCCTTGATAATAAAAATTGCAGGTGTCTGAGGTGGGATCACGGATAGGGAGAGGGGCAGTGTCAGTGTTGGACACGCTTGGGAGCAGCATGACCAATTTGAATTCCGCCACTGGTTTCAATTCAGCGCCGCCAGCCAAGGGGAATGAGATTGCTATTATAGCATTCGAGATTGCCAACACTGTTGTCAAGGGTTACAATCTTATGCAATCTATTTCGACCAGAAGTATTAGGAATTTAAAAGAAGTGGTGTTTCCTTCTGAAGGTGTGCAGTACTTAGTATCCAAAGATACGGATGAGCTTTTGAGGATTGTTGCAGCTGATAAAAGGTGGATGCTCAATCTAGTTGCGAATACTTGCCACCTCATTTTGTTGTGCATATGAGTGACCTTCACATGTGTTTAGTTTGTTTTTCATGTTTAATTCGTTCACTAAACTTTACTCATTGATTTGATAGGGAGGAGTTAAAAATTTTCTCGGGGGAGGTGGTTCGTTTTGGAAATCGATGTAAAGATCCTCAGTGGCACAACTTGGACAGATATTTTGAGAAGTAATATACTTCCGGACTATATACCTGCTGACATTTGTTTCTTTAAGATTTCATATTCTTACTTGGTGAAATTTTATTTTATTCTACAGAATCAGCAGAGAACTTATTCCTCAGAAGCATCTGAAGGTGGAGGCAACTTTGGTAATGCAGCAACTGATGACGTTGGTCCAGTATACTGCTGTAAGTATCATCTTACCTGACCAGAGATATAGAGGAATTTTAAATTTCCTTATAACGGCTGCCAATTTTTTTATTTTTTTTTATTTTCAGTAATTAACGCTATCCATAGAAAAAAGTTTCATATATCCTTTTCGTGTGTTCATCTCATCTTTTTCAAGTATTTCAACATGAATTATCATCCTCCCTTGCTAATTTGGCTTTGAGTAATTTCCATTTATATCTATGAATATAGAAGAAAGTTTGTTTTGGGAGCTTAAGGAGGTTTCATACTGTGTCTCCCACTCAAGTGCTGTATCCAACGTATTGAGCTTACTATTGATTTCTAACTGATCCAATTTTCCGAAAAAGCAAAGCACTAATATTCTTTTGCCTACAGGAATTATACCACGAGTTCCATGCATTGGACCGATTCGAACAAGACTATGAACGTAAGCAGTATGAGGAGGATAATTTATCTTCCACTCAAAGAGGTGATCAAATGCTTTTCTTATTGCATAGTGAATGTTTGTGAAAGTTGAACAGTCGCAGAATTAACTCATTGATATACAGTATAGGATTGTTTTTAGTACTGATGGCCACTTCAAGGGCATTCTGGACATAGTTAATAAAATGGATATAATACTGCAATAGCCTTGCACAATGCCCTACAATTTCAAATTTCTATCTTACACCCATCATTAGTAGGGTTTTGAGCAGAAGCAAAAGCTCCCTCTCATCTCATATATTCTTCTCTCACAGTTCTCATATATCTCCAATCACTTTGTATTTGAGGATTCAATTTTTTTTCCTTTGAGTATCTGCAATACTAGAAATTGAGATGAAATTATACTGGAGGCCTAGATCTGTAACTATGTTATACTATGTATGTACCTGCAAAAGAATCATAATTTATGATCTGATGTGAGTGTCACTTGACTGATTATATCACTGTTTTTTTTGTTTTGTTTCTGTTCATCTCATAGGCGATACCCTTGGAATCTTGAGGTCTGAACTAAAAAGCCAAAGGAAACTAGTTAAAAGTTTAAAGAAAAAGTCACTTTGGTCCAAAAGTATGGAAGAGGTAATTGAATGCGTTTCATTGAGTTGCTGATCAGTTTTCCATGACCTGTTTTTTTTCCAGACGTTTATTATTTCTGCTTTTGTTTTGCACACATCTATGGTATTCTCCAGTAGTAAATTTATTTCGACCATTGAAAATGCTGGTTGTTTGAAAGACTAACTTCATGTTGTATAGGACATGGTCTTTTTAATTCCCAAAGTTCAGTGTCTGCTTGATAAACAAGTAGTGACATACTAGTTTCAGTTTAATTTGTAACATTTGATATTTTGGAATGCAGGTGATGGAAAAGCTTGTTGAAATAGTCCACTTTTTATATCTAGAGATGCATGCAGCCTTTGGTAGTGCTGGTATGTATGTTTCAGGTCCAATCTGCCAATGTAACATATGCATGTGTCATTTTGATCTTTGAACAGCATATTGTTTCAAGCTTCAATACGTGATTAATTGTCTTATCAAGAGATTTTCTTGATCATTATCATCTGTAAAACATAGCTGTTATAGGTAACAATGGCTACTTCTATGAATCCCAGATAAGGTATTAGCCTCTGTATTGTCTTTTAGGTTATTATAGTATCAATCCTTATCAGGTCCAAACATCCTTATTTATTCAAAAGGTACGGATTTTGCCAACAGGACCACTTTTCAGTCATATTTTTCGATCATAGCCAACTAGTATCTAGATATATATGACATGATCATCTCTGCAAAATTTCAGCTAAATTGGTGATCGTTAAGGTATCAAAACTACATGATTACAATGAGCGAACCAAATTTGTACAACTCGAATTGTTAGTGTAATTCACGGTTTTGAATACCTTAATGATTATCAATTTGGCTGAAATTTTGTAGAGATGATCTACTCATATAAACCTAAAAGATAAACGGTTGAGATGAGAATATATGGTCGAAAAGTAGGTCAATTAAGGAAATCCGTACCTTTTGAATAAATAAGGAGGTTTGTATCTGAAAAAGGCCTGATTATAGTATATTGTTTATTTCTGAAAATTTTGTATGTTGTAAAAACATGTGAAGAACACATATCATTCAACTTTTGTATGATACTCAGTTGGAATGGTTTCTGAATCATAGTCCCCATCCATCATCTTTTATAGGAATCATAGTCTCCATCCATCTAAAACAATTGCTTTCATGGGTCGAACCTGAGTTTTCCACAAATTTTAGAATCAGTTTTCTGCCCTCACCTAGATTCTCATAAGACTCTGTCTAAGGCTGTTTTGTTTAACCTTATTTTTCTGCCACCGATAGTCATGACAAAGAGTTGAACACTATCTTCTTTGACTATGATCTGCAGTTACTTTTCTGAGAAAACTGACAATGATGCTTCTTCGTTGAAATATGCAGAAGGTCAGAAAACTGCGGAGGGAGCCACAAATAAATATCAAAAGTTGGGACCTGCTGGACTTTCTTTACATTATGCAAATATTGTTCTCCAAATCGATACTCTTGTGAGTTATGATTCTCTGTTCTGTCCTTTTCTTATTTGCATATTACATGATTTCTAACTGGTACTGCAGGTATCTTATAAATGAAACTGAAATGACGTTTCTCATAGATTATCCTTTACCATACTAGCAAATAGTCTCATTACTGTCCTAATGTAGCATGCCTTGGTTCACTTTAACCCCAGATTGATTCCATTACACTAATAACACAATACATATATGTATATAAATGTTGTATAAACATATGAACAAAATAATGTGGAGTTGAGTTATTTGATTTTTCTCCCTTGTATCAACTATCTCATATTTTTTTATAATATAATGAAAAGTCTTTTCACCTAATGGGTTTTGATTTGTGTATTTAGACATATATCAGCTAACATTTACTTTAGTCTTTGGTCTCATGCATCTTATATACCATAATTCATCTTTACATGCTTTTTGCTGAGTCTGCTTCGTTGCATTTAGGTAGTCAGGTCAAGTGCTCCGCCGCCAACTACAAGAGATACATTATACCAGAGCTTGCCGCCTAATATAAAATCATCTTTACGCTCCAAATTACATTCTTTCCATATTAAAGAAGAGGTATTATCTCATCTTAGTCTCCTTAACTATATATGTAAAGAAGGATATGACCTGTATGACCTGTGTATTTTCATTGCTCTCGCTTTAAGGAATACCTTAAAAAAAAAAGTATGTCATATTGGAAAAATGTTTGGCCACTTATTGTCATGTGCATATGTTCTTCTGAAGTTCTGTGCTTGTCTATTTTGATTGCACTAAGAGACTAAAGGTTTCTGATTAGGGTCTATCCCTCAAAGCATCCATGTATTAGGCCCCCCCATTCAAGGATGAGATTAGGAATAAAATGGGCCAATTGGACACCATTAACTTATGTTCTCATAATGGATCAAAGTATCAAACAATTAAACGAACACAATGTTCTTGATGACTATTTAAATGATGATAATCAAAATGGTGTAATGATTTAGGATTGTTTTATGAGAGATGATTATAAAATAGGAAGTTCAGAAATGCATGGTTATTTTATTTCGTCACGTATGAGCTGGGCTTGACCATTATGATCCTTTATTTTCATTTTTTGAGAGGCCCCTTTCAATAATAGAACTCTCTATATAGACACCCTTTCCTTGAAGGGATCCATTTTTAAAGAAAGTAATCCATCACATTGTTGGACCCAAGTTGTTATGTAGTATAGACTCTTTACTATAGACATACACTTGCATTTGTCTTTTCTGTAGCTGATAATTGTTTGAAATTTGAAGTAGGTTTTTTTGCCTTCTAAATTGTTTCCTGCAGCTCACTATCACACAAATCAAAGCTGAGATGGAGAAAACTCTGCACTGGCTTGTTCCAATGGCTGCAAATACAGCCAAGTAAGATGGCCAGCTGTTCTGCAAAGCAGATAATTTTCTAGAGTGTTTGTGAGATGTTTTTGTTTCTTTTTGTTGTGACACTTCATTACTGATTCATTATTTTGTTTCTTTTGTTCCAAAATCTTTTAACAGAGATCACCATGGTTTTGGTTGGGTAGGTGAGTGGGCGAGTACTGGGTAAGTAACCATATACTGTTTGTTTTCACTGTCACCATGTTTTCGTTTTGTGTTTGGGTTTCTTAGTCTATCATTTCTTTTATGTAGTTCTGAGACGAATCGTAAACCAGCTCCACAGACTGAGGTGATTCGGATTGAGACATTCCATCATGCAAATAGGGAAAAAACAGAAGCCTGTGTACTCAAACTAGTGCTGTGGCTTCATTATTTGGTCTCTCAAAGCAAGCCTGCATCCACTAGTGTGGGTATGCGATCACCTGTTAAGTCCATAGCTACCACAACCCTCCCAAACACAAATAAGCAGCTGAAGGACATCCCTCCCTCAACCGTGCTAACAACTGACGACCAACAGATGCTGCAGGATGTAAGTAAGAGAAAACGGATTCCCGGAATTAGTAAAAGTCAGGACTTTGAGAATGTTTCTAGTTTGGGAAACCTGGGTAGATTGAACAAGAGTAACAGCTATTCATCAGGGGAAGGAACCAAGAAAGTGTTACCTTTCAGCAGGCTCTCTTCTGGGGTTCCTGTCATTGATTTTGGTATAGATAAGGAAAAGGCATTGGATGCCATAGATAGAGTGGAGACACATAGAGATCATCATCATCCAAGGGAGTCAAGTATCTAAGGATGCTTTGACATGATTGGTGTGATGTATGAGCGTAATGACTACTCATCTACACTCCCATGAGAAACTTACTGTGCATATTTTCACTTTGAGTAGAGTCGCTTTTAGTTGCAACTGTCCTGAATGGGTGTATAGAGCTAAAGGGTAAGTTTGTGGACAGTACAACTCATTTGTTTATTCCAAGTTTCGTTTTTTGATTATTACTCTCTCCTGAAGCACATTTTCTTTATCTTGAATGAAATTTAATTAAACGAAAGGTAAGGTTACAATTTGGAGCACATTTTCTCAACAACTTAGAACAAGCATGTCCTTTAGCGCGGAACTCAGGGAAGCATTCAGCAGTTTTTCTGGCATACTCCCAAGTGGCGTCTACGGCAAGCATCCCCTCCCATTAAACCAAGTAGTGATCTTGGCCTTCTTCTTGGTTCTAACACTCGTGTCCAGGGGTTTCCATATGATTTCCCCTTTGTCATTGAATGTTGGCGGAGTAGTAGAAACAGGATTGCCATCTCCAATTCTGTTTTTCAACAAGGACACATGGAACCGATGGAAGAACAGATGAATTTCTGAATGGGGTGGATGATTCAGGCGATAGGCTATTGCTCATTTGCCCCCACTTTCTCTTCAATTTTGAATGGTCCATAGTATCAAGGTGAGAGTTTGTGAGCAGGGCGATTGATGAGATATTTCCTCTTGTAGAAATACCTAGTCGCCGATGAGGAATTCTCGGTCAGCCCTCCCTTTAGGTTGAGAAGCAATTGATCTTCATCTTACAGCTTGGTGTCCACTGAATGCACTTTGATGGTTTCAGGAATGTACTTGGATACTGTAAGAGGGGGATTACCGTACAAGGCCTATCAAGGTGTCATTTTGACGGTGGAGTGAAGGGTGGTGTTGTACCACCACTCTACCTAGTGCATGAGTTCCAAACTATATATAGGCTTATCGAAGACAATGCAATGCAAATAGTTTTCCAAGGCATCTATTGACAACCTCTGGCATAATTGAGTGCCTTGGGTTTAGGGTTTAGGGTTTAAAGAATTTTGTCTAGAAATCCTGACAAAAATGAGGTCTCGGTCACTAACAGTCGTAGTTGGCATTCCATGAAGCATGAACACTTCATACATGAAGATGTTGGCTATTTGAGCAGCCATGAAGGGACGTGCGACCGGTATAAAGTACGACCTATCATCAACAACCATTATACTATTATAGCATTGAAGCCTTAAGAATGAGGCAGGGTTTTGATAAAATCCATGGAGAAGGCTCCCAAGTGTCATTCGGTAAGGACAAGGGTTGGAGGAGTCCAGGTTGATAAATAGACTCATACTAGGTAGCTTACCCGCAGAGAGAGAGAGAGAGAGAAAGAGAGAGAGAGAGAGTACCACGCGAGCTAAGGATCTCGCATGCACAAGGACTACCCGCGAGCTGAGGAGCACGCTCCGCGCACAATGACTACCGCGCGAGCTGTGGAGTCCGCTCCGCGCACAAAGACTACCGCGCGGGCTGTGGATTTCGCTCCGCGCAAAGGGACTACCGCGCGGGCTGAGGATTTGGAGTCCGCTCCGCGCACAAGGACTACCGCACTGGCTGTGGATTTCGCTCCGCGCAAAGGGACTACTGCGCGGGCTGAGGATTTGGAGTCCGCTCCGCGCACAAGGACTACCGCACTGGCTGTGGATTTTGCTCCGCGCATACGGACTACCGCGCGGGCTGAGGATCTCGCTCCGCACACAAGGACTACCGCGCGAGCTGAGGAGCTCGCGTGAACAAAGACTACCCGCAAGCTGAGGAGCTCGCTCCGCGCACAATGTGTAAATTACTAAAAAATTAAGGACAAAATGGTAATTACAAAATCACCCAGACCGAATTGCATTAGCGCAAATCAGCAGAAAAACAGGGGGGTAAAAATGTAATTCAGAAGGTGATGACAAGATTGCAATTATGATATAAGTGAGGGTAGAACCGTCATTTCAACAGGTATGATGGCAAATTCGTCATTAAAAACAAAATCAGAACGAATTGGTCAATTTATGGGGGGCTTATGAACAGTATTAAGTTATACCCATATTAGTATATATTTAGACTCATATTTTTGTCGTTGGCACCAATCACATGCTGCAACAAATTGTTTAACATCCTTACGACCCCGGCAATGAGAAATTTCTTGATAATATGACCAATGTTCTTAAATAAACCGAATGACCAACTTGTAATAATGAGTGGACTTCGTGTAGTACTTTGCCCTCCAATTTGATGTAGTACCACCCTCCATTCTGATGTAGTTGGTATGAATAATCTACCTTTGTGCATTAATCTTCCATTGACCAAATCAAACTTCTTTGGAGCTTTGTGTTGTTTAATAGCATGAACTATCTTTTGTGCTTCAGGGTTAGCAAATGTAGGCTCGGTTACTAAGTTGGATGCAATTGAAGATTTGAGCCAATACTGTATGGATTGCAAAATACTCTTGCTGCCTCGATAAGATATATGCGATTGTGTGATGTTTACCAGCCTTATACTTGATTGTATAGTTGTAGCTAAGGAATTTGGATAACCATTTGTAATGCGCAGGTGTTGAGATACGCTAGTCAAGTTGATGCTTTCATGTTTGGTGATTTGTGAGTATCTTGAATGAATTCCCAAAACATCTCCCTTTCATAAGTCGACATGGCCTGATGGCTTGGAAAGAGGGGCTTGCTTAAAAACATTATTAGATGGTTCTTTTGTGTAAGCGTTGCACCAATGCCTAGTTGTCACGGGCCTCGAGCACCCAACAAATTTTTTTTCTCAGGTCTCTTGCAAAGATATGTGGGCTCCATGATGGCGCCAAGGTTCCTCCACGAACCCTAGCCAGCCAATCTCCTTACAACGCCTTGATTCTGGTAGGTGAGGGCCTTATCAAGCCAGATCTACGCTTTTGTATGCACACTCTTCCCTTTTCTTCTTCCCCTTTCTTTTACTAGATTGCAATCTATATTCGCACAAGTGTTTCCCTTCTCACAAGTGTCGGGATTCTCTTTATACTCACATGTTCACATAGTTTGGACATTCCTTTTCATTGATAGGAAGCAAATTACAAACTATACAATACATGAGACTCTCTTTTTGGCTATAACCAAATCCCCAAGTTCTCACGCTATGGGCTATGCCCTATTTAACATACTACGATGGAAGTTACAACCCAACTTCCTTTGGGAACACTTGGCATACATGCCATACATTTAGATGTAGTGGACATCCCCTACTACTTAGGTTTATTCAACTTACTTAGATAACCGCCATGATGTGCATAACTTCCCATGCCACTTCTCCAAATTTCGTGCTAGATAAATCCCCACTAACTTGCTTGGTTAGTAACCACTGATGTAACCGCCATGCATATGTATCGCACCCTAGAGTGCACACATACACACCCTTCACTGAACCCTGCCGGACCATGCGGAGCACCTAACAACGCACCCTTCCGAGCCCATGACTAGACCCTTGCAGCGCACCCTACTGTGCACCCACCAGCGCACCCTGTTGAACCCTTGACTGAACCTTAGGGTGCTTGAGTACTGTGCACCTTGGGGTGCATACGAGGCTAGCATCTGCCGAACTCTTGGGAGCATGATCTTCCCACCTTGACATGGTCCGTGCTCACATATCGGAATTTATATTTTTCCTACGCTCGCATGCCTTTGCTTTTGTCATTACTCGCATCGACATGGTGCAGAGACAAACCATGCCGTGCATCTGACCGCCTTGGAGACTTAGGGGTGTAACAAACCACCCCCGCTTGATTTTGGCGATGTCCTCGTTGCCAATGGGTCAACAGCATCAAGCCTTTCTTGTTGCCCATTGCTCTTTCCCACTTGGCTACATATTTCTTGTTGCCTTCTATGCCATCCTAGCCTGTCAATGACTTGGCGAATTTTTTTTCAGTTTCTCTCCCTCCTTTAACCTGTGTTGAGTGCATTGAGATTTTTCACCGCGGATGTCAAACAATGACTGGCCAACTTTAACCTCGATCTCTCCCTCCTTTGACCTCATTCAAATTTTTTGGTTTTCCCCATGCTGGCCAACAACCAGCAAGCTTTTTCTTGTCTTGCTCGGTCCACTAACTGGTTTCCAAGTATTTCCCCTCAATGAGACTTTCCTCCTCATCGTCACTTATGACGATAACATTCAACAAGGACATGGCTTCCTCGTTCATCATCCCATGGTGTCTTTCGCTTTGCATCACCCACTCAAACACGTACTCCTCCATAACACGCTTCATCTCTTGGTACTTTGAACTCCGACTTCGGAATGGAGTAAACACACTTGGTGTGAGAAAGTCCCTCCAAACCTTTGGTGTAGAGGTCGAATTTCTTGCCTCGTAGGAACTCGTCCCACATCTTCATTGTTTTCTATGCAGCAATTATCACAGTCTCCTCAAGAGTGTAGTCGTTGAGTTTTCAAGCACTTCAAAACCACCATGATATTTAAGGAGTTGATCACACTCTCTAAAGTGTGTGAGAACCTGGAATCTTGCTTCAGATTGGAGAGAGAAGATAGTTCTCAAGCAAGGGGACTCTATGTTAGAGGCAAGAAGAGAGGAAGGTCAAGGAATAGAGGTGGTGGATTTCAAGAAAAGGGCAGGTCTGAATCCAAGGGAAATGGTTGCTTCAAATGTGGTTCACCAGACCACTGGAAAAGGAATTGCAAACAATGGAAGCTCCCAATCAGCTAACGTCGTTATTGGAAACAATGATGAGGATGAAGAACTCCTCGTAATCTCAACCAGCTCTGGAGCTCTGGCGCGCCTAGACATTTGACCTTGGATACGGCCTGCACATTTCATATGTGTGCACACAGAGATTGATTCAACACATATAAGGAGAAGAACACCGGATCAGTTTTGATTCACCAAGCAAAATTATGGGAATCGGAACAGTAAAGATCAGAATGCATGACTGCATTGTCAGAATGCTTGGAAACGTTAGACATATCCCAGGTTTGAGCAGAAATCTTATTTCATTACATACTTTGGATAGGGCTGAATTTTGGTATAAATGTCAAAATGGAGTGCTCAAGGTAGGAAATGGACAAAAGGTCTACATGAAGGGTGTAATACAACCAGATTGCATGTATAAACTCATAGGTTCTACAGTATAAGGCGGAGCAGCAGTTTGTGCAGAAGAAGACAAGAGTGAGCTTTGGCATAGAAGGCTAGGGCACATGAGTCAAAGAGGGTTGCAAGAATTACACAAGAAAGATCAGTTAGATGGTGTAATGAGCGACACTTTAGAATTCTGCAAGTATTGCACACTTGGGAAGCATACCAGAGTGTCATTCAATGTGAGCAGCAGTGAGAACAAATCCAAAGGAATGCTGGACTATATTCACACAGATGTCTGGGGGCCAACAACAACAAAATCAAAGGGTGGAGCCAGATATTTCGTGTTCTTCATAGATGATTTCTCAAGGAAGGTGTGGATTTTCTTTATGAAGACTAAAGACAAGGTTTTCACCAAGTTCAAGGAGTGGAAAGCTGAAGTAGAAAATTAGATGGATAGAAAAATCAAGTGTTTAAAGAGCGACAATAGAGGTGAATATAGAGATAAGAAGTTCTTACAGCTATGCAAAGATGAAGGCATCACAATGCACTTTACTGTTAAAAAGACTCCCCAACAAAACGGTGTTGCATAGAGGATGAACAGAACTCTCATGGAAAAAGAAAGGAGCATGAGATTTCATGCAGGGTTTCCTGAAGAGTTTTGGGCAGAAGCGGCTAATCATGCATGTTATTTGATTAACCGATCACCTTCTAGGGCTATTAATTTCAAGTGTGCAGAAGAGGTATGGTCTGGAAAACCGGTTGATTATTCCAACTTAAGAGTGTTTGGTGGCAGTGCTTATGCACATATTCCCAGAGACGAAATAACCAAGTTGAAACCTAAGTCTCTTGAATGCTTGTTCATCGGTTTCGAGAAAGGAGTAAAAGGTTATAAGTTGTGGGATATAGTCAACGAGAAAAAGGTGATCAACAGAGACGTTGGTTTTGATGAAAATACCATGCCATTAAATGAAGAAGCTAATAGCAAGAAGGGGCAAATGGCTGTTGATGAAGGAGAAGCAATCAACATTTTATTAACTAAACCATAAGTTGCAGATTCCAAAGCTCAGGTGGAGCAAATTGAGCAAGGGAATGATGAAGTAGCTATTGAGGAACTAGATCGCCAACGACAGTCAACCGTTATGGCTCAGGTGGAGCAATCTTCACAAAGAGGACAAAATTCTCTTATCCCACAAGAACCTGAGCCGTTCAAAAGAAGCATAGCACTTGACAAACCTAAAAGGAATCAAAAACCGATCCAGCGTTTTGAATTCGAACCAGAAGAAGATGTGAGTTGTGTTTTGAGTATAAGTCAAGGAGATCCAACAACATATCAAGACGCCATAGAAAGCGTGGAAAGTGTAGGTTGGATTGGTGTTATGACTGAAGAGATGGAATCTTTACATAAGAATTTCGTGTGGGAGCTGGTTCCTAAACTCAAAGAAAGAAAACTTGTTGGATGCAAGTGGGTGTTTAGGAAGAAAGAAGGAATACATGATGATGATGCCATAACTTACAAAGCATGTTTGGTGGCAAAAGGGTATTCGCAGAAAAGAGTGGATTATGACGAGATTTTCTCTCCGGTCGTCAAATACATTTCAATCAGATTGTTGTTGTCTATAACAGCTCAACAATATGATGTGGAGATTGAGTAGATGGATGTGAAGACTGCTTTTCTTCATGGGGACCTCGAAGAAGACATTTATATGTCGCAGCTGGAGGGTTTTGTTGAAACATGAAAAGAGAATCTGGTTTGTCGCTTGAGGAAGTCTCTATATGGGCTCAAGCAATCACCAAGGCAGTGGTACAAGCGTTTCGACACATACATGCTGAAAATAGACTACACAAGATGTTTATGTGACTACTGTGTCTACTACCATGTATTCCAAGATGGGGAATTCATTCTACTACTTTTGTATGTAGATGACATGCTAATTGCATGCATGGAGATGTCGAAAATTCAAGAACTTAAAAAGAAGTTGGGAGCTGAATTCGACATAAAGGATCTAGGAGCTATACAGAAGATCCTTGGGATTGAAATAAAGAGGGATATAAACGTAGGAAAAATATGGCTGTCACAAGAAAAGTACGTCATGAAGGTACTTGAACGCTTCAAGATGGATGAAGCTAAGTTTGTTTCTACCCCATTAGCTACACTGCTACACACTTTAAGTTGAGTGCACAACAAAGACCATCAAATCATAAAGAAAAAAAATGCGATGAAAAATGTTCCATATGCAAATGTAGTAGGGTGTCTCATGTATGCAATGATATGCACAAGACCAGATTTAGCTCAAGCATTAAGCGTCGCCTCCAAGTATATGTCAATCCAGGTAAGCGCCATTGGGAAGCAGTGAAGTGGATTTTAAGGTACTTGAAGAGGACTAAACAACTTGGAATTATGTTTGAGAGAAAATATGGAGAAGCATGTGTTGTTGGTTTGGTAGACTCTGATTTTGCAGAAGCCTTAGATAGAAGGAGGTCCACAACAGGTTATGTTTTCACCTGTGGAAGAGGACCTGTGAGCTGGAAGGCAACTCTTCAAGCAGTCACAACTCTATCTACTACGGAGGCACAATATATGACATTAACAGAGGCTTCAAAGAAGGCTATTTGGTTGAATGGGTCAACAAGTCAGTTCGGGATTCACCAAGAAGGCGTGGTAGTGAAGTGTGACAGCCAAAGTGTCATTCACTTGGCAAAGAATCAGGTGTTTCATGCAAGAATGAAGCACATCGATGTTCGTATCACATGATCAGAGATTGTGGAGAAGGTTCACACAAATGACAATGCATCAGATTGTTTAACCAATCTCATTTTTGCAAAGAAGTTCAAGCATTGCTTGGACTGGCTCAGTGTCACAGCTTGCTGAGTTGTGGTGGAGTACCTCCTAACTTCTGGTGGAGTCTTGCCAAGGTGAAGGTTCTTAGAGGTTTTTGTTCAGGGTTGCGTTAAGAAGATTCAAGATATCCTAAAGGGAGCAGCAATCATTTGGTATCAACTCACCAAGGTGGAGATTGTTGTGTTTTTGGCTCGTTGATACAATTTGGAAGTTAAGGATTCATAAGGCAAATCTGAGTCCAGAAAGGAAAGAGGATTTTCTATAAGTTTTAGGAAAGTAATCTTTCAAGATCTGTTAGGATTTTGTTTGTTAGGTTTAGGAGTCTTAAATCTTATTGTATCAGCAGCCCCTATAATAAGGAGCTGCAGGGGATTCTCTAAGGGTGAGACAGAAAACCTAGAGTCAAGAGTGATAGAGAGATAAGAACTAGACGGGGAAGGGTTTGAGGGTTCTGTAACAAGTTCTTGTAAACCTAAATTTTTCATAGTGCTGGTGAATCTCTCAAGAGAGATCACAAAGTGGATGTAGGCTAATTATAGCTGAACCACTATAATTTCGTTGTGTTTCTGTGTTCATTTGTCTTTTATCTTTGTTTATATCGTAAAGTATCAGTAAAGATTTAAAGGCGCTTACCACTATAATAAGCCAGTTGAGGATGAAAGTTGCTTGATGGAGGACATAAACCAACATATATACTAGATTTTGGTCCGTTATGCACATATTATTCTTGAAACAGTCCCATCAACAAAGAAAATACTAAAGGTGTAATAAGGAGAAGACAAAAAATGACTGACTCTAATGTTCCCAAGTATTTATTTATAGTCTGCCTAAAATTAGGATTGCAGATAGTACAGTCATCCTAGTTCTACACACAGAGGTTATAACCATGTATCCTTAAAGAAGTAGATAAAATCTATAATTAAAACTTACACTTACCCCTCCAGGCGGCCACCCGGCTAGTATACCGGAATACTTATACTCATCCTTCTCTACCTCATTGTCGCATTCAGCACAATGCTCTATGATCTTGTCCTTGGCGAACTCGACCGTAACAGATGTTCCGGTCCTCCATTCTTGTTCCTCGACCTACACACAAAATATACAAAGTCAGATACACAGATTCCGCATTGCAATAATAATCAGATTTTTATAAAAATCTTACCGCATCTGTGAAATATTTATGCATTCGATCCCAAGGTCTGGCTGAACCGGCTGCGGTACAGTAAATGTTTGAGAAATCCGAAATAAAAAAAAGCTTCTGATCTTCATCACTCACTGAGAAAAACAGACAAAAAAAAATTGCAATTAGAATCTAAAGCCTATGCTTTCGATATAAGAATGATCAATTTTGAATGCATAGACTTTTCTTTCCGATAGACTTAACCCCAAAAGGAAATAAAAACATTATTGAGCTCAGAGACCTCTCTCCCCAGCCCAAGGTTGAACCCCAGGCCTAAGAACCCAAGCCCAACCACCAAAAGAAAGAAGGTACAGTATGGAAGAGATTGCAATTCTTTTTGTACCAAGAAATCAAAAACTAGAAAACCCAGAACTTCAGCTCCTTTTGTTCTTCGCCAACCCACCGAGAGATCGGCGATCTGGGTTTTCTCCTTTTGTTTCCTTGAATGCAGAGAACTAAAATCAACATAATCTGGAATCCAAATTTTCATTCTTATATTCTCCGGCATTTAAACACAACCTTCATCTCATTTCGAATTTAATGAAGATTTACAAAAACAAAAACAGAAAAAAAACAAAAAACTTACATGTATCAATCCGCCCGCTTCTTCTAATACTGCTGAGTCTCCTATCCGCCCCTAAAACCATAAACTCATTGGTTTTTAACCCGACATTTGTTGTCCCATGTATAGCTCTGCTACCATCTCCTAGCTTACTAAAGGACATGGTGGCCGGCGGAAGAAGAGGTGTAGTGTGTGTGAGAGAGAGAGGCGTTTTGTGGTGTGTTAACATTTTTTTTTAGTCAAAGTGGTCTGTTTTAACTTGGTTGATCTCAAAGTCGCAATAACTGTCTCCCAACGCTCAAGTCTGCAATAGCTTAACTGGCTCCTAACATTTCGAATGCAAATGTGCACGTGCCTTTTTGTTTATTGTGATTTTCACACTGACAAGAATTGTCTACGTGACAGTTAGTGTTTAGTCAAACTAGACCAAAAAAACAGAAAAAACAGTCAAAATAAAAGTTTTTGTGCATCAGAATTCTCATTTGAAAAGCAGAGTGGATTCAGTGCACCATGGTGCACTTTAACCACTCACTTACCTAACAGAATTATATCAAACGTTTGGTTAGTGAGTTTCGACAAAAAAAAATAGAAGCTACAGTAAAAGCTATAGTATCTTAAATTTATTTTATTGGCTTGAGAGTAGAATCTGATCGATTGAGGCGACGGAGACAAGCGGCTCTTTGAGACTGAGGATCTAGCGAGCTCAGGGAGGCTAGGTTCTTCGAGAGCTGAGAGGTGAGGGAAGGGGTGTGAGTGATTTCAAGGTGTAGGCCATAGATGACGGGGAAGTAATTGGAAGCCGGAGGCGGAGAAGGAGGAGAGAAAGAGTGATAGAGAGATAAGAACTAGACGGGGAAGGGTTTAAGGGTTCTGCAATAAGTTCTTGTAAACCTAAATTCTTCATAGTGTTGGTGAATCTCTCAAGTGAGATCACAAAGTGGACGTAGGCTAATTATAGCTGAACCACTATAATTCAGCTGTGTTGATGTGTTCATTTGTTTTTTTTTTTTTATCTTTGCTTATATCATAAAGTACCAGTAAAGATCTAAGCCACTTACCATGCCACTATATGTTAAACACAACAATTAGATTTATTGTTGAGCTTTTGATATGCACATGTCTAGCACTTGTTAAATTCACATTAGTTCACTAAAAGGTATGGCGTATTGATCGCTGACTACAGTTTAACTTATGTAGCTATAAGCAAAGATGAAGTCACTAAGGGACGTAGTCGGTCCCATTCACTAGTAACATTTCTAAAGAAAAAAAAAACATCATATTGTGGTTAATATTGAAGTCATCCTCTCCATCACTTTAACTATCCTCACCGTCGAGAATCAAACGTTTCCTTCTCCGACAATTGTCTTTCCAATTTGCTTACTTCAGTTTGCAGATGATTTATCACTTCTTTTTGTTTCAAAACAACTTCCTCCAATATGTTTTTCCAACATATTGTTGTTGTTCTGCATTTCTTTGTTTTGCCCACAAAGTTTATCAACAAACTACCAATATGTAGCATTCTGTCTATTTAGTTTTTCATTCTCTTCAGTCAATTTGTTCAGCAAATCTTAAGATTTCTTATTTCTATCATCACTTACAGTTGGTGAATGTGTATAAGCAGGATAACTCTTTCCATGTCCTCTCTCTCCTAGCATACTTTCTCTAACTTTAACATCTAACTGTATATATCAGGAGTAACATGGCTTCAACTTATAATCTCGGATGTCCCTTCGTATATCAAATGGTTGCGTACTCTAGTATAAGAACCATTGTAAATCATTTTGCAGAAACTACACTGCCACGTCCAACACCATCCATTCGACACCTTGTTAATCTTCTCCACAATCATCCACAGTGGTGATTTATCATGGATTAGATCAGTATCTCCAATACTAACAGACTTGACACTTGGATTAGTAGGAGGTGCTCATTAGGTACTCAGAGTTCTTACAAATATTACACGTAGAAGTCGGCAGCTCGTCGCAATTGAAAGATTTGAAAGAGGACAACAAAAATGGGTTGGAGATTGAAAAGAGCTCAGCTTGGATTTTTTTTTTTTAAATAAACATGCAATTTTACCTATTAAGCTCAAAATCAATTGAGACAAAGATCTTTACCTACTAAGTTAACATTATATAAATATTTTATACACGTGCGTGTAATGTATGATTACAAGGTAGCAAAGTACTTAACGTTAGGTAAACACTCACTCATAAAGGCGGTGTTACATTACTTACGAGTTACGACTAACTTTTACCATAAATTGCATTCTTACTAACGATTCAATAATTTTAACGTTATTTATAACGAGTCAAATAACAATCGAGTGCTACTCGTTGTACCATACTTACTACTTACATTTCTTATGACCTCCGTAGATTTTATGACAAATGAGATGAATAGTTTAATATGGTATAAATAGTTTTGTTTAGATCTACTCTCGATTTTGACCATAAGTTAAGAAATTGATCCCCAAGTAGAAATGCATAACACCATATATATATATATATATATATATATATATATGAGTTCGGTTCAAGGGACACAATATTTGACATGTTCTAGGATATTCTGTATCTTTCTAGATATTTTTTATGTGTGTCTTGGCCTTATGCCAATAGGATATGTAGTTTGACTAGATCTATGTATTCTTTTTCCTTACCTAATTGGTATTGTGTAATTCTCTATATAAAAGGCTCCTATCAATGAATAAGATATCATCTTTCACGATTCTCTTGCTATCTTTTTGTCTCTACACTTTATCATTCATCACGTTATCATGCATTTTGTTCTAACCCTAGAGCCAATAGCCCACCATTTGTTTTCCAAAACCCTAAAATCGGGCAGCCTTGTTTTTCCCGATTTCCGACAAAAATTCCTACTACCCTCCGCCGGAATTTTATATCCCCAGAAAGCTCTCTCCGTCTCGGATCCAACGCCGCTGGCCTCACCCTAAGCACCGGCCGGAAAGTCTTCAAACCGGCCGCCGAAAGATTCCAGACCGCCGCCACTACCGACCACCGGTTCACCATCTTCCCTTGCTCCGACCAACCTGAATTTTTGACAGCAGCTTCCCCATCCAGAGCTGTTCCTTCTGTCAAATTTTGAGCCCCAAATTCGAAGTCGAAGTAGGCGAAACGTTGTTTATCCTCTCGGCAGTCTCTAGAAACTAAATATTTCAAGATTGCTCGTCTTCCAAGGAAAGCCAGAAAGGTTCCCAACCCTCGGTCGAAGCCTGCAATCGACTCAAACTCATTAGAGCTCCTATAAACGTAGTTTATTTGGTAAATTAGCAAGTAAGCTTTAATATTACAGTTATTTATTTTGGAATAACTCGGGGGAATAAAATCATCTGTCCCTTCTCCATCTCTATTCTATGCTTGAGATTTTGTGCGTGCATGTACCAAAAATCCAGGAATTTCATTCGTGGGTCAAGAGTGTGTTTGATCACTCTTGTTTCCTTGTCCGGGTTGTGTATGATCAACCCCGACCTATCACCGGATTGTGTTTGATCAGTCCGAGGTCTTTTTCCGAATTGTGTTTGATCAATTCGCGGCTTTTCCGGATTGTGTGTGATCAATCCGAAGAACAAACCATTAAAGCATTGTTTGTGACCTCTATCGAGTCTCATAACAGCTTGATTTTGTATGCAAGAGCAATGTAACATTCTGCTCCTTTGAGTTTTGACGTACTAGATGCCTAAGGCGGATCTTCACTTGGTATCTGTGGAACCTTTCATTGGAAATGATTAAACCACATGTTTTGACCACCTATTTTTTACACTTTTTTTCATCCCTTAGATCTTAGTTGATCAAATGACGATTGTTATTAATTGTGACTATGATTTGCCAGATGACATGGCAATAATATTTTTTTCTAATCAAAAAATAAATATATCAAATTATACAAACGTTTTGTTAAAGAAAATTAAAAAAAAAATTACACGATCAAACTTTTGAAGATTACCATTGTTCTTTAACGAAATCCAGTTTCATGAATTTCGATCTCATGACAGAGAGGGCAACTCCTCTTTCAATAAAAACCATTCAAAACCAAATCTAATCTTTGTTTTTGAAAATCAAATAAATTTTACTGAATCTTTAACATTCCATGAATCCAATCAATCATGTTAGGGGTAGGCATATTGAACCCGAAATGCAGTTAACCGCTCGATCCGCACCGAATAATCCAATGCTGTCACCGAATTGAAGCAAAACGGCGTCGTTTTAGGTGCAAGCCGCACCGACCCGCTTAGATCCGGTGCAGCAACGGGTTAGGCCTTCAAACCGCCCGATTCTTAAGTCACCGACCCGCATTATTAAGTTATGTATATACAGCTATATATATAGAAGTCCACTGAAAATTGTTTAACCCTACTGATATATATTTTATTTATTCTATACATGTAAGAGTATATATATAAAAACGTAAGAAACCCGCTAACTATCTAACCCTAGCCGCAAAGCAAACAT
This sequence comes from Fragaria iinumae, assembly GCA_009720345.1. Classification (NCBI taxonomy): domain Eukaryota; kingdom Viridiplantae; phylum Streptophyta; class Magnoliopsida; order Rosales; family Rosaceae; genus Fragaria; species Fragaria iinumae. Next base: position 19,524,078 of record CM019117.1, on the reverse strand, counting down.
ATCCTCTCATCTTTAGAGACTCGAAGTCTCGAACCATAGAAGTTCTCTCACCCCGTCGAACCATCGATCGAAGCACTCTTACTCTCACTCTCTCGCAACTCTCAAAGAGAGGCAGACCCCCTCACTCTCGTTCCATCATCACCATTCTCGCAGCTCTCTCAGTTGCATTTCTCTGCTCATTTTTCTTCTTCTCTTTTAATTTTCTGTTCTTCTCTCTTTACGTTTTCATTTTCATCTCTGGCAGCTCGTTGTTTTGGGTAATTAGCCAACCGCACCGGCAACCGAAAATGTAGTCCTTGCTTACTAAAAAGCAGTTGCAGTCGGCAAAATTCAACAACCGAAAATACGGTCTGCACTACGGTTTTGGTCTTAAACCGAGTTGCCTCGCACCGCGCCCAGTCCTAAATCGTGTTACTACCTCTGCTATGAAATTATAGAATTAGCAAAACCCTAATTCTTTAGTTTTTAGAATACATTGAAAGGGATCAATTACTAGGATTCGTAATGAACAACATCCATGTCTAAACTCATCTCTAATTTCCCTTTCTTCAAGAAGAAGATGGTATTTGGGTATCATTTGAGGAGTGCAACCCCTTAATTGCCATGAATCCGGATTTTTCTTTTTCTTCTTCATTCGGTGTTCTTCTGCAATTCAGTCATCTAAACGATTTTTTAGATTTTATTTAATAAAAATTTTGTTTAATTTGATTTATTTATTTTTTAATTAGAAAAAATATTACTGCCATGGCATATGCCAAATCATAGTCATAATTAAAAACTATTTGGGCGATTAAGAAAAAATGTGTAAAAAATAATGTCAAATATTATGTTTTTGAACCAGATGTGTGTGTGTTTAACTGTTTGTATATATATATATATATATATATATATATATATATATATATATATATATATATATATAGTTTTTTGTTTGACACACTTTTCGGTTATATTTCCACATCTTCACCGTTCATTTTGTAGAACCAAATACATAGATCACTTCTGCAAAGTTTCATCGAATTTGATGATCGTTTGGGTGTTCATAATCATGATTTGCACAAACAGTTCTGGTTAGATATATTTATGATCAGTTTATTGATTTAACTTAATTCGGTACATAAATGATCATCAATTTGAATGAAATTTTGCATGAATGATCTATACATTAATATCAATAAATTGAACGGTAGAGATATTGAAATATAACCGAAAAATGTGTCAAATAAAGAACTTCATACTTTAATTTCAGAGCGAAACTTCGTTCTGGATAAGAAATATATATATATATATATACAGTCCTTCTCAGGTGCGGAGGTCCACACCAATGGTTTTGGTGCGGATTTCCATTTTTGCACCACTTTTTTATCGAATTTCCTAATCTCCACCGTCTAGTATCTAGGTAATTTTGTGTAGATTATCTCTGCAAAATTTCAGCCAATTTGGTAATCGTTAAGGCCCTCAAACTCGAAAAACAAATTGACGGATTGAATTTTGTCAAACATGAACCGTTCATGTTTAAAACAGAAAAACGCAATTTTAAGGGCCTTAACGATTACCAAATTGGCTGAAATTTTGCAGAGATGATCTACACTATTATCTAAATACTAGACGGTGGAGATGGAGAAATTCGATCGAAAAGTGGTGCAAAAATGGAAATCCGCACCAAAACCATTGGTGCGGACCTCCGCAGCTGAGAATGCATGTATATATATATATATATATATATATATGACTCTTCCACTAAGGGATCCCTTTTTTTGACATATATGAGGGATGAGGGATTACACCAACTTTTCGATCACAAAATCACATCTCCACCGTTCAATATGCAGTTCTATATGAGTAGATCACATATGTAAATTTTTAGAAATTTTGGTAATCGTTAAGGCATTCAAAACTACGATTTATAATTATAAGCATGAACGGTTCATGTTTGGCAGATTTGGTTCGTTCATTGATTTAATCTTGTTCGACACCTTAACGATCACCAAATTGGCTGAAAATTTGCAGAATTGATCTATATATAAGGACCAACAAACTGAACGGTAGAGATTCAAAAATATAATCGAAAAGTTGGTGTAATCCCCCATCCCTCATATAAACCAAAATAAGGGAACCTTTAGTGGAAGGGGCCTGTATATATATATATATATATATATATATATATATATATATAACAACGACTCTGTAATAACTTTTATGTGTATTGCAGTATATGGTTTTTTTCTTTTGACTGCACCTCTAGTCTTTTTGGTATAAAATCTATAGTTTTTCCTTTCGAATAAAATCATAGTTTTTAGAAAAAAAAAATGATTAACTTCATATATTAAGAAAGACATTTTTATTAGGATAGTGATGAAACAATTGAAACTAATATGAACTTGATTTATAACGTTTACGACGTAACATCTCCTTAAAAAAACTGTTTATGATGTAACATGCCAACGACTATATCTTTTTGTGAAACATAATCTAGTTATTGTAATAGGGAAAATGAAATTGACTACACATTTTATTAGAGATGAATTACAACAATAATTAAAATCTCTAACAATTTCAATTACTTCGAGATATTGTATCTTCTAATTGTCTAAAAATATTCTCCACCTCAACAATAACAGTAATCGTGTTGAGATTAGGAAAAGTAAGCTGTTAAATGTGTTTGCACGTGTGTGCCATGTGTTCTCATCTATGTTGCACGGACACGGACACGGCGACACGACAAAACTTAAAAATTGAATATTCGATACAGTTTGGACACGGCAAATAAAATTATATATTTATTATTTTTAATAAATAAAAATATACTAAAATATAAAATAAGTTCATTACATTACCAAAATAATGTTTTAAATTCAATTCATTGCATATCCATAAGAAATAACATTAAAGAGAATCAAATGTAAATAATAAAAGTGCATAATTAACAATATTAGAAATAGCTAGCAGACCTCTAACTTAAAACATAACATTAAAGAAAATCAAATTTGCAGTAGGTTGCTAATAAAAATGGACAGTAGCTTGTTTTCAAAAGTGGACAGTAACTTTATTTAGGTTTTGATTCTTTTTTTTTTCAATTAAAAAAAATTGATAAATAATGATGTGGCGTGTCGGAGATGATGTAGCGAGTCGATCAACATGTCCGAAACATGTTGGAGGCATGTTGGACACGTATTTTGCCGTGTCGGACACTCCGACATAGGTTCTCATAATGCTAGTTATGTCTATTAATTAGATTTAATTAAACGTGAGTTGCATTAGAGTTTCAGCATTTTATTCGCGCTACATGCATGACACGTGTCAGCATTTGTGTCAGTATTTTGGGATGTATAAGCTCTTGTAATCATTTGTTGATCTATCTATGAAAGTCAATATTTCTTTTGCTTAGTTTTCTCTTTCATTTTGCTGAGGGAATCAACTGTAACAAGAAGTTTTTTTACGGAGATAAATTAGTTGTCCAGTCGATCTAGGGGAGGGTGACTAGGAAATCTTTACAGTGAACAAATTCCTAAACCAAAATAAGAAGGGATTAACAAAGCAACTAGACTTTCTAATAAACTTACCATAGATAGTACGAGACACTTAAATCTTCGCCCGGACAAAATTTTGACACTAGGGCAATACTATTTGTTCACTCATTCTTTGGAAAAGTTTCCACAAGTCTCCATAAAAGTTAACTAACATCGTTTGAAAACTATTGTCGAACTAAGAAAAAAAAAACCATTGCCAATGGAGTGAAAAGATAGTATCATTTTCTTGAAAATGTAAAACTAGTGATAAGTAAGAAGAATTTGTTTTAGGATATTCTGTATATTTCTAGATATTCTTTATGTATGTTTTGGTTTTGTCTCAAACTGGAACTCGAGCACTATAATGATGGTATTGTCCATCAATTGGCTTATATTATGAGATATTAAGGCACTCTAATGATGATAAAGCGAGGCCTATAACTATTTCCATGATCGTTCGTAGTCTTGATCCTTAAAGGGATACGTTTCGTCCAAGGGATGATGGCGAACACGTTTTAGAGGCTGAATGCCTAATGTAAGTACAATAAGCGCATTATTGTACCGAGCAAAATATACAAGACTCGAGTTCTCATCGATATTGTGAACTTGTTAGCTAGATTAAGCTATGCGCCCACGCATTGTCATTGGATTGACATAAAAAAATCTTTGGATACTCATGATATTTTTGGGCTTATTCTATCCCTACAAAGAGAAGAGTATATGACATGATGGATTGCATCATATAGCCATTGCTGCAAGCCATGTGTGAAGAAAAACGCATTAAAGACGAAATCAGAAAATCTGTTTTTACAGATCAGTCAATTTCGACAGAGCTCTGTGATCAGCTCAGGACGAATCTGATTATGAGTAATATTTGGTTGGAAAGCTACGGATGTTTAGTTTACAGAAATTTTTACGGTTCGTCCATATCTATTTTGAGCAGGAAGTTATGACTGATTTAGTACACGAAGGTCATGCCACGCGTGAATCTGATTTTCGACGCAAACTCTTGTTTTGAGTTCTTGGGCAGCCTTCTATTCATTCCACCAAATATTTGTGATGTTTTGGTAGGATTTGCTGATATCGGGTATCTCTATGACCCACATTATTGTTGTTTTCGGATGAGTTATATATTGGGAAACAACGTGATATCTTGGTGAACTAAACAGAGTTTTGTCGCTACATCTTTGAATGATGTCTAGATGATTGCTCTACACGAAATTGTTCGTGAGTGTATATGGTTGAGGCCTATAATTACACATATTCTAAGAGCAAATGGTTTAAAGTTTCCAACAGATAAACCTACATACTTTTATGAGGTTAATATATGATGCTTGCATTCGACATATGAATAATGTTTTACCAAGAGCGACAACACCAAATATATATCATGTACGTGTGTTGATACCTGAAAAATCATGCACTTTGCCACGCTACGATTTATTACACAATTCGTGCAAAAATCCATAATCTTGGGTTAAATCCTTGATTATAACCCGTCAAGCAAACATGCCCATTGATGTGGGCCCAAGCCACAACCACGCATCTTTGGGGCTTGTAGAAGTGGGTATGGTGTGGAAGGTTACGAAGACGCATGCCGCTCGTTCATCGATTTAACATCGTCGATAATTTCGGTCTTGGGCCCGAAATTCAAGCCCGACGTCCTAAATCGATAACGAATTAGTGAAAAACAAGAGAATTGGACTACTCATTCCCTAAACTCAAAACATTTTTAATACCCAAAAACCCAACTCTTTTTAAAGGCCCAAATCCCTCTCTTTTGCATAAGAAAGCCCAATTTCCTTCTTCTTCCTACAAAACCAGACACCACTTTATCTCTCTCTCGCAGCAGTACGACGACAAGCTTTGTATAGCAGAAAAGTGCCATCCATCCCCAATCCGAGGAAGAAGAAGGTCCGCGACTGGTTCCAAGGCAGCTCTTTCATCCTTGGATGACGAAATCGTGGGATTCAAGTTACTTGGTCTGTCTTGTTCCAGGATTTCCGTCTCTGCAGCCGTCCTCGCAGCGCCCCTGCAGTGAGTCATCTATTCCATCTCTCAAGGTCAACTTCTCTCTGCCAACTTTTGAGGCTAAGGTCATGTGCCTGAGGAGAGCAATCATTTTACCCAGCAGAGTAAAGCACTGCAGTGCATGGCAAAACCCTCCAATATTAGCTCTATAAAAGGGAGGTTTGGGGAGCTGCAAAGGCATCAAGCAACAACCCAGAAATCCCCATAAACATTCAAGCTCTCAAGCCTTCAAGCAATAATCTCTATTACTCAATCCCCCAATTCTTGTTCTAAAAACCCAGCCTTTCTAGAAAAATCTCCAATCACTCAAAACTCTCATGCCTTCAAGCTAAAACCCCACCAGCTATCCTTCAATCCCTATTATTTAAACCCAAATTCTTCCCATAAATCTAATCCTAAAACCCAGTCCAATTCTCATCACTGCAGTGTGCCTTTAGCTCCCACGCCGGCTCATGTTACAAGCCTCTTTCGTCTTTGAATCACGCACAAGATTAACTCAGTAATCCAAGTATTTGGGTTAATTTTGGTCTAGTTACCTTTCAATCAAAAAGAACCCCCACAACGTGATCAACAAAGAATGAGTTTTCCTCATGATCAAAGTGAAACAAGTTAGATATGAGGATAATATGACATATCTTTTTACTAGATCACTGCCTAAGGTCAGATTTGAAATATATGTCTAAAGCATTGGTATGCTTTAAGTTATCTAAGCTCCCATGATTGTAAGAATCAGGGGGAATCTGACACATACACGCCAATTTCAAATGTGAATGGTGCGTTGTACTCTTTTTGTTCCTTCGACCAAGGTTATTTTTTCTCATGAAGTTTTATTGTTACTTGACAAGGTTTTTAATGAGGCAACATGGAATGCATTTGAGTGTATCGTATTGCTTTGACACGGCACAAGGGGGAATGTTTAAAGGAAATATGATTTATTGTGTGTGCCTTAGTCAAAGTAGAATCAGAATATAATTCGATATCAATGTTGTAATAAGAATATATGTACTTTTCTTATGTATTGTATCCTCTATATATAGAGGTTTATTCAATGAATGAAATAAAACGATTATTCTCCCCAATTTCTCTATTTCAGTTTATTTCTCAATAAAACGATTATTCTCCCCAATTTCTCTCTTTCAATTTATTTCTCCCGCAACAAGATGCAATTTATTTATTATTAACCCAGTAACAACAAATTGACATTTGCCATGAGAAAATACACTTATAATTGAAATTTGAAAAATAAAAAATAGATATTCGAATACGACCAACTTGCACCCTTGAGATTCCCATATTTGTTCTCATGAAGGCTGAAGCGCATCCATGAACAAGAACTCGAAGCATTTGACCTAGTTGACCCAAAAAAAAAAAAAATTTAAAATAATTCTATTACTTAGGCTAATGGTTGTCATCAATCTAGTGTGCCAATAATTAGTGGGATTCTCATTCGTATGTTCCACACATGTATCTCATATTCCCTCCCATTGGCCTTCCAAAATTTGCTTTTTCATCTTCTCTGTGTTTCCCTTTCGATTCTCAGTGCTCTGTGGACCCTTTGCACTAACCCATCATCATTCAATTCAATATCTTCACCAGTCATGATGCAGATCACATTATTTAACTTCTCTTCCTTCTTCACTTCTGTTATCTTGTTTCCTGATGGGTTGCAACATCCATGGCTGAAACTAGTATGTTCTTGTCCTCTTCCAACTTTGTATATATATGATGACCCATTTGTTTTTATATTGTAACAGTTTCCTTTTCCTTTTTTCTTCTTGTTATTCTATTTTCTTTTGGTTCTTTCGATGATCTGGGTATTATCTGTTGTATTAGATGGAATAGATATCTGCTGTGTTTACATTTGCTCTGTTTATTTTCATTTTCTCAGAAGGAGCTTTTATCCCATGGTTTTAAGAGTTATAGTCAAGTGTCACAAGTGTAACTTATTGTGTACTGATAATTTGACTATATCTTGCTGAAGTATTTGAGTTTCTAATCGATTACTCACTGCCATGGGTATTGAATGGTTTTTGTTTGATCACATCTGTGTTAATCTATTTTCCTGTGAACACTTGATAGTACTTACAATTCTTTTCACTTACATACATACCAATTGTTTGTTTAGCTATGGCTGCTAAACTGATTGGCCGTGTACAAACCAAATGTAATCACTCGGCTAAATGAGATTGGATTGTTAAACATTTGTATGTAGTATGATCTGTACCAATGTTGATGCCTTGGTAACCCCAATGACCTGTGGAACAGCTAGCCGACTTGACTAAACTACTAATACAGACGATTCAACAGAGCAACTTAACCTGCTAATGAGGCCATCCTAAAATGGACTGTATGGAAAATACATGGTATATAATACAAAGCCGCCTTAGTGTACCATTCGGTGTCTTTGCAGTATGAGTATTAGATTAACATTGAGCCAAGTGCAGAAAGCATTCAATTCTATAGTTTGTACAGGTTGACCTCATTGAGAAGCAAGAGTGTCGGTCATTTTGATGTGATAGGTAACAAAATATACTGAATCACCATGAGACCATTGCATGTCCAGAATTATGCTTTACATGAATAAACCTTTTCATTATATCTAGTTCTTCAGAGATGGATGCTGTTATTTACCCTGAAATATAACCATGCTCCTTTTATTTTCCTTCTTTATAGTAGAAGTACTTAGTTCCACCTCTATGTTGGGATCTCTTCCTCTACTAAATGTGTGAATTTCTTTTTCAAATGTAGTCTTGCCAAAAAGAGGCTAGAGGTGTCTGGGTTTATTTCTGTACTCAGTATATAAGAGCCTGACATGTCTGCAGCATCTTCAAGATGGCATCCTTTAAAGCCAATCATAAGTTGGCTGATGGTACTGATTATGCTCAAAATCAGTTTTGCATCTACAGAGCCTGATATTGAAGGTATGGGGACATATTAACTATTGCACTTGTTTTAGCGATAAATTGCTGGTTCTCAAGAGGAGGGATGTCATGACGCTATTAATGTATTAACACATGAACATGTAGAAGTGCCAAGAATATATAAAACAATTTGTGATTATACAGATGCATCTAAGCATATATAAGTTGATAAATGCAATGAAAGCGCACTCATTTTATAGAATGCATTTCAAATCTTATGAATGTTGTAGCATATGCCTATCAATTGTGTTCTTCACTTCTGGTACTGTTCAGGTGAAGCACTGATCGATTTGCTTACAGCACTGAATGATTCCAATGGCCGAATTGACTGGAATAATCATTTTGTCAGCCCATGTTTTAGCTGGGCTCATGTCACTTGTAGAAATGGCAATGTCATATCCCTGTAAGTGAATCTAGTTGTTATGATCACAAATGTAATCTCTATTCCCCTTTCATTACAACTGCTTTCTTTCAAATCTGGGATCTCTTCAGTGTATTTAGCTTGTTGTGGATGTACTTGTTTGCAGGAGCCTGGCATCAAATGGATTTTCTGGAACACTTTCTCCTTCCATTGTCAAATTAAAATACTTGTCCAGCCTGTAAGTCATAATCTTAATCCATTAGTGTGCACATTTTGTATGTTTGTGTCAACTTGAAATAATGCTGATTAAATGAGACAAGAGTAGGATCTTTAGATTTTTTATTCCGGAAATGAAATAATCTGACTCAAGTAGTGGAGCCTTGAATATATATGCTGAATGTTTAACTTGAGTCTACATTCTTAGTAACATGTAATATCTAGGAATTATTTTTCATATATTATATACATGGCTTTCAGTTTCTTATAGGAACTAGTCCTTTCCGAACAGGCTTTCACTGTATGATGCTATATTGCTATGAGGAATCACATTGCATTGTATGAAGAGTTCATTTTCTTCAGCTCATGCATCTGAGCCATGTTTCTGAACACAATTATATCTCTGCAGCAACCTCCTAGATCAGCCTTTGTGGTTCTGAAATAGAAACACCTTTAACTATCTCTGCATGCATCGAGTCTAAGACAAGAACACATAATGATTGAACTTTCAGCAACCCGTTCTCAAAGAATCACAAATCATTACAGAATTTTCTTGAAATCACAACAGAAACCAATCTTTACTTCAAATTTGGTCTATAGAAAGGCAGACTCATACCTGCTACACTAATTCCATTTAAGCCAGACCTACCCTACATTGTTTCCTTTTTCTTCTGAAGTCTGATACTTTTCTAACATTCTTTCGCATGATAATGTTGAGTTCACAACATCAGAAGCTATCCTGAGCAATAAAACTTTTGGTAACTATTAGAAATACTCTATGATTGTGAAATCAGTTCAACCTGTAATAAACTCAGTTAAAGAATAATTTAGAGAACACCTAGGAATGTAGTAACTGATATTTGAGAGGAACCTAGAGATAATCACCAGAAACAGGATTGGTTTTTGTTCACCTAGTTTGAAAACTGATGGAAAGGCACAGAGATACTCGGTACAACCTTCAGTGAACTCGAGCAATATGGAACCTTTGCACAGGCTAGATGAACCTTTGCACAGTCAGTCCCATGGATGGAACAAAGATTGCCTAATTATCCACCAAACCAAAATGGATTTGTTGACTAACCACCAGTGGCCAAGGAAGTGTTGACCCTGATTTGGTTCACTCATTTAATACTCTTACTGGTGAATCTCTTGATTTATACTTGCAACTCTATACGTTGTAAACCAAGTTATACTCATGGATAAAGTAGAATAATACCTTAACTATAAATCTCCTTGAACTACAACTTCACGGATGAATAGTAACATCATTCCTATAAGTTTTAATATAATCCTATTCAAAAATATATTCTGTGCGCATAGCCATGAAGTTTGATTAACAATCTCTTTTTCTATGGCAGGGACTTTCAAGATAATAGTCTAACAGGTCCGTTACCTGTTTATCTTGCCAACTTGACACATCTCCAGAATCTAAACTTTGCAAATAATAACTTCAGAGGTCCTATACCGGATAGTTGGGGTCAACTTTCCAGTTTAAAGCATTTGTAAGATTGCATTTCCATTCTTGAAGTAATCAAACTTCCTTATTCTTCTCTAGTATACAAAACAAATTTGTATTACTACTTTTGAATAAAGTAGTCACTTATGCTATTGTCTTATGTGTCTGAGAGATCCACCAGTTTGAGTATCCACATCTGTTTTTAAATAGAAACATGTTTTGTTCACTGTCCTTGTTTTACAGAAATGACAAATTAATGTATTTCCTCTGGCTCAGGGTATTGAAAGGTAATGACATCTCTGGTGATATTCCGGATTCACTTTCTAATATCACTGGTTTGACTGAATTGTGAGCAGTTCTTATTCATGCTGTTCTTTGTTTTATTGCGTTAAATCAAAGCACATGTCCATTCAGCTTCCATGCTATGCAACATTTTTCCGTTGTATAAATATTTGTGTATCACTTGACAGGGATCTTTCATGTAATGATTTAGCTGGAAAAATTCCAATGCAACTGTTCACGGTTCCAACTTTCAAGTATGTTTCCTAACTGTAATTCTCACTTTCTTTCTCTTCTCCTGTAACCATGTATCGGAAACTGTGATGATAATGGGGTGAATGTTCATTGTATCTACTGGGTTAAATGGAGATCACTTGCGTATGACATGTGTTACATTTAGGTTCTTATGGAAGGCTGTGAGCATTTGTTGAAGGGAGTGTGTTGTGGAAAGCACACTTTATGTAGTCTTTCTGTAGTCTTCTTTATATAGAACATTAGAATTATATGGAAAGTTTTGCAATATTGGTCTACCCAGAATCCGGACCTTTAGTATCTAAAGTTCTAAACTACTCATACCAGTTTGTCTGGTGTTCTTCACTGCAGTATTAGTATAAATGGAATGAGTAGTTTCACTTTGAATCTCTTAGTGTGTAGTTCGCACCTGATCCAAGCTATCAGATATATGCTCTAACAACTATTGATCGAGTTTATTACCCCTTGAAGGTAAAATCTCCCTTCATGAAGATGTCATGTGAGGGCCAACCGGCCAAAGTGCGAAAGGTCTTCTATGGTGTATAGAAAGCCAGGTGCTAATTTCTCCTAGGGCTTTACCTTAGTCCCCTTTCTTAATTATAATTCATAAAAAAAATAAATTATGTTAAGTGCAACCTTGTAAGGGAGTCGTGGCCAGATTAGAGGCAACTTTCCTATTACCTCAACAATGAATTTTGGATACACTAACAAGACAATAGGCGGGGGATGCACACATGCAAACTGACTGAGCCACTGGAGATTTTGTTTTTTATTTGGCTAATTCGTTTTTTTTAGTGTAATTCTGCTCCCACTAGGCATAAAGCAGTATAGAAGAAACTCCTAGGTGATCATATAGCCAGACTTTGTGTTTCACACTTGAAGGGTATACGACTGAACAAACTATAGATTATATCCAGAATTATGACAAAGAGTTGAAAGAGTTTATCATAAAAGATAAATTCTAGATATAAAGAAGTGTTTGACATGAAATGATGCTTTGAGGTCTTTAAAACACAAGTGCTTAGTTTTTTCTATAGGTAAGAGGTATATGATTTAACTTTGTCTTTGTGTCTACTACTTACAACAGTTTCCTCAAGAATGTTGCTGATTTTTGGATGTATAAAGAGCATATTTTGAGATACTTGTATTCCTATCATCATATAAATATGAAATAATTCCTGTAGTTTCTATTTTTTCTTGACTGGAATTTGGAGTGTCTCTTAGTTTAAATTGTTTTCTTGAGCATGCTTTAACATAGCATAATTTGCAATTTGCAAATTTTCAATATGCCTAATGGCTTGTTAATAACAGTGCTGCACTTTCAGTTTTACAGGAACTCGTCTTACTTGTGGCTCTAGCTTGAAGCAGCCTTGTGCTTCTGGCTCTTCTCTTGGAGGTTTATTCTTTGTTCAAAAATACTGTGTCAGTTCATCGATTTTGTTCATGTTACCAAAAGGAACCTCAATGTTTTAAATTTTTGGCAGTTTCAACCAAGAAATCAAAACTTGGAAGAGTTATAACTTTGGCAAGTTGTGGCATTACGATACTTCTTTTTATCGGGGCTATATTTGGATGTCGATATTATCACATGAACAAACTGAAGCATGATGTGTTTGTTGATGTTTTGGGTAAGTTTTCCATACATTTTACTTTCAGGTCTTCAGGATCATCTCTGTCTGTATTGAGAATTGTCATCAAAATGCATAGTTTAAACCATCTCAAAATATTTAAGTTCTTAATTATGATCCTTATATCTCCTCCCTTTCACAAGGGATAAGAATTGATTTTGGAGAAGGCTTAGTAAATCAAATCTGCAAGCAATGGTTCACACGGATGGAATTTTGTATTTCTATTCATAAAAATGCAGCACAATTTAAAATTCTTGATTCTCTACAGCTAATTACAATTCTTCAGAATCTAACATCTGCCATGTCTCTCTTTTCTTGTTTTTTTTTTCTTTACACAATTTTAGGTGAATATGACTGCAAAATATCCTTTGGCCAATTGAGAAGATTTTCTTGGCGTGAAATTCAACTTGCCACAGATAATTTCGATGAGAGTAACATAATTGGACAGGGAGGCTTTGGAAGAGTTTACAGAGGTGTTCTCTCAGACAATGTAAAAATTGCAGTTAAACGCCTTACGGACTATAACAGTCCTGGTGGAGAGGCTGCATTCCTGAGAGAAGTACAACTTATCAGTGTTGCTGTTCATAGGAATCTTTTACGGTTGATTGGCTTTTGCACAACTGCATCTGAAAGGGTCCTTGTTTATCCATTCATGAAAAACCTGAGTGTTGCATATCGCTTGAGAGGTATGTTCCCAAAAGCAATGGTCATTTTAACTGGTGTCCAAATCAAGTTTGTCTATTAATCAAGCTTGTCAAATTACTATCATATATTAACTGCTCCCCTGTCTCAGTCTACTTTCCGTGCTAAATTACTGTTGTTGCTAACTTCCATTGTGACATTATTATCATATACAAAAAAAAAAAATATAGTTTAATTTTCATGTCAAATAAATTTGCTAATGAATATTACGACATGAACTAGCAGCTTTAGTTTTTTTTTTTGTTTATGAAATGACCATGCATGGACACCATGATTACATCATTGGTACTTCATACTTGTTCCTTTGAAGACTACTATGATATTGAATATTTGGAATGTCAGATAATTTTGTTCTAGTTAATATCAATTATTAACATATTTTCTTGATATGTGTTAGATCTGAAACCAGGAGAGAAAGGCTTAGACTGGCCAACAAGGAAGCACATCGCTTTTGGTGCAGCCAATGGCTTGGAGTATTTACATGAGAATTGCAATCCTAAGATTATCCACCGGGACTTGAAGGCTGCAAACATTCTTCTAGATGATGATTTTGAGCCTGTTCTTGGAGACTTTGGGCTAGCAAAGCTGGTTGATACAAAAGCAACTCATGTTACTACTCAAGTGCGTGGCACCATGGGTCATATTGCCCCTGAATATCTGTCCACTGGAAAATCTTCAGAAAAGACTGATGTTTTTGGATACGGTATCACCCTTCTCGAACTAGTCACTGGTCAGCGTGCAATAGATTTTGCTCGGCTTGAAGAAGAGGAGGATGTTCTTCTGCTTGACCATGTAAGATTTCTACATTTGTAGGCCTTCCTGGATTATTGCGAGACTTATTGATGTGTTGAGTGATTAAATGTGAAATGGCTTGCAAGTCTTTCAGCTTTTCTTGCAAGTTCTTTCTTCTTTTTTTTACTTGATAAATGACATACATTATTGGTGAATCATCAAATAATTAGCATGCTTATAATCTTTCTTTGCTAGAAGACGCGGGCTGCCCTTGTCTGGTGATACATATTTGTAACACACACACACATATATATATAGAGGCCGGATATGAAGCGCACGTGCGTAAGTGCGCACGGAGCTCCGTTCGCCACCGTCCGGCGCCGACGACGGCGCGCCTCCACCCTAGCGGACTCCAGCAGCGTCCCCGATCACTTTCCCTCCCCGGCGAGTCCACCGAATTCCAGTTTTCTGACGAGATCACCCAAAACTTCAAATAAAGTCGATCTCGCCGGAAACTGGAATTTGGTGGCCTCGCCGGGGAGGGAAAGTGATCGGGGACGCTGTTGGAGTCCCTTGGGGGGTAGAGGCGCGCCGTCGTCGGCGCCGGACGGTGGCGAACGGAGTCCGTGCGCACTTGCGCACGTGCGCTCCATATCCTTTCCATATATATATATAGAGGGCCCTTCCACTAAGGGATCCATTTTTTTGACATATATGAGGGTTGAGGGATTACACCAACTTTTCAATCACAAATTCACATCTCCACCATTCAATATGTAGTTCTATATGAGTAGATCACTTCTGCAAATTTTCAGAAATTTTGGTGATCGTTAAGGCATTCAAAACTACGATTTATAATTATAAGCATGAACGGTTCAGATTTGGTTCGTTCATTGATTTAATCTTGTTTGACATCTTAACGAGCTGAAAATTTGCAGAATTGATCTATATATAAGGACTAACAAACTGAACGGTGGAGATGTGATTTTGTGATCTAAAAGTTGGAGTAATCCCTCATCCCTTATATATGTCAAAAAAAAGGATCCCTTAGTGGAAGGGCCCTCTATATGTATGTATGTATATATATATATATATATATATATATATAGGGCCCTTCAACTAAGGGATCCCTTTTTTTGACATATATGATATATATATATATATATATATATATATAGGGCTCTTCCACTAAAGGATCCTTTTTTTTTGACATATATGAGGGATGGGGGATTACACTAACTTTTCGATTATATTTTTGAATCTCCACCGTTCAGTTTGTTAGTCCTTATATATAGATCAATTCTGCAAATTTTCAGCCAATTTGGTGATCGTTAAGGTGTCAAACAAGATTAAATCAATGAACGAACCAAATCTGCCAAACCTGAACTATTCATGCTTATAATTATAAATCGTAGTTTTGAATGCCTTAACGATCACCAAAATTTCTGAAAATTTGCAGAAGTGATCTACTCATATAGAACTACATATTGAACGGTGGAGATGTGATTTTGTGATCGAAAAGTTGGTGTAATCCCCCATCCCTCATATATGTCAAAAAAAAGGATCCCTTAGTGGAAGGGCCCTCATATATATATATATATATATATATACGAAAAGGATGTGGAGCGGACGTCCGCACGGTCCTTAAAGTGCGGACGTCCCTCCGTTCGCCACCGTACGGCGCCGGCGAGGGCGCGCCTCCACCCCAGCGGACTCCAGCAGCGTCCCCGACCTCTTTCCATCCCCGGCGAGTCCGGCGAATTCCAGTTTTCCGGCCAGATCGATCTTGTTTGAAGTTTTGGGTGATCTCGCCGGAAAACTGGAATTCGCCGGACTCGCCGGGGATGGAAAGAGGTCGGGGACGCTGCTGGAGTCCGCTGGGGTGGAAGCGCGCCCTCGCCGGCACCGTATGGTGGCGAACGGAGGGACGTCCGCACTTTAAGGACAGTGCGGACGTCCGCTCCACATCCGGCCTGTATATATATATATATATATTGAGCTAGCTTTTCTTGATTTTAAATTGTATTAGAAATCAAGGGTGAAGGAAACCTTTCCTTTTTAGGTCAGGGTGCCATGAGGGTGAAGTCACAAGACCACTGATTGCCATGTTTGAACACATGTAGAATTGTGCCCCTGAACTCTCTTTTTCTGTTCAGTATTTCAGCACCTTTGTAAATATGATCAAATCCAATTTGGGGTTCCAATGTTGCTGTTGATAGTTTGAAAACAAATTCACTCCCGTACAACTTTCTCATGATTTAATTCTCATTTATTTTCTCATCCATAATGTAATTTCTGCTATCCATTTTATGTGTTAAATGACGAGATTATGATATTGACAGATCAAGAAGCTGCAGAGAGAAAATAGGCTTGATGACATTGTGGATGGAAATATGAAGACCTATGATTTAAAAGAAGTCGGGACTGTCATTCAGGTTGCATTGCTCTGCACCCAGAGCTCACCCGAGGACCGTCCAACAATGGCAGAAGTGCTTAGATTGCTGCAGGGAGTAGATTTAGCAGAGAGATGGGCTGAGTGGGAGCAGCTTGAAGATGTAAGGAGTCGTGAATTCTCGCTCGTGTCACACCAGTTTTCATGGGCTGAGGAGTCTACACATGATCAAGTAGCTATACAGTTGTCCGAGGCAAGATAGTTAAGTAGCAATGTAGTTGTCCAAGTGAGTATAGTTTTTTCTCCTACAAGCACCAACTGAAAATTAACCCGAATCTCTACTGCATATCTTGAATAATGTGTGCTAATTCTATTTATATTTGTGTGTGTATCTGTGCCTATGTGCATATCTTGATAGAGGGAGAAATTTATAACGTATATATAGCCAGATTAGTTTTGCATTATGTATTACCTTTTCGTTTGCATCTCGTCTCATTTGTGTTGTTAGATATGTATGTCTTTGAGATACTACTGTATGTATGTCTGTATATTTTTCTTCTAGTTTTGACAGAGATTAGATATCTTCATCTTCATCTTCATCTTCTTGTTGAGAGTCGGTCATCCTGCATATGCATTGAATGTGAATTGTGACCTTCAAAGTCTATACTGAAACTATGTGCTTCAGGTTCTATCTAGTTATGATTCATGGCTCTTTTATAGATTGGTTTCTTCCTGCGGCTATCTAGTCTCTGTCACCTTAAAAAGATGTGTCATCGGCCATTCCCTTACCGTCAAACCATCTTTCTCCAGAAGAATGTAAGGCGGGGAAATGGCATGTAAGAATGTCCAGTATCGTATGTTGGTCGAGATGTGGCATTTACGACAGCAGCAACACCAATTTGCCTGCTTTCGTTTGAGTTGGGAACTATCATGGATATTGAGTCCATCAGCAGATATGTTGCATTGTCCTATTGTTGCAATGCCCGACAAGAAAATGTACCAAATGATGCGCTACAAAGGAATAAGAGAAAGCGATTTAGTATGGAACAGCGAGAAATAGAGCTCAAATGATTTGATACATTAGCAAGTGCAAACAAGCACTTGGAGTAAGTTTGTTGACAGTTAGAGGTCAGTACTACCGGCTATGGGTGGCATATTCGATTACAGGTCCCAAAAGGCTCAAATGGATCTGCTGTACGTGACCACCAATAAAACTACCTAAGCTCTTAGTTTTTTTATTTTATTTATTTATTTTTTTAATAGAGGCCCATTTACAAATAGGGGGGACATAATCCTAAACCCGACAGTGCCCCCCCGTCAGGAGTTTCCACTACCTAGACTCTTTGAAACTGTTGGACAAGGGATTTGACCTGCAAATGAGGCTGGGGCCCGTCTTCCATATTGGCGGGAAAAAGCATTCGGGCGCGCCATAAACTCGGTGGCAGAGCCATTCACCAAAGTGAAAACCCTATCGAGCCACACAACCCCAAAACGGCGACGTTGCCAAGTCTTTTGCCTGTAAGTCTCAACTCTCATTTTCCCTGAAAATTTATCTGATTTGGAAATGATTGCAATTTGGGTAAATGTCAAAGTTACTTTTTGTGATGCAAATGTTTGAGGTTTAGGGATGTGCGAAACCCAAATAGGATTGATCGATTGATTAAGGATTAGGAGTCTGGGTAGCTTGATCAATTTTCATGGCTGGCTCTTCTTCTTCTTCTTCTTCTTTTTTTGAGGATGTGCATCTGCTTCTGCACTGGCTGGTCTTCTGCCTTTGTTATTTAATGCTTTTTGCTTATCATCACAAGGCTGTGTATCTGTGTTTTTCTTAATTGCATAATACTATTCCTTGATGTTCAAAGCCTATGCTCCGCCATCCCCTCCAATTGTGTGAATGTTCTATGTCCTTGTATATATCTGTATGAATTTTAAGAGGATTTGGTTGTTCTCTGTATCAATATGGGATGTGAGCTAAATATGACGCAGGGTAGATATTGATATGACAAGGCCTGTAGTCTTCTTGTGTTTTGTGTTTTGTTTTACCACCGCAAACTCAAAAATCTATATGAGAAGGACTTGCTTTGCTGCTGAGATGTGGTGTCAATTTCTTTGAGGGTAGTTTCAATCTGATTATTGTTTTATTATACTTACAGTTCTATACCAGTTTCCCTTAATACACCACATCAGTAGCTCAGGGGGGAGTCTAATAGCTCAGTAGTTCTTTATTTTAATGATTAATCTGTGTCTAGCAGTCCTACTTTGTTGATTGAAGGGCATATACTTCCTAATGGTCTGTTTTTACCAGTTAAATGCCAACATTTGAGAACACTAATTAAAGTAATGCCTCTGGTTACCTTTTTTGATATGCATTCTTTGTTTCTATGATTTGAAAGGATGATCAAGTAGATATAGTCTGATACGCTCATGGCTTTTGTTCCTGATATGCACATGGCTTTTGTTATATTGTTACTTGAAGATCTCCTTTTGCCTTCAACAGTATAAGGTGATTGCAATAGCTCTTCAGCCTCTTCTACCTCCAATAATTTAAGCAGTGCTAGCTTAAAACATACATGTCATAAGTCATATCAATCACATTTGCCCTCCTTTCATTAATCCACAAACCACAGAAATCTAACATACAATCAACAATCCAAGTCATCTCCTCCAAATACTTAACTTTAGTGAACAAAAGCAATTAAGCCTTAATTATGCCATTTGCCTTTCATTTAGTTTACAGAAGCCGACCCAGACCATTGCCTGTAGTCCCCTAAATCTTTTTTATTATTATTCTTTTTTTATGAGAACTTAAGACAAATAGCTCACTTATAAATGGTTCCAGTTTCTGAAAATAGTGGTTGTCTACTTGTCTTACATGTTATGAGAAACTTCAGTTGAGATGTCCTGCTTCAAACTCACCAATCCTCAGATCCCCATATGCTTGACACCTGCGAATGGTGGAAGCAATTATCATCTCTTAAGCAAGAAGTCTGATATGCCTAAGTAGTCTGATATGCACAGTTTTTTTAATCCAATTGATATGCTCAGTTCAGTAGCAATCTGAGCTTGTCTGGATTTAATTTCTTTTGTTTGATGTGCCATTTTGCGTGACCAATTGGCATCTTCCTTGTCGTGTTTGTGAGTAGTTCTCACAGAGGGATATCTATTCACATAATTGAATTGTTTTAATGTTGACAAAGTAGATTCCTATAGAAAGAAGCAGATCTAAATATAAAAGGGGATGGGATTAGATCTCAATATGATTCATTGTACTTTCAGTTGGAAAGGCTGGACGAATCTTGTGTCGAAGTGTATGTATGCATTGGTTTCTTCTATTTTATAGCTTCTTTTACAGTTAACCTTGAATTTGGCTAAATGTTATCATACAGTATTTTGCATGAAGCCAAAATTTGACTGGCTGTCCTAGGTTACATTGGCTTCATAGAGTATTTGGTAATAACAGTTTGATCTTCATATAATCATTATTCTCAACTTCTTATTATTCACAGTTGGTAATAACAACTGTGTGTGTCTGACGGAGAGAGAGAATGGAACCACCCTCTTCAGACTGTAGAGGTGCAGAAGCAGTACTAAATCTCCAACCCAGCTCATCAATTCCTGTTACATACCACCCTCTCTTTGGTCCTCACACTGATCTGATCCTCCTTGAGCTTGATGAGAAGCTCCTTCCTGATATCCTTTACCAAAGGTAACAAATAAATTATAGTGAAAACCAGAGTCTTAGTTTGTGTTGCTTATTTATGAATGTTTTCTTCTTCATGAAATTTGGTTGAAGTGTTCCATCTTTCTGATATGATTTCTATGTTTTTAGAGTAACTGTTAGAGGACAGCCTGATGAAGATGCAGTCATCTGCACGGAATCAAAGACTTATGCAATCAAGTCCGTTGGAACTTCCAATTCTGTTTTCCTCATACCCCCATCTTGTCAATTTAATTCTTTCGAAGAACCAAAATGTTTGGATGAGAATTATCATGACCGGCAACTTGCTGCATCTGTCCTCAAGATTGCACCTGGTACCATGGAGCTTGTTGAAATTGCTCCAAAGCTTGACAAGCTCAGGTTGCTACTTTCTGAGAATCCTTATAAAACTGAGGAGGACACAGAAATGGGAGATCTGGAAGAGATGGAAAGGGAGAATGTAGGAATGTATAGATGGGACGATCTTATTGAGAAGGTTCAAGCAAGTAACGATGAGTTAAGAAATGGGTTACATGCTCTTTCAGCTGTGGAGATAAATGGGTACTGGAGAATTGTAGATGAAAAGTACATGGATACAATGCTAAGGATGTTTTTTCACAATGCAGTGTTGAATGACTGGTCCTTTGCCTCACTCAATCAAGATGAGGTTGTTAATGTACTGGTATCAGATGGCTTTCCGCACAAACTTGCAAACCATTGCTTGTGTGCCTTTGGTAGTAAGGTGGATGAGGGTGTGGGCACAAGTAATACATGGAAGTTGGATGTAAGGAAGGTGTGTGTGCACTTTGCAAGAGAAATCTTGAGAGGCGGGAAGAGGAAAATGGAGAATTTCATGGAGGAGTGGATGCGAAAAATTCCTGAAGGGATGCAAGCAAGTTTTGACATGTTGGAAGGTGAAGTTTTGACAGAGAGGATTGGTATTGAGACATGGATTCGTGCCTTCTGTGTTTCATCACTACCCAGCAGTCCTGCTAAGCGGTTCTCCATCTTGTTTAAACAGCGTCCGAAATGGGAGTGGAAGGATCTACAGCCTTTCATCAGGTAATTTATAGTACTGTTGATTACTCTTTTTGCTTATTGCATTATTGTTTTATGAACATAATTGGGAAGTAATTTTCTCTTTTCTTTTCTGTATGTACTTTTCAGGGACTTGAACGTGCCCGGTCTTTCTGCAGAGGGTTTGCTATTAAAGTACACAAGAAGATTACAACCAACCATGGACACAGAACCAGTTTTCTGCTCAAGATAATGTTCAAAGTGTATGTTTTGTTGGCATTTTTCTGGTAATCTTCAGTCTAGATTTGTATTGAGACTTATCTTTTATGAACCGGCTATATTCTTTTGACAAAAAGTTGGGTTTATGTTAAATGAAAAGATAACGTCTTCACAGCTTTGGCATTAGACCACAGAGAAGCATGGTGGTAAATGAGTTATGTTACTGTATGTCTACTGAATTCTATGGGTGTGTTATAACTATATGGTCAGCATGGTGGTAAATGAGTTTTGTTACTGTATGTCTACTGAACTGTATGGTTATGTATTACCTTTTCGTTCGCATCTTGTCTCATTTGTGTTGTTGGATAGAGATACTACTGTATGTCTGTATGTTTCTCTTCTAGTTTTGACAGATGTTAGATAGCTTCATCTTCAACTTCTTGTTGAGCGTCAGTCATCCTGCATTGAATGTGAATTTTGACCTTCGACGCCTATACTGAAACTATGTGCTTCAGGTTATATCTAGTTATGGTTCACAGAAATGGCTCTTTTATAGATTGGTTGCTTCCTGCAGCTATCTAGTCTCTTTCACCTTAAAAGATGACTCATCGGCCATTCCCTTCGTCAAAGCATCTTTCTCCAGAAGAATGGAAGGCGGGGAAATGGCATGTAAGAACGTCCATTATCGTATGTTGGTCGAGATGTGGCATTTGCGACAGCAGCAATACCAATTTGCCTGCTTTCGTTTGAGCTGGGAACTACATTGAGTCCATCAGCAGATATTGTGCATTGTCCTGTTGTTGCAATGCCCGACAAGAAAATGTACCAAATGATGCGCTACAAAGTTATAAGAGAAAGGGATATAGATTAGCATGGAAGAGTGATAAATAGAGCTCAAATGATTCAATTAAATCAGTTTGAAATTAGCAAGTGCAAACAAGCTTTCGTTTCCAAGCACTTGCATCTTAGCAGTGCTAGGTGTACCAAGTGTGGACTTGCTAGACCCTGCAACAAATATCATTGATGTCCCAAGCATGGTAGATTGTAGCATTGGAGGTAACATACATGACCAAATCAAACAGTTATATGCGGATAAGCAAGGATCCCTCAGTCCCTACGAGATTGCAATATGAGTTCATATGAGCTGTTAGAATGGAGATCAATGGTATCCGACCTTAACCATGATTGTTCGAGAACAACAAAAATAGCAATTAAAAGTAGAGTTATGTTCTGTATCATAATCTCGTACATCTATAAATTTGTCCAGGTGTTGGAGGTCAGTTTGATGTGATAGGCAACACAATATACTGAATCACCATGAGACCATTGTACATAATTATGCTTTACATGAATGGACCCAATTCACACAATCCCTACACGCGATCAACACTCCTCTTTTTTTTTTCTTTTTACTGTATTTGTCTTTTACTACAATATTCTTCTTGCATTGCTTGTTTATCAGAATCAGTTAATGTAGGGTGAATTTTCTGATTGCTCGCTTTATAGTAGCAGAGATAAATGTGGATGGAGCAATCGCATCAGAGAGATGTCTTTTGCTACAGGGCTGTTTGCAGAGATGAAAACGGGTTGTGAGAGGGTGTGTGTTGGCGGTCCTACGACTACGAGTCGGTAGAATGAGGTCACAGACTTATGAATTGCCCTAGATATACTGGTAGAAAGTGTAGGAGGGAAAATGTTTCCATGGCTGTTTCCAGATTGGTTTCTCTACTCCAACTAATTAAGTGTGTGTGTGTGTGTATGCCACTCGCATCATCAAAATAATAAATGAAAACTCAAATAGAAATATATAAACACGTGAGGACGTATTGTTTCAGTGACAGTACAACCGTAACCAATTCATTTCACAATGACATTCTGGTAGGAGTCTAGCTTAATTATTAGACAACCTGAGTGGCACCACTTGATGCAAACTTACCCTGTGAAGGATCATCTGAGTAATTATGTTCATGCTTAGTAACATCATACAACTCTCCATCGCCCCACAAAGCATAGGCCTCTTCCCCATGCACTGCGTCATCCCCAATCAACAACTGCTCCTCCGGCATCCGTAGAGGAATCACAAACCGAATTGCTATGCAAATGATCGAGGTCACCACAATATTCCATCCGATGATAAACAGGCCGCCAACGATTTGTTTGAAGACTTGGATTCCTCCGTAGACAACCCCACGAGAGTTTGTGGCCGGCAAGAAGAGTGCACATAGTTGGGGCTCGGCAAAGATGCCGGTCAATATACCGCCTAAGAATCCGGCCACTGCGTGGGTGTGGACAACGCCGAGAGTGTCGTCAACTGCGGTTAAAAGTCTCCACCTTTTGTCTAAGATCATCATGGTGAACCATGGCACGCTGCCTGACAATACGCCCATCACTATTGCTGCCCATCCTTGTACAAGACCTAATTCATTCACAAAATTACACAATTAATAAACGGAAAAAAAAAACAAGAAAGTCTCATATAATGCAAAAAAAATAAATACATGTATTATCAGTCTAGCTATGCACTTACTTTGCTTTCTGTATCTATACTGTTATCTATTCATATAAGTTTTCCTTTTATACCAATTCTGCTGCAAGTCAAGATGGAAGCTAGTTGATCTTATCATATCAAGTTGTTGGGTTATTGAATTGGGTGTTTTCTTGTATTTTTTTGGGCTATATCTGTGTAGTTTGCAGGCAACCATTATGCTTTTTCCCGATTAACTATATGCTAGGTTTATGACAATTAAGTCACAAAGGCATTTACGTCATTCTATATTTTAAGCCCTGTATGTATTGTTGTAACCCCATTCTCTCTCAATCAATGAACAACACAATGTAGCCTCCAAGCCTTTCCTGCTTCTTTTAAGTTTTCTGCAATTTATTTTCAATAAACCATAATTCCTATTATATACAAAGAAAATTATAATGTAGCACACAGGCCACGTACTAACTTCTAGCATATATTGCTTCAAAAGTTTGTAGTGTTTTTCACATTATACACGATATTGAAAAATCTGGATGGGTTTCACTGTCAAATTGTTCATCCTCATCTCATCATAGACGAACAAACAAGTTAAATAACGTAAAAAATAGAATTAATTGATGAAATGCAAAGCAAAATCTATATTTTTCTTTGCTTTTTATAAAAAGAATACTATTTGATCCCCCATCAATAATGGATCTATCTGAACGTAATCAACGTATAGTTAAAGGAAAGGGACGCATTTTTCTGACTAATTAAATTATAAAATTTGTTAATCTCAATTATTATACTAGTTTGTAAGGTTTGTGTTCACCCTTGAGCAGCAAGTCAACTTCACGTACCATTCAGTGACTAAATGCTAGGGTCCAAGATTCTCAAGTATATGAAAATTGCAACTTAATTATTGGGAAATTAAAGAGTAGTAATTCATATTCATAATGGTGATTTAAGGATAGAAGTGAAAGTGTTACCTGCAGCCGGAGTAATGCAGACGAGGCCGGTGATCATACCCTGAACAGCTCCGATGACGGAGGGCTTGTTGAAGAAGATGACATCGAGCCACGTCCAAACCAAGAGACTCGTTGCTGCGCAGATGTTGGTGTTGAGGACTGCCATGGAGGAGTCTGTGTTGGCCGAGTACGGATCTCCGCCGTTGAAACCGGCCCATCCCATCCACAGCAACCCAGCTCCGGCCAATGTCAGCAGTACGTTGTTTGGTGGGAATCTCTCCCTGTCCTTCTTCACCCTAGGTCCGACCTGAAACTCGATCATTAGTTACATAAAATTTAGATCGAGTTGTTTAATTCTGAGTTGAAATTGATACTAAAATATAAAGGTCATTTTCAGCTGTTAAGAAAATTAGACTTGCGGCCATGAGAGTGACCCCAATGAACTAAAGACAACGATTGCTTTGTCCAACATAATGATATTTAAGGTTTGTCCAATTTTATTTGATTGACAAGTAAATAATAAAGCATTATTTAAGGTATGCAGCAGTTGGGATCTTGCTTCCTTAGCAGTTGGCATATGTACCAACGAATTAAATTCCAAGAGATTAAAAGATCATAGAAATAATTATATGGCTTAATTATAGGGAGGTAAATTTTGTTGCTGATAATATGACAAATCTAGGACGCAATGCTACTAGCTTAACTATGCAAGTGGGAGAATAGAGTTTCCTCTTCTATTTTTCTGGAGCTCTGCTTTACGACATTGTAAATCTTAAGCATCCCACGGCGTCTCTGATTAATCAAGTTCTTTTCTTATAAAAAAAAAAATATGGCTAAAATTCCAATATTCTAGAAGATATATAGTATATGACATAAATAACATTACGTGTTTTAGTCTTTACGATAAAAGACACTAGAGATTGATTGGAAATTCTTATATCCACGACGTGTATTTACACGACGTAATCTTAACCGTTCATAACAATTTATATGTTTGACTACCATGTTTTTATATTATTTCCTCTAATTCTGACCATCCATGTATGTATGTGAATTAGATGTTAGATGCTCTCGAGATTGATAAACAGAAAAAGAAAAGACATGTCGTGTCTCTACATGACAGAAAAGAATAAAAGTCATCCAATGTCGAAATCAACTCCTTGCTACTGAGGTAATCAGAATCTTATAAAATCATTTTGATGGAAAATTACTCAATCGTTTATTATCTTCAGAAACAAAAGCAAAAACAAAACAAACAAAAAAAAGTTCGTTAAACGTTACGTACCCAGTAAGCAGTGGTGAAACCAGCCACCCCTGAAGAAAGATGAATGACGTATCCGCCGGAGTAGTCCATGACACCCCAGTGGAACAAGAACCCTCCGCCCCACAAGCTGAACGCGCCGATGGTGTACGAGAACGTCAGCCACAGCGGCACGAACATCATCCACGCCTTGAAGTTCATTCTCCCCAACACCGACCCTGCCAACAGTATCAGTGTTATGGCAGCAAACACACACTGAAACCACACCATGGTCGCCATCGGGTACCACGGCGTGACCATGGGGGTCTCAAGCTCGCCGTTGGCGTGGTACTGCGTGGTGGCGGTGAGGGCCGCCTGTTTGAGCAGAAACTTCTGCCCTAAGGCAGGTCCGGCCTTCCCCCAAAACGGCAGCAGCTTGTCCCCGAACGACATCTTGTAAGCCCACGACACCCAGCAGAGCACGACGGCGGCGAAGGCGTAGAGTGCCATGAAGGCGGAGTTGACTGCCCACTTCTTCTTCACTATGCTCCCGTAGAGGATGACCAGCCCCGGCACGCTCTGGAGACCCACTAGCGTGGCCGAGATCATCTGCCATGCGTTGTCACCTTTGTTCAGCCAGTCCGGCACCGCTCCACCCGTCGGTTGGTACGCGGTCGCCATTTGTGGTATATTTTTCGAGTTTCAAATCCTGGTTGGTTCCGCCACTGAATGCGAAAACTAATCGTACACAACGGGAGGGAAGATAAGAGGGGTGTTATATAAGTGAAAATGGTAGGTGTAGGACTGAAGATGGGGTCAATGGATTGAGGATTGATCAGCTGGCAATTGGAAATTTGGAATAGAAGTAGCATATTTAGCTAGGGCGGCCTTTGTCGTATTAGTGGGTGTGATCGATTGACTAAATGGAATACGAGAGGGACAAATGGAGTGTGAGGTAAGTGGGTATATATCAATATTCCATACGTTCCTGATTCTAGGCCGTGAATCTTTCCTCAAAGATCGAAGAAGAAGAATCTGATGGAGCTATAGGTTGAGGGATTCATTCATAAGCTGACAGCTGAATATTCATGATTAGTTTTCTATTTATTTTATGTTATTGAAAGAGACAAGCAGAGAGATACCCCAAGCTAGGAGGTCTGACCTCGCTCCATGCCATGAGCGCGCAGCGGGAACCAAGCTTGCTTGCCTACCACGTTCTCGTGTCATTACGTATAGATCCAGCATTTTTTACACCACGTACTGAATAATGTTCAAGAGCTTATCGTTATCAAGTACGCAGTGATGACATCTAAAACAGCTTCGTGGTACGGAAAATTCTAATATACCGTTCGGTTAAGCATACCTTGTAAATTCCATGACAAAAAATTCAACCAACCACCACCCTCCTGCTGAACCCCCTGCTAGACAACCTCTTTTAGTCATAAGGCATAATATACCGTTCGGTATAACAGACAAACCCTCTTGTTACAACCTACTACGTCATAGATATAGATGGAATACACACATGCATGTATGTTTTAATTCAATCAGACGTATGCATCTATATATACATATATATGCCTATATATATATATACAACCATTCTCAGCTGCGGACGTCCGCACCAATGGTTTTGGTGCGGATTTTCATTTTTGCACCACTTTTCTATCGAATTTCCTCATCTTCACCGTCTAGTATCTAGATAATATTGTGTAGATCATTTCTGCAAAATTTCAGCCAATTTGGTAATTGTTAAGACCCTCAAAATGACGTCTTTCTGTTACAAACATGAACAGTTCATGTGTGACAGAATTCAGTCCGTCCATTGGTTTTTCGAGTTTGAGGGCCTTAACGATTACCAAATTGGCTGAAATTTTACAGAGATGATCTACACAATATTATTTAGATACTAGATGGTGGAGATGAGGAAATTCGATCGAAAAGTGGTGCAAAAATGAAAATCCGCACCAAAACCATTGGTGCGGACGTCCGCTGCTGAGAAAAATCCTATATATATATATATATATATATATCATAGACATAGGCATCAATATATATATACGTACACAATTCAAGTGAACATGAATATATCTTCGATCTCTTCTATCTCGCTCTCATATTGAATTTTAAAAAATAACTCTTAATTCAGTTTGCTTGGATACACGGATTAGGGCAAAAATGTGGCTAGCTGATTAGCTCTAATTAAAGTAGGATTTTACTAATCTTACTAAAATAAAACTGATATATAAGTTAATTCATGTCTTGGTCTTTATGCCATCAGGATATATAGTTAGAATATAACTATGTATTCTTTATCATTACCATATTGGTACTTTGTAATTCCCTATATAAAGGGCTCCTATCAATGAATAAGATGATGATAAGATGATTCTCTTTCTATCTTTCTTTGTCTCTACACTTTATACTTCATCACGTTATCATGCACTTTGTTCTAACTCTAGAACTAATAGCCCACCATTTGTTTTCCGAAACCCTAAAAAGTGTTTTTTGGCTGCTCTGTTCGATTACCGCCACCGCCCGTTTTCCCGGCCGCCGTCCGACATCACCTGCAGCAAATCCTTTGGTCGCCTCTTGCCGACGATTCTTGGTTTTCTTCGACTACAATTTTTGACTTCTTCAAGTGTTTAAAGTTTTGAAAGGTATGTTTTGAAACCCTAAATTTTTCCAAGTTCTATAACTCGGGGAGGATAAAATCCTTTCTTCCATTCTCCATCTCCATTATATGCTTGGGATTTTGTGCATGCGGGTACCAAAATTCAGGAATTTTATTCGCAGGTCAAGAGTGTGTTTGATCATTTTTGTTTCCTTGTCAAAGTTGTGTATGATCAACCCCGACCTTTCTCAGGATTGTGTTTGATCAATCCGAGGCCTTTTTCCGAATTGTGTTTGATCAATTCGCGGCTTTTCCGGATTGTGTGTGATCAATCTGAAGGACAAACCATTAAAAACATCGTTTGTGACCTCTATCGAGTCTCATAACAGCTTGGTTTTATATGCAAGAGCAACGTAACATTTTGCTCATTGAGTTTTGACGTACTCGATACCTAAGGCGAATCTTCGCTTGGTATCTGTGGAACCTTTCATTGGAAAGGATTAAACCACATGTTTTAACCCCCAGGCTAACAAGCCTAGATGTCGAGATTTCACATCTCATGCGCTCAAAGTCTTTGACGCGCCACATCGACAAAAGCCTTCAATGACAATCTGTTCAAAAAGTAATGACCGCAATGTGCTGTGGAATGCACTCATGGAGCGTTTCTTGAAACATCCACCTTACTCAACAAGTTTAGTTATCAAGTGGATTGCTTACCACCTTAATTGACTACATATCGTCGATGATATTCTATGGCATCATGGTCTATAATCTTTAGCAGATTCGATCATCATTAAGTTCTCTAGGTCCTCCAAGTTGGTTTGGAGTTACCAACGAGACTTGATACATTCTCGCACTAGGAAGAAAGTGAGCTTGGCACAACCTGATTCATTGATCAATGATACTCAAATCCGTCTCATGAAGTCTAAATTATGATTATCATTGGGGGACACATCAATGTCAAATCCAATCCATATAGAGATCTCTACAAGTATTACTCAACAAGTTTAGTTATCAAGTGGATTGCTTACCACCTTAATTGACTACATATCGTCGATGATATTCTATGGCATCATGGTCTATAATCTTTAGCAGATTCGATCATCATTAAGTTCTCTAGGTCCTCCAAGTTGGTTTGGAGTTACCAACGAGACTTGATACATTCTCGCACTAGGAAGAAAGCGAGCTTGGCACAACCTGATTCATTGATCAATGATACTCAAATCCGTCTCATGAAGTCTAAATTATGATTATCATTGGGGGACACATCAATGTCAAATCCAATCCATATAGAGATCTCTACAAGTATTACTCAACAAGTTTAGTTATCAAGTGGATTGCTTACCACCTTAATTGACTACATATCGTCGATGATATTCTATGGCATCATGGTCTATAATCTTTAGCAGATTCGATCATCATTAAGTTCTCTAGGTCCTCCAACTTGGTTTGGAGTTACCAACGAGACTTGATACATTCTCGCACTAGGAAGAAAGCGAGCGTGGCACAACCTGATTCATTGATCAATGATACTCAAATCCGTCTCATGAAGTCTAAATTATGATTATCATTGGGGGACACATCAATGTCAAATCCAATCTATATAGAGATCTCTACAAGTATTACACTAGTGTACATGAGGACGTGGGATAATGAGTCTACTATCGAACCATCATTCGTTGATGGATATCAACTTAGTTGATTGGCCTAATGGAAAGATGCGATCCATCATTAACAAAGAGATAGGTCCTTGGGTAGGTGATGCCCACACCGCAAATTAAACCTTATCAACTATGCCTTTGTTAGATAGCGTAGTGAGAACAAGAGCTTAGACTCACCTTATGGCGCAAGGTCTCTCACTAACACGCACTGAGATCAACTACGATAAGATATGCTCTCCTAATGGATGTCATTGAACTCCACTACTTTGTCAGTTTAGTAGTTTCCGAATAACTGAACATGCAGCCTATGAATGTGGTCAAAATAACATCTCTACGGGATTAGACATATACATGAAGATCTCAAATGGACTTCATTCATCCGAATAAAGTTGCTCCAGACCACAGGAGTACGTGTTTACTAAAGGTATTGAAATGCACATGGACTCTACTTGATTTGGAAGAGATATGGTGAATTATGTCTTTGCGTATTCATTCCGGATTTACATGGACTCTTGATGGATCAAGAGATGCCAATATGTATCAACATTCGAAGTTAGAATGAAAAAATATTGGGAAGACACAGTCTCGATAAGGCACTTGATGACTGTATTGATGATGATTTTCCATCAATCGGCTTAGGCGCTCTATAACTAGTGAGACCTACATATACTCTCATGATTAGTCAAAGTCTTTTCTCTAAAGAGAGATCCGTTGTTTTGTCTAAAGTAAGATGACAAATATGTGTTAAGAGATAGAGTTCTCATCTAAGTACAATAAGACGCATCAATGTACTCAACACAATGTGAAAGACTTGACATCTCATTCGCTATGAAAAGTTGTAAAACTAAGTGTAGCTATGCGCCCACGTAATGCTAATATAATGGCAGTAACTCCTTTTTCAATACTTAATGGTATGAAAGTGTTTTGGCCACGATCCTCAGCGCGCGAAGCAGAGGTAACTAGCGAACAAAGAGAAGGGGGTGTTGCGGGCGTGCCACCTCGCGGACGAGGAAAGAGTTGTAGGTGTGCGAGATCTTGACTTCTGATCAGGCGAATGGGGTTTCAGGTGCCACCTCAGACGAGGATTTACGAGCACAAGCGATCGATACTCACGGCGGCGCGAGCAGAGCAACTAATAGGGAGTTCAGAGAGAAGTCGGGGTAGAGTCCGGAGGGCTCTAAAGAAGAAACCTAGGCGGCGGCGCTTAGGGTTAGGGTTTCGAGGAGCTCGAAGGGTAACTGGGTTTCAGTTTGTATTGTGTTTTTGTATTTGTTTGAGTGTCTCTTTCTGTAAGCCTTCGAGCCCTTTATATAGCAATCCGACTTGCGGTGGAAGAAAAATGATCATAGTTCAAGTCGAACTCTGAAACCCTAATAGCACAAGGGCACTGTTCCGCCCGCGCAAACCAACCATCCCGTGACACATGTTCAGTTCGCACACTTCATTCCGCATAGGGCATTGCTTTCGCGCTGCCAACTGTAGACTCCTATGCGAACTGGAATTCATCCCGCGGGCTGTCACAGGATGCTATCTCGCGTGCTCCTGAAGCTCGCTTCCATTTCGTGGGCTATTGCAGCTCGCGAGCCTTAAAAGGGCTTTTTTATATTAAAAGGGCCACAAGGATTGACCCGAAGCATGTCAAAGACTTGTAAAAGTCTTCAACGTTTATTGTGGTGCGCGCGGACTCCGCATGTGTCTTCCTCGCGAAGTCTCCTACGCGAGCCAGTTCGCCAGCTCGCCTCGCCTCGCCTACGTGGAGAGTCAATCTCGCCTCGCCTACGCGGAGTGTCAAATAGTAATTCCGAGCGAAGTCATTCCCCGCGCGAGCTATGTAGTTCGCGTGAAGTCATATTCCGCATGCGAGATCATTAAGTGTGCAAGCCCTGTATTTCGCGCGAAGCGCGCGAGCTCTCTACTCCGTGCGAAGTCATTCCGCACGCGAATTGTGTAAGTTAGCTCGCGTGGTCTATTCCGCGCGAGCTATGTGTTCCGCATGAAGTATTTGCAATTCAACTCGCTTGGTCTCACTGGCAGCCATTACTTGTAAACTTAAAGAACTTGGGCTCGCCGATGAGACATAGATCAAGAATTAATTAATATTCACATGGACATTTACTGTCCCCTAAAATATTAATTTAGGAGTAAACATTGCCCCCCAGCCTCGAAGTCATGAATGTCAAAAATGACTGAAAATGTTTATGTTCATGTTGCTCCAAAGCCACTGGTATTGGCTCGGGTCATACATAAAATGAGTGTGAGTAGACAAGCCTGTGAATAGGCCTTGAAACTCAAGCACCCAGTAAGGCATTGGAGCGAAGCTGCTGCACGGCTCGCCTAGGCACCTTGGACTTGAACTTCAAATGCACTCGCCTGCCCTACTTGTGCATTCGCCTGCTCAACTCAGAAGACATGGAACATTGCACATATCGCGAGCGAATGTAGCTCGCATGAATGTAACTTGAGCAGACGCATGTGACTTGAGTAGATTCTAAAAAATAGCCCTTCGCGAGCTCTTGGCGATGGCGGACCAACATGGAATGACAATGGTTATGTACTTCGCTGCCCCCTAGTGCGAACCAGTGAGAGACAAACAAAAAAAGTCGGCGAACGGCCGTATAAAGCTGAAACACTTTAAAAGGCCATGCACTTC
Source organism: Fragaria iinumae (assembly GCA_009720345.1). Lineage (NCBI taxonomy): Eukaryota > Viridiplantae > Streptophyta > Magnoliopsida > Rosales > Rosaceae > Fragaria > Fragaria iinumae. The sequence continues at coordinate 19,491,069 of CM019117.1, read as the reverse complement.
GTTGCCCCCCAGTATATACTTCGCTGCCCCCAGTGCAAACCAATGAGAAGCAAGCAAAAAAGTCGGCGAACGACCGCATAAAGCTAGCGAACCAAGGTTGAAAATTTGGAGGCCACATGAATTGGCCTAACTAATGACTAAGACACTTGAAGAAGGTCTAAAGTCTGAAATTTCTAGAACATGATCCTCCAATGTGCCCCCCAGTTTTGATGTCTGTTCGCCGAATCTTCTTGAGAAGAATGAAGGACATCAAAACTTTAGCATGCCCCCCGGGGAAGGAGTTGTGGTACCAATGCCCCCTAGTTAGGAAAACAGGCTACGAGGTCATGAAAACACATTGAAAATGCACATTGCAAATCCGCGCGTATCCTGACCTGTTTGCATTCAAACTGCCATAACTCTCTCCAGGAATGGCGAAATGACGAATCGTAAAATCCTTTGGAAAGTAGACATCTAGGGCTTTCTGTTGATATCAGGCGCGCCAGCTAATGCTTCCTGGATCATTCCAACGGAGTCCGCGAATTTGACTGTCTAGTAGTGGCTGTTGCAACGCTTCAGAATTGCAGTCTAGTTGTATTGCCTCTTTGACTTGACTTCGCTAGCAGTAACTCAAAGGCATGTGGAATGCCTGTTGTCTTCAAGCCTCAGGGATAGGCTCCGATGTAAAGTGCAAGCATTGTAGAGGCAAGAACGTTGTCTTGCATTTCAGCAAGACCAAAGATCTATTTTTGGGTTTTTTGCTATTTGATTTTTTGGTATTTTCTTTTTCAATGCGAAAAAGGAAAGGAATTGAAAGAAGCGGAAGTAAAAACTGAAGGAAAGCTAGGAACAAAGAAAAGAGGGTATCATAGCTTGATTAGGTACCCTTCATTAGGCCACGGGGGAGGCCTCCGACGCTTCACTCCGAGCCTCGATGCCGTTGTGTTCTCGGCATGAGACTTCTTGTGTTGAGAAGCTCCAAGTATGGAGTTGAGATGTTGCGCGCCAACAACTTTGAAGCTTGAATGAGGCAGCTTGTAGGGAAGGCGAGCTATGCAGAACGATGACTGGCTTGCAGGGAAGCCATGCAACCGTCCAGCAGTTAAGTTGCGTTGATCAAATCCTTGATTATGATCAGATTCAGTGGCTTCTCGACTAACACCTTCCTTGATAAGGCCAGAAACCCCCTCGTATAAGACAAATTTGGCAAACTTGGGTTCTTCTTGGCCAATAGGATCACCCTCTTGGTGAGGATGTTTGAGGACACGGGTTTGCCCTCCACGTGTTTGACCTGTGTCCACATATTCATCCTGCACAGGAAGATTGTTTGCTTGGTCAAACCTCCTATGGATTTGCTGTTCGCCATCAGAGTTCGAACCGACCTCTTCCTCTAAGGTGGACTTTTCTGTCCTCCCTTCCAGTTCATCTTTCTGAGGAACACCGTGAAATTTCGAGATGAGATTATTATCCGTAATCTCGCCGGCCTCAACCTCAGGCTCCTTATCATTGGTTAACAGAGTAGCTTCTCCTTTGGACGTAGGTTCATCCAAAGAAAAATCTTCACCATTAGATTGGCTGCCAGGCAACTCAATCTTTTTGGCAAGGACATGCTTATCATTTATAGCAAGGGTCATCTTCAAGGCATTCGTGGTTTGCCCCAACTCTTTTTGGGTTCGTTGGAGGGACCCTTCAAATATGTCCTTGTTATCCTTGATGTTATCTGCAAACGGGCTGAACTCCTCATTGAGGATATCTAAGTTTCCCTTGAAGTCTTCAGTGAGTACGGTAAGGTTGTGCTGGTCTGCTTTCCAAAGGATCTTGTCCCCCTTGGCCTGTCCAGCAAGGCCCTCGACCTTCACAATAAGGTCAATGACGCTTTGTTGAATGACGGAGCTCTGGGTCGTCAAACCCTAGGTTTGGGTTGTCAAACTCTGGATCTGTCCCGTGAGTTGTGCGAACATCTGGAAGACTTGCTCCATAGACAGAGCAGAGTCTGTATCTTGGGTCGGCTGAGAGCCTACCATGGCGGTCTCGCTATAGTCTGGGTCACCAAACTGAGCAAGGACCTGTTCTTGAGTGAGGGATCGGCAAGCCGCGCTGTTATGGGGCTTATACCGTAACGATCTGTGCTTAAGACAAGAAAGCTGAGACTTTCGGTACGGCGCTTCCTCTGGTTTCCCTATGATGTATTCGCTTGTACTCCCTGTCCCACTGGGCGTGCCTATGTTTTGGCCACGATCCTCAGCGCGCGGAGCAGAGGTAACTAGCGAACAAAGAGAAGGGGTGTTGCGGGTGTGCCACCTCGCGGACGAGGAAAGAGTTGTAGGTGTGCGAGATCTTGACTTCTGATCAGGCGAATGGGGTTTCAGGTGCCACCTCAGACGAGGATTTACGAGCACAAGCGATCGATACTCACGGAAGTGCGAGCAGAGCAACTAATAGGGAGTTCAGAGAGAAGTCGGGGCAGAGTCCGGAGGGCTCTAAAGAAGAAACCTAAGCGGCGGTGCTTAGGGTTAGGGTTTTGAGGAGCTCGAAGGGTAACTGGGTTTCAGTTTGTATTGTGTTTTTGTATCTGTTTGAGTGTCTCTTTCTGTATGCCTTCGAGCCCTTTATATAGCAATCCGACTTGCGGCGGAAGAAAGATGATCATAGTTCAAGTCGAACTCTGAAACCCTAATAGCACAAGGGCACTGTTCCGCCTGCGCGAACCAACCATCCCGTGACACATGTTCAGTTCGCACACTTCATTCCGCATAGGGCATTGCTTCCGCGCTGCCAACTGTAGACTCCTATGCGAACTGGAATTCATCCCGTGGGCTGTCACAGGATGCTATCTCGCGTGCTCCTTAAGCTCGCTTCCATTTCGCGGGCTATTGCAGCTCGCGAGCCTTAAAAGGACTTTTTTATATTAAAAGGGCCACAGGGATTGGCCCGAAGCACGTCAAAGACTTGTAAAAGTTTTCAACGTTTATTGTGGTGCGCGTGGACTCCGCATGTGTCTTCCTCGCGTAGTCTCCTACGCGAGCCAGTTCACCAGCTCTCCTCGCCTCGCCTACCCGGAGAGTCAATCTCGCCTCGCCTACGCGGAGTGTCAAATAGTAATTCCGCGCGAAGGCATTCCGCGCGCGAGCTATGTAGTTCGCGTGAAGTCATATTCCGCATGCGAGATAATTAAGTGTGCGAGCCCTGTATTTCGCGCGAAGCGCGCGAGCTCTCTACTCCGCGCGAAGTCATTCCGCATGCGAATTCTGTAAGTTAGCTCGCGTGGTCTATTCCGCGCGTGAGCTATGTGTTTCGCATGAAGTCTTTGCAATTCAACTCGCGTGGTCTTACTGGCAGCCATTACTTGTAAATTTAAAGAACTTGGGCTCGCGGATGAGACATAGATCAAGAATTAATTAATATTCACATGGACATTTACTGTCCAGTAAAATATTAATTTAGGCGTAAACAGAAAGGTTAAGACTTATTCTATCCCTACATAAGATAAACACATCAATAGTGAAATCAGAATCTGCCAAGTTTCGTAGGTCAAATTCCACGGGACCTACATGGAATTTCACTCACTGGAAAATGGTGAAATTGGTACCATTGGAAAGGTCTCTGTGTCTACTTTCCAGAGACACCAACCATTTGATCATACCTATCATATTGAGTGAGTTATGGCCGGTTTCGTAAAGTAAGACGAATCTGTCCAAGAATCTGATTTTGGCAAAACAGTCAACTTCGACGGGACTTTGTGAACCGCTCTTGATGAACTAGAATGTGTGTAATATACGGTTGGAAAACTAAAGGAGTCTAGTTTCCAAAACTGTTTACGGTTCATTCATATGTATTTCCTAGAAGAAGTTACGGCTGTTCTAGTAACTAAAGGTCACGCTGCGCGAAAATTAATTTTCTGTACGAACTTATGTTTTGAGTTCACAGGCGGCCTTCTCCTCAAGATCTAAATGTAAAAGATCATGTTTGAGGATAATACGGCATGATCTTGATAATCATTGGCCAATGCCTCATTTAAAGACATGTTAAAGGGTACTGATATGCTAAGTTGTTCTAACTTCCGTGATTAGTAAAAATCAGGAAGAACCCTATGATTGATGTAAAAATCAGGGGGAGGTGCGAACTTCAGGGGGAGTCTAGCACATACATATATGTCACTATCAAATGTGAAGGGTGCGTTGTACTCTTTTTCTCCTACGATCAAGCTTTAGTTTTTTCTCCCACGATCAAGGTTTAGTTTTTTCTCCCACAGGGTTTTTGTTCCATGACGAGGTGTTTAACGAGGCGACATATCAGCACCACCGGCATATCGGTGCGCGGCATAAGCGGGAGTGTTATAAGATATTCCATATGTGTGCATTGGCCTTATGCCATCAGGATATGTAGTTAGAATATGACTATGTATTCCTTATCATTACCATATTAGTACTTTGTAATTCCCTATATAAAGGGCTCCTATCAATAAATAAGAAGATTCTCTTTCTATCTCTCTTTGTTTCTACACTTTATACTTCATCACATTTCCAGTTTTAGGGCTAGCTTCACCTTAATCATTTTGAAAAAAAAAAAATGAAAAAAAAAACCCTAATAAGGCTCTGTTCTGACGAGTGCAAATTAAGCCGCGGAACCCTAGCTAAGAGAGAATGTACGTACGTACAACTGTGTTTGTCTTCTACTAACAGTACTCAATTTATCACCAAGAGGATTTTGATGGATCACTAGCCCTTGTCCGCGCGCAATGATATATGTTGTTGATTCGGAAACTCACACCGACGTGCAACACCAACACACACGTCCTTTTTGCTTGTTTCGTTCGAACAGTATATATGCATGGGTGCTGGAGCGGACCTGATCAATATCCAGGAACGTGAGCCAAATTAACCGATTTGTTGTGGCTTTTGATCTTCAAAATGACATGAACAAGGTACTGAAGTCTGGTGTTGTAGGAGTACGACAACGTACCACCTATCCAGGCTATCATCCTAACTCATCATATCATACATGAGACGCCGGAATGGATTAAAGATGTCGCCTCTATTGTGGGTAGTACGTAAGTATAATATTGGTCGATATCGATGACGACCTTTTTGATCGATGAGAATGGGGGCCGGCAAGGTTAGGGTTCGGGTTTATATGTGTCATGATAACACTCAAGTGCTTAACCCTTTTGTCTCAAGAAATCTATTAGATTAATTGCGCCTAATTAAGGTTGAACATGAGATCTCTCGTTTTGCTTTGAGATTTCGGTGGGCAAATGTGATCGAGCCCTATCATCTGGTATATCATGAGGGAGAATATAGTCCTCCAACAGTACGTGTTTCATGGCCGAAACTGATATGTAAAGTGCAGGCCCAGACCTGAGATTTCTGGGCCTGAGGCGAGTCCGAAAAATTGTGTCCAAACGGTCAGTCGAACTGACCAGAAAGCTTCACCTTGAGCAGAGGAGACCAATAATGGAGAATAAAACTGGCATAATGGTTTAGAAGTTTGGGATAGATACCCAGTTTTTAGAGGCGGAGGGGGTCTATCAACTTAACACACTACTAGAAAAAAGTAGTAGTAAGCACTAAGACGACGAAAATTTCGTCACCTAAGGTTCGTCATCTAAGGGTAGTGGTGAGAGCACTTAGGTTACGAAAATAAGTATTTCGTCATCTCAATCCTTACTAAGATGACGAAAACTATTTCGTCGCAAGAGTGGTTAGCTGACGAAAAATGTTTCGACACAAAATTGGTTAGCTGACGAACAATGTTTCGTCGCCAAATTGGTTAGGTGACTAAAACTGTTTCGTCACCACAGTACTAAAGTAACGAATATTTTTCGTCACCAAAACACTAACATTACGAAAACCTGGCAGTTGTCTGACAATTCGTTCATCCGACTAATGCACGAAATATTAACTTTCGTCAACTTAGTGCTATTTATTTTTAATAAATTTAATAATTTAAAATTATTAATATCACATTTAATATTAACATAAATATATTAAAAACACAAAATGACTCAATATTTCTTCACCATTCACCAAACCACCTGGGTAGTAGCAAATATATATATATATATAGGCCTTCTCAGCTGCGGAGGTCCGCACCAATGGTTTTGGTGCGGATTTCCATTTTTGCACCACTTTTTGATCGAATTTCTCCATCTCCACCGTCCAGTATCTAGATAATATTGTGTAGATCATCTCTGCAAAATTTCAGCCAATTTGGTAATCGTTAAGGCCCTCAAAATTGCGATTTTCTGTTTTAAACATGAACGGTTCATGTTTGACAAAATTCAGTCCGTCAATTTGTTTTTAGAGTTTGAGGGCCTTAACGATTACCAAATTGGCTGAAATTTTGCAGAGATGATCTACACAATATTATCTAGATACTACATGGTGGAGATGAGGAAATTCGATCAAAAAGTGGTGCAAAAATGGAAATCCGCACCAAAACCATTGGTGCGGACCTCCGCACCTGAGAAAGACTGAATATATATATATATATATATATATATATATATATATATATATATATTGATAATCAAGTTCATATATACAAACTCAAGAGTACTTGGAAATATAACCTAGCTTGTTCATACAAAATATATACTAGAAAATAAACTAGTGACTATAAAGCAATGTTAATTGAATCATTGCCTCCATCATCATGATCATCATCATCCGGTACACATAAAGAGCCTCAACGGTCTTGCCGGCTTCGGCATACTCATCAATGATTCCATTCAAGATCACAACCGAATGTAGAACACCCTACACCAAAAGATATAAATGATTAGTAAATTGAACCACCTGCTGCTATATATAATTCGTCTTGAAAACGGAGGAGAAAAGAGGAAACTAAAACAGAAATCCATCTATTACCAAAAAATGGGGTTTCGTTCATTTTTAACAATATACAATTAATTAACCACAATCTAATTCTGGAAGAATATAAAAAGAATCAACATAATGCTATAGCTTTTTGCTCAATATATCGAGCAGTTATTTAGTATTTACCAATTGGTTCTTCACTTGTTTTTAAGGATAGAACATAGCCTCGTAAATGAATACATATAAACAATTCAACTATTGAAGCAATATATACCTTAACTGTTAACGATAAAGAAGAAAAAAAAAACAAATGCAAAGATGAGAACTCACTTAGGCATTGTTGATAATTGGAGTGGAAACCAAACCCATTCTCTTTGCTCGATTCAAGCAACTTATGTGAAAGACCTGGGCAATATAGAAGACTCGATCACCAGGTTTAAACTTTGAACTCATTAGATAGATTCAACCTGTAAGATCCATAAAGAAAAGAAAAACAAAAAGGTTAAACCTTCAATTACAGGACTCAAAACTCTATCTGCAATTTGCATATTTTTGTATTTCTCAAGTCTTCCTCCTTCTGTTCGGTTCGTGACAGTTGCAAGTTAATGAACCCCTGGAAACACAAATCAATCAGTGTTTCTCTCCCATTTGCATCATTTGCATGCTAATTGCTAAACTCACATGTGTAAGCATTAGGAGAACAATTAATTCAGTAATAAACATCAGTGACCAGTAGCACGCAAGTAATCCCTATTCCGTACTGGAACATGATTACCCCATTCCAGATTTCCAACGATAATTCCTAATCGCCTTGGGAAACACTAACGACCCGTTCTCTTTAAATATCTCTATTTTCTGTTAGTTTGTGTAAAACGTAAAACCCTAGTTTGCTATCCCAGTCTATCTCAAGTCAAAAGGCGTCAGGTCACTCAGCTGCTATTGAAGCATATCATACACTGATGCACAACTCAAAGTGAAATTGTTTGATGATTCACATTTTGGAGCACCCCAAATATATAGCTAATTTGTTAGCACACAAGCTGATACAGAGCTGCACTCAAACTACTGCTGGCGTATGAGAAAAGCAAAACATAACAATAAGCAATACTGCTAGATAAATTAAAACATGCATCATAAATTGTTCTTCCCACAAATAATGAAGCTCGATCGATTATAGGGTTAGAACCTTCCTCTACTTAACACACAACTTAGAACAGAATAAGTTGCTTGGCCTAGAACATGCACCATGAAAATTTTCTTACAGATAGAGAAAGAGGATCGGATAGCGAATTTGTAATGCATAATTTGGGTACTCCGAAATAGGCATATACTTATATACCGGGCATTTATCAGCCCAAATTCTGTCAAAATCTGAACTGTGAAAATCTGTTGTATTCTCAAAATTTACTGAATAGAAGTCACAAAAATTGCATAATCTGCATTCTAATCTCATTCTAATCCCTTAGCTACAACCAAACAACAATGAAGATAAAAACTCACAATTCACAAAATCACAATTATTCACATATTCAGATAGAAACTCACAGTTCATAATTATTCACAAAATCACAATTACTCACAGTTCAACACTTCAACAAAACTGCACTACAACTTCCCAGCCTTACAAACACAATTTATTCAAAGCTAACAGTCCATTTCATGTTAACCATAACAATAATACAGAAACTAGGTCAAGATGTAGTTCAAGCAACAAAAGAATATGGATATATTCACCAATTGAAATGCCTAAAGAAGGTCATTGTTCAAAATTTCTCCAAAATTTACTCATTCACTACACAAAACCTAGAAACCCAGAAACCAATACTCATTCTGTGATGACCTGACTAGGCAAGCAAGCTAGTAGGTGTATTCGTCCCAATTCGCCCGGGGGAGACAAAATATAACAGTCCGACCCAGTCCATTGAGATATTGTCCGCTTTGGGCCCAACGACCCTCACGGTTTTGCTCTTGAGGTTTCACCCCAAAACGCGTCTCAACGTAAGGTGCTAGCTCTGCATATATAAGCATAGCAACTTGTCTCTCCCGGGCGATGTGGGATGGATGCACCTACTAGCTTGCTTGCCTAGTCAGGTCATCACAATCCACCCTCCTTAGGGCCTGACGTCTGCGTCGGCACACTTCCGGCTGGGGACAGGCTCTGATACCAAATGTAATAGTCCGGCCCAGTCCATTGAGATATTGTCCGCTTTGGGCCCACCGACCCTCACGGTTTTGCTCTTGAGGTTTCACCCCAAAACGCGTCTCAATGTAAGGTGCTAGCTCTGCACATATAAGCATAACAACTTGTCTCCCCCGGGCGATGTGGGACGGATGCACCTACTAGCTTGCTTGCCTAGTCAGGTCATCACAATCCATCCCCCTTTAGGGCCCGACGCCCGCGTCGGCACACTTACGGCCGGGGACAGACTCTGATACCAAATGTAACAGTCTGACGCAGTCCATTGAGATATTGTCCGCTTTGGGCCCAACGACCATCACGATTTTGCTCTTAAGGTTTCACCCCAAAACGCGTCTCAATGTAAGGTGCTAGCTCTGCACATATAAGCATAACAACTTGTCTACCCTGGGCGATGTGGGACGGATGCACCTACTAGCTTGCTTGCCTAGTTAGGTTATCACAATCCACCCCCTTTAGGGCCCGACGTCCGCGTCGGCACACTTCCGGCCTGGGATAGGCTCTGATACCAAATGTAACGGTCCGGCCCAGTCCATTGAGATATTGTCCGCTTTGGGCCCAACGACCCTCACGGTTTTGCTCTTGAGGTTTTACCCCAAAAGGCGTCTCAATGTAAGGTGCTAGCTCTGCACATATAAGCATAGCAACTTGTTTCTCCCGGACGATGTGGGACGGATGCACCTACTAGCTTGCTTGCCTAGTTAGGTCATCAAAATCCACCCCTGTTTTGGGCCCGACCTCCGCGTCGGCACACTTTCGGCCGAGGACAGGCTCTGATACCAAATGTTACGGTCCGGCCCAGTCCATTGAGATATTGTCCGCTTTGGGCCCAACGACCCTCACGGTTTTGCTCTTGAGGTTTCACCCCAAAACGCGTCTTAATGCAAGGTGCTAGGTCTGCACATATAAGCATAGCAACTTGTCTCCCCCGGGCGATGTGGGATGGATGCACCTATTAGGTTGCTTGCCTAGTTTGGTCATCACAATCCACCCCCTTTAGGGCCCGACCTCCGCGTCGGCACACTTTCGGCCGAGGACAGGCTCTGATACCAAATGTTACGGTCCGGCCCAGTCCATTGAGATATTGTCCGCTTTGGGCCCAACGACCCTCACGGTTTTGCTCTTGAGGTTTCACCCCAAAACGCGTCTCAATGTAAGGTGCTAGCTCTACACATATAAGCATAGCAACTTGTCTCCCCCGGGCGATGTGGGATGGATGCACCTACTAGGTTGCTTGCCTAGTTTGGTCATCACAATCCACCTTCCTTAGGGCCCAACGTCCGCGTCGGCACACTTCTTGCCGGGGACAAGCTCTGATACTAAATGTAATAGTCTGGCCTAGTCCATTGAGATATTGTCCGCTTTGGGCCCAACGACCCTCACGGTTTTGCTCTTGAGGTTTCACCCCAAAACGCGTCTCAATGTAAAGTGCTAGCTCTGCATATATAAGCATAGCAACTTGTCTCCCCCGGGCAATGTGGGATGGATGCACCTACTAGCTTGCTTGCCTAGTCAGGTCATCACACATTCCAAACCAATATCCAAAATTTTCTCATTCCAAAACCAATACTCATTCACTACACAAAACCTAGAAACCAATATCCAAACTTTACTATGCCCAAATAGAAAATCAAAAGGTTAAGAGGCTGATGAGTATGGGTGAGGAAAATTACCTCCTTCCGGACGCGGTTTGCGCCAAACGCTGATCTTAGCAGATGACTGGCCAGTCTGATGATCTTCTATGGAAGGTTCGTTGGCGACGGGCAATGGTGGAGGGAGAGGAGGTGCCGAACTTGACAAAGGCGCCATAAGTCGCGAGGGGACGTTGATTTGGAGGCGACGTGGAGGCCGATTGGATTCGATGTCGATGTGGAAGACGGCGATGTGGAGGTGACATCGATGTGGAAGACGGCGATGTGGGCGCGGAAGAGGCCGATTGGAATTGACGTCGATATGAGAGGAGACGGCGATGTGGAGGAGGAGACGGCGTGTAATCGATTTAGGGATTTCAGAGTAACTATGAGAGAGACAGCGAGTATAGGACTTGATTTGGGTTTACTAAAAGAAACTAAGCCCACGAAAACTGTCTAATATCGTCACCTAAGTGAAATACAAAATTTGGCCCAAAAAAATTGGCGGAAGTTCGTCCCGCCAAATATTATGAAGTTAAGTGACGAATCCATGAACTTTCGTCATCTAAGTGAACCAAATTTCTTTCTACCATTTTCAATTTCGTCGTCTTATTTTAATTTCAACACATTTATTTATTTTTCTTTTTTTCCTAAAAAGAAAAGGTTTTGATAGAATGTGATCTTGTTAAATAGAGAGGAAGCAATATTTTAAAAACTCTTGTGAAATAGGATGTGATCGGTATGGTGAAATACGACTATGGTTGAAAAATCACATATTTCCGGTAACGTTTGGTCCCCGATACAAGCGGCCAACCCTATATACGCTTATGTTTTCCTATGTGGAGCCCTATCGTTGAGAGATGAACGTCCCCAAATTTTTACATGGGTGGTTACATTTCATCAATATGAGAGTTTTGTGTGTGAAAGAATCAATCAAACTAGGTCATATAGGGGTAGGTAAGAGCGTTTTCGTGTAATAAGTGGCGTTAATTTAATGTTGACCGTATGGATCGAGACCTTAACGTTTTCGAAAACTGGTGGATTTTTTTTATAGCCGTATTTAAGTACACTGATCATATCAGACCGTTGAATTTTCATTTTGTAAAATTTAGCCATCATAACCACAACGTGTCTACTAATGTGGTATAACTTGTTTAATAGGTTATATGCAAGTGTAGATCTTTGTGAACGAACTATAAGGAGGAAGCAATATTTTCAAAAACCTTGTGAAATAGGATGTGATCGGTATGGTGAAATACAACTATGGTTGAAAAATCACATATTTCCGGTAACGTTTGGTCCTCGATACAAGCGGTCCACCCTATATACGTTTATGTTTCCCTATGGGGAGCCCTATCGTCGAAAGGTGAACGTCCCCAAATTTTTATATGGGTGGTTACATCTCATAAATGTGAGAGTTTTGTGTGTGAATGAATCAATCAAACTAGGTCATATAGGGGTAGGTAAGAGCGTTTTCTTGTAATAAGTGACGTTAATTTAATGTTCACCGCGTGGATCGAGACCTTAACGTTTTCGAAAACTGGTGGATTTTTTTTCATAGCCGTATTTAACATTGCTCATATAGTACGGTGGGTTTTCTAAAATTTTACTTCTACCCCGTAGTTGGTTCAAAAAGACACACAACTTTATGTTTCGTCACCTAAGTAAAGGTGTTAGACGACGAATTTATTTTCATCACAAAAGTAAGTTGTTAGGTGACGAAATGCATTTTCGTCACGTAAGTGCTCAAAACTTTGGTGATGAAAATATATTTCGTCACCTAACCTATCACTTACATGGCGAAATGTATTTTCGTCACCTAAGTGCTCAAAACTTTAGTGACGAAAATATATTTCGTCACCTAACCTATCACTTGTTTTGGCCACGATCCTCAGCGCGCGGAGCAGAGGTAAATAGCGAGCAAAGAGAAGGGGGGTGCTGCGGGCGTGCCACCTCGCGGACGAGGAAAGGGTTTGTGTGTTATGCGCTTGACTTCTTGATCAGACGAAGGGGGTTTCCAGGTGCCACCTCAGAGGAGGAATTTACGAGCACAAGGCGATCGATACTCACGGGAGGACGTGAGCAGAGCAACAATAGGGAGGTAAGAGAGAAATCAGGGTAGAGTCCGGAGGGCTCTGAAGAAAAACCTAGGCGGCGACGCTTAAAGTTAAGGTTTTTCGAGTAGCTCGAAGGGTAACTGATTTGTAGTTTGTATTGTGTTTTTTGTCTTTGTTTGAGAGTGTACTTGCTTCAGCAGGGAAGCGAAGGCAGAGCTCCGGGGAGCGTTGAAGGTTCGACTAGGTCGAAGGTTTGTATACTTCTGTTGAGTAGTTGATTGTTTTGTTGTATTGAGAGTTGTCCATTTCTGTAAACCTTCAAGCCCTTTATATAGTGATTCGACTTGCAACGGAAGAAAGATGACTTAGAATTCAAGTCGAACTCTGAAACCCTAATAGCACAAGGGCACTGTTCCGTCCACGCGAACCGACAAATTGGTGACACCTGTCCAGTTCGCATACTTCACATAGGATACTGCCGCTCAATTATAGACTACTATGCGAACTGGAATTATAGACTCCTTCTCTCCATCTAGCGGGCTTTAGAAGAGCTTTTTATATTAAAAGGGTCACAGGGATTGGCCCAAAGCATGTCAAAGACTTTTAAGAGTCTTTAACGATTAACGTGATGCACGCGGATTCCGCCTGTTGCTTCCTCGCGAAGTCTCCTACGCGAGCCAGTTCGCCAGCTCCCCTCGCCTCTCCTACGCGAAGTGTCAAATTGTAATTCCGCGCGCGAACTATGTAGTCCGTGCGAAGTCATCCCGCGCGCGAAATCATGTTTCCACGCGAACTGTGTAGTTCGCGCGAAGTCCCATTTGCACGCGAACTGTGTAGTCCGCGCGAAGTTCCGTTCGCACACGAACTATGTAATTCAGCTCGCGTGGTCTCACTGGCGGGCCATCACTTGTAAACTTAGAGAAACTTGGGCTCGCCGGTATGACATGGACCAAGAAATAATTAATATTTACATAGACATTTACTGTCTAGTAAAATATTAATTTAGGCGTAAACATCACTTACATGACGAAATGTATTTTCGTAACCTAAGTTAGCTCTAAGATGACAAAAATAGTGACAAATAATATTTTGTCATTTTGTCACCTTACCTTACTTAGACGACGAAAATTGTCACTAAGGTGACAAAATTAAAGTGTTCTCTTAGGTGACGAATTAAAAATATTTCGTCACCTTAGAACTTTTTTCTAGTAGTGACAGTGAAGATAGGAAAAAAAAAGAGTTAAAAGATAAACAAGTGGTTAACCCTTCTCTTCTCTTCTAAACCACAAAATCCAGTTTTTATTATTGTCGACAGCCATCACTGCTCATCGTCATCTCCATCTCAAACTTCTCTCTCTCTCCCTTCTCTTCTCTTCTAAACCCAACCATTTCTCTCCTCCTCTGTTTTTCATTTTAAAAAACCAAAACCCAAACAGTTTTAGCTAGCTTTAAGCTTTAGTTTCCATGGCTAGCAAACTTTTCTTATCCCTCCTTCTCAAGGCAGCTGCCGGATTTTGGTGCCCCCAGATTTTTGGGGCCTGAGGCGGCCGCCTTGTCGGCCTCACCTCAGGTCTGAGCCTGATAAAATGGGCTAATGCCCTTTTTGGAAAATTTGAGGAGTGGTCTATATAGGACCCTCTTGCTGGTACCTAACAACTGGTCAGGGCCGGTCCTGTGTGCTCAAAGGCGCTAGACGAAATTTTTTTTGAGGCCCCATAATAAATAACCAAATAAAATAAAGACAAAAAAACAAAGGAAAAAAATAACAAAAATGACCATTTAGGGACTCGAACCCTGATTTTCTCTAGTAGTAATTTGAAATACTTACCATCAAAGCAAGTTACTTATAATGTTTACTAACATCAGATTTTATATATTAAAGGCTCTAAGAATTTGAGGCCCTAGACCTAGGCCTGGCTCGTCTTGGCCCAAGGCCAGCCCTGCAACCGGTAAATACTAGGTCGACCCTCCTAATACTGATCGATCAGCATTAATACCCAGTTCCCACCTAGCTTCTTGTAGTTCAGCGATCCTCATCATATGTATACAGGCCCGCTCACCTGCGGGATAGTTTTTATGGGACAGAAAGGGACACTCCAACACTGACCGTTAGATCAAAATGAAGCTGATCTGAGAGATGAAACAAGCTTCACCCCAATTTGTGGGTTCACACCAAATAACTCCCAACTTCAATCCTTTTCTCCTCTCTCTCTCTGGTTGAGATACTCAGGCGAGGAGCACAGCAAGTCAGAACAACACCACCACCATATCACCGACGCCATGGCATACGCTGGCATTGAAGGCTAGGTCGACGAGGGAGACTTCGATGGCGACGGCGCGAACAGCGAGGCCGTGTTTGGTGGAGAAGGAGAGAGACGGAGTGGTCGAAGGTTGGGGGGAGGCGGTTGAGTTGGGCCGGGTCAGGTCTGAGAGAGAAAGGGGAGTAAGGGTCAGAGAAGAGGAAGGAGAGGTCGGCCTGGCAGAGGAGGTAGGAGGCGTGGGAGCGGTTGCCGGTGGAGATGTCAGACTTGGCAATCAAGGGCGGAGGGAGGCGTTGGTGGCGTCGATGCACCAGCTCCGATGTGAATTTACAGGGGTGCAAAATATTCCATATTCAAGATTTCTGGGTTGTTTGAAATCCCAGAACCATTCTTTTCAAATTTAAAAAAGAAAATCCAAAGATTATTGCTTTTCTATTTTAACTTATGCAGATTTTGGTCTTCTTTTTTGGGGTTTCATCAATTTGAATGGTATGTTTGATTGGACGGCGTTGTTGCTCTTCATCAGAGCTGTGGCAGTGGCGTTGTTGCTATGCACCTCGCCTGGGTTTCTCAACCAGAGAGAGAGAAGAAAAAAAGGATTTGGTGTGAACTCACAAATTGGAGTGAAACTTCTTTCAGCCCTCAGATCAGTTTCATTTTCATCTAAAGATCAGTGGTGGAGTGTCCCTTTCTATCCCGTAAAAACTATCCCGCAGGTGAGCGGACCTACATATATATATGCCCGAAATAGAAAATTAATTCCCAGCTGCCCTAGATTTTTTGCTTTGCTTTTGTCATAGAGATCGACGAAGCAACCAGCTGAAATCTCATATATAATTTTAATGGAATTTCTTGTCAAATATAATTATAATTGTTGAAGGAGAAAAGATAACGAGAATAACGGTCTACTCATTCATTGATAGAAATGCCTATTTATAGGCATTACATAGAGTCTCCCGAAGGATCTAAAAGTTCTATCAACTGTAATCTATTCTAATAAGGAAACTGGATTAACCAATCCTGCGTGTATTAGGGCAAGACACATAACAGAAGGACGGAAATATAATTTCCTTAAACACTCCCCCTTGTGTTGCGTCCCTAATACGATATGGTGCTTATGGTGTTGCCTCGGTAAAAACCTTGTCAAGTAAAACAAAAACCTCGTGGGTAAAACAAAAGACTTGGACGAAGGGAAAAAGAGCACAACGCACCAACTACAATTGAAGATAACATATGATGCGTGTAGACTCCCCCTGATGTCTACACAACGACTCCTCCTGATTGGTAACTCAATCTAGGAGTACAGATAAACGGCGCAAGCCAATGCACTTCACATACTTCAAAAGTTGACTTTAGCAACGATTTAGTCATTAAATCCAGCCACATTATCTTTAGATTAGACCTGCTATACTTAGCACTATTTTGATCTTTAAGGAGAAGGTTGCCTAACAACTCAAAACATAAGTTCGCGTTGAAAATCAGATTCACGCGTGGCATGACCTTCGTGTACTTAAACAATCATAACGTCTTCGATACAATAGGTATGGATGAACCGTATAAAGTTCTGAAAACTAGATACACGTAGCTTTCCAACCATACAAGGTCAATAACGTAGTTCATCTTGAGCTGATCACAAAGCTTTGTCGAAGTTGACTGTTCTGCCAAAGCAGATTCTCGGACAGACCCTTCATACTTTACGAAAATAGCCATAACTCACTCAATATGATAGGTGTGATCAAATGGTTGACGTCCCTAGAAATTAGACACATAGACCTTTCCAATGGTACCAATTTCACCATTTTCCAACGAGTGGGATATTTTGTAGGTCACGTGGAAGTTGACCTATGAAACTGGGCAGATTCTGATTTCGTATTTGATGTGTCTTTCGGTAGGGATGAATAAGCCTGAACCTTTCATAGAAGGAATCACTGCCATTACATTGGCGTTGCGTGGGCGCATTCGACCAGTACCTTGATGTTCTTTCACACTCATCTAAAAGGGAGCGAAGATGCTTGAACTCTAGGAAAAGAGTTGAAAGACTAAGATGAACTTGGCCTTACATGCAAGTTTATAGTGAGTGAGATGTCGAGTCGAGCATATTGTAACAAGTACATGAATGTGCTACCATACTTAGATGGAGAATTTCTCCTAAGTCTTCTTCGTCATATGGATGAAACATGTCTTCTCAAGACTTCGACTGATCAAGGGATACATATAGGCATAACTTCATCGTCATTTAGATTGCCTTAAGCCGACAGATGAATAAGCATCATCAATAACGGTCCTCACTTTCGAGACCAAGTGTTCCTAAGATCCATTCATTCTTAATTTTGGATCAGTGGTATCTCTTAGTTTAACAAGAGTTCATCATGATTCATCCAGATTTTACACGCAAATAGGCATAATACTTCATATCCCTTCCCTAATCAAGTAGATACTTAGCAAATATCTTGCAAACGCGCTCCGAGGTCTGGAGCCACTTGATTTGGGTGAAAACTGATATATTCAAGATCTTTATTTACATATCTTAGTTCCCAACAAAGATAAATTGTGACCACAAGCTGCTTGTTCAGTTTTTCAGAAACTACTAAACTGACAAGGTAGTTGAGTGCACTGACATCCATTACGAGAGTATATCTCATCGTAGTCGATTCCAGGGTGATTGTGAGAGACCTTGCTCCAGAAGGTGAGTCTAAACTCTTTTTCTCACTACGCTTTCTAACAAAGTCATAACTGATAGAGTTTACACTTGGGGTGTCGGCGTCACCTAACCAAAGCACTATCTCTTTGTTTAAACTGGATTGCATCTTTCCATTTAGGCCAATCTACAACGTTGGTATTTTCTCAACGAAGTATAGTTCAATATCAAACTCATTAAACCACGTCATCATGTACACCAATGTAATTTCTAAGTGTAGAGATCTCTATATGGATTGATATTGACATTGAGGCGACCCAAATGATGACCATAATCCAGAAATAACAAATGACTGAGTATCATTGATCAAATGATCAAGTTGTGCCAAACTCGCATTCTTCCTTGGCGAGTATGTATCGAACCAAGTGGCCTCCCCCTAAACCATGGGAGCCACGGCCTAACAACACCATCTACCACATTTTTGGTGTCACCATGCCACCATCTATGGGTGACGACATGTCCTCTTATCCGGACATCAACATATCCTCTTATTCGGACATCAATCCTTGTAGGCATGTTTGCAGCATGTATATGTGATCTCGTCACTTTAGGGAACTTGATGAGACACAATAGGGACAAACCACGACAATTCCAAGTCGTTATACTTGAACATTCTTGTTCTTATCTCCCCCTAACGACAGGAAGACTGGCTCATCAAAGTGACATAAAAGAGATCGCCTGTCAAGGTCCTTATATAAGCGGACTATAGTCAAAAGCTCATATCTTCTTCAAAGACAATATTCATCATAAATAACTCATCATTGTGCGCTTGTGTAGGTGCAATTTGGCACATACAACATGTGGACAATATAGATTGTAGAACGTTAACTCAATCCGTTAACAAATATGCATACCGTTACAACCATAACATAAAGATTTGAAAGATGGTGGGAAAAGATGAATAAGTAATACTATGACCCTGCTACAATCCATATTCGTTGGTCTTACAAGTCCAAAAAAAAACTGCTGGCCTCACCGCCGGGACCGGTAAAAAAGAAACCGATTGAATCGACTACCATCATGACCGAACTTATGTTTTATGCTTCCTTTAAAGGTTCACTATTTTTTAGAGCTCCAAACGCTACCAAAGTTTGTAAGCAGGTAGAAATGGGCGTTAGGATTACAAAACCGCCGGCCTCAACGATGGAACCGGCCATAAAAGTGCCGAACTGGCCGTCGGAGTCGCCGGACATCCGTGAACACTTCTTTTGAGCGGTTCACCACCTTCCATGTCTCCAAATGCCACGACATTTTGTGAATATGTAGGCTTGGATGTTAACAATCAGTCTCCCAAACAGAGCCTGAAAAACCGGTCTAAAATTTGGTGAACTGGTTCACACAATGACTGGTCTGCAAGCTGAAAAACCAGAAATTCTAGGTTTTTTCAACTTTTTAATCATTGTTACGGTTCCCCATAACATTCAAATGTTATGGCTTGAGTTAAACCATTGTAAACATCACCATGACATCATTATGCCTTAAAGTGAACAATGAGAAGCTATCTAGGCCAACATCTTATGTATCATTCTTGTAGAATCACTTATAGATCTTGTAATGTCTTACTTAGTGAACAACAACTTAGCATCTTGTTTATATGCTAGTCTCTATATTTTATTGTCTTTAGCGTAGGAGGGTGTCACTCACTCCTAATTGTTGCTAAAGAATAGGCTTTACAAAACAAGTGCATGACCAATGTGATATCATAGGGGGTTCTTTTGCGTCATATTTGCGTGTGGAAGCATGAGTAGTGCCTCTATTGTATAGGAGGATGACGCGAATGACTTTAGTATCATCCATAGGCCGTGAGCATTGCTCATAGCTCCACCAAGTTGTATTTTGGTGATCTTGGATCTCAATGGTTACTTTGCTCAAAAGAAAGGATGTATGTGAGAGTCTTCACTCTTTAGTATACGGATCATCAAAACACGTCCAAAATTATCCCGGACGATTTATGTTAAAGCCTACATGAGTCGATGTCTTCATTCTCATCATTGGAGACAATAACCGATTCAATTAACCGAATCTTAGTGACTCATGAATGTTGCGCATTCATTATAGTGATACATAAGAAATTCTCATCAATTCTCACAATGTGTTTCCAGGTGATAAATGTTGGTGTGAATATCATTAAGTCATAGTACGGTTCCATTGCTTCCTTATGCATGCATAAAGAGCATATGTGACTTGAATCATAACGTCATTAGGCATTGGAACTTGAGCATTAATCCGCTCTTTGATTATTTGTGATGATCTAGTCATCGTAGTCACAACGAATTTATAAAGCACTAAATACATGAATAGTTGTTTATTCCTTGCAATAAGCTAAGCACTCAATCTTACTACGACACATTCATATACAAGAATGTAGAAACAACAGTTTTATGTTAAAACATAGAAACCGAAATATGTTAACAAATTCGATGGAGATTGAAAAAAAAGGTATTGGAATCCTTTGGAGTACATTACATGACGTGATACTACATAGATGGACGAAACAAGGCTTAGAACATGCCAAAGTTGGCAAAATAGATCGTGAGCACTATATAGGGGTGGCGCCACCACCAACGGCTCACTATTAGATCTTGTAGAGAAAGAGGAGGATTTTTCAACATCCAATTTTGGATGACATATAGCGTAACGTAAATTTCTTTTTTGCAATTGTGAATCTGCTCAAGAGTGTAGAAGACTACACTTGTTTGTATTGTCTTTGCAGAAAAATTGACATTACAAATCCTCTTTTGATCAAAAAACGATGTGCATTGCGCTACATCATGATATGCCAAGTGTGCATTGCGCCACACTTGATTTCAACCTTTATAACCTTATAGTAACTGACTAACTGGTGGTCTTTTGTAGTCCAATGTAGTGTCATGTAGTTATAATGCGATATATTGTATTATCATATAGGTTATGTAAATCGAACCATATGTGCAAGACAAAATTTGTATATATATGTCAACCATGCATCGAGGTCTTGACCGTGAATTGAATTCAAATATAACGACTAAGTAACTCTAGTCAAATATGTGAGGTGTATGTAGGGCTGCCACTTGGTTTGGTAAATACCAAACCGATCGAAAACCGACCGAAAATTTATGATTTGGTAAACCGAATTTTGGTAATCGAAATCAAAAAAACGGAAACCGAGAAATACCGAAAAAGTTGGTTTGGTTTTTGGTAAATACCGAATTTACCGAAATTCTAATTATTTAAAGACTTATATTTTGAAAAACACACAGACTAATAATCTTATCTCATGTTTTCAATTGTATATACCATTTAGTAAAAAACAAGACAATGAACAGAAAAATTCAACTATACTTGGTAGCATTCGAGTCTCAATTAAAGCGATCAACTTTAATTCAATATTACTTGTTATATAAAAACGCTCTTACCTACCCGTCTTAGTCGATTCATCACACACACACATAGACAAACCCACTTAGATGACATGTAACCGCCCATGTAAAAATTTAGGAATGTTTTTTCCTCTCTTGATGATAGGGCTCCCCATTGGAAGCACAAGCGTAAATAGGGTTAGCCGCCTTGATCAAGGTCAAAACATTATCAAAAATACCTAATTTTTCTACCATAGTCGTATTTCACTATATTGATCACATCATAGTTCACAAGGTTTTTGAAAATTTTGCTTCCTCTTTGTAGTTGGTTCACAAAGATGTACATATGCATATAACTTACTAAATAAGTTATACCACATTACCAGGCATGTTGTGGTTCCAACGATTACAATTCACAAAATTAAAATTCGATCGTCTGATGTGATCATTATAGTATAATACAATTATGATAGAAAATTCAATTGTACTCAATAATGCTCAGGTCTTGATCAAAGCGGTCAACCATAATTTAACATCACTTATTACACGAAAAAGCTTTTACTGCCCTTATGTGACTTATTTTGGTTGACTCTCCCACACACATACTTTCACATAGATGACACATAACTTGTTCATATAAAAATTTGGAAACATTTACATCCTGACTATTTCGGTAGAAAATTAAACCATACTCGATAATGTGTACTGAAATGATTATCTTTTTTATATGTATTATCAGACTTTAGAAACTCAAGTGATATTTAAATTTTATAGTTTTGTATTGTTTTGTTATATTTTGAAAATATATTTGTTATGAAGTTTGGTAATACCGAAAAACCGACATCCGAAGTTGGTAAGATTTATCTCATACCGAAGTTTTTGGTTTGGTAATTGAAAGTCATATTTCATTACCGAAAGCTTTGGTTTTGAAGTTGGTAATGCCCATTACCGATTCGAACCGACCGAGTGGCAGCCCTAGGTGTATGCCTTCACAAAACTTGGAAAAATAAACGGATTTTGTAGTCACTTAGACTATTAAACCGAAGTCATGTACTTCATATCTTCTGCAATGTAACTTTTGCTTTTAAAATCCGTAACCATGAGAATAATATTCTTATCTTCTTCCATATATATAGTGAGTTTCTTGTTGCAAGAACTCCATATATTTTGTATACATTGACCATAATATTGCTTTCTTTGTAATTAGTGAACCGATGTAGAACCACATCAATAACATGAATTTTCTTTTATTTACTGGCCCAATCTTTTTATGACATATAGGGTTCGAGGCGTTGCCTCTCTCTATTTTCAGAATTCGTGACACAAAATTTGTCACTTTTTTTTTTGGGTCAAATTCAGGGCTCATGTTTCGGTCAAATATTTCAACAACAAGATGGAAGATTGACTATTATCGATATACGATAATTCATTCCAAGTATTAAATTGGGTCAAGACCAATGTTTATGGTAACTCAATTTGATGTAAACCGTAACAAATTCCGTCACAAATCGATATTAACCGCGACAATTTCTGTCACAAATCGATATTAACCGCGACAATTTCAGTCGCAAATCGATATTTGTCCCTTTATTAACCACGACAATATTTTGTCGTAATACTGTGACTTGTTAAACCGTTACAAATTTCAACTTTGATATGAGGGGTCCCAACTCTCAAATCCTCACATCAACCCACGTTATAAGAAAGGTGGGGGTAGAAGAAGGCTACGAAGCCCAGCTATGAAATTAAAATTCAAAAGCGGCAACTTTTATAAAATCTTACTTACTAGTTTGTCATGTAAGAAAAGTTGCCCTTCTAATTTTCATGCCTACTTCCACATGCGTGCAGAGAAGTTTCTCTCGTAATTCCATCACGATTCGTCATGCGAAAAATTTCATGAAAAATATAAACATATGGATAATCAATTCACCATATAATATAAACAGTAAATCTAATTAAAGAATTACTTCAGAAAATAAACTGATTTTACTCATGGGGTAAAAACTTATTACCCGGAGGGGCAAATTTACTGTTTTGCCCCTCGTACAAGTAATCCGCCGGATCGACACAGTGGAGGTGCGGGCGTCGTGCGGCGGCAGACGCAGAGCCAGTTGGGTTTGATGCGGCGCCGATCGTGTGGAGGGGGGCAAGGCTGGTCGCAGATCTGACGTGGCCGAGAGCAGGCGCTAGGTTGCCCGGTGATGGTGGAGCGACGAACGTGCGCGCGCTGGGCTGAGGGTCGTCGAGGTGCTGTCGGATCGGCGCTGTGCTGGTGGAGGGAAGGATGTGGGTCCAAGGCCGGGGAGGCCTGGTGCACTCCCTGCCGGGGTGGCGCAAGGCAGGGGGCTGCCGGATCAGTGAAGGTGGGTGCCCATAGCAATTTTGGGTGCCCAGATCAATATCCATTGGGTACGGCAGCATAAAATTTTAGGGTTTTTTAAGGTTTTCGGCTATGAACTCAGGGTCAGAGCAAAGTGTCTGATAACGTGTTGAAGGAGAAAATATAACGAGAATAACGGTTTACTCATTCATTGATAGAAAAGTCTATTTATAGGCATTACATAGAGTCTCCCGAAGGATCTAGAAGTTCTATCAACTGTAATCTATTCTAATAAAGGAAACTGGATTAACCAATCCTATGTGTATTAAGGCAAAACACATAATAGAATGACGGAAATATAATTTTCTTAAACAATAATATAATAATATTTTAACGTTAAACTTTGAAATTTTGATATGAATTGAAAATTATAAATTCTAATTAACCCATGTTTGAATGTGAGCAAAATTAAGAACAAACCTTGGAACCAATCTTCAAGAAATTGTGCAGAAAGCCTAGCTAGCCTGGCCTACCTCTTGGTGTTTTGAGATCGCGCTCGAGAGATAGAAGAACAATGCAAGGACTTGATTAGTTAGTAGTACACTATTGTGGGTTTGTGACTTTGTGGCAAAAGCTAGCTGAAATTAATTTAGGAGAAATTCCCTTTCACCTTAATTTTAAGTATTTTTTTTTCTCGCAAAAAGAGATTTTAAAATTCCCACCGTCCGTAGTCTATAAGAGCGTTGTTCCCACCAACCTTCCATTCATTCTTTTTCATATTTTTACAGACAAAATTGCCCTTACTTTAATCTCACATACGTCTCTCTCCCTTGTTGATTTCTTTTTAGAGACTCTCTCTCTCTCTCTCTCTCTCTCTCTCTCTCTCTCTCTCTCTCTCTCTCTTAGATCTGATCCCGACAAGTCACCAAAACACCTCTGCCATATCCCCGCCATTGGCCTCTACAGCGGGCTCCTGTTAGGTCGAAGCCCAAATCCGAGAGCTGAGGACTAGGCTCGCCGTCCATGAACTCTGAGGAGTCGGTGGCCACGTACCAAGTGCTTCGAGTCTACCGGGTTTGAAGACCAGTACCTGTTGGAAAGTGCATCTAACATAATCATGTTTATTTTACTTGATATGCACGCAGATTTTGTATTTACTGCAGTAGATCACATTAGCTAGAATATTCTATATCTTTCTCTTGTTTGAGTAGTAATTGTAATAGGATTCCTTCTTAATTGGTTTCCTAACTTGTAGGAGAACCACAGACGTAGGATAGGTGATTTGTATATATTACTACACGATGAATACAATTGAATTATTCAGCCAAACTATCTTTTCCTATATGGTATCAGAGCAGGCTTAACGACCTGTCTTCTCCCTCTGCAAATATCTTGCAGCCTTAATCCCTTTTATTCTCACATATTCCCTCATGGCTATCAATGATGTCATCTCCTCAAGCAACCAAGACAGTTCGTCCTCCCTGGATGAATCTGTCAGCCCGTTTTTCCTTCACCATTCAGACCATCCAGGTCTGGTTCTTGTCTCCAAGAATCTCTAGCTATGTGGCAAAGTCAATTGAACACGGCCACTCAAGCCTTGTTGGTGGGGCAGCAGACCAATGCCAAGGACATTACCGAACTCAAGAACCAAATGGGCCAAGTAGTAGATTTCATGGGCCAGTTCAGTGAACAAGGAAAGCTTCCAGGGGGTGTCATCAAGAACCCAAAGAAGGAGCAAGCCCAAGCCATTACCACAAGGAGTGGTAAAGAGTTGGAGGACCCTACAAGAGTCCCTAAAACGAGAAGGGCTTCCAAAAGCCTTATCATTGAGAGGGAGAAGGATGATAAGGATGTTGGCAATGCAAGCAAGGATGTTGACGCCAAGGTTACCCTACATGATGAAGGTGACGTTTTGTTCAAGGATAATGACCTTGAGAAGGATCTAGCAACTTCTAAAAATGAGGCACCAAAGGTAAACAACCCTAACTCTAGTGGTTGACGCGTCGCGTAACCGGGGTTAAACTAAGCGCACAATTTATTACCCTGCAAAATCATCGTTAGTATAAAATAAGTAGGGATCGTTCAGTCCGGGGATCAATTAGGGTGATCAATCATGATGCTAAAACAAAACACACACATATATACATATTTACAAGTTGTCACGTTAGGGGTTTTTAGAAAACATTACTATGATCCTAAAGACACGAAAAATAAATCCTAGACTAATATTTACATGTGATCGACAACCATACACATCATAGCATAAGTCAAAAGCAATCAAAAACATGCAATAAGATCATACAAGGGAATCGGCAAAACAATGAACAAATAACCTAACTCTAACTTAATTTCGACCTAACTAGAGCCCGTTGCGGTTCATCTAATCGTTATAAGACTTCTTAGATTATACTTAAAAAACACGTTGCGTCGAATCCTAAGCCTTTACTAATTGATTTTAAGAACACGTTGCGTCGAAAATAAAACCAACAAGTAATTATGCACAAAAGTCTTGATCGAAAACACACACAAGGTATGGCGTCACTCATCCTATTAGCATGCAAATTTCTAGAATTATAACTGCCCTAAAAGCAATGGAACCTAATCGACGTTGCGCCTAACTAAGCCCTAAATACTTTGGTTGATGACATCTAAACCTACACAACAACTAAGGCCTTAGCCGCATGCAAGTGTTGATGGAGTTGCTCGAATCCTAGAAACTAATCAAGTTATGAGAATGACTACATGAACATGCTTTGCCTAATCTAATGCACAAAATTATCACAAGTTTAAGAGTATGAAAATCCTAAGTATAGATTTTGAAAATGGTTTCACAACTTTCATACAACAAAAGAATCAAGCAATCAAACATGCATATTTTATAGACAAAATAATGCAAATCTAAACAAATAAACAGAGATGAAGAATAGAATGTATGGATCATACTTTATAAGTTAAAGCTCCAAAGTATGGTGATGGACGGAATTATGAAAGGTGGCCGGCGGTGGTGAAATCTCTCTCTACTTGTCTATAGGATGAACACTCAAAAACTCTCGTATTACAATGACTTACGCTCTGTGTATTGCTAGGTTGTGACCCTTATCTAAGTGCCTAGAGGGTCCTATATATAGTGATTACAATGGCCAGCCAAGCCTTAACCTAAAAACAAGAGGAATTGGTTTTCCTAGTACAACAATATTAGCTTTTCCTAAACCAACTAGACTTTGAACTTCTTGAATCTTCTAGGAACTCCTTTGTTGCGTCTTGCCTTCAAATCCTTGTCATAATCGGCCTAGGATAGCAGATGCAAGCTTTATTTCATGGTTGCACATGGAATCCTCTCCAAAACAGGAAATGCATCTTCCAATCCTAGCCGGACTAGGATTGCTTCTTCTCCTCCATTCCGTGCAAAGCTTTGGCCCTAAATGACTTTTCAAATCTTCAATATGCTTAGTAGACCTCTCTTGATGAGTTTTGATGTGACTTTGATGTAGAAACATTTAACTCCAAACCGGAATTGCAAAGTAGCAGAATCCTGTTTTCCGGCAGACTGACCTTTGGTCATTCCTTCAGGCATAACTCTCTCCTCGTTAATCCAATTGGCGTGATTCCAAGTTCTGGGGAAACTAGGCTCGTAGAGCTTTCCATCCATATATAGCACGCAATTTAATTCCAAGTATTGAATCGTACACAAGCTCTTAAAGTTAGGACACAGTAGCTGGAAACTCTGTTTTAGCCCCTGGAGTGAAATTCTCGAACTGCCGGCTTTGAGCCTTCATTTGTACGACCTCCCGAACTCCAATTGACCTGAAATTTTGACATAATACACTTTAGCTTCCAAATAATACACTTGAAAAATTTCATCGAATTCGGATAAGAATAAGTCAGTCAGACGCAAGCCTCAAAATCACAAAAACTACATATCTTGGCACTTTTTCACAGATTTTCTATACTTAGTCGTTTTTCTAGCAATTTAAGCACATTTTTCCAAAACTATACCAGAGCTTCATTTAACTAAATTATGACTCTATCTTACTCTAAATAGACTTAACAAAGCACAAATAAGGGATAATAAGATACTAATAATGTCGCATTTTATGCTCCTATCAACTACCCCACACTTACCCTTTGCTAGTCCCTAGCAAAACTAACTAAAAGACTCTACTAAAACACTAATGATGCCCCTTAAACATTGTCTCAGGCTCGTATCATGCATAGCTTCAAGTTCAAAAACACATAAGTAACAAGATTCCAAGTTTCATAAACAAGTTCACAGCATGAACAAACAAGAAGTGAGAAAAACAAGCATAAACACATGATGGTAGTCGATCCTCCTCACAAGGTTCACTCTCTTCTTTTCTCTCGATGATGGTATTCACTCATAAGTATATGCAAGGGAAAAGATAATACAACAAATAACTTGCATATTTCAACAATGAAAAGCACTTTGTGAAAATAAACTTTGAAAAACCTCATTTAACAACTATGTGCAAGCATGAACCAAAACCATATGCTTTAACTCTTGAGATAATCTCCACAAATCAAGTTTAACCAATCTTAAGAATCAAGAAGCGATCTCATAAGGGAATGTATTGGGGCTTGGCTAAGGAATGGTGGTTCCTACAATTTTTCTAAGGTTAAAACATCACCAAGACTTAGCTAAAATCAAACTCCTCCTTATGACTTCTTTAAAACGGGCCAAATTTCATCTTGTTGGACCCAACCGTCATTCTCAACTCCTTGAATCATCATGAACATGAACAAAGGTCACATAGAACATTGCTAGACCTTCAAATAACTACAAACTCCAAATTCACAACTCTTCTTTTCATGAAACCGTGCCTATGCCTTTTCTTTTCTCTATATTTTTTTTCTTGGTCGAACCCATATTTTTTTCACTATTTTTTTTTTTCTTTCTTGGCTCGGCTCAAAACACATACATATTTTTTTCTTCTAAGGCACGGCATGCATCAACTTCTACTTTTCATCATCACCCCATACTTGTTTCAAACATCACTTCCTTATAACTCCATTTCAAACTATGCTTCACCAAGTCTTGGTAACAAGGGGATAACTATTCTAAGCTCGGGAATTTTAAATAAGGGTAATGAAAGAAACGGCTCAATGTAGGCTCAAAGGGGTTTACTAAGGAGTCCCACGACGGGCACAAATAGGGTAAAGGCTTTATTTGGCTTTGGTGGTAAACCTAAAGAGATCTTTTCTATCACATTCAAAATCATGGTAGTTTATGATATAAATGTCTCAAAAATCACAAAAGCAAGTTCTAGTAAATTCTAGAGTTCATGAAAAATCTATAGCATATAGTCATTTGAAAATGCAAAGAATAATGAGATTTTAAGATCAAGAATTTCGAAAAATTTTCACTCATGAAGAAAGCAATAAGGCTCTAAAACTCACTAAGGTTGTTATGGAAACAAACTAACCAAAACATGCATGCTTTCAAAATCAATCAAATCTTAAGTGTTCATGCCAATCACAAAATTCATGAAACTCACAATCTTTCTTTAAAAGCATCAAACTATCAACTATGCAATCAAGAGAAAAACATCATAGACTATTTAAGGGCATCCTAAGACTCAAAACAAAATTAAAACACACTTATTTTTGTAGAACAATTTTGGAAATTTTCTATTTTTTTCTTTGGTTTTCTATAAATGCAACGAAAATTTTAAAATTAGCCTAAAAACTTAGTCTTAAAACTAACATGTTTACATGTTACCCTACCCCACACTTAGAAATTACATTGACCTCAATGTAAGCCCATATATAATGAAAATAACTCCTAAGCATGCTTCTAAGGTAACACATATAACACAAAAATAAAAGAGAAGGGATAGGAAATATTCAAACTCTCGTTGATGGCTCCTTCACTTTTATCGTTTGCAATTGGGTTGCCTCCCAAGTAGCGCTTTTGTGTTTATAGTCCATTAGCCTAGACTCTTCACCATGTGTTCATTGCAAAGGCGGAGTATCGGCAATATCCATGGTTTCCACGTCATGCTCCTTGAAGGATTCGAAGTAGGGCTTCTTCCCTTAATGTCGGCCAAGCTCCATCCTATGGCCGATCTATGCTTGTATAGCACCTTGACTAACTTCTTTTCTTGCTCTTCATTAAGCGTTGATGACACAATAACCGGTAAAGTATCACCTTTTTCGAGAAATACATACTTCAAATGTTCCGGAAGCACTTTCAATTCTAACTTCGGGGCCTCTTCTATACTTGGTTTGATCTTTGGTCGAATAAGTGGAAGTGACATGGGAGATTTCGGCATAATGTAGGGTGATGACTCGAGTTCGGCAATGACTTCCAAGATCTCATGTTCGAGCTCATCACGTGCTTCCTTGCTTATTGGTTCTCCTTCTTTGTCAAATCCAGCCCCTTTCTCGATAGCTAGTTGCTCTGCTTGAAGTGAAGACGTTACACATAGTGCAACGGTCTCCACAACATCTTCAACATCACACTCCTTGAGATCGGCAATGGGGTATTTCATAGCTTCAAAAACGTTGAACTTAATCACATCACCATCGAACTCCATTGTCAAGTTGCCTCCCGCAACGTCGATTCTAGTCCTTGCCGTCCTCATGAATGGCCGGCCAAGAAAAAGTTGTGTGCTCATGGCCGAGTCTTCCATCTCCAACACATAGAAATCCGCCGGAAAGATAAAGTGATTCACTTGCACTAACACATCTTCCACATAACCTTCCGGATACTTCTTTGAACGATCCGCAAGTTGAATGACCACATTATCCTTCTTGAGTGGTCCGAGGGTAAGAGATTGATAAACGTTGTAAGGCATAACATTTATCGAGGCTCCCAAATCAAGCATAACGTCTTCAAATCTAGTGTTGCCGATGACACAAGGCACACTAAAGCTTCCCGGATCCTTCATCTTTGGTGGTAACTTCCTTTGAATAACGGCCGACACCGTCTCGCTCATTTTTACCACTTGAGTTTCCCTTGTATGCCTTCTTGTTGTGCAAAGCTCCTTGAGAAATTTTGCATACTTAGGGATTTGCTTGATGCACTCTAGCAATGGAATGTTCACTTGGACTTTTCGAAACACATCCAACACTTCCTCCTCCGATTTATCTTTCTTGGACTTGGCAAACCGAGAAGGAAATGGCACACGTGCTCCTATAACCCCTCCTTTGCTCGGCTCAACCTCCTTCATAGAAGTTGCGGAATCTTTCTCTAAGTCATTCTTCCTTAGAATCTCGAGTTCCACCTTGCTAGGCTCGGATGCATGCTTCTCGGCTCCCTTAGGTTCGGCAACTTCGCCGGCCTCCTTCTCTTGCAAACTCACGGCAACATCATCATCATTTTCCTCAAATACACCATTGCCGAGAGCCTTCTTTGGCTTAGGTACTTGTGGTTCTACAACTTTTCCGCTTCTTGTTGTTATAGCTTGCACTTGCTCGTTTCGCGGATTCTTAATGACACTTCCGGGTAGCTTGCCTTGATCATTGAACTTTCCCATAAAATCCACGACTTGGCCCATTTGAGTCTTCAACTCGTTGATGTCTTTACTCATCACAGAAATATCCCTCGTGTTAGCTTGAGTAGTAGCTAACAAAGATTGAGTTGACGTAGCAATGTTCTTAAAGATCTCGTCAAAGTTGGTTTGACTACCTTGGCTCGGCTGCCCTCCTCCTTGGTTATATGGAACATACGGCCTAGGCATGCCTTGCCCTTGCATAGGACGAACCATGTATTGTCCTTGGGGTGCCGCACCTTGTTGAGCATTCGGTTGAGGGTTTAGCACATTGTTGTTGCTCCAACGAAAATTAGGATGATCGTTGAACCTTGGGTTGAAGTTTTGAGCACGTGGTGCCCCTCCTTGACCTTGAAATCCGCCACCTTGTTGCCCAAAACCAACGGCATTGGCTTCCTCCAAGCCTTCCAAAGCTACTTGGTTGCAAAACTCCGACGTATGCCCTTCCATTCTACACACGCCGCAAACTTGAGCTCCCTTGCTCTTAGCCATATTCGAAACTAGGATAGTGAGCCTCCCCAAGTCTTCTTTAATTGCCGAAATCTCACTTGACTTTGTTGAACTACTAGCCTCATTGACTCGTTCTGAAGAAACCGAGCCAAACTGTTGATTGTTAGTGGCTCTCATCTCCAACAAGTTGGTAACATCTTCTCGACTCTTTTCCATTAACGAACCTCCAGCTGCTGAATCCAAGAACTGTCGCTCCATAGGATGTAAACCCTCATAAAAGTACTGCAATAACAACCCTTCACGAATCCCATGGTTCGGACAAGAATCAACTAAGGCCTTGAATCGTTCATAGTAGATATCGAAAGCCTCATCTACTTCTTGTTTGATAGAAGTAATCTCCTTACGAATTTGCGTCACCCTCGACGATGGAAAGTACTTAGTGAGAAACTCCTTAAACATTGTCGCCCATGATGTCATGCGACCAGCTGGAACCGCAAAGAACCATTTCCTAGCTCGGTCCTCAAGTGAATGTGGAAAGGCTCGCATCTTCACATGTTGCAAATCGGCTCCTTTAGGACACATGGTTTCACAACAAAACTCAAACAACTGCAGATGCTGGTTCGGATCCTCGTTACTAAGGCCATAGAATTTCGGCAATTGGTGGAAGAAACCACCCCTCAACTCGAAATCTTCTGATTTACCTTCCGCAACTGCTGGGTAGGTGATGTTGTTTGGCCGAGGTGATCCCTCAGTTCCATTAATTTGACTGTTTTCTTCTCTCAATGAAGGCATCTTGACTTGAAATTCAGGGTTCTCGTGAACCGAGGATGGTGATTCACAAGAAGAAGTGATGAGCGACGGTGAACGCGGAACAGACGAACTCGGTGATGTAGTAGGGCTCGGTGGTGGTGATTGGTTCGGTAGTGATGTTGAAAGTTGGCGACGTAAACTCAACGGCAATTCAAGATCGTACTCTTCTCCAATACGCTTCAAACGGTGTCGAGTATCTCTAGACCACTGTGACGAACTGGACATTCATAGATCCTGTATATTGAAACAAGAATAAGTTAGTACCGTTGAATTCACGAAAGAAAGCAAACAGATGAAGAATATACAAGAAATAAACACGAAATTTTTACAAGAAAGCATGAAAATCTCGAAACCATATATTACATGAAACCTAGTTATCTTTCTAGTTTATTTTATTCAAACAACTTTAATTTCTGAGGTACGTGGAGCAGAGGAGATAACGTGCAATGAACTGATACAGTTCAAGGTAGTATCATGCTTATTCCGATATACCTTCAAAGATTAAAGACTCATTGGTTTGAGATTGTCCATCTATTTATGTAAAGTTATCTTCTAGCGTCTAAAGTATGGTGATGCTTCGGCCCAAGATGTTGGCTAGGTCGAGCGTACTCTACTACAGATTGTTAAAATCCACTTGGGCTTACCCCCTCACAAGAGAGACAGGCAGGACTCGTTAGTGGACACCACGCCCTGACTCACTCACCGAGAATGATCATCAACGCAATGGGCCTAGAGATCCAGTTAAACAAACCTGAGCTCCTTGTCTATGAATCTTAACACTCAATAGTAAAATAAACATCGATTACTAGACCGGTCTACTCATGTTTCACTAAGCCGCCCTCAACCTCAGACAAGCTAAGTTGTCTTTAAGAGTCAAAGACTCGAAGAAGCATCGCTCATAAGAGGGGTTAAGGCCATAGCTTGACACAAGCGTCTTCCCCCTACATAATATACTTTAGAAACTACAATAAACTCTACACAAATAGACATACAACCTCCCTAGATATTTAATTATGTCTCAAAAGAAAAATAAAATTCGAAATTCACAAAACAAAACAAAACAAGTTTAGCACTCATAACCGATTCTTCAATAGATCCCCGGCAACGGCGCCAAAAATTGACGCGTCGCGTAACCGGGGTTAAACTAAGCGCACAATTTATTACCCTGCAAAATCATCGTTAGTATAAAATAAGTAGGGATCGTTCAGTCCGGGGATCAATTAGGGTGATCAATCATGATGCTAAAACAAAACACACACATATATACATATTTACAAGTTGTCACGTTGGGGGTTTTTAGAAAACATTACTATGATCCTAAAGACACGAAAAATAAATCCTAGACTAATATTTACATGTGATCGACAACCATACACATCATAGCATAAGTCAAAAGCAATCAAAAACATGCAATAAGATCATACAAGGGAATCGGCAAAACAATGAACAAATAACCTAACTCTAACTTAATTTCGACCTAACTAGAGCCCGTTGCGGTTCATCTAATCGTTATAAGACTTCTTAGATTATACTTAAAAAACACGTTGCGTCGAATCCTAAGCCTTTACTAATTGATTTTAAGAACACGTTGCGTCGAAAATAAAACCAACAAGTAATTATGCACAAAAGTCTTGATCGAAAACACACACAAGGTATGGCGTCACTCATCCTATTAGCATGCAAATTTCTAGAATTATAACTGCCCTAAAAGCAATGGAACCTAATCGACGTTGCGCCTAACTAAGCCCTAAATACTTTGGTTGATGACATCTAAACCTACACAACAACTAAGGCCTTAGCCGCATGCAAGTGTTGATGGAGTTGCTCGAATCCTAGAAACTAATCAAGTTATGAGAATGACTACATGAACATGCTTTGCCTAATCTAATGCACAAAATTATCACAAGTTTAAGAGTATGAAAATCCTAAGTATAGATTTTGAAAATGGTTTCACAACTTTCATACAACAAAAGAATCAAGCAATCAAACATGCATATTTTATAGACAAAATAATGCAAATCTAAACAAATAAACAGAGATGAAGAATAGAATGTATGGATCATACTTTATAAGTTAAAGCTCCAAAGTATGGTGATGGACGGAATTATGAAAGGTGGCCGGCGGTGGTGAAATCTCTCTCTACTTGTCTATAGGATGAACACTCAAAAACTCTCGTATTACAATGACTTACGCTCTGTGTATTGCTAGGTTGTGACCCTTATCTAAGTGCCTAGAGGGTCCTATATATAGTGATTACAATGGCCAGCCAAGCCTTAACCTAAAAACAAGAGGAATTGGTTTTCCTAGTACAACAATATTAGCTTTTCCTAAACCAACTAGACTTTGAACTTCTTGAATCTTCTAGGAACTCCTTTGTTGCGTCTTGCCTTCAAATCCTTGTCATAATCGGCCTAGGATAGCAGATGCAAGCTTTATTTCATGGTTGCACATGGAATCCTCTCCAAAACAGGAAATGCATCTTCCAATCCTAGCCGGACTAGGATTGCTTCTTCTCCTCCATTCCGTGCAAAGCTTTGGCCCTAAATGACTTTTCAAATCTTCAATATGCTTAGTAGACCTCTCTTGATGAGTTTTGATGTGACTTTGATGTAGAAACATTTAACTCCAAACCGGAATTGCAAAGTAGCAGAATCCTGTTTTCCGGCAGACTGACCTTTGGTCATTCCTTCAGGCATAACTCTCTCCTCGTTAATCCAATTGGCGTGATTCCAAGTTCTGGGGAAACTAGGCTCGTAGAGCTTTCCATCCATATATAGAACGTAATTTAATTCCAAGTATTGAATCGTACACAAGCTCTTAAAGTTAGGACACAGTAGCTGGAAACTCTGTTTTAGCCCCTGGAGTGAAATTCTCGAACTGCCGGCTTTGAGCCTTCATTTGTGCGACCTCCCGAACTCCAATTGACCTGAAATTTTGACATAATACACTTTAGCTTCCAAATAATACACTTGAAAAATTTTATCGAATTCGGATAAGAATAAGTCAGTCAGACGCAAGCCTCAAAATCACAAAAACTACATATCTTGGCACTTTTTCACAGATTTTCTATACTTAGTCGTTTTTCTAGCAATTTAAGCACATTTTTCCAAAACCATACCAGAGCTTCATTTAACTAAATTATGACTCTATCTTACTCTAAATAGACTTAACAAAGCACAAATAAGGGATAATAAGATACTAATAATGTCGCATTTTATGCTCCTATCAGTGGTTTAGTTAATACTAACCCATCTTCGTGTTTACCATTTCCCTCTAGGTTCACAAAGTCCAAGAAGGACAAATCTGATGAGGAGGTGCTAGAGGTGTTTAGAAAGGTGCAAGTGAACATCCCTCTTTTGGAATGCATCAAACAGATTCCAAAGTATGCCAAGTTTCTGAAGGAGATGTGCACCACGAGAAGGCATACGAGGAAGGAGCAAGTAGTGCGCATGAACGAGACGGTTTCCGCCGTCATTCAGAGGACGCTACCCCCCAAAATGAAGGACCCAGGGTGTTTTTCTGTACCTTGTGTTATAGGACAAACTCGTTTTGAAAATGTTATGCTAGACCTAGGGGCGTCAATTAATGTGATGCCCTACAATGTTTATGAGTCCCTAGCTTTAGGACCTTTGAAGAGAGATAATGTCATCATACAACTTGCTGATAGGTCTAACAAATACCCTGAGGGGTATGTGGAAGATGTTCTTGTGCAGGTGAACCAGTTGATCTTCCCAGCGGATTTTTATGTCCTACACATGGAAGAGTCCCCCCTAAATTCCACTCAATTGCTTTTGGGGCGACCTTTTATGAGGACAGCAAGAACGAAGATTGACGTTGCTGCAGGAAATCTCACCATGGAGTTTGATGGTGAAGTGATTGGCTTCAACATTTTTGAAGCAATGAGGTATCCGGTTTCTGATCTTAAACCATGCTATGCTATTGACGTTGTTGACTCTATTGCGCAGGTTTCATCAGAAACTTTGGATCTATAGCAATTAGCCATTGAGCTAGGGGCGGGATATGACAAACATGGGGAGGAGATAACAAAGGAAGCACGGCTTGATCTTGAGCCGTCTATTGCTAAAGTGGTTGCCATTCTAGAGGCGACACCCTATGTCAGGTATAACAAGTTCGAGTCAATTCCCATTTCCACTAACAAAATTCTTCCATCTGTGGAACAGGCCCCTAAATTCGAACTGAAGGTGCTTCCGAACCATTTGAAGTACGTATTCTTGGGAGACGATGACACTCTACCAGCTATTGTGTCATCACAGCTGAGCGAACAGCAGGAAGCAAAGTTGATTGATGTGCTTAAGAGGAACAAGACCGCCATTGGATGGACGTTGGCGGATATCAAGGGTATCAGCCCTACTACTTGTGTCCATCGGATCTTGCTCGAGGAAGGAGCGAAGCCCACTAGGGAGGGTCAGAGGCGCTTACACCCCCCTATGATGAAGATTGTGAAGGAGGAGGTTATCAAACTCCTTGATTGTGGCGTCATATATCCGATCTCGGATAGCCAGTGGATATCGCCAGTTCAGGTCGTACCCAAGAAGAGTGGAGTCACAGTGGTGAAGAACGACAAGGATGAGCTCGTTCCACAACGGTTGGTGACTGGACATAGGATGTGTATTGACTACAGAAAGTTGAATGCGACTACAAGAAAAGATCACATGCCTCTTCCATTCATGGACCAGATGTTGGAAAGACTAGCTGGGCACGAATTCTATTGTTTCTTGGACGGGTACAGCGGTTATAATCAGATATGCATCCACCCAGACGATCAAGAAAAGACAATGTTTACGTGCCCTTTTGGGACGTTTGCGTACAGACGGATGCCATTTGGGCTATGTAATGCCCCAGGTACGTTCCAAAGATGCATGTATTCCATATTTTCTGACTATATCGAAAACATTATTGAAGTCTTCATGGACGACTTTAGTGTTTATGGTAGTGATTTTGATGCATGTCTACAAAATTTGGAATTAATCTTGGAAAGATGTGTTGAAACTAATCTTGTGTTGAATTGGGAAAAATGCCATTTTATGGTAACTCAAGGGATAGTTTTAGGACATATAATTTCTGCTAAGGGTATAGAGGTTGATAGGGCCAAGATTGATATTATACTTCACTTACCCTCCCCTACAACTGTAAGAGAGGTACGTTCGTTCCTTGGCCATGCAGGTTTTTATAGGAGGTTCATCAAAGACTTTTCATTGGTGGCCAAGCCCTTGTGTACCCTATTGCAGAAAGACGTACCGTTTGTGTGGGATGAGAAGTGCGAGAAGGCATTCATGGCGTTGAAAGAGTTGTTGACATCTGCCCCCATTATGGCGCCACCTGATTGGAGTTCTCCATTTGAGCTCATGTGCGATGCATCAGCCTATGCGGTTGGAGCGGTTCTTGGACAGAGAAAAGAAAAGAGGCCTTGTGCCATATATTATGCTTCTAGAACCCTCAATGATGCTCAAATGAATTACTCTACGACTGAAAAAGAATTGTTGGTAGTCATTTTTGCTTTAGAAAAATTCCGTTCATATTTATTGAATTCTAAAGTGATTGTTTATTCTGATCATGCAGCCCTCAGATATCTGATGAAAAAAAAAGATGCAAAGCCACGCTTGATTCGATGGATCCTCTTATTACAAGAGTTTGACATTGAGATCAAGGATAAGAAGGGAAGCGAGAATGTGGTGGCGGACCACTTGAGCAGAATTGTGCAAGAGGAGGAGACGTTACCCTTGCAAGAGTCATTTCCAGATGAGCAGCTTTTTCGATTGGAGGCACACGAACCTTGGTATGCGGATGTTGTTAATTATTTAGTTACTAAGACTTTTCCTAGTACATTATCTCAGGCATCCAAGGCGAGACTGAAGAAGACGGCGAGATACTACATTTGGGATGATCCATACCTTTGGAGACATTGTAGTGATCAGCTCATTCGACGTTGTGTTCCACAAGAAGAGCATAGGCCGATACTCAAATTCTGCCATAGTGAGGCGTGTGGAGGTCATTTTGGAGCGAGGAGGACAGCCCTTAAGATATTGGACTGCGGATTCTATTGGCCCACCATATTCAAAGACGCATATGCATTTTGCATGACATGTGACAGGTGCCAGAGGACAGGTAATATCGGCCCTAAAGATCAAATGCCCCTTTCACCAATTATCGTTGTGGAAATTTTCGATGTTTGGGGTATTGATTTTATGGGCCCTTTTCCCTCTTCTAAGGGATTCTTGTATATCTTATTGGCTGTTGATTACGTATCTAAGTGGGTTGAGGCAAAAGCCATGCGGACTAATGATTCAAAGGTTGTTGCAGATTTCTTGAGGACTAACATATTTTCCAGGTTTGGGGTACCACATGTGCTTATTAGCGATGGAGGTTCTCATTTCTGTAACAGAACGATCAAGGCTTTACTCAAGAAGTATGGGGTCACCCACAAGGTGTCCACACCATATCATCCTCAGACGAGTGGCATGGCAGAGGTGTCGAATAGGGAAATCAAGCGGATTTTGGAGAAGACTGTGGGCCCAACGAGGAAAGACTGGAGCGACAGACTCGACGAACAATAAAGATTCCTAATCCAAACAGGTTTCCTAGTCTACAAGGATTCCTACTCAAACTGGGACTCTTCACATTTTCAGACAATTTCTGCGTTTTATGCTTATTTCACAACCAACTCTGCCAAAGACTCCTAACATGACTCAATGACTCTATATTACAATACTAAGGGCTAAACATTGCATAAATGGGGGTAAAAACATATTAAGAACGTCGCACAATGTGCTCCTATCAACAGGCGAGAACTACACTTCTTGGTGCCGCGCTATGCGCATCTCTTTGAGTGCCAAAAATAAAATTGGCTTCATCACCGGCAAAATTACAGAGCCGTCTGTAGCCCTAGAACCAGATGAGCATGCACTGTGGCAAAGGTGCAATGATATGGTGCTTTCATGGATTCTCAACGCTCTTGAACCTGACCTTGCCGATTCAGTTCTTAGCTGTGCCACACCATATGCTGTATGGGAAGACCTTCGCGAGAGATTTGCGTTGGGCAATGCTCCTCGCATTTTTCAGGTTCAAAGGGACATTTATCGTATTGAACAGGGTCAACTATCCATTGCAGCATACTATACAAAACTGAAGGCTCTTTGTGATGAGCTTGGTTCGTACAACACAGTAACCTGTACCTGTGGAGCACAAAATGATCGAAGTAAGTTGATGCAATTTCTTATGGGTTTAAATGAATCTTATGCTGCTACTCGTGGACATATCTTGTTGATGAATCCTTTGCCTTCGGTGAGACAAGCTTATGCTTCCCTTGTTCAAGAAGAAAAACAGCAAGAACTTGGTTCCTCGCTTCTTATGTCGTCCAACAGTGCAGCCATGGCAGTGCGTAGCAACAACTATGGACCACAACCTCAGATGCATGAGAATCAAGGCAACAATTATCGTTCTCGTGCTCCAATCAAACATTGCACTTACTGTGACAAGGACTACCATACTGAAGCAACTTGTCATAAGAAGCATGGCTACCCTCCTGGCCATTGTCTCTACAAAGGTCCAAAGGCAAGTAACTCTACAAGGAGACGTTAAGAAAATCCTGGTGCCAACCATGTTGATGCAACTCCAACATTTGAGGAACTACAGAGAATGATCCCTGACCTTACAGAAGATCAATACACTCAAGTAGTTGCTGCTTTGGTTCCTACATCAATCCCTCAAGCCAATGCTGCCTCTGCAACTGAATATGCTGCAGGTTTGTTGCCAGTTGCTCCAAATCGTTGGATACTCGATTCTGGAGCAACTCACCACATCACTTCCTCTCCTGCATCATTAATAAATGTTAAGCATCCTCACTTGGCACCTGTATCTTTACCTAGTGGAGACACGGCTGGCATAACCATGACAGGATCCTTTTGATTTAATGACTCTTATCAATTAAATGATGTGTTATGTGTGCCAAGTTTTCGAGTTGATCTTATGTCCGTTGGCAAGACGATCGATGATTTATATTGCTCAGTGACATTTTTTCCTTCTTGGTGTATTTTACAGGACTTGGCTACGAGGACGATGATTGGTGTGGGTAAGCGACGTGGTAACCTTTACTATTTGGTGGCATTGGCTTCGACTGCTCCTTCATCTCACTTCTCTTGCAACCTCATCATATCCTCTGATCTTTGGCATCGACGTCTTGGCCACCTTTCATCTGCTCGTTTACAATTTTTAGCAAATAAATCTCTCCATTGTGTTTTTGATTCTAGTCATAAGTGTGATGTTTGTCCGTTGGCGAAACAAACTCGTCAACCTTTCCCTACCAGTTCAATTTCAACTTCAAGAATATTTTCTCTTATTCATTGTGATATTTGGGGTCGTTATAAAACTCCTTCTATTTCTGGTGCTCATTATTTCTTAACTATTGTGGATGATTTCTCCCGATTTACATGGGTTTTCTTGATGCGACACAAGAATGAAACACAACCTCTTCTTCGTCGTTTTTTTACTTATGTCACTACTCAATTTAACACTAAAGTTCAACAACTTCGTTCCGATAATGGGGCTGAATTTTTATCCTTACAAAATTTCTTTCTTGACGAAGGTGTTCTTTTTCAACGTTCTTGTGTTTATACGCCACAACAAAACGGTGTTGTTGAGCGAAAACACAGACATATACTTGAAACAGCTCGTGCCCTTCATTTTCAAGCACATCTACCTATAAAATTTTGGGGAGAATGTGTTCTCACAGCTGTTTATATAATCAATAGACTTCCCACCTTGTTACTTCACAAGAAAACACCTTTTGAAATTCTCTATAATAAGCTTCCTGATTATTCTCGAATGCGAGTTTTTGGTTGTGTTGCTTTTGCTACAATTCCCATTTCATCTTCAAAATTTTCTCCCCGTGCAACAAAATGCATTTTTTTGGGTTATCCTGAGGGACAGAAAGCATATAAGCTGTATGATATTGGGAGTAAAAAGATTTTCGTCAATAGAGATGTCGTTTTTCTTGAAGATCAATTCCATCACTTACCCGAACCGAGCCCAACTGATGTGAACCCAACGGCCCAGTCTCTTCCTATCTCTATCGATGTTGACCCCTTCTCTCTGCCAATCTCTGTCTCAACTCCATCTTCTTCTTCCTCTCTTCCAAATCCCACCACCATACCATCTTCTCCTCCTCCAGAGACGGACCCAACACCACCTCCTTCCACACCAACCGCTTCGCCGGCTCCACCACCACCTCCACCGTCG
Source organism: Fragaria iinumae (assembly GCA_009720345.1). Lineage (NCBI taxonomy): Eukaryota > Viridiplantae > Streptophyta > Magnoliopsida > Rosales > Rosaceae > Fragaria > Fragaria iinumae. The sequence continues at coordinate 19,449,744 of CM019117.1, read as the reverse complement.
TCGTCTCATGATTTGGCCGACGACGTCACTTCCGATTCTCCATCACCTGCTCCCGTCCTCAATCCAGCTCCTGCTCAACCCGAGGTCCCTCCTAATCAGCCCCTCAATGTCGCTATTCCCATTCCTCAGCCCAATCTCGCCGAACCGCTTCGTCGTTCCCAACGATCTCGTGAAGCCAACGTCCGCCTCAAAGACTACGTTTGCTCGCAAGTGATTTTGCCTCCACATCAATTGTCCTCGGCCTCGTCCTCTCTGACACCAGGTACACGCTACCCTCTTTGTCACTATCTATCATACGATCGGTATTCACCTGCCTATTTGAATTATGTTGCTAATGTCAGTCGCGATGAGGAACCGGTTTCTTATGAAATGGCCTCAGCTGATCCTCGATGGCAGGCTGCTATGGACTCTGAGCTTTAAGCCCTCATTGACAACAAGACTTGGAGTTTGGTTCCTTTGCCCCCTGGCAAACGCCCAATCAGCTGCAGATGGGTGTATCGTGTCAAACGCAAAGCAGATGGTTCTGTCGAGCGCTTTAAGGCTCGCCTTGTTGCCCGTGGTTTTACGCAAACGGCAGGTATTGATTATCATGACACCTTTTCTCCTACTGCCAAGATGATCACTGTTCGCTTTATTCTTGCTGTTGCTGCTAGTCTGCATTGGCCATTACAGCAACTTGATGTCAACAATGCCTTTTTAAATGGAGATTTGCTTGAAGAGATTTACATGTCTCCTCCTCCCGGGCTTCGGCGACAGGGGGAGAATTTAGTATGTCGCCTCCACAAATCCTTATACGGATTGAAACAAGCCTCTCGCCAATGGTTTTCAAAATTCACAGAGGCTATCATTGCTGCCGGTTTCTCCCAGTCCAAATCTGACTACTCTTTATTTGTCCGCAAGCATGGTACATCTATCACTGTTTTGTTGATTTATGTGGATGACATTCTAATAACAGGAAACACTATGGAAGCCATCAATGCCCTTAAGCGACTCCTTCATACCCGCTTTCGCATCAAGGACCTTGGGGATCTCAAGTTCTTTCTTGGTATTGAAGTAGCTCGTTCCAAGAAAGGGATTTATATTTCTCAACGCAAATATGCCTTGGAAATTATTAAAGACAGTGGCTATTTGGGTGCTAAGCCAGTTGAATTTCCTATGGAGGAGTCCAAGCTTTCAAACAAAAGAGAATTACTCAAAGATGCTGGTGCATATCGGTGTCTTGTTGGCAGGTTGATTTACTTGACTATTACCAGGCCTGACATTACTTATTCAGTTCATATTTTAAGCAGGTTTATGCATGAACCTCGCTTAGAGCATATGACTGCTGCTCTTCGAATTGTTCGCTACTTGAAGTCATCTCCACGACAGGGTTTACTTCTTCATGCCAACAATTCTTTAAATCTCAAGGCTTATTGTGATTCTGATTGGGCGGGGTGCCCAATTACACGGCGATCTACTACTGATTACTGTGTGTTTCTTGGTGATTCTTTAATCTCATGGAGAACCAAGAGGCAAAAGACTGTGTCTTTGTCCAGTGCAGAAGCAGAATACAAAGCAATGGCAGGTACTTGTTGTGAGCTTACTTGGATACGTTATTTATTAGCAGATTTGCATATGCCTGTTACAAGTCCTGCTATTTTACATTGTGATAATCAAGCTGCGTTACATATTGCAAAGAATCCAGTGTTTCATGAAAGGACTAGACATATTGAAATGGATTGCCATTTTATTCGGGACAAAATTGTTAAAGGTGAAGTTGTCACTCGTTTTGTGACTTCTTCACAGCAGTTGGCAGATGTGTTTACAAAGGATCTAGGCAAAGAGAAATTCAGACTGCTTATAGGCAAGTTGGGAGTTACTGATATACACTCTCCAACTTGAGGGGGAGTGTTGGAAAGTGCATCTTACATAATCATGTTTAGTTTACTTGATATGCACGCAGATTTTGTATTTACTGCAGTAGATCACATTAGCTAGAATATTCTATATCTTTCTCTTGTTTGAGTAGTAATTGTAATAGGATTCCTTCTTAATTGGTTTCCTAACTTGTAGGAGAACCACAGACGTAGGATAGGTGATTTGTATATATTACTACACGATGAATACAATTGAATTATTCAGCCAAACTATCTTTTCCTATAGTACCTAAACCCGAATGAAGGAATCCTTGGATCTGAGATAAAGCTACTCTTTACATGTATGTATTATGATAAGAAATTCATCATATCAAGTGTGTCTGGAGGTATCTATTGATGCTTTGGGGATGAGATGTAAAATTTGACACCATTCATGCTTTATAGCTACAGAGATTGAATCAAAATTTGAAGGAGATTAAAGCTGGTATAGAAATGGAGGACTACCTGGCGGAGCACGACGGAGTACAGGACGAGAGGGAGAAGATCTGAGCGAGAGGACGCGAATATGAGTGAGAGAGAGAGAGAGGCATTTGTGGTGTGTTAGAGTTTCAAGGGTAGTATCGTCTTTTTCTTCGTTTACTTGGCTAGTGGCATTGTCTCTTAAAATTGAAAGTTTTAATTAAGAACGAGGAGGATGACAACGGAAAATCTCAATTACTCGAACCCTTAATCTATGTAGAAGAGAGAGGCCCAAAAATAAATCATGGAATAGAAAACTAAATTTGAATAATAATAGCAATAACAACAATAATTTGTTTTTTTTGTTTTGTGTTTTGACACCAATGATCGATATCCTCTTTCATCTAGCTAGCTCCTTAACTGATACATACATTCTGGTACGGTCATGACAATATTGTTACATATGATAGGCGGTCATGACAATATTGTTACATATGATAGGACTAACTATTGGAAAACGAAAAGACGAGGTGGATCAATTACTGCACATTTAACAACTTGGGCGGGCAACCACAGATTAAAACTGGCTTGCTTGGCCTGCAATCCTAACAAAATAACTGATTAATCCCTATGCTTAATTATAACCAGCTTACCTTCTTCTCGCTCCATGATCATTCTCTCTAAACCCCCAGGAAATGATGTTATGGTAATCAACTTGGGAGGCAACTGAAGCGAGGAACAAATTCCACACAAATGAATATGGGTGATTTTAGGGGTCCTCCTCTTCCTCCACCTCTACTGAAGGGTGAGGATTGGCGGCTGCAAGTATATGAGAAAGATACTATGTTGGTATGTTATAATAAAACGATAACACACGCCACTGGAGTGTGGAAGGCTGAAAATGCCTTGCTTAACACTCTTCCTACATTCTTCACTCAACTTGCTCTCATCCTTACCTTCACTTACCTTCTCAAGCGTCTCTTTAAACCTTTGCGCATATCGTGCTTGGTCGCCAACGTTCTCGTAAGTAATTTGTTTCTCTATCGATCAACATATGTTTGGGTTCGTTACTCTTTTCTCCGTGGATTAGATGTTAAGCATGCATGTCTATGAATGCATGAAGTTTTAACATACACTGTTTGTTTTTTCTTTGATGATTGAAGGGAGGCTTGATTATCGGTCCATCTGGATTTGCTTTCCAGAAATTCTCTCTCAATTACATTGTTCCTTTTGGATCGATAATGACTCTGGAAACAATTGCCAACTACGGCTTGATTTACTACATGTTCCTCAAGGGATTAGAGGTGGATTTGAAACCGATACTTCATGCTAGTAATAGGGTATTGAGCATTGCCATGGCAAGCATGGTCATTCCAGCCTCTATTGGCTATGCTCTACATAAGTTACTACTAACGGAGGCCAAGATTGGTGCTCATAATATGTTAATGAATGGATCTCTCTTCTGGGGACTTACTCTTTCTACCACTAATTTCTCAGAACTGGCTCAACTACTTGCAAGTGTCAAGCTCCTTCGCTCTGAAATTGGTCGAACAGCTCTATCCATAACTGTTATCACCGACTTCATAACTTGGGTTCTTCTTGTGATCACAATGGCTGCTGTGAATAATTATCACTTTCACACAATGTTATCCACCCTTGCATTCATAATAGTCTGCATATTTGTTCTTCGTCCGGCTATATCATGGATTGTACATCACACCAACATCGACGAACACTATGATGAGCACCATGTAAGTCTTACTCTTTTTGTGGCTCTGCTATTCGGGTACATTACCGATTCGTGTGGATCGCACTCCATTGTAGGAGCGTTCATGTTGGGGGTGATTTTGCCCAGGGGAGAGCTCAAAAATGCAATAACGGAAAAGGTCGAATACTTTGTCTCCGAGATTATGCTGCCACTCTTCTTCTTAGTTATAGGGATGAGACTACACCATACTCTTACGGGTATTCGGATAGTACTGTTCTTGGCAATTATTGTGTTCGCTCTCTTGGCTAAACTCGTTGTAACTTTCATCGTTGCTCTAATCTCTCAAATGTCACTACGAGATAGTTTTGCTCTTGGACTACTCATGAACACCAAAGGCGTGTTTGCACTGATTATCCTCAATGTCGGCCGTGACCTAAAGGTACGTACTGTCACATCACACATCCCTTCCCTCTAGGGTTTAGAATTTAGGGTTTAGGCACCATGTAAGTCTTGCTCTTTTTGGGGCACTGCTATGCGGGTACTTTGCAAGTTTGCATGCATGAAATGCCTTCTCTTTGTTTTTTTTTTTTTTTGGCAAGTCAGTTATTCAATGAAAAATATGCAACTAATCTTTTCATGCATGTCACGAATAAACTAGGTTCTGGACAACCAATCATTCTCAATAATGGTGTATGCCGTTGTGGTAATGACGGGAATTATTGGACCCATTATGACTATCCTTTACGAGTCATCTGGCACATCTAAGCAGATCCAGTGCAAAAGCATAAGAAGCATACAACAATCCAACTCCGAGTTCCGAGTCCTTGCTTGCATCCATAAATCCCAAAACGTACCCGGTATAGTGAACCTCTTGGAGGCTTCGCATCCGACCAAGGAATTTCTGATGAGTGTGTTTGCAGTCCACTTAGTAGAGCTTACGAGCAGCCATGCCTCGGCCATGCTCATAGTGCACGACACATGCAAGTCCACCGTGGGAGGAAGCCGGAAAGGCGACGACATTGCGACCACCTTCGAAAACTTCCAGAATGAAAATGATGGCACCATAGTACAAGCACTCACTGCAATATCTTCTTACACCACCATGCATGAGGACATTTGTAGCCTCTCTGGGGAGAAGGACGCAAACCTAATAATAGTCCCATTTCATAACGAATCTACATTGGATGGGGGAGTAGAGGACGTTAACTCTTCAATCAGACTAGTCAACACTAACGTTCTAGACAACTCGCCGTGCTCGGTGGCCATCTTTGTCGACCGCGGCCTCAAGAGCACACTAACCGAGTCGTCGTCCGGCAACAACTGCCGCCACCATTACGCCATGATCTTCACTGGTGGGCCAGATGACCGGGAGGCATTAGCATATGCATGGAGGATGGCTGAAAACCCTAATGTAAATTTGACCGTTGTGAGAATCACCGCCGGCGAAGATGCTACGTTTGATTTTCCCGATAAAGACGGAATTCTAAAGGCCATTCAAGACAGCGAAATGCAGAAGCTACTAGACGACCAGTACATAGAGAGTTTGCTGATCAACACCAGGAACCAACCTTCAATAAAATTAACTGAGGAGGTGGTCAACAATGGTGAAGAGACTATACAACTGATAAGTTCCATGGGAAATGATTATGATCTTTATATAGTGGGACGAGGGAAAAAAGTTTCCTCACCTCTAACGTTTGGGCTTTCCTCCGACTGGGGCGATTGCCCGGAATTGGGACCGATGGGGGATACATTGGTGTCGTCAAGCTTCTTGGCCAATGCGTCGATTCTGGTAGTGCAAAAAGGTACTACATCAGAGAATAATGAACCTCTTAGAGAGTCTCTGCACAACAAAGGAGATCAAGGGTCCTTTGTCATTTATCGTAACGGTAAAGTTGATGGTGACGAAAGTGATGATGATCGGCTATGAGTTTCTCCTTGTTTTTATCGAAAATTCTTCTACGCACTCATGTGTAAGTTAACTGAGTGATCAATATGCAATATTTTGATTCGGTCATCCATGTTGTAATATCATGCATATATACTAATACCGTTAACAAAATTGGAACCCAAAAAACTAATTTTAAATGTTTCCAATACATGAGGTGAGGACGTAAGGTCAAAGAATATGTGCTCTTATTATGGACGCTAGCTTAATTTGATCAAATCAAAAACGAAAATGAAAAGAAAGAATTGAGAGTCTTTAGTCTTCATTCAATCTCCGCATACGACGATTTGAGGACTTTTACATTAATAATATAAGTGCACCTTGATGCGTAGAATCTGCTCCGTGTTTTTATATGAAAATTTGCGGTAGATATTAATTTAGGACAACGTTAAATCATCGTGGCACTAACAACAAGTAATCTTTTAATTTGATATGCATGTACAACATTTTATGTAGCTCAATATGGATTTTTAATAATATTCATATTATTAGACTCAATAAATTTTAGTGATCATTGTTTTTGTATGTCAGGACCCACCCCGAATTTCACCTTGAAACATGAAGTAAATTCTGTGGGGTCCACCTCCAAGAAAAATTTACGTAAAATTCGGCATAATCTACCTTGAAAATGGACAACCCTTACCTGAAAAATTCTAGATAAACACTTCTATTATAAATCATCCATCCTCAACTCCTAGAGCCTTCCTGCTCCCCAAGTTCAACAGATCTCCCAAAATATCAATTACTCCTCTAAAAGAATTCCCTAACCAACAACAAATTAAGACATTCAATAACGTACTCACTGGGTTATCAGAGCATATCTATAATGAAAGGAAAACAATGAATAAAGATTAAGAGGAAACAGCCTCTGACTATGTCTTGACTCCATGTACGCTCGACCTCAATTAAATTTAGCTTGCAAACTGGGCATTTAAAACCAAAAGATCCAGGGGAAAGTAATTTAAAAAAGTTAAAGTGAGTGGAAAAAAATAAATTAAATAATTTAACAAATACATAATTTAAATACTTTTCCACGTTTCCACTTTTAAAACTTAACTGCACGCAACTTTGATAATCTAAATAACTTTAAAACAAAAATTCCATAAAAATAGACAAACCAACCCCGCTGGTTAATCAAATACAGAAATATAGAAAACAGAGACAAACCAGCCCCGCTGGTTAATCAATTACAGAACTGAGAAAATAAAACGAGGGGAAGAGATATCACCATGTAAGAGGAACCTCCAAGGCTCGGGTCGGTGCCTTCTAGGCTATAGTAGCGTCCCATGCTAAGCGCTCGACTCACTTATGGTGAGAACCGCTAATAAGACTAGCTAGTAAAAAATAATATTATCCAATCGGTGCCTCCCAGGCTATTAGAACATCTCATGCTAAGCGCTCGACTCACCTATGGTGAGGACCGCTATAAAGGCTAGCTAGTAATGAATAATAGCGACCCTAATATGGTGACTAAAATCATACAAAATCACTTAAATCCATAACACTTCCCCAAGATCATGCAAACAGTACGGTTCCCAACCGTACTTGGAAATTATCATATGAAATTAAAATAAAAACTCAATAACGTGTCTCACACGTCAAAATATTCTCAAATCCATAATTAAAAGCAAGATTTAATTATCAAGTATAAATTGTAAATAATTTCTCAATTCCGAAAATACTCGCTAAAAATATTCTCAATGTCAAGATCGATAATCCACAAATAAACGAGAAAGTTATAAAAAGAGAATTACCGAAAATGGGGTAGTCTTTAATAAATCTCAAAGTCAACAATAAAGCCGATAATAATTAAATCCGGAAATCAGAAATAATATCCAAACTCAAATACCAAATTAATGATCCGAGCTCAAATCCATAAATCATGGTCAACAATTAATCCATGCATCAAACTTAAAATAATTTACAAGATCATTTCATAAGCCGAAGTTATAATATATACTCGGAAAATAAAATGATAAATTATAAAATCTTGCATGCATATTTAGTAAAAACCAAAGTGTCCACTTATAAATTTAGGCATAAACCCGACGATATCCGAATCGTCACTCAAGTGAGGTTTCCTCATATCCTGGCAGAAAAACAATGCTTAAGACCAAACTTCAATTCCGGAAAATAAATACTTGAATATAAACACCCAAAACTCTTCCGCTTAACCCACTACCCTTACTAGGCCCGGATTCACACCAAACTCCACCACAACCTTAATTCATTTATTTCAACCTTCTAAAACAGAAATAAGGGAAATCCAACGGTAGGATCTTCCCAAGTAGCGCACACCGATAAACCAAACTTCGAATAATCGCAAACATATTCAAATCTTCACCATAATTCTCAAACTTCACACCATTGGACTCCTTTCATCATAACCAAATTAAATAATACGAAAAACTACCCAAAAGAGGCTGCGCCACTGTCTGCTCTGCCGGCAGCCTTACTCCGGCGACTTCTAATGCTCCCCAAAATTTAACACAATATTCCTCTCAACACGCACAACAACTTCTCTAACTAGCACAAACACCAATTCCAAGCCTAAATAGGGTAATCAAACCAAAACATTAAATTGAGCCCTAGAATTTCAATTATACGTTTCTCCTTACCAAGATCGAATTGAGCCGATTCGTTTAGAGGGTTTACTACCCTGAATGAGAGCTACAAGATGAGCTAAGAATTGCTGGCTATGGCGGCCGGAGGAGGGTGCTATGGCGGCCGGAGGAGGGTGCTTTGGCGAGAGGACAGTCGGCGTCTCGGACGGGATTTCTCTCGATTGGTGGTGAGGCAGGCTTACTCTCCAACCCAGGAGGAGAGAGGGGGCAACGGGGGTTCAAATGGGACCGGTGCGGCGGTCTGTGCTGGCCGGACGGCGGCGAACGGAAGTGGAGCGTCCGGCGGGGTCGGGGAGCATGTGGGAGAGGAGAGAGAGAGAAAAGAAAATGGGCTTTTTCTCTTCCCGGTCCAACCCTTAATACCCAAAAATAAAACCCCATAAAATTTACCTTTTTACTAAATAAAGTTTTCTCCTTTTTACCTGATAACTTTTTCATGCTAACTTCGATTTTAACGTATAGCATGTCCATAAATTCGTATTAACGTCCTCTACGACTTCCTTAAAGAAATTTTCCCGAAATAATTTTCCTACAAAAAGTTAACTCTAGGGTCCTTAAGTACGTAGTAAACGGTTACTCAAAACGGTAAAAGGCCAAAGTAATACCAAAAATAAATAACAGCAAATTAACTTAAGAATCGGAATATGACACTATACGTGGAGATAGAGAATCTAACCGAACTAAAATTTGAGTAATTAAAAGGATTGAGTGCACAAAAGTCATATGTTGGTTATTCTTCTTGCCACTTCCTCATTGAAATTCTCATACCGTAGAGTCCACGTACTAGTTCAACTTCACGTTTGTTATCATGCAATTGCCAAGCCTATGAAGCAAGAACACATGAAACTATGAAAGTAGAGAACACAAATGCATATACGTTATGATGAAGCTGAGTTTTAAGAGGCACTCCTTTTAAGCAGAGATTATGATCGAACCGGTCAGCTGCTGGAAGTGTCAAACATATGTATATATATACTAGCTTCATTGAATGAATTTATCGTGTTCTTTTTTGCAGCAATTAAGACCATCTATGCATGTATATGGTACTGCTAGCTATAGCTGCTAGAGCAATTGATGATCGATCGTAGCTTGGCAAACCGAAGAAGATGAATGGTAGGAGTTGTTAACAATGGAAAACCACAGCCATGAGTGATGTTGGTGAGGTCGGAAAATCGGAGCAGCCTGATCGCATTATAAGTAGTATGTCAAGATTGAAACATAAATGGAAAAATGAATTACATTCGTAGTCTTAATTTGCCATTTTGCAAAGCTATCATATCGATGTAGTTTCAGATGAACAAATCTTTATGAATGTTATTAACCTATCTCTTTTTTATAATAACACACCTCATTTATTTTTCTATCCATACTGACACAACCCACCCCGAATTTCACCCTGAAACCCGGAGTAAGTCGTGCGGGGACCACCTCCAAGGAAAATTTACCGAAGGACTCGGCAAACCTCCCTTGAAAATGGACAACCCTAACTCGAAAATTCCAAATTTCACTCTTAATTCAACACTTCCAAACATCACATAATTATCCTTCAGAAATTCTACACATAATATACAATAATCCCAAAGTATTCAGAGCTACTAAACACTAGCGGAAGCAAGAAAATACGAGTAGGTTAAACATGTAACCTACTGATGAAAACTGGCGGAAATGCGGGTGACTATGCCTCGTCTCCTACTAGATCCAACCCAAACTCTGCAGACTGGGCAATTTAAAACGAAGGGCCCAGGGGAAAACATTTAACAACGTTAGAGTGAGTGGACAAAAATAAAATAAAATATTTATGTTTCCCCAAATTAATTTCTAAGGAAAAATCGAATGCATGCCGCAAGCGATAAAACTTTTATCTCATAAAATATCGAGTCTCTCAGACTCTATTATATATGTATGTATTTACACTCGTCCATACTCCCTATATAAATTCATGGGTCTATATAGGGCTACTACGCTCGCGTCCAACGCTCACGTCACGCCTTAATGCGGTGCTACACTACGCCATCAAGGTGGACAGACGGGTGTATATATATGTGTCCATACCCCCTATATGAATTAAACACTCAAATATGGCTACTACGCTTACGTCCAACGCTCACGTCACACCATAATGCGGCTATATGCTGCGCCATTAAGGTGGACAGACACATATGGCTAGCTAGCATTTTCTATACATACTCTCTCATAAATACATATTTATATCCACCGAAAATCCCATTTTCGGTATCTCTCCAAGAGAAATAAAAATCGTCAACAAAATTAAAATGACGTCAAAATGCTCCACAACATTAATTGTTCATTCATGAACCATAGCATGCATATTATTTAAAACAAAAGTCCACTCACAAATTAGGCCTAAGCCTGATGTCGATCTGGGGCCTCGTCTGCTCGAGCCTCCTCACGTCCTGTTCCAAATATAATATTAATTTCCCAACCAAATCCAATATTTAATCAAAATAGGCAAAATTACCCGAGAGCCATAAATACGCTCATCATTGCCTAACTTCGATATTCTTAAATCGGAACGATCCGAACTTAAATATCATACTCATCAGTCGTAAATACAACCTCCCCAAAATACGACTTAAATCCTACGGCCGGATTCTACATTAATTAACCGTCTAAAATACCAAACTTCAGAAATTCACAAACCTATCCAAATCTCATCCAAAAATTCTAAAACTCAATCCAATAAACTCCTCAAAATTTTCTCCACCAAAAACATTTTCTCGGCGGCGGCGCCGACGGCGGCTCCGCCGGCAGCGGCGGCCGGCGACCAGCTCCGGCGACCTGCAAATGCCACCAAAATTTGACAGCACCTTCCTCTCAACCTCCTCTACAACATTCCTAACTACCACAAACTCCAATTCTAAGCCTAAACACAACAATCGAACACAAACACAATAAAAGCCCTAGAATTTCAAATACCGATTTCTCCTTACCTAGCTCGAGATGGAAGGAGCCCTTTGGAGGGATTGAAGCACGGGAGGAGGGCTTCCTTTTGAGCCAAGGCTCGCCGGATATGGCGGCCGGAGGAAGGAGTTCCGGCGAAAAGAAGTTTCCGGCAGTCGGAGCTTTCGGCGTCGATTCCTCCTTCACGGCGACGCTAGGGAGGCTGCCACCGGTCTAGAAATGTAGCTGGGTTGGAGACCGATCGTTTGGGACCGGTGCGGCGGTCTGGCGCGGCCGGACGGCGGCGGACGGTCGGCCGGAAGTTTTGGCAGGGAGAAGAGTCGGGATCGGGAGCGGGAGAGAGAAAGCCAGGAGGAGAGGAAAAGAATACACGGGCTTTGACCAAAAATCAAGGCCCGGTCCACTTAAACAAAAACCATTCCAAAAATTCAACACCCTAAAATAATACCCCAATAAAAATTACCTTTTACTAGCTAAAATTTACCATTTTTGTCGTCGTCACATTTTTCTCCTACGAATAATTCTTCCAAATCATTAGTCCCTCAACACCTCTGGGGACTAATTAAATTATACACTGAGTGACAAAAACGGTAAAAACTCTTATTACCACAATGCTAGTAATTAAGGTAAAATTACGGTTCGGGGTGTGACAATTCTCCCCTCCTTATAAAAATTTCGTCCTCGAAATTTACATCCATCCTACTCAAAGAGATAAGGATACTGCTGTCTCACTTGCTCCTCCGATTCCCAAGTAGCTTCCTCTACTTGGTGGCTTCTCCAAAGCACCTTGACAAGTGGAATTGTCTTGTTCTTAAGCATTTGCTCCTTTCGGTCAAGAATCTGAACTGGCTCCTCTTCATAGGACAAATCCTTCTGCAAACTAATCGGCTGCTCTTCAAGCACATGAGAAGGATCGGCAATATACTTGCGAAGCATGGATACATGAAACACATTATGTATCTTAGACAATTCCGGAGGCAACACCAACCGATAGGTCAGAGAGCCAACTCGCTCTATTATCTCATAAGGCCCAATATACCTCGGACTAAGCTTCCCCCGCTTACCGAAACGTACTACCCCTTTCCATGGAGATAGTTTCAGGAACACCCAATCACCTACTTGAAACTCAAGGTCCTTCCTGCGAACATCTGCATAACTCTTTTGCCTACTCTGAGCAGTCTTGAGTCTATCTCTAACCACTTTAATCTTCTTATTCGTAACATGGATTAACTCTGGGCCACAAAGTTCTTTTTCCCCTACTTCATTCCAACACAAAGGCGTGCGACACTGCCTCCCATAAAGAGCCTCAAAGGGAGCCATACCAATGCTAGAATGAAAGCTATTATTATAGGCAAATTCCATCAAAGATAGGTTTTTATCCCAACTCCCTCTGAACTGCATGGCACAAGCCCTCAACATATCCTCCAAAGTCTGAATAGTCCTCTCGGACTGCCCATCAGTCTGAGGATGAAAAGCAGTACTGAAGAGTAATTGGGTACCTAAAGCTGCCTGAAGAGCTCCCCAAAATTTAGAAGCAAATCGAGGATCCCGATCTGACACTATTGATTCAGGAACACCATGAAGCCTCACAATTTCGTTCACATAAAGCTCCGCCAATTTATCCAATTTATACTTCTTTCCCACTGGCAAGAAATGTGCAGACTTGGTTAGTCTATCCACAATCACCCAAATGCCGTCATGCCCTTCACGGGTACGAGGTAAACTAAAAACAAAATCCATGGTGATGTGGTCCCACTTCCACACTGGAATAGGCAACGGCTCAAGCAACCCAGAAGGCTTCTGCCTTTCAGCCTTGACTTGCTGAAAAATCAGACATCTACTCACATAAGCTGCAATTTCCCTCTTCATGTTTGGCCACCAATAATAATCCTTCAAAATCCGATACATTTTTGTACTACCCGGATGAGCGGCATATGCAGAACTATGAGCTTCCTCCAAAATCTCTTCCTTTAACTCTTCATTCCTCTTTGGAACACAAAGCCTATTTTTGAACAATAAAGTTCCATCTCTTCTTACCGAAAAATCCACAGCTGTTCCATTCGCTGCTCTTTCCATCAACTGAACTATGGAAGGATCATTATACTGCGCCTCACGCACTTTATCCACCAACACTGGCCTCACATGAAAACTGGCTACCAAGGCACCTACTTCATTCACCGTCAAATCCACTCATGTAGCTCGCAACTCACAAAGAAGTGGAACTCGAACCATCCTTAGGTGAGATAATGATATGGTGGGATTTCGACTAAGAGCATCAGCTACCACATTAGCTTTTCCAGGATGATACTCAATAGTGCAGTCGTAGTCACTGATCAACTCCATCCACCTTCTCTGCCTCATATTCAACTCCCTTTGAGTGAACACGTACCGAAGACTCTTGTGATCGGTAAAAATCTGACACTTGGCTCCATAAAGATAGTGTCTCCACAACTTGAGAGTAAAAACTACTGCTGCAAGCTCTAGATCATGGGTGGGATAATTCACCTCATGCTGCTTCAGTTGCCTAGAAGCGTAGGCAATCACCCGATCATGCTGCATCAACACTCCGCCTAGACCTCGTCTAGAAGCATCACAGTAAACTACGTACTCCCCACTATCATCCGGCAGCGCCAAAACAGGAGCACTTGTCAAGCAATTCTTCAATTCTTGAAAGCTTTGCTCACACTGATCTGACCATTCAAACTTAACCCCCTTCCTGGTCAACATTGTGAGAGGAGCAGCAATCTTTGAAAAATCTTTTACAAAGCGCCGATAATAACCTGCTAATCCCAAGAAACTACGAATTTCCGTCACAGTGGTGGGTCTTCTCCAATTCGACACTGCTTCCACCTTTTGGGGATCCACACTAACTCCTTCTGCCGAAATCACATGACCCAAAAACCCCACTTTATCTAGCCAAAACTCACACTTGCTAAACTTAGCAAATAACTGCGACTTTTCCAAAGTCCGCAATATTATTCTTAGATGCTTGGCATGCTCCTTCTCACTTCTTGAGTAAACCAATATGTCATCTATGAATACGATCACGAAACGATCAAGGTATGGACGAAACACCCTATTCATGAGATCCATGAACGCCGCGGGTGCATTAGTAAGTCCAAATGGCATCACCACAAACTCATAATGACCATAACGTGACCGAAAAGCAGTCTTGGCTATGTCCCCCTCTCGGATCCGCAACTGATGATAACCCGACCTCAAATCAATCTTAGAGAAAACAGAGGCACCCCTCAACTGATCAAATAAATCATCGATCCGAGGCAACGGATATTTATTCTTCACTGTGACCTGATTCAACTTCCTATAATCAATGCATAGTCTCATGGTGCCATCTTTCTTCTTAACAAACAACACCGGAGCACCCCACGGAGACATGCTAGGCCGAATAAAACCCTTATCTACCAATTCCTGCAATTGAGTCTTCAACTCTTTCAATTCCGCTGGAGCCATTCTGTAAGGCGCCTGAGAGATAGGCATAGTTCCGGGAAGTAATTCTATAGAGAAGTCTATCTCCCTTGCAGGAGGCAAACCAGGCAACTCCTCAGGAAAAACACCCGGAAACTCTCTTACTACAGGAATATCTTCTAATCCCATAACTCCCATACTTGTATCCACCACATGAGCTAAAAATGCCTGACAGCCTTTACTCAACAATTTCCTTGCAGCAACAGCGGAAATTATGCAACTAAAAATAACATCTCTTTCCCCTTGGAAAGCAACCTCAAAACCATCTAGACTTCGAAGCACCACTACTTTTTGAAAACAATCTACCATAGCTCTATATGCCTCCAAAAAGTCCATTCCCAAGATCACATCAAACTCCACTATATCTAAAGGAATTAAATCAGTCTCGAAGTTAACTCCTTCCACTACCACTTCACAGCCACTAAATACCCAATTTATTCTCATCACCTCACCGGAGGGTAGAGACACATGCCACTCGCCTGGAAGAGACGATGATGGCACATTTGCATGAAGGGCGAATCGACTAGACATGAATGAATGCGTGGCTCCGGGATCAATTAAAGTAAAAGCAGGCTGACCAAAAATTAATAACGTACCAATGATGACATCTGGAGAAGTACGACCCTCCTGCTGGGTCATAGCATGCAGTCTAGCGCGAGTCATGGGACGTCCACGCTGACCACTTC
The DNA here is from genome assembly GCA_009720345.1 of Fragaria iinumae. Lineage (NCBI taxonomy): Eukaryota > Viridiplantae > Streptophyta > Magnoliopsida > Rosales > Rosaceae > Fragaria > Fragaria iinumae. The sequence goes on along the minus strand of CM019117.1, from coordinate 19,434,055 downwards.
CCCGCTGAGAGCCACCTCTGACCGAAGCACTGCCCTGGGCACCACTACTAGAGCCTCCAGCTGAAGACTGACCAACAGGCTGAGTAGGGGTGGGAGTGGTCCTCTGAGCCAACAATGGGCAATCTCTCCTGAAGTGGTCCTGACCACCACACTCAAAGCACCTAGAGAACTGCTGCTGCTGCCCATATGAAAAAGTCTGGCTACCAGATGACCCACCAAGGAAACTGCCACCCGAACCATACTGCCCAGACTGCTGCCTACCCAACTGGCTCCTAGCAGGTCTCCTGTGACGTCCTCTAACCCTGAACCGAGAGTTAGAACCTGATCCCCCACTACTGCCACTACCAGCTGATGAACCTGAAGCGGATGATGAAGCAGCTTTCTTGGACGGACCTTGACTGGGGCCACCGAAATCTCGTGGCCGAGCACTATAAATCCCCATAGACTCAATGGCCATGGCTGCATGAACAACATCAGAGAAAGTCGGGTAATAAACACCCGTCATCTTAGCTGCAAACACTCCACCAAGAGCCCCAATGAACATCTCCATCTTGGTCCTCTCGTCAGGAACCAGATATGACACATGATAGCTCAGGGAAGTGAATCTCTCCTGGAACTCTATAACACCCTCATCATTCCTCTTCTTCATATTCAGGAAATCCGACTGAATTCTGCTGTGATGGGCAGGACTGAAATACTGCCCCAAGAAAAGCGTCTTAAACTGCTCCCACGACATATTCAGAGCATCATCTACATTTCCTGCTAGCGAGCGACCACCAATGATGTGCTGAATCATCCAGGAAAGTCACTGCCATCTTCACCTTCTTTTCTTCTGGCAACTCTGTGCTCGCAAAAGCCTTTTCCATTTTGTCCACCCAAGTATAAGCATCAAGGGGTCCCTTGGCACCCTTGAACTCTCTTGCTCAAGCCTCATAAACTTCTCTCCTTTTCACCGTATGAGGTTGTGGAGCTCGATCCATGACATCCCTTAGCATATTTCCAATATCATCAACCAGTCCCCTGACCTCATTGCCCTCATCGGCATTGGTCGAAGTAGCCACACGGGGTTGCCGTGGGCGCCTAGGAGGCATAGTACCTGAGGAAGAAGAAATTTAGTAGTCTAAAAATAAGACTAGTATGACTATCACATATACCCAATAACACATAGTATCCAAAGCATAAAATGCTAGTGAATCCGCCGCGGTCGGACCACCACTCTATAGGAACTACGTGCTTCTTAGGCAAATATGGTAGTACCAAGGAGGTAGGAAATGAAACCTAAAGCTCTGATACCAACTGACACAACCCACCCCGAATTTCACCCTGAAACCCGGAGTAAGTCGTGCGGGGACCACCTCCAAGGAAAATTTACCGAAGGACTCGGCAAACCTCCCTTGAAAATGGACAACCCTAACTCGAAAATTCCAAATTTCACTCTTAATTCAACACTTCCAAAGATCACATAATTATCCTTCAGAAATTCTACACATAATATACAATAATCCCAAAGTATTCAGAGCTACTAAACACTAGCGGAAGCAAGAAAATACGAGTAGGTTAAACATGTAACCTACTGATGAAAACTGGCGGAAATGCGGGTGACTATGCCTCGTCTCCTACTAGATCCAACCCGAACTCTGCAGACTGGGCAATTTAAAACGAAGGGCCCAGGGGAAAACATTTAACAACGTTAGAGTGAGTGGACAAAAATAAAATAAAATATTTATGTTTCCCCAAATTAATTTCTAAGGAAAAATCGAATGCATGCCGCAAGCGATAAAACTTTTATCTCATAAAATATCGAGTCTCTCAGACTCTATTATATATGTATGTATTTACACTCGTCCATACTCCCTATATAAATTCATGGGTCTATATAGGGCTACTACGCTCGCGTCCAACGCTCACGTCACGCCTTAATGCGGTGCTACACTACGCCATCAAGGTGGACAGACGGGTGTATATATATGTGTCCATACCCCCTATATGAATTAAACACTCAAATAGGGCTACTACGCTTACGTCCAACGCTCACGTCACACCATAATGCGGCTATATGCTGCGCCATTAAGGTGGACAGACACATATGGCTAGCTAGCATTTTCTATACATACTCTCTCATAAATACATATTTATATCCACCGAAAATCCCATTTTCGGTATCTCTCCAAGAGAAATAAAAATCGTCAACAAAATTAAAATGACGTCAAAATGCTCCACAACATTAATTGTTCATTCATGAACCATAGCATGCATATTATTTAAAACAAAAGTCCACTCACAAATTAGGACTAAGCCTGATGTCGATCTGGGGCCTCGTCTGCTCGAGCCTCCTCACGTCCTGTTCCAAATATAATATTAATTTCCCAACCAAATCCAATATTTAATCAAAATAGGCAAAATTACCCGAGAGCCATAAATACGCTCATCATTGCCTAACTTCGATATTCTTAAATCGGAACGATCCGAACTTAAATATCATACTCATCAGTCGTAAATACAACCTCCCCAAAATACGACTTAAATCCTACGGCCGGATTCTACATTAATTAACCGTCTAAAATACCAAACTTCAGAAATTCACAAACCTATCCAAATCACATCCAAAAATTCTAAAACTCAATCCAATAAACTCCTCAAAATTTTCTCCACCAAAAACATTTTCTCGGCGGCGGCGCCGACGGCGGCTCCGCCGGCAGCGGCGGCCGGCGACCTGCAAATGCCACCAAAATTTGACAGCACCTTCCTCTCAACCTCCTCTACAACATTCCTAACTACCACAAACTCCAATTCTAAGCCTAAACACAACAATCGAACACAAACACAATAAAAGCCCTAGAATTTCAAATACCGATTTCTCCTTACCTAGCTCGAGATGGAAGGAGCCCTTTGGAGGGATTGAAGCACGGGAGGAGGGCTTCCTTTTGAGCCAAGGCTCGCCGGATATGGCGGCCGGAGGAAGGAGTTCCGGCGAAAAGAAGTTTCCGGCAGTCGGAGCTTTCGGCGTCGATTCCTCCTTCACGGCGACGCTAGGGAGGCTGCCACCGGTCTAGAAATGTAGCTGGGTTGGAGACCGATCGTTTGGGACCGGTGCGGCGGTCTGGCGCGGCCGGACGGCGGCGGACGGTCGGCCGGAAGTTTTGGCAGGGAGAAGAGTCGGGATCGGGAGCGGGAGAGAGAAAGCCAGGAGGAGAGGAAAAGAATACACGGGCTTTGACCAAAAATCAAGGCCCGGTCCACTTAAACAAAAACCATTCCAAAAATTCAACACCCTAAAATAATACCCCAATAAAAATTACCTTTTACTAGCTAAAATTTACCATTTTTGTCGTCGTCACATTTTTCTCCTACGAATAATTCTTCCAAATTATTAGTCCCTCAACACCTCTGGGGACTAATTAAATTATACACTGAGTGACGAAAACGGTAAAAACTCTTATTACCACAATGCTAGTAATTAAGGTAAAATTACGGTTCGGGGTGTGACACATACAGTATTATTTACAGACTTGACACTTAAATTTGTTTCATGATTGGCTCTCATCATAGATGGGGTATGTGTGTGTGTGTTTTTTTTTTAAATATATATATATATACACACACACATATATATATAATAGATAATTTCATTATTTATCTATGGCAAGAATTGTTGTTAGTGCATTCTTGCCATAAAAACTATTCTTGCGTAAGAGTTCTCTAACAGCAACAATTAACGAATACCGTCATTACAAACAGGTTTAACTCAATTATTGAGTCTACACAAGAGAACTCTCATCTCACTGCCTAACTCCTTTTGAAAGTAAACCTACTCGCCTAGAAACCGCAATTGGTCTAAAATAAATAACTTTTTGATAGAAAGAATTAAAAAAAATAAAGAATTAAAAATATATAATCTTTAGCAATCTTGTCAAATTTTAGCCAAAATAGCTAAAAAGTCATTTAGTGATGTTTTGGCCACGATCCTCAGCGCGCGGAGGAGAGGTTTCTAGCGAACAAAGAGAAGGGGGAGTTGTGGGCGTGCCTCCTCGCGGACGAGGAAAAGGTTGATGGTGAGCGAGATCTTGACTTCTGATCAGGCGACGGGGGTTTCAGGTGCCACCTCAGACGAGGATTTACAAGCACAATCGATACTCACGGCGGCGCGAGCAGAGCAACTATAGGGAGTTCAGAGAGAAGTCGGGGTAGAGTCCGGAGGGCTCTAAAGAAGAAACCTAGGCGGCGGCGCTTAGGGTTAGGTTTTCGAAGTAGCTCGAGGGGTAACTGGTTTGCAGTTTGTATTGTGTTTTTGTATTTGTTTTTTTGAGAGAGATTTCTGTTAGGGTTCGAGCCCCCTTATATAGTAGTTCGACTTGCGGCAGAAGAAAAATATAATTAGAATCCAAGTCGGACTCTGAAACCCTAATAGCACAAGGGCACTGTTTCGTCCATGCGAACCAACCATCTTGTGACACATGTCCAGTTCGCACACTTCATTCCGCATAGGGCATTGCTTCCGCGCTGCCAACTGTAGACTCTTATGAGAACTTGAATTCATCCCGCGGGCTGTCATAGGATGCTATATCGCGTGCTACTGAAGCTCGCTTCCATTTCGTGGGCTATCGCAGCTCGCGAGCCTTAAAAGGGCTTTTTATATTAAATGGGCCACAGAGATTGGCCCGAAGCATATCAAAGACTTATAAAAGTTTTCAACGTTTGTCGTGGTGCGCGTGGACTCCGCATGTATCTTCCCTGCGAAGTTTCCTACGTGAACCAGTTCGCCAGCTCGCCTTGCCTCGCCTACGCGGAGTGTCAATCTCGCCTCGCCTACGCGGAGTGTTAAATAGTCATTCCGCGCGCGAGGTAAGTGTTCCACGCGAACTGCGTAGTCCGCCTATGTCCATTCCGCGCGTGAGCTAAGTGATGTCCAGTTCGCATGCAGTTCGTTCCGCATGAAGTTCGTTCCGCGCGAAGTCTAACTCAGCTCGCATGGTCTCATTGGCGGGCTATCACTTGTAAACTTAGAGAAACTTGGGCTCGCCGGTATGACATGGACCAAGAAATAATTAATATTTACATAGACATTTACTGTCCAGTAAAATATTAATTTAGGCGTAAACAAGTGACTAGCCACTTTAGAAATACCTCTACACCAGTCTTCCCTATATATTTTAGCTAAAGTGTGATTTATAATATTGATTAAATAAAAAAAATATTACATAAAATGTCTTAAAATGAATACTTTGTTGAAGGAAAAATACCTTATGTGTGCCTTCGTCAAAGTAACTGACGAGAGTAGATTAATGAATTAGTGTTTAACAAATGTAACAGCTCAATTAGTTATATCAGTCATTATGTACATTGTTATTACCATTGATTATGTACATTGTTATTACCTTCTTAGGGTTATGCAATAATGCACACAGCCTTATTTATTCGTTTTTAGGCCCATTACTAGCCTACCATTTAATGTGTACTAGTTGGTAACTGGACATGAGCCTGAGATTTACGCATACTTGGTTGTGCAGCATCTGTGCCTATTGCGCCCCCACAACGTATTAACAATGGGTACTCAAAAACTAATATGTATTTATGTTGGATACGCACCTCCAACAATTATCCGCTATTTAGAACCCTTACAGGCGATCTCACCGCTCGATTTGCATATCGTCACTTTAATGAGATAGTCTTCCCGTCGTTAGGGGGAGATAAGAAAAAGGACTTTCTAAGGGAACGACAAGAATTGTCGTGGTTGCTCCATTCTGTTTCATCTTGATCCCCACATAATTGATACCTTGAACGTAACAGTTTCGATGCCTGATACGTTTATAGATATTGTTGAAGTGACGAGATCACACATGTTAGCTACAAATGTCAGGACCCACCCCGAATTTCACCCTGAAACCCGAAGTAAGTCCTGCGGGGACCACCTCCAAGGAAAATTTACCGAAGAACTCGGCAAACCTCCCTTGAAAATGGACAACCCTAGCCCGGAAAAAATATAGAACACCTTCTTAACCAAAATATCAATCTTCAACTCAACCCAAATAACCGAATAAAATAATACACAATTATTTTTCCGAAAGTATTCAGAGCTACTACAAGAAGTACAACGGAAGCTGATAAAATCCTAGTAGATTAAACAGATAGCCTACTAGCGGAAAGTAGCAGAAAGATGGGTAACTATGCCTCGTCGCCTCCTTCTAGACCCCACCTGAACTCTGCAGACTGAGCATTTAAAAAAACAAAGGAAAGGCCCAGGGGAAAATATTTAATTACGTCAGAGTGAGTGGACAAAAGTAATTACAACAAACAATTATATTTCCCCTAGAAAACTTTTAAGGAAAGCGCTATGCAAGCGACAGTTGAGAAACTTAACTCATAAATTCTTGACTGGTGTCTAGCCTCGCTAGACTCCTAAACTTTATAAAATGGCCTCTCAGGCTAGAATTAAATATATCAGTATGTATTTACACTCGTCTATTCCTTGTACGCTATCTATAAATAAGCTCGAAAAACAGATAGTCATACCAGGCTACGACGCTGGCGTCTAACGCTCACGTCACCCCATAATGGCATTTTTCCTCATTATGGGGGAATCGCACGAGTGGATATATATACGTGCTGATTCCTTGTACGAATTATATGAATGAATACGAAGAATAGAAAGTCGTACAAGGTTACGACACTGGCGTCTAACGCTCACGTCGCCCCATAATGGAATTCTACCTCATTATGGGGGAAAATCACGTATGGCTAGCTAGCGTTTACTTATATACATACTATTCCCATAAACGTCAATATATGAGTATAAACACCGAAATTCTCAATTTCGGTTAAATTCCAACAAAAGAAATTATTCAACAATAAAACATTTCAAGCACATTATTTAAAACAAAGGTCTACTCACAAATTAGGCCTAAGCCTGATGTCGGTCGGAGGTTTCTTCCGTTCGAGGCTCCTCACGTCCTGTTCCAAAACATAAATAAATCCTTAAATAAAACACCGACACTTAAAGAAAATAGGCATAATTAAATATGAACTTCTCGCGCTCAACCATGCCTATCGCCCTAAATCTTAACTTCACTGCCAACCATAAAGCTCCACAATTTTTCCGACATCCTCAAAAGCACCTTCTACCTTCCTAACCATAAATAATCCAAAGGCCGGATTTTTAACTTATTAATCCGCCAAAAATACCAAACTTTAACAATTTCCAAACCTATCCAAAACTCCTCCAAAAATTCTAAAACTCATTCCATTAAACTCCTCATAAAAATTCCTACTAAAAACATTTTTTCAGCGGCGGCCAGCTCCGGCAACCTCCAATGCCCACCAAAATTTGGCAGCACCTTCCTCTCAACCTCCTCTACAACATTCTTAACTAGCACAAACTCCAATTCTAAGCCTAACCATGTCAATCGAACGAAAACATAAATAAAAGCCCTAGAATTTCCTTTACCGATTTCTCCTTACCTAGCTCAAGAGGGAGCGAATCCTTTGGAGGGATTGGAGCACGGGAGGAGGGCTTCCTTTTGAGCCAAGGGGCTCCAGCTATGGGGGCCGGAGGAGGGAGTTCCGGCGAGAAAACCACTCCGGCAGTCGGGGCTTTCGGGCGGCTTCTCTCTCACACGGCGGCACTAGGGCGGCTCCCACCGGTCTAGAATGGAAGCTGGGTTGGAGACCGATCGATTGGGACCGGCGCGGCAGTCTGGGGCGGCCGGACGGCGGCGAACGGGCGGTCGGAATTTTCTGACAGTGAGGGCTCGGGGAGAGAGAGAGAAACGGGAGGGAGGAGAGATAAGAGAGAGAGAAACGAAACGGGCGTTGACCAAAAACAAGGGCCCGGTCCAACTTAAACATAACCCAACTCTAAATCTTTAACACCCCAAAAATAATACCCCAATAAAAAATTACCTTTTATTAGCTAAAATTTACCATTTTTACCGTCGTCACATTTTCTTCCTCTGAATAATTCTTTCGAAATATTCGTCCCTCAACACACCTCTAGGGACCTTAGAACTATAAACTCAATGACGAAAACGGTAAAATTCTTATTAACACCATGCTAGTAAATAAGGTAAAATTTAAGAGTCGGAGCGTGACAACAAATGCCTGCAAAGATAAAAGTCCTCAATAAGGGGCACGTCGCCGCAGATAGAGGCGATGCAACCACACTTAGTGGAGGTGTGGTTGAGGCCGTGGCTCCCTAAGGGAATAAGGGGAGGCCACTTGGTTCGATCAATACTTGCCTAAAGGAATTGGGTAAGTAAGGCAAAACCTCATCAATGTAAAGAATCTCTCTCATGAGATTGTCTCTGATTACAGTTATGTCCATGAATCAATACTGGAGGACGCTCCGATGTTTAAAATGATTCTAGAGACAAAATCTCCACATATTACGAGAGTACATACACATTGATGATTCATACTATTGCTCAATGAATCATAGAGCACGAAGGTATCGAACCACGCTCTGTTGAAAAATGTCAACAAAGAGCATATTGGCCTACATAAAAGTGCGATCCAAGAAGAGCTAGATTCTCTAACAAAGAGACAGGTATTTGGTTTGGTAGTGCTAACCTTACCAAATGTAAAGCCTGTAGGACATAAATAAGTCTTTGTCATAAAGCGTAATGAGAAGAATGAAGCCCTAAAGGACAAGGCTCGCCTTATGGCGCTAAGGTTTCTCGCAACGCTCTGGATTGACTACGAGGAGAAAAAATCTCCCATCATGGAAATGCAGCTCATCGATGTGGTTACTACTTATCTCCATAGGGATCTTGACTGAGAGATATCCATAAAAGTGTTCGACGGCCTTAAACTATCCAACTCAAGTAACTCTAAAACCACGGAGTGCGTTTGCAATTAGAATTGAAACGCTCACTTTATACAAGTGACTACTTAGAGTGGAAAGGGATACAAAATGATGAACTATGCCCCTACGTACTCATAGAGGAAAGAGTTCCGGATTTGCAATTATAGCTATCTATGTTGATGATAGGAACATAGTAGGTACTCTTGATGAAGTAAGAGAAACCGGGAGCTATATGAAATTTGAATTGAGATGAATAATCTTAGGGAACTCGGTTAATAACGAGTTTTTGGAACACTAATCCACTAGTCTGCATATGTCCAAAAGATTCTCAGGCGATTTACATGGACAAAATGCATATTGTTAGCACTCCCAATGATCGGTCAATGTTTGGATGTAAAGGAATAACCCATTTCGTCCAAAGAAAGATGATGAAGAAGGGTTGAGAATCAAAACTCTTCTCTAAAGTGCAATAGACGCAATATTGTACTTAGCCTGATGAATACGACCAAGTATTACATTCTCATTGAATTTGTTCAAGCGCTAACGCAATGTCATTAGAAGGTATATAAAGAATGTATCTTGATACCTAAATGAACTATTGACTTGGGTCCATCCTATCCCTATAGAAAGACGAAAGGGAATGCAGATGAAACTGCAACCCTCTACATCAAAACCTCAAACGACGCTTTAGTTGGGGTTCACTAATGTCAGGTATCGATGGTCAATAGGTCGTTCCTAAACTGGTTATGTAATCGTCATTGGGAACACAACGATGCCTTGTGAGAAACATTAGTCTCTCCTCAAGATTCAAGTAAAGCAAGTAAGGTCTGAGGACAATAAGACATACTTGTTTCTCAAATCTCAACTTAAAGCTATATTTGAAAAGCATGTGAGAAACGAAGGAATGCAAAGACGTTCCTAGCTTCCTTGATTGATGTAAGTATCAGGGGGAGTGTAGACTTCAGGGGGAGTCTAACACACATAGGTGCGTTGTGCTCTTTTTCCCTTCGACCAAGATTTATTTTGTCCCACTGGGTTTTGTTACTTGGCAAGGTTTTTAATGTGGCAACACCCCATGCACCGTTTTAACTTTGACTTGGCAAAAGGGGGAGTGTTGAAGGAAAAATACCTTATGTGTGCCTTCGCCAAAGTTACTGACGAGAGTAGATTAAGGAATTAGTGATTAACAGATGTAACGGCTCAATTAGTTATATCAGTCATTATGTACATTGTTATTACCATTGATTATGGCCATTATGTGCGTGTAATTACCGTTGTAATTCACCTCTATATAAAGAGGGTTTCTAATGAGAATGAGTAGACTTGTTCCATTCCATTTTTCCTATAACATACTTTAAATTAACATAAATTATAGAGAGGCTCATCTCGTTCTCTAATTATAGAGAGCGAGATAACTAAAGGTTAAAATAGAGCTAGAGTCACTTAAGATTCTGCTGGAGGTGGTAAAATCGATCAAAAATTGAAAATGTTCTCTAGAATGGCTAAGGATCCAATATAGAGTGTATGCTAAAGATGCTCTTAGCAGTCTAGTGTAGCTGCTATTTTTTTTATTATGAAAAACTAAATATGCTCACCAAAAAAAGCTAAAAAGCTATAATAGAGAGCCGCTAAAAATGCTTTATATAATACATATTATTTTACGTGCGTTTACATGCCGAGATTGGCCAGGTTTTATGGCTGGGCTTAGCCGGCTTTTGATAGGACGAGTTTATGAAACATGATCCGCGAGCTAGTGTTTTGTGGGCCTTTATCGACCCACTTGATCCGCAAGCTTAATGGTGTCGACGCTTTGAGCGTTCTCGACATCTTCAAAGATCGATGGTGGTTGTTTTTTCATGAAATTCTAAACAAAATCTCATGTCGAATAATATGCGCAAAGCTTAAGCATTTAGAGCGATTCCTCCCACGTCCAAGAAATGGAAGAAATTAAATAATTAGGCCGTTTGCGTTCTTTGTATGCAATCAATCATACTACAAAAAAACCAGAGAAAGAATAAGTAAATCTTAAGAAAAAGGAAGAATTGGTGACGCCATGCGAGGAAAGGAATCAATTGTTCCTTAATTAAAAGGTGTTATGTGTCTCGATCTATAGTTTTTTCTTGTGTATGCATCTGATAATTAACTTCACTGCTCAAACGTACAAGAAGCAGGTAGTGCCAGATCTATGAACTCCATGGGAGCCGAATTCTTTTGACAAGACCCAGACACCCAGTCCCTTGACAAAAGGAGTCGCTAGAGAATTACTTTTGGAATTCAATAGTTAGAATCTACAGTTCTCATGGGTTAGAATCAACGAGTAAAAGACGTGAAGTTTTAAATCTTTCTTCAACTTCCTTCAGAACCATCTTGTTTCATAGTCGAGCATAACCTGTCTGCTAATGATAATGCGATGATACTCTTCACAACACTCTAATGCAGCCAATCTAAAAATTTACATGTTTCACTATTGTTAAATAGAATAATTAATGCGTTTTTGCTCTTCACATTACCAGTTCACAAATGGCAGAATTCATTGCTTAAACATTCTCATACTATCACAACTCATTTCATCTCCGTTAAGCTTAAAGGAAGAGAGAAAAACATAAGAGAAATCACATAACCTTTTTTTTTTCTTTTTTTTTTTCTAAGTGAAACCATATGTTGGGTTGTTTCAAAGGAGAACCTGATCTAAATTATGGACCATATCACCGATGATAGGGAGCAAGAGAGGATGCTAAACGCGTTCAATTATCCTCAACACCCCCAAACGAGGGAAGTGTTGAATCTCACTAATAATCTTTATTATTTTATTTGAATTTATAACGATCCTCCATTAACGTCAAACTTGGACTGGAAGCAGTACAATATCTTAAGCTCGCCTAACCATCCTCTTTTCGTGGACGACAATCAAGATAGGATGAGGTTTTGCCATGATGCATTCTTGAGGGTTGACCGACTGCAAAGAAGGTATGTCCTTCTTTCTTGTTGTACTCAAGATTTTTCAGACGTGATGGCCAGAAGGTTGGACCGTTACGGAAGCAAATACCTTCAACGAGTAGATTGGTACCTCAACTCTTACAATCCGGGGTATATGTGATACTCTGTGAGGTTTTATCCGGGAAAAACATGTTTTTTTACATGAACTGAATGTGTGAATCTCTTATAACGAACAACAATGTACGAAGCTGAAAGTCAGAAAGTCTATAATAATAATATCGGCTTGTGTTTGTGTTGGACTTTGTAATAGACTTAATGCAATAATTCGTAAATTAGATTTTTGTAAAGATGTCCTTTATTATAATTAGAATTGAAATTTGTTTAGTCCTTCTGGTCTGAAGTACATATCTGTTTAGTGTTTGTGATTTTATTTTAATCTGGATAGTCCTTAAAGTCACGATTTTTCATCCAAATAGTTATTCCGTCAATTTTCTCAGTTAAATTGTTGACGTGGCCTTTAACTAAGAAAATTATCGGAATGACTATTTGGATGAAAAATCGTGACTTTAAAGACTATTCAGATCAAAATAAAACCATAAGAACTAAACAGATGTCGACTTCAAACCACAAGGACTATACCATATTTTACCATTATAATTATCAGTGTTATTAGGGAAGAAGATAATCATGCAAGGGCTGAAAGTGTGAAAGAGTTGTACTTCTTTGACAATAAGTTTTGAATCTTTTTTTTTAAGAAGTTGAAGTCTTGTCTTTCAGGGTGCATGAAGAAAATAAAAGGCAGAACAAAATCAATGATAAGAGGCAAAACCTCTCCTTCTACCTCTGATATTTGACTGTTCGGGTGCATATGCCCTAAGAAACATCATGGCAATGTAGCATAGTAACATCTATTGGGAGCTGATCAAAATACTTAATAACTATAAGTCTCATTGGAAGCTGATCGAATGTGAATTATCATTGAGTCTATCTCTATCAATCATCTCATTGTATTGTGAATCTTCACTGAGTTCATCTCCATACCAGTTTTCTGCAAAGTTGTCTTGTGCATCATCATCATCAGTGAGTTCATCTTCATACATACCAGTGTTCTGCCAAGTATTGACAAGCCTCGTCAATTAAAAAAAAGATTTTTCAGACGGTTCAATCTCATGCTCCTTTCGCAAGTGAGAAACTTCCAAAAAATTTTAGCCATAGAAATCGAAATCGAAAACAAAATTTTTATTTTAGAACATCCAATCACCTTCAAGGTTGGTAAGTTGGAGAATTCGACATTTCTTTTGACAAGATCAGTAAAACCAGTTTTATTGCGTTGGAGTTGGAGATGTTTCACATTCTCAAAATCTTCGGCATCCAAGGTATGGACAATACCAACCTTTTCCTCATCTAACCATAACTCTTCAGACTTTTTTTATTAACAATCTTAGACTTTGATCTATTGGTTTAGTAAGCCTGAGTTTCAACGTGGTTCTACCCCGACTAACCACATCCCAATAGCAATATAGAATCTTTTCAACTTTAGAGAACAAATTTGTTGGATAACTATCCGCATCCGGAATATCTATCTCCAAATGAGAAAGCTTAAACAAATGTTTTAGCTCGATCAGAAAGCCTTGCATTACCTTCACACACCCATTTGATAATGTTGTCACTCATTCTCAATATTTCCAGTCTTACGATAAGTTTTGAATCTTTCTCCAACTTCGTTCAGGACCATCTTATTGCATAGACAGACATTTCTTGTCCATCTTATTGCATAGACATGCATTTCTTGTCCACTAATGATGACGCAAAGATACTCTTCACAAAATTTATATACAGCCAATCTAAAAAAACAACATGCTTCACTACTAATAAATAGGATAAACAATGCATCTTTGCTCTTCACATTGCCAACTAAGTTCGTTGGCCAAACATGCCTATACTATCACAACTCATTTTATTTTCATTAAGCCTAAAAGGAGAGAGACATATGAAAGACCCTTTTTCTGAGGTAAACAAATTTTTTTTTTTCTTATTATTTTGGGAGAGTAAATTCTAAAGACCGTAACACATCAAAACGACTCCAAACATGACAATAAGAAATTTAAACCATCTTAATAAGTACCGTTTAGTCATTACGTAATGACATTATCAAGATGATTATACCCAAAATTTAAATTAAGCAATTGACATTATGAAGAAATTACCCAAAATGCTTCTACTATGCTTATACTACCTTTTAACAAAATGCTTCAAGTAGATACATAGTAACGTTTCTCTTATTCATTAAACAAAAAAATCAGTTGAGTAATTCTGTTAGAGGATTAAAAATGAAGAGCTTTATCACTTATTAATGTTAAGACTAAACCTTTCAATGAAGAAATTCCTAAAAACAAAACAAACAAAAAAACAAAAAACATCCTCAAAATGTTCATATAATAAATATTATAATAGCAAGACGCCACCATTATCATGAACGATGATTATTGATTATGGTTAAATTTGATTAAAATATTTTGCTCATAGTTGTGTCGAAAAGCCATGAGCGCTCAAACGTACTAATGTGATACCTGAATTCATGTTCTGATATCAATGACATGTCCCCGTTCAATTTTCATAACAGTTTCTATTAAAAATCTGACGTGGCAAGCATGTGTTACACATGTGCTAATTCTATCAAGGGCAAAAAAAACTGAATTAGCAAAGAAAACTGAATTAGCAAAAAAAAAAGAAATGACGATGAATTATGTGTTGGTTCAAAGAATGCGGATGAACCCAAAGAAATATGCACTACTAGAAAAAGGTTTTAAGGTGACGAAATATTTTTAATTCGTCACCTAAGAGAACACTCTAGTGACGAAACCGCTTTCGTCACCTCAGTAACAGTTTTCATCGTCTAGGTAAGGTAACAGTTTTCGTCACCTCAGAGCTAACTTAGGTGACGAAAATATATTTCGTCATGTAACTGCTAGTATAGGTGACGAAAGTATATTTCGTCATGTAAGTGATAGTATAGGTGACGAAAAAAATTTCGTAACCAAAGTTTTGGAGTACTAAGGTGACAAAATTGTATTTCGTCACCTAACAACTTACTTTTGTGACGAAATTAGATTCGTCGTCTTACACCTTTACTTAGGTGACGAAACAAAAAGTTGTGTCTAGAAAAGAGTTCATGTCTTTTTGAACCAACTACGGGGTAGAAGTAAAATTTTAAAAAACCCACTGTACTATATGATTAGTGTACTTAAATACGGCTATAAAAATAAATCCACCAGTTTTCGAAAACGTTTAAGTCTCGATCCATGCGGTCAACATTAAATTACCTACCCCTATATGACCTAGTTTGATTGATTCTTTCACACACAAAACTCTCACATTGATGAGATGTAACCACCCATGTAAAAATTTGGGGACGTTCACCTCTCGACGATAGGGCTCCACATAGGGATACATAAGCGAATATAGGGTTGACCGCTTGTATCGGGGACCAAACGTTATCGGAAATGTGATTTTTCAACCATAGTCGTATTTCAACATACCAATTGTTTACGCCTAGATTAATATTTTACTGGACAGTAAATGTCTATGTGAATATTAATTACATTCTCGGTCCATGTCATACCGGCGAGCCCAAGTTCTTTAAGTTTACAAATGTCGGCCCGCCAGTGAGATCACGCGAGCCGAGTTAGACTTCACGCGGAACGAACTGCATGCAAACTGGATTTCACATAGGTCGCGCGCGGAATGGAAATAGGCGGACTACGCAGTTCGCGTGGAATACTTAGCTCGCGCGCGGAATTACTATTCAACACTCCGCGTAGGCAAGGCGAGGAGGGCTGGCGAACTGGCTCGCGTAGAAGACTTCGCGAGGAAGACACATACGGAGTCCGCGCGCACCACGACAAATGTTGAAGACTTTTACAAGTCTTTGACATGCTTCGGGCCAATCCCTGTGGCCCATTAAATATAAAAAGTCTTTTTAAGGCTCGCGAGCTGCAATAGCCCGCGAAATGGAAGCGAGCTTCAGTAGCACGCGAGATAGTTTCCTGTGACATCCCACGGGATGAATTCCAGTTCGCATAGGAGTCTACAGTTGGCAGCGCGGAAGCAATGCCCTATGCGGAATGAAGTGTGCGAACTGGACATGTGTCAAAGGATGGTTGGTTCGCATGGACGGAGCAGTGTCCTTGTGCGAATAGGGTTTCAGAGTCCGACTTGGATTCTAATTATACTTTTATTCTGCCGCAAGTCGAACCACTATATAAGGGGGCTCGAACCCTAACAGAAGGGCTCTCTCAAAAAACAAACACAAAAACACAATACAAACTGCAGACCAGTTGCCTTTCGAGCTCCTCGAAACCCTAACCCTAAGCGCCGCCGCCTAGGTTTCTTCTTCAGAGCCCTCCGGACTCTACCCCCCGACTTCTCTCTGAACTCCCTATAGTTGCTTTGCTCGCGCCGCCGTGAGTATCGATCGCTTGTGCTCGTAAATCCTCGTCTGAGGTGGCACCTGAAACCCATTCGCCTGATCAGAAGTCAAGATCTCGCACACCTGCAACCTTTTCCTCGTCCGCGAGGTGGCACGCCCGCAACTCCCCCTTCTCTTTGTTCGCTAGAAACATCTGCTCCGCGCGCTTGGCCAAAACATTGGCACGCCCAGTGGGACTGGGAGTACAAGCGAATACATCATAGGGAAACCGAAAGAAGCACCGTACCGAAAGCCCCAGCTTTCTTGTCTCAAGCACAAATCGCTACTGTATAAGCCCCATAACAGCGCGGCTTGCCGATCCCTCACTCAAGAACAGGTCCTTGCTCAGTTTGGTGATCCAGACTTCAGCAAGACCAACATGGTAGGCTCTCAGCCGACCCAAGACACAGGTTCTGCTCTATCTATGGAGCAAATCTTCTAGATGTTCGAGCAGTTGACGAGCCAAGGATTGGCTACTCAACAAAGCATCACCGACCTTGCTGGTAAGGTCGACGGTCTTGCTGAACAAGTCAAAAGGGACAAAACCCTTTGGGAAGCAGACCAGCACAACCTTACCGTACTCACTGAACACTTCAACCAGTTTGTCAGCGAAAAAAGGGAAACCAAGGGCTTGGTCGAAGGAAGCCTTCAACAGATCCGCTCGGATCTGGACCAGAACACGGAGACCGTGAATCAAAACGCGGAGACCGTGAAGCAACATGCGGAGGTCCTGTCGCTCACTCGCGTGACAGTAGACGAGCAGACTCGCCGCTTGGACGAGCACGATACCAAGCTGCATGACCAGCAGAATGCTTCCTTCTTTGGAAGTAAGAACAGTCTAGAGAAGCTAGACGAATTCAAAGACAAACAAGACCGGCTGAACCTACGGGTCCTTGAAGTTGAAGACAGGATGAGGGCGCATGCACCAAAGAACCCTGCTCTAAACCCTACTAGCCCAAGCGCGAATGAAGGGACGCCCAAGTACATCCCTCCTAATGAACGCGCCAGGGGAAACCCTAAGGTCGGGACTCCGAAGGCCCCGCAGTTCATTCTAGGAGTAGGAACGTCAAAGAGTCCGCTCCCGCATGGCTTGTTTGCTCCCTCCAAGGGACTGCATAATTCTCTACGCCAGGGAACCGGGACACCAGATGACCCGCTTCTAGTTTCCAGCCTTACTCCCAAGAACGGCGGACAGGCCGTCAATCTCTCTGCATGGCCAAACCATGGGGAAGGGGCAGAATCCGTGCCCATGGCAACAGCCGACTGGCGCCAGCTTATCTCCTCCATTGTCAAGGAGCAAACCGGACACGGTGATGCTAACTTGCAGTATCGCGACCCCTACCCGGATAGTGTGGCGCAATACCCCTTCCCGCATGGGTTCAAGAACGTAGTGTTCACTACCTTCTTTGGCGAAACAAGGGAAGACGCAGCAACCCACATGGTTCGCTTCAAAGTCCAGTGCGGCCAGTATGGGAACAATGACATCCTCAAGCTCAAGCTCTTCGGGACCTCTCTGTCTGGAGCTGCATTTACTTGGTACTCCAGGTTGAAGCCAAGATCCATTGCGGACTGGCCTACCATGGAGAAACTGTTCCGGGAGACCTACGGTACCATTGAGCCCGAGGTCGGCCTTAACTCCCTCACTCAGATGAGTCAACAAAGCATGGAGTCAGGAGTCTCCTTCCTCCAGCGGTTCAAGATCCAATAAGCCAAGTGCGACTTCCTCCTACCCGAACAGGAAACCATTAAGTTGGCTGTTCGTGGCCTCGAACACCGTCAGCGGTTGAAGCACCATGAGGAACGCTTCGCGTCTATGGGAGACCTCATCAACAAGGTCGGCAGTTATGAGTTGATCCTCAACGAAATGGACGAGGAGGCTAATGCCTCCAAAGGGACATACGTACCGGGGAGAAACAGGATAGTAGGGGCATTAAACCTTCAATCCCCCACGTTCGACCCTTACTACCAAAGGCAGGAGGAGAATGAAGCCGCGCAGGGGTATGTTGACGACGTAGGAGCAGTCGAACTGACCGGGAAGCCTTTAGCTCACAAGCTGAAGAATCTCAAGATGACCCGTGAGCCAATCACCTTCCAGTCATTTGCATGGACTAAGCCCGAATATGAGGCGTACACGTATGACGCGAAAAACGCCCATCTTGTCTTTAATGACTTGATTGAGGTGAAATGCGTACGCTTGGATCACAGGATCCCGTCCAAGGAAGAGCTAAAGGACAAGAAGTATTGCAGTTTCCACAACACTTAAAATCACGACACCAAGGACTATGTCAAACTCCGCGACCAACTACAAACCTGGTTGAATTCGGGGGCCCTAAAAATGAAGACGCCAGGAAGCACCGCTTCTCTAGTGGATGTTGATCCATTCCCGGCCGTTGTCGGTATGGTCGAGGTGAATTGGGACGACCAGCCAAAGGAGAACAGCCGCCACCGCACACCAAAGCCAGGCGAGCGGAGAATTACCTTGGACCTGGCCGAACATCCAGAGGACGATAATCCGCGCCGAGCACTTAAGCGAGATCGAGAGGAAGGTAATGATGACACACCTCGCGCATGAGGTCTTAGACGATCTTATTGACGGCGGACTCGTCACTGTATCAAGGGCCTTGCCCTATGTTGAATACAAGGAGGGCCGCGTCCACTGCAAGCTCCGTGACAGTTGGGGGCACAGAACTCGCGATTGTTACCAGCTCCGCGAGCAAGTCCAGGACTGGCTAGACCTCAAGTATATTCGCTTCAAGGACAAAGGTGGCTTCATGATCACAGTTGCTGACATCGCCTGGCCTCGCATCGGCCAGCGCGCGATAACTTTGGACCTATCTCCAAACGCGGGCCAACGCGAACCGCCAGGTCGAAACCGCAAGAGGCCGGCGAATGACTACACCGTTCTGGCGAACCAAAATGGGAACCACTACCCAGAAAGGGAGTTAGCCGCCAGACTACAGCCCGATCGCCTTTTAAGAAAGGATAAAGGCAAAGCTACCATGCGGGACGATACACCGTCTCCAGCTGACAACTATCAACCCATGAGTCCCAAGACTCGTGAAGAGCTGGAACAAAGGATCAAACACCTCGAAACTTTCGTCCAATCACACTAGACTAAAGATGTACCTTCGTCCCCAGCTTCAAGAGAGATGGACATCTCCGACTCCGGCAGCGAACGCCAAGACAGCGAGGCTTCAAGCCCTCGGTGAGGTATCTTGACCGACCCCTACATTCCTCCGACATCCAAATCAGCGATCAAGGAAGGGATTTGGTACACACAGCAAGGGGGAAAGCCAGTCACCATCAGCAGATCCAAGAAGCGGAAGCTACAAAAGAAGTATGGCAGCATCCTGTGTGCCTTGCGAGCGGCTGATGATGGCATCATCCGACCCTCGCAGCTTGCGCAGTCACCCGAGAGGATGTGGAGAGAAGCTAAAGGCTTGCGCGCTCTGCTCCAAAGACCGCCTGTCACGCCTCCACGTGTCTGTGCGCAGGCAGCAGATGACCCCGCTCCAAAGGCGAATGTTTTCTGTCGCCTCACCGTACCACCAAGACAGGATCCGCGCCCCGCTAGGCATAGATCATCTCCGGAGCCAGCAAGGAGAAGGGAGCCACAGTTCTCCCGGCACAAACCTTCATCAGAACCTGAAAGAAGAAGGGAGTTGTTACCTCCACCAAGGCGCCAGCAGTCGCCGGAAGCCGAACGACGAAGGAACCCGCCACCTCTACCAAGGCGTAGGCAGTCGCCAGAGGCTGAAAGAAGACGAGAACCGTCTTCCCCAGCGACGCGAAGACTGTTCGCCGCATCAAGGCCCGAATCAAGGCGCGAGCCGCCTCGGTCATCACATCCCCAGAAGCCTATTCGCCAGGAACCTAAGGCTAAAAAGGAACTATCACAACCGGGTCTGCCCCAACCTCAACCCACACAAGAGCCATAGGTCTCAGTCCTTCCTCCACCTAAGGCAGATGACAATGCCAGAGCTCCACTAGCCGCGGATAAGCTTTCAGCTGAGGACAAACAGCCCTGGACCAAACTCGTGTGGCGACTACGGCAGCCAGAGGGTAACGTCTCGCCAGGGGTCGAAAGTAGCTACTCCAGCCCTAACCTCGCGGAACTCATGGCCCAATGCTTCAGCGAAAATTCACTGAACGAGGAGACTCATTCCAAGCCTCGCATCGAGTTGGGCGACGACCAAGCAGAAGGGCAGGGTGAATCATTCAACTGCAATATGCTTGAGATCTCTGCATGGCCCGAGCTCGAAGAGGTCAATTCAGCGGAGGGCGCATTCGCCGTGCTCGACGGAGAACGCGGGAGCATTGAGACGCCACTGGTTCCAGTCCGCGAACAGTTCTCTTTTCAAGTCGGAATGGTGTTCTTCATATCTGAGAGATACGCTCTCCCACCAAATACAACATGCAACGCGGCAGATATTCCAGACAATAGCGAAAGTGTCTGTGACATAGTCCCCCCTTGCAGCAGTGAGATGGGTCCTGTCCTGGCGGAGCCCGCACAGGCTGCACCGTTGGAAGCCACAAGCAGCATCACAAGCATGCCGACTCTGACCTTCTCCACTCCAACCCTGGACATGGCCACTCACATGAGGCCATTGTATATCATGGCTGAAGTTGAAGGGATTATGATCAACAAAATCATGGTCGACACGGGGGCGGCAGTGAATGTCATCACCACCCGCACTATGGGACTCCTTGGTATCCCACGCTCGATGATCCAAACTACGTCCTTGACAGTCAAGAACTTCACCGGACAAGTCTCCAGGACTCTAGGTTTGTTGTTCTTACGGGTCAAGGTGGGACCGGCTTCAAGGGTCTACACATTCTTCGTCACCGAGTGTGCTTCGTCCTACAGCATGATCCTAGGCCGCGACTGGATCCATAGAAGTTTTTGTATACCTTCATCCATGCATCAGGAGCTTATGATTTGGGATACTGAGAAACGCGGTCCTCATCCAAGCGGATCCGCATCCTTTCTCCATTTCCGCCAACTTCAATGACGCCCGCTATTACAATACTGACTTGGGCCCATTAGACGTCCAAGGCGTCGATTCTAAAGGCCGCCCATATGGGGTCACGGCCTCCAACTTAACGCGATGGGGACTCACTCAAGCGAGGGACGATTTACAACGTCCCCAAACCATCGCGGATCCCCTACAACCATCTTATGATTAGTACACCCTCAGAAGAAGCACGCGAGGCTGGTGAGTCCTTGTGTGAGAGACTCCTCTCATACTGGGCGGAACGCGAGGCTGGCGAGTCCTTGTGTGAGAGGGTCGCTACTATGGAGTATGTAGACGAGATAGTGGACTATACCGATACCGAGGAGGAAGTTATTCAATTAACTCCCGCTGCCTTGGACGACACGCCGCCTCAAGTCCGCGATCCTACCTTACAAGTCGACGTGGGGACTGCAAAGAAACCTGTACTACTCTCCATTAGTGCCAAGTTGGCGGGACGAGAAAAGGAAGACCTTCTCGCCTTACTACATGAGTACAGGGATTGTTTCGCCGAGCAGTACGAAGACATGCCTGGCCTATCCCCTGATTTAGTCTGTCACCGTCTACTCATCCTGACAGACGTCCAGTCCGCCAAGACAGCAGATTCATGCGAACTAAGACCTAGATCGTGGTCAAGGAAGAAATTGAGAACATGCACCGATCAGGTAACATTCGCGTGGCCAAATACAATGAATGGCTATCCAACATCGTTCCAGTTCGCAAGAAGAACGGCAAAACGTGCGTCTGTGTTGACTACCGTGACCTCAACAACGCAACGCCTAAAGATATATATCTCATGCATGTTGCTGACCTCCTCATTGACGCGGCCGCGGGGCATGAAGTGCTATCCTTTATGGATGGAACTGCTGAGTACCATCAGATCCTTGTCGCTGAAGAAGATCGCCACAAGACTGTTTTCCGCTGTCCGGGGTTTGCCGGTGCATTCGAGTATGTTGTCATGCCATTCGGGCTCAAGAACGCGGGAGCAACATATCAACACGCCATGAACCTTATCTTTCACGATATCCTAGGCAAGCTGATCGAAGTCTACATCGACGACGTCGTGGTTAAAACGAAGACGCGGGCGACACACGTTGAAGACCTCCGGCAGGTTTTCACGCGGATGCGAAAACATCACTTGAAGATGAACCCCTCCAAGTGTGTTTTCCTCGCGGAGGCAGGCGACTTCATTGGATTTCTCATCCATCAAAGGGGTATCGAGATCCCCAAAGACAAGGCGCAGGCGGTAATAAACGCCTCACCTCCTACAACCAAAAAGGAGCTCCAACAATTGATCGGGCGAATCAACTTCCTCCGCCGTTTCATTTCCAACGCGGCAGGGAATGTTCAGCCATTTTCGCCTCTTCTAAAGCTCCAGGGGGCAACCGAGTTCGTATGGGAGTCCCAACACCAGGAGGCCTTCGATCGTATCAAGGACTATCTTGCGAATCCACCTGTTTTGGTTCCTCCTCGCCCTGGCGTTCCGCTTAAGCTCTACATCGCCGCTGCTGATTTGTCTATCGGCGGACTCTTGGCACAAGATGACGAGAACGGAGTGGATCAAGCCGCCTACTATCTTAGCAGGGTGTTGACCGATTGCGAGACGTGCTACTCCCCAATGGAAAAGTTGTGTCTCGCCCTATTCTTTACAGGTTGCAAGCTCCGCCACTACATGTTGGCCTTTACCACGGTGTTGATCGCTCAGTCCGACCTCGTCAAATATATGCTTTCCCGCCCTATCCTACGGGGCCACATAGGTAAATGGATATTGGCTTTGTCTGAATTCTCTTTGCAATATGTTCCGCAAAAGGCAGTTAAAGGACAGGCCATAGCGGACTTCCTCGCTCATCACCCACTGACCGAGCTGACAGCATTCCGCGAGTTAGAGGTTGCCGTAGTCTCCCTTACTCTATGGACCCTCTACTTTGATGGCTCGCGTACTGAACTTGCTGCATGTGCCGAGATCGCCATCGAGAACCCTGCAGGAGATCGGTTTTCTTACTCTTTCCAGCTGGACTTTAAATGTACAAATAATCAGGTGGAATACGAGGCGCTCATCATCGGCCTGGAAATCTTGCTGGACTTAGGAGTCCGCGAGGTTCAAGTCTTTGGCGACTCCTTACTGGTCGTCAACCAACTTGTGGCGAAGTTCAAGTGTTTAAGCTCGTCCATTGAACCTTACTTGCGGAAAGCTTTTGATGTCTTAGACCGCTTCGACGATGTTCACATTGAACACATCCCGCGCGAATTCAACTTCACGGCGAATGTGCTCGGGCAGATCGCATCCGGTCTTAGCTTGCACGATTGAGTGCGCGAACGACTCCTCAAAGTCGAACGACGTACACTTCCTTCTTTTCTTGCTAGGGGGCAATACGAGGCAGACCCTCTTAACGTCGCTGCCTTAGATCCTATCGATGAAGATTGGCGGCTACCGTTTATTGCCTACCTCGAGCACCCTCATGACGCTAGCCATTCCCGGCAAATGCGATTTCTCGCCCTCAACTTTGTGCTTCGCAATGGTGAGCTTCGCCGGCACGGCGAGGACGGTAACGATTTCCGCTGCGTGTATGGCAACGAGGCTAAGCGGCTTCTGCATGAGGTGTATTCCGGCGTTTGTGGTTCGCATCAGGCTGGACCAAAGATGCGTTCGTTAATCCGTCACCATGGCTACTACTAGCCTACTATGCTCAAGGATTGTCAGGACTGCCAAGCTCACGGACCAGTGCAACACATTCCAAACATTCCGTTACAACCGATCGTTAAGCCCTGGCCATGTCGAGGTTGGGCGATAGACTTCATCGGTCTCATTCATCCCCATTCCTCAGAGCAGCACAAGTTCCTTATTGTGGCCACCGATTTCTTTACCAAGTGGGTTGAAGCCGAGCCACTCAAGGTCGCGGCGGTCCGCAACTTTATTTTCTCCAACATTATCTCCCGCTTTGGCATTCCAGAATGCATCGTGACGAACTGGGGGACAGCTTTCATGGCGGATTCGGTAGTCACATTCCTCAATGGCTATGGTGTCAAACTCCTGCATTCGACCCCCTATTATGCCCAATCCAATGGTCAGGCGGAGGCGAGCAACAAAGTCATCTTCGGCATCTTGCGAAAGATGCTAGAGTTGAACCCCCGCGTCTGGCACCTCGAGCTTTACCATACTTTGTGGGCCTACCGTACCTCCAAGCACGGTCCGACAGATACTACCCCATATGCTCTCATATATGGCCATGACGTCGTCCTTCCCCTTGAGGTTCACGTCGCCTCGCTTGGTGTCCAGGAGCAGCACCAGTTGCTTGGTGACGATTACGTCCAGGAAATGTGGCAAGAGCTTGAAGACCTTGACGAACATAGCATCACTGCTTTCAACAATCTTATCCTTGAGAAGCAGCGTGTTGCGCGGTCTTATGATAAAGTCACTCGAGGTCGGAGTTATGCCGAAGGCCAAACGGTATGGTGTGCTGTGCTCCCACTTGGGGAGAAAACCGAAGGCCGCGGGAAATGGTCCGCACGGTGGGAGGGACCCTTTATTATTCATCGCTTATTGCCTAAGGGGGCATACCATTTGCGCGACCTTGACGGTACACTCCATCCTAATCCTATTAATGGTCGTTTCTTAAAGCACCATATCGCTAGTGTTTGGGAGTGCACATATCCTCTTCCTCCCCCTGATCCCGCGACCACTGTCATTAGTGTCACGCGCCGTCGCGCTTACGCTCCATCACCTCACACTAGGGGGCAACCCCAGGGAGAAGCATGCAATTAGTTTTTTCTTCATAAACGTGCGTGGTCTAACTACCAGACCAGTACAAGATTAGGGCCTATTCTAGAGGCCCTAAATAAAAAACAACTTCATTCAAGTGTTTCTCAGTCATCAGTTTTCTCTTTGTAAACGTGCATGGTCTAATTAATAGACCAGTACAAGATTAGGGCCTATTCCAGAGGCCCTAAATAAAAAACAACTTCATTCAAGTATTTCTTAGTCATCATTTAGGCCAATCCCCGTGACCTCCAAAGTTTCAAACTTGGCTCGCCAGCTTTATGCGGCCGTTCGCCGACTCCTTTGTTTACTTCTCATTGGTTCGCACTGGGAGGCAGCGAAGTATATACTGGGGGGCAGCGAAGTATATACTGGGGGGCAACGAAGTGCATGGCCTCTTAAAGTTTTTCAGCTTTATACGGCCGTTCGCCGACTCTGTTTGTTTGTCTCTCACTGGTTCGCACTGGGGGGCAACGAGGTACATGGCCATTGTCATTCCATGTTTGTCACCAAGTTGGTTCGCCATTGCAAAGAGCTCACGAAGGGCCATTTTTTGACATCTACTCAAGTTACATGCGTCAGCTCAAGATACATCCACGCGAGCTACATTCGCTAGCGATACGTGCCATGTACTATGTCTTCTGAGTTGAGCAGGCGAATACGGGCTAGAGGCACGCGAATGCAAGCTAAGAGCAGGCGAATGCATTTGAAGTTCAAGGTGCGGAGGCGAGCCATAGAGCAGTTCGCTACGATGCCTTACTGGGTGCTTGAGTTTCAAGGCCTATTCACAGGCTTGTTTCTTCACACTCCTTTTATGTATGACCCGAGCCAATACTATTGGCTTTGGAGCAACATGAACATAAACCTCTTCAGTCATTCTCGACATTTCATGACTTCAAGGCTAGGGGGCAATGTTTTCGCCTAGATTAATATTTTACTGGACAATAAATGTCTATATGAATATTAATTACATTCTTGGTCCATGTCATACCGGCGAGCCCAAGTTCTTTAAGTTTACAAATGTCGGCCCGCCAGTGAGACCACGCGAGCTGAGTTAGACTTCACGCGGAACGAACTGCATGCGAACTGGACTTCACCTAGCTCGCGCGCGGAATGGAAATAGGCGGACTACGCAGTTCGCGTGGAACACTTAGCTCGCACGCGGAATGACTTCGCGCAGAATTACTATTCAACACTCCGCGTAGGCAAGGCGAGGAGGGCTGGCGAACTGGCTCGCGTAGAAGACTTCGCGAGGAAGACACATGCGGAGTCCGCGCGCACCACCACAAACGTTGAAGACTTTTACAAGTCTTTGACATGCTTGCCAATCCCTGTGGCCCATTAAATATAAAAAGCCCTTTTAAGGCTCGCGAGCTATAATAGCCCGCGAAATGGAAGCGAGCTTCAGTAGTACGCGAGATAGCTTCCTGTGACAGCCCGCGGGATGAATTCTAGTTCGCATAGGAGTCTACAGTTGGCAGCGCGGAAGCAATGCCCTATGCGGAATGAAGTGTGCGAACTGGACATGTGTCACAAGATGGTTGGTTCACATGGACGGAGCAGTGTCCTTTTGCGAATAGGGTTTCAGAGTCCGACTTGGATTCTAATTATACTTTTATTCTGCCGCAAGTCGAACTATTATATAAGGGGGTTCGAACCCTAACAGAAGGGCTCTCTAAAAAAACAAACACAAAAACACAATACAAACTGCAGACCAATTGCCATTCGAGCTCCTCGAAACCCTAACCCTAAGCGCCGCCGCCGCCTAGGTTTCTTCTTCAGAGCCCTCCGAACTCTACCCCCCGACTTCTCTCTGAACTCCCTATAGTTGCTCTGCTCGCGCCGCCGTGAGTATCGATCGCTTGTGCTCGTAAATCCTCGTTTGAGGTGGCACCTGAAACCCATTCGCCTGATCAGAAGTCAAGATCTCGCACACCTGCAACCTTTTCCTCGTCCGCGAGGTGGCACGCCCGCAACTCCCCCTTCTCTTTGTTCGCTAGAAACCTCTGCTCCGCGCGCTGAGGATCGTGGCCAAAACACCAATGACATCCTATCTCACAAGATTTTTGAAAATATTGCTTCCTCCCTATAGTTAGTTCACAAAGATCTACACTTGCATATTACCTACTAAAGAAGTTATGTCATATTAGTAGACACGTTGTGGTTCTGATGGCTAAATTTTACAAAATGAAAATTCAACCGTCTGATATGATCAGTGTACTTAAATACGGCTATGAAAAAAAATCCACCAGTTTTCGAAAACGTTTAGGTCTCGATCCGCGCGGTCAACATTAAATTAACACCACTTATTACACGAAAACGCTCTTACCTACCCCTATATGACCATTGCATGTTAGGACCTTAGGTTTATTTGTTTTGGCTTGGTTGAGTTTGAGTTTAGGTTTTGAAGATTTGAGGCAGCTCTATTGTGTCGTTGAGTTCAACGACCATGGGAAGTTGTCCTCCCTTAAGCTAAGGGTTAGTTTAAGGGTATTGTGTTATCCTATAGTACCTTGGTTACTAAGGTTGTTAATTGTGTGATTTTAGGTGATTTGTGAAATTGTGATTTGGCTTATTTTTGTTGCGTTTAGGAAATCGCAGCGGGATTTTTAGGTGAGTAAATCTCACCATGGTAATGGAACATGGTGATGTGGGCACGGGAGAGGCCAATTGGGATTATGTAGCAAGGGAAGAGACGGCGATGTGGACGCGACGGCGATGTGGGCGGAGACGGCTTGGAAAGTTGGAATCGATACGATCGATTTAGGGATTTCAAAGTTAATAGGAGTATAGGACTCGTTGCCCTATATTTGGATTTACAAAAACAAACTCAGCCCACGAATGAAGTCGTTTCGTCACTTAAGTCAAATACAAAATTTGGCCCAAAAAATTGGCAGAATTTTCGACCTGCCAAATATTAAGTAGTTAGGTGACGAAGACATGAACTTTCGTCATCTGAGTGAACCAAAAATATTTCTACCATTTTCAAATTTTGGGACTTAGTTGACGAAATAAATATATTTCGTCGTCTTATTTTAATTTCAATACATTTATTTATTTTTCTTTTTTTCCTAAAAAGAAAAGGTTTTGATAGAATGTGATCTTGTTAAATAGGGAGGAAGCAATATTTTCAAAAATCTTGTGAAATAGGATGTCCTCGGTATGGTGAAATACGATTATGGTTGAAAAATCACATATTTCCAATAACGTCAACCTTATATACGCTTATGTTTCCCCTATGTGGAGCCCTATCGTCGAGAGGTGAACATACGCAAATTTTTACATGAGTGGTTACATCTCATCAATGTGAGAGTTTTGTGTGTGAAATAATCAATCAAACTCCTATGATGTGATTTTGGGAGTGGATTGGCTAACGCCAAACCATGTTGTGATTGACTGTTTTGATATGGTGGTGTCATTTCACATTCCTGGACAGTAGAGCTTTCGCTATCGTTGTCATAGGTCGGACACGGCCATGTTTGAAGGAGTGTTAGCTCACATAGAGGCTACAGGTAGTACCGTGGGTATTGCGGATATTGCAGCAGTCTCTGAGTTTAGTGATATGTTCCAGGAGATTCCAGGGTTACCTCCTAAGAGGGTAGTGGAGTTTGTTATAGATGTGGTACCAGGTACTTCACCGGTATCAATGACTCCTTATCAGATGGGGAGAACTGAACTTCAGGAGTTGAAGGTTCAGATTGAGGGTCTTCTCGAGCAGGGATTCATTAGACCTAGCACCTCGCCTTGGGGTGCACCAGTGTTGTTTGTGAGGAAGAAGGATGATACACTCCGGTTGTGTGTGGACTATCGGGAGTTGAACAAGGTGACCATCAAGAATAGGTATCCCTTTCCTAGGATTGATGATTTGTTTGATCAACTTAGAGGTGCTATGGTATTCTCTAAGATTAACCTGAGGTCCGGTTATCACCAGTTGAGGGTGAAGGAGGAGGATATTCTGAAGACCGCTTTCAGGACTAGATATGGGCATTATGAGTTTGTTGTTATGTCATTTGGTCTAACCAATGCGCCTGCTGCTTTTATGGATTTGATGAACCACATTTTCAGTCCTTATCTGGATGTGTTTGTGGTAGTATTTATGGATGATATTTTGATTTACTCCAAGACTTTGGAGGATCATGATAGGCATCTACGAATTGTATTACATGTTCTTAGGGAGGCCAAGTTATATGCTAAGTATGAGAAGTGTGAGTTTTGGAAGGAAATAGTGAGACTTCATGGAGTGCCTACTTCGATTGTTTTTGATCGAGACCCCCGATTCATTTCAAAGTTTTGGGGTGGATTTCAGAAAGCCATGGGTACTACCTTGGACATGAGTACAACATTCCACCCTCAGACTAATGGGCAGACTGAGCGGGTGAATCAAGTGTTAGAAGATATGCTGAGGGCTTGTCTCATGGACTTCAAGGGAAGTTGGGAGGATCACCTACAATTGATTGAATTTGCCTACAACAATAGTTATCACTCTAGTATCGGTATGGTGCCATATGAGGCACTTTATGGTAGGCCGTGTAGATCTCCTATTTGCTGGACGGAGACGGGTGATAGTGAGCTGTTGGGTCCCGATATTGTTCAAGAGACGACTGAGAATGTCTCTATTATCCGAGATAGGATCCAAACGGCGCAAAGCAGGTAAAAGAGCTATGCTGACTTGAAGAGGACGCAAGTAGAGTTTGATGTTGGGGATCATGTGTTCTTGAAGGTCTCACCTACTAAAGGGGTGGTGAGATTTGGCAAGAAAGGGAAGTTGGCTCCCAGGTATGTAGGGCCTTTTGAGATTTTACAGAGAGCAGGAGATTTGGCTTATCGGCTTGCCTTACCTCCTATCATGTCCGGGGTACACAATGTGTATCATGTGTCCTTGTTGAGGAAGTATATTCCAGATGCATCACATGTGATTGACTATGGAACTATCAAGGTGAATGCGGATGCAACCTTTGTTGTTAAACCGGTTCGAATCTTGGATAGATCAACCAAGAGGCTTCGAATGAAGGAAGTCGATTTGGTTAAGGTGTGTTGGAGTCACCATGATGAGGGTGATGCATCTTGGGAGTTAGAGTCGGACATGAGGGCTAAGTACCCCACGTTGTTTTTGGGTTAGTATTTTTGAATTTCGGAGCGAAATTCTTTTAATAGGGGTACATTGTAATACCCCAGATTTTCATATCATTTTTCTTGTATTATTCCCAAAATTAATAAAGGATTATTTATGGAAATTCGTTTTGGTAGTGCGAAGTTGAAGTTTCGGGAATAATATTTAAGGGGCTTTGACTTTTAAGAGGCCAAAAGTTGACTTTCTTTCCTGTAAGTTTTTTGTGAAAACTTCCTTCATGAAAGTTGTAGAGTTTGGCGATACGAGTTCGTAGACATACGGCACGTATAAAACAGATGTCGTATGAGGAAGTTATGGTCAGAGGAAATTAGTTTACGGTTTTGGAAATTTTTAAATAGAAGTTGGTGGGTTTTATTTTTGGAAAACCCTAAAACCTTCTCTCTCCTCTCTCCCGCGCAGCTAACTTCTGCCGGAGCTAGCTCCTCCGTCCGACCACCGTTTGGACCGCCGCCGGTCCCGTTCGACTCCCATCGGCGTCCTCTTCAAGGCTGGGCAGCTGCTGCACGGCATAGCACGTCGGGATCGGAGGTCCTTGCCAAAAAAGGGGGCTGCTGCATCGCCGATCGGAACCGCTGTAACAGCGGCGACGGGGGAAAAACCTAGGTGAGTCTAGTTCCTCTTCTCCTCCTGGTAGTGTCTAGGCTTAGATTGAAACAAGTTTTTGAGGTTTTGAGCCCGAATTTGCAGGTTTGAAGTTTGAATTCGGGTTGGTGTTTCGAGACGTTTTCTGGCCGATTCCGGCCAAATCGGTTAAAACCTAAGGTATTAAAGTTGTTCACCATGCTTCAATATACAAGTTTCATGTTGTGAGTTTCTCATAATTCAGAAGTTTTGGGTGGCGTGTGGGGCTCACTTGCCGCCGCCTGTGGCGGCGCGTGGCAACACGTCCGGCTGAGTTGTGGCCTTAGTTCCCTGTGGTTAGCTGGCTCTTGCTGCTGTGAGTTTGTTGAGAGGTAGTATTGCTAGGTTTTGAGCAAGGATTGCATGTTAGGACCTTAGGTTTATTTGTTTTGGCTTGGTTGAGTTTGAGTTTAGGTTTTGAAGATTTGAGGCAGCTCTATTGTGTCGTTGAGTTCAACGACTATGGGAAGTTGTCCTCCCTTAAGCTAAGGGTTAGTTTAAGGGTATTGTGTTATCCTATAGTACCTTGGTTACTAAGGTTGTTAATTGTGTGATTTTAGGTGATTTGTGAAATTGTGATTTGGCTTGCTTTTGTTGCGTTGAGGAAATCGCAGCGGGATTTTTAGGTGAGTAAATCTCACCATGGTTCACTTTTGGACCTAATTTTATTGTGGTCAGTGGATGTTGATGTTGGATTCAATTATATGCTATTAATTGTTTTTAAATATATGAGCTTGATCGTCAACGGCTCATAGGTAAGATAAAACAAGTTTTCCTTATATGTTTATTTTTGAGATTCTTGTGATCATAATTTTTCTAATTATTGATCTAATTTCTCTTATGGTTTATGTGGTTGTGAGAAATGTTGCGTTATTTTTTAGATTATTTGTTTACGCCTAAATTAATATTTTACTGGACAGTAAATGTCTATGTAAGTATTAATTATTTCTTGGTCTATGTTATACCGGCGAGCCCAAGTTTCTCTAAGTTTACAAGTGATAGCCCGCCAGTGAGACCACGCGAGCTGAGTTAGACTTCGCGCGGAACGAACTTCGCGCGAAACGAACTTCACGCGGAACGAACTGCATCCGAACTGAACTTCACTTAGCTCGCGCGCGGAATGGATATAGGCGGACTACACAGTTCGCGTGGAACACTTAGCTCGCGCGCGGAATGACTTCGCGCGGAATTACTATTTAACACTCCGCGTAGGCGAGGCGAGGCGAGGCGAGCTGGCGAACTGACTCGCGTAGGAGACTTCGCGAGGAAGCAACATGCGGAGTCCGCGCGCACCACGACAAACGTTGAAGACTTTTACAAGTCTTTGATATGCTTCGGGCCAATCCCTGTGGCCCATTTAATATGAAAAGCCCTTTTAAGGCTCGCGAGCTGCAATTGCTCGCGAAATGGAAGCGAGCTTCAGTAGCACGCGAGATAGCATCCTGTGACAGCCCGCGGGATGAGGATATTCCTAATTCCAGTTCGCATAGGAGTCTACAGTTGGCAGCACGGAAGCAATGCCCTATGCGGAATGAAGTGTGCGAACTGGACATGTGTCACAAGATGGTTGGTTCGCATGGACGAAACAGTGCCCTTGTGCTATTAGGGTTTCAGAGTCCGACTTGGATTCTAATTATACTTTTCTTCTGCCGCAAGTCGAACTACTATATAAGGGGGCTCGAACCCTAACAGAAATCTCTCTCAAAACAAATACAAAAGCACAATACAAACTGCAAACTAGTTACCCTTCGAGCTCCTCGAAACCCTAACCCTAAGCGCCGCCGCCTAGGTTTCTTCTTCAGAGCCCTCCGGACTCTACCCCCACTTCTCTCTGAACTCCCTATAGTTGCTATGCTCGCGCCGCCGTGAGTATCGATTGCTTGTGCTCGTAAATCCTCATCTGAAGTGGCACCTGAAACCCCATTCGCCTGATCAGAAGTCAAGATCTCGCTCACCATCAACCTTTTCCTCATCCGCGAGGTGGCACGCCCGCAACTCCCCCTTCTCTTTGTTCGCTAGAAACCTCTACTCCGCGCGCTGAGGATCGTGGCCAAAACATTACTCATACGAGCTTTTTAGCTTACCGGGTTTGATATTTTACAATCCCGGTGCACCAATTATTGGTGTAGGGGTTAGACCTGCAGGTGAGGATCAGCAGGGTTGAAGCGAAGACTTAGTGGCAGGGTTCTTTTTGGTTTTGATGTACTCTGTATAGTTTTAGATTTGGGTAGACAATATTAAACTCATGAGATTGTTTTCATGTTCTTGTTTTGCAAATTTATGTAAACAAGGAAATGTAATATTTAACTCAGTGTTGGGTTGTGTGACATTTACATTTCCGCTAATGAGTTTTAGTTGCTTAAGATAGTTTGTTGAAACAGGTTGAGATATTAATATTTTAAGTTATATTATGCCAAAAATTTTGAAAATTATCTTTCAAAAAATTGGGGTGTGACAATCACACTAGCAATATGAATGTGATGGTCTAAACGAATTAAGCCTTTAGTTTTTTCTTTGTTGTACAAGGTAGATTAAGGTACAAGTATATTAATCTCTTTCGGTAATTTTCCCGAATTGAAGGAGGTAATTTTCCCGAATTGGTAGATTGTGTAGTGAATGAGTAAATGTTAATCTCTTTGGGTTTTTTCAAAGTTGTTCTACTGTTTTTACCTTTCATTTGGGAATTCCCGAATTGGGATCAATTAATTGGTATGTGAAGCCATACCAGTATCTTAATGATGAATTGATGATCAGTTGAACACCATAATGAGCTAGCTAACTAGAAATCATGAATGAATATACTTATATTTATATACAACTTGTCTAATACAAGTCTTATATACAACTTGTATAATACAAGTCTTATAAGTATATTTATATACTGAGAGTTGATGCGACTGACTTTAACTCTGTGAAATTGGTAAAAATGTGTAAAAATTGAGTCCTTGGCATCAGTATTTTAATTCTAGAGTGTCTTAAATTGAGTCTTTGGCATCAGTTTTGCTGCTACTGACCCTCTTCTTGCGATAATATGAATGATTCTGTGTTGCTAGTATGGTTTGTCTCATAGATGTCTTTCTTCTCTTTTTTTTTTTTTTTTCGCAGCACCTCCTCCTAAAACTAAGACAGAGGTGGTGAAAGGCTTAAAAGCGGAGGAGATAGTCAAGAGGACTGGACAAAAGAATAAAGTAACTTGGGACGATTTCTGCCACGGTCCGCAGAGTAAAGAGTTAAGCAGCATGTTGACACACGATGTCGGCCACATTATACGGGACGAAATTTCCATGGTGGCTCCAACTTGGGGTGAGACTACCGATGATGAGCAGAAGAAGCTGCCCACTAAACTCTTCGTAAGGAATATTTCTTCTGTTCATGTGTTCACTAAATGCTAGTTGCATTAATTATGAGATAAATAATGTTGTTCATTTTTTAACATGTATATATCTGGGTTTTGCATTACTACTGTTCATTTGGTCAGTTTTGTGTTTGAGGTTTTTGATGATTAAGCTTGATGTACCTAATTGAACAGCAACATATGCAATATAAGAACAATAACCAAAGTGTTAATATGATGAAATTACAGAGAAGATCGGCTACAAACAAGAGTAACTGGGACAAGAAGACATTGCACCACCACACCGGGGCGAGGGCTTTCATCTACAATGCGAAGGAATTGAAGGACAAGGGTGAACACCTCTATTTTATTAAAAGTTACTCACAGGAGTATGACTCAGCTCATAACCTGAAAGCAGCTGAAAATGAAGTAAGTGGTTTACATCCTGCCTTTGCATCACATAATGTGGGATAGAATATTGTATCACATTATTAATTGGAATTGTATTACTCCTGCCTTTGCAAACTAATTCACATAATGTAGGATATAATATTGTATCACATTACTAATTCATATAATGTAATTCATATATTGTATCACATTACTAATTCATATTGTATCACTACTGCCTTTGCAAACTAATTCATATAATGTAGGATAGAATATTGTATCACATTACTTCCTGCCTTTGCATTTTTCTTGGCCTCTTTGCTGGAAGCCAACTTATTCTAGATTGGTTAATAATGCTAGATGATAGCCTATGATTAATGACTTTCAGCAATTCTATATATTACTGCCCTCAAAACTCTATTCTCCATATTAATTGTTTTTGTAAAACATATACTTCTTTTGTTAGGCTAAACTGATGGAGAAGGTTGATGAGATCCGTGACAATGTGAGGAAGGAATACCCTGGCATTCCGGAAGAAGATATTGATCTTCATTTTGACCAACAAACTCAAGCAATCATGTTTAAAAAAGCATTTGGACATAGAAACATGAACGATATCTGGGCTATGGGACTAGTAGGCAGTTATGGTTTGAGTCAAGGGCCCGATAGGAGCTGCACTTGTTGATATTGCTGTGGAGGAAGCCCGAAAGGCGAAGGAGGAAGCCCGGAAAGCCAATGAGGGAGGCATTGATTCAATTGACATTGCTTCATAGTCACTAGTTCATTTTCTAGTATATATTTTGTATGAACAAGTCTATATTTTCAAGTACTACTCTTGAGTGTATATGAACTTGATTATATATATATATATATATATATATATATTTTTTTTTTTTTTTTTTTTATTGCCCAGGTGCTTCGGCTAATAGTGGGTTTTTGAAATATTGAGTCTTTTTTTTTTAATTTATTTATGTTAATATTAAATGTGATATTAATAATTTTTAATGATTAAATTTAATAAAAATAAATAGCACTAAGGTGACGAAAGTTAAACTTTCGTAGCTTTAGCCGGATGAAAGAATTGTCAGCAAACTGACCGTTTTCGTAATGTTAGTGTTTTAGTAACGACAAATTTCGTCACCTTAGCTGGATACTACGTCATAATAGATCAGAGACCACGAATTATATTTTGTTACTTTAGTATCATGGGGACGAAACATTTTTCGTCACCTAACCAGAGTTGCGACGAAATAGTTTTCGTCAGCTAAGTAACCTGGCGACGAAACATTTTTCGTCACCTAATCATATTTGCGACGAAATAATTTTCGTTACCTAAGTAATCTGGCGACGAAATAATTTTCATCATCTAAGTAACTTGGCGATGAAATGGTTTTCGTCATCTTAGTAATCACTAAGATGACGAAATACATATTTTCGTCACCTAAGTGGTCTGACCACCACCCTTAGGTGACGAACCTTAGATGACGAAAATTTCTTTGTTTCAGTTCTTACATGACGACAAAAACTCTTAGGTGACGAAATATTTTCGTCACCTAAGAACTTTTTTCTAGTAGTGATGAACCCTTCATACCCATTAATCTCTTCAGCAGCAATATCTCTTCAGCAGCAGCACCAACAACAACAACAAGATATATATGCTAATGATCTATAACGACTAAGCAGTGAAAAAGAAGAATCATAGGGCAAGAAGAAGATATGCTACCTGCAAATTAAATAGGAAAAATAAGGCGGCTTCAGATTAATTATAGTAGTTATATGGCAGTCTTAGGCTACAGTAGTTATACGGCAGTTTTACCAGTTGGCTCTAGAATGGAAAAATGAGCCATGGTACCAGTACTTTAATTATTAGCTAGTTTGAACTAACTGTCTGGTCAGAGATGCCATGTGATTATGGGACTAGATATGCAAAAGGAGTTCGATGTTAGCTAGTGCTGAACTGGTACTTAAACTGATCAACTGAAAACATGCAGGGACTTCAAATTGAATCTTTAATATTCGTTAGTAATTCCAGCGGCCTGGCCGGAAAGCTTAAAACAAAATAGAGAAAAAGAGAGAAAGAGAGAATGAGAATGAGAGAGAGAGAGAGAACGCTATTACCAAAGTTGGTGAAGTAGACTAAGCAGAGAGAATGAGGGGTTGGTTTTATATTATTACTAGCATTTTACATGTGCATCGGCACGTTGAGTGGTTGAAGAGTAGTTCTACTTGAAATGTTATATTAAAAGTGGAATGAAACTGCTACCATCTTATCATCATGTCCCATATTTTTCTCCATTGTAATCTCATAATTTATGTTTTTAATTTATTTACTTTTTGTTTTACCGTAGTACCATTTCAACATATTTTCTATATGAACAGTTTTTTCATATTAAAGGGTAATATGGAGAGTTCAAAAAATTGGTGAAGCCTTTGACATAAAAAAGGTCTAGCTTTCTAATATAGTAGAGATAAGAGCTTCCCCTCAAGAAAAAAATAATAATTATAAGAGCTTATATTGGTCCTTGTGGTGACCCGACCCGGTTATGTGGTTTTGAGATTTTACTAAATTTTTTCTATTATTATGGAGAGCTTTTTACTAATTACTATACATGCATGACATGTTTTTTGTTTGGGTGCGTTTATTACAATTCCACAAACCACACTTTGCTCACCTCACATTCTCTCCACACCATACTTTTATATTTTTAATTGTAAGTCTACTTTGTTCACACATTTACGATACCTAATTAAAATACCAAATCTAATTCTACTTTGTTCTCCCTATATTTTCTTCTCACCATATATGTATATTTTCAATTTCAAATTTGCTTTAATTCCTCTGCAGCATCGGAAGAAAACAGAAACTGATCCCTTCACAATATAAAGGAGGTGGCATCACAGACAAGCAATATAAGAACTGACACGATACAATAGAGAATACAAATTTAACGTGGAGGATAACAATGGAACCAAGCTTAATAAATTGAATTATTAGATTACCCAGTGAGCAAACACATTAAGAAAAAGAAAATACGAAAATGAGTCAGTCACTTGAGGTGACTGTTGCTTTTCAATATACAAAATTATAAGGTGACTGTTGCACAGATGTGACATTTGTGCCCAGAGCCTCCATTCCCAGAAGATGAGGAATTAATGCCCTTTCCAGTGTGACCATCTCCACCAGAAACTTCAGGGTCAGCAGCAGTGCTATGAAAACTCTCATCAACAAAAATGTCTCCCTCAGTACCTGACTTGTTTTCCTCAGCACCTGACTTGGAAATCTGAGCATTAGATTTTTTAAAGGTTTCACAACGGCCATGGGAAGGTTCAGACTTGAGCTTGTCAGGTTCTAATTGCCATAATCCTGTATTCACAGGAGGAGCTTCAGAAGAGCATGTCATTACGATGTTCCCAAGTTTAGCGATTGCTCCACTGCCAACCTCCGTGTCAAACTTTCCATCTAACGTACTTGCATTTAAAGAGTTAACACTGCCAGGCAAAAGTGGAAGTTTACCATACAAGGGACAGCCAGAATTGGTTGTTTTAACATCATTAGCCTCATGACTTACTGAGTGTTGGTGATCTAGGGATAGCCTGTCAGCTAAAGACTCACGAGACTTTCCATTAAGTTCGTCAACATGCAACATTTGATGAAGTGAATCTTCTTTTGCAGGTGGCTCAATTCGATATGATCGCTTTCTCCTCATCAAGTCCGGCACGGAGCATGTTTCCACCGTACTTTCACAAGCATCAGTGCCTGCATGTTTTCTCACTTCACTTTCAGAGGAGGAACTTGTACAAACAGAATCCTTACTTTCCTTGTACAAACTGACGGGTTCCCTCTGTCTTCAGCTTTTGGGCAGCAGACAGAGGTAAAGAGCCCCGTAGTAATTTTTTCCCTTTGAGTTTATGATTGGAGCTTAAGCCATGTTTTAAAACCTGGTGTTCGGGCGTCCTAAATTCATCCTTCATCTCTACTTCAGAAACTTTTTTGATTGATCCAGCACAAGGAGATGGAGTCGAGAGAACATCATCCCCAATACCATCCACCTGCGGAATCATACATGCAGGTTCACTTTTAGAAGAAAAGTTTTGGTCAGCGGGATAAGAAACTTTTTCCTTTGATCCCTCAAAGTCACCAACTGAATCAAGGATGTCCTGACATTCCTTTTGAGATTCATTCTCATAATCCATATTAGCTTTCTCCAGAACTTTGTCAATAGTTGTTGCAGGTAACAAAGTGTAGATATATAAAATTTAAAGATAATAATAGTCGTTGGATAATCCAAGTAAGTATGTGGCATGTGAGTCAACAACATTGGAAAGCTGCCAGAAATAACACGTGACAACGTGGAAATGATCGGCCTACAACAAAACCTTAAACCCCCAATTGAAATCAATTATCAAGTGTGGATTGACGTTGTGACTTCGCCAGGCAAAATAGACTCCGCAAGGCGAAATGGACTTCGCGAGGCGAGCTAGGCTTGGCAAGGTGAAATTGACTCCGCGAGGTGACTTTGACTTCGCGAGGCGAGCTAAGCTTGGCGAGACGAATTAGACTACACTTCGCGTAGACTTAAACAGTGGCGAGGCGAATTAGACTACACTTCGCGTAGACTTAAACAGTGGCGAGGCGAACTAGACTTCACTTCGCGTAGACCTAAACAGTGGTAAGGCGGAATGACTCCGCGGGCATATACATGAAGGCGAGGTGGAATGACTCCGCGCGCATGAAGGCGAGGTGAATTGACTCCGCGCGCGTAGTTTCATGCGAAGGCGAGGCGAGTTGGCTCCGCGTGGGGAAATTCATGTAGTAGCTAGACGACAGAGTTCGCATGCATGCAGGGATTGGAAATCACGGTTCGCTTGGAGATCAAGCCTCCTCGCGGGATATTTTCCATGTCCGTGAGATAGCTCGCCCCTTACTAAAGATCTTGTCCAAAACGGGACATTCGATCTAAAAGCGATCTGGGCATATCTAAATCTCAAGATTTGATTGATTTGATTATGTTAAAATCGGCAAGTAGATCAATCAGTCAAGATTCATTGATTCGATTAAGGAAATATTATTGATTCAGAATCTTGATTACTTGCCTTAAGAGGAGGCATGTTAACACTATAAATACCCCCTCTCATACCATGAGGAAGGGGGCAGAGAAAAAGGGCGAAACCAAGAGAGCATAAACAGAAGCAGCGG
Organism: Fragaria iinumae; assembly: GCA_009720345.1. Lineage (NCBI taxonomy): Eukaryota > Viridiplantae > Streptophyta > Magnoliopsida > Rosales > Rosaceae > Fragaria > Fragaria iinumae. The sequence continues at coordinate 19,394,411 of CM019117.1, read as the reverse complement.
ACTAGAGAGAGAGAGAGAGAAGAATCCCTCCCACGAGCTCAGAAGTCTCCCCAAGATCCTTGAAGAACTATCAAGCTCATAGCCTTGTAAACACGAAATTGTCTGCGACAAATAACAGAACAACACGTGTACAAACAATAATTTAATCAAATCAATGCGAATGCGGGTTACAATCTTTGTGAACTCCTCTGATTCTATCTCCGAATTTAGGTCTAACTCAAGGGTGACAAGCACTTGTTCTTGAGGGTTACACGGGATGATCGCGTAACAAGTATTTGGGATTTGGATTTGGATTTGGTGACGAACTGGCTATGAGCTTGATAGTTCTTCAAGGATTTGATGAAGAACTGGCTATGAGCTTGATAGTTCTTCAAGGATTTGATGAAGAACAGGCTATGAGCTTGATAGTTCTTCGAGGATTTAGCGAAGCACAGGCTATGAGCTTGATAGTTCTTCAAGGATTTAGCGAAGAACAGGCTATGAGCTTGATAGTTCTTCAAGGATCTTGGGGAGACTTCTGAGCTCGCGGGATGGATTCTTCAATTTCTCTCTAGTCCGCTTCTTCTGTTTATGCTTTCTTGGTTTCGCCCTTTTTCTCTGCCCCCTTCCTCATGGTATGAGAGGGGGTATTTATAGTGTTAACATGCCTCCTCTTAAGGCAAGTAATCAAGATTCTGAATCAATAATATTTCCTTAATCGAATCAATGAATCTTGACTGATTGATCTACTTGCCGATTTTAACATAATCAAATCAATCAAATCTTGAGATTTAGATATGCCCAGATCGCTTTAGATTAATGTCCTGTTTTGATCAAGATCATTAGTAAAGGGCGAGCTATCTCGCGGACATGGAAAATATCTCGCGAGGAATCTTGATTTCCAAGCAAGCGGAGATTTCTGATCCCAGTTCGCGGACTCCCCTATGCGAGGCCATCTCGCCTCGCCTTCATGTAAATCCACGCGCGCGGAGCCATCTCGCTTCGCCTTCATGTAAATCTACGCGAAGTTCGCTTCACCTCGCCAAGTCATGTTCGCCTCGCGACGTCTATTTCGCCTTGCCCAGTCTGGTTCGCCTCGCCGAGTCTATTGCGCCTCGCCAAGTCTATTTCGCCTCGCCAAGTCTGGTTCGCCTCGCCAGGTCTTGTTCGCCTCGCCAGGTCTTGTTCGCCTCGCCAAGTCTTGTTCGCCTCGCCAGGTCTTGTTCGCCTCGCCAGGTCTTGTTGGCCTTGCGAAGTCCATTTCGCCTTGCGAAGTTCATTTCGCCTGGCCAAGTCAATTTCGCTTGGCAAAGTCAATTTTGCCTCGCGAAGTCTACTCTCTAGTTCGCCTGACTGCTGGCGAACCGTCACCAATCATTTTTTTTTGGGGGTGCCTGACTTCTTGGTTTTGATAATTAATCTAATTTAATTGATATTTGATCATCAATCAATACTTGATAATTGATTTCAATCGGGATTTAAGTTTATGTTGTCAGCCCACCATTTCCACATTGCCACATGTTATTTCCAACGGCTTTCCAATTTTGTTGACTCATGAGCCACGTATTTACTTGGATTATTCAACGACTATTTTTATCGTTAAATTTTATATGTCTACAAATGCCCCCACTTCAAGGTGCGTCGTAGCCATGCCGTCGTCATGTGCCAAGGGCGTGACTTGAAGTCTATGTTTTAATGGGTCAATCTTGATTTGATTAAATTATTGTTTGTACACGTGTTGTTCTGTTATTTGTCGTAGACAATTTCGTGTTTACAAAATTGGCACGCCCAGTGGGACCAACTTTGCCTCTCATCTCCTTCTCCGCAAGCAAGTTCAAATTCGTTCGACGTAATGGCCTCCAAGAGCACTCAAGCCATCTCGACGAAGAAGTCTAAACCAACAACCGCGAGGTCAAACAGCGAGCCCTCTAGTCATGTCACCCGTAGCATGGCGAGGAATCAACCCACAACATTTGTGGCTTTGCCTTCCAACCCTCGCGAACCGGTCATCACCTTGGCGAATCTCGTAGACAAGCATGCCTCGCGAAGTGAAGGCAAGCGCACCTCGCGAAGTGAAGAAAAGGAAGCTCCAAACAAATCAAGGGAGCGATCATTCTCACCTGCCACGGATGATGAATCAAGCACGGCTTCATATGATGGAAGCCCAAATAATGATGAAGACCGCACGTATGGCATGCCTGCGGACTATTCATCATAACCTATCCCCATGCAAGTCATGGTGACAGGGGCATCCACCATTGAAGAGCAGATAGCCAATCTGATGGGAGCGGTTGAGAAGCTCACCAAGACGGTGGAAGAAAAAGACATGCAGATCGCCGAGCTCTATAGCAAGCTTGAAAGTCAAGATGAAGAAAAGAAGTACAAAGTAGGCGAGAGCTCCAAGAACGTTGACAAAGATGATGATGGCTCGCTTGGATCTATGTCCTTTCAGCAATTGCAAGACATCATCACCAACTCCATCAGAGCTCAATATGGAGGTCCTTCTCGTGATTCTCTCACCTACTCCAAACCCTACACCAAAAGAATCAATGGACTAAGGATGCCGTTGGGATACCAGCCGCCAAAGTTCCAGCAATTCGAAGGAAAGGGTAATCCAAAGCAACATGTTGCTCACTTCATCGAAACCTGCAATAACGCCGGAACGGAGGGTGACCACCTTGTTAAGCAATTTGTTCGCTCTTTGAAAGGCAATGCCTTTGAGTGGTACACGGATTTAGAGCCCGAGTCCATTGACAGTTGGGACCAAATGGAACGTGAGTTCTTAAATCGCTTCTACAGTACAAGGCGAATTGTGGGCATGATGGAACTCACCAATACAAAACAATGGAGAGATGAACCAGCAATTGACTTCATCAACAGGTGGCGCTCGCTCAGCCTTGATTGTAAAGACCGCTTGTCGGAGACGTCTGCGGTAGAAATGTGCATCCAAGGCATGCATTTTGATTTGTTGTACATTCTCCAAGTTATCAAGCCTCGATCCTTTGAAGAACTAGCTACGCGAGCGCATGATATGGAATTGAGCATAGCTAGCCACAAGGGTAAGAAGGAATTTGTCAATGATCAGCGAAAGGATAAAGCCTTCAGCAGCAAAGTTGACAAGGTCGTGAAAAGAACTACGAAGGAGTCGATGACTGTAAGCGTTGCTCCAATCAAGATCTCCACACGAGACAAGAAGGAGGTTAAGAGAGTAGAACCGACTCAAGCCTACGGAAGGAAGAAGCACTCATTGACTGAGTGGGAGCAAAAGACTTATCCATTCCCAGATTCCGACGTGGCAGGCATGTTGGAAGATTTGCTTGAGAACAAGGTCATAGAACTTCCAGAGTGCAAGCGTCCAGAAGAAATGCATCGGGTCAATGATCCAAAGTATTGCAAGTTTTATCGCCTCGTAAGCCACCCAGTTGAGAAGTGCTTTGTTTTGAAGGATTTGATCATGAAGCTTGCCAAGCAAGGAAGAATCGAGCTGGATGTCGATGAGGTTGTTGCGGTCAACTGCACTACCGTTTCATTTGGGTCTTTTGAACCAGTTCAAGTACCTTCCACGCCAGCAAAGGCGCCATGCCATTTCTCAAAAGAGATGGGCAATGATAGAAAGTTAGAGGAAGCGAAGCCAATCCGGCAAATAAACCTCGCTCCTAAAACTGCCCCATGCGATGATGATGAAGGATGGATACTTGTCACTCGTCGAAAAGCGCGCAAAGGTGTGTTGTCAAGTCCACCACTCCCGCAGCCAGATCATAAACGACCACTTGGGAGTCGTCAATGCCTCGCAAGGAATAAGACGAGATGTGTAAAGGAGAAATTCACTCTTTGTATACAAAAGTCCTTCAATCAAAATCCGCCAGTAAGGTACTTGCCCAAGAAGCGAATGAGTTGGAGAGCTAATTCAATGACAACCAGCTTTGAAGGTAATTCCAAAGGTGCTGAGAAAGTTGAAGAAACTGAAGTGTCCAGACAATCGGAAGACTTGCCTCTAAAATTTAGCCTTTCAAACGTGTCGCAACTTTCCCAGTCGGCGAGACGTGCTTTAGTCCAGTTGTTGCTTGATGAAGGCCAATACTCTTCAAACATCAATGAGTGTGCGGCATGCGTAGCATGCTGTGACGCTATTCATTTCACAGATGAAGATTTACAATTGGGTTCAAAGCCACACAACCGACCTCTTTTTGTGACAGGCTACATACGAGAGCAAAAATTAAACCGCATGCTTGTACATGGAGGGTCTGCCGTGAACATCATGCCAAAATCGACAATGTCCCGACTCGGCATCAATATTGACGAGTTATCTAAAAGTCGCCTCATGATCCAAGGTTTTAACCAAGGAGAGCAAAGAGCGACAGGCATGATTCGGCTAGACATGGTTATTGGCGAATTGGAGTCACACACTTTGTTCCACGTGATCGATGCAAAGACTTCATACAACATATTGTTGGGGCGACCATGGATTCATGAAAATGATGTCGTGCCTTCAACTCTGCATCAATGCTTCAAGTTTTACCGCGTAGGCGTAAAAACAGTGATAGGTGATACCAAGCCGTTCACCGAGGCTGAGTCTTACTTCGCAGATTCCAAGTTCTATTCAGATGAGGAATCAGTAATTAAAGTTCTGCCAGTCAAAGCACCCTCAACAGGGAAAGCCACAATGGTGACAAGGAAGGAAGTTGAAGCGAAGGGTAAGGGAAATGAAGAGTCACACAAGTCTCCATCCACAACTGTGACATCAGACAAGTCCAGTCCAATCATCCCAATTCTTCGATATGTGCCAAAGTCCAAGCGCAAGGAAGGAGAGTCTCCATTTGCGGGAACAAAGCAGCAAGTCAGTCCTCGGAAGCTGAGTGAAGAGGACATAAAATTATTGAAGGAAGCATCAGTATTGCCATTGACAAATTTAAACGACCAAACCCCTACCAAGCAACCATTGAAAGGATTTGTCAAACCAATCAAAGGAAGGGTAGAGCACGGGCCTGTACCCGAGAAAAGAACAAATGAAGGGTTTGACCCCAATGCTTACAAATTGCTGGCAAAGGCTGGATTCGACTTCGGTTCGTCAAGTAAAGAGGATGATCGAGCCGTCAGTAAGAAAGCTCACGAGCTCGATGAGTTTCAAAAGAAGCTAAGGGAACAGGGAAAAACAAGTGATTCGTTTAAAACGGGTCTTGGTTTTATCCCAAACAAGCCGATCAAAATCTCAGGTAGAAGAAAGGCGGAGAAAGCAAGCATGCAGTACATAAGCGTCGAAGAAGTAGAAGATGAGATTCCACAAATCCAATCCATTTCTCGCACTTCAGCGTTCGATCGCATCTGCCCAAGTTCCCAAAGTACTTCTACTAAATAAACAGGCCGGCTTTCGGTGTTTGAACGTGTTGATAAGTCAACAAGTCGAAGCTCCGTCTTCAATCGTCTTGACATTGCAGCAACACGAACTTCTGTGTTCAAAAGGTTGTCATCATCAAATGAAGAAAGTAAACAGTTAAAACCAACTCCTCGGAAGTCGGCACTTGAAAGGATCCAAGCTCCTAAAGGCCAACAAGATAGAAAAAGAAAAGAAGAAGTTGGCCGATCGGAAAATAAAGAAATCCAAAGTCTCATCCCATCACGCATGAAAAGACGTTGCGTGCTAGAGGTGAATTCGATTGACCAACTTAAAGTGAGGCAACATACCTTCATACTCACCGGTCAAGATAAAGAAGACAATGATGCTAGTGGCGATGAGGATGATGTTATTCAATATGCTTATCACATCACAGTAGCCGAAGTAGAAGCTTATGAAGAGAATGACCATGAAGGCTTCGAATATGAAGTAGAGGCAGCTCCTCCAAAACTCGAAGATGGGGTGAAATCTACGGTCGATGAACTTAAAAAAATCAATCTGGGGACGGAAGAAGGCCTAAGATCGATATTTGTGAGCGCGTCGCTAAGCTCTCAAGAGGAAGAGGAGTACCATGACTTGTTGCTTGAATACAAGGATGTCTTCGCTTGGACCTATACAGAAATGCCCGGTCTTGACCCTAAAGTAGCAATTCATCGATTAGCTGTTAAACCGGAGGCTCGACCCATCAAACAGCTGACACGACGTTTTCGAACGGAGGTCCAAACTCAAATTGAAGAAGAGGTTGACAGGTTGATCGCCGCAGGCTTCATCAGAGAGGTCCAATATCCCAAGTGGATCGCAAACATTGTCCCAGTTGAAAAGAAGAACGGACAAATGCGTGTGTGTGTAGACTTTCGCGACTTGAATGATGCATGTCCGAAAGATGATTTTCCTTTGCCTATCATCGAACTCATGGTGGATGCAACCACAGGTCATGAAGCTTTGTCTTTCATGGATGGATCATCTGGCTACAACCAAATAAAGATGGCGCAAGAAAACGAGGAGTTAACTGCATTTCGCACTCCCAAAGGCATTTACTGTTACAAAATCATGCCGTTTGGATTAAAGAATGCCGGTGCAAAACATACCAACGTGCCATGCAGAAAGTCTTCGGAGACATGCTTCACAAGTACGTTGAATGTTATGTTGATGATTTGGTTGTCAAGTCAAGAAAAAGGAGTGATCACTTGCAAGACTTACGAAAAGTGTTCGATAGGTTACGCGAGTATCAACTCAAAATGAACCCATTAAAGTGCGCTTTTGGTGTGAGTTCAGGCAAGTTCCTTGGATTCATTGTGAAGCATCGGGGCATTGAAGTAGATCAATCGAAGATTAAGGCCATTCAAGAGATGCCGGAGCCAACAAACTTAAAAGAATTGAGAAGCCTCCAAGGAAAACTCGCGTTTATCAGGCAGTTCATCTCCAACCTCGCGGGTCGATGTCAACCTTTTAGTCGACTCATGAAGAAGAATGTGCCTTTCGTATGGGATGAAGCATGTCATAATGCCTTCGAAAGCATTAAAAATTACTTGGCTAATGCTCCGGTATTGGGTGCACCCATTCCTGGAAAACCCCTTACCCTTTACATCGCAGCTCAAGAAAGATCGCTTGGAGCACTTCTAGCCCAAGAAAATGAGGAAAGAAGGGAGATGGCCTTGTACTATTTGAGTCGAACTCTCACAGGAGCTGAATTAAATTATTCTCCAATAGAGAAGACATGCCTCGCTCTCATCTTCTCCATCTAAAAGTTGAGGCATTATATGCAAGCTTACACGGTGCATTTGGTGGCCCGAGCCGACCCAGTCAAGTTTATCATGTCTAAACCAGTCTTATCAGGACGAATGGCAAAGTGGGCTTTGCTCCTCAATCAACATGACATCGTTTATGTACCTGCCAAGGCAGTCAAAGGCCAAGTTGTTGCTGACTTTCTAGCGGATCACCCAATCCCTGCCGGTTGGGAAATTTTAGATGACTTGCCGGATGAAGAAGTCTTTCTTGCAGAAATTCTCCCCACTTGGAAGATGTTCTTTGATGGATCTTCAAGAATAGATGGAGCAGGGGCCGGCGTTGTCTTCGTCACCCCACAAAAGCAAATATTGCCATATGCCTTCACTCTCGGTGAATTGTGTTCCAACAATGTTGCGGAATACCAAGCTCTCATCATGGGGTTGCAAACGGCCTTAGAAATGCAAATTGCAAATCTAGAAGTGTACGGGGATTCAAAGTTAGTAATTGATCAGCTACTAACTAATTACGAAGTCAGGAAAGAGGATTTAGTTCCTTATTTCCGTCTCGCTACACAACTCTTAACGGGTTTCGATGCTGTTACACTAGAACATGTGCCAAGGAAAGAAAACCAGATGGCGGATGCCTTGGCTAACCTAGCAGCAACTTTGGCATTATCAAATGATGAGATTGTGGACCTTTCAATTTGTCAACGATGGGTTGTCTCAACAGGGATCGTCCTATTGTGCGAAAATTCCAATGTGGTCTCTGTCTATGTTATTGACGTCGAAGATTGGAGACATCCGTTGATCGACTACATTGAGCATTACAAATTGCCTGAAGATCTAAAACAGCGGACGGATATCAAACGAAGAGCCCCGCGCTTTTTCTACTACAAGGAGACTCTTTATCGACGATCATTTGACGGGTTACTCCTTAGGTGTTTGGAAAAAGAAGAGGCGTCCAAAGCCATGGAAGAGGTCCATTCCAGAATATGTGGAGCTCATCAATCAGGCCCTAAATTACATTTTCAAGTAAGGCGAATGGGTTACTACTGGCCCACAATGGTGAAGGATTGCATGGAGTACGCACAGAAATGTCAAGCTTGTCAATTCCACGTGAACTTTATCCATCAACCGCCTGAGCTATTGCATCCTACAATCGCTTCACACCCGTTTGATGTCTGGGGGATAGACGTTGTGGGACCTATAAATCTGAAATCTTCCGGAGGCCACATGTACATTTTGGCAGCCACGGATTCCTTCTCAAAGTGGTCGGAGGCAGTACCGCTTAAAGAGATAAAGAAAGAAACCGTTGTAGACTTCATCAAGACATGCATCATCCAGCGATATGGTGTGCCACGTTGCATCATCACGGACAATGCCAAGTACTTCTCAAATAGTGCTATGCAAAAACTTAGCGAAAAGTATCACTTCAAGCTACACTTTTCGTCGATGTACAATGCACCAGCTAATGGTTTGGCGGAGGCATTTAATAAGACGCTCTGCAACATCTTGAAGAAGATCGTCGGCAAGTCACAAAGAGACTGGCATGAGAAGATGGGCGAAGCATTATGGGCATATAGAATGACATATCGAACTGCCACAAATGCTACACCTTATTCCCTGGTGTATGGTGTTGAAGCCGTCTTGCCATTAGAGAAGCAAATTCCCTCACTAAGGATTGCTTTGCAAGAAGGCCTCACAAATGAAGAAAATATCAAGCTACGGCTTCAAGAGTTGGAAGCTTTAGACGAGAAGAGGCTTGATGCGCAACAACATCTAGAATGCTACCAAGCCCGGATGTCATGTGCCTTCAACAAAGGAGTTCGCCCTCGATCCTTTCAAATTGGTGATTTGGTCCTTGCCATGCGCAGACCCATCATCATGACACACAAGACCGGTCCCAAGTTCAAGTCAAAGTGGGATGGCCCTTATGTCATCAGCGAAGTATACACCAATGGAGCTTATAAAATCGTGGCTGAAGACGGTTTGAGAATTGGCCCAATCAACGGCAAGTTCTTGAAGAAATACTATGCCTGAAACAAGTAAAGCTTGCTCCTTGTCCGCACGAGCGTAAACTGCAAATGACAAATAAATGCTCCTTGTCTGCACGAGCTTAAACTGCAAATGACACACACAAAAAAAATCTCAAAAAAAAGAGAGTTCTAAATCCTCATCCTTGAACTACGTTATGACTTGATTCTTTCTTTGGAAGGATACGTAGGCAGCTTGAGAATTATATTCTTAAGTTCAGTCACATCAAAAAAAAAATCTCTTTTTATTGCATAATGAGTTCTATTGTCAAAATGACTTATTACATGCGCAAAAAAAAAGAGAATAAATCATAAGTTTCTAAACGATGATGAGCCCTTCATGTCCAAGATAGGCCTTTGAAGCTGTTGCGTTGCTTTTCAAAATCATCTCTGAACCTCTTTGCTTCCTCAAGTTCTTCAACAGTCAATTCTGGAGTCTCCTTGATTTGGACTTTCTGCTTCTCTAAATCGGCAAGCCTTTTGTCATGAAGTAGAAGGCTCGCATCTAGGGAGGCTATCTCCTGCTCCAATCTCCGCTGCTTCTCCTTCAAATTCTCCAAAGACTCAATCACAACTTGACGTTGACTAAGATCAGTTTGGCGGAGTTCGATCGACTTTGCAATTTCAGCTTCCATAAGAGGCAAACGTTGATCACATGTGCCTGGAGTAGCTTTATGCGTGCATACAAGCCTCGCCGCGTGGTATTGAGTAGCACAAGTCATCAAACTTTCTACCTTGTCTTTTATTGGCGAAGGATCAAACCCATAACATTGAAGTTCGGCCACCATCTCGTCAATGTCTTTTCTTTTAGAGAGAATGGATCTTGATGAGTACTTCGTAATGACGTCTTCAATTTGTTCACAAATTAGAGTGGCGGCCTGCATGCGAATCTTTTGGAGCCCTTGGTTGGTGTCCATAACATCAACTTCACCGTGGGTGACCTCGAAGAATGCCATATTGCTGAAAAGCCTTGGAGGATTCACCAAAGCATCTTCACGATTAACTTGTTGCGATTCGCTTTGTTCGCATGCATCGTCTTCGTGAAAAGAGTTGGTCTTCATCGGTTCTGTTGAAAGGACGCGAACCTCTTTCGAACAAGCTTCGTCTTCAAAAAGTGGGAGTTCTTCTAGCTGAAAACAAGAAGGTAAAACAAAGTGAGCCCAGATCATGCATATAATTTCAAAAAAATGCATCGCGGTGGTGGCGAACATACCTCAACGCGATTTGGTGTTTGTTGCAAGGGACTCGGAATTTCGCCAAGAAAATTACTAATGAGGACAAATTCATCGTTAGGATTAAAATAAACGGAGCCAAAGTCGGGTTCAATCCTTCGACGCTTGAAGTTCACGTCCTTAGAACTATTGCTGCTTCCACTGAGCCTTTTTCGAGTGTTGATCCCCTTCAATTTAAGTTGACTCTGGGCGAGGTGATTATCAGAATCCCCGTGACCTTCTAAAGCTTGGTGCGTTTCATTGGGCGAATTGCCACTTGGGGGCAGCGCCTGGATAGAGGATGCGCGAGTTATGTTGCCAAGTTCAATCTCGCGGTGAACCACTTCCTGACGAAATGGAATCTCGTGTGAGGGAACCACTTCCTGTCGAGACGACATCTCGCGAAGAACCAATCTCTGGCGAGATGGCATCTCGCGAGTAATAACTCTCTGGCGAGGCGGCATCTCACTTGGAACCACTTCCTGACGAAATGGTATCTCGCGGGGAACCACTTCCTGACGAAGTGGAATCTCGCGGGGAACCACTTTCTGGCGGGGCAGTACCACGCGAGCAGCAACCTTGTCTTCCTTTAAAAGCTTGTGCGGCGATCCAACAATAGGCATTGTTGTTGTAGTCATCTTGGGCACAGAACAATATACTTTGGACCACCATTCAACATAATCACGAGTCACCATGTACTCTTTTAGAGCGTTCTCAGGCGGCAACATCAGTGTGCTCCCTGTCTCACGTTTAGTAAAACTTTCCCAATGCCAGTACGTCAAGGATAATGCGCCTGTTCGAGTGTCCTTATGAAGGCTTCCTAGCACATCGTGAACATAGCCGAACTGACGACTGAAGCGGTAAGGACTATAAGGTTGAATGACTCACCGGTTGCCCTGCCTAAGGGTAAGAAATCCGGATTGAAGGCAGGTAAGATATACAATGTTTGAAAAGTTAACATTCGCATGATCAACGATCATTTTGCGTTCTTTAGAGACTCTGGCTAAGATGTCCATCTCTACATTGCCACATGCATTGAATAAAGAACGAGCTTGTGCGTCTCCAAAATGCTTGGCCGAAAATTCCCTTGAAAAGTGAACCATGCGTGGTTTAAAGTCGTCAGGAAGAGGAGAATAAAAATGGGTGTCGAAATACTCTGCCAACCACGTGTACACGTAGTGAAAGGGTAATGTGGCTGAACAATTCCCTGGATCTTTGGAAACAGAAATCTCGTTCAAGCCTTGATAAATGTTGGCCAACACAGGTACAGCTAGACAAAATTGATAGCCTTGGGACATTTTACTGGCGACTTTAAACACGCTAGGTCGGATCAAGCCTGTGTCGTCCATAGGAAAGACAAATAGACACAACCAGCACGCGTAAAATGCCGCCAACTAAGTAGGCTCTATGTCTTCGTCATCCACGCCCAAGTCATCAAACGGTGCGGAGTCGTCATCGGTCCGGCCTTGAACCTCGTTGATTTCACCAGACGGGTTGTACGGGTTATGAGGTGCATCTTTCTTGTTCCGTGTACTCTTAGCAGGCGGTCTCTTGTATCTCAAATCCCCTTTGAACCAGTAGTGGATCCATGACGCAATCTTCACCTTTTGCCCTTTATCGCAAAGCTTGTGGTACGCGAGAAATAAAAACCTGCAGCTCTTAGGAATGATTGGCTCACCACTTCTACCTTTGGCCGAAAATTCTTCAATACATGGAACAACTTCGTCATAGAACCTTCCAGTTATGGGCAAGCCACAAATATATGTCAAGTCCCTCAAAGAGATAGACATCTCCCCACACGATGTGTGAAGAGTATTTGTGCTAGGGCACCAATACTCACAGAAGGCCCGCATCACAGGAGTGACACGATCATAGCTAAAGAGCGATGCAAACACCGCTCGATAGAGACATGTTTTGTGGATGAGATCTCCGCTTCGGCTCAAGACATCTTCTAACCACTCCCAGTAACGTTCCGTGTAGGAGAAGGCTCCGTTAGCACGAAACCCTCTCCATTGCACTGAACCATTGCACGTACAGTCGCTGAGAAGCACGAACGGTATTCGAGGAATGTTATGGTCATGATAGGCAGACTTCAACATCCATACGTCCGCGCTTCGCTTCTCGCTGGTGGATTTAGCTGATTGAAAGGTGGCCAGCTGACGAGATTGTTGGAAAGACCACCGAGGGATATGTCCTGACCCATCATACAAGAGAGACTCTAGGGCGCGCGGCCCAGTCAATGGAGGGTAGGCATATAAGGTGGTGCCATCACTTTGAACGTCGTTGCTGTCTTCAAGGATAGTGATTGTGCCTTTCTTGAAACTCTTGAAGGATGCCATGCGAAGTAGTGTACAGGAGTTCGCCTCGCGGGCTTGAACTTTCTGCAACACCTCGCGGGCTTGAACTTTCTGCAACACCTCGCGGCCTAGAACTTTCTGCTGCGCCTCGCTGCCCTAAACTTTTGCCGCGCCTCGCTGCTTTAAAACTCTGTAGCGCTTCGCCGAGTAGGGTTTCTTCTGTTGTTGAAGGTAGATAACTCAGAAAGACCTCGCGACCTACAAGACAAAAAAAGGGAGAAGTCAGCGGATTATATAACTCTGCACCATAACAATCAAATCAAAAGGAGAGAGAGTATACTGCTAATCTTGCAGCGAGATGGTTGTGACTTTGTGATGAATAATGTTCAACCGGAGGCTCTAATTTATAGTGCAATCTTTCCCCATTGGAACTGGAGAAGTATGGAGAATCCAGCGAATCAAGAAAGAAATACATCAAAGATTTCCGCCCATTACTTGGAAACTTTTTTTGGGTAGGAATCCTTGCGAATTAAGGAATCCTTACAAAATTTGGATATCCTGTAAATTCAAGTGATCTTTACAAGAAAATAGGGAATCCTTACAAAATTAAGAATCCCTATCAAATTGGGAACTCCCACAAGATTGACCCATTAAACATAGACTTCAAGTCACGCCTCTGGCACATGACGACACCATGGCTACGACGCACCTTGAAGTGGGGGCATTTGTAGACATATAAAATTTAACGATAATAATAGTCGTTGGATAATCCAAGTAAGTATGTGGCATGTGAGTCAACAACATTGGAAAGCCGCCAGAAATAACACGTGGCAACGTGGAAATGATCGGCCTACAACAAAACCTTAAACCCCCAATTGAAATCAATTATTAAGTGTGGATTGACGTTGTGACTTCGCCAGGCAAAATAGACTCCGCAAGGCGAAATGGACTTCGCGAGGTGAGCTAGGCTTGGCAAGGTGAAATTGACTCCGCGAGGTGACTTTGACTTCGCGAGGCGAGCTAAGCTTGGCGAGGCGAATTAGACTACACTTCGCGTAGACTTAAACAGTGGCGAGGCGAATTAGACTACACTTCGCGTAGACTTAAACAGTGGCGAGGCGAACTAGACTTCACTTCGCGTAGACCTAAACAGTGGTAAGGCGGAATGACTCCGCGGGCATATACATGAAGGCGAGGTGGAATGACTCCGCGCGCATGAAGGCGAGGTGAATTGACTCCGCGCGCGTAGTTTCATGCGAAGGCGAGACGAGTTGGCTCCGCGTGGGGAAATTCACGTAGTAGCTAGACGACAGAGTTCGCATGCATGCAGGGATTGGAAATCACGGTTCGCTTGGAGATCAAACCTCCTCGCGGGATATTTTCCATGTCCGTGAGATAGCTCGCCCCTTACTAAAGATCTTGTCCAAAACGGGACATTCGATCTAAAAGCGATCTGGGCATATGTAAATCTCAAGATTTGATTGATTTGATTATGTTAAAATCGGCAAGTAGATCAATCAGTCAAGATTCATTGATTCGATTAAGGAAATATTATTGATTCAGAATCTTGATTACTTGCCTTAAGAGGAGGCATGTTAACACTATAAATACCCCCTCTCATACCATGAGGAAGGGGGCAGAGAAAAAGGGCGAAACCAAGAGAGCATACACAGAAGCAGCGGACTAGAGAGAGAGAGAAGAATCCCTCCCACGAGCTCAGAAGTCTCCCCAAGATCCTTGAAGAACTATCAAGCTCATAGCCTGTTCTTCGCTAAATCCTCGAAGAACTATCAAGCTCATAGCCTGTTTTTCATCAAATCCTTGAAGAAATATCAAGCTCATAGCCAGTTCTTCACCAAATCCAAATCCAAATCTCAAATACTTGTTACGCGATCATCCCGTGTAACCCTCAAGAACAAGTGCTTGTCACCCTTGAGTTAGACCTAAATTCGGAGATAGAATCAGAGGAGTTCACAAAGATTGTAACCCGCATTCGCATTAATTTGATTAAATTATTGTTTGTACACGTATTGTTCTGTTATTTGTCGCAGACAATTTCGTGTTTACACAAAGGACTCAGTATTGTCTCCCGAACAAGTTCATCATCGGAATTCAAATCATCAGCTGCCTGAGAAGTTGCAAGCTATCTAAGCAGTGCTAGTGCTTCATTATCTGCGGCCTGAAAACATATGGCTTATCAATGCAGAAGACAATAATAACCAACTTCTTAATTCTTGAAAATAGGCATCAAAACTCCAACTAGTTATCTCCATGACTCCACCACAGTAGAAACTGTTATCGGTTAAGAGCCCATTAACACTACATATAGCAGTAACTTCAATGAGCAATAACGCTAACCAGCCAGAGCTGTTATATACCTTCATGCTTAATGTCTGAATCACTTGAGATACTGGCAGTTCATTATTCAGTTTTGCATCCGTCTCTTCTGTAGAACTTCGTCTTGATAGAGATCCCATCATCTCTCCAGAAATAAGATTATCAGTTCTATGTCCAACAGAATTTCCTCCATCTTTTGGAGAGGTTATTTGGTGCGTAGACTTTACATCTTTCTTCAATTGAGTTAAAGGCAGATAGCTTTCAGTATCAAAATGCAATTTGACAAGTTTCTCATTAAATTCTGGACCAAGTGATAGAGTTCTCAAAACATCTTCGGGAAGTGGTTTAGCAGGATTAGAAGATATTGCTGCTTCATGTATCCCACTCCTTTCAAACTCCTACAAACCAACAGAAAGTCAAAAGAATTATAATACATCTAAGAATACATTGAAAGATAGCAAATGAATGAAATCAAAACAAACCTCCCAAATTGGTATAAGAGATTGAACCATTTTCACATCAGATCGAGTTCAAATGACCATTACTTGAAAAAAGCTTTGACGTCGATGAAAAAAAAAACAAATCGAATATAATTAAGCGAATAGACATGAAAATTTTCATACAAAATCAACATGGGAAATAATGAGTAAAGGGATAGACGATGCATCAACAAAGAAAAAAAGAAAAAAAACAAACAAACAAACAGTTCATGAGAGCAGCAATTACGTCATTCACACATATTTGGCTAAACGTTGTCAAATCCAAAAACAACATTAAGCAATCTTATACAGAGTAACAGAACAAAACAGAATTAGAGCATGATTCACAATTGGCACCCGGCCAGCCAGATCCGTTATTTCACCTCAGGCGAGAGATTGTATCAATCATGTCTTGAGCATAAACTTGATGATGCAGAGCAGCATATATTGCACCGAACGGAACATGAACATTTAGCACATGAGCAGGGTCTGGTTGAGCACCACAGGCAGATATAGTATGCTTAGTTTGGTTCTACATAAAGGAATTTATCATAGTGCAAACTCAAAAACATGACAATCTTCTCAGCTAATGCACAGAAAATACGCAAGTTTATGGTAAGTTATAATCTTCATTTCTTTCTTAACAAGCAAAAATTCCGACAGAAATCAAGAACACCTACCATTTATTTCCCTTAATTCGGTCACATGTGTGCTCAATCCAGCTCCCCTGACTTCAAGAATCCAGGTATCATATCCTTGCACAAACATGGAGAGAGCAAACAATGACTAGAAAACCAACATTCACATGCATTTCAGCTCCCTAAACATAATATCAAACGCGTAATACATGCCAATGATAACAAAACCAAAATTTGCCTAGATCTCTCCAAACAAGTTTATACTAACAAAAACAAAAGTTTACTGAAAAAATGAATTAAATTAACAGCATAGTAGAGTCTCCATATAAATTAGATCTCACCTCCGGCGAGAGATGCTATCTGATAGCAATCTTATACAGAACGAATCAGAAAGAGAGCTCTAAGCTCACAATTGGCACTCGACCAACCAAATCCTTTTTTCAACCCTAACTACACACTCCAAACTTTCTTTGTCATTTCGTGTTCTTAGAGAGAGAATCATGAATGCTGCACAAATAAACATATTAAAAAGACCTGCAAGACATTGGGCAAATTTAGCCTTCGTGTGAGTTGGTAGCGATGGTAGACTTGCCAACACAAGTAGTTCCACAAACGAGAATTACTAATGGCACTCTTTGATGATGAGATCTAAAACAGGAAAAGAATACTTGGAAACTTCACCATCTAACTTTATTTGTTCAGTTTCTACAAGGTTTGATAAAAGTAAATGGACTGACCTTGTCATCATCTTGTAACGATTTATGTACTCTTTCCCATAACCCTTCGTTCCATAAGCTGCAGAAACAGAGAGATAAATATCAAAAATTAAAAATAATAATAATATCGAAACTTGTAAGAAAAAGAAATCTATACTCAGGTCGTTGTAGCATATTATAAATTGTGCATTTGATTAAAAAAAAAAAGGGAAAAAATAGTAAGCAAATGTAGCGGGAGACACTCGAAAGAGGCTTTTCTCATCCCAAAAATTTTCAATTTCCAATCCCTGATTTCTCACTCTCCCTGTAATCCGAAAACCTTCAATTCCATTCTCGGAGACTTCAATCTGATGGCCTTGAGCCGCACCGGTGAGTACTTGAGACTTCAATCTAATTATTCTTGCTCCAATGCTTGTGGATTTTGATTTTGTTTGTTTGGATTTGATTCCAGAGCTGTTCAATGAAGCTAAGAAGCTAGAGTTGCAAGGATTGGAGAAATACATGATCTCTTCTGCATGCGTGCCTAAACTTGATGAGCTACTTCATGATGTTTACGCCGCTCGCCGTCCAAAGCCGATTGATTATCACAATCGGAGAGATTTGATTCGGATATTCAATGACATCTCCAAGGAATTATATGGTTAACTTCTTCTTTCTTGGCTGTAATCACTTGCATTTAATCCAATTATTTTCTGATTTTAGTATTCAGTTTTAATATGCATGCAATTGCAAACTGTGCTATTAGTTATGTTAACTGTAAATTAGTTAGTGGCTAGTTCAGTGAACTCTACAGCTGATTCGTCCTCTTAATGATGGAAATGCTACCGAGCAAAGACAAGTGTGTGATTTGCATAATGCTCGTTTATATTTCTGTGTGTTAGTTAGATTGCTATTGTTTCCTGACTTTTTTTTGTTTTGTTTTGTTAAATTGTACTTTTCCGTTAATGTTCCATTTGAGATCGAGTGCTGTTACCTACTTCTTTCAGGCAAATCTGGCAGTATTCCGGTTGTTGAGGTCTATGGTTCGTTCGTGATGGATTTGTTCAGTGTTGAAAGTGATCTTGATCTTTCTGTTAGTTTCTGCAACAGTTTCGGCAGTCTTCCTCGAGATATGAAGATCAAAACCCTTCGGAAGTTTGCTAAAAAGTTTTTCGCTCTTCAAAGTAATAGCTGTTACTATGCTTATATGTCGGCAATCATATAACCTTTTTGACATTGCTTACTCCTACTCACTCTAACCTAGACACACATCTAACAAACACAGAAAGAAGTTAATACCCAAGTACTTTCAAAGTTTGCATCATACTTATTTTATGTGAGCTGGTTCTCAATGTCTCTGTTTTAGATGCACAGATATAAGTTAGTTTCTGGTAATTCTGATTCATCAATTGTCTTCTGCAATTGCGATGACACTTGAAAAACATGGGTGCTTTAACTTTTGTTGTGAGAGTGTTCTAATCAGATATCTTGAAGTTATATTATGTGTGTATGCCCTGTTAGCTATGGGATCTGTAGTGACACTGTGTACTCCAGTGTATTTCAGTTATCCAAACTCTCATAAGTTTCCATTTAAGGGTAATTTCTTAAAAAGATAAGCCTAACCAGACTTTGTAGCTGTTTGATTATAATCACGATGATTTGAGTGTCTACATGATGATAATCAAACGGCTAGGTTCCCTTTAAATTTTCTTCTTTAAATAGGATCTGGCGAATCAAAATGCATTTAACCATTTAAGTGTTTATTGGGAAGCACTATTAGTATAACTAATTCAGTTACAATTAGATGACTAAATGGCCCAGTTGGTCAGTTTTTGTAGGGATGATTTTCAACCTAAAAAATGGACTTTTCAAATCATGAGATCATAATTTGGACGGTCCTCACATGTTGTCCTCAGGGCCCTCAAACTTAGAGCCTAATTAGATCATCTCCGTGATTCTTCTGTTTATGTATACGCAGACACATATATTTAATAGAATATATAGATAGGTAATATGTATGCGTGCCTCTTTCGCATCCAAATGATTGTGCTCCATACGTCATTGAATATCTGGCACTGTATTGATCTCAGATTTGCATCTTTGTGTTGTAGGGGCAGGGCATGTTGATGGTGTACAGACAATTATGAGTGCTAGGGTTCCAATAATCAAGCTTGTAGACAGTGGAACCGGAATTGAATGTGATTTATCTGTTGAGAACACGGATGGCATTGTAAAATCCCAGATTGTCTACATAATATCTAGAATTGACGGAAGGTTTCAGAAACTGAGTTTTCTGGTAAAGACTAAAGACTGATATATGACTGTATAAAAGTAGCAGTTTGTCCTTAATGTTCACCCCATGGTCTCTATTTATCTTGCCAAGTTTACAACATTTTGATTCTGACACTATACACAATTTAAAACCCCATTTATATCTACTATATGTTTTCGAGGAAACACTCGATACTGTTTTGGTCTTCTTTATTTTGTGTGGTATGCTTCTTTAAATTTTCAGTATGACTTTTGATTTTGTTTCTTCTTTTCATATTAGGTTCTTAGACATGAAAGCTAATGTGTTATTATAGTAATAGGAAAGGAAAGCCTGAAAGAAAGGTTTAGGCCAAGGAGAACACAAAAGATACTGAGAGGAAGATAGGGAGGGTAACAGTATCACTAATTGGAAATTGCCAGTTGTCTTCCGCTGCTGCTTCTTATTGTAATTAGTTCATGGTTTTCTTTTTCGTTTTGTCTCCCTAAAGAATTAGTCCATGACTTCTCATTAATTTCTTTGAATACGGGAAAGAAATTCCCACCAGCTCAGTCTTAATTGGTAATAAATCAGTTCACCATCTTGTGGTTAGGCTTAATGACAACTTCGGTGAACAATTTAGCAAGGGATAAGTAGCAAGAATAGGTGATCTAGACATTAATATGTATGTGTTCTCTTTGATAGGTCTGATATTATGTACTGAGGTTTTGTTTCTTCTGACTTAGGCTTTTTAGTGGAGTGTCCCTTGTTTGGTAATCTCCTTCATTGTCAATAATTTATTTTTCTTATTCGAAAATGAAACTGAAGAAGGCCCTTTGCAATATAATTTTGGCATGTGCTTATTATTGTTATTTAGGACCCATAGGCATAAAATGTACCCATATCATCTTTGTTCACTGTTTCAGATGAAAGCCTGGGCAAAAGCACATAATATCAACTCTCCCAAAGATCGAACTCTGAGCTCTTTTGGCATAATATCATTGGTTGCTTTCCATCTGCAGGTAAAAATTAAGTTGCTCATATTTTTGTCGTATCAAGCTTTGCATTCAATTATTTCTAAGCAATTGTGAGTCTTTTTTATTTGATTTAATTGTAGAACTGAAGATAAATGTGACTATGTGAGTGGTTGAATTAGATAAGTAAAATGTGAAGTAGTTGTGCTTTCGGTTAAAAAATGCTGTTGCTCTGGAAATAATTTTATATGTTTGAAAGTGAATGGTCTGGCCCATGGAATGGTCCATGTTGTCTGCGGTGCAACTCCTCAAGGTACCTACTTCCTGCCTCCTAAGATTATAGAGTTCGGCAGGAACCCCCAGTTTTGAGCCTGCCCTGACAGAGCAGGCTTACGGTTTTCTGAGTATTAAAAAAAAAAGGACAAAGAATTAAAGAATTGAAGGAATAACATTATCTGATGATGAAGGCAGCTTTTGTTTCATAAAAAAATATAAATATACAATCTAAACAATCCACAAAAGAAAAAAGAAAAATTCAGATTCATCAGATGAAGCATCAACACTTAGTTGTTGCCCCCAAAAATAAACATCAAATCTTGGTGGATAAGTTGCTGATCCCTTTTTCTGTTCAGGTAAAATCTTTTGGCTTCATCCTTTTCAAGTCACTTTCTTAAAATTCGCTTTAGAATTTTCACTCATTAGGTTGTATTCCATTGGCTTGGTTAGATTTTTCTTTACTGTCCTATGCTTTACCCTTTCTGTTTAAACATTCTGTCATACGTCAGTCTAGGGATGGCTTTCTGTAGGCAGAAGTAGACTACCTTTGTACATATGTTTCTTTGAGTACATCTCCAGTTATTTCTTCATTAATTTCATGCAGACTCGAGATCCGCCAATATTACCTCCGTTATCTACTTTGTTTGAAGGTGAGAATCTGAACACCTTATCCAAAGAATATATAAGATAAAAGGTCTGAATGGCCTCCATAAAAGTTAAAGTCTGAGAGTTGGTTTTCAGCAATTGCTCCTTTTTTTTTTTCATTTTTTTTTTTTTCCACAGAAAGACATCTTACACTAACACTACTGGAACTTCTACTGTCTGGTTCAATATAATAACTAAAAGTTGGAATTAAACTGTAAATAAACTGTAAACAACTAAAAGTTAATTACTAAGCAGCTTATAGCAGCAACAACCTTCTCATTTGGTATGATATATGGCTTTAGAAGTCCTAGAGAAGCACAGGGGTCAGTGTTTGCTTTATGATGTGTAATTAATTATCTTTTCCTTTTTTAATTTGATATGTTTAAATTGTTTTTTTTATTATTTTTTTATCCCTGTATTTTACCCTTTTGACCAATTATGTGCGTGCTTTTGAATTTAACTAATCTGGTTCCTGTTTTTATATATGTTAACCTATGTGGTCCTTTCTGTCAATTTGGTGTCACATTGGGCCTTTGAGGGGTCTTGTGTTGTAGGTTTAGACAATTTTTCTAGGTTTTACCTCTTTACCCATTTCTGGCTTTGCAATCTAACACCAAAGTCATGGAAGTGAGTAGTGACCATATCTAATAGAGATATATGCATGAAATTGGCCAAGGGGATAAAACACAGGAACCAAAAGGGTGAAGGAACAGCTAGAAACTGGTGACTTTATAGCTTTAGTTGTCTGAACAGTTCATAATAAAAAAGTAGACACTAGTCATTCCATTTATGTTTTTTTTTTGTTACAAAATGAAAGTATTTTATTGATAAGAGTGCTTTATATTGAAAACGAAACAAGATTTCAAACTATCGGGTTTTTTTTCATATCATTGTGAGTTTGTGACAATAAAGTTATCTTTGGTGTCACAGATGGAACTGATCCTGCCTCTGTAATGAAGAGAATAGAAACTTATTTGGAGTTTGGAAAGAGAAACAAAGAATCTGTGGCCGATCTTTTCTTTTCTCTGTTAGTCAAGGTAATGTCCGTACTTTTCATCTCCACATGAGTTGATACTTCAAAAAATGCTTTGAGATGCTAATTTCCTTTACAAGGTTACGCGTGATGTTCATACATACTACTCAGATACATTTGTTCTATATATAAAGTGTTTCTTAGTTCTTTCTACAATAAAGGTAGCATCAGCTGAAAATCTCTGGCAGAAAGGTATATGTGCGAGTCTGTACGAAGGATCGTGGACATCAAAATTATGGGATCCTTACTATAATTCTATTAATGTAACATCACATTACCCTTTCATTTAAATCAAGTTTTGGTTCTGTTGCTTCAACATGTTCATTGTGTGTTAACTACAATTTCAACAGGTTGAGGATTTCACAGATCTATCTCAAAATGTTGCAAGGGCGGTAGGAACAGAAGAATTCCAAGAGATCTATAGGTGTATTCATTCTTCTCTCAGTAACCTCTTAGCATTTTCAGATAACCAGATGGAGGGAAACAAGTTGGTGGATCTTTTGTTTGGAACGAAGTCGGTATGCATTCCTAGGCAATTGAGTACTAAAAATGTTGATGAAAGCAAAGATCAAAGTCCTCCAGAGCTTAAAGGTCACCAGAAAAAGCGGGTGCGAGTGGAATTTAAGGCTGGGATAGCCTGGGAAGAAAACCAGCTAGAGAAAGGTTTGAACAAAAAACAGCCAACTCAAAGTTCAGGAACAACAAATCAAGTGGAATTTAGGGGAGGAAGACAACAAGCTGATGGCCCAGTAGGAAACACGCAAGTAGATGGTTTGGGAGGAGCCCAGCAATATCATGGTGAAGCAACATCAAACTTAAATGCTCAAGACGAAACTCCACTAGTTCCTACTCGAACTCGACTTGTTGGCACATTGTGCAATTCAATTTCTCAGCAGACTCCACTAGTTTCTTAACAACCTTCGTAGGTGGCTTCAAATTCAGGTAAGAAATTCGGTGAAGCTCCTCGCTCCTAACCAAAACTTAATAGATCTTGAAAGTTCAGATTTATATCATCAACCTGCCAATTCCAAGGTTTAGATGGGTCCCAAAGGCTAGAGAAACCTGTTCCAGTGCCTCATCAGTACCATCTCATACAGAGCGGCTGCCGTCAGTTTAAAAGCAATTGTGTTAATCTCAAAACCAATCAAGAATCATTTGTCTCCCAGGTTAGACTGTACCATTTCAATTAGATATTGTTCGACTACAATTGTATCGTGGTGTTGTACCAAATTAGGTCGAGTTAGTTGTATCCTGTAAATGCATAGGTGCAGTACTAGATTAAACTAATCATTTGTTACTTGTTTTTTGAAATAGAATTTCATTAAAACAATTTGTGCATGAGAATGCTTAAGCGTAATACTAAATTGATCGATTATTAAGAATTATTGCATAATATTCATGTGTCAAAAATATTGGTACTCGGCACAAGCTAAAATTAAAAATTTGATATTAAAACATCTCAACTAGGTTTCTTTATTTTTATATCAATGTCTCATTTGGTAATTTTACGTATCCACAAAGTCTTATATAATTTGTATAAAAAAAAAATGTGTATCTAACAATTAGATGGGTGTAAATAAAATTTTTCGGGTCTAAAACATCCAAACAGAAAAAACAGAAGGACTAAAGTATAGCATCTTCTAGCTCTGGACATAGCAGAAATATCATCAAGAAAAGACTGAGCAGCATGGATAGGAGGATTGTCAAAGATGACTAAACCAAAGCTATGATTTGATGCTATCTTTGGCAAGAGCATCAACAACCATGTTTCCTTCTCTAAAAATGAGGCTGATCTTGGCAATGTTAAACTTGGTTATGAGGTTTAGGCAACCAGCAATCAAGGTACCCAGGGGATGTAAACCACAATCATTCTTCTGAAGAAGTTGAACAAGAATGGCCGGATCTGATTCAATTTCAATCTTTTGAACATTAAGTTTAGCAGCCAGTTGAAGACCGACCATAAAATAAACCCCATGCTTCAGCATCTAAAATCTCACCAATACCAAGATTTATTTGAAAGCCAGAAATCCAAGAACCAAGATGATCTCTTATATATAGTTCCACCAGCACCAATTTTGCCAGAACTAGAATCCCTAGAACCATCAATGTTCAGCTTATACCAACCAATAGCAGGCTTCTTCCATGAATGATAAGAGTAGCTGAAAGCATTTTCAATATTACTCTTGATATTAGCATCAGTCCAGATACTCATGTAATTTGGTGTTCAGTGTGCCATTTTAAGGGAAGTGCTAGAGGCCCTACAGCTCAATTTAGATATCGTCCCGAGGACGAAAACTAGATCTGGTGGAGATGTGTTACAGTCGCATTTTGTGCTTATCCTATTTTGACTGGGAGATCTCTTTTCTATTTTATTTCTGTTTCAAGCTCACTGTTTGAGTGACAGTTGTAGGCGCCAGGCTGGCTAGTTGTGTGTTGTTAGGATCAGCGACATGCGTCTCGCATGACCACGCTCTAGCTATTTAGCTGATTTTCCTTCTAAGAATTGGGCTCAATTTAGATCCGTCCCGAGGACGAAAACTAGATCATAGAACCATCGAGCATTTCTTGAAACAGAAAATTAATAATCAGCTCAACAAAAATGGTTGATCAAAATGGGATATGTATACTCCATTAAATCTAGAACTGGGAAAAGCAATGCTACCCCAGACGCTCTCTCAAGACTGTTGGAGCTTTCTACCCTCATTGGTACCAATTCATAAATATGTGGAGAAAATGCAAAAATATTGTTTACAGGATACAGTGGTTAAAGTAAAGTTGCAGGAGCTGCAGTAAGGTACTTCTCCTCAGCAACCCTAAACCCTAAACCATTATGAAACTGTTGCTCCACCACCTCTGTTACAACCTAACTCTATTCCGATTTAGCTTGGACAAATATATCAATTGATTTCATTAATGGACTACCAAATTCAGAAGGATATATTGTGATTTGGGTGGTTGTTGATAGGTTAACCAAATATGCACACTTTATCCCCATGTCTCACCCTTATACTGCAGCATCAGTAGCTCAACTATTTGTGAAGGAGATCTTTAGACTCCATAGTTTACTTGAACACATAATCTCAGATAGAGATCCAGTGTTTTTGAGTTTGTTCTGGGAATCTTTCTTTAAACTGCAGGGTACCAAATTGGACAAGTCATCTGGTTATTATCCACAAATAGATGGACAGACTAAAAATTTAAACAGAACCTTGGAGCAGTATTTAAGATGCACAGTTGGAGAGAAACCACAAAATCGAGTGCAGGCTTTGTTAGTTGGACGTCAATAAACAATGCACTAACCAAACTTTGTTTCCTTTATCACAAGTGAAGATAAACCTAGCTGGTCATAGGTGGATGAATGAAAGATCCAAGTACCCTAAATATAGGGTCGATCAGTTTTATGACAGCAGGAAAAAGCATTGGAATCAAGCAGGCATATATGACAAAGCTCTAAATACTCCCTTAGTTCTTTCTAGGTTTACAACTCAATATGGATTATGTTGATTTGTCCACCAAACAAACAATTTAAACTCACTCGATTTTTGAGTTAAAGGGATTTTCATTCATCAGACCCTTAGTGGGTTGATAACAAGCATGCAGTCTGGTACATGCTCAAACCAAAATCTTCTGGTGCTAGTTTCATATAGGATCGACCTTTTCAACTCACTCATGGGAATGAATCAACCTTTTAACTTTGATTCTAAGGGATAAAGTATGAAAACTTGAGAACAAAAATGAAAAAAAGAGTCTAATCTTGTACCAAATTTTGAGGCAAATCTGAAAGTTCCTGGCTACATGTACATCATAAGAAAGCAGAAATCATAATGGAGTATGTAACTAATGGCTGGATACTGTTGAATCAGTTACCCAGATCTAGTTTAAGTCAATGTACCTATTCAGTGACTAGTGTTTTGTTTGCTGGATACTAAAGCAAATGAAGAAAAATAATTCACAATATCAGAAAGTTTTCTTAGTATAAAGAACATTAAGATGAAAGTTGAAGGAGACAAAAGGTCCAGGTAGGCAGTCCAAGCAAATCTAAAACTAATTACAGTGATGGCAGGAATCTACTACAAGATAAAGGTGATGGACGTGGGTAGAAAGAGGGGTAGAGCAAAATCCCAAAGGTATTAGAATGTTTCAGGTATTAAGGTGATCGTTATCACAGTTCTACAAGCATAAACAAAGGAATCTTGATTGGCAAGTAGCTTACTATTGACTTCCATCCGGATTCACTGTCACTTTGAGCAGTTTGAAGCCAGTCATCCCTCTCCCGACTCTGTACATCAGTCCAGACAATAGAAAGACACCAAAACAGATGAAATTTTCATGTTTAGGGGACATTATTCTGTCCTGTACATAACAGAAGCCCCCATCTATTTCACATCTGTAAGGTACATATACCACAATGTCTAGAGGGTGAAACAGGTAAACTTAAAATTCAAAAGGCAAATAAAACTAGTTTCTTGACAAGCTGGCAACATGCACATTTGGAATGTTGATATCAGAAACGAGAGGATAGATATTCATCGGACCGGATTCGTACCATGTATGGCTTCCATATTCTCTTCCTTGTAGACACCAAGGGGAGATCCATGGACAGATAAAAGGGTCTCCCCAGGCTTTGGAAGCCTCAGCGTTTTAGGTGTGACCCCAATAGATAGCCTCTGGCTACAGACCTGCAGTATAGACCACTAAACTAAAATGACTGGAACATCTACTGGAAGAAATATTGATCAACATGCGCTTTTTCTTAACATCACCAGAGCATCATTTGGTGGCAATCAGTAATCATAGTGCCATTAAGCTAAGTAGTATCAGGTATGTGAACTAGTCATAACTTAATGCCTAACTGAAACAAAAAAAGAATAAAAGTAAAAAATTCAATACCGACCACTCAAGAGACAAGAAATGAACATTAGCTAAAGGCCATCTGAGTTGCACCAGTATAAAAATGAGTCAACACTTAGAATTAACAATTGTCTAAAAGAGAAAGAACAGTGAGAAAACAAACATACATCAAAATGGAACTAAGCTGAGACCAACAATCCCCTAACGAAAGAAAAGGAGTCTTCTAAATAATGACTGATGAAGATATTATCATTGAAACTTTCAGCACCCAAGAAGAGCTTACAAAATAATTATTCATTTTCTTTGTAAAGCAATGAACATTGGTCAAGGCTATCAGCATTAAGAACATGACAAAGAGACCACAATTAATTATCTGACAGAGAGAAAAAGAGGACATAGATCAATCCTATCCATTAGAGACCAAATTGAGACCAAGAATCCCCCAGTCAAAAAGCATTTGCTAAATAAATGGACTCTAGCAAATTATCACTTTCGGTCATGAAAAAGAGGGAGCTATCCTTAGAATTCTGAAGTCACTGAACACCCAAAAGAAAACCCAAAAATTGGCCTTATCCAACCCTCCTCCATCTCCAGTCCACTAAAATGTCCAGATGCGTGAGTGTACTCAACTCATTTCCATCCATCAGGCCTAGATGGCCAACCCACTGCTCCTGGAAAACCCTCTGAAAAGATTCAAACACAGCTTTCATTGCCTACTTGGAATGCAGGAGGATGCAATTAAATTACTCCCATCATATTTGCACCAGTGATAAGAAAACTAATCACAAAATCGTCATTTCCAAACTCTACGCATTTCACCCGAGTGGATCTTTGCAGGTGCAACCAGATAACCAACATAGCTAACAAAATGCTGTGCATCCAAATATTTGCTAGGAGACATGATGTAAGAGCTACAAGAGTTGAGAGTCCAGCATCCATCCCATATATGGTGTAGCAGACATAATCCTATCATGTTCCAGCAAAGTTAGCAAAGCGCATCATTCCCCAATCTCAGTGCCTCTCATAGTTCTCCTGACACCCAAATATCATCCCAAGGCAACAAGTAGTACACTACATGAAGGGCCAATAACTATGTTTACAAGTTAACTAAACATGCATAACAAAATGATATCACCAAAAGTAAAAATAATCCCAGAATCTTCTCCCCAGAACCAACAGCCAATTGATTACATCTCCATACCTTGAGAAATAACTAAGGTTCCTATTGGACACACTTCCTGCTAAAAAAGCATCCCAACCATTTGCTTTACTACCCTGCACAACTTCCATAGGTCCTCTCATTTTTCTAACTGATTTGCTTCACCAATCAGATTGGGAACAAGACTAGTAAGCAGACAAGCTGCTTAACACTGATTAAGAACAAGTTAAGTAAAGCTTCAACACAATTTAACCTCCCTCCAAGAGAAAGAACGTTTTTTTTTTCCAACCCATTCCACCACCAGGTCTTAAAAAAAAGGCTTAGATCTTAGCTTTAGAGGTAATCCCAAATATTTCAAGGGGCAAAATCTGGCCAAAACATAATTCCATTGTTCATGAAAATTTACTAGAGCAAGAGATAACTTGTCCTTGTTAGCTGTTAGCACTAAAGCAAATCAGCTTAAGACTTTTTATACATCCTAAAGTTAACAGTAATGGGATATACAGTACTGGAACAAAAGTAACTCAGATTGAGACTTCATATAGGTCCTAAAGACAGATAATAATAGCATATACACATTTGGAACCAGACAAACCACCAAGTTGTTTAGGCCTTCTGCTTGTTAGAAAATGATAACTAAAAGAGACTACCGCTGAAAATTTAAACTAAGAGCAGCTTGATTAAATCAGATTTGGAAAGAAGCTACAAACCCCGGGAGTTTGGAGGGAATCATTCTGCCCTGGCATCTGTGTGTCATATGGCTCCTCTAATTCCTACAACACAAGTAACATTGAGGTAAATTTAACATGCATGCAGCGTGTATGTGTGTATCTATTACCTAATAGCATGCTACTAAAGATTTATAGCATCATAATATAATTTAAACATGAAAAAATGCAATTGAGCATGTTGATTTACTTGAGAGACTGATGTGAAAGCCCTATAATTGATGACGTAGAACTTACAAAATCTCTTATCTGCAGATTATCAGCACCCAAAAACCTTGATCTCTCTGCCACCAATCAACTCAGTTGTGTGAGATAAGCAGTACAAGAAATGAGGGGGTGCAAATATACTCTAATTCTATTACTCCATGTCTGAACATAAAAATGTACCAATACCTGCTTTACTAGAAAACTCAAAGCCACCCAAAGTTTGGCAACCAGAGTGAGCCACTGAGAACTGGTTAAGAAGAGAAAAATGTAAATTGGGTCCATCATTCATGGATACATTGCCATCCTCACCAATCCACTGAAGTCGTAGATGTCCATTTTCTTCAGTTTTTACAAAGGACAGGTTTGGAAAGTTTTCTTTGAAAAATTGCAAAACCAGTGTTTCCCGCTGCTCCTTGGTGCAATATGAGTGAAGCAAATGCAATTTGGTCAGCACATGTTCAATCTCCACATCACTAACAGCCTTAGTGGCAGAAATTCGTCGTTCAACTGTAAGACAGAAACCAACAACAGAAGCATCTTGTCAGCGCGACCACTAATCATCAGAGCAATAGTTCAGCAACTGAAATTCAAGGTTGAATTTGGAATTCAGAGTTACTAATTCCAATGCGCACTAAATTGTAAAAGAAAAAGGCTTATCATCGAAACTGACCCTTATTACAACTAGCACCATTTCTCTATCAAGAATATCTGTCAACAGACACACATAAACCACCATTTCTCTATCAAGAATATCTGTCAACAGACACACATAAACTACAAGAAGTGGCAAAGTGACACTATACCATCCGGGTTCGAGAACTGATCTTCCAGCCTCTCATTCTGGGTCTCCATTTCCTCAGCAACTTTCTGTACAGTTCTTTTCGCTCCTTTTCTTGCCATATGAACAGTCAGTTTGCTAACATACCCAACAAGAAAATCTCAAATCAGTTATAAGCTTCACACACAATTCTCATACTCTTTGCAACCATAAAAACCATAAAAACTAAATATTCAAATTTTTCAGTATAACTTACAATCAAAAACACCCAATTAAGATATAAAGAACAATGCCCATAAATCCAATAAGAACAATCTGGCAGAAGTCATAGTTACAAATGATGGGTGAGAATTCTAAGCAATACCCAATAATCCAGTAAGCACAAATTGGAAGAAATCACTGTTACAAATGATTGGTGAGTGCAAACTAGGAGACTGAAGACATGAAATTAGGGTTTTGGCGATGGGTAACGCGAACTGGGAATTGAAAATTAGAATTGAAGATTAAAATAGAGCATTAAGCAAAGCACATACATGATGGGTAATGACAGAAAGAGAGAAGATTCGACCGAGAGAGACGAAGAACAAAGAGAAGAAAGAAAAGGAGGTTTTTGGGGTTAAGCCGTTAGATTGGTTTGCTTTAAAAATTCTCCAAGAGCAACTAACTTTTGCTTTAAAAATCTCTGGCATTTATTGATTGTTTTTGGTCGTTGTCGATTAAGTAAATCACAACTAGGGTTCCTGTACCATGATCCCACCAGATCAAAGTATCAGGCTCTGTATGGTCTTGTGGGATTTACTGTAGGCCTCACTGTCATCAGAAAGCACCAAACATGCTCCCACCGCCACAATGTACATATAGTTTGTTGCCTCTTGAATACATGAATAAAGCCATCTATGTCTGCACATATGCAGACCTATATATTCATTATTCTTATCCTTCCTCCTTTGTTCCTAGCTTGCTCACAAACTTCATTTTTTCTTTATCTTTTTAGTTCTTTCCTGCCAATGTGTTTTCACTAGCAAGTTACTATATCATTCCTATAGGGATATTCTTTAGGGAAAATTCCCACAAACAAAATTTTCAACATTCTACCTATTTTTGCTGACCATAATACCTGCTTTTTCCCAATCTCTCTCTCTCTCTCTCTCTCTCTCTCTCTCTCTCTCTCTCTCGCTGCAAAGATCTGACCAAAGAGAGGAGGTCGTCGTTGACGGCAAAGAAGAGGTTGGTGAAACCCCAGTCGGCGCTGAAATCGCCGTTGGCGAAGCCGTCGACGCTCGGCGAGGCCCAATCCGGTGTTCGGTGGTTGGGTTCGAGTTCGAGTTCGAGTTCGAGTTTTTCGTCTAATTTCTATCAACTGAAGAACGATTTGAAATCTATGGATTGCTGCTACGGGTGCTATGCATTTGTATCAAGCTTACACGGAACAAATGTGAGCATGGATTTGATGTAAACCCATGCAATTCCATGGGTGGTGCTATTCAAGGTCAGAGTTCCTCTTTCCCTGCTTACAAACTTGATTTGAAATTGGCAAATTTCTAGACCCAGGTATGTGTTTCTACCATATCATTCTCTATTGAACATTATCGTGATTGGCCCCTCCTCTTAATCAAGTAAAGGAAATTTTATTATTTGTTATGAGCAATGATCCTAGGCCAACAAAGAGTACTGAGGCTAGGATTGTGCGAATCGAAATTTTTGGGAATATTGCTGAGAACAATGCTATGGATGTTAGACCCCTTACTGCCCGATAAAGCTCAGCAAGTAGGCAATACTCGATTGCTATGTACATGGTCATGAGACCCAGTAGGTTTATTGATATATACCTTGATTAATGGCATCGCCATCTCTCACTTAATTCTTTGCTTTTGTTATAGAAAACCATTAATTCATGATACTCAGCAAAATAACAAGTCCTCTGCAGATAAAGTATGGTCTTATAATATTCAATGCTAATGTTGATGGAGTTTTTTGTTTGCGGAGGTTGTTTTGTGTTGAATGCCCCAAAGCAAAATATATTGGTTTGGTTGTTGTTGTTAGTGAGGGGTTGGTGGAGAAAACACAGATCGGCTGCTCTTACTACCCCTAGTAGACCCCCCTACTGCCCCTAATAGATCCCCTAGCTTTCGTCGGAGTCCGGTCAACGGCCCTCGGAGCCCGGTCAACGTCATTGGTGTGGGAATCCGGTTATAGAAATTTTATTTTATAATAGACTTTTATAATGCTGTATTGTAGTTTATTTAATTTATTAAGGATGTAATTGTCTTTCTGCTCTTTAAGTTGACTCTTGAAAATTTTAAAATCTGATTTTATTAGTGGAAATAAAATTCTTAAAATTAGAACTAATGGGCATTGTCCGTATTCTTTATTTTTCACCATGTAAAGACGACATTAATGAACCAAAATTGCTTAATGTACAATGCATGGGGTTTTTTTTTTTTGTTAAATAAAATTGTTTTTTTTTGACAAACTGAAATAATTCATTGAAAGGTTTCGAAAGCCATAATGGCAACATACATTAGACAACGCGCTCACTTATTGTAAGCAAAGCAGAAAATAGAAAAACTAGGTACAAAGAGATACCAGGGTAGCACACTACCAGTGTCAAGGCGCTCAATTGCGGTACTCCAAATAATACATATCATCCACCTGTAGCTAGTTCCACAGTCTGCTCGCTCAAACAAACATCAAACTATCATTACATTTTAGCTTTGCCCTTAGGATCAGGGCTTGAAGGGGCGTCAGCAGGGAGGATGCTCAACACATCATTACTAGCAGGCTTGTCCTCTGAGATGGTGTTTTGTTCTTGGAACCAATAGGACGACCTCTCTTCTTCTCCTGCTTTATCAAGGAGGCCGGTTTCATGATCAAACTACCATTTGGACCTTGAATCAGTCCTAGCGCACTAGATGGAAAGCGAATGTTGGCTTTGGATTTCTTCCCTCTAGCCACAACAGACACCACATTTTCAGATATCTCATTTAGAGGAGAGCGAGGGCGCTTCACCACTTCCCTCACCAAACCTGAGTTACTAGTCACAAGCACATTCTTCTGCACCACCTTTGTCACATTCTCAACCGCAGCTAATTATGGGGGAACCACAAGTTCAACACTCAGAATAGTCTCTTTAGAGCTAGCTTCAGTGGAGGTTACCCTCTTTGCCAATTGAACAGAATCATCAGCATTTGGCATTTTGCACCATATCAGCTATCTGCATACTCACAGCATTTTCACTAAACACAGGCACATTACACTTCAAACCTTGAGATTGATCTATCAAAATTGGCTCACTAACTGCAAGAGTTGTGACCG
Organism: Fragaria iinumae; assembly: GCA_009720345.1. Classification (NCBI taxonomy): domain Eukaryota; kingdom Viridiplantae; phylum Streptophyta; class Magnoliopsida; order Rosales; family Rosaceae; genus Fragaria; species Fragaria iinumae. The sequence goes on along the minus strand of CM019117.1, from coordinate 19,361,409 downwards.
ATTTTTCAACTGAGGGTTCTGTCATGTTGACATCCAGGACCACATCAACATCAGTAGTGTTTCCCACTTCAGGTACAGCTACAGTATCAGTGTAGGTGCCCTTGCTTTGGGTCCCCATTGCTATCAATTTCCTACAACACAAAACTTGTCTCTGCAGAATCTTTTGTAACTAAATCAACAGAAGTCTTCTTGAGGACAATTGGCTTACGCTTTAGGGCTAGTTTAGGAGCAGCTAGAGGCTGCAAAGGTTGCATAAAGACAGTTCCGGCCTTTTCAAGAGTAGCGCCTGTGAATTTCAACAAACCCTGTGAGAAATTAGGGTTTGCTAGATTTGCCAAGGACTCAACTCTGTCCTCCTTCTGCGCGGAAACCGACTCGGAGCTAGAAACTTGAAACTTACAACTTCCATCACTATGAACCAACAATTTGCAGGCAGAACACATACCAACCAAATTTTCATAGTTAAAGAGAACATTCTTCACTATAGCAGGAGCAAATTTGAGAACCTTCCCAAAGATGAAAGGTCGATCTAGCTTGCGAGATACCCAAACTCGCACTTCACCAGTGGAATTGAGAAGCGGCAGATCCACGAAAGGGTTATCACCAGCAACAATAGCAGCATCTTCGATTGTTTCACGCACCTCCAATTTTGGGGGAATCTTTTCAATTCGAACCCGAAGAAGAGCGAGTTCATATCAATGGAGTCGAAGTCATCCAGGCCATCATATTCCTGCACAACCATCGGTGCACGAAGGTAATACCATGGCCCTCCCCATAAAACTCGATTCGGTCTCGCCGAAGATCAAAAGAGAAGAGGAACAGGCCAGCATGTCTCGCTTGAACCTTAAATTTTCCAATGAGCGTCCAAATGCGCTTTACGGTTTGTTGAAGGTCTGCTAGACCAACTCGTTTTGGGACTAAAGGCTTTGCGAGCAGATAGAACTGAGTATTACGTCGCTGAGCCTCTCCGGATCGGCGAGAAACGTCGAGGACATCATTCCCGGCCAGGGCAAGAGAGGTGGCGAAACTTGCCACGACCTCATCAATGGAGTTGGACATGTGGATCTGTGGTGGGGTTGAGAAACTTTGGGATAAATTCCGGTCAGGGATGATCGGATTTAGAAGAGCGCGCTCTTTTGGTTTGCGTCAGAGGAGGGCTCTGAGCATTAGGGGTTTTTTTTCTGTTAAATAAAATTGATCTAAGAACCCTGACACCAAGAGATGTAGCAACTAATGATACACAAAATAGCTGACTTGGAACACTAAGCTTACTTTTATCCAAAAGACCAATAAGAAATGTTCCATTTTACACTTGAAAAGCGCATGGTTAAAAGGATTTGGAAGTAATTAAAAGAAGAAAGAAAAGTTCATTATGACAAATCCTGAAGATCCCGGATTGCAGAGTTCATAGCAAGTGTGACCCAAAAAGAGCTCCAATGTTTTGACAACCAACATTTTGCCTCCCCTGCAAGAAGTCTGAATGGCACTGGAAACTAAAGGAAAAGGCTGCTTTTTCGATGAAAAAAAAAAAAGGTATTTGCTTTCCGTACTTAGAATCTCAGAGATCATATACTTTCAGATAAATACACAATTCAAAACACCAAATCAGAGTCCAAATTTGGAGAGACCAAGAACATGAAACATATACCCAGTTGCCAAATTCACTAATATTTGACAACCTAAACAAATCCACAATCTAATACTTCATGCTACACTTAAAACATGCCCAGTAGCTTTAGTACTTCTGGTGAGATGCGAAGCTCTTTTTGCCAAAATATGAAAATGCATAACATTTTGGACTTCTTTGATCGGACTATATATATCTGATCCAACTAGGATCAAACAACTTACAAGTACTCCAAGCAAGTAATCCACAGACCCACACACAAATGAACTGTTTTAAAAGCTAAAATCACATACCTCGCAGAATTTGAACTACCGGAGAGAGAGCTTCAAGGCTTTGGGAGTATTGACGAGGCCTGCATCTGGGGACATAAGGATTCAGGCAAACTATGAAGCTTTATTGTGAGCGATGAGGTCGAGGAAGAGAACACACGTTTTCGTAAGTTTCCAATTTTTCTTTTCTTTTTTTGGCTGATTTCAAGTTTTGTAATTTAAACACCCTAGAAATCTGCCAAGGTCAGGATTTTTTCTGGTTTCAAGATTAGGATTCTTTCTGGTTTCATAGATTTTTTGGTTATTCTCTCTTCCGGTAACAATCATGGTCGACGAGGTTTCCCGATTAGCAGCAATTGTGTATTCACATATATGAAATTATGGTTTTCACGAAAGTGAGACAATACCCAAAAGAGAAATAGCAGGATGAAATTAAAACACATAAACACCACAATGAAAGAGAAGTTTTCTTAGCTCAAAACAATGAATTTGACAACATCAGGTCAGGCAGATTTGAACCAAAGCACATTTGAACGCCATTGGCATGAGCACAGCATGGTAAATTAAAATGAGGTGAGACATCCCAAAGGCCGACTCAATTTTGAGCCCGGGCAAAACCCTCAATCATAACTTGCACTCGTTTAAATCTGACTAGAGGAATTGATCAAGTAGTTGTCACAAAAACTTGGTACCCAATAGGATATTCACTGTTTCATCAATACAGATGGTCTCTGATTATTCAACGGTGCTGTAAAGCAATTTGGAGATATAAATGTCAGTGCAGAAGAGCATACAGCAACAATGAAGTAATGAATTCTAATTCTACCACCACTGAACTACGACCAAAAAGAACCCAACACTGAACTCATTCTATGTTTACACAAGCCAACGCCTCAGAGATATCCTACAAATAGGTACCCATATTTTGCATCATAAGCTTAAGCAAACAGGGAGAAAACTGGCAAAATTGCGCTAAAAACTAATAATATGATGAAAAACCTGATCCAGACAACATTAACTGATACACACAACTAGGAAACAACATAAATAGGATGATGAGGAAGCCTTAGTGGCTTACCACTAACTCCAGTTTTTCTTACAGTTTTTCTTACAGAGAGGTAGAGGAAGGCTGCAACTTTTTGTCACTTGCAGCTTTATTTTCGTCATCAAAGAAGTCCTGAAGTGCAATCATCTTAATGGAGCTGGACTTTAAGCTCTTTATTGCTTCTGCAGTTGCCAATGCTCCGGCAACTGTTGTTATTACTGGAATCTTGTACGCAAGGGCCGTCCTCCTTAGCTGTCGCCCATCAATCTGATCGAGTGCATCACCAGAACTAGTAATCACCATCAACTGGATTTGCCCATTAGCAACCATGTCACCAGCGTTAGGCCGCCCCTCATGTAGCTTCAGCACTCGTTCCACCGGAATTTTCGCTAATTCAAGAACACGAGCTGTTCCTGAAGTAGAAACAATCTTGAATCCAAGGCCCAAAAATGCCTTTGCAATCCTCTCAAGATGGGATTTGGTCAAGTCATTTAAGCTCAAAAACACAGTGCCTGAAAGTGGTGGTGCCTGGCCAGCAGCAATCTGAGCCTTTGCAAATGCAATGGGGAACTCATAATCAATACCCATCACCTCACCAGTGCTACGCATCTCAGGCCCAAGCAATACATCACAACCTTGGAACTTCTCAAATGGAAGAACAGCTTCTTTCACTGACATATGTGCAGGAATGACTTCTTTTGTGAAACCAAGATCATGAAGAGACTTTCCAGACATTACCAGCGAAGCATATTTAGCCAATGGATGTCCAATTGCCTTGGACACAAAAGGGATCGTACGGGAAGCACGAGGATTTGCCTCGAGTAAATAAACATCTCCTGACATAGTAATTGCATACTGACAGTTCATCAGCCCACATACATTCAACCTCTTGGCCAATTTTATAGTCCATGACCTGATTGTATTCAAGCAAGATTCTGGGATGGTTTTTGTCGGAAGCAAGCAAGCAGAATCACCAGAATGGACACCAGCCTGCTCGATGTGCTCCATTATCCCACCAATGACAACATTCCCATGAGAGTCAGCAAGTGCATCAACATCAATTTCAATGGCATCTGACAAATACCTGTCAATCAATACTGGGCGTTCCGGGTCCACCTCAACAGCAGTTTCAAGGTAGGTCACAAGTTTTTCATCACTATATACTATCTCCATGGCACGGCCGCCCAACACATAGGAGGGCCGGACAACCACAGGGTAGCCGATATTTGTGGCAATGGCAAGAGCATCTGCTTCACTCTTGGCAATTCCTCCTTTTGGCTGGTCAATCTTCAACTCATTCAGAATAGCATTGAACTTCTCCCTGTCCTCTGCAGCATCTATGGAGTCAGGTGTTGTACCCCAAATGCGAACATGTCCAGTCCCACTTGCACATCTAGGCTTGTTTTCATCTAAATACCGCTGGATGGGAAGTGCTAGCTTCAGTGGTGTTTGACCTCCAAACTGAACAATGATGCCATCAGGTCTTTCCAAATCAATTATGTTCAGCACATCTTCAACAGTCAGGGGTTCAAAATATAAACGGTCACTCGTGTCATAATCAGTGGATACTGTTTCAGGATTTGAGTTCATCATAATTGTCTCATATCCTGCTTTCTGCAAACGAAACACAGAAATAAGTAATAATGTACAACGATAGATACCAGCATTAGTAAACATATCAAACCAACAATACAGAGGGTGAGTTAATTTCTTGCTTTATATGTCTGTCAAAGAACATATCTAAATTATGGCAACCAGCAGTTGAACATTATCCAATATTCATGGATATTTTTAAAAAGAAAAATAGTAATAACAGTGGTAAAAGAGAAAGCCAGGCAGATAGCAAAAAGATATTAGGCACAAACCCGAAGGGCAAAGGATGTATGGCAACAGCAGTAGTCAAACTCAATACCCTGACCGATTCGATTTGGTCCTCCACCTAAAATTAAAACCTTCTTTTCTTGGGTGGGAGCTGATTCACACTCAAAGTCATAAGACGAGTACATATAAGGAGTATTGGCCTCAAACTCTGCGGCACATGTATCTACCCGCTTATATGCTGGAGTGACACCAAATGATAATCTCTTCAACCGCACTTCATTTTCAGAGGATTTGGTGGCAAAAGCTATTTGTTTGTCACTGAAGCCTCTTCTCTTCACTTCATAAAAATCATCCTTTGTTAAATCAGATAAAGTTCTGGCCAGAAGAAATTGCTCTACATCCACCAATTCCTTAAGCTGAGTGAGGAACCATTTGTCAATGAAACTCAGCTCATGAATCTCATCTACCTTCATTCCCTTCTTCATTGCAGCATACACTGCATGGATACGCTCTGGGTTAGGAACTCGGAGGCTATATTTCAACTGGTCCCAATCCCAGTCTAGTTCCTTAATTTTCCCACAACCCCACCCAGAGAAACCGCATTCCAAAGACCTAACTGCTTTCTGAAAGGATTCTTGAAATGTACGCCCCAACGCCATTGACTCGCCGACAGATTTCATCTGCGTTGTCAGTATTGGCTCGGAACCAGGAAACTTTTCAAAAGCAAACCGGGGGATCTGCATGATCAATATGATTAAAGTAAGAAAGGGCATGACAACAAATTTATAATGCATGGATTAACTGAATGTATAGTTATCAACGAGAAAAGTTGATATTCCTTCCTGCAGAAGTAATAATTATTAGTGAAACGTGCTAGAAGCTAATGCACAGTGCTATCTAACATTTGACAATCACACAAGTCCTGTCTAAAGTCTGACCACCATGTCACCAATGACAGAACTTTTATACCAAAAGGCCATGTCACCAAACATAACTTTTCAACCAAAAGAAAATGAAACACATAAAGTAATAAAGTATAGGAAATGAATAAGCACTTGCCTTTGTTACCACATAGTCTATGGATGGTTCAAAACTAGCCGGTGTCTTCTTGGTAATGTCATTGGGAATTTGATCCAATGAATACCCAACTGACAACTTGGCAGCCATTTTTGCTATCGGAAAACCAGTAGCTTTTGACGCCAGAGCCGAGGACCTTGACACCCTCGGATTCATCTCAATCACCATAACTTCCCCGTCTTGAGGATTCACTGCAAACTGCACATTAGAACCACCGCATTCCACTCCAATCTCCCTTATTATAGCTATCGAATAGTCCCTAAGCCGCTGATACTCCTTATCAGTCAAAGTTTGAGCAGGCGCCACAGTTATAGAGTCCCCGGTATGAACTCCCATTGGGTCGATATTCTCAATTGAACAAATAATAACCACATTGTCTGCCAAGTCTCTCATCACCTCAAGCTCATACTCCTTCCACCCCAATAATGACTTCTCCACCAAAACCTGAGAATTTGTACTCGCCGCCAGCCCCGCCTTACATATTGTCTCGAATTCCTCCTTATTATATGCAATTCCACCTCCTGTCCCTCCTAAAGTAAAAGCCGGCCGAATAATCAAGGGAAACTCACCAATCTCTTTCGCAATTTCGATGCATTCCTCCAAGGTGTTGGCAATTCCAGACGGCGGCGTTTTAATCCCAATGTTCTCCATGGCCTGCTTGAACAGCTCTCTATCCTCTGCTTTCTTAATCGCCTCCAGCTTAGCTCCAATCAACTCCACACCATACTTCTCCAGCGCACCGCTCTCGGCCAGCGCCACCGCCAAATTCAACGCCGTCTGGCCTCCCATCGTCGGCAAAAGCGCGTCGGGCCGCTCCTTCTCCAGCACCTGCTCCACCAATTCCGGCGTCATAGGCGTAATGTATGTCCTATCAGCAAAATCCGGGTCGGTCATGATGGTAGCAGGGTTGGAATTGATCAAAACGACCTCGTATCCATCATCCTTCAACGCCTTACACGCCTGAGTCCCGGAGTAATCGAACTCGCAAGCTTGCCCGATCACAATCGGCCCGGCGCCCAGTATCATAATCTTCTTCAAGTCCGTCCTCTTCCCCACCTTCTTCTCCGCCGCCGCCGCCGCCTCTTCTTTCTTCGCCGCCGCGCCGTTGGACAGAGACTCGCTCCGAACCGAGTTGGCTAGGAAACTCGGACGAGCCTTCGCCGCCGCCGGCCATGACCGGAGGCTGAGCGACGGTGACGCGCCGAGCTTCTTCGAGTAGAGGAAGAAGCGGAGATGGTTCGGTTTCGACGGATAGGAGGGTTTCGCCTGAGCCAAAATCGGCGGCTGCTTCAAAGCCAGAATCTCATTCATGCAATGGCCCATGAGAGAGAAAGAGAGGCGGTGAGGTTTTAGGGTTTAGGAATTTCTACTCGGTGTCTCTGACAGCAAGAGTAGTAGTGTGGAGAAGAAAGAGTGTCACAAAAGGACACCTATATATGGCAATATCCCAAAACCTACAAGGACATTGTTGTCTTTTCCACTCGACTTGTCATTACAGGGTCAGAAATGGTGCGCCACGTCACAGAAACAACATTTATATTCTCCTGTAAACGTAAACGGTAAAAAGTAATAAAAGGAGATCATGCATAAACCCTAAACCTTGAACCTTATTTTCCCAAATCTTAAATCTTAGAGCAACGCTGAGTGGGAATGATCGATCAGGCAGAACACGAAGCTGCGACTTGCAACTGTAATTTGATAAATCAATTGAATTAGATTACATGAACCAATTACATTGATCACACTGCTATTCACTGTAAACTGGAGACGGATCTTTGTCTACATTAAGACTAAGAGATGGGGGAGTCTGGAGGAACAATTGGCTCCCCGGAACTATGGCTATTTGACAATTGCACACACTGCACTCTAAAAATTTGAATGGAAATCTGAAAAAAAAAATAAAAATAAAAAAAATCGGTGCAAAAAATCATTTCTCGGTTCTGCATGCACACGGCGTATTTTTACAGTCCCGAGTGTATGTCCCTGGTCTCAAGCTGGGGAATGTGATGAAACTGGGAGGATCTTTCCGCGCACAAGTCATAAGATGTAACTAAGGGTATGTGTTTTAAGCATGTTCTGCTACTTGAAATAGTCTTGCCGAAGTACTGTGATGAAATTAGGGTTTGAACCCTCTTCATCCTTCTGCTTCCATTCTCCGTTGCTTTGGATGTACCATGATACTTTAGGAGATAATGGTGTATACAAATCTGCACATATAGAAACCAAGGAGTCAAGCATATTCACAGAATGCATGCATGCAACTAAATATGAAACTGGAAACAGTAGTGCCACAACTACAGAAAAGTATTTTTTTTCAGTTGAACTCAAGCATTTAATCATAGCACAATCTCGCCAAGCATCCATTAAGTGAACATATACTTGCATCCATGTGCAACACTGGCCTTTATATTAAATAACTGTAATATGGAGTCTGACCACTAAACCATCAGAATCAACACACTTCTTCTCCTCAAAATTTGTTCTTAATCGAACAAATAAAAAATGGTAGTATGTGACTATGAGTCATCTAGAGTCATCAAAATGAATGTTTAAATCAGATGCCCTGATGGATTCAAGAACATACAGCTCTGGTCAACAACTAGATGTCACCGTTTGTGATACATACTAGGAAATATGCACTGTTGACCAAGTCAAGAGCCGTATGGACCTGTAGTTTATAGCCTTTGCAAACACAAATCCTATCAAGTCTGACAGTACTGTAGTCACTAGCATTCAAAGTAATCTCAACTAAGAATAGATAAATGGGTTGCATACCAGTTCCATTGGTTGGGCAACCATGTAACAAGGCAATGCCTACCTATTAAGTCTCTCCATCTATCAGCTTAAGCTTTTAGGTTGTATACTTAAACTAACCTATAACTTATTTGGTTTACAGTTTCATGAATCAAAACAAAGAAACAGAGAGGAGATATTTATGTGGAACTATATAGAAATTCCCTGTTGTATAGCCATTTTTGACTAACAAATGAGGGTCAATAAGCCCTATCCATGATATTTATGTGGAACTATATAGAAATTCCCTGTTGTATAGCCATTTTTGACTAACAAATGAGGGTCAATAAGCCCTATCCATGATACGTTAAGTAGCACCACAGCCTTACTTTTAAAATATAGGTTATTGCCATTTTAACAAGTACACAAAGTTTAAACTGTCATGCAGCCTGGTTCGTACACCAGATACAAACCTGTAATTAAAGGTAGATCTGGTTCTCTTGTACTGTGCAATATAGCAGTCCCAGATAACACAGTGATGAATCCACAAAGTTCTGATGCTATGCTGCTTGCACTTTGACCAGAATAATCCTACCAAAAGATACACATTTTAGATTGCTAATACCTTTCGTAAGCACATCAATACAAAAACATTATGTTAAGGTGGCAACACCTTAAACATTATTCCGCTTGCAAGTATTGTGAAAGATGTGAACATAGCATAATAGATGGGAGAAACAATTGCAGTGTTGAAAGTGTCCAATGCCTGCAACAGCACCCAATGTCAGAAACCAGCACAAACATTCACACATTTCCGGAAACATATAATGTTCAGTAGTGGACAAGCAACAGTATAACACTATCAAAACCCTTCAATTTAAAAAACAAAATGAGAAAAAAAACAAGGGACCACTTGCGTGCACTAGAAAACCAGGTCTCTCTTTTAAATGTTGTAAACACTGATCATGCATATTAATGCAATTACATAACGGGTCTCACAAAGCTACAGTTAGATCATTCAAGCCATATCACATATCAAGCTCTGTAGCATTCCTAGAATAGAAAGGTCGTATGAGTTCGGTGAAAAACCTTACTAGGACCCTATACACCTGGCTTGTGTAAACATGTAATACTCTCTCATTTGAGTTAATCAAGTTTCTTCAAGCTATTTAGAGAAAAAAATAAGCTGTATTAAAACAGACTCTGAATATATAAAGCTGTAAATAAGAGGTCCACACAGCAGGATCAATAGAACAAGGAAGACTCAACGCTAGGAAATCATCAATTGAACCTAATATTATGATCTATTCTACTCAATGGGACCATGATTATCTGGTGTGCAGTTCGTGATGAAGGGACTGTATATACATATATATACACACACACAAACATCTACCAAGAAATCCCCCCAACTGCTTGGCAGATCCGGGGTCAGAAGCTGGGCCTCCTGTCGAGCCCTGCAATTTTTAGGGAGGCAGGAAACTAGCAAATAGCTTGATAGATTCGTTAAGCAGGTTCAAACCCACCAACGATGAGCCAAAAGGGTCACTTAATCTCTAACTAAGCATGCTGTGACCTGTACTGGGTCTTGAAATGAAAGGTGGAAGCCCCTGCTTGGCGGCTTTACATTGTCCAAATGATTTTCAATATATTAGAATTTTGATCTTTAGTGAAATCCAACCTGATATAAAGAAAATTAACTGCTGACTGATTTTTGTATTATCATTTTGGTTTAATAGTTTTGTTTCTTTTCATATATGAATCCTAGCCAATGATATAAAAGGATTGGATCCGCCAGCCAACATAAGTTTTCTGTTGTCAGTCAAACAGGCATTTTATAACAGAGGTAAAAGTTTCAAGAATGTGTGACAGCTTGTGAACTAGGAGTTTTACATATGAAACATTTACAATCTGTCAGTCAGGACATTACCCCTTGCAACGTAAAGCTTTCCCGCTTTGCATAACCCCCATCGGAACAAGAAAAGGAAAAAAAAAAACATCCAATTTTCCTTCCATACTCCTAAACTCTCTTTCTCCTACCAACCTTAAAAAGCATCTATAGACCAGGATCCTGCACCATAAGATCCATGAAAGTCTCTATATCATCTTGTTTCACTTCTTCACCTTATAATTTGAAGAATGATTATAAATTAATCTACTACATTAAGGAAATAGGCTCTCCGAAGATTGATTCTTTCCCTATCCTGGTTAACTCTGATCTGATCAACATAGACTTCTAAAATGTCATATACCACTAATTACTATCTCTTAGATTTCAAAAAAAAAAAAAAAAAAAAAAAAAAAAAAAAAAGTACAGAACAAAAAGTTCAGACGATATAGAAGAGACAGATATCCAGCATTATAGAAGAAAAGAATATAACGTTGTCCTGCACTTATAATAATGCATAACAAGTTACTAACCATGTTTAGATAATTTAATTGAGTGATGATACATGTAACTGCAACCATTGCAAAAATCCATGTTTGGAAGTATATTGCCTGGTTTGTGCCCTCTATTGTGAGTTTTATTGCAATACCAATTGCTTTTATGCTCATGACCTGCAGTTTGGGAAGACAAATCACATATGAGAAAACCATAAATTGTTAGTTCAAAAGTGATGTATGAAAATTGTTAAGTACAACTTTCAGAAACAAAGACTGATGAAATGGTCATATCATAACAAACAGTTGGGTGCAAACGTAGAAAAACTTACAGTTAATGATCCAATAATTGAGCATATGCCTATATAAATCAGTATATTGGTTTGACCATAACGGGGAGAACAATACAAGATGAGGACTAGCGTTACAGCTATCACTGAGGCTGTATACAAAAGGAAAGCTGGAAAAATACGACAAAACCAATTAGAAAATGAATTAGAAGAAGAAGAGCGACAACCAGTTATTGAACTCTTAAGAGGTTACCTGGTTGTATAGCTAAATCCCAGATTTCTTGTACGGAAGTGAGAGTCTGCTCTTCGGGTGCATGGAGTACAATCACAACCGAACCCACTATGCATAAAAGGCAGCCCAACATTCCCATTTTCTGGAGTTTCTCCTTTAAAATAAAATGCGCTAACACGGCACTGTCCATGCACACTTCACTTTGTCAGAAACATGACTTGACAGTTGAAAAAATGAGATTGAGATAACTTAGCTATACACACTAGAGAAAAACCCAACATACCTAACAATGATACTCAATGCACCGAGTGGCGTCACAAGCCCGGCGGGTGCGTAAATGTATGCTACAAAATTTGATATCTCTCCAACAACCACTGTTAATTGTCCAAAATTCATGAATAGCATCAGCATTCAACCCCATCTAGCAGAGCAAAACCAGATAAAATAAAGAAAGGACAAAACTTCCAACTCAAATGAACTCTTTTTAACCAAACTCAATCAATCAAAATTGAAATCTTGAAATTCTTGAAATGATTAACACTAAATGAGCAACAGCACAAGTAGCAAAATTTAACTTACTTGTGACCATTCCTATCCACCATAGAGGCTCCAGCAGGTACCCATATCCTCCAGAACCTTAAACACAATCCAAAAAAAAATATCAAAAAAAAAACCCAAATTCAAAAATCAAGAAATAAAATAAAAAAGAAAGGAACTTACTGGCACGGGTTCCGTTGTTGCCGGCGCGGCGGAGGCCCTTCTTCTTGATGATGAAGCTGGAGCCAATGAAGGCGCTAGAGACCACGGCCAATATGAACCCTTTCAAATTGCTCGAGGACATTTTACCATTTACACAACAATATTGGTGTTGATGATATTGATGTGAGAGACAGAGTGGGTCTCATTCTACAATGGCAATGCGGAGGAACCCAGAAATCAGAAATGGAAATTCTGATGAGGGTTCAGATTCAAGATGATGATAATGATGATGTTGACGAAGATTCAGTAGGAGGAGTAGCATCTGTTTGACCAGTTGGACGACGTATAAATCTTTTGATTATAAATTTGTTTGTAGCTTTTTATTAGGAACAAAAAAATAAAATCAAAAGTGGAGGATATGAAAGAAAAGAAAGAAAGATAGCGTAATTTCTTACCTGCCGGTCTCTGTGGGGCTGATTGATTTCCTTTCTGTCAAGTGTCAACCAATAAGCTAGTTTTGTTCTTTTTTCCGATTTACGTGACAAATTATGCCATGTCATTTCTGTATTTCTCTTCGCAACAGGCAACAGTTTCTACTTTTTAACGTGTCAGCTGTTGCGGCTGCTCCGCCAACCTTGATCAAAGAAAATAGTTGTAGACGGCATAACCCTTCCATATATATAGAGAGCAATTACAGCCGTTGACAAAAGGGTACTGCTGATTTACTAATGAATTGTTCTTATTAATTCACTATTTATCTCAAATTGCATTTAATAATCTTGAAGGTAATTTGCATACTAATTCACTATGATTTTCGATAAGATATTCATCAACTTGACACGTGTCAATTCAGACACCGTTATCTTCTAGAAATACATGTCAGATATTTGAAAAGATTTTCAACATATCTTTACGTGACACGTTTATTTATCCGAAACTTTTTATCTTTAAGATTGTTAATAAATAACATTCAGACTTCATTCTCTACTCACACATTTCCTCTTATTATATACCTTCATCTCTTTTGAAATATCATCACTCATCACATTCTCATTTTTTCAATAGATGAATTAAACAGGTGGTTATTAGAAATGGAGCGTGAAAAGAAAAAATGGAAAGAAAAAAAAACAATACTACCGTTGTTATTTAATTACAGCCACATGATTAAAATCTAATAGATGTAGTTAAATAGCCGTTACAACTTTTTTTACCGTTGAGAGATAGTCGTTTTGACCTGCCAGCGATTATTTTCAGTGGAGCCCACTGAATTGTTCGAGCGAATTGATGGCCGAAAATTGGCGAATCATTCCATTAGGCTTGAAGCCAATAATGACCAATAACGGATTGCATGAGCAATACGAAGATTACTCAAGACACAAAGTAATAAAGTCCTTAATCCGGAAATACAATGACGAAATGAAAAACAACTAGTAAAGCTACATCCAAAATAATGAATATGAAAACTAGAAAACAAGGAACCTACTCCACCCTAAAATTTAATTAACTCTCAACCATTAGAGGCCTAAGACTACATAGTGTAACTTTCATCATGTTGGTAGAGAGAAAAAACACTTCTAGGGTGTAATAGGGATCTTTCCTAGTAGCAATAGGAATCAAACTTCTTTTGCATTAGAAGTAGTCTCCAGGTCACCCGTTGCCGAGCTGGATACCATGGAGTCTGAAGCTACTCCCTGGTTCTTCTTCTTGTTCCTGCTATCACGTGGGCGGCCTCACTTCTTAGGAGACTTCCCAGTGTGAATGATTCCCAAGTGTCCTAATTCCAATCCTACCGAAAACCCTAGCTCATTAGGGTTCAGAGCCAAAGGGACCGTTGTCAAGGGGTGCTTAGGGCGTTTGTCGCTTGCAGTGTTGTCTTCCTCGCTACCTCTTCGAACTCCAATGATCATGGTACATCCCAGATCGAGATTGCTCTCTTTTCTTTGGATACAGGAGGGAGGCGGTCATAGGAATAGAGAGGCTTGAACATTCCCTCTAAACACCAACACAGGTATTGTGGCCGCAGTTGCTGCAACTTGCATCGGGGGCTCAGGTTACGGTGGTTCATGTTCACGGGGGCAAGGGGGAATGAGGAGAAGAGGAGTATTGTCTCCGCGCTCTAGCAGCAGATCAGAACATGATCCTCAAGTTCATGAGGAGACGCAGAAGTCACGATTTTAATTGTTTGTTCTGTAATCTCAGCCTAATATTATACAGTCATGAAAGTCATAAATGAGCTTTCTGTAGCTAGATATATCCAAATGCTCGATCCTGACAGAAAGGAAATTAAGACTGTAATCCTTGATACTACTTTTTTTTTTAAATTAAGAAAAAATGATATACTAACCACGATCTATTCTTGTTTGGGAGAAAAAGGAATATCAAAGGAAACAAATGGAGTCGTAAAATTTGAGTCGCTCAAGCAAATTTTAGATGCAAGAGTGAAAACCCTTACCCATGTATAGTAGCAAACTAGAGTATTAATAGAATTGTGTTTGTTGAAGTTAAACTGTCATTGAACTATGCGATTTTTGAAAAGACACAATTAAAAAAAGCAAAGCTCTCTCTCTCTCTCTCTCTCTCTCTCTACCCCCTCTCATAAAAAAAAGTTTGGCACTCTTCCATTTGGCGACGATGGTTGATAGTTTCCAAGCTCGCAACGACCCTTGCTAGCTCGAAGAAGGGAAAGGTCTCGTAGTCGGTGCTGCGAAGTTCTTGAGCAACTCATATGCAGTGGGATGATTGTTATCACTAAAAAAAAGAATCGATACCAAAGATTTCATGGCTACCATGAAATCCTTGTGGGGATTGGGCAATCGTCTTCAAATCATAGCTCAAGGGGATCGATTTATGCTTCGGTTCAATGTTGAGGTTGAGTGAAAGAAGCTCTTGCAAGGAGGACCATGGTTCTACGATAAGTTTTTGTTTGCCCTAAGTCCATATGACGGACGAGGTGATGCAGTGACGACTCCCATCATGTGGGTAGAGGTTTTTGAATAACCTCCAATCCTGATGACAAAGAAAGCGTTGTACATGGGTTGTGCAACACTAGGGAGGATTATCTAACATGATAACCCTAACCTGGTCAAGGGATCTGTAGAAAAAGATGAAGAGAAAAATTAAACTCTTGTATTGAATCATTTAGGTTACAACTAAGTATATATATACAAGCCTAACCCAAATAGCTAGACATACCTAGCCATACCAGCCATACCAGCCATACTCATGACTATTGACTTCCTTACACAATAAAGTGGATGACTTACACTTACACAAGGTATTGTGTTGTCAACATGCTACACCATACTTTAATGTAGAGTAGGTAAGGTGATAAGCACTACACCATATTTTCTCTACTGTAGAGTACTATGCTGACTATATATTTCAATACCTACCCTCAAATTAGACAGAAGGCAGAGCTTTGTAAAGACACCAACAAGTTATCTTAGCTTCGAGTATATACTGTGGAGATTATCTTGCTTTGAACTTGCTCTCGCACATAGTGACAATCAACTTCAATATGTTTGGTCCTCTCATGGAAGACCGGATTTGAATCAATGTGCACTGTAGCTTGATTGTCACAAAATAGTAACATAGGATGAGACTGAGAGAATCCTAGATCAGCTAAGAGATAATTCTTGTGTTTGTAATAGTATATATAGGAGGCATATAGTTTATTGTAAAGGGTCCCCGACCAACACCACTCAACTCAATACAATACATCAAATTCTCTACAAACATCAATCTTTTCATTCTTGCTCTAGCTTAGTTATCTTCTTGTTTTTATTGTTTTTTTTTACATTCAACAATTTAGTTCCATGCAATTTACTCTTCCGCATCTTTAAGTTCCATGCAATTTACTCTTTCGCATCTTTAAGTTTCATGCACTTTAATTCCTCGCAATTACGTTCTGCTTTTTAAGTTTCATGCAATTTTCATTTTGCTCTTTTACTTTCCACCCTTTACTTCTCACAAATATATATCAAAAAACAAAACAAAAAGGTAGAACCATCATCGGTGGAAAAAGCTAAAAGTCCTTGCAACAAAGGCAAGGGAGCCTAAAGGCCAAGACGGTTCCTTCCTCGGCCTACAATCACTTGGAAGAAGTTAGATCAGACACAAAATTTCGATCAAAACCTCGCTTGGCCAGCAGGCCGCGAGTTGGCATGCCTGCGTAAATCAGAAGAACGATTACGCTTCAAGTCCCTCGGTCATCGTTTTGGCCGAGACGATTTTTGAGCAAACACTTACGTTCAAATAAAATTATTTATGTGGCTTCTACAAGGTTTGTGGGTTACTCGAGCACGCGGCGGAAGGTTGCCAAGACTCCCTTGATATGTCAGCGGCGATGCAAGGTGTCGAGGAGGTCCAGGGACCAAACCCTAATACAAACCCTAACCCTCTCTCAAACCCGCTTGAATGGAGTGATTGTGGTAAACTATGTGACCAACCCTTTTTCGTTATTGGACTTTGTTTTATCTAAATCTGGGGTTATTGCGGTAGAGCTCACGACCACGTTGGCTTTTTTGCAGCTGGCGGCACCAACGTCAACAGCCCTTCCAAGAGCTCCAATCGTTTTTCGATGGTGTCTGAGAAGAAGGGAGACGCCACTGCCCTAGCTACGGTGGTCCACAACAAGAGAACCAAGGGTCTGCCGACTGTAGTGACAGTGGAGAAAGTTGATCTTGGTCCGGTGTTGGAGCTCTCACTGTCTCACCATGCAAGTACGTTGTTGGTCTCCTCCGAAGAAGAGAAAAATTGGGCTTAGGTCATCTTAATTATGCATCCCTTGACATTTTGACCTAACGGGTGAACTTGCTCTTAGGTCACTCTCATGTTGCTAGTTGCTATTTGCTAATATGGTGTAGTCCTCTTGTCACTCTTGCGCGCAAGCGTCATGTTTCTGTAATTACCGGTTTTTGTTGGTTATTAATCGTTAATGTATTATGGGCTTATGGCGTGACCACCGTAAAAAAAAAAAAGACAAAGCTAAAAAAGAAACAAATAATAACAGAAAACTTCAGCTCCTACTCCTAGTGCACGTTTGTTTCATGGGACTAG
Organism: Fragaria iinumae; assembly: GCA_009720345.1. Lineage (NCBI taxonomy): Eukaryota > Viridiplantae > Streptophyta > Magnoliopsida > Rosales > Rosaceae > Fragaria > Fragaria iinumae. The sequence continues at coordinate 19,344,176 of CM019117.1, read as the reverse complement.
ACTGGACTGGACTGCTTATCTAACAAAATAGTGCTGATTCCGTGTTTGGATGAATCAGGGACTTGATTAAATGAACAAAATAGTGTGTCCCCCTCCGCACCTTCTTACAGAGCGGTCTTAATATTGGGCGGACTCCGTAAGAAGCGTTAGAGAACGCTCACAGTCGATGCTCGTCGTCTCTGTCACTTGTTTTGCTTCAGGTCTGATTTCTCTCTTTTCTCATACTCTTTCTCTCTCTGTCTCTCATCTTCAACCCTTCTCTGTTTTTTTTTTTTAATATTTTTTTGTATATGTATTTGACTTGAAATTGATTAGGATCGATTATATTTTGAAATTGTTTATGGGTTGTAGTCATTTGATTGATTGATTGATTAAGAATTCGGGTGTCTGGGTAGCTTGATCTGCTAAGAATTGATCAATTTCATGGCGGGTCTTCTTTTTCTGCAAACCATTGTGTGTGTTTTTTTCTTTTTTTCTTTCTGGGATGAATCTTATTTCACCAACTTAGTTAACCAAGTTAGGGATAAACTTAGATATGCTGAGCAGAGGGAATATCAATGTAGACTGTGGTCTGAATTTGAGTTAGGGATACTATTGATCCTGGACTATTTTAGCTTTGCAGCTGATAATCTTCTATACTAAATTTTTTCCATCAACTATCTTTTCTTGTTCTGAAAGACTTGTTACTTCTATCTTTGAGTCTTTACTCAATACTTGTATGTAATTGTGCATCAGAGGTTAATTATCTTAAACTTTTGATACATGGTCTTAAATTTGGTATTTTGTTACATGATATGAGCTTTTGGATAGACTCGTACAAACTATAGAAGATGTCTGAGCATGTATATATAGCATAGGTCTTTTCTTTTTGACTCTCTCTCTTTCTTCTTCTTCTTGAATTTAGCAATACTGCATCTGAAATGAATATAATGTTGAGATCTGATTTGAATGATTTGTCTGTAGGTTAAGGTTGTTGTTGTGTACTTGTTTTTATTGCTGTGTAGTTTTGTAGATGACTTTGTAGACTTGTTTTATTTGCTATGTAGTTCTGTGGATGACTTTGGGAACTTGTTTTAGTTGCTGTGTAGTTTTGTTGCTGTTGTTCACTTGTTTTAGGCTGTGCATATGCTTCTGCACAGGCTATGCTTCTGCTTCTGCATATATAAGGTAACTAGAGGGTGAATAACATGACCTACTTGGCTTTATATTGTATATGAGTGTCTGAGTGATGTCAAATTTGGTTTTGGGGTTTATGACTTGAGCTTTTAAGTTTTTTTTTCAGGAACTTTATTTAGTTGAGATGGATTTCTGTGCAGCAAGGTATGCCAGTTCCTGTTGTTGGCACAGTTGATGTAAAAGAAGGTTAAAAACCAGCTCTAAATCTTGCTGAAGCATGATTTTTCAAGTCTCATCAAGCACAACTTTCATAGGAAGAGCGAAAGAAGAAGCAGAACATGAGCCCTTGCATTTGAAGATAGAGACAATTTGTTGTTAATTATGTATTTGGCAAAATAGAAAGTAAGGTTATTTTGGTTGTTTATGAACAATTGTTTCAAATCCATTTATTTCTTAGAAAGTAGGGTTATAAGATGTTTTTGAGTCCATAAAATTTAGTCTCAGACATCATCAAACATGAGATATTATTGTTTAGACTATTCTGCTATTTAGTCCTGAGCTGCACTAAACATATATCAAATATGAGGTAGCATAAGTTAAACATCCATACTCCTGCTTAAGAAATTAGTCACGGCTAAAATAGTCTTTGTACCAAACATGCAGCTAGAGAGAGTTGCAGTATAGAACTAGACAGTAGATAGTTCTCCTTAGCATTTCCTAGAGAGACCCATAATTGCTACAGTCCTCCCCCTTCTCGAATCCGAAGGAATTCAGGCTCTTCCTAGTGAGACGTGGCACCATCCGGTCCTCAATTCTCGAAACCATGTGGACTCGGATGAAGACGACGGCGATTTTGAATTCGAAATCGGCGTTGTTACAGTTAGCGACACGGCGGCTGAGCACCGGGCCAGGGAAGAGAGTCGCCGCAGTTTGGGGGAACGGAGACTACGGGAGGCTCGGATTAGGGAGCTTGGACTCTCAGTGGAGCCCTACCCCTCTTCTCTGCTCTGCATTTCGGGACCAAGGCCTCCAAGACATTGCTTGCGGCGGAGCTCACACCCTGTTCTTGACAGACGGCGGCCGGGTTTTCACCACCGGGCTTAATGATTTCGGACAGCTTGGAGTCTCCAGTGATGTGCCTTATTCCACTGTATGTAGTATCATCAATTCTTCATTTTTTGAGCTTACGTTTTGTGTATCTGGTGTTGATTTCTGTTTGTTATATATTGTAGGAACCGGCGGAGGTATCGGGAATCGACAAGCAAGTTGTGCAAATTTCGGCTGGATATTATCACTCTTGTGCTGTTACAGGTATTAATCATTTGAAAACAGTTGCTTTGTAACTTCGGTATGTACTGTTGAGGCTAGGAAAGGTTGTTGCAGCTTTGTATTTGTTAGAAATGATGCTACTGTTCTCTGATGTTATCAATGTCTTATTGTATGCCGAATTCATGTTTGTACATTGTTGAGTGACTAACTGTTAGAAGAAAAAGAAGTTTAGTAATTATGCTTGTGCATAGTGAAAGTCATGGTAGACATGGACTGTTTACAATGTACGACGAGCTTTTATATAGAGGAATTTTCTTGATGTGTGACTTTAGCTGAGCTTTTATATAGAGAAATGTTTTTTACACATCAGTTTTTCCTGCAGAAGATGGAGAGTTATACATGTGGGGGAAGAACTCAAATGGGCAGCTTGGCCTCGGAAAGAGTAAGAACTCTGATTTGTATTGATTTTGTTTCTGGTTATCAGCTCTGTATTCTAGTTAAACACTTCTTTCTGAATAATAGTTTCTTAGCCATTGAATGGCCTATTGGAACTTGGTTCCTGTAAATGTTATATTCTCCTCATCCGCAGGGGGAGCAAAAGCAGTTTCTATTCCAACAAAAGTTGAATGCTTAGCTGGAATGACCATTAGGATGGCAGCTTTGGGATCAGAGCACTCAGTGGCTGTCACTGGTATATGGAAATTTCAGAATTTCAATAGTTTATCTTAGTTGTGGTGTCTACACGTGGTTGATTTTGTTTGTCACTTAGTATATTTTTAAGCCTAATTTATACATTCTCACCAGATGGAGGTGAGTGTTTAAGTTGGGGAGAAGGGTCTGGAAGACTTGGTCATGCCCCTGAATCAGGCATTTTAGGAATTTTCAGAAGTACCAGGTGGGTTTTCATTTCCTCTTATTACAAAACTTCAATGTATGAATATACACCACTATCTATCGTCCTTTTACTATGTTTGTGATGAAGTTCCCTCTACCTGAAATATAACACCGAATGATGCTGTCAATAAAAGATTAATTTTATAGAATTTTGGTAGAAATTCACTTGAAAGCACTCTGAGATCTCAAGTATCAATTTTTGGACTCATATACTCATATTTTCGAATTCTACCCATTGGAGAGTTGGTCCAGGGTCCACAACTTACAAATTTCCTAATCAACCTCAATTTGGCACAAATATTGGAAGCAAGACTTTTGTGAAACATAGATTCTCTTCAATAGATTGAGCCATGCAAACAGCCATGCTGTTGGGTTGGGAGTGACTGGTCTTGAGGAATTGATATATTGTGTGTGTGTATATTTTATGTGTACTTAAACATATATAAACACAAACACACATGCACAAACATGGGCAGTGGCGGAGGTGTTCTAATAAGGATCTAAATTAAGGACTTATGTGGGGTACCACATTGTTGAGGCCTACTTGTGAATTGGCCAATGATTGAAACATCCAATATGAGATCTATCTTCAAGGATCATGGTCCTATAAAAGAAGAAAAGATAAAGTTAAATTATATATTGTTTAGGCATTTGATTGTTCATTTGTTTATTAGAAGAACATTATGTTTGTCTTCTATTTGATCATAGTTGGATGACTTTGTTTATTTATTTGCTTATTTGCAGGGATGATCCTTGAATCAGATCTTAGAAATTGGACGGTTCATATTATGGGACCAAATAGGGAGTGCCCCATAAGTGATTCTCAAGTTAAGTCCTTAACTTAGATCCTCATTAGATCTCATCCATGCATATTTATAGACTATACCATACGGGTGATGGTACTTGATGGATCTCAGTTTTTGTAACTACCACAACTAACACGGAAACTCACTGTTCTGTTTTGTGATTTATGTTAATAACTAATGGCTACACAAAACAACAAATCTGGTGCAATAACATCGGTTTTCATTTGCTATGAAAACTTGCTCAGTAATCTGTAATGCCTGTTTGCCCTAATATATCATTATTAGCTTCTGTAGAATGAAACATGCCTGTCGTTCTTTTTCCTTGCATCCCCTCTCTGTCATGCTTTGGCCAACGTGATGCCTCAGACACCATGGTCTCTAGCCATGCTAGTGACAGCTATGATTAAAAAAGCAATAGGGAAGGGAAATAAGATTAAAATTTGAAAATAAAAACATAGGTCGTATGATGTGATAAGTAGCTTACTTTGCACAAATAGAATCTTTTTTGGGTTAGAATCTTAGTATTTAATTGTAATAGGGATTGAAGCAGCACACTAAATGACTGACAATATGCATGTCAGAAGAATTATATGATTACAAGTAGGCATAACTGTTGATGCAGTATTATTATGTTGATACGAGAAGATTAGATGCATGCAATGCATGTGGAATGTTGGAGGGAAGTTATATTAGGGAGAGAAAGGATTGTCATATTTATCTGTAACATGCATTTTCTCAAGTAGCATCTTAGGCTAGGTTGGTGGTTAACATGTGTTATGGAGTCAAGTTTTCGTCTGTTTTTCAGGACAAATCTCTACTGGGAATTAGATTGTGTGGGACACCCCCTACACAATTTTCATTTGTAGCCCTTTTCAATATGGTCATTAGTGTGTTTTTTTTTTGGAGCTAGCAAATTGCTTTTGCAGTAGCCTTCTTGTTTTTTGGTGTTGTGTTTCTTTGTTGTGGATCTGTTGTCCACCTTTATCGTATCAATCATTTTGACCAATGAAAAATTGTTTCTTTTTGAAGAAAAGAAAAAGAACAGTGAAAGCATAAATTTGAATGTATACATTATCCTATCTTGGTAATAGCTCCTGCATGGCCGTCTCGCTTATAAAAAGTAACAATTTATCTTTTTTGTATTAAAAGCTTTTTGTTTTTGGATGCAGTGAATATACACCAAGGCTTATCAAGAAACTTGAGGGGACCAAAGTATGAACACTTGCTGAACTTCTAGGTTTCTGGTTCATTTCCTGAATAATTTTTTTGTATAATTTCCCTAATATAATTTTGTTTCATCTGGATGGTGCACAGGTTATAAAAGTTGCTGCTGGATTGCTGCATTCAGCATGTGTTGATGGTATTCTTCTGGCCTATGTTATGATCATGTTCTCTGGATTCTTCACTGCTGAACCTAAAAGATCTTGTTCATATCATTTTCTTTTCCATTTTGCAGAAAATGGATCTGTATTCGTATTTGGTGAAAGAGCACTGGACAAAATGGTAAGTTGCAGATAGGATCTGGTTTTAGTGGGTCAAATGTAGCGTAAATTGAAGACTTGTAAACAAAAAAGGAGAAGGAAAATAAGCTGTACTTGTACAGATTTCAATACCCAAAATCAATGACTTGGAAAAGATGGCATAATATAAAGGGGAGTGCTAGGGTAGGAAGGAAAGGGGGGAAAGGGAGCCTTATTTGTGGTTTACTTTCGATAATGGAACATTATTTCCAGTTTTAGAATTTCTTTTTATATGTAGAGAAGATGTTAGTTGGCATTTAAATTTTGGTCTCCAAACACCATAGTTATTAGAAAAGAGTACCTCAGTAACTGATTCACGATACTTTTCCTAATGATGAAAGGAACACCGCATGCTACTGTATGTAAGTAATCAAATTCATAACAACCTTTTAATTTACAAATGGCAGCTTATAGAAGTAAATTCATTTATTTTCTGATGATGCCCATTAAGCTCTTATGTCTTTCAAAAGCTTTTTAGGGGGTAGTTTCCCCACTCAGCTTAGGGGGTAGTTTCTCCACCCAGTGGCTCTGCTTCTTATTAGAGATTAAGATGTTGCCGTCCCGAGTAGTTCTCATCGTTTCTATACCAACGTAATGAATAATTTTTTTTTTTACTGGAAAAATAGGGGAATGCCAAGGAAAAGAATGGAAATGCACCGTCCGTGATTAGCAAACTGCCATTTTCGGAAGAAGTCTCATGCGGTGGCTATCACACATGTGCCATAACAAGTAATTTATCATTCTATTATCTTTTGAGTGAAGTCAATCATCATCATGATAGCATGAACTAAAAGTGACATTAATATAAGTGATCAGATTGATTCCGATTGTTGGAAATCAACTGTTTCTCTGTTAATCAATTCAATTTTTTTATCTCAAAATTTGCTGTAAATCTTGCTCTTGCTCACGTGCTTAAAGGAGTGATGGAAGATATATGAGAGAGCATAATCTAAAGAACCCTTACAAACTGATCATTCATTGCTTTAAGATGAAGGGTTACTCTATGAGGGTGTGCTCCATTGTTGTAACAAGTTTATGTCATGAAGTGTAACCATGCTAGAGTCTTTTGTTTCTGTTTCTTCTTTTTAGCATAGTTTAGTTTGCTTCAGTTAGGAAGAGGGATCACAAGATTGCTATGCTTGACGAGTATTGTTGGGTTTTCTATCCATATCATTGGTTCCTTTATTGACTCCAATAATCAATTTGCACTTGAACCTGTAAGTGTTATATCCTGTTTCACCATTTTATTTTTGTTCTGGTTAGGTGGTGGAGAACTCTACAGTTGGGGTTCAAATGAAAATGGTTGCCTTGGTATTGGGTATGTCCGCATGAAAACTATTTATATAGTTACTACTTTAACGGTCAAACTTAGACTCTTAGTTTGCCGGTTATGGTTTTGAATGCTTAATGTTCGGGTGATTTATTGGTTTAATACTGTACTCTGTTCTACAGTACCACAGATGTATTTCATCTGCCTGAAAGAGTTCAAGGTCCATTCTTGAAATCTGCTGTTGTCAAGGTTTGTACTAAACTTGATTCAGACTGTTGGCCTTTTGGCTTCGTGCAAAGATTTTCTTTTCCTCATATAGGGCGCGTTTTAGTTCCTGATGCTCTTATTTTTTTGAGTTTGGAGCTTGAGACATGGTCTGTATGAATGAAGATAAGTTTATCACAGTACACAAACGCATACATGCTATATCAATTTTATCTGATAGCCTCAACAAATGTGCATATACAGGTATCTTGTGGTTGGAAGCATACAGCAGCGATTTCTGGTAAGTACCATTTCTATAGTTGATATCAAATTTCATGATGTAGAAGCATGTGACATTTAATATTTGACATTTTCTTAATAAAAAAGTTTTGTTGATAATCAACAAGTACATACATGGTGGACAGGGGTTCTTCCGAAGTACATGCATCCACTGTACAGGTGGTCAAGGTTTAGTGCAAGCCTATTAGTTCATTAGAAAGAGAATGATGTTGGGTTTCCAGCTCATGTGTTTTTCCTAAGATGTTTCGTCTTAGAGTATGGTGTTTCATTAAGGAAAGGATATCCTTATTGATGATGGTGTTGATTACAGAGAAGGAAGGAGGCATTATTGCCTACCACTAGTAGGATTGGATTTCCTATTTGGTGAAGATCCTTATGGCTATATAAGGAGGGGTTCAGTTCTAGGTTTTGTATCGCAGAGACAAAGAGCAAAGTGTGTTCCATTCTCGGTTAGAGGGTGAGAGAGGGCAGAGAGGAGAGAGATAGGAAGAGAAGTGAGAGAGTCCTTGTTTTCTTATTCTTTCTGGTGTACCCATTATTAATATAGTGGAAGTGTTTTCTGCCGGTGGATGTAGGCAAAAGTTTTGCTGAACCACCTTAAATCTGTGTTCTTTGTGTCTTATCTCTGTGGTTGTTTCTCTTGGTTTGCTGTGTTCTTTTGGGGTTCCTTGACATACATAATTGGCCGATATCACAACAAATGACACCAAACAGTAAAAGAAACTTCGTTACTACAGCTCTCCCTAGAATGCCACGAAAAAACATCCCTACATTTTGAAGTGAAGCTCAAAACTTTACCCTCCCAAACCTCTTCTCCCTGCTCTCCTTTAATTCTAAACAGAATTGTTTAGTTTCCCCTTCAATCAAAAACACAAAAGTTAATAACCAGCACACATAGATCACCAGAAGTCGAGAACCTTATCTTTTGCCTTTCCCCAAAAAGCTTCTTCTTCTCTAAGAAAAAAAGCAATTAACTATAGGTTAACCTGACTTACATTTCTTTCCTTTCAGATGTTCTGCCGCTAACTGAAAAAGGCTGGACAATAAATGAGACCACTCTCATACATGACACATGAACTCCATTGGGATGAAAATCACATAGGTGGTTATAGTCTTTGGAATCTATAGAGAAGGGTCATCTTGTCATCTGAAGACCAATTTTTTTTCTTGTCTACTGGCCGTGACAGAAATGTTTAAAGGGCGCCATGACAGAAATGTTTAAAGGGCTTAAGCTGCCGAAATTCAGATCCTCCATTTTAGCATATTGTCACAGCTCGTCCATTTTAGTCCAAAATATTTATTTTCCCAAACAATCCAAGCAAAACCTTTAATTCATAGAAGCCATTCATGCAACAATCTACTGAAGTCGGCTCCATTATTATTCTTGGTTTTTCGGAAAGCTTAATTATTTCATTATAATGTGGCGTCCGCTTCTTGGTACTCCTGAATTTTATTAAAAATGTATTTGATGTTTATATTGTGACGCACTGTTGTCACAATTTGATGCAGTGGTATTTCTCTTCCTGGAGTAAATAGTGTTAACTTGTGTTTGATAACAGGAGGCAATGTCTTCACATGGGGTTGGGGAGGTTCGCACGGAACATTTTCTGAAGAAGGGCATTCTTCTGGAGGACAACTGGTTTGTTTTCAGCTCTTCTATATACTTATCACTTATCAGCTGTGTTATAATCATGGTTCTTATGTACATACCAAATTTTGGCCGAACAGTAGGAAGAAATGTTATGAATGTTAATTATTGTGGTGTGTTGACAAATAGTGAGAACCTAGGATGTCTTGGTGAATATAGAACAACGGCAAGTAAACACAGCCTGCTCTTTTAGTGAAAATCGACCTCTTGAGAACAGCTTTATGAGCACCTGTTTATTCACTTTTAAAAATAGTTTTGGTCCTTTTTTGATTTAGTGCTTATTTTACATTAGGATTTGTATGATTTGGATTGGAAAAGATGAAAAGAAAATGAAATAAATGCCTCTGAGTCCCTTTAGTACATGCTTTACATAAACATCTTGTCTGCTGACATTCAGTAACCCAGTAAACATTGCAAGAAAAATTGTATGTAACACCAATCAATTTATCATATATAGTTTTACCAAGATGCACATGTAGCCAAAATTTTACAGTTTGTTTTGTAAGATATTGAGCTCTCTCTCCTTTTAGGTTATTTCTTAATGAATGAGAGCTATTTATGCTTCTTGAGGTCAATATTTCATACTTATATCTCAGTGGAGTTTCACTGCTTGTGTTTTTAAGAAAATATTAAGGAACTATACCGTTATTAGTTTACCAAGCCACATGAGTAAAAAGGAAACACTAGCTAATTTTCATGCATACTTGCTATCAACTTCCTTTTTTATGATCAATGGTTTTGTTTGGTCTCTCGTGTGTTTATATATTACATTGGACATGACATAGTAGAATATATTTCCTACTCACACATATTGGTTGGGTGGTCAGAGGTGAGGTGTTTGAGAGTTGCCAGAATGCAACTCCTAGTCAATCTCTCTATATAGCGATTTATTCTTTTTCGAAAGGTATGTTTATTGTCTTCTTTGCTCGGTGCAATGAATGTGTCTAGAGTTACATCTTACTTGGGCATTTGATTGCTCTTGGATTCAGATGTTTCTTAGGTTAGTTTTGACCCAGTAAGCTCATCAGATATTTCTTTGAGATCATAGAGTTTAAATTAATACTGTTATCGGTTATTCTCATAAACAGGGTCACGGAACTGATGTTGACTACGTAAAACCTACAAGGGTTAAGTTCAGGGAGAATTTGAAAGCTTTACATATATCATGTGGGTTCAATCACACTGGTGCCATACTTGAATACGCCTAAGCTTCAGCTGTTGCAGTATCAGCAGAAGGACATGCGGTAATGGTTTGGACATCTCTTTCATCGTGCTTATTTATTCATTTCATTCATATATGTACAATCATGGAATGTGCTGTCAGTCACCAGAACAACTACACTTGGTTACACCAAAGATATATATGGACTTGTCGTATCCAAAAAAGAAAGAAAGAAAAGAAAATGAACTCGTACATGTGTATATGCTATCAAAGGTCCAAGCATACAAATAATATGATTCCATTGTTATAGTGATGGAAATGTAATCACCAGATATCGCAGACCTACACAAGAAAATCACAACTATTCCAAATGTATTCCAAATTTCCATTGAAAGTTCTGTTATATGTATACTGATATTTGCCTTGAGAGTCTGTAGTGTTCACGTTGACAATTCCATAAAGAGCAAAATCTGTGAATCTTTGGTGTTTTGACAATGCCATAAAGAGCAAAATCATTGAGGGTGCTGTAGAACTTTAGATTGGATATTGGTAGTTGGAAAGGCACATAGATTGACAATGAAAAGGGCAACTCAGGGCACTGTAAAGAGTTAGAATTAGAGAAGTTTTACGGTACACTAACACTGATACACAGGGTAGAACTTAATAATTCACTATAAAAAATAAAAATCACATGCGGAAGTAGGTTGAAATCAATAAGAAACGAAATTAGTTTGCTTGTTTATGGAATCTGAGTATATTTTAAACAAAATACCAAAATATACACAGGGTACTTGACACTTCATTTTCATCCGATCTCTAAAAGGTATTCAACTGAAGGAATCACTTTCTTGAGTGTCACTGCGTAGAAAACCGGCGGCGGGACAAATGATGAGTATGTCCTCATTTTGGAGCTTATGTGAAAAGATACCCTTTTCCCTTTATCCGGAAGTTAGCTAGTGATAACATTGGAAAAAGTTAATAACAGAGCATTCTGAAAAATGGGCAACGCTGCGAAAGCTTTCCAACCATGCCTTCCATGGAGATGGCTTAAAAGCTTTGAGTCCTAACTCAATCCTCCTCTAGCTTCAGGGCAGCCACCTCAAACGCACCAAAAGAAGTGTTTGCATTAGTGTGAAATATCAATATTGAACCCCTGTGCTCTTGTTGATTTATAACATCAAAAATTAGAAAGGAAGGCAATTATGTTGAGCTTGTAAAGTGGAACTTGAAAAATGTACAGGTCTGTTTTTGACTTTTTTCTGAAGGTTCACTTATTTTGGAGCATTAGTGAATAAATAGCTCGTAGCTTTTCCTAGTCGTTTGTGAATCTGAGGACTTCATATTTCCAGAAAACGATATGAATATTTCCATTAAACACATATATGGAGCCTAATTAATCTTTCATACAAAATAATTAACTGAAGGTTTCAAAAAACATCTGCAATCAATCCGGTGCAACTCACCAAACCTCTCATTTTCAAATCTTCTCTCTCATGAAAACGATTTGTTTTCTTAAATATTATGGCAACAAACCAGAGTCAGCTAGGTTATAACTACAATAGATGACTGTTCAGTGGTCTATTACAGAAAATGGTAGTAACAAGAACAACAATGCCTGTAGAGTCTTGTAGATATATCAAGCTAAAGAAACTATGTTAGTCTCCAATTTCCACATGCACACTAGATGTTAGAAGGTTATTGTCAATCATCAATCACCAATCATGAGATGGATTCGGCAGCGGCTCGATTTGATCAAACATGTCAGGTGGAAAGTCATCGAAGAAGCAGTCCGGGGTTATGGGGTCGTCAATCTTGTCCCCTTCAACATTTCCTACCGGCTCAAGAAATGGTGGCCCGATGTCGAGTTGTTTGCCAAGTTCAGCAACCAGAGTTGTCAACATGTCGAAGTCAAGTTTCAGGAGTTCTTCGGTGTCTGATGAGAATTCGAGGTCTGTTTGTGGTTGTGGGTTCTCTACGAAAGGGATTAGAGGTTGGGACTCAATCCATAGATTCTTCTCATCAGGTAGAGGAAGCTCCTGCTGAACAGGGTCTGCTTCAAAACCAAGCAACTTGGAGTCAACAAGTTCAGGGACTGGCACCATTTCAGAGTTGCCAATGCAAGGTGATGAGGATGATGCTGCGATGATGACTCTCCCTCTGATGAACAACTGAATTTTGGAATCTAAAGAGGAAAGGAAAGAGGTCATGATGATACTAGAACATAACAAAAAGTTGCAGTTAACATGACTGCATTCGTTTCCTGATAAATTTTCTTTGGTTAAAAACAGACGTACAGACCTCTTTGAAAAAGAAGGGCTTTGGATTCTCTCTATACTCCGACTCCTACATGTCAAGAAAATAACATCAAATGAAAATCTGATTCAAACCAAGCGCATGAAGTAGAAATTAAGTAGCAGCAGCATAAGTTTGATTTATTACCTCCAAGGTGGGAACCTCATCGTGGTAAACAGGAATTTCCCTTCTATTTTTGTGTGATTTGGAGGGTGTGATTGCTGCTGTTGATGTCTGTAGAATCCTAGCCAGTCTCTTCTGCCTGCTACTCCAAAAGTTCTTGACATCATTGTCAGTTCTTCCAGCCAAATGGGTTGCTATTTTTGCCCATTTGTTCCCAAATTGTGCTTGCAACTCTATCACCACCCTCTCCTCCTCTAGTGAAAATTTGCACCCACTAATTGAAAATAAAGAAACAAACAGAGAGCAATTCCAACTACAATTATCAACAAAACCCAAAAACCTAATTCTAATCTCTACGAAAAATCTTTCAGAACAAATGCATCATGTATATGAAAACAAACAGAGTGCAATGAACAACCAAAAGGAGAGTAACAAATAAGAGAAAATGAGATTGTTCTTCAATTATAAAGCATAAGCTTCTTGAAGAAAGAATCAGATGGAATACCAATTGAAGATTTGCCCTAAGTAGTTAGCACTCATTTAGTCATATGAAATAGAACATATATGCCTATATGGTATTGCTTCTTCAAGTAGCACTCATACGCTTGCTAACCCGAATGCACAAATAGCAACATACATCATCAATCACTAAAGCAATATATATGAGACAAATTGTGGAAAACTAGGAGCGAAATGGGGTGTGTTACTTCTTCAAGTTGGGTCGAAGCTTATTAACCCAACGGAGACGGCAAGACTTTCCGGTACGTTGCAATAGGCCTTTGGATAGAATGGAGCTCCAGTCTTTTGGACCACATTTCTTAACATGGTTCAGAAGCACTTGATCCTCCTCTGCTTTCCATGGTCCTTTTCTTATACCTTCCTCTCTTTTGCCTTCCATATATCTTTCAAGTTTTCTCAGTCAGTCTTGTCTCTTGGACGTACTCCGGTTTCTTTCTGTTTTCAGTGTCTGTCTGAGTTTGTAGAGTGTTTTAAGTTTGTTTGTCAGTGACGGTTAAGGCGGTTACTTGCACCCACGATATAGCGCACTAAATCAAATAGCTAGCGTTATTCATGTAAAACAGCAATGAAGAAAAGAGAAAATATATAAACGGAAAAGAAAAAAGAAAAACCAGCACTCAAGCACGATCTCAACTTATTTACTCTCCCAATTTGCAATTCATATCATCAAACAAAACCACAGAAAGAGAAGCAGAGCAGAGAAAAACCAAACCTAATTCACTTCGTCGACGTTCTTCTTTCCATTGAATTGATGAGTTTTTATTTCTCTTTTAAGGAATGTCGGTGTCTGCTAATCTTTGCTCCAGTTAAGGTCATCGATCTCTTTTTTTGTTTCATTCTAAATTTCGTAAATTTTGCAGATAGTACACACTACTACTGTTTTAGTTATGCAGTTATGCATGCAGCATTATTATTGAAGAGTGCAATTGATCGGAAGACTTAATCATTAGTGTTCTGAAAGTAGGTATTCACGTACGTTTGTCTTTGGATTTCGATTTCAAAGGCTTCTTCTGTATGTAGTACTGATGTTGAATGTTGATATGTTGAACGAGAATAAATCAATTTTGTTGTTGATAGTTGAACAGAGAATTTAATTAGATACCTCTAATTAGAGACCTAAAAGATCTTTTCATATCAATTTCTTTTTCATATTTTGTAGAAAATGGATATCTATTCGTATTTGGTGAAAGAGCACTGGACAAAATGGTAAGTTGCGGATAGGATCTGGTTAAGTGATCTTTCACCAAATACATGGAAAAGTAGGTTCAAATCAATACAAAAATAGCGCAATTCGAAACTAGTTTTCTTATTGCATGGAACCAGAATATCTCTAAATAAACACAAGAGAGGAAAGTGCTTGACACTTCATTTGCACCTGACATATATGTCTCTAGAGGTATTCAAATGAATGGGTTTCTTGAGTGTCAGTGTGGGGGGTTTTGAACTTTTGATTCTTTGGGAGGATTCGTACGTGTTCATTGTTTCGAGCATGATGATCTTATTTATGGTGATTAACATGTTTCACAAACTAAGGTGGACTCCGATGCGCATGCAAAGTTTAATGGCTGCTCAGGGAATCGAAGGTCCTTACATATTCATCCATGCATGGAAACACCAAAGAAATCTCCAACACAAGTAAGGAAGCCATGAGCAGGCCAAGTAAATTTTTCATATGACATATTGTTTGCTGGTCTACCTTACTTTTACTCATGGAGCAAGATATATGATACATTTTCAATCTTTCTGTAGTTCAAATCTTAATGCTAACCGACTTACTTGCTAGTACCACCGACCAAGATAAACTTCTAGATCATAACATTCATAATCTGGAACTCCAGAGCTTTGTCACAGTTTCATGACAGTTCTAGATTACTCTTATGTTTCTCTAGATTGATGTTAGAACTTCATGGATATTTCGATGTGCATTGATTTTCAAGAAACATGAACTGAGTTTCTGCAATGGCATGGTCCTCAAGCTCAGTTGGTGATTGTGGAACCTGAATTACGCAAACTGGTACTGAATAACAAAGATGGATCCTATGTGAAAAGATAACCCTTTTCCCTATATCAGGAAGATAGCTAGCTAGTGATCACTATCATGATAACGTTGGAATAAGTGAATAACATTCTGAAAAATGGGCAACGCTGAGAAAGCTTTTCAACTATGCCTTCCATGGAAACAGCTTAGTCACAAATATATAAGAACATCTGATGATCTGAATAGATTGAAGAGTGAATAAATCCAGACTTCAAAAACTAACCAAAATTTCACTTTTCATTTTTTTTTCATCGATCAATAATTTTTTTTTTGAAAAATATCAAAATGATATATTAATAATTCTCAAGCCAGAGAAAACCATTACATATCCTTCCTCTACCGACAATGGGTAGATAAAAAGTTTGTGACCGAGTCACAGTGATACATAGATTAGACTCCTCATTCGACAGTATCAAATTCACTTATTCAAGTGCGCTTACTACAAGTGTATAACATACACCATAGTAGGCCAAATTAAAATAGATTAAATCCCAAGATCCCAAGATCCAAGCCCAGGCTTAAAACAAGCCCGTCCCCAAATTTGGGTGACCCATGGTGCAAACCCGACTGGATGAATAAAATGTCACCGATAGCCCCGATCAGAAACCCTAATCCGAGCATCTCCTCCCGTCACCACCGCCATGAACGTCAACACGATCAGATCAGCACTAGCCATCTCCAACAATCCAACATGGTTTTGGATCTCAGATCTGACCCTAACCCAACACATCAACCCGAAACTTCTGTTTTGGAGAGGTCTCTCCAAAAGCCAAAGCATTCATCTCAGCCCCTTGCCGCCGCCGGATCCGAACCCTAGGGTTCAAGGAAGAAGTCCTAGGCGCCGGAAACAACTCGTCGCCTAAGACTAACTATTCGTCGTCTAGGATCTTGACCGACGAATATTCCGTCGTCTAAGTTCTGTCGTCTAAGTGTCGTGAGGTAGACACTTACGCGACATAATTGAAGTTAGTCGTCGACTAAGAGATCTCATACCCGACAGATATTTTTCCTACCTTGTCGACAAACTGATTCGTCGATAAGAATCTCTGTCGACGGAACATTTTTGTCGGAAGGATTCTTAGCCGACGAATACGAAATTGTTCTTAGCCGACGAAATAGTCGTCGATATGTATGTTTACCGACGAATGTTGCATCGTTCTTAGGTGACGAAATATTCGTCGGCAAAATTTTAAACCGACTAATTTGTAACAGTTCTTAGTTGACGATCGATTTGTATTCGTCGGGTAGGTGGTTTATCTTAGGCGACGAATGTTACTGATTTCGTCGCCTAAGTGATTTTATTTAGGGTAAAAAAAAATTTATTTTTTGTTTTTTTACCTTATTCACTGTTTTTAAAAATTACAAATCAGTAACAATAATCAAACACATACAGATACATATATACAGGAAGCACTGGATTTGAAAAACATATTCATATATTGATCATGATAACTAGATGGACAAATATTGTTCATATATACAAAATAATTAATTAAGTACTACAAAATCAATAATGCCAATTGGCATTCTCGTCCAATCCTATGTTGTCGCCTCTATCATCATTGTTCTGTGGGGAAACTTGTGGAGGAGGAGGAAACTGTGGAGGAGGAGTAGGTGACATACCTAGGCGCTCATATATGGCTGCAAATTGGGACTGCACAACGCTATACATAGACTCCGCACGCAGGGCACGCTGCTGGACCTCTTGGAATTGCTGTTGGGCACGCTCCTCTGATTCCTTTAGTCTCCGCTCATAGCGCTCCTGCATCTCTTGGAGTTGCTGCTCATCAACTCTAGGAGGACGACTACAGGAAGTGGAACCATTTGAAGCGCTCAAGTCTCGCTCGCCTCCTTGTCCCATCCCTCTGATCTCCTTTCCTTTCCGAGTTTTGAGCACCGTACCCAACACCTCAATTTGTTTGGACTGAACACTCTCCATAATCTCTTCCTCCGTTGCGTCAGGGTGTTGTTCCTTAAATGCATCATTTCGTTTATTGACCTCATCAACCATGTCATTCTGAATTTAAAATACATCAATTAATAAACAAGCTTGCTCAACAATTCCATTAGCACTTAAAACAGTAACACTTGAAGCAGTAATCACTTGAAAAAAAAAAATCAGTAGCAGTAAGCAGGGGTGCCTGCATGCACGCCCCAGGGTGCCAGCATGCACTCCCCAGGGTGCCAGCAGCACGCCCTGGGGTGCACCCTGAAACGTGCATGCAGGCACCCTGGGGCGTGCATGCAGGCAACCCTGGGGCGCGCATGCAGGCAACCCTGGGGCGCGCATGCAGGCACCCCTGCTTACTGCAAACACAACTGATCAATTACTAGTCTCTAATCAATTACTACAAACACAACTCAGTCTTATGCCTTCCAATTACTAGCTAATCTCTAAGACACCAAATCTAGGCTTCTCACCCTAAAACTAGGCTTCACACCAATCCCATCACATGAAAACTTAAAACACACCCTAAAACTATACATCTTAATTAATGACAATGATAATAACACTTTTTTTTGTTTTGGAAGAAGCAGAAAAACATGACATTCTAATTGGACAATGCCTACATTCAACTTAATGGTCTCATATATATACCAATAGCCGGATTTACACATGCTTGAACCATTTGCTAAGCTTACATAAAGTAAAAGGAAAGACACTTACATATTTCTTGGTCGTATCTTCATCACCGGCCCTGACATAGGTCTTCTCAAAATCTTTGATAATTGGAAGCTGCTCCCCTTGTATTCTGAGTTCCTCCACTGTGTAGATGATAGGAGAAGACCCCGTGTGGTGGTGCATAGTCTTCTCCCCACGGTTCCGCTTGTTTGCCAAGGAGAGTTTCTAATATATACACGAAAAAATATTAAATAGATTAGTAAAATACAAGGGAAACAATGAAGGTAATTTAAAAAAAAAAACAATGAAGGTAATTTAAAAAATCACTTTGAACGCATCTGACTCGAAGTGCTCGCATAGAAACTCCCGCTGTTCCTCTCTCCCAATGAAATCTGAAGGCATGCCAGAGGGCCCTTCCTTCAGATAAGCTTTGTGACACTGGTACTTCCAGTCCTTGTACCTCTCCTGTGCCCTCTTCAGTATCCAATCGAACATTGGCTCATCATTTTCATCCCACTCGTACTTCGGCTAAATAACAAAT
Organism: Fragaria iinumae; assembly: GCA_009720345.1. NCBI lineage: Eukaryota > Viridiplantae > Streptophyta > Magnoliopsida > Rosales > Rosaceae > Fragaria > Fragaria iinumae. The sequence goes on along the minus strand of CM019117.1, from coordinate 19,325,851 downwards.
AAAAAAAAATTCTCATGTTAAGCACTGAAAAATAAAATAAAAATGTAATGAAGTAAATTTACTTTTCAAACTGTTTTCAGTTACTTATCGACAGTGCATTCAACACCTTCCACTTCTCCTCCTGATCAAGGTCGTAGAACGTCCTTGCCCTCATTCCCACCAAACTCCGTATGGCGGAACCTATATCATGCGCCACCAAGCTGTTTATCCCCTTCACGCTAGGGCCTTTTACACGGGGGCAATACTCCAGCTTGATCTTCTGCCCCGTTTGTGCAACGATATCCTCCGCCTTCTTTTCAGAACATAAACCCCGCTTCTTTTTCGGGGCCGGAGCTACAATTAATATATATACAAAACATCAGGATATTTAATGCTATAAGACAAATACATCAATTAATAAACAAGCTTGCTCAACATTTCCATTAGCACCTAAAACAGTAACACTTGAAAAGGTAAGCAGTAAGCAGGGGTGCCTGCATGCGCGCCTCAAGGTGCCCTGGGGCGCGTTGCTGGCATCCCGAGGCGCGCATGCAGGCACCCCTGCTTACTGCTTACTTCTTCAAACAGTTTCTACTTCAATCTTATTATCATCTACCTCTCCCTTGCCTGCCAAACTATCCAGAATCACATATATAAATTCCATATGCAAATCATTGTTCTTAGCTTGTTCATAAAGCCAACAATTCTAAATTAGTATCATATAACTAGACTTCTTAAAAGCACTTAGACTTCTACAATTCACTTTAGAAATTCACTACAATTCACCAAAGCACACCAAACTCTCACTAGCTATAATTCAACTGCTCTACCAAAACATTTATAAAAAAAGTTTGTATATACAAAACATTAGGATATTTAATGCTATAAGACAAATTCTAATAAATTAATACAAGTATAAGAGGAATCCCTATATTTACCTGTTGGGCTTCTAACTTTCAAACGAGTGCTGCCGACGATGCGTCTTGCAGATTCGGGTGTCGGTGTAGATGATGGAGATCCCGTTGAAGTAGTGTCAACGGTAGGGGGCCGCACGATCAAGGGGGGAGGCCCTGGTGGTACTGTATCAGCCAACATGGGGGAAGGGTGGCTGCTACTGCTAGCTGAGCCGAAGCTCTGCCATATAGACTCCATCAAAGCACTAGCCTTAGTGGCTCGGTCCTTCCTCTTCCCCACGATCACCATCTTGCACATGAATAACACACAATTGTTAGTCCACAGTAATCTTATGTGACTAATAGATAAGATTATGAAAAATATATACATAGAAAAGCATACATGAATAACAAACCACTTGTCATTTTTCAGCCCCTGATTTTTTTTTTTTTAGACTTGATGCATTGTGGATACATCAAACACTAACAAAAGCCACCAGCCACTTAAGCAGAAGATGTAATGTATAGATGTATTTTTTTTTTTATAATTTAAAAAAAAAATAGTATAAAGATTTGAGACTTAACGTTTATGCCTTCAACATATGCAAATGGATTGAAATATTAATGTTTAAATCACATGTTATAGCTTCTCAAAATTTAAGTAAATGTTATTGCTAATGACTACACTTTGTTAATGCCTACTGTCCAATATAAAACAATGCTTAATGACTACACAGTTATTGCCTAATGACTACACACTTTGTCAAAATTTAATCTAATGCTAATGCCTAATGACTACACACTTAGTCAGTTGCACAACAAATTCATCCAAGCATTTTCATCTAATCATTTAGAGCACAACAAGACAACCGATCAACAACAAAAATAAAGGAATGTGCAGACCTATGTTTCTAGCTTTAAACTTGATCAATGATGTCAAACAAAAGTATACAGTTTTCAGCTAATGGCTAACTGTCCAACCACATGGCAAACAGCTAATAGCTAATGGTTACAGTTTTCAGGAATTGCACAGTTTTCAGAAAGAAGCTAACTGGTTCAAAATCTCAGCCAACAAGTCACTGTATATGTATGTTAGGCCACAAGCTAGCTAACATTACCTTCACCATTCATCAACCTTAGTGCTAAGTTATTAGCCTCACATCAACAATTTCACACCATAACAAACAAAGCAACATTCATAAACAAAGTCTATCCAGTCTAACAGTTCAAGCACATAAAATCAAACTAAATAAACGCTGCACGTCTAGTACAAAAGAACACCACAATAATCAACGAAACACCTCATCAGTCACACAAATCACTCAACAGCAATAGCAACACGCATTGTTCACAATCAGATAAATATATTCGTATGCAATCAAACAAAGATCACATAAAATAAGTGCATCTCCGATTACATGTCCAATTGACAAAAAAGCTTTCAGAAATTCATAATAACATCAGCTAAACCATGTTAAGCTCCATTATTTACAAGGCAATTCACAATCAGAGAAATATATTCATATGCAATTAAATCAAAACCATAATTCAAATCAAATATATTCATGCGAAAAGGAAAAATATTACCTTTTTTCCAGACAAGGCTTCGACTTTGGCTTCAGACTTGGGAGTGAAGAGGAGAAGTTTGAAGTTAGGGTTTTACAGCAGAGAGGAAGAGGAAATTGGGCTTGCTTCACAGCGAGATCGGAGACAGACGGTGGGAGCAGCAAGATCGGAGCGGCGGTTGGATGCGGTGGCGATGAGTGGAGGAGGCCCTTTGGTGTCGATGCGGTTGCGGTCGGGTCGATGCGGTTGCCGATCGGTGGATGGCGGGGTCTCCGATTGGGTCTCCGGCGGTCGCGCAGCGTTGGGAGGACCTCAGTTGGGTTTTAGGGTCTCGCAGCGAGTGTGTATCGATTAGAATTGATGGTGCGGATTAGTTGTGTCGTATCAGACTAAGAGTGATACTGGTATCGATTTTATGTTAGCCGATGGAACAAGTGCATTTCCGTCGCCTTAGTATAACTAAGTCGACGACTACTTCAATTTTCGTCGCCTAAGTCTTAGCCGACTGAAATATTCTGTCTGCTAAGACAAATATTCGTCGCCTAAAAAAAATTCAATTTGGGCCCAAAAAAAGGGCGCAAAATATACCCGCCCAATATTTCAGTATCCTAGGCTACAGAACATATCACTTTCCATCGCCTAGGTATGTCTAACCTGACGAATTATTCAATTTCCGTCGCCAGGGTTCTCCCAAGCCGACGACTTATTCAATTTCCGTCGCCTAAGTAACAAAAAAAATTTATTTACCTGCCTAATATTTCGGGGATCCTAAGCGACTGAAAGTGGACTGTCTGTCGCCTTAGGACTTCTAAAGCGACGAATTATTCATGTTCCGTCGACTAAGTATATTTTTAAAAATTATAAACATTTTATTATATTTACATCCGAGTATTTTCGTGTAACTTTTCAAGCTAAACCCAACTGTACTTACTCCACGTAAGTATTCGTACATAAAAAAGCATACATATGCATTTTAAAAATTGCAGATGTAGAAATTAAAAATAGGGAATTTGCATGAATAATTAATGGTACGGTTACAAATTAATTTAAAAATACATATCCGAAGTTATACCAAATTAATACAAGTAGATTAGACCGATCGAAATCCACAATAATATTGAAAAAGTACATTAATCGTACTCATGATAATCTGAGTCGTCCGAATCATCCTCTTCCTCAGTTTGGTCAGAATACTCATCATCCTCTATGTATTCGTCATCTATGAAGCCATCGAAATCATGATTGGGGTTGCGTTGTAGCGAGTTCAGACTAAGCAGCCACCGACCGTTCTGACGCACCCCTGACCTATCTTGATTAAGACCGAAAACTCTCAAAAATGGAGCCTAGTTTAAGCTGTCAAACAGTTCAGATGGTGTAACTGGAATGTAACCTATGATAGCCGGAACGTTATGGTTGTTGACACGAATGCAGTAGATTAGTTCGATGACACTGACAAGAACCCTGTAGTAGTTGAAACCCAAACCCTCAACCATGACTCCATTGTTTTGGGTGACGTGACCTTCATCTCGTTCTGACGTCACAAACTTAACACCGTTCACAAAACATCCAGCACGAGCTCTGTGGCTTTGGGGTCCTCCAGCCAACAAGTGCAACTCCGTGTCGTAAGAAGCAGGAAAATGTTGTAGAAAGTGCATCATCTGCAACAATTATGTAACATAAAAAAACAACATATATTTAATTTATGTAACTCCAAATATATAGAGATAGAGGAGGTACCCAAATAGGAAGTAATCAGGAAAATCTCTTTTGTGTATGGCTTCGTTACCATCCTGCCTTTCCAAATGGGATTTCAAGTACCACTCGGCTTCTTCGCAATGTTGAAGGACAGACCAATAAGCCTCTTTGATCTCAGCATCACTTAATCTTTCAGAATTACTTAGTCTGCCATACGGTTGAACATCGTTGGAAACAACTAATATATTGAATTGCTGGCTACTACCCGCTCCAGATGATTCCCCTACTGTGTCTTCATCATTGACATATGCGTTGCAGTAAGTTACGCACTCAGCCTGAATGTATGCCTCTGTGATCGACCCTTCAGGGAAACGTTTGTTTTTGTTCTTCTTCTTGAAATCCCCCAGTTGCCTGCAAAACAGATATTTATTCTCTTACAATAAATATTTCAAAAAAAAATTATCTTAATTTGAAAGGATATCGATGATTAATTAGAATAAATATGAGTGCATACCTCTTATTTGGATAGCACTAGGTATATTGTACCGGACCAGTAAGCAACACTTGTTCGGGAAGGTGGATCATGAGGTGAATTATGATGTCAAAGAAAGTTGGGGGAAAGATCCTCTCCAGCTTGCACATGATGTACACAATGTCTTCTTGCAATGACCGAACATCAGACTTTTTAAGCTCTTTAGCGCATATCCTCTAAAAGAACTTTGACAAAGCCACTAACGTGTCAACGACATCACTCTGCAAATACGGTCTAATGACCACGGGAAGAAGACGTTGCAACAAAACATGACAGTCATGAGTCTTCAACCCAGTAATCTTATTTTCCCCCATCTTAACACATCGAGCGATATTCCCTACATACCCGTGAGGATACTTAACGTCATGAAGCCACTGAAACACTTCCGCCTTCTTTTGAGGATGGACTGTGTAGCCTGCTTTCAGCATTATGGCTTTTGTTGTTGTTTTGTTCTCTACTAGCCATAGCTTAGGGCGTATACCCATTTTCTTAAGATCAACACGGGCTTTGGGGGTGTCCTTGTTCTTATATTTGAGATTCAGAATTGTTCCAAGAACGCTGTCACAAACATTCTTCTCTATGTGTATGACGTCCAAGTTGTGTATGATTTTCAAGGTCGACTAGTAAGGCAATTCAAAGAATACACTTTTGTGCGTCCAATACTTAAAGTCATCAGGCGTGGGAGGATTCAAGTCAGTTACTTCTTTACTAGTGCTCAAATATCCGAACCAGTGCTGGTTAAGCCTCTCCAAAATCCACTCACCAGACCTCCCTGGGGGTTTCAGATTATGCTCCTCAGTCCCATCAAATGCCTCAGCATCCCACCGCCACTCGTGATCCTCGTCAAGATGTCTACGAGATCCTAAGAAACAAATTTTGTCAGCGTGGCGACTAGAATTGACGTCATCTAAGCATACCGGGCAAGCCTTGTACCGCTTAGTTTGTTGGTCAGACAACATCCCCTAAGCTGGAAAATCACTGATTGTCCAAATAATAGCTGCTTTCATCATGAATGAAGTTTGACCATGCCTGTCAAAAGTAGGGAGTCTATTTTCCCATAACTCATGTAGCTCGTTAATTAATGGTCTCATGTACACATCCAAGCACTTTCCTGGAGAATACGACCCTGGAACCATAAGCGTAAGAAAATTGTACTCCTTCCTCATACACATATTGGGAGGTAGATTGTACAGAAATACTATAACAGGCCAAATTCTGTAAGACAAATTCATGTTAACAGTAAGATTGAATCCGTCTGTTGCAAGTCCGAGTCTGACATTTCGACAGTCTCCAGCAAATTCGGGAAAAGAATGGTCAAAGTGTTTCCAAGCCTCCCTGTTTCTACCTGTCCTGAGGTCACGAGTCGGGATCTGTCCCGAGGTCACGAGTCAGGAGGTGAATTCTTGAATCCGAGTCTTGCACCTACACAAGTAGCAATGTGTCAGGAGTCGGGACTGGGGTGGCCCAATCTTCGACTCTCCGATTCTTAAGTTAGCGTTTAGTTGCTACTTGCAGAGTACGAAAATTTGGGAGGAGTTTAATGGACTTACTTCTTTCGGGAGTTTGTGTCTGTTTTATAGGCCAATGTTAGGCGCTGCGACCTTAGTCCTCGATGTGGGATTGTCTGTGGTCCTTTGCGGCACCTCCCTTTTTGGGGGGTGTTTTGCCGCCGGAGAGTGGATCTGGCAGGTGGATTGCTGCCGGACCTTCTCTCTTTGGATACCCGTGAAGGGCTCGCCGATGCTGTCTTGCCCGGAATGATCTCCGGCGACAGAGTAATTGTGCCATATTCTCGACTTGGCCAAGTACTTTGGCTATGTACTAACAAGTCCCCAGTCCGAGAGAGCTCTTGGGTGGGGAGTTATTCTCTAGATGCCGAGAATATGTTTTACCTGGTCGCTGGAGGCATGGTGTCGAGTCCCCAAGTCCCCACGCGAGGGTCGCGAGGTGACGGGGGAAAGTTCCGAGAATCTAAAGTGGACCATCTCGCTATGTCGCACGTGTGTCATAAATGGCCAGTTTATGAGGGGCACGTGGTAATTGACGCCGAGTGTTAAGGTCGTAACTGTTTGCGGTGGTGGGCGAAATGGTTCGCGCTGGTGGCGTAACTATCCGCGCTGATGGCGTGACGGTTCGCGCTAGTGGCGTAACCGTTCGCGCTGGTGGCGTAACTATCTGCGCTGGTGGCGTGACAGTTCGCGCTAGTAACGTAACAGTTTGCGCTAGTAGGCGGGGTGGTTCGCGCTGGTGGCGTAACTGTCCGCGCTGGTGGCGTGACGGTTTGCGCTAGTGGCGTAACCGTTCGCGCTAGTGAGTGGAGTGGTTCGCGCTGGTGGCGTGACGGTTCGCCCTAGTGGGCGTAATAGTTCGCGCCTTTGCGCTTCGTCTTCGCCTCACACGTGCGTAGTTAACGCGCGTGCGCATGGGCATGGGGGCGTCGTAAATGCATGTACAATCGTGGTCCACGTGGCTGTGCCCTGGTTGTACATAGTGTTAGGGTCTAGGTGGGATGTCTATAAATAGACATGGGGGAGACTGGAGGAGGGAGTTATTCTTGATTTTCTGCAGAGGTTTTTGGTCGGGTTGTGAAATCAAAGCTGGGGAACGTCCAATTTCACCCTCGATCGATTGGGTGCGAGCGCTCGGCTGTTTGCAACCAGCTTCACTGCCATTACGCGTATCCCCCGTTTCAAGGTATGAACTTGTCAATTTTTGTTTTGTTGTTGGGTTTGTGTTTTGTTATCTGGAGTTGAAAGGGATTGTTCGCATTTTTGTGATGTTGGTAGGAGTTCTAGAGTAAAGGATTGATTGGTTTGTTGTTGGGGTGGTTAGGGTTAAGGTAGTGAGTGTAACTTGTGAGGGTGTAGGGTATGACAGATCCGGTGCGGGTGTCCAGCGAAGAGATTGTGCGTATCTCTAGTTCGCCTGATTCTGATTCGGACACCTTACACTGGTGGGAGGAGGAGTTATATGAGCTTATGGCGGAAATTGCCCTTGATTTAGGGTAAGGCATCCCTGTTACGGATGCCGGGTCTCACGTGTCCTCGTCTGACCCTCTCTTGCAAGAGGTAGAGGATTTTAGCATGGCGAGATCTCAGGAGGAGGATGATTCATTTTGGGAACCTCCTGGCGAGAGTATGACCTCGTCGGAGCTTGAAGCACTTCGACAAAATTGGAGTATTCCTAACGAGGTCTTGCTGCGGCCGCTTGGCCGGGGTGTGAAGTTTTGAGACCCACCGGGCAATTTTACTTTGGTATACAAGTACCAACTTAGATGCGGACTGATGTTTCCGCTGCCCCCATTCGTGCAGTACATACTGGTGTGTTTGCATGTCGCCCCGGGGCAAGTTACCCCCAATATGTTAAGGCAGATATTGGGGATGGGGGTGCTTTTTCGCCTTCTGAGGCAGGAGTTCCCCAATTTTGAGGAGTTTAATGCCTGCTGGCATATGGGATGGTGTGCAAAGAAGGGCAGCCGGGGCTGCATGACGATGAAGTCCCGGGGGAAGTTTAAAGTCTTGGTGGAAGACTTGCCTACGTCGACAAATGAGAATTGGCGGCGGAAGTGTTTTCTAGTGGAGGGGCAGTGGCAGGAGTGGCATGGACATCCCTTCCGGGTGCCCGGGGCTTTCTAGAAAATAGGTACCGTGTTCTTGTGTCTTTGTGGATCTTTACTTTGTTCTGTTCTGCCCTTGTTAACTGCTGGCTTTGTGTAGTGCCCCAAGAATATAACCTAACTGAGCTGATGGAGCGTCAGATACGCCGGGTGACATGGGCATTCGAGTGTAGGAGCTCGTATCGGATATGCCACCTTGGCATATATAGTCATTTCGGTTACTCCCGGGTTCCAGGTCTGTATGTTGGTTGTTGTGTTCCCTTTATACGCTTGCTGGTCTCTTTCTGACCCTTTTTTTTTATGCTTGTTGCAGTGACGATGCCACGAGATGGCGGATCGCGGAAGAAGGAAGGTCCATATGACAAGGTGTCAGATAAGGACGTGCTGGAGGGGTTTCGTGCCGAGGCTGACCACGCCAAGCGGTATGACTTCGACCTGGAGACCGGCGAGGGGAAGGAGGTAGAGCTGGGTGAGTGTGAAGATTTTTTGAGATTGAATCTGGCGGATGAGGATTACGCCTACATGCCTCTCTTGGTGGCAGAAGCAATGGGTTTGGGCGTCCAGAAAGTGGATGTAGAGGAGACGCAGACAGAGGGTGGTGATCGCGAGGACGAACAAAGTCAGTCCCCGGTGGAGGATCCTGTCGCGGAGCCAGAGGGTGTGGAGGACTTGGTTTTGGATAATGTGGGTGGGCCTTGCTCAGGTGGCGGAGGAGTTAGCGGATCTTGTTGAAGAGATTGGTGTGGCGAGGACGCGGAAGAGGAGGGAGAGTGTCGGGCCAGCTTGCAGGGGCCAATCTAAGAAGTCGCGGAGGGAAGGGCGTTCCGGGAGTTCAAGTGGCTTAGCTGGGATCACCCAAGCTTTAGAAGGGACAGGGGAGGCGCAGCCGTACTTAGCCCAGATGACATACGACATGCGTCATCCCTCCCGCGACATGCATGCTTTGGAGGAGGTGGATCCGCTGGCTGCCGTTGCACTCGCCAAGGAGAAACTGACGCGGGTAAGTACTTGCAACCTTTCTTTTTTTGTTTTTTTGTTTTTTTTTTTGGGCTTGGGCTTATACGTGTTGCCTTGTACTTGCAGGCGACGTTGCTAATGTATGCTGCGAGTGAGAGGGCAGTCAACCACTTGCGGGAGGATGCCGAGGCGAAATGCCAGTGATTGAGGGAGGCAGAGGAGAACAACCGCGCCCTCGCGGAGCGTCTAGAGCAGTTGGAACAGGATGCCACTGTCTGCCGAGACCAGGCTGCCGCCGCGGAGAAAGTTGTGGCGGAGCTGAAGGAGGCGATGCAGGAGAAGGATGAGCAGGTGGAGGCTGGGCAGTAGGCGATGGCGAAGGCAGCGTCTTTGGAGACTGAGGTGGCTAGGCTGACTCAGTCGCTGGCGGAGCTGGAGATGTCCTGGAAGGCTAAGTGTGGGCGAGCTGCCGGGGTAGGGGAGAGGTTGTTTCGCGAGAGTGAGGCATATAAGCAGCAGCTAAGAGGTGCCTACAATAAAGGTCAGGATGAGCTGAGCCGGGCTGGATTAATGAGGCGGCCATACGCAAGTGGTATGCCGATAGAGATGTTGCAAAGAAGGCGTTGGAACAAATGACGCCTGAACAAAGGAAGCAAGCCGAGATCTCGCGGTCTTTGGCGAAGCAGCATGAGGCTTGGCGTTTGACGTCCTCTGCTAGGCTGCAGGAGGTTCCAGCTGTGGGTGCGTCGTGGCCTCCGGCCCCTTTGGCTGCGTCACCCGTGAGGGTTGCTGGTCCCGAGGGGTCCTTATCCACCCAAGTGGTGGTGTCCCAAGTTGCGTCTTCTCTTGTGTCGTCTGATTCTCTAGCTTTGGGGCCCCTGGCGCCTGCTCGCCCCGGAACGTAGAAGTCCCTAGCGAAGAAGTCTCCTGGGACCGCGCGAAGCACCCGTTTGGGCAGAGGGTTTCAGTGAATTTCAGCCAGTCTCGTGGCCGTGGTAGCGGGTCGAAGGGTGGGGGGAGTGTGAACAAGTCTGGCGGCTCATCTTTTGGGGGGAAATGACGGATGTAATTATGATTTTTTGGTAGGCGTAGGAAAATTTGCGCCTTGAAAATTTGTAAGTGGCATGGTTAGCGATGTTGAATATGTTTGAAATATATGAATTTTCTAGGAGTCCAGGTTGATGTTTGGCGTTATGTTAAGCCATATTGTGTGTTTGTTTTGGGACCTCCACTTCCACTGGTATCACCGCTTCGGTGCCGTAAGCCAAGAGGTATGGGGATTCCCCTGTGGCTGTTGTGGGGGATGTGCGGAGTGTCCAGAGGACGTCTGGGAGCTTGGCTGTGCACAACCCTTTGGCCTCGTCCAGGCGTTTCTTCAAGTTTTGTTTGATGAGCTTGTTTATGTCTTCCACTTGGCCATTGGTCTGGGGATGTGCTGGGGAGGCATAAAAGATTGTTGTTCCCTGATCTGATATGAATTCCTGGAATGTGTCATTGTCGAATTGGGTTCCGTTGTCGGTGATGATGGTTTGGGGCACCCCGAATCGACAGTATAAGTTTCGCCATAAGAGTTTATCACTTTTTCAGTGGTGATTGTGGCAAGGGGCTCTGCTTCTATCCATTTTGTGTTGTAATCCACAATGAGAATGGCATACTTGAATTGTTCCGGGGCTGTGGGGAGTTGCCTTATGAAATCGAGTCCCCACTGGCTGAAAGGGACTGGTGAGATTATAACAGAGAGGGGCACTGGGGGATGATGTGCAAACTCTGCAAATTTATGGCATTGAAGGCATGCTTGGACAATTGCCTTGGCATCTTGCTCTAAGGTTGGCCAATAATACCCCGCGCGAAGCGCTTTGAACATGAGGTTCCGGGCCCCTGCATGGTTCCCACAAATGCCACTGTGAAGCGACTTGAGCACCTTGTGTCCTTCTGCTGTGGGGAGGCATCTCAGTAGGGGACATGACTGGCCTCGGCGATACAGTTTTCCACCATTGAGCAAGTAAAGTGAGGCTTTGCGGTGTAGCCGCTGTGCTTCACTCTTATCTTGGGGTAGGGTGTCATTAGAAAGGAAAGCGACAAATTGGTCCATCCATGAGGGCTGGTCAATAGGCTCGAGGGAAAAGATTTCTGAATAAGCCTTCGAGATGCTAGGCTTTTCCAGCGTCTCGATGTGCACATCAGGTGGCGTGGACTCGGAGGGAGTTGTGGCGAGTCTCGCGAGAGCATCGGACTTGGAGTTTTTTGCTTGCGGGATTTGGGTGAGTTTGTATGAATTGAAGTGCTGCAGGAGGGCGCATGCGAGACTTTTGTAGGATCCCAAGTTGTGCTGGTTGGCCTTGAAGTCCCTTGCCACTTGACTGGCTACAAGCTGAGAATCACTGAAGATGTGGAGGTGCCGGGCTCCGAGTTCTCGACAAAGCTGAATGCCTGCTATGATGGCTTTGTATTCAGCTATGTTGTTGGAGGCTTTGAATTTGAACTGGAGAGCATACTCATACAAGTTGCCCTCTGGGTCTGTGATTATGATTCCTGCTCCGCTGAGTCTGTGGTTAGAGGATCCATCAACATGGAGTTCCCAGATGGCGTCCCGAGTGGGGGCGTCTAGGTGTGGACCATCATTGGCCAAGGGGATAAACTCAGCAATAAAATCTGCAGCTGCTTGCCCTTTGATAGCCACTCTCGGCTTGAAATACAAGTCAAATTCTCCCAGCTCAATTGCCCATTTTACCATGCGGCCTGAGGTTTCAGGCTTCTGCAGTATTTGCCGTAAGGGATGGTTGGTTAACACATGGATTGTGTGGGCTTGGAAATACTGCCTGAGTTTCCTGGCAGCAGTGATGAGGGCGAGAGCAAGTTTCTCTATGTCTGGGTAACGAGTCTCGGGATATGTAAATCCTCTGCCACAGTAATAGACCGGGAGCTCGTTATCATGCTCATGGCGTGTAAGGGCAGCACTGATGGCAGTGGCGGAAACAGCCAAATACAGGTAAAACACTTCTCCCGGGACTGGCTTGGAGAGTAGAGGGACCTCTGCAAGGTAGGCCTTGATACTGTTGAAGGCGTCGTCATGTTTCGGGCCCCATGTGATATCCTTTTTATGCTGTGCTTTGAGCAGTTCGAAGAAAGGATTGCACTTGTCCGTGAGGCGGGAGATGAAACGTGCCAGAGCTACCAAGCGTCCCGTGAGGCGCTGGACCTCGTTTCGGGAGGTCGGGATAGTCATGTTAAGTATGGCCTGTACTTTTTCTGGGTTGGCCTCAATGCCTCTTTCATTGACCATGAAGCCTAGGAACTTGCCGCCCTCAACGGCTAGGATACACTTCTGTGGGTTGAGGCGCATCCCGTGAGCCAGGAGCTTAGTGAATACTTTGCTAAGGTTGGCAATGTGGTCGCGCTCTGTCTTGCTCTTGACCAACATGTCGTCGACATATACTTCCATGGCTTCTCCAATTTCATCTTCAAACATGGCGTTTACTAGCCTTTGATAGGTTGCCCCTGCATTCTTGAGGCCGAAAGGCATGACCTCGTAACAATATAGTCCCTTGTCCGTGACAAAGGTAGTGTGAGTCTGATCTGCGGGGTGCATTTTGATCTGATTATAGCCCGAGTAGGCATCCAGGAAGCTGAGCATCTTGTAGCCAGCTGTGGAATCAACCAACTGGTCAATCCGTGGCAATGGGAAGCTGTCCATGGGGCATGCCTTGTTGAGGTTTGTGTAGTCCACACACATTCGCCACTTGCCGTGAGGCTTGGGGACCATGACTACATTGGAGACCCATGTTGGGTAAGAAACCTCACGTATGAACTTGATTTCTTTGAGCCGTTAGACCTCGGCTTAGATAGCTCGATACTTGTCTGGGTGGAAGGCACGTTTTTTTTGTTTGACAGGGGGGTGGTCTTGAAGGATGTTATGCTTGTGGGTGATGATATCAGGGGAGATGCCTGGCATATCGACATAGGACGAAGCGAAGACTGTTTGTTTTTCTTGGAGGAAGGTAATGAGCTGTTGGCGGAGTTCTGGGCTGAGGTTCGTGCCAATGCGAACTTTCCTTTCCGGGGCGGTAGGTGACAGGGATACCCATTCCGTGTCTTCCGCTGGATTAGGGCGCGGGGCCCTCTTCCCACTCCCCTCAGGGTCGTCTCGCGGGTCATTGATGGGTTCTGAATGGCTGAGGGGCAACATCTCATAGGTGCCCCGCCCCTGCTGGATGGCATTAAGATGACAACGCTCAATGGCTGCCCGGTCACCCTGAATTGTCAAAATGCCTCCTGGGGTGGGTACCTTCATGAGTAGCAGCCGGCGATAAAACACTGCAGCCCCCAAAGAATGTCTCGGCCTAAGATGAGGTTATAGGACGAGGGACAATCGACTATTAGGAAGCGGGCTGTTATGGAAGAGCGGCGAGGAGCGGTTCCCACCGACACAGTTAAGCGGTCTGAGCCTAACGGTTGCACTATCTCGCCAGAGAAGCTGACAAGGAGATCATGGTTGTTGTACAATTTGGCTCGGTCCCGCCGGAGCCCTCTGTAACAATCGGCAAACATGACACTGACGGCGGCCCCTGTGTCTACCAGGGCTCTATGACACCTGTAATGATCCACCCGCACGTTTATTATGAATGGTTCACTGTGGTGGCAATTTATTGTATCCTCCCTTTTGTGAAATGTCACTTGATCCCACGCTGACGGGGTGATCGTGACACCTCGCTGGATGTCAAAGACTTCCAAGGGGGTCGTGCATTGCCTTTTTGTAGAAGGCTGGCGAGGGGGGAGTAGCGGGGCTCCGTCGTGCAGGGTTAGGATCTGGCCATGTACCTCGATGGCATTAGCTCCTGTTGCAGGAGTGCAATATTGGTGGAGTTGTCCATTCCGGACCAGATGTTCTATGGCATTGCGGAGGCCATGGCACTATTCGGTTGGATGACCATTATCATCATGATAAGCACAATATTTATTGCCCGGTGCCTGCCGGGGCTTTTTTGGATACTTGCTCTTAGGAGGTGGGGGAACATATGTCCGCGTATGTGGTGGTCAGAGTAGTGTGGACCTCGTAACGAGGTGGTAGGGAGGAACGGTACTGTTGTTGCGGAGGGCTCTGGTCCCTTGACCGATAAGGGTGGTCGCGGTTCCTCTGTCCCCCGTGACGACGGTCGGAACCACGTCCCTGGTCCCGGGAGGAGTCGTGTTGTTTACCCTTATCCTGCCCTCTTTCAAATTGCTCATACTTTTGTTGAGGTTGCTGCTTTGGGGGAGGAGCGGGGAATGCTAATGTGGCTGGAGCAGAATGCCCAAAGGTGGCAAATTCAGCGCGTGCCCACCGGACAGCCAGGTCCATCAAGGAATCATAGGAAGCTGGGGGTTCCTGTTGACCTCCATTAAGAAATTGCTGGGGAGCAGGGCCTGGCGGAAAGCTTGCTCGGCAACCCGAGGTTCCAGGTTGTGGCATCCCGCGGTGGCGGATTGCCACTGGGATAGCAACTCATGGAGGCCTTCTCCGTCCTTCTGCTTGATGTGGAACAGGGCTTTCACACTGCGGTAAATACTGGCATGAAGTATAAAGCGGTTGAGGAAGCGTTCCGAGAGTTGGTCAAAGTTGTCAATGGAGTTGGGTGGTAGGTTGAGGAACCAGCTGAGTGCTTCGTCAGAGAGGGTCTCTTGGAAGGCATGGCAGGCCATGGCGTCTGTGTAGCGAGTGTAGCTACATAGCGAGAGAAATGTCTCGGGATGGAGATGAGGGTCCCCCGTGCCCTTATACTTGTCCACTTTGAAGGGCTTGGTCTCGGGGGGTCGCTTTTCCACTTGTATCCGTGGCGTGAAGGGACTTGGGCGATGTCCATAGCTAGAGAATAGAGGTCGCGGGCTCCCTCGACTCTCGACCCCTTCAATCCGCGAAGCCAAATGAGTGACATATTGGCTAAGCTAGAGCAGCAGGCGGGTTTGCATGTCGAGAGGTGGGTTGGGGGCGTTGGTAGAGGTGGGAGTGGGGACAGGCGGAGCAGATGGGTCTAGTTGATTTAGCAAGAGAGGGGTTGGGAGTGGAGAAGATGGGTTTGTAAGTGGGTGAGTGACGTAGATGATCTGGTTAGGGCCTCCCGGGATCACGGAACTGCTCTGGCCTTCGTTAGGAAAAGACATGGTGGCTGGATCTGGGGTCCAAGCTGTCGTTGTACACGTTACGATTGTCTAACGTGGCGCGGAGCAAGAATTGTTCCTTTTCCAACTCAGCAATACGTACCCGGTACGCTTCAGCCTCCGCCCTCTCTCTGGCCGCTTGCTCGCGAAATGAATGGAAGTCTCGCTTTAGAATTTCGAGGGCGGTGGCAGGGTCGGGATCTCCAGATTGGAAAAGTTCTTTCTCTATGTGAGTGCCAGGGTCATTGGGGTCATCTACGGTTTCCACCATTGTTTTGAGCTAAATGCTAGTTCCACAAGAGGGGCCCTTCCTTCTAGTGCCAATTGTTTCTACCTGTCCCGAGGTCACGAGTCGGGATCTGTCCCGAGGTCACGAGTCGGGATCTGTCTCGAGGTCACGAGTCGGGAGGTGAATTCTTGAATCCGAGTCTTGCACCTACACAAGTAGCAATGTGTCAGGAGTCGGGACTGGGGTGGCCCAGTCTTCGACTCTCCGATGCTTAAGTTAGCGTTTAGTTGCTACTTGTAGAGTACGGGAATTTGGAAGGAGTTTTATAGACTTACTTCTTTCGGGAGTTTGTGTTTGTTTTATAGGCCAATGTTAGGCACTGCGGCCTCAGTCCTCGATGTGGGACTGTCTGTGGTCCTTTGCAGCACCTCCCTTTTTGGGGGGTGTTTTGCCGCCGGAGAGTGGATCTGGCAGGTGGATTGTTGCCGGACCTTCGCTCTTTGGATACCCGTGAAGGGCTCGCCGGTGCTGTCTTGCCCGGAATGATCTCCGGCAACCGGGTAATTGTGTCATATTCTCGGCTTGACCAAGTACTTTGGCTATGTACTAACACTCCCCGTCTGCAGGGTGTGTGAGATTATCCGGATCTATCCTCTGCTCTCTCTGGTGCCTTGCCTGGTGCCATCTCATATGCCTGGCCGTATGTGAAGACATGTACATACGCTGCAGACGAGGACCCAACTGGAAGTAACGAAGAACCTTCCTAGGAATGGGCGGGTTTTTCTGTTTAGATGAAGTGGAAGCTTTATACCTTGGCTCGTAGCAGTGTGGGCACTCAACTTCATCCTTGTTATCTTTGTAATATAAGATGCAGTTATTGACGCAAGCGTCTATCTTCTGTTGATTAAGACCGAGGTCAGCCAACATCCTTTTTACCTGGTCGAAATTTTCCGGACAACTGTTACCTTTGGGAAGCACTTTCTTCATAAGTGCAATATCCTCATCAAAACATACGTTACTCTTTCCCCGCTTGTTTTTTATCTTCATTTGCTCCATGACGGTACCCAACACAGTATGCTCACTGGCAGGATACAATGGGGTTTGTACTTCCCGTAAAAGCCTGTTGTACTTATCATAATCACTTCTGTAGTCAACATGGGAGATATTAGGGAAGGTGTCAGGGGTGTTGTCATAAACAACATTTTCCTGATATCCTGAGGCGGTGAACGGGGAGGCATCATTTAAGAGGTTCATCACAGCAGGGTCCCTGTAACTAGCATTGGAAGATCCTGCCTGCTTATTATGTTGTGCTTGAATTTCAGCAAGTGTAGGCATTTGAACTTGATTTTCGCCGTGCCATGTCCATGTGGTATAACTAGGACAAATACTGTTTAGTGCCAGGTGAGAATACATGTCTTCATATGTTACTGGTTTCCGATTGAGACATTTGTTGCACGGACATATGTGAATAACTTTGTCTGGAGGACTATGTAGACACACGAACTCAAGAAAATCAAAAATGTCTCTCATATAAAGAGGAGACCCTCTCCCTAATTGCGTCCAGCTCTTGTTCATGTTGTACACTATAATAACAGGAAACAAAAATATAGTTGTCAAAAAATTGTTAATAATAAACAGGAAATATGAATATATACTTAACTATTATATATATATATGTATATATATATATATATGTATATTAATGTACGTTGTTCACACCTACAATCTTCACCTTGTGCCTCCGGTTAGGGCCATAATCCCATTTGAGAGCACATGACATTGTGATTTCGTTTGTTGTTGGGGCGTTTCGAATTCGCGTATGTGAGAAAATTTCAGAAGCATCTCCCTACAGTTTCCAAAGTGCACGAATATCTACATACCTAATATGCACTCGAGGAACAATAAAACCATTTTGTTAGACACAGTAGTAACATAATGGTTCTCGAACGAGATTTCGAAGGGTAACAATATATATATATATATATATATATATATATATATATATATATATATATTGATGAATGTATAAGAATATTATAATTCTTAATTACATGATTCATCATTTTATTTTTTATCATTTGAATACACAAATGATTCATGAAAACGAAAATTTGATAAACATATTATTATTCACATAATTATTAATCATATGAACAAAAGCTAATATATATATATATATACTCTAAAAATTATACACACACAAATGTTAGATATATTTATATATATATACAAATTAAAAACATAATATATATTATACACACATATTATACGTACAAACATATTATACACACATATATACAAACATATTATACGTATATACACAGATTATACGTACAAACATATTCAACATGTATATATACACTATCAAATGTTACATATATCATGCATGCATCAAGCAATCCAGTATTTGGACTGGCAAAATTGGACCGCCGGCAAAGTCGCCAGAAATTTCGCCGGAAAATATATATGCATAAATGAAGAAATTAAGTAGATGAATTAAAGTAGTTACATACCAATTAAGAGAGAAACAACTAGCTCTTGAAGATCGATCAAATTCCTGAAGAAAAGTTTCCAAAACTATATTTGGATCGGATGAATTATGTGAGGGGGGAAGGACCGGAGCATACCATATATGTCTTTCTTTCTGCGTTCTCTTCTGGGCAGAAGGGGTATAAATGATGTGTTTACTTAGCCGACGGAATATTCCGTCGCCTAAGACAAAAGGCGTTGGCAAAAATATATTCGCTCTGCGTTGTGTCAGGCAATAATTCAATTTCTTAGTCGACAGAATAGTTTGTCGCCTATGAAAGACATATTCGTCGCCCAAGACATACTTAGCCAACGGAACATGCTTCGTCGCCCAGGACTAACTACGCCGACGAAACATGGTTCGTCGCCCAAGATTAGCCTTACCGACGGAACTTTTTCGTGGCCTAGGAAAATCTTAGTCGACTGAGTCTGTCGAAAGTAACCTTCCGTCGCCTAAGATTTTCTAAGCCGACGAAAATTTACCGACAGAAAGTATTCGTCGCCTGTGGTTTACTAAACCGACGGAAATTAGACGACGAATGATGTTTCGTCGAATAGGAATATCTTAGTCGACGGAATTCCTCAACAGTCATTTTATGTCGCCTAAGTAGATCTTAGGCGATGGATATGGTGTCCTATACGAAAGTTGTGGTTCCGTCGATGAAAACTAACTTAGGCGATGAAACTTTTTTAATTCCGTCGGCTAAGTCGTTATTTCCTGTAGTGAAGAGCTCCGAAAGCCTCGGAGGCTCCCTATCAGTCTTTCCGCTTGATGAGTGTCGCCACCATGGACCATCACCGTCACCTGCATAGACTGATCTCCGACTAGATTGGCGACCTTAGTCACCATTAAAGAGACCTTAGCCTTGCCATCACCTTCTAGATCTAGTCCATATCCCTAGACCAGATCCATCACCGCCGTCATTGCAGAAGATCTACGCTTCCGGCCAACAGCTGCAGCCCGAGCATGGATTTGCCAATCCACCATCAAAACAACACCCTCAGCCAAGAAAAACCTCAACCAGAGCCATAGAAAAACACGATCACGATTCCAACGCCGTTGGGTAAGAAAACACAGCCTCCGCCCCACCACGTCGTCGTCATCCTGTTGCTGCTTGGTCTAGAGAACACGAGGCTCCCTGCCAACATTCCAAAACCTAGGTTTCGCACCACTAGGTTTGAAACCAAAGGTATCAAAAACTAGTACCTCTAGGCTTCAGACAAAAAAAAAAAAAAAAATACTGCGAGGCTGAAGCCAAAGCTTGAGTACTAACTTGATCCTCCTCTTCAAGGTAGCCACCTCAAACGCACCAGAGTGACCAGACTCCCACAGAGTCAACAAGGTGGCCCGACGACTACTAAACGGCTCGCCGCCGCACATGGGAGGAAAATCACAACTTTTTTCTCAAGAGTGTGCAAGAGCATTCTATGTCACACTTTATTGTTGATTCTTTTTTTATTTATGGCATGAACTATATGTACATGCTCACAATTACTCATTTGTGTGAAATACCTTAGCTATACGAAAGCACGATGTAATGTAGTCTTACAACATGTACGTTGTATAAGGTATGTTTAAGGGTAATACTATTAACACACCCTATTTTGCTATTCACACACCTCATGCATTTTTATAACACTACAAATTTGATTATGTTTACAAAATTGCCCCTTAAAGTTGCTTTATGATTGGTCCACATCATGAAGGAGGTGTGTGAATAGCAAAATAGGGTGTGTTAATAACATCACCCATGTTTAATTGCATATTGTAAATGACCAATTTTTATGTCATGAAGCATGTTGTAAACTTTTATTTCAGTTCCATTCAATAATTCTTCTTTATCTATTTAAAAATCATTAGTTTGACATATAATTGGTTTGTCCTTTTACTCTACTAGCAGTGTCGCCTATTCCGATCCGCTCACCGTGGTGCCATCGGCTATCGTGACCATCGGAGCCAAAAAGCAAGACACTAAAATACAAACATCACGGCTCCAGCAACTCCACCGTTGCAAACAGGAATGGTAGAGCGTAGATCTTTGAAAAAAAAAATGAAAAAGAAAAAAGAACATAGAAACTAAAATCTTTGAACAAGGAAGAAAAGGTCACGCAGTTCCAAGGGGAGCAGGAGACTTGATCAGACTGGTTGGTAGTACTGGTAGAGACTGAGGGGAAGGTTTGAAAATTGAAGGCTAAAAATAATAAGGCAATGATGAAGGAATCACCATTGACATTAAAGACACTCTTGTCTTGTTGTCTTCAAGTATTGATGTCTCTATGTCACAAATTTAATGTCTCGTATCTGATGTATGTCACAAATTTATAAACCTAGCTACCAATATATATAAAATTGTCTTCTATCTTGTGGTGAGTGCTGTGTTTGACTGAGCATAGTTTGTTGGAAATGCAACAGACTTTAATCTTCTTTGACAAACAAAAAAACAAAACCTACCCTAATTTTGATGTTATATATCTAGCATCAAATTGACATATTCTTCCAACAGAAATGTTCAACTAGCTCCTCTTCGATCAACTGACCAAGACAATGCTCAATCATATTTGAATGTACATATAAGGGTAGAGAGAATTATTAGGAAGTTCAGTTGTTGTATTCTCCATCCTTACATGTAAATGTAAATCTAAAAGTAATTGTGCATAACTGATCGGGATAATTGATTTAATCAATTGCTGACCAGATCAACGTTACTTATTCTTCGTATATACATGCATGTATATTACAAATACAATGCCGCAATATATAGTCTCTTAAATGGGTGTTAATTTTAAGGGGTTTTAAATTAACTTAACTACAAGGCAAGATTGATTCTTTTCCAATTATTTGAACATGATTTATTTCTTTGAGTGAAACGCAGATAGATTGATGAACAGAATTGAATTATTTATTATTTCTGTTCATTTGTTGAGACTTGAATGCCATTTTGCACTAGCTAATTCAGGAACTACCTGCATGTAAACGCAACATTAATAAAGACTGATTAATGAGTCTCTCTCTCTCTCTCTCTCTCTCTCTCTCTCTCTCTCTCTCTCTCTCTCTCTCTCTCGACCCTGTATATAAAAGAAACCAAGTGTAGCTAGCTAGGCTGTGCGGCTGAGGCATCTGAGAGCTAAATAGGGTTTTGTGTTTCAGAGTGAGATAGATATTCAGATGCAATTGAAAACCAAGCTATAGCTAGTAGTGGTAGTTCTGCTTGAGGGGAATGTTGGCTGGCTCGAGTTTTTTTTTTTCACAACAATAAGCAGCTAGAGAGACAGAGGTTGTATATATCATGCTTCTCATCCTCGATCTTCTCTTCTCCTTTTTCTTCTCTGCATACAGAAAGAGAAAGAGAGTCGACTGAGTAAGAGATCGAGATGCAGAAAGTTAAACACAGATATATACGACTGAAGTACTCTAAGAGGCTTCGGAACAGACTTCATTCCCCTCAAAATCTAAGCTACTAATATTGCAGAACGGGCGCGCGCTTATGGTTAACTTGAAGCAGGAATGTCGAAAGGTTGAGAGGTACGTTGTCTGGCTCGAGGTCATTGAGGTTGTTTCAGCCGATCCAACTGAACCCTACATGATTCTCGGACCAGGCTTCGTTCCTCCCAACCAACACATATATATTTCAGCTTTGGTTTCATTGATTTCTCAGCTCAAACATCTTTAGGGAGAAAACCATATATATATACTTTCTCATGTTGAATGAATTATTAACTGTTATATATTGATTTTTCTTGGGTGATACCAAAGAAATTATGTAATTGTTGTTGTGTTTTACCGATTCCGTTGGAATAATTCTCTAGCTATTTAGTTAGACAAAGATGATATGAATGCTTTAATCTTCATCCATGTTGATCTGTTCAGCAATACTAGCTAGCTAGCACATTTCCCTTTAGACAGTGACAAGAGATCACATATATTTACACTACGTTATCCATCAAACACTCTATAAGATTTTGAATGATCTTGCTTGATTGATCTGCCATTTATTAAAAATTTTGCATACAGCTGCTATACCAATCTAAGCCAGTAAGCCTAGCTAGCTAAGCTGCTATTTGGTCCAGGGTTTTGAAATACTACTAACTTCTTAATAATTACCTAATGCTTATTTTCAAATTCATGAACAGATTATGATCGAATTACCTACGGATGCGAGAAGTACTTGTACCAATTGATCTGTAGAGGAGTTTCCAACCCTGAAGCGAAACGATCAGCTACTGAATTACAATAATATGAAAATTTTAGTTATTATTAGGGTCTTACATGTTTTTTTTTTTTTTTTTTTTTTTTTTTTTTTTTTAAATAAAAAATTCTAATTTCTCTTCTTTGAATAATTCAAGATCGTTATTATGACTCATTGTTCGTTTTCTTTTATTGAAGAATGATTCGATGTTTTGAGGTAAAAAAGTTCATAATAAACAGTTTCGGCTCCAACATATGATTTGTCAAATTGAAGTGTTCCCTATGCATAGGAAAATTCTAGTATACCATATGGTATAACATGCCTAACAAAACGTGTGGTTATCATTGATTAAAGAAGCAACTAAATGACTATGTAATAACCATTTGCTCCTTCAAAAGTCCCTATATGTCATACAATTTGACATATTTACAATAGGCATGTCTCCACCCGAGCGGACTCCAGCAGCGTCCCCGATCACTTTTCCTGTCAGGACCCACCCCGAATTTCACCCTGAAACCCGAAGTAAATCCTGCAGGGTCTACCTCCAAGGAAAATTTACCGAAAATTCGGCATAATCTACCTTGAAAATGGACAACCCTTACCTGAAACATTCTAGATAAACACTTCTATTATCAATCATCCATCCTCAACTCCTGGAGCCTTCTTGCTCCCCAAGTTCATTACATCTCCCAATATAACAATTTCTCATCTAAAATAATTCCACAACCAACAACAGATAATTAATAATTTACTACTAGACTTTCAGAGCATATCTAAAGATGAACGAAAAACAATGAATAAAGAATGAGCGGAAACAGCCTCTGACTATGCTTCGACTCTATGTACGCTCGACCTCAATCAAACTTAGCCTGTAAACTGGGCATTTAAAACCAAAGGACTCAGAGGAAAGTAATTTAAAAACATTAGAGTGAGTGGACAAAAATAAATTAAATAACTTAACAAAAACATAATTTATGTACTTTCCCATGTTTCAACTTTAAAACTTGGTTACACGCAACTTTGAACATCCTTAAAACTTTAAATCCAAATTCACTTAATAATGGACAAACCAGCCCCGCTGGTTAATTAAAATAGAAATCTCATAATGAGGGATAAACCAGCCCCCACTACTAGAAAAAAGTTCTTAGGTGACGAAAATATTTCGTCACCTAAGAGCTTCTGTCGTCATGTAAGCACTAAAATGACGAAAATTTCGTCACCTAAGGTTCGTCATTTAAGGGCGGTGGTTAGAGCACTTAAGTGACGAAAATAAATATTTTGTCATCTCAGTCCTTACTAAGATGACGAAATCTATTTCGTCGCAAAAGTGGTTAGCTGACGAAAACTATTTCGTCATCTCAGTCCTTACTAAGATGACGAAAAATATTTCGTCGCAAAATTGGTTAGCTGACGAACAATGTTTCGTCGCAAAATTGGTTAGTTGACGAAAAATTGTTTCGTCGCCACAGTACTAAAGTAACGAACACATTTCGTCACCAAAACACTAACACTACGAAAACCTGGCAGATGTCTGACAATGCATTGGTCCAACTAAGGCCACGAAATATTAACTTTCGTCACCTTAGTGTTATTTATTTTTAATAAATTTAATCATTTAAAATTATTAATATCACATTTAATATTAACATAAATATATTAAAAATACAAAATGACTCAATATTTCCTCACCATTCACCAAACCACCTGGGCAGTAACAAAAATATAGATATTCATAATCAAGTTCATATATACAAACTCAAGAGTACTTGGAAATAGAGTTTCTTGTTCATACAAAATATATACTAGAAAATAAACTAGTGACTATGAAGCAATGTTAATTGAATCATTGCCTCCATCATCATGATCATCATCATTGGGTTGCTCCTGGGGTGGGACTGCCGGCTGGCATACGCCGAACTCATAAAAGATCTGTTAAAAAATGAACAACATTATTTATCTTATAATTCTACAACTAATTAAGCACTAAGTGAACACATGAACAACATAAATATTCCTTACAAAGAGTTTAGTGAGCAGCTTCTTCTGCTCATCATCAGTAGTCTCACCCCAAGTTGGAGCCACCATGAAAATTTCGTCCCATATAATGTGGCCAACATCGTGTGTCAACATGCTGCTTAACTCTTTTGTTGCCTTCAAAGATACAAAAGAAACAGTAAAAAATCAGAAGAGAGAAAGGCTAGACAAGGCTTTACATTTTTTTTCAATAGCAAACTTAAATTGCAAGACCATCCATCACATATGGTATCATAACCATACCAGGAATAGCTTAAGAGCTAGACAACTATTCCAATCCTTTAAACATAATACATCCAGCAACACCAACCCAAAGTAAGAAACAAATATACTTTAGCTCAATCTGCAGTATTTGCCAATAGCGTTTTATTAACTCCTTTCTAGCTGATTGGTACTTAGAAAGGATAACAAGAAAAGGGGCAAAGTCTTTCTAGTAATCAAAATTAGAGATGGTGATTTTATTGAAGGGTGGAGTTTATTTGTTATTCAGTAAGACTGGTCATCAAGATAACTTAATTTACTTTGAGAACTAAAATCAAGAATGGGGATTCTTTAACACCAGAGAGAATGCAGCAAGGGTAGTAAAGGATCAGACTTTAGGTATCAAATAAAAGATGGCCTCAGGGTATTAAGAACTCATTATAAGGAAAAAGGGATTCAATTTTCTCTTTAACAACTTACAATATTGGAAGGACTTGATACAAGACAAATTCTTGTACAAGAGAAAGGAAAGATGGATACACGGTTATAAGGATGAAAGCTCTTACCATAGCTCCTATTACAGCATCTGTTCCGAGGGTTGCCTTCAGAACATCACTCTGTGAAAATACAAGATAGTTAGAAAGAAAAAACCACTGCAACTATTCTCTCTGTGGTCCTAGCTACGAAGAAATGAGTTGATCACCATTGACCAACAATTAAATGAAAAGGATGACCCCAAATACCAACAGAAATATAAATGGCATGATCAGAAATTACTGATGGTTTGATCAGATTAAAATACTAATTACAGGACTTAAAAAGGAAACTCAATCTCCTTAGAGTCCAGTTTTTATGCATCAAGAACTTAATTACAATCTATAATGTTAGAAGAAAACATAAGAAAGGGAATAAAAGAAATAATAGAATCACCTCAAACCAGTTGTTCAAAACCTTCGAGGCCGGGGATAACAGAAGGTCCATAAAGTCTCTGTACAAAACACAGAAGTTAAAAATCAAACGCCAGACTCTTACTATTAAACACAATGTTTCCATTCCCACATCAGTGACATTAGTAGAGAAATGAATCCTTACACCATATCCTTCTGGCCTAACACAACAGCCTGTCTTAAAAGCTGACCCCAGAACATGGACTTGTGCATCTTATCCTTCAACCGGTCACCAAACGTAGCCGATGAGGCGCCTTGCGAAGATTCTGGAGGAGCTGAATCCAGCAAAGGATCCATAAACTCGCAATACTTCTCTAGCTGATTCTCATATCTACAACTCAATAATACACACATAACTTAACAAGCACCAATTTCCAGATTATAAGAGAATACTACTAGTACTAAATAGTGACCTCGGATAAGCTTCGGC
Source organism: Fragaria iinumae (assembly GCA_009720345.1). Lineage (NCBI taxonomy): Eukaryota > Viridiplantae > Streptophyta > Magnoliopsida > Rosales > Rosaceae > Fragaria > Fragaria iinumae. Next base: position 19,299,921 of record CM019117.1, on the reverse strand, counting down.
GTCTAGTTTGGAGAATTTAGCGATCTCCGAATGGTTGAGATCCTTGTCCTGCCCTAGAAGAAGATAACGACCGTCCAAACACGGCGTAAATGACGACGGACTCCGCTTCAGCAACTTCATCCCGTGCCGAGCTAGCTCCAATTCTCTGTTACTCATCAAAATCAGAGCATTGTTTGATTCGAATTTCAAATTCAAGTGAATGTTGGATTAGTGGATATGGAGCGCTGAGACTATTCCTCCTGTCTCTTCCTCTTCTCACTAGTCCGCGGCATAGTGGATATGGAGCTTGCGGTCGCTGTGGAAGACGACGATGTGGTCGTGGGAGAGGCCGATAGGGATCAATAGAGCAAGGGAGGAGGTGGTGATGTGGAGGCAACGTCGATATGGGAGGAGACGGCGATGTGGAGGCGACATCAATATGGGAGGAGACGGCTTGAAATCAATTTAGGGATTTCAGTTACTAAGAGCTAGTATATGACTTCGATCATTGCAAGGGATTTGGGTTTACTAAAAGAAACAGCCCACGAATGTGACTATTTCGTCACTTAAGCAAGATCCAAAATTTGGCCCAAAATATTGGCGGAAGTTTGACCCGCCAAATATTATGGAGTTAGGTGACGAATTCATAAACTTTCGTCATCTAAGTGAACCAAATTTCTTTCAACCATTTTCAAATTTTTGGACTTAGTTGACGAAATAAATATATTTCGTCGTCTTATTTTAATTTCAACACATTTATTTATTTTTCTTTTTTTCCTAAAAAGAAAAGGTTTTGATAGGATGTGATTTTGTTAAATAGGGAGCAAGCAATATTTTCAAAAATCTTATGAAATAAGATGTGATCGGTATGGTGAAATACGACTATGGTTGAAAAATCACATATTTCCGGTAACGTTTGGTCCCCGATACAAGCGGTCAACCCTATATACGCTTATGTTTCCCTATGTGGAGCCCTATCGTCGAGAGGTGAACGTACCCAAATTTTTACATGACTGGTTACATCTCATCAATGTGAGAGTTTTGTGTGTGAAAGAATCAATCAAACTAGGTCATATAGGGGTAGGTAAGAGTGTTTTTGTGTAATAAGTGACGTTAATTTAATGTTGACCGCGTGGATAGAGACCTAAACGTTTTCGAAAACTAGTGGATTTTTTTTCATAACCGTATTTAAGTACACTGATCATATAGAACGGTGGGTTTTCTAAAATTTTACTTCTACCTCGTAGTTGGTTCAAAAAGACACACAACTTTATGTTTCGTCACCTAATTAAAGGTGTTAGACGACGAATTTGTTTTCGTCACAAAAGTAAGTTGTTAGGCGACGAAATGTATTTTCGTCACTTAAGTGCTCAAAACTTAGGTGACGAAAATATATTTCGTCACCTAACCTATCACTTACATGACGAAATATATTTTCGTCACCTAAGTGCTTAAAACTTTGGTGACGAAAATATATTTCGTCACCTAATCTATCACTTATATGATGAAATATATTTTCGTCACCTAAGTTAGCTCTAAGGTGACGAAAATAGTGACGAAATAATATTTCGTCACCTTACCTGACTTAGATGACGAAAATTGTCACTGAGGTGACGAAACCGGTTTCGTCACTAAAGTGTTCTCTTAAGTGACGAATTAAAAATATTTCGTCACCTTAGAACCTTTTTCTAGTAGTGCCCGCTGGTTAATCCAATACATACTGAAAAAAATAAAACAAGGGGAAGATATATCACCATGTAAGAGGAGCCTCCAAGGCTCGGGTCGGTGCCTCCCAGACTATAGTAGCATCCCACGTTAAGCACTTAACTCACCTATGATGAGGATCGCTAATAAGGCTAGCTAGCAATAAATAATAATATCTTATCGGTGCCTCCCAGGCTATAATAGCGTCCCACGTTAAGCGCTCGACTCACCTATGGTGAGGACCGCTAATAAAGCTAGCTAGTAATGAAATATAAGCGACCCTATATTATAGTGACTAAAAATATACAAAATCACTTAAATATCCATTAAACTTTCCCAAGATCATACGAATGGTACGGTTTCCAACCGTACTTGAAAATCATTATAAGAAATTATATTAAAACTTAATGACGTGTCTCACACGTCAAAATATTCTCAAAGCCATAATATAAGCGAGATTTAATTAACAAGTAAAAATCGTAATTAAAATCTCAAACCAAAATACTCGCTAAAATATTCTCAAGGTCAAGATCGATATTCCACAAATAAATGCGAAAATTATAAATAGCGAACTACCGAAAATCTCATTTTCGGAAATCTTTTATAAATCTCAAGTCCACAAATAAAACAATCATAATAAAATCTGGAATTTATAAAGAATATCCAAACTCAAATACCGAATTAGTAATCCGAGCTCAAATCCATAAATCATTACCAACCAATAATCAATGCTTCAAACTCAAATAATTTCCAAGATCATCTCATAAGCCGAAATTATAATATAAGCTCGGAAAATAAAATAATAAATTATAAAATATTGCATGCATATTTATTTAAAACCAAAATATCCACTCACAAATTTAGGCATAAGCCCGACGATATCCGCATCGCCACTCAAGCGATGTTCCCTTCGTATCTTGGCACAATAAATATGTTTAGGTCCACTATTCAATTCCGGAAAAATAAATACTTGAATATAAACACCCAAATCTCTTCCGCTTAACCCACTACTCTTACTAGGGTTAAGCTTACCGGATTCACACCAAACTCTACAACAACCTTAATTCATCAATTCTAACATTCTAGAATAAATACCAAGGAAATCCAACGGCCGGATTTTCATTCTAACAACCGCCAACATTCTCAATCTTTGAAAAATCCCAAACCTAACCAAAACTCCTCAAAAAATTTCAAACTTCACATCATTAAACTCCCCTTAATATAACACATTTAAAACCCTGAAAGCCCCCCTTACAGCGGTGGCGCCGCCGTCTGCTCCGCCGGCAGCGGCGGCCGACTCCGGCGACCCCCAAAGCCTACCAAAATTTAACAGCATCTTCCTCTCAACCTGCTCTACAACTTTCCTAACTAGCACAAAGCCTAATTTCAAGCTTAACTAGGTCAATCAAACAAAAACACAATAAGGAACCCTAGAAATTCACATACCCGATTCTCCTTACCTAGACCAAGAGGGAGTGAATACATTTGAGAGATTGATGCACGGGATGAGAGCTTCCTATTGAGCCAAGCAGCTCCGGTTATGGCGGCCGAAGGAGGGAGTTCCGGCGACGGAACACCACGGGACCGTTGGGGCTTTCGGGTGACCTTTCTCTCTCACGGCGGCGCTAGGGCGGCTCTCATCGGTCCAAGAAGAAAGCTGGGTCGATGGCCGACTGCTTAGGACCGGTGTGGCGCTCTGTGATGGCCGGACGGCGGCGGACGGAAGTGAAGGGTCCGGCGGGTCGGGGGAGTTCGGGGGAGAGGAGAGAGAAGGGAGAGAGAGAGAGAGTTTGGGCTTCTCCTACCCGGTCAAAACTTTAATACCCAACAAAAATAATGCTTACTAAAATTTACCCTCTTTTTACCAACTAAAAATTTACCATTTTATCTGATAATTTTTTTATGTTAACTCCGATTTTAACGTATAGCATGTCTACGAATTCGTATTAACGTCCTCTACAACTTCCTTAAAGAAATTTTCCCAAAATAATTTTCCTACAAAAAGTCAACTCCAGGGTCCTTTAACAGTAAACGGTTACTCAACTCAGTAAAAGGTCAAAGTAACAAAAAAGTCAATAACGTAAATTAACTTAAGAACCGGGATGTGACATTCCCTCCTCGGCGAGTCCGCCGAATTCCAATTTTCCGGCAAGATCACCCAAAACTTCAAAGAAGATCGATCTCGCCGGAAAACTGGAACGGCGGACTCGCCGGGGAGGAAAAGTGATCGGGGACGCTGCTGGAGTCCGCCCGGGTGGAGGCGTGCTGTCGTCGGCACCGGACGGTGGTGAACGGAGGGACGTCCGCACTTTAAGGACGGTGCGGACGTCCGCTCCACATCGTTTTCGTATATATATATATATATATATATATATATATATATATATATATATATATATATATATATATATACACACACATGATGTGCTTTTGAGGATGGTAGAAGTATATATATTGGTGCGTAGAGCTAGACAAATGGAGAGATAAATGCAGAGATGGAGTCGCTCTCTCTCTCAGTTTATGAGCAAAGAAAACAAAACAATTAATAAAGCCAAAATTTCTTGTCGATCTCCAACTAGATTCTAGCAGCTAGCTAGATCTCTGTCTCGAGTGCCCAATAATATTTCCATAATGATCAAGTTGAGCCAGATGCCTGGATCTATGAATGAAACCCAAGCTAACCAAACATGGCAAACTTACAGAGAGATTGAGTGATCTACGGAGCTTGAGTGCTACTGTACACAAACGTATATACGTGAAGATATAGCAGTACTGTGTGATTGTGATGAATTGGTAATGTCATAATGAGACTTTTCGAGTTGTTGAAGATGCAGTTTCTATCATTGGAAAAAGACCCTACACAAGTTAATAAACAGCAAACCCTAATCAGTGATTGTATCCGAGTCTCGTGTACATTAGTACGTTGTGTGCAGGCTTTTTCAAGCTTTCGAGGACGAGCTTATTTGAATGTTAATGGTGATTCAAGTGTTGGGAAATGGAACCAAGTTAATGGAGATCGAAAAAGACTGAGAGAGGAGGTCCATCCTCTTTCAGGGTATAGGTATTCATTGGCATTCACTCCATCACCAACGCGACCTATGAGAGGCCAAAAAATCATCAGCTTTTTCATGTTCCATATATTGCTTCATTTCGTATGTACTCTTCTTTCTTGAAACATTTTCGAGTTCATTTTTCTTTGCTTTTTTTTTTTTTATCATATTTTAACTCTATAACCTTTAGGTATATATGATGACTATATGAGTATATTATTTGTGCAAAGACTATAGTTAGGGAAAAACAACAAGCTCCGTGAGCTCATGCTCTTTGTTACGAGTGCTGATAAATGAAGAGAGAAATTGAGGGGGTTTTTTTTTTTTGGGGTAAATAAACAAGTATATTAAACTAAAAAAGGGATGGCAAGTCCACTACAACCAAAACCAAATGTAAAGAAACTACAAAACAACAGAAAAACAAGGTAACTAAAAGAAAAGAAAAGAAAACAAAACCTGAAAATGAACAAAGCAAGAAAGGCCCAAGATGAAAAATTGAGGTTGATTTTGGCCGAGTGACAATGTGTGAAAGCTACTCTCTTTAATAATCAACATATTGCATGTATAAATTTCTTTTCTAGCTAGCCTGTTTGTATATAGCGCCAAGGCAGGTGACGCCCAATATGTTGCGGCAGATATTGGGTGTCGGCCTCTTGTATCGTCTTCTCGGACAAGAGTTCCCTTATTTTAGTGAATTTAATGCATGTTGGCATATGATCGAGTTATTGTATGAAGAAAGGGAGTAAGGGTTGCGGGGAAAGTTCAAGAAGCTTGTGGAAGATTTGCTCACGTCTACATATGAGCATTGGCGACAAACGTGTTTCTTGGTGGGTGGCGAGTGGCAGGAGCTTCACGAGCACACGTTTCAAATTCTGGGGTCATTTCAGAAAATAGGTATTAACTGTTGTTGTTGTGCCTTTTGATTTGTTGTGATTCTTGCAAGGCCGAACCTGAGATTTTAAGACCTGAGACGAGTTCAAAGAATGGTGTCCTCTAATGGTTATTAAAAAACGGTTATTCGGCCTTAGAAGAGCTATAGATGTTCTAAAGCAATATAAACTGTTTTTTTTTCTTTTTGGTAATATGTATGTATATTTCATTAAGAGAAGCAAGCCCCAAAATAACCCAGCAAAAGTATTGTGGTCAAATTACAGAAAATAGCTAAGCTTCTCTATCTCAGCTCGAAACAGAGAGAGAGAGAGAGAGAGAGAGAGAGAGAGAGAGAGAGAGAGAGAGAGAGAGAGAGAGAGAGAGAGAGAGAGAGAGAGAGAGAGAGAGAGAGAAGGCAAAGCGCAAAAACCAGGGTTAAAAGAGAAACAAGAGGTTAAGAAGGGACAACCTCACAACCACAAAACACAGATTTTTATGGAACCATCGACGGTCATCACTTGTCATCATCATCAAACTTCTCTGTAATACCTCAGATTTTCATATCAATTTTCTTATATTATTTCCGAAATTAATGAAGAATTATTTATGGAAATTCTTATTTGTTTATGCAAAGTTGATGTTTCGGGAGTATTAATAATTAAGGTGTCTTGTTTTAAGTGGCCAAAAGTTGATTTTTTTATCGGTAAGTTATTTTCAAAAAGTTCCTTCATGAAAGTTACGGTAAGAAGAAGTTAGTTTCCGGTTTTGAAAAGTATATAAATAGAAAGTGGTGGGATCTATTTTTGGAAACCCTAAATCAGTCTCTCTCTCCTCTCTCCCGACCCTCCCATGCATCTCTTCTTCTCCGGCACATAACTCTTTCACCCGACCACCAAATTGGACGTCGCCGGTCCTGTTGGGTTCGCACGGACGTCCTCTCCATTTCTAGGGCAGTCTCGCTCGCCGTCTCGCCGCCTAGACGCCGCCACAAAACGGCGGAGCTGCTGCTATCTCGCCGGAAAGCCGGTGATTTTGGCAGCGACGAGGGGCAACCTTAGGTGAGTTTTGGTCCTCTCCTCCTTCTGGTTATGGCTAGGCAGAGTTTGAAACAAGTTTTTGAACCCCGGAACTTGCAGATTGAAGCTTGAGTCCGTGGTGGTGTTTCGGGGCGTTTTCCGGCCGATTCCGGCCAAATTGGTTAAAACCTCAGGTATTAAAGTTGCTCATCTTGCTTCAATCTACAAGCTTGCTGTTGGGAGTTTCCCTAAATTTTGAAGTTGGTGGAGGCGCGTGGGGCTCACTCGCCGCCGCCTGTGGTGGCGCGTGGCTGCGCGTGGCTGCGCGTCCTTGAAGCTTTAGGTTTCGATGCTTAGCTAGCCCTTGTTGTGGTGAGCTTATTGAGAGGTGGAAATTCTAGGTTGTGAGCAAGGATTGCATGTTGGGTTCTAGGTTTAATCTTAGACTTGTGCAAGGTTTTGAGTGTCTGTTTTAAGAGTAAGAAGCTGCAGTTTTGGGTCGTTAACTTTGATGACCTTGGAAGGTTGTCCTCTTTTGGACAAGGTTTAGTTTAAGGGTGTTTGATATCCTATAGTACTTGGTTACTAAGGTTATTAATTGTGTAATTTTAGGTGTTTTGTGAAGTGTGATTGGCTTGGCTCTTATGTTGTGTTGAAGACGCAACGGGAGTATTTTAGGTGAGTAAATCTCACCAAGGTTCACAATTAGACCGAATTTATTATGGTCATTTGATGATGATGTTGAATTTAGTAATGTGCTATTATTTATTTTAAAATATATGAGCTTGATCGCCAACTGCTCATAGGTAAGATAAAACAAGTTTTCCTATTATATGATTATTTTTAAGGTTCTTGTGATCATAATATTTTTCATTATTGATAGATTATTCTTATGGGAATATCTATGTTTGTTCATATAAATATATCTATGTGGAAAGATATAATTTTATGATGTGCTCTTTGTGTTGTTGATGATGATATTTTTATATTGTGAATTGTTATTTAAATAGTCAAACCGGGTTCCAAGCCTTTAATCGGGTGATTGGTTACGGTTATGATGATATTATTATTTTTTGATTTGATATTGGACAGTCAAACTGGGTTCCAAGCCTTTGACCGGGTGATTGGTTACGGTTAGGAATAGAGCTCTAGTTTGTCTATCGGTGTAGGTCATGGGAGGTACCTTAAGGTATCTGGGACCCATGGGTACATCTTATTTGTAAAAGTGTTGGATTTGTAGAATTAATTATTGTTCTTAATTGTTCTTGTGTTTTATTTGGATGTTAGAAATATTGAGTTATTTTTGGGAGTTACTCATACAGGCTTTTTAGCTTACCGGGTTTGTTGTTTACAACCCGGTGCACCAATTCATAGTGTAGGGGTGAGACATGCATGTGATGATCCGCAGGGTTGAGGCGGAGGCATAGTGGCAGAGTTTTAGTTGCTGTACACTTTATATTTTTATATTTGGTAGACAATATTAAACTCATGTGACTATTTTCATTTTCTTGACTTTCAAGTCTATGTAAACAAGGAAATGTAATATTTAACTCAGTGTTGAGTTGTGTGACATTTACATTTCCACAATTGAGTTTTAGTTTTCTTTGAAGTTGTTGAACAGGTTTTGAGATTTTAATATTTTGAGATATATCATGCCTAAATTTTTGAAAATTTTCCTTCGAAAATTGGGGTGTGACATTCTTTGTCCTTGGTAGAGAAGTTTTTATGGACACGTCATCAAACAGATGGCGCGGTGACGGAAATTGGCCTCCGGCCTTTCCTTATTAGCGAAAATGATGTTTGGGTACCACGTTGATAGTTTTGCGAGTCTACGTATCACTTTGACCGTGCCACAAAAGTTTAGGGACCGGCGGTGCAATTTCCTCTTTAAAGAATACTAAAGACCTTCTAGTATGACTGTTTGGATGTCATGCACACTTCAAGCTATGTGGTTATTGTTTGTACCATTTTTTACACGTTGGCCTACTAGGCCGAATCCGTTGGTTGCGAGGAAGATTACAACATTTAATGATAATTATCGCGATTACTTCGTATAATTATCATCATCATTATTGAGATTTGCCGAGATTCATTATTTGGTATTAACATTAATACATACCAAATATTGAAGCAACGACAATATATGACAACAAATTAACATTATGGCTAATCGGAAGCAATCAAGAGCAAATCGATTCTAACGGTGCCTCAAGAAGAAAGTAAATATGGTGCGATTAAGGAATGAGCAATATGAAGCGTAATCTTTATTCCGGTCATTAAGACCGAAATTCAAATATTTAATTGTATTCTCTTTCCTTAATTATGCGTTTGTAATTGTATATATTTGACCCTCAACCTCATTGTAAAAGGGTCTCTGACCAAAAGACACACTTCAATACAATCTCAAATACACCAAATTCTCTACGAATTCTCTACGATATCAATCTTTTTATCCATGTTCTAGAATAGTTCTCTTCTTTTTTTTATTCGCTTTCTTTACATTCCGTACTTTATCGGTTTCTTTACATTCCGCACTTTAGTTTCATGCAATTTCTCTTCCATGTATTTAAATTCATGCACTTTAATTTCTCGCAATTATTTCAAGCAATTTACGTTTCATGCAATTTAAATTTTCGCAATTAGATTTTCGTTCTTTTGCTTTCTGCTATTTATTTCTCGCAAACTTATACAAAAAATCACAAAAAAAAGAGAAGTACCATCAGTGAAAACGCCGAAAGTCCTTGCAACAAAGGCTAGAGAACCTAAAGGTCGAGACGGTTCCTTCCTCGGCCTACAATCACTTGGAAGAAGTCAGATCAGGTGCAAAATTTTATCAAAACCTCACTTGGCCAACAGGCCGCTAGTTGGCATGCCCGCACACACTAGAAGGACGATTGCACCTTCGAGTCCCTCGGCCTCTCTTTTCGGCCGAGGCGGTTTTTGAGGCAAACAGTTATCAGCTAAATTTTAGTGTCATGCACGCTTCATTCTATGTGTCATAAATAAGCTACAATGCCTTGCAATAAATATTGAAATCGGATGTCGGATCATAAAAATAATGCAGCTGCATAATCATGTGTCATTGTAATCGAAACATGCTGCACTTCAGACAATGAAAAGACATTTTTTCGGGCATAAATATATATATATATATATATATATATATATATATATTTTTATTAAAACAAATTTCATTTAATAAACTGCAATTACATAACAATCATAGTACCCAACAAGGGATTACAACTACAAGCAAATAATTCTAGCTTCAAACTACTTGTCCTCACTCCGAAGAGGAGAGAGTGACATGTCAATGGATCTAATAGAAACCGATAAGATCTTTTTTCGGGCCTAAATATTCACAAGGCTCCTTTGAATGAAAAAAAAAAAAAAAAAATCACCCCATGCGGATAGTTATAGCCACACGCGCATCTTTTACTTTTCTGCGAAATCCAGAGCTCCGACGAACGGCGTCACATATTTGGGAACGCAAATTTAAGGGTTTTGAAGAATCAGAGGGTAATTCCTTCCTTTCGGTGAGTAACTCCTCCTTGACCAGAACTAAGCTGTATTTTTTTTTTCTTGTTGCAGTATTTCGATTTCACATTGCGAATTGAATGAAAACAAATCTGGGGACGCGAAATCCTTCTCTTTCCCTTTCGTTTCAGTTATCTTTAACGGTTTCGTATGCGAGTTGGTCCTATACTTTTTTGTTTTATCAGTAATTCGATGCTAACTTGTGAATTGAATGCTGCTTTCAAATTTTCATTGCATATTTTTAGGATTCCAAGAATCAGATGATATTTCGTTTCAAACTTTCAAGAACAAACATGATATCTGCATAAGAGTTATCCTAGTAAAACTAAGAATGTACCTCTCTCTGTAGCCCAATCTCCCTTCATTGATGTCTTAGCTGAAGCCACCATCTTGTCTTTGTTTTCTGTCTTACACACAAAAGCTATCAATAGGGAGATGCAAAAGTCTTCTGTGTTTCTGAATCAAAAGCGGGAGGCTTCTCTTAATGCAAAAGCGATACAGAACACATGGACTTAAGCCTTCTATTTATAATGGTCTAAACCGGATTCAATCCCATAACCAAATCCTTATTGAACTCAATGTTAACAACTGTAAAGGCATGATCCTATCACAATACTAATTCGTTGTATTTCAGGTTAAACACTATGAACCCTCTTTGTAAACCAACTGATATACAACATGGAATACTTATCTGAAATAGAGTTTGAGACTTAAGCTTCTTCTTATTCAATCCATGTTCGATACTGATTCGATCATAATGCTACAGATGTGTTCAAGTCCACTTCAGTTCTAACACATCTTGCATCCCTTTCTCAATGTCAACAGTGATGAAATATCCCTCCCTTTCATATTTAACATTGTTACATTGTTTGCAGACCTGAAAGCACATATTTATAGTGTATATTAGGGTGAAAAGAAACAAAGACTATATATTAAGGTAAATATAGTAGCACAACGGTAAATGTAGATGATCGAGTGACAGACAATATAAAATTGTTCGATGCAGAAGAGGTGGGCATGCTTTCAGAAGAAATGCTTGTACCAGAAGAAGTGCTTCTTCATGTATATAACTGTTCTGTCATCTTTTGGAACATTACTGGACCAATTTGCGTGTGATAGACCTCATTTCTACAGTTACAACGTCTCTTTCCTGTTGCTTGCTTTATAACATTCTTATGCCTCCAAACCTGACAAAATCCACGTAAGAAGTCATAATCAGATCTACTAGGGAGTGGTGGCGGATGAAATTTTAGTAAGAGTGGGTCTTTCATGGATTCAGTTCATTCAGTTCAATATTAATTCATATTTTGTTTGCAGTTGGCAAAGTACTCCATTGCTTAATTATACTGACAAGATGTTTTGCATTGTATGCAAACCGAAATTCAGCAAAAACCCAAATTCTCAGAGAGAGACAATGTTGAAGTTCCTCTCGCGCGTGAGGATCGAGTTCAACGCATTGGACCCATGCACAGCTTCGTGCATGGACTTCTTGGCTTAGTGCAACGCTCCCAAGGCCAAGGAGTCCAATCCCAGCTGCGCCGTCCAGGTCAAGCGCCGCACCGATGACGAGCCGCCCAAGATCATCGTCACCTTCGCCAACGGAGTCGAGGAGGTCTTCGACCCCACTGCCACGCCCGCTCAGAGCATCAGGACCATGATTCTTGAGAAGGGTTGTATGCTCGAGACCGAGCAGATGTTCCACGATGTTGGTGTGGCCTGGCCGGTGCTTATTCCGGCGGAGGAGCTCACCCAGCCGGTGCCTGGTACCAAGGTGCGTGTTTCTGTTGCTCTTGTTCTTTTTTTTGCTTTGGATTTAGAGGTTGTTAGCTCACTGTGGCATTTCGTCGAACATGTTATGTGCATTGATGAATGAATGGAAATTGGGTCTGATATATGAATTTGATTAGACTCTGCAGCCTTCTGTCATCATTCATTGTTATGTAACCATTAGTGTTTGTAAATTTGAGGTTGAATTTATATTTGATGTAAAGCTTAGGTTTTGAGTTGTAGCTTTGGACTAGCTAAACTTGGTGAATACTTGTGACTACGAGGGTCTGATAACTTGTGGACCAAATATTATTGGTTTTTATGAATCATCGAGTGTTTTTCAATCAAAATCTAAACTTTGGCCGAGACCTTGATTTTCACCCAAAAGGAGTGGGCTATAGCACACAGTTTTTTTTTGTGGTGAAAATCGCATTTTCTTGTTTTCCCACCAAAATCTTTCCAGCCTGAGATTGTGATTTTGAAGTAGTTCTTTAGTTGACGGAACTCAAAATTCTCAACTATTCTTGTATAATGGTTTCCAAAGTCAGAAAATGAGATAATTTTATAATTTTATATTTAGCCTGCAGATGCTCTCCGGTGAAAGTAAGAAGGTAGGATGTCGTGGTGGAGGGTTTAGAAAGAATTTTAATCATCACTATGACTGCCACTGCTTCAAAGGCCTATTCGTGTCTAGAATTCTTGTGGATCTTAAGGTCATAGCATGTTTAACGAGTCATTAACTGTGATGCTGCATTTTATATTGTATGATTAGAGGGAGCTTATGTCTTCATGTTGTGGATACATGCATAGACCATTCCACAACCTATTCTATATGGAGCCTCCCAACGCTGTTAGGGAGATGGAAGGCCTTTCTTTTGGCAATCTACTTATATTCAATTTGGCCTGAGGCCTGAGGCTGTAAACACGAAATAATCCTGTAACAAATAACAGAAAGACACGTGTACAAGATAAAATATTTGTATTGATGAATTTGCAGGTTACAATCTCTGTTGGTATTCTTTTACAAGAATTTCCTCTGATTCGATCTCCGACGTCGATTTGATCTAAGGGTGACGAGCACTTAATCTTGAATCGAATTGTTGTAGTTTAGACTTCTTGTCATGTTGACGATTTGTAGAAGTTGATTGACCAAGGGCCGTAGAGGCTTGTTCTTGATCGGATTTAGGCCACGAGCAGTTTCACCTGGTGGTTTGTTCTTTGTCTTGGAGTTGGTGAAGATGTCGGCTATTTGGCAACATGATGACTCTTCGGGATTTGATAACTTCTAGACTTGAGGTTGATGAAGAATCGACTATTTGGCAGTTTGGTGACTCTTTAGAGTTTGACAACTTCTAGGCTTGAGATTGATGAAGAATCTGCTATTTGACAGCTTGATGATTCTTCGGAGTTTGACAACTTCTAGGCTTGAGGTTGATGAAGAATCAGCTATTTGACAGCTTGATGATTCTTTAGGATTTGACAACTTCTAGACTTGAGGTTGATGAAGAATCGGCTATTTGGCAGCTTGATGATTCTTCGGGATTTGACAACTTCTAGGCTTGAGGTTGATGAAAAATCGGCTATTTGGCAGCTTGATGATTCTTCAAGGGCTTTGGGAGACTTCCGAGCTCTTGGGAGTGAGTTTTCTCTCTCTCTGGTTTGCTACTCCTTTAGTTCGCTCTTGGTTCGCGTCCTCGTTTGCCTCCTTGGTCCGCTTCCTCCTTCGCCCCCCTCCTCTTGGTATGAGAGGGGGTATTTATAGTGTTAACATGCCTTCGCTTTTGGCAAGTAATGAAGATACTGAATCAATGATATTTCCTTAATCGAATTAATCGAATCAATGAATCTTGACTGATTGATTTACTTGCCAATTTTAACAGAATCAAATCAATCAATCTTAAGATTTAGATATGCCCAATAAGGTACAATTGATTTGGATTGAATATCCTGCTTTGATCAGGATCCTCAGTAAAGGGCGGGCCACCTCGCGGATATGAAAGGAATATGAAAGGAAGGTGCGTGGAATCTTGACTTCCAAGCAAGTGGGGATTTTCTGGGTCTCACCTCGCAGACGACTTATCTTGGACGTACATCCCCGCATGCATGCGAACTCTGTCGTCTAGCTACTTTGCGAGTTTCCCTACGTGGGGCCATCTCGCCTTGCCTTTATGTCAATCTATGCGCGCGGAGTCAGCTCGCCTCGCGAAGTCTGTTCGCCTCGCAAAGTCTTATTCGCCTCGCGAAGTTCAGTTCGCCTCGCGAAGTCCAGTTCGCCTCGCGAAGTTCAATTTGCCTCGCGAAGTCTTGTTCGCCTCGCGAAGTTTACTCTCTCCTGACCGCTGGCGAACCTTCACCAATTATTTTTGGGGATGTCCGATTAATTTAATTTAATTGATATCTGATCATCAATTAACACTTGATAATTGATTTCAATCAGGATTTAAGGTTTTTGTTGTCGGCCGACCATTTCCACGTTGCCACGTGTTATTTCTGACGGCTTTCCAATTTTGTTGACTCACGAGCCACGTATTTGCGTGGATTATTCAACGACTATTATTATCGTTAAATTTTATATGTCTACCATTGCCCCCACTTCAAGGTGCGTCGTAGCCATGCTGTCGTCATGTGCTAGAGGCGCAACTTGAAGTCTATGTTAATGGGTTAATTTTGTGAGAGTTCCCAAAGTGATAGGGATTCCTAATTTTGTAAGGATTCCTTATTTTCTTGTAGAGGTTCCTTAAATTTATAGGATATCTAATTTTTGTAGGGATTCCTTACTTCGCAAGGATTCCTACGAACTTGATTTGGTAAAGTTTCCAAGTAGTGGGCGGAAACCTTTGATGTATTCCTTTCTTGATTTGCTTGATTCTCCAAACTTTTCCAGTTTCAATGAGGAACGACTGAACTATAAATTAGAGCTTCCGGTTTAACATTCTTCATCACAAAGTTACAACCATCTCGCTGCGAGATCAGCAGTACACTTCTCCTTTTTTTTTTACTCCTTTTGATTTGATTTCTATGGCGCAGAGTTATATAATTAGCTGACCCCTCTTTTTTTAATCTTGTATGTGTAGGTCGCGAGGTATTTCTGAGTTATCCATCTTCAGTAACGGCAAAAACTTTACTCGGCGAGGCGCGGTAGAATTTTAAGACAGCGAGGTGCAACAGAAACTTAAGGCAGCGAGGCGTACACCACTTCGCATGGCATTTTTCAAAAGTTTCAAGAAAGACACAATCACTATTCTTGAAGACACTAACGATGTTCAAAGCGATGGCACCACCTTATATACCTATCCTTCATTGACTGGGCCGTGCGCCCTCAAGTCTCCCTCGTATGATGGTTCAGGTCATATTTCTAGGTGGGCTTTCCAACAATCACGTCAGCTGACCATCTTCCAATCAGCCAAATCCACCAGCGAGAAGCGAAGCGCAGATGTATGGATGTTGAAGTCTGCCCATCATGACCATAATGTTCCTCCAACACCGTTCGTGCTTCTTAGCGACCGTACGTGCAATGGAGAGGATTTCGTGCAAACGGAGTCTTCTCCTACACGGAACGTTACTGGGAGTGGTTAGAAGACATCCTAAGCCGAAGTAGAGATCTCATCCACAAAACTGGCCTCTACCGAGCGGTGTTTGCATCGCTCTTCAGCTATGACCGTGTTGCACCTGTGATGCGGGCCTTCTGTGAGTTTTGGTGCCCTAGCACGAATACTCTTCACACATCGTGTGGCGAGATGTCTATTTCTTTGAGGGACTTGACATATATTTGTGGCTTGCCCATAACTGGAAGGTTCTACGACGAAGTTGTTCTATTTATCGAAGAATTTTCAGCCAAGGATAAAGGTGGGGATGGATATCTTAGCCATAGTCCCTAAAGAACGCAAAGTGATCGTTGACCGTGAGAACGTTAACCGCCCAGACATTGTCTACCTCACCTGCCTTCGATCTGGATTTCTTACTCTTAGGCAGGACAACCGGCGAGTCGTTCAACTCTACAGTCCTTACCATTTCAGTCGTCAGTTCGGCTATGTTCAAGATGTTCCAGGAAGCCTTCAAAAAGATATCCGCACGGGCGCATTATCCTTGACGTTCTGTCATTGAGAAAGCTTTACTAAACATGAGACAAGGAGCGCAGTGACGTTGCCGCCTGAGAGCGCTTTAACATAGTACATGGTGACTCATGATTATGTTGAATGGTGGTCCAAAGTATATCGTTCCATGCCCAAGATGACTTTAGCAACAATGCCTGTTGTCGGGTTGCAGCACAAGCCTCTAAAAGCGAAAGAAGACAAGATCACCGCTCGCATGGTACTGCCCCGCCAGAAAGTGGTTCCCCACGAGATACCATCTCGCTAGAGAGTGGTTTCCCGCGAGATACCGTCTCGCCAGAGAATGGTTCCTCGCGAGATACCGTCTCGCCAGAGAGTGGTTCCGCGCGAAATTGAACCTGACAATAACTCGCATGCATCTTCCATCAAGGCGTTGCCCCCAAGTAGTAGCTCTCCAAATGAACCGCACCAAGTTTTAGAAGGTCATGGGGACTCATCTGATCATCGTCTTGCCTGGAGTCGCCTCGAGATGAAGGGGACCAATACTCAAGCAAAAAGGCTTAGTGGAAGTAGCAACAGTTCTAAGGCCGTGAACTTCAAGCGTCGAAGGATTGAACCCGACCTTGGCTCTGTTTATTTTAATCCCAACGATGGATTTCTCCTCAATAGCAATTTTCTTGGCGAAATTCCGGGTCCCTCGCAACAAATGCCAAATTATGTTGAGGTAAGTTCGCCAACATCAACATGCATCTCTTTCTAACATTATATGCATGATCTGAACTTTTTTTTTTTACGCATGTAATAAGTCATTTTGACAATAGAACTCATTATGCAATAAAAAATAATTTTTTTTTTGATATGACTGAGCTTAAGAATATAATTCTCAAGCTGCCTACGTATCCTTCCAAAGAAAGAATCAAGTCATAACGTAGTTCAAGGATGAAGATTTAGAACTTTTTTTTTTTTTTTTTTTTTTGAGTACCTTGTGCAGTTTAGGCTCATGTAGGCTAGGAGTATTTTTTGTCATTTGCAGTTTAAGCTCGTGCAGACAAGGAGCATTTTTTGTCATTCGCAGTTTATGCTCGTGCGAACAAGGAGCGTTTTTTGTCATTCGCAGTTTATGCTCGTGCGAACAAGGAGCGTTTTTTTGTCATTCGCAGTTTATGCTCCTGCGGACATGAAGCGTTTTTTGTCATTCACAGTTTATGCTCGTGCGGACAAGGAGCGTTGTGAGTTTGGTGTGGTCTACATGAGGCTCGGCAGGTTGCATGCCCCCAGCAAAGACAACGATGACACTGCTTTAAGTTATTCATAGATGAAGGTAGCATGATTTGACTGAGCTACGTCATCTTCAACGTCTAAACATATCTTTCCTTGTTGTGCGAGCTTCATGATGAGGTCTTTCAAAACGAAGCACTTCTCCACCGGATGACCGATGACACGGTGGTACTTACAGTATTTTGGATCATTGATGCGATGCATCTCTTTTGGATGCTTGCAGTTTGGCAATTTGATTACTTCTTTTTCAAGCAAGTTTTCCAACATCTCAGCAACATCGGAATCTAGAAAGGGGTGACTTTTAGCTTCCAAGTCTTTTAGAGTTTTCCTCCTTGCTTGATCTTGAGTTGACTGAAACTTCTTTTAATCATTTGATTTGACTCGTTTCATGACCCTTGCAGGAGTTGCACTGATTGCCAAAGACTCTCTATTCTCTGGTTCCATGATGTCACATTTTCTTTGGCCATGACTAGCCAAACTGAGTTCCATGTCATGAGCTTGAGTAGCAAGTTCTTCAAAGGTGCGAGGCTTTATCCCTTGAAGAATGTACAACAAATCCCAATGCATGCCTTGAATACACATTTCTACCGCTGACAATTCTGAGAGTCGGTCTTTGCAGTCGAGACTTAGTGTACGCCAACGATTGATGAACTCTACAGCAGGCTTGTCGTTTTGTTGTTTGGTGTTGGTGAGCTCTAACATACTCACCATGCGACGTGTGCTGAAGAAGCGGTTCAAGAACTCCTTTTCCATTTGCTCCCAACTATCAATGGATTCAAGCTCCAAGTCTGTAAACCATTCAAACGCCGTGCCTCGGAGTGAGCGAACAAATTGCTTCACAAGATGATCACCATCGGTGCCAGCACTGTTGAATGTTTCGATGAAATGTGCGATGTGTTGCTTGGGGTTACCTTTGCCATCAAATTGTTGAAACTTGGGAGGTTGGTAACCAGTTGGCATTCTCAAATTGTCTAGCCGCTTGGTGTAAGGCTTGGAATACGTCAGTGTATCTCGAGACGAACCACCATATTGAGCTTTGATTGTCTTGGCAATCATGTCATGAAGCTGTTGAGCTGACAATGAAGCTAGGATGGAATTTGATTCCCCTTTTTGCTTGGAAGATGATCCACCAGACATGTATTTCTTATCACCATGAAGGTTATTCTCCGAGTCATTGTCATGGCGAACTTCCAACTTCTCCATGAACGATGCAATTTCTACATCCTTCTCTTTAATGGTCTTTTGGAGCTTCTTCACCGCTTCAGTCAACTGGGCTATTTGGGCCGCTTGTTCTTCCACGTTGATCACTCCTATCACCATGACATGCATGGCGCAAGAGTCGTCTTCTAGAATCGTGTTAATTTGATTGTCAAGAGGCAATTCCAAGTGTGGACATATCTTCGAATGAACTTCGGTTGTGGGCGAAGAAGAATTTGTCCTCGAGTTGCCTGACGATGTTGAACGTCTTTGCTTCACGAGGTTTGCCCCCATTGTTGTCCAAGCGTCGATCGGCTGAAACTGTTTTGAGGAATAAAGGTCGGATGTTGTGAGTTGAACTGACTCACTATGAGCAATATGACCGCTAAGGTTTCTACTACTTTTCAGAGTAGCTACCTTGTTGGTCTTGTTTTTCGATTTGATTTGCACCATCTTTGAAGCCATGTGATGAGGATGGTGAGATTGTCGAAGGAGGAGATGAGAGGCAGAGATGGTCCCACCGGGTGTGCCAATTTTGTAAACACGAAATAATCCTGTAACAAATAACAGAAAGACACGTGTACAAGATAAAATATTTGTATTGATGAATTTGCAGGTTACAATCTTTGTTGGTATTCTTTTACAAGAATTTCCTCTGATTCGATCTCCGATGTCCATTTGATCCAAGGGTGACGAGCACTTAATCTTGAATCAAATTGTTGTAGTTTGGACTTCTTGTCGTGTTAACGATTTGTAGAAGTTGATTGACCAAGGGCCGTAGAGGCTTGTTCTTGATCGGATTTAGGCCACGAGTAGTTTCACGTGGTGGTTTGTTCTTTGTCTTGGAGTTGGTGAAGATGTCGGCTATTTGGCAGCTTGATGACTCTTCGGGATTTGATAACTTCTAGACTTGAGGTTGATGAAGAATCGGCTATTTGGCAGTTTGGTGACTCTTCAGAGTTTGACAACTTCTAGGCTTGAGATTGATGAAGAATCGGCTATTTGGCAGCTTGATGATTCTTCGGAGTTTGACAACTTCTAGGCTTGAGGTTGATGAAGAATCAGCTATTTGACAGCTTGATGATTCTTTAGGATTTGACAACTTCTAGACTTGAAGTTGATGAAGAATCGGCTATTTGGCAGCTTGATGATTCTTCGGGATTTGACAACTTCTAGGCTTGAGGTTGATGAAAAATCGGCTATTTGGCAGCTTGATGATTCTTCAAGGGCTTTGGGAGACTTCCGAGCTCTTGGGAGTGAGTTTTCTCTTTCTCTGGTTTGCTACTCCTTTAGTTCGCTCCTGGTTCGCGTCCTCGTTTGCCTCCTTGGTCTGCTTCCTCCTTCGCCCCCCTCCTCTTGGTATGGGAGGGGGTATTTATAGTGTTAACATGCCTTCGCTTTTGGCAAGTAATGAAGATACTGAATTAATGATATTTCCTTAATCGAATCAATGAATCTTGACTGATTGATTTACTTGCCAATTTTAACATAATCAAATCAATCAATCTTAAGATTTAGATATGCCCAATAAGGTACAATTGATTTGGATTGAATATCCTGCTTTGATCAGGATCATCAGTAAAGGGAGGGCCACATCGCGGATATGAAAGGAAGGTGCGTGGAATCTTGACTTCCTAGCAAGTGGGGATTTTCTGGTCCCACCTCGCGGACGACTTATCTTGGACGTACATCCCCGCATGTATACGAACTCTGTCGTCTAGTTACTTCGCGAGTTTCCCTACGCGGGGCCATCTCGCCTTGCCTTTATGTTAATCTACGCGCGCGGAGTTTGTTCGCCTCGCGAAGTTTACTCTCTAGCTCGCCTGACCGCTGGCGAACCCTCACCAATTATTTTTGGGGATGTCCGATTAATTTAATTTAATTGATATCTGATCATCAATCGACAGTTGATAATTGATTTCAATCGGGATTTAAGGTTTTGTTGTCGGCCGACCATTTCCATGTTGCCACGTGTTATTTCCGACGGCTTTCCAATTTTGTTGACTCACGAGTCACGTATTTGCTTAGATTATTCAACGACTGTTATTATCGTTAAGTTTTATATGTCTATAGAGGCCTCAAACTAACTTTCTGCTATGTACACTTTCAGCCAAGGAAAGCAGAAGAGAAGAAGCTGTAGCCTCTATTTTGTTCAATCTACATATTATGTGGAGCAATTTTATGGTCACCTCTGCTTTCAGTTCAAGTTAAAGGGAAGAATTATAAACGATTTTTTGTTCCAATCGGTTATGCCAAATATTCTGCAGAGGACAGAGGTGGTTTCCAACATCGCCGCTTTTGTGGTTTCTTATTTTTAGCGACAATTCCTTGGCAGCTATATCTTCTTCATACCAAGCTAAACTACTTAAGAGAGGAGTTTGAGGAGGCATTCACCCTAAGTAGAATAGAAGCTTTTATTTCAAGCATCCACTCTTTGAAAGAAAAGGCTGGTGAAATAGGTACCTGAATATTCAAAGGTGGTGCTGCAAGTATGGAGCAGATTCGTACATACTAAAAATACATTTCGCAACAGTGCAGGTACCATTTTAGGTTTTTACCCATGTGTAAAAGCTAGGATCTCTTTAATTATCAACATATTACATGGATAAATTTCTTTTTGTTACACATACACTGGAGTAATTGACCAATGACGTACATGATATAGCTAGAAGCAGATGCTTTTCAGAATGATTGTTAAAGATTAAGGATTAGTTTTGTGGTGCATGCTTGGGTGACTTGGGTCAGACCTCAAGGGTTAGCCATCGTCAACTTAATTTTCATGTTCGGCCGTGCTGTATATATATGGATTAATTTAAGGACGTCCGACTTAGGTAATGCATGTAATCCAGAATAGTACGTACCAATATATCAACGGAGGATCCGGATTCTCTGCTTGGATTTAAGTTGCTTGGATGTCTTATAATTATTAAATGAAGTAAGGATGACATAATGATGACATGACGGTCTTAGTTTGTACTCAATCTAATGGTTAGAAGTCATCCAAACAAATCCAAGCAACATAAATCCAAGTAGAGAAACCAAATTCTTATAAATCAACAATACATAATTTGTTTAAGGAAGATTATGCTATTCAAATATTACAACTGTGCGTGTCGAACTCACAATTCTCTCACTTATTAAAGAGGAGACTATGCCGTTAAATTAAATGATACCGGGTATAATGAAATTGTATGGCTAGGTTGACCGAACAGTCGAACACCCTCCTCTAAAACACTCTTAAAATCCTAAATTCCTAATACCCAAAATCATTAATAGCAAACAATTATTGACTTCTTAGTCCTAGCTACAGCGCAGTCTTGGACTCTTGGAAATAGCTGCATGTTTTTTCTTAGTGATGGAATTAACAAAGAGAAAGAGGAAGACTTGCAGATCAATTGAGAACAGAAATATGAATGCAAGTCTAATTTGGATGAGGACGTCGTGGGTTATATTCTTGCGGAGCAAGAAAGACAAACGGTGTGGTATCATCTTGCCGGCCATTAAGTAGTACAATAATTATGGACGACAACCTATAATTTTGTCCATATTCTTTCAGTATGATCAAGTCTAAACGACTTTTAAGCACCAACCGCAAACTAAATTAATAAACAAGAACTAGATATTTAATATTTATTTGAAACGTAATGTTGATATAATGCTAGTTAAAATAGAAAGTATTGTTGCAGCTGCATTTTTAAAGTGATTAGCCAAAATAACATTTTAGCTAATTTGACTAAAATTTAACTTAAAAATGACTAGTATTGTTATAGATGCTCTTAGCCACTTAATTAGTTAATTAATTAAGCATAAGACTACTTTACACACAAGTCATTCATTTTTTTTTTTGATAGGGAAACTAAACAAACAACAAACAACAAACTACAAAGAAAAACCTCTTCACTCTCAAGCAACCAGTGCCGAAGAGGTCGAAACTGACAGCATCAACAACATCATATGGAAAGTTAACATCTCAGGTACGAAGATCAGAAGAGTCATGACCAAGCTTTGTTAAAGCATTGGCCACAAAATTTGCTTCACAAAAAATGTGAGTGAAGGAGATGTCTTCAAATTAAACCTGTAGCAATAGACTTGATATCATTGATGATTGGAATGAGTCTCTAGGTAATTCTGAGGCCTTTGGTGATACTGTTGATGATGATTAGGGAGGAGTCACCTTCGACACAAACCGTGGTGAAATTGAACTTTCTAGCCTTGAGGAGACTATCTCTAAGTGTTGTCGCTTCCGCAATGGGAACATTTGTTTTCCCAATCTTCTTAGCACAAGCAACAATATATAGGGCACCCAGATTCATCTCTCAAGACAGAACCTATAGCAGCATCTGAATTTCGTTGGAAGACCGAACCATCGAAGTTGATCTTGACAAAGTCCGGATCCTGAGGGGGTAGCTAGCCATCTTATGTTGTTTGAATTCACGTCGTTCATTTGAAATTCCATAAGAATTCGTTTTTGTGTATCACCCTTCGAGATCAATTTAGGTATCTTATCTATTCAAGAATGTATTTACCTGAATTGGAGGTTAATTATGTTAGTGTTTAGATTGCCATAAGCTGCATGTATGTTGACCGTCGAACACAGAATTTGTAAAACTTGAAATTACACTGTCGAAATTTCATATGTTAACCATTTATAGCGAATCATATACAATAAACCTCCACTGAATTTAGAACAATTAATAACCCTGGCCTCCTGATATACAGTGATTGATGAATTCGATCCTCCACTCATGCAAACCCAAAGAAACAAAAAAGAGTACCGAATCATGCACACATCCATCATGCAAAGCCAAAACTATATATGAAACTATTAATTTCAAATACAATTGCTTACATTTGAAACGATTATTACATGGTAGAACGGTAGGAAGTTATGGGAGCTCCCGTCGTCGACCACTACAAAAAAGAATTCATTTAGCCACCGGAAATCGCCACGGCTTAGATTTGTCGTGGCCATTGATCCTAAATTTGCGACCGTGAAGCGACGGCAAACATACCGTCGCTAAATAAAAACCAGTTTGCGACGGCAACATCTTGCCGTGGCTAAATAACGCAAAATTCGCGACGGCAAACTAGCGTCGTCGCGTCTGTTTTTATCAACAGCGACGACAGGTGAGTGCTGTGGCAAAAAACCAATTTTATTTCTGATTTGCTGCTACGGTTGCGTTCGCCGTCGCCTGTGTTCTTTCAGTATTAATGGAAGGCGCCAATTATCCCGCTTTCCATTTTGACAAAAAAATAAGTCAATTTTCTAAAACCAAATTAAACCAACTCTCTTCAGACATAACCCCCATCTTTACACTCTCTTCAGACAAACCCCCATCCCACAGACCAAATTCCTCTCTTCTAGAAATCACCCATCCTAACCCCATAACCCCCATTTTGTCAAATACGTTGAATGAAATTGGGGTTGGCCGTGAGAAACACAAATAATCTACAGTGGAAGGAGAGCTTGTCGACGGTGGTTGGTAAGGCATCGACGGTGGTTGTAGATTGGTAAGGCGTCGACGGTGGTCGTAGTCATCGGGAGGAGAGCTTGTCGGTATTCATCTGACCGGTGGCGGTACAAGACTGTATCGAATTGGCGGTGGGGGGTTTGCACTGGTGGCGGGTTTGCGCTGGCAGCGGCTTCTTCGGTCTAGTCGTGTCGAATATCTAGAGGTCGACGGCGGCGGCTTCTTCGGTTAACCCTAATCGCCCATCTCTTCCCTGCTCGATCTCGCAGAAGGTACTCTCTTCCCTGCTCGAGCTCGCCCATCTCTTCATTGATTTTGTCGATGCGTTTTGTGGTTTTGTGAATTGGGTTTGATTTGGTTTTGTTTTGGATTTTTGATAGGTTTCAGAGGGGTCTGAAGTACTAAGTAAACTTTATTTACATGTTATGAATTGTCAATCTTGGATGAGCATTTTGTGCTTATATTGCGTTTGTATACATCTAAACTTGTCCACTTATTTACACGAGTATCTGTTCTTTGAAAGTGTGCTTTTAATTAACCAAATTGCAGATTACAGTCTTGGTAAGAATAAGGTCATTAAAATGGGATCATATCTTTTAATTGTATATTTTTTCAGCTTTGGTGATTATAAGTTAATATTAAAAGTGGTTACTGTATTTATTAAAAGTAATTCTATATTGTTCACTGTTTTTTGTAGACAAATTTGGTTGATGTTCCAGAAGGATACAAACTTGTGTGTCTCAAAAGTTGCAATTATCTTTGGAAGGATCATAAAAGCAAAACCAAATCTAACTACTTTGTACCAAACAAAAGCAATCCAGAGCTGAGTTCTATAGTTCGTCCAAATATTATAGCACATCAATGGACTGTACTTGTTGCCTATTGGAACACTGAGGATGCAAAGGTAGAAGTGTTATATCATTTTCATTATATTTTGCCAAATAGGTTGACTCTAGCGATTAATTTTCAACTGATTTTGTAGGCAATAGCGACCTGTAATTCAATCAATCGAGAGACACATGGACCATCTCATAATACTGGTAGAAAGAATTTTGCTCAATTAAGATATGAGGTAGTGTTGAAAAAACTTGTACTTGACAGATGAAGAGGTTTATAGTAAGATATGTTATCAGTATATGGAGTTATTTAGTGTTTGTACTTGGCAGATGGAACAAAGTGGAGAAGAATCTAATAAATTTAGTGTGTGAAAAAAAGCACGCAAAGAATCCAATCCAGAAGTTGCCCAAGTCATTGTAAGTTTCAGCAACCTTGTTATGTTATTCACAATTGTGGTTGTTCTTTTTTTGGTCTTTCCCTGGCTAAGTAATTTATAAATTCATGTAGAACGAATACAACAGAAAACTGTCACTGGTGAGACCAGTGGAAGACCAAAAGCTCACAGCTGTAAAAGACCGTGTTTTTCATGATGTTATTGGAGAGGATGGTCATGGTTATTGTCGTACATATGGTTCTACTGTGTCTCGCAATTTGGTATATCCACAAGAACCATTAGAAACTGTTGGTAACAATGACCTTATTGCCAAAATCACTGAAGAGGTAATAGAGAAACTAAAACAGTCTTTCGATAAGAAATTGGAGGATGGTATTAAAATGCTTCAAGCTCAGATTGCCAATAATATGGATTGCACAATTGCACATGGGGGAAGAAACACAATTGCACATGGACTGGTTAGTAATTTTTTAGATACACCGCCTTGTTATTCTTTCAAATTTTGAAATACTTTTATTTGATGTACACCTGAAATTATGTTTTTAGACACTTTGATGTTCTAAGTAATGAAAATTCTTTTTTGTTAGAATAAATATTTTTGAAGTATGGTTTAGTATGAATTAGGGTGAAGGTGCTT
Organism: Fragaria iinumae; assembly: GCA_009720345.1. Classification (NCBI taxonomy): domain Eukaryota; kingdom Viridiplantae; phylum Streptophyta; class Magnoliopsida; order Rosales; family Rosaceae; genus Fragaria; species Fragaria iinumae. The sequence continues at coordinate 19,274,132 of CM019117.1, read as the reverse complement.
GATTTACTTGAATCTAGATATGGTTTTAAGCATTAGGGTCAATACTTGAGCATGCAGACACCTTGATGTTCTAAGTAATGGAAATTGCCCATTTTTTTTATTATGAATATTTTTGAAGTATGTTTAGTATGAATTAGGGTGAAGGTGCTTGATTTACTTGAATCTAGATATGGTTTTAAGCATTAGGGTCAATGCTTGAGCATGCAATAGGTTTTTGTTTTCATCTTTCACTTCAAATCAGACAACTAATTGTAGAAAATGGTCTCATTCATGCAATAGGTACCAGCTGATGCAACAAGTGGCCATGAGGCTAGGAGGGAGTCCATAGGAGAGGGAGTCACTGGTCACCATGATCCTCCTGCATGATTTAGATTTATGTCATATTGTTGTGTTTTAGAATGTGTTAGAACAAGATTATGTTGGAATATATATTGTTGTCCCTTTATGAAACTCTTTTTATTGTTGTAGCACTTTGTTGGTACGGTTTAGGTTCCATCATGTGGAATAATGTTTATGTTGGATAATTTGGTTATGAAATGAATGTTGGTCATTGATGGAGACTACATCGACTACAAAGTAAACAATGCAACCTCACACAATTATTACCCTGCAAATGTCATCGTTAGTATAGAATAAGTAGGGATCGTTCAGTCCGGGGATGTCAAAGGGTGAATTGAACTTATAAGTGCTAATACATATTCACATATTCACATAATACACATAGAAATTGGGGGGATTTTGGAAAGATTTATCTAACTAAAACTACTGCTGAAATAAAACCTAAACTAACATATATACATGTGATCGACAACTTCACACAAAACAAGAAACAAAAACACTCAAGAACATGTAACAAATTATGCAAGACATTTGGTACAGCAGTTTCAACACATCCTAGACTCTACTTCAATTCCGATTATGATTTAGAGCCCTTCGCGGTTACTCCAATCGTTAAGACTTCATAAGTATTTAGAATCAACTTCGCGTGTAATCCTAAATTGTATGCTAACTCATTTAAAGACACTTCGCGTAGAAATTAAACAAGAAAACACATAAGCATAGTAAGCCGAATCAGAAACATGCACAAGGTATGGCGTCACTCATCCTATTAACATGCAAGTTTTCAGAATTATACTTAACCACTTTTAAGCAACAAAGACCTAGACAACTTCGTGTATGACTAAATCATATATCACTTTGGTAGATGAAATCGCAACCCACATAACAACCATGGCCTTAGGCTGTATGCAACCATTGATTTTGCCTACTCGATTCAGAAAATTAATCGAATACAATCAAGAACACATTGAAACATGCTGCCCTAAATCTAACACAGAAAATATCACATGAACAAGTTTGTAACAATCTTCATACATAAGTTATAAATATCAGAAAATCTAAACATGTTACAAAACCAAATCGGCAACCATAAAAACATACAATCTTCATAGACAAAGTATTGTAAAATTACAGAAACATAAACAGCCATGAGAAGAATGGATCGCACTTTGTAGAAACCTTGAATGGTTGCTGCAAAGATGGTGGAATTGGTGATGGAGTTATACAAAGCAAAAGGGAGATGGTGGTGATTCTGCGAGTCTAGTTTCTGTATAGGGTTTATGGTGAGAATTTGGTAGAGTTCTGGCTTGTGTTTGTATGGAAGATGTGATGTTCCTTTTTGTCCTTGAAGTCGTGCTTTATATAGAGGAAAATCCCTAGAGAAGTCGGCCACAAAGCCTAAACCAAGTTGGTTTAGGATTCCTAGTTCTTCTCAATTTCGGCAGAATGACCTCCGTCTAATGATTACGTCATAACTCTCTCTAGAAAACAGATATTGAGGTGATTCCAATTGATTTGGAAACTAGACTCCTGTAGCTTTCTATCCATATTTAGCACGTTTTCTGATTCATTGTGAGCTGTCCTGGAGAGTCCGTTGAAGTTGACAGACGTGCACAGGAATTCTCCCGATTTAATTCGGATTTTCAAAGCTTGGATATTCTTGAAATTCTGCCGAATTTAGATCTTCTTCTCCATATTGGACTTGGTTTGGACCTCTCTTTCATGGACTAGGCTTCGTGGATAAGCTGCTTTGCTTCCCTAGGTCCATCAAGAACACTCCTCTCGGCACTCTTCTACATGTCACCTAAGTATCAGAGAAGTTAAATCAATTTGTGACAATGTAAAAGCTTTATAGAATCATAAGAACATCTCTAAGACTCCACAAATCAGCTTTTGACAATTTTCTATATCAATCATCTATGTTTAACACGTTTTACGCATAACTCTACCAAAAACTTTCGACTCTACATTATGACTCTATTCTACAACAATAAGAGATAATCAAAGTACAAATGGAGGTAATAACATTTAGTCTCTTAGCAAACTAAATACAAGACTCTACTACAAACATTACTAATGCCCTTAAACAAATGTCTCAGAATCTTTATTATGCATAGCTTTCAAATTTGAACATTCGAGTGTAAACATGTAAATTCCAAGTTTCATAAAACATGTATCATGGCATGAATAAGTAAGAAGTGAGAACAAATAGCATGAACACACAAGGTCAACCGATCCTCCTCACGATGGCATACTCTCTTCTTTTAACTCGATCATGGTATTCACTCATAAGTATATGCAAGAGAAAAGATAGTAAGGCAACAAATAGCTTGCATATTTCATCAAACAAAAGCACTTTGTGAATTCTCTTTTGGAAAAACCTCATTTAACAACTATATGCCGAATGGACCAAAACCATATGCTTAACTCTAGAGAAAATCTCCACAAATCAAAGTTCACCTATCTTAAGAATCATGAAAAGATCTCAAATAAAGGTTGTAATGGGGCTCGGCTGCATAAGGTAGGAATTTTTAGGATAAGTGGTGCTTTAAGGCATCACCAAGACTTTAGCAAAGCTCGATCCTCCTTATATCTTCACTCCAAGGGTCGGATTCCTTCATGTTGGACCCCAAATCGTCATTCTTCACTCCTCCAATATTGTGAAAACGAACAAAGGTCAAGTATAACAATGCTAGACCTTCCAATACATAGAAACTCCAAATTCACAAAATTTTTGGAAGGACTTAATCCTTGGTCATTTTTTTTTTCTTTTCTGCTGAACCTATATATATTTTTCCTTTTTTTTTTCTTTTTTTTTTTTTTGTTTTTTTGTTTTTTTGTTTTTTTTGGTTCGGCATACATAACATTTTTTAATACTTGGACAAGTCCACCCCACACTTATTTCATGCATCACTCCATCATATCTCCATATCGAATGTAAGCTTTGCCAAGTCTTGATAACAAGGTAAAAGGATATAACTGTTCTAAGCAAAGGAGGTTTATGAGGGTGATGAAAGAAAGGCTCAATGTCGGCTCAAAGGGGTTAAACTAAGGAGTCCCACGACGGGCACAAATAGGGCATATGCTTTCTTTGGCTTTGGTGGTCATCCTAAAGAGATCTTTTTCAATCCTTTTCGCAATCAAGGCATTTTATGATATAAAAAGTTTCGAAAATCATCAAGAGTAAGTTCTAGTAAATTCTAGAGTCCATTAAAAAGCTATAGCACATAGTCATAGAATATGCAAAGAATAATGAGGTTTCGAAACTGAAATTGCCGAATTTTTTTTTTTTTCTTAAGTCACTCATGAAGAAAGCATTTAGGCTCAAAAGCTCACATAGGATGTTATGAACACAAATTAACCAAGACATGCATGCTTCCATAATCGATCAAATCTCAAATGTTCATACCGATCCACAATGTCCATGAAACTTACAATTTCTTTAAGTAAATGCAAAACCATCATCTATGCATCCAAAGACATAATCATCCTAGACTTTAAGGGCATCCTAAGACTCAAACAAAAACAAAAACACACATATTTTTGTGGAACAATTTTCTGATTTTCCGATTTTTTATTTTCTTTTTGGTTTTTATAAACGCAAGAACTAAAATTAAACTAACATGTTAACATGTAAACCTACCCCACACTTAGAAAATTACATTGTCCTCAATGTAAGCCCGAAAATAATCATGTAATTCCTAAGCATGCTTCTAAATTCACACATATAACACATATACAATTCAAACATAAAAGTGAAGGGATAGAAAACGCAAACTCTCGTTGATGGCTCCTCCACAGCTACGGTTGAAATGGGTTGCCTCCCATGCAGCGCTTAATGTTTATAGTCTCATCAGCCTAGACTCTTCATGTGTTCACTTGGCTTGTGGTGCGTCCTCTAGCTGTGTTTCCTCAATTGTGTGCTCCTCAAAAGGTTCGTAATAAGGCTTAAGTCGATGACCATTCACCTTAAACGCTTTACCTGTGACAACACTTTGAATTTCAATAGCACCATGAGCAAACACGTTAGTAACAATATATGGACCAACCCAACGAGAACGTAATTTTCCTGAAAAAATTTTAAGTCTTGTGTGGAATAAGAGAACTTTCTGTCCAACTTCAAACTTCTTCCCTCGAATCATCTTGTCATGATAAGCTCGTGTCTTCTCCTTGTAAATCCATGCGGCATCATAGGCTTCATTCCTTATCTCCTCCAGCTCGTTGAGTTGTAGCTTCCTATGAGTGCCGGCAACATCTGTCTCCATGTTGAATGTCTTCACCGCCCACCATGCTTTGTGTTCTAGCTCCACGGGTAAATGACATGGCTTCCCATATGTTAGCCTAAACGGTGACATCCCAATTGGCGTCTTATACGCTGTCCTGTAGGCCCATAATGCATCGTGTAAATGATCACTCCAATCCTTCCTCGTTGGACCTACGGTCTTCTCCAAAATCTGCTTGATCTCTCGATTCGAAACTTCAGCCATTCCACTTGTTTGAGGGTGATAAGGTGTCGACACCTTGTGAGTGACACCATATTTCCTTAGCAAAGCCTCTATGGTTCGGTTGCAAAAGTGAGAACCTCCATCGCTGATCAAAACGCGTGGAACTCCAAACCTACAAAAGATGTTAGTTCTCAAGAATCCTGCAACCACTTTAGAATCATTAGTCCTGGTGGCTTGGGCTTCCACCCATTTTGACACATAATCGACAACCAATAAAATATAGAGGAAGCCTCTAGATGAAGGAAAAGGTCCCATGAAATCTATACCCCAAACATCAAAAATTTCAACCACAATAATAGGAGAAAGGGGCATTTGATCTCTCTTACCAATGTTACCTGTCCTTTGGCATCTATCACATGTAATGCACGTTATGTACGCATCTTTGAAGATTGTCGGCCAAAAGAAACCACTCTCTAAAACCTTCAAGGCTGTCCTCTTTGGTCCAAAATGACCTCCACACGCCTCACTATGGCAGAATGCTAGGATGGATTTATGCTCGTCTTCGGAAACACATCGTCGAATGACTTGATCACTACATTGCTTCCACAAGTATGGTTCGTCCCAAATGAAGTGTCGAGCTGCCTTCTTAACCCGTATCTTCCTTGAGTTCGGCATTGTGCTAGGAAATTTCCTAGACACAAGATAATTCACTATATCAGCATACCAAGGCTCCTTTGCATCCATCTGAAAGAGTTGTTCATCCGGGAAAGTTTCTTGTAGTTGTGTCGGCTCCTCCTCTTGCAAGATTCGGCTCAAATGGTCCGCCACTACGTTTTCACTTCCCTTCTTGTCCTTGATTTCGATGTCAAACTCTTGAAGTAAGAGAATCCATCGAATGAGCCTCGGCTTGGCATCTTTCTTTGTCATGAGATATCTCAAAGCTGTATGATCAGAATATACAACAACTTTAGATTGTAAAAGATAAGGTCGAAATTTTTCTAAAGCAAAAATCACAGCTAAGAGTTCTTTTTCAGTTGTGGAATAATTCAGCTGAGCATCGTTGAGAGTTCGTGATGCATAATAGATAGCACACGGATTCTTCTCCTTCCTTTGGCCGAGCACAGCTCCCACAGCATAATCCGATGCATCACACATGAGCTCAAATGGCAAAGTCCAATCCGGCGGTGATATGATAGGTGCCGATGTCAAGAGCTCCTTCAACCGCACAAATGCTTGCTCACATGCTTCATCCCACACAAATGGAACGTCTTTTTGCAATAGGGAACTAAGTGGTTTCGCCACCATGGAAAAATCCTTGATGAACCTCCTGTAAAAACCTGCATGGCCAAGAAACGAACGAACCTCCCTCACAGTTGTGGGAGAAGGTAAGTGTTGCACAATATCCACTTTAGCCTTATCAACTTCTATTCCCCTTGCTGAAACTATGTGTCCTAAAACTATACCTTGATGAACCATGAAGTGACATTTTTCCCAATTAAGTACAAGGTTAGTTTCAACACACCTCTCCAAAATTAACTCTAGACTCTTTAAACATGTATCAAAGTCTTTTCCATATACGCTAAAGTCATCCATAAAGACCTCAATAATATTTTCAATGAAATCCGAGAATATAGAGTACATACATCGTTGAAACGTACCTGGTGCGTTGCATAATCCGAAAGTCATTCGTCGATAGGCATACGTACCAAAGGGACATGCAAACATTGTCTTCTCTTGATCGTCCGGGTGGATCATGATTTGGTTGTAACCGCTGTATCCGTCAAGAAAACAATAGAACTCATGGCCGGCTAACCTCTCAAGCATTTGATCCATGAACGGCAAAGGCATGTGGTCCTTCCTTGTTGCTGCATTAAGCTTCCTATAATCGATGCACATCCTATAACCAGTCACCAAACGTTGCGGCACAAGCTCATTCTTGTCATTCTTTACAACCGTGACACCCGACTTCTTTGGCACAACGTGAACGGGTGAGATCCATTGACTATCCGAGATTGGATAAATCACTCCACAATCTTTCAGCTTGATCACCTCATCCTTGACAACTTTCATCACTGGAGGGTGCAACCGGCGCTGCCCCTCCCTTGTAGATTTCGCACCGTCTTCCAACAAGATTCGGTGAACACATGTAGTAGGGCTAATTCCCTTGATATCCGCCAAAGTCCAACCAATGGCGGTCTTGTGTCTCTTCAGCACATCAATCAATCTCTTTTCTTGCTGCTCACTCAGCTTTGAAGATACAATAACCGGTAAGGTATCTCCTTCTCCAAGATATACATACTTCAAATGTTCCGGAAGCACCTTCAACTCTAGCTTCGGGGCCTTCACCACAGATGGTAACATTTTGTTAGTGGAATTCGGTATTGACAAGAAAGGAAAGCTCACTATAGGGACTGCCTCGAGTTGGGCAATGACTTCAAGTATTTCTGGTTCAAATTCAGCCCGTGCTTCCTCTTTCACATACTCCCCTTCTTTGTCATATCCGGCCCCGAGCTCAATAGCTCGTTGCTATTGATCCGTAGTTGATGAGAAAACCTGTGCAAAAGAATCAACATCATCAATAGTGTAGCACGGGTTCAACTCAAAAACTGGATGTCTCATCGCTTCAAAAATATTGAAGCTGATCACGTCGCCATCGAACTCCATTGTCAAATTTCCTTTGGCGACGTCAATCCTCGTGCGTACTGTCCTCATGAAAGGTCTCCCCAAAAGTAGTTGAGTAGAATTCACGGGCGAGTCCTCCATCTCTAGCACATAGAAATCGGCAGGGAAGATTAAGTGATTCACCTGCACAAGAACATCTTCAACGTATCCCTCGGGATACTTGTTAGAGCGATCTGCTAATTGGATAATTACATTGTCCTTTTTGAGGGGTCCTAGACTTAGGGATTGATACACATTATAGGGCATTACATTTATCGAAGCACCTAAGTCTAGCATTACATTCTCAAATCGTGTATTTCCAATTACACATGGCACATTAAAGCTGCCCGGGTCCTTCATCTTTGGTGGTAGCTTCCTTTGAATTACGGCCGACACCGTCTCGCTCATCTTCACTACCTGTACTTCCCTTGTTTGCCTTCGTGTAGTGCATAGCTCTTTCAAGAACTTAGCATACTTTGGAATTTGTCTAACGCACTCTAACAAAGGGATGTTTACTTCCACCTTTCTAAAGACTTCCAACACTTCCTCATCAGATTTGTCCTTCTTGGACTTAGCGAACCTAGAAGGAAAGGGTAAACACGAAGATTGGTTAGTCGTCACTAAATCATTAGCGTTAGAATTCATACCCTTAGATGCCTCATGAATCGGCACACTCTCCTTCTTGGAAGTTGCTGGATCTTTCTCTAAGTTATCCTCCTCCATTGCTTCCACAACATCATTGTCGTGAGCTACATGCTTGTCTTCATTATTTGGCTCGACACCTTTCTTCTTCTTCAGCATTCTCGGTTGCTCCTCCAACACTTTACCACTCCTTGTGGTGATAGCTTGAGCTTGCTCCTTCTTAGGGTTCGGTATCACTCCTCCCGGAAGTTTTCCTTGCTCGTTGAAACGTCCCATGAAGTCAACAACTTGTTCTATTTGCGTCTTGAGCTCGACAATGTCCTTGCTGTTCGTTTGCTGCCCCACTAACAACGCTTGTGTAGCGGTGTTCAACTGAGTTTGTCCCACAGCTAAAGACTTCAAAAGTTCATCATAATTGGGAGCATTCGCCATAGGCATAGGAACACTAGGCATGAAAGGTGCTTGTGGTCTTATAAACTGTCCAACCGGCCTAGGTGGAAATTGCATTGCATTCGGCTGAGCTTGTGTTGCATTCGGCTGAGGTCTAAGCACATTATCATTGTTCGCCCATCGAAAGTTAGGATGATCACGAATGCCAGGATTATAAGTGTTCGAAAACGGATTATACTTCTGCCCTCCTTGATATCCTACGGCATTGACCTCCTCATAAGACTCATTCGAAGCAATCTGTGGACATTGATCAGTTGCATGGCCTTCGGTACACACTCCACAAACATGAGCTCCTTTGAACTTCATCATATTAGCCATCATTTGAGACAGCTTATCAACTTTCTCCTCAAGAGCTGAATTTGAACTCGTCTCATTGACTTGCCTCGTGGAACCAATAGTTGTTCCAAATTGCTGATTGTTAAGAGCTCGAATCTCCAAGAGTGTCTTAGCCTCCTCGGCACTCTTGTCTAAGAATGATCCTCCGGCTGCTGAATCCAAGAATTCTCTCTCCATAGTATGCAGCCCTTCGAAAAAGTATTGAAGCAAGAGCCCCTCTCGAATCCCATGAGATGGACATGAAGCGACAAGAGACTTGAACCTCTCATAGTAAACACAAAAAGATTCGTCACCTCCTTGCTTAATCCCGGTGATTTGCTTCCTGATATGCGTCACCCTCGACGATGGAAAGTACTTAAGCAAAAATTCATTCACCATAGTAGTCCATGAGGTAATACGACCAACAGGTACCTCAAACAACCACTTCCTAGCTCGGTCCTCTAGTGAAAACAGAAACGCTTTCATCTTCACATGTTGCAAATCAGCTCCTCTAGGACACATTGACTCACAAGTAAATTGAAAATGTGTCAAGTGTTGGTTCGGATCCTCCCCTGAAAGTCCATGGAATTTCGGCAACTGATGCAAAAATCCACTCTTCAACTCAAACTCACTCGACTTTCCTTCAGCTACGGCAGGATATGTGATATTGCTTGGTGCCGTTCCTCCTGTTGCTCCGTGAACTTGTCCATTCTGCTCTCTGATGGTAGTCATCTTCGGTTTTGGATCAGGTAAATCAAAATTCATAAAGTCGGTAGGAAACGGACTTTGTAACAACTCAAACTCAGGATCTTCGTGAAATTGATTGAACTCGCTAGATGCTGTTGATGGAAAAGGTGAATGTGGTGGAACAATGATCTGCTCAGTAGGTGGTGAACTCGGTTCTGGTACGTCAAAACCTCCTTCTTCTCGAAGTTGATCTAAACGTTCCCAAACTGCTTGTGACCAAGTATTAAAATCGGACATTCATTCCTGTCATAAGCGAAAGAAAGTTAGCGACGTCGAATACAAAATAAAAACAAAAGAGAAAATAAGTTTAGCTCGAACACATTTCATACAATCGGTTACAATACTCATACAACACATTCAATTCTATCTAATTATGGGATACATTCAAAAATTCACACGATTTCAAGTATACACAAATGATGTTGCCGAACCTAGTTAGTTTCTAGTTGATTTTATTCACACAACTTTAACTTTCAAGGTACGTGGAGCAGAGGAGCAAACTGTGCAATGGACTTGTGCAGCCCACGGTAAGGTCTTGCTTCATCCGATATACCTCGAAAATTAAAGACAAATTTTGTTGAAGTTATATAAATCTATTTATGCAAAATTTATTCCAAGTTCTAAAGCCAGGTGGACGTGCGGCCCAAGTATAGTCGCCTAGACATAAGCGTGTTCCGTGTTTTCAGAAGGCATTGCGTGCTAGATCAAAAGATAGTCACAAGGCAGGACTCATTTGTTGGTAACCACGGAGAGCGAACTCCCTATCGACTCCCTCACCGAGAAGGAACATCAGTCTGTGGGCCTCTGAGATCCAATTTTGTAACCTTGAACCAGGGTAATGAAAATAGCATGCCCCTTACTTAGTTAAGAACAAACTCATGTGTTAGACAGTTCTCCAAGTGTTAATATAAGCCGCCCTCAACCTCATGAGACCTTAAAAAGATAACATGAAGGGTTTAGGCTAATATTAACAAAAGGGACTTCACCTATTCCGTTCACTTTAGAACCTACAATAAACTAAACATAAAGAAATCTATAACTTCCTAGATATTTAACTAAGTTATTACAGCACACATTCGAAAATACAAACAAATCGGAAACTTATAACAAAAATTATACAACCCGAAACAAATAAAAAACAATTACAAACACAATATATACAAAGTTAACACTTCATAAAACAATTTCTTCTTGGCATCCCCGGCAACGGCGCCAAAATTGATGGAGACTACATCGACTACAAAGTAAACAATGCAACCTCACACAATTATTACCCTGCAAATGTCATCGTTAGTATAGAATAAGTAGGGATCGTTCAGTCCGGGGATGTCAAAGGGTGAATTGAACTTATAAGTGCTAATACATATTCACATATTCACATAATACACATAGAAATTGGGGGGATTTTGGAAAGATTTATCTAACTAAAACTACTGCTGAAATAAAACCTAAACTAACATATATACATGTGATCGACAACTTAACACAAAACAAGAAACAAAAACACTCAAGAACATGTAACAAATTATGCAAGACATTTGGTACAGCAGTTTCAACACATCCTAGACTCTACTTCAATTCCGATTCTGATTTAGAGCCCTTCGCGGTTACTCCAATCATTAAGACTTCATAAGTATTTAGAATCAACTTCGCGTGTAATCCTAAATTGTATGCTAACTCATTTAAAGACACTTCGCGTAGAAATTAAACAAGAAAACACATAAACATAGTAAGCCGAATCAGAAACATGCACAAGGTATGGCGTCACTCATCCTATTAACATGCAAGTTTTCAGAATTATACTTAACCACTTTTAAGCAACAAAGACCTAGACAACTTCGTGTATGACTAAATCATATATCACTTTGGTAGATGAAATCGCAACCCACATAACAACCATGGCCTTAGGCTGTATGCAACCATTGATTTTGCCTACTCGATTCAGAAAATTAATCGAATACAATCAAGAACACATTGAAACATGCTGCCCTAAATCTAACATAGAAAATATCACATGAACAAGTTTGTAACAATCTTCATACATAAGTTATAAATATCAGAAAATCTAAACATGTTACAAAACCAAATCGGCAACCATAAAAACATACAATCTTCATAGACAAAGTATTGTAAAATTACAGAAACATAAACAGCCATGAGAAGAATGGATCGCACTTTGTAGAAACCTTGAATGGTTGCTGCAAAGATGGTGGAATTGGTGATGGAGTTATACAAAGCAAAAGGGAGATGGTGGTGATTCTGCGAGTCTAGTTTCTGTATAGGGTTTATGGTGAGAATTTGGTAGAGTTCTGGCTTGTGTTTGTATGGAAGATGTGATGTTCCTTTTTGTCCTTGAAGTCGTGCTTTATATAGAGGAAAATCCCTAGAGAAGTCGGCCACAAAGCCTAAACCAAGTTGGTTTAGGATTCCTAGTTCTTCTCAATTTCGGCAGAATGACCTCCGTCTAATGATTACGTCATAACTCTCTCTAGAAAACAGATATTGAGGTGATTCCAATTGATTTGGAAACTAGACTCCTGTAGCTTTCTATCCATATTTAGCACGTTTTCTGATTCATTGTGAGCTGTCCTGGAGAGTCCGTTGAAGTTGACAGACGTGCACAGGAATTCTCCCGATTTAATTCGGATTTTCAAAGCTTGGATATTCTTGAAATTCTGCCGAATTTAGATCTTCTTCTCCATATTGGACTTGGTTTGGACCTCTCTTTCATGGACTAGGCTTCGTGGATAAGCTGCTTTGCTTCCCTAGGTCCATCAAGAACACTCCTCTCGGCACTCTTCTACATGTCACCTAAGTATCAGAGAAGTTAAATCAATTTGTGACAATGTAAAAGCTTTATAGAATCATAAGAACATCTCTAAGACTCCACAAATCAGCTTTTGACAATTTTCTATATCAATCATCTATGTTTAACACGTTTTACGCATAACTCTACCAAAAACTTTCGACTCTACATTATGACTCTATTCTACAACAATAAGAGATAATCAAAGTACAAATGGAGGTAATAACATATTAAGAATGTCGCATTTTATGCTCCTATCAGTCATTGTGTTGATTTTGTTGGAATGAATGCTAGTTGATGGTGGTGTTAGTACCTTATTGATTATGGTTGTTTCTATTGTGGATTGAATGAGATTTGAATTTGCAGGTTTTTGGTAAAAATGAGATTTGAAACAATTGTGGTAACTATTTCTACAGTTGGCGACGGCAGAGTCCCGTCACAAATGGTTTTGGTGGGAAAATTCAAAAATTTCAGTTCAGATTTGAAATTTTTTAAATATCACAGCGACGACAATTTGTATTAAAAATATAGTAATGATGTAAGTGATGCAAACCATGTTTTCCTTTGATGCTTCCGTGCGTCCACCTTCGCCACTGAATTAATTACGTGACTAATTTGTATGACTACTACTACAAATTAAAGACATATCTTTTATACATGTTGACATATTAGCCAAATCATATATTTAAAGAAACGAATATGTTTGCATTTTCTGTTAATAGTAATTGGAGAATTTCCCAGAAGCTTTGCTCATAAACACAAGTTAACAGTCATTGGTGTTTTATATTAAAAAATGGTGGAAAATGCAAAGTGGGAATGAAAGAAGCAGCTTGCCAAACAAGAAACAATTGCTACCTAGATATATTTAGATAATAGACGACGGCAAATGAGAATAATTGAACATGTTCAGAGTACTTATTATTTTGAAGTACAAAAGATAATCAAGCCTCGTTACTACTGGTTAAATGACATTTTGGTTTGGTCAATTGGTGTCTCTAGCTACCAAGTGGTTTTGTTTCATGTTCCTTCTCTTACCCAAGGGAAGATCGACGAAAGAATTTTTGACCTTGCTTAATTAATCTGAATTTCAATCTTGTGTGAATAAACTGCATGCAAAAACAACATCATCGAGAAAAAAAAAAAAACAGAAATTATATGAAACTTTGCAGAAATGATATATGTATTAGGTTTTATAAACTGAACAGTGAAGATATGAAAATATGACTGAAAAGTTAATAAAATAAGGAACTTCACACAATAATTTCAGAACGAAACTTCACTTTAGATATGAACTATATATATATATATATATATATATATATATGGATTTACCCAAAAAAGAAAAGAAAAAGAAGCAGCACATATGGCCTGTAATATCCTAGATTTTCATATCATTTTCCTTGTATTATTCTCATATTTAATGAAGGATTATTTATGGAAATTTATTTTTGGGTTATGCGTAGTTGAAGTCGGGAGTTTATTTAAGGTGCTTTGACGTTTAAGAGACAAAAAAGTTGACTTTATTTTCCGTAAGTTATCTTCGAAAATTTCATTCATGAAAGTTGTAGAGCTCGTCAATACGAGTTTGTAGACATGCGGCACGCGTGAAACGGACTTCGGATGAAGAAGTTATGGTCAGAGAAAGTTAGTTTCCGGGTTTGGAAAGTTTATAAGTAGAAAAATTGTGGGGGAGTGATTTGGAAACCCAAATATCAGCTTTTCTTCTCTCTCTCCCGACCCTCTCTCTCACTCTCCCTTCTCCAACTGATTTCTCTCTCCTCCGGCCACCAAATTGGACGCCGTCGGTTTCGTTGGGTCGGCACGGGTCTCCTCTTCACTGTTGGGGCAGCCTTGCTCGCCGTCGCGCCGCCTGGAGGCCGCCACGAAGCGGCGGAGCTGCTGCTGTTCCGCCGGAAAGTCGGCGATTTTGACGCCGATTTCGGCCAAGTTTAGGTGAGTCTTTCTCTCCTCTCTCTTCTAGAGATGTTTCTACCCCTTTGGTGATCTATAAATCAAGTTTTGGGGCCGGTTTTGTAGGTTTGGATTTTGATTTCCGGGTTGGTTTTGCGTGGTGTTTTCCGGCCGATCCCGACCGAACGGGTTGAACCACCAGGTATTAAAGTTACTCACCTTGCTTCAATCTACAAGTTTCATGTTTTGAGTTTTCCTAAATTTTGAATTTTGGTGGAGGCGCATGAAGCTCACTCATCGCCGCCTGTGGCGGTGCGTGGGAGCGCGTCCGGGCAGGGTAAAGGCTTTGGTTGCCGTGTTAGCTAGTCCTTGTTGTTGCTAAGGTGTGTTGGTGTGTAAAGATTTAGTGTTGATAGTTTTTTACATTGTAGGTGCTAAGTTGGTTCTTAGTGTTTGTTAGGTCGGAAACTTGGAAAATTGGATCTTAGAGGTAGTGTGGTTGTTGTTGAGTGTCCAATGACCTTGGGAGGTCTTGGAGGAAGGATTGCCCTTCTTTGGGCAACCTTTAAGTTAATGATACTTTGATCCTTGTTGTGTTTTTACTAAGGTTTTAATTGTGTAATTTTAGGTGGTTTGTGAGGTTGTGGTTAGCCTGGCTCTTGCGTTTTTGTGAATACGCAGCAGGAGTATTTAGGTGAGTAAATCTCACTAAGGTTCACTTTTGAACCAAGTTTAATTATGGTCGTTTGTTGATGATTTTTGTTAATGATTTTGATGATGATGATGGTAATGATTATGATGATATGATGAATGATTTTTGTTAATGATTTTGATTATGATTATGATGATTATAATTTAAAAATTATGTTTTTGTTGTTTTAAAATATATGAGTTTGATCACCAACGGCTCATAAGTAAGTTAAAACAAGTTTTCTTATTTTATGATTATTTTTAAGGTTCATGTGATCATAATGTCTTTGGTTATTGAATAGATTATTCTTGTGGAATATCTATAATTGTTCAGGTAAATATATCTATGTGGAAGGATATAATTTATGTTGTGATATTGTGATAGTTGGATAAATAGCCAAACCGGGTTCCAAGCCTTTAATCGGGTGATTGGTTGCGGTTATGATGCTATTTATTATTTTTGTGTTTTGATATTAAATAGCCAAACCGGGTTCCAAGCCTTTAATCGGGTGATTGGTTGCGGTTATGATGCTATTTATCATTTTTGTGTTTTGATATTAAATAGCCAAATCGGGTTCCAAGTCTTTAATCGGGTGATTGGTTACGGTTCTGATGCTATTTATTATTTTGTGTTTGATATTGGACAGTCAAACCGGGTTCCAAGCCTTTGGCCGGGTGATTGCTTGCGGTTAGGAATAGAGCTCTAGTCCATCTGTCAGTGTAGGTCATGGGAGATACTTTATGGTATCTGGGACCCATGGGTACACAATTTGTTGTTGTAGATCATGAGAGGTATTTATTAAATATCTGGGACTAATGGGTACATTTTCTTTGTTAATGTGTTGGATTTGTGGTTTTTAATTATTGATCAAATCTCTTTTGTGGAATGTTGGATGTGATGATGTTGTGTTATTTTTGAGTTTACTCATACGGGCTTTTTAGCTTACCGGGTTTGTTATTTTACAACCCGGTGCACCAATTCATGGTGTAGGGGTTAGACCTGCAGGTGTTGATCAGCAGGTTGAGGCGGAGGCATAGTGACAGGGTTTTTTTTTAGTTTGCTGTGTACTTGATATTTTTATACTGTAGGCAACATTAAATTTATTCAAGTGTTTTCATTTCTTGATTGTCAAGTTTATGTAAATAATGAAATGTAATATTAACTCGACATTTCATTTCTGAAATTTAGATTGGTTTTCTTTAAGTTGTTGATCAGGTCTTGGGAATTGTAATTTTGTGAGTTATCATGCCCAAATTTTTGAAAATTTATTCTTCGAAAATTGGGGTGTGACATGGCCAGATTGGGAGACTACTCCTAATTTTTCGAATAAGCTGCGTTTATTTTTTTTCACCAAGCATATTTATAATTTAATTAACTTTTTCAACATGAACGTATTGTGCCAAACTAAGCCAAAGTACGTTTATGAGTGCATATCCACCATTATGTCCTAATCTTTTTATTTTACAAATGGTGGTTTCTACGTTTTACCAGATATGCATGTCATGCTTTCTGGGTGTGGATAATTGATAGAGCAAGAAATATATGCCAAATGCAAGTCAACTTTAAGTCGTGAAGCTTTATATATGCCCTTGGACAATTGTGCTTGTGCATGGAATATGAGTAGTCACTCTACGATTACGATTAAGGCAATAATTAATTAGAGCCACATCTATATTACTGGCTATAG
Source organism: Fragaria iinumae (assembly GCA_009720345.1). NCBI lineage: Eukaryota > Viridiplantae > Streptophyta > Magnoliopsida > Rosales > Rosaceae > Fragaria > Fragaria iinumae. Next base: position 19,257,438 of record CM019117.1, on the reverse strand, counting down.
CAATTTCCCTGCTTCTTGTGTTTTTGTGAGAGTTCGACTTTTGGTTTGGAACGTCGACTTTTGTGAGAGTTCTTATATATAGATGCTATCGTTATTTCCATCATTGTAACTCAGTTGGAGTGGTATTGAGTGGTATTGTTTACTTTGTTTGGAGTAATAATTTTCATCATATTTTTGTTGGAAATTATGTAATAATATCCAATATGAATGAAAATAAAATTACTCATGACATTTCCATTTGAAAGAGTGTCTTTTTCAATAGGTGTCTTTAAGAATAAATGAGTTTCTTCAAGGAGATAAGTGAACGGACATGTTGGTTCACTTGGGGTTTTATATAAACCCATACTCATATCTCCTTAAAGATAAGATCAAGAATCCTTAATTCTTCTAGAAGTCTTGTTCGTGTCAAGAGAGTACAAGATACAATTTATGGTTCGCTAGAGTCTAAAATTACGATGCTTCTATTTTGGATCATCGATTGTTGTATTCTACAAGGCGGATGCCCATCGAACTACAAGCACAAGGGTAGGGGCAAAATCTGTCTTTAGTCAAATGCATTTATGCATGCCTCAATCGGAATATCAAGTCACTTATTTCTTTCCTTGTACTACTTTTATAGGATTCTTACACTATTTTACTCTTATATTATGATTGATTCACTACTTTCAATCCTTGTTAATACATAGCCAAAACACTTGGCCATACCAAGAATGTGACGTCATTACCCACTCGCCGGAGATCATTCCGGCCAAGACTCCACCAACAAGACCTCTGGGGGCACCCAAAGAGTGGAGGCATAACAACAATACACATGCCAGATCCACTCTACAACGGCTAAACACCCTTGGAAGGAGGAAGACTGAACAACACCATGAAACAGTCCCACATCGGGAACTAATGACAAAGCCTCCGATACTAACCTATAAAACAGACACGAATCCCAAAAGAGGTAAGTTCACTATTCCTCCCATACTCCCGTACTATACAAGTAGCAATTGAACGCTGACTTAAGCATCGGAGAGTTGAAGACTGGGCCACCCCAGTCCCGATTCCTGACGCGTTGTTGCTTGTGCAGCTATAGGACCCGGAGCCAAGGATTCGACCTCCTGTCCCGTGATTCTGGGAGAGGTAGAAACAATCCTAGACGAATGTTGTTATGTTTCTTATATTCTTTATTGAAATTTATATTATATTTATGATTAAATAAATGATTGTTTCCAACAATCTAAAGACAGAATATATAATGGAACAATCATGTTTGACGATGAGTCCTAACCAAACCAAGAAGCATTCGAAAGAGAATAATGCTATTGCCTCTTACTGCGATTGATTCCTTATCTTAATACAAGGAGTAGTGTGGCATTGGTTAGATGGAAGATAATGAGTAGTCTGTGATGTATATAAAGTATATATACAAGATGAAAGTTAAAAATCGATGATGAAAGACCTGCTTAGGACTGCTACCAAAGTGCAATCATAATATATAAAATTTTGTTTATATGTACATGCAACAGAAAACTTGGTCTAATGCTATGTGTACGTATGCATGATATCTACATTTATAGAAGTTGATATGGAAGATGCAGTGCAAAAGATTTAATCTATTTGGATAATTGTATAAGCATGTGCTTGTGTTGATATGCATAATCTGCATGAAAATACTTACCAGTAACCGTTTGTTTTGAATGGCTTTGTCTAGATTTCGATCGTATTTATTTCTGGGCATAAGATTCAAAGATAACTGCTACTGCATTTAGTGTCTGTAATTGCTTGCAAACGCTTGTAAGTTTTACAGTACGGGACCTTACAGTACAATATGCGAACATGCACCAAAAGAAGAAGTTTTGGTGCATACTAATTTATAAAATGTCGACAAGGTGTCTAAACTCAGATGCAACCTTTTGGCATAATTGAAAAGGTGTCTTTCTGTCTGTTGAGTGCTGGTCTTTCTTTCTATCTATTAGTTAGTCGAGTTTCATGTATATATGTTTAATAACCTTGCATCATGATTAATATGAGTCTTGTGAATGTCACAAGAGAAGAATAACTATTGTATATGTGGGATTAGAGCGGGATTTTCCCAGATTCGATATCATCATATCCCAACAAGGTTTGATTCGTTAATGTTCATTGAATTTCATGGAAAGTACTTCTCTGTTGTAGAAGATTCCTTTTACTGAATGTTGTAATGAACATGAGATACCAAATTAGTTTTGAGTCTCTTAATTGAAGAGAGATTACAAGAAAACTACGGGTGAGATTTTGGAACAAATGACGGGTAAGAACGATCGATGTTTCATACAATCATACCAATTTGTTGATGCATGTGTTCTAGATGCATGATTCAAGTGATATATATGGATGAGTTACTGTACACTTATATTTGAAACAAAAGGGGACAATTGAAAGAAACATACTTCCTCTCGTGGTTTACATATGAAATAATGCTATCATCAATAGAGCATGATTGATGCAGTAAACTAGAGTGGAGTTTTGTATGCTTTTATAGTTAATCTAGAAAGCATATGTAGAAGCCACGGAGGTCCTTTTTTTCAAGTATTCTGATACGGTATTGTTGCAATATGGTTAACTATATATGTTTATCGATCCCATAAAGATTAAAGAACAATGAATTTGATTTCTAATGGGTTGATGAAAAGTGATTTATGGCGATAGTCCCAATTATGATGTTATGAGAGTTAAGATCTTTATGATCATATACAAATTAGAAGCATTATACAAATGTTAGTGAGACTCTTGTTGTACGAACAAAACCAAGAGTAAGATTGCTTCAATCACTAAATAGATATCCAAATTTGGAGAAGTGCAAGAAGAAAGATAGAGAACATATTCCACAAATAGTATTTTGAGATGATGATAGTTGTGGGAATACATTATTACTATCTTAATTGCATTACAAGCCTATGATTAAAGTTTACTTCTCAAATGTGGGGTATTTATAATGTCTATAAATTGTATGTAATACAATTGAAGAGATTAGGGGTGGGTTCGGTTTGATTCAGTTCGGTTTTTAGCCTAAACCAAAAACCAAACCAAAAATAAAGTTTGGCCCGGTTTTGCATTTTTAGAAATGTCAAACCGAAAACCAAACCAAACCGACGGTCCAGTTTCGGTTTTTTCGTTTTTTTTTAATTTTTTTTACAAAACTATGTAAAAACACTAACCACCTTTCTTGCTTTTAGCACTTCAAAACTATGTATCAATATAACCACTAACCAAAATACCAAATGTATACTAAAGCAATGAAAAGTTAAAAACACTAAAAATAGTTTGAATATCCATAGTTAAAGTCCACACATCTTAAACATAAATTATAAATTTCATACTTCATAGTTCATACTCCATAGTCCATACTTCCACGGATTTTTCTACAAATACTTATGATTTTCCAAAGTTCATATATAGTAGAGAAAAACTGCTAACTTCCTGAGTTCCTGACCAGCAACCCTTTGTGGCTAAAAACAGTATAGCTAGACTATTGGTTTCAAGTTGGTCTCTTCATAACAATTTTAACAGATAACCTAATGATTATTTGAGAACTGAAATCGCAGCAAACGGAACAAATACTTATGATTTTCCAAAGTTCATATACAGTAGAGAAAAACTGCTAACTTCCTGAGTTCCTGACCAGCATACTTTTTTGGCTAAAAACAGTACAGCTAGACTATTGGTTTCAAGTTGGTCTCTTCAAAACAATTTTAACAGACAACCTAAATCTTATTTGAGAACTCGAATCGCATCAAACGGATATTTTTACAAATACTTATGATTTTCCAAGGTTCATATACAGTAGAGAAAAACTGCTAACTTCCTGAGTTCCTAATCAGCAGACCTTTGTGGCTAAAACCAGTATAGCTACGCTATTGGTTTAAAGTTCGTCTCTGCATAACAATTGTAACAGACAACCTAAAGATTATTTAGAACTGGAATCGCAGTAAACGGATTTTTCTACAAATACTTATGATGTTCCAAAGTTCATGTACAATAGAGAAAAAACTGCTAACTTCCTGAGTTCCTGACCAGCAGACTTTTGTGGCTAAAAACAGTATAGTTACACTATTGGTTTCAAGTTGGTCTCTTCATAACAATTGTAACAGACAACCTAAAGATTATTTGAGAACTAGAATCGTAGCAAATGGATTTTTCTACAAATACTTATGATTTTCCAAAGTTCATATCCAGTAGAGAAGATGAGGACATTCTAAAAAGAAAAACATACTTGAGAAGATGAGGACGAATTGTCCATTGCACCGATCGTAGCACCACGACCACGGCCACGAACAGTTGAGCCAAACGATTTTGAGGAACCCCGCTTCAATGGGTTCAATTTACCCCTCTTCATTATGATAGTCAGACCGAGAGGAGAGGAGAGGAGAGGTTGGAGACTTGGAGGACTGGAGTCCGGTGGCGGAGCGCGGAGATGAGAACAAATTAGGGAGGAGAGGAGGGCAGAAGGCGACAAAGAAAAAAGGAGGACTGGAGGAGAGGTCGAGAAGGATGAGAGGGACTGAGAAAACTGAGAGTCTGAGAGGGACTGAATACTCGTTACTTCGTTAGGATTAGGGTTAAAATAAAAAAATTAAAAAAAAACGACGTCGTTGACCGGGTTGACTTCGGTTTTCGGTCCGGTTTGGTTTCTGCAAAGATGAAACCGAAAACCAAACCGAACATATATGGTTCGGCCCGGTTTTTTTTTCGGCCCGGTTTTTACGGTTTCTGCTTGGTTTTCGGCTCGGTTTTTTTCGGTTTTCAGCTCAGAAGTGCCACCCCTAGAAGAGATAATGTTGGAATACTTTGGCATTTACATATCTATATCAAAAGGATATAAACAACTACTCTCAAGTAGAATTTGATTCAATTGCCAACCTTATGGATCCATATAGTAAAGGTTTGACAAGAGAGATAGTTGATGATCGAGGGGAATGAGTTAAAGCCAATAATACAATGAGTCATTACTTGGCGGAAACCTAACCTAGCTACATTGGAGATCCCATGGTTTAGGTTCAATAGGCAAATGGGGAAGGCTCAAGATGCATAACACACAACTCACTTATTCCTATGATCGATGTGTGTTTTCCGTAGCCATAATAAGGTTATGCTTTTGCATTTAATGATATTAATATCTTGTTATCAAGGGAAATATGGCGGAATATTCTTAATTAGTGTGATCACCTATATGAGAGTCGAAGTGGGGTCGCTTCTATGAGAATGATATGGCTTAGTTTTCTAGAGCTCTCATGAATGTGGAAATTGTTCAGGACCAAAATGAACACAACCGTAAGAACCATTGTGTTGTAGAATAAGAGATGTGTGAGGCTTATTGTCTTGGTTTACACAAACGGTGAATAGTTCAAAGATCTTCTACATCTACTATTTCACCAAGTAAATCTGATAGGTCTTCACTATGAAAGGTTCAAGTCCAAAAGACACCTCTTCAAATGCATCTCTTGTTCGCTTGTACACTCTAATTCCTTGTCATTCATTATCATTGTCATTTTTATTCATATGGGGGATTGTTGGAAATTATGTAATAATATCCAATATGAATGAAAATAAAATTACTCATGACCTTTTCATTTGAAAGGGTGTGTCTTTTTCAATAAGTGTCTTTAAGAATAAGTGAGTCTCTTCAAGGAGATAAGTGAACGGACATGTTGGTTTACTTGGGGTTTTATATAAACCCATACTCATATCTTCTTAAAGATAAGATCAAGAATCTTTAATTTTTCTAGAAGTCTTGTTCGTGTCAAAAGAATACAAGATACAATTTATTGGTCGCTAGAGTCTAAAATTACGGTGCTTCTATTTTGGATCATAGATTGTTGTATTCTGCAAGGCGGATGCTCATCGAACTACAAGCAGAAGGGTAGGGGCGGAATTTGTCTTTAGTCAAGTGCCTTTATGCATGCCTTAATCGGAATATCAAGTCAGTTTTTTCTTTCCTCCTACTACTTTTATAGGATTCTTACACTATTTTACTCTTATATTAGGATTGATTCACTGCTTTAAATCCTAGACGAATATTGTTATGTTTCTTATATTCTTTATCGAAATTTAAATTATATTTATGATTAAATAAATAATTGTTCCCCAACAATTTTTCTTAGAAAAAGATTGTAATGACGAGTAATGATGCCAGTTTTACATCATTCCCTGCCTTCAGATTAGGATGCATGGTGAATGGACGAGATTCCATAGATATATATATATATATATATATCCTGAAGTGCTATCCTATACAAATAAAATTGTTTTAATTAACCATGATATATGAAGTTCTAACCCAAGTAACTGTTTTCAAGGACTTATTATTGTTCCTCTTACAAGCTAGCAAGATATATAAAGCTACATGAAACACAACCCAGAATTGAAGCAATAAATATTAAATTGAGAAGAAATTCAATTTTCACAATAATTCGAGTAAACTATTTGGTGAACTCTTGGCTTCATCGATCGTTTCCAGCTAGACGACTGTTGTCAGCTGCAAGTAAGCTGAACCAGCTTTAGATTGATTTGAGGCGTCAAATGAACTCCATACTCCACATCGATTCAATCCGGTATTCAGTATACTCACATGAATTCCTAGTGGTAGACAAGCTAGTAATCACAAACGAGAAATATATGAATTGTGGGGGAAGTGAGAAACGACAACGGGAGCTCCGGACGATGTCGACGGCTTTGAGGATTTGCTCTTAACTACGTTTGATTTCTTTGATGAGTGAGCGGGTTTTCCATCATCGGAGACCTTGGATGATGGTATGAAGCAATTGATAAAAGCTGCGAAAATAGCCATTGTTACTGTTGGAAATAAAGGATTCGATGTGGAAGCAGCTATATATAGTTGAGGAAGAAAGGTATGTGTAGAAATGGATGGAAGCAAGACGCTAGAAAACTGATGAGAGGGAAAAGACTGGTCGAGTGAGTTGCTATTGCTATGGCTTGTGGCTCTCATCATCAGTATTATATATAGACAAGAGAGACTTGGCGGCCAAGGAAAGACTATGTCAACATTCATCATCAGCTTTCTGTGTGTTGCTCCTTAATTTTAACCATATGATATATGATTAATTACAAAACATCACTCGAATTATGATATTATTTTTATTTTCATATCTAACTATTAGAAATTTACATTTTCATACCCTAAGTTTAATTTCGTTAGCATTTTAATACCCTGACTACTAATACCATTAAATTTTGATAATATTCAAGAGCGTTTATGTCAATTCATGATATCTTTGTAATTGAAATTAAAAATTATACATTAAAATTGTTTTTAAAATTAAATATTTTTCATTGCTATTGTTCAAACTTGAGAACACCATTTCTTCACCCAAATCAATGGGTTATTGCAAAAACAAATATTTAATTTTAGAGTTTTTTTTTATAATATTTTTGCTAAAGTAAATTGTTCTATTTGTATAATTGATCGATAACCTCAAAAAATAAATTATTTTGTTAAAGCAAATGTAAAAAATGATACATTTATTTAAATGACAAAAATGCCCTTAAAATTTAATGGTGTTAGTGACAATGTATCAAAATGCTAACGAAATGAACTTAGGGTATGAAAATGTAAGTTTTTGATAGTTAGGTATGAAAACGAAAATAACATCATAGTTCGGGTAGTGTATTGTAATTAATTCTACGAAATAATAAGTAGACCGGCGCAAAAACAAAACTGTGTTTGCAATTTCTGGCACATGTTTTGGAATGGTGGAGGTTGCTGAGCAAGCATAAGAGAATACATGCTTTCAAGTTTGACTAAACAATCAAAAATTCATGTGGATTATGTAGAAAGAACTAGAATCTCATCAGTGATGTCTCACCCTCATTTGTTATGCCATATAATTATGGATATATACCAGTATAAATTAAGTGAGATGACAAATGAAAGATTCCATTTAGGCTGGAAAGCACGAAGCTAGAGGAACGCTTAAAATGTATGGTCGATCTAATTACTCTATTGCCATCCGTGATCCGTACGTATACAAGCTAGTAGGGTAACAATAAGAATTGTTGGGTTGATTTATAAATTTGGTTTATATGCAACTTGTTCTTGCTCATCAACAACTCTTATTTATTCATTTGATCTTATGCCATGAAATATATGAAAAAACAATCATGAAAACTAAACATTAATAATGATCGAGAGCCGTGATTTTTGTCTTGAGGCTTCAGGCCTGATCGAGTTGCAACCTTGCGACACGGCCACTGGCCGGTGATCGAACAAGACCAGCAGCTCATCAGCTCCAGAGAGAGCTCGTCGTGAGCTGCAGGCCTTGTGAAGGAAACTCCTCCGGTCCATATTACATGAATCACGACAGGAATGTCGACACACAATATATCAGACACCCTTAGAGGAGAAACATATACATGCCGGCCGGCCTTTATTCAGATATTCAGTTCTTCCGTCACATCAGTGATCGCAGGCGAGAGATGTATGAGTTATGGGGGAAGTGGGAAACTACAATGGGAGCTCGCGATGACGACGATTTACTCTTTCTGTTGGAATCTTTTGAGCAAACACCGGCTTTTGCAATACCAACATTTCCTGCATCATCGGAAACCTGTGATGAGGATGGTGCAGGCATGAAGCAACTGACAAGAGCAGGCGTGGAGCCAGGTGAGAGGTTGGCGGGGCTTGAGCCCAACCGAGATTTTGTCAATATATATTTTAACGTGTGCAGCCTCAACGTAATAGAAGCCTTTGCAGGCTTGGTTTGGATTCAATATCATGTACACCTGGGTTCGATTCCTAGTCTGAGCAGTCTCTTCTCCTTTTTTTTGTTGCTTCTTTCCTTACTAAATTTCTTCTAAAATGCATTTTTATTCTTAATTCTCTAATGCATTCTGGGTTCAAAATTTAAGAATGGGTCTCATAACATTCTTTTGGTATTAGTTTAGCATTCTTTTGGTAAGATGTTAGATACATCTTGGTATTAGTTTTGATTGAATTCTTTTCTTAACCTCTCTTCTATTTTATTTGATGTAAATAGTTCCAAAAAAAATTCTTTCTAGCAATTGTGTTTCAATAAATAAATTGTATATCTTATATCTCTTAGTTAAATATGTTAGACTACCGTTCGGTGTTCACGGGTATGTTATGTTTATGTTGTTCTACTACCGTTCTATGATCAATAAAATGACTTAGCGTCATTCTTAAAAAAACAAAATGTAAAATGCCGTTAATGTTCTAGGATATTCCATATGTGTGTATTGGCCTTACGCCATCAGGATATGTAGTTAGAATAGGAGTATGTATTCCTTATCATTATCATATTGGTACTTTGTAATTCCAATATAAAGGGCTCTTATCAATAAATAAGATGATGATTCTCTATTCTCTTATTAGATTCTCTTTGTCTCTACTGTTTATACTTCATAACGTTATCATGCCCTTTGTTCTAACCCTAAAGCCAATGGCCCACCACATGTTTTCTGAAACCCTAAAAAGCATTTTTCGGCTCCTCTGTCCGACCGCCACCGCTGCCCGTTTTCCCGGCCGCCGTTCGACATCACCGGCTGCCAATCCCTTGGCCGCCGCCCGCCGACGATTCTTGATTTCCTCTGACTACAATTTTTGACTTCTTCAAGCGTTTCAAGTTTCAAAAGGTATGTTTTGAAACCCTAAACTTTTCCAAGTTCAATAACTCGGGGAGGATAAAATCTTTTCCTCCCTTCTCCATCTCCATTCTATGCTTGGAATTTTGTGCGTGCAGGTAAAAATCCCGGAATTTTATTTGCGGGTCAAGAGTGTGTTTGATCACTCTTGTTTCCTTGTCAAGGTTGTGTATGATCAACCCTGACCTTTCTCCGGATTGTGTTTGATCAATCCGAGGCCTTTTTCCGAATTGTGTTTGATCAATTCGTGGCTTTTCTGGATTGTGTGGAATCAACCCGAAGGAAAAACCATTAAAAGCATCGTTTGTGACCTCTATCGAGTCTCATAACCGCTTGGTTTTGTATGTAAAAGCAATGTAACATTCTGCTCCTTTGAGTTTTGACGTACTCGATGCCTAAGACGAATCTTCGCTTGGTATCTGTGGAATCTTTCATTAGAAAAGATTAAACCACATGTTTTGATCCCCAAGCTAACAAACCTAGACGCTGAGATTTCACATCTCATGTGCTCAAAGTCTTTGACGGACCACATCGACAAAAGTCTTCAATAACAATCTGCGCAAAAAGTAATGACCACAAAGTACTGTGGAATGCACTCATGGAGCGTTTCTTGAAACGTTCATATAACTCTATTTGTTGAGTTATTAGTCACGTGGATTGTTTACCACCTTTTTATGACTACACAATGTCGGTGAAATTTTGTGGCATCATGATCCATAATCTTTTAGCGGATTCAATCATCATCAAGTTCTCTAGGCCCTCCAAGTTGGTTTGGATTACTAACGAGACTTGATTTTGATCATTATGTTGCAAACGGGAATTGCATAAACGCTAATGAGATAAACGTATTAGTTTGCGCATATGGATCACGACAACGGTAGAAAACGCCGTGCCGATGTCTAGAAAAGAGGGGGAGGTGTCGCCGGCTCTAATGGCGACACTCCCGGTCTAGACACCAATCTGTCAAAACCACTCATGTCAGCTCATGACAATGCAACCGTTATAGATCTCCGGATCACTGGTTCAAGATTGTCAAGTTCATCCTCAAATCGTGAATGCATACAAAAAGGTACGGAAAATCAATATGAGGACAAGAACGTCATCCTCATGATCGCGAATTTCAAAGATTCGGATCCTGCTCTAGCTACCCATGACTTTGACGTCATTGGCTAGACATTGGTTTTCTTTCCAAGCTATATGTAATAAGGCGTCGTATCGACGTCCTTCGTCTATTTGAGACCTTGATGTACTCACACTAGGGAGAAAGCGAGCTTGGCACAACCTGATCCATTGATCAGTGATACTCAAATCCGTCTCATGAAGTCTGAATTGTGATTATCGTTGGGGGACGCCTCAATGTTAAATCCAATCCATATAGAGATCTCTACAAGTATTACACTAGTGTACATGAGAACGTGGGATAATGAGTCTACTATCGAACCACCCTTTATTGATGGATATCAACTTAGTTGATTGGCCTAATGGAAAGATGCGATCCAGCATTAACAAAGAGATAGGTCCTTGGGCAAGTGATGCCGACACCGCAAGCTAAACCCTATCAACTATATCTTTGTTAGATAGCGTAGTGAGAACAAGAGCTTAGACTCACATTGTGGCGCAAGGTCTCTCACTAACACGCACTGGGATCGACTACGATGAGATATGCTCTAGTAATGGATGTCATTGAGCTCCACTACTTTGTCAGTTTGGTAGTTTTCGAATAACTGAACATGCAGCCTATGAATGTGGTCATAATAACATCTCTATGAGATCAGAGATATATATAAAGATCTTAAACGGACTTCATTCATCTAAATCAAGTGGCTCCAGACCACAGATGCATGCGTTTGCTAAAGGTATTGAAACACACATGAACTCTACTTGATTTGGAAGGGATATGGTGAATTATGCCTTTGCGTGTCTATTTCGGATTTACATGGACTCTTGATGGATCAAGAGTTGCCAATATGTATCAACATCCGAAGTTAGAATGAAAAAGATCTTGGGAAGACACGGTCTCGATAAGGCACTCGATGACTGTATTGATGATGATTTTCCATCAATCGGCTTAGGCGCTCTATAAACTAGTGAGGCCTACATATACTCCCATGATTAGTCAAAGTCTTTGCTCTAAAGAGCGATCTGTTATTTTGTCTAAAGAAATATGACAAATATGTGTTAAGAGATGGAATTCCCATCTAAGTACAATAAGACGCATCAATGTACTCAACACAATAAGAAAGTCTTGACATCTCATTCGCTATGAAAAGTTGTAAAGCTAAGTGTAGCTATGCGCCCACGCAAAGCCAATGTAATGGCAATAACTCCTTTTTCAATACTTAATGGTATGAAAGGTTGAGGATTATTCTATCCCTACATAAGAAAGACACATCAAAAGCGAAATCAGAATCTGCTAAGTTTCGTAGGTCAAATTCCACGGGACCTACAGGAAATCGCACTCACTGGAAAATAGTGAAATTGGTAACATTAGAAAGGTCTATGTGTCTACTTTCGAGGGACATCAACCATTTGATCATATCTATCATATTGCGTGAGTTATAGCCATTTTCGTAAAATAGGACGGATCTGTCCGAGAATCTGATTTTGGCAAAATAGTCAACTTTGACAGGACTTTGTGAATAGCTTCTGACGAACCAGAACATGTGTCATATACGATTGGAAAGCTAAATGAGTCTAATTTCCAAAACCGTTTACGGTTCATTCATACGTATTTCCTAGAGAAAGTTACGGCTGTTCTAGTAACTAAAGGTCATGCTGCCCGAAAATCTGATTTCCTGCACGAACTTCTGTTTTGAGTTCACAAGCGGCCTTCTCCTCAGGACCTAAGTGAAAAAGATCACGTTTGAGGACAATATGGCATGATCTAGATAATTATTCCCCAATGCCACATTTCAAGACATGTTAAAGAGCATTGACATGCTAAGTTGTTGAAACTTCCGAGATTAGTAAAAATCAGGAAGAGCCCTATGATTGATGTAAAGATCAGGAGAAGGTGTGTCACACCCCAATTTTTGAAGGATAAATTTCAAAAATTTGGGCATGATAAATCTCAAAATATTAAAATCTCAAAACCTGTTTTCAACAAACTTAATGGAAAACTAACTCAATCGGAAATGTAAATGTCACACAACCCAACACTGAGTTAAATATTACATTTCCTTGTTTACATAAATTTGAAAGTCAAGAAAATGAAAACACTCTCATGAGTCTACAACTGTCTACCCTAAGTATACAAAAAAGACAGTGTACAGCAAAACCCAACAAAAACCCTTCCTCTAAGCCTTCTCCTCAACCCTGCTGATCCTCACCTGCAGGTCTAACCCCTACACCAAGAATTGGTACACCGGGTTGTAAAATAACAAACTTGGTAAGCTAAAAAGCTCGTATGAGTAATCTCAAAAATAACACAACACTTCTCACATCCAAATATATCACAAGAGCAAATAGATCAATAATTAAAATCCACACATGCAACACATTACCAGAGAAATGTACCCATGAGTCCCAGATATTAATAAATACATCATGACCTACGACAACAATTTGTGTACCCGTGGGTCCCATATACCATAAAGTATCTCCCATGACCTACACAGACAGACGGACTAAAGCTATATTCCTAACCGTAACCAATCACCCGGCCAAAGGCTTGGAACCCAGTTTGACAATCCAATAAAATCACAAAATAATTATTGCATCATAACCGTAACCAATCACCCGATTAAAGACTTGGAACCCGGTTTGACTATTTTGAACAACAATTCACTATATCACCACATCATCATCAACAACACATGATTTACAATAAAATTATATCCTTCACAAAGATATAATTATATGAACAATATTTATTATTCCACAAGAATAACTTATCAATAATCAATAAAATTATGATCACAAGAACCTCAAAAATAAACATATAAGGAAAACTTGTTTTATCTTACCTATGAGTCATTGGCGATCAAGCTCATATATTTAAAAATGATTAATAGCATATTATTAAATCCAACATCAACATCCAATGACTATAATAAAATTAGTTCCAAAAGTGAACCATGGTGAGTAAAAAATCCCGCTGTGATTTCCACAACACATCAAAAACAAACCAAATCACAACTTCACAAATCACCTAAAATCACACAATTAATAATCTTAGTAACCAAAGTACTATAGGATAACACAATACCCTTAAACTAACCCTTAGCTCAAGGGAGGACAACTTTCCAAAGTCGTTGAACTCAACGACACAATAAAGCTGCCTCTAATCCTCAAAACCTAAACTCAAACCTCAACCAAGCCAAAGGTCCTAACATGCAATCCTTGCTCAAAACCTAGCATTACTACCTCTCAACAAGCTCACAACAGCAAGAGCTAGCTAACCACAAAAAACTAAGGCCGCAACACAACCGAACGCGCTGCCACGCGCCACCCCAAAACTTCAGAATTAGGAGAAACTCACAACATGAAACTTGAAGATTAAAGCATGGTGAACAACTTTAATACCTAGAGGTTCAACCAGTTCGGCCAGAATCGGCCAGAAAACGCCCCGAAACACCAACCCGAAATCAAAAACCAAACCTGCAAATCCGGCGCCCAAACTTGATTTTTAGGTCACCAAAGAGGTATAAACATCTCTAGAGGAAGGAGAGGAGCAAGACTCACCTAACTCTCACAGAAATCGCCGGCTTTCCGGTGAGACCGCAGCCGCTCCGCCGCTTCGTGGCAGCCTCTAGGCGGCGAGACAGCGAGCGAGGCTACCCCAGGTGTGGAGAGGAGCCTGTGCCGACCTTACGGGACCGGCAACGTCCACTTTGGTGGCCGGACGAAGGAGAACCGAGCCGGAGAAAAGAGAGAGCGGGAGGGGGTCGGGAGAGAGGAGAGAGAAAGTGAGGCTGCTTAGTTTCCAAAAATAACTCCCACACAATTTTCTACTTATACAGTTTTCAAAACCAGAAACTGACTTCCTTTGACCATAACTTTCTCATACGACATCCGATTTACGCGTGCCACATGTCTACGAATTCGTATCGCCAAACTCTACAACTTTCAAGAAGGAAGTTTTTACATATAACTTGCAAAAAATAAAGTCAACTTTTGGCCTCTTAAAAGTCAAAGCACTTTAAAATTTACTCTCGAAACTTCAACTTCGCACAAACTAAAGAATTTCCACAATTAAACCTTCATTAATTTCGGAAATAATACAAGGAAATTGATATGAAAATCTGGGGTTTTACAAGGTGCGTACATCAGGGGGTGTCTAGCACATACATACATGTCACTATCAAATGTGAATGGTGCGTTGTACTCTTTTTCTCGTACGATCAAGGTTTAGTTTGTCTCCCACAGGGTTTTTTTTTCTTTGACGAGGTTTTTAACGAGGCGACATATCATCACCACCGGCATACTGGCGCGCGGCACAAGGGGGAGTGTTCTAGGATATTCCATATGTGTGCTTTGGCCTTATGCCATCAGGATATGTAGTTAGAATAGGACTATGTATTCCTTATCATTACCATATTGGTACTTTGTAATTCCCTATATAAAAGGCTCCTATCAATGAATAAGATGATGATTCTCTATTCTCTTACTAATTCTCTTTGTCTCTACTTTTTATACTTCATCAGTTAAATATTTTTTATCGCTTCAATCAACCAAAAAAAAAATATTCAAGCCCATCCCAATGTTGAATCCTGGATCCGCGCCTGGACAAGAGCTGAAAAAATGGCCATTAATATTTAGTGACTGAGTTTAGCTGATCGATCGATCAACTGAGGAAGTAGTATAGAAATATGGAAGGGCAGAAGATCGGCAATATAGTTCTAAGAGGTGGTTATGGATTTGATTGATGATGCTCTATGAGGCTCAAATTAATATTTGGGTTGGTAAGTTTCTGGGTTGTGGTTCACATATTTATAGAGATGATTAAGAGATTATAACCTGGTTGTTGATGGATTACCTTGCAGGGCAACCTAGCTAGTCAAATCGGGGACACCACATGTTGTTATTAGTCTGATGCTTCTATTCACTTTCATGTGTAGCTATCCGTGGCTGCTTTGACGGGACAAATATATTTACAATGAGTCACTGAATTCTTATATCTGTTGGAAATTTCTTGTCAAAAGCTACAATCAATTTGACTACAACAACCAACTTTTTTTCTTTTTTGTTGAGAAGGACTGTATTAACTTAAGGTAGTGTTAGAGGGCTTTAATAAGGCCTAAGATTTATGGCCTTAATTCTATTTGGCATATCATGTCACATAGACACATCATCAATTTAATAATCATGTCATTTCATTCTTAGGTAAAAATACAATCTTAACCTTACTAATTAATACATGCTACATACTAATATGAAATATTTTTTTACCTTTTAATATGGATACGTATATACCAAATTTAATTAATTTATTTATAATAATGACCAAGTTAATAATCATACCAAATTAGGCTTTTATACCACAAATCAATTTAATAATCATGTCATTTCATACTTAGGTAAAAATTTGTTTTGTATTGTGTTGTATTTTTTGAGAGAGAGTCCTCTTGAGAGTCTTCGAGCCTCTTTATATAGTAGCTTGGCTTCGGCCCGAAGAAAGATATTTGATAGTCCAATTCGGACTCTGAAACCGAATACCATAAGGACACTGCTTTATTCGCTTATACCAATCATCTGCATGACACGTGTCCAGCCGCGTGGGTTGTTGCCTCCGCGTTGCCCCACTTTAGAGTCCTACGCGGACTCAAATGATCTTATTCCGCGCGATGTCACAGTCTTTGTGGAAACCTATCTCGCGCGCCTCCAAAGCTCGCGACTTTGAATGGGCTTTACATTAAAACGGGCCACATGTATTGGCCCAGATGCTATCCAAAACTTATTGCGAGTCTTGGACCAAAATAACACCTCGCGTAGCACATCTACTCATGCATCCAGCTCGCATGCAACTTAAGTCACTGTTTTGATATGTGCGAACTCTACTATCCAGCTCGCATAATCTCGCTGGCGAGCCATCACTTGTGAATCCAATTATTTTGGGCTCGCCGGTGTGATGT
Source organism: Fragaria iinumae (assembly GCA_009720345.1). Lineage (NCBI taxonomy): Eukaryota > Viridiplantae > Streptophyta > Magnoliopsida > Rosales > Rosaceae > Fragaria > Fragaria iinumae. Next base: position 19,240,720 of record CM019117.1, on the reverse strand, counting down.
GGACTATGAATTCAATTAATATTCACCTAGACATTCACTGTCCAGTAAAAAATATTAATTTGGGCGTAAACATTGCCCCCAAACCTCGAAGTCATGAATGTCAAGAATGACTGAAGAGGTTTATGTTCATGTTGCTCCAAAGCCCCTGGTATTGGCTCGGGTCATACATAAAATGAGTGTGAGTAGACAAGCCTGTGAATAGGCCTCGAAACCCAAGCACCCAGCTGTAAACACGAAAATATCTGCAACAAATAACAGAACAACACGTGTACAAAGAATAATTTAATTTAATCAATGCGAATGCGGGTTACAATCTTTGTGAACTCCTCTGATTCTATCTCCGAATTTAGGTTTAACTCAAGGGTGACAAACACTTGTTCTTGAGGGTTACGCGGGTTGATCACGTAACGGGTATTTAGGATTTGGATTTGGTGAAGATGTCGGCTATTTGGCAGCTTGATGACTCTTCGGGATTTGACAACTTCTAGACTTGAGGTTGATGAAGAACCGGCTATTTGGCAACTTGATGGTTCTTCAAGGGTTTAGTGAAGAACTGGCTATTTGGGGAGCTTGATAGTTCTTTAAGGATTTCGGGGAGGCTTCTGAGCTCTTGAGGGATTTTTCTCTCTCTCTCTAGTCCACTCCTTTTGTTTCTGCCCCCTTCTTTCGGTATGAGAGGGGGTATTTATAGTGTTAACATACCTCCACTTAAGACATGTAATGAAGATTCTGAATCAATAATATTTCCTTAATCGAATCAATGAATCTTGACTGATTTACTTGCCGATTTGAACATAATCAAATCAATCAAATCTTGAGATTTAAATATGCCCAGATCGCTTTGGATTGAATGTCCTGTTTTGAGCAAGATCCTTAGTAAGGGGCGAGCCATCCCGCGGATATGGAAGGTATCTCGCGAGGCACCTTGATTTTGAAGCAACCGGCGATTTCTGGTCTCACTTCGCGGATGACTTATCTTGGACGTACATCCCCGCATGCATGCGAACTCTGTCGTCTAGCTCCTTCGCGTGGCTCCCCCTTACGCGGGACCATCTCGCCTTGCCTTTATGTAAATCTACGCGCGCGGAGCCATCTCGCCTCGCCTTCACGTAAATCTACGCGCGCGGAGCCATCTCGCCTCGCCTCTGTTTACTTCTACGCGAAGTCAAGTTCGCCCCGCGAAGTCAAGTTCGCCTCGCGAAGTCTTGTTCGCCTGGTGAAGTCTTGTTCACCTCGCGAAGTCTGTTTCGCCTTGCGAAGCTGGTGAAGTCTACTCTCTAGCTCGCCTGACCGCTGGTGAACCATCACCAATTATTTTGGGGATGTCCGATTAATTTAATTTAATTAATATCTGATTATCAATCGACACTTGATAATTGATTTCAATCGGGATTGAAGGTTTTGTTGTCGGCCGATCATTTCCACGTTGCCACATGTTATTTCCGACGACTTTCCAATTTTGTTGACTTACGAGCCACGTATTTGCTTGAATTATTCAACGACTATTATTATCGTTAAATTTTATATGTCTACAAATGCCCCCACTTCAAGGTGCGTCGTAGCCATGTTGTCGTCATGTGCTAGAGGCGCGACTTGAAGTCCATGTTAATGGGTTAATTTTGTGGGAGTTCCTAAATCGATAGGGATTCCTAATTTTGTAAGGATTCCCTATTTTCTTGTAGAGGTTCCTTGAATATATAGGATATCCAATTTTTATAGGGATTCCTTAATTCGCAAGGATTTCTACGAATTTGATTTGGTAAAGCTTCCAAGTAGTGGTCGGAAACCTTTGATGTATTCCTTTCTTGATTTGCATGATTCTCTATACTTTTCCAGTTTCAAGGAGGAACGACTGCACTATGAATTATATCTAATAATGAAAGAATAACAATGAATAAAGATTAAGCGGAAACAACCTCTGACTATGCCTCGACTCCATGTACACTCGACCTCACTTAAACTTATCCTGCAAACTGGGCATTTAAAACCAAAGGGACCAGAGAAAAATAATTTAAAACGTTAGAGTGAGTGGACGAAAAATAATCAAGTAACTGATCGCAACATAACTAACCAAACTTAATTACTTTTCCATTTTCCAATAATCAAGAAATCTGTTGCATGCAAGTGTTGATAAAACCTTCATAAAGAAAATCCCAAGAAAACAGACTAGCCCCGCTAGTCAAATTAACGATAAAGATAAATAACAACCTTCGTAAAAGAAAGTACCAAAATAACGGACTAGCCCCGCTAGTCAAAAACAACATTAAAGGTACATAAAGACCTTTGTAAAATGAAATATTGAAAAGATGGACTAGCCCCGCTAGTGAAGACAAAAAATATTACATAAGAAGCAGCTACAACCATACAAGTGAGCCTCCCAGGCTCGGGTGCCTCCCAGGCAAAAGTACTCTCATACTCCCTACACCTTCACGTTATGATAATAGAGAGGGTTCAGGGCTTGCGTGATGTCGTCGACTACATCACATCACCCGAAGGAGGAAAGGGCTTGAGTAACCCCACTTAAAACGTGGAAGCCACATCGCTTCGAAAGGCGGAACAACATGCTAGCATTAGTAATATATTATCCGACAAGTATGGCATAAATAAAGAAACATAAATCCATGTGAGTTTCCCCGAAACTCATAACTAAAGCATAAGTACGATTCCCAACCGTACTCAAAGAATTCAAAGAGCAAAGAAATTAATTAAATTCAACGACGTGTCCCACACGTTAAAATGCTCAATAAAATAATTAACTTAAATAATTATCATCTTTCGACAACCAGGATATATGCAAATCTGGATATAATCTCAAATTCGGAAATCATAAAGAATATTAAAACTCAAATATCAAATCTCTAACCGAAGCTCAAATCCATAAGTTCATTATCGAAAACATAACCAATATGCCAATCTCAAATAAATTCCATAAATCATGGCAAAGATTAATCAATGATCAAAAATCAAATAAATTCAAAGACCATTTCATAAACCGAAATTACAATTTAAGCTTGGAAAATATAATGGGCAACTTATAAAATCATGCATGCATATTAATTAAAAACCAAAATGTCCACTCACAGATTTAGGCCTAAGCCTGACGAATTCTGAATCGCCACTCAAGTGAGGTCTCCTCAAATCCTGGCACAACAACCATGGTTAGGACCAAACTTTTAAACACCCAAAACTCTTCCGCTTAACTCACTAACCTTACTAGGGTTAAGTTTACCGGATTTACATCAAACTCCACCACAACCTTAATTCATCAATTCTAACATTCTAGATTAAATACCAAGGAAATCCAACGGCTGGATTTTCATTCTAACAACCGCTAAAATCCTTAATCATTGGAAAATCCCAAACCTTATCAAAACTCCTCAAAAAATTCCAAACTTTACTTCATTAAACCCCTCTCATTAAAACCATCTCAAAAATATGAAAAACTGTCCTTATGGGGCGGCGCCGCCGCCTGCTCCGCCGGCAGCCGTACTCCTGCGACCTCCAATGCTTCCCAAATTTTAGCACAAGACTCCTCTCAACCCGCATAACAACTTCCTTAACTAGCAAAAAATCTATTTCTAAGCCTAACTAGGTTAATCGAACCAAAACCTTAAATTGAGCCATAGAACTTCAACTATACATTTCTCATTAACAAGATCGAATTTGACCAATTCTTTTTGATGGATTACTCACCTAGATGAGAGCTTCAAGATGAGCCAAAAATCCTGACCTATGGTGGCCGCAGGAGAGAACTCCGGTGAAGGGGCAGTCGGCGTCTCCGGTGGGTTTTCTCCTCTCCGGCGGCGTCACAGGCTTGAACGCTTGCCCTGGAAGAGAGAGGAGGTGGCGGGGCTCCGAACTGGGCTGGAGTGACAGCCGGTTGCTGGCTGGATGACGGCAGAAGACGCTGGAACCTTTCGGCGAAAAGAGAGCTCGGGGGAAGGCTCGGGAGAAAGAGAGAAGGAAGAGGGAGAGAGTGTAATACCCCGGAAATTAGATATTGGTTTCTAATTTTATTTGGTTGTGGTTTTGAGGTTTGAAGGAAGAGCGGAAGTGTTCAGACGCATAATTTACCGAAGCAGTTTTACTTGCTTTAAGGGTCATAGAGTTGACTTTTTATTCGTTGTGTTTCTTGAGAAACTTCCTTCACGAAAGTTGTAGAGAACGACGATACGAGTTCGTGGACACGTGGCACGTATAAAACGGACTTCGTATGAGAAAGTTTTTGTCAGCCGAAGTTCATGGCTTAATGAGAAATTTTGGTTAAATAAGAAGTTTAGGGTTCCATTTTCTCCGAAACCCATTTCTTTCCCTCTCCTTCTTCTCTGTCTCGCGATACCTTCAGTATCAAAGTTCTCCAGCCGACCCGACCCGGACCCGGACTACCCGACCCGATTTTCCCAGCCTACTCCAGCCGACCCAGACGACGGCACCGGTCGGAAAATCTTCCTCTCCTCGGCGCAATCCTCCCTGTGTTGGTGAGTGAGGATGACTCGAGCGGATCGAAGCTACTCAAGCGCCACAGTGAGGGTGACGACTCGGGTAGTAACCCGACCGGAATTCTCACCTCTGGCGGCGGCGACATGGCCTGCAACCGGTCGGGATAGAACCTCCTTGGCGTCTTGGTTCGACTTGCGGTGGTCTTGAAGCTCAACTCACGGTGTAGAGTTGCGGTGGTGAACTTCGAAATTCCGACGAGTTTTCCGGCGTGCTCCGACCGAATTGGCTGTTACCTCAGGTATAAAAGATGCTTCTCTCTCTTCATTCTACAAGTTTGATGTTAGCGGTTTGTTCAAATTTTATGGTTGGAAGGGTGGCGCGTGGGGCCACTCGCCACCGCCTACGGTGGCGCATGGCGGCGCTTTCGGTGTTGTCAATGGTGTTTGTTGTGCTGTTTAGGTAGTGCTTGTTGATACGAACTTGTTGATCTGTGGTTTGTAAGTTTTGGTTACCGATAATGCATGCTAGGGTTCCACTCGGTGCTAGGTTTTGTTCGGTTTCCATTTTGAGTATTTCAAGTTTTAGAAAATCTGGTTAGTTGTTTGTAGGTTGTGTAGGATGTTTAGGCGACCTTTTCTTGGTATAGGGAGAAGTTTTGCCTCGAGTGACAAGTTTGTAGGTTAGGACTTGAGTTTTGGTTCGAGTCGGATTATGTTGTTTTGTTGTTACTAAGTGGAGATTCTATTCTAGGTGGTTGACGATACGTGTTTGCATCTCACCTATTACTAAGAGAAGACGCAGCGGGAGTTTTGTTTAAGGTGAGTAACATTTCTTAGGTTCAAGTAGGAACCGATTTTCCTTACATATTTTGTTGATTTTGCTAATTGGGGAATTGTGCTCTCGAAAGTGAAATGTTTTATTTTAAAATCATGTGAACTTGATCGTCCACGGTTCACAGGTAAAGAAAAAGGGTTCTTTTGATATTTATAAATTTTCTTGAGCCATTCCTGATTGTAGCTATATTGATGTTAATGGTATATATATATATATATAAATATATATATATGTTCATGGAAGTTGTTGTGCTTGGTGAAATTATGTGACAGGTTCACATTTGTCGTAAAATGTTTTGTTCATTTTAAGAAATGGGTTTGGGAAGGATTCATGGCTATGGGCTTGTTTTTTTTTGTGTGTGTATGTCTTTTGTTTAGAATCGGTGGGCTGTTAGAACACGTAATTTGGAAATGTTTATGATTGAGACCTTGAGTTTATTTGGAGAAGAGTAATCGTTGTTTGGGGATGATCTCTGTGATGACCTATGTGGTGATCTGTGTGATGAATCTTTGTAGATAATCTTGTGTTGACCTGTGTGGTGATCTGTGTGATGAATCTGTGTAGATGATTTTGTGATGATCTTGAGTAGATGTTGTGGTTGATGTTGAGATTTGTAGTCAAGCAATTGGTATTACTAATGATCTTTTGTTAATGGTGTGTTTCGTATTTAATTATTGTGATTCTAATTTCATTTTTCTTAGTGTTTCTAGTGATTTTTCTGAACTAAGTTTTATGCAGGGATCACTATTTTTATATTTGTTTGGTCTCAATGTAATTACCTGAACTAAGCTATGCGCAGGGATTACTATGTTTTCAATTGTTTGTTTTACAGTAATTTTCTAGTTTATTTCATATGCCTTAATCTCATTGATTGTTTATGTGCCCTTCAACTGGTTTAAATCAATGCAAGTGTTCTATTAGTTATTTAAGAGTGCTTATGGAATTTAAGGTTACTCATACAGGCTTGCAAAAGCCTACCGGGTTTGTTTCTTTCAACCCGGTGCACCATTCCATGGTGTAGGGGTTTGATCTTGCAGGTGAGGACTAAACATGGTTGAGATGTAAAAGTTGAGCTGCCACCTTAGAGTTAGACTCTTTTGTTCATTTTTATTTGTTGGGTTGTTTTTAAGCTCCAAGTGAGCGGTTCATTTTACTTGACTTTTCAAGTTGATGTAAACAATGGATATGAAATATTTGACTCCATGTTGGGCTTATATTGACATTCATTTATCCAGTAAATGGGTTAGGTATCTGGGATTTAATGTTAGAGTTTTAGGATTATTTTTAGAATTTATCATGCCTAAGTTTTTAAAATTTTATCCTTTCAAAATTGGGATGTGAGAGAGAGAGTGAGAGAGAGAGTGAGGGGGTGTTGGGCTGCTCTACAGCCGGACCAACATTTAAACCCCACAATTAAAGCCTATAAAAAATTACCCCATTTTTACCAACTCAAAAATTTACCCTTTTAATTGATAACTTTTTCATGCTAACTCTGATTTTAACGCATAGCATGTCTACGAACTCATAATAACGTTCTCTACGACTTTCATGAAGGAAGTTTTCCCAAATTCCAAACGGAAGAAAAAGTCAACTTTTGGAGTCTTAAAATAGTAAACGGTTACTTAAAACGGTAAAAGCCAAATTAATACCAAAAGTAAATAACCGTAAAATAACTTAAGAACCGGGACGTGACAATATATATATATATGTATATATGTATATATACAACCTAGAGCCCCGTTCAGAGGCGCACGTCCGTGTTTTAGCAAAAATGCGGACGAATGAAGTGTCAAACGTTTGATAACTTTATACAAAGTGGGATGCCTATTACCTGTTGCAGACGGTTGCACTTTCTTTACCATGCAGGTGGGTTATTTACTAACACCTAATTAAAACATTCTTGAAAAGAACTAGCCTTCAACATGCCAAAATTTCACCGAAAGACCTACAGTCGACATGGTTACTGGGTTTGGCAGAATCACTACTGTTTTAACATGAACTGTTTCAATTAAAATGCAAAAGTGCAATTGTAAACATGCAGAAAAATAATAGATTGACAAAATATTTTTTGTGACGAGGTACTGGGCTCAATGTAGAATTTATTTATTTAAACATAAATACAAACTAAAACCCAGAGCCTCACTCTTGGGCAAACAACTAAAAACTGTTTAGCTAATAATTATGATTACAAGTATTTACTTGAAAAAGAAAGACATGCCACTCCTCACTGACTTGAACAAGAAGGAAAGAACACACTGCTAAGGCTTTCTTACTCCTTGAGAGAAAATGATTCTGCTCAATTGTCTGATGCCTCTACACTAAGACTTAAGGTTCCATATATAGACAGCGGAACTCAAACTAGAACTGAAATACAACCTAAAAACAGTAAAAGGCAGCTCAATTATTTTTCCATTAACTGGTATTTTAATAGTTCCTCCACTAGCTGACAGCTCCATTATTCATCCACTAACTAAAACAGATTCCTTCTTGATAAGGAAAAGATCACATGTCTTCGAAATCTTTTGAATTATTGCTCAATAAAAGATCTTCATATTTGCTTCTTGCAATTCTTTCATTTTCTTCCAGGTCGGTATCTTCATACACCTTGTAGTGCTTGTCATGTAACATCCTGGACCTAACTTTATTATTTACTGGGTATTCTACGAGTTACTGAGGAATTTAATTGTGCTCGGTAACCTAGTAAGGTAACACTCAAGTTTATTTTCGAATTTTTCTTAAAATGTCAAACTCTTCTTTTAAGGTCCCGATGTCGTAGTACGAGTCGATTCAAGTTCATCGGTGTCTTCAGAATTGTTTTGCGGAGCTCAGAATTATTTTTTTACATTTTGTTGAAGATTTTGTATTAGAATTGATTTTCTGAAATTAAAATATAACTTTTAATCCGAGCTGTTAGGTCCATTAAGGTTTTGTTCTGAGGCGTAGAATTTAAGCTTAAAAGGTAAAGATGAGGTTAACCCAGTCAAAGAACCCAACTCGGGTTTGACCGAGCCTAACCGTGCCTCTCTCTCTTCTCCCTAGTCTCCCTCTGCCGCTGCCCTTCTCCAGCGCAGCAGCACCGTCTCTGGCCACCCCTGGCGACGAGACCACCGCCGTTCTCTTCCTCTCCTCCTCTCCTTTCTAGCCCAACCCGTGGATCACGCAAGCAAACCAGATCAGAGGAGATCGAAGCTGTCGAACACGACTGTGTTCGTCGGATTCCGGCAAGCTCAGACGGCAACGATTGGTAGGGTTCTTCTCCTCTCTCCTTCTTCTTTCTTTCTATGCCTTTCACTCTTCTAATCGAGTTCGAATTCGGAAAGCCCTCTTTTGTGTTTTTTAGGTTTTCCGGTGGGTTTGTTCTTGGAGCTCCGGTAGGACTACCGAGCTCCGGTGAGTCTAGAAACGGTCGAATGGTGCTCAGTCGCGCCTCGGAGAGATTTAAGAGCGGCAGTCGTGGTTTGGGATTGGAGCAGAAGCTCGAGTTCCCAGTCGGGGACTCCGGTCGGACTTCGAAATTCATCTTTAGAAGAAAATCCGGCAAGGGTCGAGATTCTGCAGTTCGACCTCAGATGGCTTAGGTAGTTCCCCTTTCGTCTAGAGCTACTGTGTTGTTGTTTCTATGTTGGATCGTTGGAGTTTGGTGACTGATTCAATGTTTTGGTTGTTTGTGGATAACTTGGTGATTCGGAGTTTGCGGGGAGGCTATGGCCAAAGTCCAACAAGTCGCCGGAAACCGGCGAACTATTCCGGTAGGTCACGGGGATCCAGTGAGGGTTCCGGCGAAGCAGCAAATCCGGCAGAGAGCCGAGAAGGTAGTTCTCGAGGCTATTTTTTCTAATGCGAGTCGTAGTTTCCGATTTAGTAAAATTTGCCATTTTAGGAAAGTTTCTTTGCCTCTTTGGAAGCTTTCTATTTATGGAAACTCATTTTTGGGTTCCCTTAGTGATTTATGAGGTGAAGTTGTGTTGAGAGGAAGTATATGGGGATTGTATGGATGAAGAAACAATTGTAATTGTGTTGTGATTGGAGATTTCTCGGATGAAGAAATTGGATAATTGAGGAACGAATTTAGTGAAAAGGTTTGTTTTTATTTAAGAACTAATTGATTTCAAGTGAATCGAATAATTGAATTAGTAAAATGGTTGGAATTAAATCGGATGGTTAAGAGTAATTAAGGTAACCTGAATTATTAAAAGTGAACTGTTGTCAAGAGATGAAGCATCTATATCCTAAAGTGGAGCTTGATTGGTTAAGGGAAGTATTTGGAAATAGTCAATGTAATTTTATTTAGGGACCAGTCTTAAGTCTTGGATTAAACTATTGACTAAGGCTAAAGATAATTGTTAATCTGGAAATAGTTGAAATTATTAACTCATGGTTTGAGTTAATTGTTTAATTAAAGAACTCAAGTATGTGACTATGGACGTAAAGGCTCGCCGTAGGAAGTTGACCGTCATTTGACTTGGGAAGCTTCCACTTGGTAATAAATAACTGAATTACTGTGAGTGGACTTTTCTTTTAAATTAAATGCATGCAGAGATTTATTTTAAATGAATGATTTTATTAGTCATTAATTTATGGAATTTATTTTCCTTTTGTGAGTTATTTTCTGCGAAGTTATTTTCGGACGTAAATGTTCTTATTTTATTTATTAACTTCGCTATTTTGAGAATTTCTGAAAATGAGATTTTCGGTATATATATATATATACATTTATGAGGAGAGTATGTATATAAATGCTACTTAGTTATACTGTCTGTCCGCCTTAATGGTGTAGCAATTAGCCACCATTATGGTGTGATGTGAGCGTGAGACGCAAGCGCAGTAGCCCTATATGAGTGTTTAATTCATATAGGGGGTATGGACACGTATATATACACCCATCTGTCCACCTTAATGGCGCAGTGAAGAACCGCATTATGGTGTGACGTGAACGTTAGACGCGAGCGTAGTAGCTATACATAAATTTCTTTAAATCCATAAATTTATATAGGGGGTATGGGCGTGTGTAAATACATACTGATTTTTATTAGAGCTTGAGAAGCTCGATATTTTTCTGAATTAAGAGTTCTCTATTTGAGGCATGCATCCAATTTTTCTGAAGAGATTAAAATTGGGAAAACATAAATAACTTTTATTTGTTTATTTTATTAAATTTTTTTTTTGTTCATTCACTCTAACGTTTTTAATTGCTTCTCCTTTTAAATGCCCAGTTTGCAGGTTAGTATAATTGAGGTCAGGCGTACATGTAGTCGAGGCATAGTCCATCGTATAGCTTCCGTTTATATATATATATATATATATATATATATATATATATATACAGGGCTCTTCCACTAAGGGATCCATTATTTTGGTTTATATGAGGGGTAAGGGATTACACCAACTTTTCGATCACATAATCACATCTCCACCATTCAATATGTAATTCTATATGAGTAGATAACTTCTGCAAATTTTCAGAAATTTTGGTAATCGTTAAGGCATTTCAAACTATGATTTATAATTATAAGCATGAACGGTTCATATTTGGCAGATTTGGTTCATTCATTGATTTAATCTTGTTCAACATCTTAACGATCACCAAATTTGCTGAAAATTTGCAGAAGTGATCTACTCATATAGAATTACATATTGAACGGTGCAGATGTGATTTTGTGATCGAAAAGTTGGCGTAATCCCCCATCCCTCATATAAACCAAAATAAGGGATCGCTTAATGGAAGGGGCATGTATATATATATATATCTTCCCTTCACTGTTAGAATTGCTCTTAACTTATGAATTGTTGGTTATAGGATTTTTGTTAGATTAGTGAATATAAAATGAGAGATGTTGTGATTTGTGGGGAGCACGAAGGCTCCAGGAGTTTATGAGGTTGGAACTTTTAGAAGTGTTTGTATGTGTTTTATTTAGGAAGGGTTGTCCATTTTCAAAGGAGGTTATGTTGAATTTCGGTAAATTTTTCTTGGAGGTGGTCCCCGCATGATTTACTTCGGGTTTCAGGGTGAAATTCGGTGTGGGTCTTGACATGTCATTTTCAATCCACTGAGCACATGCTAAGGTGGAATCAATTTCCCTTTTCTTGAGAGATAAAAATAAATCACTGGTAATGACCTCAGGATGGTCATAGGCGGTAACAATTATTTTTTCTCCAGATGCAAGATAAGTATTCTCTTGATCATCCTCAATGATTTTTTTGATATATTCCAGGGACATGGCTTTCATCCATGGGATACTAGAGTTAGGTTGCCCATTGTATCCTTGACAAGCAGACTCTAAGTATTGCCCTTGGATAATTCTTATATAGTGGTATGGAGATATGTATTATGTTTCTCCATTTTTCTTCTGTACCCACTCAGGAGGTGTGGATTTGAACTTATGTCTGAGAATGCAGTTTGACTTTCTAACAATCTTGACTATGTTGACAATAATGGCAAGCAATCTCTTAAGATCGTCGTTTGATTTTGTCCACAGATTATGAACAAAGCCATTTTCAACTAGCCAAAGCTTATGTTCTTGAGGATGTTCACTGTGAACATTCACAACATATCTTCCTGGATGTGGTCTTAGGACGGTAAAAAGTGTTTCTGGCAGGACTCGGTCACAATAATGAATTCCAATGCTATCATGAAATTTGAACCACTCTGATTCTTTTAATGCTAGAACAGGAACTCTAGCACTTTCTGGACCTTCAAGGTACTTTACCTTCAACATATTTACTAGGACAACACTATGTTGTTTATTCCCTTGATGCGCTTCACGCAACTCTTTTGACAGAGCCTGAAGTGATTGTACCATGAGTCCCAAGTCACTTTCCTGAAAGGCAAACATTAGATTATCCAGCAATGTTTTATGGTAGAAAGCTAATTTTTGCCACAATGAAAAATTGGTTCAGGAAAAGTATTTAATTGGTAACCATGAACATTTAGGACTCCCTTAGGAGTAAGCTTGCTTTTTGGCAAAGCAGCAGCCATCAACGGTCTTGTTAAGCCTTTACCGTTTGCCGTTTGAGACGGGCTAGCCAATCCTTTGCCCTGAGATTGGTCAGTTGTGGCTAGTCTATTAGGACACAGCAAGAAACTCTTAAGAACCCTTTCGATTTCTTCTGGTTGTTCTGGTTCTTTTCCTGGTCTTCTGTTTCTAGGATTACAACCTTCGTTGCTTCCTTCACTTCTGCTGAACATCGCCAATTCTCTGGTTAAGGCGTCAGAGAGATAATTTTTGTTACCTGCAATTAATTCCACATTATAATCATATTGATTAAGAAATAATTGTCAGTTTGCTAATCTACCCCTATGATCAGCCCTATCAAGCTTGAAATTTTTAAAATTCTTAACTCTTGCTCAATCTGTGCGCACAGTAAATGGTTTTCCTAAAAAGGCGGGAGAATTTTCAATTGTTTTTTTCACCGCAAGAATTTCCTTTTCCCATGTGGGATAATTTTGCTCTGCATAGCTGAACTTGCCACTACAAAACTATAAGATTTTTTCTGTGTTGGTGCCTGGAGTTATTGCTAGAACAACACCAGCCCAAAAATTGTCACTAGCATCTATTTGAAGAATGATCTCATCATTTTCTTCAAGTTGATGAAGTGGAGGCAAATTTTTGCATAGGTCTTTAATTTGCCTGACAATCCTTTCATCATCTTATGTGAATTTCCAACTTGTGTTTGGAGACAACATTGCTGTTAATCCAGCAATTTTAGGAAGGAAATCTTTTCCATAATTTATGACACCTAAAAATCTCTGTAAACTTTTGGCATCTGGGATCTTATCTGGGAATTTCCAGATTTTCTCTAGGATATGAGGTTGGAGCTTGATGACTCCATTTTTAATGTTTTTACAATCTCATCTAGGACTAAAAAGACTTTCTTTTCTCCTAGGATAATTCCTTGCTGAACTATCAGCTTAACTACCTCATATAAATGTTTCATGTGTTCTTCTTTGCTTTTGAAGAACACCAATATATCATCAATATAGACGACACAGAAATCTGCCACATGTTCAAATGACATTACTAACCATTCGTAATGTCCCTGTAGAGTTCCGAAGGCAGTAAGAAGGATGCTATCTGGATGCATTTTAACTTGTCAAAATCCAAACTTTGCATCAAATTTTGAGAAGACTTTTGCCCCTTAAAAGAATATTTGGATGTTTTCTTATAGACTAAACAGAGTAACTTATGTTTCATTCATTAGGTGGGCGAAATAAAAAAAAGAATTAGAGGGTTCATAACCAATCATTCATGATTAACTAGATCATTGATACACAAAATATCCAAATACAAAATGGTGAGAACTCTTGCTTGTGCTATTTGATAACCATCCTTAACAGTCTTTTTGTTAACATCTTTGTAATCAATCGTCATTCTTGCTTTACCTCGTACTTGTTCAGCATGATTCCTAACGTAGAAGGCAAGAGCATAATGAGGACTGTTTGATGGTCTTATCAACCCTTTTTCCAAGAGATCAACTATATCTTTTTTGAATTCCTTCTGATCTTCTTCTTTGTATTGAGGGATTGCTTTTACATGACAAATGACATTCATGTCATAAAGTTTTAATTCACAGACCACTAGGTCTTTTTCCCAAAACTTCAATGGGTTTATATCGATGTTTTGTTTCAGCATATCCTTAATCTCACCAAGGGTATGTTTTTTCTACTGCTCAAGCTTGGTTTCAAAATGTTTGAGATTATGTTCTTGGACGAAACTGATTTCTTCATTGATCTTCTCTTCGTCTTCTTCTTCTAAAAATTCTTCATTTTGAAGTACTTCTTCTTGCAGCCTATACTGCTAATATTGTAAGATTTCTTCAAATTTTGGCTGATAAATATCACCATGATTTTGCTGCGACTTCTGATATTGTGATGTAAATCCTGGACCAACTACGCTTCTAGCGTGTTTTAGGTTTAGGGGTACATTTTGAAGGTTTGTTGTAGGATGAACTCATTTCCTAACAGTATATCAGCATCTTGATTTTCTGATTGCCAAAGTTCTTCAATGATAAAATCTCCACCTCTGATGGTGATTTTAACCTTCTTAACAATTGTATCCATGAGAATGTGCCTTCCCTCCATAGTTCTTCCAATGACACTTTTTGCTGGATCTATTGTCCAATATTCTTCTGGTATAGCAAACTTCTTTGCTAAGTTAAATCCAGTTCTAGTGTCTACGAACGTATGTAGATGATATTTCTTGTATCCTGGAAATTTTAATCCAATTTCCATATAGTTACTGAATTTGCTTGTAGAGACTGTTTTTACTTGATATATGTTTTGGTGTGGAAGATCTTCTTTTACCTCTGAAAAGGATTGCATGTTTCTTCTTTGCAAATTATTTCTCCTGTCACCTCTTTAGTATCAGTCTCTTTAGTACTTTCTTGTTTATCTGTAGATATTACTTCTTTTGAAGTTGTATAGAATGATATTAACTCCTTTGAGGTTTTATCAAATTCCATTCTTTCAAGTTTAATTCTTTGAATTTCTGTTCTCAATATTTCTTTTCTTTCTTCTATCTCATAGAAGTAATCTTCATATTCTTGTTTAACAAGCTGACTTATTAAACTATTCTTTGTTTTCTTTGTGATAAGTTTTTCCTGACTATTCACATGATATGGGAATACCATCCTTCTCAAGACAAAGACAAAAATCACAGGTAAATGTTCCTGGTTTTACAGTATAAGAAGAAACTATTTCTTCTGTAGTGTTTTCTTCCCAGGTTTTGACTTCGAGAAGGTAAACCTCTCTAGGGTAACAATCTTCTTTTGAATCAGATTTAGATTCTTCTGACCATGCTGAGTAAACAGACATGTGGTCTTCTTCCTCAGAGTAAACTACTTCAAATCCTTTCATGTTGGCCATCTCTATGACCTCTTCATATTCTTCAAAAAGAGCTTTTGAAGTTCTTTTTTCTTTCTTGGGACACTCCTTCTACTTTGCATAACCAACATCTGCATGTTTTCTTCTTTTCAGACTCTTGAGAAGTTGATTTTTCATGCGATGATTTTTTCTTCCTGAAAAATCTCTTTTTAGGGTTATGCTTCTCCTTTTTGTAGTTAGAACTTTTCTTGAAATTCCAGTTTCTTTTTTTGTTTCCTCCGAAACGTTTGCGAAATTTCTTTTCTTTTCTCCTCCTTTTGTGTTGTTCTTCACAACCCCAATTGGTTGGAACCTCTAGGAGTTTAGTACAGAAATTATCAGTTCCTTTGAGCTGTTTCTTTGCAGCTTTAGCTCTTATGTTTGATTTGCACTGTTCCCTCATCAGCTCTCTGATTCTCTCTGCTACTCCACCAACTGAGAGTCGTTCTAGAGGTTTGACATCTATGCTCTCTTTTACAGCCGTCCTCCACGACTCTGGGAGTTTCCTATATAGAAGATATATCAAATCTATATTCTCCAAATCTCCTATGGTGCAGTAGTAATCTTGAAACTCATTCAAGTATTCTTCAAAATAAGCCATGTTGTATATCTTGAAAGCATATATGTTGGTTCTGGCTGTTTCTCTAACTTTATTACCAACAAATGATATATCTCCACAAAATTGCTCATAGATTGATGTAGCAAAAGTTGTTGGAGATTTATCATCTTTTATGCTTTCTAGCCATGCTCTACCCCTTTGGGTTTCTTTCCATGTAAGATAAAATTTCTTTGTCATTCTTGTAAGAGTAGCTTGGTAGACTGTTTGTAGGTCTTGTGCCTCAAACTTTCCATATGTTGTGTAAGCAGCCATAAACATAGCATTGATCCAGTCATCTATGGCTTTCCTCTTGTCTAGAGCCTTGTCCAGATCTAACCAATTACCATGTTGTGATATTGACATTTTTGGTGTGTTTAGTTCTTGGACAAATCTTTGAGAGTTTATGTCGTCTCTCTTTCCCGTAGGCCCTTTTCTTTCAGGAAGTTTTGTATCTCTACCAATTTTGATAATGGTAGTCTGTGGATGTCTTGAGGAGCTTTCTCCTTCTTCCATTTTGACATCGTGGAAAGGAAAGACTTTTCTTTCGACTTTTCTTCTTTTTTCAAGATTAAATTTTTTTATTTCTTTAATCAGTTGCTCTAGACGAGCTGGATCTTTGCAGTTTTCTGCTTCATCATAAAGCTCATATAGTCCTTCTGACTTTAGCATGTTTACTTCTTTGTGAAGTTATTCTTCTAAATCTTCTTCCACTACTGGAATAGATTCATCATTTATTACAATTCTAGTACTTTTAGAAATACTTCCTTCTCTAGAAGTATTGCATCTCCTAAGTAATCTGGAATTATCACTTCTTAGACTTTCAAGGGTTGCATCACTTCTTCTATGTCCTTCGAACTTGAGATTGATGTCTCATGTTCTCCTATTTTCATAGATAGTTGTCTTCACACTTTCTGGCTTTTCTTTAAGGCGAGATAATTTCCACTCTAGTGGAAATGTTACCTCATCCCAAGCAACCTTATGAATCTGTTCCGAATGATTTCTTGGGTTTGTAAGGAATCCAGTAGTAAGACCAGGGATATTTGATAGCTTGGTTATTGGCTCTACAGTTGTACTCATTGGTTTAAAGTAAATCCTATAAACTATAGTAAGCTCTTGCATGCCTTCTTTCATAGATGTGCCATCTGTTTTGACTCTCAGCCTTAAACAGTGAGCAGCATCATTCAAGCTTGTTGAAAAGTTTGGGAAGCAATTGAAATATGCAATTTGATTGCATAGAGACGCTTGAAGAGTTCCTAGCAAACTTTTCTGAAAATCTGTCAGCCTATTGTCTTGTAATACACATATAAATGAACAATTTAATCCTTCTCGGGCCAGTAGCTTTATGCCTACTTGGACTTATAATTTCTTTTTCGGGCTTTAGCCACCTCTTTAGGTGTTACTAAGAGGAGATATGTTTCTCCTGTTGTTGCTGGAGTGGTAAACTCTAAAATTTTGAATTGTTGACTATCCAACAAATCAAAATTTCCTCTTTTATAGATTTGGTTGAATTCGAATTTTGGAATTGCTGAATTCCTGACATTACTTTCTAACTCATTGTATTCGAATTCTTCGGAGTTTAGCAGTTGTACTCCTTTCTTCTTTCCAAAGATGCTCATCATCTTCATGTCTCTTATATCTTTAAGCTTTGGAGTTTCTGAGGATCCAAAAACTCTTGGACTCATTGTTGGTTCAAAAAGGAAAGTTCCTAGTGAAGAATTTCCTTGTGGAACTTATAATGTTTTGAATCCATGAGTTTTTGTGGTATTCATCTTAGATTGACTCTCATTTTTAGCCTTTTATGTTCTCCAGCTATCTTTTGAACATATTCTAAGATTTTTACCTGCTGCTGGTTAAGCTCTTCTATCTTACTATTGACCTTTGCCAATAGTTCTTCTTTCTCTTCTGGAAGGGATTGAATATAGTCTATTTTGCTTTCTAATTTAGTCAATTGATAGACAATATTTGGAATTCTCTCTAGATATTCTATATGTCTAGCCACTTATGCTAGAGATTCTTGATGGCTCGCATCAACTTATTGTACTAGAAATTCAAGTTTTTCTAGTATTTGTTCAATTCCTGTTCCCATCTTGGGATTTCTTTTGAGCACCAGCCAAAGGCTAGGCTCTGATACCAGTAAACTTATCAGAGTAATCTGCTCAAGATAATCTACTCGAGAAGAAAGAAAACTGACTAATTTACCCTATACTGAGATAATCTAGAGGTCCTTGATATACTTCAAGGGTTTCTTTGATAATCCTAATGTTCTTTTGAAATCTATAGATTTTTCTCTGAACCAAATAGATATTATCCCAATAATTAAGATATTCTCTATCAAGTGTTGATCTAAACCTTTTTAGGATTGTCAATTGCTTCTGTTTTTCTAGCAATTCTTTTCTAGTTTCTTTGCAAATGACAAGCAATTGTGTTCTAGTAAGTAACGAAAGTATGATATTGAAAAGGATAGATTTCAGCTGCAAAATATCAAAATAAACAAATTCATGAGTATGGGCCCACTACGTTCCGTCAAAAATTTTCTTTGAAGAGATTAAACGGTAAAAAGGGAAGTAATAATCCAATAGAAAAAGAAGCAATTTGTGAACCTATTTCTCCGGTTGCTTACCTTTTTAGAAAGGTAGTGGATGCAATTGTTTAAGTCAGTATACTAACTAGAAATAGTAAACAAGTAAGGCTTTTCTATTGTCCAATGTGATGTTGACAGCTACTTTCATCTGTGAAATAAGAGAGTTGTGGACGTCCGCTTCTGATCCTATATATATATATATATATATATATATAGTCTTTCTATTTAATTCAGGCCTGGATCTGATTGTGTGTAAAATACTATTAACCTTTCGGCTCTGATACCATTGGTAGAATTACCATCCTTTAAATTGGTAGCATAACTTTTTGTCAATCGTGTTTTGGTATCAGAGCCGAAAGGCCTGGTATAGTTAAACTTTAAAGGATCTCCAACCCCAGGTGGCGGACTACCGCCTAGGAGTGGCTCTGGAGTTCATCTTTAGTTATTCTGTTTAAACATCTCAATCCCCAGGTGGCGGACTACCGCCTAGGAGTGGATCTTGAGTTGATCTATCTGCTTTACTTATTTTATGAAATGTTTTGTTAATTGTTCCTTAATTTTAAGATTTTGGGTTCTAATTTCCTTTCCTTATCTGCTTTTAAGCCTATTATTCTCTCCAAACCAAACATTAAGTCCAGGTCCAAACACTAAGTCCCAGGTGAGGCATGAGCGGATGCGGCATGAGCGGTGTAGAGTGAGTCTTAGCCTTTAAGTTTTTGAGCCTAGGTTCTTAAAACCTCCTATCTTTTACTTACGGTCCAGTTTTCTTTTCATTTCCCAAAATGAGTCGACTTTTTAGATCCAACTCAGTCACTTCTAGTTCGTCTAGGTCCTCCCTCAATAGAATTCCAGATGTAGTTAACGAGGAACAAATAGAGTATCAGTCAAACGATAACATAGATATAAATGACTGGAATATTCCCAGAGTTCCTAGTCATGAAATTTATAAGAAAAAATAGAGCCTAGCTTCATTCAAAAGTGAACATCATATTAAATCAGTAGAACAAGTTTATGCCCTTAGTAAACAACATGAAACTTGCCAACTTTTTAGTCCAGAATCAATTAAAAAACATAAAAAAGATGGTCATAATTTCCTACATATTGGGTTAGTTCAAATTGGTGTCAAGCCTTTAACTAGAAAAGGTCTTAATGCCTCCATTCTTTTATGTTTAAGAGATGCAAGATTTACTGATTTTAATGATAGTACCCTTGGATTAATTGAGTCAAGTCTGTTTAATGGTCCAGTTCATTTTAATTGCTACCCAGATTTTACTATTAGCCTTAGTGATCCTCATATCTTAAAAGCTTTAACTCTCAACATTAAAACTTCAGGATACCATGTCCTTGAAGGAACCCAACCTTTAGCCTTAATTTACAGAATCCATTATAAAGTCACTGGCACAAATATGAACTTCCAAGCTATTAGCAAAAGTCCCAAAAATCAAACTCTCTTAATTCAAAGTAGTCAAGAAAACGCCAATATTAGTGTTCCACACACAATCAGATGGTCAGATGTCCATCTTCCCTCTGAATGGTCTCTCACTAGTGAGAATCAACCATCTAATGCACAACATAGTCTTTCTGATTTAGACTGTATTCAACAGTTTAATGATGGCACAGTAAGAATTAATTTTCAAAACTCTCGAATAAAACAAAACCCAAGTATTCAAGAGGTAGGAAACTCCTCGCGACATTCTTTTGCTACTGCTAGACATTCTTTTGCTGGTTCCACTACAGCTGAAACAATGTCTAGACGAGATTCTGATCTCGATAAAGAAATTAAAAATATCAGGATCAGAGAACTAGAAGAAGAATTGCAAAAGCTTAAAATTAAAAACATCAAAACTACTTCTCAAGTTAGTTACCCAAACTATACAGAAAATGAACTTCAAAACAATTCAGTAACAGATGAAGATCAAACTTCTCCTACTGCTTCTGATTTTTTAGTTACTCCCCCACTAAATCCACAATTAAGCACACTTAACCAACCTTTCGTAATCAACTATTCTAAATTAGATAAACATCTTGAATCAAACGAAAATCTCCTTAGGAGAAACCTTTACAGGATGAAATTTCCTTTCATAGATCAACGAAAGCAATTATTTCGTGATTGGCAAGCATTTATGCTTGAAACTAGATCTGAAATATTCTTTCTTGATTTTATCGATCAACTAAACAACCAAAAAATTCAAACATTAACAAAAGCACGTTGGAAAACTTCCACTAACTCAGTCCTTTCCAGTCATCCCCCTGTTGAAACAATAATAATTGATCATCTAAACAGTCCAATCACAGCTTCACCTTTTAAAATTGCCATCGAAGATCCAGAAACTAAGAAAATTAACCCCGATGCTAAAAAAATTATTGAACAAAATAATTATACAAACCAAAGCTTAGTAACCATAGGAGCCCAGTTAGATAAAATAGAAATAAAGATTGACAACATATCCTCTAAAACTAATATCCTACCACAACCGAAACCAGAAACTCCTTTAGTTCATTTTAGTGAATTAAATAAACCTACCTTAAATCCTACTTCTTCTATTCAAAAGATTGAACGCATGTTAGAAAAATTAAAAACTGAAACACCTGAACCTAGTAGAATTGCTGTAATTCATGCCCAAGAAAACTCTTTTTCCGATAGCGATTCTAGTAACACTAGCCAAATTAAAGAATTAAACCAAATGTTTCAAACTTTCAATCTAGATAGGATAATCCATCCAAAGAAGCATCCTTCTAAAACTTGGACAGAACGTCCTCTCCCTTTAGATATACAACCCACTAATCACCTTAATAATCAATTCTCAGTTTCTTCTGATAAAACTTATGAATGGAACATTGATAATTTATCAGAACAAGAAATCCTAAATAAATTACACCATATGTCTATGGCAGCTAATAGCTATGTCACAAATCATAATTTCACCCAGCCTGAAATCATTGACATACTTTCCACAGGATTTACAGGAATGCTTCATTCCTGGTGGGAAAAACATCTCACTCTTGATTCTAGATCATCTATTAAACATGCCATTAAACGAGATGAAGATGGGACTACCATCTTCGACGAACGCACAGGAATGGGAATTTCTGATGCTGTTAATACCTTATTTTACACAATTATTCAACATTTCATAGGAACCCCTAGCCACATCACATCCAGAATTCATGATCAACTCAGTAACCTTAGGTGTCCTACCCTAAGTGACTTCAAATGGTATAAAGATGTTTTCATTTCTCGAGTTATGCTTAGAGACGATAGTAACCAACCATTTTGGAAAGAAAAATTCATAAACGGTCTTCCAAAATTGTTTGCTCATAAAATCAGACAAGTTCTTAGTAATGAAACAGGTCACATAAACTATGATTCTTTAACTTATGGAAACATAATTACAGTTATCCAAAAAGAAGGATTAAGAATGTGTATAGATATGAAATTAAATGCTCAAATGAAATCAGATAAGAAAACAGCTAAATACGAATTAGGAAATTTTTCTGAGCAATATGGCCTACCTCCCTTACCTCATTCAAGAAGAAAAAAGGCAAGCAATAAATTTATTCCTTACCATTCAAAAAGAAAATTCACACCCTACAAAAATAACTTTGAGCCAAACAAATTTTATTCCAAAAACAGATTTCGCAAAAATTGGTCTAAAAAACCAAATCCCCAACTAAAAAGTAAACCTTTCGATAAAAGTAAAACTAAATGTTTTAAATGTAATAAGACTGGTCACTTTGCAAACAATTGTCCAGTTAAAAGTACTATTAATCAACTCAAAATTAGTCAAGAAGAAAAAGAAAAACTTATACAAACTTTAGAATTACGAAACACTGATTCAGAAAATGAATTGAGTGAAGATGACATCACAATGATGGAATCTTCTTCCTCTGAATCCAATGAACATTCTTCCCCAGATATTACTTTTGGGTGTAAGGACGCTTGTAATTGTAAAACAATAAATGTTCTTTCCAAACAGGAAGAACAAGAAGAACTCTTAATCGATTTAATAGGTAAAATAGACAACCCTGAACTTAAAGCAGAATACCTCAAAAAATTAAAAAAATTAATTACCCAAGAAAATATAGTTAATCCTCCCTCACAAAAAATTAGCCTTACTACAACTTTCGATAAATTCTCCACTAGTAAAAAAGAAATAACGATCCAAGATCTCCAACATGAAGTAAAAACAATCAAAAGTCAAATACATGCTTTACAACAAACACATCTAGAACTTACGAATGACAATAAAGAGATTAAACAAGAATTAAACTTACTAAAAATAAATAACCACTTTCTTAAATTACAAGATCCACTTGAAAATCCTTTCCCAGAAAATAATGAAGCTGAAAATTCTGAAAATAATACTATTAGTACCATACGCCAGATCCAACTTAAAAAATGGTACACTACTGTCCAACTCAAAATAAAAGATTTCCAAATAACAATAACAGCCCTTATTGACTCTGGTGCGGATCTTAACTGCATCCAAGAAGGCTTAATACCCTCCAAATATTTTGAAAAAACGAAAGAATCTTTACGATCAGCTAATGGAACAAAAATGGATATTAAATACGAAATCCCTAAAGCCCATATCTGCCAAAACAATGTTTGTTTTAAAACTTCGTTTGTCTTGGTAAAAAATCTAACTGACAAAGTAATTTTAGGATTACCTTTCATAACTTTAATTTACCCTTTCAAAACTGAATATGATGGTATTATTACCTACCCTTTTGATGAGCCAGTTAAATTTACTTTTCTTTCAAACCCCGAAATCCATACTTTAAAAGCATTTCAAGAAAATAATATTTCAAAAACTCTAGGTTGCATTCAAGCAAAAATCAAACAAATAACTTTTCTCCAAGAAGAAATTAATTTCAAAAGAATTGAAAATCAACTCCAGAACTCTTTTCTTCAGCAGAAGATCAAAACTTTTGAAGAAAAGATAATCAAAGAAATATGTTCTGATATCCCTACTGCCTTTTGGCATAGGAAAAAACATATTGTCTCACTACCCTACATCAAAGAATTCAATGAGAAAAACATCCCCACTAAAGCTCGTCCAATTCAAATGAGTCACGAGATCATGGATTTTTGTAAAAAAGAAATTAATGATTTACTCAACAAAGATATTATCCGCCCTAGTAAATCCCCTTGGTCTTGCCCCGCGTTCTATGTTCAGAAAAATGCTGAACTCGAACGAGGAACCCCCCGTCTGGTTATAAATTACAAACCTCTTAACACAGTTTTAGAATGGATCAGGTATCCCATTCCCAATAAACGAGACCTCATTAACAGATTAAACAAATCTGTTATCTTTAGTAAATTTGATATGAAATCAGGATTTTGGCAAATTCAAATTAGTGAAGCTGACAAATACAAAACTGCATTTGTCACGCCTTTTGGACATTACGAATGGAATGTTATGCCCTTCGGATTAAAAAATGCACCTAGCGAATTCCAAAACATAATGAACGATATATTCAATCCTTATAGTCACTTCTCCATTGTCTACATCGATGATGTCCTAATCTTTTCTCAATCAATTGATCAACATTGGAAACATCTTCACCAATTCTTTTCCATAATAAAGAATAATGGTCTAGTTATTTCTGCCTCAAAAATCAAATTATTCCAAACCAACATTCGTTTTCTTGGATTTAACATTCACCAACTCCAAATTAAACCTATTGATAGAGCAATTCAATTCGCTGACAAATTTCCAGACGTCATTTTAGATAAAAATCAATTACAAAGATTCCTAGGATCTTTAAATTATGTGGCAGATTTTTACAAAAACCTTAGGAAACACTGTAAACCTCTGTTCGATAGATTACAAAAAAATCCTTCCCCTTGGACTTCCGTACATACATCCTTAGTCAAAGAAATTAAGAGTCATGTCAAAACCTTACCATGCTTAGGAATCCCTCTTCCCGATTCCTATAAAATAGTAGAAACTGATGCCTCTGAAATAGGTTATGGAGGTATTCTCAAACAACAACTTTCTCCTACTCATCCTGAGCAAATTGTCCGTTTTCATTCTGGAATTTGGAATCCAGCCCAAGCAAATTATAGTACTATTAAGAAAGAAATTTTATCAATTGTTTTATGTATCAGTAAATTTCAAGATGATTTATTAAATCAAAAATTTTTAGTCCGCGTCGATTGTAAAAGTGCTAAAGATGTTTTAGAAAAAGATGTTCAAAACATTGCTAGTAAACAGATCTTTGCCTGTTGGCAAGCAATTTTAAGTATCTTTGATTTTGAAATTGCATTCATTAAAGGCAGTGACAATCATATCCCCGACTTCCTAACTCGTGAATTCCTACAGGGCGCCACAGCATAATGTCCAGCTCATCCAAAGGGAGAAATCCCGGAAAAACAAAAGTTACAGCATCCTCTCCAGTCAAACCTGAATCACCTGAGTCAAAATCAAACATAGTTCCTTTTACAGGTTCTTCTCATGTTCCTTTAGTCAATCATTATAGTGCGCTTGGTAGTACTCTCAGTCCAAATATGCCCAGTTACCAATCAGCTTTAGTCAACCAGTTCGACCCTTACAAATCAAGCTCCTCATCTAACCGTTCAATTACTTATAAAAAATCCTCCCCTTACATCATCAGAGTTACCCATGGCCTATTTTACATTGAACCTAACTTGAGTCATCTAAAAAACCCTGTTTCCCTAGTAAAAAGTCATTTTGGTCCAACCTCTCATTATCCTCCAGGAAAACCCCCATTATCATTTTATAAGGACATCCTATTTAAAACCGAGTCAATTTTCATTAAGCCAATCCTTGATCCTAAAGACCAATCCAAGATGTTATATCATTCCCTTTATATAATCCGAATCATGTCGCTAGCCCAATGGGGTGATCCCCCCTTTACACCCCACACATTAGACACAATCACATTCACGTATCATGACTACATGGAAGCATGGGATAAAATATTCCTCCATCAAACCGAGGATTTTAGTCATTCATGGTTCCTCAATTTCGACAGAAAATTCAATCGCCAGTTCCCTATGTGGTTTTGCAATTGGTGGGATGACCATGGTTGCTCTTATGATCTTCTCCCTCCACAACTTCAGAATGCAGTCACAAAATTTACTACAGTCATGACCTTTTCAGATTATGAGAAAAGATTTTCTCCCACTCTTCAATTTATGGCAAAGTATAAAATTCCTTGGATTCTGAAATGGCAATACAACATTGATACTGAAGAACACATGGTTACAAGACAAATCCTAGTAAAATGGTGGGATAAGTTCGACCCTGAAAGAGTTTTAACTCAATTCAGTGAAGAATTCACAGTTATTCCCTCGAGTTCAAAAGCTCCGGTTTCCATTCAGCCGGCCCCTCCAATCTCGCAGTTAACATCTCCAACTCCTCAGTCACCATCTTCTTCCAAGAAGACAAAGCAGTCACCATCCTCTTCCCAGAAGAAGAAGGTCTCCAGTTCATCTTCATCTTCTAAAGCAGAAGAGTTAAAAGCATTAGCAAAGCAGTTACTACAAGAAGCAGCAATTTTATCTACAGATGATGACGAAGAACATTCTCCATCAGATTCATCATCTCACAGTCATCAAAGTTCTCCCAATCAACCAAAACGATGGGCAGATTATGAAGATAGTCAAGACCCTTATGCCGATTTTGATTAATTCCAGTCAAGACCGTCTCAGTCATCTTTTCCACCAAAATCAGGAGTTATCCACGTGACAGACAATCCACTATTCATCAACAGTAATTCACATGACCAGCAGTTACTCAGTGGCAGACAAGTTACTATTCACCTACAGTTACTTTTTACTATTCATTACTTTTGTAATCTCTATTTATAGAAGCCTCCGGCTTCATTTGGAGGGGGCTTCAGATTTTTCTCTTCTCCTCCTCTCCTCTCTTCCCATTCTCTCTCCAGTAAAATACTCGTGTAAACAGAGCCCTTGCTCTTGCATATGCATTAAACATTTATTTGTAAGTTTGTAATTCTATTATTCAAAAGTTAATACAATTATGCTTCCGTGTTTTGTTATAGTTAAACTTTAAAGGATCTCCAACCCCAGGTGGCGGACTACCGCCTAGGAGTGGCTCTGGAGTTCATCTTTAGTTATTCTGTTTGATTTTTGCTTGAATGCAACCGAGAGTTTTTGAAATATTATTTTCTTGAAATGCTTTTAAAGTATGGATTTCGGGGTTTGAAAGAAAAGTAAATTTAACTGGCTCATCAAAAGGGTAGGTAATAATACCATCATATTCAGTTTTGAAAGGGTAAATTAAAGTTATGAAAGGTAATCCTAAAATTACTTTGTCAGTTAGATTTTTTACCAAGACAAACGAAGTTTTAAAACAAACATTGTTTTGGCAGATATGGGCTTTAGGGATTTCGTATTTAATATCCATTTTTGTTCCATTAGCTGATCGTAAAGATTCTTTCGTTTTTTCAAAATATTTGGAGGGTATTAAGCCTTCTTGGATGCAGTTAAGATCCGCACCAGAGTCAATAAGGGCTGTTATTGTTATTTGGAAATCTTTTATTTTGAGTTGGACAGTAGTGTACCATTTTTTAAGTTGGATCTGGCGTATGGTACTAATAGTATTATTTTCAGAATTTTCAGCTTCATTATTTTCTGGGAAAGGATTTTCAAGTGGATCTTGTAATTTAAGAAAGTGGTTATTTATTTTTAGTAAGTTTAATTCTTGTTTAATCTCTTTATTGTCATTCGTAAGTTCTAGATGTGTTTGTTGTAAAGCATGTATTTGACTTTTGATTGTTTTTACTTCATGTTGGAGATCTTGGATCGTTATTTCTTTTTTACTAGTGGAGAATTTATCGAAAGTTGTAGTAAGGCTAATTTTTTGTGAGGGAGGATTAACTATATTTTCTTGGGTAATTAATTTTTTTAATTTTTTGAGGTATTCTGCTTTAAGTTCAGGGTTGTCTATTTTACCTATTAAATCGATTAAGAGTTCTTCTTGTTCTTCCTGTTTGGAAAGAACATTTATTGTTTTACAATTACAAGCGTCCTTACACCCAAAAGTAATATCTGGGGAAGAATGTTCATTGGATTCAGAGGAAGAAGATTCCATCATTGTGATGTCATCTTCACTCAATTCATTTTCTGAATCAGTGTTTCGTAATTCTAAAGTTTGTATAAGTT
Source organism: Fragaria iinumae (assembly GCA_009720345.1). Taxonomy (NCBI): domain Eukaryota; kingdom Viridiplantae; phylum Streptophyta; class Magnoliopsida; order Rosales; family Rosaceae; genus Fragaria; species Fragaria iinumae. The sequence goes on along the minus strand of CM019117.1, from coordinate 19,213,251 downwards.
TTTCTTTTTCTTCTTGACTAATTTTGAGTTGATTAATAGTACTTTTAACTGGACAATTGTTTGCAAAGTGACCAGTCTTATTACATTTAAAACATTTAGTTTTACTTTTATCGAAAGGTTTACTTTTTAGTTGGGGATTTGGTTTTTTAGACCAATTTTTGCGAAATCTGTTTTTGGAATAAAATTTGTTTGGCTCAAAGTTATTTTTGTAGGGTGTGAATTTTCTTTTTGAATGGTAAGGAATAAATTTATTGCTTGCCTTTTTTCTTCTTGAAGGAGGTAAGGGAGGTAGGCCATATTGCTCACAAAAATTTCCTAATTCGTATTTAGCTGTTTTCTTATCTGATTTCATTTGAGCATTTAATTTCATATCTATACACATTCTTAATCCTTCTTTTTGGATAACTGTAATTATGTTTCCATAAGTTAAAGAATCATAGTTTATGTGACCTGTTTCATTACTAAGAACTTGTCTGATTTTATGAGCAAACAATTTTGGAAGACCGTTTATGAATTTTTCTTTCCAAAATGGTTGGTTACTATCGTCTCTAAGCATAACTCGAGAAATGAAAACATCTTTATACCATTTGAAGTCACTTAGGGTAGGACACCTAAGGTTACTGAGTTGATCATGAATTCTGGATGTGATGTGGCTAGGGGTTCCTATGAAATGTTGAATAATTGTGTAAAATAAGGTATTAACAGCATCAGAAATTCCCATTCCTGTGCGTTCGTCGAAGATGGTAGTCCCATCTTCATCTCGTTTAATGGCATGTTTAATAGATGATCTAGAATCAAGAGTGAGATGTTTTTCCCACCAGGAATGAAGCATTCCTGTAAATCCTGTGGAAAGTATGTCAATGATTTCAGGCTGGGTGAAATTATGATTTGTGACATAGCTATTAGCTGCCATAGACATATGGTGTAATTTATGTAGGATTTCTTGTTCTGATAAATTATCAATGTTCCATTCATAAGTTTTATCAGAAGAAACTGAGAATTGATTATTAAGGTGATTAGTGGGTTGTATATCTAAAGGGAGAGGACGTTCTGTCCAAGTTTTAGAAAGATGCTTCTTTGGATGGATTATCCTATCTAGATTGAAAGTTTGAAACATTTGGTTTAATTCTTTAATTTGGCTAGTGTTACTAGAATCGCTATCGGAAAAAGAGTTTTCTTGGGCATGAATTACAGCAATTCTACTAGGTTCAGGTGTTTCAGTTTTTAATTTTTCTAACATGCGTTCAATCTTTTGAATAGAAGAAGTAGGATTTAAGGTAGGTTTATTTAATTCACTAAAATGAACTAAAGGAGTTTCTGGTTTCGGTTGTGGTAGGATATTAGTTTTAGAGGATATGTTGTCAATCTTTATTTCTATTTTATCTAACTGGGCTCCTATGGTTACTAAGCTTTGGTTTGTATAATTATTTTGTTCAATAATTTTTTTAGCATCGGGGTTAATTTTCTTAGTTTCTGGATCTTCGATGGCAATTTTAAAAGGTGAAGCTGTGATTGGACTGTTTAGATGATCAATTATTATTGTTTCAACAGGGGGATGACTGGAAAGGACTGAGTTAGTGGAAGTTTTCCAACGTGCTTTTGTTAATGTTTGAATTTTTTGGTTGTTTAGTTGATCGATAAAATCAAGAAAGAATATTTCAGATCTAGTTTCAAGCATAAATGCTTGCCAATCACGAAATAATTGCTTTCGTTGATCTATGAAAGGAAATTTCATCCTGTAAAGGTTTCTCCTAAGGAGATTTTCGTTTGATTCAAGATGTTTATCTAATTTAGAATAGTTGATTACGAAAGGTTGGTTAAGTGTGCTTAATTGTGGATTTAGTGGGGGAGTAACTAAAAAATCAGAAGCAGTAGGAGAAGTTTGATCTTCATCTGTTACTGAATTGTTTTGAAGTTCATTTTCTGTATAGTTTGGGTAACTAACTTGAGAAGTAGTTTTGATGTTTTTAATTTTAAGCTTTTGCAATTCTTCTTCTAGTTCTCTGATCCTGATATTTTTAATTTCTTTATCGAGATCAGAATCTCGTCTAGACATTGTTTCAGCTGTAGTGGAACCAGCAAAAGAATGTCTAGCAGTAGCAAAAGAATGTCGCGAGGAGTTTCCTACCTCTTGAATTCTTGGGTTTTGTTTTATTCGAGAGTTTTGAAAATTAATTCTTACTGTGCCATCATTAAACTGTTGAATACAGTCTAAATCAGAAAGACTATGTTGTGCATTAGATGGTTGATTCTCACTAGTGAGAGACCATTCAGAGGGAAGATGGACATCTGACCATCTGATTGTGTGTGGAACACTAATATTGGCGTTTTCTTGACTACTTTGAATTAAGAGAGTTTGATTTTTGGGACTTTTGCTAATAGCTTGGAAGTTCATATTTGTGCCAGTGACTTTATAATGGATTCTGTAAATTAAGGCTAAAGGTTGGGTTCCTTCAAGGACATGGTATCCTGAAGTTTTAATGTTGAGAGTTAAAGCTTTTAAGATATGAGGATCACTAAGGCTAATAGTAAAATCTGGGTAGCAATTAAAATGAACTGGACCATTAAACAGACTTGACTCAATTAATCCAAGGGTACTATCATTAAAATCAGTAAATCTTGCATCTCTTAAACATAAAAGAATGGAGGCATTAAGACATTTTCTAGTTAAAGGCTTGACACCAATTTGAACTAACCCAATATGTAGGAAATTATGACCATCTTTTTTATGTTTTTTAATTGATTCTGGACTAAAAAGTTGGCAAGTTTCATGTTGTTTACTAAGGGCATAAACTTGTTCTACTGATTTAATATGATGTTCACTTTTGAATGAAGCTAGGCTCCATTTTTTCTTATAAATTTCATGACTAGGAACTCTGGGAATATTCCAGTCATTTATATCTATGTTATCGTTTGACTGATACTCTATTTGTTCCTCGTTAACTACATCTGGAATCCTATTGAGGGAGGACCTAGACGAACTAGAAGTGACTGAGTTGGATCTAAAAAGTCGACTCATTTTGGGAAATGAAAAGAAAACTGGACCGTAAGTAAAAGATAGGAGGTTTTAAGAACCTAGGCTCAAAAACTTAAAGGCTAAGACTCACTCTACACCGCTCATGCCGCATCCGCTCATGCCTCACCTGGGACTTAGTGTTTGGACCTGGACTTAATGTTTGGTTTGGAGAGAATAATAGGCTTAAAAGCAGATAAGGAAAGGAAATTAGAACCCAAAATCTTAAAATTAAGGAACAATTAACAAAACATTTCATAAAATAAGTAAAGCAGATAGATCAACTCAAGATCCACTCCTAGGCGGTAGTCCGCCACCTGGGGATTGAGATGTTTAAACAGAATAACTAAAGATGAACTCCAGAGCCACTCCTAGGCGGTAGTCCGCCACCTGGGGTTGGAGATCCTTTAAAGTTTAAACAGAATAACTAAAGATGAACTCCAGAGCCACTCCTAGGCGGTAGTCCGCCACCTGGGGTTGGAGATCCTTTAAAGTTTAACTATACCAGGCCTTTCGGCTCTGATACCAAAACACGAAAGCATAATTCGAGAAATGAAAACATCTTTATACCATTTGAAGTCACTTAGGGTAGGACACCTAAGGTTACTGAGTTGATCATGAATTCTGGATGTGATGTGGCTAGGGGTTCCTATGAAATGTTGAATAATTGTGTAAAATATTAGTGTAAACACTGAGTTTGGACCTGGATCTGAAATATTAAGTCCAATGGTATAATACTATTAAATATTAAGTCCAATGGTATAACACAATGGTATCGATTTAATATATATATATATATAGTCTTTCTCAGGTGCAGAGGTCCGCACCAATGGTTTTGGTGCGAATTTACATTTTTGCACCACTTTTTGATCGAATTTCCTCATCTCTACTGTGTAGTATCTAGATAATATTGTGTAGATCATCTCTGCAAAATTTCAGCCAATTTGGTAATCGTTAAGGCCCTCAAACTCGAAAAACAAATTGAAGGACTGAATTTTGTCAAACATGAACTGTTCATGTTTAAAACAGAAAAACGCAATTTTAAAGGCCTTAATGATTACCAAATTGGCTGAAATTTTGCAGAGATGATCTACACAATATTATCTAGATACTAGACGGTGGAGATGGAGAAATTCGATCGAAAAGTGGTGCAAAAATGGAAATCCGCACCAAAACCATTGGTGCGGACCTCCGCAACTGAGAAGGCCTGTATATATATATATATATAGGCCGAATCAGGAGAGGACGTCCGCACAGCCCTTAAAGTGCGAACGTCCCCCTGTTCTCCACTGTCCGGCGCCGACGACGGTGCTCCTCCACCCAAGCGGACACCAGAGGCATCCCCGTGAGCTTTTTCTTGCCGGCGGACTCGCCGAATACCAGTTTGCAACCGAGATCGATCTTGTCTGAAGTTTTGGGTGGAGGTTGTTGCCCAGACCTTCAAATCTGATCTCTATGGCCTTCATCTTAATGGTAAAGTCATCGGGGATGCCTCTGGTGTTCACTCAGGTGGAGGAGTGCCGTCGTTGGCGCCGGACGGTGGAGAATGTGGGGACGTCCGTACTTTAAGGGCAGTGCAGACGTCCTCTCTTGATCCGTATATATGCCTAGCCAAATGACTTTTTTTTTATTTTGCTGTATCCCAAAGGCTTCCAACGCCACTTTTTTTTTTTTGATTCAAGATTGCGGTATCCCAAAGGCTTTCTACGCCCAAAGACTAATCCGCTGGGGGCCCGGACAGCCAGCAGGGCATTACAGCCCCTCTCCTGGCCACTTTTGACAGTGTCGTGATTCGAACCTAAGTTGGGAAGCACACCTAATTAGGCAAGAACTACTTGACTACCTTGCGGTGGTTCTAGCCGGCCAAATGACTTGAGAAAGTAATAATTAGTTAGGCCCGATCAGAAGACCACTTATATACCATGCATAGCGGTTCTTAATATATTCTTCGGCCACGCATGGGTATATACTTAATAGTTGTCACACAACGACTCAGAAGTGTCAATATATAACTATGCAAATGGGTGAGTTTTAGAAATTAGACGATTTGTATGAACTTTTTATTTCAAGGAATAGTTCTGATGACACGTCGTGATCTCTCTCAACTGATATTCATTCATTTGGAAATATCACGAAATAACAATATATCACTACATGAAAAAATCTCAGACCTTACAACAAACTAAAACAGTTCAATTGTTCAAACACAAGGAAAACAAATAAAGAATAATGATGTTGTGATTCTTGTCTTGGCACTTCAGGCCGGGCTTTCACCAATGACTGAACAAGAGCAGCAACTCAGCTCTGGAGAGAGAGCTAGCTGCTGGCCATGGCCTTGTGAAGTAAACTAGTCGATCATACTCCATACCCACTGTATCAGACAGCTCGATCGATCAGAGAAAACATATGTACTATCTTCTTCAGAAGTTCAATTAGTATCACTCACATGCGAGAAATGTATGAGTTATGGGGGAAGTGAGAAACTACTATGGGAGCTCCCGATGACGACGATTTATAAGAATTACTTTTTCTGGAATCCTTTGAGGAAGCAGCTTTTGCGATGCTAGCATTTGCTGCATCATCGGAAACCTGTGAAGATGCTGAAGGGATGAAGCAACTGAGAAGAGCTGAAGAAATGTCCATGTAGCTAGCTAGTATGTGGTTTTAGCTGATCGAACTGAGCAGGCCGGTAGTACAGAAATGAATGGGCAGCTAGCTAATATATAGCAGAAGGGAATCTTATTTAGAGGTAGATCGATATTATTGATTTGATACGTGATTGGGTTTATAGAAAAAGTAGCAATGTCGTTCACTTATTTATAGATAGGGATCCAGGTATTAGGTGCTTGTTGATTACCGTGCGGGCCAAGCGAAATAGAACTGTCGGAATTTGGGAGCCAAGTGTTGTTATTAGTCTATATCTGATGCTTCTGTTCACTTTCATGTGTAACTATCCATCCATGGCATGCTTTGACCAGGCAACAAATGTATGTATAACAACGCGTAAGTACAAAATGTTTGATTATATGTTGAAGTTTCTTATCAATTGGTATAATCAATTTGACTATATAAACTTTCTAGTTCTACCAGCGTACGTACAATTTAACCATGCTATGCAAGTGTTGAGAATGCCGGAGATCGACATATATTAGAGTAATAAGTTTATACAGAGTCTAAAATGATGATGGAATGAGGGAAATCTGTTTCATCTTTTATTAGATGAAACTTTAGAAAAATGATCTACACATTATGTATTAAACACTTAATGAAAATGTGACATAAAAATGAGCCAAATAAAGAGTTATACACTTTAATTTTAAAATATAGCCCGCTCTATATATGATATATGATATATATATATATATATATATATATATATTAAATAGAGAATTGTTGATTTACTTGGAGACCAAGGAAGACTTGAAAGACCATGTCCGGATTCATAAGATGGATGAATGTTCTGTGTCAACCTGGCTTCTTAGAGCTAGACGGTTTCTTTTGACCAGAATAGTACGAGCAGTGACAAAAGTCTGATGAAGCTCAGCCAATAAGAAGGCTAGCTAGCTGGTCGAGACAAAACAGATGGAGTGTTTTGTTTTTTTTGGCAATGAAAACAGATGGACTTTGTAGTTTCTATCTTGATCAAAGTAAAAGGAGTGCATCACTCTCACGTTGACGTACTAGACAAACGAATATTTTATCAACAGAAAATTTTAACAACAGTACACGACAAATGATCACTCTAATTTTTGGTACATCAATTTTCAAAAAAATCAATACGGTACATGAAGTTATGATCATGACCTCAAATTGGTGTATGCCATTACTTTTATCGTTAGTCAATGTTATTTTGGTCAAATTTAAAAGGGCAAATCCGTCTCTTTCAAAAATAATAAAAAAGAAATTTATCTTTTTTCGTTCTCAAAAATTTTAGTTCATAAATATCTACCTTCAAAATTAATCTAGATCACCACCCATACCAAGCCGCCCCAATCAAATGCCCAGCCTTTTCTTAGAATTCCTTTCCATCTTCTTCGACATCCAAGTAACCTGATCGAATGTTATAATCTGAACTTTCAGTTTTAATATTCAATTTTTTTCACACAACTGAGCTAGGATATTCCAATAGAGTAATAGTCTAATAGACAATAAAAAGATTTCGACTTGTGTCAAAAGACAAGACCCAAAAATCTGTCACAACTTTCTTGTTTCCATGCCTTCGTCCTTTCCAAATCGAACCTTGAAACAGGGAAGGGAGGAAGACGAGAAGAAAGAAGAGAAGAGAGAAGTATGGAACTCCGCAGAGTGTGGGAGTAGAGAGAGAGTCATCAACTTCTCCCTCACTCAAAAGGTTAAGCTTTTACTTGAGCTTAGCACCTATTCAAGGGTTTAACCATGGTTCCGTCTCTTATATATTCATTAAACCCACTTGAAAGACATCTTCGATCGAAGCCACATAACATATTTCAACTGCTTCTACTTGGTCAGCTCACTGCGGTTCCTCAAAGAACGTCGTTGTGCTAGTAGGAGGTTGAGGTTGAGGAAAGAGAATAAATTGACGAATAAGGAAGAAAAAAAAACGAAGAAGATCACATATCAGAAGATATAGAGGGTTAAAATACTAGATCACCCTTTGAGAAATGATTAATTACATGAGCTTGACAGTGTTACTGACACCATGTATTAAACTTGGGTCGGAAATTGAAACTCATGTATTGTTTTGATATTTTTGAAAGTTGATGTACCAAAATTCGGAGTGACATGTTTCTCATGTAGTATTGTTGAAATTTTCCCTTTTATCAAACACGAATTGAAGATGAAATTAAGTTTCATTATTTCATGTTTATAGGTACGTTAGTTTTCATTCGTCTGAACATTTCTTGTTTTGCTCAAGTATCAACATCCTGTTTTCACGTACTAATCAACATGCTAGGCAATTATATATTTAAAATTTTTGATAATCAACATGCACAATGATCGATATTGTAATGTTGTATACAATGACAGAGCATCTTTAACAAACTCTTTATATTAACTCCTTGAGCATCTCCAGCAGTGGTGTTAAAAGTGAAATATGTCAATTTTTAAGGTAAATTGATGCTCTAACAGAATACATAAACTATTGCTAAATTTGATAATTGCTAAATGAAATTGACAAATTTGTCAATGATCCATGCATAACTAAAGCAATAGCTAAATCTTCTCTTCTCTCTTGCCCACGTGTCACTTTACAATTTGTTAAGACATAATATATAATAATGACTGATGGAGCAACATTGTTAAATCGATACCTAAATTTCAAAATTTTTGTTAAGTATATCAATTTCTGAATCTCACTACAGGAGATGCGCTATTTTAATTAGAGAACGAGTTTAGTTTTTTTTTTTTATCAATTTTAACAGCTCCAGCATACTATTTTGTGGCTAACTATTTTAACTTTTACTTGAGCATCTCTAGTAGTTTATGTCACACCCTAATTTTCGAAAGATAATTTTTAAAATTTTTGGCACGATCTAACTTAAAATATTAATATCCCAACCTGTTTCAACAAGCAAACTCAAGCAACAAGAATTCAATAGCGGAAATGTAATTGTCACACAACCTAACACTGAGTTAAATATTACATTTCCTTGTTTACATAAACTTGCAAAACAAGAACATGGAAACAATCTTATGAGTTTAATACTATTTACCCAATTCTAAAACTATACAGAGTACAGCAAAACCAAAAAGAACCCTGCGACTACGCCTTCGCCTCAACCCTGCTAATCCTCACCTGCAGGTCTAACCCCTACACCAAGAATTGGTGCACCGGAATTGTAAAATAACAAACCCGGTAAGCTAAAAAGCTCGTATGAGTAAACTCAAAAATACCACAACATTTATCACATCCAACTTACCACAAGAGAGATTTGATCAATAATTAAAAACCACACATCGAACACATTACCAAAGAAATGTACCCATGAGTCCCAGATATTTAATAAATACCTCTCATGACCTACAACAACAAATTGTGTACCCATAGGTCCTAGATACCATAAAGTATCTCTCATGACCTACATCGATAGATGTACTAGAGCTTTATTCCTAACCCTAACCAATCACCCGGTCAAAGGCTTGGAACCCAGTTTGACTGTCCAATAAAAATCACAAAATAAAATTGCATCATAACCATAACCAATCACCCGTTTAAAGGTTTGGAACCCGGTTTGACTATTTTGAACAACAATTCACTATATCACCACATCATCATCAACAACGCATGATTCACATCATAAGATTATATCCTTCACAAGCATATAATTATACGAACAATATATATTATTCTACAAGAATAACTTATCAATAATCAATAGAATTATGATCACAAGAACCTCAAAAATAAACATATAAGGAAAGCTTGTTTTATCTTACCTATGAGCCGTTGGCGATTGTTGATGCAAGAACCCGTAGGCTATGCGGAACCACAGTGGAACATGATCATATGCACAGACAATATTTTTAGTGGTTCACCATGCCATCAGAGGGCATGGCTACGTCCACTTGAATCTACTATAATGGCCAATAGGCCTTTGGTGTTACAAGAGCATCCCTCCATCCCGCCCGGGAGAGGGAGATGGGGATGAGTCCAAAGACCAAGTCCCTTTCTACATAAGGGGGGTCTTCCTTTTATAGATAAGGAAGATTCCCTTTTGTTATACATTTCCGATGTGGGACAATTATGCATTCATCTTATCATGGTGCCTTCTTGTGGAGCTTGGGGGGGCGCCTTCCCGATGTGGTACTGATGATATTTCACCACGGCGAGGTAGCCCGGACGTCGGTCTACAAGTTTCATGACTGGTCTATGGGCGGAGAAGGTAGTTTACTGACTACTGACTACAAGTCTCCCCAAGTTCCCGTTCAAGACACGTCTTGAGTGGGGACTTAATATATAAAATGCCCATAGACTAGTTATTTATCAACGGGGCCCGTCCCAGTCCCCCCAAGTCCGTACTCAAGACGTGTGGAGAACGGATCTCTGCCTCGCACAGAAGGGCTGACACTCGGGCGAGCTGAGTACTATGCGAAGTGCAAGGACATAAATTGTCATGCGAGCTGAGGAGTTTGTTCCGCGCGAGCTGAGGATCTCGCATGTACAAGGGACACCCGCGAGCTGAGAAGTTCACTCTGCGCACAAGGACTGCACGCGAGCTAAGGAGTCCGCCTCGCGTACAATGCTTTCATACGAGTTGTGGAAGGCCGCTCCGCTTATAATGACTATCTCCGTGATATACGCGAGGTGCATCTTGTTCCATGTGAGATGGGTCTCGGTGACACATGCGAAGTGGATCTCGGTGACACAGGCGAGATGGGTCTCGGTGGATCTTGGTGTTATACTTTCACGGACAAGGGTAGCTGAAGAGTTCGCCTCACCCAGAAGGGCTGACACACGCGCGAGCTGAGGAGTTCGCTCCGCATAGAAGGGTTGACTCTCGGGCGAGCTGAAGAGTCTGCCTCGCGCCATAATGACTGAAATTGTTACGCGAGCTGCCAAGTGTGCTCCGCGTGCCACGACCTCGACGCGAGCTGTTGAGTTTGGTCCGCGTGCCCCGACTACCACGCGAGCTGATGAATTCGTTTCGCGCGAGCTGAGGATCTCGCGTGCTCATGGACTACACGCGAGCTGTGGGGTCCGCTCCGCGTACAAAACTTCACGCGGACTGGAGAGTTTGCTCCGCGTACAATGCCTATCTCTGTGACACACGTGAGATGGATCTTGTTCCCCGCGAGATGAGTCTCGCTGACGCACGCGAGCTGTTGAGTTCGCTCCGTGTGATCTCGCTCCGCGCACAGTGACCATGCGAACTGAGGAGTCTGTTCCGCGCATATTGGTGACCGCGCGAGGTGAGTTTTACGTGCGAGCTTTGTAGGGATTCGCTTCGCATAGGACTACATTACCCTGGCCTCAAAACTGACTCGGCGGGGCGAGGATTGTCGTACCTCTCGAGTCTTATTTCGGATGGACAAAGGTAGCGAACCTTTACACATGTATTTCTGCTCGAGCGCGGGGTATTATCCCCGCGTGGGTTATCAGGCCACTATTCTCCGTGTGAAGGGAATGATATGAACTGCCCAACCCCCACCCTCCAGGAGCTGTGCAAGGGATTTACAGTTTTCATGGCGTTAGTTGTTTCGCGCATGCTTCCCGACGCTACATTGTCGGGGTATGTTCATGCATTTTAGTTCGTGTATGCTTCCCGCTGGTTCTTGCTCGGGTATAAGAATCTGATGAAACGGTTGGTATGTTTCTTCCCGTTAGTTCTTATCCGGGAATCGAGATTTTCCTCAGCAGTTGGTGCATGCTTCCTCCCGGTGACACTTATTCGGGACTTACTACAATCATGTTTGCCTCTCCAATTATTGGTCATTTAGTTGGAATATATGGCAACCCGGTGCCCTCAATACTCAATTGTAAACTTACCGAGTCCAATCTTCAAGACTTGGAACTCCTAGCTTTTACACTACCGCGCGAGCTGAGGATCTCGCGTCGTGTGCCATGACGACCGCGCGACGGTGGAGTCCGCTCCGCGTACATTGCAGACATGTGAGCTGTGGAGTTCGCTCAGCTTGCAATACTTTCACGCGAGCTGTGGAGTTCGCTCCGCATGCCAGTGACCACGTGAACTGAAGAGTCCGCTTCGCACACATGTAATGACACTACCGGGCGAGCTGAAGAGCTCGCGTGCTTGCCGCGGAGTCCGCTTCACACACAAAGACCACCGCGCGGGTTGTGGATTTCGCTCCGCGCACCTCAAAACTTATTCGGCCGGGCGAGGATTGTTGTACCTTCACAATGAACAAATGATCGACATAATTATGGGGCTAGCCAAGTATGGTTATGGCATAATAATTATCGAAAAGCAAAATGGTTCATGCAATTGTGTAATACTCTCTCGGTGGAATGCCAATCTTGGTCGAATGCCTATCTCTTGGTGGAATACCTCTCTCTCGGTGGAATGCCAAAACATGCAGGTTGACTTGCAAGTAGAATATTATGCATTTTTCACAAACCAATGAGGTTATAACAATCATAAGTTGGACGAGACTTATCTGTGAAAATAGCTGCCGAATGGGTGCACACAGGAGGTGCAGATTCAGGCCCGTACTACTCCCGGACGATGAATCCTTGTTGCCAGTATGGTCGGGCTACCTACAAGATTTGTTGACTTTTTCCGGTTAAATAGCTCCGGGTGTCCATAGCTTTGCCACCGAGACCCGCTGCTGGCAGATTAGTCTGAGGCACTGAGCCTTCCCCTTTCGATACTTGGAGATAAAAGTGGTGGAGCCCTGACTTGCACACGGTCAATTCTCTATCTTCCTCAACTTCTTTTCTGCTCCCGGATGGCTAACTCTTTAAACCTGGAGTCATTGGGGTAAGTTGATTGAAACCCGGAGAGATGAAGTTACTGCCGAGGTGGGTGTCCATAGCAATTTTTCAGTGGGCACCCAACCGAACACAGTTTCTTCTGCAGTTGAATGATGCCAACAGATCGAGTGACCCAAGTTCCAAGTCGATCGAGGCCGATCAGGTCTGATCCCAACTCCCACATTAACTCCCCCTCCTGATGAATCCGACCAACTGGGTACATAAGCTTGCTTTTCCTGAACATGGACTCTGCTATCCCGGAGGCAAAGAAACTACCGGTTGCTTATTTTGATATCAAGTCTGGCATCGAACTCGACCGAGATAAAACGGGTTCCCGCCGATTTGACCGAGTTGAACCCATGTGCTATGTTGATTTGCAGGTGAAACCAGACGAGCCTTGACCGAGTTGCTCGTGCAGTGCCCATCCCGGCCGGGCAACTGACCGACGCTGCCGGTGGATTCCGGGCGGTAGCTCCTTGGATTGAGTGAACAAGGGTCTGGGATGGATCTTATGGTGCCGGCAGGGACCTCCGGCGATTTGGAGCAAACCGAAGGCTGCCACCGGGAGAGGAACCCTTGGGTCTTGTTGAATCATCTCCGGGAGACTAGAGGTGTCGGTCGCAGGCCAGTTGGCCTCTTGGTGATGACCCGGTGATAAAGGGAACCCGGGCGGGTTATCTCGCTTTGTCTCCATGCGAATTCATCTCGTTTTGCTCCCCTGCGAGGTCAATGTTAACCTCTCGGTGGAATGCCTCTGAATGCCAATTTCACTTCGCTTCCACGTGAGGTCATCTCGCTTTGCTTCCACGCGAGCTATCTCGCCTCTTCCTATTGCTCAAGGATTTGAATGAAATGCCTCTCGGGCGGTAGAGTAACATGACTTTTAGTAATGATTCCCATAGACGGCGCCAGCGATGAAGCTCATATATTTTAAAAACGATTAATAGCATAAAATTGAGTCCAACATCAACAAGCAATGACCATAATAAAATTAGGTCCAAAAGTGAACCACGGTGAGATTTACTCACCTAAAAATCCCGTTGCGATTTCCTCAACGCAACAAAAGCAAGTCAATCACAATTTTCACAAATCACCTAAAATCACACAATTAACAACCTTAGAAACCAAAGTACTAAAGGATAACACAATACCCTTAAACTAACCCTTAGCTCAAGGGAGGACAACTTTCCAAAGTTGTTGCACTCAACGACACAATAGAGTTGCCTCAAATCTTCAAAACCTAAACTCAAACTCAACCAAGTCAAAACAAATAAACCCAAGTCCTAACATGCAAACCTTACTCAAAACCTAGCCATACTACCTCCTAACAAGCTCACAGCAGCAAGGACTAGCTAACCATAGGAAACTAAGACCGCAACTCAGCCGGACGTGCCGCCACAGGCGGCGGCAAGTGAGCCCCACGCGCCACCCCAAAACTTTCGAATTAGGAGAAACTCACAATATGAAACTTCTAGATTAAAGCATGGTAAATAACTTTGATACCTGGAGGTTCAACCAGTTCGGCCGGAAAACACTTCGAAATGCCAACCCGAAACCAAAAATCAAACCTGCAAATCCGGCGCCCAAACTTGATTTTTAGGTCACCAAAGACGTATAAACATCACTAGAGGAAGGAAAGGAGCAAGTGTCACACCCCAATTTTCGAAGGATAATTTTCAAAAACTTAGGCATGATAAAACCTAAAAATAATCCTAAAACTCTAACATTAAATCCCAGATACTCAACTCATTTACTGGATAAATGAATGTCAATATAAGCCCAACATGGAGTCAAATATTTCCTATCCATTGTTTACAACAACTTGAAAAGTCAAGTAAAATGAACCGCTCACCTAGAGCTTAAAAACAACCCAACAAATAAAAAAGAACAAAAGAGTCTAACTCTAAGGTGGCAGCTCAACTTCTACATCTCAACCATGTTTAGTCCTCACCTGCAAGATCAAACCCCTACACCATGGAATGGTGCACCGGGTTGAAAGAAACAAACCCGGTAAGCTTTTGCAAGCCTGTATGAGTAACCTTAAATTCCATAAGCACTCTTAATTAACTAATAGAACATTTGCATTGATTTAAACCAGTGGAAGGGCACATAAACAATCAATGAAAAAAGGCATATGAAATACCAGAAAATTACTGTAAAACAAACAATTGAAAACATAGTAATCCCTGCGCATAGCTTAGTTCAGGTAATTACATTGAGACCAAATAATTATAAAAATAGTGATCCCTCCATAAAACTTAGTTCAGAAGAATCACTAGAAACACTAAGAAAATCAAATTAGAATCACAATAATTAAATACGAAACACACCATTAACAAAAGACCATTAGCGATACCAATTGCTTGACTACAATCTCAACATCAACCATAACATCTACTCAAGATCATCACAAAATCATCTACACAGATTCATCACACAGATCACCACACAGGTGATCACACAGATCACCACACAGGTCACCACACAGGTCATCACACAGATCGTCCCCAAACAATGATTACTCTTCTTCAAATAAACTCAAGGTCTTAATCATAAACATTCCCAAATTACGTGTTCTAACAGCCCACCGATTCTCAACAAAAGACACACACTAAAAACAAACCCATAGCCATGAATCCTCCCCAAACCAATTCTTAAAATGAACAAAACATTTTACGACAAATGTGAACCTGTCACATAATTTCACCAAGCACAACAACTTCCAAGAGCATATATATATAAATTACTAACATCAATATAGCTACAATCGGGAATGGCTCAAGAAAACAAGTAATTATTAAAAGAACCATTTTTACTTACCTGTGAACCGTGGACGAACAAGTTCACATGATTTTAAAACAAAACATTTCACTTTCAAGAGCACAATTCCACAATTTAGCAAATCAACCAAATATGTAAGGAAAATCGATTCCTACTTGAGCCCAAGAAATGTTACTCACCTTAAACAAAACTCCCGCTGCGTCTTCTCTTAGTAATATGTGAGATGCAGACACGTATCGTCAACCACCTAGAATAGAATCTCCACTTAGTAACAACAAAACAACATAATCCGACTCGAACCAAAACTCAAGTCTTAACCTACAAACTTGTCACTCGAGGCAAAACTTCTCCCTATACCAAGAATAAGTCGCCTAAACATCCTACACAACCTACAAACAACTAACCAGATTTTCTAAAACTTGAAATACTCAAAATGGAAACCGAACAAAACCTAGCACCGATTGGAACCCTAGCATGCATTATCGGTAACCAAAACTCACAAACCACAAATCAAGAAGTTCGTATCAACAAGCACTACCTAAACAGCACACCAAACACCATTGACAACACCGAACGCGCCGCCACTCGCCACCGTAGGCGGCGGCGAGTGGCCCCACGCGCCACCCTTCCAACCATAGAATTTGAACAAACCCCCAACATCAACCTTGTAGAATGAAGAGAGAGAAGCATCTTTTATACCTGAGGTAACCGCCAATTCGGTCGGAGCACGCCGGAAAACTCGCCGGAACTTCGAAATTCACCACCGCAACTCCACACCGTGAGTTGAGCTTCAAGACTACCGCAAGTCGAACCAGGACGCCAAGGAGGTTCTATCCCGACCGGTTGCAGGCCACGTCGCCGCCGCCGGAGGTGAGAATTCCGGTCGGGTTGCAAACCGGGTCGTCACCCTCACTGTTGCGCTCGAGTAGCTTCGATCCGCTCGAGTCGTCCTCACTCACCAACACAGAGAGGATTGCGCCGAGGAGAGGAAGATTTTTCGACCGGTGCCGTCGTCTGGGTCGGCCGGAGTTGGCCGGGAAAGTCGGGTCGGGTCGTCCGGGTCTGGGTCGGGTCGGCTGGAGAACTTTGATACTGAAGGTATCGCGAGACAGAGAAGGAGAGGGAAAGAAATGGGTTCCGGAGAAAATGGAACCCTAAACTTCTTATTTAACCAAAATTTCTCAATAAGCCAAGAACTTCCGTTGACCATAACTTTCTCATACGAAGTCCGTTTTACGCGTGCCACGTGTCTACGAACTCGTATCGTCGTGCTCTACAACTTTCGTGAAGGAAGTTTCTCAAGAAACACAACGAATAAAAAGTCAACTCTATGACCCTTAAAGTAAGTAAAACTGCTTCGGTAAATATGCGTCTGAACACTTCCGCTCTTTCTTCGAACCTCAAAACCACAACCAAATAACATTAGAAACCAATATCTAATTTCCGGGGTATTACATTCTACCCCCCTTAAAGAAATTTCGTCCCCGAAATTTACACACTACTCCTCCCAAAACAGGTTCATTACTCCCCAAGGCAAAAGTTCTCATCCTGAAACCTCCACATGCAAAACAAGCTCCCTAAAAGGTTTCGTCACACGACTCCAACAATTTACGAGGAATACCGATCACACAAGAAACAAGGAAAAACAACGATAAGTTCTCTAAAGAGCCACCAACACACTCGTAGAAAATAGATATTGTATCCATGAGTCCTTAATACCTCTAGGGTACCTCCCACTGCATATAATGAGACACATACCCCTGAGTCTCAGATACCTCACAAGGTATCTCCCAAGACATCCAACAACTGACAAATTAGACTTGAGCTCTAATACTAACCGTAACCAATCACCCAATCCAAAGGCATTGGTTCCCGGTTTACTGTCACCACCACAAAGACATACAATCACCACTATCTTTCATAATAACACAAGCAACACTTCCTATCACAACATCACAACAAATGCTTCCCATGGCCATATAACCATCTCAGCATGTTATCACATTCCACAAGGAAGAGTAATAGCGCAACACTACAATCCGATTCCACACCAACATTTGCGTCATGCAAAAATTCCAACCATATATAAACATAAATAGGCATCTACACAACAAGTTGTCCACTCTAAAACAAACTGCAAAAACCAAAACAATTTAAAAGAAACATTGTTTTTACTTACCCATAAGCCGTTGACGATGAAGCTCATAAGTTTTTTTTTTTTTTTTTTTTTTAACAACAAAACAAAACATTTAAATTATAAACATCATAGTCATCATCATAACCATCCTCATAAAAATTATCATAATTCTAAATAGTTGGTCCCAAAATGAACCCTATAACACAACATAATTCAACACTACTACACTCTCTAAGTTCACAAATCAACAAGTTAACATTTATGCGTAGTTCTCCCTCATATAGTTATATATAACACATGCATCAACACCCACTGTGTTCTCAACCATTTCAAACACAAAACTACTAAGAACAAAACCAAATCAACCACATAGATCAGACATGATATTACACTCGTAAAACAAAAGCTGACAGGAAAACTTTCATGAATAACAAAGCACAGTAGGTTATGCACACAAGTTTAACTTCACTCGTTAAACATGTAACAACATAACAAAAGGAAGAATAACAACAAGAAGACTCACTCCTTAGGATAAAAAAATGCATCATCTTAAACCACTAACATCCAACAACACTTCATAACACCCCAAACTAGCCACAAACTTAGCTTGGACCCACGCATACAAAATCAGATATGGAATAACACACATAGCATCAAAGGAACAATGAACTCCACAACCCTTTCAAGGGAAGGAACATCAAACACTCTTCAACTCTTAACAACTCTACACAGCATGAAGTCACATGCAAGAGTCTATTAAAACATAAACAGAAACCACCCAACACCAACTCAAGTGGATGAGATACAATGCTACCACACATACACTAGCAAGAAAAAGTTAAAGGTAGACACGGTAACTTTCATCGCTAGAACCTTGATAACCACTGTGCACACGAGGTCCTACCCTTGAGGTAGCAATCTCAGTTGGTTCCTCTGTCTCACACCCCTGGGTTGGTTACACTCATTAGCCAAATGTCCTGTCTGTCCACAGTTATAACACAACCTAGCACTCGGCTTCGTGCATTGTCTCGCCAAATGACCCACCTCCTTACAGTTATAGCATGCCAAGGGTGCAATATGCCTAATAGGTGCGACCATAATAGGTTCTGCTGCAACCGGAACATGCCAATCGGTCCGCTGCCTCTTCCATGATCCGCCATGCATGTCTAGCACTCTATCGCACCCCTCAACTGCCTTTCCCTTCTCTTGGAAAATTCTCGACTCCTCACTCTTATGCATGACAATCTCCTGCTCAACCGCCATAGCACTCTCAACTGCCTCTACTAGGGTAGTAAAACGGTGTGAAGCCACAACATTCCGGAGCTTATGCCTCAATCCCCGAATGAACTTCCGAGACAAGGCCACTACATCCATCTCTCTGGAGAATTGATACAGCTGAGAGAAACAGGCCTCATATTCTCTGACACTCATCTGGCCCTGCTCTAGAGCTAAGAACTCGATTTCTAACTGCTCTCTCATAGTATCTGGGAAGTACTTCTTCCGAAAGAGCTGTACAAACCCCTCCCAAGTCAAGATGGACACATCTCTTGTTCTCTCTATCCCGCCCCACCAAACTCGTGCCTCATCCTTGAGAAGAAACGTGGCAATCCGCCTCTTCTCAAACTCCGTACACGTGATCAGGGTAAAGTATGTCTCAATGCCCTCAATCCAGTGGTCAGCTACTAGGTAGTCCGTACCCCCAAGAAAAGTAGGTGCTCCCAACCTAATAATCCCCTGAGCCAGCCTAGCCAGACGTAGACCATCATCTACCACTACTGGCACCGGTGACTCCAACTCCACTTCCTCCTCATAAAACTCATCCACAGGCGGACCCCTACCTCTGCCTCTAGTCCTACCTGCTCCTCTGGCCCTACCTCGGCCCCTAGCTCTTCCTCTCGGAGGATCCATCACCTAAGAAGCAAGTAAACCTTAGTTAACTCATGCATAAAACTTAAACCAAAGTACAAGTCGAATACATCATGCTTTAACCAAGGCACTAACTCAAGGTGGACCACAAGGATTCAAAATCCCACTAACAGAGTAATCACTACTCTGACATTCCACTAACCTAGAGGCGACACCTAACCCTTCACATACCCAATGACATATCAATACCTAAGAGCTTATGATGGTGATCCGCTGCAGTCGGGTCATCACTCCGAAGTATTGATTATCACCAAATATGTAAACCTAGGCTCTGATACCAAACTGTCACGCCCCAATTTTCGAAGGATAATTTTCAAAAACTTAGGCATGATAAAACCTAAAAATAATCCTAAAACTCTAACATTAAATCCCAGATACTCAACTCATTTACTGGATAAATGAATGTCAATATAAGCCCAACATGGAGTCAAATATTTCCTATCCATTGTTTACAACAACTTGAAAAGTCAAGTAAAATGAACCGCTCACCTAGAGCTTAAAAACAACCCAACAAATAAAAAAGAACAAAAGAGTCTAACTCTAAGGTGGCAGCTCAACTTCTACATCTCAACCATGTTTAGTCCTCACCTGCAAGATCAAACCCCTACACCATGGAATGGTGCACCGGGTTGAAAGAAACAAACCCGGTAAGCTTTTGCAAGCCTGTATGAGTAACCTTAAATTCCATAAGCACTCTTAATTAACTAATAGAACACTTGCATTGATTTAAACCAGTGGAAGGGCACATAAACAATCAATGAAAAAAGGCATATGAAATACCAGAAAATTACTGTAAAACAAACAATTGAAAACATAGTAATCCCTGCGCATAGCTTAGTTCAGGTAATTACATTGAGACCAAATAATTATAAAAATAGTGATCCCTCCATAAAACTTAGTTCAGAAGAATCACTAGAAACACTAAGAAAATCAAATTAGAATCACAATAATTAAATACGAAACACACCATTAACAAAAGACCATTAGCGATACCAATTGCTTGACTACAATCTCAACATCAACCATAACATCTACTCAAGATCATCACAAAATCATCTACACAGATTCATCACACAGATCACCACACAGGTGATCACACAGATCACCACACAGGTCACCACACAGGTCATCACACAGATCGTCCCCAAACAACGATTACTCTTCTCCAAATAAACTCAAGGTCTTAATCATAAACATTCCCAAATTACGTGTTCTAACAGCCCACCGATTCTCAACAAAAGACACACACTAAAAACAAACCCATAGCCATGAATCCTCCCCAAACCAATTCTTAAAATGAACAAAACATTTTACGACAAATGTGAACCTGTCACATAATTTCACCAAGCACAACAACTTCCAAGAGCATATATATATAAACTACTAACATCAATATAGCTACAATCGGGAATGGCTCAAGAAAACAAGTAATTATCAAAAGAACCATTTTTACTTACCTGTGAACCGTGGACGAACAAGTTCACATGATTTTAAAACAAAACATTTCACTTTCAAGAGCACAATTCCACAATTTAGCAAATCAACCAAATATGTAAGGAAAATCGATTCTTACTTGAGCCCAAGAAATGTTACTCACCTTAAACAAAACTCCCGCTGCGTCTTCTCTTAGTAATAGGTGAGATGCAAACACGTATCGTCAACCACCTAGAATAGAATCTCCACTTAGTAACAACAAAACAACATAATCCGACTCGAACCAAAACTCAAGTCTTAACCTACAAACTTGTCACTCGAGGCAAAACTTCTCCCTATACCAAGAAAAGGTCGCCTAAACATCCTACACAACCTACACAACCTACAAACAACTAACCAGATTTTCTAAAACTTGAAATACTCAAAATGGAAACCGAACAAAACCTAGCACCGATTGGAACCCTAGCATGCATTATCGGTAACCAAAACTCACAAACCACAAATCAAGAAGTTCGTATCAACAAGCACTACCTAAACAGCACACCAAACACCATTGACAACACCGAACGCGCCGCCACGCGCCACCGTAGGCGGCGGCGAGTGGCCCCACGCGCCACCCTTCCAACCATAGAATTTGAACAAACCCCCAACTTCAACCTTGTAGAATGAAGAGAGAGAAGCATCTTTTATACCTGAGGTAACCGCCAATTCGGTCGGAGCACGCCGGAAAACTCGCCGGAACTTCGAAATTCACCACCGCAACTCCACACCGTGAGTTGAGCTTCAAGACTACCGCAAGTCGAACCAGGACGCCAAGGAGGTTCTATCCCGACCAGTTGCAGGCCACGTCGCCGCCGCCGGAGGTGAGAATTCCGGTCGGGTTGCAAACCGGGTCGTCACCCTCACTGTGGCGCTCGAGTAGCTTCGATCCGCTCGAGTCGTCCTCACTCACCAACACAGAGAGGATTGCGCCGAGGAGAGGAAGATTTTTCGACCGGTGCCGTCGTCTGGGTCGGCCGGAGTTGGCCGGGAAAGTCGGGTCGGGTCGTCCGGGTCTGGGTCGGGTCGGCTGGAGAACTTTGATACTGAAGGTATCGCGAGACAGAGAAGGAGAGGGAAAGAAATGGGTTCCGGAGAAAATGGAACCCTAAACTTCTTATTTAACCAAAATTTCTCAATAAGCCAAGAACTTCCGTTGACCATAACTTTCTCATACGAAGTCCGTTTTACGCGTGCCACGTGTCTACGAACTCGTATCGTCGTGCTCTACAACTTTCGTGAAGGAAGTTTCTCAAGAAACACAACGAATAAAAAGTCAACTCTATGACCCTTAAAGTAAGTAAAACTGCTTCGGTAAATATGCGTCTAAACACTTCCGCTCTTCCTTCGAACCTCAAAACCACAACCAAATAACATTAGAAACCAATATCTAATTTCCGGGGTATTACAGCAAGACTCACCTAACTCTCATCGAAAACGCCGTCGAAATCGCCGGTTTGCCGGTGATACCGCAGCAGCTCCACCGCTCCGTAGCGGCTTCTAGTCGGCGAGACGGTAAGCGGGACTGCCCCAGAATTGAAGGGAACGTCCGTGTGAGTCGAACGGGACCGGTGACGCCTTGAATGGTGGTCGGGCGGCAGAGAACGGAGCCGGAGAAGAGAGAGAGCAGGAGGAGGTCGGGAGAGAGGAGAGAGAAAGTGAAACTGAAATTAGGTTTCCAAAAATAATTCCCTCACATTTTTCTACTTATACTGTTTCCAAAACCGGAAACTGACTTCCTCTGACCATAACTTTCTCATACTATTTCCGTTTCAAGCGTGCCGCATGTCTACGAACTCATATCGCCAAACTCTACAACTTTCGTGAAGGAAGTTTTCACAAATAATTCATGAAAAATAAAGTCAACTTTTGGCCTCTTAAAAGTTAAAGCACCCTAAAATTTACTCCCGAAACTTCAACTTCGCACAAACTAAAGAATTTCTATAAATAATCCTTCATTAATTATGGAAATAATATAAGAAAAATGATATGAAAATATGGGGTATTACAGTTTAGGTTAGTTTATTGCTAAATTTAACAATAGTTAGGATATTTAACAATCGAAATAGCAATTGTGCCCCAGCAGTAATATTTTTAACGAATCATAAACTGACACGTGGATAAAAAAAGGAGGGAAAACATAGGTATATCTCTTTAGCAATTCTTGTCTAGATTGATAAATTTATCAATTCCGTTTAGCAATTTTAGGATTTAGCAATTTTTAGGTATTCTGCTGGAGCTCATATTTATCCTAAAAGTTGATAAATTTAAAATTTTTTTTTTGAATTAAGCATTTCGTTGGAGATGCTCTCTCTAAATATAGTTAGCGAGATGAGGCTCTATAATTTATGTTAATTCATAGTATTCGTTTTAAGCCATTTTATGTAATACTAAAACGTATTTAAATTAATTTTTCTTTTAATCTATAATATAAATCAAACTTCAATTGAAATAGAGAGTACTAGTGTATAAAGATTTCTAAAGTGGCTAGCCAAATTGACTTTTTAGATATTTTGGCTAAAATTTGACTACAAAATGACTAGTATTGCTAAAGATGCTCTTCGATCCTCAATCGGACCAATATATAAAAAACCTTGAACTTAATACTAATTAGTACATAATTGTACAATAATTATGAGAAAGTTTCGAATCCGCTACTAGCTGTATACACTTTGATCCTGATTAAAATCAAACTCCGAAAAGAGTTTTAAACGGTTATAAATTAACTTGCGCAAGCAACTCTTACTAGTGACTACTACACCTAAAAGTCTAGAACCGAGTAGTATTTAAGTTAAAGTACATGTACATGTTAATTTAACAGCCACATGTGCATGGTCGATTAGGTGAGAGCCCAAATGTTACACCCACATATCTAGATTCGAATCCCCCAACTTGCGTTAAATCTCAATAGTTTATTACTAGCTAGTGTTTAGAAAGTTTTTGAAAATACAGTGATGATTTATGTGGCAACCATATCAAACACACACACAGATACACACACACACACATACATGCCTTTTAAGATACAAACCTCCTTAATTATTTATTCAAAAGATGCGAATTTTCTTAATTTGACCCACTTTTCGATCATAATTTATCATCTTAACCGTTCAAACAGTAGATATTTATGAGTAGATCATCTCTACAAATTTTTAGCTAATTTGGTGATCGTTATGGTATCGAAAATGAATTAAATCAATGAACAAACTGAAACTGTTCAACCTGAACCGTTCGTGTTCTTAGTTCTAAATCACAGTTTTAAATGTCTTAATGATTATCAATTTGACTGAAAATTTGTAAAGATGATCTACTTATATATACTTAAAAGCTGAACGGTTAAGATGAGAAAATATGATCGAAAAGTGTGTCAATTAAGGAAATCCGTAACTTTTGAATAAATAAGGATGTTTGAACCTGATAATAATTGTGTATATATCTCTATTAATAAAGCCAGAAGGCTTTTTCAACTTTGTCAACGGTTAAATTTTTGAACTACCTATAATACCCTTAATTGATTAAAACTTTAAAATATGTCTTCTAACAGATGAAGGACAAATTAGTAATTGCAAATATTATTGGAAACAAGAAAAAAAAAAGAAAACAGAAAGAAAAAAGCTTAAAACGTGGGAGGTGGGAGAGAAAAGTGGGGAAGGAAACAGACTTTGAGCATAACTGTAATAGTAAAAAAAAATTTACACACGCAAGTAGTGCGGGTCAAGATGCTAGTATAATATGAAGTGACATGAAAGATGAAGGATTGATTAGAAATTCACAACTTGCAATGTTTGGTGGTTCTTCGCCTCAATATATACAGGTAGATGTGTCATAAAAAAAAAACGTTGATTTAGAACATTCTTAATTTATTGACTTCATAAAACAACAACAATTAATATTGCTACAATATTGATAAACCTGAGACCCGAACTTTGATAATAAACACAAACACATGAAAACATACCGAACAAATAAAGAAATTAAACAAGGAAAAATGCTCATTTACACAAAAACAACTAAACTAAAGCCTTATCCACTGAAAATTTTATTCAATAGCTCATTCCAATAAAACTACATAAAAAGACGAACTTACCCTCACATTCAACTAACCCTATCTTTTCAGTTTTCACCGATTTAAATTCTTTCTCTTTCTTTCTTCTTCTCTCTCTCTCTCTCTCTCTCTCTGACGTGAATCACGTTGCCGGCGAAGAACCGGTGCGAGGCTAGATCCCTCACGCCGGTCATCGTCACCACCTGACCTAACCGCCACATCTGCTCTATCTCCGACTTGTCCTCTTTCAAAGATTTTTCCATCTCCTCCATCTTTGCCGTGAGAGGTTGAGACTCTAAGGTCTCTTCTATTTCACCTTTATGTAGCTCCACGATGCGCCCAATCACCCAGTCCCGGGCGCCATCACCGTCGCCGTCGTCTCTTCTGCCGCAGCCCAACCTCGTCGTCCCACTGGCCGGCGCCGCCACCACCGCCCTCTTCCTCCTCGTCTGCGTCGGCAAAATCACCCGTAACCGCACTGCCCCGAAGCCGACTCTAAGCCGCCTCACCGCTTCTCTTACTCCCTCCTTCGACACGCCACCGACTCATTCTCCCTCACGCGCCGCCTCGGCCAGGGCGGCTCCGGGTCCATGTTCCTCGAAACGCTCCCACACGCCGGGAAAGACGTCACCGTGAAACTGATGGATTATTTGTCCACAAAGAGGTGAGGTGAGATGGGAAAGATTTGATGCAATACACTGTTTTGTTTTACAAATTTTTAGTTTATAATAGAGTGATTTTTGAACTGAAAGTATATTTTAACATGATTACTGGGGTCAGTTGCACATTACTGGGCGTCGGTGACACGATTACTGAGGGTCAGTAATTGAGTTACCCGGGATCAGTAGCCTTTTAGGGAATTATTATCCAGTTATTGGGGGTTAGTAACTCAGTTCCAGCTGCCGGTGACCAAAGTAACTTAGTTACTGAGGGTCAGTAACCGAGTTTACAGTGACTGGAATCCGGCGACGGAAGAAATAAGTTAATTATTGAGGGCCCCCAGTAACCCGATTATTAGGGGTCAGTAACTTAATAAGTTGATTATTCGGGGTCAGTAACCCAGTTATTGAGGGTCAGTAACTGATTATTAGGGGTCAGTAACCGAGTTACCGGTGATCGAAATCCGGCGACCCAAGAAATTCATGTGACCGGAATACTGGTGACCGGAGTCCGGTGAGGTTCCGGCAAAGTCTTATCACTTTTTGACTTTCTCTCTCCTTTTACATGTTGAAGTGGTGAGGGTAAAATTGTCTTAAAAATATACAAAAATTATTATTTTATTATGACTTTAATGTAAATTTGTGTATTTAGGCACAAATAAGAACACCTTATATTGGAACAAAGAAAATAATGTTTCGAGAGAGAAAATAAGGGTGCGTCCTGTTAGCCCTAGAGTTGGTGGTGGCGGCTCCAAAACGACCGGCGAGGACGGACTCTCCCTTCTCCATGGAAGAATTCGGGATTATGGTGGTGGTGTCTCGCAACATGGTGTCGTTCTCCTTGCTTTGTTTGGTTCTCTCTCTCTCGTCGTCTCCTTACTGACGTGGGGTGGAGAGCCATTGATCTCTGAGTTTGATGATTTGCGTTGGCAACGGAGGGTTCGGCGATGGCCCTCGATGAAGGATTGGAAAGGAATGGAACCTGGTTGGGAGAAATTCGAATCTAGATCGGCTTGGAGAGGACGAGACCCCGATCTATAGAACGGCGGTGCTAATGGAGATCATGACTTTTGGGTTTTTTGTGGCGGATCTGGATCTCCATTGGCTTCTTGGCCGGTGGAAAATGCTGGTGACGGTAGCGGTGGCTACAATGAAGGTGGAGGTTGCGACCATGGTTGGGTCTGTGACAATGGCTCTGACAAAACTAGTGTCGGAGGTGAGTTGCTGCTTTGGGATGGCGGCGGCAAAGAGGCATGGAAGGAGGCTAGGGTTTCCATGTTTCATTTGGGTGTTGGGCTCCTTCGGGATTGGACTACATCAGCTAGGGTTTCTCTCCTTTGGGTTTTGGCTTGTGGAGCTGGATCAAGGCTTTTGAAGATTTGGGCTGTTTTGGAGGACATTAGTCTTCCTCCAAACTCTGTTTAATTTTGTTGGTCCAAGTTAGTTAGTCTGTGTTCGTGGTTTCTTGATGCTTACTTCGATCCCTGGCTAGCTTGAAAAATAATTGTGCTTAACCGAAGAAGATGAGTGTACTTGGGATTTCATAGCTTATGTTATATCTAGTATAAGATTTGTAATTCTACAAAACGATGTTTTTTGACGACCCCACTGGGGTACGTCGTCTTTGTACTGCTTGCTCTGATTCAAATTGAATGACCTTTTGATCAAAAAAAAAAAAAAAAAAAACACCTTATATTGGAATGAGCTCATGTCTATTAAATTTATTGGAATGGGCAATAAGGGGTTCAAATTAGTACTAAATGGGCATTTTTCCATTAAACAATAATTCAAGCTGCAGCGATTCTTGTCTTGATCATCGATCAGACTTTGTGGCTTCAGATTTCATTTCAAAACTCTGTAATTACCGATTTGCAACCGACGAATGAACAAGGCCAGCATGCATCTGGAGATTGAGAGAGAGCTTCATCGAGCTGCTGGCCTTGTGAAGTAAACTACTCCATAGTCCATACAAAACGATCGATCGACTGTATCATATCAGATACAGCTGAGACAAACAAAACCCTTGTTCAGTTTCTTTTTCTAGCATCGATCGATCACAGGCGAGAGATGTATGAGTTATGGGGGAAATGAGAAACTACTATAGGAGCTCCTGATGACGACGATTGTGAAGATTTACTTTTTCTGGAACCTTTTGAGGAATCAGGAGCTTTTGCAATACTGGCATTATTTCCTGCTGCATCTGAAACCTGTGACGATGATGAAGGGATGAAACAACTGAGAAGAGCAGCAAAAATTGCCATTATTTGGTATTGTGTAGTACGTATGTGGTTTTATAGCTGATTGATCGAGCAACTGAGCAAGATTATTACAGAAATGAATGGGCAGAAGACAATATAGTTCTGAGAGGTAGTTATGGTTTTATTTGATCAGGCTGAAATGTTGGATGGTAGCTAGCTAACCATGTCGTTCACTTATTTAAAGAGACGGACAGATATTAGGCGCTTGTGGATTGTGCTGCTGGGCAGCCTAGATGGGATTGAGGATTTGAGGGCCATGTATATTGTTATTAATTAGTCTAATTATATTCATGATGCTTCTGTCTACTTTCATGTGTAACTATCCATGGCTGCTTTGACCAGGTAAATGACAACGTGTAAATACACAATACATTTATGTTTCATGTATCTGTTGAAGTTTCTTGTCAATTGGTATAATAAATTGGAAAAGATGGAGAATTTTTTGTTATTTACTTGGAGCTCAAGGACGACTCGAAATTCCACACTCATATACACGATCGAGGAATGTTCTCTGTCAAGCTAGCTTCATCGAACTTCACGGTTCCTTTTGACCAGACTGTACACGCATGCATGTAGCGATAAAACTATGATGAAATTGAACGAATAATTAAGCTGGGTGTCGATGTAGTGTTTGAACCAGACAAAATAGGTGGAGCTTGCATACTTTCAAGTTGAATATTCCTCAAAGAAATTTAAGGGCGATAATATGTCGACTATTTCATGTTTTAGGTTAATATTTATTCACAAAATATGTACATTATAACTTCCACTTAATATGTTACAATAGAAGCTTCAAGCACAAGACCTACACCTTCATTGTTAATAAACTCAATGAGACCCTCGAATATAGGAAGAAAGACCACACTACCTAAAACCTGGACAAGAGAATAATAGTTGCCTAGAGACCCTCAATTGGTGTACACTTAGTAGGCTAAAAACCAAGTATTATTGCTTACTTCCAATGTTCAGACGACGTAGCCTGATATCTACATTCTGCTGGCACCCAATTCAACATCAGCAGTTAAAAAAAGAGATAAGCCCGGCCCAGGTTTGACCTAGTCCTAGAACGGGCCCGAATCAACCCTAGACTTGAGCCCAGCCCTAGACCCAAGTAATAGAGCCCAAACCCAATTAGGGGTCAGGATTTGTCTCTTCCCAGGCTACAGCTCCACCACTGTTACTGGTGCCCAGCCGCTTCGCGCCGCCTCAACTCCAGCCCCATTTTTGTTACCAAATGCCCACATGACACAACCATCGCTACAATCAGGCCAATCCAACCCCGACAACACAACCTAGCTGATCGACTCCACAAACCTCAACAATAATGGCTGCCTCAAAAGCCCAACGACCGCCATAGATACATCGAAAACCGGTTTACCCAACAATCCCAAACCGCCGTCACGACAGCCTGAGATCCATCGGCCAACACCGAATAACGATCCATTATCCGAAAACATACCCTCAGCCACGTCGGTCAAGAACCATCGCATATGGAGCCAATCCTTCAATGTCACAAACACACATTCCTTGAAATCTCCTATTGATATACGGTGGATTAGCGGTTAGGTAACCCCTTGTACTTGTAGATATGAGTGATGACCAACGGTACACTTACTCTTGCTATCTCGGAATCTTGTCAAGAGAAATACAAAGTGGCGTCTAGGAGAGAGACCGCGTTGGGCGGTCTTCTGCTCTCCGATGCCTAAGTCAATCCAATGTATTTCCACTTCTTTTGTTTACGCCTGAATTAATATTTTACTGGACAGTAAACGTCTATGTAAATATTAATTATTTCTTAGACCATGTTATACCGGCGAGATGGAGTTTCTCTAAGTTTACAAGTAATAGCCCGCCAGTGAGACCACGCGAGCCGAGTTAGACTTTGCACGGAACAGACTTCGCGCGGAACGAACTGCATGCGAACTGGACTTCACTTAGCTCGCTCGCGGAATGGACATAAGCGGACTACGCAGTTCGCGTGGAACACTTAGCTCGCGCGCGGAATGCCTTCTTGCGGAATTACTATTTGCCAGTCTGCATAGGCGAGGCGAGATAGAGTCTCCGCATAGGCGAGGCGAGGCGAGCTGGCGAACTGGCTCGCCTATAAGACTTCGCGAGGAAGCAAACAGGCGGAGTTCGCGCGCCCTGCAATGATCGTTGAAGACTTTTACAAGTCTTTAATATGCTTCGGGCCAATCCCTGTGGCCCATTTATTATAAAAAGCCCTTTTAAGGCTCGCGAGCTGCAATAGCCCGCGAAATGGAAGCGAGATTCAGGAGCACGCGAGATACCATCCTGTGACAGCCCGCGGGATGAGGATATTGCTAATACCGGTTCGCATAGGAGTCTACAGTTGGCAGCACGGAAGCAATGCCTATGCGAAGTATGCGAACTGGGCAGGTGTCACCAATTCGTTGGTTTGCATGGAGTAAACCGTGTCCTTGTCAATTAGGGTTTCAGAGTCCGACTTGGATTCTAATCACTTTCTTCTGCCGCAAGTCGAACTACTATATAAAGGGGCTCGAACCCTAACAGAAAAGCTCTCTCTCAAACAATACACAAAAACACAAATACAAACTGAAACCAGTTACCCTTCGAGCTCCTCGAAACCCTAACCCTAAGCGCCGCCGCCTAGGTTCTTTCTTCAGAGCCCTCCGGACTCTACACCCCAGATTCTCTTTGAACTCCCTATAGTTGCTCTGCTCGCGCCGCCGTGAGTATCAATCGCTTGTGCTTGTAAATCCTCGTCTGAGGTGGCACCTGAAACCCCCGTCGCCTAATCAGAAGTTAAGATCTCGCACACCTGCAACCTTTTCCTCGTCCGCGAGGTGGCACGCCCGCAACTCCCCTTTTCTCTTTGTTCGCTAGAAACCTCTGCTCCGCGCGCTGAGGATTGTGGCCAAAACATTGGCACGCCCAGTGGGACAGGGAGTACAAGCGGATACATCATAGGGAAACCGGAGGAAGCACCGTACCGAAAGCCCCAGCTTTCTTGTCTCAAGCACAGATCGCTACGGTACAAGTCCCATAATAGCGCGGCTTGCCGATCCCTCACTCAAGAACAGGTCCTTGCTCAGTTTGGTAACCCAGATTACAGCGAGACCGCCATGGTAGGCTCTCAGCCGATCCAAGATACAGACTTTGCTCCGTCTATGGAGCAAGTCTTCCAGATGTTCGCACAACTCACGGGCAGATCCAGGGTTTGACAACCCAAAGCTCTGCCACTCAACAAAGCCTCACCGACCTTGCTGGTAAGGTTGACGGCCTTGCTGAACAAGTCAAAAGGGACAAAACCCTTTGGGAAGCAGACCAGCACAACCTTACCGTACTCACTGAAGACTTCAACCAGTTTGTCAGCGAAACAAGGGAAACCAAGGGCTTGGTCGAAGGAAGCCTTCAACAGATCCGCTCGGATCTGGACCAGAACACGGAGACCGTGAAGCAGAACGCGGAGACCATGAAGCAACATGCAGAGGTCTTGTCACTCGCTCGCGCGACAGTAGACGAGCAGACTCGCCGCTTGGACGAGCACGATACCAAGCTGTACGACCAGCAGAATGCTTCCTTCTTTGGAAGTAAGAACAGTCTAGAGAAGCTAGATGAATTCAAAGACAAACAGGACCGGCTAAACCTACGGGTCCTTGAAGTTGAAGACTGGATGTGGGCGCAGGCACCAAAGAACCCTGCTCTAAACCCTACTAGCCTAAGTGCGAACGAAGGGACGCCCAAGTACATCCCTCCTAATGAATGCACCAGGGGAAACCCTAAGGTCGGGACTCCGAAGGCCCCGCAGTTTGTTCCAGGAGCAGGAACGTCAAAGAGTCCGCTCCCGCATGGCTTGTTTGCTCCCTCTAAGGGACCGCATAATTCTCTACGCCAGGGAACCGGGACACCAGATGACCCGCTTCTAGTTTATTCTAGCCTTACTCCCAAGAACGGCGGACAGGCCGTCAATCTCTCTGCATGGCCAAACCATGGGGAAGGGGCAGAATCCGTGCCCGTGACAACAGCCGACTGGCGCCAACTTATCTCCTCCATTGTCAAGGAGCAAACCGGACACAGTGATGCTAACTTGCAGTATCGCGACCCCTATCACGATAGCGTGGCGCAATACCCTTTCCCGCATGCGTTCAAGAACGTAGTGTTCACTACCTTCTCTGGCGAAACAAGGGAGGACGCAGCAACCCACATGGCCCGCTTCAAAGTCCAGTGCGGCCAGTACGGGAACAATGACATCCTCAAGCTCAAGCTCTTTGGGACCTCTCTGTCCGGAGCTGCATTTACTTGGTACTCCAGGTTGAAGCCAGGATCCATTGCGGACTGGCCTACCATGGAGAAACTGTTCCGGGAGACCTACGGTACCATTGAGCCAGAGGTCGGCCTTGACTCCCTCACCCAAATGAGCCAGCAAAGCATGGAGTCAGGAGTCTCCTTCCTCCAGCGGTTCAAGATCCAACAAGCCAAGTGCGACTTTCTCCTACCAAAACAGGAAGCCATTAAGTTGGTTGTCCGTGGTCTCGAACACCGCCAGCGGTTGAAGCACCATGGGGAACGCTTCATATCTATGGGCAACCTCATCAACAAGGTCGGCAGTTATGAGTTGATCCTCAACGAAATGGACGAGAAGGCGAATGCCTCGAAAGAGACATACGTACCAGGGAGAAACAGGATAGTAGGGGCATTAAACCTTCAATCCCCCACGTTCGACCCTTACTACCAAAGGCAAGAGGAGAATGAGGCCGCGCAGGGGTATGTTGACGATGTCGGAGCAGTCGAACTGACCGGGAAGCCTTTAGCTCACAAACTGAAGAATCTCAAGATGACCCGTGAGCCAATCACCATTCAGTCCTTTGCATGGACTAAGCCCGAATATGAGGCATACACGTATGACGCGAAAAACGCCCATCTTGTCTTTAATGACTTGATTGAGGTGAAATGCGTACGCTTGGATCACAGGATCCCGTCCAAGGAAGAGCTAAAGGACAAGAAATATTGTAGTTTCCACAACGCTTACAATCACGACACCAAGGACTGTGTCAAACTCCGCGACCAACTGCAAACCTGGTTGAATTCGGGCGCTCTAAAAATGAAGACTCCAGGAAGCACCGCTTCTCTAGTGGATGTTGATCCATTCCCGGCCGTTGTCGATATGGTCGAGGTCAATTGGGCCGACCAGCCAAAGGAGAACAGCCGCCGCCGCGCACCAAAGCTAGGCGAGCGGAGAATTACCTTAGACCTGGCCGAACATCCAGAGGATGATAGTCTGCGCCGGGCACTTAAGCGAGACCGAGAGGATGGTAATGATGACACATGTCAGCCATCTCGCCAGTACACTTACAACGTCAACCTCGCGCACAAGGTCTTAGATGATCTTATTGGCGGCGGACTCGTCATTGTGTCAAGGGTCTTGCCCTATGTTGAATACAAGGAGGGGCCGCGTCCACTGCAAGCTCCATGACAGTTGGGGACACAGAACTCGCGACTGTTACCAGCTCCGCGAGCAAGTCCAGGACTGGCTAGACCTCAAGTATATTCGCTTCGAGGACAAAGGTGGCTTCATGATCACAGTTGCTGACATCGCCTGGCCTCGCGTCGGCCAACGCGCGATAACTTTGGACCTATCTCCAAACGCGGGCCAACGCGAACCGCCAGGTCGAAACCGTAAGAGGCCGGCGAATGACTACACCGTTCTGGCGAACCAAAATGGGAACCACTACCCAGCAAGGGAGTTAGTCGCCAGACTACAGCCCGATCGCCTTTCAAGAAAGGATAAAGGCAAAGCTACCATGCAGGACGATACACCGTCTCCAGCTGACAACTATCAACCCATGAGTCCCAGGACTCGCGAAGAGCTGGAAAAGAGGATCAAGCGCCTCGAAACCTTCGTCCAATCACACTGGACTAAAGATGTACCTTCATCTCAAGCTTCAAGCGAGATGGACATCTCCGACTCCGGCAGCGAACGCCAAGATAGCGAGTCTTCAAGCCCCAGGCGAGGTATCTTGACTGACCCCTACATTCCTCCGACATCCAAATCAGCGATCAAGGAAGGGATTTAGTACACAAAGCAAGGGGGAAAGCCGGTTACCATCAACAGATCCAAGAAGCGGAAACTACAAAAGAAGTATGGCAGCATACTGCGGGCCTTGCGAGCGGCTGATGATGGCATCATCCGACCCTCGCAGCTCGCGCAGACACCCGAGAGAATGTGGAGAGAAGCTGAGGGCTTGCGCGCTCTACTCCAAAGGCCACCTGTCACGCCTCCACGTGTCTGTGCGCAGGCAGCAGGCAACCCCGCTCTAAAGGCGAATGTCTTTTGTCGCCTCACAGTACCACCAAGACCGGATCCGCGCCCCGCTAGGCACAGATCATCTCCGGAGCCAGAAAGGAGAAGGGAGCCACAGTTCTCCCGGCACAAGCCTTCATCAGAACCTGAAAGAATAACAAGGGAAGTGTTACCTCCACCAAGGCGCCAGCAGTCGCCAGAAGCCGAACGACGAAGGAACCCGTCACCTCCACCAAGGCGCCAGCAGTCACCGGAAGCCGAACGACGAAGGAACCCGCCACCTCTACTAACGCGTAGGCAGTCGCCAGAGGCTGAAAAAAGGCGAGAATCGTCTTCCCCAGCAACGCGAAGACTGTTCGCCGCATCAAGGCCCAAATCAAGGCGCGAGCCGCCTCGATCATCACATCCCTAGAAGCCTATTCACCAGGAACCTGACTATCACAGCCTGGTCTGCCCTAACCTCAATTCGCACAGCAGCCTCAGGTCTCAGTCCTTCCTCCACCTAAGGCAGAGGACAATGCCAGAGCTCCACTAGCTGCGGATAAGCTTTCAGCTGAAGACAAACAGCCCTCAACCAAACTCGTGTGGCGACCACGGCAGCCAGAGGGTAACGTCTCGCCAGGGATCGAAAGTAGCACCTCCAGCCCTAACCTCGCGGAACTCATGGCCCAATGCTTCCGCGAAAATTCACTGAACGAGGAGACTCATTCCGAGCCTCGCATCGACTTGGGCGACGACCAAGCAGAAGGGCAGGGTGAATCATTCAACTGCAATATGCTGGAGATCTTTGCATTGCCCGAGCTCGAAGAGGTCAATCCAGCGGAGGGCGCATTCGCCGTGCTCAACGGAGAACGCGGGAGCATTGAGACGCCACTGGTTCCAGTCCGCGAACAGTTCTCTTTTCAGGTCGGAATTGTGTTCTTCATATCTGAGAGATACGCTCTCCCACCAAATACAACATGCAACGCGGCGGATATTCCAGACAATAGCGAAAGTGTCTGTGACATATCCCCCCCTTGCAGCAGTGAGATGGGTCCAGTCCTGACAGAACCCGCACAGGCTGCACCGTTAGAAGCCACAAGCAACATCACAAGCATGCCGACTCTGACCTTCTCCACTCCAACCCTGGATATGGCCACTCACATGAGGCCATTGTATATCACGGCTGAAGTTGAAGGGATTATGATCAAAAAAATCATGGTCCACACGGGGGCGGCAATGAATGTCGTCACCACCCGCACTATGGGACTCCTTGGTATCCCACGCTCGATGATCCAAACTACATCCTTGACAGTCAAGAACTTCACCGGACAAGTCTCCAGGACTCTAGGTTTGTTGTTCTTATGGGTCAAGGTGGGACCGGCTTCAAGGGTCTACACGTTCTTCGTCGCCGAGTGTGCTTCGTCCTACAACATGATCCTAGGCCGCGACTGTATCCATAGAAGTTTTTGTATACCTTCATCCATGCATCAGGAACTTCTGATCTAGGATACTGAGAAACGCGAGGCGGTCCTCATCCAAGCGGATCCGCGTCCTTTCTCCATTTCCGCCAACTTCAATGACACCCGCTATTACAATACTGACTTGGGCCCATTGGACGTCCAAGGCGTCGATTCTAAAGGCCGCCCATATGGGGTCACGGCCTCCAACTTAACGCGATGGGGACTCACTCAGGCGAGGGACGATTTACAACGTCCCCACACCATCGCGGACCCCCTACAACCATCTTATGATTAGTACACCCTCAGAAGAAGCACGCGAGGCTGGCGAGTCCTTGTGTGAGAGACTCCTCTCATACTGGGCAGAACGCGAAGCCTACGACAGGGTCGCTACTATGGAGTATGTAGACGAGATAGTGGACTATACCGATACCGAGGAGGAAGTTATTCAGTTAGCTCCCGCTGCCTTGGACGACACGCCGCCCCAAGTCCGCGATCCCACCTTACAAGTCGACGTGGGGACTGTCGAGAAACCTTTATTACTCTCTATTAGTGCCAAGTTAGCGGGACAAGAAAAGGAACACCTTCTCACCTTACTACATGAGTATAGGGATTGTTTCGTCGAGTAGTATGAAGACATGCCTGGCCTATCCCCGGATTTAGTCTGTCACCGTCTGCCTACTCATCCTGACAGACGTCCAGTCCGCCAAGAGGGCAGATTCATGCGAACTGAGACCCAGATCGTGGTCAAGGAAGAAATTGAGAACATGCACCGTTCAGGTATCATTCGCGTGGCCAAATACAATGAATGGCTCTCCAACATCGTTCCAGTTCGCAAGAAGAACGGCACAACGCGCGTCTGTGTTGACTACCGTGACCTTGACAACGCAACGCCTAAAGATATATATCCCATGCCAGTTGCTG
This sequence comes from Fragaria iinumae, assembly GCA_009720345.1. Lineage (NCBI taxonomy): Eukaryota > Viridiplantae > Streptophyta > Magnoliopsida > Rosales > Rosaceae > Fragaria > Fragaria iinumae. The sequence continues at coordinate 19,176,898 of CM019117.1, read as the reverse complement.
ACCTCCTCATTGACGCGGCCGCGGGGCATGAAGTGCTATCCTTTATGGATGGAACTGCTGGGTACCATCAGATCCCTGTCGCTAAAGAAGATCGCCACAAGACTGCTTTCCGCTGTCCGGGGTTTGCAGGTGCATTCGAGTATGTTGTCATGACATTCGGGCTCAAGAACGCGGGGGCAACATATCCACGCGCCATGAACCTTATCTTTCACGATATCCTAGGCGAGTTGATCGAAGTCTATATCGATGACGTAGTGGTTAAAACCAAGACGCAGGCGACACACGTTGAAGACCTCCGACAGGTTTTCACGCAAATGCGGAAACACCACCTGAAGATGAACCCCGCCAAATCTGTTTTCTTCGCCGAGGCAGGCGACTTCCTTGGTTTTCTAATCCATCAAAGGGGTATCGAGATCCCCAAAGACAAGGCGCAGGCGGTAATCAACGCCTCGCCTCCTAGAACCAAAAAGGAGCTCCAACAATTGATCGGGCGAATCAACTTCCTCCGCCGTTTCAATTTGAACGCGGCAGGGAAAGTTCATCCCTTTTCGCCTCTTCTAAAGCTCAAGGGGGCAACCGAGTTCTTATGGGAGTCACAACACCAGGAGGCCTTCGATCGTATCAAGGACTATTTTGCGAATCCACTTGTTTTGGTTCCCCCTCCCCCTGGCGTTCCGCTTAAGCTCTACATCGCCGCTGCTGATTTGTCTATCGGTGGACTCTTGGCACAAGACGACGAGAACGGAGTGGAACACGCCATTTACTATCTTAGCAGGGTGTTGACCAATTGCGAGACGCGTTACTCCCCAATGGAAAAGTTGTGTCTCGCCCTTTTCTTTGCAGGTTGCAAGCTCCGCCACTACATGTTAGCATTTACCACGGCGGTGATCGCTCAGTCTGACTTAGTCAAATATATGCTTTCCCGCCCTATCCTACGGGGCCGCATAGGTAAATGGATATTCGCTTTGTCTGAATTCTCTTTGCAATATGTTCCCCAAAAGGCAGTTAAAGGACAGGCCATAGCGGACTTCCTCGCTCATCACCCGCCGACCGAGCTGACAGCATTCCGCGAGTTGGAGGTTGCCGTAGTCTCCCTTACTCCATGGACTCTCTACTTTGATGGCTCGCGTACTGAACTTGCTGCAGGTGCCGGGATCGCCATCGAGAACCCTGCAGGAGATCGGTTTTCTTATTCTTTCCAGTTGGACTTTAAATGTATAAATAATCAGGCGGAATACGAGGCGCTCATCATCGGACTGGAAATCTTGCTGGACTTAGGAGCCCGCGAGGTTCAAGTCTTTGGCGACTCCTTATTGGTCGTCAACCAACTTGTTGCGAAGTTCAAGTGTTTAAGTTCGTCCATTGAACCTTACTTGCGGAAAGTTTTTGATGTCTTGGACCGCTTCGACGATGTTCACATTGAACACATCCCGCGCGAATTCAACTTCGCGGCGAATGAGCTCGCGCAGATCGCATCCGGTCTTAGCTTGCGCGATGGAGTGCGCAAACGACTCCTCAAAGTCGAACGATGTACACTTCTTTCTTTTCTTGCTAGGGGGCAATATGAGGCAGACCCTCTTAACGTCGCTGCCTTAGATCCTATCGATGAAGATTGGCGGCTACCGTTCATTGCCTACCTCGAGCACCCTCATGACGCTACCCATTCCTGGCAAATGCGGTTTCTCGCCCTCAACTTTGTGCTTCGCAATGGTGAGTTTCGCCGGCGCGGCGAGGACGGTATCGATTTCTGCTGCGTATATGGCAACGAGGATAAGCGGCTTATGCATAAGGTGCATTCCGGCGTTTGTGGTTCGCATCAGGCTGGACCAAAGATGCATTGGTTAATATGTCGCCACGGTTACTACTGGCCTACTATTCTCAAGGATTGTATTACTTTCGCTAAAGGATGTTAGGACTGCCAGGCTCACGGACCAGTGCAACATATTCCAAACATTCCGTTACAGCCGATCGTTAAGCCCTGGCCATGTCGAGGTTGGGCGATAGACTTCATCGGTCTCATTCATCCTCATTCCTCCGACCAAGTGGGTTGAGGCCACGCCACTCAAGGTCGCTTCCGCGACCTTGGTCCGCAACTTTATTTTCTGCAACATTATTTCCCGCTTTGGTATTCCAGAATGCATCGTGACGGACCGGGGGGCAGCTTTCATGGCGGATTCGGTAGTCACATTCCTCAACGGCTATGGTGTCACACTCCTGCATTCGACCCCCTATTATGCCCAGTCCAATGGTCAGGCGGAGGCGAGCAACAAAGTCATCCTCGGCATCTTGTGAAAGATGCTAGAGTTAAACCCCCACGTCTGGCCTCTAGAGCTTTACCATACTTTGTGGGCCTACCGTACCTCCAAGCGTGGTCCGACAAATACCACCCCATATGCTCTCATGTATGGCCATGACGCTGTCCTTCCCCTTGAGGTTCACGTCGCCTCACTTCGTGTCCAGGAGCAGCACCAGTTGCTTGGTGACGATTACGTCCAGGCAATGTGGCAAGAGCTTGAAGACCTCGACGAACAACGCATCACTGCTTTCAACAATCTCATCCTTGAGAAGCAGCGTTTTGCACGGTCTTATGATAATGTCACTCGAGGTCGGAGTTATGCCGAAGGCCAAACGATATGGCGTGCTCTGCTCCCACTTGGGGAGAAAACCGAAGGCCGCGGGAAATGGTCCGCACGGTGGGAGGGACCCTTTATTATTCATCGCATATTACCTAAGGGGGCATACCATTTGCGCGACCTTGACGGTACACTCCATCCTAATCCTATTAATGGGCGTTTCTTAAAGCGCCACATCGCTAGTGTTTGGGAGCGCGCAGATCCTCCTCCTCCCCCTGATCCCGCGACCACTGTCATTAGTGTCACGCGCCGTCGCGCTTACGCTCCATCCCCTCACACTAGGGGGCAACCCCAGGGAGAAGCATGCAATTAGTTTTTTCTTCATAAACGTGTGTGGTCTAACTAACAGACTAGTACAAGATTAGGGCCTATTCCTGAGGCCTTAAATATATTTTAAAAAAAATTTAAATTCAAGTGTTTCTCAGTTATCAGTTTTCTCTTTGTAAACGTGCGTGATCTAATTAACAGACCAGTACAAGATTGGGGCCTATTCCAAAGGCCCTAAATAAAAAACAACTTCATTCAAGTATTTCTTAGTTCCCCGACTCTGTTTGTTTGTCTCTCACTGGTTCGCACTCGGGGGCAGCGAAGTATATAGCCATTGTCATTCCACGTTGGTCCGCCATCGCCAAGAGCTCGCGAAGGGCTAATTTTTGGAATCTACTCAAGTCACATGTGTCTGCTCAAGTTACATCCATGCAAGCTACATTCGCTAGCGGGTACGTGCCATGTACTATGTCTTCTGAGTTGAGGAGGCGAATGCGGGCTAGAAGCACGCGAATGCAAAAGTGGAACAAGCGAATGCGGGCTAGAAGCACGCGAATGCAAAAGTGGAACAAGCTAAGGGCAGGCGAATGCATTTGAAGTTCAAGTCCAAGGTGCCTAGGCGAGCCATACAGCAGTTCGCTACAATGCCTAGCTGAGTGCGTTGGTTACACGGCCTATTCACAGGCTTGTTTCCTCACACTCCTCTTATGTATGACCCGAGCCAATACTATTGGCTTTGGAGCAATTTTGAACATAAACCTCTTCCGTCATTCTTGACATTTCATGACTTCGAGGCTGGGGGGCAATGTTTACGCCTAAATTAATATTTTACTGGACAGTAAACGTCTATGTAAATATTAATTATTTCTTGGACCATGTTATACCGGCGAGATGGAGTTTCTCTAAGTTTACATGTAATAACCCGCCAGTGAGACCACGCGAGCCGAGTTAGACTTTGCATGGAACGGACTTCGCGCGGAACGAACTGTATGCGAACTGGACTTCACTTAGCTCGCTCGCCGAATGGACATAAGCGGACTACGCAGTTCGCGTGGAACACTTAGCTCGTGCGCGGAATGCCTTCGTGCGGAATTACTATTTGCCAGTCCGCATAGGCGAGGCGAGATGGACTCTCCGCGTAGGCGAGGCGAGGCGAGGCGAGCTGACGAACTGGCTCGCATAGAAGACTTCGCGAGGAAGCAAACAGGCAGAGTCCGCGCGCCCTACAATGATCGTTGAAGACTTTTACAAGTCTTTAATATGCTTCGGGCCAATCCTTGTGGCCCATTTATTATAAAAAGCCCTTTAAAGGCTCGCGAGCTGCAATAGCCCGCGAAATGGAAGCGAGCTTCAGGAGCACGCGAGATAGCATCATGTGACAGCCCGCGGGATGAGGATATTGCTAATACCGGTTCGCATAGGAGTCTACAGTTGGCAGCGCGGAAGCAATGCCTATGCGAAGTATGCGAACTGGGCAGGTGTCACCAATTGGTTGGTTTGCATGGAGTAAACCGTGTCCTTGTCAATTAGGGTTTCAAAGTCCGACTTGGATTCTAATCACTTTTCTTCTGCCGCAAGTCGAACTACTATATAAAGGGGCTTGAACCCTAACAGAAAAGCTCTCTCAAAAAACAATACACAAAAACACAAATACAAACTGAAACCAGTTACCCTTCGAGCTCCTCGAAACCTTAACCCTAAGCGCCGCCGCCTAGGTTCTTTCTTCAGAGCCCTCCGGACTCTATCTACACCCCGGCTTCTCTCTGAACTCCCTATAGTTGCTCTGCTCGCGCCACCGTGAGTATCGATCGCTTGTGCTCGTAAATCCTCGTCTGAGGTGGCACCTGCAACCCCCGTCGCCTGATCAAAAGTCAAGATCTCGCACACCTGTAACTTTTTCCTCGTCCGAGGTGGCACGCACGCAACTCCCCCTATCTCTTTGTTCGCTAGAAACCTCTGCTCCGCGCGCTGAGAATCGTGGCCAAAACATCTTTGATGTGGGATTGATGTCCAGTTTAGGTTCTTGTCACACCCTGACCTTAGAGCATGACTAAAGCGGCGGATTTTGAAATTGAAAATCAGTCCAAAGTTTTTTTTTTTTTTTTTCCCAAATTGAAAAACTGAATCTACATCATTTCATTTAAGAGCAAATGACTTTGTATAAAAAGGAGAATTGGTAGTAAGTAACGTTTATGGTGAGGCAAAGAAATTGGTTTAGCAATTCTCCACTTGTTAATTAATTCATGATTGGTCAAAACATATCAGTTAACTTTAAATAACAATTTACTGTTAGAGCACATACAATTACTGTTTCGGTTGTTAAATTTTCTAACTATTATTAAATTTAACAACAAACTAATCTACACTACTTGAGATGCTCATGCATAGCGGTTCTTAATATATTCTTCGGCCACGGATACTTAATAGTTGTCACACAACTAATAAGAAGTGTCAATATATAACTATGCAAATGGGTGAGTTAGAAATTAGACGATTTGTATGAACTTTTTATTTGAAGGAATAGTTCTGATGACACGTCGTGATCTTTCTCAACTCATATTCATTCATTTGGAAATATCACGAAATAACAACATCACCACATGAAAAAATCTCAGACCCTAATTTTACAACAAACTAAAACAATTCAATTGTTCAAACACATGGAAAACATATAAAGAATAAGGATGAAGTACTTCAGGCCGGGCTTTCACCAATGACTGAACAAGAGCAGCAAGTCAGCTCTGGAGAGAGAGCTAGCTGCTGGCCTTGTGAAGTAAACTAGTCGATCATACTCCATACCCACTGTATCAGACAGCTCGATCAGAGAAAACATATGTACTATCTTCTTCAGAAGTTCAATTAGTATCACTCACATGCGAGAGATGTATGAGTTATGGGGGAAGTGAGAAACTACTATGGGAGCTACCGATGACGACGATGACGATTTCGAAGATTTACTTTTTCTGGAATCCTTTGAGGAAGCAGCTTTTGCGATGCTAGCATTTCCTGCATCATCGGAAACCTGCGAAGATGCTGAAGGGATGAAGCAACTGAGAAGAGATGAAGAAATGGCCATGTAGCTAGCTAGTATGTGGTTTTAGCTGATCGAACTGAGCAGGATAGAAATGAATGGGCAGCTAGCTAGCTAGAGATCAAATTAAGAAAAAGCAGAAGGGAATACAGTTCTTATTTAGAGGTAGATCGATGATCAGGGTGTGATTGGGTTTATAGCAAATTAGCAATTAATATTGTCGTTCACTTATTTATAGAGAGGGATCCAGATATTACGTGCTTGTTGATTGCCGTGCGGGGCAAGCGAAATTGTGTCTTTATATATGATACTTCTGTTCACTTTCATGTGTAACTGTCCATGACTGCTTTGACCAGGCAACATACAGATGTACGAAAGTTCTGAGTCAACATAGCTTCTTAGAACTAGACGGTTCCTTTTGACCAGATCGAGTACGAGCAGTGACAAAACTCTGATGAAACTCAGCCAATAAGAAAGCTAGCTGCTGGTCGATGTGTTGGATGGAGCTTGTTCTTTGTTGATCAAAGTAAAAGGAATGCATCACTTTCATCTTGTCTAGACAAACCAATAATATTTATAAAAACACGAATCGAAGGGATAATATGTTTTATTATTATTTCATGTTTATAGGTTAGTTTTCATTTTTCTGTACATTTCCTTTTTAATCTAGGTACTAATACATTTATGCTAAGCCATCATTTTGAATTTTTGATAGTCAACATGCACAATGATATTGTACTGCTGTATATATACACTTTGATTCTGATTAAAATCAAACCATCCTTATTACTATATCATAAGTTAAAAATTAAAACATAAATTGAATCAATAAGGCAACAACAAATTAAAAATAAAACATAAATACTTCCTCATTTAAAAATAAAATATACTAAATGTTAATAAAATACAGCTTTGATTTTCTAGTCTTATCATAATACTTTCTTTTAAATAAATTATTGTTTTTAATGTTTTTTTAGTGTAAAAATGATGATGATCAGTTGATCACGTGAGTTATTGTTTATTGCAAAAAGGATGAGGTGGGGGTTCTAGACTAGTCTTGGGGGGTTCAGTATAAATAAAACCTATTTCTATCATTAGTCGGTGAAAATAACATATATTTTTACTGTGTTTGTAGAAAAGCTGACAGGGGTTCGGACCCCGTTAGACCTAAGTGTAGTTCCGCCCTCGCCTTCAACCACATTCTTAGGCTGGCAAATTGGTTAGAGTTTCATCATCCAACCACATTCTTAGGCTAGCTAAATTGGTTAGAGTACTTCACAAACAGAACTTCGTAGCAGATACTTTAGCGAAAGTTGGTCACTCCTGTGGAGTTCAGGCTTAGAATCAGAATCTACCAGCAGTTGCCCGTACTGCTCTCTATTTTGATTCTAGTAGGTTGTAATAGAGGCTTTGCTCTGTAGTTCCTTTTATTTTTGTTGTCTAAAAAAAAAAAAACAAGTTTCACCTTTACAATTACATAGATTAATCATAATCAACATCAAAGTTTAGAGATGTCATATAGTCATATACTGCTTCCAGAAAATTGAGTTAGCATATATCTCTTCTACACCTACTCATCTTCAGGTCTGAAAGCAACAGTACAAATTGAGATAAAGTATTTTGTGTCATTAAATAGGCAAGAAAGATGAAAGAGAAAGAAAAGATCGTTCATATTCATCCAAACATTTTTCTACTTAATTTCCATGACTACAGATAAGGAGGTTTACCCTCCTTACTTAGAGTTGCACCACTGATAAAACCATGCAGCTTTTGATCTCCAGTGACTGCTTTGGCTGTGTTCATGTTCCCGAACTTGACAATGCGGACATCAATAAGAATAATCTATTTGCAAAGGTTCTATATTGTCAGATGCTAGCAAATCACAGATATGATTCATATGAACCAGTAGCAACAACACATGATTCTATCAACTAGTTCACTAAACAAAATGAGATGGTGAAGATGAATTTCTGTATATTGCAATAGCATATCAACAGTACAAGGCTAACTAATGTATACAAGATCAGTAGAGCTAAAATCTCTCTAGCCTTAATGCTAATTGTGTTTAGATCCACAAATCAATCCTATCACATATTTGGATGCCAACTACAGATAAATGCATATTAGCAACATGAATGCAGATTTTCTTTTAATACTCCCCCTCAAGTTGAAGTATGAATATCAATGATACCCAACTTGCTGAGGTGCATATGAAATGCTGGTGCTCCTAATGGCTTGGTGAACAAATCTACAATTTGGCTTCCTGTTTATACATAGGCTGTTCTCACTTCTCCTTTCTGGATTCTCTCACGCACAGTGTGACAATCCAATTCAATGTGTTTCGTCCTCTCGTGGTAAACCAGACTGGCAGCAATATGTAAGGCTGCCTGATTGTCGCAAAACAACTTTGCCGGTGCGGGATGAGGAACTTGCAAATCTTTCAACAGGTACCTTAACCAGGTGAGTTCACAAGCAGCTGCAGCCATGGAACGATATTCTGCCTCTGCTGATGACCTCGACACGGTTACCTGCTTCTTACTTTTCCATGATACAAGTGATTTGCCAAGAAAAACACAATAACCTGTCACATATCGTCGTGTAATCGGGCATCTTGCCCAGTCAGCATCACAATATCCAATCAAGTGAAGTGGGCTGTTTGAGGAAAATAACAATCCTTGTCCCTGGGCTTCCTTCAAGTACTGAAGAAGTCTATGTGCAGCTTTGAGGTGGTGCAGCTTGGGTTCCTGCATGAATTGGCTGAGTGTTTACAGCATATGTAATCTCCGGCCAACTGATTGTAAGGTATATTAACTTCCCAACTAGCCTCCGATATCGAGTAGGATCCTTGAGTGCTTCGCTTCCTGTGTCTGTTAGCACCCAGTCAGGTTCCATAGGGACCGTCGCTGGTTTTGCTTCAAGTAGTCCGACTTCCTCCAATATGCCCAGTGTATATTTTCTTTGACAAACTGTAATTCCGGCTTTGGAACGAGTAACCTCGATCATGGAAAGTATTTGAGTGTCCCTAGATCATTAATCTTGAAATAACTGTTAAGGAACTTCTTGAGATCATCGATGGGTCTCTCATCATTTCTTGTTATGACCATATCATCCACATAAAGTAGCACAATAGTAATTGAATTCCCACAGACCTGTGTAAATAATGAGTAGTCAGCACGGGATTGACGAAAGCCAACTTCTTGAATTGCTTGAGGCCATAAAGGGACTTGTGAAGTCGACAAACCACATTCTCCCCCTGTCGACGATAACCAGGCGGTGGAAACATGTACACTTCTTCTGTGAGTTCCCCATGAAGAAAGGCATTTTGGACGTCCATTTGATGTAACGGCCAATTTCGGACAACAGCAACTGCCAGTAAGCAACGAACTGTAATTAATTTTGCAACAAGAGCGAAGGTATCTTTAAAATCAATGCCTTCGCGTTGAGTGAACCCTTTGGCAACAAGTCGAGCTTTGTATCGCTCGATGGATCCATCTGCATTATACTTGATCTTGAACACCCATTTGCAGCCGATAGGACGTTGCCCAACAGGAAGTGTAACCATGGACCATGTGTGATTATCCTCGAGGGCCTGGATTTCAGAGTTCATAGCTGCAACCCATTGAGGGTCATCTCTGGCCTGTTCATAAGTTGCTGGCTCAACTAGTCGAGATATGTTATTCACAAAACAACGGTAACTATCAGACAACCCAGAGTAAGAGACATACCGTTGCAATGGATAGTGAGTGTTGGACATGGAGTAAGAGGAGGCGTCAGGGCCCAGGAGAGCAGCATGGCTTTTTGAATCTCGGAGATGCGATGGAGGCCGGTGGGGACGAGATGAGCGGCGGAGACCGAGGACTTCATTGGGTATTGGGTCTTGGTGGAATGAATCGGTTGAGTTTGAAGAATCAGCTGGTTCTGGTGGAAAGGGATTGGTTGTTGGAGAAGGAGGGGTAGAAGAAGGACTGGGTGTTGTTGCCGGCAGAGGTTGTAGGTTCGCCAGCTGAGGACTAAGTGTTGTAGTCATCGGCGGAGGTTGAAGGGTTAATGGCGGAGATTAAAGGTTCGCTGGCGGAGGATTAGGTGTTGTCGCTGGTGACGAAGGTGTGGCGTCGAGGTTTCGACGGGAATAGACCTTCAATGTGGTGTCGATGGGTTGAGATAAGGTGTGATCTGTGGGTGTATTGGAAGAAGGAATTGGAGTTTGAAGGTTCGTCGGCGGTGGTTGAAGAAGGACTGCAGGTCGCTGGTGGTGGGAATTCGGCGTCATTGGAGGTGAGACGAGATGGTAAGGGGCCGAAATTTCTGTGAAACGAGGAAGCCAAAGTCAAAATCTCTACAAAAAATCTAGTCTAGCTCCAACAGTTTTCTTATTTTAAAGATTTTGGCATTTATTACTACAATTAAATATTATATAATATTTTTAATTATAACAAAAAAGAAATATTCTATACTTTATTATAACAATAAAATACTCAATAATATATTTTATATTTTTTTCTTCTCATTAGAGCATGTGAGGAATTTATGACAATACTAATTTTGATAATTTGGGGAAGGAAGGTTTTGCTGCAAGTTTGGGGAAAGAGTGTTTCTCTTTCTTCTCTATCCCTATTTTGGGAATAAGATGGGGAAGCTGTTGGACCTAAAAACTACTCTATATTCCCCAAAATTGACAAGTTCAAAAAAATAGAGAAGTTGTTAGAGATGCTCTTAGTGTAGAGGAGATTGGCTCAATGTGGTTGGGCTCAATGTTGATAGGAAGTATGGGGTAATCTTCTTGATCTTCTTTTGAGAGTTTAATGAGAGGAAATATGGTTTCATGGAATGTTACACCCCGCGAAGAGAAAAAATTTCGATTTTCAAGATCATAAACACGGTAACCCTTTTGCCCAAGAGTATTCCCATGAAAATGCATCGACGCGCACGAACATCAAATTTGTTTGTGGGTGTGAGATTTGTAGCATAACATAAACAACCGAAAACTCTAAGATGTGAGTAATTCGGTGATTTGTTGTGTAAGAGTTCGTATGGAGATTTGTGGGAGAGTAGTGTGGGCAGGCGATTGATAAGGTAGCAAGCAGTTTGGACACTTTCACCCTAAAATTTAATGGTAAATTTGCTCGAAAACACAAGGTACAGGCGACATTTAAAAGATGACGATGTTTACGATCTACTACCCCATTTTGTTGAGGAGTCATGTGCGCTGAAAAATAGTGCCACGTTCGTCAAGAAAAGAACGCATTGATATGAATTCTCCCCCATTATCCGCACGTAAAATTTTAATGTCTCAATGGAATTATGTTTTAACCCAAGCAAAGAAAGATTTCAATAAAGTTTGAGTATTGGATTTAAAACTCATGAGATGTACCCAAGTATAACGAGTAAAATCATCAACAATAGTTAGGAAATATCGAGCCCCAAAATGTGTGTGAGTTTTGTGCGATCCCTGAATATCACAATGGACTAAATCAAATGGTGCAGTTGTTTTTATCGAACTGGAAGGAAAAGATGGACGAGTTTGTTTTGCCAAGGGACACACCTCACAGAAGAGATTGGGTTGGAAACAATTTATGGAAAAGATTGGGATAAAGCATGAAGAGGTGCGTCAGAAGGATGTCCAAGGCGTTGATGCCAAAGTTCAGAGGTGCAGTTGATATGGTTGGCAAGGCGAGGATTTTGGGTTGCTATGAGTGTTAGGGAACTAAGTGTTAGTTCTCTAATTGTTATTAGGAGAGTAATTATCTTTAAACACAGCGTTTTGGTTGTTTACGAACAACTACTATAAGCTGTCAAAGACTAGTGTCGTGTTGACACGTGGTAGCCATGTTCGCACGTCTCGTCCTTATATGGACGCTGCTTCTGTAAAATCGGGGCATCAAAAATTAATACAGCTTTATCTTTTCCCTGCATTTCCTTTTATTCTTCAGTTTTTCCTTCTCAAATCCAGAAAGTTAGGGGTGAAACCCTAATAATCTGGTATCAGAGCCCTCGATTCTGAGGTTGATGGCCAACAAAAAAGGGGCTGGGAGTACAGCCCATACTCAACCTCATTCTGCTAGTGATAGCTCACAGATTGGAGCCTTACTCCTTGCTACAAGTGTCAAGACCCACCCCGAATTTCACCCTAAAACCCGAAGTAAGTCTTGCGGGGTCCACCTCTAAGGAAAATTTACTGAAGCACTCGGTAAACATCCCTTGAAACTGGACAACCCTAACCCAGAAAATCCAAGAATTACCTATAAAAATCCAAATAATATAACATGAATCTTAGCACACTTCATTAAAATATTATACAATAATCCCAAGAATATTCAGAGCTACTAAAACCAACGGAAGCAGGAAAATACACTAGTAGGTTAAGCAGGAAACCTACTAGTGAAAAGTGGCTGATAGATGGGTAACTATTCCTCGTCTCCTCCTACTAGTACCGACCCGCACTCTGCAGACTGGGCATTTTAAAAACGAAGAGCCCAAGGGAAAACATTTGAAACCGTTAGAGTGAGTGGACAAAAATAAATTTAAAAGAAATAATTCTTTATGCTTTCCTAATTTAATTTCCATAGAAATTATGATGCATGCGACAGCTCAAAAGCTCTCAACTCAAAAACTAGCAAATACATGACTAGCTCCGGCTAATCTCCGAAACTTAATTAAATACAGCCTCTCAGGCTAAACTATATATATATGTATGTATTTACACTCGTCATACTCCTTGTATGATTTCTTATGAAGAAATATAAGAAAAATAGAAATTCATATAAGGCTACTACGCTTGCGTCTAACGCTCATGTCACGCCATAATGGAATTTTACCTCATTATGCGGAAAAGACGGGTGTATATATACGTGCATATTCCCTATATGAATTATTATTATATTCATATAGGGCTACGACGATTGCGTCTAACGCTCACGTCACACCATAATAGTATTTTACCTCATTATGGCGGAAAAACACGTATAGCTAGCTAGCATTTATTTATATACATACTATCCTCATAATCATCCATATATGAATATATAATCACCGAAATTCTCAATTTCGGTTATTCTCCAACAAAAGAAATTATTCATCAATAAACCATTTGTATGCACATTATTTAAAACAAAAGTCCACTCACAAATTAGGCCTAAGCCTGATGTCGGTCAGAAGCCTCTTCTGCTCGAGCCTCCTCACGTCCTGTTCTAAATATATAATTAATTTCCCAACTTAAAAATCCAATATTTATTCAAAATAGGTAAAATTAACTGTGAGCCTTAACCACGTTCATCTTTGCCTAACTTCGCCATTCTTAACTCAATATTATCCAAACTTCACCGAAAAATATTGGCAGCCTTAACACAACCTTTCACAGTCTAAACAACATTAAACAAATGACCGGATTTTACCATATTAATCCGTCAAAATTACCAAACTTTAACAATTTCCAAACCTATCCAAAACTCCTCCAAAAATTCCAAAATTCACATCAATAGACACCCCTTAACAACACACATTTAAACCCATAAAAATAACTGTCACTTAAAGAGGTAGGGATACTACTGCCTCATTTGTTCTTCAGATTCCCAAGTAGCTTCCTCTACTTGATGACTCCTCCAAAGCACCTTGACAAGTGGGATTGTCTTGTTCCTAAGCACCTGCTCCTTTCGGTCAAGAATCTGAACCGGTTCCTCTTCATAGGTCAAATCTCTCGTCAAACTAATTGGCTGCTCTTGCAACACATGAGAGGGATCGGCAATATACTTGCGAAGCATGGATACATGAAACACATTATGTATCCTGGATAATTCTGGGGGCAAAAGTAACCGATAAGCAAGTGAGCCAACTCGCTCTATTATTTCATAAGGGCCAATATATCTCAAACTAAGCTTCTCACGCTTATCAAAACGCACTACCCCTTTCCAAGGAGATAGTTTCAAGAACACCCAATCACCCACTTGAAACTCAAGGTCCTTCATGCAGACATCTGCATAACTCTTTTGCCTACTTTGAGCGGCCTTGAGTCTATCTCTGACCACTTTAATCTTCTCATTTGTATCATGGATTAACTCTGGACCACAAAGTTCTCTTTCTCCTACTTCCTTCCAACACAAAGGTGTACGACACTGTTTCCCATAAAGTGCCTCAAAGGGAGCCATCCTAATACTAGAATGGTAGCTGTTGTTGTAAGCAAACTCCATCAAAGATAGGTTCTTATCCCAACTCCCCCTGAACTGCAAGACACAAGATCTCAACATATCCTCCAAAGTCTGAATAGTCCTCTCCGATTGCCCATCGGTCTGAGGATGAAAAGCAGTGCTGAAGTGCAATCGGGTGCCTAAAGCTGTCTGAAGAGCTCCCCATAATTTAGAAGCAAATCTAGGATCCCGATCTGACACTATTGATTCAGGTACACCATGAAGTCTCACGATCTCATTTACATAAAGCTCCGCCAATTTATCCAATGTATACTTCTTTCCCACCGGCAAGAAATGTGCAGATTTGGTGAGTCTATCCACAATCACCCAAATACCATCATGCCCCTCACGGGTACGAGGTAAACTGAAAACAAAATCCATGGTGATATGGTCCCACTTCCACACTGGAATAGGCAACGGCTCAAGCAACCCAGAAGGTTTCTGCCTTTCAGCTTTCACTTGCTGACAGATCAAACACCTCCTCACAAAAGCTGCGATTTCTCTCTTCATGTTTGGCCACCAATAATAATCCTTCAAAGTCCGATACATCTTTGTACTACCCGGATGAGCAGCATATGCAAAACTATGAGCTTCCTCCATTATCTCTATCTTTAACTCTTCATTCCTCTTTGGAACACAAAGCCTATTTTTGAACAATAAAGTTTCATCTCTTCTTACCGAAAAATCCATGACGGCTCCATTCAATGCTCTTTCTATCAACTGAGCTATGGAAGGATCATCATATTGAGCCTCCCGCACTTTATCAACATAAACTGGCCTCACATGGAAACTAGCTACTAAGGCACCAACACCATCCACCGCTAAATCCACCCCTGTAGCTCGCAACTAAAAAAGAAGTGGAACTCGAACTGTCCTCATGTGAGACAAAGATATGGTGGGGTTTCGACTAAGAGCATCAGCTACCACGTTAGCTTTTCCAGGATGATACTCAATAGTGCAATCATAATCATTGATTAATTCCATCCACCTTCTCTACCTCATATTTAACTCTCTTTGAGTAAACACATACCGAAGACTCTTGTGATTGGTAAAAATCTGACACTTGACTCCATAAAGATAGTGTCTCCACAACTTGAGAGTAAATACCATCGCTGCAAGCTCTAGATCATAAGTGGGATAATTCGCCTCATGCGGCTTCAATTGCCTAGAAGCATAGGCAATAACTCGATCATGCTGCATCAAGACTCCGCCTAGACCTCGTCTAGAAGCATCACAATAAACCACATATTCCCCACTATCATCTGGAAGTGCCAATACAGGAGCACTAGTCAAGCGATTATTTAATTCTTGAAAACTTTACTCACACTGATCTGACCATTCGAACTTAACTCCCTTCTTGGTCAATCCTGTAAGTGAAGCAGCAATCTTTGAAAAATCTTGCACAAAGTGTCGATAATAACCTGCTAACCCCAAGAAACTACGAATCTCCGTCACAGTGGTGGGTCTTCTCCAATTCGACACTGCTTCCACTTTTTGGGGATCCACACTAACACCTTCTGCCGAAACCACATGACCCAAGAACCCCACTTTATCCAGCCAAAATTCACACTTGCTGAATTTAGCATACAGTTGAGCATCTCTCAAAATCTGCAATATCATTCTTAGATGTTGAACATGCTCCTTCTCACTTCTTGACTATACCAAAATGTCATCTATGAATACGATCACGAAACGGTCAAGATATGGACGAAACACCCTATTCATGAGATCCATGAAAGCAACAGGTGCATTAGTAAGTCTAAAATGCATCACTGCAAACTTATAATGACTATAACGTGATCGAAAAGCAGTCTTGGCTATGTCACTCTCCTGGATTCGCAACTGATGATAACCAGATCTCAAGTCAATCTTTGAGAAAACAGAAGCACCCCTCTACTGATCAAATAAATCATCAATGCGAGGCAACGGATATTTATTCTTCACCGTGACTTGATTTAGCTTCCTATAATCAATGCATAGTCTCATGGTGTCATCTTTCTTCTTAACAAACAACACCGGAGCACCCTATGGAGACATGCTAGGCCAAACAAAACCCTTGTCTACCAACTTCTACAGTTGAGTCTTCAACTCTTTCAATTCAGCTGGAGCCATTCTGCAAGGTGCCTGAGACATAGGCGTAGTTCCAGGAAGTAACTCGATAGAAAAATCTATCTCCCTTACAGAAGGCAAACCAGGCAACTCATCGGGAAACACATCCGGAAACTCTCTTACTACAAGAATATCCTTTACTTCCAACACTCCCACACTTGTCTCCACAATGTGAGCTAAGTATGCCTGACAGCCTTTATTTAACAATTTCCTAGCAGTAATAGCTGATATCGAGCAACTTGAGATAACATCTCTTTCCCCTTGAAATGCAACCTCAAATCCATCTGGACTTCGAAACACCACTTCTTTTCGAAAACAATCTATCATAGCTCTATAAGCCTCTAAAAAGTCCATTCCCAATATCACATCAAACTCCACAATATCTAAAGGGATTAGATCCGCCTTAAACTTAATCCCTTCTATCAATACTTCACAACCACTAAACACCCAATTTATTCTCATCACCTCACCAGAGGGTAGAGACACATGCCACTTGCCTGGAAGAGACGATGATGGCACATTGGCATGGAGGGCAAATCTACTAGACATAAATGAATACGTGGAATTAAAGTAAAAGCTGGCTGCCCAAAAATTAATAACGTACCAATGATGACATCTGGAGAAGTACAATCCTCCTGCTGAGTCATAGCATGAAGTCTAGCACGAGTCATGGGACGTCCACGCTGACCACTACTCTGCTGAGTTCCGCCCCTGACTGCCGAACTACCATGGGTACCACTGCTGGAGCCTCTGGGTGAAGACTGACCGAATGGCTGAGTAGGGGCAGGGGTGGTCCTCTGGGCCAATAATGGACAATCCCTCCTGAAATGATCCTGACCACTACACTCATAGCACCCAGAAGACTGTTGCTGCCCAAAAGAAAAAGTCTGACCACCAGATGTCCCACCATGGAAACTACCACCAGCACCAAATTGACCACTTTGCTGCCTACCCAACTGACTCCTGAAAGGTCTCCTGAAACGTCCTCTAGCCCTGTTCCGCGCACCAGAGCTCGATCCGCTGCTATAACCACTACCAGCTGAACATCCATAAGCGGATGAGGAAGCAGCCTTCTTAGATGGACCCTGACTGGGACCACTTAAATCTCAGGGCCGAGCACTATATGTTCCCCTGGTCTCGATGGCCATGGCTGCACTAACCGCATCAAGAAAAGTCGGGTAAATAACACCTGTCATCCTATCTGCATACACTCCACCAAGTACCCCAATAAACATGTCAATCCTGGTCCTCTCATCAGGAACCAAATATGGCACATGGTAGCTCAAGGTAGTGAACCTCTGCTCAAACTCTATGACACCCTCATCAACCCTCTTCTTCATGTTCAGAAAATCCGTCTGAATCCTACTACGATGAGCATGACTGAAATACTGACCCAAAAAGAGCAACTTAAACTGCTCCCAAGTCATGTCCTGAGCACCACCATTATTCCTGCTAGCGAGAGTCCACCAATGATGCCCTGAGTCATCCAGAAAAGTCACTGCCATCTTCACTTTCTTTTCTTTCTGCAGATCAGTGCTCTCGAAAGCGTTTTCCATCTTGTCGACCCAAGTGTATACATCAAGGGGTCCCTTGGCACCCTTGAACTCAATTGCCCCAGCATCGAAGACATCCTTCTTGCTCACAGACCGAAGGTGCTGAACCCTATCTAAAACACCTCTCAACATACTCCCAATGGAATCAACTAATCCTCTAACTTCATCACCCTCATTCACGTTGGTCGAGGTAGCCACACAGGGTTGGCGTCTAGGAGGCATAGTACCTGAGGAAAGAGATATTTAGTAGTCTATATACAATACTAACAGAACTATCACACATACCCCATAACACATAGCATCCAAAACATAAAATGCTAGTGAATCCGCCGTGGTCGGATCACCACTCTATAGGAACTACGTGCTTCTTAGGCAAATATGATAGTGATAAGGAGGCAGGAAACGAAACCTAAAGTTCTGATACCAACTGTCAAGACCCACACCGAATTTCACCCTGAAACCCGAAATAAGTCTTGCAGGGTCCACCTCCAAGGAAAATTTACTGAAGTACTCGGTAAACCTCCCTTGAAAATGGACAACCATAACCCGAAAAATCCAAGAATTACCCATAAAAATCCAAATAATATAACATGAATCTTAGCACACTTCATTAAAATATTATACAATAATCCCAAGAGTATTCAGAGTTACTAAAACTAACGGAAGCAGGAAAATACACTAGTAGGTTAATCAGGTAATCTACTAGTTAAAAGTGGCTGATAGATGGGTAACTATACCTCGTCTCCTCCTACTAGTACCGACCCGCACTCTGCAGACTAGGGATTTTAAAAACAAAGAGCCTAGGGGAAAACATTTGAGTGGACAAAAATAAATTTAAAAGAAATAATTCTTTATGCTTTCCCAATTTAATTTCCATAGAAATTATGATGCATGCGACAGCTCAACAGCTCTCAACTCAAAAACTGGCAAATACATGACTAGCTCCGGCTAATCTCCGAAACTTAATTAAATACAGCCTTTCAGGCTAAACCATATATATATGTACGTATTTACACTCGTCATACTCCTTGTATGATTTCTTATGAAGAAATATAAGAAAAATAGAAATTCATACAAGGTTACTACGCTTGCGTCTAACGCTCACGTCACGCCATAATGAAATTTTACCTCATTATGTGGAAAAGACGGGTGTATATATACGTGCATATTCCCTATATGAATTATTATTATATTCGTATAGGGCTACGACGATTGCGTCTAACGATCACGTCACACCATAATGGTATTTTACCTCATTATGGCGGAAAAATACGTATAGCTAGCTAGCATTTATTTATATACATACTATCCTCATAATCATCCATATATGAATATATAATCACCGAAATTCTCAATTTCGGTTATTTTCCAACAAAAGAAATTATTCATCAATAAACCATTTGTATGCATATTATTTAAAACAAAAGTCCACTCACAAATTAGGCCTAAGTCTGATGTCGGTCCAATGTCTCTTCTGCTCGAGCCTCCTCACGTCCTGTTCCAAATATATAATTAATTTCCCAACTTAAAAATCCAATATTTATTCAAAATAGGCAAAATTAACTGTAAGCCTTAACCACGTTCATCCTTGCCTAACTTCGCCATTCTTAACTCAATATTATCCAAACTTCACCGAAAAATATCGGCAGCCTTAACGCAACATTCCACAGTCTAAACAACATTAAACCAATGGCCAGATTCTACCATAGTAATCCGTCAAAATTACCAAACTTTAACAATTTCCAAACCTATCCAAAACTCCTCCAAAAATTCCAAAATTCACATCAATAGACTCCCCTTAACAACACACATTTAAAACCATAAAAATTCCCCAAACAGCAGCGGCCGGCGGCCAGGTCCGGCGACCTCCAATGCCTACCAAATTTTTACAGCATCTTCCTCTCAACTTCCTCTACAACTTTCCTAACTAGCACAAACACCAATTCCAAGCCTAACTATGCCAATCAAACGAAAACATTACGAAAAACCCTAGAATTTCCACTCACCGGTTCTCCTCACCTGAAGCAAACTGGACCGAGTCCTTCTAGGGCAAGGCAACTGGGTTGAAGACCTTCAAAACCATATAAGGCTTGCCCGAATTGGTGGCCGGAGGAGGATGTTCCGGCGACGGAGAGCTTTGGGCAGTTGGGACTTTCGGGCTTGATTTCTCTCTCACGGCGGCGCTAGGAAGGCTGCCACCGGTCCAGGGAGGGAGAGGGAACAAGAGCCGACCGATTGGAACCGGTGCAGCGGTCTAAGGCGGTCGGACGGCGGCGAACGGCCGGGAAGAAAATCCGGCAGAGGGAGAGGGAGAGAGAATCGGGAGGGAGGAGAGAGAAGAGAGAGGAGAGAAAGGATTTGGGCTTTTGCCCAACCGGTCCAACCCACACATATAACCCAACTCTAAAATTTAACACACCAAAAATAATACCTTAATAAAACTTACCTTTTACTAGCTAAAATTTACCATTTTTACCGTCGTCACATTTTTCTCCTACGAATAATTCATTCGAAATAAAAGTCCCCAAAAACTCCTCTAAGGACCATTTAAACTAATAACTCATTGACGAAGACGGTAAAATTTTTATTATTACCAAGCTAGTAATTAAGGTAAAAAATTTAAGAGTCGGGATGTGACAACAAAGACCACTATGTCGACTCCGGTCACGGATGCGGTGCCTTTAGTCTCTACGGTGACGGATCTGGAACAGCTCAGTTTTGGAACGCTGCAAGAGGCGGCTGGGGTGCCGGAGCAGCTTCCTAACCTAAGCTCAACCACATCTTCGGCTGTAGTGACATTAGCATCATTCTCTCAGTCTACAGAAATGGGTAGTAACTCAAACTCTGTAGCTAGCTCTGAGCCTTTGCAATTTCGTGAATTAGCTCGTCATGAGGTGATTTTAGGGCTCAATACTGAAGCTATTTCTACTATGGTACAAGTTTCTAGTGCATCTATTTCATCTAGTGCATCTAGTACACCACATACTGCTTCTGTGATTAATCGTGCAAACATTATTGGACATACTATGTTGGTATAAATGTGAGCAGGATTCTAGAGAAGGTTAGGAGTAGTAGTTCTCCTACTTCCTCAATGCATCAGAATTCTCAGTACACCCATTTTGGTGTCAGTTCCATGAACTATATGGCTAATCCATTTCATGCAGCTCATTTGAATGCAAATCAGTATATGGGTTTTGCTCCTACTGCTCATGTCAGTACTGTGGAACCTTTTTTACTGCCATTTCCCAATTACCATTCAGCATACATTCAAGCTCCACTCCCTTACCACACATTCACACAACACATACCACCTAGTGCTCACAGCAGGTCGTACAACCCTTACACTCACCCCATAGTGTCTAACAACACATATCCTCCACACCTAATTTTTGGAGCTCAGTCAGCTAATGGGGCGTGGCTGCAGACTACACACAACCCCACACCATACATCAATAGTCCTTACTCACCAATACAGACAGTGATACCTAACCCGGAAACTTCACAGTTTCATACCTCTCAACAGTCCAATTTTGATCCTTCTCTACCTACAATGAAGCAGATGAGATTAGAATTTGCAAATTTCAGTGGTGGAGACCCGGTTGAGTGGTTGAATAAGGCTGAACAGTTTTTTGACTTCTATCAAGTACCTGAGGATATGAAATTAGCCATGGGAACCATGCATTTGATAGAAAAGACTTTTGACAGATGGTATATGTTTAAATCAGAGTTCCCTCAAACATGGCAAGGCCTCACAGATATGCTAACGCGAGAATTCAGTTGTCATACTGTGGTTGATTACCAGGCAGCTTTAGCTCGGATGTCTCAGCAAGAGAGTGTGGATAGCTACATGGAAGAGTTCACTAAACTTTCAAGGAGAGCTCCAGGGTTTTCACAACAGACTTTACTCTCATTTTTTTTGGGAGGTTTGAAAAGTGAGCTCAGATACATGGTTAAGGCATTAAAACCAAAATCTTTGTATGAAGCTTGTGAAATGGCCAAGATCTTTGAAGCTAAGCATAAGGGGCACATCAAGGTGGTTACTCAAACTAGAGTTTTTGGATCCCAAAATTCTAGCATCAGGTCTACAACATGTGCTGCTCAAAACGTTAGGCCACAAGCAATTCAACAAAAAATGGGGCAAGCTGTTCCCACACAAGTTCTAAAGAGGCGTTTATCTGACGCTGAGTATCAGGAAAGGAGAGCTAAGAATCAATGTTTTTTCTGTGATGACACTTTTAGATCTGGTCACAACTGTAGAAAAGGGCAGGGTCAATTGATAGTGATTGAGATTCTACAAGACGAAGTGGAAGATATTGAACCAAATGTGACAACTGAGATCGGTAAAGTCACAACTGATGAAGGATTGCCAGATGAAGAAATTCAATAACAAATCATGGGTGGCCAAGACAATTATGACACCGTGCATGTTAAGGGAATTTTCAACAGTAAACAGGGGCATGTGCTCATTGACACTGGAGCTTCACACAACTTCATCCATCCTTCACTTTTAAGGAGGATTAGATCCACCATCATTGACATCAAGCCGCTGATAGTAAGGTTAGCTAGTGGGGCTATCATGCATACCAAGGGAATGGTAAGAATAGAGCTACAACTTCAGCAATTTATTTTTGCAGGTGATTTTTATGTGCTTCCTGTTTCTGGGTGTGAAAAAGTTCTTGGCTCCAAGTGGCTCAACTCCTTAGGGGACATTACCTGGAACTTTGAACTCATGAGAATGAAGTTTCGGAGAGACAATGTGCAATATGTGTTGCAAGGGGAGACCAAATCTCAAGCAACTGTGATTAGCTGTAAGTCCATGACCAGACTTTTGAGGAAGGAACCAGAAGCAATAATGGTGCAACTCAGTCCCTTGGATCTTCCAGCAGAAACTATGCAGAGTACAAAAATTCATCCTGAAATACAGAAGTTGAAGCTCAGATATGCAGAAAATTTCAAATCTCCCACAACATTACCTCCTGCAAGAGCACATGACCACAGGATTGAACTCTTTCCAAATACCGCTGCCATCAATGTAAGACCTTATAGGTACCCTTATTTCCAAAAAAACTGAGATTGGAAAGATAGTTAATGAAATGTTAGATAATGGGGTGATTAGACCTAGTGTGTCACCATTTTCTTCTCCTGTGATTTTGGTTAAGAAAAAAGATGGAACCTGGAGAATGTGCATTGACTATAGAGCACTGAATTCAGCTACAGTGAAAGACAAATATCCCATTCCTGTGGTGGATGAGTTGATAGATGAAGTTCATGGTGCAAGAGTCTTTACCAAGCTTGATTTAAGGTCCGGATATCACCAGATAAGAATGGCTGAGGGTGACATTAAGAAGACATCTTTTAGAACTCATTCAGGACATTATGAGTTCTTGGTGATGCTCCATCTACTTTTCAATCTGTAATGAATGATATTTTGAGGAAGTATCTGAGGAAATGTGTGTTCGTATTTTTTGATGATGTCCTTATCTACAGCTTTTCTATGGAAGATCACCTGGTTCATTTGCAATTGGTTTTCGAGGAGTTATTGCAGCATTCCTTGAAGGTTAAAGAAAGTAAATGTAGCTTTGGAGTGGAGCAGGTGGAGTATCTGGGACATGTAATCAGTCCCAAGGGAGTAGTTGTGGATCCAAGCAAAATCAGTTGCATCAGGAAATGGGAAAAACCAAAAACTCTGAAGGGGTTGAGAGGATTTCTTGGTCTAGCTGGTTATTATAGAAAGTATGTTAGAAACTTTGGAACAATAGCCAAACCATTGACAGATATGCTCAAGAAGGACAATTTTACATGGTCAGACACGTCTGAGGCTGCATTTGAACAATTGAAGGAAGCTCTCATGACAACTCCTGTCTTAGCTATCCCTGATTTTACAAAACAATTTGTTGTGGAATGTGATGCATCTGATAAGGGTATTGGAGCAGTACTCTCTCAAGAAGGGCATCATGTTGCTTTTCTGAGCAAAGCTTTGGCACCTAGGCATACTGTGCTTTCAGTGTATGATAAGGAGATGATGACTGTGGTTTATGCAGTACAACATTGGAGACCATATCTGCTGGGGAATCACTTTCAAATTTACACTGACCACAGGACCATTGAATATTTCTTGAACAAAGGATAACCACTCCATCTCAGCAAAAGTGGCTCATAAAGCTGATAGGGTATGACTACTCAATACTGCTGGAAAAAAGCTGGAAAAAATAATGCTGCACCAGATTCTTTATCTAGGCAAATGGAACTAGCTGCACTGACGGGAGTTTCAACACCAGTTCACTCTTTTGTGGAAGAAATGTAAAAAGCTTGTCAATTGGACCAAGAAGCATCTGCCATTCTACAGGAACTAAGCCAAGGAGTTACTCGAAAGAAGCACTATTCAGTGGTAAATTCTCAACTTCTTTATAAGGGAAAGGTATTTGTGCCAAAAATTGATAATTGGAGGAGTAGGATAATTAGGGAGTTACATGATGGTGTTATGGGAGGACATGCTGGAAGAATCAGGACTTATCAGAGAGTGAAAAGGAATTTTGCTTGGCCAGGTTTGCTTAAGGATATCAAATTGTTTATTGCTAACTGTCACACTTGTCAGCCGAACCACTATGAGGCTCAAAATCCACCTGGATTGTTACAGCAAAATCCTATCCCTGAGAAAGCTTGGTCATGTATTTCAATGGATTTCATTGATGGTTTACCTACTTCAAATGGTAAGACTGTGATTTGGGTTGTAGTTGATAGACTGACGAAGGTTGCTCATTTTATACCTATGTCACACCCTTACAGCAGCATCTGTTGCTCAATTGTTTGTGCAAGAGATTTTCAGATTGCATGGAATGCCAGAGTCTATAATTTCTGACAGGGACCCCATTTTTCTTAGTTTGTTTTGGGAGAAATTCTTTGAGTTACAGGGAACTAAGTTGACAAAGTCATCTGCCTATCATCCTCAAACAGATGGTCAAACAGAGAACTTGAATAGGACCTTGGAGCAATATCTTAGGTGCACTATTGGAGAACATCCAGGCAGTTGGGCTAAGTATTTACCTTGGGCAGAATTTTGGTATAACTCAGTCTTCCACTCAGCTATACAAATGAGTCCTTTTCAGGCCTTGTATGGATATCAACCACCAGCTATCAATCCTTATTTGCCAGGCTCAACTGCTGTAGCAAATGTTGATCAAGAGTTGCAAGATAGAGATGCTTTACTGGTGACTCTCAAAAGGAACTTGAATCTAGCTCAATCAAGGATGAAGAATTTTTATGATAAGAAGCATGTTGAGAGGGAATTCAGTGTGGATGATTGGGTATACCTGAAATTGCAGCATTACAAGCAGCAGTCAGTGAACAAAAAGGGATGGCATAAGCTCTCAGCTAAGTATTTTGGTCCTTTTCAAGGGACTGAGAGAGTAGGTAAGGTTGCTTATAAGCTCAAGTTACCAAGTACAACAAAAATTCACAATGTGTTTCATGTGTCTTTGCTTAAAAAGCAGTTGGGATCTGATGTGCATGCTTCTCCTCAACTTCCTCCAATAGTGGATCCACATAATCCATCTTGGGAGCCTTTGGTGGTTTTGGCAAGGAGAATTTACAAAAAGAAAGATGCAGCTGGAACTCAGTGGTTGGTACAGTGGAAAAATTCTTCACCAGAGGATGCAACTTGGGAAGATTCTGAGATGATGCAGCAGCCCTTTCCAGGTTTTGTTCAGTCTGATGATTGATTCCAGAGAAAAACTTGAGGTCAAGTTTTGTTTAAGGGGGGTGGTTGATTGTTATTAGGACAGTAATTATCTTTAAACACAGCGTTTTGGTTGTTTACGAACAGCTGCTATAAGCTGTCAAAGACCAGTGTCGTGTTGACACGTGGTAGCCATGTGCGCACGTCTCGTACGTCCTTATATGGACGCTGCTTCTGTGTAATCGGGGCATCAAAAATTAATACAGCTTTATCTTTTCCCTGCATTTCCTTTTATTCTTCAGTTTTTCCTCCTCAAATTCAGAAAGTTAGGGGTGAAACCCTAATAATGAGATAATAGAGACCATTATAATACTTACCCAAGCCAATCGTTCTCTCCGCATCCATGTCCTGTACAACATAAAAATCCAGGTAAAATATCACTATACACTGCAAATCTCGAGTCAATTTACTCACAGATATCAAGTTGACTCGAAAATTAGGCGCATGTAAGACACCATCTAAAGATAGATCTTGTGACAACTTGAAAGTTCCAATACTGTCAATATAGGCTTTTCCTCCATTAGGTAGACCAACGGACCCATGTGACCCTTTAAGTTTATTGTAGGTCAGAGGTAGATGAGAAACATGATCGGTGACTCCACTATCCACAATCCAATACAATTTTGAATCTGGATCGCGGCGTGTGGTATCACAAGTGGGTGTAAATATACCTGTTGCATTTGCAAGTGGTTTGTTATTACCATTCTGAATTTTCAGCAAGGCCTTGATTTGGTTGTACTCCTCCATTATAAGAGTTGTGTTGCCCATGGTGTTGTGTTTTTGTTTTGATTGCTCTGGATTTTCAACCGTGTCAACCATGTTGGTTGGTGTGATGATGTTTTTGATTTTGTTGTGGCGGAAGGTGTTGAACTAGAGACACCAAGATCGGTGCTCTGATACCATAAACAAAATGAGATGGTGAAGATGAATTTTTGTATATTGCAATAGCATATCAACAGTACAAGGCTAACTAATATATACAAGATCAGTAGAGCTAAAATCTCTCTAGCCTTAATGCTAATTGTACGTGTTTAGATCCACAAATCAATCATATTTGGATGCCAACTACAGATAAATGCATATCAGAAACATGAATGCAGATTTTCCTTTAATATTCACAGCTAATGCCAGACAGCTAAAATGGTCATATGTAATTCCTTAGAAGAAATGGTCTTGTGTAACTGAAATATTGTCGACAATAAGCAGCCACCAATAACTAGCTAGATCATACAATAACAACCAAGTTCCAGTATTGGACAATAAAGTTCCATACATATATAGCAGTGTAGTTTTTATCATGAAAGCATAAATCAATGCATTGTCAAATTTACGACTATTGATTGAGAGTAGCTCAAGTACCTCTAAAGAACCATCTTCCCCATAGAAGGATGTATCTGGTTCTGCTTCAGATGCCTTGTCTGTTTCCTCAAAATAATGGGATATTCTGGAACCTGTACTAGCACTATCTTATTTGATTGAGGGTTATACTGTGACACTTTTCCAACCTATCAATCAAGAATATTGTCTACTGTTAATTCTATGATTATATATCCACAAATAGTTAGTAGAACGTACGTAAGGGAATTAGGAGTCATACTCGATAGGAGAAACTTGAGGGGTCCAGCATGATGATAATTCAAGCTCCGACTCGAAAGTGTTCTATCCAAAATATAAGTATTGGAACCACAAATAGAGAAGCCACAGAAGCAGAAAATGTTTCTATTTTTCAATATAACTGTAAGATACAAGTAGCTTTTATCAGAAAGCATATTGCCAGTAGTTGGAAAATTCTGCTCTACACATCTGACCAAACAAGTCAGACTGATAACCTCTCAGCTAGTTCTCATACAATGCTTGCTGCTATTCAATTATTCTTGCAAGAATAAAGTACATTTTGATATCTGCATGCAGATAGTAAGAGAAGGAGAGGAGCCAGAGGTCATCTCAACTGTAAATAAACTGACATGGATAGAGAAGTAGAAGGATTCCCTATATTAATAATGAGAAAACCTAGCACGTTCCTCCTCGCATGCCCGGCTGGAATTAACTGTTAAAGTTCGGGTGTCAGTCCCGAACTCGAGCAGAGCGCAGAGGACCTTCGAAGATCTGAAAAACCCTCGAGTATTGAACCAATCAGTTGTTCTATAATTCCACCATGCCAACATCCTCATCTGAAACCTAACAGAACCGCCGGGGCGAGTCTTGGCTTCTGAAATAGCGTTGGCCACTTTATGTTGGACGAAGGTGTTGTCCGATGTTGAGAGTTTGAACGTAACAGTGGTTTGGTTGCCGGTAGTCATGAAAAAAGGAAGAGTCACCGGCTTGGCTGCGAGCAAGAGTCTCTGGCGTCGGTCATGCATCATCAGGTAAAACAACATGGCCTCTATGCTGTACAAGTCGATACCCAGCTTTACGTTCGGGTTGATAACGAGGACCTTCATGTCCAACGACGCCGTTAACTCGCCAGCACTAGTCACGTCAAGTTGGGACAGGGCGGCCGAGTCGATCCGGAACTCTGGTGTTTGGGGGCTGAGCACCCGATCCCTGATCCAGGTAAACAGTATAACTGATAACATTGCGAAGCAACAGCTGTGAATGAGTACACGACAAAACATCTTCATCATAATATTGTGATTGATTACACGTACGTCTGAGCCGGATATAATTACAGACCTAGCTAGCTACTTCTTTTATCCACCTCAAGTAACCTAATCCTAATCCGGCCTCGAGTAACTGTTGGAATTGAATTGGACTGAAACACTATCAGATGATATAAAGACCGGCCAATTCATATTGAATTGAACATGGATTAATCAACAAGAAGCTTAAGTATTTAACTCTAATACAAATAAGTAATCCAAGTTGTATATCACTTAGAGAATGAAGAGGTTCATTGTATTTGACCTAAATTACATCGAATTAGTATTGTGATAGGATCATGCCTTTACAGTTGTTAACATTGAGTATAGTAAGGATTTGGTTATGGGATTGAATCTGGTTTGTGATCACTATATAAAGGAGGCTAAGTCCCTGTGTTGTTCAATATCGGTTTTAAGCATTAAGTTTGCAGCCCCATTTTGTAGCTTGATATTGAAACGCAGAAGAGTTGTCACTTGTGTTATTGACTCCTTTAGTTTCTATGTAGCAGCCATTCAAGTCATCAGAACTCAGAAGAAGATGTCTTCCTCAAAGGCATGCAGCTGTTCAAAACGTCAATCACTTAACTCTGATATCTAGTTTCTGCTGTAACTTAAGATGTTGCTGATCAATGTCTTTATGTTCTTATATGTATGAACGCATATATGTTAAGATGTTGATGTTGATGTGTTTACGTTAGTATGAAAAGATATGTTATTGGATGATGGTTTTAGCATCTGCATCATATATTTCTGTCTAATAGTAACCTAATCCTAATCCGGTGCTAGTTTGTCTTGCTTTTTAATAATTCACACTCCCAAAAACACAATCCACACTCCCTTTCTATTTTTTAATAATATCTTATCCCTTGGAAATTCTTGTATGCACGACGTGTATTTACACGACACAATCTTAACCGTTCATAACAATTCATATGTTTGAACACCATGTTTCTATATTATTTCCTGTAATCCTGATCATCCATGTATATATGTGAAGATACACGTCGTGTACTGAAGATGTTCTCCTTATCCCCACTCACTTTTAACTTCCAACAATACCCGGCCTCTCATCAGATTCTTTTTATTTTTATTTTGGGATCCCTTTATTTTCTGTTTTCTCCCTCATCTTCCTTTCCCAGACCACACCTCCCGCTCTCTTTTTTCTCTCTCACTCTCAGTCTCTCTTTTCCATAGAAACGATCTGGTTCACCCACAAAAACTCGATCGTACAAGACTATACTCTATCAAGAGTGTTACTTGTTGAGGCTAACCCGAAGGATTTAATGCAAGGATTTGTTGACGTGACCTGATCCTATATCAAATTCTAGAATAAGGTTCGATTGATGGATTATTTCAGATTTCTGTCAAAATTGATGCTTTATACTTCTTAAATTGTTATGCGCTTCGTTAAATTTGACTCATTTACGATATTTGGAGAAGTGTTCTTCCTAGATTCGAAAAGAGTTGAATTTGATTGCTTATACTCGACTTGCCCGTTTTCCCATCTTCTTCTATTAGCTAGAATGGCTTGAGAATAATCCTTGCCTTTGCATATTAATTCTGGAGTATGGTTTGGTTTGTATTAGAATATGAGTTTCTGGAGTGGAAAATTGCGGGGCATTAGAATTAGGGTCCCTAGAATTAGTATGATCTCCTGTCCCTAGAATTAGTACGATCTTTTGTTTTGCAAGCCTCTAAACATCAAGAAATGCATTTAGTGTATTTGGAATGTTGCACTTACTTTTCTCAATTTAAGTTTTTTGTTGATACTATTGTTCTAGAGAATCCCCTTTTACTTCTTTAGAATTTTGATTTTGCAATATTAATTCTTGTATTTCTCTTAGCAATGGAAGAAGAGCCTTTGGATGCTGAGTTGCAAAAGATTGCTAATATGGTAGCTTCAGACAATATGGAAGAAGAGTTGGAGTTTAATCATTCATTTAATAACATCGAAATGGAAGAAAAGTTGCAGCTTAATCTTTCGTGTAATATCATAGAAGGTCTCACTGTCGTTGGTAAGTTCTTCGTCTTGCATTTTTTTTTGCAATGCATTGTCTGATACCACTATCTATTTCTATTTAGAACTAGTTTTTAGTTATTATTAGTTTTCTCTAACTTACAAGAAGAAATAAGTAGTGGTTTAATTTGGTTTGCAACAATTAGAGGTTAGCAACCGTGATTTAACCTGGTTATTTTTTAAGAAGCATTTAGTTAGCCAGATAGTGCCCTAACTATAAATCTGGTTATCTATGATTTAGGGAATGAAGAAATGTTTGCTGTTTCTGATGAATTTTTCTCACTATCAACAAAAGTTTATGAAAATCGAGATGACCTCATTAGAGATGTTTGTAATCTTGGGGTTGTGCAAGGGTATGCTCTGGTAATCAAAAGAATCTAACCCAATAGATATGTTGTTATGGGTTGTGATAAAGGAGGCTGTTATAAAACTGAAATTGCAATTGAAAACAAGAAAACAAATTCATCTTATCATCTAATTAATTGTCCTTTTAAAACTCTAGGAAGAAAGAAAGAAGGGGTGTAGAAGGTAGAGATAATTACATTGCTAAATAACCATGAGTCTTCTATTGACATGTCTGGAAATCCATATTGTCGTCGATTTTCTAAAGAGGAAGCCTTAGAAGTTAAACAAATGACTAGCTGGCATTACACCATGCCAAATTCTCTCTTCACTTCGACAAAATAACCCTGATCTTCTAGCTGTTCCCAGAAATGTATATAGCATGATAGCTTAATTTAGGAGGGAGAACCTAGGTGGGCATTCAGTTATTCCAACATTATTGGATGAGCTTAGCGGGGCTGGTTTTTATCATAATGTCAAGTGTTAGTACATAGCCAAAATACTTGGCCAAGCCGAGAATGTGACACCATTACCCGGTCGCCGGAGATCATTCCGGGAAAGACAGCACCGGCGAGCCCTTCACGGGTACCCAGAGGGCGAAGGTCCGGCAGCAATCCACCTGCCAGATCCGCTCTCCAGCGGCAAAACACCCCCCAAAGGGGAGGTGCCGCAGAGGACCACAAACAGTCTCACATCGAGGACTGAGGCCGTAGCGCCTAACATGGGTCTATAAAACAGGCACAAACTCCCACAAGAGGTAAGTCCACAAAACTCCTTCTAAACACTCCCGTACTCGGCAAGTAGCAACTAAGCGCTAACTTAAGCATCGGAGAGTCGAAGACTGGGCCACCCCAGTCCCGACTCCTGACGCATCGCTACTTGTGCAGGTGCAAGACTTGGTTCCAAGAATTCGACCTCCCATTCCTTGACCTCGGGACAGGTAGAAACAATTGGCGCTAGAAGGAGGGGGGCAAGAACCTCCGACCTTGTGGAACTTGCATTTAGCTCAACCTTGTGGAACTCGCATTTAGCTCAACCTTGTGGAACTCGCGTTTAGCTCAAAACAATGGACACCGCAGATGACCCCAATGACCCTGGCACTCAGATAGAGAAAGAACTTTTCCAATCTGGAGATGCATCCCTTCCCCAAACCAGCAATGCAACCTCCATTAACCATCCCGACCCCGCTGCCGCCCTCAAAATTCTAAGGTGCGACTTCCATTCGTTTCGCGAGCAAGCGGCCAGAGAAAGGGCGGAGGCTGAAGCATACCGGGTACACATTGCCGAGTTGGAAAAGGAACAATTCTTGCTTCGCGCCACGTTAGACAATCGTAACGTGTACAATGACAGCTTGGACCGCGCGGCACGGATCGCTGGTTCCCCAGATCCCGCAACTACATCTTTCCCTAACCAAGGCCCAAGCAGTTCTGTGATCCCGGGAGACCCTAACCAGATCGTCCACTTCACCCACCCACTTACAAATCCATCTTTTCCACTACCAGCCCCTCAACCATCTACAATCCCCACCCTCTTGCTAAATCAACCGGACCCATTTGCTCCGCCTGTCCCCACTCCTACCCCTGCCAACGCCTCCAACCCACCTCTCGACATGCAAACCCGCCTACTGCTCCAGCTCAGCCAATCTGTCACTCAGTTGACTTCGCGGATTGACGGGGTCGAGAGTCACGGTAACCCGCGACCTTTATTCTCTGGCTATGGACATCGCCCAAGTTCACACCATGGGTACAAGTGGAGAAGCGCCCCCCCCCCCCCCCCCCGAGGCCAAGCCCTTCAAAGTGGACAAGTATAAGGGCACTGGGGACCTTCATCTCCATCTCAAGACATTTTTCTCGCTGTGGAGCTCCACTCGCTACACAGACGCCATGGCTTGCCACGCCTTCCAAGAGACCCTCTCTGACGAAGCACTCAGCTGGTTCCTTAACCTACCACCCAACTCCATCAACAACTTTGACCAACTCTCGGAACGCTTCCTCAACCGCTTTATACTTCATGTCAGCATTTATCGCAGCGTGGACGCCCTGTTCCACATCAAGCAGAAGAATGGCGTCCACGAGTTACTGTCCAGGTGGCAATCCGCCACCGCGCGATGCCACAACTTGGAGCCTCGGGTGGCCGAGCAAGCTTTTCGCCAAGCCCTGCTCCCTGGCAATTTCTTAATGGAGATCAACAGGAACCCTCCAGCTTCCTATGATGCGTTGTTGGACCTGGTTGTCAGATGGGCACGCGCTGAATTTGCCACCTTTGGGCATTCTGCCCCAGCCACATTAGCACTCCCCGCTCCTCCCCCAAAGCAGCAACCTCAGCAGAAGTATGAGCAATTTGACAAAGGGCCAGATAAAAGTAAACAGCATGGCTCCTCTCAGGACCAGGGACGCGGTTCCGACCGTCGTCATGGGGACAACGGAACCGTGACCACCCTTACCGATTACAGGACCAGAGCCCTCCGCAACACCAGCGTCGTTCCTCCCCGCCACCTCGTTACAAGGTCCACACTACTCTAACCACCACATACGCGGACATATGGGCCAAGCACAAAGACCTCATTCCTCCACCTCCTAAGAGCAAATATCCAAAAAAGCCCCGGCAGGCAACAGACAATAAATACTGTGCTTATCATGACGATAATGGCCATACAACAGAGCAGTGTCATGGCCTCCGCAATGCCATAGAACATCTGGTCCGGAATGGACAACTTCACCAATATTGCACTCCTGCAACAGGAGCTAATGCCATCGAGGTGCATGGCCAGATCCTAACCCTGCACGGCGGAGCCCCGCCCCCCCCCCCCCCCCTCGCCAGCCTTCTACAAAAAGGCAATGCACAACCCCCTTGGAAGTCTTTGACATCCAGCGAGGTGTCACGATCACCCCATCAGAGTGGGATCAAGTGACATTTCGCAAAGGGGAGGATACAATCAACTGCCACCACAGTGAACCATTCATAATAAACGTGCAGGTGGATCATTACAGGTGCCATAGAGCCATGGTAGACACGGGGGCCACCGTCAGTGTCATGTTTGCCGACTGCTACAGAGGGCTCTGACGGGACCGAGCCAAATTGTACAACAACCATGATCCCCTTGTCAGCTTCTCTGGCGAGATAGTGCAGCCATTAGGCTCAGACCGCCTAACCGTGTCAGTGGGAACCGCTCCTTGCCGCTCTTCCATAACAGCCCGCTTCCTGATAGTCGATTGTCCCTCGTCCTATAACCTCATCTTAGGCCGCGACATTCTTTGGGGGCTGTAGTGTTTTATCGCCGGCCACATGCTACTCATGAAGGTACCCACCCCAGGCGGCATTCTGACAATTCAGGGTGATCGGGCAGCCATCGAGCATTGCCATCTTAATGCCATTCAGCAGGGGCGGGGCGCCTATGCGATGTTGCCCCTCAGCCCTGCCCTTCAGAGCCCATTGATGACCCGCGAGAAGACCCTGAGGGGAGCGGAAAGAGGGCTCCAGGCCCTAATCCAGCGGAAGACACGGAATGGGTATCCCTGTCACCTACCGCCCCGGAAAGGAAAGTTCGCATTGGCACAAACCTCAGCCCAGAACTCCGCCAACAGCTCATTACCTTCCTCCAAGAAAAACAGTCAGTCTTCGCTTGGTCCTATGCCGACATGCCAGGCATCTCCCCCGACATCATCACCCACAAGCTCAACATTCTTCCAGACCACCCTCATGTTTTCCACCCAGACAAGTATCGAGCTATCCAAGCCGAGGTCTAACGGCTCAAAGAAATCAGGTTCATACGTGAGGTTTCTTACCCCACATGGGTCTCCAATGTCGTCATAGTCCCCAAGCCTAACGGCAAGTGGCGAATGTGTGTGGACTACACGAACCTCAACAAGGCATGCCCCATGAACAGCTTTCCATTACCACAAATCGACCAATTGGTTGATTCCACAGCTGGCTACAAGACACTCAGCTTCCTCGATGCTTACTCGGGCTATAATCAGATCAAAATGCACCCCGCGGATCAGACTCACACTACCTTTGTCACGGACAAGGGACTATATTGTTACGAGGTCATGCCTTTCAACCTTAAGAATGCAGGGGCAACCTATCAAAGGTTGGTAAACGCCATGTTTGAAGATGAAATTGGAGAAGTCATGGAAGTATATGTTGACGACATGTTGGTCAAGAGCAAAACAGAAGGCAACCACATTGCCAACTTAGCAAAGTATTCACTAAGCTCCTGGCACACGGGATGCGCCTCAACCCACAGAAGTGTATCCTAGCCGTCGGTGGCAGCAAGTTCCTAGGCTTCATGGTCAGTGAAATAGGCATTGAGGCCAACCCAGAAAAAGTACAGGCCATACTTAACATGACCGCCCCGACCTCACGAAACGAGGTCCAGTGCCTCACGGGACGCTTGGTAACTCTGGCACGTTTCATCTCTCGCCTCACGGACAAGTGCAATCCCTTCTTCCAACTGCTCAAAGCACAACATAAAAAGGATATCACATGGGGCCCGGAACACGACGACGCCTTCAACAGTATCAAAGCCTACCTTGCCGAGGTCCCTCTACTCTCGAAGCCAGTCCCGGGAGAGGTGCTTTACCTGTATTTGGCTGTTTCCACCACTGCCGTCAGTGCTGCCCTTACACGCCATGAGCACGATAACGAGCTCCCGGTCTACTACTGTGGCAGAGGATTTACAGATCCCGAGACTCGTTATCCAGACATAGAGAAACTCACTCTCGCCCTCATTACTGCCGCCAGGAAACTCTGGCAGTATTTCCAAGCCTACACAATCCATGTGTTAACCAACCACCCCTTACGGCAAATACTGCAGAAACCTGAAACCTCAGGCTGCATGGTAAAATGGGCAATTGAACTAGGCGAATTTGACTTGTATTTCAAGCCAAGAGTGGCTATCAAAGGGCAGGCAGCTGCAGATTTCATTGCTGAGTTTATCCCCTTGGCCAATGACGATCCACACCTAGACGCCCCCACCCGGGACGCCATCTCGGAACTCCATGTTGACGGATCCTCTAATCACAGACTCAGCGGAGCAGGAATCATAATCACAGACCCAGCTCTCCGGTTTGAATTCAAAGCCTCCAACAACATAGCTGAATACGAAGCCCTCATAGCAGACATTCAGCTCTGTCGAGAACTTGGCGCCCGGCACCTCCACATCTTCAGTGATTCTCAGCTTGTAGTCAGTCAGGTGGCAGGGGACTTCAAGACCAACCAGCACAACTTGGGATCCTACAAAAGTCTCGCAGGCACCCTCTTGCAGCACTTCAATTCATACACACTCACCCAAATCCCGCGAGCAAAAAACTCTAAGGCCGATGCTCTCGCGAGACTCGCCACAACTCCCCCCGAGTCCACGCCACCTAATGTGCACATCGAGACGCTGGATAAGCCCAGCATCTCAAAGGCTTATTCAGAAATCTTTACCCTCGAGCCCATTGACCAACCCTCATGGATGGACCCATTTGTCACTTTCCTTTCTGAGGGCACCCTACCCCGAGACAAGAATGAAGCACAGCGGCTACGCCGCAAAGCCTCACTTTACTTGCTCAAGGGTGGAAAACTGTATCGCCGAGGCCAGTCATGTCCCTTACTGCGATGCCTCCCCACGACAGAAGGACACAAGGTGCTAAAGTCGCTTCACAGTAGCATTTGTGGGAACCATGCAGGGGCCCGGAACCTCATGTTCAAAGCGCTTCGCGCGGGGTATTATTGGCCAACCTTAGAGCAAGATGCCAAGGAAATTGTCCAAGCATGCGTTCAATGCCATAAATTTGCAGATTTTGCACATCATCCCCCAGTGTTATCATCTCACCAGTCCCTTTCAGCCAGTAGGGACTCGATTTCATCGGGCAACTCCCCACAGCCCCGGGACAATTCAAGTATGTCATTGTCATTGTAGATTACAACACAAAATGGATAGAAGCAGAGCCCCTTGCCACAATCACCACTGAAAAAGTGATAAACTTCTTATAGCGCAACCTGTACTGTCGATTCGGGGTGCTCCAGACCATCATTACAGACAACGGCACCCAGTTTGACAATGACACATTCCGGGAATTCCTATCAGACCAAGGGACTGCGATCTTTTATGCCTCCCCAGCACATCCCCAGACCAATGGCCAAATGGAAGCCATAAACAAACTCATCAAACAGAACTTGAAGAAACGCCTGGAAGAGGCCAAAGGGTTGTGGGCAGCCAAGCTCCCAGACGTCCTCTGGACACTTCGCACATCCCCCACAACAGCCACAGGGGAATCCCCATACCTCTTGGCTTATGGCACCGAAGCAGTGATACCAGTGGAAGTGGAGGTTCCAAGTGAACGTGTCACAGCCTACGACCCCGAGACAAATACAATCGGGTTACGGCTTAATATGGACCTCCTGGAAGAACGCCGGGACAAGGCGCACCTTAGGACCATCAACAATAAGCAAAAAATAGCCAAGTACTATAACAAAAAAGTCGTACCCCGACCCCTGAGAGTTGGCGACTGGGTCATGAAAGAGCTCATTTCCCACCCCACCGGCCTCAAGGCAAAGTGGTTGAATTCTTGAGCTTGTATCTTGATCGTCCCATGGCCTTTCTGGATGATTCTTGTACTCAAAATGCTCTATGACATGACATGTAGATGTAAAAATCAGTACCTCAATAATAGATACACATTAAGATTAGGAAACCATGCCTCAAAAAACTCAATATAGTTTAGTTTTCTGGAGCTCATAACTCATGCTTCATAGCAGTGAATGGCATGATTATTTTTCAGATTTGAATTCCAATATCATGGCTCGAAATTAATAGAGTCAGTACCTGAATGATAGATACACATTAAGATTACGAAACCATGCCTCAAAAAACTCAAACCATGCCAACTTCTGGAGCTCATAACTCATGCTGCATAGCAGTGAATGGCATGATTATTTTTCGTCTGAATCCATCAGCACAGAAGCCGACCAAGTGAACTACATTGACATGGTGGATATGACCCATTGTTCCCACCCCATTTAGGAATTCTTCCCCATCTCCGTAATTAGTGTTTTTAAGGACTTTAACAGCAAGAAACAATTCAGATGAAAGCTTCCCTTTGAAAACAGTTCCATACGCTCCTTCTCCCAATTTATCCTCAAATTGATTCATAACTCTTTTGATATCTACATAGGAATATCTGCTTGGCTTGAGCGCTTTATAATCCTCTAGGAATGTTTCAATTTTCAATTGATTCTGTTTTTCCATTTTATCAGAGTGATACACACCATAGATTAGACCCACCGAAATTAATAGAACGATCGTAGTCAGTGTTGCACCTGCATGCAAAAAGGTCCTTTAGCTTAACACTGATATTAACTACCGGAATTGCTTTTGTTTAGATAAATTTTTCTATTGTTTGGTATGCCAATGAATGTAGCAATATGATGCAGACATTGCATAGTAAACACAGACACACACACAGCAGGGAGACATGGTGAGAAATGGAAATGTCAGATTACAAAAAATTTATTAACTTAGCGTCTGATACAATACACATGACTTATCAAACAAAAGCATCACATTGTAGTATTATACAGTTCATTGCTCTCTGTGGACAACACTGTGTCAGACACACCAAAATAACTGAGAGCACAAAAAATAAGTCATGTATTGTCATTCTGCAGAGCAAAACGCTTCCCATTGCTAGTCAAAACAATAGTCGATCTGTAATTAGAACCATGTACGTCTAACCTATTAGCAACTTAGCATCAAAAGAACTATTGCTGGGTAGCGAGCATATATATAACCATTATCCAGAATGAGCACATAATCCTTAGTCCTCCTTTGTCTTGGACTTAGCTTTGTTTGGTTGACCTCTGGTGCAGAAACATTTAAATTGAAGCAATAAATATTGACAAAGTTGTTAAAAGATAAACAAAACCAATTAATGCAAGGCATACTACTGCAACATAAATAAATTTTTAGAGAAAACAAATGCATTGATATAGATAGCTTCTCCTCTGCAAATTGAAAGCATATTTTAGACAGAAAATCGATTTGATTGTAAATGAAACTGCTACTAATCGTTGTCAATCGCAACATAAATAAGTTTTGAAACAGAAAATGAATGCATATATATAGATGTATGCAAAACGTACTTTGAGATCCCTTTACTTCCTTGTCCTCTGCAAAGTAAAGAATATATTTTTGTCAGAGATTTCATTTGAACCACACCAATGCAACATAAATAAGTTCTGAAATAGAAAAAAAATGCATAGATATAGATATAAACAACACTCACTTGGAAGCCCCTTTGCTCCATTCTCCTCTGCAAAGAGAAAGTAAGTTATAAGAAGGGGATCAATCTAGTTATACATATAAAAATGCAAATAATTGTTTCCAACGGATGAATAGCAGAATGTAATCAAATATCATTCCATTTAAATCAGCAACATTGTTATTGTTGTTTCAGAATCAATTGTTTGCTTTCATCTTTAATATGGTAACACTTGAGATAGTTCACGCTCCGGGACCTGCCACATTCTATCTTAGAGGCTGTGACAGTCGCGTGCTACACCACCCCTGGAACGCTCGCCACCTCCACCTCTACCCCAGTTAATCAGTATTAAGCCCGACATCATAGCCGATACTTGTGTACTCTAGCCCAGTAGCGGCTCCCACAATATGTACACCTTGCCCACTAGCGGCCAAATCTAAATGAGATGAATCGCTTTATCATCCCAACATGCTGAACTGAGTCCCGATAACATGGGACCAAAAACAAAAGCATTCATACAAGGCAAAACAAACACACAATATGGCTACCCATAACGCCAAGCATCAACCTGGACTCCCAGGCAATTCATATATTTCAAACATGTTCAACATGGCTAACCACGCCACTTACACTGTTCCAGACACAAAAATTTTCTTTCCCTATACCTACCAAAACAAAAAACTCCCAATCACATCAATCATTTTCCTCCAGAAGACGAGTCGCCACGGCCGCGAGACGTGCTGACATTCACTAAAACCCTCTTCCCTAAAAGGTGCTTCGCACGATCCCGTGACATAAGTGGAGGCCTTATAGGAACATTGGGGCGCACAAGCGAACTCACTTGGGCCACCTCAGGAACAGAAGACTTCTTCACCGGGGATCTCTGCATATCGGGGCGAGCAGGCGCCAGAGGCCCCACAGCTAGAGCCTTCGACGACACTTGAGACACCACCACTTGCGTGGATAAGGACCCCTCGGGACCAGCAGCCCTCGCGGGTGACGCAGCCAAAGGGGCCGGAGGCCGCGACGCACCCACAGCCGAAACCTCCTGCCGCCCCGCAGAAGACATCGAACGCCAAGCGTCATGCTGCTTCGCCAAAGACTGCGAGATCTCGGCTTGCTTCCTCTGTTCAAGGTTCCCACGCCTTCTTGGTAGCATCTCTACCGGCATACCACTTGCGCATGGTCGCTTCATTAATCCAGCCCGCCTGGCAACCAGTCCGACTCAGCTCATCCTGGCCTTTATTGTAGGCACCCCTCAGCTGCTGCTTATAGGCCGAACTCTCGCGAAACAAGCTCTCCCCTACCCCGGCAGCTCGCCCACACTTGGCCTTCCAGGACGTCTCCAGCTCCGCCAGAGACTGAGTCAGCCTCGCCACCTTAGTCTCCAAGGACGCTGCCTTGGCTATCGCCAACTGCCCAGCCTCCACCTGCTCATCCTTCTTCTGCATTGCCCCCTTCAGTTCCGCCACAACTTCCTCTGCGGCGGCAGCCTGGTCTCAGAAGACAGCAGCATCCTGCTCCACCTGCTCTAGACGCTCCACGAGGACACGGTTATTATCCTCCGCCTCCCTCACCCACTGACACTTCGCCTCGGCATCATCCCGCAAATGAGTGACCGCCCTCTCACTCACAGCGTACATCAGCAACGTCGCCTGCACGTACACGACAACACGGCTAAGCAAAAAAAAAAAAAAGAAGGGGGGGGGAGTTACCAATACCTACCCGCGTCAACTTCTCCTTGGCGAGTGCAATGCCAGCCAGCGGATCCACCTCCTCCAAAGCATGCATATCGCGGGAGCAATGCCGCATATCATATGCCATTTGGGATAAGTACGGCTGCGTCTCCCCCGTCCCGTCTAAAGCTTGAGTGATCCCAGCTAAGCTACTCGAACTCCCGGAACGCCCTTCCCTCCGCGGCTTCTTAGATTGGCCCCCGCGAGTTGGCCCGACACTCTCCCTTCTCTTCCGCGACTTCGCCACGCCAATCTCCTCAACAGGACCCGCTAACTCCTCCAGCACGTCTTCGCCACCTGAGCGAGGCCCGCCCACATCCTCCACCACCAAGTCCTCCACAACCTCTGGCTCCGCGACAGGTTCCTCAAATGGGGACTAACTTTGTTCGTCCTCGCGATCACCACCCTTTATCTGAGTCTCCTCGACATCCACTTCTTGGACGCCCAAACCCATTGCTTCCGCAACCAAAGGAGGCACATAGGCGTAATCCTCATCCGCCAGATTCAACCTCAAAAAATCTTCACAATCACCCAGCTCCACCTCTTTCCCCTCCCCGGTCTCCAAGTCAAAGTCGTACCGCTTGGCGTGGTCAGCCTCGGCACGCAACCCCTCCAGCACGTCCTTATCTGACACCTTGTCGTATGGACCTTCCTTCTTCCGCGATCCACCGTCCCGTGGCATCGTGACTGCAAAAAAATAAAAATAAAAAAAATAAAAATAAAATAAAAAAAAGAGAGGGGGGTGAAGGTCAGACAGAGACCAACAAGCATAAAAAGGGACCACAACAACCACAATATAGACCCGAAACCCGGGCATAGCCGAAATGGCTGTATATGCCAAGGCGGCATATCCGGTAAGAGCTCCTACACTCGAACGCCCATGTCACCCGGCGTACCCGCCACTCCATCAGCTCGGTTAGATTATATTCTTGGGGCACTACATAAAGCCAGCAGTCAACAAGGGCAGAACAGAACAAAGTAAAGAACCACAAAGACACGAGAACACGGTACCTATTTTCTGGAAAGCCCCGGGCACCCGGAAAGGATGTCCATGCCACTCCTGCCACTGCCCCCCAACTAGAAAACACTTCCACCGCCAATTCTCATTTGTCGACGTCGGCAAGTCTTCCACCAAGACTTTGAACTTCCCCCGGGACTTCATCATCACGCAGCCCCGGCTACCCTTCTTTGGACACCACCCCATATGCCAGCAGGCATTAAACTCCTCAAAGTTGGGGAACTCCTGCTTCAGAAGGCGAAAAAGCACCCCCGTCCCCAATATCTGCCTTAACATATTGGGGGTAACTTGCTCTGGGGCAACATACAAACACGCCAGTATGTACTGTACGAACGGGGGCAGCGGGAACGTCAGCCCGCACCTAAGTTGGTACTCGTATACCAACGTGAAATTGTCTGGCGGGTCCCAAAACTTCACACCCTTGCCAAGTGGCCGCAGCAAGACCTCGTCTGGAATACTCCAATTCTGTCGAAGCGCTTTAAGTTCCGACACGATCATACTTTCGCCAGGAGGTTCCCAAAACGAATCATCCTCCTCCCGGGATCTCACCATGCTAAAATTCTCTACCTCCTGCAAGAGAGGGTCAGACGAGGACACATGAGACCCGACATCCATAACAGGGATGCCTTCCCCTAAATCAAGGGCAACTTCCGCCATAAGCTCATCTAACTCTTCCTCCCACCGGTGTAGGGTGTCTGAATCAGAATTAGGCGAACTAGAGACAGCCACAGTCTCTTCTCTGGACACCCACACCGGATCTGTCATACCCGACACCCTCACAAGTTACACTCGCTACCTTAACCCTAACCAACCCAACAGCAAACCAGTCAATCCCTTACTCTAAAACTCCTACCAACATCACAAAAATACGAACAATCCCTATCAACTCCAGATAACAAAAACACAAACCCAGCAACAAAACAAAACTCGAGCTTTGATTTCATACCTTCAAACGGGGGATACGCGTAGTGGCAGTGAAGCTGGTTGCAAACAGCCGAGCGCTCGCACCCAATCGATCGAGGGTGAAATTGGACGTTCCCCAGCTTTGATTCCAAAGTACAACCCAAAAACCTCTGCAGAAAATCGCGAATAACCCCCCCCCTCCAATCTACCCCAAGTCTATTTATACAGCCAGGGCACAGCCACGTTGACCACGGTCATAAATGCATTTACGGCGTGATTTCTATAACGACGTGTGGCTAGTTTATCTTAGTTAGGGGTGGAGGTTTGAAGCCCCGAATTATGCAATAAACTTTGTTTTACAACCTTGATTTCGTAATTACTTAGTTATGGATTGTCTGTTTGGTTTTGGTTTATAGGGAACTCTTGCTTGTTTATGTTCATGGATGCATACATAGAACATTATGAACTTGTAAGTGGGGCTAGAATTAGATTGTTTAATCTCCTAAACGGTTAATACGGCTTAATTCAAGGTAGTAAAACCTATAGGACAATAGGTGAAACCAAATAGAGAGACTTGCATCCTAGGTAGGCATTCCACACTAGTTTTGCATACTTGTTCAATCACTTCCATTGATCTTAATGCTTAGAATAATTTGTTGATAGGATAACGTCTATACCTTGATTGGTTATTCTAAAGGCTTAATAATGGTGCGTTCATCTTGCTTAAATAGTTAAGGGAAGTAGTAAGAATTTACGCAATGCGTTCACGGTTTATTCTTGATTGAACATTTTCATGACTTGGTAATTGGAATCTTGGTTGTGTGGACTTTGTTTTGAAGCATATTCGGTGGTGAATTTCCTAAATCCTTAACCTCTTCTCTGTCTTATTTCTCAAACTATAAAAATCAATCTAGTTTTCTTATTCTTCTGTCTTCTGTTTTTTTCGTGATTTATTTAATATAGTAAACGAACTTCAAATCCCCTGAAATTTTGTGTGCATGTTCTTCTCTGTGTCTAGTTTAGGCCTATAAATTTTCATCTTCTTCTGAGTAGTGTAGGTTAGGTAGTTAAGTATATTTTCGTCTGCTGTTAGTTAGGAACAGTAGACACTTTTGTGACATTGTTTTTGTGTGTGAAATTAAATACCCTCAATCTCTGGCAATAAACGATCCTTGCTTTTTTATACTACAATTGACAATCTTTTGCAGGGTTAAATAGTGAGGCTATTTTAGCCGTACCATGAAGCATGATAATGAGATGGTGCACACAGCCAATTCGAAAGATAATGCAGTAGCAGACTACCAATTGATAATAGATATTCATCTTCACATTCTTGAACCATGAACCATGACATAATTGACATTAACAACTCCAAAATTGAAGATAAGATAATGCACCATAAGCATAACCAATAAGATCAGTTTGAATCATTGTACCTTTCGATTTGAAGCATTAAAATTATACCTTCCGATTTATTCGATGCAAGAACCATCTCTTTAGGTTTTTGGCTTGGACATCAGTAGCAGCTGGAATAGTTGAAGGACCTGCTGCATCATTTCATCATAAAGGAACAGCTGGAATAGAGGAAGTCGACATCAATCTCTGTAACAACCAGAATCATAAATTAGTATTTAGGTCACTGATTTCACTCATTTCATCTAAGCACTAACACAACATCATTTCATCATACATCACAACAATTTTCAAACAAAGATTCAACTATGCACTAACAACTGTTGAATACAACAATTTTCAAACAAAGATTCAACTATGCAAGAACTCAAATCTAGAATTGGGAGAATACTACTCTGTATTCATTATTTGCTTTGCAGACTTAGGCATATATATAGCCTTACAAAGGAAACTGAATAACAAAAGCAGCCCACGCAATGCACTACTCTAGTGCGTGGTACACGATTACAAGAAGCAGTCAAACACTAACTACATGTCCCTCTAAACTAGGGCTTATTAACAACATCAAATTAAAACAAACTCGAACACCAACAAC
Organism: Fragaria iinumae; assembly: GCA_009720345.1. Classification (NCBI taxonomy): domain Eukaryota; kingdom Viridiplantae; phylum Streptophyta; class Magnoliopsida; order Rosales; family Rosaceae; genus Fragaria; species Fragaria iinumae. The sequence goes on along the minus strand of CM019117.1, from coordinate 19,132,481 downwards.
AACCAAACGAAATAGAAACAAAAATCAAAACAAACTAAAACGGAGAGGGAATGGGAATGAGATATTAGAATTTAGAATTCGTACCAGAGGAAGTGGGCGACTTGGTGTCTTGGTTTGTGGTCGAAGGTGCTGTTGCGCAGAGGCAGACAATGGTGATCGGCTAGTTGACGACGGCGTAGAGGCAGAGGCGCCGTTTTGGGGTTTGAGAGTGAGAAAGAGAAACTGAGTCAATCGACTCTAGGTTTAGGATGTTCAGTTTTTAGTATTCCAGTGTGGTTGAGTGTAGTCTATTAGTGTAGAATTGCTATAAATACCCAATCATTGCATGACACATGTGGAAGTCGGGCTTTCGGTCCTAATTAATATTCCGCAATCAAGGGACCGGGACTGGCCCGTGTATAACAAGGCCCGGCCCAGACAAGGTAAAAACTTACATAGGCCCGTTAAAAAGACCAAACCGTCCCGGTCGGGTCCTCCGGTCCGGTTTGGTTTTTTTTCATCTTCTTTTGGGAGTTTAATGAGAGGAAATATGGTTTCATGGAATGTTACATCCCGTGAAGTGAAAAAATTTCGATTTTCAAGATCATAAACACGGTAACCCTTTTGCCCAAGAGAATAGCCCATGAAAATGCATCGACATGCACGAACATCAAATTTGTTTGTGGGTGTGAGATTTGTAGCATAACATAAACAACCGAAAACTCTAAGATGTGAGTAATTTGGTGATTTGTTGTGTAAGAGTTCGTATGAAGAATTGTGGGAGAGGAGTACTGTGGGCAGGCGATTGATAAGGTAGCAAGCAGTTTGGACACTTTCATCCCAAAATTTTAATGGTAAATTTGCTCGAAAACGTAAGGCACAGGCGACATTTAAAAGATGACGATGTTTACGCTCTACTACCCCATTTTGTTCAGGAGTATGTGCGCATGTGCGCTGAAAAATAGTGTCACGTTTGTCAAGAAAAGAACACATTGATATGAATTCTCCCCATTGTCCGCACGTAAAATTTTAATGTCTCGATGGAATTATGTTTTAACCCAAGCAAAGAAAGATTTCAATAAAGTTGAAGTGTTGGATTTAAAACTCATGAGATGTACCCAAGTATAACGAGTAAAATCATCGACGATAGTTAGGAAATATAGGGCCCCAAAATGTGTGTGAGTTTTGTGCGATCCCCATATATCACAATGGATTAAATCAAATGGTGCATTTGTTTTTATTGAACTGGAAGGAAAAGATGGACGAGTTCGTACCAGAGGAAGTGGGCGACTAGGTGTCTTGGTTTGTGGTCGAAGGTGCCGTTGCGCCGAGGCAGACGATGGTGATCGGCGAGTCGACGACGACGTAGAGGCAGAGGCGCTGTTTTGGGGTTTGAGAGTGAGAAAGAGAAACCGAGTCAATCGACTTTAGGTTTAGGGTGTTTAGTTTTTAGTATTCCAGTGTGGTTGAGTGTAGTCTATTAGTGTAGAATTGCTATAAATACTCAATCATTGCATGACAGATGTGGAAGTCGGGCTTTCGGTCCTAATTAGTATTCTGCATTTAAGGGACCAGGATTGGCCCGTGTATAACAAGGCCCGGCCCGGACAAGGTAAAAACTTACATGGGCCCGTTAAAAAGACCGGACCGTCCCGGTCGGGTCCTCCTGTCCAGTTTGGTTTTTTTTTCCTCTTCGGTTTTTTGCCCAGCCCTACTCATACTTTGAGGTAGTGGATAAGACACCTCAGAAATGTAGAGGTTGCAGTAATCCTGACCATTATCGTAACAAGTGTGCATCAATCAATAAGTCTACTGCACCAAATGTGAGGAATAATGCTTAGTTTTTCAACTAGCAATTTTGGATCTAAACGGATATGTAAGTCTTTGTTTTGAATTTTACTATGATCTCTTTATTGTATGTTTCAATTTTGTATCTAATTTGTATCGTATTCTGATAAATTCCAGATATACTGAAGATGTTTCTTTTTCTCTTAACAATGGAAGAAGAGCTTGTGGTTGCTTAGTTGCAAATACGCTGAACTTTCTGTTTTGTTATTGTTTGCAGCTCCCTTTCTCCTTTGCTTATACTATTTGGGAGTTCTGTTATGATTGTGTCATTAGCTCAAGAATATGTCTTGAAAAATTGCTGAACTGCTACAATGTCCCTTTTTTGGGTGTGTTCATTCCACATCAGGTATTCATATTTTTCTTTTGAGTACTCTAACCTCAAAATGTCTAACCTGTTATGCTCAATGTACTTAAACACAGATTTTGTTTTGTTGTTTGCAAACTATTTAACTGTAGGAGGCTTATTGCAACCTTTTCTTTTGGATGAAGGTAACTTGACTTAGAAGCTTTTTTGGAATATGATAATGATGACATGACTGTTTTTATGTAACATCATGAGAATTTTATGAATGACTAATTCTTGAGGTTAAAGGAAATATCTAATTTTCTTATTTCCTGTGTGAATTAAGTTTTCTATTGAAGAATTGTTTTCTTTTTATTTTTACTTGATTTTGATGGTCTGTGTTTGGAATAACATAGACATGTCATGTTATGAGGAAGAAAATAATGATTCTCAAAAGAAAAATTTACCTTCATTCTAATATACAGGAGGATGAGGGAGAAAAGAGAAAATAAAGGGATCCTAAAATTAAAATTAAAAGAATCTGATGAGAGGATATTGTTGGAAGTGAAAAGTGAGTGGGGATGAGATATTTTTAAAAAATAGAACGAGAGTGTGGATTGTGTTTTTGAGAGTGTGAATTTCAGCACCCTTTATTTAAATATTACAAAGATGTGGAAGGAGAAACACATAAAAATAGTAGAGATGACAAAGTCGATCAGAGAACTATGTATTCATTGATATATAGTAGCCTCCTTTATATAGAGGGTTACTGAGTACTTTTTAGGTTTATAGAAGGAAACATAATCTTATTGTATCAAGTATCACTACATGGGAAAAGAATTCTTGTTCATATTAGCATTCACACACAAAATGAGTTATCCTAAAACACACTCACACCCCCCCCCCTCTCTCTCTCTCTCTCTCTCTCTCTCTCTCTCTCTCTCCCTCACCCACCCCCTCTACTTTTTAGGTTTATAGAAGCTCTCTAATCCTTGTTGTTGGGAGGTCAATTTTCCTGTTGTTGTTAGTCACGCTTTGAATTTCAACCTCTTTGGAGGAAGTTGCTACAAAGGTTTTTCTTTGTAATTTAGTCGTTTAAAAAAAAAAAAAAAAAACCTAGTCCAAAAGGTACGCACTAAACGGTTGATTGGTAGTGGGTCTGAAACGAATAGGTAAGACTGCATGCAATATTGGATAACCCCAGCTGCGAGTGGAAGATTTGTGCACATCACGAATTCTTGCTCCACAAGCTGTAATCGCTTGATCGTAGATTCGGCTATAACATTTTGCAAATGCACATGGGGTACAAGATGCTCAATATCTAGATAGACATGCAATAATCATCAAAATTCTTTGTTGTAGCCTCTCCAGTGTTGTCCAATCTAATAGATTTGATCGGATAATCTGGGTGGTTAGTTTGCAGCTTAATAATAGGTGCTAGAAGTTTAGAAAACACAACATTGCATGTAGACCAATGTTTTAAAAGGCTACGAGGCGTAAGCCTTGAGGCAAAAGCATAAGGCTTACGAACAAAATAAACTGACTGAAGCATTTGATCAAACAAGTGGTGGGCATCTAATTTTAAGCAGACTCTATAATTAGAAAACAACCAGTCCTATACATTCACAAGTATAGAGGAAAGCAAGTGTAAATCAATTTTCTGTAATTCACCATCACTTGAAAAATACAGTCAAGACTTCAAGATAACACAAGTGACAAGACCATCGACTCAAATCAAAGAATTCTATATATTTAGAGTACAATCCACACAGCAACGACTCAGTGAGCCAAACAGTTGAATCTCCTACTTCAATACAAATTACAAACCATAATAATCTACCTTAATAGTTCAATCTAGACATGGCAACTGATATCGAATTGAATTTTAGCAAAATCCAAACACCCAACAACAAATTCATACCTTGAGTTCTACTAATCGGGGTGAATCTTCAGAGGTCGAGAATTAAAGGTGAAAGATGAATGAGAGGAGGAGATTGAGGAAGAGGAGACTGATGCAGGCTATCCATTCGACTTAAGTGAGGAGGCAGAGCTATTTGGTAGAGGGCTTGAGGCAGAGTGAAGAGAGAATCGAATCAAAATCGGCTAAAGTCTTTTCTTTTAATCCAAACGACGTAGTTTTGACGTCTAGAAAAAAAAACAAAAAAACAAAAAAACCAAAAGCGTCCGCCTTAGGAGCCTGAAGGCATGCCTAGGCAGCAAGGCTGAGGCTGTAGAACACCCGCCTCTCGCCTTTGAAGATCCGCACCTTTTAAAACCTTGAGGTAGACAATAGGAAACATGTCGAACCATTCACCAGAACCATAAAGTATCTAAATGGTCCGTATTTTGGACGAATAGGTCCACAAATATCACCTTGGATACATTGTAAGATTAGAATGTTCTCTTTAGTATCTTTAGATTAGTAGGGTCTTGCTCCTAATTTTGTTAAAGAATAAGATTTGCAATACATTGTAAGATTAGAATGTTCTCTTTAGTATCTTTAGATTAGTAGGGTCTTGCTCCTAATTTTGTTAAAGAATAAGATTTGCAAAACGATCGATTGGAAATAGACAATGAAGCATCAAGAAAAGGCTGGCGCACCTCAATTGATTTATAAGCCGGCTTGACGATCTCAAGCCCTTTGGAGCCGTGCCTATAGGATGTGAATGTCGCCATATGGCCGCTACTAAGCTCTGTGGCATCACTACCATGTTGTGTGGTGATCTTATTTCTCAAAAACTTACATTTTGATCGAAAGAAAAGATCCGTGTGAGTTTTCAATATACGAACCATCATGGCTCTTCCGGAATGACCTAAGGGATCATGCCAAAGCTTATACGAATCTGTGACATCCCAAATCGATGGATTGGTAACAACATAGGATTCGATAATCCGAATCGTAGTATCACATCCTAACTTCTCAGCACACACGCAAGAAAATTTAAACAATACAAATTAAAGGTTTAAGAAACACCAAAACAAAGTATTCCTCTAAATAACAAATAAACAACTCACAAAATTAAAAAGATACATTAGATATGTCACACCCCAATTTTCGAATGGAATTTTAAAAAATTTAGGCATAATAACTCACAATAATACAAATCCCAAGACATGATCAACAACTTAAAGAAGACCAATCTAAATTTCAGAAATGTAATGTCAACACAACTCAACATCGAGTTAATATTACATTTCATTGTTTACATGAACTTGAAAGTTAAGAAATGAAAACACTCGAAAGAATTTAATGCTGCCTACCAGTATAAAAATATCAAGTATACAACAAACTAAAAACCCTGCCACTATGCCTCCGCCTCAACCTGCTGATCAACACTTGCAGGTCTAACCCTTACACCATGAATTGGTGCACCGGGTTGTAAACAACAAATCTGGTGAGCTAAAAAGCCCGTATGAGTAAACTTAAAAATAACACAACATCATCACATCCAACATTTCACAAGAGAGATTTGATCAATAATTAAAACCACAATTCCAACATTCTTTCAAATAACATGTACCCATGAGTCCCAGGTATTGATGAAATACCCCTCATGACCTACAACAACACAATTGTGTACCCATGGGACCCAGACACGATAAGGTATCCCCCATGTTGTACACTGACAGACGGACTAGAGCTCTATTCCTAACCGCAACCAATCACCCGGCCAAAGACTTGGAACCCGGTTTGACTGTCCAATATCAAATACAAAATAATAAATAGCATCAGAACCGTAACCAATCACCCGATTAAAGGCTTGGAACCCGGTTTGACTATTTAATATCAAAACACAAAAATGACAAATAGCATCATAACCGCAACCAATCACCCGATTAAAGGCTTAGAACCCGGTTTGGCTATTTATCCAACAATCACAATATCACAACATAAATTATATCCTTCCACATAGATATATTCACCTGAACAATTATAGATATTCCACATGAATAATCTATTCAATAACCAAAGACATTATGATCACATGAACCTTAAAAATAATCATAAAATAGGAAAACTTGTTTTAACTTACCTATGAGCCGTTGGCGATCAAGCTCATATATTTTAAAACAACAAAAACATAATTTTTAAATTATAATCATCATAATCATCATCAAAATCATTAACAAAAATCATTCATCATATCATCATAATCATTATCATCATCATCATCATCAAAAACATTAACAAAAATGATGAACAAACGACCATAATTAAACTTGGTTCAAAAGTGAACCTTGGTGAGATTTACTCACCTAAATACTCCCGCTGCGTCTTCACAAAAACACAAGAGCCAAGCTAACCACAACCTCACACATCACCTAAAATCGTACAATTAAAAACCTTAGAAACCAAAATACTAAAGGATAACACAATACCTTTAAACTAACCCTTAGCTCAAAGGAGGACAATTTCCCAAAGTCATTGAACTCAACGACACAATTGAGCTGCCTTAAATCTTCAAAACCTAAACTCAAACTCAACCAAGCCAAAACAAAAAAACCTAAGTCCTAACATCCAAACCTTGCTCAAAACTTAGCCAAACTATCACTCAACATGATCACAGCAGCAATGACTAGCTAACCACAGGAAACTAAGACCACAACTCAGCCGGACACGCCACCACAAGCGGCGGCGAGTGAGCCCCACGCGCCACCCCAAAACTTCCGAATTAGGAGAAACTCACAACATGAAACTTGTAGATTGAACTATGGTGAACAACTTTAATACCTGGGATTTTGACTGGTTCGGCCGGGATCGGCCGGAAAACGCCCCGAAACTTCAAAACGGAAACAAAAACAAAAGCTGCAAAACCGGTACCAAAACTTGGTTTTCAGGTCACCAAACACGTATAAACATCACTAAAGGAAGGAAATGAGCAAAACTCACCTAACTCTCGCCCGAAACGCCACCGAAATCGCCGGTTTTCCGGCTATACCGCAGCAGCTCCGCCGCTCCGTGGCGGCTTCCAAGCGGCGCGACGGCGGGCGGGACCGCTCCAGAAATGGAGAGGAGGTCCGTGCGGACCGAACGGGACCGGTGGCGACCGGTTTGGTGGCCGGAGGAGGGAGAAATCGAATGGAGAAAACCGGAGTGCGGGAGGAGGTCGGGAGAGGGAGGAGAGAGAAAGTGATTTCTGATTTTAGGTTTCCAAAAATAACTCTCCCACATTTTTCTACTTATACAGTTTCCAAACCCGGAAACTAACTTTCTATAATCATAACTTTCTCAGACTACCTCCGTTTTGGGCGTGCCGCATCTCTACGAACTCGTATCGACGAGCTCTACAACTTTCCTGAAGAAAGTTTTCGAAGATAACTTACGGAAAATAAAATCAACTTTTGGGCCTCTTAAAAGTCAAATTACCTTAAAAATACTTCCGAAACTTCAACTTCGCACAAACTAAAGAATTTCCATAAATAATCCTTCATTAAATATGGGAATAACACAAGGAAAATAAAATGAAAATCTACGGTATTACAAGATACAAGGTGGTAGGCTAAGGAAATCTTTTTACAACCCAAAAATTACTGTTAACACAACAAAGCTTCCTAAACTAGCTGCAATTTTTCTCTTCTAGTACTTGGCAGACAAAGAAATGGAGCCCTAATGAAGAGAATTCAACAAAAAATTACATTGCAGCAATACTACTCATCAAGTGGCTATATTAAACTAAGTTGAGCAGCTAGAACTAAGATCAAAAACCCCTATACTTCTTAGTTTAACGTACATGCACGACTAAGCCTTACCCTTGCTTTGTTCAGTACCTGAAATTACACAAATAAGGGGGTTAAGATAAGGTGAGGAAACAAAATGATTTGATAAACTCAGCAAGTAACATCATCAACAAGTACCATAAAGTACAAAATACAACAACACACATTAGGTAGCTCACAATACAAATCAGATTCTAAACAAACTATACTGTGGGAAAAAAACAGATTTGAGTCTTATTCAGAACACAAGGTCACATGATCACACAATACAGTTCATATATATCACATAAATCTTGCCTAATTCACAACTGATCAGGCAAGATATCGCATTTTGAGCACATTTGCTTATCCCTTTTTACAACTAAAAAGGGAATGTCATATTCACAAAACGTTAATCGGAACAAACCACATTATTTCCCTGTGGATAGGGCCCACACTAACCCTTGTGGCCGAGGTCCACACTATTCCTTTGTGGATAGGGCTCACACTAACCCCTGTGGCCGAGGATCACAAAGGGATCTCACAACAGAAACAAAACTTATATTCCAGACATATATTCATCCATATGTACCTAATTTCAGAAATTAATCACGATTAAACCACTCTATAGAAATTCACCAAAATTTTCAGATCAATAGTACACATAAAGCAGTTCATAAGCACAAATTTTCAAGTCATTCAGAGTCCTAAATCCCACTCAATCTCGAATTCATATCAGGTGCATTACATAACTAGAACACAGTTTCATAACAGAGCACTAAACTTTAGAAAATCGCCACAAATCACCTACCCTATCAAATAATACTAAACTCTCCAGATCAAGAGTTCACATATAGAAGATCAAACATGCAAAGTTTCAGAACAAAAGGAGTTCTAAATCATGATCAAATACGGACTCCAACAACTGTACAACATAACAATAATTCAATTTCAGCACAATACACTTATCTTTAGAAAATCACTATAAATCATCTATCTTATCAAATAACACCAAAATTTGCAGACCAAGAGTACCCCCAAGGAAGAATAATGGTGCAAAATTTCAAGCCAAACGGAGTTCCAAATCCTAACCAAAATGGAACTACAACACAGCTTATCTTTCTATTCTAATCCTTGTTTACTCTCTCTTTTCTAACCCAAAAGTTTCAGACCCTGAGTTATTACCAATATGTAGAGACATACCCCTCAAGTCTAGAAGACTTCAATCTATTGTCTATAAGCATAAATTCAAGAGGCTTAACCCCAAACTAATTCGTAAGCACTCTACCTGGAAAATAAAACAGCTTCAGCTATCTTTATAATGAATCAAGGCTTGAAAGCTCCTTCCTTAATTTCTTCTTCCTTTTTTGATTTCCCCCAGCCAAAGCACTCGTCTCCGTCTTTTCTTTTATGTCGTTTCCCTTCCTCTCTCTTTTATTTTTTCTTTCCCACCGCCCCCCTCTTTAAGGGCTAGACTTCCTAATAGATAAGGTCTTTAAACACCGACCTTTAAAGCAGCAACTAAAGAAACTAAAAAAATAGATAAATATGAAGTAACAGAGAACCACTCCCTAATTTTTAGAATTCCTAATAACACTTATAAAACACATAAAATGTGAAAAGAATTTAATTTACCAAAATCAAACTCAAAATTTACTTAAGGTTCTCTAATAAAAAACAATTAAATATTTGAGACTCTACACGTAGTAATAATATAATCCACTAGATTGACTCATGCGTTTCTCTAAGATGTACTTTCTTCCACACTCATGAGAAGTTATACACAAGAACTCTTTTCCATTCTCACAATACAATGAGTTTCTAAATGAAAACTATTGGCCCAAATGTCCTTAAAACTTATCAAAGTTCGATTGCCTCTCTGTGCATAGATGGCATCCGTCATGTTAATCATTGTGCCATTGGGCATCAAGAATCGAGCTGAACCACGTCCCTGAATAACCGGTGATGATCCAGTCATCGTTGTCATAGAAGATTTACTAGGCACTAAATCCAGAAATAGTTGTCGATTCCTTAGAATCGTGTGGGTTGTTCCACTATCTATAAGGCAACCCATCTCTCCATGTACGTGACATACCAACAAAAGAAAGTATATATATGAGTAAAGAGCTGAAGTAGAGTTATTTAGTAGGATTGAAAAAAAAAAAATGTTGCAATCCCGATAGCGTAAAGAATGGCTTTGAACAAGGCTACATTCTCTTACACCATGACCTTTGTGCACTAAAACAGTCGTATTTCATTAAATTTCATATTTTCCTTCTAATTTTCATTATCATCTAAATTAAATATTCGTTACTAACAACCATCGTGAAAATCTCGACGAGATCTTCATATGAGCGCCATATCGAATATGTTTATACAAATTTCTTTTTATGATTAATTATTGAATAAACAAATATATAACAAAAGAAAAAGAAATTAAATAGTTTTACCTTAGGATTTTGCTTATGTGGTGGGAGTTTTTTTAAAGCCTAAATGTTATTAGTTTAGCAAGAGATTTGAGCTTATGGTGGGAGACTTTGGTGAGCTAAAAAATGATCCCTAGAATATTCTCATTTTTCAAGGTAAATTTGGCTACAAATTTACCTTATGGTGGAAAATGCTCACTGCTCAGTGAACCACTTCAGAAAAGAAAAGAAAAAAAAAAACAAATAAATAGGAGATGGACATCTCTCAGTAAATTCTTGATCTAAAAATAGAGAAGAATTTATATATAATAACTGCAAGTTCTGGTGTCTTCAATGGTTCCCCTTTATTTATACGGGCAGGGTTCCCAAGAGGATTTCACGAATGATTCCTATCTCCGCATACCTGTAAAAAGGCTATTTCAGGTCTTGAGAATGGAATCAATTAGCAATGTATCAAGTTTATGTGCTAATTGGCAAGAAAAAAAAAATATAAAATAAAATAAAATAAACAAACCGTGTGCTAAGAGGCAAAAAGAACAAGAATCAGAGCTCTTCTGGTGCTTTCATTTACCAGTAAAACATTTCTCTTTACAAGCTAGGGAAAATGACCAACAAATTACAAGAACAAAGCCATGAACTACGCTAAGAGAATGAGCTCAACTCAAAAAGCTATGAATATAACCTATATAACCAATGCCTACACCACATTGCTCAGGCTGCTGTCAGCTCTCTGGTAGTGATGTAACATGATTTGGCCACAAGACAAACCATGATGGAAAGATCAACAGAGCGTATAATTGCCGTATATTCAATATCATATCAACGAAGTTTAATCGTATGAATGAAAAGCCTCATGTCAATAGGAAGTCCAAAAGTTCACTTTAAGCTTTCATATCCACATTGAGCGAGGTATGCAAATGAAATTCCAACCAAAGTGGTGCTCACTGGTAACCAGAAGGTTGCAAAAATCTTTCCACTGACAGAATCAAAATGCTGATCCCCAAATCCCACAGAGGTTACTGATACTATTGAGAAGCACAATGAATCAAGAAATCCCATGCCTTCCAATAAGCCACCAGTGAGACCTACAAAAATGCACAAAATGACTACGATTATAGCAAACACGACTTTAAGTGTCTCCGTTGATCTTTCAGATATTGGTCGACCTAAACGTTGAGTTATGTATCCAAAAGCAATGTTACCAAAGCCACTGCTTAAGCAACTGAACAACGCAGTCAATCGACCGGCAAGAAGTCCGCAACCAAAAAGTATCAAAAAGCTGGTGCAAAGTTTGGCAGAAGTAGAGCTGGGATATATATCCCCATAACCTGTTGAAGACAATATCACCATAAGGAAATAGAATGGGTCCACTGAAATATCCTTATCAGCTCCAGTTATGCCACCTTGGTTCAACATTGAAATGTAGAGCCCTATGCCAACAGCCAAGTATATGACCAGCAAAAAGTACACCTGCTGAAAATACGGAATGGTCCTGTCAAAGAAACTTGCAGCCTGCATTAGAGGATTAGGCACATTCACCAGAGCATCCTGAGGCTGTATTCCTGAATTAGGCTCATTAATCGGAATAACAAACTGAGGCTGCATTGTTTGATGAGGCTGATTATGCATTGGTGGATTAGGCACAGTCACCAGAGCATTAACCTGAGGCTGCATTTCTGAATTAGGCTCATTAACCTGAAGAATATCCTGAGGTTGCATTGTTTGATGAGACTGATTAACTGGAGGAATAATAGAAGGATGTGTTGGTGGATTAGACTCATCACCAGAAGCAATAATTGGAGGCTGCAGTGGAGGCTTAGGCTCATTAACCGGTCCAATTGCAATAAATGGAAGCTGCACTAGAGGCTTAGGCTCATTAACCGGTCCAATAATTGGATCCTGTATTGGTGCAACAGTCCTCACTTGCTGCATTGTACCTAGTTTCATCAGAACATTGAGTTGAGTAGCACTATCAGACCTTGAAGATGATGGCAGAAATCTAGGAGCAATAATGGGATGCTGCATTGGAGGAATGGACTCATTAGCTGCAGCAATAATAGCAGGCTGCATTGGAGGAATGGACTCATTAACCACAGCATTAATTGGAGGCTGCATTGGTGGCTTAAGCTCCTTAACCGGAGCAATAATTGGATCCTGCATCGATTCAATAACCGAAGCAGGTCCTCCCTCCTTAAACCAAATTATCCGTTGACCATTTCCACGCAATGAGTGCATACTAGCATTAAATTGAACTGCACGCCCTTCTTCAATCAGCCACGCGTAAGCAGGTACAAAATGAGCATCTTCACTGTTCAACCGCACTACAATCATCCTAGGAATATCCCCACCTACCCCTTCATTAGGCATATCCTCATCTTCTTCTCGCTTAGGACCCGTTGAGAAACTCATCTCAAAAGATTCTGCAGTCATTTGAGATAGAATATAGACAATAAAAATCTATACAACCTAGAATACCATGGCTAACCACAACAGACATTTAAAGAAAAATTAGAACAAAATAGTTATTGAGAAGAGTAAACTCTGCTTGTAAGATAATCAGCAAAGAGAATCATTACCCAAATGACTAAACCCACAATACGGAAGACAACAATCTGGCACTTCATACTTCAAAAGCCAATTGCACAACATGGCATGCCAAAAGGCACAAAGAAAATTACCAAGATAGAAATTCCAAACAGCCTATACTTTGTTATGTATCACTCAGTGAAACAACGTAACAGATTCAATTATTCATGTTTCTACGTAAAGCCTGGACAAATATAACATACTTTTGACTAATAAATAAAATGTACCCTATGCTGGCTAGTTGCAGCAATATCTCCCTACCTCTGAGTAGTCACCAAACTTAATGGCTTTGCTGTTCGCGCAGTCTAATCAACAAACTCAGTGCGTCCAGCTCTGTAAGCAGAGCACTCTTTCCATTATGATCTAACATAACAACCGACAGACAACTGATGTATCAGTAAGATGACTAAGATCTGATAACCGGTTTGAACTATATATATCAACAAATATTAAGTATATGAAATTTGTTGCTATCAGTAGAAACATACACCAATGAACACAAGTACACTGTGAAAGTCAAGTATAAGCCGAAAGACATTGAAAAGGAAAAATGAAGCAGATGACATCAGATAATTATCATATCGTGTGCAGCAGACATTTTCTAACAACTTTAATGTACTGAGATGAATAGAAAAAGGGAGAAAAATCAGACATCATTAGCTAGCTTCTCAGACAACAAAGTGTGGGATTAAACCAACTTCTAATACTTGCTCTTTAGTTATCAACTCCATTCATTCATATCAAAACCACAAATAAATCATTCAGCAGTAGCCAAATAAAATAATGCAACAATTACAACACCACTATCTCACACTAAATCTCATGCCTTTCACTTCCCACACTACCTCAGCAATTGAAACCCATACAAAATCCCAGCCCACAATGAACCATCCAAAAATCGAGTAAACAGAGGAGTGACAATGGGATCATTACCTGACCTTCAAATGGGGGTTCATTTCCAGGTTCAGGCTCCTCAACAGTAAGTCACACCTGCAAAACCGACATGTAACCTCAAAGTACAATGAACCTACATGTTCTACGAACTCAAAATTGAAGAGGAAAAAGCAGGAACAAAGATCAAAACTCAAAGAAAATGTTGCTACAAACTCAGAATTGAAGAGAAACATCGTAATTAATTGTACAAACCTCAATTTCTTGCGGATTTTATTTTGTATTTGTACTAATCTTTTGGTTTTAGTCTAGTAATTAGGGTTTTTCCAGGGTTTTAATCTGAGGAAGAAAACCAAACACATAGAAAATGCATTCACTTTATGCAAGAACATAGATTCAACACGTTCAGGAACCCCCTAAAACAGACACAATCTTTAGCAAACAAGGCACCTTAGAGCGAAGATAAGCCAAGATAGGCCAAGAAATGCTCAATCAATCTTAAGAGAGGTTGGTTCGCAATGAGAAACACACCTTAGAGCGAAGATAAGCCACACATGAACAAGGATACCAAGCGAGGCCGACGCCGACGCCGGAGAGCAGTGATTTCTCAGTTGTTGATGAACCAGAGAGAGTGGTGAATAGTAGAGACTAGTAGCGAGACCTTTTTCTCTTTTCGGTGATTCTGTTAGGACCCGTGTGAGATTCTGTAGGACTTGTAAGGGTAAGCCTTAAATTTAATTCCACAATTTTAATTATTTTTTAAGAAAATTTTACTGCATTCACTCATGACCGGCCTTGAGACCAGCAAGACTTGTGCCTCGGCCTCCCACAGTCACAGGGCCTCCAAATTTAGAACTTTCATACATAATTTGTAATTAAAAACAGAGATTTAAAAACTCATTACAATTAAAAAAGTATTGAGTAGCTCATTCTAATATTTTAACGCAAAATGTCAAAAATATCTTTCGCATTAGTTACACCCTCTCTCTCCTCTCTCTCCCACTCTCCACGATCCAACACACACACACACTCTCTCTCTCTCTCTCTCTCTCTCTCTCTCTCTCTCTCTCTCTCTCTCTCTCTCTCTCTCTCTCTCTCTCTCTCTCTCGATCACGATCTCTGGTTTAGGGTTTGAAACGATCTCCGTCATTCCATCGATCGACGTCACTCTCTCGTTAAATCTCAGTCGACGACGTCGCTCTCTCGTTAAATCCCAGGCGATCGAAATCGCTCTCTAGCTCAATCTCATTCAATCGAAGTCGATCTGTAGTTCAATCTCGGCGTCGTTGTCACGTTCAATCGCTCACGATCGGCGTCGCTCTCTGGTTGAATATCAGCGTTGATCTCTGCTTCAATCGCTCTCACTCGACCTCGCTCGGAAAATCCATAAAAACAGGTACATTTTGGATTTTATTGAATTTAGGCTTATTTCGGACTTTTGTGATGATATTGAAGCTTGATTCTCTGACTTATAGCGATTAAAAGGCCATGGATATGAAAACATGAAAATTATAGGGTTTCTCTATTCATAACTGTTACAGATTGAGATTAATGTTGTTTTTGTTCATTTTTCTAAGATTTACTGTGTATAATTGGCATAAAAATGAAAGGGAGATACTGTATTGTTGTTTACTGACCCAAAGTAGAAGTTTATTTGGGGGGCAGTAAACTTCTACTGGGTTTACTAGGGGGCAATAAAGTTGTTTATAAGGGTAATAATGGGTATCTGTTGTGTATAATTGGCATGAAAATGAAAGGGAGATATTGTACTGCAAGCTTATTGGGGGCAGTAAACTTATACTGGGTTTACTATGGGGCAATAAAGTTGTTTATTAAGGTAAGAATGGGTATCTGTTGTGTGTTGTGGCCTTGAAATTGAAAAGGGACATACTGTATTGCAAGTTTACTGACCCCTAGTAGAAGTTTACTAGGGGGCAGTAAACTTTATTTTTTGCATATGCAGTTTATAAATGCAAGTTTTTACTGCTTATATGCAGGATGAGAAGAAGTTCAAGACATTTAATTTGTGAATTCTGAATCCGAAGAGGATTCAGTTCAAGAATCTGTAGCTTCTATGAGGACAGACCAAAATATAGGAGTAGTTTTACAGAAGATAAAGTCGAAAAAAAGAGAGAAAAGAGGTCCATAAGGGTGCTGGTGCTGAAGAAGTAGAAGAAGAACAAGAACAAGAAGTAGTAGTGGTAGAAGAAGAAGAAGAAGAAGATGATGATGATGATTACACTGAAGATGAAGAGGGGGAAATAGAAAAGTTTGTTTTTCAGAAAAGATCAATAGGCGGAAAAAGAAAACAAGCGGAGACAGATTCAGGGGAGGAGGAGGAGGAAGAAAAGGGAAGAAAGAAGAAGAAGGAAAAAGGAGGAGAAGGTGACTTGACCAAGATCAAACACGTGCAGCAAAAATGCTTACTGACATCATTTTATATGTTAATGTATAGATACAAGGAGAGCATCCCAGAAGAATCATGGGAGCTGATAAACAACACTTGTTTTCAAGGAATAATTGAAGCATTCAGATCGGGCAAGATTGATGAGGATCAAATGAAGAAGCTTGAATCTGATTTTAAGATCCTAATGAGACACTACAACAGTGACAAGAAAAACTTCATATTTGGGAACACAGAGATTGAAATTACGGAGCATGACGTGCATTCAATTTTTGGAATAACCAAAGAAGGCTCGGATGTTGATATCAAAATAGAATTGTAATACCCCAGAAATTTAATATTAGTTTCTAATATTATTTGGAAATTTACAAGTTAGAAGTTAGTGTATTTTGAGATTCGAAGGAAGAGCGGAAGAGTTCGGTTGCATAATTTACCGAAGCGGTATTATGGTTTTGAAGGGTCAAGAGTTGACTTTTTAATCTGTTGGGTTTCTCGAGAAACTTCCTTCATGAAAGTTGTAGAATTTGTCGATACGAGTTCGTAGACACGCGACACGCGTAAAACGGATGTCATATGAGAAAGTTTTGGTCATCGAAAGTTTGTGGCTTTCGGGAATTTTTAGTATAACTTTGTAAAAGTCATAGGGTTCCTTCATTTTCCCCGCATTTCACTTTCCTTTCTTTTTCTTCTCTCGCGCCTCACCTTCAGTATCTAAGTTTTCTGTTTGACCCGACCCGGTTTTTCCGGCCAACTCCGATCGACTTAGGCGACGGCACCGGTCGGAGTCGCTTCATCTCGGCAGCGCAACCTTCCCTGTGGTAGTGGCTTGCTTCGATTCGTGGTGGTTCGTGTGAACCGAAGCTAGGAAGTTCGGCTTGGAGACCGGTCGGGATTCCCACCTCCGACGGCGGCGACGCGGCTTGGAAACGGTCAGGATAGAAGCTCCTTGGCACCTTGGTTCGACTGCGGGTAGTCTTGAAGCTCGACTCACGGCGGAGATTAGCGGCGGTGGATTCCAACTTTTCGGCGAGTTTGCCGGTGTTTTCCAACCGATTCCAGCCGAACTGGGTGAAACCTCAGGTATAAAAGATGCTTCCCTTGCTTCAATCTACAAGTTTGCTGTTGGAAGTTTGTTGAGATTTTGAGTTTGGTAGGGTGGCGCGTGGGGCCCACTCGCCGCCGCTTGTGGTGGCGCGTCTGGCAGGGTGTGTAGGTTTTGTTGCAAGGGTTAGCTAGCTCTTGTTGTTCTGAGCATGTTGATATATTATAGGCTAGGTTGAGATCATGTAATGCTTAGTTGTTGGAGTGTTTCCGTTGATGTTGTTGAGTTTGTGAGTAGAATGTAGGAGCAGTTTTTGGTAGTTGCAGGAGGTGTTGTTTTGGGGATCGAATACCTTGGGAGGTCTTGAAGGAGAGTTGCTCTCCTTTGGGCAAACCTTCGGGTTTAGTTTTGAGCTAAGAGGGCAAATGTTACTTTTTAGTTGGTTGGTTACTAAGTTATTATTTGTGTAATTTTAGGTAACTTGTGAAGTGTGATTTGGGATCGGCTCTTGTGTTTTGTTGAAGACGCAACGGGATTTTTGAGGTGAGTAAAATCTCACCAAGGTTCACTTTGTGACCTTTTTACTTATGGTGGTTATTATGATTATATGATGATGATGATGATTATTATTATAATGTTGGTGATTTTAGTGATGAAAGGTTGATGAAAATGTTGATGATTATGTGATGATGATGATGATCATGGTAATTATATGATGATAATTAAATGATGATTATGGTGATTTTATGATAGTGATTATATATTGATGATTATGATGATTAAATGATGAAGATGATGTTTTGATTTAAAAAAAAAAATTATGTTTATCCTTTGTTTGTTTTAAAATATATGAGCTTGATCGCCAACGGCTCATGGTAAGTGAAAACAAGTTTTCTTTTAAAAATATAATCTTTCAAATGGACTTTTGTTCATATTGGTGCCTTAGTGGTGAATGTGTGCAGTTGTTGTGAATTGGTGCCTTAGTGGTGAATGTGTGCTTTTGTTGTGAATTGGTGTCTTAGTGGTGATAATGTGTCTTAGTTGTGAATGTGTGTCTGAGTGGTGATTGTGTGCATTCGTTGTTGAATGGTGCCTTAGTGGTGATTGTATGCATTAGTTGTGGATGTGTGTGCCTTAGTGGTGATTATGTGTATTAGATTAGGAGCCTTCGTGGTGGACCGGGAACCAAGCCTTGACCGGGTAATTGGTTACGGTCAGTATAGAGCTCTAGTCTGTCTGTTGGTACTTCATGGGGGATGACTAAGTGTTGACGAACCCATGAGTAAGTGTGGTTACTTATGGGGGATGACTAAGTGTTGGCGAACTCATAAGTAAGAGTAGAGAAATGATTGTGTAATGTTCTTATGTGTTGTTAATTGAATTCTTTATTTTGAGTATTTCCTGAACTATTCTCATCCGTAGGAGATTCTTAAATCTTAATTGTGTGATTTTAATTGAATTCCTGAACTATGTTTTTGCAGGATTTATTTTGATTTTTGGTGTTCTGAATTGTTGTGTTTCTTAATTAATTCTTTGAATTCTCTTGCTTTTAGGCGATTCCTGAACTAAGCTGCCAATGCAGGAATTTCCAGTTTTATCTTTAGTAAATTTGTTGGATTGGTAGATTTAATTAATTGTTCTCATTTGTTCCTGTGTTTTACTTTGTTGGTAGAAGTATTTAGTTATTTTTGGGATTTACTCATACGGGCTTTTTAGCTTACCGGGTTTGTTGTTTACAACCCGGTGCACCATTTTCTGGTGTAGGGGTTACACCTGCAGGTGTTGATCAGCAGGGTTGAGGCGGAGGCATAGTGGCAGGATTTTAGTGTCTGTGCACTTTATTGTATTTTGTCGTGACAGTTGTTTAAGCTCATGTGAGCGACTTACTTATCACTAGACTTTTGAAGTTCATGTAATTAAGTAGGATTAATGTTCAACTCGAATTACGAGTTTGTTGACATGTACACTTTCAGTTTTGTTTTTAGCTTAGAAGTTGTTAAGCAGGTTTTTGGATATTAAGATTTTGAGTTGTATCACACCCATATTTTTGAAAATTCATCCTTCAAAAATTGGGGCGTGACAAGAATAGAAATACTGCAAGGGTAAGAAGAAAAGCGCAGATTCTGCTGTCTTTGGAAAGCAAACAAGAAGAACAATCACCAAAAAGGTTATTGATGACACATTAATGGAAGAGCTGAGGAAGATTAGGAAGAAGAAGGGGGATCCGAGGAAGATAGCCTCTTTGGTTATCATGTACCTTATGTCAACTTTATTTTTCAGCATAAGCGGGAACCACATTGAATGGAAACTAATACTCAAGTGTGAAGACCTGAATTGCTAGAGGTAATAATAATTTTTTTTATAAAACTATTGCGTTGTTTTTTTGTTTTTCGAAAAACTAAATTAAACTGATTTGTGTCTTATAAATGTAAAAACAAGAACTCAAAATTGAAGGTCCATGGATGGATGAGGAGGAAACGAGTTCCGACAATGATGAGCAACAACAAGATGAGAATGGAACACCAAGCTTCAATGATTGGGTAAGTTTGAATGGTTACTAACACCCAGTAAAACTATTGGCAATGAAAATGGAACTTGTATTGCAAGTTTACTGACCCCCAGTAGAAGTTTACCGCCAGTAGAAGTTTAGTAAACTTCTACTGGGTTTACTAGGGGGCTAAAAGTTGTTTATTAGGGTATTTGTTGTGTGTTGTGGCCATGAAATTAAAACGGAGATATTGTATTGCAAGTTTACTGACCCCCAGTAGAAGTTTACTGGGGGGTAGTAAACTTCTACAAGGTTTACTAGGGGGCTAAAAGTTGTTTATTAGGGTATCTGTTGTGTGTTCTGGCCATGAAATTGAAAGGGAGATACTGTATTGCAAGTTTACTAATCCCAGTAGAAGTTTACTGGGGGGCAATAAACTTGTTTATTTGGATATGAATATTTAACAGTAACGATGTCGTTGTTATAATGTATACATGAGCCTCTGTCCACACAAAAAGAGGAAGATCAAAACGAAATACTGTGTGGAAACATGAGAAGCTTGATTTATGATTTGGACCAGAGCTACCGATGGAAGAAATAAAGAAGAAGCTAACAAAACTTGCAAAAACAAATGAAGAACTGGTGAAGAAAAACACTGAATTGCTCGGCAAGTTAAAGAAAGCGGACAACCAAATCATTGAGCTAGAAAGACAAAGAAGGGCAAACAAAAATCAAATCAAGGCTCTCAAGAAACAGTTACACAAGGAAAAAACAAGGTGGCAAAACATGCTCAGAAATAGCAGATAATATGTGTAACTGAGGAGAAGGAGGAGGAGGATGAATGAGAGAAGAAAAGGAAAGAAGCGGATAGGTCAAAGCCGGTTGAGGAGGAAGAATATAACTGCAGAGACAACATGGAAGATCATAGCTATAGAGAGGAGCAACCAAGAACTGAAGTTGTAAGAGTAGAAATCAGTTTACTGGGGGGTAGTAAAACACTTACTGAACCCTAATAAATATTGTGTTTTCTTCATTTTTTTTTTTAGGATAACTTGTGTATTTTCTTTTGTGTAGTTTTTTGAACCAGTTCTGTTGCAAAAGATATTTCCAAAAGACGATGAAACTGTGATGACCGATGTCGACCTGTCTAAACTAGACAAACTTGTTGCTCAAGCTGTGCAAATGGCCGAAACAAAAATGAATGAAGAAACCAGCTTAAAGAATAAAGGACAACAAGCAGAAAGGCTCAAGACATATGTCAAGAAAAAAAAACAAACTGTGGAGCCGCATTTGATTGAAAGAAACGTCAAGCTGTACAAGTGTGGGGCCAAAAAGAGGAAAGAAGAAGAATGGGAGTATGACACCCCTGAAGGACTAAAGCCAGTAAAAAGAAAAAATACGGAGGAGCAGAAAGTCGAAAATGGTATTGTTAATGATGGAGTGAACTGCAACAACAATACATGGAAGTTCTTCGATGAAAATGTGGCGAATCACTATAAGAACTGGTTTGATTTGAACAAAGACAAGAATGATGAATAAATTTATTCTTCCCTAGTTTATATATAACATTACAATTAGTTCCCTGGTTTGAGTTGTTTATGACTTATTTGTGTCTGCACAGTTTCCGGTATTGGGAGTGTAGTGATGGTATCATTGACATTACCAAAGATGACTTGAAGAGAATAATTCAAGAAGGAGAGATTACATCTAATGTGAAAAAAAATTACTGGTCATACTAACCCTAATAAAGTTGATGTTTAAGTACCCTAAGATGTATTCTTTGTTGTAATTTGTGACTTATGTTGTACATGAAGACAATCAGGGTATACCTGCAAATGTTGAAAGAGGAAGTGGAAAAGAAGAAGGTCTCGGTCAGATTCCTAGACATAGAGGCAGCGGTAAGTAGTCTAACCTGAAATAGCAGCGTGCCGCTGCACCGCGGTCTGCTTCATTACTTTTTTCAGTTAACACAATCTTACTACTTATTTTTATAAATACAGCGCGCGGCAGTGGTACATGAACAAAAATTGAAAGAGTTCCTTGCTGGAGGAGGAAAAAAGGGGGAATTCAAATGTAATGAATTAGATATAGACCTTTCCATTATTAATCCTCTATGGTCCATCTTCAGTAAGGACCTGGTTTTCGTTCCGGTACATCACGGGTTCGGCCGCCACTATACCTTGGTTGTGATTAACAACAAAGATCGATGCTTCTAGCACCAGAACTCAATGCTACCGCCAAGGAAAGATTACTCTTCCGACACCAACATCCACTTTCAAAATGCAATGGCAGTAGTGAGTTGTAACTGATTTATTAGGGTAAGAAGTTTACTGGGGGGCAGTAAACTTCTACTGGGTTTTGTTTGTTGCTTGTTCTCTTGGTTTGTTTGAGTTGTAATTTACTTGTGTGTTGGAACCAACAGGTGAAGCACATTATGGTGTTTGTCAAACGCGTCTATGATTCCACCATATACCCTCTCAACCAAGACTTGGACCCTGACGAATGGAGGGAAAACTATGACGAGCAAGACAGCCAAGGTATAGAGGTTGACGATTACTCGATGATGAGTGCTGAAGAGAAAAGAACAAGACGATGGATGCTGGACCAAAACGTTTATCAAGCAAGATACCCGCTGAATGATGTCTTATCCTGCCCGCAACAAAATCAAACATCGTAAGTACCTTTAAACTTCCTTTAAACTGTTTTATTAGGGTAAAAAATTACTTGTCTGTTTTATTAGGATAAAAAATTTAGTAACATTGTTTCTTAATAAATTGCAGGTCGGACTGTCGACCATTTTTGCTCCACTTTATAGAGAGCCTATGTCATGGGAAAAAACCGACAAAAGCTGGTGGTGATGAAATGAGAAAGAAGATGCTGCTAAAGTTCATGGACATCAATATAGAAAATAGATTAGTGCCACACTATATGTAGGATATTGAAAAATGTGAAAATATGTAGTATTTTGGTAGTGTTGCAAGAACATTTGAATGATCTTGAATTTCAGGACAAAAACTTGTTCTTTTATTTTGGTCTATTCTTTTGATCTTTCTGTCAGTTTCAGTTATCTTTTGTTGTAGGGTGGTTATTAAGGGTCATTAAACTTTGGTTGCTCTGTTTAGGAAAATTACTGACCCCCAATAATTTTTCATACTTGAGAGTATACTACCTCATTCTGTCATTAGAGAATGCTTGAAAGGAATCTAAGTAATAACAATCATCCAGAAACTTTGGTTGCTCTTGTCAGAAAAATTACTGACCCCCAATAATTTTCCACTTGAACATATATGAGCATAACAAAAACTGGAAGCATTCCAGAGTAAAGAAAAGACCTGGAAAATAGTAAAACAAACATCCAAATATCAAATTGGAAGAAAATCAAGAAAGACATGTGTTGTATCAAGTAATACAGAAAATTACTAACCCCTAATAATTTTTTCATGTTTGCACATATATGAACATAACAAAAACTGGATCCATTCTAGAGTAATGAAAAACACAATCTTGAGTCAGAGTAATTACAATATCAAATTAAGAAATATTACTGACACCCAGTAATATCTGAATCTTCAGAGGACATTCAAAAAAAAAAGACATTCCCAACACCCAGTAATGAACAAAAGGATGTAACATGAACTACGGCTGCCCATTCAAAGGTTCTGTACAGTTCTTCCTGTTATGATGGCCAATCTTAAGGCATCGACCCCACCGAATCACTTTCTTCTCACCAACAGATTTAATCCTCTTCACTTTAGGCCTCCCAGCCGGCTTCTTTGTAATAGGAGGTAATATAGAATCCTAAAAAAAAGAAGCTTCCACGTTACTCACAGGTTGAATACGGAAGCTATAACACATCCGAAAGTATTCAGCACTAAAATACGGGTCAATAAAATCATAAACATTTAATCTTGCACCTTGTATAGCAGCAAGGGCATGGGAAGTAATTGATCTGCCACTTCACACAAGAGCAAGTACGAGTATAAAGGTTCACAGAATACGAGTACTCATCATCACTAACCTCGTAAACAGTTTCCTGGGAGGCAATAACCCTGAAATCATGCGACTTATCCAGCTGCTCTTTCAGCCTCTTCTCCATTTTAGGAGTAAGCTGAGTAGTCCAAGATCGGGACTCAACCCTCCTATCTGACATCATCTTCATTTCCTTCATCCTGGTCTGGTCTAACATGGTAAAAGGGGGGAGTGAACGCTCAACAACAATCCAATTATTAAAAGACTCAGCAATTCCATTTGCCATAATCCCATACCGGAATCCTTTATAAAATGCCCAGCACCAATGCTCCAAAGGAATCTCTGCTATAAATTTATCAATAATCTCAGCCCCACCCTCATCTCTCAACTCTTGTAAATGATGATAGTAAGACCTCTCGGTCGATGCATACGCCACCGCCCAAAACTTTTTTAACACATTAGCAACCATAAAGCTACCCCTTTTATTCCTATACTTTTGACTAAGATTGTATCTCAAATGATGAGAACAGAAGAGATGAGGATTACCAAGAAAAATTTAATCGAATGCCTTTAACAAACCAACACCACGATCACAAATAAATGTAATAACCCTTCCTTGAGGTTCCAACAAACCCTTCAAGTGCTTGAAGAAAAAAAAACCAATTGTCTTCACTCTCTGAATCACAGATACACAAGGCTAAAGGGAAGAAACCTGTGCAAACAAAAATAAAAAACAAAATTACTAGGGGTCAATAACTTATAAGGTAGCGTGCCGCTGCACCGCAAACGGGAGCGTTCCGCTCCAAAATGTGAATTTAACAAACAAAAATAATAAAAGAAAACAATTTCAACACAAACATAAAGCTGAACAAAAATTACTATGGGTAATAATTTATCGGGGGTACCTTTGTTTCCATTTCTTCCAGTGGCAGAAAAAATCTGGCCCTTGTATATGCTCTTTCCAAATGCACCGTCAACATATAAAACTGGGAGACTGAACTTGAAACCCTCAACTTGGCCTCCGTAAGCTACAAAAACCCTTTGGAACCTATTAGTACTCTCATCAACTTCAAGGACAACAGAAGACCCTGGATTAGTCTCCAAAACAACATCCTTATACCAACTTAACATGGAAAATGAATCAGAATCAGAGCCATACATCTTTTCCACACACCTTTTCGTTGCTCTCGAACCAACCTTATAACTAATTTCAAAACCATAAGTAGACTTGAAATTGTTCATGATCTCAACAGGCTTCAAACCAAGATTTAAACAAACATTCGACTCAATGCAGGTCCTAACAATTTTAGAACCTAACTGCCGATGAACTCGATTCCTAATCACACCTCTATAGGTATGTATGTTATTAAACCGCCTAATGTAAAAGCACTTGTTAATAGCAGCCACAGATCCAAGTACTTCCCAGCCACATTTTTCAGCTCCATGATTTTCACAAACAACATGAACATAAAGTGAGTCATTCCTAGAAAGCACATAATTAAAACCAATCTGAACTACATATTTCCTCAATTTATCTCTGAAATCTTCAATGCTCACAAATTTCTGCTCCACATGTGACAAAAAATAACCCTATTGGTCTGACAGATAAATCTTCTTACCTCCATTCTTATACGCATCATCTAGGTAGTCATTTTCATCAAAATTACCAGAACACTCATCCACTACAACACTTGCTGTTGAGCCACTATTTCCAACATCCTTCACAACAAAAACATCAACATGATCCAAGTGATAAATATTTGCACAGTAGAACAACATCTTGAAATCAAGTTCATTATCTAGATAAATGACAGCACAAGCAGGGGATGAATACTGAAGATGAAAAGAATCACTGGCCGAAAATCTAAATCTTCGACGAATGGAGTCCTTCAAGTCAGAAAAGGTCATAAGAGCATTAAGTTGAATAATAAATCTATTTCTAGAATAGATAAATTGTGCAACCAAAGAATCAACCATGTTCCTGCATAAAAAAAGACAGTTCACTTACTGACCCCCAATAAATTATATCACAACAACAAAACAACTTGAAAACCTAAACAAAATGATTGGAAGACAAACAAAAGCACTGAAAAACAACAATTAATCACACTACAACATAAAACAAGACAGTTCACAAAATTACTGACCCCCAATAAACATGCCAAAATTTCCTGAAATCTTTGAAATCAGTCTCTGAGCACAAGGAAAGTTCATTATACAACTACTCAACAATTCCTGACAATCAGTCAAACCTAATAATAGAATAGAACCTACAAACGAGAACAAAAATGATTCAAAACAACATTTACGAAAATTATCCAATTCAAAATCACATGAACACAAACAGAAATCAAAATTGAGCTACAATTGAAAAAAAAAACAGAACGAAAAGAAGAAGAAAAGAGAATCAAACCGAGAAGGAACTAAAGAGAAAACTAAAGCCCGATCTCTATCCATTGACTAAGAGATTTTGATCTAGATCTCGGATTCAATCGGCGTCGGAAATCGGTAGTCTTTGCTTCAATCGGCGTCGGAAATCGGAAGCAAAATCGGCCGGAGCTCCTCTTCAATCTCTCTCTCTCTCTCTCTCTCTCACACTGCTCGAGCTTCAATCTCTAACTGATTTTTGAATTTGAAAATGTCAGATTTGAATCGGGTATATATGGAGATGCTTAGAAGGGCATTTTCGTCCTTCAACATTATACAAATTGGGCCCAGACAGTTAAAAGTTGGGTATTAGGGCACATGCAAGGTTACTTTATATTGGAATGGGCAAGGTATAATTTAAAACATTGAAATTGTCTAAAGAGGGGATAAAATTAGTATCAAATGGACATTTTTCCTTATTTTAACTGATTTTTACTATAAATAAATAATTATACTTTCCTCGTTTTTCTTCAGATTTCCATCAATTTTCTTAATTTTTTACTACAATCGATGTTTCCCCGAAATTTCTGTCAAAATTTTTATATTTTGAAGGGTCGAAATTTCCGTAATCACCGAAATTTTAGTCCTTGCTTTAAAGATTTGAGATAATAAAAAAGTCATCAATGTTCCATATGTAACAACAGAGCTTTGGAAATTAGGTGGTTCTAGTTATACCTCTGAATCTGCAACGTATACCTTATTTAATTTTTGTAAAAACGTATTTTCTATTTTCATAAATATCCTGTCTTGTTAACATCCTGTAGATTTTCTTTTGGTTACAGAAGGGGTCTAAAAGACCCAAACAGAAAAAACAGAAGGACTGAGCTGCATGGATAGGAGGATCATCGAAGATTAAGACTATGATTGATGCTTTTGCAAGAGTATCAGCAACCATGTTTCCCTCTTTAAAAATGTGGCTGATCTTGGCAATGTTAAACTTGGTCATGAGGTTTAGGTAACCAGTAATCAAGAAACCGACAGGATGGGGTTTTGATCATTTTGCCAAAGCTTTTACTGCAGACTCTACTTTTGTTAACACAGGATTAGTTGAGCGGGTTATTTCGCATTTAGTCTCGGATGAGGAGAACTTGGCTCTTACAGCCATGCCTTCAGCAGATGAAATTCGAAGCACAATGTTTAGTATGGATGTTTAGAGTGCACCAGGGCCAGATGGTTACAGCGGTTCATTCCTTCAGTCTTGTTGGGAAGTGGTTGGAAGTGATGTAATTGCAGGTGCTTCAAGCTTCTTTGATAATGGATTCATTCTTCCTAATTACAACTCTAGTCTGGTGATTCTGATCCCAAAAAAGAAGACAGTGAAGGGCATCTCAGACTATAGACCTATTGCTCTTGCAAATTTTGCCTTCAAGATTATTACCAAGATTCTTGATGACTATCTGGGATTGGTGGCTTCTAGAATAATCTTTCCATATCAAAGTGCGTTTATAAAAACCCGATCGATCGATTGTTGATCCTATGATTCTCACTTCGGAATGCATTAACTTGCTGGATCACAGTGGTAAGTGCGGTAATATTGCTGTTAAATTAGATATTAGCAAAGCCTTTGACACCTTGGATTGGAAATTTCTTCCGTAAGTGTTAAAATCTTTTGGCTTTGCAACGGGTTTTATCAACTGGATGCACAATATTCTACTCTCTTCCAAGCTTTCAGTTCAGGTTAACTGTGATGACCTCACTAGGCAAACAAGCTAGTAGATGCATTCGTCCCACATCGCCCAAGAGAGACGATTGTGATGACCTGACTAGGCAAACAAGCTAGTAGGTGTATCCGTCCCACATCGCCCGGGGGAGACAAGTTGCTATGCTTATATGTGCAGAGCTAGCACCTTACATTGAGACGCGTTTTGGGGTGAAACCTCAAGAGCAAAATCGTGAGGGTCATTGGGCCCAAAGCGGACAATATCTCAATGGACTGGGCCGGACTGTTACATTTGGTATCAGAGCCTGTCCCCGGTCGGGAGTGTGCCGACGAGGACGTCGGGCCCTAAGGAGGGTGGATTGTGATGACCTGACTAGGCAAACAAGCTAGTAGGTGCATCCGTCCCACATCGCCCGGGGGAGACAAGTTGCTATGCTTATATGTGTAGAGCTAGCACCTTACAGTGAGACGCGTTTTAAGGTGAAACCTCAAGAGAAAAACCGTGAGGGTCGTTGGGCCCAAAACGGACAATATCCGGAATGTTACATTTGGTATCAGAGCCTGTCCCCGGCCGGAAGTGTGCCGACGCGGACGTCGGGCCCTAAGGAGGGTGGATTGTGATGACTTGACTAGGCAAACAAGCTAGTAGGTGCATCCGTCCCACATCGTCCGGGGGAGACAAGTTGATATGCTTATATGTGCAGAGCTAGCACCTTACAGTGAGACGCGTTTTGGGGTGAAACCTCAAGAGCAAAACCGTGATGGTCGTTGGGCCCAAAGCGGACAATATCTCAATGGACTGGGCCGGACTGTTACATTAACGGTCACTCTTGTGGGTTTTTCAGTTGCTCTAGGGATGTACGACAAGGGGATCCTCTGTCTCCTCTTTTTTTTTTTTGCCTGGCAGAAGAGGTTCTAAGGAGGGGTATCTCCAATTTGGTTTCACGTCGTAAAATCTCCCAAATTAAAGCTCCTAAGAAGACCTCTCCTTCCCATGTCCTATTTGCAGATGATGCAATGATTTTTAGGGTTGGATGAAAATTGGCCTAGTGTGTTTGCCCATAGATGATATTATTCAAGGTCTTGTGATTGAATAAAAGCTTTATTATTGCATGTGTATGTTGCTTAATACTGTTTGTTTTTGGGTAATTGAACGAGTCCAATTGGACATGATCTAGGAACAAAACGCAGCCAAACCAAACCTCAATTAGGCACTGTTGTGATTCACGTTGTAATGGCTTGACTCTAGCACGTGAAGGTACAAATGCAGAATCGTTTGTACCTCCAGCTTCCATCACAAAGCCAAATAGAAGAGCGATCTGGAAAGAACCGACTGCACAAAAATGGGAGTTGAACCCAATATCATACCGTTACAAAGTTTCCTATTTATAAGCTCTCATCTAACTCTCTTTCTCACTCGCTATGGGGATTACAAAAACTGCTCCTACAAATAAACAGTGTATAGACAACTGAATCAGCCAACATATGGGGCTAGAAAATCAACCCAAATAAAGTGGAAGAAAATTTGAAAGGAGAACAAAACTTGATTGGGGGAAACCAGAAGTGGAGTCACGGAAGGACCTTGAGATTAAGCAAGCTGGAGAGCCATCTGCTGGAGTAGCGTTTTCTTCTGAGACGCAGTTATGATGCCTTTACACTCAGCGTCTAATAAAACCTCCGCCATGATTGCAGCTGCATGCCCTCTCGGCTCCTCTGAAGCCCTCCTCAACATAAACACCTGAAAATAAAATGACAATTACCCAAAACTTTAGGCCCCCTTCAACATTTGCTTTTGGTTCAGGTTCTGCTCATCCTAAGTAGAGGGGGTAGCTAGATTTGGCAGAAAAAACGGGTGAATGAATATCTGATCAGCATGAATTGAGAGATTACACCTAGAGTTTAAGTTCTTCAAAGCTACTAAAAGAGAACTGTATGTTTTGCTCTATATATCTTTTATAATTTTTATTTCATTTCCTTCACATCTGTCATCTCCCTTCATAGAATACCAAAAGATTATATTAAAAATAATGATATATGAATCCTTAGAAGACCACATGTACACCCGTATGTTCTGGGTCCAACAGTAAATAATCCAACAATTGTATTTTCCCAACTCAACCCCACTAAAGACTGATTCTTAGCTTCAGACATGGAACACAAGAACATCTATACAGTGAAACAAGCACAAGATGGACCCAAACACTATTAGGGTTCAGAGTACTTGGAAAAAGACTATGGGAGTAGTTTAGAGTTCTGAATAGAACTAGAAGAAAAGTGGTGTAACGTAAGAGAGCGAAACCTAGACTGAGTGATGGTTATGGCTCGTTTACATTAGGAGAACAACATGGGGTATTACAGTGGATATACACAAAACAATGGGATAACTCTAAAACTACACATATTGTCGGCCCTTCTTAAATTACACCTGCATTTATATCATGGGACTATATTGGGTGTGCGCCCCAACAATGTGATACTTTACTTGAAAAGCGGTAATAAGAGATGGATTATACATATACTGCTATCAACTCTATGTTCTGATATGGTAAATCATTCAAAAGCAAGTATTCCAAGCATACACAACTTTATACCTCATCCTAATAGAGTTAATGTACTACATTATCAAGCATATGAGTTTGACAAGAAGTAATTCATTGCATAGGGACATTCAAATACCTGCCCATGATGTGTTATCTCTATACAGCCAGGTTGCTGTATATATGGCTCCCCATCTATTTGGACCGGAAAGGGACTAGATGCATGTATTCTTACGATATTCCCCTGGGCTAGTCTCCTAGCTTGTGATAGTCCAACCTGTACAGCAAAACAAGAACAAGTTGTTACTTAGAGATCACAGCATCCTGGGGATGCTAAAAGAACGTTTAAAAATCAGAATGAAATGTAATAAAAAAAAACAAATTACAAATTTCATTATCAAAGAACAGATCGCGAAAGAGACGATCAATTTCTTTTTATTAAGATACTAAATTTTCCTTCCAATTAATACATCAATAATTACAGAAAAGGCATCCTGCTAATAACCTAATGAGGAGCATGGCTATAGTGCTGTCCACAATACACTACACTAGTGACAGATACAACAGTTTCTCAAAAACCATATATCATAAAACTTGGTTATTTGTTAATCAATTATTCTAGTTCTAGAAAGTCAGGATAAAACATGGTTATGGGGCTAAGGCTAGATTTAGAAAATCAACAAATGCCTACAGCAGATCCAATGATGACAGAAATAGTAAGACACTGGCTTATATTTAAGTTATGCTGTTATTAATTCTGCCAATGGTGGCAGGGAGATCTCTAAGGAACAGAGACGGAGGTTCTAAATAAAGATTCAAACACAGTTAAGTGAAGAAATAAGAAGATGTTTGAATGTCACAGACCTGTAGTTTGCCAAGGTGCCACGATCCACATATGCATACAACTTCAAGCATTTTATCATGCATTGACTGGAGACTAAAGTCATCATCATGATCAATATCATTTTGCCAAAGATCTACTCCACCCATGTAGCTGCCAATGTTGAGCACAATTAGACCCTCAGAATCCTGGGAGGCAGAAAAATAAAAGACATAAGGAAAAAGCATCCCTTGATACATGTATAAATTAGCTATAATCAAATAATAAAATAAAAGAATCATGACTGATGATACCTTTGGAATTTCAATGTCCTTCCCATCAACTTCAAGCCAAACTTGCCACGGTAAGTCGGCACAAGTTCGGTCCATTATATCTCTAGCTCCTTCTTTGGCATATCGCAGTTTATTCACAAACTGTTAATATAGCAATAATTAGTGAAGTGAAAACCAGAGAAAGGCAAATACAAGATAGCATTTCTTTCTCTGTAATATTTAATAACAACCTTTGCAAATTAGAAAATGCAATGTATTACAGAGAGCACTTCCTCAACTGTAACTATGTAGCATACAGCTCTAACAGAAGAACTTCTAGATTTGGGTTTCTCTCACATATCTATCATCCCCTTCCAGCTTAATTTTTCTTTATCTTCAATTAAAGTCAACGTGAGGCCCCTTGATAATTCCGATTATACTCTTCTGCCAAATTAACAAGGTCTGTAGATCTAGAACTATTCTTTCATGACCAAGATGTTGATGTTGTTCTTTCTTTTGGGTATGGGATCATATAATATTAAAAGCTTTAGCTCCCATACAACACCACTCAAAAATCCACACAGAAAATTAAGTAGACCATGTACATATTACTAAACAATTGAAAAAGGACCAGTGCCACAAAGATCATTATTATAAAACAATAAGACAGTGCCACCCGAATATAAATATAGGTACCTGACTACTGAACTTCTCAGGATTTATTTCTCGCATCACATGAAATTCATAAGCAACCTTTGCATCACATCCAATACCTTTGAAAGTGCAATGAGAAATGTCAGACAGATCCTACAATCTATAACCGGAAAATTGAAGCTTTAGAGATTTACCTAAATAGTTCATCATAAACTTGGATTGCACTTTATTTGGATCAGCTTCTGATTTTATGTTTACCTTCCAGCGATCTAGCATGGTAACTGCAGCATGGTTGATGTCATGTAGAAGCGTGGTTAAGCCACCTTGTCCATTAACGATAGAGAAGCCTCTTCCCCATTGCAGAACCCTTGACAAATCATTTCCTGTGCCAAGGGGAATAATAGCAACAGGTGGGGGTGATTCAAATTTATGCTTCTCAATGGCATCAAGGACCCATGCAACAGTGCCATCTCCACCACATACCAAAACTCTAAAGTATTGCACATCATTGAACAATTCCAAACCAACCTTAGGCCCTTGAGAAGAACTCAATTCAAAAACCTGCATTTTAAAGTATAAGAACTCAGCTGATTAAGAGCATAATATGCAAAATGATAAACCAGTATAACATATCAACATCAATGACTACACGCGAGTAGAAGTTCTTGACGATGTAATATTCAGTAAATACTTATCACTTAAATACTAACCTAGAAGACTTTAACAGCTAACTAATCCAAGAAAAACATTAAATGGCAAGTACAGAAATTTGGAACCAACTTTAGACTCTACAAAGGAGAGCAGTTACATAGTTCTCCACATTTCTCCTTGATGAGTTTAATATTTTGTTTTGTAGGTCCTTTTTAACTTTTAGAAATCAAAATATTGACTTAGTACAGGTCCAGTTGGTCAGATTAATGGTGCTAAAGCCAAACGAATATTACCTGTGCAGGATTCAATAACATGTTCAACCTCCTCCTTAAAGAAGCCCCATTTTGACCTCCACTCCTGGCATTTATAAAAACCAAAAGAGGCCTCGCATCCTTTGGTAAATTAACCACTTTATATTTCTTGAATTGACCGTAGGTTACAATACCACCATTTTTCTGCATAATCCCATTATGGTTACCCTTAACACTTAGCGCCCTACCATCCTTCTTCAAGTGGTCAAAACTCCTCTCACTACGGGATTTCTTCAAACCAGTAAGCCCATTGAACGCATACTCCAGAGCATCATTGGATGAGTTACAATTACCTGAATGACCGCTACCATGTTTAGAACGATGACGCTTTCTTCTAAACTGGCCACGAACAGATGAGGTTATAAATTCATCTGTTATTGCACGCAGCATTCCATCTCTATTTAAGGGACCAATTTCTTTTACACATAAAGGAGAAAGAATAACCCTCCTAAGAGTACCAAGATCACAAACATCACCAGACTCTTTTGCCATTTTATCGTGACATCTGACATGTATGAGGTTCTGACACCATAGACAATGCCATGTTGGAGAAGCATCAAGGAACGGAACACCACATGGCTCATCACAATAAAAGCAGCAGGCAGAAATTTCAGGATTATCATCTATATTAACCCATCTTTCTGACCAGTGATGTCGAACATGGGTAGAACCAGCTTGTGCCACACACTTGCAATCTTTTACTGCAAACTCAGAACAATAAGAATGAGCTGCCACCCCACAAACAACACAACGATGAACAGGAGTGTGCGATGAAGCTTTAGTGCCTAGGTTTTGAAGAAACACCAAGGAAGTCAAGCAAACACAGCATGTAGACGGCTGTTCACCAGTAGTTATATCTTCAATCCACGTATGCGGCGATAAAGGAGCTCTTAGCTTCTTCCAGACTTTCTTCTTTGCTCTAGCCGCAGCCTTAACCCAATTCAGAGATGTCCTTCTCTCCCATTTGAGAAATGCAAAGATGATAGCTAGAAGACCAAATGATCCTGTGACCAACCATCCCAGAAGAAATGAACCATTACTGTCTGAGCTGGTCACAAATCTTGCAAGTGAGATGCCTATATCAACCATCATGGTCTCAAACTTCTACTTCGAATATCACTACTTTTCCCAGATTAAAGATTTGGAATTGCTCGGCAACATCAAGATTATGCATTCGAGACCTGGTTGCCAAAAGAAATCATTAACAAAAAAAAAACAAATAGATTAACATGTAGAGACCACATCAAGCACATAGACGTAAACAAAATTGCACATCAAGGATAGGCGCAGGGAGGGGAGATAATTGTAACGAACAACAGAAATACAAAACCGTAGTTGATCAATTTTCAGAACAATGAAGACAAAATAATAGTCACCATTACTTCAAAAGTTATAGAATGATGAAAAGGCTAGAACCTACGATTCTAGCTCCAGGAGTCCAGGTAAAAAGAAGACATAAAATGTCAAACTAAAATCATATGGTCAATGTTTATGCTAAACTAAACTATACAGTAACAGACGTAATCAAATCATAACAGAGATTATCTTCCTAGTTCTGGTCTAAGCATCTATCGGACTTGTCAGTTGTAGTCGGTCCTCTACCAATTGCTAGTACCAAATGTGTGTGAAAAATCCAGCTAATTAATCGATACGGAAACACTTCAAGTCACGGCCTTGGATTTAAATACTAGGCCAACGAACACCGTAATTTGCACAGGAAATTATGTGTTTTAGTTAAGCTCTACCAAATTGAATCATACATATCAATACAATGAGTTTCTACCTTTTCTACATACAGTAACAATACATAATTGAAACCCCAAATTTACGAGAAAAATCAAATACATATCAAAACGAAAAGGTAAAACGATCAATTCGGAATCTCCAGCAATTCAATTTCACATGGCAGAGATTCAGAAATTAAATAATCGTAAGCTGAATTAGCTCAGAGATGCGATCTGGAAACAGAAGGTAAAAAATTGAAACAGATCTAGAAGAGTCAAACCTGAAGACGGCGAGAGTGGCGATGGGAGAAACCCTAGAAATGGAGGAATTGAGAGTCGGAGAAGAAAGAGAGAGGAATTTGGAGGAGAAAGAGAAAAGAAAATGGGTGGAATTGAATTTAGAGACCAAGATTTCAATAAAAAAAAGGTAATTTATAGGAAAAGAAAAAAAGCGCGGGATTTTAATTTTTTCACTACGCAATCCCAACACGGACGGCCTAATCGTCATTTCGGGAAGTCCGTAGCATATGCGCGTTGCCAAACTCGATTAAACATCTTGTTGGATCCGGATTCTGTTGGGTTTAAATTGTTTGGATTTATTTGTATGTAATTATAATCATTAAATGAAGTAAAAATGACATAAAGATGATATGATGGTCTTAAATGATACTCAATCCAATAGTTAAAAGTTATCTAAGCAAATACAAGCAACATAAATTTAAGTAAAGAAGCCAAATTCCTTAAAATTACCATCAATGGACCAATTTGGCTTTTAAAAAAAAAAAAAAATGAGACATTATAGTTGGCCAAGGCGTATATAACATGATTGTCTTTACGAAATATATCAAAGGAGCAAAAATTCATTTGAGAATTGTTTCAATCTTTAAAACTTTGTTGCTGAGTATTAATAGTATGCAAGAGGACGTGTGACTATGTGAGTACCTAGATTTATGCTTTGAGTTTCCAGAGATGTTTCCGATTAATGCTTCGAAGCCTTTGGACTAGCTTGTTGCGCATTACTCTCTTCAGCTCTTCTTGCCTCCTTCAAAGCTAACCATTAGGCACGTACTTTTCACCAAAAACTTCCCATGTTTGTTCTGGCCCCAAATCAATTTATCATGTCCCCCCGTACGAGCCAGAAGGATACTAAGAATGACATTAGTGTCCTGTATAGAACCAATCTGCCCAAGCTTCACCTGAGTCTGTAATGAAATCCGCCACTCTCATATTCCAGTCCACACCATTCTTCCAACTCATCCCGGATACTGCAACCATCGATCACAAACTCTCCATGGAATACCCTTACCCTTAGACAAAATCCCCTCCAAATACTCAGAAGGACTAGACCCCGGCTGAGCCTAAAGGTGCAAGTATTTCGCCTTCAACATTTTGCCAGCCAAAGAAGCTTCCCCACAGTCCCACACACAACAATCTCCACCCACCCTATCTTTGCCAGAGCTTTGTTCAAAATTTGAAGCTCCCTAAAACCCAATCCGCCCTCGTTTTTGGGTACACACAACCTATCCCACTTCCTCCAGGGCACACTCTTCCCACCAGGTTTAGACCACCAAAACCTAGCTAGGTGCTTATTGATCCCCTCGCACACACCCACTGGATGTTGAAATACACTCAATAGTGTATGTCTGTATCGATTGAGCCACCGCCTACCTTTAGATAGACTTTCCTCCCAACCCTGAACTCGCTTCCAAACCTTGTCAGCTAAACCCTTGAACAGCTTCTTTTTCACTTCTGCCAATGACTGTCCGTGGCCCTAAGTAACGTTCATGACAAAGGACCGGTTTCATATCTAATGCATCACTCTCATTGCTAATTTTCTGACCCGAGGCACGTTCATATGTTACAAATATCTCCTTCAGTTTCAAACAATCCGGAAACAGAGGCATCACAGAACAATAAACATCTGTGATCAACTTAGTTGGTTGATCATATTAGCATTAAGAAAGTCACTAGTATCCGGTTATTTACACAAGTAAACAGTCAACATTCATGTTCCAAAGAATGATTATGTACACGTACCGATTACTAGTATCTACACTAGTATCATTTGCAGCACCAGCCAAAATGGATAGGCAGCAAACATAAATCTGACACGGCTTCTTTATCAGGACAGGACCCTAGAACTGATAACTCCCTCCTTCATTCCACAAAGAATCACAGCTGACATTCTACAGAGGTCTTCCCCCAGCATCTGACTGTATTTTCAATTTGAGAACAGGAGTTGCATGGTCTCTGGACAGAACAAAATTTCCTTCCAGATCTGATCTTCCATGATCCAGTAAACCAGGAAGCATCACAATTTTGCATGGTCTCCATGTCTCGTCCTTTAGTTCGACACCATAATAAACTAAATGGTCTGAAATGCTGTTCCCCATCACTGACCTGCACAAATGTCTCAAAAACTTGTAACCTCGAAACTGAGAAGACATTGGTATTATGTTATTCATCTAAGACTTTTTAAGGGATCTACAATGCAGCAGAACATGACAAAATATGAAACTGACGTAACAAATCTCCATTATATCGCTTACCTGCTGCAGGTTGGGTCCTCACCCGAATCATCACAGATTTTCTCAACCTGATAAACAAGACTTCGCAATCCAATGTCATAAAGCCACACCTACAGTAAGAATAAGGCTCTCACAACGGTATAAAAACAAAGACACTTGCTACAATACAATCGTAAACATACATGTTAACATTGAGCTCTCAAGAGGTACAGGTAAGAGAATGACTCAATTACAAGGGTAATCACCCCTTCCCAATTACAGTAAGTTTACAGAAATTAAACACTGAAAGACTCAGATTCTGCATTTCATTTCATCACTACATACAAAAATAAAGGGTTAGAACTTACAAACTATTTTAGTATTCTGTAAAACCAGAACTATAAATATTCTCTTAGATTGGAGAGCATCTTACACAACATTGGATGCATCACGCATATACAACACTCAATCAATAGCTATACTAAACTTATCATAAAGTGTCAACCCGACTCAGCACAAGACTAATGTCACCCATGTCGATTTCTGGAGTGCCGTTTGACAAGTATTCATGAAAATGATCAGGGGCAAAGCATAAATATTCTTTTACTTGTGAAGTAAATTTATTTAGATATCACTGATCACGTATGATTAAGGATGACAAATGCATTAACAGGTTTACCACAAAGAGATATCAAAGGTTTAAAAGTAAATAGACAAGTAATCCACCTATGTGGCTAAAAAATACCTCTTTTGGGAAGTGGTGGTACGTCTTCTGAGGAAAATAAGTGTAGTATGGAGGCAAATGAGGCACAACATCATTTCCATTTGTTACTCGGATTGTGTTTGGCACAATTTCGCTATAGTAAGTAGCAAATATCACATTACCGATTCGAGGTTGTCCAAATGTCATCGCTTGAACATTTTCCTCTTTTTGATTAACCTGGGAATTCGGAAAACGAAAAGAAAAGAGAAAAAGGATCCTTCGTCACAATGTCACAGGCTTGAAGAACATGCTTCTCATACAAAACTACAATTAACATTCAAAGAAATAACATGTATGCATCAAGAACCCAAAACCAACAAGCAGCAAGATGCAAACTACAGATTCAAAAATCTAAGTCCGGTAGGCTTCTGGTATACGTTTACACTCTTACGCCATTCAAGAAATTTGTTTCCCATGAAAGTATATTGATCAGTAAAATTTCAAAAGCAACCAATTAAATTTTCATCAAGGCCTATATTACTAACTAGACATACGATACGACCAGCTCTGGCATGATAAGAGAACCATAGTACTCAATTACACCCAATGCATACTACCACCATCAGGACTTCTATATACCTGCATACTGGAATATTATAACTAACTTTTGTCTTGAAGAACTGTTACAAATTATCATTTTATATACCATGTGGACATTTAAACCTTCGGCCATCATGTTGTGCCCACAAACTACTCCGGCTAATACATTGACACTAGTCACCCACTACACTCCCCTCCAAAAAACTAACACAAATTCAGCCCCGTTTCACATCAATTCAAGATATCATGCACTGAATTATGAAACAAAAATGATGGGCTGGAACTAAGAAATATGTAAGACAAAACGTGCGCAATGGAGACTGGCTTAGTTACGAATTATGATTACCCTTAAATCAAGAGCACAAAATGAAGCCATTGCCCCTCCCATTGAGTGCCCTGTCACTATGATGCCAAGATCTCCGTAGAACTCTTTGGCTCTTGCAACAGCATTCAGAATTCCAGGTCGTATGGTTGTGTTGTGGTATGCATTATAAAACCCATGGTGCACCTGAAACAATGCGAAAAGAATCAAAATCAAAGCTTCAATGCAAGCAAACAAGTGGAGAAACTTCACTGAAACAAGTACCATTGCATCAGGCATGCCAGGGTAATCTATATCAAGTTGTTTCCAAAATAAGTCTTCAATCCAATTCTGTATGCTGTACACACAAAATCAACAATCAACTCTGGTAAAAGAGGAGATTAGATAGATTGCCAGTGAAGATGCGTATAATTCAAGAATACCCAAAACAAATACAACTGTTAATTTGTTGGGCACAATGGACCAGCTGACACAACTATCAGCATGTTCCCTTCTACTGTCAGTCTATAATTTAGGCTCAATAGTGAAAGAAAAAATCCAGCAGGAAGGATATAAGCAGTCAAGTATTCTACCTGTTTCC
Organism: Fragaria iinumae; assembly: GCA_009720345.1. Classification (NCBI taxonomy): domain Eukaryota; kingdom Viridiplantae; phylum Streptophyta; class Magnoliopsida; order Rosales; family Rosaceae; genus Fragaria; species Fragaria iinumae. The sequence continues at coordinate 19,093,100 of CM019117.1, read as the reverse complement.
CTGAGTCCCTTTAAATGCAATTATAATAGCATTTGGATCTGTTGCCACTCCAACAAATGCCTGGATAGGTAATGATAATGTGAAATTGATGCAGCTAAGAGATTAACGATAACAATACAAAACCAGAGGCAAGTAAGTAACTGCACCTGTAAGCAATGCTGGACGTCCACAATTAGCTCCATCATTTGAAAGTCCTGTTTCCATTGAATGAAGGAATAAGGCCCACACTTTTAATATGGGAGAATTATATTTTATCATCTGAATCTTGGTACCTTAATTAAGCCATTACATCTGTCGCATGTCCAAGAAAACAGCTCTGTCAAATCTGACAAATACACCTACAAGAGCAGAAGTGTAATTACAATTGCTACAGAACATATATCAGCTACATTCTAATGATTGAAATCTTGACATCTAATCCAGCAAATGTCATAATCTTTATTTCCCGTTTAAAAACACAGATCAAATACTACACAAAACTAACCTTTTTCAGTCACATTTACAAAGCCAAATCACTAGTAACCATTATATCATCTAACTTTATAATAAAAGTACTCTGAAACTTACCGTGGAGGCATAGCGAACCAATATTGTGGCAAGAGTATGATTGTAGACAGGGCTCTGGTTATGAACCTTGTGCTTGTACTTCCATTCTGTGGTTGGAAGAAAGAAAACTTCCTTGTTAAAATGAGCCTTGAAGTTCAACAATAACAATGATATGGGATATACGTGCCAAAACACCCACAAAATACCCTCATCTACATTCTCCCAATCTACATTGGTATAATTCTCAACCCTCACATCTCTCTTAGTTTTCTTTTCAAAACAATATAAAAAACGGACATCAATATCACAAACCTAAAGCTCCTTGGGTAAAACCAGAGCAAAAACATCTAAGACTGTAATACTATTTAATGGAGGTTCACCACAACAAAGAGCTTCCCCTCTATTCGACAATAACTCAAAAATCGATGCCTTCAAAACTATTACCGTTACATCCTTGTAAACAGTATCCGAGGACAACCAAGGGAAGAATAGTCATGAAATTCATTGAATCCGAGGACAACCAAGGCAAGAATAGCCCAAGCAGGTGCTAGCTGGGTGTTCTTACACGTGTTGGCCTGCTGGGCAGCAATGGCCTGAGAAACACTGACTCGGTCTCTGCCCTGAATTGCCTCCACAACGATTTTCACTGTACAGGTCTAATCAATGTCTTTGATGATGAAACCTCTTGCCAAGTACTAGATGCCAATGGGTCAACCGTTGTGATACTCCTATCTTTGGCAGCAGCATTTTTGGCATTCACCAAGGCAAGAAATAAAGTTTTCTCAATCATGATCATCCAACCGAATTGCAGCCATAACAGAAAGCAAATTCAAGGATACAGAACGAGCAGTCTTGGTAATTGCTCTAATGTCCTCCTTCCCAGTCCAAACACGTGGCATCAAATCAGAGTCATGGCTACATAGTGTTGCAAAACCTGTCCTTCATACAGATCAAAACCCTTCCAGCCTCTTCCGTTGTATTTGGTTCCACTATGCCTCTTGCGTATGCCTCTAGAGTTGCAAGAATTTTGTCCTTGGTTTGTTTATCCATATCAAAACCAAAAAAAATGCACTAGAGAACCAGGAGACAGCTGTTTCCTGTCTCGCGCTTGAAAAGTTTCCTTATTGCAGGCCATGTCTCACTATTAGCTCCATAAGAAGAGCTTCCACTAGTCCAGATAAGGCCTTCTTCAATTTTGCCTCATAAAGAGACGTAATTACAGATAGCTGGCAGCAGAAACTGAAGCAATGTGAGCTTCCATATCACGTTTAAGTTTATCTCTTACTTTAGACATGTCCCAGTCTACTTGTTGGATAACACCATCTGCACATCCTTCATCAAATTGTGCCATGAAAGATTAACTACAATTAAGCATCCCTGGCATCCAAGGCCTTATCAACTGCTTCCTCGAACTTTTCCAGGGTACCAGATCATAAATGTCCCAGAAAAGCTTGGAATGCAGGTTGGACAAGTTGAAGCAATTTTTGCAAGCTGTTTGCGCTTCCGAGATCTGACACCTTCATCGAAATACGTAGCTTATTGATCATACTCTGACAGAGATGTTTCAATGATTAAGCTGAGCTTCTTCCTAAAGCCAGGAACATGGCCCAATTGAGCATCCTGCTCCAACTGACTCCACTTCTCTTTTCCTACAAAGGCAGCATGCTTCTCATTGCAATCTTTTCCCAACATACAGTTGCCACCATGACCTTGTGGGCAGGAAGATCAAGATCTCTGTTGTCTTTGATGACTCTTGATATCTGCTGTGCACTGAAAGAAAACCCTCGTCTGTCTCCAGCAAGCCCACTGGGGGAAATGGAATGGAAGAATTTCTACTTCAAACTAGCAACCTGCTCTTTAAATTGGTCTTGTTTTCTTCATAACTTGAAAGAGCAACAACCTTGATGTTAAAAAAATTTGCTTACTAGAGTATATCCTCTGAATGTCTTCTCTAAGAATCCGTTCTAAATTTTCCAAGGGCGTCCTTGTCTTATCACGGATGACGAACGTCAGAGTTGTTTTACATGGACTACACAATCACATCATCACCTTGGAACACAGTCTTTAGGAGAGGCAGGCTTATTTGCGGCTTGCTCACGGCAAATATCATGGCACCACATGTTAATGAGCGCTAGATCTGAAACAGAAATGGCAAAGAGGGCACTCACTCTGCTTCTCAAATGCTGCATCATCCTCTCCTCGTTCTCTCCTCCCATCTGTAGCCTCCAAATCCATTACCAAGAGTACAAGGCTCAATACCAGCACATACATTTTGCCAACCAAAAACCTTTTGTTGTTCAAGACCTACCTCTAAAAGCATCCATCTCCTTTAAGTTTCCATTTCTTTAAGAGCACATACTGGAAACTACTGAATAGGAGAGTCCACATTCTCCGAATTTTCACTTGCGCAGCACTGCTCACTCTTTGCTGAACTATTACCCTCACGAAACCCATTGATTCATACCATAGTCTCACACCTCCCTCCTCCTAAGTGAATCCTTTTCGATCTTTCAAGTATCTATCACACCAAAATAACCAGCGCATCCTTGAACCAATTCAAGTTACGTAAACCCAACTAATCAATCAATTACAGTATTACACTAGTGACCCTTGAACCAATTTCAAGTTCAATTTACAGTGTCCCTAATTTGACTGACTCAAGTTAACTACTCTTAATTGGGAATATATAGGAAAAAAGCAAGAAACTTTAAGCGAATAAATCGGAATCTTACCTCGTCCAGAAGAAGAAGCAAACAGGCAAGCCACTAGTGCCAGTAACAGCCACCATCTCCTTCCCTCCATCATCAAAAATCGAATCTTTGCAGCAACGCTTCTAACTTTTGGGGCGCAATGAAACCAATAAACATGGGCGGACTTAAGTTAGGCAACTACTTTTGTTTTTGGTTCTAGAGGGGTATGGACTATGAAGGGTTGGAAGAGCTTTGGCCTTTGGAGTACAAGAATGGCTGAAGGGACCTCTGAGCCTCTGACTAGCTGATGCGTGAGGAAGAAGAAGACCAAAACACGTCGTTTTATTCAGTTTCTTGAAATTTTCATGAGCTGACCAACGCTCCGTCGTTTTGTACAAGGAAAACACTCGCTTCAGGACACGTTATCGCACTATCTAACGAGGAATTGATTCTTTAAAAACGCGGAATTGTAATACCAAGAGAAAGAGAGGAAGTATACCGAAATTGATTTCTTAAAATAGATAGTTACATTCATATTCTAATTCTATGTGGTTAGTAAACAGCTTAATAAAACTGAAATCTCTAATTATTTCATTCTGTCTCTCATTCATAATCCAATCCAAGTAACTTTACATGTCATTAAATCTTTAATCACTAATTAGTTATTTGAAATAAATTGATGTCGATGGACACCACCTGGTGAGCCTTTAGTATGCTAAAAGATCGGGGATGCCTTATCTCTTTAACTAGTCATACGTAATCACGGGCGTACACATGGATGCATGGATACGACCGCGACTTCCATCTGCACAATAGTTATCACCAGCCGAAGCTTACCAAATTTATTTGTAGGAAATAAGCGGAAATGCAAAATTGGGGTAAAAATAATATGAGGATGAAGCAAATTAAAGTCTCTCAGAAAAAGACGAAATAGGTCAAGCATAGCCAATGATTTATATGGACGTGTGCTTAATTAATTAACTAAATAATGACTTAATTGGTTGATTAAAACATTAAGCATGCACGTGCTCTAATTGGTGGGATGACCAATAGGGCTATGACATGTGGCTGGATGTAATCTTTATGTTTTTCAATCAATCTCGGTGGTTTTCTCATGATTTCTAAAGTCCAGCCCAAAGTCCAGCTCACTCTTCGACCGATATCATCAAGTACATCTATTTCTTTTGGGTGGTGATATTAACACACCCTATTTTTCTATTCACACATCTCTTTTATGATGTGGACAAATTATAAAACAATTTTAAAGAGCAATTTCGTAAACATAATTAAATTTATAGTGTTATGAAAATGCATGAGGTGTGTGAATAATAAAATAGGTTGTGTTAATAACATTACATTTTCTTTTTCTCTATCAATCACAATCGTCGATCTCTCGTGGAGGATGAAGACAAACTTTTAATTGAGAACTGTATCATCTCATTCTCTTATTCTACGGAGAGCCGCACTCACGAAACCAAAAGGAAAGGGTTTTGCCTTTTCCCATGACCAACATCACACTCTCTCATCTTCCCATCCTCTCTTCTCTTTTAATTTAGTCAGTGTTGAAGGAATTTACATTCATATCCTTGATGATATGTCTTGACCGAATCTGCTTCTTGTTAGACTAGAATATCTCTTAGATATCTATCCCTGATTTACAGGGATTCTCTATGTAATGCTTATATAAAGGTCAAAATCTTTCAATGAACGAGTAGACATTTTTCTCTCGTATTCTCATACTCTACAACACGTTATCAGACTTGGTGCCCTAACCAAGAGATAATAGGCCAACCATCCCAAAAAAAAAACCCTAAAACCTTCAAAAACCCAAACTTTTTCCCAAAACCCTAATCTTCCTGTTTCGTTTTTCTCGATTTTTAGCCAGATTTTCTTCTGTCTACGGCCGGAATTACATATCCATAGAAAAACCTCGATGTCCCGGTTCCAACCCCACCTGTCTCACCCCGAGAACCGGCCTGAATGTTCTTGAACCGGCCGTCGGAATTTTCCAAACCGTCGCCGCCACCGACCACCGGTTCACCGCATTCCCGTTCTCCGATCGACCTGAGTTTTGGACAGCAGCTTGCTCTTCCAGTGGTTCTCCTCCTGTTAAAATTTCAGCTCCAAACTCGAAGCATAAGTAGGTAAAAAGTTGTTTTCTCCTCTCGGCAGCCTCTAGAAACCAAAGATCTCAAGATTGCTCGTCTTTCAAGGAAAGCCAGAAAAATTCCCAACCCTTGGTCGAAGCCTGCCATGGACTCAAACTCACCAGAGGTAAATTTTTAATTAAGGTTACTGCTTTCCGAATCTCAATTCATAGTTCGGGCTTAGTAGTGTTTCCATCTATCCCCTCTCTATGATGAGATTGGGTTTTTTAGGGGGGGGGGGGAATAGTGTTTGAGAGTTTTGTTGGGGCTCTCATCCTCTATTAAACTTTGTGACTGCGACATACGCGTGACCATATATTTGCGACTGCGAGTACGCGTTGCTGCGACAACTGTGAGTGTCGCCTACAAGGGAAGAATCTATTGTGACTGCGCTAACGCGTCACCTACTTTTATTTGCATCGATTTTATCACTACATCCTTGGTTTATTGACTAATTCCAATCCCCTTGTCTTTTGTAGATGACTGAGCCATCCAGGCCCGAGTTCGAGATCCTCGATAACTGAGATAAGGATTATCACCGAAGGGTGTTCGATGTGACGAATACGTTCATCGGTAAGCGGTTGACAACCAACATCTTTTCGCTGCCGAATGGCCCTCTAGCAAGTGACAAGGCCAAGGCACAAGCCCTCATGTTCCTGAGGCGCCACATTCATCCAACTCTGAAGAAACAATACCTGAAAAGGGAAGACCCCAAAGATCTATGGGATATCTTGAAGCAACGCTTTAATAACGTACATGATGTACTCATTCCAGAGTTGACTGCTCGTTGGGAATCCATTAGACTAATGGACTTTGCTAAAGTTGAGGATTACAACCAAGCTATGTTTGACCTCCAAGCAGAACTAAGCTTTTGTGGCGTCGACAAGACTGACAAAGATATGATTGAGAAGACTTTGTACACTTTTCCGACATCGATGAGCTTACTTAGCCAACAATATCGCCTTGAGTATGAGCAGAACCGCGTTACGTCGTTCAGTGAACCTCGTATGCGTGCTAGCAAAGAAAGAGCGGCACCAGGAGATTATCCTCAATAACAATGCAAGGCCAGTTGAGACTAAGAAGATTCATGAGTCCAACCAAACTAGTGGAGGTAAAGCTCCAAGGAAAAGAGGACATAGAAAACCTGCACCATATGAACGTGAGCAGAATCAGCCACGTGGTCGCGGTAATGACAATAATCGGCATGGAAATAACCGCAGCAACACTTGGAGACGTGATGACGAAAATTCTGCTCCTCCTAGGAACAATAACCGCGGCCGTGGCTGCCAAGGTGAGAAATCTGGCCAAGGCCGAAATCCTCTCTCTAACTCGAACCAGAAGAGGCGATCTCCATGCTATATGTTGTTGGTATATATACCGCAAGCATAAGCAACGACCGAGTAGACCGTTCACCGGCGACGAAGGGTCCCGCCCCCAACATACTTCCGGTAGACCGACATTCGGGCTACCTCGCCATGGTGAAAGATCATCGGTACCACGTTAGGAAGATGTTCCTCCAAGCTCCACAAGAAGACACCATGATAATAGTTATGTATAGTTTGTCCCACATCAGAAACATAATATGTGAGGGAACCTTCCTTAGCTATAAAAGGAAGGCTTCCCATATGTAGAAACTCTCTGTCTGGCTAACTAAATCTCTCCCTCCCTATTTCTGCTGGATTCCGTAGACCTTGAAGAAACTGCCGTATTGGATCTGTCCCTGGATATGTTCCTTCTTGTCTGCAAAAGGAGACCGACTGGGACTTTCCAGTCTTTCTCTCTCCGATGATAAAGTTAGTTATCGGTAGGGAAGTATTGAATGCTAGGAGATGTTTCTTACCATTTTGGTTGACTTCACCATTATATTTATAGCCCCGGGTTGACTTGTGCTTTGAATGTTCTTCAATGTGGGACGAGTATACCATTGAGGCTTGTTAATTTGGCCTCCTGTGGAGTCTCCCCCTCCCGGCCCAGATTGCTATAGCATCCGGGATGAGGCCTGTCCAATCTGCCTCATGTTGGGCTTCGTAGCATCACGGGCCGGGGGAGATATTTATCGACTACCGACTACAAGTCCCCCCAAGTTCCCGCTCAAGACACATCTTGAGTGGGGACTTGAAGAAATGGTCCGTGATGCCGTATTACTAACGGGTACCCAATCATAGTCCCCCCAAGTTCGTACTCAGGACATGTTTGAACGGGTTGCCGTTGCGATGGAAGGTAGGGAACAGTTCCACGTTAGTTGTTGTTGCTCGAGCGCGGGATATGATCCCCGCGTGGGTTATCAGGCCACTATTCTCCGTGTGAAGGGAATGATACAGACATGCCCAACTCCTGTGTTTCCGGATCCGTACAAGGGACTTACAGCTCTCAAGGCTTAGTTGTTTCAACCTTGCTTTCTGCTGAAATGTTGCCAGGGCGGTAGGCATGCCTTAGTTCGGACGCATGCTTCTTTTAGGTTCATGTTCGGGAATAGGAATCTCAAGTAAGTTCCGGGACCTGCAGTTGTCCTGCTATGTTGCCCACATTTATGCCGAATTATGAACTGGTACCCGACCGCAGTGGATCGCCATGATGGTTGCGCCCGGAGGCATAGCTGGGACTTGCGTTGTGTTTTGGATGCGACGGCATCCCTGGTGGCTTGACCGATGGGTCTGCGCAATCCCCGGGAGCTCGGTGACCACTGGCAAGTGCTACCGGGTAGTGTCGTTGACATTAATGGCATGTCCGCCAGGTGGCGCTGTAGGGGGGGGGTGAAGGGATGTGCATTTAATGTGAGTTGTGTCACGCCTGTCGTGTTCGAGAAGTTACTCGGTAGTGGGGCACGTGTCAGGATCCTACGGCGGGTCGCGACGGATCAGATTGCCTCGATGGGGGGGGGGGGAAATGAGGCGTCCCTTCCCCCGCTTCGTACATAAGGAAACGCTGCCATCTGTGCTCATTCTGCGTAGTCTTCAATCCTCTTCTACGAAGTTATCTCAATTCCCGTCCTACCGTTGAAGCGTGGAAGAGAAAAGGAATTCGTACGCCTGGGGGAGTACTGCTGCTCGGCTACAGCCGATCTTTTGATTGCGAGGTGTTATCCGTTTGCTGCTCCGGCGTGTCTCCGGCCTACACTGTCTGGTTAGTTTCCCTTATCCCGCGTTTAGTTGTGTTGCTGAGAGTATCTAGTAGGGTGTGTAGATTGGTAGATGTTTCTGGGTTTCTAGGTGTTTTCGGGTGGCTGGGTTTGTTGTGAACTTTCGCCTGGTTGAAATGGGTGGTGTCAAAACCTCCCGGCGGTGGTACGCGATGTAGGTATCTAATAGCCCATAGGGTTTTTTATAGCGTTAAAATGGAGTCGAGGGCTTCCGATGCCAGCGTCTCTGGTTTATCTCGGCGGGCTCCCGCTGATTATGACGAAAGGATGGAAGGGTATCTGCACCGGGAAACTAATAGGGATGCCGAGCGGGCAAAATCATATTCTGGAGTTTCCAGCGCGAGCCCCGAGTACCCGGTGATGGAAGTGATCCCGATCCCTCGCGCCCTTCACCGTTTGGAGGACGGTAAGGTGTGCGATGAGCCCATATGCAGTTTCACGCCCGAGGAGATCAAACAGTTGAGCGAGGAGTGAAACATTCCCCCCGATATCCCTATGCGTGGCTTGTATCCGGGAGAACTAGCGTGCGCTCCAAGAGACAAGTATGTAGCGGTGCATGATAACATGTTCAGGAATGGGTTCTCTGTACCGCTACCTTAATGTGTGCAGTACATACTGAGTATGCTGCAGCTTGCTCCCGGCCAGGTCCCGCCGAATCAGTGGCGTCAACTTCTGAGACTTGGTTGTCTGTATTTCCTTTCGAACATGGGGTGGCCGACAATCAACGAGTTCCGCGCGCTCTACAGGCTGTCATACTCGAAGAAGGTGGGAAGCTCCGGGTGTGTAGGCTTTACCGCGGGGGACTATGAGTCGGTCATCACCGATCTCCCTTCTTCGATAAACAAGGAGTGGAGGGCGAAGGTAGTCCTGGTGGGGGGCCCATGGCAAAGAAAAACAAGGTGGCACACGGTTTCCAACTACTTCCGGGCTATTGGGGATCAGAGCAACTCACTGACAGCGATCAAGCGGGAGCGTATTGCCCGTATATTCGCTGCCTGGCCCCACGACGAGGATCGTAGCTCGTATCACTTGACGCGGTGGACCGTTCTCGCGTACTGCGAGATGGGTAGAGTACCCGGTGGGTGCATCTTGATTTCCACTTTACATCTGAAGTCCTCGTTATGCTGAGCTTAATTAATATGATGTCCTTTGGTGTGCAGGAAAAATCCCTAGGCGTGTTCCGCGCCCTAATCATCCTCTTGACATGGAGAAGGATCAAGCCCTATTGAAGAAGCTATTGACCAAAGGGGATCTGGCGTCGCGCACCGAGGTGGACATGGACACGCATACTGTACGGGTCTTAGACAAGCAAAAGGTGTTTGAGGTTCCTGATGAAGTATACGGGTCAACGGAGACGCAGCCGGTACCTCCTCCCGTAGTCCTGCTGATTACTCTGGGTGAAAAGAAAAGGCGCCATCATCACTCGAAGAGAACTCAAGGTGCTGAGGAGCCCCAAGTGACAGATATCGGGAAGGTCGTATCCGGGAGTCACGCGCCAAAAGTGAAGAAGCATAAGGCGTCTCCCGGGGGATTTACGTCGACTCCCTTGTTGTCCATACTCGCTCCTGCAGTTCCTAAGATTTCGAAGACTCCGATCAGGCAGGTCCTCGATGAGTACGGTTGTGCAGACGAGAAGTTCGTTCGTGCAATGGTCGGTGATCTGAAGGGGATTGATCTCGACCGGGTGAGATTCAAAGAAGGTTCTCCCTCTGAGTCCCGAAAGATAGCAAGGGAACACCTGATGAAGGTATGTGTACGGGACGCTTGTGTTTTGTTTTGAATTGTTCTTGGGGACTTGCTTATTTCTGTCGTTATTTGTAGGCTCTGTTCATGGTGTACTCCATTGACCCCAGCGAGGACACTGCCGTACTAAAAGAGCAGGTGGCCAAGCTCAGTGGACATGTGAGCTACCTTCAGACCGAGAAGGGGTCTCTTGAAAGGGAGAAACATGTCTTGGCCGAGAAGCTGGCCACGACTCAACAACATGTCCGGGAGGTGGAGAGCAAAGTTGATCGGGTCCCGGAGCTCGAAGCTGAACTGAGGTCGTTGAGGGTGGAGGTGGAAAAGTATCGCCTGTTAGAGGGTAGGCTTTGTGAGAAAGAAGCCGAGATAGCGGAGTTGGAAAGCTTGGTTCCCACGCGCTGTGAGCAGGCTGGTGCGGCTTTCAAGGAGTCGCAGGAGCTCAAAGATCTGCTCCAGTTTGCTCGGGATGAGGCTATCACCGAGAAGTTCACGGAGTGGAGTGTGCATGGGTATCTTGACAAACCTCGGATGCTCGCGGATCTGCTTGCTGCGTAGGAGAAGGCCAAAGCACAAGACTCCCAGTCTATCCACCCAGAGGGTCCTTCCGAGGCCAATCCTGACTCTGCCGGGGTCGAGGTGCATGTGTCCGAGAGCGAGGGTGAAGAAGATACAATCGACTCGGTCGAGAATGACATAGTTTAGGGCGTTGAACTGAGCGCAAATGGAATGTAGTTGTTTTTTATTTTGTTTTTGGAATGGATTTGTGCCCGCTCGGGGGAATATAGACTTCAGCCCGGAGGTCTGGTTGTTAGGCACGTAATGTGTTTCAAGTGTTTATGTTGAATCCTCATTTCTGTGCCCTTGAATTCTGTGTTTTGCCTCTATTTGTTTTGCCCGTGTGAACCTGGTGTACCAAACCGACAGTGTTACTCCAGTGTTACGAGTTTAACTTCACAAGTGTTGCAAAATTATCTTCTTCATTTCTATAAGTTGTTATCAAAACAAATGAAGGCATCCTTCCGGGTTGACCTAGCCAAACCCGGTGGGTATGATTTACAATTTTTGACCTCGATTAAACAGGGTAGAACTGAAGGTGTTCGGTGTTCCACGGGTGCCCGGTGACAATGCCGTCCCTATCTGTTAGAAAGAACGTTGCAGGGCCGGCTTCCTCCACTATCTCATAAGGGCCCTCCCAGGTTGGATCAAGGGCCATTTGTTGGGCCATCACCCGTTTCATCACCCAATCCCCGAGACCCAAGGCTCGTGGTCTAACCTTGGAGTCATAATGCCGGGCGACGCGCTGCTTGTAAACTTGGTTGTGTATGTCGGCCCTGTCCCTTCTCTCCTCAATGAGATCCATGTTTAACTGTAGCCCCTCCGTGTTGGTTTGCTCGTCGTATCCCGCGACTCTTCCAGTCGGTACCGTCACCTCAATGGGAATGACAGCCTCCGTGCCGAAAGCCAAGCTGAAGGGCGTCTCTCCCGTTGACGCCGTAGCAGTAGTTCGGATGGCCCACAGAACTTCTGGGAGCGTTTCTGCCCACAAGCCTTTAGCGGCGTCCAACTTCTTCTTCAGCAGTTTCTTTACAATCTTGTTGACCGCCTCTATTTGCCCATTGGTCTTTGGGTGAGCTACCGATGCAAACACCATCCGGGTTCCCATGTCCTTGGTGAACTCGATGAGCTTTGGGTTGTTGAACTGCGTACCATTGTCGGTTATGATAGTCTCCGGGACACCGAACCTGCAGTAGATATTTTTCATGAGGAACCCCATCACGTTGTCAGTGGTTATTCGACGAAGCGGTTCTGCTTCAACCCACTTTGTGTAGTAATCCACTGCTACTATGGCATACTTGTACTATCCGGGAGCAGTAGGAAACGGCCCGATCAAGTCCAGACCCCACTACGCGAAAGGCCACGGAGACAACAGGATCGAGATTGCAATGGACGGGGAATGGACCTCGTTAGCATGTTGGTGGCATTTATGGCATCTTGCTGACACTTGGTCTGCCATCTTCCCCATATTGGGCCAAAAATACCCCGTTCTGAGTGTCTTGAAAGACAGGGATCTCGATCCAGAATGATTGCCACAAACACCCTCGTGGATGTCCCGGAGGATCGTCTCACCGTCTTGTACTGATACACACTTCAAGTTGGGAAAGCAGTAACCCCTGCGGTACAGTGTACCGTTCATCAGCGTGTATCTGGCGCATCTCGATTGCAACTTCCTTACCTGCCGCCGATTCTCCGGGCGGACACCCTCTTTGATGAACTCAATGATGGGGTCCATCCACGTTGGTTCTGTGGGACCGGTAGTGATGGCGAATATCTCTGAGATTGTCTTGTCGATACTCGGCCGGTTTAGGATTTCCACCTTCACCTTTTCGCGCCCTTTCTGGCGGGTACCAGTGGCAAGCCGAGCCAAAGCATCGGCATGGCTGTTTTCCTTCCTAGGGATCTGGGCCACAGTGACCGACTCGAATCCGCACATGAGTGCCTTTGCGAGTGCTCGATAAGAATTGAGGTGTGGCTCTTTAACTTCAAATGTCCCGCCGACTTGGTTCACCACAAGCTGCGAGTCACTGAATACTTCGACTCTTTTTACCCCAATCTCTAGTGCCAGCTGTAGCCCCCCAATCAATGCCTCGTACTCGGCTGTATTATTGGACGCGGAGAAATGAAATTCCTGGGCGTGCGTGTACACAAACCCGTCCGGGCTAACCAGAATTATTCCAGCTTGCTCTTCTCTTTAGTGACGGAGCCGTCTACAAACAACTTCCAACACGGCTGGACTTCATGGGGAGCCTCTGTATCCTCCTGCTCTGCCTCTGAGCACTCCACGACTCTTTTCATGGGGGTCAATTCGGAGATAAAATCCGCAGCCGCTTGCCCCTTGATGGCTACTCTCGGCATGTAGTGTATGTCGAATTCTCCCAGTTCTATCGCCCATTTGGCCAGTCTCCCGCTGGTTTCTGGTTTCTGGAGGACTTGCCTGAGGGGGTAGTTGGTGAACAGGGCGATGGAATGAGCTTGAAAGTAATGCCGCAGCTTCCGGACGGTCGCGATGAGTGCTAGGGCAAACTTTTCTAAATCCGGGTACCTGCTTTCAGCCAGCGTGTAGCCCTTGCCTACATAATACACCAGTAGCTCCATGGTGTCATCTTTCCTGATCAAAGCCGAGCTTACTGCCGTATTAGATGCTGCCAAATAGAGATATAGTATCTCCCCGGGAATTGGTTTGGAAAGCTTTGGCACGGATGCCAAATATTCCTTCATATTCCTAAAAGCCTCATCTTGCTCCAGCCCCCAATTGATCAGCTTGCAATGCTGGCTCTTGAGGAGTTTGAAAAATGGTGCACACTTGTCCGTGAGTCTGGAGACAAACCTAGCGAGAGCTGCTATCTTGCCCGTTAGAGACTGCACGTTGCTCCGGACTTTTGGGACCACCATATCCATTATAGCTTGGACCTTCTCCGGGTTTGCTTCGATCCCCTGCCGGCTAATCACGTGGCCCAAGAACTTCCCCTTGACGACCCCAAACAAGCACTTTTCCGGGTTCAACCTCATACCGTACGCGAGTATAATATCGAAAGTCGCTTGCAGGTCGCTAACGTGCTCGACTGCAGTGAGACTCTTTACTAGCATGTCGTCCACATACACTTCCATGGTGATCCCCAGCTGCTTAGCGAACATCTTGTTCATCAGGCGCTGGTAGGTTGCTCCCACGTTCTTTAGTCCGAACGACATCCTCTTGTAATAGTAGACTCCTTTGTCGGTCGTGAAGGCAGTATGTTCCTCGTCCATTGGGTCCATCATGATTTGATTGTAGCCCGCGTAAGCATCCATAAAGCTCAGCATTTCGAACCAGGAGGTGGAATCAACAAGCTGATCAATTCGAGGCAACGAGAAGCTATCTTTGGGGCACGCCCTATTAAGACTGGTGTAGTCCACGCACATCCTCCATTGCCCTACCGCCTTCTTGGGGACCATGACCACGTTGGCCAACCATTGCGGGTATTTCGCTTCCTTAATAAACTGGATATCCAGCAACCTCTGTACCTCTCCCTTGATGATGTCATACTTGGTCACATCAAACGACCTCCGCTTTTGTCGCACCAGAGGCACGCCTTTACGGATTCCCAACTTGTGCGTGACTATATCACCCGAGATACCGGGTACGTCAGCATATGACCAGGCGAATGCTTTGCTGTTGGCCTTCAGAAAACGCAGGAGCTCCTCCCGTATAATGTCCGGCAACCCTGTCCCGATCCTGGTGGTTCGTGCTGGGAACTGGTCCGAGATGCAAATGAGCTCTGTTTCCTCAACTGACCCAGGTCGCTCGGATTCAGTTCCTTCTGTTGCAGCATTGATTCTGGGATCCTCGTAAACATCCGACATGAGTTTATTCGTGCTCTCGGAGGCTAATACTTCTGCTCTTTTCCTGCAAGTATCCTGGTCGATAGCGTAGCATCCTCTTGCAGCCAGCGGATCGCCACGGACGGTAACGATACCCGTTGGGGATGGTAGTTTCATCTTCAGCATGTGACCGGCGATGAATGCCTTGACTTTCCACAGGGCCGGTCTCCCAAGTATCCCATTGTACGATGAGTCACAGTCGACTATTATGAAGTCTACCATTGATCTCAGCGTGTTCCCCTCTGAACCTCCGAGGATCATAGGTATGTAGTCAGATCCAAGAGGTTGCACCACATCCCCGGAGAAGCTTATCAACTGCTCATTATCCTGCGTAAGCTTGCTGTTCCCCCGCTTTAGTGCCCGCTAGGCATTTCTGAGCAGCACATTCACAGACGCCCCGGTGTCGATTAGAATTTTCTTACAGAGATAATGATCCAACTGTGCAGTGATCAGGAATGGATCCTCGTGAGGCAGCCTGGTCCCTTGCTCCTCTTCTTCTTCGAACCTCACAGACTTCCACCTCATGTTGACATTCTGAGCGCTACAGCTCCTGAAGGCGTATACCTCCTGCCCATCTCTGATCCCGGGGCATTGCTTCTTGGCTCTGTTACTCCTCTGGTCTATCGGTACTCCCCCGCAGATCGTGTTGATCGTCCCGTACACGGATTCCCCCGGTACTTGCCGCTGGCCTGACACGTACTGCTGAAGCTTTCCTGCTTTCAGTTGGCTCTCGATCGTCTTTTTTAGCTCAACACATTTATTTATCGCGTGCGTTGCTTCCCCGTGGTATCCGCAGTACTTTCTAGTAGCCTCCCGTGTTAATCGGGACAGCGGAAACTTTCTGGCAGCTGGCCCCGGGATTGTTTCCTTGTTCTCGTTCCACACTACCTCGGGGGTTGCCGTTAATGGGGTGAAGCTCTCCCTGGCTTCGGGAACTGCTGTTCTAAACCCACTGTCCGGATAGCTCCCTCTGCTTTTCCCCTGTGGACCCCCCATTGGCTTGGTTTGCTTCTTGCCCCCGTCCTTGAACTTCTTGCTAGGGGTGAAAGCTTGTCCCTCTTGGTCCCCTTCCCAGGTTCTTACTTCTTGGATCGACTGTCCTTGGGATTCGGACCTCCTTTCTTCCTTTCTCTTGCTCGCTTGCCGATCCCCGTATGTGTCATGGTCTGCCTGAGCATGTCTGATCGCCATTTCCATTAGCTCATCGTAGCCCCAGGGGTTTTCAATTCGTACCGCGTATAAGAACTTCCCGGGTAATAGGGCTTGGACGAAGGCTTCCTCCGCCACCTTCTTGTCGAAACTCCTGACCTTGGCTGTGGCCCCCTGCCAACGATTTACAAAGGTCTTTAATCCCTCGGCGTGCCCTTGTTTTACCTTGAACAGTTGGGTGGTATTCTGCCCGTCCGTACGCAGTATGAATCGGTTCACGAATCTGTCCGCAAGCTTCCTAAAGCAGTTTATCGAGCTGGTCGGGAGCTCATAGAACCAGCTCAGTGCCTCTCCCGATAGCGTTTCTTGAAACATGTTGCAGCACGCGGCATCCGAATAACCCTTTACGTTTGTATGGGATTTAAAGCTGTCGAGGAAAAGATGCGGGTCCCCTTCCCCCCCGTAGTTCAACTTGAGTGGTTTTGCTGCGTGAGAACGTACGGTCTGTGTGATGGTCCTTGTGAATGGTCCCCCTCTTTCTTCGAATCCCACGCCGGACGGGTTGCGGGCCGCCCGTTTCTCAGCTTCGTCTACCCTCGTAGTCAGGTTCACCACACTGTCCCGCATGGCCATCAGGGCCGCCTCTACTCCTGTCGTTTCCGACCTTCCATCCTCGACGGGCGTTGGGGGCGGTGGTGGGCCTTCTCTTTCCATAGCTTATGGGAACAGGTTTGCCCCGACAACGCACGTCCTGCGGGTAACCATCGGCGTTGCTATCGGTGGGCCTCCTCCCTCACCCTGCGCTTCGCGGGCAGTGGCGGCAGCCTGCTCAACCGCCTCGTCTCTCTCTAGTCTTCTCGATAACGCGTCCATTATCGTCGCGTTATCTCTTTCCAGCTTTTTCTCCCGCGCGGCCGCGTCTAAGCGGTCCCGCGTCCTTTTTCTCTCCATTCGTGCCACGTCCGCTCTCAATCTCTCTATCATGTCCTCCATTTCTTCCTGTGCGAGATCGCGCAACGTTCCGTCCGGGGTCCTTCGCGGATCGTTTGTCGCCAGTGCGCATCCCAGTCTCTCACCCGTTCCTCCCGTCCTAGTATTGCTTCACGGCGTCTCATCTCCACTGAGGCCATTGGGATCTCCCGTCATTATCCTGCTCCCGACTTCTGCTTCATTTGTCTCGGTCATCGAGACACTAGCTTTTCGTAAGACTTCCCACAGACGGCGCCAATTGTTTCTGCTGGATCCCGTAGACCCTGAAGAAACTGCCTTACAGGATCTGTCCCTTGATATGTTCCTTCTTGTCTGCAAAAGGAGACCGACCGGGACTTTTCGGGCTTTCTCTCTCCGATGATAAAGTTAGTAATCGGTAGGGAAGTATTGAATGCTAGGAGATATTTCTTACCATTTTGGTTGACTCCACCATTATATTTATAGCCCCGGGTTGACTTGTGCTTTCTTCAATGTGGGACAAGTATACCATTGCTGTGGAGTCTCCCCCTCCCAGCCGAGACTTCTATAGCATCCGGGATGAGGCCTGTCCGATCCACCTTATGTTGGGCTTCGTAGCATCACGGGCCGGGGGAGGTATTTATCGACTACCGATTACAGTATATATACCGCAAGCATAAGCAACGACCGAGTAGACCGTTCATCGGTGATGAAGGGTCCCGCCCCCGACATACTTCCGGTAGACCGACATCTGGGCTACCTCGCCATGGTTAAAGATCATCGGTACCACGTCAGGAAGGTGTTCCTCCCAGCTCCACAAGAAGACACCATGATAATAGTTATGTATAGTTTGTCCCACATCGGAAACATAATATGTGAGGGAACCTTCCTTAGCTATAAAAGGAAGGCTTCTCATATGTAGAAACTCTCTATCTGGCTGACTAAATCTCTCCCTCCCGATCCCTACTCACTCCATCTCAGAGAGCTCTTGTAACACCAAAGGTCTATTGGCCATGATAGTTGATTCGTAAGTGGACGTAGCCATGTCCTCCGATGACATGGTGAACCACTATATGTCCCTGTCTCTTGCCCATGTTGTTTCTTGTTCATGTTCACGTTCCACCATGATTCTACATAGTCTCCGGGATTATGCAGAAACACTATATATGCGAATCTACCTCTCACTTGCATCATGATTGCCGTGCTAGCAAAGAAGCTATTGATACGTACAGAAGACACAAGCAGTACTTGGCTCAAGAAGCTAACTTTACTGGGGGAGATGACATTGGTGCTGAGCCTTCCACCAATCTCACCATAGCAGATTTTGAAGCTAAGAAGCAAGCCGGTCCTGCGCACATGGATGCTGCGGATTTTGATTAACCTCTTTTGATTAGATATTTTTTCTCTGCTATTTTATATTTGGCACTTGTTTAGACACAGTTATTTTCGACCTTTCAGTCAGTTTTTATGGAATTAGACATCATTTGATGTATTTTTGAGTTGGCATTAATAAAATCTCTCCTTTACGTTTCATAATGTTCAGTTGATTGAGAATTTATTCCCTTATGAATGGTTCAAATTGCACAAAGCTATAAACTTCATTACATGGCAAATATACTAAATCCACATGATTTCGTGGTCTTACAATTGGTTATGGCATAAAGAATGGCAAAACATATGCAAAAATTGCAAAAAAACGGCGAAAAAAACACGAAGGCAGCAAACTGCCGTGTTTTGGCACTATCACAGCGCCCCTGAGGCTCTCTGCCGCGCGCTGTGCGTGCTGGGCGGTTGCCTGCGCCCCTAGAGGGCCTTTGCCACAGCTTGCCGAGCCCATGCCGGCGACAGGCCCCTGCGACGCCCTGGCCACGCCCTTGCGACGTCTTGGCAACGCCTCGGCCGTGCCCCTGCCCGCCGGCTTGCACTCTCGCGCCCCTGCGCGTCTCCGCTGCCAGCGCTGTAAGCGTACTTCCAGCGCCTTTTTTTGATGCTACTACCGAGCCTTTTGGCCGGCCAAATTGCTGTAACTTCATGAAATTAATTTTCATGCCGTGTAATTGCACTCATGCAGGATTCCATCTTGGTTCAATTCCCGATTAACCCCTCTATGTTTCATTAGAGTGGTCGCCTTGTCTTGATCCAAGACTAATTATTTTCACATCTTTATGTAGATGTCTCGTGGGGAAATTGAGTGTTTAGCTGACAGTGAGATTACCCACACTATTCTACGGAATATGCTATTATTTACGGACTTTGTGCCTCACAAATCCTCACTGACAACCATGATTAGTTCCTCGCCTGTAATTCAAGGCAGAGACAATGCGTAGTTCTTATTGCCAAATGGCACAATGATACATGTCACTGACGCGTTTTACGCGCCTAAGGCTAATCGAACCTTACTATCATTTAAGGACATTCGTGCCAACGGATTTCACCTGGAAACGTTCAATGAGAATGGATAAGAGTTTTTGTTTATCACCTCTAATGACTACAGCTGTAAACGTATCATAGAAAAGCTCATGAGTCAAACTAGCGGTTTGTATCTTACAACCATCAGGATCATTGAATCCTATGCAGTTTCTCGCAACTTCTGTGACTCTGACTCATACAAGCTTTGGCATGATCATTTGGGGCATCCCGGACGTGACATGATGATTCGAATTCTCAAGAATTCACATGGACATCCATATTTCTGAGCACTGAAGCGTGTTGGAGCACCTCCTTCCACCGAAATAGGTGATGTGGCCGTGCATGCTGCACCTGCCGTAGGCTCGGCCTCCAAGACCATTACCGAGACTCCAGATGCCTCTATGACTATCTCTAATGCTCACCGCTCGTTTTGCAAATCTTGTTCACTAGCCAAATTGAATGCAATACCATCTTTTGTTAGTGATTCTAAACAAAACATTTCATTCGTACAAAGAATCCAAGGTGATATTTGTGGACCTATCAAACCAGAGTGCGGACCATTTCGATATTTTATGGTTCTGGTTGATGCATCAACGCGTTAGTCAGACGTTGCTTTGATATCCACAAGAAACACTGCATTTGCTAAACTCTTAGCTCAAATTATTAAGCGCCGAGCCCACCACCTTGATCATCCAATCAAGTCTATTCAATTGGACAATGTTGGAGAGTTTACGTCTAAGTCTTTTGACGACTATTGTATGTGTATCGGGATTGAAGTAGAACATCCCGTACCCCATGTGCATTGACAAAACGGTCTTGCAAAAGCTACAATTAAGCGCGGGAAAATTTTAAGAATAGTATATGACAAATAGTGCACTCCTAATTTTAGTGTTTCAAGTTTCAAAACAATCATAATGGTACTTGAACTTGTAATCTCAATCGAAAATATGTACATACCATTACATTATCCGTTAAACTTTGAGGGGCAATTCCGTCACTCCTTAATTTAGCAGTAATAAATTATTAAAATCAATAATTATATTAATAATTAATAAGGAGAGGGAAATATGAAAGGAAAAAATATTGTTGTCTCTCTTTTTCGTCCCCGTTCAAACCCAACATACACAAAAATGGCGATTGAGGTAGGAGTGTAGGAGGAAGTTGGAAGATGATTTGATTAAAAAAGTCTTTGGGAATATATGGTATGTGTTTTGGCTACGATCCTTAGCGCGCGGAGCAGAGGTTTCTAGCGAACAAAGAGAAATGGGTGTTGCGGGTGTGCCACCCCGCGGACGAGGAAAAGGTTGATGGTGTGCGAGATCTTGACTTCTGATCAGGCGAATGGGTTTCAGGTGCCACCTCAGACGAGGATTTACGAGCACAAGCGATCGATACTCACGGCGGCGCGAGCAGAGCAACTATAGGGAGTTCATAGAGAAGTCGGGGGGTAGAGTCCGGAGGGCTCTGAAGAAGGAACCTAGGCGGCGGCGCTTAGGGTTAGGGTTTCGAGGAGCTCGAAGGGTAACTGGTTTGCAGTTTGTATTGTGTTTTTGTATTTGTTTTGAGAGAGAACCTGTGTTGCTTCAGCAGGGAAGCGGAGGCAGAGCTCCGGGGAGCGTTGGAGGTTCAACTAGGTCGAGGGTTTGTACACTTCTGTTGAGTAGTTGTTTGTTTTGTTTGTATTGAGAGTTGTCTCTTTCTGTAAGCCTTCGAGCCCTTTATATAGCAATCCGACTTGCGGCGAAAGAAAGATGATCATAGTTCATGTCAAGACCCATCCCGAATTTCACCCTGAAACCCGAGGTAAGTCCTGCGGGGACCACCTCCAAGGAAAATTTACCGAAGGACTCGGCAAACCTCCCTTGAAAATGAACAACCCTAACCCGGAAAAATATAGAACATCCTCTTAACCAAAAATATTAATCTTCACTTTAATCCAAATAACTGAATAAAATAATACACAATTATTTTTCCGAAAGTTTTCAGAGCTACTACAAGAAAGACAACGGAAGCTGAAGAAAATCCTAGTGGGTTAAACAGATAACCTACTGGCGAACAGTAGTGGAAATGTGGGTGACTATGCCTCGTCGCCTCCTTCTAGACCCCACCCGAACTCTGCAGACTGGGCAATTAAAAACGAAGGAAAAGCCCAGGGGAAAATATTTAATCACGTCAGGGTGAGTGGACAAAATAATCTCAACAGGCAATAATATTTCCCCAAGAAAAACTTTCAAGGACACGACTAGTTCTGGCTAGTCTCCAAGTCTTAAACAAATACAGCCTCTCAGGCTAAAATTATATATTTATATCAGTATGTATTCACACTCGTCTACTCCATGTATGCTATCTATGAATAAGCTTGAAAGTAGATAGTCATACCAGGCTACTACGCTCGCGTCTAACGCGCACGTCACCTCATAATGACATTTTTCCTCAGTATGGGGGAAACGACCGAATGGTATATATACGTGCTTACTCCTTGTACGAATTCTATGAATGAATCTAAAAACATAGAATGAACTCGAAAAGTAGAAAGTCGTACAGGGCTAGGACGCTTGCGTCTAACGCTCACGTCACCTCATAATGGCATTTTTCCTCATTATGAGGGGAAATCACGTATTGCTAGCTAGCGTTCTCTCATATACATACTATACTCATAAACGTTAATAAATGAGTAAAAACACTGAAATTCTCAATTCAGGGTAAATTCCAACAAAGGAAATTATTCAACAATAAAACATTATTTAAAAACAAAGGTCCACTCACAAATTAGGCCTAAGCCTGACGTCGGTCGGAGGTCTCCTCTGCTCGAGCCTCCTCGCGTCCTGTTCCAAAACATAAATAATTCCTCAAATAAAATCCCAACGTTTAAAGAAAATAGGCATAATTAAATATGAGCTTCCCGCGCTCAACCATGCCTATCGTCCTAAATCTTAACTTCACTGCCAACCATAAATCTCCATAAATACCGACATCCTCAAAATCCTCTTCCAACGTCCTAATCATCAAAAATAATCCAATGGCAGGATTTTAACTTATTAATCCGCCAAAAATACCAAACTTAACAAATTCCAAAACCTATCCAAAACTCCTCCAAAAATTCTAAAACTCATTCCATTAAACTCCTCATAATATTCTCCACCAAAAACATTTTCTCGGCGGCGGCGCCGGCGACCAACTCCGGCGACCTCCGATGCTCACCAAAATTTGACAGCACCTTTCTCTCAACCTCCTCTACAACATTCCTAACTACCACAAACTCCAATTCTAAGCCTAACCATGTCAATCGAACACAAACACACAATAAAGCCCTAGAATTTCAAATACCGATTTCTCCTTACCTAGCTCAAGATGGAGGGAGCCCTTTGGAGGGATTGAAGCACGGGAGGAGGGCTTCCTTTTGAGCCAAGGCTCGCCGGATATGGCGGCCGGAGGAAGGAGTTCCGGCGAAAAATAGCTTTCGGCAGTCGGGGCTTTCGGCGTCGATTCCTCCTTCACGGTGGCGCTAGGGAGGCTGCCACCGGTTTAGAACTGTAGCTGGGTTGGAGACCGATCGTTTGGAACCGGTGCGGCGGTCTGGGGCGGCCGGACGCCGGCGGACCGGCGGTCGGAAGTTTTCCGGGCGGAGGGAGAGGGAGAGAGAATCGGGAGGGAGGAGAGAGAAAGGATAGGGGGAAACTGATTTGGGCCAAAGCCCACCCGGTCCAACAACTCCATATATCCAATCCAAATTTCAACACCCCCAAAATAATACCCCAATAAAAATAACCTTTTACTAGCTAAAATTTACCATTTTTACCGTCGTCACATTTTTCTCCTACGAATAATTCTTTCGAAATATTCGTCCCTCAACACACCAAAATTCTTATTACCACAGTGCTAGTAATTAAGGTAAAATTTAAGAGTCGGGGCGTGACAGTTCAAGTCGAACTCTGAAACCCTAATAGCACAAGGGCACTGTTCCGTCCATGCGAACCAACCATCTTATGACACATGTCCAGTTCGCACACTTCATTCCGCATAGGGCATTGCTTCCGCGCTGCCAACTGTAGACTCCTATGCGAACTGGAATTAGGAATATCCTCATCCCGCGGGCTGTCACAGGATGCTATCTCGCGTGCTCCTGAAGCTCGCTTTCATTTCGCGGGCTATTGCAGCTCGCGAGCCTTAAAAGGGCTTTTTATATTAAATGGGCCACAGGGATTGGCCCGAAGCATATCAAAGACTTGTAAAAGTCTTTAACGTTTATTGTGGTGCGCGCGGACTCCGTATGTTGCTTCCTCGCGAAGTCTCCTACGCGAGCCAGTTCGCCAGCTCGCCTCGCCTCGCTTACGCGGAGAGTCAATCTCACCTCGCCTACGCGAAGTCATCCCGCGCGCGAACTGTGTAGTCCGTACGAAGTCGTTTGTACGCGAACTCTGAAGTTAGCTCGCTTGGTGTTTCTGGTGGGCCATCACTTGTAAACTTAAAGAAATTTGGGCTCGCCGGTATGACATGGACCAAGAAATAATTAATATTTATATAGACATTTACTGTCCAGTAAAATATTAATTTAGGCGTAAACATTGCCCCTCAGCCTCGAAGTCATGAATGTCGAGAATGAGTGAAGAGGTTTATGTTCATGCTGCAGTATGGGTCGGGTCATACAAAATGAGTGTGAGTAGACAAGCCTGTGAATAGGCCTTGAAACCCAAGCACCCAACAAGGCATTGGAGCGAACTGTTGTATGGCTCGCCTATACACCTTGGATTTGGACTTCAAATGCATTCGCCTACTTTTTGCTTACGTTCGCTTGCCCCTAGCCCGCATTTGCCTGATCAACTCAGAAGACATGGAACATTGCACATATCGCGAGCAAATGTAGCTCGCATGGATGTCTCTTGAACAAACGCATGTGACTTGAGTAGATTCCAAAAAATAGCCCTTCGCGAGCTCTTGGCGATGGCGGACCAACATGGAAAGACAATGGCTATGTACTTCGCTGCCCCCCAGTGCGAACTAGTGAGAGACAAACAAACAGAGTCGGCGAACGGCCGTATAAAGTTGAAAAACTTTAAGAGGCCATGCACTTTGTTGCCCCCCAGTATATTCTTTGCTGCCCCCCAGTGCTAACCAATGAGAAGTAAACAAAGGAGTCGGCGAACAGCCGCATAAAGCTAGCGAACCAAGTTTGAAAATTTGGAGGCCACAGGGATTGGCCTAAATAATGACCAAGACACTTGAAGAAGGTCTAAAGTCTGAAATTTCTGAAACACGATCCGCCAATGTGCCCCCCAGTTTTGATGTCTGTTCGCCGAAGCCTCTTGAGAAGAAATGGAGGACATCAAAACTTTAACATGCCCCCTAAGGACAGAGTTGTGGTACCGATGCCCCCCAGTGAGGAAAGCAGGCTACGAGATCATCAAAACATATTGAAAATGCACATTTCAAATCCGCGCGTATCCTGACCTGTCTGCATTCAAACTGCCATAACTCTCTCCAGGAATGGCAAAATGACAAACCGTAAAATCCTATGGAAGGTAGACATCCAGGGCTTTCTGTTGATATAAGGCGCGCCGTCTAATGCTTCCTGGATCATTCCAATGGAGTCCGCGAAGTTGACTGTCTAGTAGTGGCTGTTGCAACGCTTCAGAATTGCAATCTAGTTGTATTGCCTCGCTGACTTGACTTCGCTGGCAGTAACTCGAAGGCATGCGGAATGCCCGTTGTCGTCAAGCCTCAGGGATAGGCTCCGATGTAAAGTTCAAGCCTTCAGAGGCAAGAACGTTGTCTTGCATTTCAGCAAGACCAATGATCTCTTTTTGGGTTTTCTGCTATTTGATTTTTTTTTTGTATTTTCTTTTTTCTTATGCGAGAAAGAAAAAACGAAAATAAAAAAACAGAAGTAAAGGCTAAAGTTAAAGCGAGGAGAAAAGAGAAAAAGAGCTCATAGCTTGATTAGGTACCCTTCGTTAGGCCATGGGGGAGGCCTCCCACACTTCACTCCGAGTCTCGATGCCGTTGTGTTCTCGGCATGAAACTTTTTTTGTTGAGAAGCTCCAAGCGTGGAGCTGAGATGTTGTGCACCAACAACTTGAAAGCTTGAATGAGGCAGCTCGTAGGGAAGGCGAGCTATGCAGAACAATAACTGGCTTGCATGGAAGCCATGCAACCGTCCAGCAGTTAAGTTGCGTTGATCAAATCCTTGATTATGATCAGATGCAGTGGCTTCTTGACTAACACCTTCCTTGATAAGGCCAGAAACCCCCTCGTATAAGACAAATTGGGAAAACTTGGGTTCTTCTTGGCCAATAGGATCACGCTCTTGGTGAGGACGTTTGAGGTCACGGGTTTGCCCTCCACGTGTTTGACATGTGTCCACATATTCATCCCGCATAGAAAGATTGTTTGCTTGCTCAAACCTCTTATGGATTTGCAGTTCGCCATCAGAGTTCGAACCGACCTCTTCCTCTAAGGTGGACTTTTCTGTCCTCCCTTCCAGTTCATCTTTCTGAGGAACACCGTGAAATTTCGAGAGGGGATTATTATCTATAATCTCGCCTGCCTCAACCTCTAGCTCCTTGTCATTGATTGACAAAGTAGCTTTTCCTTTGGACGTAGGTTCATCCAAAGAAAAATCTTCACCATTAGATTGGCTGCCAGGCAACTCAATCTTTTTGGCAAGGACATGCTTATCAGTTATAGCAGGGGTCATCTTCAAGGCATTCGTGGTTTGCCCCAACTCTTTTTGGGTTCGTTGGAGGGACCCTTCAAATATGTCCTTGTTTTCCTTGATTTTATCTACAAACGGACTGAACTCCTCATTGAGGATATCTAAGTTTTCCTGGTCGGCATGCAAAAGGGCTCTACCCTAGTTGACTTGTTCAGAGAGGTTTGTGACCTGGGTTGCCAAACCCTCAATCAAGCCTTTCAGCTCCCTGAACATCTGGAGGATTTGCTCCGTACACAGAGTAGATCCTGTGTCTTGGGTTGGCTACGAGCCTACCATTGTGGAATCTCAGGTTTCCCAGTTTTCCCTATGGTGAATCGCTTGTACTCCTTGTCCCACTAGGCGTGCCAATGTTTTGGCCACGATCCTCAGCGCGCGGAACACAGGTAACTAGAGAACAAAGAGAAGGGGGAGTTGCGGGCGTGACACCTCGCGGACGAGGAAAAGGTTGATCGTGTGCGAGATCTTGACTTTTGATCTGGCGAATGGGTTTCAGGTGCCACCTCAGACGAGGATTTATGAGCACAAGCAATCGATACTCACGGCGGCGTGAGCAGAGCAACTATAGGGAGTTCAGAGAGAAGTCGGGGGATAGAGTCCGGAGGGCTCTGAAGAAGGAACCTAGGCGGCGGCGCTTAGGGTTAGGGTTTCGAGGAGCTCGAAGGGTAACTGGTTTGCAGTTTGTATTATGTTTTTGTATTTGTTTTGAGAAAGAGCTTGTGTTGCTTCAGCAGGGAAGCAGAGGCAGAGCTCCGGGGAGCGTTGGAGGTTCGACTAGGTCGAGGGTTTGTATACTTCTGTTGAGTAGTTGTTTGTTTTGTTTGTATTGAGAGTTATCTCTTTCTGTAAGCCTTCGAGCCCTTTATATAGCAATCCGACTTGCGGCAGAAGAAAGATGATCATACTTCAAGTCGAACTCTGAAACCCTAATAGCACAAGGGCACTGTTCCGTCCATGCGAACCAACCATCTTGTGACACATGTCCAGTTCGCACACTTCATTCCGCATAGGGCATTGCTTCCGCGCTGCCAACTGTAGACTCCTATGCGAACCGGAATTAGGAATATCCTCATCCCGCGGGCCGTCACAGGATGCTATCTCGCGTGCTCCTGAAGCTCACTTCCATTTCGCGGGCTATTGCAGCTCGCGAGCCTTAAAAGGGCTTTTTATATTAAATGGGCCACAGGGATTGGCCTGAAGCATATCAAAGACTTGTAAAAGTCTTTAACGTTTATTGTGGTGCGCGCGGACTCCGCATGTTGCTTCCTCGCGAAGTCTCCTACGCGAGCCAGTTCGCCAGCTCGCCTCACCTCGCCTACGCGGAGAGTCAATCTCGCCTCGCCTACGCGAAGTCAGCAAATCATTCCGCGCGCGAAGTCATCCCGCGCGCGAACTGTGTAGTCCGTGCGAAGTCGTTTGTACGCGAACTCTAAAGTTAGCTCGCGTGATGTTTCTGGCGGGCCATCACTTGTAAACTTAAAGAAACTTGGGCTCGCCGGTATGATATGAACCAAGAAATAATTAATATTTACATAGACATTTACTGTCCAGTAAAATATTAATTTAGGCGTAAACAGTATGAGTTTACAAGATTAAAAAAGTATATAAATAGAAAAAAAAATATGCACCCAAAAAAAAAATATAGAAATAGAAAAAAAGAAAAAGAAAACATAATATAAAGAAAGAGAGATTGGAGAAAATCCGAAACCACCCTTTGAAAAATGAGAAATTACATAGAGTTAACGGTTTTATTGACGGCATGTGCTAAAAGTGTGCCGGCTTTTAAACGTCATGTACCATTTTGATTGTTTTGAAACTTGAAACACCAAAATTGAGAGTGGACCGTTTGTCATGTACTGTTCTTAAAATTTTCCCAAAAGCGCTTACAATTGATTGCACGGGATTTGGTGATGCGCACCAACTTGGCTGTTTCTGCTTGGGGTTATGCAATTTTGCATGCAGCTGCACTTATTCGTTTTATACCCACTGCAACCTAACCATTTAGTGCGTACCAGTTGGTAACTGGATATAAGCCTGATATTTCATACTTACGCATATTTGGTTGCGCGGTTTATGTGCCTATTACGTCTCCACTGCGTACTAAGATGGGTCCTCAAAGACGATTAGGTCTTTATGTTGGCTATCAACATCCTACGATTGTCCGCTATTTAGAACCTTTGACAGGAGATCTCTTTACTGCGAGATTCGTAGATTGTCGCTTTGATGAGACATTCTTCTCGCCGTTAGGGGGAGACATGACCGTTTCCGTTCCAATTGAACGTCCAGAATTAATGTGGTCTAACCCCACTATGTCTCACTATGATCCCTGAACTGCTGACAGAGATTTAGAAGTTTAACGTATTCTCGATCTTGGAAGAGTTGCAGATTCGATGCCTGAATCTTTTACCGATATCGCGAAAGTGACGAGATCAATTATACAGATTAATTATACCTGCTGCAAATGTTCTTGTAAGGTTAGGTGTCCCAAGTAAAGGGACATTACCGGCCGCACCCGGGCTCTGCAATGCCGTCATTGACACGCCAGATGCCCACGGTGGAGGTGTGGCCAGGGCCTCTGCTCCCACCAGGAAGAGGGGGAGACCTGTTGGTTCAACAAATATTGTGCCTATAAAAAGGCATGACAGTAAGACACTAAATGATCCACTCATCATCAACACTGTGAATCTTTCACATGAGATTGTCTCTGACTATAGTTATGTCCAATAATCAATGTTAGTGTATCTTGGGGAGGCCTCGGATCCAATGTTGATGTTGGAGAACAAAGAAATCTCACTAAAGTATACCGATACGCACGGTATGATGGAAAGAACTTCCACGACTATTGATGATGTTTTTGCTTCTTCCGTCGCTCAAGATATTATCGACGACGATGAGATTGAATCGCGCTCCGTTGCAGAATGCCAACGTCAAGTAGATTGGCCAAAATGGAAGGATGCAATCCAGACTGAACTAGACTCTCTAGCAAAAAGGCAAGTTTTCGGTCCGGTAGTGTCATACCCACCGAATGTTAAGCATGTTGGACATAAATGGGTCTTTGTTCAAAAGCGAAACGAGAAACATGAAGTCATGCGCTATAAAGAGCAACTTGTGGCGCAAGGATTTTCTCAACGCCCTGAAATTGACTACGAGGAGACATATTCTCCCGTTATGGACGTCATTACCTTTCGCTACTTAGTCAGTTTAGTAGTGTCCGAAAAACTGAGCATGCAGCTTATGGATGTGGTTACTGCATATCTCTATGGGGATCTTGATTCAGAGATATATATGAAAGTGCCTGATGGACTTTCACTACTCAAGTCAAGTGACTCTAAGCCACGGAGTGCCTTTGCAATTAAATTGCAGCGTTCACTATATGGATTGAAACAATCCGGATGAATGTGGTATAATCGTCTAAGTGACTACTTGATTGGGAAGGGATATAAGAATGACAATCTTTGCCCACGCGTGTTCATTAAAAGAACAAGTACCAGATTTGCTATAGTAGCCGTCTATGTTGATGACATGAACATCATCGGTAATCTCAAAGAAATTGATGAGACCGTGACCTACTTGAAATCCGAGTTTGAGATGAAAGATCTTGGGAAAACTCGATTTTGCCTAGGCTTAGAGCTAGAGCATCGAGAGACTGGAATATTAATTCAACAGTCAACTTATGTCCAAAAGATGCTCAGGCGATTTAATATGGACAAAGCTCACCCTCTTGGTACTCCCATGGTCACGCGAAGTCTGGATATCAAAAAAGACTCATTTCATCCTAAAGAGGACGATGAGGAAGTCCTTGGAGCAGAAATTATGTACCTAAGTGCTATCAGAGCTTTATTATACTTGGCTCAATGCACAAGACCAGACATTGCATTCTCAGTAAACTTGTTAGCTAGGTTTAGCTATGCGCCTACGCAACGTCATTGGACCGGTGTTAAACACAGCTTCAGGTACTTGAAGGGTCAATTGATTTGGGCTTGTTTTTCCCTTACAAAACTGAAGTGGAAGACATGAATGTCAATGTCCCTGTTGATGGCAACACTGCCGGTACATTGGCTGAGCCCCTAAGGGCTCCTATCGCGGCCAACAGTGCCTCGGCAGCGCACGACGTACCCCCAGCGCGCCCTTACCGCAATTTGCCTCGGCCGGCAGCATGCAGCGCTCCCCTAGCACGCCTCTGTCGAGCCTGCCATGCTTCAGCGCCCCCTGGCGCACCCTAGAGCGCTCCTGCCGATGCTGTAGCAAAGCAGCCGCACCCTGCCTCGCACGGCCGCGCCTCTGCCACGCCTCTACGCATCCTCGAGAGCTTCTGATGCCGCAAACGAGCAGATTTTGTTCTCCAACCAAAATCAAGCTTCTGAAGCTCCTAGCCCAAAATTGACGCAATGCGGTATTGTCCCCTATTCCGAAACACCGAATAATGTGTTAGTCAGATTTGCTGATGCTGGGTATCTTTCTGATCCATACAAAGGACGTTCCCAAACTGGTTATGTGTTCACCATTGGGACTACGATAATTTCTTAGAAATCTACCAAGCAAACCCTTGTTGCTACTTCCTCAAATCATTCAGAGATTATGACACTACATGAAGCAGTCAAAGAAAATGTTTGGCTTCGTTCTGTGGTAGCTCATATTCGAGAGTCAAGTGGGTTGACATCTTCCACTAATATACCAACTTGTATCTATGAAGACAATGCGGTATGCATTGAACAAATGAAGTTGAGATTCATCAAGGGTGATAATACTAAGGATATCTCACCTAAGTTCTTCTACAATAAGCAACATCAATAACTTTTGAATATCCAAGTGAATCAAGTGAGTTCCGAGGATAATGTAGTAGATTTGTTCACCAAGTCTCTACCCAAATCTACTCTTGAAAAGCATGTGCGAAGTATTAGTATGCGTCGCTTATCTGAACTCCATAATTGATTTAATTATCAGGGGGGAGTTGATTGTGTAGACATCAGGGGGAGTCTACGTCACATGTTTTACATTCAAGTTGTAGTTGGCGTGTTGTGCTCTTTTTCCCTTCGACCAAGTCTTTTGTTTTTACCCAAGAGGTTTTTGTTTTACTTGGAAAAGTTTTTACCGAGGCAACGTTCATGCGCCATGTGATTCTGGTACGCGACACAAGGGGGAGTGTTGAAGGAATTTAAATTCCTATCCTTGATGATGTGTCTTGACTGAATCTTCTCCTCATTAGACTAGAATATTTCTTAGATATCTATCCTTGATTTACAGGGATTCTCTATGTAATGCCTATATAAAGGTCAATCTATCAATGAATGAGTAGACTTTTTTCTCTCGTATTCTCATACTCTACAACAGTTAGATTTATTTTGGGATTCAAGAATAACTCACTCAAGCTTCAAGGATTCATGTAGTTGGGTGAAAAGTTTACTTGGTTCATACTAGCCCATAGCTAGAAGTGGCCAAGCTAACTCTCCCTTTTTTTCCTTATTATCTCTTTTATGTTTTGATTGATGTATTTGATTATGGGTAATGAGTAATTCTATTTTAGGAGTTACGGTTGTGAAGCTCTAAACTTATTTTGTATAAATGTTAGTACTTTAATTGATATGAATGCAATTTCCATTGTTTATGCTTTGAATCTGAATGTGTTGGTCCTTAGAAGTATGTTTTTAGGTTTTGTCACCCTTTGAGATTATGTTGTGGACAATTTGATGGATAGATTGATAAATTGACAACTCATTAGTCTTGTGCATCAAGGATTTTAGGCATGGTAACCATTAGCTAGCTTAATTGTTGCTAAACTTGTTTGGGTCTCTATGATCTTAATTTCGAATTTAGATATTACGGCCTTGATCGGTGTAGTACCTAAGTAAGAGAGTTGATTGTGACCTTAACATCATAATCGATATACCGTAAAGATAATTAGTCTAGTAGCCTTAACCGGTATTAGATATGGGACTTGACACAATAGGATATGTATTTGCGAAATTAGTTATCGATGTTTGTAAAAGAGTTAGAGTGACTCACCCAAATCTCTCATGTTCCCCACATTTTTTAGTTCATTAGTTAGTAGTTTATTTTTCATTTCTTTTGTCGTCAATTTAGTTAACGTCATTCAATATCCCTTTTATATTACGACTCATTGTAGATAACCATTACTAGACTTCTAGGTTTGATTAGACTTTGGTGAGAAGTGAGAACCAAAACCGAGCATTGCTAATGTCACATCTCAACTCTTAAATTTTTACCCTGATTACTTATGTGGTGTTAACATGAATTTTTATCGTCTTTGTTAATGAGTTTTTAGTTTCAAAGGTCCCTAGATGTGTTTGGAGGGACAATTCTTTCGAAGAAATTTTACGTAGGAGATTTTGTTGAAAACGGTAAAAAGGGTAAATTTTGGGGAGTCAAAAGGTAATTTTTATTAAGGTATTTTTTTTATGGGGTGTTTTTTTTAGAGTTGGGTTTCAAGTTTGGGTTGGAACTAGTTTGGAAGCCCAAACCCTTTTCCCTCTCTCTTTTCTCTCTCTTCCCTCCCGACTCTCTCTCTCTCTCTCTCTCTCTCTCTCTCTCTCCCCCTACCGGACGTCTCCCACACCCATCCATCGTCGCTCGGCCAGCTTCGACTGCTGCACCGGTCCCCTTCGAACCACCGCTGCCTCCTCTCCTTTCCTGGACTGCTGACCGGGCCGGTAACGCCGCTGAACGGGGAGAAAACTCCCCTAGCAGCCGATTGCTCTCTTCGCCGAAACTCCCTCCTCCGGCGGCCATAGCCGGAGCCGCTTGGCTCTTTTGGAAGCTCTCTTCCCCTTCATAAAAACCTCCAAAGGTTTCACTCCCTCTTAATCTAGGTAAGGAGAATCGGTAAGTTGAAATCCTAGGGTTTCATTTTGTGTTTTGGTTCGATTGACCTAGTTAGGTTTGAAATTGGACTTTGTGTTAGTTAAGGAAGTTGTAGAGCGGGTTGAGAGGAAGATTGTGTTAATTTTTGGTAGGCTGCCGGTCGCCGCTGCCGGCGGAGCCACCGCTGTTAAGTAGTTTTTTAGGGTTTTAAATTTTTCATGTTAAGGGGAGTATAATGATGTCAAATTTGGAATTTTTGGAGGAGTTTTGGGTAGGTTTGAGATTTTTCAAAGAGTGGTGAATTTGGAGGTTAATGGGTAAGAATCAGACCGTTGGATTTCCCTTATTATTGTTTTAGAATGTTGAAATAAATGAAATGACGATGTGGGTGGAGTTTGGCATGAATTGGATAAGCTTAACCTTAGTAAGGGTAGTGGGTTAGGCGGAAGAGTTTTGATGTTTATATTTAAGTATTCTTTATGGTGAAATTAAAGTTTGGTTCTAAGCATGGTTATTGTGCCAGGATTCGATGAGACCTCTCTTGAGTGACGATTTGGATTTCGTTAGGCTTATGCCTAAAGTTGTGAGTGGACGTTTGTTTTTAATTAAATGCATGCGATGGTTTCATATTTAATAATTGAGTTTAATTTATTGATTTCTTAATTTGTGTAATAATTTCCTTTTTACTATTGATTTCTGCGAAGTATTTTCGAAAGTGATTATTCATATTTTATTTGTTAACTTCGTTATTTGGAAAGTTACCAAAAATGTGATTTTTCTGTGGAGTCATATATTTATTGCTTCTTTTATAATTGGCAATTTTCATTATTTTGGAGAGTTACCGAAAATGAGATTTTCAGTGGATATGTATATGGATATTTATGAGGATAGTATGTATATAAATGCTAGCTAGCCATACGTGCTTCTTCCACCATAATGAGGTAAAATTCCATTATGGTGTGACGTGAGCGTGAGGCGCAAGCGTCGTAGCCCTATATGAAAGTAGTAATTCATATAGGAGATATGCACGTATATACACCCGTCTTTTCTGCCATTATGAGGTAAAATTCCATTATGGTGTGACGTGAGCGTGAGACGCAAGCGTTGTGGCCTTGTATGAATTTCTATTTTTTTCAGATATTTTCGTAAGAATTCATACAAGGAATATGACGAGTGTAAATATATATATATATATATATATATATATATATATATATATATATATATAATTTAGCATGAGAGGCTCTTTATTACAAAGTATGAGAGACTAGCGAGGCTAGTCACGTTTCTGTTAATTTTTAAATTAAAAGCTTTTGAGCTTGAGGCATGCATTCGCTTTTCTTCGAAAATTAAATTGGGAAAGCATAAAGATATTTATTGCTCGTTTCTTTTAAATTTATTTTGGTCCACTCACTCTAACGTTTTTCAAATGTTTTCCCCTGGGCCTTTCGGTTTTAAAAGCCCAGTTTGCAGGTTAGCATAGTTGAGGTCGGACGTACATGGAGATGAGGCATAGTCAATATTATAGTTTCCGCTCATCTATATATTTCTAATTCCTTTCTTCTCTAATAAAGTTGCTCTAAACCTATGGTTGTTAATTGTGAGATTTTCTTATTAAAGTTAGTAAATAAATTGGGAGATATTGTGATTTGGGGAGCACGAAGACTGCAGGAGCAAAGGGTTATAGATGAATTCTTTTGAAGTGTATGCAGGTATTATTAGGAAAGGTTGTCCATTTTCAAGGGAGGTTATGCCGAATTTTCGGTAAATTTTTCTTAGAGGTGGTCTCTGCAGGATCTACTTCGGGTTTCCAGGTGAAATTCGGGGTGGGTCCTGACAGTTAGTATCAGAGCATTAGGTTATCTGATTCCTTCTTTTTCTTTAGTACTACCTCATATACTTGATCACACTTAGTGTCTCTAGAGTGATGGTTTGACCACGGCGGATCCATTAGCATTTTATGCTTTAGATGCTATGTGTTGATTAGGTTTGTGAGGTAGATATTCCTGTCTTATTTATGGACAGTATTGTGTCATAAAAGTCTACATTTCTAAGACTACGTCTCCGTACGCCGACCTCTTGATTGATCATCCTACTTGAGTGTTGAAAAAGTGTGTAGATTGCACCTTTTCCAAGGATCATTAATTTAATATTAGTGATGTAAATTGTTGTAGTCGAGTTGCGAGTTGGGAACTCAAGTTGGGAGCTTGCAAGCTTAACAATATTCCTTTCTTTTGTCCAATGATTGATTGGGTTATGATGTAGATGCCAGGTTGGACTACGCGAATTTGTAGTGGGTGAAACGTTTAAATCATGCCTTGGAGTTTGCTATTTATAGTGGATAATATGGGGTTGTATTAGTCCAATGGAAGATCTTGGTATTGAATTAAATTACTTTTGGAGAGAAGAGTTGGAAAGAAAGTTCGAAGTAGTCGTGCATTTTGTTGATGTAAAAGATAGTTGAAGTATTTTAGTGAGGTACCCATAGAAATTTCAAGAGACATTTTAACGAGTTGTTGAGGACCCTGGTCTTGGGTTAATTAGTCACGGGGAATTTGTGGCTAGTGTTTAGGTTGCAGGAAGTTGTTACATAAAAAGCTGAATATAAATTTGGAGAAGTCATGATCGAAGATCAATTTTATCGACTACTTTAACCGCAACTAAAAACAGTTGGAGACATTTTTAGTTAATGCTTGTTATGGCGGCACGTGTTCTTACTCTTACAGCTCTAACTGAGGATATGTTCTTATCCTTGGAATCATCCTATTAAGGAGTGTAGTGAGACCATTTAGGAAAAGTAGTCGATGAATAGTATGATTTCTGATAACTTTTATCTATAATGTAGGTTAGTTGAAGTTAGTTAAAGCATTAAACATAATGACTCCATGATTATTTTTCCTTGGCATGTTGGCTTTTCAATAGCCATTGGACATAATGTTGTGACATATTTATTCATGTGTCACAGTAAGAGAATTTAAGGAATTGTAAGGTGTTACTAAATGTTTCGAATTGCAAGCAAGCTTTGAAGCGTGAGTGACATCTTTCAGTTATGGTATTTTAATCGAGTGGCCATTGTGGATTCCTCCGGAAATTTTTTGTGTTGAAGTTTGGTCTTCGGATTTGTTGAGTGTTAAAAAGTTGTAAGTGTATTTGACTTTGAAATTATAATAATAAAGTAGATGCAGAAGAGTTGAGGTCACTTCGACTTTACAACAACAGTTGGGAATAGATTAAATATGTTGAGATCTTCGGAAGTTATTTTTGGTTATTCAAATCTTTAACGACCTTGGTCACTAGGAGGGAAAGGTGAGGAGTATAGGTGTGACGTGAATGTCTAGAGAGAAGTAATATATCTTGAAGTGCGTGGTTGTTGGAGTTGAATAATTGGATATTTGGAGTAGCTGATGATGTATAGATTGATTGGAGAAGCGTGGATGGGTATCCGTGGTAAATTTTAGCGACGTTGTTTTGGGTTAGTCGATATAAGTCTTGTACGTTAGGGTCATGGCATATTGTGTGACCGGAGTTTGTTTGCTAACGTCACTTCGTTCGTGGTTGGGGATCATTGATAAATGAAGTGGTGACTATGGAGCCGTAAGTTCTACGTGGTAGTCCGGGAGTCGTGTGGATTTGTTGAATAGATCGTATTGTGGGTATGATTTTGTTTTGACATAGCCTTAAGAGTGAGAGTTTTCTTGTCGACTCAAGAAGCATTTCAAGTCAATGACTATTAAGAGTTTTAATATTGAGGGTAGTAGATACATTGATAGGTCGAGCGATGTCTTTGGTAGAAATCAGATCGTGGTGGGACCACTTATTGATCCAAGTATGATCTGAGAGGTCATCGTTGATTGGATGTGTGTCCACCCGTTGGTGTCAGGGTGATTAGTTAAAATCACTCTATTGAATTTTGGTTTCTAATATGTTTTCGAAACGGGTTTCCAGCGGATGTCGGAGAATTGTGAAGCTTTTGAGCTCGAAGTTATGAGACTTGTCCTCAAGTTCTATAAGAGCCAGTTATTCTGAAGCTTGAGCGGAGATTTGCCCTGAGTTTTGACTTTTACTTAAACTCATAATTTTCGTTGGTTAGCGAACCACAAAGTGTAGTAGTGGATCTTGTTTGGAAAACTAATTTCAACGTGCGATAGGTAACTTGGTGTTCTTTGCATGCTCAGCGTGACAGTGTTAAAAGCTAAGTCTTGTTTCCGATTGTCACTACTTTTGACGATCAATGTAGTTAACCCAGGTGTGATTTCGTAGTTGATGATACATTGGTCACAAGTTGTTAGGCTTTGAAACTGTAGCACCAAGTATGTACAAGAGTTGACCATAAATGATTTTCGGATCGTATTTTGCTGTCAGATTAATTATAAATGGAGGTTGAGAGAGAAGTGTGTTTTGTCTGTTTTATAAGTTTTGGCATTTAGAATCTTTCCCTTGGAATGACTAAAGTGAGATGTATAAGTTTAATTGTTGAATTGTGGTCGTGGTGAAACCCGAATTAATTAATAAGGTTTGAAGATCAGATTTTGCCACTGCCTAAGGAAGGTGACCTCTTTGCGTGAATTTTCAACGTTAAGTCAAGCAACAAGAATGGTTTGTGCAAAAATTTTGTGCTTATTAAGTAGTTCAGTTTTGTTTACGGGAAGCAAGAAGGGAAATATCTTGTTTTGGCATGATAGTCATGTTTCAGATCATCTTCTGGTCTAGGGTGAAGAGATTAATGGGGATAACAGAATTTGGAGAGACCTAAGTGACGTAGTTGTTGATCACTACATAATGTCATTTCGAGAATTGAGGTTAAATATTTGTTGATGGACTGATCACTTAGGCAGAGCAGGGTTGTCTTGTGGACTTGCGAGAGCTTTGACTCCGCGAAGTATCTCGGTATTAGAAGTATGATTGCTTCAGTTTTTGCAGTGTACGAATCCTTAAATATGTTCAATTAGCGGGTCTTAATTTTGACCTCTATGAGCATATGAGAATGCGTGAACTTTAGTTTCCTAACAAGTGGGCTTCAACGTCGAGTTTGTGAGCAACGTAATGACGAGGTTGTTGCGTGACGTTAGGAGATTTGAGCCCGATGGTGATAGCAAATTTTTTTATTTTATTATTATTTTTTGCTCTTTATTTGGTTTAGCTACTTCCATTGCACAGGCAAGAGTTCGTACCCTGGATCAAGTATCGCTGAACCCACTTACGTGTAGACGTTAGTGGTTCAACGAAAGATTTAGAGTCTTTAAGAAGATTAAAATAGTCAGAGATAGACTCAAAGTAGTCCGCAGGAAGGACCTTGAGTTTCAAGTAGGTGATTGGGTGTTCTTGAAATTATCTCCTTCGAAATAGGTAGTACGTTTTGGTAAACGGGGAAAGCTTAGCTCGAGATATATTGGTCCTTGTGAGATAATAGAGCGGGTTGACTTACTTACTTATCGGTTAGTTTTGCCTCTAGAATTATCCAGGATACATTATGTGTTTCATGTATCCATGCTTCGCAAGTACATTACCGATCCCTGTCATGTGTTGTAAGAGCAGCCGATTAGTTTGAAGAAGGATTTGACCTATGAAGAGGAACCAGTTCAGATTCTTGACCGAAAGAAGCAAGTGCTTAGGAACAAGACAATCCCACTTGTCAAGGTGCTTTGGAGAAGTCATCAAGTAGAAGAAGCTACCTGGGAATCGGAGGAGCAAATAAGGCAACAATATCCCCATCTCTTTGATTGACAGGTATGTAAATTTCGAGGATGAAATTTTTATAAGGAGGGGAGAATTGTCACATCCCGACTCTTAAATTTTTACCCTAATTACTTGCATGGTGTTAGCAAGAGTTTTTACCATCTTCGTTAATGAGTTTTTAGTTTCAAAGGTCTCTAGATGTGTTTGGAGAGACAATTATTTCGGAGAAATTTTACGTAGGAGATTTTGTTGAAAACGGTAAAAAGTGTAAATTTTGGGGAATAAAAAGGTAATTTTTATTAAGGTATTTTTTTTATAGGGTGTTCTTTTTAGAGTTGGGTTTTAAGTTTGGGTTGGAACCGGTTTAGAAGCCCAAACCCTTTTCCCTCTCTCTTTTCTCTCTCTCTTCCCTCTCTCTCTCTCTCTCTCTCTCTCTCTCTCTCTCTCTCCCTCCCTGCCGGACGTCTCCCGCCGTCCGGCCAGCTCTAACCGCCGCACCGGTCCCCTTCGAACCGCCGCTGCCTCCTCTCCTTTCCTGGATTGGTGACCAGGCCGGTAACGCCGCCGAACGGGGAGAAAACTCCCCTAGCAGCCGATTGCTCTCTTCGTCGGAACTCCGTCCTCCAGCGGCCATAGTCGGAGCCGCTTGGCTCTTTTGGAAGCTCTCTTCCCGTACATAAAACCTCCAAAGGTTTCACTCCCTCTTAATCTACGTAAGGAGAATCGGTGAGTTGAAATCCTAGGGTTTCATTTTGTGTTTTGGTTCGATTGACCTAGTTAGGTTTGAAATTGGACTTTGTGCTAGTTAAGAAAGTTGTAAAACGGGTTGAGAGGAAGATTGTGTTAAATTTTGGTAGGCATTGGAGGTCGCCGGAGTAGGCTGCTGGTCGCCACTGCCAGTGGAGCTGCCGTTGTTAAGTAGTTTTTCAGGGTTTGAAATTTGTCATGTTGAGGAGAGTATAATGAGGTGAAGTTTGGAATTTTTGGAGGAGTTTTGGGTAGCTCTGGGATTTTTCAAAGAGTGGTGAATTTGGCGGTTAATGAGGTAGAATCCGACCGTTGGGTTTCCCTTATTATTGTTTTAGAATGTTAAAATAAATGAAATGAAGCTATGGGTGGAGTTTGGCATGAATTCGATAAGGTTAACCCTAGTAAGGGTAGTGGGTTAGGTGGAAGAGTTTTGATGTTTATATTTAAGTATTCTTTATGCTGAAATTGAAGTTTGGTCCTAAGCATGGTTATTGTGCCAGGATTCGAGAAGACCTCTCTTCAGTGGCGATTTGGATTTCGTCAGGCTTATGCCTAAAGTTGTGAGTGGACGTTTGTTTTAAATTAAATGCATGCGATAGTTTCATATTTAATGATTGGGTTTAATTTATTAATTTCTTAATTTGTGGAATAATTTCCTTTTTACTATTGATGTCTGCGAAGTATTTTCGAAAGTGATTATTTATATTTTATTTGTTAACTTCGCTATTTGGAAAGTTACCAAAAATGAGATTTTCGGTGGAGTCATATATTTATTGCTTCTTTTATAATTGGCAATTTTCATTATTTTGAAGAGTTACAGAAAATGAGATTTTCGGTGGATATGTATATGGATATTTATGAGGATAGTATGTATATAAATGTTAGCTAGCCATACGTGCTTTTTCCACCATAATGAGGTAAAATTCCATTATGGTGTGACGTGAGCGTGAGGTGCAAGCGTCGTAGCCCTATATGAAAGTAGTAATTCATATAGGGGATATGCACGTATATACACCCGTCTTTTCCGCCATTATGAGGTAAAATTCCATTATGGTGTGACGTGAGCGTGAGACGCAAGCGTTGTAGCCTTGTATGAATTTCTATTTTTTTCAGATATTTTCGTAAGAATTCATACAAGGAGTATGACGAGTGTAAATACATACATATATATATATATATATATACATATAATTTAGCCTGAGAGGCTCTTTATTACAAAGTATGGGAGACTAGCAAGGCTAGTCACGTTTTTGTTAATTTTTAAGTTAAAAGTTTTTGAGCTTGAGGCATACATTCGCTTTTCTTCGGAAATTAAATTGGGAAAGCATAAAGTTATTTATTGCTCGTTTCTTTTAAATTTACTTTGGTCCACTCACTCTAACGTTTTTCAAATGTTTTCTCCTGGGTCTTTCGGTTTTAAATGCCCAGTTTGCAGGTTAGCATAGTTGGTCGGACGTACATGGAGACGAGGTATAGTCAATATTATAGCTTCCGCTCATCTATATATTTCTAATTCTTTTCTTCTCTAATAGAGTTGCTCTGAACCTGTGATTGTTAGTTGTGAGATTTTCTTATTAAAGTTAGTAAATAAATTGGGAGATGTTGTGATTTGGGGAGCACGAAGGCTCCAAGAGTAGAGGGTTATAGATGGATTCTTTTGAAGTGTATGCAAGTATTATTAGGAAGGCTTGTCCATTTTCAAGGGAGGTTATGGCGAATTTTCGGTAAATTTTCCTTGGAGGTGGTCCCCGCATAATTTACTTTGGGTTTCAGGGTGAAATTCGAGGTGGGTCCTGACAGCTAAGACTTGGTGTCTTATAGTAGCTTTTCTATTTTTTTTTCTCTTATTTGCTAGGTGATTTTAGTTCCGACTACCCAAGGATTGTGAGTTAGCCACTAATCCCCGTAGTATGATAACTTGGGCACAATACTTCCCTATCTTGACAACGATGCGTTCGTTTGCGTGAATTGCATACAAGTCAGAAAAATACTATCAAACTGGTACATTCACCTATGCTAACTTAAACAAGTATTTCAGGTAAGAGAGATAAGCTAGCTCTTATTCCGCTTACCCAAAAAAAAAAACTGAAACTAAGTTTTTGACAACAAAAAGACTTTAACTGGTCATAAGGGGATGATTGGTCGACATTTGTTTCTTTGACACTACTTACTTCAGTTATCACATCACCAAAACTTTGACAACAAAAGGATTTTAATTGTTTCTGAGGGAATGATGTACCGACATGTGTTTCATTGACATTACTTCTTCCGAGTAGTTCAAATACCACTTTCAGTTATTCGTATTTATTTGTAAAAAAAAACTTTCAAGAGCATATAATTGTCCCATGACATTAGCTGGAAACAGACTTATTAAGTTCTTGCATTCCTAAATAAAGCTTTCCCGAGTCTCCAAAATGAGTCTTGAGCAAGTCGGTCATGCCATATCACCTTTAATTTCCTTACCTCACTGATGCAATTTTTTTCCAAACTAGGAAATCCTAACTCTTCATGGAAGATGAAATTTTGTACATCAGTCACACTCTTAAACAAGGTTCTCTTGTTTAATTTCTTCATAAGTACCGATCTGTCTATTATCTTCACTTCTCATAGCAAATTTATCGCTCATGAATTCCTCAAGTTCATAACAAACTTCTATCACATGTTCTTCCAACAGTGAAAAACCAACCTAATTTCCATAACTGAATCGAGTGAGCTTTGAAAGTTCTATAAGATTCAATACTTTTTTTTTTGAGGTAAAGTGGAAAACCGTTTTTTTTTTCTTTAAATACTGAATACACAATCAAGGATCAAAAGTGCAACTTCTCCTAACTGAATCATTCGATCTTCTATTTCAATCCTTCTGATTGTCTACTCTAATCCCAAATCCAGTTACAACTTCATGCACAATACCTAGGAATTCGTACAATATTCTGTTCAATCCAGCATCTACCATATGATCGAACCAAGTTACGGGCTTGTGAACCCTTGAAATACGGAGTTGACATGTGGATATTTGTAGTTGCGTTAGTCGTACAAGACTGCCTTAGAAATCGAAAAAAAAAAAATTAACTCATGACGTCCATGCACCCCCAAGGTTGTTAAGTTAGGGAATTCAACATTTCTTTCCATAAATAAAAAAAAACCTTTCTTTTGACAAGATCAGTAAAACCAATATTGTTTTGGAGTTGGAGATGTTTCACATTCTCAAAATCTTCGGTATCAAATTTATAGACAACACCAATCTTCGTCTCATCTAAGGACAACTCATCACATTTCTTTGTCAAACTTTCATTTAATGGTTTAAAATGCATGAGTGTCAACGTGTCACGGTACTTGTACCTCAGAATCTCCTCATACTCATCCCTAGTAGTCTCTGCATCCCTAGTAATAATATTGGATCTTTCCAACTTTTAGGAAAACAAGTTTGTTAGAAGAACATCCGCCTTCAGAATATCAATCTCTAATGCGGAAGTTGAAATAAATGTTTATTGTAGATGCATATATTATGGAGTGAAAAAAAAAAACTTATTTGAGACATTAAGTCTAAAAAAAAACAAAGACCTAATTAACATCTCCCTAAACTATTTCTGTAAAAGTTTCATCGAAGAAAAAAAAACAGAAAAGGATATGTTTCATCTAAAAATTACTCTTAAATTTGTTGTCGAATGTAAGTTTTAAACAGAAAAAGAATACCGTGAGAATGTAAGTTTTGTGTCTATGACTTTTAGAAAATAAAATAAAAGGAAAATGTAAGGGGCCAGACCAAAACTTTCAAGCACATTTGTCTTATGCTTACTCTTTATGAGGAATTTCTTTATTGAAATGTCGTATCTTGACTTGGATGTTATACATTTGAAAATTTTCATTTTTAGAGCTCATTATTCTTTTGTCCCCATTTATTCAATTAAATAAATCATCTCCTAGTGACATGATGAAACGGAGTGTCGCAAAATTTCGTTCTGTGTGACAACATAGTAAGAAAGTTATGTTGCTTGTAATGATTTTTCTCATGTGATAGAGTTATTTTTTTTTTTCTTTATGTCACTATTTTGTTAAAGCAAATAGAGTAGCTAGTTGTGGACTATTTGCTAATTGGTGATTGATATAATACATATATTGAGCGGAGACTCCTAGTATTATTTGAGAATACTCTCTTTGATTCTCATTGTAAGATGGAGTTGGGGGCAACAACACTAACACAAACATATGCTCCAACATAATCATTTCTATTCTATTTATGGCGTTCTATTTCTGTTTCTACGATTACGTACACAAGCATAAAATAGGTCTTAAGCGATCTCCAAAAAATATTTGCTTTGCTTGTACCAATAAAATTGTATAGATAGTTAGGCCAATCTAGCCAAGTTATCACAGACACCCCTCATAGAAGGTCTTTTTTCAGGGACCTTAGCAACACAAGCAAGAGCAATCTTCATTACTGCTACAATTTCCTCTTCCATGTCCACATCCGGAGCTAAGAACCGGTCTAATACATCATACACTGGCTTCCTTTCCTCAATGCTGATCTGAAACCATTCAACTAAATCAACATCTAGAGAACCAGTTCTGATGTATGGCAGTTTTGCAGAAATCATCTCCAGCATTATCACCCCAAATGAGTACACATCGCATTTCTGGGATGGCTTGGCAACTTTAGTGGCTTCAGGAGCATTGTAGCAAGGTCCTGCTACCGCCATCAAGCTTGCCCTCCTCTGCACATAAGGAGAATTCTGAAGTGATGATGTGTCAGTTGTGATTTGTTCAGGTTGAAAGGATAGGGATTCTTCAGTTACTTTGGCGAGACGACCGAGTCCGAAATTGGAGATATGGGGTTCCATGTTCCGTCCAAGAAGTACATTGCGAGGCCTCATGTCTCCATGAACATATTTTCTGGGACTATACTCATGAATATAAGCCAAACCTTTTGCCACGCCTATCATGATTCTGAGACGTACAGGCCAAGAAAGGGGTGTGAAGGATACCATGCCTGCTTTTCCTAGCAAAGCCATATATCACATGTGTTA
Organism: Fragaria iinumae; assembly: GCA_009720345.1. Lineage (NCBI taxonomy): Eukaryota > Viridiplantae > Streptophyta > Magnoliopsida > Rosales > Rosaceae > Fragaria > Fragaria iinumae. Next base: position 19,048,935 of record CM019117.1, on the reverse strand, counting down.
GAATAAGCACTCATCATCACTACGAAAAGTTATATGAGCAACTTACCATGAATTGCAGTAGCAAGGTCACCGTTCGGAATGTAATCATATACAAGCAGCTTCTCATCTATTGACCAGCAATATGCCAAAAGAGTGGTGATATTTGGATGCTTCATCTTTCCAATTGCTTCAATTTCTGTTTGAAATTCCTTGAACCTCTGGGAACCTTCATCTCCAAGTCTTCTCACTGCTAAGGTTCGTCCATCTTCAAGAACAACTTTATACACAATCCCAGTTCTACTCTTACCAAGAAGGAAAGCAGAGGCTTTCAGCAGTTTGTCAAGATCTAAATTGACATGCATGACCAATTTCACAAATTGGTAATGTCCTGGATACTCCGAACTATGTTTTGCAAAGCAGAGCAAGTCCTTTGTAGGGATAAGTTTCTGTTCAAAATGTTGACTGACTTTACAAGCACAGATCTTCTTATACCATTTGGAGAACAATAGGCCAGAAAGAGAAATCCCAAGAATGATACCTGCAATGACAAAGAACACCGCACATGTACTAGAGTTGCTGCTCCGACATGAATTATGATGCGGATTATGAAACAAAGACCGGAAATTTGAGTCTTCAGTACTAAAAGAACATGAGATCTGCATCGGCGGTCCACAGAGAAAAAGATTGCCTACAAAAGCTGTTGGTCCTTGATTGATTAGAGATCCAACCTGAGGAATTTGTCCACTGAGATTGTTGTAACTGAGATCGATGTAAACTCTCTCAGGAAGGTTTCCTAGGCTTGCTGGGATGGTACCATTAAACAAGTTGTGAGACATGTCAAGAGTTGATCTCAAATTCCACAAGTTGCTAATGCCCTTGGGGATGGAACCACTGAGCTTGTTGAATGAAATGTTGAGCTTTTGAAGATTTGCCAAACTGGTGATACCATCTGGAAGGGAACCAGAGAAATGGTTTTGAGCAAGGACAAGACTCTTTAGTCTCCTGCACCGAACTATAGATAAAGGTATCGAGTCATTGAAGGAATTCCGTGAGAGATCTAGTGTTTGTAGGTAACTGAGCATCTGTACCTCATCTGGGACAGACCCGGATAATGAGTTTCCTGATAGTACCACACTCTGGAGCTCCTTTGCATTGAACAATTCAAATGGCAGTCTTCCGAAGAGCCTGTTGTTTCTCAGGTTCAGACGGCAGAGAGCAGAGAGGTTCCCAAGAGCAGGAGGGAAAATCCCAGAAAGATTCTTGTATGGAAGACTGAGAGATACAACTTTATCTTGTTTGCATGTAACTCCATTCCATGAACATGGGGTTTGGTCTGAAGAGTTCCAGCTACTGAGAGAGCCTTTGGCGTACTCTGTTAACGATTCTTTGAATGAAATCAGTGCTAATCCTTCTTCATTTACACAGCTTACAAATGCAGGAGAGTTGAATGCAAGCAAAACCAGGAGAAGCACTTGCACTAAAACCATTGTACAAAGCTACAAATAGGCAAACCTGACACAAAGATCAAAATGGGGTTTGGTATGGAAAGCAGAAAATGGAGGGAGAGACTGACATATGTGACAGTTTGTACTTGCTGCTGGATCTTCAGTCACACCTTTTTGTAAGTGAATTGTGAAACTTGTAATGAATCTGAATTACACCTTTTTGATAAATGCTGCACTTTCTTCTAAGATAAGCCTCAATATATATGATAGACTAGACTCATAAGTAAGCATGTAGTAAGACAATTATGTAAAACTAAGGAACTTTAATCGATTGTTTAGCCATTAACTATGAAGAGGACAGATTAATGGTGTCAAATCTGATCTGGTCTGGACCATCCTTGTCATTTGAACGCAATTGGAGGCGAGGTATATGTCTTGATTGACGCTGAAAGTGCAATAAGATTATATCTGGTGTGATGAGTTTGACCAAATATGCCAGTTTTACTCTGGAATTTTCAGCTACAGCTTTTGTTTGGGTATGGTCAGTGATGAAATTTTGTGCATCACAACCACATCGGAGTAGACCATCATTATGACTCGTGTTTTGAAAGAAGGGAAGTTCTATGGTACATCAAATGTAGACCAATTTTCTGTAGTCGTGCAGTAACTCGGAATCAACCTGCTAAGCTAGTCTACTAGTGTATGAAGACAGTCACATTAATCTACCGTAGACGAACAACATGCAACGTGATGGTATCGTCAATTTCATTGTAGTCTGGTGGCATTAGATTAGATTAGTTCCCACAAAATTTGCTGGGGCAAGCAGTATGATTAATCAAACATGAGAAACTTACACAATATGTTGTATACGAATATTGTTATTGCATGGTTAGATGTGTTAGTTTGTTATTCTAAAACTACTAACACCTAAAACCTTAAAGATTAGTGTTGCACTTGATTTCTAGTAGCTGAACCCGATTGGAGACCTCACGATGATGTCTAGTAGCTCTCACTGCATCCGTCGCGACGATCTTATAGCTTTATGATGAACATGTCTAAACGAAACTCTTGTGCACCATCAATGTCTAAACAACATTGATGATGTCTTGGACCAAAAATTCAGTCCTCCAAGGAACTTGAATATGACCATTGACACTATCTAGAAGGATATTCGAGTGCCTTTCAACTTGAATGCTACGACAGTCAGTGAAAGATACTAACGAGTCAACAAAATAAACCTTCATGGTGTTGGAAGCTTCCATTCAATTTGTTCGATTTGAAGACTAATACTGATGAGTCATCTGAGCAGCTATTTGAACAATGTGTTGCGAGTAGTAGTAACTTGTAAAAGATAAGAGCATTTCTGGTAAAGAGATGATCAAGAGATTGTTCTTCATGCCAAAAAGCACAGGTTCTATGTTGGCTAAGTTCTTATTCGATCTCTTGTTCCGAGTCTATATCTATCAGTTGCCATCTAAGTAATATCACTTTCCGAGACATATTAAGACTGAACACAGCATTTTTTATCAACTTGGTTCTAGAATGAGCAGGCAAATTATTAGTTTGCTATAGAGAGTATTAGGAAAATATACAGCTGTTGTATATTTGATGTTTACTGTATATGTACTCAGTCTTTTCTCAATGAAAATTGATTTAGCCATCCTATCATCTTTTCATGGTATCAGAGCAGGTCTAAGATCCTGACTCATTGCTGCACTCTAATCTCTCGTGTAGCAACTCTCTTTCAATCATCATCATGGCCGGTGGCAATATCACACCACCACTTCCCAAAACTGACAAATCGTCAGCAGTCCCTAATGATTCCGGTGGACCGGTATGGCGGCTTGAGCGACGGAGGGGTTCGGCAGGTGCGGCAACGATGTCCGGTGGAGGAAAGGGCCGTTCAGCCGGAGATTCAGAGCGAAGGGGTGATGACGGCGGCACTAGAGATGGCGACGCCGAAGTGGTGGGAGGCAGGTCGGGATCGGACGGAGGAGAAGGAGGGACAGGCAGAGAGGTGAGATGGGTGTTTTTGAGACGACGAGAATAAGTCTGGAGAGACGGAGCCGGCGTCGGCGCTAGAGAAGCCGGAGTGGAGTCAAGAAAAGAAGGGATATGGATTGGGCCCGAAGAGTGGGCCTGCGAAGGGAGAGTTGGACTGGACTGAGGAGAGACATAAGGAAAGATTTGTTCATGAAATCTGACATCGCAGCTAATACAGATTTTCTTTGCCGATATATCATATAACCGATAAAAATGGATGGCTTAGCACGATAGTCAAACTTATGTGTTTTATGAACATTAGTGGCATAAGCTAAACATCCAAAAACGCGGAGATGAGAATAAGAAGGTGGTGTTGAATAAAGCAATTCGTATGGAATTTTGAAAGAGAGTAGAGGGGAAGGTATCCGATTGATGATATGAACAGCGGTGAGAGCACACTCCCCCCAAATTTCGGTAGGAAGTTGAGCTTGAAATTTCAAAGCTCGGGCGACTTGCAAAATGTGACGGTGTTTGCGTTCCACAACCCCATTTTGTTGAGGTGTGTAAACACAAGAATGTTGAAAGATGACACCGTTGTCATGAAAAAAGGGACGAAGTGAAAGAAATTCGCCACCATTGTCACTTCGAAAAGTTTTAATGCGAGAGTCAAATTGTGGAAGCATAGTTGAAAAAACGTTTGATAAGTGGTTGGGCTTCATCTTTGAATCGCATCAAAAAAATCCATGTGAAACGTGTATAATCATCAACAATAGTGAGAAAATAGTGAGAATTAGAAAGAGAAGGGTGTCGATAACGACCCCAAATATCACAATGAATAATCTCAAAAGGTTTTGTTGAAGAAATAACACTAGTAGAAAAAGGTAAACGACTTTGCTTGGCCAAAGGACATATGGGACAAGCATCATTGTTGGACTGAATGGAAAAATTCAAAAAGTGCTTGGCAATAAAACTCAAACGAGAAGGAGATATATGGCCGAGGCGACTGTGCCAAAGGTTGGTGGAAGAGGTGGTGAGGTTGCAGGCTGGTTGGTTTGAAGGTGAGGAGTGGTTGAATGAAGATTTCTCCGTCACTAGTGCCACCAAATAGTATAGTCCATCACGCAGTTTACCCAAACCAATCGTCCTCCTTGTAGCCAGATCCTGCAAAACACACCAATATGGATAAAAGGTCACCGAACAGTTCAGACCCCTTGTCAAACGACTAACAGACATCAAATCAACTTTGAATGTAGGTACTGATAACACATCATGCAGATAATAATTGCGATTCAAAGGTAAAGACCCTTTTGCAACAATTTTGGCTCGTTCTCCACTAGGCAATGATACAGTCGGCAAAGAATAATTTTGAACTTTATATAGCAATTTAGATGAGGAAGTGATATGATCCGTCGCCCCGCTATCAATAATCCAATTACGGGTATCGACTTTGGACAAACCTGGTTTCGTTACCGCATTTGTCTTAGAGTTAGAGCCCTCATCATGAATCTTGGGGATAAGTGATAGCAATTGTTTGAGTTGATCCTCTGATATTGAGACCAATCTTTTCTCCGATGCATAATTAGCAGCAGCTTTGTTATTGTTGTCGTAAATCTTTGGGCTTGAATTATTCTTAGCCTTTGGACGATCTTCTGGGTACCTATGTAGTTCAAAGCAAAACGATGTTGGCCTTGATCAGCCCGTCGTCCTCCCTTCCAGGCGCCAGGATGAGCTCCACCAGCGCCGTCGCGATCGGCTTGACCACTTCAAGCTTCTGCTGCCAGCCTCCTATTCCCAGATCGAACGGCCATGGCGGCGTTGCCGGCATCCTCCACAGTATGAGTTGCGGCAATCAGGCGCTGCTTTTCTTCTTGGAGAACAGAAGAGAAGGCTTGACGAACGGTGGGTAAAGGCTTCATGAGAAGGATCTGTCCACGGATTGCCTGGTATGTTTCATTCAATACTATTAGAAATTGCATCAGTCTTTGTTGATCTGTTTGTGCTGCTTGTGTTGGATCGAGTGCTACTAATTCATCCCATAGAGCTTTCAATTTTGTGTAGTAAACTGAGATAGAGAGTTGTTCTTGTCGAAGAGAAGAAATATCTCACTGAATCTCAAAGATGCGAGTTGCATTTGCTTGAGAGAAATGCTCATAGAGATCCTCCCAAACTTCATGAGCACTAGAGTAATAGGTTACGTTATCGGCTATTTTTGGATCGCAAGGATTGACGATCCAGGAATGAACCATATCATTGCATCGCGACCAAGTCGCATAACCTTTAGGATCAGTTGCTTTTGAGGGAGCTTTGATGGAACCGTTGACAAATCCAAGCTTGTTCTTGGAATTTAGAGCTCTAACCATAGTCATTTTCCAACCAGAATAGTTATCCCCATTTAGGAGTTTGGAGACGAGAACCAATCCGGGATGATCCGAATGTTGAATGAAATAAGGATTCGAAGGCTCTGCCTTGAAGGCTACAAATTATATGATATATTGGCAAAGAAAATCTTTATTAGCCGCGATGTCAGATTTCATGAACAAATCTTTCCTTATGTCTCTCCTCAGTCCAGTCCAACTCTCTCTTCGCAGGCCCACTCTTCGGGCCCAATCCATATCCCTTCTTTTCTTGACTCCTCTTATCAGACACCAACGACCATCATCATCCAAATCAATCTCCACCAGAAAACGCCGATCCTCCCTCTCCCGATTCCTCTCCTCACTCCACTCCGGCTTTTCTGGCGCCAACGCCGGCTCCGTCTCTCCAGACCTATTCTCGTCGTCTCAAAAACACCCATCTCACCTCTCTGCCCGTCCCTCCTTCTCCTCCGTCCGATCCCGACCCGCCTCCCACCACTTCGGCGTCGCCATCTCTAGCGCCGCCGTCATGACCCTTTCGCTCTGAATGTCCGGCCGAACGGCCCCTTCCTCCACCGGACATCGTTGCCGCACCTGCCGAACCCCTCCGTCGCTCAAGCCGCCATACCGGTCCGCCTGTCAAATTGAGTGATTATGTCTGCTCGCACGTTTGCTCCGACCAATCCTCTTCCTTAACTCCAGGTCCGACAAAAGGTACGCGCTATCCATTGGCGAATTATGTTTCTTACCATCGATATAAGCCTGCACAGATGTTTTATTGCTCAGATCAGTACTGTTACAGAACCAAGGAATTACTCGGAAGCTGCCGCTCATCCTGAGTGGCAAGCGGCCATGGATTTTGAATTAAAGGCTCTTCAGGACAATGGCACTTGGTCTCTTACTAAACTCCCTGCCGGCAAGACACCAATTGGATGCAGATGGGTATATAAAGTTAAACATCGTTCTGATGGTTCCATTGAGCGATACAAAGCTCGCCTCGTAGCTAAGGGCTTTACTCAGCTAGAAGGCATTGATTATCACGATACCTTTTCGCCAACAGCTGAAATCATCACAGTACGTTGTTTGCTTGCATTGGCTGCGGCCAAGGGCTGGTCCCTTCACCAAATGAATGTCAACAACGCCTTTCTTCAAGGGGATTTACAGGAAGAGATTTATATGTCTCCGCCGCCGGGGCTTCGGCAACAGGGGAGGAAGGTTTGGTGTGTCGCCTTCATAAATCATTATACGGTTTGAAACAAGCTTCTCATCAATGGTTCGCCAAGTTCTCTGAGGCTATCCGCTCTGCCGGATATGTACAATCCCGGGCAGATTACTCTCTTTTTACCAGAAAACAAGGCATGTCTTTTACTATCCTCCTGATATATGTTGATGATATATTGATTACTGGGAATGACCCTCAAAGTATTGCTGCGACTAAACAATTTCTGCATAATCACTTTCATATCAAGGATCTTGGTAATTTGAAATACTTTCTTGGCATTGAGGTTTCCTCTTCTAAAAATGGGATTGGGATTTTTATTTCCCAACGTAAGTATGCATTAGAGATTATTGAGGATGCAGGACTGTTGGGGGCAGCCCCTGTAGACACACCTATGGAACGAGGATTAAAGCTTTCTGAAAAGAGTGATTTGCTCAAGGATCAAGGTCGCTATAGGAGGTTGGTTGGCAGGTTAATTTATTTGACTGTGTCGAGGCCAGATATCACTTATGTTGTTCATGTGTTAAGTCGCTTTATGCATCAGCCAAGGAAAGCACACATGGAGGCAGCACTTAGAGTTGTGCGTTACCTCATACATGCACCTGGTCAAGGTCTCTTCTTCTCTTGAGATAATGATTTGAGACTAAGAGCCTTTTGTGATTCGGATTGGGCGGGTTGTCCACTCACCAAACGGTCTACTACAGGATATTGCGTATTTCTTGGACTTTCATTGGTTTCTTGGAGATCAAAGCGTCAAAAGACCGTGTCACTTTCATCAGCGGAGGCAGAATATCGTGCTATGACCGGAACATGTTGTGAGCTAACTTGGTTGCGGAATCTACTTGCAGATTTGGGTATAGCACATCGAGAGCCTGCCTTACTATATTGTGACAATAAAGCAGCGCTACACATTGCTGCAAATCCCGTTTTTCATGAGCGAACCAGGCATATTGAGATGGATTGCCATTATATTAGGGACAAAATTCAAGACGGATCTGTTGTTACAAGATTTGTGAGTTCATCACATCAGCTGGCAGACATTCTGACCAAAGCTTTGGGAAAAGAAGCCTTTGTTCCTATGATTCGCAAGTTGGGAGTGCAGGATATTCACTCTCCAACTTGAGGGGGAGTATTAGGAAAATATACAGCTGTTGTATATTTGATCTTGTGTATCTTCTCTATTTAGAATGTGTTTATATGTTACCTTATGGAGATCTTAAATGTAGGATAGTTTCCTAGTAGAACATATTTGTTTACTGTATATGTACTCAGTCTTGTATCAATGAAAATTGATTTAGCCATCCTATCATCTTTTCAGAGAGAGGCTGATAATTTTAACAGAAAGCCTGCCGTTTCCAGCAGGACCCCAAACTAGTTCATTTTGCAATGCCTAGTAAAAGGCAACAAGGCTATAGAAAAAAGAATCTAATGAACACAATATCATTATGTACATAGATAGGAAGCTTAGGAACGACCCAGGCACCACACTATGTAGTAACAAACTCTTGTCCTTCAGATCAATTTGTGATCTTTGCTGATCAGTAACAAAGTTTGGAAGTAGAACGGGGCAGAACCAATTGATGTGCCGGAGTAAATGTCAGTTCCATAACCCACAGTCCATCTTGTAAATTTTGTTGGCAAAGTTCTAGCTCCTAGAATACAGTACATTTCCCAGAAGAAAAGGCAAAGTAGGTTTGTCCTGGTCAAGACGAGAGAGAAAAGAGCTATGCCTATATATTGCAGTCATAACTAAACCACTAAATATCAGGTTCAGAAAGGAGTATCCAACCAAGTTTAGCTAGTTCTACCTTACAAATCTATTCCGTAGTCCTTAGACCAAGTCCTTTACTTCTAGACTTTTAGATAGAGGGCTTTACGGATCATTGACCAAAAAAATAAAAATAAAATAAAAACCTTCTTGAGCAGTATGAATCTCATGAAGTTGATCAGAAAGAGATATATATATATATATATATCCAAAAGTGGCAAGTTAAAAGTAATGGAGTAGTTATGTTGAACCGGCTGTAAATCCTCATGCATGTAAATCATTTTCCCTCTGAAACAAGTCAAAAGGACAGTAGAGTTCCAGGTCCTTAGCTTCACGTGTGTTCAATTCAACCCAGACAACTGGGAGCAGGGAATTAGAGGTTGAAGAACGGGTGCTTGCTGTATGATTATGATTCGTATGCTTACAACTCTAATCTCAACTATTATAGACCTGAATCCTTCACAGCTATGGCATTTTTGTACATGAATACTCTTTCATTCACTACTACATCATTCAGAGTATATATTTTAGGAAACCAAAAGCTTGATTGAGGACCACTTATTTGCAGAAGAACAAAACTATAAAACGCTCCTCAAGCTATGAAGTATTCGGTGCAGTTTCTTTATTACTAAACTGGACTCGGTTTTGCATAAACTTGAAACAGCTCACACATCATTTTCAATTTTCTTAACCCCAAACAACTTCCCCAGATTAGGTATTACCTTCTTCTTCTGAATGGGGAAATTATTCATATGCCGAGATCCAGGAGACGCAGATTTCCGGAGCTTGGCTCGCCTTGACGGAGTTAAATTTCCATTAGTCCGCCGGTTTCCAGATGCTGCATTTCTGTAACTCTTTTGTCTCCAGTTTTGTATTTCTTGTCCCTCAAGCATCCTTTCAGGTCTAGATGCCTGTTGCTGTTTCAACCCCACTGTCGTTTCTTTCATCTCTCTCTCAGCTAAGTCTATCTTTATCAATATTTCCTTCTCACTGGCCTTTATAGCTTCAATCCAAGCCTGAGCTGCTGCTACCTTTTTATCAGCAATTTCTTCGGCCACAACTGCGCGTCCAGTCAAGTACTCATATTCAAACTTGGATATGGTAATTGATGAACTACTCTGAGCTGCAGAAGCTCTAGCTCTCATGCTAGTCTCAATAAGAGTTTTGAGATTTTCAAGAGCTACAGCCTCTGAAGATTTGATTTCTTCAAGTTCTTGCATTGCAGCCTCAAACTTTTCCTCAGCTACGTCTATATCTGATTCAAGCTTGAGTATTTCCGACTTGATGGTTGCAGCCTCTTCACTGGCCAGCTCCTTCTCTTTTTTTGCGGCATCAGCATCCGCCTTAAGCTGTTCAAGAGTGACACAAAGACTGGATAGAATTGAATTTGCTTTTTCTTCAGATGCAGATACAGCTTCCAACTTGGCATTGGCTCTAAGAAGTTTTGAATTGAGATTTTGAACAGTTAAATCCGCTTTATCTTCTGCCTTCTTTATCCGTGCTGTCTCATCTGTGATATGCTTCATCTCGTTTCTTATAACATCCATGGAGGCCATGTACTGAAATCCTTCTTCCTTTACTGCAGCCAGTTCTTTCTTTGCCGCCTCTAGTTCTTCTGTGATCGACTGAAACAAGGGTGAAGCTTCCGAGTCCTCTCCTCTTTGGAAACTAGTTTCCGGGAGCTGCATGCTATCTGTCATTTGACCACTACTTTTTTCCATTCTTTTAACTAACTGTAGTTCATTCTGCAACACATCCACATTAGACAATGTTTCAGATAATTTGGTTTCAACTTGTTCTGACTGATCAATCTCTTGAGTAATCTCGTTCACTTTTTTCCTGGTTTCCTCCACCACATATGATTGTTGATTGGCTTCTTGTTGTCTTTGAGCTTCAATATCTCCAATTTCTTTCAAGGCTTCAATCCGAGCCAACTCAACTAGCACTTGTTCTTCATCAGCTTCCTCAATCTCCTTCCTGATAGCTTCTGCCGAGCTTGTATAAAACATCATCTTTTCGTTTGCAGCTTCTGCTTGCTTCTCTGCCTGCGATTTCTCTTCCAAAACATTAGCCATATCGAGCTTGAGCATGCTCAGTTCCTGCTTCAAAAGCTGCAATTCTCTCATGACTTGTTCAAAATTTTTGTTATTCTCCACATGAGCATCCCCAACAGGCAATAATACTTGACTATCTCCACGCCTTCTCGGTTTCCTCAGTGCTTCAATCTCTCTTGTGTGTGCTCTGGCCACCGTGTTTGATTCCTCAATTACTGAAGACAGATCTTTAGCTATCTTCTTTGCATCATATAGCTCGATCTGCGCCTGTTCTTTGACCAAGTCTGTGTCAGTTCTGGTTTCTCTGTATCGACCTATATCCCTCCTTGCCATATGGAGTTCTCTTGCTCTTGAAGGGGACTTTTTTGGTAGACAAAAAGGAGCAAATGTGTACGTACATTAGGAAAGGCATGATCACATTTACAATACAGACTAGTACATCAAGGAAAGTCAAATTAAGTCAAAAAAGAAGAACTAGAAATGGGAATGTGATGATACCTCTGGGCTATCTAACGGGGGATGATGTTTCTTGAGCAAAGGAGAAGGACTACCTTCAAGAGTTCTATCTCCATATACTAGACTGTTCGCGGATCGAACCGACCCAAATCTTCTTCTGCTCATCCCAACCTGCAAGTTCAACACAATTCTGTTAACTTCCACTAAAAGATGTAGCTCAATTTGAATGTGGATGGAAACAAAACACAAACTCGCATACCTACTTGGAAATGTGCATGCGTTGAGGAAGAGCTAGCTGCTTGTTATGCACTTATGTGTAAGGAAGAGGTTGCCGGAGGCTTTGGTACTGATTCTTATTCTTGGTTTTGTTTCTAAGACAGACGGTGATATTATTCATTTCCATCTGACAAGGCAACAAATTATGGCAGCTCATTCATTCTCATGGGTCTGAACTTCTGATGATTGGCTTATATTGGAACTATCGCCAGCCTCATATTCCCCCCTCCCATATCATTTCCCCATCATCTAGTCTATTCGCATTTTATCTCTTTTTTCTTGCTCTTAATATTATGACTTTTTTTTCTTGGTGCTAGGTGAGTGAGTGAGTCCAAAAAGTCATTTGGAAGTGCCTTTGGAAGTGCCAACTACTGGCTTTGTTCGTTGGTATGGTAGGCCATTAAGAGAGGAATTTGAACGCACCGCCTCCAACATTTCACGGCTCGCCGGCAATACAAATTTACAAGTTCTGTGTTGACAAACAACTGTTGTTGTAGGATCCAACAAACTGTCACAGAAATAAAGAAAAAAGTTCTGTGTTACTTACAGTTGGAGTTTCTAACATTGAATTGGAGCTTCTAACATTGTGTGAATACAGACCGGGAATGAAATGTATATTTACAAGCTTAGCTGATGGGTATAGAAATAAAAAAGGAAAAAAGGAAAAAAGTAAAAAAAAAATTATGCATTACTTTCATTTGGGAGTTAAACATTGTGGGAAAGAAGAAGAGAAACCATGGGTAACAAAAAAAACCCTAAAGCTCTCTCTCTCTCTCTCTCTAAGTCGGCCGCCAACCACGAAATCCCACCCTCATCCGGCGATGGTCTAACGCTAGGCAGGTCTCTAGATCTACTGAAGCCATATGACTTTGTTGCCAGATGAAGGATATGTCAGCAACCAAATGCTTTGAGAGGTAATTGGCCAGAGGTTCTTAACAGCTTTTGATCAGCGTGGCTTTTCAGATCAGAGTGGAGGTATAACACCATGGACTCGAGGAGCAGATCTGGTTTCATCTTTCCGATTCCATTTTCGTCCTTGTCTATTCTTGGGAGGAGTTTTGGTTTGGTGGAGATGTTGTTTGGTCTCTAAGTTCGTGGCGACGATAGAGTTTCTTCTCCTTGGGGTGTACTTGTGGCTGCACGGAACAAGGAGGCGGCGTACCACGACGGTGACGTCTCACGAATGCAACTTCATCTCACGGTGGCGACGGCTACGGTGTTCCTCTTCCATGTCCTTCCTACAACTGTGAAGGAAAGTTTGGGCTAGGTCAACTGTTTTGGGTTTAGGTTTAATTTCTTTTTAGGCTTTGGGATGCTTTTTAGTTTATAGTTTTCTAGTACAATAAGTTCTTTTCATTATGACTCTAAGCATTTTTGTGCCTAAGCACTTTTTGTGTCTCATGGCGTCTTGGTGTTATGAGTCTATCTTTTTTTTAGTCTTTTTCTAGTTTTCTAGGTGAGATCTCAACCTATGATCTATTTGCTATTAGATTATAGGCTCCTTATGAGCCGAAATTTGTAATGAGGATGCAACCCTCATATGGATTAGATGATCTTGTTTGTCATCTGTACGCATGACAACAGATCGATTCGTATTGTACCTTCTAGTTTAGTACTAATGAAAAAATTGTCTTTGAGTTCAAAAAAAAAATTATGGGAAAGTAGAAAGGAAATGAAATGGGGCCTCAAACTTGATCAAATGAATAATTACAGTATTACAAAAACAATGAAATTGGAATGGGACAAGTCACAGAGAAAGAGAGAGAAGAGAGAGCAAAAGGACACATTTTCAAGATTTGGAGGCATGCTATTTGCCACGTTTTTAGATGCCAAACCACCCGAGTTGCCAACAAGTGATTGACATTGAAAAAAAAGGCCAAAACCACCAAAGGAAAAATATGAAGATGAACCACAGTGAGAGACAAAGAACTCCAATGGTAAATCTTTTCCTTGATCTCATCAAAAACCTTACCTTTTCTCGTTGTAGTGATCGATCTCAAATGGTCCAGTAAATAATTCTTTCCTTCCTCTACCAAGTGTTGCATATAAAGAGCAGAATTTTCCTTTTGACATCATCGAATTTCTTCAAAAAAGGGAAGAACCAGATGTAGACATCTTCCCAAAACAAACAAAGCATCCGTTGTTGACAAAATGGAGAAAATCCCAATGAATACCAAGTGAAAATTAAATTTTAAATAAAAAAACCGCCAAGACATATAACAACAAATCATATACTAAATTTGTAAACGAACTTGATTCAAATAGTAAAAGTATTAATTATATGAGTAAGATCCCAATGCAAGTTGCCCTATTGGCTTCTCCATGTAAGATGTTAAGTCTTTGGAACCAGGTGTGTTTTATTTAGTGCACTCACATCTTACTTTCCACTTTTCCTCATCTTATACCATCTTCTGGAAAATCTTGTAGAACCGCCAACCAGTCCCTTTCAGTGCATGGATTGTAATGATTTAAAGACAGGTAAAAGAAAGAAAAGAGAATTTATTTCATGTAAAATCCACCCAGGGGATAACAAAAGATCTTCTCAGCTCACATTTCCAGATGCAACTTTGGATCATAATCTCCTTAGTCCCAACATCCTTGCGGAAAACTACTGAGGGGCAGGTTAAGTCTTGCAACATGAGTCACACACAACAAGAGTCAAACAAACTAGTTAGCCTATCCATGTACCCAATTATGTACAAAATGCTCCCCAACACACACCTGTGTATACTCTAACACATATCCTTGTAGGGTGTCAAAATAATAGTGTGCATTTTATAGTGAAACTAGGTAAGTTTTCCTACATTACCCTTTAAATATCAAAATTTATAGAAGCTATTAAGAGAGACAACTTTTTGACTGCTTAGTTATGGCAAGTGGAAGCTAAGATGTACTGAGAGTCATTTTAGGGGAAAGAGTCATCTTGGGAAAAAGACAACAATTCATGTTGCATATGAATGAAAAAGCAAAAGGACATTATGTATCCTCATAGACTGAAATTGATTTTAACCAGTTATTGGAACACATTATGAACATTCAAGTTTAAACACAATTGTATGCTATAAACAAAGTAGGGCACAATCATGAAAAACCTCTAATATTATACAACTCAGTAATCCAATCAATCACCAGGCAAAAGATTAAATTCACTTCAGAACAAAGTCAATACCATATACCTGAACCTGAACATCAGAAACTTTTCAGAATGATTGACCCCAAACTCTCTCTGACGACTTGCTTTGCCATAGGCCATAGCCGACTCCGCCATTCCTTATTGAAATTCAGCAACACGGAATCCCAGTAGGCCCCCATTGAGACTTGATCTGCATTATCAATTCATCAAAACAAATGAACCATCGTTGCATCATTGGCAAGCATGACGCATCAGATTTATACCCTTTTGCTTGAAATAAAATGATATCTCAGAATCCAAATCTAGCAAAAGGTTCTATCAATCATAATAAAGGAGTTTGGTTTGTATTGGGAATGAGTTTCTAAACAACGCAGAAGAAAATTTCCCAACCAAAAGGGAAGATTCTGGTAAATTGACTCTCACCTTCACTCAGAATTCACTACCTACTTTGATTTACCTCAAATCCTCAACCAACAAAATAGAAAAAATAAATAGAAAATGGAGGAGTAAATAAAACTGAGCCAATAACAAAAAATCGAATGATTACAAAAATGGAGTAGCTTTCGGACCCTATTTTGAAGACTATGTTTCGTGGAAAGTAACTTATAACATCAGACAAAATTTTCTCACCCAGCAGGCCAGCACTCGAATCTGTTAAGATATGATGTCTAATGCATCTTTTTATTTTTAATAATTTGGGTTTGGGGTCACTTAAGTTTAGCTCTAATTTTTATTCTCAAGCATTAAGTTATAAAAAAAAAAACATTGTATTACTTCAGATAAGCAACCTGAGTTAAACTACTATAAAAGCAAAAGATTACTTGATTAAATCCAAATTCTTTCCCTACAGGTGAAGACTCCATATATGCTAGTGCATACCTTTTTGACAGAAGATAAGTGGGCACAGAAATAATTTTGAGCCTCAGGACACACTTTACCCAGGCCTTGATTATCCAGATTCTCTGATGGAAATTCAGTAAGGGCTCCAGCTTTGTTTGAAACTTATCTTTTCCAGAGACTTCGAATATGTTTGAACTTCTAAGCAACATCCCCTGTAAGTCAACTTCTGATGTTGTTGACATTTGTTTTTCAATTCTTTTTTTTCTTCACAAATGTCAAAACACGAATGTCAAAACTGTGTTATTAGACAAAGCCTATATTCAGCATTCCTTGGTGCATACCTGTGGCAAAAGACGAAAAACCATATTATGTTCAATAGACCTCCAAAATCAATTAGTATGTCAATTAGTAAAGAACAAAAAAAAAAAAAAAAAAACATACTTTTAACAAAAATGCATCATAGTATGTCAATTGCTATCTTCATATGCTTCACCATCCCATTTAGTAAGCTACATATACTGTCACTTTGAGGATGTGATGAGCATCCTACAAGAAATTCATGCACAACACCATTAATGCTGATCCAACTACAGCCAGGCTTCTTGGTCACTCCCTTTTCCCTCATAAACCGCCTCAGAGAAGAGACATCACCCCATCGATGATCAGATGCAAATGCATTAGCCAGCATGACATAACCGCCGGTATTGTCAGGGTCAGATTGAACAAGTTTATCGGAAACATATTCAGCTAAGTCTAATCTAGAGTGGAGTAGGCAACCTCCAAGCAGAGCACCCCACACAATACTATTAGGCTCAAAAGGCATGGAAGTCACAACCTCGAGAGCTTCCTCAACTAGGCCTGCTCGGGCAAGGAGATCAATATAGCAAGCATAATGTTCTAATTTAGGTGAAATGGAAAAGACTGAGGTCATATCCTTGAATATTTGACGTCCTTTCTTGGAAAAACCTGAGTGGCTGCATGCACATAAAGCACCAAGGAAGGTACCAGCATTGGGTTGTAAACCAAAATCTTGGACTTTAGAGAATAGCCTGAGGGCCTCCTCTCCTTCACTGTTAACAGCAAGACTCATGATCATAGCATTGAACGAAACAATGTCTTTCGACACCATCTGATCAAAAACCTCTTTTGCATTCACCAAACTCCCACATTTGGAATACATGTCAATCAGAGCAGTGGCTAGAATTCTATTTGATTTAATCACACATCTGCTTCCTTTTGATTTCAGGTATTCATGAACCCACCTGCCAAGCTCTAAATCGCCAACTTGAGCACAAGCTGAAAGCACACTCACCATAGTAATGTGGTTAGGCTTTCGAGTGGGATCTCCCACCATCAACCGGAAAACACTCAAACAATCCAGAGGACAACCATTCTGAACATACGCACCAATAACAGCATTCCAAGGCAGCACACTTCGCTTCCCACTCTCCGAAACTCCATCAAACATTTCCCTGCTCTTCTCAACCTTCCCCCATTTTCCATACAAATACACCAGCACAGTCTTAGCAGAGTCCAACCCAACTACATTGTCATCAACTCGCGACAGAATCATAACCCATTTCCCAATCTCTGACATGTCAAGACTCGAACAAGCCGACAAAACACTGACCAATGTAGCATCCTCGGGCCGCAAATTCCCCTGAACCATCATCACAAAAACCTGCAAGGCCTCCTCAGCGTAACCAGATTGCGCATAGCCAGCAACCAAAGAAGTCCAGCAGCAAACAACACCCTTGTCAGGCATTTCATCAAACACCTTCCGTGCAGAGCCCAAATCCTTTACTCCCTTGGCATACACAGCAACCAGGCCATTACCGACGAAAGGATCAGAGAGAAACCCTGTTTTGACAACATGGGTGTGGATTTGATTGGCATGAACAGAATCCCCACATGACTTGACAAGGACAGAGAAGGTGAAGCCGTTGGGCGAAAGGGGGATCTGTTTGAGGGATTGGAAGAGGGACAAGGCATTGGAGAAGAGGCCCTGTTGGGCAAAGAGGCTGAGGAGGGAGTTGAAAGGGAAGAGATTGGGTTTTGGGAGGGAGCGGAGGATTCGGAGAGAAATGTGAGGAGAAGGGTAGTGTTTGATGAGGCGAGTGGCGATGAGGTTGTTGTGGTGGGCGCCCAGGAGGAAGATTTGGGCGTGGATCTGGAGGAGGTGGGAGGTTGAGAGAGGACCCTGGAGGAGAGAAGCTAAGTGAAGAGGAGAGTGAGGGGAAGGAGAAGGAGAAGGCTTGAGCTTTTGAGATTTGAGGAACAAGTTCATGGCTTTTGGGGGGATTCCCCAGTTTTTGAAAAGCTATTCCTTATATTGGCAGTTAAAAAAAATAGTTTTTCCACCAGAAAATAAGTATAATGAGAAGTTGAGTTACAACTATCTGGTAATGGGTAGAGATTCAAACAGAGTCTTTATATAGTCTGACATGTTTTAACTGGCATGACTCCTTTTTCTATTACCTGTTAAGAAACAGAACTTAAAGAGATAAATCTACTCAAACCGAGCATGCATGAAACAAAGGCAGAGTTACATGTAGTATCCACAAAATCATTGTTCTACAAAGATGAATCCTCCTCCACTCCTCCCCCCCCCCCCCCCCCCCCCCCTCCATTCTCCCCCCTGATGTGAATAAACAATGATGAGAAATTATCCATAATAGACTTGGTTAAACGATTGAAGTTAATGTTTTGGAGAACAGTAAATCCAAACACCTGATGATTTGAAGAACAATGCAAAATCATGGTTTAGAAAAACTATACTTTTATCTTTCTTCTGCTAGGAGGAACAATACATAATGTAATTGTACATGCAGTAAATCAGTAAATTGAACACACAGTGATAGTTCATGATTGATATGATACTTGGCAAATTAAGATAACACAGTTCCAACGTTTCGTATCAAATTCAGGTAGAGAGGAAAAAACCATTACCTAAACAGAGTATAACCTAAAAGCGTTCAAGGTTCTGGGTTTGCGATAGCACAATTTTCTAATATTTCTCTTTTGATCATTAGCTGCGTGAAACCCAAAACAGAAACAAACCACATAGAGAAACAACTAAGAAGCAGAACAAAGAGGAAACTACAGCAATAGTAAGATCAAAGGAAATATAGCAAACCAAACGAAAATGTCTAAACTCGCAGAACTACACCAACTCTACAACAATTTAGCTAGTTCTAGACTTAGGCCTATGCATAGTCTTTCAGGAACCAACACAAGAACTTAACACTGAGAGTGGAAAGTAGGTAGTTCCCTAGTCTACTGTTTGAGAATCATAGTTGAACCAAAAGGAAACCACAGCCAAATAAGATCACTGGAACAAAGTAAAACGAAACGGAATCTCAAACTCAAAGTGAACTAAATTAAATCTCCATTGAAATAAGCTTGATTTCGATTTGGCTTTAAAGAATCTATAGAAGAACTTAACATAAAAACTAAAGTGGGTAGTGGTTCACTACTTCACAGCTCGAAAAACTCTGCATTGAACACGAGAGAACACAAGAGGGGTTGTAGTTTCCATAGAGCAAGTACCCAATTAGCTTCTGTAGTTTCAAAACCACATAGTACCTCAAATTCAATGAGATTCTCTACTTCCTTTCATAAACTTTCTAGCGACCAAACACAAATAAACATCCGAACTCGAAAAAAAAAACAGAAACCAATCAACACTAACTGAAATTGATTCTGGAGTCAAAAGACAAACCTGACTCGAGCAGCGGCTGCATTAGATTAAGGTAGGTAGAGCCTGTGATACTGAAAACCAAATAGCTCGGGTTGTGGTTAAATTATGCAGGTAAATCTACGTTTAAACTCCTGTAATTGAGGAGGTAACTATAATTTACTTGTAACTTTGAAGATTTTAGAGAGATTTGGGCAATTTTGGGTCGGTATTAAATTGTCTTGCGCTCTCAAAAGGCACGAATCCGACAAACAAAAGAACAGAGAGACAGCCAAGGCTGACTGTGTGGAATCCTCATAGCCATAGAACCATGTGTCAACCATAAGAGGATACAAATATGGTGGCTACCATGAACCAGAACCAGTGCCAACCATAAGGCAAACAATCTTTGAGGAAAGGTCTGAATCGTAGCTGTGTTGGTGTCCTTTTTTAGCACCAACGGGTTAACGAGATTTCCGTTGAAGTCATACGTTTAAAATGGTGAGGTTATTCTCTTATGTGTATGTGTGTGTGTGTGTGTATATATATATCTCTTTTTGTGGGTACGTCAGGAGGGTGTCCTCCCATGGCAAGAAGCATAGTTGCTAAGCTCATTTATTCATCTTCTTTCACAAAATTAGTGTTGTTGTGAAGATCATTTCAGCCTTGGGAAGACTTGGTATTTAAAGGAAGAGAGATTGGTGACGTGGAAAGGAGGAGCATGGGCTTAGCATGGCTATTCCTCAAAATCAGGGTGTCAGCCCTCGTTCCTGACATTCCAAGAAGGGTTTGGCAGGATTGGTAACACGTGTCAACACTATGTGGTCTCTTTTTTTAAGTCAGTCTTGAGTCATGTCTTCGTGATACGTGGGGAAAGTGGGTGAAGGGTAAACCATAGATCTCAGTTGACATGTCTCTACGCGACTCTTGGACGTCTAAGAGAGAGCTTAAGGGTTGAGGATCATAAGCCTTGGAGGTCGAACTATTGGCCTTAGAAGTTGAGGCTCTTGGTTAAGTCATGATATGTTCTAATCTTATCATGCGGCCTAAAAGGTGAGGTAACCACTTGGTGATAGTCCAAGTTACTTGGTGACATGTCAAGACGCTTGGTGTTAGTCCAAGAAAGACTTTGAATGCTAAGTTAGGCATCTGACTATTATTTACGTGTGAGGATCATCTCTATTTCTCGAATAAAGATTTAAGTGCATTGAAAGGTTAGTGTCCTATGTGGCTCTTTGACATTTCAACGTTTCTTATGTGGAATAGATTGAAAAGTCAAGTTTCGTTGTCGAACCAAATTATGACATCAACAAGACCCCAATTCCCTAGACAACCAAGGCCTTTGTTGGATAGGGAACTCAATTGGAAGAAGAATTTGGTGTACCTAAGTTTGAGTAAGTGGTTTTTGTTGAAATGACAAGAGTTGATTGCATAAGAAATCAATCTTGTCGCGTCGAGGTAAGTTTTCTAGGGTGGTTTACCATCTTCATGCTAGCTCGAAGGTTTGGACTATGAAGGTCCTAAGCGGGTTATGACAACATCCTCGACTTGGAGTGATGATAACCTTGACTGGTGAAGGTTCTTGATAGGAGACTAAATCTTTGGAGAGTGGTCTCCAATAGATAAAAGAGTTAGGCCCTTGACAAAGGTGAGGATGGGTTAAACGACTTCATTTTGGTTCTCTTTGAGCTCTAACTATTGACTATAATTTTACATCTACGTGCATTATCCCTACTTTGGATAATTTCACTAAACGATTAGCATAACTTATAAGGGAATGTATGACCGCCATCTATTGTTCGGAATAAAATTCTCACTATTCGTTTTGGTGGGTGGGAGTCCAAGAGCCGTGAATGCTCTTCATAAACCCTAAGACTCGCTCAGCTGATATATCAAGTGAGTTGGACTTTAATGCACTCTCATGAGTTGGTCTCGTCTATCAAGGCTTCTTCATCTGGTGACTCAAGTCCCTTGGTGTTGGATGACCAAGGCTACTAGTAATACCTTTATCTTAGATGGATTTTTGCTGAGATAGCTATACCTTTGTGTTCCAATAAACTTCTAGGAGTTTACATAGATAGATTTGTGGAACTGGTACCCTATTTGGTGTGCATCTGGGCATTGACACATGTTCATCAGTAATGAGCTGACGTAACAAGAATTGAGTAGTCATATGCTTAGCACGGAGGTCTTTGCCGAATTGTTGAATAGATAGATATATTTTCAAGCTAATTCGTTAGTGCAAATTCCGATCTCAACATGATTTATAACATGCAAATAGTATAAAGATATATAATTCTTATAATATAGAATACTCAAGATGTATAAAGATATAAGTTGATACTTAATGTAGTTGAGCCCCCACCTTCTAATACCAACTTATTCCTATTGGTGCTCAAAGAACTTATCAGTCTTGGCATGTCAAGAAAATCCTTAAGAATATGTAGAGTGCATTGTAATAACCATATTAGGTCTATCAATTAACTGAGAATATGATGTACCGACTGAAACATAGCTTGCTCTTTTGGATGCGACGTGTTGCGGATGGTGTCGCGTGGACATTGTCTTGATATGAGACTATAGTAGCGGAAGAGTTGAGTGTAGCATGTCAAGACCTCTTCGGCGAAAGTATGTGTCCAAGTCTAGCAAGATGGTGGGCTGAACACTCTTCCTCCTTCTAGGGTTGGCTCTCCTAGTCACTTATTTTCTTCATATTGGAAAAATGTGACTCTTTTCTTATTCGCACATTGAATTTGTCACACCCCAATTTTCGAAGGATAAATTTTCAAAAATTTGGGCGTGATATAACTCAAAATCTTAAAATCCCAAAACATGCTCAACAACTTCCAAACTAACAACAATACTGGAAGTGTACAAATCAACAAACTCGTAATTCGAGTTAAACATTAAACCTACTTAATTGCATTAACTTCAAAAGTCTAGTAATAATTAAGTCGCTCACATGAGTTTAAACAACTGTCACGACAAAATAAAATAAAGTGCACAGAAACTAAAATCCTGCCACTATGCCTCCGCCTCAACCCTGCTGATCAACACCTGCAGGTCTAACCCCTACACCAGGAAATGGTGCACCGGGTTGTAAACAACAAACCCGGTAAGCTAAAAAGCCGTATGAGTAAATCCCAAAATGACAAAATACTTCTACCAATGAAGTAAAACACATGAACAACATATAAAATTGATAATTCCTGCATTAGTAGCTTAGTTCAGGAATCACCGAAAATCAAAAGAATTCAAGAGAAATAATTAAGGAAATATAACCAATCACAATCACTCAAATCATAAATGAAATCCTGCAAAAAGCGTAGTTCAGGAATTCCACTAAAAATCATACAATTAAGATTAAAGAATCTCCTGCGGACAAGCATAGTTCAAGAGATACTCAAAGCAAGGAATTTAAATGACAACACATAAGAACATCACACAATCATTTCTCTACTCTTACTTATGAGTTCGCCAACACTTAGTCATCCCCCATAAGTAATCAAACAAATGCGTACTCATGAGTTCATCAACACTTAGTCATCCCTCATGAAGTACCAACATACATACTAGAGCTCTATACTGACCGTAACCAATCACCCGGCCAAGGCTTGGTTCCCGGTCCACCATGAAGGCTCCTAATCTAATACACATAATCACCACTAAGGCACACACATCCACAACTAATGCATACAATCACCACTAAGGCACCACATCCACAACTAATGCAATAAAATCACCACTAAGGCACCATTCACCAACGAATACACACAATCACCATTCAGGCACACATTTACAACTAAGACACGTTACCACCACTAAGGCACCAATTCACAACAAAAGCACACATTCACCACTAAGGCACCAACATGAACAAAAGTCCATTTGAAACATTATATTTTTAAAAGAAAACTTGTTTTCACTTACCATGAGCCGTTAGCGATCAAGCTCATATATTTTAAAACAAACAAAAGATAAACATAATTTTTAAATCAAAACATCATCATCATCATTTAATCATCATCATAAAATCACCATAATCATCATTTAATCATCATCATATAATTACCATGATCATCATCTAATCATCATCATATAATTACCATGATCATTATCATCATCACATAATCACCAACATTTTCATCCATATTATCATCACTAAAATCATCAAGATTATAATCATCATCATCATCAACATCATCATCATCATCATCATCATCATATAATCACCATAATCATCATTTAATCATCATCATCATAACCACCATAAGTAAAAGGGTCACAAAGTGAACTTTGGTGAGATTTTACTCACCTAAATACTCCCGCTGCGTCTTCACAAAAACACAAGAGCCAAGCTTACTAACAACTCCACAAGCTACCTAATCAACAAAAAATATAACCTTATTAACCACACAAAAAGAAACAACGTACCTTTAACCAACCCTTAGCCTAAAGGTTGCCCAAAGGAGGCAATCCTTCCTCTGAGACCTCCCAAGGTCATTGGACACTCAACAACAAATAATACTACCTCCAAGATCAACCTTTTCAAGGTTTAAGACCTAATAACACCAAGAACAAAATATCACCTTAAATACCAAAATCAAAACAACACTTAGCCTTCACACACAACAACAAACTAGTAACTACAAGGACTAGCTAACACTGCATCCAAAGCCCCCACACTGCTCGGACGCGCTCCCACGCGCCGCCACAGGCGGCGGCGAGTGAGCCCCACGCGCCACTACCAACTTCCGAATTTGAGAAAACTCAAAACATGAAACTTGTAGATTGAAGCATGGTGAACAACTTTAATACCTGAGGTTTTGACTGGTTCGGCCGGGATCGACCGGAAAACACCCCGCAATACCACCCTGGAAAAACAAAATCCACACCTACAAAACCGGCCCCAAAACTTGATTTCTAGATCACCAAAGGGTAGAAACATCTCTAGAAGAGAGAGGAGAGCAAGACTCACCTAAGCTTGGCCGGAATCGGCATCGAAATTGCTGATTTCCTGGAGGAACAGCAGCAGCTCCGCCGCTTCGTGGCAGCTTCCAGGCGGCGCGACGGCGAGCAAGACTGCCCTAACAGTGGAGAGGAGACCCGTGCCGACCCAATGGGACCGACGACGTCCAATTTGGTGGCCGGATGAGGGAGAACCAAGCCGGAGAAGATGGGAGAGCGGGAGGAGGTCGGGAGAGAGGAGAGAGAACTGAAAATAGGTTTCCAAAAAATAACTTCCCCACATTTTTCTACTTATACACTTTCCAAACCCGGAAACTAACTTCCTCTGACCATAACTTCTTCATACGACGTCTGTTTCACGCGTGCCACATGTCTACGAACTCGTATTGACAAGCTCTACAACTTTCAAGAAGGAAGTTTTCGAAGAGAACTTACGGAAAATAAAGTCAAATTTTTGACCCTTCAAAACCATAACACGGCTTCGGTAAATTATGCAACCGAACTCTTCCACGCTTCCTTCAAATCTCAAAACACACTAACTTCTAACTCGAAAATTTCCAAATAATATTAGAAACTAATATTAAATTTCCGGGGTATTACAGAATTGAATATGCCTTGTTGCCATGTGTGCAAGACTCATGTCAATGAGTTCTACTTGTGTGGTGGTCTTCTAGCAACGCTGAAATTCCAATATTGTCCATCTAAGCATATAAATATAAATTTATTCGATCCTTGATACATCTGGATGCCTCAGTTGGTAAAGTGAGTGTCGTCATTGAATTTAGACAAGATGGTGGATGCTTAAGGCCTTTCCGTTAGAGGTGCAAACTTCATGGTTGTCGGAAGTCTAGCACACATTTGCGTTATGAGTGTAATACCCTACATTTTCATATCATTTTCCTTGTATTATTCCCATATTTAATGAAGGATTATTTATGAAAATTTATTTTTGGGTTGTGCGTAGTTGAAGTCGGGAGTTTATTTTAAGGTGCTTTGACGTTTAAGGGACCAAAAAGTTGACTTTATTTTTCGTAAGTTATCTTTGAAAACTTTCTTCATGAAAGTTGTAGAGCTAGTCAATACGAGTTCGTAGACATGCGGCACGTGTGAAACGGACGTTGTATGAAGAAGTTATGGTCAATGGGAAGTTAGTTTCCGGGTTTGGAAAGTGTATAAGTAGAAAAATGTGGGGAGTTGATTTTGGAAAAAAAAAAAAAAAAGAAGCAGTCTCTCTCTCTCTCTCCCGACCCTCTCACGCTCTCATTCTTCTCCAACCCATTTCTCTCTCATCCGGCCACCAAATTGGACGCCGCCAGTTCTGTTGGGTCGACACGGGTCTCCTCTTCACTGCTGGGGCAGCCTTGCTCGCCGTCGCGCCGCCTGGAAGCCGCCACAAAAGGCTAAGTGTTGTTTTGATTTTGGCATTTAAGGTGCTATTTTGTTCTTGGTGTTATTAGGTCTTAAACCTTGAAAAGGTTGATCTTGGAGGTAGTATTAATTGTTGTTGAGTGTCCAATGACCTTGGGAGGTCTCGGAGGAAGGATTGCCTCCTTTGGGAAACCTTTAGGCGAAGGGTTGGTTAAGGGTACGTTGTTTCTTTTTGAGTGGTTAATAAGGTTATAACTTGTGTTAATTAGGTAGCTTGTGGAGTTGTTAGTGAGCTTGTTCCTTATGTTTTGTGAAGACGCAGCGGAAGTATTTAGGTGAGTAATTCTCACCAAGGTCCACTTTGGGACCTTGGGACCAATCATTTATGTTTAATGTTGATGATAATTATTATGATGAATGATTTTGATGAGGATTATGATGATGATAATTATTATGATGAATGATTTTGATGAGGATTATGATGATGATAATTATTATGATAATTGATTTTTGTTAATGATTTTGATGATGATTATGATGATTATAAATAAATAAATGAAGAAAAATAATATTATGTTTTTTTATTTAAAATATATGAGCTTGATCGTCAACGGCTCACAGGTAAGATTAAAACCAGTTTTCCTCATATGCCTATTTTTGATGTTATTGTGATCATAATTTTATTGAGTTTTGATAGTTATTCTTGTGAAATAATAAATAATGTGCATATAATTATATCCTTGTGAAGGATATAATTTATAATATGAATCATGTGTTGTTGATGATGATGTGGTGAGATATTGATTTGTTGTTCAAAATAATTCAAACTGGGTTCCAAGCCCTTAACTGGGTGATTGGTTACGGTTATGATGTAATTTTATTTTGTGATTTTTATTAGACAGTCAAACTAGGTTCCAAGCCCTTAACTGGGTGATTGGTTACGGTTATGATGAAATTTTATTTTGTGATTTTTATTGGACAGTTAAACTGGGTTCCAAGCCTTTGGCCGGGTGATTGGTTACGGTTAGGAATAGAGCTCTAGTCCGTCTGTCGGTGTAGGTCATGGGAGATACTTGATGGTATCTGGGACCCATGGGTACACATATTGTTGTTGTAGGTCATGAGGGGTATTTATTAAATATCTAGCACTCATGGGTACATTTCTTGGTAATGTGTGATTTTTAATTATTGATCAAATTTCACTTGTGGCATGTTGGATGTGTTAAATGTGGAGTTATTTTTTAGTTTACTCATACAGACTTATTAGCTTACCGGGTTTGTTATTCTACAATCTTGGTGTAGGGGTTAGACCTGCAGGTGAGGATCAGTAGGGTTGAGGCGGAGGTGTAGTGGCAGGGTTCTCCCTTTTTTTGTCAGACTCTGTATAGTTTTAGAATTGAGTAGACTATATAAAAATCATGAGATTGTTCTCATGTTCTTGTTTTGCACGTTATGTAAAAAAAGAAGTGTAATCTTAATTCAGAGATAGTTTTGTGGGAAATTCTATTCTGTATTCGATGTTGTTGTTGTTGTTGTTGGAACAGGTTGGGATGTTAATATTTTAAGTTAGATCATGCCAAAATTTTTGGAAATTCTCTTTCGAAAATTGGGGTGTGACAATGAGTGAGGTCAATCTCTTGACCATTGTGATTAAGTTGCGGTTGGCGATGATATGATGAGGTTTATCAATCATCTTGGTGGGTCGCCCACTAGCGACTTAAATGTTGAAGGCAAGACCATTACTAGGCCTCCAGGGGTCTGATTCACGCCTCAAGTTACCTCTTCATATCTTCAAGGGTCGATCTTCATTCTCTGTCATCGATTTCAGCAACATGCTCTTAGATTGTATTTCCATCATCCTCATGTTATCCTTCCATAGAAGTGGATTGATCCTTAGTGGCATGCAAGCAACGGGGCTCAAGCGTAGCGCTATTGATGAAGCATCGTTTGTACGCATTCGTGCATCAGTCATTTGCATTCATTACCTACATGTTATCAATGTAAGTTGAATTCTCTGCAATCTTTGTTTTTGTGGTGGTCATTAGCGATAGACTTCTCTCTCCTATAAGTGGTTTGTTGAGCTTTCATGACATTATGTTAGTCTCTTAGAATGTTCGATAATGGAGGTTCGAGGTACTTGATACTTCATTGAGCGGTGGTCACATATCACCATGGAATTTGAAGTAGCCTCATCGACTGTGTGTCTAAGGTTCATCCATGTCTTGGTTGGTCATCATCTAGTGACTTAGATGTTGAGGACATGGTCGTTGTAGAACTTCCAATGGAGATATTCTCCATGTCAATTAGCGTTCTTGACATCTGTGCAAATTTCTTGAAGACACTATTCGTCAAATTTATATCCTTCAATTGGATCGTCGTCTCCCAACTTACATTATAGTGGTGGTGCTCCGATGATGATAATATGATCGTCTCTCTCTAATGATGATAGACATAAGTGAAGGTGTGCTAGTTGTGCTCATATGCCTTTTGAGCTTCTTCCTCATTGGTGGCATGTCTGGGATGTTGGGGGAGTACACATGTGACAACTCCGCGTCAAGAGAGGGTTAGCTCATCTTCCGTCGAATAGAGGTATATGGACTAAGATTCTTGGATATGAACGTCGAACGTCCAAGCTCCAATTGGTGTGGAAGGTGGAAAGGCATGTTGATTTGTCAAGCGTTAGTGGACATCCTTTCCTTCGCTCCTTGAAAGCGTAGTGCACTCCTTCTTGTGCTCTTTCTCATATGTGGGTGCTCACCCTTGCTATAATTTATCTTTATCTCATATTTTTTCTGCTGGTATGTGGGCAACAAAAGAAACATATTAGCTGAAATGAAACATAAGCTAATAAATATAGAAGGATGCAATCAAATGTTAAGAAACCCCATGTCTCATTATGTAACAGTCCGGCCCAGTCCATTGAGATATTGTCCGCTTTGGGCCCAACGACCCTCACGGTTTTGCTCTTGAGGTTTCACCTCAAAACGCGTCTCTCTGTAAGGTGCTAGCTCTGCACATATAAGCATAGCAACTTGTCTCCCCCGGGCGATGTGGGACGGATGCACCTACTAGCTTGCTTGCCTAGTCAGGTCATCACAATCCACCTCCCTTTAGGGCCCGACGTCCGTGTCGGCACACTTCCGGCCGGGGACAAGCTTTGATACCAAATGTAACAGTCCAGCCCAGTCCATTGAGATATTGTCCGCTTTGGGCCCAACGACCCTCACGGTTTTGCTTTCGAGGTTTCACCCCAAAACGCGTTTCATGGTAAGGTGCTAGCTCTGCACATATAAACATAGCAACTTGTCTCCCCAGGGCGATGTGGGACAGATGCACCTACTAGCTTGCTTGCCTAGTCAGGTCATCACAATCAAAAAACTGGCCCGGTCCAACTTAAACATCAACCAAAAATATAACCAAACTCCAAAATTTAACACCCCAAAATAATACCCTAATAAAACTTACCTTTTTAATTGATAACTTTTCCATGCTAACTCTGATTTTAACACATAGCATGTCTACGAACTCGTAACAACATCCTCTACGACTTTCATGAAGAAAGTTTTCCCAAATTCCAAACAAAAGCAAAAGTCAACTTTTGGAGTCTTAAATAGTAAACTGTTACTTAAAACGGTAAAAGACCAAAATAATACCAAAGTAAATAACCGTAAAATAACTTTAGAACCGGGGGGTGACAATTCTCCCCTCCTTATAAAAATTTCGTCCTCGAAATTTACATAACTGTCAAACAAAAAGGTAGGGATACTGCTGCCTCATATGTTCCTCTGATTCCCAAGTAGCTTCATCTACTTGATGACTTCTCCAAAGCACCTTAACAAGTGGGATTGTCTTGTTCCTCAATACTTGCTTATTTCGGTGAAGAATCTGTACCGGTTCCTCTTCATAGGTCAAATCTCTCGTCAAACTAATTGGTTGCTCTTGCAACACATGAGAGGGATCGGCAATATACTTGCGGAGCATGGTGTTTGTGCTAGTTAGGAAAGTTGTAGAGGAGATTGAGAGGAAGATGCTATTAAAATTTGGTAGCTATTGGAGGTCGCCGGAGGGCGCCGCCGCTGTTTGGGGGATTTTTATGGTTTTAGATGTGGAATATTAAGGGGAGGTTAATGATGTGCATTTTGGAATTTTTGGAGAAATTTTGGATAGGTTTGGGATTTTTCGAAGTTTGGTATTTTAGCCATTAATTTGGATAGAATCCGGCCGTTAGATTATTGTTGTTTTGGCCGTAGAAGGTGGATTTAAGGCCGTCGGTATTTGTGGTGAAGTTTGGACTGTATCAATTTTAAAATTTGCAAAGTTGGGCAAGAATAAGAGTAGATAAGGCCACATTTAATTTTGCATATTTTTATATAAGCGTTGGTATATAGTTGAGGATTTAATTATGTTCTTAGATCAGGACGTGAGGAAGCTCGAGCAGAAGAGGCTTTAGACCGACTTCAGGCTTAGGCCTAATTTGTGAGTGGACTCTTGGTTTAAATAATGTGCATGCAATTGTTTATTTGGTTGGAGCATTGGACGTCATTTTTATTTGATGATTTTACTCATTGTGGTGAGTTACCGAAAATGGGATTTTCAGTAAATTATAATATATTTATGAGGAGAGTATGTATATAAATGCTAGCTAGCGATATGTGTCTGTCCACCTTAATGACATAGTATATAACTGCATTATGATGTGACGTGAGCATTGGACGCAAGCGTAGTAGCCCTATATGAGTGTTTAATTCATATAGGGGGTATGGACACATATTTATACACCCGTCTGTCCACCTTAATGGCGTAGTGTATCACCGCATTAAGGCATGACTTGAGCGTTGGACGCGAGAGTAGTAGCCCAACATAGATTATTATTAATTTATATAGGGAGTATGGGCGAGTGTAAATATATACATATTTTGATATATAGTTTTGAGCTGAAGAGGCTTGATATTTATGAGATAAGAGATTTATCGTTTGAGACATGCATTCGTTTTTTTTGAAATAAAAATTGGGAAAGCATAATTGTTGAGAATTATTTTATTTATTTATTTTTGTCCACTCACTCTAATTTTTGCGAATGTTTTTCCCCTGGGCTCTTCGTTTTAAAAATGCCCAGTCTGCAGAGTTCGGGTTAGTACGAGTAGGAGACGACGAGGCATAGTTACCCATTTCTCAGCCACATTTCACCAGTAGGTTACCTGTTTAACCTACTAGGGTATTTTCTGGCTCCTCTAGTGTTTAGTAGCTCTGAATACTCTTTGGGGTTTATCGTATAATTTTTCTGGTGGTGTGCTAAGACTTATGTTTTATTTTAGAATATACGAAGTTTGTAATTGTTATATTCTCACTTTTAGATAATTGTGGGTTGATTTGGAGGATGCTTAATAATATTTAGAAAAGTAACTCTTTAGTTTTCTGAGTTAGGGTTGTCCATTTTCAAGGGAGGTTTACCTAGCTTTTCGGTAAATTTTCCTTGGAGATGGTCCCCGCAAGACTTACTTCGGGTTTCAGGGTGAAATTCAGGGTGGGTCTTGACACATTATGTGAGCGCAACTCAAAGTCGTAGGCAAGACATTGGACGTTGAAGGTCTTCTTCGGCTTCTAAGGCCTTTCATGCATGATGTAACCTTCCTTCTTCATCGAACTAATGAGCATGCGCTAAGCGTTCATTTTCCCACAGACGGCACCATTTTGTTGGTGTCCTTTTTTTATCACTAACGGGTCAACGAGATTTTTGTTGCAATCATACGTGAAAAGTGGTGGGGTTATTCTCTTGTAGTGAGTCTATCTTTGCCCTTCGTTTAGTTTGACTATTTCCATGGTTTTGGTTGTCTATCTCCGGTGACTGGAGATATGTCACGGTGGCCATGTACCGCGCCTTGGTAGTCCACCGCATGTGACTTGAGGTATGACATCGATGAGCATGTGCATTCGATTTCCTTGAATAAGACTATATTCTTGATCTTGGACTTTCTTCTAGCGATGTTGAGCATTTACACTCTTCTTGATGGTAAATTTCATCCTCTCCTTTGTCGAGGGAATCGGTAATCTCCTCCCGGACTTCCTCCACTCATTTGGTGGGACTGCATCCACTCCTTTTTCAGGGAAACTGGTAGTCCCATCTCAGACTTCCTCCGACTGATGTTGGGCTTTCACGTACCACTTTGTGGTGGGCTTCCTTTCCTTGAAGTTGAGCTAGCTTCCTCCACTTCATTGGTGGACTTCATTCGGCTGATGTTGAGCTTTCATGCTCCACTTCGTGGTGGGCTTCATCCACTCCTTTGGTGCACTTCCTTCGGCTGAAGTTGAGCCTTCAAGAGCTACTTCGTGGAGGGCTTCCTTTCCTTGAAGGTGAGCTAGCTTCCTCCACTTCATTGGTGGACTTCCTCCACTCCTTTGGTGGTTTTCATTCGGCTAATATTGGGCTTCTCTCGCCTTTCTCTTGGCGTTGGACGTCCGCTGCTTGAAGTTGGCAGACGTTCATCACAATAGCATTCTTATTGGACGAAGTTGCAAGGCTTGTCTCGTGCTCTCTTCTTTTGATGTCTTGACTTGGGTTTCTCTACCTCAAGTTGATGGGGGTGTCGTTGAAGAACTTGTAGACATGTGAGGTGGGAGGTTATCTGAGGACCAGCCTAAGGCCAACGAAACACTCTCTGACGTCCAAGTCAGTCAAGTGTTTGAACAATAAGTAAAGATTGGAGAAAAATAAATTGGGCTGAAGTATAACATGATTTTGTGTAAGAAGATGAATAAATGAGCCTAACAACTCTACTTCTTGGCATGGGAGGAGACCCTCCTGACGTGCCCACAAAGATATATATATATATATATATATATATATAAATATATACGGAGTTGTTCGAGAGCGGACGTCCGCACTCGGCTTAAAGTGCGGACGTTCCTCCGTTCGTCACCGTACGGCGCCGGCGAGGGCGCGCCTCCACCCCACCGGACTCCAGCAGCGTCCCCGACCACTTTTCATCCCCGGCGAGTCCGCCGAATTCCAGTTTTCCGACCAGATCGACTTTGTTTGATGTTTTGGGTGATCTGGCCGGAAAACTAGAATTCGGCGGACTCGCCGGTGAGGGAAAGTGGTCGGGGACGCTACTGGAATCCGCTGAGGTGGAGGCGCGCCCTCGCCGGCGCCGTACGGTGGCGAACGGAATATATAGAAAGATATATACAAGCAAACCGTGTTTTTCACTGTTCACGTGAACAATGAAGCGACCGTTATATCCCTGCATTTATTTCTTTTTTACGTCTGTGTCATTCTAACTTGTTTTGACTGATTTGCCCTTAACTGGCGGAATGACAGTGCTGCCCCTACTTCCAATTTATTTACCATGTTGTCATTGGTCTGATTGTAAAGACGTTTATACCCCTAATTTAATTTTATTTACCATGCTGCCACTGTATGTCATAAAAAGACAGTAGTGCCCCTGTTTGCATTTTATTTTTATTTTTTTTTTAAAAAAAATTCATAGTGCTTCCCGTTGTGACCCCTGTCGGGATTGATGTCGAAACGTCTCTTTAGTATCGGTGGGTGACATCTATCTCTTTTTAGCCCACAACAGGACGCAGGCAATTGCAACTTGAATATTGACCTACCGAATTTATCCTTGTGTTCTTTAAGCTATTTCAGTTTTGCCACTCTCTTAGTTTTTTCTTTGATTTGAGTTATGTCTCTCTATTTTTCCTTTATTTCAGTTCTACCTTTTCACCCCTTAGTTTTCTATTTGAGATTTGCCCCTCCATTCTTCCTTTTATTTCAGTTTTTGGCTTTCTTTCTGTTTTCCTACTCAGTTTTTTTGGTTAATGGTATACATTTTTTTTTTATCAAATGCACAATCAATGTGCTACACTATTGTGAGTTGAACTCATGACTTCTCACTTATAAGAAGAGACTTATGTCACTATACCAAATGGTACTGGGCAATGCTATACATTTTGCAAAAGAGAAAATTGCATTCTAAAAAAACACAACAACAATAATAATGATAATAATATTAATGAGAGAAAATTAAATATTTTTATATTGATCAGTGTCAATTGCGTTTTAAAAGCAATCTTTTGGTATTGATGAGGTTGATGGCACAAAGCTGATATTATGACTTCATTCACTGTAATTGATGTTGAACATGTAAATGTTCACAATAAATTCACTTTTTATCAAATTTATGGATTCAACTTACATATCTAAAAACAATGTCATGTTCTTATCTTTCTTAACTTTTGTATTGTCTGATGTTCAACTTATGACATGTATTGATGAGTGCTCCTTATATATTTGCAATTCTACAATTCTTAGTTATTGATTTTTGTTCAGCTTTTTTTCAAAATGACACGTAGATATCATGGAGCTGTTGTTTGTAAGTTATGAACAACAATTGATCAAATTAAGAAAAATTGCACAATAATTATTAAACTGGTAGAAACCGCATTCTCGCACGCACGCAAGCGCATGTACGTAGGCTAGTGTGTGTGTGTATATATATATATATATATCTAGAGAGAGAGAGAGAGAGAGAGAGAGAGAGAGAGAGAGAGAGAGAGAGAGATATAGTGTTGTTGTGGAGATCATTTCTGCCTTGGGAAGGCTTGATCTTTATAGGATGAGAGATTGGTGACGTGGAAAGGAGGAGTATGGACTTAGCATGGCTATTCCTCAAAATCAGGGTGTCAGCCCTGCTTCCTGACGTTCCAAGATGGGTTTGGCAGAATTGGTAACACGTGTCGACACTATATGGTCTTTTCTTTTTAAGTCAGTCTTAAGCCATGCCTTCGTGACAAGTGGGGAAAGTGGGTGAAGGGTAAACTATAGATCTCAGTTGACATGTCTCTACACAACTCTTGAACGTTTAAGAGAGAGCTTAAGGGTTGAGGATCATAAGTCTTGGAGGTCGAACTCTTGGCCTTAGATGTTGAGGCTCTTGGTTAAGTCATGATATGTTCTAATCTTATCATGTTGGCTAGAAGGTGAGGTAACCAATTGGTGATAGTCCAAGTTACTTGATCTTGGTTACATGTCAAGACGCTTGGTGATAGTCCAAGAAAGACTTTGAATGTTAAGTTAGGCATCTCACTATTATGTACGTGTGAGGATCAACTTTATTTCTCGAATAAATATTTGAGTGTGTTAAAAGGTTAGTGTCTGTATCTGCTGGATCCCGTAGACCCTGAAGAAACTACCTTACTGGATCTATCCCTGGATATATTCCTTCTTGTCTGCAAAAGGAGACCGACCGGGACTTTCCGGACTTTCTCTCTTCGATGATAAAGTTAGTAATTGGTAGGGAAGTATTGAATGCTAGGAGATGTTTCTTACCCTTTTGGTTGACTCCACCATTATATTTATAGCCCCGGGTTTACTTGTGTTTTTAATGTTCTTCAATGTGGGACAAGTATACCATGGCTGTGGAGTCTCCCCCTCCCGGCCGAGACTTCTATAGAGTCCGGGATGAGGCCTGTCCGATCCGCCTCATGTTGGGCTTCGTAGCATCACGGGCCGAGGGAGGTATTTATCGACTACCGACTATAAGTCCCCCCAAGTTCCCGTTCAAGACACGTCTTGAGTGGGGACTTGAAGAAATGGTCCGTGATGCCGAATTATTAATGGGTACCCGATCATAGTCCCCCCAAGTTCGTACTCAGGACATGTTTGAACGGGTCCATGTCTCACAGAAAGGCTGGCACCACCAAGCGAGCTGAGGAGTCCGCTACGCAAAGGAGTGTCGGCTGAGTTCGCTCCGTGCACAAGGGGTACACGCGAGCTGAAGAGTTCGTTCTGCGGTCAAGGATTACACGCGAGCTGTGGAGCCTGCTCCGCATACAAGGAGTACACGCGAGCTGAGGATTCCGCTCCGCGCATAATGCCTATACGCGAGCTGAGGATTCCGCTCTGTGCATACAAGGATTACACGCGAGCTGTGGAGCCTGCTCCGCATACAAGGAGTACACGCGAGCTGAGGATTCCGCTCCGCGCACAATGCTTACACGCGAGCTGAGGATTCTGCTCTGCGCATATAAGGAGTACAGGCGAGCTGAGGGTAGCGAGCCCTTTCCATATCTAGTGTTACTCCTCGAGCGCGGGGTATTATCCCCGCGTGGGTTATCAGGCCACTATTCTCCGTATGAAGAGAATGATACAGACATGCCCAACTCCCGCGTTTCCGGAGCCGTACAAGGGACTTACAGCTCTCAAGGCTTAGTTGTTTCAACCTTGCTTTCTACTCTCATGCCTTAGTTCGTACGCATGCTTCTTTTAGGTTCATGTTCGGGACTTGTGTTGTGTTTTGGATGCGACAGCATCCCTAGTGGCTTGACCGATGGGTTTGTGCAATCCCCGGGAGCTCGGTGACCACTCGCAAGTGC
The DNA here is from genome assembly GCA_009720345.1 of Fragaria iinumae. Taxonomy (NCBI): domain Eukaryota; kingdom Viridiplantae; phylum Streptophyta; class Magnoliopsida; order Rosales; family Rosaceae; genus Fragaria; species Fragaria iinumae. Next base: position 19,013,042 of record CM019117.1, on the reverse strand, counting down.
TGCCTGGTAGTGTTGTTGGCATTAATGGCATGTCCGCCAGGTGGCGCTGTGGGGGGGGGTGAAGGGATGCGCATTTAATGCGAGTCATGTCACGCCTGTCGTGTTCGAGAAGTTTCGCGGTAGTGGGGCACGTGTCAGGATCCTACGGCGGGTCGTGACTGATCGGATTGCCTCGATGGGGGGGAAAAACGAGGCGTTCCTTCCCCCGCTTCGTACATAAGGGAACACTGCCTTATGTGGTCATTCTGCAGTCTTCAATCCTCTTCGGCGTAGTTATCTCGATTTTCGTCTTGCTGTTAAAGCGTGGAGGAGAAAAGGAATTCGTACGCTTGGGGGAGTGCTGCTGCTCTGCTACAGTCGATCTTCCGATTGCGAGGTGTTATCCCTTTGCTGCTCCGGCGTGTCTCCGGCATTCACTGTCTGGTTAGTTTCCTTTCTCCAGCGTTTAGTTGTGTTGCTGAGAGTATCTAGTAGGGTGGGTAGATTGGTAGATGTTTCTGGGTTTCTAGGTGTTTTTGGGTGGCTGGGTTTGTGTCTGGGTTTGTTGAAATGGGTGGTGTCAAAACCTCCCGGCGGCGGTACGCGATGTAGGTATCTAATAGCCCATAGGGTTTTTTATAGGGTTAAAATGGAGTTGAGGGCTTTCGACGCGAGCGTCTCTGGTTCATCTCGGTGGGCTCCTGCTGATGATGACGAAAGGATGGAGGGGTATCTGCACCGGGAAACTAATAGGGATGCTGAGCGGGCAAAATCATATTCTGGAGTTTCCAGCGCGAGCCCCGAGTACCCGGTGATGGAAGCGATCCCGATCCCTCGCGCCCTTCACCGTTTGGAGGACGATAGGGTGTGCGATGAGCCCATATGCAGTTTCACGCCCGAGGAGATCGAACAGTTGAGGGAGGAGTGGAACACTCCCCCCGATATCCCTATGCGTGGCTTGTATCCGAGAGAACTAGCGTGTGCTCCGAGAGACAAGTACGTAGCGGTGCATGATAACATGTTCAGGAATGGTGCAGTTACCCCAATGTGTGCAGTACATACTGAGTATGCTGCAGCTTGCTCCCGGCCAGGTCCCGCCGAATCAGTGGCGTCAACTTCTGGGACTTGGTTGTCTGTATTTCCTTTCGAACATGGGGTGGCCGACAATCAATGAGTTCCGCGCGCTCTACAGGCTATCATACTCGAAGAAGGTGGGCAGCTCCGGGTGTGTAGGCTTTACCGCGCGGGACTATGAGTCGGTCATCACCGATCTCCCTTCTTTGATAAACAAGGAGTGGAGGGCGAAGGTAGTCTTGGTGGGGGGCCCATGGCAAAGAAAAACGAGGTGGTACACGGTTCCCAACTACTTCCGGGCTATTAGGGATCAGAGCTATTCGCTGACAGCGATCGAGCGGGAGCGTATTGTCCGTATATTCGCTGCCTGGCCCCGCGATGAGGACCGTAGCTCGTATCACTTGACGCGGTGGGCCGTTCTCGCGTACTGCGAGATGGGTAGAGTACCCGGTGGGTGCATCGTGATTTCCGCTTTACATCTGAAGTCCTCGTTATGCTCAGCTTCATAAATATTATGTCCTTTGGTGTGTAGGAAAAATCCCTAGGCGTGTTCCGCGCCCTAATCATCCTCTTGACATGGAGAAGGATCAAGCCCTCTTGAAGAAGCTATTGACCAAAGGGGATCTGGCGTCGCGCACCGAGGTGGATGTGGACATGCATACTGTACGGGTCTTAGACAAGCAAAAGGTGCTTGAGGTTCCTGATGAAGTATACGGGTCAACGGAGACGTCGCCGGTACCTCCTCCCGTAGTCCCGCTGATTACTCTGGGTGAAAAGAAAAGGTGCCATCATCACTCGAAGAGAACTCAAGGTACCGAGGAACCCCAGGTGATAGATACTGGCAAGGTCGTATCCGGGAGTTACGCGCGAAAAGTGAAGAAGCATAAGGCGGCTCCCAGGGGATTTACGTCGACTCCCTCGCTGTCCATACTCGCTCCTGCAGTTCCTAAGATTTCGAAGACTCCGATCAAGCAGGTTTTCGATAAGTACGGTTGTGTAGACGAGAAGTTCGTTCGTGCAATGGTTGGTGATCTGAAGGGGATTGATCTCGACCGGGTGAGATTCAAGGAAGGTTCTCCCGCGGAATCTAGAATGATAGCAGGGGAACACCTGATGAAGGTATGCGTACGGGACGCTTGTGTTTTGTTTTGAATTGTTCTTGGGGACTCGCTTATTTCTGCTGTTATGTGTAGGCTCTGTTCGCGGTGTACTCCATTGACGCTAGCGAGGACACTGCCATATTGAAAGAGCAAGTAGCCAAGCTCAGTGGACACGTGAGCTACCTTCAGACCGAGAAGGGGTCTCTTGAAAGGGAGAAACACGTCTTGGCCGAGAAGCTGGCCACGACTCAACAGCATGTCCGGGAGGTGGAGAGCAAAGCAGATCGGGTCCCGGAGCTCGAAGCTGAACTGCAGTCGTTGAGGGTGGAGGTGGAAAAGTATCGCCTGCTGGAGGGTAGGCTTGGTGAGAAAGAAGCCGAGATAGCGGAGTTGGAAAGCTTGGTTCCCGCGCGCTGTGAGCAGGCTGTTACGGCTTTCAAGGAGTCGCATGAGCTCAAAGATCTGCTCCAGTCTACTCGGGATGAGGCTATCACCGAGAAGTTCACGGAGTGGAGTGTGCATGGGTATCTTGACAAACCCCGGATGCTCGCAGATCTGCTTGCTGCGCAGGAGAAGGCCAAAGCACAAGACTCCCGGTCTATCCACCCGGAGGGTCCTTCCGAGGCCAATCCTGGATGTGCTGGGGTCGAGGTGCAGGTGTCCGAGAGTGAGGGTGAAGAAGATACAATCGACTCGGTCGAGAATGACATAGTTTAGGGCGTTGAACTGAGCGCAACTGGAATGTAGTTTTTGATTTTGTTTTTGGAATGGCTTTGTGCCCGCTCGGGGGAATATAGACTTTGGCCCAGAGGTCCGGTTGTTAGGCACGTAATGTGTTTCAAGTGTTCATGTTGAATCCTCATTTCTGTGCCCTTGAATTCTGTGTTTTGCCTCTTTGTTAACTGACAGTGTTACTCCAGTGTTACGAGTTTAACTTCACAAGTGTTGCAAAATTATCTTCTTCATTTCTATTAAGTTGTTATCAAAACAAATGAAGGCATCCGTCCGGGTTGACCTAACCGAACCAGGAGGGTATGATTTACAATTTTTGACCTCGACTAAACGGGGTAGAACTTAAGGTGTTCGGTGTTCCACGGGTGCCCGGTGACAATGCCGTCCCTGTCTCTTAGAAAGAACGTTGTAGGGCCGGCTTCCTCCACTATCTCATAAGGGCCCTCCCAGGTTGGATCAAGGGCCAGTGGTTGGGCCATCACCCGTTTCATCACCCAATCCCCGAGACCCAAGGCTCGTGGTCTAGCCTTGGAGTCATAATGCCGGGCGACGCGCTGTTTGTAAACTTGGTTGTGTGTGTCGGCCCTGTCCCTTCTCTCCTCAATGAGATCCATGTTTAACTGTAGCCCCTCCGTGTTGGTTTGCTCGTCGTATCCCGCGACTCTTCCAGTTGGTACCGTCACCTCAATGGGAATGACAGCCTCCGTGCCGAAAGCCAAGCTGAAGGGCATCTCTCCTGTTGACGCCGTAGCAGTAGTTCGGATGGCCCACAGAACTTCCGGGAGCATTTCTGCCCACAAGCCTTTAGCGGCGTCCAACTTCTTCTTCAATAGTTTCTTTACAATCTTGTTGACCGCCTCCACTTGCCCATTGGTCTTTGGGTGAGCTACCGATGCAAACACCATCCGAGTTCCCATGTCCTTGGTGAACTCAATGAGCTTTGGGTTGTTGAACTGCGTGCCATTGTCGGTTATGAAAGTCTCCGGGACACCGAACCTGCAGTAGATATTTTTCATGAGGAACCCCATCACGCTGTCGGTGGTTATCCGACGAAGCGGTTCTGCTTCAACCCACTTTGTGTAGTAATCCACCGCTACTATGGCATACTTGTACTGTCCGGGAGCAGTAGGAAACGGCCTGATCAAGTCCAGACCCCACTGCTCGAAGGGCCACGGAGACAGCAGGATCGAGAGTGCGATGGACGGGGAGTGGACCGCGTTAGCGTGTTGGTGGCATTTATGGCATCTTGCTGACACTTGGTCTGCCATCTTCCCCATATTAGGCCAAAAATACCCCGTACGGAGCACCTTGAAAGACAAGGATCTCGATCCAAAATGATTGCCACAAACGCCCTCGTGGATGTCCCGGAGGATCGTCTCCCCGTCTTGTACTGAGACACATTTCAAGTTGGGAAAGCAGTAACCCCTGCGGTACAGTTTACCATCGATCAGCGTGTATCTGGCGCATCTCGATTGCAACTTTCTTGCATGCCGCCGATTCTCCGGGAGGACACCCTCTTTGATGAACCCAATGATGGGGTCCATCCACGTTGGTTTTGTGGGACCGGTAGTGATGGCGAATATCTCTGAGATTGTCTTGTCGATACTCGGCCGGTTTAGGATTTCCACCTTCACCTTTTCGTGCCTTTTCTGGCGGGTACCGGTGGCAAGCCGAGCCAAAGCATCGGCATGGCTGTTTTCCTTCCTAGGGATCTGGGCCACAGTGGCCGACTCGAATCCGCACATGAGTGCCTTTGTGAGTGCTCCATAAGAATTGAGGTGTGGCTCTTTAACTTCAAATGTCCCGCCGACTTGGTTCACCACAAGCTGCGAGTCACTGAACACTTCGACCCTTTTTACCCCAATTTCTAGTGCCAGTTGTAGCCCCCCGATCAGTGCCTCGTACTCGGCGGTATTATTGGACGCGGAGAAATGAAATTCCTGGGCGTGCGTGTACATGAACCCGTCCGGGCTAACCAGTATTATTCCCGCTCCGCTCTTCTCTTTAGTGATGGAGCCGTCTACAAACAACTTCCAACACAGCTGGACTTCATGAGGAGCCTCCGTATCCTCCTGCTCCACCTCTGAGCAGTCCACGACTCTTTTCATGGGGGTCAGTTCGGAGATAAAATTCGCAGCCGCTTGCCTCTTGATGGCTACTCTCGGCATGTAGTGTATGTCGAATTCTCCCAGTTCTATCGCCCATTTGGCCAGTCTCCCACTGGTCTCTGGTTTCTGGAGGACTTGCCTGAGGGGGTAGTTGGTGAACAGGGCGATGGAATGAGCTTGAAAGTAATGCCGTAGCTTCCGGGCGGTCACGATGAGTGCTAGGGCCAACTTTTCTAAATCCGGGTACCTACTTTCAGCCAGCGTGTAGCCCTTGCCTACATAATACACCGGTAGCTCCATGGTGTCATCTTTCCTGATCAAAGCCGAGCTGACTGCCGTAGTAGACGCTACCAAATAGAGATATAGCATCTCCCCGGGAATTGGTTTGGAAAGCTTTGGCACGGATGCCAAATATTCCTTGATATTCCTAAAAGCCTCATCTTGCTCCGGCCCCCAATTGATCAGCTTGCAATGCTGGCTCTTGAGGAGTTTGAAAAACGGTGCACACTTGTCCGTGAGTCTGGAGACAAACCTAGCGAGAGCTGCTATCTTGCCCGTCAGAGACTGCACGTCGCTCCGGACTCTTGGGACCACCATATCCATTATTGCTTGGACCTTCTCCGGGTTTGCTTCGATCCCCTGCCGGCTAATCACGTGGCCCAAGAACTTCCCCTTGACAACCCCAAACAAGCATTTTTCCGGGTTCAACCTCATGTCGTACGCGAGTATAATATCGAAAGTCGCTTGCAGGTCGCTCACGTGCTCGACCGCAGTGAGACTCTTCACTAGCATGTGGTCCACGTACACTTCCATGGTGATGCCCAACTGCTTAGCGAACATCTTGTTCATCAGGCGCTGGTAGGTTGCTCCCGCATTCTTTAGTCCGAACGACATCCTCTTGTAATAGTAGACTCCTTTGTCGGTCGTGAAGGCAGTATGTTCCTCGTCCGCTGGGTCCATCATGATTTGATTGTAGCCCGCGTAAGCATCCATAAAGCTCAGCATTTCGAACCCGGAGGTGGAATCAACAAGCTGATCAATTCGAGGCAACGGGAACCTATCTTTGGGGCACGCCCTATTAAGACTGGTGTAGTCCATGCACATCCTCCATTGCCCTACCGCCTTCTTGGGGACCATGACCACGTTGGCCAACCATTGCGGGTATTTTGCTTCCTTGATAAACTGGATATCCAGCAGCCTCTGTACCTCTTCCTTGATGATGTCATACTTGGTCACATCGAACGACCTCCGTTTCTGCCGCACCGGAGGCACGCCTTTACGGATTCCCAACTTGTGCGTGACTATATCACTCGAGATACCGGGCACGTCGGCGTACGACCAGGCGAATGCTTTGCTGTTGGCCTTCAGAAAACGCACGAGCTCCTCCCGTACGATGTCCGACAACCCTGTCCCGATCCTCGTGGTTCGGGCTGGGAACTGGTCCGAGATGCAAATGAGCTCTGTTTCCTCAATTGACCCAAGCCGCTCGGATTCAGTTCCTTCTGTCGCAGCATTAATTCTGGGATCCTCGTAAACATCCAACATTAGTTTATTCGTGCTCCCGGAGGCTAATACTTCTGCTCTTTTCCTGCCAGTATCCTGGTCGATAGCATAGCATCCTCTTGCAGCCAGCTGATCGCCACGGACGGTAACGATACCCGTTGGGGACGGTAGTTTCATCATCAGCATGTGACCGGCGATGAATGCCTTGACTTTCCACAGGGCCGGTCTCCCAAGTATCCCATTGTACGATGATTCACAGTTGACTATTATGAAGTCTACCGTTGATCTCAGCGTGTTCCCCTCCGCACCTCCGAGGATCATGGGTATGTAGTCAGATCCAAGAGGTTGCACCACGTCCCCAGAGAAGCTTATTAACGGCTCATTATCCTGCGTTAGCTTGTTGTTCCCCCGTTTTAGTGCCCGCTAGGCATTTCTGAACAGCACATTCACAGACGCCCCGGTGTCGATTAGAATTTTCTTACAGAGATAATGATCAAACTGTGCAGTGATCAGGAATGGATCCTCGTGAGGCTGCCTGGTCCCTTGCTCCTCTTCTTCTTCGATCCTCACGGACTTCCACCTCATGTTAACATTCTGAGCGCTACAGCTCCCGAAGGCGTATACCTCCCGCCCATCTCTGATCCCGGGGCATTGCTTCTTGGCTCTGTTACTCCTCTGGTCTATCCTCGTTCCCCCGCGGATCGTGTTGATCGTCCCGTACACGGATTCCCTCGGTACTTGTCGCTGACCTGATACGTACTACTGAAGCTTTCCTGCTTTCAGTTGGCTCTCGATCGTCTTTTTTAGCTCAACACAGTTATTTATCGCGTGCGTTGCTTCCCCGTGGTATCCGCAGTACTTTCCGGTTTCCTCCCGTATTAATCGGGACGGTGGAAACTTTCTGGCTGCTGGCGCCGGGATCGTTTCCTTGTTCTCGTTCCACACTACCTCGGGGGTTGCCGTTAATGGGGTGAAGCTCTCCCTGGCTTCGGGAACTGCTGTTCTAAACCCATTGTCCCGATAGCTCCCTCTGCTTTTCCCCTGTGGACCCCCCATTGGTTTGTTTTTCTTTCTGCCCCCGTCCTTGAACTTCCTGCTAGGGGTGAAAGCTTGTCCCTCTTGGTCCCCTTCCCAGGTTCTTACTTCTTGGATCGACTGTCCTTGGGATTCGGACCTCCCTCCTTCCTTTCTCTTGCTTGCCTGCTGATCCCCATATGTGTCATGGTCTGCCTGGGCATGTCTGATCGCCATTTCCATTAGCTCATCGTAGCCCTGGGGGTTTTTGATTCGCACTGCGTATAAGAACTTCCCGGGCAATAGGGCTTGGACGAAGGCTTCCTCCGCCACCTTCTTGTCGAAACTCCTGACCTTGGCTGTGGCCCCCTGCCAACGGTTTACGAAGGTCTTTAATCCCTCGGCATGCCCTTGTTTTACCTTGAACAGTTGGGTGGTATTCTGCCCGTCCGTACGTAGTATGAATCGGTTCACCAACCTGTCCGCAAGTTTCCCAAAGCAGTCTATCGAGCCGGCCGGGAGCTCATAGAACCAGCTCAATGCCTCTCCCAATAGCGTCTCTTGAAACATGTTGCAGCACGCGGCATCCGAATAACCCTTTGCTTTTGTATGGGATTTAAAGCTGTCGAGGAAAAGATGCGGGTCCCCTTCCCCCCCGTAGTTCAACTTGAGTGGTTTTGCTGCGTGAGAACGTACGGTCTGCGTGATGGCCCTTGTGAATGGTCCCCTTCTCTCTTCGAATCCCACGCCAGGCGGGTTGCGGGCCGCCCGTCTCTCAGGTTTGTCTACCCTCGTAGTCAGGTTCACCACACTGTCCTGCATGGCCATCAGGGCCGCTTCTACTCCCGTCGTTTCTGACCTTCCATCCTCGACGGGTGTTGGGGGCGGTGGTGGGCCTTCTCTTTCCATAGCTTCTGGGAACAGGTTTGCCCTGACAACGACCGTCCTGCGGGTAACCATCGGCGACGTTATCGGTGAGCCTCCTCCCTCGCCCTGCGCTTCACGAGCAGTGGCGGCAGCCCGCTCAATCGCTTCGTCTCTCTCCAGCCTTCTCGATAACACGTCCATTATCGTCGCGTTATCTCTTTCCAGCTTTTTCTCCCGCGCGGCCGCGTCTAAGCGGTCCTGCGTCCTTTCTCTCTCCATTCGTGCGACATCCGCTCTCAACCTCTCTATCATGTCCTCCATTTCTTTCTGCGCGAGATCGCGCATCGTCCCGTCCGGGATCCTTCGCGGATCGTTCGTCGCCAGTGCGCATCCCAGTCTCTCACTCGTTCCTCCCGTCCTAGTATTGCTTCTCGGCGTTCCATCTCCACTGAGGCCACTGTGATCTCCCGTCATTATCCTGCTCCCGACTTCTGCTTCATTTGTCTCGGTCATTGAGACACTAGCTTTTCGTAAGATTTCCCACAGACGGCGCCAATTGTTTCTGCTGGATCCCGTAGACCCTAAAGAAACTACCTTACTGGATCTATCCCTGGCTATATTCCTTCTTGTCTGCAAAAGGAGACCGACCGGGACTTTCCGGACTTTCTCTCTCCGATGATAAAGTTAGTAATTGGTAGGGAAGTATTGAATGCTAGGAGATGTTTCTTACCCTTTTGGTTGACTCCACCATTATATTTATAGCCCCGGGTTGACTTGTGGTTTTAATGTTCTTAAAAGTGGGACAAGTATACCATGGCTGTGGAGTCTCCCCCTCACGGCCGAGACTTCTATAGAGTCCGGGATGAGGCCTGTCTGATCCGCCTCATGTTGACTTGTGCTTTTAATGTTCTTCAATGTGGGACAAGTATACCATGGCAGTGGAGTCTCCCCCTCCTGGCCGAGACTTCTATTGAGTCCGGGATGAGGCCTGTCCGATCCGCCTCATGTTGGGCCTCGTAGCATCACAGGCCGGGGGAGGTATTTATCGACTACCGACTACAGTGTCCTACGTGGCTCTTTGACATTTCAACGCTTTCTATGTGGAATAGGTTGAAAAGTTAAGTTTCGTTGTCGAACCAAATTATGACATCAACAAATTGATATTAACATAAAAGACCATAATGTTGATGGAATAAAATTGTATTGAGTACAATTTCAATGATATATAGTCCCAAAATATGCATCTTTGAAGATGATCACAAACAATCAATTATAGAATCTTTGGAGTTTTTTAGTTTCCAAGAAGTGATATATAGTCACAAAATATGCATCTTTGAAGATGATGCACAAACAATCAGTTATAGAATCTTTGGAGTTTTTCAGTTTCCAAGAAGTTATAGAATCAGTCTTCAACATACTCTCCATCTTCAAAGCAACCATCCGGCAGATGCATGTGTTTGGGCAACTCAAACAGAAAGTCATCACCAGCTAGAAGGCAACCGCATTACCAATTTGCATATATCTGAAACAATTTCAAATGATAAGATAACAAAAACTTCACTTGTTCATAAATTAAACTTGACATGGATTAAGCTTCCATCATAACAATACCTCTCTTTTATCGCACCAGTAAGCTGGTAGTAGTCGAGAAATCCCTGAAATCTTACATTCTCACGAACACTCAATACCCGATCTTGTAGAGGATGCAAAACCGCCTGCCATTATTAGTCTGTTAGACTCCCAAATATCAAGTGAATTCATTTGTTCTTCCGTTATACGAATCAAATGTATCTGATTATGCAGCTTCGCTCGAGTAATGACAGTGGAAACAATCTCGTCCCACCATAAACGTCGAAAAGGTCTGCAATATTAAAAAAGGGATAAGGACACTCGATCTAGGTTATTAATTGAAACTTAAACAAACATAAAGGAAACTGAAATAAAAAGAATGATTATTACTTTTGATGAAGTCTCTCTCACAAATGTCATCGCATAATTCGGGACCTGATGTTCCAAGGTCATTCACATAGTAAAGTCAAACCTCAAATATACAATCAATAGTTCACCAAAATGCATGAATTTATATTGTAGACATGAAGAAATTCCCCGATTTTAAGTACACTCTTTCTATAGTTGGATCCCACATTACTTTATTGTCGACACCAACAAGAACCATAAGAAAATGTTATATCTAAAACTTAATATCAACTCTTGAGATTATAGAAAATAAGAGGTTAAGCAAATATCAAAGAAAAACAACAAATCTTTTCCTTAGGGACATTGCAAACATGTTAATGGTCATCATCATTCAATTTAAGAGGACGGTCATCATAAAGAATCTCATTCAAAGACAAATTATTCTTTGAATTCCCAAGTAAACCTGTCAAAAGAAACAAATACTATTACAGTTAGTTGAATTCGTCATCTATCTTAGTTGAATAAGATAGTGAAAGTAAAACAAGGCCTAAGAAAACATTGATGTCAAAGCCAATGCAACATTACCATCTTTGCTAAGCCTAATACATTTCTGGAATTCTGTTTGGGGCTCCTTTCCATAAGTCATTTCGTCACAGGTGAAGGCGGAGCATCAGAGCCCTGGAGGTATGTTGAAGCCATTACCTATTCCTACTTGGAAGTGGGAGCAGATCTCTATAGACTTTGTAACTTTGCTATATGGGTAATTGTTGACTGATTGACGAAGTCAGCACATTTCCTTCCGGTGTCAATGACATACACAGTTGATGTCTTGTACAAGTTGTATGTGAAGGAAATAGTGAGACTTCATGGAGTGCCTACTTCGATTGTTTCTGATTGAGACCCCCGATTCACTTCAAAGTTTTGGGGTGAATTTCAGAAAGCCATGGGTACTACCTTAGACATGAGTACCACATTCCACCCTCAGACTAACGGACAGACTGAACGGGTGAATCAGGTGTTAGAAGATATGCTGAGGGCTTGTGTCATGGACTTCAAGGGAAGTTGGGAGGATCACCTCCAATTGATTGAGTTTGCCTACAACAATAGTTATCACTCTAGTATCGGCATGGCACCATATGAGGCACTTTATGGTAGGCCGTGTAGATCCCCTATTTGCTAGGCAGAGGTGGGTGATAGTGAGTTGTTGGGTCCTGATATTGTTCAAGAGACGACTGAGAATGTCTCTATTATCCGAGATATGATCCGAACGGCACAAAGCAGGCAAAAGAGCTATGCTGACTTGAAGAGGAGGCAAGTAGAGTTTGATGTTGGGGATCATGTGTTCTTGTAGGTCTCACCTACTAAAGGGGTGGTGAGATTTGGTAAGAAGGGGAAGTTGGCTCCCAGGTATGTAGGGCCTTTTGAGATTTTGGAAAGAGTAGGAGATTTGGCTTATCGGCTTGCCTTACCTCCTGTCATGTCCGGGGTACACAATGTGTTTCATGTGTCCTTGTTGAGGAAGTATATTCCTGTTGCATCACATGTGATTGACTATGGAACTATCAAGGTGAATGCAGATGCAACCTTCGTTGTTGAATCGGTTAGAATCTTGGATAGATCAACCAAGAGGCTTCGAAGGAAGGAAGTCGATTTGGTTAAAGTGTGTTGGAGTCACCATGATGAGGGTGATGCATCTTGGGAGTTAGAGTCGGACATAAGGGCTAAGTACCCCAAGTTGTTTTTGGGTTAGTATTTTGAATTTCGGGGCGAAATTCCTTTAAGGGGGGTAAATTGTAATACCCTAGATTTTCATATTATTCTCTTTGTATTATTCCCATAATTAATGAATGATTATTTATGAAAATTCTTTAGTTTGTGCGAAGTTGAAGTTTCAGGAGTAATTTTTAAGGTACTTTGACTTTTAAGAGGCCAAAAGTTGACTTTATTTTCTGTAAGTTATCTTCGAAAACTTCCTTCTTGAAAGTTGTAGAGTTTGTCGATACCAGTTCGTAGACATACGGCACGCCTGAAACGGAGGTAGTATGAGAAAGTTATGATCAGAGGAAGTTAGTTTCCGGGTTTGGAAACTGTATAAGTAGAAAAATGTGGGGGAGTTATTTTTGGAAAACCAACTGTCTCACTTCTCTCCCGACCTCCTTCCGCTCTCCTTCCTTCTCCGGCCGAGTTCTCCATCTTCCGGCCACCAAACCGGACGACACCGGTCCCGTTGGACTCCCACAGCTGTCCTCTCCATCTCTAGAGCAGTCCCGCCGCCTGGGAGCCGCCACGAAGCGGCGGAGCTGCTGCGGTATCGCCGGAAAACTGACAATTTTGAAAGCATTTTCGGTTAGAATTAGGTGAGTCTTGGTCATCTCCTTCCTCTGGTGATGTTTATACGTCTTTGGTGACCTAAAACCAAGTTTGGACGCCGGATTTGCAGGTTTGGTTTTTGTTTCCGGGTTGTTGTTTCGGGGTGTTTTCCGGCCGACCCCGGCCGAACTAGTTGAACCTCCAGCTATCAAAGTTACTCACCATGCTTTAATCTACAAGTTTCATGTTGTGAGTTTCTCCTAATTCGGAAGTTTGGGGTGGCGCGTGGGGCTCACTCGCCTCCGCCTGTGGCGGCTCGTGGCTGCGCGTCCGGCTGAGTTGCGGCCTTAGTTTCCTGTGGTTAGCTAGTCCTTGTTGCTGTAAGCTTGTTGAGAGGTAGTATGGCTAGGTTTTAAGCAAGGTTTGCATGTTAGGACTTAGGTTTATTTGTTTTAGCTTGGTTGAGTTTGAGTTTCGGTTTTGAAGTTTTGAGGCAGCTTTATTGTGTCGTTGAGTGCAACGACTTTGGGAAGTTGTCCTTGTCACGCCCTAATTTTCGAATAGAATTTTCAAAATTTTTGGCATGATATAACTTAAAATATTACAATCCCAACCTGTTCCAATAGCAACAACAACAACAACAACAACAACATCCACAAACTAAAACTCAACTTAGAAAAGTAAATATTCTACAACCCATCACTGAGTTAAATATTACATTTCCATGTTTACATAAGCTTGAAATTTTCAAGAATATGAAAACCATCTCATGAGTTGTAATATTATCTACTCAAATAATAAAACTATGCATAGTACAGCAAAAACCAAAAAAGAGTATGCACTACGCCACAGTCTCAACCCTGCTGGTCCTCACTTGCAGGTCTAACCGCTACACCAAGAATTGGTGCACCGGGATTATAAAATAACAAACCCGATAAGCTAAAAAGCTCGTATGAGTAAACTAAAAATAGCACAATATTTCTCATATCTAAAAATTCCACAAAAGCAATTTATATCAATGAATATAACCACAAATCAAACACTTTTCAAATAACATGTATCCATGAGTCCCATGTATTAAGAAATACCCCTCATTACCTACAACAACAAAATTGTGTACCCATGGGTCCTAGATAAGATAAGGTATCTCCCATGACCTACATCGACAGACGGACTAGAGCTCTAATTACTAACCGCAACCAATCACCCGGCCAAAGGCTTGGAACTCGGTTTGACTGTCCAATACCAAACACAAAATAGTAGATAGCATCTAAACCGTAACCAATCACCTGATAACAGGCTTGTAACCCGGTTTGGCTATTTATCCAACAATCAAAATATCACAACATTATTATCAACAACACAAGATCCACATCATACGATTATATATATCCTTCACAAGGATATAATTATATGAACAATATAAATTATTCCACAAGAATAGCTTATCACAAATCAATACAATTATGATCATACGCACCTTCAAATAATATATAAGGAAAACTTGTTTTATCTTACCTATGAGCCGTTGTCGATCAAGCTCATATATTTTAAAACCAATAATAGCAGAATATTAAAATCACATCATAATCATTATCCTTCTCAAATGACCATAATTAAACTTGGTTCAAAAGTGAACATTGGTGAGATTTACTCACCTAAATACTCCCGTTGCATCTTCACAAAAACACAAGAGCCAAGCTCACCACAACCTCACAAACCACCTAAAATTACACAATTAAAACCTTAGAAAATTCTCAACAAGGATTAAAGTACCCTTAATCTAAAGGTTGCCCAAAGAAGGGCAATCCTTCCTCCAAGACCTCCCAAGGTCATCGGACACTCAACAACAACCACTACTACCTCCAAGAATCAAACTTTCCAAGTTTCCGACCTAATGAACACCAAGAACCAACTTAGCACCTACAATGTAAAAACCTAATCAACACTCATTCTTCACACACAACAACACCCTAGCAACTACAAGGACTAGCTAACGCATAAATCAAGGCCTCTACCTTGCCCGGACGTGCTCCCACGTGCCGCCACAGGCGGCGGCGAGTGAACCTCACGCGCCTCCACCAAACTTCAAAATTTGGGGAAACTCAAAACATGAAACTTGTAGATTGCAGCAAGGTGAGTAACTTTAATACCTGGTGGTTCAACCCGTTCGGCCAGGATCGGCTGGAAAACGCCCCGCAATACCAACCCGGAATCAAATTCCAAACCTACAAAACCGGCCCCAAAACTTGATTTCTAGATCACCAAAGGGGTAGAAACATCTCTAGAAGGGAAAGGAGAGCAAGACTCACCTAAACTTGGCCGAAATCAGCGTCGAAATCGCCGGCTTTCCGGTGGAAAAGCAGCAGCTCCGCCGCTTCGTGGCGGCTTCCAGACGGCGCGACGGCGAGCAGGGTTGCCCTAGTAGTGGAGAGGAGACCCGTGCAGACCCAACGGAACCGGCGGCGTCCAATTTGGTGGCCGGATGAGAGAGAAATCGGCTGGAGAAGAGAGAGTTCGGGGGAGCTCGGGAGAGAGAGGAGAAAAAGCTGATTTTAGATTTCCAAAATAACTCCCCCCACACTTTTCTACTTATAAACTTTCCAAACCTAGAAACTAACTTCCTTTGACCATAACTTCTTCGTACGACGTCCGTTTCATGCGTGTCATATGTCTACAAACTCGTATTGACAAGATCTACAACTTTCATGAAGGAAGTTTTCGAAGATAACTTACGGAAAATAAAGTCAACTTTTGGCCTCTTAAAGTCAAAGTACCTTAAAAACTACTACCTAAACTTCAACTTCACACAAACTAAAGAGTTTCCATCAATAATCCTTTATTAAATATGGGAATAATACAAGGAAAAATGATATGAAAATCTAGGGTATTATAGTCCTCCCTTGAGCTAAGGGTTAGTTTAAGGGTATTGTGTTATCATTTAGTATTTTGGTTTCTAAGGTTTTTAATTGTGTGATTTTAGGTGATTTGTGATTTTGTGATTGGCTTGCCTTCGTTGTGTTGGGGGTTTTACAACGGGATTTCTAGGTGAGTAAATCTCACCAAGTTTCACTTTTGAACCAAAATTTACTATGGTCATGTGATGATGATAATGATTACGATGTTGAATTTAATATTTTGCTATTATTTGTTTTTAAAATATATGAGCTTGATCGCCAACGGCTCATAGGTAAGATAAAACAAGTTTTCCTTCTGTGTTATTTTGAGGTTTATGTGATCATAATTTATTGATTTTTGATGGATTATTCTTGTGGAATATCTATATTTGTTCATGTAAATATATCTTTATGGAAGGATATAATTTATGATGTGATCTTGTGCTGTTGATGATAATGTTGTGATATTGTGATTGTTGGATAAATAGCCAAACCGGGTTCCAAACCTTTAATCGGGTGATTGGTTACGGTTAAGATGCTATTTGTTATTTTGTGTTTTGATATTGGACAGTCAAACTGAGTTCCAAGCCTTTGGCCGGGTGATTGGTTACGGTTAGGAATAGAGCTCTAGTCCGTCTGTCAGTGTAGGTCATGGGAGATACTTTATGGTATCTGGGACCCATGGGTACACAATTTGTTGTTGTAGGTCATGAGAGGTATTTATTAAATATCTGGGACTCATGGGTACATTTCTTTGGTAATGTGTTGGATTTGTGGTTTTTAATTATTGATCAAATCTCTCTTGTGATATGTTGGATGTGATAAATGCTGTGTTATTTTTTAGTTTACTTATACGGGCTTTTTAGCTTACCGGGTATTGTTATTTTACAATCCCGGTGCCCCAATTATTGGTGTAGGGGTTAGACTTGCAGGTGAGGATCAGCAGGGTTGAGCCAGAGGCATAGTGGCAGGGTTCTTTTTGGCTTTTGCTGTACTCTGTATAGTTTTGTTAATTTGGTAGAAAATATTAAACTCATGAGATTGTTCTCATGTTCTCGTGTTGCAAGTTTATGTAAACAAGGAAGTGAAATATTTAACTCAGTGATGGGTTGTATGATATTTACTTTTCCGCTATTGAGTTCTAATTGTTTGGATTTGTTGTTGAAACAGGTTGGGATGTTTATATTTTAAGTTAGATCATGCCAAAAATTTTGAAAATTATCTTTCGAAAATTAGGGTGTGACATATAATAACTAAATTTTTTGGTGATGGATTATGGGACACAAGATAGAATTTATTTATACAAACATAAATACAAATACAAAACCCAAAGCCTCGTTCTCAGGTAAACAGCTAAAAACTGTTTAGTTATTCATAATTGTAAGAAGTTTTGACGGCATCGGTACCCGAACTCTTGTGGCACAGTCAAAATGGTACACAGACTTTAAAAACTATTAATGTGATACCCAAACTTTGTTTTTGCTACCAAGGAAAGGCCTACGGCCAATTTCCGTCACGGTGTCGTCTGTTTGCTGACGTGGCCAACATCGGGTCCACAAAAAAAATGGCAAAAATGACATTTTACACAAACACCCTAGCTTCGTCTCTCCATCCCCGTTCTGTCTTGGTGTCAGTTTCTTTGGATGAGCCTCCATGAGTGAGAATCGATTGAGTGACGCTTAAGGAGTTTTTCGGTGAGTTATCGCATTTTACGGCGAATTGAGGTTCGACTCAGGTATAAAAGTTGGTCTATTCTCCAATCTCTACCTCTCTGTATAATCAAATTTGAGTATGGATTGAGTGTTGGAGGGGTTGGGATTTTAGGCAGTGGGCACCACCGTGAGTTCTACCGTGTACGGCGGAGGTGGTGACGTTTTGATCTTTGTTTGGTGATTTCCAGTTTAAGTGAATCTTTGAGCATGATTTTGATTGTTAGATGTATTGGATTACAAAGTTGAGGATTTGAAAGGGTAGATGATCAGAAAGATTCTATCTAATTTCTTTTGCTGTTCTTGGAGACGTTTTGGATGTTGGCAGCCTATTTGATTTGTAACAGATGCATAGGAACCTTAGTCGGTTGTTATTGTTGCTTGAATTCGAGATTGTCGAGAGTTGAAGCATATTGCTTACTCTAGTGCCCCCCGAGTCTATGAAAAGTGAACTTCGAACTATATACAATCAATTTTGCCAAGATGATATGCCCATAGTTAGAAGATCTGCTGCAACTAACATGGGAAAATTTGCTGCGACTATTGAAGCTGCCCACCTTAAAACTGAGGTCATGTCTATATTTGAGGATTTGACACAGGATGGTATGTCCTCTTGGATATCTTGGTTTTGATCTTAAACTTTATTATTTTATGCTTGTTGTTTATAGACAATGTTATTCATTTCTCATTGGCTTGAAGTATGAACTTGACTCTTATCACTTGTGTATTCAGATCAAGATTCTGTTCGATTATTAGCTGTCAAGAGTTGTGGATCTCTGGGGAAATTGTTGGAAGCTCAAGACTGTGTCGCCCATATTCTTCCTGTCATTGTCAATTTTTCCCAGGTAAAGCTTGTGTTTGGATTTTAGTACATGACAATGAGCAGATCATGTTTTCCTTCATCTGTTAATTTTTTCAACACATTCGTAAGTATAAATAGCAATCTGTTATGTACTTGGCAATACGTGTGATGCAAATATGTTCCTTTTACCAGGATAAGTCTTGGCGTGTTCGAAACATGGTTGCGAATCAATTATATGATCGAGCTGTGTGAAGTTGTTGGTCCAGAAGCCACCAGGTAATCAATTATGTCATTCAGGAGTCCTTTTCCATGTTTTGTTTCTTGAATGTGATAATTCTATAACTGCGAGTATAATGCCTGATCTCTCTATAGATATTCTTGCTTTTTATTTTATATTTTTTATTTTATGACTTCTTAAAATATACTATGCATGACTAGCTTTCTTACCATACCTTCCCTTTTATTTTCCTTAAATGAAAAGTTACATTTTTTGTCTATATATATTCAAGTCGGACCATTACACAATATTTTTCGTTATATCTATATTTCTGATTTGAGCCAAGATTTTAGTAATAGTTTGAGAACTTGTCACCTTGACTTCTAATTGGTTGTTCTTGTGATGTTAACATTTTTTAGGTCAGATCCGGTGTCTGCCTATGTTCGTCTTCTTTACGATAATGAGACTGAAGTACGGATTGCTGCTAAACTGCTGAACTGATTACCATGTTGGCCACGTCAGCAAATAGACGACACCGTGACAGAAATTGGCCGCAGGTCTTTCCTTGGTAATAAAAACAAAGTTTGGGTATCACATTGATAGTTTTTAAAGTGTGGGTACCACTTTGACCGTGCCACAAAAGTTGGGGTATCAGCGCTAAATTTTACTCTAATTATAAATACAAGTACAAACACTTCCTTGCAATAAAAGCATACCACACCAGATGATTACAAACCGGAAAACACTTCCACACAGTGAGCACACTTCTTGTTCTGACTATACTAGAAAGACTGTATTCTGGCTATCTTACTTCTTGAGAAAGGTTGAGAGAACTTCTACCTCAAGTTTTCTGATGTCTTCATACTGACTCCTAAGGCCCCTTATATAGGGGACAGACTCCAAACTAAATTTATCTAATAATAAGTGGACGACATGAGGAATCTAATCTTGATAACTTTACTTTTGAAAAAAGTAAAGTCTTGTTTTTATGCGTCGACTACCACTAACTTCTTATCAAAAAGAAAAGTTTATTGTCTTGATGTGTCGGTAACCGTTCATCTTTCCATCAAGTTTGTCATGTTGTGATATTCCCTCATCATATCCTGCTGAAGAATTTGGACCACTGTATTCTCATCCACGCGCGGTGTCATCTTCTTCATTGTCAAGATCTAAATCATAAGGATAAGGAATCTTATACTTTTCATCATTCTCAATCATTTCCAGCCACGTGGTAGTAGCTAGTGTGCAATCAACCTCCTTCCTCATAAGAGCTGTGAAGAAATCATAATTCTTTAGAGGTGGATGATTATAGCGAGTGACCATTATCTCCACTTGCCAGAAGACTCGAATCGTAATCCTTTAGGACCACATTTTTGATACTTGCTATAGTCATAGCCTTCATCCATAGATGTTTTGATTTGGTCCACCATTGCTTCCTACAATAATGAGAAAATTCCCACTTGTTTAAGGAAATTATATTTTCGTTCTTCTGTTATGTGTCTTGCCCTAATACATGTAGGATTGGTTAATCTAGTTTCTTTATTAGAATAGATTACAGTTGATAGATCTTCTAGATCATTCGGGAGACTCTATGTAATGCCTATAAATAGGTCTTTCTATCAATGAATGAGTAGACCGTTATTCTTGTTATCTTTTCTCCTTCAACACGTTATCAACACTTTGCTCTGACCCGAGTTTGATAACGAAAAACCCTAGAAACCTGAAAAAAAAAAAAACCCTAAACCCAATCGATTTCTGACCTGGGCACCCAGAAAATTGCTCTGGGCACCCACCAGCTCCCCGACGACGCTTGCGCACCCCGGCGACCTTCAGCCTCGACGATCTCGCCTGCGCCTTGATGCCTTGCCACTCCGATCAACGCTTTGCCCAACTCGGCCACCTCAGACAACTCAAGAACCTACACAGCGGCCTCCCGTCTCCACCTCCGTCCATGAGCCTCCGATCCGGCGAAGCTAGCCCAACGACTTCGACGGCGACCCAGTCCCACGTGCATCGATATCGGAGCTCCACCGGCGCCCACCCTCACCACCCCGAGCGCCGCTACACGCACGGCCGGCAGCCCTGCAGCCATCGGACACCAACCTACCCTAACTCCGATCGTGTCCTGCTCGACCCGGATTCAAGCATCCAACCCGAAATGAACTGAATATATGAGGGGTAAAACGGTAAATTTGCCCCTCCGGGTAATAATTTTTTACCCCCATGAGTAAAATCAGTTTATTTACTGAAGTAATTCTTTAATTAGTTTTACTGTTTATATTATATGGTGAATATGACTAACCATATGTTTATATTTTTCATGAAATTTTTTCGCGCGACGGATCGCAATGGAATTACGAGAGTAATTTCTCTGCACGCACGTGGAAGTACGTATGAAAATTAAAATGACAACTTCTCTTACATGACAAACTAGCAAGTAAGCTTTTATAAAAGTTGCCGCTTTTGAATTTTAATTTCATAGTCGGGTTTCGTAGCCTTCTTCTACCCCCACATTTCTTATAACGTGGGTTGATGTGAGGAATTGGGACCCCTTATATCAAAGTTGAAATTTGTGACAGTTTGACAAATCACGGTATTACGACAAAATATTGTCGTGGTTAATAAAGGGACAAATATCGATTTGCGACGGAAATTGTCACGGTTTATTGTCACAGTTAATATCGATTTGTGACGGAATTTGTGACGGTTTACATTGAATTGAGTTACCATAAACTATGGTCTTGACCTAATTCATACTTGGAATTAATTATCGTATATAGATAATAGTCAATCTTCCATCTTGTTGTTGAAATATTTGACCGAAACATGAACCCTAAATTTGACATAAAAAAAAAAAGTGATAAATTTCATGTCACAAGTTCTGAAAAGAGAGAGAGGCAACGCCTAGAACCCCATATGTCATAAAAAGATTGGGCTAGTAAATGAAAGAAAAGTCATGTTATTGATGTGGTTCTACATCGGTTCACTAATTGCAATGAAAGCAATATTATGGTCAATGTATACAAAATATATGGAGTTCTTGCAACAAAAAACTCACTATATGGAAGAAGATGAGAACATTATTCTCACAGTTACGGATTTTAAAAGAAAAAGGTATATTGCGGAATATATGAAGCATATGACTTCGGTTTAATAGTCTAAATGACTACAAATCCGTTTATTTTTCCAAGTTTTGTGAAGGCATACACCTCACATATTCGACTAAAGTTACTTAGTCGTTATGTTTTGAATTAAATTCATGGTGAAGACCTAGTTATCATTGTTGGCATATATATTTAGAATTTGTTTGGCACATATGGTTCGATCTATATAAGCTATATGTTAATGCAATATATCGCATTACAACATGACACTACATTGGACCACCAGTTATTATAAGGTGGCGTTTCTAAAGGCTAAAATATCATGATATTGCGCAATGCACATCAGTTTTGGATCAAAAGAGGATTTGTAATGTCAAGTGTGGCATAATGCACACTTATACAATTGCAACGGCATTACAAACAAGAGTCATTTTCTACACTCTTTGGCAGATTCATACAATTGCAAAAAGAAAATTGCGTTACGCTAAATGTCATTCAAAATTGGATGTTGAAAAATCCTCCTCTTTCTCTACAAGAACCAACAGTGAGCCGTTGGCGGTGGCGCCGCCCCTATATATAGAGCTCATGACCTGTTTTGTCAACTTTGACATGTTCTAAGCTTTATTTTGTCCATCTTTGTAGTATTTTACATGTCATGGAATGCACTCTAAAGGGTTCCAATATTTTTTTTCAATCTCCATCGAAATTATTAACATATTTCGTTTTCTATGTCTTGACATAAGACTGTTGTCTCTACATTCTAGTATATGAATGTGTTGTAGCGAGATTAAGTGTTTAGCTTATTGCAAAGAATAGACAACTATTCATGGATTTAGTGCTTTATAAATCCGTTGTGACTACGATGACTAGATCATTACAAATAATCAGAGCGGATTAATGCTCAAGTTTCAATGCCTAATGGCGTTATGATTCAAGTCACATATGCTATTTATGCATAAGGAAGCAATCGAACCGTGCTATGACTTAATGATATTCACGCCAACGTTTATCACCTGGAAACACATTATGAGAATTGATGAGAATTTCTTACGTATCACTATAATGAATGCGCAACATTCATGAGTCACTAAGATTCGGTTAATTGAATTGGTTATTGTCACCAATGATGAGAATCGAGACATCGACTCATGTAGGCTTTAACATAAATCGTCCGGGAAAATTTGGACGTGTTTTGATGATCCGTATATTAAAACTCAAACGAACATCCTTTCTTTTGAGCACAGAAGCCATTGAGATCAAAGGTCACCAAAATACAACTTGGTGGAGCCCTGAGCAATGCTCACGGCCTATGGATGGCATTGAAGTCGTTCGTGTCATCCTCCTACACAATGGAGGCACTACTCATGCTTTCACAAGCACATATGACGCAAAAAAACCCTCATGATCTCTCATTGGCCATGCTCGTTAATCGTTTTATAAAGCCTATTCTTTAGCAACGATTAGGAGTGACACCCTCTTA
Organism: Fragaria iinumae; assembly: GCA_009720345.1. Lineage (NCBI taxonomy): Eukaryota > Viridiplantae > Streptophyta > Magnoliopsida > Rosales > Rosaceae > Fragaria > Fragaria iinumae. The sequence goes on along the minus strand of CM019117.1, from coordinate 18,990,229 downwards.
CGCTAAAGATAATGATATGTAGAGACTAGCATAAACAAGATGCTAAATCGTTGTTCACTAAGTAAGACATTACAATGTCTATAAGTGATTCTACAAGAATGATACATAAGATGTTGGCTTAATGGCTTCTCATTGTTCACTTTGAGGCATAATGATGCTATGGTGATGTTCACAATGGTTTAACTCAAACCATAACAATTAGATGTTATGGGGAATCTTAACAATGATTGAAAAGTTGAAGAAACCTAGAATTTCCGGTTTTTTCAGCTTGCGGACCAGTCATTGTGAACACCGGTTCATCAAATTTTAGACCGGTTCTTGAGGTTCTATTTACGGCCACGGATTTCTAACATCCAAACCTACCAATTTTCAAAGTTTCGAGGAATTTGGAGACGTGGAAGGTGGTGAACCGCTCAACAGAAGTGTTCACGGATGTCCAGCAACTCCGGTGGACGGTTCGGTACGTTTTAGACCGGTTCCATTGTTGAGGCTGGCGGTTTTGAAATTCTAACGCCCATGTCTACCTGCTTACAAAATTTGGTAGCGTTTGGAGCTCTGGAAAATAGTAAGCCGTTAAAGGAAGTGTAAAATAGAGGTCCGGTGATGCCGGCGGTCGGTTCAACCGGTCCCGGCGGTAAGGCAAGCAGTTTTTTGGACTTGTAAGACCAACGACTACGGGTTGTAGCAGGGTCATAGTTTTACTTGTTCATCTTTACCCACCATCATTCAAATCTTTATGTTACAGTTGTAACGGTATGCATATTTGTTAACGGATTGAGTTAACGTTCTATAATCTATATCGTTCACATGTTGTATGTGCCAAATTGCGCCTCCACAAGTGCACAATGATGGATTATTTGATGAATATTGTCTTTGAATAAGACATGAGCTTCCGACTATAGTCCGCTTATATAAGGACCTTGATAGGCGATCTCTTTTATGTCACTTTGATGAGCTAGTCTTCCCGTCATTATGGGGAGATAAGAACAAGAATGTTCAAGTAGAACGACTTAGATTTGTCGTGGTTTATCCTTACTGTGTCTCATCAAGTTCCCTAAAGTGACGAGATCACATATACATGCTGCAAAAATGCCTGCAAGGATTGATGTCCGGATAAGGACATGTTGATGTCCGGATAAGGACATGTTGATGTCCAGATAAGAGGACATGTCGTTACCCATAGATGGTGGCATGATGACACCACAAATGTGGTAGATGGTATCGCTAGGCCGTGGCTCCCACGGTTTAGGGGGAGGCCACTTGGTTCGATACATACTCGCTAAGGAAGAATGCGAGTTTGACACAACTTGATCATTTGATCAATGATACTCATTCGTCAGTTAATACTGGATTATGGTCATCATTGGGGGACGCCTCAATGTCAATACCAATCCATATAGAGATCTCTACACTTAGAAATTACACCGGTGTACATGATGACGTAGTTTAATGAGTTTCATATCGAAACATACTTTGTTGAGAAAATACCAACGTTGTAGATTGGCCTAAATGGAAAGATGCGATCCAGTTTAAACAAAGAGATAGTGCTTTGGTTAGGTGACGCTGACACCCCAAGTATAAACTCTATCAGTTATGTCTTTGTTAGAAAGCGTAGTGAGAAAAAGAGTTTAGACTCACCTTCTGGCGCAAGGTCTCTCACAAACGCCCTGGAATCAACTACGATGAGATATACTCTCGTAATGGATGTCATTGCACTCCACTACCTTGTCAGTTAGGTAATTTCTGAAAAACTGAACAAGCAGTTTGTGGTCACAACTTATCTCTGTTGGAAACTAAGAGATGTACATAAAGATTTTGAATAGATCGGTTTTCACCCAAATCAAGTGGCTCCTGACCACAGAGCGCGTTTGCAAGGTATTTGCTAAGTATCTACTTGATTAGGGAAGTGATATGAATTATGCCTATTTGCGTGTAAATTCTGGATGAATCGTGATGAACTCTTGTTAAACTAAGAGATGCCACTGATCCAAAATTAAGAATGAAAGGATCTTGGGAATACGTGGTCTCATAAGTGAGGACCGTTATTGATGATGCTTATTCATCTGTCGGCTTAAGGCAATCTAAAGGACGATGAAGTTATGCCTATAAGTATCCCTTGATCGGTCGAAGTCTTGAGAAGACTCGTTTCGTCTGTATGACGAAGAAGTCGTGGGAGAAATTCTCCATCTAAGTACGGTAACACATTCAAGTACTTGTTACAAATCCTCAACTCGACATCTCATTCACTATAAACTTGTAAGGCCAAGTTCTCCTTAGTCATTCAACTCTCTAGCCGTCGAGCAGCTTCGCTCCCTCTTAGATGAGTGTGAAGGAACATCAAGGTAATGGCCGGATGCGCCCACGCAACGCCAATGTAATGGCAGTAATTCCTTCTATGAAAGGTTCAGGCTTATTCATCTTTACAGAAAGGCACATCAAATGTTAAATCAGAATCTGCCCAGTTTCGTAGGTCAACTTCCACAGGACCTACATGATAGCCCACTCGTTGGAAAATGGTGAAATTAGTACCATTGGAAAGATCTATGTGTCTACTTTCCAGGGACACCAACCATTTGATCACAACTATCATATTGAGTGAGTTATGACTATCTTCGTAAAGTAGGACGGATCTGTCCGAGAATCTGCTTTGGCGGAACAGTCAACTTCGACAGAGCTTTGTGATCAGCTCAAGATGAACTAGATTATGGACCTTATATGGTTGGAAAGCTACGTGTGTCTAGTTTCTAGAACTTTATACGGTTCATCCATACCTATTGTATCGAATAAGTTATGACTGTTTAAGTACACAAAGGTCATGCCACGCGTGAATCTGATTTTCAACGCGAACTTATGTTTTGAGTTGTTAGGCAACCTTCTCCTTCAAGATCAAAATAATGCTAAGTATAACAAGTCTGATCTAAGGATGTTGTGGCTAGATTTAATGACTAAATCGTTGCCCAAGTCTACTTTTGAAGTATGTGAAGTGCATTGGCTTGCGTCGTTTATCTGTACTCCGAGATTGAGTTACCAATCAGGGGGAGTCATTGTGTAGACATCAAGAGGAGTCTACATGCATCACATGTTATCTTCAATTGTAGTTGGTGCGTTGTGCTCTTTTTCCCTTCGTCCAAGTCTTTTGTTTTACCCACGAGGTTTTTGTTTTACTTGACAAGGTTTTTACCGAAGCAACACCATAAGCACCATATCGTATTAGGGATGCAACACAAGGAGAAAGTGTTTAATGAAATTATATTTCCGTACTTCTGTTATGTGTCTTGGGTAATCCTATTTCTTTTCTCTCTCTCTCCTCTTCGTCTTTTTCAGATCAGATTTCTCTCTCTCTCCTCCCAAACCCCACTGATCGGAATCTCACCCTTCCGCTCCCGCAAGTCGTCGGCGCCATCATCCAAGCCTCATTGAACGACACCTTCTGCTTTTTCAATGAACTGCTTGGCCGCCGCCGCCTACTGCTTCGTCACGGGCGAGGAAACCGACACATCGGGACTCGAATCGAACTGCATCGTCCCACATCCGCCGTCCATTGCTCTCTCCGCCGTCGTGGTTTTCAAATCTGAATCACAGTTTCTCATGAAGACCTCCATCAAGGAGGCTTTGTCAATCTGATTCCAATGTGGAAGCCGTATTGGAGGTTTTAGGCGTTAATCCAGTGGGGGACGCGCAAAGGGGTTTGGTTCTTGGGCCCGACCCCGAGTCCGAGTCCGGTTTCGGTGAGTGATGAAGAGACGGAGGTTGAGGAAGGCGTTGAATTGGATGAGGAGACGAGTGAGGAGGAGGAAGAAGAAGAGGCGGAGGCGAGTGTGGCGGTGGTGAAGAATTTGAGGAGTGAGAGAAAGAAGCAGCCCATTAAGTCTCAGAAGAAGCCCAAACGTGAAGAACAGAGCAAGTAGATTGTGGTGCACAGTAAGAGTGAGAGGCGAATGGTTAAAGTTTCAGCGGCAAGATGGTCAACTGGGAGGTATGTAATACAGTTTTCCATTGATTCCTGTTGTGAATTAGTTTGAATTTTTTTTTTCTGTGTTTTGAGAATTTGGTTTGTTGAAAATGGGTGAATTGGATTTGGTGTAGGTATAAAATGGCAGAGGAGAACATGTTGAAGGTGTTGAAGGCTATGAGATCGGAGCCACTGGAATCAGAAAGGCAGAGCAGCATGGTCCATATCGTCGACGTAGGTCGGAGTGCGCGTAGCGGTGGTAGGACCCGTCGTGGTGAGGGGTTTGGCGGTGGAGAAGCTTTAGTTGTTGTTGTTGGTGGTCAAAACGCAGGGCGTCTACTGCCCCCAGTAAACTCTCTTACTATCCCCGTAGACTCTCCTAATAGACCTCCGGACAGACCTTATAGAAATTGCCTTCAAAAGACCCCTTACTGCCCTCAATATACCCCCCCCCCCCGACAGACCCTCTACTTGCCCTAATAGATCCCCTAATCCCCCCGACAGACCCACTACTTGCCCTAATAGATCCCCTAACTTTCATCGGAGTCCGGTCAACGGTCGCCGGAACTTGGACAACGTCATCAACCGTGGAAATCCGGTCATAAAATCTTTTTTTCATAATAGACTCTTATAATGGTCTATTGTAGCTTATTTAATTTATTAAATGTATAATTGTCTTTTTGTTGTTTAAGTTGACTTGAGAATTTAAAAATCTGATTTTGTTAGAGGGAATAAAAGTCTTAAAATTAGGGCTAGTGGAAATTGTCTCAAATATAATTTACATGTCCGTCTACCAATGTCTATTATGGCGGAGTTGATATGAATTTTAACGTAAGGATACATCCATCAGGTCTAATGTTCGTAACAACTTCAGATATTATATATGGGAGTCCTTTCAAACAAATCTTCATTAGTTTTTGTCCAAATGTTATGAATAAAACCATTTTCTACGAGTCACAATTTGTGTTTCTGAAGATGCTCTGATTGAACATCAACCATAATATGGGTCAGGGACTGCTGATAATGTTGGTGGAAGAACATTTTTAATTTCAAAACCTCCAAAGAGATAATGGAAGTTACCATTCAGATTCTTTTAATGCTAAAATAGGGACTTTAGCACTTTCAGGATTTTCAAGGTATAAAACCTTAGAATTTCGCACTGGTACACTTTTATCTTTTGTATGGAATCCATTCTTCCGTTAATGCTTTAAGAGATTGAAGCAAGTGAGCTTCATTCTCTTCATAGAAAGCATATAGAACGTTATCTACAATAATCCTTTGCTTGAAGGTCAATAGCATATCCGTCCTGAATACTAGTTTTTAGAAAATCTTTAACGGCTGATCATGAATAATCTTTTTTCCAGTAACCACAATTCGTTTGTTTTCCCTAAAAGTGGCTCTTCTGCTTTTTGGCAAAGGAGCAGCAATTAATGAACTTTATATGCCTTTACCGTCTGCCGTTTGAGACGGGCTAGCCGATCTTTTACCCTGAGATCAGTCAGGTGAGGCTGTTCCTTTCGGATACAACAAGAACTCTTTTACGAGTTTTTCTTCTTCATTGGATGCAACAAATTGAACTTCATCTTGCAGGGTGGTTTTAGAATGGTCTGAATGTTCATTTGGACCATAATTTGGTTTTGGCTTGACTCTTTCAGAAGACTGACTTGACTATGCTGCTCCATAAGACACAATGAATTGATAATCTGGTCCATCATGAAGAGGTCCTACGGTTTTATCACAGTTCTTATATATTTCCCAAAGACACTTTTCTTCTGATTCTGGTTTCCAGTTTCTTGGACTGCGGCCTTCTCCTCTTTCAAACATTATCATTTCTCTTGTAAGAGCGTCAGGCAGATAATTCTTGTCACCTGAAACCATTTCAACCTCATATTCATACTGAGATAAAAACATCTGCCATCTGACATCTCAAAACTCTTTCTCTATCAGCAGCATAAGTTAATTTGTAGTTTTTGAATTTTTTATCTCTTTTATTATCAGTTCTGACTACAAATTTGTTTCCTAAGAATGCCTCGGCACCCTTAATGCTTTTAATTAAGGCAAGGACTTCCTTGTCTCTAGTAGAATAGTTGAACTTTGCTACGTTAAATTTTCCTGACAGGAATTTACAAATCTTTTCATGATTTGTGTATGGAGCAACAACTAAAACTACTTCTGCCCATTAATAATCATTTTCATCAGTTTGCAAGATGATCAAATTTCCTTCTTCAGGTAACTGTAAAAGAGGAATATTTTTTGTTAATTCTTCAATTTTTCTGACAGTATTATTGTCATCTTCTCTAAATGACCATTTCTTTTTAGAACTTGTTTTTGGAGAGAGAAGTGCAGTGAGGCCACTGACTTGAGGATTAAAGTCTCTCGCAAAATTAACAACTCCCAAGAATCTCTGCAGAGATTTTGCGTCTAGGACGTTATCTTGAATCTGACTGATTTTCTTGACGATGTGCTCTTGGAGACGAATCCCTCCATCCTTAACATGAATGCCTAAAAAATCAGTTTCTCCTTTTATGAGGTGAATTTTCTTCTGTCCAAGAATAATTCCCCTCTGGACAATAAGTTTACACACCTATTCTAGATGTTGTAGATGCTCATTCATAGTTTTAGAGAAGACAAGAATGTCATCAATATAAACTATGCAAAAATCTGAGTAGGGCTTGAAAATATTATCCATTTTCCTTTGGAAAAATAGACAGAGCTTGATTAAGACCAAATGGCATAACTAGCCATTTATAATGCCCTTGAGGGGTTCCAAAAGCTATCAGAGCAATGGAATCAGGATGCATTTTCACTTTCCAGAAGCCTGATTTTGCATCAAATTTGGAGAAGATTTTTTCTCCTTTAAGCTTGTTGATGAGAACTCTCACCCGAGCTATCTGATAATCATTTTTAACGGTCTTTTTATTTACATCTCTGTAATCGATTACCATTCTGGTTTTGCCTCTCAATTGTTCTGCATGATTTCTTACTAAGAATGCTGGAGCATGATGAGGACTATTTGAAGGCCTGATTAACTTCTTTTCAAGCAGCTCTTGGATTTGGCTTTCTATGTTTTTCCTATCTTCTTCCCTATAATGAGGGATGAGCTTAACATGGCAAATAGCATTTGCATTATGTATTTTTAGCTAACAATATATTGGGTCTTTTTTCCAATACAATTGAGGATCTTCATTGATTATTGGTTTTAGCAAATTTTCTATTTTTGTGAGAGTCAGTATTTTCTTTCTTTCTACTTTATTAGCATTTACATTTAAGTTATGTTCTCTGATGTATTCTTCTTCTCCATCAGAACTTTCATTGTTAGAAATTGAAGATTCATAATTTTCCTCTGATTCAAAGTCTTCTGAACTTGTTGATTCATTTATCAATACTTCACTGTGACCTTTGAACTGGTCTTTTAACAGTAAAACTAGCTCAAATACTGGCTTATAATCTCCACTCTTTGTTGACGACTTTTGATATTGATCTGTAAATCCTTGCCCTGCGACTTTCACGACGTCAGTTAGTCAAGATTCTCAATAAAATTTTCTATTCTTTTTAAATCCAATCATTTGTGGTGTTTGAGTTACTGTTTGTTGAAGAAGAAAGTCATTTCCAATCAACAAATCAAAGCTTTGACCTTCATGCTGTCAGATGATCTTAATGATAAAATTTCATCCTCCTAAGGAAACTTTAACATTTCGAGTCATTGTGTCCATGACTATTTCATTATCTCCCATTGTGATTCCAGTAACTGATCTTGGAAATTGTTCCCAATATTCTTCAGGGATTGCATATCTTTTAGCAAGAGTGTATCGTGAACCACTATCTACAAATGCATGTAGATGATACTTTTTGTAATTGGGAAACTTCAATCCTATAGTGATATAGTTACTGTATCTGCTTGTTTGGACTTGTTTTACATGTGCTCTTGCCCTTCTGGAGCACCAAGTAATTCTATGAAATGATTAATACTTCTAATAGTAGTCTCTTTGATGGAATCAAAAGATTTTTTTTAATTCTTTATTCTGGCTTAATGAAGTCACTAACTTCATCTTTTTTTTATCATCTTCAAGATTCTGCTCTTGTTCTTTTTTATGGAGTACATTATATTCCTCTTCTACCAGGATATGAGCATCATTATCCATGGTTTTTCGTCTTACCTCTGCAATGAAGCATTCTTGATGATAGGTTTCTCCCGTACTTTCACAGTACATGGGAATTGTATTACTATCATCACATTTGCAATAGTCACATGTAAACTTTTCTGAATTAGGATGGAAGGTATTGATAATATTAAAGGTTTCTTCATTCCAATTTTGTATCTGTAATAAAAATATAAAACGATACCTTAAATCTTCTTCTTCTTCAGAACTTTCTGAAGTACTTTCTGTCTCACTTTCTGATGGGTACTCAAGAGAATATATTGATTCATTCTCTTCATCAGAATAAGTGACTTCAAAACCTTTTACGTTAGCATATTCAGCTATTAAGGCTTTAGAAGATCTCTTGTCCTTTTTAGGACACTCATTTGTATAATGGCCTTCTGGCTTGCAAAGCCAACATCTGCATTTCTTTATTTCTCGAGAAGAATTTGTCTTCTTTAATTTTCTTCTTAAAAAATCTATTTCCATGAGAAGATTTTTCTTTCTTATATTCAGAACTTTTTCTGAACTTATACTTCTTTTTAGAAGCACATTTTCCGCTATATTTTCTTTGTTTAGGAATATGACATCCCCATTGTGTTGGAGTATCCAGCATTTTTGGACACATATTTTCAGCTCCCCTGAGTTGCTTCTTTGTATTTTTGGATTTTCTGTTCTATGTGCATTGCTTTCTTAGGAGATTCCTAACTCTTTCTTCTATTCCTCCTATAATAAAATACTGAAGGGGGTTTTCTTCTAAGGATTATGCTACTGCGTCGTTCTAGGGTTCTGACAACTTTCTATAATATGTTATGTCGAGATTGTCGGTCATTTTCAATATCTCCAATCGTGCAGTACTAGTTTTGAAATTTATTGGTGTATTCCTCAAAATACCTCATGTTACAAATACTCAATTTTTGAATATTTGCTCTGGTTCGTTCTTTAGATTGCTCGCTATGCCCAATGAATTCTCCGCAGAATTGTGAATAGATCGGGATTGCGAAATCTAAAGGATTATTAGTATGAGCTAATTTAACTGCTCAATCAACCCATTTTGAACTTCTCTTAAAGGATTGATACAATTTTTGGGCTATTCAAGTTAAGGTTGACTCATAATATGCATAAGCATCCTCGTAAGCATACTCTGATAACACTAGAGCCTGAGTTAACTTTAAACTAGGAACCCAGCCATCTCATGTCTTTCGTTTATCGCCTACCCTGTCTAGATCCAAATAAACCCTCTTTTGGACACTGATTGTCCCCATTTAGGTTTGGTAGAGATATACTTCTAAGAACTTCGCTCTCCACTTTTTCCTATGGGGGCTTGTCCTTTTTGAAGCTTGATCTTGTTTTATCGAATGATCTTAGTCGGATTGTTTGTAATATTTTGAACTATGGTATGACCTTCTAGAGAAGCCTGTCTTTCACCTCCTTCTGTTTCCATAGAAGATGTACTTGGCTCATCTTTTGCTGTTTGATAAGGAAGAATCTTCCTCTTATTCTTTCCAAGTTGAATTTGAGAAATTTTATTCATACTTTTCTCCAATTCCTCTATGGATTTACAAATCTTAGCCTATGCATATAATCCTTTTAGTTCCTCTGCTCTAACCATTTTCATAGGTCTTTTAGTATCTTATTCTTCAAATGATTCTTCATGAAAAATTGATTTGGTTCCAGAAGAACTAGCTTCTTCAATTCATAGTTAGCAAATGCATGCCTATGAAATTGTAAGCTTATTTTTCCTCCCATGTCTTCATAAATTAAAGTATTGGTGTTTTCAATTTGTTTAACATGAGGTGTCAAATTCCATTATCTTGGGAATGTTACTTCATGCCACTTTGTGACATGTTTTTGCTGAGAATTATTTTTTGGGTTGGTGAGAACAGAAATAGTAATCCTAGGGCTATTTAGAAATCTGGTATTAGGAGTTACATTCGAACTCATCAACTTATAATAGATTCGATTATCTATGACAAGTTCTATCATTCATTTCTTCATAGAAATCCCATCAGTTTTGATTCTCAATCTTAAACAGTGAGCTGCATCTTAATGATAGTAGACAATGCACGTGTGTATATATTACTGTCGTTAGCTAATATTGCAGGGAACAATGTCCTCATTTGCGACTGACTTACTTCAAGTAGTTAGTTTGGATTTCTTGGCTGCTATTGTTATTTAGCATTTCGGCATATTATAAATTCAAAGTAAATGTAGAACAATGATAAACAATATAAATCGTAAGATGAAAACTACAAATACACATATTCGAACATCGCACTTCCGCACGCGAATCAGTGCGTGTAGCCAAGCTAGTATCAAATAAGTAAACGCTTGTGTATCACTAATATACACTAGTCAATTGTCAACAAAGTTAATACTCTTTCATGGCAAAGAAACAAACATGTGACAAGTTTATAATTTTTTGTATTATCCAAAAAGCGAACTATCGAACTATCTTGATTATCTATAAAAATTTTCGTATTAAATTCATCTCATATGATAATCGTATAAAAACGGTATGAAGTATTACAATCTCTTTAAAATGTCAAACTAGTGAAATTTAGGGCATCAAATCTAACTCCCATTGCTATCTAAGAGTTGATTCTATTATTTCCTGTGGAATGTCCTTATTTACGAGCAAAAGACACAATGGCATGTTCTTATGCTATACAAACAAATGTCAACTTGTACGTCTAGTCCTCATTTTGGAATTCCTCAGCCTACTTGATTTGTACTGAGCAAATTATAATAAACCTGGGGCTTTCTGCCATCACCAACATAGAGGTTCTGGAACAAAAATAACGATTTCAGTTGTGATGCAAGTGCATTAACTATAAAATTTCATATTGGTAACACTATTGCTAAAACTTGTTCTACCTAAAACTTCAAGGTAAGTAAGCTGTATATTAACTCTCAATTTGGAGTTGATCAGATTTTATATATATCAACGTACTCGAGCAAAAAAGAAGCAAAAGAACGAAACTAAAATCTACCTGCACTGCAAAGGCTATGTGAATCAGTGTTGGTTCAGACCATGGTTTTCCAATCAACTGAAGACCAATTGGTAGACCTGATTTATCGTATCCGACCTACCATGGGCAAAATGCATATTAACTTGTAACTCTACTGAAATGTTTGCAGTGGAATGTAGTGATAAAGATCATACCGGAATAGTCATTGCCGGTAGTCCTAAAAAATTTCCGGATATGGAATACCGAACAAGCGCAGCTAAAAAAGCAGCAAATTGGTTAGTTCAATAATGAAGTAGGTTGACACAAAATGAATTACAACTCGGTCAGAGACGAGTTATCCTGTAATGGGAACATTCATACCTCCGTTTATATAGTCAAGTTCGCCAGTCTTGAGAGCATCATCCAAAATCGGGTAAGCAGTTACACTGTTATGTGTACCATTAGATTACAATAACAAAGTTTAGAAATAAAGAAAACATAAGACGACCTATTATGATTATCCTTCCCTTCAGATCGATATTATCTAAAGCTTCCTACATTGTATTTCAAATTCTGTACATGGTTCATATTCGCACTTTATAGATCACAAGAAATTGTGTTAATTAAATTTGCAGCATTATAACTTCAGTCAGGAACAATACCCTACTGTTGGGGAAACGATGACATCTGCCTGAGAAAACAAATTCTTGTGAAATTGCATCTGCCGGTTCCTGAACATATATAAACAAGATGCAGAACCATGCAGAACCATCAGTATATTGTTGTAGGAGCACCATAAAACATATCTAGAAATCATGAGCTTGTAAAAGTTAAGAAAACATTGTATTATGTTCAAGCTTTTCCTTATGAGAGATGATTTCATTATTTAGTATGAATCAGAGCAGACTTGCTTCAACTGCAGTCTCAGTCAGTGTATACAGTCTATATGTGTTTCGTTTCATAGGAAGTTTCTAAATCGTGTTTTAGATGTGTACTATGATCATTCTGGACCACCATGTAATAAAGACTAATAAATTTACACACAAAAGTACCATTAGATAGTGTCAAGAAGTATTTACCGAATTCTCTGAGCCTGTATATAGTCCTTACTGCTGAAAGCACCATACACAGCAAGTGCTACCCTTACATCCCACCCTAATTCTTTGAAATCCCTATTTTGATGAGATTTTATGTCAGCATTTGAATTGCTTGTTTGTATCGGGAAGATAATTAAAATGAAATAGTGATGGTCAACAACATACAACTTTTCTAGATGAGGACTAAGCGAAGTGCTACACTCTGATCCAATTGTTAAGTAATGTGCCAAGCGCATCACCTCTATCTCTGGTATGGTCACCTCTACAGTCTTACAGATTAAGAGAAGAAAAAATAGAAATTTTATATTGACTGTGTATCTATATGCTTTGGATTAGTAACCTATATATTTACCGGGAATTGGTGGTATAGATTAAGCACTATAACATCCTTGCACAATAAGAAACTGACTAATTACCTTCCAACCATATTGCTTGTGAAGCCTGTCCAGGGCATTGTTACAGCATTCTCTAATGTCATCACTGCAATCATTAAACCACTAATTGAACCAGTTAGTGGTTGAAAATTGAATCAGTATCGGCAGGAACTCCATTTAATACAAAGAAATGAATTGCATTAGAAACATCAATTCAATTGTACATGTAATTATAAGGTTGGGAATGTCATGACTAACCTCTCCATACTTGGCGAATTTGATATCCAATATAGGTTTTTTTGAGTCTAGTAGAGGAAAATATACTTGGGGCTGGAAATTTTAGAAAGATCACACAGAAAAAGAAACAACTAAGGTTAGAAAACAGGAACTTCAACTACGGTTAGAAAATGTAACATCTGGCTTGATAAATTGTAAATGTAGAACTCAATCAAACATCATGCGGAAAAGAGATTCTGATTTACTGATATTCCATATACAGTAGTTCTTAGAGCAATAACTTATGCTTGTGCAACTGATCAGATTCCAATACTTGAACAATTTACAACATGAGAAGATCATTTAACTGATCAGTTCTTAGAGCAATAACTTTTGTTGACATGATGTTGATCATACTTACGGATAATGTGGATTGACTTGATGGAAGTTGGCCAATGATTGCTGCATAGCTATAGGAATATGTGGTACAAGCTATAAAATCAAGCACACAGAAGGCATATATATAACTGAAAGGAAAAAGACCATTTGTAAAGAACACTAACACTATTAAAGCATCCTCAACAGTGCCTGCTAGTATTCCAACCATCCCGACTGTCCAATTCAGAGGAAGAACACTAAAGAGTAACCCAAATCAATCTGGTAAGATGGTAATAAGCTCTCAAGAATATGAAACATGGGATTAGTTGAATAATATTGAATGATGAATTTACCCAGAATGAGGTACTCGGCCAAAGGTTGGTTTTAAACCTACAATACCACAAAGTGCTGCAGGCATCCGCACAGATCCTAGTCATACATCACAACCGAAATACACCTTTCAGTCACATGCAACATTATGTTTACATCAAACACACATGACATGAGTGTATGACATCAAACACGCATGAGTGTATGCTTGCATGAGAAACAACCAAGTCTGCTATAGGATAATAGACCACAGATGAATGACAGATTAGAACATGCACTTTTTCTGTGGAACAAATAATATACCTCCTCCATCAACACCAAGAGCAACAGGGCACAATCCAGAGGCGACCACCGCAGCAGATCCACTAGAAGAACCCCCAGAGATTCTGCTAGGGTCATGTGGATTTCTAGTTGCCCTAGAGTATGATAGTTACAATGTAAGCATGCTTGCAATCATAGTTATAGAAAAAGTGATTGATCAAAGAAAATGGCAAGGAAAATTTTGCTACAAATAGGCATATAGCCTACTAATTCTGTTGATATTCAGTCAGATAAGAATAAACAATGTATGAGAATGATCAACCTCAAATACAGGAGACGTTGATTTAGTTTCAGGAAACCAATGTGGACTTTTCATACCCATAGTGTGGATTTATCCCACTTGTACCAGCTCCAAGTTCATGCATATTGGTTTTCCCAATAAGTATGGCACCACATTGTCTGAGGCACTTGACACAGCATGCGTCATCTGTACAAGGTCTAAATTTGTGAAGCCACTTTGTACCACCTACAAAAAACCCATTTTTCAATTAAGAAATTCATGGTTATATATGAATCTATGATTTCTAAATATGAACCAGTGGGTTGACTTGCATAAACAATTCTATCAATAGAAACCCTGCATTGCAAGTTACAGCAGTTTCTTTACAAATACAAAAACAGTTACCAGTAGTTGGATATGGTCTGCAGTCTATTTCATCCTTGACAGCAATTGGGATCCCATCCAGGGCTGAAATAGGCACACCTGGAGATGAACCAAATTCAGATTATGTGAGTGAAGATGAGTGACCAACATTAGGATACTTAAGTGGCGATGAAGAGTAAATGGACCACCAACATGAGATATATATATATATATATATAGGCCCGTTCGGGTGCGGACGTCCGCACTCGGCTTAAAGTGCGGATGTCCCTCCGTTCTCCTCCGTTTGGCACCGAGGATGGCGCACCTCCACCCCAGCGGACTCCAGCAGCGTCCCCGATCACTTGAGAGTCCGCCGAATTCCATTTTTCCGGCGAGATCAATCTTGTTTGAAGTTTTGGGTGATCTCGCCGGAAAACTGGAATTCGGCGGACTCGCCGGGGAGGGAAAGTGGTCGGGGACGCTGTTGGAGTCCGCTGGGGTGGAGGCGCGCCGTCGTCGGCGCCGTCTGGTGATGAACGGAGGGACGTCCACACTTTAAGCTGAGTGCGGACGTCCGCTTTGGAATGTTTCTGTATATATATATATACAGATTTTCTCAAGTGCGGATGTCCGCATTTATTCTTACGGTGCGGATTTCCACTTTACACTCTCATTTTTCAATCGAATTTTCACATCTCCACCGTCTACTCTTTAAATACTAATGTATAGATCATCTCTGTAAAATTTCAGCCAATTTGGTTATCATTAAGGCACTCAAACTCGATTAAACCAATGGATGAACATAATTATGTCGAACTTGAACTGTTCATGTTTATAACAGAAAAACACAGTTTTGAGTGCCTTAATGATAACCAAATTGGTTGAAATTTTGCAGAGATGATCTATACATTAGTATCTAAATACTAGACGGTGGAGATGTGAAAATTTGATTGAAAAGTGAGTGTAAAGTGGAAATCCGCACCGTAAGAATAAATGCGGACGTCCGAAGCTGAGAAGCTCTGTATATATATATATATATATATATAGGCTCTTCCTTTTCTAATTGCATGAATGAAGTTTAGTAAATGACTGATATAGATGCATTATATT
The DNA here is from genome assembly GCA_009720345.1 of Fragaria iinumae. Taxonomy (NCBI): domain Eukaryota; kingdom Viridiplantae; phylum Streptophyta; class Magnoliopsida; order Rosales; family Rosaceae; genus Fragaria; species Fragaria iinumae. The sequence goes on along the minus strand of CM019117.1, from coordinate 18,974,778 downwards.
ATGAATAAAATCATTATCAGACTGAAACTTCTAAGTGCTACGTAAAGACAGACTCTAGTTTACTATTACCAGAGCAATTAGAGCCATAATATGTTGTCAATTTCATCTTAAATGCTGGCTTATTGTTATTGTTTTCCGAAATATGTTTAGTCTGCATGTACCTTTTTCATACCGCAGGGTTGATTCAGTTGCTTGGTTTAGAATGTCTTCAGTGTTGTAATTAATAAAGAATGACATCTCAAATGGTGGATATGAAGATTCATGAATGGCAGCTATAAGGCGCTCTGCAACCTGCAGAAATAATAGGAAATAGAAATGTCATATGAGGGTATAAAGACAAAATCATAAAATTGGTCTAGTAACCTCTGATGCTATCCCTTTGAATTGAATCAGCAAGAATCACTGGGAAAACAGTTAACTCGAGTAGACAACAGTGTTTACTATTTATGTATTTTTTTTTTCAAAAATAAAATAAAATAGTAAAACAACACGGCATACCAATTTAGGTGTTATTTCTCCAGAGGTGTAGGCTCTTGCATAATCTAATATCGTCCAATAACGGAAAGAAGAGTTTGAACCACTTAATTCCTTATCCAAGGATACAGGTAGACATTCAATTGCCTGTTGAACCAGTTCAGGTGGTGAAAAGTCGGACCCTACATGTTTTACATCTTGTTCTTCAATCTCTGCATTGTTAAACTTGTGAAACTTTAAATAGAGTTAATACCTCATTGAAAATTTCAGAATGAGAAATACATACATAACGAATGTAAGCTTCTAAAGACAAAGATGTTGAAACTTGAAATGCAAGTACTAGTTTGTAGAACTGAATCGTTTTGTACTCCAGGGGGGAGACATAACAGAATAGTTGAAATGGAGTTGAAATGTGACTGTTGAGGTTCAGTGATACAGTGATAAACTAGTTAAGTAATTTCTCCATATTTCTGTTAGTAAAGAAAAACAAATGCATACCATCAAACGGATGCAAGGGAACATAGACTGGTGCCTCCTCGAGCTCAGCATTTGAAACCAGCTGAAAAATGCATATACATTTTCAGCAACTCAAAATGAATGATCGCACTAAAGCAGCCTTCTTCAAGAAAAGGTTAACAATGAAAGGCTCCCCAAATCTGCACTTGCCGAGCTACTGTCACCATATCTAAGAACTGCCTATATATGTATGCGTGTGTTCACTCGCTCAGTTTCCTAATATGTTTTAAGCATATAGCAATATATTCTCTATGCTAGAATTAATTAAAGTCACATGTTGGTTCAACTACAGAAAACTCTTGATTAGATCTTGATAGACTGCCAAGTAATTTAGCAGGAAGACTGACAATACTTATTTTTCATAGAATTAAGTTATCTGAGCAAAAAAATTTAGAATTTGTTTCCTCAGTTGGTAACTGTTGTTACTCTTGAAAAGTATTCCAAAATGTTGCTTAGATTAATTGTCACTATTCATGAAGTTATCCCAACTGCAGCTCACCCCCAACTTAATCAGTTTTACTACATTTACATTCATTTACTTCTCTATCATTTGTTGTTGTAATAGTTAGAATAGTTATTGTAACTCCTATCCTCCCAACTGTATTTGTAGATATGAACATCCCACAAATCCTCCAAACTGGAGATGACTGTACATACAACTGAGATTACCATTTGACACAGTATGAGAACAAAGAAAATCAACTGAAAACTATTTAACATAGTGGTCCGCCTTTATGTTTCAAAGGGAAGAAACTTAGTTCAAACTGGAAAGAGATAAAAGTTCAATCTCACAACACAGAATGAGAGACAAAGAAAAAGCATGTGTGTACCTTATGAATCAAGTTATCTCTTTTCAATATATACAACATCAAGGTCCCAATGATCCGTGATTCCAAGAACCAGGCGAACAACTTGGCCAGAAATCCAGTCATACGAGGAGCTGCAAAACAAATAAGATTTAGTACTTCAGGGTACGAAACATGGCAATAGATATGAATAAATCACAGAGTGAGTGATAAACCTGAATAAAGCACAAAAACATCAAAAAATTGAACAAAACCAAGTACACATAAACCTATCAGACCTGTAAGTTTCTGGTTGCATTCTTTTTCAATCAATTGGTGTGGCAATTACACAAATTTTAAACCTTTTCGGAACATGTATTAACAACTAATGTTGATAATGATCACTGATCACATTTCATACCAAGTCAATGTACCGAAAACTCTCAAGTCACAAGAGTAACTCAAGTGATCCACAGTCTAAATTCATCCATGAAAAACAAATAACACAAAATGAAACTCAACCAAAGAGCAAGTAATGCAGAATTCAATTTCAGAATCAACTACACAACAAGAAATGAAAGTCGAGAGAAGGTAAAGGAATGGACCAACCTTTGACATTGGCACGCAAGTAGACCTCAGAGCTGGCCGGACCGAGATCAATTCTGCTCGCCGGCTCGTAAACCACACGAGCCTCTCTCTTGAACAACCCCATTCTAATTCCACTATTCTCCTCCTCAGCCTAGTTGACTTAACAGCAAGAGATAGATAGACATATACAATTATACATAGCAGCAGCCAGCATTATATATATAATAATATGTATATGTATAGCTTGAAATACAAGGGCGGATAAAGCAAGAAATTTCTTTTAAAAGAGATTGATGTTACAGAGGGGTAGAGAGATAGAGAGAAGAAAAGTACGTACCACCGACCAAAACTGTGATATCTTCACGGAGAAAGAAACTTACAGAGAGCAGCAAAGGATGAGAATGACGTAAATGCTATAAACCTAGCATATAGCTAACAGTGTTATCAGAGACAAAAAGTTAGGATGAGTTAGGAGATATATAGTTGCTTTCACGAAACAAGTAATAGCGAGAAAAACGAAGACAATCGATGAACTATATATTCCCGGGCCATATATACATCCTTTTCCTTCCTGAATATTCCTCTCACTCTTAATTAAATTATCAGTCTCTGTCTCTCTCTACACAATGATCATTTGCCCAGATTTCTTGGCTTTTGACCCTAATTCTGTGAAAGTACACTTCCACCCTTTTTTGTCATTTCCGTCATGAATCTCACTCACCACCAAACTTTCACTTTTTCATCGATCTTACCGTTTATGTTACCAAAACGTTTTTGCAAACACGATGATGATGCAAGTACACGTTGTAATTTTAGTCATTTATAATCTTTCATGTATCTGTATTGGTACAATCTAATCTTAGTCATCCACATTGTATGTAGAGATCGATGTGCACTAAAAACCTTCACGTTAAGTTAAACGATAAAAGCTTATATTTGTTGTAAAATAGAGAAAAGAAGAAGAGAAGACACAGAGAGAATAGTTAGGAGGAGGTAGAAGTGTTCTCATTCATTCTCATTAACCTCCTTATATAGAGGTAGGGTTTACATCAGAGTACATAACTAATGAGTAATTACGTGGACAACCACATGTATAGATTATAATATTTATAACTCTCCCTTGGATGTCCACCAATGAATGATTAAATTTGTAATGTTGTCTCGTTAAAAACCTTGTCAGGTAATAAAAACCCAATGAGAGAAAAATAACCCTGGTCGAAGGAGAAAAAGAGAACAACGCGCATATGTCTTAGGTAACATACTTCTGGATGCTCCCCCTGATGAGAATCTCCCCCTAAACATTACAAGCTTCATGCGCCGTAAATAACGGTTTGGTTTGTCCATCACTAAAGTGAGACCATGCGTGCTTTGCATATAGGGGCTCATCATGAAATACCTGCAAAGTTAAAACAATACCAACAGAGCTAAACGATTATAAATAGGTCTTACCTCATTAAGTCATATGACCAAATTCATACACTAAGTAATAGCTAATTGACGTTAAAGCATCGAAACATCATCATGGCTTATCCAGCCAGACACATTAATATCTTTGTGTATTGATACGTCTCATATAAGCTCTTCAACAGTTCTAAGTAATTCATAACTTCGAAAGTTGGAATATGTAGCAACAACATTATCATAATTCGAATTCGATTGTGTAGTCCGATCATAGTACTCATTGAGGCAATTTCGATCACGTTAGCTATAACGGAATGAGTATATATGAGTTAACTTTAGACTATTTGATTCCATGAATTAGCTTCAGGCTCTCTCAAGTATTCATGAATCAAATTACATTAGAATCATTCATGTACTTGAATCCTTTGAGGATTTGACAAGCGATACGCTTGTAATGACACTTCACTTCTGGGAATTTGGTTTATCAATGTGTCTTTAAAGGCCCTCGTAATATACGATGACAACATGCCATAAGTCTCTCGTCCATGTAACAGTTACATGTTGTACTTATAGAAAAATATCATTCGTAAAAGGGCAGATTCATAACCCTATGTCTTTTGTAGACGTTAAATCATAGTGATTTACTTTCACTGTGGTAAATACCCTTTTGTATCTGTAGGGTTAAAGGTCAAAGTATCTCATCACGTTTCAAATATTTAGTTCCATTGGAATTGTCTCTTTCCAATTTGGCCAATAATATGATTTGTCGACATGCATAATGAAACGTGGCATAGCATCAATTAATACAGTCTTTAATGGTCTTTGGTAGCTACCATTTGTAATTTGTTATAGATGATCATCATTCATAGATCCCACACATTCTTATATGCATGCATTTTTTATATTGGGTACCCATGTCACTTTTGGGGTAAATACTGTCACTTCTAGAACAAATATTATCTAGCGAATGTGGATCTTTTACTTGTAATATCATGTAGACCATTAGAGGACCTGTATAATCTTCCATTTTCAGGAGCTTAAAACTTTAGACCTGGTGGATACATTCAATTCAAATTCATGCCGTTATTCAAATGACAATAGTCTTATTCTCCCCCTAACGGCGGGAAGACTGTGATATTATGACCATGCGTTTCAAGCTCTGTCACTTTCTTTCGAGTGAGATGTTCACTGGCTGGTGGCGAACCAAAACTAGGTTTGAGGTCAAAAACATTATATTCATTAATATCAACCAAGATATCATTCTCTAATGGCATACCTACAACCTTTGTATGTGTAGCCATATTAGAAACTCTAACATTATATAATGACGTTCTCTTCAGGAGAACCATGTCACTTGGATACACATGCATCCCGCAAATCAAATGGGGTATAGACAATTTATATTAATATGGATGGTCTCATAGACTTTAATCCAAGTTGACATCTATGCTTTTAGCATCTACGTTTGTCAAGATCTTTTAGCATCCAAGTAGTCCAAATCACTAACTGAGACATTTCTCAAAATCAAAATGAGATGGTGGATAAACAACTCACACCAATTTACATCGTTCTTCAGGAACAATCTATCTCCCCCTCATGACAGGAGAAGTATCTCATTAAGGTCACAACTCAAAAATATGAGACAAATATATAATTTGCTATGAGTAAAGCTAGTGGAGATCAAAACTTGTTATTGATTCCAAGTAACACTAGAGGTATGACGTAACTAGTCATGTCAAAAAAATGTAATCGGTTCAACGAACTTCTGGTTCATTACCTCAATTTACTTGGGAATTTGATGCAATATTTATAAGATATCAAAGATCAATATTCTCGAACCATATTTAAGGCACTGAATGTAATGAGGGAATAATATATGCTATTCCAGAGCCATCAAACATATGTGTAAACGAAGCTTTAGGTTCGAATCTATTAAGTTAGATCGAATTACATGTTCACAGACTTTGTATGTTAAACTTCAGGTTCAAATAATTTTTAGTGCTCGAAACTTCAAGCTCGAGTAACCTAAGTGAACTTCAAGTTCACTTTTAGTGAAATCATATTTATATATGCTCAAAGCTTTGGGTTTGAGTTTCCAGATATTGTTAGAACTTCGGGTTCTATGTATTGTATTTTGAACTTCTGGTTCAAAAATATGACATTTGAATTTCATATTTTCAAGATATAGGGCTGCTAGCCCGAATGAATAATAATAAAATTTAAACAATACGTAACGTAATGTAAATAGATAGCAAAATAAAGAAAATTGTAAAAGAACAAAAAACAAATAAATTGTACATAGGAAACTTCTGGTTCCATGAATGAATAAAATACACAGAACTTCTGGTCTGGTTAAATTAATCAGAATATGAATAAAATACACAGACTTTTGGTCTGGTTAGCTTCACAGATGTTATTATTTTGTTTTTGGTAAAATATTGTATAATCATTTTGGTTTGAAGTCGACATCTGTTTAGTCCTTGTGGTTTTATTTTAATCTGAATAGTCCTTAAAGTCACGATTTTTCATTCAAATAGTCCTTATGGTTTTATTTTAATCTGAATATTCCTTAAAGTCATGATTTTTCATCCAAATAGTCCTTATGGCCTTTAACTGAAAAAATTGTCGGAATGACTATTTGGATGAAAAATCATGACTTTAAGGACTATTCAGATTAAAATAAAACCATAAGGACTATTTGGATGAAAATAGTGATTTTAAGAACTATTCAGGTTAAAATAAAACCTTAAAGACTAAACAGATGTCAACTTCAAACCTCAAGGACTAAACAAATTTCAATTCTTTTGTTTTTCTCCTCTAATTGCACAAGAGCACAGTATCAAAATAAAGTGAGGAACTTCGGGCCCTCATATGATTAAGGATCACAATATGTGGTTTTGGATCATTGAACAAGTCTAGGAACTTATGGTCCTCGCAAATTGTATAAGCTTTAAGAAACTTTATCTCATAATTTGAGGAACTTCACACCCTCTATAATTTCGATCAAGAGACTTCAGGTCTCGATCTGAATTCAAAAATTGGTCTACTTGTAATCAGTATCATGCTTCACCATATTAAATGAGCGTGTAAGCATATGATAAAACTCATGAATCACAAGCAGAAAGTATGAGCGACTTAGATCTTTCATGTCGTTGTGCTCTCTAAAAAGGAATCATGCTTGAATAGACCTGAAAATTGATCACTTTGGGTATCTCATAAATTAACGAGGACACGGATAGGAGGCCGAAGTATATGGCTGCGCTCATCCATGGTCCAAAACCCAAAATCAAGCTCTTTGCGCTTGTCCAACGCCAATTTACAAGAAACGCCATGAGGTGTTGATGCGGCATGAGAAACCAGAGATCTGGTTATAGTCGATGTGTATAACGAATATTAGAGAACGAATGGGGTCAAACATAACTTATGCATCTCTATGAAAACCAATAAAAACGGAATTCGGTATAGAAAACAAAACAGTAAAAGAAACTATCCAATCATTGAAAACCAATTTGGTCTTTGATCACCATGTATGAACGAATCAAGCACTAATAGATATATAAAATAAACTATTGTAATTGCTAGATAATGGACACAGTCAGGTATGGTATCAAACACCCACCATCCTAATTGTTTTCGTTAACAGTAAAAAGTAAAAAGAAAATTGATGATCATATGATGTTCGAATTGCTGCCAATTATATTTAGCAATTGAACTAACAAAAATTGAGAAAATTGAGAATTGATTTATGGAAATTGAGACTCATAGATCAAGAATACTCAATCGATGAAGAAAAATAAAGTTGTATCCAGACTTTCAGATCATCATCGAGTTAGAGATAAGGAGAGAAAAAAATTTGGATTTCTAAGGTTTGATCGATATCAACTCAAAGGTAGAGTCATGCTGATAACGTGTTGTAAAGTAAAGAAAATAAGATGAGAAGACACATAGAGAATAGTTGGGAGGAGGTAGAAGTGTTCTCATTCATTCTCATTAGCCTCCTTATACAGAGGTAGAGTTTACATAAGAGTACATAACTAATAAGTAATTACATGGAAAGTCACATAAGTTATAATATTTATAACAATATTGTGTACAAGATCGTGTCTAATTTTATATTTTAACCCTAAGAAGACATGTAAGGTCGGATTAAAGTTGGGGCAATGAAGTCATTCCAGCTTTTCATTATTGTTTTGTTTGGGGCGTTCTGTTATCTCTGTCTTTGGCAGACACCAAGTTGTAACTACAAATGGAACATACTCCGGGTCTAGAACACATGTAATTGGAAGAGGTGACGACTCAGTTTCATCTCCTCATTTCAATTATTTGTATTCATTGCTCACGAAATTGTAAGCAGGCAACGCATAGGTTAGTTAGATACGCGTTTTTGTTTACTGCATTTCGTGTGGACTGAAGCTATGTCACAATGACTGTGTCAGATACATGTAACTGATGTAACTATCTATTAATGTTATTATTCCATTCACACACAAAAAAAAAAAAAAGGTCGGATTAAAGTTAGACCCTAAGAGCATCTCCCACCGTAAGCCAAATTTAGCTTACAAAACAAGAATATTATATATAATCTTTTTTTAGTTTACCAAATTCTCCTACCATAAGCTAAATCCTTAGTCAAATTAATAGTATTTTGGCCTAAGAAGCACTCCCACCGTAAGGTAAATCTTTAGGTAAAACAAATTTTTTTATTTTGTCATTTATTTATTTAATTCAATAATTAATCATGAAAAAGATTTTATATAAATATATTCGATATGGGGCTCATATGAAAGATCTCGTCGAGATCGTCGCGATGGTATAAAATTTTGTTAGTAACGAATTTTTAATTTAGATGCTACTGTAAATTAGAAGAACAATATCTAAAATTGAATAAAATAATACTTAGTATTAGCCTACTAACCCCATAAGCTAAATTTGGCTTACAAAATAGCTCAAGCTAAATTTTTTACCTTGAGAATTGTCATTTGGCTTATGGTGGAAGCAACTATAGGCTAAATTTGGCTTTTTAGCCTATAGTGAGACATGGTCTAAGGCGACATGTAAGGTCGGATTTTGTTGAGAGAACATGTGCCAAGCGCTCTCATTAGCCTTGCACGTGCGATCTCACAACAACAAATCAGTCTAAGGCTCATCTCGATCGGACACGTGGACGCACATGTGCGACTCAATCTGATGCGCGCCTCTGGAAGCTTCTTTCCGCGCTAGGCTATCAACAGTCACGGGAACAATCCTCTTCGCTCAACCTCTATAAATAGGCACTGAGCCTCACCAACAAAGGTAACTTAACTCATTTCTCCTCTTTGAGTTACGAATCATCCGCTATGATTCCTGACCTGAGCGTCATAGAGAGATTGTCCGGAGCAATTCGGACGATCCTCTAACCGCTTTATTTGTTTTACAGGTTCATCGGATAGTTTTTCAGCGAACAAATCTCTTATCGCACGGAGCTCTCCATATGATATCTTAATCTCCCCCCGTCAGATTTTAATCTTCAACAGTTGGCGATCATCTGTGGGTCTCAAACGCAAAAGACCACGCTCGATTATTCTTTTAAACACACACAAAAAGCCATGTTTCCTTTGCTCCTCTAATCTTTCCTCCGCTAGATATGGCTGGTTCACCCTTTACCCATTGTCGCACTATTTCCTTCGATTACAGTCGATTTCCCCTAGAACTTGATCAGCTTGTTCCTTCTCCTCCGCCTTTACGCCCAGCTCGTGCGATCAGCATGATCGAAGGATGATCGTTTAGAGGATCGTCATCTCAATCGAACCATTGGCGGACGGTTGGAAACGTCGAGATAAGTCGCCCGACCAAGGCCAAGCGCGAAGGCTGGACCCCAATTACCTTCTTCGAAGAGGATGGTCACGGATTGGACATTTTCGATGACGAACCATTCCTTATTTCGGCTCTAATTGATGAATTTCAAGTCAATCAAGTGTTTATCGACAACGGCTCTACAGTCAATGTTTTATTTGTTTCACCATATAAAAAGCTCGAATGACCCGAGCGAAAGTTAATCCTCGACTACGAGTCGTTACTCAGCTTTTTAGGAGATGTGACGCAACCTCTCGGATCCGATCAACTAAAGATGTGCTTGCAGGACAGTAATTGTTCTAAAACTATCGATACCGATTTTATTGTTGTTGATGCCCCAAGTTCTTACAATGCAATCTTGGGTCGCCCAGCACTAAACAGAATGAGAGCCATAATCGTTGGATTTATGCTTGTCATGAAATTTCCTACTCCGCAGGGAACATGTATTAGGGGTGGAATTTTGAAACCGAAAACCGAAAAAAACCAAGCCGAAAACCAAACCGAAACCGGAAAAAAACAAACAGAAAAAAACCAAACCGAATTAAGAAAAACCGAACCGAACCAAATTAGTTTGGTTTGGTTTTTGGTTTTGGCCCATGAAAAACCGAACCGAACCGAAAAACTGAATCTGTCTAAAACGACGTCGTTTTTTGTCTTTATTTTCGTATTAAATATTTGATTTGAACAATATGATTTTAGGATTTATGTTTTATATAATTATATATTTGTCTTTTCTAATATTTTGCTTTTTATTTTCGTTTTATGTACATATAAAAATATTTTAGGTGTCGTGTATGCGAAGTATAGAGAGTGATATGTACGTTACCTCTAAAATCGAAGACCTTATTCTTGCGAGCTTTAGATTATAGATTCTAATATTTAATTTATTTTTCTGTTCTTTATTCAAATTTATGATTTTTAAACTTTAAAATTCAGAATTTATTTAGATGGATTTTAAACTATGGAGTCTATATTTTCTGTTCAAGATGAACTTAAAAGTTTTAAAATTATGGTTTCATGGTGTGCTAGTGTGATCAATTCCCAATACTTTCGAAATTATTGAGTATTAAACTTTCAAAGTATCTATTTGGTTTATAAATTGTTGGTTTGTTGAAGAATCATTGTCAAAAATTTTATTGATATATTATATGTACTTATAAAAATAAGTAATGGAAGAAAAAAAAAAGACCTAAAATACGATAATTTTTTACTAAGCCGAAAGCATACAAATTTTAAGAAAAATTATTTTAAAAAAGAAGAAGAAAAACCGGAAAAAAACCGAAACCGAACCGAACCATGGTTTGGTTTGGTTTTCGGTTTAAGGTCTCAAAAAATGTCAAACCGAACCGAATTTTTTATTCGGTTTGGTTTCTGGTTTTAGGTGAAAACCGAACCGAATAAAACCGAACCCACCCCTAACATGTATAATTCAAGGTTGCCGTCAAGTTGCTCGCAATTGTAATTCTATCACAACGCAGCGTACAAGGGCTTGGTTCGAAGTCTTATACCTAAGAGGCATTCCGAAGCCTATAGATAAACCCGATGATCTGCGCGATCGGGTCATGGCTCAAACACCGGTCGATCCTAAAGATACAATTGAAGATGTTCAGCTTTTTCCAGACCACCCCGAGCGAACTGTAAAAGTGGGATCGTAGCTTGATTCTACCTTGAAACAATAGATAATTGACCTCGTTCGGAAATACTCAAAAGTGTTCGCTTGGTCCTATGCGGACATGCCTAGAATTGACCCAGCAATCATTTCGCACAAGCTGAACATCAAACCAAAAATGGTACCCGTGCGCCAGAAAAGACGAGCGTTTGATGTTGAAAAGTACCAAGCAATACATGCTGAAGTAACTAGACTTCAAGAGATCGGCTTCATCCAAGAAGCACAATATCCACAATGGATATCGAACGTGGTAATGGTAGAGAAAACTAATGGCAAGTGGCGTATGTGTGTTGATTTCAAGAATCTCAACAATGCTTGTCCTAAAGATAGCTTCCCTCTCCCACACATTGATCAATTGGTCGATGCCACAGCCGGCCATAAGTTACTTAGTATGATGGATGCTTATTCAGGATACAATCAAATCCGAATGGAACCGGCTGATCATGAGGCAACCACGTTCGTAACCGATCGGGGTTTGTTCTGTTATAATGTCATGTCGTTCGGACTAAACAACGCAGGGGCTACCAACCAACGTCTAATGAATAAGATGTTCGTGGAGCATATTGGGAAGATCATAGAGGTCTATGTCGATGACATGTTGGTTAAAAGTCTCAAGCGGGAAAATCATATTGAACATTTGGAAAAAAATCCTGGAAATCTTGCTCCAATATGGAATGCGATTAAACCCAGAGAAGTGTTTCTTTGGTATTGATGACAATAAGTTCTTGGGTTTCCTAGTCAGTAATACTAGGATTGAGGCAAATCCTTCTCAAATTCAGGACGTATTAAAAATGTCCGCTCCCACAACGAAAGATGGCATATTGCAGCTCGCAGGGAAACTCAATGCACCTTCAAGATTTATTTCTCGATTAACAGATCTCTGCGCCCCTTTCTTCAAAGCGCTTAAAACGTCAAAAACAAGAGCGATCGAATGGACGCCGGGTTGCGAAGCGGCCTTTCAAGGGATTAAAGAGTATCTTTCTTCGGTCCCAAAATTATACAAACCAGAGGAAGGGGAAATTTTATATCTCTATTTGGAAATTTTAAGTACAGATATTTTCTGCCGTTAATGTGCAATGAGACTACACTTAAGACGATAACAATACAATTGTCTTTTCTTGTGGTGGTCCTATATATACTCTTTCAAGAAGAAAAAAGGCAGGCTTGATTAATAAAATTGTGTAGGAGAGAAGGGGAAAACGTAAACATGTACTTAATTTCTTGAGTAAATCACAACGTACTTAATTTCCTGAGGTTGCAACCATAATAATTGTCATTTTTTACAAGCTAGCGATAAATCATCGCGAGTCACGATACATTTCTGTAACCAACATCGACAAGAACTTCGCTCTCTTTGGCACAACTCTTTCAAAATTTACGCGGTAGCTCACCAACACATTAACAACAAGAAAACATCTGTGACAAATCACAGTCTCTGAAAATAACACCATAACAAGTACCGATTGAGATGAACAATCATGACTCGCTTACGGCTAAAAGGTAGGTAAGCTCTTACCTTAACAGCATAGTTAGGGCACATAGAGGGTATATGGTTCCATAAATATGGAGGACCATATCTCCAGGCAATATAAAGAGTTAAAAAGACTAGAATACTATAAAAAAAGGGGGTATTCGGTCCTTCTGACACAGCTCATCTTCTATTCTCTACCATTTCTATCTCTTTTGGTCTACAAGACAAGAACTATTAATAATTTCTCACACTGGCCAGTGGGGACAAAAAAATTTAGATCAGAATTTAGTTTTCGATGACAATAAGGCTACTCCTAATCAGACTACTCCTTGCCGGAACCGGGAACCTCTGACCATTGACTTTCAACCGACAATAACAAAGGAACAACATTCAATAAACGTCTTAAAAATTTTATATACAAATCGAAAATCTATTTTATCATGCACATTACGTTGGAGAGTTTATTTATAATGTTATTCATCAAAAGATTGTCATATCTATGCAAAGAAAATGGTGGAGATTCAAGAAATTGTATTTTCCCTCTATTTTTTGCAATGTAATTGCAAGTAAATCATCCATAAACCTCCTATACTAGAAGGCCTTCAACTTCCTTGTATAGACCATCTTAATTAACATCAACAATTTAAAAAGTAGACAAAAGCAAAATGGTAGTTGGAGAAAGCAACAGCTTAGTAACACTCGCACTGCATCTTAACATCAAGAATTAAGAACATCTTCACAAAATCAAAATCGACTACTGGAGAAAGCAACAGCTTAGTATCAATACCAAAATAGACTACTGCAGAAAGCAACAGCCTAGTACCACTCACAGTTACATCTTAACATCAACAATTAAGAACATTTATGCAAAACCAAAATCGACTATTGGAGAAAGCAACAGCTTAATATCAATATAGTTACGTATTAACATCAACAATTAAGAAAATTGGGCAAACCCAAAATGGACTACCGAAGAAAGAAACAGCTCAATAGCATCCACAATGCATAAGGTGACACATCAAAAGGTCTTTTTCATTCTGGTTCATTCACAGGAGTGAAAGAGACTCATAACTCAAAAGCAATATTAGGTTCAATTACCTGAATTGTGGGACTCTGTAAACCACATTTCTTAAATGTTATGTATGACTACACTATACCGTCTATACCTCTTTCAATGATAGTAATGCTCTCCCTATTTACATTACTCCTACCCTTAAATGGAAAGGTAAAAATAAAATTGCTGGTCCCCAAGAAGTACCTTCTATGCAAATACAATCTGTGGATTCATGGGAATCATGGGTATTGAATCAACAGGCGAAGATATCAGCACAAACCAGACCGGTTCAGTCTGCAATAACAACCTTGTTTCTTTCTTATTATAAATTTCTTCAGTTGCATTCTTACCTCTGCCCGAGTGGTTTCCAATTTTTTAACTTCAAAGGTAATGGTGAGGGGCTAGTGATAAAGAATGCTGATATGTCACAAACAATTGTTGAAGAATCTGACCAGCCCGCTGCTGCTTTTGAGACTTTTACTATCCTTGGATTATTTCAGGACACGAATGCATAGCTTCATCAATGATGTCCAATGGCCTATCTGAGTCCATCAGGAAGTTCTCCAATGTTGCAAGTGATTTCAACTGTTGTCCAAGAGATGCAATTGTTTTCTGGCACTCTGCAAATTTACTTGCAGCCAATGCCAGCTCTTTCTCCTGACATAAACAAGAACATATAAACACAAACTTATGAAAAGTTTTTCATGTTATTAGATACAAGCAACTAAAGTCTAGGAGCCAAAGACATGTTATTAGATACAAAATTCCACCAGAAGAATTGGCTATGTTGCTCCAGAATATATTGTGCAAGTATGCACAACGACATTAAAAAAATGCCTATCAGAATTTGCTTAATCAGAAGTTTGCTAATAGCACATGTTCTGTTAAACACTGACGAGCTGCTTAAACTTTGAAAAGAAGAAAAGATTCAAAACTTCTAAACTATTATGGAGTTTAGCCACCTAAACTGTCATCATTTCTATTATAGCAGTGTCTTCTATGAAATCTAATTTATTTTAGTCTTTTCATATTCGTTCTTCCATGTTTCAATTTGAAACCACTTGACCTTATATTATTCCTACTCTTCTTATGGGTGCTTCAAAAGATCTACATTGAATTTACCATAACAACTAATAAGCATAATTCTTCTTCTATTAGCACTACATTGTGGTCTGTTTAACTCTCATAATTTCCCCAAAAGATCGATTTTGACTCAACTTTTATGGTATTTTTTATTTTGCAGTCTTATTTCCTCTAGGTTGCGTTGATTTGGATTCCTGATATTTTACTGCAGACAAAACGTTGGTTTTTGCAGTTTTTTTAGTTGGCTATGATTTCATTTAAGAAAACTGACCTGCTGCATCTTCAAATCACCACTAGTACTAGCCACACGCTGGAGCTCAGCTTCATGTTTCATTATCAGTAACTCATTCTCAACTTTCTGGCATTTGGCCACATTTTCAGCTGATAAAGCTCGCTCCTTTGAAACATCTTCTTCTAGTGCACCAACTTTTAAAATCAAGCAGTTAAGTTCACTTTGAACAGATCTTAGTTGTGCCTCAGCCACTTCTCTCATAGTTTGACAGACCTTTACTTCTTCATCTGCAGCACACTTCAAGCCATTTGCATTATCCAACTGTGTCTGAAGGTCTTCCAACTTCAAATCAGCCTCCAGTAGCTGACTTTTTAGTGTCTGGATCTCTTTTTGGCATTCAGTAAGAGTCATCTCAAGATCCAGTTTTTCTGTCACCATCTTCTCTAACTTTGCCTCCAGTTCTGCGATCCTTCGAATCATGGTTTCAAGTTCAGCTTCTAGAAGTTTTTTTCCAGCAGTATGCTGATTTGATCTGCGTCCTACCTTAAGGTAAGAGTTCTCATTTTGTGCAACTGGTGATGCAGCAAACTTTTCCATTTCAAGAAAATCATCCATGAGATTGATTTCTACCATCAGATCCTTTTCAACACTCCTTTTGTTCTTAAATTTATCAGGATTTTTTATATGAGCAGATGTCCGTGAATCTGACCGGCTTGAATCACATTCACTTGGCTCCAAGTTGCTCACTTTGTGTGTATCCAATTCAATTGCCAGTACCATCTCTCCATTATCTGATTGGCTATCTGTAATAGATTCTGCATAAACTGAGGACATAGAAAAGGATTTGTGACCGTTATTTGATAATGCTTTACGAGCCAAGGCGTTTAGCCTACGGCACTCAGCTTCGAGCTTGGAAACCTTTTTTATGCTCTCTAAATGTTGCTTACTCGCTGCTTCAGCAGCTTGGGTGCTCAAATCCCTCTCTATAGTCGTGATTTTAAGCTCCTTGACTTGAGAACGAAGACTACGCTTAAGAGCAGAGTTCTCCTTTACAGTAGCATCAAGCTTTAACTGGAGATCCAAATCAATAGAGGCAGCAGCTTCAGTTTTAGCAGCTTGAAGTTGTGCTTGTAGATCAGCAACCTGACTCTCAAGTATGGACTTTGAACTATCCCATTCACGAGTTCTCTTGGCAATAACCTCATTAGTATTCCGTTCTTGCTCTTCTCTTGCCTGTCGAAGCTGCCTCACGCATTCTTTCAGTGCTCCATCAAGATGACCAACTCGGTCTTTAAGAGTTGAGTTTTTCTGATTTGCAGCCTCAAGTTGATGTTTTAAGCCCAACACTTCATTTTCAGCCTTCTCCCAGCCTAACATTTGAAATGGCAAAGAGAAAGAACTAATGGGACCATCTTCAGAAAGAATATGTAACAAAATTACAAGAAATTCTATGACATACCATTGACCCCTAAATGGAACAGCTCAGCAACATCCAATATTTTCCATTTCTATAAACTCAGGGAATCCATTCTCGAAAGACTTGGAAAAAGATAAGATGAGTGAACCTTCTCTAGAAAGTAGAAACAATAAGAATATGACTTCTAAGTGTTGGTCATGGAAAATCAAAACTATTTGCTCAAATCATAGGCAGAAACATAGTGTAAAGAAAGAAATATATGTTATTAAATTCCATATGCCTAGCAAACGCTTTTTATTTCTTTCCAAGTTCTTTCCAGTTTAGATGATTTATGTACCGGTATAATCCATAAGTTTCTTTTATACAGAGTGAAGTACATAACGTTAGACAACAAAATAAAATCCAAATTCTTAAGCTTATGAAGAAAGTGCAGTATTATTGTGCATATAAGACAGCAACTGGACACATGGATTCGGCCTATTAAGATTAAGTATAGTATCTAAGTGAAGTTAAATGCAGGGGAACAAAAGGAAAGCAGAAAAACCTGAGACAGCTTCTTCTGCAACTTTAGCATGCTGCTTTACCAATTCATCTTTGGCATTACTGCTAAGAAGAGCAGCTGATAATTTCTCCCTCAAAGTCTCGAAACTATCATTAAGTTCTTCATTACTGTGTAGAGCTTTAGAAGTGACTTCTGGCGACTGGATGTTATGAGTTGAGAATGCCTTTGACATTAAAGTAAAAAAAAAAACATTAGACTCCTTAGCCAAATCGCTTGATAGAACAAAGAAAGATATATAATAACTATTGGCTTATGTCCTAACAGCTCCGTGAGCTTGTAGTAAGTGGGAACACCAATGGACCAAATCCTCCTGAACTTGAATTTGTTTTTTTAACTTGCATCTTTACTGAAGTGCAACCTTCCCATTTATAGTGAATTTCCACATTTGGGATATCATAGAGAACGATAGAAGCCTGTACATGTGGGGAAGCTTTAGAAGCAACCAGATAGTTGAATAATTGACAAAGGAACTAATTCTTTGAATGCCATCAGTAGACCAGAACGTCCAAATAGTGATTTGTTCATCGTCATGGCACCTAAATTAGTATTTAAAAATGTTTCAGGCTGCTATGGAACCCGACAAGTTCACAGATGGATACTCCTGCACTTAAAGGACAAGCCAACAAGTATTCAGGTAGTACTCATGTACGTGAGATACTTTGGGTACTTGATCAGTCTCTAGCACAGTTGACCTTGGTTTATAGAGTTCCTCAAAGACATTTTAAGGCCAGAAAAGCTAATCCTGTCTCTAACCATCAGAAATTCTACGACATGCAAATAGATAAGATGAGTAAATATTTCCATCTTTGTCTCATTAGAATTAGAATACCCATTATCAGTATATAAAGCGAATTTCTTAGGAAGATGAATGAGTGGATGACAAAGAGCAAGACTTATGAACCCTCGTAAACTGAAAAGGATTGGTACTAGTACTCCAAGCACATTGTGAACATCCAAGTTGAAGATAAATAAAAAACTGTGAATATAGGGATGACAAATGTAATTTGTAGTGCAATGGATCCATCTAACACTGAGGTGGGTGACCTGTTTAACTATATGTTTGCTAATTGCTATATACGAAATAGCAGAACATACAAGATTAGAGAATTCCATCTACATTAAGATTCTACATGTATATTGTACCAACAATGAAGATAGATGGTTTAAGCAAATGGGAAATGACAATGATGGTAAAGCAAGATACTACCAACCAATTAGGCAGAATCATGAGATGTCACAGAATTCTAACAATCAAATCACTCATAAGGCAGAATACTAAATCTATTTAAGAACAATGTGAATACCAGCTACCTGATCATCAGAAAATCTCTCAGAATGAGAAGATATTGATCCCGAACTCTCAGTCTCACCAGAACTCTTCTCTGATGATTTCCTTTGCCACAGCTGACTCCGCCTATCCATCTCGAAATTCAACAACTAAGCATCTCACAATCCCCCTTCTGGGACTTCACCTGCATTATGATGAAACCATCCATGCATCCCCAGAAAGCATGGCACATCAGGTGTGAACCCTTTTGCTGGAAAATTAAGCAATATCTGGGTGTATCCAAATCTGGGAAAACGTTCTAATCAATCCTAATCAATGTGGTTGGTTGGTACTGGGAAAAACCTGAGTTCCTAATTCAGAGGGTCCCAAAAGATCAATGAAAACAGATGGACCAAAAAGACAACTTTCTGGTTATTTACTCTCTCATCTTTGCTTAGAATTCACTTCCGGTTTGATCTAATCCTCAACCAACAGAAAAGCAAATATACAAAAAGTAGCCAATAAAATAAACACTGAATAGTTACAAAAAGACAGAAGCTTTGAAGACTATGATGCTTGTTGTTGAATAAACTTAAAACACACAGCTCCAATACTAACTTGATGTGCACCTACCAAGTCCACATTTTCACGCCATAACAGAGAAGCTACTGCAAAATGAATTAGGCAGATACCCTTCTCAAAACACCAATCAAAACAAAGAACCAACAAAGACCCACTTCAAAGAACCACACAAAAGTGAGAAATTGCCAATACCCGTTTCCAGATTACACAAATTTTCAGACACCCAACAAAGCTAAAGCTAAGGAATTTCCAAATAAAGAAAGAAAGGAACAAACAAAATAATAGAAAGAGTTTAATTAATGTGTTGGGTTCTACAAGATGAGGATAAGGAAACAACCTGTAAATAAGCGAAGCATGTCAGGGAAATATTTGGGGATTGGCGAAGCAAAAAAGGACATAGAATATTTGATTGGTTGCTACCAATATTTGTGTGTTGAAAATTGGGTTTGGGAAGAGTTGTAGTAGGAGTAGAAGTAGAAGTAGGACCGATATGGGGGGTTTTGTGAACGTGATAGTAAGGACCATATATAAGCAAAGATGCTTGTGCGTTCATCAATCATGAGGCTTTCTTTGTCGTCTTCAAACGGTGGTGGCGCGTCATTCCCGCCCATGAATGCGGCAAATTCACTGCAATTTTGATCACTTGTAGTTGTTTATAATATAATCTGATCATTGGACTGCAAGTGCTACTGTTGCTCTGTAAGCGAATCTGGATTCACAGTCAATGACGAATGAGTCTGTGGGTGTACTGGTGTATTATGAATAGAGCAATGTTCACATAACACAGCTGCCCTACACAAGCTATATGGATCCTTTATGTTGTTACATGCCATTTAAGATAGACAAAAAGTTCTTGTACAACCATGGTACAAGTACAAAGTACAGTGTGTAATCTTAGTTGTTTATATGTATGGTGGTATGGGCTAGGGGTGTGATTTGGTGCAAACAATTTGATTTTTACCTAAAACCAAAACCAAACCAAAATTCAGTTCGGTTCAGTTCAGTTTGGTATTTGTTTTTAGCGTGACATACTTGTGTTTTGACATATTAAATTTAAGTCTCTGTTTTTTTTTTTTTTGTGAGGAAAACAATAGAATATGTTAGGGCTAAATGTTTGGACATGAAAACTAAGAAAATCAAGTAGGTTTTTCTGTTAATATGCTTTTACCCCAACTCTGACGACTAAGAAGCATGTATTATCTCATGAGGAGGCGGTGGTGGAAACTATCACGGGCAAAAAATGGTAGTAAGAAGGCCAAGCTGGTGAACAGAGCCAAGCTAGTGGTAACGTCTCTGGATAGCGAAAAGGATGTGCCATTAGGGTTTGAACCCAATTTGGCATTAAAGACAAGTTAGACAACTAAGAGCAACTCCATCCATAGAGTCAAATTCAAAATTTGACAGCTTAGGTGTAATTGACTATTTGGATGAATTAAGACTCCAACGTAAGTGTTAAATTTAAATATTATTATACTCTTGTTTTTATAATAATTTATGTATAAGTATATCTGGGCCCTTAATTTTCTCTTTCTTCACTAAAACAGTTTCAATCTTTATCCCCTTTTCTTAGTTTTCTTCGTCTCTTCTTTTATATCTTCTTTCGACTGTTAAATCTTTCACAGATCAAGCCTATGTTTCAAGGAGAACGCAGATCAAGCCTTTGATTCTTTCTCCAATTCAAGCTTCATCACCAATATTGTAACACCTTGACGGCTTGACCCCCAAAATTATACCTAATATATGATGAATATTAAACAAATTAAACTTGGTCTCGATTTTAAGAAAATATACAAAACTTGTATGATGCACCCCATCGTCAATTGCATGATCACGGCGTGATCAGAGGATCTACACATCCATGACCCCTCGCGAAATCATGGATATATAACTACAAGGATACCCAATTGTTAGGCGTCTACCAGGGGCTTGATCACAAAAATCACTGACATCGTTGTGTGGGTCGATAACTGCTTCACTATTAGAAACAAAGAGAGATCGATTAGTGGAGGAGATCGGCGTGAGGTTTGTGTTCTCCCTCCTCTCTCCCTGGTGATCCTTGAGAAAATAAAAAGATAGAGTTCAAGTCAAGGTCTGTGCCCCCTTCTTCTCGACCCTTCTTCCCAACTCTAGACAACCTTTGTTAGAACCGACCTCTCTAGAATCCTCCTCCCTGTCCTACTATTATTTATCAATTGTTTATATATACACATATATTTTGATTTAAGAGAGTGAGTATACATATACATGAGTACTGTTACAGGACGAGTACCACCGAAAAGTACAAACAGATTTAATGTTATCGAAGTATAACTGTATAACACACACTTCCATTAATGTCCTTTCGATACACATCGATTAAATTAATAATGGCGATTTTTTTTTATTTACCATATTGAGCACTCAATCACTATTATTTACATTGTGTACGGGATATTACAAATATCAACCATCAACCCAACACCAAAATCACCGGTTCAAACAGAAATCGACAGGTTCTAACTCCAATTCTCTAACTGCAAATAGGCTTCGAACTCCAACCTTATTTGTTTCTTCGTCCCTTTCCCCTCTCAAGCCACTAATTTGATCTGGGTCCGAAGAAGTTTGATTTGAATGATAACATTCTTGATTTTCTCCTTCTTGTTCTCCTTCATGCAAGAAGATTGAGCTGGTATGATGACGGGTTCTCAGCGAGAGAGAAGCTGAGAGAAGAGAAAGAGAGCAGCAGAAGGAGAGAGAAATCATAAAAAAAATAAAAGACCGTTCTTGCCGAGATGCTCAAATTTGACATAGAGGAGAAGGTTGTCAAATCCATGTAGGATTTGACAGTTTCGTTGGAGTGTTTTTCCCATTCATTTCTTCCTGTTAAAACTCCACGGTGGATTTTGACTCCACCGTTGGAGATGCTCTAATGGTGGGATTTTGATGTCTCTAGCCAATATGAGAAAGTTGGGTAGACCACCATTGAGGAAGAATAAGCTCAACCAATAAGGTCTGCCACCTAAGAAACTGCAGTAGGAGATGGAATCCAAACTTAGGAGAAAAAAGATTTTTAGGGCTGCTTTGCCGGTTTCAAAGGTGGCTGAGGAGACTCATGGGCCGTAGAGATGACGGTGGAAGTTGTGTAGATGACCGAGAATGTTAAGGATGAGCAGGTCGTTAGCAGCACTCTTAGGAGTACCTTAGAGTCGATTAGCTTGAGGGTTAATAAATAAGTTGGGGTTAAGTTTGGTTTTATTTTTGTTATTTCCCTAGCATTAGCTAGAAACCGTCTCTTAGTTTCCTCTAATGATTTTGTTACATGGCTTGTTTATTATTTATTTTAGTTGTTAGAATTAATTAGGCTCCCTAAGAATGACTCAATCTTGTTGTAGCGCTTTTTGGATTATTATTCCATATATAACATTTTCTACCTTTTAATGGATTGACACTCAATTTCCTTCAGAAACATAACACATCAGATCATAAAAACAATTCAACAAGAATGAAAGATCTAATGAAAAGTTTTACAAATCCTAATTGCGTCAATTTTTTCCTCTCTGCTAGGGTTTTTTGTCTAGCGGGGAAAATTGATTGAGTATGGCGCTGAAAGAGGCTATCTTGCATTTGGTTGGCGAAGAGAAGGTACTAGACCATCCTTTCTTCTACGCTTGTCGGCTGTGATATTCGTCATCAGAGATTGAAAGATGATGTCCTGATTTGTGAGGAGGGTGAAGGGATCTATACATGCCAATTCAAGGAGCAAGAGGTGAGGGAACACGTCCTCAATAGAGGTTTGTGGTTCTATATATATAATACTTGATGTTGTTTTTGGAGGAGTACGATAGAATCTGGGATCTCTTAGAGGTTACATTGAATTTCATGGAAGTGTGGGTGGCGATGAAAGGACTACGCATTACCAAGCGCAATGAGCATGTTCTCACTTGACTTGGGAACAAGTAGGACGGTTTTTTAGGTTTCATCCAGGGGCGTTACAAAGAAAGATGTTGTACATCTAATACATATTATGCGTGAAGTGCACTGCGGCATATGGTCTCGACGTACGTATTCTTTCTCGGGTTTGGTAGTTGTGGAACTTGAGTTAAGGTATGAAAAATGTGACAACATATGCCAGGATTGTGATTTTTTTGGCATGGAACAACTAGATGTGATGGTATGTTGACAACGGCGTTAGGAAATTATGTCGATGTGTTGACGACAACGTTGATTGAGGCGGAGCTGACTGAAGCAGTTAATGATGAGTGGGCTATGTTGGCACTAGTGTTAGAATGGGAAGTGGGCAGGACAAAAAGGGTTGAGCAGTCGGTATCAGGGCTAGGGCTAGGGCTAGTGGTTGGAGGACATGCATCTATTGCTTACTCGGCGGGAAACCCTACTTAAAAATTAGGGTCCCGTGTGGGCTAGGGGGTGTGGGCCTGGAGGGTTGTTGGTATTGGGTTCAATCGATGGGGAGGTTGGGCCAACTAAACCTCCTGATGAGGTGGCGTCTAAAAGGGTGCTAGGATTCCTCGAGAGAGAGCAAATGGGCTACATTCTGATGGAACTAAAATTGAAGGGCAAGTTTATGCATTTTCAAGAGTTTATAGAGTGCGAAAGTGATCCCAATTAAAGGGTAAGCGGAGCGTTGAGAAGAGGTACCAGCCTAGCATGGCAGTGATACCTCCTAAATTTCAACTTGGAAAGCTTGTGGAGGACCCAGTTACTATTGGAAAGACTCCGAAGAGGAGGGGTCGTCCAAAGAGTCGATGGAACAAGACAAGGTCCCAAGTTGGAGAGATGGAAAGCGAGGAGAAGAGTAACATGATGTCAAGGTTGTTGGAAGCTGAAGAACCGTTGACAAACACTAACTTCGACCCCATGGAGAAGGAGTAGGTGTTTTCTTAGAGGTTAAAAAAAAGGGCATTATGAACGCAAGTTGTTTGAAACTAGTGTAATTTCTATAATCTTTTCTAAGACACTCTAGTTGATATTCGTACCACAATTCTGTATGAGTTTACGTATTCTCATTAAGGCAAACTTATTCTTGCATCATTTTGGTTATTTATTCAGGGGCAACCTCATGAGTTTATTGAGTTTAGTTGTGGCTTAGATATAATCTTTTCTAAGACACTCTAGTTGATATTCGTACCACAATTCTGTATGAGTTTACATATTCTCATTAAGGCAAACTTATTCTTGCATCATTTTGGTTATTTATTCAGGGGCAACCTCATGAGTTTATTGAGTTTAGTTGTGGCTTAGATATAATCTTTTCTAAGACACTCTAGTTGATATTCGTACCACAATTCTGTATGAGTTTACGTATTCTCATTAAGGCAAACTTATTCTTGCATCATTTTGGTTATTTATTTAGGGGCAACCTCATGAGTTTATTGAGTTTAGTTGTGGCTTAGATAGGATATTAGGTTTGTTCCATTATTTCTTATGTAAGTTACACTCTTGCTTGTTTCCATGAGTTATCAAAATAGACGCAAAACAAAATTTGCATATTAGTACAAGGAAAACCAAACTTGAACTATAACACAACAAGAAAATTGAAGAAAATGTTAAAAGCATTGCTATTATGTTTAGTCATTGCTTTCAAGTTTGTCGTAAATCTTCTTATAAGTAACTCATATTTTAAAGAAATTTTGGTCACATTAAGCACCGAATATTATAAATATTATAATCTATGTGGCTGTCCACGTAATTACTCATTAGTTATGTACTTTGATGTAAACTCTACCTCTATATAAGGAGGTTAATGAGAATGAATAAGAACACTTCTTCCTCCTCCCACATATTGTCTCTCTACCATCTCTCTCTTATTTCCTTAGTTTATAACACGTTATCAGCACGACTCTACTCTTGAGTTGATAACGACCAACCTTAGAAAATCAAAACTGATTTTTGCCGTTCACCTTTACACGATCATACTTTGTTTTTCTTCTTTATTATTGTACTCTATGATGATCCATGAGTCATATGGGGTGATTTTGTTGTTTGACCATAAACTCTCTTGATCTTTGAGTTTTTCGATATCTCTGGTAATAGTTTAGCCGATCTATGTTATCTTTAAATCTTCTATTAGTCAATCAATATGGTTAGAGACTCATTTCAATTATTGTACTGTATTTTAATTTGTTAATATTTGGTGGTGATCCTGGTTTCGATTTTGTGACCGCATGGATGTATCTCAATTTGTAAAATTGCTTTGCATTTTGTGGGCGGTGAT
This sequence comes from Fragaria iinumae, assembly GCA_009720345.1. Taxonomy (NCBI): domain Eukaryota; kingdom Viridiplantae; phylum Streptophyta; class Magnoliopsida; order Rosales; family Rosaceae; genus Fragaria; species Fragaria iinumae. The sequence goes on along the minus strand of CM019117.1, from coordinate 18,949,634 downwards.
AGAAACATTTTTTTCGTTATCTACTTCAAGAAACATGTTCGACCCTTGTTCATGTTTTTCGTTTAATTGTGACTCTGCTTTTAGTTTTACTTTCCTCTGTACCTTATAGACACCTCTCATAGGTAGCCATGGTTTGTGATATTCAATAGCAAGCTACCCATGTTTTTGGTACTCAATGGTATATAGAATCAAATTATGAGTGATCTAATATATCTCTGCTAGCAGAGCCAACATATACCCTTGATTTCTTTTATGGACTCATTGGCGTGAAAATCATTCTACTTTGCTAAAGCGTTTGATTTCAGGTATGTGTTTGTTAATAGGTACCTATTTGGATTCAATAGGTATATTACCCGATACAATTTTTCTGAATTGCCAGTACACTCATGTTTATGTCTATTTGTGAATTATGTGTTATAAATCGAGACATGATGTTTCTAATTGAACTATAGAGGCCTGAAGTTCCTTAAAGAGTGATCTAACGAAAATTGTGATCTGAAATCTCTTTAATCTTATATAATTTGCAAGGACCAGAAGTTCCTAGACTTACAATGATCGAATACACATCTTGTGATCTCTAATCATCTAAGGGCTTAAAGTTTTGATCCTCACTTTATTTCGATACTATGTTCTTGTACAATTAAATGAGATAAACAAGATGATCATATTGGTGAATTTAACTGGACCAGAAGTTCTGTGTATTTTATTCAACCATATGGAACCAGAAGTTTCATATTACAATTTATTTACTTTTTTGTTGTTTACAGTTTTCTTTATTTTGTTATGTACTTTCATGATACTAATCGTTTAAATGTTTATTGTTATTCATTCGGGCCAGTAGCCCTATATTTCAAATATATTAATTTCGAATGTCATATTTTTGAACCAGAAGTTCAAAATATTGTATGATTGTTCCAAATTTTACAATGAACTAAGACACATAATATCATGAATCAGAAGTTCATTGAACCAAATACATTATTTGGCATGACAAGTTATATCAAGACCCACCCCGAATTTCACCCTCAAACCCGAGGTAAATCTTGCGGGGTGCACCTCCAAGAAAAATTTACCGAAAAAAAATCGGCATTACCTCTCTTGAAAATGGACAACCCTCTCCTGAAAAATCCAGATAAACACTCCGAATCAAAATCCAACCATCCTCAACTCCTGGAGCCATCTGCTGCCTTCAAATACATCCACCATAAATATTGATAAATCATATCTAAATCCAACCCATAAACATCTCAAAATAAATTAAAAGATTTCTAAAACATATTCACAAATCTTAGCACACAACCGAATATTATACAACATTCCCATGGTAATTAGAGCTACTAATCTAGAGGAAGCAAGAAAATACACTGGTAGGTTAATCAGGTAACCTATTGGTGAAAAGTGGTGGTGATGTTGGTAACTATGCCTTGTCTCCTACTAGTACCAACCCGAACTCTGCAGACTGGGCATTTTAAAACGAAGGGCCTAGGGGAAAACATTCGAAAACGTTAGAGTGAGTGGACAAAAATAAATTTAATAAAATGAACAAATAAAAATTATTATACTTTCCCGATTTTATTTCCATAGAGAAGTTATGCTGCATGCGACAAGCTCAAAAGTTTTTAACCTAAAAATTAACAAAAACATGACTAGTCTCGCTAGTCTCCCATACTTTGTAATAAAGAGCCTCTCAGGCTAAACTATATATAAACTATATATATATATATATATATATATATGTATTTACACTCGTCATACTCCTTGTATGAATTCTTATGAAAATATAGGAAAAATAGAAATTTATACAAGGCTATCACGCTTGCGTCTAACACTCACGTCACAATATAATGAAATTTTACCTCATTATGGCGAAAAAGACGGATGTATATACGTGCATATCCCCTATATGAATTACTACTTTCATATAGGGCTACGACACTTGCGCCTCACACTCACGTCACACCATAATGGAATTTTAACTTATTATGGCAGAAAAACACGTATGGCTAGTTAGCATTTATATACATACCATCCTCATAAATATCCATATACATATCCACCGAAAATCACATTTTTGGTAACTCTCCAAAATAATTAAAAGTGCCAATTATCAGAAAAGTAATATATTCCAGCAGAAGAAATAAAATAATGTATTGCATGCTTTCGATTTAAAACAAAAGTTCACTCACAAATTTAGGCTTAAGCCTGACGTCGATCCGAGGTCTCTTCTGCTCGAGCCTCCGCACGTCCTGTTTCAAATATATAATTAAATTCCCAACTAAAAATCATCACTTATAAAAAAATAGCAAAATTCAATGTGAGCCTTAAACACGCTCATCCTTGCTCAACTTCGCTATTCTTAAATCGATACGGCCGGAACTTCACTACAAGTACCGGCAGCCTTAATATAACCTTCTACAGTCTTAACAATATTAATCCAACGGCCGAATTTTACCCCATTAACCACCAAATTCTCCAATCTTTGAAAAATCTCAAAACTCCTCCAAAAATTCCAAACTTCACATCAATAGACTCCTCTCAACGTAACAAATTTAATTCCCTGAAAAACTACCTAACAGTGGCGGCTGGCAGCCTACTCCGGTGACCTCCAATGCCTACCAAAATTTAACACAATCTTCCCCTCAACACGCTCTACAACTTCCTAAACTAGCACAAAGTCTAATTCCAAGCTTAACGAAGTCAATCGAACCAAAACATAAAATGGAACCCTAAAATTTCTAACACCCGATTCTCCTTACCTAGATCAAGAGGGAGTAAAACCTTTTGAGGGACTGAAGCAAGGGAGGAGAGCTTCCTATTGAGACAAGCAACTCCGGCAATGGCGGCCGGAGGAGGGAGTTCTGGCAACGGAATACCACGGAGCAGTTGGAGCTTTCGGGCGCGATTTCTCTCTCACGGTGGCGCTACTAGCTAGCTCACCGGCCCAGGATGAGAGAGGAGGAGATGGAGCTTCGATCAGGACCGGTATGGCGGTCGGAGCTGGCCGGACGGCGGCAGGCAGTGGCGGAGAACGCTGGCGGGGGAAGGAACTCGGGGGAGAGGAGAAAGAGTCGAGGAAGACGAGAGAGAAAATAAGGTTTGGGCTTCCAAACCGGTTCCACAACCCAAACCATTTAACACCCAACAATAAATAAAAATACACCCCAAAAACACAACCCAATAATATTTTACCTTTTACTAACCAAAAATTTACTTTTTTTTACCGTCTTCAAATATTTCTCCTACGAAAATACTCGTCTCTCAAAACACATTTATGGACCTTTGAAACTATAAATTCATTAAAGAATACAGTAAAAACTCCTACTAACACCATGCAAATAATTATGGTAAAAATTTAAGAGTCGGGATGTGACAAGTTATGTCATATTTTACTTATAGTGCAGCCTGGAATCAATAACAAGTTTTGATGACCACTAGTCCTACTCATAGCCGATTGTTTATTTATCGTATATTTTTGAGTTGTCACTTTAATGAGACAATCATCCCGTCATGAGGGGGAGAGAGATTGTTCCTGAAGAACGATGTAAAGTGGTGTGAGTTGTTTTTCCATCATCGTATTTTGATTTTGAGAAATGTCTCAGTTAGTGATTGATAATAGATCTTGACAAATATACATGCTAAAAACATAGACGTCAACCTGGATTTAAGTCTATGAGATCATCCATATTATCTCAAATAATCTATATCCCATTTGATTTGTAGGATTCATGTGTATCCAAGTGACATGGTTCTCCTAAAGAGAATGTCATTATACAATATTAGAGTTCCTAATACGGCTACACATACAAAGGTTGTAGATACATCTTTAGAGAATGATATCTTCGTTGATACTCATGAAATTAATGTTTTTGACCTCAAACTTGGTTTAGGTTCGTCACCAGCCAATGAACATCTCACTTGAAAGAAAGTGATAGATCTTTAGACCCAATATATGCGCATGGTCAAAAGAAGACAGACTTCCCGCCGTTAGGGGGAGAATCAAATTACTGTCATTTGAATAACGGCGTGAATTTGAGTGGAATGTATCCACCAGGTCTAAAGTTTTAAACTCCTGAAAATGGAAGATTATACATGTCCTCTAATGGTCTACATGATATTACAAGTAAAAGATCCACATTCGCTAGATAATATTTGTCTTAAAAGTGACAATATTTGCTCCAGAAGTGGCATGGGTACCCAATATAAAAAATGCATGCATATAAGAATGTGTGGGATCTATGAATGATGATCATCTATGAAAATTTACAAATGGTAGCTACCAAAGACTATTAAGGACTGTATTCATCGATGTTATGCCACGTTTCATTATGCATGTCGACAAAGCATATTATTGGTCAAATTGGAAAGAGGCAATTCCAATGAAACTAAATATATGAAACGTGGTAAGATACTTAGCATTTAACCCTACATGATACAAAAGGGTATTGATCATAGTGAAAATAGTTCACTATGTCATAATGTCTACAAGAGACATGGGGATTATGAAGTGTCATGACAAGCGTATCGCTTGTCAAATCCTTAAAGGATTCAAGTACATGAATGATTCTAATGTAATTCGATCCATGAATACTTGAGAGAGCCTAAATCTAATTCATGCATATGGAATCAAATAGTCTAAAGTTAGCTCATATATACTCATTCTGTTATAGCTAACGTGATCGAAATTGCCTCAATGAGTACTATGATCGGACTACACAATCGAATTCGAATTATGATCATTATGTTGCTACATATTCTAACTTTTGGGAAGTTATGAATTACTCAGAACTCTTGTAGAGTTTATATGAGACATATCATACACAAATATATTGATGTGTATGGCTGGATACGCCATGAGATATTTCAATGTTTTAATGTCAATATGCTTATCTTGTTTAGCTATTACTTAGTGTATGAATTTGGTCATATGACTCAATGAGGTAAGACCTATTTATTACCATTTAGCTCTGTTGGTATTTTTTTAACTTTACAGGTTTGAAATTTCATGATGAGCCCCATATGCAAAGCACGCATATGGTATCACTTTAGTGTTGAACAATCAAACCGTTATTTACGACGCATGAAGCTTGCAACGTTCAGGGGGAGATTCTCATCAGGTGGAGCATCCAGAAGTATGCTAGCTAAGACATATGCGCGTTGTACTATTTTTCTCCTTCGACCAAAGTTATTTTTCTCCCCCTAGGTTTTTGTTCCCTGACAAGGTTTTTAACGAGACAACATTAAGCGCGTCCAATTTCATCATTCATTGGTGGACATCCAAAGGGGAGTGTTATAAATATTATAATCTATGTGGTTATCCACGTAATTACTCATTAGTTATGTACTTTGATGTAAACCCTACCTCTATGTAAGGAAGTTAATAAGAATGAATAAGAACACTTTACCTCCTTCTAACTATTCTCTCTGTGTCTTCTCTTCTTTTCTTTATTTTTCAACACCGAAATCCTCTTTTTTTCTTTTTTATTTTGAGAAATTTTATTTACACATTCCCAATTATTCAATACACATGCCTCCTTTTTTTAATTTTTTTAATTACATTTTTAACCTTGTAACAAACTTCAGTTGGAAAAAAAAAAAAACATTGAAGACGTAAACATTATTCCCATTTTCAAGCATGCATATATAATCTGGTTCTTGAAAGCCAATATACACATGGAGGTGAATACCATTGCAATAATAGAATTAGATCCTATGTTATAACAAATTAGAATGCAAGTCAAGTAGTTGGCCGGGTTGAATCAAAACGGAACAAATGAAACACCGAATGATCTAGAAACTTCAATGATATAACATAGTTGATAGGATTGGTTTGTTTGGCCTTTTTGAAGCCTAAATTTTCTTTTTTTCCAAGGCCTGGCAACTTCCGAAAATCTTATGTTGGTGATTAGAGGTTAAACTTTCCTTACATAGTTGAATTCAAATTATAATCTTTGGCTGGCTTTTGTCGCTTTCAATTATTTTAGAAAATCATTTTTCTTGTCTCCCCCTAACGACGGGAAGACTGTCTCAACAAAGTGCCAATCCACAAATCTAACGGAAAAAAAAGATCGCCTGTAAGGGTTCTGAATAGACATGCAATATTGCATGTAATTAAGGGTTCTGCAGTGGGTTTAAAAACGAATAAGTAAAGCTGCGTGTAATATTGCATAACCCCAAGCAGATATAGACATGTTGGTGTGCATAACTAGTGCCCTAGCCACCATCTATGGTGGCTTCTGTGAGACCGTTTTGTGTATGTCATTGGTGTAAAAGATGTTTTACATCAATCCTAATATACATGCAACAATCATCAAATTTTTTTTATGTTAACTCCTACTCCTAGAATTATCAATTCCTATAGATTTTATAATCAGGGTGGTGAGCCCTTATATAATATGTGCTAAGAGTTTTGCAAATTAATGCAGCATTTTTTATGCAAAATTAATCGACATGTGACTAGTGTGTCGAAACATCATCCAGAACCATAAAGTCTTTAATGGTTCGTAATTCTGGATGCATAAGTCCACAATAATCACGTTGTATTCTTCGTAAGAATGTAATATTTTGGTTATCTTTAGCATATGAATGTCTTGATCCTGTTTTTGCTAAAGGGCAGGTTTTATGTGCCTTTCAACTCATCAATAAGGCATAATGAGAGGGAGGTTGCGCATCATATGCTTTAAAATATGATGGCTGCTTGTGACTAGCACTAGCGGGTCTTAATTTTGACCTCTACGAGCATGTGCGAATGCATAAACTTTAGTTTTCTAACAAGTGGGCTTCGACGTTGAGTTCGTGAGTAGCGTAATGACGAGTTTGTTACATGATGTTAGGAGATTTGAGCTCGATAGTGATATCGAATTTTGCTCTTTATTTGGGATTGCTACTTTCACAGCACGGGAAAAAAACATGTGCTTACCTACATGTAGTCGTGTCCTGGAACAGAGTGAGATTGGTGAGCCTTTGAAGGAAGCTTTACTCGCGTCAGGTGTGAGATTGGTGAACCAGAGTCACCAGTGTTTTAATTGTGACGACGTCATGTTTGCATGGGAAAAATCGAGCCATTAAGTTTCTTAGCGAAACAAAGTGTAGTGTGTCGTCGACCAATGATCGTTAGCCTTGGCTCGTTTAGTTTGAAATTTCGAGGACGAAATTTTTCTAAGGAAAGAAGAATTGTTACATCCCGGTTCTTAAGTTAATTTGCAGTTATTTACTTTTGTGTTACTTTGACCTTTTACCATTTTGAGTAACCGTTTACTATTCAAGGACCATAGAGTTGACTTTTCGTAAGAAAATTATTTCGGGAAAATTTCTTAAAAGAAGTCATAGAGGACGTTAATAGGAATCCGTGCACATGCTATACGTTAAAATCGGAGTTTGTATGTAAAATTTATGGTGTAAAATGTAAAGTTACTATTTCAGTCGGGAGTATAAAAACGGAATCTTACCGGTTCGGGTAAGGTAGAAATCGAAATTTCACCCTCTCTCTCTCTCTCTCTCTCTCTCTCTCTCTCCTCCGCCAGTTTCCCCGCCTTCATCCGCCGCCGTCCGGCCGAGTTAGGTGACAAGGTGGGTATCAAATCGAAGCTTGGACCATCCTCTATCTATCTGGGTAGGTTGCTGGATCCATCACCGCTGGGTTCTTCTCACCGGAACTCCCTTTTTCCGGCCACCATAGCCGGAGCTTCTTGTCTCGTTTGGAATATCTTATCTTGTGCAAAAAAACCACAAAAGGTTTCAACTTAATTCGATCTAGGTAAGGAGAATCGTTGAGTTGAAATTTTAGGGTTCTTGAATTGGGGTTTTTATGTTTTGGTTCGATTACCCTAGTTAGACTAGAAATTGATTCTTGTGGTAGTTATGAAAGTTGTTTAGAATGTTGAGAAGATGATTGTACAAAAATTTGGTAAGCATTGGAGGTGGCCGGAATAGTGGCTGGCCGGCCGCCGCTGCAGGCGGAGCAGACAGCGGCGCCACCTCTTTTTGGTAGTTTTTTGTGTTATTTAATTTGGTTATGATGAGAGGAGTCCAATGGTGTAAAGTTAGTAATTTTTGGAGGACTTTTGGTTAGGTTTGGGATTTTTTGGAAATTGGAGAATTTGGTGGTTGATAGAATAGATCAGACCATTGGATTTCTTTGGTTATGGTTAGAATCGATGAGGTGAGGTTGTGGTTGAAGTTTGGTGAAAATCCAATTAGCTTAACCCTAGCTTGAGTAGTGGGTTAAGCAGATGGGTTTCGGTTCTTAAGTTAAAGCATTAATTTTCCTTAATTGAACAGTGGTTCTAAACATGTTTATGGTGTCAAGATACATGGAGACCTCTCATGATTGGCGTTGCGGATATCGTCGGGCTTATGCCTAAAGTTGTGAGTAGACTTTTATTGTGAATAAATTGCATACGACAATAAATATCTTTTCTATAATTATCGTTCTCAAGAAAGTAAGAAAGTTTGATTTTAGTTTGGCTTAACATTTCTATGATTTTGGAGTTGACATGGGAATTATCCTTCTGGATTGATTTTTAAATACGATGTGGATTTCGTTTTTAGACTTATGTTTTAAGTTGAGTTTAATGGTTTATGTTTTGAGATGATTCCGGATATAATTACTATCGTTTTTATTTGTTGACTTTGAGATTTATTAAAGAGTACCGAAAATGAGATTTTCGGTAGTTTCCTAATTATAATTTTCATGTTTAATTGTGGATTATCGATCTTGACATTGAGAATGTTTTAGCGAGTATTTCGGATTGAGATATTAATTACGATTTTTTCCTTGATAATTAAATCTCGCTTATAATTAAATATTTGAGAATATTTTGACGTGTGGGAATCGTACCATTCGCATGATATTGGGGAAGGTTTATGGATTTAAGTGATTTCGTATGTTTTTAGTCACCATACTAGGGTCGCTCTTATTCATTACTAGCTAGCCTTTATTTGTGGTCCTCACCATAAGTGAGTCGAGCGCTTAGCGTGGGACGCTACTATAGCCTGAGAGGCTCCGATCGGTTTTTATTCATAGCTAGCTAGCCATGATTAGCGGTCTTCACCATAGGTGAGTCGAGCACTTAGCGTGGGACGCTACTATAGCTTGGGAGGCTCCGATCGGTTTTTATTCATAGCTAGCTAGCCATTATTAGTGGTCATCACCATAGGGGAGTCGAGGGCTTAGCGTAGGACGCTACTATCTTATTCATTACTAGCTAGCCATTATTAGCGGTCCCCACCATAGGTGGGTTGAGCGATTAGCATGGGACGCTACTATGGTCTGGGAGACCCCAATCGGTTTTTATTCATTGCTAGCTAGCCATTATTAGCGATCCTTACCATATGTGAGTCGAGCGCTTAGTGTGGAACGCTACTAGAGCCTAGGAGGCTCCGACCCAAGCATGGTATGCTCCTCTTACATGGGGATATCTCTTCTCCTTGTTTTATTTTTTTTAGTTATGTATTTGATTAACCAGCGGGGCTGATTTGTCCATTTTACGTAATTCTGGATATAAAGTTAGGGATGATCAAAGTTGCGTGTATCGAAGTTTTAACGTTTAAACGTGGGAAAATATTTAAATTATTTTTTTAATAAATTATTTAATTTATTTTTGTCCACTCACTCTAACGTTTTTTTTTTAATTACTTTCCCATGGGTCCTTCGATTTCAAATGTCCAGTTTGCAGGCTAAGTTTAATTAAGGTCAGCGTACATGGAGTCGAGACATAGTCAGAGGCTGCTTCCGCTTATTCTTTATTCATTGTTTTTCTTTCATTATTAGATATGCTCTGATAATCCAGTTAGTAAACTATTAAATGTCTTTGTTGTTGGTTGTGGGATTCTTTTAGATTAGTATTTGATATTTTGGGAGATGTGATGAACTTGGGGAGCAGGAAGGCTCTAGGAGTACAAAGTTGGAGTATGATTTTAGAAGTGTGTTTGCAGCTGTTTTTAGGAAGGGTTGTCCATTTTCAAGGGAGGTTATGCCGATTTTCGGTAGCATCTCCTTTGGAGGTGGTCTCCGTAGGGTTCATTCCGGATTTCATGGTGAAATCCGGGGTCGTTCTGACACTGGTTGTGTAACAGCCCGGCCCAGTCCATTGAGATATTGTCCGCTTTAGGCTCAACAACCCTCACGGTTTTGCTCTTGAGGTTTCACCCCAAAGCGCGTCTCAATGTAAGGTGCTAGCTCTGCACATATAAGCATAGCAACTTGTCTCCCCCGGGCGATGTGGGACGGATGCACCTACTAGCTTGCTTGCCTAGTCAGGTCATCACAATCCACCCTCCTTAGGGCCCGATGTCCGCGTTGGCACACTTCCGGCCGGGGACAGGCTCTGATACCAAATGTAACAGTCCGGCCCAGTCCATTGAGATATTGTCCGCTTTAGGCCCAACAACCCTCACGGTTTTGCTCTTACGGTTTCACCCCAAAACGCGTCTCAAGAGTGGCGCAATAGCTCTGATACCAATTGTAACAGCCCGGCCCAGTCCATTGAGATATTGTCCGCTTTGAGCCCAACGATCCTCACGGTTTTGCTCTTGAGGTTTCACCCCAAAACGTGTCTCAATGTAAGGTAGTAGCTCTGCACATATAAGCATAGCAACTTGTCTCCCCCGGGCGATGTGGGACGGATGCACCTACTAGCTTGCTTGCCTAGTCAGGTCATCACAGGTTGGTTGGACGGCCGGAGGACTACTAGCCTTGCACGGGGCTGGGCAATGATGCGGAGGTGCAAGGTCAAGTTCGGTGGGTGTCGGCGGAGTACGGCGGAAGAAGTAAAATTAGGGTTTTCTTTTTTTCCTTTTTTTTTTAGCCTAAAACTCAGAGAAAACAAGTGCTGATAACGTGTAAAAGTAAATTGAGAACTTCAATGGTCTCATTTCATCAACAATCCTATTTATATAGAGGTCGATTACAACGGTAATTGAGCGCACATAATAGCGATATTCAATGCTAATTATAATAACGTACATAATGACTGATATGAGTAATTAAACTGTTACATCCATTGATCAATAGCTTCCTAATTTACTATCGTCAGTTATTGTCACACCCTGACCCGGACGTATTTTATTTCTCGAGACGAAGGTGTGACTGGTAAATAAAAAGAAAAGCTAGCTAGTAAAAGAAATAAGAACTTGGCTCTTGTTTCAGAAAAATTATGCAGCAGACCTGTAACTTTGAAAAATCATAACTTAATCTAAAAAAATCGTTTTTAAGTGATTCGAATTCTGGAATGAACCTTAAGATGTCTACTAAAATTCTTATGAAGAAACCAACTTCAAATTCAGAACAAAACTATACAGTTTTCAGAAGAAAGGTAACTGATGCAGAATTTGAAAAACATTGTTTCAGATTTGCAGGTTCTATTCCTACTTTGAGTTTAACCTATGAACTCTAAATAAACAAGCTGGAAAATAAAGAACCAATTCGAAGAGCTTGGAATCAAGTAAAGGGCATAGCCAATTCAATAAAGATGTCATAGATTACAATACAAACTTCATTATTCCAACTAAAATTAAAATATAAACTTCAAAGGCAAAACCACAAACCGGCAGCCTTTTGCTCTTATTCTAAACAGAAATTTAAAAGGACAAGCCACGTATTTTCATCACATCATGCACAAAGCTCTTCAATAGAGAAACCTAAACTTCATGTTCAATACCTGCACAATATTCTTAAGGGTGAGCAACGCTCATTAGGAGGCTAGTCCTCTTAAAACAACAGATGTCAACCATAACAATGCATGAATGCAATGATCCCTTCAACAATAACCCCCTCATCCAAACCATGATTCCTTTTTTGTTAGTCCTTTTGTTTAATCTCGATCACCAAAATCTTACAACCATATTAACCTACCTGATACTTGGTCCCTACAAATTAAGCTCAATTATACAAAAACATTCTCTCAAAAATCTCATTCCCAATTTTGTCAAACTCCTGCTTCCTTAGTTTTATAATCATAAACATGATGAATAACTAAGACAATGAATAATACATCATCAATAACACTTGATCAGTAATTTCACAATCCAATTTCATAAACAAAATCATATAGCAAAACATGAGCCAGGAACACAACAAATTGAGCAGAACTTCATTACATATAGCAAACCAACACAACAAATTTTCACAGAGCTTCATCACCTATAGCAAACCAACAACCAATACAAAATTAAATAGAGGTTCCCGAGATCCCCCTACCTCAATTCAAAAGCTATGCTTTTCAGATACCCTCCTTAGTCTCAAAATTCCTTCCCTCACTCAATTTCTTTTCTTAAACAACAGATATAGGAAACTCAATGAATAATAAGATAACCAAACTTGGGTATTTATAGTGCTATGCAAACAGGTCAAAATTCAATTCAGGTATAGAATGGAATCAGAATGGAATTAGATGTCAGCTCAATCAAAATCGCTAGCTCCTGCTTCTTGGTAACTGTCACACCCTGACTTGAAAATTGAGAATATATATATATATATATATATATATATATATATATATATATATATTTTTCGGGTAAGGAAGTGAATAGCCTCGATTTGTCAAAGGTAATATAACCTTTGACAAATAGAAGTTATGTGAAAAACTTAGAACCAGAGTGACTTGGCAAAGGAGAACTTTATTTCATAAGTATTGTTCTTACAACAAACAAGAAAGTAAACTTATAAACTAAGCCGTGTTACACAAACTTAAATAAAAAACAACAAGCTATAGATTCACTCATATTCCTAGACTTCAGATTCTTTCTAGATATCAAATCTTATCCCTCAAGTGTAACATGTAATACCCCAGATTTTCATATCAATTTTCTTATATTATTTCCAAAATTAATGAAGGATTAATTGTGGGAAATTCTTATTCGTGTGTGCGAAGTTGAAGTTTCGGGAATCAATTTTATTAAGGTGTTTTGACTTTTAAGTAGTCAAAAGTTGACTTTCTTATCCGTAAGATATTTTTGAAAACTTCCTTCATGAAAGTTGTAGAGTTTGGCAATATGAGTTCGTAGACATGCGACACGTGTGAAACGGATGTCGTATGAAAAAGTTACAGTCAGAGGAAGTTAGTTTCCGATTTTGGGAAGTTTATAAATAGAAAAGTTGGGGGTTTTATTTTTTGGAAAACCTTAAAAAAATCCAGAAAATTTATCTCCCTCCCTCTCTCTCTCTCTCTCTCTCTCTCTCTCTCTCTCTCTCTCTCTCTCTCTCTCTCTCTCTCTCTCTCTCTCCCGTCTCCATTTTTGCCACCAAACTTCTTCCGGCCATAACTCGGCCATCTGGCGATGGATTTGGGCATGCTTGGTATCGTTGGAAAGCTCTCACTCCCCTCTTTCTATTCATACCAGCCTCACACCCTATGGAGCACTGTGCATGGTGCAGCAAGGCCCGTAAGTTACTGCTGCCGTCGGCGGTGAAGCTCCGACCGATTCCGGCGACATCGAGGTTTAAGGCTACCCATTTCTGGAAGTTCTTGTCCTTTTGACCATGATGATACCAGCCTTGAAGCCCAATTTGAAGCGTGGAGCTTTGGAGTTTGAAATGCTCATTGTTTCTTTCCGGCGGCGTTTCCGACCTCTTTCCGGCCGAATTGACTTTGGCCACAGGTATGAAAAGTGTTCCATTTGATGTGACCTACAAGTTTGCTATTGGGAGCTTGCTCAGGTTACGAGTAAGGATTGCATGCTAGGTTCTATGTTATTCATAAGTGTTTTGGGAGGTTGTGAACTTTGGAAGTTTGAGAATTAGAATCAGCAGTTTTGGGTCGTTAAATTCGACGACCTTGGAAGGTTGTCCTTCTTTGGGCAAACGTTCGGATTAAATTTTGGGTTAAGAGGGCAAATGTTACTCTTTAGTTAATTAGTTACTAAGGTTAATTTGTGTTGTTTAGGTAGCTTGTGGAGTTGTTTTTGGGCTTGGTTGTTGAATTTCTTTTGTGAAGACGCAGCGGGATTTTTAGGTGAGTAAAATCTCACCAAGGTCCACTTTGGGACCAATTAATTATAATTATTATGAGGATGATTATGATGATTGATTTTGATGATGATGATTATGACAATGATAATTATTATGAGGATGATTATGATGATTGATTGTGATGATGATGATTATGATGATGATAATTGTTATGAGGATGATTATGATGATGATTTTGATGATGATTATAATTAAAAAAAAATTAAATTATGTTTTTGTTATATGACTTTGATCGCCAACGGCTCATAGGTAAGTTAAAACAAGTTTTCCTATTATATGATTATTTTTAAGGTTCATGTGATCATATTGTTTTTGGGTGTTTGATAGATTATTCTTGTGGGGATATCTATGTTTGTTCATATAAATATATCTATGTGGAAAGATATAATTTTTATGATGTGCTTCTTGTGTTGATTGTTGATGATTTTATTATATTGTGATTTATGGTTTAGATAGTCAAACCGGGTTCCAAGCCTTTAATCGGGTGATTGGTTACAGTTATAATGATTCTACTCTTTTGTGAAATGTTGTGTAGATAGTCAAACTAGGTTCTAAGTGTCACATCCCGGTTCTTAAATTAAATTACGGTCATTTATTTTTGATATTACTTTGGTCTTTTACCGTGTTCAGTAACCGTTTACCGTTAAGGACCGTAGAGTTGACTTTTTGTGGGAAAGTTATTTTGGAAAAATTTCTTTAAGGAAGTTGTAGAGGACATTAATACGAGTTCATAGACATGCTACACGTTAAAATCGGAGTTAGCGTGAAAAAGTTATTAAATAAAAAGGATAAGTTTTGAGTTGGTAAAAATGGGGTAAAATTTAGTGGGTTTTATTTTTTTTTTGTGGGTGTTTAAGTTGGACCGGGTAGGTGTGGAGAAGCCCAACACCCACCCACACTCTCTCTCTCTCTCCCTCTTCCTTCTCTCTTTCTCCCGAGCTCTTCCGAGCCCTTCTCCCGTCGGAAGTTCCCAGCGCCACCTGCTGCCGTCCGGCCAGCAACCGGCCGCCGCTCTAGCCCAGTTCGGACCCTCGCCGTCTCCTCTCCCTTCCTGGGCCGGTGACCGGGCCCGTGTCACCGTCGATCGAAGGAAAACCCGCCAGAAACGCCGGACTGTCCAGTCGCCGGAGTTCTCTCCTCCGGCCACCATAGGTCGGGATTTTTGGCTCATCTTGTAGCCCTCATCGAGGTGAGTAATTCCTCAAATGGAATTGGCTAAATTCGATATTGTTAATGAGAAATGTATAATTGAAGTTCTAGGGCTCAATTTAAGGTTTTGGTTCGATTAACCTAGTTAGGCTTGGAAATGGTTTTTGTGCTAGTTAAGGAAGTTATTGTGCGGGTTGAGAGGAGTGTTGTGCTAAAATTTGAGAAGCATTAGAGGTCGCCGGAGTACGGCTGCCGGCTACCGCCACTTAGGGGCAGTTTTTCATGTTTCTGGGTTTGTTTTCATGAGAGGAGTTTAATGATGTATAGTTTGGAATTTTTGGAGGAGTTTTGATAAGGTTTGAGATTTTTCAATGGTTAAGAATTGTGGCGGTTATTAGAATGGAAGTTCGGCAGTTGGTTGAGCAGGATTTAAACTCTAAAAAGGTTATTTATGGGTATCGGTGATTGTGGTGAAATTAGAGGCTTAATAGTTTAGAAGTGGAGGAATTGAGAAGGGAAGGAGAATTCTTAGGCTCCTTTTTATTTTGGAAATTTTATTAAAGTATTATCCTAGTTTGGAGGCTTAATAATTATTTATTGTTCAGGACGTGAGGAGGATCATTTGGAGGAAGCCTCGGGTCGTCGGCAGGCATAGCCGAGCACCATGAGCGGACCTTTGATTTGAATGTCATGCATGCACTAGAGTTTATTTAATTTTCAAAAGCATATTGGAGATTTAATATTTTCTTGGAGTAATGAGTTCCATTTATTTTTCGGGAACTCTCTTGAGCATTTTATTTGACATGTGGGACATCTCAAGTGATTTATTTTATTACGCAATATTCCTAAGTATAGTTGGGAACTGTATTGAGTTCAATGGATTTTATATTATTTTTGGGGAAGTGACATTCTTGATATTTGTTATTTTACTTCACCATAAAATGGTTGATAAATATTCATTATTGCTACCTAATCATTATTAGCGGCTACTCACCATAGGTAAGTAGGGCACTTAGCGTGGGACGCTATTATAGCCTGGGAGGCAACCGATCGGTATTTATATTTATATGTTAGCTAGCATTATTAGCGGCTACTCACCATATGTGAGTAGGGCGCTTAGCGTGGGACGCTATTATAGTCTGGGAGGCAACCGATCGGTATTTATATTTATATGTTAGCTAGCATTATTAGCGCCTACTCACCATAGGTGAGTAGGGCGCTTAGCGTGGGACGCTATTATAGCCTGGGAGGCTCATCGTTATGGTGAAACCTCTTCCCCATTTTTATTGATTTATTGAGAACCAATGAGATTGGTTCATTATTTTTATCTATAATTATTTTCGAAAAGATTTCCGAGAGTGGCATGCATAAATATTTTTCTCAATGGAAAATGTGGAAAAAGCATAAATTTTGATTTCAAGGCTTTATCATTAAGTCAGTATTTTTTTTTTGTCCACTCACTCTAACGTTTTAAATGCTTCTCCCCTGGGCCTTTCGTTTTAAATGCCCAGTCTGCAGAGTTCTGTTCGGTGAGGGTAGGAGGCGAGTCATATTTCCCACCTCATCTAATTTTCTCTCGTAGGTTACTAGTTTGACCTACTTGTATATTGTCTATTTCCTAGTAGTTGCTCTGATAACCATGGAATGGTTTAAATGATATTATTGGGGTAGTGTGTGTTAAGAGCTTGTGACTCCACTTAAGAGTGATGAAAAAGAGTTATTTGGTTTGTTTGTATGAGAGATTAAATTCATGAAATTATTTTGAATTATTACTTTTGTTGAGGTGGTGGATGTTTATTTGGGGGAGCGGGTGGCTCCAGGAGATGTGGATTTAATTGTTTCATAAGTGTTTGGGTTGTGGTGATTTTTCTTTCAGGTAGGGTTACCCATTTTCAAGGGAGGTTATGCCAAAATTTTGGTAGAATTTCCCTTGAGGTGGGTCCTGTTTACGCCTAGATTAATATTTTACTGGACAGTAAATGTGTATGTGAATATTAATTACATTCTTGGTCCATGTCATACCGGCGAGCCCAAGTTCTTTAAGTTTACAAATGTCGGCCCACCAGTGAGACCACGCGAGCCGAGTTAGACTTCACGCGGAACGAACTGCATGCGAACTGGATTTCACTTAACTCGCGCGCGGAATGGAAAGAGGCGGACTACGCAGTTCGCGTGGAACACTTAGCTCGCGCGCGGGATGACTTCGCGCGGAATTACTATTTAACACTCTGCGTAGGCGAGGCGAGGCGAGCTAGCGAACTGGCTCGCGTAGAAGACATCGCGAGGAAGGAACATGCGGAGTCCGCGCTCACCACTTTAATCGTTGAAGACTTTTACAAGTCTTTGATATGCTTCGGGCCAATCCATGTGGCCCATTTAATATAAAAAACCCTTTTAAGGCTCGCGAGCTGCAATAGTTCGCGAATTGGAAGTGAGCTTCAGGAGCACGCGAGATAGCATCCTGTGACAGCCCACGGGATGATGATATTCTTAATTCCAGTTCGCATAGGAGTCTACAGTTGGCAGCGGAGGAAACCATGCCCTATGCGGAATGAAGTGTCCGAACTGGGCAGGTGTCACCAATTGGTTGGTCTGCATGGAGTAAACCGTGTCCTTGTCAATTAGGGTTTCAGAGTCCGACTTGGATTCTAATCACTTTTCTTCTGCCGCAAGTCGAACTACTATATAAAGGGGCTCGAACCCTAACAAAAAGCTCTAAAAACAAACACAAAAACACAATACAAACTGAAACCCAGTTACCCTTCGAGCTCCTCGAAACCCTAACCCTAAGCGCCGCCGCCTAGGTTCCTTCTTCAGAGCCCTCCGGACTCTACTACCCCGGCTTCTCTCTGAACTCCCTATAGTTGCTCTGCTCGCGCCGCCGTGAGTATCGATCGCTTGTGCTCGTAAATCCTCGTCTGAGGTGGCACCTGAAACCTATTCGCCTGATCAGAAGTCAAGATCACGCATCACCAGCAACCTTTTCCTCGTCCGCGAGGTGGCACGCCCGCAACTGCCCCTTCTCTTTGTTCGCTAGAAACCTCTGCTTCCCGCGCTGAGGATCGTGGCCAAAACAGGTCCCGCAAGGTTTATCCCGGATTTCAAAGGGAAATCCAGGGTAGGTCCTGACACCAAGTCTTTAATCGTGTGATTGGTTATGGTTATGATGCTATTATTATTTTGTGATTTGATATTGGACAGTCAAACTAGGTTCCAAGTCATTGGCCGGATGATTGGTTACAGTTAGGAGTAGAGCTCTAGTCCGTCTGTCTGTGTAGGTCATGGGAGATACCTTATGGTATATGGGACCTATAGGTACACAATTTTATTGTTGTAGGTCATGAGAGGTATTTATTAATATCTGGGACATGTCTTAAGTAAATGTGTCGGATGTATGGTTTTTAATTATTGATCTAATTGCTCTTGTGGTATATTTGGATGTGAGAAGTTTTGTGTTATTTTTGAGATTACTCATACGAGCTTTTTAGCTTACCGGGTTTGTTATTTTACAACCCGGTGCACCAATTCTTGGTGTAGGGGTTAGACCTGCAAGTGAGGATCAACAGGGTTGATGTCACGCCCCGACTATTAAATTTATCTTAATTACTAGCATTGTGGTAATAAGAGTTTTACCGTCTTCGTCATTAAGTGGATAATTTAATTGGTCCACAGAGAGGTTGTGGGTACAATTATTTTGTAGGATTTATTCGTAGGAGAAAAATGTGACGACGGTAAAAATGGTAAATTTTAGCTAGTAAAAAGTAATTTTTATTGGGGTGTTGAAATTTTGGAATGGGTTTATATTTGGTGATGTTGGACCGGCTGGGCCGAGCCCAACCCATTTCCCTCTCTCCTTTCTCTCTCTTCCTCCCGTTTTCCTCTCTCTCTCCCCGAGCCTTGACTGTCAGAAATTCCGGCCGCCCATTCGCCGCCGTCCGGCCGCCCCAGACCGCCGCACCGGTCCCAATCGATCGGTCTCCAACCCAGCTTCCTTTCTAGACCGGTGAGAGCCTCCCTAGCGCCGCCGTGAGGGAGAGACGTCGCCCGGAAGGTCCGGCTGCCGGAAGTGTTTTCTCGCCGGAACTCCCTCCTCCGGCCGCCATAGCCGGAGCCCCTTGGCTCAAAAGGAAGCCCTCCTCCCGTGCTCCAATCCCTCCAAAGGATTCGCTCCCTCTTGAGCTAGGTAAGTAGAAATCGGTAAAGGAAATTCTAGGGCTTTTATTGTTGTTTTCGTTCAATTGACACGGTTAGGCTTAGAATTGGAGTTTGTGCTAGTTAGGAATGTTGTAGAGGAGGTTGAGAGGAAGGTGCTGCCAAATTTTGGTGAGCGTTGGAGGTCGCCGGAGCTGGCTGCCGGCCGCCGCTGAAAAATTGTTTTTAGTGGAGAATTTTATGAGGAATTTAATGGAATGAGTTTTAGAATTTTTGGATAGGTTTGGAAATTGTTAAAGTTTGTATTTTTTGCGGATTATTAAGTTAAAATCCGCCCATTGGATTAGTTATGATTAGGACGGTGGAAGGTGATGTTTTTGGGATGTCGGTTTTTATGGAGAATTATGGTTGGCAGTGAAGTTAAGATTTAGGGCGATAGGCATGGTTGACCGCGAAAAGCTCATATTTAATTATGCCTATTTTCTTTAAGCGTCGGTGTTTTATTTAAGGATTTATTTATGTTTTGGAACAGGACGTGAGGAGGCTCGAGCAGAGGAGACATCAGGCTTAGGCCTAAGTTGTGAGTGGACCTTTGTTTTTAAATAATGTTTTATTGTTGAATAATTTATTTTGTTGGAATTTAACCGGAAATTGAGAATTTCGGTGTTTATACTCATTTATTGACGTTTATGAGAATAGTATGTATATAAGTCAACACTAGCTAGCAATACGTGATTTCCCCCCATAATGAGGAAAAATGTCATTATGGGGTGATGTGAGCGTTAGACGCAAGCGACGTAGCCTTGTACGACTTTCTATTTTTTTTTTGTATTCATTCCTAGAATTCGTACAAAGAGTAAGCACGTATATATATATATATATATATATATATATATATATATATATATATATATATATATATATATATATCCACTCGGGCGATTCCCCCATAATGAGGAAAAATGCCATTATGGGGTGACGCGAGCGTAGTAGACTTGTATGAATTTCTGTTTTTCTTTTATCTCTTCAAAGAAATCATACAAGGAGTTGACGAGTGTATATACATACTGATATATTTATAATTTAGCCCGAGAGGCTGTATTTGTTTAAGTTTTGGAGACTAGCCGGAACTAGTCGTGTCCTTGCCAGTTTTTGAGCTGTCGCTTGCATAGCGCTTTCCTTGAAAGTTTTCTTGGGGAAATATTATTGTTTGTCGAGATTACTTTTGTCCACTCACTCTGACGCAATTAAATATTTTTCCCTTGGGCATTTCCTTCGTTTTTAAATGCCCAGTCTGCAAAGTTCGGGTGGGGTCTAGAAGAAGGCGACGTGGCATAGTCACCCATCTTTCCGCTACTGTTCGCCAGTAGGTTATCTGTTTAACCCACTAGGATTTTTATCAGCTTCCGTTGTCTTTCTTGTAGTAGCTCTGAATACTTTCGGAAAAATAATTGTGTATTATTTTTATTCGGTTATTTGGATTGAGTTGAAGATTGATATTTTGGTTAAGAGGGTGTTCTATATTTTTCCGGGTTAGGGTTGTCCATTTTCAAGGGAGGTTTGCCGAGTTCTTCGGTATATTTTCCTTGGAGGTGGTCCCCGCAGGACTTACCTCGGGTTTCAGGGTGAAATTCGGGGTGGGTCTTGACAGTTGGTATCAAAGCTCTAGGTTTCATTTCCTGCCTTCTTAATACTATCATATTTGCCTAAGAAACACGTAGTTCCTATAGAGTGGTGGTCCGACCGCGGTGGATTCTCTTGCATTTTACGCTTTGGATGCTATGTGTTATTAGGTATGTGTGAAAGTTCTGTTAGTCTTCTGTTTAGACTACTAAATATCTACTTCCTCAAGTACTATGCCTCCTAGACCCCGACCTCGGGTGGCTACCTCGAGCAACGCGAATGAGGGTGATGAGGTTAGAGGATTAGTTGATTCCATTGGGAATATGCTGAGGGGTGTATTAGACAGGGTTCAGCACCCACGGTCTGTGAGGAAGAAGGATGTCTTCGATGCTGGGGCAATTGAGTTCAAGGGTGCCAAGGGACCCCTTGATACATACACGTGGGTAGACAAGATGGAAAAGGCTTTTGAGAGCACTGATATACCGGAAGAAAAGAAAGTGAAGATGGCAGTGACTTTTCTGGATGACTCAGCGCATCATTGGTGGACTCTCACTAGCAGAAATAATGGTGGTGCTCAGGACATGACTTGGGAGCAGTTTAAGACGCTCTTCTTAGGTCAGTATTTCAGTCATGCTCATCGTATCAGGATCCAGTCGGATTTTTTGAACATGAAGAAGAGGGTTGATGAGGGTGTCATCAAGTTTGAGCAGAGGTTCACTACCTTGAGCTACCATGTGCCATGTTTGGTTCCTGATGAGAGGACCAGGATTGACATGTTCATTGGAGCACTTGGCGGAGTGTACGCCGATAAGATGATCGGTGTTATCTACCCGACCTTTCTTGATGCGGTTACTGCAGCCATGGCCATCGAGACCAGGAGAACTTATAGTGCACGGCCCTGAGATTTCAGTGGTCCCAGCCAGGGTCCATCGAAGAAAGCCGCATCATCATCCGCTTCGGGATCTTCAGCGGGTAGTGGCAGTAGTGGAGGATCGGGTTATGATCCTCGGAGTAGAACTAGAGGACATTACAGGAGACCTTTCAGGAGCCAACTGGGTACGCAGCAGACCGGTCAGTATAGTGCTGGTGGTAGTTCCCAAGGGGGATTATCTGGTGGTCAGACTTTTTTCCTTTGGTCAGCAGCAGTCATCTGGGTGCTTTGAGTGTGGTGGTCTTGATCATTTCAGGAGAGATTGTCCCTTATTGGCTTAGAGGACCACCCCTACTCATTCAGCCGGTCAGTCTTCAGCCAGAGGCTCCAGTGGTGGTTCTCGGAGCGGTTCAGCAGCCAGGAGTGGTTCTCAACCGGGTGGTGGTCAGCGTGGACGTCCCATGACTCGCTCTAGACTTCATGCTATGACCCAGCAGGAGGGTCGTACTTCTCCAGATGTCATCATTGGTATGTTATTAATTTTTGGTCAGCTAGCATTTACTTTAATTGATCCTGGAGCTACGCATTCATTTATGTCTAGTAGATTCGCACTTCATGCCAATGTGCCATCATCGTCTCTTCCGGGCGAGTGGCATGTATCTCTTCCCTCTGGTGAGGTGATGAGAATAGATTGGGTGTTTAATGGTTGTGAAGTGCTAGTAGAGGGATTTAATTTCAAGGCCGATTTAATTCCTCTAAACATTGTGGAGTTTGATATGATCTTGGGGATGGACTTTTTGGAGACTTACAGAGCTTTGGTGGATTGTTTCCGAAAAGAAGTGGTACTTTGGAGTCCAGATGGATTTGATGTTATTTTTTCAGGGGGAAAGAGATGTGATTTCGAGTTGCCTGATATCAGCTATGGCCGCCAGGAAATTGTTAAATAAAGGCTGTCAGGCATTCATAGCTTATGTTGTGGATACAAGAATAGGAGTGTTGGAAGTAGGGGATATTCCTGTAGTAAGAGAGTTTCCTGATGTGTTTCCTGAGGAGTTGCCTGGTTTGCCTCATGTAAGGGAGATAGATTTTTCTATCGAGTTACTTCCTCGAACTCGACCTATCTCTCAGACACCTTACAGAATGGCTCCAACGGAATTAAAGGAGTTGAAGACTCAACTGCAGGAGTTGGTAGACAAGGGTTTTATTCGGCCTAGCATGTCTCCATGGGGTGCCCCGGTGTTGTTTGTTAAGAAGAAAAATGGCACCATGAGACTATGCATTGATTATAGGAAGCTTAATCAAGTCACAGTGAAGAACAAGTATCCGTTGCCTCGCATTGATGATTTGTTTGATCAGTTGAGGGGTGCTTCTCTTTTCTCAAAGATTGATTTGACATCTGGTTATCATCAGTTACGGATCCGGGAGAGTGACGTAGCCAAGACTGCATTTCGATCACGCTATGGTCATTATGAGTTTGTGGTAATGCCTTTTGGACTTACTAATGCACCCGCGGCGTTCATGGATCTCATGAATAGGGTGTTTAGTCCATATCTTGACCATTTTGTGATCGTATTCATAGATGATATTTTGGTGTACTCAAAAAGTGAGAAGGAGCATGCCAAACATCTAAGATTGATATTGCGGACTTTGAAAAATGCTCAATTGTTTGCCAAGTTCAGCAAGTGTGAATTTTGGCTGGATAAAGTGGGATTCTTGGGTCATGTAGTTTCAGCAGAAGGTGTTAGTGTGGATCCCCAAAAGGTGGAAGCAATGTTCAGTTGGAGAAGACCCGCCTCTGTGACATAGATTCGTAGTTTCTTGGGGTTAGCAGGTTATTATCGGCGATTTGTGCAAGACTTTTCAAAGATTGCAGCTCCACTAACAAGATTGACCAGGAAGGGAGTCAAGTTTGAATGGTCAGATCAGTGTGAGCAAAGTTTTCAAGAATTAAAGAATCGCCTGACTAGTGCTCCTGTTTTGGCGCTTCCGGATGATAGTGGGGAGTATGTGGTTTATTGTGATGCTTCTAGACGAGGTCTAGGCGGAGTATTGATGCAGCATGAGGTGAATTATCCCACCCATGATTTAGAGCTTGCAGCAGTAGTTTTTACTCTCAAGTTGTGGAGACACTATCTTTATGGAGCCAAGTGTCAGATTTTTACCGATCACAAGAGTCTTCGGTATGTGTTTACTCAAAAAGAGTTAAATATGAGGCAGAGAAGGTGGATGGAGTTGATCAATGACTACGATTGCACTATTGAGTATCATCCTGGAAAAGCTAATGTGGTAGCTGATGCTCTTAGTCGAAATCCCACTATATCTTTGTCTCACCTAAGGATGGTTCGAGTTCCACTTCTTTGTGAGTTGCGAGCTACAGGGGTAGATTTAGCGGTGGATGAAGTGGGTGCCTTGGTAGCTAGTTTCCATGTGAGGTCAGTTTTGGTGGATAAAGTGCGTGAGGCGCAGTATAATGATCCTTCCATAGCTCAGTTGATGGAAAGAGCAGCGAATGGAACAGCCATGGCTTTTTCGGTAAGAAGAGATGAAACTTTATTGTTCAAGAATAGGCTGTGTGTTCCAAAGAGGAATGAAGAGTTAAAGATAGAGATAATGGAGGAAGCTCATAGTTCTACATATGCTGCTCATCCGGGTAGTACAAAAATGTATCGGACTTTGAAGGATTATTATTGGTGGCCTAACATGAAGAGGGAAATTGCAGCTTTTGTGAGTAGGTGTCTGATTTGTCAGCAGGTGAAAGCTGAAAGGCAGAAACCTTCAAGGTTGCTTGAGCCGTTGCCGATTCCAGTGTGGAAGTGGGACCACATCACCATGGATTTTGTTTTCAGTTTACCTCGTACCCGTGAAGGGCATGACAGAATTTGAGTGATTGTGGATAGACTCACTAAATCTGCACATTTCTTGCCGGTGGGAAAGAAGTATACACTGGATAGATTGGCGGAGCTTTATGTGAATGAGATCGTGAGACTTCATGGCGTACCTGAATCCATAGTGTCAGATCGGGACCCTAGATTTGCTTCTAAATTCTGGGGAGCTCTTCAAGCAGCTTTAGGTACCCGACTACACTTTAGCACTGCTTTTCATCCTCAGACTGATGGGCAATCAGAGAGGACTATCCCGACTTTGGAGGATATTTTGAGATCATGTGCCTTGCAGTTCAGGGGAAGTTGGGATAAGAACCTATCCTTGATGGAGTTTGCTTATAACAACAGCTTCCATTCGAGTATTGGTATGGCGCCTTTTTAGGCATTGTATGGGAAGCAGTGTCGTACACATCTATGTTGGAATGAAGTCGAAGAAAGAGAGCTTTGTGGTCCTGAGATTATCCATGACACAAATGAGAAGATCAAGGTGGTCATAGATAGACTCAAGACCGCTCAGAGTAGACAAAACAGTTATGCAGATGTCCGCAGGAAGGATCTTAAGTTTCAAGTGGGTGATTGGGTGTTCTTGAAACTATCTCCTTGGAAATGGGTTGTACGTTTTGGTAAGCGTGGGAAGCTTAGTCCGAGGTACATCGGGCCTTATGAGATAATAGAGCGAGTTGGCCCTCTTGCCTATCGGTTAGTGTTGCCTCCGGAGTTGTCCAGGATACATAATGTGTTTCATGTATCCATGCTTCGCAAGTATATTGCCGATCCTTCTCATGTGCTTCAAAAGCAGCCGATTAGTTTGCAGAAGGATTTGTCCTATGAAGAGGAACCGGTTCAGATTCTTGACCGAAAGGAGCAAGTGTTGAGGAACAAGACAATCCCGCTTGTCAAAGTGCTTTGGAGAAGCCATCAAGTAGAGGAAGCTACTTGGGAATCGGAGGAGCAAATGAGACAACAGTATCCCTACCTCTTTGATTGACGTGTTTGTAAATTTCGAGGACAAATTTTTTATAAGGAGGGGAGAATTGTCACGCCCCGACTCTTAAATTTACCTTAATTACTAGCATTGTGGTAATAAGAGTTTTACCGTCTTCGTCATTAAGTGGATAATTTAATTGGTCCCTAGAGAGGTTGTGGGTAAAATTATTTTGTAGGATTTATTCGTAGGAGAAAAATGTGACGACGGTAAAAATGGTAAATTTTAGCTAGTAAAAGGTAATTTTTATTGGGGTATTATTTTGGGGTGTTGAAATTTTGGAATGGGTTTATATTTGGTGATGTTGGACCGGCTGGGCCAAGCCCAACCCATTTCCCTCTCTCCTTTCTCTCTCTTCCTCCCGTTTTCCTCTCTCTCTACCCGAGCCTTCACTGTCAGAAATTCTGGCCGCCCGTTCGCCGCCGCAGACGGCCGCACCGGTCCCAATCGATCGGTCTCCAACCCAGCTTCCTTTCTAGACCGGTGACAGCCTCCCTAGCGCCGCCGTGAGGGAGAGACGCCGCCCGGAAGGTCCGACTACCGGAAGTGTTTTCTCGCCGGAACTCCCTCCTCCGGCCGCCATAGCCGGAGCCCCTTAGCTCAAAAGGAAGCCCTCCTCCCGTGCTCCAATCCCTCCAAAGGATTCGCTCCCTCTTGAGCTAGGTAAGTACAAATCGGTAAAGGAAATTCTAGGGCTTTTATTGTTGTTTTCGTTCGATTGACATGGTTAGGCTTAGAATTGGAGTTTGTGCTAGTTAGGAATGTTGTAGAGGAGGTTGAGAGGAAGGTTCTGCCAAATTTTGGTGAGCATTGGAGGTCGCCGGAGCTGGCCGCCGCTGAAAAATTGTTTTTAGTGGAGAATTTTATGAGGAGTTTAATGGAATGAGTTTTAAAATTTTTGGATAGGTTTGGAAATTGTTAAAGTTTGGTATTTTTGGCGGATTATTAAGTTAACATCCGGCCATTGGATTAGTTATGATTAGGACGGTGGAAGGTGATGTTTTTGGGATGTCGGTTTTTATGGAGAATTATGGTTGGCAGTGAAGTTAAGATTTAGAGCGATATGCATGGTTTAGCGCGAAAAGCTCATATTTAATTATGCCTATTTTCTTTAAGCATCGGTGTTTTATTTAAGGATTTATTTATGTTTTGGAACAGGACGTGAGGAGGCTCGAGCAAAGGAGACCTCCGACCGACATCAGGCTTAGGCCTAAGTTGTGAGTGGACCTTTGTTTTTAAATAATGTTTTATTGTTGAATAATTTCTTTTGTTGGAATTTAACCGGAAATTGAGAATTTCGGTGTTTATACTCATTTATTGATGTTTATGAGAATAGTATGTATATAAGTAAACGCTAGCTAGCAATACGTGATTTCCCCCCATAATGAGGAAAAATGCCATTATGGGGTGACGTGAGCATTAGACGCAAGCGTCGTAGCCTTATACGACTTTCTTTTTTTTTTTGTATTCATTCCTAGAATTCGTACAAAGAGTAAGCACGTATATATATATATATATATATATATATATATATATATATATATCCACTCGGGCGATTCCTCCATAATGAGGAAAAATGTCATTATGGGGTGACGTGAGCGTTAGTCGCGAGCGTAGTATCCTTGTATGAATTTCTGTTTTTCTTTCATCTCTTCAAAGAAATCATACAAGTAGTTGACGAGTGTATATACATACTGATATATTTATAATTTAGCCCGAGAGGCTGTATTTGTTTAAGTTTTGGAGACTAGCCGGAACTAGTCGTGTCCTTGCCAGTTTTTGAGCTGTCGCTTGCATAGCGCTTTCCTTGAAAGTTTTCTTGGGGAAATATTATTGTTTGTCGAGATTACTTTTGTCCACTCACTCTGACGCAATTAAATATGTTTCCCCTGGGCCTTTCCTTCATTTTTAAATGACCAGTCTGCAGAGTTCGGGTGGGGTCTAGAAGAAGGCGACGAGGCATAGTCACCCATCTTTCCGCTACTGTTCGCCAGTAGGTTATCTGTTTAACCCACTTGGATTTTTATCAGCTTCCGTTGTCTTTCTTGTACTAGCTCTGAATACTTTCGGAAAAATAATTGTGTATTATTTTTATTCGGTTATTTGGATTGAGTTGAAGATTGATATTTTGGTTAAGAGGGTGTTCTATATTTTTGCAGGTTAGGGTTGTCCATTTTCAAGGGAGGTTTGCCGAGTTCTTCGGTAAGTTTTCCTTGGAGGTGGTCCCCGCAGGACTTACCTCGGGTTTCAGGGTGAAATTCGGGGTGAGTCTTGACAGTTGAGGCGGAGGCTTAGTGGAAGGGTCTTGGTTGGGTTTTGTTGTACACTGTCTTTTTTGTATATTTGGTAGACAATTTTAAACTCTTGAGAGTGTTTTCATTCTCTTGATTTTCAAGTTTATGTAAACAAGAAAATGTAATATTTAACTCAACGTTTGGTTGTGTGACATTTACATTTCCGCAAATGAGTTTTAGTTGGTTGAGAATTTTTGTTAGACGGGTTTTGGGATTTATTATTTTGAGAAATATCATGCCCAAATTTTTAAAAATTATCTTTCGAAAATTGGGGTGTGACATAACATCTGCACAATTTCATAAAGGGGTGAGCCAAAAGACTCAGTAGAGCAAATCTCATCCATGTAATTTAAATATACTAAACATGTATGCATATATTTTAGGTTTTAGTTGTTGGTACTCTTGTACTATCTTTGGTCACCAGTATCTTCTTACCATAAGATCGTTTTTTCAATTAAAATTGAAAGGGCTTCTCTTCTCTCTCTACATGTATACAAAGACAGACGTAGCTGTCTCTTTCAAGTGATAGTGTAATATCCCACATCGGCCAAACGGAGAGGGGTTATGTGCTGTATATGTACATGCCCACCTCCAATCTAACACGAGGCTTTTTGGTGGCTCAGCGGCTTCGGAGGGGATGGGTACTCCGAGGTT
Source organism: Fragaria iinumae (assembly GCA_009720345.1). Taxonomy (NCBI): domain Eukaryota; kingdom Viridiplantae; phylum Streptophyta; class Magnoliopsida; order Rosales; family Rosaceae; genus Fragaria; species Fragaria iinumae. The sequence continues at coordinate 18,921,058 of CM019117.1, read as the reverse complement.
AAGTATGTTGATGCTAGAGCAATCCCAAGATGGGTGACCTACTGGGAAGCTGCTCCTGAGCTGCCGGAAACAAAACCGTGAGGGCCGGTGGGCCCAAAGCGGACAATATCGTGTTACAGCGGAGCGGGTTCTAGGATGTGACAAAATGGTATCAGAGCCACTCTGCCGTGTGGTGCGAGTGTGCCGACGAGGGCGTCGGGCTCCCAAGGGGGGTGGATTGTAATATCCCACATCGGCCAAACGGAGAGGGGTTATGTGCTGTATATGTACATGCCCACCTCCAATCTAACACGAGGCCTTTTGATGGCTCAGCGGTTTCGGAGGGGATGGGTACTCCGAGGTTAAGCATGTTGATGCTAGAGCAATCCCAGGATGGGTGACCTACTGGGAAGCTGCTCCTGAGCTGCCGGAAACAAAACCGTGAGGGCCGGTAGGCCCAAAGCGGACAATATCGTGTTACGGCGGAGAGGGTCCTGGGATGTGACAAATGGTATCAGAGCCACTCTGCCATGTGGTGCGAGTGTGCCGACGAGGGCGTCGGGCTCCCAAGGGGGGTGGATTGTAATATCCCACATCGGCCAAACGGAGAGGGGTTATGTGCTGTATATGTACATGCCCACCTCCAATCTAACACGAGGCCTTTTGGTGGCTCAGCGACTTCGGAGGGGATGGGTACTCCGAGGTTAAGCATGTTGATGCTAGAGCAATCCCAGGATGGGTGACCTACTGGGAAGCTGCTCCTAAGCTGCAGGAAACAAAACCGTGAGGGCTGGTGGGCCCAAAGCGGACAATATCGTGTTACGGCGGAGCGGGTCCTAGGATGTGACAGATAGCCTCAACCACATACTTCATTCATTCCTAATATTACATCAGATATGATGATGCCATAAGATCAAATAATAATATTATGAAAAGCTAAACACAATAACCATCTTTAGCAACAACATATACAACTCAAAAGCAAGATAACAAGTTTATAAAACAAAACTTGAGATTCCTCATAACTTCCCTTACCTCAAACCTGTTTTACCAAAGCCGAAACATTACTACCAAATTCTAGCACTTGCTTCATACCTCTACTAGTCTTTTTCTATCTAAATGTTCTCTCCTGACTTTCTTTCTAACTTCTGAACTTCTTTACTTGTTACTACTTCATGTGAAGATCTGTATTTATACTAGTGAATGTGCTTGTCAGATATGTCTATAAAAATCAGCTGAAATTCATCTTTATCTGCCAACAGCAGCTTTGAACTTGGAGACCAAGTTTTAACCTGCTCATTCAACAACTATATACAAAACACAAGAAAAAGTGTGGCTGCACACTTTGGTATAAGGTAAGAAGTGTAAAACATGTGTAACTTTGTGTTACACACAAACTAGCTACTAGGTGAATCAACAACAAAATCTATTGTGCAATTATCTCTTTTTCTGATTTGTTGATGTGTAAATGTTGCAGGTTTAATCAAATGACTTTATCCAAAAATAACACATGAAGTTGTTCAAAATAAATAAATAACACATGAAGGAGGACAAAACTTGCTGGAAACTTTTGAAATCAGCAATTCCCATGAAAATCATGACGCACAAGTTTACAAATAAAGCACAAGATCTAATGTAGGCATGTACAAATATCAAGTGTCAAATACCTTGCAGCTATATATATTTCTATTAGGCTATAGACTACTGCCAAACAAAATAAGCAAAGATGATGTAGCTATGGACTCTTTCTTTTCTTTTTAGCAAAGATGATGTATACTAGGTTTATTTTGGGCAAATCATGCTTCTTTGTAACACAAACAAGAAATATAAAACATTTCATTGATTTGAAGTCTTATGCTTCTTCTAATTCTCATTTAGTTGAAAGTTCTTTTGTTTAGCTCCAAGAGAACTTTTACTTTCGTTACGAAAATGAACAGGTACTAACATATATATACATCTATATATATAATACAAATATGTATATAGTGTAGATAAATTATTTTAAGCAGGTTCAGGATTTCACAGTAACTGACTTCTCCAAGTCTTCTCCTATATGAACGACAGCTCCAGCTTCTAAGATAACTCAATCTTATCATTGTGTTGGGTTTGATCCTTTAGTTTAGGTGGAGTGGTGCTTGTGAAGAGCAGGAGAAGATGGGAGGATGGTGATGAACCAGCAGAGGATGAAGAGAGTCGAACATGAAGAGACCAGATGATGAATTTAGTTCAACACACGCATTTGTCTTCTTTACACAAGTACAAGTGATCTGGTGTCTTGGGCTTTTTTTCTTTAAACTGGGCTTGGGTTTAAAAAAAAATATATTGGGCTGGTCTAACAATACAACTAATGTAATACCCTAAATTTTCATATTATTTTCCTTTTATTATTCCCATGATTAATGAAGGATTATTTATGGAAATTCTTTAATTTGTGCGAAGTTGAAGTTTAGGTAGTAGTTTTTAAGATACTTTGACTTTTAAGAGGCCAAAAGTTGACTTTATTTTCCGTAAGTTATCTTTGAAAACTTCCTTCTTGAAAGTTGTAGAGTTTGTCGATGCGAGTTCGTAGACATGCGGCACGCCTAAAACGGAGATAGTATGAGAAAGTTACGGTCAGCGGAAGTTGGTAACTTTATGGGTTTTTGGGTTAAATAGAAAAGTTTTGGGGGTAGAAAACCTAAATTCTGAAAACACAACTTCTGCTCTCTCTCCTCCTCCGCGAGTCGCCATTTTCGCCATAGAATAAGTCGGACGTCCGGCCACCGGTTTGGCCGCCACTAGTTCCGTTAGCTCGGTATCATCCTAACCAACCTAACTGTGCCGATCCGTGACGCTGGCGACCGGCAGACAAGGCGCAACTAGGCCCGATAGCCACTGCCGCAGTGAACTCTCACCGGACCCTAATCCGGCAACCTCTGACGACGCAGCTAGCCTAGTTAGGCTTGTCTCCTCCGGGCAAAGCTTCCTAGGCAAGTGAGTGGTCTCACCTTGAGCTGTAGCAGCAAGAGGTAGGCGGAGCTGGGTTGGCCGGAAGTTGCATTTTCTGGTGACGGCAGTAGGCAGTGAGAGGTAGGATGTGAAGCTCTCTTCCTTCTAAGTATGATTTTGCTAGTCATACAACTGGATTTTGAGTGTTTGGAAGCTTGAATTTCAATTTGACGCTCAAGCATTGTGGGGGCTGTTTAGGGCAGTTCAAGGCCGAACCAAGCTTAATATCAGGTACAAAAAGTGTTCCTTATGATGTGACCGTCAAGTTAGATGTTGCGAGTTTTCCCAAATTTTGAAGTTGGTGGAGGTGCATGGGGCTCACTCGCCGCCGCCTGTAGCGGCGCGGGGAAGCACGTTCGGGCAATGTGGGGGACCTTGGATGCAGTGTTAGCTAGTCCTTGTAGTTAGTAATGTGTTGTTGTGTGTGAAGGCTAAGTTGTTGTTGTGATTTTAGCATCTTAGGTGCTATTTTGTTTTTGGGTTTATTAGGACTTAAACCTTGAAAGGTTGATTTTGGAGGTAGTTTGGTTTGTTGTTGAGTGTCCAATGACCTTGAGAGGTCTCAGAAGAATGATTGCCCTTCTTTGGGCAACCTTTAGGTTAAGGATACTTTGTTCCTTGTTGAGAAATTTCTAAGGTTTTTATTGGTGTGATTTTAGGTGTTTTGTGAAGTTGTGTTGTGGGATTTGCAGCGGCATTTTCTAGGTGAGTAAATCTCACCATGGTTCACTTTTGGACCTAATTTTATTATGGTTATTGGATGTTGATGTTAGATTAAATAATGTGCTATTAATTGTTTTTAAATACATGAGCTTGATCGCCAACGGCTCATAGGTAAGAATAAAACCAGTTTTCCTCATATGTCTATTTTTGATGTTATTGTGATCATAATTTTATTGATCTTTGATAAATTATTCTTGTGAAATAATAAATAATGTGCATATAATTATATTCATGTGAAGGATATAATTTATAATATGAATCATGTGTTGTTGATGATGATGTGGTGAGATATTGATTTGTTGTTCAAAATAATCAAATTGGGTTCCAAGCCCTTAACTGGGTGATTGGTTACGGTTATGATGAAATTTTATTTTGTGATTTTTATTGGACAGTCAAACTGGGTTCCAAGCCTTTGGCCGGGTGATTGGTTACGGCTAGGAATAGAGCTTTAGTCCGTCTGTCGGTGTAGGTCATGGGAGATACTTGATGGTATGTGGGACCTATGGGTACACATAATTGTTGTTGTAGGTCATGAGGGGTATTTATTAAATATATGGGACTCATGGGTACATTTCTTGGTAATGTGTGGTTTTTAATTATTGAGCCAATCTCTCTTGTGGTATGTTGGATGTGATATATGTTGTGTTATTTTTGAGTTTACTCATACGGGTATTTTAGCTTACCGGGTTTGTTTTTTACAATCCCAGTGCACCAATTCTTGGTGTAGGGGTTAGACCTGCAGGTGAGGATTAGCAGGGTTGAGGCGGAGGCGTAGTGGCAGGGTCCTCTTTAATTTTGTCGTACTCTGTGTAGTTTTAGAATTGAGTAGACAGTACTAAAATCATGAGATTGTTCTCATGTTCTTGTTTCGCAAGTTATGTCAACAAGTGTAATCTTTAACTCAGTAATGGATTGTGTGGCAATTACTGTTCTGCTATTGAGTTATTGTTGTTTGTTGAAACAGGTTGGGATGTTAATATTTTAAGTTAGATCATGCCAAAAATTATGAAAATTATCTTTCAAAAATTAGGGTGTGACAGTTTGGTATCAGAGCGTAGGTTTACATATTTGATGATAATCAATACTTCAGAGTGATGGCCCGACTGCAGCGAATCACCATCATAAGCTCTTCAGTACTGATATGTCATTGGGTATGTGAAGGGTAGGTGTCTCCTTTAGGTCAATAGGATGTCAGAGTAGAGAATACTCTGTTAGTGGTTCTCGAATCTTGTGTCCACCTTGAGTTAGTGCTTTGGTTAATAATTGTCGTATTTGACTTATACGTTGGTTTAAGTTTTATGCATAAATTAACCAAGGTTACTTGCTCTTTAGGTGATGGATCCTCCGCGAGGAAGAGCTAGAGGCCGAGGTAGGGCCAGAGGGGCAGGTTGGGCCAGAGGCAGAGGTAGAGCTCCTCATGTGGATGATTTCTTTGAAGAGGAAATGGTGTTGGAGATGCCGGTGCCAGTTGTTGTAGATGATGGTCTACGTCTGGCCAGGCTGGCTCAGGGTATCATCAAGTTAGGAGCACTTTCCTTTTTGGGAGGTACAGACTACCTTGTGGCTGATCATTGGATATAGGGCATCGAGACATACTTCACCATGATCACTTGTACGGAGAATGAGAAGATGCGTATTGCTACGTTTCTTCTCAAGGATGAGGCACGGGTGTGGTGGAGCGAGGTAGAGAGATCTCGAGATGTGACCACTCTGACTTGGGAGGGGTTTGTTCAGCTCTTTAGGGAGAAGTATTTTCCTGACACTGTGAGGGAGCAGTTTGAGCTTGAGTTCATAGCTCTAGTGCAAGGCTTTATGAGTGTCAGGGATTATGAGGCTCGGTTTTCTCAGCTGTATCGTTTTATTAGAGAGATGGATGCAGTAGGTTTGTCACGAAATTTCGTGCGTGGTTTGAGGCACGAGCTCCGAAAGGCGGTGATCTCCCATCGATTTACTACTCTAGCAGAAGCGGTTGAGAGTGCCCTTGCAGTTGAGCAGGAAGAGGCCATGTATGAGACTGAGAGGCAGAGAGATGTTCAAGGGAAGGGCAAGGCCCTGGCAAGAAGTAGCATTGCAGGAGACCACAGAGGTGGTTATGGGAAGAGACAGCAGACTCATCAGCTGGCTCCAGCTAGAGCAGCAGCTGCACCTATTAGGCAAGCATCACCCTTGAAGTATTTCAATTGTGGTGAGCTGAGCCACTACTCTTCGACATGCAAGAAGCCCAGAAGGCAGGGATGCTTCACTTGTGGGCCGGCAGGCCATTTTGCTAGGGATTGCACCCGACCTCAAGCTGGAGGGCAGGGAAATCAACAGAGGCCGTTACTTCCAGCACCAATCAGAGTCTATGTCATTGGTCAGCGTGGTGCAAGAGTGGAAGATACCATTCTTGTTTATGATCTGCTTGCTACAGTTTTGTTTGATACAAAGGCAACCCATTCCGTCATATCTAGCTCGGTGGTGAGGGCATTAGGCTTGACTCTGACACCGCTTACTAGATCATTGTGTGTTTCATCGCCTCTCGGTGTTTCTATCAAGCTAGGAACTTTGTGTGGTGCTTGCCCTTTAGTGATTAGTGGGATAGAGTTCCTTGCATCTCTGATTGTGATTCCAGACCGCTCCTATGATGTGATTTTGGGAGTGGATTGACTAAGGCCAAACCATGCGGTGATTGACTATTTTGATATGGTGGTGTCATTTCACGTTCCTGGACAGCAAAGCTTTCGCTATCGTTGTCATAGGTCGGACACGGCCATGTGGGAAGGAGTGTTAGCTCACATAAAGGCTACATTTAGTACCGTGGGTATTGCGGATATTGCAGTAGTCTCTGAGTTTAGTGATGTGTTCCAGGAGATTCCAGGGTTACCTCCTAAGAGGGTAGTGGAGTTTGCTATAGATGTGGTACCAGGTACTTCACCGATATCAAAGACTCCTTATCAGATGGGGAGAACTGAACTTCAGGTGTTGAAGGTTCAGATTGAGGGTCTTCTTGAACAGGGATTCATTAGATCTAGCACCTCGCCTTGGGGTGCACCATTGTTGTTTGTGAGGAAGAAGGATGATACACTCCGGTTGTGTGTGGATTACCGGGAGTTGAACAAGGTGACCATCAAGAATAGGTATCCTTTGCCTAGGATTGATGATTTGTTTGATCAGCTTAGAGGTGCTACGGTATTCTCTACGATTGACCCGAGGTCCAGTTATCACCAGTTGAGGGTGAAGGAGGAGGATATTCCGAAGACCGCTTTCAGGACTAGGTATGGGCATTATGAGTTTGTGGTTATGTCATTTGGTCTAACCAATGCGCCTGCTGCTTTTATGGATTTGATGAACCATATTTTCAGTCCTTATCTGGATGTGTTCGTGGTAATATTTGTGAATGATATTTTGATTTACTCCAAGACTTTGGAGGATCATGATAGGCATCTACGGATTGTACTACAGGTTCTTAAGGAGGCCAAGTTATATGCTAAGTTTGAGAAGTGTGAGTTTTGGAAGGAAGATGTCAAGTTCTTTGGTCACGTGGTGTCAAATGAGGGGATTTCGGTGGATCCCTCTAAGGTGGAGGCAGTGTTGAATTGGAGTCCTCCCACTACTCCTACGGAGATTCGTATAGTTTCCTTGGGTTGGCAGGATACTACAGGAGGTTTATTGAGGGATTTTCTAGTATTGCCTCTTCCTTGACCAAGTTGACAAAGAAGAAAGCCAAGTTTGTGTGGACCGATAAGTGTGAGAAGGCATTTGATGAGTTGAAGACTAGGTTGACTATAGCCCCAGTGTTAGTCATTCCTATTAGTGGTGTCGACTATGTTGTCTATACCGATGCATTACATCGGGGTTTGGGTTGTGTGTTGATGCAGCTTGGCGGTGTTGTGGCATATGGCTCTAGACAGTTGAAGGTTCATGAGAAGAATTACCCCACTCATGACCTAGAGCTAGCAGCGGTAGTATTTGCCTTGAAGATTTGGAGGCATTACTTATATGGAGAGAAGTTCGAGCTCTTTTCTGATCATAAGAGTTTGAAGTACTTATTTTCTCATAAAGATTTGAACATGAGGCACAGGAGGTGGATATAACTCCTTAAGGACTATGACTTTACTTTAGAGTATCACCCTGGGAAAGCCAATGTAGTAGCGGATGCATTGAGCACCAAGCCTAGGGGTATAGTCGCCTCTATCATGGTGCAGGAGTGGCTCATGTTGGAGACTGCATCTGAGTTTGGTATTCTGCCATCAGGCAGGGAGCAAGGGATCTTCCTTTCAAGCGCCTCTGTGCGACCCACCTTGATTTCCAGGATCATTCAGGGTCAAGCACATGACGAGTCCTCACGGGTAAAGCTGGCAGAGTTAGTAGTGGACTTGTTGGAGGATTGTCCTTCCGAGTGGTCGGTTGGATTAGATGGTGGATTGAGGTATAGATTGAGACTGTGTGTCCTAGATAGTATGGATCTTAAGGGGAGATCCTTTGGGAGACACATCATTCTCGTTATACGGTGCACCTAGGGAGCACCAAGATGTATAAAGATTTGCGTAGGCAGTTCTGGTGGAATGGGATGAAGAAGGATGTAGCTGAGTATGTGTCCAAGTGCCTCACTTGTCAGCAGGTGAAGGCGGAGCATCAGAGGCCTGGAGGTATGTTGAAGCCATTACCTATTCCTACTTGGAAGTGGGAGCAGATCACTATGGACTTTGTGACTGGACTGCCTAAGTCCAAGCATGGACATGATGCTATATGGGTAATTGTTGACCGATTGACGAAGTCAGCACATTTCCTTCCGGTGTCAATGACGTACACAGTTGATGCCTTGTGCAAGTTGTATGTGAAGGAAATAGTGAGACTTCATGGAGTGCCCACTTCGATTGTTTCTGATCGAGACCCCCGATTCACTTCAAAGTTTTGGGGTGGATTTCAGAAAGCCATGGGTACTACATTAGACATGAGTACAGCATTCCACCCTCAGACTGATGGGCAGACTGTGCGAGTGAATCAGGTGTTAGAAGATATGTTGAGGGCTTGTGTCATGGACTTCAAGGGAAGTTGGGAAGATCACCTCCAATTGATTGAGTTTGCCTATAACAATAGTTATCACTCTAGTATCGGCATGGCACCATATGAGGCACTCTATGGAAGGCCATGTAGATCTCTTATTTGTTGGGCAGAGGTGGGTGATAGTGAGATGTTGAATCCTGATATTGTTCAAGAGACGACTGAGAAGGTCTTTATTATCCGAGATAGGATCCGAACGGCGCAAAGCAGGCAAAAGAGTTATGCTGACTTGAAGAGGAGGCAAGTAGAGTTTGATGTTGGGGATCATGTGTTCTTGAAGGTCTCACCTACTAAAGGGGTGGTGAGATTTGGCAAGAAGGGGAAGTTGGCTCCTAGGTACGTGGGGCCTTTAGAGATTTTGGAAAGAGTAGGAGATTTGGCTTATCGGCTTGCCTTACCTCCTGTCATGTCCGGAGTACACAATGTGTTTCATGTGTCCTTGTTGGGGAAGTATATTCCGGATGCATCACATGTGATTGACTATGGAACAATCAAGGTGAATGCGGATGCAACCTTTGACGTTGAATCAGTTCGAATCTTGGATAGGTCAACCAAGAGGCTACGAAGGAAGGAAGTCGATTTGATTAAGGTGTGTTGGAGTCACCATGATGAGGGTGATGCATCTTGGGAGTTAGAGTCGGACATGAGGGCTAAATATCCCAAGTTGTTTTTAGGTTAGTATTGTTGAATTTTGGGGAGAAATTCCTTTAAGGGGGTTAGATTGTAATACCCTAGATTTTCATATTATTTTTCTTGTATTATTCTCATGATTAATGAAGAATTATTTATGGAAATTCTTTAGTTTGTGCGAAGTTGAAGTTTAGGTAGTAGTTTTTAAGGTACTTTGACTTTTAAGAGGCCAAAAGTTGACTTTATTTTCCGTAAGTTATCTTCGAAAACTTCATTCTTGAAACTTGTAGAGTTTGTCGATGCAAGTTCGTAGACATGTGGCACGCCTAAAATGGAAGTAGTATGAGAAAGTTATGGTCAGCGGAAGTTGGTAACTTTATGGGTTTTTGGGTTAAATAGAAAAGTTTTGGGGGTAGAAAACCTAAATTCTGAAAACACAACTTCTGCTCTCTCTCCTCCTCCCCGAGTCGCCATTCTCGCCGGAGAAGAAGTCAGACATCCGGCCACCATTTTGGCCACCACTGGTTCTGTTAGCTCGGTATCATCCTCACCAACCTACCTGTGCCGATCCGTGACGCTGGCGACCAACGGACAAGACACAACTAGGCTTGACAGCCACTGCCACAGTGACCTCTCACCGGACCCTAATCCGACGACCTCCGACGACGCAGCTAGCCTAGTTAGGCTTGTCTCCTCCGGGCAAAGCTTCCTAGGCAAGTGGGTGGTCTCACCTTGAGCTGTAGCAGCAAGAGACAGGCGGAGCTGGGTTGGCCGGAAGTTGCATTTTCCGGTGACTGCAGTGGGCAGTGAGAGGTAGGCCGTGAAGCTCTCTTCCTTCTAAGTATGATTTTGCTAGTCATAAAACTGGATTTTGAGTGTTTGGAAGCTTGAATTTCAGTTTGAGGCTCAAGCATTGTGGGGGCTGTTTGGGGCAGTTCAAGGCCGAACCAAGCTTAATCTCAGGTACAAAAAGTGTTTCTTATGCTATGACGGTCAAGTTAGATGTTGCGAGTTTCTCCAAATTTTGAAGTTGGTGGAGGCGCATCCGGGCAATGTGGGGGACCTTGGATGCAGTGTTAGCTAGTCCTTGTAGTTAGTAATGTGTTGTTGTGTGTGAAGGCTAAGTTGTTGTGATTTTAGCATCTTAGGTGCTATTTTGTTTTTGGGTTTATTAGGTCTTAAACCTTGAAAGGTTGATTTTGGAGGTAGTTTGGTTTGTTGTTGAGTGTCCAATGACCTTGAGAGGTCTCAGAAGAATGATTGCCCTTCTTTGGGCAACCTTTAGGTTAAGGATACTTTGTTCCTTGTTGAGAAATTTCTAAGGTTTTTATTGGTGTGATTTTAGGTGTTTTGTGAAGTTATGTTGTGGGATTTGCAGCGGCATTTTCTAGGTGAGTAAATCTCACCATGGTTCACTTTTGGACCTAATTTTATTATGGTTATTGGATGTTGATGTTAGATTAAATAATGTGTTATTAATTGTTTTTAAATACATGAGCTTCATCGCCAACGGCTCATAGGTAAGAATAAAACCAATTTTCCTCATATGTCTATTTTTGATGTTATTGTGATCATAATTTTATTGATTTTTGATAAGTTATTCTTGTGAAATAATAAATAATGTGCATATAATTATATCCATGTGAAAGATATAATTTATAATATGAATCATGTGTTGTTGATGATGATGTGGTCAGATATTGATTTGTTGTTCAAAATAATCAAACTGGGTTCCAAGCCCTTAACTGGGTGATTGGTTACGATTATTGTCACGCCCCGGTTCTTAAGTTATTTTACGGTTATTTACTTTGGTAATATTTTGGTCTTTTACCATTTTAAGTAACCGTTTACTATTTAAGACTCCAAAGTTGACTTTTGCTCTTGTATGGAATTTGGGAAAACTTTCTTCATGAAAGTCATAGAGGATATTATTACGGGTTCGTAGACATGTTATGCGTTAAAAACGGAGTTAGCATGGAAAAGTTATCAATTAAAAATGTAAGTTTTATTAGGGTATTAGTTTGGGGTGTTAAATTTTGGAGTTGGGTTATGTTGGACCCGGTCTTGTTTTTGGTCAAAGGCCCAAAACATTTCTCCTCCCTCCCGATTCTCTCTCCTCCCTCCTGATTTTTCTTCTCCCTCCGCCCGGAAACTTTCCAGCCGCCGTCGGGCCATCGTTCACCGCCGCACCGGTCCCAAACGGTCGGCCTCCGACCCAGCTTCCATTCTAGACCGGTGGCAGCCTCCCTAGCGCCGCCGAGAAGCCGTAGCCGAGCCCTAAAGTTCCGACTGCCCGGAACTCTCTCCTCCGGCCGCCATAGCCAGAGCTGCTAGGCTCAAAAGGAAGCCCTCCTCCCGTGCGTTCATCTCTCCAAAGGACTCCCTCCCTCTTGAGCTAGGTAAGGAGAAATTTGTAAAGGAAATTCTAGGGCTTATTAGGTGTTTTCGTTCGATTGGCATAGTTAGGCTTGGAGTTGGTGTTTGTGCTAGTTAGGAAAGTTGTAGAGGAGATTGAGAGGAAGATGCTGTTAAAATTTGGTAGCTATTGCAGGTCGCCGGAGTCGGCCGCCGCTGTTTTGGGAAATTTTGTAGTTTTTGATGTGGAATATTAAGGGGATGTTAATGATGTGAATTTAGGAACTTTTGGAGGAATTTTGGATAGGTTTGGGATTTTTCGAAGTTTAATATTTTAGTCATTAATTTGGATAGAATCCGGCCGTTAGATTATTGTTGTTTCGGCCGTAGAAGGTGGATTTAAGGCTGCCGATATTTATGGTGAAGTTTGGACGGTATCAATTTTAAGATTTGCAAAGTTGGGTAAGAATGAGATTAGATAAAGCCACATTTAATTTTCCCTATTTTTAATTAAGCGTTGGTATATAGTTGAGGATTTAATTATGTTCTTGGATCAGGACGTGAGGAAACTCGAGCAGAAGAGGCTTCAGACTGACTTCAGGCATAGGCCTAATTTGTGAGTGGACTTTTGGTTTAAATAATGTGCATGCAATTGTTTATTTGGTTGGACCATTTGACGTCATTTTTATTTGACGATTTTACTCATTGTGGTGAGTTACCGAAAATGGGATTTTCGGTAAATTATAATATATTTTTAAGGAGAGTATGTATATAAATGCTAGCTAGCGATATGTGTCTGTCCACCTTAACGACATAGTATATAACTGCATTATGGTGTGACGTGAGCGTTGGACGCAAGCGTAGTAGCCTTATATGAGTGTTTAATTCATATAAGGGGTATGGGCACATATTTATACACTCGTCTGTCTACCTTAATGGCGTAGTGTATCACCGCATTAAAGCGTGACGTGAGCGTTGGACGCAAGCGTAGTAGCCCTATATATATTATTATTAATTTATATAGGGAGTATGGGCGAGTGTAAATACATACATACATATATATATATATATATATATTAGCCTAAGAGGCTGTATTTTAATATATAGTTTTGAGCTGTAGAGGCTCGATATTTATAACGATAAGAGAATTATCGTTTAAAACATGCATTCGTTTTCTTTGAATAAAATTCGGAAAGCATAAATGTTAATAAATAATTTCTTTATTTATTTTTGTCCACTCACTCTAATTATTGCGAATGTTTTTTCCCTGGGCTCTTCGTTTTAAAAATGCCCAGTCTGCAGAGTTCGGGTTAGTACGAGTAGGAGACGACGAGGCATAGTTACCCATTTCTCAGCCACCTTTCACCAGTAAGTTACCTATTTAACCTACTAGGGTATTTTCCTGCTCCTCTAATGTATAGTAGCTCTGAATACTCTTTAGGGTTTATCGTATAATTTTTCTGGTGGTGTACTAAGACTTATGTTGTATTTTAGAATATACGAAGTTTGTAATTATATTCTCACTTTCGTATAATTGTGGGTTGATTTGGAGGATGCTCAATATTTTTTAAGAAAGTAACACTTTAGTTTTCTAGGTTAGGGTTGTCCATTTTCAAGGGAGGTTTGCTTATCGATAAATTTTCCTTTGAGGTGGTCCCCGCAGGACTTACCTCGGGTTTCAGGGTGAAATTCGGGGTGGGTCCTGACAGTTATGATGAAATTTTATTTTGTGATTTTTATTGGACAGTCAAACTGGGTTCCAAGCCTTTGGCCGGGTGATTGGTTACGGCTAGGAATAGAGCTCTAGTCCATCTCTCGGTGTAGGTCATGTGAGATACTTGATGGTATCTGGGACCCATGGGTACACATAATTGTTGTTGTAGGTCATGAGGAGTATTTATTAAATATCTGGGACTCATGGGTACATTTGTTGGTAATGTGTGGTTTTTAATTATTGAGCCAATCTCTCTTGTGGTATGTTGGATGTGATATATGTTGTGTTATTTTTGAGTTTACTCATACGAACTTTTTAGCTTACCGGGTTTGTTATTTTACAATCCCGGTGCACCAATTCTTGGTGTAGGGGTTAGACCTGCAAGTGAGGATCAGCAGGGTTGAGGCGGAGGCGTAGTGGCAGGGTCCTCTTTAATTTTGTCATCTCTGTGTAGTTTTAGAATTGAGTAGACAATAATAAAATCATGAGATTGTTCTCATGTTCTTGTTTCGCAAGTTATGTAACCAAGGAAGTGTAATCTTTAACTCAGTAATGGATTGTGTGGCAATTACTGTTCTGCTATTAAGTTATTGTTATTTGTTGAAACAAATTGGGATGTTAATATTTTAAGTTAGATCATGCCAAAAATTTTAAAAATTATCTTTCAAAAATTGGGGTGTGACAACTAATGGGCTGGTTTTTATATATATATATATATATATATATATATATATATATATATATATATATATCTTTTATACTCACATAAATAAATATATATATATATAGACACACACACCAATATACCTATATATTTATGAATACAAATAAACGCCAACGAAAAATAAATATTACTTGGTATATCTTATTTTCTTAATATTTATTAAAATGCAGGCCGTCAAAGTTAATTTGACGAAGACACACTTAAGGTATTTGTTTCTGCAAGAACCCGTAGGCTATGCGGAACCACGGTGGAACATGAACAATTATGAATAAGAGAACATGGGCAAGAGACAAGGGCATATAGTGGTTCACCATGCCTCGGAGGACATGGCTACGTCCACTTAAGATTTCACTATCATGGCCAATAGGCCTTTGGTGTTACAAGAGCATCCATCCATCCCGCTCGGGAGGAGTAGGGGAGGGAGAGGGAGCATCTGAGTCTAAAGACCAAAAGTCCTTTCTACATAGGGGGAGCCTTCCTTTTATAGATAAGGAAGATTCCCTTTTGTTATACATTTCCGATGTGGGACAATTATGCATTTATCTTATCATGGTGTCTTCTTGTGGAGCTTGGAGGAGCACCTTCCTGATGTGGTACCGATGATCTTTCACCACGGCGAGGTAGCCCGAACGTCGGTCTACAAGTTTCATGACTGGTCTATGGGCGGAGAAGGTAGTTTACTGACTACCGACTACAGTATTTTTTCTTCAATAATTTGAATATAAAGTGACCAAATTAAGTAGTAATAAACTCCTAAGTGAGACATTTCTTTGATGGTAAATGCCATCTGGGATTAAGGCACCATGTACCCCTCATGTATTCTCTTGTTTCATTAATAGAGACGTAAAGGAGGCCACACCGGTCCTTCTTCCAGGACAAATACAAAAACTTTTAAATGAGATTGACTACATGATTGTTCGTATTTCTTTGATTATTAAGGAAGTCGTGACTTGCAACTTTAACTATATGAATTTTAATTGAATGAAAATTCTTATATGCATCAAGATTCAAATGAATAGAGACACCCATTCATTTAATCGGCCTTATACATGGCACTAACATCAAAACTGACACGTTGATAGAATAGAAACCCAAAAAAAAAAAAAAAATTAACAAAGGTAAAACCATATTAAGATAGAATAATATCAACAAGTGAAAAAAGAAGTTCAATCGAGGTCGGAGTGGAAGCAGGTTTAATGTCATA
Source organism: Fragaria iinumae (assembly GCA_009720345.1). Taxonomy (NCBI): domain Eukaryota; kingdom Viridiplantae; phylum Streptophyta; class Magnoliopsida; order Rosales; family Rosaceae; genus Fragaria; species Fragaria iinumae. The sequence goes on along the minus strand of CM019117.1, from coordinate 18,905,698 downwards.
GGCTCCGGAGGTGATAAAAACTACGGTGGTGGGTCTATGACGGCGAAACCGGATCGGTCGGATCCGGGTGGCGTCGCTCATTTGATCTGTTAGTTGGTTCAGCGAACCTGGTGTCTGGAATCCTGATTGAATCGGGAAGAGATCGGTTTATGTTTACATTCGTGTGGGTTCATTGTACCCTTTGCTTCTTTGTAGTTCCTACTCGTCGTACCCTTTCCCATTCCCTGAAGCGTCCTCTACCAATTGACCGTTAACTTCCTCCCTCCACCCCAAAACAACAACATTCAGGTCTCTGTCTCTCCAACTAATAAAGTTTCTGTTTTTCGTGGTTTTCTTGTCCATTCAGTAGACTTGACTTCAGAAATCGACACCCATTAGTCTCTGCATGCCTTAGGCTTATGCGATTGCTTCATCCCAATTCCCAGGTGTCGTCCGTATCAATCTTTAGTTTCTTTCACTTTTCAGTCTGCACTCTGCAGTTATCACATCGTTGGTTTTTTGACATATATTTCCCTTGTCTCTTGTTAAGGTAAAAACCCTACTCTAAGTTTTGGTTTCATTGTTTCATTTTAACCTTTCATTCTTTTATCACTGATTGATAATTCTGGACTGATTAACATCGTCACTAAAAGTTCATGTTTTTTTCTTTTGCTCTCATTATCTTGCTTGTTGCTTCTCTGCTGCTTTCTTTGATACCTAGCTAGCAATATTCTCAACACCTTTTATGTCTATGCTTTTGTACTATTGGATGGTCCGTCTTCTATTACGGTAATTCATGTATATATGTGTTTTGGGTTGACATAATTTCCCTTCGTACTAAGAACCACCATCTTAATGTAGGAGAATGCATGCTATGAATATCATATTCTCTCATCTACCACATTATGTGGTATTCAATATTGTGATTTATAATATTGTAAGTATTCTGGTATGTAATGTGATTTGTTAGTTTACAAAAGGGGAATGAGTGATCCATTGGCTCAGATAGTAATTTTACTTGTAGAGTGTGTGCATCAAGAGTTCAAGACTAGAAAGTAACTATTGGCTATATATTTCTGGTATGTAATATCTGAGTTCGATTCACGAAGCCGTCTAAGTCGCCAGGCATTATATATGCTGCAATGCGTAGTTGGCATATCATATGCCCTGATGGGTTAACTTCTGGATCTAGGAAGCCTTTAAGATACCATAACACTAAGTAAAAATATGTTAAAAAGAGAACAATGATTGACAGGGTAGAACCATAGAGTTGAAGATGGCCTTAAGACTTAAAGACCTGTAAACTGAATCTACTAGAAACACTGTTGGAGCCTAGTTTTCCTCGAGGATCTGGAAGCCTCCTAGAGCACTGGAGAATTCAACACTGTAGTAAGGTCTGAAACTTCTTTTGCAACAAACAGGATTGTTTCCCATCAACTAATAATATTCCATTAACCCTTACATTATGACTCTTAGCTACGAAAATAAAACCAAATGTCCCATGCATTTAGTCTCTTAGCTACCGAAATAAAACCAAATCTCCTATGAATTTAGTCTGCATCAGAAAATAGTTTGGGTGTAGAGTGAGTGCATTATGGTCTGTTGAATGATTCAAATGTTTGACTCAGAAGATGCAAGGTCGCTGTTTGAGTACAATGTGCAACAACAAAAAAGATTTTTAATCTGTTGATTTGTACATAATAATGAAAACCTGTTTTGCATTTGTTATCATGCTACTAGTAGTTGCTAGTGAATTGTGTCGACCAAGAGATACTCCGGCCTGGTCACATTTGAATCTAGAGACATCATAGAAAAATGCTTTGTCGTGTTTCTATTATCTTTTAGATCTGAGCAGCCATAAGCTATTGGGTGAAATCAGTTGCTTCTAAGCCAGTCACTTGCCAATTTTTGTGAATCGGCGACTTTGTAGGAGAATAAAAGATGCAAGTATATTGGACTTCTGATGCTAGACTATTTAGGTTGTCATTTAGGGTTGTGATCTACTTTCCTGAAGAAACAAAGTTAGCTGTGAATATTGTTTCCTTGTGATTCTTTCGAACTAGTAATGAAGTTTTGGCTATTACAAGTAAAATCTTTAGGATTAATATAGAGCAAAGAAATGGTCTTCTGTGTACTTGATGTAGTATTTCAACAAAAAAGGAAGCAGTAATATTTCATCTTTGGTTGTAAAGTCATTTCTTTTACAGTAGCTTCTGTGTTGTTACAGCTCTATCTTGTTGTAAATGGTCACAGGTTTCAATACGAAAGCATGGATCTTGTGGAAGTTCTGTCTAGTCTCCATGCCTTGAGACAATTATATGAACTCCTTCAGAACATCGAAGATCATGATATTCAACATATGAATTCAAAGAATGTAAGCACTCTTAGAGAGTGAATGTTGTATACATTTCTTTTAACGTTGATGACTTTCTATGCTGTTTTAATTTGGTCCTCAATGTTCATTATTTTCATGAAGGTAACCCAAACTTTGGATCTGAGAGCGCAAAAACTCTTCAAGCACCTCTTGGATGATGCTACTGAGAAGATGTTCCACACTCATTCAAAGGTATTTTAAGGAACAAGCTCTCCTTTGAGCTTCCTGTTCTTTTTTTCTTTTCTTTTTTAATTAACAAGATCCATAATCTAGAATTTTTAAAGCATAAGCTAGAATCTGTCCTGTGGTGACTGTGTTTCTAATGTGAGTATGTTTTTGCAGATCACAGAAGCACAGTCAGTTGTCCACAAGACACCCTGCTCTTCTCAACTAGAGCAACCAAAGGCAATGCCTAAGTTACAGTCTCCTCTTTCACCAGATACAGTCAATGCTTCTCTAAATGTTGTCCTGAACAATGAAAAGGATTCTAAGAGCAGCATGGTCACTTCAGAAAAGGATGAGCGGTATCCAGTGAAGAGCCAGAGTGCAATATCCGTGTCTAAAGTAACCACCTCATCAGATGTGCCTCTATACAAAAAGAAAAGGTGCCGCGCCTGCATTGCAAAAGAAATGAAGAGACAGTACTCAACCAAGGACTCAACGATGTCCAATGATAGAGCCGAGGTACCAGACAAAAACAGTGGGGATCAAGATCAGCAACGTGACTGGGGTAGTGGCAGTATCAGTTGTGTTGATGAGCAAGCTAAAATATTACCAGAATCCAATAGCAAGACCATAGAGAGAGAGACTCCTATTGATGAAACTCTTCCTTCACCAGTCTCATTAACAACCGGGGCTGGCAAGCAAGAACTTGGGTATATCCTAATTGGTGAAATGAAGAAAAACTTGGATGAGGGTGATGATTTCGCCAAAGTAGTAACAAATGCAATCAGACAAATTGAGTCCTGCATTTTGGCATTGCAGTTGAGTTCTGACTTGACAAAATCTCCTATCAATAATGTTGCTGATGAACATGTTCCCTTCAAGCTTAGCATTTCAGTTAGTCCTGTCAAACACAGAAAAGAGGAGGCCATTATCAGACAAGAGATGAATCAGACTGATACGGGAGAGTCTTCATGGGAGAAAGGTTCACAGTTGACTCAAACTTCTCAAAAACATGAGAAGACAGCTGATCCTGTTTCTAGGGGACAAGGCTCCCTGGTGGAAAGCTATATGAAGAGATGTGAGTCTCTGAGTCGATCAGCAAGTCAGAATATTAATAAGATGGTAAGTTATGTTAACGGGCAAAAAGTCTCACCAAGTCCAAATAAAGTAACTATGAAGCCTCCCCTGCAGTTGAAGGCAGTTGGTCTAGACCAAAATCAAACAGGTAGAAGACAAACTTCGAGATATAATTCTTCCATGCCACCACAGTCAATGGGGTCCGTGGTACCTGCAGTTGGAGGTGGGCTTGGTACAAGGTCAAGTCAGACGAGAAGACTCAAGACTGGAAAGAGACATGATCAAATAATGATGAGGCCAGTGTTCTTAGATGATGACATGCCAAGTCAGAGAACAAGGACTTGTAAGATGTCAAATGTAAGCTCAAGGAAGAAGATCATGCCGCTTCAGGAAGAGTTAGAGGAGGAGAATAGCAGCTCCAGTTCTCGCAGTTCGTCAATGTGGTCGAGTAAGCAAAGTGAAAGCAGTGCAAGTAGCTGTACCAATTATTCTGAAGAATCTTGGAGTCCAAGGAATGATGATTTTTCTGAAAGTGAAAATAACTCGCAGGAGAGTTTAAGTAGTAGCTATCACTCATCAGAGGAGGATAGAAGTAGATTGACAGATTCTGTAGAGAGTGACTACAGCCATAGAAAGTATCCAAACAAATCTATCGGGAGGTTAAGAAGGATCAAAAACAAGTTGGGACTCATCTTTCACCACCATCACCACCATCATCATCACCATCACCATCATGGTAATGATCGTTCTACATGGAAGAAGGTACAGAAAATGTTTCACCACAAAGACGAGCGTGGCAGGAATGATCATGGTCAAGCACAAGGAGTCAAAAAATCACTAGCGGTGAAAAACATGTCAAATAAGAACCAGGGTGGGCAGTTTCATGCACTCGTGAAAGGGCTAATGAGGCATACTAAGCACTCGAAGAAGACGAAAGGTGGGATCAGACCTCATCAGCCTCATGGCCTCAATAAGAAGAAGGTTGTGAACAAGCTGCATTGGTGGCAGACGGTTCGGCATGGTGGAGTAAAGCTGCCTAAAAGAGGGCGTGTAAAAGTAGGATTTGCCAATAAAAGACCAAAACTACCGATGAAGAAATGAGTAGGTAGTATCAGTTTGTATCATATTTTTGTTTATATTGTGTCTTTACATACACTACCAGCCTAACAGAAAAGGAAAACTAAAGAAGTATTGCACCATTACTGCATCTACTTTATTGTTTCAGATCAATTTTTTTTTTTCTTAGACTGCACCTACTTTATTGTTTCGGATCAACTTTTTTTTTCTTAGATATAGTAATTCAATGGAAATTTCTCTATAGGGGGTTAGTATCCTTATTTGTTTTCAATGCTCACGAAAATATAATCAAGTAGCACATAGGTTAGTTAAAAACACGTTTTTGTTTCCTGCATTTCGTGTTTGGACCGAAGATATGTCACAATGGCTGTGTTAGGTACATGTAACCGATGTAACTATCTTATGGTCAGTACGTACAGGCACCATGCCAAGCCAAATATAGTAAGCCTAACTACGCCAAGACTTTTCTTTCACCTGAAAAGAGAAGACATGAATCTGATACCTAAGGAACCAAAAAAAATACGAGTTTCTGCCAGTCATCACGTTTTGGCTCGGTCTGTATTCTACAGGACATTATTTTTCTTTCTTTTCTATACCACTTGCTTCTGCAGGTGATCTTAATCGATAATGTATTCAGCTTTCAGCAAATAATCCAACTGATCCTAGATGTTTTCTTTCATGAAGCAACAGCCTCCATTACATATTAGTGCGCCTTATGTAGACCATCAAGCCAAAGCCAGTTAAAACACAAGCACCTGCCAAGATTCCAGTGTGGGAATACATCCATCCAATTTTCTGGGATGTGGTTTTACTCGATGGAGATGTGGTTTGGTGCCCAGAATCAGAGAAATCCAGATGCAACCTCAGGACCTGACAGAGATAAAGAGTAATAAGAAAACTACTACGTCAACAACAATATGAAAACGTACAGCTCATGAGCTATGGCTTGCACAATAAATCAAGATTCAGTTGTATCCGGTGCCAGTGTCATGCACAGCACACAGTAGCATACAATCATCAGTAAGTAAATCATTAGGCATATCTGATCTTGTAAAAATTTTCCTCCTATTCGATTAGAGTTCTGCATCCCTCGTGCACACAACAGCTAAAAGAATAAAACAGTTGTTTCTTTTTTCTTTCTCAACTGATAAATTGTTTCATAAATCAATGATATATATATATACAGTCCGGATCAGTCCGCACGTCCTTAAAGTGCGGACGTCCCTCCGTTCTGCCCAGTCCGGCGCCGACAACGGCGCTCCTCCACCCGAGCGGACACCAAAGGCGTCCCCCAATCACTTTCACTCACCGACGAGTCCGCCGAATTCCAGTTTTCCGGCGAGATCGATCTTGTCTAAAGTTTTGGGTGGAGGTTGCTGCCCAGACCTTTAAATCAATCTCGCCAGGAAGAGAAAGTGATCAGGGACGCTGCTGGAGTCCGCTTGGGTGGAGGTGCGCCGTCGTCTGAGCCGTCTGGTGGAGAACGGAGGAACGGCTCCATATATATATATATATATATATATATACACACATATACATACATACATATACGGAGCCATTCAGAAGCGGACGTCCGCACTGGGCTTAAAGTGCGGACGTCCCTCCGTTCTCCATCGACGACAGCGCGCCTCCACCCGAGCGGACTTCAGAGGCATCCCCGATCACTTTCCCTTGCCGGCGAGATCGATTTGAAGATCTGGGCAGCAACCTCCACCTAAAACTTCAGACAAAATCGATCTCGGCTGCAAACTGGTATTCAGCGAGGGAAAGTGATCGGGGGGGATGCCTCTGGTATCCGCTCGGATGGAGGCGAGCCGGACGGTGGAGAACGGAGGGACGTCCGCACTTTAACCCAATGCGGACGTCCGCTCTCGAACGGGCGTATATATATATATATATATATATATATATAAGATTTTTCTCAGCTGCGGACGTCCGCACCAATGGTTTTGGTGCGGATTTTCATTTTTGCACCATTTTCGATCAAATTTCCTCATCTCCACCGTCTAGTATCTAGATAATATTGTGTAGATCATCTCTGCAAAATTTCAGCCAATTTGGTAATCGTTAAGGCCCTTAAACTCAAAAAACAAATGGACGGACTGAATTCTGTCAAACATGAACCGTTCATGTTTGTAACAGAAAGACGCCATTTTGAGGGCCTTAACGATTACCAAATTGGCTGAAATTTTGCAGAGATGATTTACACAATATTATCTAGATACTAGACGGTGGAAGTGAAGAAATTCGATCGAAAAGTGGTGCAAAACTGAAAATCCGCACCAAAACCATTGGTGCGGACGTCCGCATATATATGTGTGTGTAGAGGAGCGATCAGAGACGGACGTCCGTGAATTAGCAAAGTTGCGGACGTGTTACGTGTCAAGTGTGTAATTAACTTCATTTCAGTGTGGGGGGTCCCCCACTCACATCTCCTCTCTGATTCCTCCTCTGCTCTGTTTTAACAAACCACCCGCAATGATTCTCAAAAGCTGCCGCTCCCTCCCTCTCTCCCCTTCTCGATATCAATTTTTTCTTACCCAAAATCTTTTTCATCCAACACCAAAGATTCTGATTTGGGAATGGGTTCGGGAAGAAGAACGATCTTCTATCTGTTGTCGATCATGACTCAGACTCATCTCCAAGCCCAAACGACTCTGATCGAAGCAGAAGTCGAAGTTGTTTTGTAGGCCAAGTCCAAGGGCTGCAGTGGTCGTCGGTGCTAGTCTGTTGGTGGCTTTTATGGACTCCGTTCACGCAAGGTAGCCTCTGATCACCGGGAAGTTTCTTCCTTGGATGAGTTCTTGAAACCCAGATTAGAAAAATTAAGAGAGAAATGATTCGGGATCAAAAGATTTAACATTGACAGCATCAAATCCATTATATCAAGCTTTATACATCTAAGTCAAGAAGTCATGCATCTTGATCTAATCTAATTGATGATTCAATCATCTAATATAATTGGGTTGTTTGTTTTGCGGGGGCTTGTGAAATAGAAAAACAAGTGAAAGCGGGAAGATGCCTTTTATGTTTTTGGGTTAGAGAATTAAGAAGTGAAATGAGAAGAATGAAAGCTGGGTTTCATGCTTTGTGGGTGTAAGACGGCGGAGAAAGATGAGAAGCTTTGGTGGGTTTCATGGTTTTCTTGGTGTAACACAGGGGAGAGAGATGAGAAGACGTAGGTGGAACCCATAGAGAAAATGATGTTGATTGCATGCCTGACACGTAACACGTCCGCAACTTTGCTAATTCACGGACGTCCGTCTCTGATCGCTCCTCTATATATATATATATATATATATGTATGTATGTATATATATATATACATATATACAGGCCTTTTCAGATACGCACCTCCTTATTTATTCAAAAGGTACGGATTTCTTTAATTGGCATACTTTTCGATCATATTTTCTTATCTCAACCATTCATCTTTTAGGTATATATGAGTAGATCATCTCTACAAACTTTTAGCCAAATTGATAATCATTAAGGTATTCAAAATTGTGAATTACACGAACAGTTCATGTTGAACAGATTTGGTTCGTTCATTGTAATCATATAGTTTCGATACCTTAATGATTATCAATTTGGCTGAAAATTTGTAGAGATGATCTACTCATATATACCTACAATGTGAATGGTTAAGATGAGAAAATATGATCTAAAAATGGGTCAATTAAGAAAATCTGTACCTTTTGAATAAATACGGATATTTGGACCTGATAATATATATATATATATACACATAATATGAGGCCGGATCAAAGGCGGACGTCCGCACTCGGCTTAAAGTGCGGACGTCCCTCTGTTCTCCACCTTCCGGCGCCAGCGCCGGCGACGGCGCGCCTCCACCTCAGAAGACTCCAGCAGCGTCCCCGACCACTTTCCCTCCCCGAAAAGTCTGTTCTTTTCCAGTTTTCCGGCGAGATCACCCAAGTTTGAAGTTTTGGGTGATCTCGCCGGAAAACTGGAAAAGAATGGACTCGCCGGTGAGGGAAAGTGATCGAGGAGGCTGCTGGAGTCTTCTGGGGTGGAGGCACGCCGTCGCCGGAGCTGGACGAAGGAGAACGGAGGGACGTCCGCACTTTAAGGACCGTGCGGACGTCCGCTTCTGATCCTCTCTTTATATAATATATATATATATATATATAGATACAATCCTTTTCAAATAAGGACCTCCTTACCTTAGTTAAGGTACGGATTTCCTTAATTTGACCTACTTTCCGATCATATTTTCTCATCATAGCCGTTCAGTATTTAGATATACATGATTAGATCATCTCTACAAACTTTATACTAATTTGGTTATCGTTAAGGTATTGAAAATGTATTAAATCAATGAACGAACCGAATCTGTTCATCCTGAACCGTACGTTCTTTTAACTCTAAATCACAGTTTTGAATGCCTTAACAATTATCAATTTGGCTGAAAATTTGTAGAGATGATCTACTCATATATACCTAGATACTGAACGGTTAAGATGAGAAAATGTGATCGAAAAGTGGGTCGAATAAAGAAATCCGTACCTTAGCTAAGGTAAGGAGGTCCTCACCTGATCAACATTGTGTGTGTGTGTATACCGCTCTGGATAGAAACTGTATATAACTATATATATAAATTTGACAAGAAATGCACAAAAACAGCATAATGAGGTGGTTTTCAGTTTGAGAAAGTTATGGGGCCCTTTGTTCTGGACCATAGATAACTAGTCCGGGCAAGTCTCAGACTTGGAAAAGGATTACTTGATTTGCCAAGTATCTAATGTTTCCAGAATATGATATCCAATTTCTCCGGGAATATGAAATGAGAGGGAAAAAAAAAACATGTTGCAATCAGTAATAACAGCCAAGTAGCGATGAGATTCTAAATGGTGGTCTATAGTACCAAGCTGTCCAAAAGAAACAACTTTTAAGAAGGATTGTCCAATAGTAAGCACCCAACCACATTTAGTGGCCAACCTTGGATGCCACAATTTAAAGATTTAAGATTTTAAGGGAAAATGGAAGATAAAAAGGTGGGAGTGCTTAAAAGAAATTGAGGATCCTTAGAATTTTCCCCAAAAAATACCAAGCATAATGAAACTACCGAAGCCCAAACTTTTTCTTTTTCTTTCTGAACTCTAACAGACTTTCTATTCTGTACTTTTCTTCTATATAACAAACTTTAATTTCTTTCTTCTATATACCAAACTTTAATTTCTTTCGATACCTCTTCACCACTTAATTTTTTTTTTTTCTGGACTCTGACTGACTTTCTATTTAGTTCTTTTATTCTATACAATATATATATATATATAAACACACACATACTGTATCTATATATAAGATAACAAGCTTCTCAGTCTTCAATCATTAAAACAGAAAGAAAAATAAGCAAAAAAATAATTAACAGATGCAAGGCCGAAAGATTTTAGTTTTACTTTCACCAAGTATGTTCACGACTCCATATAACACTTAACCTCTAGAGAAAAATAATATATGAAGCATAAACACTACCTTCTGCCCCACTGCTCGAGCATGGCTGACAGCGCTGACAAGATCATCATCGCTTGCAAGTAAAACTCTATCCCCTTCATCATCTTCATACTGCATAGAGAATAGATAACAGATAACTAAACTAGAGAAGGGTGCTTTTAAGCCAAAATAGATAAAATATAACTAAAGTAGCTCGAAATTTTTACCAAAATCTGAGGACGATCATTATCCTTAGCACCACCAGTCCTTTGCATGACAGCGGATACAAGCTCATCCAAATTTTCTGTGCCTGACACAACGAAAAGAAAGAAAAGGTCAAACATATGGGTCCTTTTGGGGTTCCATTCTATAGAATGCAAAACTTCGAGAATTACAAGCACAAAAAAGATAGACCATGCCATTATCACTGTCATGCCACTCACAACAGTGTGCTGAACTGATGGGATCCCCCATGTATAGTAACACCATCACCAGTATCTGCACCAGCAGCTATAGAAGGCATCTAATGCCACATCACTAAGTTCACTGCTGCTCAGCATTCTTCCCCAACCACACAACACAAATAATCTCATAAATACAACTCGCTAACACTCCTCAGTCAAAATAAGAATTCAGAACCTAAGCCCTCTAGGAGTGGAATGTAAGAGGAGAAGGGGGTACCCCTACTTTTGAAATATGTGCAGAAGTATCTATCAATTGGCAAAGAGAATCTATGATCATGAAAAATATTTAACTGACTCAAACTTTGAAACCTATCCTTTAATTATCAGTAAAATGAAGGGGAAAAGATGAGAAAGGCACATGCAAAATAATCGCAAACAACTTTTCTCTTTTTTAGTTTTAACGCCACCATCCCTTCTTACTGGTAGACACTGCACAGAATGTTTTCGCTGGAAAAGATATATTAAATATCAAAAAAGAACATCATGTTATGTTAGAGATTCTTGCAATTTCTTGAGTCAGATCACCACTCACCACTATTGAGTCGATGCACTCGACCTTTTCGATCTTCAAACTTGAAGGCAAATGAATTTCCAAGACCAAGAGAAGGATAAGTAAACTTGGCTTGTTCTCCCGCATCAGAAGCCATCATTGCCGACATTTCACTGCAAACATAATCTCCAAGTTATACTTGTGCAATTGCATTTGTAAAAATGGTTTTTTTTCCCAAAACATCTATCCCAAATACTATCTATTAATAACAGCCCTGCATCAGCATAGATTTTTTTTTTTTTTAAATGCGACTTTAGAAAACTTGCATACCTTTGAGTATCGGTGTCATCAGGTGGCTCTAAAGCAAGTGCTGAATCCCAAAACTTTTGCATCATTGTGTTTGCCATATCATTAACTGTTCCTGAACTACTCTCAACCTAAAGAAAGATGTAAACGACTACTTAATCAATTACATTCGTTGAACTTTTTAAAGGTTGGATAAGGAGAACAACATAAATCCAAGTAGCATGGAGACTAAAACTTTTAGACATGATACTAATATATATATATATATATATATATATATATATATATATATATATTTACCACTAGTTTATAAGCGTGCAATTGAAGAGCAGAAGGTTCAAGCAGTGGACATGATACAACTATTGACTAATTCAATTTCCATGTACAATTAACAGATGCTTTCACCTTGAACCTTAGATATCATAAATAATTATCCTTAGTGAATGTCCAGTCCCCCTTCCATATATTGACCAACTTCACGTCATCACCCCTCTAAATGTTTCTTTGCCAAAAAGCCATTAAACCCCTCAACCAATTATGAGCAGCAATACAACTTGAATATAATCTGATCTATAAAGTACAAAGCACTATCCTGAAAAATTCTGCAATGATTCCCTAGATTTACCAATAGCTTGTCCTGTCTAAGTGGTTTCATTTCTTAGTAGCCACCCGAGCGCCCCCCCCCCCCCCCCAACAAGGGGGTTCTATTGATAGGAAACAAGGGGGTTCTATTGATAGGAACGGTCACTAAGTTTCAAAATTGCGCATTTCTACACATTTAGGGGCACTTCATTGATGTTGAATACTACACTTGTTATAGTTTTTGAATCAATTTGAGATTAAACTCAACTTCAGTGAAATTCAAGGTCCAGTTGTGGAGATTCGTGGTCTCGGTGGCATATGTCTGAACAGACAATGAGAGAGGACTGGTTTTGGGAGAAATTGGCTGGCTAAATGGCTAATATGGATCAAATTTCCAAACCTAAGTTTTAACCCAAAGTAGAAAACTATGATACAACCAAGAGCAACTCACTTGTCTTGTTTACGAATGTGTAAGACGAGCTTCTGTTATGAGGGAAAAATTTATGTATAAGCAATAGAAGAGAATAAAACCTCATCATATTACTTAAAAGTACCTCCCCATTTGAAGGATGGATCAATATCTACTGTATCAAAAGGAAAAACAGAAATCTAAAACTGCTCAATACTGTAGACTTTACCATAGAGATTGCCGCGTGAGTAATCTGCAGGACATCGACGCAGGCAGCAACAGATTCATCTAAGCACAACAGATGTCAATAATTTTCAAATATGTGCATTCAAGATCTGTAGCTAAAGAAGTAATGGCTCACCTCTGTCTAAGACAGGAAGATGCAAGAACTTTCCTTCATGCATTATGTGCAGTGCATCAAGAATTGTGGTCTCTAATGTGGCACATTCGGGGTTTGGCGTCATGACCTTATAAATTGATTGGGACAGCAAAGTGTTGGGTCAAGATACTAATAGAAGTGAGTAACAACTAAAATTGTAACACTATATAAGGAGTTAAGGACTATTACGAAATGGTTTAAAATAAACCTTTTCCACCAGAGTCAACTCAGGAGAAACATTTTGTGCCACAACTCGCATTAAAATATCCTTTGAACTGCAGTCAAAAGAAAACATCATTATATATAGATAGAGTAAGAAAGAAGATTGCACATTGTTAATATGTATGAATTGGACTGAGAATATTACGTGAGTATCCCTTGAATCTTGTTCCCCATTACAATTATAACTGAATTAACCCGAAAGTCCCGCATCCTTTTTGCCGCAACATAGACAGGATCTGATGGGGATACAATTGCAACCCTGAAAACATAGAGCTACAACTTGTGAATGAAAACTAACTAGTGAATAAATCAGAAGCAATCAATTGCATCCATTCACCAAAGAGAACCAGATGGCAAGACAATATACTTTGTGTTTTCACCAATGATGGATGACAATGAAGGCTTGAACATTCGCTCCCTCAATGTTTCCAGAAAAGCATATGGAGCTGAAATACATTACAGCAAACAGAGTAAAAAATATTTCATGAGATGCATTACATGTAAAAAAAACAAAGTAACAAAAACATAAGCAACTCAAAATATTCCCAAACATAGATACAGACCAGAATAATTGGCTCCCCACTGGCGTTCAACTCCTTCTACTGCAGCAGCAATGGCGCTTCCCTGCTCAGCCGCCTTTTCCATTCTTGCTATAGCATCATAGAGGCATTTTGTGATATCCAACAAGGCAATAACTTCACCATTCTCTACAACAGGAAGGTGCCTGAATTTACCTGTTAACAAGAAGAAAAAACAGGACTGTCATACAAGTAAACAGGCTCGATGAAGTAAGAGGCACATGTCAAAACAATAATTGTCACACAAAAATCTAACCCTGGATCATCTTCTGTAGAGCTTCCATTGCCAATGAGTCAGCATTAACAAAAATAGGATTCCTCGTCATGATCTTTGACACGGTAGTGTTCTCGGGTCTCAATCCCTCCGCAATGACTCTAGTGGCAATATCCTAAGAAGCATACACCAAAACCAAAGTCAGTACTCAACAGCTCATAACTCAGCGCACACCACCAAAAAAAGTCAACATTTAAAACACAAACCTTGTCAGTCACAATTCCTGAAAGCAATGCATTAGCATCAGTCAAAAGCACAGCATCGACACGCCGGGCAGCCATCCTCCGGCAAGCATCGGATACAGTGGTCCCCTCAGGGATAGTGAGGGCTTTCGACAACCTCAGCTTCTTCACTGTCCTCTCTCCACCAGCAGTCCTTTCAAATTTCCATCAAATAAACCAACATCAGGTTCAAAATTACAATCAAACCTTCCAAGACACTATCTTTCTGACCAAACTAAGCCTTGTAAATTCAACAAATTCAAAAAGAAACGATTTTTATTACTTTGATGAAATGGGCAAATTGGGAAATGGAAAAGAGAGGTTACCCGAGGGCGGGAGGAGAGGAGGGTTTGGTGGTGGCGCCATTAGAGATGGAGCCGTTCTCGCTCGGGAGCGATTTCTTGGTGACGGTGGAGGGGCCGCGCTTCTGGGTGAGGCTGGTTCTCCTAACACCAACTTGGCTGCTCATCTCTGTTACTGTAAATTAGGGTTCTTTTTTATCTGGGTGTGCTTAATCTGAAGTAGCCCTAATTGAGCTTGGGTGGTGGAGACGGAGATAGAGGAAGAAGAAGGGTTGGGTGGCTCCGACCGTCTTCCTCAAGTGGAGAGAGAGAGAGGGACAGGGTTTTACCTAAATGGCCAATTCCCACCTGTTACTATTCAAATGAAACCATTCAATTTTGAATCAGTTATTCACAGCACATTTAATTAAACACCACCAACTTGTGGTCTTCCTCCTAGGTCACAATTTCTATTTTTCTTTTTAAATTAATGCTCACATACATAACAGTTTTTATGCAAGTTTTCTCTAAATAACAAAATAATGTTCATCTGTCATGTTCATGAGTCATGATAATTGGTTTTTATTGGAATTACTATTTCCAGGTTGCAAGAGTATTTGAGGTAACTTTAAGTTTTAGACATATCTGCATAGGTAAATGTCATATGTTGTGAAATAAAATGTTAGATTGTGTGTTTGTCACTGTGTTACATATGTGATTATTTAGTGTAAAGTACATTAAGATAGTCGAGAGATTTTATTTCAATAGTAGTTTGTGACTTTGTGTACATAGGTTGTTCAAATAACTTTCAAACATGCAGGAGGATTGTGATCAAAAGAGGTTTTAGAAATTAGTATCGGCGTTTAGGCCATAAATAGCCGGTAATGTTGTATTTTCTCTAAATTATGCTGTTTTCTTTTTCACATTTGTATTTTCTCTGAATTTTCACTTTTTTAATCATTTATCAAATGTCCTATTTCTTTTGTGTGGAAGAAATAGGTGAAATGACCTATTGAATTTAGAATTAAAATAAATATAACAGTTGTTGTTTTTTACTATTATTGCATTTCTTCCTCCATGTTTGGATAACCCTTCATTTCTCACAACCTCAAGTTAGTACCACTTCTCTGTATCTAAAGCTTCTTCGATCTGATACTCAATATATAGTTTTTATTTTTCTATTAATTGAAATATAAATCAATACAGGTTGACATTTGATACGGCAAACTAACTTCGTGGAAGCTCTTCAATAGTGTTTCACCATTCACTTGGTAATCATGTCTTATGATACTTTTTACACTGGCCAAAGCTGGAAATTGAACTAAAACATTATGTCAAATAGTTGGATGATAGTATGCATGCCTATTTTTCCATTGTTATGCTCTTCATTATCAAATCAATAATACTTTTACATATTTAGTTTGCAATTATCATGAAGATCTAATATATAGTTTTGTGAGCAGCATAAAGTCAATGTGTATATACTAATGAATGCGACTGTATAAGCAAACGGTGATACATCTAATTTGTAGAGATTGACATTTTTTTTTCCTTAAGATTCTGAGTTTGATGTGATCTCTTGGTTGTTGGGATCGTTTGAATTATGGGTATTGATCGTATGAGCTTAATGTATGTGTTCAAGACGTACGAAGCGGTGAAAATTTGTTTGATGTGTTCGCTTAGTTGGTGGGACTCATTGAATTATAGGTTTTGATTGTATGAGCATAATGTATGTGTTCAAGGTGTGCTAAGCGGCGGAGAATACAAACTTTCCTCCAACACAACATAGAAAATTAATTTTGAGTACAATTGAAAATTGTCGATGGAGCCAACAGAGATGTAAGCACTCCTTAATATTTTCTTGACAATACGTGATCTTCATCTTAAAATCTTTTAAGTTTTAGCCTTTATGTTTTATGGGGTTTGAAGGTTTATAAGAATGTACAGGCGTTTCATAGAAGAAAAAAAATCAATTTTTATTTGTTTTTCTACATTTTTATGTTTCTCTTGTAATACTACTACGTACAAAATTTGTGTCATTAATGCGCTACTTTTATAATTACCAAAAGCAACAATCTTTTTAATAATTGATTGTTTTGATAAGTTTAAGATTATAAGGAAGTTCTAGGCAACACAAAAAGGGATATCAACATTGCACAAAAGTTAAGTAACTTACATTCTTTTTAAATCTCTTTAGAATTCGAGTCATATCTCATTCATTCAAGAGAAGTTGAAGCATCACTGTCCACTGTCATATGCAACCACCATCCACATCCTCTTTCTTTGAAAGTTGTAATCCATTCATTTGATTCTCGTTTTGTTCCAACTCTCAAGTTTGTTTGTAATAAGGATTTATTTCTAGTTCATATCGTGATTTCGTTTTATCATTTGTTGTTTAAGTTTAAGTATAAAGTATATGTTTAGTTTTTCCAAGCTATGAAACATTATTTTTAGTGTTTTTCATGCAAGAGAATCTGCAGGATGTCTAAACGCTTCATCATCAGTTCTTTCCTCTGCATGTCATCTCATTAACTTCACTGGTTTTGAACACATAAATAGCCTTTGTAATCTTGGTTTTAAAGGAAAATATATTGTTTGTTTGACTGCTTTTGGTTTCACATGTTTTACACTATCATTTGATATATCGCCACTGCCCTCTTTCCATCGTGATGCATTGCACACACTGCATTCATTCAATTTTATATCATCACCTCTAAAAAGCATACAACTATTAGGGTATGCGTCTATTGTTATGTATATGAACCCGAGATCTTTCACTATCTTTCGAGCTTCATAATATGACTTGGGCAGTTGCACACCTTCCGACATTACTTCCTCTAATATCTCCAATAAAGTTTTTAAGAAGTTATCTGGCCACTCATCAAGAACCTTTGCTTGTAAAAGCCGAACTATAAATGATAAGGCTGTTTGTTTCTTAGAACTAGGATACAAGGGAAGGTTTGCACCTTCTAGGAGCTTTAAGAACGTCTTAGTCGGCTCATGTGGCCCTAAAGATGGTTCTGTTGAGTTTTCCCTATTATGCTGATCATGTGCATCTATAATATGAACCCCTAAAGCTTCATGGACAAGTCTGACCATAACATCCTCCAGATAAGAAGACTCATTTTGATTTCCATCCACCAGATCAACAAAATCTACAACCTCGTCATGCTTCTCCCATTTCCTATACTTCTGTTTTGGCCACGATCCTCAGCAGGGGCTTTGAGAGACAATAGCAGTCAATGCTTCTTAGGAATGCGGGGCGTGCCACCTCGCGGACGAGAAAAGAAAGTGGGGTGCGTCGGGTCTTGACTTCTTGAACAAGCGGGGGGTTACCGGTGCCACCTCGCGGACGAGGAATTTACAAGCACAAGGCAATTCGATACTCACGGTGTCACGAGCAGAACAACCAAGGAGAGATTAGAGGTGATCGGAATAGAGTCCGAAAGGGCTCTGGGAAACCTAGGCGGCGGTGCGCTTAGGGTTAGGGTTTTTCGAGAAGCTCGAAGAGTTTCAACTAGGTTGAAAGTGTGTTTGTATTGAGTTGTTGTATTTTTTGAGAGAGTCAATCCTGTAAGTCTTCGAGCCCCTTTATATAGTAGCTTGTCTTCGGCCCAAAGAAAGATATTCATAGTCCAATTCGGACTCTGAAACCCAATACCACCAAGACATTGCTTTATTTGCTTAAACCAGTCATCTGTATGACACGTGTCTAGCCGCGTGGGTCACTGTCTCCGCGCTGCCCAACTGTAGAGTCCTATGCAGACTCAAATTTGGAAAGTCCTTATCCTGCGAGGTGTCATAGTCCTTGTGGAAACCTATCTCGCGCGGGCCGCGGACTCAAACCAACCCGCGAGCTCCTGAAACTCGTCTCCATCTCGCGCGCCCCTGAAGCTCGCGAGACTTAAAAGGCTTTATATTAAATGGGCCACAGGTATTGGCCCAAATGTTACCCAAAACTTATTATGCAGTCTTGGACCAAAATAATCACTGGGCTCAAACAACTTCTTCCATAAACTAAAATCTCAACGATATTGCCGCACAACTAATCTTACATATATATACCTATTTTCCCATTTTTTACAAAGGCAGTAAATCCTTGAACCCAAATCTCTATTGTTATATGCAAATGTCAAGAATTTATCTATCTCATCATAATATATGTTTGAATGCCTATTTGCTAGGTCTACCCACGACTTGTTTATATTTATCTTTAGCAATCTTGTCAGATATCTACTACAAATATTTAAGAAAAGAATAGTTTATTAAATTAATATGACCAGAAACTACCAAGCAATCTAATGAATTTTATCAATTAACAAGCTAGTATTTTCCTAGAAAGTAATACCATCAAAATATACACATATGACTGTAATTTCATAACAGCAAATGCACATCATATTCAAAACAATAGCATAGACATTGAGTTAACATAAATTTAGAAGTTATGAAGAATATATACTCTAGTGTGTGTAAGAATATAGACCACAGATACAAGTATATTCACATTTGTTCTAAATATTTATCTCTACTACACTATGCATGGCAATGTCATATGACCCAAAACCAATAAAATGTGTTGATATAAACACTTGCAGAGATTAAAAAGAACTGACACATGCCAAGATAATGAAAGAAAGAAAATGAATTTGTATTATACTACTATATACTTGCAGTAAGAACAACGAGGGTAACTGAAATACAAGATGCACTTTCAAAACCAGCTCTTCCAAATTTGAAGCAAGGTTGCAGCTGCCGCAGTAGCTACAGCTTGTCCTTCTACAAACGAGTCACATAGAACTAATCAAATCCACAAACCAGATAATGAAGCACAATCCAAAATTCATCCAAAATTCTCTGTTTTGTATAGCTCAAAACAGATCATCCTACATCCATATAATCATAGTGATAACTTTTCTTTGCTCATAACATTACAAAACACATGGAATGAAAACCCCATAATCGATCATATATGTCACACCCTAATGTTCGAAAGATAATTTTCAAAATTTTTGGCATGATCTAACTTAAAATATAAATATCCCAACCTGTTTCAACAAACAATCTCAAATAACTAGAACTCAATAGCGGAAAAGTAAATATCATACAACTCATCACTGAGTTAAATATTACACTTCCTTGTTTACATAAACTTGCAAAACAAGAACATGAGAACAATCTCATGAGTTTAATACTGTCTACCCAATTAACAAAACTATACAGAGTACAACAAAAACCAAAAAGAACCTTGCCACTAAGCCTCCGCCTCAACCATGCTGATCATCACCTGCAGGTCTAACCTCTACATCAAGAATTGGTGCACCGGGATTGTAAAATAACAAACCTGATAAGCTAAAAAGCTCGTATGAGTAAACTCAAAAATAACACAACATTTATCACATCCAAATATACCACAAGAGAGATTTGATCAATAATTAAAAACCACACATCCAGCACATTACCAAAGAAATGTACCCATGAGTCTCAGATACCATAAATTATCTCTCATGACCTACACTGACATACAGACTAGAGCTCTATTCCTAACCGTAACCAATCACCCGGTTAAAGGATTGGAACCCAGTTTGACTATTTTGAACAACAATTCACTATATCACCACATCATCATAAACAACACATGATTCACATCATAAATTATATTCTTCATAAGGATATAATTATATGAACATTATATATTATTTCACAAGAATAACTTATCAAAAATCAATAAAATTATGATCACAAAAACATCAAAAATAAACATATGAGAAAAACTGGTTTTAATCTTACCTATGAGCCGTTGGCGATCAAGCTCGTATATTTAAAAACAATTAATAGCATATTATTAAATCCAACATCAAAATCCAATGACCATAATAAAATTAGGTCCAAAAGTGAACCATGGTGAGATTTACTCACCTAGAAATCCCGCTGCAAAACCCACAACACAACGAAGGCAAGCCCATCACAAATTCACAAATCACCTAAAATCACATAATTAAAAACCTTAGAAACCAAAGTACTAAAAGATAACACAATACCCTTAAACTAACCCTTAGCTCAAAGGTGAACAACTTCCCAAAGTCGTTGAACTTAACGACACAATAGAGCTTCCACAAATCTTTAAAACCTAAACTCAAACTCAACCAAGCCAAAACAAATAAACCTAAGTCCTAACATGCAAACCTTGCTCAAAACCTAGCCATACTACCTCTCAACAAGCTCACAGCAGCAATGACTAGCTAACCACAGGAAACTAAGGCCGTAACTCAGCCGGACGCGCCGCCACAGGCGGCGGCGAGTGAGCCCCACGCGCCACCCCAAAACTTCCGAATTAGGAGAAACTCACAACATGAAACTTGTAGATTAAAGCATGGTGAGTAACTTTGATACCTGGAGGTTCAACCAATTCGGCCGGAATCGGCCGGAAAACACCCTGAAATGCCAACCTGAAACCAAAAATCAAACCTGCAAATCAGGCGCCCAAACTTGATTTTTAGGTCACCAAAGACGTATAAACATCACTAGAGGAAGGAGAGGAGCAAGACTCACCTAACTCTCACCGAAAACGCCGTCGAAATCGTCGATTTTCCGGCGATACAACAGCAGCTCCGCCGCTCCGTGGCAGCTTCCAGGCGGCGAGCGAGATTGCCCCAGAAGTGGAGAGGAGACCCATGCCGACCCAACGGGACCAGCGGCTTCCACTTTGGTGGCCGGACGAAGGAGAACCGAGCCGGAGAAGGGAGGAGAGCGGGAGGAAGTCAGGAGAGAGGCGAGAGAAAGTGAGACGGTAGGTTTCCAAAAATAACTCCCCCATATTTTTCTACTTATACAGTTTCCAAAACGGGAAACTGACTTCCTCTAATCATAACTATCTCATACTACCTCCGTTTCAGGCATGCCACATGTCTACGAACTCGTATCGCCAAACTCTACAACTTTTGTGAAGGAAGTTTTCACAAATAACTTACAAAAACAAAAGTCAACTTTTGGCCTCTTAAAAGTCAAATTACTTTAGAATTTACTTCCGAAACTTCAACTTGGCACAAACTAAAGAATTTCTATAAATAATCCTTCATTAATTATGGGAATAATACAAGAAAAAATAATATGAAAATCTGGGGTATTACAATATACCCTGACAGCTAAACCCTAAACTGAACAAGAATTAAACATTATATTATAACAGAACATATTTGTACCCTGACAGCTAAACCCTAAACTGAACAAGAATTAAACATTATATTATAACAGAACATATTTGTCCTTACTCACTAGATTGATTCACACACAAGAACAAATCTACACACAATAAATTGAACACTAAATTAAATACCTAAACAGTAGTAAAACGAAATTCATAAACTGTCAAGACCCACCCCAAATTTCACCTTGAAACCCGAAGTAAGTCTTGAGGGGTAAACCTCCAAGGAAAATATACCGAAAAGCTAGGTAAACCTCCCTTGAAAATTGACAACCCTAACCTAGAAAACTAAAGAGTTACTTTCCTAAATATTATTAAGCATCTTTCAAATCAACCCACAATTATCCGAAAGTGAGAATATAACAAATACAAACTTTGTATATTCTAAAATAAAACATAAGTCTTAGCACACCACCAGAAAACTTATACGATAAACCCCAAAGAGTATTCAGAGCTACTAAACATTAGAGGAGCCGGAAAGTACCCTAGTAGGTTAAACAGGTAATCTACTGGTGAAATGTGGCTAAGAAATGGGTAACTATGCCCCGTCGTCTCCTACCCGTACTAACCCGAACTCTGCAGACTGGGCATTTTTAAAACGAAGAGCCCAGGGAAAAAACATTCGCAAAAATTAGAGTGACTGGACAAAAATAAATAAAGAAAATAATTTTCAATATTTATGCTTTCCCAATTTTATTTCAAAGAAAACGAATGCATGCCTCAAACGATAAATCTTTTATCTCATAAATATCGAGCCTCTACAGCTCAAAACTATATATCCAAATATGTATCTATTTACACTCGCCCATACTCCCTATATAAATTAATAATAATCTATATAGAGCTACTACGCTCGTGTCCAACGCTCACGTCACGCCTTAATGCGGTGATACACTACGCCATTAAGGTGGATAGACGGGTGTATAAATATGTGTTCATACCCCCTATATGAATTAAACACTCATATAGGGCTACTACGCTTGCGTCTAACGCTCACGTCACACCATAATGCAGTTATACATTATGTCATTAAGGTGGACAGACACATATCGCTAGCTAGCATTTATATACATACTCTCCTCATAAATATATTATAATTTACCGAAAATCCCATTTTCGGTAACTCACCACAATGAGTAAAATCGTCAAATAAAAATGACGTCCAATGCTCCAACCAAATAAACAATTGCATGCACATTATTTAAACCAACAGTCCACTCACAAATTAGGCCTAAGCCCGAAGTCGGTCTGAAGCCTCTTCTGCTCGAGCTTCCTCACGTCCTGATCCAAGAACATAATTACATCCTCAACTATATACCAACGCTTATATAAAAATAGGCAAAATTAAATGTGGCCTTATCTACTCTCATTCTTGCCCAACTGTGCAAATCTTAAAATTGATACCGTCCAAACTTCACCACAAATACCGGCGGCCTTAAATCCACCTTCTACGGCCGAAACAACAATAATCTAACGGCCGGATTCTATCCCAATTAACGGCCAAAATACCAAACTTTGAAAAATCCCAAACCTATCCAAAATTCCTCCAAAAATTCCAAAATTTACATCATTAACCTCCCCTTAATATTCCACATCTAAAACCATAAAAATTTCCCAAACAGCGGCGGCGCTGGCGGCGGCCGACTTCGGCGACCTCCAGTAGCTACCAAATTTTAACAGCATCTTCCTCTCTATCTCCTCTACAACTTTTCTAACTAGCACAAACTGTCAAGACCCACCCCGAATTTCACCCCGAAACCCGAGGTAAGTCCTGCGGGGACCACCTCCAAGGAAAATTTACTAAAAAGCAAACTTCCCTTGAAAATGGACAACCCTAACCTAGAAAACTAAAGTGTTACTTTCTTAAATAAATTTGAGCATCCTCCAAATCAACCCACAATTATACGAAAGTGAGTAAATAATTACAAACTTCGTATATTCAAAAATACAATAAAAGTCTAAGCATACCACCAGAAACATTACAATAAATCCCAAAGAGTATTCAGAGCTACTATACACTAGAGGAGTAGGAAAAATACTCTAGTAGGTTAAACAGGTAACCTACTGGTGAATGGTGGCTGAGAAATGGGTAACTATGCCTCGTCGTCTCCTACTCGTTCTAACTTGAACTCTGCAGACTGGGCATTTTAAAAACGAAGAGCCCAGGGGAAAAACATTCGCAATAATTAGAGTGAGTGGACAAAAATAAATAAAAAGAATATTTATGTTTTCCCAATTTAATTTCCAAGAAAACGAATGCATGTCTTAAACGATAATTCTCTTATCGTTATAAATATCGAGCCTCTACTGCTCAAAACTATATATATATATATATCCAAATACAGCCTCTCAGGCTAAAATATATATATATATATATATCAAAATACAGCCTCTCAGGCTAAAACATATACATGTATATATTTACACTCGCCCATACTCCCTATATAAATTAATAATAATCTATATAGGGCTACTACGCTCGCGTCCAACGCTCACGTCACGCCTTAATGCGGTGATACACTATGTCATTAAGGTGGACAGACGGGTGTATAAATATGTGCACATACCCTTTATATGAATTAAACACTCATATAAGGCTACTACGCTTGCGTCCAACGCTCACGTCACACCATAATGCAGTTATATACTATGTCATTAAGGTGGACAGACACATATCGCTAGCTAGCATTTATATACATACTCTCCTTAAAAATATATTATAATTTACCGAAAATCCCATTTTCGGTAACTCATCACAATGAGTAAAATCGTCAAATAAAAATGACGTCAAATGGTCCAACCAAATAAACAACTGCATGCACATTATTTAAAACAAAAGTCCACTCACAAGTTAGGCCTAAGCCTGAAGTCAGTCGGAGGTCTCCTCTGCTCGAGCCTCCTCGCGTCCTGTTCCAAAACATAAATAATTCCTTAAATAAAATCCCAACGTTTAAAGAAAATAGGCATAATTAAATATGAGCTTCTCGTGCTCAACCATGCCTATCGTCCTAAATCTTAACTTCACTGCCAACCAAAAATCTCCATAAATACCGACATCCTCAAAAATCACCTTCCAACGTCTTAATCATAAAAATAATCTAATGGCCGGATTTTAACTTATTAATCCGCCAAAAATACCAAACTTTACAAATTCCAAAACCTAACCAAAAATCCTCCAAAATTCCTAAATTCACATCAATAATATCCCCTTAATATTCTACATCAAAAACCACAAAATTTCCCAAAACAGCGGCGGCCGGCGACCAACTCCGGCAACCTGCAAATGCTACCAAATTTTAACAAAATCTTCCTCTCAATCTCCTCTACAACTTTCCTAACTAGCACAAACACCAATTCCAAGCCTAACTATGGTAATCGAATCAAAACATCCATAAATCCCTAAAACTTTCAATTATACAAACCACCCTAACGAAATCGAATTTAGCCGAATCCTTTTGAGGGATTACTCACCTAGATGAGGGCTACAAGTTGAGCCAAAAATCACGACCTATGGTGGCCGGAGGACGGAGCTCCGGCGAAGGTGCAACCACGGCAACCGTGGCTTTCGGGCTCGGCTGCTCCTTCACGGCGGCGTTAGGGGATCGGCCACCTACCCAGAAATGAAGAGGAGATGTCGGGGGTCCGAACGAGACCGGTCTGGCGGTCGGTGGTGGCCGGACGGCGGCGGACGGCGGTGGTGAAATTTCCGGGCGGAGGGAGGAGAAAATCGGGTGGAAGAGAGAAATATTTTTGGGGCTTTGACCAAAAAATAGCCCGGTCCAACTTAATAAACAAAACCCAACTCCAAAATTTAACACCCCAAAATAATACCCCAATAAAACTTACATTTTTAATTGATAACTTTTACATGCTAACTCCGATTTTAACGCGTAGCATGTCTACGAACTCGTAATAACATCCTCTACGACTTTCATGAAGAAAGTTTTCCCAAATTCCATGCGGAAGAAAAAGTCAACTTTGGAGTCTTAAATAGTAAACGGTTACTTAAAACGGTAAAAGACCAAAATATTACCAAAGTAAATAACCGTAAAATAACTTAAGAACCGGGGCGTGACACAAACACCTATTCTAAGCCTAACTATGTCAATCGAACGAAAACATCTAATAAGCCCTATAATTTCATTCACCGATTTCTCCATACCTAGCTCAAGAGGGAGTGAAACCTCTTAGGGGTTTGCTGCATGGGAGGAGAGTTTTCCAACGAGCTAAGCAGCTCCAGCTATGGTGGCCGGAGGAGAGAGTTCCGACGAGAAAACCACCACGGCGGTCGGACCTTCCGGGGTTGATTTCTCCTTTACGGCGGCGCTAGGGAGGCTGCCACCGGTCTAGAAAGGAAGAGGAGGAGATGGCCGACCGTTTGGGACCAGTGCGGCGGCGTACAATGGCCGGACGGCGTCGGACGGATGGAAAGAAAAATCGGCAGGGAGGGGGCTCGGGAGCGGGAGCGGAAGATGAGAGAGAGAGAGAGAGAGAGAGAGAGAGAGAGAGAGAGAGAGAGTGGGCTTTTAGCAAAAAAAAACTGGCCCGGTCCAACTTAAACATCAACCAAAAATATAACCCAACTCCAAAATTTAACACCCCAAAATAATACCCCAATAAAACTTACATTTTTAATTGATAACTTTTCCATGCTAACTCCGATTTTAACGCATAGCATGTCTACGAACTCATAACAACATCCTCTACGACTTTCATGAAGAAAGTTTTCCCAAATTCCAAACAGAAGCAAAAGTCAACTTTTGGAGTCTTAAATAGTAAACGGTTACTTAAAACGGTAAAAGACCAAAATAATACTAAAGTAAATAACCATAAAATAACTTAAGAACCGGAGCGTGACATAAACAAATCTGCACACAACAATTGAACACTAAATTGAAATACCCAACCACAAATTGCAAAATCAAAATAGGTTTTCCTCAGTAATTGAAAAACAAAGAGAGAGAGAGAGAGAGAGAGAGAGAGAGAGAGAGAGAGTATCGAAGATCGAGTTCAACAATTTGGCTCAGGTATCAAAGATCGAATTCAACAGTAAATAACGGGTTGAAGATGGAGTTTGGCTCAAACAAGAGTTTTGAAGATGGAGTTGTAATAGGAGAGGGATAGGTTTAGGTTCAGACAAGATTAAATGAGATAGAGTTTTGTTTTTATGGTTATCAACTTAGAGATGTGGCTTTTTTTTTGGCGCTTAGAAAAAAAATTTGGACTTGGAAAAATTTTAATATGGCAGGATTAAAAGGGCGCCTGTTTTTGGACTTAGCTTTTCAATTTGGAGGGATCGTTTGCTACGACACCTAAAACGTAGCAGCAAATTTGTACGACGACATTAAATACTGTCGCAAATTCTTCGTTTCCATGCCATGATATGATATAGCCGTAGCAAATAATTTCATCATTTTCCACGGCGTGTCATTGTCGTCGCAAAATCAATTTCTTTTATAATACCCCACGTTTGCCGTCGCAGAACAAGAACTATTAGCAACGGCATTTGCGCGCCATCGCAATCCGTGGTAGCCAAAACAATTATTTTGTGGTGCCACATGTATCACATACTCTTTATCTGTGATGTCGCATGCGTCCATGTTACATGTTCTAGTCCGCATGCAACGCCATACTGAGCATGCGAATTAGGTTTTTTTTTATAAATATTTTTTATTTTTGTTTTTTAATTTCTAAATCTTTGAAGTTTTAGCCTTTGCGTTTTATGGGGTTTGGAGATTTATAGGAATGTACATGTGTTTCATAGAAAAAAATCTATTTTTATTTTTTTTCTACATTTTGTTGCTTCTCTGGTAGTACTGCTGCGTACACAATTTGTGTCATTAATGCGCTACTTTTGTAATTATCAAAAGCAACAATTTTTTTAATGATTGATTGTTGTGATAAGTTTTAGATTATAAGGAAGCTTTATGCAACACAAAAAGGAGATCAACATTGGACAAAAGTTAAGTAACTTACATTCCTCTTAAATCTCCTTAAAATTCGAGTCATATATCATTCATCTAAGAGAAGTTGAAGCAAGTATCATTATCCACTGTCGGTGAGTCGTGGCTTGGTTGGTTAAGGTGTTTAACTGACAACTTTGAGGTCATGGATTCAAACCTCACCTACATATGTAGGGTGTGTGAGTTATTAATAAAAAGTTTTTTTTTTTAAAAAAAAAAAAAACCATCATCCACATTCTTTTTCTTTGAAAGTTGTAATCCATTTATTTGATTCTCGTCTTATTCCAACTCTGAAGTATGTTTGTAATAAGGATTTATTTCTAGTTTATATTGTGATTTAGTTTTATCATTTGTTGTTTAAGTTTAAGTATAAAGTATATGTTTAGTTTTTCCAAACTATGAAGCATATTTTTAGTGTAGTGTTTTGTATGCTTTTTGAAATAACATATATCATCACTTATTTGTTAAACTTAAGTTTAAGTCAATCTTTTGTATGTGTAATCTTAGTTGGTTCAAAACGATTAGAGTTTAGCATATATTGCTTATCGAGTGCTAGATTCACCTCCTTCAAAATATATGATTTCAAAAAAAGATGTGAACGAGATTTAACAATGAGTAAGTGTTCGGATTAAATGTTATTTCATCTACTTTAGTCGGACAAACTTCAACATGAACGTAATTTGTTATATTGTTTCTAATGATTAGCCACCATTATGATTATTTTTAATCGATACGATGAATTGGAGTAACACACCTCTTTGGTTGATTATTTGCGAGAAGTGATTGAATATTTCATAGAAATAAGCTAGTATTGTATCTCTGGATTTATCCAGATTGATTTCTTCCTATGATATGTGATTGATTTAGAATTATACTAATTCTTAAGTTGAAACGCGATAATATTGTTAACTATGATATTTATCTTTAAACTAGGTTTGTTGCATCTCAAGAATTTGTAATTATTAGGAGTTTAATTAGAATATAAACTCTAAACTCTTTTTTCTTCAAAAAATAATAGTAATAAGATTTGCATGATATATTGATATCTATGTTTGTGAGTGCACTATAGATTCTTATAAAATTTAAAATACAACATAAAACAACATATATTTGTAAAACTATTTATGTTCCTACTTCTACTGCTTCCAAAACATCTTCACAACTTTTGCACCAGCATCATAGGTAGACAAAATCTCTGTTGGAGTCATAACACCGGGTATGAACAAAACATTCCTACAATGATAACCATTTGGAAGTATAAACTGAATTGCATTTTCATACCTTCAGCCTTGAGTTCTCGTAAAGCATTAGAGATTGCCCTTTCATTCCTTTGATTTACATACCGCCTAAGAATCTTATTATTTAATCTGATTACATATCCAGAGCTATTCATAGAGAATGAGGCTAAAAGAGAAGCTAGAGAAGCCATCAAGGAAGGAGAACCTGGAGAAATGTGCTGCTGAACTAGATAAGAAATCAAGGCAGGAATTTCTGTAAGAACGTGCTGTAAGAAAAGACTATTCTGATGCTCAATATGTCGGGAAACAGGCTAATCACCAAGCATTATTTAGACATACGGTATTCTGATGTTAAGTATGTCAAAGATATTCTAACACATACGGTATTTCTTGTGACTATGGTATCATTTGATGACCTGGCTGACCGCATGAAAGATGACTTGGCTGACTCCTAAAGATTAGAATAAATCATCCCACTTTCAATTTTGGGTTTTTCAGTAATAAAGATTGAAAACATTCTTCGAAATTACAGATGATCAACAAAAACATGTACTCTTAAAACTTAGGAGAGAGTTGCAAATAGAAGCTAGCTTTGTTGGAATTTGATAGATCTGAGAAGATGAGAGCACTGAGTTGTTTTAATGCAACTCGGCAAGTCAGACATCAATCCATATTATCCCCTATTTTCCTCAACTACAATATAGAAAAGAGAAAGGTTATTACTTTTTAACAAGAGATATAACAATTTGTTTGATCATGGTTAATAGAGGACATGAGATTTGGTGGCAGCAAGCTATATATGAGCAGCTACGGGTCATCAAGTATTTACAAGAAAAATGACTTATCACATCGACCTTGATAACCCAAGAAATTTTGTTATTCAAAATAACAAGTTGAAGATGATGAACATTACCTCAACCCTACAAGAGTCTCTTGATACACATGTGGGAACATTTGTTTTTCAGATTTTAGATTTAGATTTTATTTTTCCTTCTTTTTCTTTTAATTTGATTTGTTAAGAAATTAGGTAATGCCACATCAGTTTTTGTATATTGACATCATACTTATAATTGATCTTGACCATTGAATTTTTAAAAATCTAATGGCTAGAAAATGGTGTCAAAATCAGTGTCAAATCTAATGTCCCATGAACTGGAACCATATGAATATTAGAGACTTCAAATAAATGATGTATAAACTTTATCTTTTCTTTTCCTTTCAATTACAGAGTTTGAACTCATTAGAGGCACTTATTTGAAGTATTGATGGTTTACAATTTTGATATTTTTAGTTTTTTACGTTATTTGGTTAAGTGAGAAAAATATATCGGATAATCGGTTTTGTAACCGAAACCGAACCGATGTTAGGTTAACCGACACGAGCGGTTTTTATATATTTTTATCAGTTTCGATTCTAAGAAATAGAAAACCACATCTTCGGTTTCAGTTATCAGTTAGTGCCCAAAAACCGAAACGTTAGGACCGAGTCCACCCCTAGGTCGAGATACCTGGCTCGGTCGATTTTTTTATTTTTTATTAATCCTCAAAAATAGCTCGGTCAAACCCAATCACCCAAGACATTTACTTTTCACTCGAGATACATGCATTGAAAGGAAAACGGTTTACCAAAACATTTAATAACCCCTAGGTTTTAAATGAACCCCCACCCTAACTATATTTGAAATTTAAATGAAACCCCCCTACTTAA
Organism: Fragaria iinumae; assembly: GCA_009720345.1. Classification (NCBI taxonomy): domain Eukaryota; kingdom Viridiplantae; phylum Streptophyta; class Magnoliopsida; order Rosales; family Rosaceae; genus Fragaria; species Fragaria iinumae. Next base: position 18,875,251 of record CM019117.1, on the reverse strand, counting down.
CCCTATTTGGATTTCAAATGAAACCCAGTTTTCACTTCTCCCTCTTCACTTTCGGCTCTCTCTTTCGCTTCTCCAGCGACCCTATAGTTTCCATTTCTGATTCTTGCCTTCCTTCCAGCCCATTGGTCTCTGATACCGAGGTACACTTCTCTGGCGACCCTTTCGTTTCAGTCCTGTAAATTGTAATATTTTTGCCAAAATTTTTTGGCCGGGATTGATAAGGATTATTGGGTTACCTACAACACTTTTATGTGTTCCTTATGTAAATTATGTTTGTTTTTAATCGAGTGTTTATGGAATTCTATATACTATTTAAGTAACAATACCAAATAGTCGATGATTACTGTTCTTTATGTCCTCAGTTACTTGTTGCTGAAAAAGTAAGTCTTATTTGAATGTCTTACTATTGTCAAGACCCATCCTAAATTTCACTCTGAAACCCGAAGTAAGTCTTGCGGGGTCCACCTCGAAGGAAAATTTACTGAAAAACTCGGCAAACCTCCCTTAAAAATGGACAACTCTAACCCGGAAAATTCAAGAATTACCCTCCTATAACGAAACAACCAACCTCCAATTCATCCCATAAATATCCAAATAATATAATAAACTTCAACCTTCGAGAATTCGAAAAATATAACATAAGTCTTAGCACACCACGGAAAAAGTATACGCCAACCCCAAGGGTAATCAGAGTTACTAAAAACTAGAGGAAGCAAGAAAATACACTGGTAGGTTAAACATGTAACCTACTGGTGAAAAATGGAGGAGAAGTGGGTAACTATGCCTCGCCTCCTACTAGTGCCAACCCGAACTCTGCAGACTGAGCATTTTTAAAACGAAGGGCCTAGGGGAAAACATTCGAAAAACGTTAGAGTGAGTGGACAAAATAAGAAGAATAAATAAAGAAAATAAATAACAATATTTATGTTTTCCCAATTGAAATTCCAAATAAAACGAATGCATGCTCCAAGCAATAAATCTTTTATCTCATAAATATCGAGCATCTTCAGCTCAAAAATATATATATCAATATATGTATGTATTTACACACGTTCATACTCCCTATATAAATTTTATGGATTTAAAGAAATTTATATAGGGCTACTACGCTTGCGTCGAATGCTCACGCCTTAATGCGGTGCTACACTACGCCATTAAGGTGGACAGACGGGTGTATAAATATGTGCACATACCCCTATATGAATTAAACACTCATATAGGGCTAATACGCTTGCGTCTAACGCTCATGTCGCACCATAATGCGGTTATATACTACGCCATTAACGTGGACAGACACATATGGCTAGCTAGCATTTATATACATACTCTCCTCATAAAAATATTTATAATTTACCGAAAAATCTTATTTTCGGAAACTCTTCAAAATAAATAAAATCGTCAAAAGCTTCAACAAAAGGACTTGCTCAACAGTAAACCAATGCATGCATATTATTTAAAACAAAAGTCCACTCACTAATTAGGCCTAAGCCTGATGTCGGTTCGAGGCCTCTTCAGCTCGAGCCTCCTCACGTCCTGTTTCAAAAACATAAATTAATACCCAACTATATACCAACGCTTATATAAAAATAGGCAAAATTAAATGTGACTCATATCCACGCTCATCCTTGCCCAACTTCGCCATTCTTAAGTCGATACGGTCCAAACTTCACCACAAATACCGGTAGCCTTAAACCAACCTTCTACAGCCTAAACAACATTAATCTAACGGCCGGATTCTATCCAAATTAACTGCCAAAATACCAAACTTTGAAAAATCCCAAACATATTCAAAACTTCTTCAAAAATTCTAAACTTCATACCATTAAACTCCCCTTAATATTACACATCTAAAACCATCAAAATCCCCCTAACAGCGGCGGCACCGCCGTCAGCTCCGCCGGCAGCAGCGGCTGACGGCCGACTCTGGCGACCTCCAATGCCTACCAAAAATTAGCATGACCTTCCTCTCAACACGCACAACAACTTCCCTAATTAACACTAATTCCAAGCCTAGATAGGGTAATCGAACCAAAACATAAAATTGATCCCTAGAATTTCAACTCACCGATTCTCCTTACCAAGCTCAATGGGGAGTGAATCCTTTAGAGGGATTGCTGCACAGGAAGAGGGCTTTCAAACGAGTCAAGCGGCTATGGCGGCCGGAGGAGGGAGTTCCGGCGACGGAACACCACGGGTAGTCGAGGCTTCTGGCTGCATTGTCTCTCTAACGGCGGCGCTAGAGAGGCTGCCACCGGTCCAGGAAGAAGGCTGGGTCGAAGGCCGACCGATTGAGACCGATGCGGCGGTCAGCGGTGGCCGGACGGCTGTGGACGGGCGCGGGAGACGCCCGGCAGGGAGAGAGAGAGGGAGAGAGTCGGGAGGGAGGAGAGAGAAGAGAGAGAGAGACAATGTGTTGGGTTTTTCCCCAACCGGTCCAACACTACCAAATAAAACCCAATTTCAAAAATTAACACCCCAAAAATAATACCCTAATAAAACTTACATTTTTACTAGCTAAAATTTATCATTTTTATCGTTGTCACATTTTTCTCTTACGAATAATTTCTCCGAAATAATCGTCACTCAACACCTCTTTAGGGACCTTTGAAACTATAAACTCATTTACGAAGACGGTAAAACTATTATTAATACCAAGCTAGTAAATAAAGTAAAAATTAAGAGTAGAAATGTGACAACTATAGCCAAGGTATTTGCAGAGAAAAGCTCTTACTCAAGATGATCAAGCATTTTTCAACTTGTTCAATTTTGAGATTTACGTCCAAAAGTTGATCACTCATTCATATGTCAAAGATTTTAGACAATGTATGAGTGACTTCTATGATCTCTATTTGCTGGATCAACATAATCTCTAAATTTCAATACTTATCGAGGTTGGATGAGAACAATGAGAGGCAGCAATGTTAGTGACCTTAAGAAAGCTTTGTCGAAAGAGGCGGGTGAAGGAGAACAATATAAATTTAGAGAAGAGCACGTTGACAAACTATCAAACTCTTAAGATATATCAACAAGCATAGAGGAGTTAATATAAATTATGTTGACAAGTACGTCCAAGCTATTTATAAGTCGTTAACATACTATTTTCAGGGTTGTTGACTGTGGTTTATCAAGAGTTTCAGATGCAGCTAGGTACCTAGCTTTTCTTGTTTGTCGTGGTTCATCAGGAGACAAGGACGGAGGCACGTTGGGGTCTACTGCTGGCTTAATTATAAAAACAATAGTTGGTTTAATATTTAAGAGGGTTAATCAAACATAGTGGAATGTGTTGTGAGTAGCACACGAGAGGTCACAACTCCAAAACGTGCATTACATGGAGCTTTGGTGGGTTTTTATTTCTTTGTTTCTAAACAGTGTGTTTTTTGTTTGTTTTACTTTTTTTCTTTAGTTCTAAACATTGATGTTCAGTAATTAATAGTACATTTGTTATTTTTGATTTTTTTTTTTCAAAAAACTTCAAACTGGCCCAGTACCATTTGGTCTAGCGGCCTTTGTAAGTGGGAGGTTGTGAGCTCGACTCATGAAGTAATAATATTTGAGTTGTTTACCTAATAAAAAAACAAACTTCACACTTGAATAAAATTTAGGGCTATTTTTATCTTTCACGAAGTTTAGATTTTTCTTCTATAGTTTTCATATGTTGTAGGTACTCTTTGGAGATCAATTTCTGGCTACGCCACTGTCAGGAGATTCGGATGCAGCTGGGTACCTAACTTTTCTTCCTTAGTAATTTGCAGACCATTGTGACTTGTGCACGTATGGCTTACTTTTGATTAAATTACTATATAAACATGTTACTTGGCTAGTTTGCATTGCATACTAAGGGCTAGTTTGGTATTGTTGTCACATCCCGACTCTTAAATTTTTATCTTATTTACTAGCTTGGAATTAATAATAGTTTTACCGTCTTCGTAAATAATTTTTTTTAGTTCAAAGGTCCCTAGAGGAGTGTTGAGGAACGAATATTTCGGAGTAATTATTCGTAGGAGAAAATTGTGACGACGGTAAAAAGGTAAATTTTAGCTAGTAAAAAGGTAAGTTTTATTAGGGTATTATTTTTGGGGGTGTTAATTTTGGTTTTGGGTTATATGGAGGTGTTGGACCGGGTTGGGCAGAAAAGCCCAAAACCCCTCTCTCTTTCTCTCTCTCTTCTCTCTCCTCCCTCCCGACTTTCTCCCTCTCTCTCTCTCCCTGCCGGAGTTGTCCGCCGCCCGTCCGCCGCCATCCGGCCACCACAAACCGTCGCACCGATCCCAATCAGTCGGCCTTCAACCTAGTTCTCTTTCTGGACTGGTGGGAGCCGCCCTAGTGCCGCCGTGAGGGAGAAAAGCTGCCTGAAAGCCCCGACTGCCGTGGAGGTCCGAACGCCGGAACTCGCTCCTCCGGCCACCATAGCCGGAGCCACTTGGCTCGTTTGGAAGCCCTCATCCCGTGTAGCAACCCCTCCAAAGGATTCGCTCCCTCTTCAGCTAGGTAAGGAGAATTGGTGAGTTGAAGTTCTAGGGCTCAAATCACTGTTTTGGTTCGATTACCCTATCTAGACTTGAAATTAGTGTTTGTGCTAGTTAGGAAAGTTGTTGTGCGTGTTGAGAGGAAGATTGTGCTAAATTTTGGTAGGCATTAGATGTGATGACCTGACTAGGCAAGCAAGCTAGTAGGTGCATCCGTCCCACACCGCCCGGGGGAGACAAGTTGCTATGCTTATATGTGCAGAGCTAGCACCTTACATTGAGACGCGTTTTGGGGTGAAACCTCAAGAGCAAAACCGTGAGGGTCGTTGGGCCCAAAGCGGACAATATCTCAATGGACTGGGCCGGGCTGTTACATTTGGTATCAGAGCCTGTCCCCGGCCGGAAGTGTGCCGACGCGGACGTCGGGCCCTAAGGAGGGTGGATTGTGATGACCTGACTAGGCAAGCAAGCTAGTAGGTGCATCCGTCCCACATCGCCCGGGGGAGACAAGTTGCTATGCTTATATGTGCAGAGCTAGCACCTTACATTGAGACGCGTTTTGGGGTGAAACCTCAAGAGCAAAACCGTGAGGGTCGTTGGGCCCAAAGCGGACAATATCTCAATGGACTGGGCCGGGCTGTTACATTTGGTATCAGAGCCTGTCCCCGGCCGGAAGTGTGCCGACGCGGACGTCGGGCCCTAAAGGGGGGTGGATTGTGATGACCTGACTAGGCAAGCAAGCTAGTAGGTGCATCCGTCCCACATCGCCCGGGGGAGACAAGTTGCTATGCTTATATGTGCAGAGCTAGCACCTTACATTGAGACGCGTTTTGGGGTGAAACCTCAAGAGCAAAACCGTGAGGGTCGTTGGGCCCAAAGCGGACAATATCTCAATGGACTGGGCCGGACTGTTACAAAAATAGAAACAAAAGTAACAAAAATATTGAATAGTTCATAAAAGAACATTCTTTTGATGATCGATAAATAAAATTTGAGACACCATCCTTGTTTTATTTTATTTTTAAGAGAATGGTATTCTTCATGATTCGAATTAACTTTTCTCAAAAATTGATATCATTGAAAATTATTTCTTACAATTTGACATTTTATGCAAAATAAAAAAAATACAAAAAATAAAGAAAATCAAGGTCGAGAATAGAGGTTTGTGTTAAAAAGAAAAAAAGAAAAAAAATTAAAGAACGGAAGTCATGAATGGATGTTCGCATGCGGGAAAAAAAATTGGAGGTATAGTGAGTGAATAAGAGGTGTAATGATTAATATATTAATATATATGTGAATTACAGTAACAATGCTATTTTAGGAATTTGAAAGGAGGTGTAATAAGCAAATGTTTGTATTTAAAAGTAAAATAAAGGTATAGAAAGAATGAGATGACAGAGCAAACTAAAGCTTTATTATTTTTGGTGTAAAGAAAACAAAACAAAGCATGATCAGAGATGGAAAAAAAAATTGATTTATCCTATGTCAGTACGCACGTGAACCCCGATATGCAGGTATTGATCGACTTGGTCAACGCCCAAGACCTGCCTCTAGGCTTGATTGGGAAGGCCATAAGTCGACCAAAAACTTTGTGCTGCATCATGCTTTTTTTTCTTTTTTTTTTTTTCTGTCATTTGAGTTGGTCTTAACCGTGTGATGCATTTACTCTTAAGCCTAGTTTGGTACAGCTTCGCTTTTAAAAAAATCAGCTTCTATCCGAACTTTTAGATTTTATAGTGTTGGTAAATGAAAGAAAAACAGTTTTTTTTTTAAAATTACAGGTCACTGGCAGCAGCTTTTAGAAGCAAGCTAGTAGGTGCATCCGTCCCACATCGCCCGGGGGAGACAAGTTGCTATGCTTATATGTGCAGAGCTAGCACCTTACATTGAGACGCGTTTTGGGGTGAAACCTCAAGAGCAAAACCGTGAGGGTCGTTGGGCCCAAAGCGGACAATATCTCAATGGACTGGGCCGGGCTGTTACATTTGGTATCAGAGCCTGTCCCCGGCCGGAAGTGTGCCGACGCGGACGTCGGGCCCTAAAGGGGGGTGGATTGTGATGACCTGACTAGGCAAGCAAGCTAGTAGGTGCATCCGTCCCACATCGCCCGGGGGAGACAAGTTGCTATGCTTATATGTGCAGAGCTAGCACCTTACATTGAGACGCGTTTTGGGGTGAAACCTCAAGAGCAAAACCGTGAGGGTCGTTGGGCCCAAAGTGGACAATATCTCAATGGACTGGGCCGGGTTGTTACAATTTTACCTCATGATGATAAATTATTTTAATAATTTTGATAGATCTTAATTTTTGTAAAAATATTATGACACTTATTTATTTATTTTTTAATAAGATCAAAAATTTTGTAAAAATATTTTTTCACTTTGTATATGCATGTGACATGTATGATAATATAAATATATAAATGCTTTAATAAGTATGTGGTAAAACTATAAAATAAAAATCAATATGGAAAATAATAAAATGCAATCCATTATTATTGAATTAGAAAGTTTAGAGAAAATAAATGTAATGTTACTTTATGTTTAATTATTGTTATTAATAGCTATTGTGTAAGAGGATAAATATGTCATTTAATAATTCCTAATAGAGTGAGGCCAAGTGAGCAAATTTAGATATCCAAATAGCCGCACTCTTTTTCTGCGAAACTGTGCTACTTATCAATCATTCCTTTTACATCACCGATCCATCTCTCCATATCAATCTACCCATTCGTTAGCTGCGAAATATGTCTAGAATAGATTATTAGATACAAATTTAATTTGATCTTGTGAAATATATTTGGAATTTGATTATTTGAAAATTAAATATGTTGATCTTGATCTGCAAGACTGCAATCCGGGGGAGTAGGTGACAGATATGAGTGTTTTCATTCTTGATTTACTTCTCTGCGTTTTGTTATTGCTCATGAGTTTTTTCGTGGAGATGAAACTGGAATTAGACAATTGGTCAGCCATATTTCATTTCTTATGGTTTTGGGGCGGACGAAAAACTTGAGAGCACGGGCAAGAGGCAAAACCATACTTTTTGCCCCATACCTTTTGCCTCTTTGGCTGAGGCATGGTTCAAATTTTCTATACTTATTTTGATATGCATATTGTCACTTGTTTTAAAAAAAAATTCCTTAGGTAAGTGACTTTCTTGCATGTATGAGTATAAGTGAAGCATCAATCATGACTTTGACTATTTTTTTTTTAAATGACATTTTGACTCATTGTTTTTTTTTTTTTTTTAATAAAGGGCTGGTGTGGATCTTCATTGATGAAACTGTCGAACAAGGGGGACGTAACGCCTGAACGCCTAATTCAAAATCTCAAAATCCGCACATGTCACTTTTTCCACGTTAGCATTCTTCTTCCTTCTTCTCCCGCGTCGACAAGCATTTTTCTAGTCTTTGAACTCCAGCAACTGCTCTAAGTCCTTCAATGATCAGAAAGAATACGTCTTTCATCACCAGCACTACACCAAAAGCAACAAACACAAAATGAGTCACTAACCCACTCTTGCCTAAAACTACGCCATCTCCCAATACACATTCCAATACTAACCCAATTATAAAGAATCCAAGTTCATGAATCTCCCATAAGCCAATTAAAAAGAATCAATACACCACCATACCCATGATCTGAACAATAGCTATATTAATGCGAATTATTTGAATTAGATTGAAACTCTCGTGGACTACATGATGTTGATTTACACCAGAGACTGAGAGAGTGGTTGCTCAAGGACCGGGTGTGGCTGCTGGGTGTGAGTTTGTCGACGAAGAGGGCAGAAGATGGATGCTGACGCGGAATAAAGTGACACGTGTTGGATTTCGAATGGCCGGTCACAGAAGCCATGTGGTGCGAGCGCCCCACGTAAGCATTTTTCTACAGTGAATAAATGTTAATCTTCAGTAAATAATGTTTTTTGCTTTCTAAAAAAATTAACCTTCAGTAAATAAATAATTACTGCTCTGCTATGGTAAATATATATATGGTTTTGAAAATTTCACTTTGGTCAAATAATGGTTTGACCTACCGAGATAACTAAATAAACTGATAAGTTATCTCTCCCTTGCTCTCTTTCCTTCTTCACAACCAGCTATGGCCGCCGCGGCTCAACCTCCGCCGCCGCTCGACATCTTAGTCCGATCACCGGAAGGCTTCTCACTCTGGAATGGGCCCCCGTTTACCAACGGCCAACCCGGCATCAAGCTCGACCAGAAAATCTCTTGCTCCACCACCAAATTCAGCGACGACGGATCGCGCCTCATGGTGCTGAAGCCCGATGGCGTCATCACCATCTACGACTGCCGGAGCTACACCGAGATTAGGTCTTTCCAAGTCCCCAATCTCACCGCCGCCGCGTTGTCCCCACGCGGCAGGTTTGTCCAGACTTTCCAGAAGTCCTCGACGCCGCAGAACAAGAATGTGACGCTGTGGAACGTCGACACCGGAGAAGCGGAATACGATCAGTTCCAGAAGAGCATAACCAGAACGAACTGGTAATTTTTAGTTGGAATTTTTCAATGCTGTTTTGGTATATGATGTAATGAAGTTGAATTGCGGAGTTGTGGTGATTTTTTTTTTTCAGGCCGTCGATTAGGTTCAGCGCGGACGAGGCGGTTGCGTGTAAACTGGCGACGAATGAGATACAGTTTTTCGATGCTGTGGATTTTTCGAAAGGAGTTACGAATCGGTTGAGAGTTGCTGGAGTTGCTGCAATTGAGCTTTCTACGGTGCCTGGCTCTCATGTGGCTGCATTTGTTCCTGAAGCCAAGGTTTGTGGGATTTCGGGAACTATGTGCTTTTTGAAAATGGTTATTTTGGAAGCAGAAATGCAGCTTATTATGAAAATGCTTATTCTGGAAATGTGAAAGTACACCCCTCATTGATGTGTAATGATTTTGGATTTTGGAGATTTTGAATCTGCAGCATGCTGGCATGTCATTCATTTAGTAGTGGATTTAAATTCAACTTTTGCATCTATCAGAAGTGTTTAGGGATTTCGACCAAAAAAAAGTGTTTAGGGATACGGCTACTGTGTCACATTGTAGCATATGTGTATGCAGCCGAGAGCAGCAGTTGGTGAGAGATGAGAGAATGAATACGGTGGGGCAGGAGAATGTTGAAATTAGGAAAACAGAATGGTTTTTAGAAGAAACAGAGGTTTCTTAGCTGTAGAAGGGAGAACTAGAATGAGGGAGGTTAGGGGAGAGAAATCAGGGCCATGCCTTCTTTAAGATATATTTTCAGTTCATTCCAATGTGATTTGGGTTTACAATAGGTAGCCATATTAATAGGCTTTAAACACAACTCTTAGACTCCCAGAATACCATAACACTATTAGAACTTATTAATAATAAGGCTTAAATAGTCATAAAGATACACTCAAGATCCTTGGGTACTCAGGTTTTAATAGTCTTAAAAGCACTGGATTGATAATCAGTATACATAAACTGAAAATTAACCTGGCAAGACCCTTAAACTACAATGGAGACTTCCCTTTGACCAAAAAGGGCCGGGCTTAGTCTTAGGCTTCCAAAGAGGATATTTCTTTTCCAACCAACTTATGGCTGCTGCTGTGGTATTCTTTTATTTTGTTCTTCTTCAGTCACATTATCAAGTTCAATTTTCTTTCCATGCAGGGGATTCCTGCCAGTGTCCAGATATTTGCAACTAGAAAAGATTTACAGAGCCAACCTGTTGCTCGGAAGAGTTTCTTTCGATGTTCTTCAGTGCAACTGAAATGGAATAATGGATCAACGGGGCTTTTAGTTGTGGCGCAGTCAGATGTTGATAAAACCAACCAAAGTTACTACGGGGAATCAAAGCTGTACTACTTGACAACAGATGGAACCCATGAAGGACTTGTACCTCTTCGTATGTTCCAAATTCTACAACCGAATCAAGTTTTAAATTCCCACAGCCTAATTTTCGTTAATTTATAAAATCCCACACCCTAATTTTCCTTAATATTTGGCAGGCAAAGAGGGGCCTGTTCATGATGTTCAGTGGTCATACTCTGGATCAGAGTTTGCTGTAGTTTATGGCTGTATCCTTTTTTTTTTTTTTTTCTCTTTAATATGTTTGAAGAGATAACTTATCCAAAGAGTCAGAGTGTTTAGTACATATTGTTAATGTCAAAACCAAGCATACATGAGAATTTTTTTAGTTCATGTTGTTTTTAACCATGTTTGCTGCACTCTAGTGATCGGACAATTTGGGCTTTATTTAAAATTATGTAGGACAAGTCATCTATCTAGGATGATAGAATTAGTTACTATATAATTGAGAAAGGATGGTATGCTTTACCACCAAGTCCATCAGCATTTAATAAACTCTTTGAGGAGGGCTCTCTGCTGGTGCATCATTCTTTCTGAACACATTCCATGCATTCAATAGTGACTCCAGAATCATTGTAATTGCTAGAACTCTCATCATTGCAAGATTTTCACTATTCATATCTGAGTGCTATTATGTGATTCAGTTAATAACTTAATATGTGTTTGTATGTTTCTTTTCAGCTTATCATGTATTTAATCCTTTTCGCAAATGTTTATGATTTTTTTGAGTTCCTTGACCTACAATAGTTATGCCTTCTAAAACAACTGTGTTTGACAAGAAGTGCAATCCTCTTCTTGAGCTTGGAACAGGCCCGTACAATACTATCCGATGGAATCCAAAGGGAAAATGTATCCTTCAGAATTGTCTCTGTCATCTTCAGAGCATTTACTTTGTTAACTTGAAATGGATTCTAGTCCTTTTAACTTGAATGTCTTCAGAATATCTAGGGTTTTCAGAAAGTCAGTTTGTCATTCTTATTTGATAGTTTGTGTAAGGTTGGTAACTTGCAGACACATTAAAAAGAAAAAAAATATTAAAAAAAAAATGGGGGGCTACCAAGCCAAAAGCATATCATGTTTTGATTATTTCTGTGTTATGAGGAGAAAATTGAAGTCTATATGTTGTTGGCCTTAATTTCGTGTTTGCAGTTCTGTGTGTGGCAGGCTTTGGTAACTTACCAGGTGATATGGTATGTTATCATTGTTTAGATGTTACTAGTATTTCATATTTGATTCGTTGATTTTATTATTCTGAAGTGATTAATCATTTCTGGTTCCCCTTCAATTATTATGTTCGTTAGTCCTCCTTTGCCTCTCTTCTGTCAAACAACTTAGTCAGTTACTGATAAATTGCGGTCAGTTAGTAGGTAGACCACTCATTAACTTTTGGAATATCTATCTCAATGTCAACATCAAGTTTGAAAAGCTATTCTGACACTTCACACACTAAGGACTTTATCAAATCAAACACTTGCAAGCATGTCATGTTCTTCTCCTGTATCTGAAACTTGTCTGGACACTATTAGATGTTTTCAACTTTATTACCTGAGCTATAACAACCAAATGCTACCAGCTTTGATGTATTTTAGTCAAAAACTTGGTATAAAATTGTGACTGAACTTGGAACTGTGTAGTAGCTAATCTTTGTAGAGTTTAGAATTTCGGAATAAGGCAAGTCAAAGTTGCATTTGTTACTGCATTAACCATACCTTTATTGGAACTCATCAACATTTATCATAAAAACATCCATGCATTTTTTAGGATGAAAGATCAGTAGACCACCATAGGAAAACCAATGACCTGGGTGTTTCTTTAATTCTTTCAAAGGTCTCCTTTTTTCTTTCCTTCCAAGAAGCCTTACTTAAATGACCCATTCCAACCCTTTTCTTATAAAATTGTTTCGATTTTCGCATGCTTTTATTTTATTACACAATCTTACGCTAGAAGTTCATCAAATGTTATTCTTACGAGCTTCATTTGTCCATATACTCATGATGACAGCATATCTTCTTGTGATTTCTGAAGTTGATCTATAGCTTGTTTACCATATAGGCATTTTGGGACTACATGGAGAAAAAGCAGCTTGGAACAACTAAGGCCGAATTATCCGTGACAAGCGAATGGTCTCCAGATGGACGCTATTTCATGACTGCCACAACTGCTCCAAGACTACAAGTTGACAATGGGTATGTTGCCGTTGTAATAAGTTAAATTGATTGGATTATTCTTCATCAATCGGATGCCGAAGCACAATAAGATTAACCATGTCACTGTGATGTTGGTGTATGGACATGCTATCATGTGCTATATATCTAGAGTATGATGGTTTGGTTTAAAGAAACTTAATTACCAGTATACCACTTCATGTTTCTTTTACTTTTCTGAAGGATTAAGATTTTCCACCACAACGGTTCATTGTTCTTCAAGAAGATGTTTGACAAGCTGTTCCAGGTCGGTATTGATGGTGACCCTCCTGAAACAGAGGGGACCGCGCCTTTTGTTTTATGCATACCTCCTTGATTTCTTTCTTCTTATTTTAGAGCCATTTTTGTTTTCAGGCTGATTGGAAGCCTGAGTCACCTGATAGGTTCAGTGACATTTCAGAACTTGTCAAGTCCTTTGAATCAATAAAAGTTGATAATGCGAAACCTCAAGGTTGGTCTCATGTGATGTTTTTGAATTTAAATGGATTGTGGATTTGGATTTTTCACATATAAGTATTTCATTTCCTGATAAACTTGGGTAAAATTATCAGGGGAAAGGTCAAAATCTTCCCAGACGTCTGCAAAAGCCATCCCTAACAATCCACCTGCACAAAAGCCTGCTGCATATCGGCCCCCAAATGCTAAGCAAGCTGCTATCGTTCAGGCAGAGGTATAGATGTTACATATTGCTTTTCTTGATTTGTGTTGCTTCTTGGTATCTATTTGGAATGCTGATGGTTTCACCGATTTTGTACTGCAGCTGTTTGGAGGAACCTCCTCAGAGTACGTAAATGCACATTTTGATTCTTTCTTTTCTACTTGATAGTTCTGATTTTCATACAGTTTATACTTATCTAATTAATCTCCATGTTACATCATGAAGAACAATGAGTAAGAATGCATTGCGAAACAAGAAGAAAAGGGAGAAACAAAAGGAGAAGAAGGCTACCGAGGGTGCCAATGATAGTTGATCGCAGCATTTTTTTCATCTTCTGCTGCTGGATACTTAATGCATGCCACAGCAAAATGAAGACACCTAGGAGTGGATGGAGCGCTGGATTTTCCTACAATTACCATCCTTAATTAGGTCTGAGATGAGATTTGTTTCTTGAGCGTGGTTTCTGTTTATGAGCATCTCTGGTATGAGCAAATGAAAATATGTGATCCTAAGCTGCTTTCTTTTTTCAAAAATGCAAGATGAGAGGACAGGGATACTGTTCTGGTAAAGCTGTAACTTTAGGATGGTAATGACCGAGAGGGCTAGTGATATGGAAATGATGCAGTTTATACAAATTATCCTTTGTGTTACAGGGATTTGATCTTTGAGCTATCTCAAAGCATCTACAATGATACAATGAGATTTTGGTTTTAAAACTGTACCCTTGTCCAAATTTCAGTATTGTAGTCCAACACTAAGCTAGCTAATTTCTTCTTTTAATGTCATTTAACAGGGTAGTCAAACTATTTTAAACCAGTTTATACAGTCTTAAATTCTCTGAAAGACCTTCTACCATAGAGACGTCAAAAATTCGTGGGATTTTGAAAGCCCTCGTTCTCTCCAACGAGCTTCACGTCTTCTAGGGCTACCTCGTCTCGGAGTCTTCTTTACAAATTTAGAATGTGGTAACTGAGATTGACTACATTGAAGTAATCAATGAAGCCGGTAACAGAAACCATGATTATCTAGCCAATGGAGGCTTGGTAGATGATATTCAAAGTGCCATGAACAGGTTTACACAAATCTCTATTTCATATGCCCCAAGAACTTGTAATCTTGTAGCTCACAAATTAGCTAGTATAGGCTTTGAATCACTGTATCCTTGATGTAATGGAACTTGATTCCAAACACCTCAGTTGAGAGTGATTTATAAGAAAAATTTCTTTCATTGATTCGAAAATCAAAAGTAAAAATTTAGAACACAAGAAATCATCTATTTTTCCTTCATTGCTCATAATTTGTTAATGAACTGAATCTAATTTATACAGGAAGTGAACCAAAATATGATTTTATTAAAAAGTTTTATTATTGTTTAAATTTGATTAAAAAGTTTATTTTTCATTTGGATGTGAACTCCACGTCATGGTGTGAGTAACTATATATATATATATATATATATATGTATCCATTTATCTCTCTCAGTAGTGCAAGTGGTTGCTTTTGTACGATAATGATGATGATCCGCAGTGCAATCGCCAGAAGACTTTCCTCTTCCTCGTCTTCTTCTTATGCTTGGTTGACCACCACCACCAAATCATCATCGTCTTCCTTAGACTTGGTTGATCAAACCCTCCATGGGTTTCAGAAGAGGAGCACGTGCTCATCACCAACACCACCAGTTGGACTGCCTTCTTACATGACAGCAGCTGTCTTCTGGGAACCAAACAAGCCTCTGTCCTTCGAAGAGTTCCACATCCCGCGCCCCAAGTCGGGTGAACTTCTCATCAAAACAAAGGGTATACATATTCTCATCATCTCTGTTTTGATTGATTCATTTAGTATTGTTAGGATGGTCTCTGACACTTTACGTTTCGTGTTGGATGGGTTTGTAGCATGTGGAGTGTGCCATTCTGATCTGCATGTTTTCAAGGGTGAGCTTCCGTTTGCGAGCCCTTGTGTGGCGGGACATGAGATTACTGGGGAGGTTGTCGAACATGGACCCGATACGGATAACAAGGTCACTCAAAGGTACCACCTTGTTTAGATGAACAGCAATGTTTAAGAGTGTTCGGTAGTTTTATGAATTTGAAACTGACAGTTTATTTGTATATATGGGACGAATTCCACGATAAAAGTTATTAGAGCTCTTTGAGAGTCTGTCGAACTGTGGCACATTGTGGTGAATGGTAGTGAACCTGTATGTGCAGATGACTTGAGGTTCTTTGCAACAACATGCATTTTTGCTCTTTCTTCTTAGCATCTTCAGATTACCTGTTCTTTAGTTCTGACAAAGAAAACTTGTTTCAGATTACCGATTGGATCTCGTGTTGTTGGAGCTTTTATCATGCCTTGTGGTAGCTGTTCCTACTGTTCAAAGGTAAAATTACTTACATTTTCAACTTTGGTTCTTTGTTTTAATCAGTATTGATTGGTTTTTAATTAATGACTTCTTAAGAATGTGGGATTACTATTTATTTATTTTGGAGAAAATTTGTATCACTTCATTGATTTTTCTTGGTGACTGAATTGACTAAAGGGCCACGACGATTTATGCGAGGATTTCTTTGCCTACAACCGTGCCAAAGGAACTCTTTATGATGGTGAAACTCGGTTATTCCTCCGCAGCAGTGGTAAGCATGCTCTCTCACTCTCTCTCATTAGTTATTTTATTTCATTTTGATTTTGCTTTTTTTTTTTCCCATGTCTGATGCCTGTTCTGTATTTATAGTCCTTCTGTTCAGCAAGTATTTTTTTCTCTGGTATTTAACCTTCCAATATTGTTTTTTCTGTCATAAAATAATTGCATCTTTCTTGAGTTCATATTAATAGCCGTCTTGAATCTGTTTTTTCTTAATAGTATTTTCTTAATCTACTCAAACCAGTTGATACATAGTTGTATACTTGTTCTTTCTGGTGTTTGTTCTGGCTTATCTGTGGCAGCCACAGGCTACTTATTGACCTGTGTATGTTTCTCATATAAAAGTATATGTAATCATAGCAAATGCGTCAATAACGGCACTCTTTTGTTTTGTAAATTCAATTTTGACTCAGTCGATCACTCAGTCTCATAGCGAACTGAATCAGGATTTAGCAGAAAGTGAATAGGACACCATTCATAGTAGTATTCTATCTTGAGTGGGACCTGTAATTTCTGTAAGCCTTATAGTTTGGTTTGTTCATGGGAACAATGGGAGCATTAGAAAGTTCCCATTTGTAAAGTAGGTGAAATAAGCATAGTCCCAAGTTCCAACTACTATTAACTTCTGTTGTAAGACCTGTTTTTTTTTTTTTTTTTTGGTTTTAAAAAGAGCAGAAAGAAATGACTATGAAACATCGGAGGACACCCTATTATGTTTTGTTCTTGAATAGAGGTAACAAAAGTTTATACTTTAAAACTGATTAGTCCTTCAATCGAATTAAGATTGATTAATTGCCGGAGTAAGTTAAAGACTTTGATGCTCATGAATTGATAGTATCTTCTGGCATTTTCCGCAACTGTAAAGGGAATTCAATCTCCATCCTGCTATTCCATGTAACTGAAAACCAGCCTGTAGACACTCCATGTATCTGGGTCATTTTTGTTTCCTGTATGTAACAACTGTAATACATGTTTTCTTTGATGTGATTTAAAAGTAGAGAAGTGATTGTATACTTGTGCAGTTGTGCACTTAGTGGTTGACTAATTGAACGAATGTAGCCGTAGTCACCAGGCAAAAGAAAGAACAAGTTGAATCAAAAGAGTCTAGCAAGATTCTTGCAGTTAAAAACAATTTTTCATCTTGATTGCCATCTCTCTATGTACATGTAGTCTATTTCAAGTTGCATCCTCCATGAATGAAGTTTCACTTTTCATCATTGGTGAGGTCGGTTTTGGTACTGTGGAAGGATGATTACTAAAAGCTGTTCCGTGTTGCAGGAAAACCCGTATACATGTATAGTATGGGAGGCCTTGCTGAGTACTGTGTTGTACCAGCAAATGCGTTGACTATTTTACCGAAGTCATTGCCGTATACAGAGTCTGCCATTTTAGGATGTGCAGTATTTACTGCTTATGGTGCTATGGCACATGCAGCTGAGGTTCGTCCTGGGGATTCAGTTGCTATTATTGGAACTGGGGGTGTTGGATCCAGGTAAAATTGTAGAGTTTTGTACTAGACATTCAGGCATAGTTCGGGTTTTGATGGTGCTTTTACTTCTGCTCATTAAATACAACGTCACTTCCTACAGCTGTCTGCAGATAGCCAGAGCATTTGGTGCCTCCGATATTATTGCGGTCGATATTCAAGACGACAAACTGCAGAAAGCCAAGATATTTGGTGCTACTCATGTTATAAATGCGGCTAAAGAAAATGCTGTTGATAAAATATTGGTATGTAACCTTAGCATATTCCTTTACTCTTTACTCAGGTACGACCTAGTACCAGGTTTTACTGCTAAAAGTGATTTTGTGCTAATTCCAATGCACACAATTTATTTACTTTTCCAAAAGCTTTGATTTCTTCTTTCAGGTACACTGTTAGATGATCCAAATAAACTTCTCATGGAGTCCACTATCTCTCCTTTCTACTTAATCCTCCTAGCTTACACTTGCATAAAAGTATCTTCTTTTCATTTGTTTTAGGCAAATTTTTCATCTATTCTTACACTGCAAGTTCTGTTACAAACGAAAAGAAAAAGAAAAAATGTCTGGACAAGAATTTTACAGAATGGCTGCAAGTGTTGAGTTAACTTGCAATATGGTTGGCATATGTGAGTATTTTGTCAAATCCATGAGATTACTGAAGCAATCTTACACATGTTGGATAGCTTCCTGCTGTAAAATTTTCGGGATTTATTATTACCTGTGGCTGTAGTAGGAAAAGAGATCTTACTATCTTATGCGTAGTACATTGAATTGTGATTCTATTCTGTGATCTGCTTGCTGTCCTAAAGTCAGTTGAGCTGTCTAGTCTAATGGTCTAAGTGTTTTCCTGTGTTTTCGATGGACTTCTTGTCCGTGTCTTTGTATTATGCCTTTTGTTTTGTTAATAAAAAACTGTATTCTTAAGACAAAAAAAATATAATGAATTGTGATCTGCTAAATAATTGACTAAAATCTTCAGGCATTACTATTACATGTGCGCATGTGCCTGTGGTAGGAGAAGAGGGTAATGCATATTAAAATGTGATTCCATGAACTGTGATCTGCTAAAGCCTTGACTAGTAAACAATAAGAGCATATCCTGGTTGATTTCTCTTCTTCTCATCACAAGAGTAATTATGTAGCAGTAGAAATGTAAAGTGATTTACATAGCAATTGGCATTAAAGTTAAAAAGTGATTTTGGGGATAAACAACCACCTGTAGTCCTTCCTGCAGAAGCACCAAAACACTTTCAAGTAAAGATGCAGGAAGCACTTGCGTTTGTCAAGAAAGATCTTTTTTCTTCTAAACAACATTGCTGCTTATAGTGATTCACTGATTCTGACAATAAAGGATGTAGTTAAGAATGGTGCAATATCTTTTCTTTGCTCTAACTTCTATTATGGAAAATTGGTTGACATGCATACAAACAAAACTATTGTTTTTTTATATTGTTCATCTACTGTTTTTCTTATTATATTCACTGTTGTGGACAGGAAATTACTGGTGGGAAAGGTGTGGACGTTGCTGTGGAAGCCCTGGGAAAACCACAGACCTTTTTGCAATGCACACAAAGTGTGAGAGATGGAGGAAAAGCTGTCTTCATTGGGCTTACAGCAGCTGGTGTTATTGGGGAAGTGGATATTAACCGTCTTGTTCGTAGAAAGGTGAGTATGTTCAATGATTGATTTTCATGGTTGCAACATGGGTTAATGTTTATTAAACCATATCAGTAATCAGTAGTACTTGGATATACTCGTGATATCATTATGGGAGTTCAAAGAAATCAATAAAGATGGGTTAATAATCATAATATCTTATCCAGTAATTTCTAGTACTCTAGTCACATGCTTGGTCTTATTTCATTTCAGTCTTGCCAGGTCCATTAATATTTCTTACCAGTAGTACAAAGTACAATCCTTGATGTGACATTCTGAAGCTTGATATTTATATATGGCCTAATGTTGTGTCCTCCTCTTCTGCTATGGTTCCAGCATTATGTAGTGTATTTTGCAATTCTGTTTGCTCTCTGCTCTTTTGCTTTGGTCCAATCCTTTTTTTTTTCTTACCTGTGATCAATTACTGTCATCTATATTCAATGAAAGACTTGGATATAGGCATTGTTGACAAACACGTGATGTCATTGGCAATGGCAGATATGTCAACATACAGTAAACGTGATCCGAGAGCTATATCAATTCCTTGCCACATGGATATTTTTTCTGTGATGCTTTGATTCTAAAGATTTATTACCTTTGCATTGAAACCACTGCTAGATTGGACTCAAATTCCTATGTGGACTTGAATCCAGATCTGCTCTCATGCTTGTTTCTATCCTCAAACTCAATTTCTCTAGAATTACTAACACCTTACCCTTGTGATAATGTGGAGCAGATACAAATAATTGGATCATATGGAGGAAGGGCAAGGCAGGATCTTCCAAAGATAGTTAGACTAGCAGAGAGAGGTATATTTGATCTCTCTAGTGCTGTTTCAAGAAGATACAAATTTGAGGAGTCTGCCAGTGCATACCAGGATCTCAACCAGGGAAGCATTGTTGGCCGTGCTGTGGTTGAGATAATGTAGTTTTGTTCCTTCCAAGCTGACTGTTCTTGATGCCAGAGTTCTGCCTCAAGGTACAAGTAGACCCCGGAGTAGATTTAAGGAGCATAAATAAACAAATCCCCCACGAGCATTGCTCAATACTCATGCATCAGTCCTAGAGAGTTGGATGGTAGACGATTTTCTGTGGAAATCTCGCTTTGTTATTTTCCTTCTGTTTTCCTCAGACTGTTGATACACATTAAACTTTGCTTATTTTTTAGCTGTGTATCAGGATATGAAAATAGGTTGTGATTCTTCTACATGTGACTTGAGTAACATGCAATAGAAACACCCCCTTTGTACAAGCTGTGTGCGTGTCGTGTCGCATCTGATCGGATTTCAATTCTTAGGTGCCCTGAAAATTATTAAGAGTTCTGAAATTGTAAACTTCGTCAAGTTCTAATGCAAGGACGACGTAGGTAGAGGTAGACTCCCCCTAGCTACCGACCTGAGGATTTGTAAGGTTTGGATGATTT
The DNA here is from genome assembly GCA_009720345.1 of Fragaria iinumae. Lineage (NCBI taxonomy): Eukaryota > Viridiplantae > Streptophyta > Magnoliopsida > Rosales > Rosaceae > Fragaria > Fragaria iinumae. The sequence goes on along the minus strand of CM019117.1, from coordinate 18,854,874 downwards.
ACAACACTTGGGGATGAGGTGCTGCTACTAAACCAAAGGTTTGTTTAGCAAATGTGAACAGATAAAAACCATCCAACCTCACCTTGCTTTTTCTTCACTGATTCGGACAATAAATTCACTGTCTTGACTATTTTCAAGGTTATGCTACTGGCGACGGGATTGAAACTTTGCAAGGCTTATAATATGAGACCTGCTCTATTATTTTTTGAATTTCGAGCTTTTAATTAGAGAAATTTTATTCACACATCCTAATATAGTTAACACACACCTTTTATATTTTTTATCTAAATTTTTTCTTTAAACTTCCTTTTATGCCCTCTTTATTTTACTTAATACATACTTTTTAACTCATCAACTTGTTCTTTCTGCCAACCGACTGCTCCTCATGAATCTGTCACTCTATTTTCTCACCTCTATGATCAATACTACCAATTCAACTAAAATCAAATCGAATTGGTAGGCAAATAAAGCTTAACAAACTATCAACAGAGACAAAGTTATTGACGATTTTTTTTTTTTAAATTTTGTTCGTTCAAATAACATCTAAGATTTTCTACAGACAAAAAAAAAAACCTCTAAGATTTTCAATCAATCGAAATAGTATGAAAATTTGATATCACAAGGAAGTTTACAGACTGTAGATTTCTTAAAGTTGTAGATTTTCTTTTTTGTTTAGTTTTTGTTTGTTCATCTTCATCAATGGAATAAAATGTTTCAAAAAATAGGGATGTGAATTTATAAATCTAGTATGTGTGAATAAAATTTCTCTAACAATTATAACATCATCTCGGATCATCGTAACGTAGTGGTCTGGTTGACATCATTGATATGTTTTTTTTCACCCTCTCTCCTATATAAAGCCCTCCCTATTTCGAGTGATATTGTTGACTCAAACCACCACATGAGAATACCTTTCTCCCAAAAAAAAAAAAAACAAACAAACACATAACAATGTCACGTGGTAGTTCGGATTTCTCAGAATTTCTCTAAAATGAGGAAGCAAAAGCCAAAATCTCCAAGAAAAAAAATTTGCTCTAACTCCAACAGCTTCCCCATTTTGGAGATTTCGGCATTACTGCTACAATAAAATATTCTAAATCATCTTTAATTATAACAAAAAGAAATATTCTATATTTTATTATAACAATAAAAATAATAAGTAAAATATTCTAGGATATTCTGCATCCTTTTAGGATATTCCTTATGTGTGCATTGATCTTATGTCATCAGGATATGTAGTTGGAATATGACTATTTATTTCTTATTATTACCATATTGGTACTTTGTAATTCCTTATATAAATGGCTCTTATCAATGAATAAGATGATGATTCTCCATTATCTTTCTATCTCTTTTTGTCTCTACACTTTATACTTCATCACGTTATCATGCACTTTGTTCTAACCCTAGAGTCAATAGCCCACCATTTGTTTTCCAAAACCCTAAAAAAGTGTTTTTCGGCTCCTCTGTCCGACCGCCGCCGCCGCCGGTTTTTCCGGCCGCCGTTCGACATCACCGGCTGCCAATCCCTTGGTTGCTGCCTGCCAACGATTCTTGGTTTCCTTCAATTACAATTTTTGACTTCTTCAAGTGTTTGAAGTTTCGAAAGGTATGTTTTGAAACCCTAAACTTTTCCAAGTTCAATAACTCAGGGAGGATAAAATCCTTTCCTCTCTTCTCCATCTCCATTTTATGCTTGGGATTTTGTGCGTGTAGGTACCAAAATCCCGGAATTTTATTCGCGGGTCAAGAGTGTGTTTGATCACTCTTGCTTCATTGTCAGGGTTGTGTATGATCAACCCCAACCTTTATCCTAATTGTGTTTGATCAATCCGAGGTCTTTTTCCGAATTGTGTTTGACCAATTCGCGGCTTTTCCGGATTATGTGTGATCAATCCGAAGGACAAACCATTAAAAGCATTGTTTGTGATCTCTATCGAGTCTCATAACAGCTTGGTTTTGTATGCAAGAGCAATGTAACATTCTGCTCATTTGAGTTTTGACGTACTCGATGCCTAAGACGAATCTTCGCTTGGTATCTGTGGAACCTTTCATTGGAAAGGATTAAACCACATGTTTTGACCCCCAGGCTAACAAGCCTAGATGCCGAGATTTCACATCTCATGCGCTCAAAGTCTTTGATGCGCCACATCGACAAAAACCTTCAATGACAATCTGTGCAAAAATTAATGACCACAAAGAATGCACTTATGGAGCGTTTCTTGAAATGTTCATATAACATCCACTTGTTGAGTTATTAGTCAAGTGGATTTCTTACCACCTTAATTGACTACATATTGTCGATGATCTTTTGTGGCATCATGATCCAAAATCTTTAGCGGATTCGATCATCATCAAGTTCTCTAGGTCATCCAAGTTGGTTTGGAATTACCAACGAGACTTGATTTTGATCATACAATTGCAAACGGGAATTGTACATAGACTAATGCGATAAACGTATTTGGGATTGTCCCATAATGTGGGGACAACAATATGGGTTACGGCAACGACAGAAAACGCTGCGTCGATGTCTAGAAAAGAAGGGGAGGTGTCGCCGGCCCTAATGGCGACACTCCTGGTCTAGACACCAATCTGTCAAAACTACTCATGTCAGCTCATGACAATGCAACCTTTATGGATCTCTGGATCACTGGTTCAAGATTGTCAAGTTCATCCTCAAATCGTGAATGCATACAAAAAAGGTACGAAAAATCAATACGAGGACAATAACGTCATCCTCATGATTACAGATTTCAAAGATTTGGATCCTGCTCTAGTTATCCATGACTTTGACGTCATCGGCTAGACATTGATTTTCGTTCTAACTTATATGTAATAAGGCGTTGTATCGACGTCCTTCGTCTATTTGAGACCTCGATGTACTCACATTAGCAATAATGAAGGCCTTGAGAATTTTTTTTTGAAGTGAAACTATTCTTCTCTTATAGTTCGTATTAATTTACAAACAAGATGTACATTCTTACATTGTCCTTAGAAACATGACATATTGTGCCGATTTTGGTCCCTTCCTTTGAAGGTGACTCACGGCACCACATCCTCAAGGAGGATCGCCCATGTGTTTTCTGGTTAAGTCTTCTACCCTATAGAAGATTTTCCATCATCAATTGTTCAACTAGGCTCATCCAAGCTCAGTGTGATGTCTTAGAATTGTCTAAAATTAAGGAGATAGTGTATTCAAGTGTACCTCGCACTACCGACCCTCCACGGACATGTCTGGTCATACTGACTTAGAGTTACCGAAAGCTTTTGATTTTGGATCCCCCTACGCTATTAAACGAATTGTCTTCTTACAAAAGACGTTGAAGACTTATCAAAACCGGACAATCATCATCATGATCGAATCCTTTATGTCCTCTGAGTTAGTTTATGTTCATGTTAGGGAGCTTTTGCTAACTAGTCATGGAGTTTACGACCTTGGAATGACCGAAAGAACTTGATTTTGATCATATACACGTCATTTATTGGCTTCGGCTTATGCCCACACGCCATCTGCAAGCTTCATTGCTTTGCATATGCCAAATCTACGAAAAACAGCAATCTGTCCCTTTTGGACAGTCAAATTTGTTTGAGCTTTGTGAATAGCTCCGGACGAACCAAACAGTGAGTTTTATATCATTGGAAAGCTCTACGAGTCTAGTTTTCAGAAATTTTTGCGGTTCATCCATATCTATTTTAACAAAGATGTTATATATGGCTGTTTTAGTGCGCAAATGTCATTCTACGCGGAAATTTTTATGTACTATGGGGATTGCATCTTTTTGTAGCTTCTTTCAATCCTTCTAAATGGTTCAAATAGAACTATTTACTCTCCTATCTACTTTATTTTGTAGATCTGTCTCATTGAGACATTGAGTGCCTCGCAGATAGTGGAAATATCCACAACATTTTAAGGAACCGGCAACTATCTTTGGATTTTGTGCCTTTGTAAATCTTCTGTGACTACAATGATTGAATCATACCGATCATTCAGGGACGCGGTTTAGCTTAAATTTTGATGCCTCATGGCACCATGATCAATGTCACAGATGGCTTCTATGCATTGAGAGGCAACCGAACCATGTTGAGATTTAAAGACATTCGTGCTAATAGTTTTCATTTGAAAACATATTGTGAGAATGAACAAGAGTTCTGTTGTGTATACCTTCTCATGAATGCGAACTAAAATGCATCTTAGAGAAGTTTATGAGTCAATCTAGTGGACTGTATGTCAGTATGATTCGAATATCGAATCACATGTTGTCGCCAAACATGATATTTGGGACACCGACTCATATAGGCTTTGGTTTGACCAAATTGGTCATTCTGGAAGAGATATAATGGTCCAAATTTTGAGAAATTCTCATGGACATCCATTCTTCCGCTCAAAACAAAGACATTCGGGATCTAGCTTCTCCATGAAACATGATGGTGATGATATGGTTGTAAATGGCGGCACCCGGGGGACATTGACGTCACCCGAACACGGCTCCAACTTCCCGTAGGTTGTCCGGTCAATTCCTCAAACAATTAAGGTGCACCGGCCTTCCCTCGATGTCTCATTGGCCCCCTGCAATGCTCATTGCTCGTTTTGAAAGCCTATTCTTTAGCTAAATTAGGAGCGAGACCCTCGTACGTTAAATGACACAAAAGTGAACATTCCATACTTACATCAAACTATGTAGATAGATACAACCAACTTGCGGACACCTTTTTATGCTTTATGATGTTGGTTGAAGTGATAACACACCGGTCACGTGTTACACTATTATCTAATGTTTATGCTGCTTATACTTCTATGGACTCACTACCCATTCTTTAAAGAAGTTTATCGGGATATAAGTTGAAGTGTCTTGTACCCCATATTCACACGCAATACGGTCTCACCGAGGCTATGACCAAGCAACTTTAGCTTGTCGCTCGAACATTATTGATGCGCACAAATCTTTCTATTGCGTCTTAGGGCTATGCAATATTTGCATGCAGTTTTACTATTCATCTACGACCCACCATCATTGAATATTGTTGTACTACAGCTCGTGACTGTGTACCAGGATTGACATGAAATTGCAATCCTTGAGCTCAAACAGGATTGAAACTGATCTCCAATCCTTGAGCTCGGCTAGATGTTATTTCTAGTTGTCAAATCACATTGCCACTGCGTACAATGATGGGTTATTTGAGATGAATAATTTTAGGTTGGATATGAACCTCCACCTATGATCCGCTTATGTAGAAACCTTGTCAGGCGATCTCATTCACCGCTAAATTGCGGATTGTCACATTGATGAGACAATCTTCCCGCCGTTAGGGGAGATAAGAACATAAGTGTTCAAGTGGAACGACGTGAATTGTCGTGGTTTGTCCCCACTAAGTCTCATCTTGATCTCAAATGCTTAAAGTGTTAAAGTGACGAGATCACATGCTGCAAATATGTCTGCAAGGATTGATGTCCTGCAAGAGGACATGACGCGACCAAAATGAGTTGGTCTTGACACCATCACCATAGATGGTGAAATGGTGACGCCATATAGTGGCAAAATTGGTGTCACAAGGCCGTGTGGCTCCCAAAACAAGGGAGGCCCTTAGGTTCGATACTTTCTCGCATTAGGAAGAAGGCGAGCTTTGGCACAACCTGATCCATTGATCAGTGATACTCAAATCCGTCTCATGAAGTCTGAATTGTGATTATCGTTAGGGGACGCCTCAATGTCAAATCCAATCCATATAAAGATCTCTACAAGTATTACACTAGTGTACATGAGGACATGGGATAATGAGTCTACTATCGAACCACCCTTCTTTGATGGATATCAACTTAGTTGATTGGCCTAATGGAAAGATGCAATCCAGCATTAGCAAAGAGATAGGTCCTTGGGCAGGTGATGCCGACACCGCAAGCTAAACCATATCAACTATGTCTTTGTTAGATAGCGTAGTGAGAACAAGAACTTAGACTCACCTTATGGCGTAAGGTCTCTCACTAACACGCACTGGGGTCGACTACGATGAGATATGCTCTCATAACGGATGTCATTGCACTCCACTACTTTGTCAGTTTGGTAGTTTCCGAATAACTGAACATGCAGCTTGTGAATGTGGTCATAATAACATCTCTATGGGATTAGAGATATACATGAAGGTCTTAAACAGACTTCATTCATCCGAATCAAGTTGCTCCAGACCACAGGAGCACGCGTTTTCTAAAGGCATTGAAACGCACATGGACTCTACTTGATTTGGAAGGGACATGGTGAATTATGCCTTTGCGTGTTCATTCCAGATTTACATGGACTCTTGATTGAACAAGAAATGCCAATATGTATCAATCATCCGACGTTAGAATGAAAAAGATCTTGGGAAGACACGGTCTCGATAAGGCACTCAATGACTGTATTGATGATGATTTTCCATCAATCAACTTAGGCGCTCTATAACTAATGAGGCATACATATACTCCCATGATTAGTCAAAGTCTTTGCTCTAAAGAGAGATCCGTTATTTTGTCTAAAGGAAGATGACAAATATGTGTTAAGAGATGGAGTTCTCATCTAAGTACAATAAGACACATCAATGTACTCAACACAATACGAAAGACTTGACATCTCATTCGCTATGAAAAGTTGTAAAGCTAAGTATAGCTACGCGCCCACGCAATGCCAATGTAATGGCAGTAACTCTTTTTTCAATACTTAATGGTATGAAAGGTTGAGGCTTATTTTATCCCTACATATGAAAGACACATCAAAAGTGAAATCAGAATCTGCCAAGTTTCGTAGGTCGAATTCCATGGGACCTACAGGAAATTTCACTCACTGGATAATGATGAAATTAGTACCATTGGAAAAGTCTATGTGTCTACTTTCCAGGGACATCAACCATTTGATCATATCTTTCATATTGAGTGAGTTATGGCCGTTTTCGTAAAGTAGGTTGAATCTGTCCGAGAATCTAATTTTGACAAAACAATCAACTTCAACGGGACCTTGTGAACTGCTTGGAAAGCTAAATGAGTCTAGTTTTCAAAACCGTTTACGGTTCGTTCATATGTATTTGCTAGAGGAAGTTACGGCTGTTCTAGTAACTGAAGGTCATGTTGCGCGGAAATCTGATTTCCTGCACGAACTTATGTTTTGAGTTCATAAGCGGCTTTCTCCTCAAGATCTAAGTGTAAAAGATCATGTTTGAGGATAATACGGCATGATCTTGATAATCATTGCCCAATGCCACATTTGAAGACATGTTAAAGAGCATGGACATGCTAAGTTGTTGAAACTTCCGTGATTAGTAAAAATCAGGAAGAACCCTATGATTGATACAAAAATCAGGGGGAGTCTAGCACATACATACATGTCACTATCAAATGTGAAGGGTGCGTTGTACTCTTTTTCTCCTACGATCAAGATTTAGTTTTTCTCCCACAGGGTTTTTGTTACTTGACGAAGTTTTTGACGAGGCAACATATCAGCACTTACGGCATACCGGTGCGCGGCACAAGGGGGAGTATTCTAGGATATTCTGCATCCTTCTAGGATATTCTTTATGTGTGCCTTGGCTTTATGCCATCAGGATATATAGTTAGAATATGACTATGTATTCCTTATCATTACCATATTGGTACTTTGTAATTCCATATATGAAGGGCTCCTATCAATGAATAAGATGATGATTCTCTATTCTCTTTCTATCTCTCTTTGTCTCTACACTTTATACTTCATCAAAAAATATTTTATATTGTTTTATTCTCATTGGAGCATGTGAGGAATTTATGATAATGTTAATTTCAATAATTTAGAGAATGAATGTTTTGTTGTATGACCATCTTCTACCATAGGCTTAAAAGCTAAATTTAGCCTATGGTTACTCCCACCATAAGCTAAATTACAATTTCCAAGGTAAAAAATTTAGCCTAAATTATTTTGTAAGCCAAATTTGGCCTTCCCCTTCCATAGGCTAAAGCCAAATAATATTTTATTCAGTTTTATTTTTTTTCCAAATTTGCCCTTCTACCTACCATCTTATTTCATTTTATATCATTTTTAAATTTGAACTAAAAATCTTTAATCCCTCACAACTAGATAATTAAAAACTCGTTTTTATTTAATTTTTTTACCATTGCAAAGATCTCGACGAGACCTTTCATATAAGCCCCATATCTAATATATTTAGATAAAATCATATACTTGATTAATTATTGAATTAAAAAAGTACATAACTTATTCATGTAAAAGGGTTACATACTTATTAAAATGTAAACAACACAAAATGGTAGACTTAACAAAATTACAACATAACAAAATAACTAACATAAAATAAGTAGATGTATGAAAAAATTTTGCCGAGCAATTATAGAGGTATTTGGACCACAATATCTAAGGAGACCTAACTCTGATGATATAGCAAGGCTTCTTTATATAGGCGAAGAACGTGGTTTTCCAGGAATGTTGGGGAGTTTAGATTGCATGTATTGGTGTTGGAAAAATTGCCCAAATGCTTGGCAGGAATGTACTCGGGGCGGAAGGGATCACCAATCATTATTCTTGAGGTCGTAGCTGATTATGATCTTTGGATATGGCATGCATATTTTGGGTTACCGGGATCGAACAACGACATTAATGTGTTAGAAGCATCTCACTTATTTGCAGATCTTGTTGAAGGTAAATCTCCTCCGGTTAATTATACAATTATGGGAAGGAATTATAATGTTGGTTATTATCTAGCTGACCGTATATATCATAAATGGTCCACACTTGTCCAAACTATACATGATCCACAAGGTCGAAAGAAAACTTTGTTTGCCACAAAGCAAGAATCATATAGGAAGGACGTGGAGCGTGCATTTAGAGTTCTTCAATCACATTGGGCAATTATTAAAGGACCAACACAATTTTAGGATAAACGTGTCTTACATGATATAATGACTACATGCATCATAATGCACAACATGATTATCGAGGATGAGCGAGATTTATCGGCTCCGATTAGGAAATTTAATGAAGCACCCGCCCTTACTGTTGAGATTGTGGTTGATGAAACAACAAGATTTAGCCAATTTCTCGATCGCCATAGGAAAATTAAAGATAAAAAAGCTCATTATGAACTTCGAGATGCTTTGATTGAACATATTTGGCAGTGACATAGAAAAACGTAAGTTTGAAATCGTGATCGATAAATGTTTATTTCTAAATAAATATTTTGTTTTCAAATAAATTTGTCGTTGTATTTTTTTTTTAATTTTCGTTGGTTGTATCTTTTAATTATAGTATATTTCCTAAGGAATAAGATCCATGTACGTCCTTCTCAATATTTGTAATTTCAAATTATTTTTAATATTATATATATATATATATAAGAAAAGAAAAAATATGCATAAAGAATTAGAAATGGCTTTACCTTGAGATTTAGCTTACGGTGAGAGTGTTTTTTAAAGTCAAAATACTATAAATTTAGCTAAGGATTTAGCTTACAGTGGGAGACTTTGATAGGCTAAAAAAAGATTATAAATAATATTCTTGTTTTTTAAGCCAAATTTGGCTAAGGATTTAGCCTATGATGAGAGATGCTCCAAATTTGGGAAATAAGTGCTTTTCTTTCTTCCACATCTCTATTTTGGGGAATGGAATGGAAACTGTTGGGGGACTACAAAACACCCCAAAATTGAGGAGGTGGTGATGAACAGAAAACAAGGGTTTAAGCAAACCTCGACCAATCCAGAAACTATGTTGGAGCAAATAAAAGCTAGCTATGTGCAAATTAAACTCATCATCATGCTTCCTATTTATACTGCATATAAAGTCCCGTCCTACTATATATTTTAGGAGTAGTGCTAAAATTTCTCCAAAATGAAGCATGTGAGGAATTAATAGGGAAGCAAAAGCCAAAATCTTAAAAAAAAAAAAAATTGCTTTAACTCCAACAACTTCCCAATTTTAGAAATTTTGACATTTATTACTACAATTAAATAATCTACTTCATTTTAATTATAACAAAAAAGAAATATTGTATATCTTATTATAACAATAAAATACTCATGAGAAATTTTATTAACACATCCCTAAATGTTACATACACATCTCTTTTTTTATACAAATTATATAAGAGTTTGTGGTTACGTAAAATTAGCAAAAAAGACATTCATATCAAAAGTAAAGAAAACTTGTTGAAATAAAATATCCGCTTAAAAGTTTTCTTCTTCTATACGAGAACAACATATGCAAGATACCAAGCCCTATAATTTAAACCTCTATAAATTAATAACGTTGGGACCGGCAAAAAATATTATTTAATCAAGATTGTTAATTTATCGACATCAATTTTGCTAATTCTTTATTTCGGGGCTGGCAAAAAATATTATTTAATCGAGGTTATTAATTTATCAAATATTATATTATCAAGGTGTTACTATCGATAGTACAAATTGAAGTTTGAAATTTAGATTAAACTGTTCACACATGCTAGGTCGTTCAAACTGAATACCAAACTAGAACTTGAGATGATGCTATATATATACTCCTCTCTTTTTTCTCTTTCTTTTTTTGAATAAATTGAGTAACAGATCTAAAAAAGTATGTGTATTTAGTGAATGAATTGTGTATTTAGTGAATAAGTGATGTATTTTAAATGAGTGTATTGTAGGAAGGTTGGGTATGTGTATCTAGTAAAATGTTAAAATAATAAAGTCAATAGGTGGTGTATTAAGAATGAGATGTGTATCTAGTAATTAGAGATGTGTTAATAAAATTTCTCAATACTCAATAATATATTTTATACTCTTTTCTTCTCATTGAAGCATGTGAGGAATTAATGACAATGTTAATTTCGATAATTTGGGGAAATAAAACTTTGCTGCAAATTTGGGGAAGAAGTGCTTCTCTTTCTTCTCCATCCCCATTTTGGAGAATGAGATGAGAAGGCTGTTGGACCTAAAAACAGCTATATATTTCCCAAAATTGAGAAGATCAAAAAAATGGATAAGCTGTTGGAGATGCTCTAATAGTAGACCTGTAAATGCACCGGATCTTGATCCGGACCCTCTCCGGATTTGTGGTTTTTAAATGGGTTTGGATCGAAAATTTGACCCGTTGAACCGTTAAGGACCCGAATTTGTTAACCCGTTTATTAAACGGATCAGATATGGATTGAGGTTGATCCGATCCGTTAAAGACCCGAATCCGTTTTAAAATAATTAAATAATATTTTTATAAATATAATATTACTGATAAATATTGAATAATTTAATAATTATTTGAATAACCTAAACGTCTAAATTGCGTCTAAAGTATGATTTGATAAAGTTGAAGGTTACTGATGCCTATGTTATTTTTATGCTCTTTGTTAAAAACATTAGAGGTATAATATTTTGATTATATTAGTTTATTATTAAGGAGTATTTTGATCATGTAATTCAACTTTTGATGTAAACCTTTATTTTGTTATAATATTTTATTAGTGTTTTATGAAGATTTATTATAAAATTAAGAAATTATTATATAAAATTTAAAAATATTTATTATTATGAACGAATCGGATTAACGAGTCGGATATCCTTTAACCCGGATCCGGTCCATTTACAGTGTATCTAATAGACTAAACCCCAGTCCCACCTGCCCACATGGGCATCGAGAACCCGGACACGTCAACAACTCACTTTAACTCCGTCCTAAATTCTCAGAATGAGGACTAGGTTTCCCTTTATGGAAATGTCAAATTTCATCAATCAAATCTGGACTAAAAATCAAAGATCGCATGACGTGTCAACTTATTAGCCCTTGATTGCTACTAGACGGCTGGGATTGCAACCCGATCAAAACAACAGTTGCAGCAGAGAACAAAAGGTAGTTGCAGTTTTAAGGAACGAAAGCAGAACCCAGAAGTAGAAAGGAGCCGCGCCAACCAAACTAACATCGGATACATATAATTTGCTTGTGTTCTGTCCTGGGTTTAAGGTATGTGAAATTATGGCTGCAAGAAACATGAAGTAGTACTCTGTCGTCGAATTGGGTTTGATTTTAGTATGTTTATCACTTACCTCAAACTTGAGATTTATGTTTGCTTCTTCACTTGTGTCTTTGTCGTTGTTTGCATTGTGTTTCAGTTCTCTTCTTTTGGGTCATTTCAGTGCCAAGCTTGGTTCTTTGTAATTTTCTTTATACTGGAAAAGTAATTCTGAGAGTTTAATTGAAAAAGTTTTGAGCTTTGATTTTGTGGGATTCTGTTTTGAGGTTAATTGATTTTGAACCATGATGAGGAAGACCCAAGTTGAGTAATTGGTGAAGAATGTTTTTGAAGACAGGCTCTAATTGTGTCCACAAGTTTGAATTTTCTATATGGAGTTGAAGTTTTTGAAATGATGTAGAAACCCCCAAAGTTTTGAACTTTGTGGGATTCTGTTTTGAGGTAAATTGATTTTGAACCATCTTGATGGAGACCCCAAGTTGAGTAATTGTGGTTAGGATGAATGTTTTTGAAGACAGACTTGGAGTGAAGTTGTTGAAATGATGTAGAAACCCCAAAGTTACGAACTTATTCAAATAACCAGCTCTCTTTCTTTTTGTATCTCTCCAGGCGCAATCGAGAAGTGTAGATATTTAACAGACAACCTGATGGTCTAAATAACCAAACATAAAACACCAACAAACCAAAACTCTTGCTTGTTGCAATCAGGGATGGGTGACAGTTATGTCATTCACACCCCAACTATTTCCAGCAAACAGAGCCCGAAGAAAACAAAGAAGAAAAAGCGAGGGGGAAGTAAGAAGAAAATGACCACTGAGCAGACTATGGCTTTCAAGTCTGTGAGCGAATGGGTTTATTTGGACCAAGCTTCTTCACCGGCTGCCACTGCAGCTTCTTGTGTTGTAGATGATTTCGGGGTTCAGAAGACTCTTGGAAAAGGTGGAGAGAAGGTAGTGTTTGAATTGCATTCACATTCAAAGTGTAGTGACGGGTTTCTTTCACCTTCCAAGTTGGTGGAAAGGGCTCATGGAAATGGGGTGAGTTCTGCTTGCACTTTCGTCAAACAGCTTTGCTTATATTGGTCTTTCAGCTGGACACCTAAAACTGGATCTATTTTTATTTTTATTTTTTATGTTTCTTGTTTGGGCTTAATATTATATATCAGATTGCTTGAGAAGATTAAATTGGTTTTGGTTTCTGTCTATGTTTTTGGGTTATGTATTGTATCTTTTTCGTATGTGGTAGCTTTTTAGTACAGACTGGTAGCCCAAACTAACTTCATGGTGATTTTTTATATGTAGTTAGCAGTGACATATAAGATATATAAGTTCACCTAGTATAAAAGATACATATAATGTTTCACCTCATATCATAATTCCTTCTCATATGTTGTACTTTATTCTCAATTCTAATCCTTCAGAGCGAATTTCGGTCATTTATTTACTTTCACCAATACTGTTAGTGATAGAAGCATGGTATATATGATGGTGGGACCAATTACCAATCCCTTGCTGTAAAATACTTGATTATTCATAGATTCCAGCAGACCAGATAAATGAAAAACGATGCAAAGGATAAACTGTCAAAGGTTTTGACCATTGAGACTGCTCCAGATGTTAAGAAACCACTGTCTTTAATGGATTCTAACTGTGTATTTGCTAACAATTATTTTCATCGCACTCCCTTGCGTGCACTGTATGGCAGAAGGCGTTAGCCATATATAATATATAGTTAGCTTTCCTTGTCAAGCAGGTGGAACAAGGATGTCTTTAATTTCTTATGTCTAGAACATACCTTGTTTTTTGTATTGTCAGAATGAAGCAAACTGATATACCTTCACCGGAACTGGACTATCAAAAGGCATACTCAAAAGACATACTTGAGCTTCTTGTGGTGTAATTGATGTTCGCAACATCAAATTTATACATGTTCCTGACACTGAAAAAGTTCTCTGCATAGCAAAATTCGTATTCCTATATTTGACTAATTGAGTATCAGAAGTTCTTTAGCTAGCGAAATTGTTATTTCTATAATACTTGAGAACACACTGAGTACATACTGAGATGTAGTGAGGTTTAATTAGTATATTTGCTTATAACAGGTGAAAGTTCTTGCTCTGACAGATCATGACACAATGTCTGGCATTCCTGAGGCCCTAGAAGCAGCTCGGAGGTTTGGCATAAAGATAATTCCTGGTGTTGAGATCAGTACAATATTCCAACCAAGGTAAATTATTTAAAATTATGCTTTTGTGCATGATATCAGATTCTGCGACATTACATTGGTTACTCGTGTTTTATGTTCTGCAGTGCAAGTTTCTTCTGTTCCCTATGTTTCAATTTTATCAGTTTATGATTTACGATTATAGAATGCCATACTTTATTTTTAAAAATTGTTATTTCCAGGAAATTGCAAGAGAATACTGAATACCATATATATCAGTTTTAGCGGCGGATTAATATTATATGTTGAGTTCTTCAGTAACTATGGATTTTGGGCCTGGTTTCAGAGGAGAGTCTGAACTGGAGGAACCGGTGCACATCCTTGCATATTACAGCAGCTGTGGGCCAACAAGTTTTGAAGAGCTTGAAAAGTTCTTGTCTAATATAAGGGATGGTCGTTATCTTCGTGCAAAGAATATGGTCTCCAAATTGAACAAGCTTAAGTTTCCTCTGACATGGGAACATGTTGCAAGGGTTGCAGGCAAGGGAGTCGCTCCTGGAAGATTGCATGTGGCCCGAGCCATGGTTGAAGCCGGTTATGTGGAAAATCTGAAACAGGCTTTTGCGCGCTATCTTTTTGATGGTGGACCTGCATACTCCACGTAATATTCTAAGCTTATTTTTACATACATATATTTGTTGTTATCGATGGGGTGTATGAATTTATGAAAAAGGAACCATTGTAATGAAAGATTCACACTTCATTGGGTTCAGGGGAAGTGAACCTCCGACAGAGGATGCAATAAAAATGATTCGTGATACAGGAGGTGTGGCTGTGCTAGCTCATCCTTGGGCATTGAAAAATACAGTTGCCATCATCAGAAGTTTGAAAGAAGCTGGTCTTCATGGGATGGAAGTTTACAGATGTGATGGAAAATTGACTGGTATGTAATCTGAGAATCAACTTTCTGTCTTAGACTGCCGAATAAATGGTAAAATTCTGAAATTATTGGATAGAGTGTGGATACTATGATTCTACAAGTTCCTCACCACATCCTCCATATTTTGTTCTATATTGAAATTTTGAATCTAATTTTTTTTTAATCCATATCTTGTGAGGTGTATAAGTTGGTGTAAGATCATTAAGATGTGAGTGAGAATGAACGTGGGGTATAGATATATGTTGTAGGCTGTAATTTATTAATAAGATGTAATGGTATATTTTGTATTAGGGCAAAGCAGCGTTTTAAGTTTTCATAAACCAAACATCATGGATGTCAGTAATCTACTTTGTTCCGCTTTCAAAAAATATAAAATGACCATTATCAGTTCATTCAGTATCCCTTATTACACTAGGGGCCCCGGGGTGTGCCTACAGTTTTACTGAACATATTTAAAGAGATAGATTAGAACATTAGTATGTTTTACTATATATCCAAATGCTTAACTACGCAACAGCATTCAAGACATAGGATCAGGTGTCATTTTGGACTTTACTATAGTGTTCTCAGTAAGTCTTAATGCCATATACTCCTTGAGACATAAAGAAATTGTTAGTGATATTCTGGATGAAATTTCTTTCAACTGGCATGAATGGATATGTAGAGCCTCTTGGTTCTAAAACATTTAATGCCTTCTTACAATCCTAAAGATTTCTTCATTGGGTTCTCATCTTCTCTGCTTATTTTGTGAACAGCATACAGTGATCTGGCTGATACTTATGGTCTTCTGAAGCTAGGAGGGTCAGATTACCATGGCAGAGGTGGGCATAGTGAGTCCGAGCTGGGTAGTGTGAACCTTCCAGTTTTGGTTTTGCGCGACTTTCTTAAAGTAGCTCGACCAATTTGGTGTGGTGCCATTGGTCACATATTAGAGAACTATGCTGATGAACCTTCAGATTCGAATCTAGCAAGTATTACAAGGTTTGGGAAGGGAGGTTCCTCCTTAAGCTGCGGCAAGGAGATGATTGATCGTTGCTTGTTTTCGTGGTTGACAAATGAAGAGAGGCAAAATGCAGTTTTTGAGGCCATTAAAGTGAAGCTTTCTCGTATTTCAATTAATAACGGAGGAAACCAGGTTGCTATAGAGAGTTTATAATCATTATTCATCATAGTGAATTTTGAGCAACTGATATTTTTTTTTGTGTGGAGCTTTCATTGGCATTCTCCCAGATGTGATTCTGCACTCCTATTTCTTTATATTTATTTTTTTTCAATTTAATTCTGGTAATGCATGTACCAATAGTATTCTCAATTTGTCTGTTTCAGTTTATCAAAGCAACTCTATAAATTTCATGGGTCAGTCGGAATGATTGGTTAGAACTCAGAAGTAGGTCACTTTCAACACACCATCAATATTATGTAATGCATGTCCGAGTTTCATGTGAGATACGATTACATTCTCGGGGCATGCACATAACATAAGGTTTGTTGTAGTCGAGAGCTTGGTATGAGGCTACTGTGTGGTAAGAAGTTGTCATAGTCATGGTATGACATTTCTCGTATGCTATGTTTGAGCATGTTTTTTATAAGCGGTTATACAGTATGCGTGTGCCTCCCCCCACCAAAGTAATCCAAAGTGGTATGAAACTATGAACTCATCACATGATAAATTTTCGTCTAATCCCACTGATGATTTGTCTTTTGTTGAATTAGGTTACTTTTTTTTTTTTTTTTTTTTTTTGAAGTGGGGGCTGGTCATGCTAGTGAAGCTGCCTGTGACGTTATTAAAGGAAGGTTGAAAAACAAGGGAGACGATTTTAGCTTTAGCTTTGAGTCTTCGACAGCTCTGTGGGCCCTGGGCGGTGTTAGATTCCTCTTCTTCTTTCTTAAGTTTCCTTTGCTCTCTAATCTCAACTAATTAATCTCTTAATCCCAACCCTCAATCACCCGACAAGATTCCTCATTACCACCTCAAACCTCTCTGTCTTCCCAACCCAGTCTACTCTAGTCTTCTATTTCCACTTAGATTTCCTATATCTCTTTTAATTAGCATCTCAATAATCCCATTTCTTTTTCACTAATACAACTAAAACCACAGCACAAACTATATATATTTATTACTTCCAAATCACTAAAATCTCCCTTTTTGATCTTCTTCTTCTTCTTCTTCTTGCACTCTGAAATGCTCAAGCTTTTTAGGGTTTAGCTCTTCCTCTCTCCCTTGTTATCTGGTACATCACAAAGCTCAATACTTTTTTCTTCGAATTGAATCAATCAATCTCAAAGGTTTGAACTTTATGTTTTTCATTTCATCAATTGGGTTTATTTTATTGGTTTCTGATCAAGGAAAACATGTGTGTGCTTGCAGAGTAGATTACCATTTGAGGTGTTGTCAATTGTGAAGCTGCTGCTGCTCACATTCCAATCATCTTTTTCAGGTTGGTTTGTCTATAATTCCCATCCCTTTATGTCTACTCCACTTTTGTATATGAATTCATACCCGTATATTAATATAGGTATATAATTTCAGTTATCTGTAACACCCAACTGTTGTATGATGATTTTGTGTGTGGATGGTTGATTATTGTTATATGTACTTCACCAGGATTTGGTCTTTGTATGTTTAAGATAGTATCAGAGTGCTTCTGGTTGATGAGATTTCCAATGATGGCTCCTTCAACCTAACAGAGATACCAAAGCCGTGATCTTTCAAAATTGTATATTCATACATCAACAAATCAGATGCTATTACTTATCTGAACTCCGAATTTTGTTTTATTAAGCTAAAGATAGAATCAGAAGAAGCATTTTTTATGGGCTTGAAATAGGACCCTTATATTTCTTGTGCTCATTATCTGGTTAGAATATGAAGCCATTTTATAGTTCACATCTAAATATTTGGGGGACATATGCTCATGAAAACCACTGTTGAATTGATACTTAAGGATTTTCTGCCTGAACTTAAAATTTGCGAGATAAAGTTCTCTGCATTCTAAAGTAACGATTTTATGTGTAAATTTTATGATGAATTGTATTGTTTACTTCTGTTAAAACTGAAACTTAAGAAAACCATAAAGGGTATAAATGCCGCAAAAAAAAAAAAAAAAAAAAAAAAAAACCATCCTGATAGCTTTACTTTACAAGTAGGATCATCCTCCATGGATGTAAATGAGTTTGTATATGATCGGGTACATCTTTTTGAGTTCATATTCTTACTCTCTGATCAGATCGTGAAGTTCAAAGTTAACTAAAAGATGGCTGCTGAGCTTGTCAATTCTGCAACAAGTGAGAAACTGGCTGAAATGGATTGGACCAAGAATATTCAAATCTGTGAATTAGTTGCTCATGATAATAGGTATGTTCATTTAACATTTCCAACTCTCTCTCTCTCACTCTCTCTAAGAAAGGGTCGCGTTATGTGTGTATAGTGTAGTATGCTTGTTTTATCGGTCGCTTGTCTTATGGTTTTGTATCGAGTCAAATTAACAAGTCTTTTTTTACCCATTGCTTGGGAAGGGGTCTTGAACATTGTCATAACTTTGGTATAAGGTCAGCTGAACTGATGTCATTTCACCTATCTTTCATAAAAGGTTTTCACTTTTACATGTTTGGCATGATATTGCTGGAAACTGTTTAGCACATGATGTTACACACAGAAACAGTTGAGATATGTGAAGCTGATGACAGTCAGGTGTAAAAAATTGTGTTTGGAGGTGGGTTAATTAGTTTAGAAGTGAATGCTTGTTTCACTTTTGAATGTGGTTGGTTAATACAAAAGGGATAGAAGTTACCACATGTATGATCTGCCTCAACTAATTTCTCCATGCTTTTCATGAAATGGTGTCTTGTATTATATAAATAGTTTGATCAAATTGAGAATTTGGTTAGTGGTTGCACTCTGCAAGCCAACTTTTTTGGTCATGCCATATAGTCATTTATATCTTATCTGTTAGTTTAAACTTTCTGTCTTGAAATTGTGTTTCTCATTTGATTAAACTAAATAGTCCTTTATTCAGATTTTTATTATCCTCACTTTATCTTACATGCGCATTCCTTTGGTTATGGTGTAGACAAGCTAGAGATGTCATTAAAGCTATCAAGAAACGTCTGGGGAGTAAAAATGCTGATTCTCAACTTTACGCAGTTATGGTTAGTATGAGCCTGATTCCTTACTAATTTTTTTTTTTGGACTAATTTTAGTTTACCCCCATCAATTTTAGGTCGATCATCATGTTAGTCCCTTTTCTTTCAATTTCATCAAAAACATCCCTCGACTTCCAATTTTCATTAGTCGTGTCCAAACATCCGTTTTCCATCCAATTCCTCCGTCATGTGATGACTTGCATTAAGAAGAAAACCAAATTTGAAGTCGTTGGGCCCATAGACAAAGGGCAAAATAGACAAATTGCATTCAATCCCACCAAAATCACTAAGGTTAGAGGGTTGTGATGGGAACAAAGATGTTTATCGATATGGGGGAAAAATGGTCAGAAATGTCGTTTTTTTCAGAATTTGACTTTCTTCTTGTTGCCATGTCATCACTTGACGGATGAATTGGATGGAGAACGGAGGTTTGGACACGGCTGATGAAAATTGGGAGTCGAGGGGTGTTTTTGATGAAATTGAAAGAGGATTCTTCATACTTATTAGAATATGCTGTTACAATTTTAATCCCCTCCCTGTAGCCTTCCTTTCCTGATATGAACATCAAATAACTCAGAACTTTGTGGGTATTACTTAATCCTCCTCTTATGTGGTTTGATATAATATCGTCCATTTCTTTTGATTTTGTAGTTGCTGGAGATGTTGATGAACAATATCGGAGAACAAATTCATAAGCAAGTGATCGATGTTGGGGTTCTTCACAGTCTAGTGAAGATAGTCAAGAAAAAGGTGTGAACTTGTACTAATGTAGACAATAACTGAAACTAGGTGAATTTGTAAAATAATTCATTTACTTAGATTTTGTGGTGGTTACAGTCGGACTTACCAGTGAGGGAGCGCATTTTTCTACTGCTAGATGCAACACAGACATCCCTTGGCGGTGCTTCTGGAAAATTCCCCCAGTATTATACTGCTTATTACGACTTGGTGGTAGGTACAAACTACCAATATAACAGCTCTCCTTAATGAGAACATTTCGCTGGAATGATAGCATATGATATGTGATTAAGCATATCTTGTGAAATTATAGGTGCAGAGATGATAGAGATCTCAGTTTGTTTTGCAGACTCAATGTTACCAATTATTTAAAGAGCTTATGATTAATATAATTAGTAATTATATGATCGTAGTGAGGCCTAGCAATTTTTTAGAGCTAACATAATTCTCCTGTCCCTCCTCATGTACAGTGAGATTTGAGATTATGTAGGCTTTGTTTCCTTATAGGGTCAATCAACCTCACTAATTGTTGAGCCTAATGCTCTACTATATGGTGAAGGGAAACTCATTTGAGCATAATGCTCTACTATATGGTGAAGGGAAACTCATTTGGTTGATAGGTGGAAAAGATAGTGTTTTTATGGGTTGGGTGGAGTGTAAATATACAACTATGTTGCAATGTTGCAATTATGTAAGTTAATGTTCTGCATCAATGTTCATGTTAAAGCACTGATTTTAAAACAATATTATGCTGCTCAATATCATGCTTCTCCTATCATTCTCATAGAGTCCCAAACTTTTTATTTTTCTCAGTTTTATAAGAAGGTAAAAGTAGTGAATACCTTGTTAAGAATGTAACAAACAACTTACAAAAGATATGATTTTATCCTCGTGCATTCTTTTAATGGATTTCTTTTTATGATTGAAGATGGTTGTTCTGAAATTAGTAATGTGTTGGTAAGTGATAGGAGTGTCTATACTCTATAGCAAGTTGGTATATAATTGAATTACTGACCATCCGCTAAAGAACAAATTTTGCTGCCTCTGACTTTATTTTGTATCTTTTCAATGGTAGTCAACAGATCTAAAAAAAATGACTATCTCAAGAATCTTAATACTTTCATGTTAGGGGATTGTCTAACCCCTTCTGTATCATTTAATTATAGAGTGCTGGAATACAGTTCCCTCAAAGGCCTCCTCCAGTACCTTCAAATCGCCAAGTACCAGAACCAGCTAAGAATAATTTACCTAACAGGGATGAAGGGGTTGCTCCACGAGTGGAGCCACGTGTTGTTCCTGAATCTAGGTACTTTCAGTTCAACTTTTAATGCAAACTTTTTGTTAATCGAAACCATATAATGATGCATGCTCAACTATCCCTACAATAATTACACAAACATGTGTTGCGTACTCGCCTCCATGGGTTCACACAAAATCCACCAAGAGAATATGCAAATATGAAGTGTTACCAAGCCTTCTTGTTGTGACTTGTGTCTCCGAATGATCGTTATTTACTATTGCATTTGCATAACTGTTTCATGCAGTATTATCCAGAAGGCTGCTAATGCACTGGAGGTTTTGAAAGAGGTCCTTGATGCAGTTGATAGTCAGCATCCAGAGGTATGAAAATGAAGTTTGGAAAAATGAGTTACAGTGATATCTTTAACTATGCTACTTGACAAATTGACATCTTTATGGTAACTTCTAAGGTAAAGTTTATATCTGTGTAGGGTGTCTTTTTTCGTTTTTCGGGTTTTGAGAGTGACAAACAGAAATAAAAAATGTGACACATTCCCTTTTGGTACTTGATGATGATAGTTTGTGTTGATAGGAATTCCTTCTGTTCTCATATACTCATTTTAGCTTAAGAAAGGATTGTAAAACCAATTTCTACATACACAAAGTTGGGCTAATTGGCTGATTACTTACTTCACATCTCATCCTTTCTATGTGTAAATAAGGTTGTCAACCTTAAGCTGGTGTTGCATTGTTAACTTCCTTCTCATTATGAACTTTGGGAAAATGAGTTACAGTGATATCTTTAACTATGCTACATGACAAATTGACTTTCTGGTAACTTCTAAGGTAAAGTTTATATCTGTGTAGGGTATCTTTCTTCCTTTTTTGGGATTTGAGAGCGACAAACAGAAATAAAAAATGTGACACATTCCCTTTTGGTACTTGATGATGATAGTTTGTGTTGATAGGAATTCCTTCTGTTCTCATATACTCATTTTAGCTTAAGAAAGGATTATAAAACCAATTTCTACATACACAACATTGGGCTAATTGGCTGATTACTTACTTCAAATCTCATCCTTTCTATGTGTAAATAAGGTTGCCAACCTTAAGCTGGTGCTGTATTGTTAACTTCCTTCTCATTTTGTGTAACACAAATCTTTACCCCGTATGTTTCAATGATTTTTTTTTTTTTTTTTTGTGTGCACGGTCTGACCCAAGGACTCATCAAAAAGTGGTAGTTCAAGTTGATTTTCGATTCCTAGGCATTGCTTAAGTATCATGGGTCTCCTTGATACATTGCATTATTGATATGGTTATGATGGTGCACAATCTCAGCTTTAAGCTTGGCCTCCTTGCCAAGGTATATGACACTTGTACCGATGGACAGAAACCTGTGATGTGTGTACCAAATCACAGAATGATTTATATGCCTACAATTCCACTCCATATTGTAGCATATGGACTGCATCATTTCCTTCATCAGCATGGTGTTGTCATCATAACCATGTACTTTGAGCTGCATAGAGTCATAGACACTGGGCTAGGCCGTCACCAATACCATTAGTAGTACTAGTACCCAAGGACCCCTTCAAATGATGCTGAAGTCCCTTCTCGTCTACCCTATATCTCCAATCCCCTAAATGCAGTGTCAATGTGGGGAGGGGGGCCACTTATAAGTTACGGCCATCATATGTCTGCAGTGTGTACGTGAGGCATGGACTTGGATATTCAAGTCTGACAGAAGAAGCTTCCGTTAGATGTTGGGAGTGGGGATATCTATTCAAAATGAATATGTAGGGAGTTCGGACATCTATGTGTTTGCATGTTTTAATTTATATACCTTGAGTCTATAAAAAAAGTAATTACACTGTAAGGCCCTTGGGTCCCAAGTTAGTTGTCTTAATTTCTTTAGGTATTACCTTTTCGAGTTTTGACTGTTAGATATGTTTCTTCAGGGGGCAAAAGACGAATTCACCCTTGATCTTGTGGAGCAATGTTCATTCCAAAAGGAAAAAGTTATGCATCTTGTGATGACTTCTCGGTAAGACTGTCCTCTGAAGTGTATTGATTTGCCTCATATTATTGGCTTCATAATATTGTTGAACTGCACTCTGATAACTAAATGTTGTAGATGTTGTGTTAAAATATACAAGGGGTGCAATAAAAATATAGGTCTCAATCAAACCATGATATAATTATTTGGGATAACAAGAAGATATAGTTCTGGAAACTGGAAGGAGCAACCTAAATGTCTTAAAATGATGCATAAATGTGGAAACCCTAGCCAGTACAGAGACCATAAACTGCAGCTGCCTTTTAGTCAAGCAAGGAAGAACCTAGACATGGGCTTTATGGTATCCAAATGGGGTATTCTTATTGGGTCAAGAAATTCCAAACTGTTTTCCTTTCACCTTTTGAAGGATGGACTGTTGGAAATGTGAACTTAACATAGTACATGGCCTTGATGGCAGCTGCAGTATTCTCTTAAAATGTGATCACTTTAGCTCAGGAACAGGGGACGTGTAGATGCTAAGCATACATTAAAGCAAAAATGCATTCATTTACTACTTATAGCACTTGGAACTTCAAGTGATCCATGTGTTTTGACTTTCTTAGGAATGAGAAGGTGGTTTCTCAAGCTATCGAATTAAATGAGAAGCTCCAGAAGGTTCTTACAAGACATGATACCCTTCTTTCTTGCAAGCCTACATCAACCGTAAACCATCTTGTTGAAGAACCGGGAGAGGAGGAAGAAGAAGAGCCAGAACAGCTTGTTCGAAGGTACATTCAACTACATGGGATTAGAATTTTCGTGGAAACTTGATCATACGCAGGTTCTCTACATGGGAATATATTATTCATATAAGTTTCTTTTTAATCTGGGTGTGCTCTGGCAATTTCCTTTGATTGGAGATTACAAGTGTTGGAATAATTTCGTGATCTGACATTAGTTTTCTGTGGCTGAAAACCTTGACAGGCTACGGAAAGGAAAAGCTTGTGTGAGGCCCGAGGATGAAGAGCGGTCGGCTGAGCGTCCCAACTTGGGTTTGCTTGGATTATCCAATCCTGGAGAAAGGCTCAACCGTCCACTTATACGACCACTTTGCTTGGAGCCATCACCTGAATCAAATGGACATCATCCACCTGTTGCTATTCCACCCCCACCTGCCAAGCACATTGAGAGGGAAAGATACTTCCAGGAAACCAAAGTGGATGGCTCTAGTTTGGCTGGCCACGTCAGAGGCCTCTCATTACACAGTCGCAATGCAAGTAGCTCTCTCAGTGGAAGCATGGATTTGAGTGACTGACTGTCTTACTAAGGGGTCATGTCTTGTGTGCTTAGTCTGTTTCATTGTTCTTTAGCAGTTGATATGGTGTCGGCTTCAGATTGGGTAGTTCTATTGGTGTTGTGGACAAGTTGGAAATATGCTGAAGCTTCTGTATTAGAGTCATGCTTCATATGTTATCTTGTGTCCTGACCTCAGGTTTTGTGTTTCTAAGCTTGACCCTTTTATATATGATATAGGACTGTACAGAGAATTTAAGAGGCTAATTTTATTCAATTTATTTGACACAATGTCTGTGTTTTGCATTTGGGCAATGACTCCAAAAATCTGTATCAAGTGAGTTCTAATCATCCCATATAAAGATCAAATCAAGTCTCTTCTCAATCTCCAACAGATTAAGTTGGAGCAAGAGCCAACATTGAAGCCAATGATCCATCATCAGTTCATCACTCTTAAAAATAGGCACAACAAGGGTTTGGAGATCAAAAACACCTTCACCCACCTTTATCAGAGGAGACCACCACTAGCTTCTTGGTTATAGAAATGAGTCACTCAGTCTACTTCACAGTAAAAAATCACCAGCTTCCGTAGCATTATGATCCCAGATCATACTATTTCTTTCCTACCAAAGACTCCTCAAGCAATACAAGAACAGTAGACCAATAATGTATTGAAAGTGAACTTACTAGGATGGATGATTGGATGTACATTAAAGCCTAGTGGGAGGGTGGGGGTGAATAGGCTTTTAGACAAAAACATATGCTTAATTTTAAGGGATTTGATTAAGACCCAAGTCACCAAAACTGTGGCAGGAGGATTTCTGACTGCCTACAATCCCAGGAACCCAGATTTCTATATTATTTTCAAATTAACTACAAACAAAAAATTACCATGGCCGAGCCTAAGATTTTTAGGTTCAGGAGCAAAGAGAAACTTTAAAATGACGTATGTTATTACGACCCCATTCATTTTTTTTTGTTACAATAATAGTAGTCGAGTGCTACCACTCCGGGGTCGGGAGCAATATGTAGGTATGACCCCTCCCCAAGAGATGTTTTTCACAAGCTGGGGTTCGAACCAAGGACCTCCTATTACTAGAAGAATCCTTGCACCATCCGCCCCACTTGCAGCCTAACATGCTTCCACTAGACCAACCCCATTAGGTACGACCCCATTCACTTTAGAGTATGTAACTCTAATATCTCATTCCAATGAAATCATACAAATAAGTTTTTATTTTGTATATTTTTAGACTATTTTGCCTTCAATCCCTTAAACACATTCATAGTGTGAGTGACCGAATAAGAATAGATTCTTCTCGGATCTCGTTGGAATTTCTTGAATGTCACTGGAATCTCACCTTACCTTGTCGGAACCATACCGGACCCTCGCCGAAGGTAATATTTACTGAGGGGCATAAGAAATCCATAAGGTAAAAAATCATATGTAATTAGTAAAATAGTTTTTTTTTATGGAGTAATTAGTAAAATAGTTAAAGAAACAAAGTTTATAAAGGCCCAAGAGGCTAGGAGAACCGCCCTTCCTTCTCCTCTCTCTCTCTCTGTGAGTCCTCCTCTCGCATGCATTTCACCACTTCTCCATTGTAAGATTCCCCAACTCTCTCCTTCTCTCTCTTCCTTCTTCTCTCTCACACACACTCAAAGCTTGTAGCTTTGTTTTCATGGATTATTACTGATAAAAGCTCTGAGCTTTTTGCCTGTGGCGGGAACGCGCTCTTGTTCTTACATTGTTTCCGATTCCTTTGCTTTCGATCGCTTCGTCTTTGATTTGTTTGTGTTGTGAAATACGGATTAGGCTTGATGCCCATTTCCCTGATTGCGGTGTTTTGTGTTTTGTGGTGCTTTGTGTCCCTTAAATGCTGCGTTGTGGGAATCTAGGGTTTCTGGGGTTTTGATCATCAACAGGGTCCTGAGTTGTGTTTGATGAAATAGATGATGTACTGGTTTTTGTTTAGCTTGTGTGATTTTTGAAGCTTGTGTAGTTTTGTTGATCAATGCTAATGAGATGTGTGCTTCCTGATGCTTGTGGATTTTTTATTTGAGCTGTTCCAGAAACTATGAAATTGTATTTGTGAGGTGTGAACTGGTTTAAGATGATTGGGATGGATTTTCTTTAATTGAAATCAAGTTTTGCATCTTTTAGGTGATGTGTGTTGTTGGGATTTTGGAATGCTGTTTTCTTGATTGATGATTTTCTTGATGCTCGGGTTATATGCTTCTCTGAAATTTGAGGGAATGAGTGAAAAAGTGGAATTTCAAGCTGTGTGTTTAGTTTCTTCGCTGGAGTTGAATTTGGTTACTGAATCAAACTGGTTTTGAACATTTGCATAAGGCTATGCTAACTGGGCTTAGTCTTGCTTCCAGAACTCTTGCATTGTTTATTGTTATTGTTTTATTCACTTTAAGCTCTTGATGCAGCTAACTTTTATTCATTTAATGAACTGAATTTTCTATATGCAGGATTCTCGTGGGCCTTGTTAGTGCATCTTCATTGAGTTATGAGGATGCCCCTATTGAAAAGAAAGCCTTTTCCCTTGGCTGAACTGCCTGATGACTTGGATCCAAATGAGCTCGTATACCAAGTTCGGTATACAGGAGAGATATTTCGGGATTATAAGTATCCTTTCCTTATACTATAAAAGTTGTTTGACTCTTTTTTCAACTTTATTTCTTTTTGCTTTTGTTTCTTATCGTACTGCATTTTGTGTGCTCTCCAAGTATAACACATGTAAAGCAGGATGAAGACAAATGATGTTGATCAAAGTTCTGTGTCTTTAGGCATCTAAAAGATAGAATGGGGAGGGGAAAGAAAAATTTAACCTTTTACAGTTTTCATGCATGTTCAAATTAGCATTTATCTTGTCTGACTTAACATGGATCAGTGAATATTTGAACCGTATAAATTTGTATCGCCAAAGAATTTGGATGTGCAAGGTTTCTGGAAAGACTAACTTGACGTACGAAGAGGCTTTGCTATCAGATGAACATGCAACAGAGAAGACTCATATGTTCCCTAAAGAGCTCATGGCACCTGCTCTGCAGATTATTCAATACAGTAAGAACTAATTTTGTCCAGTATCTTATACATTGACATAGCATATGTTTTTCTTTTCCTTAGTAGATGTTCCAGCTCCATACGTCATAAGTTCATATATAGACATTTTTTCGTTAGTGGAGGTTCGTCTAGATCATCAGAAGAAAGTTATCTTTTTCCCCCCTCTAATTGAGCACATTTTTGGTGACATTATAAGTAGTGTGCCTCGTCTTCGAAAAAAAAAAAAAGTACATGCCTTTGCTGTGTGTAGATTAGGTTCTTTTAATCAAACAGAAGGGAAGACTTGACTTGAGGCTTAATCTAAGATAAATGCCTCAATTCCACTGAACTCCTTAAATATCAAATCTGTATTAGATAATCTTCATATGCTATCATTAGAAGTAAATGTATGCTGAGATCCTCCAATATGGTGATTGGGGGCATCAGTTCTTTATCTTATTGCTGCAAGTTTGTGGTTGGTAATGGGGAAAGTATGAGGTCTTGGGAAGAGAGATGAGTTGGTGAAAGCTTTTTACCAGTACTTTCCACATTTTTGGATTATCGCATTATCATCTTTTTCCATTTGTACGGGGTCTACTAATGCCCTTTATTCTTCCACTCAGTTGGGACTTTGGTTTTGTAGGGAACTTAAGAGATACCAAAGTAGGAGCGCTTATGTCTTTTAGAGGGTGTATTCTACTGGTTTAATGACTAGAAAAAAAGTCTGGTTTCTGGAGTCATCTGGGAGTTCATGATAGGAAACATTTTCATTCAATACATTCTATCGTATAAGGTGGTGCATGCCTGATAATAATCTGTAATATTCTCAAAAATGTATAGTTATAGTCTTGCCAGATTTCAGTGAATGATTTGTCCTTTACTGGTGGGATTCATATTTCATTCATAAGATTCTTCTGAAAAGAAAAAAAAACATATATCTTTTATAAAATTAACAACAGTAGCAATTTTGTTTGTTTATGCTCTTCAGTCGACCATATCACACATTCTGATAAGCAACTATTAGGATCTAGATTAAAAGGCTTGTTTACAGCCTATTCTAGATGCTAGATGTACCTTGATTCTGTTGGCAACTAAATTCACAAATCATTGCTGTTGGTTTTCAGTCATAAAGTTGTAAATTTGTATCAGGCTTCTGCTGATTTGTGGTTCCAACATTAACACAGTACAAAATTTGTTAACTTTTTTTCATGGCAGGTATGCTTCCATTGAAAGATCTTGCTGACATGATAGCTGCAAAGTTGAATGAGCGGTTATGTGTCGGTGCTGAGTTGTATGCAAAGAAGGATGGTGGTACATATTCTTGCAAAATATCAAAGGTTCTTGAGGATGGTACTGGAACAATCAACTATGAGGTGGCCTGGCTGGACAGGAATAAGGAAGTTACTGGGACTTCCATCGTCAATGAGGAAGATCTGATACAGAAGAAGCCTCAATTTAGTAGAAACTTTGTGAAATTGTTTATTCGGGAATCTACCTACCGAAATGCTCCTTGGGTGCTTCATGATAAACTTGCACAAAGCCATGGGATCTCCAAAAGTGTTCCACAGAACTTAAAGGGCAAAGTTTTCTTCAAGGATGGATTACTAGTTTGCAAGAAAAGAAAGGAAATGGGGGAGGTAGTTGAATAAACTCATTTATCTTTTTGTTGAAATGTTGACATTGTTCCCCTGTCTTATAGTTTATCATATGCAGGAAGCACAAGATGAACCAGGAAATTTTAAAAAGAAAAAGTCTGATGGTTCAGGTACGTCGTAACATTTTATAACATAGACTGTAAACCTATAAATTGTTATTTATAGGGGATTACTGCATCGGTATTTGATCTAAAAAGATTTTCCCAGACGCATGTCTTGTAAATATTGTCAATCTATTTAATATTAACAATCTGTTGGCTTGAATTTGCAGAAATTGATCAACCAGCAGAAGAATCTATCAAGTATCCAATTGATGACCTCTTGGTGCAGCCACATCCAGATGATCCAATTTTTACAGATCGCCCGTCTCCATCTAGGGACTTTAATGTTCCAATGGAATGTGTTGGTGATCTTTTAATGATTTGGGATTTTGTTTCATCTTTTGGAAGGCTATTGCACTTATGGCCATTTTCTCTTGAAGATTTTGAAAAAGCTATCTGCCACAAGATGGGCAATTTGACTCTTCTTTTTGAAACTCATGCCGCTCTTCTTCGGGTGCTCATAAATGACAACGGTGAACATGTTTTAGCTGTACAGAAGCGATGGCCAAAGGTTAAAGACCAACTTATTATTTCTATTTCCTAATGTTTCATTTCCTGTTTGTTTTGGTGTTGATGGCCTGATATCTTTTCCCCTGTTTTTTTATATCTTGTTTTTCTTTTTCAGATTACATTAGTCACTTGGACGGACTGTTTGTGGAATTTCTTAGAATTGGTGAAGATTTCTGAATTACATGAGCACACAGCAACTATCAAGCGGGGCCACTATGGCCTTTTAGATGCTAACGCTAAATTGGCAATCTTCCGAGAATTGATTAATCTAGCACTTGAATCAAATATTGTTAGGGAGAAGTTGGATGAAATTGTTGAACAGAGGCAAGCACTTGGGGCCTCAAGGAGAGAGGAAGCATTGGAGGAAGCCAGAAAGAAACGAGAAAAGAAAGAGCAGTTGAAGGCTGAGCCGGATGTCAATCGAGTAGTTGATCCCAAGAGTGCAGGAAATGCTTCAGCAAACGGTAACCGTATAAAGCAGAACGGAGATATAGTAAAGAAAAGAAATGGTGAGATCTTATTAAATAGGGAGGATCATGAATTGGATAAAAGGTATTGCTTTTTGATCGTCATATATAAGAAATATATGTGTATGTGTGAGAATCTACTCATATATATCTAGATACTGAACGATTAAGATGAGAATCTATGATCGAACGGTTAAGGACATTCTTAGTGGAGAAGGGCTGATATAGCTATATATATATATATATATATATATATATATATATATATATATATATATATATATACTTATTGTAGAAACGTCCTCCTGGTCAGCAAGTGACCAAGAATTCACTTCAGTCACCAGACCTTGGATTTAATATTAAATGTTGAGATAAGGAATAATTTTTGTTGTTTAATTATCAGCCGTTAACATTAGATCCGAAGGTATGACCAAGAGGTCACTACTCTTAGTTACTGATCTTCCTTTAGTTTTAGGTTTGAAAATCTGTTTTCATTTCTTATAGTGAGAACAAGCAATTGGACACCGCGTCAAAGCAGAATGGGGTGGGGAAAGCTCCAATAAACAATGGGAAAGATTTATCTGACAAGGAAGCAATGAAACTGCCAAGGGATGATGGAAAGGATGTCAGGGGAAAGAGTAGCAAAGAACGGGTTTGGTCTATCTCCTTATTCAGCTCCTATCTGTGTCACTGTTTTCCTGTCATACCTTTTTATGAAAATCCTTGCTTAACAGAGAGAACATTATGAGCGGGAGATGGAGAAGCTATTTGTACGCACTGACTCCTTGGGTAAAGACAGAAATCATAACAAATATTGGTGGTTCCAGCGAGATGGTAGAGTATTTGTTGAGAGTTCTGATTCCAAGCAGTGGGGATACTATTGTAGCAAAGAAGAGGTACCAAGTTACTTCACTATCATAACTGTGATGGTTTTGTTTTGCAAATATTTATGATATATTTTCTTATTTGGATTTGAACAGATTAATTTGTTGATGGGGTCACTGAATTGCAAGGGTGTGAGAGAGAGGGAGCTCAAACAGCAGCTAGAAAAATTTCAGAGCAGAATAAGGTTAGTTAATTCAACTTTGGAATTGATTCTCTGAATTTAATATTCTCTCTATGTATACTTTTAGATTTAGTTGCATAAGCGTGTTATCTCCGCATGTTTATTTTGGATAGTTAAGCAGGGTGAATCCTGATTTAAGATATTTGAGTTAGACTGAAGGAGAGATGCAGCTCTACTGTTGATTCTAATGGGCTTGATAAGATATTTTGTTGAATGCTTGAACTTTTTTGGCTGCATATAAAATGGATCTTCTCTAGAATTGATGAGTTCAGCTCCTGAAATCTTTATAATTTGAATCCTATTATAGCCTGCTTTTATCATATTTGAAGTTTATTATTGCTTGCTCATTTATATTATGTGTTAACCAAATGCATTTTGACAGTGTTGCTCTCGAAAAGAGATCAAAGGACTTGGCTCAAAAGATTGCAATGGAGGATGAGTCTGTGGTTCGAAGGTCTACTCGTGTGCGTGCTCCACCAAGCAAAAACCCTGCCAACGCTTTCCTTGAGTACGTTAACAAGTGGAAGGAGGAATAACTGGGCTTTGTTTTTGCGTTGAAGAGGCTAATGTTCCAATTAGTTTAGACTATTGGCTCCTGTACCTCTCTACATTTAACTTGGCATTAGGTCAAATTAGAGTAGGATTTTTTGATGGACTCCAATACTTCCTTGTGTCTTGGAAAATGTTTGGACTTTGGAGTCCGGGGCCGAGGAAGTGAGGACATAAAAGTTGGAGAAGAATAGGGAATGAGCAGGCATGTATTTGTGCTTTGCCATTCAATTTTTTGTAAATGATCTTGGTTCGCATTGCTTCTCATGAATAACTGAGGCATAACATATTATGACTATCATCATTATCCATCTGTCCTATACAAGATGATTGCTACCGGCAAAGTGCGACTCTCATCCTTTTATCTCCAAGCTCGCTCCTTATCTTATTTCCTTTTGGACAGCCAAGTGACTCCTAGAAGTTGTTGTGGGATATCAAGTGTTGGAGGGTGGAGTCTAGTTGCTCTTGTACATACATTTGTTCTCCCACAATGATGTTCAACTATTAGACCGGCTCCAAAGCCTCCAAATGTCAACAATATGAAGCAAGTTATAAGAATTGTGTTGAACACCAAATGGTTACAGTGAACGCTGTATGGTTGATATAGAGAAAATGACATCAACCTAAGGAAATATTATACGGGATCCACTATTGCATGGAGTAGACCATTTTTGATAAAATAAAACTGTAAAGTAGATTACGTCGATGCCTGAATAGACTAGCTTTACTTGATCTCAAATCATAACTCTAGTCTACCTCTGTACATCGAGTTAGTGTACTTCTATATCAAATTAGTTTAGCTTAGAACATTTCCATTCGAAATATGCATTTTGGACACTTTAGCCTAACAACTCTAATTTGACATTGTCAATAACCACCAATCAAACAAACGGTGTGTAAATGACATTGTCGATTTACGCTTACATTTGTCCAAGTAGTATGCACACCATGGACTTTTTAATGTGTTAGTACATCAATGTATAAGAAAAAGAAATTGAAATGGATTAAAGCGGCAGGTTTTGGTGGTTTTAGCGGGTCAATTGAAAAGTTCCAAAGGTATAAACCCCGCCAAACCTAATCTCGAGATTCACTTTTTCTAATCGGAATCTGAAACCCATTAATCATCTTCCTCAAAGCCTCCACCTTTTGGGTGAGTCTTTAATCGCTTCGATACTTGATGGGTTCCAGTTTCCATGCACACCTACCACCTGTTTGATGAAATGTCTCAATGAATGAATGAATTGCAGGTTTAAAACATGTACGGGAGAAAGGCGTGCCAATTGGTGAAAGAAATCGCAATCAGCGAAAAGGGCCAGCTCACTCCTTTCAGTGTAAGACCCCCAACTCTCAAATCAATTCCCTCATTTCTTACTTTCGTTTCATTTCTTTACTTGTTCTTGCAGAGTGAACTATTCGATCAAGTGATTGAAGAATGTAAACAGCACTATCATGAGCTAGAGTGCTTGATAAGGTAAACCCAATTTTGCCTCATTCCTTTATATATATGTTATTATCAAGTTGGGGGTGTTTATACAAATCCATATAGATCCGCTGAGACTGTCGATCTCTTGGTCTTTCTGTTTACATTTCTATCTGTTATGATATATCCTCTAACTTGTATACTCAAGAAAGTCGTATGACTTTGCAACAGGAGAATGGAAGAACAAGGATTAAATGTCGAAACAGCTAAAAATGAGGACCACTATGGAGCACTCATCCACCACCTCTCTTTAGTTCGCAACAAACGCTGCTTGATGGCATATCTGTAATGCTTTCTCTGTTCTGTAATTACATGATTAAACTGCTAGCTGGTTTACATGTTTTAGGTTTATCATATTCACTGGCTAATATTTTATTGGTGTAATAACCACGCAGGTACAACCGAGCAGAAGTATTACGAACTCTGATGTGGAAGGTCGGGTCTCTAATTCCTGAAGAAATTGAAGAGAAACTCAGTTACTCAGAGAAAGAGTACATTAGAAAACATTCAGCATCTCTGAAAAAATATATGGCGAGCGTGGAACTAGATTTGGAAGTGGTAATCTCTCTCTCTCTCTCTCTCTCTATACACAAACTTAGACCTTGATAATGGCCATGAGATAAACATATGAGCTATTTTCTTCATTTTTTTGAAAGGAAACATATGAGCTATTTAAAGTCTAGATATTCCTGTCGTACATGAACATGCTATTGACAAAAATGATTTGAGAAAGCTGATTGGTTCGAAGTGAGAAAATTTGTGTACATTCTAGGTTAGACTATATATTCCTGAATGTGAAGGTTTCACTATCCAGACTAGTTGGCTGTAACCAAGTTCACTGCTACCGGTCTTTGTTTATCATTATTATGATTATAATGACATGCCCAATGCCATTATCCCAATTTAATGGCTGTCATAAACTTTTCTCTAGGTGTATCGAGTTGTGAAATTAATACTTAGATGATGTCTCTTATAACCTTGTGTGTGTTATGGAATGGTGGAGAAAAGCGTTGGTTTAGGGGGGTAAGTACACATGACAGGAAAAAAAGCAATGAATTTGTTCTCATTTAGATTAGTTGGTCCAATAATCCAAACACCTATGAAGCATAATACTATTAGTAGCTGCAGTAACTAAACCAATATCACATAGAAAGATCTTTGCTTCAGCTCTAGGTGCGATGAATCCATTGATTTAAGAATCCTTTGGGGTTGTGGGGTGCTAGCTGTAGTTTGGGCGGTGTGGATGGAAAGAAATAAAAGATTTTTGATACCTATGGCGGAGAGGGAAGACCTACGGGAGAGAGTTAAGTTCTTGGCATTGTTATGGGCTTCTACTTCTAAGGTTTTTAGGGATTACACTCCTTCCATTATTCTTAACTGGCAAGCAGTTGAAATATAAGCCCCAAAGCCCTAAGCTTTGAGTTAGCTTTAACAGATGGGCTGCTAAGCGTCTATCCCTAGCTGCCCTCTTTAGCTATCTAAGCGGACTCCTTGTCAGCCTCTTTTGTACAGTGCTTTTTGTTTCATTAAAAAGCTGTTTTTTTTTCTTTTAATAAAGTAAAAAGAAAAAAAAGAAGAGAAGATATTAACTTGTAATATTTCCCAGGACAAGCTTTCCAAATGAACTCTCACTGCAAAAGATGCTTTATAGTAGCCAGCATATGCATGTCTAACAGACTTGACATTACATGGGTGCGGGTTGTGCAATAGGCCTATTATGTAGTAAATGCTATGGGGTATCCCTAATTAATTACGAGTGAGAATTCTTATGCAGGCATGCCTATTTATTTAGTGGAGATTATGACTCGTTATTGTCTTAGATTATCATCTTGAGTTGTTGTGTGTGCCAGGATATGGTACCACCAAAAGATCCCTACATCAAGGTGAGAGTCCTTGATGACTTGGGTGGAGATATTATACTCAGTGATGACAAGAAAGCAAATTTTACTCGTCACTCGATGCATTTTCTTAAACGAACTGATGCCGAGCAGCTCATCTCACAGGTATGTTCATGAACTGAATGCTTGAATGCTCCACTTGGATGTGCAGTTGTCTAACTACAATTACTCAACTAATAGGGAAAGATGGAGGAACTCAAAGACTAATGGGCACAACCTGCTAAGCCTTAGATCCTTGAACTTATATATTTTGTTGTTATGATAATCGTACGCTTAGTGTTTTTTAATAATGAAGTTGTTTGGCTAGACTAGGTTCCCTGCAAAAAACATTACAGTGAAGTTGAAAGGTGTATATGTAACTTCCTCTATGAGGCCTGATGAGCTAAAGACGGTGTGAATTAAAACTAATATTGGACATGTTTCATGTTTGTTACGAGATCTGTTGAGTCACTTGTATGATCGTGTCCTAGGTGATTCCCATTTGGTTCCCAACATTTCCTTTAAAAGCACTTTTATTTTAGGATTGTGTCGTAGTTGCAATTCTCTTGCATATTTTCCCTAGGCTGTTTCTCCAAACATAAACAGATTCCTGTCAAACTTTCAACTTGGACATATAATATTTTACATATTGCTCTGAAGTATTCATGCTGAAGAGTCATGATGTCCAAGAGAGTTCATCGTCACCTATCATTGAATCGAATATCAAGGTTTGAGATTAGAAAGCTATATATGCATTCATTTTATCTCAATCTTTATATTAGATTCAAGGCCTCAAGGGTGTGTACCATGAATTCTTTAATCACGGGAAGAACACCAAACAAGCTTTCTATCCATGATAAAGGACGTGACATGGCACACTGAATGTAGAGTTCATATGTTGCCTGTGATGCAATTAAACATCATACTCTTCAATGTAGTTAGAGTAGGTTTAGATCAAGTTGTCATTGTTGGGTAAATCATATTGTGAATTGAAAAGAAAGTAATAATACTTCCTGATTTGGATCCCTCAGATACATAAGCTCAACTGGTCCTATAATCAAATTTTGTAGCCTTTTAAAAAAAGGAAGCCCTTATGATCTTCCTAACCACTTGTTGTTACATTGCTCTTCGCTCTACCTCTGAAAGATGCTTACACTTGTCTATCACCTTTTCCCATACCCACTCCCTCCCCGCTAGTTTTGTCTATTTTCATGTGCTTCTCCAGCACTTGCAATGCAAGTATTGGTGATAGAAAGTACTTGGTGCCCTTCATTTCCATGACCATCATCCTCAGCATCAGTTTCCTCAATGCTATTCAGTGAGTTACAGCACATAGGCACCAGCTAGCTGTTAAATGTAGCATATGGTTCGCCAGGCCCTCAGTCTTCCAGTTGGTAATTTCATATAGAGATGTTATGAGAAAGACACTCCCCTTAGTTCTGCCAGCGTTTAACATCTTTGAACAAATCTGAACAGAACGGCCATAACATGAATATGTGAGGATGATTATATTGAGTTATGTTTCTTATCTGTTTCGATTGTGCCATCCAAGAAGCTGTTGGTGAACCTCTACTTTGCTTGGGAAATTTTCAGAATTTTTTTCTGAATTTGTAAAGCTAGCTACTTCTTGATATATTATTAGGAATGTCTTGCTCGTTAAGTAGCGGTCAAGCCGCAGAGAACCAACAGGACGACGACTAAATGGTGATTAGGGTTTAGGGTAGCTTAAAATCTTAGTCTTGTAACAATTAATCAGGAAGGATTGCTTTCAAACAAGAATGGGTGGCGCTTGGCAACCTGGATTGTGTGCGTCTTACTGGCTTTAGCGTGATCTCCAGAAATGTTAACTGCTAATCAATTCTGAGGCACTTCAATGCCCCATTTGGGAAATTTTGAATGAAGAGTGTTGTGACATTTTGAATCTACTTGTCGAAATTCATGCGGGCGTGGTTTAACACCTACATGCAAATCCACTATACAGTCGAGACTGCCTTTTGATAATATCTTTGGTGAGCAATATATATATATTGTTAAAGGAAGAAAATATTTTGCTGATTCGTTGCTGGCATGATTGAGTGATTGTAGGATCTGGTTTTATTCCTTACCTAGAATAGCTTCTGGAACTTGTATATTATAGCATAGCTTTGTACAATTGAGATGATCCAATATACACCCATTCACATATCAATTTGTTTATGGTATCAGAGCACCGATTCTGGTGTCTCTAACCCACTACTTTTGCCACAAACAACCACAAACACCATGGCTGAGGTCATTGAAACCCCAGAACCACAAAACACCGAACTCATTCCTTCATCTAAAGGCAAAGATGTGAATGATTTTGACACACCCAACCCTTTGACCTTACACCCATCTGATACACCAGGGCTCAAACTGGTTAGTACACTGCTGGACGGAAACAACTATGGAGAATGGAGCCGAGCTATGTGCCTTAGCCTCAGCGCCAAGAACAAGATAGGACTGATTGATGGTACAATCAAACCACCTCCACGCACCGATCCAAGGTTCCCTATGTGGAAGTGCTGCAACGACATGGTATTGTCATGGATCGTTCATTCGATTCAACCAAACATCGCGCGTGGAGTGATCTTCTCAGATACGGCATTTGGGGTGTGGAGAGATCTTCATGATTTATTCTCTCAAGGAGATGACTCAAGGATTTATCAAATTCGGCAAGAGATCGCCGAATGTTGCCAAGGCCAGCAATCTGCTTCTATCTATTACACTAAACTCAAAGCCCTTTAGGATGAATTATCCTCTTACCAGGAACCTCTTGCTTGTAGTTGTGATGCTATGCAGATCTTGTTTGACCGGGAGGAGAAAGAGAGAGTCATGCAGTTCCTCATGGGGTTGAATGAATCTTACTCAACTATTCGCGGGTCAATCCTGATGATGAGTCCACTTCCAAATACAAGGAAGGTTCATGGTTTGATCCTTCAACATGAGAGGCAGATGGAGGCGGCAGCTCGTCGAGATATCCCACAAACATCTCATGCTATGCAGGCTGCGAGGACATCAAATCCACCAAAGTCCTCCTTCTTCCGCAAACCATTGAAGTGCACATATTGTGAGGAAGACACTCATTTGGTGGATCGCTGCTTTTACCTGAGAGGGTTTCCAGTGGGCCACAAATGGCATGGCAAGAACGTGCAGCCCAAAAACAAAAGAGGATCAGCCCACAACATTGAGTTGAAGAAGGAACCCACAAATGAAAGCCCAACCCTCACAGCTGATGAATACAAGCAGATCATGGCCATGTTGCACGAAAAGAACGGTAATAATCAACCATTCGCAAATGCGACAGGTATATTCACATCCAATTGCAAAGAGATAAACAGTGATATTCATTCGACATTATGTTGGATTGTGGATAGTGGAGCAACTGATCACGTATCATATTTGTCACCCACTCACAATAAGATAAGAACAACCCATGATTTTATTGGTTTACCTAATGGAGGACAAGCTGCAATTGAAAGTACTGGGTCTATTAAATTGTCACAAGAATTATCTCTTGACGGAGTTTTGCATGTTCCTAAATTTCGTGTCAACTTGATTTCTGTGAGTAAGTTGACACGTTCCTTGAGATGTATTGTAATCTTTTGTCCGGATTTTTGTGTTGTGCAAGACGTGGATACGAAGAGGACGATTGGCCTGGGCAAGCATTTTAATGGGCTCTATTACCTCACACCCC
The DNA here is from genome assembly GCA_009720345.1 of Fragaria iinumae. Taxonomy (NCBI): domain Eukaryota; kingdom Viridiplantae; phylum Streptophyta; class Magnoliopsida; order Rosales; family Rosaceae; genus Fragaria; species Fragaria iinumae. The sequence goes on along the minus strand of CM019117.1, from coordinate 18,815,935 downwards.
AACAGAACCCCCACCTTGCCAATCATATCTCCCGCACCTCCAACCTATGGCACCAACGTCTTGGGCATCCATCTACCGCACCTCTCCATCATCTCTCTAAAGTTATTCCAGAAATTATGTTTAATCCTCACCACATTTGTGACATTTGTCCCTTAGCAAAACAAACTCGGTTGTCTTTTCCTTCCAGTTCAATAAAAACAGTTGCACCTTTTGATTTAATTCATTGTGACATTTGGGGACCGCACAAAACTCACACACATTCTCGGGCTCGCTATTTCTTAACCATTGTTGATGATTTCACTCGTTTCACTTGGGTACATCTTATGAGCTTCAAATCCAATACTCAACCTTTATTGAAATCATTCTTCTCATGGGTCAAAACGCAATTTCATCGTGACATCAAAATTTTGCGTGCTGACAATGGGGGTGAGTTCACATCCTTGCGTGCTTTTTTCGCAGAACATGGTACCATTTTCCAACACACCTGCGTATATACACCTCAACAAAATGGGGTAGTAGAGCGCAAACATCGCCATCTTTTGAATGTGGCCCGAGCTCTCCGATTTCAAGCCAATTTACCGCTACAATTTTGGGGTGAGAGTATTCAAACCGCTTGCTATCTCATCAACCGCCTTCCCACTCCTTTACTTTCTCACAAATCTCCATATGAACTCTTACATAATACACCACCCAGCTATTCTCACCTCTGAACTTTTGGTTCTTTATGTTATGCTACCAACCTCACTCCCACTCATAAATTTGATACCCGTGCACGTCGTTGCATTTTTATTGGATACCCCAGTGGCCAAAAAGGCTATCGATTATATGATCTTGACACCAACAAGTTTTTTACATCCAGAGATGTCACATTCCATGAACATATATTTCCCTTCACCAAATTTCCTCTTGAGGATCAAGAAGACTTTCCTGTTTTACCTGTTGATGACCCAGCCCACTCCTTGGCCCAATCATCTCAGCCCGCTTCTTCCTCATCTTCTCCCTCATCTATCAATCCTCCCCTCCTAACTTCTCTCCCTCACCCGACCCCGCCTGCACCCACCTCCTCCTCATCGCCGGACCCAGCTTCTACGGCGTCGTCCCCACCACCCGACGCCGCCCTTTCCCCGTCGGCAGATCCGGTGCCACAACAACCTTCCTCTCCTCTTCCCCATGTCTCTTCCCCTCCGCCCTCACCTTCGTCTCTGCCATCACCTTTCCCTCAGTCATCACCACCACCACCGTCCCCAGTTCAGCCCCCGTCACCCCAACCTACTGCCCCTGTTCGTCATTCTACTCGCTCCCACCATCCCCCTTCTTATCTTCGTGACTACCAAACTCACCATGCTGCTCTGCTCGGCCCTGACGCCTCTTCCTCCACGTCCGGCACCCGCTATCCGTTGCAAAGGTATGCCTCTTATTCTGGGTTGTCTGGTGCTTACTGCTCTTTTGTGCATAATATATCTAAGTTGGTGGAGCCAGCGAATTATACACAGGCCAGTCATGATCCTCAGTGGGTTGAAGCAATGAATTCTGAGATTCGGGCACTTGAGGATAATAACACATGGTCCATGGTTCCCCTTCCTCCTGGTCAGCGACCCATTGGATGCAAATGGGTTTTCAAGATCAAATATCATGCTGATGGTTCAATCGAGCGCTACAAAGCTCGCCTTGTTGCCAAAGGTTACACTCAACGTGAGGGAATCGATTATAAAGACACTTTTGCTCCGGTTGCCAAACTGATCACTGTCTGTTGTCTCCTGTCTGTGGCTGCGGTTCGAAATTGGCCTTTGCACCAGATGGATGTCCAGAATGCCTTCCTTCATGGTGAACTCCTTGAGGAAGTATACATGCTTCCTCCACCTGGTTACCGTCGACAGGGGGAGAATGAAGTTTGTCGACTCCACAAGTCACTTTACGGGCTGAAACAAGCGTCCCGCAGCTGGTTCTAACGTTTTTCTTCAGCTATCCAAGAAATTGGTTTTCAACAATCCCGAGCTGATTATTCTTTATTCACACAAGTTCGTGGAGATTTCATCACTGTGGTGTTGTTGTATGTTGATGATATGGTCATAACAGGGAACAATGAGAAGGCTATCAATGATCTCAAAGTCTTCCTCAACAGTTGTTTTAAAATCAAAGATCTTGGAACTCTCAAATACTTCCTTGGCATTGAGGTGGCACGATCAAAGGCTGGAATCTCTGTTTGTCAGCGAAAGTACACTTTAGATATCTTGGAGGAAGCTGGCTTACTTGGAGCAAAACCAGCAAAAGTGCCTATGGAACCGGATTTGGTACTGACAGAAAAAGGGAGTGATAGCCTCAAAGATCCTACTCGGTATAGGCGGTTGATTGGGAAATTAATTTATCTCACCATCACCCGGCCAGATATCACATACTCTGTGAACACTCTTAGCCAATTTATGCAAGACCCCAAGCTACACCATTTCAAGGCAGCCCTTCGACTTCTTCAATACTTGAAGGCAGCTCCAGGACAAGGTCTCTTATTTCCTTCAAACAGCCAATTGCATTTGATTGGATATTGTGATGCTGATGGGCAAGGTGTCCAGTTACACGCCGGTCAGTCACCGGGTATTGTATTTTCCTTGGTGGATCACTTGTGTCATGGAAAAGTAAAAAACAAGTCACGGTGTCAAGGTCCTCTGCTGAAGCTGAATATCGTTCAATGGGCCTCAGTTACATGTGAACTAACTTGGCTGAGGTACCTGTTGAAGGATTTGCGTGTACCACATTCGGCACCAGCAAGGCTGTTTTGTGACAACCAAGCGGCTCTACATATCGCTGCAAACCCGGTTTATCATGAACGTACGAAGCATATAGAACTTGATTGTCATACAGTTCGTGAGAGGATTCAAAAAGGTGAAATCAAGCCAGCATATGTGCAAACTGGAGAACAGATTGCAGATTTATTCACAAAGCCCTTGCGAGCACCAATTTTTCACATGCATCTTAGCAAGTTGGGTGTTATTGACATACACACTCCAACTTGAGGGGGAGTGTTAAAGGAAGAAAATATTTTGCTGATTCGTTGCTGGCATGATTGAGTGATTGTAGGATCTGGTTTTATTCCTTACCTAGAATAGCTTCTGGAACTTGTATATTATAGCATAGCTTTGTACAATTGAGATGATCCAATATACACCCATTCACATATCAATTTGTTTTATATATATATATAATTTGACTTTTGATGGTCGTCCATCTCGTTTTGGTAGTGAATTTGTCATCGCAATAACTCACAAATAAAAAGATTGCTACTGCTTCGCCAACTTCATCTGGAATCGATTGACGGCGTTTCCCGAGCGGCGGACTTCTTGCCGGAGAGACGCTCGGTGGATTCACCTCTGTTCAAGATCACTCGATCGGTGATTTTCTTATTTCTGTCTGTGGATTTTAGGAGATCAGCAGTACGTCTTTCTCCGACGTTGATCTCTGATTTGGAGTCATCGATCTCCGATTTGAAGTCGATCTGTGGTGGTGGAGAATCCGTGGAACGGGAGTTCCGGCGAACTTCGACGAATTGACGGAATCAGTGGCGGAGTCTAAGGGAAAGAATAGGATTGCGAAACAAATTTATGTTTTTGCACTTTGTTTGCTGGAGTTAATGACAGCCCTGCCAAATATTTTCCAATTCTATGTTAGTATATTTTGAACACAGTGATAGTATTTTTTAATGTCTAGATTAGTATGTTTTCAACATGATCATAGAATGTTGTATACCTAGTATCTTTCCCAACCTATGACAGTAGATTTTGTTTTGTTTGGTAGCAGATTTTGTTGTCGATGACGGTAGTTATTGTTTGACTTCGGGTTAGTAATTTTTGTTGATAGTGGTAGTAGTTTTTATTGTCAGTTGTAGTTGTTTTGTCTTGGTTTTTAGATTTATGAAGCTTTAATATACATGATGTAGTGATCAGTGACTAATATATGAGCGAAAAAGATTGAGTAGCTTTTATATTAATTGGTAGTATATTTTCAACAAAGTGACTATGTTTTTCACACTGATAGTATATTTATGACAATGATAGTGTATTTTCGTCACGTCGAGTAAATTTTGTATTATTTGGTAGTAGCTTTTATTACGTTAGTTAGTAGCTTTCGTTGTTGGCGGTAGTAACTTTTTTTGTTGGCTGTAGCAACGGTTTTTTATTTTCTTTTGCGGTAGTAGTTTTTGTTTCTGGTCGTAGTAACTTTTGTTGCTGGCGGTAGCTTTTGTTTATAGAGGTAGTAGCTTTGTTTGTCGGCAGTAGTAGCTTTGCTTGTCGGCTGTAGTAGTTTTTGTTGTCAGTGGTGGTAGTTTTTGTTGCTGACGATAGTATCTTTTGTTGCTAGTGAAGTAGCTTTTGTTGTTGGTGGTAGTAGTTTTGGTTGCTAATAGTACGTAGTATTTTTTGTTGCTAGCGATAATAATTTTCGTTAATGATGGTAGTATCTTTTGTTGTCAGTGGTAGTAGCTGCTGGCACTACCTTTTGTTGCTCGCGGTAGTATTTTTTGTTGTCAGTGGTAGTAGCTTTCTTTGCTGGCGGTATATCTTTTGTTATCGGTGGTAGTAGCTTTTGTGGTCGCCAGAATCCTCACTGATAGTCGGCCGGGTTGAATGGCAGTCTGTAATTTTGTTGAACTTTAATACCAAATATAAGACACTATTTAAGCTTGAGTGGAGTTATATGGGTAAAAATGTTTAAGTGAACCTATATAAGATAAAATGTCTCAAAGTGAACTTCTATGTAATTGGCCTAAAACTAAACGCAACAAGCAGAAACTAGCCAAAATTTCAACATGTCAAGGAAAGCAATGGCTTCCAATCATCATCTATATAGTCAGATTGCTGCTTTGGTTCATGCAACATGACCAATTCTAAGACCTAGCCTAGCCAACCTACCTCGATCGATCAGTTTCGCTTGCTACCTCAAACCCTAAACCCTAAAGGAAACCTCTTAGCTAGCTTTCTAGTAGGGCTGGGCATGGGAGGGAATAGGACAGGATAGAGCTAATCCCACGGCCCATCTCGGACATTGAAATCGGGACAGGTCGGGATGCGGGCTTTGCGTTTTTTAGATTTCATCCCACCCGGGCCCTATCCCGGTTGGGACGGGACGGGACGGGACGGGTCTAATCCCGGATAAAAAAGTTAAAAATAAACTTGTAAGCAAAAGAAATAGTTCCATAGTTTTATAGTGTTCTCTACTTTATTATGTAGTAACAAGTACTAGTACAACACGGTGTAATAAGAGAGTTTATACTGCTTACTTTCTTTAAACTTGTCATCACTACAAGGGTGTAAGAAGATAGTCTATAACAATCAACAAATTAAAGCATTAAACATCACTGTTATTGAATTGGAGACAACCTAATAACTTAAAGAAACAAAGAGCTAAGATCAAAACACTTAAATGAAATGCTCAAATCACATCTTAATCAATAAAAAATCAATCATTAAAATAGTCAGGACGGGACGGGCCTAAACGAGACTTGAATTATCCGTCATGTTATATATAAACGGGACGGGACGGGACGGGCCTAACGTTTTGAGATTTAAATCCCGTCTCGTCCCGGCAAATTTCGGGACGGGTTCGGGATTACGGTTTTTATGCCCACCTCTACTTTCTAGTGCATGCAGGAAGTTCCTCCTCATGAAGTCTCTCTATTCCTAGCTATTACATGTATCCTGCACAGTTGGGAATTCATCAAGGAAGGTAGTATGTACATGATCAATAAAAATGTAAGCCCTGATGAAATTTCAGAAGTAGGATGTGATTGTGAAGAAGCTAGCTAGCTAGCTATTTATGGAAATGCAGGACCACGAACCATGGTTGATGGCCGGATTCAACAGACTCGTATGGTCTAGATATCAGAGAGTTACCCCTAATTTTGCCAATTTACCAAGTTTAAACCTACCAGAGTCTTTTAATTCTAGATTCTTACAGAATGCTTTGTAAATCACTAAATCATCGAATTTTTGAATCCATCATGATTTTTACAAATTTCTTGAAATCTTAGATAATTGACGTTAATTTAATCCTAACCGAATATATAATATCGATTTTCCAGGCCAGTTTTAAGAATTTATGAGAGAAAACGTGTTCAAATCATTTGAATGGAAATAAAGAACATTATCGATGAGAATGGGGTGAACCACATGTGTTAGGAGCGCCAAAAACCAAATCTGGCCTTACACTAGAGGTCACCATCTCCCTATTGGAACATTTGATAGATATGAATATGTCTTCTGTTGCTAGGTGCCTAGGTTTCTATCAAGGTTATGCATAACTCCAAATCACAAATTGGACCATAACATACCCATTTGCATCCTCATTTAACGAACCCAAAGCTAGCAGCTGGTGTTTCGTTTTGAGAGATAGAGATATGAGGGCTGCTGGGAACTACAGACCAGCCTTTTCATTATCCTCATATCTGGTTGTGTTACTGGTAATACCTTTGTTGGTGTTGCTGTTGATGTTAACCTTTCTTATACAGCCACTGAGTTCAAGGTCTTCATCATCATTATCTGAAACTTGGGCAGTTGGTAATTCTAGTAGTACTTCTCGAAATTTTAGCTACTCTCGAGCTTTATCTGCAGCTCCAGCTGAAGCTCCACTTACTAGTTTTTTATATGGTAGTCCAAGTCCTGCTCCAGCACCAGCTCCAGCCCCTCAAATATCAACTGTACGTAAGAACACTCCCTCTCTCTCTCTCTCTCTCTCTCTCTCTCTCTCTCTCTCTCTCTCTCTCTCTCTCTCTCTCTCTCTCACACACACACACACACACATACATGTTTTACACTAGGGGGCTATACAAGTTGGTGGTCATAGAAGAGTAAAGTCATGGAGGAGCATGAAGCTAGATAAGCTTGAAGCAAGTTTGAGCAAAGCAAGGTCTTCCATAAGAGAAGCTGCTGCTACATCACTACGGCTGAAGAACAAGATCAATTCTACAACAAAATCAGTACAACTAGTGCATGACCAGGACCCTGACTATGTTCCTCACGGCCGCATATATCGGAACGCCCACGCCTTTCATAGGTAATTCTATCGATAAAGTTAACTTTCCGGCACCAACTCTCAGTCTAAATTTTTTGCCAAATTTTGTTCGAAACACTTCCAGATCAAAGAAGCACCAATTAAGTACTTAAGTTTGAAGTCTTCAGTGTTTCTATTGATGAGAAAGCTAGCATTTTCAACTATTTATGCATAGACACTACTCATTAGTTGCATATTCGGGGATTTCTAAATATTTCCATAATGAATAAAATTCCACATGGTTACGAATTTAGAGTTAGCTATTTACGGCATGGACTTGCTGAAGAGAATTTTAAAAAAATTCTGAGAATTGAAAACCGAACGAAAGCGATAAATGAGGTGACAGATGATAAAATGTACCACATGTAGCAAATATCTGAACTTGATAATTTCTTCATATAGAGCTTGACTAATTTTCATATATACAATCAAATTAATGTACTCAAAATTAATCTTAATTACTTATCATGTGATTAATTAGGAGCTACCAATTAATGGAGAAGCTGTTCAAGATATACGTATACGAAGAAGGAGAGGTGCCATTGTTTCATGCTGGTCCATGCAAGAGCATATATTCCTCAGAAGGAAGGTTCATCCACGAAATGGAGAAGGGAAAATTGTACAGAACCAAAGATCCAGATGAAGCTCATGTTTACTTCATTCCGGTGAGTGTGACCAATCTGGTGGAGTATCTCTACGTCCATGGCACGCCAGATCGAGATCCGATAAAGCGAGCCTTCATCGACTACGTTAAGGTCATTGCTGATAGGCATCCTTTCTGGAATAGAAGTCTTGGTGCTGATCATTTCATGCTTTCATGTCATGACTGGGTAAGCAGCTCGTCCTCATCCTCTTCCTCGATCATCTTAATTCATGCTAGCTAGCTATAGCTAGTTCTTTCTAATTCTTTGCTTCTTTGTCTTTCTGTTTGTTTGTTTTCGATCAAGTTGCCTGTGAACTAGGTTATATATGTGGCTTATGTGTATGTTATATCTCCTTGGATAAAAACCAGATATGGCGGAATCCGATGATAGAATATTTGTGTGCATGCGATCCTTATAACTTTAAAGCAATTCAAAGACAAAACTAAACAATTTAGGTCCTGGTAAATATGTCGGTCCGAATTATAGGTCCTGGAATATTTCTAATTTCCTATTAGCTTTACTCAAATTTTGAACTTTTCTGCTCCTCAGCTAGCTTCTCTTCTTGTCTTTGACAGGTTTCCTGGACCCAGATTTTGTACTTTCTCACGTTTGTTTTCTCTATTTTTTCTGAGATATGACAAGTCTATACAATTATTACATCATGCCAAAAAGAATGTCTGAAGGATTAGAGCTAGCTACTATAACTGCAATACCAATCAATTTTCACTTCATTTCTCAAAATCATAAAACACATTTTCCTGTTAAGCTTAATTGTCTTGTTCCGATTATTGGAAACAAATTTGATAATATGTTTCCATTATTGCTATACCGGCCTTTTTTTTTTTTTTTTGAATGATTTCCATTGGAACTATTTGTTTCATTTCACATCTTATAGTCCTGCCTCATCTTTCTGTAATACCTAATTACTTGGTTGCTTGTTTTATAGGGGCCAGTCACGTCATCCTCTGTCCCCGATTTTTTCCACAACTCCATTAGGGTTCTTTGCAATGCCAATACTTCAGAAGGATTTAATCCATCAAAAGATGCCTCATTTCCCGAAATTAATCTTCTAACAGGTGAAATCTCGAGTCTAGGTGGTCCGCCTCCATCGACTCGAACTGTCCTCGCATTTTTCGCCGGTCATCTTCATGGCCACATCCGGTACCTCCTTCTAAACGAATGGAAAGGCAAAGACGAAGATGTCCAAGTCTATGAAGCACTCCCAAAGAAAGTGTCCTATGAAAACAAGTTGAAAAGTAGCAAGTTTTGCTTGTGCCCGAGTGGGTATGAAGTGGCTAGTCCAAGAGTGGTGGAAGCAATCTATGCCGAGTGTGTTCCGGTGTTGATTTCAGATGCCTACGTTCCACCTTTCAGTGATGTTTTGAACTGGAGGTCATTTTCTGTTCAAATTCCTGTGAAGAATATATCGGACATCAAGAACATATTGATGGGGATATCTCATCGGCAGTACCTCAGAATGCAAAGGAATGTGAAACAAGTGCAACGACATTTTGTGGTGAATGGATCTCCTAAGCGATACGATGTTTTCCACATGATTGTTCACTCTATTTGGCTTAGGAGGTTAAATATTCGTGTTCATGATTTTTGACATAGCTATGCTAGTTAGTTTTGTTTCATTATTATATCATTCATCAATCCATAAAGAGCCATATATAGCTATGTGCATATATATTTTTTTGTCATTTAATTAGGTTGGTGATATGTTCTTCGGATTTTTATTCAGTTTTATATATCCACAGTTAAATTAAGGATAAGGCTAGTTTGGGATTGCTGCGATTTTCATAAAAAACTGATGTTGTTGTGATGCGAAAATATTATATGTGAATAAATTAATACAGTTTTGTGTTTGGTAAATGTTACTTTTAAAAGTGACATTGTTTTAGAAGATTAGCTAGGTTGGTGATATATTTGTTTGGTAGCTACAAATAGTTATGACTCTCTCTCTCTCTGCTCTCTCGAGGAAACTTTCGTTTGCAGTCTGTAATCCTTAACGACGGCGGCGAACTCTGATCGGCAAGGATGGGACGCTCATCCTCCATGGACGAACTCTGGAATTTGGCAGTGGTGCCTCCCGAATCTGTGTCTCTTTCCTTGCCTTCATTGGGGCTCTCACCTAATGTCAGCTTTTGGATTTTATCTGCTTCTGAGTAAAAGAACGATCTCTTGTATGAAGGTGGAATATGGATTTGAATTTTGGAGGTTTGACAATTTTGATGCTCGTGATAACGAGAATGCAGTTTCGGGTGCTGGTGGCGGCGGGATCAATTGTGGTCTCGGCAAAGAACTGGCTGAGGAAACTCAGATTTGCCAGACTTAGATCTGGTTTGGGGTGGCAAGTTTGGGTCTTCAATAATGTGGTCGGTGATGGAGGCAACTCAAATATGGCCTAGACCTTATTTGGTGAAGCTACACTGATTATAAATGCCAAATTTAATGCCAAACATGGCGGTGAAACCCCGAATTCAAAGGTCGTAGTCTGGCTTTTAGATCGACGTTGTCACGAATGTAGGATTTTGACTACTAGCATTGCTCCGATGTCAATAGTAGATGAGGATTCAAATCCCTGAATCGGCGGATGTATGGCTTAAGACACGGGGCTTGGGTGCGTTTGATATGCGGCTTGTTGTGGGAGGGGGGGGGATGAGAGAGAATAATAGAGTGCCTGGTTTGGATGGGCAAATTTTTCGTTGGGGCGGAGTCAGCCGCTTTCTGAAAGCGCAACTGGGTGTGATGGCGATGTCTTGGTGGCACACGGAGCGTGGATCTGAGGAGAAGCCATGGAACCTAGGGTTTCTTCGTCAGCTTGGGAACATGTGGGCTTCTTGGGCCTTTATTTTATGTCCCTTCTCATAGGGCCTTATAAGAGATGGGTGGGTTCGGTCTTTATGGCCCAAACAATGACTTAGTTTGAGTTGCGATCGGTCACAAGAAAAGCTTGGTGTGGTTGATACCCTTTTAATCCCTTCTTCTACATTAAGACCGATTTTTGAAAATAAAAGTGTCTGAAATCGTAACCAAAAGGTCGGTGTATTTTTACTTTTGAGTCTAGTTTTAGACTAGGTTTTGAAGTCTTAAGAGATAGCTCAGTAGCTCTTAGGTGTGTTATCTTGATACTGCTTACTGATATATGAAATGATTGACTTTCAAATAAAAATAATAATTTAAAAGCGCTAGGAAAGGTTTGTTGTTTAAAAAGAATGGTGAATTTGGAAGTTGTAGGGTACATAGATGCTGATTGGGCTAGTGATAAGATTGACAGACGATCTACATCTTGGTATTTTACATTTGTTGGAGGAAACCTTGTGACTTGGTGTAGTAAGAAACAAAAGGTTGTTGTTAGACCAAGTGTTGAAGCAGAGTTTCGAGGTAAAATACATGGAGTTTGTGAGATGCTATGAATTCGTAAAGTGTTGAAAGAGTAAGGTTTTAAACTCAAACAACCCATGAACTTGCATTGTGATAGCACGTCTGCTATTGAAAAATTGAAAAGAAAATTCATTTGTTTTCGTTTCGTGTATACAGAAGACCAATTAATAGACATTTTCAAAAAGGAGTGTCAAGAAAAATGTTTGATAACTCGGTTTGCAAGTTAGGCATGATTGATATCTATGCACCAACTTGAGAGGGAGTGTATATGATTGGCGAGTTTCACGTGTCGCATGCATGCAATGACACGTATAGATAAGTGGTGAGTTTGACATGTCGCATGCAATCACACACATAGACCCAACTTTATCATGCACGTTGGATATAATAGAGTATTATGTAAATATGTATGAGATATTTTCCTATTAACATTATGTTTGTATCTCTATATATAACTTTTATTCGGAGATGAATAATATATCAAACTATTACAAAACATATCTGATTATTCTTTTCTACTTTAAACACATATATTAAATTGAACTAGCAGCAATGTTTGAAATTGGTTTTTTTGTTGTTGTTACAATTGTTTTTCATCCTATAATGTAGACAAATAAAGTTGTTTAGTATAAAGAGACAAAAATATTTTTTTTCTAGACGAAATGTCTACCTGTACCATATATAAAATGTGAAGGGTTAAGGATTCTTTAACATAAGCTCAACTTTTAGAGTGCAGGACTAGTGAAGAAATTAAGATACTTTGTAAATCGCGTGAACCAAACATGCTGTTGAAGTTGTCCCTTGTGATCAAGGTACTCTTGTAGGCTTGACGTGATGTTTAACGACTTCAACTTGTTATCTTGAATAACAAAATTTTCGAGGTCATCAAGGCCTATGTGAATAAGCTCTTTGTCTTGTAAATATTTTTGGCCCTTAATTGTTCATATTTAGGAACCTGTCACTAAATCTTATTTCCTTTATTCTAATCATTAAATTAATAATTTTATATCTCTTGTAGAATAATAAATTCTTTATTATTTACAATGTAACTGAGGAAATAGAAGCTAGAATAGATTGATATGATGGCTTGACTTGGTAAGTTTCCTTGAAACAACTCATTATTTTTTTTTAATACTTGCAACTAATTAGTATTTAGAGTATTGTACTCTCAGGGTCATGGTTAGCACCCAAAAAGACGAGCATTCATATATTTAGACCAAAATACCATCAACCTTATGCCTAAGGTACAGAATTTCAAATCGTTGATTACATAAGAAACATGTATTCACGAATGGAAGGTTTTCTGAGAGGAATTATGAAGATAGTGAGAGATGATCGCTAATGTCTAGCACCAAGCCCATTGCACCTTCACAAAATTAAGCTCCCATGTCGTCGAACGCACAACGCTCCTTAACCATTGAAGTCACCACAGTAACAAGCATGTTCTCCCCTTCGGCCAACCCATTGAAAATCTCAGTTACGTCCTTACCAACGAAATGGTATATATATCCAGCAATGGCATATCGGTGAAAATTTCAACAGCCGAAACCTTGTAGGGTCGGTTTTGGATGAGAAGAAAATCACCAACTTGGATGGTACGAGCTGATTTCACATACTTCTTAGATGATCAAGCATCAACACTGAAACCTAAGAACTGAAACTTCACGGTTTCACCACTCGGATTGGGGAACTCTCCATCCGCAATGTTATGATAATATTCTTTCTTCTCTGCTAACGACAAACTAGCCCAGTTGAGAACTAGGAGCCTCAAATCACGCACCTTGTCTTCAAATTCCTGAAATTTTCCAAGTAGAAAATCATTGTTAACAACTCCAATATTTTTAAGTTTTGCAGCTGTTACGAGCTCTGTTACAAAAAATTCATCTGCAGCCCATGTACCCTCATCTCGAGGCCTCTTCTCATTCAAAAACCACATCATATATTTCTATCAAATATTAGCAATTAGCAAGCCCACTTGACCATGAATGAAAGGCCTTAGGTCGGGGAATCTCATGGCTCTCCTCTTCTCAGATTTATGAAATTCCATAAAGACAGCTTCCATTCGCATCTATGCACCAACTTGAGGGAGAGTATATAAGATTAATGAGTTTCACGTATCACTTTCATGCAACGACACGTTACATGAAGAGTTGAATAGAGGAGTTAAAGAGAAAAGTTGAATAGAAAAGTTGAAGAGAAAAGTTGAAAAGTTATGGAGACTGCATGTAACCACACACATAGAAAAGTTGAAAAGTTATGGAAACTCATTGCTCTCATCTTCTCAGATTTATGAAATTTTATGAAGACAACTTCTCTTTGCATCTATGCACCAACTTGAGGGGGAGTGTATATGATTAGTGAGTTTAATGTATCACTTTCATGCAACGACACGTTACGTGAAGAGTTGAATAGAAAAGTTGAAAAGTTATGGAAACTCATTGCTCTCCTTTTCTCAGATTTATGAAATTTTATGAAGATAGCTTTCCTTCGCATCTGTGCACCAACTTGAGGGGGAGTGTAAATGATTAGTGAGTTTCACGTATCACTTTCATGCAACGACACGTTACTTGAAGAGTTGAAGAGAAAAGTTGAATAGAAAAATTGAAAAGTTATGGAAACTCATTGCTCTCCTCTTATCAGATTTATGAAATTTCATGAAGACAGCTTCCATTCGCATCTATGCACCAACTTGAGGGGGAGTGTATATGATTAGTGAGTTTCACGTGTCATGTAATACCTTAGATTTTCATATCAATTTCCTTGTATTATTTCCGAAATTAATGAAAGATTATTTGTGGAAATTCTTTTGTTTGTGCGAAGTTGAAGTTTCAGGAGTAAATTTTAAAATGCTTTGTTTTAAGTGGCCAAAAATAAACTTTCTTATCCGTAAGATATTTTCAAAAACTTCATTCATGGAAATTGTAGAGTTTAGCGATACGAGTTCGTAGACACATGGCACATGTGAAACGAATGTCGTATGAGAAAGTTACGGTCAAAAGAAGTTAGGTTCCGATTTGGAAGGTATAAATAGAAAAATTTGTGGGTTTTATTTTAAAAACTTTAAATTGCTGAAAGACCCCAACTTTTTCTCTCTCTTCATGTCCCGAGTTCACCCGTGCACCCCGACCTTGACTAGAGCAGAACTTTGTCATTCAGCCACCGATTTGACCACCATTAGCCCCGTTTGACTCACATGGACGTCCCCTCCAATTCTGGGCTGGTGTGGCATGGTGTTGCAAGCTAGAGATGGAGCTCTTGGCCGGAGAAGAACGTTGTCGTGTCACCCATCGGAATCTCCGTTTACGGCGGTGACGAGGGGTTACCTTAGGTAAGTTTGGGTCCTCTCTTACTTTTGGTTGTGAGTAGGCATAGATTGAAACAAGTTTTTGAGTTTTTGAATCCCAGATTTGCAGATTTAAGTTTGAGTTCGTGGTGGTGTTTCAAGACGTTTTCCGGCCGATTCCGGCCAAATTGTTGTTGCATTGAAAATAAAAGTTCGTAAAGAATAATGTGTTGATGCTAGTAGCAACAATCAAAGTTAAGACTAAGATCTCTTGCTTCAAAATCTATAACACTGCGACATGACATCATTCAGTAATAGTATGAAACCAAACACATATAAGAGAAAAACTCAATGGGGAACGTGACCCATTGTGCCTCCGTCTTTTAGTATCACATCTTTAATTTTTCAACTGTTATTGAGGTTGGATGAGAAGAATAAGAGGCAGCAATGCTAGTCATTTCAAGAAGGCTTTACTAGATGGGTGAGTTAAGGACGACGTGCCAAGTTTAGAGAGTAACGGTTATTGGTGTTTGGTCGATTTACATGGTGACATTATTCTTTGCTTGTGTGCATTGTCTTCTTTTTGGTTATTGGTGTTTGATTTATTTACATGGTGGCATTATTCTTTGTTTGTGTGCATTGGCCTCTTTTTGGTTATTGTTTACTGTTTGAAAATTGTTAATCAAGCTTCACAGTGATCATGCCACGCAGAAGAGTTACTATTCACTTGTATCTTTCATAGTGTCAGACATTATATGAATAACTAAGGGCCACAAAATATTTATTTACAAGACAGAGTTAATTCACATATGCCTTGATGACCCTGAAAATTTTGTCATTCAAGATAACAAGTTAAAGTTGTTAAACATCATGTCAAATGTACAATAGTACCTTGAGATACATCCAGGCATCAATGGAGAGACAATCAAGAAGGACAACTTCAAACTTCTGAATTAGGCATCGATGTGGTCAAAATATGTGCAGTCTCTTACTTGAGATGATAAAATCTTTTATGACTTATGTTTAACAATGACGATATCAACTTTGAGATTTACGTCCAGAAGTTGATCACCCATCCATGTGCCAAAGATTTTAGGCAATGCATGAGTGAGTTTCACGATATCCATTTGATGCACGAACAAAAGCAGGGGCGGAACCGTTATACGGTTTAACAGGGTCCGGACCCCCCTAACTTTTTGGCAGATGGCATATTAATTAGCATGTAATTTTTTTTAATTATACTAGTGCTTTAATGTTTTATATGTGTTTATTACTAGTTGACCCCCTCCCCCCTCGACAAATTGCACAACCCTCCCCACGTCTCATCAGAACCCCCCACGTGAATATACATCACCATCATTGCAACTAAAAAATAATAAATGTAATAACATGGCAGCTCATATGCGGGACAATTTTTGCATGACCGAACGAGACGATTTCATGACAGCCTTTGGATCGTTAGTTAAATGATTTGACGAATAAAAATTCATATCAACTAATCTCTTTCTCTTTGGCCAAAGATGCCATGAAATGTTGAAACTCTTACTCTGCTTCCTCTCTCGTCTCAATCCCTCATCATCTCAAATTCTCAATCCACCATATGTCATCTACATTTTGTCATCTCTCTTCTTTCTCTAGCTTCAAAAGATACAAGAGTCAAAAACTTTGAAGAAGATTTTGATGCAACAACTATCATACTGGGTTTGATTACTCAGAAGAAATTGACGAATTTCAAGAGTCAAAAGCTTCACAGATCTAATTCTTTAACTATAAACCAATACAATACAATACTAATGCAACCCCATCTTGGCCTCCGATCTAATTCTCTAATTCTTTAATTTCCGACTTAATTTATATATCTATCTCTCGGACCTCGACCAATGATGGCCTTCTTGAATCCTCTATCGATTTGAATTCTATTATTGAGTTTGAACTTGTAAACGGTTATCGATTGTATATGACATATAATGGATTAAGATGAGGGAGGAAGAAGAGAAGAAGTTTAAGTCGAGGAGGAGATTGAATCAAGGCTCTTTGGCCAAAGAGAAAGAGATTGAGTAATGGGTTTTAGTTGTTATGATTTTTATCCATCAGATCATTTAGCTAACGATCCAACGATTGTCGTGAAATCGTCCCGTAAAAGCTGTCACGCATGTGAGCAGCCCTGAATGTAATAATATATTTACAAAGAAGTAATCAAGTAGGAAAAGAAAAGGCAAAGTATTATTTAATATGGATTCCCTAATCTTTAGGGTCAAGGACATGTACAAATTTAGCTCTAATTATTGGTATCTACGATCGCTTCTTAGTAGCAAGTATCTGACCATAAAAAATAAAAAAATTGCTGCAAACGTAAGGTACACTTAGTACCACTAGAATTTTTACTATTTTCTTTTATGCTCTATTTCAATGATTTTGTTTGAGTACTTATCTTTTATATGAATTTTTTTTTTTGGTTTTGTAGATGAAAAGTCATACACCTACACTGAACAAGTGGATTACAAAGAAAAACGCTTGAAATTTTTGAATCTAGCGTTCCCTTACCACAGTCTGATGGTGAGCCACAATATCGTGTCAAATTTCCAAGAACTAAAATTTCTGAATCTAGCACTCCCTTACCACAGTCTGTTGTTGAGCCTCAAGAGCATCAAAATCGTGCCAAATTTTCAAGAACTGAAATCAATGAAATTCAGATTGAATCACTAGAACGTGATCCGGGTAAACGTTTGCAAATACGGGAGTATCATGCTAATCTACGGGAAAAAGTCTAACGTGCTTATATTAAACTTGGTCCATAGCAGCCTAAATTTTCGAAATATCCACAAAAAAGAAATCACAAGAGTAGCTTTCAATCTTCTTGGTATTTTGTTCATGGGTAGAATACTCTCCATCTAAATATAAGCTTATTGTCTATCGTGTTTTCTTTTTCTTAAGCCCACCAGACATTCTAGCCATACAGTTTTCACTGTTAGTGGATTTCAAAGTTGGAAGAAAGTAAGAAACATAAAGAGTTGTGTTTTTTTGTGTCATATGGGCAAAGATTCTAACTCATAAGGATGCTATAAGAGCATGTGAAGACTTGATGAAGCAACCCCAACATATACAATGTGTTATTAAAAATTATATTGCAAAACAAGTTGCAGAGAACCACCTACGAGTCAGAACTTCAATTGTAGTAGTTCGATGGCTCGCATTCCAAGGTTATGCATTTAGAGGCTATGACGAAAGTCTTGATTCACTTAATCCTAGTAATTTCATGAAACTATTAGAATTGGTGGGTTCATATAATGAAAAGGTTGCTGAAGTTATACTACAGAATGTTCTAAAAAATGCTTCCTACATCGCACTAATGATTCAAAAACAAATGTTACAAGCATTTTCAAACCGAGTAAGAAAAAAGGCGATTCGAGATGAAATTGGTGATTCAAAATTTTGCATAATTGTTGACGAAGCTTGTTATGAGTCAAAGGAGTAGATGGCTATAGTGTTTAGATTTGTTAACATAGAAGGTGTTATCCAGGAGCGATTTTTTGGGCTGATTCATATCTTAGACACCAAGGCATCAACATTGCAAGAAGGAATATATTCAGTATTATCTAATTACAATTTAGATGTCCAAAATATTCGAGGTCACGGATACGATGGTGCCAGTATCATGCAGGGTGAGTGGAATGAGCTACAAGCTTTGATTTCAAACGATTGTCCTTATGCTTATTATGTTCATTGTTTGACACATAGATTACAATTGACTTTAGCAGTGGCATCAAGAGAAGTCATTCCTATTCAAAATTTTTACAATCAATTGAATTTTATTGTCAATATTCTTGATGCTTCGTGCAAGCGTAATGATGAATTTCAAATTGCCCAAGGGGAAGAGATTGAGTAGTTGACTTCAATTGATGAACTCGAGACCGGAAGATGACTCAACCAAATTGGAACCTTGTAGCGTGCTGGAGATACTCGTTGGAGTTCACACTTCATATCTATTTCTAGTTTGAGAAAAAGGTTTAGCCTAGTTTGTCGAGTTCTTATAAATATAATTGATGAAGGGAAAAATGCTCAAGCTGGAGATACAGATGCAGCTTATGAGTCAATGACATCATATCAGTTTGTCTTCATCTTACATCTCATGGAACAAATCATGGAGAATACTAATGATCTTTGTATGACTCTGCAAAGTAAACCCTAAGACATTTTGAATGTCATGAGACTTGTTTCTGCTACTAAAGTATTCCTTCAAAAGTTGAGAGATGATGGATGTGATGGTATAATTATCAAGGTAAATTTCTTTTGTCAGACACGTAAAATAGAGATACCAGATATGAATGCTCGTTATATTCGAAGAGGAAGTCGAGCTCGCAAAGATGAGTGGACAATTTTGCGTTATTACCAGGTAGTTATATTTTATGCTGTCATAGATTCTCAATTGCAAGAATTAAATTACCGGTTTAACGAGCGTTCTGTAGAACTACTTATGTTAAGTTTAGCTTTGGATCCTAGTGAAATAAAGAGCTCATTCAGGACTGAAAACGTATGTCAGTTGGTATAAAAATTTTATCCATAAGACTTTGTAGATCATGAGAAGCTGCAACTCAAAAAGCAACTTGAATTTTTTGAGTATGATTCTAAAAAAGCTGAATTACTCTTTCATTGTTACATTCTAAAAAAACTGTTACTTCTTTTAAGAAAATAAAAGTAGAAGAGAGGAGCAAAAATAAAAAAAATAAAAAGAAAAAGAAAAAGAGAAAAGCAAATTGACATGAGCGAAACGCACGCCAAAAGGCTAGTACATGTGAAGTCTGACGATAAATATATGAAGAGGAGACGACCCTGAGAAGAGGATGGGAATGGGATGCCTCATAAAAGAGGTTTTTTCCCTTGATATTTTATGCGTTACAAGAAAGAGAGTATTGGGTGTCACTACAAGTGCACGTAGTGATTGCAGAAGAGGCGCTTGAATCCTCTCCTTGTCGCGCCATATTCTCTTTCCCCTCTCTCACATCCCCAAACCCTACTCTCCTAAATTCCCCACACCCTTTTCTTTGAATTCATGGCCTCTCATTATCTGAATTGAAATGGAAGACCCTCTCCCCAAATCGGCTTCCGATTCCGATCACCTCGACTGTCTTCCCTTGATACGACGCCGTAACCTCTTACTCGCTCGCAAGCTGCCAAAACCCACGTGAGCTCCTTATTCTCCAGAATTGGTTTCCCTCCTTTTTTCGTTGTTTTGAATTGTTTGAATGCAAAGCTTTGTATTTGGGGTTTTTATGTGCAGGTCTCTCGTTCATGTTGCTCTAAAACAAGAAGAAGAATCATTCTCCGAGTTTCCGGTAATAAACCTGCGTTCATCTAATTTCGATGTTCTGTGTTTTAATTTCATTGTGCATTTGTGATTGTTGGGTACCGTTTTCGTTGATTTTAGTATAGTTACTCAATTTGTGCTCTAGAAGATTCTTTGGAAGTGAGTTACAGTTAGGCGGTATGATTCGTAAGTAGGCAATGTACAAATAGCTCTCTATCCTTGTTAGTGAGTTGTTTGCAGCTCTTGGTGTTAAAATTTTGTAGCCGATTTTGTCTCCTTATCTTAGTGCTTGATTCGTGGTTGAACATTTTGGACTTTTTTGTGCCGTTTGCAGGATGTGGTGTCTTTTCCGTGTGCTGCTAGAGAAGAGGGAGTTCAGTTATTGGAGCAAGACAGACCTTGGGATTTTGGAACTCCCGGAGGAGCTACATCTGAGCTTCTGTGCAGTAAATCTGAAGTAGATTCTTCAGCTGGTCAATGCTTACGTATTGAGGCTTGCAGCGGACATGTGGGAATGGCTGCTATATGTGACTCCGATGGGACAAAGTTAAATAGTTTTGCTTCTGATGATCAGATTGATGGTACTAGACCTAGCATTGGTGCAGCTCAACTAGAGAAAATGGATGTCGATAGTTGCACTCCACCTGAATATCCTA
Organism: Fragaria iinumae; assembly: GCA_009720345.1. Classification (NCBI taxonomy): domain Eukaryota; kingdom Viridiplantae; phylum Streptophyta; class Magnoliopsida; order Rosales; family Rosaceae; genus Fragaria; species Fragaria iinumae. The sequence continues at coordinate 18,795,622 of CM019117.1, read as the reverse complement.
CACTATCAGAAGTTTCTGCTGAAGTTAAGGTTGCTTATCCTGACAACTTGTCAAGCCCATTTGGAGACGGGATGAATGGCTTCACTGGTTCTCTTGGGCAGACTGTTATGGTTAAAAGTGAGATTTCCGGGCACTCTACTTATGATCATCTGGACCAGATTAGCTTGAAAGAGCGGCAAAGGATGCTACTATCAAGGTTCCATTTTTAATTCGGTGATTTTCATGTCTTGCACAATTTTTGTTTGTCTCATCTGAAATTTAAATCACTGCATAAGCACAAAAGCATGGTACTTTACATGTTATATATACAAAGATTATCCCACACTTTGCAGAATGAGAAATATTTGTCTATGCACACTTATAAGTGTAATTCATTAATTTTCCTTTTTTATGGCATTTCACAGGAAACACTTCAGGTTGGAAAATTCAGTATCGGAGGTAGTTTTATTATCCTTTTATTTGATTCATATTATATGATATCTTGTTGGGACTCTTTTGGAGTGTGATAGTACTCATCTGGTATATAGCTCAATTCCTAAGAAAAGAAAAACAATGTTGATAGGAAATGGTAAAGCTTAAATATCTTAACTATCTTGGTACCTATAAATGAACAAAAATCTATTATTTGGAAAGTTGCCACTGTCTCATTTCAATGCTTGATACTTGTCTTTCTACTTCTTTAACATATCATGTGGACCAGTCCCTTTTTTTCTTGGAATGAAAAAAAAAAAGAAAAGGGACTGATCCACATGATATGTTAAAGAAGTAGAAAGACAAGTATCATGTATTGAAATGAGACAGTCCCTTAGGAAGTGGGTATACTTTATTACAGGATATGTTTTATTACATTTTATCTCGAATTATTAAAGTGGTTCCCACATTGCAACACAGGATATCCCTGAGGCATTCTCAGAAGATTTTACGCAACAACTTGCCAATCAAGAAAAGGGTGGTACTAGTATTGTTGGTGAAGAAGCTGTAATGGCTACCTTTCAGTCTTATGACACTCCTGGATCAAATGCTTCAGTTCTTTGTAGATCTATGACTAGTTCACCACAACAGAATGTTGTTGTCCCATCATCTACTAGTACTGCTAGTCCACGTTCATTTGATTTGGCTAAATCAAATGATTACAGGAAAAGTTCTGAAAGTGACAAAATATGCTCCTCTGAGAGAATTTGCCCTGCTGCCATGAAGTTAAGTCCATGTGGGGGACAAGATGAGGGGCTTATAGGCATAAGTAGAGCACATTCCTCTGTCAAAATAAAGGAGGAACCTTTGGACAATCGTGACTTCTCCAGTCTGGGAAGACGTGTTAGGGGTGACTTCTCTCTTAACATATTTCCTGTAAAGCAAGAACTTAGAGCTCCCAACGAATTTAGTGACGAAGTGATAGACAATATGCTGCTGCGAGATCGGATGAATCTATTGGTGTCACGAAAGGACTCTGAAGTGAGTATGTCTAAGAACTATGGATTCTTAGTTGAAATTGTGCCCTCTGCCGTTAGCTGTAGCCCTATTTCCATGGAATCTGATAAGCCTGTAGGCATTAGTCGTCCAAGGAAAAGGAAAAAGACTGCCACGTAAGATGTTGTGTTGTGCAGATTATTTTTCCATATACCTCTGTGCCCACTTTACTTGGGGACTGATCTTCAAACTTAATTGCAGGGATTCTGTTCAAACAGCTTTGGAGGAGGATGCTCCAGGACTCTTGCAGGTACTAGTTTTTTATTTGTTCCACTTCCAGTGTCATGTGGATCAAGGCTCTTGAAATGGAAACTTGCAGGTATTAATTGACAAGGGGGTGTTGGTGGATGAAATCAAGCTTTATGGTGAGATGGAGATTGATGAAGCTTTAGATGAATCATTTTGCGAAGATGGCTTTTCACAGCTTGAAGCTGTGATGTCAAAGGTCTGTAAAGTAGTAATTATAATGTTATACTCCTGACTTTCCCTTGCTCCTACCATTTGATGGTTTCTAGTGGCTATTGTGTAGAATTTTGAACTATGTTGGTGTGGAACTTCTGAAAGCATGGTCGAGGAAGATCAATGTGAAAATCATTTTTTCCACTGTGCCCATTCGATGTGCTTTCATCTTTTTGTTTCCTTAAAAAAGAGGATTCTGTTTTGATTAGGCTAATCTAATGTGCTTGCCTTGAGTTCAAATTACAGAATTTAAGTTGAATGGTGTATGATGTTAGCTTCTTTATTGATTAGAAGACAGAATTTGATTAGAATTTAAGTTCAAAAGACAGAATTTGATTAGAATTTACACCGTGTATCTAATGTTAGCTTCTTTATTGTTGGTCAGCTTTTCTCTCAGCGCCAGTCATTTTTAAAGTTCGCTCCAATACGATGCACAAAGGAATCGAGGGCTAGTTATTGCTTGGCTTCTCTATTTTCACTTGTAGAGCAGGTAATAGGTTGCTTATAACCAATCCATGAGCATGATGCTCCTTTTCATCAATTGACTCAAGCCTGTATCTATTTTCAATCTGTTTATTTTTCTAGTAGGAACCGTAGGATAAGAGTCCGCTTTCAATTGTTTTTTTCTTTTTTTCTTTACAGGCCCGATATTTGCAGTTTAGAAATTGGCCTGTTGAATGGGGTTGGTGCCGAGACCTTCAATCGTTTATATTTGTCTTTGCAAGACATAATAGGTGCATGATTTAATAATTTTTACTCTAAGGTCCACATCCCCTAATTGGGAGGATTTTGACATTTTAGGATCACTTGACTGCAGAATTGTTCTTGAACGACCGGAATATGGCTATGCAACATACTTCTTTGAGCTAGTAGATTCACTACCAATTGACTGGCAGATCAAGCGCCTGGTGACTGCAATGAAGCTTACCAGCTGTAGCAGGCTTTCTCTAATCGAGAATAAAGCACTAACGGTAAAAAATTTAGAAACATATCCAAGATCATTAATGATATATGGCTAAAAAAATTAAGTCGCTTCTTGCATGGGTTCATATGTGTATGAGTTCATGTCATCCAGCCACTGAGGTTGCACCACAGAAAAAACATGAAAGAATTGTTTAGGGGCTAGTTAATGATTCACCTACTGCAAGTTTAAGGTGTTCTCTCATAGATAATGCTTAAAACACGATATATGTACTTAGCCTGCTATAGATGTGGGCATCTAAGTATCATTTTGGCCAACCTATTATCCTCTTCTTTGTGAGTGGTTTGGTAGAAATTACTTCTTTACTGTTTTCTTTTCCGTGTTTAAAAATAGTACCCACTTAAACCCTGGTACAGCACACTGTCTAGATGTGTCCACCCTCTTTATGTTTCTTTACAAGTTTTGCCACTTCAATTGTGTTTTTCAACATTACTTTTATCCTTGTATATGACTGCATTCAGTTTTGTTACTTGTATCTCGTAAACAAACACACACACACACACACACACACACACACACACACACACACACACACACACACAGTGTACACACAATATTGCTACACCCAGCTTTACAATTGTGCCACTTTATTTGCATTTTTACAGTTTTCTTTCTTCTATCTCATAATCACACAAACATGCGCCAGCCCATTCAAGGTTTTTCTATAGTGGAATGCTTTATATTCTCGAAGTACACACACACACACGCAGAGAGTTTGATCTGATGTTTGACTTTCTTGATTTCGATTTATAATACAACAGAGACATGGTATTGCACTGATGTATTGCCAGTGGGTAGAATCTTTCCTAGTTTTTCATGTATGCTTTCTCTGGCTGGGTTTATTTTGGCCTATTAGTGCAACTCCTTTGTTGGGGAAGAATTTGAATTTGTTTATCATTCTAGACAGTGAAACGTGTTTCATAAATATATATGATCTCATTCTTGTGCTAAAGGTTGGAGAAGACCTAAGTGAAGGCGAGGCCCAGGTTTTATTGGAATATGGTTGGGAACCCAATACTGGTCTGGGAACCATGCTTAAGTACTGCGACAGAGTTGTGCATGACAGGAAGAATGAAAGTGATGGCTCAGAGTGGAGATCAAAAATAGGGAAGATGCTGATGGATGGTTATAATGGCGGAACTCTGGTTATAACTAACATCCCAAAGAAGGTTATAGAGTGCACAGATGTTCAATGCCCAGAAATCAAGTTGGAGTTCTAATTACAAGTGAGCTATGCCCAGAAATCAAGTTGGAGTTCTAATTACTTGTTGAGGTAGTTCTTTTTATTTCTCCCCCAAGTTCCTTACCAAATATGGTCGTTTAGGTTGTATTTCTCAGTTGGTAGAGTACATACGAAAGAGATGTATCAAGTTGAAAAACACAAAGGTGAAAGTCATTACTAAATGTGAATTAGACAGTCTTTTGATGAATGTCATGGAGCTCTTACTTCACGTATTAGGTTTATTGCTTTTGTGTATGTACTGAAAATTGGGTTTCTTGAGTAGTTTTCTGGATGCCAGTAGAGTATACTTGTATTATGCATGTCATATGATCTCCGGCCACCAAGAGAAGTTTAAGTTTAACATCCGGGTACTTTGTAACCGTTCTTTTGGTTATCTGTTGATGTACAATGGAGAAATGAACCTGTAATATCGAGCAACAGTGTTCGCATGTTTTCAAATTACTTTGTCAAAGCCAATCCCTATCATGCACTTGAACATATTAACAGTTCCGGTGACAGTGAATCGTCATTGCCACAACCTGGCGACAGTGATTCATTTATCTGATACACAAGCTGAACGTACATGCTGCATTTCTTCCCGACCAAACTCAGGGTGGAGTTGGCGGTGTTTTGTGGGATGCTGGTGGACGTTTCAGGGCAGCTTTTGCACGCCCGGTACGGCGGTACCACATACGGCCTCCCCAAAACAGTGTGAAGTTTACGCCGTTCGAGAAGGCCTGGACTTGTTGCATGCTTCGCAGATACACAATGCTACCGTTGACAGTGATTGCACTGAAGCACAAACTAGTGATCATACGCTCTTAGCTAATGGTGGATTGATTGATGATATTCAGCTACTGAATGAAAGGCCTCCCACAACTGCAGCTTAGCTACGTTCCAAGATTTGCTGACATTGGGTTTGAAGCAAATAGCGGTACTATTTGGCTTCATCAAGCACCCTCCAGTACGTGCTAAACCATAACTATAAACACCTCATTCGATTTAAAAGCAAAGGAAATAATTCATTAAAATGTTACGAGACATGGAAACAGGTTCGATGACATACAAGAAATGTTGGAACTAACCGGATAAGCTATTTAAGTCACAAGAAACGTAGAAACATAAAATGTCTAAATTATAAAACAAGAGTCGACAAAAGCCGTAAATATGCTTTCTGAAACGAATCATATAGAATTATAGACTATTTTAGTCACAACTCAATGAGGTGAATTTTAGTTTTATTCATTTTTCAAAGATAATAGTTCTGAAAAATTAGGGTAATGCTATTAACACACTATGTTTTGCTATTCACACACCTTATGCATTTTCATAACGCTACAAATTTGATTGTGTTTACGAAATTGCCTCTTAAAGTTGCTTTATAATTAGTCCACATCATGAGAGAGGTGTGTGAATAGTAAAATATGGTGTGTTAATATCACCACCTAAAAATTAAGTGGAACATAATAGCTTCGATCTTGAAATTACGTTCATAAATTTTTTTATTTATTATTTATTTTATTTTATTAATTTTTTGAAAAATAAAAGCTAAACCCAAAGGGTTTGGGGTACACACGGTAACAGAGAAGTAAAACCCCAAACTGAAATAGCCCCCAAACACTGCTGCTCCTAATTTCTCAGCTTTACAGAGAGAGAGAGATCTCCGACGCGACGGCGATGAATTTCCAAGTGGTGGTCTTAGCCGGCGGGACATCCAAGGAACTCGTCCCTCTCGTCTCTAAGGTCTCTTTCTCCTTCTTCTATTTACTCCTCAGTCAATTCCATTTTCTCATCTCTTACTCTCGCTATAACAATGGCAGGGGCTTCCCAAAGCTCTCCTTCCGGTGGCCAACCGGCCGGTCATCTCCTACGTTCTGGAGCTCCTCGAGCTCAGCAACCTCAAGGATATCATTGTTGTACGTTTCCTTCTTCTTTCTCTAATCTATTGGATGCTCTCTTTTCGATTGTTCATGATTGCTGTGGCTTTAGTTTATTTTGTTTTCTGCTGACGTTTTTAGGCGGTTGAAGGCAAAGAATCGCATCATTGCGTGGAGCACTGGATTCTAGAGGCTTATATGGATCGATTACGTATCAAGGTATGTTGCAAGGCTCTGGTTTAATATTTCTGTATTTGTGTCGAATGCATCCGAATATCGGATTGTGATTCTGTGAATGAGTGCACTTTGTGTGTTTTTAGCTTAATGAACAATTGGATGTCTTGCAATTAGGAAAATGTCATTGGAGTTCTAAGTCGATAGAGCTTAGGAAATTCGATTAAGAATTCGAGAGAGCAGTGTATAATGGAATTGTAGAAGTTGATAAACCTAGGTATATATTAAGTGTGCCTTGAATCACTAGGGGTGTAATACTGTGAAGGACCATATAGGGGCATGGTTATTGACAAATCATGGCAGGTGGTTTTTTGTTTTGTTTTTGGCGAAAGAAACATGGAGAGAAATACATTTGGAATTTCCACACTAAAGTGACCTAGCTATGATGCATTCATTTCTGTTCCCCCGAATGATACCGAGATGCTCATTTAACTCTAGGAAGCAACTATGTCTTCATCTATGGAGGACAACACCAGGCTATTTATTAAGCCATCCCAAGTCCAATCTGTTGAGCAATTGGAAGTATCATATGCTAACATATGAGTTCTGTGTTATGTGCCTTGGGGATATAAGTCTCTATTTGATCAGCTATAAGAATAATGTCATACACCATAGCCCCCTAGCCTCCAGTTCGCTTAATTTCTTTAAATGATTGCTTAGCATGCACACTTCCAGGCTGCTTAAGTGCATCAGTCTTTTCCATCACATTAACATTGAAAACTCCTGATTAGTGGTGGATAATGCTGCCCCCAAAGTTTAGTATAGGACTACACTTCCACAATGCAACATACTCGGTGCATCCATCTGCTGTATTTTATGCTTTAGAGTTTGTTTCTTATAATGAAAAGTTAAAAAAATATATAAAAAAGAGGGCCTGCTCTGAGGATTATTGTGGGAATGGGTTTTTTTGGACTTGAGGAATAGCTCTTCTTTTGTCATTCTTTCAGATTGGAATGTAGAGGTTAGTTTGTTTCATTGTAGTTGGAATTGCTGTTTGTGTTTGCAGTGTAGTTGGAATTGTTGTTTGTGTTTGCAGTGTAATTGGACTTGAGGAATAGACTACTTCTGTCATTCTTTCACAAACCATCAAATACGTAGTAATACCCCTGTTTTTGGGTATTACTACGCGTTTCATGGTTTGTGCCACTAAGACACTGAATATATTTTGTGCATTTGTTTGATGCTACAGGACTAGTGATTCTGGTTTAAGAGTATGTTGATCTATGCTCCTCCCACTTTCTTCTTTGCATGCAAGCCTAGGTTTATTGTGATCCCTCTATTTCTCTAGTTCTATCCACTGCTTCAGTTGTCAAAAGCTGGATGCATTTCTTTTAGGCATGGAATGTAATTGTAAACAAAATCATATATAAATGATATGATACTGAGCAACCTGTTTATAACAGGTTGAAAGAGTTCCTGATGATGTTGGAACAGCTGGTGCACTTCGGGCCGTTGCACACCTCCTGACTGCAAAGGACATTTTGGTTAGCATCTATGTCCTTTATAGTGTTTTCACCTCTTAAGTGTCTCTTCATAAAGAAGTTAAGTCTTGTTGGTGCAGGTTGTAAGTGGTGATATTGTCTCTGATGTTCCTCCTGGTGCGGTAGCTGCTGCTCATAGACGTCATGATGCAGTAGTAACAACGATGCTTTGCCCTGCTCCTGTAAGTGGACCTTCAGACTCTGGATCCTCTATTGCAAAAGACAAAGCCAAGAAACCCGGGCATTACAATAGAATTGGGCTGGATCCCACAAAACAGTTTTTGCTGTACATCGCAACCGGTTAGAATTTTCTTTCGGTTTTTTTATTTTTTATTTTTAGTTTGTTTAGCAGTTAACATGATATGTTCATCTATGTTACCAGGAGCGGAACTTGAGAAAGATATGCGAATTCAGAAGAGTATACTTTGTGCGGTTGGTCAGGTAAGAGGGTGTTTTTTTTTTGGCTTAATGTCAGTACTCACAATCACAAGTTCAAATGACTTTCTAAAATTATGCTCTTTGGTCTTAGCATCTTATGTATCATCCTAATGTCCTCCCAATAAAGTTTCAAAAGCTTTTATTTGATTTTTATACTTGAATTACATCACTGCCGCTTAATTGAAACTTTAGTAGCTGATACGAGTAGAATATTCTGAGGATAGCATACAAGCATGGACAAATATGAGTTTTTAACAACTTTGACTTCTCGCTGTTTTGTTGTCTAGAAAGTTCCTGTGAAGTTTTTAATATCTCATTTAGTGAAGTTTTTAATCCTAATAGATTTTGTTTATCCTCTGTGTAGATGGAAATTCGATCAGATCTCATGGATGCTCATTTATATGCATTCAAAAGGTTTCACCCTCTTTCTGCTGTTCTAAATGGATGTTTGTTTAATGACAAAATTGATCGTTTTAGATTCCAAATTTACTTGCACATGCCTTCCCAGGTCTGTTCTGCAGGAAGTTCTAAACCAAAAGGATAAATTTCAGAGTTTAAAGCAGGATGTATTACCTTACCTTGTTCGTACACAGCTGGTTAGTTTAGTGATGTTGCTTACTATTACCCTAAAAAAATAAGTATATTTTCCGACTGGTTCTTTTTTCTTATGCATACATAGAGTTCGGAGGTGGTGTTAAATGGCGTACAACAACCAGAAGAAAATGGAAATGAAAAGGCTAGTTACCAAAACAACCAAGAATTGCTATCTCAAGTCTTGTCTAATTCATCCACTGCAAGTTTCCATGAGCTCTATGCATTAGGTCCTAAAGGCTCCATTCCTGTTCGAAGAACCCATAAATGCTGTGTTTATATTGCCAGCAACAGCAAGTACTGTATGCGGTTGGATTCCATTCAGGCATTCAGTGACATTAATCGAGATGTGAGTTTTGTGTTTAGAGGTTTTGTTGTGGGCTTGTTTCAATGAGAATTATCTGTTCTACCTCTCCGCCTATGGATGTTCAATTTGTGGATGATATTTTTTTTCTCAGGTTATAGGAGATGCTAGTCATCTGTCTGGGTATTCCTTCTCTGCCCACAATAACATTATCCACCCGTCAGCAGAACTTGGATCAAAAACAACTGTGAGCCTCGCTTTCCACTCACCGAAACTTATAATACCGAATAGCATCAAATCTGATTTGTGTAGCCACAGATTATCTGATTTCTATTACTGATCTGTTGGTGGATTTTTAGGTTGGACCACATTGTATGTTGGGTGAAGCTTCAATTATGGGCGACAAATGTAGTGTTAAACGGTCTGTAATTGGCCGTCACTGCCGGATAGGTTCTAATGTGAAGGTAAGATGATTTGTTCATTTGTGGACTGTTGATTCCAGATTTGCACTTCCAGGGGTCAATTATCCTTCACGAATTGTATTTTGGTTGTAGATAATTGTCAATTAATTATTTATTTATTTTTACTTCCCGCAGGTTGTAAATTCTGTTGTTATGAATCATGTTACTATTGCCGATGGTTGTACAATCCAAAATTCAGTTATTTGCAGCAATGTACAGCTCCAAGAACGTGTTGTACTGAAAGATTGTCAAGTAAGTAATCAGGATCTATTCCTTGTTTTACCCTTCACCTTTTCATATGTAGTGGCTGGCATCTCATAGTATGTTTTGTATCTCAGGTTGGTGCAAATTTTGTTGTTACCACTGGGAGTGAGTGCAAAGGGGAGGCGTTGGCCAAGAAAGAAAAATGAGTACGAGGACTCCCTACTCAGGGAAATGCCGATGCCGATTTCACAATTTGTCCCGTGTTTCAATAGATTGGAATAGATTTTGTTGCGACTGATAAAGGTAAAGAACTGAGCAGGATAATCTTTAGGAGTAGCTTTTAGTCGTGATCTGCCTGATTTTTTTGTCTTCACTGTCATCTGTTCTATTCCTTTATTGACAAATTGAGAGAGAACCATGTAAACCGGTTAAACAGTTCAAAGTGACCACCTCAATGAGGTATTGTGAAGGACCTTTTTATGCTCCAAACAAATGTTGCATGTCCAAGATCTGCTATCAACTTCAGTGCTTTGGTGTAGATACAGCATAGTAATATTGTCAAATGGAAGAACATATCAGAATCCCAAGTCTGTTAATCTAACGGAAGAACAGATAAGAAAAGTGATGGAATACCCCATTGAGGAAAGAATTAACAAACTAAGAAAACGAAGAAAAAGTAACACAAATGAATCATATGATTATAAATATAATAAAAGAGTTACAGCATAGACAAGCTATTGGAACCTAAAAACTTGAAGAACATCAATGACAAGAATTAGAAACTGAAAACCTCAAAGACTCTACTTTTTTTTTTTTTTTTTGATGAAGTAACACTAGAAGACTACCTAGCTAAGTTTAAGAAGATAAAAACGAATCGACTTTGGCATTGTCCTTGTTAGAGAGGAACTTCATGCATAAGGGTGGTTGGACATTGGCAAGAGATAGTATGGCAGCTGGAATACCCCACATAGACTCGCCGCAAATCAAACCGGATGCAACTGCCGGTCCTAACTCCTCAGCCTGTTGTTTGTTCATTATCTTCCAGACGAAGAGGATTAAGCTTCCCACACACATGTCAATCACGAAGTAGGAGCCGAGATAGAATGGGATCGCCATGGCCATTGCGTTTGGAACAAATCTGTAGATCTTGTACTTGGTCTCGTAACGCTTCAAAAGCTCAGTTGCTACGTTAATGGCAATGGCAAGTGCGAAAAAGGAAAGTGCAAGTGCAAAACAGTGTTTAGGTAGTGAGCCAATGCCCTCAACTCCGAGGAGTGCAATGCCACGGTACACTTGGCCAAAGGGTGCAGGATATGGTCCTTTGGGATCGCCAACCGGGTAAGCTTTGTAGAAGAACCAGAATATCAAAGGTGACATGACACATCCCATGGCTGTCCCGAGAACTTGGCTAAGGAACATTGATCGAGGAGAAGAAAGAGTAAGGAATCCAGTCTTGAAGTCTTGCATGAGGTCCGAGGCTGTCGAAACAATACTCATCGTGACACCACAAGAAGCCAGCCCAGCAATCACACCACCTTCTTTCTCGCCAACAAGAGCACTGACGATTAGGATAGCGATTTTGCCATAGTTGGAGGCAAGGGACCAATCTGTGAGGCCGCAGCCATAGGCATTGCAGAAGGCCAGAACCGGAGCAATGATGTAACCTATCGCAACATGATACCATTTTAATTGGTGGAATAAAAAGGGAAGGCAAATAGTTGATGCGGCTGCACAACATATATAGCCAGTGGGAGAAAACCATGTTGGAAATTCATCTTTGTGGAAGAAATCAGTTCTTCGTTTCTCGTCGTAGTTCGCACTCATGAGCTCAGTTTCTGTTGATGAAGGCACTCCACCAGCTTCCATTAGTTCCATTTCAGATGATAATTTCTTTTCCTCTGGTTTATTGCTTCGGATACTTCTAATGAAAACGAAAGCCATATAACCTGCATGGTACAGGACATGGTATAGACCATCACCAAGTATCATGCCTATTGAGATAAACACCCTGTAACCTTGGATTCCATGAAGACTACTTGCCGAAAGATGAGCACCATACCAGTTACCTTTCTGTTTTTCGATCAAAGGCCACATGATGCCCCATGATATCACAGCTCCAACGAGCATGGATATGTTCACCATGTAATTGGTGATCATTCCACAACCAATATATGTCATTGAGAAGTCGAAGTAAAACCTTTTCTTGTACGCTTTGAGACCAAAAGTTGGAAAGTTAGCAAAGCCACAGCCATCGGCAGCATTGAAAAACCACTGAAAAAAAGACCAGAGAAAGCTGACGCCGCCGAACTTGAATAGAGCGGAAACCTGTCTGGCTGCCACCTTAGCTCCTTTTGGGGTGTGGAAGCTGTTGATGAGGTGCGCTGTTGCGGTTCCACTTGGGTAGGTTAGTTTTCTATCGATAATCATCATCTTTCTCAAGGCTATGATAGAAAACAGCCCAACGAAGCTGACTAAGAAGAGATACCCTGTCATCCACGGAATCGCAAGCTTCTTGATGTTGATTAGAGTGTTGCCTGCATCTGCCTGAGCAGCTACCAGAGGGCTCATTCCTAGTAAGTAACTTCCCATGCCACTGCTGAAGGCTATCCCAGACGAGGCCACAACGCATGTTTGAACCACTGTGTTTTCTTGACGGGTGAAAGGCTGCTTCAACAGACCAAACTTTTGAAGAAAGGCAGTGTATACTTTGAGCAGTGCGAATCCCAGCAGCCCCGCCGCGACGTTCAAGGATGGTATTATACCAGTGGTGAGATTGAGCTTGCACACGATGAAGTTGAAGACGATGCTAAGAAGAAAGCCTGTGACCATAGACCTTATAGTTATTTGCTTGGTCCATGGCGGTACCTCTGTGTCTTCGAAGGCCTTCTCGATCGAGTCCTCAGCTTCAACCTTTTGGTTTCCATCTTGATAATTGTCGAAATCGTCTGTCTCCATGATCGATATCAACCAAGCCCTTAATTTCTCTCTTTCAGTAGGATGTGAGATTTTCAGATGTTGTGGACAATGCTGTGAACAGGCCTTGTATTTATATCGCAATTATCTGACTACATTTAGTACGGATTATGAGTCTTGGTTAGAAAAGGAGTAGAAATACATTTAGAAACTCAACCTCATTTGGATTTTAGAGCAAACCCAGGTCGGATAAGGTTAACAAAAATGCGTGCATTTTAAATCTAGATGCTTCTTCGGTTCTTCCATCTCTTGACACAGGTTTTTTCCACCAATTTGAAGAAATCATATTGGACAGTGATTACTTGACATGCTTCATTTGATGCAATGAAGGTAAGGTACGTAAGTCCAAGATAGTGTATATAACTGTTTCCCTCTATTTCGTGTTTCCAATAGTTACATCATATATAGTTAACCATGTTAAGCATATACATAAGTTGTTTTGGATAATGTTTAAAGACACTTAAGACTTGTAAATGATGATAGTGGATTTTAGCTTATATGATTTTCGACGCTTGACGGAGCCACCCATTATCATGTATTCATGTTCACTCTTCCCGCAGAGAGCCTATTCAGCGCACCCGGGTGCGCTGTATAATTTTCGCTTCCCGCATCACTTTATGTTTATGTTTTTACTGTTTGATGTGTTCATTTTCCAATTTTTACTTAAATCAAAGAAACCACAATTAATATTCTCCCTAATTATGTAATTTATGGAGCTAGACGTACAATTTTATAAGAATTTTACAAGACCAATTATATTATTAAACGATTTTTTTTTTTCAATGTTCTGACCCTCGATCGACACTCCCAAAAATACATATACTGTCCGGAAAAAAAAAAGAAGAAGAAGAAGATAAGCAACCAGGGACATATCTTAAAACAAACAAAGAACAATCAATTAAGCACCAAAGAGGCACACAACAGGAAACACTCAAACAACAAAAAGGTGGCAAAGCTAGCTAGTTTCACATACAGACGTTTCTTATGAATTCGGTCACATTCTGATAACTAATTAACTAGACACCGCGTTTATAAGAGTCCCTCAACCAGTTGGCCGGAGGCGTCCTTCTTTTTGCCCCAGTCATGAAGTTTCAAGTGCAACTCAGCAGCAGAAATCAGGAAATGGACGGCCTGAATTGGTGTCAGTATATGCGTGATGTTCTTGAGCGTTCCGAGCCGTAACTCATCAGCCCTATGCAAAATCTCCTCCAAATTTTTCTCCTTCAATGCCAGCGTAGACTCAACTAGGTGATCATGATCGTCATGATCTCCTTCTTCATGACCGTTGTTCCTCAACGTCTCGGTGACAACGTGTGACAGCTCAACCATCGTTGCGTCTGCCAGAGTCTCCTGCACTTTGGCCAACTTGTGAGCAATGTGCTTCTCCTGCTTGATAGTCTCCGCTTGCAACTGGTCCACCATGGAAACCTGTCTCTGCGAAAGATCACTCAGGTCATCACAGGTGCTCAAACCTCGCATCACCTCAGTGAGTTGAGCCTCTAGCTGCAGCCCAGATTTTGCGTATAGCAAATGAAAACCCATGCTTGGTCGCCACCCGCCTATCCAAAGGAAGGCATGTTCCAGTGAGCTCTTCCATGGAGGAGACAGCATGGTCAGTACGTTGTGCTCAGCCCATCTAGACTTGACCTCGTAGTATGTCTCGTAATGCTTCAACACTATCTCTACCAGGACGCGTAACAACTCCGGATCGTCAGCTTTGCTGTGGTTGTGTTCGACGGCGATTCTGGTGAGGCGCTGAAGGTGTTGGTTTTGTTCAGACAGCCAACTCTCGAAGAATGTCCCGAAACTGCTGTTGTGCTCAGGAGAACTGGTGCGGACTGTCGTAGGCTTCATGGCTAATACATGGCAGTTCCCCTAGTCCATATCTGCACGTACATATTTATACACAGTTATGCTGATATCTTATTGGTCATAGGTTAGGTTTAAGTTTATATAAAGCTTAAGGGCTTGGTCGATATGTGCGTGGGAATTTGGGATGCATGTATGTACGTAATCCAAGTCTGAGAATTGAACAGAAACTAAACGAGATAATTTTGTTTTTTAAGTTGGATTCATGAATCCTTGCTCAATTTCAAGCGTACGTTTGTCGTCTTTCCATTCAAAGAGAAGGTTTGCTATTATGTCTTCTTCTTCTTCTATTTTTTTTTTTCGGTAGACGTCTCTACTACTCTCTTACACGTAATAGCGGTTGGGAAAATAATATAACGGAAGTAACAACTCAAAACCACACAAATGATAAATATGCAAAGATGTAAAAGATAGAGGAAAGGGAACACCGGATATAACGTGGTACGGTGATGTGCCTACGTCCACGGGGCAACAATAACAAGAACTTTTACTATGAAATAATGGGTACACGAGATACACAACTTCAAGAATAATACTTGAAGAAAACCTTCTCTCACACTTGTTTTGCTATCAACTACTCTACACTCTCAACTTGGAGTGGACACTCTTCTCTACTTGGAAGATGAATGTTTCTCTCTTGGAAGAAATGCTTGAGATGGATGAAATACATGGAATGAGCAAATGACTCTCCTTTTATAAGCTAAGGAGGAACCATCTAGACCTCTCATTAGTGTTCTCCCAATAAATGGTACTTCATGAGTCTTCCTGTAACTCATGCCTTGACTATAACTCCAAAATCATCCATGCAACCTTGTGTAACTCATGTAACTTATGTAACTCGATCATGAAACCTTTCATATTATTTTTATTACTATTTTATTTATTTTGATCTGGATATTATAACAATCTCCCCCTCCAGACCAACCCAGGGGCATACGCGGCAAGACTTCTACTTGAAGTCCATCCCAGCGGACTTGCTGCAATACTCCAACTTCTGTTATGGCACAACCTTAGTCAACATATCTGAAGTATTCTTGTTGGTGTGAATTTTCCTCAACTGCAAAAGCTTCTTCGACACTATATCTCGTATCCAATGATAACGTAGATCAATGTGCTTAGTGCGAGGGTGATAAACTGAATTTTTACTCAAGTGAATTGCACTCTGACAATCACAATGCACCATATACCTTTCTTGCTTCACACCCAACTCCTGAATGAACCTTTGCAGCCATATCATTTCCTTGCCTGCTTCGTTTGCCGCTATGTACTCGGACTCAGTGGTGGATAAGGCAACACACTTCTGTAACTTAGATTGCCATGATACAGCTCCCCCACAAAATGTAAATAAGTACCCAGAAGTGGACTTTCTGTTATCAAGGTCCCCAGCTAAATCTGCATCTGTGAAACCCTCCAAAACGCGTTCGGATCCACCAAAAGACAAGCACAACTTTGAGGTGCCCCTCAAATATTTGAGTATCCACTTAATAGCTTCCCAATGCTCTCTGCCAGGGTTAGATAAATATCTACTAACAACTCCAACTGCATGAGCAATATCTAGACGAGTATATACCATGGCATACATAAGACTACCAACAGCTGATGAGTAAGGGATACCTGCCATCTTGTCTTTCTCCTCTTGTGTAGTTTGGCATAATAATCTGCTTAACTTGAAGTGATTACCTAGAGGTGAGCCCACTGACTTGGCTTCTTTCATGTTGAACCTTTCAAGCACCCGTTCAACATACCTCTCCTGTGACAACCATAATTTATTTGTCTTCCTGTCACAGGTAATCTCCATGCCCAAAATCTGCTTAGCGGGACCTAAGTCTTTCATATTAAAATACTTTGATAAATCTGCCTTCAACTTGTGGATCATAGAAACGTCTTGCCCCACTATCAACATATCATCAACATAAAGCAACAAAATTATAAATTTACCTCCAGTGAACTGTTGAATGTACACACATGGGTCTGCATCAGTTCTTTTGTATCCATGACCCACCATGAATGAGTCAAATTTCTTGTACCATTGTCTTGGCGCTTGCTTCAGCCCATACAAACTTTTCTTTAGCTTGCAAACCATGTGCTCTTTGCCCTCGACCTCAAAACCTTCCGGTTGCTCCATGTATATTTCTTCCTCCAAATCACCATGTAGGAATGCCGTTTTTACATCTAACTGCTCCACCTCAAGATCCATGCTAGCTGCCATGCCCAAAATAACTCTGATAGATGTCATTTTGACAACTGGTGAGAAGATCTCATCAAAATCTACTCATTCTTTCTGCCCGAAACCTTTGACAACCAAGCGAGCCTTGAACTTTGTCAACTGTTCATTCTCGTCCCTCTTCAACTTAAACACCCATTTGTTTTTTAGTGCTTTTCTGCTCTTAGGAAGCTCCACCAACTCGTAGGTGCCATTTTTCAACAAGGACTCCATCTCAGACTTCATAGGTAATATCCAGTTGTCGCCGTCTGCATGAGTCTTCGCCTCCTCAAAGCATTCAGGCTCTCTATCACCAGTCAACATAATGTATTTGGAATATGGATTATCTCCATCACTAGTGAGCAAAATATATTGAGAAGAATGATACTTGGTACTTGACTTCAGCACTCTATGAGATCTTCGAACTGGTGCTTGGGCATTTTCTTGTTGCTGCTCTTGATTAGGCTCTCCCTGATCATGATCATCCTGAACCTGATTCTCCTGGTCATCATTTGCAGCACCTGCAGCTTCTGGTTCTACCGTATCAGGAACGTCTTCATTAACTATTTCTTGAGGTTTGTTAGACTCTTCTTGGAGTGGAGACGAGTCATAAGTGAGACGCTCTGCATTTTCTAGTATGTTCTTGTCAAAATTTGCAACAGTCTGATCCTCATGGAATACCACATCTCTGCTTCTGAATAACTTCTTGGTTATTGGATTTCACAACCGGTAGCCCATCTCTTCATTACCGTACCCAAGAAAGATGCACGGCACGGCCTTGTCATCTAGCTTCGATCTTTTCTCCTTTGGAACATGTGCAAATGCTTTGCACCCAAATACCTTCAAGTGAGAATATGAAGCGCTTCTACCGGTCCACACACTCTCTGGAGTCTCCAAGCCCAACGATACACATGTTGTTCGGTTGATGAGGTAACACGCGGTTGTTACTGTTTCGCCCCAAAACTTCTTCGCAAGGTTCGCCGTTTTCAACATGCTTCTCACTTTCTCCAAAATGGTGCGGTTCATCCTTTCTGCTACACCATTATGCTGTGGGGTGCCAGGTACTGTCTTTATGTGTCTAATGCCATGCTTCGAACAATAACCTCTGAACTCGTTCGAAGTATACTTTCTACCATTATCAGTGCGGAGACACTTAAGGATTCGCCCCGTTTCCCTCTCCACCATGGCATGGTACTCCTTGAAGGTTTGGAACACCTGGTCTTTTGATTGCAACAAATACACCCAAACCTTCCGTGAAACATCATCAATAAAAGTAACAAGATACTTGTTATGACCTAGTGAGTCAACTTCCATGGGGTCATATACATCAGTATGTACTAGGTCTAAAAGATTCTCCTTCTTGGCGAATGTATTAGAAAAGCTGACTTTCTGCTGTTTACCAAACAAACAGTGATCACAAGAGTCAAGAGAGGTACCTTTGGCAAAGGGAATAAGAGACTTCTTTGCCAGAACTTGCAATCCCGTCTCGCTCATGTGGCCCAGCCGCTTATGCCATAGACTTGGGGAAGAGTCTTCTCCAACATTCAACTCCCCTTTACATATCTTGCCGTATGTCTTGTAGAGGGTACAACACAGCTTCCCTCTAGCCACCACTAGTGATCCTTTGGTAAGCTTCCACTTTTGGTCTCCTCCGTGATGATGATATCCTTCCCGATCAAGCACGCCGGTTGACATCAAATTGAGACGTAAGCCGGAAACATGTCGAACATAAGCTTGTTCCCCAAATCGGTCTCAAGGCAAACATCTCCAACTCCTGCAATCTTGGAGTAGCCTTCGTTGCCCATCTTTACAATCCCAAATTCTCCACCTCTATATGTAGAGAAGAACTCCTTATTTGGAGTGGCATGGAAAGAGGCTCCGGAATCAACAACCCATGGAACACCGAGAGTATCGTCATGAACATGTAGGCATTCTCCTTCAAGGCAAAGGAACTCATACACATCATTGCACACGGCAGCGGTTGTGTTCCTTGTGTCATCCTTTGGTTGAGAACTGCCTTCTCGCACCTCCTTTGGATCTTTTTTCAACTTGTGACAATTTTTCTTCATGTGCCCAAAAATGCCACAATGATGGCACTTTCCGTTGAACCTCGTTCTGGATCGGCTTACACTCCTTCCATGACCTTTGGGTCCTCTACTCTTGCTCCTTCCTCTGTTCTCCGCCACAAAGACTTGACTACTGTCGGAGCTTGAGGCTTTTCTCCTTGTCTCTTCATTCAACAAGTTACTTTTGACATTATCCATAGTCAATTTACCATCAAGAGCAGAGTTACTTACAGTGATGACAAAAGTTTCCCAATTGTCCGGCAATGACCCCAACAACAGTGCTTGTAATTCATCATTGATCGCCATCCCCATGGTTGTCAATTGATTAATTGTACTTTGGAAGTTGTTTAGATGCTCGGTGACCCTCACACTATCACTATACTTCATGTTGACAAGCTCTTTGATTTAAAAGGTTTTCTTGGTGGCGGTCTTCTTCTCGAACAAGGACTCCAACTTCTTCCATAATCCGTGCGCATTGGTTTCGTTGGCTATATGGTGGAACAAACTATCGTCCCCCCACTTCCGAATATGTCTGATCGCCTTGCGGTTCATCTTCTTCCAATTAGCATCCGAAGTCCCTTCCGGCTTAGCCTCGACTCCTTCGATGGGCTCATGCAAATCTTTGCAATAGAGGATGTCCTCCATTCGCGGCTTCCATGTAATGCAATTTGAGTGGTTGAGTCGCACCATGGTACTCCTTGAACCTTCCAATGTAACACCCACGCCCTACGAACCAAGGGCTCTGATACCACTGTTGGGAAAATAATATAATGGAAGTAACAACTCAAAACCACACAAAGGATAAATATGCAAAGATGTAAAAGATAGAGGAAAGGGAACAGCGGATATAACTTGGTTCGGCGATGTGCCTACGTCCACGGGGCAACAATAACAAGAACTTCCACTATGAAATAATGGGTACACGAGATACACAACTTCAAGAACAGTACTTGAAGTAAACCTTCTCTCACACTTGTTTTGCTATTAACTACTCTACACTCTCAACTTGGAGTGGACACTCTTCTCTACTTGGAAGATGAATGTTTCTCTCTTGGAAGAAATGCTTAGGATGGATGAGATACATGGAATGAGCAAATGACTCTCCTTTTATAGGCTAAGGAGGAACCATCTAGACCTCTCATTAGTGCTCTCCCAATAAATGGTACTTCATGAGTCTTCCTGTAACTCATGCCTTGACTGTAACTCCAAAACCATCAATGTAACCTTGTGTAACTCATGTAACATTTGTGTAACTTATGTAACCTTTGTGTAACTCATGTAACCTTTGTGTAACTCATGTAACTTATGTAACTCATGAAACCTTTCATATTATTTTCATTACTATTTTATTTATTTTGGTCTGGATATTATAACAATAGCAAGAACAACAGACACCATGCCAGTCGGTACGTCTTGAGGTTGTGCACCGCACCTCTCACCATTTCCAGATTATAAATTTGAAGGAAGTGCTAGGTGCGTTGTATCTCTTTGCAAGATAACATAGGGTTAAGGAATTATGCCATTCATATGCCAAAGAAGATACTATGAACTTGATGAGATTCAGGAGAGAATTTGATGCTGATCGTGCTGATCACATTGGCATTTGACAAAAACAGACGTAACCGATTTAGCATTTTACCCCAAATTAAGCTTCTTCTTTGCTACTTCGATTCTCAGGCACTAGTGTCACGTACACTCAACTTGGACCCGTATACGCAATGTTTAAGATTGATATTAGATTAAATGATGTAATCGAGCTAATTAACGAGCACCACCATTCACGTATAGCAATTGACAAACATTTCCTAAATGGTTATTCAATATTGATGAATACACAGTTTCTTTAAGATTGATCTCAGTTGAGATGATCATGAAATGTATAGCTTCTCCATATATTGCCATCATTGGAAGTCTTTTGATATATTTTTTATGGAGGAGGGAGAGAGAGAGAGAGAGAGAGAGAGAGAGAGAGAGAGAGAGAGAGAGAGAGAGAGGAGGAAGATGTAAGGCAAAAAAATAGAAATAAAAAGAAAGAAAATATAAATCTAAGAGAAAAAAAGAGGAAGTGAGCGGTATAATTAGCATTTTGTTTTAGGATATTCTGTATCTTTCTAGATATTCTTTATGTGTGTCTTGACTTTATGCCATTAGGATATGTAGTTTGACTAGATCTATGTATTCATTATCCTTACCATATTAGTATTGTGTAATTTCCTATATAAATGTCTCATATTAATGAATAAGATAATGAGATATTCTTTTGCTATCTGTCATTCTCTACACTTTATCCTTCATCACGTTATCATGCAACTTGTTCTAACCCTAGAACCAATAGCCCACCATTTGTTTTCCAAAACCCTAAAAAAGTGTTTTTCGGCTCCTCTGTCTGACCGCCGCCGCCGCCGCCCGTTTTTCCGGCCGCCGTCTAACATCACCGGCTGCCAATCCCTTGGCCGCCGCCTGCCGGCGATTCTTGGTTTCCTTCGACTACAATTTTCGACTTCTTCAAGCGTTTGAAGTTTTGAAAGGTATGTTTTGAAACCCCAAACTTTTCGAAGTTCAATAACTCGGGGAGGATAAAATATTTTCCTCCATTCTCCATCTCCATTCTATGCTTGAGATTTTGTGCGTGCAGGTACCAAAATCCCGGAATTTTATTCCCGAGTCAAGAGTGTGTTTGATCACTCTTGTTTCCTTATCCAGGTTGTGTATGATCAACCCCAACCTTTATCTGGATTGTGTTTAATCAATCCGAGGCCTTTTTCTAAATTCTGTTTGATCAATTCGCGGCTTTTTGGGATTGTGTGTTATCAGTCGGAAGGACAAACCATTAAAAAGCATCATTTGTGACCTCTATCAAGTCTCATAACAGCTTGGTTTTGTATGCAAGAGCAATGTAACATTCTGCTTCTTTGAGTTTTGACGTACTCGATGCCTAAGGCGAATCTTTGCTTGGTATCTGTGGAACCTTTCATTGGAAAGGATTAAACCACATGTTTTGACCCCCAGGCCAACAAGCCTAGATGCCGAGATTTCACATCTCATGCGCTCAAAGTCTTTGACGCGCCACATCGACAAAAGCCTTCAATTGCAACCTGTGCAAAAAGTAATGACTACAAAGTACTGTGGAATGCACTCATGAAGCGTTTATTGAAACGTCCATCTAACTCAACTTGTTGAGTTATTAGTCACGGGGATTGTTTACCACCTTTTTATGACTACACATTGTCAGTGAAATTTTATGGCATCATGATCCATAATCTTTTAGCGGATTCGATCATCATCAAGTTCTCTAGGCCTTCCAAGTTAGTTTGGAATTACCAACGAGACTTGATTTTGATCATACAATATTGCAAACGAGAATTGTATATACGCTAATGCGATTTGGGATTATTCCCCAATATGTGTACAACAATATGGGTCATAGCAACGGTAGAAAACACGTGCCGATGTTTAGAAAAGTGGGGGAGGTGCTGCTGGCCCTAATGGCGACACTCCTGATCTAGACACCAATTATATTTGTCAAAACTACTCATGTCAGCTCATGACAATGCAACCGTTGTGGATCTTCGGATCACTGGTTCAAGATTGTCAAGCTCCTTCAAATTGTGAATGCATACAAAAAGGTACGGAAAATCAATATGAGGACAAGAACGCCATCCTCATGATCGCGAATTTCAAGGATTCGGATCCTGCTCTATCTACCCCTGACTTTGACGTCATTGGCTAGACATTGATTTTCTTTCCAAGCTATATGTAATAAGACGTCGTATTGATGTTCTTATATTACTTGAGACCTCGATGTACTCACATTAGCAATAATGAATGCCTTGAGAATTTTTTCTAAGTTATGAAACTATTCTCCTCTTATGGTTCGTATTGATTTAAAAACAAGATGTACATTTTTACATCATTCTTATAAGCATGGCATATTTACAATCTACATGGTTAGATTGTGCCGTTTTGGTCTCTTCCAAGTGAAGATGACGCACGGCCTTGCATCCTCAAGGAGGATCGCCCACGTGTTTCCGGTTAAGTCTTCTACCCTATAGCGGATTTTCCATCATCATCTGTTCAACTAGGCTCATCCAAGCTCAGTGTGATGTCTTAGAATTGTCTGAAATTAAGGAGATAGTGGTTTGAAGTGTGCCTCGCACTACCGACCCTCCACGGACATGCCTGGTCATACTGACTTGTAGTTACCAAAAGCTTTTGATTTTGGATTCCCATATTCTATTAAACCAATTTCCGTCTTGCAAAAGACGCTGAAGACTTATCAAAACCGGACAATCATCATGATCGAATCATCTAGGTCCTCTGAGTTAGTTTATGTTCATGTCAGGGAGTTTTTGCTAACTACTCATGGAATTTACGACCTTGGAACGATCGAAAAGACTTAGTTTTGACCATACACATGTCACTTTTGGCTAAGGCAAAAGCCTACACGCCACCTGCAAGCTTCATAGCTTATCACATGCCAATTCTGCGAAAAACAGCAATATGTCCCTTCTGGACAGTCAACTTCGTTTGAGCTTGGTGAACAGCTCCAGACGAACCAGACAGCGAGCTTTATATCATTGGAAAGCTCTACGAGTCTAGTTTTCAGAACATTTTTCGGTTCTTCCATATCTATTTTAACAAAGAAATTATGGCTGTGTTAGTGCAAAAAGGTCATTCTACGCGGAAATTTTTATGCACTCTCAGGATTGCAGCTTTTTGTAGCTTCTTTCAATCCTTCTAAATGGTTCAAGTGGAACTATTTACTCTCCTATCTACTCTATTTTGTAGATTTGTCTCATAGAGACATTGAGTGCTTCGCAGATAGTGGAACTATCCACAACATTCTAAGGAACCGGCAACTATCTCTGGATTTTGTGCCTTGTAAATCTTCTGTGACTACCATAATCATACCGGTCATTCAGGGACGCGGTTTAGCTTGAATCTTGATGCCTCATGGCACCATGATCAACATCACAGATGCCCTCTATGCATTGAGAGACAACCGAACCATGTTGAGCTTTAAAGACGTTCCTGCTAATAGTTTTCATTTATAGTTTTCATTTGAAAACACATTGTGAGAATGAACAAGAGTTTTTTTGTGTATACCTTCTCATGAATGCGGACTGAAATGCATCTTAGAGAAGTTTATAACTCAATCTAGAGGACTGTATGTCACTATAATTTGAATATCGAATCACATGTTGTCACCAAACATGATATTTGGACACCAACTCATAGAGGCTTTGTTTTGACCAATTCAGGTCATCCTGAAAGAGATATAATAGTCCAAATTTTGAGAAATTCTCATGGACATCTATTCTTCCACTCAAAACGAAGACATTCGGGATCTAGCTTCATCATGAAGCATGATGGTGACGCCATAGTTGTAAATGGCGGCACCCGGGGGACATTGACATCACCCAAACATGGCTCCAACTTCCCGGAGGCCGTCCGGTCAATTCCTCAAGCAGTTGAGGTGCACCGGCCTTCCCTGATGTCTCATTGGTCCCCTGCAATGCTAATTGCTCGTTTTGAAAGCCTATTTTTTAGCTAAATTAAGAGTGAGACCCTCCTACGCTAAATGACACAAAAGTGAACATTCCATTCTTACATCAAATTATGTAGATAGATACAACCAACTTGCAGACATCTTTTTATGTTTTATGGTGTTGGTTAAAGTGTTAACACACTGGTCATGTGTTACACTATTATCTACTGTTTATGTTGCTTATACTTCTACGGGCTCACTACCCATTCTTTAAACAAGTTTATCGGGATATAAGTTGAAGTGTCATGTATCCCATGTTCACACGCAATACGGTCTCACCGAGGCTACGACCAAGCAACTTTAGCTTGTCGCTCGAACATTATTGATGCGTACCAATCTTTCTATTGCTTCTTGGGGCTATGCAATATTTGCATGCAGCTTTACTATTCATCTCCGACCCACCATCATTGAATATTGTTGTACTACAGCTCGTGACTGTGTACCAGGATTGACACGAAATTGCAATCCTTGAGCTCAATCAAGATTGAAATGGATCTTCAATCTTTGAGCTCAGCTAGATGTTTATTTTAGGTGTCAAATCGCACTGCCACTGCGCACAATGATGGGTCATTTGAGATGAATAATACTTAGGTTGGATATGAACCTCCACCTATAATCCGCATATGTAGAACCATGTCAGGCGATCTCATTCACCGTTAAATTGCGGATTGTCACTTTGGTGAGACAATATTCCCGCTGTTAGGAGGAGATAAGAACACAAGTGTTCAAGTGGAACGACGTGAACTGTCGTGGTTTGTCCCCACTAAGTCTCATCTTAATCCCAAATGCTTAAAGTATTAAAGTGACGAGATCACATGCTGCAAATATGTCTACAAGGATTGATGTCTTACAAAAGAACATGGCGCGACCAAAAGGTGTTGGTCTTGACGCCATCACCATGGATGGTGATATAGTGACGTCATTAAGTGGCAAAATTGGTGTCACAAGGCCGTGTGGCTCCACAAAAGGAGGGAGACCCTTAGGTTCGATATATTCTCGCACTAGGAAGAAAGCGAGCTTGGCACAACCTGATCCATTGATCAGTGATACTCAAATCCGTCTCATGAAGTCTGAATTGTGTTTATCGTTGAGGGACGCCTCAATGTCAAATCCAATCCATATAGAGATCTCTACAAGTATTACACTAGTGTACATGAGGACGTGAGATAATGAGTGTTGGGGTCATTTTGAACAGAGGTTGCTAGATTTGCTTGAATGGCTTGTTTTCCTCTTTATACCCCTTTTGAGTTCAAGGACTGGGCCTAAAGCTTCAAGGAGCTTTATGCGTGTTTTCCCCAGGATCTCTCATGCAGTAAGATTGGCTTGCTGCGGGGATGATAGCCTGCTACGGTGACATGTTGCTTGTGATCTGGAGGTATGAACGTGATATGGTTTTGATTGCATGATAGATGAACAAAATACATGAAAGAGCTTGCAAGATGGCATGAGGCGTGGGAGCTAGAAGCACATGAGTTGCAGAAGATGAGAACTTGCTATAGCTAAAGGTTTGTTGCGGGGTAATCTATTGCAGTGAGCAGAAAAAGGATCTGGTGGTGTTTGATGGGTTTGAGGGTGTGTAGAGCTTGAGAATGGTTTTGGATTGGAGGCTAGGGATGCTTGGCTTGATGCTTGAGGTTTGCTTATGTGATGTAGGATGTATTGCTTGGGGTTGTATTTTCTGCTGCCTGAGTTCCTCTCTCCTTGCAGCAACTAAAGGCTTTATTTATAAGCTGGAGGGGGTGAGGCTAATACACGGGTGAATGAGGCAAGTCTGCTGGACAATCAAAGAGATGTATCATGTTGAGTTCAAATGTACAAAACATTGTAGTGACCACAAGATTAAGAGGTGATGCGTTAAGTTGGAATTGGAGCAGCATATTTTAAGGAAAAGTTGTTGTTAGGGACTTATGCTTAGCGTAGAAGAAGAGGACTTACTGCAGGGTTTAAAGAAAATATTGTTTGTTTGATCGGGTAGAAAGACTATTGCATTAGGGTTAAAGTAGGTGATTAGGTTAAGCATATGGGTTTTGATTATCTCATCTTTGCAAGCCCATTAAGCAGTTTAGATTGTTGGGCATGGATTTCGGTCCCAAGTCCAAAATCACCAACAACCAAAACCGAGAATGAGCCTCATGTACTTCCGTTACCTTCCACACCACACCCAAACTTGTAAGCCCCATGGTTGTGGCTTGGGTCCACATACGTGGCATAAATATTCGAATAAATATGTAACTTTTGTATTTCGACATATTTATTCGAATGTGATTTGCATGTGTATTTCTTTATTGAGCTTGGTGTTTGAGCCAGAGGGTATTTTTGTCTAAGTAATAATACTTTACTGGACTGTAAAATATCCATGTGAATATTAGTTACGTTCCTAGTCCACGTCGCAACCGGCGAGTCCAAATTCTTTGGGTTTACAAGTAATGGCCCGCCAGTGAGGCCACGCGAGCTGAATTACACAGTTCGCGTGCGGAATGGACCACGCGAGCTGAATTATACAGTGTGCGAAATACAGATCTCGCACGCGGAATGACTTCGCGTGTAGGCAAGGCGAAGTGATACTTCACGTAAGAGCGGAGCCCTAGGCGAGGCGAAGTACATCGAGGCAAGCTGGTGAACTGGCTCGCGTGGGAAACTTCGCAAAGAAGCCACAGGCGGAGTCCGCGTACACCACACTAATCGTTGAAGACTCTCACCAGTTTTTGACATGCTTTGGGCCAATCCCTGCGGCCCTTATTAATTAAAAAGCCTTCTTTTGGCCCGCGAGTTAGAAAGGCCCACGAGATGGTTTGAATCAGCGGCCCGGGCGGCTTAGCAATGTCCTTGTGGAATATTGATATTTTGGGTATCAACAATGAGTCTACTATCGAACCACCCTTCGTTGATGGATATCAACTTAGTTGATTGGCCTAATGGAAAGATGCGATCCAACATTAATAAAGAGATAGGTCCTTGGGCAGGTGATGCTGACACCGCAAGCTAAATACTATTAACTATGCCTTTGTTAGATAGCTTAGTGAGAACAAGAGCTTAGACTCAACTTATGGCGCATGGTCTTTCACTAGCACGCACTGGGATCTACTACGATGAGATATGCTCTCCTAATGGATGTCATTGAACTCCACTACCTTGTCAGTTTGGTAATTTCCGAATAACTGAACATGCAACCTATGAATGTGGTCATAATAACATCTCTATGGGATCAGAGATATACATGAAGGTCTTAAACGGACTTCATTCATCCGAATCAAGTTGCTCCAGACCACAGGAGCACGCATTTGCTAAAGGTATTGAAACGCACATGGACTCTACCTGATTTGGAAGGGATATGGTGAATTATGCCTTTGCGTGTTCATTCCGGATTTACATGGACTCTTAATGGATCTAGAGATGCCAATATGTATCAACATCCGAAGTTAGAATGAAAAAGATCTTGGGAAGACATGGTCTCGATAAGGCCTCGATGACTGTATTGATGATGATTTTCCATCAATCGGCTTAGGTTCTCTATAACTAGTAAGGCCTACATATACTCCCATGATTAGTCAAAGTCTTTGCTCTAAAGAGAGATCTGTTTTTTTGTCTAAAGCAAGATGACAAATATGTGTTAAGAGATTGAGTTCACATCTAAGTACAATAAGACGCATTAATGTACTCAACACAATATGAAAGACTTGACATCTCATTCGCTATGAAAAGTT
Source organism: Fragaria iinumae (assembly GCA_009720345.1). Classification (NCBI taxonomy): domain Eukaryota; kingdom Viridiplantae; phylum Streptophyta; class Magnoliopsida; order Rosales; family Rosaceae; genus Fragaria; species Fragaria iinumae. The sequence continues at coordinate 18,767,539 of CM019117.1, read as the reverse complement.
GTAAAGCTAAGTGTAGCTATGCGTCCGCGCAACGCTAATGTAATGACAGTAACTCCTTTTTCAATATTTAATGGTATGAAAGGTTGAGGCTTATTCTATCCCTACTAAGAAAGACACATCAAAAGCGAAATCAGAATCTGCTAAGTTTTGTAGGTCAACTTCCACGGGACCTACAGGAAATCTCATTAACTGGAAAATGGTAACATTGGTACCATTGGAAAGGTCTGTGTGTCTCATTTCTAGGGATATTAACCATTTGATCATACCTATCATATTTAGTGAGTTATAGCCATTTTCGTAAAGTAGGACGAATCTGTCCGAGAATCTAATTTTGCCAAAACAGTCAACTTTGACGGAACTTTGTAAAAAACTCCTGATGAACCACAATGTGTGTAATATACGGTTGGAAACCTAAATGAGTCTAGTTTCCAAAACCGTTTACGGTTTGTTCATATGTATTTCCTAAAGGTAGTTACGTCTGTTCTAGTAACTGAAGGTCATGCTGCACGGAAATCTGATTTCCTGCACGAACTTATGTTTTGAGTTCACAAGCGGCCTTCTCCTCAAGATCTAAGTGTAAAAGATCATGTTTGAGGACAATACGGCATGATTTAGTTAATCATTGCCCAATGCCACATTTGAAGACATGTTAAAGAGCATTGACATGCTAAGTTATTGAAACTTCCGGGATTAGAAAGAATCAAGAAGAGCTCTATGATTGATGCAAAGATCAGGGGGAGGTGCAAACTTCAGGGGGAGTCTGGCACATACATACATGTCACTATCAAATGTGAAGTGTGCGTTGTACTCTTTTTCTCCTACGATCAAGGTTCAGTTTTTCTCCCACAGAGTTTTTGTGACTTGACGAGGTTTTTGACGAGGCAACAGATCAGCACCATCGGCATATCAGCGCACAGCACAAGGGGGAGTGTTCTAGGATATTCTGTATCTTTCTAGATATTATTTATGTGTGCCTTGGCCTTATGCCATTAGGATATGTAGTTTGACTAGATCTATGTATTCATTATCCTTACCATATTGGTATTGTGTAATTCCCTATATAAAGGACTCCTATCAATGAATAAGATGATGATTATCTATTCTCTTGTTATCTCTCATTCTCTAAACTTTATCCTTCATCACATTTTAGATATATTGGGAGTATTATGTTTGATTTAGAAGGAGTTTTAAGGAGCAAAATACAAGGGAGTAACTAGTATTAAAAGAGCAACATATATACAAGGAATTTTAAGGAGCAAAATACAATTAAGACTTAACTGTTTTAAGGAGAAAAGTACAAGGAGTAACTAGTATTTAACCCGACCTGATGTTAGTGTCATGATTTGGCGCATGAATAGAAAAAACAAAATTTGCGATCTTGCTATATATGCTCTCTCGTTCGTTCCTTGAATTGGAGCACTTCTAGGCCAGGGTTACTGGCGACTGTAGCTAGATCGAGGCAATCTAGATCGCAAATTTACATGTAAGATAGCTAGCTTACGAGTGAGAGAGAGATAACTCTACAACAATTTACATGTAAAGCTATCTCTCACTCTCGTAAGTTTTCAATTTACATGTTTGAACCTTAGAAGAACATAACTATCGACGTTCGCCTTGAAGGACTGAGGCTACGAGCCTTAAAGGGTAAATTGAAAACTCAAGGCGAATTCAAATGATGTTGATTGATGAATCGAAGATCTTATCAAATGCATTGATCATTGATCTCAATCAAGGTAAGACATAATACCTTATTATCAAAAAAATAAAAAATAAAAATAAAAAATGCGTCTATTACCACCCTACCGTATGCATCTTCTATGTTCACCCTACTTGCTCATTCCACCCTACATTTAAAATTTAATAACTAAATTTTCTTAGTTCACCCATTTCTTTGTTCAGAACTACCCTTTTATGACATATCCAATTAAAATATATTTTCCATAATGAAAATCTCACATTAATTTTTAGAAATAAACAACAACAACAACAACAACAACAACAACAATAATAATAATAATAATAATAATAATAATAATAATAATAAAATTTGGTAATAAAATCATAATCTTATTTTCTTCTCACTCGTCAGTTGTCGAAGTATCCTTCAGTTAAAGTACCTCTTCAAACACAGTGCCTAGCCTTTTCCCTCATTGAGGTTTTTGCACTGTGACATATATGCGTGTTACTGGTGCGATTGCTATATTATATATCCATTCTGCGGCTAAATTGAACCTCTGTGTGATCAATCCTTCTATTAACTGTTCCATCCAACACTTTCATACCCACTGGGACGGTGCTTCCTCGGTTGCCAACACCAATTCCAAAGACTACCAGAACTCCAAATTCTGACTTGCGAGAGAGACATCATGGACCTTGACTAGGAGATCGATCAGTACACAGGAGACAGTTGTGGAGTTTACGCGGATATTAATTTGCAAACATCAGTTCAGTTGTGGAGTATATCTACTTGGCTTTGGCATGTTGAGCAGTGAGCACTCTCTTGTTCTTTTTTATTTTATTTTTTATTTATTTATTTTGTTCTGTGAAGTCTAGAAACTCTCGACTGCAAGTCTTTTGTCAATATTTTCCTGGTGGTGTCAGGAGATGCATTTCCAATACAATTAGAAAGTCTGTAAACTGTAGCAACAATTGTCACGTCTAGATATAGGAGTCATAGGACATTGATTAATATACTACATTACAGAGAAAGTGACCGTGATCTTATACGTACATCTTTCGCAGATTCTATATTAATTACAGTTCTTTAGAATCATATACATCTTATCGGTGGTGACAACTAGACATTGCTACAAAGTGATGATCTTAGAGGCTGCATCTTTTTTTTTTTTTTTTTTCTAAAAAGGATGGTGATGCTTGTCATTGCAAAGCTGGTGAAAATCTTATTCGTCTCTGATATAGAGTACTTTTACTCGCGGTAGGAAGATGCTCATTTTTCTTTTGTTTCGTTTATATACAGTACTTCTTGATATGATAAGAGCTAGTTCCATATGGCGCACCATTTTTCTATCCATAATAGAGTGAGCAAGATGCAAGCATTTGGACAATACAAGTATTCGACGATTGAACTATTGAAGTAGAAGATTTATCACTGTCTTTTCAGTTTGAACTTTGAAGCAGTTAATTTCTCAAATCTACCAAGTGATCGACATACTGTAATATGGCATTTGAAAGACAGATGAACCTCACACAGAATCTATTACATTGCCTTGTTTGTTACATCATATTAATATAGATCGAGGTGCTAAGGTAAGAATCAAACATAAAGATTTATAGTGAACTTTAGGCAGCAATTAGACTTTCCCTCCATGACTGGAATCAACTAGTAAACTTGTAGTGTAATCGAACAAAAAAATTAGAAAACTTGGAGGCGATCTGCAACTCTTCAAGGCTCAAAGATTCTGTTCATTAGCCGTTACATTCACAATTCCAGTTGATGGTATATATGTTTGAACTTGAGATATATAGGACAGAAGAAAAGCGAAACAAAAGGGGCACTGGAGGAGCCAGAGAATACACAAGAGGAGGGCCAATATAGGAGAAGATTTGAGGGGTGCCATGGGACCTCTTGGTCTGTGTTTAGCTCCGCCAGTAGGAGAAGGGACTAACTAGTACTCAAATTCTTTCTTTCTTTTCAGCCAAGACTTTGAACAAGAACAAAGAAGATAAACTTACTCATCAAGATAATACATATGTTACTCAAGCCTCACATACTTACTTATCTCACACTTTCTCACAATCTGATCAAACATACAGTAGTAATTAAATTCTAATTTGAACCCAAAAAAAAAAGTACTAATGGAAACATTTTCCCGAAAGGATGATACATTGATTTTAAGTTTTTAACAGTAATGGGAAAACTACGATCCCAAAACCACAGAACAACGATTTAAAGTTGAAAATTCAATATCACATAACTAGAAACAAAAACCAGTTCTTAAAGAGGGAAAAAAAATGACATATATATCGCATAATCCAAACTGATCATGAAAACTTTGCAGGCAATCATCTCCATGATTAAATTATTATTGAACTGTCTTACAACTACATACCAGTGAAGAAAGGTGACATTAGTTGCTTAAGGCGTCTTTCTTTTTGCCCCAATCATGAACCCTCAAGTGCAACTCTGCTGCAGAAATCAAGAAATGAACAGCCTGGAGTGGACTCAGAATTTGTGTGATGTTCCTGAGTGTTTTCATCCTTAAATCATCAGCCTTGTGCAAAATTTTCTCCAAACCTTCCTCCTTGGAAGCTAGAGTCGACTCAACTCGCTCCATATGATCATCAGCTCCTCCTTCATGGACCTCATTGTTCTTCATGATCTCGGTGGCCTCATGCGCCAGCTCCACAAGTGTAGCATCAGCTACAGTCTCTTGCAGTTTGGCCATCTTTTCCGACAGGTGCTTCTCCTCCTGGATAGTCGTTCTTTGCACCTTGTCCACCATGGTGAGCTGGCAATGTGATAGATCCCCCAAGTCACCTGTGCTCAACCCCAACCCTCGCATCAACTCAGCAAAACTAGCCTCTAGCTGCAGCCCCGACTTTGAGTAGAGCAAATGAAAAGCCATGCTTGGTCGCCAGCCACCTATCCAAAGGAATGCGTCTTCCAATGAACTCCTCCATGGCGGAGACAGCATTCGCAGCACGTCTTGCTTGGCCCATTGCGACTTCTTGTTGTAGTATTGTTCATAATGTTTCACCACTCTCTCTACCAATGAACTTAACAAGACCCGATCATCGTCGTCTGCAGCTCTTTTTTGGTGCTGTTTGGAGGCAACGATGAGGTCATGGAGATGTTGGTCTTGTTCAGGAAGCCAGCTCTCGAAGAAGGCCTGAAAACCATTCATCTCAGGAGCAACGTTGTCTCCAGTCATATCTGATATATGCAAAGCCAAATATGCATGCAGTGTCTGTGTGTATTTATATACATGTCTATGTAGAGTTATAATGAGGAGAAACCAGAGACGAAGGTTTTGTTGTTATTGGACATTTCTGATTCAATGTACCTCCTTAAAGAAAATCTGCGAATGGTCGGCTAAGTTTTCATCATGATGCAGAGAACCGAAGCACAAGATATTCAAAGTTAATAAAATTTGGTGATGGCCTGGATTTTGGAAGCAAAAGAAGTCAACAATGAAAGACATCACCGGCACCATTGCTTGTCATTTTCCTTAAAATTGTCAATAAAGAAAGACTGTTTGTGATAGATATTCATGCAAGTTGGGGAAGGAGTTAGCTCACTTTCATCTGTTTCATGTATACAAGCGCAATATCATAAAAACCAGTTCATGTGGGCGGTTTTCCAACACAACACGCACACAAGTTGCCAACTTCATATTCTGGCATGGTTTTGAACTTTCATAGATGCTCATCGATCCCATATTATATTCTCATTAAAGTAAGTAAATTAAAGTTATTAACTACCTAAAAGTACTTACTAATTTTGTTTTAGTCCTTTTTTTAAGAAGGACGCACGGCCTTATATTAAGTAACAAAGTAAATTAAGTAAGAATCAAGTCACGAGGTTACCCTAAAGTAACCTATACTGCAATAAGAATGTGAGTGCACACCAGAGCCGAGAACTAGAACCCTAAATTTTACTCGTAATCCAACTCATCATATAACTGCGTTTCATTCACTATACTAATATCGTAATCAGACAACACCGGTCTCATGCTCTGTTACATTTTGAGGGTCAAAATTTTTTCCTGTTAGTACAAGTTGGGAGCCTGCATGTATATTTCTTTTTCTTTCCTTAGAGTTCAAGAATTATTTTTCGTTTGTTTAGAAGAAACATCAATCGCTTAATAGATGTTGGATCACTTGTACTACCGCTAGGAAAATTTTCCCAGAAAATACATAATTTAGACTTTTTCAAAAAAGTTCACGGGAATATTGAATTATGCTATATTTTGTGGGAAAATAATAATAAAATTATCAACTTGTGGGAATAATTCAAAGAATTTTTGTGCCTTGGTTGAGGGTCTTTAGATTTTATGCAGAATCTAATTGCTGCCGCTCTCCTTTATGTTTATTAATTGGTCTTAGAGTCATATATACAAGCATAAAATTTCACGTCCGCCGCGCCGCTGGGTTTATACAAATGATATAGACGCATATATATCCAAGTGCTGCATGCAGCTGCCTTGTAATAAACATTCATGTATAGATTCGCAACGGTTAGCTTTGTCCTCTTCTTCTATATTCTCTGCTTGCACGAGGCATGACCATATGCCTTTGTATGTTACACAATTTGGCTTTGGTACGTAGTTCATGATTTCTTATTTTCTATTGTTTCTGGAATGACCAGATCTTAAGAATATATTCATGGGGAAAGTTTCTTGTTTCTGTTCTCATTTGCGCACCGAAGTAGCTGCATTGGAATAAGGATCACAACCTCATCATAATTTATGTAACCAATTCAGATGAATTGAGCTAAACCCTCTCTATAGCTTAGGAACATAAGTAAAAACTGATTCAACATATATATTAAGAAAGACTCGATCCTACGTACGTACTTCGGTAACTATAGTTTGTGAAAGGGGAAACAAACCACATTTTTTTTTTTAATATATGTTAATAACTCGCCCACCCTACATATGTCTAGTGAGGTTTGAACTCATAACCTCAAAGTTATTAGTTAAACACTTTAACTAACCAAGCCACGGTTCACGGGAAACAAATCACATCGATCACCAATGGAATAGATCCATCGATAAAAGTAAGGGAAAATGCCTATTTTGTTAAAAATAGCAAACGTAAACCCCACTCCAATGAAAATCTTATCTTTGTGCCCATTCCAATTATTCTTAAGAGAAAGACGCTATTACCCTATCCTTGTGTAACTAAACCCACACAATCTCATCTCTTTCTCCCCATCTCTCTTATCCCGATCTGGTTCTCTCTCTCTCTCTCTCTCTCTCTCTCTCTCTCTCTCTCTCTCTCTCTCTCTCTCTCTCTCTCTCTCTCTCTCTCTCTCTCTCTCTCTCTCTCTTCACCATCATCACTCGCCGTTCTCATCCTCAGATTCCAAAGCCTCAGCCGCCACCGTAGCAAGCGACGATCACCATAGTCTCGTCGTCGTCCTCCTCCGTTGTAGCCGCCACGTCAGTAACAACAGCAGCAAACATCAACCGTTGTCGGCGCTCTCGATCGTCAACCTCATCACCATAAAACTAATGTGGATGAACGTACCTCTTCATCTCTTCAAGCCCGAGTGCGATCGGATCGGGTCGTCGGTGGCAAGGGCTTTGACCGGAGATGAGCACCCAGCCGATCTAGTTTTAGATCTATGGTTAAGCATTGTAATGCTTTCTTCACATAGTCCTTTGTTGGGTACAAGAAAGAGAAATACTCGTGGAGGGAGGAGGAAGATGGAGGTTAAGCGAATGATACATAATACATGAAAGAGAATATGAGATGATGTGGGCTATGGTACTGATGATTATTGATCGTGATAGATGAGCATATGGTTTAGTCTATATTTGGGTTATGACTTGCCGAAGTAGTGAAATTTGTATTGGATCTATATTTTGTTTATATGTGTTTTGACTGATTATTGGGATCATTAAGAGTTACTGGGAGTTAGTAATTTTTTTTAAGGATTGTTTTTTGTTGGAAATCACCTTCCACTTATTCTTCTTCTTCTATCTTCTTTGTTCTTTTGTGTTTTTATTGATTATTGGGGTCAGTAACTTGATTATTGGGGTTCAGTAACTGATTATTGGGGATCAGTAACCAAGTTATTGGGAGTAGTAACCCGATTATTGGGAGTAGTAACCCGATTATTAGGGGTCAGTAACTGATTATTGAGGGTCAATAACTAAGTTATTGAGGTCAGTAACTGATTATTGGGGGTCAGTAACCAAGTTATTGAGGTCAATAACCTGATTATTGGGGGTCAGTAACTGATTATTGAGGGTCAGTAACCAAGTTATTAGGGATAGTAACCTGATTATTGTGGGTCAGTAACAAAGTTATTGGGGGTCAGTAACCGAGTCACCGGAATCCGGCGACATGAAAAATCCGGCAACCGGTGACCGGAGTCCGGTGAGATTCCGGCCAAGTATTCTAACTCTTTCATTTTCTCTCTCTATGCATGTTTAAGGGATGAGGGCAAAATAGTCTTAAAATAATATGGTTTGTTAAGACTTTAGTAAAGATTTGTGCATTTGGGCATAAAAAAGATTACCTTATATTAGAATGGGCTCATGAAAAAGATTGTCATCTAACTAGAGAATGAGAGGTTTAAAGGCATTTTCCCTCAAAGTAATTGGTAACAGTAGCCTGCAGAGTTTAATATGTATGCAAACCATCTAAGTCATTAGCATATGAATCACTATTAACAGATGGTAGCGAACTAACAATCCCATGCATGCAGCTGGCATTCTAGTTTTCGAGCATGCTATTGTAATCTTCACTTACAGCAAGTTCGTAACCATGCATGCATGCATGCACACGTACTGGGGTAAAAAGATGTCGATCTTTGTTGGTATGGTAAAACTTTAAAGTATGAAGGTTCACTAATTAGGCTTAAGACGATGTCTTTTCGCTTGTGTCCTGCATGCCATTTGAGCAATCTAGCTCGATCTCCGGCCAGTCCATGCATGAGTTTCTGTCTCCAACAGTCCAAGTGCTGCCTTAATGAAGTGAATAGAGGAAGGTGACGCATCCTCATCGAGACAAATTTTAATTTTGGTATGGAATTAAGAGGCTCAGACTTCCGTACGTGGATCGATATAGTGAGGCATAAAACAGATCGAGCAAGCTTGACAAAAGGGCAGCTTATTTTGCGTTATGAGGATATACCTAGCTATATAATGGATCGATACAGAACAAAGATCAGAATTCTCATTATTCTGTTCCTTTAATTGGTAATCACATTGATCCCTGCTTACAATTAGTGGCAACCCTAAACCCATGACAAATATCAAGAAATGTATGTTACATTGCATGTTATATGTATCCTTAGAAAAACGGCTTTGGTTTTGCTACGTACAATCTACCAGGACGGGTTCTTTTTGATGCTACGCACCTAGGATGGAAACTTGCTCTTTTAAAACTATGATAATATCAAGCCATTTATCAATCGAATGAAGAAGCTGGCATCAAAGAGATCCATAAAATCACTGAGGTGAGCAGAACTAAAATATCACATCAGAACTAAAAGCATGCAATTCAGAAACAACTCAAACAAGAATCATATATTCTACGAGCTAGAAATTTGTTTGAACCTGTTGGAAAAGTGTAGCTTAGATAGGAGCAGGAAAAGTGTGGCTTAGATAGGAGTCATTTGGAATCCCACATCGGAAACGTGAAAGAGTCATCCTTGGGTTATAAAGAATGGTACCACACACACTAATGTCGAGGCCTTTTGTGTAAAACCTCATACCCGTTTCTCCACTGGGTGGCTAAAGTGGGGGGAGTATCGGCATTATTGGACCCGTGTGTGTGGGACCCTCGGGGCCTCTCGGTCGCTTCCGCATAACAAGTGGTATCAGAGCCCAGGCGACGCTTGGGACTTGGTGTCGCATACGATCGAGTTGCAATTTGGTGGAGCTCCCGTTTAGATTGGGATCACAAGATTCAGATGGTTGTGATCGAGGTTGAGCTATTGGAATTTGGATCGTGAGACAGTCTGAGATGGCTAGAATCACGCCAGGTGGAGATTGTTGGAAAAATGTGTGTGGCTTAGATAGGAGTCATTTGGAATCCCACATCGGAAACGTGAAAGAGTCATCCTTGGGTTATAAGGAATGGTACCACACACACTAATGTCGAGCCCTTTTGTGTAAAACCCCATACCTGTTTCTCCACTGGGTGGCTAAAGTAGGAGGAGTATCGGCATTATTGGACCCGTGTGTGTGGGACCCTCGGGCCCTCTCGGTCGCTTCCGCATAACAGAACCACCCTACAAAAATTGAATAATTTGGCTAAAACTTGGAGCTTAATCAATTTATCGATGAATTAATCAACTAGCTTGATCATAGCATACACTATAATGATTCTTCTAAAAGAAAAACACATACACTACAATGACTATCTTCTTAACACTAAATTTAGTCGCAAAATTAATTGGATCATTTATTTGAACTCGAAACCACTTATCCCATATATGTCACCGTAATCGGTGAAGAAACCTTGTGTTTTCCATCTGTCCATATCAGCTGGCCAAACGCTACATCCCCATGCCGCGGCACTCCCACATCCTTATCAGCTGTAAACTTGACAACATAACTCTGAACTTCGCCTTTCTTTGAAAACTTCAACTTAGAAGGAGTAACAGAAACCTTGACCCCAAATGGATTGGTGACACTACGTACGACGTAAGTAGAGGAACCTTCACCAACATTTGTAACACTTTTCCGGACAACTACATTCTCCGATTTCGGCCACCGCGTCACATCAAAAACCGGCGAGATAGCCGGATAGTTGAAATCCCACGGTTGAGTGAAACCTTTTCTGCTCTTGCATGTAGCACTCTTTTGTGTGATTGCCCTAACTTGTACGTCACTATAATTCGACGCACACAAGAAGTTGATATAGTCATCCACCTTAAGATCATACACCAAACCAGGATCAAGCGCCTTCTCAGGATCCACATGTCCGGCGCCAAACCCCCACGCCACCGCGTGCCGATGCAACGCATCTACCAGCGGCCCTCCGTCCGGGTACTTCGTGTAAGCCGTAGTCATTATCGCCGATTTGATCATTGCCGGAGACCAGCTAGGGCGAGCACCTTTCAACAATGCAGCTATTCCAGACACGTGAGGGCAAGCCATGGACGTCCCTGATAATATACGAAACTCAGACAAATCATCCAATTTTGGATATGCTGCTAAGATGTTCACACCTGGTGCTATCACATCCGGCTTCACAACATACGGAGACAAATTGGGTCCTCGCGACGAAAACTCGGCGACTACCGGAGAAGGCTTCACCCCTGTAACGGTGCCACGGAAGCGCATTGCCGCATGAGGATTCTTGGTGGCGTTCACATACCGGATAAGTTCTTTGCCGGCTAACGGTGTGATAGACAATGCAGGAATCACATATGGATTAGATACCATTAGATCGTTTCGATCAATACCCACCATTCCTACCACACCAGCTTTCTTGATATTTTCGAAATTTGCAGAGGAAACTGTGTTCATATAATGGCAAACCACGATGCTTCCTCGGACGTAGTCAGGGATCGGTTTCGTGCCACCAGCAAACGCCATGCAATATGAAGCAATGTAAACCAATGGTGCAGAAGTTTTCTCCGGCCAAGTACCGAGAAAGAGAGAAGCACCAGTGATGACGCGGCCATTACCAAGCACTAGATCAGCGGGGAAATCTCGGTCAATAGTGCTTGCACCGACGGTGGTGATCCACGGTGCGACGTTAGTTACGCTTCCGTCATCTGGACCACTATTCCCTCCGGCTGCCGAACAAACTATGCCTTTCTCGGTTGCGGCGAATGTGGCGATGGCAATGGGATCCTCATGGTAGGGCAAGGAGAAGTCACCGCCGAGGGACATAGAGATGACGTCGACGCCGTCCTGTACGGCCTGTTCAATGCCGGCGAGTACGTCCGATAGGGCGCAGCCTCCTCCCTTTCCACACACTTTATAGACTGCAAGTCGTGCTTTCGGTGCGATTCCCGAAGCAACACCTTTGGCGTAGCCGAGGAAGGATGCGTTTCCGACGCGTCGTCCGGCCATAGTTGACGCCGTGTGTGTTCCATGGCCAATGTCGTCTCTAGCGGTGTTAACAATGTTGCCGGCTCTGCTGCCTCGGGTGAAGTGTCTCGCTCCGATGAGCTTTTTGTTGCAGAAGGTGGCGGCGTTCTCTGAATCACCGGGCATGCAGCGGCCTTTCCAACGTGAAGGGATTGGTCCGAGGCCATTGTCGTCGAAGCTGCGGTGCTCGGGCCATATGCCGCTGTCGATGACACCGATGATGACGTTGGCACCGGAATCAGACAGTTTCACAAGGCCGGCGTCGTTGGTTTCGAGGCCGAGGAATGCAGGAGATCTGGTAGTGAAAAGTTTGAGGAGTCTGTCATTGAAGACGCTTACTATTTCTGGACGCTGGCGAAGCTGGTCGGCTTGTTGTGTGGTGAGGTTGGCAGAGAAGCCCTGAAAGACTTCATTGTAGACGTGATGGAGAGAGTCATTTGTTGCAGACAGGGTGGTGAGAGTGGAAGCGTACCAGTCATGGAGTCTGAAGTGTTGTGATGGCTTCAGATCGTTTTGGACTCGAACGATGAAGACCTCACTGCGTGTGACAGTAGCAAAGTATGAGAAGAGAAGGGCATAAATAAAAAAATGAAAGGGATTCATTTAGGATTTGGTGTGATAGCTTCAATCTGAAATGAAGGGTTTAATTTTCCACTTTATAGAATGGCATGGAAGGTGAAAATAAAGCAAAATTGATCAAGTCAGCAGTGCTTGGAACCACTTCCTTCCATGTAGGTCAGTTTGTGACTCACTCCTTGCGTGTAGCTTCGTTTTTCTTTGTTTGTTTCACTGTTTCAGGGTGAGAGAACTGGCCGGGGGAATAGGTATGCGATTGTTTGTTTCAGTAGTTCCAGCTCCAATATAGCACCTCACCCCAAATCCTCTAGATCTTAACCACTTTGATTGTCTCCGGGAGCAGCAGTAGGGTAAGAATGGGAACATCCTCCGATCTCAATTTAATGTCAGGACTTTAGAGATTGAAGTGATTATAAGACTATAATTTCAGCTACTGATAGAACATGGAAAGCAAAGATAAGTTCATCACCAATAGATGAATCAGATCGACTTTCGGGTTCAATCCAACCAGCTTAACAGAAGAGAACTGATGAAAACATAAAACCTCAAATTGACACTATTAGTTATGTTATTTGCACTCTATCTGATTCGTATTTGCCAAATATGCTACATATGGATAAAGTGCTAGAGGGCCTTTTTTCTTTTTTAAAGGAAATATGCGAGAAACTTTATTGATCTAAAGAAAATTACATAGTAACATCAGTTGCTACTGCAGCTAACAGAAAGGGAGCTAGGAACAGAAAAGAGAAAGAAAGCTTGCCCTTAGCTTGAGTACAAGCGCAAGCTGCCATAAGATGAGCTGCTATATTAGCAGTTCGTTTCACATGTGTCATCTTGACACCCTCCTGATTGTGCAATTTCAGTTTCAAGTCATCATAAAGCCGCCCCAAAACTGAAGTATCATTACTAGAAAAAGATACTTAGGTTTCGTCACCTAAGAGCTTCATTCGTCATGTAAGCACTGAGATGACGAAAGTTTCGTCAGCTAAGGTCGGTGGTGTTTACACCCAAATTAATATTTTACTGGACAAGTAAATGTCCAAGTGAATATTAATTACATTCTTGGTCCACGTCATACCGGTGAGCCCAAATTCTTTGGGTTTACGAGTGATGGCCCGCCAGTAAGATCATGCGAGCTGGATGGCAGAATTCATAGGCGGAGTCCGCATGCGCCACATTTATCGTTGAAAACTCCTACAAGTCTTTAACATGCTTTGGGCCAACTCCTGTGGCCTTTTTAATGAAAAAAGCCTCCTTTAAGTCTCGCGAGCTTCAGGGGCACGGGAGATGGAGTCAAGCTTCAGGAGCTCGCGGGTTGGTCTGAGTCCGCGGTCCGCGAGAGATAGGTTTCCACAAGGACTGTGACACCTCGCGGGATAAGGACTTTCCTAATTTGAGTCTGCATAGTTGGGCAACGCGGAGACCGTGAACCATGCGGCTGGACACGTGTCATGCAGATGATTGGTATAAGCAAATAAAGCAGTGTCCTTGTGGTATTCGGTTTCAGAGTCCGAATTGGACTATGAATATCTTTCTTCGGGCCGAATGCAAGCTACTATATAAAGAGGCTCGAAGACTTACAGGGCTCTCTCTAAAAAAAAACACAAACAACAATACAAACAAATTTTCAACCTAGTTGAACCTCTTCGAGCCTCTCGAAAAACCCTAACCCTAAGCGCGCCGCCGCCGCCTAGGTTTCCCAGAACCCTTTCGGACTCTACTCCGATCACCTCTGATCTCTCTTTGGTTGCTCTGCTCGCAACACCGTGAGTATCGAATTGCCTTGTGCTTGTAAATTCCTCGTCCGCGAGGTGGCACGCCCCGCATTCCCAAGAAGTATTGACTGCTACCGTTTCTCTACCCATGCTGAGGATTGTGGCCAAAACATTGGCACGCCCAGTGGGACCGGGAGTACAAGCGATTCACCATAGGGAAACCAGGAGAATCACCATACAGGAAACCTCAGATTTCTTGTCTCAAGCACAGATCACCACGGTACAAGCCCCATAACAACGCGACTTGCCGATCTCTCACCACGGAACAGGTTCTTGGGATCGAAGATTAGAAACAAAGATGCGATAGTGGATTGGGAAGAAAAATTAGCAGCCAGCAATGAAAGATTAGATGCCATCCATAGAAAACATCTCGAACGAAGAGCTGTCATTCAAAGAAAATGTGCCGAGCAAATGGCTGCCCTCCTCGAGCAATTCGCTGAGGAAAGGGCTGCTAGAGAGGCTGCTAAAGAAAAGGAAAAAGCCGAAAGGAAGGCCTTTCTAGAGGAGTCTCGTCAGTGGTGGGATGCCTTGGAAAAAGGCTTTACAATGCCTAAATGTAAGGCCTACAATTGACGAACACGTCCTTGCCAAAAAGATTGAACTGCCTAGCAGCCAATCTACTGGCGAAGATTTTCCTTTAGACGAACCTACGTCCAAAGAAAAAACTACTTTATCAATCAATGACGAAGAACCTGAGGTCGAGGCCGGAGAGATTATGGATAATAATCTTCTCTCGAAATTTGACGGTGTTCCTTAAGAAAAAGAACTTGAAGATAGGACAGAACATTCCATCTTAGAATGAGAAATTGGTTCGAATACTGATGATGATGGCGAACCACAATTTCACATGAAACGTGACCAAGGAGCCAGCTTTCCTATGCAAGACGTATATGTGGACACGGGTCAGATGCATGGGGGGCAAGACATAACTCGCCTTCTTTCTTTAATACATGATCAACTCAAGTTTTGTCCTATTACTGGACATTATCAAGAAGCTACCCCAGGTCATGGCAAGCTTAATTATATATGGTGTGGTGGTATACCTAGGCCAATCTGTGGCCTCACATTCCAATATAATTGGAGTCTCTGCATGCAAGTTCAAAGGCCAAATTATGGCTTTAGTATTGTATGTGGAAAACGTTTTTACACCCAGAATTGCAAGTTTATTATACATGAGTGTAAAGTCGAGTACTTTCAGTGCCATCTCACTCTAGTCTGCAGCAAGGGCTTGGCGGCGCCTAAACATGATGCTCATGGATTTCATATATCTGCATCAGAGGCAGAGATGGATTCGTTGGGTTGTGATGACTCCAAATTTGATTTTGACACAGAGCCAATTTATGATGAATACGATGAAAACTATATGTTGGTGTGTCTGTCTCATAATCATATTTCACAAGAGTTCAATCGCAGTGAAGCTCTTGATATGGTCTCTTTCTATGACCAATGCGTGGCTATTCCCGATGAGACCATGCATGATGACATGGTAGTCGGTGACAAGGCAGATCTTTCCATCATTTTGTCCATAAGGATGCAATTGAAGATCATGTTTTGCCAAATGGCAAAGATGCTTGGGGGGCAGCAAGGCAGTCCTTACGAGCTACTTTCTTCAAATTTTTAAGTTGTTGACGCGAAACAGCTCTGCTCAACACTTGAAAATTCTCGACGACAAGAGTCTCATGCCAGGAATATAACAACGTCGAGACTTGGAGTGAAGCATTGGTGGCCTCCCCCGTGGCCTTACGAAGGGTAACTAACCATGCTATACTCTCTTCTTTCCTTTACTCTTAGCTTTACTTCAGTTTTTACTTCTGTTTGCTTTCGTTTTTCTTTCTTTCTCGCATTGAAAAAAGAAAAAACAAAAAAAAAATCAAATAGCAGAAAATACAAAAAGAGATCCTTGGTTTTGCTGAAATGCAAGACAACGTTTTTGCCTATATAAGGCTTGAACTTCACTTAGAGGCCTAACCCTGAGGCCTGGAGACAATACAGCAGGCATTCCATATGCCTTGAATTACTGCCAGCGAAGTCAAGTCAGAGAAGAAATTCCAATCGCATTGCTGAAAGTTGCAACAGCCACTACCGGACAGTCGACTTCGCTGATTAAATTGGAGTGATCCAGGAAGAACTAGCAGGCGAGCCTTATATCAATAGAAATCTCTGGATGTCTATTTTCCAAAGGATTTTACGGTTCGTTATTCTGACATTCCTGGAGAGAATTATGGTAGTTCAAATGCAGACAGGTCAGGATACGCTCGAATTTGCAATGTGCTTTTTCAATGTGTTTTCATGACCTTGTAGCATGCTTTCCGTTACTAGGGGCATCCATACAAGTTTTGCGTACCTTTATTCATACGCCGGGATCTACTCAAGGCCGATCCACGACCTTTTTCGGTGTTTGCTACCTTCAATGATGCACGGTACTACAACTCCTTCACTGGGGGGCATATACTAAAGTTTTGATGTCCTTTATTCTTCTCAAGTATTGTCGAACAGACATCAAAACTGGGGGGCACATTGTGATATATATGTGTTCCAGATATTTCAGACTTAGACCCTTCTTGAGGTCTTAGGTGATTATTTAGGCCAATTCATGTGGCCTACTTTTTGGAATTTCGCTTGGCCAAATCATGTGGCACTGCGTTTGACCCTCATTGGTTCGCACGGGGGGCAGCGAAGTACATGGCCAATGTCAAAAAGATGGTTCGCTGTCGCCAAGAGCTCAAGCGAAAGGCAATTTTTCAATCCATTCATACATCCCCTCGAGCTACATCTATTCGAGGTATATCCTTCGGGGTCAGACGGTTCATTTTCAAATATATCTACTCAAGTTACATGCATTCGCTCAAGATACATCCATGCGAGCTACATCCGCTCGAGGGATGTGCAATGTACCATTGTCTTCTGAGTAAAACAGACGAAGTGTAAGCGGAGTGCGCGTTAAGTTCAAGGTGCCTAGCTATGTTAAGTTCATGATTATCAGTTCTACATGGTACTAGGCGAATCGTACAGCGGTTCGCTACAATGCTTTGCTAGGTGCTTGGGTTTCAAGGCCTATTCACAGGCTTGTTTACTCACACTCATTTTGTATGACCCGAGCCAATACCAGTGGCTTTGGAGTAGCATGAACATAAACCTCTTCAATCATTTTTGACATATATGACTTCGAGGCTGGGGGGCAATCTTTACAGCCAAATTAATATTTTACTGGACAAGTAAATGTCCAAGTGAATATTAATTACATTCTTGGTCCACGTCATACCGGCGAGCCCAAATTCTTTAGGTTTACAAGTGATGGCCCGCCAGTGAGATCATGCGAGCTGGATGGCAGAATTCCTAGGCGGAGTCCGCATGCGCCACATTTATCGTTGAAAACTCCTACAAGTCTTTAACATGCTTTGGGCCAACTCATGTGGCCCTTTTAATGAAAAAAGTCTCCTTTAAGTCTCGCGAGCTTCGTGGGTTGGTTTGAGTTCGCGGCCCGCGCGAGATAGGTTTCCAAAAGGACTGTGACACCTCGCAGGATAAGGACTTTCCTAATTTGAGTCCGCATAGTTGGGCAGCGCAGAGACCGTGAACCACGCGGCTGGACACGTGTCATGCAGATGATTGGTATAAGCAAATAAAGCAGTGTCCTTGTGGTATTCGGTTTCAGAGTCCGAATTGGACTATGAATATCTTTCTTCGGGCCCAATGCAAGCTACTATATAAAGGGGCTCGAAGACTTACAGGGCTCTCTCTAAAAAAAACACAAACAACAATACAAACAAATTTTCAACCTAGTTGAACCTCTTCGAGCCTCTCGAAAAACCCTAACTCTAAGCGCGCCGCCGCCTAGGTTTCCCAGAACCCTTTCGGACTCTACTCCGATCACCTCTGATCTCTCTTTGGTTGCTCTGCTCGCGACACCGTGAGTATCGAATTACCTTGTGCTTGTAAATTCCTCGTCCACAAGGTGCCACCGATAACCCCCCGCTTGTTCAAGAAGTCAAGACCTGACGCACCCCACTTCCTTTCCTCGTCCGCGAGGTGGCATGCCCCGCATTCCCAAGAAGCATTGACTGCTACCGTTTCTCTACCCCTGCTGAGGATCGTGGCCAAAACAGGTGGTTAGAGTACCTAGGTGACGAAAATAAGTGTTTCGTCATCTGAGTCTTTACTAAGGTGACGAAAATTGTTCAGTCGCAACATGTGTTAGGTGATGACAACTGACGTCCTAAGGTGACGAAATATTTCGTCGCCAAAGTACTAACGTAACGAAACATATTTCGTGAACTCGGATCTATTGTGACGTAGTTTTACTAGCTAAGGTCACGAAATGCATCGTCACCAAAACACTAACGTAACGAAACATATTTCGTGGTCTAGGATCTATTGTGACGTACTTTTACAAGCTAATTAAGGTCACAAAATGCATAGTCACCAAAACACTAACACTATGAAACATATTTCGTCATGTTAGACTTATGTGACGAAACCTCTCAGTTTTCTGACAATTCGTTCATCCGACTAAGGCCACAAAATGTTAACTAACACTAGTGTTTGCTCCAGATTCCAACCTTAATTGTGAGTACACTAGCTGTGCATCTGTCTTAATAATAGCAGGAACAAAACCTTGCTCCACTATAAAATTCAGAGCCAAACCAAAACTTAGCAACTCACTATGTTCTGGATTAATAAGGCCTAAAATTTATGACCTTAATCTTATGTGGCATGTCATGTCACATATGCACATCATCAATTTAATCAATCATGTCCTTTCATTCTTACGTAAAAATACAATCTTAATTCTAACCATTAATAGATGCTACAAACTAATATGAAATATTTTCTTACCCTCTTAATAATATGGATGTATATATACCAAATTTAAATAATTTATTAATAAGACCAAGTTAATAATCATACCAAATTAGGCTTTTATACCATAAATTAATTTCGTAAATTTATTAAAATTTCCTTTTATCTTTGTGAATCGAAATTTAGTTCTAGACTTTTAACTTAACAATTTTAATATTTTATTTTTGCAGGTTAAAATTATGATATCTATATATAAGACATATTCTGTATCGAATTTCAAAAAGAAAATAAAAAATAGAAAAATCTCTATCGATTTTCTTTTGGAAGATTATGTATGTATAAAGTTTATTTTGGACGAATTATATATATACAGGCCCGATCAGAAATACATGTATTCTCACACTATATTTTAGTGTTCAATCTAAGCATGATAGTGATGAAAAAGAAAAGAGAAAGAAAATGCTACAAATATAAATTTTTTAAATAAAAAAGAAAGACAAAAATCAATTTTTTTTCTCTTAATAATTAAAAAGACAAAATAATCTCTTTTCTTTTTAAAAAAGACAAAATAAGAAATTTTAAATACACACCCCTAATATCTTAATACACATCTCTTATTTAATACATCACCTGTCAAGTTTTTCCTTTCAGTATTATACTTAGAATTAAATTCAGTTTACCCCCCAAATCTTTGGTGTCAAAATCAGTTTAGTCCTGCAACTTTTTTTTAAATCAGTTCGCCCCCTCAACTTTCGTAAACACATCAGTTTGGTCCAATTTTTGAATTCCCCTCAAAATATGACGTCACCAAACTGACAAGGGGACCTATAATTCAGCTTGGTGACGTGTATGAGAAGTCCCTAATAACTATAAAGCTGAATTATGAGTCCCTTTGTCAGTTTGGTGACGTCATATTTTGAGGGGAATTCAAAAATTGGCCCAAACTGATGTATTTACAAAAGTTGAGGGGGCGAACTGATTTAAAAAAAAAGTTGCAGGATTGAATTGATCTTGATACCAAAGATTTGGGGGGTAAACTGAATTTAATTCTTATACTTAATACACATCCCAAACTGCCTAAAATGCCTTAATATATGAAATATTCTATTATTTAATATAATTAATATATATTTACTATTAGGTACCTCTTTTTACATATTATTTCGTCTAATTTTTGCTAGAAATTTTTGGTTATCATCGTTCAATTTATCATCAAATGATTATTGTTATATCCCAACTCCAAATCACCAATACAAGTTTTTAAAATTCACAAGCTAGTAGGGTTCTATTAAACATAGATAGCTAGTTATTTGATAAAACATGTCATGATAAAGATGCAGTACATGACAATATGATTTGCAAGATCAAACTAAAGTTGATACAGATTTAAAAAAGAACAAAAAAAACAACCCAAATGAATTGTGGAGAAGAGTTGGGGTTAGGGGAGAAGACATGCTTTCAACGATTTTAAGGTAGAAGATGTTGAAAAGAATACTTCTAGAGCTTACCTATAAAATCTCAATAGAAACATAAAATAATAGAGGTGTGTATTAAAAGATTATGGATGTGTATTTAAAATTTCTCAATAATCTAGTCATTGGATTGTCTTTTTACTTAAGAACGACATGACATAATGTATTTAATTGGTAATGTGTCTAGGTGACATAACAAACCACCTTGGCCTCGTTAAGGCCACAAATCTTTGGCCTCGTTAAGGCCAAGAATAATTTTCTTATGGGTAACTAGTCTTAGAAGTAGACATGTCTTTAACAAACCAATGCAGCTTCTTCATATTTCCTACATGTTCATGATCAAATCCTCAAGACGTGCTTGGAGACTACATTGGTGTAAATGTAAGTCGATCCTTCTGTTTCCATCAGACCATCCGCAGCTGCCAGATGAACGTTTGTGTTTAGTAGGATCAAAACTCCAAAGCACTTCCTCGTATGAAGATACTCTCTTTCTTTTTTTTCTGTTTTTTCTTTTTTTCGGAATGGTATGAAGGTTCTCACTAGTCACTAGGCAGGAGTAAGTCTTGCAAAGTGTTTAGCTATGGCATCCAAGAAGCTAAGAGGCTTTCTATCCCGGGAATTAGTGAGACAGTAACAATCTTGACAACCCTTGGAAATAGAGAATTTCCAGCTCAAAAAACTATACATCTTTTACGTTACCGACTCTCTCTTGGTAACACACAAGATAAAATCTGTTGATTCTTTTTGGTTCAATGTAGGGATGCAGTTGTTCTATGTAGGTGGCATTACCTCTGGAATAGAAATGGGGGTGACACATTCGGATAGGTAAGTACGGTTTTGGTAAGTCCGGCAAGGTGACCCTCTACCACCAGATTCCCATGCTTTGGAATACAATGTGCATTCTGCTTCACCTTGAACTATTTAGTAAACTTAGAACTGCACTAATCTGAATGACCGAATCTGAATCGACTTGCAGATTTGTATGTTCCTCATCAGCGTCTGAATGAGTGTACAGAGATGTTTCATACATCTGCAAATCAAATCAGAAATCCAAGATACTATAAGGTAAGGCGGCATAGAAATTCCATGAAAACAAGAGTAAAAAATCACTAAATGATGACCAAAATCAAAGGCAAAATAGTAAATGTGTTTTTTCCAAATATATATTCCTTGTATACATACACATGAATCAAATTTTGAGTCCCAGCTAATGGGATTCCATCAAACAAATCTGTGTCTATATTGCCCTACAATCCTCCATCTGTTTTCTCTACTGGTGAGGATTCTAAAATACTTGCATGTGGCAGTATTACAATCTTGTCTAGCAACAATCCTTGGGTTTCCTTAGCTACAAACTTGTACAGAAATCAAGTCATAATTAGTGTGCACGCTGGCCTACAACAGTAGCCCGGGCTACATTGCAGTGTCTGGAAAACTTTTGTCCCACTGCAATAACAAGAGGGCCAAGAATAACCAAATTTCTGCTACAACATTCCGCCTCTGACATAATAAGAAGAATCCAAAATGTCCTTTCGTCCACAATCTTTGATGTTCGGAAGACATATAACGGTATAAATAAGATCACATTGATCAAGTCAACAGGGGGAAACTGGGTCCATAAATTGAGAATTGCCACAAGTTCAGATATGTAAATGATTGAACCCTATGTATGACTGTCCCATAACCTCCTGCAGAAATGGAAAGGATGTAAATTGGCTCATCACTTAATGTAATGCATTATATGATTGGACTCAAGTTATCATTACTATTGCTTTTCAAAAAGAAAAAAACCAAAAACAAACAAACCTCAAGATAAAAAGATATGTACAAGGCATTTATGATAAAAAGAACGAGAGGAAGTGGCGTGACACGAGCAATTGACAACATTGACGTAGTAGTCATTTCAATTTAAAAACAAAAACAAAACAAAAAAACGAGTTGCAGTCAATATATAACCATAGAAATACAAATCATTTAACGATTTGTCTACCCAACAAAGCATATAACATTGTACTTGTAACCAAAAATCAGTTGGATCTAAGGCCTTAAACCCTAAACCCTAGAGAGACTCTGAAAACTTGCTATATCCAAGTAACAGCAAGTCATTGGTAGATCCGCTTCCTGCTAAGATTTTCAAACAGGCTATCCCAACAACAGTGGACAACCTTCTAAATAACAATATTGGCTCTTTATTTCAGAAATTTTCCTGATACCATTGCACTATCAAATAGCTACAATTCAACTAATATATTTAAGTTTAAGTAATGCTATGTGTACACCATTTCATGAAGCATCTTATGTGGTAACTAATGTGGCATGGAAATCTTCATAAAATCTTCATAAAATGATGTGTCAATTCCACAACAACTGCCACATAAGGTGGTTACTAGGTGGTACAAGAAATGGCAGTACAGTTGGCATTACTTTAAGTTCAAACATAGAGCTATAGCTTTTGATTCAAATTATAACTGAAAGCAAGATCCAAGTAAGCCTTAGTACATAAACATCCTACAAATTTATGAAAACAGGAAAGAAAACATTTCCCTTTATTTTCCTTTTAAGATGAAGATAGAGAACCGTTTTGCAGTACCCTATAAGCAAAGCACCAAGAAGACTAACCTTCATGAGTTTCCAGAGATACATGACCGAAACAAAAATTAACCACATGCAGTGAACCTCAGAAACGTCTTGATTTCTGCTGTGGAGGGTATCCAGTCATCCCCATTCCTGTATCTTTTCTTCTCAACTGCATTGGAATTAAAAATATGTCGGCATACAAAACAAAGAAGCACAATTTTACAACAAAATAATATAGGAGTCGTTGCAAAATACCTGTTGTTGGTGATGGGCCTGGGCACCACCACCACGCTGCATAGGGATTCCACCAGGATTCATTCCACCCATCCCTGCCTGTGTTGCAAGATTATAAGCCTGAGGTTGCATTCTTGGCATGTTGATTAATGGCCTGGGCATAGCCCTGTTCATCCCTACATGAGGACCTGACATGCTTCCTTGGTTTCCAGACGATACCTGATCCAAAAAATCAAATCAAAATCATGGACAATACCTAAAGGCTTGGAGTGTAAAATTTGTATGCAACACTTGCCATGCTCGCTATATGACAAGTGCCAACTAATTTATTTTGTTGCAGTGGACTCTTTTTTTATCTTTTTTTGTTTTTTAGAATGAAAAAGTGCAGAAAATAACTTAAAATTAAAGATTGGTTCAAATTTAAGGGAAAGAGGGAAGGAAATAAAATAGTACAATGTTTCAATGACAAGATTTCAATATGGGAACAAACAAGCGTTAAATTTATCATGCATATGTCCCATACTCCCACCACAGTAATAAATCCAACAACTATGGACAGATGACAGGTGCACTTGGCCAAAAAGAAAATCATGACAACCAAAGTCATAAGAGATCAGAGGGGACTCCAAGTTCTGACAGACAGGTCTTGAACTAAACTAAAAGCTTGCACTCCAACTAACATTGCCTGTGTAAGATTCATGTAAAGAAACCTATTGATGTCCAAGTGTTCATCCAAATGTGGCTAAGACTCTGTTTAACACGTTTAAAAAAAGTGTTGAAGACGTTTAACAATGTGAACAATTGGTAAACAATGTTCTCAACACGCTTACCAATGTGAATAATTCTAAGACAAATCAACTTGACCTAGTCTTTTGAAACCAGTGAAACTAAGTTACAAAATCCATCTCCCTGGTATATATACGAATACATTCTTCATGACCCAATTATTAAATGAAACTTATGTCACGAGTCAAAAGAGTGAACATGTGGAAGACGAATGTCTAAGCTTCTTACAGAAGTAAACGTGCTAATGACTTAGGAATGACAGACCTCCAACTTATAAAATAGCAAATAGCAACAATATCATACACACTAATCTTGTGCTCTATAAAGTATCACAAATCAAAATAGAATATCATCAGAATAATATTTCATTTAAAAGGATAAAGATAAACGGAGGAGGACTAGAGTACCCTTTTATCCTAGACTCCAACTATATTCTGCACTAAATTAGTTTATATGACACATTTATCATGCAGCAGACTACACATTTATCTTAAACCACTGAAGAATTCAACAAAGACAAATGGTAACTAGTAGAACGTTACTTTCAGAAAGCTTTACAATAAAATACTAATTTAATTGAATGACCATACCGGTTGTGAAGGTTGAAGGCTAGTTGTCCCTTCAAAGTCAGTAGTTGTGTCAACCGGACGAGTAAGGTAATTCACTGCCTTTTCTCCTTGACTGGCTACCAATGCACTGATCATTTACATGACATATAACATGTCAAATGACGGGACTATGAACAAAATATCCACCCAATGCCATCTAGTCAAATTTACTCTATATTTTTATTTTTTCTCTTCCCTAACTTTTCATTGGTATTCATGAAAAGGTGGTCAAAGCAGTGGAAAATAAGAGAATGGCATCAAAAGGGAAGAGGTCCAAAGCATGAAAGGAGCATGAAAGTATAAAGAACTTACTTGCGTCCTGGTAAAGGTTCCATACGGAAGTATCTGAAAACCAATAACCAATGCAACTTCAGAAATTGTACGGTCATGATGACCACTCTTACACCAGTACCAACTTAAACAAACAAAACAAAAAAAAACTCTGAAAGCAGGCCACCTAATGGGAAAGGGAAAGGGTAGGGAGAAAAGAAAATAATATGCATGATGCAAAACATGATAACAGACAAGAAGCCATACTCATGTTCTAACGCTTGTGCTGCTGTTATACGCTTCCGAGGATCATATCTGCATACAAGTTTGGCTCAGCAAGAAAAATAATAATAATAACTGACTTTTGACATCACTAAAACTGTGAACTTAATTCTCTAATTTTGGTATATATCAATTTCATTATCTCCTTATCTGCTCAAAACTAAATTTAGAAGGCACCACTTACTCAAGCATCTTCGATAGGAGGTCATATGCAGGACTTTTTGGAGAGAGGTGTACTACACTATAAAGTGCAGTATTGTCACTGTCGGGAAAAAAATAAATAGAAAAAGAAATGATTAGTTTTGTTGCGAAAAAAGAACAAACAAGAAAAAGATAAGAAATTAAATGAACACTCGCAAAGGAGAAACAACAGCACATCTAAATAACATAAATAAAATACAAAGTAAATCCGTCAAAGCACACAACTTTTGTATACATTAATACATGCGAGAACTTACTACTTGTGCCCTTGAATGTGTTGTACGTCTTGTTGCCAATGTGGAAGATGTGAAAGTGTTGGCCACTTTTCTAGTGTAGGATGGCCTGAAAATAGCAGCTTGTGTATTTTTATATACTAATGGGCTATAAAAGGAAATAGCAGCATACTGATGTGCTAAAATACTCTCTAAGTTTCAGGCTATGATGGATCTCACTAAGTTTCTGTCATACTCCAACTTATAAAATAGCAAATAGCAGCATCATCCTTGGAGTATATAAAAGGAACACTAATGGGCTTAAAAAAATTACAGTACCTAAAACCTTGAAAATCTTGTCAAGTTGATCAAGCTGCACCAAAAATAATACTTAGTCACAAACCTAGTAGAGCTAAAAATGTAATATCAGAAAGTTAGAACAAAAATTTCGAGACTATTTTTCCTAAAACAATTTAAACCTGGAAAGGATTAGGTGTAGCTTTGACTTCCGCTCCTTGAAATAATGGCTTTAAAGTCAAAAGCTCAGCAAAAATGCACCCAACAGCCCACATATCTAGATTGCATATTAAGGAAAGATTGTTTTCTTAAAGAAGTAGCAGTGGTGTACTCTGCTAAAATATTTCAACTCATAAAAGATGCATCAATATAAACAGAGTGTATACATGCATTGCAGCTAAGCAATGACCTGAACTAAATATGTGTCCAGAATTTCAAACTTACTTAGGAAACTATACTAACAAATTACAAAGGAAATTGAGTAAAAGAAATGAAACTAATATGACAACGATCTTCACATTCCATTGGATGGTTATATAAGCTTTTACTATTTACTTGTATCATGATATGGTGTGCATTTACTGATTCTATCCTTAAGCTCTTCCTTGTCCTATATTATAGATAGGTTGACATCGAAATGGCAACAACTGATAGGTCATAACAAGACAACGGAAAAGTTTGAATATGTTCAATTTCAGCAGGATTTTGTGATCCGAATACAGTTCAATTCTTGTCCTTCCAATGAGTACATAACCAGATGTAGGGTGGCATGCACTTTAGCAATAAGCTACACTTTTTTCCAGATGAGGCACTTCAATAATTTAAAGTTGTTATGAATTGGAACACATGAAAAAAAAAACACACACACACATAGGAACTACATGGAACTGGTTATTAGAGGATACCGACAGCACTTGTGTAGTGCTTTGCCCCAAGGAGCAACTCTGGTGCACGATACCATATGGTTACCACAACCTGCAAGTTATATAGTTGACATGTTAAACACAAAGTCTCAGTTAGTAATCAACGGTAAGTCGATCATAATATTCAAATGCGATTCAGGACAAGGTTTATTGCTCTGATTAGAGAAGAACATATCCCATGTACACAAATCTAACCAACAAGAAGAGATAAGAACATTTAAATCTAACAAAAACAAGTTGGAAGAAAAGGAGAAGGATTATTAGCCTTAGTGGATGTAAACTGAAAGAAGCATCTTCCAATGAATCACTGTAAGTTCATTTTCTTTGAGAAACCTAGTGATTCACTTGCAGACGCACACAATCAATAGTAGAATGGTATTTGATATCAGCCAAACCCAATTTATCACCCCAACCAAAGCAGTTTCTTAAGCAAGCCAAAACCTCGTTGACATTCTCTAAACATGACGCGTTGAAACACCCAAATTAGATGCTTAGGAATTTTAACAAAATAGAAAATGACATTTGAAAGTGAAAAGGTGAAAGTGACGCTTACGACACCAAACATGAGACTCCAAAACCAAAGACAACCTTAGACTTATAAATTATAATGCGTGTGTAAACTGCACTAATTACACAACTAACTACAAAGAACCTCAATGATATAGTTATCCATGGGTGGAATAATTGGTTCTTTAAAATTTCAGATTCTCATACTGTTTAGACTTTACAATTCATATCCTACACACACCATTATTCAGCTTGCCTTTGCTATTAACTAAAATGAATGTTACAAAAATATATGAGATCGAGCATATCCAGACAGCAAGAGAAAACACTGACACAAACATACCCCATTTTCAGACAACGACTTCAATGGAGCCTGATATATTCTTGCAAGTCCAAAATCAGCAATTTTGACCACTCCTTGTTCCTCTCCGTCACCCATAACCTAACAACAAAGATTCATGTTAACATAACAACACTTTACATTGGTTCATAATCACACATGACGCAAGAATAGCAACTTAGAATCAAACAAAGCCGTAAATAAAACACAGCAAATAAGAGAGTAAAAAGAAAAACTGCTACATAAACCATACCAATATATTAGAAGGCTTTAAATCACGATGAATTATCCAATTGCTGCAAGAAGATATGCACAGAAGTAGTCAAATTACAGTACACAGCAATGGAAGTAAGCACCAATACCACAAAACCGTACCTGTGAAGATAATTTAGTCCGTTGAGCAGCTGATAGAGCAACGACTTAACAGTATACTGATTGATTGCATGATTAACTTTGTCTCTATGATGTCTAATGATTTCCTGCCAGCAATTTCTCTCTAGTCAGTAAAACACTCAATGAAACCACGTCGAAAAGATTAAGAGTGAAGGCTCACATAGAGGTCATGCTCGGCGTAATCAAAAGCCAGATAGAGCGACATGTCGGAGTGATTGATGTGAACATTGACAAGCTTCACCACATTATCGTGCGAAATTTCCCGCAGTAACTGAATTCAAATCAAAATAAAAAGTTAAAAATAATAATGTGGTTGGTGTATGGGGAACCAGAATTGAACAGAAAAGGAAAGAATCCATTTCTAACGTATGAAATTGAATTGAAAGCAAAGAAAATCAGACCATGATTTCGCGGATGGCGGTGGGAGAGACGCCGTCGCCGTCCTTGGACTGCTTGAATTTCTTGATGGCAATCGACTTGCCGCGGTTGTTAGGGGACTTGGTGCGGGCGAGGAAGACGAGGCCGTAGGTGCCCTCGCCGATCTTGCCGATCAGATCGTACTGCTGGAGCCACTCCGGCTTGTTTGAATTCGCCGAGAGGCCGCCTCGGTTGCCGCCGTCGCCCATGTCTCTCTCTCGCTACTGGAATCGAACCAAAATCAAAACCACCTCCGATCCTCTTCCAGCATCAATCGAATTCTCCCGACCTCTCTCTTCGTCTTCGTCTTCTTCTTTCTGCTGCTGCTGCTGCTCTCTCGCCTTTCGAAATTTCTATTTATCAGGACGGACAGAGAAGATTTATTCCAATGTTACCGGCGGGGCCCGCTTTTTTATTTTTTAGCTTTTGTTTCCGAGACGGCCACTTTTCTTTTTTCTTTTTCTTCCTTCTATCACTTCATTCGTCGTCAGATTATTTGAAAGGGTTGCTCTGCTCCTATTTTTTTTTTTTTTCGTCGCTTTCCTTCTTTGTCTTCACGAAACGAAGAAGAACACAATCTAATTCTTTTTTATCGAGATTATAAGCATGAGCAACGCAAGATAAAGTACATATATGAATACTTATGAATGGATAAGGTTTTATGAATGCTCTAATTTAATACTCTTTATTACCTCACAGTTGTTGGCAGCGACGAACAGCGACGACAATGTTAGCAAACATAGAGAGTGAGTCTAGCAGATTTGTAAGTGTTGTTGTTTTTTTAATTTCGGATGCATAGATTAGTGAGTTGTTGGTCTCATCTTATTTCTTCTAGTTTGATCGAGTTAGAAACTCATGTTTTTTTTTAGTAGTTTCATTGTCTTGTGTTTGCAAGCTTTGTAATCGGGTTTATCCCATGATTAATGAATTATTCATTTCTCACCGGAAAAAAAATTGTATTATATACTTACACTGTCATGTGTACAAAAATTTATAAAGATAAACAGCATATATTCAAGCCTTCACTTGATTTGATCAAAACAACCAAAATATCCGCCATATCTCTAAATGTTTTTTTACGATTAGTCGTAACCTTTACTAGTTCAATAATTTACAATTAGTCGTAACCTTTACTAGTTCAATAAAATTTTATTAGAAAAAGTAAACTTTTGTACCTGACTACTTGACTAGTACACGAGCAGTGTGTAAATAAATGATCAATTGATTCAATATCATTAAAGAGCAGGATATGTGTCATTCCTTTGTATTTGTATTGAACAATTTTATTACTTGTGTTTTAGGCGCAGCCATACCAACATTCAAAGGAACCAGTCTCATCAGTGATTTTATTTAGCGTAGATTTGATTCCTATTTCGAAATCTACTATGTCCGAATAAGTTGCCAACTAAACTTTTTTCTTTCTCAAATCAAAAGTATATCATACATTCAAATCACATGCCGAATTGGCATGGGTGCACATCTTCCATTTAACACAATGTATATGACGTGGCGTGCTACATCACTTATCATTTTCATTTTACATATGCTTCACAGTACGGTGATGATCTCATTAACTAAACTATTTATATTGATGAACTTTAGGTTGCTGGAACTGAAGATGGTGTGAAGGAGCCACACTGCAAACATTCTCAGTTTGAAAAAGATGCAGAAGCATGGTGCAACTGGATAGCTCTTGTTGGAATGACACATGGCAGTCTGACGTATAGATATATACCACTTCTAACCTTGCGAATTAAATTTTAACATGTGAATTTATTACAATTAAAATATAAATTAAGATTTTCTATATTTTGTGAAATGACCGTCATGGGTCTTTTATGAGTTTGGCCTAGGGTTTAGGGTATATGGTTTAGGGGTTAGGGTATATGGTTAGGGTATAGATTTAGGGTTTAGGATTTAAAAAATCAACAAGAAACCCAAAATGGTCTTTGATAAAATCGCAAAAATAGTTTTTCATTATGAAAATCCACATGTCAAAATTTGAATGGAATGGAGGACCACGTGAGACTGCCACGTGGTCCTCCGGGAGCACTGAAAAATTTCTCGGTTGGTCTAGTGGGAGATAAGTACAGTTAAATATCCTCATAACAGTATATTAGTGGATGGAACTATGGAAAACTAGATCATGCATGCATGAGAGCTGTAACTGTTGGTAATTTTGCCAAAATTATAATAGCAAGTGAAGAAAGTGAATGGAAGATGAAGATCATGCATGTTTTTCCCAATGAACTTGCAATACAGTAGAAACCAACCTCTTTGATACTTTTGGTAAACCAAACTCCTGATTCATATGTATGCCATCATCATTATACAAAAATAGCTCAATACACTATAACAATTTATGCCCATGCATACTACTCTACTCTGCTTAATCAAGTTATATCTATAGGTTTGTCTATGAACTTAGTCATCTACATGCTTTCTTCATTGTAGGTTGCAGGTCTTTAAATGATCAAGTTTTGGGATCTATAAAACAGAACCGAAGTGTAGATGATCTTTGCCAAGCCTTGTCGTTCATTGTTTATGTACAACATATAAGTAGGACCTGATAGTCAATTCAGTTGGAATTTGGAAAGACAACTATATCTAAGGATCACAATAGGAACCTAATTAGAGATGATGGACACTGTTGGAGAATGATTAAGTTAGGAACTATACATGACTTGAAATTATTCAGTTGCTTCTTCACTTTTTTACTACCACTTCTAACCTAGAGAAGCAAGAAGCAAACTGGAAAGGGAAATAATCAACTCTTTGGTATGCTAATTTCACTAGTATAGATATATACTGATTACTTCTGCTTCTATTCACCATTGATGCAGCAAGTTTGATCATCCTACGAAGTAGGCCTGCTTGAGAAAATGCAGAAGCATGGTGCAACTGGATGGCTCTGGTTAGTCTAGGGGTAGACAAGTACTACAGTCAAATATCCTCATAACAGTATAAGAACGCAAAGATCATGCATGGACAAGATTTGTAACTCTTGGTAATTCTGTCAAAATTGTAAGTACCAAGTGAAATTCATAGAACTCAACTGCTAAGTAGAATTTTGATGTCAAATCCTTGAAATGTAATGCAATGCTCAAAGTAAGTCTCAGACCACCAGTTTGTAATACAAAACAAGTCATCTAAATGATTATGAAGGAACCTATGATACTTCTTACTGTCATAAAATGAGCCAAAACCATACAATACGTAAGCAGGAGAGGAGTACCAAGAGACTATCAAAGAGAAGCTCTGTGGCATATAAACCCCATCAAAATTAGATCCTGCCCGAGAAATGGGTAGCCAGTGTTCCCATGAAACCCAAAACTTTATAAAGTATTAAACCCGAATTCCAAAGCAAAGTAGGTGACTGAGATAACAGAAAATTATCAGACATAATACTAAATATGAAACGCCACCTCCAATACTGATCATAACCCTGAAAATACATAATTTCAAGGTCAATTCTATGCTAAAATGTCGAGTTCTGCATCTGAAACCCGTAGACCTCCTTATAGGGAGGGACATACAGAAGCTATACACCAAAAATGAGAACACCATTTCAAGTCTTAAGTTTTTAATTTGAAGAACGCTAGTAACACCATAAGTGTGTCTGCAGAATGACAGGACCCTCTCCTACTAATATACCTGAATCTACTACTTTAATTAGACAACAACCCTGATGGAGATAAACATATCTATAGGAGATAATGAACATAAGGTTAGTACTCTGCCACTTTTCCACAGCCACTTGAGCAAAGAAAATCATAATAGCCACATAATGAAACCGTGACAAAGATTGAAAATTCATTCAATTAAAAGCTGTAAACCACCAAGTAGCATTTCTTTTCTTGATCAAATTATCATGGTTATTCCTTCTCTATTTTGTTCAAACAAGAGTAACTTCTGAATAGGAAAAAAAATACACACAGAAAAGTGACAACCAATCCTAAACCAGCATCAATGTCTGTCAAATTGCGTCACACTCTCAGCTGCAGGACAACTGTGTATTTTCATTTGGTAGGAATGCAGGACTACCATTCTGAACTTTGGTATTTGGTAGGAATGCAGGACTATATTGCAACTTCCCACAACTTTCAAACTCTGCATTATCTTTAAGTTCAGATTTTGGTGGGTTTTGAGCTATGACTAGTAACCTCGGAATTGAAAGATAACAAACTAATGAAAGTAGAACTACTACAACAAAGAAATGCAGGAAATTCGGAAAAGATAGTTCCATTCATGCCCAAGTCATGACATCAATAATTCACATACCAAAACCTAACCTGTTCCTACCACTTCAACCCTGTTAAGTACCACCAGAAATCCACAAACAAAAATCAAAACATGACCAGGCTTTCTACATCAATAACAAGTCTCTGAAGGTTATGCCTGATCAAAATGGATTTCAATACAAAATAAAACAACTAAGACCTTACCACCAAACTAATTGTCAGATTGCTTAAGGGCCTCCAAGATCGACTTGGCTTGGTCTCTCAAGAGCTCAGCCTTGACAGAAAAAAGCTCCACAGCAGCAACTTCAAGCTTAAACCACCTAGCGTTCAGCTCTGCACGTTTTGCTTCGTCCACCAAATCCATCCCTTTTTTCAGAAAAGCCTCCGAAAAACCAAGCTCTTTAAAACCCTCAAATCCTCCTCCAATTCCAGACAACACACCAAGTGATGCCCCCAAAACCTCACCCTCCGCCTTTCCAGCTTTCACATGTCCAGCACCACCACCCCAGACTTTCTTCATCAGCTCGGCTTCCAACTCATGGCCTTGTTTGGGCTTGAAACTGTCCTTGGCCATGCTTTTGAACTTCTTCTTCATTCGCTTCAGTTTTTCTTGAAGTTGTGACCTTGTGACACTCACGCTCAGACGATCCTTAACCAACTCATAAAATGCATCCATCTCAGCCCAAGCATCTTTCTCCTGCAAGGCTCTGAGCAAAAGCAGCTCGTCTTCTTCGGTAAACACTCTCTGAAACGGCGTCACCTTCGGCTTCTCCTCCTTCTCAGCCTCAGCCTCAGCCTCATTCTCATTCTCATTCTCATTCTCATTCTCATTCTCATTCTCATTCTCATTCTCATTCTCATTCTCATTCTCATTCTCATTCTCATTCTCATTCTCATTCTCATTCTCATTCTCAGCCACCTTCTTTGTCGTCTTCTTCGCAGCCGTCGCCGGTTTGTCGTCTTCTTCGCAGCCGTCGCCGGAGTAGCTGACGTCTTGGACCTGGTGAGGACGGGCTCTTTGGCGGCAGCATCGGGCTTGGCGTTGGCTGCATGCAATTGTCCTGCCCCGTCGGACTCGGAGCCGGAGTCGGTTTCGGATCCAGTCTCGTAGTCGGAGGGAGGAGAATGAGGCTTGCTAGACTCCGATTTGGTAGGTTCTGGCTTCTTCTTCTTCAGTTGGGAGGCAATGACTTCCTCAGCGCCATCGGCTTCTTCTGCCGATGGAGTGCGGGCGCGCTTGGATTTCGCCATTAGATTTGAGGAGGAAAAAACAGAGGGATGATTTGGAAGAATTGGAAGAGTTTGAGAGCGATAGGACTAAATAAAAAGGGTCTGGGAGAGAGAGGCTTTCAGAGTAAATAAAAAGGGTACCCTTTTCGATTTCCTAGAAATCTGAAATGATGATTTGGCTTCCCCAATCTTCTCTCGGAATACAGAATATACTTAACTTCAAATTTTAAATTTGGATACTTACCCTATTTATTTTACAATTTAATTAAGAATCAGAGACTGGTCATCTTCTCATTTCTTCAACTAAATTTTTTTTTATTGGGTTGCATTTCTTAATACTAGCCTCTATATGTGTAAATTTGTACGGTGTCATAAAATCATCTCAAAAAACTAAAGAGTGGTGTAGAGTATGAAAATACGAGAAAAAAACTCTACTCATTCATTGATAAATTGACCTTTATATAGGCATTACATAGAGAATTCATGTAAATCAGGGATAGATATCTAAGAGATATTCTAGTCTAATAAAGAGAAGATTCAGTCAAGACACATCATTAAACATAAGAATGTAAATTCCTTCAACACTTCTCCTTGTGTCGCGTACCAGAATTACATAGCGTATGAACATTGCCTCGGTAAAAACCTTGCCAAGTAAAACAAAAACCTCTTGGGTAAAAACAAAAGATTTGGTCGAAGGGAAAAAAACACAACGCGCCAACTACAACTTGAATGTAAAACATGTGACGTAGACTCCCCTTGATGTCTACACAATCAACTCCCCTTGATAATTAAATCAATTATGGAGTTCAGATAAGCGACGCATACCAATACTTCGCACATGCTTCTCAAGAGTAGATTTGGGTAGTGTTAGTACACAGCCAAGCATATGGCACAATTACCCGGTCGCCGGAGATCATTCCGGGAACGGCAGCACCGGCGAGCCCTTCAAGGGTATCCAAAGAGTGAAGGTCCGGCAGCAATCCACCTGCCAGACCTTCTCTCCGGTGGCAAAACACCCCCCAAAGGGGAGGTACCGCAGAGGACCACAGACAGTCCCTCATCGAGGACTGAGGCCGCAACGCCTAACATTGGCCTATAAAACAGGCACAAACTCCCCGGAGAAGTAAGTCCACAAAACTCCTTCCAAACTCCCGTACTCTGCGAATAGCAATTAAACGCTAACTTAAGCATCAGAGAGTAGAAGACTGGGCCACCCAGTCCCGACTCCTGACGCATTGCTATTTGTGTAGGTGCAAGACTCGGACTCAAGAATTCAACATCCCGACTCGTGACCCCGGGACAGGTAGAAACAATTGGCGCTAGAAGGAGGGGCCCTCTTGTGGAACTCGCATTTAGCTCGAAACAATGGTGGAAACCGTAGATGACCCCAATGACCCTGGCACTCAGATAGAGAAAGAACTTTTCCAATCTGGAGATGCATCCCTTCCCTAAACCAGCAATGCAACCTCCATTAGCCATTCCAACCCCGCCACCGCCCTTGAAATTCTAAAGCAAGACTTCCATTCGTTTCACGAGCAAGCGGCCAGAAAGAGGGCGGAGGCTAAAGCGTACCGGGTACGCATTGCCGAGTTGAAAAAGGAACAATTCTTGCTCCGCGCCACGTTAGACAATCGTAACGTGTACAACAACAGCTTGGACCGCGCGGCACGGGTCACTGGTACCCCAGATCTCGCCACCACGTCTTTTCCTAACCAAGGCCAGAGCAGTTCCATGATCCCGGGAGGCCCTAACCAGATCATCTACGTCACCCACCCACTTACAAACCCATCTTTTTCACTCCCAGCCCCTCAACTATCTGCAATCCCCAATGAACCCCTTCTCTTGCTAAATCAACTAGATCCATCTGCTTCGCCTGTCCCCACTCCTACCTCTGCCAACGCCCCCAACCCACCTCTCGACATGCAAACCCGCATGCTGCTCCAGCTTAGCCAATCTGTCACTTAGTTGGCTTCGCGGATTGAAGGGGTTGAAAGTCGCGG
The DNA here is from genome assembly GCA_009720345.1 of Fragaria iinumae. Taxonomy (NCBI): domain Eukaryota; kingdom Viridiplantae; phylum Streptophyta; class Magnoliopsida; order Rosales; family Rosaceae; genus Fragaria; species Fragaria iinumae. The sequence continues at coordinate 18,731,657 of CM019117.1, read as the reverse complement.
GAGCCCGCGGCCTCTATTCTCTAGCTATGGACATCGCCCAAGTCCCTTCACGCCACGGGTACAAGTGGAGAAGCGACCCCCCGAGGCCAAGCCCTTCAAAGTGGACAAGTATAAGGGCACGGGGGACTCTCATCTCCATCTCGAGACATTTCTCTCGCTATGTAGATCCACTCGCTACATAGACGCCATGGCCTGCCATGCCTTCCAAGAGACCCTCTCTGACGAAGCACTCAGCTGGTTCCTCAACCTACCACCCAACTCCATTGACAACTTTGACCAACTCTCGGAACGCTTCCTCAACCGCTTTATACTTCATGCCAATATTTACCGCAGTGTGGACGCCCTGTTCCACATCAAGCAGAAGGACGGAGAAGGCCTCCATGAGTTGCTATCCCGGTGGCAATCCGCCACCGCGCGATGCCACAACCTGGAACCTCAGGTTGCCGAGCAAGCTTTTCGCCAGGCTCTGCTCCCCGACAATTTCTTAATGGAGGTCAACAGGAAGCCTCCAGCTTCCTATTATTCCTTGATGGACCTAGTTGTCCGGTGGGCACGCGCTGAATTTGCCACTTTTGGGCATTCTACTCCAGCCACCTTAGCACTCCCCGCTCCTCCCCCAAAGCAGCAACCTCAGCAAAAGTATGAGCAATTTGACAGAGGGCAGGATAAGGGTAAACAACATGGCTCCTCCCGAGACTAGGGACGCGGTTCCGACCGTTGTCACGGGGGACAGACGAACCGCGACCACCCTTATCGGTCAAGGGACTAGAGCCCTCCACAACAACAGCGCCGTTCCTCCCTGCCACCTCGTTACGAGGTCCACACTACTCTGACCACCACATACGCGGAAATATGGGCCAAGCACAAAGACCTCATTCCCCCACCTCCTAAGAGCAAGTATCCAAAAAAGCCCCGGCGGGCAACGGGCAATAAATACTGTGCTTATCATGACGATAATGGCCATACAACAGAACAGTGCCATGACCTCCGCAATGCCATAGAACATCTGGTCCGGAATGGACAACTCCACCAATATTGCACTCCTGCAACAGGAGCTAATGTCATTGAGGTGCATGGCTAGATCCTAACCCTGCACGGCGGAGCCCCGCGGCTCCCCCCTCGCCAGCCTTCTACAAAAAGGCAATGCACGACCCCCTTGGAAATCTTTGACATCCAGCGAGGTGTCACGATCACCCCGTCAGCGTGGGATCAAGTGACATTTCGCAAAGGGGAGGATACAATAAATTGGCACCATAGTGAACCATTCATAATAAACGTGCAGGTGGATCATTACACGTGCCATAGAGCCCTGGTAGACATGGGGGCCGCCGTCAGTGTCATGTTTGCTGACTGTGACAGAGGGCTCCTGTAAAGACCCACCCCGAATTTCACCGTGAAACCCAAAGTAAGTCTTGTTTTGGCCACGATCCTCAGCGCGCGGAGCAGAGGTAACTAGCGAACAAAGAGGGAGGGTGAGTGTTGCGGGCGTGCCACCTCGCGGACGAGGAAAAGGTTGATGGGGGTGCGCTTGACTTCTTGATCAGGCAAAGGGGAGTTACAGGTGCCACCTCGGAGGAGGATTTACGAGCACAAGTGAATCGATACTCACGGCAGCGCGAGCAGAGCAATTACAGGGAGTTCAGAGAGAAGCGGGGATGCAGAGTCCGGAGAGCTCTGGAGAAAGACCTAGGCGGCGGCGCTTAGGGTTAGGGTTTCGAGGAAGGCTCGAAGGGTAACTGGGTTTCAATTGTATTGTGTTTATTGTTTGTATTGATTTGAGAGTTGTCCTTTGATTGTTGTTTAAGAGGGTATATATAGTGTTTCGCTCTCCAGCGGAAGGGAGTTAACTTCGAATCCAAGTAGGGCTCTGAAACCCTAATCGACAAGGACACGGTTTATTCCATGCAGACCAACCGATTGATGACACCTGCCCAGTTCGCACACTTCATTCCGCGCATAGGGCATTGCTTCTACGCTGCCAACTGTAGACTCCTATGCCAACTGGAATTCATCCCGCGGGCTGTCACATAGTGCTATCTCGCGTGCTCCTGAAGCTCGCTTCCACTTCGCGGGCTATTGCAGCTCGCGAGCCTTAAAAGGGCTTTTTATATTTAATGGGCCACAAGGGTTGGCCCGAAGCATGTCAAAGTCTTCAACGTTTGTCGTGGTGCGCGCGGACTTCGCCTGTTTGCTTCCTCGCGAACTCTCGTACGCGAGCCAATTCGCAAGCTCGCCTCGCTTCGCCTACGCGGAGAGTCCATCTCGCCTCGCCTATGCGGAGTGTTGAATAGTAATTCCGCGCGCGAGCTAAGTGTTCCACGCGAACTACGTAGTCCGCCTATGTCCATTCCGCGGGAAGGCTAAGTGAAGTCCAGTTCGCCTCGAGCTAAGTGAAGTCCAGTTCGCCTCGAGCTAAGTGAAGTCTAACTTGGCTCGCGTGCGTTCATTGCCTACGCGGACTATCACTTGTATATTTAGAGAAACTCCATCTCGCCGGTATGACATGGTCCAAGAAATAATTAATATTTACATAGACATTTACTGTCCAGTAAAATATTAATTTAGGCGTAAACAAGTCTTGCGGGAAGCACCTCCAAAGAAAATTTACCGATAAGCTAGGTAAACCTTCCTTGAAAATGACCCTAACCTAGAAAACTAAAGTGTTACTTTCCTAAATATTATTGAGCATCCTCCAAATCAACCCACAATTATACGAAAGTGAGAATATAACAATTACAAACTTCGTATATTCTAAAATAAAAAATAAGTCTTAGCACACCACCAGAAAAATTATACGATGAACCACAATGAGTATTCAGAGCTACTAAATACTAGAGGAGCCGGAAAATACCCTAGTAGGTTAAACATGTAACCTACTGGTCAAATGTGGCTGAGAAATGGGTAACTATGCCTCGTCGTCTCCTACTCGTACTAACCCGAACTCTGCAGACTGGGCATTTTTTTTAAAAAGAGCCCAGGGGAAAAACATTTGCAAAAATTAGAGTGAGTGGACAAAAATAAATAAAGAAAATATTTTTCAACATTTATGCTTTCCCAATTTTATTTCAAAGAAAACGAATGCATGTGTCAAACGATAATTCTCTTATCTCATAAATATCGAGCCTCTACAGCTCAAAACTATATATCAAAATATGTATGTATTTACACTCGCCCATACTCCATATATAAATTAATAATAATCTATATAGGGCTACTACGCTCGCGTCCAACGCTCACGTCACGCCTTAATGCGGTGATACACTATGTCATTAAGGTGGACAGACGAGTGTATAAATATGTGCTCATACCCTCTATATGAATTAAACACTCATATAAGGCTACTACTCTTGCGTCCAACGCTCACGTCACACCATAATGCAGTTATATACTATGTCATTAAGGTGGACAGACACATATTGCTAGCTAGAATTTATATACATAGTCTCCTTAAAAATATATTATAATTTACCGAAAATCTCATTTTCGGTAACTCACCACAATGAGTAAAATCGTCAAATAAAAATGACGACCAATGCTCCAACCAAATAAACAACTGCATGCACATTATTTAAATCAAAAGTCCATTCACAAATTAGGCCTAAGCCTGAAGTCGGTCTGAAGCCTCTTCTGCTCGAGATTCCTCACGTCCTGATCCAAGAACATAATTAAATCCTCAACTATATATCAACGCTTATAAAAAAATAGGTAAAATTAAATGTGGCCTTATCTACTCTCATTCTTGCCCAACTTTGCAAATCTTAAAATTGATACCGTCCAAACTTCACCACAAATACCGGCGGCCTTAAATCCACCTTCTACGGCCGAAACAACAATGATCTAACGGCCGGATTCTATCCAAATTAACGTCCAAAATACCAAACTTCGAAAAATCCCAAACCTATCCAAAATTCCTCCAAAAATTCCTAAATTCACATCATTAACCTCTCCTTAATATTCCACATTTAAAACCATAAAATTTATCAAAAAAGCGGCGGCCGGCGGCCGACTCAGGCGGCCTTTAATAGCTACCAAATTTTAACAGCATCTTCCTCTCAATCTCCTCTACAACTTTCCTAACTACCGATTTCTCCTTACCTAGCTCAAGAGGGAGGGAGTCCTTTGGAGGGATGAACGTACGGGAGGAGAGCTTCCTTTTGAGCCTAGCAGCTCCGGCTATGGCGGCCGGAGGAGGAAGTTCCGACGAGAAAACCACCATGGCAATCGGACCTTCCAGGGTTGATTTCTCCTTCACGGCGGCGTTAGGGAGACTGTTACCGGTCTAGGATGGGAGCTGGGTCGGAGGCCGACCGTTTGGGACCGGTGCGGCGGCGAACGGTGGCCGGACGGCGGCGGACGTACGGAAAGAATTTCCTGCAGGGAGGGGGAATCGGGAGCGGGAATCGGGAGAGAGAGAGAGAGAGAGAGAGAGAGAGAGAGAGAGAGAGAGAGAGAGAGAGAGAGAGAGAGAGAGAGAGAGAGAGAGAGAGAGAGAGAGAGAGAGAGAGAGAAATGATTGGGCTTTGACCACCAATGGCCCCGTCCAACTTAAACATAACCCAACTCCAAAATAATACCCCAATAAAACTTACTTTTTTAATTGATAACTTTTTCATGCTAACTCCGATTTTAACGCATAGCATGTTTACGAACTCGTAACAACATTCTCTACGACTTTCATGAAGAAATTTTTCCCAAATTCTAAACAGAAGCAAAAGTCAACTTTTAGAGTCTTAAATAGTAAATGGTTACTTAAAACGGTAAAAGACCAAAATAATACCAAAGTAAATTACCGTAAAATAACTTAAGAACCGGGGCGTGACAGATCCGGCGGGACCGAGTCAAATTGTACAACAACCATGATCCCCTTGTCAGCTTCTTTGGCGAGATAGTGCAGCCGTTAGGCTCAGACCGCCTAACCGTGTCGGTGGGAACCGCTCCTCGCCGCTCTTCCATAACAGCCCGCTTCCTAATAGTTGATTGTCCCTCGTCCTATAACCTCATCTTAGGCCGAAACATTCGTTCGGGGCTGCAGTGTTTTATCGCCGGCCACATGCTACTCATGAAGGTACCCCACCCTAGGAGGCATTTTGACAATTCAGGGTGATCGGGCAGCCATTGAGTGTTGCCATCTTAATGTCATCCAGCAGGGGCGGGGCACCTATGAGATGTTGCCCCTCAGCCATTCAGAGCCCATCGATGACCCGCGAGACGACCCTGCGGGGAGCGGGAAGAGGGCCCCGCGCCCTAATCCAGCGGAAGACACAGAATGGGTATCCCTGTCACCTACCGCCCCGGAAAGAAAAGTTCGCATTAGCACGAATCTCAGCCCAGAACTCATCTTAGTACGCAGTGGAGGCGTAATAGGCACATAAACTGCGCAACCAAATATGCGTAAGTTTGAAATATCAGACTCATATCCAGTTACCAACTGGTACGCACTAAATGGTTAGGTTGCAGTAGGTCTAAAATGAATAAGTGCAGCTGCATGGAAAATTGCATAACCCCAGGCAGAAATAGGCAAGTTGGTGCGCATCACCAAGGCCCATGCAATCAATTGTAAGCGCTTAATTGTAGCTTCTGCAAGACCGTTTTGTGAATACACATGCGGTACGGGATGTTCTACTTCAATCTCGATAGACATGCAATAGTCATCAAAAGACTTAGACGTAAACTCTCCAGCATTATCCAATCAAATAGACTTGATTGGATGATCAGGGTGGTGAGCCCGGAGCTTAATAATTTGAGCTAGGAGTTTAGCAAATGCAACATTTCTTGTAGATAGCAACGCAACGTGTGACCAACGCGTTGATGTATCAACCAGAACCATGAAATATCGAAATGGGCCGCACTTTGGAAAAATGGAAAAATGGATGTCCATGTGAATTCTTGAGAATTTGAATCATCATGTCACGTCCGGGATGTCCTAAACGATCATGTCAAAGCTTATATGAGTCAGAGTCACAAAAGTTGCGAGAAACTGCATAGGATTCGATGATCCTGATGGTTGTAAGATACAAACCCTTAGTTTGACTCATGGGCTTTTCTAAGATGCATTTACGGTCGCAGTCATTAGAAGTGATAAACAAAAACTCTTATCCATTCTCATTGAACGTTTCCAGGTGAAATCCGTTGGCACGAATGTCCCTAAATGATAGCAATGTTCGATTAGCCTTAGGCGTGTAAAGCGCGTCAGTGACATGTATCATTGTGTCATTTGACAATAAGAACTGCGCATTGCCTCTGCCTTGAATTACAGACAAGGAACCAATCATGGTTGTCACTAAGGATTTGTGAGAAACAAAATCCGTAAATAATAGCCTATTATGTAGAATAGTGTGGGTAGTCCCACTGTCAGCTAGACACTCAATTTCGCCACGAGACAACTACATAAAGGTGTGAAAATAATTAGTCTTGGATCAAGACAAGGCGAACACTCTAATGAAACATAGAGGGGTTAATCGGGAATTGAACCAAGTTGGAATCTCGAATGAGTGCAATTACACGGCATGAAAATTACTTTCATGAAGTTACAGCAATTTGGCCGGCCAAGAGGCTCGGCAGTAGCATTAAAAAAAGGCGCTGGAAGTGCGCTTACACTGCTGGCAGAAGGCAGAAGCCCACTAGGGGCTCAGCAGCGCGCGGGGCACGCGTAGGGGCGCGGCCGCAGGCATGTCCGTGCGCGGAGACTCGCAGGGGTGCGATCAGGGGCGCGGGAGTGCAAGGCGGCGGGCAGGGGCTCAGCGACGCGCAGCAGCACCCAGCAGCATGCAGGGGCGCGGTCGGGGCGCGACAGGGGCCTGCCGCTGGCATGGGCTCGGCAAGCTGTGGCAGGGGCCCTCTAGGGGCGCAGGCAGCTGCCCAGTGCGCGGCAGAGACGCTCAGGGGCGCCTTAGGGGCGCTGTGATAGTGCCAAAACACAGCAATTTGCTGCCTTAGTGTTTTTTTCCCTCGTTTTTTTCGCAATTTTTGCATATGTTTTGCCATTCTTCATGCCATAACCAATTGTAAGACCACGAAAACATGTGGATTTAGTATATTTGCCATGTAATGAAGTTTATAGCTTTGTGCAATTTGAACCATTCATAAGGGAATAAATTCTCAATCAACTGAACATTGTGAAACGTAAAGGACAAATTTTATTAATGTCAACTCAAAAATACATCAAAGGATGTCAAATTCCCTAAAAACTGACTGAAAAGTCGAAAATAACTGTGGCTAAACAAGTGTCAAACAGAAAATAGTAGAGAAAAAACATCTAATCAAAATCCGCAGCATCCATGTACGCAGGACCAGCTTGCTTCTTAGCTTCGAAATCTGCTATGGTGAGATTGGTGGAAGGCTCAACACCAACATCATTTTATTTTGTATTGATGATTTGGAAGAATTTGAGCTTCAAATTTCCCACAATTAAAGGAATTAAAAACCAGTTATCATTATATACCTCTTCTTGCCGATCTAGTTTTATTATTCCAAATGGCGCTAAGAGTTTTATTTGGAGAGTTTGTCATAATATATCCTCCCTTCCTTAAGGAAAGATTGGCAGCAAAGATGGTTCAAAATTCAAATAGAGTCTCGAAATCTAATCTTCACGACTTCACCTTCTGTTACTAAATATGTGCTGCATATAGTCATGGCATATCGAATCATGTTTGTTTTAGTCCTCACACAAACCCAAGTGTTTGTGACTTGGAGGATGTAGTACTGTGTTATCCAATTTGAGCGGGATTAATTTGTTTACTCCGGAGTGTTTGGAATGAGAGAAATTATCCGAGTTTGGGAGGAGAAGATGTGCTCTTCCAGAGTGTTGTATTGAAGGCTACAAGCCTACAACAGCATTTCAATTTATGCAAAAGTTCCATGTTCTCAGAGAAATGGAAGCCTCCATCACCTGGCCTATTGAAAATATATATAGATGGTGCGTTTAATCACACCACTACTGCTGGAGGTATCTCTGCTTTGTAACAGTCTAATCTCTATTCTTCTATAAAAAAAAATTAAAAAAAACAAAAAAAAAAAGTCTAATCTCTATTATCAAATAAAGGGCTTACATCTTTCAATTGAGAAAAGAGAAACATTAGATAATACACAAGAGCCAGAATAAAGGCCAGTCAAGTAATATGGACAATTACCTAAGACCTTCACTTTCAGACCTAAATGAATGACTGCAATACACAATGGGGGCAGAAACTGTTTGGGAGCCCAAGAATGTATGTATACCTCATCAAAATTCTGATGAACCAGGTGTCCGAGGGAAAGGAATCACATCTCTGATATTCTCCATCCCAGTTGCAAATTGTACAAGCCTTTCGAAACCCAGACCAAAGCCCGCATGAGGAACTGAGAAAACAAGGACATCAAACATCAAAAAATGTAAATTACATATGTTGGAATTGTCATATTCCAAACAATAAATAATGTAACTAGGACCATGTAACTATATCAACATGTCAATATTCATTGAAAACTACAGGATTACATTGTAACTCTCCAAACACTAGCAAACTCTGCATTAACTCTAAATTCAGATTTTGGTTGGTAATTTAGAGCTACAAACTGGCAGATAATAAGCATATAAAGTAGAGGAAGGAACTTTAATAGTAACAAAAAATCAGGAAACTGATCGAAGGTTCCATATTTCATGCTAATTTTTTTTTGAAGGGGAAAAGGGGCAGCAACCCCAAATATCATTGATAAACTTAGGCCAGAATGGCATCAAAGCACCATTACATTAGACAATTAGCTCACTTATTCAAGCGAGCTTAACAGAGGATTAAACTAGATACAAAACAAGATACCAAACAAACATAAAAACTAGAGCCAAGGCGCTCAATTGCGGTACTCCAAGCCTCATGAATCCATCTAGTTGCAGCTAGCTTGCTTAGTCTGCCAAGCTATCCAAACATGCGACTTAAGCCACAATCAGTTTGAAATCAGGCCTAATAACCCAATTCCAAATTTAACTTTTGATGGGCTTAAGGCCAGACCCAGGCCCAAACACCCGAGTCCATTCCCAAACCCTAGCAGATTTGCATCGTCACTTGCCGACAATCTCCGATCGCACTAATGGCAACCAAGATGGCTTCGTCACCGGCGTTCCTGCCCCCGCCAACATCATCATCAGATCTTCTAGTTGAAGAAGCGCAGCTCTCTTGGATTCAAGTTCCGACTCAGTCTCACTAATCGGAGTCCAAACCCAGAACCAAATTAGGAGATTCTGATCCTTGCTCGCAGCCATGTCCGGTGGCTGCCAAATCTCTTCCATCGGTACAGTGATCGCCGACGTTACCCTCCACCTCACATCCATGCTCGGCGGCATTTCGTCCTCCACCTCCATGGTTGTTTGACCACAAAAGGTTAATAAGGTTTGCCTCCACAAGAGGGCTTGATGCCGAGAAGGAACGGCTTAGAGTCGGCGTCAAGCGCCGTTAGAGACCTAGGCCAAGGCGGCGAGGGTTTAGAAAGAATCGGGTGCAGTGGCTTGGTACCGGCGTCGATCGCTGTGATTGAGAAACCAAGCCATAACGGCTAGGTTTTGAGAAGAGGAGCCGTGCTCCTCTCATACTCAAGACTAAAATTTTATCTATTGTTATGTTTATATTTCATGCTAATAAAGCAAGACATAGGGAACTTAAAAAATACTAATTCTAAGATTGGCTGGAAAACATTGGCTGGAAGTCGGCTTGGTCTTGACAGGCTCGCCCTACTCAATCTAAGATCGACCACTGGCACTTCATGCCTTACAGCTGCTAATACAAAGGACAAAGCTCGAAGCTAACCCACATATGCAATTAAATTTCAAGCAATAGTGTCTAGCTGGTGAAGGTTGCATCAGATTTTCATGTCACCAAAAAGATTAATCAAAGATTTTCAACCCGGGGGGGGGGGGCATATTTTCAGAAGCAAGCAGTTTTGATTTTTATTTTATTATTTTTTAACTTCAAAAAATAGAATTCCTTACCTGACCCATAACGACGCAAATCAAGATACCACCAGTATGCCTCCTTATTCAGCTTTAATTCATCCAACCGATCTTCTAAATATTCAAGCCTCTCTTCTCTCTGGCTTCCGCCAATAAGCTCTCCAACCTGAAAAAAAACACAGCCACAACCTATAGTGAGGATCCACAACATATAGTGAGGATAAAGGTACACAATTGTTTCGATAAACATAAGACTTGTTTAGAGCTCATTCACAGCCGATCCCATTACATAGAGAGGACACACTGTCAAGTATATCCATGGGGAAATATATATACCATGCTCAACTTAGGTTGAGAACCGATATAATTATAGCTTTAAAGTGGCATGATATACTGAACTTTTGTTCATATATATTCACATCATGTCATGCTCATATCAGTTTTCAACACAAAAGCAAAAAGACATTAATCGGCAAAATTGAAACAATGCACACAGTTTTAAAGGATGCGACTAAGGAATCGCAATGTAACCGTCACCCATCTCAAAAACATACCACATAAATAATCTATTCAGAAATCATGTCTAGCCAGATTCATTCTTATTAGTAATCTTAGACAATGCTTGAATTACAAACATGAATTTTCAAACCTAGACATCAATGTCAACAGGATTGATTGCTAAACCCAAACCTTGGGGTTTTAGATTGCTCTTCCTCTGTATTCCTACTATTTTGCAATTTGATTGACCCAAAACATGAATTTTTATGCTGTGTAAATCCAGTGTAACATCATATGTTTTTTTTTTCTCAAAAAAGTAATTTGGAATTAAAAAGGATTTGACACATAACTAATAACAGTAGTTTAACCTCAAAAAAGGCAGCAGTATATTTCTACAAGAAACAATACAGAGAACACATGAAATAATTTGTCCTAGTTTACCCGGGGAACCAACATATCCATAGCTGCTACAGTCTTTCCATCATCATTTTGTCGCATGTAGAATGCCTTTATCTCCTGAAAGAAGTAACATGTATGAAGAGCTTCAGAACAATAGTTTCAGAACTGGAATTAAACATCAATTTAGTTTTCCCCTTCTCCGGTAAATCCATAAAATGAGAAAAGAGAAACGATTGTTCATGCCTTTGGGTAGTCCCTGACAATAACTGGGCATCCACTAAATGCCTCTTCAGTTAAATAACGCTCATGCTCACTCTGCAAATCACATCCCCACTTCACCTAAAAAGAAACAATGACCACCTTTTACAATACTGAGAAGAACAATAGGAATACTTGTTAAATAATGACTACCAGTATACAAAAATCGAAGTAAATTGCTATCTTTCATGGCCAAAAGACAACCGAGTACTAGGTCACAAGACTCACATGTATCAAAACTAAAAATGCTAAAAACAACTGATGGGTAACTTCTGACTCCTTACTATATATATTATTATCTCCTGACTCGGTGAGGAAGAACAATAGGAATACCTAGTTAGTTTACAAAAATCCATGTAAATTGCTATCTTTCATGGCCAAGAGACAACTAAATACTGGGTCACAAGACTCAAATATCTCAAAACTGAAAATGCTAGAAACAACCGATGGACTTCTGACTCCTTTACTATATATATTATTATCTCCTAACTCGGTGACTTAATCAACTTCAAGTCTAACTCAAATTAAGCTTGAAGAGGAATCATATGTATCATGAAACAGCATCCCACAATTCACATTCCAAGCAGTATAATTTCAAAAAAGATCAGAAAGTGGCAATCCAGAAACGGAAATCTATTACTCCCTCCACAGATTGACAAAACTATTGCCAATGGTATATCCAAAACTTGAGAAATTCTAAATTCTAGTCAAACTTTCCCCCTAATCAGAGGCTCATGGTTATGATAAGATCGTGTTGCAACATTACACAGGTAATCCACAGGATAGGAACAAAGTATACTCTTGTAACTAATAGTAAATGTGAGTCTGTTGAGGAAAAATATGAGATGGATTAAATTTTCTTCGAGCAATAGAGATTTCAAAATAATCATCTTTATTCTATCACAAGAACACCAAAGAAATTAAACAAAAACAATAAAAGATAAATAACATAGTGCATTTAAAGGCACCAAATTTTTTTGAAAGTTTTTAGCTTACATACTGGGAATTCAAATTTCTTCTTTGCACTAAGAAGAAGTTCAACTGCATCAGTGTAAGTCAACTGCACAAAGTCTTTCTCGGCTACATCCTGTTGGTTGAACCCATAAAAAGAATGGATATATAATCAGGGCAAGCAACATAGCTTTTATTCAAAATTTGGAAAGCAAGGCATATAGCTCCATCGCCACATAAATAATCTATTCAGAAATATACGAAAATGACTTAATTCCTTAACACAAGCAATTTACAAGAAGAGGTCTTACAGTCAATCGTTCGATGATTCCTTTCTCAATCCAAGTATTGAAAAAATCCATGTCTTCTTTGCAATTATCGAGCACATGTCTCACCTACAAGGATGGAAGAATACATTACTCTAAAATCCAAAATAAAAACATCACTTGACCAAGCTAGGACAGGTATAAGTAGTGTTTGATAATAGTGTTGATGAAAATAGTTTTGAAAGGTAACATACTACATACTGGAGATAGGCAGTTGCACAGGCCATGTCATCATTCAGATCAGCAAATGCAAGTTCAGGCTCAATCATCTTTACCAAGGCAGGAAAAGAAAAGAAGAAGGAGAAGTTTTATGAAAGAGTCAGAAAGAAGGTGTATCTAAGAAAGACTTAATACTAAAACTTACCCAGAATTCAGCCAGGTGCCTTGATGTGTTGGAATTTTCGGCCCTAAATGTGGGACCAAAGGTATAAACCTGGAAAACAATGTATCATGTTATCTTCATAAGATGATACAGTGATTGTAATACCCATCTGTTACCGAAATGAGGATAAGAAAGGTGAAGAAGAAAGAAAATTTACATCAGAAAGAGCAGTTGCATATGTTTCAGCATTGAGTTGGCCAGAAACAGTTAAAAATGCTGGTTTCCCAAAGAAATCCTGTCATCAACAACTGAAATCAAAACTCAGAAATGGGTGTAATAACAATGGCAATATCAAGTGGACCGAAACGGGTTCCAAATTTTATTAAATCCAATCTTAGAAATGGGAGCCAACCAAGTTAGGTAAATCTAAACCAGAAAAAGAAGAAAAAGGGGTCATTATGGCCAATTATGGTTCAACATAAGATCACCACACAACATCTAGGCGTGACATAGGAATAACTATAACAATTCTCTCAAATATAGAGACCAAAATTTTGGTAGAGAACTCAATGTTTGCTATATTGGGATCATTTTAAAGTAACAGAATCTTTGATATATGTCTGACATACTTTTCTCATTTCTTTTATATGCAGAATGAACAAGGCAAGTGTGATAACATTAATAATTCACTTTCTTTGTTATAAATTAAAAAAAAAAAAAAAAAAAAATTGAAGCTCCATCAAACTCACTTGTGACCAATCAACTCGGCCATCCTCCTTTTTTGGTATACCATTGATAGGGGAATCAGAGACTTCTCTGGAGCTTGGTATCTGTTCATCAAAGCATTAAACAAGTACTGAAGTTTACATACATATAAACAAACATACAACATATCCAACAAAAAGTCTGAAATGCAGTACTAGTTGTTCTAAATGGCATCTAATACAATCTAACATCTAGAAAAAGAAAATATCCATAAAACACAAAAACTGTTGCAAAAATCAGAAAACTAGTTGGAGAGAAGGTGTAGTTTCTAGCATAATCTCACAATGCATGTTCTTCAGAATGGTGACTGCCTATGTATCTTAGATACATGTCTCCATGAAGGCAGTAGAGACAAGGAATTTATCAAAAAAGAAGCGTTATTCAGTCCCAAAATACAAAATCCACCCCCCGAAAAGCATATGTGTGCATACAGAGATGTATCTTATACAAAGCAAACTCCCCCTTCGAATAGTTAAACTTTTTAACTGCCTAATATGACCATGACTTATTGAATTGCAGAAGAGAAGCATTTTATGAAGAGGGATAAGCAGAAAAACTGCCATTAGCTGTACGAAAAACTACAATTACCCCATTCCTTCTGTTTAATAGAACGTTTATATTTAGTTATAATTCATTTTAAATTTATATAATTTCACATTTTCTAAAGAAAAAAACAAAAACCCAAATCACCCTGCTGCAGGGCATCTCAAGAGGCTAGCACATATTTATACAAACTAAGTTTGTACATAGACAATAAAACGAAAAATGATTGAACAAACGTAATACACTTGCAAAGAGCATGATAGTATAACGAACAAACCTAACATAATAATATTTGATATCAGAAGTTTAGAAACATCAACGCTTCGAAGTAAAAAAAAATAGAATTTATAAGCTGTGGTGCTCACCAGAGTAGTTACACAGAATTGTTCACCTGCTCCTTCACAATCTGAACCAGTTATAATGGGACTGGAGACCCACACAAATCCATTTTCTTGGAAAAAGTTGTGAGTAGCATAAGCCAAAGCATTTCTTACTCTTGCAACCTTCACATAATAGAAATAAAAGGTATCAAGACTTCATACCTAAAAGATGCACATAAAAAATGAGTAACCTTCTGACATGTTCAATTATGTATGAGCAAAACTGCTTAACCTAGTGGACAAACAGATCTGTCTACATGATTCTGACCTGTGCAATCATAGAAAATGAGTGGCAACAAAAAATCAGAGCCATACCGCACCAAAAGTATTGGTTCTTGGCCGGAGATGAGCTTTCGTTCTCAGAAATTCTCTGCTGACCCTTTTCTTTTGGATGGGAAAAGAAGGATCACTCTTTCCAACCTATGACACAAAATAAAAAAAACACATGATTCGTACAATTTATTGGTTAGAAATCTAGCAGTGATTCACAGTAAATGAAGATAGTGCTCTGCAAAGAAAAAGGGCTTAATTTCTATCTCAGATATTGAGGCCATCTTATCAGGGACACTGCATTCGTGAAATAATTACAGCTGATTAATCAATCTCTGTCTATATAATACAGGATCACTCCTCTATTCCTTTTTCTTGTTCTTTTCAGGGTAGGATTACCGATTACTGATCAAGAGAGCAGAGAGTAGAATATACTAAGCTACTAACATATTCAACATGAACACATCTAGCATGCCAGTTAGCTGAGCAGAAAGGGTAAATACTAATATTAATTCAGCTGATAAAAAAAGAAATGGTTGTTTAGTGGCTACAAACAACTAATAAAACCCATTATCTGATGGTTGAGGTTTGCTTCCAATTTAGGTTCAGTACAAGAAAAGCATTTATTCCAGAAGGACTTCAATCTATGTCTTTCTACTTCTTGACGAAGGAATTTTAAAGCAATATTTATATCATATTGGTATCTACTATCTAGAAGTAGGAGGAAGAACCCATATAATTGCATTATGTAGTCCAAACAAAGTCAATATTAAGCTGTCCAAATATACCGCCAAATATCTGAATAACTTAAAACAAAGGAAGCAAAATACTAACCACCACAATTTTCTTGATCTTCAATTCCACTTTTTGCTTTGATCCTTGGCTAGCAGCCACAACACCTTGCACCCATATCGAAGCACCAGTTGCGACTGAGCCAGACTCTACCTAGCAACAACATCCCACAAGCTTTTAGTAAACCAAGACAATATGCCAGAATTCCACAAAAACTATCTGCACTAAACACAAACTATTGCAGATACTAATCATCCAAATCAAATGCAGAAATAAATCGACGACAACAACGAAAGGTGTACCAAACAATGAATAGTTGAACAATACCTGATCATAGCCTTCGGCATCGGAGTCCATTACACATTGCATATTCGAGAGACATGAACCATCATTAACCTAAAGCAATGAAATTCAAACAAAAAATTAGATAATCAAACCAACACAGAAACAAAGCTTTGGAATTTACAGAGTATGAATTGGAGTGAGACCTCAATGAAGGTGACGGTGCTTTGGACCCGAAGAGTCCGAACCCAGCCGGTAACCACCAGAGTCTGGCCGAGCCGGTCGAGGCCTTGGTCGGGGCCGCCCTTGATATCAGCGACCTTGAGCTTCTTCCTGAACTGGCCAACTCTGTCCTTCAACGTTTCCGAAATTCGGGGAGCGGCGGTGGTCTCGCCGGAGTGGAGAGCTGCGGCGACGACGGAGCAGAAGGAGCGGCGGGGAGGGGCGGAGGAGGGCGGGAAAGGGCGGGGGAGAAGAGGCGGGAGAGTTGGAGGTTTTGAATTGGGGAGGAGAGGTCTGATGGGGTAGAAGGAGAGGAAGCGGAGGCGGAGAGAAGAAGAGGGCGGCGCGAAGGCGGCCATTTGGGCGGGGTTGTGTGGAAAGTGAAGAGCTAGTGTGGATGGAAAACTGTTGGGTTTTAATGTATGTGAAGCATGGTATTTTGAAGCAAATAGTGTAGCCCATAAATCGTTACACCTTTGATCTAGATATTGAGTGCGGCTTTGATTTAGATATTATAAAGTAGATTAAAACTATATAATGTCACAATAATCGTTACACCTTTTTATTTCGTATAGATTAAAACAATACACACTATTATTATTATTGTGTTCATTATTAGTTTTAATCTACTTTAGTATTTACTATATAGTTATGAATAGCAAAACCCTAAATTTTATAAGATTTGGTTTACTTCTAATCTCTGTTTTGGTTGTAAGGCCCCGTTTGGTTGACTAAAATGTGATAATGGAAAAAAAATTTATAGTCATTTTCCTTTCAATAATGGAATGGAATTGATTTAGCATTTCCATTTGTGATGTGGAAGTAGAGGTGACAAACAAGTCGGGCCGGCCCGGCCCGGCCAGTCTATTCAGGTCTCGGATCATGTTTGGGCCGGCCCACGACGGGTCATTTTATAACGTGGTGGGCCGTGTTCGGGCCGGGCCGGCCCGAGTTCGTTTCATGCCGAAATTGAAAATAGTCGAGGTGAATGTCTTATACCACCTCTTCTACTCTTATAATCTCAACTTTTAATTATACATGATACGATTACAAACCAAAACTAATTCACACAATTTATCGATCATTTTTTTCTTTGTTAACAAACTAAAGAAATAAGTGATAAATGCTTATTGTTCACAATTAATAAATTTTTAGGCAAAAACTTCTTATGAGTAGTTTAGGGGAATCCAAATTCATACTAAAATAAATAATTATTAGTATATAAGTATATTGTTCACACTCAAAACTAAGTTTATTATTTATAAATATGTTATCTTCATATTAGAAATAGAAAAAAATTATATTTTATAGCGGGTCGGGCCATGGGCCTTAAATTATCGTGCTCAGGCCGGGCCGGGCCCATGGGCTCATTTTTCTAGGCTCAGCCCGACCCATTAGAATAACGTGCTTGGGCCGAGCCGGGCCCATGTGCTCATTTTTCTAGGCCCAACCCGACCCATTAGAATAACGTGTTTAGGCCGGGCCAGGCCGTTAACGGGCTTGGGCCGGGCCGCTTTTAAACGTGCCGTGCTCGTGCCGTGCCTGTGCTTAGCAGCCCGTTTGCATGCCACCTCTATTTGGAAGAATCCAAGACTTGAGATTAGGAAATGGTTTGAAACAATTAATTTGTTAATGACTTTCCAATAATACCTAATCAAATTAAATATGAAAAATTTAAAAATAATACGTTTGATTAAAGTACCATTAATACTAGATTTTACAAAGGACAATATAAGTAAATTTTTCATTCCATTTATGGAGGAAATGAAATACCACCTCCTAGATGGTATTTCTTTTCCACATCTTTTATGGAATTAGACTCCGGTCAACTCATTTAGTTTAGTTTCTTTTCCATACTGATCACATAACCAAACACAACAATTTAATGAAAATGAAACTAATTCTCATTCTATACCATGATTTCCCACCAACCAAACGAGGCCTTAGGGAAGCCTAATGAAGGATATTTGACAATTAGTTTAGTAGACACTGTATACTACACTTAGGGAGATTAACACTGTATCCTTAGAATGTCTTCGCTGAGACAAAATTTGGATTAATCTGTTTTTGATTGAGATAAACGAAGGATATAGGGTGAATTAGCATAGTACCCTCCAAACAATAATCTTGAGTAAATGACTTCATTTGTTGGATATTCATGCTGAGATAGTGCTGGAAACTTGATTATCTCTATGAGAATGATTAGGGTTGGGCTAAGGCCCGGATTGACAGACTTTTTACAAGGATCAGGACCAGATCGGGTGTACTAGAACTGGGCCGGGCTATGCTGTTAACAGGTGAAGGACTGGCAAAAGCCTAGACCGTCACGAGCCGGATTGGGCCTACCGGTTTTGGTTGGGGTCGACAGTGCCTTCGTGGGGCAGCGGCGGCTTGTTTCCTTCGAAGGTGGGTCGACGTTGATGACTTAAATCCTACTGACGGCTTGCAGGGATCTAGATCGGCGATTGCAGCTGGACTGGGTGTTACAATTTGAGTGAGATCAGAATGAATTGTTGCCTAACAGATTTGGTCAAATTCGATTAGGCAAGAATTGCAGTGTTGCTGCTTAGGGCTTTGTTTGAGTGAAAGGAAGGCATGGCTGGTTTCCTTTTGAGGAAGCTAGTGATGGTGGAGGGGCGTGGTCGGTCGTCAGAATTCGGGAGCACCGGTTTCTGGTTCTGATCAGGATGGGGGGAGGAGAGAAGGGTGATGGTTGGGCCTCTAATCTATTCGGGTTGTTTTGGGGTTGGATGGATTAACCCATTATTCTTTTTTCTTTCTCAGTTTTGCCTAGCATCTCAATTTTATTTTCTACTGCTTAATTCTTGGTAACTCTGGTTGTACACTAGGCGACTAGGATTACTTTAAAGAGAGTTAGATAGTGCTTTGAAATTCGGGTGTGTGGGCACAATAATTGAGATTATATGTTTGCAGTGAGGGCTACATGTCAGTTAGTCTGTTAGCTTGGGTCGAATATAGGTTTTGGCGCACAACGCTAGTTGTTGTAAGTGCATTTTTGATAGCGACTGAAACCGGGTGTTTCAATTAAAAACTCTTTTGTGTCAATTGTAGTATATAGCAAATAAAAGTATTGTTATAAAAGCTGGGGATTGAGGGTACATTTACAATTTATGTTAATTACAAAACAAGAGAAAACAAAAGATGATAAGTACTAAAGATATGAAGTTTTATGATTATAAACAAGAGAAAACAAAATAAATCAGATGGATGAGACGTTAGAGACTTGGAAATCTACCACCAAATATGTTTCAAGACATGTTAACAACCAAAGCTTCAATCATTAAGTCACAAATCGGTATCAATCAAGAACAAACTGTGAACGCACTGCGTAAGTCCTTATTACTTCCCTTAATTACTTAAGTAAGATGAACACACCGTTACCAAGCCTTTAGAATAACCAATCAAGGTATAGACCCTATCCTATGAACAAATTATTCTAAGCATTAAGATCAATGAAAGTTTGATTGAACAAGTATACAAAATTAGTGTGGAATGCCTACCTAGCATGCAAGTCTCTCTATTTAGTTTCACCTATTGTCCTATAGATTTTACTACTTTGAACTCAGCAGTATTAACCGTTTAGAAGATTAAACAACCTAAATCTAGCCTCACTCACAAGTTCATAATGTTCTATGTTGCGCATACATAAACATAAACAAGCAAGAGTTTTTTATAAACCAAAACCAAATAAACAATTTAAAAGACTCAATAATTCGAAACCAAGGTTCAAAATAATATCTAAAACATTCTTGGGGCTTCAGACCTTGCCCCTAACTAAGAAAATTCAGCCACACATGGCTGCAAAATCACACAAGGAGAATAAAAGATGACAAAAGAAAGGTAAACCGTGGATGATGGAGAGATCAATGATGGCTTGACGGCTTCCTTGTGCGAGTCCACAACTATGGAGGTTCTAATTAATGATGTGAGATCGCTAGCCTCCTCTAATCTTCACGTCCTCACCTTCTTTTCTGTTGTGGTTAGGGTTAAGAAACCCTCAAAACTCATCTACGGGCTTGCCAATATGGTTTGGGCCTCGAAATAGAAGTTTTGGTCCAAATCAGAAATTTGGGCAAACTGATGTTCGGCCACTCAAACGATCATAACTTATTCTCCAAAATAGGTATTGAAGATCCGTAAAAAGTTTTGGAAAGTAGACTCTTGTAGCTTTCCATTGATATATGGCACATCTCATGGATCGTTGTGAGCTAATCACAATATTCTATCGAATTTAACCGATAATTTCTGACAGATTTTCTGATTTCTGTCCTTGCACGACATAAATTCTTTTTCCTTTAAGATTTCTCCTCTTTTGTCTCTTTTGGGCTCCTCGGCTTTATTTATGACCTAAAAACACCAACTTAGTTAATATGAATATTGTTAAAGGAATTACATAGCTAAATAGGGTCGGAAATACATTATAAACGTAACACTTTGTGCTCCTATCAATTTTGACCGTGGATAAGTAATGAAATTATCTATTATTATTCAAAAAAAGAAGAAGAATTAATTAGTTTTTTTTTTTCGACTAACAATAGAAACAATAGGAATTGATTAGTTAAATGCTGTAACATATATACCAAGCTAGCTAGTCATATGGTCATTGCCTCAAGCACATAATATAAAAGAAGATCAGGACAAAGCTAACCGTTCCAAATCCATCCATAGAAAAACAGTTCATTCATAGATTTTATAAAGTTCGAGTATAGAAGAAGCAATCTAAGGCAGGAACATAGCAGCTGCATCATTTATATTCATCATCTACATTTATACGTGAAATATTATGCAAGTATGGCCAATGCCAATAAATATAAAGGAGAGTAGCAGCAAGCTGATCGAGAATTTTAATACGAGAATATATGAGATGAGCATAAGAAATTAAAAATCAGAAGTTGCCAAACTTGTTGGCATGGCTTGTGGTTGAGAACCGCTTACATGAGCTGGTTTAGGTTATGGATGTGAGCCACTCCCTCCACCCTATTGCATGAATATCTATGACAAAGTTTCTTTCTTTATTGTCACTTACGTTCTTGTTTTGCTATCCTTAAATCGATGACCATGAAAATGGAATTAACTTCGATATCTTTGTTCTTGGCTTCTGCACCATGAAGAACCTAACCCTATTTTTGCTTCAGAGAGGTACACTGAATCAGAAATGTCCAATAGATTTGATCCCACCGTATATCAGATATGCACCTGGCCCTTTCCCCCCCATGTTATAACAAAAACCTTTGTCTAGGGGTTTGCTCTACACACACACACACACACATATATATATATATATATATATATATCACTACACCATAATACATATGCATGCATATTTGCCTTTGCATATATCAGTAGTAGTAATGACCGGAGACAACAGTGGTGGTGAGAATGATGGTTTTCAGGCCTTCTTCAAGTGCTGGATTGCTGAGCAAAACCAACACCTCGATGACCTCGTCGTTGCTTCCAAAGCTGCAGACTAGAATGGTGACCATGATCAGGTGTTGTTAAGTTCCTTGGTAGAGAGAGTGTTTAAACATTATGAACAATACTACAACGCCAAGTTTCAATAGGCTAAGCAAGAGGTGCTGTCAATGCTGTCACCGCCGTGGAGGAGCTCACTGGAAGATGCGTTCCTTTGGATAGGTGGCTGGAGACCAAGCATGGCTTTTCATTTGCTCTACTCGAAGTCCGGGCTGCACCCAGAGGCTTGTTTTGCTGAGTTGATGTGAGGGTTGAGCTTCAGCAATACCAGTGACTTGGGTGATCTCTCACAGTGCCAACTCACCATGGTGGACGAGTTGCAAAGGAGGACTATCCAGGAGGAGAAGCATATATCGGAAAAGATGGCCAAACTGCAGGAGACTCTGGCTGACAATCCACTTGTTGAGCTGTCGCACTTGGCCTCCGATAAGATGAGGAAGAATAATAATGTCCATATAGAAGGAGCTGATGATCATATGGAGCGAGTTGAGTCCACTCTAGCTTCCAAGGAGGAAGGTTTGGAGAAGATTTTGCACAAGGCTGATGATTTAAGGATAACAACACTCAAGAACATCACACAAATTCTGAGTCCACTCCAGGCTGTTCATTTCTTGATTGCTGCTGCAGAGTTGAACTTGAGGGTTCATGACTGGGGCATTAAGAAAGACGATGCAACTAATTAATATGTCACCTTGCTTCACTGGTAAGTAGTTTAATTTTGGAGATGAGGGCTTTAGATGGTTTTCATCCTCTGTTTAGATTATAGATGAAGGCTTGATTTTGTTTTTTTCATAGATATGTGTTGGTGTCATTTTTTAGCACCAACGGGTCAACGAGAGGTCCGTTGAAATAATACGTGTAAAGTGGCGGGCTTCCTCTCCTTGAAGGTGAGCTAGATTCCTCCTCCACTCTTTTGGTGGACTTCCTCCTGCTGATGTCGAGCCTTCATGCTCCACTTTGTGGTGGGCATCAACCACTCCTTTGGTGGACTTCCTTCGGCTAATGTTGAGCCTTCATGTACCACTTCGTGGTGGGCTTCCTCTCCTTGAAGGTGAGCTGGCTTCCTCCACCCCTTGAAGGTGAGCCAGCTTCCTCCACTTTATTGTGGACTTCCTCTCGAACTTCCTCCACTAGGTGGTGAGCTTCCTCGCCTTCTTCTTGGCGTTGGACATCTGTCACTTGACTTGGGTCTTCTTTTCCTCAAGTTGGTGGAGTGTCATTGAATAACATGTTGACATGTGAGCTAGGAGGTTATCGGAGGACCAGCCTAAGGCCGGCCAAACACTCTTCGACGCCCAAGTGAGTAAAGTGTTTGAACAATATAGATGAAGAAAGAGAAGTGCCTAATAAGTAAGTGGCAAATCAAAGACTATGCATTTGGCATAGTGATGGAAATGAGGGAGAGTCTCTCCTATGCACTTTTGCATTGTTTCTAGATAAAGAAGTGAGGAATGAAGAAGTTTTGTAGTTACAATGGGGAAGAAGAGAGAAAAATGGAGTTATGGAGATGATTTCAGCCTTGGGAAGGCTTGGTATTTATAGGAGGAAAAGTTGGTGACGTGGAAGGAAGGTATGGGCTCTAAGGGATGGGTCTGACAGAGTTGGTAACACGTGTCGACACATGTGGTCTCTTTTTGTCAAGTCAGTCTCGAGCCATGCCTTCGTGACACGTGGGGAAGGTTGGTGAAGGGTAAACCATTAGCTGACATGTCTCTATGCGACTCTTGGACTTCCAAGAGAGAGTTTGAGGGTTGAGGCTCTTAAGCCTTGAAGGTTGGTGAAGGGTAACACGTGTCGAAACTATGTGGTCTCTTCTTGTCAAGTCAGTCTCGAGCCATGCCTTTGTGACACGTGGGGAAGGTTGGTGAAGGGTAAACCATTAGCTAACATGTCTCTATGCGACTCTTGGATTTTCAAGAGAGAGTTTGAGGGTTGAGGCTCTTAAGCCTTGAATGTCGAACTCT
This sequence comes from Fragaria iinumae, assembly GCA_009720345.1. Lineage (NCBI taxonomy): Eukaryota > Viridiplantae > Streptophyta > Magnoliopsida > Rosales > Rosaceae > Fragaria > Fragaria iinumae. The sequence goes on along the minus strand of CM019117.1, from coordinate 18,708,273 downwards.
TGGTCTTGGAGGTCGAAGTATCGACCTTGGAGGTTGAGGTTCTAGACCCATTTAGACTATACTTCTCTAATGATTCGGTCACAATATGCTATAATCGATTTCGATCTGAAAAACATATGCCGGTTTTCGAGCAACAGTAGTATAATACTCCATCATCAGGTGACTTTCGAAGGAGGCAATCAAGATATATTTTGCTGCCACCAACAATTGCATCATTTGCTACATTGTCGAGTTTAGGGCCATCACCGGTTTCATTGCCTGATCGATCATTTAGAGATCAAAGAAAAACGAATTAAGAAAAGTACTGAAATTGCATAACAATTGTGGAGTCAAATTGTAAATATATATATAAGCATCACAATTTAGTTAGTTTGAGTCACGAAGTCTTAATTCCAACCTACGAACTCCAACCGAACGACTAGAGAGAGATATTTAGTCATGAAAGGCAGACATAAGAAAGAGATTCTTCGTCTTAAAATAAACATGAAATGAGTTCATACTTGAGAAATCGTTAAATTAAAAAAGGAACAAGAAATACTCACATTCAGTTACAGTAAAGATGATCATGAAGACCACACAAGAAAGCACAAATGAGATTTTGATGGAGTTCATTGCAACTGGATCACACTTTTGTTTTCTTTGGAGTAATTTATGGTTTATGTGATTGGAAAATGATCGACATGCATTATCAACTTTTTATATCGATTCTTAAGGTACATGAAGGGAAATAAGAAATATGGAAAATTAATAAACACATAATATATAGCGAAGATATTATTTTCTCGAGAAATGACAACTTTCATATTGATGTTTAAAACTTTGATACAAAGTATCTTAATTAATTAGTCTTAATTACTTTAATTATCCTTGAACCTAAAAGGAATGGAATATTACTTATTATTAATACGCGTAATCTAATTGATTCAATTCCATATTAATTTGTCAAGACCCACCCCGAATTTCACCCCGAAACCCGAGGTAAGTCCTGCGGGGACCACCTCCAAGGAAAATTTACTGATAAGCAAACCTCCCTTGAAAATGGACAACCCTGACCTAGAAAACTAAAGTGTTACTTTCTTAAATAAATTTGAGCATCCTCCAAATCAACCCACAATTATACGAAAGTGAGTAAATAATTACAAACTTCGTATATTCAAAAATACAATAAAAGTCTAAGTACACCACCAAAAACATTACAATAAATCCCAAAGAGTATTCAGAGCTACTATACACTAGAGGAGTAGGAAAAATACTCTAGTAGGTTAAACAGGTAACCTACTGGTGAAAGGTGGCTGAGAAATGGGTAACTATGCCTCGTCGTCTCCTACTCGTTCTAACTCGAACTCTGCAGACTGGGCATTTTAAAAACGAAGAGCCCAGGGGAAAAACATTCGCAATAATTAGAGTGAGTGGACAAAAATAAATAAAGAAAATATTTATTAACATTTATGCTTTCCCAATTTAATTTCCAAGAAAACGAATGCATGTCTTAAACGATAATTTTCTTATCGTAATAAATATCGAGCCTCTACTGCTCAAAACTATATATAAAATAGAGCCTCTCAGGTTAAATTATATATATCAAAATACAACCTCTCAGGCTAAAATATATACATGTATATATTTACACTCGCCCATACTCCCTATATAAATTAATAATAATCTATATAGGGCTACTACGCTCGCGTCCAACGCTCACGTCACGCCTTAATGCGATGATACACTACGTCATTAAGGTGGACAGACGGGTGTATAAATATGTGCCCATACCCCTTATATGAATTAAACACTCATATAAGGCTACTACGTTTGCGTCCAACGCTCACGTCACACCATAATGCAGTTATATACTATGTCATTAAGGTGGACAGACACATATCGCTAGCTAGCATTTATATACATACTCTCCTTAAAAATATATTATAATTTACCGAAAATCTCATTTTCGGTAACTCATCACAATGAGTAAAATCGTCAAATAAAAATGCCGTCAAATGGTCCAACCAAATAAACAACTGCATGCACATTATTTAAAACAAAAGTCCACTCACAAGTTAGGCCTAAACCTGAAGTCGGTCGGAGGTCTCCTCTGCTCGAGCCTCCTCGCGTCCTGTTCCAAAACATAAATAATTCCTTAAATAAAATCCCAACGTTTAAAGAAAATAGGCATAATTAAATATGAGCTTCTCGTGCACAACCATGCCTATTGTCCTAAATCTTAACTTCACTGCCAACCAAAAATCTCCATAAATACCGATATCTTCAAAAATCACCTTCCAACGTCCTAATCATAAAAATAATCCAATGGCCGGATTTTAACTTATTAATCCGCCAAAAATACCAAACTTTACAAATTCCAAAACCAAACCAAAAATCCTCCGAAAATTCCTAAATTCACATCAATAATATCCTCTTAATATTCTACATCAAAAACCACAAAATTTCCCAAAACAGCGGCGGCGCCGGCGCCGGCTCCGCGGGCAGCGGCGGCCGGCGACCAACTTCGGCAACCTGCAAATGCTACCAAATTTTAACAGAATCTTCCTCTCAATCTCCTCTACAACTTTCCTAACTAGCACAAACACCAATTCCAAGCCTAACTATGGTAATCGAATCTAAACATCCATAAATTCCTAAAACTTTCAATTATACAAACCACCCTAACGAAATCGAATTTAGCCGAATCCTTTTGAGGGATTACTCACCTAGATGAGGGCTACAAATTGAGACAAAAATCACGACTTATGGTGGCCGGAGGACGGAGCCTCGGCGAAGGTGCAACCACGGCAAACGTGGCTTTCGGGCTCGGCTGCTCCTTCACGGCAGCGGTAGGGGATCGGCCACCTACCCAGAAATGAAGAGGAGATGTCGGGGGTCCGAACGAGACCGGTCTGGCGGTCGGTGGTGACCGGACGGCGGTGGTGAAATTTCCGGGCGGAGGGAGGAGAAAATCGGGTGGGAGGAGAGAGAATCGGGAGGAAGAGAGAAAAGTGAGGGGAGAGAAATATATGGGCTTGGCCCAAACCGGTCCACACCACTTATAACCCAATCTCCCAAAATTTTAACACCCTAAAATAATACCCCAATAAAACTTACATTTTTAAATGATAACTTTTACATGCTAACTCCGATTTTAACGCGTAGCATGTTTACGAACTCGTAACAACATCCTCTACGACTTTCGTGAAGAAAGTTTTCCCAAATTCTATACGGAAGAAAAAGTCAACTTTGGAGTCTTAAATAGTAAACGGTTACTTAAAACGGTAAAAGACCAAAATATTACCAAAGTAAATAACCGTAAAATAACTTAAAAACCGGGGCGTGACATAATTAGTGCAACAAATGAATTAAGTCAACATGCATATGTTGAAAACAAATTATGTTATGTAATTAGGTTTATGTACTTAATTAAGTCAGAACAAGCCACAACCACAAAAACCGCTTTAGACAACGCCTATCAGACGACGTATAATGATAACCCGTCTTATGTTTGATTTTTAACTTTTTAGATGTCAGTTTTCTAAAAAATCGTTGTGTGAAAGTGTAGAAATTTGAGTGTCAAATATCCCGCACTAAATGGTGTTCAACATGTAGGAGTGATACCACGATTTGTTAAAAAACTGTGGTGTGAGTGTATGTATTTTCAACAAACCCTATCCCCATTATTTTCCTCTGACATCTCCTCGCAATTCAACCCCAAACTTGTAGGGGGAAACACGAAACCATATGGAGGGAATGTCAAAACATCAAATTTCAGACATCAGACCACATTTATAGTTTAAACGTTGTGTGATTGGCTGTCAAAATGAATGAAACCTAATTACCGCTTGTCTTGAACATCAACATGCCGAAACCCTCCCCCCAACATTTCAGCCCAAACTTAAACTTCCCCCTAACACTTCGAAAAAAAAAAACCTAGCAGCTATGTAAACACATAATGCTAACCCACAGCCTCACCTCTCTCGACATATTCACAAGACCAAAACAAAAAACAGATGCTAACCCACAGCCTTGTCTTTTTCTCTCTCTCAACCCATCGTTCTCTCTCAACCCACATCTGCTCTCTCTACCTCGTCGGAGACGACGACGACGACGAAGCTATCAGCGAGCCTTAGCCCTTAGACCATCGACCAACCCCCCTTGGATTTCATTCCTACGGTTTCGAATTCAATCTCCAATAATGAGTTCGGCGAGTTCCAAGGGCGGCTGAGGAGATCTGAAGGCATCTGATCCGTCTTCTCAAAACTCATATTCTCATACGAAGAACCCCTTCACCGTAGTCTAGCTAGCTTCAAAGCTGATATTCTCCCAAAGGTAAATGTCCCCAATTTAATCTCAATTGAAATTTCTAGGGTTTTTAGTTTAGGGATTTCTAACTGTTTCTTCTTTTGTGTTGGGTTGTTTAATGGATTCACACCAACGTGAGAGTAGCCTATAGGTTTCACAAAGGGATCTCCAGGGATCAGTCGGGTCAGCCTATAGTTCGTCTTTTTGTGAGGTTGGGAGAGAGATAGAGAGAGTCTATAGAGAAGCTCATAATGTGTTTTTGTACACAAGATTGCTAGATCTGGCATGGACCTCAGAAGCAAATCAAGGGTTAGTAACTTATCTGCAGTTTCTCTTTGTTATTCTATTCTTGTCAGGACCCACCTCGAATTTCACCCTGAAACCCTGCGGGGTCCACCTCCAAGGAAAATTTACCGAAAATTCGGCTAAACCTTCCTTGAAAATGGACAACCCTTACCTGAAAATCCAACTAGACACTTCTAAACCAAACAACAAAGACAACGTTAAATCACTAGCTGGTTATCAGAGCATATCTAATAAGGAAAGAATAACCATGAATAAAGCTAAAGCGGAAGCAGCCTCTGACTATTGGGCTAAGCTTCGACTCCATGTACGCTCGACCTTAAATTAACTTAGCCTGCAAGCTGGGCATTTGAAAACAAAGGGCACAGGGGAAAGTAATTTAAAACGTTAGAGTGAGTGGACAAAAATAAATTAATTAATTTAATAAAACGTAATTTTCAATACTTTCCCACATTTAAACTTTAAAACCTTGGTGCACGCAATTTTGATAAATATTTAACTATAAATCTAGTATCTCATAAAAATGGATAAACCAGCCCCGCTGGTTGATCAAATACGGAAATCTCGTCAGAAGAGATAAACCAGCCCCGCTGGTTAATCAAATACGTAACTGAGAAGATTAAAATAAGGGGAAGAGTTATCACCATGTAAAAGGAGTCTCCCAGGTTCGGGTCAGTGCCTCCCAGGCTATAATAGTGTCCCACGCTAAGCGCCCTACTCACTTATAATGAGTAGCCGCTAATAATGGCTAGCTAACATATATATATAATTACCGATCGGTTGCCTCACAGGCTATAATAGCGTCCCACGCTAAGCGCACTACTCACCTATGGTGAGTAGCCGCTAATAATGATTAGCTAGCAATAATGAATATAATCGACCCTATATTATGGTGACTAAAAACATTCGAAAACACTTAAATCCACTTATCTTCCCCAAGATCATACGAATTGTACGGTTCCCAACCGTACTTGAAAATCATCATAAGAAATTGTAATAAAACTCAATGACGTGTCTCACACGTCAAAATATTCTCAAACTTATAAATATACACGAGATTTCAATATCAAATATAAATCATAAATAATATTATCTCCAAGTCAAAATCATTAAATTATGATAGAGAACTACCGAAAATCCCATTTTCGGTAATCATTTATAAATTCCAAAATCATCCAAAAATAAAACCGATAGTATTTAAATCCATTAAACTCAGTACAGTTCCCAACTGTACTTGGAAATATTGCGTAATAAAATAAATCATTTGACATGTCTCACATGTCAAATAAAATGCTTAAGAGAGTTCCCAAAAAATAAATAGAACTCATTACTCCAAGAAAATATTAAATCTTCAATATGCCTTTGAAAATTAAATAAACTTTAGTGCATGCATGACATTCAAATTAAAGGTCCACTCACAGTGCTCGGCTATGCCTGCCAACGACCCGAGGCTTCCTCCAAATGATTCTCCTCACGTCCTGAACAATAATTAATATTAATTCCCATTCAACATTAAAACTTCAATAAATAATTCCATAAAATTAAGGGTCTAAAATCAATTTTCTTCCTTGCCCATTTTCTCCATCCTTAATCCATTATAACTCAAGATTCACCACCATCATCGATAACCAAAAATTAACCTTATACGCATTTTAAAACCGGTTAACCCAACTACCGATATTTCATTCTAATCACCGCTAAAATCCTTAAACATTGAAAAATCTCCAACATTAAAAAAACTCCTACAAAAATTCTAAACTATACTTCATTAAACTCCTCTCCTTAATACCATCTTAAAAACATGAAAAATCAGCCCCTACGGGGCGGCGCCGTCGCCTGCTCCGCCGGCAGCCGTTCTCCGGCGACCTCCAATGCTTCTCAAATTTTAGCACAATACTCCTTTCAACCCACACAACAACTTCCTTAATTAGCACAGAATCCAATTCTAAGCATAACTAGGCTAATCGGACCAAAACCTTAAATTGAGCCCTAGAACTTCAATTATACAATTCTCAACAACAAGATCGAATTAAGCCTATTCCTTTGGAGGGATTACTCACCTAGATGAAGGCTACAAGTTGAGCCAAAAATCTCGGCCTATGGTGGCCGGAGGACGAAGCTCCGGCGAAGAGGCAGTTGGCGTTCCGGCGGGGTTTTCTCCTCTCTGGCAGCACTACCGGCTCGGACACTAGGCCGCGGTGAGAGAGGAGGTGGCGGGGGTCCGAACTGGGCTGGAGCGGCGGCGGCTGGTGGCAAGAGCTTTTCGGCGAGAGGAGAGCTCGGGGGAAGAAACTCGGGAGAAGAAGATCGAGAAGAGAAAAAAGAGAAGAGAAAAAGAGAAAAGATTGGGCTGCCACACCCGACCCATCACTCAAACCCAACCAAATATACCCACTAAAATTTTTACCCCTTTTTACCAACTCAAAATCTTTACCATTTAATTGATAACTTTACCATGTTAACTCCGATTTTAATGCGTAGTATGTCTACAAACTCGTAATAACGTCCTCTACGACTTTTATGAAGAAAGTTTTCCCAGAATAATTTTCCTACAAAAAGTCAACCCTAGGGTCTTTAAGGGTAAACAGTTACTCATCACGGTAAAAGACCAAAGTAATACCAAAGATAAATAACCGTAAAATAACTTAAGAACTGAAGTGTGACAATTCTGGTTTGGTTAATTGATTGAGAGAATAATAATAGCTTTTGGGTGTGTGAAGATGTTGCCAAGACCAGTAAGTGACCCCTCAAAACTTCCCATGTGGAATTATGATGAGTCTAGCACAGGCAAAGCTCCAAGGGAGGACAGTGAGGTCATCCTCTACTAAGATGTTCTCTTTATTTCTTGTGATTAGTAGTTTTTATTATTATTATTGTGCACAAGAGTTCATAGGAGAATGAAAGTTTTGTCGAAGTTAAGAGTTGATTATATCTTGTAAAAAATAGTTTTGTAATGAGTTAACCAACGTTGTGTCTCTCCACTATATGCTTCTATATGTTTTGTGTTGATTACCTCTATCACTCTAATGACTAATGTCATTGCACTCATCCTTAATTCCTTGCAATATATTTTATAATCTGCTTGTTCCTCTTTCTGCATGTAGGACTTGGCCCTTTACAAGCAAAAATTGGATGAAAAGTTGTTTTGAACCAGGTAAGCTCCTTAACAATCATCTACTCTAAATCATTCTTGTTGAAAGAATGGATGCCACCAAAATTCACTACTTTCTTTGTTCTTAGTCACGTGTATGCCTTATATGCAGGTAAAACTAAATAGTTTGCCTATTGCTTTCTACAGCGGGTATGCGTTTCTCTTCCATGTGAGTCTTATGTTTGTCATGTCCTTTGGAAAGTTGTACATCATTGTTTAAGCCTTTAAGGTCTCTGTACTTTAGTTCTAGTTGATAATAGATTTGTATATGTTAATGTCATCTCTTAATTTATTTACCTACACATACAGCCTCTTGTTTAGCTTTGTATTCCTGATTTTTCTCTAGTTCAAGTATTCTGTAGATTAAAGAGGCATTACCTATTTGTGGGTTTTGTGCTCTTGTATCAAAGTTGCAAGAATTTTATTGAAAGTAGCACTTTTCCTCAATATTTCAATCTTATGAGCATGCAAATTATAATCACTAGGCAGATACATGAGTCCTTTCAATTTTCTGATCGGCCTAATTTAATACTTGATAGCATTTATGTTTTTAGAGGATACCTATCTGACTTAAGGCTAATGGGTTTGAAGGGGTTGACATTGTACCATTTGAAATGTCATTTGCAGGTATATCATTGCCTTATAGCTTCCTTTTCTTGTTTCTAATTTCCTCTCTCTAGTTGATATTTGGTTTATTCATTCACTCTAGTTTTGGATGCATTAGTGCATGGATAGCTAAACTAGTCATTATACAGAAGTATAGACTTGGACAATAGACTTGGAAGCAAAGCTCTTCAGAACAAGACAGAGAGACATTGGTTAGCTCTTTATAAATCTAGAAACAATTTGTTCATTTGTTCGCGAGTGTTCATTTGTTTTAGTTAGTCTATGATTGTGTTCTAGTTTCTTTAGATAGCCTTGTTATTTAAATGACATAATGCTTTAAGGTTTTTAACCAAATTAAATGAACTGAACTCCACTGTACTTGTTCTCATTTCTGGTAAAGTAAAGAGCCGATAAGCTTTCTTGGTAAGGCCTATATTAAGAGGCTTAACATTACCGGTCTTGCATTTTGCTTTGTATATCCATTTGTTGCATGTTTATCTGACTATGAATATTGTATATGTCATATGTAAATGTTGTTTTGGTATGTCAAAGCTTCCTTGTGCATTTTAATTCTTGTGCTCTAGTGTCATCAATATGACTTATCTAATTTCTTGTGCATTTGATTTTCTTGCTTTGGTAACTGAAGCATTTTGTTGCATGGAAACACAGAGTTACATATACTATATGTTGATTGGAATTACATGATCGTCATTGCAGAAACTTTGTTTCAACTTTCAAGTAGATGCATTTGATTTCAAATGTCAGAGTGGTACATTTTAGTTTAAGATGTGGTGGTGATCTAGAGTGAGATTGATTTGATTAATGAGATCAATGGCAGACTTAGGATTTTAGGTTGGGGTGGGCAGAAATTTTTTCTTAAAATTCTTTATAATTTTTTTCTCTCTATATTTTATATATCACATTTTAGATTAAAAACATATCAAATAATCACGTAGTTAACTGATTATTAAGAAATCAATATTTTAACATTTTATAGAATTTCGATAACAAAAGTTAAAGACAAAATAACATACCTACACCGCTTTAACAATACAGTAAATGATTATATAATCCTTAAACCTAATTGGACGGAAAAACATAATATAATAACTATGAATCAAACGTTGGTACTATTACAACTACACAGACACACATAATTAGCATTAGTCATCTACAGTAAACAACCAATTGAGATTAGATTTAGAATATCGATATAAATACAGTGCGATGAGATGATGAGATATTTGGACTATCAAGGCATTAATAATTTGAGATTTGAGATGATGGGATATTGGGACTAAATTTGATCAAGTCATTAATCAATTGAGATTTGAGAATTAGGTCATATGACACGTACAAGACTCCAAGAGGATGATAATTATAGCTAAGAATCATACCTGAATTGTCAAGACCCACCCCGAATTTCATCCTGAAACCCGAAGTAAGTCTTGCGGGGACCACCTCCAAGGAAAATTTACCGATAAGCTAGGTAAACCTCCCTTGAAAATGGACAACCCTAACCTAGAAAACTAAAGTGTTACTTTCCTAAATATTATTGAGCATCCTCCAAATCAGCCCACAATTATACGAAAGTGAGAATATATCAATTACAAACTTCGTATATTCTAAAATAAAACATAAGTCTTAGCACACCACCAGAAAAATTATACGATAAACCCCAAAGAGTATTCAGAGCTACTAAACACTAGAGGAGCCGGAAAATACCTTAGTAGGTTAAACATGTAACCTACTGGTGAAATGTGGCTGAGAAATGGGTAACTATGCCTCGTCGTCTCCTACTCGTACTAACCCGAACTCTGCAGACTGGGCATTTTTAAAACCAAGAGCCCAGGGGAAAAACATTCGTAAAAATTAGAGTGAGTGGACAAAAATAAATAAAGAAAATATTTATTAACATTTATGCTTTCTCAATTTTATTTCAAAGAAAACGAATACATCTCTCAAACAATAATTCTCTTATCTCATAAATATCGAGCCTCTACAGCTCAAAACTATATAACAAAATATGTATGTATTTACACTCGCCCATACTCCCTATATACATTAATAATAATCTATATAGGGCTACTACGCTCGCGTCCAACGCTCACGTCACGCCTTAATGCGGTGATACACTACGCCAATAAGGTGGACAGACGGGTGTATAAATATGTGCCCATACCCCCTATATGAATTAAACACTCATATAGGGCTACTGCGCTTGCATCCAACGCTCACGTCACACCATAATGCAGTTATATACTATGTCATTAAGGTGGACAGACACATATTGCTAGCTAGCATTTATATACATACTCTCCTTAAAAATATATTATAATTTACCGAAAATGGGATTTTCGGTAACTCACCACAATGAGTAAAATCGTCAAATAAAAATGACGACAAATGCTCCAACCAAATAACCAACTGCATACACATTATTTAAACCAAAAGTCCACTCACAAATTAGGCCTAAGCCTGATGTCGGTCTGAAGCCTCTTCTGCTCGAGCTTCCTCACGTCCTGATCCAAGAACATAATTAAATCCTCAACTATATACCAACGCTTATATAAAAATAGGCAAAATTAAATGTGGCGTTATCTACTCTCATTCTTGCCCAACTTTGCAAATCTTAAAATTGATATCGTCCAAACTTCACCACAAATACCGGCGGCCTTAAATCCACATTCTAGGGCCGAAACAACAATAATCTAACGACCGCATTCTATCCAAATTAACGGCCAAAATACCAAACTTCGAAAAATCCTAAACCTATCCAAAATTCCTCCAAAAATTCTTAAATTCACATCATTAACCTCCCCTTAATATTCCTCATCTAAAACCATAAAATTTCTCAAAACAGCGGCGGCCGGCAGCCGACTCCGGCGACCTCCAATAGCTACTAAATTTTAACAGCATCTTCCTCTCAATCTCCTCTACAACTTTCCTAACTAGCACAAACACCAATTCCAAGCCTAACTATGGCAATCGAACGAAAACATCTAATAAGCCCTAGAATTTGGACTCCATATTTCTCCTTACCTAGCTCAAGAGGGAGGGAGTCCTTTGGAGGGATGAACGTACGGGAGGAGGGCTTCCTTTTGAGCCTAGCAGCTCCGGCTATGACGGCCGGAGGAGGAAGTTCTGGTGAGAAAACCACCACGGCAGTCGGACCTTCCGGGGTTGATTTCTCCTTCACGGCGGCGCTAGGGAGGCTGTCACCGGTCTAGGATGGGAGCTGGGTCGGAGGCCCGGTCCAACTTAAACATAACCCAACTCCAAAATAATACCTCAATAAAACTTACCTTTTTAATTGATAACTTTTCCATGCTAACTCCGATTTTAACGCATAGCATGTCTACGAACTTGTAACAACATCCTCTACGACTTTCATGGAGAAAGTTTTCCCAAATTCCAAATAGTAGCAAAAGTCAACTTTTGGAGTCTAAAATAGTAAAGTGTTACTTAAAACGGTAAAAGACCAAAATAATACCAAAGTAAATAACCGTAAAATAACTTAAGAACCGGGGCGTGACAATTCTCCCGTCCTTACAAAAATTTCGTCATCGAAATTTACATAACTGTAAAAAAAAAAAGGTAGGGATATTGCTGCCTCATTTGTTCCTCTGATTCCCAAGTAGCTTCCTCTACTTGATGACTTCTCCAAAGCACCTTGACAAGTGGAATTGTCTTGTTCCTCAGTACTTGCTCCTTTCGGTCAAGAATCTGAACCGGTTTCTCTTTATAGGTCAAATCTCTCGTCAAACTAATTGGCTGCTCTTGCAACACATGAGAGGGATCGGCAATATACTTGCGAAGCATGGATACATGAAACACATTATGTATCCTGGATACTTCTGGAGGCAAAAGTAACCAATAAGCAAGTGAGCCAACTCGCTCTATTATCTCATAAGGCCCAATATACCTCGGACTAAGTTTCCCACGCTTACCAAAACGTACTATCCCTTTCCAAGGAGATAGTTTCAAGAACACCCAATCACCCACTTGAAACTCAAGGTCTTTCCTGCGGACGTCTGCATAACTCTTCTGCCTACTTTGAACGGCCTTGAGTCTATCTCTGACCACTTTAATCTTCTCATTAGTATCATATATTAACTCAGGACCACAAAGTTATTTTTCTCCTACTTCATTCCAACATAAAGGTGTACGACACTATTTCCCATAAAGTGCCTCAAAGGGAGGCATACCAATACTAGAATGGTACCTGTTGTTATAAGCAAACTCCAACAACGATAGGTTCTTATCCCAACTCCCCCTGAACTGCAAGGCACAAGATCTCAACATATCCTCCAAAGTCTGAATAGTCCTATCTGATTGCCCATCAGTCTGAGGATGAAAAGCAGTGCTGAAGTGTAGTCGGGTATCTAAAGCTGCCTGAAGAGCTCCTCAGAATTTAGAAGCAAATCTAGGATCCCGATCCGACACTATTGATTCCGGTACACCATGAAGTCTCATAATCTCATTCACATAAAGTTCATCCAATTTATCCAATGTATACTTCTTTCCCACCGGTAAGAAATGTGCAGATTTGGTGAGTCTATCCACAATCACCCAAATACCGTCATGCCCCTTACGGGTACGAGGTAAACTGAAAACAAAATCCATGGTGATATGGTCCCACTTCCACACTGGAATAGGCAACGACTCAAGCAATCCTGAAGGTTTCTGCCTTTCAGCTTTCACTTGCTGATAGATCAAATACCTACTTACAAAAGCTGCCATTTCCCTCTTCATGTTTGGCCACCAATAATAATCCTTCAAAATCCGATACATCTTTGTACTACCCGGATGAGCAGCATATGCAGAACTATAAGCTTCCTCCATTATCTCTATCTTTAACTCTTCATTTCTCTTTGGAACACAAAGTCTATTTTTGAACAATAAAGTTCCATCTCTTCTTACAGAAAAATCCACGGCGGCTCCATTCGCTGTTCTTTTAGTTAACCGAACAATGGAAGGATCATGATACTGCGCCTCCCGCACTTTATCAACCAAAACTGGCCTCACATGGAAACTAGCTACCAAGGCACCCACTTCATCCACCGCTAAATCCACCCCTGTAGCTTGCAACTCAAAAAGAAGTGGAACTCTAACCATCCTCAGGTGAGACAAAGATATGGTGGGATTTCGACTAAGAGCGTCAGCTACCACATTAGCTTTTCCAGTATGATACTTAACAGTGCAATCATAATCATTGATTAATTTCATCCACCTTCTCTGCCTCATATTTAACTCTTTTTTAGTGAACACATACCGAAGATTCTTGTGATCGGTAAAAATCTGACACTTGGCTCCATAATGATAGTGTCTCCACAACTTGAGAGTAAAAACTACTGCTGCAAGCTCTAAATCATGAGTGGGATAATTCACCTCATCCTGCTTCAATTGCCTAGAAGCGTAGGCAATAACTCGATCATGCTGCATCAATACCCCGCCTAAAACTCGTTTAGAAGCATCACAATAAACCACATACTCCCCACTATCATCCGGAAGTGCTAAAACAAGAGCACTAGTCAGGCGATTCTTTAATTCTTGACAACTTTGCTCACACTGATCTGACCATTCGAATTTAACTCCTTTCTTGGTCAATCTTATAAGTGGAGCAGCAATCTTTGAAAAGTCTTGCACAAAGCGTCGATAATAGCCTGCTAATCCCAAGAAACTACGAATTTCCGTCACAATGGTGGGTTTTCTCCAATTTGACACTGCTTCCACCTTTTGGGATCCACACTAACACCTTCAGCCGAAATTACATGACCCAAGAACCCCACTTTATCCAGCCAAAATTCATACTTCTGAACTTGGCATACAACTGAGCATTTCTCAGAGTCCGCAATATCATTCTTAGATGTTTGACATGCTCCTTTTTACTTCTTGAGTAAACCAAAATGTCATCTATGAATACGATCACGAAGCGGTCAAGATATGGACTAAACACCCTATTCATGAGATCCATGAACGCAGCGGGTGCATTTGTAAGTCCAAAAGGCATCACCACAAACTCATAATGACCATAGCGTGATCGAAAAGCAGTCTTGGCTATGTCATTCTCTCGGATCCGCACCTGATGATAACCAGATCTCAAGTCAATTTTTGAGAAAACAGAAGCACCCCTCAACTGATCAAATAAATCATCAATACGGGGTAACAGATATTTATTCTTCACCGTGACTTGATTTAGCTTCCTATAATTAAGGCATAGTCTCATGGTGTCATCTTTCTTCTTAACAAACAACACCGGAGCACCCCATGGAGACCTGCTAGGCCGAATAAAACCCTTATCTACCAACTCCTGCAGTTGAGTCTTTAACTCTTTCAATTCTGCTGGAGCCATTCTGTAAGGTGCCTGAGAGATAGGCATAGTTTCGGGAAGTAACTCGATAGAAAAATCTATCTCCCTTACAGGAGGCAAACCAGACAACTCCTCGGAAAAAACATCTGGAAACTCTCTTACTACAGGAATATCCTCTACTCCCAACACTCCCATACTTGTATCCACAATGTGAGCTAAATATGCCTGACAACCTTTATTTAACAATTTCCTAGCAGTAATAGCTAATATCAAGCAACTCGAAATAACATTTCTTTCTCCTTGAAATGCAACCTCAAATCCATATGGACTTCGAAGCACCACTTCTTTTCAGAAACAATCTACCATAGCTCTATAAGCCTCTAAAAAGTCCATCCCAAGATCACATCAAACTCCACAATATCTAAAGGGATTAGATCCGCCTTAAACTTAGTCCCTTCCACCAATACTTCACAACCACTAAACACCCAATTTATTCTCATCACCTCACAGGAGGGTAGAGACACATGCCACTCGCCTGGAAGAGACGATGATGACACATTGGCATGGAGGGCAAATCTACTATACATAAATGAATGCGTGGCTCCAAGATCAATTAAAATAAAAGCTGGCTGGCCAAAAATTAATAACGTACCAATGATGACATCTGGAGAAGTACGACCCTCTTGCTGATTCATAGCATGAAGTCTAGCACGAGTCATGGGACGTCCACGTTGACCACTACCCTGCTGAGAGCCACCCCTGGCTGCTGAACTGCCATGAGTACCACTAATGGAGCCTCTGGCTGAAGACTGACCGGCTGGCTGAGTAGGAGTGGGGGTGGTCCTCTTAGCCAATAAGGGACAATCTCTTTTGAAATAGTCCAGACCACCACACTCAAAGCATCAAGAAAACTGCTGCTGACCAAAAGAAAAAGTCTGAACATAAGACTAACAGAACTATCACACATACCTAATAACACATAGCATCCAAAACATAAAATGCTAGTGAATCCGCCGCGGTCGGATCACCACTCTATAGGAACTACGTGCTTCTTAGGCAAATATGATAGTACTAAGGAGGCAGGAAATGAAACCTAAAGCTCTGATACCAACTGTCAAGACTCACCCCGAATTTCACCCTGAAACCCGAAGTAAGTATTGCGGGGACCACCTCCAAGGAAAATTTACCGATAAGCTAGGTAAACCTCCCTTGAAAATGGACAACCCTAACCTAGAAAACTAAAGTATTACTTTCCTAAATATTATTGAGTATCCTCCAAATCAACCCACAATTATACGAAAGTGAAAATATAAAAATTACAAACTTCGTATATTCTAAAATAAAACATAAGTCTTAACACACCACCAGAAAAATTATACGATAAACCTCAAAGAGTATTCAGAGCTACTAAACACTAAAAGAGCCGGAAAATACCCTAGTATGTTAAACAGGTAACCTACTGGTGAAATATGACTGAGAAATGGGTAACTATGCCTCGTCGTCTCATACTCGTACTAACCCGAACTCTGCAGACTGGACATTTTTAAAACGAAGAGCCCAGGGGAAAAACATTCGCAAAAATTAGAGTGAGTGGACAAAAATCAATAAATAAAATATTTATTAACATTTATTCTTTCTTAATTTTATTTCAAACAAAAACGAATGCATGTCTCATAGGGGTGGGTTCCGTTTTATTCGGTTCAGTTTTTACCTAAAACCGAAAACCAAACCGAATAAAAAATTCGGTTCGGTTCGGTTTGGCATTTTTTGAGACCTTAAACCGGAAACCAAACCAAACCATGATTCGGTTCGGTTTCGGTTTTTTTCGGTTTTTCTTCTTTTTTAAAATAATTTTTCTTAAAATTTGTATGCTTTCGGCTTAGTAAAAAATTATCGTATTTTAAGTCCTTTTTTTTTCCTCCATTTCCTTTTTTTATAAGCACATATAATATATCACTAAAATTTTTGATAATGATTCTTCAACAAACCAACAATTTATAAACCAAATAGATACTTTGAAAGTTTAAAACTCAATAATTTCGAAAGTATTGGGAATTGATCACACTAGCACACCATGAAACCATAATTTTAAAACTTTTAAGTTCATCTTAAACAGAAAATATAGACTCCATAGTTTAAAGTCCATCTAAATAAATTCCGAATTTTAAAGTTTAAAAATCATAAATTTGAATAAAGAAGAGAAAAATAAATTAAATATTAGAATCTATAATCTAAAACTCGGAAGAATAAGGTTTTCGATTTTAGAGTTAACGTACATATCATTCTCTATACTTTGCATACACGACACCTAAAACATTTCTATATGTACATAAAACGAAAATAAAAAGCAACATATTAGAAAAGACAAACATATAATTATATAAAACATAAAACCTAAAATCATATTGTTCAAATCAAATATTTAATACGAAAATAAAGACAAAAAACGACGTCATTTTGGAGAGATTCGGTTTTTCGGTTCGGTTCGGTTTTTCATGGGCCAAAACCAAAACCCAAAGCAAACTAATTTGGTTCGGTTCGATTTTTCTTAATTCAGTTCGGTTTTTTTCGATTTGGTTTTTTCCAGTTTCGGTTTGGTTTTCGGCTCGGTTTTTTTCGGTTTTCGTTTTCAAAATTCCACCCCTAATATCTCAAACGATAATTCTCTTATCTCATAAATATCGAGCCTCTACAGCTCAAAACTATATAACAAAATATGTATGTATTTACACTCGCACATACTCCCTATATAAATTAATAATAATCTATATAGGGCTACTACGCTCGCGTCCAACGCTCACGTCACGTCTTAATGCGGTGATACACTACGCCATTAAGGTGGACAGACGGGTGTATAAATATGTGCCCATACCCCTTATATGAATTAAACACTCATATAGGGCTACTACGCTTGCGTCCAACGCTCACGCCACACCATAATGTAGTTATATACTATGTCATTAAGGTGGACAGACACATATTGCTAGCTAGCATTTATATACATACTCTCCTTGAAAATATATTATAATTTACCGAAAGTCCCATTTTCGGTAACTCACCACAATAAGTAAAATCGTCAAATAAAAATGACGACCAATGCTCCAACTAAATAAACAACTGCATGCACATTATTTAAACCAAAAGTCCACTCACAAATTAGGCCTAAGCTTGAAGTCGGTCGGAAGTCTCTTCTGCTCGAGCTTCCTCACGTCCTGATCCAAGAACATAATTAAATTCTCAACTATATACCAACGCTTACATAAAAATAGGCAAAATTAAATGTGGCCTTATCTACTCTCATTCTTGACCAATTTTGCAAATCTTAAAATTGATACCGTCCAAACTTCACCACAAATACCGGCGGCCGTAAATCCACATTTTAGGGCCAAAACAACAATAATCTAACGACCGCATTCTATCCAAATTAACGGCCAAAATACCAAACTTCGAAAAATCCCAAACCATCCAAAATTCCTCCAAAAATTCTTAAATTCACATCATTAACCTCCCCTTAATATTCCTCATCTAAAACCATAAAATTTCCCAAAACAGCGGCGGCCGGCAGCCGACTCCGGCGACCTCCAATAGCTACCAAATTCTAACAACATCTTCCTCTCAATCTCCTCTACAACTTTCCTAACTAACACAAACACCAATTTCAAGCCTAACTATGCCAATCAAACGAAAACATCTAATAAGCCCTAGAATTTCAACTCCATATTTCTCCTTACCTAGCTCAAGAGGGAGGGAGTCCTTTGGAGGGATGAACGTACTGGAGGAGGGCTTCCTTTTGAGCCTAGCAGCTCCGGCTATAGCGGCTGGAGGAGGAAGTTCCGGCGAGAAAACCACCACGGCAATCGGACCTTCCGGGGTTGATTTCTCCTTCACGGCGGCGCTAGGGAGACTGTAACCGGTCTAGGATGGGAACTGGGTCAGAGGCCGACCGTTTGGGACCGGTGCGGCGGCGAACGGTGGCTGGACGGCGGCAGACGTACGGAAAGAATTTCCGGCAGGGAGGGGGAATCGGGAGCGGGAGCGGGAGAGAGAGAGAGAGAGAAAGAGAGAAATGATTGGGCTTTGACCACCAATGGCCCGGTCCAACTTAAACATAACCCAACTCCAAAATTTAACACCCCAAAATAATACCCTAATAAAACTTACATTTTTAATTGATAACTTTTCCATGCTAACTCCAATTTTAATGCATAGCATGTCTACGAACTCGTAACAACATCCTCTACAACTTTCATGAAGAAAGTTTTCCCAAATTCCAAACATAAGCAAAAGTCAACTTTTGGAGTCTTAAATAGTAAACGGTTACTTAAAACGGTAAAAGACCAAAATAATACCAAAGTAAATAACCGTAAAATAACTTAAGAACCGGGGCGTGACATGAATATTAAAGAGGGAAAACTTGGCACTTGACTTAGCTGCTTCGGCAGAAGAGAATGGAGACGTAACAATGATAAAGAAAAAGAAACAAAGAGAAGAAAGTTAACCTAAAATATATAAAAGAGCAACTGCTTTTAATAAAATAAACAATATATATGTAATCAGATAAAAAAAAAAGTCATATGGACTAAGTTCAATTACATATAGACTAAGTATGAAAATTTGGGGTGTGTTGGTTTTCATAAGTTCAATTACATATAGACTAAGTATAAAAATTTGGGTTGTGCTGGTTTTCATAATTTAACATTTTTTAACTATAATTATGCAACAAAGCAATGCTTTCTCAAATTTTGGGGTGGGCTGTATCACACCGTAGCCCGTGTGGGGGTACACCTTTGATTGAGATGGTTCCCTCCCAGTGAATGCATCTATAAGAAAGGATGTCATGCTGCCAATATCCAGTATTCTTTAAGAACTACCGTTTCGGGATTCTTTCTATATATGTATCTGGTGACAAGGTGCACTCGAAATGACTGCTTACAAAGTTGCAGCACATTTGTTCTCATAGCTTTGCACTACACTTGTAGAATATTCAGAGTAGAAGATTGAAAGTTAATCATTTGTTACAATTCTTCTTCTGCAAGTTCAAATTTGTCATTGTGTAGTCACTTTTATTATGTAATGTTTTAAAAATTGTTCTTCAATATGGATATTGTAATGATGATTGAGAAATGAATAAAAGAAGATGTGAATACATTTTTTCTCTCTTTACTTTTATTGAAATTAATGTGTATTGAATATTTATTTTTATTCTAAATATGAAACTGGATTATGGAAAAAGATATAATAAAATATATATAATTGGAAATAAATTAAACTGAAAATTTTCATTAAAACCGACTTCTGAGTCCATATCAAATTACAGTTCTAAGAACAAGCGTGGCATGACTAGTGATCACACAACTGTTATTCTGCAAAACTGTGATATGATTGTATGTCACACGACACAAAATATGTTGATACTCTCTCTCTCTCTCTCTCTCTCTCTCTCTCTCTCTCTCCCCGCCGATCTACAAAGACGGTGATGAGGTCTCTCTCAGATGATCCAGTGGTCTATCTTTGAGTGTAGGATGACGACGCCGCTTTGATGCCTCGACGACGCCGCCACCGCCTCGACGACAACGACGTCGCTTTGATGTCGATGACAACGATGCTTCGATAAGGACGCCACTGCCTCAACATCGTCGGAGCGATCTCAGGTCGACAAATCCTCATCTTTGCCAGAGATCTCCACCTCGTCCTCCACCACACATCTCTGAAGTCGGATACTCATCGATACCTGATTTCTGCACATATGTTGGTAAGATCTACGCGCTAGTTGCAGGTTGATTCATGGCTAGATGGTGGAGAATCTGATTAAAATTTCACAGTAGCAACTAGATTTTGCAACAGCAGCAAAATTGCACAGTAGCAGCTAGATGGTGAGAATCTGCACATTTTGCTACTGGTTGGGACAATTTTCAACTTTTCTCGGTAGCAGCAGCTAGCTTCGCAGTCTACAGTAGCAGCTAGATTCGCGGTCGACAGTATCAACGAGCTTTAAGATCTACAGTAGCAGCTAGTTTAAGACTGAGAATTGCAGAAGTAGGCAGTAGCAGAGTGGGATGAGTAGCAAACGTAGGCAGTAGCAGGCAGATTGGTAGTAGAAGTCGTCAGTAGCAGACAAATTGGTAGTAGCAAGCTGATTGGTTGTAGAAGCCAGCAGTAGCAGTCGACATTACTTGATCGACAGTAGCAGAGTGGGATGAGTAACAAACGTAGGCAGTAGCAGGCAGATTGGTAGTATAAGTTGGCAGTAGCAAGCTGATTGGTAGTAGAAGCCAGCAGTAGCAGTCGATATTACTTGATCGACAGTAGCAGAGTGGGATGAGTAACAAACGTAGGCAGTAGCAGGCAAATTGCTAGTATAAGTTGGCAGTAGCAAGCTGATTGGTAGTAGAAGCCAACAGTAGCAGTCGACATTACTTGATCGACAGTAGAAGAGTGGGATAAGTAGCAAACGTAGGCAGTAGCAGGCAAATTGGTAATATAAGTCGGCAGTAACAGGCTGATTGGTAATATAAGTCGGCAGTAGCAGGCTGATTGGTACGTAGTAGAAGCCAGCAGTAACAATCGACATTACTTGATTGACTCCATTTTAGTTCAGTTGACTCTGTTTTAATTTTAATGAATGATAAAATTGTAAATCTGTAGCTGACACATGTCAACAGCATAACAACTTGTCCTTAATTGTAAAATTTTGTCCTTATATGTGTAAAATAATGTGTAAATGATGTATTTGTAAACTGAAATTTGGTTAGTAACTAAAATGTAGTTTACTATTTTTATTAGATTTTCTATGTATATATGACTCAAAATGGGCATGGTGATGTATAAGAGGTTTAGGGTTTGGAATTACCGACTATTAAAGTTATTACACATAAATCGTACAACACCAACCTCTCGATCAAGTCCTGCTCGAGGTAGCTAGGGTTTACTCGCAAAAATTCTAATGTAGAGGCAGCTTGATTCAGGAAATACTCTAAGTACAAGCATGCTAGCTAATTGAACTTGATCAAGATGTATGATCACCAAGACCAAATCAAAAGACAAAAGACAACCTTATTCAATTTTGAAGCATGAAACAAGCTTCTTATTACTTTTCGTTATTTACCATATGAACGACTATATATAGCTGTTTTTGGCTTCTTATATTCGGCTTCGCAAGTTTGATCTGTTTCCTTTATCATCATCATCATCATTCTCATGATCCATTAACACCCAAGAGCCATCATCCATTTGAACCATAGACTTGTTCTTTTCTGTCCACCACCTCGCAACTACATTATACTCGTCCTTCAGACCATCCACATATTTGTTTACCAGCGCGCGCAAGATCACGATAAACTTCGAGCTTAAAATCGCCATCCCCTTGAACCCCTGCAACTCCATGCAAGTAATTCTGCAAGTCGTGCACGTTTTGTAGTGCATTCTTCAAGTAGGGCGATTTCGAAGTGTCGATTTTCAACTCTATTCCAATATCAGAGTGCTCATTAGGGTTATCATATTTGTTTTGGACGCGCAAGATGTGAAGATTTTCGAGACCCGAAAATGCGTTTAGGGGTCCTAAAATGCGGGGAGGGGGGCAGGCAAACAAGATGGCCGTGACCATACATGCTTTCATCACTGGTAATATTCCTGTAGGTTTTATGATATTCAATCCATTGCGAACGAGGTCTACTGCAGTTTGAGCTGCAAATGTAGCACCCATGCTATGGCCAGTGACAGTAATGCTGATTTCCTCGTCCTTGTATTCACGCAATACTTCTCTTACTGCAGCTTGAGCCTGCAAATCAATCAATACTTGATTTCATTTACAAAAAGAGAATCGATCAATATTTCGATTTCGATAAATTAATTTTTGCAAGGGATGACTATTTAAAGAGACCTAAATTATTTGGACAATAATTTAGTCCTATTTCCAAGCAATAGGTCTCTTTCAAGGACTTTAGGCGTCGGTATTAGTTGGACAAATTATTGAAACTGGAGTAATAGTTCTCTTTCAAGTAATAGGTATCTTTCAAATAATATAGGTCTAAATTGTTGTCCAAGTAATTCACATCCAAGTTCTAGAGTGAACGCGTACGTCAACAAAAGTGAGAAATACAGATTATACAGACTCCAGTTTCGATTACTACATGCATGCGACTAATGTAATTCACTAATTTATACATAGAAACCATTTATAATTCAGTTATTTATGTTCCTGTATAAGTATCAATCACGCCATGAACTGTTTGAATCAAA
Source organism: Fragaria iinumae (assembly GCA_009720345.1). Lineage (NCBI taxonomy): Eukaryota > Viridiplantae > Streptophyta > Magnoliopsida > Rosales > Rosaceae > Fragaria > Fragaria iinumae. The sequence goes on along the minus strand of CM019117.1, from coordinate 18,685,375 downwards.
ATTTGTTGGTAACGAAAATATATAGTACTTGTACTGTTGTACATACCTGATCTCCGCAGCTACTTTTGTTGTGTCGGGATTGAGGTTCAACATTAGTGTAATAGGTATACCAATGAAGATTCACTTTAGGATTATCAAGCATCTCATATCCCAGCACAGCTCCTCTAAACGAAATGAGAACGTCTCTCCTCCCCATCACTTTGCTTCCTTCATCGGTTGTCACGGCAACGTAACCCATCACACTCGACAGTCCCGGCAACGACCGTAGCTTTGGTGTTGCATACAAGTACCTTTTCACCACATATTTGTACGGATTACCGATCTCCAAACCCACCTTAGAGAAGAAATGTCCCTTTGCATATCGGGTTTGTCCGTAGTTCTTTGATTTTCGCTCGGTAATGACTGCGTCTCTACTAGCTCCGGCCCTTTCACCGTAGTGGATTATGTAGTGGCGGAGATCGATGTCCAGAGGGTGCAGTAGACCCTCCCAATCCTTCTCGCCGCTCAGTTGGCTCCACCTTGTGGCTGTGCTACCCATGAACACTAATTTGTTCTGTATATGTTTTTTTGGTGCTAGTTAGAAGGATTGGTGTTGGAATCATGTGCTATGGATAGGCCACATAAGTAGCAGATGGTCAATGTCTATATCTACCTTCTATTATTGTTTTTGAATTTGAGCGATGACTAGTTATGAGTAGGAGAAAAAGCCCGATCCGGACCGGCCGGCCAGATCGGGTTGGGCCGGGCTTTTTACCGATCCCAATTATGTTTAATGCAAATCTAGGCTGGGCCCGTTTATAACCGGTCCGGTCCCGGTCTTTCAAACACAAAAGTTTGCAAAGCCCGAAGGCCCGACCTATGCATAATTATTGGGTTATTAGGTTTTATAGCAGTAAATATAGGCTTTGCTACACCTGATTGAGTCAAGTGTCGGACTAAAAAATCAAATCAAATCTCATCTTACCCACGTGCTCCCTCTTCTCCATGTTAATTTCTTCCTCTTTTCTTTTATTTCTTTTTATTTTCTTTTCTCTCCTCCAATTGGAGCTTGCCACGTGGCCCTAGCTAAGAGATATCCTTCTCTTCTTCTCTCCGGCCGCACACACACATCAGGGATGATCCTATTCTTTCTTCTTCTCACACCTCAAGACCGATCTTCACCTCTCCTCTTCACCTCAACACCATTCCCCTCACCCATTTTCTCCGCCGACATTGATTCGCAACGATAAGAGACCGGACATTGATGAGTTGAACCTCGTCATCTCCGATGAGTTCTTCTTGGGCGTTTGATTATCTGAATCGGATCGTTTCCGATAAGGAGTGATCCAATCACGGTGCATGCCGAAAACCGCTCTTTCCTCAGTCTGTCTCCTCAATCTCATTCTCATCTCAAATCAAGGTTCTGGGTTTAGATCAACTAGATTTTGAAATTTAGTTGTTTTTGGTTTTGGATTTGTGAATAGGGATAGAAAGATGGATTCTTTGTTTTGTAGGATGATGTAAACTATAAAGTTGGGTTCTTTGTATTATTCTGGTGATGAAGTAGAGGGGGATAAGCCATCTAATACATGTAAAGAATGTGGTGATGGTGGCCTGCATATCAGAAGCAGCATATGCTAAGCCATTCTCATGAGGTATTGTGTTGAATTTCTGATTTGCCATTTTGATTTGCCATCGTCAGAACCAGTCCAAAATAAGACCGAAGGCCCAAAGGATCAGCCGGGTTTTGGCCGGTCCGGGCTCTTACCGGTCTCAATGATTTTCAGGTGAAGGCTAGGCCCGGTTGCAGTTGCTCCGGTCCAGTCCCGGTCCCTTCCAAACATTGGCCGGTCTTGGCCCGTGCCCAGCCCTAGTTATGAGAACTAAGACTACCATTTCCACCATTGCATTATTGATTTGGACAATAGTGAAATTTAGACACTTTATGATGTACAAGAACAGTTACAAGATAACATGCTTGTAAAGTTCTTGCGACCGGCCACCTGGAACACGTCTTATTTTATTTCATTCGCTTTTCATGATTTTTTTTTTTTAGAGAAAATTCCCGATAACCCTAAATGTAGAGATATATTTCCTACTAATAAAATCAGATTTTGAAATTCTCATCAACCGCTCTTAAGACATCTATTCCCACCAACAAAATTTTTAACTTTTTGTGTTTTTTACTGACCATAATATCCCTATTGTCTAATCTCTCTTCTCTCTTTCCTCTCCGTCTTCTTCAGATCTACCCTCTCTCTCTCTCTCCGACAACGACGACGTTGGATCAATCTCGACTGCGCTAATCTCCGACGACGACGTCGGCTTGACATCGACTCTCCAATTCCATCGCCGACGACCTCCAGCTCGACATCGACCTCTGGAGTAGGTTACGACACCGTCAGGAAAGGATGGCGGACGAGGACAACGGTTGACGAGGCGGTTGGTGATGGAGATCTAGTAGCCGGAGTTGGGCGTCGGGGTCTAGAAGGCGGTGAAGGAGGAAGAGAGGAGATCATTGTTGATGGGAGGGCACTTGATGGCTTTCAAGAGCTGCTGCAATGGTCACCAGTGATTTTCTCGTCGTTTGAATTCGGTGTAGTTGGCTTTGGCTTTACTCTTTGTTTGGGTGCCCGAAGTGAGCTTAATCACACTGTAATTTCTTCCTCGGTGGCACCATCTGTGTATTGCTTTTGTTTACTTTCTTATTAAAACATCATTTTGTTTCAGCTCTACTTGATCATTATTTCTCACTGGATCTAATGGTAAACCTTGAGCTGGAGCAAGTTATGGTTAATTAATGTTTAATCTTACTACCGGCAGCATGTTTATCTTCTATAGAGTTGTGTGTTCAAATTGGTATGAGAAGTGTGTATCAACTACCATATCTAAAAGCGTGGCTATTAGTATGGATATAAGCTTCTAGTCTATTTTTTATGCTGCTTGGCACTTGATAGTTTCTGAATTTGTTGTCTATATGCATTGTTCATTTTGACATTGGATGTGCATATTCAGATTTGTATACGCATTTGACTATTGTCTTGATGGGTTTAATGTGCATTGTTGTTCATTTATCTTATTTGAGAGAGTATTTTATGTGTAATATTCTTATTTGTTTCCTATTATCATGTCCTATTAGATTGAATGGGTGGTCATACTGCCCCCAGTAGGAGGTCATACTAACCCCAATAGAGACTTGTTATTAGTGACTAAAACACACATTTAAGTTCAAGGTCATATTATCCCCAGTAGGAGGTTCTACTGATCCCAATAGATGGTCATACTGCCCTCAATTGGGACCAACAAGCACATAGTTAAGTTCAATGGTCATATTGCCCCCAGTAGGAGGTCCTACTGCCCTTAATAGACCCCCCCAACGAACCCCCTACTATCCTCAATAGACATCCGATCACCGGAGTCCGGTCAACGGTCACCGGAGTCCAGTCAACGTCGTCGGATCCCGGTCAACGGTCACCGCAGTCACGGTTAACGGTCATTGGTTGCGAGAATCCGGTCATAAATATTTATTTCAAAGTAGACCTTATATTGTTCTTATAATGGTCTATTATAGTTTATTTAAATCATTAAGGGTATAATTGTCTTTTTCTTGTTTAAGTAGGCTCTTGAGAATTTTAAAATATAATTTTGTTGGTGGGAATAAAATTCTTAAAATTAGGGTTAATGGGCATTATCCCTTTTTTTATATAATTTTTTAGTTAAATTAACCTTCATGTGTTATAGAACAAACAATAATTAAACTTAGATGTGTTTTTCCATTGTTCTCAAAATAGAAGATTTTGAGAGAGAGAGGTTCTATTTTGAGAACAATGGAAAAGCACATCTAAGTTTAATTATTGTTTGTTCTATAACACATGAAGGTTAATTTAACCTTCTCTCTAAAAAATTTCTTCCAGATTTGCTGGTTTGAGAGTCCATCACCAATCCCCCGCCACCCATTCCACCCACCATCCCTTCCCTCATCACCTCTGCCTCCATCTCCGCCTTCACCCAACCTCATTGATCAACTAGATATTCCCTCTTCGCCATCTACCAACTCCATCTCCTTCATTTCATCAGATCTACAGTGTTGGAGTGATCTCTGTCTCTCTCCACTTACAACTCATCTCCATCCCACGTTTCCTTCTTCTCCACAAACCAAATTTGCTCCACCACATCTTTCTTTGAATGGTTTTAACTACGATGAATTTCAGATCTACTGTCTTCTCCACAATTAAGCAAGCTTTCGCCTGTTGGCGAATTCTTGTCCAATCTAAAGAGGTTGTTCAGATTGCTTTGACAATCATTGTCTCTATGGTTACTTTGGTTTCTTGTGAATCCTGCTTGTGTTCCAACTGGCGGAGGAGGTGGTGTAATGTGGTTCCGCAGTGGCTGCTATCGTCGAAGAACTGGCTCGAATTTGGCGGTGGGATTGTGCGGCGGCAGATTCATAAGTGGAAGAATGTTAGGTTTCTAGGGTTTCTGATTTTTATTTATCTTGTATCTGGGTTAGACCCAATGTTGAAATTTTATGTTTGCTGGGCCTATGTGCCTATTTTGCTGGGGCTTATGTGTTTTTTATGTTAGGGCTTTTATGTGCCTCTTGTACTTTATTTGATCCTTGTGATATTCAATTAGAGTTTTCTATTACGACTTAAAAAAAAAAAAAACTGGTAAGAAAATTAGGATTGATTGTATAAATGTATCGCATAAATCTAAATCATAACTTAGAAACTTTTACTTTATCACAATCAAGTTATGGCTACATCATTGCGTTTGATCTCCAAAACGAGGGAAGCTAGGCAAGTTGGGCAACAACACACAATGGCTGTGACAAGATTACCCTTCTAATCATATCAGACAGATGTATATGGTTATTGAAAATTTTTGGCTCAAAACTTGCATTAATCGCATCTCCCATGTAGATTAAGGATAGAACTTGCGTGACCATACCTGGTCAGCTAGAAATGACCAGCATCAATCAAAAGAAGCCACGTGTCTTATTTCTTTTTCATCAAGTGAAAGAGCTAACGGGGCGGCCTCTATCGATCCTTTCCCAAATGCCAGTCTCTTCCAAACTTGATTCCGATTCGAGACAAGTTCGATCTCTATTTGCTCCCAACTTCCTTCGCTCTCTCTTCTTTTCTAAATCGTCGTTGTAATTGTGATGCCAATTCTAGCTCTCAGTTTTATTTTGATGGCTCTCTCTCTCTTAAGGTTTTTGAGAGCGATTCTTTGTTCTTTTTAGATTTGATCATAAAAAAAAAACGATTGAGAATGCGAGATGTGCATTTGGCTTGATTATGGTGAAATTCTGGAAAGTGGATAGTGGCGAGTAGCTTACTGGAAATTATGGGTTGTGCATTTTTCTTCTTCGATGGCTCTCTCTCTGGAAAACTTCCATTAGTTCCCCCGTTAGCTCTTTCAACATGCATAAAACATCTTGGATGAAAAAAGACACGTGGCTTCTTTTGATTGGTGTTTGTCATTTCTAGCTGACCAGGTACGGTCACGCAAGTTCTATCCTATGATTTATTGGCATCCTGTACAAAACATAAGAAGTGTGAACAAAGAAATTCTAATTTGATTAGAACTTATATATATGGTTAAATATTTGGTTGATGAGCATTGATGCATTAATTATATATATGATTTGATTTGATTAAACTCCCAGGTTGGTGCGTGCAAACAAGGTATTTTCACTATGACATATATGGATATATATCTATTTTTAATTGGATATGATATGCACATGGGAATAAGTCTTAAGTATATCTGATTTGGTTATTACGTTGATATATACTTGATAGACAAGGATCCTAATTTGATTAGGATGTTGATTTTTTTGAATCAGATTCACTTGAGAAGGAATGTAACATAATATGATTAGGGTTTATTGATGCGTGAAAGGAATGAAACTTAACATGATTAGGTTTTATATTCCTTTAATTAGCATATTTGATATTATTTGATATATGAGATATATTTGATTGATTTGGTGATTGTGCAGTAAATGATTTCCTTTTAAGAAACCAAATGGGTTTATGACATTGATGATGAGAAGATGTCTTGCACAAGAGTTTTGGACGTCTATAAAAGAGACATAGTAGCTTGTTTGAAGACTACATTTTGCACAATTATTCTTAGAGAACTATCTTTGCACGCATAGCGTTTGAGAGATAGTATTTTCGCTGCAATACTTTGTAAGGTCACAAGTTCAACTGTTCCGTGTTGAGTTGAGCTTGTTTATGTGATTGAAGGATCAAAGACGTGGTTAGTTCTTTGGAGATTGAAGAAGAATATTACTTGAAGAAGAAGAGTGCTTCAAACATATCTGCTAGGGTTCTAGAGATAGTACCCGCGGTTAGTGCTATAAAGTTTGTAATTGACTCATTCTTGATTCATAGTGAATTTTCTTTTTAATAGGGATTTTCAAGAGTTAAAGCTCCGGCAGTGTTTTTCCTTAAATTGAGGTTTCATTGGGTAAAAAACTTGTTGTGTTTGTTTTTATTTTCTGCTACCAGTACTTAGGATTGAAACAGTGGTTTCAATCCCGATACCCAAAAACGTCCATCCTAGTCCCTTTACCATGCTATATTTGGCAAGTGATTGCTAGCTATAGTGATGCTGATCTCCTCGATCATCTTGTGTTCATAGGTTCTCTCACTAGAGGCAACTGAATGTTAAGTAGGTTACTACTTACTACATAACTAATTTCTACAGTATACCACTCCTTATGAGTAGGGGATACTAAGGTACATTGTTCTTTGTACAAGACTAATAATTAAGCCATTTGAAAGCTGCAGATATGGTAATGAGTTGCAACAACAGCAGTCGAGACATTGTCCTGTAATTCCTTATTTCCATGATGTCTTGTGCAATCTGAAAAAGCTTCATAAGGCCTCCTTATGATACTAAGAGTTCATATCACAAGGTGTGGTTAACCAGAATATAATCCTCTCCAAACATGTAGTAACTTAGATTATGATTCTGAATTACTTTCCTTTGTATGTGTGGGTTATTCTGAAGGTATCAATCGCAACTGTGTAAGAAATTAAGCTTAAGAGGAGAACATTGTGCATCTGGAAAGTGGAAACTGGAAAGGGCTGAACTCATCAAGATGCCTCCTTATCTAATTCTCTATTACATATGAGATAAATAACTTAAAAGCAAAAGTGAACACATCCCCTAGACCAAACTATATTATAACCAATAATAGATCACAAACACAAATCTAACTCCGAAGGCGGCTCAACACCGAAGAAGCAGAATCAAAACCGGAGCAGGGAGATTCAGTAATGGAGGAAGAGCTCAAGAACTTCATCAAGGTATGGATCACAACCATCTTATGTCTATGTTATTGCCATTACATAGTCTCTAGATTAATCCCAAAGGGCCTGCTCAGGCTCATCTTCCTCCTCCCTGTCTTCTACCTCTTCATCACCACCCCTATAACTCTCCACTCCTTCCATCTCTGCGGACCCACCACCTTCTTCCTAGTCTGGCTTGGAATCTTCAAGCTCCTCCTCTTCTCCTTCAACCTCGGCCCTCTATCACCACCCCCACCTTCTCTCTTCCATTTCATCTCCATTGCTTGCCTCCCCATCAAAATCAAACAGAACCCAAATCCCAAAGCCACCCAAAAACCCAGAAAACCTATTGGTCTGCCAAACAAGTCAATTGTGGTGGCTGTGAAGGCATTGCTTTTGGGTTTGGTCATTCATAGCTACGAGTACAGACCACATTTGCAACCGTATGTGATCTTAGCCTTGTACTGTTGCCACATGTATTTGGCTCTAGATATTATCCTGGCCCTGAGCGCCACTCCGGCTCGAGCTCTGTTTGGGTTCGAGCTTGAGCCCCAGTCCGACGAGCCTTACCTCTCCACTTCGCTTCAAGACTTTTGGGGCCGTCGATGGAATCTAATGGTCACAAATATCCTGCGCCCAAGTGTATACGATCCCATCCGGCGCGTGTCTGCGCGTGTGGTTGGGCGGCGGTGGGCCAGGCTGCCGGCGGTGATGGCCACGTTTGGGGTGTCCGGGTTAATGCACGAGGTTATTTACTATTATCTCACGCGCGTGCAGCCCACGTGGGAAGTGACGTGGTTTTTTGTGCTACATGGGGCTTGTGTGGTGGTTGAGGTGGAGGTGAAGAAGGCAGTTAAGGGCAGGTGGAGGTTGCACCCGGTGGTTTCGAGGCCATTGACTTTGGTGTTCTTGGCTGTGACCGGCAACTGGCTGTTCTTTCCTCAGTTGATTAGGAATGGTGTTGATACAAAGGCTATAGGGGAATATGCAATTATGGTGGATTTTGTGAAGGCTAATTTGCCTCATTTACATAGATGATTAATACACTTTAACCCCGTTATTGATCTTCTTTTCTTGTTGTTGCTCATGGAAATGAAGTTGGAAATTGAGGTTTTGTGTACTGATGTAATTGTTATCACATTACTGAAAACATTTGAGAAAGAAAGTTAAGGTGGATTTTGTGCTAAACTGTTTATTTGGCCACTGGAAACTTGTTAAAAAACTGTTATACCCAATTGTGAATTATTAATCTCATTTCTGTTAAGTTTGTTCTTCAAGAATGTGGTTGCAATCTGGGTTGAACTTGAAATTGGGAAAGACAAACAAGAGCAACATACTGGAGTTGATTTGCCAAATGAATGAATCCAAAGTTCTTCTAATAATATCTATGTTCTTCTGAACTGGTGAATTCCTTCTAGTACTATCTACAAGTCATGGAGGATAGGTACTTCTCCTTGGTTACAATCTTTACGAAAGCATAGAAGATAACTTTCAGACTGTGACATTCCACTGCTACATCCTGGAAACAAAGCAAGAACCGCCTTCACCCACCAGCGGAAACCAAGTTTGCTTGAAAGACATGATCAACACCCTAAGCCTGCAATTACCATCTGAGAAATCCCAAGCTAAACTGAATGCACTGCGAGGAAACAGATCGTACTCGGATTGTCAGCTTACCTATCTATTCTTACCCATCAAACAATGATGTAACTCATCTTGCACCTTTCAAATAATTGGGTGTTATCAATCAGCACAAATGATGAAGGGACCCTATAATGATGAGTTTTGCTAAGACTAATTATAAACAAAATCAGAAGAAAATGAAATCTAGAAAACCTTCTCTGGTTGATTAAAGTCGTTAAGACTGTAGACACTAATTTCATTATATCCAGCAATTGGTTCCAAAAGTTTTCCTCTCACTCTGAATCTACATTTTCCAATGGTGTGTACCTGGAGACTATTGCATGGCTGTTGGGACAGGAGTCAAAGCAACCCTTTTACACCAAAAATCTCTAGTTAGATTTCATTTCTCTGACAATATTTGATAAAAATATTCTGAATAGTTCGGAAAACCAGAATACTAATGCTGAAACAACAATATCATACCAAATGCTTTAACCAGGAGGAATGAGAGGCATGGAATTAGTGCATGGACTTTGGTTGAGCTGCAATGGATACTGACAAAAGCGCATGGCATGCTTAATAAATCGGAAGGAAATACCATTATAAATATGATACATTATCAAGAACCATATTGCAATAACTGATATAGATCACCATTGCTGCCACTTGCCTAAGTACATCTGTGTTTCCATTACATAGATCACCATCCGATCAAAGCCAAGATTATTCTAATTATGTTACCACTGAGGGCAGCCTTGAATAGTTTTTGCTTTTCAGGTGTGTATGGTGGATATCTCAGATTAGAATCTCCACCGAGACTTCTATACATAACTGACTTCTTGTGGCTAAAACCATCAAAGGAGAATTTACCATGGTATGATCCCATACCACTCTCCCCGACACCTCCAAAAGGTAAACCGGCAACGGCAACCTGCAGTAATGGTGTTTGTTACATACATTATTGAGAAGCAAACAGATGAAACACATAACCAACTCAGTCAATCGGTTTTATGCACATATGTGGATCTTAATATAGTAACAGGGATGTCTGTTCTTCATTTGAATCCAGTATAAGCAGTTTGGGTACCCAATGTTATTTGTTAGAGTTTTTAGATTGCTTGCTAGTTGCTACTTAACCATCTGAACCCCTGGTTTAGCTAAAGGATAGCCATTATACATGATCTATCTTCCAATTTTTGTGGACGTGTGAAACTATGTAGAAAATATAATCTTTGCATTGTATGATTTGATTAGAGAAGAATTACATGTAACACTGTATCATTGATGAGCATCCCTCCTGACGATATATTTTCAACAAACCTCTTCTTCAGCTGCTCATTGTTCGTGAAAACGTACACAGCAAGAGGTTTGGGCCTTGATTTTATCACATCAAAACTGCCTTCAATCTTCTCAACCTATGAAAAATCAGAAGTACAATGAGACAATGAGGGAAGTTTCAGGTTCCTACATTTGCACAGGAAAAAGTAGAGAAGATGCTGCACTTGATCATATCTACGGGTATTAGCCCCAGAGAAAACTAGAAGTCTTGGCCAAATATTACAAGTACATATGTATCTGAGTACTCACAGTGACAATAGGCATTAGTGGCCCAAATATCTCCTCATTCATTATCTGAGTGTCTTCTGGAATATCCAACAAGATAGTTGGAGCTATTTTTCTGCATCAAATACATACATATTAAGGATAATCTATGTAACAGTTATGCATCCTAGTTATACCATGGTGCGGCAGTAATACTTACAATTGCTTCTCATCTGTTTGACCTCCAAGGACAATTTTATCAGAGACTCTGTCCTCTTCCAAGAGCTTTACCAAACGTGCAAACTGGGTCATGCTGACGATGCGAGATATATCTTTTGAGTTCATGGGATCTTTCCCAAAAAATTGCTCCAGTCCACCTTTTAGAGCTTCTATCTGTTAAAGACACAAGTAATAGGGAAAATATCAGAGAGTAAGCTACGAGAAAATAATTATGTCTATACACACACATGCCTTGTGAACCACTCTTTTGAGTGGTCATTCAAAACGAGTAATTACCCTTTCGGGAGACTGATATTCTTATGTACATAACCTACTAAAGTGCCTTTCAAAATAAACCTACTAAAGTGACATATCTGTGGTGGCTCAAATCCATTCTGAAGCATCTAACTTAAAAGCTCAAGTTGTAAGGTGGGCATATAAACCAACTATTATGACATGCATTATAGTTTTTACTATTTCGCTCAAGTTTTTTGAGGCGAGCATCATACCAACTTTGGAGCAAAGTCTTTTGTAGTGATAATGTAATCTACGCCAATGCAAGCTTGTCCGTTGTTCAATGCCCACTTCCCTGCTATTATCCTCCGAACAGCAACCTTTCGATTTAAACACAGACAGTTTAATACATGTCAAAACTTAGTCATATAATCGAATGAGAAGAAACAATACCTGTAAGTCAACATCTGAGTCGACTATAGCTGGGGATTTTCCACCCAGTTCTAGAATCACAGGTGTAAGGTGTTTTGCAGCAGCAGCCATCACAATGCGCCCTACTCTCGCACTACCTTTACATAGAAAATACAAATACTACATCATACTATGCTGTGATGTTACTTGTTGTGTAGTTAGGAAAACTGAAGCACCAAGAAAGTATCTTTTTAAAGAGAGTGCTATATACACTATACAGTAACTTGTTATGGTTTTTTAAGCAGTAAAGAATTATTGCATAGTAGAATAAACATTATAGCTCTTAAGTGGGAGTGAATATATTCATAACACAATTATTTGTCCTTTGAAAAATAAACATTTTGTAAACTCCACAAACGTAGATAGAAATGACCTTTGTTTTATCCTCAGTCTTGTTTATGTAAATAAAAACATTAAAAATAAGAATCTCATATGAGGAAGAGCAGATTTCAGAATTTCAAAGGACTGACCTGTATACAGTATCTTATCCCATTTCTGCTCTAATAGTGCAGTCGTTTCTGGGACAGCCCCTTCTACAACTTTTACAGCAGAACTGTCTAAATACTCCTCTACTAGTTGTGCAAGAAGTGAAGATGTAGCTGGAGCTATTTCGGAAGGTTTTAGGATAACCGCATTTCCGGCTGAAATAGCTCCAATAACTGGATCAATTGATAACACTGAAAAATTAAACAGCCCCTGTTACCCATAGAAATATTCTATTTAATTGAACACTGTACATGGAAAGTATGTTTGACAAGGTGGACGAGTTAGAAATTAGTGCTGACTATATACAGGCCTACTATAGTTATTTAAGTAGTCTACAAGAGTGATCCTGGACCTCCATACATTTAACTATTCAACTGAGCACCACCTTAATGAAACTTTTAAGGACATGGAAAACTATAGAGTAGAAAGAAATACAAACATCACTAATGCAATGACAACACATATCTATATTATATAGCACGGATAGCAGCCTAAATGTACACTTATAATTTGAACACTCTAGCAAGACTTTGAGCCCAGATGTAACTGTTTGTTTTGTATAACTAGCTACTTTTAAATTGTGCAGCAGCTTATTGACATACAGAAGGGAAAGTTCCATGTTGAGATGACCAACACAACCCCTAGAGGTTCTGACACGATTTCTGCTGATGATGGAAATGTTGCAATTGAAGTTTTGACCTGAAAATTGTATCAAGAAATGTACTTCAGATTGTACCAACTATACTGTATTTTCAAGCATATCTTGGCCAGTCATAAGTCTTTCTGAAAAATTATTTACTCAAATTACCTTTTGTGGGATCATCCACTGTTTCAATCCTTCCAATGCCTCCTTACATGAGGATTTTGCTGTAGAAATCTGCCATATGATGCAATCAGTATTGATTATCATAATGCACTTATTAAATAGGTCATAAAGGGCTATACAATATCAAATATATTCACATGTTATATTGAAGAACCAACTCCTACATAATGAAGGGATTGATAGTGTAGAACCTATAATTTATATATCAAAATACTATACATGTCACCAGCATACGATTTTTGAAGAAAAGATATCAAGTGACTAGAAAAAGAGATGTACATAAGAATTTCACCATTTCTATATAGATGTGTTATTGAAAAGCATTGAGCCGCAACTTTAACATGTGTTATCTGTTAAAACTTAAAACAAAGGTTAGAGTTTGGATGTCTGCTGTGTCAGCAGGAAGTTCATTGAGGCTGGGGAATATATTGATAACAAGGTCATGAATGCTTTAGTTTTCCTTTCGAACATCCCTTAATATAATGAAAACCAATTCAATAGCTAGCTAAAGATATCATCTACAGAACATTTTTAATCAGTCAACTAAATCATCTATGTAATGGAAGGCATCACCTGAAATTCAGGCCGCACCCCATGTTATATAGTTTAAATTACGTATGCCCTTACCTTTGTTCACCAAAATCTATTAGATTAAAGCTTCCTTGAAAACAGAACAATGAATCAGCACTCAATGTACTTTGTCCCTCTATTTGAAATGTAATAAACCAATCTGGGGAGGTTAATTACACATCTGGTGTCTTTCCCTGAAGCAATCCACATGTGTTAAGGTTTGCATAATATGCCATATCTAGGACACAAACTCTAACTTTTGGAGAAACTTTTGCTTTCCAAGATACTGCTGCCGAACCATTGAATTAGCAGCATTTCCGGTGAAAATTCTGAATTATAATTAGCTGTCACTTTTAGTTTCCCCAACCTTGAATTTGATCTGGATTTGACCAAACTAACACCTTCCAGTCCCTAAAAAGAAATCGGCTAGTCCATCTCATAATCATACCATCTCTTTCTAAATCCAAGTTCCAGAATAAAGTAGATCCAAACTCTCTCACATAGGTACGCTGTAGAGCCTCATTAGTTGACGATTGTATACCTTAATTGATCTTGTAAGTTTGTGTCTGTGTATTATTAAATATGTTTTTCTTAGTAAAATTTCTAGGGAGTTCTATAAAGAAACTGAAATGATCAATCAGAAAGTGGGAGATGAAGCCAAAACACCTCTTTAACTAAGCAAAATGACCCAAAGTCAGGAAGAAAACAATCAAAAAAATTACAAGAACCTTTCCAAGAAGCTGTAAATAATCAAACACACAAATGCACAACAATCATAGTTTGCTTGTGTTAGTTAAGCATGGCTTTAGTCTCACATCAGCAATAACCATTGAGTGCATCATCAAGGAAGCTTAACTCGTGTAACTAGTTGTTCCGGTGTATCACATTACTGTGTGTATGAGGGTGGGGGGAACTCCCTTGGTTCAAGACAAATACTTCCCAGCATGGACCTCCATACCTGAGAGCAAAGCGACTAACAGAGCAGGCATACATTTTTAAATGCAGTCGATTATGATGCCTATTCAGTCAAATCTCCCAGCATTTAACTCTTTCTAGTAGTCTTATAATAAAGAATCAGAAATACATGATGTCCTTAGAACCTCTATGAAGAATCGACTGAAAATACACTGCAAACTACTATGGAAAATCAAAAGTGGAAAATTATAATGAAAAACTTATCTAAGCAACAAGGAGCAGAGGAAAAGAATCAGACCTCGGATATAAATGTTTCAAGCTCGGGCTTTGAGAGGTCCTTGTAAAGAGCTTCAACAATGTCTTTCTCTTTCTCATCAAGCATCCTTGCAATATTGCTCAACTGTAACATTCTCCACTCGTAGCTCTTTGTCCTTCCCGAATTGAAACTCTTTCGGAGCTCCTTAACTAACAAACCAGCTGACTCTGAATCGAAAGTTTTCTTTTCTTCCACCTCGGCTACCACAGGCGATACAGTTGCCAAACATCTTTGAGAGCTAATAATCGAAACAAGAAAATAAGAAGAAAAACCCTTATAGAAGAAAACATATACATACCAATCAATCCCAATGTAATTGGACAATGAGGAGAGACTTACAAGGAGGCCGAAGAGACTATAACTTTTGGGAAGGAGAAGAAGGCCTGATGGTTCTTTCTCTGAAACCGGTAAGAGAAAGCTTCGGTGCTTCCAATACCCACTAATCTGGTTCAAATTAGGATTCAGAAATTAAATTGAAAAGCTGAAGATGAGTAAAAGGTTATCTATCTAACTATCTAAGTGATCATGGATTGTTCATGGGACTTAAACTCAGATGTTGTACGTAGCCTCTAAGATAAGTACAACCATCATCAACCATATATAAAATCGGAAAACAGAGAAAAGTGAGCATGCATAAGAGAAAGAAAGACCAATTTTCAGTTGGGTGTGCAGAGCCAAGGAAGAGAAAGAAAACTGGGTTTCGTTCTAGTGAAATGGTCGAGTCCATTTCCACCGTTTTACGGCTGAATTGATGAGCAGTAATGGTGCAGCTGTTCAGCTTTTAGTTGTTTTTTTGTTTTTTTTTTTGTTTTGCGACTTCAGCAGAAAGAAACGTAGAAGTCTTGCACTAAAAAGACATGTGTCAAGAAACAGAGGCACAGAAAAACGTATGAAGATGAAAGAGTAGAAGAAGAAGCAAGTACCTGGAGTTGTGAAGAAGCTCAATGCAGAGGCCTTTCATGGCTATTGGCTAAAGTAGTTCAGTAATGGCAAGCTATAGTGGCTGAAGTAGTAGTGACTGCGTAGCGTGCGTGTAGCAGTCGGTCTCCTTCAGTTTGATTGGAAGCTGTGAAATACAAGGATGTGATTTCTCACAGTTTGAGGACCAGGCCAGCAGGTTATTTAACTCACATGCAACTAGTTCCAAGCTTTTCAGTACCTCAACAGGGACCAGAAAGCTAAGCAAAGCCAAAACTGAAAGAACAGGGCGATGATTCACAGAGGAAAAGGCTTACTCACAGCCTCTAAAAATGAGGAGATTAAGGAGCACAGATAATGGTGAAGTTACATGATGGGTCAGTTTGTACGTGCATCGATTGTGACAATGACGTTCACTAGTTTTTTCTTTTTTTTGGTTACCTAAAAGGCCCAAACAAAAAGAAAAACCAAAAAAACTACAGACTAATTGGTAACGGACTTATCTATTCGTTTTTAGATGTTTTTTTTTTTTTGGTAGTTTTGGTTTTTAGATGCTTCTATTTAAAAATAGATTTTTTATTGAGAAATAAATTTTACACTGATGAAGTGAGAGATACTTGAGAATAGAGAATCGTGAAAAATGGATGTCTTATTCATTGATAGGAGCCTTTTATATAGGAAATTACACAATACCAGCATGGTAAGGATAAAGAATACATATATCTAGTCAAACTACATATTATATTGGCATAAGGCCAAGACACACATAAAGAATATCTAGAAAGATACAGAATATCCTAGAACACTCCCTCTTGTGCCGCGCGCTGCTATGCCGATGGTGCTGATATGTTGCCTCGTCAAAAACCTCGTCAAGTCACAAAAACCCTGTGGCAGAAAAAGAGTACAACGCACACTTCACATTTGATAGTGACATGTATATATGTGTTAGACTCCCCTTGAAGTTCGCACCTTTACATCAATTATAGGGTTCTTCCTTATTCTTACTAATCACGGAAGTTTCAATAACTTAGCATGGCTCAGTAACATGTCTTCAAATGTGGCATTAGACAATAATTATCTAGATCATGCCGTATTGTCCTCAAACATGATCTTATACACTTAGATCTTGAGGAGAAGGCCGCTTGTGAACTCAAAACATAAGTTCGTGCAGGAAATCAGATTTTCGCGCAGCATGACCTTCAGTTACTAGAACAGCCGTAACTTCCTCTAGGAAATACGTATAAACAAACCATAAACGGTTTTGGAAACTAGATTCATTTACACTTTCCAACCGTATATTACACACATTCTGGTTCATCAGGAGCTGTTCACAAAGGCCCGTCGAAGTTGACTGTTTTGCCAAAATCAGATTCTCGGACAGATCCGTCCTACTTTACGAAAATGACCATAACTCACTCAATATGATAAGTATGATCAAATAGTTGGTGTCCCTGGAAAGTAGACATATAGACCTTTCCAATGGTACCAATTTCACCATTTTTCAACGAGTGAGATTCCATGTAGGTCTCGTGGAATATGACCTACGAAACTTGACAGATTCTGATTTCGCTTTTGATGTGTCTTTCTTATGTAGGGGTAGAATAAGCCTCAACCTTTCATACAATTAAGTATTGAAAAAGGAGTTACTGCCATTACATTGGCGTTGCGTGGGCGCGTAGCTACACTTAGCTTTACAACTTTTCATAGCGAATGAGATGTCAAATCTTTCGTATTGTGTTGAGTACATTGATGCGTCTTATTGTACTTAGATGGGAACTCCATCTCTTAACACATATTTGTCATATTGCTTTAGCCAAAACAACGAATCTCTCTTTAGAGCAAAGACTTTGACTAATCATAGGAGTATATGTAGGCCTCACTAGTTATAAAGCGCCTAAGCCGATTGATGGAAAATCATCATCAATACAGTCATCGAGTACCTTATTGAGACCGTGTCTTCCCAAGATCTTTTTCATTTTAACTTCGGATGTTTGATACATACATCTCTTGTTCAATCAAGACTCCATGTAAATCCGGAATGAACACGCAAATGCATAATTCACCATATCCCTTCCAAATCAAGTAGAGTAGAGTTCATGTGTGTTTCAATACATTTAGCAAACGCATGCTCCTGTGGTATGGAGCCACTTAATTTGGATGAATGAAGTTCGTTTAAGACTTTCATGTATATCTCTAATCCTGTATAGATGTTATTATGACCACATTCATAGGCTGCATGTTCAGTTATTCGGAAACTACCAAACTGACAAAGTAGTGGAGTTCAATAACATCCATTACGAGAGCATATCTCATCATAGTCGATCCCAGTGCGTGCTAGTGAGAGATCTTGCGCCATAAGGTGAGTCTAAGCTCTTGTTCTCACTACGCTATCTAACAAAGACATAGTTGATAGAGTTTAGCTTGCGGTGTCGGCATCACCTGCCCAAAGACCTATCTCTTTGTTAATGCTGGATCACATCTTTCCATTAAGCCAATCAACTAAGTTGATATCCATCAACTGTCACATCCCAAATTTCGGATAAATAAAAATCCAAATTCAAAGCATGATAACAAAAATAAAAAGGGTCATATAATACAATTCGACGTTTACATAACTTGAGAAGTCAAGTAAGGGTCACACTCAAAAGAGCTCACTACAAATTGGAAATCAATAATAAAAATATTTACTCTTAACAAGCAGCTTCTAGACCTCTATGTCTCAATCTTGAAAATCCACACCTGCAAAATCAACCTCTACACCATGGAATGGTGCACCGGGTTATAAACAACAAATCCAGTAAGCTACAAAAGTCCGTATGAGTAAATCCCAAAAATAACTCAATACTTCTAACAAACAAGTAAAACACATGAACAAATAAGAACAATAATTAATTCTACCAATCCAACAAATTTACAAAAGACAAAAACTGGTAATTCCTGCATTAGCAACTTAGTTCAGGAATCGTCTAAAAGCAAGAGAATTCAAAAGAAATAATTAAGAAAACACAACAATTCAAATAACTTAAAAACATAATAATCCAGCAAAAGCATAGTTCAAGAATTCTATTAAAATCACATAATCATTTCTCTACTCTTACTTATGGGTTCGTCAACACTTAGTCATCCCCCATGAAGTACCAACAGGAAGACTAGAATTTTATACTGACCGTAACCAATCACTCGGCCAAGGCTTGGTTCCCGGTCCACCATGAAGGCTCCTAATCTAATACACACAAACACCACTAAGACACACACATCCACAACTAATGCATACAATCACCACTAAGGCACACACATCCACAACTAATGCATACAATCTCACATGATCGGAAGTTCTTTTGAAAGATTATACTTTTTTAACAGAAAACTTGTTTTCACTTACCATGAGCCGTTAACGATCAAGCTCATTTATATTTAAAAACAACATCATTTACTTCAAGGACAACTTCACATTTGCCCAATAATAACTATAAAATAAACTAGGTCCCTTTATGAACCCATGTGAGATCTACTCACCCAAATGACATATATTTTAAAACAACCAAAAACATAGTTATTAAATCATCTACATCATCATCATATTCAACATAGTCATCATAACCATCATCATAATAATTATCATCATGATCATCATCACAAAAATCATCATCAACATCATCATCATCATCATCACAAAAATCATTATCATCATCATCATAATCATAATCATCATAATCATCATAACCATCATCATAATATTTATCATCATAATCCTCATCATAATCAACATAATCATCATCATAATCATCATAATCATCATAACCATCATCATAATATTTATAAATAAAAAGGTCACAAGGTGAACCTTGGTGAGATTTTACTCACCTCAAATCCAGCTGCGTCTTCGCACGCACAACACAAGCATATAGCTTAAAACCACACTCCACAAGTGACCTATTAAGAAAAGTTAACCTTAGTAACTATAAAAAACAACAATATCCTACTCGAACAGAAACTCAAGTCCTAACCCACGAGCTTGTCACTCGAGACAAATCCTCCTCTTTGACCTCTTAAAGGTCGCCGAAACGTCCTACACATCCTATAGAACTACTAACCAGATTTTCATGTTCGGATTTACCCAAAATGGAACCAAACGAAACTTAGCACCAGGGGGAAACCCTAAAATGCAATAATGGTAACCAAAACCTACAACCCACATATCAACACGTTCGTATCGTAGAGTACTACCTAACCAGCACCACAAAACACCACAGACACTATTGGACACGCCGCCACGCGCCACCACAGGCGGCGATGAGTGGGCCTCATGCGCCACCCCAAAACTTCATAATCTCAACAAACTTCCAACATCAAACTTGTAGATTGAAGCAAGGGAAGCATCTTTTATACCTGACGTTTGAACCAATTCGGCCGAAATCGGCCGGAATCGTCCACAACAAAACCGGCTGCCAAGGCGGCCTCAAACCGACCTCTAGACCTCAAAACAAGGTGAATGGCAGCTTGAAACGTGCTTAGAGGGAAGAATGCTTCAAGAAAAGGGCAGCCTCACCTCCAGTCGCCGCCGTACACGGCCGGAAAGCCCTCGGCTTGGAGTTGGGTCTGTCACCCTCCGTTGTGGCGTTCGGTTCTCCCAATCCAGCTCGAGTCGTCCTCACCCACCTACACAGGATGGATCACGCCGAAGAGAGAAAGAAAACCTGACCGGTGCAGTCGTCTGAGTCGGCCGGAAAAACCGGGTCGGGATGACCGGGTTCGGGTCGGGTCAGCTGGAGGATTTTGATAGTGAGAGAGAAAGAAGAGAGAAAAAAAAAAGAGTTTCCAGAAAATAAAGTGGAAACCCTAACTTTTCCTTATTTATCCCAAAACCCCAAAAAGCCACAAACTTCTGCTGACGAAAACTTCCTCATACAACATCCGTTTTACGCGTGCCACGTGTCTACGAACTCGTATCAACAAACTCTACAACTTTCGTGAAGGAAGTTTTCACAAATAACTTACAGAAAAGAAAGTCAACTTTTAGCCTCTTAAAAGTCAAAGCACCTAAAACTTACTCCCGAAACTTCAACTTCGCACCACCAAATAAGTATTTCCATAAATAATCCTTCATTAATTTTGGAAATAATATAAGGAAATTGATATGGAAATCTGGGGTATTACATCAACGAAGGGTGGTTTGATAGTAGACTCATTATCCCACGTCATCATGTACACTAGTGTAATATTCGTAGAGATCTCTATATGGATTGGATTTGACATTGAGGCGTCCCCCAACGATAATAACAATTCAAACTTCATGAGACGGATTTGAGTATCACTGATCAATGGATCAGGTTGTGCCAAGCTCGCTTTCTTCCTAGTGCGAGAAAGTATCGAACCTAAGGGCCTCCCTCCTTTTGGGGAGCCACACGGCCTTGTGACACTAATTTTGCCACTATATGGCGTCACTATATCACCATCCATGGTGATGGCGTCAAGACCAACACCTTTTGGTCACGCCATGTCCTCTTGTAGGACATCAATCCTTGCAGACATATTTGCAACATGTGATCTCGTCACTTTAACACTTTAAACATTTGGGATCAAGATTAGACTTAGTGGGGACAAACCACGACAATTCACGTCGTTCCACTTGAACACTTGTGTTTTTATCTCCCCCTAACAGCGGGAATATTGTCTCATCAAAGTGACAATCCGTAATTTAGCGGTGAATGAGATCGCCTGACAAGGTTTCTACATAGGCGAATTATAGGTAGAGGTTCATATCCAACCTAAATTTATTCATCTCAAATGACCCATCATTGTGCGCAGTGACATTGCGATTTATGATGATTATATGATGATGATGATGATGATTATTATAATGTTGATGATTTTAGTGATGATAATGTTGATGAAAATGTTGGTGATTATGTGATGATGATAATGATCATGGTAATTATATGATGATGATTAGATGATGATCATGGTAATTATATGATGATGATTAAATGATGATTATGGTGATTATATGATGATGATTATGATGATTAAATGATGACGATGATGTTTTGATTTAAAAATTATGTTTATATTTTGTTTGTTTTAAAATATATGAGCTTGATCGCCAACGGCTCATGGTAAGTGAAAACAAGTTTTCTTTTAAAAATATAATCTTTCAAATGGACTTTTGTTCATGTTGGTGCCTTAGTGGTGAATGTGTGCATTTGTTGTGAATTGGTGCCTTAGTGGTGAATGTGTGCTTTTGTTGTGAATTGGTGCCTTAGTGGTGATAATGTGTCTTAGTTATAAATGTGTGCCTGAGTGGTGATTATGTGCATTCGTTGTTGAATGGTGCCTTAGTGGTGATTGTATTGCATTAGTTGTGGATGTGGTGCCTTAGTGGTGATTGTGTGCATTAGTTGTGGATGTGTGTGCCTTAGTGGTGATTATGTGTATTAGATTAGGAGCCTTCGTGGTGGACCGGGAACCAAGCCTTGGTCGGGTGATTGGTTACGGTCAGTATAGAGCTCTAGTATGTCTGTTGGTACTTCATGGGGGATGACTAAGTGTTGACGAACCCATGAGTACGCGTTTGTTTGGTTACTTATGGGGGATGACTAAGTGTTGGCGAACTCATAAGTAAGAGTAGAGAAATGATTGTGTGATGTTCTTATGTGTTGTCATTTAAATTCCTTGTTTTAATTATCTCCTGAACTATGCTTGTTCGCATGAGATTCTTTAATCTTAATTGTATGAGTTTTAGTAGAATTCCTAAACTACGCTTTTTGCAGGATTTCATTTATGATTTGAGTGATTGTGATTGGTTGTGTTTCCTTAATTATTTCACTTGAATTCTCTCGTTTTTCGGTGATTCCTGAACTAAGCTGCTAATGCAGGAATTATCAATTTTATCTTTTGTTCATGTGTTTTACTTTGTTGGTAGAAGTATTTAGTTATTTTGGGATTTACTCATACGAGCTTTTTAGCTTACCGGGTTTGTTGTTTTACAACCCGGTGCACCATTTCCTGGTGTAGGGGTTAGACATGCAGGTGTTGATCAGCAGGGTTGAGGCAGAGGCATAGTGGCAGGATTGTAGTTTCTATGCACTTTATGTTATTTTATCGTGACAGCTGTTTAAGCTCATGTGAGCGACTTACTTATTACTAGACTTTTGAAGTTCATGTAATTAAGTAGGTTTAATGTTTAACTCGAATTACGAGTTTGTTGACTTGTACACTTCCAGTATTGTTGTTAGTTTGGAAGTTGTTGAGCAGGTTTTAGGATTTTAAGATTTTGAGTTATATCACGCCCAAATTTTTGAAAATTTATCCTTCGAAAATTGGGGTGTGACATGGTTCATCCAGAGCTGTTCACAAAGCTCAAATGAAGTTGACTTTCCAGAAGGGACAAATTGCTGTTTTTCATAGAATTGACATGTGCGAAGCTGTGAAGCTTGCAGATGGCGTGTAAGCTTTTGCCTTAGCCAAAAGTGACGTGTGTATGATCAAAACCAAGTCCTTTCGGTCATTCCAAGGTCGTAAACTCCATGACTTGTTAGCAAAAGCTCCCTGACATGAACATAAACTAACTCAGAGGACCTAGAGGATTCGATCATGATGATTGTCTAGTTTTGATAAGTCTTCAACATCTTTTGCAAGAAGGAAATTGGTTTAATAGCGTAGGGGAATCCAAAATCAAAAGCTTTCAGTAACTCCAAGTCAGTATGGCCAAGCATGTTCGTGGAGGATCGGTAGTGCGAGGCACACTTGAAACCACTATCTCCTTAATTTCAGACAATTCT
Source organism: Fragaria iinumae (assembly GCA_009720345.1). Taxonomy (NCBI): domain Eukaryota; kingdom Viridiplantae; phylum Streptophyta; class Magnoliopsida; order Rosales; family Rosaceae; genus Fragaria; species Fragaria iinumae. Next base: position 18,662,188 of record CM019117.1, on the reverse strand, counting down.
AAGACATCACACTGAGTTTGGATGAGCCTAGTTCAACAATTGATGATGGAAAATCCGCTATAGGGTAGAAGACTTAACCAGAAACATGTTGGCGATCCTCCTTGAGGATGCAAGGCCGTGCGTCATCTTCACTTGGAAGAGACCAGAACGGCACAATCTAACCATGTAGATTATATGTCATGCTTCTAAGGACGATGTAAAAATATACATCTTGTTTGTAAATAAATACGAACCATAAGAGGAGAATAGTTTCATAACTTCGAAAAAATTCTCAAGACATTCATTATTGTTAATGTGAGTACATTGAGGTCTCGAGTAATAAAAGGACATCAATACGACGTCTTATTACATATAACTTGGAAAGAAAATCAATGTTTTGCCGATGACATCAAAGTCAGGGGTAGCTAGAGCAGGATCCGAATCTTTGAAATTCGCGATCATGAGGATGACGTTATTGTCCTCATATTGATTTTCCATACATTTTTGTATGCATTCACAATTTGAAGGAGAGCTCGACAACTCTTGAACCAGTGATCCGGAGATCCACAACGGTTGCATTGTCATGAGCTGGCATGAGTAGTTTTGACAGATTGGTGTCTAGACCGGGAGTGTCGCCATTAGGGCCGGCAACACCTCCCCCTCTTTTCTAGACATCGGCACGACGTTTTCTGTCATTGTCGTGACCCATATTGTTGTACCCATATTAGGGGATAGTCTCAAATATGTTTATCACATTAGCGTATATACAATTCCCGTTTGCAATATTGTATGATCAAAATCTAGTCTCGTTAGTAATTCCAAACCAACTTGGAAGGCCTAGAGAACTTGTTGATGATCGAATCCGCTAAAGATTATGGATCATGATGCCACAAAAGATCATCGACAATATGTAGTCAATTAAAATGGTAAGCACCACTGGACTTAATAACTTAACAAGTTGAGTTAGATGGACGTTTCAAGAAACGTTCTATAAGTGCATTCCACAGTACTTTGTGGTCATTACTTTTTGCACAGATTGCCATTGAAGGCTTTTGTCGATGTGGCGCATCAAAGACTTTGAGCGCATGAGATGTGAAATCTCGGCATCTAGGCTTGTTAGCCTGGGGGTCAAAACATGTGGTTTAATCATTTCCAATGAAAGGTTCCACATATACCAAGTGAAGATTCGCCTTAGGCATCGAGTACGTCAAAACTCAAAGGAGCAGAATGTTACATTACTCTTGCATACAAAACCAAGCTGTTATAAGACTCGATAGAGGTCACAAACAATGCTTTTAATGGTTTGTCCTACGGATTGATCACACACAATCCGGAAAAGCCACGAATTGATCAAACACAATTCGGAAAAAGGCCTCGGATTGATTAAACACAATCCGGAGAAAGGTCGAGGTTGATCATACACAACCCTAACATGGAAACAAGAGTGATCAAACACACTCTTGACCAGCGAATAAAATTCCGGGATTTTTACCTGCACGCACAAAATTCCAAGCATAGAATGGAGATGGAGAAGGGAGGAAAAGATTTTATCCTCCCCGAGTTATTGAACTTGGAAAAGTTTAGGGTTTCAAAACATACATTTCGAAACTTCAAACATTTGAAAATGTCGAAAATTGTAGTCGGAGGAAACCAAGAATCGTCTGCAGGCGGCGGCCAAGGGATTGGCAGCCAGTGATGTCGGACGGCGGCCGGGAAAACGAGCGGTGGCGGTAGTCGGACAGAGGAGCCGAAAAACATTTTTTAGGGTTTCAGAAAACAAATGGTGGGCTATTAGCTCTAGGATTAGAACAAAGTGCATGATAATGTGATGAAGTAAGAGATATTTGAGAATAGAGAATCGTGAAAGATGGATATCTTATTCATTGATAGGAGCCTTTTATATAGGGAATTACACAATACCAATATGGTAAGGATAAAGAATACATAGACCTAATAAAACTACATATCTTATTGGCATAAGACCAAGGCACACATAAAGAATATGTAGAAAGATACAGAATATCCTAAAACATACACATATATTATTGACAAACATGAATCTAAATCTATTTATATGTGTAAAATACAAAACAAAAACATATAAACCATGTATAATACTTCCGTCTTCAAAAGTACGAGAATTGTAGCTGATAAGCGAGATGAAATGATTTGGGGACTTACTAGTTCTGGCAGTTTTTCAATTAAATCAGCCCTCGAACTTCACCATGCTGAAGTACATGACCATAGATATGCTAAACTTCTTGAGAAAAAGGTGGAAGCTGAGGACGCCTTTTAAAGTTAAAACGTTTGCGTGGTTACTTACTTGTGACAAAATCAAAACTAGACAGAAATTACATTCTCACTCCCCATATCTTCCAGCAGCTTGTCATTTGTGCCTTAATGACATTGAGTCTACAGACCATTTATCCTTGTTTTGTGCTTGCTAATCCCAAGTGCAGGAGTCGCGTAGTAGTGTAGACTCGGAAGTACGAGTGTCGTTTCCGCCGAGAGCAGTGAAAAAGTACACAAATGATGAACTGAAAAAGAAAAAGATTGTGAGTTTAATTGAGAGAATTCAATAATGAGAGATACCAAGGTTTCGGGGTTCCACCTTAAATCACCTATGCAATTATTTCAATTCGACTCTTTTCTATGAAACTTATTCAAGAAATCTGACTCTAAAGATGAATTCAGTTAAAGTTGTTCAAGCACATAAACCCAATAATTTAATAGGAATTTCACAAGCATAACCTGTACCTAATGGCAACAACCTATCAAGATTCAATTCCACCGAAATCATCAATCAACATGCTAAATACTTAGTCTCAAAAGCATGGATATTTTTACCAAACAATAGGAAAAGCATGACTGAACTTATGAAATAGATTATCAAATACCCATCAATCGAACTAAAAAGTAAAAGCAGAAATTAAAATTGAACATCCAAAAACTGAATTTGCATTGAAGTTCCAGTCGAATCGAATTAATAAAAACTACATAAGCAATCCAAGGTTTCTCCCCTAGCCTTAGCTAGGAGATTAGTTCTCCATAACAGAAAATTGAAAAGCAATAAAAAATTGAAGGTCGAGGGATTCCAAAGAAGAGAGAGAGGACCCCGGCGCCATTTGCTTGAACTCCTTTATATTCCTAGCAGCCAACCCTTTGTCGATATCCAACCCGAGTAGATCCTCCTGATTTCACGCAGGCCAAATCTTCCAATTCATGAAGAGAATCAATCTTGATTGAAGTTTCCTTTCTAATGGCTTCATGGAGATATTGGCAATTGGGCTCTTCATATCTTCTTGATGCCCTTCACTTCTTTCCATTAAAGGGTTGTTGCCTTGAGAGGATTCAGGAACTTGAGCTGGGTTTTTGTTGAAGGAATAGGTTGGTCACGTCTTCAGTTGAGAGGAGGAGATGTAAGGGTTTAAAGAGATGGAAGCAAGTGAAACACGCGAGAGGCTTGCTCTCTCTCTCCCTTTCCAATAATCATCTGTATTAACAAGTGAACACATAAGCCTAGCATCACCAAGTCCACGTCCATCATCTCTTTTGGGCCTCTAAATGCTCAAATCCATCATCCAAGAATAGACCTATTAATTCAAGAATATAAGATAATCTGATTAGTTTAGGCCAAATAAAACAACAATTAGCTAAGCAATGATAAGAATATATATGCAATATGCAATTTTGACCACTTATCATTTTGTCCCAAGTCTCAGATCGTCTGGCAATTATCCTGAATCCCTGCTCCTCAACCAACCAACCACGATACCTTAATCACTTGGCTTAACTCCTTACTCCCTGATCCAAATTCACTGATGCCCATAATTTTCAACTTTTGTTATTATATAGAGAAAATGCCCATTTAGTACTAATTGTAACCCTTTATTGCCCATTCCAATGATAATCTTTTATATGAGCCCATTTGAATGAAAGTAAATTTTTGTGCCCAAATAACCAAATTTTTACTAAAGTCTTAACAAACTATATTATTTTAAGACTATTTTGCCCCCACCTCTTCAACATGAAAAGACTTGGCCGGAATCTCGGACTTCGGTAACCGGCCGCCGGACTCCGGTCACCGGAATTTCTCCTGTAACCAGTTACTGACCCCTAATAACCAGTTACTGACCAGTTAATGACCCTCAATAACCAGTTACTAACACCCAGTAACCAGGTACTGACCCCCAGTAACCAGTTACTGACCCCTAATAACTAGTTTCTGACCGGTTACTGACACCCAGTAACTAGTTACTGACCCCTAATAATCATGTTACTAACCTCTAATAATCAGTTACTGACCCCCCAATAATCAGTTACTGACCTCCAATAATCAACTTATTTTAGCTTAATGTAATAGAAAAAAGATTTACTAGAAAATAATCTAATTACTGACCCTAATAATCGAGTTACTGACCCCAATAACTTTTAGTTTTCAGTTACTGACACCTAATAATCACTTAATTTTCAGTTACTGACACCTAGTAATCACTTACTAACATCCAATAATCACTTACTAACCCCAATATTCAAATGTAAGGATAAAAAAAACAAAAAAACTAACTGACTTGAACTAGGCACCCATATTTCTTCTCTGGGCACCCACCTTCCCCGACGGTGAGCACATCGGCCTCCTCCACCGACCCCGGCACACGCAAGCAAGCAACGCCCTTCCCCAGCCACGATCAGCCCAGATCGAATTCCAGCCGAACCCTAGCCCCGAGCACGCCCCGGCAGCACTATCATCAATCTCGGCACGAACCCAGCCCATCCCCGACGAACTCCTGCCCAGTCTCACCAAAGACGGAAGATGAGCTAGGTAGCAGAGGCAAACAGCACTGCCAGACTCCTCCGCAGACGAGAACGAGTCACAGCACTTAGATGTCGGCGAGTCGGAGAGGTTTTTTAGCGGTGACGCCACGTAGGAGAGGCACGGCTGTCAAGACCCACCCCGAATTTCACCCTGAAACCCGAAGTAAGTCTTGAGGGGACCACCTCCAAGGAAAATTTACCAATAAGCAAACCTCCCTTGAAAATGGACAACCCTAACCTAGAAAACTAAAGTGTTACTTTCCTAAGTATTATTGAGCATCCTCCAAAACAAACCCACAATTATACGAAAGTGAGAATATAATTACAAACTTCGTATATTCGAAAATACAACAAAAGTCTAAGCACACCACCAGAAATATTATACGATAAATCCCAAAGAGTATTCAGAGCTACTATATACTAGAGGAGCAGGAAAATACTCTAGTAGGTTAAACAGGTAACCTACTGGTGAAATGTGGCTGAGAAATGGGTAACTATGCCTCGTCGTCTCCTACTCATACTAACTCGAACTCTGCAGACTGGACATTTTTAAAACGAAGAGCCCAGGGAAAAAACATTCGCAATAATTAGAGTGAGTGGACAAAAATAAATAAATAAAATATTTATTAACATTTATGCTTTCCCAATTAAATTTTCATAAAAATTATGCTGCATGCGACAACTCAAAAACTGTCAAGTATCTGACTAGCTCCGGCTAGTCTCCAAAACTTAATAAAATACAGCCTCTCAGGTTAAAATATATATATATATATATATATGTATGTATTTACACTCGCTCATACTCCCTATATAAATTAATAATAATCTATATAGGGCTACTACGCTCGCGTCCAACGCTCACGTCACGCCTTAATGCGGTGATACACTACGCCATTAAGGTGGACAGACGGGTGTATAAATATGTGCCCATACCCCTTATATGAATTAAGCACTCATATAAGACTACTACGCTTGCGTCCAACGCTCACGTCACACCATAATGCAGTTATATACTATGCCATTAAGGTGGACAGACACATATCGCTAGCTAGCATTTATATACATACTCTCCTTAAAAATATATTATAATTTACCGAAAATACCATTTTCGGTAACTCACCACAATGAGTAAAATCGTCAAATAAAAATGACGTCAAATAGTCCAACCAAATAAACAATTGCATGCACATTATTTAAACCAAAAGTCCACTCACAAGTTAGGCATAAGCCTGAAGTCGGTCTGAAGCTTCTTCTGCTCGAGCTTCCTCACGTCCTGATCCAAGAACATAATTAAATCATCAACTATATACCAACGCTTATATAAAAATAGGCAAAATTAAATATGGCCTTATCTAATCTCATTCTTGCCCAACTTTGCAAATCTTAAAATTGATATCGTCTAAACTTCACCACAAATATCGGCGGCCTTAAATCCACCTTCTACGGCCGAAACAACAATAATCTAACGGCCGGATTCTATCCAAATTAACGGCTAAAATACCAAACTTCGAAAAATCCCAAACCTATCTAAAATTCCTCCAAAAATTCCTAAATTCACATCATTAACATCCCCTTAATATTCCACATCAAAAACTACAAAATTTCCCAAAACAGCGACGGCCGACTCCGGCGACTTGCAATAGCTACCAAATTTTAACAGCATCTTCCTCTCAATCTCCTCTACAACTTTCCTAACTAGCACAAACACCAATTCCAAGCCTAACTATGTCAATCGAACGAAAACACCTAATAAGCCCTACAATTTTCTTTACCAATTTCTCCTTACCTAGCTCAAGAGGGAGAGAGTCTTTTAGAGGGATAAACGTACGGGAGGAGAGCTTCCTTTTGAGCCTAGAAGCTCCGGCTATGGCGGCCGGAGGAGAGAGTTCCGGCGACGGGAAGTTCCGGGCAGTCGGATCTTCTGGGCTCGGCTGCGGCTTCTCAGCGGCGCTAGGGGGGCCTGCCACCGGTCTAGAATGGAAGCTGGGTCGGAGGCTGACCGTTTGGGACCGGTGTGGCGGCGAACGATGGCCGGACGGCGACCGGAAAGTTTTCGGGTCGGGAGAAGAAAATCGGGAGCGGGTGCGGAGAGAGAGAGAGAGAGAGAGAGAGAGAGAGAGAGAGAAATGGTTTTTGGGCCTTTGACCAAAACAAAGGCCTGGTCCAACTAAATAAACATAACTCAACTCCAAAATTTAACATCCTAAAATAATACCCCAATAAAACTTACATTTTTAATTGATAACTTTTCCATGCTAACTCCGATTTTAACTCATAGCATGTCTACGAACTCGTAATAACATCCTCTACGACTTTCATGAAGAAAGTTTTCTCAAATTCCAAACATAAGCAAAAGTCAACTTTGGAGTCTTAAATAGTAAACGGTTACTTAAAACGGTAAAAGACTAAAATATTACCAAAGTAAATAACCGTAAAATAACTTAAGAATCGGGGCATGACAGAACCGGACTAGCTCGTTGATGCAAGAGGACGGCGGCGAATCTCCGGCTGACTTGGCTGCACATAGAGAGAGAGAAACTCAGATCGACAGGGAGATAAGAGAGGAGTGGTTGAAATTGTATGAAGGGTATAAGTGTCTTTAAATTAAGAATAATTGGAATGAGCTTGTGAATTTTTTTTTTCATTGAAATGGGGTTTGTTTTTCCTGTTTTTGTGCAAATGGGCTTTTTCCCTATTATATATGGCAAGCTAGAAATCACCTGATTTTCAGACAAACTCAGTTCATCCCTTATCAGTTAGCCCAATAAAGTTGCACAACAATATACTGCTTACTGTGAAGCTAATCCTCTCCCCAACCAAACTTCCTGCAACTCTCCTCCTATCTTCAAGTGGTATCCTCCTCCTGAATCTGTCAATAAGTTGAACTTTGATGGATCAGTGCACAATAATTCAGCAACAACTACAGGTGTTGTTGCTCGTGACTCATTAGGGCAGTCAATCCTTGTAGCTTCAAAGAAGCCTGGAGTCTCAAATGTCCTTGTGGCTGAAGCTCAAGCCTTGAGAGAAGGTTTATTACAACTGCATCATCATCATCATCTTAACTCGCAAGCCCTTATCATTGAAGGTGACTCAAAGATTTTAATTGAGTTCTTAATGGTCGCATGAAATGCCTATGGAGAATTAAGGTCTTAGTGCATGATATCCATCATCTTGCCAGCTAGTTTGTAGCTGTTTCATATCGACTCATTTGTAGAGTAGAAAACTTTTAGCAGATGTAGCATCCTTAAGGCACTCTGTTGCTGAATATTCAGTTCGGTTGTATCATGTACCTCCTCAGTTCAACCAACTTTCCTTTTCGACTTGATTGGAACTAGTTGTTCTCGAGGATTATCTCTGTAATTTCTAGTTTATCAATAAAAGAGATGTACATGAATTTAACGAGTTCCTTCCAAAAATATAGATTGTGGAAGTAGTTTCGGAAAAGAAATTAGCGTTTTTTTCAAGGCAAATTAATGGATTATATATATTAGAACTCGGTTAGTGCAGTCATCACATACTCTTCCGCTACCATTTTAGATATGCAAGAAGTTGTGAGGGACACTCACACTAGTACATAGAATAGAACCGCTCATTTGGTATTCACGCTCATGATCCCCAAAAAAATTATCTTACCACTCGCGTTACATCATGAAGACGACTAGGTGGTTAATATTAGGACAACTCAAGTTTTTGTAAGTATTAAGAAACCGTAGAGTGGTAGACTGGTAGATAATGATTTTAAATATGACTCACATATCACGAAAGAAAATTTAACGTTTCAAAGTCCATAATTAATAATTTTTTAAAACCGAAAACCGTTTGTCTAAATATTCTTTTTCTTTTTTCATTCCGACCGTCGTAATGACACGTACATAATCTGACTACTCCGCTAATAAAAACATACAGAGGTTAACTTCGAAATTTTTTCAGACAATAACGTGACCAATATGGGAATAAATTTTTAAAACAACGACTTCTGATTGGTCCACAGATTTTCCCAGGGTGCATTCGATATATAGAAGGAAAGTATTTGATGTCGCAGTTAAACAAACCAAAAAGCAATAACAAATTAATAAATACAAATTTTCTCAAAAACCCAGAGGCAGAGGTAAGCAGATTCTTCTTCGCATTTTGCATCTCCAATCCAATCCAAAATCGGGTTTTTCTTCTTCGAATGATCCCAGCTTTCTCTCTCTTCCCAGTTGAGCCAACGCCGGAGCTACCCAATTTCGAATAATCCCGATCGGTTCAGGTAACACCCGTCAATCTTTGCTTTCCTTGTAAATTCGAATTCTCTTTACAATTTGGGAGCACAAATGTGAAATGTCCATACTACTTATAGAAAGTTTTCGACTTGTGTTTTCTTTTTTTTCTTTCCCCAAAATATATGGAGCACCAAATTTTGCATTTACTGAAATTTGAGTGAAATGGAATTGCAGGTGAAGAGTTTTTGAGGTTTGGAGTAATCTGTTGGGTAGAAGGATGTCGACGCCCGACATTGCGGGGATACTAGAGAAGTCGAAAGAGCTTGATCAGTTGAGGAAAGAGCAAGAGGATGTGCTCATTGACATTAATAAGATGCATAAGAAGCTCCACACCAGTGAGTTGCTCTCTTTTTTGGACAATGTCTATAGTTTTCGTGCATTTTGTCAGTAGTATTGTTGTTTGATTGATTATCTGTTTATGTAGTCTTCTTGTGATGATTAGTTGGTTTGGTTTTTGAATCTTTTGTTGCATATGATGGCGTAGCTCCTGAAGTAGTTGAGAAGCCTGGAGATAATTCGTTGTCGAAGCTGAAGAATTTATATGCTCATGCGAAAGAGCTTTCAGAAAATGAAGTAACGTACGTTTACTTTATTTTTTGTTTTAGTTGAAATTTCTTGTTGTTTTTGTAATCTATGTGTCAAGATTATAAGAAATATGATTTTAAACATCATGGTTTTTGTCTTAAAAGCTTTCAATTAGAATGTCGAGGTTATAACAAATATGATGATTTTGAACAACATGGTTTTTGTCTTCAAAGCTTTTACTTAAGTTACGTTAGTTTCTTCTAACCTGTTAGGGTTGTTGATTCTATTGGTTGCAGTGTTTCAAATTTGTTGTTGAGTCAACTTGATGCTCTTTTACCTTCTGGACCTCAAGGGCAGCCACGGAGAAGGATAGGTATATCCATTCCTATAAGACTTAGTTTCTGCAGTCTGTATTTCATGACAATTAATCAAATTCATAATGTCTCCAGATGATATTCACCTGAATTAACTTTGTCAGTAAGTGAGTAAACAATAATAATTGATGCACGGAAGAAATAAAAATTTACTTTAATTAAATGACAAGTGTTTGCTTTACATGCTGAAGTATCCCATTTCAAAGTTAATTGGCAGTTACAGAAGCTTTTCAACTGCCAAAAAGAAGCTTTGTAGCAGAACTTAAATTGCAATTCAGTGACTCATATTCCTATGAGATGACACTGCCTTTTTTCTTTCTGTCTTTGTTTCTTTCTTTCTGGCGAAAAGAATATCATATTCTCTTCATTTAGCTGATTCATATATACTGCAGAAGGCAATGAGCCGAAAAGGAAGAGAATGAAGACTGACTCTGAGATTCCAAGGATTTCCCCAGCCCTCCGAAATCAACTTGAGGCCTGCGCTAGTCTAAAAGGTGAACAGGTATGCTGTTCTATCAAATCTGGTTCTCCTTATCATGTCCGGCTACCCTAGTACTATTCGTTACAGTGCTGTCCTTCACATGATTGATCCTGTTCAAGCTTGTGTTTTATTGACATTTACTATACTTTTAGGTAGCAGCCAGGGTCACTCCAGAAGATGCTGATAAGGACGAGTGGTTTGTTGTAAAAGTGATGCATTTTGACAAGGACACCAGAGAGTAAGCTTAGAACCTACATAAAAGCTATTTAAGTTTGTAATGATATCAGATTGAGCAGTCATTACCTTTCAGCAAGTTTGTCTGTTTATTAGGACGTAATGTGATGCTAATTAATAAGAAATGATTAGGAGAATGCCACTCCTCTGATATTTAGACTTAAAGAATCCTACTTGGTCCTTATCCTCATCATGTGCAGATTTGAAGTACTAGACGAGGAGCCTGGTGATGATGAAGAAGGCAGTGGCCAAAGGTAACTTTTTCATTTTGGATGATTATTAACAATTTGTTTGTAAGTTCTTTGTATTGAATGCCTTTTAACGTCACGATCTTTTAGTAGCTTACCATATATAAAATATGAAATTTTGTACTTATACAACTTAGTTCCTCCTTATATGGATACCTTTTCATCTAAGGGTGTTTGACTAATGGGATATTGGGAAGCCATTCATTTCCAAACTACAAAGATCTATTTTGAGATCACTATGCTACTGCTTCTCTGAGGATGTATATTGCTTTGCAATGAAAATTGTTGTTTGTCCAGCCCAGTAGTTGTTGAGAGACAGTATATTTTTCTTGTTCTCTTCTGTTGATTACCTACACTATTATTTCATCTGACGCAGTATTGTTTTTGTACTCTCAGAAAGTACAAGTTGCCTATGTCAGCTATTATCCCTTTCCCCAAGAGAAATGACCCTTCCCCTACCCTAGATTTTCCTACTGGAAGACATGTTTTGGCAGTTTATCCAGGAACAACTGCACTATACAAGGCAACTGTGGTCAATGGTCATCGCAAGGTGGAAATTCTATCCATCTATTGTTCTTTATATTGTTTCATTTTGTGAATGCCTTTCACAATTCTGATGTAGAGCTAACTTTTATTGTTTTCTGCATGCTTCCATTGGATGCTCAAATATCAGAGGAAGACAGATGAGTAAGTGAAATCTTCATTTACAGTTTATTTGCATACACAAAGTTCGGTAACAGTACATTGTTTATGTTGTGGTGAATTCCAACCTGTATCGTTTCACATACTTGAAAAGACTCCTTCTCCCAGATATGGGGAATGAATAGAATGATATGACTCACATAATTCAATATCTGGTGCAGTTATTTATTGGAATTTGATGACGACGAGGAAGATGGGTCTTTGCCTCAAAGGACAGTGCCATTCCATAAGGTGGTTGCCCTACCAGAAGGACATCGCCAGTGAATTAACCCTCAATTCAAGATTGTTGGGACTAGTATCATCCACTCCAATATCCAGAGTTGAGTTCAATCACCCATTACGGTTAGCCAATTATGTAGCGTCTATATTTATGATTATAGGTTTTGTAAGAAGCAATATTATGTGTGTTTAGGATCGCTTTCCAATCTTCTGACTAAGTGGAAGCGAGCAAGGGACTGAAATGGATATGAATGTGATAGATTAAGATTAAAGTCAAGTATGTGATAGATTAAGATTAAAGTCTAGTATGTGATAGATTAAGATTAAAGTCAAGTTACCCCACCCCGCCATCTCTTTGCTTGCATTCCACATGTGTATGTGCTGTATTTTCTCATATTTCTTCGTGGCCTTGGCCTTTGTTTGCACTCACCAGTTTCTAAAGGTATTGTATTTGTATCTGTTGTCACAGTCGATTCAATTTTGACGGTCCAGGATGTAACTAATTTGACGGTAACATAGAATGATGATTATTTCATTTGAACCAACAGAACAGGACAGTTTTTTGGTACACAAGTTCTTTTGTAGTTTTAGCGTGATATAGAGTTTTCACAACTTCTACAGTCAGTATTAAAACGGGGTCCAATAGCAAATTTGCCTATGCCATTCAGTCCATACTTAGCGGCACAGGCACCCAGATGTATTTGCAGCTTCTGGGAGCTCAGATCTCAGTTTGATGACTTCACTGGCAGGACCAGTGTTGTGTATCTAATATGTGCCCCTGTGCCCCTCCCCCTCCATAATAAGCTAATTTTTGTGCATCATTCACCAACCATCAAAACTCAGCAACATGTACTTTTCCACACAAATGTCTCATCATCGTATATTACTGTTGCCACCAACTTAGAATGCTGCAACCCCAACTGGTTTATGATTTCTGGCATTGCTACACGAAGGAGGTGGAAGCTTAACTTCAGAAAACCAGCAGAATTATCACCTGCCCAAATCCCATTATCAAACGTGTACAGAGCGATGGCCTTGAACCAGTCTCTTAACTTTTCAAGACAGTTTCAAATATAGATTTAAACCTGGTCGAAAGAGATCAGAGAAGCATGCTTATATTCTTATATTCTTTTCATTGCAGTGGAAGGAGAAAATATGGAGTTGGGAGTTCACCTTTGCATATCACAGTTTGTCAGTTTCCCTTTTCTGTAGTATGGCATGGTCTTATTATGTTGCTAAAGAAGCATGTATATTTTCATTCCCACTCTTAAGATTTGGAATCTTAGTGTCCATAGAAACCCGAGAGACCATGCAATTAGGGTGCTCATGCCTGCTCTACGTGCTTCAGTCTCTTGAGTCTACAAGAACAGGAAGCTAAAGTGCCTTTTAGATCGAACTTGGTATTTTCCTGTTTTTATGATTGAGTTTGTGCATGTGACTGTAGTTTGGCTTGTGGGAACTGCTTGTCCACACTGTTCTTATACATAATATATTACTTAAGCTGAAGGGTACTAGCCTCTATAATCTGTAAACTTATCAAACATTACATAATGTTTGAAATCTGTTCACCACGCACCTCTGGCTCTGCAGCCTGCAAGATCGTTATCGTGGTAAAATAACCAGCTGGTTCTTACACAATTGTGGGTGGGAGACATAATTACTGAATCCTATCTTAATAAGGAAATTCTAAGATAATGAGTATTCATTCTGAAATCTGAAATGCAATATTGAGTATGGTAAAGAAGCTAAACAATGAAGATGAAAAACTATCCTCAATTGACTAGGAAGCTAAACGTTTTCACAATTTCAGGTCCATCAATCTGCTATGCTTTAAGCAAGAATCAAGATGAAACATGAAAATCTTAATCTGACAATAGTTTCGTCAAGATTAGACATGTACTAAAGATAATCTTAGCCAGAAAGTTCAATCACTAACTCTACTCTAACAAATGTAAATTTGAATAGCAATTAACTGAATCAAATTGTTAATCAATCCGGTCCATAGCGTATGCGTTGTTCCACAAGCGTCCTGATAGTTTTTAACCCAAGGCTCACAGGCCAACCAGATTTAGTAGCCACAGCGGTAAGAGTTTGTGCCCCAAGATACAGACGACAATCAGTCGCAAATTCAAGTGCTTCCAAGTAGTGCTTCTCCAGCCACTCACAGCGTTCGGCGAATTGCTTCTGGTTTATGCCATATTTCCAAGCAAATCCACCTTCTTGTTACCCTATCTTGATGAGATCGTATGTGACCTTGTCGTTGAGTGCTAGTTCTATTGCCAAAGATGGGGGCACATTAGTCGTTGCCAATAGTTCAAGAAGACGGTGAGCCCTGTAATCTTGGCAATGAGTTCTGGTTATTGAAGCTGTCAAGTCAGACTCAGTCAGGTTCAGCTTCGATGAAGTAACGCCACACTTTTCCATAGCCGCCAGCAGCTCCGGCCAAGCTTCTTGCAACTCCGATGCACGCCTTTCGGATACGGAATCAGAAAAGTAGCAAGTGATCACTTCCTTGTTGTTGTCCATAGTCGGTTTTGAGTTGTTTTCTTAGGAGGAGTAGAGGTTCTGAATCGGAAATATAAAGAAGAAAGTTGATCGGGCAACTCTTTTCACAGACAGGGAGAGAGGAGTGTTTTGATACTAGTTGATATGAATAAAGCATGAAATGAACATCCCAATTTATAGTGAAGGTAATATCCTCTACGCATAAGGAAATCACATCCATACTCCAATAGCAATCAGGAAACGATTATTGATCCCACATAGACTAGGAAAACGATAACTAAATGTAGTGAACTAGATAAGCATAAAATAAAAAGCAACAACTACACAAATATAAGGAAATCAAATTTTAATTTCACATCACATAAAGAGCAATATAGTCATATAACTTATATACCATATCATGCAAACTTGAGAGAGAAAGAGAGAGAAGGGAAAGGGATACCCAATTCCATATCCGTCGCTCAATTCCATGTATGTAAGTATGCAAGACTCTTGCTCTCTCTGTTGCTTCGTGTTTGCTTGAATCAAATAATTGGGTATTTTCTTGATTCTCTGGTTTAATTTGTTTTTGTTGAAGGAGAAAAGATAACGAGAATAACGGTCTACTCATTCATTGATAGAAAGACCTATTTATAGGCATTACATAGAATCTCCCGAAGGATCTAGAAGTTCTATCAACTGTAATCTATTCTAATACGGAAACTGGATTAACCAATCCTACGTGTATTAGGGTAAGACACGTAACAGAAGAACAGAAATATAATTTCCTTAAACACTTCCCCTTGTGTTGCGTCCCTAATACGATATGGTGCTTATGGTGTTGCCTCGGTAAAAACCTTGCCAAGTAAAACAAAAACCTCGTGGGTAAAACAAAAGACTTGGACGAAGGGAAAAAGAGCACAACGCACCAACTACAATTGAATATAACATGTGATGCATGTAGACTCCTCCTGATGTCTACACAATGACTCTCCCTGATTGGTAACTCAATCTCGGAGTACAGATAAACGGCGCAAGCCAATGCACTTCACATACTTCAAAAGTAGACTTGGGCAACGATTTAGTCATTAAATCCAGCCACAACATCCTTAGATCAGACTTGCTATGCTTAGCATTACTTTGATCTTGAAAGAGAAGGTTGCCTAACAACTCAAAACATAAGTTCGCGTTGAAAATCAGATTCACGCGTGACATGACCTTCGTGTACTTAAACAGTCATAACGTCTTCGATACAATAGGTATGGACGAAACGTAAAAAGTTCTGGAAACTAGACACACGTAGCTTTCCAACCATACAAGGTCCATAACCTAGTTCATCTTGAGCTGATCACAAAGCTCTGTCGAAGTTGACTGTTCTGCCAAAGCAGATTCTCGGACAGATCCGTCCTACTTTACGAAAATAGCCATAACTCACTCAATATGATAGGTGTGATCAAATGGTTGGCTTCCCTGGAAAGTAGACACATAGACCTTTCCAATGGTACCAATTTCACCATTTTCCAACGAGTGGACTATCCTGCAGGTCCCGTGGAAGTTGACCTACGAAACTGGGCAGATCCTGATTTCACATTTGATGTGTCTTTCTGTAGGGATGAATAAGCCTGAACCTTTCATAATCACTGCCATTACATTGGTGTTGCGTGGGCGCATCCGGCCATTACCTTGATGTTCCTTCACACTCATCTAAGAGGGAGCGAAGATGCCCGACCGCTAGCAAGAGAGTTGAAAGACTAAGGAGAACTTTGCCTTACAAGTTTATAGTGAATGAGATGTCGAGTCAAGCATATTGTAACAAGTACATGAATGTGCTACCGTACTTAGATGGAGAATCTCTCCCAAGACTTCTTTGTCATATAGACGAAACAAGTCTTCTCAAGACTTCAACCGATCAAGGGATACATATAGACATAACTTCATCGTCCTTTAGATTGCCTTAAGCCGACAGATGAATAAGCATCATCAATAACGGTCCTCACTTACGAGACCAAGTGTTCCCAAGATCCTTTCATTCTTAATTTTGGATCAGTGGCATCTCTTAGTTTAACAAGAGTTCATCACGATTCATCTAGAATTTACACGCAAATAGGCATAATTCTTCATATCCCTTCCCCATCAAGTAAATACTAAGCAAATACCTTGCAAACGTGCTCCGTGGTCAGGAGCCACTTGATTTGGGTGAAAACCGATCTATTCAAGATCTTTATGTACATCTCTTAGTTCCCAACAGAGATAAGTTGTGACCACAAGCTGCTTGTTCAGTTTTTCAGAAACTACCTAACTGACAAGGTAGTGGAGTGCAATGACATCCATTACGAGAGTATATCTCATCGTGGTCGATTCCAGGGCATTTGTGAGAGACCTTGCGCCAGAAGGTGAGTCTAAACTCTTTTTCTCACTACGCTTTCTAACAAAGATATAACTGATAGAGTTTACTCTTGGGGTGTCGGCGTCACCTAACCAAAGCACTATCTCTTTGTTTAAACTGGATCGCATCTTTCCATTTAGGCCAATCTACAACGTTAATATTTTCTCAACGAAGTATGGTTCGATATCAAACTCATTAAACCACATCATCATGTATACCGGTATAATTTCTAAGTGTAGAGATCTCTATATGGATTGGTATTGACATTGAGGCATCCCCCAATGATGACCATAATCCAGAAATAACAGATGAATGAGTATCATTGATCAAATGATCAAGTTGTGCCAAACTCGCATTCTTCCTTGGCGAGTATGTATCAAACCAAGTGGCCTCCCCCTAAACCATGGGAGCCACGGCCTAGCGACACCATCTACCACATTTGTGGTGTCACCATGCCACCATCTATGGGTGACGACATGTCCTCTTATTTGGACATCAACATGTCCTCTTATCCGGACATCAACATGTCCTTATCCGGACATCAATCCTTGCAGGCATGTTTGCAGCATGTATATGTGATCTCGTCACTTTAGGGAACTTGATGAGACACAGTAGGGACAAACCACGACAATTCCAAGTCGTTCTACTTGAACATTCTTGTTCTTATCTCCCCCTAACGACGGGAAGACTGGCTCATCAAAGTGACATAAAAGAGATCGCCTGTCAAGGTCCTTATATAAGCGGACTATAGTCGGAAGCTCATGTCTTATTCAAAGACAATATTCATCATAAATAACCCATCATTGTGCGCTTGTGGAGGCGCAATATGGCGCAGACAACATGTGGACGATATAGATTGCAGAACGTTAACTCAATCTGTTAACAAATATGCATATCGTTACAACCGTAACATAAAGATTTGAATGATGATGGGTAAAAATGAATAAGTAAAACTATGACCCTGCTACAAACCACAGCCGTTGGACTTACAGGTCCAAAAAACCGCTGGCCTTACCGCCGGGACCGGTCAAAAAGAAACCGGTTGAACCAACCACCGGCATCACCGGACCTCTATTTTACACTTCCTTTAACGGTTCACTATTTTCTAGAGCTCCAAACGCTACCAAATTTTGTAAGCAGATATACATGGGTGTTAGGATTGCAAAACCGTCAGCCTCAACGACGGATCCGGCCTTAAACATGCCGAACCGTCCGTCGGAGTCACTGGACATCCGTGAACACTTATATTGAGCGGTTCACCACCTTCCACGTCTCCAAATGCCACGAAATTTTGTAAATCAGTAGGCTTGGATGCTAGAAATCCGTAGCCGCAATCAGAATCGCAAGAACCGGTCTAAAAGTTGGTGAACCGGTCTTTACAATGACTGGTCCGCAAGCTGAAAAACCGGAAATTCTAGGTTTTGTCAACTTTTCAATCATTGTGAAGGTTCCCCATAACATCCAATTGTTATGATTTGAGTTAAACCATTGTGAACATCACCATAACATTATTATGCCTTAAAGTGAACAATGAGAAGCCATCTAAGCCAACATCTTATGTATCATTCTTGTAGAATCACTTATAGACATTGTAATGTCTTACTTAGTGAACAACGACTTAGCATCTTGTTTATATGCTAGTCTATACACATTTTCTTTAGCGTAGGAGGGTGTCGCTCCTAATCTTTGCTAAACAATAGGCTTTACAAAACGATTAACGAGCATGGCCAATGAGAGATCATGGGAGTTCTTTTGCGTCATTTGTGCTTGTGAAAGCATGAGTAGTGCCTCCATTGTATAGGAGGATGACGCGGACGGCTTTAATGCCATTTATAGGCCGTGAGCATTGTTCATGGCTCCACCAAGTTGTATTTTGGTGATCTTTGGTCTCAATGGTTACTTTGCTCAAAAAAATGATGTCCGTGAGAGTCTTTACTCTATAGTATACGGATCATCAAAACACGTCCAAAATTGTCCCGAACGATTTATGTTAAAGCCTACATGAGTCGATGTCTCCATTCTCATCATTGGTGACAATAACCGATTCAATTAACCGAATCTTAGTGACTCATGAATGTTGCGCATTCATTATAGTGATACATAAGAAATTCTCATCAATTCTCACAATGTGTTTCAAGGTGATAAATGTTGGCGTGAATATCATTAAGTCATAGCACAGTTTGATTGCTTTCTTATGCATAAAGAGTATGTGTGACTTTAATCATAACGTCATTAGTCATTGAAACTTGAGCATTAATCCGCTCTTTGATTATTTGTGATGATCTAGTCATCGTAGTCACAACGGATTTATAAAGCACTAAATCCATGAATAGTTGTCTATTCCTTGCAATAAGCTAAGCACTCAATCTCGCTACGACACATTCATATACAAGAATGTAGAAACAACAGTCTTATGTCAAGACATAGAAACCGAAATATGTTAACAATTTTGATGGAGATTGAAAAAAGGTATTAGAATCTTTTAGAGTGCATGACATGGCGTGTAATACTACTAAAATGGACAAAACAAAGCTTAAAACATGCATATGCCAAAACTTGGCAAAATAGGTAGTGAGTCCTATATAGGGCGGCGCCACCGCCAACGGCTCACTGTTGAATCTTGTAGAGAAAAATGAGGATTTTTCAACATCTAATTTTGGATGACATTTAGCGTAACACAATTTTCTTTTTGCAATTATGAATCCGCTCAAGAGTGTAGAAGACTACTCTTGTTTGTAATGCCTTTGTAATTGTATAAGTGTGCATTGTGCCACACTTGACATTACAAATCCTCTTTTGATCCAAAATCGATGTGCATTGCGCAACATCATAATATACCAAGTGTGCATTGCGCTACACTTGGTTTAATTATGATGCCCAAGTATGCATTGCGCCATACTTGGTGCGATTTCAGCTTTTATGAATGTCACCTTATAGTAACTGGTGGTCTTTTGTAGTCCAATGTAGTGTCATGTTGTAATGCAATATATTGCATTAACATAGAGCTTATGTAGATCGAACCATATGTGCAAGACAAAATTCGAATATATATGCCAACAATTGTATCGAGGTCTTAACCATGAATTTAATTCAAAATATAACGACTAAGTAACTTTAGTCAAATATGTGAGGTGTATGTCTTCACAAAACTTGGAAAAATAAACGGATTTGTAGTCACTTAGACTTTTAAACCGAAGTCATATGCTTCATATCTTCCGCAATATACCGTTTGCTTTTAAAACCCGTAACTGTGAGAATAATGTTCTCATCTTCTTCCATATAGTGAGTTTTTTGTTGCAAGAACTCCATATATTTTGTATACATTGACCATAATATTGCTTTCATTGCAATTAGTGAACCGATGTAGAACCACATCAATGACATGATTTTTCTTTCATTTACTGGCCCAATCTTTTTTATGACATATGGGGTTCGAGGCGTTGCCTCTTCCTCTTTTCAGAACTCGTGACACGAAATTCGTCACTTTTTTTTATGTCAAATTCAAGGCTCATGTTTTGGTCAAATATTTCAACAACAAGATGAAAGATTGACTATTATCGATGTACGATAATTAATTCCAAGTATTGAATTAGGTCAAGACCATAGTTTATGGTAACTCAATTCGATGTGAATCGTGGCAAATTCCGTCACAAATCGATATTAACTGTGACAATTTTCGTCACTCATCGATGTTAACCGCGACAATTTCCGTCGCAAATCGATGTTTGTTCCTTTATTAACCACGACAATATTTCGTCGTAATACTGTGACTTGTCAAACTGTCACAAATTTCAACTTTGATATGAGGGGTCCCAATTCCTTATATCAACCCACGTTATAAGAAATGTGGGGGTAGAAGAAGGCTACGAAGCCCGTCTATGAAATTAAAATTCAAAAGCGGTAACTTTAATAAAAGCTTACTTGCTAGTTTGTCATGTAAGAGAAGTTGCCCTTTTAATTTTCAAAACATACTTCCACGTGCGTGCAGAGAAGTTGCTCTCGTAATTCCATCGCGCGAAAAATTTAATGAAAAATATAAGCATATGGTTAGTCATATTCACCATATAATATAAACTGTAAAAGTAATTAAAGAATTACTTCAGTAAATAAACTGATTTTACTCATGGGGTAAAAACTTATTACATGGAGGGGAAAATTTACCGTTTTTCCCCTCGTTCAATACCCGGAGGCGCGCTGTGTTAGGATCGGAGCAGGGTTGCGGGATCCGATCTGGTTTTCTGGATCGGAGCAGGGCAGCCGAATCGGTGGTCCGCGCGGGTGCGCTGCCGGAATCTGGGCTAGCTGACCGGGGACGCTTGCGTGGAGGCTGAGCAGAGGTCGGTGCAGGTCTGCCGGCTGCGGGGTGTGCGCGGAGCAGCTGGGCGAGGGGGAGGGGCGGCCTGCGTCGCGTTGGGTTGCAAGAGCGCGGCGGCGACGGGCTGAGATGGAGCTCGACTCAGGGCTGGGCATGGTAGAGTGCGCCGGCGAGGTGGGTTGGGGCACGCCGGAGGTGATTTGGAGGTCGCCGGGGAACTGGTGGGTGCCCAGAGCAATTTTCTGGGTGCCCAGGTCAAAATCGATAGGGTATGGCTGAAGAAAATTTTAGGGTTCTAGGGTTTCGTTATCAAGCTCGGGTTAGAGCAAAGTGCTGATAACGTGTTGAAGGAGAAAAGATAATGAGAATAACAGTCTTCTCATTCATTGATAGAAAGACCTATTTATAGGCATTACATAGAATCTCCCGAAGGATCTAGAAGTTCTATCAACTGTAATCTATTCTAATACGGAAACTGGATTAACCAATCCTACGTGTATTAGGGCAAAACACATAACAGAAGGACGGAAATATAATTTCCTTAAACAGTTTTTGAATTTGTTTTTACTTGAATCAAATAATTGGGTATTTTTGTGATTCTCTGGTTTAATTTGCTTTTGAATTTGTGTTTGCTTGAATCAAATAATTGGGTCTTTTCTTGATTTTCTGGTTTAATTTGATTAATTGGTGGGTGCGGACGCATTATATGATTGTGTTGCCCTCGGCCTTGAAAACCCTAGGGTTTACCATTTGATATGTTGTTTGGGTTTGGCTTTGAGTTGCTCAAATTTTTTGATCAGGTAAATTATAACTGTGTGAGTCACACTCACAACCTCCCACTTACTATACCAAATGATACTCGGTTGTTCATGGATTCAGATTCTCTGCTTGGATTTGCTTGAATGTCTTATAACCATTAGATAGAGTAAAGATGACATAACGATGACATGATGGTCTTAAATTGTACTCAATCTAATGATTAGAAGTCATCCAAACAAATTTAAGCAATATAAATCCGACTTACATGATTAGAGAAACCAAATTCGTTGTTCATGTCGTATTCCGACTTGCATTTAATATTTTCATTGAAATTGTTCGTGGTCGATTATTAAGTAATTTGTAAAATCTCTATAAGAAACAGGTTAATTTATTAGGTGACTTTGATTAGATCTAGTCAAAACTCAAAAAGACAAAAACTAGTTGAGATTAGAGAAAAGAGACGGAGCGGAAGAAGAAGAAGAAAGAAAGAAGATGCTGGCACTAAAGCTGGTCCGTTCTCTGGTGTTGGGAGAAACCATCAACAACAACCCTGTCGACCAAAACGACGTCGTGGTGGCCAGCAAACCCAAAACCCCACTGCTCCTCTTCCTCCCAACCAAAGAGCTCGTCACCGACACCTACAGACTCGCCACCATCGCCCGCGACATGGGCTTCGACCTCCACCCCACCCCTTCTCTCTCCCACATCCTCCTCTCCCACCCTCCGTCTTCTTCGCCGTCTTCCTCGCCGTCGACCTCGTTTCCTTCCACGTGGTCATCCACATCTCTCTCTTCCTCTTCCTCTCTCCCGGAGGCCACCGTCCCCCTCCCTTTCCCTTCCCTCGTCGGAGCTCCGGTGCCGCATCTCCGCGCCTTCGTCAAGCTCTCCCGGGGCCTCTTCAAGCTCGTCTTCGCGCCGGCGGAGCTCGTAGACAGTGAATCGGCGAGTGTTGAGAGCTACTGGGACTGCTGCTCCGGGTCGCTGTTTTCGAGGCTCGCCGGAGATAGGATTGGCACTATGGAGGGGTTTTCGAGGGCCCTGGCCGGAGCTGGGTGGAGTCTTTTCAAGACTAGGGAGAATGGCGGTGGGAGATCGGTGTATTTGTTCAGGAAGGTTGATGTAAACAGGGTTCGGGATGGGGAGTGTAGGATAAGGGAGCTGAGGTTGCCTGCATTGGATTTTCGGAATGCTCCTTTGCGGATTTTGCAGTACATTCTTCTTATGACTGATGATATGTTCTATCTCGCATGAATTGTGAAAATCGGTATGTGCTCTACTTGATTTTATGTATTTGTGTATATAATCTGTACTAAGATCAGAGTATGTTGATGGTTGCGGTGAATTGGATATTTGTTGGTGCTTTTTATATACATGGAGCATGGACCGGTGTTGTGCATTACATTGATGATAGTAGCATATTGCAGATATAGTTTATGACTGGTATTGTTATCTTACTTATATGTAGTAAACTTTGCATTTGTGTTGGCTTTAAGATATTTACTAATTGCAGCATTCTTTTTGACCTTCACACATAATGCTGCTCAATTGCTGTATTCTCATGTGATGGTCACGGGCATGAGCTGGTTAGAAGAAATGCCTTATAATATTCGTATCAGTATAAGAAGGGGGTGTCTAGAATTCAACCCATAGTTTTGCTCTTCCCTTACTTTATAGCATTCCCAATCTTCGTTATTCTTGTATAGCCAGCAGGTGTGATTTCAATTCCTGGTCTTTCAGATGTATTCATTTCCATTGTAACCTGAGACCTTGATATCGCGCAACTTTCCTCCCTGATCTCTTTATTTCCATTTCTAGAGGTGAGAAAAGAGCTTGGTGTTTCAAATTTCACTCATGTTTTCCTGCAATTCCCTTTTTAGTTTTTATTAGTCGTGGATCACCATTTCCCATTCCCCGGGCCATCCTTTATGATTTGGGCAGCAGGAATGCATCTTTGGCCTGGAATATTTCTCATGGAAGGGTAAATTTATGGGAGATTCTACTAAGGAAGTGACCCCCCCTATATTTCTACGCACACTAAAGCACATTGTGTGAAGGTGTACCAGAGAGTAGTGACCACTTATTCCAGCAACGAGCAGTGACTTTTAACTTGCAGTACAATCTACTTCAGTCCCCAGTGGCTCCATCCTCTTGTTATTGAGAACTTTTGCGCATTTCCTAATTGAGTGAAAGTTTGAGGTAGTTATGTTAGGGTCATCTTTAAGCAAAACTGGGTTCTCTTTTGATGGACTGCGGATAAGCTCTTGGATGTAGTTTAATAAACATCACAAATTCACAACTGATAAAGATTTTCTAAAATTTATTTCGAGCAATTATTTATTCAGCTACAGGACAAGAACTTCTTACCAAAGAAGGATACAGAAACTTACTGGAGAAGCCCTCTATAACAAGTGAATCTTGTTAAAATGATAATGCTAGAGAAGAATGTGATTTCTTCCAACCTGATGTTGGTATAATTCTTATTCTTGTTACATTTACCAGCTTCAGGCAGTTTGAAGCCTTGTTGAACCTTTCTTGCATCTCTAATTCATGGTCTCTAAAACTATGGACAAGTTAATTTCAAGTTCAAGATATGAAAGAGTTATAATGTAGACAGAATACAAGGATGTTTGCACTTTCTTTAGGTTAAGTGGATGGAGCCAAAAAGAAGGGTTGTTCAAGAGATTCGGGGTCAGATGTGGATGTTCGTCTGTGTCTATTGCGTTGTGAGCATCTGTTCCTGTAGGGTTCAAGATTCAGAATTTAGACAATGTTCTAGCAGCTTTATTGTTAGACCGGAAGATGGTGTATAGTTCATGTGTTATACATTTTATTAGCTTGAATCATAGAAAATAGATTTAGCTTATTAGAACATCAATGCGGTCAATGGGAAGTTTCTATAGAATTTGTTCCTATGCAAGAGTAGCTTAGAAAGCTCACAGTTTGACCAGGAAAGAGAAAATAGGAAGCTTAATGTTAGTAGGAATCTGTCCAAACATCTTTCATTTCAATTGTGTGTGTTCCAATTAGAGAATTAGAGTTACATTCTGTGATCTCTATTGTCTTCCCAGTGGTGTTCTTTTCCTTTGTCAATGTATGAAAACCATGGACTTAATTTGTTCTCTGTGCGGTCTTGAACATTTTAATTTCTCTGCTATGCACCTTTTCAAACCCAACTGTTTCTATTTCTCTTATTGAACTGGGGAAGGGATTCACTGATGTGAGAGTTTCGTTAACATGCATAGGAAATAAGAATGGACAAATATCAACAATAATTATAAACAAATATGTCAAATAACCAAAATCCCCATGTTATGTCTTTAAATTACAGCTAAACCTTTTAAAATGGACACGTGTCTCATGTTATGGTTATCTTAAGGTGACCAACTCTTGTCACCGAAGTCGGTTTCAGGAAATATATTCAACAAATGATTAGAATTAGGGTTTTTTGTTATTTTATCTGATCTTCTACTTGCCTCTCATCAGTACTTCCAGACCTGCTAAGCTGTGCATTTATAAATTCAAAAAATGAAAATGCCACCCCTAGAAATATAATATGGGAAAGTTGGAACCAAAAGTTATTTGCCTCTTTATGTAAGGAATTTTGGTTTTCTCTTCTAATTCCAACTCGTTGGAAATGGTGAAAGAACTGGGCTTGTGAGAATACTGAGTCTGGAGTTCCTGTTTGATGAGATTTCCTAAGTAGCATGTGTGCTTTCCATTCTTGCTATCAGCCTAATAAGCATGGAATCTTATTCCTAGAAATCTAAGAGATCATGAGATTGGAGACCTCATCCTGCTCTCCTTGTTTTAGAATTTCCCTTTATATCTTGTAGAACCAACAGAAGAGCCTAATGTCTTAAGTTTTCACAAATGTTCACTTGCAACTTCTTCAACTGTGCATTGTATGTTGCCATAGAAAGTAGAATCTCTGATTGTTCAGAAAGTAGAATCTCTGTAACAAGTATGCAGAAAGTCTCCGCAGATTTTGCCTGGTCCCATACCTTCCTCCAGTCGATACGGTTGGAGCAGGGGGTAGGAGCATGCGCTTGTGGATGAGATGCTAGCTGTCTCTATTTCCCATAAAATATGACCATGTCCAAATGGAGATGCGTACAAACAGTATCTTATATTTTATTTTTTATAAACTTTAGTACTTTAAGTTTTAAAAACATCATAACGGTGTCTCAAATTTTCACCATAACCCAATTTTAACACTTTTAGCTGTTAGTTCTGTTACAGGGGTTGCTGGCAATTTTTACCCTAGTCCAAATCTTATGCTCCTAACAAGCCTAGGAACCCCACGAGCTTGATTATGGATAAAAAATTCATATGTTTTGTCCCGCTCGAGTTCGATATAAAACGAATGAGCGGAACATTTTGTTTTAAACAAATAAAAGATTAGACGATATTAGCTCTTCGGAGATAGACGATGTAGAACAAGTCTCACCCGCCGAAAACAAAAGGTCTACCCCACTCACGGAGCCCACCCTCTTTCCTTTTATTTAATATTTTATTAATAAAGAAAAGAGACACAAAATGTAACTTTGGATGAGAAAACACCCCCAATAAAAAGAGAATTTGGTTTTTCTACTTGGATTTATATTGCTTGAATGACTTCTAATCATTTGATTGAGTACAATCTAAGACCACCATGTCACCTTTTTGTTATCTTTACTTCATCTAATGGTTATAAAACATCCAAGCAACTTAAATCCAAACAAAGAATCCGGATCCAAAAGATACAATCCAAACCCAAAAAAAAAAAAAACAACCGAGAACATAGAACATATATATTGGTATTTGCCTCGAAAACCATTACGCTACGCGTACATGATCATGATCCGACAACTATTTCCCACACACTTTTGAGGTCCACTAAACTTCTTAGTTTCTTACCCTTTTCTTTCTCCCAGCAGATATTCACACATAGTGACAGAGATTTCAATCACTCCTTAACCCAATGTACGTGCGCTCTTTCTTCCTTTCTCTTCACTCTCTCTTGGTATACCCAATTCCCATACTTGAATTGTATCTTTAATTTTCTAGCAAGTTGAGTCTGCCACTTGATTCTACTCCTCTCTATTTCAATATCTGAATATTTGGGTTTCTGGGTGTTGGAACTTTGGTGGGTATGACCATGTCTGGTTCGCTCTTAATTCTTTATGACAGTCCTTCACTGGAGCTTAATTACTAGATATAGATTGTTGTATATATGACTTCCAATTTTCAAATGATATTTGTGTTGAAAAGTCTATATGCGTTCATATTGTTGGTCTTATTTCTCCTTGAGATGAATTGGGGTAAAATTGTTAGGATGAGATTAAGCATTTGCATGAAAAGAATTACTCTTTTTGTTGTTGCAATTATCTAGTTACTGATATCGAAATGTAGACAGTTCGCTGTTCGCTGTGATATTCTGTTACTGGTTACTGAACTTATTGATTTTTCAGTAGGGTTTACTGTTACTAAGCTTGAGATGGTGTTTCCCTGAATATAAACTTTATTGGTTATTAGATAGCATTGTCTTGTCTTTGGTTATCTGATACAGCTGTTTTTTGAATGTCAGAGGATATAGAAGTAGCAAGGCTTATAATCATTCTACATTGGAGCGATAGTTAGCTTAAAGTTCGCGTTGGATGTCATGAACAGATAGTAAGGTTGGATATCTCTACACTCTTCAGTTTCTTTACCAGCATCCTCTGTTGGACCAAGACCTTATATTATGCTTAAGGGCTTAAGCCGCTTTGAGGGTTGGGACAAAAACTTGTGTTACCTGTCGACTTTTTACTGGAATGATAATGCGTATCTTATGTTTCTTAGAGTTCATAATGGAGAATCGGCCTCATTAGCTTGGATTAGGGAAGTATATAGAAGTAACGTGGTGGAATAATTTGCAAATTTTTTTGAAATAAAAGCCTCGACTGGTTCGATGGGAAAGGAAAACTTATCAGAGGCTGAAGGTGGAGTCAGTGAGGAAGGTGCCTCACCTAGACAGAGTGATTATCTAGGGACTCACCCACGCCATAGTCTTGACAAGGAGGCCGGATTGCCCACTTGTCGTGTGTGCCATTGTGCTGAAACTGACAAAAGGGGAGATGCAGCATTAGAGTTCTTGGGTATCACTCCTCCTTCACAAGAAGCACACGTAAGCCACCGGGAAGTAAATCCTGACAGCAATGTAGCCCTGAAAGATGCTGAAAGTGATAGTTCTGTCAAGAAAACTGTTGGACAAGAATCTAGGTTTTTGGAGTTTATAGGCCCTGACGGAGAAGTTTTCATTTGTAGTGCTGATCTAGAAATGGGTTCCTGTCAGCATCAAGACACTTTACTAGAGCTTGGTTGCTCTTGCAAAAATGACCTTGCTCTAGTACACTATTCATGTGCACTCAAATGGTTTATTAACCATGGATCCACTGTGTGTGAAATCTGCGGACGTGTTTCAAAGAATATCAGAGTTACAGATTTCAAAAAGGTTCTTGTTTCATTAAAAGAGTATGAATCATTGAGGGAAAGAACTGCTAGTGGACAAACCGATCCGCCACATGCCAATACAAGTACGGGCGTGGATCCAGATGCTGTAGCTGCTATCCGAAGGCAACGGCTGAGTGAGATTTCCTTGTGGTTTAGGCCACATAATAATGGTCACAGTAATAATAATACAAATGGAAATTCTGTTGCAGCTTCACAAGTTGCATCAGAAGATCATCAGAATACTGCGGTTGCCCCTGCTGAAAATCGTGCAACAAAGTGGGCTATGGAAGCTACTGCTATTCTGCTTGCCACAGGGCTGCTTACTGTTACTGTAGCGTGGCTTTTAGCTCCTCATGTGGCGAAGGTATGTCAGTTTTGTTCTTAGTTGAGTTTATCATAAGATGTCTCAGATAATAGTTTATTTTGAATTCCGCACCCTTTGTGTGGAACTTCATTTATACATTTGTTAATACATCTTTTTAAATGCTAGTCAAATTGAAATTTTTTCAAAAAACATAAGCCTGAGATTAAGGTCAACATGACAGCAGATTGCTGAGGGATAGTATATATTGGACATGAGAAACCACAACTTTATACAGGTTGAATGTTGAGCATCATTTTCATATGTTCAAGTCTGTTGAAGGTTGAGCATCATTTTAGAAACCACAACTTTATACAGGTTGAATATATCTCAACTTGAAGAAACCAAAAAAAATTGTATCTCAAGGAATAGTTTGGTGATGCAGAAAGATTTTCAGCTCTTCCGTAGAACATCAATAAAAAAGATAATCTTATTCAATCTGATCAACTCTTCTGATTGTAGAGATTCAAGTAGTACAGTAACAGTTTGGGTTTTGGTACTTTAGTGACTTATCCGTAAATATGTTGTTTGAGTTGGCACTTTCTACAAGGAAATTTTATCTATCATTTACAGTTATCACTACCAGTTTCTATGGTCTTCTTTGCTCAAACAATATCTATCAACTCACATGTTGTATTAGCATACCATAGTGATCCAAATTTATTGCTGTACAGTAATTTTTGTGATACTTTTCCTGTTACGGTTCACTACTGAATGTGTTTTTGTACAAGTTCTGTATGACTAAAGTCTTTGTTTGCTTAGCTGTATATTACTACACCCTCAAAATCTGTGCTAGCCCTTTCTAACCATAAACTTGAGGATAAAAAAAGGAGCATATACAAGCTACTTCCTAGACTACCATGTTACCTTTCTTACGAAAAGCAGCCTTGGAGTTTCTCATATCTAGGAGAAAACTGCATCACCCAGTTAATGCTGGAGAAGACAATAATAAGGTGCTGGAACTCCATTTGAACCGATTCAGAGATGAATGAATACTAAAACCAGGAGAGGTTGAGGGACATAGACCTGCTCAAAGTGATTCCTCTTCCACGGTCCATCTTCTCACCTCCTCACCCCTCACATTCTCAGATAGCCATCTTTCCTTTCTGCCCAAATCATTCAGCTAATGTCGCCATCACTCTAGATAAATGCTTCTTCACCCCAAAATGTAGCCACACACTCATCTGGGATGACTAAACACAGAATCTTTTAGCTTTTGGTAAGGGGAAAAAAGCCAGAATTCTTTGGAGCTGTGGGGTGCTAGTGGTAGTCTGGGTGGTCTGGATGGAGAGAAATAGAAGACTATTTGAAACCTATAGTGGGGTGGAGAGGGAAGACCTGTGGGAGAGAGTCAAGTTCTGGGCATCTTTATGGGCATATACTTCTAAGGAATTCAAGGATTATAGCCTTTTCTTCCATTATTCTTAACTGGGAAGCAGTTGTATTATAATCCTTTGTATAGTTTTAGTTCTAAAAGTTTGAGCAGCTATGCATTCAGTCATAGCTGCTCTCTTTTCTTCTTAAGCGGACTCCTTGTCCGCCTCCTTGTTCTTTGCTTTTTGTCTCAATAAAAAGCTGTTTCTTAAAAAAAAAAAAAAAAAAAAAAAACACATATTCCCTCAACATTCTCACCAAAGGGACAGTGCTATTAAACTGCGCAAAAGTAAGCAGTTCACACTCTGCTCCATGCACATCACAGACCATGGAGGAGAAATAAAAACAGGTCTTCTCCTCTAAACCCTCCAATTAGCAGTATTCTTGCTTACACCTGTACCTAAGTAGGTATTTTAAAGACATGTATTTAAAACACCTAACTTTCCTATTTCTAGTCGTCAATAGTCAATCACTTCCTAGGGCCCATAAAATCTCTGTATTGCAGAAAAGTAATTCATGTATTTGTCTTGGATGGAAGCATGTGTGCTTATTCAACTTCCTTGTCTTTTCCATTAGGTCATTCTTTTATTTAGATCCTCTATTGCATTATGTTTTTATCCTTTTATCACAATGCATTATTTACGTTTTGATGGGATGAACTCTTCTTTGATTTGCAGAAAACTGCCAGAAGTGGTCTCCATATTCTCCTAGGAGGAATTTGTGCTTTAACAGTTGTGGTTTTTTTCCGATTTGTAAGTAGCTTATACCCCCTTTTTTCTTACCTATTATGTACCTTCTATCCTTTGATATTTGCATTAAGTTTAATTTATTTTTTGTTGATTCGTACATGGCTAAGTTAATTCAATAATTTCTGGTGTTATTTCTTAAGTCACACTATGAATATCACATGGATTATATGCAACTATGATGCGTGCTAGTTGATTCTTGATCTGCTTCTTGATTGAGATTTTCCTAAAAATTTGCAGTGGCACCCTAGATCCCTAGGGAAGAAAATTGTGAAACCTGGTTTCCAGATTTGACATCCTCTTTTTAATATTCTTTTCCCGACCTTTCTAAATAACCATCAAGTTGTATGTACCTATGGCCACTCTGCTAGGAAGTTCAGAAGAATTAAGAAGATGAAATGCACAGTTTTGACTCATGACTTTTCGATTTTCACCTTCTAGTTGTCTTTAGGGCTACGTGAATGTCTTGAAGTTTTCTTCAACGGTTGATGCTGCAAAAGCACCAAATCCATCATCTAGTGCTAGTTTTCACTCCCTTCATAGTAGACATCCCTGCACGATCTAGCAAACCACCACCTATAGAATGGCTCTGTCTCCCTTCGAGGATTGGTCCAATGTTGGTTGCTTCTCAAATTCCATCTCAGTAGCAGATCTTGTTTTTCCATACTGTCTATTCCTCCCCTCATTAAGCCCATGGGAACACAGATTACCAATCCTCTCGAGACTTGGAGGGTGTGCCAAGATAACCAAAGTTTTGATAGCAGTTGTAATTTATTCGCCTTGAAAACAAAATCAAACCTCAGATTTCAGTTAAGTAAAATATGTTTTTGGTGTTCAATTGTTTGTAAGACATCTAGTGCATTATTGAATTCTTGGTTCTTTTTTTCCACTTCATCTTGTACATAGATTGTGGATGGTAGTTTAGTAGGAAATGAGGCTGTGGAGGAAGTGAGGAAAAGAAAAAAGTGTGTTTAGCTTTTAAATTTGACTTTGAAAAGGCCTACGATCTTGTGATTTGGGATATTTTGGATTTAGTATTGAAGCAAAAGGATTTTGGGGCTGTTTGAAGTAGGTGGATAGGAAGGTGTTTGAGGTTAGTCAATTTCTGTATTCCAATGAGCCACAAGAGGACCAATGATAGAAGACACGTGCTCACTTTTATGTACTTCGGTGGTTGATGGAAGTGTAATGGTGGAACGAGTGAGTCAATGAAGGGTTGGCTATTGGAAGGAAGCAATGATAACTCTTACGGTTTATGAATGACAAGATGTTCCTTCTTAAGAAGTTCAAAGTTTTAGAAGTTTTATTCCTGATTTTAGATGTGTCTCAGTGTGATATTGGCCTAAAATTTTTGTTTGATTTCAAGGATAATTAAGAGAGCAAAGTGGAGGAGTTGTTGAGTGGTGCTGGGATGTGACATGGAACACTGGTCTTTAGTATAAATGTATATATAGGATTGCCTCTTACAGGTTCACCAGAAGCTATTAATTTTTAGGATCCAGTGGTGGAAACAGTAGAAAGGAGATGAAAAGGATGTAGTCAAAATTTCCTTTCAAGAGGGGAAAGGTCAAAACTGGATTAAATCTGATTTAAGCAATCTGGGCAATCCACTGTGAGTCTCTTTTTTCGGATTTGTAGTTGTGGCTAGAAGGGTGGGAGGGGATCATGTGGTTTTCTCAAGCCAAGGCAAAAGGGGTGTCAGTGTGGGAAGCTTTATTAAAGAAGAATGAAGTTATACTTGGAAGATGGGTTTGGCTCTTCAATGATGGGAGAGATGCCCTATTGTATGCTGTCATCACAAGCAAGTCCTATATGTTGATGGTTGGGATTCCAATGTTGTCAAGAGAGTAAGCCATCAGAGGAGTGCCTGTCCGGACGCTGGCGTATGATGTGTAATGATGCTGCTTAGATTGCAGATCGTGTTTTCCTTCATTCCCCGATTGCAATGAGCTTATGCAGAAATTATTTATGGAGGCTAATTTCTGATGTGATCCTAGCTTCTTGCAAGGTCTTATTGTGTTTGAGGTATAAATTCTTTGGAGGAAAGATCAAAGGAAAAATGTTGGGAGGTTGTGCTATATACCAATCATTTGGGTGGTGCATATGCAACAGAATAAGAGTCTTCGAGGGAGCTGGGATGAGAAGATAGAACACTTGAAAGATAGAGTTTGGGAGGTTTTGCTATATTCCAATCATTTGGGTGGTGCATATGCAACGGAATAAGTCTTTGAGGGAGCTGGGATGAGAAGATAGAACACTTGAAAGATAGAGTTTGGTACATGGCTTCGCTCCAAGGCAGCAGTTTCTTATTGGATTGAGAAGTTGTGCTTTTGTGTAGGTGTCGTCTACCTTAGTTGTATTACTTTTGTATCTCTATGTTTGTTAGATCCACTCTGTGGTTGTTAAGATTGCTAGTTAATTCTGTAGACACCTTGTTCCTACTTTGTATTTCCTCTTTTTTGTTAATCCTTTTTGTTAATAATAGTTTCTCTTTATCATCTTTTGAATACTGCAGTTTGTGCTTACAAGAATCAAGTATGGACCGGCACGCTACTGGGCAATATTGTTTGTCTTTTGGTTTCTCGTTTTTGGAATTTGGGCTTCACGAACACATGGCGCTCACAAAACATAATTCTGTTATATGCTACATAAGCTTGTCAATTCATCCTTTTTCCTTTTTCCATCTCGGAAAGAAATTCTATAGAACTTCCTTTATCTTGTTCAGAGTTTTCAAGTGTTCTTCAAATGCAAAATTGTAAATGGCTATTTTTTGCTCTGCACAGTGATTTAAATATAAGTTATGGCCCTCTTTGAATGGTAAGATATCAGCAATGACCTAAAGATACGTTTGGCTGCATCTGTATCTCTTTATTCTGGTGACAAAATAGAGTTGGAGTTGGGGAATTCCTGTGTTTTCTGGGTATTTGACATTTACTTTTGTTTTTTCTTTAAGGAGAAAAAAAGCGTTAGACTAATCAAAACTAAACCGATGAGGATCAAAAACTGGAGCAAACGACTAATGCAGGGAACGATGAGGACTTAGAGAAGCAGAGTGCCCATATTTGCTGGTCTGTGAAGTTATCAGTGAATGTCTGAATGATATAAACTGAGGTCAATGGAGTAATGTAGATGTAGATGTAGCCCTCCCAAAGAGCATGGGCCCAGCAACAAGGACTTCAGATCATCCCAAATTTTCTGCCATTGCGACGAATTACAAGATCGGCAGCTGTAGAGGATCTTGAGCTTGGTGTGGAATGGATAGGAGGTTTTTCAGTTTGCGTGAGAAGTATATATACCTGGGAATATACTGCTGCTACTCCAAGGCCACTTCAAATTTCTTCTTCTTGATCTCTTTTCTAGAGCAGCAGATTTAGAAAAGATGTTTCCATCTTCCATCAACGTTAGATTTCTCTATTTCTTTCTCCTAATTACATAAGGAGGGCCTTAACCGGCCTATGTCTAGACTAGACAAAGTTTGGTTTTATAAGTTTCTCCTTTGAAAAAGAATCCCACATCTAAATTTTATTCTTATATCAAACACCTAATATGGTTAGACTTTAAAACTTAGGTTGCCCAGCTTGTAACCCAGAGTCAGGGGCATTATAGGTGAAGACCGTGGAAACTTGGGAGGGTCTCGAGTTGGTGAGGCCCTCGGCTAGGAGTGGCCATTACTACTAGACCAGGGGTCTGCGTGCGCTGTATCGTCTCCCTCTGGAGGGGCATGTACATAAGGAAGCTTTGCCTCCTAAGCCTGACCCGCCTGGGACAATACTCGTTTCCTTATCAGAGTGAGCGAGTACTTGCTTCACGTATGCGTCCTCCCGAGGGGACGCCTATGTCCTCCGAGACTATAAAGGGCTGTCGATATGGGTGGGTTCGTACGAGACCATGTCTGCCTGCTCGACCCCCGACCTCCACCTTTTTATGTGCCCCAAGACACAATGCCTGTCAAACGACTCGTTGTTCATAACAATGAAACCTCTCACATCATGACTTAGAGGCTTCCTTCCCATTTTTTTAAGTACCCACCTCCACACTCAAAACTATCAGCCTAGAATTGTTGCATTGTCGTCAAGATCATACATCCTGCACGTCCACTCTCCTGTAATATAAACTCAACAATTGAGGTACTTGGTCGAGCTATCCTATTTCAGAGGTACTTCTCTAGCTATGTACTTGAAGTAGATATCTTGAGAGTTAAGAGTGATCTATTCACTTGCTCTATGTACGGTGCTCGACTTTTGTTGAAGGCATTACCATGGAGGTTTGGCTCTGGCCGTCTGGCGTCAATGTGTTCCTCCCTATCGGGGCTTCTTATCGAGGTGTCTTTTTCCGAAGAGGATCTTCCAGTTTCCTTCATGTCTGGATGGGGATATGCTTCTGAATTCTCTCTTTGCTCTTTGAAAATACAGATAGTCTGTACTCAGCATATGGTTTGCCTAGAAGCGACGAGATAGATGAACTGTATATCTATCAACATTGAAATAGAATTCAAGATCACGTTGTTACTTCTGTTCCCTATAGAATGTTTCGTTGTGGTCTATTAGGTAAGTCATGGTGCAAAGCTGTTCATACTGATGTAATCCCCAGTTTGGCCACCTATGGGATTTGCTAGTTCTGTTCCCTGACTGTTTCTAAAGTCTCTTGTTGTACCTACTACCTTATGATGAATTCCTCCTGCTAGTG
Source organism: Fragaria iinumae (assembly GCA_009720345.1). Classification (NCBI taxonomy): domain Eukaryota; kingdom Viridiplantae; phylum Streptophyta; class Magnoliopsida; order Rosales; family Rosaceae; genus Fragaria; species Fragaria iinumae. Next base: position 18,626,764 of record CM019117.1, on the reverse strand, counting down.
GCAGTGTGAAAATGAGTATTCATGGTCATGGAATTAGAACTTCAGACGGAATAATGACAAGTTCTAGAGGTGTTTTACCATCGAGGAGGTATTTGAGGCTGAATTCTACTGTTTAGAAGTGACCTGGAATCGCGATATTCTGAGTACTTGCGGTGGAATACATTCAGAAATGAGTGGCTGATCTTACTCTGAAAGCTCTATGTGATAACCACCCTATACACATACATAAACTTATGAAATGAATTTATAACATACATCATTAAATTGAGAATTTGAGATCCTAAATTACTGTGGAAGTGCTTCCGACTTTCTCAGGATTGAACAGTTGTGCCCACTAAGTTCCAATTTCCTATTACAATGGCAAAATAGAATAGTACAAAGTTCCAGGAGATGAGCACAAGAGACCTAAATCTACTTCCTAGAAAGGCATTGTTTGGACACTAGAACACAGGTAGACACAACAACCAAATGAGATAAACTAAAATCAAACACCACTCAATTCCAGAATATGTAGAAAAGACAAATCATAGAAACAATTGTATCAGTTTCCACATACAGACCAATTCCAAACAAAAAAAAAATTGAACAAGGAGCACAGCATACCCATTGTCTGGATCTTCTGGCAAAGTTTTGCGATGTTAGAAGCTCAAAATGCAAATCCCAACGAAAAGAAAAGGCTTCTACTACTAAGGAACTTAAGGATTATAGTCTTTCTTTCATTATCCTTAACTGGCAAGCAGCACTAGTATAAGCCACTAAGTAATTATTTAGTAATAGATGAGCTACTAAGCCTTGCCCTAGTTTTGTTATTTAATGCGGACTGTTTGTCTGCATCCTTGCACTTTGCTTTTTGTTTCAATAAAAAGCTGTTTCTTAAATAAAAATGACAAGCAGAAAGATGTGCTTGTAAAGAGAAGCTTCCTACACTCTCAAGCAGGAAGTGCAATGAACACTAGAGTGGGGGTGGACAAAACCTATACACCTCAAGAAACTACCAAAGAGAGAGACAAAATAGAACAAATAAAGCAGGAGTAACTTGGGTCTATAGCATGAAAAATCTAAACATAACTAGATACTGCAGACAAACATGACCACATTCCACGTTAAATCAAAACCATCTAGTAACTTAGGTCTAAACATATAAAAACACTAAGAGCAATGAGACAACAACTTTCCTGTAGGAACCATAACCTTTGCCTCCAAATGCAAAATGCATGCAACAGATGCAACAAAAAAAAAAAATATTAATCTTAAGCATAATTTTCAATCTTATAAATGGAGTTGGTAGCTTAGTAGTTTAGTATTTATGAAGGGGAGACAAAAATAAAAACACAAAACATTAATTCAGGATGGTATAACTATTGTGTTAATATAGAAGTAATATTTGTAGCTGTCTAGCTGAGATACTCTATAGGATTCATTGCAATAGGCTCTGAAACCTCACAACATTTATGAAGAATTCATAGATTCAAGTGAACTAGGGTGTTCATCATCAATTCAATTCGTCTAAATCACCCACCATCACTTGTGCTGCAACCAAGGATCTGTGTAGGCTCATGGCCTCCTGTACTGCAGACACCAAGCTGGGTTTTTTTTTGAAAGCTTTATTTATTGTTGTATGTTCTCTAATAAGGAAATCCCAACTAGGAATTTGAACAAAGAAGTTATTTCCTAGAAGTATATCAAATTACAGAAATCCGTTTAAAAAACCCTAGTGTCTTACCTTGATCAAGATATATCATATTACTCATGTAAAGACTTGCATATGCTGAAAAAATTGAAGACAGATAGCATCATATAAAATCGAATGCAAAATATTTCACTAATAAAGTCAATAGCAGCGAACAGTACCACTAGGTAAACATTGGCACCAGTCAGCATTAGAAACCAATACTAGAAGACTTTGACCGAGATTTATTCTTACTAGACAACTTCATGAGGCGTGCATGTTCTTCTTCCTCTTCCATCTTTTTTCTCCTAGCAGCCTCTTCTTTCTGTCTCTGAATCAGCTCCAACTCCCGATACCGTTCCTCCTCTTTGCTCTGCAGTTCCATAGCTTCTCTTCTCTGAGCCTCTTCCACCCTCCTCCTATTCTCCTCCAGCATCTTATCCAGCTCTTCTCTCTCTCTTCGAGCTTGTTCCTGCGCAATGTAGTGGCCATATCAACGATTTGTAACGTTCAATATAAACAAAACTTGACACATGCAAAAGTCATTTACACGAATAACATATGCATCTATTCGCACTAAGTTGCTTACTTCTTTCTGTCTCGCTTCATTAAGAGCAGTGTCTTTCTCTTTCTGAAGCTGAGCTTGCACATCCTCAAGCAGCTTCTTCCGGCCTTCCTCTATCCGCCTCTCTATTTCCATCTTAACTTCCTCAGAGCTCAGCCTCTCCTCTACATTTCTCCGAATCGCTTCCTCTATTCTCTGCGCCGTCTCCTCCTCCAATCTCTTCAGCTCCGCCTCCAGTAGTAACCTAAATTCCCACACCACACTCAAATTGCATCACAATCAAACCAACCAACACTAGTTCATACTACATTCAATCTAATCAATCCTTATAACAATTATGTTCTTCGATTCGAAATGAAGACTCGGTTGATCAAAGTTACCTGGCCTTTTCTTCCTCCTCCTTCTTGACCTTATCGGCGGCATTTTTCCGATCAGTTGTCATCGGGCGAGGGGGAGGAGTCGGAGACTTAGGTGGAGGAGACGGAGAGCTGCTCTTGCTTCTATGCCTGCGACGTCGTCTCGGCGTCGGAGAGCGACTCTTGCGGCGCCGGTAACTCGGCGACCGGGTCCTCCGGCGACGCGGGGAGACACTAGAACGATTCCTTCTGCAATTCCAAGGCGTACGAATGAGAAAGGAGTGTAATGAGTGAAATGGAAAGTTGTGAAATTGGAGGTGGAGGTTGAAGTGACCTGGAGTAGGGTGAGCGGCTTCGGTCCCGTCGGCTTCTTCCTCTCGACGGCGACTTTGATATGCTCCGTCCCATCTTCTTCTTTCAGCTCTGCCTCAGCCCCTCTTCCTCTTGTTTTACTTGGGATTTCACACAAGGATGTTAAATACAATTTTTTTTTTTTCAAAAAAGAAAAGAAATTACTTTTCAATTTATTTTTTTTGATCGGGGGTTAGCCTTAGTTAGATTAGGTAACACACACTCATGCAGGGTATCCCAGTAATTACTGGATTACTCCACTGCATTGTCATGGGGTAGGAAAGCGAACAGACACATGACCTCACCACTAGCTGACTCTAGACTTGGGGTTCCAAACTAGACATTCTACCGCCCTACTATCCCTAGTAGTTAATTACTTTTAAATTTCTAAAAAAAAAAATTGGACGTCACGCCAAACATGTTTCTACCTCTTCCGAGATCACGGGACAGGAGGTCGAATCCTTAGCTCCGGGTCTTGTAACTGCACAAACAACAGTGCGTCAGGAGTCGGGACTAGGGTGGCCCAGTCTTCGACTCTCTGATGTTTAAGTCAGCGTTCGATTACTACTTGTATAGTACGGGAGTATGGGAGGAATAGTGAACTTACCTCTTTTGGGAATTCGTGCATGTTTTATAGGCTAGTATTGGGGTTTTGTCATTAGTTCTCGATGTGAGACTGCTTTATGGTGTTGTTCAGTCTCCCTCCTTTCGGGGGTGTTTAGCTGTTGCAGAGTGGGTCTAGCATGTGTATTGTTGTTACGCCTCCACTCTTCAGGTGTCTACAAAGGTCTTGTTGGCAGAGTCTTGGCCGGAATGATCTTCGGCGAGTGGGTAATGACGCTGCATTCTCGGCATGCCCAAGTGTTTTGGTTATGTATTAACAAGTCCCCAGTCCGAGAGAGCTCTTGGGTGGGGAATTATTCCCAAGTTATGTTGAGAATGTGTCTTACCCGGGAGTTGGAGGCATGGTGTCGAGTCCCCAAGTCCCCACGCGAGGGTTGCGAGGTGGCTGGGTTTAAGTTCCGAGAACTCGGTACGAACCTTTGCGTCATATCTCGCGTGTGTCATAAATGGCTAGTTTATGAGGAACACTCGGTCATTTATGACGAGTTTTAAGGACGTAACGGTTCTGTTGATTGGGCGTTTTTTTTTTTAACTGGCACGTATCTGACTCGCGTTCGTGGGATCGTGGGGCGCGTCGTAAATGCCTCGTGCGATCGTGGTCGACGTGGCTTTTCCCTGACCATTGAGATGGGGGAGATCTGGACGGTCGAGGTTAATTTGGATGCCTATAAATAGGTCTGGAGGAAACATAAGGAGGGAGTTTGTATTTCAAAAACAAAGAGACTAGGGCTAAAAGAGGGAGTTTGTTTTCAAATTTCTGGAGAGGTGTCTTGCTGATCTGTGGAATCGAACTTGGGGAACGTCCAATTTCATCCTCGATCGATCGGGTGCGAGCGCTCGGCTATTTGCAACCAGCTTCACTGCCACTACACATATCCAAGTGTTCGAGGTATGAACTTGTCAATTCCCATTCTGGGTTCTGTTTTTGTTTTTTTTCGAGTCGGTAGGGATTGTGCTGTGGTTTTCGTATCATTTGCGATTTTGCTAGAAGAGTCTAGAGTAAGGGATTAGTTTGGTTTGCTGTCGGGTTAGTTAGGGTTAAGGTAGTGAGAGTCTAATATGTGAGGATGTAGGGTATGACAGATCCGATGTGGGTGTCCAGCAAGGAGATTGTGGTTGTCTCTAGCTCGCCGGATCCTGATTCGGACACCTTGTACCGATGGGAGGAGGTGGTGGATTATCTTATGGCGGAGGTTGCACTTGACTTAGGGGAGGGCATTCTTGTTACGGATGCAGGGTCTCACGTGTCCTCGTCTGACCCTCTATTGCAGGAGGTAGAAGAGTTTAGCATGGCGAGATCTCGGGCGGATGACGACTCGTTCTGGGATCCTCCTGACGAGAGTATGACGTCGTCAGAGTTAAAAGCACTTAGGCAGAATTGGAGTATTCCCAATGAGGTCCTGTTGCGGCCTCTTGGGAAGGGCGTTAAGTTTTGGGATATGCCGGACAACTTCACTCTGGTATACGAGTACCAGCTAAGATGCAGGTTGATGTTCCCGCTACCCCCTTTTGTGCAGTATACTTTAGCGTCTCTGCATGTCGCCCCGGGGCAAGTTACCCCGAATATTCTGAGGCAGATATTGGGAACAGGGGTACTATTTCGTTTACTGGGGCAAGAGTTCCCCAATTTTGAGGAGTTCAACGCATGTTGGCACATGGCGTACTATGCGAAGAAGGGCAACCGGGGTTGCGTGACGTTGAAGTCCCGGGGAAAGTTCAAGATCTTGGTGGAAGACTTGCCCACCTCTACGAATGAGAGCTGGCGACGAAAGTGTTTCCTTGTCGAGGGGCAGTGGCAAGAGTGGCATGGACATCCCTTCCGGGTTCCCGGGGCTTTCCAAAAAATAGGTACCATACTTTGTGTCTCGTGTTTTCTTACTGTTTGGACTGTTCTGCCCTTGCTAACTGCTGACTTTGTGTAGTGCCCCAGCAGTTGAGGGAGGCAGAAGAGAACAACCGTGCCCTCTCGCAACGTCTGGAGCAATTGGAGCAAGATGATGCTGACTTCCGAGATCAGGCTGCTACATCCAGGAAGGAGGTTGCTGAGCTGAAGGATGCTATGCGAGAGAAGGACAAGCAAGTGGAAGTTGGGGAGGTTGCTGCTACAAAAATGGTGTCTTTGGAAGTTGAGGTGGCGAGATTGAACCATGCCTTGGCCAAGCAAGAGAGGGCTTGGAAGTTGAAGTGTGCTAGGGCTGTCGGGGCTGGGGAAAGGGTATTCCTGGAGAGCGAGGTGTATAAGCAGCAGCTGAGGAGCGCTTATAACTGGGGACAGGATGAGCTGAGCAAGACTGGTTGCCAAGTTGGCTGGATAAATAAGGCGGCCATGCGCAAGTGGTATGCTGAGAGGGATGCAGGGAAGAAAGCTTGGGAACAGATGACTCCAGATCAGAGGAAGCAAGCCGAGATTTCGCGATCGCTGGCGAAGCAACATGAGGGTTACCTATCGTTGATGGAGTTTGCTTATAATAACAGCTACCATTATAGTATTGGTATGGCTCCCTTTGAGGCACTTTATGGGAAACAATGTTGTACACCTTTGTGTTGGAATGAAGTAGGAGAAAAAGAGCTTTGTGGTCCTGAGTTAATCCATGATACTAATTAGAAGATTAAAGTGGTCAGAGATAGACTCAATGCTGCTCAAAGTAGGCAGAAGAGTTATGCAGATGTCCGCAGGAAAGACCTTGAGTTTCAAGTGGGTGATTGGGTGTTCTTGAAACTATCTCCTTGGAAAGGGATAGTACGTTTTGGTAAGCGTGGGAAGTTTAGTCCGAGGTATATTGGGCCTTATAAGATAATAGAGCGAGTTGGCTCACTTGCTTATCGGTTACTTTTGCCTCCAGAATTGTCCAGGATACATAATGTGTTTCATGTATCTATGCTTCGCAAGTATATGACCGATCTCTCTCATGTGTTGCAAGAGCAGCCAATTAGTTTGACGAGAGATTTGACCTTTGAAGAGGAACCGGTTCAGATTCTTGACCGAAAGGAGCAAGTACTGAGGAACAAGACAATCCCACTTGTCAAGGTGCTTTGGAGAAGTCATCAAGTAGAGGAAGCTAATTAGGAATCAGAGGAACAAATGAGGCAGCGGTATCCCTACCTTTTTGTTTGACAGTTATGTTAATTTCGATGACGAAATTTTTATAAGGAGGGGAGAATTGTCATGCCCCGGTTCTTAAGTTATTTTACGGTTATTTACTTTGGTATTATTTTGGTCTTTTACCGTTTTATGTAACCGTTTACTATTTAAGACTCCAAAAGTTGATTTTTTCTTCCGTTTGGAATTTGGGAAAACTTTCTTCATGAAAGTCGTAGAGGATGTTATTACGAGTTCGTAGACATGCTTTGCGTTAAAATTAGAGTTAGCATGGAAAAGTTATCAATTAAAAAGGTAAGTTTTATTGGGATCTTATTTTGGGGTGTTAAATATTGGAGTTGGGTTATGTTTAAGTTGGACCGGGCCTTTGTTTTGGTCAAAGCCCAAACTTTCTCTCTCTCTCTCTCTCTCTCTCTCTCTCTCTCTCTCTCTCTCTCTCTCTCTCTCTCCCGCTCCCCGAGTTCTCTCCCGCTGCCGGACTTCCCGTCGGCAGTCCGCCGCCGCACCGGTCCCAAACGGTCGGCCTCCGACCCAGCTTCCATCCTTGACCGGTGAGAGACTCCCTAGCGCCGCCGTGAGAGAAATATCGGGCCCGAAATGTCCGACTGTCCAAAGCTTTCCGTCGCCGGAACTTCCTCCTCCGGTCGCCATAGCCGGAGCTGCTAGGCTCAAAAGGAAGCCCTCCTCCCGTACTTTCATCCCTCTAAAGGACTCCCTCCCACTTGAGCTAGGTAAGGAGAAATTGGTAAAGGAAATTCTATGGCTTATTACATGTTTTCGTTCGATTGACATAGTTAGGCTTGGAATTGGTATTTGTGCTAGGTAGGAAAGTTGTAGAGGAGATTGAGAGGAACATGTGTTAAAATTTGGTAGCTATTGAAGGTCGCCAATGTCGGCCGCCGCTGTTTTGGGAAATTTTATAGTTTTTGATATGGAATATTAAGAGGAGATTAATGATTTGAATTTAGGAATTTTTGAAGGAATTTTGGATAGGTTTGGGATTTTTCAAAGTTTGGTATTTTGGCCGTTAATTGGGATAGAATCCGGCCGTTAGATTATTGTTGTTTCGGCCCTAGAAGGTGGATTTAGGGCCGCCGGTATTTGTGGTGAAGTTTGGACGGTATCAATTGTAAGATTTGCAAAGTTGGGCAAGAATGAGAGTAGATAAGGCCACATTTAATTTTCCCTATTTTTATTTAAGCGTTGGTATATGGTTGATGATTTAATTATGTTCTTGGATCAGGACGTGAGGAAGCTCGAGCAGAAGAGGCTTCAGACCGACTTCAGGCTAAGGCCTAATTTGTGAGTGGACTTTTGGTTTAAATAATGTGCATGCAATTGTTTATTTGGTTAGACCATGGGACGTCATTTTTATTAGACGATTTTACTCATTGTGGTGAGTTACCGAAAATGTGATTTTCGGTAAATTATAATATATTTTTAAGGAGAATATGTATATAAATGCTAGCTAGCGATATGTGTCTGTCCACCTTAATGACATAGTATATACCTGCATTATGGTGTGACATGAGCGTTGGACGTAAGCGTAGTAGCCTTATATGAGTGTTTAATTCATATAAGGGGTATGGGCACATATTTATACACCCGTCTGTCCACCTTAATGACGTAGTGTATCACCGCATTAAGGCGTGACGTGAGCGTTGGACGCGAGCGTAGTAGCCCTATATAGATTATTATTAATTTATATAAGGAGTATGGGCGAGTGTAAATACATATATATATATATATATATAAAGGACCCTTCCACTAAGGGATCCCTTTTTTTGACATATATGAGGGATGAGGGATTACACCAACTTTTCGATCACAAAATCACATCTCCACCGTTCAATATGTAGTTCTATATGAGTAGATCACTTCTGCAAATTTTCAGAAATTTTGGTGATCGTTAAGGCATTCAAACCTACGATTTATAATTATAAGCATGAATGGTTCATGTTTGGCAGATTTGGTTCGTTCATTGATTTAATCTTGTTCGACACCTTAACGATCACCAAATTGGTTGAAAATTTGCAGAATTGATCTATATATAAGGACTAACAAACTGAACGGTGAAGATTCAAAAATATAATCGAAAAGTTAGTGTAATCCCCCATCCCTCATATATGTCAAAGAATGAGATCCCTTAGTGGAAAGGCCCTATATATATATATATATATATATTAGCCTGAGAGGCTGTATTTTATTAAGTTTTGGAGACTAGCCAGAGCTAGTCAGATACTTGACAGTTTTTGAGCTGTCGCATGCAGCATAATTTTTATAGAAATTAAATTGGGAAAGCATAAATGTTAATAAATATTTTCTTTATTTATTTTTGTCCACTCACTCTAATTTTTACGAATGTTTTTTCCTTGGGCTCTTCGTTTTAAAAATGCCCAGTCTACAGAGTTCGGTTTAGTACGAGTAGGAGACGACGAGGCATAGTTACCCATTTCTCAGCCACATTTCACCAGTAGGTTACCTGTTTAACCTACTAGGGTATTTTCCAACTCCTCTAGTGTTTAGTAGCTCTGAATACTCTTTGGGGTTTATCGTACAATTTTTCTGGTGGTGTGCTAAGACTTATGTTTTATTTTAGAATATACGAAGTTTGTAATTATATTCTCACTTTCGTATAATTGTGGGTTGATTTGGAGGATGCTCAATAATATTTAGGAAAGTAACTCTTTAGTTTTCTAGGTTAGGGTTGTCCATTTTCAAGGGAGGTTTACCTAGCTTTTCGGTAAATTTTCCTTGGAGGTGGTCCCCGCAAGACTTACTTCAGGTTTCAGGGTGAAATTCGGGATGGGTCCTGATAGGGGTGGTAGTCAACCTAGTCTTCAACTCCTCAAATGTCTTCTCACACTCATCGGTCCACACAAACTTGGCATTCTTCTTTGTCAACTTGGTCAAGGAAGAGGCAATATTAGAAAATCCCTCAATAAATCTCCGGTAGTATCCTGCCAACCCAAGGAAACTACGAATCTCCGTAGGAGTAGTGGGACGACTCCAATTCAACATTGCCTCCATCTTAGAGGGATCCACCGAAATCCCCTCCTTTGACACCACGTGACCAAGGAACTTGACCTCTTCCTTCCAAAACTCACACTTCCCAAACTTAGCGTATAACTTGGCCTCCCTAAGAATCTGTAGTACAATCCGTAGATGCCTATCATGATCCTCCAAAGTCTTGGAGTAAATCAAAATATCATCCATAAATACTACCACAAACACATCCATATAAGGACTGAAAATGCGGTTCATCAGATCCATAAAAGCCGCAGGCGTCTTGGTTAGACCAAATGGCATAACAACAAACTCATAATGCCTATATCTAGTCCTGAAAGCGGTCTTCCGAATATCCTCCTCCTTCACCCTCAACTGGTGATAACCGGACCTCAGGTCAATCATAGAAAATACCGTAGCACCTCTAAGCTGATCAAACAAATCATCAATCCTACGCAAGGGATACCTATTCTTGATGGTCACCTTGTTCAACTCCTGATAGTCCACACACAACCGGGGTGTATCATCCTTCTTCCTCACAAACAACACTGGTGCACCCCCAAGGCGAGGTGCTAGGTCTAAAGAACCCTTGCTCGAGAAGACCCTCAATCTGAACCTTTAACTCTTGAAGTTCAGTCCTCCCCATCTGATAAGGAGTCTTTGATACCAGTGAAGTACCTGGTACCACATCTATAGCAAACTCCACTACCCTCTTAAGAGGTAACCCTGGAATCTCCTGGAACACATCACTAAACTCAGAGACTACTGCAATATCCGCAATACCCACGGTACTACCTGTAGCCTCTATGTGAGCTAACACTCCTTCCCACATAGCCGTGTCCGGCCTATGACAACGATAGCGAAAGATCTGCTGTCCAGGAACGTGAAATGACACCACCATATCAAAACAGTCAATCACAGCATGGTTTGGTAAGGCCAATCCACTCCCAAAATCACATCATAGGAGCGGTCTGGAATCACAATCAGAGATGCAAGGAACTCTCTCCCACTAATCACTAAAGGACAAGTACCACACAAAGTGCCAAGCTCGATAGAAACACCGAGAGGCAATAAAACACACAATGATCTAGTAAGCGGTGTTGGAGTCAAGCCAAATGCCCTAACCACCGAGCTAGATATAAAGGAATGGGTTACCCCCGTATCAAACAAAACTGTACCAAGCAGATCATAAACAAGAATGGTACCTTCCACTCCTGCACCACACTGACCAATGGCATACACTCTGGCTGGTGCTGGAAGTAACGGCCTCTGCTGATTTTTCTGCCCTCCAGCCTGAGGTCGGGTGCAATCCCTTGCAAAATGGCCTGCCTGCCCACAAGTGAAGCATCCCTGCCTCCTGGGCTTCTTGCATGCAGAAGAATAGTGGCCCAGCTCACCATAATTGAAACATTTCAAGGGTGTTGCCTGCCTAATGGGTGGAGCCCTAATAGGTGCAGTTGCTGCTCTACCTGGAGCCAGCTGCTCTACCTCTTCCCATAACAACCTATGTGGTCCCCTGAATTGCTATTCCCTACCAGGGCCTTGCCCTTCCCTTGAACATCTCTCTGCCTCTCAGTCTCATGCATGGCCTCTTCCTGCTCAACTGCAAGGGCGCTCTCAACTGCTTCTGCTAGAGTAGTAAATCGGTGGGAGATCACCGCCTTCCGGAGCTCATGACTCAAACCCCGCACAAACTTCCGTGACAAATCTACTACATCCATCTCTCTAGCAAAATGGTACAGCTGAGAAAACCGAGCCTCATAATCCCTGACACTCATCAAGCCCTGCACTAGAGCTATGAACTCAAGCTCCAACTGCTCCCTCATAATATCAGGAAAATACTTCTCCCGAAAGAGCTGAACAAACCCCTCCCAAGTCAAGGCGGTCACATCTCTAGCTCTCTCTACCCCGCTCCACCATACCCGTGCCTCATCCTTGAGAAGAAACGTAGTAATACGCATCTTCTCAATCTCTGTACAAGTGATCATAGTGAAGTATGTCTCGATGCCCTCTATCCAATGATCAGCCACAAGGTAATCTGTACCTCCCAGAAAGGAAGGCGCTCCTAACCTGATGATACTCTGAGCCAACCTGGCCAGACGTAGACCATCATCAACCACAACTAGCACTGGCATCTCCAACACCACTTCCTCCTTAAAGAAATCATCCACAGATGGAGCCCTACCTCTGCCTCTGGCCCTACCTGCCCCTCTGGCCCTACCTCGGTCTCTAGCTCTTCCTCGTGGAGGATCCATCACCTAAAGAGCAAGTAAACCTTAGTTAATTCATGCGTAAAACTTAAACCAAAGTATAAGTCTAATACAACAATTCTTAACCAAGGCACTAACTCAAGATGAAACACAAAGATTCGAAATCCCACTAACAGAGTATTCTCTACTCTGACATCCTATTGACTTAGAGGAGACACCTAACCCTTCACATACCCAATGACATATCAATACCGAAGAGCTTACGATGGTGATCCGCTGCAGTCGGGCCATCACTCTGAAGTATTGATTATCACCAAATATGTGAACCAGGCTCTGATACCAAACTGTCACACCCCAATTTTCGAAAGATAATTTTTAAAATTTTTGACATGATCTAACTTAAAATATAAATATCTTAAGCTGTTTCAACAACAACCCAAACAACTAAAACTCAATAGCGGAAAAGTAAATATCATACAACCCATCACTGAGTTAAATATTACACTTCCTTGTTTACAAAACTTGCAACACAAGAACATGAGAACAATCTCATGAGTTTAATACTGTCTACCCAATTAACAAAACTATACAGAGTGTAGTAAAAGCCAAAAAGAACCCTGCCACTAAGCCTCCACCTCAACCTTGTTGATCCTCACCTGCAGGTCTAACCCCTACACCAATAATTGGTGCATCGGGATTGTAAAATAACAAACCCGATAAGCTAAAAAGCCCGTATGAGTAAACTCAAAAATAACACAACATTTATCACATCCAACATTCCACAAGAAAGTTTTGATCAATAATTAAAAATTACAAATCCAACACATTACCAAAGAAATGTACCCATGAGTCCCAGATATTTAATAAATACCTCTCATTACCTACAACAACAAATTATGTACCCATGGGTCCCAGATACCATAAAGTATCTCCCATGACCTACACAGACAGACGGACTAGAGCTCTATTCCTAACCGTAACCAATCACCCGGCCAAAGGCTTGGAACCCAATTTGACTGTCCAATAAAAATCACTAAATAAAATTTCATCATAACCGTAACCAATCACCCGGTTAAAGGCTTGGAACCTAGTTTGACTATTTTGAACAACAATTCACTATATCACCACATCATCATCAACAACACATGATTCACATTATAAATCATATCCTTCACAAAGATATAATTATATGATCATTATATATTATTTCACAAAAATAACTTATCAAAAATCAATAAAATTATGATCACAACATCAAAAATAAACATATGAGGAAAACTGGTTTTAATCTTACCTATGAGCCGTTGGCGATCAAGCTCATATATTTAAAAACAATTAATAGCATATTATTAAATCCAACATCAACATCCAATGACCATAATAAAATTAGGTCCAAAAGTGAACCATGGTGAGATTTACTCACCTAGAAATCCCGCTGCAAAACCCCCAACACAACGAAGGCAAGCCAATCACAAAATCACAAATCACCTAAAATCACACAATTAAAAACCTTAGAAACCAAAGTACTAAAGGATAACACAATACCCTTAAACTAACCCTTAGCTCAAGGGAGGACAACTTTCCAAAGTCGTTGAACTCAACGACACAATAGAGCTGCCTCAAATCTTCAAAACCTAAACTCAAACTCAACCAAGCCAAAACAAATAAACCTAAGTCCTAATATGCAAACCTTGCTCAAAACCAAGCCAAACTACCTCTCCACAAGCTCACAGCAACAAGGACTAACTAACCACAGGAAACTAAGGCCACAACTCAGCCGGACGCGCCACCATATGCGATGGCAAGTGAGCCCCACGCCCCACCCTAAAACTTCTGAATTAGGAGAAACTCACAACATGAAACTTGTAGATTGAAGCATGGTGAACAACTTTAATACCTGAGGTTTTGACTGGTTTGGCCGGAATCGGCCGGAAAACGCCTCGAAACTCCAAAACGAAATCAAAAACCAAACCTGCAAATCCAGGCTCAAAACCTCAAAAACTTGCTTCAAACTATGCCTAGCCATAACTAGAAGGAGGAGAGGATCAAAACTCACCTAAGGTTGCCCCTCGTCGCCGTCGTATACGGCGGTTCCGATCGGAATGCAGCAGCTCCCTTTTCTGGCAAGGGGCTCTGATTTCCGCACGCTACACCGAGCAGCGCTACACCCAGCCTTGAAGAGGGCACCTGTGAGAATCGAATGGGACCGGCGGCGGTCCAATCTGTGGCCGGACGGCAGAGATAGCTCTGGTCAAAGTTTGGTGTGCAGGTGAGCTCGGGAGCGGGAGAGAGAGAAGAGAGAGAGCTGACTTTAGGGTTCCCCAAAAATAACTCTTACACATTTTTCTACTTATACACTTTCTAAACCCGGAAACTAACTTTCTCTGACCATAACTTTCTCATACGACATTCGAATTATGCGTGCCACGTGTCTACGAACTCGTATCACCAAACTCTACAACTTTCATGAATGAAGTTTTTGCAAATAACTTACTGAAAATAAAGTCAACTTTTTGGTCTTTTAAAAGACAAAGTACCTAAGAAAGATACTCCCAAACTTCAACTTCGCACAACCAATAAGAATTTCCATAAATATTTCTTCATTAATTTCAGAAATAATACAAGAAAAATTGATATGAAAATCTAGGGTATTACACCATGTCCTCATCGGGGTACACTTCATCGTCACTATTATCTTGTGAGCCAACTAATTCTCCACGAAGCTCTGCTCATACCTCTTCCATCATATGTGTTTTTTTTGTCTTTTTTTTTTTTTTTGCTTACTCATCAATAAGGGTATGATAAAATTCTTCACTTCCACTGGAGGAGAAAGATGCTTGGGCTGATATGGATGCATTTTATGAGTTTTTTAAGGATCGTTTGAGCGTGAGTGTCACAAAGTTATTGCCTCCCAACTGAAGAAGAAGAAGCCGGAGCCTAGCAAATTGGAGTCTAGCAACCCGCAGTCTCCTCCCTCCGACTATGAGACTGGATATGAAACTGACTCCAACTTTGACGGGGCCGGACAAGTGCATGCAGCCAACACCAAGCCCGATGCTGCCGCCAAGGAGCCCATCCAGACCAGGTCTAAAGCGTCGGCTACTCCGGCAACAACTGCGAAGAAGACAAAGAAGGTAGCTGAGAATGAGGCTGAGAAAGAGGAGAAGCCGAAGGTGACGCCATTTCAAAGAGTGTTTACCAAAGAAGACGAGCTGCTTTTGGTCAGATCCTTGGAGGAGAAAAATGTTTAGGCTGATATGGATGCATTTTATGAGTTTGTTAAGGATTGTCTAAGCATGAGTGTCACATGTATGGGAGAAAGGCGTGCCAATAGGTGAAAGAAGTCGCAACCAGCGAAAAGGGCTAGCTCACTCATTTCAGTGTAAGACGCCCAACTCTCAAATCAATGGATTCAAATTTGCCAAGCATCACTATTTTGTTGGTCATAGCACCACCCTGTAAAAATATGTTACATGTACTATAACATAACCACCGTTTTTTCAACATAACCATAGTTAAGTTTTTCAAACTATATTAATAAAATAATCATAATTCTGATAATGAAAAGAAAGAAATATATTTTGGTTACACTGTCTCTCTCCCATCTCCCCAAATAGTGACCCATGCAACCCATAAAACATAATCTCATCGGATTAAAAAAACCAGCAAACATATATCTCTCTCTCCCTCCCTCCCGCCCCTTCACCTTCTTGATCACAAACACCTCACAGGCTCCAAAGGTTGTGAGCAATGGAAGTCAACAAAAGGAGTTTTCCGTAATTTGTCTCCGTATTTAGATTTTCATTTTCGTAGTTTTTTTTGTTTTTTGTTTTTTTTTGTTTTTTTTTTTTGCGCGGACTTCACTCATATGCCTAAATCCAACATGGAATGCTTTTTAGCACACTTTGCAACATTGAGGACAATGTTGGTTTTAAGTGTGAGGGTGAAGGCTCGGTGCCTCTTATAAAAAATAAAAATAAAAATAAAAGTTTTTTCTTTGTTAGTTTTGGTGTAAATAAGTATGTTTTGGTGTAAATAAGTAGTGTGTGTCTAGTTTCTTTCCAACCCCAATGATGAAAGCATAAGCTTGATGTGTTGTGACTTTGAAGAGATAGAACATGTGTATAGGTCTTAAGATTTATTTTGCAATTAATTGTGACATGTGATTGTATGCTTGAGTGCTAGCCTTAACTATGCTTATTGATTCTTGATGCATGAATTTAGGGAATTGACAACTCTCTTTGTTATGTGTTAAGATTTGTGATGTGTGATTCAATATTGGTGGTTCTTTTGTTCACTAGGTTCTTGTAATTAGTGTGGTGTGTCAAGTAGTTGTTTAATCGAGGATTAACAATTGCTTAAGTTTCCATTCTCTTGTACTCTTCACCTTTAGTCCTATTGTTGTGGCCCTAACACGACATGATAATTGTGATTAGAGAGTTCATTATTGCCTTGATCGGAAGAGTGGATACCAAATAGGAGAAATTGACTTAGTGGCCTTGACCGGCATTAGGTACGAAACTATGTAGTCGTGACATTCTAGGTTGTAACTATTACATGCTTAAATCTCTAACTTCTAGAACTCTTCGCCTTTGGTTCATGTTTTTGTAGCCCTTGATAAGGTACTAGTCCATGATCTAGAGAGTTCATGTTTGCCTTAATTGGAAATGTGAATACCCTTGAGGAAATTTGGCTTAATGGCCTTGACCGGCATTAAGTACGGGATTTGGTACTCATAATGATATGTTTATTTGCTTAGAATTTGTTTGTTGCATTGAAATTGCTAGAGCGATCCCTAGCACCCAAATCTCTCTATTTTTTTTTTATTTGTCACTGTTAATTTAGTTTTTAATCTTTTCACATGAAAATTGAAAATTATAACTTCGATAATCTCTACCTCATTGTAAATATCATGAAGGCCTTTGAGTAGCACTTTAGTTTATTTTCTTTTTTTTCTTTATTTGCATTAGTGACGTATTGCCGATTACCCAAGAATTGTGGTTAGCCCTTCAATCGCTGTGGTACAATACTTTTGGTCTAAATATTTCTCATTTCTTTAATGACCGTGCTATATGGCGCGTTAGTTGTACATCTGAAAGCATCAAATTAACCAATCAAATCTGATTTGAAATATTAAATAATAGGGATGTGTATTAAGTTATTTGAGGTGTGTATTTAAACCACTCATATTTAACCGGGAAGAAGAAAAAAAATATTAAAAAAAAGAAAACTCCCCACTAACCCTAAATCTAAAGAAAACAAAATTTTCAGCTTTTTTCTTATTTTTATTGTCTAAAATACCCTTGTTCAACATTTATTTTCTCTCTCTCATTTCCTTCCTTCTCCGTCACCGACTCTGGAGCCTCTCGTCGGAGCTGCCCTGCTCCTCTCATCGGTGCCTCTCGCCAACGCCAGCAGCTACCACCCCTCCCACCGCGGTCACGATCGCGGCAGCACCAGAAAGACTGAATCGACCAACATCACCACTTCGGGGCTAGGCGAGGACGGCGACATTGGAGACATGGAGAAAGGAGTAGTGGTGAGGCTCGGTGCGGAGAAGGCGGGCGACGAAGGACTCAGCGAGATCGTAGCGATGGTTTGGCCGAAGAGGGAGTCGCATGTGGTTTTGACAGATTCCGAAGAGTTTTATTTAAGTGTAAGAGTTTAATTACTGGTTTATGCATGATTGAGTGAGAGTATGGTTTACTCAGTAATTTGAAGTCTATTGAGTGGGAGTGTTCCTTTTCATGGTTGAGTGGGGTGGATGTAGTGTTCTGGGCATTGAGGTGGCAACGTGTAAATGTGTAATTCATTCCCACTTGTTTTCTTGGCCATACAAGCCATTCTTTCTTTATTTTTTGTTGATGCCATAGCCATTCATTCTTTACTTTGGAGCAGGAGGTGGAGCAAGTGTCTAGTGGAGGAACCATTTTTTATTTTTATTTTGTTTTGCAGTAGCTTGTTTATCATTATGTGTTGTGGAATGGTTATACTGTCCTCAATATGAGATCTTACTGACTTCAATAAAAGGTCATACTGCCCCCAACATGGACATGTTATAAGTGACTGAAGCACACAATTAAGTTCAAGGGTCGTACTGTCTCAATAGGAGGTCTTACTGCCCCTAATAGGATGTCCTACTGACCCAATAGACCCCCCAACGAATCCCCTACTGCCCTCAATAAACATCCGGTCACCGGAGTCCGGTCAATGCCCTTGGATCCCGGTCAACTGTCGCCGGAGTCACAGTCAACGGGCATCAGTTGCGAAAATCCGGTCATAGATATTTATTTCAAAATAGAGCTTTTATTGTTCTTATAACAGTCTATTGTAGGTTTATTTTTTTTTGGGAATAAGACCGGTCTTTTTGCGCCTCATAAGTCATAACTCATAACCTGATGAGCGGGAGAATATTGTTGTTTAAGCAGTAACAGTTATTGGTAAAACTGTGAAATAAGAACAGGACCATAGCTTTTGCTCTTAAGTCTTACCTACGTTATCCACTTCCCTTTCTCTCCTCCCCTAAACTCGTATCCATTCCTCTTCAAACCCTATTCTTCCATGGCCAACGCCTCACCCTTCGCCCCCTCATTTCCCCGTAATCACCTCCTTACCCCTCCCTCTTCCCGCCCTCTCCTCCCCAAACCGCCCCTCACTCTTTACCATGCTGCTTCTACTCATCCCATTTCATCATCATCCCTCAATGCACTAGGCAAGAATTACCATTCTGTCCCTCGACGACCAACCAAGGCGACGGAGGTCTCGGTTGCGGAAACGGAGAACTGGGTGCCGGTGGTGCCGCTGGCGGCGCTTCCCAAAGGAGAGCGGCGCGTGATAGTTCAGGACGGAGAGGCCATACTGCTGCTGTGGTACAAGGACCAAGTCTTCGCCATTGAGAATCGCTCGCCGGCGGAAGGTGCCTACAGTGAAGGCCTCCTCAATGCCAAGCTCACTCAGGTCTATAATTAATTATTCCATCACTAAAATTAGTCTAACTAATTTAAGCGGGAGGTTACGAGTTCGACTAACTAATTTACGTTTGTTTGGTTAGGACGGGTGTATTGTGTGTCCATCAACTGATAGCACATTTGATCTTCGGAGTGGCGCCGTCAAGGATTGGTACCCGAAAAACCCGGTGCTGAGAGCTCTCACACCGGCTTTGAGGACTCTTTATATTTATCCTTGCAAGACTGATGAGAAGAACATCTACATTAGCCTCGAAGACGGAACAATAAATTCTGATGCAGCTGCCGAGATTGTGTTCAGTGGCAAGGCTCAACCTGGTGTCACTGCTTCTGATGTCAATATCGAGGAGGTAACTCAACACATTCATCTTCTTGGGTGATTTAGATTACAATAATTTGACATATATGGATGAGTATATTATTGCTAAGTAGTGAACAAACAGATGTGCTTTGCCATTTAGATTGAGTACTGATTAAATTATTGAACTGAAATGCATAGTATTTAGAGGAAGTTGAGAATCAATTGAAGATAGCTACCTAGTCTAGTTGATACAAATGATTTTTTCATATCAGTTATTATTAATGTTTTCAGTACCTTTTAACAGTTTATCATTAGTGTACAATATTTCGAAGAAGGTTACTTGACATATTTGAGTAAGTTAGCCTCATTCCTAAAATCCTAATCATAGGTTGCCATAGGAGGTTAAAATTAGAGAAAGATAATGGAATAAACAGACAGTAAAACTACTGAAAATTGCTTGCTTGTAAAGATGAAATCCTGAAGGCCATGCATGTGCCTAAAGTCGAATATGTTCAATCTCAACACCCGAGATCATTGGATAAGATTCTTTCTTTTTTTCCAAGATGGCATTCTTATATTCCATCTTCTTTGAGCGAAAAAGAAAAAATGGGAGTGGGGGAGCAGTGATCACATCCAGTCTCCTGTTGATTTGATTTGTTTGATAGATTATGATGCTTTATTCCAATTGATCAGGTGAAAATGGTGGTTGATGAGAGCTTAGAAGGAGGGGCGTTTGGTTTCACAAGGAGGAATGAAATAATAAATGGGAAGGCAGCTACGATTGGATTCCTCTTGTTATTAGATATTGAGCTCTTGACTGGTAAAGGACTTCTTAAGGGAACTGGCTTCTTGGACTTTATTTATTCTGTTTCAAATGCTCTCCAGTAGAAAAATTGAACAATGTACTTGAGCAAGGAAGGTGAACTAAAGTGGGTGTTTACTCGGTTATTATACACATAAGATATACATTTTGATGTTTAAGCTCCTTTTGATTGATTTGTAAAAGTGTGGATATGCTTGATTGAATATGTTATTGTAAAGTTACTGGAAATTAGACCACATCTAGATCTATGATTTAATTTTGTTCTTTAGGTTTTGCAGTTGCCGTGATAACAAAGAACGTGTACAATAACTATAGAGCATTACAATTTCATATAAATTGATGGTCTTTACAGAGAGCCGAATCTTAATGTAAGATGTCTGAGGAAGTGAGCAGAACGGCAGAAGGGACTTATGCATCTTCTGAAGTTATTAACCTGAGTTTATGAGAGTCAGAAACCTTTAGCTGTAGCATTCATAGCAACCTGTTGTTATGACATTGTAAAATTTCTGAAAGTTAGACCGATTTATGAGGATTTCGTACTTTCTTTAGGTTTTGCAGTTGCTGTGATTATATATAACAAAATTCTACTAATATAGAGCATCTAGTATTTCTTCAAGTTCATGGACCTCGATCTACAGACCTAAATCATAATGGACATCTAAGATTGTAAGAAGACGTGATTTATGCATCTTCTGTGCCTGTAGGTGTATTGTCTGACCTATGTTCAAATGTTGGCTTGAACACTTTCTCAGTTTATGAGTTGTGGTTCTTGTATAAATAGTGCTTGGGAGCCCAAAGTTACATACTTTGGGATTAATATAAACATAAACTCACTTTTTCTCTGCTTGGAATATTAGCCTATATATATATAGTGCAGAACATTGATTTCTTACAGTAGAACTACTGAGGACTTGTGTGTTTCTTGGACTTGTGTCCTTATGAAACGACCTTCAACTCTCAATACTAGGCGAGAGTAGTCTTAATTTCTTACTAAGTTGATCTGGCTACTAAAACCTTTGACATTCTATATTTTTAATTCCTTTGATCTTGTACGTGTTCTATAGAGTGATAATATCATAAAATTGACATAAAAAAGGAAATTAAGAATTAACATACTCAGTGAGGACAAATTGAAAATTCATGTAATCTTCATAGCCATTTTGGCAAAAAAAAAAAAACAAAAAAAAAAAAAAAAAAAAAACCAAGAAAAAATGGTTGATGAAATATAGTCGACGAGAGCGTATTCGGAGCACCCGGGTGCGCGGCGCACCCGGAAATTGAACGGTGAGATCGCCGGTGAGATCACCGGGTGGGGCCGGCACGGGTGAGTGGACGGTGAGATCGGCCGGGTGCGCGGCGCACCCGGGTGCGCTCTATAATTTTCGATAGTCGACACCCCCTGCAGTCCTCAGTTATTTGTTTACTGTTGAATATCTAGACCCTAATTCAGTCATGCTTAATTGTGACTCACTTCCAGCCAAAATTGTTTCTTTTTCTTCTGAAAAATAAGACTTCTCATAAACTAATATCTTCATTATTTCTGGTGTCAACGAATTTTTAGTTACAAGACAACAGAAATATTGGAATTTCTGCAACAACAATATCTTGACGTGGCAAACCACATATAAATGAATATATACATTCCCATGCATCCATCCTCTAGCTCATCTCTCATTTTTCTTCAAGAGCCTTCACCCTTCTTCTCACACTTCCCAGCAAAACAACAAGGGAAGGCTCTTGGAGGAACAATATCATCATCACCATCATCATGGACAGCCTTGAAGAGAGAGTTTCTGTGTTCTACTATGAAAATTCCGATGAATCTGATCAGGATTCCTCGGATTATGAATTCGATGACGACACTGGCGATTCAGATGCCAAACGACAGAGGATCTTGTACTGGGAATCACAACAAGCTTTGCTTCAGGTACAAGCCTACTTCTCTATGAATTCATGCACATAGCTAATAACTTTTTCCCTGTTAGTTTTATTGTAAATTCTATGTTTATGATTAAATTTGATTCGTGCATAATGCCATTAAGGGATTAAAGAACCAGAATTAGAGATTAACAAATGAATGTCTGTGTCTGAGCTGAAGTTATTGGAAATTTTCTTTCTTTTTGTATTCTCAAACTGGTTAGCAATTACGTATTAATTTGTTCTTGCTGATGTATAAGTTTGTCATTTCTTCCAATTTTGGGGTTCCTCATTTGTCAAACAAATGTAAGGTTCACAATCATTTGTGTGTCCAAACTTAAGAAGAATAATTTCAAATGGTCCAATACTTACGTTTAGGACGTGTGTGGTTGTAGTGAAGTGCAGTATCATATATGGGAACCCTAGTTTTGGCTTTTAGCATTCACATTTGCGCTTCTAATTAGTTAAAACAAATTTGACAAAAAAGATTTAGTTAAAAACAAAACAGAAAAGCATGTAGCTAGTCGCCTAGTTGTATATTTTACATGCATGCTTAGGTTAGGTCTCTCTCCTTAACTATTCCATAGTACACTCTTAATTTCCCTTGCCCTAATCTGGATGTTGATGATTCTGTAACAGGAGGTCTTAGAACGAAGCAGTTTAACCGGAACAAAGTTGCGGCAAGAGGTTTGCGATATCACAGAGAAGGTAAGATCAGAGCAAGGAGATTTGTGTCGATGCCGCAACAAGGCTAATGTTGATGCATGCAACAACTGCTTGCGGCAAGAAATCGTCAACTCACTTTGCAATAAGGGATTCAAAGCCTCACTATGCATATCAAAATGGTCCGAAACCAAAAAAATACCAAGAGGTAAGAATCAGTATACATTTTAGTACCTAAACATAATTTAAATACAAGAAACTCTCATTAATTAGCTCATCTATATGTAGTAGTGTTGTTTCTTCTTTCCCTCATTTTGTAAAATCCTTATTTATCAGGGACACATGAGTACATCGAAGTGATTGGAAACTCATCCTCATCAAGCCGAAAAAAGCAACTTTTATATGTAGTTGAACTGGAATTTCGCGATCAATTCGAGATTGCAAAAGCTTGCAATGAGTACCGGAATCTGGTAAGGATGTTACCAAGAACTTATGTAGGAAAACCCGACTGCCTCAAGGCCATTGTTCGAGTTGTTTGCGATGCAGCCAAGCGATCAATGAAGGAAAGCAGAATGCATATGGGTCCGTGGCGAAAGGGAAGCTTCATGATAATGAAATGGTCGGCTTCCATTGAGAAGGTGGCTTCAATTGAAGAGGCATCATCGACATCAAATAGATATGAAGTGCAGTCATCACTTTCATCAGAAGTAGCACATGCATCATCTTATAGATACTTTGCAGCTCCGGCTGTAGCAGTCACGTAAAATTTTGTATGGTTTTTTCTTTAGTTTGGACTCTCCATCATGGTTGAGGTTGATGTAATCAATCATATAGCTAGATATATGTGAAAGAATTTTCTAAGATACTTGTGTGATACCTACATTTACCGATATGACAACAAATTTGTTGTCGTTTTGGTAAAGATAATCATTACTTGGGTAATTTTTGCTCTATTAGAGGTAATTACTCAACTTAAGACAATTTACAAGTTTATGAATAATTTGTTGTCGTTGTAGTAACTTGGTTCAATTATATGTAAATGTATAAAATAAATGTAGTAATTTTGTTGTCAATGTTGTAAATTTTACTCATTTAACTTATCATTTTTGTTCAATTAGTGATAAAATGGGTATATGGTATACATCCAAGTACCGTAGACAACTCATATATGTAAATATACTAAATTTGAAAGTACCTGAAAGGATAACGAACATCCTAGCTAACACAACAGTAATTACTTACCAAGGATTGAAGTGAGTCTAGAAATCCCAGAAAATAAAAAACATAGAAGTGGTCAAGTGGAGAACATGCACAACTGCACAAGTATAATTGACATGGACATGATAATAGGTATCTTCCCCCCTTCGATCAGATGCACATAAACTACAGATTCATTCCTTTCATGGCCCCTCTACGACATTATATATCCTGATCGATGCAGTACGTACGAAAGATCCTCCGAAATCTTAACAAAGCTCTCTTGAGATCCAACTAACAAAAATCTTCAGAATTTCATCCATAACGTATAGACTGGTCAGGGGCTGTGGACTGATACTGCATGTTGTGAATGAATAGATCAGTATATGTCAAAACATTTATACCAGCAAATGTCTATGTTGTCTTTTCTATATTCACATCAGGGAAGTCCGATAATGTTCTGCAGATTCTACATTACAGTTCTACTAGAATCATATACATCTTAGTGTTGACAACTAGACATTCCAAGAAATTAAGTGAGCATTATCTTAGAAGTTGCATTTTTTTTTTTTTTCTAAGAAGGATAAAAATGTTGTCATTGAAAAGCTGGTAAAATCCTTTTCGCCTCTGGTATAGAGAAATGTTTCTCGCAGTAGTAAGATGCTAAGTTTACTTATCTGCTTCATTTACGTTCAGTACTCCTTGATATGATATGAGATACTTCTAATCTTCTATATGGCGCGCCATGCATGTTTGTTTTAATAACAGAGTGAGCAGACACTCTGACGATGTTTGAGGTATTGAAGTAGAACTGTAGAAGATTTATTACTGTCGACTTTTCAGTTTTAAGCAGTTAATTTCTCAAATCTATTTGGTGGCATACTGTAATGATGTAGCTAGCGGTTGAAAAACAGATGAATAACAGAGAGAATTTGAGAAAGCCTCACAAGCAGACTCCATTGTATTGCCTTATTTATAATACATCATATAGAGAGTGATAAAGTACTAAAATGTACTTAGGCAGCAAGTAGACTTTGCATCCGAGACTGGTGCAATCAAGAGTTGGACGCCATCTGCAACTCTGAAAGGCTCAGAGATTCTGTTCATCAGCAAGATATTCTTGTTCATCAGCAGTTACATTCACAAATCTAGTTGATGGAATGCTGAGGGAAAAAGGGCAATAAGTAACATTTGACAACTTAGGACAGGATACAAGAAAAAGGACCATTTAGAATGTAGGTGAGCTGATGAAAGATCTCACCAAATAACTCAATTTGTTTTTACCCAAAACATTTTTTTTTTTTTTTTTGAGAAGAACCCAAAACATTGAATAAGAACAAAGATATAAACTGTGTAACTGAAGAGGTATAATATATAGCACAAAGAATGATACATATGTTACAGACTTACAGCAAGGCCTCACTTACTCACACACTAAATCATAGAACAACCAAAGAAAACTTCAATTCTACAGAGAAAAACAGCAACTGAGGTTCCGACCATCAGCTGAAAATCCAAAGTCTCACTTACATATTGTTGATGTCATAATTTGGTTCAACAACGAACTTGACTTTTCAACCCATTCTACGTAGGAAGCGTTGAAATGTCAAAGAGCCACGTATGACTCTAACCTTTCAACACACCCAAACCATTATTCGAGAAATAAAGATGATCCTCACATTTAAATAATAGTGAGATGCCCAACCTAGCATTTAAAGTCTTTCTTGGACTATCACCAAGTGTCTTGGCATGTCACCAAGTGGTTATCTCACCTTCTAGCTAGCATGGTAAGATTATAGCATATTGTGACCGAATCATTAGAGAAGTATAGTCTAAATGGGTCTAGAGCCTCAACCTCCAAGGTCGATACTTCGACCTCCAAGACCAAGAGTTCGACCTTCAAGGCTTAAGAGCCTCAACCCTCAAACTCTCTCTTGGAAGTCTAAGAGTCGCATAGAGACATGTCAGCTAATGGTTTACCCTTCACCAACCTTCCCCACGTGTCACGAAAGTATGGCTCGAGACTGACTTGACAAGAAGAGATCACATAGTGTCGAAACGTGTTACCCTTCACCAACCTTCAAGGCTTAAGAGCCTCAACCCTTAAACTCTCTCTTGGAAGTCCAAAAGTCACATGGAGACATGTCAGCTAATGGTTTACCCTTCACCAACATTCCCCACGTGTCACGAAGGCATGACTCGAGACTGACTCGACAAGAAGAGACCACATAGTGTCAACACGTGTTACCAACTCTGTCAGACCCATCCCTTAGAGCCCATACCTTCCTTCCACGTCACCAACTTTTCCTCCTATAAATACCAAGCCTTCCCAAGGCTGAAATCATCTCCATAACTCCATTTTTCTCTCTTCTTCCCCATTGTAACTACACAACTTCTTCATTCCTCACTTCTTTATCTAGAAACAATGCAAAAGTGCATAGGAGGACTCTCCCTCATTTCCATCACTATGCCAAATGCATAGTCTTTGATTTGCCACTTACTTATTAGGCACTTCTCTTTCTTCATCTATATTGTTCAAACACTTTACTGACTTGGGCGTCGGAGAGTGTTTGGCCGGCCTTAGGCTGGTCCTCCGATAACCTCCTAGCTTACATGTCAACAGGTCATTTAATGGCACTCCACCAACTTGAGGAAGAGAAGGCCCAAGTCAAGTGGCAGATGTCCAACACCAAAAAGAAGGCGAGGAAGCTCACCGCCTAGTGGAGGAAGTCCACAATAAAGTGGAGGAAGCTGGCTCACCTTCAAGGGGTGGAGGAAGTCCACCAACGAAGTGGAGGAAGCTAGCTCACCTTCAAGGAGAGGAAGCCCACCACGAAGTGGTACATGAAGGCTCAACATCAGCCGAAGGAAGTCCACCAAAGGAGTGGTTGAAGCCCACCACAAAGTGGAGCATGAAGGCTCGACATCAACCAGAGGAAGTCCACCAAAGGAGTGGAGGAAGTCCACCAATGAAGTAGAGGAAGCTAGCTCACCTTCAAGGAGAGGAAGCCCGCCATTTTACACGTATGATTTCAACGGACCTCTCGTTGACCCGTTGGTGCTAAAAAATGACACCAACAAAATGGCGCCGTCTGTGGGAAAATGAACGCTTAGCGCGTGCTCACTAGTTCGACGAAGAAGGAAGGTTACATCATGCATGAGAGGCCTTAGAAGCCGAAGAAGACCTTCAACGTCCAATGTCTTGTCTACGACTTTGAGTCGCGCCCACATAATGAGACATGGGCAGAAGAAATATGAGACATAGATAAATTATAGCAAGGGTGAGCACCCATATATGAGAAAGAGCACAAGGAGGGGTGCACCACGCTTTCAAGGAGCGAAGAAAAGGATGTTCACTAACACTTGCCGAATCAACATGGCTGTCCACCTTTCACACCAATCAGAGCTTGGACGTTCGACATTCATATTCAAGAATCTTAGTCCATATACCTCCATTCAACGAAAGATGGCCCAACCCACTCTTTACACGGTGTTGTCACATGAGTAGTCCCCCGACATGCCACCAACGAGCAAGCGACCCGAAAGAGCACCACCACTATAATGCAAGCCGGGAGACGACGATCGATCCAATTAAAGGTTATAGATTTGACGAACGGTGTCTTCAAGAAATTTGCATGGATGTCAAACACGCTACTTGACATGGAGAATATCTCCACTGGAGGTTCTACAACGACCCTATCTTCAACATCCAAGTCACTAGATGACGACCAACCAAGACGTGGATGAACCTTAGACACACGGTCGATGAGGCTACTTCAAAATCCATGGTGATATGCAACCACAGCTCAATGAAGTATCAAGTACCTCAAACCTCCATTATCGAGCATTCTAAGAGACTAGCATAATGTCATGAATACTCAACAAGCCACTTATAGGAGCGAGAAGTCTTTCGCCAATGGCTACCACCAAGACAAAGATTGGAGAGAGTTTAGCTTACATTGATAACATGTAGCTACACAACCGATGCATAAAGGCGTACAAGCAATGCTTCATCTACAGCGCCACGCTTGAGCTCGTTGCTCGCATGCCACTGAGGACCAATCCACTTCTACGGAGAAACATGGGTTTCCCTCACCTTTCACATTCATTGGCAATTTCAACTTCCACCAAAGAAGGCCTTATAGCATGGTGGAATAAGAGGACGATGGCAAAGAATGAGGATCGACACTTGAAGACATAAAGAGGTAACTTAAGGCGTGGAGTAGACCCCTAAAGGCTCGGCAATGGCTCTACGTACCTTCGACATGCAAGTCGTTAGAAGGTAGCCCACCAAGATGATCGATCAACCTCATAAGCATACCATCGCCAACCATAATTCCTTTAGAAGGATGTCATCCATGATTCTGGTGTTCCAATACACCATCATCTAATGGTTAGGAGAATGGCCTTGCTCATAAAGCCAATGTGCGTTAGACTCCAGACGGCCATGAAGTCTACACCACCGGCGGAAAGGCCTTGAGCATCCACCATCTTGTCTAAATTCAACGACGACACCCACTTTGCCAACTGACCCATCAAGATGCATCAAGGACCGAATCAATTTATGTTGATATGCCTAGAGAGACGATCTTGGAATTCCAGAGTTGCTAGAAGACCACCACACAAGTCAAAATCATTGACATGAGCCTTGCACACATGACAACAAGGCCTATTCAATTCAATGTGCGAATAAGAAAAGAGTGTCACTTTTCCAATATGAAGAAAATAAGTGACTAGGAGAGCCAACCCAAGGAGGAAGAGCATGCAGCTCACCATCTTGCTAGACTTGGAAATATACTTTCTCCGAAGAGGTCATGACGTGCAACACTCAACTCTTCCGCTGCTACAGTCTCACATCAAGAGAATGTCCTGAAGGTATAAGGATAGTTGGTAATCTGTTCAGCCTGTAAAACACTTTGAGATTCTGTTATCTGATCAAGAACAAGTGTCACTAACATCCATTATGACTCAGGTAAAATATGCATCTGCATATCACTGTTTGTTCATAGAGGATAGCAAGCGAACTAAGTCTTTAGCTGTCCAGTTTTTTCAAAGAACCTGTTATATTAGTTTAATAGGTCTTTGTTGATTTTTAATTTCAAATGGACAACTAAGTTTGTGGGAAATGTCTTGGCGCTCAAATCAGTCTAAGGGTTGAGATCTTTTGCTATGTCAACCCGTGACTAAATGGTTTGATGATCAAGGCTCCAGCTTGGATTTCACGATACGTTATCCTATGCATAGTTGGTCCTTGTATGATTCAAAAACCAGTCGCTATCGGCTGTGTCAAGGTCCACTAATGGACTGAGTAAGAGAGTTTGAAACCTCTTTGCTCCCTGTCTTGAATAGTTCATGTTTTAGGAAAAGTTTCTTTGTCTTATTGAGATTGCTTGTGTCATCTCTTTGTTTGGACACATCACTTTCAGTATAGGAGCCAAACACTTCTGTCCAAACCTTTCTGAAACTTGTTGAGGTCAGCATGCATCATCCTTGATGCCTTGACTGCCTATATATATCCATAGCTTTGGCTCTGCTCAACGTGGTTGAAAACTGCCTTATTGCGCTTTCTTTGTTGAGTCTGTTTTAAGCTTGCATTGTTCATGCTGCTCTAAGTCTTCTTAATGACTGTAAACCTTAGAGCTTGAACTCAAAACTTCTTTCATAAACTCATATCATGTTGCATACCATGAGGGATGTGTAGTGCAACCAACCCAAGAAACGTTCAAGGTTGAATCTGCTAGTGGTTAGCTGAATTCACGAACAAGGCTTCTGAAAGTGTTCCTTGTTGTAAGTACTTAGAAACAAGAGAGGGAATAGGTCTAGACTAGTTCGGGACTAGGAATGATAGCACTGTGGTAGTGTATCACTAGAACTATTATTCTTGTAAGAGGTTACTTCAACTTAGTGGAAAGTTTTGTCTCTCAAGTGTTAGAGACACGCAGTTTTTCTCCCTGCATTCAGGGTTTCTGCGAATAAAAAACATATTTGTGTTGTTTCTTTATTTACTGCAATTTACCTTCTGTTATCTAGTTTCCTGTAAATCTGGGATAGCACAAGTTATTACTATTCTCGGATATAGAAGTGAACAAAAATTAGAAAAGGCCTATTCACCCCCCCTAGGACCTTTATGTCCACGCGATACCACCTGTAACAAGTTGCATCAAAAGGAGCTATGTTTCAGTCGGTACACCCTCTTCTCAGTTAATTGATAGACCTATTATGGTTATTACAATACACCCCATCTATCATTCTTAAGGTATTGCCTCGACATGCCAAGACTAATAAGTCTTTGAGCACCAATAGGAATAAGTTAGACTCAGAGAGTCATGGGCTCGACGTAGTAACTTATATATATCTTGTATGGTATCCTACTTTATAGGAACTATATATCTTTATACTAATTGCATGTTATAAATCATGTTGAGATCGAAATTTGCACAAAACGAATTAGCTTGAAAATATATCCATCTATTCAACAATTCGGCAAAGACCCCGGTGCTAAGCATATGACTACTCAGTTCTTGTCACGTCAGCTCATTACTGATGAACATGTGTCAATGCCCAGACGCGGACCAAATGGGGTACCAGTTCCACAAATCTATCTATGTAAACTCCTAAAAGTTTATTGGAACACAATGGTATAGCTATCTCAGCAAAAGTCCATCTAAGATAAAGGTAGTACTAGTAGCTTATATAACAGACAGCCTTGGTCATCCAACACCAAGGGACATTAGTCACCAGATGAAGAAGTCTTGCTAGCCGAGACCAACTCACGAGAGTGCACTTAAAGTTCAACTCACTTGACATACCAGCTGAGTGAGTCTTAGGGACTATGAAGAGCGTTCACAGCTCTTGGACACCCACCCACCAAAGCGAATAGTGAGTATTTTAGACCGAACAATAGCTAGAGGTCAAACATTCCCTTATACATCATGCTAATCGTTTAGTGGAATTAGCAAGAGTAGGGATAATGCTCTTAGATGCAAAATTAGAGTCAAAATTTAGAGCTCAAAGGGAAACAAAAACGAAGACCTTTAATCCTTGCTCACCCTTTGACAATAGAGCAACTCTTTATCTATTCGAGACACTCACCAAGGATTTAGTCTCCTATGAAGAACTACTTCACCAATGAAGGTTATCATTACTCGAAGTCAAGGATGATCGTCGTAACCCACTTAGGACCTTCATAGTCCCAACCTTCGAGCTAGCAATAAGATGGTCATCCACCCTAGAAAACTTACCTCGACACAACAAGATCAATTTCTTAGGTTCACCAAATTCTTCTTTCAATAGAGTTCCCTATCCAACAAAGGCATTGGTTGTCTAGGGAACTGGGGGCTTGTTGATGTCATAATTTGATTCAACAACGAAACTTGACTTTTCAACCCATTCCACGTAGGAAGCGTTGAAATGTCAAAGAGCCACGTATGACTCTAACCTTTCAACGCACCCAAACCATTATTCGAGAAATAAAGATGATCCTCACATGTAAATAATAGTGAGATGCCCAACCTAGATTCAAAGTCTTTCTTGGACTATCACCAAGTGTCTTGTCATGTCACCAAGTGGTTATCTCACCTTCTAGCTAGCATGGTAAGTTAAAGAGTTGCGATGACTGCTGCGTTAATCCAAAAAACCCCAAGTGCTAATTGCTCCTAGGTACTCCGATCTATTCCCATGAAGGAATTTATATCAAAATCACTCATGCTATGTCAATGGATATGTACTGCTCTTTTGATGTTTCACATATTATCAATAAGATGTTTAATTAGTATGATGTTTAGTTGTTGATTAAATATCTTACTTATTATTGAGTGTTATAGTTACCAATTTGTTTTCTGCAAAAATGTTATACCAAGTGATATGACAACTTTTACATAATATCCCACACTATTTTAGTTTTCAAACATCAAATGACATGTCAATCTTGATGTTAAAGAGTGTCCACTCCAAGTTGAGAGTCTAGAGTAGTTGATAACAAAACAAGGGTGAGAGAGGGTTTCCTTCAAGTACTGTTTTTGAAGTTGTGTATCTCGTGTACCCATTATTTCATAGTGGAAGTGTTTGTTATTGCTGCCCCGTGGACGTAGGCACATCGCCGAACCACGTTATATCTAGTATTCCCTTTCCTCTATCTTTTACATCTTCGCATATTTATCCTTTGTGTGTTTTTGAGTTGTTACTTCCATTATATTATTTTCCCAACAGTGGTATCAGAGCCCTTGGTTCGTAGGGCATGGGTGTTACAATGGAAGGTTCAAGGAGTACCATGGTGCGACTCAACCACTCAAATTGGATTACATGGAAGCCGCGAATGGAGGACATCCTCTATTGCAAAGATTTGCATGAGCCCATCGAAGGAGTCGAGGCTAAGCCGGAAGGGACTTCAGATGCTAATTGGAAGAAGATGAACCGCAAGGCGATCGGTCATATTCGAGAGTGGGTGGACGATAGTGTGTTCCACCACGTAGCCAACGAAATCGATGCGCACGAGTTATGGAAGAAGTTGGAGTCCTTGTTCGGGAAGAAGACCGCCGCCAAGAAAGCCTTTTTAATCAAAGAGCTTGTCAACATGAAGTATAGTGATGGCGTGAGGGTCACCGAGCATCTAAACAACTTCCAAAGTACAATTAATCAATTGACAACCATGGGGATGTCGATCGATGATGAATTACAAGCACTGTTGTTGTTGGGGTCGTTGCCGGATAATTGGGAGATTTTTGTCATCACTGTAAGTAACTCTGCTCCTGATGGTAAAATGACTATGGAAAATGTCAAAAGTAACTTGTTGAATGAAGAGACAAGGAGAAAAGCCTCAAGCTTCGACAGTAGCCAAGTCTTCGTGGCGGAGAACAGAGGAAGGAGCAAGAGTAGAGGACCTAAAGGTCATGGAAAGAGTGTAAGCCGATCCAGAACGAGGTTCAACAGAAAGTGCCATCATTGTGGCATTTTTGGGCACATGAAGAAAAATTGTCACAAGTTGAAAAAGGGTCCAAGGGAGGTGCGAGAAGGCAGTTCTCAACCAAAGGATGACACAAGGAACACAACCGCTGCCGTGTGCAATAATGTGTATGAGTTCCTTTGCCTTGAAGGAGAATGCCTACATGTTCATGACGATACTCCCGGTGTTCCATGGGTCGTTGATTCCGGAGCCTCTTTCCATGCCACTCCAAATAAAGAGTTCTTCTCTACATATAGAGGTGGAGAATTTGGGATTGTAAAGATGGGCAATGAAGGCTACTCCAAGATTGCAGGAGTTGGAGATGTTTACCTTGAGACTGATTTGGGGAACAAGCTTATGTTGAAAGATGTTCGATATGTTCCCGGCTTACGTCTCAATTTGATGTCAACCGGCGTGCTTGATCGGGAAGGATATCATCATCACGGAGGAGACCAAAAGTGGAAGCTTACCAAAGGATCACTAGTGGTGGCTAGAGGGAAGCTGTGTTGTACCCTCTACAAGACATACAACAAGATATGTAAAGGGGAGTTGAACGTTGGAGAAGACTCTTCCCCAAGTCTATGGCATAAGCATATGGGCCACATGAGCGAGAAGGGATTGCAAGTTCTGGCAAAGAAGTCTCTTATTCCCTTTGCCAAAGGTACCTCTCTTGACTCTTGTGATCACTGTTTGTTTGGTAAGCAGCAGAAAGTCAGCTTTTTTAATACATTCGCCAAGAAGGAGAATCTTTTAGACCTAGTACATACTGATGTATGTGGCCCCATGGAAGTTGACTCACTAGGTCATAACAAGTATTTTGTTACTTTTATTGATAATACTTCACGAAAGGTTTGGGTGTATTTGTTGAAATCAAAAGACCAGGTGTTCCAAACCTTCAAGGAGTTTCATGCCATGGTTGAGAGGGAGACGGGACGAACCCTCAAGTGTCTCCGCAGTGATAATGGTGGAGAGTACACTTCGAACGAGTTTAGAGGTTATTGTTCAAAGCATGGCATTAGACACATAAAGACAGTTCCTGGCACCCCACAACATAATGGTGTAGCAGAAAGGATGAACCGCACCATCTTGGAGAAAGTGAGAAGCATGCTAAAGACAGCTAACCTGGCGAAAGAGTTTTGGGGCGCAGCAGTGACAACCGCATGTTACCTCATCAACCGAACACCTTGTGTACAGTTGGGCTTGGAGACTCCAGAGAGTGTGTGGACCGGTAGAAGCGCTTCATATTCTCAATTGAAGGTATTTGGGTGCAAAGCATTCCAAAGGAGAAAAGATCGAAGCTAGATGACAAGGCCGTGCCGTGCATCTTTCTTGGGTACGGTAATGAAGAGATGGGCTACCGGTTGTGGAATCCAATAACCAAGAAGTTATTTAGAAGTAGAGATGTGGTGTTCCATGAGGATCAGACTGTTGCAAATTTTGACAAGAACATACTAGAAAATGCAGAGCGTCTCACTTATGACTCGTCTCCGCTCCAAGAAGAGTCTAACAAACCTCAAGAAATGGTTAATGAAGACGTTCCTGATACGGCAGAACCAGAAGCTACAGGTGCTGCAAATGATGACCAGGAGAATCAGGTTCAGGATGATCATGATCAGGGGGAGCCTAATCAGGAAGAGTCTAATCAAGAGCAGCAACAAGAAAATGCCCAAACACCAGTTCGAAGATCTCATAGAGTGCTGAAGCCAAGTACCAAGTATCCTTCTTCTCAATATATTTTGCTCACTAGTGATGGAGATAATCCATATTCCAAATACATTATGTTGACTGGTGATAGAGAGCCTGAATGCTTTGAGGAGGCGAAGACTCATGCAGACGGCGACAACTGGATATTACCTATGAAGTCTGAGATGGAGTCCTTGTTAAAAAATGGCACCTACGAGTTGGTGGAGCTTCCTAAGGGCAGAAAAGCACTAAAAAACAAATGGGTGTTTAAGTTGAAGAGGGACGAGAATGAACAGTTGACAAAGTTCAAGGCTCGCTTGGTTGTCAAAGGTTTCGGGCAGAAAGAATGAGTAGATTTTGATGAGATCTTCTCACCAGTTGTCAAAATGACATCTATCAGAGTTATTTTGGGCATGGCAGCTAGCATGGATCTTGAGGTGGAGCAGTTAGATGTAAAAACGGCATTCCTACATGGTGATTTGGAGGAAGAAATATACATGGAGCAACCGGAAGGTTTTGAGGTCGAGGGCAAAGAGCACATGGTTTGCAAGCTAAAGAAAAGTTTGTATGGGCTGAAGCAAGCCCCAAGACAATGGTACAAGAAGTTTGACTCATTCATGGTGGGCATGGATACAAAAGAGCTGATGCAGAACCATGTGTGTACATTCAACGGTTCACTGGAGGTAAATTTATAATTTTGTTGCTTTATGTTGATGATATGTTGATAGTGGGGCAAGACGTTTCTATGATCCACAAGTTGAAGGCAGATTTATCAAAGTCTTTTGATATGAAAGACTTAGGTCCAGCTAAGCAGATTTTGGGCATGGAGATTACCCGTGACAGGAAGGCAAATAAATTATGGTTGTCACAGGAGAGGTATGTTGAACGGGTGCTTGAAAGGTTCAACATGAAAGAAACCAAGTCAGTGGGCTCACCTCTAGGTAATCACTTCAAATTAAGCAGATTATTATGCCCAACTACACAAGAGGAGAAAGACAAGATGACAGGTATCCCTTACTCATCAGCTGTTGGTAGTCTTATGTATGCCATGGTATGTACTCGTCCAGATATTGCTCATGCAGTTGGAGTTGTTAGTAGATATTTATCTAACCCTGGCAGAGAGTATTGGGAAGCTGTTAAGTGGATACTCAAATATTTGAGGGGCACCTCAAAGTTGTGCTTATCTTTTGGTGGATCCGAACCCGTTTTGGAGGGTTTCACAGATGCAGATTTAGCTGGGGACCTTGATAACAGAAAGTCCACTTCTGGGTACTTATTTACATTTTTTGGGGGAGCTGTATCATGGCAGTCTAAGTTACAGAAGTGTGTTGCCTTATCCACCACTGAGTCCGAGTACATAGCGGCAAACGAAGCAGGCAAGGAAATGATATGGTTGCAAAGGTTCATTCAGGAGTTGGGTGTGAAGCAAGAAAGGTATGTGATGCATTGTGATAGTCAAAGTGCTATTCATTTGAGTCAAAATTAAGTTTATCACCCTCGCACTAAGCACATTGATCTACGTTATCATTGGATACGAGATATAGTGTCAAAGAAGCTTTTGCAGTTGAGGAAAATTCACACCAACAAGAATACTTCAGATATGTTGACTAAGGTTGTGCCACAACATAAGTTGGAGTATTGCAGCAAGTCTGCTGGGATGGACTTCAAGTAGAAGTCTTGCCGCGTATTTCCCCGGGTTGGTCTGGAGGGGGAGATTGTTATAATATCCAGACCAAAATAAATAAAATAGTATGAAACGTTTCATGAGTTACACAAACGTTTCATGAGTTACACAAACGTTACATGAGTTACATGGATAATTTTGGAGTTATGGTCAAGGCATGAGTTACAAGAATATTCATGAAGCACCATTTATTGGGAGAGCCTAATGAGGTCTAGATGGTTCCTCCTTAGCCTATAAAAGGAGAGTCATTTGCTCATTCCAAGCATCTCATCCATCTCAAGCATTTCTTCCAAGAGAGAAACATCCATCTTCCAAGTAGAGAAGAGTGTCCACTCCAAGTTGAGAGTGTTGAGTAGTTGATAGCAAAACAAGTGTGAGAGAGTGTTTCCTTCAAGTACTGTTCTTGAAGTTGTGTATCTCGTGTACCCATTATTTCATAGTGAAAGTTCTTGTTATTGCTGCCCCGTGGACGTAGGCACATCGCCAAACCACGTTATATCTGGTGTTCCCTTTCCTCTATCTTTTACATCTTCGCATATTTATCCTTTGTGTGTTTTTGAGTTGTTACTTCCATTATATTATTTTCCCAACAATTTCCAAAAGATTGAAGGATTTTTTTTTTTAAATAAATAAAGGAGTATGTGATATTAGCTCCTCCAAGACGGACAATCCACCCTCTTCCGAAGGCGAAGGGTCTATACCCCCCTAATTTCCCCTAATTTAATTTTATTTGAATAATAAAAAAATACAGTCTGAAAATATATATATATATATATATATATATATGACAAGACAAAAAAAAAAAAAAAAAAAAAAAAAAGAGAGAACAAGGCATTCTCGTCTCTTATACAAAACAAAAAGGAGAAACCGTATGGAAAACATACAAGTACCATTTAAGAGCATAATTTGTGATGAAAGCCTCTGCTAGACAACAATAAGACAAAAGATTGCCGACTTGACCTTGATCATTCTCCAAATGAATACGCCAAGTCGCCAACATGAGATAAGCTCCAGACAATGTATAGAATTTGTTTGGTAATTACTAATGTTCTGAATTTGTTTGGTAATTACTAATAACCATCTGTAGACTTCTATCTAGCTAGTAGAATTGTTATGTACGTACGTATGTGAATTTTGATTTTATACATGAGTATTATACTGTTATAGTCTTCATTTTACTGGCGTATATCAGACTGCAAGTTTGTTTTATATTTCATATATGGCAAAAGATGGAATACGCCCCCAGTCCCCAATCCCCATACGCCAAAATTGATCCAGCCACGTGGCTTCAGCATATCCATCATTCGTCGGCAGTAAAAAAATTATGTTAAGGACATATATGACAAATCCCGCAATTCCTCGTCGATCTCCAACTAAGATTGCAACAAGAAACTCTTGTGAAGCAAACCAAATGCAAAGATACACAGACTCAGAGAGAAAAGCAAGATTTTTTTTTTAGGTTCGGGGACTTGCTCTAGCTTTTGGGGAATAGGGTACTTTAGTATTCTAGGCTTGAACTCAAGTACTTTGAGTGATTCAATCTCTTTCTGTCTGTTCCTTTCTAACAGCCTCAATAATCACTGCAGTCATTTTTGGTTTGAAGAAATGAAGGGAATAAGTTATTGGTTTGTTAGATAGCTCTTCAAATCATGAGTTGGGTTTCTGCAAGACTGCAACAGACTTTTTCCGCCACATAGTGACGCCTTCTAACCTTTTTGCCATGCTCCTCCTCTTATTTCCTCCAGACTTCCTCCTCGGAGGGGAATGATTCTCTTTGGCTGACGGCGTTGGCTTTCGGGGGAACTCTTCGCCGCGCTTCACGATTTTGACCGGGCCGTTGAGGAGGATTTGGGGAACAGGGGCCTTCTGCACCAGGGAGGCGGAGGCCGTGGTGTTGTTGACTTGTTGGGACGGGCCAGCTTGTGTTGCAGTCGGTCTGGGGACCGGCCGGAGAGAGAGAGAGAGTGGGGCTGTGGGTTAGGTTTTTTTGCGATTTGACATAAACGTCCTTAAAATTTAACTGTAAAAGTGATATTTACTGTTATCGCAGTCAATTATTAATTTTACATATTTACCCTTCAGATTTGAATTATGTTGCTAACATAATGTCATGTGGCAAGGCTCCACTTCGTTGTACACTACGCCAGTGTATTCCAGCGCTTCCCACATAAAACTCTACAGAAATCAAATGCATGATGCATTTTGTTGATTACGAATAAGGAGTACCTTGGTATTCACTCTTTCTATGGTTACTTGGTTTCTCTTGGGGGCTTTTGTGCCTCGCGTTCTCAACCGGTGGAGGAAGTGGTTTGTTTTGGTGCTCCAGCGGCAGACTGACATCAAATGGGGACTGAAATGTAGTGGCAGCAGCTCTGTGCGTAATGTTGAAGCGATGGAGGCTGTCAGATTTAGGGTTTCTTACTTTTAGTTTTGGGCTTATGTGTTGTGTTGTGGCTAAGCTCTTTATGGGCTTTATTTTGTTTATGCTGGGCCTAAGTGCCTTCATTGCTGGGCCTATGTGTCTTTTTACATTGGGACCAATGTGTCTCTTTATACTGAGACATATGTGTCTCTTGTGCTGAGGTCTTTTGTACCTCTGGTTAGTGTTGTATTAGGTTGTATTCTTTGAATCATCTAATACATTGCTTCCATTGACCAAAAAATAATAATAATGAGGAGATCGATCGAGAAAGAAAGAAAGCAGCTAGCTAGGAGGGAAGATATATGCATGTCGATCATATTATATTTTCAGTTGAGGGGGTTCTTTCTTATACTTGGCCAGAGCATGACTCCATTTTTCCCTAAATAGAAATGCACAAATAATTGATGTATTATTTAAGAAAAGATGTAACAAATACAGAATCAAGAAAATTGGATTAATGTTGAACAAGCAGAGGTCAAAAAATCATCTCTCAGGCTCTCACAATTGCAAAAAATCAACTTGTAAATGAAATTATGCAAAAGCACAGTAAGCCAGTAACTAGATGCAATGATGCAGACTAATTCCAATGATGTCAATCTCAATCATGTCATGCAGTAGGCACTGAAGGCAGCAATCAACCAAGTTATTAGTTATCAACTGGCTAACTCATAAAAAATGAATAAAGTTATAAAGCCACTCAGCAAGTTGGCAATAGAAGCAAAAACATAAACTAAACTACTAACTGCCATAAACACAAATGACAAACCAACTGCCATAAACTCCTAGTCAGTCAGTCACAACTCAGTACCTCACAATTCACAAACATAAAATCATAAACTAAACTACTAACCAACATTTCATAGCAAATTAAAGTTTCAACTTTCAAATGCAGATTGGTAAGTTGGTAACATAGATAAAAACAAGAAATAAGAAGCACTGAAGCAACATGCCCAATTCTCAGTTGCTGCTGGTGCTTACTCTACAACCTCAATTGGAGCTTCTGGTTCTAGCTCCTTGTTCTCAGGCATCTCAGCCTCCGCCGTAACCAATTTATTCCCAGTCTGAGTCTCACCTGGTACTTCTTCAATGTCATGATTGTCATCTCCTGAGTTGTAACACCCAGTGTCAGTATCACTACTGACCGAATGACAACCATATTGTGAAGAAGACGAGTTAGACGACGACATCTCAAATGTCAAACCTGCATAAACACAACTCCACAACCACCAGTTCAAAATCACCAAAATATCTAAGTATCTAACCATTTCAACCAGCACTCCAGCAACATTATGTCACATCCCAGGACTCGCTCCGCCGTAACACGATATTGTCCGCTTTGGGCCCACCGGCCCTCACGGTTTTGTTTCCGGCAGCTCAGGAGCAGCTTCCCAGTAGGTCACCCATCCTGGGATTGCTCTAGCATCAACATGCTTAACCTCGGAGTACCCATCCCCTCCGAAGCCGTTGAGCCACCAAAAGGCCTCGTGTTAGATTGGAGGTGGGCATGTACATATACAGCACATAACCCCTCTCCGTTTGGCCGATGTGGGATATTACAATCCACCCCCCTTGGGAGCCCGACGCCCTCGTCGGCACACTCGCACCACACGACAGAGTGGCTCTGATACCATTTGTCACATCCCAGGATTCGCTCCGCCGTAACACGATATTATCCGCTTTGGGCCCACCGGCCCTCACGGTTTTGTTTCCGGCAGCTCAGGAGCAGCTTCCTAGTAGGTCACCCATCCTGGGATTGCTCTAGCATCAACAAGCTTAACCTCGGAGTACCCATCCCCTCCGAAGCCGTTGAGCCACCAAAAGGCCTCGTGTTAGATTGGAGGTGGGCATGTACATATACAGCACATAACCCCTCTCCGTTTGGCCGATGTGGGATATTACAATGTTGTCACATCCCGACCCTTATAAAAATTACCTTATTTACTAGCGTGATTATAATAAGAATTTTACCGTCTCGATCATTGAGTTAATAGCTTAATTGGTTCCTAGAGGGGTTTCGGGGACGATTATTGTGCTGAGGATTATTCGTAAGAGGAAAATACGACGACGGTAAAAATAGTAAATTTTAGCTAGTAAAAGGTAATTTTATTCGGGTATTATTTTTCGGAGTGTTTTATTTTTAGAATTTGGGTATTATATAGGTGATGGACCGGTTTGGGGTGTGAGGCCCAAACCCATTCTCTTTTCCTCCCGATTTTCTCTCCTCTCCCGCTCCCGCACCCGATCACTCCCGCTGTCCGGATTTCCGACCGCCAGACCGCCGCCGTCCGGCCGCCCCAGACCGCCGCACCGGTCCCAATCGATCGGTCTCCGACCCAGCTATCTTCCAGGACCGGTGACAGCCCCCCTAGCGCCGCCCTGAGAGAGCGGTGCCGCCCGAAAGGTTAGGCTGCCCCGAACTTCCGGTCGCCGGAACTCCCTCCTCCAGCCACCAATCCGGACAAGCTTGGTACGGTTTTGTAGCCCTCCTCCCGTGCAGCAACCTCTCCAATCAGCTCACTCCCTCTTGAGCTAGGTAAGGAGAAATGTGGAGTTGAAATTTCTAGGGCTTTTAAGTTGTTTTCGTTCGATTAGCCTAGTTAGGCTTGGAATTGGGTGATGTGTTGGTCATGAAAGTTGTAGAGCTTGATGAGGAGATTATTCTGTCAAATTTTCATAGGTTTTGGATGTCGCCGGAATTGGCCTCCGGCCGCCGCTGCCGGCGGAGCCGCCGGCGGCGCCGCCGCCGGTTAGGAGATTTTTAGGGTTTTAAATGTGGAATATTAAGAGGAGTATATTGGTGTGATTTATGGAATTTTTGGATGAGATTTGGATAGGTTTGTGAATTTCCGAAGTTTGGTATTTTAGGCGGTTAATTAATGTAGAATCCGGCCGTAGGATTTAAGTCGTATTTTGGGGAGGTTGTATTTACGACTGATGAGTATGATATTTAAGTTCGGATCGTTCCGATTTAAGAATATCGAAGTTAGGCAATGATGAGCGTATTTATGGCTCTCGGGTAATTTTGCCTATTTTGATTAAATATTGGATTATTGGTTGGGAAATTAATATTATATTTGGAACAGGACGTGAGGAGGCTCGAGCAGACGAGGCCCCAGATCGACATCAGGCTTAGGCCTAATTTGTGAGTTGACTTTTGTTTTAAATAATATGCATGCTATGGTTCATGAATGAACAATTAATGTCGTGGAGCATTTTGACATCATTTTAATTTTGTTGACGATTTTTATTTCTCTTGGAGAGATACCGAAAATGGGATTTTCGGTGGATATAAATATGTATTTATGAGAGAGTATGTATAGAAAATGCTAGCTAGCCATATGTGTCTGTCCACCTTAATGGCGCAGCATATAGCCGCATTATGGTGTGACGTGAGCGTTGGACGTAAGCGTAGTAGCCCTATTTGAGTGTTTAATTCATATAGGGGGTATGGACACATATATATACACCCGTCTGTCCACCTTGATGGCGTAGTGTAGCACCGCATTAAGGCGTGACGTGAGCGTTGGACGCGAGCGTAGTAGCCCTATATAGACCCATGAATTTATATAGGGAGTATGGACGAGTGTAAATACATACATATATTATAGAGTCTGAGAGACTCGATATTTTATGAGATAAAAGTTTTATCGCTTGCGGCATGCATTCGATTTTTCCTTAGAAATTAATTTGGGGAAACATAAATATTTTATTTTATTTTTGTCCACTCACTCTAACGTTATTAAATGTTTTCCCCTGGGCCCTTCGTTTTAAATTGCCCAGTCTGCAGAGTTCGGGTTGGATCTAGTAGGAGACGAGGCATAGTCACCCGCATTTCCGCCAGTTTTCATCAGTAGGTTACATGTTTAACCTACTCGTGTTTTCTTGCTTCCGCTAGTGTTTAGTAGCTCTGAATACTTTGGGATTATTGTATATTATGTGTAGAATTTCTGAAGGATAATTATGTGATGTTTGGAAGTGTTGAATTAAGAGTGAAATTTGGAATTTTCGAGTTAGGGTTGTCCATTTTCAAGGGAGGTTTGCCGAGTCCTTCGGTAAATTTTCCTTGGAGGTGGTCCCCGCACGACTTACTCCGGGTTTCAGGGTGAAATTCGGGGTGGGTCGTGTCACATTAACTCATTAAGTCATTAACAATATGAAATCGAAAACAGGTAAAAGTAACAAGCCTCTGTTACTTAATTATGAAATAGAAAAGTCAAGGTATGAAATCGGAATAATAATCGAGGAAGAGAGGGAATGAATCAAATGAGTCATTAAGTCAATAACAATTTAACACAACCACAACTCCACAATCATTAAGTTCAAAATCACAAATTCACAATCGATTGAGATAGGGAATGAGATTTGAGAGTAAGAGAGATGGAAGTGAAGGCTTACCGGAGGCGGTGGGCGACTAAGGTGGAGGACCAAAGAGGCGTGCAGGAGCGGCAGGACGGAGAATTTAATATTGCGCTTAGGACGGAGAATCAGAGACTAAGAGAGGCTCGTAGGCTGGAGAACCAGAGAGGCGCGTCGTCGAGCGTCGAGAGGAAGAAGAGAGGCGCTGACCGCGCAATAATGACTAATAAGTGTTTGACTTAGGGCTAGGTTCGTTGGTTTACTGACTTTACTCAAATTTGTCATAATCTTGTGTAGTTGGACCTATACTACTAGTATAATCTCTCTAAAATTAACCAATAGCTAAATGACACATATGGACACCGGGCTTTCGGGCCTAACAACAAACTCAAAATTAGGGCCCGGGACCGGCCTGAGTACATCTGGGCCCGGCCCGAATAGACAAAAACACAACGAGGGACAGTCAAAAAACCCGGCCCGGCCCAGTCGGTCAGGTCCGGTCTTTTTCCCCAGCGCGGGTTTTTTGCCCACCCCTACTGAGAGGGTATTTCCATAAGGGCTGCAAGTGCAAATTCTGCTTCTTTTCTTGAGCTGTCTGCTGTGTTCTTTGACATAATGTTTGTAAAATTCACAAACTGAAAGTTATCAAAGGCTCGTGCAGGAATGTTGTCATCAAATTCTATCTTCACCTGGCCATCAGCTATTATCACTAAGACATGATACTGACCACCACTTTGCTCGACTATAGTCCTGGCCATTTCAATTACAGGGGCAAATGATGTCGGGCCTGCGAGTCGTAGGTGAGGGACTAATTCTCTATATCGTCTTAAAACTTGTTCAAATCCGTTGCAGTAAGTGTGTCGATCTTGATAGAAGCTGAAAACTTGTTGGTCATGGGTTGATGAATCTCCAAATCCATAGCAAGGGATCATGTTATCCTCATCAAAAGAAGATAATGGCTATTGCTTGTTCATACGGATTTAGCTCTTCTCCAATGTGATGCAAGCTTTTGCTGTGAAATGACATAGCACCTGTCCACTCATTGCTCTTGGCGAAATCAATACCAAGAATAAGATTTGACGACTCTAGGCCAGCACGCGCCAATGTATTTGTTACCTGTTCCAGGCTGTTGTAATTGTCATCAATCTTGGAATACTTTCTTTCCAAATTCTTCTTTTGAGTTGGATGAGGTGCATATGGCGCCTGTTCATATGATTCTGATGATTCGAAGAGTATGATGATCTAGACGCAAAAGAAGACTGCCTCGATCGGTTTTTTTAAGATTTCCCGCCCAATATGGATCGGTTCTGTATACTATTGTAACGCTCCGAACGTCAGCTGTTGTGTTTGCGAATTGAAGATGTCAATATATAAGAATTGTCTGAGTAAAACCGGTAAGTGGAAATAAGTGACGGGAAGCTAAGGCATGCAGTATTTATAGAATAGAAAGAGAGACAATCCTACTAATTCCTCGTTGAAAACTTAATTATTTTCCTAATCAAATTAGTAATGCTAATCCTTCTCCTCATTGGAAACTATTTCATTTTTCTAATCAAATTGCTAATGCCAGTCATTCCTCAAATTTCTCAAAATAAACCCAATTCCTCATTTTTCTTTAAATTTGTTATACACCATTGTT
Organism: Fragaria iinumae; assembly: GCA_009720345.1. Taxonomy (NCBI): domain Eukaryota; kingdom Viridiplantae; phylum Streptophyta; class Magnoliopsida; order Rosales; family Rosaceae; genus Fragaria; species Fragaria iinumae. The sequence continues at coordinate 18,582,292 of CM019117.1, read as the reverse complement.
TGTCCAAAGTGACAATTTGATTACTTCTTCAGTTTATACAAGTATTTTTTTTTTTCCTATCTTTTGTAGGCATTCACATTTACAAAACTCATCACTGCTTTCACTTTTCTGTAACATGCATAAAAAGCACAACATTAGGCATAACCTGTTTTCTCATATATAACTTGCAGTTTACTTGTATAAGTGTATAACTTAAACTTTCACACAAATGAATATAGACTATAGAGTACAAATAGAACTATCCCCCTTCAGATAGATAAACCTGAGAGTATTGGTAGAGAATGTATAGACCATACAGTAAAACTTAGGCACTGTCCCTCTTCCTGAAAGATACACCTGAGATTATTTTTACTTCTGACAATGGTCTGTGAGCACAAACCATTATAGCCCAAGCCTGAGAACTTATGAAGCATCACCAGAAGCTGAAGGTTCTAGACTTGGGTAGTTGATCACAGTTTCCAGGAGTCCATCCAATCATCTGCTTGTCATTGTCATAAATGATCATCTTATCTTGCATTGAAATGTCTATAACATGGGAACATAAAAAAAATTAAAAAAAATTATCAGTACAATGTGTTTAGTTAGTGGTCATGCTTTCCGACATATACATGGAAAGTCTTACCTCCAACGATGTTTGAATTTTGTAAGCCAACTTCAGTACCATTTAAAATTCCCGAGAAAACATTCCCTTTGACTGGCAGATCGATATATTGTTAGGTTTTTAACACACTGATTATACTTGCAGTTGAAAAGTAGAGGAAGAAAAATAGGGAGAAAAGGGAAGTGAAACATACGGATATTATTAGATAAGCTTTAGGGGACAATTCAAACTGAGCTGCATCCTTTCTTCCAACGGAAAATCTCAGTGCTATGGGCTTGAAGTATTTCTTGACATCACGTATGTTCTCAAAAGGCTTTCGGTCCTTCCAACAGAGTGGGAGAGTTCTGTCATCTGAAATTTCTTTTAGAGGCTTTCCATTTTCCCTCCTCAACTACAATTCACGACAGTAAATTAAGATGAAACAACTGAAGTGAAGCAATCTATATATTACAATCTTCAAAGTGAAGCACATCAACAAGACAACAAGAAGAAAACTCTCTGGTGTTAAATGACACCAACATTTGAAGAAAAAATTAAATAATAACACTGGAAAAGGATGAATACAAAGATTCCATGATGCAGGAAAAGACTGAAACATAAGGTCATGTTATATGTTATACGTATAGATTGAGCAAGTGAAGGAAGGGGAAGGAAAACCATAACAAAGCCTTGCAGGTATGTAAGCTGCATTTTACAAGCCTTACCCATAAAGTCAAAAAAATGATAAGCCTGAGAATTGAGACAGATGTAAGAACTCCCACTGTCAAAAACCATGTGTAGGTTTCTCAATCCAGTAGTCCTCCCATCAAATATCAGTTCCGCAAATCCAGGTGAATAATGTTTTCTGATATAAAACAGGAGAATAATATTACCGGATAGGAATATTATAACTATCAGGTATATGTTTAAACAGAAAACGATAAAGAACAGGGTTCAATAAATGTTCATTACGAGTAATCTGGTGACATTGGTGTCCAAACTGTGCGTGAATAATCATAGCCCCCAAAGCTCCCCCTGAAAATATTATTGTATAAGAAATGGCAATACATCATATGGAGCTATCAAGATGCTTGCTCGGAGTTGAAAAAGAATTTAAGATTTGAACAGTATTAGTAATTAACAAAAGGATAGCATCTGCTATGGGACCTGGATTCCCTCATATACTTTTTCTATCATATATATGTCCATCAATCACCTATGATCTACAATGATGAGACCTTTTCTGTTTCCCAACTCTATTTTCTGTGTTATTTCTCTTGCTAACTAGCTAGCTGCCAGCCTTAAAACCTTTCTTGCTATAATGTTGTTCAGTTAATTTGACATAATTTTCTTTCCTCTGCCCTCAATTGAAGGGCCTGGGACATATTAGTTACTCCCTTACCTGTGCAAACTTATACTGATGAAATGTTACGTCTAACTACTGGCCAAAGGGAAAACATGAAGAGCTCCAAAAATATTGCCCAAAACCGAAGCCTTCAAATTATCAGTAGTGCAGTAGTCACTTTTGGATATCATAATCGAATGTCTTCTTCAACTCCAGCTTTCTTCTCAAAGTACTCATCCAAATCCATGACGCTCATCTTTTTTATGTTCACCTATATCTTTATCCAACCCTATACTCACACACCTTTCCAAATTTTTCCTTTCATACCAGCACTAATTTGTTAGAATTAGGCTAGTCCTAGGGACTGGCAAAGAGAGAAAATGGTGGGGGAGTTACAACAGATAGAGTGAGACTATGGGTAAGAGCATCTTTAACTTAACTTTAACCCATTTCTAGAGGCAGAAAGATATATTAGACAAAGTAGACCAAATCATAACACGTAATAAGCTAAAATAACTGATTCCCTGAAATTTAAAGCTAAGGAATGATATGACAATTTCTTCCATATGTATGAAATGGTTGCTTCTGAAGCCACTGGTGTCACACCTTACTACATAGTTTATCATGGTTTTATATGATATCTGCCGAAGAAGAAAAAAGGCAGGTAAAAGTTGCATACCCAAGGGCCAGATGAGGTGTTTGCTGGATTCCATTTGTAATGTTGAGGTGAAAGGCATCCCTTACAAGTACACCAAGGGATGAGCCCCGTCTGCAAACTCAACTTCATAGTTGCATTGCTCTGGTGCGTGCAAGGATGCACAGAGAAGGTCCCTACAGACCACGAGATGTCGAGATCATTGTTAGGCCGGTAGTATGGATGAGGCACCTGCAGAGAGTAGATTGAATATTATTAGGACCCTGATTGCTTAGCATTCAAGGTAAGATAGACTCCACAATAAACAAGATTATGTAGACTAATCAACCAAAGCCAAGATATCATCAAGAAATTACAAAATGAGCTAAAACAAACAGCCACATTGCAATTGCAGGACGAAAATCAATTGGGGAGCGGTGGATGTCACACCACAAGTAAATCACATCATGTAGGATTAGCTTATATAGAAAATAATTCGCGAAATGGGGTATTACATCTGAATTATAATGCATGAAAATCCATTTCTGGTTTCCAGTTTTCAAGAAAGTAAGCATTGGTGCACAGCTTACTCACAACTTATGCAAGACTAGAACAGCAATGTTTAGCTTAACTTCAATTAAAAGTTGGTTTCTTAGCATTTCCAGAAAAATAAGAGAAGCAAGGAAAACTTGATTTAGGGCAAACCATAAATACCAATGAAATGACATAAGCAGACTATTGTAATGACATAGTCTAGGCAAATGAAAACAGACTATTGTAATGACATAAAGCATTAACGATTCAGAATAGTACAAATGTATGCAGAGTCTCGTATTAATTTTAATTTTACTTTATAGGATCTTCAAAAAAATTATTTCCAGTCAGTCTTCAGTCACTATCGTATTTTACTTTCTTCTTCTAAGTTTTAACAACTTTGCTCTGGTTATAGCTGTCTACATTGAATATGTTCATACCATCTATTCACTCTTAAGTTGAAATTGCATCTCCCACAGAACAGTGGAAATGATCAGATCAATGAGATCCTAAAAATTAATTCGTGGAAAGAGAAAATCCTTTGATATGAGGAGTCCAAGTGTAGCAACCTTCAAGGGCCAGTAAAAACAACAATAAGTACATAACAATGTATTATAATTGTCGACATACGGAAATTTCTATGTCCTTTAAGAATATTCTTATGTTGGCACAGAAATAACCAACACATCTATAAACAAACTAAATTTTTGTCTTTAATCAAAAATATTATCATATCGAAAAATTTATTTAAAAGTCTTGATAGGATAATATCAGAACAACTTAAAATCAGACTTCATAAAACTATACTTTCGTTATGAGCAATGCCTAATCATCAACACACCAAGATTCTAAAAAAACCAAGCCATCCAAGGAAATTAAATTCCTATACTAAAAATAAAATAAAATCAAAAAAACAAAAAAACTTACAATAATGTACGGCCGCTTTGCAAGCATAGTAGTCTGTGGACCATATCCTCCAACAAGCTGATAGGATTCGGTAGAAGAAGCTAAGCAGCATAAAAAATGATTAAATATACATAAATCAATATGACACCATGATGCAATCATACACTCTACAGATCTGATATATAGCAGTACCAAAACGAAGACTCAAAATTATTCAAAACTGTTTCTCCGACATAAGAAAAGGCTACAGGCATTACAAAACAACCACAAAAAGCTAACATGAAATCATTAGATTGTAGCTTGTACCCTTCATACCCCAACAAGGCCAGGCACACAAAAACAGGCAAGCAACTAATCTAGAAGCACTGGAAGCAATTACAGTTAGGCATACAATTTAATTTCATTTTCTGGGGAACTACAGAACCAGTAAAAGTATAAGAACCCATGTGCCACAACTTGGAGAGTGCACACGGACTAGCAGAAGATTGCTTGCATCAGAATACCATTAAAGACGGGATGACAAGGTTAGATACTTAAACACAATGCTTATATAGATCTAAAAGGTACATCCATTTTATTCAATCAACACATGTAGTTGCAAACCACATAAGAGCCTCTATTGAATTCTTACAAAAAGCATGAGTTTGGCACTACTTGTGTCATCACCAACAATACTGAAACCCTTGACCTGAGTGTGATGACATGTGGTACCAGTCCTAGTTCTGCTAACTCAGCAACACTAACATAAGAAATTTTAGACTGACACATTAACTTTATTCCAAGAGAGTACCTCTGTGTGCAAAAGAGATGTTGAAATCCCTACAAACTGAACCAATTATTGATTGATATGAACTGGTATTTTCAGACATCTGTATTGCAGTGACCCAAGATTATTTAGGCAAAAGATATGATGAGTATTCATGTTGTGATGTTGATCAACTGAATAGTTCAGGAAGTCAACAAATGCAACTAACAATAAATAATAATAAGCTTCTCGCTCGAACCCATTCCAGATGATGGCATGGTTATCACCATTGGTGAACTCAGAATCTAGATATTTTGATTTTCCCACAACAAAATCATTACTTCCCACAAGGAAGAACGCAAGCAACAAAAGCAAAATCGTCAAATTGTTGGGTGGGTTACAATGACATAAATTGAATAGGTAAAAGTGGAAAGATTAAAACGAGTAGAACTGAACCTGCCTCACAATCAAACAAAGACATGACTCATGAGGAAGAGTTGGAGTCTCTATATCATTCTGAATGCCTCACAGCCTCAAGAAAATAGCCATTATATGCAGTATACTGGACTCAAGTCATCAAGTGTTCAGAGGAACAGAAGACTTTGCCAACAAAAAAGGAACAGAAGAAGAAAAAAAAAATTAAAATAAAATATGTTCTTGAAATAAAAATCAGTCCAAAACCAAATAAGCAGAAGAAAAGTCATTCTTCAAACACTAAATATACACACAACAATTACAGAAAAAGGAAACACATATACTTGGTGAGTATCTAACTAAGATGAACATTATAAAACTCTCAGCACTACTCACATTAGGCCGAGTTCATCAGGTTCTTCATTTGTCAAGACAGCAATCATCCTTATGTTAATTTGCATTCCATCAGTTGTTAGTTAGGAGCATCCAACGTAAAATAGTTAACTCATCTACCACTGAAAGAAAAGGTAGCTGGGAAAATAATTTCAAGAAATTCATGGTCTGATAAAGAAATACAAGCAACCAGCAATTAACAAAAAAATAGAAGGATCACAGAGACATCTCCAATGAGGATTACCCTAAAGCAATGTAGCCCAAAAACTCAGCTAACTGAGACTCCTTGCAACATATGCCTCTCAGATAAAGTAAATCCATGTGCTTCTTCAATCAAATTGCCATAACTTTTTAGGTTTTCAGTAGTGTTTTCAGCTCCAACGAAATTCTTCAAGGACACGCGGGGCGGAGTGTGACAAAGACTGTTACACCTCGCGGGATAAGAACTTTCCTCATTTGAGTCCGCATAGTTAGGCAGCGCGGAGGCAGTGACCCACGCGGCTGGACACGTGTCATGCAAATGATTGGTATAAACAAATAAAGCAGTGTCCTTGTAGTATTGGGTTTCAGAGTCCGAATTGGACTATGAATATCTTTCTTCGGGCCGAAGGCAAGCTACTATATAAAGGGGCTCGAAGACTCTCAAAAGACTCTCTCTCAAAAAACACAAACAACAATACAAAACAAACTTTCAACCTAGTTGAACCTCTTCGAGCTTCTCGAAAAACCCTAACCCTAAGCGCGCCGCCGCCTAGGTTCCTCAGAGCCCTTTCAGACTCGACTCTGATCGCCCCTGATCCCTCCTTGGTTGCTCTGCTCGCGACACCGTGAGTATCGAATCGCCCTGTGCTTGTATTTCCTCGTCCGTGAGGTGACACCGGAAGCCCGCCGCTTGTTCAAGAAGTCAAGACCGACGCATATCACATCACTTTCCTCGTCCGCGAGGTGGCATGCTCACATCCGCACCATTAGTTTACTTTTGGTACCGCTAAATACCTCTTCAATCCCAAACTGAGGATCGTGGCCAAAACATTGGCACACCCGGTGGGACCGGGAGTACAAGCGACTCACCATAGGGAAACCAAGAGAATCACTATACAAGAGACCTCAGATTTCTTGTCTGAAGCACAGATCACCACAGTACAAGCCCCATAACAGCGCGACTTGCCAATCTCTCACCACGGAATAGGTTCTTCGAATCGAAGATTAGAAACAAAGATGCGATAATGGATTGGCAAGAAAAATTAGCGGCCAGCAATGAAAGATTAGATGCCATCCATAGAAAACATCTCGAACGAAGAGCTGTCGTCCAAAGAAAGTGTGCCGAGCAAATGGCTGCCCTCCTCGAGCAATTCGCTGAGGAAATGGCTGCTACAAAGGCTGCTAAAGAAAAGGAAAAAGCCGAAAGGAAGGCCTTTCTAGAGGAGTCTCGTCAGCGTTGGGATGCCTTGGAAAAAGCTTTACAATGCCTAAAGGTAAGGCCTACAATTGACGAACACGTCCTTGCCAAAAAGATTGAACTGCCTAGCAGCCAATCTACTGGCAAAGATTTTCCTTTGGACGAACCTACGTCCAAAGAAGAAACTACTTTGTCAATCAATGACGAAGAACCTGAGGTCGAGGCCGGCGAGATTATGGATAATAATCTTTCTCGAAATTTGACGGTGTTCCTCAGGAAAGAGAACTTGAAGATGGGACAGAACAGTCCATCTTAGGAGAAGAAAGTGGTTCGAACACTGATGATGGCGAACCACAATTTCACATGAAAGGTGACCAAGGAGCCAGCTTTCCTATGCGAGACGTATATGTGGACACGGGTCAGGCGCATGGGGGGCAAGGTGTAGCTCGCCTTCATTCTTCAATTAACCTAGAGAAGCAAGTTCATGAAGCTGCTGGGCGTCTTAGTGAAAGAATAAGTGAAAGCCTACTTTGTCAGTTAGCTTCTGGATGTTTCCTCAAGCACCGCCTCTTTTGAGTTGTTTTCGAGTTCTTTAGCTTGTTTATGATGAGAGGAGTCCAAAGATATAAAGTTTGAGAGTTTTGGTGAAGTTTTGAATATGTTTGGGATTTTGCGAGTGTTATGTGGCATGTTCCCTCTATTTATCAAGTCAAGCTCAACACTGATGGTGTGGCTCATGGCTCTCCCGGTCTGGCAGGTTTTGGTGGCATTTTTCGAGATCATTTGGGTCGAGTTTTAGAATGTTTTTCAGAAAATCTTGGTATTGCTACTGCATTAGAAGCTGAGCTGCAGGCGGTCATTCACGCCATTCAAATGGCTTCACAAAGAGGTTGGCATTCTCTTTGGATTGAAAGTGATTCTACTTTAGTGATTCATTTTCTTTCTTCATTTCATGTGGATGTACCTTGGCCTTTCACTACTGAATGATTTAATTGTCAAGCCATTCTTGCTATTATGACTGTTAAAGTATCTCATATTTATCGGGAGGGTAACAGCATTGCTGACTGCTTAGCTAATTTTGGTGCGGATAATGTGGGAGTTCATTGGTGAGATTCATGTCTACCTTGTGCAATTACAGCTTATTATTCACGTGATTTAGCAGGTTTTCCCAACTATCGTTTTAGTTTGTGATCTTATAATGGTCTTTTGATTTGTAACTCTTTGGGCAACAACAAAAAAAATTTTCTTCGTTGTTCATTGTCCTTAGTAGATCATATGTTTTTGTGTTGTTCTTCTTTTTCCGGGAGGGGTTTAGGTCTATGTCCCCCTCTCTCTTTATGTACTCTTTTGTTTCTTTTTTTTTCAATAAAATAACTAGAATCGCGCGTATGGCTAAGCCTCTCAGCTTGGCTGGGTTCCAAACCCTTAAAAAAAATAAAAAATAATCAGAAAAAACCAAACAGACAATAATCAAAATACGCAAGATAATAAAAAGAAATCAAGCTGATCCACTGCAGCTTAAGGAGCAACAAATATAACGGTAATCCACTTAACAGAATAACTCATAAAGTCCAATTAAAACAACTGAGTAAAGTATTCATGCAGCAACTAGAGCTATGAATACAAACAGAACAACTAAGACTGGGCATATAAAACCGATCCCGAGAACCTGTCCCGATCCCGTTCCGAAAATAGACGGGACGAGATGGGCTTTAAGTTAAAAATGTGCAATCCCATCCCGGCCCATCCTGATCTGAAAAAAAGGGACGGGCTTCGGGATTAACATTTTGAATCCCGTAAAGGCCCGGCCCGTCCCGAAGCCCATATTCTTTTTTTTGTTGTCGTTTATAATTATATAGATTTGTTCTCTGACTTCTCTCTACACCTCCCACGCCTCTTTTGTTGACTTCTTCTTATCTTTCTCTCTCGTTGGTCCCCTGCCTCCCACTCTCTCTCACTTCTATCATCTCTCTATCACTCTCTCACGACCTCTATCACTCTTTCTCAGTCCCCTCTCTCATGGTCTCACTCTCACTGATCACTTGGTGGTCAGATGGCTTTTCTTTAATTGCAAAGACCATGTGAGGGTTCAAGATGCCAATATTAGTCGTAAGCAATCTACGATATCACCACCACACCAGCATCCTCGGCCAACCACCAACCTCAGTCAACCGAGAGTCCGAGATAGTCTCCCTATTGTCACACCACCCACAACGAACGACGACCTAGATCTACCCTTTGATTCTTATTTTACTTTTAAATTTCAGGTGAATTTACATTTTAATTGTTTCTTGAGATCTATTGATCTGAGTTTGTAAATTATAATTGTTGGATGGAAAAACTGGATATTCTTCATATATATTTTGAGATTTACTTATTTAGACCATGAATGTTTGTTGGTTTTGCTTAATTTTTGTGGTGTTGGCTGTAAATCATGGTATAGGCGAGAAGGAGGACGATCTCGGCAGATGCTCGAGGCCTCGACGACCTTTATTTTTTTATTTTTTTTAACAAGGTGATATCTCAGTCCTGTCTTGGTCCCGGCCCGATCCCCATCGGGATTCGGGCCTGCCGGGATCACTTCTGAAAATCCCTCATCCCGTCTCGTCCCGTCCCTATTGAAAGTTTCGGGATCGAGATCGGGATCATGCTAATCCCGGCTCGTCCCGGCCCGTGCCCAGCCCTAAGAACAACTATCAAGCCGCATAGTATCAACTTTATTAATTTCAGAAGACCACATATATTTACTATTGTATATATATAAACTAGAAAAGAACAATTTTGAGATAACTAAACTCACTTCCACGTTCAGATTTCATTGCAGTACTTTTATTCTCTTTTGAATAGATACCTGCAGCTGAGATTGATGGATTCTTCCATGCCTTCCTCGACAGGATATATTTATAACTCCATAAACAAACACACAGTGGAAAAATAACATACATTGATACAAACAAATAAAGATGAAGAAGATAATTTAACTCATCCATAACAGATACGCATGCTAGTTTAAATCCTGGTCAATCTGTTATTTTGACACAATCCCTAGCTCTATCATAGTCAACTTTTTGCATTGTGTAGATTTCGACCTCCTTCCCAAGCTTCCACAACCCAATGCATGTAACCACACATGCCATATACAATCAATTCATAAAATTACTTGTGCATATCACACAGAGATACATAAAGCTAACTACAAGACCGATGCAATGGACAGACAAACTATAGCTATCACAAGAAAGCAGAAACTAATATAGTTTTTATTTATTTTTTTTCTCTTAGTAATCACGCCGAATCAGGATCGAGTTACTTCTGCATACAGATTTTCACAAATATGCAAGTCCTTCTTTTAACAGCAAACCAGATCAACTCCAATAGCTATATATCACACTAGATAAATTAAACAATTTCTAAAGTGAAGTAGAGATACTAGGATCTACATAAAGTTCTCAAGTAAATTGCAATCAAACCCATAGCGGCAAGATTTTAAAACCTCTCATTTTATAAAGAAACCGGATCCGCCAAAAAAGTAAGACAAAAAAGTTCTCTTCTCTCTCTGAGGGTTAGAGCCGCTCTTCTCTTATAGAAGAGTTTTCGACTTATTGTCGGTGGGTCATTTTCTCATGTTACAGTGTACTAAGGGAGTTGTCAAGGGTTATCTTGTTGCAACACAGTTTCTTTGTGATATGGAAGAGGTAGTGGGAAATTTCGCAAAGCGTCTGGCTCTGAATGAAGCAGATGAGGTGGAGGTTGAGGTGGTGATCCCGTCGGAGTCTTTGGATGAGGCACCCCAACGATGGTTTCTGGTAGGGGAACTCTTGACCGCAAAGCATTTCAAATTAGATCTATTGGTTAACACCATGAAAGGACTTTGGATCCAGAAGGATGATCCTCCAGATCGAGGGCGGATAACGGCGAGTCGGATTGGGGGTGGGAACAGGTTGTTGTTCACCTTCAAGATGGAGGCGGATCTGAAGCGGGCAGTAAGAGGATGCCCTTGGTCTTTTGACAAGGCCCTCTTGGTGATGGCGGTCACGAATGGGAGAGAGGATCCGGAGGAGGTCTCACTTGAAACTCAGCTTTTCTGGATACGTATCAGAGGGCTCCCACCGGCCTATCTGAGAGAGGGAACTCTGGAAAATATTGGCAAGCGAATGGGACAAGCCATTGGTCAGTTTTTGAGGGCGGTCAGGGGCAGTGGAGCTCCTTGCCTTGGAGAGTTCTTGAAAATCCGGGTTGGTATTGACATCACCAGACCCTTAAAGAAGTGGGTGACGTTCAGGCCAGATGGATGGAGTGAGAGTCGTCGTTTTGACCTGGAGTATGAGCGGCTCCCACACTTCTGTTTTTTCTGTGGGCTATTAACTCACACAGGAGGGAGATGCCCTAAAAAGGAGGCCGGAACCATCACCGTTCCGTCGTATGATGCACTGCTCAATGCAGAGAAGGAGGAGGAATGGCTTTTGAGTCAGCACCGGAAAGTAAAGGAGTCTCCGGAGAAGGAACAGTATAGGGAGGCATGGAGGGTTGGCTTATATCCAAGGAAACAGTCCGGATGGATCATGCAGGCGCCGGAGATGTCAGCAGTGGGACTCGTCAGAACTAGAGAGGAGAGAGATGAGGAGCAGAGCATGGGTGAAAGGGAGGAAGGAGACATGGAAATTGACTCTGAAGGGGAGGAGGGCGGATTTAGCAGAGGGGTGAAAAGCCGGAAATTACTTTTCGGCGGTGGTCGGCCGGAGGCGGAGAGCTCTGCCCACCAGTCAGCTGGCATCGATTGCTCCTCCATTACAAGGCAGCAAATCAGGAGCGATTACGGCCTCGGATAGCTCAGGAAGGAAGGAGAGTGATTTGAGAGCAGAATTGACGCAGTCTGCATTTAAAAGTGTTGACCACAAACTTTTGAATGTAGTTTCTAAGCGGGATTCGCTCAGTCTCATTAAAAGTGGACCGGAGATTCCGAATGGGCCAACTTTGATGGAGAGTCCAGTTTTTCAAAAGCATGATAATGCAGTGTTGGGTTGGGACTTAAACAGGCCTTCTCCTATGAGCCCAAATAAAGAAAAAAGGACTGCGAAGAAAGGAGTGCAGAGCGGACAGAAGAACAAGAAAACATCAAAGTCTGGTATCTCGATGAAGAAGGTGGCGGTGAATGCTCTTTCCCCAAATAAGAGTCCAGGGCGTACTCCTGATCGTCCCTCCATGATGGGTCCGGCCTCGACCCATCACGAGCCATGAATGTGTTGTGTTGGAACTGCCAAGGGATCGGGAACCCTTGGACAGTGAATGGGCTTAAAAGGGTGATATCCCTTAACATTCCTGATATTATTTTTCTTTGCGAAACAAGGTATTTGAAACAAGATGTGGAGAGATTAAAGCTACATGTGAACTATAAAAAATGTTTTTGCGGTGGACTGTGATATTAATAGAAATTCTGATGGAAAAGTTTCTAGGGCAGGAGGAATATGCTTACTGTGGAAGGAGGGGGTGGATGTTTCCCTTTCTACTTTTTCTAAAAACCACATTGATGTTATGGTTGGTAAGGCAGGTGCAAGGGATAGATGGCGTTTTACTGGAGTGTATGGTTTCTCAAAAGTAGAGGAGAGATATAAAACGTGGGAACTGATGCGGAGGTTAGGGCAAAGTAGAGGGAGGCCGTGGCTAATCGGAGGAGACCTGAATGAGATTCTGAAGGCAACAGAGAAGGAGGGAGGCCCCCCAAGATGCCCTAGACAGATGGAAGATTTCAGAAATTGTATGGAGGATTTAGAGATGGTGGATATGAATTTCGTTGGACCTATCTTCACTTGGAAAGGTAAAAGAGCAGGTCAGATGATCAAATGCCGGTTAGACCGTTTTATTGCGAACAAGGAGTGGAGGGAACTCTTTCCTATGTCAAGGGTCACGCACATGAAACCTTCTAGGTCTGATTATGTCCCTATATGTATCGATGTTAGCTCTACACGAATAAGGAGAAGGAAGCGTCGTAAGAGATTTTTCTTTGAAGCTCATTGGCTTCAAGATGAGGAATGTGCGGGGATGATTCAGAATGGTTGGAATGGAGAGGAGGGTTTGGACCCGTTCATGACGTTGTGTCAGCGAATTGAAAGTACGAGGAAGGCTCTATGTGAATGGAGTGCTGTAAAGTTTGGGCACTTGAAGGAGGAAATAGAGAGGACAAGGGCTCAACTGGCGTGTTTCTATGACAGGGGAGCCTTAGGCTTGAGAGAGGAGGACTGTGTGGGGTTGGAAAGAAAGTTAAATGACCTTCTCCTACATGAACACAACTATTGGAAGCAGAGATCACGGGTCATGCGGCTTACTGAGGGGGACCTCAATGCTAGATTTTTTCATCAAAAAGTCTGTAATCGAAAAAGAAGAAATGAAATAAAGGGTTTGTTCAATGATGCAAGTGTCTGGTGTGTAGGGGACTCTGAAGTCAAAAATATTGTTTTGGGGTATTATGGTAAACTGTTCACCTCTAGTAACCCTACAAATATGGATCTCTTTACTTCGCTTTTCTCTCCGGTGGCTACTGACGAGATGAACCTGGAGTTGGTCAGAGAGTTCGAGAGGAGGAGGTGTGGTGTGCTCTAAAACAAATGCAGCCTATGAAGGCTCCCGGACCAGACGGTTTCTCTCCTATTTTTTATCAGAGATACTGGAGCTTGGTGGGAAAAGATGTTACGGCTGCTATTCGTTATTTCATGAACTCGGAATCTCTTCTAAAGCAGGTGAATGAAACTTATGTTACTCTTATCCCGAAGGTTAAGGAATTAGAGGATATTACATAGTTACGGCCGATTAGCCTGTGTAACGTGCTTTACAAGATTGGTTCCAAGGTGTTGTCGAATAAATTGAAGCCTCTATTGCAGTCTGCCATTGCTCCCAACCAAAGTGCCTTCGTGCCCGGCCGGCAGATTTCGAACAACTCCCTATTGGCTTTTGAGATTTCGCATCATCTGAAGAGGCTTTATGGGTCCTCTCAAGGATTCGGGGCACTCAAAGTAGACATGAGTAAGGCCTATGATCGTGTAGAATGGAACTTCATTGAATCTGTTATGCGAAGTATGGGTTTCCACCATAAGTGGGTTCAGTGGGTAATGGGATGTGTACGATCGGTGTCTTATTCCTTCTTGATTAATGGTGAGCCACGGGGACACTTGATTCCATCCAGAGGTCTAAGACAAGGTGACTCTATCTCACCTTATCTATTTTTGTTGTGTGCGGAGGGTTTATCCCGCATGTTGACGTATGCACAGAGTCGTGACTTTATTCATGGAGTGTCAATAGCAACAGGAGCGCCTTCAATCAACCACCTCTTCTTCGCTGACGATTCCTTCATCTTTATGAGAGCGGAAGCAGAGGAGTGCAATCGAATCAAGAATATCCTAAAGGTGTATGAAGAAGCCAGTGGTCAACAGGTACACTTCCAAAAAAGTTGTATTTCCTTTTCTAAAAATGTGGGGATGGAAGATCAGATGCAGTTGGCAGAATTATTTGGGGTAGAGAGAGTGGACAAGCATGATAAATACTTTGGGTTTCCCTACGGAGGTCAGTTACTCAAAGGTGGAGGCATTCCGGTATGTGATGGAGAAAACCCGCGATAAATTGAAGTCCTGGAAAGATAAGACCCTAAGCACAGCTGGGAAGGAGATAATGATCAAATCGGTGGTACAATCTATTCCTACTTATGTGATGAGTGTGTTTGAGTTACCAAAACATATTTGTCATGAGATGCATCGGGTGATGGCGGAGTTTTGGTGGGGAGACTCGGAGAAAGGGAGGAAGATACATTGGCTAGCATGGGAGAGAATGTGTGCTCCTAAGGAGGATGGAGGGTTGGGTTTTCGAGACATGGAGCTGTTCAATCAAGCTTTACTTGCTAAACAAGGGTGGAGGGTCCTAAACCAACCAGACTCTTTGGTGTACAGTACCTTGAAAGCTAAGTATTTCCCTTCTAGCTCTTTCTTGTCTGCTTCTGCTAAGAATGGTGACTCGTATGCATGGAGAAGCTGGATGAAGGGGAAAGAATTACTATTGAAGGGGGTTAGGTATCAGATTGGTACGGGAGAGACAGTGTCGGTCTGGGATGATCCTTGGATACCACACGTCATACTTTTAGGCCCTATTCGGGAGTTATGGAGGGGCTTGAGGAACTCAAGGTTATAGACCTAATTGATCCGGACTTATCGAACTCAAGACCCATCCCGAATTTCACACTGAAACCCGAAATAAGTTTTGCGGGGACCACTTCTAAGGAAAATTTACTAATAAGCTAGGTAAACCTCCCTTGAAAATGGACAACCATAACCTAAAAAACTAAAGTGTTACTTTCCTAAATATTAGTAAGCATCCTCCAAATCAACCCACAATTATACGAAAGTAAGAATATAATAATTACAAACTTCGTATATTTTAAAATAAAACATAAGTCTTAGCACCCACCAGAAAAATTGTACGATAAACCCCAAAGAGTATTCAGAGCTACTAAACGCTAGAGCAGCCGGAAAATACCCTAGTAGGTTAAACAAGTAACCTACTGGTGAAATGTGGTTGAGAAATGGGTATATATGCCTTGTCGTCTCCTACTCGTACTAACCCGAACTCTGCAAACTGGGCATTTTTAAAACGAAGAGCACAGAGGAAAAACATTCGCAAAAATTAGAGTGAGTGGACAAAAATAAATAAAGAAAATATTTATTAACATTTATGCTTTCCCAATTTTTAATTCAAAGAAAACGAATGCATGTCTCAAACGATAATTCTCTTATCTCATAAATATCGAGCTTCTACAGCTCAAAACTATATATCAAAATATGTATGTATTTACACTCGCCCATACTCCATATATAAATTAATAATAATCTATATATGGCTACTACGCTCGCGTCCAACGCTCACGTCACGCCTTAATGCGGTGATACACTGCACCATTAAGGTGGACAAACGGGTGTATAAATATGTGTCCATACCCCCTATATGAATTAAACACTCATATAAGATTACTACGCTTGCGTCCGACGCTCACGTCACATCATATTGCAGTTATATACTATGTCATTAAGGTGGACAGACACATATTGCTAGCTAGCATTTATATACATACTCTCCTTAAAAATATATTATAATTTACCGAAAATCTCATTTTCGGTAACTCACCACAATGAGTAAAATCGTCAAATAAAAATGACGTCCAATGGTCCAACCAAATAAACAATTGCATGCACATTATTTAAATCAAAAGTCCACTCACAAATTAGGCATAAGCCTGAAGTCGGTCTGAAGCCTCTTCTGCTCGAGCTTCCTCACGTCCTGATCCAAGAACATAATTAAATCCTCAACTATATACCAACGCTTATATAAAAATAGGTAAAATTAAATGTGGCCTTATCTACTCTCATTCTTGCCCAACTTTGCAAATCTTAAAATTGATACCGTCCAAACTTCACCACAAATACCAGCGGCCTTAAATCCACCTTCTACGGCCGAAACAACAATAATCTAACGGCCAGATTCTATCCCAATTAACGGCCAAAATACCAAACTTCGAAAAATCCCAAACCTATCCAAAATTCCTCCAAAAATTCCTAAATTCACATCATTAACCTCCCTTTAATATTCCACATCTAAAACCATAAAATTTCCCCAAACAGCGGCGGCCGGCGGCTGACTCCGGCGACCTCCAATAGCTACCAAATTTTAACAGCATCTTCCTCTCAATCTCCTCTACAACTTTCCTAACTAGCACAAACACCAATTCCAAGCCTAACTATGTCAATCGAACGAAAATATCTAATAAGCCCTAGAATTTCAACTCCATATTTCTCCTTACCTAGCTCAAGAGGGAGGGAGTTCTTTGGAGGGGTTGCTGCACGGGAGGAGGGCTTCCTTTTGAACCTAGCAGCTCCGGCTATGGCGGCCGGAGGAGGAAGTTCCGGCGAGAAAACCACCACGGCAGTCGGACCTTCCGGAGTTGATTTCTCCTTCACGGCGGTGCTAGGGAGGCTGCCACCGGTCTAGGATGGAAGCTGGGTCGGAGGCCGACCGTTTGGGACCGGTGCGGCGGCGAACGGTGGCCGGACGGCGTCGGACGGACGAAATGAATTTTCGACAGGGAGGAGGAATTGGGAGCGGGAGAGAGAGAGAGAGAGAGAGAGAGAGAGAGAGAGAGATGTTTTTGGGCTTTGACCAAAAAAAGGGCCCGGTCCAACTTAAACATAACCCAACTCCAAAATTTAACACCCCAAAATAATACCTCAAGAAACTTACCTTTTTAATTGATAACTTTTTCATGCTAACTCCGATTTTAACGCATAGCCTGTCTACGAACTCGTATCAACATCCTCTACGACTTTCATGAAGAAAGTTTTCCCAAATTCCAAACAGAAGCAAAAGTTAACTTTTGAAGTCTTAAATAGTAAACGGTTACTTAAAACGGTAAAAGACTACGATACATGTCTTCAAGTAGTGTAATGTGGTTGCATGTTTTTGGTTGTTTAGTCCACTTGGATTAAGGGCACGTAATCATGGTGCTAATAATATGGTGGAGTAGTTGACAGAGATGATAGAGACATTACAAACCAAACAAGTTGAGGTTTTCTTTGTCCTTTTATGGGCTCTATGGGTGGAATGAAACAAACTGATATGGGAAAGAGGAATTTTTTATCCTATGCGCACTGTACATTGGGCATTGGGATTACTTAAAGAATATCAGAGTCATCATCCTTCTAGCACACATAAAAAAGTCAGAAGGGACAGGGTCAAATAGGTGAGCCCTCCTAGTGGGAGGCTGAAGATGAATGTGGACGGGTCTTATAGAGATGATGGATGTGGAGGGGCTGGTTTGATTGTCAGGAACGAACATGGGAGCGTGGTCTGGGCGTGGTCCAAGAAGTAAACAAACATGAGCTTTCCATTACATGCAGAGGCTGAAATGGCAAGGCTGGGGTTGTTGACTGCTCTACAGCAGGGGTGGACGAACCTCGAGGTTGAATATGACTATACCGTCTTAGTAGCTGCTCTCAATCGACAATCAGATGACATGGTAGAGGTTAGTCGGATCATAGGGGATTGTAAAGTTTTAGTGAATTCCTTTGAGAATATTATAATCCGTCATATTATCGTGAAGCAAATGGTGCAGCTCATAGATTGGCGCACTTTGCTAGTTTAGATAGAATAGTAGAGTTGCACTTAGGTGAGACTCATGTTTTCTTACAAGATGTTCTTTATGAAGATAAGTGTAATGCTCTTAGTGTCACTCGAGGTAGAGGTTTTATGTCCTCCTCGATGTCACAAATTCCTATTAATAATAATAATGGGTCTGTAGCGGTGCCTCTGATATAGGCAAAGCTATACCATTTCCTCAAAAAAAAAAAAAAAAAAAAAAAAAGATTTTAAAACCTCTCTCCCACATAACTACTGTCACATCCTGACTCTTAAATTTTTACCTTATTTACTAGCTTGGTATTAATAAGAGTTTTACCGTCTTCGTCAATGAGTTTATAGTTTAATTGGTCCCCAGAGGGGTTTTGGGGGACGATTATTTTAGATGAATTATTCGTAGGAGAAAAATGTGACGACGGTAAAAATGGTAAATTTTAGCTAGTAAAAGGTAATTTTTATTAGAGTAGTATTTTGTGGTGTTATTTTTGGAGTTGGGTTGGTATTTAGATGGGTTAGGGGATCGGTTGGGAGGCCCAATTCCTTCCTTCTCTTTTTCTTCTCTTTCTCTTCTGTCTCCTTTTCCCTGACTCTCTCTCTGTCGGAACTTCCCGCCGTGATCCGACCGCCTCAGACCGCCACACCGGTCTCAATCGGTCGGCCGTTGACCCAGCGTTCTTCCTAGACCGGTGGGAGCTGCCCTAGCGCCGCCGTGAGGGAGTTTTCGCGCCAGAAAGGTTCGACTGCCGTGGTGGTTCTCTCGTCGGAGCTCCCTCCTCCGGCCGCCATAGCCGGAGCTACTGGGCTCAAGAGGAAGCCCTCCTCCCATGCTTTAATCCCTCAGAAAGGTTTTGGTGCGATTCGTGCTAGGTCAGGAGAAATCTTTAATTGAAACTCTAGGGCTCAATTCATTGTTTTAAGTCGATTACCCTATTTAGGCTTGGAATTGGTGTTTGTGCTAGTTAGGAAAGTTGTAGAGTGGGTTGAGAGGAAATTGCTGTTAAAATTTGGTAGTCATTGGAGGTCGCCGGAGTTAGGGAGATTTTCATGGTTTTAAATGTGTTATATTAAGAGGAGTTTATTGATGTGAAATTTAGAATTTTTTGAGGAGTTTTGGATAGGTTTGGGATTTTTCAAAAATTGGTAATTTTGACGGTTATTTGAGTAGAAATCCGGCCATTGGATTTATGTGGTTTAGATTGTAGAAGGTTGTAATAAGGATGCTGGTATTTTTTCGGTGAAGTTTGGATCATATAGAGTTAAGAATAGCGAAGTTGGGCGAGGATGAGCGTGGATAAGGCCCATATTTAATTTTGCCTATTTTGTGCAAGTATTGAATTTTTAGTTGGGAATTTAATTATGCTTCGGGAACAGGACGTGAGGAGGCTCGAGCAGAAGAGGCATCGGATCGACATCAGACTTAGGCCTAATTTGTGAGTAGACTTTGTTTTAATTTAAAAGCATGTGATGCATTATTTTGTTGATCAGTTATTCTTTTGTTGGGATTTATTGCTTTTTCGGATATTTGGCAATTTTCATCATTTTTGGAGACTTACCGAAAATGAGATTTTTGGTGAATATGTATATGGATATTATGAGGATATTATGTATAATAAATGCTAGCTAGCAATACGTGCTTATTCCATCATAATAAGGTAAATTCCATTATGACGTAACGTGAGCGTTGGGGTCTTGACCTGCTCTCTGTATGTATCTTAACTTAAGTTGAAAACCCATTTTCCTAGCATTTTTCTTTACCTACTGTTTCATATCTCTTTTAAGCATACACGTGTTTGAGCTGTGTAAGTGTTACTTTGCCTTGAGTTGTTCTTGATATTAAAATATTCTCGCCATATCTGATTCTTGGTTTTCAACTAAGTTGCATATACTGTGCAATAAGTGAAGCTCTTGGAAAATACTTGATAAAATAATGTTCTATTAGCGGTTTTATTAGATTTACTTTTTTATTACATCGAATGTGATCTTGGGGTCACCGTATGTTATTCTCTTTTTATTCATGCCTTGAAAAATGTAGATTATTCCCTGCATAAGTGCATAATACATGCATAATATGTGACTTGAATAAGTGAATATGTTAACTTGTCCCAAATAGCAGGCATATTCATCTGTGTTTTTATGTAGTCGATAATTGGACTACATTGAAACTGAAATTGTAGTTGGAAAAATTTCTTTTAGAAGCCTCTGTAAGTTACAGATTCCACATTTATAAGAATCCTTAAATATGGGCCACACACTGGCTTACATGCGTTTGTATTCTTGCAGAGGATGTTAAATATGAATTTCAGGGAAAGAATCTCGATAGAATCAGCTCTGTGTCATGGGTACTTTTCAGCAAATGCTCTAGAAGAGGTGAAATTTGAGTTCAGATTAGTCAGGAACTACAGCCTCCGAGTTGGTTACAATAATAAATTTGCTCCAAAAGACCGGATGATGATACTGAGTGCCGCAAACGGTCTTTCATGTCTCCAGCATCTGCCCACTCATCTTAACATCATCTCCATCGACGATTGGTTTAATGAGGATGTTGCTGGCAAGAGGAGTGGCTTTCAGGTTATCACAAGATATAAATGGACACGAACCTTGAGAACGTATATGGGTGAAATTCATAGTGTCATGCTACAACTTCTGTCTGGAGTGGCACATTGCCACGCCCATGGAGTTGTACATGGAGATCTGCGACCTGAAAATGTGACTGTAGACCATACAACTGGAGCCCTACAGTTATCTGAGTTTGATATGGCCTCACGGATGCCACCATTGGATTTGGATCTGCATATCGGTCGACCAGAAAATTTCCTATACTACCAGGCCCCTGAACTGCTTCATGGTGACACTGCTAATCCTGCTGCATCAGATATGGTCAGTTGGCTGTATATTCGGTAAGTGTATCAGTGATTAGTTGTTTCTATTAAGTTCATTCAATTGGCTCGACATCGGTAAAATGGAACTTTTAATTGATAGACAAGATAAAAAGAAAGTTGGCTCTTCTAGAATTTTTAAAGATGTCAAACATTTTAAGATTGTTTTTTCCTGTCTGCAGCTGAAATGTTGTTGGGGGCGAAAGTCTTATTCAGAGATTCCAAATCTGAACAGATAGCTACAATCTTCAGTTCCCCTAATTTGCCACCAGAGTCTTGCATCTTCTTCAAGTAAGTGGCTAGCCAAGTTGTTTTTTCTAAATTGCTATGCCTAATCTTGTGTCTCATGTTGTCCTGAAATTGTTTTGGCAGGGAATGCTTGCCATGAACCCTGACGACAGGTTTTCAGCTGTTGACTGTCTCTTTCATTCGTTCTTCGGAAGGTATGAGCCTTATGTTTTAGGGATTTTAATGAATTTGTTGAAGAAAATCTTAGAAGAAACTAAAAGGTAGGATATGATGGGTGCTAGGATGCCCTTGTTGCGGCATTTACCAAAACTAGTTTGTTTAAAGGAAAATTCCCAACCGGTTGAGAATTTGGGTTCTTTTCCCACTAACAAAAAGAGATTTTAAAATTCCCATCAGTGACTCTTTGGGGTGTATTCAATTAGGAGTCTGTTATATTGTTTTGGATTTTATAAATCTATAGGTATTCAATCAAGATTCTAAAAAGTCCTTTAGAATCTGATGGTATTCAATTAGGATTTAAAAAATTCTTTTAAAACCAGTTTGTTTAAGAATGGTTGCTCTTGTTGTTGGTTACGGTTACTCTGGCTCTACTATAAATGACATTGTGGAGTCCCAGGAACTGAAGTATTATGTGGTTTATGAAATGGGTTTAGGTGATAAATATATGCAAGCTTATTAGTGCAGCTGTAGAATCCCCAGCTCAAAAGAACCTGTTTTGCTATATTTACTTCTGTTTGGAATGATTGCCCAAATGATTGTAATAGGAAAGGTTTTAGTATTTCTATGACTCACAAAGTCTGATAATAATGCTGTTTCAGTTTATCAGTATATAACTATTTTATGCATTCTAAAATGCAGGTCTCTTGATGGCATCACTCACTGAACTATCATTCAAAGGAAAGCCATGGTGAGTTTATCCTCTGAAACTTTTTTTAGCATTTTGGAATTCTCTTTTGTTTTTATTAACTTTCGCAGACTTATATGTATATCAATCGTTTATGCCTGCATTTCAATCGTTTTGCATTTCACATGATCTCATTGTGAGTAGAACTTCTACTGAAATACCTGCAAGATGTTTTGGTTAATATGCAGTACAGTATCTGTTGTTCATTTTTGGGTCGTAGTATTAGATTTCCTACAAATGTGCTACTACATGATACATTGATTGGAACCAATCATTCCACATTTGAATTTATTTGTAAGGGAATTCTTGGTTCAGTAGGCCTCATATAACATGAGAAACAATATTAGTGAAATGAATACACATCTGACCCTTAATGAATAGTATGGATGTAGTATGTATTGAAGAGATTAGTAAGAAAGGGAAAGGGAAACATAGAGATGTATATATTGAAGAAAGGGAAATGAGAAATGGAAATTTGTTCCTTACATATATATCATAATTTGACATTAAGCATGCAATTCGGTAGGCTAAAGTCAACAAAGGCAACAGAGAGAAGCAAATAGGGCTGGAAATATTATTTTTTGTGGGGTTGTCAATGATATGTTGCAGAGAAAAGGAAATATTTCTCATAAGATAGGTGTTCTGATCATTTGTTAATGCATGCACTTACACTTATGATTTATGGCTTCTTTTGATATGTAGCTAACAAAGTCACCATTCTTCCCTTGGCAGACATTCCATATTCCTTCACAGCTGTGGATATCAACTGTATTTTTGAATCAGTAGACACTTACCCATGAGATGCCTGGAATTCGAGCCACAGCCTGATCAGTTCAAGGTCCAGGAGCTTAACCTCTCATGCCGAATAGATTTAGTTGTCAAAACCATGAGCAGATGATGTTGCCTTTCAATTGGTATATTACTAATCCATTCTTAAAATGAACTTGAGCTGAATTCAAGTCATATATCAAGTACTGAAAGTTTCATTGATATACCTGCAGCTTTGCACAAGCTTGATGCGCGCCTGTCAAATTTTGAATGAGCACAATCTGAATTAACATACATTTGTTTCAGATCTTACCTGCCTTAAGAAAGTGTTAGAATTGTATGATGATTTCCAGATGTGTTGTTTTCACATATAATTGTAAAATCCATAAGATGCAAAAAAATTTCAGTGCTGTTATAATGAGAATGGTTGATAACGATAACATATATAAAAAAAAAAAAAAAAAAAAAAAAAAAAAAGTCGAGCACTATATATTTTAGTTTTTTTTTTTTTTTTTTTTTTTTTGATTCAAAGACAAAAATTATTTTATTGCTCAGAGATTAAGGGTTACATAGGGAGGCTATTGAGCCTTCGATTTCCACAGGAACATATCCATACCAGGAACTACATGTTCCTGCTGTTTTTAGGAAAAGACCCAAGATGACTCAACAACAGTCCGTCTTTTTCCTCGGATGATTCCAATTAAGGCTAGGGTTTTGGAATTTGGATTCCAATTACGGCTAGTGTTTTGGAATTTGGGACGGCGAGAAGTTCATATTCAAGAGTCAAGACTCTGAGCATCAATCGATTTGTGGAATTCGCTGCTCCTCTTGGTCCGTTACGACTACTACCTCGCAGTCCTCGCTCGTCAAAATGAACAGATTGGTAGAGGTTTTTCTACTTTGACCAATGTGACCAATGTGAATACTTTTGTGTGATTCGTGTTAGTACTGATTGTTATTTGGTTTTTGTGGTGCAGAACTGCATACTACTGTGAATAGCTTCATGAAGAAATGAAGAACTAAAAGAGCTTCAAGACGATCGAGGCCGGGCTGGTTTGTACAATCTCACGACGAGGACTTTGGCTGAGAAGTTGGCTCCCTTTCTGGTACAAGAGCATGGTCACTTTAACAACTTTTCTCCACACCAGAATTTGTTTGTCCATTTCGCTTAAATGGTTTGTTTTGCAATTTTGGGGGTAGTCTCCGGTAGCTAGCTAGAAAGACTCCAAGTTGAGATCTTCAAGTTGGTAAGAAGACTCCATAGATTGAAAAGCAGCTTGGGGATCTCAGAGAAATACTCATAATTAATATGCCAAAGTCGATCTAATGCTGAACAATGAACTGAAGCACCGTCTCATTAATTGTTCTTTTATCTTGTGAAGAACAATGAGCAACTGAACATATTACCTGAGTGGGCTACGGTGTGTTAATACATGTGATGCATCAAGTTGTAAAATGAGTTTTTAAAGTTGTAATATGAGTCGTTAAAATTGTAAAAAAAAAATTTGTTACAACATCAGTCTTCATTTGTCCTTAAAATAGTAATTGAGTCCTCAAAGTTGTAACAACTTTTTTTAATCACTTTGAGTACTCAATTACCATTTTAAGCATATATTTTACCACTCATGATTACTAACTGAAGGAAATCACCTGTGCCCGTTTTGCCTGTTTCAACCCTGTGCCAACCTCCCATATCGCGACACCTGTCCACAAACTTAATAGATATTGACACAGTTAAGTTTATCAGTTATTTTTTTATATTAAAAAATATCAAATATAAACGAAACAAACTTATGAAGAAGAACAAGAGCCTGAACAACCCCGAACTCTACTCCTACTGGTAATTGACGCAGACTCAATTCCAATTTTAAACCCAAAGAACAATTTCAAAGTAGGTACATAATCTCATCATCTTTACCTACCATTGTTAGGCTCGTTATTCCCACTTATTTTTCTGAGTACCAACCTCAATCGAAACAATCATCATCAATTCAAAGTCACGCTTTGTCTTGAGCAGAATCTCAATACCCACATCAATCGAAAATTTCGATTATGGGCCTGGACTTATGTACCTACCATAGTTTGCGTAAAAAATTGCTGACAGAGCATAGTACTATGCATTATGGGTCTGGACTTATGTCCTTATTTGTTTAAATTTGTTGAAAGGTGGTTTTTCTGTTTTATGTAACTGTTTAGAGTAGTGGGATGTCATTTTCTATTTTACTATGCTGATCGAACGTAAAACACGACTGCTTCCGGTGACGAACTCTATATATATCACATACATTTATGATCATGAGTTGATATATATTGTCATGATCGACGTTATATATTGTCATTCTCGTATCATCACTTCCTTAGAAACGGAGGAATTAAGAAACTTAAACTTAAAAACATGCATTTTTGGATGCTAAATATATAAGTCACATGATCAAGAAGTTGTTTGGTCAAAGAATTGCATGACTAGACTATTGTAGTCGTGCATTTGAGTTCTTAATCATGTTATCCGATACACACATATATAGATACTATATTGGTAGATGTTTTTCTTTATCTGTTATAGCAAGAGAATTTGGGTTCATCATGTTATCATAATTTATGCTCTGAAAACTAAATTGCGCGTTGTTTTGTGTGTGTGTATACACACGGGGAGCCGTTCTAAAGAGGACGTCCGCACAGCCCTTAAAGTGCGGATGTCCCTCTATTCTTCATCATCCGACGCCGACGACGGCGTGCCTCCACCCAAGCAAACACCAGAGGCATCCCCGATCACTTTCTCTCCCCGGCGGACATGTCATATATATTAATTCCCACCAATATTTCAATATATACACACAAACACAGAGAGCCGTTCTCCAGCGGACGTCTGCACTTAAACGATGCTTCCTAACGTCTTCAACCTCTTAAAGTTACATAGTCTTCAACCGCTAACACGTGTGTCAATTTGTTTTTATCTTTTTGTTTTATTAAAAAAAAAAGATTAATTTTTTTTTAGATTTTAATTGCAAATAACTGCTAATGCAGTTGGCATTCAGCAAAAATTGTTCCACGTTGTTCTCCTTTATTTTGGAATTTTTTTTCTGTTTTTATATTTTGAAATTACTTTATTTTATAGTATTAACCATTCTTGATTTGTTTTTTCTATGTCAAAACTCCTCTATCATGAGTAATATGGGTAGCTTTTTAAAAAAACTTCACCATGACACCAAAGTGAGTGTCTGGCTTTAGACACCCTTTTCTACTATCTACACACCCCTTGTACTGAGTTTACCAAAATACCCTTATAGTTGGTTATTTCATCCTCTGCCTTCCTCCTCCCTCTGCGCGAACTAACTTGTGATTTCAGAGAGAGAATGGTACATGTTGACTTTGCCGGAGACTTCCGCACCAGAAACTTCCCCCTTAAGACTTCCTCGGCGTTATACCTTTAATCCTTTAAAAAGTAAAAGACCCACTTCAATTCTTACATCAAACTCATCACCAAAAACTCAAAACCCCGAAAATCAAGCTTGAATCTTTCTTGTTTACCTTGCAGATTCTTGCTTGCATCCATGGCCAGTCCTCATATAACCCATTACACTAAATCAAAGTAATAAAATTAATTTCCTCAAAGACTAGCAAGTTCCACTGAAAATGAAAGAAACTGTAGCTCACTTTCTTCATTGTTTCTCTAAGCATAGCTAGCTAGATTGAGAGGGGCTACCATCTTTCTCTGCTTCGGTGGGGTTTTAGCAACCATTTTGAGTTGGGTATTATAATAGAAGAGAAACACAGATTTGAAGTGGATATCTCTCAACGAGAGAGAGAGAGAGAGAGAGATTAATTGTGGTTGGAAAAAGTGGGTAATACTCTTGATGACATAAAATGTTTCGGTTGGATTTCGATGTCGTCGAATTCAATTTGGAATGGAGATTTCATCTACGCTGGGATTCCATGGCCTTCCCCATCGCAGAGATGCAGAAGGATTATGAGGAGAGAGCGAGAGGCTGGGGTAGTATTGGAAGAAAAAGATAATGAACTGATAAAGAAACAATAAAAAATTCAAAGGATGTGTAGATAGTAAAAAAAGGGTGTGCAAATTTCAGCACCCTTTAATAAATACAAATTTTCACAAAAACCCAGAGGCAGAGGTAAGCAGATTCTTCTTCTTCCTATTTTGCATCTCCAATCCAATCCAAATAGCTTAACGTAGTCATCATTTACCCTTATATTTACTTTGAATTGGACCTTCTGTGCCGTAGTTGATTTATTATGGTAAAATTGATGTACAAATCTCTGCAGAGGTGTATATAAAATTATTGCATCTGTAAGTACCACAAGGATATCGAAAGCTGAGAGAGAAGTGAAGAAGAGTAGCTGGTCAGCCTATTCTCATTTATGATTGTAGATTGTTCTTTTGAAGCAGAACAACTGAGTTCATATTTTTCATCGTAACGGTTCAAGGAATGGAAAGGAAAGGAAAGGAATTCTTTGATATTTCCTTTGACATGAGAAAAGAAAGTGAATCCTTGGGGCAGGGGGAGATAACCATTTTCCACCGAATTTTCTTTTAATGTAGGAACCACTTTCCTTTCCCACTATTTTCCTAACAATGGAAAGTAATAACTTTCCTTTTCTAATTGCTTGATTCGATGAACCAAACATGACCTTAGTACTACTGTAATGTTCTGAATTTCTTTGGCAATAACTAAACCATATGAATTTGTTTGGCAATAACTAATAACCATATGGAGACATATATATCTATGTGGATCTTGATTTTAGATATGAATAGTATTCTGTTCTAGTCTTCATTTTACTGGCGTATATCAGGCTGCAAGTTTGTTTTATATTTCATACCATAAAGCTTTACAGAAATCAGTTCTCTCCAAAGTGACTTGGTTTTAATTTGGCGACTTCTTCAATTTATACAAGTATTTTTTGTATCTTTTTGTAGGCATTAACATTTACAAAACTCATCAGTGTTCCCTGGACAGCACTGCTTAATTTCACTTTTCTGTAACATGAATAAAAGCACAACAATAGGCAAACCAATTTTCTCATGTATAACTTGCAGTATACTATAACTTTCATCAACTTATACTGGTTGAAAATACCAAGTAAGCTTCAATGTACACGCACATATGACCATAGACTAAACAGAAAAAATAGCACTATCCCCATTCAGAATTCAGATAGATACACCTGAGAATAGAACTTGGGTAACAATAGTGTTTTCACCAACATATATTGGTGGAGAATATATAGATCATACAGTAAAACTAGGCACTATCCCCCTTCCATAAAGATACAGCTGAGATTATTTTTACTCCTGAACAAATGGTCTCTGAGCACAAACCATTATAACCCAAGTCTGAGAAATTATGAAGAGTTACCAGAAGCTGAAGGTTCTAGACTTGGGTAGTTGATCACAGTTTCCAGGAGTCCAACCAATCATCTGCTTGTCATTGTCATAAATGATCATCTTATCTTGCATTGAAATGTCTATAACATGGGCACATAAAAAAAATATATATCAGTACCATGTGTTTAGTTACTGGTCATGTTTCATGACATATACATGGAAACTCTTACCTCCAATGATGTTTGAATTTTGTAAGCCAACTTCAGTGCCATCTAAAATTCCCAAGCAAACATTTCCCTTGGACTGGAAGATCGATATATCGTTATGTTTTTATCACAGTGATTATACTTGTACTTGAGAACAAGAGGAAGAAAATAGGGAGAAAAGGGAGGTGAAACTTACGGATATTATTAGATAAGCTTCAGGGGACAATTCAAACTGAGCTGCATCCTTTCTTCCAATGGCAAATCTCAGTGCTATGGACTTGAAGTATTTCTTGACTTCACGTACGTTCTTAAATGGTTTTCGACCCTTCCAACAGAGGGGGAGAGTTCTGTCATCTGAAGTTTCTTTTAGAGGCTTTCCATTTAGCTCCCTCTTCAACTACAATTCACGACAGTAAATTAAGATGAAACAACTGAAACATGGTATTAATGCAGGAAAGTACCTATGTATTACAATCTTTAAAATGAAGCACATCCACAACAAGAAATCTTTCTGGTGTTAAATGACACTGGAAAAGGATGAATACAAAGATTCCATAATGCAGGAAAAGACTGAAACATAAGGTCATGTTATGATGTTATACATATAGATTGAGTAAGAGAAGGAAGGGGAAGGAAAACTATAACAAAGCCTTGCTGGGATAGTTCAATGTACATGTAAGCTGCATTTTATAAACCTTACCCATAAAGTCAAAAAATGATAAGCCTGAGAATTGAGATAAGTGTAAGAACTCCCACTGTCAAAAACCAAGTGTAGGTTTCTCATTCCAGTAGTCTTCCCATCAAAGATCAGTTCCGCAGATCCAGGTGAATAATGTTTTCTGATATAAAGCAGAAGGAAAATAATTGATACCGGAGAGAAATATTATAACTATCAAGTAAATGTTTAAACAGAAAACCTGTGGGAGATAAAGAATAAGGTTCAGTAAATGTTCATTACGAGTAATCTGGTGACATTGGTGTCCAAACTGCGCGTGAATAATCATAGAGGTCATCCCCAAAGATGAAAAATCCTCCACCTCGAGAACTTAAACAATGACCAACAACATTTCGCACAAGACCCTGACTAGCAAGTTGTGACACGATGCTAGATTTTCCCTTGCCAAGGCCGAGAACTCCATCTATAGGATGATAAGATGATCCAGGAAGTTGATCATATCCACACCTGTCATAGGACATAATAGACAATTAAATGACCGAGATCATATGTAAAAGCAACTTCACTTAACATATGTTTCAGGCAACTCAAATGCGATATAACTTAAGGGGTAAGGCTTGACTTTGCAGCATATTCTTACACTTAGCTTATGCTTTTTATGCTTTAAAAAGTATCCTGCTACTGCAGAATTTCAGTTTAGGTCCGATCCCAAAATCGTAATTTGCATCACCTTACTGCTAATTCTTCTCAAATGAATTAATCAAACCTTTTCACTATATGACTTGAAAAGAAACAGAATATCACAACTTTTTCACCATGAGCTTAATCACATACCATTCCAAAGATACTCGGGGTTGAAAAAGCAGTTAAGAGTTGAACAATTAGTAATCAACAAAAGGATAACATCTCTTATAGGATCTGGATTCCCTCGTAAGCTTTTATCTCATATAAATGTCCAACAATCACCGATGATCTACAATGATGAGACCTTTTCTATTCCCCAACTCTATTTTCTTTGCTATTTCTCTTGCTAACTAGCTGCCAGCCTTAAAACCTTTCTTGCTATAATGTTGTTCAGTTAATTTGACATGATTTTCTTTTCTCTGCCCAAATGTTGCAGTGTCTTGGTTTTGACGTCTAACTACTGATCAAAAGGAATACATGAAGAGCTCCAAAGATATGGCCCAAAACTGAAGGCCTTCAAATTATCAATAGTGCAGTCACGTTTGGATATCATAATCAAATGTCTTCTTCAACTCCAGATTCTTCTCAAAGTGCTCATCTGGATCCATGATGCTCATCTTTTTTGGTTATCTATTTCTTTATCCATCCCATTGATCCCAACACTCACAAGTTACACACCTTTCAGAATTCTCCTTTCATACCAGCACTAGTTTGTTGGATTTAGGCAAGTACTAGGGACTGGCTAAGAGAGAGAGAGTGGTAGGCGAGTTACAAATGACAGAGAAAAACTACTGGTAGAGCATCTTAACTATATCCCATTTCTAAAGGCAGAAAGATATATTAGATGAAAGTAGACCAAATCATGTTAAGCAATAACTAATTCCCTGAGGATTTAATGCCATTATTGCTATAACTTCTTCCTCAGGTATGAACGTAGTTTAGCCTGCTAAACAAAAAGAGCAGGTTTGTTTTAAAAACAAAGAACAAAAGGAGCTGGTAAAAGTTGCATACCCAAGGGCCAGATGAGGTGCTTGCTGGATCCCATTTGTAAAGTTGAGGTGAAAGGCATCCCTTACAAGTACACCGAGGGATGAGCCCCCATCTGCATACTCAACTTCATAGTCGCATTGCTCTGGATTGTCGCATTTGTGAGTACCAGGTGCGTGCAAGGATGCACAGAGAGGGTCCCTACAGACCACCAGGTCATTGTTAGGCCGGTAGTATGGATGAGGCGCCTGCAGAGAGTAGATTGAATAGTATTAGGACCCTGATTTCTTAGCTTCAAGGTGAGATAGATTCCACAATGAAGAGGATTTTACGTAGACTAATTCTCCAAAGCCAAGATATCATCAAGAAATTTCAAAATGAGCTAAAAGAAACAGTCACATTGCAATTGCAGGATGAAAATCAGTCGGAAAGCAAGGGATGTCACACCCCATGTAAATCACATCATGTAGGAATTCAGCAGAAGAAACATTGGCTAACAATTTACTAAATTCGTTAAGACACACAAAATTCGTTACTGGTTTCCATTTTCTAAGGAAGTGAGCATTAGTGCAAAACTAGATACATCAAGACTGACAACTTGTGCAATACTAGAACGGTTGTGCACAAATTGCAATCATCAACCCTAATAATGAACATTACTGCAGAGCTAGATACATCAAGACTGACAACTTACGCAACACTAGAACGGTTGTGCACAAATTGTAATCATCAACTGTAACAATGAACTGTAGATTACTTACCTCAGTACATCTAACACAAGGAGCATCACATTGGAGCCATGTAAGATCACTACCGGTGTCGGGGTCGAGAAAGTAGGGCTTTGGAGGCTGACCAATGTTTAAGGTAACATTATATGACCTGCAAAAACAAACAAACAAACCATGACTTCAAAAACACTTCAATCAAGATTGCAAGGGATACATAGTTTTCACACATATACACCACACTTACCCAATTGGGTACACGTTTCCATGAACAGGTAACACAACAGACGACGGTGCACGGCTGATCGCCAAAGACGACGTCGCTTCCACCGGTAGAAAAGCTTTCCTTCCCCGATACCGATCACCAAAAGAAGCTGACGTCAGAGTTACAGACCAACCCATCACCAACACCAACATCAACAGCAACCACTTCCCGGCCATTTCTCACTCTCTCTTTCCGGGTATCAGGTACAATGATCGAATCAATGTCTGAATATGAATGGCTGAATGAGACTTTGATTTGTTCATATGGGTTTGATTGGTTTGCGCCAAAAGTGTTGTTGGGGGTTTAAACAGTTGAATTGGAATCGATTCGATGATGAGAGAGTTGGGTGGTCATTTACTTGAGCATTAAGGATTCATGGGATTGCTTTCCCTCTGCTAATTGCTTGGTTGTTCCATTTATGGTGCGAAATCATTCTCCAGCTTCTTTATTCGTTTCCTCATTGAGATTTGGAGGATTGCTAATGTGAGGGGGGTTGAGTTTCAAACAAAGATACCAATCTCTAATCAGTGGTTCTTTGCGACTCAAACAAACGATTTTACACGCCATGATTGTTTGAGATTTAAAAAACAGAGTGCCCGGTAATTTCCAGGAGCCTTCCTTGACAAGTACATTCAACTGGTAGTAGAATTAGCTCATTTACCAACTAAAGAATTAGTGTGACCGAAAGACTAGTTCGATACAGAGATAGAGGAACTTCGCATGGAAATATCGAGTCAAGTTAACTACATTCATAAACATTTCATTATCACCTTGATGATACATTTTGAGGATACGTAAAATGAGTTTCTCAAAATATGGTTCATCATTGCTCTTTAAAGGTTGTTTTTTTTTTTTCTATTTTCTGATGATGAGGCAAATGGTGAATGAGGTATGCTTGACATACCAACACATCACATGTGAGGCGATGAAGTTTAGCCCTAAAACGACTATTCTAAATAAAATTAACCATACAAATTGTTGGAGCAGAAATTAATAGGCAACAAACACATCATACATAGCTTTATATGACTTCAGATCGATGAACAAAACCAACAACATCCATTTATTTTATTTCGATGTAGAGAAACGATTACAAGTCTCTTGACTAGTATTATTTGTCACTGGCATGGCTAGCTGCTAGCTAAGGAGTGCAATGGAGATTAGAGTTTTTGTTCAGTATTATAACAATCTTCTTTACCCTGGAGAGTACAACACCATCTGCAGCTTTTACCAGAACATTGTTTGTCGCAAACATGTATTGTTTTGATGCTCTTGTAAAATGGATGATCACTTCTCGACAATTTACCTATATCTATCTCCTTCATGTTGGTGCTACTATCTCCAACCACATTGCTTTCTGCCTGATTGTGTCATATTGCAAAAGAAAAAAAAAAATATCAACTAATCTGAAATTAAGAACATCAAGCGGTTCTACTCAATAATCGTGTGTTATAGTCCCCACAGTTTAAAAGAAATCATGGTTTTTCATGAAGTTTTTTTTTTTTTGAAGAAAGTTATTGGGGGTCAACTTTCCATGAGGTTAAATTACTACATGTAATGTCAAGCAAGGTTAAGAAGAAAGTTTGAGAGTCAATTACGAAGGAGAAGCAGGGAAATGCTTACATTCAGTAAGAGCCAACATGATTATGAAGACGATTAAGACTAGTAATGGTACTTTGGTTGATGTTACGGTCGCCATTAGCTAGCAGAGAACTCCTTTTAATTGGCGGGAGGTGTTATATAGCAGGTATCAATGAGAGATGATGTATCAGTCAAATACTTATTTGCAAAGAATCCAACATAATAATCTAATAATTCATTGCTAAAATAGAAAGGATTTTCTTTTTGTTTGTAGCGAGTCATTTGGTGGTGTTGGGATTATTCAAAGCCTCCAATTATTGAATCAATTAGCAAAATAACCTACTTGATTGATTAGGATCACACGAAAACCCTCACCTTGAAACATTTGAGAACCTAGCTAATTAAGCTAGTATATATTCCAAGCACGTATTGGGGTGGAAATGATTGGAATGCCTTTGATAAGCTTCTTGCAAAGAGCAAGTATGACCCGATCCTTATCTGGGTTGCGGGACTAGGCTCAAAATCCTCAAGAGAAATGTGATACGAAAGTAATTTTGCTGTGTTTATAAAATCTACATTGTTATTTACGTTTGCTTGGAGAATTCTTCAATCAAATGCAGAACTTGACTGGTGAGTTAGGGAAGTGGAAGCCAAGACTTCACACGTGTAACAACGAATTAGTGCATGCTCGTCGTAAAAGAAAGTTGATCGGAACATAGTCGAATTCCGAACATAGTCCATAAAATGATTCTGCTTGTCTGAAATATGGCTGTTAATGGAAGCGTGTTGGTAAAGTGGTGGTCGGATTTAGGAGAAGCTACACATTGAAAGGACTAGCCAGTAGTTATGCTTGCAAGAAGTGCCTCAAGAGCTACTCTTTGATCCCTGCTTATTCTTAGCAAACTGTATAATTTTACTGTCTTTAGTTCTTTCATAAGCAAGTGCTAAAATGCTCAAGCCTTCCTCAACTTCTCATTCTCATTTAGTTTTGAAGATAGAGAACCAGGCCCTTGGTAACCAGAGATAGGAGACATCGCATATTCGCATAGACTGATAGACGCATACAGATTCGTTCTCTTTGTAAAGAACTGAAAATTGCTTGCAGGGAATAGAATGGCAGCTGACATAATCTGCCATTGACATTCCACTATAAGAACTTGAGGATCATTACATGATATAGAAAAGACAAAATTAAAAGATTCTGCCTATATTGAAAATATAAAAAAATTTCGTAAAGGAATCATTCCCTACAGTATTAACATTGAGAATCTAACAAGGGCTGCCCATACACGTTTGTGCATTCGTCACAAAATTCAATCATTTCAAGGACCAGATTAATTAAATTTGGTTTTGCAAGTACATGAACAGGTCCTGCTGGTCCATTTGATACTGAGTCTGAGCTTGAGCTTGAGCTTGATTGCCAAAAGGGTCATCAATATCTGCTAGTGAGAAGCCATCCATGTAATTGAACTGGTCATTGCTCTCAAGGAAGTTCATGTTCATGGAATTGTCCAATTCACTGAATTCAGGACTACTACTCCACTGGAACTCGCTCTGGACCTCCGGTGAGAATACATGATCCGAGCAGCTAGAATAGTCTGTCGTGTGTTGCGTGTGCTGCAATCTCGGTGCTGAATAATCTCCGGACAGAACATCCGTGTGCTGTGTAACTGGTGCTACAGCTGATGGCATTTGTTGCACTTGTGATGGTGCTACACTGAACTGTATGTTTTTCAATTCTGGCTTCTCCTCATGGTCCATTATTTCCGAGTAAGTTGGGAATCTATTCCTTTCCACGGTAGCAGTGTTATACTTCTCAATGCTACCTTTCTTGTTGTAAATTCGGCATAGCACCCAATCATCAAGCTGCAATATGAACATGAAAATCACAGTAAGATAATGTGTCATGAATAAACATGCAAATGACTAATCTTGTGCAAGTTTGCGAACCCATAAACTTAGCCACTAAGGGAAATGCAATGACATTGACATGGTCCAAATACACAATTGTGGGGTTTTTACACAAAGGTCAAACTAATTGAGAGTCAAATTCTACCAAAACCATTGAATTAGTTAAATGTCTAAATTCTAAGCTTGCTAAGCTAATGTTCTATTGTCCCTCTATTACATACAGGATTCATAGTCCCACAACATAACATGTAATATACCCGACTAAATGCATGTATATACCGAAAAAATCGAAAACAGAGGACTAAGGAAGGGTTAGGATTAAGTACCCTCAAGTTGTGGTTTTTCTTGGAAGCAGACCGATCAACATTTGCAAGTCGATACTCATGCATGATCCAATTGGTCTTGACTCCTTTAGGGGCTTTCCCGGCATAGAAAACAAGAGCCTTTTTGATCCCAAGCGCCTTTGGCTTTCCAATGTGCTTGTCTGCTCCGGTCGCCTTCCAGTACCCGGTTCCGGCCGCCCGGTTCGGCCTTGAACCGTTTGGATATTTTCTGTCCCTTGGAGAAAAGAAATACCATTCTTTCTCACCATACAGGGCCATTTCTGCATCACAGAATCAAAAATATAATCAGAAAAAATTTAAAAAAAAATTATTACAATAGATTTCTAGATTAAATACAGGTGTTTCCCAATTGTTCAAACTCATTAATGGATTTATTTTGGAATTAATTTAGAAAATTAAAACAGATTGTATAATTTGGAAATGAGTGGTTCACAAGAACTCATTCAAGAACACATCTTCAGATAAAAACCCAGATGAACCCAATTTGATTCAGAAGACAAAGAATCAGAAACCCAAGACGTACCAGGTAACTGCCATGGATCGAATTTGTAAAGATCAATCTCTTTGATGATGGGAACCGAAATATTCTGGGAAGCACATTTCTTGATCAAGTAGTGGTTCACCAGCTCCTCATCGGTCGGATGAAACCTGAACCCCGCCGGTAAATCCAACTCAGCCTTCATTTTCCGGTCAACTGCTTTCTCTGAAATCTTGGTCTTTCTTCTTCTTGTTGTTCTAGTTGCAGTTGTATTTTTTTGCTCTCGAATATCCGAATGAGCTTAAGAAGAGTCGGAAGGGGTTTATATATATACACCCGAGAGGAGGCACAGGGAAAAGGTTTTGTATTAAGACACGTGGGCGCCAGCGAGTCGTATATACGCGACGGAGAAGTACGTAGGGTGAGAGGGAGTGAGGACACAGGTGAAGAGGGGAGGGCGTGAAGCGCAGCCAGGTGGGTCACGTTAGGAGCTCCACGGTCTAGTGTTTTTGTGACACGTGTGGTGGGCCCACGGGAGGGAGTTCGAGTTCTGTCATTGCTTCCGTCACCTAGTTTGGACGTTTCTTCAATCTGTAAAGTTTTGGATTTTGGCTCAAGTTGATCGTTGACGGCCACGCCCCCAGTCAGCAATTAATCACCTGTGAAGGTGCTAGGTGTTGCTTTTGGTGCGCCTCCAATGATAATGGGCCACGTTCTGCTCCAGCTCATTGACATAAGCGTCGACATAGAAATGTAACAGAGAAGTTACTAAGATGGGGTATTTACCATATTATTTTACCGACGGTAAATATTTTATGCAAAACCACATAAAACGATTTTTTTTTAATAGTGGCACGTTTACTTACTTGGATTAGAATTCATTAGGAATGAAAGGCGGAAGGAATGAGAGACGAAATAGAATAGTATGTGGAGATTTCAATTTCATTGAGCTGTTTACTGACCATATAAAATTAGGACATGAATGTAATTAATTACTATTTTAATTACTAAAATACTCATGAAAAAATAAGCTACACATTTCGATCACTTTCAACACAATTTTTTCCTTATATGTTGATCTAGTTTTGTTTGTCGTTTTGATTGTCTCAGTTGATAAGTTATGTATAATTAACAAACCAAAGAGTATTTATATTCAGTGTATTGATTGTAATCATGTGGTTACATATTAATAATATAATACAGAGACTACGTGTGCGCTTGTGTATATTGCAATCTCGTCCTTGCATAAACTCTCTTCTTCCATGATTTATTAAAATCATTTGGACCTAGTACTAGCATTTTGGGTGTATCTCAAACCGCAAGTTGCAAGGGTTGAACAACAAAATTAAGGCATCATACGTTTATACATTTTAATAATATTATATTTAAATCAAGTAAGCAATTTTATAAACACAAAAAAAAAAATTAAACAGCTTCCACAAATGGTATATTATTAGCATATAAAAAGCAGCCTTTAAGAAAAAAAATTGAAATTATTAGTATCTTAAACAAATTCCTCAATATTATTAGCATAATAAAATTAAAGAGGGTATTTTCAGAATAAAAGTTTATTCCTAATGGTATCATTCCTAATCCCACCTCCCCCCTGGTATTACAATTCAGGATTTTCAAGGAATCGATTCCTTATTAGGAGGTGAGACCTACACTCATTCTAATTCCATTATATTTAAGTAAACGCTAGAATTCTCCTCCGTCGGAATCATTCCTTCACTTTTCAATTACATTCCATGTAAGTAAACGTACCCTAGATTTTTAAAGCCCCTAGACTAATTTGTCCCGAGAGATTTTGTTCGAACACTTCCTCTTTTTTGGGCATCAATAAAGGATTTGGATTCAACTCCAATCAATGCCCACATGATTTGACTCCGAATATGAGAGTTTTATATAACTTGACTAGATGATCTTGAGAGTTTTTGAACCAAATTAGCAAATTTTGGCATTAACTTAGCTCTATATCACGAGTCACAAGATGTGATTATCAGTAGATGAAATTCGATTAATATAAGTTTTGTTTTGGGCAAAAAATATCTCAAATGACACCTCGCAAACGACCAAGTCATTTTCATCTTTAAGCCTCATCATGCATTAATGTTGATATATATGCTTTTGAACATAATAAAGGGTAACATATATGTGTTTGGAAGTAAGATATTTGTACAATCGTCCAAACCTTAGGTTTTGGCGGTCTAACTGAGTAGGGCTTTTGGTCTTTTCCTCCAAGAGTCATCTCATCTCATAAACCAAGTGATCTGTACGAGGTGCTGGACCGCAGAGGATCAAAGGAATTGAGAAAAGGGTAACTTGAAGGCCACGTCAGTGTTGCTTGGCGGCCAATGATGACGTATTAAAAAAATCGTCATGGCTGTGCTGGCCTCTCTTTCAAAAACATGAAGATTGAATTGAGATTGAATTTTCTAGTAGAGATTGGTCGTTTCAACGGACTACTGGTCCAAGCTACACAGTAGTACTAGTGTGAAATCTTCTCATTTCCTTCCGATTCTCCAAGTCCCCCCTCCCGTCTTGATCATCCGATCACGTTTGCATGCCGCCCTCTTTGCCCTAACCTAAACAAACATATGTCCCCTCCCTTGTCTCCCCTTCTCTTCTCTTTCCCTTTCCAATATTAATACATTCATTTAAGCTATGCCGTTGAAGATGCTCTTAGCGTTTACTGTTGCTCATAACTAATTAATTAAAATAATCTGATTATGTAGTTGGATTAGCTTAATTATCGAAGCCCAATAAATCTTTTTCAAACGTTTTTTTATTGAGAATAGAAAAACAGAGACTACAAAGAAAACCCTCTAGCAAAACATGTTCCTAACTAACATATCAAACTGGAACGCAGACTGAGCTTGAGGCAATCAAGAAATAGAATTTGGCATTGATCAAGTGACCCAACGAAGCTAGACTATCTACTAGAAAATTGGCCTCCTTCCAAACATGCTTAAAGGTCACAGCTTCGAACTTGCTTATTAGGTATCGAATATCATGAACCAACACTTTGATTCTCCAAAGACATTGTGAACACGGTTATGAAGAACAATATCTTTTAACGATTATTCACATTCATTTGTGCATTCTTCGGGCAAGCAAATGTTTAATAGATGTACGTAACTGGTTTACTATCAATGTACTTGAAAAGATTGTTTTTCAATAAACAAATTTTGAGTGATATTCAAAGGACATGAGATCGATCAACAACGTACATACATATATGATTATCATTTTTTCATACTTAATTGGAGTGTAATTAAGACATCTTTTGAGTATCCAATTACCGCTGAAATCTTGTGAAAGCTAAACTAAAATAGCTATTAACCAACCAACCATGTCTATCTATCGACCAAGATTGAATGTCTAACCCAAACATTCAGATCAAGCTAGCACAACTGCATAAGTTAATTGGCTAGGTAAAGCCAAAAGTAGTCTTCCTATTACTGGTTCTTTTTCGTTGTTCTTTTACTTATTTGGTAGTTGGTAATTTGGTATCAACTAATTTAAGGTGCATGCGAATTTTTGACTCGAACTCAATTCACATCCACAGGTCAGCTAGCACCTCCAATAATCCTCGCTCGCTCTGGAACTGTTTAATTATATATGAAAGATTCAAGTGATTTGATCGATGTGATATGCGGCACAACGTTAGAAAGCTCACTTAGTAATTAAGAATATGGTGTGTGCGTGTGTGTTCATAGTTCACACACCTTAATAATATATACTTAGAGAAATATGACAACAATGTACCGAGGTGTATATGACTCAGCTTTTATAAATTAATCGTAACCCTTGATATTCATTAATATTATTTTTAGATAACGAAAATGTACTTAAGTGAATTTTCTCTTGAATATAGATAGATTAAGACATGCATCGGCCGATATTCTACTTTGTTCGACTAAAACAGTAATGGTATGATTTCATTTCAATTGCGAGAACATGACGGGTACATATTTTCTTTTGTCAACACAAAACTAGTCGGACCCTGTTAATATATATATACTACGCCAAACTCGATTAAGAGATATATAGTATTATAGCCAGCATGCACCTCGATCGGTCGAGAACCTTATAGTTTATGTGTGAAAGATTCGAGTGATCGATGTGATGCGGCAAAAAGTCAGAAAGTTCACTAATTCACTTATAAATATATCCATTTGCATCTCAATACTCAATTAGGAGAATAATTAAGAATCTGGGGTGTTCACACCCTCTCACAAATATTGTATACCTAGTGAACACCCTCTCACAAATATTGTATACCTAGAGAATATGACAACAATGGAGGAAAATTGTTTTTTTTGCAGAGATCCGATGGTTGTTTGGTGAGCTCAAACGTCACCACGAGTACTGATCAAAAGGGTTTATAATTATTCGTTAACAGTCGTAGGAATAATACAAAAGTTTAACAAAAATATTTTGCAAGCAAGCCTCTCCGGAGCAACGAATCTACAATAAAAAGTCTCTCCGGATCGGAGCACTACCAAAGCCCGATCCATCGCAAGGTCACGGTTGTTTAACAAGTTTGTCATTGTACGTAATAGACAGTTAATTTAGGAAACTGACTTAATTTTATATATAATTCACATTCCTCCATTTCTTTGTTGGTTAAAACTTTCGTAAACAGACAAAGAATCATATTACTAAAGACACAATTAAATTTACTAAAGAGGAGATAAAGAGTGTAGATTTTAATTCCCTAAAATTATCGAAGAAACCAGGAAATGGAAACCATGGTAGCGGGGAAACTTGGGGCGCAAGATGTCAACCTTGTCGATTCCTATGCATGCTTGTAATTAAATTACTCTAATTAATTATTATTAAGATCCTTTCAAGTAACTAATGGCGTACTCTAATTAATTAATGGCGTGCTGTTAGTCAATATGTAGTGTGACGTGGTGCATGACCTAGCTAGCAACATAGATAGATAACGATGGGATCGATCTGGGAAGCTGCTGCGACATTGCCGCATATGCATGCCCGCCCTAGTTGATTTCTATAATAGTTTTTCGACTAAACCCTGGCTAGCTTTCAGACCCCCATCGATATCATGGACTTGTATTCAACTATTATTGCGAAAATTGATCGGTCAAAATGGATAAATTTGGATTGGTTGAGACTTGAGACTTGAGACTTGGTTGCACGTACAAATATTATTCGAATCCATCTGGGTCAAAAAGAAGCCACATATATATATATATATATATATATATATATATATATATATTATTAAGCATATGTGTTATATATGTCTCATGCATGTACCTAAGCTAATCCAACTAAAACAAGCTAGCTAGCTAGCTTTCAGATCAACCGAAGAAATAGTCGAGATCGACAAAGGTAATTGTCAAGAATGGTCAGGTAAAGACTAGTCATTATTAAATGAATTTTCAAAAACACTCGCAATACGTGTGGTATTTTTAGTGATCGAATTATCGGCATGTTGAAATCATCGTATATTACCTTTCTATTTTAGAAATTTTCAAATTCATCATGTGTGCTAAAACCTTTGATGAGTATATATACGAATGTATGTTTCTCACACATGTTAATTTGTACGTATATACAAGTCAAAAATGAGTTTAGATGGATACATCACGTATTTTTGTTTATTACATCATTTCATGACACTATGGTTGCGTCCATTGTCCAAGTATTAGTTAAATCAGTAAAACAGATTATTTTCAAGCCGAAACTCAACCGAATCAGAGTTCCTGTTCAAAACTATTGAATAGATCGATGGTGTTGTTACGTAAATACACACATACATAAATACACATACGTCGACCTAAAAGATGCAATGGACTACGTACTCAACTTTCTGATTTTGTTCTATGACTTTATTTGTTGGGCTACACGATGAAAATATTCGTTAGTGATAAAAAATCATCACATTGTGTGTGTACAATTTGGTTTTAGGATTATGGATCAGTGCAAAGATTAAAACATTAAGACCATATATATGGCCTCTACTTCTATCTGTGAGAAATAACTCGTCTATAGGTGTTTGAGCACAGTTGAGAATTGGGTCCAAGACTCAATTAAATAAGCTCGTTTAGGTTTTAATAACCCTCAGGACGCGCGAGGCGGATTTCTTATCGATTATTATACGAACCACTATATAAAAAGGGTTTGGGGATCAATCTAGACAGACAATCTCTCATACAAACACAACTACAAACCCTTGACCTAGTTGAAACCTGACACTAAAGCATTCTCGCCTAAGCACCCTTTTACTTTTAAAGCTCTTCGGAGTATCGCTCTGTTTACTTCCTTTGGTTGCTTTGCTCTCTACAAATCACGAGTATCAATTTGATCGAAAGAAGGCTACTTGTAAATCCTTGCCCGCGAGGTGGCACCGAAGCCCTACTTTCGTTTGTTTAGAAGCACATGTCAGCGCACTGCAACAACAACTCTACTATCTTCCGCGTCCGCGCGGTGGCACGCCTGCATCCCTAGAAACATTTGGTACAATTACCTCTCTCTCCTTGCTGAGAAGCGTGGCCAAAACAGAAGGTATTGAAATTAGATGGCAGGCATCACCACCATGCATTTTAGGTGCTGTGAAAAAAATCAACAAAATTATGGATTAATTTTCGCAATGCTAAGGGAGAGATATATAAGCCCTCCATGCATGCGCGCAAATCAACTACATATCTCTACTATAATGTCTATAATAAAGTCAGCAGTTTGGAAATTCACTAAATTAAGAACTGTCATAAATACCTTTAATGAGACAATTGAAACAACTAAAAACAGAAGTTATTATAGTAAACAACATAATAAATAAAGAAAAAGAAAAGAAAACATAAAAATGATTAATTAAGAGAACTAAATTAAAATTAATCACTCAAGTTTCATAACAGGTGATCGGATCCCATGCAAATGGACGGGTAAAAGACTACGTACAAAATTGAAAGAGCCTGATTTACTCTCAGAAACCAGGAACATAACGAGCTAAACCACTAAAGCGTAGTTTTAAACTTTTAATTAATTAATTTATCCAACACTACTATAATTCAGCACTTTTTAATACTGAAATGCACTTCCAAAACCCTAGCTTGTCGCAACAAGGTCGGCCACCTTTGTCTCTCTTCTCACTAAAATGTCTATAATGTACGCAAATTTTATCAGCGACATAATTAATTTCAATGCATGCATAATTATAGATAGCCGTCGACATATGTACAATTTTCTTTCATCAACTTAATCATTCTGCTTTTGCAAATACTAGTTTCTTCTAAAAGCCCTCATCCATCAACAAATCATGATGCTGTTGCTTCAATTGGCTTAACAATTTTATAATCGCCGCCGTCTTACAATTAGTTGATTAATCAAGCATCATATTATAAAGTTAATCTAAAAAGTTGTCTAAAAGCTTAATTATAAGTAATGATGATGATGAATGTTGCTTAGAAACATCACTATCAGTAAGTGTTGCTACAGTAATATTGCTGGGTTGGATATATGTAGTAACTGGTCCAGGTGAAATGAACATGTTGCAGGTACTTGCTTAGAATCTTCATATGTTTTCCCACTTAAAACCAATCCTCCTGGTTGCAGCCAACCTTGACTAGCACCTACATTTTTCATTTATAAATCTTCCTAAATTTGTCTTTTTACTTAGTTACTTAATTGCATAATTACTTTTTGATTAAGAATGAGATTGATATCATCTAGGGGAGGAGGACTTTTTGGGCTGTGGTTGGACTCATCAAATCCAGTTACATGCAACTGGAGATCATCAGTCACTCTTAGCTTTACAGTTGATATATCAGTTAGGTCATGTTACTGGGGCTAGCTAATATTATTGGTCATATATGTTTGCATTCTTTGCAACTTGTCCACTGGTATATATTGCAAGTTGCCCCCTCCCACTTTTATGCATCAACTGGGGCAGTTATGTTCCTGCAGATATTTCCTTCAACAGAGAATGAACAACTCATCAAGAAAGTTAATTTTGGACACTGGTGAAAATTCTCCATCATATTGATATTTGAGTCTCTGCAACCATCAAAAAAAAATGTAGCAAATTAATATACTAAAAATACTATATATATATATATATATAGACATATTTCACTTGATTGTTGGGTCAAACATGCTATCATATATGACTTTATTTTTAAGATATATATGCACAAAATTTAGGAAATACTTTTACAATTAGTTGT
Source organism: Fragaria iinumae (assembly GCA_009720345.1). Taxonomy (NCBI): domain Eukaryota; kingdom Viridiplantae; phylum Streptophyta; class Magnoliopsida; order Rosales; family Rosaceae; genus Fragaria; species Fragaria iinumae. The sequence goes on along the minus strand of CM019117.1, from coordinate 18,537,983 downwards.
ATGTTCTGTTAATTTCTTAATCAGTATAGGAAGAAACCTAGAGCTTTGGCGATTATAGGTTTTGGCCCAATTTGGTTTTCGGATTTGCGACAAGTTTTATAGCCGACCCTGTTCTTCCTTGAGCGGTGCATTGTGAGTCTCTGACCATCCCACAATATGGCTACTGTTAATTTGTCATCCTAGCAGTGACCCTGAATTTTGGCCTTCAATCCTCCCTACTTACTCTTTTGGTATCAAGGAAAATTCCTTCTCCAACTTCCTTTATCCCAAAATTTAATTAGTACATGCATCAGAGAACAAAGAAGACGTTTATATCGCCCATCATCACAATTCACCAGATTGAACCGGCTCTACAACTCGTGCAATTAACTACCGGCGGATATTTGATTAGCTAACGTTTGAGTATAGAGCTCATCTCATGATCAACTGAAGCAATGATATGATCGAGAGCTCTAATAGCTTTCCATAATATGGAGACTTATATGCAAAGAAGTAAAGGCTGTCTTCTTCCAATCATATTTCATTGGCCTCCTCGATCTGCTCCTCATCTTCTTTCAGGTGGAGCGCTTCTTGTTTCCTGTAAACAAGTAGCTAGCCAATTGGTAGCTAGACAGTTCCAAGTTTTCCTATGGGAGAAAGGAAAAAACAAGTAGAGGAAACACTTTACCAGGATTTGTGATCGATATATCATGCTATACTTATAAGACTGTTGGAGCTGTTTGGAGAAACTTCTCTAGTGTTAGGGTTTCTTAGCATGGTTTTCAACGCTTAAAAAAAAAAAGGCCGGTACAATGATCGCAGATTGTTTCTTGGTTTCATGGTACTAGTTACAATAGGGATACTGTGTTATGATTATATCTGGTGATTAAACAACCTAGCTCGAAAGGTTCTTAATTAGTTAGGTCACCAATGTTTGATCATATTTCATGCTTGTTTCTTTAGGAATGTGGCATTTTGATATTCGATTAGTATTATGATGTTAGAAATCACAGACTTTTTTTTAAGCTAAAAGCCTGAATTACAAAGAACCGCCCCTTTGACAACCGCCACTAAATAAATCAAAATTCACTGCTACCCTAACAGAGCTCGGCAAATTCGACTCCTAACAATGCTGAGTATCCAGATTCTGCTCCAGATTTGCTAAGACATTGGCTGCAAAGTTCGCCTCAAGAAGGACATGGTGGAAAGAGACCAAACTGAAGGAATAGGCAATCGTTTTGATGTCTTGGACAATTTGGAGCAGCTTACAGGGACAATTGAATCGCCCAGTAACACAATTAATAATGAGAGCAAAGTCCCCTTCAACCATAATATGAGAATAGTTTAACTCTTTGTGTCAAGGCCCACCCCGAATTTCACCCTGAAATCTGAAGTAAATCCTACATGGACCACCTCCAAGGAAAATTTACCGAAAACTCGGCATAACCTCCCTTGAAAATGGACAACCCTTCCTAAATAAAACACCTGCAAGCACTTCTAAAAGTTCCAACTCCAACCTTATAACCTTCTGGAGGCTTCGTGCTCCCCACAAATCACAACATCTCCCAATTTATATTTACTAAACCAACAAAAATCCTACAACCAACAATTCAAAGTTTTAGAGCAATTCTAATAGTGAAGAAAAAAAGACAGAAACATAAAAATGAGCGGAAGCTATACTATTGACTATGCCTCAACATCATGCACGTCTGACCTCAATTATACTAACCTGCAAACTGGGCATTTAAAACCGAAGGGCCCAGGAGAGAAGCAATTGAAAACGTTAGAGTGAGTGGACAAAAATAAATTTAATAAAAAGAAACAAATAAAAAAATTATTTATGCTTTCCCAAATTTAATCTGTCACGCCCTGGTTCTTAAGTTATTTTACGGTTATTTACTTTGGTATTATTTTGGTCTTTTACCATTTTAAGTAACCGTTTATTATTTAAGACTCCAAAAGTTGACTTTAGCTTATGTTTGGAATTTGGGAAAACTTTCTTCATAAAAGTCGTAGAGGATGTTGTTACGAGTTCGTGGACATGCTATGCGTTAAAATCGGAGTTAGCATGAAAAAGTTATCAATTAAAAATGTAAGTTTTATTAGGGTATTATTTTGGGGTGTTAAATTTTGGAGTTGGGTTATATTTTTGGTTGATGTTTAAGTTGGACCGGGCCAGTTTCTCTCTCTCTCTCTCTCTCTCTCTCTCTCTCTCTCTCTCTCTCTCTCTCTCTCTCTCGAGCTCTCGAGCCCCCTCCCTGCCGATTTTTCTTTCCGTCCGTCCGACGCCGTCCGGCCACCGTTCGCCGCCGCCCCGGTCCCAAACGGTCGGCCTCCGACCTAGTTCCCATCCTAGATCGGTGGTAGCCTCCCTAGCGCCGCCGTGAAGGAGAAATCGACCCCGAAAGGTCCGACTGTCCAAAACTTCTCGTCGCCGGAACTTCCTCCTCCGGCCACCATAGCCGAAGCCACTTGGCTCGTTGGAAAGCTCTCCTCCCGTGCAGCAAACCCCTAAGAGGTTTCGCTCCCTCTTGAGCTAGGTAAGAAGAAATCGGTGAATGAAATTCTAGGGCTTATTAGATGTTTTCGTTTGATTGGCATAGTTAGGCTTGAAATTGGTGTTTATGCTAGTTAGGAAAGTTGTAGAGGAGATTGATAGAAATATGCTGTTAAAATTTGGTAGCTATTGGAGGTCGCTGGAGTCGGCCGCCGCTGTTTGGGGGATTTTTATGGTTTTAGATGTGGAATATTAAGGGGAGGTTAATGATGTGAATTTTGGAATTTTTGGAGGAATTTTGGATAGGTTTGAGATTTTTCGAAGTTTGGTATTTTAGCCATTAATTTGGATAAAATCTGGCCGTTAAATTATTGTTGTTTTGGCCGTAGAAGGTGGATTTAAGACCGTCGGTATTTGTGGTGAAGTTTGGACTGTATCAATTTTAAGATTTGCAAAGTTGGGCAAGAATGAGAGTAGATAAGGCCGCATTTAATTTTGCCTATTTTTATATAAGCGTTGGTATATAGTTGAGGATTTAATTATGTTCTTGGATCAAGACGTGAGGAAGCTCGAGCATAAGAGGCTTTAGACCGACTTCAGGCTTAGGCCTAATTTGTGACTGGACTCTTGGTTTAAATAATGTGCATGCACTTGTTTATTTGGTTAGAACATTGGACGTCATTTTTATTTGACGATTTTACTCATTGTGGTGAGTTACCGAAAATGGAATTTTCGGTAAATTATAATATATTTATAAGGAGTGTATGTATATAAATGCTAGCTAGCCATATGTGTCTGTCCACTTTAATGACATAGTATATAACTGCATTATGGTGTTTAGTGAGCGTTGGACGCAAGCGTAATAGCCCTATATGAGTGTTTAACTCATATAGGGGGTATGACCACATATTTATACACCCGTCTGTCTACCTTAATCGCGTAGTGTATTACCGCATTAAGGCGTGACGTGAGCGTTGGACGCGAGCGTAGTAGCCATATATAGATTATTATTAATTTATATAGGGAGTATGGCCTAGTGTAAATATATACATATTTTGATATATAATTTTAAGCTGAAGAGGCTCGATATTTATGAGATAAGAGATTTATCGTTTGAGGCATGCATTCGTTTTCTTTGAAATAAAATTGGGAAAACATAAATGTTGAAAATTATTTTCTTTATTTATTTTTGTCCACTCACTCTAATTTTTGCGAATGTTTTTCCCTTGGGCTCTTCGTTTTAAAAATACCAGTATGCAGATTTCGAGTTAGTACGAGTAGGAGACGACGAGGCATAGTTACCCATTTCTTAGCCATATTTCACCAGTAGGTTACCTGTTTAACCTACTAGGGTATTTTTCGGCTCCTCTAGTGTTTAGTAGCTCTGAATACTCTTTGGGGTTTATCGTATAATTTTTCTGGTGGTGTGATAAGACTTATGTTTTATTTTAGAACTACGAAGTTTGTAATTGTTATATTCTCATTTTCAGATAATTGTAAGTTGATTTGGAGGATGCTTAATAATATTTAGGAAAGTAACTCTTTAGTTTTCTAGGTTAGGGTTGTCCATTTTCAAGGGAGGTTTACCTAGTTTTTTGGTAAATTTTCCTTGGAGGTGGATCCCGCAAGACTTACCTCGGGTTTCATGGTGAAACATGAGGTGGGTCTTGACATAATCTCCTCAAGAAAATTTCGATACACGCAGTAAATAAAGAAACTCTTAACTCATAAAATATCGAGCTTCTCAAGCTCTAATAAAAATCAGTATGTATTTACACACGGCCATACCCCCTATATAAATTTATGGATTTAAAAAAATTTATATAGGGCTACTACGCTCGCGTCTAACGCTCACGTCACACATAATGCGGTTCTTTACTGCGTCATTAAGGTGGACAGACGGGTGTATATATACGTATTCATACCCCCTATATGAATTAAACACTTGTATAGGGCTATTACGCTTGCGTCTCACGCTCACGTCACACCATAATGGCGGCTAATTGCTACACCATTAAGGCGAACAGACACGTATAGCTAGCTAGCATTTATATACATACTCTCCTCATAAATATACATATGCTCATTTTCGGAAATTCTCAAAATAGCGAAGGTAATAAATAAAATAAGAACGTTTACCTCCAAAAATAATTTCGCAGAAAATAACTCATGGGAGGAAAACAGATTTCACAAATTAATGACCAAATTAAAATCATTCCTTTAAAATAAATCTCTGCATGTATTTAATTTAAAAAAAATGTCCACTGAGAGTATTAGGCCTAAACCTTCCAAGTGCTTGGAATACTCCTCGAGCGCTGCCCCAAGATATCCAAATCTTCAAGTCAACTCCGAGTCTGACAATACACTTTAGAAAAAATCGATCAGGATGGACTCAAGGAATAGCGGACTCGACCCTTCCTACTTGACCAAGGTTTTCCTAGGTTGACCAGGATTGACCAGGTTTGATCAATTGACTTAGGGTTGGTCAACTAATGATGTTCCAACATTTACCAGCTTAACCTTTGACTTAAACAATTTGAGTCATTTCACCAAACGTCCTTCAAACCATTAAACACTTAGGCGTCACTTAATAATTCATGAATCGCTAGATACTCCCAAACTTTGGTTTCGATTAAACAAACTAGTGTAATTTCAACGACTCAAACATACAGAACACACTAATTCGGAAAACCATTAAATCACTGAGGGCACCTAGAAGGGTTTCCATAAATGGAAAGTTTCTTAAAAAAGAAAAGTTTCCTAAAATAGAAACTTTCCTTGCTTAGAAAGATTTCCGATTACAAACCGACAAACTTTCCTATTTCTGAAACGATACAATTCATGAAGTAAAAACGTCGATCACTACCTTATCTGCTTCTGCCGGAATTACTGCCTTTGTCGGACTCCGGCGACTTGCCGGAATATTCTGCCGGATTCCGGCCACTCACCGAAAAATGGCCATAACCTCCGCGTGTTCTTTAAAACACCAAGTTCTCGACATACCACAAAGGAAACAGCCAAATCAACCCTCAACAACACTATAGGCATAACGTAGCAACAACACAATAGCTCAGATTTTTATCCCTTACCTTCAGTCCGCTCAAAACCCGAACCCAGAAACTTCTCCTTGCCGGAGACCGACCTGCAGCCCTCCGCCTCACTGTCCCGACCAGAAAACTCCATCTGCTTCCAAAATTCAACCACCTCCTCCACTCAGCCGCTGGGTCTGCGAGGAAGTAGCCTTGCTCGTCGGAACATGGAGAAGAGGCCGGAAACAACAAGAACTCGGTCGCCGGAGGATACGCCGTGAAAACCCAAAAACAGGAGAAAAGGGTTTCCTCCGATTAGGGCACGAATCAAAAGATTAAGGACATGGAATTGAAGGAGAAGAGGAGAGGAACAAAACCCTACCTGCCGATAGCCGCCTCGTCGCCTGAGCTTGCCGGAAATCTGACGAACACGAAATCTGACGAACACAATTGTGTTCGTCAGCTTCGATCTCCTCTGATCTGGTTCGCTTGAGTGAATTACTTTGGGGGTATGATAGAGGATGAGAAGAGGAAGAAATTGGTGGTGGTCTCACGAGCTGGGGTGGCCGGAGACGGTGGCGTCGAGCGGAGGACGCCGGTGACAGAGGCAAGTTCGAGAGGAGAGGGAGAGAGAGAGAGAGAAGAATGGGTCAACGCCCGTATGGGCTTTTTGACTGAAGGCAGCCCCCCTTTCCCTTAATACCCAAATCCACGGTCCAGAATCAATGATACTCTGACTCTAGAAAATTTTACCAACTTTCAGTAAATCGTAGAACATAGCTCGAAGATTTCCAAAAATAATCCGAAGACACCGGAGATCTCGTATCGTCACGGGCTACGATCTTGGGCCTTAAAAGAAGAATTTAACATTTTGAGAAAAAACTCGACAATAAACTCGAGTGTTAAATTACCAATTTACCGAGCACGATTAAATTTCTTAGTAATCTCGTAGAATACCCAGTAAATGGGTAAAATTTGGTCCGGGGTGTTACACTTTGGCTTTAATAAGGTTGTCCCTAAGGGCAGTACCTTCTGTAATGGGAACATTGGCTTTCCCCAACTTTCAAGTAGAAGCAAGCAAAGGGAAACCAGAGCAGTCTCGAAAAATAAAACCTACAGCAGCACTAGAATCATCTTGAAGCACCGAGCCATCAAAATTCACTTTGACTATATTTTGAGGAGGAGGAGGAGTCCATATGATGGAAGAAGGAGTCAAGGAGGACTGGGATGCCATCTCTTGGTGAAAATGATTACGATTCTGAAATGCAGCAGCAACAACAACAACAACAAAGGGAGAGAACACCTCATTTTTGAAGATTAGATTGTTGCGCTTAAGCCAAATCTTCCAGCAAAGGGTTAGAATTCTCTCAAACTTAGTAGCATCAAAAGTAGCATTAACGAATATATCACTACGCCAATAAGTGCAACAAACGACACTTTTCACACAACGGTGCACAATAGCAGAGTTGTACAAATTTTAAAAATGCTTCATACAACGTTCAGAAACTTTCAGCCGTTGTGTGGATAGTCTGAGATCATTCCAGTTTTTTTTTCCTTAAACTCATACAACACTTTGGACAATATTTTGTTGTCTGAATGAAGATAAAAATGATGCCCATTTTGCTTCTAACCCCACTCTAGTTTGACATATAACTGGGTGTTCTTACACAACAGTGAAACAAATAAATGTTGTGTGAATATATACAATTTAAACTATCACACAATACTTTGTATACATCTGTTGTATGATGTATCTCTCATGTCAGGTTGCAGACTTCTAGTTTTAAAATGAATTAAATTCAGTTTACCCCCATGAAGTTTGGGAGTAACTTCATGTTAATCCCTATACTTTCAATTTCATCAGTTTACCTCTCAAACTTTTGAATTTTCCTCAAGCGTGACCAAATGTTCTATATTTTGTCCAAATCGGACGTTAACTGCTGATAATTTTAACCTTAACTGTGAGGCCAGTATCTAGAATTTGGGCAAATCGGACCTTATATGTCCAAATCGGACCTTAACTGTTGATAATTAAAGGTCAATTCAAACGGAATATGAGAATTTGGGCACGGTAGACAGAAATTGAAGAGTTCAAGGGGTAAACTGATGAAAATAAAAGTGTAGGAACTAACATGAAGTCACCTCCAAACCACAAGGGGGTAAACTGAATTTAATTCTTTTAAAATTGCTCTTACATCCTCTGAAAACCTAAATTTTTTGTGAAGGATAGCCTTGGTGGTTTTGATGTAACAACGGAACACTCAAACCTGTTGTGTGAGAGTATAGTATTTTCAACAATCACACAACGACTTTTTAGTTTTGGTTGTATAATGTATTTTCGTGTCATGATGAAACCCTTCTCTTACATTTGGCGATACTACTTTAAGTTCTTCATCCCACAACAATCAACTAAGAAATGTTGTGTGAAGGTATATCACACAATTGTTTCAATATTACGTTGTATATTTTGTAACCTCTAACCCCTAAAATACCCTAAATCCTAAAAAACCCTAATAAATTTCCTATTGTAGTGCCACAACGGTTCTTTTTTAATACTGATGTGTGACGTAAAATTAAAATTGTTGGATTTATGGTTGACCGAGTTGATCGATACCCAAACGTTTCCGAAAATTTGTGAATTTTGTTACACTGCTATACTTCACTATCATAATTATATCAAACGGTCGAATTTTCATGATTTTAATCCTAAACATCTATATCACAATCAACCTACTAATGAGATATAACATGTTTACTATGTGGCACATAATGTGACATAACATGTGTAGTACATATTATATAAACGTGTGTTTATCTAGAGAGACACCATTGAGGAAATGAAATTTTGAAAATCAAATCGTATAGACATGTTTACGATATTGAAGCATGACTGTGGTAGAAATGTCATCAATTTTTGATATTATATGAGTGTCGATCGACACGGTCAACTCTAATTACACTTACTTAATTTCACTATGGGGAGCCAAACCATCATGATATAATTGACACCACTTCTTGTATGAGTTTATGTATAATAACCATATGATTATACAAGTGTCGACAAAATCAGAAAAAATGTTTAGAGTATTGCATTTTGACGTGTTTTCGTATGATGAGCCTCCCATATTTAGACAACTCTTAGTGCTTTTATGCGTTGTGTGAGTGAAAACTAGAGTTATTTTAAAGAGTGACTCGTTAGAATGAAAAGTAGCCTTAAATTTTCTGCCTTCACGATTATTAAGTGAATGTCTCTATTTTCTTTCTTCTCAGACAACACAAAATATGCAATTTAGGTTGTCTGATTTGTAAAATGGATAGGGAAAAATTAAGACTGAGATGTAGCAGCGGGAAATCTCCCGCTCTTGCAATTTAAGGATGTCATTTCTTCTCAGACAATAAAATATACAATTTATGTTGTCTGATTTGTAAAATGGATAGGGAAAAAATTAAGGCTAAAATGTAACAGCGGGAAATCTCCCACTCTTGCAATTTAAGGATGTCATTTCTCAGACAACCAAAATTTAGAGTTATGTTGTATGATCTGGGAAACACTTGACTCAAAAACCTAAAACACTTACACTTGCACACAAAAAAACCGTATCGCTCAAAAGCATCGCGCGCGCACACTTTCAACACACACTCACCGCTCTTTCTCTCTTCTCTCCTTCACTCTTTCTCTCTTTCTCACTCGCCGCTCCCTTTCCAGGCGTACCTTCGCCGTCGTCCGTCCGTCGTTGGCTGATCGGAGACCAGCACTCAACTCTCCTCTCTCTCCTCTACCTCCCCGTACCCACAAAATCGACATCCAACCATCCCCTTTCTCAGATCGAAAATCCAAACCCTAACCCCAATTCCGATTTCTGGCCAAATCCTCTCTTCTCCGGGGAGCTCAAGCTTCTCAAAGGTAAACCCATCTCTTTTTTTGATTTCAAGCTCCCTTGAGCTTTGTTTTTCTGTTTGGGATCTAATCCCTCTTGTCTTCTTCTTTTCTGGGTTCGTCTGCAACGTCGTTGTCGGCGACTCTCCGGCCTTGCATTTGATTCTTCAAGGTAATCATTTTCTTTTCTCTCCAATTCCAATTTCTCTTAGCCTTGATTCCAAGTTTGGATTCGAGCTTACTTTCCTCTTCTTTTCTGGGTTTCGACTTTTCTAGCGGATCCCCTTCGTTCTCCAGGAGGAGGAGCTTCGTTTTAGACCCGAAGCGAGCGTCAGCACGTGAGAGTTTTGGAGGTCTTGGATGGCAGAACTGCGTTTCGGCAATGGGGTAAGGTTGATGTGTTCTTCGAGTTGGGACTTCAACATCATTAGGTGAGATGGCTTCTGGCCTTAAGGTTTCTGGTTTTACATGTTTAGTGTTGTTGGTAATTGATGGGTTATTGGTATTGAGGAGGAGCAGCTTTGGTGGAGCTATGGAGTGAGGCTGCAGAGCAGCTCTGGAGGCTTCGGAATGCAGAGCAGCAGAACCTTCGAAAAAACTAGTACAGAGTTTCTGGAGAGGACAGATTTTGGGAGAGTTGTGGAGTGAGAGAGGAAACCTTTTTACTTCGATTTTCTAAGGTAAAACTCATTCCATCCTCTAGCAATTTCAATTTCAGTTTCATAGTTTTGTTTATGGATTGCTATGATGCTTGTTTCCTTGTTTTGAGTTTAGTATGGTTCTTTTGTTTGTTTATAGTTAGTAATTTCGAATTCTCAAACTTGTTTAGACAGCAAAATCGAATTCGAAAAGGATGTTATTGTTTGGAATCGTTATGGTTGAAGCTCAAGAACATGGTTCTTGAGTTTGGGTGTCCAAATCAAATTTTGGATTCTTTTGTTTGAACCGTTGATTATGTTTAAAATCGTTCTAATGTTCTGGAAATCTGTTCCTTTCCATTCTGAAGCTTTAGAACTTGGTTTGCTACTTCAAAAGTCAAATTAAAGCTCCAAGAACCAAGTTTTATTCCTGCTGTAAATTTCCAGAACTCTGCAGAAAAGTTGATTTTCTTGCCTACTTTGAGGCATGATTTCTTTCAGCGCAGGCCTTTGTTTTGAAATCCGAAAGTAGCTTTGTAAACCTTGTATATCCATCTTTATGTGTGTTAAATTTCACAGGTTTTGGTTACCATTTGGTATGATAATTAGCTTGCCAAAAACAGTAGCAGACTCAAAAAAAAAAACTGGAATTTCTGGGTTTCAGATTTTTACTGAGTGCTTATTGATATACTTCTCTAGAACCTTAATTCCTTTTCGTGATGATGATATGGATGCAGAGTTATCAACTTGTTCTTGATAAACAGTACCCTTGATTTGGATGTTTTAGTTTTTGATATAAGTTAGCCTTCGAGTATCTTTGTTGTTTATCTTGTTTAAAACCCTTCTTGTCATGTTAGTTGCAGCCTTGCCTCCTTAAAAGTCTTATTATATCTCTAAAGTGTTTCCTTACTGGACCATGGCCCTTCCTCCCTCCCCTCATCTAAATATGAAATTTGTGACACATAAATCAGTAGAAAATTACTGCTTTCCAATTGGTGGCTATATGCAAATGATCTATACATTTTAAAAGTGCTAATATGGATCTTAGAATTTGATAATGGAGACATGATGCATTTTTGTTATTAGAGGTTTCAACTTATTGGATCATTTTCAACTGCTTCAAATAAATTAGAAATGCTTTAAATTTAGAATTGGTTCTCCCCATAATTTTTTTTTCCCTGATGTGGTTGTGTCATTATTGTTGCAGTTATCATATGGATTTGTTGATTACCTTGATCGAACTTCTGCAGCCCTTGCAATAATGAGTTTACATGGACGCCAACTATAAGTATTCATATGGCTGTATTTTTATTACTGCAGTCGTCATATGTCATTTGAGGAAAAGAAAAAAAAGAAATGAAAACCTTGATGTCATTATCAAAGCATAGTTATAATTACTAATCCTTCTAATTCTCTTTGCAGTTACGGCCTGGCACTTAAGGTGAACTTGGCATATGCCAATAGCTAGAGAGAAGATACTTCAGGTTACTTTGAGCTTCAGTTGCTCTGCTGCTGCTCTTGGATATTATTGCTTGTTACCATTTCATTAAGGTTCATTTCTTTAATGCAATTCTACAAGTATCAGGGCACTACAATATATCTGTTGGTGATCATAATCCAGAGATTATAGATGCAACTTTATTTGCTTGCTTCTCAGTCTATCCTAGTTGTTCGTGAGTTTTTGTTTCTTTGGATATCTTTTTTCCTGTTTCAATATTAGTAGATATATGCCAAGGACTCCGGTAACTTAAATATTCTTTTTAGGTTAGTCATCACCCTCCTATGAAAGCTGCTCATGCAGAAAATGAGCATTTCATATATGACATAACTTCAAAGGTGAAAATCATGAAGGTAATTCTCCTATTTGATCTTTCTTTATGGCTATAGTTTTGTTAACAAATACCTTTTTATCATGTCAACTCTTTTAAACTCAAGTGGCTGAGGACTATATTTTTGGAAGTATCATGTACTCGAAATCTTGTTAATGGTTAAGGACTCAGTGTAGAGCTTTGACGTCGTTATTAATCAATGATCTTTAGAACTTCGGTTTGTAGTCAATTTTGCATGCTGTGAGTGTATAGTTGCTTATGCATAATTATGTATTCTCAATCTATTAATTGTGAACTTGAAGTGCCAACACAGTGAAGATGTATCTTCATTTTTTCTTTCATTAATGGCTTGCAGATTATATAGATTACTCATGTTAAGAATGGTGGGTCAGCTGGTGCTGGGAAGGGCTGGTGAATCCAGAAGGTTAAGGTTTCTCCGAAGTATTATTCTTTACCATTTAATTGCCAAAATACGAGATCAATCATGTTAGTTTTGGTTTGTTTAGTGAACACATGCCACTTCAATTTTGGTTTGTTTAGTGAACACATGCCACTTCGGCTTATTAGCTTTCATGATCTTGGAGGATCCAATATATGGATGTATCAACTTTTGATTATCCCTATTAAGGTTAATACAATGGTTTGGATGTGTCTTAGCATATTTTTGTTTGAATGTAGTATATGCTTTTCATTTGGTAAATTAGTGGAATTCAGCATACAACAGGTTAATGACAATCCAACGTTGTCTGACTATATGATCCTACAACTAATCTCTTGCATTGCCACGTTGTGTGAGTATTGATCACACAATGCCTACTAATAAAAACTCTGTGTACTATTTAACAATCAGACAACCATGAAACTTAAAAACTCGTTATATGAAGATAACTTCACACAATAGTTTACAGCAAGAAAACTATTGTGTGTGTCGACAGATGTTGCCGACTGCAATGCGGAATGATCTCGACGTATGTCGATGAAATCTGTCGATATTCACACAACAACTCTTGAAAGGAAACCATTGTGTGACTTGACAATCACACAACGGTTTTTATTGGAAAACATGTTGTGTGATTCTCGGCAGATATCATTGACAGCTGACGAGAAGCAGCTCGGCATGTGTCGACATCTGTCGATAATATATGTCGAGAATCACACAACAATATTATACAAAAAACCATTGTGTGATTCTCGGCATAATTCATCAACATATGTCGACAGCTGCCGAGAAGCAGCTCGACATGTGTCGGCAGCTGTCGATGATATCTGTCGAGAATCACACAATGGTTTTTATTGTAGCGTTGTGTGTCAGTTAGTCAGACAAGCTCTTTTTAACCGCTGTGTGACATGTTGATTAGACAGCGATCAGATTAACAACAGATTTGACCTTTAACAGACGACGTTTTTTCCCCGTCGTGTGATGCATTATCTGGCGTAGTGTATCATTCAACCTTTGAACCAGGTTATCAGCATTATGAATGTCATTGCACTAGGCAATAATCCAAACTTGGCCAGCAATTGGGCATTTGCAAAAAATATGGGAAATAGTTTCCCCCTCTAAATTACAAAGAGGACAAAGATTAGTTTGGATCATACCAAACCTAAATAATCTGCTCCTTGTATTTAATATTTCCTTGCATAAAAGCCAGTTAAACGTTTATATTTTAGGAGCCAAGTTAGATTTCCAAACCTTCTTTAAAAGAGGAGATTGATCATGAGGATCAAGATCTGAAGATTGAAGCCAAGTATCTGATTTTATGGTGAACTCGCCATTCGGGTAGGGGCCCCAAATGAAAGCATCCAATTGGTTAGTAGAAGGAATAGGGATACCACAAATTTGATCCACAATAGAAGCATCCAAAAATTCCAGCAACTTGGTTCTACTCCAATTACAATCCTGGATATAATCAGAAGCAACCTCATTCCAATTAATAAGAGTTTTCTGATAATCAGAAATCATACTAACTAAAGGAACAAAGAAAGCCCAGTTAAAGGCCCATTGGTCCAAAAATTGGTATCATGACCATTTCCAACTATCCATCTTATTCCCTTTTGAAGAATCTCTCTGTTATTAAGAATGCCCTTCCAGGCAAGGGAGGCCGATCTATTATGTTTGATTTGAAAAAAGGAGTGTATGCGTAAGTACTTTCCAGTAACAATCTGAACCCACCAGTTATTAGAGTCAGTAATGATTTTCCATCCCAACTTAGCAATCGCTGCATTATTAAAATCAGCAGAAGGTCTAATACCTCGGGATTTTTTTATCAATAACATTAGTAATTTTAGCAAGGCATTTAAAACACGACATAATATGATTTGGCATACAAGAAATATTCGCTTGGATAAATGTAAGTTGCCAGCTCTAGATAACGAACAATTCTTTCATCCTGCAAGGTTACATTAATTTTTTGAAGAAGACCATTAGCATTAACATGATCCTTCCAAAAGACAATGTTGTGGACACAGAATTCACAGACTTGCGATCGAGTTCTGAGTCGGGGAATTAGGGGTACACCTAGCAAGCTCTAGCTAGCCTCACACTAAGCATAGAGTGATTGGGCTCCTTTTTATCACGCCATTCAACCTAACTATATGTCACGAGGTTCCTTTTTCCTAAGCTTCTTGTGCGGCCTTAGCACTTCCCTTATGCTAAGTCAACTTTATTCACGCAAACGCTTTGGCTAGAACACCCGAACGAAGGGAGAAGAACTTTGAAAGAGAGAACTTGTATTAAGCTTATTAGGAGAACTTTCCAAAGCTTTACAAGTGAGTCTGAATGTTATCCAACTCTTTATGTCTCAAATGGGAGGGGTGCCTCCCTATTTATAGGCATTCTCCCCTCCTTGTCTAAGTTTCTAGACAATTCTAGAATATTTATAAGTATAGAGACTTCTAGAGTTTTCTATACAACTCTGTAACATCTTGAAAAATCGGTTTTCTATTTTTGAAAAGAAAATTATTTTCCAACTATTTAAATTTGAATTTCTGTTATTCTTTAAATTCTTTGTGGTTTTCGAAAATTATTTTGTTAAAATTTGTCTTTCGAGCTCATAGGATTAACTTAGACGTCGTTACGAGTTCGTAAGATTTTTCGGAGCATCGTTTGGATATCGGAGCTATTTTTAATGATTTTTAAAAGTTGGTATTATCTAAAAATTTAATTAAAAATAGAATTTTTAGTGGCTTAATCTGGACCGTTGGATTTTATAAACCGCAAGATCTGGGCCGTCCATTTGAGATCATATATTGATGTGGATCAACTTGGACTTCATTAGATCGGCCCAGACCGACTTCGTCTCCGCTCTCCAGCCTCTCTGCATCAACGGAGCGTCGATCGTTCTTCGTCGTCCGGCCACCTCTCGGCGTCCAACCGGTGTCAACAGCGTCGTCTAGTCGTCCCCAGCGTCTATGTGTTCTTCGTTTTCGAAGAGGAGCTCCGGTGAGAGAGATTCGAAGAAGGGAAACTTTTCTGGGTTTGCCGGCAAATTCTCGATTCCGGCCACGGTGGCTAGAAATGTTGGTGGTGGTAGCTTTGCCTCGACTTGGCGAACCTCTCTATAGCTTTGATTGTCCAAGACGAGCTCTGAGGAGGGAGAATCGAAGGGTTGAAGTTTCTGAATTTTCCGACCAGAGTTCGACGGATTCCAGTGAGCTTTGGTGTCGACTCAGGTATCAAAGTGGGTCTATTCTTCAAGCTCTATCTCTGTATATGCATGGAATTGAGTTTGGTTGCGTTTTGGCGATTTTGGGCAGGTCGTCGACCACCGTGTGCGGTGGTGGCGCTGTCCTCCTCAGTTCGTCCTTGATTCCAAAATTTATACAAAGTTTGGGTGTCCATAGCAATTTGAAGGATGGAATGGAAGAATTGAACACTTGTTTTTAGGTGTCCATAATTCCAAAATTTGACTATGAAGGTCAATGGAATCGAATGATGATGATTTGAGTGTTCAGAGTAAATCCGGAGTTGGTGCATATTTAGTTGGGATACGACTTAATGCGGTGGCATGTGATTTGGTAATTATCGGAAAAAGATGAGAAGAATTGGAAATAAGGTTTTTGGGTGTCCATAGTAAATTTCAAGGACTTGATCGTATTGATTTGAAGTGATCCGTTAAAATTTTAGGAATGAGGATTCGGTACCAGGATCGAATACGAGTAGCTGGATTGCATGAGCATAAGGATAAGGATTTCAGAAGGCGTGTCGCAGTATCATTAATTTTAGCTGGCGTCAGAACTAACACTTGGATTCTAGGTAGGGTCTCGGGGAACCTTTCTTTGAACTGATAAATAGAGTTATAACTGAAATCGTTGATTTGGGTGCCATTGAGTGATTAACTCTTGGTTGTTACTGTTTTTCATAAAGTATGTGTAATCGTTGGTTTATATGATTGTTGTTATCGCTTTCCATAAAAGCATGTGTTGGATGATATATTATGAGTATTGATATTCGTTGCATTCATAATGTATTGTGAGGAATTGTGAGAGTTGTGAGAATGGTGATTCTGGAGAGGAGAATGAGATCAAGAGAAAAGATACATTTTGTGTAATTGAGTTTCCTCATGGGTTGTCCATAAATCCATGTCAGCTCATAAGTGCACGAACCGGGGAATGCAGAACCCTTCGACGGTGGACGTCGATAAAGCGATCTAATCGGGTTTTGGGTTTGGAGACCATGAGTATAACAAGATGATTAGCAAAAGAGGTACATGTGGTGAGATATTACTGATTTGTTAGGTTGTATATTGGAGACATCTACATGGTATGGGACGTGTAGGCTCATATGTCTTTGATGAATAGACAAATAAGCCAGTAATCGAGTGAAAGAAATTCATTTGCATATATGCATTGAATTGTTATTATTTATATTTAAAGTATTGTTTGTTACTTGATAACTTGATTTTGCGACTTAGATAAGAATAACCTTAAGAGATTTGGCCTTACTGAGCGTAAGCTCACCCCTATAGATTCTTGTTCAGGTTCGTACAACGACACGTCTTTCGGGAAGTCTAATTATAACGCTTAGCTGAGGTGTATGAGAGTTAACCAGGTTTATGGGAGATTAGAAGTAAGTTAGACCGCAAGACCTTATTTTGTTTTTTGTAATTGGTTTTGTTATTGTAAACGTTTTATTTTCGACAATTTCGAGAAAAGTATTTGAAATTATTTTATTTTCTTTTACTTTTCTCGCTCACGTCTTAGATTCAGTGTTAGGTGCTTGGAAACCACCGACACCGGGTTTGGGGTGTGACAAACTCTAAGTGTTACCTTGAGTATTCTAGAGACTTCCGGAGTTGTCTTGAGCCTTCAGCCTCTCTAGGATTCTATAGAGTTCCGGAGTGTCCTAGAGACTCTCTAAGATTCTAGAGAGTTTCGGAGTTGTCCGAATGCTTCCCGATCCTTCCGAAAGCTTCCAAGACATTCTATAATATTCGGATGCTTCTAGAATGCTCATGTGCTCACCAAAACCTTCCTTAAGCCATGCTTGCGTCAAAAGTGCTCAAGGAAACTGTGCTCAAGGAAACTCCTTGTTAAATTGGCGGGGCGTGATACTCTCCCCCACCTAAGCACGCGATGCCCTCATCGTGCCTTCGTTATTGTAGCGCTGGATCTAGTCCTTGAATTGCCATAGTGTGTCTGTTAGCCAAAAAGCCACCCTCAAGTATAAGGGGTACAAGTAATAGTATAGGGATTAAGAAAGGTTGTCGAACCCACGAGGATTAGATTCCTTTCACTAGTTAGGGTGTTAACCTTAAAAGAGCTAGAATATGCAAATGTACAATCATAAACCTAAACACACAAGGACATCTAGGTTCATGGTGAGTATGTGCAACATGGAGTAGTGATTTGATTTTGGGTTTTTGAATTAGTTAACTAAACTAAACTAAATGCTCAAATGTAAACTAAATTACTCTAAACTAAACTAGTGGTCTAATGAATGGTGTTAGGACTCGAATTGTCTACCACTAACCTCTCTTGCAAGTATTGATGCAAATCACTATGAATGATGCTAAGCTAATCAACCAATTTCTCTCCTTGCATCCCTCTCGGGTATGACAAAGGACATGCTCCTTTTGTATTATCAAGCAACCCTTCTTGGGTGTAGTACTTAACTACTTAAGTCATGCATTTCAATCCGGTTAGGCATCTAATGCATTACCCTAAGTGCATAAAGTTTGGAGATGAAAAAACTATGCAAACCAACCAAGCTTATCTCTAAGTGATTGTAATTCACAACTCTTACATGCACACCTAGTGTGCTTTCATGATTTAACATTCAAAGGTTATCAAGCTCTAAACATTATCATGTCATGGCAAACACACATACTCAAAGTGGTAAATTCTAAGCATATGCATTCAACTCTTGAACCAACATGTAGGAATGTTAACTAAAATTGCATCACATCATAAAATAGCATCAATCCATACAAGATTGGTTAGGGCTTTCAACCCTAACCCCAACAAAGTACTTGTCACTCATAGTTACATAAACAAACTCCATAATCAAATTAAACATCAAAATAGATTTAGAGTTTAAGGGAGAGAGTTGGCTTAGTGGTGTGTTGATTGATCCCCAAGCTCACGTCTTGCTGGTGGTGGTGATGGTGTGATTCCCTCTCCTTCTTGCTCTTGAAGATTTGATGATGAAAGGTAGTGAAGCTTGATCTATGCTTTGGGTGAATAGGTGGAGTGGATGAAGAAAATGATAGAGAAAAGAGAGTGGAGAAATGGTGTAGTAGTGGTGGTGTTAATGGAGGATTGAGATTAGAAATGGTGGTGGTGATGGAGGAGATGGAGTAGATTGGGGGAGGAAGTGGAAGAGGATGGGTTTGGATTTTGGGAGATGAGATGGAAGTTTTGTGGTGGAGATGGAGGAAAAGAGAGAGAATGGGTGAGTGGGTGAATGAGTGGATGGTGTGTAGAAAAGGGTGAAGGGAAATTCAAATATAAAGCAAAGATGAGTGAAAAATGTGGGAGTGGCCAAACCAATTCAGCTTTTCTTCTTCTCCTATCCGATTTGCTCCCAAGAATGAGTGTGAACATGGCCATAACTTTACCAAAAACAAGGCAAAAGGTGGTGGGGAGGAAGGTGTAAGAGAAAAGCTAATGATGGAGAGAAAAGGTGTAGGATAATGTGGTGATTCACCTACAAATACATGATGGATTTTGTAGGGATTCATGGACTTTTGGGCAAAAGGGATGGATGAGTGGGAAAGAGGGAAATATGATTTAGTTCAATTTGAACTAGAAGGTTTGGATTTAGTTGTGATGAAACAAATCTTGCTCCTCCTTCCCTCCTCTACTATGAAGATGACCGGAAAATACATGACACCACCAAAAGTGGTGGTGCGCCACTACTTGGGCCGCCAAAAGTGGTGGTGCTCGGAAAATCGCCGGAGTTTCACCGTTTCTCTTCTCTTGTCAATATTTTCTACAAAACATGGAATTGGATTAGTTGACAACAAAATGAACTTTAGAACAAGTAATTCTCAAGGATTAGGGCATAAAATTATCTATGAATTATGATCCAACAGTGTCCTCAGACTCACAGCTGACTTCCGTATCAGGCATATCTCTCCACTTGATGAGGTACTCTTTATAACTTGGCACGCCTCGACGACAGATGACTCGGTTCGCCAGTATCTCATCTACTTTTTTATCTAAAGAAGTGACAACCGCTATTGGTGCCCGATGTGACACTCTCCTTGATGGGTCTTCCTCGTCTTCATGAAAAGGCTTTAACATGATCACGTGGAAGACCGGATGAATCTTCAACTTGGGCGAGAGGTGAAGCTTATATGAAACCTTGCCGATGCGTTTGATAATCTTAAACGGCCATTCGTACTTGCGTACCAAGCCTTTATGCACCTTCCTAAGGGACTTGAATTGTTACGACAAGAGTTTCACAAATACAAGGTTGCCTTCCTTGAACTCCACGTGCCTCCTCTTCTTGTCCGCCTACTTCTTCATCCTTGTAGCAGCTTTGTGTAAAGCCGCTCGAGGTAACTCCATTTGCTCATGCCATGACTTGACAAACTTGAACGCGGCTGGGTTATTCCCTTCGTAGTGAGTAGCAAGGGATAGAGGGGTTGTCGGCTGCTGTTCCAAGACGATTTCAAAAGGACTCTTGTTGGTGGCCTCTCTTTGTTTCAAGTTATAGGAAAACTGTGTAACATTAAGAAGCTTGGCCCAATCCTTTTGGTTGACACTCACATAGTGCCGCAAGTACAACTCTAAAAGGGCATTGATCGACGCGCTCCATCTGACCGTCGCTTTGTGGATGGAAGCTTGTTGAAAACTTCAAGTCCGATCCGAGCATCTTGAACAGCTCTGTCCAAAATCCCCCAGTGAAGCGTGGGTCTCGGTCGTTAACAATGTTCTTTGGCACTCCCCAAAGTTTGACTATGTTGCGTAGGAATAGCCTCATTGTTTCCTCCGCGGTGCAGTCGGCTGATGCGGCCATAAATGTTGCATACTTGTTGAATCGATCCACCACGACTATGATGCTCCCAAACCCTTCGGACTTCGGTAGATAAGTGATGAAATCCATAGAGACATTTTCCCATGGTTTGTCGGGAATGGGTAAGGGGTCAAGCAAGCCCCCCGACTGCTGTTGTACCACCATGTCTTGTTAACAAACAAGACATGGCCTCACGTACTCTTCCACCCCGACCCGCATCCTTGGCCAGTAGTAGGTGGACTTTAAGAGGGCAAGTGTGCACCTTATACTAGGGTGGCCAGCCCATAAGGAATCATGACATTCCTTAATTAGCTCCCTCCTTAAGTTGCCCCACTTCGGTACATAGATGCGGCGACCCTTGGTGTAGAGAAGGTCTTCATCTAGCCAAAACCTCCGCGCTTTGCCTTCCTTTATTAAAGCAATGATGCTTTGAGCTTGTGGATCCGCCTTGAGTCCTTCCTTGATCTTACTTTCTAGAGGGCTAGTGATTTGGGAGATGCTTGCAAACTTTGCCTTTCGGCTTAACGCGTCGCTACCACGTTCACCTTTCCTGGCTTATACTCCATGACATAATCAAATTCGGCCAAGAAGTCTTGCCAGATAGCTTGCCTTGGACTTAGCTTTTTTTTTTTTTTTTTTTTTTTTTTTTTTTTTTTTTTGTGTATGGAAGTAGCTTGTTGCAACATTGTCTGTCATGATGACAAACCTTATCCCAAGCAAGTAGTGTCGCCACATTCTAAGACAATGGATGATGGTAGTCATCTCCTTCTCTTGCACCTTGTAGCGTCGCTCCGTTTCGTTGAGCTTCTGACTCTCGTAAGCAATCGGATGCCCATGTTGTATGAGTACACCACCAATAACAAAGTCAGAAGTATTAATGTGTACCTCGTATGGCTTGGTGTGGTCAGGTAAGCTGAGTACATGCTTCTCGCAGATCGTCTTCTTCAAGTCTTCAAAGGCCTCTTGACACCTCGTTATACAATCTCATGCCTTGTTTTTCTTGAGAAGGTCGGTAAATGGAGCGGCCTTCGTTAAATAGCCCTTAATGAAGTGGCGGTAGTAGTTTACTAGCACTAGAAAAAACCTCAACTCATGTACCTATTCTTGAATGGAATGCACCTTGCAATCCTCTGTCCTTAGCTTGTCGTCCTTGATATTGTGTCCCAAGAACAACATCTTTGACTTAGCAAAAGGGCACTTCTCCTTTTTGATGTATAGCTCGTTCTCATGTAGCATCTTGAACACTTCCCT
Organism: Fragaria iinumae; assembly: GCA_009720345.1. Classification (NCBI taxonomy): domain Eukaryota; kingdom Viridiplantae; phylum Streptophyta; class Magnoliopsida; order Rosales; family Rosaceae; genus Fragaria; species Fragaria iinumae. The sequence continues at coordinate 18,516,425 of CM019117.1, read as the reverse complement.
CAAGTGCTCTACATACTCCTCCAAGGTCTTTCTATACACCACTATGTCATCCAAGTAGACGACCACAAACCGATCTAGGTAAGGGTGGAATAACTTGTTCATCAAGGTGCAGAAAGTCGCCAGTGCATTAGTTAGACCAAAGGGCAGAACCAAAAACTCGTAAGAACCGTACCTTGTGACACACGCGGTCTTCGGTTCATCTCCCTCGGCTATGCGCACTTGATAATATCCCGAACGAAGGTCTAACTTTGAGAAGTAGTGTGCATGACCCAACTGATCGAATAGATCCGGCAATAAGAGGAATAAGGTATTTGTTCTTTACCGTGATTTTATTGAGCGCCCGATAGTCGATGCACATGCGTAGAGAGCCATCTTTCTTCTTCTTGAACAATACTGGGGCACCAAACGGGGACTTTGAAAGTCTAATGAATTGGGCGTCTAAGAGCTCCTTCAGTTGCCTCCTTAGATCCACTAACTCGGGAGGCGCCATGCGATAGGCGCCCATGGCGGGTGGTTTGGTACCTGGCTCCATCTATATCTCATGGTCTATTTCTCTCTTTAGGGATAGTTTCTTGAGCAACTCGGCTGGTGAAACATCTTTGAACTCCTTCAGAACTGCTGCTACCTCCTTAGGCATGTCATCTTGGGGTATTGGCTCATCATTGTCGAACTCGCTAAGGATGGCCAAGTAGCTCTCATCTTCCCTCTTGATGCCTTTCTTGAATTGTAACGCTGACAACACCTTCAAGTCTTGCTTTGTGCCTATAGTTATTGACACTACAAAAGCCTTGTCGCCGTCCGTGATGCACAAGCTGTTGGCGAATGGCACTAGGATTTCCTTGACTTGATCGTGGAATTCCAACCTCAGGACGACTTTGAAGTCATCCATTGGAAGAATCGAGAAGTCTAAGTTCTCACACCATGCTCCCACGCTGGTCTTGACTCGTCGAACTACGCCATGAATGGGGCGAGTTGATGAATTGACCGCTTTGATGGAGCCTCCTCCATTGTTCCCCCTAAGTCCCAGCCTTTGGGCCTCCTCAATTGCGATGAAGTTGTGGGTTGCACCTGTGTCGAGCATTGTCGTCATTGGCTTCCCACCTATAGTGTCGTTGACGAAGAATAAACCTTTGGCTTGGCCCTTAGGTGTGGATCAGATCACATTAAGTAGCTGCATAAACCCCACGTGTGCACCACCATTGTCACCCTCGACTTCCGTCTCGCTTTGATGACTTCCTAATAGTGCGCTTAGAGCTCTATTTTGTGGGCAATCTCTAGCCCATTGCGGACTATCGCAAAAGAAACATTTTATTGTGTCCTTTTGCTTGCCCTTATTCTTGCTCCTTGCCAAATAATTGTCTTGACGGAGCTTGTCTTTGCGTTGGCCTTTGTCTCTCCCACCTTTGGCATAACTGCTCTTCTTTTCCTTTCGCTTGCCGCCAGACTAGTATAGTCGATTAGGCTTTCGGCCACGGCTTTAGGCTTTAGGCCACGACTATGGTGGTAGCAAGGTCTTGAACTCCACATCGTCGTAGCTCGGTCTTAGCCTATGGTTGGAGACCGTCCATAAAATTGGAAAGAGCATCATTGTCGGGTAAATCGGGAATCTCAAGCACTAAGTTGGTAAAATCCTTAATATAATAACGAATAGACCCTGAGTGCTAGAGTCTTCGCAAGCGAGCTCTTGCCTCATCGTTGACATTCTCAGGATAAAATTGTCTTTTAAACTCTTTTGTAAAGTCATCAAAGGTAGTAATGGTGCACGTACCTTTTTCGAAGTCTCCTCGCCTTCTCCTTCACCATATCGATGAGGTAGAGAGCCACGGTCCTAATCTTGGCGTCCCCCTCGGTGATGCCTACGGCTCCAAAGTATTGGTCTAGCCCCCATAAGAAGTTATCCACTCCACAATACCGCTGGACTTGGCGCTTGCATAGGGCCAAGTCCTCATGCATCTCCTCAATGCGTGCAAGCGTACTATTCAACTCCTTCTCTTGGACTTGACGCATTTTGGTGAGTTCCCCCATTAACTCTTCACGAATCTTCCCCATCTCTGCCCGCAAGGACTCCTCTAGCTAGAGCACCATGCCCTTGATCGCAGTATGGATGGCAGCATCCTCCGCCTCTAAGCCTTCTACATGTTGGCCTAGATCATCCACTTGGGCCTCCATGCCACTCACGTCCTCCTCCACCTGAGATAGGTGTGAGTCGAAAGCAGAGATCATGTCCTTAGACCGTTCTCGTCTTGGGGCCTCAGGGTCGACATGCTCTTCGCGACTTCTCCTTTGCGTAACTTCCTCGGAATGGTTGGATCCTGATGCAGCTTTGGTAGCATCATGCTTCGCTAATTCGGAGGGGTTTGATCCCGACGTAGCTTTGGTAGCACCGTGCTTTACCATTATGTCGAGCAAGGTTCTGATCAAACTTCTGCTCTGATACCAACTATCACGAGCTTCCTTTTTCCTAAGCTTCTCGTGCGGCTTTAACACTTCTCTTATGCTAAGTCAACCTTACTCACGTAAACACTTTGGCTAGGACATCTAATCGAAGGGATAAGAACTTTGAAAGAGAGAACTTGTATTAAGCTTAAGAGAACATTACAAAGTTTTACAAGTGAGCTTGAATGCTATCTAACTCTCTATGTCTGAAATGGGAGGGATGCCTCCCTATTTATAGGCATCCTCCCCTCCTTGTCTAAGTTTCTATAGACAATTCTAGAATATTTACAAGTATAGAGACTTCTAGAGTTTTCTATACAACTCTAAGTGTTACCTTGAGTATTCTAGAGACTTCTGGAGTAGTCTTGAGCCTTGAGCCTCTCTAGGATTCAAGAGAGTTTTGGAGTTTCCTAGAGACTCTCTAAGATTCTAGAGAGTTTCGGAGTTGTCCGAATGCTTCCCCATCCTTCCGGAAGCTTCCAAGACCTTCCATAATATTCCAGATGCTTCTAGAATGCTCATGTGCTCACCAAAACCTTCCTTGAGTCATGCTTGCGTCAAAAATGCTAAAAAAAACTCATTGTTAAATTGGCGGGGCGTGACATATAGCTAGCTTTACATTCTAGTCACACCTCGAGGCACACATCACAATACCTAAATTTCATCGTTCGATTTTAGTGCTGTTACGAGTATATTTGGTAAACTATTAATTAGAAAATATATTGTTAAGTCAATTACATGTACATTTTTATGTATCTTATATGGCACATAATATTCATACTTGTTGCTGGTTGATGCAGAATGTAAATTTTACATGATACATAAATAAACCGATCATTATTTACTTATTGAAAACGATCAAATAATTCGCAGACAGTTATCATGGTGGTGGATAAAATATGACAAATGCAACTTTATTGGTGCCTTGGCCTTTTCAGATAGAGACAATGATCGAGAATACATACATATATTACATAACAAGAATATAAGCTAGTGCATATATGAGTCATGACAAGCTAACTGCTAAGCTAGCGTAGCTTTGCATTCCAGGCACGCCATGATCGACTTAGCTAGATTTACACATATAGCTAGAGCTAGATCCAAATGCAAGTCTGCAACAACAAAACTAACCAATAATCACGCATATCTGGTGCACTATCTATCAGTATTAGCAAAACTGAACATGTGAACCTTCCTCGATCTCAACACTACGATAACGCTATAGTTTGTTTTTGGTAGTGTTGAAAGATATTTGAGGTGCTAGAATGAGAAGGGTTTCCTTTTACATCAATACAATCCCATACAAACATTCCCGAGTACTCCACCTTCAATTCGGTTACCAAACTTTAACGAGTCTATATATCTTTAACGTCCCCATATATATAGACGCAGTTAACTGTACCAGCTTCTGCTTCAGTTTCCTGCTCATCTGAGAGAGAGAGAGAGAGAGAGAGAGAGAGAGAGAGAGAGAGATGGAACGGCAGCGGTGGCTACGGTTTTGGGTTATGGTGGTGGTTGTTCTGATTACTGATGAAGGAGCGTTTGTTACCGGAGGAGATGTGACGTACGACGGAAGATCTCTCATCATCGACGGCCAAAGAAGGATTCTCTTTTCAGGTTCTATTCACTATCCTCGGAGTACGCCTGAGGTTCGTAATGTAGTTTCCGGTTTTATAAATGATCGGCTACCAGCATGCAATGCATTGTGTAACTGTTCTTTGTTTTCCTTCATCTCTAATTTGTTGTTTATTTTTTTGTTTGTATGTTCCTTTTTTTTTTCTTTTCAATTTTTAATATCGCTTTAGACAAATTCTCCCTGTTTCACTATATGATCCTCTTCGATTCTCTAAGACTCTAACATACAATATTGTGTGTTATATGACTGATATCGATCAATTTAGCTACTTAAAATTAAGTTTCTTCATTCCCAAATAACAACAATCGATATATCACGGGTAGCAGCTATCTATGTCCTTTTCACTTTGGTTCACATGTAATTCCTCGATTGATATCTCGTTTTGCCCATTATGTGTGAACGTACTGTATAAGAATGTGAACTTTGAAAATTATATATTCCATTGGCTGGTGGAGTGAAATAAACTACGAAGAAGAAAAGAAACAAGAAAAGCTTACCTTTGTACACTATATATTGTCAAAGACATCAAGCTCGTCGATGCTCAATTTCAAGCGATGCATGTCCTCAACCCATTTTTATCGAGGCTCAATTTCAAGAGATTAATAATTAAAATGATTTGGTTTACGTAGATGTGGCCATCTCTGATCGGCAAAGCCAAGGAAGGAGGACTTGATGTGATTCAAACCTATGTATTTTGGAATCTTCACGAGCCTCAACCGGGTCAGGTACGTACCAATCATGTATATGAAATATCAATCTCATACTTAATCCATCCATTTTTGCTCTGATTTCGTATAACAATTTACAGAAATGAAATATTTCACAGTACGATTTCAGTGGAAGATATGATCTGGTCAAGTTCATAAAGGAAATCCAAGCACAAGGGCTTTATGCTTGCCTAAGGATCGGGCCATTCATTGAGAGTGAATGGACATATGGGTACGTACTAATACTATGCATGCATGTATATATGTCTCATGTCTGTGTATATAACACCTAGCTATATATAGTCGGTTCTTTCTGGGTGATCTAACTCGTAGTTGCTACTGCCTTTTCATCTCATATCAATTTTCTCAGGGGATTTCCATTTTGGCTGCATGATGTTCCAGGCATAGTTTACCGCACAGACAATGAACCCTTCAAGGTTTGCACTGTTCTTAGAAACTAATTTTATTGTGATGATGATATTCCCTATTGATCGCGCGCAAGTTCAAATATAAAGTCACAATGATCAATTCACAATCTAACAGATGCAAAACATATGAGCATACTAGCTAGCTGATTAAGGAATAATAAGATCATTGTAAATTAAATTTATAACTTATTGTTTCTCGGTTATATGTAGTTTTACATGCAGAATTTTACTACAAAAATAGCGAACTTGATGAAATCAGAGGGTTTATACGCTTCACAAGGAGGTCCAATCATACTCTCGCAGGTACCTAATCTTATATGATCGTATTTCACAAAAGTCCGACCATCATTTCTAACAAATTGGTGTTGTTTACGTGTGAATATGATGTAGTGTGCTAATGAATTCAATTAAAACAATTAGGTTGAGAATGAATATCAAAACGTGGAAGCAGCATTCCACGAGAAAGGACCTGCCTACGTTCGTTGGGCTGCAAAAATGGCAGTCGACCTCCAAACTGGTGTGCCATGGGTGATGTGCAAGCAAACTGATGCTCCTGATCCTGTGGTATGTGTAAGCAAGTCTATTTCTAATTCATCAATTTTGCTAAACCCTAAATCATTAATTTACAGTATATTATAACAGCAAGTTTTTCTTTTTGGTTCCATTTTTTTATATGCATGCAGATCAATACCTGTAATGGAATGCAATGTGGAAGAACTTTTGGAGGACCAAACTCACCTAATAAACCCTCTATGTGGACAGAGAATTGGACCTCTTTGTATGCTTCTATTCCTTTCTCCATGAATACACTTATTTTAATTTCATTACAAGTAATTAATCTATAAGGTTTTTGGCCAAAAGAAAATAAATCTAAGCTACGTACATTCGATCATAAGTACCCACTAGTCGATACCAAATTAAGGAGCTTGCCCTCTTCTGAAGTTCCGATTCTCTTCTCTACTGTTAAACCCTAGTTCATTTTTATATGCAGCTATCAAGTGTATGGCGGAGAACCATACATAAGGTCTGCTGAAGACATTGCATTTCATGTTGCACTCTTTATAGCTAGAATGAATGGAAGCTATGTAAACTACTACATGGTATGCATGAGTTTCGATAATACATTCGTGTTATATATCATATTTACCTTAATTTTCTTAATATAACTTAGTTAACCTACATCGTACGTAATTGATTTAGTATCATGGTGGAACAAACTTAGGACGAACAAGCTCCGCATATGTCATAACAGGTTACTACGATCAAGCTCCTCTAGATGAATATGGTGAGTATGTACTATCATATTTATTTATCGATCGATTTACATCATATGAATTAGTTACTCCTCGATTTCATGTATAGATAGACCAAGTAATTAACTACATAATTGATTAATTTCGCGTTCTAATATTAGGTTTGTTAAGGCAGCCCAAATGGGGTCATCTTAAGCAATTGCATGCTGCAATAAGAAACTGCTCGACAACTTTACTGCATGGAATGCGAACTAATATTTCTTTAGGTCAACTTCAAGAGGTGATTATCGATCTTGATCTGCTCCATCATTTTCATATACATGTGTTTTGATTATGATACACAAACACTGATAAATGGTAATAATAACAATATATATAACTAATTATATTTGTTAATTGTATCTATAGGCCTATGTCTTTCAAGAAGAAAGTGCTGGAAGATGTGTTGCATTTCTAATAAATAACGATGAAAAGGTTAATGCTACTGTGCAATTCCGAAATATATCATATTACCTGAGGCCAAAATCAATCAGCATTCTACCAGACTGTGGAAAAGTGATTTTCAACACTGCAAAGGTAACTTATAGTTTTGCAGTTTTGCTAATAAGGTCAATCTTATAATTCGAAAAGTGCACTTACTCTTACTACGGATACTTGCTTACCTCTCTTAAGTTTTCTACTGATTATCGAGTTGATTGATCGAGCTACTGTAAAAGCTTATTTGTTGTATATAATTTCATAGTTTTGTATGGACAGGTGAATACAAGCTACAACAAAAGAATTACAAGATCAGTTCAAATCTTTGATTCATTGGATAGGTGGGAAGGGTCTAAAGATATCATCCAAAACTTTGAACCTACAATATCTCTACAATCGGATACACTCCTTGAGCACATGAACGTGACCAAAGACAAATCTGATTATCTTTGGTATACTATGAGGTATATTCATATCTGTTTGAAACTTCATTTCCTTCACATAAAATATATGATCGCATATAGTGTAATGGGAGTTTTCTGAACTATATAACAGATTTCAACACAACATTTCTTGCACTGAACCAGTACTTCATGTAGAGTCTCTCGGACATGTAACACATGCTTTCGTGAATGGCATATATACAGGTAAAGACACTAATTTAATTATTACGTGTATATCGGTCATATTCTCACGAGGAAAATACACAAGTGAGAAATTTTATTTGATTAAGAGAGTGAAATTTACACTCTCTCAATTACATTAATCCACACACCTTAACCCATTTTTACTGTATCATCAAAATTAACTAGCTGACGAACATTTTTGATATTGATGTTATAGTCAAATGATTATACAATTTTTGATATCATTTCAATTCTTCTAACTATTCAGGAAATGCACATGGTAGTCATGACACCAAGCAATTCATTATGGAGAATCCCATTGTGTTAAATAATGGGAGTAACAATATATCTTTGCTAAGCGTTATGGTTGGACTACCGGTTCGTAGATCATCATATTGTTTTGATTATTTCTTCACCTGATATTTCACTATAGAGATATTGATTTTCTAAGATTTTATGTGCTTTTTAAAGGACTCGGGTGCTTTTCTTGAAAGCAAATTTGCTGGCTTGAGAAGAGTTGAAATTCACTGCAACAAAACCGATCAATTCTACAATTTTACAAGCTATGCATGGGGATACCAGGTACGTAAAACCTTATCACATCATATATGTAGAACTTCATAATAATGTCATTAATTTGTATATATATGAAGAAAATTGTAATGCGACAGGTTGGGTTACTTGGACAAAAGTTGCAAATATATAGAGAAGAAAATCTAGACAATGTTAAATGGAACAATATTGAAGGCTCTTCCAATCAACCACTAACTTGGTACAAGGTATATGTTATAGATGTTCATTGCAATAAGTATAGAAAATCAAAGTATTTTCCTTCAATTCGATCATTGCATTACTCTGATTAGTACGTAAGAGCTTGATAATAATTTTCAGACATATTTCGATGCACCTATGGGAAATGATCCAGTCGCCTTAAACCTTAGCTCAATGGCGAAGGGTGAAGCTTGGATTAATGGACAAAGTATTGGTCGATATTGGGTTTCATTCCTTACTTCCAAAGGCAAACCATCACAAACGATGTAAGTTACCAACACTATAGTAATTTCAAGATCGAAACACTTTTTACACTATATATGTATTACTCTCGTTTTTACTTTCTAGCTAGATAATTAAGAAGGTATTACCACTACTGTTCTTATGTGTTTCTCAGGTACCACGTTCCTCGATCATTCTTAAAAGATTCTGAAAACCTTTTAGTTCTGTTCGAAGAAGTTGGTGGCAACCCTCTTCACATTACTTTGAATACTGTTTCCCTTTCCCATGTATCTGAAAGGACTTCGTATCATCAAATTCCATCTATAAGTTTTGAGTGATTACTAACTCAAATATTCAAGAAATTCATATACATCATTGTATCATATACCACATAAATTCATGATGACAGTTCAGTTGCATGCCCAAGAAAAATGTTTAGTATTGTGAATTTTTTTTTTTGAAAGTATACCATTTATAAAAACGAAGGCCAATTATGGCGAAGTACAATGACCACAAGGGTCACGATAGTGCCATTACATTAGACATTTAGCTCACTTATTTGGGAGCTTAGCAGAGGATAAAACTAGTTACAAACAAGATACTAAAGAAGACATAATAAGATCAGAGCCATGGCGCTTAATTGTGGTACTTGAAGCCCTATGTATCAATCTAGTTGCAGCTAGCTCGCATAATCTGCCAAGCTATCAATGTACCACAACACTTACTGCATTTTGTTTTTGCCCCTTTGGGTCAGGGCTTGGAAGAGTGTTGCGGTAGAGCACACTCAAGACATCTTCCTTTATAGCCTTAGAGACTTGCTTGGGTGCTTTGTTGCGAGATTCAATAGGCTGACCTCGTTTCTTCTTCGTCACCAACAGAGAAGCTGGTTTGGTGATTAGACTATCATCTAAACCTCGTATCAAACCCAACACACTGGGTGGGAAGCGAATGTTAGGTCGAGAGTTTTTCCCTCTAGTAGTAGACGAATTAGCATTGCCAACTGGCTCAGTTGGAGGAGACCAAGGCCTCTTGGCTATTTCACTAACTTGAGCGGTGGTAGCAGAAACATGTTCAGGATCCGGAGGTTCCTGTGTTGACTAAGAATGTCAATCACCACCAGTTTCTTATTGGTAAAAGAAGAGACAAGACTGTTCATTGGGATATCAGAACCTGCATTTGAAATGTTATCCTCCAAGAATAACACCTCACTTTGAACCATCTCTGCCCCATTGATATCATTAGTCCCAGGCTCTAATGGCGCACTTGAAATCTCAGGCACTGCCTGCATGATACTATCCTCAGGAGTAACATTTAACTCAATTCCCTTCAAATTGTTGAGTTCCAGGGCTAACTCAATATCTCGGTGACACTGCGGAATTACATCATGTTCCTACATATCAAAGGCTATGGAAATCACAGGGTCGACCATAGTAGGTTATGGCAAATCATTCCAAGTTTGGGAGCCATTTGCTTGATTACCCTCCTCCAACAACAAACAATTATTGTCAATTTCTTGCAACACAGTCCTATTTTCTATAGGCACATTAGCATTCAAACCAAGCTGAGCTTTTTTTAGAACAATTGGCTTACGCTTTAGTGTTGACTTGGGTGCAAAGAGAGGTTGCAGAGGCTTCAAGATTGCAAATGATCGACCGGTACTGAAGCCGTCGGAAAGTGAGAACAATCCATCTGCACCTGACCGTCGACCACCCAACCAAAGCCGCCCAGATCCTTTCCCCGATCCGAGAACATCCGCTGACTTTAGAGATCGAGCTCGATCTCCGCCGTCCGCGCCTTAACGACGTCGCCTCCACATAAGCTGACGCCGCCCCAACCACCTTAAGCCTTCGGCCGCATAACGCCGTTGTTGACCCCAACGAAGAACGACACGGGCTCTACCATTGCGTTGTTAACGCCGCACGAGATCTCACCCTCGCTGCCTCCCAAGCACGGTCAAACAACCCCTAATAGGAAACCGTCACCTTCTGCAAACCATAGGCTTCCACAGTCGCAAATAGAAATTTTATTAACACATCCCTAAATGTTAGATACACATATCTTTTTTATTACAAATTAGGTAAGACTTTGTAGGTACATAAAATTACTAAAAGAGACATTTATATCAAAAGTAAAGAAACCTAGTTAAAAAAAAATAAAAATATATCCCGCTTAAGACTATTATTTTCCTCTACGAGAACAACGTATGTGAAGATACCAAGCCCTACTTAGAAATAGCTAGCTAGCGACAACCATAGTTTCTAGCAAAAACTAAAGACAACGTAATATATTCCAGAGGTATTTCTCAACCCCTAAGCGAGGTATGACTTCTCTATCTTTGATTGAAATTGATCTACTACAAAATTTAGATTTTAGGGTTTGTTGTTTAATTAGATAGTATAAATTGAAGTTGGAATTTTTTTTTATACTGTTAACACATGCTAGGTCGTTCAAAAGCATTTACGTTTGAACACCAAACTAGAACTTGGGATGGTGCTATATATAATTATATATATACTCTTTTAGTTTGGTTGTCATTGATCTAACTCAATGAGAGAGATCTCAAGAAAAATCGGTGCCCTCGTGACGCAGGAGCTCTCACTAATGTGAATTTTGTTTTAATAAATTGAGTAGCAGATTTAGAAAATATGTGTGTTTAGTGAATGAGTTGTGTACTTAGTGAATAAGTTGTGTATTTTAAATGAAGGTATTGTAGAAAATTTGGGTATGTGTATCTAGTAAAATGTTAAAACAATAAAGTTAATAGGTGGTATATTAAGTATGATATGTGTATCTAGTAATTAGGGATGTGTTAATAAAATTTCTCAGTTGCAAATGCTCTTAAAGGTGCGCTGCAATGTATCAATTATATATATACTAGCCTCTTGGCTTGCGCTTTGCGCATGCCAATTTGTTCTTTTTAGTTTATTTATCTTTTTTTTAGAAAGAAAGTAACAATAGCAAAAAAAAAATATTTTAAATTGAGACATTTTAAATTAATTTTGTTGAAACATTTTCTTTTGGCCCAATGATAAAATAGTACATTTAGAAGTAACAAATAATAAAAATGTTAACAAATGTTCCTTGATGATAAAACAATACACTCATTTAAATTCTTTAAACCGTTGCCCATAAATTTTTAAAACATTACATTCCATGCAACTGACAAAAATTGCAACACATTAACCACGATCCATCTCTCTCACTCTCTCAACTCGAATCTATCTCCCTCACTCTCTCTCTTTTCACTTTCTCTCTCTCCGGCGAATCACTCTCTCTCCGGCGAACCTGTCGTCCTCCACGAGATCTGATTTCGTAGTCCTGGTAATTCCTAAATCCATCAAGAGATTGATGCCGTTACCAAAGCAAGCTCAAAGATAACAGATTTAGAAGCACACGACGGAGCTCTCTGCTGTCGTCGTCGACGATTTCATCCTCTTTGATTTTTCTTTCATCCTTCAACAAATCTTTTACTTCATGGCTTTTTATTGATTGAGTTGTTTTTTTTTCAAGTCGAAAGCTTTGATTGAGTTGTGAGCTGATGAGTTGAATTTGCATTTTGTGTAGGCCTTTGAGTGAAGATGAAATTAGAGTGCATACGCCGGTTGTGATTTCTTGCAATGAGGGTAGGAGGGAGGTGGCTGCTATTCCGAATATTGCTAACAAGTAGATTGATAAAACTTTCGCTTTCGACAAGGTTTCTGTGTTAGAGATTTAGAATAGTGAAACTTCATTAGTGTTGCTCTAGGATGTCGTAGCTTATGAGAACAATGGGTTTTCTAGGTATGTCATTTATGAAATAGAATGCAGTGTCATGAATCTTTTATTGCTTAGATTGTAAATGCATGTTTGTTTGGGATGTTTAATTTGTGGTATGTTATTTGGTTATGCACACAAGTTTGAGGAAACGTCTGTGAATGAATTTTGGTGTTTTTGCTCGATGAAAGCTCAGTGGATCTTGATGTGTTAGCGATGGCTGACCTTCTCAAGTTCTTGAGCAAGGAATGTGAGGAAAGAGATGCTACACGCTGCAAAGAGATGCGCATTAAAGATGAAACCTTAAGAAATACGAAATTCTGCCCAGATTTTCAGTCAAATTCGATAGCAAATTGCGAGCAGCTCAGAGCGATCCAGGAAACTTGCCTTATATCAACGGAAAGCTAGAAGAGTCTAGTTTCCAGAACATTTCGCAGATCATTGATAGCTATTTTGTAGAGGACGTTATAGCCATCGGAAGGAGGGAAGGTCATTCTGTAGAAAACTGGAAAAGGAAGGAGAAAAGTCTACCAAGAAAGTGTTTAAGGACTTAAAGTGTTTAAGGAGATGCAGAGAGTTGGCAGTTTTGTTGAACAGCTAAATGAAAGATTATTTGTGTAGAACATATCTCTATTTATTAAGCTTGATGTATCTGTTTTTGGGTTCTTCATTTTCAACACCCAAACAACTTCATAATGTTTTATACTTATATATGCAGATTGCATTGAGGGAATGTAGTGATAAAGTCATACTGAAATCAATGTTAAGTGCATTGAAGCATGGTGACAACAATGGTTCTCTTTCCCTTTCTGCTCTATTCTGTAATGAATTTTGGATTAAACGAAGAATGAGGAAAGCCAGAGTTCTAAGAGTTGTGTTAGCACTAAATTGTTTTCCTAGGTATTCTTAATTTGATGATTTACAATTAATACAGATTGCTTTGCTTTGTCATATTCTGTGTTCTGTGTGAGAAAAAAAATTGTAGCTTGTTATGTAGAATGTATGAAGCTACACAGGTAATTATCAGTATGTAGTTACATAGATATTTACATTGATAGTTACATGAATAGTTACATGGATAGTTACATGGATAGTTACATGGATAGTTACATGCATAGTTACATGGATAATTACATGGATAGTTACATGCATAATTACATGGATAGTTACATGCATAGTTACATGGATAGTTACATTGATAATTACATGCATACTTACATGGATAGTTACATGCATAGTTACATGCATAGTTACATGGATAGTTACATTGATAGGTACATAGGCAGATTAATGTCGTTCCACAAGTGTAGCATGTATGTAACTACCGATGTAACTATCAAACTGTAGTTACATGGATAGTTACATTGATAGTTACATGCATAGTTACATAGATGTATAGTTACATGGATAATTACATTGATAGTTACATAGATGGATGATTACATGGATAGTTACATGCATAGTTACATGGATAGTTATATAGATGGATGATTACATGGATAGTTACATAGATGGATAGTTACATGGAAAACCCATTATTCTCTGAACAAAAACATCCATGTAACTATCCATCTATGTATGCATGTAACTATCATGTAACTATCAATATTTGGAAAGTAGCAGATGAACAAAAACAGGACGGCGCTAAAGGCACTGTACTGGAGAGGTTTAAGGAAGATCGTCATATGCTCAACATGGTTGGGCTCGCAAATTCTAGCGAGTAATATTTGTACAGAATCCACATACGGTTGTAATTTGAATGTCTACAGGTTTACAAAAATCTTCTTTCTCCATGGGGAATCAGCTTTATGTGATCCCATTGTTCTTTGGATGGTTTCCTACTCTACAAGTCATGGCTCTTCTATCTATTTCTTTATCAGTGTCCTTGACTTTCATTCTTTCTGGGATCCCATTGTTCTTTGGATGGTTTCCTACTCTACAAGTCATGGCTCTTCTGTCTATTTCTTGGGTTCTCGATTTTTGTTATATGTACGGGTTAAATAAATGATGTAGAAGTGTAATATTTACAGTAGCTAGAAATGACTACAGACTATAGAGCTTTGACATATCAGTCACAAGCATCCATTGATGATAGAAGGCGAGATTTATCATGGGCAACTTTACAATGTTGCAAGAGATACTTGAATTTACAACTACATCTATAGTCAACTCATACACTCCCATCTTCATAGGAATAATCTGTTTAGAAAAATTGCAATATAGTTTTTTCATGTGTAAATAACAATGGAAATATTAGCTTTAAGAAGAATTAATACCATGAATTTATCTCAACTGGTTACCAGTCCAGAATTCAGAATTTCAATTTGCTTGGTGATTGCTAGAATTCCTTCACTAGGAACAACACAATACCAAGATTCATACCCAAAAACATACAACATACCCAAAGAAAACATACATCATATAAGTATGAAACTCATGATTCTACCATAAAACCAACTCAATAGCCTAAACAAACCTGATGTACAATGTTATTATGGAAAAATTTTCAACAAGACAATTCTTTCCAGAACTTGCATTAAGAAAATGCAAACATCGAAAAATGATGATCAGTAACCTGGTGATTTATGCACCTAACAAACTAACAAACTATTTCATTGCACCTAAACAAACTAACAACCCATTTCATTGCTGATCGCTCCATTTCCTGGAACTTAAAGCCACAATATCATTTCATGGAACTTAAAGCCACAATATCATTTGTGGAACCAAAGAAACTCTAATCTAAACCCTAGTATAACATCAACAATTAACCCCATATAGCATCTATCAACCAAAATTAACAAATTATAACAAACATTAGCACAGATTCACAACACCATAAATATAAATCCGCATGCTTCAAAATCTTAATCCAGAACAGAAATTCGCATAAACAACAAAGCACCAGTTCATAATCCAAACTCAAAAAAGCATAGCAAATTAGATGACAGTTCCTAATCTGAAAACCAAATGTACTATAACATCAAAAAACCAAAGGCACAACTCTACTGTCGACTTCCTAGTACCTCCTGGGCCTGCCGTGGCCGTACCCGACCGGAGCAGCCTACAGTTCAGTGGACTTGAGCCTGACACCGGGAATATCACCCATGCCGAGAGCAGTGAGCATGTCCAGAGTCTCCTTGTCGACGACGAAGACGATCCATGTTGAGCATAATGGGGTGAACCCAACTTCATAATGCCATCAAAATCAAAGTAAAGCTGGAAACCATCAAAAAATGAAACTGATCAGCAAGCTTACAAATGCATTGATCATTATCACTCGGCAAGATTATAGAGATATAATGCTTCTATAAGCAAGAATTACAAATGCAAATTACTTAAAGCATTAAGAAACTGACAAGCCCATGGTGAGTCTTCAAGCCTCGGTCTTCCACTCTACAATTTCAATCAATCAACATCTTGATTAGAACCTAAACAATCACAACTCCAAAATACCTCCTAAAATCTTATAGAAATGAATGGAAGACCGATCGATCAATAAAATTCAAAGCTAATTCCAGATCTAACTCCAAGCACCACACACACGGCAGAATCATCACAAAATCTTCCAGATCAAACACATATACTTCAATCGCTCTCAAATTCAAACAAGAAACTTCAATCTCTAGCAGAATTACACAACAGAAAAGATGCTTAAACAGAAAAGAAGCTATTAGATCTTTTCTGATTACCTTGAAAAGAAGAAGACGATCGAAGATTTGGATGATGATGAAGAAGAAGGACCAAGCCGGAGATGGAGAGGGAGAAGGAGATGCGGCGGCTGAGCGCAGCGGAGAGGAGATATCAGTTGAGGGGGAGCGGTGTTTGCCAGAGCTCCGATGGAGTGCATGTATTTGCAATCGGAGACCGGAGCTCCGTTCACAATCCATGTCAATGATCGTCGGCGATAAGAGAGAGAGAGAGAGAGAGAGAGAGAGAGAGAGAGAGAGAGAGAGAGAGAGAGAGAGAGAGAGAGAGAGAGAGAGAGATGACGAAACTGAGATCGATCAAAAACAGGTTAAATGAGAGAGGATGGTAGAATGGTCATGTAAATGTAAAAAGAGTGAAAATAGACATTTTTATCATTTAAGATGTTTTAAGGTGACCATCTTATCATGTAACATGTTTTAATTGTGACATTTTTATCATGTGAAACCTTTGAAGACTATTTTATCATTTATACATTCAAATGGTAGTTTAGTGTTAAATACCCTTTTGTTTTACCATTGCAGTTATAAAAGTAGTTATTGCAGATTTACTATCCATGAATCTAAGACTCCCACCTCTAATTGCTCCACGTTTGTTTTCTTTTTCTTTTCCTTTTTCTGTTTTCTGATTTTATAATTACTACTAAAACCCTTGGACATTAATTAATAGTGTATGTAATAATGAAAGAGTAATTCAGGTAGTTCAAAAATTTAACCGTTAACAAAGTCAAAAAAACCTTTTGGCTTTAATAATAGTGTGTGTGTGTGTATATATATATGTTATTTCTTTTTCTTATTCATTTTTTTTCTTTATATTTTATCGGATTTTTTCTATATTTTAGCATTGAATTCAAATATTCCGTTATTTTCTTAAAAATATAATATATTTCTTTTCATAGTTATTACATATTAGCCCAAGATACAGAGCACGTAGCGTTATGGCACAAGATCCATACACTGAATTTTGAATTATCAAATGAGAAAGTAAATTCATTTTAGAAGACTAGACCCCTCTTTCTTTTTTGTATAAATAAGATTAAAATATTGGTCGACTGTTTGTATGTAACAGAAGTCCGCCATCACCTACCAGTTAGTCTTCTCCTTTTCAAAGTATTGTAGAATCATGAATGTTTGTCTGGCCTCAAAAGGCCAAGATAAAGAGGTACATAGCGATATCAGTACTCCTATCCTAGGATTCAATAACATCGAATCTATCATCTACAAGATATACTCGTATCAAGAAAAAATTAAGGTATTAATTTATTTACAAAAGCACTTCATAGTTGTGTCCACTTTTACTTATGAGTTCAGTGGATCCACATCCTCTTCCATCCTTCCAATAAGGGGAATAAAGGATTGATGGTGCAATTTGGGGTCCCATTTACTTATTTTTTCATCTCGGTCATTAATATATATTGTTTATGTATTAATTTATTTGTAATTTTCTTATGAAATCTGAACTACTAAACATTTTGGTTAATTTTCTTTGCAGGAAAATTTTTCAGTTGTAACCGATGTTTGCTAAATCATTATTTGCTGAAAATAAGCCACTAATTTATCCAGCTGCATATTGCAAATCGATCTGAGGTTTCATGGTCGGTCTAGCTCAAGCTGAACTGATAGTATCATGTCCAAAGATTGATGTGCTCAATATATGTTACCAACTATATGTAAGGTTTGTCGACGCCATATTATAGCAGAGGAAATGATGGCCCGTACCTTGCATTTTTTAGTTTGATTTACCTCGAGATCAGCTAGTTTGTACATTTGAGCAGCACATTTGAGATAAGTAGAGGAAGATTGTGGAAAACCTAACCAATTTAGAGTTTGGATCAATGATTTACCAGATGTATATCATTATTATAAAGAGAAAATGCCCTAATGCTCAAATATTTAAAAACTAAAGCTCATTCTAATTGAAGTCTTATCCCTTAGCCCATTCCAATGATTGTTACCAAAAGGACGATACTACCCATCATTAATTCGTAACTGCCCCCTCCCTCGAAAACCCAACCGTTGTCCCCTCTCTCTCCACAACTTCAATCGCGCTCTCTCTCTAAAACACCACAACTGCTCTCTCTCTCTCTCTCTCTCTCTCTCTCTCTCTCTCTCTCTCTCTCTCTCTCTCTCTCTCTCTCTCTCTCTCTCTCTCTCTCTCTCTCCCTCTCTCTCGCGCACAAGCCCAGCTTCACCAAAATCAAGCTTCGAATCATCGGGCTTTCGTCGGGACAGTCGCTCGTTCTCACCGGACCGAATTCAAAAGGCAAGAACTACCGAGACGAACAGGTAAACAAATCTCCAATTCCGAATTACATTTCATTATTATGCTTGTAATTTGACTATTTAAGACACAAATGATGATTTTGATGCTTGATTTAGAGATTTAAGAGAAGAAAGTGAAAGCGAAAATCTAGGGTTTTATTCATAATTGGAAAATGTTATGATGTTCTTTTGTTGTTCAATTTTGTGTATAGAGTGTTAAAATGCAGAAAAGGGGATTGTTGTGTTGATTACCGACCCCCAATAATCAATTACTAGGGGGTAGTAATCAGTGAAGTTGGAAGAAAGTGAAGTTAAGTATGACAAAACCACATTCATATAAGTCCCTTTGATATATGTTTGAATTGTAATTGTTGATTTGAAACTGTTGTGTTGATTATTGAGCACAAATAAACACTTACTAGGGGTTAGTAACTGGTTACTAGGGGTCAGTATTCAACTTATTAGAGGTTTGTAATGTAGGTGGGTGCTTAGTAACTAACAATTTAACATCTATATATGCAGAATGGGGAAACAAGTTGTTAGTTCATCCTCTCAGGAAGATGCTAAACGGAGTAGTGGTTCTGAACAACCTTCCATCTTCTCAGCCGAAGTCATAGGAGAAAAGTTTAAAAAAATAAAGAAGCAGGGAAGAAGTGGCCGGAAAATGGTCATTGAGGAAAGCAGTGATGATGAAGAAACAACTGAGCAATACCTCCTTGAGGAAAGAGCAGCTAGTATGAGGGACCAAAAAAGAACAAGGGGAGCAAGGGGTCAGTAACCAGTTACTAGGTGTTAGAAACTGTTTGCTAGAGGTCAATAACCAGTTACTAGGGGCCAGTAACCAGTTATCTGAGGCTATTTGTAATTAGGCCTCAATCAAGCTAGCAGGAAGAAGAACATATGATATTAATGTCTAGGAATTTGAGAGCTCTAATGAGGGATTTGGAGAGGAAGCAACCTGAAAAAACCTTGAAAAACTTACAAAAGCAAATGAAGAGCTCCTGGAAAAGAATTCACAACTGTTGAATAAGGTGAAAGCTGCTGACATCCACATAGAGCAGCTACAGAAGGAAAACAAGGAGCTTCGAGAGTCTTTAAAAGAAGCAAAAGCCAAAAAGACCAAGAAGAAAAATATTCCGTTAAAGACTCTCGAAAAATATTCCAATGCACAAAGCCGACATGGACAACTCTAGAGAAGGACGTGGCAATGCATTATGAGAACTGGTTCAAAACAAATCAAGAAGAGAACAAAGAGTAAGTATATATGTTGTTTTTACTTCTTCCCTTCTTTATAAAGATTTGAAAATCTTATTTCTTATTTCTTATTTCAATTGTTTTGGATTGAACAACTATGTATATTGGCAAGATCCTTCTTTAATAGTTCAGATAACAAAGGAGGACTTGATGACAATAATAGAGGAAGGAGAGCTTACAACTGATGTAAGGATAACCACTTACTGACACCCAATAATTAAAACTGGGTGCAATTATTTTTGGCAAAAATGTCTCTGTCCTTAAATTTCATGTGTGATTTTCTGAAAATATATGATTGAATGTAGGTTCTCAAAATTTATATTCAAATGTTAAAGGAAAAAGCAAAAAGGTCAGACATCCGAGTGGGATTCCTTGATGTGGAAGCAGCTGTAAGTAAAACTACCACACCCTTGTAATTCCCTTCATTTACTGAGTTAATGCTAACAAAACTTTCTTTTTGCAATAAAATACAGTTTGTTGCAATAAAACATGAGCAAAAGAAGGAAAAATACAAGGAAGCAGGGGAGAAAAGTGATTTTAACGGCTACGAACTGCAGATTGAAGACAAAATCATTGAACCGATGTGGTCAATATTCAGCAATGACAAAGTGTTTATACCAACACATCATGTCCATAACAGACACTACACATTTTTGGTCATTGACAACTATTCAAAATGTTTCTTGCATATGAACACGAAGCTGCCGCCAGGAAAGGAGTACACCTCAGATGATACATACTTCCAGAATGCAATGAATGTGGTAAGTGAATAATTCATGTACAATTTGTTGAAGTTGAACATAAATACAATGCAATGCAATACAATTGATTGATTAACCGGTTACTGTTGATTGAGTAGATGTTAATTTTTTGCAATATTACTCTCACAGGTCAAGCACATAAGGAGATTTATGCGTTTAGCTGCATCAACATACCCTGAGAGCCAAGACCCAGAAGAATTCAGAGATAAAAATACTGGCGAGGATGAACATGGTTTGATAGAAACCAAAGTAAAAATGACTGATGAGGAGAATGAAACAAGACAATGGGTCCTCTCAAACAATGAAGAACAAACAATATGAGCTAAAAGAAGACTTCACTTGCCCGCAACAGAAATTTTTTTCGTAAGTACCATAGATCCCTTATTTTTTCTTATAGAAAGCAATATGTTAATTCTTAGGAATCAGTAACTAGTTGTATTTTGTGTGGTGTGAAAGCAAACTCAAGTTTACTGGTCACTTGAATGCAGGTCGGATTGTGGGCCTTACATGCTCCCCAACATTGAGAGCCTAATGTATAACCTAAAGCCGACAAAAAAAGGCGGAGATAACATGAGAAAGCAGTTGCTGCGACAATTCATGAAGATTGACATAGAAGAGAGTTTTGCGCCAGATGGGTTCCTTGAACCAATAAATGCAAAATCAATGTTGAGCAATTAGAATTTTGCTTCTTATTGAACTTCTGGGTTTCTTTTCTGATGTTGTGTATTATGTTTGCATCATCCATTTATGTAAAAAGTAGGATCCTTTTTTCATTTCAAGAACATCTTTTAGAATGGTGATACAAACAATTGTAAATGTTTATGATATGGTTTCTGTTAGTCATGATGGTTTTTGTTGCTGAACTAAAACTTAATAATTAGTTACAGGTATACTGAACTATTAGTGATGATTGCTCTAAGGCATCAATCATGTAGTTACTGACACCTAGTAACTGGTTACTAGGGGTCTGTCTGGTCAATCACTTCAGTTACTGGGTGTCAATAACTGGTTACTGACACCCAGTAACTGGTCCATCACTAGGGTGACACCCAGTAACTGGTCAATCACTTCAGTTACTAGGTCAATCACTTCAGTTACTATGTGTCAGTAAATGGTTACTGACACCCAGTAACTGGTCAATCACTCAGGTAACACTAGGGCTAGGTTCGGTTCATTTCGGTTCGGTTTTTAGCCCAAACCGAGAACCAAACTGAACTAAAAATTCAGTTCAGTTTGATTCGGTTATCAGTTTTTCTGAGTACTAAACCGAAAACCAAACCGAGAGTCTGGTTCGGCCCAAATTCGGTTTTTTAAACAATAAAAAAAAAAATTAATCCTTTTTTTTTTTCAGTTGGGTTTGCATAGTTAATTTCATTTTTCTGAGTCCATCTACTTGAAAATATTACCCTTGAAACTAGCAATCAAGGCCATTTGAGCCCTATATATATATATATATATATATATATATATATATATATATATATATATATATATATATAGAACAAACCAGAACAAGACTGGGAAACTTATAAAAGAAAAACAAGAGCAAACAATTATACATCCACAAAACTGAAAGAATGGGAAAAAAAATAGAAGCATTCGACTAGGAGCAAATCCCTCCTCTACTGTGACTCTGTAAGACAAACCCTCTTTCTCTCTATCTCATTGCAAAGCAAACAGGAGCTTCCATGTTGACTGCACAAAGTATTAAACACAATAGATCAAGAAGCCAAAGACAATAAATAAAACAAGGTCACAACCACAAAAATGAACACACAGAATGTAGAATGTAGAATACCCTCTCTTCCTCTTTCGATTAGATCCACCACATGATTCAACAAAAACTAATTAAACTTTGCTCAAATAACAAGCAGAATTCAATACCATTAATTGACTCACCATTTCACCAATGTCTATTTGGTATTCAAACAAAACGATGATGTATAATTGAACATTAGATGGTTTCGGTTTCACATAATGTGAAATTCATGATAAGGATGAAGATGGAAGAACTTACAGCTATGGGTTGGGGTTGTTGAGAATCTGTAAAACGGCATAAGCAGCTTTTTCGACCTGTTCTTTAATTTCATCTCTTCTTCACCAGAGTAGAATCCTTGCACTGGAGAGAGGAATTGAGAGAAGAGGAGAGTTTGGAGGACTGGAGTTCAGTGGTGGAGTCGCAGAGATGAGAATTAGAGAGAGGAGCCTCTAACAAAGAAAAAAAGGAGGAGAGGAGGCGAAGCTGCAAAAGTGAAACGCGAGAGACTGAGAGACTCTCTCATTAGGGTTTCGGGAAAAAAAAATTAAAAAAAAAGCCAAAACGACATCATTTTAAAACGTTGACTGGCGAGGTACGTTGACTTCGGTTTTCCCGGTCCAGTTCTGTTTCTGCTAAGCTGAAACCGAAAACCAAACCGAGCATATCTGGTTTGGCCCGGTTTTTTTTCCGGTTCGATTTTGTTTTCGGTGTGGTTTTTTCGGTCTCGGTTTGATTTTCGGCTCGGTTTTTTTGGTTTTCGGTTTCGAAGTGCCACCCCTAGGTGACACCAAGTAACTGGTCAATCACTCGGTTTACTGGGTGTCAGTAACAGGTCACTGACTGGTATTGACAAATGATAAATCATTTACAGTTTAAAACATAACATAAACCAGACCTGTCAAAATGAAAACAAAATACCAACCAAACTATGATTCAGTACATATTCAATCTCAAGTACATACTATTGTCATTACAGTATCAAATTAAGATGGTATAATGGAAAATAGACATTACAAAGCACAGATGTCACAGTTACTGACACCCTATAACTCCTCAAAGTAGAGACTGGAATACAAAAGAAACTAATGCTGCCCATTTAAAGGTTCAGTACAGCTCTGCCTATTATGATGTCCCAACTTAAGACAACGACCACACTGAATAGGCTTCTTTTCACCAAAAGATTTAATCCTCTTCACCTTAAGCCTCCCTGTCGGCCTCTTCGTAATAGGAGGTAGTATGGACTCTTCAGTGCAATTACGCACTGGATGAATAGGGAAGCTATAACTCATCCTAAAATATTCGGCACTAAAGTATGAGTCAATAAAATCATAAACATTCAATCTTGCAGCTTGTATAGTAGAAAGGGCATGAGGGTATGGGAAGCAATTGATCTGCCACTTCACACAAGAGCAAGTACGAGTAGAAAGGTTCACAGAATATGAGTACTCATCATCTCTAACCTCGTAAACACTTTCTTGTGAGGCAATAACTCTGAAACTACACGCCTTATGCATCCGCTCAACCAGCTTCTTCTCCATTTCAGGTGTAAGCTGAGTAGTCCAAGATTTGGACTTCACCCTCCTTTCAGACATCAACTTCATTTCTTTCATCCTAGTCTGGTCTATCATTGCAAGCGGAGGCATTGCACGCTCAGCAACAATCCATTTGTTAAAAGACTCAGCAATACTATTTGCCATGATCCCATACCTGCAGCCCTTAAAGAAAGCACGGCACCAATTCTCCAAAGGGATCTCAGCTATAAACTCATCAATTACTTCAGCACTGCCCTCATCTCTCAGAGCTTGTAAGTGATGGTAATAAGCCCTCTCGGTTGATGCATAAGCGACCTTAAAAAACTTTTGCAATACTTGAGCAAGCACAACAACATTCCTTTTGTTCCTGTACTTTTGAGTAGGGTTATATCTCAAAGGCTAAAGGGAAGAAACCTGCACAAACAAAAAAAATAAAAAGTTATTGGGGGTCAATAACTTATAAAGCAGCGTGCCGTTGCACCGCCAAAACGGGAGCGTTCCGCTCCAAAATGTGAATTTAACAAACAAAAATAATAAATGAAAACAATTTCAACACAAACATAAAGCTGAAAAACAATTACTGGGGGGTAATCATTTATCGGGGGTACCTTTGTCTCCATTTCTTCCAGTGGCAGAAAGAATCTGACCCTTGTAAATGCTCTTTCCAAATGTACCATCCACGTATAAAAGATGGAGACTGAACTTGAAACCCTCAACTTGGCCTCCATAAGCTACAAAAACCCTTTGGAACCTATTAGTATTCTCCTCAACTTCAAGGACAAATGAAGACCCTGGATTAGTCTCCAAAACAGCATCCTTATACCAACTTAACATCGAAACAGAATCAGAATCAGAGTCATACATCTTTTCCAAACACCTTTTCTTTGCTCTTGAAGCAACCTTATAACTAATTTCAAAACCATAAGTAGACTTGAAATTACTCATAATATCAACAGGCTTCAAACCAAGGTTAAGGCATTTTTCAGTTCCATGATTTTCACAAACAGTTTTGACATAGAGTGCATCATTCCTAGGTGTTTACGCCTAAATTAATATTTTACTGGACAGTAAATGTCTATGTAAATATTAATTAAATCTTGGTCCACATCACACCGGCAAGCCCAAATTCTTTGGGTTTACAAATAATGGCCCGCCAGTGAGGCCGCGCGGACTGAGTTAATACAGTCCGCGCGCGGAACGGAGTTCGCGTGGAACGTACTTCGCTCATGCTTAAATGGACTTCGCGCGAGATGCGGATCTCGCGCGCGGGATGACTTCGCGCGGATTGGACAGTTCGCACGCGGAATTACTATTTGCCAGTCCGCGTAGGCGAGGCGAGATTGACTCTCCGCGCAGGCAAGGCGAGGCGAGCTAGCAAACTGGCTCGCGTAGGAGACTTCGCGAGGAAGCAACAGGCGGAGTCTGCTTGCACCACTTGAGTCGTTGAAGACTTTTTAAAGTCTTTGACATGCTTCGGGCCAATCCCTATGGCCCTTTTAATATAAAAAGCCCTTTTAAGGCTCGCGAGCTGCAATAGCCCGCGAAATGGAAGCGAGCTACAGGAGCACGCGAGATAGCATCCTGTGACAGCCCGCGGGATGAGGATATTCCTAATTCCAATTCGCATAGGAGTTTACAGTTGGCAGCGTGGAAGCAATGCCCTATGCGGAATGAAGTGTGCGAACTGGACTTGTGTCACAAGATGGTTGGTTCGCATGGACGGAATAGTGCCCTTGTGCTATTAGGGTTTCAGAGTCCGACTTGGATTCTAATTGCTTTTCTTCTGCCGCAAGTCGAACTACTATATAAGGGGGCTCGAACCCTAATAGAGAGACTCTCAAACAAATACAAAAACACAATACAAACTGAAACCCAGTTATCCTTCGAGCTACTCGAAAACCCTAACCCTAAGCACCGTCGCCTAGGTTTTTCTTCAGACCCCTCCGGACTCTACCCCGATCTTGGACTCTTCCCCGATCTCTCTAAACTCCCTATTGTTGCTCTGCTCGCGTCCTTCGTGAGTATCGATCACCTTGTGCTCGTAAATTCCTCCTCTGATGTGGCACCTGGAAACCCCTTCCGCCTGATCAAGAAGTCAAGCGCATACAATCATCCTTTCCTCGTCCGCGAGGTGGCACGCCCGCAGCACTCCCCCTTCTCTTTGCTCGCTATATACCTCTGCTCCGCGCGTTGAGGATCGTGGCCAAAACATTGGCACGCCTAATGGGACAGGGAGTACAAGCGATCACCATAGGGAAACCAGAGGAAGCGCCGTACCGAAAGCCTCAGCTTTCTTGTCTCAAGCACAGATCACTAGGGTATAAGCCTCATAACAGCGCGGCTTGCCGTTCCCTCACTCAAGAGCAGGTCCTTGCTCAGTTTGGTAACCCAAACTTTAGCGAGACCGCCATGGTAGGCTCTCAGCCGACCCAAGACACAGGTTCTGCTCTATCTATGGAGGAAATCTTCCAGATGTTTGAGCAGTTGACGAGTCAGGGGTTGGCTACTCAACAAAGCGTTGCAGGCCTCTCTAAACAAGTCAAACAAGATAGAAACCTTCTGTAGGCCACCCATGACAAACTCACCACACTCGGTGAAAATTATGGCGACCTTGACGCCAAGTTCACTGAAACCAAGGGCTTGGTCGAAGGTAGCCTTCAACAGATCCGGTCGGATCTGGACCAGAACACAGAGACTGTGAAGCAGAACGCGGAGACCATGAAGCACCATGCAGAGATCCTGTCGCTCACTCGTGTGACAGTAAATGAGCAGACTCGCGCCGCTTGGACGACCACGATGCCAAGATGCATGACCAGCAGAATGCTTCCTTCTTTGGAAGTAAGAACAGTCTGGAGAAGCTAGACGAGTTCAAGGACAAACAAGACCGGCTGAACTTGCGGGTCCTCGAAGTTGAAGACTGGATGAGGGCGCAGGCACCGAAGAACCCTGCTCTAAACCCTACTGGCCCAAGCGTGAATGAAGGAACTTCCAAATACGTCCCTCCTAACGAGCGCGCGAGGGGAAACCCTAAAGTCGGGACTCCGAAGGCCCCGCAGTTCGTGTCAGGGGATGGACCTTCAAAGAGTTTGTTCCCACATGGCTCTGTTGCTCCCTTCAAGGGATTGAACAACTCGCTACGTCAGGGAGCCGGGACACCAGATGACCCGCTTCTAGCCTACTCCAGCCCTAGTCCCAAGAGCGTTGGGCAGGCCGTCAGTTTCTCTGCATGGCCAAACCATGAGGAAGGAACGGAGTCCGCGCCTGTAACAACAGCCGACTGGCGCTAGCTCATCTCCTCCATAGTCAAGGAGCAAACCGGAAAAGGCGATGCTGACTTGCAGTATCACGACCCATACCCTGATAGTGTGGCGCAATACCCTTTCCCGCATAGGTTCAAGAACGTTGTGTTCACTACCTTCTCTGGAGAAACAAGGGAAGACGCAGCAACCCATATGGCCCGCTTCAAAGTCCAGTGTGGCCAGTATGGGAACAATGATATCCTCAAGCTCAAGCTTTTCGGGACCCCTTTGTCCGGAGCTGCATTTAGTTGGTATTCCAGGTTGAAGCTAGGATCCATTGCGGACTGGCCTACCATGGAGAAACTGTTCCGGGAAACATACGACACCATTGAGCCAGAGGTTGGCCTCGATTCCCTTACTCAGATGAGTCAGCAGAGTATGGAGTCAGGCGTCTCTTTCCTCTAACGGTTCAAGATCCAACAGGCCAAGTGCGACTTCCTCCTGCCCGAGCAGGAAGCCATTAAGTTGGTTGTTCGTGGCCTCGAGCATCGTCAGCGGTTGAAGCACCATGGGGAACGCTTCATGTCTACGGGCGACCTGATCAACAAGGTCGGCAGTTATGAGCTGATCCTCAACGAAATGGACGAGAAGGCGAATGCCTCCATGGGGACATACGTACCAGGGAGAAACAGGATAGTAGGGGCACTAAACCTCCAATCCCCCACGTTCGACCCTTACTACCAAAGGCAAGAGGAGACTGAGGCCGCGCAGGGATATGTCGATGACGTCGGAGCAGTTGAACTAACCGGGAAGCCTTTGGCTCACAAACTGAAGAATCTCAAGATGACTAGTGAGCCAATCACCGTTCAATCTTTTGCATGGACCAAGCCCGAATACGAGTCTTACACGTATGACGCGAAAAACGCCCATCTTATCTTTAAGGACTTGATCGAGGCGAAGTGCATGCGTTTGGACCATAAGATCCCGCCAAAGGAGGGGCTAAAGGACAAGAAGTATTGTAGCTTCCACAACGTCCAAAATCATGACACCAAAGATTGTGTCAAGCTCCGCGACCAACTGCAGACCTGGTTGAATTCCGGCGCCTTGAAAATGAAGACGCCAGGAAGCACAGCTTCTCTGGTGGATGTAGACCCCTTCCCGGCCATGGTAGGTATGGTCGAGTTGAACTGGAACGACCAGCCAGCGGAGAACAGCCACCGCCGCGCGCCAAAGCCAGGCCAGTGGAGAGTCACCCTAGACTTGGCTGAACACCCAGAAGATGACGATCTGCGCCGAGCGCCCGTGGCCTAACGCGAGGTAACCAATCAAGCTATGATTCACTCGCTTTTACTTCAGCCTTTACTTCTGTTTTTTCTTTCAGTTTCTTTTTTCTCGCATTGAAAAAGAAAATACAAAAAAACACAAATAGCAGAAAACCCAAAAAGAGATCATTGGTCTTGCTGAAATGCAAGACAACGTTCTTGCCTCTGAAAGGCTTGAACTTTACTTAGGAGTCTATCCCTGAGGCTTGATGACAACAGGCATTCCACATGCCTTCGAGTTACTGCCAGCGAAGTCAAGTCAGAGAGGCAATACAACTAGATTGCAATTCTGAAGCGTTGCAACAGCCACTACTAGACAGTCAACTTCGCGGACTCCATTGGAATGATACAGGAAGCATTAGCCGGCAAGCCTTATATCAACAGAAAGCCCTGGATGTCTACTTTCCAGAGGATTTTACGGTTCGTCATTTCGCCATTCCTGGAGAGAGTTATGGCATTTTGAATGCAGACAGGTCAGGATACGCGCGGATTTGCAATGTGCATTTTCTATGTGTTTTCATGACCTTGAAACATGCTTTCCTCACTGGGGGCATTGGTACCGCAACTCCTTCCCTGGGGGGCATGCTAAAGTTTTGATGTTCTTCATTCTTCTCAAGAAGCTTCGGCGAACAGACATCAAAACTGGGGGGCACGTTGGGGCAGATGTGTTCCAGAAATTTCAGACTTTAGACCTTTTTCAAGTGTCTTAGTCATTAGTTAGGCCAATTCCTGTGGCCTCCAAATTTTCAAACTTGGTTTGCCAGCTTTATGCGGCTGTTCGCCGACTCCTTTGTTTGCTTCTCATTGGTTCACACTGGGGGGCAGTGAAGTATATACTGGGGGGCAGTGAAGTATATACTGGGAGGCAGCGAAGTGCATGGCCTCTGAAAATTTTTCAGCTTTATACGGCCGTTCGCCGACTCTTTTGTTTGTTTCTGATTGGTTCGCACTAGGGGGCAGCGAAGTACATAGCCATTCCTTGTTTATCACAACGTTGGTCCGCCGTCGTCAAGAGCTCGCGAAGGGCCATTTTTGGAATCTAGTCAAAGCAAACATCTGCTCAAGATACATCCATGAGAGCTACATTCGCTCGCGATATGTGCAATGTTCCATGTCTTCTGAGTTGAGCAGGCGAATGCGGGCTAGGGGCAGGCGAATGCAAGCAAAAAGCAAGCGAATGCAGGCAAAGAGCAGGCGAATGCATTTGAAGTCCAAGGTGCCTAGGCGAGCCGTGCAGCAGCTTCGCTCCAATGCCTTGTTGGGTTCTTGGGTTTCAAGGCCTATTCACAGGCTTGTCTACTCACACTCATTTTATGTATGACCCGGGCCAATACCAGTGGCCTTGGAGCAACATGAACATAAACCTCTTCAGTCATTTTTGACATTCATGACTTCGAGGCTGGGGGGGGGGGAATGTTTACGCCTAAATTAATATTTTACTGGACAGTAAATGTTTATGTAAATATTAATTAAATCTTGGTCCACATCACACCGGCGAGCCCAAATTCTTTGGGTTTACAAATAATGGCCCGCCAGTGAGGCCGCGCGGAATGAGTTAACACAGTCCGCGCGCGGAACGGACTTCACGTGGAACGTGCTTCGCGCATGCTTAAATGGACTTCGCGCGAGATCCGCATCTCGCGCGCCGGATGACTTCGCGCGGACTGCACAGTTCGCGCACGGAATTACTATTTGCCAGTCCGCGTTGGAGAGGAGAGATTGACTTTCCGCGTAGGCGAGGCGAGCTGGCGAACTGGCTCGCGTAGGAGACTTCGCGAGGAAGCAACAGGCGGAGTCCGCTTGCACCACTTGAGTCGTTGAAGACTTTTTAAAGTCTTTGACAGGCTTCGGGCCAATCCCTGTGGCCATTTTAATATAAAAAGCCCTTTTCAGGCTCGCGAGCTGCAATAGCCCACGAAATGGAAGCGAGCTACAGGAGCATGTGAGATAGCATCCTGTGACAGCCCGCGGGATGAGGATATTCCTAATTCCAGTTCGTATAGGAGTTTACAGTTGGCAGCGCGGAAGCAATGCCCTATGCGGAATGAAGTTTGCGAACTGGACATGTGTCACAAGATGGTTGGTTCGCATGGTCGGAACAATGCCCTTGTGCTATTAGGGTTTCAGAGTCCGACTTGGATTCTAATTGCTTTTCTTCTCCCACAAGTCGAACTACTATATAAGGGGGCTCGAACCCTAACAGAGAGACTCTCAAACAAATACAAAAATACAATACAAACTGAAACCTAGTTATCCTTCGAGCTGCTCGAAAACCCTAACCCTAACCGCCGCCGCCTAGGTTTTTCTTCAGAGCCCTCCGGACTCTACCCCGATCTTGGACTCTTCCCCGATCTCTCTGAACTCCCTATTGTTGCTCTGCTCGCGTCCTTCATGAGTATTGATCGCCTTGTGCTCGTAAATTCCTCTTCTGAGGTGGCACCTGGAAACCCCTTCCGCCTGATCAAAAAGTCAAGCGCATACAATCATCCTTTCCTCGTCCGCGAGATGGCACGCCCGTAGCACTCCCCCTTCTCTTTGCTCGCTATATACCTCTGTTCCGCGCACTGAGGATCGTGGCCAAAACACTAGGTAGCACATAACAAAAACCAGTTTGAACCGCATACTTCCTAAGTTTATCTCGAAAATCCTGAACACTTTCAAACTTCTGCCCATTGTGTAAAAGGTAAGAACCCTAATCATCTGACAAATATGACTTTGTAGGTCCATCTTTAAATCCATCATCTAAATAATCATTCCCATCAATGATTTCAAAAAAGCTTTCATCAAATAAAACACTCTTAAATGGACAGCTACTGCCAACATCCGTAACAACATTCACATCTACATGATCCAATTTATATATTTTTGCATAGCAAAATAGCATTTTAAAATCAAGGTCACTGTAGAAATAGATGACAGGACAACCAGGAGAGGAGTATTGTAGATGAAAAACATCATCGGAAGAAAACCTAAATCGTCGACGAATGGTGTCGATCAAGTCAGAAAAGCTCATAAGATCATTTAGTTGAAGATAAAATCCGTTTCTAGTATAGATAAACTGAGCAATCAAAGAATCACCATCATTCCTACATATAAACAAACAAAATAAACCAGTTATTAACCTCCAATAACTTAGGTCACAATTACTAGGCAGCTTGAATACTGAAACATGATGCTTGAAAAACAAATAAAACAACAATTACTCACACCTAAACACAGTTCAAACATAATTATTGACCACCTGAACTGGTTACCGACCACCAGTAACCATATCATAATTTCCAGAAATATTCCAAAACAGTCTCTGAGCAAAAGGAAAGATCAGCAAAGTTCAGCAAACACAAATAATCAACAATTATTGACAACTAGTAAAACATAACAACAAACTACACCCTAGCAGATATAACAAAAAGGATTCAAAACAAACAGCTTCACCAAAACTATAGGATTCAAAAACAGATAAAAACGAAAATAAATCTAAATCGAACTAAATTCAAAACAAACAGAACGAAAGAAGAAGAAAGGAGAAACAAACCGAGAAGGAAGTGACGAGCAAACTAAAGATCGATCTCGCCGGATATTCGTCGGAAAACGTCGACGACAATCGCGTTGTCGCTCGATCGATCTCTCTCTCTCTCTCTCTCTCTCTCTCTCTCGCTCTGTAGCTTTCTCTCTCTTCGAAACATAAATTTGAAATCTGCGGGGAGAATCTGTTATCATCTCAGCTACAAAGGTATTTTGGTCTTGAAAATAATGGATACTGTGGGCCAGACACATAAGATTTGAGTTTTGGGCAAAAAAAGGAGGACCTTGTATTGGAATGGGTTATCTAATATTAGATTCATTCAAATGGGCTAAGGGAAGGATGAATTAGTAGTAAAAGGGCATTTCCCGTATTATAAATTACACTTTTTTCTTAACTTAATTAAAATAAGGAAAATGCCCATTTAGTACTAATTTAAACCCTTTATTGCCCATTCCAATGAATTTAATAGACATGAGCTCATTCCAATATAATGTGTTCTTATTTGTGCCCAAATACACATATCTATAGTAAAGTCATAATAAAATAATTTTAAAAAAATATTTTTAAGACAATTTTACCCTCACCACTTCAACATTTATAAGGAGAGAGAAAGTGAAAGAGTGAGAAGACTTTTCCGGAACCTCACCAGACTCCGGTCGCCGGACTCCGGTATCGGTCACCGGTTGCCGGAATTTCTTCGGTCGCCGGTTATTGACCCCTAGTAACTCAAATTTTCTTCGGTCACCGGATTTCAATCACTGGTAACTCGGTTACTGGCCCCCAATAACTTGGTTACTGACCCCCAATAATCAGTTACTGACCCCAATAATAAGTTACTGACTCCCAATAATCAATTACTGATCCTCAATAATCAGTTACTGACCCCTAATAATCAACTTATTTCAGCTTAATGTAATAGAAAAGAAGATTTACCAGAAAATAATCGAATTACTGACTCTAATAATCGAGTTACTGACCCCAATAACCTTTAGTTTTCAGTTACTGACACCCAATAATCACTTACTGACCCTTAATAATCATGTTACAAACCTCAAATAATAACTTATTGACCCCAATAATCACTTATCAATCCTCAATAATCGCTTACCCACCTCAATATTCAAATGTAAGGATAAAAAAAAATAAAAAATTTAACTTGAACTGCACCCATATTTCTTCTCTAGGCACCCACCTTCCCCGACGGTGAGCACACTGGCCTTCTCCACCAACCCCTGCGCACGCCGGCAAGCAACGCCCTTCCCCAGCCACGATCCAGGCCGGATCAAACTCCAGCCGAGCCCTAGCCCCGAGCGCGGCCCGACAACACCATCATTGATCTCGGCACGAACCCAGCCCATCCTCGACTCACTCCTGCCCAGTCTCAACGAAGACGAAAGATGAGCAAGGTAGCAGAGGCAAACAGCGCTGCCAGACTCCTCCGCCGACGAGAACGAGTCGCAGCACTTAGATGTCGGTGAGTCGGAGAGGTTTTTCAGCGGCGATGCCACATAGGAGAGGCACGGCAAGAAGCGGACTAACTCGTCGGTGCAAGAGGACGGCGGCGAATCTCCGGCTGACTTGGCCGCATAGAGAGAGAGAGAGAGAGAGAGAGAGAGAGAGAGAGAGAGAGAGAGAGAGAGAGAGAGAGAGAGAGAGAGAGAGAGAGAGAGAGAGAGAGAGAGAGAGATTGTGGAGAAGAGATTGGACTTTGAGAGATACTTCGGGAGGGATGAGAGAGATAGGTTGGTATTAGATTAGGGGTAGATATGTTATTTTCCATTAAAACATTGGAATGACACATGAAAATGTTTTTCATTGAATTAGGGTCTAGTTTAGTCAATTTTGTGCAAATGGTCATTATCCCATTAAAATATTGTCTGAACTTTTGTGGAGAAGAGATTGGACTTTGAGAGATACTTCGGGAGGGATGAGAGAGATAGGTTGGTATTAGATTAGGGGTAGATTTGTTATTTTCCATTAAAACATTGGAATGGCACATGAAAATGTTTTTCATTGAATTAGGTTCTAGTTTAGTCAATTTTGTGCAAATGGTCATTATCCCATTAAAATGTTGTCTGAACTTTTGTGGAGAAGAGATTGGACTTTGAGAGATACTTCGGGAGGGATGAGAGAGATAGGTTGGTATTAGATTAGGGGTAGATTTGTTATTTTTCATTAAAACATTGGAATGACACATGAAAATGTTTTTCATTGAATTAGGGTCTAGTTTAGTCAATTTTGTGCAAATGGTCATTATCCCATTAAAATATTGTCTGAACTTTAGTCATAAACCAAATTATTTTTATGCTTGATGAGACTATTACTTATTGATGAGAATTTGCTCTTGTTTACAATATCAACTTTACATCCGATAAAGCGGTAATTAATTAGTACACGAAAGATTTTTATTGACATAATAATTCACATTGGTAATTACATAATAATCTCTTTTAATATGACTGCTACCTTAGATATAGACCCTTTTCGAAGAATAGTCTCGCTCCAAGTTTTCCGGAGTTGTGAAAACAGAATCTTAAGGTTCGAGTGTAGGGCGGCGACGACTCTGGTTCTAGTCTGCATCGACTCACTTACGGCATCACACTCTTCAAGATGGGGAGTTCGTTGAAGGTTGTTTGGTTCTAGAACATCATTGCAATTGCTGTCGTTGTGAGGTGTGAAGATCTCTTTGAGTGTCGACGATGATCTGGTTCTTCGTGCTACGTCATTTAGAGGGTCTGAGGTATGGGTGGAGATCCTGGCTTTTTCAGGTTTGGGTCGGCGTTTATAGTAGCAGGCGGCAAGTCAAGGTTGTGACTTGTGATGGTACAAATCTAGTTTGGGAGTCAACCAAATCTTTGTGATCGGGGGTTTGCGTCAAGGAGGCCATTCCATCATTAGCCCTTTAATTTAATGTCAAAGTAAGGTTGAGGTTGTTTGGGCTTGAATAGAAAACCAGAAATGCTTAGCACATACGGACTAAGAATATGGAGTAGATTTTCATTCATGTTTAATACGAGGCATGAAGGCGTTTCTGGTCAAGGGTCTCCGGAATCTTTGCATATTTGGTAATGAGTTGCTCCCATTGGATTTCCAAAGAAAAATAGTAGGTTCGTCACCACTCTTTTATTTCTTCTTTTCAATATTTTTTTTTGTTACAATTCTTCTTTGAAAAATTTTATTCACACATGCCAAATTTCTTAATGCACACCCCTATTTGATAGAGCGAAGAGTCCCAAAGTAGAGTGCGCCTAACCTGTCCGGCAACAAGCCTGGCGCCGTCGTCGGATGAGCTCTAGTAGATCGTGGTGGGTAGAGTGAAGCCGGGTCCTCGGTCGAAGTCTTTTTTTCGATTGAAGATTTGTCGTGGTAAGGCAAGGATTGGGAAGCATAGGGCGGCGGCTGGGTTTTGGTTCCATATTTTGTGGTCTGGGAAGCGGAGTTTGTTTGTGGCGCATCCGCAGTGGTGGCTTGGCTGGACTCGTTCTCGAGTTCGTGTCGTTTTGCAAGGTCACTATGGCTTTGTGATGTTGTGATCTGGTTTGCAGCCACTAGATCTGATTTGGGTCTGACTCCGATTCGGGATAGGACGTGGTGCGGGTTCCGGCGTGAGGACAACGGCCGTACTTGGAGGATGGTGGCTCGATGCATTAGGCAAGATGGGAAAGGCAAGACTTGGTCGGCGATGGTGGTTGTCTCAGTTCCTTGAATTAGGGTTTCAGGTTGGGCCTGGGCTCAACTGTTAGGCCCTTTTGGTTTTGGTTCTATTGTTGTAGTTTTCTTTGAGTTAGTTTTTGGGTCTGGTTCTCAGATCTCAAATAAGTCCTTACTCTATCGAGTTTGTTGGATAGATGTTATGGTTTCTGATAGGTACTTGAATTCGGGTAGCTGGTTCGTTGTTACAAGAACCCAGATTTCAACCGGTCTTTGGCCGTGCATTTTATCAGCCTGTGTTGAATGTGCCGGGAGATCTTGGGATGGCCCACCCAATGGTATACTTTTGTGGTCAGATCTTGTCCCAGTAATTGCTACCTATGTTGGTCAAGTTAACTCGGGTGGCTGCCTGATACACGCATTTTATGCTATATTTTTAACGTATTTCTGACCTTATTTAGCTTCGTTATTTCCTTAATAATGTCATTTCTAGCTTGTTTCTGCTTTATAGGTCGAAAGAGGCAGTTTTACACAAAAGAAGGCTAAAACGCAAGAATTGAGAGAAAATGAGGATTTCTGGTGCAGAAAGGAGTCTCATTAAGTCGCAAAATCTGAGGATAAGTCATTTAGGAAACTTTCCTGTTTTGAAAATGGAAAGTTACCTATTTCATTTTAAGAAACTTTCTTATTTTGATTTAAGAAACTTACAATTTCTAAATCTTTCCTATTCTGAGTTTCCTACAATATTTAGGAAACTTTCTTTTCCTATGAGACATGGAATCCATTTGAAGTCAGGGAACCTAATCCAACTTGGAATATGAATCTGTGAATGTGTATAAAAGGGGGAGAACGAATTATGCAGTAATTAAGAGATTTATGTGTGCTAATATAAATCAGAAATTGAGGAAAGAAATTAAGGGATTCTTTCCTCAATTTCGTCATATGAATTCTGTTATTCCCTACCATATTTATCTGACTTTTTTTTCTTGCAGGAACCCTAATTGCGCACAAATAAAGGAAGGGAAATTTCGTCAAAGGCCTGATTGATAGCAGAAGAGGGAAAGTTCTTAATCGTTGGGATTTCCTTTAGAAATAAGGAGTGTACCTGGTCCATATTCAAGCCTCATGCAATGAATTACTGCACAAGACATTCCAGAGAATTCTGGGGAGGTCTAAATCAGGATTTAAAGCAATAATTCATCACCGTTGGATCACAAATCAATCAAGGACTAGGAGGATAGCTAGGGTTCGGCCAAGACAGTATAAAAAGGAGCAAAGAAGCTAACGTTTTCATCATCTCTTCTTCACACAAAAATCAATAAAACATGTTAGCCTTCCTTCTCCTTTTCGACGCCTCTCTCCAGAAAAGAAGCAATTCAAGCCGACACCTTTGTAAGACTTCTCCAGAAGGCCGCCGAGAAGCATCAGGCGTGTGTGACCCTTCGAACATCTCAAGCTTCCTTGAAGATTTATAAAGTGTAACTCATGTCTCGTTCCTTCTATCTTGTATTTGTTCTTTGTTTTCTGTATTTGGATTTCAAAGTTGGAATTGGCTGGTTGTTAAGAACATGAATAGGTTAATTTTCAGAATAAATTCAAGCATATTTCGACTTGTCTATGATAGCATGTGATTCGTTTTATGCCTTGTTGATTTCATTAAATGCATAGTTTTGTTTGAACTAAAACTCTAATATGCAAGTTAGTGTTGCTATGATCTATACTAAGCTTCTTCAAGTAAGTGTAGATCTTCAGTAGTAAAGGCTATGTAATAATAGCCAAAACTTTGTGTTACATGCTTACAGGTTAAGCAACTTCCTGTAAACTTGGGCATGTTCAATTTCAGAATCCTATAACTCTTAATGATTCATGTTTAGTGGAGACGGGTACTTTGAGTGACACGGAGTATCGATCGCAGCCTTTGCATGAAATACCCTAGGTTCTAGACTTCTCTGTGCTTAGGACATAAAGTTAGTAGAATTAAAGGAATGCATGACCGCTGCTGTAATACCCTAGATTTTCATATCATTTTTCTTGTATTATTCTCATATTTAATGAAGGAATATTTATGGAAATTCTTATTGGTTTATGCGAAGTTGAAGTTCGGGAGTTTATTTTAAAGTGCTTTGACGTTTAAGGGACCAAAAAGTTGACTTTATTTTCCATAAGTTATCTTTGAAAACTTCCTTCATGAAATTTGTAGAGCTCGTCAATACGAGTTCGTAGACATACGGCACGCGTGAAACGGACGTCGTATGAGAAAATTATGATCAGATGAAGTTAGTTTCCGGGTTTGGAAACTGTACAAGTAGAAAAATGTGGGGGAGTTATTTTTGGAAACCTAAAATCAGCTTCACTTTCTCTCTCTCCTCCCTCTTCCGACCTCCTCCCGCTCTTCCATCTTCTCCAATTGATTTCTCCCTCCTCCGGCCACCAAACCGGACGCCACCGGTCCCGTTCGGTCCGCACGGACCTCCTCTCCATTTCTGGAGCAGTCCCGCTCACCGTCGCTCCGCCTGGAAGCCGCCACGGAGCGGCGGAGCTGCTGCGGTATCGCCGGAAAACCGGCGATTTCGGCAGCGTTTCGGGCGAGAGTTAGGTGAGTCTTGCTCCTCTCCTTCCTCTAGTGATGTTTATACGTCTTTGGTGATCTGAAAACCAAGTTTTGGTGCCGGTTTTGCAGATTTTGTTTCTGGTTTTATTTTGGAGTTTTGCGTGGTGTTTTCCGGCCGATCCCAACCAAACGGGTTGAACCACCAGGGATTAAAGTTACTCACCTTGCTTCAATCTACAAGTTTCATGTTTTGAGTTTCCCCAAATTTTGAAGTTTGGTGGAGGCGCGTGAAGCTCACTCGCCGTCGCCTGTGGCGGTGCGTGGGAGCGCGTCCAAGCAGGGTAAAGGCTTTGGTTTCCGTGTTAGCTAGTACTTGTTGTTGCTAAGGTGTGTTGGTGTGTGAAGATTTAGTGTTGATAGTTTTTTTGCATTGTAGGTGCTAAGTTGGTTCTTAGTGTTTGTTAGGTCGGAAACTTGGAAAATTGGATCTTAGAGGTAGTGTGGTTGTTGTTGAGTGTCCAATGACCTTGGGAGGTCTTGGAGGAAGGATTGCCCTTCTTTGGGCAACCTTTAAGTTAAGGATACTTTGATCCTTGTTGTGTTTTTACTAAGGTTTTAATTTTGTAATTTTAGATGGTTTGTGAGGTTGTGGTTAGCTTGGCTCTTGCGTTTTGTGAAGACGCAGCGAGAGTATTTAGGTGAGTAATTCTCATCAAGGTTCACTTTTGAACCAAGTTTAATTATGGTCGTTTGTTGATGATTTTTGTTAATGATTTTGATGATGATGATGATGATAATGATTATAATGATATGATGAATGCTTTTTGTTAATGATTTTGATGATGATGTTGATAATGATTATGATGATGAATGATTTTTGTTAATGATTTTGATGATGATTATAATTTAAAAATTATGTTTTTGTTGTTTTAAAATATATGAGCTTGATCGCCAACGGCTCATAGGTAAGTTAAAACAAGTTTTCCTATTTTATGATTATTTTTAAGGTTCATGTGATCATAATGTCTTTGGTTATTGAATAGATTATTCTTTTGGAATATCTATAATTGTTCAGGTAAATATATCTATGTGGAAGGATATAATTT
This sequence comes from Fragaria iinumae, assembly GCA_009720345.1. Taxonomy (NCBI): domain Eukaryota; kingdom Viridiplantae; phylum Streptophyta; class Magnoliopsida; order Rosales; family Rosaceae; genus Fragaria; species Fragaria iinumae. Next base: position 18,477,446 of record CM019117.1, on the reverse strand, counting down.
ATGTTGTGATATTGTGATTGTTGGATAAATAGCCAAACCGGGTTCCAAGCCTTTAATTGAGTGATTGGTTGCGGTTATGATGCTATTTATCATTTTTGTGTTTTGATATTAAATAGCCAAACCGGGTTCCAAGCTTTTAATCGGGTGATTGGTTGCGGTTATGATGCTATTTATCATTTTTGTGTTTTGATATTAAATAGCCAAACCGGGTTCCAAGCCTTTAATCGGGTGAATGGTTACAGTTCTGATGCTATTTATTATTTTGTGTTTGATATTCGACAGTCAAACCGGGTTCCAAGCCTTTGGCCGGGTGATTGGTTGCGGTTAGGAATAGAGCTCTGGTCCGTCTGTCAGTGTAGGTCATGGGAGATACTTTATGGTATCCGGGACCCATGGGTACACAATTTATTGTTGTAGGTCATGAGAGGTATTTATTAAATATCTGGGACTCGTGGGAACATTTTCTTTGTTAATGTGTTGGATTTGTGGTTTTTAATTATTGATCAAATCTCTCTTGTAGAATGTTGGATATGATGATGTTGTGTTATTTTTGAGTTTACTCATACGGGCTTTTTAGCTTACCGGGTTTGTTATTTTACAACCCGGTGCACCAATTCATGGTGTAGGGGTTAGACCTGCAGGTGTTGATCAGCAGGTTGAGGCGGAGGCATAGTGGCAGGGTTTTTTTTTAGTTTGCTGTGTACTTGATATTTTTTGTACTGTAGGCAGCATTAAATTCATTCAAGTGTTTTCATTTCTTTATTGTCAAGTTCATGTAAATAATGAAATGTAACATTAACTCGATGTTGAGTTGTGTTGACATTTCATTTCTGAAATTTAGATTGGTTTTCTTTAAGTTATTGATCAGGTCTTGGGAATTGTAATTTTGTGAGTTATCATGCCCAAATTTTTGAAAATTTATCCTTTGAAAATTGGGATGTGACAGCCGCGGCTTGTGTTTCGAGTTTGTTATTGATATCACTTGGCGATGAGCTTGAATATGTGTTTGAGGCATGTTGATACTTGTTTGATTCATTCTGAATTTTCTGGTTGATGCGTGTTGAAGATGATCACTTGAATATATTAGTTTAGATTTTGTCTTTACATTTTTCATACGAATGTTAGAACAAACCTTCAAAATCCCCCACCTGAAATCATGTAAATGTAATTACTGTTTATATTCTGTACATAACTCTTAAATTAGATTCTAATATGTTCTAGTTTTGTAAACGCAGAAGCACCCTAAAGTCCCCGGATTGATCAAACATTATTTACCAATACTACAATTGTCAAAAAATGGTTCTTAATTGTCGCACCCCGGTTTCGGAACACGTCACTGCCCAATTCGGTTTCTATTAGATCCATTGACATGTCAGTCTCTCCTCTTCGGAGTGAGGACAAGTAGTTTGAGGGTAGAGTTATTTGCTCGTAGTTGTAATCACTTATCGGGTGCTGTGATTATTTTGTAATTGCAGTTTATTGAATAAAATTTTCTTTAATAAAAAAAATGCACACCCCTATTTTAGGGAATCTTTTAATACAATTATACCCCTTTCATAAATATAAACAAAAAGAAAACTTAACAAATTTTAAATTTCTATACATATTTACTACTCTAAGAATCGGTCGTCTGTAAGCTTCCTAATGATATCAAATTTCCATATTATTTCGACTGATTAAAAATCTTAGGGGTTATTTAAGTGAGAAAATTAATAAATATTTGAGTCATCAATCAATTTGTCTCCCTTGATTGTTTGTTAAGCTACATTTGTTCAACCAACATAACGACAATAACCTAAATTTGAACGAACAGCGAAAATCTCTCTGCTCTCTAGGGTTCCTCTCTAAACACAGGATTTTCTGCAGGAGCCGCCTGTCACATCCGCACTCTTAAATTTTTACCTTAATTACTAGCTTGGTAATAATAAGAATATTACCGTCTTCGTCAATGGGTTATTAGTTTAAATGGTCCCTAGAGGGGGTTTTGGGGAGGTTTATTTCGGAGGAATTATTCGTAGAAGGAAATTGTGACAACGGTAAAAATGGTAAATTTTAGCTAATAAAATGTAATTTTTATTAGGATATTATTTTGGGGTGTTAATTTTGGAGTTGGATTTTGTTGTTATTGGGTTAGGACCGGTTGGAAAGCCCAACATAACTCTCCTCTCACTTATCTCTCTTCCTCCCGACTCTCTCTCACCGAGCCCTCTCCCTGCCGGATTTTCTTCTCGCCCGTCCGCTGCCGTCCGGCCGCATGAGACCGCCACACCGGTCCCGATCGGTCGGTCGTCGACCCAACCTTCTTCCTAGACCGGTGAGAGCCGCCCTAGCTCCGCCGTGAGGGAGTTATTTCCCCCGAAAGGTCCGACTGCCGTGGTGGTTCTCTTGCCGGAACTCCCTCCTCTAGCCGCCATAGCTGGAGCTACTTGGCTCAAAAGGAAGCACTCCTCCCGTGCATTCATTCCCCCAAAGGTTTCACTCCCTCTTGAGCTAGGTAAGGAGAAATATGGAGTTGAAATTCTAGGGCTCATTCGATGTTTTTGTTCGATTACCCTATCTAGGTTTTTGGAATTTGTGTTTGTGCTAGTTAGGAAAGTTGTAGAGTAGGTTGAGTGGAAGTTGCTGTAAAAATTTGGTAGGCATTGGAGGTCGCCGGAGCCGGCCGCTATTAGGGGGATTTTTATGGTTTTAGATGTGGAATATTAAGGGGAGGTTAATGATGTGAATTTTGGAAGGCAAAATATCACAAATAATCACTGACTTTTGACTCATTAATCACTTTACTCACTCATATTTTAAAAATATCACTTAACTCACTCACTTTTGATTCCGTCTCTCACTTAACTCACAGCCGTTAGACCCACCGTTAGGAACCGTTAACATCGAGGGTATATTTGTCTAAACATCAAAATAGAATTCCAATTAGTTTTTTTTTTTAGGAAAAAATAAAAATTGTTTTATTCTCATCAAATTTTAATTCTAAAACATTTGTTTTGTATTACAAATTCCAGATTTTTTTTTGTTTAAAGTTGAAAAATAATTTAATAACTTTCAAATAACAAAAATATGCATTTCTAAGTTAATAATGTATCGCGAAAAAAATAACTACAAATAATTTTTTTTTCAAAATAATTTCAGATTTTATAAAGTCACTCTTTTTCATAAAATAAAAAGGGAAATGATTTAATAACTTTAGAAATAAAGTAAAAAAAGTTAGAAATGCATTTTATGTGTTTAGACAAATATACCCTCAATTTTAACGGTTTCTAACGGTAAGTTTAACGGCAGTGAGTTAAGTGAGAGACGAAATCAAAAGTGAGCGAGTTAAGTGATATTTTTGAAATGCGTGTGAGTAAAATGATTAATGGGTCAAAAGTCAGTGACCATTTATGATTTTTTGCCATTTTGGAATTTTAGTAGGAATTTCGGATAGGTTTGGGATTTTTCAAAGTTTGGTATTTTGGCCATTAATTTGGATAGAATCCGGCCGTTAGATTATTATTGTTTTGGCTATAGAAGGTTGGCTTAAGACCGCCGGTATTTGTGATGAAGTTTGGACTGTATCGATTTTAAGATTGGCGAAGTTGGGCAAGGACGAGAGTAAATAAGACCACATTTAATTTAGCCTATTTTTATATAAGCATTGGTATATAGTTGGGGATTAATTTATATTTTTGCAACATGACTTGAGCAGGCTCGAGCTGAAGAGGCCTCGGACCGACATCAGGCTTAGGCCTAATTGGTGAGTGGACTTTTGTTTTAAATAATATACATGCTATGGTTCTGAGCTGAACAATTTCTTCTGTTGAAGTCATTTTATTTTGTTGGTTTTATTTATTTTGAAGAGTTACCAAAAAGGGGATTTTTCGGTAAATTATAAATATTTTTATGAGGAGAGTATGTATATAAATGCTAGCTAGTCATATGTGTCTGTCCACCTTAATGTCGTAGTATGTAACCACATTATGGTGTGACGTGAGCGTTAGACGCAAGCGTAGCAGCCCTATATGAGTGTTTAATTCATATAGGGGGTATGAGTACATATTTATACACTCGTCCGTCCACCTTAATGACGTAGTGTAGCACCGCATTAAGGCGTGACGTGAGCGTTCGGCGCGAGCGTAGTAGCCCTATATAAATTATTTTAAATCTATAAAATAATTATATAGGGAGTATGGACGTATGTAAATACATACATATATTGGTGTATATTTTTGAGATAAAAGATTTATTGTGTAGAGCACGCACTCGACTTTATTTGAGATTTAAATTGGGAAAGAAGAAATATTGTTATTTATTTTCTTTATTTATTCTTTTTATTTTGTCCACTCACTCTAACATTTTCAAATGTTTTCCCTTGGGCCATTCGTTTTAAAAATGCCCAGTCTGCAGAGTCCGGGTTGGCACTAGTAGAAGGCGAGGCATAGTTACCCACTTCTCCACCACTCTTCACCAGTAGGTTACCTGATAAACCTACCAGTGTATCTTCATGCTTCCTGTAATTTTTCTTTAGTAGCTCTGACTACCCCTGGGGTTAGCGAATATTTTAATGGTGGTGTGCTAAGATTTATGTTATATTATTTGGATATTTATGGGTAATTCTTAGATTTTCCGGGTCAGGGTTGTTCATTTTTAAGGGGGGTTTACCGAGTTCTTCAGTAAATTTTTCTTGGAGGTGGACCCCGCAAGACTTATTCCGGGTTTCAGGGTAAAATTCGGGGTGGGTCTTGACAGTTGGTATCAGAGATTTAGGTTTCATTTCCTGCCTCCTTATTACTATCATATTTGCCTAAGAAGCACGTAGTTCCTATAGAGTGGTGATCCGACCGCGGCGGATTTATTAGAATTTTATGCTTTGGATGCTATGTGTTATTGGGTATGTGTGATAGTTCTGTTAGTCTTGTATACAGACTACTAAATATCTCCTTCCTCAGGTACTATGCCTCCTAGACGCCGACCCCGAGTGGCTACCTCGACCAAATCGAATGAGGGTTTAGGGTTTAGTGATGAAGTTAGAGGATTAGTTGATTCCATTTGGAATATGCTGAGAGGTGTTTTAGATAGGGTTCAGCACCCTCGGCTGTGAGGAAGAAGGATGTGGGGCAATTGAGTTCAAGAGTGCCAAGGGACCCCTTGATGCATACACTTAGGTATATAAGATGGAAAAGGCTTTTAAGAGCACTGATCTGCCAGAAGAAAAGAAAGTGAAGATGACAGTGACTTTTCTGGATGACTCAGCGCATCATTGGTGGACTCTCGCTAGCAGAAATAATGGTGGTGCTCAGGACATGAGTTGGGAGCAGTTTAAGACGCTCTTCTTGGGTCAGTATTTCAGTCATGCTCATCGTAGTAGGATTCAGACGGATTTTCTGAACATGAAGAAGAGGGTTGATGAGGGTGTCATAGAGTTTGAGCAGAGATTCACTACCTTGAGCTACCATGTGCCATATTTGGTTCCTGATGAGAGGTGATTGTAGACATATAAAATTTAACGATAATAATAGTCGTTGGATAATCCAAGTAAATATGTGGCATGTGAGTCCACAACATTGGAAAGCCGCCAGAAATAACATGTGGCAACGTGGAAATGATCGGCCTACAACAAAACCTTAAACCCCCAATTGAAATCAATTATCAAGTGTGGATTGACGATGTGACTTCGCCAGGCGAACAAGACTTCGCCATGCAAAATAGACTTCGCCAGGCAAAATAGATTCCGCAAGGCGAAATGGACTTCGCGAGGCGACCTAGGCTTGGCAAGGTGAAATTGACTCCGCAAGGTGACTTTGACTTCGCAAGCGAAATGGACTTCGCGAGGCGAGCTAGGCTTGGCGAGATGAAATTGACTCCGCGAGGTGACTTTGACTTCGCGAGGCGAGCTAGGCTTGGCGAGATGAAATTGATTCCGCGAGGTGACTTTGACTTCGCGAGGCGAGCTAAGCTTGGCGAGGCGAACTGGACTTCACTTCGCGTAGACCTAAACAGTGGCGAGGTAAAATGACTTCGTGTAGAGATAAATGAAGGCGAGGCGAACTGGACTTCACTTCGCGTAGATTTAAACAGTGGCGAGGTAAAATGACTTCGTGTAGAGATAAATGAAGGCGAGGCGAACTGGACTTCACTTCGCATAGACTTAAACAGTGGTGAGGCGGAATGACTCCGCGCGCATGAAGGCGAGGTGGATTGACTCCGCGCGCGTAGTTTCACGCGAAGGTGAGGCGAGTTGGCTCCGCGTTGGGAAATTCGTGAAGTAGCTAGACAACAGAGTTCGCATGCATGCAGGGATTGGAAATCACAGTTCGCTTGGAGATCAAGCCTCCTCGCGGGATACTTTCCATGTCCGTGAGATAGCTCGCCCCTTACTAAAGATCTTGTCCAAAACGGGACATTCAATCCAAAAGCGATCTGGGCATATCTAAATCTCAAGATTTGATTGATTTGATTATGTTAAAATCGGCAAGTAGATCAATCAGTCAAGATTCATTGGTTCGATTAAGGAAATATTATTGATTCAGAATCTTGATTACTTGCCTTAATTGGAGGCATGTTAACACTATAAATACCCCCTCTCATACCAAGAGGAGGGGGAGCAAAAAACCAAGAAGAGCAAAAAACCAAGAAGAGCAGAAAAGAAGGCAGCGAACTAGAGAGAGAGAAATCCCTCCGCGAGCTCAGAAGTCTCCCCTAAATCCTTGAAGAACTATCAAGCTCACAGCCAGTTCTTCACTAAATCCTTGAAGAACTATCAAGCTCATAGCCAGTTCTTTATCAAATCCAGAAATCTTGAAGAACTATCAAGCTCCCTAAACAGCCAGTTCTTCAGCAAATCCAAATCCTAAACCCTTGAAGAACTATCAAGCTCCCTAAACAGCCAGTTCTTCACCAAACCCCAAATACTTGTTACGTGATCAACCCGCGTAACCCTCAAGAACAAGTGCTTGTCACCCTTGAGTTAAACCTAAATTCGGAGATAGAATCAGAGGAGTTCACAAAGATTGTAACCCGCATTCGCATTGATTTAAATTAAATTATTCTTTGTACACGTGTTGTTCTGTTATTCGTTGCAGATATTTTCGTGTTTACAGTGATATGAGCACAAAGTGCTATGTTTTTAATGTGTTTCCTACCCTATTTGGCCATGTTATTTCCTTAATAATACCATTTCTGACATGTTTTGTGATTGTAGAGGGACAAAGAGCTTAATTGAGAAAAGAAGACCCAAGTCCAAGGATGGAAGAGAAAAAAATGCAGAAAGCCCAAAAGAAGGCCCAAGTAGTCCAAGGAAAGAAGGCCCAAGTCCAAAAAGGAAGGAGAAAAGTCAAACATTTCAGCTAGTCCCACATCATTTTTGAAGAGAAGTTCCACCAAGGTATCCTCTATATAAAGACAACCTTGGGTACTTCTAAGAGCATCATTCATTCACATTAAAAACCAGAGGGATAAGAGAGCAGCAGCAGCCTCTCCCTCTCCTTAGTCAAGCTTCTTCCTTCTTTGTTAAGCCTGGAAGGACTTCTCCATCAAGGCAGCAACGTTGGAGACTTCAAGCATTGAAGGCATGCTTCATTTTGATGTCAACAAGCTTCCTTGGAGACTTGATAAAGTGTAAACATTACCTTTACTTTGTTTTGATTTTCTTTACAAATTTATAGGTATGTTTCCTGTGCTAAACTTAGAAATTGGAAGCATGTTTTGCTTGTTCTTGTATTCAATAGATTCAGAATTTTATAAAACATATTGATGTTTCGTTAATGATTTTCTGGCGATCCGATCTTGTGAATTTAATGATTGAAAGTTTGCGTTTTTGTTTAAATTAAAGAGTTAGAATGCATGCTAGCTATTGCCATGATTCATGCTAAGCTTCTTCAAGTAAGTATGTTTCTTTAAGTGGTGGAAACTATGTAATAATAGTTGAAAACGTAAACTACAGCAAATGCATGTTACGACTTCTCGGATGCGCGTTGTTGTTCAATCTCAATTCTATAATTCTTATGATTCATGTTTATTGTGGACAAGTACTCTTCAGTATTGAATGCAGCAATTTACATGAAATAATCTAAGTTCTAGACTTCTCTATGCTTAGGTGATAAAGTAAGTAGAATTAAAGGAATGCATGTCCTCTTTAGGCTTGTGTTCTGAGATTGTTTCTCTTGTTAAGAACTTGCATGATAATCGGATTGCTGGAATGAGACTGATCTTGATGTGTGGTAGAATTCGAGTTTATCTCTGTTTGCGATGTTGAATGAATCGATCACTTGTACATATCTTATTTTCTGTTTTTAGGAACATAGAACAAACCTTCAAAATCCCCCCTGTTTACCTTGTACCATATGTATATTTGTAAATAAATGTTTGTAAATACTTATAATTGCTGACTGTTTAATGTAATCGTGACTGCAAGAGTGCCCTTTAAGTCCCCGGATTGATCGAACCCTATTTGCCAATACTATATTCTGATAAGAAAAGGGTTCTTAATTGTCGCACGCCCGGTAACGAGCATGTCAGTTTTGGCGCCGTTGCCGGGGACTTGATAATTCTCTAACGGTTTTTCGATTACTTTTATTTATAAATATTTATACTACTTTAACAAATCTGACTAATTGTTGTTTGTTTTATTTATTTTCAGGAGCTTATCTTGTTTTGTAAACCATTGGAGGTTACTTTGGTTAATAGGATCCTAAACCCTTCATTAGTACCTTATCAAAGGTCTTTTGGAGTTGAGGGCGGACCTTATTAACTCTTGTAGAACTGTCAACCATACATGTGTTTCTTAGCTAAGTAAGGGACATTTTGGGTGGTATCTAGGCCCGAGTAAGCGCCTGGGACCAAAATTGGACTTCAAAGGGTTACAGACTGTGCGTAAGCACGATAGGGGTTTCGACCTCCGTAGCCCATTACAAACGAAGTCCTACCAGCCCGTTTCACTTCGGCTTGACCATCCAAGTCTTCTGAAACCACCGAAACATTTGTATCAAGAAGTTCATACCTATTTACCAATGGTTTACCATTTAAGATTTGAGCTTGAAATTAATACAACTTATGCTGTTTAAACAGATTGTTGTAATTTAGAACCCTTGTAAAATGTAAAGTGTTCACTTATTTCTATGGCCATTTGTGTTTCAGCTCATTCTACAAGTTTAGTTATTTTGGTTTTGTTTAATTTTTATTTTGTTTCTTATTTTGTTCTTTTGTTTCTGTAGGGTTATGAATGTCCGATGAGGGAATTCATATTCCTGGATTAACCAACGAGTTTTTAACTAACTTGGAGAGGCGATTAGAGCGGATTAAGCAAGGAGGAGAACCTTCCCAAATTCTTGATCTTCAAAGTGGCGCAGAGTCGGAAGAAGAGGAAGAAGTACAAACAAGGTCTATAGTCTCATCACAACCTTCTGATCCTGAGGAAGACATTCCACAAATGGAACAGCAGACTATTAGACAGTTATCTAATTCGGTAGTTCCAGGAGCCGGAGGTAATGCACCTTCATGTATCACTTATCCTGAACCGGCACTCACTAAGGAAGGAGAATTTGAGTTGAAGAGTGGGTTTCTACGTCAAATTCCAAAATTCCATGGGCTTAGCAATGAAGACCCCAACAAGCATCTGAAGGCTTTTCAATTTCTGTGTGTGAGCATGTGCCCTAGAAATGCAGATATTAACATTCTAAAGCTGAAGGCATTTCCGTTCTCACTGGAGGACCGGGCCAAGTCATGGCTTGATCTACCTGCTGGACACATTGACTCATGGGAAAAGATGATGAGTGAATTCCTGACCAAGTACTTTCCAGCGTCAAAGATCACGGTGATGAGAAAGCAAATCACCGGTATTCAACAAGGACCTGAAGAAACATTTAGTGCCTATTATGAGCGGTTTAAGGCCTTTGTTGCAGCGTGCCCCTCCCACGGATTCAAGGAGAACAACCTTCTGCAATACTTCTATGAAGGACTTTCATCTTTGGAGCGCCAGCTGCTGGACACCGCATCTGGGGGTTCCTTCCTTGACAAAACACCTAGAGAAGCATGGGCATTGTTAGACAATCGTGCCCTAAATGATCAGCAATATGCTGGTGCATTGGCATCTTCTCGGAAGGTGAATGAAGTAAAATCGAGCACCACTCTTGAAAGTAAGATTGATGCATTATTAGCTCATCTTGTGCTGGGGAAAAATCAAGAGGTGAAAGCTTGTGGTGTGTGCTCAAATCAAGGGCATCCAACTGATCAGTGCCCTCAATTGTCTGAAAATGGTGGATGGGAGACTCTCAATGCTATTGGACAGCAAAGATATAATCCTTTTTCCAACACCTACAATCCTGGACTAAGGGATCATCCAAATTTCCGATAGAGCAATGCGGAGAATGTCCAGAACCCAACCCAATATTCTGGAGACCCATTCCCACGTCCACAAGGCTTCTTTCCGAAGCCCCAGGTTCCTCAAAACTTTCCTTCTACTTCTAATTCTAATAATGCTACTCCTTCTTCATATGATAAGATGCTTGAAGCCCTTTTTCAAGGGCAGCAAAATTTTACAAATTCTACTCAAGCTCTTGTGCAGGGTCAAACGAATAATACGAAGGATATAGCTGAGCTCAAGAACCAAGTGGGGAAAATAGTGGATTTCATGGGAAAAATTTCTGAAAGTGGAAAGCTTCCACCAAGCACCGTTCCAAATCCAAACTCAAATTTTGAGTCCGCAAAAATAGTGGCAACAAGGAGTGGACGTGTGTTCAATGAGGTCCCAAAGAAAGTCCGAAAGAAGACCCCAGGAGAGGAGGATGAAGTTGAAATGACCAAGAATGATATGGAGGCAGATCCTGCCACTTCCAAGGTTGAGTCAAAACTACCCCAAGCAACTGAACCACAAAAAGATGATGATTCTAACTTTCAAAGTTCAGTTATTACTAATCCTCCCTATGCGCGTGTGCCATTTCCAAGCAGGTTTCAAAAGTCCAAGAAAGAAGAATCTGATCAAGCCATCCTGGAGGTTTTTAAGAAAGTACAAGTGAACATGCCCTTGATTGACTGCATTACTCAAGTTCCCAAATATGCAAAATTTTTGAAGGAGTTGTGCACCACAAGGAGGCAGACACATGAGAAAGAAGTTGTGAAAATGAGTGAGACTGTTTCTGCAGTTCTCCAACGAAAATTACCACCCAAGCTAAAGGATCCAGGGAGTTTTTCTATCCCTTGTGTAATTGGTGATACTGCTTTTGACAGTGTGATGCTTGATCTAGGTGCATCCATTAATATTATGCCATACAGCTTATATGCATCTATGGACTTAGGTAAACTAAAGAAAGACAATGTCATAATTCAATTGGCAGATAGGTCTAACAAGTATCCTAAGGGATATGTAGAGGACGTTTTTGTGCAAGTTAATCACTTGATTTTCCCTGCTGATTTCTACATCATAGACATGGAAGACTCACCCTCCAGTTCAACTCCTATTCTTTTAGGGCGTCCTTTCATGAGAACTGCAAGAACAAAGATTGATGTGCATGCTGGCACCTTGACAATGGAGTTTGATGGAGAAGTTATTGGCTTCAACATCTTTGAAGCCATGAGGTATCCTTTATCTGAGCTTAAACCATGCTATTCTATTGATATCATTGACTCTCTTGCGCAGAATTTCCTAAATTCAATGATCCATGATAAATTGGAATACACCATTTCTCAAAGAGTAGGATACAATGCAGATGGTACCCAGGTGTCGACGGCAGAATTAGAGAAAATATGGGATGACGTTGTGCTTGAAACCGTCGCCGCTCTTGAAAGCCTACCAATTAGGTCTGATCCTCTATTGTCTCTTCCCATTTCCACTAACAAGTTATTACCATCTGTGGAACAGGCACCCAAGTTGGAATTGAAAGCACTACCTGATCATTTAAAGTATGTCTACTTGGGAGAAAATGAGACTTTGCCAGCAATTTTGTCCTCCAAACTAGACAAAGAACAAGAAAAGAGATTGGTGGAAGTATTGAAGAAATACAAGACTGCTATCGGATGGACTTTAGCAGACATCAAGGGAATAAGCCCAACCACATGTGTCCATCGAATTCTGCTGGAAGATGGAGCAAAACCCACCAGAGAGGCCCAAAGACGTCTACACCAACCAATGATGAAGGTGGTTCAAGACGAAGTCATCAAGCTGCTGGATTGTGGAGTGATCTACCCCATATCTGATAGTAAGTGGGTCTCTCCTGTTCAAGTTGTGCCAAAGAAATATGGAGTGACTGTTTAAAGAATGCTGAGAATGAGCTAGTGCCCCAACGAGTTGTGACTGGACATCGAGTCTGCATTGACTATAGGAAGCTCAACGCCACCACAAGAAAGGACCATTTTCCCCTACCATTCATTGATCAAATGCTTGAGCGGTTAGCTGGTCATGAGTTTTATTGCTTCTTGGATGGATATAGTGGCTACAACCAGATTTGCATTGCCCAAGAAGATCAAGAAAAGACTACATTCACATGTCCCTTTGGCACTTTTGCCTACAGGCGTATGCCCTTCGGTTTGTGCAATGCACCAGGTACATTTCAAAGATGCATGATGTCTATTTTCTCTGATTATATTGAAAATATAATTGAGGTCTTTATGGATGACTTTAGTGTCTTTGGTAAGGATTTTGATTCATGTTTGGGAAATTTAGAACTCATTTTAAAAAGGTGTGTTGAAACTAATCTGGTTTTGAGTTGGGAAAAATGTCATTTCATGGTGACACAAGGAATTGTTTTGGGACATATAATATCTGCCAGGGGCATTGAAGTTGATAAGGCCAAGATTGATCTTATTCGTTACTTACCATACCCCACTACTGTGAGGGAGATACGTTCGTTTCTTGGCCATGCAGGTTTTTATCACAGGTTTATTAAGGACTTTTCCAAGATAGCCAGACCCCTAACTCGCCTCCTTCAAAAGGAGGTAGCCTTTGACTTTGACGATGAATGCAAGGAGGCGTTTGAGAAGTTGAAGGAATTGTTGACAACAGCACCAGTGATGCTACCCCCAAACTGGGACGAGCCCTTTGAGTTGATGTGTGATGCATCCGATTATGTTGTTGGAGCTGTACTAGGGCAGCAGAAGGATAAGAAGCCCTATGCCATTTACTATGCCTCAAGAACACTCAATGATGCACAATTAAACTACTCTACCACTGAAAAAGAGCTTCTTGCTGTTGTATTTGCTTTAGATAAATTCCGTTCTTATTTGCTTCAATCTAAAGTAATTGTTTATACTGATCATGCAACTTTGAGGTATTTGTTTACAAAGAAAGAGGCAAAGCCAAGGCTTATTCGATGGATGTTGTTACTCCAAGAATTTGATATTGAGATTAAAGACAAGAAGGGGAGTGACAACGTGGTTGCTGACCACTTGAGCAGATTAGTACGCGAAGAGGACGCCTTGCCCTTGTGTGAGACGTTTCCAGATGAACAACTCTTCGGAATTGAGGTAAGTGAACCATGGTATGCTGATATTGTGAACTATCTTGTAACTAAGACTTTTCCCGACACTTTACCTCGTTCTCAAAAAGAAAAGCTTAAGAAATTGTCTAGGCATTACATTTGGGATGACCCTTATTTGTGGAAACATTGTCAAGATCAAATAGTTAGGAGGTGTGTCCCTGAAAATGAACATCAATCTATTCTTGCCTTTTGCCATTTTGAAGTATGTGGAGGTCATTTTGGAACTCGAAAAACTGCCCTTAAAGTGTTGGATGCAGGTTTCTTTTGGCCTACAATTTTTAGAGATGCCTATATGTATTGCAAGACTTGTGATAGGTGTCAGAGATTAGGAAACCTAGGACCCAAAGATCAAATGCCTTTACACCATATTATAACTGTGGAAATTTTTGATGTGTGGGGTATTGATTTTATGGGACCTTTTCCTTCATCAAATGGTTATTTGTATATTCTTGTGGCAGTTGATTATGTGTCCAAATGGGTGGAAGCAATAGCCACCAAAACTAATGATTCCAAAGTTGTTGCAGATTTCCTTCGCTCTCACATTTTTTGCAGGTTTGGAATGCCGCGAGTTATCATAAGCGATGGAGAATCACATTTCTGCAACAAATCAATTGAGGCTTTGCTGAAGAAGTACAATGTCACACACAAGGTTTCCACACCTTACCATCCTCAGACCAGTGGACAAGCAGAGATCTCTAACCGGGAGATTAAGAGAATTTTGGAGAAGACAATGGGCCCAACACAGAAGGATTGGAGCCAAAAGCTAAACGATGCATTGTGGGCTTACCGCACAGCTTACAAGACCCCCATTGGAACATCTTCATTTCGGCTGGTCTATGGGAAGGCATGTCACCTTCCAGTGGAGCTTGAACATAGAGCATGGTGGGCAGTAAAGACTTTCAACATGAACCTTGATTATACTGGCCTACACAGGAAGCTCCAATTGAATGAACTTGAAGAAATCAGAAACGATGCCTACGACAATGCATGGATCTACAAAGAGAAGACTAAAGCTTACCATGATAAAATGATCCGTGGCAAATCTTTTGTTGTTGGCCAGAAAGTGTTGTTGTTTCATTCTAGACTTAAACTTTTTCCCGGTAAGTTACGTTCTAGATGGATCGGTCCTTTCATAGTTACTTATGTTTTTCCACATGGTGCTGTGCAGATTAAGAGTGAAAAGACCGGAGAAAAATTCAAGGTGAATGGAAATCGGTTGAAGCCATACTATGAGGCATTCAAGGAATACAATGTGGAGGAAGTACCACTCCAAGAGGCACCATTCACACAGAACTGATGTGTGGTACAATCGTCTAGCTCATGGACGATAAACGAGGCCCTAATTGGGAGGCAACCCAACTCAGATGTGGCGGAATCGTCAAAGCAGATTTGTTTTCCATTCCTTCTTCTCTTTTACTTTTCTGTTTTTATTTGTTTTGTTTTTGTTTGTTGGGTCGTGAGTTCCTACTTCTTGCTTTGATTCTACACATTATTTTGTGAACATTAAGGACAATGTAGAGTTCAAGTGTTGGGGAGGGATTTACATGTTTGTTGAATTTTTATTCAAAAAATATGAAAAATCCGAAAACAGTTTGTGTTGCTTTTGAGTCTTTTGTTTTTTTTTGAGTCGTAGGAGCCCTTAACTGTCGATGATGAGTGTAATCCTCTGCATTATGGATAAAGAATCATCACAAGATTGACATGATTTCCAACTGATATTCTGTGGTTAATTGAAATGAATGGAAACCATATGAAATGTAGTGGATGTGGTTTTGAAACTTTGGTACAGAAATGAGCATGTTAATTCAAATTTTGATCCATATGAACCCTAATGTGAGCTTTTGAGCCATTATATGTTCCATTTTTTCTGAGTGCTTATTGAAATATTCTGATTCGTTTTCTTGGCTATAATTGTTCGGAAACCTCATTATTCTTTCAATTTGATTGATTGCTCACCATAGCTTTTAATGAACTCTAGATGACTAGAACTCACGCTTGTGGACTTTCAAAACTTTCATCATAAAACACTCTGATTTTGGAAAGGATAAATGGAACTTTTTAGGATGAACACCATTGCCAAACAAGCTTGTGTCCGTATTTGTGTGCGCTGCACACCCCTTTAGTTGAACCCCTTTTGAGCCTACATTGAGCCTTTTCATTCATCACCCATGCAATTTTCACCTTGAACTTAGTCCAGTGATATCTCTACCCTTGTCCTTTGGGCCTAGTAGAGCATTTTGTGAAGAATTTTGTGGATGTGATGATCAGAAACAAGTTTGGGGTAAATGACTTGTCCTTGTGTAAAAGAAAAGAAAATGCCGTAAACAGTAAAAGAAAGAAAAAAATAAAATTTCGGCAGGAAAAGAAGAAATCTGGACATTGTCTTTATGTTGTGAAATGGGAGTTTTTGTTGTAAATGGAAGGCCCAAAAACGAAATTATTTGGCCTTTGTATCTGGCCCTTGATTTGGCAACATAAGGCATGTTTATGCTCTGCTAGGTCCTTAGAACTTTTGCAACACTTGTTCTTAAATTCATACCCCTAGCCCAGCCCCATTAACACCTTTTTAAAGCTCCTTTTGATCTAAAAGATGTGTAAAATTTGATCTGTAGAGTTTGTCCCAAGAGTTGAGCCTATGGTATGGTTCATTTGTGTGAGTAATTGATTCTTTCATGAGGTTTTATTTCTGTTTAACATGTGCTTTCTATTCATATAAATGCAAGCTTTTTGAATGCCTCAAAATACTTTCTCTTGCATACATTTTCAGTGTTTTAAGCCAGAAAATCTGAGTGAAAAATGAGTGCATACATTGTGAGATTGAATCAGATTTGCCTGAAACATGCTGAGCTTAACCATCACCACTGTTCTTCCATGTCCTACATGTAAATATGTGATCTATCCATGGAAATTAGCTTATGAAACTTCATGGAATAATTCTTGATTGAGTGCTAATTTTGATGCCATGAGATAAGAGATTCTGAGACAATAGTTAAGGGCATTAGAATTTGTTTGTCACCTGTTGTAATTATATGTGATGTTTGTATTGTTATAATCATTATCAAGTCTTGTTGTTATGGTTTTGCTATGGGACTAGCAAAAGCTAAGTGTGGGGGAATTTGATATGAGCACAAAATGCTATGTTTTTAATGTGTTTCCTACCCTATTTGGCCATGTTATTTCCTTAATAATACCATTTCTGACATGTTTTGTGATTGTAGAGGGACAAAGAGCTTAATTGAGAAAAAAAGACCTAAGTCTAAGGATGGAAGAGAAAAAAAATGCAGAAAGCCCAAAAGAAGGCCCAAGTAGTCCAAGGAAAGAAGGCCCAAGTCCAAAAAGAAGGAGAAAAGTCAAACATTTCAGCTAGTCCCACATTATTTTTGAAGAGAAGTTCCACTAAGGTATCCTCTATATAAAGACAACCTTGGGTACTTCTAAGAGCATCATTCATTCACATTAAAAATCAGAGGGATAAGAGAGCAGCAGCAGCCTCTCCCTCTCCTTAGTCAAGCTTCTTCCTCCTTTGTTAAGCCTGGAAGGACATCTCCATCAAGGCAGCAACGTTGGAGACTTCAAGCATTGAAGGCAAGCTTCATTTTGATGTCAACAAGCTTCCTTGGAGACTTGATAAAGTGTAAACATTACCTTTACTTTATTTTGATTTTCTTTACAAATTTATAGGTATGTTTCCTGTGCTAAACTTAGAAATTGGAAGCATGTTTTGTTTGTTCTTGTATTCAATAGATTCAGAATTTTATAAAACATATTGATGTTTCGTTAATGATTTTCTGGCGATCCGATCTTGTGAATTTAATGATTGAAAGTTTGCGTTTTTGTTTAAATTAAAGAGTTAGAATGCATGCTAGCTATTGCCATGATTCATGCTAAGCTTCTTTAAGTAAGTATGTTTCTTTAAGTGGTGGAAACTATGTAATAATAGTTGAAAACGTAAACTACAGCAAATGCATGTTACGACTTCTCGGATGAGGATGCTACTGATTTCGGTTCGCATAGGAGTCTACAGTTGGCAGCGCGGAATGAAGTGTGCGAACTGGACATGTGTCACAAGATGGTTGGTTTGCATGGACGAAACAGTGCCCTTGTGCTATTAGGTTTTCCGAATCCAACTTGAAGTAGGATTATCTCTCTCTTCTGCCGTAAGTCAAGCTCCACTATATAAAGGGGTCGAAAGCTCTCTCAAAAAGACACACACAACTTTTACAAAAAACAACTCAGAGACAACTCTCAGACAAACACAAACTGAAACCCAGTTTCCCTTCGAGCCTTCCTCGAAAACCTAACTCTAAGCGCCGCCGCCTAGGCCTTTCTCCAGAGCTCTCCGGACTCTGCATCCCCGCTTCTCTCCGAACTCCCTTTGATTGCTCTGCTCGCGCCGCCGTGAGTATCGACTCGCTTGTGCTCGTAAATCCTCCTCTGAGGTGGCACATGTGACCCCCCTTTCTGCCTGATCAAGAAGTCAAGCGCACCCCCCATCAACCTTTTCCTCGTTCGCGAGGTGGCACGCCCGCAACTCTCCCATCTCTTTGTCTGCTAGAAGCCTCTGCTCCGCGCGCTGAGGACCGTGGCCAAAACATTGGCACGCCCAGTGGGACGGGGAGTACAAGCAAATACAACATTGGGAAGCCGGAGGAAGCGCCGTACCGAAAGCCCCAGCTTTCTTGTCTTAAGCACAGATCGCTACGGTATAAGCCCCATAATAGTGCGGCTTGCCGATCCCTCACTCAAGAGCAGGTTCTTGCTCAGTTCGGTAATCCGGATTACAGCGAGACCGCCATGGTAGGCTCTCAGCCGACCCAGAATACAGACTCTGCTCCATCTATGGAGCAAGTCGTCCACATGTTCGCGCAACTCACGGGGCAAATCCAGGGTTTGACAACCCAAACTCAACAAAGCCTCACCAACCTTGCCGCCAAGGTCGACGGCCTCGCTGACCAAGTCAAAAGGGACAAAACCCTTTGGGAAGCGGACCAGCACAACCTTACCGTACTCACTGAGGACTTCAACCAATTTGTCAGCGAGACAAGGGAAACCAAAGGCTTGGTCGAAGGAAGCCTTCAACAGATCCGCTTGGATCTGGATCAGAACACGGAGACCGTGAAGCAACATGCAGAGGTCCTGTCGCTCACTCGCGCGACAGTAGCCGAGCAGACCCGCCGCCTGGACGAGCACGACACCAAACTGCATAACCAGCAGAACGCTTCCTTCTTCGGAAGTAAGAACAGTCTAGAAAAACTAGACGAGTTCAAAGACAAACAGGACCGGCTGAACCTGCGGGTCCTCCAAGTTGAGGATTGGATGAGGGCGCAGGCGCCAAAAAACTCTGCTCTAAACCCTACCGGTCCAAGCGCGAGCGATGGGACAGCCAAGTATATTCCTCCCAATGAACGCACCAGGGGAAACCCTAAGGTCGGGACTCCGAAGTCCCCGCAGTTCGTGCCAGGGGCAGGAACGTCAAAAAGCCCGCTCCTGCATGGCTCATTTGCCTCTCCCAGGGGGCTGAATAGTTCTCTACGTCAAGGAGCCAGGACACCCGATGACCCGCTTCTCGTTCATGCCAGCCTTACTCCCAAGAACGGCGGACAGGTCGTCAGTTTCCCTGCATGGCCAAACCATGGGGAAGGGGCAGAATCCAAGCCCCTGACCACGGCCGACTGGCGCCAGCTTATCTCCTCCATTGTTAAGGAGCAAACCGGACACGGTGATGCTAACTTGCAGTATGGCGACCCCTATCCAGATAGCGTGGCGCAATACCCTTTCCCGCATGGGTTCAAGAACGTAGTGTTCACTACCTTCTCCGGCGAAACAAGGGAGGACGCAGCAACCCACGTGGCCCGCTTCAAAGTCTAGTGCGGCCAGTATGGGAACAACGACATCCTCAAGCTCAAGCTCTTTGGGACCTCTCTGTCCGGAGCTGCATTTACTTGGTACTCCAGGTTGAAGCCAGGGTCCATTGCGGACTGGCCTACCATGGAGAAGCTGTTCCGGGAGACCTACGGTACCATTGAGCCAGAGGTCGGCCTTGACTCCCTCACTCAGATGAGTCAGCAGAGCATGGAGTCAGGAGTCTCTTTCCTCCAGCGGTTCAAGATCCAACAAGCCAAGTGCGACTTTCTCCTACCCGAGCAGGAAGCCATTAAGTTGGCTGTCCGTGGTCTCGAACACCGCCAGCGGCTGAAGCACCATGGGGAACGCTTCATGTCTATGGGCGACCTCATCAACAAGGTCGGCATCTATGAACTGATCCTCAACGAGATGGACGAGAAGGCGAATGCCTCCAAAGGGACGTACGTACCGGGGAAGAACAGGATAGTCGGGGCGTTAAACCTCCAATCCTCCACGTTCGACCCTTACTACCAAAGGCAGGAGGAGAATGAGGCCGCGCAGGGGTATGTCGACGACATCGGAGCAGTCTAACTAACCGGGAAGCCTTTGGCTCACAAACTGAAGAATCTCAAGATAACCCGCGAGCCAATCACCATTCAGTCCTTTGCATGGACTAAGCCCGAATACGAGTCTTACACGTATGATGCAAAAAACGCCCATCTTGTCTTTAATGACTTGATCGAGGCGAGCTACGTGCGCTTGGACCATAAGATCCCGTCCAAGGAAGAGCTAAAGGACAAGAAGTATTGCAGTTTCCACAATGCCAACAATCACGACACCAAGGACTGTGTCAAACTCCGCGACCAACTGCAGACTTGGTTGAATTCGGGCGCCCTGAAAATGAAGACGCCAGGAAGCACAGCTTCTCTGGTGGACGTGGATCCTTTCCCCGCCATGGTTGGTATGGTCGAAGTGAATTGGGCCGACCAGCCAAGGGAGAACAGCCGTCACCGCGCACCAAAGCCAGGCGAGCGGCGAATTACCTTAGACCTAGCCGAGCATCCAGAGGATGATAGCCCGCGCCGGGTGCTTAAGCGAGATCGAGAGGATGGTAATGATGACACACATCAGCCATCTCGCCGGTACACCTACAACGTCAACCTCGCGCACGAGGTCCTAGACGATCTTATTGACGGCGGACTCGTCACTGTGTCAAGGGCCTTGCCCTATGTTGAATACAAGGAGGGCCGCGTCCACTGCAAGCTCCACGACAGTTGGGGACACAGAACTCGCGACTGTTACCAGCTTCGCGAGCAAGTCCAGGACTGGTTGGACCTCAAGTATATTCGCTTCGAGGACAAAGGCGGCTTCATGATCACAGTTGCCGACGTCGCCTGGCCTCACGTCGGCCAGCGCAAAATCACTTTGGACTTGTCTCCAAACGCGGGCCAACGCGACCCGCCAGATCGGAACTGTAAGAGGCCGGCGAATGACTACACCGTTCTGGCAAACCAAGGTGGGAACCACTACCCGGCAAGGGAGGTAGCCGCCAGACCACAGCCCGATCGCCTTTCAAGAAAGGATAAAGGCAAAGCTACCATGCAGGACGATATACCGTCTCCATCTGACAACTATCAACCCATGAGTCCCAAGACTCGCGAGGAGTTGGAACAGCGGATCAAGCGCCTCGAAACCTTCGTTCAAACACACTGGACTAAAGAGGTGCCTTCCTCTCCAGCTTCAAGCGCGATGGATATCTCCGACTCCGGCAGCGAATGCCAAGATAGCGAGGCTTCAAGCCCCAGGCGGGGTATTTTAACTGACCCCTATATTCCTCTGACATCCAAATCAGCGATCAAGGAAGGGATCTGGTACACGCAGCAAGGTGGAAAGTCGGTTACTATCAGCAGATCCAAGAAGCGGAAGATACAGAAGAAGTATGGCAGCATACTGCGTGCCTTGCGAGCGACCGATGATGGCATCATCCGACCCTCGCAGCTCGCGCAGACACCCGAGAGAATGTGGAGAGAAGCTGAGGGCTTGCGCGCTCTACTCCAAAGGCCACCTGTCACACCTCCACGTGTCTGTGCACGGGCAGCAGACGGCCCCGCTCCAAAGGCGAATGTCTTCTGTCGCCTCACCGTACCACCAAGACAGGATCCGCGCCCCGCGAGGTACAGATCATCTCCGGAGCCAGCAAGGAGGAGGGAGCCACAGTTCTCCCGGTACAAGCCTTCATAAGAACCTGAGAAAAGAAGAGATGTCTCACCTCCTCCAAGGCGCAAGCAGTCGCCGGAAGCCGAACGACGAAGAGGCCCGCCACCTCCACCAAGGCGAAGGCAGTCGCCAGAGGCTGAGAGAAGACGAGAACCGTCTTCCCCAGCGAAGCGAAGGCTGTCCGCCGCATCAAGGCCAAAGCCAAGGCGCGAGCTGCCTCGGTCATCACATCCTCCGAAGCCTATTCGCCAAGAACCTGAGGTTAAAAAGGAGCTATCACGACCGGGTCCGACCCATCCTCAACCCACACAGGAGCCTCAGGTCTCAGTCCTTCCTCCTAGGGCAGAGGATAATGCCAGAGCCCCACTAGCCGCGGACAAACTTTCAGCCGCGGACAAACAGCCTTCGACCAAACTCGTATGGCGACCACGGCAGCCAGAGGGCAACATCTCGCCAGGGGTCGAAAGTAGCACCTCCAGCCCTAACCTCGCGGAGCTCATGGCACAATGCTTCCGCGAGAATTCACTGAACGAGGAGACTCATTCCGAGCCTCGAATCGACTTGGGTGACGACCAAGCGGAAGGGCAGGGTGAATCATTCACCTGCAATATGCTCGAACTCTCTGCATGGCCAGCACATGAAGAAGTCAACCCGGCGGAAAGCGCATTTGCTGTGCTCGAAGGAGACAATGGACCCATTGAGACTCCACTAATCCCAGTCCACGAGCAATTCTCTTTTCAGGTCGGAATGGTTTTCTTCATATCTGAGAGATACGCTCTCCCGCCAAATACAACATGCAACGCGGCAGATATTCCAGACAATAGTGAGAATGTCTGCGACATATCGCCCCCTTGCAGCAGCGAGATGGGTCCAGTCCTGGCGGAACCTGTGAACGCTCCACCAGTGGAAGCCACGAGCAGCGTCACACGCATGCCGACTATGACCTTTTCCACTCCGACTCTGGATATGGCCACTCACATGAGGCCATTGTATATCACGGCTGAAGTTGAAGGGATCATGATAAACAAAATCATGGTCGACACAGGGGCGGCAGTGAATGTCGTCACCACCCGCACTATGGGACTCATTGGTATCCCACGCTCGATGATCCAGACTACGTCCTTGACAGTCAAGAACTTCACCGGACAAGTCTCCAGGACTTTAGGTTTGTTGTTCTTACGGGTCAAGGTGGGTCCGGCTTCAAGGGTTTACACATTCTTCGTTGCCGAGTGTGCTTCATCCTACAGCATGATCCTAGGCCGCGACTGGATACATAGAAGTTTCTGTGTGCCTTCCTCCATGCACCAAGAACTCCTGATTTGGGATACAGAGAAACGCGAGACGGTCCTCATCCAAGCGGACCCGCGTCCCTTCTCCATTTCCGCCAACTTCAACGACGCCCGCTACTACAATACTGATTTGGGTCCTTTGGATGTCCAAGGCGTTGATTCTAAAGGCCGCCCGTATGGGGTTACTGCCTCCAACTTGACAAGATGGGGACTCACTCAGGCGAGGGACGACTTACAACGTCCCCACACCATCGCAGACCCCCTCCAAATATCTTATGATTAGTACATCCTCAGAAGAAGCGCGCGAGGCTGGTGAGTCCTTGTGTGAGAGACTACTCTCATATTGGGCGGAACGCGAAGCCTATGACAGAGTCGCTACTATGGAGTCCGTCGACGAGATAGTGGACTATACCAATGCCGAGGAGGAAGTTATTCAGTTAGCTCCCGCTGCCTTGGACGACACACCGCCTCAATTCCGCGATCCCACATTACAAGTCGACGTGGGAACTGCAGAGAAACCCTTATTACTTTCCATCAGTGCCAAGTTGACGGGACAAGAAAGGGAAGACCTTCTCGCCTTACTACATGAATACCGGGATTGCTTCGCCGCACAGTACGAAGACATGCCTGGCCTCTCCCCGGATTTAGTTTGTCACCGTCTGCCTACTCACCCCGACAGACGTCCAGTTCGCCAAGACGGCAGATTCATGCAAACTGAGACCCAAATCTTGGTCAAAGAAGAGATTGAGAACATGCACCGATCAGGGATCATTCGCGTGGCCAAATACAATGAGTGGCTGTCCAACATCGTTCCAGTCCGCAAGAAGAACGGTAAAACGCGCGTCTGTATTGACTACCGTGACCTCAACAATGCGACACCTAAGGATATATATCCCATGCCGGTTGCTGACCTCCTCATTGATGCAGCCGCGGGGCATGAAGTGCTTTCCTTTATGGATGGAACCGCTGGTTACCATCAAATTCCCGTCGCTAAAGAAGATCGCCAAAAGACTGCTTTCCGCTGCCCGGGGTTCGCAGGCGTTCGAGTATGTTGTCATGCCATTCGGACTCAAGAACGCGGGGGCAACTTATCAACGCGCCATGAACCTCATCTTCCACGACATCTTAGGAAAGTTGATCAAAGTCTACATCGACGACGTCGTGGTTAAAACCAAGACGCGGGCGACACACGTTGAAGACCTTCGGCAGGTTTTCACGCGAATGCGGAAACACCACCTGAAGATGAACCCCGCCAAATGTGTTTTCTTCGCGGAGGCAGGCGACTTCCTTGGTTTTCTCATCCATCAAAGGGGTATTGAGATCCCCAAAGACAAGGCGCAGGCGGTCATCAACGCCTCGCCTCCTACGACCAAAAAGGAGCTCCAACAATTGATCGGGCGCATCAATTTCCTCCGCCGTTTCATTTCAAACGCGGCAGGAAAGGTTCAGCCTTTTTCGCCTCTTCTAAAGCTCCAGGGGGCAACCGAGTTCGTTTGGGAGCCACAACACCAGGAGGCCTTCGATCGCATTAAGGATTATCTTGCAACCCTACCTGTTTTGGTTCCCCCTCGCCCGGGCGTTCCGCTTAAGCTCTACATCGCCGCTGCTGACTTGTCCATTGGCGGACTCTTGGCACAAGACGATGCGAATGGGGTGGAACACGCCGTTTACTATCTTAGCAGGGTGTTGACCGATTGCGAGACGCGCTACTCCCCAATGGAAAAGTTATGTCTCGCCCTTTTCTTTGCAGGTTGCAAGCTCCGCCACTACATGTTAGCCTTTACCACGGTGGTGATTGCTCAGTCCGACCTAGTCAAATATATGCTTTCCCGCCCTATCCTACGCGGACGCATCGGTAAATGGATATTGGCCTTGTCTGAATTCTCGTTGCAATATGTTCCGCAGAAGGCAGTTAAAGGATAGGCCATAGCAGATTTCCTCGCGCATCACCCGCCCACCGAGCTGATAGCATTCCGCGAGTTGGAAGTCGTTGCAGTCTCCCCTTCTCCTTGGACTCTCTACTTCGACGGCTCACGTACTGACCTCGCTGCCGGTGCTGGGATCGCCATCGAGAACCCTGCAGGAGACCCTTTTTCCTACTCTTTCCAGCTGGACTTTAAATGTACCAATAATCAGGCGGAATACGAGGCGCTCATTATCGAACTGGAAATTTTGTTGGACTTAGGAGTCCGCGAGGTTCAAGTCTTTGGCGACTCCTTACTGGTGGTCAACCAACTTGTGGTGAAGTTCAAGTGTTTAAGCTCATCCATTGAACCTTACTTGCGAAAAGCTTTTGATGTCTTGGACCGCTTCGATGATGTTCACATTGAACACATCCCACGCGAGTTCAACTTCGCGGCGAACGAGCTCGCGCAGATCGCATCCGGTCTTAGCCTGCGCGATGGAGTGCGCGAACGACTCCTCAAAGTCGAGCGACGTACACTTCCTTCTTTTCTTGCTAGGGGGCAATATGACACAGACCCTCTCCACGTCGCCGCCTTAGATCCTATTGATGAGGATTGGCGGTTACCGTTTATTGCTTACCTCGAACACCCTCATGACGCCACTCATTCCAGGCAAATGCGGTTCCTCGCCCTCAACTTTGTGCTTCGCAATGGTGAGCTTCGCCGGCACGGCGAGGACGGTAACGACTTCCGCTGCGTGTATGGCAATGAGGCTAAGCGGCTTATGCGCGAGGTGCATTCCGGTGTTTGTGGTTCGCATCAAGCTGGACCCAAGATGCGTTGGTTGATCGGCCGCCACGGTTACTACTGGCCTACTATTCTCAAAGATTGTATTACTTTTGCCAAAGGGTGTCAGGATTGCCAGGCTCACGGACCAGTGCAACACATTCCAAACATTCTGTTACAGCCGATCATCAAACCCTGGCCATGTCGAGGTTGGGCGATAGACTTCATCGGTCTCATTCACCCCCATTCCTCCGAGCAGCACAAGTTCCTTATCGTGGCCACAGATTTCTTTACCAAGTGGGTTGAAGCCGAGCCACTCAAGGTTGCCTCCGCGACCTTGGTCCGTAACTTCATTTTCAGCAACATTATCTCCCGCTTTGGTATTCCAGAGTGCATCGTGACGGACCGAGGGGAAGCTTTCATGGCGGACTCTGTAGTCACTTTCCTCACTGGTTATGGCGTCAAACTCCTGCATTCGACCCCTTATTATGCCCAGTCCAATGGTCAAGCGGAGGCGAGCAACAAAGTTATCCTCAGCATCTTGCGCAAGATGCTAGAGCTGAACCCCCGCGTTTGGCATCTAGAACTTCACCATACTTTGTGGGCCTACCGTACCTCCAAGCGCGGTCCGACCGATACCACCCCTTATGCTCTCATGTTTGGCCATGATGCCGTCCTTCCCCTGGAGGTCCACGTCGCCTCGCTTCGTGTCCAAGAACAGCACCAGTTGCTCGGTGACGATTATGTCCAGGCAATGTGGCAGGAGCTTGAGGACCTTGACGAACATCGCATCACTGCTTTCAACAATCTCATCCTCGAGAAGCAGCGTGTTGCACGGTCTTATGATAAAATCACTCAAGGGCGGAGCTATGCCGAAGGCCAGACGGTATGGCGTGCTGTGCTCCCACTTGGGGAGAAAACCGAAGGCCGCGGGAAATGGTCCGCGCGGTGGGAGGGACCCTTTATTATTCATCGCATATTACCTAAGGGGGCATACCATTTGCGTGACCTCGACGGTTCGCTCCATCCTAACCCTATTAATGGTCGTTTCTTAAAACACCACATCGCTAGTGTTTGGGAGCGCGCAGACCCTCCTCCCCCCTCTGATCCCGCGACCACTGTCATTAGTGTCACGCGCCGTCGCGCTTACGCTCCATCACCTCACACTAGGGGGAAACACCAGAAGGAAACATGCAATTAGTTTTTAAAAACGTGCGTGGTCTAATTAACAGACCAGTACAAGATTGGGGCCTATTCCAGAGGCCCTAAATAAAAACAACTTCATTCAAGTACTTCTCAGTTCGCCGACTTTGTGTGGTTGTCTCTCTTTGGTTCGCACTGGGGGGCAGCGAAGTACTTAGCCATTGTCATTCCTTGTTTATCACCAAGTTGATTCGCCATTGCTAAGATTGCGCGAAGAGCCTTTTTTGGAATGTAGTCAAGTCAAACGTCCACTCTAGATACATCCATGCGAGCTACATTTGCTCGCCGTACAAGCAATGTAGAGCGGGCGAATGCGAACTAAGAGCACACGAACGCAAAAGTGGAACAGACGAATGCGAGCTAAGGGCAGGCGATTACATTCAAAGTTCAAGTCCAAGGTACCGAGGCGAGCCATAGAGCAGTTCGCTACGATTCACACTCCTTTTACGTATGACCCGAGCTAATACTATTGGCTTTGGAGCAACATGAACCTTTGGAGCAACATGAACATAAACCTCTTCAGTCATTCTCGACATTTCATAACTTCGAGGCTAGGGGGCAATGTTTACGCCTGAATTAATATTTTACTGGACAGTAAATGTCTATGTAAATATTAATTATTTCTTGGACCATGTCATACCGGCGAGATGGAGTTTCTCTAAGTTTATAAGTGATAGCTCGCCAGTAAGTCCACGCGAGCCAAGTTAGACTTCGCGCGGAACGAACTGCATGAGAATTTGACTTCACTTAGCTCGCACGCGGAATGGACATAGGCGGACTACGCAGTTCGCGCGGAACACATAGCTCGCGCGCGGAATCACTATTCAACACTCCGCGAGGCGAAGCGAGATTGCCAATCCAGATAGACTCTCCGCGTAGGCGAGGCGAGGTGAGCTGGTGGACTAGCTCACGTAGAAGACTTCGCGAGAAAGCGACATGCGGAATCCGCGCGCACCACGACAAACGTTGAAGACTTTGACAAGCCTTTGACATGCTTCGGGCTAATCCCTGTGGCCCATTAAATATAAAAAGCCCTTTTAAGGCTCGCGAGCTGCAATAGCCCGTGAAATGGATGCGAGCTACAGAAGCACGCGAGATAGCATACTATAGCAGCCCGCGAGATGAGGATGCTACTGATTCCGGTTCGCATAGGAGTCTACAGTTGGCAGCGCGGAATGAAGTGTGCGAACTGGACATGTGTCACAAGATGGTTGGTTTGCATGGACGAAACAGTGCCCTTGTGCTATTAGGTTTTCTGAATCCAACTTGAAGTAGGATTATCTCTCTCTTCTGCCGCAAGTCAAGCTCCACTATATAAAGGGGTCGAAAGCTCTCTCAAAAAGACACACACAACTTTTACAAAAAACAACTCAGAGACAACTCTCAGACAAACACAAACTGAAACCCAGTTTCCCTTCGAGCCTTCCTCGAAAACCTAACCCTAAGCGCCGCCGCCTAGGCCTTTCTCCAGAGCTCTCCGGACTCTGCATCCCCGCTTCTCTCCGAACTCCCTTTGATTGCTCTGCTCGCGCCGCCGTGAGTATCGACTCGCTTGTGCTCGTAAATCCTCCTCTGAGGTGGCACCTGTGACCCCCCTTTCTGCCTGATCAAGAAGTCAAGCGCACCCCCCATCAACCTTTTCCTCGTCCGCGAGGTGGCACGCCCGCAACTCTCCCATCTCTTTGTCTGCTAGAAGCCTCTGCTCCGCGCGCTGAGGACCGTGGCCAAAACACCTTGTACCATATGTATATTTGTAAATGAATGCTTGTAAATACTTATAGTTGCTGACTATTTAATGTAATCGTGACTGCAAGAGTGCCCTTTAAGTCCCCGGATTGATCGAACCCTATTTGCCAATACTATATTCTGATAAGAAAAGGGTTCTTAATTGTCGCACGCCCGGTAACGAGCATGTCAAGAGGACCAAGATTGATATGTTTATTGGGACACTTGGTGGAGTGTATGCAGATAGGATGAGAGGTGTTATTTACCCGACCTTTCTTGATGCGGTTAGTGCAGCCATGGCCATCGAGACTAGGGGAACATATAGTGCTCGGTCTCGAGATTTCAGTGGTCCCAGTCAGGGTCCCTCTAAGAAGGCCGCTTCATCATCCGCTTCTGGATCTTCAACGGGTAGTGGCGGTAGTGGGGGATCGAGTTCTAATTCTTGGTTCAGAGCTATGGGGCGTCACATGAGACCTTTTCGGAGCCAGTTGGGTAGACAGCAGACTGGTCAGTTTGGTGCTGGTGGCAGTTTCCATGGTGGGACATCTGGCGGTCAGACTTTCTCTTTTGGTCAGCAACAGTCTTCTGGGTGCTATGAGTGTGGTGGTCAGGATCATTTCAGAAGAGATTGTCCATTATTGGCTCAGAGGACCACCCTTGCCCCTACTCAGCCAGTCGGTCAGTCTTCAGCCAGAGGCTCCAGCAGTGGTACTCATGGCAGTTCAGCAGTCAGGGGCGGAACTCAGCAGAGCAGTGGTCAGCGTGGACGTCTCATGACTCACGCTAGGCTTCATGCTATGACCCAGCAGGAGGGTCGTACTTCTCCCCATGTCATCATTGGTACGTTATTAATTTTTGGTCAGCCAGCTTTTACTTTAATTGATCCCGGAGCCACACGTTCATTTATGTCTAGTAGATTTGCCCTCCATGCCAATGTGCCATCATCGTCTCTTCCAAGCGAGTGACATGTGTCTCTACCCTCCGGTGAGGTGATGAGAATAAATTGGGTGTTTAGTGGTTGTGAAGTATTCGTAGAAGGGACTAAGTTTAAGGCGGATCTAATCCCTTTAGATATTGTGGAGTTTGATGTGATCTTGGGAATTGACTTTTTAGAGGCTTATAGAGCTATGGTAGATTATTTTCGAAAAGAAGTGGTGTTTCGAAGTCCAGATAGATTTGAGGTTGCATTTCAATGGGAAAGAGATGTTATTTTGAGTTGCTTGATATCAACTGTTACTGCTAGGAAATTGTTAAATAAAGGTTGTCAGGCATACTTAGCTCACAGTGTAGATACAAGTGTGGGAGTGTTGGAAGTTGAGGATATTCTTGTAGTAAGAGAGTTTCCGAATGTTTTTCCCGATGAGTTACCTAGTTTGCCTCATGTAAGGGAGATAGACTTTTCTATTGAGTTACTTCCCGGAACTATGCTTATCTCTCAAGGACCTTACAGAATGGCTCCAGCATAATTGAAAGAGTTGAAGACTCAACTGCAGGAGTTGGTAGACAAGGGTTTTGTTTGGCCTAGCATGTCTCCATGGGGTGCTCTGGTGTTGTTTGTTAAGAAGAAAGATGGCACCATGAGACTATGCATTGATTATAGGAAGCTAAATCAAGTCACAGTGAAGAATAAATATATGTTGCCTCGCATTGATGATATATTTGATCAGTTGATGGGTGTTTCTGTTTTCTCAAAGATTGACTTGAGATCTGGTTATCATCAGTTGCGGATCCAGGAGAGTGACATAGCCAAGACTGTTTTTCGGTCACGCTATGGTCATTATGAGTTTGTAGTGATGCCTTTTGGACTTACTAATGCACCTGCTGCTTTCATGGATCTCATGATTAAGGTGTTTCGTCCATATCTTGACCGTTTCGTGATCGTATTCATAGATGACATTTTGGTATACTCAAGAAGTGAGAAGGAGCATGCCAAACATCTAAGAATGATATTATAGACTTTGAGAGATGCTCGGTTGTATGCTAAATTCAGCAAGTGTGAATTTTGGCTGGATAAAGTGGGGTTCTTGGGTCATGTGGTTTCGGCAGAAGGTGTTAGTGTAGATCCCCAAAAGGTGGAAGCAGTGTCAAATTGGAGAAGACCCACCACTGTGACGGAGATTCGTAGTTTCTTGGGGTTAGCAGGTTATTATCGACGCATTGTGTAAGATTTTTCAAAGATTGCTGCTTCACTTACAAGATTGACCAAGAAGGGAGTTAAGTTCGAATAGTCAGATCAGTGTGAGAAAAGTTTTCAAGAATTAAAGAACCGCTTGACTAGTGCTCCTGTATTGGCACTTCCGGATGATAGTGGGGAGTATGTGGTTTATTGTGATGCTTCTAGATGAGGTCTAGGCGGAGTATTGATGCAGCATGATCAAGTTATTGGCTACGCTTCTAGGCAATTGAAGTCGGGTGAGGCGAATTATCGCACTCATGATCTACAGCTTGCAGCGGTGGTATTTACTCTCAAGTTGTGGAGACACTATCTTTATGGAGCCAAGAGTCAGAATTTTACCGATCACAAGAGTCTTCGGTATGTGTTTACTCAAAGAGAGTTAAATATGAGGCAGAGAAGGTGGATGAAATTAATTAATGATTATGATTGCACTATTGAGTATCATCTTGGAAAAGCTAACTTGGTAGTTGATGCTCTTAGTCGAAACCCCACCATATCTTTGTCTCACATGAGGACGGTTTGAGTTCCACTTCTTTATGAGTTGCGAGCTACAGGGGTGGATTTAGCGGTGGATAATGATGGTGCCCTGGTAGCTAGTTTCCATGTGAGGCCAGTTTTGGTTGATAAAGTGCGGGAGGCTCAATATGATGATCCTTCCATAGCTCATTTGATAGAAAGAGCATTGAATGGAGCCGCCGTGGATTTTTTGGTAAGAAGAGATGGAACTTTATTGTTCAAAAATAGGCTTTGTGTTCCAAAGAGGAATGAAGAGTTAAAGAAAGAGATAATGGAGGAAGCTCATAGTTCCGCATATGCTGCTCATCCGGGTAGTACAAAGATGTATCGGACTTTGAAGGATTATTATTGGTGGCCAAACATGAAGAGAGAAATTGCAGCTTTTGTGAGTAGGTGTTTGATCTGTCAACAAGTGAAAGTTGAAAGGCAGAAACCTTCTGGGTTGCTTGAGCCATTGCCTATTCCAGTGTGGAAGTGGGACCACATCACCATGGATTTTGTTTTCAGTTTACTTCGTACCCATGAGGGACATGATGATATTTGGGTGATTGTGGATAGACTCACCAAATCTGCACATTTCTTGCCAGTGGGAAAGAAGTATACACTGGATAAATTGGCGGAGCTTTATGTGAATGAGATCGTGAGACTTCATGGTGTACCTGAATCAATAGTGTCGGATCAGGATCCTAGATTTGCTTCTAAATTCTGAGGAACTCTTCAGGCAGCTTTAGGCACTTGATTGCACTTCAGCACTGCTTTTCATCCTCAGACCGATGGGCAATCGGAGAGGACTATTCAGACTTTGGAGGATATGTTGAGATCTTGTGCCTTGTAGTTCAGGGGGAGTTGGGATAAGAACCTATCTTTGATGGAGTTTGCTTACAACAACAGCTACCATTCTAGTATTGGTATGGCTCCCTTTGAGGCACTTTATGGGAAATAGTGTCGTACACCTTTGTGTTGGAATGAAGTAGGGAAAAAGAGCTTTGTGGTCCTCAGTTAATCCATGATACAAATGAGAAGATTAAAGTGGTCAGAGATAGACTCAAGGCCGCTCAAAATAGGCAAAAGAGTTATGCAGATATCTGCAGGAAGGACCTTGAGTTTCAAGTGGGTGATTAGGTGTTCTTGAAACTATCTCCTTGGAAAGAGGTAGTACGTTTTGGTAAGCGTGGGAAGCTTAGTCCTTATGAGATAATAGAGCGAGTTGGCTCACTTTCTTATCGGTTACTTTTGCCTCCAGAATTATTCAGGATACATAATGTGTTTCATGTATCCATGCTTCGCAAGTATATTGCCGATCCCTCTCATGTGCTGCAAGAGCAGCCGATTAGTTTGCAAAAGGATTTGACCTATGAAGAGGAACCGGTTAGATTCTTGACCAAAAGGAGCAAGTGCTTAGGAACAAGACAATCCCACTTTTCAAGGTGCTTTGGAGGAGTCATCAAGTAGTGGAAGCTACTTGTGTTTTGGCCACGATCCTCAGCGCGCGGAGCAGAGGTTTCTAGTAGACAAAGAGAGGGGAGTGTTGCGAGCGTGCCACCTCGCGGACGAGGAAAAGGTTGATGGGGGGTGCGCTTGACTTCTTGATCAGGCAGAAAGGGGTTACAGGTGCCACCTCAGAGGAGGATTTACGAGCACATGCGAATCGATACTCACGGCGGCGCGAGCAGAGCAATCACAGGGAGTTCAGAGAGAAGCGGGGATGCAGAGTCCGGAGAGCTCTGGAGAAAGACCTAGGCGGCGGCGCTTAGGGTTAGGGTTTCGAGGAAGGCTCGAAGGGTAACTGGGTTTCAGTTGTATTGTGTTTGTTGTTTGTATTGATTTGAGAGTTGTTGAGAGAGATTTCTGTTAGGGTTCGAGCCCCTTTATATAATAGTTCGACTTGCGGCAGAAGAAAAGTGATTAGAATCCAAGTCGGACTCTGAAACCCTATTCGCACAAGGACACTGTTCAGTCTATGCAGACCAACCTATTGGTGACATCTGCCCAGTTCGCACACTTCATTCCGCGCATAGGGCATTGCTTCTGCGCTGCCAACTGTAGACTCCTATGCGAACTGGAATTAGGAATATCCTCATCTCGCGGGCTGCTATAGTATGTTATCTCGCGTGCTTCTGTAGCTCGCCTCCATTTCGCGGGCTATTGCAGCTCGCGAGCCTTAAAAGGGCTTTTTATATTTAATGGGCCACAGGGGTTGGCCCGAAGCATGTCAAAGACTTGTAAAAGTCTTCAACGTTTGTCGTGGTGCGTGCGGACTCCGCAGGTCGCTTCCTCACGGAGTATTCTACGCGAGCTAGTTCGCCAGCTCGCCTCGCTTCGCCTACGCGGAGAGTCAATCTCGCCTCGCCTATGCAGACTAGCAATCTCGCCTCGCCTCGCGGACTGGCAATCTCGCTTCGCCTCGCGGACTGTTGAATAGTAATTCCGCGTGAAGGCATTCCGCATGCAAGCTAAGTGTTCCACGCGAACTGCGTAGTCCGCCTATGTCCATTCCGCGTGCGAGCTAAGTGAAGTCAAGTTCGCTTGCAGTTCGTTCCGCGCGAAGTCTAACTTGGCTCGCGTGGTCTCACTGGCGAACTATCACATGTAAACTTAGAGAAACTCCATCTCGCCGGTATGACATGGTCCAAGAAATAATTAATATTTACATAGACATTTACTGTCCAGTAAAATATTAATTCAGGCGTAAACATTGCCCCTAGCCTGAAGTTATGAAATGTCGAGAATGACTGAAGAGGTTTATGTTCATGTTGCTCCAAAGCCAATAGTATTGCCTCGGGTCATACATAAAAGGAGTGTGAAGAAACAAGCCTGTGAATAGGCCTTGAAACTCAATCACCCAGTAAGGCATCGTAGCGAACTGCTGCACGGCTCGCCTAGGCAATTTGGACTTGAACTTGAAAATGCCTGCATTCGCCTGCTCCACTTTTGCGTTCGCGTGCTCTTAGCCCGCATTCGCCTGCTCTACATTGCTCATACGGCGAGCGAATGTAGCTCGCATGGATGTATCTTGAGCGGACGCATGTAACTTGAGTAGATTCCAAAAATGGCCCTTGACGAGCTCTTGGCGATGGCGGACCAACATGGAAAGACAATGGCTATGTATTTCGCTGCCCCCCAGTGCGAACCAGTGAGAGACAAACAAAAAGCTGAAAAATTTTAAGAGACCATGCACTTCGCTGCCCCCCTGTATATACTTCGCTGCCCCCAGTGCGAACCAATGAAAAGTAAACAAAGGAGTCGGCGAACGGCCCGCACAAAGCTGGCGAACCAAGTTTGAAAAATTGGAGGCCACAGGGATTGGCCTGAATAATGACTAAGACACTTGAGGAAGGTCTAAAGTCTGAAATTTCTGGAACACGATCTGCCAATGTGCCCCCCAGTTTTGATGTTGTTTGCCGAAGCTTCTTGAGAAGAATGAAGGACATCAAAACTTTAGCATGCCCCCCAGGGAAGGAGTTGTGGTACCGATGCCCCCCAGTGAGGAAAGCATGTTTCAAGGTCATGAAAACACATTGAAAATACACAATGCAAATCCGCGCGTATCCTGACCTGTCTGCATTCAAACTGCCATAACTCTCTCCAGGAATGGCGAACTGACAAACCGTAAAATCCTCTGGAAAGTAGACATCCAGGGCTTTCGGTCGGTATAAGGCGAGCCGGCTAGTGCTTCTTGGATCATTCGAATGGAGTCCGCAAAGTTGACTGTCTGGTAGTGGCAGGTGCAACTTTCAAAATTGCAAACTAGTTGTATTGCCTTGCTGACTTGACTTCGCTGGTAGTAACTCAAAGGCATGCGGAATGCCTGTTGTCGTCAAGCCTCAGAGATAGGCTCCGACGTAAAGTTCAAGCCTTCAGAGGCAAGAACGTTGTCTTGCATTTCGGCAAGACCAAAGATCTCTTTTTGGGTTTTCTGCTATTTGATTTTTTTGTATTTTCTTTTTTCAATGCGAGAAAGAAAGAAACTGAAAGAAAAAACAGAAGTAAAGGCTGAAGGAAAGCGAGTGAATCATAGCTTGATTGGCTACCCCGCGTTAGGCCACGGGCGCTAGGCGCGGATCGTCATCTTCTGGGTGTTCAACCAAGTCCAGGGTAACCTTCCGCTGGCCTGGCTTTGGTGCGCGGCGGTGGCTGTTCTCCGCTGGCTGGTCGTGCCAGTTCAACTCGACCATACCAACCACGGCTAGGAAGGGGTCTACATCCACCAGAGAAGCTGTGCTTCCTGGCGTCTTCATTTTCAAGGCGCCGGAATTCAACCAGGTCTGCAGTTGGTCGCGGAGCTTGACACAGTCTTTGGTGTCATGATTGTGGACATTGTGGAAGCTACAATACTTCTTGTCTTTTAGCCCCTCCTTTGGCGGGATCTTATGGTCTAAACGTATGCACTTCGCCTCGATCAAGTCATTAAAGACAAGATGAGCGTTTTTTGCGTCATATGTGTAAGACTCGTATTCAGGCTTAGTCTATGCAAAAGACTGGATTGTGATTAGCTCGCGAGTCATCTTGAGATTCTTCAGTTTATGAGCCAACGGTTTCCCAGTCAGTTCGACCGCTCCGACCTCATCATGCTCCTGCCTCTGGTAATAAGGGTCAAACGTCGGGGATTGGAGGTTTAGTGCCCCCACTGTTCTGTCCCTCCCTGGAACGTAAGTCCCCTTGGAGGCATTCGTCTTCTCGTCCATCTCATTAAGGATTAGCTCATAACTGCCGACCTTGTTGATCAGGTCTCCCATAGACGCGAAGCTTTCCCCGTGGTGCTTCAACCGCTGGCGATGCTCGAGGCCGCGAATAGCCAACTTAATGGCTTCTTGTTCGGGTAGGAGGAAGTCGCACTTGGCTTGTTGGATCTTGAACCACTGGAGGAAGGAGACTCCTGACTCCATGCTCTGCAGACTCATCTGAGTGAGGGAGTCAAGGCCGACCTCTGGCTCAATGGTACCGTAGGTCTCCCGGAACAGCTTCTCCATGGTAGGCCAGTCCGCGATGGATCCCGGCTTCAACCTGGAGTACCAAGTAAATGCAGCTCCGGACAGAGAGGTCCCAAAGAGCTTGAGCTTGAGGATGTCGTTGTTCCCACACTGGCCGCACTGGACTTTGAAGTGGGCCATGTGGGTTGCTGCGTCCTCCCTTGTTTCGCCGGAGAAGGTAGTGAACACTACGTTCTTGAACCCATGCGGGAAGGGGTATTGCGCCACGCTATCTGGATAGGGGTCGCGATACTGCAAGTTAGCATCACCGTGTCCGGTTTGCTCCTTGACAATGGAGGAGATAAGCTGGCGCCAGTCGGCTGTGGTCACGGGCGCGGACTCCGCCCCTTCCCCATGGTTTGGCCATGCAGAGAAACTGACAACCTGTCCGCCATTCTTGGGAGTAAGGCTGGAATGAACGAGAAGCGGGTCATCTGCTGTCCCGGTTCCTTGACGTAGAGAACTATTCAGCCCCCTAGGGGAGGCGAACGAGCCATGCGGGAGCTGGCTCTTTGACGTTCCTGCGGGGACTTCGGAGTCCCGACCTTAGGGTTTCCCCTGGTGCGTTCATTGGGAGGAATATACTTGGTTGTCCCATCGCTCGCGCTTGGGCCGGTAGGGTTTAGAGAAGGGTTTTTTGGCGCCTGCGCCCTCATCCAGTCCTCAACTTCAAGGACCCGTAGGTTCAGCCGGTCCTGTTTGTCTTTGAACTCGTCTAGCTTTTCTAGACTGTTCTTACTTCCAAAAAAGGAAGCGTTCTGCTGGTCATGCAGCTTGGTGTCGTGCTCGTCCAGGCGGCGGGTCTGCTCGTCTACTGTCGCGCGAGTGAGCGACAGGACCTCTGCATGTTGCTTCACGGTCTCCGTGTTCTGATCCAGCTCCAAGCGGATCTGTTGCAGGCTTCCTTCGACCAAGTCTTTGGTTTCTCTTGTCTCGCTAACAAACTGGTTGAAGTCCTCAGTGAGTACGGTAAGGTTGTGCTGGTCTGCTTCCCAAAGGGTTTTGTCCCTTTTGACTTGGTCAGCGAGGCCGTCGACCTTAGCAGAAAGGTTGGTGAGGCTTTGTTGAGTGGCGGAGCTTTGGGTTGTTAAACCCTGGGTTTGGGTTGACAGACCCTGGATCTGCCCCGTGAGTTGTGCGAACATCTGGATGATTTGCTCCATAGATGGAGCAGAGTCTGTATCTCGGGTCGGCTGAGAGCCTACCATGGCGGTCTCGCTGTAATGCGGATTACCAAACTGAGCAAGAACCTGCTCTTGATTGAGGGATCGGCAAGCCGCACTATTATGGGGCTTGTACCGCAGCGATCTATGCTTGAGACAGGAAAACTGGGGCTTTCGGTACGGCGCCTCCTCCGGTTTCCCAATGATGTATTTGCTTGTACTCCTTGTCCCACTGGGCGTGCCAATGTTTTGGCCACGATCCTCAGCGCGCGGAGCAGAGGTTTCTAGCAGACAAAGAGAGGGGAGTGTTGCGGGCGTGCCACCTCGCGGACGAGGAAAAGGTTGATGGGGGGTGCGCTTGACTTCTTGATCAGGCATAAAGGGGTTACAGGTGCCACCTCAGAGGAGGATTTACGAGCACAAGCGAATCGATACTCACGGCGGCGCGAGCAGAGCAATCACAGGGAGTTCAGAGAGAAGCGGGGATGCAGAGTCCGGAGAGCTCTGGAGAAAGACCTAGGCGGCGGCGCTTAGGGTTAGGGTTTCGAGGAAGGCTCGAAGGGTAACTGGGTTTCAGTTGTATTGTGTTTGTTGTTTGTATTGATTTGAGAGTTGTTGAGAGAGATTTCTGTTAGGGTTCGAGCCCCTTTATATAATAGTTCGACTTGCGGCAGAAGAAAAGTGATTAGAATCCAAGTCGGACTCTGAAACCCTATTCGCACAAGGACACTGTTCAGTCCATGCAGACCAACCTATTGGTGACATCTGCCCAGTTCGCACACTTCATTCCGCGCATAGGGCATTGCTTCTGCGCTGCCAACTGTAGACTCCTATGCGAACTGGAATTAGGAATATCCTCATCTCGCGGGCTGCTATAGTATGTTATCTCGCGTGCTTCTGTAGCTCACCTCCATTTCGCAGGCTTTTGCAGCTCGCGAGCCTTAAAAGGGCTTTTTATATTTAATGGGCC
Source organism: Fragaria iinumae (assembly GCA_009720345.1). NCBI lineage: Eukaryota > Viridiplantae > Streptophyta > Magnoliopsida > Rosales > Rosaceae > Fragaria > Fragaria iinumae. The sequence goes on along the minus strand of CM019117.1, from coordinate 18,439,229 downwards.
ACAGGGGTTGGCCCGAAGCATGTCAAAGACTTGTAAAAGTCTTCAACGTTTGTCGTGGTGCGCGCGGACTCCGCATGTCGCTTCCTCGCGGAGTCTTCTACGCGAGCTAGTTCGCCAGCTCGCCTCGCTTCGCCTACGCGGAGAGTCAATCTCGCCTCGCCTATGCGGACTAGCAATCTCGCCTCGCCTCGCGGACTGTTGAATAGTAATTCCGCGTGCGAGCTAAGTGTTCCACGCAAACTGCGTAGTCCGCCTATGTCCATTCCGCGTGCGAGCTAAGTGAAGTCAAGTTCGCATGCAGTTCGTTCCGCGCGAAGTCTAACTTGGCTCGCGTGGTCTCACTGGCGAGCTATCACTTGTAAACTTAGAGAAACTCCATCTCACCGGTATGACATGGTCCAAGAAATAATTAATATTTACATAGACATTTACTGTCCAGTAAAATATTAATTCAGGCGTAAACAACTTGGAAATCAGAGGAACAAATGAGGCAGCAGTATCCCTACCTCTTTGATTGACAGGTATGTAAATTTCGAGGACGAAATTTTTATAAGGAGTGGAGAATTGTCACATCCCGACTCTTAAATTTTTACCTTAATTACTAGCTTGCTAATAATAAGAATTTTACCGTTTTCGTCAATGAGTTATTAGTTTAAATGGTCCCTAGAGAGGTTTTTGGGGAATTATTCGTAGAAGGAAATTGTGACGAAGGTAAAAATAGTAAATTTTAGCTAGTAAAAGGTAATTTTTATTAGGATATTATTTTGGGGTGTTAATTTTGCAATTGGGTTTTGTTGTTATTGGGTTAGGACCGGTTGGAAAGCCCAACATAACTCTCCCCTCACTTCTCTCTCTTCCTCCAGACTCTGTCTGCCCGAGCCCTCTCCCTGCCGGATTTTCTTCTCGCCCGTCTGCCGCCGTCCAGCCGCCTGAGACCGCTGCACCGGTCCCGATTGGTCGGCCATCGACCCAGCCTTCTTCCTGGACCGGTGAGAGCCGTCCTAGCTCCGCCGTGAGGGAGTTATTTCGCCCGAAAGGCTAGTTCTCTTGCCGGAACTCTCTCCTCCGGCCATCATAGCTGGAGCTACTTGGCTCAAAAGGAAGCTCTCCTCCCGTGCATTCATTCCCCTAAAGGTTTCACTCCCTCTTGAGCTAGGTAAGGAGAAATATGGAGGTGAAATTCTATGGCTCATTTGATGTTTTGTTCGATTACCCTATCTAGGCTTGGAATTTGTGTTTGTGCTAGTTAGGAAAGTTGTAGAGTAGGTTGAGAGGAAGTTGCTGTAAAAATTTGGTAGGCATTGGAGGTCGCCGGAGCCGGCCATCCGCGGAGCAGACGGCGGCACCGCTGCTATTAGGGGGATTTTTATGATTTTAGATGTGGAATATTAAGGGGAGGTTAATGATGTGAATTTTGGAATTTTAGGAGGAATTTTGGATAGGTTTGAGATTTTTCAAAGTTTGGTATTTTGGCCGTTAATTTGAATAGAATCCGGCCGTTAGATTATTATTTTTTTGGCTGTAGAAGGTTGGTTTAAGACTGCCGGTATTTGTGGTGAAGTTTGGACCGTATCAATTTTAAGATTGGCGAAGTTGGGCAAGGACGAGAGTAAATAAGGCCACATTTAATTTAGCCTATTTTTATATAAGCGTTGGTATATAGTTGGAGATTAATTTATATTTTTAAAACAGGACGTGAGCAGGTTCGAGCTGAAGAGGCCTCGGACCGACATCAGGCTTAGGCCTAATTGGTGAGTGGACTTTTGTTTTAAATAATATACGTGCTATGGTTCTGAACTGAACAATTTCTTCTGTTGAGGTCATTTTATTTTGTTGGTTTTATTTATTTTGAAGAGTTACCGAAAAGGGGATTTTTCGGTAAATTATAAATATTTTTATGAGGAGAGTATGTATATAAATTCTAGCTAGCCATATGTGTCTGTCCACCTTAATGCCGTAGTATCTAACCACATTATGGTGTGACGCAAGCGTTAGACGCAAGCGTAGCAGCCCTATATGAGTGTTTAATTCATATAGGGGGTATGAGTACATATTTATACACTCGTCCGTCCACCTTAATGATGTAGTGTAGCACCGCATTAAGACGTGACGTGAGCGTTCGGCGCGAGCGTAGTAGCCCTATATAAATTATTTTAAATCTATAAAATAATTATATAGGGAGTATGGACGTATGTAAATACATACATATATTGGTGTATATTTTTGAGATAAAAGATTTATCGTGTAGAGCATGCACTCGACTTTATTTGAGATTTAAATTGAGAAAGAAGAAATATTGTTATTTATTTCCTTTATTTATTCTTTTTATTTTGTTCACTCACTCTAACATTTTCAAATGTTTTCCCTTGGGCCATTCGTTTTAAAAATGCCCAGTCTGCAGAGTCCGGGTTGGCACTAGTAGAAGGCGAGACATAGTTACCCACTTCTCCACCACTCTTCACCAGTAGGTTACCTGATAAACCTACCAGTGTATCTTCATGCTTCCTGTAATTTTTCTTTAGTAGCTTTGACTACCCTTGGGGTTAGCGAATATTTTAATGGTGGTTTGATAAGATTTATGTTATATTATTTGGATATTTATGGGTAATTCTTAGATTTTCCGGGTCAGGGTTGTTCATTTTCAAAGGGGGTTTACCAAGTTTTTTAGTAAATTTTTCTTAAAAATTGGCCCGCAAGACTTATTCTGGGTTTCAAGGTAAAATTCAGGGTGGGTCTTCACACCGCCTATGCTCAACAGGAAAAAGATCTCGATCTTGTTTGGTCACAGAATGAATGCCCTCATTTGGAATTGTCAAGGAATTGCGAATCGGAAGACGAGATATGCCTTGCGGATGCTAATCCAGAAACATCATGTGAATATGGCTTTCCTTTCAGAAACCCATTGTACGAAGGAGCAACATGAGACACTGGTTCGTTCAATGGGGATGTCACATATTATCCACTTCGATCGAGAGGGGCTGGCTGGAGGCTTGGCTCTTTTGTGGGATGACACAATCCACATCTCGGTTCGAGATGTGTAGTATTACTTCACAGATGTTGACGTCTTCAGACCTGCGAATTCATCTTGGCGATTTACGGAGGGTTGTAGCTGGAGATTTTAACGAGATCTTAGAGATGGGGGAGAAGACAGGAGGCCGGATTCGAACCTTGCAACAGATGACTGACTTCCGGGAAGCCTTGGGGATTGTCACCTCTCGGACATGGGGGCTGCTGGAGGTTTATACACATGGGCGGATTCACGCACCAAGGAACGTTTGGATAGAGAGGTTTGTTCACAAGCCTGGTTATCAGAATTTGGATTTTCAAGAATAATCAATCTTCCTCCGAGTCGGTCTAATCATGCCCCCCTTTTGTTTGAAGTCCGGAAAGAAGAACCTGTGGCTAATAATGGGGGAAAACGATTTCATTTTGAGGAGATGTGGTGTGGACATGAGGGCTTCAATAAGTTTGTTTCAGAAGCTTGGAATCAATATACAGGGGGTAGTCCCATGGTGAGTCTTTGCCGGAAAATTCGAGACATAGGGGAAGAGTTTCTGAAATGGGATAAATCTATATTCCAAGGCCGTAAATTGGAGTTGGAAGGAGTGAGAGAAGAGCTTCACTTACTTATGAAAAAACCGTTCAACTAGAAAGATCAAGAAGAGAAGCAACGTTTATCCAAGAGGATGAACGAATTGTTATCTACAGAAGAAACCTACTGGTGATAATGTTCACGGGAAATATGGTTGAAGGATGGTGAACGAAATTCCAAATTTTTTCACAAGAAAGCTTCAAACAGGCATCAGCGAAATCGAATCAAAGGGCTTTTTGATGGGAATGGCCATTGGCAGGACTCTCCGGAGGGGATTGAGAGTGTAATATTATCATATTTCTTTGATTTGTTTTCTCACCAGCCTCCTAACATTGCATCTCTGGAACCTGTTCTGCAGACCATTTAAGCCCGAGTTACGGCAACTATGAATCAATCTCTACTGGAACTATATACAATGGAAGAGATCCGAGTTGCTCTTTTTCAGATGCATCCCTCTAAGGCCCCTGGACCAGATGGTATGTCACCTTTTTTCTATCAAAAGTATTGGGGTGTAGTTGGTGGTGATGTTAGTAGAGCAGTTATCTCCTTCTTAACTACAAAGGAAATGCCGCATGATTTAAATTTCACCAATGTGGTTCTTATTCCGAAAGTGAAGGAGGTACTGAACATGTCTCTATTGCGCCCTGTAGCATTGTGCAATGTAATTTACAAGATAGCTTCTAAAGTTCTCTCCAACAGATTGAAAGAGTTTCTGCCGGAAATCATTTCACAGCAACAAAGTGCATTTGTTCCCAATAGACTAATATCTGATAATACTCTTATTGCTTCAGAGCTAGCTCATTATATGCACAGACTTCTAGAGGTCAAGAGGGCTTCATGGCATTGAAACTCTACATCAGCAAGGCGTATGATAGGCTCGAATGGGATTTCCTAGAGAGGATTATGCTTCGGCTTGGGTTTGATTCTGGATGGGTAACTCTAATTATGCATTGTCTCTCTACAGTTAAGTATTCATTCTTAATCTGACAGGACCCATCCCTATTTCACTATGAAGTTGAATAGACCCTGCGGGCCCATTTTAGAAATGACTTGATTAAAAATTCGGCAGTCACTCCTAACGTGGACTACCCAACCTGTAAAAATACATTTACACTTCTAATCTAACCATCCTTATTCTCCTGGAGCCACCCTGCTCCTAATAACACATCACATCTCATTACCTATGAATTTCACTAATTTACAACGACAGTCTTAAAGGTATTCAAAACATCACTAACCCGACAAAACACAAAGAAAACTATAACAGAGTAATACATGGAAGCTATGTTGTTGACTATGCCTCAACTCTGGGTATGCCCAACCTCCACTCACGTGTCCTGCAAACTGGGCATTTGAAACTAAAGGGCCAAGGAAAAGTATTTGAAAAACGTTAGCGTGAGTGGACGAAAATAAATAAGTAAAAGGACATAGGATAAGAAACCAAAACTTTAATATTTTCCCACTTTCCAATAAACAATAAATCCGTTGCATGCAAGTGTTAATAGAACCTTCATAAAGAAAATCTCAAGAAATCGGACTAGCCCCGCTAATCAAAATATCGACAAAGATAAATAATAACATTCGTAAAAGAAAGTACCAAAATAATAGGGCTAGTCAAAACAACAAAGATTCATAAAAACCTTCGTAAAATGGAATATCAAAAAGATGGACTAGCCCCGCTAGTCAAGACAACAATTATAACTAAGAAGCAGATATAGCCACACAAGTGAGTCTTCCAGGCTCGGGTGCCTCCCAGGCAAAAGTGCTCCCATAGTCCCTACACCTTCACGTCATAATAACGGAGAGGGTGCAGGGCTTGCATGATGCTGCCTGCAACATCACATCACTACTAGGGCGGAAAAGGCTTGTGTGACTCCACTAGGAACGTGGTAGCCACATTGCCTTGAAAGGTGGAACAACATGTTAGCATGAATAATAACGATCCAACAAGTATGACATAAAAAAGAAAAATATAAATCCATGTGAGTTTTGGGGAAACTCATAACTAAAGCATAAGTACGATTCTCAACCGTACTCGAAAAAATTTTAAGAGCAAGGAAATTAATTAAGTTTAATGACGTGTCCCACACGTTAAAATGCTCAATGAAATAAAATAACTCAAATAATTATCATGTTTCGAAAACTAGCCAATACACAAATCTTTAATAAAGTCTCAACTCCGGAAATCATAAAGAATAATATAACTCAATTACCAAATCACTCACCCAAGCTCAAATCCATGCATCAAACTCAAATAAATTCCAAGATCATTTCGTAAGCCGAAATTATAATATAAGCTCGAAAAATAGAACAATAATTTCAAAAAAAGAACATGCATACATATCTATTTAAAAACAAAGTGTCCACTCACAAATTTAGGTATAAGCTCGACGATATCCGTAACGCCACTCATGAGAGGTCTCCACGTATCCTGACACCATAAGCATGTTTAGAACCACTCTTCAATTTAGGAAAATAAATGCTTTAACATAAGAACCGAAACCTTTCCACTTAACCCACTATTCAAGCTAGGGTACGTTAAGCTAATTGGATTTCCACCAAACTTCAATCACAACCTCACTTCATCGATTCTAGCACTTTAGGACCATAACCAAGGAAATCTAATGGTCAAATCTTCCCAAGTAGTACACCGACAAAACCAAACTTCAAATAATCCCAAATCTATTCAAAACTTCATCAAAATTCTCAAATTTCATACCATTGGACTCCCTTCATCATAAAAAGTTAAATATCTCGAAAAACTATCCAAAAGAGGCGGCGCCGCCATCTGCTCCGCCGGCAGAGGCGGCCGGCCACCGCCAAACTCCGACCACCTCCAATACCCACCAAATTTTAACACAATTTTCCTCTCAACAAACTAAACAACTTCCTCAACTAGCACGAAGATCAATTTTATGTAGAGGTTTTGACAGCACCGGTACCCCAACTTTTGTGGCACGGTCAAAGTGGTATCCAGACTTTAAAAACTATCAGTGTGGTACCCAAACTTTGTTTTTGCTACCAAGGAAAGGCCTGAGGCCAATTTCCGTCACGGTGCCGTCTGTTTGCTGACGTGGCTAGCATCAGGTCCACCAAAGAAAGGGCAAAAACGACATTTTACACAGTCTGCACCCAAATTGAGTCAAAACTCGACTTCCCTCCTCTCGAACTCCCTTTTCTCTTCTCTTCTCTGAAACCTAATCTAAATCGCACCTGCATCCCCTTCATTCTCTCTCAAATTTAAACCTCGATCGATCTACCGAAATTTCGCAGTCCACCATCTTCTCCATATTCGTACCCAAAGAGACCCCCCAATCTCTCTCTTCTCTTCTCTCTAGTCGGCCACAAACTCTGTCCTCTTGTTCGTCCCCAAATTGAAAGACCCAGGAGTGATTTGAAGAGTGAGAAAAGCGAAAGGGAAAACCAGAGAGGGAAGCAAATTAGACGAGAATGGAGGCGAAGGTGAACGAGCTGACTCAGAACTTCGGGCGATTCAAAGCGGCGTTGATCCATAATGATTTCGATATAGTTTCTAATCTCCTTTCGGATTTGAAGGTAATACCGATTTTCAATACCCTAACTTTTTTTGCTTCAATTTGGACATGATCTAATAACTACGAGTTGTGTTATTGTATGCGTAGTGCTGAATTAGATGATCAATTTTGTGAATTTCAGCTATTTGGTTAGGTTTTTGTTTGAATTGGAGGTCTGTTGTTAAGGTTGCGGTGATTGGGAAGCATTTTAGGTCTTTTTGCTATTTACAGATAAAGAGGGAGGAGATGGGTTTAAGGAGCAAGAGCTGAGGAGCCTAGACCTTGTGGCCTTGGAATACGCTGATCTTAATCTCACCCACAATGTTACCCAGGTCTCTGTTTTTGTTAGTATACTCCTTAATGTTGTTGATAGGATAAAAAGTTTACATCTTTCAAATAAAGCTCATATTTTTGTTGATGTTAGGTTGTCTTTTTTGAATTGCAGGAACTGGGTCATGAGAGAATCAGGCTACTTTGGGATCTTTGAAGTCTGGTAAAACTTTTACAGTGTTAAATAATTGGTTAAGTTGCGTGTTTGATAACATGAGTTTCGAATTAATTTGTTTTGGTTATTCTTTTTTACCATGCTTTTGAAAGTTGTTTAAATTAAACCTTAAGGCTAGCTGATATCTTTGATTAGATTACCTATCTTGTTTTCCAATATCTTATAACTAATATATAGTAATTTCACAAATTTCACAAGTGTTTGATGACTTGGTTTTGCTGTGGTGTTTCCATTATTGATTTTGATTGTTTTAGTTGTGGGTGTGCGGTGGCAAATCAAACTTTATAAACTGAGTAAATAATGGGTTGATCAGACCAGTTGGTTGATCTCAGTTTTCTGCATTATTGTGTAAAAGTGTGATGATTGAATGATGGTGTGATTACTTAGTCTCTTTGTGCTCAGTGACTAGGATTAACTTTTCTCAAGCAATTTAGATTTTGCTTCATGAGTTTGCTTGAATCATGATCATCTCTTCTTTTTCTTTTTTTGTTTCTGAGTTTTAATGTACTCTTGTTCACTGGACAGCAATACTACTTGTTTTACCTGGTGTCTCATGTGTCCTTATTGACAAAAAATAAATAGAATAAAATTTTGTTCAAGCTTGTAGTTTTTGGGTTGTCTTCATGAAGTTTTCCAACTTGTTCAAGCTTAGGGGAGTAGGTTATTATTTATTATTTACAGTAGTTTTTTTTTCTAATGAGAATGATATTACTTGCAAGAGTTTGTGGAAATTAGTAATTTTGGTGTGTGTGTGTGTGTGTGTGAGAGAGAGAGAGAGAGATGAGAAATTGGTGTCATAGGAATATAGGAAGAACAATTCAGATCTGCATCTTTTATGTTCTTGATCAATTGGTTATTCCTTTGTGAACCATGTTAGTCACTTAGTTAATTCTTGCAGAAAAGATGAGTTTCTATAGAGTTGTTAGGTATTTGTTTATACTATGATAAATTGTTGTGTTTGTTAACGTATATGTTGTGTTTATTAATTAGGTATATTGTAATAGTATAGATAATTCTTTCTTGTTTCAATGTTGGATTGTAACTTCTGTATTTATGGTTCTTGTTATGGAGGATCATCTTGGTAGGAAGTAAAGCTTCAGGATTAGGTTTTTTTTTGTTGTTACCTACTAGGAATCATCTTTAAAAGAGGAAACTTGATTCGAGTCAAAATCAGTGATTTTCCTAATGCATATCTTCAACTTCGAAAAATCATAAGTAATTGTAAGAAAATCTTTTTTGTGCGATTCCAGTTCCAGATTGATCTTTAGGATGTCTATTTGAAATGTCATGAGACACCAAGCTTTAATTTCCAGTTGAACCATATCGTTTTTAACCAAAGACTTTTTTGGTCAGAATTTCAGTTATAGGCACTTTTCTGATTTTGTACCTTTGCTTTTAGTCTTAGTGTTTGCCTATGATTCTTACTCTTTTTGGTATGATATTATATAGATATATAGATTAGACTATAAGGTTCTTTACATGTAATTTGTTTCTCAAATTGAAGTTAGAGATGAAGGTTTTGGTATGCTTAAAGTTGGCTGAACATTAGTAGTGCAGAACTGTTTTTACTTCTTATCTTCTGTTAGTTGTCGTTGTGGTAATCTAATTTTGCTACTTAAGTTGCAAGTTTTGTGTGTTTCCTTTTTGAAACATTGGAGTGGTTGTTAGAAGTTTAATTGTGTTGGAAATGTCTTGTTGCATTGTGAAGCCAAATGTGGTTGTTGAATTGTGTTGGAAATGTCTTATTTGTGTTCCACAAGTCCAAAGGGCACCAGCCCCACCCAAGGAATCAAAACCTATTAAGGACCAGGTCATAAAGTCTAGAAATGGATAGAAGAAAATGAAGTTGGCAATGAAGGGTAGTTTTGTTGGAAATGGTAATTCATCAGCCGACCTCAACACGACCTCCTACTCAAAGCAGCTAAAATCATGGAGCAAGGGGTGCTAAAAAAAGTGAATGTGCTGACTTTTAAGTTAGAGAAACATAATGTGTACTTCATCATGTTTTGAAATCAATTTTTTGCAAACAATTTGGTTCCTTGAGTTTTTGGAAACCAATTAAGCTTAAATTCTAATGCATAGTATGTTTCTCATGTTGAACTGATGTTGATTTTAATGGTTTTAATTCAGTGATATTGGTAGCCTTTTTTGGTTCTATGTTTGAATTTCTATGTTACATTTTCAGCAATTGCATAGTATTTATTGACAGCACATAAACACAACAGCAGTGCCTAAACTTTACTGAACTGATCAATGCCCAGGATGAAAACCCAAGATTCAATTTTAAAGATTTTGGAAAGAAAACGGTTATGGAGAATTAGAAGGTTATTTTTGTCATTGCACCTTTTTTTGGTGAGCCCCATGCCGGCCACGTCAGCAAACTAACGGCACAGTTACGGAAATTGGCCTCAGACCTTTCATTGGTAGCGAAATAGAAGTTTGGGTACCACATTGATAGTTTTTAAAGTATGGGTACCACTTTAACCGTGCCACAAAAGTTGGGGTACCGGCGGTGCATTTTCCTCTTTTATGTAAGTAGGAGAAATTACCTCGTGAAGTAAAATTCTCAAATCACAAATCCTAGAATTTGGATTCGTCGATTCTCTCTCCATGTTGCAAATCGATGGAAACCCTTTAGAGGTTTTGTAGAGCTTGGCAAGATGAACAAATCCCAATTAGTCACATCGTTCAATTTGGCCGGAGTTGGCCGGAATGTGAAAAATAGCCGATAATATAGTCATACTTTCTTCCCTTCGATTCATCTCATATGGTCAGAAAGAAGTTGCATGGAATATATGGTTGGAGAGGTCGTTCCAATACGAAGAGAATGTGACCGGTCTCATCACTAGAGGTGGCCGGAATTGGCGCCGGCCAGGCCGAGAAGTTTCGACAGCAATTCTAGAAATTCTGCGCAATTTCTAGAATTTTCCAGAAATGGTTGGGGGGCTGATTTGTTATTTATAGAACTTAAGTTTTCTGTAAAATTACAAATCTGCCCCTGACTTTAAACCCTTGTAACTTTTTCGTACAAACTCCGATTAAAACGTGACACATATCCATAAACTCGGTTTAATGTCCTCTACGACTTTCATGAAGAAAGTTTTCTCAAATTTCGAACGAAGGAAAAAGTCAAATTTTAGAGTCACTAAAAACTCGAATACGAAGGTAAAAGTAAAAATGATGATCGCTTACGGTCCAAATGGTGGTAAAAGGTGAAATAAGGTTCGGGGCGTTACATAATCAATGGAGCACCTAGAAGCTTATTACTCCACATCGGGGTTTAAGACGAGGTGACCCTATCTCTCCATACTTATTCCTACTCTGTGCAGAAGGTTTATCAGCCATTATAACAGAGTCAGTGTATCGACGAGATTGGAATGGTCTACATGTATGTCAAGGAGCTCCAACAATAAGTCACCTTCTTTTTGCTGATGACAATATGTTATATGCTAGAGTTACGACCCATGAGTGTGAGGTAATTACGCAGATTTTGAAGGTTTATGAAGAAGCTTCTGGTCAACAGGTGAACCTACAGAAAAGTAATGTTGTGTTTAGTGGTAATGTTCTTCCTCATTTGAAGCGGGATTATGCTACTAGACTGGGTGTGCAGATGGTAGACAAACATGAGAAGTATTTGGGAATTCCTACTTTTGTTGGTCGTTCTCGTCATGACACCTTTGCCTATATCAAAGATCGTTTAGCAAAGAAGCTAACAGGCTGGCGATCTAAATTATTGAGTGCAGCTGGTCGGGAGATCCTAATTAAGGTAGTGGCCTAGGCGATGCCTATTTATACAATGAATAACTATCTATTACCACAATACCTCATTCAGGACCTACATCAATTGTGTGCCAAATGTTGGTGGGGAGGTACTGATGAACATAGGGGTATGCACTGGAGGGCATGGGATGCGTTATGCAAACCCAAGTCAGAAGGAGGTATGGGTTTCAGACACTTTTTTGTTTTTAACCTTGCTATGCTTGCAAAATAGGGTTGGAGATTACTTCAGAACCCGAATTCTGTGTCGGGAAGACTTTTGAAAGCTATCTAGTTTCCTCATTGTAATTTCTGGGAGACCAAGTTGGGAGAAAATCCTTCTTATGCATGGAGAAGCATCATAGATGGTAGAGACACTCTTCGTCATGTAGTTAGACGTTTGATTGGTAATGGTGAGGACACAAGAATCTGGGATGACCCGTGGTTAGTGGGGGAAGATCTGAGTTGTTTTCGGGATGTCAGATATCAAAAAGTAGTTCAATTGATGATCAGTCTAGGTTTTTGGAACTCTTCTCTTCTCTCTACTCTATTTCCGGTTCATGTTGTTCAAAAAATATTAGCTCTTCCTCTCAGTCAACAAAACAGGCCAGATAAATGGAGTTGGGTGAGGATAAAAAAGGGCAGTTTACAGTTAAATCAGCGTACCACTTAGCTAGAAAACGGATTTTGGAAGAAGGTGCAATCGGACCGAATCCAAGTTCTCAGCTTTGGAACCGTGTCTAGAAAGCTTCGGTGCCAATGTCTATCAAGATTTGTGTGTGGAAAGTTGTCTTAAATATTCTACCCACACGGAGTAGGCTAAGTGAACGAGGTATTGATATTGATACACAATGCCCATTATGTGAGGAAGAAGTCGAATCCCCTTTGCATGCCTTAAGAGATTGCTCCCATGCGTCTTCTTTGCTACAGTTAGCTCATATACCTACTCATGCGATGGCGATAAATGTCAAGGTTCTAAAAGTCGGCGCCCAGGGCCACCTAGGCGCTAGAATGGGCAAGGCCGTTCCGATTTTGGCCTAGTCACTGCTTCTGGGCGGAGGGAAGAAAATTGACCACTTGGGCGGCTGGGCGGTGCCTAGGTGGTTCTAATTAGGCGCCCGTTTTGCTTGGGAAAAAAAAACGACATGTTTGGGACAAAATTCACAAAATCCAGCCTCCTCAATCAAGTTGCACAACGTCTCTACTCTCTCTATATCTCTTCGGCAAGACCGCCGCATCAGCGTCACCACCTCTCCTCTCTCCTGCATGACCTGGTAAGTCTTCAATACCCTCAAATAAAAACAGAAGGGAGATGTTGGATCTAGGTTTCTGAAGAAGTAAAGAGAGACAAAGATGTAGACATGTAGAAGATATGAGAGAAAGATAATGGTGGAGATGAGAAGAAAGGGAGTTGAAGAACCTTGGCCAACCCAAATTTGCACAACTGAAGAACAGAAAGAGAGTGGTTATGGTCTGGGGATTCTTAAAAAAAAAAAAAAAGGTCTATGCATGTAGTAGTTGATGATGACCACAAGTTTGAACTATATTGCGATAAAGTTTATGATATAGGCATTCTCAGCTGCGGAGGTCCGCACCAATGATTTTGATGCGGATTTACATTTTTACACCACTTTTCGATAAAATTTCTCCATCTCCACCGTCTAGTATCTAGATAATATTGTGTAGATCATCTCTGCAAAATATCAGCCAATTTGGTAATCGTTAAGGTCCTCAAAATTGCGTTTTTCTGTTTTAAACATGAACAGTTCATGTTTGACAAAATTCAGTCCGTCAATTTGTTTTTCGAGTTTGAGGGCCTTAACGATTACCAAATTGGCTGAAATTTTGTAGAGATGATCTACACAATATTATCTAGATACTACACGGTGGAGATGATGAAATTCGATCAAAAAATGGTGCAAAAATAGAAATCCGCAACAAAACCATTGGTGCGGACCTCCGCACTTGAGAAAGACTGTGTGTGTGTATATATATATATATATAATAACTGCAAAAGAAAAGAGATTGATAATTCTGTCCAGAAGAGGAAAATAAACTGTATTTTCAGACATTTATACCTTTTATATATTTATTTTTTAAATATATGTTACTAAAAAATAAAATAAATACAAAAATACAAATCCGATTAATCCCCGATTAATCTTTTGGGCGCTGTCCGCTCGACTACCGCCCGGCGTTTTTTAGAACCTTGACAAATGTAGTGGATTGGTTAGTCATCTCTCATTCCCAATCCCCATCTACTTTTGATGCCTTATTGGTGTTTGTTTGGGCTATTTGGCATAATAGAAATGCTAAGGTTTGGAACAAAGAGGTAAAAATGACAGATGAGATTGTACCCATTACTTTGGGATGGTGGGAGGATTACAAGTCTGCTTTGTTGACATCACGTACCAAACCTCCAACACAGGTAAATATGAAGTGGACGAGACCACCACCTGGGTGTGTGAAATTAAATGTGGACGTTGCCTTTGATCTGCACACCGGAGCTACAAAAATGGGTGGAGTATTTTTTCAATTACCTGGGATAGTGTTTAGGAGCATTTTCTTCGGCTCTTGACAATACAAGCTCTGCTCGGCATGGGGAGCTATTAGCTCTACTGGAAGGGGTGAGAAACGCCTCTCAAAAGAAACTGAATCCCTTGTTGGTTGAAACTGATTGTTAGGTACTGATGACTGCACTACATGATGATTCCTTGAGTTGGTCAGATCTTAGCTTTCTTTTATCAAACCTTAAAGAAGCTTTAGCTCTGCTTCCTTCAGCGGTCGTTAGCTTTGTTTCTCGTTCTGCCAATATGGCAGCTCACCTTATGGCACAATATGCCTCAGTCCTTGTAACAGGATTCACAACCCACATACCTCTGCCTGTGGAGGTTCTGATTTATTCTAAATGTAATGATTCCTAGATCAATGAAGGTATTCATCCATTTTTAAAAAAAAGAAAAAGAAAAAAAGAAGTTACAATGTTTACCAATTCGATTAGATTTTAGTAGAAGAATTGGTAGTATTAATTATAGAGATGAGAAAATAGATCGAGTGATAGACTTAAGAGCAACTCGCCAACTTGCTTAAAATCAGTTTTGACTGAAGGAAGAAAATGATGGGTTAAAAGAGTGTGCATTTAGTAAAATAAAAAGGACATAAGAGGAAATTTAAGAAAAAAAAATTAGAAGTGTGTATTAAGTATATAGGGGTGTCTGCTTTTCAAATTTGAGAATGAATGTGAAATTTCACAAATATTGAAGGACAATAAGCTATTTGTGTGGTTATTTGGTGACCTTCCATGGCTGGTACCAATAACTAGCTAGCTTCATACATGTTGTCGGTGGAGCTCTAAATTGGAAGTTTGTTTAGTTCTCATGTAATCACTCCCTAATGGTCAATTTAATTTACCAACGCTATATACTTACTTGAGTTATTTGCTTTGATGGTGTGATTCTTCGATTCCACTTTATTTCCGAGCGAGAATACTGCACTCAAATATCCACTGAGACCATCGTCGATAGAGTTACTGTATAATCAAGAGATTTACCTTGTAGCTGTGTACATTGTACAAGAAATGTGAAATCACTACATGAAACTAAAATAGGAATAGTTCATAGTATATTAGACATGCCCGATATTTAACGAGTAATGCTGTCTCACACACCAACGACACCATACATATTTTCTTATCTCCGAATATTGCAACGGGATGATTCCGAAATCTCAACCCCAACGCTCAATGCCTCAATCCCTAGGCCGTACTCAATTAGGTAAGAAGAAAATTCTTACTAAACCCACCGCCATATCTTTATATGGTTATTTTATTTTTGGCTTCAATATTAATAATTGATTGACGTATGTATGTTCAAGATTCAAGAGATAGCAACGACTCATGTCAGACTGTCTGCACATAAAATCTGTAGGATCATTTATCTTCTCTACCAAAGCTTTAAGATCTACTCGCTTCCCTAAACCTGAAATCCAAAAAACAAAAAAGCTGAAATGTCATTGCTGACTTATAAAATGGGAAAAACTACTGGGATCGACAGTATTAGGCACCACCTGTCCCACTGAGATTTCCCAACAAGCACCATAAATAGATATTACACAACTCCACATGATCTGTTCTTCAGTTCTCACTCCTCACTCCTCACCTAAACACAACCCAAAGCTTCATTCTTTCTTCTTGTTTATATGACCCAACAAGTCCCCAAGTCCCCAACTGAGCTCTATTGATTCTTATGGCTGCTGCTGCATTAGTTTGAGCAGTTTCGGCAAGAAGAAGAAGGATGAAGGTGTCAAGACTAGCTTGGCTGCTTTCTTTGCTGCTGTGCTTTACATTGTGTTTGGGATACAATGTAAGCTACGACAGGCGCTCTTTGATTATCAATGGCCAAAGAAAGTTGCTCATTTCTGCTGCCATTCACTACCCTCGTAGTGTCCCTGCGGTAACTTTGCAAACCCACTTTACTCTTTTCTTTATAAATGGAAATAAATGGTTTTGAAGGTTGCTAAATCTCTTGGATTGTGCATTTGCTTGGTAGATTAGCACGGCCCGATTGCTTCATTTGTTGCTTTTATATCTCTATGGATTCGGAATTTGGAGTTGTTGTTATGAACTGTTTGTGGTAAAGGTTGCTAATTGTGTTACTTGGTGCTTGGTACTTGTGATTTAAAGCATGAATGTGGTGTGTAGATGTGGCCGGGGCTAGTTCAGACGGCAAAGGAAGGAGGGGTTGATGTGATTGAGACATATGTGTTTTGGAATGGTCATGAACCGTCTCCAGGCAATGTGAGTCAACTTTGAGGATACTGAAAGGCTTTGGCAATTTCATTAGGGATAGTTTGTCTTAATGCTTAAAACTGATTTGGTTTCAGTATTATTTTGGAGGACGATATGATCTGGTCAAGTTTGCGAAGATCGTGGAGGATGCTCGAATGTATTTGATTCTTCGAATTGGCCCATTCGTTGCAGCAGAATGGTACTTTGGGTATGTCATTCTATTCCATATTGTAACATTGGTTGGTTTCAGTCTTTGGGTGTTGGCTTTTGATGCATAACATCCTGGAATATCATGTTCATTACTGTTTTCTTCAAAACTCCTAAGAGATGTTTGTTTGATACAGCGGGGTACCAGTGTGGTTGCATTATGTGCCTGACACTGTATTTCGAACTGATAATGAGCCCTTTAAGGTACGGAAGTCAATTCTTCAACCCCATTCTAGAAATGTTTCTTGAACCTAATCATATGTCATTTAACTATGATGGAGGTTCTTATTACCTATCTATGATAGGGATTAGAATCATTAGATTTCACCAATTTGTTCCTATTGCATTCATGTATATCCATGTTATGATTTCCCCTGTGATTAAGAAGGTACTTCCTTAGTGTTCATATAAGACTTGTTCTCAAATGGCATCCAACTGTATTGTTCGCAATAACTAGACAATTGTTTTCAATTTATGCAGACAATATTCTATTGTAACGACTTATTCAGACTTGAATGAATTAAACCTGTTCTCTTGATAGTTTCTTCATCCTCTTCTGTCATTATTCTTCCTCTCATCTATTCTCTCCTGATTGCTTTGGTGCTTCATTACAATATTTGTCATGTGAAATTCATGATTTTCATCTCTAATCATATTGTTTGCTTCTTCTGGTCCAGTATCACATGCAGAAGTTCACAACACTCATAGTTAATCTAATGAAACAAGAAAAGCTTTTTGCACCTCAAGGAGGTCCAATTATTTTGGCCCAGGCAAGTATCTTTCACTTTAGAAGTAGTTTGATAAATTTTTAATGTGCCTATTCCTTATCTACTCTAGGAAACATGCTAGAGATTAATAAAAGAAACAAATATAACTGATGAACCATGTTTCCTTCTACTAAAATGGGAGCTCTACACCTGTTATGGCCTGGTGACCTATTGGACAATAATCACAAGATATATGGCTGATGAAAGATAAATTTTGAAATTTTTCTTACTTTCTTGTTCTTACTCACCTGCATGCAATGTATTGTTGAAGTACTTGATATAGCTTATATGGAAATTATATTTGAGTCTTGAAGTACACTACTTTAAAAGGATATTGTTTATGAAGTAATTTTCTAGATGCATCTCTCTTGGAGACTCCCTCATTTCTAAATCTGGATAACTTTTATCAAGGGAAATTTCCATAGAATGTGTTTCAGAAAGCCACAAAAACAATGTTTTTTCCCTCCTTTTCTTTACTCTGGTTTGTAGTCATAGTTTTCTTGTTCCAAGCTCACAACATTTGCTTTTTTTTTTTTTTTTTTTTTTTCAAGTAAATTGGCCTGAAATTTTGGACTTTGTAAACTTGCTTTTAGGTTAGGTCTTCCTAGGCAGGACATAGAAAGAAAATTAACGAGATTTTTAGCTTTCTGCTTCAATTTCATTTATTCTGTCTTTTGCTGCAGATAGAAAATGAGTATGGATACTATGAAAAAGATTATGGAGAGGGAGGCAAAAAATATGCACAGTGGTCTGCTAGCATGGCTGTTGCTCAGAATATTGGTGTACCATGGATCATGTGCCAACAGTTTGATGCTCCAGAGTCTGTGGTGAGTATCTTTATTTAAAGTGCTTTTTAAGTAATAGAAATACTTTATATATATAAATATATATGATTATCAGATCAACTTGAAAAATGATCCAGATTCCAAGTATTGTGTTAAGAAAGTTATTCATAACTCAGTGTGTACACAATCTTCTGTTTTACTTGACCCATTTTGAATAATAAAGTTGGGAAAGAATGAGAAATATGATACCCACATGTTTCTTTTGCAGATAAATACATGCAACTCCTTCTACTGTGATCAATTTACACCAATTTTTCCGAACAAACCTAAAATTTGGACAGAGAATTGGCCTGGCTGGTAATGTAGTATATCTTTCATGTCTCTCTGTTATTGCATCTTTTTAATATTACAGCTTGGTATGCATCTTTCTAATATTATTTTATCATTTTCTGTCATCTCCATCAAAGAATCGTACCACTCTTTGTACACTTGTAGTTCAGATAGATTCATTGACATTTGGTTTGATTCCTAAAGTTCACTTTCCATGTTTTTAAGCTGAGACACGGTTATCAATCTCTATATACCAACCTGTATGTTCATATCAAAAAATTTCACAGTTGCTGCATATGGTCCATACATGCAAAGCAAATCTTAATTTATCCTTGCTTCATATGGTTCAAGTGTGAAGCAAAATATACTTTTCTCCCTTGCTTGTGGAATAGGTTTCTTTGATGCCAAACATCTGTGATAACTGTGAGATCCATATTTTTTAGATGAACAGATATCTACATTTCAAGTATTTATAACAGAGCTTTGTAGGGGAAGTTAGTTCATTTGAATTATGTCATTATATCTGCTCGGCTTCTTGACTATATGATGGTAGCGTCAGGAAAACTACAGGCTTGCCGAATGCCTCTAAGATGGCTATCAGGAAAAAGTTGATTATTTCTAGATTAACACTCTAGAGTCCACATTTGATTCATTATCTATATTTCGGGTGTCAAATACCATGTGTCTGATATGAAGTATGCCAT
Source organism: Fragaria iinumae (assembly GCA_009720345.1). Taxonomy (NCBI): domain Eukaryota; kingdom Viridiplantae; phylum Streptophyta; class Magnoliopsida; order Rosales; family Rosaceae; genus Fragaria; species Fragaria iinumae. The sequence continues at coordinate 18,420,264 of CM019117.1, read as the reverse complement.
GGAAGATCAGCTATCGAAGTCTCTGAAAATAAATAGATATGACAGAGGATATGTATTGTGATCCAGTGATGCCATTGATTTGATGGCATTGAGAGTATATTTCAAACTGGGAATATTAATCCTTGCATTGCAATGTTCAAAGCATAGACCTCTCTGCTGTTGCCCATTGACTTGGGTTGGCGAGGGGTAGAGAGCTCCAAACTATATTGTAGAAATTTCGAAGCATTGGTACCTTCTATGGATCTTGTTACTTCTTCATAGCTCATAGCTCCATGGAGCTCATAGTCTGAGCATATTTAGAATATTTGATGATAGTAACTATTCTCTCTCAAAACAAAATGTTCTGTAAATGCATGCAAAGGCTATTGACCGCTTGCAGTGTATATTTCTGAATGATTTAGCTTATGGTTGGATCAATCTCCCAATTACTTCAGGTTTAAAACATTTGGCGCCAGAAATCCTCACAGGCCAGCTGAAGATATTGCTTTCTCTGTAGCTCGCTTTTTCCAAAAAGGTGGCAGTGTACAAAATTACTACATGGTATTTGATTTATTTCTTGTAAATTTTATCTCGTTGCAGTTTCATTGTGTTTATAAGTTTGGTATTATTGTTTGCATTACGATTATTGGTGTGATTGTTGATACATTTCTGTCTGACTCGATTTTTTGGTGGTTAGTATCATGGAGGAACAAATTTTGGCCGCACTTCAGGTGGACCATTTATAACAACAAGTTATGACTATGAGGCACCAATCGATGAATATGGTGAGCTCTTTCAGTTATAAAGTTATGTTCAAATCTTTAAACATGCTATATGAATGTTGTGTAAGTCATAAAATTGATTTGTTTATTCTTTTTAGGATTACCAAGGCTCCCAAAATGGGCACATCTTAAGCAACTTCACCTGGCAATTAAGTTATGTGAGCATATTTTGCTTAACAGTGAGCCCACTCTTGTACCGTTGGGGCCTTCCGAAGAGGTATTTATAATATTGGTTTTATCATGGGTACATTTTCTGTTTCCCAAATAGCACTAGTTTAAAACATTGGATGTGTAACTTGGAAATTTCGTCTTCAAGATCATTTGCATTTTCAACATTATTACATGATGATACTGAACACAGAATCGGGTTGCAATATCTTTGAGGGGGTATTTATATTTCATTGTTCTTTAATACCATATCCTCTGCCACTTAGCTCTTGTAATCATTAGTTCTGTCAATTGCATTCTAATGTGATTTCAATATATTTCACTACTCGGGTGACATCAAGGAACGTTGCCTTCATTGCAGGCTGATGTTTTTACAAACTCTTCTGGAGCATGTGCTGCCTTCATTTCTAATATGGACGACAAAAATGACAAAACAGTTGTATTTCGTAATGTGTCATATCATCTACCTGCATGGTCAGTCAGCATACTGCCCGACTGCAAGACTGAAGTATTTAACACAGCAAAGGTAAATACTCAGTTTCTTGTGCCTGTATTCTTCCAAACATTATGAATCCCGATATCTTTCCCACCAAGATATTTGACTTCAAATTTAAAATGTTTTGCTTATCGTATACATACATAGGTCTGTACTCATACATGTCTGTGTCTATATATATATATTAACACACATGCATATATATGTTATAGAAACTGAAGACAGTCCACTTCTTAGACAAGCCGCATTCGAACTCTGAACCAAGTTTTTGTTGTGTATGACTTTGGTAGAGTTTTGAATTAGAAGTTTAGAACTCTTTTGTACCTAGGTCTATAATTTATAGTACTTCGTCATGAAATAGTTTATTGTCATTTGCGCCTTTACAAGTATCGTGCAGATGAAATACTGATGAAATAGTTATACAAAATTCCCTATGCTTATCCTTAATGTTCATTTATTATTTTGAGCAAGAAAGATTTACAGTTGAATATAAAATTTCCCAACAGGTAGCATCCCAAACCTCTGTAGTTGAGATGACATCTGAAACTAAAGGCTTGAAAGGGCTTAAATGGGAGGTATTTGTGGAGAAAGCTGGGATCTGGGGTGAAGCTGATTTTGTTAAATCTGGATTTGTAGATCACATCAATACCACAAAATTTACCACTGACTATCTGTGGTATACAACAAGGTTTGTCGTTCCTCATGATGAAATCAACTTCATGTATTAATCTAAACTGTCATTTGATCAAGAATTTCTTAAAATGATTTTAGGGACATCCAGCAAATTGGGTGTTGAATGGTAATTTCAGACCAATATAAAGTAATCGTAATGTACTTGCTAGATATTATAAAGTTGAAATGTATGTTTCCACTTGGTCACACATGATGAGTACGTCTTAATTTTCCCACTGACATTGCAATTTTAGTTTAGTTTTCATCCTCCTTTTGCCACTTTACAAGTACACTGTTAATTAACCTTTATTGAGGGGTTAGCCTCCAGAGTAGTTGTGTTTTAACATTACTAGTAACTGGAATAATTTACGTTGAGTACTACTAAATAGTAAATACTCTATTTCAGAGACAAACTAATATAAGAATAGGCAAGAATAATCTCTTAAATACAGAAACACGGTAGCTTTATCTGTTCTTAACTTTAAGGTATCTGTTCATTTTGAATTGATGGACATGTGTATAAAAGCATTGCATGGGTTTCATATGCTTTACCTTTGGAGCTACCTCTGCTTGTTGTTTCTCTAAATCAATTGTTCATTAAAAGCAAATTTGTAATCTCTCCGACTCCTAAGACTCCCTTATGGCAGCATATTTATTGATGAAAATGAAGACTTCTTAAAGAAAGGAAGCTCGCCAGTTCTTCAAATTGAATCCAAGGGCCATGCTCTCCATGCTTTCGTGAACGATAAACTTCAAGGTTATTTTCTCATCTAAAAGAGTTATGGTTTAGTATTTCATTTCTTGGTTACGTTCATCGGAGTATTTATATGGCAAAGTTATGCAGTTTTACTGCTAATCAGCTTGTGTCTCAAAGATAACTTGTGGCTATTTTTGAGACATGTGTTTGTGGCCTTTTCTTATAGTCGTATAAACCTCTCTTTATTAAACTTGTTTTGTATTGCATATAGACCCATACATATACCCGTAGATTTATAGATTGCGTTATACAAAATTTCACATTTGATGTGTAACTACTGGGGTTGTATATTGGTGATTGGTATTGTGTTGATACAATTAAAGAGCAGATATTTCATCCATAGAATAATGGGCATTCTTTTGGTTACCTGTTGATGAGTTAATGTTCAAGAACATTTTATAATTAAATCCTTTTTCTAGATAACCTCTTGCTAGTGAATCTCATATCTAGTTGGTCTTCAGATAGTGCATCTGGAAATGGCACACATCCACCCTTCAGTTTAAAAAGCCCTATCTCTCTGAAGGCAGGGAAGAATGAAATTGCTCTACTCAGCATGACAGTTGGTCTGCAGGTACCTTTGCTTCTCCTGATTAATTACCACCTGACTGTTTATTCAGGTAATAATGGCTGCAGTCCTGGTTATTTGTTATAAAGGAATGTGTCTAGTGGGTAAGTCTGAAAAGCATTCTGTGGTCTTCTGTTTTTCTTCAAAAGAAGATATCATCTTCAGAAAACTTTCCTGTCATGTTTGTATTGTAGCTGGCTTTTAGCAGCCAATTCTTTATCTTTTTTGCTCTTCTGCTAGATTTTCAATAACATATTGCTCTTTGTACTCTTAGAATGCTGGATCATTTTATGAGTGGGTAGGGGCAGGAGTAACTAGTGTCAAGATTAAGGGTTTCAACAATGGTACAATTGATTTGTCTGCGCATAATTGGACCTACAAGGTATTTCCACTCTCTCTCTCTCTCTCTCTCTCTCTCTCTCTAATACACACACACACACTTCCGCTAATGGAAAACACGAGAACTTCGAATACACCAATACCAAAGACAACCCAGTTGAAAATATTACACTATTTTAAAATACAGTACTTTAACTCGAAACTTTCATCTGTATCGTTTTCTTCCTTTTCCCAGATCGGAGTGCAAGGAGAACACCTAGGACTTTATAAGGGAGATGGCTTAAGTAATATAACTTGGATTTCAACCTCAGAACCGCCAAAGGAACAACCTTTGACATGGTATAAGGTGAATACTTTTTCCTGTCTTTCTTATGCCTGAAAGCTTAGTTGTTCGTTACTAGTTTCCTTGGGTAACAGAGAAGAATCAATTGCTTTAAAATTTGAATATGGTAGGCCATTGTGGATGCTCCGCCAGGTGATGAACCTATTGGACTCGATATGATTCATATGGGAAAAGGTCTGGCTTGGTTGAATGGAGAAGAAATTGGAAGATACTGGCCTAGGAAGAGCCCTACACATGGATGCGTTCAAGAATGCAATTACAGAGGCAAATTTGATCCAGACAAATGCAACACAGGATGTGGAGAACCAACACAAAGATGGTAAAAAGAAAAAACTAAGTGCAATTTTCATTTTCTACTAACCTTCAATTGTTTTCCAATATGATTTGGGGACAGAAATTTATCACAAATATAAAAAAAAAAAAAACAAAAAAAAAAAAACAGATTAAGCCAAGCTAGAGTCTGTACTGGGTTATAGTGTATTCAGTGTTGCCCTGTTATCAGAATGCAACCGTCATGAGATCAATGACCAACCCATGGAGAACTTTGAACCATGAAGTACAGGTGCTGGCACTTACACACACACACACACACACACATTGAATACAAAGCTTTTCTTGTTGAGATATCAATCCCACATCGGGAATATGGGACCTTGCATGTGGGTGTTTATAAGGGTTTGGGCCTCTCCATCCTTTGCCAATTGGTTTTGGTTGTGAACCCCAGACTACTTTATCAAGAGCGGTTTTCCCACGTCCACGTGTGAAGTCCAATGGACGTGTTAGGCTTGAAAATTCGCCACACGTGCTGGGGCGTGTTGAGATATCAATCTCACATCGGGAATATGAGACTTTGCTTGTGGGTTTATCAGGGTTTGGGCCTCTCCATCCATTGCCCAGACTACTTTATCATTTCTTTACTTTTTCACCCACCACTTTTCTAGTTATATATAGGTTTTACTTGCGCTATCTAGTTTATCAAACTTTCTTTTACAATAGCAGACTTCATCTTCATGGAGCTTTTAATCTCTTTTGTTCTAAAACTTATCAAAGCAAACTACACTAGTAAAAGGTAGCCATATTGTTGCGTCCACGTACTGATTCTGTTTGGAACAGGTACCATGTTCCACGGTCTTGGTTCAAGCCATCTGGAAACGTTCTGGTGATATTTGAGGAGAAAGGTGGAAATCCACTGAAAATGGAGTTTTCGAGACGGAAAATCTCAGGTGCCTGTGCTCTTGCTGCAGTACATTACCCCTCTGTTGACCTTGAATCTTGGCGTGACGGAAATGGAAGTAACAAAAGCATTTCAACTATCAATTTGAAGTGCCCTGAGAACACACATATATCTACTGTAAAATTTGCTAGCTTTGGAAATCCTACAGGCTCCTGTGGATCCTACACCAAAGGTGACTGCCACGATCCTAACTCCACTTCTGTGGTTGAAAAGGTAAGTACTTCCAACTGTCTTGTACGGGAATCAAACTGGATGATATTATTGTCTTGTAATCGCATATCTTGGATGTTTCTAGTTATGCGCATAAACCTCACCTTTCATCATCTCATGGAATTGAGTTATTGTTCTTCTGTGGACATCATTCTCTTTTGTGTATATATCTCAATATTGTGTTGCCAGTTTCCTGACATGCTTTCTACTTGCTGCAGATATGCTTACATCAAAACAACTGTGCCATAGAATTGACAGAAGAGAAATTCAGTAAGGGTTTGTGCCCGAGTGTAACGAAGAAGCTTGCAGTTGAAGTAGTGTGCAACTGAAATTTTCTTTTTTCTGAGTTGAAGAGCAGATTTATATAACGAAATTGAACGCAAGGAAGAGGAGGGAACATGCAGAGATTACCATTACCCTCTTTACGTTTGCTATAGGTATAGTGGCCACAAATATATGTCCATTGCTTCGGAGATTGAGACAAGACCAAATTCAGATCTCTTATGACATTTTTACATGCTAAAGAATATTATTTAGTTTGTGTATCACACCGGCCACATGTGAAAGATGCATGTTCTCCATGGATGATTTTTGAGTTCTTATGACCCCAAAATTTTTAACCACCAAATCTTACAATGCCATCAATGCTTAGACAAAAACTCTTACAGATGAGTATCTTGATCCTTCAACAAGCTCAAGAACAACTGCTAAAAGATGGCGAACATTCATGCAATAATTTGATATTTACACACATATGCAATCAAGTTTACCTTTGAGGAAAAAAAAACATACAATCAATTTTGCAGAGTCAAATCTTTCCATCTTTTGCATGTGCACAGAAAGTAGAGGAAAACAGGTGAAAGGGATTCGTCCTTCCCAAATGTTCCAGATCGAAAACAAATCCTAAGATTATAATGTAGGTAAGAACATATTCGTGAGTCATGACTCATGACCATTGAAGATTCAACTCGCTGTATAAACCATCAGAGCTATTACTTTCTACATAACTCGGCTAACAATTTTTTGTTTATATATGCTAAAGATGAATTTTGATATCAACTAACAAATGTTTAGCGCTAAACTAGGATATTCATGCCTATAGAGGAAAGATGCAAGGCACTGAGATTGTGCTCAAATTATAGCTTTTTCACTCCATAATAAAATCCGATAAAACAAGAAAAGGAAATCTTCAGCATTCGGTTTTAAAAAGGAAAGCGTAGAGGAAAAAAACTCGACTCACTCGAGTGAAGTCGTCACACCGCTAAAACAGTTTCGCGACATACACATAGTAATTCGGGACTAACTAATAACTCAACCACCGTGAGTTGGTAAGAGCCTAGGTGTGAAACCCTCATACCCAGGTTCGAATTCCAGTTGACGTTAATTGAAGTTAAATCCCAATTTATTCCGGTGGTCAGAGAGAAGGAAGCGTTTTAACAAGATTCCTCGGACGACACAGATGGATGGCTAGATGGTTTTATATGCCTGATGAGGTGTCAAGAAGAACCCTTATTTGGCGCAGATAACAGCCCTCTGCTAGAGAGGGAAAATAATATCTCATTTCTCTCTATAAACCTCTCTCCTTGAAATTCCGCCAAAAACTTGAAGACTGAGAAGCATGGCAGTCTCACTCTCCACACCCGCTTCCACTCTCCACCGTTTCCAGTTGTTGTCTTCTTGTCACTCCAAGCAGCTATTCCCAGTCTCCCTCTCCCTCCCAACCCCCACCCGCACGCTCCTCCTTATCTCCTGCTGCGCCGCCGCCAAGCCCCACGTCAACCAGAACCGCTCGCCTCCCTCCCCCGCCAACAACAAAACCAAGGGAAAGAAAAAGCGTAAGGGGAAGGATGTCAGCATTAGTAAGGTTGAAATTGTTGACGATGATTTCGGGGGTGAGGATTCTGATTCCAGGTCGTTGGGTTATCATCCGACGCCGCTGCCGAAGCCGCCGGCTGGGTTTGTGGTGGATGATCACGGCAGGGTGCTCATGGCTTCCTCTAAGCGAATCGCCTCTATTGTAAGTTTTTTGCTTCGTTTTCTGTTTGATTTCGAGGTCTGCTTGTAACGTAGTGTCAAGTATGGAATTTATATCTTTAAGATTGAATTTTTTATTTAAATCTTTGTGACCCTTTTTACATTTGTTGTGGGGTTATAGTTTTATATGATGAGAACAAAAAAGAAAACAGAATAAGTGCAATAATCTTGGACATCTTGACCGATCCATCAGAGTTGGAAAATGGTGAAATGGTGAAGAATTGTGTGTTTGTGGGAAATTAGAAAGTAATTATACTCATTCTAATTTGTGCTTAGATGATGAAAGTTGGGTTTGGTGATTTGGTTGTGAGAGTGGAGAAAAAAAAAAGGAGGGAAAGAGAATGTGGGGACAGAACATAAACAAAATCAAACTACAAATGTTTGAGAAAGGATTTCACAACTTGATGGAAAATAGTCATACCCGTGGTAGATCAGAGTCATGTTTGGGCTGTGATAAAGAAATACGGAAAGAAACAGGTTTAGAAGTTATCAGGTGACTTTTTAGCTTTACTTGCTTGACCTTGAGAATATGAATATTTTTTTGTGAAAAGGAGTTTCCGGGACCTGGAAGACATAATTTGACTGATATCTCCAGGTGTGGGTTCCGAAAGAAGAAAAGCACATTTCTTTTGTTTGAAGGACAGTGGTAGGCATTTTCAAATCCTGGTGGAATCATATAGCAATGGAAGTGATTGTTCTGGAGCATTGAGAAGAGTGGAGGACAAGGGTTTTTGAAGAAAGTAATCATTTGGCAATGTAAGAGTTCATTTGGCTGGTGCTGAATGTTTTACCGAGTATGCTTCCTAGAGGAAGTGGGAAACCATATACTGATAACTAGTCCTTGTTTTTAGAACATAGATCAGAACAGGCTTTTGGAGGGCAGAGAGGTGTTTCTTGAGGCAAAAAGGGATTTTGGATTTAAAACTCAAGTCAATAGGACAAGAAGGAGAATTATTATTTGGACTGGGGTGGACCCGTGGTAGGTTTGGGCTGGAATGAACTGGAGATTAACAATGTTGGGAGTGCCCAGGTCCTAAAATCAAGATGAGATGAACAGAAGGAAAATGATCATTTTTGGCATGGTGTGCTGGACTGTTGATATGTGAAAGGCAGGTTGTCTGTCAGTCTGGGGAAGGAATACAAAATGTTACTTAGTTAAGCCACTTTATAAATAATTTCTCACACATAAGTTGAAGCTTGGCCAGAATGAGTTATGACAGCTGAGACAGACTCTCCGAAACCCGGAAGGCTAAGGAAACAAGTTGAGTTCTTTAAGAGAAACGATATAGAGTACCTTAAAGATAACTGGTTTGGAAAAAATGATACTTGAGGGATGTTCATGGCATCTTAATGTGCAAGTGGGAGAATGTCTAAAGAACAATTTGCCAAACATGGTAAACTAAGGCAGTTTTATAGTTGGATTACTGTTGATGGGGGCTCCTGCTGCACAGGTGATTCAGGAAGTATTTCAGGATAGTTGGCAACACATGTTACCTTTTTTTTTTCTTTTTTTTCTGAGGGCAACGGAAGACTGATCCATTGACATAAAGAAGAAATTCAATATATTGTTTGACGCTCGTATAAAAGCCAGGGAGTATTTGATGATTTTTCCTGGTTTGTCAAAAACTTCAGGAAGAACAGAATATTTTTGCTTTTCGTTTGGAACCCTACCTCTATTATTGCTTTGAATTGGGATTTTGGATTCAAAAAAAGATACACCAATTCTTTGGTGGAAAGACTAGTTGTTCACTCTAGTTTTCCTATGAGCTGGGATTTCAGATACAGAAGAAATTTAAATGAACAGGAGATTGAGGGGTGCCTCGTTGATGGCCAAGCTAGAAAATGTTCGATTAGTGGAATCCAAACCAGATGAAAGGAGATGGAAGCTCGAGTCTACTGGGAAATTCTCTTGCAAATCTTTTCATAGATTTTTAATTAGTAGTGGACTAGACCCAATCTTTGCCTCTGCAAAGTGTATTTGGAACTCCATGGCCCCTACTTAGGTAAAATGATTGGGTTGGCTTGTGGCACATGGGAGGATGAACACTTGTGATATTCTTCAAAGGAGAAGACCAGGTTGTTGTTTTTCCCCTCATTGGTGCATTTTGTGCAAAGCTCAAGGGGAAACTGTTGATCGTGTCTTTATGCATTGTGAAGTTGTTAATTTCTTATGGAAGAAATTATTTAGGGACAGCTCCATTAGAGAGGAATGATTTTCAAAGAAAATATTTCAGCATTTGGAAAAGGGAATAAAGCCAGAATTCTTTGGGGTTGTGGGGTGCTAGCGGTAGTCTGGGTGGTCTGGATGGAGAGAAATAGAAGAATATTTGAAACCTATAGTGGGATGGAGAAGGATGACCTGTGGGAGAGAGTCAAGTTCTGGGTATTTATGGGCTTATACTTCTAAGGAATTTAACGATTATAGTCTTTCTTGCATTATTCTTAACTGGGAAGCAGCTGTAGTATAATCTCTTTGTTTAGTTTTAATTCTTAAAGATGAGCTGCTATGCCTGTAGCTGTAGCTACTCTCTTTTCTTTTAAAGCAGACTCCTTCTCCACCTCCTTGTTCTTTGCTTTTTGTCTCAATAAAAAGCTGTTTCTTTTCCAAAAAAAAAAAAAGGAGTTTGAATGATCTGGAAGTTGGGAGCCTTTGTCTTTTGTATCTCAGCCTTTGCTGGTCTCATCTATACAAGATAGTGGAAGTTGGAGACTTTGGCGGATGTTTCTTGCAAATCCTATTCACTCCCTAACCCTATTTAAAGCATTTGTTGGAAATTCCTTCTCTACCTCAGTTTATTTCCTCTTCTGTATATTTGGGGTGTTAATTTAAATTATTGCTAATGGAAGGTCCCAAATGAGCATATGAGCAGATGTTTTGCTTGTCTCTCTCCCCACAGTTGTGTATCACGTGCAAAAGAGCCAGTTTGTGAATCATCTGTTTTGTGTTCTCCGGTTGCTTTAGCTCTCTAGACAAGGGTGTTTATTAGGATTCTAATTTGAGCTTGGGACATTCCAGGATTGTGTGTCATTATAATGTGATACTACAGATTTTTTTTTTTTTTTGGAAAGGTGTGGGTTTTGGGGATATCTGCTATGAAGGTCGTGTTAAATAGTCTAGGCATCATGAAGGGATTCGTCTTCTCAATTTCTATGAATAGCTCATTTTCTGCTTTTCAATCAGATTGGAATGCGGAAGTTAGTTTCAACGTTTTTGGGTTTTTATTGTATATTTGTGCTAGGATTGTTGTATTTGCTGAGTACCTTTATCACTGTATACTTGTTCCTTCTTTGTCAGCGACTCTCTTATTAAATAGTTATAGATTGTGGTGCAATTTCCTTATTTGCCATTTCATTGCGTCTTATGTTTAAAGTAATTAAATAAAATTCTGAAGCAGTCTTGGACAGGTTGATCCTACCAATAATTTCCCATTAGAGTGCGTTATAAGGAGAGTATTCCGAAGCTCACGAGGGGATGAATGTATGCTGCTTTGTCCTGTTGACACGTAAGTAATATCACTTTTTTTGTTGCTGAGCAATTTATCCAGAAATAGTTTCAAATTTAATTAATATATATATATATGTCCTGCAGGCCTGTTCAGATATTGAAGAGCACCAATATAGATGGCTGGTCAGCGGTATGTTTTTCGGGTCCACATCTAGTTTAGTGTCGACTAGTAACTATGTGTAGACATCATATGAAATTTGGGCACTACATATAAACTGATGTTTTCAGACATTGCTTGCAATTTGAAATTGTTTGTGCATACAAGTGTTATTTGAGGGAAAGGAGGTATGCACAACACCGATAAGGCCATCAAAAATGTAAAACTTTATTAGACTCCTTGAATTCTTATAGATGATGTTAGAGAGGGGTCATTTCAAACATGATAGATTCTTTCACATAATTCAAGGATTCTGAATCAATATGTTAGAGATCATTAAGAAGTCTTAGTGTTCTTATTGAGCTTAATTCCCTTGTCAATATAATCTACATCGTCTGTTTAGGTCACCGATGAAGAAGTTGAAGCTATTCTTCCCTCCGCCGCTTATGCCCTTGCTAAGATACACATGCATCTTGTACATAGCGGGTATGAACCTACATATTCACATGCTTAAATATATTATTAAATCCAGTATCTTGATTCTCCTATTATCTTGATATTATTTTGCTTCAAATGTGTATGTTCCTATCAGATTCTGTTATACAGCAAGAGGAGGATTTTGTTACTCAGATGATGACATATTTGATTTTCGCACAGGCAATAGCTCTCTCCCCTCCTATCTTTAAGTTGTTATATGCTTGCTGAAATCTTAGGTGGCTATGATATGCACGTCTATATGTGCCTTTCTATTTGATTCTCTTCCTTTCTAGTATTTATTATGTTGCTCACTATTGTGCAGATGATGGCGAAGATGTAGATGGCTTGCCAACTGAGGGTGTCGAGATTACATGTTTCCATTTAGTATGTGATAATCATCTATGTAAAGTATAATGTCTTAGTTTTGCCTTATAGAACTTTCCATCTCCATTTTCACTTGCATGCTACAGCAGTCTCCATTGTACATCTTTTCGGTACATCTTTTCGGTTTAGTAGCCTCTGGATTGGATAGGTTGAATTTGAACAGTTTTAAAATTTCATGAGATCAAGTACAAGAAATTGTATATGTTGTATGTACTGTACCATTTGGATATTAGCAAGATATAAGAACTTTGAAGGATTATTCTTTTTCATTCCACTGCTGTGTTAATGTGTGGTTCTATGCTGCAGGATGGTGCGCATTACATGATTTATACACCTTCTGACCCACTTCTCTTTGTAGTCGTAAAGGTACTGTTCAAGATTTATTATGTTGTCTGCACTCTGCACCTCCAATATGCAATAGTACTCAAATTTCTTTATTGTCAGTTACAGCTCTTGTGTTTTTTTTTTGGATACATGGGGGCCAAAGACCCAAACAAAGAACAACAGAAAGACAAACAAGATATAACAAATTACAGCTCTTGTGTTTAGTTAAACTGGAGTTTGATTCTATGATCTGGAAAGAGAATCTAAGTAATTTGGATTTGTTTGTGCAGGACAATGATGGTTTATTGCAAATTGCTGATGATGTAAGCAATGTACTCATTTATAGTTGAAACTTGAGAGGAAATTGTTTTTCATTTCTTTACCATCTGACTTTATGTGCTCTGCTCAAAGATTCTTAGATTTCAATTCTGAGTGTTTGCGTACTAATTTGGATTAGTGCCTCAACTACGCTGTCCATGTAGCATTTCTTTGATAACCTCTTTCTTTGTCTCCCTGATATATGGAAAGAGTGTCTGTTTGTTTTAAACTTGAAGACTGTTTACTATTCTGTTACTTGATCACAGTGTCTGTGGTCAAGCCGATGTGGTTTTCAGCTTGACCACATGTAATATAATCAGAAGCAAATATTTCAGAATCAAATAGTAATCAAAATGCAGAGGGACGTCGATTGTTATATTGTCTTTTCGCTGGAATAATGAGTCATAGGCTGTCAATTGTTATGTTTGTTGATTGAAAATTAAGGAATGGTGTTTTGCAATTGGAAACAGGATCTGCTGGGGGACCCTGCTATCATTAGTGCCATAGATGAGGAGACCGAGTTTAACGCATTGGTGGTATGTGACTGCATTGCTCGTACCATTATCTCATTGTTAATGTGAGGTAAGTGATTGCTTACGGTTTTTCTGTTTTCCCAACATTTTTGCAGGAAGAAGAAGCAGCTCTTCTTGATTCATTGCTAGGAAAAGAGTAGTAGCATGTGCTGCTTTGTCAAGTGTCAACCGGGGTATTTCTTCATGTCTGGTCTTTCCGGTCCTGAAAAATTGACATTTGAGTTCTACCTATCGTTGCCTGTAAATAATTTTTCCTCTTTTGTAATGCATACATAAAATCTTTCTTGTAGCTCAGTGTCACCAGTGCTTCTGTTAGCGATTAAAGTAGCATAACATCCCATCAATTTTGAAACAGTGGGAGAAGGTCTATGACCTTATCTTTGTTTGGTGAAGCTTCACTTGATTAGCTAATTCACATAATAGTAGAAATGTTACTGCTGATTCAAAACTGACAAATAAAAACTAGTAGAACGGTTAGAGGAAAGAGTTGAAAGACCTTGTAGCATATCAAAGTAAAACATCAGGTTCTCAGCCCTGCAAATAGTTGAAAGTGTTTAATTGTTGTTCTTGTATTTCTTATTCGAAAAAAAAAATCGTTGCAAGTATATTGAGCATTTTGCAAATCCATGCTGGGAACCATAGTTCATTGGCTCAGAACTCAATTCCTTCGGCAAGATATTGTGTAAAGGGGCAACCGGTGGTCCTTTTTGATTGCTAGTCACGGAAAGATTCCTTCGCTAGGGCAACCGGAGGTCCTTTTTGATTGGGCACAAGGTCTGGCAAACACTTTGAAGAAGATGGTGAGTTACGGAGGTTGCGTAGCAGTAAAGGGGCTTCCACTTCATTGGTAGTCGTAGAAACATTTCAAGCATATTAGGTGATATCTGTGGTGGCCTTCATGAAGTTGGCAACAGGACAGTTGGATTCAAGCGTCTTTTTGAAGCTCGAATTAGAGCTAGAGGGAATGAGAATGGTTTCCTGCCGGAGTTGGTGAAGCAGACTGAAGGTAACCAATCTCACATTGTTTGTATCCAATCAATTTCACTGTTCAACCTGCCAAGGTAAGAAGAAAGGAACTACGTAAAATTCCACTCTCTGTAAAAAGAAGATGACAGAGACACTGGGAAGTTGTAATGGTGAAGATGAAGGTGGTCGGAACCACAAGCAATTGAGTGCAGGAAGATTTCTGGCGAGTTCCAGGCTACCGGAAGCTGAACTGTCTAAAGTTGTTGTGACACGTGGCAATCCTAATAATAGTGAGAGACAAAAGGTTTTCATAATAAGAGAAAATTCTAGTATACCATATGGTGTACATGCCTCACAAAATGTGTTACTATCATTGCTTGAAGAAGCAACTAAATGACCGTATAATTACCATTTACCCCTTCAAAAACCCACATGATATGATAGACAAACCCATAATGAGAATACTTTGGAAGCTGCAAAAACTTCTTGGGAGAAAAAGAAGTCGTCATTGGAAAGAGAGAGGGAAAATAGAGAGGAAAACAATCAATTGAGCATGCTTTAATTACCGGTGGAGCTCAGTTTTTGAATAAGAACATTAATGAGGGTCCATTGAGAATTGGGCATGTTGGGCTAACATTTTTGTTGGGCTCATAGTCAAATGTTAATTTGCTGCAACAATTATTTTCAGGTCTCAAGAAAGCTCCACCTGAATCTGGAGATTTAGAGCCTCAAGGAGAAGTTATTGCTGTGAGTTGCAAGCAAGCAATTTAATCTGGAAAGAGAAGAAGTCTTAGTGATGAAAAGGGAAAGCAAGATAGGAAGTCACACAAAAGATATAGTGAAGGTGATGCAATAAAAGGCGGCATCTGTTCGTCTAGGACGAGTCTCCAAGCTTGAAATCCAAATTTCCTTCAGGCTCCCAGAAAGGCTTAAGAGAATTATTTAAGCTTTTGAAGCCCGAAGATTTTGGAGGTAGAAAATCTTTACAGACTGAACAATTCTTAAAAGACAAAAGAGCATGCCGTAATTCAGTGCTAAGAGGAGTAGATGAAGAGGAATCTGAAGAAGTTGAACAAAAAGAAGAGCAACTACGTTTTGTAATGGAGATTGGAGGAAATAAAGGAACCTTTGAAGAAGAGTTAGAAAAGGAAGAAAGAAACTATACTTTAAACCTTTTTGTTTTGTTTTGGGTAAGCGGGTTAAGAGCTAACTCATCACTCTTACCCGAAAATTTATTTATATGAAAAAGAGAGGTATAAAACAAGGGGGAGTACACCAAAACCTTGCTAACAGATAGTACAAAACTGACAAGAGTCTTAATTGAATGACTATATCTTTATCTGTTTCCTTTACAAAAATGGCCCCCCAAAAAAGAGACTTTAGAACTAAGAAAACTTGTAGGTAGGCCGACCTGAGAAGTCATGACCGAAAGACAAAAGCAGGAAAGGCGGTAAAGAATCCCATAAAAAAGAACCCTCTGAATTTGCACCATAATTAGCTAGCTTATCGACAACCGAGTTACCTTCCTTGTATATATGTGAGATGTGAACATTCATTTGGCGAGCATAAAATATGTTCGAAAAAGATGGGGAGGATAATTCTATTATAGATCTTGCTCTAGATGATTTGCTTAGATCAGGTAGTTCGGAAGAAGATTAGAGCGATGTAGAGTTTTCTTTGAAGGAATGGATGAATTTTAAAACTTTTTAATTAGTGCGGAATTAGCTTAACCATTAAACTACTAACTAAACATAAATTTCATTCCTTTAACCCATATGATCTTGGTTTATTGTGATGTGTATATTAACATAGCATATATGGTAAGGAAGAACAAAGAGGGAGTTTATGTTCTACTCACCCTTGGAGCGTGAATTCAATCTGATCCAAGTGAACCACCAAAGCTCTTCTCCTTGATCTGTCCTTGTGTGTGTTTCCTCCACCATGAAACACCTTGATTAAGAAATCCTTGTGCTAGTAAGCTCTTCCTTGATGTAGTAACTAAAGCCACAAAATAATGTGATGTTCTCTAAGAATCTTCACCAAGTAAATCAAGAGATGAAGAAGATGAAAGGAATGAAAGAAGTATGCAAGTATTCTTTCTTCTGTTGTTACCAACTTATGAAAATGGAGAGAGAGAGAGAGAGAGAGTTTTTCCAATCAACTAGAGATAGAAATGAAAAACTCATGTCACCTTATGTCCATGCTTTCACTTTATATATTTCAAACTATTTCAACATTAAAGTGCAATATTGACTTTCATAAAACGAAATAGTTGGTTGGTCCATATGTATTATTTAAGTATCTCTTAGTGAGGCCCATGCTCGTACCAAAAAGGCTCGAGAATCGGTTAGGCCCAATAAGCTCGGTTTTACCCGAAAATCTTAATTATGTCCAAATAATAAATCTAATTAATATTTGGTCATAACCAACTCTTGTTTAATCTTCTTCATATACAATCTCAATGATCCACTTATATGGTGTGCGATCTCTTAGGTTTTAATCAACAAGGCAGTGAAGTTTGTAGAACAATTCTATTTCTTTTACGAATCAAAACTCCATTTTGATTCTCCCTTGTTACTAGGATTGTAAACATTTATCAATCCTCAGTGACTTCACAAGTCATGAGTGATGTCTTGCAACATATCATAACTACCCTAAGGTTCTAAAAAACGGCCTAGGCGGCTGCCTAGGCGCCCGGAGAAGGGTTGCTGTCACACCCCAGTCCTTAAGTTATTTTTACGGTTATTTACTTTGGTATTATTTTAATTTTTTACCGTATTAAGTAACTGTTTACTGTTAAGGACCTTAAAGTTGACTTTTTCTTCCATTTGGAATTTGGGAAAACTTTCTTCATGAAAGTTGTAGAGGACGTGATTACGAGTTCGTAGACATGCTACGCGTTAAAATCAGAATTAGCATGGAAAAATTATCCTCTAAAAGGGAAATTTTTGTGTTGGTAAAATAGGGGTAAAATTTAGTGGGTTTATTTTTTTTTATTGGGTTTAAGTATCGGACCGGGTGGGGAGCAGCCCCAGCCCAAATCCCTTCTCTTTTTTTTCTTTCTTTCTTTTTCTTCTTCCTTTCTCCCGAGCTCCCCGAGCCCTCTCTCGCCGAAAATTCTTCTGCCACCAGCTGTCGCCGTCCAGCCAGCAACCGGCCGCCGCTCCAGCCCAGTTCGGACCCCCACCACCTCCTCTCTCTCCCCGGCCAAGTGTCCGAGCCGGTAGTGCCACCGGAGAGGAGAAAAACTCGCCGGAAACGCCGACTGTTTTTTCGCCGGAGCTCCGTCCTCCGGCCACCATAGGCAGAGATTTTTGCCTCAACTTGTAGCTCTCATCTAGGTGAGTAATCCCTCCAAAGGAATAGGCTTAATTCGATCTTGTTAGGGTGAAATGTATAATTGAAGTTTTAGGGATTTATGGATGTTTCGGTTCGATTACCTTAGTTAGCCTTAGAATTGGACTAAGTGCTAGTTATGAAAGTTGTTGTGCGTGATGAGAGGATTATGCTGGTAAAATTTGAGAAGCATTGGAGGTCGCTGGAGAACGGCTGCCGCCGCCCCTTAGAGGCTGTTTTTCATGTTTTTAAGATGGTATTATTGAGATGGGTTTAATGAAATATAGTTTGGAATTTTTGGAGGAGTTTTGATAAGGTTTGAGATTTTTCTTTGGTTAAGGAATTTGGCGGTGTTTAGATTGGAATATCGATAGTTGGGTTAGTCGGTTTTAAATGCGCATAAGGTTAATTTTTGGTTATCGGTGATGGTGGTGAATTTTGAGTTATAATGGATTAAAGATGGAGAAAATGGGCAAGGAGGAAGATTGATTTATACCCTTAATTTTATGGAATTTTTGTTCTTATTGAAGTTTTATTGTTGCTTGGGAATTAATATTAATTATTGTTCAGGCCGTGAGGAGGATCGTTTGGAGGAAGCCTCGGGTCGTCGACAAGCATAGCCAAGCACTGTGAGTGGACCTTTGATTTAAATGTCATGCATGCACTAAAGTTATTTAATTTTAAAGGCATATTTGAAATTTAGTATTTCCTTAGGATTAATGAGTTCTATTTATTTATTTGGGAACTCTCTTGCTCATTTTACTTGACATGTGGGACATGTCAATTGATCTTTTATATTTGGTATTCTATTACACTCTAAAAGGGTTGATTGATATTGACTATTGCTAGCTAACATTATTTAGCGGTCCTCATCATATGTGAGTAGAGCGCTTAGCGTGGCACGCTATTATAGTCTTACCAGCGGTCCTAATCATATGAGAGTTGAGCGCTTAGTGTAGGACGCTATTATCGCCTGGGAGGCAACTGATCGGTTTATATAAATATATATTATTGTTAGCTAGCCATTACTTATCGGTCCTCATAATATGAGAGTTGAGCGCTTAGCGTGGGACGCTATTATAACCTTATTAGCGGTCCTCATCATATGTGAGTAGAGCGCTTAGCGTGGGACGCTATTATAGCCTGGGAGGCTCATCGTTATGGTGAAACGTTTTCCCCATTTGTTTTGATTTATTGAGAACCAATGGGATTGGTTCGTCATTTTTATTTGTAAATATGTATAGAGAGTCTTCCATGAATGGCATGCAAAATATTATTTTTTTTCTAATGGAAATTATGGGAGAGCATAGATTTGATTTCATTGCTCCATATTTTTGTTACTTATTTTTGTCTACTCACTCTAACGTTTTAAATGCTTCTCCCCTGGGCCTTTCGTTTTTAAATGCCCAGTCTGCAGAGTTCGGTTCAGCGAGGATAGGAGGCGTGACACAAATCCCCACCTCATCCAGTTTTCCCATATAGGTTACTAGTTTAACCTATTATGTATATTTTCTCTCATTTTCCTAGTAGATGCTCTGATAATTATGGGATGTTTCAAGTGTGTTAAGAGCTGATGAAGAAGATTCATTTATTTATGTTTATTTGAGAGATTATATTTTTGGATGCTGTTTGGAGATTATTTTGAGTTGAGTTTGGTGACTTTTCTCTCAGTTAGGGTTACCCATTATCAAGGGAGGTTTCGCCAATATTTTTGGTAGAATTTTCCTTGAGGTGGGTCCCGCAGGATTTATTCCGGATTTCAAGGGGGAAATTTGGGATAGGTCCTGACAATTGGTATCAGAGCATTAGGTTGTCCGATTCTTGTCTTTCTATATTACTACCACATGTGCTTAGTAAAACTTAGTGTCATGAGGGTGATGGTCCGACCGCGGCAGATCCATTAGCTTATGAATGTATGCTAAGTGTTTATTGAGTATGTGGGTAGTAATCTGTTTCTTTTCTCTTGTACTAAATATTTTATTCTCAGGTAGTATGCCTCCTTGCCGAGCACCTAGGCAGAATCCTCCAAGAGGGGAAGATGAGGACGTACAGGGTGATTGGACTAATGCCATGGAGCAATTCTTTCAGCGTTTTAGCACTAGCATGGCTCCTGAGATAAATTATGATAGAGCCTACAAGAATGGTGCTAGAGCATTTAGCCATGCTGTTGAGCCATTGGATGCTCAGAATTGGGTAGAGACCATCGAAAAAATGTTTATTCAGGTGAGATGTCCAGAGGATAGGAAAGTGGGCTTGGCTACCCAGTTTTTAGAGAAGGAAGCATGGCATTGGTGGCTTGATTTGAGTAGAGGTATGGGTGATACTGCTAATCACATGTCCTGGGATCAATTTACAGCTCTTTTTAGAGAGCGTTATATTAGTCATGCTCATGTCAACTGAATGAGGGAGGAGTTCTTGAGTCTACAGAAGGGTGATGACATGACAGTGATGGCTTTTGAGCAGCGATTCCGGGAGTTGTCCTACTATGTGCCTAATTTGGTGAAGACAGATCAGGAGAAGATTTATCAGTTCACTAAGGGCCTTGGTGGTATTTATGCAAACAGGATGACAGCGGTGCCATATCAGTCATTTCACCAGGCCGTGACTTTTGCTCTAAATATTGAGGCATGGTAGTAGACCCTTTAGGAATTTTTTTGGGCGTCAGCTTGAGCGATTTAGTAGTGGATCGAGCAGTAGGAGTGGGACCTCTGGTGGTCAGTCTTTTCAGTCTGGGCAAAGTCAGTTTCAGCCAGGGGGATGTTTTCAGTGTGGTCGGCTGGACCACTTCAAGAGGGATTGCCCTCTTCTGACTCAGGGAGCTACATATGCTCCTACTCAGGCCATGGGTCAGTCTTCAGCTGGTGCTTCTGGTAGTGGTACTCATGTCATGGCTCCAGCCAGAGGTAGCTTTCAGCAGGGTAGAGGACAGAGAGGTCGTCCTGCAACTACTCATGCTAGGCTTCACGCCATGACTCAGCAGGAGGGACGTACTTCCCCGGATGTCATTATTAGTACGTTGTTAATTTTTGGTCAACCTGCTTTTATATTGATAGACCCTGGAGCGACACATTCTTTCATGTCTAGTAGATTTTCATCTCTCGCCAATGTGCCAACATCGTCACTTCCAGGCGAATGGCAGGTTTCTTTGCCCTCAGGTGATGTGATGAAGATAGGTTGGGTATATAGAGGTTGTGAAGTGTTGGTGGAAGGTCTTAGTTTCGAAGTCGACTTAATTCCATTAGATATTGTGGAGTTTGATGTAATCTTGGGGATGGACTTTTTAGAGGCACATAGAGCCATGATTGATTGTTTCCGGAAAGTAGTGGTGTTGCGAAGTCCTGGGAAGCCTGAGGTTACATTTCAGGAGGAGCGAGATGTTATTTCCAGTTGTTTAATTTCAGCGGTCGCCGCTAGGAAATTATTGAATAAAGGTTGTCAGGCTTATTTAGCTCATGTAGTGGATACTAGGAAAGGAGAGGTGAGGATAGAAGATATCCCTGTAGTTAATGAGTTTCTGGATGTTTTTCCGGATGAATTGCCTGGATTGCCCCATGTAAGGGAGATAGATTTTTCAATTGAGCTGCTTCCGGGAACGACGCCTATTTCTCAAGCGCCTTATAGAATGGCACCTGCAGAATTAAAAGAGTTAAAAACTCAACTGCAGGAGTTGGTGGATAAGGGTTTTATTCGGCCTAGCACGTCTCTATAGGGTGCCCCAGTGTTATTTGCCAAGAAGAAAGATGGCACCATGAGACTTTGTGTAGACTATAGGAAGTTGAACCAGGTTACGGTGAAGAATAAATATCTCTTGCCTCGCATTGATGATTTATTCGATCAGTTGAGGGGTGCCACAGTCTTTTCAAAGATTGATTTGAGATCGGGATACCATCAGTTGCAGATTCGGGAAGATGATATAGCCAAGACTGCATTTTGATCACAATATGGTCATTATGAGTTTATGGTGATGTCGTTTGGACTTACTAATGCACCCACTGCTTTTATGGATCTGATGAATAAGGTGTTTCGTCCATACCTTGATCATTTCGTGATTGTATTCATAGATGACATCTTGGTGTATTCGAGGAATTTGAAGCAGCATGCTAAGCATTTAAAAATGGTATTGCAGACTTTGAGGGAAGCTCAATTGTATGCGAAGTTTAGCAAATGTGAGTTTTGGTTGGATAAAGTGGGGTTCTTAGGCCATGTGGTTTCTACTGAAGGTGTCAGTGTGGATCCCCAAAAGATAGAAGCGGTGACAAATTAGAAGAGACCTTCTAGTGTGTTTGAGATTCATAGCTTCTTGGGATTAGCAGGCTATTATCGTCGTTTTGTCCAGGATTTTTCCAGGATTGCTGCTCCTCTTACAAGATTGACTAGGAAGAGGGTGAAGTTCGAGTGGTCTGAGAAGTGTGAGCAGAGCTTTCAAGAGCTCAATGATCGTTTAACTAGTGCTCCAGTTCTAGCACTTCTTGATGATAGTGGAGAGTATGTGGTTTATTGTGATGCTTCTAGGCAGGGTTTGGGTGGTGTGTTGATGCAGCATGAAAGAGTAATTGCTTACGCTTCTAGGCAATTGAAACTGCATGAAGTGAATTACCCCACCCACGACCTAGAGCTTGCTGCAGTGGTTTTTGCATTGAAATTATGGAGACATTATCTTTATGGAGCCAAGTGCCAGATCTTCACCGACCATAAGAGCCTACGGTATGTGTTCACTCAGAGAGAATTAAATATGAGGCAAAGAAGGTGGATGGAGTTGATCAAAGATTATGATTGCACTATTGAGTATCATCCTAGGAAGGCTAATGTAGTTGCAGACGCTCTTAGCCGCAATCCTTATATGTCTCTAGCTTATTTGAGGACGGTTCGGGTCCTTCTTCTTTATAAGTTAAGAACTTCAGGAGTTGAGTTGTCGGTGGATGAGATTGGTGCTTTGGTAGCTAGTTTTCATGTGAGACCCGTTTTGGTTGATAGAGTGCGTGAGGCCCAGCATAATGATCCCTCCATAGTTCAGTTGATAGAAAGAGCACTTAACGGGTCGGCGGTGAATTTTTCTGTTCGGAGAGATGGGGCCATGTTGTTTAAAAACAGACTATGTGTTCCAAAGAGGAATTTGGAGTTGAAACAGGAGATAATGGAGGAAGCTCATAGTTCTGCTTATGCTGCACATCCTGGTAAGACTAAAATGTACAGGACCTTGAAAGATTTTTATTGGTGGCCAAATATGAAGAGGGAGATTGCCGCTTATGTGAGCAAGTGTTTGATATGTCAGCAAGTGAAAGCTGAGAGGCAGAAACCTTCTGGTCTACTTGAGCCATTGCCTATTTCGATATGGAAGTGGGACCACATCACTATAGATTTTATTTTTAGTTTACCTCATATCCGTGATGAGCATGATGGTATTTGGGTGATTATGGATCGATTAACAAAATCTGCACATTTTCTGTCAGTGGGGAAGAAGTATTCATTAGATAAATTGGCAGAACTTTATGTGAATGAAATTGTGAGACTCCATGGTGTGCCTGAATCTATAGTATCGGATCGGGATCCCAGATTTGTTTCTAAATTCTGGGGAGCTTTGCAGGCAGCTTTGGACACTCGGTTGCACTTCAGCACAACCTTTCATTCTCAAACGGATGGGCAGTCTGAGAGGACTATTCAGACCATGGAGGACACGTTGAGGTCATGTGCGATACAGTTCAGAGGGAGTTGGGATAAGAATTTGTCCTTGATAGAATTTGCCTACAACAACAGTTTTCATTCTAGTATTGGTATGGCTCCCTTTGAAGCATTTTATGGGCGGCAGTGTCGTACACCTCTATGTTGGAATGAGGTGGGAGAAAAGGAGCTTTGTGGTCCAGAGATAATCCAGGACACAAATGAAAAGATCAAGGTGATTAGAGATAGGCTCAAGGCGGCTCAAAATAGGCAGAAGAGTTATGCGGATAACCGCATAAATGACCTTGAGTTTCAAGTGGGGGATTGGGTATTTTTGAAACTATCCCCTTGGAAGGGCGTAGTACATTTTGGTAAGCGAGGAAAGCTTAGCCCGAGGTATATTGGTCCTTATGAGATTATAGAGCGGGTTGGCACGATTGCTTATCGGTTGGAGCTACCTTCAGAGCTGTCCAGGATACATAATGTTTTTCCATGTGTCCATGCTTCGCAAGTATATTGCCGATCCTTCTCATGTCTTGCAAGAACAGCCGCTTAGTTTGAAGAAAGATTTGACCTATGAAGAGGAACCGGTTCATATTCTTGATCGGAAGGAGCAAGTACTTAGAAATAAAACAATTCCTCTTGTCAAAGTTCTTTGGAGGAGTCAGCAAATAGAGAAAGAAACTTGGGAACCGGAAGAGCAAATGAGGCAGCAGTATCCTTATCTCTTTGACTGACAGGTACGTAAATTTCGGGGACGAAATTTTTATAAGGAGGGGAGAATTGTCACACCCCAGTCCTTCAGTTATTTTTACGGTTATTTACTTTGGTATTATTTTAATTTTTTACCGTATTAAGTAACTGTTTACTATTAAGGACCTTAAAGTTGACTTTTTCTTCCATTTGGAATTTGGGAAAACTTTCTTCATGAAAGTTGTAGAGGACGTGATTACGAGTTCGTAGACATGCTACGCGTTAAAATCGGAATTAGCATGGAAAAGTTATCCTCTAAAAGGGAAATTTCGTGGGTTTATTTTTTTTTATTGGGTTTAAGTATTGGACCGGGTGGGGAGCAGCCCCAGCCCAAATCCCTTCTCTCTTTTTTCTTTCTTTCTTTTTCTTCTTCCTTTCTCCCGAGCTCCCCGAGCCCTCTCTCGCCGGAAATTCTTCTGCCAGCAACCGGCCGCTGCTCCAGCCCAGTTCAGACCCCCACCACCTCCTCTCTCTCCCCGGCCAAGTGTCCGAGCCGGTAGTGCCACCGGAGAGGAGAAAAACTCGCCGGAAACGCAGACTGTTTTTTCGCCGGAGCTCCGTCCTCCGGCCACCATAAGCAGAGATTTTTGCCTCAACTTATAGCTCTCATCTAGGTGAGTAATCCCTCCAAAGGAATAGGCTTAATTCGATCTTGTTAGGGTGAAATGTATAATTGAAGTTTTAGGGATTTATGGATGTTTCGGTTCGATTACCTTAGTTAGCCTTAGAATTGGACTAAGTGCTAGTTATGAAAGTTGTTGTGCGTGATGAGAGGATTATGCTGGTAAAATTTGAGAAGCATTGGAGGTCGCCGGAGAACGGCTGCCGGCTGCTGGCCGCCGGCGAAGCAGGTGGCGGCGCCGCCCCTTAGAGGCTGTTTTTCATGTTTTTAAGATGGTATTATTGAGAGGGGTTTAATGAAGTATAGTTTGGCATTTTTGGAGGAGTTTTGATAAGGTTTGAGATTTTTCTTTGGTTAAGGAATTTGGCGGTGTTTAGATTGGAATATCGATAGTTGGGTTAGTCGGTTTTAAATGTGCATAAGGTTAATTTTTGGTTATCGGTGATGGTGGTGAATTTTGAGTTATAATGGATTAAAGATGGAGAAAATGGGCAAGGAGGAAAATTGATTTTAGAACCTTAATTTTATGGAATTTTTGTTCTTATTGAAGTTTTATTGTTGCTTGGGAATTAATATTAATTATTGTTCAGGCCGTGAGGAGGATCGTTTGGAGGAAGCCTCAGGTCGTCGGTAGGCATAGCCAAGCACTGTGAGCGGACCTTTGATTTAAATGTCATGCATGCACTAAAGTTATTTAATTTCAAATGCATATTTGAAATTTAGTATTTCCTTGGGATTAATGAGTTCTATTTATTTATTTGGGAACTCTCTTGCTCATTTTACTTGACATGTGAGACATGTCAATTGATCTTTTATATTTGGTATTATATTACATCCTAAAAGGGTTGATTGATATTGACTATTGCTAGCTAACATTATTTAGCGGTCCTCATCATATGTGAGTAGAGCGCTTAGCGTGGGACGCTATTATAGTCTTACCAGCGGTCCTCATCATATGAGAGTTGAGCGCTTAGTGTGGGACGCTATTATCGCCTGGGAGGCAACCGATCGGTTTATATAAATATATATTATTGTTAGCTAGCCATTACTTAGCGGTCCTCATCATATGAGAGTTGAGCGCTTAGCATGGGACGCTATTATAACCTTATTAGCGGTCCTCATCATATGTGAGTAGAGCGTTTAGCGTGGGACGCTATTATAGCCTGGGAGACTCATCGTTATGGTGAAACGTTTTCCCCATTTGTTTTGATTTATTGAGAACCAATGGGATTGGTTCGTCATTTTTATTTGTAAATATTTATAGAGAGTCTTCCATGAATGGCATGTAAAATATTATTTTTTTTCTAATGGAAATTATGGGAGAGCATAGATTTGATTTCATTGCTCCATATTTTTGTTACTTATTTTTGTCCACTCACTCTAACGTTTTAAATGCTTCTCCCCTGGGCTTTTCGTTTTTAAATGCCCAGTCTGCAGAGTTCTGTTCGGCGAGGATAGGAGGCATGTCACAAATCCCCACCTCATCCAGTTTTCCCATATAGGTTACTAGTTTAACCTATTATGTATATTTTCTCTCATTTTCCTAGTAGATAATCTGATAATTATGGGATGTTTCAAGTGTGTTAAGAGCTGATGAAGAAGATTCATTTGTTTATGTTTATTTGAGAGATTATATTTTTGGATACTGTTTGGAGATTATTTTGAGTTGGGTTTGGTGACTTTTCTCTCAGGTAGGGTTACCCATTATCAAAGGAGGTTTCGCCAATATTTTTGGTAGAATTTCCCTTGAGGTGGGTCCCGCAGGATTTATTCCGGATTTCAAGAGGGAAATTTGGGATAGGTCCTGACAGTTGCCGTCCCGATTTTAGGCAAATCGGCGAGTATAGGCAACCGACCGTTTTTTGGCCGCCTGGGCGGCTGTGCGGCTCCTAGGCAGTTGGGCGGGCTTCTAGGCGGCCAAAAAACTTTCTTTTTAAAAAAAAAAAAAAGAAGTGAAAACCATGGATTCAAATGAAGAGGAAAAAGAAACTATGGAGTTTGAGTTTGACTCCGATATCGAATAAGTACTTTAAGAATGTGCAGAAGAAGAATTGGAGGAGTAGGCTTGCAAGAATGTATTTTTCTTTATTTGAATTGTATTTGGACAATGTTGTCTAGTTGGTGAATTGTGTTTTTTATTTTCGGATTTTCCTAAGGACATTGTTGTTTAATTGCATTTCTTACTTGCTTCAACGACATTGTTGTTGAAATGTTGAATTGTATTTCTTATTTTCCTAAGAACATTATTGTTAGTACATTTTTAAGGACATATGGTATGTATTTTCATTATTTTTCAGCGTTATATATGTTGTTTTTTTTCATTATTTTCAGACAATATAATACCTATTTTAATTTTATTTATATAATTATTTGTTATAAAAAAATAAAATAAATACAAAAATACAAATCCGATTAATCCCCGATTAATCCCCGATTAATCTTTTAGGCGCTGTCCGCCCGACTAGCGCCCAACGTTTTTTAGAACCTTGAACTACCCTAGTTAATATAGAATGACAAAGAACTTAAACAATTGGAATTACAATACAATATGCTCCTTCTCTAATACCCTCTTCTAAATCACATCATCGGGATACGGAAGTAATATGTTAATCCCCTATTGTAATTCCCATTCTCCTGTGATTCGTAGAATGTGATTATAAACTTCTTTTAATCTCATTCAATGCTTTGGCCAAAGACTATTTGAATCACATCTTTGAACATACACCTTATTTACTTAATGATAGAGATTCTTTATTGTATACTCATATGTCTCAATGAGCGAATTGATTACACCAATGTATGTATGAATCATATCCATTAAGAGACATAATGTTACTGCATCATCAAGAGTAAATCCATTCACTCATAAGACAACCATAGTGTCTCAGGTCAAAGGATTAATTTGTATTATTGTAATTTAGAGTTCAAGTTTGACATGTAAGTAAAACTTCATACAAAAACTCTAATGATCGTGTTCAGTGTACTCTTTAAAATAAGAGCACCCACATACTTGTATTAGTGTCTCTACACAAATGACAAGAGACATATCATCCTCCATATTGAGCATACATAGTATGTGCCAGTCTTTCCGGATAAACAATGTCCAAATGATAATCCTATGACTAGGAACAATTAGGATAAGAGTGTAAAATAGTACAAGTCTCATACATCTAACTCTTTAGATTACTTTCTCTTTAACTCAATTTCCTTGGACCTTGTTCAATCAAATATTAAATATAAGCAATGAACAATAAACAATAAACTTGCCCTTTTGATTAATAATAACTACAATAATAATTACATCAAAATGATTGTTTTATGACACAACTCATTCACTCTTCCCATGAAGGAACACAAGACATAGACCCGTTGGAGGACGTGGGTTTCAGTTTAGAGGGTTTTATGGACAAACAACCAGTAACAACCTAGCAGCAGTACAAATTGAAGGAATTGTGGAAGATGGGAATGAATTATCTCCTGTACAAGAAACAAACAAGGAAGAAGTAGTTGCATCTGGGAAGATGGGGAAGTTATGCGAGTAGGGAAGGGTGATCAACCTTTAACCAAGTAGCCTAAGAGAACATAAGGGACATGTTCTACTAACATGGGTTCACATCAAACTCAAAAGAATCTCACAGGCCTACAAACAATAGGCAAACTCGGGAAATTCTTAGCTCCAATGAAGCTGAAGGTGTATGCAAGGAGAAAACAGAAGAGTAAGAACAATGTTGATGCAAAAGATAAGAAGGTTTCGACGAACTCGCAGCCATTTGACAACGTTGAGATGGTGAACACAAGAATTTTTAAATGAAGATTCTTAGCTGGAATGTAAGAGGGTTGGGAAGTAACATTTACACCCGACAATACTCAACTGGGTTTTGATCGATTTGGTATGAGATGAGATGAAGGAGGAAGAAGATGAAGAAAAGATTGGGTAAGGAATAGAAAGGGACACTTGCTTTGATCCATTTGGTACGCTATCCATTGGATCAACTCAATTAAAGTCTAATAGTCATTACTATTTCATCCCGTTTTGTCCCTTATAATCTGTCCCGCAAGTGAGCGGGTCTGTTGAAAATACATATGGTTCTTGTCAAACTAGTTTCAAAATATCACTTTGCATATGATCATTGGCTCCTTTGCATATGATCATTGGCTCCATGATTATCAGGTTTCATAAATTTGGGAGGGTCTTTCATTTTGGACAAGTGCAAGCTGATTATAACCATGCACTTTATAATGGAGACTAATATGGAAGGCCTGTGTTAAGTCTCTTCTCTTGTCCTTGGATTTAATGCCATCATGAAATGTTTTTAAGGAGTGTGAAATATACACACCTTAAATTACAATTCACATATACTAGCCCACTTTTAATTGATAAAATTTCGAAACACCCTTATCTTTTAAATGATAATGGTGTGATACTATTAGAAAATATAGGGGCATTTTTAACATTTACATAATTAAAAGTGGGTCAGAGTTTATAAACTGTAATTTAGCACGTGTAAATTTCACTCCCCTAAAAATAATCGTCAGTGAAAAACTGAAAATTCACCGTCTCAAATAGAATCCGTTTCCATCACAGTTTATACTATTCATCAGACTAGAGGGGGTGAACTCAAATAATTACAGGGGGTATTTTGGTCTTCCACAATAAACAGATTTATTTACCCTTTACATTTGTTCTAATAGGACTCTGCGTTCCTTTGAACCGACTTGAATTCAATAACACTTGAAATTTGAGAGAGAAGAGAGCAGAGGAACGATGTCGGGTATGGGAGACGGGTACGTGGGCACTGCCCAGGACGCCGTGAGGATCCGAAGGCTGGAGAAGCAGAGAGAAGCCGAGCGCCAGAAAATCCTAGAGCTCAAGACCAAGTCTGCCTCCGACAAAGGCCAGCCCGGCCTCCTCCAATTCGGCTCCAGCACTTCTGAGGTACTACGCTTCTTCTTCTTCTTAGGGTTTCCTCTGCGCTTAATTTCGATTTGGATTTCTAATCGGTGTGAACGAGCGTTTCAGATTCTGGAGACGGCGTTCAAGAAAGAGACCGTCGGATTGGTCACGAGGGAGCAGTACGTTGAGAAGGTAGAGGATTATTCTGAACCGGCATTGGTGTTTTGGTTTTTTTTTTTGTGAGAGTTGATGATGCTGATGGAGGCGTGTGGTTTTGTATTTTGCAGAGAGTGAATATTCGGAACAAAATCGAGGAGGAGGAGAAGGAGAAGCTCCAGAAGCTTCAGCAGGAGTGAGTTTCATTGCATTCAAATACTCGTTTAGTGATGAATTTTGATGACGTTTGAGTTGCGGTGTTTTCGAGTGGGTATGTGTTTATATTGATTGTGTTGTGTTTGTTGTGTTTAGAGAGGAGGAGTTTCAGTTACAGAAGAGGAAGAAGAGGAAGGTGAAGGGGATTAATCGGTTGTCGTTTGCGGATGACATTGAGGATCCAAGTGAAGAGGAAGATGATGGAAATAGTGAGCACTTTTCTCTTTTTGAGGATTAGAAAATTGTGTCTAATGAATATGATTCTAATCATTAATCAGCCTACTGAATACGTCTCGTATATGGAAGTTTATAGATAGATTAGGCACTATTTTATCAGTAGCTGATGGTTAGACTTTGTTGCATGCATGAATGTTTGACTTCTAATTTTTTGACATAATGTATACATAAGTTAATCTGCTTCATGAGTCGTAAGAGAATTCATTGTTCAGAAGTTTTACGTTATGGTTGGTCCGGATGAGGATACTAGTTTATGGATGCACATCAGAAACTTATTGCTGTTTTTTTGTTTTTCCTTTTGATTATTATTTCTGCAGAAAGTACAGAGAATACCAAATCACGGTCTGGTAGATTTGGCAAAGATCCTACTGTGGAAACAAGCTTTCTGCCAGATAGGTACTCTCTCACTCACATTCAGTCACATCTGGCCCCTTCCTCTGTTTGTTTTGTGTCTAAGCTATGAATTTGTTTCAGTGAGCGGGAGGCAGAGGAACAAGCTGAGCGTGAGAGATTGCGAAAACTGTGGTTTCTTGAGCAGGAGAGGATACGAAGTAATTCTGATTTCTGGCTTCTTCTGTTTCTTTCTCACCCTTTTCCATACAAACAGTGTTCTCAGACAAATGCTTGCTATGTCATTTTTCTCAGATGAGCCGCTTCAAATTACTTACAGTTACTGGGATGGAGCAGGGCATAGGCGAACGATCCAGGCAAGTAAAGCACGCTCAACTTACATTTTTTTTTTTGGATGTTTCTCTTTTACTTTAAAATATGTATGTATGTATTTTCATGTTTCAATTTTCATGTTTTCTGGTCACTCTTTCAGGTACGAAAGGGGGATAAAATAGGAGATTTTCTTCGCTCTGTCCAACAGCAACTAGCACCCGAGTTTCGAGAAGTTCGAACTACCTCAGTGGAGAATTTGCTATATGTAAAAGAAGATCTTATCATTCCACATGTAAGACAATTTTGATACAAGTATCTGCAACTAGTTATGGTTATAATCGCTAAATATTTGCTAACTAATTGCAAAAAAAATTCTTTCATGATTGTGGAAGTACAGCAACATAGTTTCTATGAGCTAATTGTAAACAAGGCAAGGGGCAAAAGTGGACCGGTAATAATCAATGTTTTGTTACATGAATTTGTCTTATGTTTCCTTGTAATTTGCAGTCAACGGTGCTTACTGAATATAATATTGCTTTGTATTTTGCATAGCTTTTCCATTTTGATGTGCATGAGGATGTGCGAACAATTGCTGATGCTACGATAGAGAAGGATGAGGTATTTTTCTTTTCTTTTATTATTCTGTGATTCTGTATCATTTATTAAGTTTCCATATTGAGAATGAAACAAAAGCATGAACCAGCGGAAGTTAAGTTCATGGTATAGTTCCCTAAATTCTCTGTACTGTGAACTTGAAATGAAATATATTTTGTGCTTCCCGTATGTCAATTTGGAATCTATGCTGGGCATCTTAGCAATGTTGGATGTTAGTTGGACAATTTGAAGAACTGGACCTTAGAGTTAACCATGACCATGGCCTTTGTTTTCATTTCCCTGATCCTATATTAAGTTAAAAGCTTTCTGGAAATGAAAATGATTATTATAACTTGAACTTCAAATTAAGTTAGTGCTTCGTATCACGATGGGTATCTTAATAAATTTGGATGCTAGTTAGCTTACCAGCTCTGGTAATGGATCTTTGATCTACTGTTAGCTTTATCTACGGTCTACTGGATTATCTATACGATGTTTCTGAAATTGTAAATGAAACAGCTGATCTAGACACTGTACGTGTTGGTCAGCGTCTTTATCTTTTAAAAGATAGAACCATTTCTTTTCTGTGAAACCATTTTCTTTATGCTACGAGACGACGTATTTATGGGATGGAATAGGATTTGGTCTTTTCTCTATGAGGGATAAGGTTTCTGGGTTGCTAGACACTTCCCTTAAGCTATCCCTTGTTATATTGTCAGGCAAATGATCTTAGTTCTAGTCATATGCTGCTATGAAAGATTCTGTACTTTGATTCTATTCCTTAACCTATTCCTTGTTTATATGGTCGGCAAGTGACCTTAGTTCTAGTCATTTGTAGCTACAAAAGATGTTGTACTATGGTTCTCCTCTATGTCCTATAAATCCCATACTCTCATTCTTTCCCTAACGCTGTCACTTCATTCCCTAGCCTTTACAATTGAAGTGTTCATCTCTGACCGGACCAGTCAAGACATGGAATACATTCCTGAGTTCCATAAGTTTTTACTCACTCTCACCCCAAAGGGAACTGGTTGCAAACTATAAAGTTTTTATCCCAAAGGGCATACGATTGCAAACTATTAAAGATCCACATGAGGAATCATTGGTTACACATTGATCACATTGTATGTTTGACCTTACAGTCCTTACTTAATAATCCACATTCTCGGGAATGTAGAATGCATTCCCATAACTCTGCACACATTTTGTGAGCAGATAGATACTACATTTCATTAGAAAAGGAATTTGTACGCTTGTGTATGTAATTCACATGTATACTTCTGTCTTATATGTTTGAATTTTTCTTTTGGCAGTCTCATGCTGGGAAGGTTGTTGAGAGGCATTGGTATGACAAGAATAAGCATATCTTCCCTGCTTCTAGATGGGAGGTACGTGTGTATGTATGTACATATGTGTGTAAATGTTCAACAGTTTTGCTTTATACAGTTGCATGATGCTTGTCATTCTACAGTGTACAGATTTCCCTGACAAATGCACTTAAGTGTTTTTGACTTTTCAGTACTCTAATTAATCTGTTTCTGTGGTGTCTGTGTATACCTGTCGATGCCTAGATGCTAATGCGTCAGGCTTAATACAAATAGAATGATGCTTGTCAGTCCATAGAATCAAATTGTGTTCCTTGAAATAAGCAATTGACTGGTTTTGGCTACTCTTCTCCAACCTGTCTCACTTTAATTGGGTTGCTAGGCTTCTCAGTTACGTCTTCGTAGTGCATAAGACATTTCTTTGGCTTAGATCTTAAACAAGATTTCTTTAATGGATAAATAGATTGATTGAACAAACATCTCATAGGACACATTTAAAAGTTCACTGATGTGAATAATCTTTTGTTGAATATTTTTGTAATGCCAGATATATGATCCGACAAAGAAATGGGAGCGTTACACCATCCATGGGGACTGATTTCATAGCAGCGATGTGGGATTCAATGGGTTGCACCTATCATTGATTTTTGGGCTCAACCTTTGCACCCAATTTTTGTATAAATTAGACCATCAACGTGTGACGGTGGGGATATGGGGTTGTAGTCAGTGACTACATTTTCTTGAGTCTTTAACATGCTGATCAAGCAATGTAAAACAATGCATTTTCTTTAGCTGATAGTTGATGACTTATATCTTATGTGCAAGGGAATCTATAATCTCTTTAGAAACACAATCTAGTAGTTAAAAAGTCCCATCCCGATGATTCTCTCATTACAATTTCATGACTGTTGAGCTACGTTTCTGTTTTGAATTATCCATGTAATTGTTATCAATTTGTTTGAGCTCGACAAGCTCTTCTGCATGAACCTAGAGAACGCTCCAAGTGATAGTCAGCATGATTTAGAATTTATCAATGGCGAAAACATCTTCACATTTCACTGGAAACATTCTGTACTGTAATTTCGTGGTTTGATTCACTCAAATGATTCTGAAACTGAAGGAAACTATCCATTATAATCCGTCTACCCGAGAGGCAGATGAACAATCTCAAGAAAATGAGGCTGCAAGTATCAAAGTCAAAACACCAAGAAGGCGGTGCAAAAGACTCAAGGAGGTTCTCTCATCCTCATGAACCTGGCACACTACCAAGGAATCTGTCAACCAAGCTCCCCATGCATAGCACAAAAAAGCACCGTACGTATGCCAGCGCAGCCATAACATCTCTACAATCCAATTTCCATACAAACAAACATAACCAGAAATAATACACAGCGAAATTCAAACATGTATACAATCATAAACACATCTGATCCCTCACTATAAATGGGAAGGGGTTTTACTTATCGAGGGAGTTGATGGCGGCGAGTCCAGCGGAGTCATCGTCTTGTGTTTTCCGGTGAATACCAAATTCAAAAGTGTTTACTTTTTTATATTTGAACCTAAAAGAAATAAACAGCTTGCCACTAAAATTAAGCATAATTACAAAATATGCCACCATCCTCTCTCCTCGCAACTCACAGCTATATAATTGGGAGAGACGATTCAAATTTCGGATACTAGGGTTTTCAGTTAGCCGCCCAATCTTCCTCCGAGCTCCCCGCCGCGACTCCGATCTCCGTCGATCCTTCTCCTGGTAAAATTTCCCAACTCTCATCCCCGATTTCGATTTCTTCTCTCTCCTTGTTTGTGCAGTAAGTGTTTCATGGATTTTTGGCCTCCAAAATCAAATCTAATTACATAAGCACACATCGCCGGGTCGATTTTGTTGATGCACATCTAACCTCACAGCTTTTTAATCACTAGTTCAACAGTAAAAGTTATAAATATTTAATTAAAACCGGGAAGCAGAACTGCTGAGCTCAAATTGCAGCACTTTAACCCAATACAAATTCGAAACCTTTCCTACCGAATCAAGAGCCCAGAATCTAGCAACGCCCAAAACCACTGGAGCTCAGAAATTTGGAATTCACCGGAATCATAATCAGCTAGCGATAGTCAGAATTTTACTTACCAGTTCCCTGTGATGGAGACGCCGTCGGGAGTTGAATTGAATAGGAGATTGAAATTGGGGTTTGAAGGAATTGGGGGAATAGAAGGGGATTGAGAAGAAATTGAGGGAAAAGTTTCTAGGATTTCCTGTTTTTTTTGTTAAGCTATGGGTCGTTTCATTTTCGAATAGTAGATGATTGAATTAGGTTGCTTCCGTTATATCTTAGCTTGACTATCAGGAATCTCTGGATTGTTTTATTTTTGAATAGTAGATAGATTGATTAGGAAGTTTCTTTTTTATCGTGCCTTGTTTGAATAGTATCCAGACTTTTTCCATTTTTTTTCTGTTGGTTTTAGTCCGTTATTGGTGTTTTTTGGCTGGCCTTGACCTGACCCATCTGAGATCCATTGTTAGGTTAAATTGTGAGAGTTTGTGTGTCAGTTGCATATCTCTCTTTGTCTCACTGAAGCTACACGATGTCGTACGACGATGTGGAGATTGAAGATATGGAGTGGAACGACGAGCTCCAGGCGTACACATACCCGTGCCCATGCGGAGACTTGTTCCAGATCACCAAGGAAGACCTCAAATTGGGGGAAGAGATCGCACGCTGCCCTAGTTGTACTCTCTACATCACTGTAGTTTACAACATTGAAGACTTCATGGATAAGAAACCCACCAAACCCTTTGAGCCCTCCAAGCAACAATCCATCACGGTCGCTTAGGATTTCAGGTTAATTTTATTTATTACTACCGCACTTAATTTTACCAGTACTGTATGGAAATTACTGTTGTTTACTCTGTACATCAAGGAAACAGTGGATTATTTGCGAACGTGGGAGCTTAAATGTGTATGCTTTCTCTTTAGGAAGCAAAGAATGAATTTGTTGGATTATAGTCTATTTCATATTTTCTGGGATGAATGGATATTATATGAGGATTTGGTGTTGCTTTGATGAGTTTACAGTTCAGCAGTACTTTGGTTTATATGAGCCTATGTGCTATAGGACTATATAAGAAGCTCCATTTTTAGTTTTTTTTTCTTCTGTGGAAATTGTGACTCGGACTTTGGGAAAGTAAAGTAGTAGTTATAATGAACTCAGCGCTTCTTCTGGATGCTTTGTTTAACTGTTAAATTCATAAGCAATTGGAATTTGCTTTTTATGCTCTTTTTTTTTTTCAAATTTTCTTGGTATATTCACTGTTGAACCAAATCTTCAGTTTACCATTTTAGAAAGTGTAACTTTTTAGTGAGAGTGATGCATGTGGTAAGGGCATCTCCAACAATCCTTTCTATACACATACCCATACTTATATTTTGAGTCACCTAAACCCATTACTATTCAAACTCATATTCTATCTCCAACCATTATATCAAAACCCATACTCGTATCCAAATTTTAATCATTTTATATAATTTGGGTATGAGTATGGGTATGAGTATGGGTTTTGATCATCAACAAATAAATAAATTTCATATAATGTTTAGGGTTAAATGATTTATATAACAACAAATAAATTATATAAATCATACATAATAATTTAATATAATATGTTGTCCTAGTTAAAATTAATTTTTTTTTTTTTTTAAAAAAATTAATTACTTGTTATTTTTATACCGAAAGACAAATATGACGTGATATTACACGTGTTAAATGTTGATAGGATGGTGAGATTGCGAGTTAGATTTTTATCTGCCACGTGAGGATAATCTATCTTCTCAATAATTACATATCCAATAAGATTTCAGATCTTGAATTTTCGGCAAACTTTAGCTCCTCGTGTCGTTGCGTGAGAGGCTAGTGAGATTACGTTTTAGATCTTTATTTATCACGTGTCATATCTTATCTTGATCAATCATTTTTGGTCCGTCCATAAATACAAGGCTCTTCACTCCATCATACCTCACTAATTCACAAACACTTCTCTCTCATATCAGAATTCAATAACTGAGTTTCATTTTTGTCACATAATTTTTGTTGATTGCTGCAATGAATAAGTTGAGGAAACTACTAATGAAGGAGGAGGAAGATTCCATCACAAGGAATCGTCAAAGAGCCCTGGTGATGCAGGCAGCTTCCTCACACATTCAGATGATCCAAGAGGAAGAATCTGAATGGGGTGGTTCCCACGAAGGCCGGTGATACACCCCTAGAGAGCGTGAAACTATGGATCAACGACTGAAAGCTCTTTACTTCACTTCGCCATGTCGGTTCGAAGGTGATGTGTTTCGTAAAAGGTATCGAATGCGACCTCATGTGTTTGACCAGATGATGCGCGATGTCGCTAACCATGACTCTTACTTCGTCCAAAAGCCTGACGTCTTCGGTCGGCTTGGCTTGTCAACTGAACAAAATTTGACTTGTGCCATGAGGATGCTTGCTTATGGATTTCCCGCCGACCTGTGTGATGAGTTCCTCGACATAGCAGAATCTACAGCTTTGAAAATTCTAAGTCACTTTACTAGAGCAATCTGGAAAGTATACCACAAATATTACCTCCGTCGACCATCAAAGGCAGATGTGCGGCGGTTGCTCAATGTTACTGGCAAAAGAGGGTTCCCTGGAATGGTTGGAAGTCTCGATTGTATGCACTGGCAGTGGAAAAACTGCCCAACCTCATGGCAAGGGCATTTCACCGGTTACAAAGGAAAGCCGACAATCATCCTGGAGGCGGTTGCATCATACGGTACTTGGATATGGCACGCCTATTTTGGACTTCCAGGCTCCCTCAATGATATCAATGTCCTTGGACAGTCTCCGCTATTCGACGAAGTCTGTAGAGGTGAGTCGCCTTGAGTCAAGTACCATGTTGGAGATCGCCAATATGGTCAATGTTACTACCTAGTTGATGGGATCCACCCGAAATGAGGGACTTTTGTGAAAGCAATTAGAAATCCGATCACGCCACAACAAGCTCATTTTACAAAGATGCAGGAGTCATTCCGAAAAGATGTGGAGAGAGCATTTGGAATACTCCAAGTTCGTTTTGCAATTGTGAGAGGACCAGCTCATGGATGGGACAGGGAAGATATCCAGTACATCATGATGACTTGCATTATTTTGCATAATATGATTGTTGAAGATGAGCGTGATGAAACTGAAGATAATCATGAAGTTGATCCTGATGAGGTCCCAACAAGACCAAGGAGAGCAGAAATATATGACCACTACGAAGTAGATCATTTGGTTGAGCGTGATCCTCCTGCACTTGGGGAATTCATGCACTGATACCAGCAGGTTAGATGTCCAATTGTGCATAGAAGCCTCCAGGACGATTTGGTTAACCACCTATGGAATGTGAAGCAGCAGGCAGAGCAGAACCGCGTTGTGCCATAGTGTGTTATGTTTGCTTCTTTTATTTATTTCTTGTTTGTGTGTTTAGTATTATTGTAATGTTTGCAATTTGATAAATAAAATTGAGATTAACAAAAGCAATAAATTACTCATTAATTATAATTGAAAGTTTTAGTACATTCATTTCATAAATTAAAATACCAAAATAAAATTAAAATAGAGGTAACAAAGTACAATTAATACATTCGATCATCTTCACCTTCAGATGAAGCAAGTGGTTGGTGTAACCCGGCATTGTAAGCTTGTTCCTCCCTCTCAATAACCATAGCTTGCTTCCTTTCCCAATAAGCCCTAATTGGGGTGGGAAATTTTGATGGATCCACCACCATTGTGGCTGCATCATCCGCACGTTCTTGTGCAAGTCTAGTCTCCTCCCTAAGTTGTAGTCTGTGTTCGAGATCACGATCTCCTTGGTTCGCAATTCTTTTCATTTGAGCTAAGAATTGAGATGTGTCATCTTATTTGCATCTTTTCTTAGCAGCCCTTTGAGCTTTTTGACTTGGAGGGCGTGCATGCACATTTGAAGGGCTTGGGGTTCCCTCAATGAGTGTATCTTCTCCGGACAAGTCAATAGGTGACGGACCACTAGAGATTTCCTCATCCAAAGACGGAGGTTTGCTAAACTTTTCTGTATCTTTCAATATTGGCCAACAATGCGCAAATTTAAACTCCTTCCCCAAAGACAATGTACGATATACCGACCTAGCTTGTACTTCCTATATATTCATACAAGAAATAATATATAAGTGGTCATATATATATATATATATATATATATATATATATATATATATATACATCCCCACTAAAGCTCGTCCAATTCAAATGAGTTACGAGATCATGGATTTTTGTAAAAACGAAATTAATGATTTACTCAACAAAGATATTATTCGCCCTAGTAAATTCCCTTGGTCTTGCCCAGCGTTCTATGTTCAGAAAAATGCTGAACTCGAACGAGGAACCCCCCGTCTGGTTATAAATTACAAACCTTTTAACACAGTTTTAGAATGGATCAGGTATCTCATTCCCAATAAACGAGATCTTATATATATATATATATATATATATATATATATATAAACAGGGCCCTTCCACTAAAGGATCCTTTTTTTTGACATATATGAGGGATGGGGGATTACACCAACTTTTCGATCACAAAATCACATCTCCACCGTTCAATATGTAGTTCTATATGAGTCGATCATTTCTGCAAATTTTCAGAAATTTTGGTGATCGTTAAGGCATTTAAAACTACGATTTATAATTATAAGCATGAACGGTTCATGTTTGGCAGATTTGGTTCGTTCATTGATTTAATCTTGTTCGACACCTCAACGATCACCAAATTAGCTAAAAATTTGCAGAATTGATCTATATATAAGGATCAACAAACTGAACGGTGAAGATTCAAAAATATAATCGAAAAGTTGGTGTAATCCCCCATCCCTCATATAAGCCAAAATAAGAGATCCCTTAGTGGAAGTAGATATAAACATGTATTAGTGATTATAAACAAGTAGATATTAATTGTCATAAACATAAACTAATATTAATTAGCAAATTACTTATATTGGGTTATAAACAAATAAATACTACCGATTATAAACAAATAAATGATTACCAAGTCGGTGGCATTTACCCCACTTGCGTGAGCGGCCTCCGCTTTGGTAAGAGCTTCACGCCACCTTGTGCAACCCGGTCTAATCTTTCTCCAATGAGCTTCACACCCTCCTCCCGATCTAATAACGGAACCGGGTGGCTTGCAAGCTTCATACACTTCCCATATACGATCCCATAATTTTTTCTTCTCTTGACCGGTAGCTTTGTCACCGTCTTCACCAACCGCAACCACCACCATGCACAACGACACATCTTCAAGATTTTTCCAAGCTTCTCCTCTAGGTTTGGGGTTGGACATCTTTGAAAAAAAAATTGAAAACTAGGTAGATGAAGAACAATTATGAAAATTAAAGAATGTAGAAGGAGGAGAGAAGTTTTGGAGTGAAAATTATGAAGAAGGTGGATGGTATTTATAGACATTGGTGCAAATTACTGTTCCAACGGGCAAAACAATTTTTTATATTTTCCTAAATTTTTTTTCTTATTTTTCAAGTTTTTTGTTCATTTGAAAACAAATTTTCGGCCTCATTTTTTCTTTTTCCAATTGATTTTATCTGGACCTTTAATTTTAAATGGAATCAAATCTGGGCCGCCCATTTTTTGACCGTTAGAGGACCATAGCCGAGCTCACGTGAGACGACCCACACCAGTCCAGCTCCCTCCCAACGCGTGCATCGCGCGTCGTCAACTTCAGACCGTTTTTTTGTCGGCTAGCGCACATTTCTCACAGGCGAAGCATGACGCGCGTTGCTCCTGCGTCTGCCGACCCTTCACGTGCAGCTGCTGCCGTCTGGGTCCCGCGCAAGTGGCAAATGGGTGTCCTCCCTGCAGCTCGACCCATTTTGGGTCGTGGGTTTAGTAGGAACCCATAATTGGGTATGAGTTTTGATTGTTGGAGATGGATTTTTATAGGTTTTGAGTATAGGTATGGGTATAACAAGTATTCTTGGAGATGCCCTAATGACACTTTTAAATCTGGTCAAGGATGGTGTGGTAATTAGTTTGTGAGGGCACATGCTTCTACCCTGGGAAATAGCGAAGCCCTGGACTCTGTAGTTGGAATTGAAATTGTATTGGGAGGACTGTGGATGACGATGCCCCAACATCACAGTTGAAACTGTTTTATAGCTAGCCATCTTGTTGCGGTTAAGTACCGGAGATTTTCACTGTAAGATACTAACACTCTAATAAGAAGTCTTGTAGTCTTTCTCATGCGATCCGCTGTCACCACATGGATGCATCTCTCTCTTGAACTAGGCTCTACCTTGATTTTCGCCCTTTCCAAATTAAGGATGTTTTGTTTGCTGACCTGGTTAGGCACAGCACCGAGCCTTGACTGTTTTCATTTTAGCTTTCTCTCTTCTTTCATATTTAAAACTTTAGCTCTCCTTGTTTTTCATAATTGCTAGATTGTATAGTTGATTTGCACCCCGGGGAGGGATACTTCGGCCATTCTTATATTACAGTATTTCATTTCTTAAATCCTTCACCACAAACAAAATGATCTACATTGTTGTTTAGAACATTGGGTAACAATTATTATATTTTGTAGAGGACTTTCAGCACCAAAAGCATGTAAGCAATTTCAGCACCGTAATACGTGTCATCACCTTTTCTTTTCATTTTAAGTTGTGCTGCAGCATTTTGTTTGATGGGAAAATTTAAGTGCAGATGAAAACTAAACTGGAAGTCATTATTTCTGGGGTGAAACTTATAAATTAGGTCATTGGTCCACTAAATGGATTTTCTGCAAGTTCAAATTTTGGTAGACCTACAAGCACTCTATTGAATCTTTGAAATCTTTCTTATTGCAGATGGCTTTGTGTGGAGGTGGCCAAGTGGTGGAAGTTTAGGGTGCGCAAGTGAGGAGTGGGAAATTTTGTAGTCAACATGGAAAGGAATTGGTTTGAGATGAATTGAGGGTATTCTTATAATCATTATTGAGCTTAACCTTCTTGTCATACTTTTTACTGAATACATGTAACACTATGCCAATATAAGAAGGGGAAGAGTGTCGCTTTGGTCACTATATGCAAATGATGG
Organism: Fragaria iinumae; assembly: GCA_009720345.1. NCBI lineage: Eukaryota > Viridiplantae > Streptophyta > Magnoliopsida > Rosales > Rosaceae > Fragaria > Fragaria iinumae. Next base: position 18,378,498 of record CM019117.1, on the reverse strand, counting down.
AATTGCAAGGGACTAGTAATACTTTCTGAAACTATTCATCATTGTGGATTTGCAGTCAATAGAAATACTGAATGACTAGGACACTGGTGGACAAAGTAGGGGCGATCCTGAAAGCTTAAGAAGGCTAAGCTATTCTTTTCCAAAAAAAAATAAAAAATGTTAAAATGGCAACAAATACATGAACTATTGGCAATCACCGAACCTTGTTCACAAATCTAATGCGCGACCAGTCGCGGAAATTTTCATTTGCTAACCTTGTTCACTAATCTAACTAAGGGTTAGTTTAGTATTGTTGTGACTTTAAAAAAAAAAAAAAAACTAATATTGCTGTACTGCGAAAATAATTAGCTGTGAATTAAGACAGTTTTTTGTTTGGTAAATATTAGTTTTAAAAGTGCTGCCAAGATAAAATTTATTAATTTCTAGTGTTTTTAGTGACAACTGCTTTTTAATGTTACTTTTAAACGCTGCTGCCAGTGACCTGTAATTTAAAAAAAAAAAAAACTTTTCTTTCATTTACCAAACATTATAAAATCTAAAAATTCGAATAAAAGCTGATTTTTTTTTAAAACGAAACTGTACCAAACTAGGCGTAAACTAGAAGTAAAAGGTTGTGCTCAGCTTACAAAAGTAAAGTTTTTATGTGTAGAGTCTGGTAGCAAAACCATGATTACACAACAAATGCTGGAGAAAACGGTAACTCTCAGGGGCCTTCTGAACGGTGTCCTAGATGACTGAGCTCAAGTATAATGGTGGATCACACCCATTCATACACGAAATCATAGTCAATATTCTCTATTTTTTTTTTTTTCAAGATAATGTTTGATCAACCTAATAAGGTAATTTATTATGGCCCGATGGTTCCAAAAGTATTAAGTTAAGGAGAATGCTTGACTGGCTCAGACCTTTCTCTAACAGCGTCATACTTTAGTTCTTTGGTTATTTTTCGGTTTGATTGTTATCAAAGGCATGTTTACGTTGAATCTCTAGTTCTTGGTCTAGGTCTCTAGCAATATATAGTTTCTTTCTGTCGTACCCTTCAGTACGTAGGTAAACTATTGTGTAACTTCGCCTCCCTCTTCTTTTAATAGATCGATGTCAATTACACACACACACAATCCTGATCAGGTAAGGACCTCCTTACCTTAGCTAAGGTACAGATTTCTTTATTCGACTCACTTTTCAATCACATTTTCTCATCTTAACCGCTTAGTATCTAGGTATATATGAGTAGATCATCTCTATAAATTTTCAACCAAATTGATAATCGTTATGGCATTCAAAACTGTGATTTAGAGTTAAAAGAACGTACGGTTTAGGATGAACAGATTCGGTTCGTTCATTGATTTAATACATTTTCGATACCTTAACGATAACCAAATTAGCTGAAAATTTGCAGAGATGATCCAATCATGTATATCTAAATATTGAACGGCTATAATGAGAAAATATGATCGGAAAGTATGTCAAATTAAGGAAATCTGTACCTTAACTAAGGTAAGGAGGTCCTTATTTAAAAAGGATTATATATATATATATATACAGGCTTTCTTGGCTAAGGATGTCCTTATTTATTCTTACGGTGCAGATTTCCACTTTAGACTCACTTTTCAATCGAATTTTCACATCTCCACCGTCTAGTCTTTAGATACTAATGTATAAATCATTTCTGCAAAATTTCAGCCAATTTGGTTATCATTAAGGCACTCAAATTCGATTAAACCAATAGATGAACATAATTCTGTCGAACTTGAACCGTTCATGTAGATGAATAGTAACTTGTCTGCCACGAGTGACTGTTGACTGTAGATGAATAGTAAATTGACTGTAGATGAATAGTAGCTTGTCTGCCACGGATTTACTGTTGTTATTTTCGGTGGAATTTTGTCTGGACTTTGTCTTGACTAGAATTGAGCATATGGGTCTTGGCTATCTTCATAATCAGCCAACTTGGTTAGTTGTCTGGGAGAACTTTCATGACTATGTGATGATGATGTTTCTGATGGAGAGTGTTCTCCTTTATCATCTGTTGATAAACTGGCCGCTTGTTGTAATAACTGCTTGGCTAATTCTTTTAATTCATCTGCTTTGGAAGATGAGGATGAACTGGAGGCTTTATTTTTAGAAAGGGATGGTAACTGAGGTTTTAACTGAGGGATCGGAGATGCCGGCTGGATAGGGACCGGAGCTCCTGAACTGGATGGAATAACTGAAAATTCTTCACTAAATTGGGATAAAACTCTGTCAGAATTGAATTTATCCCACCATTTGACTAAGAGTTGTCGTAAGACCATATGATCTTCAGTTTCAATTTTATACTGTCATTTGAAGATCCAAGAAATTTTATATTTGGCCATGAATTGGAGAGTAGGGGGAAACTTTTTCTCGTATTCTGAAAAGGTCATGACTGAAGCAAATTTAGTGTCTGCATTTTGGAGATTTGAGGGTAGAAGGTCATAAGGGCACCCATAATTATTCCACCAATCACCGAACCACATGGGGAATTGGCGATTGAATTTTCTATCAAAATTGAGAAACAATGAATGGGAAAAATCTTCTGTTTGGTAGAGAAAGATTTTACTCCATGCTTCAATGTACTCATGATAAATAAATGTAATGGATTCTAATTTGTGAGGAGTAGAGGGGGAATCACCCCATTGGGATAATCAAATGATGCGAATTATGTAAAGAGAATGGTATAATATTTTGGATGGGTCTTTTGGGTCATGGATTGGTTTAATAGATAATGACTGAGATTTGAATATAATTTCTTTATAGAATGCTAATGGTTTACCGGGAAGGTAGTGAGTATTTGGGCCAAAATAATTTTTTACTAAAGAGATAGGATTTTTGAGATGACTCATAGAGGGTTCAATATAAAACAGGAATTGTTCGGCCCTGTTAAAGTAAGGGGATGATTTTCTATAATTGACTGGAGGGTTTGATGAGGAATCTGTGTTGTAGGGGTCATATTGGTTTACTAGAGCCGACTGGTAGTTGGGTTTATTCAGACTGAGGGTGCTACCAAGAGCACTATATTGATTGACTATTGAAATGGGGGAATGGCCTGCATAGGGAACTATGCTGGGGTTTGACTCAGGTGATAATTTCTTAACTGGGGGGAGATGACTTAGATACTGATTTTTCGGGATTTCTCCCTTTGGATGAGCTGGGCTTCATGTTTTGGTGTCCTGTAGAAATTCACGAGTTAGGAAATCTGGGATGTGATTGTCACTTCCTTTAATGAATGCAATTTCAAAATCAAAAATACTTAAAATTGCTTGCCAACGGGCAAAGATTTGTTTACTAGCAATGTTTTGAACATCTTTTTCCAAAACATCTTTTGCACTTTTACAATCAACTCTGACCAAAAATTTTTGATTTAATAAATCATCTTGAAATTTACTGATACATAGTACAATCGATAAAATTTCTTTCTTAATAGTACTATAATTTGATTGAGCTGGGTTCCAGATTCCAGAATGGTACCGAACAATTTGTTCTGGATGATTGGGAGAAAATTGTTGTTTGAGGATACCTCCATAACCAATTTCAGAGGCATTGGTTTCTACGATTTTATAGGAACTAGAAAGAGGGATGCCTAAGCATGGTAGAGTTTTAACATGACTCTTAATTTCTTTGACTAAGGATATATGAAGTGACGTCCAGGGGGAAGGGTTTTTTTGTAGCCTATCAAATAGGGGTTTGCAATGTTTCCTATGATTTTTGTAAAAATCACCTACATAATTTAAAGATCCTAACAATCTTTGTAATTGATTTTTATCTAAAATGACATCTAGAAATTTATCAGCAAATTGTATTGCTCTATCGATAGGTCTAATTTGGAGTTGGTGAATGTTGAACCCAAGAAAACGAATATTGGTTTGAAATAGTTTGATTTTTGAAGCAGAAACAACTAAACCATTATTCTTTATTATGGAAAAGAATTGGTGTAAATGTTTCCAGTGCACTGGTCAATTGATTGTGAAAAAAATCAGAACATCATCAATGTAGACAATGGAAAAATGACTATAAGGGTTGAAAATATCGTTCATTATATTTTGGAATTCACTAGGAGCATTTTTTAGGCCGAATGACATAACATTCTATTCATAATGACCAAAAGGTGTGACGAATGCAGTTTTGTATTTGTCAGCTTTACTGATTTGGATTTGCCAAAATCCTGACTTCATATCAAATTTACTAAAGATAACAGATTTGTTTACTCTATTAATGAGATCTCTTTTATTGGGAATAGGATACCTGATCCATTCCAAGACTGAGTTAAGAGGTTTATAGTTAATGACTAACCGAGGAGTTCCTCTTTCTAATTCAGCATTTTTCTGAACATAGAAAGCAGGGCAAGACCAAGGGGATTTGCTATGGCGAATAATGTCTTTAGCAAGTAAATCATTAATCTCGTTTTTTGTAATACCCCGGAAATTAGATATTGGTTTCTAATTTTATTTGGCTTTTTCGAGTTAGATGTTAGTGTGGTTTTGAGGTTCGAAGGAAAAGCGGAAGTGTTCGGACGCATAATTTACCGAAGCAATTTTACTTTCTTTAAGGGTCATAGAGTTGACTTTTTATTCATTATGTTTCTTGAGAAACTTCTTTCATGAAAGTTGTAGAGCACGACTATACGAGTTCGTAGACACGTGGCACGCGTAAAACGGACTTTGTTTGAGAAAGTTATGGTCAGCGGAAGTTCTTGGCTTTTTGAGAATTTTTAGTTAAATTGAAGTTTAGGGTTCCATTTTCTCCGGAACCCATTTTTCCTTCTCTCTTCTTCCTCTCTCTCACGATACCTTCGGTATCAAAGTTCTCCAACCGACCCGACCCGGACCCGCTCGACCCAACCCGATTTTTCCGGCCGACTCCAGCCGACCCAGACGACGGCACCGGTCGGAAAATCTTCCTCTCCTCGGCGCAATCCTCCCTGTGTTGGTGAGTGAGGACGACTCGAGCGGATCGGCGCTAATCGAGCGCCACAGTGAGGGTGACGACTCGGTTTGCAACCCGACCGGAAATCTCACCTTCGGCGGCGGCGACGTGGCCTGCAACCGGTCGGGATAGAAGCTCCTTGGCGTCCTGGTTCGACTTGCGGTGGTCTTGAAGCTCAACTCACGGTGTAGAGTTGCGGTGGTAGATTCCAAAGTTCCGGCGAGTTTTCCGGCGTGCTCCGACCGAATTGGCGGTTACCTCAGGTATAAAAGATGCTTCTCTCTCTTCATTCTACAAGTTTGATGTTGGGGGTTTGTTCAGATTCTAAGGTTGGAAGGGTGGCACGTGGGGCCACTCGCCACCGCCTGTGGTGGCGTGTGGCGGCGCGTTCAGTGGTGTCGTTGGTGTTTGGTGTGCTGGTTAGGTAGTACTCGTTGATACGAACTTGTTGATCTGTGGGTTGTAAGTTTTGGTTACCGATAATGCATGCTAGGGTTCCCCCTCGGTGCTAGGTTTTGTTCGGTTTCCATTTTTGAGTATATCAGGTTTTAGAAAATCTGGTTAGTTGTTTTGTAGGTTGTGTAGGATGTTTAGGCGACATTTTCATGGTATAGGGAGAAGTTTTGTCTCGAGTGACAAGTTTGTAGGTTAGGACTTGAGTTTTGGTTCGAGTCGGATTATGTTATTTTTGTTGTTACTAAGTGGAGATTCTATTCTAGGTGGTTGACGATACGTGTTCGCATCTCGCCTATTACTAAGAGAAGACGCAGCGGGAGTTTTTGTTTGAGGTGAGTAACATTTCTTAGGTTCAAGTAGGAACCGATTTCCTTACATATTTTGTTGATTTTGCTAAATTGGGGAATTGTGCTCTCGAAAGTGAAATCCTTTGTTTTAAAATCATGTGAACTTGATCGTCGACGGTTCATAGGTAAGTAAAAAGGGTTCTTTTGATATTTATAAATTTTCTTGAGCCATTCCTGATTCTAGCTATATTGATGTTAATGGTATATATATATGTTCATGGAAGTTGTTGTGCTTGGTGAAATTATGTGACAGGTTCACATTTGTCGTAAAATATTTTGTTCATTTTAAGAATTGGTTTGGGGAGGATTCATGGCTATGGGCTTGTTTTTAGCGTGTGTCTTTTGTTGAGAATCGGTGGGCTGTTAGAACACGTAATTTGAGAATGTTTATGATTAAGACCTTGAGTTTATTTGGAGAAGAGTAATCGTTGTTTGGGGACGATATGTGTGATGACTTGTGTGGTGATCTGTGTGATGAATCCGTGTGATGAATCTGTGTGATGACCTGTGTGGTGACCTGTGTGGTGATCTGTGTGATGAATCTGTGTAGATGATCTTGTGATGACTTGTGTGGTGACCTGTGTGGTGATCTGTGTGATGAATCTGTGTAGATGATCTTGTGATGACTTGTGTGGTGACTTGTGTAGTGATCTGTATGATGAATCTGTGTAGATGATCTTGAGTAGATGTTGTGGTTTGATGTTGAGATTTGTAGTCAAGCAATTGGTATTGCTAATGGTCTTTTGTTAATGGTGTGTTTCGTATTTAATTATTGTGATTCTAAATTGTTTATCTTAGTGTTTCTAGTGATTTTATGAACTAAGTTTCATGCAGGGATCACTATTTTTATATTTGTTTGGTCTCAATGTAATTACCTGAACGAAGATATGCGCAGAGATTATTATACTTTTAATTGTTTGTTATAAAGTAATTTCATGATTTATCTCATATGTCCTTAATTTCATTGATCGTTTATGTACCCTTCACTTGATTAAATCAATGCAAGGGTTCTAGTTATAGTTAGTTAAGTGTGTGTGGAATTTAAGGTTACTCATACACGCTTGCAAAAGCTTACCGGGTTTGTTTCTTTCAACCCGGTGCATCATTCCATGGTGTAGGGGGTTGATCTTGTAGGTGAGGACTAAACATGGTTGAGATGTAGAAGTTTGAGCTGCCTCCTTAGAGTTAGACTCTTTTGTTTATTTTTAATTGTTGGGTTGTATTAAGCTCCAAGTGAGCGGTTCATTTTACTTGACATTTCAAGTTTGATGTAAACAATAGATAGGAAATATTCGAGTCCATGTTAGGCTTATATTGACATTCATTTATCCAGTAATTGGGTTTGGTATTTGGGATTTAATGTTAGAGTTTTAGGGATATTTTTAGGATTTATCATGCCTAAGTTTTTGAAAATTTATCCTTCGAAAATTGGGGCGTGACATTTCTACAGAAATCCATAATTTCATGACTCATTTGGATTGGACGAGCTTTAGTAGGGATATTTTTTTCATTAAATTCATGGATGTAAGGAAGAGAAACAATATGTTTTTTCCTATGCCAAAAGGCAGTAGGGATATCAGAACATATTTCTTTGGTAATTTTTTCTTCAAAAGTTTTGATTTTTTGCTGAAGAGAAAAATTTTGGAGTTGGTTTTTAATTCTTTTAAAATTAATTTCTTCTTGAAGAAAGGCCATTTATTTATTTTTTGCTTGAATGCAACTGACGGTTTTTGAAATACTATTTTCTTGGAATGCTTTTAGAGTATGGATTTCAGGGTTAGAAAGAAAAACAAATTTGACTGGTTCATTAAAAGGGTAGATAATAATCCCATCATATTCGGTTTTGAATGGATAAATCAAAGTAATGAAAGGAAGTCCTAAAATTAATTTATCAGTTAAATTTTTTACTAACACAAACGGAGTTTTGAAACAGACATTGTTCTGGCATATATGGGCTTTAGGGATTTCGTATTTAATATCCATTTTTGTTCCATTAGCTGAACGTAAAGACTCTTTTGTTTTTTCAAAATATTTTGAAGGTATTAAGCCTTCTTAGATGCAGTTAAGATCTGCACCGGAATCAATGAGGGCTGGTATTGTTAATTGGAAATCTTTTATTTTGAATTGGACAGTAGTGTACCAGTTTTTAAGTTGGATTTGGCGTATGATACTAATAGTGTTGTTTTCAGAAGTTTCAGCTTCATTATTTACTGGAGACTGATATGGAGGAGGATTTTCAGGGGGATCCTGTAATTTGAGAAATTGATTATTTATTTTAAGTAAATTTAATTCTTGTTTAATTTCTTTATTGTTATTCGTAAGTTCTAAATGTGTTTGTTGTAGGGCATGGATTTGACACTTGATTGATTTTACTTCATGTTGCAAATCTTGGATTGTTATTTCCTTTTTACTAGTAGAAAATTTATCAAAAGTTGTAGTGAGACTAATTTTTTGTGGGGGAGGATTAATTATATTTTCTTGGGTAATTAATTTTTTTAATTTTTTAAGGTACTCAGCTTTAAGTTCAGAATTATCTATTTTTCCTATTAAATCAATTAATAGTTCTTCTTGCTCTTCCTGCTTGGAAAGAACATTGATTGTTTTACAATTACAAGCATCCTTACACCCGAAAGTAATATCGGGGGAGGAATGTTCATCGGATTCATGGAAAGAAGATTCTATTAATGTGATGTCATCTTCATTTATTCTTTTTCTGAATAAGTATTTCGTAATTCTAAGGTTTGTATAAGTTTTTCTTTTTCTTCTTGGTTGATTTTTAATTGATTAATGGTACTTTTAACTGGACAGTTATTTGCAAAGTGACCGGTTTTATTGCATTTAAAACATTTAGTTTTACTTTTATCGAAGGATTTACGATTTGGTTTTTTGGACCAATTTTTTCGAAATTTATTTTTGGAATAACAGTTGTTTGGTTCAAAGTTGGTTTTATAAAGTTTAGATTTTTGTTTTGAATGATATGGAATAAATTTATTACTTGCCTTTTTTCTCCTTGAAGGAGGTAAGGGCGGTAAGCCATATTGTTCACAAAAATTTTCTAGTTCATATTTAGCTGTTTTCTTATCTGATTTCATTTGAGCATTTAGTTTCATGTCTATACACATTTTTAATCCTTCTTTTTGGATAACTGCAATTATATTTCCATAAGTTAAAAAATCATAGTCAATGTGACATGTTTCATTACTAAGGACTTGCCTGATTTTATGAGCAAATAATTTTGGGAGACCATTTATGAATTTTTCTTTCCAAAATGGTTGGTTACTATCGTCTATAAGCATAACGCGAGAAATGAATACATCTTTGTACAATTTGAAATCACTTAAGGTAGGACACCTAAGGTTACTGAGTTGATCATGAATTCTAGAAGTAATATGACTAGGGGTACCTATGAAATGTTGGATAATTGTGTAAAATAAAGTATTAACAGCATCAAAAATCCCTATTCATGCGTTATCGTCAAAGATGGGAGTCTCATCTTCATCACGTTTAATGGCATGTTTAATGGATGATCTAGAATCATGAGTGAGATGTTTTTCCCACCAGGAATGAAGCATTCATGTAAATCTTGTGGAAAGTATGTCAATTATTTCGGGCTGGATGAAATTATGATTAGTGACATAGTTATTGGCTGCCATGGACATGTGGTGTAATTTATTTAAGATTTCTTGTTCTGATAAATTATTAATGTTTCATTCATAAGTTTTATCGGAAGAAACTGAGAATTGATTGTTAAAATGATTACTAGGCTGTATATCTAATGGGAGAGGACGTTCTGTCCAGGTTTTAAAATGTCTTTTCTTGGGATGAATTATTCTATCTAGTTTTAAGGATTCTGTGTTTAAAGTTTGAAATATCAAGTTTAATCCTGTAATTTGGCTAGTGGTACTAGAATCGCTATCAGATGAAGTGGTTGGTTAGGTGTGAATTACTGCAATTCTACTAGATGCAGGTGTTTCAGTTTTTAATTTTTCTAACATTCGTTCGATCTTTTGAATGGAAGAAGTAGGGTTGAGAGTAGGTTTATTTAATTCACTGAAATGAACTAGAGGAATTTCTGGTTTTGATTGAGGTAGAATGTTGACTTTGGAGGATATGTTATCAACCTTTGTTTCTATTTTATCTAACTGGGCTCCTATGGTGACTAGGCTCTGGTTTGTGTAATTATTTTGTTCAATAATTTTTTTAGTTTCTGGGTTGATTTTCTTAATCTCTGGATCTTCTATAGCAATTTTAAAAGGTGAGGCTAGGATTGGACTGTTAAGATGATCAATTACTATTCTTTCGACAGGAGGATGACTATAAAGGACCGAGCTAGTGGAGGTTTTCCATCTTGCTTTTGTTAATGTTTGAACAATTTTTTGATTGTTTAGTTGATCTATAAAATCAAGAAAGAATATTTCAGATTCTGTTTCAAGCATAAATGATTGCCAATCACTAAATAATTGCTTTCGTTGAGTCAAAAAAGGGAACTTCATCCTATATAGGTTTCTCCTAAGGATATTTTCATTTGAATCAAGATGTTTATCTAATTTAGAATAATTGATTACGAAAGGTTGGGTGAGTGTACTTAATTGAGGATTTAGTGAGGGAGTAACTAAAAAATCAGAAGCAGTGGGAGAAGTTTGCTCTTCATCTGTAACTGAAATATTTTGAGTTTCAGTTTCTGTATAATTTGGGTAACTAACTTGGGAATTAGTTCTGATGTTTTTAATTTTGTGTTTTTGCAATTCTTCTTCTAATTCTTTAATCCTAATATTTTTAATTTCTTTATACAAATCATAATCTTGTCTAGACATTTTTTGGTCAGAGTTGATTGTAAAAGTGCAAAAGATGTTTTGGAAAAAGATGTTCAAAACATTGCTAGTAAACAAATCTTTGCCCGTTGGCAAGCAATTTTAAGTATTTTTGGTTTTGAAATTGCATTCATTAAAGGAAGTGACAATCACATCCCAGATTTTCTAACTCGTGAATTTCTACATGACACCAAAACATGAAGCCCACCTCATCCAAAAGGAGAAATCCCGAAAAATCAATATCTAAGTCATCTCCCCCAGTTAAGAAAGAATCACCTGGGACTTAAACTATATATATATATATATATATATATATATATATAGACACACACACAAGGCCAATTACCTCATTGATTTTTTTTTCTCAACTCAATAGCTATTACGTTTAAGGCTGCGCATAAAACCCGAGGAAGAGGAAAAAACCGAACAGGACCGGCTAGCCCGACCAGGCCGGGTCGGGTTTTTTCTTGGTCCCAGATGTGTTTTTTGCTTCTCCGGTCTGGTCCTTCATGTATACGGGCCTGAAAGCCCGAAAATGGGTTAATTAAAGTATTAAACCCTTCCCCTTTATAAACTTAAAGTATGGTGTGATTGACTTTTCCCTTTCCCTTTCCCTTTCCCTTTCCCTTTAGGCCCCGTTTGGTTAGCAGGAATGTCAAGATATGGAAAAGATTTATTTTCCTTTCCCAACTGATATAGAAAAGAAAAGGTTTTGTTATTTCCATGTAGGTATTTGGTTGTTATTGTAATTGAATTAGTAATTTATTTCTATTCCAATTACATCATATTTAATAAGTCATAATAATGAACTTTAAATCTATAATTTCCAATAACACCCTTTTACTAATTGCATATGTGATCTATTTAAGGAAATTGAAACTTTTTAGATGTCTAATTTCTGTAATTTACCTTTGGCGGTGGGAGTGGAAATAGAATACCACCTCTAACTATGTAATACAATTCAGGCTTTATAAGGGAGTCAATTTTTAGTCATATCTCATTTTTTGTTTTCTTTCCAATCTTCATTTACAACCAAGCAACACACTATAATAGAAAATGAAACTAATTCCATTTCCATACCATGATTTCCCACCAAACAAACGGGGCCTAAGTTACATAGGTTTCTCCCCTCTCACCTTTCTTTATCTCGTTTTCTGCATCTCAAATTTTCTATTCATCTTGGCTTGATCAAATCCCAACCTCCTCCTCCGCTCTTTAATTCTCTATTTAATTCTTTGTTCTCATTGAATGGGATCTGGTGGAGATAGGAGATTTTAAATGGGTCGGCGGTGAGACCAGATCTCGAAGATGAAAGAAACTATGTTGATTGAAACGAATCCTTTCGCAGATTTGCATAATGTGTCCAGGCCTGAAAAACCGGCAGAACCCGCTGGGCTTTCGCCGGTCCTAACAATTTTTCGTGCAAAAACCGGCCGGTATAACAGTCACCGGTCCGGTCCCGGTTTCTCCACATTTACTGCCGGTCTGGGCCCGTGCCCAGCCCTAATTAAGCTTTGACCCTTCTAAAAGAAATTGCTGACTACGCTACTGCTCTCATTGTAATCCAATATTATCCGAGATGAAGATTATTACTTGAGTGATGTTCTTGTATCTTACCATAGTCTGATCGATGTGAACCATAAACCCCAACTCCGATCCAAAACGTCGGAGCGTCTTCTCAGCTCGCATCCCCACCCGTAGCCCTGTCACGGCAACGTAGACCTCCAGTAGGTTGAGAGACACCTCCTCGAGCTCACTAAGCCTATGATAATCAGTTAGGATCAACATCGAATTACTGAAGAACCATAAGCACCATCACAAATCCTATATTTCTCTTCCTCAGATTTGAATAGGAACAAAAAGAGCAGGCCCGGCCCTGGGGCAAGATGGACCAGGCATGGGTCTAGGGCCTTAAAATTTGGGGGCCTCAAAAAAATTTTATATAGTCCTGTAAAAAAAAAATTAGAATAAGAGTATATATAAGACCTGCCGTCTCTTAGTCTCTTACTCTTTCTTTTTTTTTTTGGGCCTCAAATTTTTTCTTGCCTGGGGCCTTTATGGACACAGGGCCGGCCTTGAAAAAGAGTCACCCACCTTCTCATGAATCAAGATCCTCTCTTTCAGACCCCAGATCTGGAGAAGCGCCGCATAAAGAATCGGGATAACCACCGGTTTTTTCGGGGTCAGAAAACAACCACAAAGATAAAAGGATTTCTCGTTCTCAAAACCATCGCCAGGTACGCATTCCGGCTTCACTCCCTCTGGCAGAGACAGTCGCGACACCGTCATCGCCATCTCAGCAGAAATATCGATCATGTTCTCCGCTACTAGAGAGAACCCTAGAGGAGAGAGGCCTACTTTTTATCTTTCATTGTGTATTAAACCAAAAAAAGGCTATTGTTTGGTTTGATCCTTTTTATATTCATCAAATTACAAGAAAAACAAGTTGGTTTATATAGCTCTCTAATGGTTATACAACCCCAGATACCATTTAACATATAACCTGATCCGAGCTCATAACTATGGAGTCCAAATGGGTAAACAGCTCATATGAGTAACTTAAGATATAAGGAGGTATAGAAGATGAGTACTAAGATCATCTCCAACAGCTTCTCCAAAATTTCTCCAAAATGGGGAAGCAAAAGTCAAAATCTCCAAAAAAATTTTGCTCTAACTCTTTTGCAACGGCGCCAAAATTGATAGCGACCGAAACCGGGCGTTTCAATTAAAACCCTTTTGTGTCAATTGTAGTATATAGCAAATAAGGGTATCGTTACAAGCCGGGGATTGAGGGTACCTTTACAATTACGTTAATTACAAAACAAGATAAAACAAAAGATGATAGTACTAGAGATATGGGGTTTTGTGATTATAAACAAGAGAAAATAAAGAAATAAAATAAATCAGAAAAGATCAGATGGATGAGACATTAGAGACTTGGAAATCCACCACCAAGTATGTATCAAGACATGTTAACAACCAAAGCTTCAATCATTAAGTCACAAATCGGTATCAATCAAGAACAAACCGTGAACGCACTGCGTAAGTCCTTATTACTTCCCTTGAATACTTAAGTAAGATGAACGCACCATTACTAAGCCTTTAGAATAACCGATCAAGGTATAGACGATATCCTATCAACAAATTATTCTAAGCATTAAGATCAATGAAAGTGATTGAACAAGTATGCAAAACTAGTGTGGAACGCCTACCTAGCATGCAATCCTTTTTATTTGGTTTCACCTATTGTCCTATAGGTTTTACTACTTTGAACTAAGCCGTATTAACCGTTTAGGAGATTAAACAACCTAATTCTAGCCCCACTCACAAGTTCATAATGTTCTATGTTGCGCATACATGAACATAAACAAGCAAGAGTTCCCCATAAACCAAAACCAAATAAACAATTTGAAAGACTCAATAATTTGAAACCAAGGTTCAAAACAATATCTAAAACATTCTTGGGGCTTCAAACCTTGCCCCTAACTAAGAGAATTCAGCCACACATGGCTGCAAAGACACACAAGGAGAATAAAAGATGACACAAGAAAGATAAACCCTGGATGATAGAGAGATCAATGATGGCTTGGCGGCTTCCTTGTGCGAGTCTACAACTATGGAGGTTCTGATGATGGTGAGATCGTTGGCCTCCTCTAATCTTCACGTCCTCTCTGGCCTTTTTCCTCCTTCGCCTTCACGTCTGTGATTAGGGTTATAAAACCCTCAAAACTCGTCCATGGGCTTGCCAATGTGGTCTGGGCCTCAAAACAGAAGTTTTGGTCTAAATAAGAAATTCGGGCAGACTGATCTTCGGTCATTTAAACGGTCATAACTTCTTCTCCAAAATAGGTATTGACGATCCGTAAAAATTTCTGGAAAGTAGACTCTTGTAGCTTTCCATTGATATATGGCACATCTCCTGGATCATTGTGAGCTAATCACAATCTTCTGTCGAAGTTGACTGACGATTTCTGGCAGATTTTCTGATTTCTTTCCTTGCACAACATGGATTCATTTTCCTTCAAGATTTCTCCTCTTTTGTCTCTTTTAGGCTCCTTGGCTTTATTTATGACCTAAAAACACAAACTTAGTTAATATGAATATTGTTAAGGGAATTACATTGCTAAATAGGGTCGGAAATACAATATAAACGTAGCACTTTGTGCTCCTATCAAGGATCAACATCGAATTACTGAAGAACCATGAGCACCATCACAAATCCTATATTTCTCTTCCTCAGATTTGAATCAGAACAAAAAGAGCAGGCCCGGCCCTGGGGCAAGATGGACCAGGCATGGGTCTAGGGCCTTAAAATTTGGGGGCCTCAAAAAAATTTTATATAGTCCTGTAAAAAAAAAATTAGAATAAGAGTATATATAAGACCTGCCGTCTCTTAGTCTCTTACTCTTTCTTTTTTTTTTTGGGCCTCAAATTTTTTCTTGCCTGGGGCCTTTATGGACACAGGGCCGGCCTTGAAAAAGAGTCACCCACCTCCTCATGAATCAAGATCCTCTCTTTCAGACCCCAGATCTGGAGAAGCGCCGCATAAAGAATCGGGATAACCACCGGTTTTTTCGGGGTCAGAAAACAACCACAAAGATAAAAGGATTTCTCGTTCTCAAAACCATCGCCAGGTACGCATTCCGGCTTCACTCCCTCTGGCAGAGACAGTCGCGACACCGTCATCGCCATCTCAGCAGAAATATCGATCATGTTCTCCGCTACTAGAGAGAACCCTAGAGGAGAGAGGCCTACTTTTTATCTTTCATTGTGTATTAAACCAGAAAAAGGCTATTGTTTGGTTTGATCCTTTTTATATTCATCAAATTACAAGAAAAACAAGTTGGTTTATATAGCTCTCTAATGGTTATACAACCCCAGATACCATTTAACATATAACCTGATCCGAGCTCATAACTATGGAGTCCAAATGGGTAAACAGCTCATATGAGTAACTTAAGATATAAGGAAGTATAGAAGATGAGTACTAAGAGCATCTCCAACAGCTTCTTCAAAATTTCTCCAAAATGGGGAAGCAAAAGTCAAAATCTCCAAAAAATTTTTGCTCTAACTCTAACAGCTTCTCTATTTTAGAGATTTTGGCATTTATTGCTACAATTAAATATTCTACATCATTTTGAGTTATAACGAAAAAGAAATATTCTATATCTTATTATAACAATAAAATACTCAATAATATATTTTATATTTTTTTTCTTCTCATTGGAGCATGTGAAGAATTTATGACAATGCTAGTTTCGATAATTTAGGAAAGGAATGCTTTGCTGCAAATTTGAGGATGAACTGCTTCTCTTTCTTCTCCATCCCCATTTTAGGGAATGAGATGAGAGAGCAGTTGAACCTCAAAACAACTCTATATTCCCCAAAATTGAGAAATTCAAGAAAATGGGGAAGCTGTTGGAGATGCTCAGACATAAACATCATATGAAAAACTTGATTATTTAATTATTGTAATATAGTGGCACAAATGTCGTTATCAACAATTATTCCATAGAATTCATCGTTGGAAGAAAACAATTATTTTATAGAAACTTCCAATTATTAATATAATTTGGATTATAGCTAGCAGAGCTTGTACTAACCTTTTGGTTCATCTCTTCTTTCTTCTTATCTACAAAATGCATGAAGTCCTTAAAACTAGTTGTCTAAGGTGAGGATCGACTAGTCTTGCAATAACGATATACCATTCTAGTGAAGAAGACAATGAGTGCAATTAAGCATGTACGTTAGACCAAATACAATAAACAGATCCCCAAAGCTTTTTAGGGAGAGTCGTTTTACATGCATTTTCTCAAGCTCGTTAAAGCACTTGGTGCTCCTAATCCATTTATCATGAGAAAGAGGAGAATCCATTTGGAATCCATTTATCAAAATTATTATTCTGTTTATATTTATAATTAATAATTTTATATATCAACATGATATCTATATATAATTATTATTCTTTTATATATATATATAATTAATAATGATCATTTATCAACATGATATCTAAATTTATATATATATATAATTAATAATTTTAAAAACATAAGTGATAATATATAAGACGTTGAGCTATAGTCATACTCCAACTTACCAAAATAAAATTGATATTACTATATATGTTATAAAACATGTGAAACGTTGGGCTTATCTAATCCAAACATATATAGTGATGTCACTTTTAGGATATAATAATCTTAAATCATAGATTGAACTATATATGTAACATTGATACAAGAAACTGTTTATAACTATAAAAATCATATCTTATATTATATATTCTAACAATTCATTTTTTTCAGTATACTATGAGTAAATTACAAAAATCATATCTTATATTGTGAGTCAACTATTGTTATAATAAAAAAATCAATATTCATGTTTAATATATATTAACCCAATAAGAAAATACACTTGCAAATTTCATTCAAAAACACAAAAACTACATATTCATTCGAATACTCATGTCAGACATGTGGACCCAAGCCACAATCACGTTCTTGGGGCTTACAAATTTGGGTGTGGTGTGGAAGGTAACGATAGTACGTGAGGCTCATTTGCCGACTACCTTAATTTGCTCACCTTAGAGCATATGCAGCAAGAGCAAACAATCACACCAAAATGCATGATAATTGTTAGTTTGATGCCAAGAATTAATGCAGCGGGTAAAATTTGGAAGCAAATGCAGGGGTGAGACCTAGTCCACACCATCACAAAGACGGAAGAAAAAATTTGCTTGGCGGGACCCACGCACGTGGGCTCCTGCCAACTTTTTTTTTTTTTTTTTAAAGGCCCAATATGTTTCGCAAGTTCGTGATGTCAAAAATATTATTCAAATCATCTTCAAAGGCAGATTTCATTAAGTCTTCTCTAAGGAGTCTAGTGCAGGCAACTTATCCACAACAGGCATCAAGAAAAAACAATTAAACTTCAACGTACTCCGTATAGGCCAAGAAATATTCTCTTATGCCATGAAATATATATCTGCTGCACCAAAACGTAAATAATGGCCAACGGCTCTGCAGCCCAACGGTTATATTTTTTTTTACTTACCCTGAAAATTGCAAAAAAAGCCCCAAATTTTTTCCTATAAATACATGTTTCTCTTCTTTACAATTTACACCACTTTTCTCTTATCTCTTCTCATCTCCTTCCATCTTCTCTCACAATTTCTTTGAGTGTTATGAGACTTGTTCCTCCCTAAAGATGAAGTAATCTGCCATGAGACTTGTTCCCCCAACTACCTTATGTCTGGGGTGATTAGGTGATCGACCAGGATTTGAACCGCGTCCTTGTGGTTCATCTGAAGTATCAAGATATACTATCATCATGGTCGTGTTAGTCATAATGGCAACCATCGTCTTAGCGTCCTCTTGACTATGTTGTTGCCTCTGCTTAAACAATTTGCGAAAAAAACTCCTCGTAATGATGAGAAAATGTGGCGAAGTAATTGAGGAAATGTGTTTTCGAAGATTTATAACCGAGTTGTGAAGATTGTGTGAGTAGAGAGGGTGATGAAGCTTATTTATGATCAATTTCATATTATAAAACTTAAAGATCATGGTACGTGTCGAATTGCCATTCGTCGAAAATCCTATCGAAAATCCAATGACATTATTTGGCCGACAAACACACATGTGTCACTTTTTGGTTAATCAGAAATCCTATAACATTATTTGGGTGATCACAACATCTGGAAATGTCATATATCGTCTGGTGATTGATTGATTATCATATATGAAATCCAAAAAATAAAATATCAAATCGAGGAATAGTGATTGCTAAATTGACGGAGCTTCACCGCTGTATAAAAACAGGCTCAGAAAAGCAATTTACAATGAATAATAATTGATGGAAGCAATTTTTATTGATGGTTTGATAGAGTCGAAGGGGTCCATATGCTCTTAATGCCCACCCACCCAATTGAATGACATGTGTCTTTTTTTTAACCATATCAAACCATGGTTAACAATATAGAATTGTTGGTGAGTTGGAGAAGACTGAATGAATTAGGAACTTGGTAGAGACTAGAGAGAGGCCAAAGGGGGTTTTTGCTGAGGAGTCTACATTGGTGAGTCGGTAACTTTTTTTTTTTTGGTAATCGGTGAGTTGGTGACATGAACGCGCCGTTTCAATCGGTATTGCATCAGATCCTTCTATAATTTTCAGTTGTTAAAGAGAAAACTAAATCTTTTTCCTTATAATGAGTTCTGAATACAAAGTCTGAGGTAATTTTTCCATTGACCATCAAAGTTTGACCCTTCACTACTATTCCTTATTTATTTTGCGTTAAATAATCTCATCATCCTATATGAATTTAATAGCAAAAAGCTTTGTCTCTTCCTTATAAAGTTTTCAATAACTGATTCTCCCTTGTCTTAATCTTGCCTTACATGAACTTACCCTTTACATTACAAGTGTTCAAAATTTTGAGAATCTATCAGAGACCACTTAAGTATTTGTATTCTTGTTACCGAACATTGAATTATGTATAAACTTGTTTACATATGGATTAGCTTTCTTGTTGAGTCTCATTTGAAAATACTGATTCCCTTACTCAATTTGGATCAATCTAAGAGTACAACTTTATTCTTTAACTTCTTTCAATACCTTATTTTGACCAAGCTAGCTAAACAGATGTGTATATATCTGTATATATATATATATAAATGTTTTTTTGAAAACCTCTCAATATTGATCCTGAGCAAATAATGTTGCTTTATGAAGTTTTTGATCTTGCTTTTCCGACTTGATCTTAACTACGAGGTTTTGATATGTTAACATGTTTTATTGTGCCTGTTACACTGCCTTTGGACTCTAGCTGTGTGGTTTGGGTGCTCTCTGGGTTACACTCCTGATAGGGGGAAAATTTCTCATCTTGAGGAATGGTTGTTGGAGATCCATAAGAATGCTCCTATGTTTCCATGTGAAAAAGAGGATGTTCTTAATTTTGTCTGTTTGCACATGTGGGAGATCTGGAAACACAGGTGTTCGGTGATCATGAAAAATGGCTCCCCAAATCCCAGTCTTGTCATTGAAAACATCAAGAGAGGTTTGTTAAACTGGGAAGAAGCAAGAGTGTCTGTGTTGCAGTCTTCTCAGTCAATTTCAAGAGCTCCTACTTTGTGGACTCCACCTCTTGTTGATGTAGTAAAGATCAACTTTGATGGTGCTTGGAAGGAGTCGAATCTTAATAGTGGAGTGGGAGTAATAATTCGCAGCCATATGGGTTTATCTATTGCTGGAGCGAGTCTTTTTCGTTCCCACAACTCAGCAGTTGAGGCTGAAGCTGAGGCTCTCTTATATGGTCTCCGAATGGCTGTGGTGTTGAAGCTAGAAAAGATATTGTTGAAGGGGATTGTCAGGAAGTGATCAAGGCGTTAAGTGACTCTTCTTCATCTCCTAGCTGGAGAATCTCCCCAATCCTAAAGAAGGTTGCTCACTTGGTTCCGTTTTTTAGAAGTATTCATTGGAACTGGGTTCCACGAGAAGCTAACCGCCCTGCAAACGCAGCGGCCAAGCTTGCTATTCAGAGTTTGTGCTCTCAGGAATGGGCTAACAGGCCCCCAAACTCTTTGATTTCAGTTTTAAGGAATGATGGTTTGCCTGCCCCTCCTTAATATGATTTAGGAGCTAGCTTTACGAGCTAGCTATTAGTGCTTCAATTTTTCCTTTCGGCTGTTTTTTTTTACGTTTAATCTGTGTTTTCTTAGGTTTGTTTCTGCTGTACTTCTTTGCCTTCTGGGCTTTTTTTTTAATATATGGCTTCCTTGACCAAAAAAAAAAAAAAACATGTTTTATTGAGAGATGAAAAAATATTTGACCTAAAAATCATTTGCTGGGTAGAATGGTACTCTACTTTGGAAAAGGATTTCAAGAGGTGATCAGTTTGTTTTTTTAGAAGAAAAGAGTTTTCTTGAAGGAAAATGCTAAAGACACCAAGTATATATACAAAAATTGATTACCAAATTATGAGAAATTTTGATAAATAACCAATTTTATGCATCCAAATTGATTTTTAACCTTGTCTTGTTAAATAGATGAAAAATGACCATATGAATGAAACAAATGTCTAAAGTGCCTATTCATCAACCTCATTTAAAGAAAATCATATTTACCTACTAAAGAAAATGATCTTGTTACTGTCAATCTCAATTCTCACGAATACAGGAATATGCAGCTCCTTTTTCTTCTGCAAATATGAATCCAAGACTTGCAGCCATTACTCTTGAACCCAAACACTAGTTGAAGAGAAACTCATCGACATGAAAGAACTGGACTACTATGCTAGCTCAATGGAATAATCTTTGCATGAGGACCCAAGTCTTCAATTTTGCAGGGTGAAGAGAATACACGTTGTTTATAAAATTATACCCTAATACCCTAGTTTTATTTCTCTATAAGTATTCATCAAGGCAATAACGAACTTGAGGTCTTGAGATTATTTTTCATTATTTTGTTGAAATTCTTGACCAATATTTTGGATCTTATATATGTGAATTTGGTTTGATCTTTAAATTCCACAAGCCCTATTTTGTATGCAATTGTTTGATAAAAAGAGATCTCTTGGTACTTGCACAACTATCTAACAACGCAAAAGAGATGAGATTTCTATGAGGGTTGCAATCCGAACGTAATATTGGCCTCTCCGTTTTATTATGGTGTTGATGACTTTGAAAGTAACTGGCTCGATCTACTCATGAATTCAACAAAACAGATTTCTTCTTCTTATGCTATGTTTCTGAAATAGAGTCATGTTTCTCAAGTTGTTATCAACAATAAAATATAATATTTGAAGAGAAAGATGAGTCGTATGAGATAAAGAAAGATGAGCTCCATGAAAGGAGAAAAACAGTCTTTTGTTGTATCAAACCCTTGAAATAAAAATATGAAAAAATAATAAAAACAGGAGTCTTCTTTTGATACGTTGGTGAATTGAAAGGATCAAATAAGAATATAAAGAATTTTGGTATAAGAATTATACAGTAACCGCAATTACAAAGAAGAATTATGACAAGGACAATTATGACTATTCCTCCCTCAAAATGGTCAATTTTCATTAGTTTGAGAAAACTTGGTTAAAAATCATTTTGAGTACGTGAAAGAGGTCATTTTTCAAAATTTCTCCCAAATTATGTGGCATACACCACCTCATCAATATTATTCCAAAATTTTAATGACATGGTTTATTTAATTTCAATTCAAAACACTATGTTTTTAGAAAAGATATTGTATATTTTAAAACTCCAAAAGCAAACTAATTCCAAATATTGTTGATTGTTGAAGGCATTCCATCAGATCTGCGTATTGCTGCAGCTTTGTAAACAATATATCATTTGTCTCTTTCGATCATGTCTTTCATCTTACTCTATTGTTTTTTTTCTTTTTTCTGAATGAATCTTGCTCTATTCCTTGATAAGATTTTAAATTTTTTTGATCTTTCGCTCTACTAAGTTATAATCAACTATGAAAATTACAAATAAATCTGCAGTATTTAGGATCTTTTCAATTCTTAGATGATAGATCCTAATCCTATGGAGAGAAGTACACGGAAAAGGTTATTCATTCTTTTATGAAATATGCACGTTTCATAAAAAACTTAGTAGTAATCTTTCTTGTGGCTTTCATTATAAAGTGCTTATGTTATTTAGATCTGGGCATCAAGGATTCAAGTTTGCAGATTGATAGCCAAAATGCTAAAAAACCTACATCTCTATTTGAGGTTTAGTTTGATTACAGTTTATTTTATTTTTTTTGAAGGCGGGCTGGGAATCCAGCTAAGTGGGGGTATTATCTCTCCCACCTGTATTATTATTAATATTAAGAGAATGATCGTACATCAAGGGGGACATAACACCTATACCTTGTGAAAATTTACAACCATCCTCTATAAGAATATCATGTATAATGTCAGGAGGTCCATCTTCCCACAATTCATCTAAAACCAATGATCTAGCAATGTGAGCCAATCTATTAGCCACTCCATTTGCTTCACGATTGACATGGCGAAGAATAACAGAATCGAAAGCCATCAAGTAGTGACGACAATCAACCAATATATATAGTACTAACCTCAACCATATCTCCATCTTTAGCTAGGGCTTGCAGTAGAGTCTCACAGTCACTCTCAACTTCAATTTCCTTCCAACCTCGATAAATATCAATGAGAAGACTAGCCCGTGATGCCTCTGCCTCCATATGCATAGCAGACTGTGCATAGGGCATATGACGAGATAACGCAACCAAACACACTCCATGCTCATCGTTAGCTACCATTCCAATGCCACCTATTCTTCGATCTTCCAGGAAAGCGCTGTCGACATTCAATTTGAGCCTCCTGCTTGGTGGGCAACTCCAGCAAGCTTTAGCTTGTTTCATTTTCGCCTTCGGCTTGCTATGGACCTTCTTGTAGTCTTCAATAAATTGCAACGCCTAGATGGACATATTGAAGGGGTCACATGTCAAGACCCACCCCGAATTTCACCCCGAAACCCGAGGTAAGTCCTGCGGGGACCACCTCCAAGGAAAATTTACTAAAAAGCAAACCTCCCTTGAAAATGGACAACCCTAACCTAGAAAACTAAAGTGTTACTTTCTTAAATAAATTTGAGCATCCTCCAAATCAACCCACAATTATACGAAAGTGAGTAAATAATTACAAACTTTGTATATTCAAAAATACAATAAAAGTCTAAGCACACCACCAGAAACATTACAATAAATCCCAAAGAGTATTCAGAGCTACTATACATTAGAGGAGTCGGAAAAATACTCTAGTAGGTTAAACAGGTAACCTACTGGTGAATGGTGGCTGAGAAATGGGTAACTATGTCTCGTCGTCTCCTACTCGTTCTAACTCGAACTCTGCAGACTGGGCATTTTAAAAACGAAGAGCCCAGGGGAAAAACATTCGCAATAATTAGAGTGAGTGGACAAAAATAAATAAAAAGAATATTTATGTTTTCCCAATTTAATTTCCAAGAAAACGAATGCATGTCTTAAACGATAATTCTCTTATCGTTATAAATATCGAGCCTCTACTGCTCAAAACTATATATATATCCAAATACAGCCTCTCAGGCTAAAATATATATATATATATATATATATATATATATATATATATCAAAATACAGCCTCTCAGGCTAAAATATATACATGTATATATTTACACTCGCCCATACTCCCTATATAAATTAATAATAATCTATATAGGGCTACTACGCTCGCGTCCAACGCTCACGTCACGCCTTAATGCGGTGATACACTATGTCATTAAGGTGGACAGACGGGTGTATAAATATGTGCCCATACCCCTTATATGAATTAAACACTCATATAAGGCTACTACGCTTGCGTCCAACGCTCACGTCACACCATAATGCAGTTATATACTATGTCATTAAGGTGGACAGACACATATCGCTAGCTAGCATTTATATACATACTCTCCTTAAAAAATATATTATAATTTACCGAAAATCCCATTTTCGGTAACTCATCACAAGGAGTAAAATCGTCAAATAAAAATGACGTCAAATGGTCCAACCAAATAAACAACTGCATGCACATTATTTAAAACAAAAGTCCACTCACTAGTTAGGCCTAAGCCTGAAGTCAGTCGGAGGTCTCCTCTGCTCGAGCCTCCTCGCGTCCTGTTCCAAAACATAAATAATTCCTTAAATAAAATCCCAACGTTTAAAGAAAATAGGCATAATTAAATATGAGCTTCTCGTGCTCAACCTTGCCTATCGTCCTAAATCTTAACTTCACTGCCAACCAAAAATCTCCATAAATACCGACATCCTCAAAAATCACCTTCCAACGTCCTAATCATAAAAATAATCCAATGGCCGAATTTTAACTTATTAATCCGCCAAAAATACCTAAATTCACATCAATAATATCCCCTTAATATTCTACATCAAAAACCACAAAATTTCCCAAAATAGCGGCGGCGCCGGCGGCGGCTCCGCCGGCAGCGGCGGCCGGCGACCAACTCCGGCAACCTGCAAATGCTACCAAATTTTAACAGAATCTTCCCCTCAATCTCCTCTACAACTTTCCTAACTAGCACAAACACCAATTCCAAGCCTAACTATGGTAATCGAATCAAAACATCCATAAATCCCTAAAACTTTCAATTATACAAACCACCCTAACGAAATCGAATTTAGCCGAATCCTTTTGAGGGATTACTCACCTAGATGAGGGCTACAAGTAGAGCCAAAAATCACGAGCTATGGTGGCCGGAGGACGGAGCTCCGGCGAAGAGACAGTCGGCGTTTCCGGCGAGTTTTTCTCCTCTCCGGCGGCACTACCGGCTCGGACACTAGGCCGGGGAGAGAGAGGAGGTGACGGGGGTCCGAGCTGGGCTGGAGCGGCGGCTGGTGGTTGGCTGGACGGCGGCAGCTGGTGGCTGCAGTTTCCGGCGAGTGAGAGAGAGCTCGGGGGCTCGGGAGGAAGGAAGAAGAAAAAGAAAGAAAAAAGAAGATAAGGGATTTGGGCTGGGGCTGCTCCCCACCCGGTCCAAAACTTAAATCCAACAAAAAAAAATAACCCATTCCAAAATTCTACACCCCAAAATAATACCCCAATAAAAATTACCTTTTACTAGCTAAAATTTACTATTTTACCGTCGTCACATTTTCTTCCTTCGAATAATTCTTTCGAAATATTCGTCCCTCAACACACCTCTAGAGACTTTAGGACTATAAATTCAATGACGAAGACGGTAAAATTCTTATTACCACAATGCTAGTAATTAAGGTAAAATTTAAGAGTCGGGGCGTGACAATTCTCCCCTCTTTATAAAAATTTCGTCCTCGAAATTTACAAACACACTACTCAAAGAGATAGGGATACTGTTGTCTCATTTGCTCCTCTAATTCCCAAGTAGCTTCCTCTACTTGATGACTTCTCCAAAGCACCTTGACAAGTGGAATTGTCTTGTTCCTCAGTACTTGCTCCTTTCGGTCAAGAATCTGTACCGGTTCCTCTTCATAGGTCAAATCTCTCGTCAAACTAATTGGCTGCTCTTGCAACACATGAGAGAGATCGGCCATATACTTGCGAAACATGGATACATGAAACACATTATGTATCCTGGACAATTCTGGAGGCAAAAGTAATCGATAAGCAAGTGAGCCAACTCGCTCTATTATCTCATAAGGCCCAATATACCTCGGACTAAGCTTCCCATGCTTACCAAAACGTACTATCCCTTTCCAAGGAGATAATTTCAAAAACACCCAATCACCTACTTGAAACTCAAGGTCTTTCCTGCGAACATCTGCATAACTCTTCTGCCTACTTTGAGCGGCCTTGAGTCTATCTCTGACCACTTTAATCTTCTCATTAGTATCATGGATTAACTCAGGACCACAAAGTTCTTTTTCTCCTACTTCATTCCAACATAGAGGTGTACGACACTGTTTCCCATAAAGTGCCTCAAAGGGAGCCATACCAATACTAGAATGGTAGCTGTTATTATAAGCAAACTCCATCAAAGATAGGTTCTTATCCCAACTCCCCCTAAACTGCAAGGCACAAGCTCTCAACATATCCTCTAAAGTCTGAACAGTCCTCTCTGATTGCCCATCAGTCTGAGGATGAAAAGCAGTGCTGAAGTGTAATCGGGTACCTAAAGCTGTCTGAAGAGCTTTCTAGAATCTAGGATCCCGATCCGACACTATTGATTCAGGTACACCATAAAGTCTCATAATCTCATTCACATAAAGCTCCGCCAATTTATCCATTGTATACTTCTTTCCCATCGGTAAGAAATGTGCAGATTTGGTGAGTCTATCCACAATCACCCAAATACCGTCATGCCCCTCACGGGTACGAGGTAAACTGAAAACAAAATCCATGGTGATGTGGTCCCACTTCCACACTGGAATAGGCAACGGCTTAAGTAATCCTGAAGGTTTCTGCCTTTCAGCTTTCACTTGTTGACAGATCAAACACCTACTTACAAAAGCTGTCATTTCCCTCTTCATGTTTGGCCACCAATAATAATCTTTCAAAGTCCGATACATTTTTGTACTACCCGGATGAGCAGCATATGCAGAACTATGAGCTTCCTCCATTATCTCTATCTTTAACTCTTCATTTCTCTTTGGAACACAAAGTCTATTTTTGAACAATAAAGTTCCATCTGTTCTTACCGAAAAATCCACGGCGGCTCCATTCGCTGCTCTTTCTATCAACTGAACAATGGAAGGATCTTGATATTGCGCTTCCCGCACTTTATCAACCAAAACTGGCCTCACATGGAAACTAGCTACCAAGGCACCAACATTATCCACCGCTAAATCCACCCCAGTAGCTCGTAACTCAAAGAGAAGAGGAACTCTAACCATCCTCAAGTGAGACAAGGATATGGTGGGATTTCGACTAAGAGCGTCAGCTACCACATTAGCTTTTCCAGGATGATACTCAATAGTGCAATCATAATCATTGATTAATTCCATCCATCTTCTCTGCCTCATATTTAACTCTTTTTGAGTGAACACATACCGAAGACTCTTGTGATCAGTAAAAATCTGACACTTGGCTCCATAAAGATAGTGTCTCCACAACTTGAGAGTAAAAACTACTGCTGCAAACTCTAAATCATGAGTGGGATAATTTACCTCATGCTGCTTCAATTGCCTAGAAGCATAGGCAATAACTCGATCATGCTGCATCAATACCCCGCCTAAACCTTGTTTAGAAGCATCACAATAAACCACATATTCCCCACTATCATCCGGAAGTGCTAAAACAGGAGCACTAGTCAGGCGATTCTTTAATTCTTGAAAACTTTGCTCACACTGATCTGACCATTCGAACTTAACTCCCTTCTTGGTCAATCTTGTAAGTGGAACAACAATCTTTGAAAAATCTTGCACAAAGCGTCGATAATAACCTGCTAATCCCAAGAAACTACGAATCTCCGTCACAGTGGTAGGTCTTCTCCAATTTGACACTGCTTCCACCTTTTGGGGATCCACACTAACACCTTCAGCCGAAATTACATGACCCAAGAATCCCACTTTATCCAACCAAAATTCACATTTGCTGAACTTGGCATACAAGCATTTCTCAAAGTCCGCAATATCATTCTTAGATGTTTGGCATGCTCCTTTTTACTTCTTGAGTAAACCAAAATGTCATCTATGAATACGATCACGAAGCGGTCAAGATATGGACTAAACACCCTATTCATGAGATCCATGAACGCAGCTGGTGCATTAGTAAGTCCAAAAGGCATCACCACAAACTCATAATGACCATAGCGTGATCGAAAAGCAGTCTTGGCTATGTCATTCTCTCGGATCCGCAACTGATGATAACCAGATCTCAAGTCAATTTTTGAGAAAACAGTAGCATCCTTTAACTGATCAAATAAATCATCAATACGGGGTAACGGATATTTATTCTTCACCGTGACTTGATTTAGCTTCCTATAATCAAGGCATAGTCTCATGGTGCCATCTTTCTTCTTAACAAACAACACCGGAGCACCCCATTGAGACTTGCTAGGCCGAATAAAACCTTTATCTACCAACTCCTGCAGTTGAGTCTTCAACTCCTTCAATTCAGCTGGAGCCATTCTGTAAGGTGCCTGTGAGATAGGCATAGTTTCTGGAAATAACTCGATAGAAAAATCTATCTCCCTTACAGGAGGCAAACCAGGCAACTCCTCGGGAAAAACATCTGGAAACTCCCTTACTACAGGAATATCCTCTACTTCCAACACTCTCATACTTGTATCCACAATGTGAGCTAAGTATGCCTGACAGCCTTTACTTAACAATTTCCTAGCAGTAATAGCTGATATCAAGCAACTCGAAATAACATCTCTTTCTCCTTGAAATGCAACTTCAAATCCATCTGGACTTCGAAGCACCACTTCTTTTCGGAAACAATCTACCATAGCTCTATAAGCCTCTAAAAAATCCATTCCCAAAATCACATCAAATTCCACAATATCTAAAGGGATTAGATCCGCCTTAAACTTAGTTCCTTCCACCAATACTTCACAACCACTAAACACCCAATTTATTCTCATCACCTCACCGGAGGGTAGAGACACATGCCACTCGCCTGGAAGAGACGATGATGGCACATTTGCATGGAGAGCAAATCTACTAGACATAAATGAATGCGTGGCTCCGGGATCAATTAAAATAAAAGCTGGCTGGCCAAAAATTAATAACGTACCAATGATGACATCTGGAGAAGTACGACATTCCTGCTGAGTCATAGCATGAAGTCTGGCACGAGTCATGGGACGTCCACGTTGACCACTACCTTGCTGAGAGCCACCTCTGGCTGCTGAACTGCCACGAGTACCAATACTGGAGCCTCTGGCTGCAGGCTGATCGGCTGGCTGAGTAGGAGTGGGGGTGGTTCTCTGAGCCAACAAAGGACAATCTCTCTTGAAATGGTCCAGACTACCACACTCAAAGCACCCAGAAAACTGCTGCTGACGACCAAAAGAAAAAGTCTGACCACCCTGGAAACTGCCACTAGAACCAAACTGACCAGTCTGTTGCCTACCCAACTGGCTCCTGAAAGGTCTCCTGTTACGTCCTCTAGCCCTAAACCGAGAACTAGAACCTGATCCTCCAGTACTGCTACTACCCGCTGAAGATCCAGAAGCGGATGATGAAGTAGCCTTAACCGGATGTGGTAACAGGTAAGTCCGAAGACTGTTCCCGTCCCTGTCAGGGGAGATGCCAACCATCTCTCCTTTCTACGAACACAAGACTAACAGAACTATTACACATACCCAATAACACATAGCATCCAAAGCATAAAATGCTAGTGAATCCGCCGCGGTCGGATCACCACTCTATAGGAACTACGTGCTTCTTAGGCAAACATGGTAGTACCAAGGAGGTAGGAAATGAAACCTAAAGCTCTGATACCAACTTGTCAAGACCCACCCCGAATTTCACCCCGAAACCCGAGGTAAGTCCTGCGGGGACCACCTCCAAGGAAAATTTACTAAAAAGCAAACCTCCCTTGAAAATGGACAACCCTAACCTAGAAAACTAAAGTGTTACTTTCTTAAATAAATTTGAGCATCCTCCAAATCAACCCACAATTATACGAAAGTGAGTAAATAATTACAAACTTTGTATATTCAAAAATACAATAAAAGTCTAAGCACACCACCAGAAACATTACAATAAATCCCAAAGAGTATTCAGAGCTACTATACACTAGAGGAGTCGGAAAAATACTCTAGTAGGTTAAACAGGTAACCTACTGGTGAATGGTGGCTGAGAAATGGGTAACTATGTCTCGTCGTCTCCTACTCGTTCTAACTCGAACTCTGCAGACTGGGCATTTTAAAAACGAAGAGCCCAGGGGAAAAACATTCGTAATAATTAGAGTGAGTGGACAAAAATAAATAAAAAGAATATTTATGTTTTCCCAATTTAATTTCCAAGAAAACGAATGCATGTCTTAAACGATAATTCTCTTATCGTTATAAATATCGAGCCTCTACTGCTCAAAACTATATATATATCCAAATACAGCCTCTCAGGCTAATATATATATATATATATATATATATATATATATATATATCAAAATACAGCCTCTCAGGCTAAAATATATACATGTATATATTTACACTCGCCCATACTCCCTATATAAATTAATAATAATCTATATAGGGCTACTACGCTCGCGTCCAACGCTCACGTCACGCCTTAATGCGGTGATACACTATGTCATTAAGGTGGACAGACGGGTGTATAAATATGTGCCCATACCCCTTATATGAATTAAACACTCATATAAGGCTACTACGCTTGCGTCCAACGCTCACGTCACACCATAATGCAGTTATATACTATGTCATTAAGGTGGACAGACACATATCGCTAACTAGCATTTATATACATACTCTCCTTAAAAAATATATTATAATTTACCGAAAATCCCATTTTCGGTAACTCATCACAAGGAGTAAAATCGTCAAATAAAAATGACGTCAAATGGTCCAACCAAATAAACAACTGCATGCACATTATTTAAAACAAAAGTCCACTCACTAGTTAGGCCTAAGCCTGAAGTCAGTCGGAGGTCTCCTCTGCTCGAGCCTCCTCGCGTCCTGTTCCAAAACATAAATAATTCCTTAAATAAAATCCCAACGTTTAAAGAAAATAGGCATAATTAAATATGAGCTTCTCGTGCTCAACCTTGCCTATCGTCCTAAATCTTAACTTCACTGCCAACCAAAAATCTCCATAAATACCGACATCCTCAAAAATCACCTTCCAACGTCCTAATCATAAAAATAATCCAATGGCCGAATTTTAACTTATTAATCCGCCAAAAATACCTAAATTCACATCAATAATATCCCCTTAATATTCTACATCAAAAACCACAAAATTTCCCAAAATAGCGGCGGCGCCGGCGGCGGCTCCGCCGGCAGCGGCGGCCGGCGACCAACTCCGGCAACCTGCAAATGCTACCAAATTTTAACAGAATCTTCCCCTCAATCTCCTCTACAACTTTCCTAACTAGCACAAACACCAATTCCAAGCCTAACTATGGTAATCGAATCAAAACATCCATAAATCCCTAAAACTTTCAATTATACAAACCACCCTAACGAAATCGAATTTAGCCGAATCCTTTTGAGGGATTACTCACCTAGATGAGGGCTACAAGTAGAGCCAAAAATCACGAGCTATGGTGGCCGGAGGACGGAGCTCCGGCGAAGAGACAGTCGGCGTTTCCGGCGAGTTTTTCTCCTCTCCGGCGGCACTACCGGCTCGGACACTAGGCCGGGGAGAGAGAGGAGGTGACGGGGGTCCGAGCTGGGCTGGAGCGGCGGCTGGTGGTTGGCTGGACGGCGGCAGCTGGTGGCTGCAGTTTCCGGCGAGTGAGAGAGAGCTCGGGGGCTCGGGAGGAAGGAAGAAGAAAAAGAAAGAAAAAAGAAGATAAGGGATTTGGGCTGGGGCTGCTCCCCACCCGGTCCAAAACTTAAATCCAACAAAAAAAAATAACCCATTCCAAAATTCTACACCCCAAAATAATACCCCAATAAAAATTACCTTTTACTAGCTAAAATTTACTATTTTACCGTCGTCACATTTTCTTCCTTCGAATAATTCTTTCGAAATATTCGTCCCTCAACACACCTCTAGAGACTTTAGGACTATAAATTCAATGACGAAGACGGTAAAATTCTTATTACCACAATGCTAGTAATTAAGGTAAAATTTAAGAGTCGGGGCGTGACATCACATGTACGTCCTTTCTATAATATATTATTTCTCTCTGTCCAAAGAGCCCACATAGACACGAAAAAAACATCAAGCTGCTGCCCGGAAAGTTTGCCTATTACCACACCAATCCACTTTGCAATAGTTGTACCGGGAAACGATTGACTTTTGAGATGAAGAGGGTTGTGCTTCCAAAAGGTACGAACCATTGAGCAATCCCTGAACATATGCAGCTCAGTTTCCACTTCATTGTTACAAAACACACAAGTCATATCTAAAACATGGAATTTTCGATGTAAAGCAGCCCTTGTTGGGACGATATCTCTACACAGCCTCCATATGAAACCCTGACCTTTGGTGGCACTTGAGCCTTCCACACTGTACTCCAATATTTTCTTCTAGCTCGTTCGGTGTTGTCTGAAGAAGACGCACTCCAAGCAATGCAATCAGTTGTGCGCGCAACATGGTATCCCGATTTAACACTATATATACCATGCTTATCAAAATGACATGCACGCCTGTCATGTACTCTTCTCACAGTTAAAGGGATACGTAAAATCATAGCTGCCTCCTCTTCTATGAACAACTCATTTTTACAATATGTTCCACCCATTCCATCGCCTCCTCATCCATAAGATCACACACCCTCCAAGTTTCTGTTCCTTCCATTGGGGTTGAAAAAGGCCTGAAGTTGTGTAGTAATGGAAGCCACGGATCTGCCCAAATTTTTATACTACTACCATTCCCCACTATAAACCTCATTCCCTTCTTCAAAACTATATCTCGCCCCACCAATAAGCTCCTCCAAACAAAAGATGGATCAGAACCACACGTAGCATGTAAGAAATCAGTATCTGAGAAATACCTGGCTTTCAAGAGTCTAGCCACAAGAGCATCCGGTCTCCTAATTAACCTCCATTCTTGCTTTGCTAATAACGCTCTATTAAAATAAGTCATGTTTCTAAAACCCATTTCTCCTTCCGATTTAGGAACACATAACTTATCCCAAGAGAGCTAGTGTATCTTCTTTCCATTGTCCTTGTCTTCCCACCAAAACCTTGCAAGTAAAGAATGTATGGCATTGCACTAGTGTTTCGGTAACTCAAAACAGCTCATCACATAGTTTGGGATACTCTGTAACACCGCTTTAATCAAGACTTCTTTTCCCGCAATACTCAGTGTTTTCTCCCTCCATCCTCTCGCTCTCTTCTCAATTTTCTCCTTCACATATCCAAACGCTTCCTCTTTAGAGTAACTGACTTCAATGGGGAGGCCTAAATATTTGTCATGTTTGGGGACCCTTGTCACCCCCAACTTCGTTGCTAGCTCCACTTGCTGCTTTAGAGTCACATTTCGACTAAACAACACACAACTCTTTTGAAAATTTACTTGTTGACCTGTCACCATTTCATACTTGAGTAGCACCTCCCGTACAGTCTCACACTCTTTCTCGGTTGCTCTAAAGAAAACAAACGAATCGTCTGCAAATAGCAAATGACTGATTGTTGGTGCCCTTGGATAAATCTTGACACCATGTAACTGACCCCTATCTTCCGCCTCCATGATTAAACGAGAGAAAGCCTCAGCACACAGAAGGAAGAGATAAGGAGAGATTGAGTCTTCTTGTCTTAGTCCCCTTTGTGGTTGTACCATTCCTCTGACCTCCCCATTAACCACAAAAGAATAAGACACTGTTCGAACACACCTTAGAACCATCTTAGTCCAACTCCTATCAAAACCCTTATGTCCCATAATCCCCTCCAAAAAAACTCCACTATACTCTATCATATTCTTTGCTCATGTCGAGCTTAAGCGCAGCATAACCATCTCCACTCCCATACAACTGCTTCAAGTAATGTGAAACCTCAAAAGCAATTATCGAGTTGTCGGAGATATGACGACCCGGGACACAAGGCACTCTGACTCTCCGATATTATACCCTCCAGAATAGGCTTCATTCTGTTAGCTAAAACCTTAAAACCAATCTTGTATAAGACATTGCATAAGTTGATCGGTCTTAGCTGATTCATTGTGTCTGGAGTCTTAACCTTAGGAATCAAAGTTACATGAGTGTAGTTTATTTCTCTCAACTGCTCCTCCGATTCCAAGAAAGCCCTAACAGCCTGCACTACATCTCTACCAACAATAGACCCAAATCGCTGATAGAAACATGGTGCAAAGCCATCTGGTCCAGGCGCCTTCGTTGGTTTCATTTGTGAAAGAGCATTCCATACCTCCTCTTCAAAAATCTCAGCCACTAACCCTTCATTCATCTCTGTCGTCACAAAACTTGGCACGTTGCTAATCACTTCCATCATGTTTGAGGGAGTAGAAGAACGAAAAAGGTTTGTGTAATAGTCAAGAACTATCCTCTCAATTTCCTCATCCTCAGACCTCCATATCCCATCCGCATCACGCAGTCCTTTGATCAGGTTCTTCTTTTTCCTGTTCGTAGCAGTTTGATGAAAAAAAGAGTGTTCATATCTCCCTCTGACAACCATAGAACACGCGATCTCTGCTTCCGTTTGATTGCAGTTTTTATTTTGTATAGTTTTTTCTTAAATTTTTGAAGTAACTAAATGTATTTTATATCGAACAAGTATTCCATGTCAACATAGATTCTAAAAAGATTAATGATATGGCATGCGTCATGTCATTTTGGTAAGTAATTTTGGTATCCTAGCACGACTCTTTCTTGAAAAGCTTAGATTTGGATTTAAATGGTTTTATTTGGTTAGGCCCGGTGAATAGTTTAAGTATGGATTGTGTCTCCATGGGGTGTAAAACCCAAAATCTGACCAGGATACCACATGTGCGGGGTTTGCTCGGTGGTATAGCTGGGCGGTGGGCTCTAACCGGAGTTTTTAAGGATTTGCCGAAATATGAGCCGAGGAAATGTTTTTGGCAAATATTACAGATGAAGTGCAGTTATGAAAGAAACGGTTTTATGGCTTTCTTACATAATTTAAAGTTGAATTATGTTTATAGTTTTGTTCTTCTTTCATAGGTTTTAAATGAACCATTATTTCCAACATATCTAGATGTTTATTACAACAGCTTTGATATACATGTCTGCTCACTATTCTCTCATATAAATCCTATCCAGCTGAAAGTGAATATGATCTTTCTCTAAACTCTATCTTTGCAAAAAGCATGAGCTCCTATCGTTTTATTCTATCTGCTGAGACTAGTTTTATCAATTCATGTGAAATCCTGAACTTGCTTAAAATAATTTATCTACACTATGTGTGTGTGTGTAGATGTATACGTGAATACCTGTTCATTTTAGTAACGAATGTAAAAGTTTTCTTACAACTAAACAAAAGAACTTTCAACAAAATGAGAATTAGAAGAAGGTAATAAGACTTCAAATAAATGGAATGTTTTATATTTCATGTTTGTGTTACAAAATATCAAATAGAACTTATATACATCATTTTCTAAAAAGAGAAAAAAATAAGTGCTTAATAGTTTGGCAGTAGTCCATAGCTTAACAGAAGCACATATAGTTGCAAAGTATTGTAAACTTGACATTAGTACATGCTTTCTCATGCATTAGATCATTTTTCTTATTTTCAAACTTGTGCTTCATGGCATCCTTGAATATTGTTGCCTGAGTCTTCCAAAAGTTTCCAAAAAGTTTTGCCCTCCTTCATGTATTGCTTTTCGCTGGAGCCATTTGATTAGACATGCAACATTACATACCAATAAAAAAAAAAAATAATTACACATATGATATTATTTTGTTCTACTTGTTGATTCACCTAATAGAAAGCTTGTGTGTGCAGCCACACTTTTGCTTGTGTTTTGCATATAGTTACCCTATACCAAAGTGTGCAGCCATACTTTAGCTTGTGTTTTGCATATAGTTGCTGAATGAGCAGCTTAAAACTTGGTTTCCAAGTAAAAAGTTGCTGCTGGCAGATAAAAATAAATTTCAAACTGATTTTTGTAGTCATATCTAACAATCACATTCACTAATATAAATAGTGGTCTTCAGATGAAGTAGAAACAAGTAGAGAAGTTTAGAAGTCAGAAAGAAAGTCAGGAGAGAAAGTTTAGAGTATAATAAGACTAGTAGAGGTCTGAAGCAAGTGCTAGAATATGGTAGTGAAGTTTCAGCTTTGGTAAAACAGGTTTGAGGTAGGGGAAGTTATAGGGAATCTTAAGTTTTGTTTTATAAACTTGTTATCCTGCTTTGAGTTTTTTATATTGTTGCTGAAGATGTTTTTTATGTTTAATTTTTCATCAAGTTATTATCTAATCATATGTTAAATAATAAATGAATGAAGTTATGGGGTTGAGGCTATTACTTGAAAGGGACTAGCAATGCCTTTGTATACATGTAGAGAGAGAAGCCTTTTCAATGTTATATTGATAAAACGATTTTATGGCAAGAAGACACTGGTGACCAAGGATAGTACAAGAGTACCAATAACTTAAACCTAAAATATGTGCATACATGTTTAGCATATTGAAATTACATGGATAAGATTTGCTCTACTGAGTCTTTTGGCTCACCCTTTTATAAATTTGTGCAGATGTTACACTTGAGGGATAAGACTTGATGTCTAGAAAGAATCTGAAGTCTAGGCGAAGGAGTGAATCTATAGCTTACTATTTTTGATTCATGTTGGTGTAATAAAACTTATTTTCTAAGCTTACTTTCCAGTTTGTTGTAAGAACAAGACTTATGAAATAAAGTTCTGCTTCACCAAGTCACTCTGATTCTAAGTTTTCCACATAGCTTCTATTTGTCAAGGGTTCTCTTATCTTTGACAAGTCGAGGCTATTCACGTCTTTAACCGGAAAAAAAAAATATATATTCTCAATTTCCGGGTCAAGGTGTGATAATACAGTAATATATATCTAACTTCCATTACTTTTCTTATGCATACTGATTTAGAATCTTAGCTATGATGACTATTTGTCATACCTACTGAGCTTGTGAAGCTTATTCCCTATATTAATGTTGTGGTTTTCAAGAAAAGAGTCCATGAGTGGACGTGTTAGTGATATTCCGGAACTATCTTGAGCTGACTATATGTGGAGCTTGCTTTTGCTTTTTGAAGAGTATGATGGACTTTATTTTGCTTGTTTGACTGTGTATATGTTGTTGATGAGTATTCATCATTCTAGGGCTCTTATCTTTTGGTTCTTGGTAGCCCTTGTATTGTATATATGTGTACATAACTGAAGTATTAACCTAGATGTGTATGGTCATCTCTGTGGTGGATACTTTGTAATCAACATGCTTCATTCTCTTTTGATGAGTTCATAATCTGAAGCTTTGTTGATTTCCTGGCTTCTCAATTTCAATTAAAGAGTATTCTATTTCAGAAATTTTCTTTTAGGAACTTTGTGGTATATTGGGTTCAGTAACCAGAGTTATATATATGCCTTTAAGTCTGAGTACAAAATCTATATCTAGCTTACAGATCTCTCTTCTTTATTTCTAATCTTGTCAATATATCCTTATTCTCGGGTTCATTTAAAGTTCACCATCTATTTGTTTGAACCCTTGCAATTTCGTTGGCTATCACTCTTGACCATTTTCATTTGAAAAGTTAAATATAATTGCAACTGTATTCCTATAATTTCAATATCACTGATTGATCATGTTTCATTCTTTCTCAGTAAAAAAAAGAAAAAAAAATGCATCGGACAAAATCCCAATTTCTTCTTCCACCACATTTATTATAATTCAGGGTTGGTTGTGACATGTCATTCAATTAGACAGGTGACTATTAGGGCATGCAAATTAGGGCTGCCAAATTAAGCTGATCGGCAAATTTCCATCCGGAATTGATAGCAGAATTTATTCTGAGATTTATAATTCTTTATATGATGCAAAGAAGTCGTAATGGATTCCTGCACAAACCCATGCCTTGCAATTACATAATGCAGAAGGATCCTAATTAAAACTATTTGACCTCATTCTTCGACAACATGATGAATCTTGCATAACCTTCGATATTTTCTTCCGATCAAAGACAAATAAAACCCAATCTCAACCCTCTTTATTTGCTAACTCTTTTGTTCAAAGTTTAAACCTATATACTTTATCCTAATTGAACAAAAGAAGTGAATACGTACAATCAAGTCAATCAAACCTATGGATGCAGTTTTCTCACGCTTGATTAGATTGATTTTATAGAGAGAAAAGATATGGAGGATTTCTGGGCAAGGGACGTGAACAAGTTCAAACTTTTATTCTTGTTTAATTTTTTTAGTTGGTAGAGGGGAAAATAGGATTTAAAAAACTGTTACTCAACAAAAGGAAAAAAAATGCTACTCAATTGAAACAATGTTTCATCTTTCCTCAAACTGTTTCACCTCATTGACATCTTCTTCGAATGTTTTTTATTTTTTCATAAAGGGTTTTGGCTTATTAAGATCTTCCTCGAATGATTTCTATTTGTTAACATATTCCTTTTCTAGATCTTCTCTTGTGAGTTTTTCTCGACAAAATTTATTCTTAAGAAGCCTTTTACTTTAATTTTAAGAATTTTTGAGTGTACCGAATCAAAACAAAACAAGATAATACATCATAAAAGTCATGAACGAAACTTTTAACATTAAAATGCTTAATCATGTGTAATACTAAATTAATCAATTCTTGAGAATCATTGCATAGTATTCATATGTGGTGTCAAAACATTGGTACTCAATTCAAGTTAAAAATTAAAAAAAGTGTTAGAAGTACAATAGCTAATATGAATCTCTTTACTAGGTTTCTTTAATTTTGATATGAGTATCTCTTTTGGTAATTTTACGTATCCACAAAGTCTTATATAATTTGTATGAAAAAATAGATGTGTGTCTAACGTTAACAGATATGTATCTAGCGTTTAGAGATGTGTTTTCTCAAATATTTATGGATTTCATAGAAAAAACAATGATATATTTATGTGGTGAGATGACACATGAAATGTCATGGAAAAACCAATTTAGTGTGTTAGGAGAAAAAAAAATGGTGTGAATCCTATGGGGGTAATTAATTATTCTAGGCCCATAACAAGAACCATTATCTCAATCTTAATACGACAGTAAATATCGACAAATGAAGCTACATGATTACGTTTACAGTATAATAATAGTTTTACTTGCAACACAAGACAAATGCCCTAGTAATGACAGGACATATAGTAGCCAATGTCCTATCAAAAAAAGAAAAAGAAATAAGAATGCAGTAGCTAGCCAATGTCGGATTAAAGCGTGACGATTATTACAAATATGAAAGCGGCATTGAACGCAGTCATAAGTTTGATATCTATACAACTATAAGTGGATAATCATTGCAGTATTAAGAGCATCTTATACCAAAAGACACAAATTAGCTAATTTGCTACCGTAGATATTATTTCTGTGGATTTGCTACCTTATGTTTTTAAAATTAGCCAATTTGCTACTTTTTTATCATTTTAATTTATTAATTTCTTAATCCAAACATGAATTAATTTTGAAAATCGAAATTTAAAGTTGGTCGATATTGAAATTTCGATAAGTAAATTGGTTAATCTTGAAACTCTAAAGTAGCAAAATTGATGGAAGGGTAGAAAATTGACTGAAATAAAACCTAGGTTAGCAAATTGGCTAATTTAGAATAGTTAGGGTAACAAATTGGCTGAAATGAAAGCTATGACAGTAAATTGACACCAATGTGAAAGATATGGTAGCAAATTAACAATTATGCCTTAAATTTGCGTCAGGGTTAACTTTTTTTTTCCGGATCAAATACATAATTAATGTGGTACAAAACTGTGAGTCGAACTCACGACATCTCTCTTAAAAGAAGAGATTTATGTCATTAGATCAAACCGTACTGTGTGCGTCAGGGTTAACTTGGTTAACTTGATAAACTAAAATTAGTCGGGTCAGCGGAATGAAGACATTCGGGTCGATTTGGATCCGAATTCCACAAAGCTCTTACGAACACTTTGTTTTTTGGTCGAAACTTAGAAACACTTTAACACTGCGAGTGACTCTTCTTCATTCGTAGGTCTTCTTCTTCTTCCTCTCTCTCATTTCCCTAGTCCCTACTATGACCTCAAATCCATGAAGACCCAGATGAACAACCTCACTCTCCTCCTCCTCCTCTTCCTCTTCACCTGTCACCTCTCCCAAGTCCTCTCATGGAAAAAAGACGAGTTCCGCAACTGTAACCAAACCCCCTTCTGCAAGCGCGCCCGGGCCCGCAAGCCCTCCTCCTCCTCCCTCGCCGCCCATGACGTCACCATCTCCGACGGCTCCCTCACCGCCAAGCTCGTCTCCACCAGAATCGAACAAGACCAGGACCCGATCAGGCCCCTGGTCCTCACTCTCTCCGCCTACCACGACGGGATCCTCCGCCTCAAGATCGACGAGCTCGGTCCGCCGCGGAAACGCTTCGAGGTCCCCGACGTCGTTTTACCTGAGTTCGAGGGGAAGAAGAAGCTCTGGCTGCAGCGGCTCTCGACGGGGACGATCGACGGCGCTCCGTCGTCGGTCGTGTTCTTATCGGACGGCTACGAGGCGGTGCTGCGACACGATCCGTTCGAGGTCTACGTCCGGGAGACGAAGGGTAATCGTGTAATTTCCGTGAATTCGAATGGCTTGTTTGATTTTGAGCAATTGAGAGAGAATAAGAAAGAAGGTGAGGATTGGGAAGAGAGGTTTAGAAGTCATACGGATAAGAGGCCGTACGGCCCTCAGTCCATTAGTTTTGATGTGTCGTTTTTTGGGGCTGATCATGTTTATGGGATCCCTGAGCGTGCCACAAGCTTTGCCTTGAAGCCTACTAGAGGCCCCGGGGTTGAGGAATCGGAGCCGTATAGGTTGTTCAACTTGGATGTGTTTGAGTATGTTCATGACTCACCATTCGGGCTATACGGCTCCATTCCGTTCATGATTTCCCACGGCAAGGCCCGGGGGACTTCTGGGTTCTTCTGGCTGAATGCTGCCGAAATGCAGATTGATGTGCTTGCGAAAGGGTGGGATGCCGAGGAAGGCATTGCTCTCCCTTCCTTGCAGGGGAGGATCGACACGTTTTGGATGAGTGAGGCCGGTGTTGTGGATGCTTTCTTTTTTGTGGGGCCGGGGCCGAAGGATGTGGCGCGGCAGTACACAAGTGTGACTGGCACGCCGTCAATGCCGCAGTTGTTTGCGGTGGCGTATCACCAATGTAGGTGGAACTATAGGGATGAGGAGGATGTGGAGCAAGTTGATGCTAAGTTTGATGAGTATGATATTCCGTATGATGTTTTGTGGCTTGATATTGAGCACACGGATGGGAAGAGGTATTTGACATGGGATAGGATGCTTTTCCCGCACCCGGAGGAGATGCAGAGGAAGTTGGCTGCTAAGGGTAGGCATATGGTTACTATTGTGGATCCTCATATTAAGAGAGATGACTCGTACTTTGTGCACAAGGAAGCCACAGAAAACGGCTATTATGTTAAGGATGCCAATGGGAATGATTATGATGGGTGGTGCTGGCCTGGTTCATCATCATATTTGGATATGTTGAGGCCAGAGGTTAGGTCCTGGTGGGCTACAAAGTTCTCTACTCAAAATTATGTTGGTTCGACTCCTTCCTTGTACATATGGAATGATATGAATGAGCCCTCTGTTTTCAATGGTCCCGAGGTATGTTACTAAATCACTTATCTGTCATTCTTTTTTTGACTGTAGAATTCTTAGCTAAAAATTATTTTGCTTTCATAACTAGCATACTTGTCAATCTATTTAAAAAAGAAAACACTTGAGCCAAACAAGTTATCTTTTTACCTTTGTAATAAATCAAATATTGTAATGTTGCAAGTTGGTTAATGAGTTTTTGATAACTTATCATGTATTTTTGGGATGAGTGAAAAC
The DNA here is from genome assembly GCA_009720345.1 of Fragaria iinumae. Lineage (NCBI taxonomy): Eukaryota > Viridiplantae > Streptophyta > Magnoliopsida > Rosales > Rosaceae > Fragaria > Fragaria iinumae. Next base: position 18,336,837 of record CM019117.1, on the reverse strand, counting down.
ACTGATTCAAGTCTCTGTTATATATACTTCTTATGTCATTTGTTTGCATGCACATGTATCATCTATTACATATGAATGATATGATTAGGAAAATGTGCGCAATCATAATGTAAATACACGTATAATAAGTTCAGTGAATATTATTTTTTGGTTCTTTGCTTTGTTCTTGTCTCTGTTTTTTTTTTAATTTTTTTTTTATGTTTATCTTGCTGTAGCATTATGAAAACTCTTAGACTGAGATTTCAGATTATCTTGTATAGAAAAGGGGGGTGGGGGTATCTCGGCCACTACGACCCTAATTGTTGCGGCATAAAAATTTAGTAAACTAGTTATTTTAGTATGAACTTATTAGAGTCAGATTTGAGCTTTGGTGAAATGAGGGTTATGAACTGTATATAGACAACTTTCAATATTTGCCAAAATGAGGTGCTATTTCTTCCAGCCTTCCTGTAGCCTAAGACTCTGGGTTTTGGAGGAACTTGAACGATCATGAAGTCAGGGATCTTGATGCAGAATACGATTGGAATCTTTAACTCTAGTTCTACAGTTCTATTTGTCCTTCATCAGATCTCCTGTTCGTGTCAGCTAAACTAGATATTGTGCTGGTATCATCTAGGCCAATAGGATCTTTGTGGAACTTTTCTTGCAACTCTTACTATAGACACTTGATGCGCAATCTTTCTTTTACTCAAATGTATACCCTCTACTGCAATATTGAAAGCCAAAAAACCTTCCCATTGATTTGTTGCTTATGGGAAGATGCCTTAAATATGGCTCTGAATGGAAGAGCTTATCTTTGTCTTTCTTGATATAGCATCATTTCCTGAGTGGAAGAAGATCCAAGGAATACTAGTATGTCCAAGATTCAATTAATACAAACATCAGAATTGTTTGCTCTTTTCTGTTTCCTTGTCTCCGGTGTGTTGTTGTTAATTATTTGATTGGCGGAGGATTTGATCCAAAAACACAGAATGACTGTTCATCCCATATAACATTATACAATATCCTGTTCCTTTCCCACTATTAACTCCGATGTAAGCAGACATTTATTTATATTTACCGGAGGTGGAGTTTCAAGGTAGTGAATGAGTTGAGTTAACCAAAGAATATGGAGAGCTGGCTGTCATAAATGCTTAATTATCACGTGATAAATTTAGTGTATGAGTTAAACAAATGAATATCATATAGGATCACGTGGAAGGTTTAAAAAGCTATATCTCTGTGTATAGGTGTCAAGCAAAGGATATTCAGCTTGAACCAATCAAGTGTATTGAGGCAGAGATGTTTTGGGATGATTGTGGGTATGTGTGATCGAGTTAACCAAAGGAAATATAGCCCCATTGAACATTGTTCTCACAGAGAGGGTCTTATACTTGTTTATAATCTCTATAGATAGTGACAATAGGAGATGTGCGAATAGTTGTGTATGTAGGGCGTACGCTTGTCCAACATTGTTTTCCCTGAGAGGGTCTTATACTCTTCTGTAATTTGCAGATAGTAAAAACAGGAGATGTGCATATAGTTGTGTATGTAGGGGAATGAGTCAATCAGAGGACATTTAGCTCCAAGCAAAAGTCTATCGTAAAGAGAAGTTGCATATAATCATCTAATTAAATTCAGAAAATTTGCCAGAGAATGGGATGGACAATAGATAGGTCTGCTTGCATTGATGCTCCTTACCTTGGGTTAATTTATTAAATAATGTCAAATTGGAAAGGGGGATATAACTTTGCAGAAAGAATGTAATTATTCTCTTTTACGTTTTAGTGTATTGTAGGCTTAGATATATAGTATGGGTTCTGGATATAGAACTCATGGCCTGGGTTTAATTATCTGGTTGAGCTAGCCCATGTAATGTTCTTCCAACCGATATTGTGACTTTAACTGTCCATCTGTAATTTAGTTTCTCACTAATGTAACTCTAGCAGTCTAGCAACTCTAGCTCCTCAACATGCAGCAGAAAAATGGTGATGAGCACCAAGTTCTTTTGATGTTGCTTATGCTTATTTGTTGTAGACCCTATTCTAAGTATCTGCTTAAGTTTGGGTTGAAATGATAGAAGACTTGCCCACTCATAGCTATATAGTTATGGACGTATGGTCTATTTTGCATTATAGTGAATCAAGAGTCAAGACCGCTTATAGCAGTGGTCACTGTATGTCTAAACAAGCACCCTTCAATCAACTTTAGCCAATTAGTCCAAAGTTGCTTATCCTACTCTGCTAAATGCAGGTTGGGTGGCCTAAAAACGTCTCAAGTAAAACTGTTAAACAACCTATATGTCACACTTTCCTTGGCATGACTTAATACAGATACTGGAATTTAATAATCTACTTCTAATTCATCTTGATTCAGGGTCAATAAACTGCTAAACTTTTGTCTCTTTTAGAATTGTTAGTGAGATGCAGCTCTTGAAAAGGGATTCAACCTTACAGAATAGGAGAAATTATCAGTTTGTGCTTGTGATGCATTTTTCTGATTGTTATAAAAAAATGATGATGGCCGAGTTTGTGCCCTTTGAATTCCTTTTTCCTTATGTTTTGTTTTATTGTTCCATACCATTCTACATCTCAATATCTCATGAATGTTTCGCATAACCAGGTCACAATGCCTAGAGATGCTGTACATCGAGGAGATGCAGAACACCGAGAGGTACATAACGCCTATGGTTACTATTTTCACATGGCTACAGCAGACGGGCTTGTTAACCGAGGTGATGGAAGGGATAGGCCGTTTGTACTATCAAGAGCAGTATTTGCTGGAAGTCAAAGGTATGGAGCAGTATGGACGGGAGATAATACAGCTGAATGGGAACACCTTAGGGTGTCGGTTCCAATGGTTTTGACTCTTGGTCTTACTGGGATATCATTCTCTGGTAAGAAGATATATTAATCATATTGATACAAAGTTTGTCTTTCAATAGGTACTAATAGTTGTAATGTTTGTACAGGTGCTGATGTGGGTGGGTTTTTTGGCAATCCGGAACCTGAGTTATTAGTTCGTTGGTATCAGTTAGGAGCATACTATCCTTTCTTTAGAGCTCATGCTCATCATGACACCAAAAGACGAGAACCATGGTTGTTTGGGTAGGATTTCCTCTACTGTTTGAGTAGGTTTGCTATCTAGTTTAGCATGCTGCCACAAATCTGCCTTTGATTTGATACACCAATATTAATTATTATAGGGGAGCATACTGTTTAGCTTCACTTTCGAGTTTTGATTTGCATCATACAGTTCTCAGAATGATATATTTGCCGAGTAGTGGAGATGGCTTGAAATCAACTTGCATTGTTATGGTTCTATTAAACTTTTTTTCTTCACAGCTTTATACATATTACAAATGTTGCCATTAGGGAATGTCTCTTGTTAATACATACAAAAAAAATTCCACAAACGTTTCAACTTATTTTGATTTCATATTTTACAAATCGAATTTTAGCACTCTTGGCAGGCAAAAATTCTGAGATGGTTATGCGAGTTTAAATGAAGAGTAGGTACCGTGTTAGTGATGCATACGATCAAAACCTGCTGGTTGGAATACAAGTGATTTTCATTGTGGTTTAAGTTACATGGCTGTGTGGCTTGCTATCATTTTGAGTATTAGTGTTGATGTTAAAAAGCTGTTATTTGCATTGCTTGGATTGTATAATAGAAACCTTAACCATGAAACAGCTGTTTGTTGAAAACATTGGAAAAAAAAAAAAAAGAACATAAAGAACAAAAGGCGTTGACAAGAAACATGTTTCTTTGATGATTAAAAGTTGAGAAAGTGTGTAAAATTTTCAAATGATTAGATTGACAACCCCCATATTATCACCTCAAGGAATAAATGTCCTAAGCTTTGTTTTTTTTTTTTTTGTTTTTTTTTTTTCACTTCTAACCATTTCCTAAATCATCATTCCTTGCCTTTTCTTATTGCAGAGATAAAAATACTGAACGTATAAGGGAGGCTATACACATGCGTTATATGTTGCTTCCATACTTTTACACATTGTTCAGAGAGGCAAACACCAGTGGTGTTCCTGTTGCTCGTCCATTGTGGATGGAGTTTCCTTCCGAGGAGGCTACTTTCACAAATGATGAGGCTCTTATGATTGGAAATAGTCTTTTGGTACAAGGGATCTATACAGAGGTATCACTGTAGTTTAATAGTTTAGATCTATTAATGTTTTGTTTCCTTTTCCTTATTCTTTTGTCATTCATTGCTGATACTTTCACTTTTTTCTTTTGTACCAGCATGCAAAACATGCTTCAGTTTATTTGCCTGGGAAAGAATTATGGTATGATCTGAAAACGGGAGCAGCTTTCAAGGGAGGTAAGACCCATAAGCTGGATGTTAATGAGGAGGGTGTTCCTGCTTTCCAGAGAGCTGGGACTATCATACCAAGGAAAGACCGATTTCGTCGGAGTTCCACCCAGATGGTGAACGATCCATATACTCTGGTAAGCCTTTGAATCAAAGTTCAGTGAAGTTTCCTAATTATAGATAAGTCGGTCCGAACATGCATATAAATTATAAAATACACTTCAAAATCTTTGATGTGATTGCTCTCAACTCTTCTATGTTGATACACCTTAGCTTTGGGAAGGCTCTGATAAATGATTGTCTCAAGTATGCCTCATCAAAGTTATCATCCATCATGAATACTTGTCCACGAATAAAGATTTTCTATTGAAACTGAATGCTACTTTTAAGTGTGGGCAAACTTGTCCCATTTGCATAATTAGACCATGGCTATGCAAAGTGGATAGTGAATGCTGTATATTAATAAAAGAGAATTAGAAGCCAAGTTGTATGTCCTAGCTGTAATGTATCAGCATACTAATTTAGCAAGAATGTTGAGAGGGCCTAACTTAGTTTGGGATTGTAAATATCCTAATAGTGTTCGGCTGTTACTTGGATTACTGACTAAGCCACATAGGCTCATTGCATATGTAAAGATGCATGAAGATTGCATTTACATGGTGAAGGGTCTATTTTCATTTTATATATAGACCTAGAAGCAATGTCTTGCATTACACGAGTTAAGAAATTTAGCAAGAAATGTTTGGGCACAATATTAAGTTGGGTAGATTTATTGTATATCCCAATTTTATATTATTTTATTTTGAGGTGTTTGGTGTAATTAGACAGGATGACTTGACCACCATTCTCATTGTATTTATATATCCTTGAAGAATCCATTTCCACTGAGAGTGTATTTCCATCTTCATATAACCTATAAAAATGTCTCTAGTGTTGGCAGTTCTTTCAGACCTGCGTTGTGTAAGAATTGTGATGGTGCTGTGAACAGGAATCACAAGAAAATTGTTGGATCCCAAAACTAGTCTTTTGTTCTCTGAGGCGACAGCCATTTTATGCTTGTGTTAATGCTCGTCTGTGTGGTATGAATAGCAAATGTCAGGTTGTAATTTTCTTTTTACCTGTTGTAGGTGATAGCACTGAATAGTTCACAAGCAGCTGAAGGTGAACTCTATGTGGATGACGGAAAAAGCTTCCAGTTTCAGCAAGGATCCTATATCCATCGTCGCTTTGTTTTTGCAGATGGGAAGCTTACATCTCTTAATCTGGCACTTGGACAAACTCAGTTTTCTTCAGAATGTGTTATCGAGAGGATTATTCTGCTAGGACTGACTACTGGGCAAAAGAGTGCTACAATTGAACCAGCAAATCAAAATGCAGATATTGAACGGGGGCCGCTTCTCCTTCATTCAAGGCAAGGACCAACAGCGTTAACGATCCGTAAGCCTAATGTTCGGATAGCAGATGATTGGGTCATAAAAATATTTTAGAAAATACCAGCATTTTGTTTCATTTCTCGCACACTAATCTCTGGGCATTTGACTGTTTTTTTCGGGTTGAACATGAGAGATATTTATTAGATTAGTAACATTGGAGGAAAATGATAGTCTACTATACATTTGCAGTTAAATGGCTATACATATCTTTTGTTTTTGAAAATCAGAATGAAATAAAACAAGGAGCATGAACAGAAGTCCTTTTGGGTACAGAAACAGTGACAGCAGAAAACACATGAAAGATGGAAGGGGGCGGGTTCAGAAACCAATCTGAAGAGCACTCCCTTTAAGAGTCAAGACTAGTGATAATGGCAAAGGATTTGAGAATCGATATGAGACAAAGGCAAACGGTCTCGACACTGATAGTGTCCAATGAAAGACATGGAGCTAGCTGAAGACTGAGCAAACACCTTGAGCTTCTGCTGCCTCAATGGTTGTGGCTAGCGTTTGATGAAGAAAGTCCAGCAATCAATGTGCCAGTGGAATCCCGAGCAATTGTTGCCAGGCCGAAGTGCAGTGAGGAAGTATCCCAAGAGGCATCCGGGTTGAAATAAATGGTACCAATTGGGGGAGGACTCAACGTTGTAGAAGTTGAGAGGAGTAACCAGTGAGATGGCAGTTGAAGAGACGCTACAGAGGGATAGAAACTCCTCCGCTGCATGCAGAGACCGAGGCTGAGACAGACAACCGAGTGAGGATCTGGATTGCCATGATCAAAAGTACAAAGAGCATCAGATGTTTCCGGACATCGAAAAACTGAGTGGTGATACTGTTCCCACCATCGAGCCACCAAAGAAGTTGGAGAATGGCATATACGGAATCCAGAAGGATGGAGGAACCATACCTGAGTGGCACACGGATTCGGGAGAGGGCACAAAGCAAGATGGCGATAGTAGGCATTATGAGAGGCTTTCCAATGAAACAGTTTAACACTTTAACTTAAGGCAGTGCCGAGATAGACCCACACAGCCTTGGAGATGGTATGAGAGGAGGAAGGGTCAGATAGAAGGGACTACGGTAACTTGAAAGAGTAGCGAATTGATAAGCTGAAAGCACTGTGAACTTCCCGGAAGGATAGAGAGTCTTCTACAACCCGGGAGGAGATTATTGGAATTTGCTTGGATAGCAAGACACTCCTGATAGGATATAGGTCCCAAGTGATGGAGAGGACCCCTTCACGGCATGGAGGAAAGAAGTAGCGCAAAGTATTGAGCTCGAAGTAGTAGAACCCACAAGGCAGTAGGAGACTGCAAGTTACGCCAAGCTTGTTTAAGAAGAAGAGTCATTAGAAGTTCATTTTTTGATGTGGTTTCTCATAAGCTGGATTTCATGTTCCTTAGGGAAGAACACAAACCATGACTCTGCATAAATGTTAACTATCACTGAACTGCGATGAAGCAGAATTATAAGTGACAAAGACCTAAGTCTTAGAGAGAAACAAATAGCAATAGGGGCAATAAGAATGAATGAAAAAGCAATATCTGTAGAAGTGCAATAGTTCCTGATTCTCGGTTGCTTCTTGCAAGATCAAGTGATCAACTGCAAGAGGTTAGGCCTATCTTTCCGACAAGGAATCGTCCTCGCAAGTTAAAATCATAAGAAACTATGAGACATATCATATCTAGACATCTTGTATAGTTGTATACGAGGCTTGCCTTAGGTGAGCACACGCCTGTCTTGTATACTATATACTGTGCATATACTAAACATAAGAAGAACAAAGCATTAACCATATGCATAAACTTGTCGAACCATGCATGCTTGAGTTGATAGCGTGAAACCTCAAGCCACTTACCAAGAACATGATCCTCTTGAGGCTCAATAGGCTCAAACTTGGACCTGTGATATGAGACACGAGTGTCCTTACATCCCATATCCTAAGACTTGTCTTCACCCCTAGTGGCTACATAATAACCATTTTTTGCAAAACTGAGTGCAACAACTCTTTTGACATGGCCTTTTCAAAAAAAAAAAAAAAAAAAAAAAAAAAAACTCTTTTGACATGGCCTTCCAAGGTAAGAATACTTGAACCACTACGATAGGACTCTATAGTCTTATTGTTCCCAGCTAGCTCTTCTATAAGATGCTAGTAGTATTACGAAACACAGACCCAGACACATGATTTTTTTGCAGAAAAACAGCATTATTACTTTCTTCGGGTTATATCAACTCCTCTCAAGTCTAGTGACCATGAACATATATTCATATACTATGAATATCTCCTATTATGACTGCACAGTGGAAGCTCATATATGAGTTGGCAAACGAGACTTGATGTAGCACTAGTGATTCGTGTTATCCTCGTAATACAAAGTGACGGAGCTAAACACAGACCAAGAGGTGCCATGGCACCCCTCAAAACCCTCAAAACTTTGGCTTTAATTATATGTATCTTGTCTTTGGGATCTAGCCAACTTAGAAGGTTTACTATAACCTTCTCCAGTTCTCCTATATTGGCCCCCTCTTGTGTATTCTCTGGCTCCGCCAGTCCAAAGCTCCAGTACTTTGTCAGCCTGGTCTCTAAGCAGTGTAAGGTGTTCGTTCGTTGGTCTCTCTTAACATATATATAACCAAATTAGAGAAAATTATTTTAATAATTTAAAGTTGGACAAATGTATACGACAGTGTATTTAAGATGTAACGAATATTCTTGATACTATAAGGTCTATGATTTTTTAACTTTAAGGCAAAGTAAATTATTTGATAAAAGATTACAAAACCCTTAATTTGGATCCAATTGTTAATCTTTACCAGTGGCGGATCTAGAGTCTAAAAGTTAGGTGAGCAGAAAAAGAAATTCATCAATAATAGGTAAAACTCTTGATAAGTCAAAACACAATTCTTACATAGGATTCATAAAAAATTCAAAAGAGATATAAGAATTGTAAATCAAAAACATTAAAAGTACAAGATGCTCTATCTGAATTGCGCCCTACGATCTTCAGTAGACTCGAAATGATCAATCACTGTCTCTGAATCAATACCGTCTACATATCCCTTTTCAATGTGGAGCATCATACAACCTGAAAGGTATCCGTCTTCCATCTTGTTTCTAAGCCTAGTTTTTATAATTTTCATTGCTGAAAATGCACGTTCAGTAGTTGCAGTGGAAACAGGAAGTGTCAAGACTAAACGAATCAATCTATCAACCAAGGGAAAAAGATTCGCCAAGTTTGTTTCAACTAATTGTCTACATAATTGTGCAAGAGAAGACAATTTCTGAAATTCTCTATTAGAAACTACTTGACACTTATAATGCTCTAATTGTAACCTTAAAGCTCTTACCTCTGATGTATCAAAGTCTTCAGGATAAAACTTCTCTGCAAGTTTGCAAATCTTGTCCATCTCAAACTTCTTAAATTGATTTTTGGGATCCAATGCAGAGCTCAAAATAAGTAGTTCTATAGCTTGCTCAGTGAACCTGTCATTTAGCTCCATCATTTGAACATCAATAATCACATTAAACATGTCAAAATGATAATAATGTTCATTTGTAACAACATCATGTTGTTGACAACCACGACCAGTACCCATTGAATAAGCTGTATCCATATTAGGCATTTCAAGACCATGATCTTCACCAAATTGCAGGACACTTTGGAAAAAGCTATCCCAACCATCATCCCTCAATGCTTGAAGAAGTTCCTTTGTACTTGAAACCAAATTCATGGCATTAACAATGTCTTGTGATTGCTTCTGCAAGGCTTGAGAAAGTAAATCAGTAATTCCCATAATTTTGTTAGTGAGCAGCAAACAAAACACAAATTCAAATGCTCTCAAGGCCTTAAGGAAACCTTTTGCATCACCTCTTATACTTCCAGTGAGCTCTTTATCAGTCATCATACTTTGAAGAAGTTGAGTAATTTCTTTAAACACGTGAACTAACGTATTAACCAAAGCAAAGTGAGAACCCCATCGAGTCATACCTGCTCTTTTCAAACTACGAATTTGGTTGAGCCCTTTTCCAGTCTCAAGATCTCCATCTGCTAAACTTTCTGCAATTTCTGCTTCTTGGATATCTTTTAACAGATTTGTATGCTTCGATGAAGAGCCAACATCGTAGAGGGTTAAGAGTATAAGGAAAATACCTTTGTAGTTATGAGATGAAGAGAATTGAGAGAGTGGCTGAGACAGAGAGATTGAGAGATTGAGAGAAAGAGTGAAGCCGTGAAAGACTCCTTCGATAAAGAGGAGCAGAATTATCAGTCTATCAGAAAGAAAAAAAAAACTGAGAACAAGAAAATGGGTGTGCTCAGCAAATGGTTGGTTTTTAAGATGAAGAGAGTAAAACAAATAGGTTGGGCTTGGGTAATTGGATTGGGTACTTGGGTTTCAGTTTTTGTGCCCAGCAGAAAAATAAAAATGAACTGTCCCTTTTTTTTTTTTTCACCCAGCAGCCGCTGGGTGTGCTCCCATTGAGGTCCGCCCCTGATCTTTACACTACAAAACGATATCACTTTCTTAACTTTTTTAGGTATCAATTTTTAATTTCTACTAATATCTCATGTTATGTATTTATGAACTCACGTATACACACAAATTCACTCTCAAGCTGGTTCGAGTAGCTAAACTTAAGTATGAAGACCATTAGACAAAATATGAAAATTGAGAAGCAATTTTTAATTTTCACTAATATCTCATGTTAGGTAAACATATCTATGAACCCATGTATACATGCATATTCACTCTCAAGCAAGATCCGTGAGTAGCTAAATTTGGGTATTATTGATTAAGACCATTGAGCAAAAATGTGAAAATTGACAAGCAATTTTTAATTTTCACTAATATCTCATGTATGTTATACACACAAATTCATTCTCAAGCATGATCCGAGTAGCTAAAATTGAGTACTAAGACCATTAGACAAAATGTGAAAATGACTGGAGGGATATAAATTGAATAATCATACATAAAAAGCAATTCACATTTTTGTCGATAATTTTTTCATGAAATAGTTGCCGAGCATCACCCAGAATAAATTTTCATTAATCATCACATGCATAATAAGTGATGGGGTTTGTAATGTATCAATTTATATAATATAAAGTTCGTTAACATGAATGATCTGCTATTGGTTTATAACTATACAACTACTTCATCCTTCATTCGACCAAGCTAGTGAACAAATTATGGGCAGTTTTCATAAGGAAAAAAAAAAGAAGAAGAAGCTAGCAAGAAGGAACAGGCAGAACGATTATAACATCTTAATCCATATGGCATGGTTATTAAGAACTAGGAGAGTACTGAAGCATGAAATCTTATACTCAGAATCAGACCCGGACCTGCGATTTTTAGGCCTGAGTTGAACTCTCCAAGTTGGGCCCTGAAATTAGTGTATGTTCAGTTTGTTTGTTTGTTTTGTTTTTGTTTTTGTTTTTATATGTAAGGATTTCATGAACTAAACACTCGAAATCCAAAGACGAACAACATATACTATCCGATATAATTTAATCAAATTATAAACTGAACTAACAAAAATCTGATTATAGAAATAGAATTATCAAAACCCTGTTGTTTTCGAAATCATATTGCTAATTAGAAAGTATTTACATAATGCACTCCTTTCGTTTTGGGTCTACAAGGAATGAATACATTTTAATAATCTATATATAATTGTGTTTAACTTGTCTGGCCCCCTTAACTTCTTAAGATGTGTGATTTCCATTTCATTGGTAAGAATGAGCTCTTCATAGATAAGATTTTAATTTCCATTTTAATAAAATTTTCTTGTTTACTGGCCCTCTTGGGTACTGGGCCCTGAGTCGACAATCTCTTCTGTCTCATATCAAGTCCAGGTTTGCTCAGACTATCTCTCATCACAAGCTAAAAGCCCGAATTTAGCTAAAGAACGCTCCTATCATAAGCTATGCTCCTTTTTTCAATGTTACCCACTTGATTCGTTAAATTTCAGAAAAATAAAGCTGAATATTCCCCATTAATTTAGCTAAAGGGAGGTAAAAAAAAAAATAGAGAATCGCAATTAATTTTTAAGGCAGAGTAAAAGTAAAATATGTGACAAAGATTGCAAAATCTTTTTCTGATCAAATATGGCACGTTTACTTGTCATGAATGGATTTCATAAGGAATGGGAGAAGAAATGGAATAGTATGTCAAGAGTTCAATTTCATTGAACCGTTTACTTACCACATGGAATTAGAATATGAATGAAATTAATTACGATTGATAATGTTTACTTATCATATGGAATCAGAATTAAAATTACTTCGATTACTAAATTACCCTTTCAAAAAAAGTCTGCCAAGTAGTTTTTTTTTTCTTTTTTTCCGACAAAAAGTTAAGCATGTTGTTTAAATCAACATATAAGAAAAGCGGAATCAGCTAAAACCAAATAAAGTAATAAACATAGATAACTCTGTCAAATCCTGAATTTAAGCATCATCTCTTGAAAAATTTTTCCCCTTGTATCGACATCTTGTTGATAGCCTCATTCATATCAAATAGAAGAAACTCAAAATAGGCTGCAGTTGTCCATAATACAAGAATAAACAAATATCTAAAAGTCTCACGCATAAACACAAATATCTAAAAGTCTCATGCATAAACACCAATTCAGCAAAATAATATCCATAGTACCATACTATTCCGAATAACTTGAAATATTTCCATAATTCAGCGAAATAATAACCATAATACCATAGCATTTGACAAAGCTAGCATAAATTATAATATAAGTCTCGATAAGCAGCAGAAAAGCAAAGCAACCACAAATGACAAACTAAGTCGAAGTATCCATTCACTGGACCCCATATTGCAAAAGATTGAAGATGTAGTCCTTCTTCTCCTCATCTGTCATGGTAAAGAAGACCCTCAACAAATTATGTTCTTCAGCTAGTTTGTTGGTGATGTGAAATACCTACACCGAAGATAAGAACTCTATTTTCCTAAGCTCACTAGGAAGTTTGCCTTGCATATCAGCAATATCATTTTCTGTTGAGAGAACATCAATCAAATTTTCAAACATTGGAGCCATGGCTGAAATTGATTCAGTGATCACTCTAAACTTCTTTGCCATATCATCCAAAGCTCTTGCCTTTCTACAAGTATTATTTGGAGTATTTGTTACATCTTGGGCCAATCTCTGCTGTTTAGCACGTTGCTGAACACTTGATGGCTGTGGAGGACTTGGTTGTGCAAGAGACACATATTCATTTTCAGTTTCATCAATTACTTCAAAACTTGATCCCCCATATTGAGAAAAATCAATAGGCATGTCCATCTGCTTAAAGAAGTCATCAACATGTATACCCTCTTGATTCATACTTACATCTTCCTCCCTAATTTCTTCTTCATCATCTTCAACATTTCCAGCATTTGTTCCAATTGCACGAACTTTTCCATATATCTCTCCAAGTGCATGATAATGTTCAAATGGTTTACCATACAAAGCTTTTACATCTTTTTTGTTTTACAAATAGAAAACAACATTCATAAGACAATGTTTTTCAATATTACATCTACTTGTTTATAGAGTCTAATGGCTTTGGATTGACTTGGTTGACGGTGTTTCTTTATAGCCAAGTTGATATAAGCATAACCGGCAACACACACATCAAATAGTATTCGAAGGTAGGCAAACAATGCATTAAAGGTGATAAGTAGTTTCCTCTTTCTGGACAAACTTAGACGAGGCATTTATCTACATCACATAAAACTTATTATTCAAAATATCAATATGAAAGCATGTTCCACTGCTTAGAAACAAGCATCAAATATAGGATCATAGAAAAGATGCACACAAAAAGTTGAATACAGAGTTCAGTAAGTAAAAAATAACAAAATCCAAACATAATAACGAGAAATGAACGAGGGTCTCTTTAAGGAGGCTCATATGGCTTTAAACAAATTAAACTGCACTTTTCATATCTGTTACCAGAAAATCCAGTTTTGATGGGTTCAATTAAGGTCTAGATGCCAAAGAAACCTAGCTAGCTATATCGTTATGCAGAAGAGGAAGTAAGCATACATACATACCATACAATGGCCATCTACAATCCAATTCGACTCTAGAACCTATGTAGCTACTATACCAATTCGTGGATAAGGGGAAACATTTGCATGCTCAATCAAAAATTTTATTCAGATTTTAACCCTCCAAATCTCAATCAAAACCCCAACGATCTGAACCTCTCCACATCACTCTCAGAGACAAATAGATATCAACAACGATCATGCAAGTTGATGAAGTAAAGAAAATAATAACAAAGGAGAAGATCATCGGAAAAGAGAAGACAAAGAAGAGTGACTAACCAGCAGCACAGTCGCACAAGTCCAGTCAATTCGTTTTTGTCGTTGTTCGGTTGTTTCTGATAATGACAAAATATGGCACGTTTTTGATAAGAAATATATTCTAAGGTTGGACAATTTGGGATTATTGAAATTATGTGAGGATAATTTGGGAACAAAAAGGTCATTCCTAATGGTGTCATTCCTAAACCCACTCCTCCCTTAGTATTACAAATCCGGGTTAACAAGGAATCAATTTCGGGTTGGGAGGTGGGACCCACAAAAATTCTCATTCCACTATGAGCAAGTAAACACATGAATTTCTTCATCCCGTAATCATTCCCCCACATTTGTATTCCATTCCTAACAAGTAAACATGTCATTAATATATTTACTCAAATATTTAGGAATCACATTACTTCATATTACATGCACACCTAATTAATACTTCCTATTATAATTATACAACTTGATAGTACTTGGTTTACAAAAGTTTATACTTTGTTTATTGTGTTCAAAGGAATTGTGGAGTCCATTCTCCTCTGCTTAGTGTCTTGGAAGATCCCTCGTACTCCTTCTAACGTGTACATTTTTTATGAATAGAGACTACCTTCTTAGTTTTTTTTGTGTTTTCTCTAGGAGGGGTTTTTTTTCTCTTAATTGTTTCCTCTTTGTTAAAGGTGTTGCTTTGTTAGCTTTAACTTTGTCGCTACTGTTCTTGTTGTTCTCCTTAGCTTGTTTATAACCTAGGTTCTTCTATATATTAATTCATTTACCAAAAAAAAAAGTGTATACTTTGTTTACCGAGTTTTGAGTCATGGTAGCTGAAACAAATAATAACAATGTTCTATCTTCACTAAACAATAACAATGAAGTGCTACCAGTACTGAAGAAGACCAAAGGGCGAAGAAGGGTGGAAATCAAAAAGGTGGAAGCAGCCAGCAACCGCCATGTCACCTTCTCAAAGCGCGAGAAGGGCCTTTTCAACAAGGCAGCCGAGCTAAGCCTCTTGACAGGTGCAGAAACTGCAGCGATAGTAGTGTCCGACAATGACAGGATGTTTGGCTTCGGTAGCGCCAGTTGTGACGCCGTCATCCACCGTTACCTTGTAGAGAGCGATCCTCATGCTGCAGCATTGGAGTCTGATAGTCTTAACAAAGGCAGCAGTTATTGGAGGCCCGTAGGCAGCTGGAGGAAGAGAAGAAAGGAGCCACAATGATACAACAGAGTAAACAGGAGGCGGGATGGGCTATTCCCGCCTAGTTGTGGTGGGAGGAGGAGATGATGGATTAAACTCCTAAGGAGTTAGAGAGTTACTCTGAGGCGTTGTATAGGCTGAAGAGTGATGTGGAGAGGAGAGCGCAATAGAAGATTAAGAATCTTCCATGCAGCTATATGTCGCTAATGGACGGTGGAGTGTCATGGGTGAGAATTATATGAATAATAATAACATCAATATGAAGAATGTAGTTGGATTTATCATAGTCCTGAATTAATCCTGACTTTGTTACTCTTTCGTCATTCATATGAATATGATGAATATAGTTGCGGTTTTTGCTTCTTCTTTTAACTTGAAAATTGAAAAATCCTTGTATAAGCAAAAGATTGATCATAATCATCATATGATAAGTTGAGTTTACTTCATTGGAAACTGAGGTGCCCTCTTCGCATACACCTCATGTCTACCTTGATTGTCATGCATCTAATCCTTGGTCATTTAGTAGCGGAAACAACAACCAAAATGAATAAATGAATAACCAAGCAAGTGCAAGACTCTTTCTTCTTAAAATTCTCAGATTGGAATATCGTAACAAGTCTGATAAAGTATGGTCTGCATTATGGAACCTTGCTCCAAGGGTTGGAGTAAGCCACTTACTACACAACACATCTTCAAGTCAAAACTCGTATGCTGATCACACTGGCTTATGTTTTTTTTTTTTTTTTGACAAAAGGCCATACGGCAAATTCATTGATACTCAAGCTAGAATGGCACAGATACATGCCCTCCTTTGCCAAACCTTTGGACAAGTTAAGGACTTGGCATGCTAGCACCACTCATTACAAAATTTTGTTCACTTATTTCTAAACAAAGAAATATTGAAATACTAAAACTTAGAAAAATCACACATCCTAAAAAAGGATTTACGGTAAATAGACTAGCTAAATACTTTGAATTGGGCTAAAGCAAAACCCTAGCCCAACTTAGAACCCAAAACAGCCGCCAGACAAGAGTCCAGCTCAAGGCCTATTCGGAAAAGGCTCACCCACTGATCCAACACCCTTGCACCGTACAGTATCATCGGAGCTCCGTCCTGACTTTGATCTTTGTCATCTATACTGGCTTATCTTTAGTATGTATGATACATTAAATTCTTTCGAATTGAAAAACAAGCAAGAGGGAGTGGTGCAATGGGTAGAAAATGGTTTGGCATATTTAACATGGTCAACAATAATTAAAAGGGGAAAAACATCTGCATGAAGGAATATCACCAGTATCTCAACTTTAGCTCCTTATAAGCTTTAATATATCAATTTTTAGAAATATTAGATTGGTACTCCAAGTTTGGATCCCGGCCGAACATTGGTACCTATAGTCATTAAGCCAGTAACGGCGTCTGTTGTGTGGCATATTTTCAAGGGTACTTTTGTCCTCGCGCTTTTTATCTTCACCAAAGTTTATACTCTCTTTGCAAGCTTTCTGATCCAACTCCATTCCATTTGTTTCTTCTGCCAAATGACTTCATAAAAGCTGAATAGAAAACTTGACATAAATGATGGTTGGGGAGCAAGATATTGTAGAAACAAACAATAGTTACACACCCAAATTATAGAGTAAGAGAGAAAATTATTACAAAATGAGAGAGAGAGAGAGAGAGAGAGAGAGATGCAATGGCCGCGGCTACGGTTTTGGGTTATGGTGTTGGTGGTTCTGATTACTGATCCGAGGATTCGGATCCGGATCCGGATCCTCTCCTAATAAGCTTCTCCTAATATTTCCTAATAAGACGATCTCGGCCGTTCAATTTTAACCAAGGGCCAAGATGCTCCTACTCTACTCAAAAGCTATTTTCTCTCTGGAAATCAATTTTTGGCCATCTCTCCAAACCCAGAACGAAGACGGCTTCCTTCTTGAGTTCCTGATTTGGACGAAAGTTACCTTCGATGGGTGAAGTAGTAGAAAATTAAGGCTCCCAAAAAAAAAATCATCCTTCATCTACATCTTTCATCTATCCTCATGAATGATTGAATTGAAAAGTTTTGATTTGTATTTGGGTGTTCATGAGTGGTTGAAAAAATAGAGCAGAATCTTGATCTTGTTCATTAATGGAGTATCAGTAAATCTCATACTTCTCTACAAATCATGGATTTCACTACCCAAATCCGAAGCCAATCCCTTCAACAAGCTAAGGAGAATTGCGAGAGTGCATTGGGTTTCTGGGTTAACATCCAAATTTTCGTTTGTGAACTTGTGGATTGGATTTGTCCTTTATGAATCCAACCTTTTTTTTTTTTTTTTTTGGGTTGTAAATCGTTGTTATGGATATTGACATGGGTGTTACTAAATGTACCTAGCAAATTTCTAGATACACCCAGCAACACTATTTTTTGCACAAAATTTCCAATTTTACCTTTTATTTAATAAACACAGCAGACATCATCCAAACCCAACAAACTATGTTCGATTAAACCTAAATGTCATTATCATCACAATTATGAATTGAGATGAAGGAGAAAGAACACTAATCTTGTTATAAGATCTCATTTTATATGCTTTATGGGCGATTTGTTCTCTTCTGTTATATATGCCCATGCCATTTGCATCCTATCTTCTTATGTTTATGGTTGTCTGATATGATAACCTTAATCTCAAGCATCATTACAGAATGATATGGTAAAAGAGACAAGCTATGGTACTGAGATGTATATCCTACTTTTATTTTCCATGTACTTGAACATAAATTACAATGTTATGATGAATCAAATTACAACATTGAGAACAAATTTACCAAATTTATTTACACTATTTACATGAAGTTAAACAAAATTACAACTATGAGAACAATTTGTTCAAAAAGTTATAAAATGGTTGTACATTTTGTAATTACAATTATTAGAACAAGATTATAAACAATACGACTCATCGTTACCACATTGACTACAAATATGTTGTCACATTTGTAAATGTATGTATCACATACGGGTAGGTACCATAGAATTTCCCATGGTAGAAAACATAAACCGGGAGAGCCCAATTCTTTATTCATGATAAAGTAGTCATACTGTATCTATATTCAATTTTTCCTTCAACAAGAGCAAATCTGATCAATTTGCAAGCGGATCAGTTGATGAAATTCAAAAGGCACGAAAGCAATTTAATAACTAGTAGCAAGAAATGTATATGTTTGCACCAGTGGAAAACAACCTTTAAATTCACTGGGTCACACAACACGCTTATAAATTCATGCAGTAATTCAGAAACCGAAAGCATTGCATTTGATTCGATTGCCTCCTCAGTCCTCAGGTTTTGGGTCGAAAATGTTCAAGTCGAGGCTGCAGGAGGTGTGCCAGAAGAAGGCTTGGGCCTTACCGGAGTACAGCAGCACCAAGGAGGGCCTCGATCACGACCCTCGCTTCGCCGCCTCCGTCCTCGTTAACGGCCTCACTTTCCACACTCCCCAATCCTTCCGCTCCTCCAAGCTCGCCCAAAACGACGCCGCTCGCCTCGCATTCGAGCACTTTTCTGCCGCGCCCCTCCCTGTTTCCCGCCCCGCTCCTTCCTCTTTCCCTCAGCCCAGTCTTATCGCAGGTATACGATTTCGGTTTTCAGGTCAGAAATTTGATTATGCTCGGTTTGGTTTTGGTTTTCGAATTCTCTGTTTGATTCCGGCTCGGATATCCATTGCTGTCTCCTTAATTTTCTGTAAGGATTTGAGTTGTGCAAATGTTTATCTATTCAGTTTATAATCATAGGGGTATAGTTTGTGTGATATATCGTTATTGAGGCTGTGCAGCTCTTGATCAGTAGATCTATGGAATTGGTATGTGAAAGCATGAGAAACAGCTTCTAGATGTTTGGGGTTTGGTGTACTAGTACAGAACACCATTGAGTTTATGCAAAGATAGAGATAGTTTCTCTCAGAGCAGTATTTTTCAAGTTACTTAAAAGCAATTTGGTTCACCAGGAGTTCTTAGGACAACATATTGCTAAAGTTCAATGATATTTTTCAGACTATGGTAACTATCATACTACAGTTTGTGTCGTTGCATGTTTTCTAAGGCTTGCATGACTGTGATGATTCTGTTTATCGTTAGCTCAATTAGCTTCCTGATCGTATCTTCTGACAGAAATGATTTAAATTCATATCTCATCCAGATAAAGTATTAATGTCATTACATGATTTTTTTCAACCCACCCTATTCAATTATAGAAATTCTATGCTAGGGTTTTGATGTTAATTAATAGCTGAGCCTCTTTCAAGTTTTGCTATTCTGACTATTGAATGGAACTTTGGAAAGAGTTTTACTTTTCTGGCATTTTTCTCTGTTGATCCTGATATTAAGTCCCATAATATTTAATTTTCTGATGTGATGATGCTTATCTGACTATATTCCTATATGTGATCTATTTTTTTTAGCATTTTATGGGGTTCTCTCTCTGATTTTTCTTATAGTATTTAAAGGCTTCTATGATCCTTAACAGACTATTACTGTTGGTGAAGGGAGAATAGGATTTAATTATTTTCCAAATGAAACTTTGTTACTATGTATTCAGATAAGCATTACTTTCCTAGGGTTTCGTGTGAGTGAAAAGTTACTTTGTATTACTTTTTCCTTTCTTTCACATTTTCAAATGCTTGTTATTACAGGACTTCCTGTAGGATCTCAGATCAGCGACAATACGACAGTTGTCGGTTCTCAGAACAGTGGCAGCTCATTAAGTGTTGACGGTGATAACTATTCTAAAGGTTAGAAAACTTCTTCTGTTTAAACTCTACTGACACGTTCTTTGATAATTGACACTGGGCTTAACACAATATCATTTTTGTTTTGAAAGGATATAATATCAGTTCTTGCACTGGAGTATTTTGAATGTTTTCACAAAACCTCAAGGTTGTTGGGTAGTTATCAAAGGATGTGTAGTATTTCGCATGGTCTTGAAAAAGTTCTTTTGCGCAAGCTGAAATGGAATTGTCTTATAAAAGATGTGACGGGAGCTCGTGATATAATTTTCATTATTCTATTGTAGAGCTAGCATGTTGGGATCTTGGACATGAAACATAGAAATAAAAAAATATAATGAAAGAAAGTAATGGCATATCCATTATATAATGCCTGACATTCTAGCCTCCGCATATTGTACTTATCAATTTGCTCACTTTTAAGTCTTAGTTCATACCCAGTGTCAAATTTATCGTGGTTTGTTTTCTAGGCTTTGCAACTAATACTATTTTCATATGGGGTGCAGATGTACAGCATCATAAGAACCAGCTGCAATATTATGCTCAAAAGAGGAACCTAAATTTACCTGTGTACTCTTGTGAGCGTGAAGGTCCTCCTCATGCCGCTCGTTTCAAATGTACTGTAACAATTGATGAACAGACTTATCAGGGTCAAGAATTTCTTCCCACTGTGAAGGATGCTGAACATGCAGCTGCAAAAGTTGCTTTGATCTCCCTGTTGCCAAATGGAGTCCAAGAAGTTATTGTTCTGACAACCCGTAGCCAACTATTATATTTATGTCGTTATAATTCAAAACGAGCCTAACCTGGTTTTTATTTTTTGTTTTTTTTCTGTTCTTTGCTTCACTTTAGGATGATACTGGTATGTACAAGAACCTTCTACAAGAACTACTTCAAAAAGAAGGTCAACATGTACCACTTTATAGCTCAACCACTTCGGGTGAACCTCACATGCTTAGGTTTGTTTCAACCGTGGAGATTGGAGGAGAATACTTTACAGGTGAGGTAGCAAGAAGCAAGAAGCTGGCAGAAGTGAGTGCAGCAAAGGTTGCTTACAACACTCTGAGAGATCGTAAGTAAATACAAAATAAGTAAATGAATTATTTTTCCTCCAATATGTCCAACTCATTTGAATTTGATTTCATTCTTAGTTAGTAACTGACCTACTATATTATTCTTTTCCATTCAAAAATATGCTTAGTCAGACTTTACTCAATTTGGAAAAATAATAAGCTGGGTAGCTAAAAAGTTGGCCAGCTTACATTTGCTAGAAAATGGTATTTTGCTTCATTTCATAATATGGGTTCCTCTTCAGGTAAGTTGAGTCATATTCCATTGTTTCCCACCCCGGCTATTGAAGGGCAAGTCTGTTCTGAGTTATTATCATCTAAGGCCCCATCAGTTGTAGCGGCTGATCTACAACAACAAATGAGACCCAACACTCCAATTCCAAATTCGGTAAAAGGGAACCAGAATCTGATCTACAACAGCAAATGAGATCCAACACTCCAATTCCAAATTCGGTTAAAAGGGAACCAGAATCAGAGATGAGTGGTATGTTTTCCCATGATGATACACCTACTTGAGTCTTGATTTGTAACATAAGATCTCCTCAAGTTACATGGTGCAGTTCATGCGATTAGAGATTGGGAAACTAAGGTGTGCACTGCAAGGGACGGGTAGATCTTGGATGATGGAGGCTACAAAAGGAATATCTTATGTACGTGACATGTCCTCAATGCATTGACATATATTGCGAGGTCCGCTGTCACTATTTTTGGCCATCTTGTTCAATCTCCTCACCGAATCACAGCACTGCGCTGACGGTTGCGAAAGTGATCCGGTGATAAACCTCATGCAATTGCTGAACTCGTTCCAGGCTTGAGCACAGAAACTGGACGCCTGAACTTCAACCGATCCATAAATTAGTGCAAATATCATCGCACAAGCAAAAACGCGATCCATCACTATATACATTGTTTTATTGAATGAATTCTGATGCTTTCTATAGCTAATAGCTAGCTTGAGGTTATCTATATATGTGTGCGTGCGTGTAACAAATATGTATCAACATATGAATCAGTTTGAACAAATTACCATCATGCTAGCTTCATGAATGATTTTTATAAGATAATAGAGTATGAGAACGTCTTGAGATTACAGCTTAAATAAGGTAATGACATCGTGAATTACTCAATACACATTACGTGCTATTTATATATAAAAGAGTGAAAATAAGATGGATCGTATTAAGGAGCAACATTTCACCTCTAAAATTATTCTACAATTAGTTATTGGAAGCATACATATCTTGTAGTATATGGACCCGATCGAGTTCATCACTTATATTTTTGTGAATTGTGAATAGCCAGAATTAGTTACTTACGATATATCTTTTCGCTTGCACTAATAAAGAAATGAGACAATTACTTAATATTTTTTTTTTGTTTCAGTGTATACCCCTTCACGCCATTTAAAAAAAAACATTTTATGGCCTCGTCTAAGTCGCAAGTCTTTGATACAAGACAACTACCCTTTTTTTATTTTATTTTATTTTTTTAATAAATATCACGATAAAAAGATCATTAGATACCCTTCATCTACCATGCAATTGGTAGATAAAAAGTTTGTGGTAGTACCCACAGTGACACATAGACTAGACCTAATCATTACTTTTAGGATCGTAGAGGTAGCGGAGACCCTCCTTTAGTACTACGCCGGAGGCGCTACAAGTTGATCGGGTGTGCACAAAAGGCACTAGGTTCCTAAATACAAGGAATTAAAGTAATAGATAGAACTAAAACATAGAGTTAGGCTGAGGCCCAACACCGCAACCCATAAAATGACAACCTAAAAAAGCAGGCCCAACATAGAGATCAAACCAATGCCCAACAAGCTTGGTGTACGTGCCATGTTCTAGTGTATCACCACCGCATCCGAAGCATGAAGCAACAGCCGCTTAGCCGCCTCCTTGACACCGTCTGAAACTATCATCATGACCACGCCGTTAACTCTCGTCACCATGACACCGTTCAAAACACGCATCCCTCAATCCTTCCTTGCTTCATGGTTTTCGGAGACTGTTGCGCCCCACCAAGATTAATGACAGGATCTAAGCGGGCTGTAAAACCAACTGGCCATCCTCCATCTCAGATGCTGCCAAGCCATGGAAGTTCTCTTCTGGTAGCAAAGCCAAGCGGCATCGGCATGGCCAAGTGGCCAGCCAATAACCACGGTTGCCGCCAGACGAGGCTAATTTTGTTGTTGGCGGTCCGCCTCCTTGTCGATTTTGATATCGATTAGGTTAGACAACTACCCCTTTGTTGATTGGTAATTGTATGAATGTTTATGGGGTGCGTCTATTACCACCTCACAAACCATGTTGCTCACCCCACACGTTATTGATTTATTGAAAGACCGATATACCCTGATGTAAAATTACAGCAAGAGACAATAAGTTGTTACAAATTATATTTTTTTTTTATTATTTTGATAAACATGTACTTCATAAACCTTAGCCCATAATTAATTATATTCGGTTGTTTTATGTAGTATGAATACGCTATCATTCAACTTAAACATGAGGTGAACAGTTTGAATTTTTTTTCTTCTCTTTTTTTACTTATTATTTCTCATGTTAATTTTGTATGTTTAGTCGCTCACTTATATTCGATTTGTTTTTTTTTTCATCGGCGTCAAAACTTTTTCCAAGTAGAGATACATTTACAAACATTGTGCATCTTGACATCGACGAATACCAATGATTTAAGTTTGAGAGTTTTTTCTTGTTTTTTAATTGGGATTTATTATTTAATATGATTTCACTTACCCAAATGATATTAATGTTATGGTTTTCTTCAATTTTTGTTTTTGTTTTTGGAGTTCAATAGCTATTGAAAGAGTCTGATATTGTGTGTATTACAAACGGGTGAATAAATTAAATTCAAAATTAAAAAATATATATGCGGGGTGAGAAGAGATCGAATGTAGGGTGAACAAAACAAATATGAAATTGAAAAAATATATGTAGGGTGAGAAACGAATGTAGGGTGAACGAAGTAGAATTGAGAAAATAGTATTTTAGGTATTGTAAATGGGTGAACAAAATAGACTTTTGTTGATACCCAAAAAATCATGGGATCAATTAATACTTCGTCACGCAATAATTTCATGCAATTTTAGGTTAAATCCTTGATTTAACCCAAGCGAACATACCCATGCATTCATGTGGGCCCAAGCCGCATACACGCATCATTGGGGCTTGTAGAAGTGGGTATGGTGTGGATGGTTACGGAGGTACATAACGCTCGTCCGCCGGATTAATATTGTTAAGAAGTTTCGGTCTTGGGCCCGAAACTCAAGCCCAACGACTTAAGTCGGCGACGAATCGGTGAAGAACGTGAGAATTGGACTGCTCATCTTTTAAACCCAAAATACCTTTGAATCTGAAGCCCAACACCCTTTTTTCTTTTAGAAAAAGCCCAAACTCTCTTCTTTTAAGAAAAGCTCAATCCCTTTTTTTTGCAGAACCAGATACCACTTTATCCCTTCCTCGCAGCGGTACAACGACAAGCTTTGTACAGCATAAAAGTGCCATCCATTCCCAATCTTAGGAAGAAGAAGGTCAGTGACTGGTTCCAAGGCAGCTTTTTCATCCTTAGATGACAAAATCGTGGGATTCAAGTTATTTGGTCCGTCTCGTTCCAGGATTTCCGTCTCTGCAGCCGTCCTCGCAGCGCCCCTGCAGTGAGTCGTCTCTTCCATCTCTCAAGGTCAACTTCTCTCTGCCAACTTTTGAGGCTAAGATCATGTACTTGAGAAGAACAATCCTTTTACACAGTGGATTAGGCATCGCGATCCATCGCAAAACCCACCAATTGAACTCTATAAGAAGAGAGGTCTGGGAACTGCAAAGGCATGAAGCAACCAACCCAGAAAAATACCAAAAACACTCAAGCTTTCATGCTTTCAAACCTTCA
Source organism: Fragaria iinumae (assembly GCA_009720345.1). NCBI lineage: Eukaryota > Viridiplantae > Streptophyta > Magnoliopsida > Rosales > Rosaceae > Fragaria > Fragaria iinumae. The sequence goes on along the minus strand of CM019117.1, from coordinate 18,311,855 downwards.
AGCCAAAACCTCCTCTCTAGCCATCTTTCAGTCCCTATCCTTGAAACCCAGGTCCTTCCCAGAAATCTAACTTCAAAGATCAGTCTAATTTTCACCACCGCGGTGTGCCTTCAGCTCCCACGCCAGCTCACGCTACAAGCCTCTCCTTGATCTTGAAACACGCACAAGATTAATTCAATAATTCAATTCTTTGAGTTAATTTTGGCTTAGTTACTTCCAAATAAAAAAGAACCCTCCCATTTTAGCGACTTCACTGGGAAGTAACTAGATTGTGATTCAAGTCATGGCCCCAAGTAGGAGAAGCAAGAATGCACGCTCACGCTCTCAAGAGAATGTCAGCGAGTCTGCTGCAGACCCTCAATCCCAGTAGCAACAGGATGAACAACAGCAAGAAACCCACGAAGAGCAGACGGTGGATGAGCTCACCGTCACTGATCTCGTGCGCGCCCTCATTGAGCTTGGAGATACCCAAAGAGAACTTATACAAGTTGTGAAAGACCTGAAGAATCCTAACCCTGCAGCTAAGCCAAACACTGAGCACCAGGAAAAAGTCTTACAAGAAAAGTCTGAGGCAGCTAAGGGGTCCGAGCAGAAAGGGACATCCTTTGTCACTCAGCAGTATGTTGTAGCTATGTTGGAAAGAGAGCTACACCACACTAATGAGTACTGGAAGTATATTCCTCAACCCCCTTATCCAGCAAGTTTGATTTCCATGCCTTACCCTAACGGTTATGAAACACGAAACTTTGCTCTTTTTGATGGAAGGAAGGGAAGTCCCAAGGAGCACGTCAGTCGCTTCATTGATGCACTCGGGCCTCATGCTGCGGATCATAACCTCAGGCTCCGTGAGTTTTCAAAATCACTCACCGATCATGCTTACACATGGTATACCACACTCGCTGCAGGTCAGTCCGGTCTTGGGAAGATTTGGCAAGCAGGTTTTGCAAAAAGTATTTTGAGCATGAAGAGAGAGTCACCATCACTTAACTCAACTACACTTGCCAAAAAGCTGGAGAAAACCTTGTGGACTTTGTTCACAGGTTTAGAGATTTGGCTCTTGACTGTTATGATGAGAAAGGTGAGCAGTCTCTGGTTGAAATTTGCATCAGTAACATGCTGCCAAAATACAGAGTTTATTTGGAAAATGTGGGTATCAACCAATTCACCGAACTGATGGATGTGGCAAAGAAGACAAGCATGTCAGTAAAAGCACAAAAGAGTTGGAGATCAGAAAAGAAAGACACTCACCAAACTCTGGCAGTAGAATACATGTCTTCTTACAAGAGGAAAAGGGAAACCTTTCCGGCCATTCCCTGCGGCAATGAAGAGTTTCATGTCATACTAGATTCACTGTTTGCTGATGGTGTCATCAAGTTGCCACGCCCACAGAAGCCTCCAACAAAGGAAGAAAAGAGTGATACCCGATATTGTCGCTATCATCAGTATGTTGGCCATCCAAGCCAAGCATGCCAGGTTCTGCAGAGAATACTCCATGAGAAGATAAAGGATGGAACACTTGAGTTATCCACCAGGCAACAAGCCATTGACGAAGATCCCCTGCCAAAACGGAAGGGAAATGAAACATGTTGTGTAATCACTGCAGCTAATGACCATATAGAGGAAGATGACAGAGACATGATGGATTACCAGAATGCACTATGCCAGTATCAGGGGTCACAAGTCATGGATCGATATGGTTGGGATAGGTACTCTAGACCTCAAGGCTATAGCACCTTGTGGTCTCACTCTGATATTCCCGAAGGAGATGTGAATTCGTCAAACCAAATATGGACATGCTTATCGACTCAACTTCAGGCCATGGCATGCTCTCCTTCATGGATGGATTCAGTGGTTACAACCAAATAAAAATGGTTGTCAGAGATGCTGAGAAGATTGCTTTCCGCACCCCTTATGGAAATTTTCACTACAAAGTCATGCCTTTTGGTTTAAAAAATGCCGGAGCAACCTATCAATGTGCAATGACTGCCATTTTTCATGATATGATGGGAAAAGAAGTTGAGGACTATGTTGATGATCTGGTGGTGAAGTATAAAACAAGGGGCGGACATTGGAGCATACTGAGGAAGGTATTGAAGAGATGCAGGGCATACAGGGTAAAAATGAATCCAAAGAAGTGTTCTTTCGGAGTGTCGATTGGAAAGTTTCTTTGTTTTATGGTTCATAGCAGGGGAATTGACGTGGATCCAGATAAAGCAAGAGCTATAGCTTCCACTGCACCACCATCAAACCAAAAGCAGTTAAAAAGCTTCCAGGGTAGGCTATGCTACATCAGACGCTTCAGACCAGACCTAGCTACGGTGATAAAAACTTTCGCTCCTCTCCTTAAAAAGGGCACCAAGTTTTTATGGATTGAAGAATGGAAAAAGGCTTATGAGAAGGTGCAACAACTTGTTACAAAGTTACCAACCATGAGGCACCAATCCCTGGCGTACCTCTCAAGTTGTATTTAGCTACGACTGACATTGCAGTGGGGGCACTCCTCGCACAAGATGATGAGAATGTAGAGGAGCACCCTGTGTACTATGTGAGTCGTTTGTTGGGAGAAGCTGAAGCACGCTACCCTAAGACCGAAAAGATCTGTCTAGCTCTTATGAATGCAGCACAAAGGCTCTGTCATTACTTCCTTGCACACAAGCTTCAACTCATGGTCAAGACTGACCCTGTAAGGTACTTGCTCACAAAACCAGTATTGTCTGGGCGTCTTGCCAGATGGTTATTGCAATTGTCAGAGTTTGATATTGAATGTATAACGCCTCGCGCCATCAAAGGGCAAGCTGTGGTTGACATGCTTACTTTGTTTTCCGGCGACGAAGAAGTTTCTCTCATACAAGACATTCCAGGAGAGCTACCAGAAATTGTGGGAGTGGTGACTGAAAAGGAATCAAAGAACCAGCAGCCCTGGATCCTTTTCTTTGATGGGTCAGCCACATGCAATGGAGGAGGAGCTGGAGTTGTGTTAGTAGATCCTATAGGCAACACCAAAGCTCTGTCATTCAAGTTAAGCTTTCCATGCACTAATAATTCAGTTGAATATGAAGATTTCATCACTGGTATGTCTACTACAGTGGAACTTGGAGTTAAAAGGATAAGAGTGATTGGGGACTCAAACCTAGTTATCAGCCAAGTGAAGGGTGATTTCGCGCTGAAGGAGCCAACTTTAGCGCCATACATAACTCTAGCAGAAAAGATAATGAGGATGTTTGATCACGTCACCATGGAGCATATACCGGGATCCCCCAACAGATATGCATATGCTTTGGCAACACTTGGGTCTAAACTGTCATTCACAAGAGACCATCCTAACATCGCAGTAATACAAAAGAACAAGCCATGCACAGAAGCAATAATTCTTACTGAGTTACTTGAAGAGGATGATTGGCGAAAACCTGTCAAGTGTAGCCTGGCAAGTCGAAACGCTGGCAGTGACTTGAAGATGATGAAAGATTATGTAATCCTCAATGACGAATTATACAAGTGTCTCTCAGGCAATATCTTCGCTAGGTGCATCTGTGAAAAGGAAGCCAAGCAAAGAATGAGTGAAGTGCACGAGGCCACATGTGGACTTGAACAAGTGGTTAGCTTGTACATAAGACTTTTACGCAAAGGATACTACTAGCCAAAGATGAAGGAACATGCATCTAGAGTACAAGCTGCATGCTCTAAGTGTATAGTGCTTCCTTTATAAGAGGAAGTCCTCGCAGTAACATCAGCCGATGATTGGAGAACTCTGTACTTGGAATTCCTACTCAACAAAATACTCCCAGCAGATGCAAACCTCAAGTACAAGGTGAAAAAAACAGCTGCAAGGTATTTTGTTGATGGAGGAATACTGTACAAAAAAGGTTTCAATGGAAAGCCACTGCGATGTTTGGGAAGCGCGGAGTCACAGCAAGTCTTAGAGGAAATACATGCAGGAGAATGCAGTTAGCATCAAGGCAAAAGAAGGCTCTATCGGCAGCTATTAAGCCTTGGCTATTATTGGCCAACAATGAGAAAGGATGCTTACATGAGAGTGAAGACATGCCATACATGCCAAGCACATGCCAACCTAATTCACAAGCCCTCAACCATTCTTCAAGACATGGGGACACCATGGCCCTTCCACACTTGGGGCTTGATTTTGTGGGAAAGATCAACCCAGCCTTAGATGGTTGTGTCTGGATAATTATAGCTACATAATTCTCAACAAAATGGGCGGAAGCAGTTCCCCTTCGCAAGGCATCAAGAGCTGCGGTCTGCAATTTCATAAGAGAATACATCATCTGCAGGCATGGAGTCCCCTACAAGATCGTCACAGATAATGGAACCCCTTTTGTGAATAGAGAAGTCAGCGACATGCTCAAAGGATATGGAGTCAAGCATCGGAAGTCAACCCCGTACTACCCTCAAGGAAATGGTCAAGCAGAAGCTACAAACAAGACACTACTCAGAATCTTAAGCAAGATGGTGTTTGAATATGAAAAGGGTTGGAGTAGCCACCTCCCAAATGAGTTGTGGGCTTATCGTACGTCACCTCGAACAACTACGGGTTTCTCCCCCTACTTATTGGTATATGGTTAAGAAGCAATTTCTCCAGTCGAATTAACAGTCCCGACAGCTAGAGTGTTGACCGTAAATGACTTGGAATGGGATGCAGCATTTTGTTTTGATTGGCGACTCATGGACTTGGAGGCAGCAGATGAACAAAGGCAGCAAGCTGAGGAAAACATGAAGGCATATCACATGAAGGTCACTCAAGCATACAACAGGACAGTCAAAGAAAGATGTTTCAAAGAAGGCGAAATTGTGCTCAAAACAGCTGACTGGGTGAGGAAGGAGATTTTAGGACCCTCAAAGTTTGCACCGCAGTGGAAGGGACCATTCGTCGTCACGGAATCTCAGCGGCTATTATGTGCTTGCTTCTATCACCAGCGGAGCTCGCATGAGCCCCATCAATGGGAAATGGCTCAAACTCTACTACTGTTAGTTATGCAATTTCAGTTCTTACTTTCAAGCAAGGAAGAAGCTTTTTCATGAGGTCTAGCTATAGACCCTTTTTGCAAACACACCACTATGGTGATGTTACAACCTTTTGTATTGCTCTCAGCAAAAAAATAAAAAAATTAAAAAGCACTTCCCTAATTTCTCATGCTTTCTGTTCCTTGCAACTTGCCAAAAAAAAATGCAAGAGTCTGAGCAATCTCATTTCAAGCCGTAAGCAAAAAAAAATATACATGCAAGAATCCAAGATATCTCACTTCAAGCCTTTGGTAAAATGTAAAAACAGCCAAGGTGTCATGTTCCAAGCCTTAAAACAAAAGGAATAGAGCAAATACTGGGAATTCATCCTAAGTTTAAACAAAAAAAAAGCTACATCTGATTCCAAGCCCGAGCAAAAGACCACAAGATAAAACATGCAACAAAGCTAAAATAAGCCATCAATGGCGCTGCTCTGGGAAGTCCAAGAAGATTCCAAAATAGAAGCGACGCTAATATCGCCAAATCTGGTGTGAAGATCCTTTTTTGCTTTCCCCAGCTACTCTTCAGCGCGTGCAAGCTCGCTCTTTAACTCAAGCACAGACTGCTTCAACTGTTTAATCTCCCTGCAGCAGTCCTCTAAGCCAGCAGACTTGAGCCCAAAGTAACTTTTGGCATCCTTCTTCAAATGATCACATATGAAGCCAACATTAAGCCCCCAATCCACCATATCACGGCATGTATCCTTCCAAATCAGAAAAGTCTCTTCATCGCTCACCTCCTTAGACTCCATGCTATGCAATAGCTGACCAAGATATTCAATTAAGACATGTTTCTGACGAGCACTCTTCGCTCCAACAAGCAAGTTAGAAAAGTTGCCTCCGCCATGCTTGCAAACAAAGTTAGTCAAAGGAGCCATAAACTCTAAAGAAACTTTGCTACCCTCGAAAGAAGATTGGTCGCCACTCAACGGCTGCGCAATGCTATCTATAGTGATGCTAGAGCGATGATTCATGTCATCAAAACGGGCGACGAAACAGGTCAATGAACAAAACCCCTCGCCCCTCGCCAGAATCAGGAGCAGAGGAGAACTTGTTATGGCTCTGAAGATTAAAGCTTCTCAACCTGTTAAGCTCCGTGACCATTATTTCTCACTGGAAGATGGTCTTAAAGTTGCACCTATCGCGGTAAATGGTGAAAGCGATTCGGAGGGGGCGCCTCATGAGTTCGCAGCTCACTTTGTTCCCCCAAATTCTATCTCCAGGCTATTGATTGAACGAGGGGATTACTCAGCAGCGCCTATTTGTTTTAAGTACTCTTCGAAGCCTGTCACGGGTTGGTCAGAATGGATATGTCATGAGATGGAGCAGGAGGAGTACGGAGAAGCCATCAACGAGGCAGGGGTGAGAATTTCTCTGTTCATCTCTGGTTTCTGTGAAGTTTATAAAGATGACATTTGCCTCCGCCATGTTGTACGAAGATGGAGTCCTATCACTCACACATTTATCTTCTCTTGGGGGGAGTTCACTCCTACCTTGTAGGGGTGGAATTTTGAAACCGAAAACCAAAAAAAACCGAACGGAAAACCAAACCGAAACCGGAAAAACCAAACCGAAAAAAAACAAACCGAATTAAGAAAAACCGAACCGAACCAAATTAGTTTGGTTTGGTTTTTGGTTTCGGCCCTTGAAAAACCGAACCGAACCGAAAAACCGAATCTCTCTAAAACGACGTCGTTTTTTGTCTTTATTTTCGTATGAAATATTTGATTTGAACAATATGATTTTAGGTTTTATGTTCTATATAATTATATGTTTGTCTTTTCTAATATTTTGTTTTTTATTTTCGTTTTATGTACATATATAAATGTTTTAGGTGTCGTGTATGCGAAGTATAAAAAGTGATATATTACCTCTAAAATCAAAGACCTTATTCTTGCGAGATTTAAGATGATAGACTCTAATATTTATTTTTTTTTTTGTCTTCTTTATTTGAATTTATGATTTTTTAAACTTTAAAATTCGGAATTTATTTGGATGGACTTTAAACTATGGAGTCTATATTTTGTGTTCAAGATGAACTTAGTAGTTTTAAAATTATGGTTTCATGTGGTGCTACTGTGGTCAATTCTCAATACTTTCGAAATTATTGAGTATTAAACTTTCAAAGTATCTATTTGGTTTATAAATTGTTGGTTTGTTGAAGAATCATTGCCAAAATCGAACCGAACAAAACCGAACCCACCCCTACTACCTTGGAGGATGTAAACAACATCATGAGGCTCCCGTCGATCGGAGATGCTGACCCTTTTAACATAGTGTTGGATCAGAATGAGAAAGAAAAATTAGAGATCTTAGAGTCAGGCGCCTGTTATTCTAAGGATAGGTTCCGATTTTGCCATTGGGTGCGGCACTTCTGGGGTTCAGCTAATGGGAAAGGTGTTGGTTTTACTTCTGGTTGCCGCCTGGCGGCCATGTTTGTTTATTGGTTGAGTAGATTCTTATTCCCTGATTTTCCTTACGAGAATGTCCAACGACGCTTCTCTCCTCTTGCCATCAAGCTAGCAGTCGGCATCCGTTTTCCATTGGCCCCTCTATTCCTCAGCCATCAATATCGGATGCTGGATCAGATTTTTGAAGATGAAAAGGCAGGCCCGGGGAAGTATGGTATTGGTTCTCTGGTGTCTAGCTTTTTCCTACCAGTGTTTATTTGGGAGAGGATTAAGAATATGGAAGTACAACCAGTAACTGCTAGCATGATCACTCAATTTGAGAGAGCCAAGAGGAGCTTGACAGAAAGCTTATTGTAATGAAGTCACCAAAATGTGAGGGTTATTGACAGAAAGCTTATTGCCAAAATGACAGAAATCATCCATACCATACCCACTTCTCCTAGCATGATCACTCCATTGGCGTTTTGTACCTCCACAAGAGAAGCGCCACTCATCGCAGCCTTTTGTTTAAAGCGACGAACGCCCCTACTCTTGAGCTTCCTTTCGTTGTTAGAGGCCTCACCCCCTGCAACACAGTCCTCGTCCTCCTCCACCTTAAGGAGCTCGCCAAGATGACCAACCTCTTGCGTCCTGTCATCTGAGTACACCTCAAGGAAGGGCACATTCAGCCTAGATACCATGCCCCTGACAGTGCTACTAGGAAGCAGCCTTTTGTTCTTACGTTCCGCAACAGGGCACCACCTGACACCCTCAATTTCAACAAATCTCCTAAATTCAAGCTGATGTGATTTTCTAAACCTCTCAAACGCTGGCGTAACGGCACCAACATCACACCTTTTCCCCACACAATCAGAGAACTCTTCCCTACAAGGAACCTCAGCCTCACCGAGGAATTTCTTGACGCACCCCTCAACATCCTCACTGCCAAAAGGAATTGGAACCCCCTGGTCAATACCAAACTGCCTCCTAACTCTGTGAGGATCATACACCTCTATTGAGGGACCGGAGCACGCATTGTAAGAAGGTACAGATTGCATACCGGTAGTCAAAAATGGCAAGGACTGGCTGCTCAGATAGAAGAAAGGGTTTTTCTGAAAGTCATGCTCAGCAATGTATGGCCGGAACCTGAACAAATCAACATCATCCAACATGGCAGGCTTGAATACCCCTTTCGCTGGTCTCCTTCTTAACCACCTAAAGCACAGAGGTAGCCCGGCAAGATTGAAGCTCCTCTTGGCTCTCTCAAATCCATATTCTTAATCCTCTCCCAAATAAACACCTGTAGGAAAAAGCTAGACACCAGAGAACCAATACCATACTTCCCCAGGCCTGCCTTTTTATCTTCAAAAATCTGATCCAGCATCCGATACTGATGGCTGAGGAACAGAGGGGACAATGAAAAACGGATGCCGACTGCTAGCTTGATGGCAAGAGGAAAGAAGCGTCGTTGGACATTCTTGTAAGGAAAATCAAGGAATAAGAATCTACTCAACCAATAAGCAAACATGGCTGCCAGGCGGCAACCAGAAGCAAAACCAGCACCTTTCCCATTAGCTGAACCCCAGAAGTGCCGCACCCAATGGCAAAATCAGAACCTCTCCTTAGAAAAACAGGCACCTGACTCTAAGATCTCTAATTTTTCTTTCTCATCCTGATCCAACACTATGGTGAAAGGTTCAGTATCTCCGGTCGACGGGAGCCTCATGATGTTGTTTACATCCTCCAAGGTAGGAGTGAACTCCCCCCAAAAGCAGATAAATGTGTGAGTGATAGGACTCCATCTTCGAACAACATGACAGAGGCAAATGTCATCTTTATAAACTTCGCAGAAACCAGAGATGAATAGAGAAATTCTCACCCCTGCCTCGTTGATGGCTTCTCCGTACTCCTCCTGCTCCATCTCATGATATATCCATTCTGACCAACCCGTGACAGACTTCGAAGAGTACTTAAAGCAAATAGGCGCTGCTGAGTAATCCCCTCGGTCAATGAATAGCCTGGAGATAGAATTTGGGGGAACAAAGTGAGCTACAAACTCATGAGGCGCCCCCTTTGAATCGCTTTCACCATTTACCGCCGTAGGTGCAACTTTAAGACCATCTTCCAGTGAGAAATAATGGTCACGGAGCTCAACAGGTTGGGAAGCTTTTATCTTCGGAGCCATAACAAGTTCTTCCTGGAAAGGATAAGGGGAGGCGCATATAAGCAAGATTGCAACATTTAATCAAAGTTCCAATATGCATCAACTCAAGACCAACGACGACAAAATATGCGGGTACCTTAAAGCTTGAGATACGGCACCCCAAGCAACACTAAGCCAAGACATGTCATACTATGGTAAACCCCCCATAACCAATCTATTATCGGTACACCACCCCAAGCATAGCCATAATGGCCAAGCAGACATAACTTTGCATACCGATACACGCATCCTAACAACACCCGATAGTAAAAGCAACATCTATGCAAAGAAACAAAAAGCAAGTACTAAGACAAGACGCAAGTCTCCACAAACAAGAGCAATCAACAACAGCAAGTCAAGCCAAGCTGGGGTGTGACATGTTCATTGTCAAGCTCAGACATCGCAGAGTCTATAATAAAGAAAAGGACATGCAAGGATAGTAGACACACGCACTAAAACTAAGGATCATCTCTCATAACCCAAAATTCCAAGCTAACTCCAACTCAGTTACATTCATGCTATCATCATCAACATCAATAATCCAATTCCTCATCTCTTTTCCGTCGTGCATCATAAGATCGTTACTACAGGGACGATACGTCCCCGCAACGCTCCCAGCAAACTAAACAAGAAAAAGCTAACAGCAAGCACACCCCTTTCGAATTCAAAACCCAAAAGCAAAGGTGTCCAGTTTAGTGGACACGGACTCACCTGAGCGGATTTGGCACAGTCGGGTAATGGCAATTCAAGGAAGGTCGGGAGCAATCCGGGCAAACTCAATCGGCAAGTTGATCCCTGCAATAAGAAGAAGTTGTGCGTCACCGCAGCAAAAAGAAACAAAAAACACCATCTGAACGCAGAATTCCAAGAGTTCGAAGTAAGAGGAAGAGAAGAGAACAAGCATATGTTAAACCTGCAATGAATCTTCAATCAAAGAAAGCCATCTCTCTGAGCCCTAATGCAATTTAGGGCAGAAGGATTAGAAGATGCAATTCGGGGCAGACGAATTAAGAGTCAAAGTAAGAGAGAAGAAAGCAAAAAAAAAAAAAAAAAGACGGAAAGAAGAAAACGGAAGAGAAGAAGAAGAGTCAAAGTGAAATTGGGATATGGTCAACTTGGGCTTATCTATGTTGACCAATGCATAGTACATGGGCCGGGTTGATTTTTCTGGACTTTCTTTGATTATGTGGCCCATTTCATGCCTTAAATAGCCTACATAATCAAGGGGGCTAATGTTGATACCCAAAAAATCATGCGATCAATTAATACTTCGTCACACAAATAATTTCATGCAATCTTAAGTTAAATCCTTGATTTAACCCAAGCGAACATACCCATGCATTCATGTGGGCCCAAGCCGTCTGCCGGTTTAATGTTGTTAAGAAGTTTCGGTCTTGGGCCCGAAACTCAATCCCAACGACTTAAGTCGGCGACGAATCGGTGAAGAATGTGAGAATTAGACTGCTCATCTTTTAAACCCAAAATACCTTTGAATCTGAAGCCCAACACCCTTTTATCTTTTAGAAAAAGCCCAAACTCTCTTTTTTTAGGAAAAACCCAATCCCTTTTTTCTGCAGAACCAGATACCACTTTATCTCTTCCTCGCAGTGGTACAACGACAAGCTTTGTACAGCAGAAAAGTGTCATCCATTCCCAATCTGAGGAAGAAGAAGGTTAGTGACTGGTTCCAAGGCAGCTCTTTCATCCTTAGATGACGAAATCGTGGGATTCAAGTTACTTGGTCCGTCTCGTTCCAGGATTTCCGTCTCTGCAGCCGTCCTCGCAGCGCCCCTGCAGTGAGTCGTCTCTTCCATCTCTCAAGGTCAACTTCTCTCTGCCAACTTTTGAGGCTAAGATCATGTGCTTGAGAAGAACAATCCTTTTACACAGTGGATTAGGCATCGCGACCTATCGCAAAACCCACCAATTGAACTCTATAAGAAGAGAGGTCTAGGAACTGCAAAGGCATGAAGCAACCAACCCAGAAAAATCCCAAAAACAGTCAAGCTTTCATGCTTTCAAACCTTCAAGCCAAAACCCCCTTTCTAGGCATCTTTCAGTCTCTATCCTTGAAACCCAGGTCCTTCCCAGAAATCTAACTTCAAAACTCAGTCCAATTTTCACCACCGCGGTGTGCCTTCAGCTCTCATGCCAGCTCACACTACAAGCCTCTCCCTAATCTTGAAACACGCACAAGATTAATTCAATAATTCAATTCTTTGAGTTAATTTTGGCTTAGTTACTTCCAAATCAAAAAGAACCCTCACAACTTTACAATTAAAAAGTGAGGTGTGAAGAGAACGTGGGGTGAGCAAAGTAGTTTGTGGGGTGGCAGTAGACGCACTCATGTTGATGTAAATCTTCTAAAAAACAAAAAATGAAATTCACACTTCTAAAATTGTAATCCACACCCTTACTTTCTATTTTTGGTAACTTAAATTTTGTCTTTAGTGATTTAATTTTTAGGGAAAATTTTAACAACAATACGTGACAAATGACCCACTCATAATTTTAGTGTCTGAAGTTGCAAAAGAATCAAAATGGTACATGAAGTTGTAATTTCAACCAAAAATATATAAACACCGTTAATCTTCTGTCATTTATTGTGTTTTCCGTTAGATTTTGAGGTGCAAATCGGTTCATCCATAATCTATTATTAATAGATGTTTAATATTTAAAAAAAAAGGAGAAAAAAAAAATTAACGGTGAGAAAAGGAGGTATTGTCCTCTCTCTTTCATCTCTGTTTAAACCCAGCTGAGAACATGTCAACATGAGTTTGCTCTCACCTATTAAATACTGGATAGAGATGAGAAAATGTTGATGAGGAATCAAAGTTTTCTTTGACGGTACTCTGATTGATGAGAACAAGCTAATGATGCGGGATTTGCTTCAAGACATTCAGAGATTCTAAAGTTCCTAGACTTGGTTGACTGTGTTGAGGGCCACTTAGAAATCAGCTATTCTGCAGGTTGATCTCTCTCTTGGGGCAAGGAGTAAACCCCTTCTCCCCCTTTCCTATATTGTCCTCCCATTTTTTGAATTTTGGATTGATCATTGTTTAATGATTCTTGTTTTTGTGATTGTTTCTGAAAACTTTGGTGCAACTGAGAGAAGAGCTGAAGTAGAGCGTGAGTGTTGGTGGGTTGGGTTGTGGATTTGTCAAAAATTTGGCTCTGTGTTGTTTGGATCGCAAAATTTGGGGATTTGGTGGTGTGGATGTGGCGGTGCTGGTTATGGTGAATGATAGAGATTAGTGGTGGTTGACATACCCATACAACCCATCAAAACGCTGGATGAGAGAGATGGCTCTGTGTTGTTTGGATCGCAAAATTTGGGGATTGGGTGGTGTGGTACTGCTGGTTATGGTAGATGATAGAGATTAGTGGTGGTCGACATACCCATACAACCTATCAAAATGTTGGATGAGAGAGATTGGTGTTTCTTTTGACTTTGGAGAGTGAGCTAGTGGATGAGCTGGATAACCTGAGCGTTGGTGCTAAACTTGCAGACGGTGGCCGCAAGGCGGAGAGAATTTGTCTTAAAGGAGTAATGGGTTGGCGGTGGCAGAGGAGGAGAGAGGAGAAAGCAGAAAACCCAAAACTACCCTTTGAAAAAGAAATAATTTCAAAGAGTGTGTAGGGTTTAGATTGTCATGTACGGTTTTGATTTTTTTTAAACTTCATACACTGAAATCATGAGTGGGTCATTTCTCATCTACTGTTGTTAAAATTTTTCCTAATTTTTGTCTTTTTATGAAAATGATGATTAAAAATAGAAAGCGAGAATGTGGATTATAATTTGGAGAGTGTGGATTTCATATCCAAAAAAAAAATGTTGATGTTGGGGTGGATACGTCATTTTGAAGTTAATTTGTAGTTGATAGTTGATATTTTTTTTTTTATAACTGACGTCAATTTTATTCAAAAAGATCAACAACTACAAGCATTGGCTAAAAAGCCATACAAACCATCCGGTATTTTTTTTTTTTTTTATAGTTGATACTTAGCAAGGCCTTAATGAAAAAGGATTTCATTCCAAAAAAGAAATAAATGACAAGCATCTCTCTATCCTAACCCAACAAGGATTCGTCAATCCGTAACCTAAAAGGAAACAGAACACGATTATAGGAGTTATAAACCATAGAAAGCCTCCATCAATTCTTTGTCTCGATAGTAGTGCCCCCAAAACCAAAACCATAATCTTCATCAGAACTTTCATGCAGTCCTTTACGCCTTTGACTTTGCAAAGCCGCAAAGAAGGCTGCAGCCGCCTCCTTGACCTCGACCCTTAAAGAAAGAATCGTTCTCCACTGCAAGTGGAAGCAATAACCTAAATCTAATTTTCATCTTTCCGGCAACTTTTCGAAGATGTTGCTCTACAAGCAGAAGTCCAAGGAAGTCAAGGACGACAATAATATGATGCTGATCAGAATCAGTGTGGTGGGCAGTACCGGGCCGATCCGGTTCGTGGTGAACATGGCCGGTCCTTGCCCAGTGCACACAGTGCGCTTGCACTAGGTCTTAAATCAAAGGGGCACATCTAATCATCTCTTGTTTATCTCTTGGTTATATAATTATATGTGTGTGTCTATATATATATATGAAAAAAAATATTGATAACAAAAATATACATAGGAAAAATATATTGATAACAAACTATTCTTAATATTTTTTTTTTGCATCTTCTAGAATCTCTTCTTCTACCTTAATCTTCTCTCAAATTCGAATAATCGTTGCATCAATTATGGAGAAGATTCGTTACAACAATAAAAGAGGCCCATTGGCGATTGGATCAATATTTTAACAATTTTTTATGAAAATTCTTTGCGTTTTATTGACAATTTAATAAGATGGTACAAGAATGCGAACGAATCGACGTTCTCAGAATCTGCCGAAACCTAAGTTTGTTGGTCTTCTTGAGATCTCTATACACCAACGACATTAATCTCTTAATTTATTTTTAATAAAAAATTTATATAAGGGGCACATTTTTTTTCGCACCGGGCCTTAAATATCTCAGGACCGGCCAACAAGAAGGAACTAGTCGGTGTGGTCATCCAAAGGGCCTTGAAATCCTACGAGCGTGACGGTCGGCTACCAGTTCTTGGCTCCGATCTCAAAGATTTTGTGCTATACTGAACTACTGCCGCCGGCACTGATGCTCTGAGTCCTTGGGAGACAATTGGATCCCGGGAGGGAGTTAACTTCACTCTATGCAAGAAGCCACCTACGACTCAGCCAATGCCATTGGCTGCAGCTGCTTCTGGTCACAAGAAGAGTTTGATCAAGGGCTGGATCAATAAGTCCCTCAACTTATTTAGAGAATTCCAATGGGATTTGATTGAGGCTTGACTTTTACTTTGTTTTTGTCAGTTTCTCGATGTTAATTTCGTTCTGGTTATAAAACAACAATTCTCGCCGGGAAGAAGAAGATACATGGAAACTATTGTGCAGTCCTCAGCACATAGCTAGGTGGGTATCAAATAAGCTTGCATTGGTTAATTTGCAGGCTTAATTTGCAATCCAATAGGATAATTAGTGCTAGACATTGAATGTAAACCACTATTCCTAAGTTGTACCTGTACCTGTGTTTTGTATATGAATCATTGAATATGAATGAAGGTTTTGTTGTGATCACCTTATGAATATATAGTGACTACCGTATTTGCATTCATGTTGTTATCGACATTATATGTGCCCTCGACCTCTCTAGCACTCTGAATTCTCTGCAACTAGTTTCTCTATAAATGGATGCATATGTAATTATCTTGGCGATGATGAATTGATATAGCTCCTCTAAGAAAAGTGATCGATTGGCTCCTTAATTAATTTGTATTGCATCGAAATTTGGTCTAATATAGTGACTACAATTGAGATGATGATGCATATATCTTGCTAACGAATATTTTGTTGTTGGCTCGGACTCACGCACAGCGGCTGCTTTCTTTGTTCTTTCTCCAACAACTAAATTAAGCCAAGTACTTTCTAGATCGAGACATTATGTTTGTAGATCTTGGTGGAGGAGCTGGCGCGCAGGATTAAGTAGAGGGTGGACGGCATGGAGGGAGTGTGTGTGTGTGTGGGGGGGGTGGGGGGGGGGGGGTGCGGGGTGGTAGGGTGCTGAAGATGCCGCCGAAGGATGATCGAATTCTGGAGATCTCGCCAGCTGATGCGATGTTGTTTGGGATTCCAACAAGGTAGGGATGCATGTCAGTGCAGATGGAGACGGCTTTCGACTCGACCGGAGGGTTATAGAAGGAGCATATACTCGCCGGAAATCCGGATTTTCTTAGTACCCTTCAAGGAGATGACCAAGAAACCATAACTTGATAATTTGGAAGACTAGCATTTTTGCCGATTTGGGTTTGGGGTTGAGGTTGGGATAGGATCTCATTAAGGGGTTTTATATTTAAATTGGGATGAAAAATGATCCAGAAATGATTAGACTTCATGATAGAGTAGGTGTTTGGGTTTGAGGGATGAGTTCCAGACGTTCTGGGTTTTGGGGTTGTTGAAAGAACATACAAACATTTGCCCAAAAAAAAAAACATGGAGACGAATTGTAGCCTACATACAATAAAAAAAATATACAAAATGGATTAAGACATGAATGACAAAATCACTCTTCAAATAAGTCACGTTATTAACGCCGTTACTGACTTAACGACTATAGGTACCAATGTTAGGTACCAATGTTCCGTTGGGATCTAAACTTGGAGTACCAATCTGATATTTCTGGAAGTTGATATACCAAAACTTAAAAGGAGTCAAAGTTAAGATACCGTTCAGACGAATTTCTCTATAATTTATGTAGAAAACAAAACTATCAATTAAACCAAAGCTGATTTATTAGTCCAGAAATAAATGAAAGTCAGAGTATGCCATTTAAATTCTGCACGAAGCGAGTAAAATGGATGTCATAACCTGTAGTATCAGCCTTCTGCTATTTCAGAACAAAACGTTCGTTAAAAATAGGGTGCAAAAACTGCAAGAACTTCCTTGTAAACAGGCTTCTTAAAATCCACAGCCTGCAGAAAGAAAAAAGAGGAAACAGTGAATGTTATATGATAGAGCACACACTATATTTACTCAAACAACCTTTAGTAGCCAATAAGGAAAGAAAAGAAAAGGCACAGTAAGGTTAACTCACAAGATCAACTACTTGTTCTGGTGATATCCATGACCACTCCCCAAACTCAGGTTTTTCACTGCCATCACCTAGAAGATTGACTTCTTCATCCTTCCCAGTGAACTTAAAAAGAAACCTGTGAAATTCCGCATACATGTATGTGAGCATAACATCTTTTGTTACCTAATAAAGCAGAAATTTTGCATTGGTCCAATTTTGATACAACCATTTGCGTAAATTGAAAGCACGCTTAAACGATTAAACTTATATGATGGTTAAAAGCAGAAAATAGGTGCTTTTTGTAGTTAAAACCAGCATCTAATTTTGTCCCCAGGTAATGAATAAACAAGTTGCAGGCTACATGACATGCAATACATAGTGAATCTTGGGACTTACCATTTTTGCGCTTGGCCCTTCCAATCTGATCCCCACTGTTTCTGAAGTTTTGCCCTAACTTCTGGTGGGAAATCATAAGTTAACCAATGAGGTGTCTCGGAAAGAATTTCTGCTGACAGAACTCCTGTCTCTTCTCTTAATTCCCTGATGGCTGCAGTTCTTGGATCTTCACCCTCATCAATGCCACCCTGTGGCATTTGCCAAGAATCAGGTATATCTAACCTTGAAGCAGCAAAAATCTTCTTTGAATCATTGATGAGGCAGATACCAACATTCCTTCTGTAACCTTCAGGAGGGGCTTCCATTGACGAGGATGCTGATGAAGAATAGGAGGAGGCACGGCTCACTCTAGTATAAATAGTTGGTTTTGAAGGAATGAGTGACAACTGTGCGAACTTAGCTAGTTTAGAATGGCAGCTTGAGGAGGATGGCAATACAATAGCAGGCTTGATGAGAATTGATAAAGGGGGAAGATATAGCGTGTAACTATGCAAGGCAAATCGGCATATATCCATTCAATTCAGGCGAGGCATCTCCTAACTCCTACTAAGCACAAGCATTACTGAAAAAATGTGTCTTTTAAGAAATTGTATTGCCTGATCCCATCGGCCAGTAATGCTCCCTTATCAGAACAACTTATCCTGCATTTAATATACACACATGTTACAAACACTATGTCTTTAGCAATGCATACTGAATCCAAAGAGCTGTACTAAAGCGAGCACGAAGGTTCTTATCACCAATATGCAAAAAATTCCTACACAACATTCTAATAAATAAAAAAGCACCAATCTAGCAAAACACAGCAGAAACACAAAGAAACAGAGAAAAGAAGTAGTCACATTATAAGTACATCAACAACATACAATGACAGAGCAAACCATGGATCTTATCAAATTTAATAAAAGACAGCAATGGGAAAACAAATTACAATTGTTAAAGAAGCATTCTTTGCAACCAATCTCAGCAAAAACAACCCAGAAGATGACCATTCAGAAGAAGCAAAAATACATGAGACTATCTCATACCAAAATGATAACCCAGAAAATCTTAGAACCTAGGAACACATTAAACCCCAATACGTATAGGACTATACTAGTACATATTCTATACGGACATCCTATCTGTGCCCATACACCAGCAGAAGGAACAGGCATCCTCAGTCTCCAACTGGCTCGGTTTTTAGTAGTGCTTGTGCATAATATTATGTCGTTAATTTTGATTGTACCACTCTACAATGCAGAGAATATGCCATTCAATTGTCAAAAATTTGTAAATCCATAATGTGTCATTCCAACAAATTAGAAAGAAAATTAAAGGACCCCTTTTCAACGTGTGAAATATAAATTATTACCACCGTTAATGAGTAAGCTTATAATAAGTAGATGGCTCTGATTTATTTGGTTATATTGGGCGTAAACCATACACCCCTGAAAGATTCAAGTCATTCGACAAACCCTCTCCCTTTGCATGTTGAAGACCGCTTCTGGATATATGACTATAAGTTTCATAGGCTAAGTTACAAGCATCAACACATAGTCAATTAGGTTCACCCCAGATCGATGCAAACTGTTAAGTCAATCCAAGGACTGAATTTCTTGTCAAACTTTGGAACCCATGCAGCACATGCATATTTGCTTCGATAAACAGCTAGCATGCCAATTGCCAAAGCAGCAAAGTGTATTTGTCTCCTCCTTGCAACACTACTATGATGACAAACACAAATAGTACAAATGCAAGCTACTTAAATCAACCTGAGACTAATTTATGGAAAGACTAGCTAGAGCGGCCTTACAGACAGTTTGAGGATCAGGAAGTTAGGACAGCTAGATAGAAGGGTCGATTAACTACTCTTACCTAGGTCAAGGTTAGTTTAACCACTACTTGAGGTGCAAAAGTTTTTAGCCCTAGTATTGAAAAACGAAAAATGACATTTTTTTTTTTTTTGGAAAATTATATTGAAAACAAACAGAGCTGAGCACTTTGATCTGGTTGAGAAAGTACAGGGTGCACTTGTGCAGGCAACCCACCATCACTCTTCAAAAATATACCACCAAGGAAGATGTAGGCTAGGTTGATTCAACCAATTTTTAGATTCCACTTCCTGTTAGCTTAAATAGCAACAAACTCGATCCGGTGCAGCATTAGCTGACTCTGCATACACTGCATATGTCTTGATCTCTTACAAAAGAGAGTTAGATATTTAGCGAGTCCAAGCATGAAGACTTCACTTGGTAAAATATAATTAGCAAGCTATTCATACTCCCAAAGTTAGTTTCTTAATATCTTGATCTTTTAAAAGCTATAGCCACAGATTGACCAAACATCGTGCAGAAATAGGGATAGCCACAACACCTCCAAGAGATACGCCACAGGTCTCAACCTAACGGATACTATAAGGTGGAAAGATATAATATCTCTAGCACTAACACACGGTAGCAGATATAACATCTCTCCCACGGACCCATTACCCACTAAGGTCAGGTTCACCTACTCTCAAGTCTTTAACCCCAAAAAAGAAAAATGCTGCTAGAATTCACAAAACCATATTGATGTTTGATTCAAATGTGCAATACAGAATCACAGATAGAACTTGTTTATCACGAAAATAAAACTAAAGTTTATGCTCAGACCATACAATTATGATTTCCAAAAGGCCAGGAGCATCAATTGAAAGATAGAGAGAGACTTACAAGCAATTGAAGGCTCAATGACAACCAATTGATGCCAATCCACCTCCGATCTGTAACAAGCAAAAGTCAAGATGATTATTTGGAAGCGAAACTCATCATTTGAAGAGAAAGTCATAGAAATTTGAAATGCCCGATTTGGAGTTGAGAAAGTGATGAAATTTGAAATACCCAAACCTGCTAAATGCAAGTGTAATTTAGCATAGGACGCTAGAGAGCTCTCAACACCCAAATTAGAGATTATGCCTTTGCTCCTTGACTGACCTTGATATCTGTTGTCTGTTTTGTTTTTTTTGTTTTCCTGAAGTGGGGCACAATGTATAATTTTGTGTTTTTTTTTAACCAACAAAAATACAAAATTCTCAAAAACTCAAAACCTCTAAAAACTCTTGCTATCCGTCATTGTTAATTTGTTCACTGGTACTGATGACTGGAAATGGGATCCCTAAGGTTATAGAGTTATAGCCTTCATATGGTCTCAGTTGTGTGGAATAATTGTAACTCGTAGATGCAGAAACGAAGTCATCAAGTGATACAATTTTCCACAGACATTAACTGTCGAACTCTACAGTATTTATTCCAGCAAAAGACTGATATGTGGTATGATTCCTTGATTTCTCTCGTCGATATAGCGCGTATGTAGCACAGATGAGTTCGAACAAGTTGAGAAAAATTTAGATATCAGAAGAGGATTCTAAGACTGCCCCAATGGGAGAGATATGGTATCCATGTTTTGCAAAGAGGTTAGTGGATCGGACGAATGGTATGGTCATACAAAGAGACTGTTGATTTTGCTTCTACCGACTGTAGCTACAGCAGCAAGTAAAACCGGAAAACTAGTCTTTCTAACAGCTTCAGTACCTTCATAAACGTAACAGCATCAGCCGAGCATTTTAGAACCACAGGCAAGTTCCTAATACAAGAAATAAAGTAGCACTTCGGCATTGATCAAAATGACTTCATTCTGTTCACTGAAGCAATCATACCAACTTGAAGTAATAAGACCAACTTAACCTCAATCGCAAAGAAAGCATGCCATGAAATCTTTGAGTAAGATTAACTAAAAGTCTTTCATAAGCGCAATGGAAAATAAAAAATAAAGCATGACAAGTACTTCTGCTTTTTTTGAAATTGGCTGTTACTTGAGAGTTGGACCTATTACAGAAAACAATATAAAAAGCAGATCAAGCATTAAACTTCAGAGCTCAATCATCACTGATATATTAATGTTTTGATATCAATACAAATAATGGTGTATACATATTCAACAGAATGTTCTATATCACAAACAAATATGAAAATCAGGGCAAAATCTGCCCGGGCTATATTAACTGGGTGAATCACTGAACAAAAGTTGATTGTGATACCATAATATGGTATGCTACATCAACTAGCTTTTTTCTATTTTTCAAAAGCCATCTTTTCAAACTCCTATAAACCCTGGATTTACTCCCCTAAACAAACAATTACACAAGGAAAAAAGAGAAAGAACAAGGGGAAGAAAAAAGGGAAATATAAGACAATACCCTCCAGGCATCTTTGGATGGCAAATGGAAACCTCTCGGTATATTCCACATTAACCAAAAATTCTACCATCACCATGACCGAAACAAAGCCTTTCTTCTAGAAAGCGAGCAGAACTTTTCTTCTTCTACGACAAATGATATGATTGCCAAATGGAGTAGCTCAAAGTGGAAGAATCATTGAAGGAATTCAAAATAGCTCCTCTGAATTGAACTTGTTCCAAGCTTCCTGTTACCAATTTACCATGCCATAAAACTCAGCGAGTAGGATTCTAAAAAGATGAAACAGAAGTAATTGTGGTGTAGAGTTGTACTACTGGTTCCATGCCAAAATACCCAGACATGTACAAGTAATAGCAATGCTAAATCAATTGGTTTTATTTTTGTACCCTTACTAGTTACAATTTTTTTGATGCAATTCCTAACAAAAAAAAAACAGCATAGAAAGAACAAAGTTATAATGAAAATAATTATGCTAAAAGGAATCTGAGGATGAAGTAAAGAGAGAGAGAGTTGGGGGCAGTTCTGTCTTCTCCTCTATTTTTTTCAGACTATTATTTCTATGAAATGGTTATTGTTCTATCTGCAATGGATTTTTAATGGTTTTAATACATGCATATTATATTTATGCATTTTTCAATTCTGGACAACAATCCATCATCCGGATATGTAGTATAAATTACATACCTTAAGGAGGTCGAACACCTTCTCGGCTACATACTTCTGTTGAAGATTGGCACCTTTCTGCTGTACCTTATCGGGATGAATACACAAGGTTGCCTTCCTATATACTTTCTTCACTTGGGCAGCATTAATCATATCAGTCAAGGAAACTGGCTGCCAACCACATTCAGGCCACAGTACCTGATGATCGTTCAAAAACCAGGGTCAGTATAAGTTGAATAGATTTTAATACTTCACAGTCGAATAGTTTGGACACAGTTACAAAGAACATAAGTTCTATATCTACTCATCTGTGTAGCACTCAAAATTAACTTAACAATGGAAACAACTAAAACTAACTGTCATAAACTGCCGCACGGAACTGGCAACTCAATCATGACCCAACAAATAGCCATATGGAAAGAAACTAACAAAAATCGTAATAAAACCAAGATTATGCATCTAAGATGCGTCTGTCCAAATTAAAAACAATTTTCATTTTCTTGCAAAAGAAGTGAATCAAAATGGGTACAAACATTCTGCATATGTTTTCCATGCAAATACAGGCAGCACATTTTGCCTTACATCCCTGGCTACAAGTTGATCTATATGCCAAAATACCCAGACAAGTCCCCAAAAAAAAAAACTAATAATAACAATATCATGAAGAACAACAACAGCAACAACATGGAGTATCAGAGAATGCAACTAATCTATCATGAAGACGTACATATTGCATAGTTGATAGCAGAGCACGCAAATTCCCTTCTTTTCCTGCAGCCCAGCGCTTAATCTCAACATCTAGTGTTTCAGCAATTCTCTGAATATATGTAAACGATAAGACAATCAGTGATCAATCCAAATTGTCATTTGAGTTTCATTATAGCTAAGCCGATAAAAGAGAAACAAACAAATGAAAGTAAAAAGAAAAAAGAAAACAAAGATATACATACAAACAAACAGCAAAGAGACAAACAGTACATAATCCCATTATCAGTAGAACATCCGGGATTTTATCAATTATCATAGTATCACCATAATCCTTTGAAATTCATATCAGGAACAACTTTTACTTGCCTGGTGACATATACATCGATACAAAACATAATATCAACTTAAGAGAGAGAGAGAGAGACATATACAAAAGCAATACATTTTTTATAAATAACTGGAAAACAGAAAGATAAGAAGTAACACAAACTTTGGCACAGTTTTAGGTTAATTACAACTTGACTAAAATGATAAAATCGTTTTTTTTTTTTTCGTTTGAGTAAAATGATAAAATCGTCCCGCGCATAAAAACAAGCAAATAAAGAACAAATTAAGTGATGGCAGACAAGAGTTACTTACATGTCTCTCAGCTTGTTCTCTTTGGACTTGAAGGTCTCGCTCGTTCTTTTCCGCAAGTGCTTTCACCTAAAACGGAAACAACAATCTCAACTTCTCAGAAACCATATAAAAAACTATTAGGTCAAACAGGCAGTGAGCTAAAACCAATTCCTAATTTTGATAAAGGGGCCAAAAGTTTACAAATCTATTGAAAAGACACATACCGTACGCTCCTTAGTCCTTTGATGGCGTTCCAGCCTGGCTCTTCGCCTTTCTTCACTTTCTCCTTCAACTTCTTGGAACTCATTAGATGATGGAGCAGCTATTTGCCAAAATTATGATGAAAGTTCAGCACATGCAATATCATCAGAAGACATTAACATTTAAAATAAAATCACTGAACTATACTTTAAGTGCCACACTACCTCCAAAAATTGATGAGAGATCATCAACAATATTGGTGGTTGAAGACGCTTTCTTTATGTTTGAGGATGTTGATGTCTTCGGCACTTCAGGCTCTTGCCTGTTCTGAAAATGGGCATCAAAAGGATCCTGAAATATAAAACCACCTGTCAAAAACACAATTTCTCGGTGCTCAAAGTAATATTTTGCAACCGTGTACTTACTGTTGAGTTATTCCTGGGTCGTGGAGCACTGCTAGCCCGACCCATGTTGAAAAAGTTTTCAAGATCATTTTCATTCCTTTGTTGGTTCGCCCTCGCAGCAGCATTAGCCCTTTCTCGAGCCTCTGCAGCAGCCCTTTCCACCGCAACACGCTCCGATCTTGTTCGCGCTTCAGCTTCCGACCTTGCTGCAGCTCTCTCCCTTGCTTCCCTCTCCTTAGATTCTGCATTTGCTCTTTCTCTAGCTTCTGCATTTGCTCTTTCTCTGGCATCTGCAGCAGCCTTTTCTGCTCTTAGTTTTGCTTCTGCTGCAGCCCTTTCTCGAGCTTCAGATTGAGCTCTCTGAACCGCAGCCCTTTCAGCACGTGCTCTAGCTTCAGAATTTGCCCTGTCAACAGCAGCTCTCTCTGCTTTAGCCCTTTCAGCCTTTATGCGAGCTTCAGCTGCTGCTCTCTCGCGTGCTTCCCTAGTAGCCCTTTCCACAGCTTGTCTGTTCTTCTCCTCCATCTCCCTGGCTCTCTCCCTTTCCTTCTCAAGTTTCCTTTGCTCTCTTTCTTTGTCTTCCCAAACCCTCTCAGTTTCCCTCTCTTTCTCCTGTCTCCTCTGTTCCATATCTTCCTCTTCGCTCCCCCTCTGCAGCCGTTCTTTTTCCTTCTCCTGTGCTTCTTTACTTCTGGCAGACTTTGCCTGCCTCAATTTAAACTCAGCTCTATCCATAGCGTCCTTAACGGCATCAGTAACTGAGTTGCGCTCTAATTCTTCACCTGAAAGACCATTTGCATGTTCATCAAAGTTACTATGACTCTTTCCCGTGGTAAAATCGTCAAGATTGTCAACGGAAGAAACACCAGAGCTCCTAGCTGCAGCAGGGGCTGATTTGTGAGCCTGAAAGAAATCAGTAGAGGATTCACTAGCCTTCTTTCTTGAATTCGTAGAAGGAGAACTCATTCTTGACTTTGAAACCTGCACAGGTCTTGGAGGAGGTGGTCTTGAAGGTGGTGGAGCACTAGTAGGCTGAGTCATTAGAGGGATCTCTGATACTGTAAGCCATATATTATCGAACGAATCCAAGTTTTCTTCAGATCTTGAAGACCTATCCACATGTACATTTGCTTCCTTGGCGTTTACATACGAAGGTGGAGACATAGTTTGACCAGCATATTTGTGAGAATCAGTCGAAACTGAAGGCATGTCAAACAAGGTCTGATGAGAATCCCATTGATTTCCAACAGGAACCTTCCTCTGAGACTGGTTTTCTGAACTTCTCAAAGAAGAATTGGTTGATTCCTTACCAGTTGAACCTCTGCCATTATTTGTGGTTGTATCTGCCCTAAAATTACCACTATCATTTCCCCTGAAACTCCTCCCTGAAGAAAATGCAGGGACTGACTTCCCAAGGGCATCAAAGGGATCTATATTATCAAATGTTCGCCCGTTATCAACAGATGGGTTATCAGCCTTCAAGCTTCCTGAATTAGAAAGTTTACTTATTTCCTCCAATGGGTCATTAAACTGCCCTGCCACTCCAAAAGGATCTTCAATCACCTTGGAAGTTGTTGTTTTACCCACATTGGCAGTTGTCTCTGGGGGCCAGTTGGCTTCTGAGTTTGACCTGATACAAAAGCAATACAGCACGGATGCATAAGTCAAGAACATATAGTCACACTAAAACATCCGCAGCATACTAAGCGAACACCGCCAAGTCAAAGAACAATCAAACAGCATGCATTTATTAAGACTTAAGAGAAATAGCAGCCTCTTCTATTGTGAACGCTCATAAAGTTACTCAAAGTTATCTGGTTAAAAGAGTGCGTGGTGCTTCTCACCCATTGGTGTGTGTGCAAATGCTGCTGTCAGTTCAAATAACTGCTGCTACAGTGTCTAACGGCACTACTCTTTTGGAGAAGATTGTTTAGGGAGACTCGGTGAGCTGGGAGAATCCATCTTCATGTGATGCCTTGTTGTGTCTGACATGAGCATCTTGGTGATAGAAGAAGGGATGGTTCCAAGAGATTGTTGAGATGGCAATATGTGGGTGGTGTGGAGAAATTCTCTAATTAGTCGAGAGTATAACTTGTCCAACATTTTTTCCCCTAACTAAAAAGTATATCGGACTCTATTAACCTTTTGTATATACATAACTTTACATTTATGAATATTTATCAGTGTTCTTCCTAGTGGAGTGCGGAACCACACATAAAATGAATGGTATATATATATATATAACAGAGCGAGGAACCCAGTCGCTGAGCGCAGCCCTCTCCATATCTCTTGTTAAATAAGAATTACACTCAATTTCTAGTGAATCAGTTCCCCTCCAAACAAACATGCAACCACAAATATCAGGATATAAGGATTCTTTGCATAGAGAGAGCTACAAAAATTGACATTTCATCTACTGAAATTGCACATCCAACAAGTTTTCATTCTACCCCGTCTATGAAACTCACACCACAAAATTGCCAAACCAAATTCATACCGCAACATACAGTGCAACATTCACATAACTAATATTCAACCTCCACACGTACTGACCAAAACACGAAAATTCATCATCTAAAGGAATTCAATTTAACCAACACAAATTGCTAAACAATGCACAACAAACCAATAGACTAAACATAACACATTTCCGAAAAAACAAAAAGCTAACAATACCTTTCAGTTGGGGGGCTGCTTCTACCTCCAAACCCAGGTAACAAGTCATCGAAAGCTCCCGGCGCACCCTTCTCAGCTCTCTGCGAGCTAGAGCTTTTCGACGACGCCGGCTCAGCCTTGCCAAACCCTCCGAGAAGGTCATCAATCCCACTACTACTCCCGCGCCGCGGTGGCGACGTCACCGACGAGAAAATGTCGTTGGTAGCCGAGCTCTTCAGCCCCGCGACGCCGTCGAAAATGTCGTCGTCATACACCGGCTTATCGAAAACCGGGCCGGAATCTGCCACCTTGGACGAACCGGAATCACTGGGCCCGCCGTAAATGGAATCCAAGTTGAAAGCTTCCGAATTGGCGGAGAACCTGGCGGAGCCGCCGCCGAAGATGTTGTCGAAGTCTTGGGCTTTCGGGGGTCCGAAGATCGGGTCGCGATCGTCGGAGAAGGAGCCGTTGAAGGAATTGGAGGTCCGAGTTGATCTGGAGGATCCGAGATCGAAAAGGGGAGGCTTTGAAGAGGAAGAAGAAGAAGAAGACATTGGGGCCGATTTGCCGGAGGGCTTGAAGCCGTAATCGGAGCTGAGGAGACCCGAGAAGTCGCTCATGGCGTCTTTGGTCTCTCTCGCTCTGTGAATTGGTTTTGTGGAGGATCTGGAGAGAGGGACAGATGTGTAATTATGAGAAAAGGTTAATGGAGGGTGATCACAGATTATCGAAGTTGAAGAAGAAGAAGGTGGGTGGTGATTTGGGATCTGAATTTTTATTTTTATTTTTTTTTTTTTTTTTGAGAGAGAGAGAAAGATAATCTGTGACCTCTCCTCTGTCTGCTTTTGTTTTTGTGTCCGAGTTTTGAATCCTTCTGTTCTTTATTTCATTTCTTCTTCTTCTCCTTTGGGCGTGAAGATTTTTGTGTCCTTCACTTGTTAACAAAGGAAACAAAGATTTTTCGTGGGCTATTTTTGGGTAAATGATTTTACAAATTTTTACACACTTAGTTAAAACAAATTATTTACTTTTTCTAATGATGAACTTGGAAGGCATAGTTCCCATGCCCGTCACAAGTGACCGCCCATGTACATTATGCCTCTTCCGCAATTGGAATTTACTAGGGATGGGTATAAAATCCATAATCCCGAACACGTTCCGGACCCGTTCCGAAATTTGCTAAGACGGAACAAGATTTAAATCTCAAAACGTCAGGCTCGTCTCGTCCCGTCTCATCGTATACAACCGGACATGACACGAGACGGATAATTCAAGTCTTGTTTAGGCTCGTCCCGTCCCGTCCCGACTATTTTAATGATTGATTTTTTATTGATTAAAATGTGATTTGAGCATTTCATTTAAGTGTTTAAATCTTAGCTCTTTGTTTCTTTAAATTATTAGGCTATCCCCAATTCAATAACAGTGATGTTTAATACGTTAATTTGTTGATTGTTGTAGACTCTCTTCTTACACCCTAGTAGTGATGACATGTTTAGAGAAAGTAAGCAATATAAACTCTCTTATTACACCGTGTTGTACTTGTAAATATGTTATAAGTACTTGTTAATACTTAATAGAGTAGAGAGCACTATCAAAATATGGAACTCTTTCTTTTGCTTACAAGTTTATTTTCAACTTTTTTTATTCGAGACTGGGCTCGTCTCGTCACATCTCGTCCCGTCCCAACAAGAATAGGGCCCGAGTGGGATGAAATCTAAAAAATGCAAATCTCGTCCCGTCCTGATTTCAATGTCCGGGACGGGCCATGGGATTAGCTCTATCCAGTCTCATCTCGTCTCATGCCCAGCCCTAGAATTTACAACATGAGACAAAAAAGCTTGCAAGCATATGTGTTATGCCCTTAAGGTTGCAAGCATCATGTAGTCGGTGTCCTCGCCCTTGAGTATCGGTTTATGAGTGGATGGTAGATTAGTTTCGGAGGTGCTTGGTCATTTCTGATCTTGTCCTAATACTCTGCGTCGTAGAGACAGGTTCTTGGAGTCGCTCGAAAAGAGGGTAAAAAGATGTGTTACAGATCTTGTCATCACCAGCAAGATAGGTGCCGCATTTGGAGATACCTCGTCTTATCTCGTATCATATCTCAGGTCGGTAGGCCTTGTCGTTGGTGGATCCAACAGTGGTTGGCGGCGGCTTTTGAGGTTCCGATTTGGTGGATCTCTGATTGTGCATAGTACGAGTTAGGAATTGGGAGCTATATTAAGTCTTATTCTACATTTGTTTTGATTCTTAGCGTTTGAGGGGCTACTGCACCATTTTATTTTAAGAATTGAAATTTGTTTAGTCCATGTGGTTTAAAGTTGACATATGTTCAGTTCTTGTGGTTTCATTTTAATCTGAATGATCCTTAAAGTCAGGATTTTTCTTCCAAATATTCATTCAGTCAATTTTTTCCGTTAAAATGCTGATGTGGCTATTAAAAATATTACAATTTTTAATGGACACGTCAGCAATCTAACTAAGAAAATTGACGGAATGACTATTTAGAAGGAAAATCATGACTTTAAGAACCATTCAGATTAAAATGAAACTAAAAGGACTGAACAAATGTCGACTTCAAACCACATGAAGTATACAATATTTAACCCTTATTTTAATCTCATGTTCTCTTCCACCGCCATGTGCAGCTTCCGTTCCAATTCGACTACATTTTTGGGTCTGTGGATCTCTCTTGCTCCATTGGAGCATCAATTCGGCATTAGTCCCTCCTTGCACTTTCGATCTATTCGAATTCAGAGGTTGCTGGATCTCTTTGTTTGGGTTAATGATAACACTATGTATGGTATCATGTATTAAGCAGCCCAATTAAGCAAACCCAATAAGCTCAAGTAGGGGCAAGAATCGTTATCATTGGTTGGATGTGTTAGTGGTCTTGTGCCACACATTAGTTCACTCTTTTGTCATTAGATGGATCTCATCTGCCCTTATATGATGTAGCCTTTCACTACCTTTGTTATGAATCAATCTATTTTCTTATGTTCCTAATGTTTACAGCTGTTAGTATACATGTGCTATGTACGTGTATTATTACATGTTCTAGTTGTTTTTCTAGAGTGCCTTGGATGTAGCCCACGTGGCAAGATCGCATACGTTAGTATGAACTATATGAACTAAACGATGTAACCCTAATTGGCATGAATGAATATTTTCTCTGTTTCCTTCTTCTCTACTTTCCCTTCTTAGCTTATTTTAGATCTAGGTATCAGATACCTTATTATTTGGTATCAGAGCCCTCCTAGGGCTAAAAGATGGTAAACAAAAAGAATATTAACCACCCTCCGAGTACTGGGGAGGTCTCACATCTTGAGTTTGAGCTCCAGGTTCACAAGGATTTCACTTCGGCCAAGTTCAGCGAGCTTCAGGAGTCTATGGATGCCTTTCGCGCTGAGATCATGGCTGAATTTCGTGCTATGCAGGATTCTTCTGCTACAGCTGCTGATAAATTGGATTCTTCATTGTTGAAGTTCAGGAGTTTACCACCTAGCTCCGGACAACCCCTTTTATCTCTTCAAATGGATTCAGCTTCATCTACGAAGGGTAACATCTCTTCTACAGCTGTAACCATGGCAGGTAGCACCCCTCAGTCCAATATTAATGATATAGTTTTGGAGCATGTAATATTGCTACTACTGATGCTAGTTTAGATTCTGACCAGTTGTTGGAATTTACTACCACTAAGCCTATTATCATTAATGCATCTGGTGTTGTAATGAATGTTTTAACTATGACAAAGGTGGGTAGTAGCTAAGGTGGTTCTAGAAATGTTAGGGTGGAGAAGGGTGATTGTAGTAAGGGTAAGGGTAAGATCAATGAGAGTGAGACTCAGAAGCAACCCTACACCCATCTCTATCAGCACTCAAACTTTGGATTTCAACCTTTTTATCAAACTGCAGTCCCATATTTTCCTCAGTTTACACAGTCACAACATTTTACTCCCAATTTTGGGTCTCACAATATTACTCATATTGGTTACACACCAAATTTTAACCCCAATTTTGTGAATGGTCAAACTCAAACCAACTTTGCCCCAAACCAATTTTGCACCCCACACTACGCCAATTTTGCCTTCAGACGACCGGCAATGCCCGTCGTCTAATTACTTTTTTACGTGTCGTCTATCGAGCTGTCATCTGATAACGATTCAGTCGATAGGCATAATCTGTCGTCTAAGGAAGGTTATACGACATACTGTATGTCGTCTTTATGAATCCAGGTTTGTAACACAAAAAATGAATCTGTCATTAGAAATCGTTACAACGACAATTCCCTGTCGTTGAAAGAAGAATTAATCAGCAAATAATTGCATCCGTCTGTCGTCTCAAATTTATTCTAACGTCACTTATATGACGTCGAAATGGTTTTTTTATCTATCCTCTTAATTTATCTGTCGTCTGTATTCTAGTACTACTATGTTTTTCTGTCGTTAAAATAGTTTAAAACCTCAAAACTCAGACGACATACACTATTGTCTTCTTTTACTTTAAGACGACATATAAAAGTCGTTTGAAAAATGTAAGACGTCAAAGTTCATGGGATATCTGTTGTCTGATTTTGATTTGGAGGTCACCAAAGCAGTTGCACAAACTGATTTAGAAATCTAAATTCATTCTCATTGCCAAAACCAACAATATTTACAAAGAATTATTTGTCCTATGTAGACATATAAGCTATAACACCAATAAGTTATTAATCTAAAATGACTACAATACATATTTGCAAGTTCAAAGTCACCTATTTCTTTGACCAAAGCTATAACACCTACTAGACATTCTGCGGTTGGATTAGTTGAGTTCCTTCTTTGCTGAAAGATATTGTCCTAACAGAAGGCTTCAACCACCAAGGATCCCAAGGCTTAATCATCTTGCTCAATTCCCCATATGCAACAGCTCTTAGGAATAGTTTCTTTTCTTCTGCAAATAGAACCAATAAGACAATGTAATTTCACTAATAACTGAAATTTCGATCAAAGCAATAAAGAAGTAAATTCTAAATGATACTAGATTTCTTATGACTAAGATTTCTATTATTGAAGTCTTATCAATTCTTGATAAAAGCAACTCCAACATGTTAAGAATGGGATTACCCTGAGAATGATTTAAAGAAAGACTCAAATGTTAGGCCTTCGCATGTAAGTACATGAACAAGAAGAAAAACAGATAATTGCAACATGGGGCAGCAAAGAAAATAAACCTTATTATGTATCATTCACCTCATGAAGCAAGTTTTGGCCCTCACTTGACATCTAGAATACCCTCTTTATCCTAGAGGAGAGCGCAGGAGCTGAAGAGCTTCCCTGTGAACAATAAGTCATCATTTCAATTAGATCCATTTGGAAAAAAAATAGTTGAGAAACCATCAACTTAACTCTAAAATTGGAGTCGCATGCATCAAAACTTTTTCTCTTGCAGTTAAGTTCGAAATTAATAAGGGGAGAGAAGTAAATTCATCAAGTGGTGGTAAATTCATCAATAAAATATGGAACTCAAAGCATACAATTAGCCATAGACTACTACTGAATTTCAAATCAACCATCTACCTATCTTATCACTAGGTCAGTAAGTATGCTTATATGTTTACTTTACTGGTCAGAAAATAGGATTATGATTTCATATTCATATAGAGATATATGTATTTCATATAGGAATAGTATGGGACTATGTATCCTATTCATAGAGGGATAATAGAGAGTTAGTGCATCTCATATTTTGAATAGTAAAATTTTCTATGCAGCAATTCTTACAACAAAAAAATGGAACTGCAGAAACATTTTGAATACTATAGCTGTTTTGAGCCAATTTGGCCACTGAGAAGCTAAGATATGTACTAATCAAGACCTGTTCCTGCTTTTCTGCTAGGTGAGTCAGCCTTAATACAAGGTGGCCTAACTACAAGAGTACACGATCAATGAGCCCATACTTAAAAGCCTCATGTTCATTGAAGCACATCATCCGACTTATGTCTTTGTTAATCTGCATATACACATTTCAGAATGAGCATTCATCATCACATGATAAATATTTTAGATAAAAGAAATTGCAATGGTGTATAAAGGGCCAAGGAGTTTCAAATAGGCATAAACCGTTTCCAACCTAGGAGTCACATAGGCAACTTTGCTTAGGTAATGTTTAAAGGAGGTGAATGATTAATTCCAAAAACAAAAAGTTGGCTAATGAACTCCAAAATCAGAAAATAAAATAATGCTTCAATGTTGCAATAGTTACAGCACTTACTAAAGCAAGCAACCATGCTTAATGAGGTCATTAAACCACCTAACCAGACGCAATTCTAAGTTGTAGTTGTCAAACTAGCTAATCTTTTCAATTGGCTAGCTGATTTTCTCTGCCAACTCAATAAAAAGATAGTCTCTGATTCTGAGAAGCTTATTTGCTTCATTGCGTATGGCATGTCGACAAATTGAAGTACATATAATCCATGTACATATATTCAAAAGCTAATGAAATATCAGTACATATAATCCATGTATATCTATCAAAATTGATATGGTATATAAGATATAAATTTTCTAACCTTTTCAGTTTCAGAGATATAAATTTAAAACCATAATAGATTCAATGACTTGGAACTTTCCAGCCCTATCTAAACCTTACAGCAACAGACTCTCTTCAACTTCCTGCAATCATATACTAATCTACTGAGAAAAGAACATAAGCACAACTAGCAGGGGATGTATTTGAATGTAAACCCATTTGGATGAATATTCAAGCATAAAGTCAGTCACTGTAAGACCTAATTTCCTCGAAAACATGAAATTGAAATCACAAATCAGCAGGCAAGAAGAAAAATCCTTAGACAAAGATCGAAAAGAAGATACAATTACCCATTTGCATCCCCAATTCGCAAAACCCAGCAAAACTGAATCAAATTTCAAAGGAAGATTTCGAAACTAAGAAAACTAGATTTTTGATAAAACCCTAAAACCAAAATACGAATCTAATAGATTCTCCAAATCGAGTCATAGTGAATCGAAAGGCTTACCAACTATACACAATTGGTTTGTAGAGACTGATGATGTCAACGAAATTACAATTTCAGCTCCAACACAAACACGATTGAGATGGGGATGAGATTCTTCTGTGTTTTTCGAAGAGATCGATGGGGGATGAGGATCTTCTAGTTTTAAGGGTTGAGGGAAGGGTTGAGGGGCTGAGATTTTAATTCGCTTGAGGGAGAGATCTAGAGGAGAGAATTTGGTTTGTGAGGAAGAGAGGTTTCAGTTTGTGTTGAGAACGAGGGAATTGAGAACTTAAACAATTTTTCGGGGAGAGAAAAACTCTATTATGTCAAAAAACGCCATACACGTCCCAAAAAAAGAAAAAGAAATTTACGTCAATTGAAGAGACGACAGAAGAGTGTCGTCTTAAAATGAACAATCTTATTACTCATTTTGGCTTGTTTTTAAGACGACAGATGATTGTCGTATTATGAACACGCTAAGTTTAACTGACTGCGCGTTGCAACATTCAGACGACATATATTTAAATATCTGTCGTAAAAATTCATCAGACGACAGTAAAAACGACTTCTGTCGTCTGATCCCTATCGCCTGATTGCAAAATTGGCGTAGTGCCAAATGGTTTTTCTATGGATTCATTTGGAAACTCACATACAAGACCTTATACTCACCAACATGTTTACCCACAACACCCTAGCTACACAATGGCAACCACCACAACTCACAGACCACAGTTTAACCATACACTGCCTCCACACAACTTTATTTGTTCCTCCACAACATGCTCAGTGGGATCCTACATTGCCTACCATAAAACAAAGCTTAGCTCTTTTGGAGGGGGAATCTTGTTGAGTGGCTCAATAAGGCTAATCAATACTTTGATATTTATCAGATCCCTGAGGGAAAAAAATTGGCAATTGCTACTATGCATCTTACTGACAAGGCTTTAGACAGGTGGTTTATGTTTCGACATGAGTTCCTGACTACTTCGTCAGGGCTTACAGACTTACTCATGAGGGAATTCAATGGCCACAATGTGCTCGATTATCAAGCTGCTCTAGCTCGAATGTCTTAGACAGGAACAGTAGAACGATTCAAGGATGAATTCACCAGGATGTCAAGGAGAGATCCCGGTTTATCTCCTCAGTTGTTACTGTCATTTTTTTTTTTGGGAGGATTGAAAGAGTCCATTAGAGCTTATGTCAGAGCTTTAAAGCCTAACACTCTTAATGAGGCCTGTGAGCTAGCTTTGATTTATGAAGAAAGGGAAATCAGCAATAGGAACCAGTCTAGGGTGGTCCTTGCCAGCAGAAACCTTCCACCTCCAAACAGACCAAACCATGTGCAACCTTTACCTAGAGCACAACAACCTCAGGCCAGACTACAAGCACCACCTGTAGCTAATGCAGGGGGAGGAAATAGGAGATTGACCCAAGCTGAGTATCAGGAAAGAAGGGCTAGGAATCGATGCTTCTTTTGTGATGAGCTCTTTAGACCTGGACACAATTGCAGACAAGGACAGGCCTTGATGGTCATTGAAGTGATGCAAGAAGAGGTTGACTTACAAAGACCTTTAGAAAATCAGGAAGTGGAAGAGTTGGCAACACTTGACGGGGAGGCAGAACAACTCTTAGTGCACTTGCATGCAATGGGGGAGGGTCAAAACTCAAACACTATGCAGTTGAAAGGTTTATGCAAAAACAAGCAGGTTCATGTGCTGATTGATTCTGGTGCATCACACAACTTCATCCACCCATGTGTGCTTAGACGCCACAAGGCTGAGATCAAAAGCATTAAACCAGTCAAAGTGAGACTTGCAAGTGGTGATATTATGGAGTCAACAGGTATTGTGGAAATTGCTCTAAAGCTTCAACAATTTATTTTCACTATTTAGTACTATGTTTTGCCTATTTCTAGATGTGAGGTGGTTCTAGGGGCTGCGTGGTTGAGAAAACTTGGTGACATAATATGGAATTTTGAGTACATGAGCATGAAGTTTATTGTGGAAGGGGTTCAATACTGCCTCCAAGGTGAAACTAAGCCTAAAGCCACTGTTGTTAGCTGCAAGTCCATGACTAGAACCCTTAGAAGAGAAAGAGAGGCCATGCTGGTCCAATTTAAAACCCTTAGTACCCTGCAGAGCACTAATTCCACACATCCTCAGATACAAAAACTCATTCAAAAATATTCAGTAGTTTTTGAACCTCCTACCCACTTGCCACCACCTAGAAAGCAAGATCACAAAATTAAGCTGATCCCCAATACAACCCCTGTTAGTGTCAAACCTTATAGGTACCTACATTTCCAAAAAATAGAAATTGAGAAGATTATACAGGAATTACTTGTAAATGGGGTTATTAGACCAAGTGTGAGCTTTTTTTCCTCACCTGTTCTATTGGTAAAGAAAAAGATGGGTCCTGGAGACTTTGCATTGACTATAGGGCCTTAAATGCAGTCACTGTGAAAGACAAATACCCCATTTCCATGGTTGATGAGTTGATAGATGAAGTGCATGGAGTAACTTTGTTCACTAAGCTTGATTTAAGATCAGGTTACCATCAAATTAGGATGGCTGAGGAGGGCATTTGTAAGACTGCATTTAGAACACACTCTGGCCATTATGAGTTTTTAGTGATGCCATTTGGACTCACCAATGCTCCAACCACATTCCAATCAATGATGAATGAGCATTTGGAGGCAGTGTTGGCTAGGTTGTAGGAAAACTCTCTTAAGGTTAAAGAGAACAAATGTAGTTTTGGAGCTGACAAGGTGGAGTATCTTGGTCATGTCATCAGTAAAAATGGGGTAGTTGTGGAACCTTCCAAAATTGAGAGCATCAGACAGTGGCTACAACCAAAAACAATCAAGCAGTTGAGAGGATTTTTGGGCTTAGCTGGCTATTACAGAAAATATGTGAAGGGTTTGGGAGTTATTGCCAAGCCTCTACATACTTTCTCTACTGTGACTATATATTTCTATATATTTCAATAGTATGGTTATTGTTTGTATCTCTTGGTAACTTTGTAATGATCCGGTTAAATTGCAGGTCTAGGCATAGATCGATCATTTCATGAGTTTGTTTGCATCAATCTTGCAATCTAGCACTTGCAGTTGAACCCCCTCCCCTCTCTGCATTTTGATATAAATTACCTTACAGTTCTCGGTGTTTGATATTCTGTGAACATATTGAACATTTCTTTTTTTAGAACTTAACATTTTGAACATTTCGTCTACAAGACTGAAATGAATTTCATAGCAAAGGTAGATTTCAAAGTAAGTAATTGTACGACAATTTGATCGATAACATTGAAAGGCAATAACTATACATACATTTCCAAGAAAGAACAACGAATTATACAAGACTGAAATGAATTTCATGTATAGCAAGGTGTTGGATGAATTTCAAGCTGGTTGGCCTCGTTTCCTCAAGACAAAGGACAGGTATAGATAGGCCACTTCCCATTCGTCTTTTGATATTGAACTTTGACCCCCTAACGCACCAATCGTCTGCATGAAAGCCTCATAACCAACTCCATACCGTACTCTTCTGCCAATGATTTGAATACGTGAAAGGGGACGAGCCATTCAGGGCAATCAACACAACCCTCAAGGTGAAACATGTACTTGATACCAAAGGGGCTTGAAGAGTTGAATTTCTTTTCAGAAAATTCCTCATCAAATCTCACCCAGTACACACTGTTTCCAAAGAACAATCCTTGAGCTTGTCTCAGCTTCTTGATGATCACATTGGCGTCTGGCATGGTTCCGATGAAAGTTCCGCCGGGGCGAAGCGAGGCTGAAATATTAGCCAGGGCTCTGCTTGCACGCTCTTCCGTGGACCAGGAGTAATGCAAGGCGAATTGGCAACTGCAAATATCAAAGGGTGCCCTCATCTGCCAGGGTTTTATCAACTAGTCCAACCTCATAGCAGTCTCCACAGATGAGTATTGTAACGGGCACGACAATCTTGAATAGATCCTTGAGCAATATCAATGCCAACGTAGTAACCGATTTCGGCCTTGTCCCATTTGATGAGATCACCTCCTTTGCCATAAGCAAGATCAAGAACAGCATCTCTAGGGCGAGCATAGAGTTGGATTAGGACACTCTTGATCCAGTTGTTGAGCTTCCTTAAGTGGATGATGGGACTGGCTTCTCTTTCTTGGAGAGTTTGGTTTCTCCTTACACTATAATGATCGGCCACTTTTCGTGCAAGAAGCTTGGTGTCTGAATCATCTTCGCAGCGTCTTTTCATGGTTGATCGATGAAAACGAAAGCAAAGTTTGTAGAGAACGAAAAGAGAGGTTTCAATATGAATGAGAAAGGAAGAATGAGATGATTATGCCAATTTAGTCCTATATGCATACACGAATCTATCCCAATTACATAAGGATTTACATTAACAGCTGTACACGATGGAATTAATACGCGTCACCTGTACTTTGGATGTGAAAGTTTAGGGTAAAAGTGAAAAATTATTGGTCAAACAAAAGTTACCAACAGCCTTGTACATAAAAAACCCGGGTTAAAACTATTTAGCCGCAAACGAAGTTGCAGAGCCTCTCCACCGCCGACCGGCTCCCGTAAGCCACCACTCTCTCTCTCTCTTAATTGTTTCTCCATTCTTTTTATTCTGTTGTGGAATTTTGAATCAGTGATATCATGGAGTGATCTGAAATGCGAGAGACAGCGAGGTGATCAGTACGCAAAAATGGCCATAAAATCGCAGATATTTACCGGACTGGCAATGGCGTCAACTCCTGCGTCATCGTTCCAGGCCTCTTCTTCGTCCCCCACCACTCTCTCTATGGTCAGGAGACCTCTCACCACCTCCTTCTTTAACGCCGGAGGTATGTATAAGCCTTTTTGGTTTTCTCATTCTTGTGTTGGCATTTTGTGTGTTTTCGATTCCGGTTGTTTCGTAGGAGAAGAGTTGATGTATTTTGATTTTGTTCATAGTTGTTATTTGCGAGGCGAATGTGCCGAAAGATTGTTCCAAGCATGAGTAGAGTTGAGTTGAGTTGATTTTTGTTGTTTTGAGTGAGGGGAATAGAGTTGAGTTGAGTTGATTTTTGTTGTTTTGAGTGAGGACAGAGTTCATTGATTTTAGTCTTTCTGAATCACTACTATCGTCTCCCTTTTTGAGATTGTCTTTAACTGACAATGTGACAGTTGCTGCTTCATTAGTCGCACGTTATTACTCTTAGGTCTGGAGTTTTCATTTGCACCGTAGTTCTACTCTAATTAGTTCATTTGGAAGGATAAGGTACCTTGTAAGGTATATTGCTCGGATAATTGCTGATATAGCATCATAATGTTAAATTAAGGACCCAAGTATGTTCCTTGTGGTGTTATATGTACAACTGTGCGGCTCACACTTACTTCTTCGATGCCTTAATATTACTCTTAGGGGCATAAGATTTTTGAGAAGCAAGATTTCACTTGGGTATTGTGTGTCTCTGTTTGTTAAAAAGCAGAAGTCTATGAAATTGCGGTGCTTCGGCTGGTCTGGTTCTAACAAAACGCTACAAATTTTAAGGAGGCAGAAAAAATGATGACTTAGTGTGGAACAGTGAGATTTGGGAATTTTTTGAGGGGGTATCAATGAATGTGGAGTTCTAAGACATTTTATTCTACTTGTGGAATTAGCTTTGCTCTTGTATCGCTGTTTATTTCTGTTTAGCATTGCTAATCATAATTTCATACATCTTAAATTCAGCTACAAGTAGGTTATCTCCTGTTTCATGTTTATTTATTTATTTTTTCTTTCAGTGGGAGCTCTGAAAGTAGAAGTGATTAGGGTCGCTCCCTCCTATAAGAGACATAACTTTAGACAACGTGGTGGTGCTCTTGGTGCCCGTATGAACCTTTTTGGCAGGATTGCTAGAGTTTTGAAGGTGGCGTCTTATAATATGAATGCATTGTTCCTAAGAGCTAGTTGTGCATTTATTTACCCGAGTTTTACTGATGGCAGTCATATGCAAATGCAATCATAAGTTCCTTTGAAGATCCTGAGAAAATCGTGGAGCAAGCAGTTCTTGAAATGAATGATGACTTGACGAAGATGTGTCAGGCCACTGCACAAGTAGTGATTTTTTAATTTTTTTTTTCTAAAAATCTCCTTTCTTTGTACTTTAGGGGTAGATTTTGGAACTCCCACAATCTACATTTTGATTTCCTCTTCTATATTATTTTGTAATTACCCATGTTCTTTTACTGTAGTTATCTATATGTTTTTCTTTATCTTCTCTCTGTTATTTTGTTTATTAGTTTGCCTGTCTAACTTCTTTGTTCTATGTCCACTATAAACCCTCAGTAGTAAATCCTAGTGATATTTTGAAATTCTGTAGTCTTCCATACCTTTCCAGTGCATCTTTTCTTTATGGTACATATGCTTTTATGTTATTTAGAACTGATTGTGGTTCGCTCTATTTTCCATCTGAAGGTACTTGGATCTCAAAAACGGTTGGAAAATAAGTACAAAGCTGCGCAACAAGCTTCTGAGGACTGGTAATGTATATGGGATCAATATCTTATGGTCCTAGTATTGTGAGTAATTGTAAGTTCATGGTTTTTATTTCAAAGTGGATTTATATGTAATTGGCCCTTTTATTTACTGTAGGTACCAAAGAGCACAATTAGCTCTTCAAAAAGGAGAGGAAGATCTTGCACGTGAAGCTCTGAAGAGGCGTAAATCTTTTGCGGCAAGTATAACCAATCTTATAAGTTTTTTATTTGCTTAGTTTTTCTTTCATGTTTTTAGTTTTGAGAAATTTGTGCCATTCAACATTAATGGCAAGCTAATATTTGAAGTGTTAAGCTTATGTTGACTATGAAAGTAATCGCCAAATTCATGGATGACCATGAATCCAATGTGACAATGTCGAGCTAGTTTTTGCCTCATCATGCTGCCAAAGGTTCATTCTGCAAATGAATTAATCTGTCTTTATGTGTTTTTTCAGGATAATGCTAAATCATTGAAAACTCAACTTGATCAACAAAAAATTGTTGTTGATAATCTTGTCTCTAATACGAAGGTAAGCTAGCTCATATTATTATCTGATCATTGAATTCTATGGTGACCAGCTCTATATATTACAAGAATTGTTGTGTTAATCACATTACTTTGAAGACAAAATGTTGGCTTGCATTTGCTTTCCATCATTTTTGCTTGTTTCATCTATAAAGCTTAGCATGCATCGTATGTCAAGAACCAAGTCTTTTTTTGAAAGCTTGAAAATTGAATTTTCTATATTAGTGACAACTGACAACAAGAAGCAATTTACCAGTATCTATTTTTGGTTAAATGAGATTGTCTGGGACAGTATTAAAACTATCATCGAAACTTGCTTTATTTTATATGTTATCAAGCATGTCTCAGGAAATGGTGTTATGAACTAATTAGTTTGAGGAGCAACTAATAAAAGGAAAGGTTTCATATGGAAGATGTTTTTATGTTCAAGAGAGACATTTCTTAATACATATGATCGTCTTGTCTGGTTTTATCTTTTACTGTACTACTTAGGGTTAGGAATGACAAAACTCTATAATAGGAAGACTCCAGTGTAGTGGGAAATAAGCAAGTTTTGTCTTCTGTATACAGAAACCTGGCCAGAAGAGCAAGTAGTGATGCTTGCCGTGTGTGTGTGTGTGTGTGTATTTTTATCAAAATTAGGTTTTGTAGAATATAGAAGACCTTTTAGTAGTCTGCAAATACTGGCAATAACTGTTTTTAATAAGTATAATCATGTAGATATGAATTCAATTGTTACTATTGTATACATTTTGTGTAGCTTTTAGAGAGCAAGATACAAGAAGCAAGGTCAAAGAAAGACACCCTCAAAGCACGTGCTCAGTCTGCAAAGTATGTTTATACTATCATTTCTTACTCTCCTCTTCTACAGAGTTAATCTCCATTTTCTTAAGAAAAGAGAAATGGTCAATGTCGTGTTGATATCCTTAATATTTATGTAAAGTAAATGACCACTATTCTATTGCTTCAGGACTGCTAGTCAAGTGAGTGAGATGGTGGGGAATGTTAATACAAGTAGTGCCCTTTCAGCTTTTGAAAAAATGGAAGAGAAAGGTAAGGACGTTTTCCATTTGGATTTCAGTCAAGCTCGCTTTGGTCTATGGAAAACTTTGTGTGTGTCCATCACATAATAATTAAATGTCAACTTTTTCTGTTCTTTAACTACCCTACAACTGCCAAAATGCTAGATTTTGGTAAAATGATATTGGATAATTTGTGTGAAATAATACTGATAAAACATAAAGGCCGCCCTTTCAGTAGGATTACAATCTACTCTGTCCTTTATCGTTGTCCCTTCTTTAACCACCCTTGCAAGTCATACTAATGTATAGATCATCTCTGCAAAATTTCAGCCAAGTTGGTTATCATTAAGGCACTTAAAACTGCGTTTTTCTGTTATAAACATGAACGGTTCAAATTCGACATAATTATGTTCATCCATTGGTTTAATCGAGTTTGAGTGCCTTAATGATAACCAAATTGGCTGAAATTTTGCAGAGATGATCTATACATTAGTATCTAAAGACCAAACGGTGGAGATGTGAAAATTCGATTGAAAAGTCGAAATCCACACCGTAAGAATAAATGCGGACATCCACTCCTGAGAAAATCTGTATATATATATATATACATATATATATATATATATTAGTAAAATCATTTTTAGCTATCAGTATAGCTATTCGAGTAATTTGCTGAACTAAAGGGGTAATATTGTACAACTTCTGTTTGCACAAAATTGATTGACTTTAACATTCTTGGCAGTGTACCTTTTTGTTGATAATCTATCATTGATTGGTGAAAAATATGTAGAATACAGTATACCAAATCAATATGTCATAAGTTATATGTTATATATACACTCCTGTGCATGCATATTAACATTTAAATTCTATTTTCATATGTGTAGTCTTAGCAATGGAATCCGAAGCAGAAGCTCTTGGCCAGTTAACTACAGATGATCTGGAAGCAAAGGTAAAGAGTCATTATCTTTTCTTCTATTTTTCAAGTTTTTATCTTGTGCATCTATAATTCTATGGCGTCTTTCCTGGTAAGAGAGTCCCACAAAATTTGAGAGTATGATGTAGAAGCAAGTAAAACACAGAATTCTAGCTGTATAAAGCATAAGTGTGGGTTTTTTTTTGTTATTATTTATTTTTATTTGGGATAATAAACAAATATTTATTAACATAGCAATATATAGAGTGGTTGACAAATCATCGAAAGAACTATCTCTAATCAGGGGAGAAACTGATGCCAGAGCAAAGCCAAGTATTGTACCATATCCTACAAGTGATCTATCTATACACCCCTAGCTCTCCTCTTATTTATTCCATCCAAAGTTCACCTTCCAATACCACTTACTTTTCCTTTGATCCAAAGAATCATACGTCTTCACACAAATACCAATAAGGTCATGCAAGAGGCTCGCAATCCCATCAGAGATTAGCCTCCATAAATGGTTTCTGCTATGAGGAGATTGCAATCAGGTAATGAAGGATCTGACCTGCAGTTTCAGCAGCATCTACTGGAGTTTGGGTGGGTGTGGGGGCTAGCTGTTTGTCTTCTCTTACCCATATGAGAAGTATTCATCCTCCATGAGCTAGCACCCTTACCTTAGGAGGTACTTCAGTGTCCCTAAGTTACGGAAAAGGAAAGACAAGTTATTCAATTATTTCAATACTTGAGTGTGACTTGCAAGAGCTCTTGTTTGCCTTGTTTGCCTCTACTTCTGAACTCAACAATCGAGCCTAGATGGACATACTAGTGGATAAGAACATAGATATAAAAATGCATATTACATATCACACATACTCGTATAGGTATAGTCAGGACCAGGTGTTTTCTCCTTGGCTGTCAAGGTTACAATTTTGTATCGATTGTGGGGCTGGGGAATAAATCAACTTGAGTAACTAGACAACCTCTGTTGAAGGGGAAGTTGTTGTGGTGAAAAAAGACATACTGGACCTCACAGCGAGACTGATTTCTTTAAAGAGGAATGACATTTGGATGAAAACTTATGTTGAAATGGATACTAAACCCAGGTGGTCTTATCTAAAGGTTAGAAATAGACATGAGGAGGTGATGCACAAGTTGAACTTCCGCACCCAGAAACTTTGTTGGCTA
The DNA here is from genome assembly GCA_009720345.1 of Fragaria iinumae. NCBI lineage: Eukaryota > Viridiplantae > Streptophyta > Magnoliopsida > Rosales > Rosaceae > Fragaria > Fragaria iinumae. Next base: position 18,268,104 of record CM019117.1, on the reverse strand, counting down.
CTTTCCACACGGTCCATCAACCACTACATATCATACTATGTTCATCATTTACAATCCTTTTACAACAGACACTTGTGATTGGTGAATAAGGGTTTTTTTTGTTAAACCAAGACTGCAGATATAGTGAATTCATATTGCTATATACTGGGAGTAGAATGGTTGCTGAAGAGGAGTTGGTTTCAAAATATGGTGGTTTATGAAAACGGGGGAACCTGGATTCTTCTCATTTGGTTTTTATGTTTAGATGTACGCTGGATCCCAATGACTGGTCAAGAGTAATGTTCTTAAATGAGTCAAAGTGGGATGCAAGCCATAACGGGAAATGGAGATCACATATGTAGTCAGCTGGGTTTGCTTAGAAACCATTCCCAATGCAACCCCCTACAAATAGTGGAGCTCTCTCATTCGTCTGTTGTAATTGATCCTCTAACCCTAATGACATTACATGTATGATGTACCCACAAGTGACAATGTTGTATTCCGAGATAACTTCACACACGAGTTGTTGCAATGTGTTGATCCAATAGGATCACTTGTAGATCATGAGCTTTAGGAAAGATGAACTTTCTAGTGTCAAGTCACATTCATGCAAATTATGCTGCACACTGTTTAGCTACCTAATTGATAAGACTAGGTTTATTATCTTCAACCTTATGGTTGTCTCTGCTGAAATTAGAATTCTTACCATTTAACCAATACCAACAATGCAGTTTGCCATGCTAGAGAGCTCTTCTGTGGACGATGATCATGCAAACTTGAAGAAAGAACTGTCTGGTAGCTCGAAGGTACAGTTTATCATCAAGAACATATATGACTGAAAAAAATTCAATCTCTGAACTTAAATTTGATGCCTGTTATTGTGGTATATAGTAAGTTTCTTGGACTTGATGACCAGATACAATTAGTTATGGGTATCATACTTCGTTTGTTTGGCCAAGAAACATTATGTGAAGTTGTGGAAATTTCTCTTATCGATAAGAATACAAGATTGCATCACATTGGTGTCTTGTCAACAATCAGGGACATGAACTTTTCTTTCCTTTGTTGTGCCCTACAGAAAGGAGAGCTTCCACCTGGCAGAACTGTTGATCCGTCGTACAAGGCATATCCATTTAAGGATTTTGAGATTGAGAAAGAGCTTAATGAATTGAGACGGAAAGCCAAGGACTTCTAAGTTTTGCTTTACAGGCACAATTTTGACAATGAATTCTATATGCATATATGAAGTTGGTGTCATACAAAGAACTGGTTAACGTTTGTACAGTGGAAGGCCTATAAATCTTCATCTGCAGCAAAAAGCCAGCGTTTTTTGATTTCCAGTGTTTTATAGTAGAAGTCCTACATTTTTTTTATCCTTGCCATCTCTTATGATTTTATCCTTATTGCAAATGCCATATAAGGAATATTTTGACGTTGCTTTTGTGATGCAAAGTCGTAGCATTTCTTGGCAGGGAGCAGCCTGAATGCTCCATTTCCTCAATGAGTTGCGATCTACATTGCTTCGATCGGCTCACACAATGGAGGTACATGGTTCGCTTTCATTGATGGTGAGGATGTGTCTGGGTGGTAGCTAGTCTGCAACTCCTACTTCTGTTCTTGTATAGGGTGCATTCATAATGAGCTTATTATAGTCGATAAAATATTGATCCAAGTTTAGGTAGCATCCTTGTGGCTTCCTTAAAAGTTAAAACAATGTGGACATTTCTAGCTTTGTCCATTCAAAAACAAGAACCTGAAGATGAATCAGGTGGGTCGTCGATTCAAATACTCCGAGCTCCGGCCGGAATTGATTCCACAAAATGACCAAAGCCAATCTTTTTTGTCAAGAAATTGAAATGAGCCATTGAGGTCATGAGTAAATTCATTCACAGCCGGTTTCAGAACTCCTTGGTTAACAACGAGTTGATGAACAATGAACAGCTATTTCACCATACTATTGTAAAGCACTACTTCTGCACTAGCCACTAAAAAAACCTCTCCATTTCAATCATTTCCCATTTCTATTGCCAAACCAATCATTTCCCACCTTTTTTTATCTCTGAAGAGATCAAAATCTAGTATCCATTATAACACTACTGGCCATCTTCAGTCATTTTGCTCAGGTTCAAGCAACCACCGCCACCGGTGGACTTTGAGGGTGGTAATCATTTGGAAACATACCCCTCCCAAGCCTCTTTGGTCATGAGAAGGCCAGGTACACCATGCCCGGATCAACATTCCTTGTCAAATTTCCAGATTGAAACAAAATGCATCTAATTTTCCCTTAGCATGTTGAGTTTGGAGATCATATACGAAACTCAACAAAGCTGCATATTATTTAGGGTAGCTCTTTGTGCTCTGTCAAGCACCAGCGGCAGCAAGTATTGGTTGTATAATGAATCAACTCACTAATTATCAAGCAAGGCCACAGCTATCAAATAACTAAGTTGCATCAGTGTATTACTAGTAGAACACTAGAAGGCCTACATACTTTTTATCTTTGGCGTCTCTTTCGAGTTTTATCCTTGAAGCATATGCAATGGACGCAGGATGTCTGCCTTTCTAAATAATATGCAATTACCTAGTGAGTTACGATAAAGTAGCTCTTAGATCTACAATGATCGGCTCACGGAATCAGTCACATGGTTTGCTTTCGTTGATGGTGAGGAACTGAGGATTTAGACCATACGATGTGAATACAAGTTTTGGTAGCATCCTATTGGCTTTTGGTCCCTTGCTGTGTCCCTTCAAAAACAAGAACCTGAAGATCAATCAGGTGGGTAGCCAATTCAAATACTCCAAGCTCTGGCCGGAATCGATAACCATCTAAAGTTCATCTGATGGCTTTCCCCAAAGTGACCAAAGCCAATCTGTGTTCTCAAGTGTTTTGACATGAGCAATTGAGGTCATTTGAGTAAATTCTTTCACACCCAGTTTTAGAACTCCATGGTCAACAAGAAGTTGATCAACAAAGAACAGCTATTTCACCAAACTATAAAGCACTACTTGTGCACTAGCCACTAACAACCCTCTCCATTTCAATCATTTCCCACTCATTCTTTCCCTGAAGAGGTTGAAACCCAAAACGTTTGAAATTAAGATGAACTTCCACAGAATGAGTAGCCTATTATTCATTATAACACTACTGGCCCTCTTCAGTCAGTTTGCTCAGGTTCAAGCAACCAGAATGCCACAGGGGAACTTCATGGGTACTAATCATTTGGAGACATACTCATCTCCGGCGTCTTTGGTCTATGAGAAGGCCAAGTACACCATGGAATGCTGGCTTCAACAACTAGCTTCAGGACAAAGCCCCGGAGGGCCTGGTCACTAGCTAACAAGGTGTCTACTCAAATTCCAGCTACCGGAAAACCTACACTAAACAGTTTCCTTGGATGATTTTATTTTGGAGGATGAGATGAAGTGTAATTTTGTATTTCATAGAAACTATTGAAAAATGATTGCTTTCATTTGTATAATGAAAATTTATTAAAAATACCTTACACATGATTTCTTTCACTCGTATAATGGCAGGAGTTCTCGGTTCCACCGCTTAAAAGCTATGCTGACTTATTATCCTAAAAAAAAATGTACATAAATCATAGAAAAAAACTAGGTATATGCCACCTTATTGTCATCGGAGTCCTTGTACAAATTCAGAACACATGCCATGCACAACACGAGCTCATATGTATGCCTTCTCACCCAGCCTTATCTTTCTCTTCGTACATCATATAGCCTTCTGTTTTCGATTAAAACGGGGGTGCAGTGTACGCCGCTTTCTATGTGTTCCGAATATCCGTCAAGTGTTTAACAATATCGTTACCTGGAAGAAAACATGTATGTGACTCTCACCTCAAAAGAGCATTGATTCAAGAAATTACAGTTACCGAAAGGAAACAACTGTATGGTTGCATAATATTAAATTACAGAAGTACTACAAAGAAAAAGAAAAAAATAACCAAGATCTCGTTTTTATCTCACTGTCGATGCATCAATCCAACAAAATTATCTAATCCATGCCAAGCCTCTTAGAATACATCTCTCACTCATCTCTCTTGGCCCCCCTCCCTCTTTGATATTTGTGTCTTTTTTTATTTGAATCAATCAAAACATCTCAATCTCAAGCTTACCAGTTGCATGAACATCCTCTCTCAGTATCTCCTCCTAGCTCAAATTAGAAGTACGATAAAAAACTAAGTTTAATTTTGTAATTTTTTTGTTTGTTTTGTTTTCTGCAGTTCTTAACAAAATCCTAATGTAAATTAACACTCATTTTCAATAGAATCTTTGCAGTATTACCTTATGGAAATTGCGCTTCTTGCTTCATCTTAGGTTTTCACCTAGGGCGTCAGATTGGTCCTCCCTGTTTATACAGTTGCACAAAGAGTATAAGCAAACAAATGATGATAAATGAGTTAAGCGAGTCTGCGATTGGGGAAGAAGAGCAATGTTACAAGCATGTCCAGGGGAAGCATACCTTGCTGATGCCCAAGTACTTGAGGTGTGAGGGAACTCAGCAAACACGTTTGAGTAAGACTTGGTCAAATATGAAAAGTTAGCAATCGGAGGAAGCGCAGGCACCCTTTCACCTTTTCTCAAAAGTTCTTGCAAGTTGAGCCTCTGCAAAGTCAAGACAGCCCTAGACTCCTTCCAAATGAAGGCAAGGTGACCATCTTGAAATACAAAGAGGGAACCTGGTTTCGAGCCAGGATATCTAAAACCATAACCATTTGCAATACCCTCGCCTTTCAGAGCATGCTTAATATTCACAGTAAGGGAATCAACATCAGTATCCCAAGGGAATGGATCAGTTGAAGGTTCATCCATGTTCACTATAAACAATGCTGAGCCATTAGGATGCAGAACATAGTGTGTACCCTCTAAAATTTTGGTTGCAATCAGCTGTTGTTGCCCCTGGCACTCCTCATAAGAGAGTAAAAGAAAGAAGAGAGCCTTTCCGGGCTTATCTTTGGTGGGTTTCCCAGGGGGCCAACCAAAAGTCCCTCCCCATAAACCAGCATACTCGTGATCAACACTTGGGATACACAAGGGCAATTTGTAAATGGCAAAGCGACTGTCATGCATGTTTGGCCATGCGCGATAAGAAGATAACTTGACAGTTGAAGCATGTAAAGTCAGTCCTATTGTATCACTTGAACTCAGAAACTCAGGAATGGATGCGTACTTACTCTCACTACTGGAAGAACCATTCTTTGAGTTGCCATTGAATGAGATTGACTTTCCCAGGATTTGATTGAGACTATCCTTAAAGTACCTGCCCATAGATTTCCGCCTGGAGCTCTGTCTGTGACTAGTGTCCTCGCTAATAATATTATGAAAATCACTTGTTTGACCAGGACTCTTTCTGAACCCATTCAATTGCAGCTGAGTACGATCAAACGGCAGTTGACTACTTCCCTTTGAATCCATGTAATCTTCACCAAGCTTGAGCATTTGAAGTAGCATTGATCTCCGTTCAGATAAGAGCACCATATCCTTCTGAAAGTTCTCCTCATTGTCCCTCAACTGAGGAAAGAGTGGACCAATTGCTACACCAGGAACCTTTAGACGAATTTGGTTTGTAACAACATCCAGCAATTTTCTTCTGTCACTGAATCCCAATCGACTGAAGGGCACCAATGTTTCACCCTGTCCAGACACCCTCTGTGACCTTGAGAGTCCACTATTCAACCTACAAATATTCTTTGACAGCTCCGTATCCGGATAATGAACAAAACTCTTGCTATGCAATAACGATTTGCTCCCATGTTTCGGTTGTCTAGGTTCAATCTCAAGCAACAGCACATTACACGACCTGCCAACATGTTTCACTAAACCAGGATACACATAGTTACCTCCCTTCTCCCTCCCATGCAGAAGAAATGCTGTGGAACCATCAAAATCACAAATAATTTCAAACACAGGAGCCCACAAAATAGGGCCATCTTCGATCCCTAAAGGGCCAAGCTCTTGAGGTATCACACGGCACCCAACAACAGATACAAAACCAGGCATGACATAGACTACATTCCCAAGCTCTGGATTCTGGTGAACCCATATTCCCATAAGAGGCTGAACACTAAACAGAAAGCGGCACAGCGCCTTGTAAGACGAGACAGCCTTTCGCCACTCAATGAGGTCTTGAAGAGGGACTATCCCAACCAGCTCACACTGAGTAAGCCAGACCTTCTCACAGTCCACAAGTTCATACAAATTCCGGCAGCATAGCCCCAGATTACATATGTCCTTAAGTGACAGGGAACATGTGATAATGGAAAACAAATCATCTGACAGAGCCAGAAGCAAGCTGGATCCACACGACTCGGATGACATGAGTATGAGAATTCCACTAACAATCAAGAAATTCCATACAGAGCTACACCAAATCTATGCTTAGATATATGCACAATCCTCACAATTCACAACACACACAATTCTGAATCTCACAAATGAAGCAGAAGCAAGCAAATTAGACAAAATCCAAATTCCTGCAAGACCCTCTGCTTCAGAATCAAAAAAGATGCAAAGGGTTCACAGATCAGACCTGGACCTGAATTGGGTATGGCTCAAAACTCCTCATTCTTGAAGCAAACAGAACAAATACCCGTTGGGTCTTTCCCAGACCTCCTAAAACTCAACGACTCATCGCAAATGGATCAAAGTTGAGTGCTTCCTTGACTCACGAGTGAAATTATGATGATGGGTTGACGAGTTGGGGTTAAAATGGGTCTTGGTCCTTGGTCGTCTCACACTCGCTATATTGGGTTGTTGCCAGAGGCAGCCAGTGTTGAATTGAGAGAGAGCTTAAAGTATAAGCCAACCACTCAAAAGTAACAATTTTTTCAGTGATTCTTTTGACTGGCTACACTGTGAGCAGTAAGGGTGGAATGTTATATAGACTTGTAGTTAAACTATTTCATGTCCTGATGTATGATAAAACACTCGAACACACACACACAGCCCCTTCTGTCTTCTACAGGTTATAGTACACACGTGGAGTCTGCGTATGCATTCCGTGATTCTCGGGCGACTCTGCTTTTTTATTCTTTATTTTTTGAGAATGACTATTATGAAATACATAAAACTCATTAAAGGAGCGAAATTAAAATGAAAAATGAAAATGCTACTGCAATGGAATGATTCAATTTTCTAACGTTGTGTTCAGATGAGAGTTATTTAAATTTTTGAGAAATTCTGAAATGATGGAATTTAGATTTACATCAATTGAAATTTCATTAATTACATTGTTCGTTGTTCGGTTATCTTTATTTGGGATTTGAGGTGTATGATAGATTAAGAAAATTGAAAAGTAATATAAAAAGTAAACTTTTAAAATGTCTTGTTTCGGAAATGAAAATTGAATCCTGCAAATTTTGGTGGAAATTCAAGTAAGAAATTTAAACAATGAATTCAGTTGTTTTCAATTCCCTCGAGATTTAAGATTCCTTGGCTTACCTGATAATGCCAAATAAGAAAATTGGCATTTAAAAATTGTGAAATCTTTACTTTCAATTAAATTTCTTCATTTTTTTTCTCATCCAAACACAGTTTAAGGTAAAAACCTAAAATGGTACTTGAACTTTGTGAAATGTACTTTTTGGTACCTAGTTACCTTTTCTGTTAAAGTCGCTTACGTAACATATATTTGAATGATTAGAAATACCCAAAATGGTGCCTAACTTATTGAGAAATGTCATTTTGAAAAAAAGTTTTTTTATTAGTTAAACAACTCAAAATGCTATAACAAGTGTTTTGTGAGTCGAACTCACCTGAAAGCTGCAGAGCTCTCGGCCTTCTCTTAGATTCCATTGACCATCATATCATGCATTAGCTTTAAGTATGATCATATGATTTTAATCGATAGTTGAAATGAAAGTTATGTAATATAAAATATTAAAAATAATACATATATTTCATCTAGCGAAAAGCCAATATTGATCTTGACCAATGAGACAAGCGGGAGTTAAAACTTCAAAACAAGTCCAACGCTGGTCAACTAAGAGCAAAACTCTGATACAACTCAAAGAGCTTAAAAAAACAACAAAGAAAAAATTAACTAAAAAAAGCTATTGTCTAAAAATTGACTTATTTTGACCTGGAAAGTAATAACCTACCACGTAGTCGACTCAAGGTGAATATAAATGGAAGTTTTGCTCAGGAAATTGGCAATGGAGGTGTGGGTGTGGTAATTAGAGACTATGCTGGAGAGTGTGTTGCTACTTTTGCTAGGCCTTTTCAATATGCCTTATCAACTTTTCATATGGAGGCGGAAGCTCTTAGAGCGGGTATGTTAATATGTATTCAGCAAGGGTGGCAAGATGTTGAAGTAGAAAGTGATTGTGTGAACTTGGTACATGCACTTCAAAACACCGATGACGATCTCTCTATTACAAGAAGAATTATAGAGGACTGCCAAAGGTATGTTGGTGATTTTAGTTTCTTTCACTTGTAACATGTTTGTCGTAAAGCAAATAGTGTGGCAAATAGATTAGCCCACTTTGCTAGATGCAATAAGTTTGATGTTTTCAGTCCAGATGAGACACCTGCTATTATTCAGGATGTTCTCTATGAGGATCTATGTAATATTTCGTATGTAGCTCGGGGTTCAGGTTATATGCCACCCCCCCCCCTCGACGCAAAATTTTAATTTAATAAATGAAATCGGGCGTGGGGTTGATCCTTCCAATTAGGTTGGGTTCCAAACCCCTTTAAAAAAAAAAAAAAAAAAAACACCAAACCAAAATACCCTAGCTCAATTAATTGAGGCCTAAAGACCATTTCAGTGTATCTTTCCATAAAAAAAGGGAGACAAACTATTTGATTGGATTATGTAGGGATTTTCGCCCCATCCGCCAAACTCGACTTAGGCTCAAACCAAATTGAAGAGAGGAAAATAATAATGGAAGCCTAAAAGCTCAGCCCACTAGTCTGTAAACTGCGGCCCAACAGACTTAGGTTCAGGCTCATACTCACTCTTCCTCCTTCTCGTCCAAATCAGACCAGCGATGAGCTCACTAGAAGAGCCATCTGCCACCGATTCAATTTGGTGGTTCTGCTCGTTGAAGCCCATGTTCGCCGCTACTGTTCGCCGCTGCAACAAGCGCCTTGCTGAGAAAAGATTAGAGGCCTCCTCCAGAAAATCGAAACCTAACAACGAGGGGAGTCCGTCAGTCAGTTGTCGGTGAGTTATGGCTTGGTTGGTTAAGGTGTTTAACTGACAACTTTGAGGTCATGGGTTCAAACCTCACGACATATGTAGAGTGTGTGAGTTATTAATAATAAAAAAAATTTAAAAGAAAAAAAAAAGTTTCTCAGTCCTCCTTCGCCCCTTCTTGAAAACTAGACGCAAGATCCGAAGCGCAACCTCCTACTTCCCTATGCCGCGCGCGCCGTCTCAACAAGACGTAACACAGGAACAAAGCCGCAACAAAGACCTCGATCCTAACTATAGAGAACCTGCTCCCGACGACTGCGATGTCGGATTCCACCCCGTGCAGGCTTAGACCAGGGTTGTCGCGGCCCTATAACCACGAAACCCTAGGTTTCGGTTCACTCGCTCCAAAGAAAACGGAGCGTCATTTTTTTCTATTTGGTTTCTTTTTAAAATAAGTGAGACCTTAATTACCAATGAGCCTAGCATACTGAATCAAATTTACTCGATCGTATTTTAACTGGATATGGAAGGTGTAAGGTATCTAGGATCAATGAAATTAAACCTAGATATAGGGCTTACATTATAGTTGATGGAAAAATTGAAAATAGATTTTGGATTGCATTAATCAAGAAGGTAAGCTACCATTTTCATTATTGGTACTATGAAAACCATCACGAAGATGCGTTGAGAATATGACATTAAATTTGAAAAGAGCTTCATATATAGTCCTATAAATTAAGAAAGGAGATCAAAACATAAAGAACAAATTAATAACAGTACGTAGGATCTGATAAGCAACTTGGTTGAGCTTCGTAGTGTCAACGTAGGACCGAACTTTGCTGATTATTTAGGAAGTTCAAATGCCAGTCATAAGGTCTTAATGTACCAAGGCATTTCATAGCTTGATAATAGACGTGTAGTTTTCAAGTAATTGTTTATCCTTACAGTTGGTGTCAGCCTACAATCGAAGTTTTGTCTAGTACCACTTAAAAGGACTAAGATGGTCGTTTTCTGAGTATCGGGATTGAAACAGTGGTTTCAATCCTAGTCGTACTGGACAAAAAATAAAGAAACGAAAACAACAAGTTTTTTACCTGGTGAAACCTCAATTTGAGGAAAAACGCTGCCAGGGTTTTAACTCAGAAAGCCCCTAATGAAAAGAGAATTACTATGAACAAAGAACAACTCTCGTTACAAACTACATAGCACTGAACGCGGCTACTCTCTCTAGAACCCTAGCATATATGTTTGAACTACTATTCTTCTTCAAAAAATCTCTTCTTCAATCTTTAAGGAACTGACCATGTCCTTGAACGTTTAACCACAACACTACATGCCTTGAGAGTGTGAGAATCAAGTACACAATATGTTCACTTTTACACAGAACAAGTGAACTTGACCTTGACAATATTTTGCAGCAGAAGAGCTCAATCTGTCAGGACCCACCCTGAATTTCACCCTGAAATCCGGAATGAACCCTGCAAGGACCACCTCCAAAGGAAATGCTATTAGAAATTCGGCATAACCTCCCTTGAAAATGAACAACCCTTCCTAAAGCCACTTGCAGACACACTTCTAAAATCACATTCCAACCTTGTACTCCTGGAGCCTTCCTGCTCCCCCAAGTTCATCACATCTCCCAAAATATCAAAAACTAATCCAAAAGAATCCCACAACCAACAACAAAGACATTCAAAAATTTCTTAACTGGATTATCAGAGCATATCTAAAAAAACGAAGAAAAAAAAACAATTGTTTCTACTTGTCCCGGGATCACGAGTCGGGAGGCCGAATTCTTATATCTGAGTCTTGCACCTACACAAGTAGCAAAGCGCCAGGAGTCGGGACTGGGGTGGCCCAGTCTTCGACTCTCCGATGCTTAAGTTAGCGTTTAGTTGCTACTTGCAGAGTATGGGAATTTGGAAGGAGTTTTCTGGACTTACTTCTTTCGGGAGTTTGTGTCTGTTTTATAGGCCAATGTTAGGCGCTGCGGCCTCAGCCCTCGATGTGGGACTGTCTGTGGTCCTCTGCGGCACCTCCCCTTTGGGGGGTGTTTTGTCGCCGGAGGATGGATCTGGCAGGTGGATTGCTGCCGGACCTTCGCTCTTTGGATACCCGTGAAGGGCTCGCCGATGTTGTCTTGCCCGGAATGATCTCCGGCGACCGGGTAATTGTGCCATATTCTCGGCTTGGCCAAGTATTTTGGCTCTGGTGGCGTAACGGTTTGCGCTAGTGGCGTAACTGTTCGCGCTAGTGGGCGGAAAAGTTAGCGCTGGTGGCGTAACGGTTCGCGCTGGTGGCGTAACGGTTCGTGCTGGTAGCGTAACGGTTCGCGCTAGTGGGCGGAACGGTTCGCGCTAGTGGGCGGAACTGTTCGCGCTAGTAGGCGAAACTGTTCGCGCTAGTGGGCGCGCTAGTGGGCGGAACTGTTCGCGCTAGTGGGCTGAATGGTTCGTGATGGTGGCGTAACTGTTCGCGCTAGTGGGCGGAATGGTTCGTGCTGGTGGCGTAATTGTCCGCGCTGGTGGCGTAACGATTCGTGCCTTTATGTTGTTTTATGCACCCCACATGCGTAGTTAGCGCACATGTGTAGGGGCATGGGGGCGTCGTAAATGCATGTACGATCGTGGTCCACGTGGCTGTGCCCTGACTGTACAGGGTGGTAGGGTCTGGGCGGGATGTCTATAAATAGACCTGGGGGGACTGTTGGAGGGAGTTATTCTCGATTTTCTGCAGAGGTTGTTTGGTCGGGTTGTGAAATCAAAGTTGGGGAACGTCCAATTTCACCCTCGATCGATTGGGTGCGAGCGCTCGGCTGTTTGCAACCAGCTTCATTGCCATTACGAGTATCCCCCTTTTCAAGGTATGAATTTGTTAATTTTTGTTTTGTTGCTGGGTTTGTGTTTTGTTATCTGGAGTTGATAGGGATTGTTCGCATTTTTGTGATGTTGGTAGGAGTTCTAGAGTAAGGGTTCATTGGTTTGTTGTTGGGTTGGTTAGGGTTAAGGTAGTGAGTGTCTAACTTGTGAGGGTGTAGGGTATGACAGATCCGGTGTGGGTGTCCAGCGAAGAGATTGTGCCTGTCTCTAGTTCGCCTGATTCTGATTTGGACACCTTGCACCGGTGGGAGGAGGATTTAGATGAGCTTATGGCGGAAATTGCCTTTGATTTAGGGGAAGGCATCCCTGTTACGGATGTCGGGTCTCACGTGTCCTCGTCTGACCCTCTCTTGCAGGAGGTAGAGGATTTTAGCATGGCGAGATCTCGGGAGGAGGATGATTCGTTTTGGGAACCTCCTGGCGAGAGTGACCTTGTCGGAGCTTAAAGCACCTCGACAAAATTGGAGTATTCCTGACGAGGTCTTGTTGCGGCCGCTTGGCAGGGGTGTGAAGTTTTGGGACCCGCCGGGCAATTTCACGTTGGTATACGAGTACCAACTTAGATGCGGGCTGATGTTCCCGCTGCCCCCATTCGTGCAGTACATATTAGCGTGTTTGTATGTTGCCCCGGGGCAAGTCACCCCCAATATGTTAAGGCAGATATTGGGGATGGGGGTGCTTTTTCGCCTTCTGAGGCAGGAGTTCCCTAATTTTGAGGAGTTTAATGCCTGCTGGCATATGAGGTGGTGTGCAAAGAAGGGCAGCCGGGGTTGCGTGACGATGAAGTCCCGGGGGAAGTTTAAAGTCTTGGTGGAAGACTTGCCGACGTCGACAAATGAGAATTGGCGACGGAAGTGTTTTCTAGTGGGGGGGGCAGTGGCAGGAGTGGCATGGACATCCCTTCCGGGTGCCCGGGGCTTTACAGAAAATAGGTACCGTGTTCTTGTGTCTTTGTGGTTCTTTACTTTGTTCTGTTGTGCCCTTGTTGACTGCTGGCTTTATGTAGTGCCCCAAGCATATAACCTAACCGAGCTGATGGAGCGTCGGATACGCCGGGTGACATGGGCGTTCGAGTGTAGGAGCTCGTATCGGATATGCCGCCTTGGCATATATAGTTAATTCGGTTACTCCCGGGTTCCGGGTCTGTATGTTGGTTGTTGTGTTCCCTTTGTAATCTTGTTGGTCTCTTTCTGACCCTTTTTATTTTTATTTTTTATGCTTGTTGCAGTGACGATGTCACGGGATGGCGGATCGCGGAAGAAGGAAGGTCCATACGACAAGGTGTCGGATAAGGACGTGCTGGAGGGGTTGCGTGCTGAGGCTGACCAGACCAAGCGGTATGATTTCGATCTGGAGACCGGCGAGGGGAAGGAGGTGGAGCTGGGTGAGTGAAGATTTTTTGAGATTGAATCTGGCGGATGAGGATTAGGCCTACGTGCCTCCCTTGGTGGCAGAAGTAATGGGTTTGGGCGTCCAGGAAGTGGATGTGGAGGAGACGCAGATAGATGGTGGTGATCGCAAGGACGAACAAAGTCAGTCCCCGGTGGAGGATCCTGTCGCGGAGCCAGAGGGTATGGAGGACTTGGTTTTGGAGGATGTGTGCGGGCCTCGCTTAGGTGGCGGAGACGTGGTGGAGGAGTTAGTGGATCCTGTTGAAGAGATTGGTGCGGCAAGGTCGCGGAAGAGGAGGGAGAGTGTCGGGCCAGCTTGCGGGGGCCAATCTAAGAAGTCGCGGAGGGAAGGGCGTTCCGGGAGTTCAAGTAGCTTAGCTGGGATCACCCAAGCTTTAGAAGGGACGGGGGAGACGTAGCCGTACTTAGCCCAGATGACATACGACATGCGTCATCGCTCCCGCGACATGCATGCTTTGGAGGAGGTGGATCCGCTGGCTGGTGTTGCACTCGCCAAGGAGAAAATGACTCGGGTAAGTATTTGCAACCTTTTTCCTCTCCACTGCTCTGGTCTTGGGCTTATACGCGTTGCCTTGTACTTGCAGGCGACTTTGCTAATGTATGCTGCGAGTGAGAGAGCGGTCACCCACTTGCAGGGGGATGCCGAGGCGAAGTGCCAGCAATTGAGGGAGGCGGAGGAGAACAACCGCACCCTCGCAGAGTGTCTAGAGCAGTTGGAGCAGGATGCTGCTGTCTGCCGAGACCAGGCTGCAACCGCGGAGAAAGTTGTGGCGGAGCTGAAGGAGGCGATGTGGAATAAGGATGAGCAGGTGGAGGCTGGGCAGTTGGCGATAGCCAAGGCAGCGTCCTTGGAGACTGAGGTGGCGAGGCTGACTCAGTCGCTGGCGGAGCTGGAGATGTCTTGGAAGGCTAAGTGTGGGCGAGCTGTCGGGGTAGGGGAGAGGTTGTTTCGCGAGAGTGGGGCATACAAGCGGCAACTAAGGGGTGCCTACAATAAAGGTCAGGATGAGCTGAGCCGGACTGGTTGCCAGGCGGGCTGGATTAATGAGGCGGCCATGCGTAAGTGGTATGCCGATATAGATACTGCAAAGATGGCGTGGGAATAGATGACGCCTGAACAAAGGGAGCAAGCCGAGATCTCGCGGTCTTTGGCGAAGCAGCATGAGGCTAGTCCTTGTTGCTGTGAGCTTGTTGGGAGGTAGTATGGCTAGGTTTTGAGCAAGGTTTGCATGTTAGGACTTAGGTTTATTTGTTTTGGCTTGGTGGAGTTTGAGTTTAGATTTTGAAGATTTGAGGCAGCTCTATTGTGTCATTGAGTTCAACGACTTTGGGAAGTTGTCCTCCCTTGAGCTAAGGGTTAGTTTAAGGGTATTGTGTTATCCTTTAGTATTTTGGTTTCTAAGGTTTTTAATTGTGTGATTTTAGGTGATTTGTGATTGACTTGCCTTGGTTGTGTTGGGGGTTTTGCAGCGGGATTTCTAGGTGAGTAAATCTCACTAAGGTTCACTCTTGAACCAAATTTTATTATGGTCATGTGATGATGATAATGATTATGATGTTAAAATTAATATTATGCTATTAATTGTTTTAAAATATATGAGCTTGATCGCCAGGGCCGGCCCTGACCATAGGCCCAGCAGGCGCTGGCCTAGAGCCCCAAGTTTTATGGGCCCAAAAAAAAATATTTCCTCCTTATATATAATGAAAAAAAAAAATTATACAGCCGTGATCTCTTTTTTTCCAGAAAAGGCACCAGGCCGTTTCGTCTTCTCTTATTCACTTTCATAATTCTATTGTAGCAAATTGGCGTTCCCAAAGTCTCTTGTTCTCTTTTTTTTCTTTTTGGTTTAGACTCTCTCTTCTCTTTTAGTCCTTGTTCATATTACCAGGTATTTTCTTCTTCTTTCTTTTGGTTTTTTTTTTCGATGATGCCCTTTGCTTTAGTTCCATAATTCCATTGAATTACTGCAATTTTATGATTCCATGGTTTTACTTGTTTGTTTAATTGTATGATTGATGAATGGATGAGACAGATTTTTTTTGTTTTGTTTGTGTGTATACTATTGACCTATTGTTTGATTGTTTGGTTCCTAACCCTTTCAACTGAGTGTTGTTGAAGTTTTGCACAGTTTTTTCTTATTGTTCTTCAGTTCTTGGTGAATCAATTATTAGTTATAGTCTTACATAGTTGTTATTTACTAGCTCGACCAAAGTACCAAACTAAAGTCTAAACATTAGCCACCATACTTGATTATAACAATTGTCATTGTGAATACGATTTGCTTCCGATTAAATTTCATGTTTGTTTATTTTCAGGTTGCTATATCATGGCTCCAATTAGGAAGTATCCTTCAGGGGCTGAAAAAAGAAAACAGAAGAAAAAGATAGATGCATTGGCTAAAGTTCAATCTGAATCTATCAATAAGTACTTCAAGCCAAATAAGGAACAAGAACAGACAGGTACTGATGAGAATGTGCATGAGAAGGAGAACGAGAATGCAGATCTTATTGGTAATGGGGAAGAACCAAATCTCAGAGTGAATGAGGAAGAAAGAATTATTCCTGAAGATGATCAACAAGATGCAGATGATAGTGGTAGTATGGAAGAACGAGATCTCACAGTGAATGAGGAAGAAATAATTGTTGCCGAAGATGATCAACAAGATTCAACTTCAGCATTTGATTTACCATTCGATGTTGATGATCCAGGAAATTGGGAGAAGATAAAACAAAATGTCCGAGATTTTTTAGTCCAAAGAGGTCCTAAAAGAGAGACTGATTTGAGCTTTCCAGAAGATGCCATGGGGAGACATTTCAGTTCCAAACATTATTTCCGTGTCTTATCTAATGGTGAAAAGAAGAACAGAAGGTGGTTAGTGTACTCAATTTCTTTGGACAAGGTATTCTGTTTTTGTTGTAAATTGTTCAAGCAAAATCACAACAAGACTTTGTTGGGTCAATTTGCTAATGAAGGATTGAATGATTGGAAAAATGTGAGTGCCAGACTTGAAAGTCATGAAAAAAGTAAGCATCACCTCGGTTGCTTTACTAGTTGGATTGAACTTGAAACAAGATTGAAAAATAATGCAACAATTGATCAGGGTTTGGAGGAACAAACAAAGAAGGAGAGAGAGCATTGGAGACAGGTACTGTTGAGAATCATGGCCGTTGTGAAAAGACTTGCAAAAAATAATTTGGCATTTCGTGGGAGCAATGAGAAATTGTGTGAGGAGAACAATGAGGTTTTCTTACAAGTGATTGAGATGATCGCTGAGTTTGATCCAGTGATGCGTGAACATGTTCGGCGTGTTTTTAAAAAAGAAACTCATTACCATTACTTGAGTCATAAGATCCAGAATGAAATGATTCAGCTTCTAGCAAATGAGGTAAAAGCTTCCATAGTTGCAACAATCAAAGAGGCAAAGTACTTTTCAGTTATACTTGATTGCACTCCAGATGCGAGCCATGAGGAACAAATGTCTCTTGTTGGCCGGTGTGTTGATGTTACAGCAAGTCATATTATGGTGAAAGAATTCTTTTTAGGATTTTTAAAGGTGGATGATACATCAGGATTTGGACTGTTTAATGAGCTTAAAAATGCACTCGACACTCATGCACTTAATATTGGTGATGTACGAGGACAAGGATATGATAACGGATCTAACATGAGAGGAAAACACAAAGGTGTGCAGAAGAGCCTTCTTGAGGTAAATCCTAGAGCATTTTATACGCCTTGTGGTTGTCATAGTCTAAATCTTGCTATTTGTGATATGGCTAATTGTACTCCTAAAGTTGATCATTTTTTTGGAGTGGTACAACGGATATATTCATTCTTCTCATCTTCTGCAAAGCGATGGCAAGTTTTCAGGGATCATGTGGAAGGGCTCACTCTTAAACCATTGTCTATAACAAGATGGGAGAGTCGTGTTGATAGTATAAAAACATTTAGATTCCAAGCTCCCAAAATAAGAGATGCTTTAGCTTAATTGGGAAAAAATGGTGTTGATTCCAAAACAAGGTGTGAAGCCGAATGCATGGCAACATATGAAATGGGGAATTTTGAGTTCTTGTTCGGGATGGTTATTTGGTATGATTTATTACATGCTATCAATATTGTCAGTAAAGTTCTTCAAACCGAAGATATGCATATTGATGTTGCCATTGAAGAATTGGAGAAGCTTATTTCATTTATCCAGAAGTACAGAGAAACTGGATTTAATGATGCCTTGATCATAGCTAAAGAAATTGCAAGTGAGATGAAAGTTGAAGCAGTATTCCGTGAAAAGAGAACCACCCGGAAAAGAAAGCATTTTGATGATAGCGATAGTGAAGAGTAGTTGGCACAATCAGCTTTGGAATCATTTAAGGTCAGTTACTTTCTCTATATAATTGATCAAACACTTTCTTCGCTTCAAATTAGGTTTGAGCAATTTAAAATATATGAAGAAGAGTTTGGATTTTTATTTAAGTTGGAGAAGTTGAAGTCCGCAGATAATAAAAGTTTGATGAATTATTGTATGAAACTTAAAAGTCTGTTGAAGGTTGGTGATGATTCTGACATTATTGGGCGTGATCTATTTTATGAGTTGCGCTACTTGAAAGGAGCTATACCAAAAGAGGCAAAAAGAGCAATTGATGTATTGAACTATTTGAAGCAAAGGGATGAATGTTATCCAAATGCATGGGTTGCTTATAGAATTCTATTAACCATACCGGTTACTGTTGCCTCTGCTGAAAGAAGCTTTTCAAAATTAAAGTTGATCAAATCTTATCTTCGATCAACTATGTCATAGGAAAGACTGAATGGTTTAGCTTTGTTGTCGATTGAAAAAGAGTTGGCTCAAAAGCTTGATTATTCAAGCTTAATTGAAAGTTTTGCAGCCAAGAATGCAAGAAGGGTTGTTTTTCAGTAGCAAGAATGTTGTTTTTTGTAATTCTAAGATTTTATTTGAACTACTGTAGTATCTGATCAAATGACTGGATTGATATATTGTTGGATTAATTCTATTAGTATTCATATGTTGCTTGCATAGTTACATGCTTATTGTTGAAGAAGAAGAAGATTTTTTTTTTAATACATCTAGCAATAAGGAGCCCCATTTTTTGTTGTCGCCTAGAGCCCTGAAATTGTCAGGGCCGGCCCTGTTGATCGCCAACAGCTCATAGGTAAGATAAAACAAGCTTTTCTTATATGTTTATTTTTGAGGTTCTTGTGATCATAATCTATTGATTATGGATAAGTTATTCTTGTGGAATAATATATATTGTTCATATAATTATATCCATGTAAAGGATATAATCGTATGATGTGATCTTGTGTTGTTGATGACGATGTTGTGATATTGTGATTGTTGGATAAATAGCCAAACCGGGTTCCAAGCCTTTAATCGAGTGATTGGTTACGGTTAAGATGCTATTTATTATTTTGTGTTTTGATATTGGACAGTCAAACCGGGTTCCAAGCCTTTGGCCGGGTGATTGATTACGGTTAGAAATAGAGCTCTAGTCCGTCTGTTAGTGTAGGTCATGGGAGATACTTTATGGTATCTGGGACCCATGGGTACACAATTTGTTGTTGTAGGTCATGAGAGGTATTTATTAAATATTTGGGACTCATGGGTACATTCTTTGGTAATGTGTTGGATTTGTGGTTTTTAATTATTAATCAAATCTCTTTTGTGGAATGTTGGATGTGATAAATGCTGTGTTATTTTTTAGTTTACTCATACGGGCTTTTTAGCTTACCGGGTTTGTTATTTTACAATCCCGGTGCACCAATTATTGGTGTAGGGGTTAGACCTGCAGGTGAGGATCAGCAGGGTTGAGATGGAGGCTTAGTGGCAGGGTTCTTTTTGGCTTTTGCTGTACTCTGTATAGTTTTGTTAATCGGGTAGGAAATATTAAACTCATGAGATTCTCATGTTCTCATGTTGCAAGTTTATGTAAATGAGAAAGTGTAATATTTAACTCAGTGATGGGTTGTATGATATTACTTTTCCGCTATTGAGTTCTAGTTGTTTTGGATTAGTTATTGAAACAGGTTGAGATATTATATTTTAAGTTAGATCATGCCAAAAATTTTGAAAATTATATTTCGAAAATTAGGGTGTGACAGTTCAGGACAGTCGTCATCCTCCTCTTCCGATCTCCGTTGAGAGTGGATGCTTCCCGGATTCAAGAACTGAGCTAAGTCGAGAAGGAGGAGAGGATCAATTTGGTGGCAGTCTCGTTGCCAGGGGTGGCCAGATGGCGCTGCTCTGGCGCGGAGATGACGAAGGAAAGAGAGAGAGGAGGGAGAGGCCGGAGCTCGGTACCCGAACCAACGGTACGGTCAAGATCGAAACCCTAATTGACCCAGATTAAAAGTTACATTCTTATTTCAGAAAATTAATTTATTTTTACCAAACTTCGATAAATCGTAAAAAATAACTCGAAGCTCCGAAAAATAATCCGAAGACATCGGTAAACTCGTGCCAACACGAAGTACGACATCGAGACCTTAACAGAAGAATTTGACATTTCAAGAAAAACTCAAAAATACACTTAAACGTTAACTTACTAAGTTACCGAGCACGGTTAAATTCCTCAGTAACTCGTAGAATACCTAGTAAATAGGTAAAATTGGGTACGGGGCGTTACACAATCTCTCATGAATATTGCATGTCAAAAGGTACTCCTCTTGTAGTTGCAACGTCAACTATATAGGAATACACTCCCCCTTAGTTGAATGCCCAAAACCTAATTGATACCTGCAAGGAAACTATCTCATCTTATATTATCAATTAGGTATATCATAATCACATAATCTAAGAGAACAACTAGATGATGAAATCTGCCAATTCAAGTACACAATTTAAGTACTCGATCTCAATCACACGCACATATCAATATGGTAGGTGTTTCAACAAGGAAACATAGTCAAGTGCATAAACCTACACTTACAAGTAGTCATAGTATGTGAAAATCCTAACTTAATTAGAACATGATCTCAACACACCAATCTAGCTCCTTAGGATTTTATATAAAGTCAAACAATTCAATTTGCTTTAAATAAGAGAATCCTAATTAGCAAACTACAATTAAGTTATTGACAAAATATCATTTAACAATTAGATCCATTCAAGGAGTTTCTAAACATATAAGGACAAAATTTTACAAATAAGGACAAGTTGTTATATTCGCAATGTGACAATTACACATTTACAATTTTGTCCTTAATTAAAACATATTTCACTGCTACTGCCTCTGACTGGAAATCCACTGCTACTACCGTCGACCGGAAATCTGCTGCTACTGCGCCGACCGAAAAATTTACTGCTACTGCCACCGACCGGAAATTCATTGCTACTGTCGCCGACCGGAAATTTACTGTTATTGTCGCAGACCAGAAATTTATTGTACTGTCGTTGATCGGAACCTACTGCTACTACCGACTAAATAGCTACTGCTACTACCAAATTCACTAGAAAAAAAACTTATGCTACTACCAAATCTATAGTAGCAGGACTCTTACACATCCAAAACCTGATGATCTGCAACAACAGTAGCAGCAAGACCTAAGGATCTATAACAACAATAGTAGCAAGACCTGACAATCTGCAACAACAGTAACACCAAAACTTGACCTTTGTGGCAACGTAGTAGCAACAAAACCTGATGATTAGCAACAACAGTAGCAACAAGACTTGATGATCAGCTACAGTAGCAGTAAGACTTGACAATCTAGAACAACAGTAGCAACAAAACTTGACCTTTGTGGCCGCAGTAGCAGCAAGACTTGAACATAGCCGTCAGAAGCTACCAACTCATCAACAATGAGATCGACTCCTCAGCCGCCACACCTCTCCGGGATGTCAAGCTCCTAGCCTTCTACTTTTCCATCTCCGATTACAAGGTCTGTCGAGATCTAAGGTTTTGAATTGTGACATTAGATTTGGAATTAGCGATGTTGAATTGAAATTGTGTGTCCAAGAATTCGTGATCTCTAATTACTCAGCGTCGACGTCGGCCTTGGCTTGCTCAGAGCCATTAGACGACTGTGAGAACCTGATCTTCCAGAGAGGTCGACAATGAGGATTGGTTGGGGGGGGGGGAGAGAGAGAGAGAGAGAGAGAGAGAGATTAGAGCATATCTGAAAAAAAAACACAAAGAGGGGAGGAGAGTGAGAAGAAAGTTTGGAATGAGAGGGTATTATGGTAATTTGATAGGTAAAATTCGGATATGGCCTAATGCTATTAGTTTTAAATTGGGCTCATGTCCTAAATTATATAAAAATTAATAAAAGTGAATTTTTTGTGTTTTTAAATTTGATCATGTGCTACTATTAAACAACAATCATATACCATACTGATTAACATATGCGTTGTATAGGAATGCCAACTCAATATTGTACCAATAACCTGCCATCCCGGCCACTTAGAAACATGTCCTATTCCTAAGTAGATTGATCAATGGTTGATTGATGAGTACAACATTTAACAAAATCCTGGCAAGGCATATCAGATATATATGCTCTCGAAGATTCCTTACAATCAAGACAAATATTGATCTGAGTTAATGATATGAACACTCCTTACAATTCTCTGTACATTCCTTATACTTGTACAGATCAAATGTTGTGAAAGTTGACGATGAGATAACTGATTTAATTCTCTTTTACTTTTTTTCTTTTTCCCCTGCTTTCTTGCTAGCTTTGTTGATTATTTTGTTCATTTTAAAACTAGCTAGATGTTAATTTGTTCACCTAATCCTTCTAGTCCTGCAGTTTGAGCATGTACTATTAGCAGAAAATATAGACCGGAATATAATTCGATACATAGACATTCTTATAGCTCCTCACGCACTTTACTGCAAACGTACAGTTGGGGTAAACAACTTCATATGAGCTTCCTCCTTTTTTCAGTTTAATGAGGTCGAACTCTCATTCGTTTCACATACATTACCACCTCTAATGAACTGCACCATAAAAGAAAGAAACGAAAAACAGAAATCTAATCAACTTTCGAGGTCTTCACAAATCAACGTTTGATTCCTTTTTCTTCACAAATCAATGTATCAAGAAATAACTTGATGATAAAACTGCAAAATGATTTTGGAAGTACAGAAATTCGAGAAAGTAAACTATTGCTAACATTCTTCGAGATAATAATAGTCTTCTCCTAGCTATTGACAGAGCTGATAATCCACTACATTGAAGAGGTATATATATCAAAAACCTAAGAACAAATAGAAGGATATGATTTGCATGCTCACACACATACATATATATATATATATATATATATATATATATATATATAGGTTTTCTCTGTTACACACGTCCATATTTATTCTTACGGTGCGGATTTCCACTTTAGACTCACTTTTCATTCGAATTTTCACATCTTCACCGTCTAGTCTTTAGATACTAATATATAGATCATCTCTACAAAATTTCAGCCAATTTGGTTATCAATAAGGCACTCAAAACTGCGTTTCTCTGTTATAGACATGAACGGTTCAAGTTCGACAGAATTATGTTCATTCATTGGTTTAATCGAGTTTGAGTGCCTTAATGATAACCAAATTGGCTGAAATTTTGCAGAGATGATCTATACATTAGTATTTAAAGACTAGACGGTGGAGATGTGAAAATTCAATTGAAAAGTGAGCCTAAAGTGGAAATCCGCACCGTAAGAATAAATGCGGACGTGTGTAGCAGAGAAGGCCTGTGTATATATATATATACAGGCCTTCTCTGCTACACACGTCCGATAAAGTACGGATTTCCTTATTAGACCCACTTTTCGATCACATTTTCTCATCTTAACCATTCAGTATCTAGGTATATATGAGTAGATCATCTCTACAAATTTTCAGTCAAATTAATAATCGTTAAGGCATTCAAAAATGTGATTTAGAGTTAAAAGTACGTACAGTTTAGGATGACCAGATCCGGTTCGTTTATTGATTTAATACATTTTCGATATCTTAACGATTACCAAATTAGCTGAAAATTTGCAAAGATGATCAAGTCATGTATATCTAAATACTGAACGGCTATGATGAGAAAATATGATCAGAAAGTGGGTCAAAAAGGCCTATATATATATAAACATATATTCAAAATTTCAAATATAGTTTTTGTTCTTCCCTCGTCAGCTGATTCGAATCCTTGATAATCATACCAAGACATAATTAAGAATGCATATATGGAGTAGTTCCAGCAACCTCTCCTACATAGCTCTTCTTAATTCCTCATCCATCGAGTTATCTCTAATCCATAAGGAACCTACTTGATGTATTTCCAACATTGTAACCTACTCAATCAATGCGGACAGTGAATGCATCTCCCATTGTTGGGAGTAAATAATTCCGATGCACAGTTTTACCAACCGGGGCATGAGTCTCTACCTCGTACTGAAACCTCTTGACATGATCTTCAAGCTCCTGTTTTCTAGCTTGAACTTGCTCTTTAGAAATAGGCTTTTTCAACCTAAGGTAATAGTTGCCAAGTCCACTTAGCACGCATCCAATAATCAAGAGAATGGCTGAAAAAATTCCAAAGGCATATGGTGAATTTTTTGCTCCAGGCACTCCATCAACATTGATTCCAAACAGCCCGGTGATGATGGAAAGTACAAGGCCACAGCCACCATAAACACCAAGTCTCCGGTGAATCGATGCATCAACGTTGCTCTGCATCACATCCTGAATTAAAAATAAACGGCCACGAACTTCTTCTTGCTCCTCAATCATTTCTCTTGTGCTCTTTCTTGTTTTCTTCAATAAGCTTCCTGTGATATTTCCTCTTAAATGGTCAAGAAGCTCAGACAAAATCTCCTCCCTTGCATGAAGTGACCACTTTACTCTGATGACCTGGTTTGATAAGGTTTTGATTTCTTCGTTGAGAATTTTGCTGAAAAGATTCATCTCTTTATGGTTTCTCATGTACATAAATTTCAATTCAAGCTCATCTACTGCACCAAATATGGACTTACGGAATAGCCTGTAATCCCATTGAGCAAGGCGGCTAGTTAGATGTGCAATGACTTCATGTATTGTTGTAGGTACGTTATGGCCTCCATGGGAAAGAAGTTCGAGAACTTCTGTGATGCCCAACACATTTGCGCTTGATACATGCCCTTTGATATGCAAAACAGTTACAAGGAAGTTTTGGTCTTGCCAAGAACGAAGCACAATGGGTGTATCATTCTGGCCCTCATTACCAACTGAGTGTCCCAAGAGCTCAAATAACAAACCCCCATGAACCCTAATTGGAACCTCATATAAAAGAGGTTTCATTCTGTCACTGATCAGTTGAGTTTCATCTTTTAAAGCTAAACTGACATGATGTAGCCACCGGTCATCATCGAGCCGAGCTTTAACTGAGGGGTGTTCTGCTGAGACATGGCACCACCAAACAGGCCGAGCTGCTAAGTCTGCAACAGTCGAGTAGTCTTCATCAGCTTGCACAGTTGGGACGATTTCTAAAATTCTAGCCCACCCAATTGGCACCCAATGACCACCCTCTCTTTCACCATCATCATGAGCAACACTTAGGGACTTGTTCCTATGACCAAATCTCAAACTGCTTGGTTTGAACTCGAAAGCACAGATAAGGCCATCTGTCCAGAGTTCATGACTACCAGGCATTGCATCTGCTTTCTTCGTCATATGGCTGCCGGAACAATACTTGTTCATGTTTTCCATCGCAGTTTCTGAAAAGATCTGTCATACCAAATTGGGATTTGAGGAGCACTCTGGGAGTTTCTTGCATGTTTGGTTACTTTACTCAGGTGACCTCTCTTCCTAGTCCTCATTGGATATAAATTCATTTTTCTAATCAAATTACTACTCTTACTTCTTACAGAAAACTAGTTCACGAATCTTACTCCTTATCGAAAACTAATTCAAGAGCAGCAGACTTAATTTCCATGGAATATTGAGACAGTATGGTAGAAGGCATATGGATAACAATTTCCAATAGTAGTAGTATGCGCACCCATATGCATGCATACTCTTTTCATGCCCTATCTAATCTCATTCCTCATGCAAACATCTCATGCAAACATGACCTTAGTAGGTCATGTTCTTTTTCCTCTCGAGTGGTGTTAATTGACGTTAATATGTTTCATGTTCTTTTTCCTCTCGAGTGGTGTCAATTGACGTTAATTTGTTTCAATATTTTTTTTTAAAAGAAAAAAAAAATTACAACGAGGTGCCTCTAGGGCAGCCAATATTAACCGTATCTAAATGTAACGCTTGCGTAACCTAAGGAGGAAGCGCATCCAGCCAAATCTTCAGAGAATGCAAACCGTGTCCGAGATTTGCAAGAGCATCAGTTAAGAAATTGGCTTCTCAGAAGGCATGACCAAAGCTGATATTATTAAACTCATTAGCAACATGAATGACATCTCTAACATGGGATTTGAGACGCCAAGGGACTTCACAAACATTCTTAATGCAATTGATCGTTAAGAGAGAATCTTCTTCAACTACAATCTTTGGGCAGTAGCGAGACCATCTTTAAGGGCACAACACTCAGCAATTAGAACACTTGAAGTATGGAGACGATGTGCACCAACAACTAAGGAAACCCCAAAAGAGTCTCTAATAACAAAACCAATAGCACCAGAGGTGGAGAGGACAGACCCATCAAAGTCGAGTTTCACCCAATTTGAAGCATGAGGGATCCAACAGATGATTTCAGCAGCTTTTAAAATAGGAGCAACAAAGAAACCATTAACAATGTGGTATGAAGACCAATAGAGGCCGCAACATAAATCTTTTATGTATCACACAGCTAGCTTATATATCTTTTATGTTTGTATGTTAATTGACATTCTTTACAGTTATTAGATTAACCCACTGACCTTTATTTGAATTATACATCCGTTTATTACTTCTGCAAGCGTCTTAAAATCTGCTGCAAACACTTCCATTTAAAACCTTCGGTCGACAGTAATCAAATATGAAATAGAACATTGAAGAACAAAAAGTCGGGTGATCAAATATATAATTTGACCTCCCATGCCAAGATATAGGTAGTACTAATTTCCAACCATAACCAAGTTCGCCCTTCTGTTGGAGCTGTGCAGGTGGGAAGAGACGAATAGTTGCCATTGCAAAAGAAAGAGTAGCTAGAAACTTAGCATGCAATTTGGTTAGTGAAACTTACAATTTCATAAGTTTGTAAAGAATTGATCGAGTCGTCCAACTTTCTCGAAGCGACCTCGGCTATCAAAACTAATTACACCTCCCTTATTGGATCGATATCCTTATTGCCTTATTGGATCGATCAGTAAAACACCAAGAACATTTGTGTAATGCACGGCCACCGAAGTACGACCCCGGCCGTCACCGATTCAGGACTCGCTCCATACCTGGTAGCCCGGACATGAGGGCAGAACTACCACACTCCGACTAAAGGCTCACCAAGATGACCTGTAATACCCTAGATTTTCATACCAATTTCCTTGTTTTATTCCCATATTTAATGAAGGAATATTTATGGAAATTCTTATTGGTTTATGTGAAGTTGAAGTTCGGGAGTTTATTTTAGGTGCTTTGACGTTTAAGGGACCAAAAAGTTGACTTTATTTTCCGTAAGTTATCTTTGAAAACTTCCTTCATGAAAGTTGTAGAGCTCGTCAATACGAGTTCATAGACATGCGGCACGCATGAAACGGACGTTGTATGAAGAAGTTATGGTCAGAGAAAGTTAGTTTCCAATTTTGGAAAGTTTATAAGTAGAAAAGTGTGGGGGGAGTTATTTTGGAGACCTAAATTTCAGCTTTTCTCCTCTCTCTCCCGAGCTCCCCCGCACTCTCTCTTCTCCAACTGATTTCTCTCTCATCCGGCCACCAAATTGGACACCGCCGGTTCTGTTGGGTTGGCACGGGTCTCCTCTAAACTGCTGGGGTAGCCTCACTCGCCGTCGCGCCGCCTGGAGGCCGCCACGAAGCGGCGGAGCTGCTGCTGTTCCGCCGGAAAGTCAGCAATTTTGACGCCGATTCCGGCCAAGTTTAGGTGAGTCTTGCTCTCCTCTCTCTTCTAGAGATGTTCTTACCCCTTTGGTGATCTAGAAATCAAGTTTTGGGGCCGGTTTTGTAGGTTTGGAATTTGATTTCCGGGTTGGTTTTGCGTGGTGTTTTCTGGCCGATCCCGACCGAACGAGTTGAACCACCAGGTATTAAAGTTACTCACCTTGCTTCAATCTACAAGTTTCATGTTTTGAGTTTTCTCAAATTTTGAAGTTTGGTGGAGGCGCGTGAAGCTCACTCGCCGCCGCCTGTGCGGGCGCATCCGGGCAAGGTAAAGGTTTTGGATGCTGTGTTAGCTAGTCCTTGTTGTTGCTACTGTGTGTTGGTGTGTGAAGATTAGTGTTGATTAGGTTTTTTTTTGCATTGTAAGTGCTAAGTTGGTTCTTGGTGTTTGTTAGGTCGGAAACTTGGAAAAATTGGTCTTGGAGGTAGTGTGATTGTTGTTGAGTGTCCAATGACCTTGGGAGGTCTTGGAGGAAGGATTGCCCTTCTTTGGGCAACCTTTAAGTTAAGGGTATTTTAATCCTTGTGGTGTTTTTACTAAGGGTTTTAATTGTATAATTTTAGGTGATTTGTGAGTTTGTTGGTTTCCTTGGCTTTTGTGCTTTTGTGAAGACGCAGCGGGAGTATTTAGGTGAGTAAATCTCACCATGGTTCACTTTTGAACCAAGTTTAATTATGATCATTTGAGGAGGATATTGATTTGATGTGATTTTAATATTTTGTTATTATTGGTTTTAAAAATATATGAGCTTGATCGCCAACGGCTCATAGGTAAGATAAAACAAGTTTTCCTTATTTGTTATTTGAAGGCTCATATGATCATAACTTTATTAAATTGTGAGAAGCTATTCTATTGGAATAATTTATATTGTTCATATAATTATATCCTTGTGAAGGATATAATCTTATGATGTGGATCTTGTGTTGTTAATAATAATGTTGTGATATAATGATTGTTGGATAAATAACCTAACCGGGTTCCAAGCCTTTAATTGGGTGATTGATTACGGTTAAGATGCTATTTATTATTTTGTGCTTTGGTTTTGGACAGTCAAACCGGGTTCCAAGCCTTTGGCCGGGTGATTGGTTACGGTTAGGAATTAGAGCTCTAGTCCGTCTGTCGGTGTAGGTCATGGGAGATACTTGATGGTATCTGAGACCCATGGGTATACATATTGTTGTTGTAGGTCATGAGGGGTATTTATTAAATATCTGGGACTCATGGGTACATTTCTTGTTAATGTGTGGTTTTTAATTATTGATCAAATTTCACTTGTGGTATGTTGGATGTGTTAAATGTGGAGTTATTTTTTAGTTTACTCATATGGGCTTTTTAGCTTACCGGGTTTGTTATTCTACAATCCCGGTGCACCAATTCTTGGTGTAGGGGTTAGACCTGCAGGTGAGGATCAGCAGGGTTGAGGCGGAGGCGTAGTGGCAGGGTTCTCTCTAATTTTGTCAGACTCTGTATAGTTTTAGATTTGAGTAGACAGTATTAAAATCATGAGATTGTTCTCATGTTCTTGTTTTGCACGTTATGTAAACAAGTGTTGATACCCAAAAAATCATGCGACCTATTAATACTTCGTCACGTAATAATTTCTTACAATCTTATGTTAAATCCTTGATTTAACCCAAGCGAACATATCCATGCACCCATGTGGGCCCAAACCACATACACGCATCATTGGGGCTTGTAGAAGTGGGTATGGTGTGGATGGTTACAGAGGCACGTAACGCTCGTCCGCCGGTTTAACGTTGTTAAGAAGTTTCGGTCTTGGGCCCGAAACTCAAGCCCAACAACTTAAGTCGGCGACGAATCGGTAAAGAACGTGAGAATTGGACTGCCCATCTTTTAAACCCAAAACACATTTAAATTTGAAGCCCAACACCCCTTTTTATTTCTCTTTTAGAAAAAAGCCCAAACTTTCTTTTCCTTTAAGAAAAGCCCAATCCTTCGCCCTTTCTTCCTTACCGACTACACAGTCAGCCATCTCACATTTTCCCCGCAGCAGTACGACGACAAGCTTTGTACAGCAGAAAAGTGTCATCCCAATCCGAGGAGGAAGGAGGTCAGTGACTGGTTCCAAGGCAGCTCTTTCATCCTTGGATGGCGAGATTGTGGGATTCAAGTTACTTTGCGTGCCCTGTTCCAGGATTTCCCCCAGTGAGTCGTCTCTTCCATCTCTCAAGGTCAACTTCTCTCTGCCAACTTTTGAAGCCAAGATCATGTATCTGAGAAGAACAATCCTTTTACACAGTAGATTAGGCATAGCGACCCATCGCAAAACCCTCTAATTCGGTTCTATAAAAGGGAGGTTTGGGGAGCTGCATGGGGCATCAGGCAACCAACCCAGACAAGTCTCTAAAAACACTCCAGCCTTCATGCCTTCCAACCTTCAAGCCAAAATCCCCCTCTCTAGCCATCTTGCAGTCTAGGTCTTAGAAACCCAGGTCCCTTCCCAGAAATCTAACTTCAAAACTTAGTCCAATCTTCGTCACCACAGCGTGCCTTCAGCTCCCACGCCAGCTCATGCTACAAGCCTCTCCCTGATCTTGAAACACGCACAAGGTTAATTCGATAATTCAATTCTTTGAGTTAACTTTGACTTAGTTACTTCCAAATCAAAAAGAACCCTCACAACAAGGAAGTGTAATCTTAATTCAGTGATAGATTTTGTGGAAATTTCTATTCTGAAATTGAGTTGTTGTTGTCGTAGTTGTTGTTGAAACATGTTGGGATGTTAATATTTTATGTTATATCATGCTAAAATTTTTGAAAATTTCATTCGAAAATTGGGGTGTGACATGACCATTAATTGAGGTCTCTACTAGTAGTAAGCCTGTCTCAAACTAAACTAGGAACCAATTCCTCATCGTATTTTAACAAGTAGCGATACTCGTTGACTTAGACATCAGAGGGTAGACAAATTTTAAAAGGGTAAAAACCTAAAATGGTACTTGGAATATTGCGAAAGGTATTTTTTGATACCCCAAGTATTGTTCCATTACCTGATATGATATTTTTGTTAGTTTTTCCGTTAAGATCGCCGCTTACGTAACATATATTTGAATGGGATAAATACCCAAAGTGGCATATATTTCAAATGAAGCCTATAAAGACAAATTTAGGTACAACTCTTAAAAAGCCTGCACTCTTAAAAAGTCTTTATCCTCTCCTTTGATGAGGGAAGGCATTTGAAAAACTGAGCTCTCGGCAAGTCGGAGACGTCTCCAATCTGAAACGACATGTCGTCGTCGTCGTCGTTCTCCGCTCTCACCCTAGTCTCCTTCTTCCTCCTCCTCTCCACACTCTCCCAAGCTCACGACACAGTCTGCATCGTCGGCGCCGGCATCGGCGGCGCTTCCGTGGCCCACTTCCTCCGCGAGTATTCATCTCCCGCCACTCCTAACCTCAAAATCCGCATGTTCGAGCGAAACGTCGTCGTTGGGGGACGCATGGCGACGGTCAACGTCTCCGGCGAGTTCTTCGAGGCCGGCGCCTCGATTCTCCACCCCAAGAACTACCACGCCGTGAACTACACCAAGCTGCTGAACCTCACCGTCAACGCTCCGTCTTCGTCGGACGACGATTCCGATGGCTTTGGGATTTGGGACGGCGATAAGTTCATTTTCAAGACTCTGAGCTTCAAATCGAAGCTTCCGTTTGTGGACAGGATCGTTTCGCTGGCGAATTCGCTGCTGCTGTTCGTCCGGTACGGCTTCTCGCTGGTTAGAATGGACAGATTCGTAGAGGTAAATCGGTAATTTCTACTCTGAGCAATGTGAATTGTTTCGAGTGTGATTTGGTTTGGTAATGTGATTGTGATTTGTGTTTTTTGTGGTGCAGGCTACTGTGAATAGCTTCTTGAAGTATTATGAGAGCTCTAAGACGAGGCCTGTTTTCGAGACGGTGGATGAGATGCTTAAGTGGGCTGGATTGTACAATCTCACGACGGGGACTTTGGCTGAGGAGCTGGCTGATGCTGGCTTGGCTCCCTTGTTGGTTCAAGAGCTTGTCACTGTAAGAACTATTTTCCATACAAGAATTTGTTAGGCTATTTGGTTTAGTATTAATTGATGGAATGCTTTAGTTTTTTTGTTTGGTTTGCGATTGTTGGTTAGTCTGGTGGAGTATGCTGCTTTTTATGTATGCATTGTCGTTTTATTAGTAGTTTCACTTTGGTTCAATTGGTTTGGGTCTGTTGTGATGGTGTGAGGTAACTCGAGCATGCAAGATGATTAGTTTTGGATATAGATACTGCCTCCCTCCCTGTATGTCTTAAGAAGTGTTTTGAGTTCAGATCTGATTCATGTAATTGAAGTGTATTAGAGCCTTTGGTACTTGTATATACAGTGGAAAGGAGGTTTTTTTTGAGACATGGTTTACTGGGTTTTCTAGATTGATAAATGTGTTGTGGGGTATGATTAACCATCTCAAAACTATGAACAGTACTAGAATCCTAGTCAATAGGAATCATCTTGAGGCAAAACCCACAACTTCACCTCTGCATTTTTCTTTCTTTTAACAAAAGTCTGTGGAGGGAAATGACTGAAAGAAAGACACCAGAGAAGAAAGATAAGTTCGGGGACATAGACATAAGCCTACAGAAAATGAGCCTTGAACTTCTTTTGTTGAGTCAGCTCCAAGAAGTGGATGCCTTCTTATATGTCTTTTGGAGTTTATTTTGACAGCTCAACTATGAGTTTCTTGCATTTCTGATATATGGATGAAAACAGCTTTGATCCTGGATATCTTCTTTGTTTAATGTTACTACATCCTTCCCACTTAGACTCCCGTTGATATTCCTGATTCATGTCTGCCTTGGATCAGTCAAATTGGGTATGTAGTTGCTATCCCTAGGTTTAGGTTGTTACACTACGGTACACAATTATCTTTTTTACTGCCCAACAGTTAATATATCTTTTTGCTGGTGCATTCACCACCTCGCTGCATAGCTGGTACAATCTGTTTTCTTCAAAATGACAGAAATGTTATAGTTTTACATTTTATTGGAGGTAGGACTGTCCTGCAAATCTATTACATTTATTTTATGCCCAGAAGATAAGAGTTTTAGTTTTTTCAGCTTTCCTTTGTATCAGTGTGTGTACCATTGTTAAAAAAAAAAAAAAAAAAAAAAAAAAAAAACAAATATCTCCTGTGTCGTCTGGATGGTGGTTTTACTTTTCAACTTGGTTTGTTGAAATTTCTATATGCTGGTCTGAAGTTTGCTAATAAGTATAGCAGTCATTATAGGTATTGAAATTGTTAGAAGTTAGTACTCTGCTAAATGTTTTATTCTTTAGGTCATCACAAGAATCAATTATGGCCAAAGTGTCAGTATGAGTGGACTTGCTGGTGCGGTTTCATTGGCCGGATCTGGTGGAGGATTGTGGTCTATCAAAGGAGGGAACTGGCAGATGGCTTCTGGATTGATTGACCGTTCCAATGTTGCATTGCATCTTCAGGAAGAGATAGAATCTATTTCTTCAATTGGGGACCACTATGAACTTAACTCTACCATGGGGAATAGTTATACATGTGATGTTGCGGTAGTTGCTACACCTCTAGATGAGTTGAATGTTCAGTTTTCTCCTTCAGTTTCAATTCCGAAAAGAGTGTTACAACATACACACGCAACTATGGTTAGAGGCCTTTTAAATCCCGTAAGTATCCAGCATTGTTAGAGTTAACACTTGTGTACAATTTGTATGGCATCCCAACCATTAATTGTTTATTTAATTTTTCAACAAGGTATATTTTGGCGTGAATTCAGTGCCAGAACTCCCAGACCTGATTGCCACACTTGAGGATCCTAATCTTCCATTCACAAGCATCTCTCTTCTCAAGCAACATGCCAGGAATGATATCACTTACAAGATATTTTCTCGACAGCCATTGGCGGAGGCACTTCTGGATAGTATCTTCAGGTAATAGTCTAAGTTTCTATCAGCTAGCACTCAGTTGCATTTAACGGGTATAGAATTCAGGATGGGTGGCTTACACTTCTCACGCTCTTGTGTTCATTTATCTGAGTTCTACCCCATTGTCCACTGTCCTGAATTAATGTTAACCTTGAATTAATTGTCATGGTGTAAGTTATTCTTACAACATCATTATATAAAGTGAAAACAAAATAACAAAATTATAAGTTGGAGGAAGATTAAAATTGAATAACATACTACACTATATTTCTTTTGTATTTGTAAAGCATATAGTTTTTGTCTACATTTTGAATGCAACCATCATCATTCTGTATACTAAAAAGAATCATCATACCCATCCTTCATCTACCTCCCTATTGATGTGTTCCATTGGCATCGGATGACCAACAAATAGAGGCTAGTTCATTTTTCTGTCCATGTTCAATCCTTTTATGTTAATTCGCGGACCTCTTACAAAACTGCCTGTAACAATAGTGGCATGTAAGTGCCAAAGTTGTCTTTCTCAGCCCACTACCACTTGGTCTTTCGCTTAGGTCTTGATACTATTTCTTCTTAAAAGACCTACCTATTTTAGCTTATGTAGACTAATTGTTTATTTTTTCATAGCAAACAAAATATAGTAGGTAAAAGTTAAAAGTTTTAGTATGTACATGGAAGTACTCATGAATAATGACTATTATTACATGCAAAATTTTGTTGTTTATACATGACCGGACAAATCATTGTTCGTTTATACATGACTTTCACATGTCTTAGTGTTGTACTGCTAAACTATTGCTTGGGAGGTTGACATAGTAACCTCAAAATTTTGGGGTTGATATTCTTGACAGTAGCCCAAGTTAAAAAAAAGAACATCTCACAAACTCGGAGGCTTAAAGTTTGCATGGTTTGATATATAGTTGGGGTGCTGTACTGCTATTAATTAGCCATGTATGTCTATAACCATCAGATGAAATAATAATATTTGTTTCGCTTCGACATTTAGTGCGAGGAAGGAGACAATACGAATAAATTGGGCTGCGTACCCTCATTATACTGCTCCTGAAGTATTTGCACCCTTCATCTTGGATGGTCAGCACTTGTACTATGTGAATGCATTTGAGAATGCAGCAAGCACAATGGAGACGAGCGCTGTTGCGGCTGAGAATGTTGCAAGACTCATCCTGTCAAGATACTTCAGTGGTGTACCTGTGAGTTTGGGAATCTTGAGCTCTGGTTCTGATGGAGGAGGGGTTCATGTAGATCTGTGACTTGTCTGTGTGTTGTTTTTGGATAATGGGAATTGTGTTACTGTCTCAGCCTTGCTTGTAATTAAGATTAGGTGACAGTGTCACTCAAGGAAATATCTCCCATTGTAATATCTCCCAAAGGTCATAAACAACTCAAGGAAATATGTTGTAAACTGTGAGAACTTTTGAGTTTTGATTATAGCTCTTCCTCCGTCCACTTTGTATAGAAATCAAGGAGCAATACTTTATTTTCCCGTTCTTGACAAATTTTGGTGTACAGACGTATCAGATCTTGAATCTGACTGAGCCATTTCCCCATATCTGAGCAAAGAGCTCAAAGGACATGCCTAGCTCAAAATGTATCAGATTGTTTGGCTCTCACGCGAATGAAGAGCATGGCTTGCAAGTAAACGAGCTACTCTATTTGTCTCACGAGAGGTGTGCACCACTTTGAACTCCACATGCCTTGGCACGACAAATCATTCTCACTTTGATTTAATGCCTCCACTGGTAGTACACAATCAGTTTCCAAGACAAACCTTGTCGTACCTCATGGCCTCTGCCAATTTCGTACCCTCCATCAATGCAGTCAGTTCTGAATGAAAATGATAAGTCTGATGAAGGAAAGGTTTAGAAGCCCCAGCTAAGAATTGCTCATGTTCGTCTCGAAAGATGACTCCTCTGCCAGCATTTCTTGTAGACACAACCTCCATCACAGTTGCATTTGCACCAATCTGCCCCGATTTCTTGATGCGTTGTGTACTTGTGTTACTGTTACACCCGATTTCTCTAACACATTGGCCTTTATAAACTCCTTATATCAGCTTCAGTTGGTCTCTGTTGCTTTGCTTCCCGTAATTGTGCGTTCCTAAAGTTGACATTTTTTTGTAAGTTTTTTTTACAGTAGGAAAATATGAAGTGTTTTTTTAGAACTGTTCTTTTGCCCTTAGTAAGATCTGAAACTGATGCAGGCCCTTAGTTTCTGTCTGCTGAACACATGGATATCAGTTTCAGATCTTAATACACGAGGGTTACTGTCTAGTTCCAAAACAAGCAGCCCCATAAAAGGTTTGGGTTTGGGGAAGGAACTAGTTGCTGGAAGACTAACGGGTTCCTAGAGTTCCATATGGACCAAGTAATGAAAAGATTGTGAGATATAATATCGGAGGTAATATCAGGATGGTCAAATAGGTACTGTAACCAATCAATAAAACCACCATCCCATAGTAAGGGTGTAGATTCCAAACCTGGGAGGCAAAACAGTTCCAAATTTAGGAGGGTAGTCAACTTGATGAGTGCCGGAGGCAAAAGAACAGTTCCTGATTTAGGAGGTTTGGCCTAATATCCATAGTATGCTGTCAATTATCACTGGAGCCCTCGAGGCATAGCTTTGGCAATCACATTAGTCATTCAGGGAAAATTAAGAAGCTTGTGTTTCCCAAAAGTGTTTTCAGCAAAGATTCAACTGCATTTTGTGAGGGTTGAAGTGCTTGGAGGCATTGTGAATATTACATTATTACATATATTTAGTTATTTTCATGTTTTTATTTTTTGTTCAATTTTTCGGGGTTTCTACTGATTGACGAATCTAGAGACAACTACTCTACATATATAATCAAAGACAAGGTGACCAAGTCGTCACCCCTTGTAACTTGTAAGCAAGAAACACATTTCCTTTGTTATTATAGTTTTTTTTTTTTTTTTTGAGGTAAGCGGAGAAAATTTCATTGATAAAAAATCATGACGGTCAAGGTCACGTACGAACAGTCTAAAGACTATATGGCAAGAAACTAAATCTTTATAAGAATTGAAAAACAAGCCTTAAAACTACAAAAAGGATATGAAATCACTAAAAAAATCACTAAAAAGCAATTAACCTTCCTAGTCTTAGTAATAACTCAAACTCTCCACGAAAAAGGCCTAAAACCTCAAGCGGTGTACCTTTCATCGACAAAGAAGAGAGAAAGAAATTACTAGGATTTAGACAGGATCTTTCCTAATCCCATTAGGAGATTATTCTACTGCCGCCTCGGACCCGGGGCTTCCTCAGCCGCTGCAACCTTACTCGACCCTGGTGCCATAGAATCCGACACCTCTGATGCCTCACCATCCTTCTTCTTGTTACGGCTACCTCAAGGTCAGCCCTTCTTTTTTGGGGATTTCCCAGTCTTCCAAATCCCAAGCACCCAATTCGTGAATTGAGAAACCAATGTCCTCCGGATTCAAGGGCAAGGGAACTAGGGCTAGTGCATGCTCTTATAAACTCCCTTCAGCCAACTCAATTTCGAAACCTTCAGCCTCGATCATTTCCATACCTACTAGTCTACTACCACTGCTCGATCCCTCTCCATTCTTTTCATCTCCATGCCTACATGATCTCCATATTAAAATGCTACACTGTAGGTTAAGATAAAAGTTTGGAGTTCTTTTCTTCTTAGAAACAGCAAAATACCCTGTTCAAAAAAAAAGAAAAAAAAAAGAAACAATACAATAATTTGACAAAGAGGAAATTTTACCAATGGTACCTAATATAACATCCATTCATCACTATGGTATATGACATTTCAAAACTATAATATTAGTACCCCAACATGTAAAATTGACATAAATTTGATACATTTCGTCTCTAACAGTGTCAAGTTGACTGCTACAAATACTGTTTCATGGGCAATTATTTTTCTCGGCCTTTTCCCTCTCTCTCTCTCTCTCCTTCCGCCGCACACAACCACACATGAGCACATGTTCTCATCTATATATCTTTTTAATCATACACAAAATTGCTGCAAACTGAACCTTCCTCTTCTTGTTTTTGATTGTTTTCTTCTTGTATTTGCATTAGTTCTCCAATAATTAAAACTCTCCCAAAGTTTAGAATCCAAATTCCAACTAGCCACAAAACTTTGTTGTTTCTCCAGTAAACAATTTCCAATTTTCCGATCTCCATTCCAAGTTTCCAACCCAACCCGATGGAGAACTCGACCCAAGAATCCCCTATGCTAGAACTCATTGACTCTGTCAGAGATTGATGTTTAGGTTGGTAATTAAGAAAAGTAGTTGCAGAAGAAACACAAGTAGCAAAATCTATGAATCCAAAAATTGAAATAAGTTTATGCCATCCATTTTAATGGGGGCATGGGGTTCACTAGGATACAAAAGAAAGGCATACTCTGGGTCTCTGGCTGTCAAATCTCGTCAGACCGTCTCAAGATCTAATACTCTTAGAAGAGAGTGACAGCAAAATGACCTCCGTCGTCAAAGAAAATTGTATCAACCAAGGACACGAAAATACCCCTTTAAAAGTAGAGAGTTAACACCATCATTGATAACAAATACTAAAAGTGATTTCTGTTTTATTGTTTGAGTAACAGTATGATAGTTTTTAAATATGGTGTACTGAACTGATAAATACCCTTCGTTTAAGGTATGGTTTAAAAAATTTCTCTGACAAAATTCTAACCAACAAAATAACGCGACAAAAGGAATCTATATAAAGACAGAAGGAAGGTTCGTTTAAATTGCCATGTCCCAAAAACGACAGGATCTTTGTCACTTCATTCAATTTTATAACGCTACGAGACTAGACTTGAGAGAAGAAGAGAGATTGACCCAGATTGAGATTCACAATGGGGATGATTGGTTTGCTCGTTTCAGATTTCATAATCTCATTCATGTGGGTATCATCAGGTGTTTTCGTCAAGAAATTTGTGCACAATGTTTTGGGTTTCTCTCATGAACCCACTGCTGAGATTCTCAAGTCCGCTCTTTCAATTGTCAACATGTTTTTCTTTGCTTTCTTGGCTAAGCTTACCAAGGGTGGCACATACAATCCTCTCACCGTTTTCTCTGATGCCATCACCGGCGATTTCAGCCGTTTCCTCTTCACTGTTGCTGCCAGAGTCCCTGCTCAGGTTACCTTTTTCTCTTTTAATC
This sequence comes from Fragaria iinumae, assembly GCA_009720345.1. Lineage (NCBI taxonomy): Eukaryota > Viridiplantae > Streptophyta > Magnoliopsida > Rosales > Rosaceae > Fragaria > Fragaria iinumae. The sequence goes on along the minus strand of CM019117.1, from coordinate 18,229,545 downwards.
TGATTATTCAGGTCCAATAGCTCGTTGGTTTCTGTTGAGTTTTGAAATTGCAGCATTTATGTATGAATTACTAGAATCCTCGACTTATTGTTATCTGTCTGTGGAAAAACAAAATGCTATGTTCTTTAGGTTTTCCTTTAATAAGTAGAATTTTAATGGTTGAACATTAGACATGTATGCTAAGTTATGGCTGATTCTATGTTTGCAGTTAATGAATTCTTGATGGAATGTTAGTTTAATGGTTCCTTGCTATCCTTTTAGCCTAAAAGTTGGGCTGTTAGCTTATTTTGACGTTTTCTTGCTGCGACATTGTCATGTATAAATTCTTATCGATTCTTGACTCCTTCCAATTTGTCTTGGTTTCCATCTAAATTCTTGGCTTATTCCCGCTAGTGATATATTCCTTTTGCCTCTTCTGACTAGGCCTGGCCGACCAGTTATCCTTGGTTTTAGAGGGTCCGCATATTTGCTGGTATTAGGAACTTCAGACAAGACTTGATCCTTTAGCTTTTCAGGAGTGCGTACTCCTGGTTTAATGTAATTAGGAAGTGATACAGTAGTGATTCTTTGTTGGCTCTCTCTTTCTGTGGTACCTATCATCATCGCCTATGTCCTAGACCTACCTGTTCCTATTAAATTCATAAACATAACTTGATCTCTTGTGCTGTGTACGCCTGTTAGGTATGAATCAACAATGACCATAGAGAGAGCCATAGGTCCCCTAAGTTACAAGACAGTGCTAATGGTTTTTTCGCTAACGGTTACACTAATGCAGGCTTGACTGGTGTAAGTCGGCTTCTTTTGATATATCTGACTGATTCCTGCATTGGTTGACCTATCACACTAGTAAACTGTAACTGACAGTACTGTGATAAAACCATCCAAAGGGACTCCTACGATTCTGTTATAAAGTTGAATGACAACTTTGCCAGAGTGAAATGCAAAGATCAGAGGCAGTACCCGTGGGAAATGTTTCCCTATCTATAGGACTTTGGGTCTGATCCTCCTATTTCCTAAAGTTGGATTTTTCAAATTTTCTGCTCTTCATGATTTTGACTCTGTATCATGGTAATCTCCCATCAAAAGGGTCGACAATTGTTCAGGTGTGTCTCCAAGCTTGCAGAAGGATTTTACTTCTGATAAATATGATGGCCCATCTTCTAATGTGGGCTGAGTAAATACTGCAGTCAGTCATATAGTTGACCAGCCAGTCATAGTGGCTTGACCAGAAATGCAACCTTATAGACAAGGGGTGCTCCTTTGGCCAGTTACACTGTTACTGGTCGTTTGACATCATTTTGGGGTCACTCCTGTGGCCTCAACTATAGCCAACGTTGGGGTGCTCCTATGGCTCTCTCTACGGTTGGTGGGGCCTCTTTTTTTTTTTTTTTTTTTTATTTTTTTTTATCAAAGTCATAGACATAGCTTCCTCTCTTGTGGCTTGCACAATTGTTAAGTATGACTGGATTCAAACACAAACAAATAATTGCATTTTGATTGTAATATTGGTTGAGAACACCAGATCCCTTTGAGTTGAGGGTATGTGATCTCATTATCCAATTTTGATTGCATTTCCTCTCTCAGTACCGCTTTAGTTTGAAGGATACTGACGCTATATATATATATATATATATATTTTTTTTTTTTTCTCAATCTTGTGACTTAACTTGACAGTCGCTAGGTTCTTGAAAGAAAGGTCTCCATGGTGTTCACCTAATCATGGTGGTAGCCTTTTCCCTTTTACGATGGTGATTTTGGACCACCAGATTAGTTCCATAATAACTGTCTGCTAAGATCTGAATGTGAGTGTGTTAGCTTTGAGTTTGAAACTAGTTGCAATTGAATTTAATCTATGTGAATATGGTAACCCGATTGACTTATTATCAGTCTTGGGAGTTACCGGAAAAGATTTATTTAGTTTCATAGTTTCTTCTTTTTACACGACAAACACCTAATTTGTGTCAAATGTGTCATTTGTATCTCCAGGTTCTTGGCTCTGTTGCTGGAGTTAGGTTCATAACGGGGACCTTTCCTGGAATAGGTCTCGGGCCACGGTTGACTGTTGACATCCATAAAGGGGCCCTTACAGAAGGATTATTGGCATATGCAATCGTTACTATCTCACTTGGTCTTTCCAGAAATATCCCGGGGAGCTTTTTCAGGAAGACATGGATCTCAAGTGTTTCTAAGTTAACCCTGCATATTCTTGGCTCTGATCTGACTGGTGGTTGCATGAACCCAGCTTCTGTAAGTACCCATAAAAACCTAGCACTGTATTTGTCTGCTCCTGTTGTTGTTTGAGTTTCTCATATTGTTGGGAGAAGTTGAATACATTAATTAACTAAGCCTTATTGGCTTGTACATAGGTAATGGGATGGGCTTATGCTCGCGGCGACCATATCACCAAGGAGCATATACTTGTTTATTGGCTTGCCCCAATAGAGGCAACTCTACTTGCAGTATGGACATCTAGGTTGCTGTTTCCACCAAAAGAGGACAAGAAAGCTAAGGTAGAATGAAGTGATTTCAACCGATTTGTCATCTGTTCATGGATGATCTAACCCGTTAGCACTGAAGAAGCTGATCACTGTTGTTTTTACTGATAGAAGCTGGTCATGCTTGAACCACGCTAATTGCTACTGAATATCAAATCATTGTAGCATTGCAGATGTAATTACTGTTCATATGGTGCATTTTAGGCCCTGTATTTGTTTGTCCAAAAAATGATGATCTCTGGACTGCGTTCACAAATTTCAGACTAGAAATAGCATTGTTCCTTGCATTTCCTCGCTTTATGTTGTTTTAGACTTTGTATCTATGATTCTTTTTTCTTTTTTTAAACAACTGAAGATTAAAGACCAAATACTGCATAATCAAAGCAGTGAATGCAGCTCCTCTAGTCCGGTGCAGCATCACATCGATCAAATTTGTCAGGCATTTCGAAAGCAGGAGTGACTGCAGGCATGGTGGAGGTCAGCCGAGATCAAATTATGAAGCAATTTTTTATTCAAAAACATTGGTTTCAAAATTTCTTTCAAACTATCGAAATTTCATAAATTCGGACGGCCTTCGAAAACATTTTCGGAATTAGTATTCGAGTATCAATATTTAAATCGAAGTCTTTTTTTAACACTTGAAATTTCTATCAAAATTTAACTATTTATGAAAATACTGAAATATTTTATCGAAATCGAAATACTTATCGAAAAATAAGTGGTATAAAGTCGCAATATAGCGAAATTTGGAGGTCCAAGTAGAAAAACATAGTTTTTAGGGTCAAACGTGGTCTATATACACGAGTCGGTCTCAGTGTGCTTCCCTCCTCTCTCTCTTTGAAGTCCCCAGAAAACACAGAGAGGAAGTAAGCGCCGATCAAGAAGAAGAAGGAAGAGAAATGTCGTCGTGGAGAGGAAAGCGGAAGGACGAGGAGGACCACGCGTCCGACGGCGACACTGAGGCCCACGCGCCCCCCAAAAAGACCGCCAAAAGAGACTCCTCCTCTGACGACTCTTCCGACGACATCGTCGTCTGCGAGGTCACCACCCCCTCTCTCTCTTTTCGCACTCTTTTCTACTGTTTTCTGTTGCATATATGGTTAGGGTTTCTCTATAGGATCAAAATCAGAGTGTAATTTTTTTTAGGGTTTTTGGTTGGAAATTGCAGATATCAAAGAACAGGAGAGTGACAGTGAGGAACTGGAACGGCAAGGTTATTGTGGACATTCGCGAGTTCTATGTCAAGGATGGCAAGCAAATGCCTGGGAAGAAAGGTTTGCTCTTTTGTCTTTCCTACTTTTCAGGGTTTATCTGCTTATCCTGTTTCTGATTTGGTTGGTGGTTTTCGTATTTCGGATAGTGTAATTGAGTTTCTTATGTTTTAAATAATCAAAACATCAGTTACAAGGATGAATTTTGATTAAATGAAGTAAAAAAGTAGGCTCAGTTTAAGCAAAACACTTGAAAGTGCCCATGCTTATGTTTTGATATTAGCTATTCAAAGGCATGAAAATGATAATGTAAGAGTAAGAGTTTTCCGTGTTATGAGAAAAGGTAATTGAGTTGGGCCATGTATAAGTCTAAACTGAAGAACATGATACTTCAGCAATCTGGACAAGTTGTATAGCTGTTTTAAGATAAGCAAAGATATGGTGAGAAGATACATGAAAGAGGAAAAAGTGGTACTTAGGTGATCAATCTCAATCTTAAGCAGCACTCTTGACAGTCGTTTCACTGAAAGCTAGTGGTAATTAGGTGATCAATCTGTTGCATGAAAAATGGTAATTGAATTGGGTGTGGAAGAATAGTGGTGGAATTAGTTGAATATCTTGAGAGCTATACACCAAATATCGAAAGGCGGGTAGCTTATGGTGCCCAATCACTGAGGATTCAGTGGCCTGGTCAGTGTGCATTTTTACAAGGAAGATATTACTAGATCTATGAGGTCATATTCAATAGAATTCTCAGGTTTTACTAAATTTGCTATCTCTGCATCACGCAAGACGCTCGTGAAATTCATTCTGTTTTTATTTTTATTTTTTGCGAGTGAAGGATCTTTGATCCTTCTGTTAAGTCACCTAACTTGTATAAGACTTTTGGCCTAGGCACTTTAGGAGATTGAGGGAGTGCATGGCTGAGATGATTTCTGTTCCACAAGTAGCTTTGCAGTTCTGGATTTGGTCTTGGTAAAAGATTTGCACCTAGTAGTGGAATGTGAATATCTGGTTTGACTTGAGAGGGTAGGTGAAAAGTCCTTAGCAATGAGTGGGAGAGGGAAAGAGCAGAAAGTGAGCGAAGGGGGCCACCCTTTTTCTGATTTTTTTTTATTGTTATATATAGATAGATTGTCTTAAATTTTGCCGCTGCATTCTACTCATTGAACATAGGAATTTGATGATGCAAAATAGAAGCCTTAGGCGTTGGTGATAGTATGGAAGTAACCTTACTGGAAGACAGGTCGCCAGCTGAAACAATAAAAGAAATGTGAAATAAGCGTTAAGTTCAAAGATGGACTGGAGATAAAGAGTTGTAGGGAAAGAAACCCAAGAAACACTTGGTAGTCTGAATTTCTGAATAAAATGGATAGAAGATATGTGCAAGGTCCCTAAACCTAACCTTACAATACATGGGCACATTAAATCCTAGGCCTCTAAGATCGATAACCTACTAAAGTTCTAATTTAAGTCTCTCTGATGCTTCTGCATCATTCAACTCAAGGAGCGGAATGCCTAAATTGAGAGGTAAGCAGGAAGGCACATGTGAACTTGTGAAGAGTGTAAAATGGGAAAGCATACCAGTAGTCTTCCTAAACCTATCAGTTGCATGCCACCGTCTGTCGGCCCTTGTCGATGCTCATGGATCTGGTAGGTCTAATGCTTAAGGGCATAGATATTTGTGACACATGTGCCTTCAGATAGGTGTATGACTCCTATCGTGCCAGTTACATTAATGTATACGTCATGGACATCAAATTAACCATGTACGCAGTTCAAACTTCATATAGCCTGGCTCCAGAAGAATGAATAGCAAAGTCAGCGAGTGGAGGATGAGGAGGTGCAGCAAGGTGGAAGAAAGAAAGCAACCTAAGTCATTCGGATCGGACTTGCCAATAAATTGCAACAATAGTCTAGTTTCCAGCACTGTGGTTCTAATCCTCCATCCTTGCCTACCAGATAATCTCTCCAACTTCATGTGGTATCACATTATCACTAGCAACCCGGCAGCTTTAGTATTATTTGTTTTATTTTATTTTTTGAATTTGATGGGGGATGAATACTTTTAAGACTTTAGCAGCTTCTTCCAGAGTGTCATGTGTATTCTTTTCTTAACTTCTTGATGGCTTAAAAACTCTTTTCCTGAAAAACCATCCACTACTTATCCAGAAGCTAGATAGGGAACAATACCATGAATAACTGAAGACCCAAAGTGGCATGTACAAGAACCATAAACTAAGACTCACCTTTTGAAAATTTTGGGCTGCCTCCTCACCAGCACGTGAACTGATGGACGTCTCTAAAACCTCCAGTACTTTTGCAGTACATCCCCTAGCATCATACACACTAGTGGCACTCATCATTTCCCTGATAAACAATTCAACCCATTCTGCACCATCTGCAGTTGCTTGGAGCTGATGTGTTCTCACCCCTGACAAATTAGGGAGGAATTTAAGTAGTTGAAAAGACACTAATAAACCAATATCAACTTATGCCTGAAGCATATTAACTAATAAAATGCTGCTAGGCTATGCTTGGATGATGATTACTATTTCACTATTTCTTTTGTCTCCAGAATATGTTTTAAATTCATTATTTGGTGCATAGAATGACACTATTTCCCTTGTTTTCAGGAATCTCACTACCGATGGATCAGGTATGCATCTTAATGTACTTGCATTTCAATATCTGTTCAGCAAATTTCCTATTGATCAGTGTTTCCTTTGTGCAGTGGAATGTTCTTCTGAGTCATGTGGATGAGATTGACAAGGTTGTTAACGAGACTGCGTAAGGATAACTCTTGTGCTTTAACTAGAAATATGTTAGCCTGCAATGTAATTTTGTTTAGGCTGTGAACACAGTAAACCATCCGTGATGCTTTTGTATCTACCTGGAATTGATAACTTTGCTGAGGTCAATGACAATGACTTGTGCTTGGAATTGGACTTGTTGTCATCCATGTATGCAAGTACTTGATCAACAATCTGAAGTTAAGTTACCTATGGTCTGATGTGCATATAGATTGCTGCCTCTGAAGCTGACGCTTATCACTTTTTAAGAATCTCAGTGCAGAATCTTTTTGTAGAAAAAAACTGTCACTGAAGTGTTGAATTAATATAATTCCATCTTTATCTCTTCATTTTTTGCAGTTTCTTTTTTAGTACTGAATGAAATGTCTTATCAAAGTTCAACTATCTATGAAAATACGGAATTTTTTCTTGAAGTCGAAATTCTCAACTTGATTTAATAAAAAATCATAAGAAATACAAAGTCGTAATGTAGGAGTTCTAAATCATAAGTAAAACAAAGTAGTAATGTAGCTAAACCCTAGGGCTCTCTAGCTCTACCGGCCCTGGCTATGCAACCTCATCTCTCTCGCCTCTGGCTCTGGTAGATCCGGCTCTCTCGCCTCTGGCTCTGCAGCCTCTAGCTGTGGCGATGACGGTGGCAGTAGCGACGGCACTGCTGAAGGTGATGACCGAGGTACAGATGTCGTCTGTCGTCTCCTGAACAGGGAGTACTAGGGGTGTGGGATCATGCGTCTTTCCCCATAGAAGCACAAGAAGCCCAAACATGATGCATATCGCCCCTAAAATGCTGAGTATGTGAAAATATATTAGTTATAACTTAAAATAGAAAGTTTTTACTAAATAAATGCCTAAACAATATCAATTTTTTTTTTTTTTTTACCTCCCCATATGTATGACGTCCCGCAATGCTAATAGACTCATAACCATCACAAATATCAATGAGATGGGGCTTAAAGCAGCAACAAATACAGGGTCTCTCATCCTAGTGAGTGTAATCTGGATGAATGAAGCAAGACCACAAAATACGACGCCCTAAACCAGAAAAATATTAAATAATAAATCACTTGAAATAATAAGTAATGCAAAAACCAAAATACATTCTCATTCTTTTGATAGAACTCACTGCATATATGTAGCTGACTAATCGGATGTCTGCTATAACATACCATACATGTGGAGATCTCACCTCCAATCCCAGAGCAACTAGCACAGTCATAGCCGTACCCAACGCAGAAATATAGAAACTCAGCCATATGGCTAGTCCTACCTGCTCTGCCACCTTCTTCTGTTGAAGATACAAAATAAGTCAAACACGATTATAATCTTAGATAGGATAACTATTAACTAATTATAATAGCCTTGTAAATAACATTAATGGTATCCGTATAAATTTTCAGATAAAAGAAAAAACTTACAATCTGGAGATTGTACCAAACTGACGCAGCTAATGACACTAACACCAGAAGAGGACCACGAAACCAGTCCTCTCGAAGTTCACGCTCAGTCCTTCCAAACCGAGCAAACCGAGTACCAATAGAAGTGTGCATGATACTGATGGAGGAGCCGTGATAAAATCCAACGATACAACCTCCGCCCACCATCAATATCATGCCTAAAACCTTTGCCTGAAAGCTCCAAGCAGTCCAGTGCACATACTCCATCCTGAAACAAAAACAATAAGCTCAAGTATATAAATGTATAAAGAAAAACAATCATTTTGTTTAATGTAGTTTAATGGTTATTTATCATAAATCTGATTTTTATCTTTTCAAATACAAGAAAAATACAATTACTATGGATACAAGCAAAATTTCCATTTAACAATATTGCTGACTCATTCAAAGGGTCTAACGATGGAACAACCGAACAAACAGAAAAACAAAGCTTCATAGATCAGATTTTTCCAAAAGCTTCTCATCTCCCAAATTTGGCTCATAAAGATTGGAGACTTGAGGAGTCAATACATGATCAAGAAATCAAAACAAAACAGCATACAGTCCGGCTATTACTGATTGAAGTCAACAAATCAGTAAAATTTTGACCTCAGAACAGCACCCTATGGTAACACAATTGTTTATATCACACTTGGTTTGCCGAAAACTATCTTGCAACATAAAAATGAGAAAACTGATGTATGGTTCCCCAACTGTGGGGAACAAGTCATGATCAACGATGAGGCGCACTACAAGAAAGTCTAAGACTATCTCGCAGGGCACAACAAACACAGGTGCGTCAAAGGGTAGTACTTGACGGTAGCCAAACTTATGCAGCAGAAACCTGAGGTTGGATTTTGGAACTTACACATCCTAGCTCACATAACCAGTCAGATATCTGAGTTGACCCAACCAGGCTAACAAGGCTCATCTATCCTACCAGTCTAGTTGATAAAACTTGACATATAGAATCAATGATATATTGATTAAAACCATTCAAAAGACCAAAAAGAAACCCTGAAAAGAACTGAACAGAATGATACAACCATTAATTAATCAACCCTGAAAAGTTCAGATACGTTGTAAAAGACAGATACCACCAGATGAATCTCCATCACTAATTTCACCACATATCTTACAGGCTTTCACATAAATGAGCCAGATTCACATAGCTGAAGATTCGCAAACTTTAAGAAGAAAAAAAAGTTCCCTACACTTCACATCCCATAAATACAAGGAAAATAAAAAAAAATACTTCAACTCAAGATAACTACAATAAAAAAAGTCAACAAGATTATGAGCAATATTCAACAGTCAGAAAATGTCACACCCTAATTTTCGAAAGATAATTTTCAAAAATTTTGGCATAATATAACTTAAAATATTAATATCCTAACCTGTTTCAACAAACTATCTCAAGTAACTAGAACTAAATAACGGAAATGTAAATGTCAAATAAACTCATCAACCAAGTTAAACATTATATCTCCTTAAATTACATTAATTTCAAAAGTCTAGTAATAATAAAGTCGCTCACATGAGCTTAAAACTAAACTGCACAGAAACTAAAATCCTACCACTATGTCTCTGCCTCAACCCTGCTGATCATCACCTGCAGGTCCTCTGCCTCAACCCTGCTGATCATCACCTGCAGGTTTAACCCCTACACCATGAATTGGTGCACCGAGTTGTAAACAACAAACCCGGTAAACTAAAAAGCTTGTATGAGTAATTCCCAAAAATAACTCAACCCAACATCACATAAAATAAAACCGGTAATTCCTGCTTAGAACTTAGTTCAGGAATCGCCTCAAAACAATAAATTTCGAAAGTGAGTAAATAAGAAAACCCAACAAATCACAAAACAATCAAATCATAAGTGAATCCTGCAAAATGGATAGTTTAGGAAGTCCACTAAAATTCACACAAATAAGATTAAAGAATCTCATGCATTAAGCATAGTTCAGGAGATACTCAAAGCAAGGAAGTTAAAAGACAACAATTAAAAACAATGTTAAACCCACATAACCAATACTTTTACAAATATACATATACCCATGAGTCCTATATACCAATAAGGTATCTCCCATGACTTACAACAAACACATATACCCATGAGTCCCAGATATTAATAAATATCTCTCATGACCTACAACAACAATTTATGTACCCATGGGTCCCAGATACCTTCAGGTACCTCTCATGACCTACACCGACAGACGGACTAGAGCTCTATTCCTAACCGTAACCAATCACCCGGCCAAAGGCTTGGAACCCAGTTTGACTGTCCAATAATAATCACAAAATAAATAATAGCATCATAACCGTAATTAATCACCCGATTAAAGGCTTGGAACCCGGTTTGACTATCTACAAAACATTTCACCAAAAGAGTAGAATCATCATAACCGCAACCAATCACCCGATTAAAGGCTTGGAACCTGGTTTGACTATCTAAACCACAAATCACAATATAATAAAATCATCATAAATCAACACAAGGAGCACATCAAAAAAATAATATCCTTCCACATAGATATATTTATACAAACAAACATAGATATCCCCACAAGAATAATCTATCAATAGCCAAAAACATTATGATCACATGAACCTTAAAAATAATCATATAATAGGAAAACTTGTTTTAACTTACCTATGAGCCGTTGGCGATCAAACTCATATATTTTAAAACAAACAAAAACATAATTTTTTTTTATTATAATCATCATCATCACAATCATCATCATAATCATTCTCAAAACAATTATCATCATCATAATCATCCTCATAATATTATCATAATCATCCTCATAATAATTATCATCATCATGATCATCATCATCAAAAATCAATCATCCTAATCATCATCATAATCATCCTCATAATAATTATCATCATCATAATCATCCTCATAATAATTATCATCATCATAATCATCACCATCAACAATCAATCATCATAATCATCATAATCATCCTCATAACAATTATAAATAATTGGTCCCAAAGTGGACCTTAGTGAGATTTTACTCACCTAAATAATCTCGCTGCGTCTTCAACACAAAATAAGAGCCAAGCCCAAAACACACTTCACAAGTCACCTATAATTACACAAATAATAACCTTAGTAACCAAGGTATCATAGGATATCAAACACCCTTAAACTAAACCTTATCCCAAAGGAGGACAACTTTTCAAGGTTATCGAATTTAACGACCCAAAACTGCTGCTTTTAAATCCCAAAACAGAAACTTCAACCTTGCACAGTGCTCTATAGGGTGTGAGGCTGGTATGAATAGAAAGAGGGGAGTGAGAGCTTTCCAAAGATACCAAGCACGCCCAAATCCGTCGCCGGATGGCCGAGTTATGGCCGGAAGAAGTTTGAGGTGGAAATGGAGACGGGAGAGAGAGAGAGAAACCGCAGGGGTCAATCTGCAAAATTTAGGGTTTCTGAAAATAACCCACAAATTTTTCTATTTATACACTTCCCAAAATCGGAAACTAACTTCCTCTGACCATAACTTTTTCATACGATATCCGTTTTACGCGTGCCGCGTGCCTACGAACTCGTATCGCCAAACTCTACAACTTTCATGAAGAAAGTTTCTCAAGAAACACAACGAAAAAAAAAAGTCAACTCTATTACCCTTAAAGAAGGTAGAACCGTTTCGGGTAACTTATGCATCCGAACACTTCCGCTCTTCTTTCGAACCTCAAAAACACACTAACTTCTAACTCAAAAATTCTTAAATAATATTAGAAACTAATATCAAATTTCCGGGGTATTACAGAAAAAGTTCTATCGACATTTGCTATTTATATAAGAGATGTAAGCATCAAGATAAAAGAGAAGCCACTGCAAGAAAACTCCAGAAAACACTGATCCATGTAAATATGAACACAAACAATACTTGGTGGCCTCTACCACCTGGGATCAGGCACACAATAAGTGAAGGAACTGTAAACATACACCATACAGAATTTCTTAACCAAGAGAACCTGGTTGAACTTTAACCTGAAATACCTCTAACTTCCACTGAGTTGCATTAGGAGAAAAAAAGACAAGACCAATATCAAAGCTCACAAGCCCAACCAATATACTTTTTCCAGTGCAAGTTCTACGTATCAACAACCACGCACAAGCCAATACAAGCATAATCTTGTACCGATACGTTAACAAACTAAGGTGTTATATATAAATTTGGGTTAGTTAGAAATATACCCAAAAAAGCATGCTGCTATAAAAGTCAGCGCTGGACCACAAGCAGCCATGGAGGAAGAGAAGCTGGCCGATGTATATCGAAGTCGCGTGAAAATACAGAACTGGCTCACAAGTGGTCTGCTAAAAAAAATTATTAGAATACATATCATATAACATAACATATAATTTTATTAAATCATAGTCTTTCGTCTATTAATGTTATGTATTAAAATTAAACCTATAGTCACTTACTCAAGAATAGCAAGATGAAGAACCCGCAAGGCTCCTATCCATCCCAGAGGAGGCCTCTCCGTCCTACATACAAATACAAAATTATGTTAGTTTAAACAAATTAGGACCTATGTTAACAGTGTATTGAAACCAATATGGTATGAATACATACCGTGTAACCAGCGCAGCAGATGCTAATGTAAGAGATGCTAGCAGGTTTTTATAAAATAAAAACACTGCAACCGTCATCCCCTGCTGAAAAGCCCTCCTGCAAATAATGGAGTTTCCCCCCAAAATCAATGGAATCATTGGTCCAATGATCCAAGGGGAAACTCCTAAGATGGTCTGCCCGATCCCAGCCATGCAGCCAAGCTCAAGAGGTATGCCTATCAAAACCAAATCAAAGTGAAACTAGTTTCTACAAAATGTTGAAAAAAAATAAAGAAAGCCAAAAGCTTATTATAAGTTATCTACAGATTGTCAACAATTCCATCAAGCATCAGCTGAACACTAGTATAGATGAAGAATATCAACAGCTCAGGTAGAAAAAGGGGTCATTTGGAATAGTTGGCATTGGATCTCATTTACCATATCTCCTCCTGAAGACCACATAGTCTTTTATGTGTATAATGGAACATTGATGATGTACCTCTAAATAAGTGGAGAGATGGTAAATGAGAGCCCAAGTGCTGCATAGTGCAGAGATAGACATGCATCCATACTTAGAGCATAAAAATGAGCTTAGATAAAATTCTGTGTAATAGGTGATGGACTGCTTAGAAACACACACAGACACATAAGCTCATACAGAAAATATTATCACCAGAATAAATACATAAATTTCCAGGAGAAAATTCGTCCGTGAAATTTACAAGACTTTAATCCTTATGTTTCAATGTGAACTCGAATTCAACCAACCACATATCACTAGTTCCAAATCCTTAAATGCCAAATTCATATTAACACCATTCATTTGTCTATTTCCACCAACCCGAGATAAGGAATTCTGGACTTAATCTAATTCTTATTTCCGTCCAAAAAAGATAAAATTATCTTCCTGCATTCTTAATAAGATCCACACATTTAAGTTTAAACATAAAGGTATCATTCTAGCTTAAGAACATACACTACTCTAGAGGTTATCTCTTAACAACATGGTACCTAAAATCGCAAGCCATTTGACTCATATTTGAGGTGCTAGACAACTAACCAAAATATGATGCAGTTTTATGTTGAAGGAAAACTTACACGGAAAGCTGATTCCAAAAAGGCATAAGTATCTCAAATAAAGTCTGAAAATGGTGTCGTAAGTTTACTTTGAAAAGTTTAAGAATGTCTATGTTCAGTTGGTGATGAATCTGAACAAGTTTGAATGAAAGAAACTATTGAAATAAAAAAGAAAATGCAGTAACATGGTAACAATTTTGCAGAATTTCTTAATGCAGACTCTCAACTTTATAAATTCATAGTTTAATGTACAAAAATCATTTTCAAGAGATTTCAGTTCTGAAATGATCTTTAAGATGTCTACTAAAACCTTTGTAAAGAGACTACTTCCAAATAGCCAACCTAAGTGTACAGTGTTTAGTAAATAGACAATTGGGTCGAAAACTCAGAAAACTGAACTGCAGAATTTCTTGATGCAGACTCTCAACTCTGAAAAATCATATATTAATCTAAACAAATCCTTTTTAAGTGATTCAAATTCTGAAATAATCTTTAGGATGTCTGCTACAACTTTTATGAAGAAACCTACTTCAAGTAACCAACCTAAATGTACAGTGTTGTAGTAACAATAAGACTGGCTCCAAAACTCAGAAAACTGATTTGCAGAATGCAGACCTTAACTTTGAAAAATCATAGTTTAATCTAGAAAACTCATTTTCAGGAGATTCAAATTCTTGAAGGATATTTAACATGTGTACTGCAACTTTCATGCAGACACCAATTCCAAATAATGAACCGAAATGTACAGTTTTTAGGAAAAAGGCTGATGTGTTCAAAACTCAGAATGACTGATTAATATAGACCTCTGTTTCCAGCCTCAAACACTTGAGCAACGAATTCTAAATGAAATTGCATGAAACTACACAGATACCAAGCCTAAAGTACAAGCTTTACCATACATGCAAATAGATTCTGAAATGAATGTCTAAATCATAAGATATGGTTGCTCAAAGCTAACTACATGAACAAGTGCAGAAATTTCCTAAACTGATGTGACATCAGTTCTATGATGCTTAAATGCTCATATATGTTTCTTATTCATTCTAAGATCTTGTTGGTCAAGAGAAAATAAGAATTCTAATCCAAACAGTAACCATAGGATTACTCAGGACACCCAAATTGCATAACCAAAATTCTATAATCATCTTCATCAGTTTCTATTCTGTTTGGAAAAGAATAAGGCTACAAATGAGCAGAAGCTTAAGCTAATTTAGACAACAACTAGGCTAGACCTAAGACCAATTAAGAAAGCAAGAACATAAACATAAAGCTCTTCTTCTGTTCAGGTATCTCTCCCAATTAATCAAAACCCAGATCCTCTCCTACTTTCTTCTTAGTCACAAACACAAACCTGAGATTGGATTGGAAGAGGAGCTCCGAGCTCGCGGCGGTGGTCGGAGGAAGAAGGGCTTTCAGCTGCGTCTCTGCTGCCGGAGATATATGGAGCTATTGCATTCTGATTGGAGAGCAGCCCCAAATTCCCCATTTTCATCTCAATTCCATTGCCGGAATTGGCAACAGAACGCCACCCAGTTAAACCCATCTTTGCTAATAGCGGCAAAAACACACCTACTTCTAGTTTGTTTGAATTAAACTTCTATATCTGATCGCACGGCGTCGTTTGGTCTCTATTGCTATTTCAGTTTTCATTTTTCTATTTTTTATTTTTTATTTTATAAGAAAAATGTTCTAGGATATTCTGTATCTTTCTAGATATTCCTTATGTGTGTCTTGGTCTTATGCCAATAAGATATGAAGTTTGACTAGATCTATGTATTCTTTATTCTTACCTAATTGGTACTGTGTAATTCTCTATATAAATGGCTTCTATCAATAAATAATACACACATCTTTCACGATTCTCTATTCTCAAATTACTTTCACTTCATCATGTTATCAGCACTTGGCTCAACCCTTGAGCTAATATTTTTCCTAAACCCTAAAACCAAAACCGAAGCTCTCGGCCCTGCCTCGGCCGCCACCGCTGCTGCCGCCGCCACCACCGTCACTTTCTGGCCGCCGCTTCCCGGCTGTCCGCTCCAGTTCTTTCTTCTCATCCGATCAAGCATTCAAGTTTTTACGGTATGTTTACTTTACAACCCTAAAACTCTTCAAAGTTCAATAACCTCGGGGGAGATAAAGTGTTTTCTCCCCTTCTTCTACTCCATTCTATGCTTGGGTCGGTGTATTTGCAGGTTTAAAATCCCGGTTGTCCTCCCCGGGTCCAAAGTTGTGTTTGATCAACTTTGGTTATTTCTTTTTGAAGGTGTGTTTGATCACCTTCACACAAGTTTTCCGGGTCGTGTTTGATCGACTCGGGACACTTAGGGTTGTGTTTGATCAACCCTAAAGAGACAAACCAAATATAAAAGCATCGTATTTGAGTATCCTTTTTGGGTCTCAACAGAAAACTAATACGACTTGTTCTCTCTTGTATGCAGATGGACAAAGGCATCGAATTCGACGTCCTCGACGCCCATGGTACCGAGTACCATCGCTGGGTCTCGGATATAGAGCAGACCTTCATTGCTAAGGATCTGACCGAGACCATATTCCCCGATCCAACTCAGGAACCGCCTAACAAGAGAACAAAATCTCAGGCGCTCATGTTCCTTCGTAAGCATATCGATCCCACACTACGTAGGCAGTATCAATCAAAGCATGATCCAAAAGATCTGTGGGATGCACTCGCCAAACGCTTCGGCAATATCCATTCAACCTTGCTCCCAGAACTAATTGCTCGCTAGGATGAAATCCGACTTTTGGATTACAAGAAGGTTGATGACTTCAACAGGGATATGCTTTGCCTACAAGCTCAACTGAGTTCATGTGGAGTCGAGAAAAGTGATGCCGACATGATCGAAAAGACTTTTTCGACCTTCCCTTCAGCTGCTAAGATCCTAATGAACCAGTATCGACTTGAGTTCCAAAATAAAAGGATTACAACATTTAGCGGTTTGATGACGCAACTCCTTATGGAAGAAAAGAACAACATGATCAATGATCAGCATAATTTGCGTCCTGTAGGCACCCGGAAAATTCTGGAATCTAATTATAACAGCAAACAGAGTCAGAAGGCTCCGAAACGCAAGGATCAACATCGGAATGAACCTTACGCACGTAAGAATCAGCACCATCGTGCCTCTGGTTCTCGGGGACAAGGTAGTGGCTTTAGTGGCCGTACCAACTCATGGCGTCGAGACACCGGTGCCGCCGGCCCCAAGGGCGGCGCCGCTCCTCCTCAGAAGCGGCATGTTCGCTCTTCTTCTGCCTCTGATGGTCAATGCAACAGATGTGGGTCTAAGGACCACTGGTCTAAAAGCTGTCGCGCTTCTGCAAATATTGTTACCGCATACAAGAAATACAAGGAATTGATCGAAGTCAATTCCACTGAAAACAATTGAGTTGAACATAAGGTTACCTTCAGGGTCGCAGACCCTAATGAACAATGTTCTGACTTAGATGCCCCTGACTTTGACGTCACCGGCTAGATTGTTTTCCCTTTTACAAGTCATGATGTAATAAGGCATCATTAGCATGCCATGCTTAGTTTTCTTCTCAATTGTTTTGGAGACCCTTATGTACTCTTTTCAGCGCATTAATAGAAGTCTATTTCTTTCTGGTTCTTCTTGTCTCTACATGGTTCGAATTGATTGACATTTACCTTAGAAAATATGGCATCAACGCCGTTTTCGGTCTCTCCCTCAGAGGAGGTGACGTACGGCGCCGTGACTCTCAAGGAGAGTTACTAACGTTTTTTCCGGTTCAAGTCTTTTACCCTATAGCGGATTTTTCATCATCAATTGTTCAACTAAGCTCATCCAAGTTAGTATGATGTCTTAGAATTGTCTGAAATTAAGGAGCTAGTGGTTTTAAGTGTGCCTCGCACTACCGACCCTCCAAGGACATGCCTGGTCATACTTAATTTGGAGTTACCGAAAGCTTTTGATTTTGGTTTCCCCTTACGCTATTACTCCAAATTGCCGTCTTGTAAAAGACATTAAAGACTTGACTAAACCGGATCATCATCGAATCCTCTAGGTTCTCTAACCTTGGATTTGATCATCAACACGTCCCTGTGGCTGAGCATACGCCTCCATGCCACCAGCAAGCTTCAAAAGCTTCGCTAATGCCAAATCTGCGAAAAACAGTAATCTGTCCTCCCTGGACAGTCCCTTCGTTTGAGCTTTGTGAACAGCTCCGGACTAACCAGACAGTGAGCTTTATATCATTGGAAAGCTCTAAGTGTCTAGTTTTGAGAACATTTTTCGGTTTGTCTATATCTATTTTAACGAAGGAGTTATGACTGTTTTAGTGCGCAAAGGTCATTCTGCGCGAGAAATTTTCAGCACTCTCGGGATTGTTGCTACTTTTAGTTTTTTCAATCCTTCTAAAATGGTTCGATATCGACCTATTTACTCATATATCTACTCTCTTTTGTAGTTATGTCTCTTGGAGAGATCGAGTGCCTCGCGGATAGTGGATCAACCCACACTATTCTAAGGAACCGGCAACTATTTCTTGAGTTAGTGCCTTGTAAATCATCTGTGACGACAATGATTGGATCTTCTCCTGTGATCCTCGGGCGTGGAACCGCTCGCTTATTTCTGCCTCATGGCACTATGATCCATGTCACGGACGCTCTTTATGCCCCAAAAGGGCACCGAACCTTGTTGAGCTTTAAGGATATTCGCGCTAATGGCTTTCACTTAGAAACTCATTGTGAAGATGGAACTGAGTTCTTGTATATAACTTCTCATGAATACGGACGTAAACCTATATTGGAGAAACTCCTGAGTCAATCTAGTGGTCTTTACCTCACTACGATTCGGATTATCGAATCCCATGTAGTCGCCAAACAGGATCTTTGGAAATCCGACTCATACAAGCTTTGGCATGATCGACTTGGTCATCCCGGAAGGGACATGATGATCCGAATTCTGCGTAATTCTCATGGACATCCCTTTTTCAGATCAAAACGAAAACATTTGGGATATGATATCACTTTGAATCATAGTGGTGACACCTCAAATGGTCATCACGGCCCACAGGGGACTTTGACGTCTCCCAGGCACGGCACCAACTTCCTGATTGCCGCTCGGCCGATCCCTCAAGCAATTGAGATGCGCCGTTCTTCCCTTGATATGTCATTGACTCTTTCAAATGCTCATCGTTCGTTTTGCAAAGCTTGCTCTTTAGCAAAAGTAGTATCGAGACCGTCTTACGCTAAAGATAACACCGAGAACATTCCATTTCTACATCGTATCCAAGGTGATATTTGTGGACCCATCCATCCAGAATGTGGACCATTTCGATACTGTATGGTTCTAGTGGATGCTTCAACGCGTTGGACTCATGTCGCACTCTTGTCCACACGTAATGCTGCATTTCCAAAACTCCTAGCACAAATTATTAAACTCCGGGCTCACCACCCGGATTACCCAATTAAGTTAATTCGACTGGATAACGCTGGAGAATTTACATCAAAGACTTTTGATGACTATTGCATGTCTATCGGGATTGAAGTTCAGCATCCTGTACCCCATGTTCACACGCAAAACGGTCTCGCTGAAGCTACGATTAAGCGGCTTCAGCTTATTGCTCGGCTTCAGCTTTTCTCTATTTTAGGCTTTTTTAGCTTTACTTTTCATTTTTGTTCTTTTGTTCATACGTGAAGGTTATGATGTCAAAGAGCTGCCACATACTTTGAAGTAGAGTGAGAGTATTCTCTTGTTTGTTGATAATTTGGAGAAGATCTAGTATGTGAATTTTCATATTTAGTCGCTCACTTATATTTGATTTTTTTTTTCATCGGCGTTGGAGCGTTTTCCAAATAATAGTCGTTTGAAGGATTTTCAATCCTAAGTTTAGCGAAGTAAAGCCTACAAATTAATTGCACACTAACCAAATGAAACCAATTTGGATTAAATTCAGTTTACCTCTTCAATCTTTAAGACAAAAATAAGTTTGATCCTTCATTTTTTTTTTTTAATCAAGCTCATCCATACATTTTTATTTTTCATCAGTCATCTCCAAATTTGAAATTTGACTTGAACCATGACGTCATGAGCTGTGCTGGCTCTGACCAAGGTTCTAAAAAACGTTGGGCGCTAGTCGGGCAGACAGCGCCCAAAAGATTAATCGGGGATTAATCGGATTTGTATTTTTTGCATTTATTTTAATTTTTAATAACAAATAATTGTATAAATACAATTAAAATAGGTATTATAATGTCTAAAAATAATTAAACAAACAACATATAATGCTGAAAATACATAACATATGTCCTTAAAAATGTACTAACAACAATGTTCTTACGAAAATAAGAAATACAATTCAACATTTCAACAACAATGACATTGATGATTGAAGCAAGTAAGAAACACAATTAAACAATAATGTCTTTAGGAAAATCCGAAAATAAAAAACACAATTCACCAACTAAGCAACAATGTCCAAAAAACAATTCAAATAAAGAAAAATACATTCTTGCAAGCCTACTCCTCCAATTCTTCTTCTCCATATCCTTCAAGTACTTCTTCGGTATCGGAGTCAAACTCAAAATCTATGATTTCTTCTTCCTCTCCATCTGAATCAAAATCTTCTTCAAGTTCTCTTATTTCTTGAATCCTAGAACTTCTCCTAGGCTCTAAGACACTATCCACTCCTAAATCATTTCCAACCAATTCATTAGTGACATCGGACAAAGTATCCTCATCACCACCATCAACAATCCAACCTTGTGTATTAGTAGCTTCACTAGCAAGAAGAACATCCACATTTCTCTCTCTCTCTCTCTCTCTCTCTCTCTCTCTCTTTTCTTTTTGTTGAGAATCTGTCGTGCGTTGCCGACTCGCCGTCGACTTGTGAGTTGTGAGTTGTGACTAGAGGGGATGAGAGAGGAGAGAATAGACTCAATAGAGACAGAAAGGACTTAAAGGAGAGACAGAGAGGAGAGAATAGAGGGGACGACCGGATGAGAGAGGAGAGAATAGAGACAGAAAGGCGAGACAGAGAGAGGAGAGACGGAGATGAGAGACGAAGAGAGGAGAGACTGAGACAGAGAGAGAATAGAGGCGAGGGCGCGAGGCTGGGTAGATTAGGTTTTTTTTTTTTTTTCCCTTTGGTTTTCACTTTTCACTTAAAAAAAAAACGTTTTTTGGTCCGCCCAGGCGGCTAAAAAACGGCTGGCCGCCTATACTCGCCGATTTGCCTAAAATCTGGACGACAACCCTTCTCCGGGAGCCCAGGCGGCGCCTAGGCGGCCACCCAGGCCGTTTTTTAGAACCTTGGCTCTGACATGGAGTGCCCATTTTAGACTTGCACTACGTCAATTTTGCCTTCAGACGAGCGGCAATGCCCGTCGTCTGATCAATTTTTTGCGTGTCGTCTATCCAGCTGCCATCTGATAAGCTCTCAGACGACAGGCAATGTTCGTCGTTTGATAGATATTGTACGACAGACAATATAATCTCATTTGTCGGCTGTGTGCATATAGATTTGTAACAAACTCTAACTTTTTGTCGTTAGACATTGGCTATAACGACATAAAAGTATCGTTGAAATTACTTTTATACTAAAAGTGAGAAATTGTATGTCGTCTCACACAAATTCAAACGTCACTTATCTGTCGTATGAGATATAATGTATGTCGTCTCACACCAATTCAAACGTCACTTATCTGTCGTTTGATATATATCTCAGATAACATACAATATGATCTTTTACTTTAAGACGACATATAAATGTTTTTTGAAAGATGTAGAGACATCAGAGTCCATGAGACTATCTGTTGTCTGATTTTGATTTGGATGTCAATTTTATGGGAATTTAATGTCTCAACAAAAGCATTTGCACAACATGATTCAGAAATCTCAAATTCATTCTAATTGCCAAAAACCAACATATTTTACATAGAGTTACTTGTTCTAAATAGACTTATAAGCTATAACATAAAAAGACATCAAACCAAATATTAGCAACTGCAATAGTGGTGTACTCTATAGTGCAGAAAATCCTCCTAACTGCAGTGATGTACTCTGTTACTTCCTTCATACTCAAACTTCGAAAATCCTCCTAATTAGCAATGTTAGTTACATACCCTAAACCTTAAACATCAGAACTTGTTTTGCCCATTCAGCCCGAACTTCATCAATTTGCTTTGGTGTATAACGCAGACCCTGCTTAGTTTTCCACTGCAAATATTAAAGCAAGCACTACGTTTATGGTACGAAAAACTTCAAGTCAAACATGTAAATGAAGTCAAATATAAATACTTTAGCATCAAAAGCACATACGGTAGTAGCAAACTCCAAATCCTTGTCTGCAATAATATCCATCATGTAACGCATGACCAAATATGCACAAGTTTTGCCATCTTTTTGCTCTGGAATGCCCTGCAATTTCAAGAATAAATGACACTATTGGATTGTAAATAATGGAATAACGAAATAGTACAAAAGGGAAGAATCCAGATACTTTAAAAGAGAAGAAAATGTATAGACTAGTATCCTATTATCAAAATCACCGCGTAATTTGGCCAAGAAACAATGAGAAAAATCAGCCATAGGATGTGATTTCTGTTTTCCTACTACCTCAAATTGAGTTAACCAAAGACAAAGTGTATCAAAGAAAAGAGTTCTTGATTTCTCAAGCGAAATGTCAATAATTGAAATGGATGTTTGTGCCGTTCCCCATAGGAATGGTCGTCATCAGATGTATTGCCCTACATTGCCTCTGTCTCTATGCCGATATATTCTCCATACCCTCTAATGCAATAATGAAACAAAGAAAGACTACATATAAGTCTCCTCCAATACAAACTGGAAATCTCTACCCTATTTTTATTTTTTTTTATTTGAAGGTGTGACTGGTACTAAATAATTGGAACACAATAAAGAAAATCATAGTCCCATTGAAACAAATTTAAAAGAAATAACAGAATCGCTTTCCAGCATAACTACTAATGCATAGATCTAACTTCATGGTTACTTAAATCATTTGTATTAAGTCCAAAGATAAAAAGACTTGATTCCATTTAGTACATGGGAATGTCTAGTTCTGGAACATTGGTGCTTTCAGACATGATTGAATAGAAAACTAGTCAGTAACATAAATAAGAACTTAATACTGGTGTTGTTTCAGAAAATTATGCAGCAGACATGAAACTTTGAAAAATCATAACTAATTCCACGAAAATCGTGTTCAGGATATTCCAATTCTGAAACGATCCTTAAGATGTCTACTGCAATTCTTATGAAGACACAAACTTCAAATTCCAAAACGAAATTGTACAGTTTCAGTAAAAAAGGTAACCAGTTCAAAATCTCATAAACACAATTAGATTTGTAAATTTTATTCCTACCTTAAGATTAACCCATGAATCCTAAACATAAGAGTTGGAAAATAATGAAACAAATCAAAGGGCTTGAAATCAATTTAAACACCTAACCAATTCAATAAACATACCATGGATTATGGAAAAGAAGAAACTTATAATGAACACAGTTACATTAATGTATCTTGCAAATGAAAAATAGGTAACCCAAATTGTACAGGAAGAACAACACATTGTCAAACTCAAACCCTGATTCTATTAGAATGGTACAAACTAAAAAGGAGGATTGATACCTGTGGATGAATATCAAAGTTAAAAAAATAACAAAATTAACCTGTTTTTTATTTCTCCATCAAAGAGTATCTGGTTGTCCAATGACCAAAGCTTTAATCCCTTCCATCACATCCCATTGTAAACCAATAACAGCAATACTTTGATTACATTTTAAGACTTTAAGCTCACAGAACAAGTTGCCTAAAAATCTTCTTCTAGATGTTATCCAGCCCAAGAGTGCTCATACGGTCATACCTCATACAAGTGACTCCACCAAATGCAAATGTATTAGACTCTACAACTTCAAGTCAAACATGTAAATTTATCAAACGACAGTAAAAATCAATTCTGTCGTCTGATCCCTGTCGGCTGATTGCAAAATTGGCGTAGTGGATTAACATCGTTAAAATTCTAAATGATACTAGATTTCTTATGACTGAGATTTCTATTATTGAAGTCTTATCAATTCTTGATAAAGGCAACTCCAACAGGTTAAGAATGGGATTACCCTGAGAATGATTTAAAGAAAGACTCAAATGTTGGGCCTTCGCATGTAAGTACATGAACAAGAAGAAAAACAGATAATTGCAACATGGGGCAGCAAAGAAAATAAACCTTATTATGTATCATTCACCTCATGAAGCAAGTTTTGGCCCTCACTTGACATCTAGAATACCCTCTTTATCCTAGAAGAGTGCGCAGGAGTTGAAGAGCTTCCCTGTCAACAATAAGTCATCATTTCAATTAGATCCATTTGG
The DNA here is from genome assembly GCA_009720345.1 of Fragaria iinumae. Classification (NCBI taxonomy): domain Eukaryota; kingdom Viridiplantae; phylum Streptophyta; class Magnoliopsida; order Rosales; family Rosaceae; genus Fragaria; species Fragaria iinumae. Next base: position 18,205,564 of record CM019117.1, on the reverse strand, counting down.
AAAAAAATAGGTGAGAAACCATCAACTTAACTCTAAAATTGGAGTCGCATGCATCAAAACCTTTTCTCTTGCAGTTAAGTTCGAAATTAATAAGAGGAGAGAAGTAAATTCATCAAGTGGTGGTAAATTCATCAATACAATATGGAACTCAAAGCATACAATTAGCCATAGCCTACTACTGAATTTCAAATCAACCATCTACCTATCTTATCACTAGGTCAGTAAGTATGCTTATATGTTTACGTTACTGGTCAGAAAATAGGATTATGATTTCATATTCATATAGGGATATATGTATTTCATATAGGAATAGTATGGGACTATGTATCCTATTCATAGAGGGATAATAGAGAGTTAGTGCATCTCATATTTTGAATAGTAAAATTTTCTATGCAGCAATTCTTACAACAAAAAAATGGAACTGCAGAAACATTTTGAATACTATAGCTGTTTTTAGCCAATTTGGCCACTAAGAAGCTAAGATATGTACTAATCAAGACATGTTCCTGCTAGGTGAGTCAGCCTTAATACAAGGTGGCCTAACTACAAGAGTACACGATCAATGAGCCCATACTCAAAAGCCTCATGTTCATTGAAGCACATCATCCAACTTAGGTCTTTGTTAATCTGCATATACACATTTCAGAATGAGCATTCATCATAACATGATAAATATTTTAGATAAAAGAAATTGCAATGGTGTATAAAGGGCCAAGGAGTTTCAAATAGGCATAAACTGTTTCCAACATAGGAGTCACATAGGCAACTTTGCTTAGGTAATGTTTAAAGGAGGTGAATGATTAATTCCAAAAAAAAAAAGTTGGCTACTGAACTCCAAAATCAGAAAATAAAATAATGCTTCAATGTTGCAATAGTTACAGCACTTACTAAAGCAAACAACCATGCTTACTGAGGTCATTAAACCACCTAACCAGACGCAATTCTAAGTTGTAGTTGTCAAACTAGCTAATCTTTCTCTGGCAACTCAGTAAAAAGGTAGTCTCTGATTCTAAGAAGCTTATTTGCTTCATTGCGTATGGCATGTCGACAAATTGAAGTACATATAATCCATGTACATATATTCAAAAACTAATGAAATACCAGTACATATAATCCATGTATATCTATCAAAATTGATATGGTATATAAGATATAAATTTTCTAACCTTTTCAGTTTCAGAGATATAAATTTAAAACCACAATAGATTCAATGACTTGGAACTTTCCAGCCCTATCTAAACGTTACAGCAACAGACTCTCTTCAACTTCCTGCAATCATATACTAATCTACTGAGAAAAGAACATAAGCACAACTAGCAGGGGATGTATTTGAATGTAAACCCATTTGAATGAATATTCAAGCATAAAGTCAGTCACTGTAAGACCTAATTTCCTCGAAAACATGAAATCGTAATCACAAATCAGCAGGCAAGAAGAAAAATCCTTAGACAAAGATCGAAAAGAAGATACAATTACCCATTTGCATCCCCAATTCGCAAAACCCAGCAAAACTGAATCAAATTTCAAAGGAAGATTTCGAAACTAAGAAAACTAGATTTCTGATAAAACCCTAAAACCAAAATACGAATCCAATAGATTCTCCAAATCGAGTCATAGTGAATCGAAAGGCTTACAACAAATCCCCAATTGGTTTGTAGAGACTGATGATGTCGACGAAATTACAATTTCAGCTCCAACACAAACACGATTGAGATGGGGATGAGATTCTTCTGTGTTTTTCGAAGAGATCGATGGGGGATGAAGATCTTCTAGTTTTAAGGGTTGAGGGGCTGGGATTTTAATTCGCTTGAGGGAGAGATCTAGAGGAGAGAATTTGGTTTGTGAGGAATAGAGGTTTCAGTTTGTGTTGAGAATGAGGGAGTCGAGAACTTAAACAATTTTTCGGGAGAGAAAAACTCTATCATGTCAAAATAACGCCTTACACGTCCCAAAAAAAAAAATTACGTCAATTGAAGAGACGACAGAAGAGTGTCGTCTTAAAATGAACAATATTATTACTCATTTTGGCTTGTTTTTAAGACGACAGATGATTGTCGTATAATGAACATGCTAAGTTTAACTGATTGCGCGTTATAACATTCAGACGACAGATATTTAAATATCTGTCGTAAAAATTTATCAGACGACAGTAAAAACGACTTCTGTCATGATCCCTATCGTCTGATTACAAAATTGGCGTAGTGTTGAACCATGACGTCATGAAACTGAATTTAAATATGTAAGCAGACCATAAGACCATTAACTAAGCACGATTAGCACCCTATGTGCCGGTTATATACCAGTTCAAAATCTTACGAAAAAGAACACATTCAATAACGTGTAATAGTTACATGGTTACAATAGAAATCTAGAACCAAGTTTTGTAAATGTAAGGTGAACGAAGTAGAATTGGGAAGAGTATTATGGGTATTGTAAATAGGTGAACAATGTATACTTACAATTAAAAATATATAAGTAGGGTGTGAAAAGAATGTGATGATGAGTGAACAAAATGGTTTGTGAGATGGTAATAAATGCACCCTTTTTAGTTCTCGACATTTCTCTTTTATGTTATAAATTCTTGCATGCGTAGTTCATAAGTTTCTTTAATAAATATATTTATAAGAATCCATGGACATTTGCTTCTCTTCCAATTGAAAAGGTGGGTACTAAAAAGAATTAAGTATTTGGGATTAGAAAAAGAAATTATATATGCTTATACTATAAATTTTTTTATGAGCTTTAAGTCCTTTAACAAATGAGTCGAGGTTCGACAAATGAGCCGATCTTTTACTAAGTTCGAGCTACTTATTAAAATTACGAGTTTTTAATGAGTTAGACGAGCCGAATATATCTTAATTTGAGCTCGACTCGTTTTTCTATCTGAGTTTAATATTTAGCTCAAATTCCCTCATTTATCTTACAAGCACGAGTAGAAATGAGTTAAAAACGAGATGAAACGAATACGAGCTGGACACGAGTTGTTCAAGCCTATTTTTACAGCCTTACTGTGAATCGCAAGCGAATTTCTCAGAGCACCATTAGTCCAATACGTTTTCACATTTCAGCTTTTGATTCACACGTTCGATTCAACTGGTCACGCAAGATCTTAGAAGAGTAACGGGTCGTGGGTACTGTTAACGGGTCAAGTATTTGTTTCAAATTTTCAACCGCACATGAGATCTAACGGTTGAAACAAAATATGATACGTATTCAACTTGGCAATAGAAAAACGAGTGTGGACTGTGCTAGTCTGCAAAACTCAACTCTCACACTCAGAAAAACCTGGCCTTTTCTTCTTCTTCGTTTCAAAAACCCTCCTTTTCAATTCTGCAGAGATCAAAACCCAGACTCGTCCCCAAGGGAAGCTCGCGAAGCTTCACAAATTCTGAAATGGCCCCTCCTCCAATCCTTTCCTTGGCTCTGCCGTCTGAGACTGGTCGAGTTCTTAGTATTCAATCCCACACAGTTCAGGTATTGATAAGCAGATATTACCCAATTGCAAAAAATTGAAAACTGATACTGATTTCCTATATAAATTATAAGTCTTATGTGCCAAGTTCATATTTTTATTGGTTTTGTGCTATGAGAATTCAAGGACATTGATTCATTTGGTAGTCTTTTTGGCCAAGTTGGAATCTTTAAGTTGTTGTTTAGGTTTTTCATACTTTTGAGATTTCTGGGTGAGCTTTAAAGGCCCTTTATTTGGCTGTTCTGTTCATGATCAATGTGGTTTTCAGTGTTCCCAACTACTTGCATTGATGTGAAATACTATGATTATTTGATTGTGTAATCAAATTTCAGATGTGTTTTTCTTATTGGGAAGTTTTTGCATTTACTAGTATAGTGATGGTTCTTGCTTAAGTGTTGCAAATAAAATTGGTTGTGTTCAGTATATGCATCATTTCATAGTCTGCGTTACGTTATTTTTCTTAGCCTTCATTCAACTGGACTAGCCGTAATGGCTTGCAACAGTCCTACACATAATATGCGTTGTGGGTTTTTATAGTATCTGCCTGTATTTTTCGAGATTATATGTGAAACCCTTATTGTTCTTGATCTCATAATCTGTTATACTTGTTTAGGGATATGTTGGGAATAAATCAGCTGTGTTTCCCCTGCAATTATTAGGCTATGATGTGGATCCAATTAATTCTGTCCAGTTCTCAAACCACACAGGCAAGCCGCTTTTACTTCATTAAAACAGTTCCTTTGGCTTGACATAAGTCTTGCATGTTGTCCTTGATTAAATGGAGGGGATGTTATGATTCAACTGACCTTATAATGTTTGCAGGATACCCAACATTTAAGGGTCAAGTTTTAAATGGAGAACAGCTTTGGGAATTGATACAAGGCCTAGAATCAAATGATCTATTATACTACACTCATTTATTAACAGGTATAATCCATTTATGGATTGATTTTTTAACATGTGGTCGTAAATATAGTTGATGTATGCATGGAAACTACTTCTTGAATGTGTTTTCTGATTTTTCTGCCGTGGAAAGAAGCATTACAGAAATCATAATTTAATGTTCAGGACTGGAGATTGCCATATCAATATATAACCAGCAGGATATGCATGCATTATTGACTTAATTTGCTGATGTGTTATACAGAGAATTACAGTACATACTACCTGCTTCTCTTGAGTTTTAAATAGAACACCGTTTAATTCCTCTTATATTATTTCTAATGTAACCATGAATATGAAAGTTTATCTGATGACAAACATAGCAGTATGTTCACTGAACTTGCTAGCTATATGCACTAGTCTATATCTCAAAACAGCACCAAACAACATAAGGGTTTAAAAGTGCTAGAGCAGTACTTGTTTGGGAGTGCTAATGCATTACCTGATAAAAAAGGAACTCGAACAATTAACATTTAGCTTAGTAAACTCATCACTGGGGAAATTCTTTCACGTATAATTCTAAACTTACTTCTTTTGATATTTTATATGGCTTTTTGATCTTCTTGTTCTCTTCTGCAGGTTATATTGGTTCAGTTTCTTTTCTGAGCACTGTATTGGAAGTTGTCAATAAACTTCGCTCTGTAAACCCAAAACTTAGATATGGTGAGTGGATCATGAAACTTGGTCTTAAATATGTTAATTAATCCTTTCTACCTTTTAAATGTGTTGGTGACATGATGTGGAAAAGGTTTTACAGGCTATACTAAGGTTTTTGTCTACATGTTTGTATTTTTTTGAGCTTTGGTTTGGTTTAATTTGTATATATGGATCATTATATGTTATGCTTGTTTGTACTATTTACAGGGTGTGAGAATGGAAAATAACCAGTTTATAAGTACAAAACTCTGCAGTGGGTATCTTTGTTGAAGAACAAATCTAAAAATTTTTGCAGTCTTTTCTTGCTGCCTTTTATAATAATCAAGTCAATTTAAATTATATATATATATATATATATATCTAGTCCGGATCTAGAGAGGACCTCCTTAAACTCTTAAAGTAAGGATGTTTTTAGTTCTAGTATGTATTTTGACAATCAAAGCCACCCATTCCCTAGTTACTTACCCACATATGAATCCTACAAAAAATTAGCCAAAATGAAAAACGTTTAACCATTTGATTAGCACAATATTCGTTTTAATTTTATCTAACGGTCTACAATTGTTTGCATCAATTTGAATGACTAAATGATTATGGAATTAGTTGAAATTATGTAGACATGTTTCTTGCATATGAATCTAAAGGATCAACGGTTGAGATTGTTAAAAGAAGTCATCTACTAATGTAAAATAGTAGAAATCCTCAAATTCTTAAAGAAAGGAGGTCCTTTTAGATCCTCCTATATATATATATATATATATATATATATATATATATATAACCACAGAGAAAAAAAATATTAATCGAATTACTGAGTAGATTTGTTGTTATGTTTGTAACCTGAGTGCAATGGATGCATTGCAGTCTATCCGTACAATTAATATTTAGGTTAGCTGCTTGCAGATTTGTTAGTCCATGGAGTGATTGTTCATGTTCCTCTAGGAAAGAATAAAACGGATGTCTCATCTTTATCTAATAAATTTTCCTTTGCTCAGTCTGTGATCCAGTGATGGGTGATGAAGGAAAGCTGTATGTCCCTCCAGAGCTGGTATCTGTATACCGTGAAAAGGTAAGCATTGTAACTTGTTTATATGTGATCAAATATATTGCAAATGTAAGGTTAAATATGAATTTTAAATTACTGGATACTAGATGAAACAACTGCAGTAAATTATGTTTATGTCATACCATCCTGCAAATGTAATATATTGTGTCAACTCTATTGATTATGTCAGTCTGCTAAATTAGTATTATCTCATCCTGATTTTTTCTAGCCTTGCTTAATAATGACGTTAATATAATGGCCTGACAGCAATACTGACTTGATGACAATTTTCTTGTAATGCACTTTATAAAAGGTTGTCCCTGTTGCTTCAATGTTGACCCCCAACCAATTTGAAGCAGAATTGTTGACCAACTCCAGGTAATTGTCAATCATACCATTTGTAATGGGTGCACAAAACATTTATACTTTTATTTAAAATTTAAAATCATCTGATCTTCTTTAGTATGAAGTACAACTATTAGTGTAATATGTTTTAGATTAGAAAGATCTTTTGATGAGGCAACTTTTGCTTTCCATTTTTAAAAAGTTAAATGAAACTTTAAACCTGTAAATAATAGTGATTCCGTGCTGTAACAGAATTGTTTCCGAAAGTGATGGCCGCAAAGCTTGTAACATTCTTCATGCTGCAGGACCATCAATGGTACTGGTATCTCTCTCTCTCTCTCTCTCTATATATATATATATATATATATATATATATATATATTCTACTAAGTGATGGTGGCATTCCTGAAATGATTTCACTTCATTTATATGTGATTATTGAATGTATACGCATAAGTCTAGTCCAACTCATATATTTAATAATTTTCTGTCGTTTCTTGCATAGTTTGGACAAATTCATAAAAAATGCATAGTTTGGACTTTGGATGAAGATATATATATATATTTAAAAAAAAAAAAAAAAAAAAAACGCTCCGTCCTAAAGTACAGTACTAGCTTGTATAATTGGAAACGTCTTTGTGCTTACTTTTCAATGTTTACATCTATCGGCGTCCTCTCTCTCTCTCAACTGCATAATATTAATGTGCAACTTTGATATACTGCAGGTTGTGATAACAAGCATAAATATAGATGGCAATCTTCTTCTGATTGGTAGTCATCAAAAGGAAAAAGTGAGTTCTCCTTGGGCTTCAAACCTGTTCATTGCTTACCTTAATCAAACTTTTTACTCGAAAAATTTCCTGATTGAATGTGGTGATTAGAATCTAATTTTAGTTGTATCTTGTCAAGTTACCATGCTCTTTATTTAGTATTTGAATGCTTAGTTATAATTACCAATTTTGTTTCTATTACTATTCGTATGAGAGGTTTGCCTCCTTGCTTATCCACCAAAAGTTTCTTAATGTAGAATTTTAGAAAGATTTGTCCGAAGGAAAAAAACAGAATTTTAGAAAGATTCCTTGTAGACCAAACGCGGATTTAGATTTTTCTTTACTTTTTCTCATATTCTTAATCAAACGAGTTATAACTTCTATTATATTTATGGCAACTCTTGTCATCCAACTACATGGAGTTTGTGTTTCTTCTGTTCTGATGCATATATGTATGGTGCAGACACTTACTTTTCATGGTCAACTTTGGATGTTTACTAATATACTAAATCTATGATGTGATAGGGTCTGTCTCCAGAACAATTCAAGATTGTGATTCCTAAGATTCCTGCCTATTTCACGGTATGAAAATATCCTTGTTTTCTTTTCATCAGGAGAGCTTTATTTATATAATAGTGAGTATATGACATGAACAGGCATACAAGGAATTTTTGCTGTTGTCTATATTGAGTACTATATGATAGATCTATAAGACTATGTCGTTGATTCTGTGTCTTAATGTTTGACTTAATGTTTATGACATTTTGGTCGCATTTCTTTCTGAAGTTTAACAAAGGACTGTTTTCATTCCACTGGTTCTTAAAAGTTAAAACCATTCTCAGTTTCTCACCCTTCTCGATATACCAGCTTCTAGAACCACACTCTGTTTATTTGATTCATCCTTATTAAAAAAATAGATAATAATAACAGAAAAAAATTTGTTCCAATGCATGGTCTTGCTTCTTGAGAATGATGACGGATCAAATTTGTTCGAATGCTTTTGCTTATTGGAGAGATGATTTAATATTCCTAAAGTGCAAAATGTGTGACACTGGGGTATGATTAATTGACAGTAGCATAAGAATTCTTTATATACTGATTTAAGTTCAATGTAATGCGCATAGTTTACTGAATTGTTGGTCGGACATTACACCAAGGTTCAGTGTGGATATGACAATGTACAAGAAAACACATAGCTGTAATACAATAGAGGGCGTGCATGATTTGAACATTACGTTGTACCATGTTGACGAAAACAAATCTATATGCCAATATCTAGTTTATGTAAACATAAATGTATATCTGGTTTAGAGTGAACCTGTGTCTTGTATTTACAGTCATTTCCTTCATAAGTTTCTGTAGATTGACAACTATATGGATGCATTTGTAGGGAACTGGAGATCTTACAACTGCGCTTCTGCTTGGGTGGAGTAATGTAATGCATTTAAACTCTACTTTTCTTTAGTTCAATCCTGAGTCCTTTCCAATATATATATATATATATATATATATATATATATATATATATATCAATAATCGGTCTTTTTGGTACTCAGAAATATCCCGACAACCTAGACAAGGCAGCGGAGCTTGCTGTATCATCCTTGCAGGTATTCATCTCCCCTGCCATCTTCTAACTTTGGGTATTGTAGGTTTCTTGTCATATAGTTCTAAATGATGTAAAAAAGCTCGTACTTTTTTGAATTCCACCTTTTCGGTATCAAAAGACCAATAAGCAAAGCATAAAATAATATTGAGTTCTTATTGAAACCAAGATATTATTAGATAGAGAATAACTGCACTATAATAGTATCTATTCTGGTTACTAAATAATATTGTTTAAATAATGATAGTTCCAACATAAATATTTTTACTAAACATTGTGCTACACAAGGCATGAACAAGAGATGGTTGTTGTGATGTCTCATAATTCTTCGATAATCAAATTGAAAAACTTGTTAGTGGAAATTATTTATTTATTTATTTATGTTTCAGTCTAATGAAAACAGTACTAAACTTGTCTGTTGATAAGGAAAAAGAGTCTATTAACTAATTTGGATGATATACAAAAATTATGTATAACATCATCTGGAGGCCTGAGGGTATAGAACTACAACAGCCTGAGTGATTGATGGCTAAAGGAACCGTTACCTCAATGTTCTTTCTGTTTGTTTAACCTTGTCTCTGGATCGTCTTGTGTTTTCTTATGTGTTGCAATACTTGCAGGCCCTTTTGCAGAGGACAGTAAATGATTATAAAAGTGCCGGCCATGACCCCAAGTCAACCAGTTTAGAGATTCGATTGATACAAAGTCAGGATGATATTCGTCAACCTCAGATTAAATTCCGAGCTGAAAGATATGCCTAACGTATAGAAGGGAAGTTTAAGAGAATATTTGGAACTTGCTTTGCAGCTAGAAGTGGTGATAACAATGTTTGATTAATGTTAACCACTTCTCTAGGCTTTTGTAAGGGAAGTCTGATTTTGTCGGTATTATAACACCTACTATATAAATAAAAATGGTTTAAAAATTAAAAAGAACCAAAACTGTATGCAGATGCCGATAGTTAAGTTTTCTTGGACTAATTTGTTTCTGTAAGAGTTCTTGGCAGATTGTGTTTTTGACCCCTTTTGCAAATTGCAATCATATGTAGTTCTCCACCTTTCTTCAGCGTCTTATTGACCCAAAAAAGTTTTGTTTGGCTGTAATAGTTGGCTTCATTCACGTGAATCTATAATCCATATTTCAGGGATAATGTGAAGATTGTTATCCTTTTGGTTAATCGTTTGATTAGGTTATGAACATTGTGTTATGAGGGACGCTAAAATGAAAACATTTTCAACCGTTACCTTAAATTTATAATTGAGATTCCTGGTACTAATTAAAACAAATCATATGTTGGTTTACTGTTAGTACAGAAGAAAAACAAATCTCAAGAACAAAGTATGTCACAATAACCATCATATTGTAAGTTGTAACATTGAATTTGTAAAATTACATCATTACCAAATAGAAAATTTTTCCCTCAATTAAGCCACCATCTTTACAAGAATTGATTTGATTTCGGTCCTTTTATTACGCATGCAACATATGTTGTGAAATGCTGTCATACTTCACTAGAAAGGAAGCAAATCGATTAGAATTCAATTTGAGTTGTATACAGACAAACAACTAGTCTGTATTCATAGTGTGGATGTCAAAGTCCAAAATATATATACACACACACTGACACACACATATAGAGATATACGTAATAGAATACAAGAGAAATATATACGCAGAGCGAGGTTGAGAATGGGTGGCACACTAGTTCTTTCCACGCTTGTCATTTCAGTTGTACTACTACTGAACCAATCCTCAGTATTTGTTTCAGGATTGATCGCCGGAGAGGTTACTGTTCATATGGCCAATAACTTGCTCCCAACTGAACAGGAACTCACTGTTCACTGCCAATCCGGAGACAACGATCTGGGAATCCAAAAACTTCCTTACCTAGCAGATTACCAGTTCAAATTTCATATCAATGTGGGAGACACGACCCTCTTCTTTTGTAACTTTGAGTGGCTAAACACTACGACGTCGGGTTACCAAACAGTTTCCGGCAAGTATGACATATACGTGGCCAAGAGGGATGAGTACCGGTGCGGCACCTACTGCAACTGGAGAATTCAAGAAGAAGGCCTCTTTTCATACAACGACAACCCGGATGCCAAATACTGGGAGCGCCTCTACACATGGCCTGGCCACACCATTTGACTTGATAAATTTGTAGTACGGGCATATATATCAGTACGTTGATGCCCTGAATAAATGTCTTGCATGTAATAAGTGTCCCATGATCGTTCTACTGAAATAACAACTATTCTAGTTTTGTGAAGGACTTCCTTTTTAGTACTCTCAATCATTCGTTCTTGTTTGGTTCGTGAAAACAAATTATTTTTCTATGCGAAGAAAAAGAGAAGGGAAATCTCAAATTCATTTCCTAAGAACATCCTATTCCAATGTATGGTAATAGCAAGACGGAAAAATATCCAGAAAGCTGTTAAAAATTTGTACTTAATGTAATCAAAATGATTTATTGTGACTAGTAAGTCCAACGAAAGAAGGGAAAAAGTGATTTATTTAAAGTATTATTAATTTTTTTTTAAAAGGAAGATGATAACATATTCAAAGTTAGGCCGCTTTGAATATGTTATCTCGGCTCGCGTCCCCGGATTAGTCGAGATCCTCCGCCGAAGTAGAAAGGGAAAACACCATCTAATCATCGTCCCTGGCACAAGGATTCTTCTTGTCAACCCGTCCGGCCGAACCCATGCCAACATACCAACAAGGCCACAAGCCATCACCGACAATGGGCGCAGCCGGACACAGCCTATCTGTTGAAGCTTGTTCTCACTCTCTAGGTAGGAAGAGACTTTATTAAGATGAACAATCAGAAATCCAAAGATGAGAGTACGTCGTCCAACAATTAGACAAGAGAATGAGGCCCCACGCAATTAAGAAAAATGAAGTGTGCACCGGCCGGGAAAAAGTGTAAACCCTAATTTCTGAAAAATTAGAAAACTCTAGACCGAACTCACTAAAGACCCATGAAAGACATTTCATAAAAATTAGATGTAAAAAATTCACGTGTCAAAATTCGATGGGAAAGGAGGACCACGTCACCGTATCATTTAAAACTTTCTCGACTAATACCACCCTAATTTTCTTTGTTCCCCCTATTTACCGGTTACATTTTAAGTTATTTAGTATTGAACTCACTTATTTCACCTAATTTTTTTTCCAGACATATATCCTTATATGATATATCCAATTAAATATGCAACCTTTTAATGAAAATCTCTAATTTAATATATACCATAAACAGTAACGAAGTTAATTTCGTAACAAAGTCGTAATCTGATTCACTTCCAAATAAGTTTTATTGTTCAAATATCTCAATTTATGTCAAAAGATTCAGATTTGGGTGAAGAATATTAACGTTGTTTAAGGAAATTATATTTCCGTCCTTCTGTTATGTGTCTTGCCCTAATACACATAGGATTGGTTAATCCAGTTTCCTTATTAGAATAGATTACAGTTGATAGAACTTCTAGATCATTCGGGAAACTATATGTAATGCCTATAAATAGGTTTTTTTTATCAATGAATGAGTAGACCGTTATTCTCGTTATCTTTTCTCCTTCAACACGTTATCAGCAGAATAGATTACAGTTGATAGAACTTCTAGATCATTCGGGAAACTATATGTAATGCCTATAAATAGGTTTTTTTTATCAATGAATGAGTAAACCGTTATTCTCGTTATCTTTTCACCTTCAACACGTTATCAGCACGGTGCTCTGACCCGAGTTTGATAACGAAAAACCCTAACCCTAGCACAAAAAAAAAAAAAAAAAAAAAACACGCCTCCGGCTACCTCAGCCTAGCCTTCAGCCGAGTCCTAGTTCTGAGAACCCTCCGGTGACCTCCTGCCTCACTACAGCGCTTCACCCCAGCCCCCCCCCCCCTTCCGGACCTCCGGTTCCGGCAGCCGCTCTCGGCACAAACCCGGCGCGTCTCTCCAGCCGAGACCCGATCCTGCAACAACACCCAGAAATTTGCTCTGGGCACCCACGGCCCTTAGCGCGCTGGCACGCACGACCACCACACCAGTTCCGGTCGAACAAGCTGGCCCGGCCACCTCCGAACTCAGCGCGCCTCTCAGACGAACCTTCCCGTCGCCACCGCTCTCGCAACCCAGCGCCTCAGCCTTGCACGCTGCCCCCACAAGGCTGCTGCCTAAACGAGGTGCTCCGAATCACCCCCGACCCAGCCTCCACGCGCTCGTCCATTGATCCCTGCGCACAACCTAGTCCCTGACCGGCGTCGCAGCCATAGCTCCGAACCGGATCTGCTCGACCCGGATTTCAAGATCCGACCCGCTGCATGTTTCCGGATGTGACAGAGGGGTAAAACGGTAAATTTGCCCCTCCGGGTAAAAAAAAACAGTTTTTACCTCAGAGTAAAAACAGTTTATTTACTTTAGTAATTCTTTAATTAGTTTTACTTCTTACATTTACATATATTATATGGTGAATATGACTAATCATATGTTTTCATTTCATAAATTTTTTTTTATGATGAATCGTTATGGAATTGCGAGAGTAACTTCGCAGCATGGAAGCAAACATGAAAATTACAAAGGCAACTTCTCTTACACGGCAAACTAGCAAGTAAGCTTTTATCAAAGTTGCCGCTTTTGAATTTTATTTTCATAGCCGGGCTTCGTAGCATTCTTCTACTCCTACATTTCTTATAACGTGGGTTGATATGAGGAATTTGGACCCCTCATATCAAAGTTGAAATTTGTGACAGTTTGACAAGTCACGGTATTACGACGAAATATTGTCGTGGTTAATAAAGGGACAAACATCGATTTGCGACGGAAATTGTCGCGGTTAACATCGATTTGCGACGAAAATTGTCGCAGTTAACATCGATTAGTGACGAAAATTGTCACGGTTCATATTGAATTGAGTTACCATAAACCTTGGTCTTGACCTAATTCAATACTTGGAATTAATTATCGTATCTCGATAATGGTTAATCTTCCATCTTGTCGTTGAAATATTTGACCGAAATATGAGCCCTGAATTTGACATAAAAAAAAAAAAAAGGTGACGAATTTCATGTCACGAGTTCTGAAAAGAGGGAGAGGCAACACCTCGAAACCTATATGTCATAAAAAGATTGGGCCAGTAAATGAAAGAAAAATCTTGTTATTGATGTGGTTCTACATCTGTTCATTAATTGCAAAGAAGCAATAATATGATCAATGTACAAGAAATATATGGAGTTCTTGAAACAAGAAACTCACTATATGAAAGAAGATGAGATCATTATTCTCACAGTTACGGATTTTAAAAGCAAAAGGTACATTGCGGAAAATATGAAGTGCATGACTTCGGTTTAATAGTCTAAGTGACTACAAATCCATTTATTTTTCTAAGTTTTGTGAAGGCATACACCTCACATATTTGACTAAAGTTACTTAGTTATTATATTTTGAATTAAATTCATGGTCAAGACCTCGATACAATTGTTGACATATATATTCGAATTTTGTCTTGCACATATGGTTCGACCTACATAAGCTATATGTTAATGCAATATATTGCATTACAACATGACACTACATTGGACTACATTGGACCACCAGTTATTATAAGGTGGCGTTTCTAAAGGCTAAAATACCATGATGTTGCGCAATGCACATCGGTTTTAGATCAAAAGAGGATTTGTAATGTCAAGTGTGGCACAATGTACACTTATACAATTGCAAAGGCATTACAAACAAGAGTCGTTTTCTACACTCTTGAGCGGATTCATAATTGAAAAAGAAAATTGTGTTACGCTAAATGTCATCCAAAAATGGATGTTGAATAATCCTCTTATTTGTCTACAAGATCCAACAGTGGGCCATGGGTGCTCATAACCAATTTTGCCAAGTTTTGGCATGTTCTAAGCCTTGTTTCGTCCATCTATGTAATATTACACGTCATGTAATGCACTATAAAGGATTCTAATACCTTTTTTTTTTTTTTCAATCTCCATCGAAATTGTTAACATATTTCGGTTTCTATGTCTTGACATAAGACTGTTGTCTTTACATTCTGGTATATGAATGTGTTATAGCGAAATTGAGTGCTTAGCTTATTGAAATGAATAGACAACTATTCATGGATTTAGTGTTTTATAAATCCGTTGTGACTATGATGATTAGATCATCACAAATAATCAAAGAGCAGATTAATGCTCAAGTTTCAATGCCTAATGGCGTTATGATTAAAGTCACACATGCTCTTTATGCATAAGAAAACAATCGAACCGTGCTATGACTTAATGATATTCACGCTAACGTTTATCACCTGTAAACACATTGTGAGAATTGATGAAAATTTCTTATGTATCACTATAATGAATGCGCAACATTCATGAGTCACTAAGATTCGGTTAATTGAATCGGTTATTGTCACCAATGATGAGAATGGAGACATCGACTCATGTAGGCTTTAACATAAATCGTCCGGGACAATTTGGACGTGTTTTGATGATCTGTATACTATAGAGTAAAGTCTCTCACGGACATCCTTTCTTTTGAGCAAAGTAACCATTGAGATCAAAGATCACCAAAATACAACTTGGTGGAGCCATGAGCAATGCTCACGGCCTATAAATGGCATTAAAGCCGTCCGCGTCATCCTCCTATATAATAGAGACACTACTCATGCTTTCACAAGCACATATGACGCAAAAGAACCCCCATGATCTCTCATTGGCCATGCTCGTTAATCATTTTGTAAAGCCTATTCTTTAGCAAAGATTAGGAGCGACACCCTCCTACGCTAGAGACAATGTGTATAGACTAGCATATAAACAAGATGCTAAGTCGTTGTTCACTAAGTAAGACATTACAATGTCTACAATCTCTCATTGGCCATGCTCGTTAATTGTTTTGTAAAGCCTATTCTTTAGCAAAGATTAGGAGCGATACCCTCCTACGCTAGAGACAATGTGTATACACTAGCATATAAACAAGATGCTAAGTCGTTGTTCACTAAGTAAGACATTACAATGTCTATAAGTGATTCTACATGAATGATACATAAGATGTTGGCTTAATGGCTTCTCATTGTTCACTTTGAGGCATAATGATGCTATGGTGATGTTCACAATGGTTTAACTCAAACCATAACAATTGGATGTTATGGGGAACCTTCACAATGATTGAAAAGTTGACAAAACCTAGAATTTCCGGTTTTTCAACTTGCGGACCAGTCATTGTGAAGGCCGGTTCACCAAATTTTAGACCGGTTCTTGCGGTTCTGTTTACGGCCACGGATTTCTAGCATCCAAGCCTACTCATTTACAAAATTTCGTGGCATTTGGAGACGTGGAAGGTGGTGAACCGCTCAACATAAGTGTTCACGGATGTCCAGCGACTCCGACGGACGGTTCGGCACGTTTTAGGCCGGTTCCGTCCTTGAGGCTGGCGGTTTTGCAATCCTAACGCCTATGTCTACCTGCTTATAAAATTTGGTAGCGTTTGGAGCTCTAGAAAATAGTGAACCGTTAAAGGAAGTGTAAAATAGAGGTCCGGTGATGCCGGTGGTCGGTTCATGTCACTCCCCGACTCTTAAATTTTACCTTAATTACTAGCATTGTGGTAATAAGAGTTTTACCGTCTTTCGTCATTAAGTGGATAATTTAATTGGTCCCCAGAGAGGTTGTGGGTACAATTATTTTGTAGGATTTATTCGAAGGAAGAAATTGTGACGACGGTAAAAATGGTAATTTTTGCTAGTAAAAGGTAATTTTTATTGGGATATTATTTTGGGGTGTTAATTAGTTGTGTTGGGTTTGATTTTTGGAGTGGGTTTTAAGTAGTGGACCGGTTGGGCAAAAAGCCCAAGTCTTTTCTCTCTCTCTCCTCTCCCGCTCCCGCACCCGAGCCTCTCCCTGCCGGAATTCCGACCGCCCGTCCGCCGCCGTCTGGCCGCCCCAGACCGCCGCGCCGGTCCCAATCGATCGGTCTCCAACCCAGCTTCCGTTCTAGACTGGTGGCAGCCTCCCTAGCGTCGCCGTGAAGGAGAAAACAACCCCGAAAGCTCCGACTGCCGGTTTGGTTTTCTCGCCGGAACTCCCTCCTCCGGCCGCCATAGCTGGCGATCCTTGGCTCAAAAGGAAGCCCTCCTCCCGTGCTCCAATCCCTCCAAAGGATTCGCTCCCTCTCGAGCTAGGTAAGGAGAAATCGGTAAATGAAATTCTAGGGTTTTTATTGTTGTTTTCGTTCGATTGACATGGTTAGGCTTAGAATTGGAGTTGGTGCTAGATAGGAATGTTGTAGAGGAGGTTGAGAGGAAGGTGCTGCTAAATTTTGGTAGGCATTGGATGTCAAGACCCACCCCGAATTTCACCCTGAAACCCGAGGTAAGTCCTGCGGGGACCACCTCCAAGGAAAATTTACCGAAGGACTCGGCAAACCTCCCTTGAAAATGGACAACCCTAACCCGGAAAAAATATATAGAACACCCTCTTAACCCAAAATATTAATCTTCACTTTAATCCAAATAACTGAATAAAATAATACACAATTATTTTTCCGAAAATATTCAGAGCTACTACATGAAAGACAACGGAAACTGAAGAAAATCCTAGTGGGTTTAAAAAAATGACCTACTGGCGAACAGTAGTGGAAATGTGGGTGACTATGCCTCGGCGCCTCCTTCTAGACCCCACCCGAACTCTGCAGACTGGGCGATTAAAATGAAGGAAAAGCCCAGGGGAAAATATTTAATCACGTCAGGGTGAGTGAACAAAATAATCCCGACAAACAATAATATTTCCCCAAGAAAAACTATCGAGGACACGACTAGTTTTGGCTAGTCTCTAAATCTTAAACAAATACAGCCTCTCAGGCTAAAATTATATAATTATATCAGTATGTATTCACACCCCCCGTCTACTCCATGTATGCTATCTATGAATAAGCTCGAAGGTAGATAATCATACTAGGCTAGGACGCTCGCGTCTAACGCGCACGTCACCCCATAGTGGCATTTTTCCTCAGTATGGGGGTGGGACCGGGTGGTATTTATACGTGTGTACTCCCTGTACGAATTCTATGAATGAATCTAAAAACATAGAATGAACTCGGAAAGTAGAAAGTCGTACAGGGCTAGACGCTGGCGTCTAACGCCCACGTCACCTCATAATGACATTTTTCCTCATTATGAGGGGAGCACGTATTGCTAGCTAGCACTCTCTCATATACATACTATATTCATAAACGTTATATAAAGTGAGTAAAATCACTGAAATCCTCAACTCAGGATAAATTCAAACAAAGGAAAATATTCAACAATAAAACATTATTTAAAAACAAAGGTCCACTCATAACTTAGGCCTAAACCTGATGTCGGCCGGAGGTCTCCTCTGCTCGGGCCTCCTCGTGTCCTGTTCCAATACATAAATAATTCCTCAAATAAAATCCCAACGTTCAAAGAAAATAGGCATAATTAAATATGAGCTTCCCGCGCTCAACCATGCCTATCGTCCTAAATCTTAACTTCACTGTCAACCACAAATCTCCATAAATACCGACATCCTCAAAAACACCTTCCAACGTCCTAATCACAAAAAAATAATCCAATGGCCGGATTTTAACTTATTAATCCGCAAAAAATACCAAACTTAACAAATTCCAAAACCTATCCAAAACTCCTTCAAAAATTCTAAAACTCATTCCATTAAACTCCTCATAATATTCTCCACCAAAAACATTTTCTCGGCGGTGGCCGGCGACCAACTCCGGCGACCTGCACATGCTACCAAAATTTGACAGCATCTTCCTCTCAACCTCCTCTACAACATTCCTAACTACCACAAACTCCAATTCTAAGCCTAACCATGTCAATCGAACACAAACACACAATAAGCCCTAGAATTTCAAATACCGATTTCTCCTTACCTAGCTCGAGATGGAAGGAGCCCTTTGGAGGGATTGAAGCACGGGAGGAGGGCTTCCTTTTGAGCCAAGGCTCGCCGGATATAGCAGCCGGAGGAAGGAGTTCCGGCGAAAAGAAGTTTCCGGCAGTCGGGGCTTTCGGCGTCGATTCCTCCTTCACGGCGGCGCTAGGGAGGCTGCCACCGGTCTAGAATTGTAGCTGGGTTGGAGACCGATCGTTTGGGACCGGTGCGGCGGTCTGGAGCGGCCGGACGGCGGCGAACGGGCTGCCGGAAAAACTGTCGGCAGTGAAGGCTCGGGTACGGGTGCGGGAACGGAAGAGCGGAAGGAAAGGGGGAAAAGAAATGGGCATGGCCCAACCGGTCCAACCCACTTTAAATCCAATCCAAAATTCAACACCCCAAAAATAATACCCCAATAAAAATTACCTTTTACTAGCTAAAATTTACCATTTTTACCGTCGTCACATTTTCTTCCTACGAATAATTCTTTCGAAATATTCGTCCCTCAATACACCTCTAGGGACTTTAGGACTATAAATTCAATGACGAAGACGGTAAAATTCTTATTATCACAATGCTAGTAATTAAGGTAAAATTTAAGAGTCGGGGCGTGACAATTCTCCCCTCCTTATAAAAATTTCGTCCTCGAAATTTACAAACATACTACTCAAAGAGATAGGGATACTGTTGTCTCATTTGCTCCTCCGATTCCCAAGTAGCTTCCTCTACTTGATGGCTTCTCCAAAGCACTTCGACAAGCGGAATTGTCTTGTTCCTAAGCACTTGTTCCTTTCGGTCAAGAATCTGAACTGGCTCCTCTTCATAGGAAAAATCCTTCTGCAAACTAATCGGCTGCTCTTCAGGCACATGAGAAGGATCGGCAATATACTTGCGAAGCATGGATACATGAAACACATTATGTATCTTAGACAATTCCGGAGGCAACACCAACCGATAGGCCAGAGAGCCAACTCGCTCTATTATCTCATAAGGCCCGATATACCTCGGACTAAGCTTCCCACGCTTACCGAAACGTACTACCCCTTTCCAAGGAGATAGTTTCAGGAACACCCAATCACCCACTTGAAACTCAAGGTCCTTCTTGCGGACATCTGCATAACTCTTTTGCCTACTCTGAGCGGCTTTGAGTCTATCTCTAACCACCTTGATCTTCTCATTTGTCTCATGGATAATCTCAGGACCACAAAGCTCTCTTTCTCCGACTTCATTCCAACATAAAGGTGTACGACACTGTTTCCCATACAGTGCCTCAAACGGTGCCATGCCAATACTCGAATGGAAACTGTTGTTATAAGCAAATTCAATCAAAGATAGGTTCTTATCCCAACTCCCTCTGAACTGCAAGGCACATGATCTCAACATATCCTCCAAAGTCTGGATAGTCCTCTCTGATTGTCCATCAGTCTGAGGATGAAAAGTAGTGCTGAAGTGTAGTCGAGTACCTAATGCTGCTTGAAGAGCTCCCCAGAATTTCGAAGCAAATCTAGGATCTCGATCTGACACTATGGATTCAGGTACGCCATGAAGTCTCACGATCTCATTCACATAAAGCTCCGCCAATCTATCCAGTGTATACTTCTTTCCCACCGGCAAGAAATATGCAGATTTAGTAAGTCTATCCACAATCACCCAAACTCCGTCATGCCCTTCACGGGTACGAGGTAAACTGAAAACAAAATCCATGGTGATGTGGTCCCACTTCCACATTGGAATCGGCAACGGCACAAGCAATCCTGAAGGTTTCTGCCTTTCAGCCTTCACCTGCTGACAAATCAGACATCTACTCACAAAAGCTGCAATTTCCCTCTTCATGTTAGGCCACCAATAATAATCCTTCAAGGTTCGATACATTTTCGTACTACCCGGATGAGCAGCATATGCAGAACTATGAGCTTCCTCCAAAATCTCTTTCTTTAACTCTTCATTCCTCTTTGGAACACAAAGCCTATTTTTGAACAACAAGGTTCCATCTCTTCTTACCGAAAAATCCACGGCTGTTCCATTCGCTGCTCTTTCCATCAACTGAACTATGGAAGGATCATTATACTGCGCCTCACGCACTTTATCCACCAACACTGGCCTCACATGGAAACTAGCTACCAAGGCACCTACTTCATCCACCGTCAAATCCACTCCTGTAGCTCGCAACTCACAAAGAAGTGGAACTCTAACCATCTTGAGGTAAGATAATGATATGATGGGATTTCGACTAAGAGCATCAGCTACCACATTAGCTTTTCCAGGATGATACTCAATAGTGCAGTCGTAGTCACTGATCAAGTCCATCCACCTTCTCTGCCTCATATTCAACTCCCTTTGAGTGAACACATACCGAAGACTCTTGTGATCGGTAAAAATCTGACACTTGGCTCCATAAAGATAGTGTCTCCACAACTTGAGAGTAAAAACTACTGCTGTAAGCTCTAAATCATGGGTGGGATAATTCACCTCATGCTGCTTCAGTTGCCTAGAAGCGTAGGCAATCACTCGGTCATGCTGCATCAATACCCCGCCTAGACCTCATCTAGAAGCATCACAATAAACTACGTACTCCCCACTATCATCCGGAAGCGCCAAAACAGGAGCACTAGTCAAGCGATCCTTTAATTCTTGAAAACTTTGCTCACACTGATCTGACCATTCAAACTTGACTCCCTTCCTGATCAACCTTGTTAGTGGAGCTGCAATCTTTGAAAAGTCTTGCACAAATCGCCGATAATAACCTGCTAACCCCAAGAAACTACGAATCTCCGTCACAGAGGCGGGTCTTCTCCAACTGGACACTGCTTCCACTTTCTGGGGATCCACACTAACACCTTCCGCTGAAACTACATGACCCAAGAATCCAACTTTATCCAGCCAAAATTCACACTTGCTGAACTTAGCAAACAACTGAGCATTTCTCAAAGTCCGCAAAATCAATCTTAGATGTTTGGCATGCTCCTTCTCACTTTTCGAGTATACCAAAATATCATCTATGAATACGATCACGAACCGATCAAGATATGGACTAAACACCCTATTCATTAGATCCATGAACGCCGCGGGTGCATTAGTAAGTCCAAAAGGCATCACCACAAACTTATAATGACCATACCGTGATCGAAAGGCAGTCTTGGCTACATCACTCTCCCGGATCCGCAACTGATGATACCCAGATCTCAAATCAATCTTTGAGAAAACAGAAGCACCCCTCAACTGATCAAACAAATCATCAATGCGTGGCAACGGATACTTATTCTTCACTGTGACCTGATTAAGCTTCCTATAATCAATGCATAGTCTCATGGTGCCATCTTTCTTCTTAACAAACAACACCGGGGCACCCCATGGAGACATGCTAGGCCGAATAAAACTCTTGTCCACCAACTCCTGCAATTGAGTCTTCAACTCCATTAATTCTGCTGGAGCCATTCTGTAAGGTGTCTGAGAGATAGGTCTAGTTCCAGGAAGTAACTAGATAGAAAAATCTATCTCCCTTACAGGAGGCAAACCAGGCAACTCCTCGGGAAACACATCCGGAAACTCTCTTACTACAGGAATATCCCCTACTTCCAACACTCCTATTCTTGTATCCACAACATGAGCTAGGAATGCCTGACAGCCTTTATTTAACAATTTCCTGGCTGCCACAGCTGATATCAGGCAGCTCGAAATCACATCTCTTTCCCCTTGAAAAACAACCTCAAATCCATCTGGACTCCGAAATACTACTTCTTTCCGGAAACAATCCACCACAGCTCTGTAAGTCTCTAAAAAGTCTAATCCAATGAAGCGGTGAGTCATCCAGAAAAGTCACTGCCATCTTCAGTTTCTTTTCTTCGGAAAATCTGTGCTCTCAAAAGCCTTTCCATCTTGTCTACCCACGTGTATGCATCAAGGGGTCCCTTGGCACCCTTGAACTCAATTGCCCTAGCATCGAAGATATCCTTCTTCCTCACAGAATGTGGGTGCTGAACCCTGTCTAAAAGACCCCTCAGCATACTCCCAATGGAATCAACTAATCCTCTGACCTCATCACCCTCATTCGCGTTGGTCGAGGTAGCTACCCGGGGTCGGCGTCTAGGAGGCATAGTACCTGAGGAAAGAGATATTTAGTAGTCTAAAAATAAGACTAGCAGAACTATCACATATACCCAATAACACATAGTATCCAAAGCATAAAATGCTAGTGAATCCGCCGCGGTCGGACCACCACTCTATAGGAACTACGTGCTTCTTAGGCAAATATAATAGTATTATGGAGGCAGGAGATGAAACCTAGAGCTCTGATACCAACTGTCAAGACCCACCCCGAATTTCACCCTGAAACCCGAGGTAAGTCCTGCGGGGACCACCTCCAAGGAAAATTTACCGAAGGACTCGGCAAACCTCCCTTGAAAATGGACAACCCTAACCCGGAAAAAATATATAGAACACCCTCTTAACCCAAAATATTAATCTTCACTTTAATCCAAATAACTGAATAAAATAATACACAATTATTTTTCCGAAAATATTCAGAGCTACTACAGGCCCAGGGGAAAATATTTAATCACGTCAGGGTGAGTGAACAAAATAATCCCGACAAGCAATAATATTTCCCCAAGAAAAACTATCAAGGACACGACTAGTTCTGGCTAGTCTCCAAATCTTAAACAAATACAGCCTCTCAGGCTAAAATTATATAATTATATCAGTATGTATTCACACCCGTCTACTCCATGTATGCTATCTATGAATAAGCTCGAAGGTAGATAGTCATACTAGGCTAGGACGCTCGCGTCTAACGCGCACGTCACCCCATAGTGGCATTTTTCCTCAGTATGGGGGTGAGACCGGGTGGTATTTATACGTGTGTACTCCCTGTACGAATTCTATGAATGAATCTAAAAACATAGAATGAACTCGGAAAGTAGAAAGTCGTACAGGACTAGACGTTGGCGTCTAACGCCCACGTCACCTCATAATGACATTTTTCCTCATTATGAGGGGAGCACGTATTGCTAGCTAGCACTCTCTCATATACATACTATATTCATAAACGTTATATAAAGTGAGTAAAATCATTGAAATCCTTAACTCAGGATAAATTCCAACAAAGGAAAATATTCAACAATAAAACATTATTTAAAAACAAAGGTCCACTCACAACTTAGGCCTAAGCCTGACGTCGGCCGGAGGTCTCCTCTGCTCGGGCCTCCTCGTGTCCTGTTCCAATACATAAATAATTCATCAAATAAAATCCCAACGTTCAAAGAAAATAGGCATAATTAAATATGAGATTCCCGCGCTCAACCATGCCTATCGTCCTAAATCTTAACTTCACTGTCAACCACAAATCTCCATAAATACCGACATCCTCAAAAACACCTTCCAACGTCCTAATCACAAAAAAATAATCCAATGGCCGGATTTTAACTTATTAATCCACCAAAAATACCAAACTTAACAAATTCCAAAACATATCCAAAACTCCTCCAAAAATTCTAAAACTCATTCCATTAAACTCCTCATAATATTCTCCACCAAAAACATTTTCTCGGCGGTGGCCGGCGACCAACTCCGGCGACCTGCAAATGCTACCAAAATTTGACAGCACCTTCCTCTCAACCTCCTCTACAACATTCCTAACTACCACAAACTCCAATTCTAAGCCTAACCATGTCAATCGAACACAAACACACAATAAGCCCTAGAATTTCAAATACCGATTTCTCCTTACCTAGCTCGAGATGGAAGGAGCCCTTTGGAGGGATTGAAGCACGGGAGGAGGGCTTCCTTTTGAGCCAAGGCTCGCCGGATATAGCGGCCGGAGGAAGGAGTTCCGGCGAAAAGAAGTTTCCGGCAGTCGGGGCTTTCGGCGTCGATTACTCCTTCACGGCGGCGCTAGGCAGGCTGCCACCGGTCTAGAATTGTAGCTGGGTTGGAGACCGATCGTTTGGGACCGGTGCGGCGGTCTGGAGCGGCCGGACGGCGGCGAACGGGCTGCCGGAAAAACTGTCGGCAGTGAAGGCTCGGGTACGGGTGCGGGAGCGGAAGAGCGGAAGGAAAGGGGGAAAAGAAATGGGCTTGGCCCAACCGGTCCAACCCACTTTAAATCCAATCCAAAATTCAACACCCCAATAAAAATTACTTTTTACTAGCTAAAATTTACCATTTTTACCGTCGTCACATTTTCTTCTTACGAATAATTCTTTCGAAATATTCGTTCCTCAATACACCTCTAGGGACTTTAGGACTATAAATTCAATGACGAAGACGGTAAAATTCTTATTATCACAATGCTAGTAATTAAGGTAAAATTTAAGAGTCGGGGCGTGACATTGGAGGTCGCCGGAGCTGGTCGCCGGCCGCCGCTGAAAAATTGTTTTTGGTGGAGATTTTTATGAGGAGTTTAATTGATTGAGTTTTAGAATTTTTGGAGGAGTTTTGGATAGGTTTGGAGATTGTTAAGTTTGTATTTTTGGCGGATTAATAAGTTGAAAATCCGGCCATTGGATTGTTTATGGTTAGGGAGATAGAATGTGCTTTTGAGGATGTCAAAAAAATTGTGGAGCTTTATGGTTGGCAGTGAAGTTAGATTTAGGGCGATAGACATGGTTGAGCGCGAAAAGCTCATATTTAATTATGCCTATTTTCTTTAAGCGTCGGTGTTTTATTTAAGGATTTATTTATGTTTTGGAATAGGACGTGAGGAGGCCCGAGCGGAGGAGACCTCCGACCGACATCAGGCTTAGGCCTAAGTTGTGAGTGGACCTTTGTTTTTCAAATAATGTTTTATTTGTTGAATAATTTCTTTTGTTGAAATTTATTCTGAATTGAGAATTTCGGTGTTTATACTCATTTATTGACGTTTATGAGAATAGTATGTATATAAGTAAACGCGAGCTAGCAATACGTGTTTTCCCCCCATAATGAGGAAAATGTCATTATGGGGTGACGTGGGCGTTAGACGCCAGCGTCGTAGCCTTGTACGACTTTCTATTTTTCGTATTCATTCATAGACTCGTACAAGGAGTAAGCACGTATATATATATGTATATATATATATATATATATATATATCCACTCGTGCGATTCCCCCATAATGAGGAAAAATGCCATTATGGGGTGATGTGAGCGGTAGACGCGAGCGTAGTAGCCTTGTATGAATTTCTGTTTTTCTTTTATTCCTTCAAAGAAATCATACAAGGAGTAGACGAGTGCATATACATACTGATATATTTAATTTTAGCCTGAGAGGCTGTATTTGTTTAAGTTTTGGACACTAGCCGAAACTAGTCGTGTCCTTGAAAGTTTTCTTGGGGAAATATTTGTT
The DNA here is from genome assembly GCA_009720345.1 of Fragaria iinumae. NCBI lineage: Eukaryota > Viridiplantae > Streptophyta > Magnoliopsida > Rosales > Rosaceae > Fragaria > Fragaria iinumae. Next base: position 18,179,500 of record CM019117.1, on the reverse strand, counting down.
TGGCGAGATTACTTTTGTCCACTCACTTTGACGTAATTAAATATTTTCCCCTGGGCTTTTCCTTCGTTTTTAAATGCCCAGTCTACAGAATTCGGGTGGGGTCTAGAAGGAGGCGACGAGGCATAGTCACCCACATTTCCGCTACTGTTCGCCAATAGGTTATCCGTTTAACCCACTAGGATTTTTATCAGCTTCCGTTGTCTTTCTTGTAGTAGCTCTGAATACTTTCGGAAAAATAATTGTGTATTATTTTATTCGGTTATTTGGATTGAGTTGAATCTTTATATTTTGGTTAAGAGGGTGTTCTATATTTTTCCGGGTTAGGGTTGTCCATTTTCAAGGGAGGTTTGCCGAGTTCTTCGGTAAATTTTCCTTGGAGGTGGTCCCCGTAGGACTTACCTCGGGTTTCAGGGTGAAATTCGGGGTGGGTCTTGACAGTTCAACCGGTCCCGGCGGTAAGGCCAGCGATTTTTTGGACCCGTAAGACCAACGACTATGGTTTGTAGCAGGGTCATAGTTTTACTTATTCATCTTTACCCATCATCATTCAAATCTTTATGTTACGGTTGTAACGGTACACATATTTGTTAACGGATTGAGTTAACATTCTGCAATCTATATCGTCCACATGTTTTTTGTGCCATATTGCGCCTCCACAAGCGCACAATGATGGGTTATTTATGATGAATATTGTCTTTGAATAAGACATGAGCTTCCGACTATAGTCCGCTTATATAAAGACCTTGACAGGCGATTTTTTTTATGTCATTTTGATGAGCTAGTCTTCCCGTCGTTAGGGGGAGATAAGAACAAGAATGTTCAAGTAGAACGACTTGGAATTGTCGTGGTTTGTCCCTACTGTGTCTCATCAAGTTCCCTAAAGTGACCAGATCTCATATACATGCTGCAAACATGCCTGCAAGGATTGATGTCCGGATAATGACATGTTGATGTCCGGATAAGAGGACATGTTGATGTCCAGATAAGAGGACATGTCATCACCCATAGATGGTGGCATGCTGACACCAAAAATGTGTGTAGATGGTGTCGCTAGGCCGTGGCTCCCACGGTTTAGGGGGAGGCCACTTGGTTCGATACATACTCGCCAAGGAAGAATGCGAGTTTGGCACAACTTGATCATTTGATCAATGATACTCATTCATCTGTTATTCCTAGATTATGGTCATCATTGGGGGACGCCTCAATGTCAATACCAATCCATATAGAAATCTCTACACTTAGAAATTACACCGGTGTACATGATGACGTGTTTTAATGAGTTTGATATCGAACCATACTTCGTTGAGAAAATACCAACGTTGTAGATTGGCTAAATGGAAAGATGCTATCCAGTTTAAACAAAGAGATAGTGCTTTGGTTAGGTGACGCCGACATCCCAAGTGTAAACTCTATAAGTTATGTCTTTGTTAGAAAGCGTAGTGAGAAAAAAGAGAGAGAGTTTAGACTCACCTTCTGGCGCAAGGTCTCTCACAAATGCCCTGGAATCAACTACGATGAGATATACTCTCGTAATGGTTGTCATTGCACTCCACTACCTTGTAAGTTAGGTAGTTTTCGAAAAACTGAACAACCAGCTTGTGGTCACAACTTATCTCTGTTGGGAACTAAGAGATGTACATAAAGATCTTGAATAGATCGGTTTTTCACCCAAATCAAGTGGCTCCGGACCACGGAGCGCATTTGCAAGGTATTTGCTAAGTATCTACTTGATTAGGGAAGGGATATGAAGAATTATGCCTATTTGCGTGTAAATTCTGGATGAATCGTGATGAACTCTTGTTAAACTAAGAGATGCCACTGATCCAAAATTAAGAATGAAAGGATCTTGGGAACACTTGGTCTCGAAAGTGAGGACCGTTATTGATGATGCTTATTCATCTGTCGGCTTAAGGCAATCTAAAGGACGATGAAGTTATGCCTATATGTATCCTTTGATCGGTCGAAGTCTTGAGAAGACTTGTTTCGTCCATATAACAAAGAAGTCTTAGGAGAAATTCTCCATCTAAGTACAGTAGCACATTCATGTACTTGTTACAATATGCTTGACTCGACATCTCATTCACTATAAACTTGTAAGGCCAAGTTCTTCTTAGTCTTTCAACTCTCTTCCTAGCGGTCGAGCATCCTCGCTCCCTCTTAGATGAGTGTGAAGGAACATCAAGGTAGTGGCCGGATACGCCCACGCAACGCCAATGTAATGGCAGTAATTTCTTCTAAGAAAGGTTTAGGCATATTCATCCCTACAGAAAGACACATTAACAACGAAATCAGAATATGTCCGAGAATCTGCTTTGGCAGAACAGTCAACTTCAACAGAGCTTTGTGATCAGCTCAAGATGAACTAGGTTATGGACCTTATATGGTTAGAAAGCTACGTGTGTCTAATTTCCAGAACTTTGTACGGTTCGTCCATACCTATTGTATCAAAGACGTTATGAATGTTTAAGTACACGAAGGTCATGCCATGCGTGATTATGATTTTGAACGCGAACTTATGTTTTGAGTTGTTAGGCAACCTTCTCCTTCAAGATCAAAGTAATGCTAAGCATAGCAAGTCTAATCTAAGGATGTTATGGCTGGATTTAATGACTAAATCGTTGCCAAAGTCTACTTTTGAAGTATGTGAAGTGCATTGGCTTGCGCCGTTTATCTGTACTCCGAGATTGAGTTACCAATCAGGGGGAGTCATTGTGTAGACATCAGGGGGAGTCTACATGCATCACATGTTATCTTCAATTGTAGTTGGTGCCTTGTGCTCTTTTTTCCTTCGTCCAGGTCTTTTGTTTTACCCACGAGGTTTTTGTTTTACTTGGCAAGGTTTTTACCGAGGTAACACCATAAGCACCATATCGTATTAGGGACGCAACACAAGGGGGAGTGTTTAAGGAAATTATATTTCCGTCCTTCTGTTATGTGTCTTGCCCGAATACACATAGGATTGGTTAATCCAGTTTCCTTATTAGAATAGATTACAGTTGATAGAACTTTTAGATCATTCAGGAAACTCTATGTAATGCCTATAAATAGGTCTTTCTATCACTGAATGAGTAGGCTGTTATTCTCGTTATCTTTTCTCCTTCAACAAACGTAATATTATCCAAGAGAAATTAAGGGATAGTCTTTGTATTTAAATAGATTATGTATATTTTTCCTTTTACGAATTTGGATTTTAGAAAATGAGTGTACTAATTAGTCATTTTGTACTTTTGGACAATATAAGCTTTTCAATAATACAAAATAATGTTTTTAGAATGAACTAAGAAATTGTAGGGTACACGTAACGATTCATAATGAAATTAAAAGTCCAGAAAGGAAAAAAAAAAACCCTAAAATAAATATATTGCATAAAGCTCATTTTCTAGACATGTCCATTCTTCTATGTATTGTTTCCATTAGCAGATATATGTTGTCATCAACTATAAAAGCGTGTAATTAGCCTTAGAAACCTTACACATGTAGCTTTTCAATTTTAGGAGAACAGCAAACTTGAGAAAATGGTTAGAGTATCAGGGTTCTTATTCCTAATTCTCATGATCACATTGCAGGTGTTGCTGCTATCCGAGGGTAGTTGGGCGAGTCCAGACAGAGTGATGAACATAACCAATGATTTGGATGAGTCTATTCCGCTCACCATTCACTGCCAATCAAAAGACAATGACCTTGGGGAACACGAGCTCCAATATCACACCTCCCTTCATTGGCAATTCAAATCCAATCCTTTCCCTCCGTTCACGGTTTTCTGGTGCAGCATGTCGTGGCAAACTATCAACAATGGAACCTTTGATGTGTATAAAGCCTCAAGAGATGATACTCGGTGTGCGCAGTATTGCATGTGGAAAATCAGACAAACCGGAGCTTACTCTTTTGACGAGGGTAAGCAGAGATGGGATCTCATGTATATTTGGTAAACGATATGTGATCGATGAGATTACACAAATGTTTTACCTAATTAAGGAGATAGAATAATACCCATGCCTTGCTCATTGAATAAGGGTTTGCTGGCTGTCGTTTTATTTTCTTAAGATCCCTATGTTATTCGTATGTTTGAAATTTCTGATGTCCTATATTTCTCCATATTATTTACGGGAAACGCTCGACTACGCCACAGTATGCTACACCAAGGGTGGGACCATGCCCGTGGCAGTTCTTTGTCCACATATTTGAAAATCGAAAGGTATATAGGTAAATTCATAACGTGAGCAGTAGAGTTGAATCTGTTACGGTGAAATTTTAAGGGTGTTTGTGACAAATTCATCAAGAAAAGTAACAAACCCATCGCTCAATCACTCCGACTCTCTCTCTCTCTCTCCTCCTCCTCCGTATTTCTCTGCACCTCTTCCTTGAAAATCTCGATGAAACCCAAACTTGAAATGAGAGGATGATCGAGCATGGCTAGCAGGGAACAAGAAACCGAGCACGCAACCGTGAGGGATGTTAGACGAGCTCTTGCTGGTGGAGCTGTTAAGTGTGAACTGTGAACTACCACGGCACAAAGCACCAGCACTCCGTCCTGACGGAGCTTCCATTCCCGGCTTGGCAGTGGCCCTCACTGCTCAAAACTGTAGAGCAAGTTCGCCGACCTCAAACAGTCGAACGCTGCTTCAAACACGAAGCCGAATCGTGCGATGTTGAGAAACGATTGAGATATTGGAGAAACGTCGTCGTTCTCAATGGTCTTAAAGATTGAAGGCATGTGGTGGGGTCACTTAAGCGGTTTTGTGTTTTATGTTGCTGAAGACTTTGACTCTTTGAGGTCGAAGCTGGAGAGCATTCCCAGATCAAAAAGTAGGGAAAAGAGGGTTTTTCAACTCTCCACTAATCATAGCTGTATTGAAACACGTGAAAAGAGGATTTTTCTCATATTTAACCCTCAGTTGAGAAGGGTGGGACGACAGTAAATCGGACTTTTACCCACCGCATCTAGCTTGTAGTTTGTGAAACATCAAAAGACCCTTTCACCCTTCCGTCTATGGAGGTCTTAGGCGTATGAGTACGTTGGCGTTTTGCAGAACTTCCCATAATTTACAGGACGCAATCATATTTCTTTTTGCTTTAGTTTTTTCCTTAGAAGTACAGGACATTTACAGTCAAAAGTTCAAAACGTGTAACAACTAAAATAACATTAATAACGAAGATCTCTCTCTCTCTCAAGACCTAGCGTCACCGAAAAAACTTGCGTCATCTTTCTCAAAACCTAGCGTCATGGAAAAAACTTGCGTCCGAACCAATATGGAGGCAGCCATCCATACTCATCTAAATGGTTTGACACATGTTGTTCTCCTTCCAATTTTTTTTATTATTCTTTGTAAAATAAAACGTAAAAAATTAGAAGTCGCAGTCCATCATAGCTGAAATTTTGTTGAAGTAATCTACATATTAGTGATAGGATTCATGGTTTATTATAAAGGAAACGCAGAAAGCAGTAAAAGAGAGGAGGAAAACTTTGGGACTACATTCGTGTTCTTCTCTGATAGATAAGGTGAACAATACAACAGCCTTATATAGGCAATAGGTTTTACAAGCCCAATGACCATTCTACCCTTACGACACTAATGGTATACTGCTAATAATTAGGACCTAAAAATAAAATGGTTAAGATTGAAAAATGTGATCGAAAAGTTAGTATAATGCTCAAACCCTGAAGTGATCTACATATTAAGTCATAACAAGGGATATATATAGTTCCTATCCAGAATAAAAGTTCGCTCTGAAATTAAAGTATGAAGTTCATTATTTGACTCTCTTTTTCGTCATATTTTCACATCTCCATGCATATATAGATCACTTAATGCATAAATCACTTATGCAAAGTTTCATCTAATTTGATGATCGTTTGAATTTTCGTAATCGTTATTGTCACATTCCGAATTTTAGATCAAATAAAAATCCAAATTCAAGGCATGATAACAAAAAAAAAAAAAAAAAAAACAAATAATACAATCTGACGTTTACATAACTTGAGAAGTCAAGTAAATATCACACTCTAAAGAGCTCACTACAATTTTACAAACAAAATAAAGATATCCAACTCCTAACAAGCAGCTTCTAGATCCCTACGTCTCAATCTTAAAAATCCTCACCTGCAAATTCAACCTCTATATCATGGAATGGTGCACTGGGTTGTAAACAATAAACCCGGTAAGTTTTAAAAGCTCGTATGAGTAAATCTACAATGAAAGACTCAACCCAACATCACATATGAATAAAACTGGTAATTCCAGGAATCACCTAAAAGTAAGAGAATTCAAAAGAGAGAAATAAGAAAACACAACAATTCACAATCAAACAATTCATAATGAAATCATAAATGAATCCTGCAAAAATGTAGTTTAGGAATTCACTAAAAATCACACCATTAAGATTAAGAATCTCCTGCGGATAAGCATTGTTCAGGAGATACTTAAAACAATGAATTTAAATGACAACACATAAGAACATCACACAATCATTTCTCTACTCTTACTTATGAGTTTGTCAACACTTAGTCATCCTCCATGAAGTACCGACAGACAGACTAGAGCTCTACACTGACCGTAACCAATCACCCAACCAAAGCTTGGTTCCCGGTCCACCACGAAGGCTCCTAATCTAATGCACACAATCACCACTAAGACACTATTCCACAACGAATGCACACAATCACCACTTAGGCAAACATCTACAACTAATGCACGCAATCACCACTAATGCACCATTCCACAACTAATGCATAAATATCCACATCAATAGAACCAGACAAGCTACACCTCATTATAATATACCTTTTCACATAGAGATATATATACATACACATAGATTTTCTCACACAAGAACCTTAAAAATAATCATTTAAATAGGAAAACTTATTTTCTCTTACCTATAAGCCGTTGGCGATCAAGCTCATATATTTTAAAACAAACAAAAAGAAAAACATAATTTTTAAATCATCATCATCATCATCATCATCATCATCATCATTATCAACATTTTCATCATCATAATCATCATCATAATAATTATCATCATAATCATCATCATAATAATAATCATCATCATCATATCATCATCATAATAACCATAAATAAATAGGTCACAAAGTGAACCTTGGTGAGATTGTACTCACCTCAAATCCAGCTGCGTTTTCGCACGCACTACACAAACATATAGCTCAAAACCACACTCCACAAGTCACCTATTAACAAAAACATTAACCTTAGTAACTATCAAAAACAACATTATCCGACTCGAACCAAAAGGTCACTCGAGACAAATCCTCCTCCTTGACCTCTAAAAGGTCGCCGAAACGTCCTACACATCCTATAGAACTACTAACCAGATTCTCATGTTCGGATTTACCCAAAACTGAAACGAACGAAACTTAGCACCAAGGGGAAGCCCTAGCATGCAATAATGGTAACCAAAACCTACAACCCACATATCAACACGTTCGTATCGAAGAGTACTACCTAACCAGCACACAAAACACCACAAACACTACTGAATGCGCCGCCATGCGCCACCACAGGCGGCGGCGAATGGGCCCCACGCGCCACCCTTCCAACCTTAAAATTAGGGCAAACTCACAACATCAAACTTGAAGAACACAACAACTGGAACACATTTCATACATGTGGCCAAATCCAAATCGGTCAGAAAGAGGCCGGAAACGTCGCCGGAAAAATGAAATCCATCACCGCCACTCTACACCGTGAGTCGAGCTTCAAGACCACCACAAGTCGAACTAGGACGCAAAGGAGCTTCAAGCCCAAATAATATTAGAAACTAATATTAAAATTCCAGGGTATTACAGTTATTTACACAAACAGTTCTGGTTAGACAAATTTATGGTCTGTTCATTGATTTGATCTAATTCAGTAACCAAACGATCATCAATCTTGATGAAATTTTGTAAGAATGATCTATACATTAGTATCAATAATCTGAACGATGGAGATATGAAAATATAATGAAAAATTGAGTCAAATAAGAAACTTTACACTTTAATTTCAAAGTGAAGCTTCGCTACATACACACACACACATACACAAGACCGTTCAGAAGAGGATGTCTTCACAGCCTTTAAAGTGCGGATGTCTCTCCGTTCATCACCCTCCGACGCCGACGATGCGTTTTCTTATTGCCGGAGGACAATATACCTTTATTCTGAGCTTCCTGTTGCTAGTGGACTCGTCGGCTGCAAGTGTCCAACCGAGCTTGATCGGTCTTGAAGCTTCTACTGAGGTTGCTGCCCAGAGCTTCAATCCCGATCTCTCTGACCTTCTTCTTCATGGTTATGTTGTCCCGTATGTCTCTGCTGTCCTCTGACAAGAAAAAAAGAAGTCGTCGGCGCCGCACTTTAAGGGCTATGCGGACATGTCCTCTTCTGAACGACATCTTAACGATCACCAAATTGGCTGAAAATTTGCAGAAGTAATCTACTCATATAGAACTACATATTGAACGGTGGAGATGTGATTTTGTGATCGAAAAGTTGGAGTAATCCCTCATCCCTCATATATGTCAAAAAAAGGATCTCTTAGTGGAAGGGCCCTATATATATAGACCGGATCAGGAGCGGACATCTGCACGGCCCTTAAAGTGCGGACATCCTTCCCATCTCCACCGTCCAGCGCCGAAAACGGCGCGCCTCCACCCGAGCGGACACCAGAGGCGTCCCCGATCACTTTCTCTCCTCGGCGAGTTTGCCGAATTCCAATTTTACTGCGAGATCGATCTTGTCTGAAGTTTTGGGTGGAGGTTGCTGCCCAGACCTTCAAATCGATCTCGCCGGGAAGAGTAAGTGGTCGGGGACGCCTCTAGTGTCCGCTCGGGTGGAGGCGCGTCCTCGTCGGCGCCAGACGGTAGAGAACGAAGGGACGTTCACACTTTAAGGACTGTGCTGACGTCTGCTTCTAAACGGCTCCGTGTGTGTATATATATACATATATACACACACACACACACACACACAAACACACTCAGATTTTATTTAGTATGAAAGTCCTTATTTAGCTCATTTTTCGGTCACATTTTCATATCTACATTATTTAGTTTTTGGAACCTAATGTATATATCACTTATGGAAAGGTGAATCCAATTTGATGATCGTTTGAATTTTTGTAATCATACTTTACACAAACAATTCTGATATATTGGACAGATTTTTGTCATTTCATTGATTTAATTATTTTAAATCGAAAACTCAAACTCAAACGATCATCAAATTGGATGAAACTTTAAAAAAACAACTTTTCTATTAGTATATGAAAACTAACAGTGGGATTAATGAGGATATATAATCGTAAAGTGAGCTAAGTAATCCACACTTTAATTTAAAGCGGAGCTTCCCTCTGGCTAGATACTGGAAAAAAACACTTAGGAAATAGATCAAAGGGGTAATCGTTACCTTGAGTTTGTTTGTCTCAACTTATGGTCCAGTGGTTTTTCAAAGAGTGGAATTTGTAAACAAAGTCTTTCTCAAGTATTGCAAGGATGAAGGAATTGTCATGCATAATACCATTGTTCGTATCAAATTTTTGTTCTAACAATATATAAGTATCTACTGTGATTGATAAAACTGGAATTGTCCCGAAAACAGAGCCTCTCTCTCTAGACTTTAGAGAGAGAAAGTAGATCTAATACAACTCTTCCTCCTCCCCTTTCTTTCTTGTCTAAGATCTAGATCTATCTGGATCTAGATTGAAGTCTTGAAAGTTGGGGGAGGGAGACCTCTTGGTATTTCCTTGTCTTCTTCCTTTGTTTGCATTGGTTCTTCCTTACACCCTTTGTGGTGATTTGTACCCATCTTGTGGTCATTTTCTGGCATATGTTCAGCCATAGAGGACTTGGTTCCTCCTTAACATCCCATAAGATTTACTGTCGTTTGATGTATTATTACATAGTATACTCTTTTGCTGCCATCACTGTTAGAGGTACTTTCATAAAGCTAAATGAGAACCCTAATACAAACCCTAAAATCTTCAACAACAAAAAAAACATTTACTGATGTTACCTTCAACACAATAATTTTGATTCCAAATCAGTAAGGAAGTTTTTGTGTTATGACTATATGAGAACCACAAGTCCACAACAAGTACTAAATAGAAGTAAAAAGAACGATGGAAAAGAAATAGAGAAGTCAGTGGTTCATTACGGATGATAAAGACTTTTTATACGTTCATATGGTTATTTTTCAACTGTACGTAATACAAAACAAGGTTAGAAATCAATTCCACCACCAAAATATGGTCATTTTCCAAAATTTCTCCATATTCAAAGGCTGCTAATGTGGAAGAACCAACGAAAATTCCAACAATAGACTACTTGAAATTGACGTTTGGAGTTTGTTTACTAAGATGTACAAGGATGATTTTGTATTTCAACTTTATATGGTTTTGGTTTTTAATTACTTTTGAGTTTTGACTACCTAATGAACTGTCGTTTGATGTATTATTACATAGTATACTCTTTTGCTGCCATCACTGTTAGAGGTACTTTCATATAGGCAAAAAATAAAAATTTACAGTTCAACTATCTCAAGTTTCTCTCTATTCAACGTCATCTTATATTTATAGTTTTTTAAAATTTTCTTTAATTTTATATTAATCATAGTGTTTATTAAGTTCAAATTTTCTTAACTCTAGGTGTGTGTGTATAGAGAGAGAGGAAAAATCTAGAGAGGACCTCCTTACTTTAAGAATTTAACAATTTTTACTATTTTATATTAGTAGATGATTTCATTTAATGATTTTAACCGTTGATCCTCTAGATATGAAAGAAACATGTCTACAAAGTTTTAACTAATTTCATAATCATTTGGTCATTAAAATTGACATAAACAATTGTAGGCTGTTAGAAAAAATTAAAATAAATATTGGGCTAATTAAAGGGTTAAACATTTTTCGTTTTGACTAATTTTTTGTATGATTTATATGTGGGTAAGTAACTAGGGAATGAGTAGTTTTGATTGTCAAAATACATGTTAGAACTAAAAACATCATCATTGTAAGAGTTTAAGGAGGTTATCTCTAGATCCAGACTATATATATATATATATATATATATATATATATATATATAGTCATTTTCAAATAAGGACCTTCTCACCTTAGTTAAGGTATGAATTTCCTTAATTTGACCTACTTTCCGATCATATTATCTGATCATAGCCGTTCAGTATTAAGATATACATGATTATATCATCTTTGCAAATTTTCAGCTAATGTGGTTATTGTTAAGGTATCGAAAATATATTAAATCAATGAACGAACCGAATCTGTTCATCCTAAACTGTACGTTCTTTTTGGCTCTAAATTACAGTTTTGAATGTCTTAACCGTTATCAATTTGGCTGAAAATTTGTAGAGATGATCTACTCATATATACCTAAATACTGAACGGCTAAGTTGAGAAAATCTGATAAAAAAGTGGGCCGAATAAAGAAATCCGTACCTTAGCTAAGGTAAGAAGGTCCTTACATGATTAGCATTGTGTGTGTGTGTGTGTGTATATATGAGTGGATTTGATTGTCAAAATACATGGTAGAACTAAAAACATCCTCGCTGTAAGAGTTTAAGGATGTCCTCTATATATATATATATATATATATATATATTCGCTCAATTTTTTTTAAAATATTGTCATAAGAGATTTATGCTCTTTCATTAATTATTTACATTTTGTTTGCTCACATTTTGTCAAAACATTTTTTTTCATACAATTTATGATCTTTTTGAGTGTGCTTGAGTTAACAGAATAATAAGAGGTACAAAGTACGTAGTGTAGCAAAATTTGGAGTTCTGAATAAAAACTTAGTGTTTAAGGTAAAACGTCAAGTCTACTCAAGCTCTCTAGATCTATATGTCAGCACTGACTATAGCATCTCCAGCTCTCTCAATCCTGACCCAACTCTCTCGGGCTCTCTCTTATCTGGCTCATTCATATGCAGAGTCGCATATCCTCTTGACATATGCCTTGCTCCTGTAGTCGTTTTCAAACCTAGACATTTTATTCTTTTCCAGCAGTGAAACGATGAAAGCACCATGTTGCGCATATACCCTGGCACATTGGGCTAGCACCTCAGTCCTTAGAGCTCGAGGACCATTGAACTGATGCGGATCCACTTTGGCCAAAGTAATGATTTAGTTGCCATGCATTATCTCTAGATGGACCATATGCGGATCAGTTACTGCAGGTACGTTCTCCTCCTCCCCTTCCTCATCAGAATCACTAGGCATGTACGCCGCCGCATGACATACATCCAACAGAGACCAATGACTTGAACCCGAAGTCAAATCAAACTCCTGATCTGTTGCTTTCAATTTGGCTAGCAGAGTGTTGCCTCGATACGACTGACAAGCCTCATTGTAATAAGGCAGAAGTGCAGAATGGAGATCGTTTGCACTATTATAGTACGCAACATCTACATTAGCCAAAGTCTTGCTTCTGCCATTGTTCCTAATAACTACCAATTTGAGTACGTTTTTTTTGGAACCAGAGGAGGAAGACATTTTCTAGCTAAAGAAGAGAGAAGATTATTTGATCTAATGGGTTGAATGGATATATATATATATATATATATATATATATATATATATATATATATATATATATATATATATATTTATTTATTTATTTATTTATTTATTTATAATTATAAGCATGAACGGTTCATGTAAACCATTTGGTTCGTTCATTGATTTAATCTTGTTCGACACCTTCACGATCATCAAATTGGCTGAAAATTTACAGAATTGATCTATATATAAGGACCAACAAACTGAACGGTGAAAATACAAAAATATAATCGAAAAGTTGGTGTAATCCCTAACTTTGGTACCGCTAAATACCTCTTCAATCCCAAACTGAGGATCGTGGCCAAAACATTAGCACGCCCAGTGGGACAGGGAGTACAAGCGATTCACCATAGGGAAACCAGGAGAATCACCATACAGGAAACCTCAGATTTCTTGTCTCAAGCACAGATCACCACGGTACAAGCCCCATAACAGCGCGACTTGCTGATCTCTCACCACGGAACAGGTTCTTGCTCAGTTTGGTAACATAGACTTCAGCGAGACCCGGGTAGTCTCTGACGTCACCTTCATTGGGATCGAAGATTAGAAACAAAGATGCGATAATGGATTGGCAAGAAAAATTAGCGGCCAGCAATGAAAGATTAGATGCCATCCATAGAAAACATCTCGAACGAAGAGATGTCGTCCAAAGAAAATGTGCCGAGCAAATGGCTGCCCTCCTCGAGCAATTCACTGAGGAAAGGGTTGCTAGAGAGGCTGCTAAAGAAAAGGAAAAAGCCGAAAGGAAGGCCTTTCTAGAGGAGTCTCGTCAGCGGTGGGATGCCTTGGAAAAGGCTTTACAATGCCTAAATGCAGGGCTTACAATTGGCGAGCATGACTTTGCCAAAAAGATTGAACTGCCTAGCAGCCAATCTAATGGTGAAGATTTTCCTTTGGATGAACCCACGTCCAAAGAAGAAACTACTTTGTCAATCAATGACGAAGAACTTGAGGTTGAAGCCAGCGAGATGTTGGGTAATAATCCTATCTCAAAATTTAACGGTGTTCCTCAGAAAGATGAGCTTGAAGGTAGGACAGAACAGCCTATCTTAGAAGAAGAGATAGGTTCGAACATTGATGGCGAACCACAATTCCATAGGAAGTTTGACCAAGAAACCAATCTTCTTGTGCGGGACGTATATGTGGACACAGGTCAAACACATGGGGGGCAAAACTGTGTCCTCGAACGTCTTCACCGAGATGATGATCCTACTGGCCAAGAAGAACCCAAGTATGCTCAATTTGTCCTATGCGATAAAGAAGGGGTTTTTGGCCTTATCAAGGAAGGTGGTAGTCAAGAAGCTACTGGATATGATCATAATCAAAGATATGATCAATTCCGCCTAGCTACTGGACGTTTGCATGGAAACGGTCAAACCCTACATCAAATTCCCAAGCCAATTTGTGGTTTCCTTGTCCAATCCATATGGACTTTTGACATGCATGTTCTGCGAGAGCCAGTCAATGACTTCCCTACGAGCCAGTCAATGTTCTGCGTAGCTCGCCTTCCCTACAAGCTAATTTATTCAAGTTTTCAAGTTGTTGGCACGCAACATCTCAGCTCAACACTTAATAAATTCTCAACAGAAAAAGTCTCATGCCGAGAACATAATGGCGCCGAGGCTTGGGGTGAAGCATTGGAGGCCTCCCCCGTGGCCTAACGAAGGGTAACTAATCAAGCTATGAACCCTTCTTCTCTTTGCTCCTTGCTTTAACTTCAGCCTTTACTTTTATTTTTCCTTTTGTTTTCTTTCTTTCTCGCATTGAAAAAAGAAAATACAAAAAAAATCAAATAGCAGAAAATACAAAAAGAGATCCTTAGTTTTGCGGAAATGCAAGAAAACGTTTTTGCCTACAAAAGGCTTGACCTTTACTTGAGGCCTATCCTTGAGGCCTGGAGACAACACAGCAGGCATTTCATATGCCTTGAATTGCTGTCAGCGAAGTCAAGTCAAAGAAGAAATTCTAATAGTTGCTGCAAGTTGCAACAGCCACTACCAGACAGTCCACTTCGCCGATTAAACTGGAATGATCCAGGAAGAACCAGCAGGCGAGCCTTATATCAACAGAAAGCCCTGGATGTCTATTTTCCAAAGGATTTTACGGTTCATGATTCTGACATTTCTGGAGAGAGTTATGGCAGTTCGAATGCAGACAGGTCAGGATACGCGCGAATTTGCAATGTACTTCTTCAATGTGTTTTCATGACCTTGCAACTTGTTTTTTCTTTACTGGGGGGCATCCCTAAACATTTTGTGTACCTTTATTCATACACCGAGATCTACTCAAGGCCGGTCCTCGACCTTTTTCGATGTCTGCCAACCTCAATGATGCACGGTACTACAACTCCCTTACTGGGGGGCATACTAAAGTTTTGATGTCCTTCATTCTTCTCAAGTATCGGCGAACAGACATCAAAACTGGGGGGCACATTGGGATAGATATGTGTTCCAGATATTTCAGACTTAGACCCTTCTTGAGGTCTTGGTCATTATTTAGGCCAATTCCTGTGGCCAACTTTTTGGGAATTTCGCTTGGTCAAATCATGTGGCACTGCGTTTGACCCTCATTGGTTCGCACGGGGGGGGGGGGCAGCGAAGTACATAGCCAATGTCAAAAAGATGGTTCGCTGTCGCCAAGAGCTCAAGCAAAGGGCAATGTTTCAATCCATTCATACATCTCCTCGAGCTACATCTATTCGAGGTATATCCTTCGAGGTCAAACGGTTCATTTTCAAATATATCTACTCAAGTTACATGCATTCGCTCAAGATGCATCCATGTGAGCTACATCCGCTCGAGGTATGTACAATGTACCATGTCTACTGAGTAGAGCAGGCGAAGTGTAAGCGGAGTGCGCGTTAAGTTCAAGTCCAAGGTGCCTAGCTATGTTAAGTTCATGATTATCAGTTCTACATGGTACTAGGCGAATCGTACAGCAGTTCGCTACAATGCTTTGCTGGGTGCTTGGGTTTCAAGGCCTATTCACAGGCTTGTTTACTCACACTCATTTTGTATGACCCGAGCCAATACCAGTGGCTTTGGAGCAACATGAACATAAACCTCTTCAGTCATTTTTGACATACATGACTTCGAGGCTGGGGGGCAATGTTTACACCCAAATTAATATTTTACTGGACAATAAATGTCTAAGTGAATATTAATTAAATTCTTGATGCACGTCACACCAGCGAGCCCAAATAATTGGGTTTACAAGTGGTGGCTCGCCGACAAAGTCATGCGAGCTAGGTGTATAGTTCGCATAGAAGACTAGAAGGCGAGGTGCGATGGTTCCGCGTAGGAGACTTCGCGAAGAAGCAAGAGGCGGAGTCCGCATGCACGTGATCGCCTACGCCATATTTATCGATGAAGACTCTTACAAGTCTTTGACATGCTTTGGGCCAACTCCTGTTGCCCTTTTAATAAAAAAAGCCTTTTTAAAGCTTGCGAGCTTCAAGGGCCCGCTAGATGGAAGCAAGCTTCGCGGCCCCGGCGAGATAGGTTTCAACAAGGACTGTGACACCTCGTGGGATAAGGACGTTCCTAATTTGAGTCCGAATTGGACTATGATTATCTTTCTTCTAACAGAAGGCAAGCTACTATATAAAGGGACTCGAAGACTGATAGAAGCTCTCACTCTCAAAAAACACAAACAACAATACAAACAAACTTTCAACCTAGTTGAACCTCTTCGAGCTTCTCGAAAAACCATAACCCTAAGCGCGCCGCCGCCTAGCTTTCTCAGAGCCCTTTCGGACTCTACTCCGATCACCACTGATCCCTCCTTGGTTGCTCTGCTCGCGACACCGTGAGTATCGAATCACCCTGTGCTTGTAATTCCTTGTCCGCGAGGTGGCACCAGAAACCCGCCGCCTGTTCAAGAAGTCAAGAACCGATGTATCCCACATCACTTTCCTCGTCCGCGAGGTGGCATGCCCGCATCCGCACCATTAGTTTACTTTTGGTACCGCTAAATACCTCTTCAATCCCAAACTGAGGATCGTGGCCAAAACACATGTCACTCTCGGAAATCTTTCCGAAATTAATTATAGATAAAAGTAATGAACTAATCCCATCGGTTCTCAATAAATCAATAAAAATGGGGAAGAGGTTTCACCATAACGATGAGTCTCCCAGGCTAGGGTCGGAGCCTCCCAGGCTATAATAGCGTCCCACGCTAAGCGCCCTATTCACCTATGGTGAGTAGCCGCTAATAATGCTAGCTAACATATAAATATAAATACTGATCGGTTGCCTCCCAGGCTATAATAGCATCCCACGCTAAGCGCCCTACTCACCTATGAGTAGCCGCTAATAATGATTAGCTAGCAATAATGAATATATATCAACCCTTTTTATGGCGCTAATAATGATTAGCTAGCAATAATGAATATATATCAACCATTTTTACGGTGAAGTAAAATAACAAATATCAAGAATGTCACTTCCCCAAAAATAATATAAAATCCATTGAACTCAGTACAGTTCCCAACTGTACCTAGGAATATTGCATAATAAAATAAATCACTTGACATGTCCCACATGTCAAATAAAATGCTCAAGAGAGTCCCCGAAAAATAAATGGAACTCATTACTCCAAAAAAATAATAAATCTCCAATATGCCTAAGAAAATTAAATAAACTCTAGTGCATGCATGGCATTCAAATCAAAGGTCCACTCACAATGCTCGGCTATGCCTGCCGATGACCCGAGGCTTCCTCCAAATGATCCTCCTCACGTCCTGAACAATAAATAATTATTAAGCCTCAAAACTAGGATAATACTTTAATAAAATTTCCGAAATAAAAGGAAGCCTATAATATCTGTTTACGCCTGAATTAATATTTTACTGGACAGTAAATGTCTATGTAAATATTAATTATTTCTTGGACCATGTCATACCGGCGAGATGGAGTTTCTCTAAGTTTATAAGCGATAGCTCGCCAGTAAGTCCACGCGAGCCAAGTTAGACTTCACGCGGAACGAACTGCATGAGAATTTGACTTCACTTAGCCCGCGCGCGGAATGACTTCGCGCGGAATTACTGTTCAACGCTCCGCGAAGCGAGGCGAGATTGCCAGTCCAAGAGGCGAGGCGAGATGGACTCTCCGCGTAGGCAAAGCGAGGCGAGCTGGCGAACCAGCTCGCGTAGAAGACTTCGCGGGGAAGCGACATGCGGAGTCCGCGCGCACCACGACAAACGTTCAAGACTTTTTCGAGTCTTTGACATGCTTCGGGTCAACCCCTGTGGCCCATTAAATATAAAAAGCCCTTTTAAGGCTCGCGAGCTGCAATAGCCCGCGAAATGGACACGAGCTACAGAAGCACGCGAGATAGCACCCTGTAGCAGCCCGCGAGATGAGGATGCTTATAATTCCAGTTCGCATAGGAGTCTACAGTTGGCAGCGCAGAAGCAATGCCCTATGCGCGGAATGGAGTGTGCGAACTGGGCAGGTGTCACCAATTGGTTGGGTCGCATGGACGAAACAGTGTCCTTGTGAAATAGTGTTTCAGAGTCCGACTTGGATTCTAATCACTTTGCTTCTGCCGAACTACTATATAAGGGGGTTCGAACTCTAAAAGAAAGTCACTCTCAAAATCAATACAAACAACAAACAAACATAACTGAAACCCAGTTCCCTTCGAGCCCCTCGAAAACCTAGCCCTAAGCGCCGCCGCCTAGGTCTTTCTCCAGAGCTCTCTGGACTCTGCATCCCCGTTTCTCTCTGAACTCCCTGTGATTGCTCTGCTCGCGCCGCCGTGAATATCGACCCGCTTGTGCTCGTAAATCCTCCGCGAGGTGGCACGCCCGCAACACTCCCTTCTCTTTGTCTGCTAGAAACCTCTGCTCCGCGCGCTGAGGATCGTGGCCAAAACATTGGCACGCCCAGTGGGACCAGGGAGTACAAGCAAATACATCATTGGGAAACCGGAGGAAGCGCCGTACCGAAAGCCCCAGCTTTCTTGTCTGAAGCATAGATCGTTACGGTATAAGCCCCATAATAGTGCGGCTTGCCGATCCCTCACCCAAGAGCAAGTTCTTGCTCAGTTTGGTAATCCGGATTACAGCGAGACCGCCATGGTAGGCTCTCAGCCGACCCAAAATACAGGTTCTGCTCTATCTATGGAGCAAATCTTCCAGATGTTCAAGCAGTTGACGAGCCAAGGGTTGGCGACTCAGCAAAGCATCACCGACCTTGCTGGTAAGGTCGACGGCCTTGCTGACCAAGTGAAAAAGGACAAAACCCTTTGGGAGGCGGACCAGCACAACCTTACCGTACTCACTGAGGACTTCAACCAGTTTGTCAGTGAGACAAGGGAAACCAAAGGCTTGGTCGAAGGAAGCCTGCAACAGATCCGCTTGGAGCTGGATCAGAACACGGAGACCGTGAAACAAGGCGCGGAGACCGTGAAGCAACATGCAGAGGTCCTGTCGCTCACTCGCGCGACAGTAGACGAGCAGACCCGCCGCCTGGACGAGCACGACACCAAGCTGCATGACCAGCAGAATGCTTCCTTCTTTGGAAGTAAGAACAGTCTAGAAAAGCTAGACGAGTTCAAAGACAAACAGGACCGGCTGAATCTACGGGTCCTTGAAGTTGAGGACTGGATGAGGGCGCAGGCGCCAAAAAACCCTGCTCTGAACCCTACCGGCCCAAGCGCGAGCGATGGGACAGCCAAGTATATTCCTCCCAATGAACGTACAAGGGGAAACCCTAAGGTCGGGACTCCGAAGTCCCCGCAGTTCGTGCTAGGGGCAGGAACGTCAAAGAGCCCGCTCCCGCATGGCTCGTTTGCCTCCCCTAGGGGGCTGAATAGCTCTCTACGTCAAGGGACCGGGACACCAGATGACCCGCTTCTCGTTCACTCCAGCCTTACTCCTAAGAACGGCGGACAGGCTGTCAGTTTTTCTGCATGGCCAAACCATGGGGAAGGGGCGGAGTCCGCGCCCATGACCACAGTCGACTGGCGCCAGCTTATCTCCTCCATTGTCAAGGAGCAAACCGGACACGGTGATGCTAACTTGCAGTATCGCGACCCCTATCCAGATAGCGTGGCGCAATACCCCTTCCCGCATGGGTTCAAGAACGTAGTGTTCACTACCTTCTCCGGCGAAACAAGGGAGGACGCAGCAACCCACATGGCCCGCTTCAAAGTCCAGTGCGGCCAGTACGGGAACAATGACATTCTCAAGCTCAAGCTCTTCGGGACCTCTCTGTCCGGAGCTGCATTTACTTGGTACTCCAGGTTGAAGCCAGGATCCATTGCGGACTGGCCTACCATGGAGAAGCTGTTCTGGGAGACCTACGGTACCATTGAGCCAGAGGTCGGCCTTGACTCCCTCACTCAGATGAGTCAGCAGAGCATGGAGTCAGAAGTCTCCTTCCTCCAGCGGTTCAAGATCCAACAAGCCAAGTGCGACTTTCTCCTACCCGAACAGGAAGCCATTAAGTTGGCTGTTCGTGGTCTCGAACACCGCCAGCGGCTGAAGCACCATGGGGAACGCTTCATGTCTATAGGCGACCTCATCAACAATGTCGGCAGCTATGAACTCATCCTCAACGAGATGGACGAAAAGGCGAATGCCTCCAAAGGGACGTACGTACCGGGGAGGAACAGGATAGTCGGGGCATTAAACCTCCAATCCTCCACGTTCGACCCTTACTACCAAAGGCAAGAGGAGAATGAGACCGCGCAGGGATATGTCGACGACGTCGGAGCAGTCGAACTGACCGGGAAGCCTTTGGCTCACAAACTGAAGAATCTCAAGATGACCCGCGAGCCAATCACCATTCAGTCCTTTGCATGGACTAAGCCCGAATACGAGTCCTACACGTATGATGCAAAAAACTCCCATCTTGTCTTTAATGACTTGATTGAGGCGAGCTACGTGCGCTTGGACCATAAGATCCCGCCCAAGGAAGAACTAAAGGACAAAAAGTATTGCAGTTTCCACAATGCTTACAATCACGACACCAAGGACTGTGTCAAACTCCGCGACCAATTGCAGACTTGGTTGAATTCGGGCGCCTTGAAAATGAAGACGCCAGGAAGCACAGCTTCTCTGGTGGACGTGGATCCTTTCCCCGCCATGGTTGGTATGGTCGAGGTGAACTGGGCCGACCAGCCAAGGGAGAACAGCCGTCACCGCGCACCAAAGTCAGGCGAGCGGCGAATTACCTTAGACCTAGCCGAGCATCCAGAAGGTGTTAGTCCGCGCCGAGTGCTTAAGCGAGACCGAGAGGATGGTAATGATGACACACGTCAGCCATCTCGCCGGTACACCTACAACGTCAACCTCGCGCATGAGGTCCTAGACGATCTTATTGACGGCGGACTAGTCACTGTGTCAAGGGCCTTGCCCTATGTTGAATACAAGGAGGGCCGTGTCCACTGCAAACTCCATGACAGTTGGGGGCACAGAACTCGCGACTGTTACCAGCTCCGCGAGCAAGTCCAGGACTGGTTAGACCTCAAGTATATTCGCTTCGAGGACAAAGGCGGCTTCATGATCACAGTTGCTGACATCGCCTGGCCTCGCGTCGGCCAGCGCGCGATCACTTTGGACTTGTCTCCAAACGCGGGCCAACGCGACCCGCCAGGTCGAAACCGTAAGAGGCCGGCAAATGACTACACCATTCTGGCGAACCAAGGTGGGAACCACTACCCGGCAAGGGAGGTAGCCGCCAGACCACAGCCCGATCGCCTTTCAAGAAAGGATAAAGGCAAAGCTACCATGCAGGACAATATACCATCTCCAGCTGACAACTATCAACCCATGAGTCCTAGGACTCGCGAGGAGCTAGAACAGAGGATCAAGCGCCTCAAGACCTTCGTTCAAACACACTGGACTAAAGATGTGCCTTCCTCTCCAGTTTCAAGCGCGATGGATATCTCCGACTCCGGCAGCGAACGCCAAGATAGCGAGGCTTCAAGCCCCAGGCGGGGTATTTTAACTGACCCCTATATCCCTCCGACATCCAAATCAGCGATCAAAGAAGGGATCTGGTACACGCAGCAAGGAGGAAAGTCGTTTACTATCAGCAGATCCAAGAAGCGGAAGATACATAAGAAGTATGGCAGCATACTGCGTGCCTTGCGAGCGGCCGATGATGGCATCATCCGATCCTCGCAGCTCGCGCAGACACCCGAAAGAATGTGGAGAGAAGCTGAGGGCTTGCGCGCTCTACTCCAAAGGCCACCTATCACGCTCCAAAGGCAACCCCGCTCCAACCCCGCAGACATGTCTGTGCGCGGGCAGCAGACAACCCCGCTCCAAAGGCGAATGTCTTCTGTCACCTCACCGTACCACCAAGACAGGATCCGCGCCCCACGAGGTACAGATCATCTCCTGAGCCAGCAAGGAGGAGGGAGCCACAGTTCTCCTGGCACAAGCCTTCATTAGAACCTGAGAAAAGAAGGGATGTCTCACCTCCTCCAAGGCGCAAGCAGTCGCCGGAAGCCGAACGACGAAGAGGCCCGCCACCTCCACCAAGGTGAAGGCAGTCGCCAGAGGCTGAGAGAAGACGAGAACCGTCCTCCCCAGCGAAGCGAAGGCTGTCCGCCGCATCCAGGCCAGAGCCAAGGCGCGAGCCGCCTCGGTCATCACTTCCTCCGAAGTCTATTCGCCAGGAACCTGAGGTTAAAAAGGAGCTATCACGACCGGGTCCGACCCATCAACCCACACAGGAGCCTCAGGTCTCAGTCCTTCCTCCTAGGGCAGAGGACAATGCCAGAGCCCCACTAGCCACGGATACGCTTTCAGCCGCAGACAAACAGCCTTCGACCAAACTCGTATGGCGACCACGGCAGCCAGAGGGCAACGTCTCGCCAGGGGTCGAAAGTAGCACCTCCAGCCCTAACCTCGCGGAGCTCATGGCCCAATGCTTCCGCGAGAATTCACTGAACGAGGAGACTCATTCCGAGCCTCGAATCGACTTGGGTGACGACCAAGCGGAAGGGCAGGGTGAATCGTTCACCTGCAATATGCTCGAGGTCTCTGCATGGCCAGAACATGAAGAAGTCAACCCGGCGGAGAGAGCATTTGCTATGCTCGAAGGAGACAATGGACTCATTGAGACTCCACTAATCCCAGTCCACGAGCAATTCTCTTTTCAGGTCGGGATGGTTTTCTTCATATCTGAGAGATACGCTCTCCCGCCAAATACAACATGCAACGCGGCAGATATTCCAGACAATAGTGAGAGTGTCTGCGACATATCGCCCCCTTGCAGCAGCGAGATGGGTCCAGTCCTGGCGGAACCTGTGAACGCTCCACCAGTGGAAGCCACGAGCAGCGTCACACGCATGCCGACTATGACCTTCTCCACTCCGACTCTGGATATGGCCACTCACATGAGGCCATTGTATATCACGGCTAAAGTTAAAGGGATCATGATAAACAAAATCATGGTCGACACAGGGGCGGCAGTGAATGTCGTCACCACCCGCACCATGGGACTCCTGGGTATCCCACGCTCGATGATCCAGACTACGTCCTTGACAGTCAAGAACTTCACCGGACAAGTCTCCAGGACTTTAGGTTTGTTGTTCTTATGGGTCAAGGTGGGTCCGGCTTCAAGGGTTTACACGTTCTTCGTCGCCGAGTGTGCTTCATCCTACAGCATGATCCTAGGCCACGACTGGATACATAGAAGTTTCTGTGTGCCCTCCTCCATGCACCAAGAACTCCTGATTTGGGATACAGAGAAACGCGAGACGGTCCTCATCCAAGCGGACCCGCGTCCCTTCTCCATTTCCGCCAACTTCAACGACGCCCGCTACTACAATACTGATTTGGGTCCATTGGATGTCCAAGGCGTTGATTCTAAAGGCCGCCCATATGGGGTTACTGCCTCCAACTTAACAAGATGGGGACTCACTCAAGCGAGGGACGACTTACAACGTCCCCACACCATTGCAGACCCCCTCCAACCATCTTATGATTAGTACATCCTCAGAAGAAGCGCGCGAGGCTGGCGAGTCCTTGTGTGAGAGACTACTCTCATATTGGGCGGAACGCGAAGCCTATGACAGAGTCGCCACTATGGAGTACGTAGACGAGATAGTGGACTATACCGATGCCGAGGAGGAAGTTATTCAGTTAGCTCTCGCTGCCTTGGACGACACACCGCCTCGACTCCGCGATCCCACATTACAAGTCGACGTGGGAACTGCAAAGAAACCCTTATTACTTTCCATCAGTGCCAAGTTGGCGGGACAAGAAAAGGAAGACCTTCTTGCCTTACTACATGAATATAGGGACTGTTTCGCCGCGCAGTACGAGGACATGCCTGGCCTCTCCCCCGATTTAGTTTGTCACCGTCTGCCTACTCACCCCGACAGACGTCCAGTTCGCCAAGACGGCAGATTCATGCGAACTGAGACCCAGATCTTGGTCAAAGAAGAGATTGAGAACATGCACCGATCAGGGATCATTCGCGTGGCCAAATACAATGAGTGGTTGTCCAACATCGTTCCAGTCCGCAAGAAGAACGGTAAAACGCGCGTCTGTGTTGACTACCGTGACCTCCACAATGCGATGACTAAGGATATATATCCCATGCCGGTTGCTGACCTCCACATTGACGCAGCCGCGGGGCATGAAGTGCTCTCCTTTATGGATGGAACCGCTGGTTACCATCAGATTCCCGTCGCTGCAGAAGATCGCCACAAGACTGATTTCCGCTGCCCGGGGTTCGCGGGCGCGTTCGAGTATGTTGTCATGCCATTCGGACTCAAGAACGCGGGGGCGACTTATCAACGCGCCATGAACCTCATCTTTCATGACATCTTAGGCAAGTTGATCGAAGTCTACATCGACGACGTCGTGGTTAAAACCAAGACGCGGGCGACACACGTTGAAGACCTTCGGCAGGTTTTCACGCGGATGCGGAAACACCACCTGAAGATGAACCCCGCCAAATGTGTTTTCTTTGCGGAAGCAGGCGACTTCCTTGGTTTTCTCATCCATCAAAGAGGTATCGAGATCCCCAAAGACAAGGCGCAGGCGGTCATCAACGCCTCGCCTCCTACGACCAAAAAGGAGCTCCAACAATTGATCGGGTGCATCAATTTCCTCCGCCGTTTCATTTCAAACGCGGCAGGGAAGGTTCAGCCTTTTTCGCCTCTTCTAAAGCTCCAGGGGGCAACCGAGTTCGTTTGGGAGCCACAACACCAGGAGGCCTTCGATCGCATTAAGGATTATCTTGCCACCCCACCTGTTTTGGTTCCCCCTCGCCCGGGCGTTCCGCTTAAACTCTATATTGCCGCTGCTGACTTGTCCATTGGCGGACTCTTGGCACAAGACGATGAGAATGGGGTGGAACAAGCCATTTACTATCTTAGCAGGGTGTTGACCGATTGCGAGACGCGCTACTCCCCAATGGAAAAGTTGTGTCTCGCCCTTTTCTTTGCAGGTTGCAAGCTCCGCCACTACATGTTGGCCTTTACCACGGTGGTGATCGCTCAGTCCCACCTAGTCAAATATATGCTTTCCCGCCCTATCCTACGCGGACGCATAGGTAAATGGATATTGGCCTTATCTGAATTCTCATTGCAATTTGTCCCCCAAAAGGCAGTTAAAGGACAGGCCATAGCGGACTTCCTCGCGCATCACCCGCCCACTGAGCTGACAGCATTCCGCGAGTTGGAAGTCGTTGCAGTCTCCCCTTCTCCATGGACTCTCTACTTCGACGGCTCACGCACTGAACTCGCTGCCGGTGCTGGGATCGCCATCGAGAACCCTGCAGGAGACCGTTTTTCTTACTCTTTCCAGCTGGACTTTAAATGTACCAATAATCAGGCGGAATACGAGGCGCTCATTATCGGACTGGAAATCTTGTTGGACTTAGGAGTCCGCGAGGTTCAAGTCTTTGGCGATTCCTTACTGGTAGTCAACCAACTTGTGGCGAAGTTCAAATGTTTAAGCTCATCCATTGAACCTTACCTACGAAAAGCTTTTGATGTCTTGGACCGCTTCGACGATGTTCACATTGAACACATCCCACGCGAGTTCAACTTCGCAGCGAACGAGCTCGCGCAGATCGCATCCGGTCTTAGCCTGCGCGAACGACTCCTCAAAGTCGAGCGACGTACACTTCCTTCTTTTCTTGCCAGGGGGCAATATGACACAGAGCCTCTACATGTCGCCGCCTTAGATCCTATTGATGAGGATTGGCGGTTACCGTTTATTGCCTACCTTGAACACCCTCATGACGCTACCCATTCCAGGCAAATGCGGTTTCTCGCCCTCAACTTTGTGCTTCGCAATGGTGAGCTTCGCCGGCGCGGCGAGGACGGTACCGACTTCCGCTGCGTGTATGGCAATGAGGCTAAGCGGCTTATGCGTGAGGTGCATTCCGGTGTTTGTGGCTCGCATCAGGCTGGACCCAAGATGCGTTGGTTAATCCGCCGCCACGGTTACTATTGGCCTACTATTCTCAAAGATTGTATTACTTTTGCCAAAGGATGCCAGGATTGCCAGGCTCACGGACCAGTGCAACACATTCCAAACATTTCGTTACAGCCGATCATCAAACCCTGGCCATGTCGAGGTTGGGCGATAGACTTCATCGGTCTCATTCACCCCCATTCCTCCGAGCAGCACAAGTTCCTTATCGTGGCCACCGATTTCTTTACCAAGTGGGTTGAGGCCGAGCCACTCAAGGTTGCTTCCGCGACATCGGTCCGTAACTTTATTTTCAGCAACATTATCTCCCGCTTTGGTATTCCAGAGTGCATCGTGACGGACCGGGGGGCAGCTTTCATGGCGGATTCTTTAGTCACTTTCCTCTCCGGTTATGGCGTCAAACTCCTGCATTCAACCCCTTATTATGCCCAGTCCAATGGTCAGGCGGAGGCGAGCAACAAAGTTATCCTCGGCATCCTGCGCAAGATGCTAGAGTTGAACCCCCGCGTTTGGCATCTAGAACTTCACCATACTTTGTGGGCCTACCGTACCTCCAAGCACGGTCCGACCGATACCACCCCTTATGCTCTCATGTTTGGCCATGATGCCGTCCTTCCCCTGGAAGTCCACGTCGCCTCGCTTCGTGTCCAAGAACAGCACCAGTTGCTCGGTGACGATTACGTCCAGGCAATGTGGCAGGAGCTTGAAGACCCTGATCAACATCGCATCACTGCTTTCAACAATCTCATTCTCGAGAAGCAGCGTGTTGCGCGGTCTTATGATAAAATCACTCAAGGTCAGAGCTATGCTGAAGGCCAAACGGTATGGCGTGCTGTGCTCCCCCTTGGGGAGAAAACCGACGGCCGCGAGAAATGGTCCGCGCGGTGGGAGGGACCCTTTATTATTCATCGCATATTACCTAAGGGGGCATACCATTTGCGTGACCTCGACGGTTCGCTCCATCCTAACCCTATTAATGGTCATTTCTTAAAACGCCATATCGCTAGTGTTTGGGAACGCGCAGACCCTCCTCCCCCCTCTGATCCCGCGACCACTGTCATTAGTGTAACGCGCCGCCGCGCTTACGCTCCATCGCCTCACACTAGGGGGCAACACCAGGAAGAAGCATGCAATTAGTTTTCAAAACGTGCGTGGTCTAACTAACAGACCAGTACAAGATTGGGGCCTATTCCAGAGGCCCTAAATATTTTAAAAATTTTGTATTCAAGTGTTTCTCATGTCATCAGTTTTTCCTTTGTAAACGTGCGTGGTCTAGTTAACAGACCAGTACAAGAATGGGGCCTATTCTAGAGGCCCTAAATAAAAACAACTTCATTCAAGTACTTCTTAGTTCGCCGACTTTGTTTGGTTATCTCTCTTTGGTTCGCACTAGGGGGCAGCGAAGTACATAGCCATTGTCATTCCATGTTGGTCCGCCATCGCGAAGGACTATTTTTTGGAATCTACTCAAGTCACTTGCGTTTGCTCAAGATACATCCATGCGAGCTACATTTGCTCACGTAGGTGCCATGTACTATGTCTTCTGAGTTGAGCAGGCGAATGTGAGCTAAAAGCAGGCGAATGCGAGCTAAAAGCACGCGAATGCACAAGTAGGGCAGGCGAATACATTTGAAGTTTAAATCCAAGGTGCCTAGGCGAGCCGTGCAGCAGTTCGCTACGATGCCTTACTAGGTGCTTAAGTTTCAAGGCCTATTCACAGGCTTGTTTCTTAACACTCCTTTTATATATGACCCGAGCTAATACTATTAGCTTTGGAGCAACATGAACATAAACTTCTTCAGTCATTCTCGACATTTCATAACTTCGAGGCTAGGGGGCAATGTTTACGCCTGAATTAATATTTTACTGGACAGTAAATGTCTATGTAAATATTAATTATTTCTTGGACCATGTCATACCGCCGAGATGGAGTTTCTCTAAGTTTATAAGCGATAGCTCGCCAGTAAGTCCACGCGAGCCAAGTTAGACTTCGCGCGGAACGAACTGCATGAGAATTTGACTTCACTTAGCCCGCGCGCGGAATGACTTCGCGCGGAATTACTGTTCAACGCTCCGCGAGGCGAGGCGAGATTGCCAGTCCACGAGGCGAGGCGAGATGGACTCTCCGCGTAGGCAAAGCGAGGCGAGCTGGCGAACCAGCTCGCGTAGAAGACTTCGCAGGGAAGCGACATGCGGAGTTCGCGCGCACCACGACAAACATTGAAAACTTTTTCGAGTCTTTGACATGCTTCAGGCCAACCCCTGTGGCCCATTAAATATAAAAAGCCCTTTTAAGGCTCGCGAGCTGCAATAGCCCGCGAAATGGACACGAGCTACAGAAGCACGCGAGATAACACCCTGTAGCAGCCCGCGAGATGAGGATGCTCATAATTCCAGTTCGCATAGGAGTCTACAGTTGGCAGCGCAGAAGCAATGCCCTATGCGCGGAATGGAGTGTGCGAACTGGGCAGGTGTCACCAATTGGTTGGTTCGCATGGACAAAACAGTGTCCTTGTGAAATAGTGTTTCAGAGTCCGACTTGGATTCTAATCACTTTGATTCTGCCGAACTACTATATAAGGGGGTTCGAACTCTAACAGAAAGTCACTCTCAAAATCAATACAAACAACAAACAAACACAACTGAAACCCAGTTCCCTTCGAGCCCCTCGAAAACCTAGCCCTAAGCGCCGCCGCCTAGGTCTTTCTCCAGAGCTCTCCGGACTCTGCATCCCCGTTTCTCTCCGAACTCCCTGTGATTGCTCTGCTAACGCCGCCGTGAGTATCGACCCGCTTGTGCTCGTAAATCCTCCTCTGAGGTGGCACCTGTGACCCCCCTTTCTGCCTGATCAAGAAGTCAAGCGCACCCCCCATCAACCCTTTTCCTCGTCCGCGAGGTGGCACGCTCGCAACACTCCCCTCTCTTTGTCTGCTAGAAACCTCTGCTCCGCGCGCTGAGGATCGTGGCCAAAACAATTTCATCTCTCTTGCCCAACTTCTCCACTTTTAATCTAATAAGGCTCACAATACTCCACACTTACCGAAAACCATAATTTAACCTTTTTAGAATTTAAAACGTGCTAAACCAACTGCCGAAATTCCAATCTAATAACTGCCACACTTCTTAACCATTGAAAAATCTCAAACCTTATCAAAACTCCTCCAAAAATTCCAAACTATACTTCATTACACTACGCCAATTTTCCCTTCAGACGACCGGCAATGCCCGTCGTCTGATTACTTTTTTGCGTGTCGTCTATCGAGCTGCCATCTGATAACGATTCAGTCGACAGGCATAATCTGTCGTCTGAGGAAGGTTATACGACATACTGTATGTCGTCTTTATGAATCCAGGTTCGTAACACAAAAAATGAATATGTCGTTAGAAATCGTTACAACGACAGTTCCCTGTCGTTGAAAGAAGAATTAATCAGCAAATAATTGCATTCGTCTGTTGTCTCCAATTTATTCTAACGTCACTTATATGGCATTGAAATGGCTTTTTTATCTACCCTCTTAATTTATCCGTCGTCTGTATTCTAGTACTACTATACTTTTCTATCGTTATAATAGTTTAAAACCTCAAAACTCTGCACATGTCTCTCGTTTGAGATCAGATCATAAGTCACATTTTTGTCGTATAAATATTTAGTTTGTGGGGTTTGACGATTCAGACGACAGATAGCTCTTTTTTGTATACATTAATATGACAGATGTGTTTACTCGTCTCTCGTCCATATCAATATCAGAAGACAATTATATGTCGATTAATTGTGTAAAAAGTTATTTTGTCTGTCGTTTGAATTGTTATGAACGACAATACTATGTCGTCTGATGTTGTGAACAATGACACATTATGATCGACTATTCTTATGTATGACGACAACAAATTTGATTTGGTACGAGGGATGGGAGATTACATCAACTTTTCGATTATATTTTTCAATCTCCACCGATCAGTTTGTTAGTCCTTATATATAGATCAATTATGCAAATTTTCAGCCAATTTGGTGATCGTTAAGGTGTCAAACAAAATTAAATCAATGAACAAACCAAATCTGCCAAATCTGAACCGTTCATGCTAATAATTATAAATCGTAGTTTTGAATGCCTTAACGAACACTAAAATTTCTGAAAATTTGCAGAAGTAATCTACTCATATAGAACTATATATTGAACGGTAGAGATGTGATTTTGTAATCGAAAAGTTGGTGTAATCCTTTATCCCTCATATATGTCAAAAAGAGGGATCCCTTAATGGAAAAGATATATATATATATATATATATATATATGCTTTTAATGAGGACCAAGTGAGAAGACTTTCAAATGAATGGTTGAATGAGTGGTTTAAATATCCAATGATATTTGTAATTTTCAATGAACATGTCATCTAATAACCGTTCATTTGAAAATCCTCACTTGATTTTCAGTATAAGGTCCTTACTAGTACCTCTCCATATTTTCAAAGCAGGACAACGCTTTAAAATTCACTTTTTGATCGTATTTTCACATCTCCACTATTCAGTGTCTAAAACATAATGTGTGAATCATTCCTACAAAGTTTCATCCAATTTAGAGATAACTTGGGTATCAAATTAGATTAAGCGAATTAACAAAACAAAATCTGTCAAAAAGTAACAATTCATGTAAATCACGATTACGGAAACTTAAATAATTTCCAAACTTGATGAAACTTTGCAGGAATGATCTACACACTGAACAACGTAGATGTGAAAATGTGACCTAAAAATGAGCCAAATAAGGAGTCACACTTTAATTTTAAAATGGTGTCCCACCATGATAAGAATTGATATATAAGTCAATATATATATATATATGTGTGTGTGTGTCAAGACCCACCTTGAATTTCACCCTGAAACTCGAAGTAAATCCTGCGGGGTCCACCTCCAAGGAAATTTTACCTAAAATTCAGCATAATCTACCTTAAAAATGGACAACCCTTACCTGAAAAATTCCAGATAAACACTTCTATTATAAATCATCCATCCTCAACTCCTGGAACCTTCTTACTCCCCAAGTTCATAACATCTCCCAAAATACATCAAGCCTTATTCAACTAATAACAATCTCAAATGGTCATCAGAGCATATCTATAATGAAAGAAAAACAATGAATAAAAAATAAACGGAAGCAACCTCTCACTATTTGGCTGTGCCTCGACTCCATGTACGCCCGACCGCAAATAAACTTAGCCTGCAAACTGGGCATTAGAAACCGAAAGACCCAGGAGAAAGTAATTTAAAACGTTACAATGAGTGGACAAAAATAAAATAAAAAATTTAGCAAAACGTAATTGTGAGAAGCTATTACCTAGGGTGTTAGCTATTACCTAGTGTGTTAACTGTTAACTTATTTTACACTTCTCCTGTCCCATACATATTCTAATTAGATTTGAGGCTGTCCCTTAATTACAATAAGTATGGGACAGGAGAAGTGTAAAATAAGTTAACAGCTAACACACTAGGTAATAGCTTCTAACAGTAATTTAAATATTTTCTCACGTTTAAACTTTAAAACCCCGATGCACGCAACTTTGATATAACATTTAACTTTAAATCCAAAATCACATAAAAATGGACAAACCAGTCCCGCTGGCTAATTAAATACAGAAATCTCGTCAGAAGAGATAAACAGCTCCGCTGGTTAATCAAATACATAACTGAGAAGAATAAAGTAAGGGGAAGAGTTATCACCATGTAAAAAGAGCCTCTCAGACTCAGGTCAGTGCCCCCCATGCTATAATAGCGTCCCACGCTAAGCGCTCTACTCACCTATAGTGAGGACCGCTAATAATTGTTAGCTAGCAATAATCAATATAAGCAACCCTATATTATGGTGACTAAAAACATCCGAAAACACTTAAATCCATAAAGCTTCCCCAAGATCATGCGAATGGTACGGTTCCCAACCGTACTTGAAAATTACCATAGAAATTAAAATAAAACTTAATGACGTGTCTCACACGTCAAAATATTCTTAAATCCAAATTATAAGTGAGATTTCATTATCAAGTATAAATCGTAATTAATATCTCCACTCGAATTACTCGCTAAAATATTCTCAATGCCGAAATCATTATGCCACAAATAAACGAGTAAATTATGATGGAGAACTACCGAAAATCTCATTTTCGGTAATCTTTTTGAAATCTCAAAGTCAACAAATGAAACAATAATAATTAATCCGGAATCATCTCAAAACATAAACCATTAAACTCAACTTAAAACATAAGTCCCAATAAGAAATCCACATCGTATTTGAAAATCAATCCGGAAGGATAATTCCCATGTCAACTCCAAAATCATAGAAATGATAAGCCAAATTAAAAATCAAACTTTGTTTCTTTCTTGAGAACGATAAATATAGAAAAGATATTTATAAAGCGATAGTCGCATGCAATTTTATTCAAAGTAAAAGTCGACTTACAATATTAGGCTTAAGCTTTCCATTGCTCGGGACACTCCTCGAGTGCCGCCTCCAAATATCCAAGTCCTTGAGTCAATCTCACGTCTGACCATAAGCTGTAGGACAAATCGGTCAGACCGAACTTTAAAATAACCAAATGCCTCAACTTCTTTCCTAGTTTGACTAGGGTTTCCTAGGTTGACCAGGATTGACCAACTAACGATGCTTAACGTTTTCCAATTCAACCTTTGACTTAACAATTCGATCCAATTTCAACTATACGTCCTACTATCCGTTAGACCGTTAGGCATCGCTTAATAATTCGTTTTGGTGAACCTCGATTTTGATTAATCAAACTAATGTAATTTCATTAACTCAAAAACATACGAACCATATTAATCTGGGAAACCACCAAATTACTAAGGACACCTAAAAGGGTTTCTAGAAATGGAAAGTTTCCAAAAAAATGAAAATTTCCTAAAATAGAAACTTTCCTCACTTAGAAAGATTTCCGATTACAAACCGACAAACTCTCCAATTTCTAAAACGATACAAAACATCAAGGAATAATGTCGATAACTACCTTAATGGTCTCTGCCGGATTCTGCCCTTACTGGAATCTCTTGTCGGATTCCGGCGACTGACCGGAATATTCTACCGGATTCCGGCCACTTGCCGGAAAATGGTCATAGTCTCCCTTAGTCGCCGGATGCCCCAAAAATCAACACACAAGCAGCAAACAACTGATTTAAACACAAATCCAACAGAACATCACACCAGCCACAACACAGAAGCTTTTAGGACATCGAGAATTACCTTCTGTTTTCTAGAACAACGAACCAGACGATAATCGAAGCTCCTCCTTGCCTCAGCCATGACCAGTCGGAGGATCAACAGAAGCACAAGGATTTTCCCTTCACCAGAAAACCATTGCCTCAGCTCAAAATCAAAGTTGTTGCCTCCAACTCCTCACCAAGACACGTATAGGCTCCCACCACTCTTTTCTAGACTTGCCGGAAGCCCGAAGAATACAGTCGCCGGAAGACCTCAACGGCGTTGGTCGAATCGAGGACCAGAGCAGTGGGTTTCGCCGGAAACGATCTTCAATTTGAATGAAATTTTGCAGAAGTGATCTATACATTAATATCAATAATATGAACGGTGGAGATATTGAAATATATATATATATATATACACACAGTTTCTATCTAGAGCGAAGCTTCGCTTTGAAATTAAAGTGTGAAGTTTCTTATTTGACACAATTTTCGGTCATATTTCAATATCTCCACCATTCAGATTATTGATATTAATGTATAGATCACTTCTGTAAAATTTCATTCAAATTGAGTATCGTTTCCGATTATATAATCTGATTATATATATATAGACACACACTAACACAGTCCACAAGAGTCTCCCAGATTGTGAAATGTGTCACTCATCCAACAGACGAAAGCTGAGAAACTCAAATACACTTAACTGACTAATTACTACTAAATACCAAGAGAGTCGTTCCCTTTGCAAATTGCTCGTCCGGTGGTGCCGATGGCATATGGGCCTTTGTGCCTTGCCGACTCCCTTCCGCGGTTGCCGGACGAGACATCTAAAGTTCATCTAAGCGGGCTCGAATGGATATGGTCTTTGGAGAGTGGTTCTTCTGTTAGGTCGTCTTTGCTTCATTGATGGTTTGAGGAGTCATCTCTGTTGCGGCGATTGTGCGACATATCAGACTTGGTCGGCGACGGGAATTCTAGGGTTGGTGTGATCGGTGGTGGTGTGGGACTTCGGAACCGACTGTTTACGCCTAGATTAATATTTTACTGGACAGTAAATGTCTATGTGAATATTAATTACATTCTTGGTCCGTGTCATACCGGCGAGCCAAAAGTTCTCTAAGTTTACAAATGTCGGCCCGCCAGTAAGATCACGCGAGCTGAGTTAGACTTCGCGCGGAACACTTAGCTCGCGCGCGGAATGGACATAAGCGGACTACGCAGTTCGCGTGGAAGACTTAGCTCACGCGCGGAATGACTTCGCGCGGAATTACTATTCAACACTCTGCGAGGCGAAGCGAGATTGACTCTCCTCGAGGCGAGGCGAGGTTGACACTCCACGAGGCGAGGCGAGATTGACTCTCCGCGTAGGCGAAGCGAGGCGAGCTGGCGAACTGCCTCGAGTAGAAGACTTCGCGAGGAAGCAAACAGGCGGAGTCCGCGCGCACCACGACAAACGTTGAAGACTTTTACAAGTCTTTGACATGCTTCGGGCCAATCCATGTGGCTCATTAAATATAAAAAGCCCTTTTAAGGCTCGCGGGCTGCAATAGCCCGCGAAGTGGACGCGAGCTACAGAAGCACGCGAGATAGCATCCTGTAGCAGCCCGCGAGGTGAGGATACTCCTCATTCCAGTTCGCATAGGAGTCTACAGTTGGCAGCGCGGAAGCAATGCCCTATGCGGAATGAAGTGTGCGAACTGGGCAGTTGTCACCAATTGGTTGGTTCGCATGGACGAAACAGTGTCCTTGTGAAATAGGGTTCCAGAGTCCGACTTGGATTCTAATTACTTTTCTTCTGCCGCAAGTCGAACTACTATTTAAGGGGGCTCGAACCCTAATCATAAAGCACTCTCACAACTCTCAAATCAATACAAACAACAAACACAACACAACTGAAACCCAGTTACCCTTCGAGCCTTCCTCAAAACCCTAACCCTAAGCGCCGCCGCCTAGGTCTTTCTCCAGAGCTCTCCGGACTCTACCCCTTTCAGCTTCTCTCTGAACTCCCTATAGTTGCTCTGCTCGCACCGCCGTGAGTATCGATTCGTTTGTGCTCCTAAATCCTCCTCCGAGGTGGCACCTGTAACCCCTTTGCCTGATCAAGAAGTCAAGCGCACCCCCATCAACCTTTTCCTCGTCCGCGAGGTGGCACGCCCGCAACTCCCCCAATCTCTTTGTCTGCTAGAAACCTCTGCTCCGCGCGTTGAGGATCGTGGCCAAAACATCGACAACGATGGTCGGACTAGGTGTAGCAGTGATGGCTTACAAAGAACAACGACTTGGGCTAGGTGGCTGGGCTGTTGGACTTGAGAGCCCTTCTAGGGGTACCTCAATTTGGGCCAGTTTAAAGAGGTTGTTTCCATTGGTCCTATCAATTGGGGCTGCTTTTGGAGGGCCCATCAAATTGGCTACTTCCTTGGTGCCATTTAAATGGGTTGGCTCTTTCGTCCAAAATTTTGGTATTATTATTATTATTATTTTCTATTCCAGCAAACATGCTTGCCATAGGTGATGAGTGGTAGCTTTATATTGCGTTAATATGCAAATAAGCCTACCTTAGGTGGTAAGGTTTAACTCTATTTTTTCAGTTTTTTGAATTGCCTACAATCTATGTTTTCTAAGATTATAGGTTCGCTTGGTTTAGTGAGCTTAAATATGTAACGAGGTTGTAGCTCTTGCAAGTCGCTTGTTCTTATTTGCCCTCTGTATGCCGGGCAGTGGAGTGATTTACTTTTTAATCTCTATTTATGATCAATGATATTTCGTATGACTAAAAAACAAATTAAGGGGATTACTCTTTGATTGGACTATTTCATAAACTCACATGCATAATCAACCATGCAATAGCCGTAAGATTAGACGACTAGACAGTAGCAACTTTGTTCTCTCCCACAATTTTATTTTTGGTTGTTTAAGTTATGAGGGCTTACTTTGGTAAAATTACCTTATGACACATGACAGACAATAAACAATTTGTCCTTAATAGTTAAAATGGTGCGGTTTTCCACCATACAAAGTACATCCTTCAAAACATTTTTGTCACCTGAAATTCCTCATTTACCCTTTAATTACAATGAGTAATCAAGAAAGGGGAAAAATCAAACTATATACACATGGGGCTATTTGGCTGTAAATCATTAAAACCCATCATTGAAATTATATCTAGCTATCTTGTCAATATCGATCATTTCAAAGATCTAATAGTACTCTTGATCGGTTAAAACATTGCCTGGGGGTTTCGGCTTTGCTTGATCAGTGTTACTACTCTTTCTTTCATATTTGATCTTGCTTATCTCTCCATTAAAATTGCCTTTATAGGTTGATTGCGGTGATCTTGGATCAATTGTCATTATTTTGGTGTTACATGATTGGGTTGATCAAATATAAGCAATTATAAAATATCGGTAGCTGCTACCAAAAGAGAGATAAAACTATAATGGGATGATTGAGATCTATATTTATGGAATTGATGAAAAAATGAAAATATACTTGGATTTTTGTAAGGGTCTTTTGTAATTCTGTAATTATAGATTTCTCTAATTCAAGATTATCAAGAGGAAAATTAAATTAACATATCTAAAATTATTATGTAGGGTGAATAAAGTAATGGACATATAACAACTACCATTTACAAATACAAATAATAAAAAAATATTTAATTATTCCACGTGATAAAAAGCTAACCTCCAAAACATAAAATGGTTACCTACAAAGTTATTAAATGATATAACAGTTCATCTGAGATTTTTTTATTGACGCTTATACCTTCTGTCTTCCCCGTCTCTCTAAGATCAATGAGCGTCTCGAGGATCTGAAAACCCGACCCCCAAAAGCGCGACGGAGACGCGCCCTTTCTCACGGCGTCGTATCGGTGGACATAGCTTCCTCTCAGCGTCGCAGTCATGTCTGTGGCTTTGGGGGTGACGAGCTCCGGTGAAAGAGAATCGAAGCTCGAATGTTTCTCGACATCTCTGGAAATTTTTTTGACTCCGGCCACGGCTGCAATCGAGACCGATGGCGGTAGCTTCATCTTGACGAGGTAAAGAAGTCTGTTGTAGTTTCGCTTCACCTCCTTATTGAACTTGAGTTTGGTTGAGTTTTGAAGATCTGGGATTATGGATTTGGATAGGTTTGAAGATCTGGGATTATGGATTATGGATTTATGGGGCGCCGCTCAGTTGCCATATGATTATGACTCATCTATGCATGAGTTTTTTCTCATAGAGAGAGAGAGATTTGCCGAGGCATTACTTGGGTGAGCTTGGGTGAGAGTGTGAGGCAACTACTACTACTTCCATCTTCTTCCTTGTTCATCAGACTCAGAGTGAAGAGATAGCCTGATTAAAGAATGGAGAACACTCTGACAAAAGTTATTGGGAGCTCTTGGATTGCTAAGAAAGCAAAGGAAGAGATCAACAACATCACAAATGACCTCTCTCTAAGTACTCACATGCCGATCGATCGATTTTCACACTTTCTAATTTCTTATTCTCTTTATCATGGGTATATACCTAAATAGGGCTTTACGCTTTTACCTATTTGAATGATATAAATTGATATCTACAAAGAGTTGGTTTTGGTTCAATGGGATTAGAGAGTTGAAGATTGTGGGGCTCTAACAATGATGTTTCTGGTGTTCTACCCTTCAGTTCCCCTGTTACCAATCTTCATGGCTGATGTTCTATCATGCATCTTAAAGGGCTTTCTTTGGTGTTTGATCGATATTTTAGTAATTTGGGAAAAGCTTAAGGCTTTAGCATTTAGGTTGATTCACACATTTGTATGTACGTGTTGTCTCGTACTATTCAATTTCATGTGATGAATATATATGAATATACAGTATTACATAATGATTCCTTATGCAACTCTTAACTCGATCTTGTTATTTTCTGTTGGTAATTTCAGCCAATCTCAAACGTTGTGGAGGGATAGGTGAAATGGGTGTTCAACAAGCTTAAAGGTATGCTGCTGTTTTGAACTTTCTGAGCTCATTCTAGTGAAGCTTAACTACAAAGAAACTGTTTGTCATATCAATATTTATCGATTCCTCAACGTTTGTCCTTTTGAAATTTCAGATGTTCTTTAATTCATCTTTCTTTAACACTTGAGAGGGAATATGCACTTTAATTTTATTAGAATTTGAACAATGCACCATAGAGGCAATTTAGCAAGACTCTAAGCAAGTCCTGCATAATGCAAGGATATAAAAACTGAGATGATAGAAGAGGTTCTTCCTTGTTCTGACTAACTATCTGCCTAACCATCTTAATGAGCTTATAAGTACTTCCTAAGAATATTAATTAACTTATCATAGTATCAGATTACTAGAGATCAATATTGGAGAGAATGAATCTGGAACAATTTTCAAGAGATAGCACCCTTTTGACTAATTATTGAATTTTTGGTGATCATATATATGGTTTGAGTTACAGCAGTAATAGGCTCTGGGAATCATGCCTAAGTTAAAGCATCTAATGATTCCCTTGAGGAATCATGCCTGGGTTAGCTTTGCTGGGGAAGTATTCTTCTGTGGTATCTTGCTATGTGGAACTGCTATTACAAAGGGTATATAGGCTCTGGTTTTTAGTGATTTCTTCAATTGTTGATAACTAGTTTCCTCTCTAGCTATTCTTCTAAAGTACTGAGCAGAGTTTGTAGTATTGTAGCTTGTTTTCTAGTTAGATGTTGTTGTTAGTATGTGTCTAATAAACAAGTTATTGTTAGATGTTATTGTTAGTATCTGTCCAAACTAATGTTCTCTCTTTCACAAGTATTTGCATATGCACTGTTTCTCCAGCAAATTAATGTCTACTGCTCTCTTTCTTTGATGTTTTGGGGGTTCTCCTTTTGGTTTCGAAGCCAAATTCCTCGGCACCCTTCTCCAGCAAGCCAATGAAGACCAGGAGGTTGACGAACCAGGCAGGAATGACAAAGAGCCTGCGGAGGAGTCATAGGGATTGATGAGTCAAGGCGAAGGAGAATCGTTTGGATTTGAACAGTTATATGATTAGATACATGAACAATTACATAGTCAGTTACATTGCTTTCAACAGTTACTTTAGTTACATATTATCATTTGGATTGTGTAATTATTATGTGTACCTGACTTGTGTAACTACATTAAATTACCTATGTAACTATCCATGTAACTATAGATGGCCAGCTACATTTGCATTTACTAGTTACATGTCCAGTTACTTTTGCATTTGAGTATGTTGTTATGGCCAAGAAGTATAAAGTGTCCGTCACAGTTCAACAACATGCTAAAAGCAGCGGAACGTTATTGTTGTGGTGCAGCGGCACGCTGCAATTATTATTTACTTGACTTATGTAACTACATTAAGCTACCTATGTAACTATCCATGTAGCTATAGATGAATAGTTACTTGAGTTGACTTATGTAACTACATTAAGCTACCTATGTAACTATCCATGTAGCTATAGATGAATAGTTACTTGAGTAGTTACATACATGCTACATAACCAGTTACATGCATTGACATACACAGAATGCAAAAGAAAGCAAAGCAATGTCTATTAATTGAAATCTGTTCCATGTAGCTATTCAAAAAGAATATAACACTTTGCTCTTAACTTTCTGAACCTACTGCTCCTTATATATTGAAAAATTAGCTAAATGTATGATCTGTAATGCTTCCTATCTGAAACTAAACTAAAGAAAATCTACATCAGAACTTCATCCTTCTTTAATGTCTTCTTCATGTTCTGCTGCTTGGAAAGTTTGGTCAGCAGTTCATCATCACCCTCTTCATCAACTGTCTTCTTTTTCTTCTTTGTCTCTTCGTCAACTGTTTTCTCTGTTTTTTTTTCTTTGCCTCTTCATCACCTACCTTCTTTTTTTTCTTTGCTTCTTGTATGTCAGCATCTCTGTCCTTTGTATCCCTTTCTTTGTTATTCTTTCCCATCATCTTTTTCTGCACAAAATTGTCTGATATGTTAGCTTATCACAACTCAAAACACTTATTGTAACTATATATGTATCTACCAATGTAACTACCCATGTAACTAGAAGATTGACAGTTGCATGGGTAGTTACATTCAGATTTTTCAAAATAATTATTGTAACTGCATTTGTATCTAAATATGTATTTTTTTTTTCTTTGCTTGTTGCTACATGGCTGTTTAGATGTGCAGTTTACATTCAACTACCTATACAACTACATATGTATCTACCTATGCAACTACATATGTATCTACATATGTATCTACCTATGCAACTACATATGTATCTACCAATGTAACTACCCATGTAACTACCCATGTAACTAAAAGATTGACAGTTACTTGGGTAGATACATTTCAGGTTTCAAAACTGTGCAAACAAAAACAAAAACAAAGACCACCTATCTCACAAGAAGCACAAATTTCATTTAAATTCACACAATTTTATCTGAGCCAAACATCTTATAGCCTCATACCTATTTTACTTTCCTCTCCCAAGTTCTTGTCACATATTCAACACTAAATAATGAATCTAGATGCAAGCATTCGTAAACTGAATAACACTAACACACATCTAGATCTCACAAAACAAACATAAACTTCAAAACCAAACAATTAACCGTAAACCCATACCCCTCGACATAGAGATGCAACTGCCTATGTAACCATATTAAGATACCCATGTAACTACTCATGTAACTAGAAATTGACAGTAACATGGGTAGTTACAGATTGATAGTTACCTGGGTAGTTACATACATGACGGGCACAAAAAGGTAACTATCAATGTAACTGTCCATGTAACTATCCATGTAACTACGTTGTCACGCCCCGACTCTTAAATTTTACCTTAATTACTAGCATTGTGGTAATAAGAATTTTACCGTCTTCGTCATTGAGTTTATAGTCCTAAAGTCCCTAGAGGTGTGTTGAGGGATGAATATTTCGAAAGAATTATTCGAAGGAAGAAAATGTGACGACGGTAAAAATAGTAAATTTTAGCTAGTAAAAGGTAATTTTTATTGGGGTATTATTTTGGGGGTGTTGAAATTTGGAATGGGTATATGGTGGGTTGGACAGGTTGGGCCAAGCCCGTTTCTTTTCCCTCTTTCCTTTCTCTCTCTTCCTCCCGTTCTCCTCTCTCTCCCCGAGCCTTCACTGCCGGAAGACTTCCGACCGCCGTTCGCCGCCGTCCGGCCGCCCCAGACCGCCGCACCGGTCCCAATCGTTCGGTCTCCAACCCAGCTACCGTTCTAGACCGGTGGCAGCCTCTCTAGCGCCGTCGTGAGGGAGAAACACCACCTGGAAGCTCCGATTGCCGAATCGGTTTTCTCGCCGGAACTCCCTCCTCCGGCCGCCATAGCTGGCGATCCTTAGCTCAAAAGGAAGCCCTCCTCCCGTGCTCCAATCCCTCCAAAGGGCTCCCTCCATCTTGAGCTAGGTAAGGAGAAATCGATATTTGAAGTTCTAGGGCTTTATTGTGTGTTTGCGTTCGATTGACATGGTTAGGCTTAGAATTGGAGTTTGTGGTAGTTAGGAATGTTGTAGAGGAGGTTGAGAGGAAGAGGCTGTCAAATTTTGGTGGGCATTGGAGGTCGCCGGCGCCGCCGCCGGCACCGCGGCCGAAAAATTGTTTTTGGTGGAGATTTTTATGAGGAGTTTAATGGAATGATTTTTAGAATTTTTGGAGGAGTTTTGGATAGGTTTTGGAATTTGTTAAGTTTGGTATTTTTGGCGGATTTATAAGTTAAAATCCGGCCATTGGATTATTTTTATGATTAGGACGTTGGAAGGTGATTTTGAGGATGTCGGTATTTTTGGAGATTTATGGTGGCAGTGAAGTTAAGATTTATGACGATAGGCATGGTTAAGCGCGGGAAGCTCATATTTAATTATGCCTATTTTCTTTAAAAACGTTGGGATTTTATTTGAGGAATTATTTATGTTTTGGAACAAGACGCGAGGAGACTCGAGCAGAGGAGACCTCCGACCGACGTCAGACTTAGGCCTAAGTTGTGAGTGGACCTTTGTTTTTAAATATTGTTTTATTGTTGAATAATTTCCTTTGTTGGAATTTATCCTGAATTGAGAATTTCGGTGTTTATACTCATTTTATTTAACGTTTATGAGTATAGTATGTATATGAGAGAACGCTAGCTAGCAATACGTGATTTCCCCCCATAATGAGGAAAAATGTCATTATGGGGTGACGTGAGCGTTAGACGCAAGCGTCGTAGCCCTGTACGACTTTCTACTTTCCGAGTTCATTCTATGTTTTTAGATTCATTCATAAAATTCGTACAAGGAGTAAGCACGTATTTATACCACCCGGTCGTTTCCCCCATACTGAGGAAAAATGTCATTATGGGGTGACGTGCGCGTTAGACGCGAGCGTAGTAGCCTGGTATGACTATCTACTTTCAAGCTTATTCACAGATAGCATACATGGAGTAGACGGGTGTTAATACATACTGATATAATTATATAATTTTAGCCAGAGAGGCTGTATTTGTTTAAGATTTGGAGACTAGCCAGAACTAGTCGTGTCCTTGCCAGTTTTTGAGCTGTCGCTTGTACAGCGTTTTTCTTGGCAATTTTCTTGGGAAAATACTATTGCTTGTCGAGATTATTTTGTCCACTCACCCTGACGTAATTAAATATTTTCCCCTGGGCTTTTCCTTCGTTTTTAATTGCCCAGTCTGCACAGTTCGGGTGGGGTCTAGAAGGAGGCGACGAGGCATAGTCACCCACATTTCCACTACCGTCCGCCAGTATGTTATCTGTTTAAACCCACTAGGATTTCTGTCACCTTCCGTTGTCTTTCTTGTAGTAGCTCTGAATATTTTCGGAAAAATAATTGTGTATTATTTTATTCGGTTATTTGGATTGAGTTGAAGATTAATATATTGGTTAAGAGGATGTTCTATATTTTTCCGGGTTAGGGTTGTCCATTTTCAAGGGAGGTTTGCCGAGTCCTTTGGTAAATTTTCCTTAGAGGTGGTGTCAAGACCCATCCCGAATTTCACCCTGAAACCCGAGGTAAGTCCTGCGGGGACCACCTCCAAGGAAAATTTACCGAAGGACTCGGCAAACCTCCCTTGAAAATGGACAACCCTAACCCGGAAAAATATAGAACACCCTCTTAACCCAAAATATTAATCTTCACTTTAATCCAAATAACTGAATAAAATAGTACACAATTATTTTTCCGAAAGTTTTCAGAGCTACTACAAGAAAGACAACGGAAGGTGATAAAAATCCTAGTGGGTTTAAACAAATGACCTACTGGCGAACAGTAGTGGAAATGTGG
Source organism: Fragaria iinumae (assembly GCA_009720345.1). NCBI lineage: Eukaryota > Viridiplantae > Streptophyta > Magnoliopsida > Rosales > Rosaceae > Fragaria > Fragaria iinumae. Next base: position 18,136,039 of record CM019117.1, on the reverse strand, counting down.
GTGACTATGCCTCGGCGCCTTCTTCTAGACCCCACCCGAACTCTGCAGACTGGGCGATTAAAAACGAAGAAAAAGCCCAGGGGGAAAATATTTAATCACGTCAGGGTGAGTGAACAAAATAATTCCGACAAGCAATAATATTTCCCCAAGAAAAACTATCAAGGACACGACTAGTTCTGGCTAGTCTCCAAATCTAAAACAAGTACAGCCTCTCAGGCTAAAATTATATAAATTTATATCAGTATGTATTCACACCCGTCTACTCCATGTATGCTATTTATGAATAAGCTTGAAAGTAGATAGTCATACCAGGCTACTACGCTCGCGTCTAACGCGCACGTCACCCGATAGTGGCCTTTTTCCTCAGTATGGGGGGGGGGACCGGGTGGTATTTATACGTGCTTACTCCCTGTACGAATTCTATGAATGAATCTAAAAACATAGAATAAACTCGGAAAGTCGAAAGTCGTACAGGGCTACGACGCTGGCGTCTAACGGTCACGTCACCTCATAATGACATTTTTTCTCATTATGAGGGGAACACGTATGGCTAGCTAGCGTTCTCTCATATACATACTATACTCATAAACGTTAAATAAAATGAGTAAAATCACTGAAATTCTCAATTCAGGATAAATTCCAACAACGGAAATTATTCAACAATAAAACATTATTTAAAAACAAAGGTCCACTCACAACTTAGGCCTAAGCCTGACGTCGGTCGGAGGTCTCCTCTGCTCGAGCCTCCTCGCGTCCTGTTCCAAAACATAAATAATTCCTCAAATAAATCCCAACGTTTTTAAAGAAAAATAGGCATAATTAAATATGAGTTTCTCGCGCTCAACCATGCCTATCGTCCTAAATCTTAACTTCACTGCCAACCATAAATCTCCATAAATACCGACATCCTCAAAATCACCTTCCAACGTCCTAAACACAAAAAATAATGCAAAGGCCGGATTTTAACTTATTAATCCGCCAAAAATACCAAACTTAACAAATTCCAAAACCTATCCAAAACTCCTCCAAAAATTCTAAAACTCATTCCATTAAACTCCTCATAAAATTCTCCACCAAAAACAATTTCTCGGCGGCGGCGCCGGTGGCAGCTCCGCCGGCAGCGGCGGCCGGCGACCAACTCCGGCGACCTCCGATGCTCACCAAAATTTGACAGCACCTTCCTCTCAACCTCCTCTACAACATTCCTAACTACCACAAACTCCAATTCTAAGCCTAACCATGTCAATCGAACACAAACAAACAATAAAGCCCTAGAATTTCAAATACTGATTTCTCCTTACCTAGCTCAAGATGGAGGGAGCCGTTTGGAGGGATTGAAGCACAGGAGGAGGGCTTCCTTTTGAGCCAAGGCTCGCCGGATATGGCGGCCGGAGGAAGGAGTTCCGGCGAAACGAAGCTTTCGGTAGTCGGGGCTTTCGGCGTCGATTCCTCCTTCCCGGCGGCGCTAGGGAGGCTGCCATCGGTCTAGAACTGTAGCTGGGTTGGAGACCGATCGTTTGGGACCAGTGCGGCGGTCTGGGGTGGCCGGACGACGGCGAACGGGCGGCCGGAAAACTTTCGGCAGTGAAGGCTCGGGGGAAGAGGAAACCGGGAGGAAAAGAGAGAAAGAAAAGAGGAAGAAATGGGTTGGGCTCGGCCCAGCCGATCCAACACTATTTTTAACCCAAATTCCAAAAATTTAACACCCCAATAAAAATTACCTTTTACTAGCTAAAATTTACCATTTTTACCGTCGTCACATTTTCTTCCTTCGAATAATTCTTTCGAAATATTCATCCCTCAACACACCTCTAGGGACTTTAGGACTATAAATTCAATGACGAAGACGGTAAAATTCTTATTACCACAATGCTAGTAATTAAGGTAAAATTTAGGAGTCGGGGCGTGACAATTCTCCCCTCCTTATAAAAATTTCGTCCTCGAAATTTACAAACACACTACTCAAAAAGATAGGGATACTGTTGTCTCATTTGCTCCTCTGATTCCCAAGTAGCTTCCTCTACTTGATGGCTTCTCCAAAGCACTTTGACAAGCGGAATTGTTTTGTTCCTAAGCACTTGCTCCTTTCGGTCAAGAATCTGAACCGGCTCCTCTTCATAGGACAAATCCTTCTGCAAACTAATCGGCTGCTCTTCAAGCACATGAGACGGATCGGCAATATACTTGCGAAGCAAGGATACATGAAACACATTATGTATCTTGGACAACTCCGGAGGCAACACCAACCGATAGGCCAGAGAGCCAACTCCCTCTATTATCTCATAAGGCCCGATATACCTCGGACTAAGCTTCCCACGCTTACCGAAACGTACTACCCCTTTCCATGGAGATAGTTTCAGGAACACCCGATCACCCACTTGAAACTCAAGGTCCTTTCTGCGGACATCTGCATAACTCTTTTGCCTACTCTGAGCGGCCTTGAGTCTATCTCTAACCACCTTGATCTTCTCATTTGTGTCATGGATAATCTCAGGACCACAAAGCTCTCTTTCTCTGACTTCATTCCAACATAAAGGTGTACGACACTGTTTCCCATACAGTGCCTCAAACGGTGCCATGCCAATACTCGAATGGAAACTGTTGTTATAAGCAAACTCCATCACAGATAGGTTCTTATCCCAACTCCCCCTGAACTGCAAGGCACATGATCTCAACATATCCTCCAAAGTCTAGATAGTCCTCTCTGATTGTCCATTAGTCTGAGGATGAAAAGCAGTACTGAAGTGTAGTTGAGTACCTAATGCTGCCTGAAGAGCTCCCCAGAATTTCGAAGCAAATCTTGGATCCCGATCTGACACTATGGATTCAGGTACGCCATGAAGTCTCACGATCTCATTCGCATAAAGCTCCGCCAATCTATCCAGTGTATACTTCTTTCCCACCGGCAAGAAATGTGCAGATTTAGTGAGTCTATCCACAATCACCCAAATTCCGTCATGCCCTTCACGGGTACGAGGTAAACTGAAAACAAAATCCATGGTGATGTGGTCCCACTTCCACACTGGAATCGGCAACGGCTCAAGCAATCCTGAAGGTTTCTGCCTTTCAGCCTTCACCTGCTGGCAAATCAGACATCTACTCACAAAAGCTGCAATTTCCCTCTTCATGTTTGGCCACCAATAATAATCCTTCAAGGTCCGATACATTTTTGTACTATCCGGATGAGCAGCATATGCAGAACTATGGGCTTCCTCCAAAATCTCTTTCTTTAACTCTTCATTCCTCTTCGGAACACAAAGCCTATTTTTGAACAACAAGGTTCCATCTCTTCTTACTGAAAAATCCACGGCTGTTCCATTTGCTGCTCTTTCCATCAACTGAACTATGGAAGGATCATTATACTGCGCCTCACGCACTTTATCCACCAACACTGGCCTCACATGGAAACTAGCTACCAAGGCACCCACTTCATCCACCGCCAAATCCACTCCTGTAGCTCGCAACTCATAAAGAAGTGGAACTCTAACCATCCTGAGGTGAGATAATGATAGGGTGGGATTTCGACTAAGAGCATCAGGTACCACATTAGCTTTTACAGGATGATACTCAATAGTGCAGTCGTAGTCACTGATCAACTCCATCCACCTTCTCTGCCTCATATTCAACTCCCTTTGAGTGAACACATACCGAAGACTCTTATGATCGGTAAAAATCTGACATTTGGCTCCATAAAGATAGTGTCTCCACAACTTGAGAGTAAAAACTACTGCTGCAAGCTCTAGATCATGGGTGGGATAATTCACCTCATGTGGCTTCAGTTGCCTAGAAGCGTAGGCAATCACCCGATCATGCTGCATCAATACCCCGCCTAGACCTCGTCTAGAAGCATCACAATAAACTACATACTCCCCACTATCATCCGGAAGCGCCAAAACAGGAGCACTAGTCAAGCGATCCTTTAATTCTTGAAAACTTTGCTCACACTGATCTGACCATTCAAACTTGACTCCCTTCCTGGTCAACCTTGTTAGTGGAGCTGCAATCTTTGAAAAGTCTTGCACAAATCGCCGATAATAACCTGCTAACCCCAAGAAACTACGAATCTCGGTCACAGAGGCGGGTCTTCTCCAACTGGACACTGCTTCCACCTTCTGGGGATACACACTAACACCTTCCGCTGAAACTACAAGAGCCAAGAATCCCACTTTATCCAGCCAAAATTCACATTTGCTGAACTTGGCAAACAACTGAGCATTTCTCAAAGTCCGCAAAATCAATCTTAGATGTTTGGCATGCTCCTTCTCACTCTTCGAGTATACCAAAATATCATCTATGAATACGATCACGAAACGATCAAGATATGGACTAAACACCCTATTCATGAGATCCATGAACGCCGCGGGTGCATTAGTAAGTCCAAAAGGCATCACCACAAACTCATAATGACCATACCGTGATCTAAAGGCAGTCTTGGCTACGTCACTCTCCCGGATCCGCAACTGATGATAACCAGATCTCAAATCAATCTTTGAGAAAACAGAAGCACCCCTCAACCGATCAAACAAATCATCAATGCGCGGCAACGGATACTTATTCTTCACTGTGACCTGATTAAGCTTCCTATAATCAATGCATAATCTCATGGTGCCATCTTTCTTCTTAACAAACAACACCGGGGAACCCCATGGAGACATGCTAGGCCGAATAAAACCCTTGTCTACCAACTCCTGCAATTGAGTTTCAACTCCTTTAATTCCACTGGAGCCATTCTGTAAGGTGTCTGAGAGATAGGTCTAGTTCCAGGAAGTAACTCGATAGAAAAATCTATCTCCCTTACAGGAGGCAAACCAGGCAACTCCTCGGGAAACACCTCCGGAAACTCTCTTACTACAGGAATATCCCCTACTTCCAACACTCCTATTCTTGTATCCACAACATGAGCTAGGAATGCCTGACAGCCTTTATTTAACAATTTCCTAGCTGCCACAGCTGATATCAGGCAGCTCGATATCACATCTCTTTCCCCCTGAAAAACAACCTCAAATCCATCTGAACTCCGAAGTACCACTTCTTTCCGGAAACAATCCACCATAGCTCTGTAAGTCTCCAAAAAGTCCATCCCCAAGATCACATCAAACTCCACAATATTTAGAGGAATTAAATCGGTCTTGAAATTAAATCCCTCTACTAGCACTTCACAACCACTAAACACTCAATCTATTCTCATCGCCTCACCAGAGGGAAGAGATACATGCCACTCGCCTGGAAGAGACGATGATGACACATTGGCATGGAGAGCGAATCTACTAGACATAAATGGATACGTAGCTCCAGGGTCAATTAAAGTAAATGCTGGCTGGCCAAAAATTAATAACGTACCAATGATGACATCTGGGGAGGTACGACCCTCCTGCTGGGTCATAGCATGAAGTCTAGCGCGAGTCATGGGACGTCCACGCTGACCACCACTCTGCTGAGAGCCACCCCTGGCTGCTGAAACACCACTGGAACCTCTAGCTGAAGACTGACCGACTGGTTGAGTTGGGGCGGTCCTCTGTGCCAACAAAGGACAGTCTCTCCTGAAATGATCAAGACCACCACACTCAAAGCATCCAGATGACTGCTGCTGGCCAAAGGAAAACGTATGACCACCAGATGATCCCCCTTGGGAACTACCACCAGCACTAAACTGACTGGTCTGCTGCCTACCCAACTAGCTCCTGAAAGGTCTCCGGTAATGTCGTCTAAATCTACTCCGAGATCCTCCACTATTGCCACTACCCGTTGAAGATCCAGAAGCGGATGATGAAGCGGCCTTCTTCGATGGACCCTGGCTGGGACCACCGAAATCTCGGGGCCGTGCAATATAAGTCCTCCTGGTCTCGATGGCCATGGCTGCAGTAACCGCATCAAGAAAGGTCGGGTAAATGACACCGGTCATCTTCTCGGCGTACACTCCGCCAAGTGCTCCAATGAACATGTCAATCCTGGTCCTCTCATCAGGAACCAAATAAGGCACATGGTAGCTCAAGGTAGTGAACCTCTGCTCAAACTCGATGACACCCTCATCATCCATCTTCTTCATGTTCAGAAAATCTGACTGGATCCTGATACGATGAGCATGACTGAAATACTGACCTAAGAAGAGCGTCTTAAACTTCTCCCAAGTCATATCTTGAGCACCACCATTATTTCTGCTAGCGAGAGTCCACCAATGATGTGCAGAGTCATCCAGAAAAGTCACTACCATCTTCACTTTCTTTTCTTCCGGTATATCAGTGTTCTCGAAAGCCTTTTCAATCTTGTCTACCCACGTATATGCATCAAGGGGTCCTTTGGCACCCTTGAACTCAATTGCCCCAGCATCGAAGATATCCTTCTTCCTCACAGAATGTGGGTGCTGAACCCTGTCTAAAACATCCCTCAGCATACTCCCAATGGAATCAACTAATCCTCTGACCTCATCACCCTCGTTCGCGTTGGTCGAGGTAGCTACCCGGGGTCGGCGTCTAGGAGGCATAGTACCTGAGGAAGGAGATATTTAGTAGTCTAAAAAATAAGACTAGCAGAACTATCACATATACCCAATAACACATAATATCCAAAGCATAAAATGCTATTGAATCCGCCGCGGTCGGACCACCACTCTATAGGAACTACGTGCTTCTTAGGCAAATATAATAGTATTATGGAGGCAGGAAATGAAACCTAGAGCTCTGATACCAACTGTCAAGACCCACCCCGAATTTCACCCTGAAACCCGAGGTAAGTCCTGCGGGGACCACCTCCAAGGAAAATTTACCGAAGGACTCGGCAAACCTCCCTTGAAAATGGACAACCCTAACCCGGAAAAATATAGAACACCCTCTTAACCCAAAATATTAATCTTCACTTTAATCCAAATAACTGAATAAAATAGTACACAATTATTTTTCCGAAAGTTTTCAGAGCTACTACAAGAAAGACAACGGAAACTAATAAAAATCCTAGTGGGTTTAAACAAATGACCTACTGGCGAACAGTAGTGGAAATGTGGGTGACTATGCCTCGGCACCTCCTTCTAGACCCCACCCGAACTCTGCAGACTGGGCGATTAAAAACGAAGGAAAAGCCCAGGGGAAAATATTTAATCACGTCAGGGTGAGTGAACAAAATAATTCCGACAAGCAATAATATTTCCCCAAGAAAAACTGTCAAGGACACGACTAGTTCTGGCTAGTCTCCAAATCTAAAACAAGTACAGCCTCTCAGGCTAAAATTATATAAATTTATATCAGTATGTATTCACACCCGTCTACTCCATGTATTCTATCTATGAATAAGCTTGAAAGTAGATAGTCATACCAGGCTACTACGCTCGCGTCTAACGCGCACGTCACCCCATAGTGACATTTTTCCTCAGTATGGGGGGGGGACCGGGTGGTATTTATACGTGCTTACTCCCTGTACGAATTCTATGAATGAATCTAAAAACATAGAATGAACTCGGAAAGTAGAAAGTTGTACAGGGCTACGACGCTGGCGTCTAACGCTCACGTCACCTCATAATGGCATTTTTCCTCATTATGAGGGGAACACGTATGGCTAGCTAGCGTTCTCTCATATACATACTATACTCATAAACGTTAAATAAAATGAGTAAAATCACTGAAATTCTCAATTCAGGATAAATTCCAACAACGGAAATTATTCAACAATAAAACATTATTTAAAAACAAAGGTCCACTCACAACTTAGACCTAAGCCTGACGTCGGTCAGAGGTCTCCTCTGCTCGAGCCTCCTCGCGTCCTGTTCCAAAACATAAATAATTCCTCAAATAAATCCCAACGTTTTTAAAGAAAAATAGGCATAATTAAATATGAGTTTCTCGCGCTCAACCATGCCTATCGTCCTAAATCTTAACTTCACTGCCAACCATAAATCTCCATAAATACCGACATCCTCAAAATCACCTTCCAACGTCCTAAACACAAAAAATAATGCAAAGGCCGGATTTTAACTTATTAATCCGCCAAAAATACCAAATTTAACAAATTCCAAAACCTATCCAAAACTCCTCCAAAAATTCTAAAACTCATTCCATTAAACTCCTCATAAAATTCTCCACCAAAAACATTTTCTCGGCGGCGGCACCGGTGGCAGCTCCGCCGGCAGCGGCGGCCGGCGACCAACTCCGGCGACCTCCGATGCTCACCAAAATTTGACAGCACCTTCCTCTCAACCTCCTCTACAACATTCCTAACTACCACAAACTCCAATTCTAAGCCTAACCATGTCAATCGAACACAAACACACAATAAAGCCGTAGAATTTCAAATACCGATTTCTCATTACCTAGCTCAAGATGGAGGGAGCTCTTTGGAGGGATTGAAGCACGGGAGGAGGGCTTCCTTTTGAGCCAAGGCTCGCCGGATATGGCGGCCGGAGGAAGGAGTTCCGGCGAAAAGAAGCTTTCGGCAGTCGGGGCTTTCGGCGTCGATTCCTCCTTCCCGGCGGCGCTAGGGAGGCTGCCACCGGTCTAGAACTGTAGCTGGGTTGGAGACCGATCGTTTGGGACCAGTGCGGCGGTCTTGGGCGGCCGGACGGCGGCGAACGGGCGGCCGGAAAACTTTCGGCAGTGAAGGCTCGGGGGAAGAGAAAACTGGGAGGAAAAGAGAGAAAGAAAAGAGGAAGAAATGGGTTGGGCTTGGCCCAGCCGATCCAACACCATTTTTAACCCAAATTCCAAAAATTTAACACCCCAAAATAATACCCCAATAAAAATTACCTTTTACTAGCTAAAATTTACCATTTTTACCGTCGTCACATTTTCTTCCTTCGAATAATTCTTTCGAAATATTCGTCCCTCAACACACCTCTAGGGACTTTAGAACTATAAATTCAATGACGAAGACGGTAAAATTCTTATTACCACAATGCTAGTAATTAAGGTAAAATTTAGGAGTCGGGGCGTGACAGGTGGTCCCCGCAGGACTTACCTCGGGTTTCAGGGTGAAATTCGGGGTGGGTCTTGACATATGTTACCTGGGTAGTTACATATATGCTACACGTGTAACTACATTAACCTGCCTATGTAACTACAGATTGATAGTTACCTGGGTAGTTACATACAAGCTACACTACATTATCATTACTATGTAACTATGCATGTAACTATCCATGTAACTGTCTATCTATGTAACTATGCATGTAACTATCCATCTATGTAACTATCCATGTAACTGTCTATCCATGTAACTATCCATCTATGTAACTATGCATGTAACTATCCATCTATGTAACTATCGATGTAACTATGCATGTAACTATCCATCTATGTAACTATCCATGTAACTTTGCATTTAACTATCCATGTAACTATCCATCTATGTAACTATGCATGTAACTATCAATGTAACTATCAATCTATGTAACTATTTTATGTAACTATCCATCTATGTAACTATCCATTTATGTAACTATGCATGTAACTATCCATCTATGTAATTATCTATGTAACTATCCATCTATGTAACTATCTCATCTAACTATGCAAACAACATACTCTAGTTTGGACAACCATGCAATCTTGTTTGTATATATAAGAAAAATCTAACCGAGAGAGTCCCGAGTCACCCTACCTGGAATATAGCAGCTTTGACTCCATTAGCTTTTCTTGGGCAAACACCACCACAACTTTCTTTGCATTCCAGATGATAGAAGTCCTAATCCGAAAATACTAGTGTTAGCATTTCCGATCAATAACCTTTATTGAAAAACAACCAAGTCCACTTCAATATCAAGAAGCATATTACTTGGCATGTTGGATGTACTTAATTCTTTCCATCACTATGGACACCCAAACCTTAATTATACATCTCCAAAACTATCTTCAAATGATACCCAGTAGTACTTAAAGTTGAATATCCATAATCAAATAGACAATTCTTTTCCAAGTTATGAACTTAGCCACATAAAGTTATGAACTTTGCCACATAAAGTGATCAACTTTCTCATAATTAATACAACACGTGCACACAAGACCCAGATCATTCAAAACCAATTGCATATCAATTATAAGCTCAAGAATTGAGTTTACCTTTCTCACAATACCAGCCACTTCCTCTGTAGAGTTGGAATTGATCTCAAGCACCAAATTATGACCTTCCAGCCTTCACAACAAGCATAACTAAACGTTCTAAGTTTGCACTGTGGACTTCGTATTAACCACAACAACACAACTGAACTAAATTGGACAGAACATATTTACCTTTGTTTTCCAATTTGAGCAAATATACTTCGTTAGACCAATCTCTGTGCAAAACAAGATTCTGAATGGCATAGCCACACTTCGCATAGCCACACTTCTACGCATGATTAGAGATCAAGGTTCCCAGTCCAAACTGTTCTGCCAACTCCATGTTCTAGCTAGACTCTGCTCCTTTCCACAATTCACCAATTCTGCGATTAACCATAAATAAGTGACTATTAGATCATGCTCTGAAACACAACCTCAAACTAGAACTACATGCAATTGAACTAGAATCACCATCTTTAACAGTGAACCCAGTAGCTCAACTTCTCCCACAATACCAAATTTATAAATCTTAATCGAAACCAATATTCCAGTACAAAATTCATTCACCGAAATTTCCTCAAACACCTGGTGTGCATAAACAAATAACATACCACAAATTAAACATCCCAAACAAACATGCATTTACAATCTAATCAATAAAAGATTCATGACACTGTATCCTATTTCATAAATGACATACTCAGAATACAATAATAAAACCCATGAATTCAAGCTTCTTTTTCTATTTCTGGTTTTAATCACACCAAAAAGAAAAAGCAATCAATCAACAAAGAAGAGAGAAACATATTAGCTTACCTTGTAAGCTGAAGACGATGATCGAAATTAATCCGAAAAGCCATGACGTAAAAGATTTGTTGAAGGATGAAAGATGTAACACCCCGGACCAAATTTTACCAATTTACTGGGTATTCTACAAGATTACTGAGGAATTTAATCGTACTCGGTAAATTGGTAATTTAACACTCGAGTTTATTATCGAGTTTTTTCTCAAAATGTTAAATTCTTCTTTTAAGGCCTGAGATCGTAGCACGCGACGATACGAGATCTCCGGTGTCTTCGGATTATTTTTGGAAACCTTTGAGTTATGTTCTACGATTTACTGAAGGTTGGTAATAAAAATTAATTTTCTGGAGTTAGAGTATAACATTGATTCTGGGCCGTGGATTATCAAGGGAAAGGGGGCCTGACTTCAGTCAAAAAGCCCATACGGGCGTTGACCCATTCTTCTCTCTCTCTCCCTCTCCTCTCGACCTCGCCTCTGTCACCGGCGTCCTCCGCTCGACGCCGCCGTCTCCGGCCACCCCAGCTCGTGAGGCCACCACCAATTTCTTCCTCTTCTCATCCTCTATCATACCCCCCAAATCAATTCACTCAAGCGAACCAGATCAGAGGAGATCGAAGCTGACGAACACAACTGTGTTCGTTAGATTTCCGGCAAGCTCAGGCGACGAGGCGGCTACCGGCGGGTAGGGTTTTGTTCCTCTCCTCTTCTCCTTCAGTTCCATGTCCTTAATCTTTTGATTCGTGCCCTAATCGGAGGAAACCCTTTTCTCCTGTTTTTGGGTTTTCACGGCGTATCCTCCGGCGACCGAGTTCTTGTTGTTTCCGGCCTCTTCTCCATGTTCCGACGAGCAAGTCTACTTCCTCGCAGACCCAGCGGCCGAGTGGAGGAGGTGGTTGGAGTTTGGAAGCAGATGGAGTTCTTCTGGTGGGGACAGTGAGGCGGAGGGCTGCAGGTCGGTCTCCGGCAAGGAGAAGTTTCTGGGTTCGGGTTTTGAGCGGACTGAAGGTAAGGGATAAAAATCAGAGCTATTGTGTTGTTGCTACGTTATGCCTATAGTGTTGTTGAGAGTTGATTTGGCTGTTTCCTTTGTGGTATGTCGAGAACTTCGCGTTTTGAAGAACACGGGGAGGTTATGGCCAGTTTCCGGTGAGTGGCCGGAATCCGGCAGAATATTCCGGCAAGTCGTCGGAATCCGACAAAGGCAGTAATTCCGGCAGAAGTAGATAAGGTAGTTATCGACGTTTTTACTTTCTGAATTGTATCGTTTCAGAAATAAGAAAGTTTGTCGGTTTGTAATCGGAAATCTTTCTAAGTAAGTAAAGTTTCTATTTTAGGAAACTTTCCCTTTTTAAGAAACTTCCCATTTATGGAAACCCTTCTGGGTGCCCTCAGTGATTTAATGGTTTTCTGAATTAGTGTGTTCTGTATGTTTGAGTCGTTGAAATTACACTAGCTTGTTTAATCGAAACCAAAGGTTGGGAGTATCTAGCGATTCATGAATTATTCAGCGACGCCTAAGTGTTTAATGGTTTGAAGGACGTTTGGTGAAATGACTCAAATTGTTTAAGTCAAAGGTTAAGCTGGTAAATGTTGGAACATCATTAGTTGACCAACCCTAAGTCAATTGGTCAAACCTGGTTAATCCTGGTCAACCTAGGAAAACCTTGGTCAAGTAGGAAGGGTCGAGTCCACTATTCCTTGAGTCCATCCTGATCGATTCTTTCTAAAGTGTATTGTTAGACTCGGAGTTGACTTGAGGATTTGGATATATTGGGGCAGCGCTCGAGGAGTATTCCGAGCACTTGGAAGGCTTAGGCCTAATACTGTGAGTGAACATTTCTTCTAAATTAAATGCATGCAGAGATTTATTTTAAAGGAATGATTTTTATTTGGTCATTAATTTGTGAAATTTGTCTTCCTCTCATAAGATATTTTCTGCGAAGTTATTTTTGGAGGTAAATGTTCTTATTTTATTTATTACCTTCGCTATTTTGAGAATTTCCGAAAATGAGATTTTCAGTGTATATATATGTATATTTATGAGGAGAGTGTGTATATAAATGCTAGCTAGCTATACGTGTCTGTCTGCCTTATTGGTGTAGCAATTAGCCGCCATTATGGTGTGACGTGAGCGTGAGACGTAAGCGTAGTAGCCCTATATGAGTGTTTAATTCATATAGGGGGTATGGACACGTATATATACACTCGTCTGTACCGCATTATGGTGTGACGTGAGCGTTTGACGCGAGCGTAGTAGCCCTATATAAATTTCTTTAAATCCATAAATTTATATAGGGGTATGGGCGTGTGTAAATACATACTGATTTTTATTAGAGCTTCAGAAGCTCGATATTTTATGAGTTAAAAGTTCTATCGCTTGAAGCATTTTCTGAGTTAAGAGTTTCTCTATTTACTGCGTGCATCGAAATTTTTCTGAGGATATTAAATTTGGGAAAACATAAATAATTTTTTATTTGTTTCTTTTTATTAAATTTATTTTTGTCTACTCACTCTAACGTTTTCAATTGCTTCTCTCATGGGCCCTTCGGTTTTAAATGCCCAGTTTGCAGGTTAGTATAATTGAGGTTGGACGTACATGAAGTCGAGGCATAGTCAGTAGTATAGCTTCCGCTCATTTTTATGTTTCTGTCTCTTTTTCTTCACTATTAGAATTGCTCTGAAACTATGAATTGTTAGTTATAGGATTTTTGTTGGATTAGTAAATATAAATTGGGAGATGTGATGATTTGTGGGGAGCACGAAGGCTCCAGAAGGTTATAAGGTTGGAGTTTGAACTTTTAAAAGTGCTTGCAGGTGTTTTATTTAGGAAGGGTTGTCCATTTTCAAGAGAGGTTATGCCGAGTTTTCGGTAAATTTTCCTTGGGGGTGGTCCCCGCAGGATTATCTTCAGGTTTCAGGGTGAAATTCGAGGTGGATCCTGACAAAAGAAAAATCAAAGAGGATGAAATTGTCGACGACGACGGCGGAGAGCTCCGTCATGTGTTTCTAGATTTGTTCTCTCTGAGCTTGCTATGGTAACGACATCAATCTATTGGTGGATTTAGGAATTACCAGAATTACGACGATTTAGAAATTACCAGGAGTACGAAATCAGATTTCGTGGAGGACGACGGGTTTGCCGGAGAGAGAGTGATTCGCCGGAGAGAGAGGGATTCGCGGTTGGGATAAGGAATTAGGGTTTTGAGCGAGAAAGAGAAAAGAGAAAGAGAGAGTGAGGGAGATGGATTCGATTTGGGAGAGAGAGATGGATCGTGGTTAATGCGTTGTGGTTTTTGTCAGTGGCATAACATGTAATTGTTTTAAAATTTATGGGCAACGGTTTAAAGAATTTAAATGGGTGTATTGTTTTATCATCAAGAAATATTTGTTAACCGTTTTATCATTTGGTACTTCTAAATGTACTATTTTATCATTGACCCAAAAATAATTTATGTTTAAAAACTGTCGTTGTTCAATGTAAATGGATTTAATCTCCCCTCATTTTCTTTTTTACCCTAACAAGGCCACGTGTAGTCGAGATTCCATTAACAGCGATCAGAACGAAATCGGAGTTGATCTAACAACGTCTATATCTCAAAATTCAAATTCGAATGCAGAACGAAATCGACCCCTCACACGTGACAATATTTGATTAGTTTTTTGGGATCGGACTCATCGGAGGTCAATAAGAGCGCTCATTTCTCATTTCAAACTTCGCCTTCTATCTCAAAAGCTTAAAGAAAAACCCACACACACAGAGCCGTCACAAACCCTAGACCATCCCCAATTCAGGTAAATCAGGCCTTCGATCTTTCTTTCATCTTCGCTCAGATCGATCTGAGTCGCCGTTAAGTTTTCAATTTTCCGGTGACGGTTGAGTTAGCCCTAGTTTTGATGGAGATTTTTCGTTTCTTTGAAATTTGAGAGCTAATCTTGGTTTGAATTTGCCGTTTCAGAATGCCGGCAGAGTCGCGATTCAGGTTGGTGAGGCCGTTCGACATCGCCGAGGCCTTTGCTCAGAGGCGAACCGGCGGTGTCGGAATTCTTATCGAAGAGCGTTCGGAGCCAACGAGGCTAAGGGCGGCGTCAACTCCTGTGACTCAGAGGCCGCTAGGGATTTGGGCGAGGACGGGTGGTGGAGTGGCACCGAGCAGTTTGAGGACTCCGGGAACCGGACGAGGTGCGTTTGGGATGATGACTCCCGGGAGAGAGAATACGCCGCCGGTGGGAGGGTCTAGCCGGAGAAGGGGACAGAGATCTAACAGTGTGTTACCTTCATGGTACCCTAGAACCCCTCTCCGTGATATAACTGCAATTACTAGGGTAAGAATCGCTTTCTCTGACTTCTGTGTTTGTTTGATTAGTTTTTGGGCTTCAAAGAATTGATATATTATCAGGCTGGTAGTGTGTTCTTTATTTTCTGTAAATATTCATTTGTTGCCCTTTCGGTGTGTGTTGTTTGATCTTTAAATTGCACAAGATTTTGATGCTGATTGATCTACTGGGTCATTGTTTGATTACATTTAATTGTTAAACCAGCAATGGTGACCCAGGGGCTTAACTGAAACTCGAAGTGTGGTATACTTGTTTGCTTGGTGTATTGTACTAAGAGTCACTGGACTGCCATGGTCTCAGTATCATTATCTGGTTCAATTGGTTTGTTGAACAAAGAATCTTGTTGAATACATTTCATGGTCTCAGGTACATTATTGGGTGCAAGTAAATGTGTTCCAAATTTCAGTGATTCATACTTGATTTTTCTTTGTTTGATTGAGTTATTGATCAAACAGTTTTATTGTATTGATTATGGTCGATGTATACATACGTGTCTCAGCTTTATCGAGTTAGATCAAATAGATTATAGTGTTCCTCTCTTTGTAGTCTTGTTAAGTTATGCAACAAGTATGTCATTTATTTGGTTCATACTTACATACCTTATTATCAAACTAGCCTCTCATGCTGTTTAGTTTCTAAATGAAGTAATGCTGTTGTTGAGTTCAGTTCACTCTATTTTTTTTGTGCGTCACCATTCCTTTGTCTGGCATTTGCTTCCTCTATAGAAAAATATTCAACGGGACATGTGAAAAAATTGGTGAAGTTTTATGTTTACACATTTTTGTTTGGTTCATAATTACACTTTGTTTATACTTTTGGTTCTGTGCTCTCAGTTATGAAATTAGCACCTCTTACTTATTTCCATGATAAGATTTACTATATATATGTAGTATATGTTTAAAAAGTGCCTTATACTATGTGCTTTCTATTTAGGCCATTGAGAGGAGAAGAGCTCGCTTGGATGAGGAGAATGGCGAAACCGTAGAGGGTCAAGTTCCATCTCTACAATTTCAGGATGCTCCTCATGAGCATCAAGTTCTTTCTGTCACTCCTTCAACCATTAACAAAAGACCTTGCGCACCTCCTTCAGTTCTTAAAGTGCACAAAATTCTGCTAGGGGTGGCCAATCAGCCTGATGAGGGAGAGTTTGTTACACCCCAGAAGAAGCTGCTGAACTCAATTGACAAAGTTGAGAAGGTGGTGATGGAAGAACTTCAGAGGCTGAAGAGGACCCCAAGTGCTAAGAAGGCAGAGAGGGAAAGAAAGGTTCGGACTTTGATGTCAATGCGTTGAGGAGAAAAGGAGTTTGGAGAAAGAAGACCCTCGACAGTAAATGTTATCACCTTCTGGTGATACATTTTCTACCTATGCAGTGATAACCACAATCACCTTCTGGTGATAACGTGCTGTGAAGCTATCACCTTCTGGTGATAATGCGCAGTGAAATTATCACCTTCTGGTGATAAATGGCTGTGAATATATCACCTACTGGTGATCCCAACTTTGGTTTAGCAAACTTCTGGTTTTCTGACTGCACTTCATATCTTGCTGAAGGTGTCTTTACTCTTTAGAATTAGGGTCATCAGTAGTCAACTCTCATCACAGCTGAAGTTCAGTTTTTGGTGGTGTAGGTAGTTTAGTATGACTATGGTTTTGTTTCATTACATCATTCTTTGATGCATGATATGATTCTAGTTTAGTTGGCTTATCTAGTTGTAGAAAATGTATTTGCTTGAATATCTTGATACAACTATACAAAATATATAGCAACACTTTCGTTGCTGTTACAAAGAGAGTAAAGTGCATTTACATACAGCAAATCCTAACTGATTAGTGATTATATTCAGGCAATAACACAGCAAATCTATTCTAGCAATAACACAGCAGATTAGAAACTGATTCTATTCTAGCAATAACACAGCAACGTATGTGATTGCAGCTAATGATTTTTATTCTCTCTAACAGCTTGATGAGAAGCAATAAGAGCACCTTCTGTTTGAGCCTTCATACATTGAATTTGAATCTTGGAATATTCTTTGGGTCTAATGATAGTATTAACAAAGAAACAGAAATTCAAACATTCTTGACGAACGTATGAGACTTGTACATCCATTTCACTTTGTTGTGTTCGCATGTGTTTTTCAGTTTGACAGAAACTAGGAATCTAATATTTTTGTGCAGTTCTAATTGATGCAGAATATCAACAGATAAATTCCAGAGAAGAGAAATCAATAATGGTGAGCAAATAGTACTGGTGTATACTTCTGTTTCTCAATCACTATAATCGGTTAAATTTGCTTCTTCTTTTCCGCAAACACTATATTTCAACCTCAAATGGAAAAGGGTGTGGTCGTAGTTATTATTTGGGCTGCTTTTCTACTTCTTCAAATCTTGAAGGCAAGTTCTCTCTCTAATGCTACCCCTTTCTCTGTTTCTCTTGCTGCTTGCATTTTTTCTAATACTTTTGAGATCGAGTGCATAATGATATGACTACTTGCAGGCAGGTAGTAACCTTGTATGGGACAACTATTTTCCTAACTCTATTGTGCTGTGGGGACAGTCTTACCCATTCTGTTCTTGTGTTTTGGTTTTTGCAGTTTCCTATAGTATTTGGGTTGTTTGGATATGAAGCGATCAAGTTGTACAAAGATTACAAGAAGAGAGTGAGCACAGGGAATGTAGAATCAATTTGTGAGGCTTCAATTGCATGGACTCGAATGAACGGAGCATTTTGTGCATTCTGTGGTGTATTGGGAGGCACAGTTGGGGGTCTGCTTGGATCTGGTGGAGGATTTATTCTTAGCCCTCTCCTACTAGAATAGGTGTTATCCCACGGGTACTTCAATGAACAGGTTGCTAGTGCGACAGCTACATTTGTGATGATATTCTCAGCATCTATATCGGTGTTGGAGTTCTACCTCCTCAAGAGGTTTCCATTCCATATGGTAGCTTTCCTTTTTGATTCATCTATTGGACAGTGAGTTACAAGTGATTTGACATAGAGTCATGTTTTACTTGTGTATCTTTTGCAGCATTGTACTTCACTAGTGTTTCTATCTCGGCTGGCTTTTGGGGACAGTCTCTTTTAAGGAAAATGGTAACATTTCTCAAATCTTAAGAGAGCATCGATCATTGTATTTGTCCTCTCAGGTGTCATCTTTGCTAGTGCCATCACAACGGGGAGAACACAACCTAAAACCATGTTCTATGACTTCTAACCAACTTTTTATCATGGCTTAATTTCGGGTTTCTGTCAAATTTCGTTTTCAAGTATCACGGGCATCCACACGAGTGTTCATATGATAGAAGATGGCTAGTTTATGGATTCTTAGACTTCTGTAGCAGTGGCTGAACGCTGATAGCAATGCAAAACTGTAAAAAAAATGATGTAAATATAATTAGAACTCTTGAGTTGAAAACATTGAACGATTGAAGCTCATCAATAGAATGGTATGAGCATTCACAGGTTAATTTATTGTAGGTTCTGGCTTCCCTGCCTTGAGTTGCAAGTCTATTGCATTCTAATTTAGCATCAGCACACCTGAACAAAGTAACAAGCGTTTGTTTGTTGACAAGGGATGTATATACAACCTGAAGAATTATTGAAATAGTTGAGTATGCATTACATATTGTGTAGACAACCAGATAGTCATCTAGATAGACAGAAAACATATGCATTACATAGCGTTCCAGGATGTGAAATCTGGAACTACGCGAATAACTCACCATCTCTAAACCTTGGGACCGAAGGATGGATTTTGCTGCATCTGTGATTTCAGCTCTCTCAACTCTTCTACCCACAAAGAATAGCTCGAATTCTTTGCTAGAACGTCTTTAGAGACCTCCTTACGGTCAACTAACCTGGTTGCATACATTTCAAAGCTATTGAGACTTTCCCACAGCAAAGGCAGCTTCCTTACATCAGTCTCACTTCTAACATTAGCTAGACACTCTCTAGCTTCCTCCACCCTCGCCCAAAAGCAAGAATCCTGAGTCAAACCTGCAAACTTGCTTCTCACACTACTGTTTTCTTCCGGACCAACCTCTCTTTCTCTCCACCACCTGTCGAAAATCTCAAACCTCCTCTCTCTTCCATGCTTCAAGTAATGACCCTTGATCCGGTGCATACCTGATCTATAGTACTCTGCGATGTCGAGTGGCTCGACTAGTAGCTTGTAGAACTGGGAACCGTTTACCCATTTTCCTCGCTTGTTAAAATCATGAGGCAGCTCGTTGTTCTCCAGCATGCGCAGCACATCATTCCAAAATCCAGAAAGCAAGAGACGGTTCATGTTGATTTTATGATCCTTTTTCGATGATCCTCGTCGCTTGAAGGAGTCATAGTAACCAAGTTGCTCATCAGACTTATCACAGGATACCATATACCACTCTATTTGAGCTCTGTAAGGTGTGACCTTGGATAGCCTGATGGCTAAGTTTGCACAGTTCAGGCTTGGTGTACGCAGATTTCCTCTAGCCATCTTGAGGCAATCTACCGCCGGCCCGGCAGCTGGTTCCTGAGACAAACAATGAAAGAAATCACTTAAGTATATCATTCATGAAAAAGATAAACTGCTTGCATTGAAATTGAAGAGTGATAAGTGAGGAATTGATCGAGCTAATACCTGTTGGCTTATTCCTGATGACTGCAATGCCAGTGCAACCCCTGCTTCATAGCTTGACTCCGGAATCACTTCCCCTTGAAAGACGCTTTTCTTCTTCAAGAACTGTGAAGAAATCATCCCAACATACTGTCCATAATTTAGATGATCATCGATGCAGTAGCTGGGATCTGCAGTCGCAAACATCAAATGCATCATTTTGATCACAGATGCTGCATTCTCCACACAAATAGCTCCCTCTTGTGAACAAAATAGGTTATTCCCAAATGGCCAATACAAACCATTTGCTTTCTCTTCTCTTGCTTCTGCTTGTGCTACTGAAGACACTAGCAAATTATAATGTGATACGAAGCTGAAGAGTTGAGCTTTCTCTTCCTCACCAAGTTGAAGTACCGGAAGCTGTCCAAAGTTGCTTGGAGAAGAAGCCAACATAGACATCTGCCAGTACTGCAGCAAGAAATGCAGTTGGCGAGTGCAGGACTCTAGAGGAGCAAAGAGGAGTCTTGGCATGATGTCATACTTAGACACCACATGGCAGAAATTGCTACCCCATCTTTCCCTGAGGATTGCTCGTGAAAGCAATTCGTTACCAAGTAACGGTGAACCGAATGTAATGCAAAGCACCGGAAGGGTAGAAGAGATGGATTGCAGGTAACAAAGGAGCCAAAGAGCGCAGAGTGAGGCAGTTGTTCCTCCTATAGAGTGGCCTGTGATCACAATGGACTTGCTTCCATTTATCAGCACCAACATCTGCACCAGCCACCATCATACATTTCATTAGTATTGAAGGAAAATGTTGAAATTCATTAGTCTCTAATACCCCTTATGATTGAATGTATCATTTAACTGGCATCAATGCATTAGTGTTTACACATTAGCCTTCTTTTGTTTTACATATGCAGTGTTCTTCTTCTTATTTTTTTTGAGATTAGTGAAACGAATTGGCAGTGGGAAAGCAAATAGACCCTTTTGTTCTTTCCTATTTGGCATATAGTGTACCAGCTGGGAAACTAGGAAAGCAATCCACCAGTCAAATCAAATAGTCAACAGTTTCGACAACACGTCTCTCCAGGAAAGGGTTAAATTGCCTTTTGGCTTCATACAGAAAACCACATGAAAGTTTGGTTCGAGTCACAAGCTCCAACATTCGGTCATCAATTTTTTTATTTTTTTTCTTTTGGCAAGGATTTGATTGAAAAAGAAGGAAAAGAACAAGAAGGAACCATGGTTCGTGTATTTTAACTTTGGCTTATATTTTTCGAAATATTTTCCAATGTGTTGATCATATTTCATACTCTTATGAGTTGGTTTGCAAATAGCAATGCATGAAAGTCTTCATTTAGTGACAAAAAAAGATAAATTATTGTCGACATATATCCCAACTTAACGATTTGGACATCAATGATTCCTAAAAACTCACAAATCAGTATGAAAAACGTCAAACCGCATTTTAAATTTCATACATAAGAGTATTCTTAAGATGATGTTGAGAAAACTCACAAAATATAAGAAGTTAATGTGTTGTATTGTAATTATTCTATGGACCAATTTGCAGACCCATGATCAATTAGTAGTACTGTCATGATAACGACCATCAAATTAAAACTCAAGCAACATGTGATGAAATTGTAGTTTTTGGTGGACATTTTGAATCCCATCGTGTCTGGCTGGAAACTTGGAATGCTTTGAAGCTAGACAGAATATTTCATGATCAATTTTTGGGGTGGGATGGATGGTGACCTTTGAAGCTGCCATAGGCCCGGTCCAGTTCGAACAGTTCTTTCTAAAGGACTATACATGTTCTAGATTTAACAAGATCGATACAAAGGAATTTCAAAAAAAAAGAAAAAAAAAAAAAGAGAAGAAGATCGATACAAAGGATTTCAGAGTTACTTTTTTGTTTTTTGGTCTGAAACACCACCTCCCTTTCGAGACTCTCATCTAACGTACATGATGTTTTGTTCTCTCTTCTAAAAATATATTGGGAATCATATTTTTCTATCTAACAATTTTGCTAAGTCTCTACCTAGAACTTTTCTTCTAACTAATAGCCTAATTTATCGAAAATTATACAGCGCACCCGGGTACGCGGCGCACCCGGGTGCACTGAATAGGCTCCTAAGCTTAGGAAAAAATTCATATACTAACTACAAAATTAGCTTAAGAAAAACTTCATGTATTAACAAAATCGCTACTGGTCGAACGTGACAAAAGCAATTCTAAACTTCATGTATTAACAAAAACGCTACTGGTCGAACGTGACAAAAGCAATTCTAAATCTCTCTTCTAAAAATATATTGGGAATCATATTTTTCTATCTAACAATTTTGCTACGTCTCTACCTAGAACTTTTCTTCTAACTAATAGCCTCATTTATCGAAAATTATACATCGCACCCGAGTGCACTGAATAGGCTCCTAAGCTTAGGAAAAAATTCATATACTAACTACAAAATTAGCTTAAGAAAAACTTCATGTATTAACAAAATCGCTACTGGTCGAACGTGACAAAAGCAATTCTAGAGAAACAATTGTTTAACTTGACTTAGGTTAGTTATATAAAACTAGAAGATTAGAAATAATGGAAAGCCATATATACACTTTGCACGTAAATTATTCAATGAAAAAAAATGATGAAGTAATGTCTGACCTGGTCTTGGAAAGCTTGGGAGCTACGAAGAGACAAGAAGAGATGGAGCAGGCCTGCATGAACCATGACCGCACCCTCATCTTCTTTTCCATTCATACCACTATTACCACTTTTCGTCAACACCGCAAAAGGACGGTCACCGTCGCCGGCGCCGGCGCTATCCAATGGCACCAAGTTTCTGCAAGTGGAGTAGTACTCGGAGTCGTTCGTGATCGTTTGGATACTGCAGGCCGAGAAAGCAAAGTAGCCGACATCTCCGATTCGCTCCGATACGAAACCCGAAGGAGCTGCGGCGTTGGCGAGGCTGCACAGCCTCCATGAGTCGCTGAGCAAAGGCGTCGACGCCAGCAAACTCGCCACCAGCTCACTGCTCTCAAACCTGCACGCATTAGTAGGTTAAGTAACACCCATTAATTAGTCAAAAATTGGAAAATTAAGAAGGCAAAGGTGGATTAATCAACGAGTTAGTTAACTTACGGTGAAGCTTCGGCCTCCATGGACTAGTTAGCTAGCTAGATGTTGTTGTTCTTCTTCTTCTTCTTGTTCTTCTTCTCTTTCTTGTATAATGGGGTTACTGGAGTGGTCTTTACTCCAGAGAGGAGAGTTTGAATGAGATTCCGCGTGTTTGAATTTGGGACGTACTATTCTATAGTATTGAGGATTGAAATAGACTTGTTGGTTGAGTGAGTGGGTTTTTGTATTCTTCCATTTGTTTTAGTGGATTCACAAATGGGTTTGTGATCATTTCATTAGCCCGAAATATGTCCTAATCACAAAAACAAAAACAAGACGTTCACATATATATATATATATATATATATATATATATATATATATAATTATTATCAGGTACAAATTTTTTTATTTATTCAAAAGGTATATATTTTCTTAATTGATCCATTTTTAGATCATATTTTTTCAACTTAACTGTTCACATTATAAGTAGAGTTTTTTACACCAACAGTGTTTAGACACTTTAGAGACTGATAATATAGTACCCGAACTTACAGAGTTATCAATGTGATACAAAGACTCATTTTTTCTTATCAACATGATACCTCTGTCGATTTTCTGTCACTGAGCCGTTAAAAAGAAGCGGCACATGACTAATTTTTAAGGATAAGACTGTCTTATTACATTTTTTTATCAAACAGAAAAGTAAATAAATTCGTCAGAGTTGTTCTTCTTGTTCATCCTAGTTTGAGTTTCCAGAAGCTAGGAAAGAGGCTCACTTCAACTCAGACCTTCACGAAGAAATTATATTTGTATTTTGATTGGGTTTTCAACCTCAAGAACTTCACCATACTTGCAAGTTGCGACCAATTTAGTCCCAGTTTCTATGGATAAGCTCTCCAGATGCAGAGGAACTTTATGGATCTGAGTCCAATATTCAATGCATGAGAAAATCCACTCCATTACAAGTCAGCAAGATGCTTGGGCTAGAAACCACGTTCATTTGCTTGTTCCATAATGATTTTCTGGTGGCTGTTGATGTCTTGATGAAAGCCAATTTGAAAGTGGAAGCTCCACTTCGATATTGTAGAGAGAAAGAGACTTGCGCAACTAGTTTTTCGTAACGGAGGTCTCGGAGCTCACTCTGTTCGAGATCTCGAACTTGATTGAGGTCCTGAGAAGAAATCGACGTTAAAGGAGATGCCGGCGATGTTGCTTATGACGCCGGGGATGGGAATCGGTGGGCACCGAGCGACGGCAAAGGCGGCGGTTTGGCGGTCGAGAAGACCAATTCAAGAAGAAGAAGGAGAAGATAACGTTTGATGTGAAATAAACTTGATTCTTGTTTGATGTGGCGGGCAAATCAGTCTTTTTACTTTATTTTAAGGGTACCGTGCTGCGTATGTGCTGGAATTAACAGTCAGTGGACGGAAAATCGATAGAGGTACCATGTTGATAAGAAAAAATGAGTCTAGGTATCATATTGATAATTTTGTAAGTTCGGGTATTATATTGTCAGTCTTTGAAGTGTCTAAACATTGTTGGTGTAAAAAATCCTTTAAGGTATATATGAGTATATCATCTCTACAAATTTTCAATCAAATTGATAATCGTTAAGACATTCAAAGATGTTATTTAAAACTAAAATTACGAATGATTTAGGTTGAACAATTTCAATTTGTTCATTGATTTAATTCATTTTCGATACCTTAACAATCTCCAAATTAGCTGAAAATTCGTAGAAATGATCTACTCATATATACCTACAATGTATATATATATATATATATATATATATATATTTTCAGATACAAGCATCCTTATTTATTCAAAATGTACGAATTTTCTTAATTTGACCCAAATTTCAATCATTTTTCTCAACCTCTTCTTCTTAGATAGTTCATATATATATATATATATATATATAGGCTTTCTTGGCTAAGGATGTCCTTATTTATTCTTACGATGCGGATTTCCATTTTAGACTCATTTTTCAATCGAATTTTTACATCTCCACCGTTTAGTCTTTAGATACTAATGTATAGATCATCTCTATAAAATTTCAGCCAATTTGGTTATCATTAAGGCACTCAAATTCGATGAAACCAATGGATGAACATAATTCTGTCGAACTTGAACCATTCATGCTTATAATAGAAAAACACAGTTTTGAGTGCCTTAATGATAACCAAATATATATACAGCCCTTCTCAGCTGCGGACGTCCGCACCAATGGTTTTGGTGCAGATTTTCATTTTTGCATCACTTTTCGATCGAATTTTCTCCACCGTGTAGTATCTAGATAATATTGTGTAGATCATCTCTGCAAAATTTCAGCTAATTTGGTAATCGTTAAGGCCCTCAAAATGACGTCTTTCTGTTACAAACATGAACGGTTCATGTTTGACAGAATTCAGTCCGTCCATTAGTTTTTCGAGTTTGAGGGCCTTAACGATTATCAAATTGGCTGAAATTTTGCAGAGATAATCTACACAATATTATCTAGATACTAGACGGTGGAGATGAGAAAATTCGATCGAAAAGTGGTGCAAAAATGAAAATCCGCACCAAAACCATTGGTGTGGGACGTCCGCAGCTGAGAAAAATTCTATATATATATATAATGTAAGGCTTTCTCAGGTAAGGATGTCCTTATATAGAGTCTGGATCTAGAGAGGATCTCCTTAAACTCTTAAAGTGATGATGTTTTTAGTTCTAGTATGTATTTTGACAATTAAAGCCGCTCATTCCCTAGTTACTTGCCCACATATATGAATCTTACAAAAAATTAACCAAAGTGAAAAACGTTTAACCATTTGATTAGCACAATATTCGTTTTAATTTTATCTAACGGCCTACAATTGTTTATGTCAATTTGAATGACCAAATGATTATGTAATTAATTGAAATTTTTTAAACATGTATCTTGCATATGAATATAGAGGATGAACGGTTGAGATCCTTAAATGAAGTAATCTACTAATATAAAATAGTAGAAATCCTCAAATTCTTAAAGTAAGGAGGTCCTCTTTAAATCCTCCCTATATATATATATATATATAGCTTTTCTCAGCTACAAACGTCCGCACCAATGGTTTTGGTGCAGATTTTCATTTTTGCACCACTTTTCGATCGAATTTCCTCATCTCCACTGTCTAGTATCTAGATAATATTGTGTAGATCATCTCTGCAAAATTTCAGCCAATTTGGTAATCGTTAAGGCCCTCAAACTCGAAAAACAAATGGACGGACTGAATTCTGACAAACATGAACCGTTCATGTTTATAACAGAAAGACGCAATTTTGAGGGCCTTAACGATTACTAAATTGGCTGAAATTTTGCAGAGATGATCTACACAATATTATCTAGATACTAGATGGTGGAGATGAGGAAATTCGATCAAAAAGTGGTGCAAAAATGAAAATCCGCACTAAAACCATTGATGCGGACGTTTGTAGCCAAGAAGCCCTGATATATATATATATATAACTTTGTATTTTCCTAGCCAAAATTAAGAAAATTATTAAAAAAATAATAGAAATCTATGACGGAGATTCTTTTTGATGAGAAAATATAACAAGAAAAGGCTATATAAACCAGAAAATTATACTTACGATTTCTTGGACCGGCAAGCTTTTAACCTAAACCTTAAAAATAGGCTACAATTGTAGTTCGTTTTCAATTTATGCAGTGACCAACTTTGACTCGTACACATAGGATTATTGTATGGCTGAGGGCTTCCATATTTTTGTCCTTGTAGAAACGTACCCAAAGCATAGCTTGTCCATTTTCCCAATCTGGTCACTTTGATGGATCAGTGTGCTTCTCTCAAATGGCAATGGCATGGACCTTGTCATCACTTTATCATCAGGACGCCTCTACTTCTAGTATTAACTATTTGGTCAAGTCAACATATATAACACGGTTCTGCTTTCATTGAGTGAGAGCAAATTCAGTAATGTAGCTGAAGTTGATGGATTAATAGCGCACTTGGGAGTACGCACAAAGTATATATACTTCCTCTTCGGGTCATGAATGTATTGATAATGTTGTAAAGGCACACGGTTTCTCTGAATTTATGTTCGAAGGCCGGGCAGTACTCCTTGAACCACATATGCACCATTCGACGATTTCTCATCCCACACCTCTCCTCCTAGCTTCTTCCGTTTCACACTTTCACCTCCCTAGCTCCCTCCCCCATACATCCCTTTTACTCTTAAAACAATCAACCATGAAAAGTGTGTTACAATTCCAGACCAAATAATGATGTTATTTTAGGCTTTCTTATGTGGAAATTGTGAGGGGTTTATAGAACCTAGGTGAAGCTTCATGAACCTTGAAGCTTGTGGAGGCTCCTAGACAAATGGTGAAGGCTCTTAAATAAAGAAAAGTGTGGAAGTTTCATCATGAAGGTCCAAGTTGTTGAAGGGGTCTAGAGAGTTCCTCCATGGCCTATAAAAGGAGAAGCCACTTACCCATTCAATCAAGCATTCAAGCTTGAAGTCATCATCTTCCAACTAGAGAAGAGTGTCCACTCTAACTAGAGAGTGTAGTGTTGTAGGTAGCAAAACAAGTGTGAGAGAGAGTGTTTCCTTCAAATGTGTTCTTGAAGTTGTCTACCTCTTGTGTACCCACCATTTGATAGTGTAAGTTCTTGTTGTTGCTGCCCTGTGGACGTAGACAAATTGCCGAACCACGTTACATCCGGTGTTCTCTTTCTTTTACTCTTTTGCTTCATTGTTTACTCATACTTTATGTGTTTGAGTTTATACTTCCATTATCTCTATTTTTCCTAACAAAGTGGTGGCAACCCATAACCACAACTGCTGCCTCAACCGGATCAGAATCCGACAAAGCCATGTCATTGACCACGACAAACAGCTTGAAACCTCGAAGATCTCGAACACTTCCAGGAATACGTCGCCCGATCGCTTCCACCATAAATCTCATCCTCTCTAAAACTACCCATGTGAACCCATCCACGACATGGATATATATCGGTAAGGTGTTAAAAAAAAAGAAGATGATGAGAACGATTATTACCCCCATTATTTTCCTGAAATTAGTTTCTTTATGTATTAGATAGCTAACTTCATTCACCCTCATTTACCCACATACTGAGAACGATGATTGTCACGTGTCATTGATTTAAGAATTAACTAGATTAATTAACCTGCAAAAAATACTGGAAACCCTAATTAACACGCATAATGAATCGCGTGAGCTACACATGCGCAACACACCTTCATTCTTTTCGTAAACAAACTCTAGAACATGGAATCATTATCCGAGATAATTTCTTGAGGCATTCCATGAAGTTTGAACACTCCATGAATGAATTGTTGAGCTACCATTGCAACAATTAATGTATGGATGAGCTAATAAAGCAATGAAGTGTCACCATAATGACAATTTTCCCACTTGAGCTAGGAAGGCCCTCAATGAAGTATGTTCATAGATATCTGAGACCATGCTTTCTCTGGTATATAATTGGGCTGTAATAATCCAAGTGGTTTAATAGTGTCATAGTGATTTTGTTGACAAATTTGACAAGCTGCAACTTATCATCATGTTTGTAGCGTTTTCTGATTTTAAGGAGCTAGGAAATGGCGACGAGTGTCATCCTTGCTACTTTTGGCAAGTTTGCAATGAGGACGACCAATTGCTCATATATCCATTACAAAAAGAAGAAGAGATGGTCCAGGATTATCTGGACGCGCACCATCTTGTTTGAAGGCTAGAGAAAGCAATAATACTTTCGAATTGGTGCATCATTGCTTCTTATACACGTATAGAAATCGTGTATAAGAAATCAGTACGTGTGTGTTGAAAGAACAAATTTAGTATAAGCCATGGCAATTCAAATACATGATTGCATTATAATTGGGTGCTATATCATTTTGGTCATGTTTTGTCGCATTTTAGAAATGATTTAAAGTAAAAGCAAGAGTTGCGAGTAGATTATTAGTATTTTGAGAAGGTGAAGGAGAAGCACCAACCTTCTGACTGGAGTCTGCATGAGTCTTTGTGGAAGGTGAAGGAGGAGCACCAGCCATGGTGAGTGTAGAATGAATCTCAAGAGCATATAGAACCTGAAGAGCAAAGAGAACCTGAGTAGATTATTAGTTATTTTCTCACAAAACTCATGTTATTTATGTTCGAACTTTTTAAAAAAACTTTTTTTTTCCTATTATTTTCCGAATTTCTTTGCATCTCTGAGATGTGAAGTCATAATTATATGTATCATGTGTTGCATCTGTTACTATGACTTCTTTTATTTAAATTGAGTTTTAGTTGGCTTAAGCGTAATGTTCATAAATGAAATAATATACTACATCAAACATCTAATACATCATCATCGAGGAAAAAAAAGAGCAATATAATATATCAAGCAACGTAACACAATGAACAAAATATATAAAACATTTGATGATGTATACGTAGTACATTTTATGAGCTACGTAATATTTTTAACAAAATATAACAATATTGTAGAAAATAATGTTTGTAGGATTGTTTCCTATAATGTTTGTAGGTTGTGCTGGAGTCAATATTTTGAGGAGTGGAATGTCTTAAGATTTGGAAGGTGACTTGCCGTCTCTTTTCGAAGAGGATTTCTTAATCTTTCTTAGTTTTGACTTTTGGTGTTAATGTTACTTAATAATTGAATATTGACATATTTCATTGTCATAGAGTGAACCCAAGCGAATGATTACGGTTAAGGTGATGGTTACGATTTCTTGAATTTGCTTTCTCTGGGTGATCTCACTGATCTGCTTGGTCTTGATTAACAGTCTCTTGCATTGTTTTGGATTGTTTAATTGTTCGGGTTCTTCATTTAGGTAAGATTGGTCAGTTCCTTTTTAAGGTTCTTTTGATCAATTACAATTTCAGTTGTTCTGTGTGTTTACTTTTTAGTTCAATTTCGTATTTTCTTTCACCACTCAACATAATTTTTGTCAACTTATAGAAATAATGATATATTTGAGAAGAGACTAAACGCTTCGATTAAGGTTTGGCATTGGCTTTATATATTGGGAACTATTTAGATGTTTTAGTATTTCCTATTTAAAGGGTATAGTCATTCTTTGTTTGAATGACTGAGATGGTCATATAATTTGGACTGATCATGATTGGGTGGGTAGAATTGGGTCGAAGATCTTGGTCTAACAATAGGTGTGTTTTTTGTAAAATTTTGCGTAATTGAGTATTTGGTTTGGTGCAACGTTGCATGGAATCGGAAGCGGAAACGTGGAAGCGAAACGTTTGGAAACGCGGAAGCGTTTTTTTTCAAAATTTGTTGGAAGCGAAGCGTTTTGGAAGCGCTGAATAAAATAATATATATATATATATAATATATATATATGATTATACAAAAATAAATAAATAGCAAATTCAAAGTCATTGTCAAATTCATAGCAAATTCCAAGTTATTGTTCTACAATCAAATAACTCAAATAAAAATAAACACTAGTCTACTTGATCAACAAAGACATCATCCTCATTCTCATGAACATGATCAAACAAAACAGCCTCCAACGATGGTTCATCAAGAGAAAGATCCTCAAACTCGAGCCTCCCAAGATTAGTTTCATCTAATGAATCAAATTGATCACCTCCAACATCCCACATTTGAGTCGGACCTTGTTTGTAAGAGTTGCTACTTCTAGATAAAAGGCGAAGATTGGTATGTACAAATACCAAATCTTCCGCTCTTTGTGGAGTAATCTTGTTTCTTGTTGCGGAATGTATGAACTTATAAGTACTCCAATTCCTTTCGCAACATGAGGATGAAGATGGTTGCCCAAGCAACTTGAATGCTAAGGCTTGAAGCCTTGGTGCTGAAGCTCCATGAACTGCCCACCATTTCAAAGGGTGTAGGATGGACCTATGATGCATTGCATCAACATTACAAAAATCATCCATACACAACGAAAAATTGGAGTACTCCACATTAACGTCTCTCCGCTGATTTGCATCATCATAATACTTCAAAATGCAATTTTTTCTTTCTCTAGTAATATCAATATCTTGATGAGGAGCTTTTCGGGAATTATCTTCTGCAAGCCATTCCGGACTGTAATACCTAATTATTTAACATGACAAAATCATTGATAATCCATACCATATTGAAAAGTAACGAAAATATGTTTGCTGTAAATATTCATTTGCTTTCAATGCTCAAATATAAGTTATCAACTCCATATATATTACTAGTTATCAACTCCATATATATTAATAATGAATATGCATGTCCAGTAACAATATATGTAATATGAAATTGATGAACATTCACATATCACTAGACATTCCATATTACTAATGCAGTAACTTTATATTACTAATGATTTCAATCCACATATCAACTCAATGCTCAACACATTCACATGTCTAGTAAAATTAGCTTATAACATTCATATGGGAAAACTATAATCAATTCACATAGGAAAACTTACTTGGGATTTAATGAATGCGCCATACAATGCAGGGGTGTGCTACTCTTGCTCCAACGAGACATCAATACCTTATGCACAGCATTCCAAAAGCTTGAATCCTCATGTAGTTGCTTCCTTTCTTTCCTATATATAGCTTTCTTCACATTCTGAATCATATCTTCCCACCATTCATACACTAAATGAAGAGACGGCTTATCAGTGTCTGAACGTCTAATCATACTATATATGGGCTCAGTGAAAGATAAAACATAATCAAGCTCATCCCAAAACATCTCATCCAATATCTTTTGTTTCACTGCAGCAGCCCTTCTCATATCATCTTCTTTGTAATCATCCCATTTATTACTGATTACCATTTGTTGCAAACCAGATTTTATTTTCTTAAATCTCTTGAACATCACAAGTGTGGAGGCAAACCTAGTTGAAGCAACTGTAAGGAGCTTAAGGTCGCAGTGCTCAGTAAACATCACCAACCTCATCCCATGGTTCATTATGAAATTCTTGATGAATGAAACATCATCCGCAAGAGGCCCTATCCATTTACAAGCATCATACACATCATCATTGTTTCTTGTCTGCAGCGAAGGTGCACATATATTCTTCACAGCAAGGTTCAAGGTATGTACTACACATGGTGTCCAGAAGATAGTAGGATACTTGGCTGAAATAAGTGCACCGGCCTTCACACAATTAGAAGCATTGTCGGTGATTATTTGAACCACATTTTCATGACCAACCTCCTTTATGCATTCTATAATCAACTCAGCAATCATCTCACCACTTTTCACTTCACCTTGACTATTTACTGCCCTCAACATCATCGGACCATTCGTATTTACAGCAATCAAGTTAATGATGGGTCTCCTTTGCGGATCAGACCAACCATCACTACATATACTCACCCCTTTAGCTTTTCATGAGTCCTTGATCGGCTGTAAATGAAGTTCAATGTTCTTCCTTTCCTTTTAAAGAAGTGTAGTCCTCAATGCATTGTAACCAGGTGGAACATATCCTGGAATGTTGGAAGCACGCACATACGACCTACGGTAATGAGGATTTCTTGCAAGGTTGAAAGACAAGCCACCTGTGTAAAACATTCTAGCTATCTCACCATCACATTGCTCCCTAGAATTATTTTGAAATGCTTTTTCCAAAGCCGTACCCATTCCCTTCCTCTTCTTTGGGCCCACTTCACTTGATGTTGGATTACTACAAGTAAAACTCATATCATAATCAAGTGAAGAAGTTGCTGCATTCCTCGATGATGAAGGCAATGGAAATGATTTTGGGGCTGCATTTTTGACTCTTTCATTGCAATCATTGAGTAACTTGCTCATATTAGCTAGTTGTTGAGGAGTGACCTTCGGGCAAGCTTTGACACCTTTTCCACCATCCTTCAACAAATGTGAAACAACTCTATTATGAGCTCCAACATATTTGGTGTTGCAAAACTTACATTCAAACCTCCAAGATCCTCCGCCGGACATCTTTTCAATCTTATTTGTATAAATCCACAAAGGAGCTTTGTCATCCACATCACCAGGTTCAACCGGAAGTGACCCGGCATTAACACTTGCAGCAGAACCAGAACCAATACTACTTGGTGCCTGACTCATATTACTAAAGAAAAAAAAAATTAACATCAATAATTTGATCAACAGACCTTGAGCTTAAGCTAGCAATGTATAATTACAAAAAACAATATTCTATTTCATACTATGCCCAGACAATATGATGTAAAGAATGAAATGTTAGTAGACTTGCTTTCTCATCCTTTTAATGATTTAATCATAGTACATTCTGGGTTGAGGAAAACATACTTCTACATCAGATTAAAAACATTCTCTCCTTTGCTACACAGTATAACACAGGATTTTGGTCTACGATATATATTAGAGTGACCATGGACTCAGTAAAAACAAGATCCTACCTAACTTGAATAAGATCTAAAAGCAGTTATATCCTTTTTGAGAAAATGAAACAAGCTCTCAATCCCTACATCAAATAGAGTCAATTGCCAACATGTAAAAACACATGCTATAGCTCCGTACCTTCACTTTGCTTTTAGTTGCTCTTTTGCCTATTTAGCTAGCCTTCTAGCTAGAGTTCTAGGCTTCTAGCATGCCCACAACCCAGCCATTCTTACTACTGCAAATCTGCAATACATGAAACACAAACCCTTTGCTTTATCTATCTATTTGTTCGATTAAATTACCTTACACAAATCTGCAATACATGAAATCGAAGAAGAATTAAAGAGAGAAACACAAACCTATAAATGGAGTCGACTTGGTGGAGAGGTCGAGATGGAGAGGCGGATTGAAGGAAGGAAGGTTTTCACGCGACTAATCCCGACTATGGGAGATTTTGGCCTAAGAGGATATGTAGAACGAGATGTTGGCTGTGCAGAATGAGACTTTGAAGTTAGAGGCAAAGTGAGTTTAGGTATCAATTTAGGTTTTAATCAAAATAACAAATTTGCTCGCGCTTCCTAAACCCTTAGTGGCGCTTCCAACTTTGGAAGCGAGCGCTTCCATAACGCTTCCAAAACACATTTTTTTCGGAATCGCGCTTCCGAACGCTTCCAATGCGTTTCCGCTTCGCTTCCGCTTCGGAAGCGGGAATCGCGAGTGGCCTGGCGCTTCCATGCTTCCTAGGTTTGGTGTAATGAAATGTCCTTAAGAATCTGAAATCTGGTGCCATGTATTGGGAACAACATAAGAAGCAATCAGACGTTAGGGTTTTCGCAAGTAATTACATCTCCTTTTTTTTTCTTGGTTTGTTCGCCTCCTTCCGTCCTTCAACTCGGCTCAGCAATTAACATATATAGGTTGTTAAACTGGGGTTCATTTCTGTCATATAGTAGGTACGTAACTAAATACTAGGTGGTTGCATATAATGAAAACACTATATTACATTTTGTCCCAGAGTTTCTGTCACATCCCAATTTTTTAAGGATAATTTTTAAAATTTTTGACATGATATATCTTAAAATATTAATATCTCATGACTTACAACAACAATTTATGTACCCATGGGTCCCAAATACCATAAGGTATCTCTCATGACCTACACTGACAGACGGACTAGAGCTCTATTCCTAACCGTAACCAATCACCCGGCCAAAGGCTTGGAACCCAGTTTGACTATCCAATAATAATCACAAAATAAAAATAACATCATAACCGTAACCAATCACCCGATTAAAGGCTTGGAACCCGGTTTGACTATTTTGAACAACCATTCATTATATCACCACATCATCATCAACAACACAAGATTCACATCACAAAATTATATCCTTCACAAAGATATAATTATATGAACAATATAGATTATTCCACAAGAATAACTTATCAATAATCAACAAAATTATGATCACAAGAACCTCAAAAATAAACATATAAAGAAAACTTGTTTTATCTTACCTATGAGCCGTTGGCGATCAAGCTCATATGTTTAAAAAAAAAACAATTAATAGCATATTATTAAATCCAACTTCAATATCAAATGACCATATTAAAATTTGATCCAAAAGTGCACCATGGTGAGATTTACTCACTTAAATACCCCGCTGCGTTTTCCGCACAACACAAGAGCCAAGCTAAACCACAACCTCACAAATCACCTAAAATTACACAGTTAAAACCTTAGTAATTTCTCAACAATGATCAAAGTACCCTTACCCTAAAGGTTGCCCAAAGAAGGGTAATCCTTCCTCCGAGACCTCCCAAGGTCATTGGACACTCAACAACAAACCATACTACCTCCAAGATCAAACTTTCGAAGTTTACGACCTAACAAACACTAAGAACAACATAGGACCTAAGTGTTTTAGCCACGATCCTCAGTACGCGGAGCAGAGGTAAATAGCGAACAAAGAGAAGGGGGAGTGCTGCGGGCGTGCCACCTCGCGGACGAGGAAAGGGTGTGTATGTATGCGCTTGACTTCTTGATCAGGCGGAAGGGGTTTCCAGGTGCCACCTCAGAGGAGGAATTTACGAGCACAAGGCGATCGATACTCACGGAGGACCCGAGCAGAGCAACAATAGGGAGGTAAGAGAGAAATCGGGGTAGAGTCCGGAGGGCTTTGAAGAAAAACCTAGGAGGCGGCGCTTAGGGTTAGGGTTTTCGAGTAGCTTGAAGGGTAACTGGGTTTCAGTTTATATTGTGTTTTTTGTGTTTGTTTGAGAGAGCTGTTTGTGTTGCTTCAGCAGGGAAGCGAAGGCAGAGCTCCAGGGAGCGTTGGAGGTTCGACTAGGTCGAAGGTTTGTATACTTCTGTTGAGTAGTTGATTGTTTTGTTGTATTGAGAGTTGTCCTTTTTCTGTAAACCTTCAAGCCCTTTATATAGTGATTCGACTTGCGGTGGAAGAAAGATAGCTTAGAATTCAAGTCGAACTCTGAAACCCTAATAGCACAAGGGCACTGTTCCGTCCACGCGAACCAACCATCTTGTGACACATGTCCAGCTCGCAGACTTCATTCCGCATAGGGCATTGCTTCCGCGCTGCCAACTGTAGACTCCTATGCGAACTGGAATTAGGAATATCCTCATCCCGCGGGCTGTCACAGGATGCTATCTCGCGTGCTCCTGAAGCTCACTTCCATTTCGCGGGCTATTGCAGCTCGCGAGCCTTAAAAGAGCTTTTTATATTAAATGGGCCACAAGGATTGGCCCGAAGCATGTCAAAGACTTATAAGAGTCTTCAACGATTAATGTGGTGTGCGCGGACTCTGCTTGTGGCTTCTTCGCGAAGTTTCTTACGCGAGCCAGTTCGCCAGCTCGCCTCGCCTCGCCCACGCGGAATGTCAATCTCGCCTCGCCTACGCGGACTGTCTCGCCTCGCCTACGCGAAGTGTCAAATAGTAATTCCGCACGCGAACTGTGTAGTCCGCGCGAAGTCTATTCCGCATGCGAGATCATTAAGTGTGCGAGCCTTGTATTTCGCGCCAAGCGCGCGAGCCCTCTACTCCGTGCGAAGTCATTCCGCACGCGAATTTTGTAAGTTAGCTCGCGTGATTTATTCGGCGCGCGAGCTATGTGTTTCGCACGAAGTCTTTGCAATTCAACTCGGGGGGTCTCACTGGAAGCTATTACTTGTAAACTTAGAGAAACTTGGGCTCGCCGGTATGACATGGACCAAGAATTTAATTAATATTCACATAGACATTTATTGTCCAGTAAAATATTAATTTATGCGTAAACATTGCCCCCAAGCCTCGAAGTCATGAATGTCA
Organism: Fragaria iinumae; assembly: GCA_009720345.1. Classification (NCBI taxonomy): domain Eukaryota; kingdom Viridiplantae; phylum Streptophyta; class Magnoliopsida; order Rosales; family Rosaceae; genus Fragaria; species Fragaria iinumae. The sequence goes on along the minus strand of CM019117.1, from coordinate 18,099,459 downwards.
AAAATGACTGAAGAGGTTTATGTTCATGCTGCTCCAAAGCCACTGGTATTGGCTCGGGTCATACATAAAATGAGTGTGAGTAGACAGGCCTGTGAATAGGCCTTGAAACCCAAGCACCCAGCAAGGCATTGGAGCGAAGCTGCTGCACGGCTCGCCTAGGCACCTTGGACTTCAAATGCATTCGCCTGCTCTTTGCCTGCATTCGCTTACTTTTTGCTTACGTTCGCTTGCTTTTTGTGAGATTCCAAAAAATAGCCCTTCGCGAGCTCTTGGCGATGGCAAACCAACTTTGTGATAAACATGGAATGACAATGGCTATGTACTTCGCTGCCCCCCAGTGCGAACCATGAAAGGCAAACAAAAGAGTCGACGAACCAATGAAAAAACGTTAGAGGCCATGCACTTCATTGCCCCCCAGTGCGAACCAATGAAAGGCAAACAAAGGAGTCGGCGAACGGCCGTATATACTGAAATTTTTTTAAAAGGCCATGCACTTCGCTACCCCCCAGTATATACTTCGCTGCCCCCCAGTGCGAACCAATGAGAAGCAAACAAAGGAGTCGGCGAACGGCCGTATAAAGCTGGCGAACCAACTTTGAAAATTTGGAGGCCACAGGGATTGGCCTAAATAATGACTAAGACACTTGAAGAAGGTCTAAAGTCTGAAATCTCTGGAACACGATCCTCCAATGTGCCCCCCAGTTTTTATGTCTGTTCGCCGAAGATTCTTGAGAAGAATGAAGGACATCAAAACTTTAGCATGCCCCCCAGGGAAGGAGTTGTGGTACCAATGCCCCCCAGTGAGGAAAGCAGGCTACGAGGTCATGAAAACACATTGAAAATGCACATTGCAAATTTGCGCGTATCCTGACCACAATAAAGAGTCCATGGAGTAAGGGAGACTATGGCGAACTCCAACTCGTGGAATGCTGTTAGTTCGGTTGGCGGGTGATGAGCAAGGAAGTCCGCTATGGCCTGTCCTTTAACTGCCTTTGGCGGAACATATGGCAAAGAGAATGCAGCCAAAGCCAATATCCATTTTCCTAAGTGTCCCCATAGGATAGGGCGGGACAACATGTATTTGATGAGATCAGACAGAGCGATCACCACTGTGGTAAAGGCTAACATGTAGTGGCGGAGCTTGCAACCCGCGAAGAAGAGGGCAAGACACAACTTTTCCATTGGAGAGTAGCGCGCCTCACACTCGGTTAACACCCTACGAAGATAGTAAACGACATGTTCCACTCCGTTCTCATCGTCTTGTACCGAGAGTCCGCCGATAAACAAGTCAGCAGCGGCGATTTAGAGCTTAAGCAAAAGCTGCCAGAACTTGCCGTATCCTGACCTATCTGCATTCAAGCTGCCATAACTCTCTCTAGGAATGTCGAAATGACGAACCGTAAAATCCTCTGGAAAATAGACATCCAGGGCTTTCGGTCGGTATAAGGTGCACTGACTAATTTCTCCTGGATCATTCTAGTTGAGTCTGCGAAGTTGACTGTCCAGTAGTGGCTGCTGCAACGTTTTAGAATTGCAAACTAGTTGTATTGCCTCTCTGTTTGACTTCACTGGCAGTAACTCAAAGGCATGTGGAATGCCTGTTGTCTTCAAGCCTCAGGGATAGGCTCCTATGTAAAGTTCAAGCCTGTCAGAGGCAAGAACGTTGTCTTGTATTTCAGTAAGACCAATGATCTCTTTTTGGGTTTTCTGCTATTTGTTTTTTTTGTATTTTCTTTTTCAATATGAGAAAGAAAGAAACTGAAAGAAAAAAAAAACAGAAGTAAAGGCTGAAGTAAAAGCGAGTGAATCATAGCTTGATTGGTTACCCCGCGTTAGGCCACGGGCGCTCGGCGCGGATCGTCATCTTCTGGGTGTTCAGCCAAGTCCAGGGTGACTCTCCACTGGCCTGGCTTTGGCGCGCGGCGGTGGCTGTTCTCCGCTGGCTGGTCGTTCCAGTTCAACTTAACCATACCAACCACGGCCGGGAAGGGGTCTACATCCACCAGAGAAACTGTGCTTCCTGGCGTCTTCATTTTCAAGGCGCCGAAATTTAACCAGGTCTGCAGTTGGTCGCGGAGCTTGACACAGTCTTTGATGTCATGATTGTGGACGTTGTGGAAGCTACAATACTTCTTGTCCTTTAGCCCCTCCTTTGGCGGGATCTTGTGGTCCAAACGTATGCACTTCGCCTCGATCAAGTCATTAAAGACAAGATGGGCGTTTTTCGCGTCATACGTGTAAGACTCGTATTCGGGCTTGGTGCATGCAAAAGACTGGATTGTGATTGGCTCGCGAGTTATTTTGAGATTCTTTAGTTTATGAGCCAACGGTTTCCCAGTCAGTTCGACCGCTCTGACGTCATCATACTCCTGCCTTTGGTAATAAGGGTCAAACGTAGGGGATTGGAGGTTTAGTACCCCTACTGTCCTGTTTCTCCCTGGAACGTAAGTCCCCTTGGAGGCATTCGCCTTCTCGTCCATATCATTAAGGATCAGCTCATAAGTGCCGACCTTGTTGATCAGGTCTCCCATAGACGCGAAGCTTTCCCTGTGGTGCTTCAAACGCTGGCGATGCTCGAGGCCGCGAATAGCCAACTTATTGGTTACTTGCTCGGGTAGGAGGAAGTCACACTTGGCTTGTTGGATCTTGAACCGTTGGAGGAAGGAGACGTTAGACTCCATGCTTTGCTGGCTCATTTGGGTGAGGGAGTCAAGGCCGACCTTTGACTCAATGGTACTGTAGGTCTCCCGAAATAGTGTCTCCATGGTAGGCCAGTCCGCGATGGATCCTGGCTTCAACCTGGAGTACCAACTGAAGGCAGCTCCGGACAGAGAAGTCCCGAAGAGCTTGAGCTTGAGAATATCATTATTCCCATATTGACCGCACTGGACTTTGAAGCGGGCCATATGGGTTGCTGCGTCCTCCCTTGTCTCCCCGGAGAAGGTATTGAAGACTACATTCTTAAACCCATGCGGGAAAGGGTATTGTGCCACACTATCAGGGTAGGGGTCGCAATACTGCAAGTCAACATTGCCTTTTTCGGTTTGCTCCTTGATTATGGTGGAGATAAGTTGGCGCCAGTCGGCTACCGTCACAGGTGTAGGCTCCGCTCCCTCTTCATGGTTTGGCCATGCAGAGAAGTTGGCGGCTTGTCCACCATTCTTGGGAATAAGACTGGAGTAGGCTAGGAGCGGATCATCTTGTGTCCCGACTCCATGGCGTAGAGAAGTATTCAATCCCCTGGAAGGAGCAAATGAGCCATGCAAGGGCGGACTCTTTGAAGTTCCTGCCCCTGGCGCGAACTGCGGGACCTTCGGAGTCCCGACTTTAGGGTTTCCCCTCGCACGCTCGTTAGGAGGGACGTATTTGGAAGTCCCTTCATTCGCGCTTGGACCAGTAGGGTTTAGAGTAGGGTTTGTTGGTGTCTGCGCCCTCATCCAGTCTTCAACTTTGAGGACCCGTAAGTTCAGCCAGTCTAGTTTGTCCTTGAACTAGTCTAGCTTCTCTAGACTGTTTTTGCTTCCAAAGAAAGAAGCACTCTGCTGGTCATGCAGCTTGGTATCGTGCTTGTCCAAGCGACGAGTCTGTTCATCTACTGTCGCGCGAGTGAGCGATAGGATCTCTGTATTTTGCTTCACGGTCTCCGCGTTCTACTTCACGGTCTCCGTGTTCTGGTCTAGATCCGTCCGGATCCGTTGGAGGCTACCTTCGACCAAGCCCTTGTCTTCCCTTACTTCGCTGGCAAACTGGTTGAAGTCTTCAATGAGTATGGCAAGGTTGTGCTAGTCTGCTTCCTAAAGGGTCTTGTCCCTTTTGGCCTGTTCAGCAAGGCCGTCAACCTTCCCAGCAAGGTCGTGAGTAATGTTTGTCAAACCCTGGATCTGGCCCGTAAGTTTCTTAAGCATCTGGAAGACTTGCTCCATAGACGGAGCAGAGTCTGTATCTTGGGTCGGCTGAGAGCCTACCATGGCAGTCTCGCTAAAGTTTGGGTCACCAAACTGAGCAAGGACTTGTTCTTGAGTGAGGGATTGGCAAGCCGCACTGTTATGGGGCTTATACCGTAGTAATCTGTGCTTGAGGTAAGAAAGCTGATGAATCGCTTGTACTCCCTGTCCCACTGGGCGTGCCAATGTTTTGGCCACGATCCTCAGTAGGCGGAGCAGAGGTAAATAGCAAGCAAAGAGAAGGGGGAGTGCTGCGGGCGTGCCACCTCGCGGACGAGGAAAGGGTGTGTATGTATGCGCTTGACTTCTTGATAAGGCGGAAGGGGTTACCAGGTGCCACCTCAGAGGAGGAATTTACGAGCACAAGGCGATCGATACTCACGGAGGACCCGAGCAGAGCAACAATAGGGAGGTAAGAGAGAAATCGGGGTAGAGTCCGGAGGGCTCTGAAGAAAAACCTAGGAGGCGGCGCTTAGGGTTAGGGTTTTCGAGTAGCTCGAAGGGTAACTAGGTTTCAGTTTGTATTATGTTTTTTGTGTTATTTTGAGAAAGCTGTTTGTGTTGCTTCAGCAGGGAAGCGAAGGTAGAGCTCCGGGGAGCGTTGGAGGTTCGACTAGGTCGAAGGTTTGTATACTTCTGTTGAGTAGTTGATTGTTTTGTTGTATTGAGAGTTGTCCTTTTTCTGTAAACCTTCAAGCCTTTTTCCAGGTGCCACCTCAGAGGAGGAATTTACGAGCACAAAGCGATCGATACTCACGGAGGACGCGAGTAGAGCAACAATAGGGAGGTAAGAGAGAAATCGGGGTAGAGTTCGGAGGGCTCTGAAGAAAAACCTAGGCGGCGGCACTTAGGGTTAGGGTTTTCGAGTAGCTCGAAGGGTAACTAGGTTTCAGTTTGTATTGTGTTTTTTGTGTTATTTTGAGAGAGCTGTTTGTGTTGCTTCAGCAGGGAAGCGAAGGCAGAGCTCTGGGGAGTGTTGGAGGCTCGACTAGGTTGATGGTTTGTATACTTCTGTTGAGTAGTTGATTGTTTTGTTGTATTGAGAGTTGTCCTTTTTCTGTAAACCTTCAAGCCCTTTATATAGTGATTCGACTTGCGGCGGAAGAAAGATAGCTTAGAATTCAAGTCGAACTCTGAAACCCTAATAGCACAAGGGCACTGTTCCGTCCACGCGAACCAACCATCTTGTGACACATGTCCAGCTCGCAGACTTCATTCCGCATAGGGCATTGCTTCCGCTCTGCCAACTGTAGACTCCTATGCGAACTGGAATTAGGAATATCCTCATCCCGTGGGCTGTCACAGAATGCTATCTCGCGTGCTCCTGAAGCTCGCTTCCATTTCGCGGGCTATTGCAGCTCGCGAGCCTTAAAAGGGCTTTTTATATTAAATGGGCCACAAGGATTGGCCCGAAGCATGTCAAAGACTTATAAGAGTCTTCAACGATTAATGTGGTGCGCGCGGACTCCGCCTGTGGCTTCTTCGCGAAGTTTCCTACGCGAGCCAGTTCGCCAGCTCGCCTCGCCTCGCCTACGCGGATTGTCAATCTCGCCTTGCCTACGCGGACTGTCTCGCCTCACCTACGCGAAGTGTCAAATAGTAATTCCGCGCGCGAACTGTGTAGTCCGCGTGAAGTCTATTCCGCATGCGAGATCATTAAGTGTGTGAGCCCTGTATTTCGCGCGAAGCGCACGAGCTCTCTACTCCGTGCGAAGTCATTCCGCACGTGAATTCTGTAAGTTAGCTCGCGTGATCTATTCCGCGCGCGAGCTATGTGTTATGCACGAAGTCTTTGCAATTCAACTCGGGTGGTCTCACTGGCAGCTATTACTTGTAAACTTAGAGAAACTTGGGCTCGCCGGTATGACATGGACCAAGAATTTAATTAATATTCACATAGACATTTACTGTCCAGTAAAATATTAATTTAGGCGTAAACACTAAGATGTAAAAGACCAAAACAACAATTAGCCTTCACACACAACAACACACTAGTAACTACAAGGACTAGCTAACACGGCAGCCAAAGCCCCCACACTGCCCGGACGCGCTCGCACGCGCCGCCACAGGCGGCGGCGAGTGAGCCCCACGAGCCTCCACCAACTTCAAAATTTGGGGAAACTCACAACATGAAACTTGAAGATTGAAGCATGGTGAACAACTTTACTATCTGAGTTTTTAACTGATTCGGCCGGAAACAACCGGAAAACGCCACGAAACACCAACCCAAAATCAAACTTCAAACCTACAAATCCGGGCTCAAAACCTCAAAAACATGTTTCAATCTATGCCTAGCCATAACCAGAAGGAGGAGACAACCCAAACTCACCAAAGAAGGCCCCTCGTCGCCGCCGTAAAGGTGGTTCCAATCGGCGACACAACAGCTCCCTTTTACGGCTAACAGCTCCGTTTCTGGCGTGCAACACCTGCCTAGACTTGGAGGGGACATCTGTGTGAGTCGAACATGACCGGCAGCGGTCCGATCGGTGGCCTGACGGCGGAGATAGCTCCGGTCAAAGTTGGGTGCGCAAGGTGAGCTCGGGAAAGGAAGATAGAGAAGAGAGAGAGTTGACTTTAGGTTTCCCAAAAATAACTCTCACACATTTTTCTACTTATACACTTTCCAAAACCGGAGACTAACTTCCTCTGACCATAAATTTCTCATACGACATCCGTTTCACGCGTGTCGCATGTCTACAAACTCGTATCGAAAAACTCTACAACTTTCATGAAGGAAATTTTCGAAAATAACTTACGAAAAATAAAGTCAACTTTTTGTCTCTTAAAAGTCAAAACATCTTAAAAATATTCCCGAAACTTCAACTTCGCACAACCAAATAAGAATTTTCATAAATAATCCTTCATTAATTATGGGAATAATATAAGGAAAATGCTATGAAAATATAGGGTATTACAATCTAGCCCCCTTAAAGGAATTTCGCCAAATGTAGACATTTATTACAAATTTACCCCCCCTTTTCATAATTACAACATATAGACATTTATTACAAAAGTTTCAACCAAATATCCTTATCTTTGTAAAAGCGTTGTGAAAATGTAATTATTTTCTCAATACAAAAAAGAACACCCAATTACAAAACCGAGAATCATATTACATGAACAAGGACAAATGATCTATTTAGTCCAAATCTGAAAATTTACAATTTCGACAACACATTCGTCTTCAATTTTGTAAAACAGGTCATAAATTTGTAAATCTTGTTCATACCTCGTAATTACAACATATGAACATTTATTACAAAAGTTTCAATCAAATGTCTTTATGTTTGTAAAAGTGTTGTGAAAAATATTATTATTATCTCAATAAAAAATATACCACTCAATTATAAAACCGAGAACCATATTACATGCACGAGGACAAATGGTCTATTCGGTCTAAATCTAAAAATTTACCATCTGGACAACACATTCATCCTCAATTTGTAAAAATGTCATAAATTTGTAATTTTGGTCCAGACTTCGTAATTACAACATATGAATATTTTATTACAAAATTTTCAACTAAATGTCCTTATGTTTGTAAAAGCGTTGTGAAAGATGTAATTATTTTCTCAATACAAAAAACTCAGCTTAATTACAAAACCGAAAACCATATTACGTGAACGAGGACAAATTGTCTATTTGATCTAAATCTGAAAATTTACAATTCGACAACACATTGGTCCTCAATTTTGTAAAAGGGGTCATAAATATGTAAATTTGGTTCACACTTTGTAATTACAACATATAGACATTTAATATAAAAGTTTTAACCAAATGTCATCATATTTGTAAAAAAAAAAAATTCAAAAAACCACGGTATAGAAAACTGGTGGGTACTCTAGAATTTTCCTTCTTTTACAGTCAACCAGTGTAAGGATCTACTTTCTTATAGCTTTACTCTGGCATTTTTCTTGAATTGAAAAATCAAGGGTAGCTTCATGCACTATAAAAGGAATGCAAAATTGACATTGGTTTAAATATATATATGGGGTTTTGTGAGCAATCATGATATGATCAACTCACGTATCTACTGTTATTTCATTGTATAGGTTTTGTGAGCAGCGTGCTATTGAAGTCTTCAACTGCTTTGTGTTCAGGTATGGGTTTTAAAGGGTGTGAAGAATGCCTTGGAATTTTTAAGTCACTGAAAAACTATTTTTCTCAAATTTTGTTATTGTTAATAAGGGTATGAAGAAATAGATTTTAGATGATCATTTGTTTACCCTGTTCACATACCTCAGATTTTGTTATTGTTTTTGTAAGTTGACATAGGCAATGCCTTACCTTCATATGGTTCATTCATTACCTTTAAATAGCCCAACCTCATAACTCATCAAACAAAATGTAAAACCTTTTCTCTTTTTAGTATTGTTTTTGATCATTTCGTGTTCTTGGTTTCAGTAAAAAGAAGATGATTAAGAAAAAACTATTACGCAGAAAGAGAATTCGTTTTTCTCGATTTCATTTTGTTTTTTACTTCAATATTGGTTTTGAACATAAGCTATTAGGAACCGATTGCGTTAAGTTTTTCATTATCCGTTAAGTGATGAGTTTTCATATTTGTGCCAGGAGAAGTTGAAGGAAAATATGCAGCATCGAAATAGTGTCCTCAAGACTAAGATTTTTTTTTCATAAGGAAACTCTTTTTTCATAAGGTTTCTTTGTGTTTAGACAATATATATCATAAATGTTGATGTCAGAAGAAATTCCCAGCATTTAGTATGCCACGGTTTCAACAACCTAATGCCTCAAAATGGCAAATTTCGACAGCCACTAGATTTCACGTTACTTACAAAATACAATGCCATATCGTTTACCATCTTCTGATGTCAAGATTCATGGTCATAGAAATCCTATTACGTCTTTCGAACCAGATCCATGGTCTACTGTCTATTATTATCTTGAAACTAAACGATTAACAAGCTCAAGTATATTTGCAGTTGCTTGAAACATTGGAGCTATCACAAGCAGAAATATGCCAAAGTTTTGCTGCAACGCGCGCGCGGGCATCTTTCTAGTGTTATGATATTTCATGTTTGTACTAGGGAAGTTGTGGTCCTGTGCAGCTCACGTGCTCATTAGTCTGTTAATGGCGCTGTCAGTTTAATTAAGTGATCGAATTAGGGCTTGTTTAAGAGTGATTACTACATGTGCGACGCGTGTCCACTGTAGAATGGACATATATATATATATATATATATCCATCTCTTTACTCTTTCTCTTTTATCTGAAATATATCAAGTATTTTTCCTTCCTTTTATTTTCGTAGCTGTAGATTTCTCTGCCGGTTAGGGTTTCATCCTAACAATTGGTATCAGAGCCTCGGTTATGGGAAAACTGAAGGGGGCTGGGAAACCAGCGTCACCACCACCTCGAGCTGAGGATGTGCCGTCGCCATCTCTTTTTGGTGATTTCGCTCACATCGAGTTCGAGCTGCAAGCTCATCGCGACGAGACTAACTACCGCCTCGATGAGATGCAAATTTCTTTGCAGGAAGCTGTGATAGCCTCTCTATCAAGTTTTCGAGCCTCTTTATTAGATGAGTTCAAGCAACAACTCACTAATTTCAACACAACTCACACTGGGGAATCGCAACTCCAGGTAAAACTATGATACCTCAGAGTGATGGATCTGTTCGATTTGGTTCCTTATCAGCTTCGTCACCTGTTTTGGGAACTCGTTCTGAAGGATCTTCATCTACGATGGCCAGATTTGAAGGTACTTAACCTTATATTGCTTCTACTGTTTATGTGTTTGATTGTGACCCTTCTGATGTGTTGTCTAAGCTTGATGGTGAAATTATTACTACAAATGCTGCTAAGAAATTAGATATGAAGAATAAGGGGGTAGCACACACTAATTATATGATGACACAACGGGTATAAGGGAATATACAGGGTATGCAAGGTTTACTCAATGATGTGCAGATGTGTTAGGGAGTGATGGAATGAGTATGAATGAATGGCATGGATATGCAAATTGGTTACCAAGAGGGGGTTAAGGTCATATGAACATGGGTCTAGTTGGATTTGCAAATCAAAATGGTGTTGGAATGTTCCCTAATCTGATAGTTATGCCTCAAGCTAATGATTCATTCACTATCTCTTATTCCGGACCTTATTCAGTCTCATTTAGTCTCATTCAGCCTCTTCTTTTCTTAATAACAGGCAGAACCTGTATGTTGTTATTCAGTCTTATTCTAACAACATACAAGTTTTGCCTGTTATTAAGAAAAGAAGAGGCAAACCAACAGTGGTCTTGCGAATAGTGAGATTTACTAGTGCAACTATACAGAATCAGCTTCAGATAGCATACAAAAACGTTCTCTATGATTCTAATCGCATAGTGGTTCTAATTCTCAGGCCTACACGTGATCAATCTTTTTCAACGTTATGCAGCGGATTTTATAAGGGAAGTGAAATCCACACTCCCCAAATTGTAATCCACACTCCCACTTTCCATTTGTGGTAACTAAAATTTTGTCCTTAATGACTTAATTTTTGTCTTCTTATGTAAATGATGACTAAAAATAGAAACTGGGAGTGTGGATTACAATTTGAGGAGTGTGAATTTCACATCCTTTTTACAAAACAAGACTTCTATCTTGATTCAGACATTATTGCATGAACTTGTAGAGCAAAATTTGTTATTTTGATAAGGCATATTCAATTTAAGGGTAAAAAAAAATTAAGAGCAAGTACAATGAAAACGATAGCTCAGGCGATCAATGAAGCTTACCTTTTTAACGACAAGCTTGTATATTTGTATCCATTACTTGACATAACCCATTGCAGTGCACCAAACGTGACAATGTTTTGTGGAAAGCCTGTAGAACTTATTCCCGACTTCTGAAACTGAAGATCAATCATTTTAATAAGATTTTTATGGAGTAAAATTCACTATTAAAAAGAAGTACAACATAAATTATTTATCGTAACACCGTTGATGGCAAATGATCTACGATCGGTACTCATCATTACTCCACCTTAGGCCTGGGACTTTGGATCCGAGAACCGGTGTGAACCGATGGAACTGCACAGGAAACTAACGGTTCGATTCGATTCTGAAAATAATATATATATATATATATATTTTTTTTTTTAAAAACCGGACCGTTTTGTGCTTCTCGGTTCCGGTTCCGGTTCTTCAATTTGCTGAATTTTTAGGACCGTCAGAACCGATTTATATATGCAACTATATAAAAGAAAAAACCCTAGCTAGGTCATTGTAGTTTGCCTCCCTCGCTACTCTCTATATAAAGAGAGAAAACCCTACCTCGCCTCATCCCTTCTCAATTCCCATCGTCCTCACATCTATCCCAAATCCCAATCCCAATCCCAACTCATTCCTCACCCATCATGAGTTTAGAATTATCTCAATCAACTGATTCGGAGAAAGAAGAGCAAGCACCCCAACGTTCCAATGCGAAAGGGAAATCTGCTGTAAAGAGGAAAAAGGCTGAGAAGAAGACCAAGTCTACAACGTCTTCAAGTCACACGAAGCAGCGATCATGGGTGTGGAGGCATTTTACTAAGGAAGAACACCCTCTCACTGAGATTGTGGATGGAAAGGAGGTGGTTGGACACACCACAAGAGCACAATGCAAGTATTGCAATACTCATCTTGCTGCTAATTTGAGTGCTAATGGTACTAGCTCCTTGATGAAACACATAGAGCAATCTTGTAAGGGTTATCCGGGGAGGGATGATGAAGAAAAGGGGCAGACTCATTTGAGTAGAGATGGTCAAGATGATTCTAGTGCAGTAGGTTTTAGGCATTGGAGTAAGGATGCATGTGTTGAAGCTGCTACTGTGATGATAGTGATGGATGAGCTTCCCTTTAGTGCCATAGAAAGACCAGGTTTCAAATACTTTTGTAGTGTGGTTGTTCCTAAGTGGAAACCACTTCCATGTAGGAAGGTGATAGTGAAGAATTTTTTAGCTATGTATGCTTCTAAGAAGGAAGAGTTGAAGATGGAATTAGGAAATCATTGTGTATGTCTGACCACTGATACATGGACATCTGTGCAGAACATAAATTATATGGTCTTAACTGCACATTTCATTGATAATGGATGGAAAATGCATAAGAGGATTCTGAATTTTTGTGTGATTCCAAACCACCAAGGAGTCACTATTGGGAAAATACTCGAGTCTTGTTTGAAAGCCTGGAACATAGAGGGGGTTCTAACTATTTCTATCGATAATGCTTCAGCGAATAAAGTAGCCATTGACTACATGAAAAAAAGAATGATCAATTGGGAGAAGGCACAGCTTTTCGGAGGGAAGTATTTACATGTCAAATGTTTGGCTCACATAGTTAACATAATTGTGAGGTCTGGACTCAACTTACTAGATAAGTCTGTGGCTTCCATTAGGAATGCAGTGAGATAGGTAAGGAGTTCATCTGCTAGATTAGATGAATTTAAGGCATGTGTTGAAAAAGAAGATGTTGGATGTAAGAAAATATGTGTCTTGGATGTGCCGACAAGGTGGAACTCGACATACATTATGTTGGACACTGCATGAAGCTTAGAAAAGCATTTGACAGTCTTGCTGAGGATGAGTACTCCAAGTATAAGGGTTATTTTAATGAAGAGGAGGAACCTGAGGATGAGGAAGGTGAAGAACAAGATTATGTTGTTGTGCAAACGAATTCTAAGAAGAGGGTAGAGCCTCCAACAGAAGCTTATTGGAACAATGCAAGTGTTTTTGTGAAGTTTCTTGGAGTTTTTCATCAAACAACCTTGAGAGTGAGTGCTACAAACCACCTGGCTTCACCAAAAGCATTTCATGACATAATTGGCATCAACGTTGAGATTGACGAACTGCTCAACCAACAATTGAAGTTTGATGAAACTGGGGCTGATAAGGTTCTAAAAGAAATGGCACAGAAAATGAGGGCTAAGTGTTTACGCCTAAATTAATATTTTACTGGACAGTAAATGTCTATGTAAATATTAATTAATTCTTGATCCATGTCTCACCGGCGAGCCTAGATTTCTTTGGGTTTACAAGCGATGGCCCGCCAGTGAGACCACGCGAGCTGAACTACATAGCTCGCGCGTGCAAACGACTTCGCGCGGACTACGCAGTTCGCATACAAACGACTTCGCGCGGAATGACTAGCTCGCTCCGTGTAGGCGAGGCGAGATTGATACTCCGCTCAGTCGAGGCGAGACACTCTGTATAAACGAGTCGTGATAGTATTTCGCGTAAAAGTCTTAGGCGAGGCGGAATACATTGAGGCGAGCTGGCGAACTGGCTCGCGTGGGAGGTTTCGCAGGTGGAGTCCGCGTACACCACACTAATCGTTGAAGACTCTCACCAGTTTTTGATATGCTTTGGGCCAATCCTTGTGGCCCTTAATAATTAAAAAAGCCTTTTTTTGGCCCGCGAGATGGTTTGAATCCACGGCCCGCACAGGATTGGCAAAGTCCTTGTAAGATTAGGGTTTCAGTGTCCGACTTGGATTGTAATTACTTTTCTTCTGCCGCAAGTCGAACTACTATATAAGGGGGCTCGAACCCTAACAGAAGCTCTCTCTCAAGCAAACACAAAAAACACAATACAAACTGCAAATCAGTTGCCTCTCGAGTTATCTCGAAACCCTAACCCTAAGCGCCGCTGCCTAGGTTTTTCTTCAGAGCCTTCCGGACTCTACCCCGATTTCTCTCTTACCTCCCTATTGTTGCTTTGCTCACATCCTTGTAGACATATAAAATTTAACGCTAAAAATAGTCGTTGAATAATCCAAGTAAATACGTGGCTAATGAGTCAACAACATTGGAAAGCTGCCAGAAATAACACGTGGCAACGTGGAAATGATCGGGCTACAACAAAACCTTAAACCCTCAATTGAAATCAATTATCAAGTGTGGATTGACGTTGTGACTTCGCCAGGCAAAATAGACTCCGCAAAGCGAAATGGACTTCGCGAGGCGAGCTAGGCTTGGCAATGTGAAATTGACTCCGCGAGGTGACTTTGACTTCGCGAGGCGAATTAGACTACCCTTCGCGTAGACTTAAACAGTGGCGAGGCGAATTAGACTTCACTTCGCATAGACCTAAACGGTGACTTTGACTTCGCGAGGCGAGGTAAGCTTGGCGAGGCGAATTAGACTACACTTCTCGTAGACTTAAACAGTGGCGAGGCGAACTAGACTTCACTTCGCATAGACCTAAACGGTGACTTTGACTTCGCGAGGCGAGCTAAGCTTAGCGAGGCGAACTAGACTTCACTTCGCGTAGACCTAAACAGTGGTGAAGCGGAATGACTCCGCGTAGAGATAAAGGAAGGCGAGGCGGACTGGACTTCACTTCGCGTAGACTTAAACAGTGGTAAGGCGGAATGACTCCGCACGCATATACATGAAGGCGAGGTGGAATGACTCCGCGCGCGTAGTTTCATGCGAAGGCGAGGCGAGTTAGCTCCGCGTGGGGTAATTCACGAAGTAGCTAGACGACAGAGTTCGTATGCATGCAGGGATTGGAAATCACGGTTCGCTTGGAGATCAAGCCTCCTCGCGGGATATTTTCCATGTCCGTGAGATAGCTCGCCCCTTACTAATGATCTTGATCAAAACAGGACATTAATCTAAAGCGATTTGGGCATATCTAAATCTTAAGATTTGATTGATCTGATTGTGTTAAAATCAGCAAGTAAATCGATCAGTCAAGATTCATTGATTTGATTAAGGAAATATTATTGATTCAAAATGTTCATTACTTGCCTTAAGTGGAGGCATGTTAACACTATAAATACCCCCTCTCATACCATGAGGTGGGGGGCAGAGAAAAAGGGCGAAACCAAGAGAGCATAAACAGAAGCAGCGGACTAGAGAGAGAGAAGAATCCCTCCCGCGAGCTCATAAGTCTCCCCAAGATCCTTGAAGAACTATCAAGCTCATAGCCTGTTCTTCGCTAGATCCTTGAAGAACTATCAAGCTCATAGCCTGTTCTTCGCTAAATCCTCGAAGAACTATCAAGCTCATAGCCTGTTCTTCGTAAAATCCTTGAAGAACTATCAAGCTCATAGCCAGTTCTTCATCAAATCCTTGAAGAACTATCAAGCTCATAGCCAGTTCTTCACCAAATCCAAATCCAAATCCCAGATACTTGTTACGCGATCATCCCGTGTAACCCTCAAGAACAAGTGCTTGTCACCCTTGAGTTAGACCTAAATTCGGAGATAGAATCAGAGGAGTTCACAAAGATTGTAACCCGCATTCGCATTGATTTGATTAAATTATTGTTTGTACACGTGTTGTTCTGTTATTTGTCGCAGATAATTTCGTGTTTACAAAATTGGCACACCCAGTGGGACAACTTTGCCTCTCATCTCCTTCTCCGCAAGCAAGTTCAAATTCGTTTGACGTAATGGCCTCCAAGAGCACTCAAGCCATCTCGACGAAGAAGTCTAAACCAACGACCGCGAGGTCAAACAGCGAGCCCTCTGGTCATGTCACCCGTAGCATGGCGAGGAATCAACCCACAACATTTGTGGCTTTGCCTTCCAACCCTCGCGAACCGGTCATCACCTTGGCGAATCTCGCAGACAAGCATGCCTCGCGAAGTGAAAGCAAGCGCGCCTCGCGAAGTGAAGAAAAGGAAGCTCCAAACAAATCAAGGGAGCGATCATTCTCACCTGCCACGGATGATGAATCAAGCACGGCTTCATATGATGGAAGCCCAAATAATGATGAAGAGCGCACGTATGACATGCCTGCGGACTATTCATCACAACCTATCCCCATGCAAGTCATGGTGACAGGGGCATCCACCATTGAAGAGCAGATAGCCAATCTGATGGGAGCGATTGAGAAGCTCACCAAGACGGTGGAAGAAAAAGACATGCAGATCGCCGAGCTCTACAGCAAGCTTGAAAGTCAAGATGAAGAAAAGAAGTACAAAGTAGGCGAGAGCTCCAAGAACGTTGACAAAGATGATGATGGCTCGCTTGGATCTATGTCCTTTCAGCAATTGCAAGACATCATCACCAGCTCCATCAGAGCTCAATATGGAGGTCCTTCTCGTGATTCTCTCGCCTACTCCAAACCCTACACCAAAAGAATCAATGGACTAAGGATGCCGTTGGGATACCAGCCGCCAAAGTTCCAGCAATTCGAAGGAAAGGGTAATCCAAAGCAACATGTTGCTCACTTCATCAAAACCTGCAATAACGCCGGAACGGAGGGTGACCACCTTGTTAAGCAATTTGTTCGCTCTTTGAAAGGCAATGCCTTTGAGTGGTACACGGATTTAGAGCCTGAGTCCATTGACAGTTGGGACCAAATGGAACGTGAGTTCTTAAATCGCTTCTACAGTACAAGGCGAACTGTGGGCATGATGGAACTCACCAATACAAAACAATGGAGAGATGAACCAGCAATTGACTTCATCAACAGGTGGCGCTCGCTCAGCCTTGATTGTAAAGACCGCTTGTCGGAGACGTCTGCGGTAGAAATGTGCATCCAAGGCATGCATTTTGATTTGCTGTACATTCTCCAAGGTATCAAGCCTCGATCCTTTGAAGAACTAGCTACGCGAGCCCATGATATGGAGTTAAGCATAGCTAGCCATAAGAGTAAGAAAGAGTTTGTCAATGATCAACGAAAAGACAAAGCTTTCAGCAGCAAAGTTGACAAGGTCGTGAAAAGATCTACAAAAGAGTCGATGACTGTAAGTGTTGCTCCAATCAAAATCCCCACACGAGACAAGAAGGAGATTAAGAGAGCAGAACCAACTCAAGCCTACGGGAGGAGGAAGCATCCATTGACTGAGTGGGAACAAAAGAGTTATCCATTCCCAGATTCCGACGTGGCAGGCATGTTGGAAGATTTGCTTGAGAAAAAGGTCATAGAACTTCCAGAGTGCAAGCGTCCAGAAGAAATGCATCGGGTCAATGATCCAAAGTATTGCAAGTTTCATCGCCTCGTAAGCCACCCAGTTGAGAAGTGCTTTGTTTTGAAGGATTTGATCATGAAGCTTGCCAAGCAAGGAAGAATCGAGCTGGATGTCGATGAGGTTGTTGCGGTCAACTGCACTACCGTTTCATTTGGGTCTTTTGAACCAGTTCAAGTACCTTCCACGCCAGCAAAGGCGCCATGCCATTTCTCAAAAGAGATGGGCAATGATAGAAAGTTAGAGGAAGCGAAGCCAATCCGGCAAATAAACCTCGCTCCTAAAACTGCCCCATGCGATGATGATGAAGGATGGATACTTGTCACTCGTCGAAAAGCGTGCAAAGGTGTGTTGTCAAGTCCACCACTCCCCCAGCCAGATCATAAACGACCACTTGGGAGTCGTCAATGTCTCGCAAGGAATAAGACGAGATGTGTAAAGGAGAAATTCACTCCTTGTATACAAAAGTCCTTCAATCAAAATCCGCCAGTAAGGTACTTGCCCAAGAAGCGAATGAGTTGGAGAGCTAATTCAATGACAACCAGCTTTGAAGGTAATTCCAAAGGTGCTGAGAAGGTCGAAGAAACTGAAGTGTCGAGACAATCGGAAGACTTGCCTCTAAAATTTAGCCTTTCAAACGTATCGCAACTTTCCCAGTCGGCAAGACGTGCTTTAGTCCAGTTGTTGCTTGATGAAGGCCAATACTCTTCAAACATCAATGAGTGTGTGGCATGCGTAGCATGTTGTGACGCTATTCATTTCACAGATGAAGATCTACAATTGGGTTCAAAGCCACACAACCGACCTCTTTTTGTGACAGGCTACATGCGAGAGCAAAAATTAAACCGCATGCTTGTAGATGGAGGGTCTGCCGTGAACATCATGCCAAAATCGACAATGTCCCGACTCGGCATCAATATTGACGAGTTATCTAAAAGTCGCCTCATGATCCAAGGTTTTAACCAAGGAGAGCAAAGAGCGATTGGCATGATTCGGCTAGACATGGTTATCAGCGAATTGGAGTCACACACTTTGTTCTACGTGATCGATGCAAAGACTTCATACAACATATTGTTGGGGCGACCATGGATTCATGAAAATGATGTCGTGCCTTCAACTCTGCATCAATGCTTCAAGTTTTACCGCGGGGGCGTAAAAACAGTGATAGGTGATACCAAGCCATTCACTGAGGCTGAGTCTTACTTCGCAGATTCCAAGTTTTATTCAGATGAGGAATCAGTAATTGAAGTTCTGCCAGTCAAAGCACCCTCAACAGGGAAAGCCACAATGGTGACAAGGAAGGAAGTTGAAGCGAAGGGTAAGGGAAATGAAGAGTCACACAAGTCTCCATCCACAACTGTGACATCAGACAAGTCCAGTCCAATCATCCCAATTCTTTGATATGTGCCAAAGTCCAAGCGCAAGGAAGGAGAGTCTCCGTTTGCGGGAACAAAGCGGCAAGTCAGTCCTCGGAAGCTGAGTGAAGAGGACATAAAATTATTGAAGGAAGCATCAGTATTGCCATTGACAAATTTAAACGACCAAACTCCTACCAAGCAACCATTGAAAGGATTTGTCAAACCAATCAAAGGAAGGGTAGAGCACGGGCGTTTACCCGAGAAAAGAACAAATGAAGGGTTTGACCCCAATGCTTACAAATTGCTGGCAAAGGCTGGATTCAACTTCGGTTCGTCAAGTAAAGAGGATGATCGAGCCGTCAGTAAGAAAGCTCATGAGCTCGATGAGTTTCAAAAGAAGCTAAGGGAACAGGGAAAAACAAGTGATTCGTTTAAAACGGGTCTTGGTTTTATCCCAAACAAGCCGATCAAAATCTCAGGTAGAAGAAAGGCGGAGAAAGCAAACATGCAGTACATAAGCGTCGAAGAAGTAGAAGATGAGATTCCACAAATCCAATCCATTTCTCGCACTTCAGCGTTCGATCGCATCTGCCCAAGTTCTCAAAGTACTTCTACTAAATCAACAGGCCGGCTTTCGGTGTTTAAACGTGTTGACAAGTCAACAAGTCGAAGCTCCGTCTTCAATCGTCTTGACATTGCAGCAACTCGAACTTCTGTGTTCAAAAGGTTGTCATCATCAAATGAAGAAAGTAAACAGTTAAAACCAACTCCTCGGAAGTCGGCACTTGAAAGGATCCAAGCTCCTAAAGGCCAACAAGATAGAAAAAGAAGAGAAGAAGTTGGCCAATCGGAAAATAAAGAAATCCAAAGTCTCATCCCATCACGCATGAAAAGACGTTGCGTGCTAGAGGTGAATTTGACTGACCAACTTAAAGTGAGGCAACATACCTTCATACTCACCGGTCAAGATAAAGAAGACAATGATGCTAGTGGCGATGAGGATGATGTTATTCAATATGCTTATCACATCACAGTAGCCGAAGTAGAAGCTTATGAAGAGAATGACCATGAAGGCTTCGAATATGAAGTAGAGGCAGCTCCTCCAGAACTCGAAGATGGGGTGAAATCTACGGTCGATGAACTTAAAAAAATCAATCTGGGGACGGAAGAAGACCCAAGACCGATATTTGTGAGCGCGTCGCTAAGCTCTCAAGAGGAAGAGAAGTACCATGACTTGTTGCTTGAATACAAGGATGTCTTCGCTTGGAATTATACAGAAATGCCCGGTCTTGATCCAAAAATAGCAGTTCATCGATTAGCTGTTAAACCGGAGGCTCGACCCATCAAACAGCTGACACGACGTTTTCGAACGGAGGTCCAAACTCAAATTGAAGAAGAGGTTGACAGGTTGATCGCTGCAGGCTTCATCAGAGAGGTCCAATATCCCAAGTGGATCGCAAACATTGTCCCAGTTGAAAAGAAGAATGGACAAATGCGTGTGTGTGTAGACTTTCGCGACTTGAATGATGCATGTCCGAAAGATGATTTTCCTTTGCCTATCATCGAACTCATGGTGGATGCAACCACATGTCATGAAGCTTTGTCTTTCATGGATGGATTGTGTGGCTACAACCAAATAAAGATGGCGCAAGAAGACGAGGAGTTAACTGCATTTCGCATTCCCAAAGGCATTTACTGTTACAAAGTCATGCCGTTTGGATTAAAGAATGCCGGTGCAACATACCAACGTGCCATGCAGAAAGTCTTCGGAGACATGCTTCACAAGTACGTTGAATGCTATGTTGATGATTTGGTTGTCAAGTCAAGAAAAAGGAGTGATCACTTGCAAGACTTACGAAAAGTGTTCGATAGGTTACGCGAGTATCAACTCAAAATGAACCCATTAAAGTGCGCTTTTGGTGTGAGTTCAGGTAAGTTCCTTGGATTCCTTGTGAAGCATCGGGGCATTGAAGTAGATCAATCGAAGATTAAGGCCATTCAAGAGATGCCGGAGCCAACAAACTTAAAAGAATTGAGAAGCCTCCAAGGAAAACTCGCGTTTATCAGGCGGTTCATCTCCAACCTCGCGGGTCGATGTCAACCTTTTAGTCGACTCATGAAGAAGAATGTGCCTTTCGTATGGGATGAAGCATGTCATAATGCCTTCGAAAGCATTAAAAATTACTTGGCTAATGCTCCGGTATTGGGTGCACCCATTCCTGGAAAACCCCTTACCCTTTATATCGCAGCTCAAGAAAGATCGCTCGGAGCACTTCTAGCCCAAGAAAATGAGGAAAGAAGGGAGATGGCCTTGTACTATTTGAGTCGGACTCTCACAGGAGCTGAATTAAATTATTCTCCAATAGAGAAGACATGTCTCGCTCTCATCTTCTCCATCCAAAAGTTGAGGCATTATATGCAAGCTTACACGGTGCATTTAGTAGCCCGAGCTGACCCAGTCAAGTTTATCATGTCTAAACCAGTCTTATTAGGACGAATGACAAAGTGGGCTTTGCTCCTCAATCAACATGACATCGTTTATGTACCTGCCAAGGCAGTCAAAGGCCAAGCTGTTGCTGACTTTCTAGCGGATCACCCAATCCCTGCCGATTGGGAAATTTTAGATGACTTGCCGGATGAAGAAGTCTTTCTTGCAGAAATTCTCCCCACTTGGAAGATGTTCTTTGATGGATCTTCAAGAATAGATGGAGCAGGGGCCGGCGTTGTCTTCGTCACCCCACAAAAGCAAATATTGCCATATGCCTTCACTCTCGGTGAATTGTGTTCCAACAATGTTGCGGAACACCAAGCTCTCATCATGGGGTTGCAAACGACCTTAGAAATGCAAATTGCAAATCTAGAAGTGTACGGGGATTCGAAGTTAGTAATTGATCAACTACTAACTAATTACGAAGTCAGGAAGGAGGATTTAGTTCCTTATTTCCGTCTCGCTACACAACTTTTAACGGGTTTCGATGCTGTTACACTAAAACATGTGCCAAGGAAAGAAAACCAGATGGCGGATGCCTTGGCTAACCTAGCAGCAACTTTGGCATTATCAAATGATGAGATTGTGGACCTTTCAATTTGTCAACGATGGGTTGTCTCAACAGGGATCGTCCCATTGTGCGAAAATTCCAATGTGGTTTATGTCTATGTTATTGACGTCGAAGATTGGAGACATCCGTTGATCGACTACATTGAGCATCACAAATTGCCTGACGATCTAAAACAGCGGACGGATATCAAACGAAGAGCCCCGCGCTTTTTCTACTACAAAGAGACTCTTTATCGACGATCATTTGACGGGTTACTCCTTAAGTGTTTGGGAAAAGAAGAGGCGTCCAAAGCCATGGAAGAGGTCCATTCCGGAATATGTGGAGCTCATCAATCAGGCCCTAAATTACATTTTCAAGTAAGGCGAATGGGTTACTACTGGCCCACAATGGTCAAAGATTGCATGGAGTACGCACAAAAATATCAAGCTTGTCAATTCCACGCGAAATTTATCCATCAACCGCCTGAGCTATTGCATCCTACAATTGCTTCACACCCGTTTGATGTCTGGGGGATAGACGCTGTGGGACCTATAAATCCGAAATCTTCCGGAGGCCACATGTACATTTTGGCAGCCACGGATTCCTTCTCAAAGTGGTCGGAGGCAGTACCGCTTAAAGAGATAAAGAAAGAAACCGTTGTAGACTTCATCGAGACATGCATCATCCAGCGATATGGTGTGCCACGTTGCATCATCACGGACAATGCCAAGTACTTCTCAAATAGTGCTATGCAAAAACTTAGCGAAAAGTATCACTTCAAGTTACACTTTTCGTCGATGTACATGCACCAGCTAATGGTCTGGCAGAGGCATTTAACAAGACGCTCTGCAACATCTTGAAGAAGACCGTCGGCAAGTCACAAAGAGACTGGCACGAGAAGATGGGTGAAGCATTATGGGCATATAGAACGACATATCGAACCGCCACAAATGCTACACCTTATTCCCTGGTGTATGGAGTTGAAGCCGTCTTGCCATTAGAGAAGCAAATTCCCTCATTAAGGATTGCTTTGCAAGAAGGCCTCACAAATGAAGAAAATATCAAGCTACGACTTCAAGAGTTGGAAGCTTTAGACGAGAAGAGGCTTGATGTGCAACAACATCTAGAATGCTACCAATCTCGGATGTCGCGTGCCTTCAACAAAGGAGTTCGCCCTCGATCCTTTCAAATTGGTGATTTGGTCCTTGCCGTGCGCAGACCCATCATCATGACACATAGGACCGGTCCCAAGTTCAAATCAAAGTGGGATGGCCCTTATGTTGTCAGCGAAGTCTACACCAACGGCGCCTACAAAATTGTGGCCGAAGACGGTTTGAGAATTGGCACAATCAACGGCAAGTTCTTAAAGAAATACTATGCCTGAAACAAGTAAAGATGACTCCTTGTCTGCATGAGCTTAAACTGCAAATGACAAAAATGCTCCTTGCCCGCACGAGCTTAAACTGCGAATGACAAATAAATGCTCCTTGTCTGCACGAGCTTAAACTGCAAATGACACACACAAAAAAAAAACAAAAAAATGCTCCTAGCCTACATGAGCCTAAACTGCACAAGGCACTAAACAAAAAAAAATCTCAAAAAAAAAAAAAGAGAGTTCTAAATCCTCATCCTTGAACTACGTTATGACTTGATTCTTTCTTTGGAAGGATACGTAGGCAACTTGAGAATTATATTCTTAAGTTCAGTCACATAAAAAAAAAATCTCTTTTTTATTGCATAATGAGTTCTATTGTCAAAATGACTTATTACATGCGCAAAAAAAAAAGAGAATAAATCATAAGTTTCTAAACGATGATGAGCCCTTCATGTCCAAGATAGGCCTTTGAAGCTGTTGCGTTGTTTTTCAAAATCATCTCGGAACCTCTTTGCTTCCTCAAGTTCTTCAACAGTCAATTCTGGAGTCTCCTTGATTTGGACTTTCTGCTTCTCTAAATCGGCAAGCCTTTTGTCATGAAGTAGAAGGCTCGTATCTAGGGAGGCTATCTCCTGCTCCAATCTCCGCTGCTTCTCCTTCAAATTCTCCAAAGACTCAATCACAACTTGACGTTGACTAAGATCAGTTTGGCGGAGTTCGATCGACTTTGCAATTTCAGCTTCCATAAGAGGCAAACGTTGATCACATGTGCCTGGAGTAGCTTTATGCGTGCATACAAGCCTCGCCGCGTGGTATTGAGTAGCACAAGTCATCAAACTTTCTACCTTGTCTTTTATTGGCGAAGGATCAAACCCATAACATTGAAGTTCGGCCACCATCTCGTCAATGTCTTTTCTTTTAGAGAGAATGGATCTTGATGAGTACTTCGTAATGACGTCTTCAATTTGTTCACAAATTAGAGTGGCGGCCTGCATGCGAATCTTTTGGAGCCCCTGGTTGGTGTCCATAACATCAACTTCACCGTGGGTGATCTCAGAGAATGCCATATTGCTTAAAAGCCTTAGAGGATTCACCAAAGCATCTTCACGACTAACTTGTTGCGATTCGCTTTGTTCGCATGCATCGTCTTCGTGAAAAGAGTTGGTCTTCATCAATTCTGTTGAAAGGACGCGAACCTCTTTCGAACAAGCTTCGTCTTCAAAAAGTGGGAGTTCTTCTAGCTGAAAACAAGAAGGTAAAACAAAGTGAGTCCAGATCATGCACATAATTTCAAAAAAAATGCATGGCGGTGGTGGCGAACATACCTCAACGCGATTTGGTGTTTGTTGCAAGGGACTCGGAATTTCGCCAAGAAAATTACTATTGAGGACAAATTCATCGTTAGGATTAAAATAAACGGAGCCAAAGTCGGGTTCCATCCTTCGACGTTTGAAGTTCACGTCCTTAAAACTATTGCTGCTTCCACTGAGCCTTTTTTGAGTGTTGATCCCCTTCAATTTAAGTTGACTCTGGGCGAGGTGATTATCAGAATCCCCGTGACCTTCTAAAGCTTGGTGCGTTTCATTGGGCGAATTGCCACTTGGGGGCAGCGCCTGGATAGAGGATGCGCGAGTTATATTGCCAAGTTCAATCTCACGGTGAACCACTTCCTGACAAAATGGAATCTCGCGTGAGGGAACCACTTCCTGTCGAGACGGCATCTCGCGAGGAACCAATCTCTGGCGAGATGGCATCTCGCGAGTAACAACTCTCTGGCGAGGCGGCATCTCACGTGGAACCATTTCCTGTCGAAATGATATCTCGCAGGGAACCACTTCCTGACGAAGTGGAATCTCGCGGGGAACCACTTTCTGGCGGGGCAGTACCACGCGAGCAGCAACCTTGTCTTCCTTTAAAAGCTTGTGCGGTGATCCGACAATAGGCATTGTTGTTGTAGTCATCTTAGGCATGGAACAATATACTTTGGACCCCCATTCAACATAGTCGCGAGTCACCATGCACTTTGTTAGAGCGCTCTCAGGTGGCAACATCACTGTGCTTCCTGTCTCACGTTTGGTAAAGCTTTCCCAATGCCAATACGTCAAGGACATTGCGCCTGTTCGAGTGTCCTTATGAAGGCTTCATGGCACATCTTGAACATAGCCGAACTGGCGGCTGAAGCGGTAAGGACTGTAAGGTTGAATGACTCGCCGGTTGCCCTGCCTAAGGGTAAGAAATCCGGATCGAAGGCAGGTAAGATATACAATGTCTGAACAGTTAACATCCGCACGATCAACGATCATTTTGTGTTCTTTAGAGACTCTGGCTAAGATGTCCATCTCTACATTGCCACATGCATTGAATAAAGAACGAGCTTGTGCGTCTCCAAAATGCTTGGCCGAAAATGCCCCTGAAAAGTGAACCATGCGTGGTTTAAAGTCGTCAGGAAGAGGAGAATAAAAATGGGTGCCGAAATACTCTGCCAACCACGTATACACGTAGTGAAAGGGTAATGTGGCTGAACAATTCCCTGGATCTTTGGAAACAGAAATCTCGTTCAAGCCTTGATAAATGTTGGCCAACACAGGTACAGCCAGACAAAATTGATAGCCTTGGGACATTTTACTGGCGACTTTAAACACGCTAGGTCGGATCAAGCCTGTGTCGTCCATAGGAAAGACAAATAGACACAACCAACACGCGTAAAATGCCGCCAAGTAAGTAGGCTCTATGTCTTCGTCATCCACGCCCAAGTCGTCAAACGGTGCAGAGTCGTCATCGGTCCGGCCTTGAACCTCGTGGATTTCACCAGACGGGTTGTACGGGTTATGAGGTGCATCTTTCTTGTTCTGTGTACTCTTGGCAGGCGGTCTCTTGTATCTCAAATCCCCTTTGAACCAGTAGTGGATCCATGACGCAATCTTCACCTTTTGCCCTTTATCGCAAAGCTTGTGGTACGCGAGAAATAAAAACCTGCAGCTCTTAGGAATGATTGGCTCACCACTTCTACCTTTGGCTGAAAATTCTTCAATACATGGAATAACTTCGTCATAGAACCTTCTAGTTATGGGCAAGCCACAAATATATGTCAAGTCCCTCAAAGAGATAGACATCTCCCCACACGATGTGTGAAGAGTATTTGTGCTAGGGCACCAATACTGACAGAAGGCCCGCATCACAGGTGCAACACGATCATAGCTAAAGAGCGATGCAAACACCGCTCGATAGAGACCTGTTTTGTGGATGAGATCTTCGCTTAGGCTCAAGACATCTTCTAACCACTCCCAGTAACGTTCCGTGTAGGAGAAGGCTCCGTTAGCACGAAACCCTCTCCATTGCACTGAACCATTGCACGTACGGTCGCTGAGAAGCACGAACGGTATTTGAGGAATGTTATGGTCATGATGGGCAGACTTCAACATCCATACGTTCGCGCTTCGCTTCTCGCTGGTGGATTTGGCTGATTGAATAGTGGCCAGCTGACGAGATTGTTGGAAAGACCACCGAGGGATATGTCCTGACCCATCATACAAGGGAGACTCTAGGGCGCGCGGCCCAGTCAATGGAGGGTAGGCATATAAGGTGGTGCCATCACTTTGAACGTCGTTACTGTCTTCAAGGATAGTGATTGTGCCTTTCTTGAAACTCTTGAAGGATGCCATGCGAAGTAGTGTACAGGAGTTCGCCTCGCGGGCTTGAACTTTCTGCAACACCTCGCGGCCTAGAACTTTCTGCTGCGCCTCGCTGCCCTAAACTTTTGCCGCGCCTCGCTACTTTAAAACTCTGTAGCGCTTCGCCGAGTAGGGTTTCTTCTGTTGTTGAAGGTAGATAACTCAGAAAGACCTCGCGACCTACAAGACAAAAAAAAAAGGGAGAAGTCAGCGGATTATATAACTCTGCACTTCGCGTAGACTTAAACAGTGGCGAGGCGAACTAGACTTCACTTCGCATAGACCTAAACGGTGACTTTGACTTCGCGAGGCGAGCTAAGCTTGGCGAGGCGAACTAGACTTCACTTCGCGTAGACCTAAACAGTGGTGAAGCGGAATGACTCCGCGTAGAGATAAAGGAAGGCGAGGCGGACTGGACTTCACTTCGCGTAGACTTAAACAGTGGTAAGGCGGAATGACTCCGCACGCATATACATGAAGGCGAGGTGGAATGACTCCGCGCGCGTAGTTTCATGCGAAGGCGAGGCGAGTTAGCTCCGCGTGGGGTAATTCACGAAGTAGCTAGACGACAGAGTTCGTATGCATGCAGGGATTGGAAATCACGGTTCGCTTGGAGATCAAGCCTCCTCGCAGGATATTTTCCATGTCCGTGAGATAGCTCGCCCCTTACTAATGATCTTGATCAAAACAGGACATTAATCTAAAGCGATTTGGGCATATCTAAATCTTAAGATTTGATTGATCTGATTGTGTTAAAATCAGCAAGTAAATCGATCAGTCAAGATTCATTGATTTGATTAAGGAAATATTATTGATTCAAAATCTTCATTACTTGCCTTAAGTGGAGGCATGTTAACACTATAAATACCCCCTCTCATACCATGAGGTGGGGGGCAGAGAAAAAGGGCGAAACCAAGAGAGCATAAACAGAAGCAGCGGACTAGAGAGAGAGAGAAGAATCCCTCCCGCGAGCTCATAAGTCTCCCCAAGATCCTTGAAGAACTATCAAGCTCATAGTCTGTTCTTCGCTAGATCCTTGAAGAACTATCAAGCTCATAGCCTGTTCTTCGCTAAATCCTCGAAGAACTATCAAGCTCATAGCCTGTTCTTCGTCAAATTCTTGAAGAACTATCAAGCTCATAGCCAGTTCTTCATCAAATCCTTGAAGAACTATCAAGCTCATAGCCAGTTCTTCACCAAATCTAAATCCAAATCCCAGATACTTGTTACGCGATCATCCCGTGTAACCCTCAAGAACAAGTGCTTGTCACCCTTGAGTTAGACCTAAATTCGGAGATAGAATCAGAGGAGTTCACAAAGATTGTAACCCGCATTCGCATTGATTTGATTAAATTATTGTTTGTACACGTGTTGTTCTGTTATTTGTCGCAGACAATTTCGTGTTTACAGTCCTCCGTGAGTATCGATCGCCTTGTGCACATAAATTCCTCCTCTGAAGTGGCACCTGGAAACCCCTTCCGCCTTATCAAGAAATCAAGCGCATACACACAAACCCTTTCCTCGTCCGCGAGGTGGCACGCCCGCAACACCCCCCTTCTCTTTGCTCGCTATTTACCTCTGCTCTGCGCGCTGAGGATCGTGGCCAAAACACTAAGTATAACAAATACTTTGGAAGCTTTGATGACATTAACCAACTTTTTTTGGTTGCATTAGTGTTGGATCCAAGGTATAAACTAAAGAACTTTGAGAGAGTTTGCAAAACAATGTTGAAGTTTGATAATCTGGAGGTGACGAGGAAATCTAATGAAGTTAAAACACTTTTGGTGGATCTAACAGACTTGTATGCTTCCTCTATTGGATATCCAAGCTCACAGAAAAGCAAAAGTTCAACTGAAGTTGGTTCAAGTAGCAGCAGCGGTCGTGACTCTCAAAAAGTATGTGGAAAAGTGGTAGACATGTTACCGATTGGGTGCAAGTCCTTGAAGATGATGAGTCTGTGGTGGTGAGTAATGAGGTCGACAGATATCTTTTGGATCCCATAGAAAAGCCACCAGCAAATAAGAAGAAAGAAGAATTCCAACTTTTGCTTTTGTGGAAGCTGAATGGATCTAAATACCCTAACTTGGCAGCTGTAGCTAAAGATGTTCTTGCAATTCAAGTTAGTACTGTGGCTAGTGAGTCAAGCTTCAGCACAGGAAAGAGAGTTATTGATCCACATAGGAGTTCATTAACTCCGAAATCAGTTGCAGCTCTCATTTGCCTTCAAAATTGGCTGAAAAGTGACAACATCACTAACTTGGCTTATGTGCCTACTCCTGAAGAAATGGCTTGGTTAGAAGCAATTGAAGAAGGTGTGCTATGCTTTTTTTTTTCTTTTTCTTTACTTTACAAATTTTGTTAATAATTGTGTATTTGTGTTGGTTAGTTCTCTATCTTTATGCATCTGTCTGATTTCTCAATTTTCAGAACAAGAAAAAGATGACCAAGAAAAGAAGAACAAGGAACAAGAAGCTTCTGAAGTTGCTGCTCCAAAGTCTTCCAAAATTGCCAAATCCTCATCAGCAGTGGATGTGTCTAAAACATCTAATAAAAACTCTGGTTTGTTTTTATTCTTTTTCTACTCTGCTTTTGATATCATGTTGGATTGTTGTTGGAATATGGTATACATGCAAGTTTTGTCTTTATTAGTGCTAACCAAATCATGAACTATTGTAGGAGGTAAAACAAAGGCTCATGAAGTGGCTGTTAAGAAATGAAGAGCAAAACTATATATTTAAGGTATTTTCTTGAGATGTGTTTTGATGATCAAGTGTTTGGCTCACATAGTTCATTCAGTTTCATTGACTTAATGTTTTGTGCAGGAAACTAGCCGGAATTGAAATCTGTTGAAACTGGACTACATGGAGGCGATGAAGCTAGGAAATCTGGGGTAAACATGATGAAGTCTATTGTTTTTGTATTCAATGATTCAATCTAGACTTTTTTTATTTATCTTTTGCATTGGAATTTAGAACTTTGCTTAATTTGGACTGTTTGAAGCCTACGTACCAACTTGTTTGTTTGGATTCAGAAATCAGAACTTTATTTGGGATGTTTGAAGTTTGAATCTTTAGAGTTTGAAGTTTGAACACTGAAGAATTCTGAAACTTTATATTTGAGATTATAGAAAATTTTCAGAACCGCAAAAACCGGGAACCGGCCCGCTTTTTGCTGGTTCCAGTTCCTACCGGTTCCGGCAACAAAATGTTCTAAAACCGGACCGGTTTTTCTTTTCCGGTTCCAGCAAAAAATACAGTTTTTGGAACCGTTCCCAGGCCTACTCCACCTATATATCTACATCAAAAGTTTGTCGTTCTGTGAGGATTGACATATCTCCTCTTTCCAAAATATGGAAGCATTAAAATGATTTTAGTTTGATTCATACAATAAGTCTAACTGGGAACTTCACCCAGTTTTGGTTGAATCAAAGTGGAAAAATAGAGAATTAACTAAAGAATATAAAGGTAAATTAAAACTTATAACAAAGACAAGATTTAGCAGGTTTCCTTCTTTATAAACTTGAATTTTTATGTCTACATAAATAAACATTTATTCGGAAGGAACCATCTTCATGTCCACTCTCATGTTAACGTCAAATTATTACATGATCAATCCACCATTATATAGTTTAACCACTTTCTAATCAAACGTGTAGCATAGTAAGAAACCGATCAGGTGATAGCGGAGGCGTTGGCATGCAGAATGGGGTCGGCTATGGATGTTCAATTGGGATGGAAGGAACTACTGGTAGAGAGTGATAGCTCCCCGTCCTTGTCTCGGCTCTTCATCAGAGGGGCAACTCTAGCTCTGAGGTAAGCAGAATAGTAGATGATTGTAAAAACTTTATGCAACAGTTTGATTATATTACTATTCGGCATATCTACCATGAAGCAAACAATGTGGCCCATCGTTTGGCACATTATGCTAGTTTAGATAGTATAGTGGAGCAGTATGTAGAAGAGCTGCCTGGTTTTCTTGTGGATGTGATCTATGAGGACCAATGTAACTCTTCTAATGTAAACCGAACACTTATTGATAGTAAAATCTTGTTTCCATCTTTACTAGAAATCCTATCGTATGAGGAAGGTGAATCTAGTGGTCGATACACGATTATATGCTACACCTTAATCATTTCAAACCAACTAAGATTGCACAAATAAAAGATTGAATGAAGTTTAAGTTCAACAAACAAGTTATCACATGCTTTCATCAAAAGTTATAAAGAACTAAACTAAAACATGCATGCTTCATGACTATGGGAAGTTGGATATCATATTTTGAACCTGAATCTAAACAAACGGACGAACTAACCAATTACTCATAGAAATTGAATTCATAAACATAGTTTGAGTGATGAAAATTCACAAGATTCAAGATATGGATTACAACTTTCAATGAATGAAAGAGGATGGAATTTTGAAATGATGAACATGGATGAATATTGGCTTCAAACTCCTTGGATGCTTGAGGTTTGACGTCGAATACTATAAAGAGAAATGGGGGACGATGGCGGCTGAACTGTGGCTTTGTGTGTAATGTTTGATCTGATTTTTTTCATTGCCTAACCTCTCCTTATATAGGGGACGAGCTAGGGTCTTGGAAAGGCTCTCAAGTTTCCTTCAACCAATCAAAAAATTTATAATGTTTAGGACTATATGACTCCTAGCCGATTTAGGACTCATTTTAACTTGAACTCTTCAATTGTTGCGTAGAGTGATGCAGAAAGAGGAAATCTTAATGTGTTTAACAACTTAACTTGTCACATCCTGACTCTTAAATTTTTACCTTAATTACTAACTTGGTAATAATAAGAGTTTTACCGTCTTCGTCAAAGAGTTTATAGTTTAATTGGTCCCTAGAGGGGTTTTTGAGGACGTTTATTTCGAAGGAATTATTTGTAGAAGAAAAATGTGACAACGGTAATAATGGTAAATTTTATCCGGTAAAAAAGTAAGTTTTATTAAGGTATTATTTTTGGGGTGTTAAATTTTGGAGTTGGGTTATATGTGTGGGTTGGACCGGTTGGGCAAAAGCCCAAATCCTTTCCCTTCTCTCTCTTCTCTCTCCTCCCTCCCGATTATCTCTCCCTCTCCCTCTGCTTGGAAACTTCTTCCCGGCCGTTCGCCGTCGTCCGGCCGCCTCAAACCACCGCACCGGTCCCAAACGGTCGACCGTCGACCCAGCCTCCTTCCTGAGGGAGTTATCTCACCCGAAAGGTCCGACTGCCGTGGTGGTTCTCTCGCCGGAGCTCCCTCCTCCGGCCACCATAGCCGGAGCCACTTGGCTCGTTTGGAAGCCCTCCTCCCGTGTAGCAATCCCTCCAAAGGATTCCCTCCCTCTTGAGCTAGGTAAAGAGAAATATGGAGTTGAAATTCTAGGGTTTTTCGTAATGTTTTCGTTCAATTGGCATAGTTAGGTTTGGAATTGGTGTTTGTGATAGTTAGGAAAGTTGTAGAGGGAGTTGAGAGGAAGATGCTGTAAAAATTTGGTAGGCATTGGAGGTCGCCGGAGCCGGCCGCTGGCCGCCGCTGTTTGGGGAAGTTTTATGGTTTTAAATGTGTGTTGTTAAGGGGAGTCTATTGATGTGAATTTTGGAATTTTTGGAGGAGTTTTGGATAGGTTTGGAAATTGTTAAAGTTTGGTAATTTTGACGGATTAATATGGTAGAATCCGGCCATTGGTTTAATGTTGTTTAGACTGTGGAAGGTTGCGTTAAGGCTGCCGATATTTTTCGGTGAAGTTTGGATAATATTGAGTTAAGAATGGCGAAGTTAGGCAAGGATGAATGTGGTTAAGGCTCACAGTTAATTTTGCCTATTTTGAATAAATATTGGATTTTTAAGTTGGGAAATTAATTATATATTTGGAACAGGACGTGAGGAGGCTTGAGCAGAAGAGGCCTCGGACCGACATCAGGCTTAGGCCTAATTTGTGAGTGGACTTTTGTTTTAAATAATGTGCATGCAAATTGTTTATTGTTGAATAATTTCTTTTGTTGGAGAATAACCGAAATTGAGAATTTCGGTGATTATATATTCATATATGGATGATTATGAGGATAATATGTATATAAATAAATGCTAGCTAGCCATACGTGCTTTTCCGCCATAATGGGGTAAAATACCATTATGGTGTGACGTGTG
The DNA here is from genome assembly GCA_009720345.1 of Fragaria iinumae. Lineage (NCBI taxonomy): Eukaryota > Viridiplantae > Streptophyta > Magnoliopsida > Rosales > Rosaceae > Fragaria > Fragaria iinumae. The sequence goes on along the minus strand of CM019117.1, from coordinate 18,067,025 downwards.
CATTAGACGCAATCGTCGTAGCCCTATATGAATATAATAATAATTCATATAGGGAATATGCACGTATATATACACCCGTCTTTTTCGCATAATGAGGTAAAATTTCATTATGGCCTAACGTGAGCGTTAGACGCAAGCGTAGTAGCCTTGTATGAATTTATATTTTTCTTATATTTCTTCATAAGAAATCATACAAGGAGTATGACGAGTGTAAATACATACATATATATATATAGTTTAGCCTGAGAGGCTGTATTTAATTAAGTTTTGGAGATTAGCCGAAGCTAGTCATGCATTTGCCAGTTTTTGAGTTGAGAGATTTTGAGCTGTCGCATGAATCATAATTTCTATGGAAATTAAATTGGGAAAGCATAAAGAATTATTTCTTTTAAATTTAGTGTTGTCCACTCACTCTAACGGTTTCAAATGTCTTCCCCTGGGCTCTTCGTTTTTAAAATGCCCAGTCTGCAGAGTGCGGGTCGGTACTAGTAGGAGGAGACGAGGCATAGTTACTCATCTATCAGCAACTTTTCACCAGTAGGTTACCTGCTTAACCTACTAGGGTATTTTCCTGCTTCCGTTAGTTTTAGTAGCTCTGAATACTCTTGAGATTATTGTATAATTTTCTCGGTGGTGTGCTATGACATATGTTATAGTATTTTTAAATTTATGGGTTGAAATGGAGAATGGTTAATTTGTTATAAAGAGCAGTTTTTCTATTTTCCGGGTTAGGGTTATTCATTTTCAAGGGAGGTTTGCCGAGTTTTTCAGTAAATTTTCCTTGGAGTTGGACCCCGCAAGACTTACCTCGGGTTTCAGGGTGAAATTCGGGGTGGGTCTTGACATAACTTAGATAAACCAAAGAAAACGAGAAAATGTTGAATCCTCACAAAGTAGTATGAATTCATTGGCCTCACTACAAAAAAGAATTCAGTTAGCCACCCCAAATTGCCACGACGAGAATTTGCCGTCGCCATTGGTCCAAGTTTCACGATGGCACTGCGACGGCAACACTTCCGTCGCTAAATTAAAACCATTTTGCGACGGCAACTTCATGTTGTGGTAAAAAAAATGTAAATTTTGCGACAGCGTTAGGAAGCCGTGGCACACTTTAAAATCACCACTTTTGATTTTGTCCCATCCTTTAATCTCGGCCATGGATTTTATATCTTGACCCTGAGTATAGAAGTGAAAAACCTAATCTCTATCCCTCATTTTGTCGAGAGAGGAGAGAGAGGGTCTGACACCGGGCTGCCCAGCTGCCTAGTTGCCATCCTTCGAGCGGCTCCCCATCCTTCGAACGGCCGCCGGCCAAACGAAGACCACAGCCGAATCTCCTCTCAACCCTCTTCCTCCTCCTACCTTTCATTTCAATATGCATCCACCCAATTGGCAAATCAGAATATAAACCCTAAAATCCTCAATTCCAATTCAGGCGATTCATCCTTTTCTGACAAAGCCTTTGCTTCTTCAAGGTAATATATTCTCTCATTCTTCAATTTTGAGCTTCAATTCGCAGCTTTGGTACCTAATTCTTCTTTTTCCCATTTTTGGGTTTTGCGAAGTACTGATCCGGCATGGCCAACAAATCCGACGACTTCCCCTTACGTTCCAGGCTGCTTTCAGGGTTGAGGACGACGGGATAATCGAGCTTGACAAGTCTGGGTAAGTGGCCTTGCTTATCGGTTTAGTTTTGGGATTTTGTTCTCGTTTTGGAGTTTGAATGGTTATTGTTTTGGCTTCAAGTGACGACCGAGAAGGTCTGGTGGTTCGCTTTTGTTTATGTTTGAAAAAATCAGAGAGTTCCCAATCTCTCATTTGAGTCGGTTTCACACTTTCATTGTCCTCTTAACAGTTCACTCAATTCTTTTATTTTCTTCTCAGTGGAAAAATTGATGGGTCTGAAATATCTTTGGATCTGGATTGATGACGATCGACACACCATGAGGCTCCATCAGATATCTACCTTGAGGATTTTATTTTTCTTGGATCGGCTAAATCTTCCCATTTCAATGAAATCCTCTCAAGGTCCAGGCAATCTTCACCTTGAGGCTCCTTCTCATCCAACCGATTTCTAAAGCTTCATAACTTGAGATCTCTTCTCTTTGTTTATTATTTAGATTTGGAAAATGATTTATCTTCCTTAGAATTCAATTTTAGAACCAATTTAGGGGAAGGTCAAGTTTCCCTGCCACTTAGTTTTTGCCCGCATTAAGATGTTGACTTTTGCAAGTAGAATGAAGTTCAAAGTTGTCAGGTATGTATCGTCTGTGTCTCAATTTTTAAGGTTCCATGACCTTGTTGAAATTAGAAAGGTTATTTGCTTCTGAATCTTTGCAAAACAGGTGCTTTGTGGCATTAGAAGGTTCATGACAGCTATTTTACAATATAACTTTTATTTTTATGAAACTCTTATTTTGGATGGATCATAAATCTGTGGTTCCCTTGACAGTTTTTGCAGATGACACTTGTGGGACTCCTCAAATACTTTTGTTTTGCATGACTTGTTGCAAAATGGTAAGTTTTGGAGTTGAATCATCTAATTATATAAGACTTATATGGGATTTATATTTACTAATTTGTGTAAAGACGAATTGCAATTACAACCATTGCATATGATTCAACAAAACTGCTTGTAGGTTTCAGTACTTGTACTAGTAGAAGTGTAATACCCCAGATTTTCATATTATTTTTTTTATATTATTTCCTAAATTAATGAAGGATTATTTGTGGGAAATTCTTTTTGTTTCGTTTATGCGAAATTGAAGTTTCGGGAGTCAATTTTATTAAGGTGCATTGACTTTTAAGAGGTCAAAAGTTGACTTTCTTATCCGTAAGTTAATTTCAAAAACTTTCTCCATGAAAGTTGTAGAGTTTGGCGACACGAGTTCGTAGACACACGGCACGCGTAAAACGGATGTCGTATGAAAAAGTTACGGTCAAATGAAGTTAGATTCCGATTTGAAAAGTGTATAAATAGAATAATTAGGGATTTTATTTTTGGAAAAACCCTAAAATTCCAGAAAATCTCTCTCTCTCTCTCTCTCTCTCTCTCTCTCTCTCTCTCTCTCTCTCTCTCTCTCTCTCTCTCTCCTGTCTCCATTTTCACCCTCAAACTTCTTCCGACCATAACTTGGCCATCTGATGACGGATTTGGGCATGCTTGGTATCGTTGGAAAGCTCTCACTCCCCTTTTTCTATTCATACCAGCCTCATACCCTATGGAGCATTGTGCACGGCACAGCAAGGCCCGCAAGTTACTACTGCCACCGGCGGTGAAGCTCTGACCGTTTCCGGCGACATCGAAGTTTGAGGCTACCCATTTCTAGACGTTCTTGTTCTTCTAATTATGATGATACCAACCTTGAAGCTCAATTCAAAGCGTGGAGCTTTTGAGTTCGAAGTGCTCCTTGTTTCTTTCCGGCGACGTTTCTGACCTCTTTCTGACCGAATTGGCTTTGGCCACAGGTATGAAAAGTGTTCCATTTGATGTGACCTACAAGTTTGTTGTTGGGAGCTTGCTCAGATTTTGAAGTTGATGGGGTGGCGCGTGGGGCTCACTCGCCGCGGCCTGTGGTGGCGTGTGGCAGCGTGTCCGGCAGTGTTTGTGGCTTTAGTTTTCTATGGTTACCTAGCTCTTGCTTTTGTGAGCTTTTTGAGAGGTGGGAATTCTAGGTTTTTAGCAAGGATTGCATGCTAGGACATTAAGTTTAAGCTTAGGCTTGTGAGAGGTTTGAGGATTTGAGGCAGCTTTATTGAGTCGTTAAGTACGACGACCTTGGAAAGTTGTCCTCCCTTGGGCTAAGAGTTAGTTAAGGGTGTTTTGAATATCCTATAGTACTTTGGTTACTAAGGTTATTAATTGTGTAATTATAGATGACTTGTGAAGTGTGTTTTGACTTGGCTCTTGTGTTGTGTTGAAGACGCAGCGGGATTATTTAGGTGAGTAAATCTCACCAAGGTTCACATTTGGACCAAATTATTATGGTCATTTTGATGATGATGTTGAATTAAAAAAAATATGCTATTGTTTGTTTTTAAATATATGAGCTTGATCGCTAACGACTCATAGGTAAGATAAAACAAGTTTTCCTATTATATGATTATTTTTAATGTTCATGTGATCATAATATTGTTGGTTCTTGATAGATTATTCTTGTGGGAACATCTATGTTTATTCATATAAATATATCTATGTGGAATGATATAATTTTTATGATGTGTTCTTTGTGTTGTTGATGATGTTGAATTAAAGAATATGCTATTGTTTGTTTTTAAATATACGAGCTTGATCACCAAGGGCTCATAGGTAAGATAAAACAAGTTTCCTATTATATTATTAAATTGTGATTCGTTGTTTAGATAGTCAAACCGGGTTCCAAGCCTTTAATCGGGTGATTGGTTACAGTTATGATGATTCTACTCTATCGTGATTTGTTGTGTTGATAGTCAAACTGGGTTCCAAGCCTTTAATCGGGTGATTGGTTACGGTTATGATGATTCTACTCTATTGTGAATTGTTGTGTAGATAGTCGGGTTCCAAGTCTTTAATCGGATGATTGGTTACGGTTATGATGCTATTATTATTTTGTGATTTGATATTGGATAGTCAAACTGGGTTCCAAGCCTTTGGTCGGGTGATTGGTTACGGTTAGGAATAGAGCTCTAGTCCGTCTGTCGGTGTAGGTCATGAAAGGTATCTTAAGGTATCTGGGACCCATGGGTACATAAATTGTTGTTGTAGGTCATGGGAGGTACTTATTAGTATCTAGGACCCATGGGTACATGTGTTTGTTGTAGGTCATGAGAGATACATTATTGGTATCTAGGACTCATGGGTACATGTATATTTGTAAAAGTATTGGTTATGTGGTTTTAATATTTGTTCTTATATTGTTTCATGTGTTTTTATTGATTGTTGGAAATGTTGGTTGTTGGATTTGTGGAATTAATTATTGTTATTAATTGTTTTATTTGGTTGTTAGAAATGTTGAGTTAATTTTTGGGAGTTACTCATACGGGCTTTTTAGCTTACCGGGTTTGTTGTTTTACAACCCGGTGCACCAATTCATGGTGTAAGGGTTAGACCTGCAGGTGATGATCAGCACGGTTAAGGCAGAGGCATAGTGGCTGGGTTTTAGATGATGTACATTTTATTTGTATATTATGATAGTTGTTTTTAAGCTCTTGTGAGCGTCTTTATTTTACTAGACTTTTGAAGTTGATGTAATTAAGGAGATGAAATGTTTAACTCAGTTGTTGAGTTTTGTTGACATTTACATTTCCAGCATTTGAGTTTAGTTTGGGAGTTGTTGAGCAAGTTTTGGGAGTGATATTTTTGAGATATATCATGCCCAAATTTTTGAAAATTATCCTTCGAAAATTGGGGTGTGACAAGCAGTCTAGCAGACATCTCATTTTACTTTTGGTCAATAAAACTAGAAAACTACCTCTGCAAATGTTTCTAGGTATTGACTTTGACGAGAATGAGAATATGATTTCTTTATGCAATGCAAGCACACTACCAGAAAAATGGGTAAAAACAACCATTTTTGTCACTAACATGCTCTTGAACTTCAATTTTTGGATCATGATGACACAATTGCTTTTCCAAGGTGAAGCCAACTATATATTAAAAAGCATTTCTTTATATTTTTTCCTCTGCATCATATGAACCCAAATTGTGACTTATATTGCCACCTACTTTACTAATTTATGTATTTACAAGTCAAATAACACTAACATGAGTACTTATTGAAAATGCCAGGTGAGTGTTGTTGGAACTTCTGGACTGTAAATGTCAGGATCATATGATAAGCAAAGAGCTTAGCGACTGAGTTTCAGGTGATTTTACTGTAATCAGATGATTTCATGTGTGTTCCTAATCATGTTAATAAGAGCATTTTGTGTTGTTCATCAGTGAATGAAATCATGCAAATCATGTTATTGCTTTTCTGATATGTTTTTGCTTTGGAAATGTGAGAGTACTTTGTGAGATTACTCTAGTACGTAGCATAGTAGTTTTGGCTTTTAAAATGTGAGATTAATTAATATAGATTGAATGTTGCGAGTAATATACACATATGCTAATGGTGTATGATATGTGAGTATCATGTCTATTCGAGAGTGTCATAGAACTTCTGTTAAGAGTGTCATAGAACTCCTATTATCATTCCTGGCCCTTACTAAGTTAAGTAAGTATTATTTTAATCTGGCAGCCTAAGTTGCATTCTGGATCTTTTTGGCCTAGTCCTAATACTGGCTGCTTAGGCACGGCTGTCTTGTCTTTTTTTTATTTTTTAAATACAGTACTGTTATTTCAAGAGGTTGATATCTTTTGTTCAAGTTCAGATTATTTTTATAACAGTTGTGCATCATACAATTAACTGGACGTTGGTGTCATGTGTTTTTTGATCTGTAGGGTCAGGATCTTGTTATTGCAAATATTGAGTACTCTAGAGTTGTGATAGGTACAAGAGATGAAGATTGTTCTCTCGTTGCAGTTCAATTAACTGTACGTAGACTTAAAACCAAGTAAGTTACTTGGCTCTTATTTTAGTTAAGAATAAAGATATGAGTTTTTGACTGTTGTGTTTATGTTTGTGATTAACATTTAAATTTATAATTTCCTATGATGTACACTAAAGAATCCCTATTGTTGGTATATTTCTGACATGAACTTCATTTAATTACGCAGGAAGGGTTTTGAGCTGTCTGATGACTCACATAGACAAGGCATTAGACTATTTGGGTGGTAATATATATAAGCAACTCCAGTGCATTTGATTGTTAAGAAACTTTGGCTTAGTTGGTTGCTCTTAATTAGTTGCTTTTGTCTACATATTATGTGCTTGTGTTAAGGAACTAATTAGTAGAAACACTTGACAATTACTACTCCATGTTCTTGTATTAATAGTTCTTGGGCAAAATTGGCATTTGAGAATCTTAAATTGAATGTGATAATTCTTTTTCAATGCATTTGATTCCTTTTTGCACAGCTTTTGTCTCCAAAAAAAAAATATCTGCCATGCTAATATGCTTGCTAGATTTTTTTTTTGAATTCATAAATAGAATTTGCCACAGCAAGTTTGCCGTCGCCAATGGGTTATTTGCGACGGTGGAAGCAGTCACTGCCTACCGTCGCCAAAGAGGTGGCGACGGCTCGTTGCCGTTGTAGCCAAAAGCAAGGGCGACGACCAAAATGCCATCGTGAAGCTGTCGCCGTTGCTCTTTCGCGACGGCAAAGTAGCTTTTGGCGATGGATTTCTACCGTGGCTAACTGAATATTTTTTTGTAGTAGCCTTTTCGTCGTCTGTTTTTTTTTTTTCAAACGCTTGTATATATAGGCATTTTGAGATGGAGGCTTTCTCCAAACTGACACCTGAGGCTGGCTAAGACTGAGAGGCATTCTTAAGGTTATTTTCCATGGTACTTGCACTCAATGGCGGACGCAGAGGGGGGCGAGTGGGGGCTGTTGCCCCCAATGAACTTTTTTTGGCCAGCAGCTTCATATGTATGCCTAGTATTTAGTCAAATCTGCCCCCAGTCATGACATTGACACATGAATATACACCTATTGTGTAAGAATCTGCTACCCCACCTTAATTAAACAAAGTTTAGGTCCCAAAATTGTGTCTTGTTGTTACTGGAATGATTCAAAATATGTGGCTTACCAAGATATGTGATTAAAAATTGGAGATCGGAGAGGAAGAAGAAATGGACAATGAGCTGTCCCTAGAGGTTTCTTCTCCAATTTTTTTGCCCCTACTTACATATCTCTCTGCGTCCGCCACTGCTTGCACTATGGAGAGAGCTTTGCAACCCCCTTCCACCTATTATCACTGAAGCTGCATTCACAAGAAGTTTTGTGGAATTTACTTTTACATTTTGCAAGCACAAAGTAAGATGGCTAACTACTTTGGTGCATTTAACCAACAGTGTTTGGACCGACTTTACATCTTCATACGCTCCGCAGCTACATCTTCATCACTAGCTTTAGCATTACCGCAAAGAAATTCAGTTGATGAGCCTCAAACATGGAAAAATTCAAAAGTCAAGGGCCTCAAGGACGTTACAAAGAGGCTTATGGTTGTGGTTGAACCCTCATGGGAACTGATGCTGAAGAACCTGGTTTCAGTCATTACTTGTCACCGTGCTTCTGTTTTAGGACAAGCCTTGTGTAGTCGGTTGTGCATAAAACAACCTCCCAAGCCCGTAAACCAGCAACCAGCAACCTCTCAAGACAGCCGAGCCTACTTTGGGGTTCCCGTCCCGTTTGTATGGGCTGGGCCCGAACTCGTTGGCGGCATTGAAATAGCAGCAGAGGCAATTGTCCATAAGGCATAAGGGAGCTGGGCATTTGAAGTAGCAGTAGAGGCAATTGTCCCACATCGGTTTTCAAGTAGAGAAGAGAACCCACTCTGGGCCATAAATATGGCCCAGCCACCACCTTGTCAGGTATGATTAACTACTCTAGTAATTACGTCCTACCAGCGGATACTGACTAAAGCTTCGGAGGAGGAAAGACCGGAACATCCCGGTCGCCTTTGTTATTGCAGGCCGAGAGGAGGTTAACCCACCATCAGCTTTTGCAAGCACCATTCGGGATTGTGCAACAACATTTGGCGCCGTCTGTGGGAACCATTACTAAAAGTGCCAGCGTGACTCGATGGCTGAGTTAACCGAGCAGCAAGACCAGGAGGCGGGCGAAGGGAGGTGACATACGGACGGACCCCGGAGTCAGGAGGGGGAGTTCATGAATTACGGGGAGAGACCTGCGGGATGGGACACCAGAGTATGTGTCGCGGGATCTCAATCCCAGGAGGTGGCGGAAATGTTGGAAGACATGAGGACCCAAATCACCCGTCTAGAGCAGCAAAGTGCTAGAGATCGGGGAGAGGCCTCCGAGAGGGAGCGTAGGTTGGAACGAGATAACGCCACGCTCATGAGAGCGCTAGACAGAGGGGTTGAGCACCGGGAGGCATTGGATAGGGCGGGTGAGTTGGATCGGGCGGCCACGTCCCGGCAGACGGGCACCCCGGTGGGAACGAACCGTAGGACCGTGCACATAGGGACGAACCTGTTCCCAGTAGGGATGCGGAATAAGGGACTGCCGCCCTTGCCCGAGCCAATCCCGGAAGTCCAAACTGGAAGGCAGGGAGAATTGAAAGAAACCTTAAGAGCAATCCGGGACAGTGTTGCGAGTTTGGCAGACCGAATCTCGGACACTGAGAGAAAGGGAATGCGTAACCCGACTCGTGCGAGTTTCGAGGAAAGAGGGGGACCATTCACAAGAGCGGTCACCCGATCCGTCCGGGCAAACACAGCCAAGCAACTAAAACTTAGCTACAACGGGGATCGTGACCCCCACCTCTTCCTCGATAGTTTCAAGTCTCACACGAACGCTAATGGATACTCGAATGCAGTATGCTACAATATGTTCCAGGAAACGTTAGCAGGGGAAGCGCTACGCTAGTTCTAGGAACTCCCGTCGAACTCGGTCGACTGCTTCCGAGAGCTGGTAGACAAGTTCGTCAATAGATTCATTTTACGGACGGACGGGTAGAACACCGCCCAACTGTTCAAAGTAAAGCTAGATAGGGGAGAAGGCTTGAAAGCTTTCGTGAACTGATGGCAAGGAGCCACGGCCAGGGTCCGGAGCTTTGACAAGAAGGTTGCGAGGAGGCGTTCATTCAAGGATTGCTGCCCGGGAAGTTTTTATATGCGGTAAAAATCGAAAATCCACAAGACTACGACGAGCTTATGGACATGGCGATCCGGCATGCACAAGCAGACCATGATACTTATGGGGGAACCTCGGCCGGGAAAAGGAAAGACGAAGGGAGAGACGGCGGGTCCCCGGTGCAAGTGATCCGAGAGGTTAGAGCATGGAAGGGAGAGCGGGAACCGGACACGGGCCCAGCTGGAAAGAGGCACAAGGAAAGAAACTGGGGGAAAGCAGGGAAGCAGCCTAGCGCGCAAGGGAAAGCAAAAGGATCCTACCAAGATACCGGGTATGCGAGAACGGTGTCGGCAGGCACAGAACATTTCTTGGCGCTCAACGCTACTTACGAGGCGATATGGAACGAGAATAAGACTGCCATTCCACCTCCCCCGACCTGGAAGTTTCCACCCTCTCGGCTCACCAAGGAAGACACCGGAAAATTTTGTGGATACCATGGTGAGGCGAGCCATAACATTAACAGTTTTATAGAGTTGAAAAGAGCGGTAGAGCGCCGGGTAAAAGAATGGAAGCTGCAGCAGTATGTGCCCTGGCCGAGGAACGCTGGGGCAATCTAGGTATATGGGACGATCAACACCATCCTTGGCGGGTCCCATATAGATCATAGGAGCAACAAGGCAAAAAAGCGATGTACGGGACAGCGGGATGGCAGGGAAGTCTACGCCTTTGGTAGTAACAATCAGCGGGTAACCGCCGGTTGGAAGTCCGTAACCTTCCTAGAAGAGGAAGAGGAGGGAATCAGGCAGCACGAGGATCTGTTCCTGATAACGTTACAGCTCGATCACTATATCACGAAGAAGATCCTCATTGATACGGGAGCCTCAGTCAACGTATTGTTCAGGAGTGCTTGGAAAGGACTTCATCGAGAAAGCAATAAGTTGCTCCAAGACCATGAGCCGCTGATTAGCTTCTCGGGAGATGTTGTTCAACCTCTCGGTTCAGACAGCTTTGGAGTAAGCTTGGAAGGACGGGAGGGTCGCCCGAGCAACAATCGAGTTTATCGTTGTTGATTGTGAATCGTCTTACAACGGGATCTTGGGAAGATCGGCCTTGTGGAAGTTGAAGTCGTTTGTTGCTGGCCATATGTTGATGATGAAGCTCCCGACCCTAACATGAATCATTACGATCCGGGGCGACAAGAGATCGGCAAGGAGCTGCTATGCGGTAGACAATGGGAGGAGAAGGTCAGAGGTCATGTCGGCCAGCCAGCCCATGGCATCACCCTTAGACCCTTACATGGATCCCAGAGATGATGCCGACTGGGATGACGAACGTACGGGATCAGTAGACAAAACATAAGCGGTATCAATTTGAAAGGAGTTCCCAAATCGCAAGTTGACCATCGGGACAAGGCAGTCACCCGGGGTGCGAGCGGCCTTGATCGACTTCTTAAAGAGAAACAGCGGGGCGTTCGCCTGGACTTACAGAGACATGCCCGGGATAGCAAGCGGCATCATAACACACAGGCTAGGAATCCGGGATGGATTCCCTCCCGTGCGGCAAAAGCGGAGGACGTTTAAGCCAAAAAAGTATGTAGCAATGAAGGGGGAAGTGCAAAAGCTAATAGACATCGGGTTCATAAGGGAGGTCAGATACCCCCAGTGGCTAGCCAACGTGGTCATGGTTCCAAAGAAGTCAACTGGGCAATGGAGGATGCCCAAAGGATAGCTTCCCGCTCCCGCGCATCGATCAGATAGTGGACTCCACGTCCGGGTTTGACCTCATGAGCTTCATGGACGCCTACGCCGGTTATAATCAGATCCGGATGGATCCAAGGGATGAGGAACACACGGCTTTTACGACCGACAGGGGCTTGTATTGCTACAAGGTAATGCCTTTCGGGCTAAAGAATGCGGGAGCAACTTACCAGCGGCTGATGAATGTCATGTTCGCCTAGTACCTCGGGAACATAATGGAAGTATATATCGATGACATGCTGGTCAAAAGTCTAAAGGCCGAGGAGCATGTAGGGCATCTTGAGAAGGTCTTCGAAGTCATAATGAGGTTCGGGATGAGGTTAAACCCTCAAAAATGCATCTTCGGGGTCGTTAAAGGAAAGTTCTTGGGTCATATAATCAGCCGGCGAGGAATCGAAGCCAACCCGGAGAAAATCAGGGCCATCTTAGATATGGAAAGACCCACGCTAAGGAACTAGGTGCAGTCGTTGGCCAGGAAGGTTGTCGCGCTTGCTAGGTTTGTGTCACGGCTCACGGATAAGTGTACCCCTTTCTTCTAGCTGTTACGAGACCAGAGATGTAAGGAGATAGTGTGGGGGTCCGAACAGGAAGAGGCTTTCCAGCAGATAAAGGCGTACCTCACGTCTGCACCGGTTTTGTCAAACCCAATCCCGGGCGAGATGTTTTACTTGTACCTCGCCGCATCGCAGTCGGCGATCAGCTCGGTGCTCATCAGAAAAGAGTCTGACGTCGAGCATGCAGTATTTTACGCCGGGAAATGATTCACACTGGCCGAGAGAAGGTACCCGGACGTCGAGGAGCTTGCTTTGGCCATTATAGTAACTGCCAGAAGGCTCAGACATTATTTCCAGGCCCACTCGATAACCCTTTATACCAACCACCCTCTGAGGCAGATCATGCAAAAGCAGGAAATCAGTGGGAGGCTGGTTAAATGGGCCATTGAATTGGGAGAGTTCGATATCCATTACCGACCGAGAATAGCTATAAAGGGCCAAGCAGCGGCCGATTTTATATCCGAGCTCACGCCCATGGCAGTAATGGGGGAGCCGGCATATTTCAGGCCCATGAAAGTGGTGGGGGAGTCATCCGAACCCGGCCGGGAGGAAATAGATTCCAAGTCGTACGCAAAGGTACCAGCCGAGGAGTCATCGGCACCATTTTGGAAACTCTTTGTCGACGACTCGGTGACAAGAAGTAAAAGCGGGGCAGGAATAATATTAGAGACCCCCAATGGGTTCAAGCACGAGTACGCACTGGAATTTCAATTCCAGGCATCCAACAACGCAGCAGAGTACGAAGCCTTGATTGGTGGACTGCAACTCGCCCGAGACATTGGCGTGGATAGAGTGGCAGTGTTCAGTGATTCACAACTGGTTGTGAATCAGGTCAACGGTAGCTTTGAAGCAAAGGAGCCTCAGCTGAGCTCCTACCAAGCACTTTCAAAAGCATTCATACAACGGTTCACATCTGCCACTCTCTCCCACATCCCCCGGAAGGAAAATCGTCATGCGGATGCCCTTGCTCGCCTAGCCACCGGAGGGCCAGGTAAAGGAAAGAAGAAGGCAAGGATTGAGGTTCTTGGAAAACCGAGTATCAGTAAGACAATCTCGGAGATATTCATGGTCGAGGCGGGACTTGGAGAGCCTACATGGATGGACCCCATAATCGAATTCATGAAAGAAGGGGTATGTCCGGAGGGCAGGCGTGAAGCACGAAAACTCCAGTCAAGATGTGCGAGGTACACGCTCATGAACGGGAAGCTGTACCGAAGAGGTTACAGTTTCCCAAACCTCAAGTGCGTGACTGAGGAGGAAGGAGAAGCAATCATGGGAGAAATACATGAAGGGGTGTGCGGGAATCATTCTGGATCCCGATCGTTAGCGCACAAGGCACTACGCACGGGGTTCCTCTGGCCCAACATGGGCGCCATGGCAGATAAGATGTCGGCGAGATGTCGAAAATGCCATCTACATGCCAACTCTACCCCGTATGAAGGACCGATGTCCATTCCATTTTTATAACAAGTACAGTTGTAAGTGTTACTGTCCCAGGGAGAAGAAAAGAAACACCTAGTCCCGGAGGATGCCTCCATTCGTTTTGAATGCATATAAGAGTGGAAAGTTCAATTCAAACTCTAACGATAGGTAATCCACTGGGAGGCATAAATCAATACAATCCCGAGTAACATCGAAGGGGATAAGTAATCATCCTCGAGGCAAAAGTTATTGAAGTCCCACAGTAACACCAAGCGGGACAAGCATAATACAAATTGTATATAACACGGCGACGCAAGCAATAAGGTTAGCCAAGGCATAATAAATTAAAACCCGGGATGCCGGGGGTATACCACCAATGGATATTTACAAAAACAACCGGGATGTGTGATCACCGGGATACGGCACGAGGCCATTGTTTTACAAAAGCAAGGGCGACCAAAATAAATTACAGCCTATGACTGGCCGAGATCCTCTCCCTCATCCCCGGACGATTCAGCCAAGTCATCCTCTCAGCCAATTCCTTCTTCAGCAACTCTCCCGGACGGCTCACCTGTCTCAGGTTCTTTCTCGACCGCGGCACTGGAGTTGGCCTCCCTCTCTTTGGCCTCTTGGGCAGCGAGCAAGTCGGCCGTCATCTTGGCCTTGTCCAAGTACCCAAGGCGGCTCCAGACACCGAATTTCTCGGTAATGCCACTCTCCTGGGCGGCTTTGAGCATAGCCTTCAGCTCCTCCGACTCTTTGAACCGGGCCACGGCGAGCTTGCCTTGAGAGGGGATATGGCTTTGCAGATCCGCTATCTGGTCGTCCCTCTCCTTCAACCTAGACCGTAGCTTCGCATTCACCCGCTGAAGCGCGTCTACGTCGCACTCCAACGCGATCACCCTTTCAGCTTTTCCCTCTAGCTCTTTGGTGTGGAGGCTAAGTTTGGCCAGCTTGTCGGCCAACCAGCGTTTCTCCTTCCTCTCGGCCTCCAAGTCCTTCTCTATTTTCTTCCTCTCCGCCCCGAGATAGCTGATCTGGCCTTTCGGACTGGCCAGACGTTCTTTCATCTCGTTCGAATCCTCGCTGGCGTCAATGGCATAGACAGCAAAGAGAGCCCGCAAGCAAATAAAATTAGTTCAACATCCCGAACAGTGATAGAACATCAACAATACTCGGGAGAAGATTACCCTCATCATTGTCTCCCGGGCATACTGTCGGTTCTCTTGAGCAGTGCTGGACCCGACCTTGATCCAGTCCAACTCAATACCCTTCAGGTCGCCCACCATGGCACAGACAAATTTTTCGTCCGCACACCCATACTTGTCCAGGATCTGCCGGATGGGGGTCTTCTGAATTTAAGGAAGTGCTGGAGCGAGATCGCTCATTCAAATTGGGTTCCTGGCCGAGGAACTGGCACCCTTCTGCTTCTTCCGAGGTGGCGAGGCGCTAGAGACACTCAATTCTGTCAAAGTCACGCCTTCATCCTGCTGGGACTTCGATTTCTTGGATGACGGTTTCTTCCACTTCTCGCCCAAATGGACATTGACCACGTCACCGGTTTCTTCCACGTCACCGGTCCGAGACACGGGCAATTTCGTCCGCAAGATCCACCACAGTGCGGGAGGCCTTTTTCCCGACCTCCAAGAGTTTGCTTAGCAAATCCATGTCGGACTCCATATCGCTCGGGTGTGACTCACGGTGTTTTCGCCTGGGTATTCTAGCTGAAAATAAAACCAACAGTCAAGATCACGGGTACCAACAATAACAGGCCAATGAAAAGCGAGAACATAAAACAAGCAACGCTAATTTGGAACCCCACAAGGCATACGGCCGAGTTCACAGTGAACCAGGACAGCCCACCGGGTCAAGTTGTACGAGCTTTGATCCTCATCCGAGGGCCAGGATGTCAAGACCCACCCCGAATTTCACCTTGAAACCCGAAGTAAGTCTTGCGGGGACCACCTCCAAGGAAAATTTACCGATAAGCTAGGTAAACCTCCCTTGAAAATGGACAACCCTAACCTAGAAAACTAAAGTGTTACTTTCCTAAATATTATTGAGCACCCTCCAAATCAACCCACAATTATACGAAAGTGAGAATATAATTACAAACTTCGTATATTCTAAAATACAACATAAGTCTTAGCACATCACCAGAAAAATTATACGATAAACCCCAAAGAGTATTCAGAGTTACTATAGACAAGAGGAGCAGGAAAATACCATAGTAGGTTAAACAGCTAACCTACTGGTGAAAGGTGGCTGAGAAATGGGTAACTATGCCTTGTCGTCTCCTACTCGTACTAACCCGAACTCTGCAGACTGGGCATTTTTAAAAACGAAGAGCCCAGGGGAAAAACATTCGCAATAATTAGAGTAAGTGGACAAAAATAAAATAAAGAAAATATTTATTAACATTTATGCTTTCCCAATTTAATTTCCATAAAAATTATGCTGCATGCGACAGCTCAAAAACTGTCAAGTATCTGACTAACTCCGGCTAGTCTCCAAAACTTAATAAAATACAGCCTCTCAGGCTAATATATATATATATATATATATATTTACACTCGCTCATACTCCCTATATAAATTAATAATAATCTATATAGGGCTACTACGCTCGCGTCCAACGCTCACGTCACGCCTTAATGCGGTGATACACTATGCCATTAAGGTGGACAGACGGGTGTATAAATATGTTCCCATACCCCTTATATGAATTAAACACTCATATAAGGCTACTATGCTTGCGTCCAACGCTCACGTCACACCATAATGCAGTTATATACTATCTCATTAAGATGGACAGACACATATTGCTAGCTAGCATTTATATACATACTCTCCTCATAAATATATTATAATTTACGAAAAATCTCATTTTCGGTAACTCACCACAATGAGTAAAATCGTCAAATAAAAATGACATCAAATGGATTAACCAAATAAACAATTGCATGCACATTATTTAAACCAAAAGTCCACTCACAAATTAGGCCTAAGCCTGAAGTCGGTCTGAAGCCTCTTTTGCTCGAGCTTCCTCACGTCCTGATCCAAGAACATAATTAAATCCTCAACTATATACCAACGCTTATAAAAAAAAAAGGCAAAATTAAATGTCGCCTTATCTACTCTCATTCTTGCCCAACTTTGCAAATCTTAAAATTGATATCGTTCAAACTTCACCACAAATATCAGCGGCCTTAAATCCACCTTCTACGGCCGAAACAACAATAATCTAACGGCCGGATTCTATCCAAATTAACTGCTAAAATACCAAACTTCGAAAAATCCCAAACCTATCCAAAATTCCTAAATTCACATCATTAACATCCCCTTAATATTCCACATCAAAAACTACAAAATTTCCCAAAACAGCAGCGGCCGGTGGCCGACTCCGGCGACCTGCAATAGCTACCAAATTTTAACAGCATCTTCCTCTCAATCTCCTCTACAACTTTCCTAACTAGCACAAATACCAATTTCAAGCCTAACTATGCCAATCGAACGAAAACACCTAATAAGCCCTAGAATTTCCTTCACTTATTTCTCATTACCTAGCTCAAGAGGGAGGGAGTCCTTTGGAGGGATGAACGCAAGGGAGGAGGTCTTCCTTTTGAGCCTAGCAGCTCCAGCTATGGCGGCCGGAGGAGAAAGTTCCGGTAATGGGAAGTTCTGGGTAGTCGGAACTTCCGGGCTCGGCTGCGGCTTCTCGGCGGCGCTAGGGGCTCGGTCACCTACCCAGAAATGAAGAGGAGAGGATGGTGGGTCGAACGGGACCGGCGCAGCGGTCTGGGGCGGCCGGATGGCGGCGGACGGCTGCCGGAAAGTTTCGGCAACGGGAGAAGAAAATCGGGAGCGGGTGCGGGGAGAGAGAGAGAGAGAGAGAGAGAGAGAGAGAGAGAGAGAGAGAGAGAGAGAGAGAGAGAGAGAGAGAGAGAGAGAGAGAGAGAGAGAGAGAGTATTTTTGGGCCTTTAACCAAAAACAAGGGCCCGGTCCAACTTAAACATAACCCAACTCCATAATTTAACACCCCAAAATAATAGCCTAATAAAACTTACATTTTTAATTGATAACTTTTTCATGCTAACTCCGATTTTAACGCATAGCATGTCTACGAACTCGTAATAACATCCTCTACGACTTTCATGAAGAAAGTTTTCCCAAATTCCAAACATAAGCAAAAGTCAACTTTTGGAGTTTTAAATAGTAAACGGTTACTTGAAACGGTAAAAGACCAAAATATTACCAAAGTAAATAACCGTAAAATAACTTAAGAACAGGGGCGTGACACAGGACGCATATATCCGCTCGATACGTCGCTTCTCGATCTCTGACAGCGAGAAGGACTGCTCCCGAATATATCTAAACCGGTTGGGCACAACGTACGTCAGACAGTTTCTTTGCCATCGACCGCCGGCAAGCACGACCTTTGCACGCCAATAGTTATTTATGAACGTCAGGAGATCAGTGACGGGAGGCAAGTAATCCCGGGCAGCAAACGAAACACACCCTTGGCAGTTCCGCTTCTTCGAGTACAAGAGGCAGTACATGGCGCGGAATTCGTTAATGGTCGGCCAACCCATCTCGGACAAGTAGTACAGACAACATAGAGACAACAACTGGCTCCATTGGTTGGGGGGAATCTGCCCGGGAGCAAGCTAAAGCATGCTCAGCAGGTACTGCACGCACTGAGGAAGCGAGAGGGAGAAACCGTTCCTAAACATGTGCTCGTGCACCGCCACGAAACCGTCTCTCGGACAGCACGCCAGCTCGCCCTCGTACAAGCCGCGTAGGGTAACCGTGGGTGGGATCCCCTAATCTTCACGGAATTGTTCTATCTCGGCCGGAGACATGCTACCCCCGGGCTCGTCGCACACGGTGCCATCCTCCAAGATATATCGCCTTACCGAGCTTGCAACGTTGGTCATCGGGACACCATGGCAAACCCCTGAGACCCAATCGACATCTCTGGTGGGTACACCTTTATGTAACTCGGCAGGCTTAGTTGGAGATGATTCCCCCGGGCGGGTTGATCGACTAAGGTACTCTTCCATCCCCTCGTTGTTGTCCACTATCGGCCGAGAGGATGTACTCGCTCCGTTTAGATCGGTCGAACTTCGGGAGTCCATCTACCCTAGCATAACAAACCCTAAGATCTATCAGTACGCGCCGCCGGGAGTACGCATTAATTAAAAGTTAACACAGGTTCCACCCAGAAATCCATAGAACGCTAACATTCCCAGTTCTACCCAAAAACACAAGCAACATAGCGCAGAGAAGCAAAAACAGAGGTAAAAGCAGAGGCCTAGACAAAGTGCAGCAGAACGAAGCAAAAGTACAGCAGAAACTTACCAGATTGTCAACGCAGTAGCAACGCCGGAAACTCAGAGGTCCAGTAACACCTCGCAATCATAGGATCGGCGGCGGCAGAGCAACAGGACGCGGCGAAGGCAGAGAACTGAAAGAGCAGCAGAGAAAAAGCAGAGAAAAACAGAGAGAAAGTGAAGAGGAAAAGGGGGGGGAAGAGTTTATACTGAACCAGTGAGCAGTCGCCTCGATCCACGAACTGACGCATTAAAAAACCCAGTAAACGAAAACGAGTCACCCCTAGCCATCTGATCAAACCGCAGGATGATGCCTTGTGGCTTAAACCGCCGCAGCTTCTTGAAGAAGGAAAGAGTGAAGCGACGTTCATTAAATGCTTGGCAGTTATCCCCAGGAATATCGTGACATCTGGCGAACATGCATTTAATGCCCCTACCACAGCAACGCACAAACCTCAAGAAGAATAAGACCCATCTCGGGTGAGAGTCACCGAGATCACAAGTACAAGACCTATCTCGGGTGAAAGTCACCAAGACCATAAGACCAAGAATAAGACCCATCTCGGGTGAGAGTCACCGAGATCACAAGTGTAAGACCCATCTCGGGTGAAAGTCACCGAGACCATAAGACCAAGAGTAAGACCCATCTCGGGTGAGAGTCACCGAGATCACAAGTGCAAGACCCATCTCGGGGGAAAGTCACCGAGACCATAAGACCAAGAGTAAGACCCATCTCGGGTGAGAGTCACCGAGATCACAAGTGCAAGACTCATCTCGGGTGAAAGTCACCGAGACCATAAGACCAAGAGTAAGACCCATCTCGGGTGAGAGTCACCGAGATCACAAGTGCAAGACCCATCTCGGGTGAATGTCACCGAGATCATAAGACCAAGTGTAAGATCCATCTCGGCTGAGAGCCACCGAGATCGTACAAAGTTAAAAAAAAAATAAAAAAATAAAAAATAAAAAAAAACCACCTTGGCTGAGTTCCACCAGTAAGCATAAGTAATCAACCGAAAGACGAATTTTATATCATCCCTTTAAAAAAGGAGCAAGTGGCTTGATAAACCACGATAAACCACGGACGGCGTTAACACCCCGTCACTCGAGTAGTAACACATGATGTAACACCCAGGTACAAGACCCATCTCGCGTATGTCACCGAGATCGTCCTTGTCCGCGGAGCGAACTTCTCAGCTGGGCGGACTCCACAGCTCGCCCGGTAAATGTCAATCTTGAGCGAAGAAAACAAGAAAAGTATACCCGGAATTCGCAACACCCGTTCAACTCACGTCATGAGTCTGGACTTGGGGGGACTATGGGCGGGACCCATCCGAAATTATATACTGGTCTACGAGCTTATTTTAGCAAGTCCCCACTCAAGATGTGTCTTGAACGGGAACTTGGGGGGACTTGTAGTCAATTGTGCATAAAACAACCTCTCAAGCCCGTAAACCAGCAAGCACCAGCACCCCACGGTCAAGACAGCCGAGCCCACTTTGGGCTTCCCGTCCCGTTTGTATGGGCCGGGCCCGACCTCGTTAGCGGCATTGGGCCGGGAGCGGTTCCAGAAGGCATAAGGGAGCTGGGCATTTGAAGTAGCAGCAGAGGCAATTGTCCCACATCGGTTTTCAAGTAGAGAAGAGAACCCACTCTGGGCCATTAATATGGCCCAGCCACCAGCTTGTCAGGTATGATTAACTACTCTAGTAATTACGTCCTACCAGCAGATACTGACTAAAGCTTCGGAGGAGGAAAGACCGAAACATCCCGGTCACTTTTGTTATTGCAGGCCGAGAGGAGGATAACCCACCATCAGCTTCTGCAAGCACCATTCGAGATTGTGCAGAAACACCTTGTATGTTGGAAGTATTCGAGAGTAATAGATCCCACATCAGAAAAGAGACAATTAAAATATATCTTATAAGTGGGTGGATCATACTCAATTTTACCGAGGCCTTTTGTAATTAAAACCTAACACCTTAAAGGTGGTTAAGTTGGGACAATATCGGTGCAAGATTGATCCACGGGCCACGCTTGTCGCTGTTTAACATGGTATCAGAGCGGGTCCCTTTCCAATTACTTCTCCAATTCTCATGGGCCTCATTTGGGTTCATTCTCTCTTCCGGTCCGAGATTCTATTCTCTCGCCCGGTTCCTGCTTCTCATCTCACCATCGGAATGTTCCGATTAGATTGTCACCAAGTGTCCCTTGGTTTGTTCCGTCTCAATTCATTCCACGTGCAGACCTTGAGTCAGGTTGCATGTGAGGGGACGTGTTGGAAGTATTGGAGAGTAATAGATCCCACATCAGAAAAGAGACAATTAAAATATATCTTATAAGTGGATGGATCATACTCAATTGTACCGAGGCCTTTTATGATTAAAACCTAACACTTTAAAGGTGGTTAAGTTGGGACAATATCGGTGCAAGATTGATCCACGGGCCACGTTTGTCGATGTTTAACATTGTACACTAATGTTTTGTTGTTGGCTTAGATGAAATTAATTTCATAGTTCCCATCCTAAGTGGAGGTCCGAACCTCATCTGAACTATAAGAATGTTTTACCAAGCATTTCTTGCTATGCCCGTATGGGGGAGGGGTTTTAATGAGGACCATTAAGTTGAGGACGAGTTTCTGTAGTGAGGTTGGTAATTCCACTGCACATTAGCTTGGAATGATGAGTGGAGAAGATGTAAGTTGTGATTCCTACCATCTCTGCCGGAATACGGAATGGTAAATACCTCCCTGCCACTATTGTCTTCAGTTCAATTGTTTCAACTATCTGAGCACGTTTGTAGTCCTTGCAATTCTCTCGAAATTCTGCAAATTTGGGCGTCTCTGTTTTAAGCTTTCTAATTTTTTTTTTGGTAGCAGCCTAGTTTTGCTTTTGTCAGCTTGTTTCTCTAGGACGTCTGTGTAAAGTATAGTCATGGCTGTAAAGTAGCATGCACAAACTGTCCAGCCTTGAATCACTTGCTATTGCTATTGCTTCAAAGCAATGTTGAGCTATGTGTGCATTAGTTTTCTTACCTAATCCATCTCTGAGCTACTGAGATGGGATCACAAGACTCCAGCTAAACCACTAAATCAAGGTATTTCTTTATTGTGTTGGTGTTTGGATAGGTAATATGATTGATAAATATGTAGAGGCAAAAACATCTTTCAGAATTCAAATATTATCTTTTGCTTCTCTTGCTTTCTCTGAGGTCTTGTCAAAAGGAAGCAAGTAGGGAAGAGAAGACTACCAGAAAAAGGGATGAGAAAGACAGGTTTGAAGCAAAAGCAATGTGAGAAGGTACAATAAGAGGAAGTAGGAAGTGCAACTGGAATTGTGACAAAAGTAGAAAATGAAGAGCCTTGAGGGAAATGGCAGCAGCGGGAGGCTATCAATGGAGGAGAATGAGGATGAAGAGACTTCGAGACTGGCCATATCAACCTTCGAAGCTAGAGAAGAGGAGATTGAGAGGAAGAAGATGGAAGTGAAAGAGAGGGTTGAACTTCAATTAGGTCGTGCTGAGGAAGAAACTAGGCGCTTGGCACAAATTTGGGAAGTAAGTTCAAGAAATTAACCCATTAATAAATAGAGGGTAGCTGGTAGCATATGTTCTGCTATCACTTGTCAATTTGTGTATAGTGACTTTAGGTTATGTAACTATAGAAATATGATCCTCTACGTACATCTTTTCTTGTGAAATGGTTATTGTTATAATTTAGCATTAGAGTTGTTACTGACACTTTGAGAAAGTCATTCTGTGCTTGAGAGTTAATATTTTATTAGTTCAAATGCTACATAAGAACATGCTTTTTCCACATGTTTTTCTTATTTTACATACAATGAATTTATTTACAATGTTTTAGGAGCTCGAAGCATTGTCAGATCCCAATAGGAAGGAACTTGCAAATGTAAGGAAGAAAATCGACATGGTAAACCGAGAACTGAAGCCTTTGGGACTCGGCTGCCAGAAGAAGGTGCTACATTCTCTTTTTTTCTGAAACTGTACTTTCACGGTTTCACCTACTCGTTCACAACAAAACAAGTCAGTGGATATGCATCTGTAGACGTTTTACATACTACAAAATGAATACAATATTAGGTGTTTTGCATATTTGAATGAACACATAATAAACTGAATAGCATAAGAACACAAACACAATCACACACCAAATACCATCTGGAAGTACTGATCTAGAGAGGCTAGAATACACACCTGAGGACTGGTTCATTGAGCTCGACATCTTCTTGCAATAGAAGCTGCACTAGAACCAAGAGTTAAGCCTTCTGCACTTCAACACTTAAGAGCGTTAGTATGGGACTAAACTGAACGCAAAGCGTGTTGAGTGCAGGGGCTTCTCCTTGTATATATTTCGGTCAGTTAACTAGATAAGGGACTCATCCCATTAGGAGTCCAATACCTGCTTAATAGTTATCAAGAGAATCTAAAACTTATCACAACTCCAAAGATTAATCAGGTAACTAATAAGATGAGTTTCCTACTTTTGTTAGGAGATATAACCTTAACAAATAACCAGAAATAGAGTTATATTCATGTATTTCTTGTTTATTTGTATTTAGCTAAATCAATTGTATTTATCTTATCTTAATGTGATAGTGTTAAAGTCCAATATTTTCTAACATACAACTGAACAAACCTGGTATTGTTTGCGACAGGAAAAAGAGTACAAGGAAGCCCTGGAGAGCTTCAAAGAAAAGAACAAAGAAAAGGCTCAACTTGTAACCACAATGATGGAGGTAAATCCTTGAAGCTCAAATGCCCCAAAGTTATTTCCTATATCCCTTTCTTAATCACTCGGTGACTCTTCTTCCACTTTGTTGTACTCTGCTTACCAGCTTTTGACTGAGAGTGAGAGGTTGAGGATGCAGAAGCTAGAGGAGCTGAGCAAGAACATAGAACTATCACATTGAAACACCCTGATGCTTCAACGGAACTGGATATCACTAGTACTACCTTCTAATATATAGCTATTCTTTTAGCTTAGATATGTTAATATCTTTTTGAGTGAGCAAGTATGGTTGTCATAACATTCTGGGTAAACTGTTGAGTTCACTATTGTAATCAAGTTGACTTTGTGGCCATGTATTGACTACTGGGCACATTACCACCACATTTTAAGCTTACTGTTCTATAGAGTTTATCATGTTTAAGTTTTGGAAAAGAAAATAATTAATCGATGAAATGAACAAGGATCAGTATCTTTAAACACTTGCAAGCAAAACTGTAACATTATTGGTCTTCTCCATTTTCTTCCCAGTTCTGGTCTTCTCCATTTTCTTCCCAGTTCTGTTTCATTCAACGAAAACAAGTTAGGTCTCTCCACCAGTCCACCCTGTCATTTGACACATGGTTTTGGCTTGGAGCCAACCACCCCAATCATAATAATACATGACCAATCATTCATTAGTCATAACTCAAAATCCCTGAGCAACTCTCTACCTGTCGGCCAAGAGTAACAATGGCGTTTGAGAAGATCAAGGTCGCCAACCCCATTGTTGAGATGGACGGTGAGCACTTTCATCTGATTCAGAGTTGTATGAGCAACCTCATATTCTAGCAGTTAACTTCTAAGTGATTAAACTTGTAAAGAACAAAAAAAAATTGAGAGAACTTCTTGTATATTTCTTTTCTGAGTTAAAACATTACATCTGCATATGCAGATGTAAAAAGAATCATCTTCTGGAGCATGACTCTTTAACATGCTAATAGAAATGTAAAAAGAATCATCTCTGCATTGCAGAATGTGTTTGTTGAGATATACATCCCACATCGGGAATATGAGACTTTCTCTGTCGGTTTATAAGGGTTTGGGACACTTCACATATTACCAATTGGTTTTAGATGTGAACCCCAAACTATTTTATCAGTGTTTGATCTATGTTATTCTGAAAACATGTGTGACTGAAATTTCTGGAGACCCCATATGCAATTTGGCTGAGCATTTGTTGATGGAATGAATGGACTGGTCATGCTTCAAGCAATTCACCAGATTTATGCATTGCATAAATTCTAAATCATTGTTTGCGATCAGTTTGTGTATGCACATGTACATAGTGAGGATCTAAGTGTAGATTCATTATGTCTGAAACAAGTACGCTGTTGATCGTTTATTCAAAAATTTATCAAGAAAATGTACTATAGTTTTGACAAGTCATCGAAAAGATATATTTCAAGTTTTAATTTCACCAGCATATGTCAATATTCTTGATCTTTGAGAAATGGAATGGACCCTGATAGTACATTGTCTGGGGCACAACACACTTATGGAAAATTCTATAATGTATTAATGCATGTGAATGATGTGATGCATCAACTTTGTAAATTGAGTCCTTAAACTACTAATATTAGTCCTCGAAGTTATAATATGAGTCCTTAAAGTTCTGAAAATTTCTAATTACAACACTAGTAATCATGTGTCCTTAAAGTGAAAAAATATGTGCTTAAAGTGGTAATTGAGTCCTCAAAGTGATTTAAAAAAATTGTGACAATTATGAGGACTCATATTACAACTTTGAGGACTCAATTACCAAATGAGGACTAATGTTGTAACTAATTTTTTTTTTACAACTTTAACGACTTATATTACAACTTTGAGAACTAATATTACTACTTTGAGAACTCATTTTACAACATGAGGACAAAGTTAATACATCACATGCATTAACACACCTTATCCTTACCCTACACTTATAGACTTCATACATAATCAATCCAAATTTGCAAATGTCCTACCATGTGTACATGGTTGAAGAAATTTCAATTTCCTCTCTCATACTATTAGTCTTTCGTTATCTGGTGCAGGAGATGAGATGACTCGAGTTTTCTGGAGATCAATTAAGGATAAGGTGCTTTGATCTTACTCTTAGTTCGCTATATATATATATATATAGGATTTTTCTCAGCTGCGGACGTCCGCACCAATGGTTTTGGTGCGGATTTTCATTTTTGCACCACTTTTCGATCGAATTTCCTCATCTCCACCGTCTAGTATCTAGATAATATTGTGTAGATCATCTCTGCAAAATTTCAGCCAATTTGGTAATCGTTAAGGCCCTCAAACTCGAAAAATCAATAGACGGATTGAATTCTGTCAAACATGAACCGTTCATGTTTGTAACAGAAAGACGTCATTTTGAGGGCCTTAACGATTACCAAATTGGCTGAAATTTTGCAGAGATGATCTACACAATATTATCTAGATACTAGACGGTGGAGATGAGGAAATTCGATCGAAAAGTGGTGCAAAAATGAAAATCCGCACCAAAACCATTGGTGCGGACGTCCGCAGCTGAGAAGGGCTGTGTGTGTGTGTGTGTGTGTGTATATATATATATATATATTTTCTCCACGTAAGTTTCAAAATATTTTTCTCAAAATTGTGCAGTAAGAAAGGAGCCTCAGGAACTTTTTGACTTTCTTATATTATTCTGCTGTTCATGTTGCATTTCTAAATTCTAAGACTTGGTATATATCTTAGGTACAATGTAGCAATCAAATGCGCCACTGTATCGACAGGTATACACTTTCTGAACTCCATGTTTAGCGCTTTCACAAGCACATCAAGATTTTCTAATTCACAGTAAGGAACACAACAAACATAATATTGGGGTTATAATGTGACAGATTAAAATCGCATGAAGGAGTATAACTTGAAGCAACTGTGGAGGAGTCCCAATGTGACTATTAGGAACATTTTGAATGGTTAGTGAACTTGAAGCTGTAGGATTATCTTTTGAAAATTTCATGGGTAAATTACAAGGGTTGCTGGCTTTCTTCAGGAACTGTTTTCAGAGAACCCATTATTTGCAAGAACGTTCCTCGATTATCCCAGGTATTGTCTTTTCCTGTCATGTCTATTGTTTAGTTGTAGTAGAACCATATTGCTGATTCTTGCTGATTTCAGGCTGGACAAAGGCAATATGCATCGGAAGACATGCTTTCGGTGATCAATATCGAGCAGTTGATTTAGTCATCAAAGTGTTGGAAAAATAATATAATGGAAGTAACAACTCAAAAACACACAAAGGATAAATATGCGAAGATGTAAAAGATAGAGGAAAGGGAACACCAGATATAACGTGGTTCGGCGATGTGCCTACGTCCACGGGGCAGCAATAACAAGAACTTCCACTATGAAATAATGGGTACACGAGATACACAACTTCAAGAACAGTACTTGAAGGAAACCCTCTCTCACACTTGTTTTGCTATCAACTACTCTACACTCTCAACTTGGAGTGGACACTCTTCTCTACTTGGAAGATGGATGTTTCTCTCTTGGAAGAAATGCTTGAGATGGATGAGATGCTTGGAATGAGCAAATGACTCTCCTTTTATAGGCTAAGGAGGAACCATCTAGACCTCATTAGGCTCTCCCAATAAATGGTGCTTCATGAATATTCTTGTAACTCATGCCTTGACCATAACTCCAAAATCATCCATGTAACTCATGTAACGTTTGTGTAACTCATGAAACGTTTGTGTAACTCATGAAACGTTTCATACTATTTTATTTATTTTGGTCTGGATATTATAACAATCTCTCCTTCCAGACCAACCCGGGGAAATACGCGGCAAGACTTCTACTTGAAGTCCATCCCAGCAGACTTGCTGCAATACTCCAACTTATGTTGTGGCACAACCTTAGTCAACATATCTGAAGTATTCTTGTTGGTGTGAATTTTCCTCAACTGCAAAAGCTTCTTTGACACTATATCTCGTATCCAATGATAACGTAGATCAATGTGCTTAGTGCGAGGGTGATAAACTGAATTTTTACTCAAATGAATAGCACTTTGACTATCACAATGTATCACATACCTTTCTTGCTTCACACCCAACTCCTGAATGAACCTTTGCAACCATATCATTTCCTTGCCTGCTTCGTTTGCCGCTATGTACTCGGACTCAGTGGTGGATAAGGCAACACACTTCTGTAACTTAGACTGCCATGATACAGCTCCCCCACAAAATGTAAATAAGTACCCAGAAGTAGACTTTCTGTTATCAAGGTCCCCAGCTAAATCTGCATCTGTGAAACCCTCCAAAACGGGTTCGGATCCACCAAAAGATAAGCACAACTTTGAGGTGCCCCTCAAATATTTGAGTATCCACTTAACGGCTTCCCAATGCTCTCTGCCAGGGTTAGATAAATATCTACTAACAACTCCAACTGCATGAGCAATATCTGGACGAGTACATACCATGGCATACATAAGACTACCAACAGCTGATGAGTAAGGGATACATGTCATCTTGTCTTTCTCCTCTTGTGTAGTTGGGCATAATAATCTGCTTAATTTGAAGTGATTACCTAGAGGTGAGCCCACTGACTTGGTTTCTTTCATGTTGAACCTTTCAAGCACCCGTTCAACATACCTCTCCTGTGACAACCATAATTTATTTGCCTTCCTGTCACGGGTAATCTCCATGCCCAAAATCTGCTTAGCTGGACCTAAGTCTTTCATATCAAAAGACTTTGATAAATCTGCCTTCAACTTGTGGATCATAGAAACGTCTTGCCCCACTATCAACATATCATCAACATAAAGCAACAAAATTATAAATTTATCTCCAGTGAACCGTTGAATGTACACACATGGGTCTGCATCAGTTCTTTTGTATCCATGACCCACCATGAATGAGTCAAACTTCTTGTACCATTGTCTTGGCCCTTGCTTCAGCCCATACAAACTTTTCTTTAGCTTGCAAACCATGTGCTCCTTGCCCTCGACCTTAAAACCTTCCGGTTGCTCCATGTATATTTCTTCCTCCAAATCACCATGTAGGAATGCCGTTTTTACATCTAACTGCTCCACCTCAAAATCCATGCTAGCTGCCATGCCCAAAATAACTCTGATAGATG
Organism: Fragaria iinumae; assembly: GCA_009720345.1. Taxonomy (NCBI): domain Eukaryota; kingdom Viridiplantae; phylum Streptophyta; class Magnoliopsida; order Rosales; family Rosaceae; genus Fragaria; species Fragaria iinumae. Next base: position 18,038,394 of record CM019117.1, on the reverse strand, counting down.
TCATTTTGACAACTGGTGAGAAGATCTCATCAAAATCTACTCCTTCCTTCTGCCCGAAACCTTTGACAACCAAGCGAGCCTTGAACTTTGTCAACTGTTCATTCTCGTCCCTCTTCAACTTAAACACCCATTTGTTTTTTAGTGCTTTTCTGCCTTTAGGAAGCTCCACCAACTCGTAGGTATCATTTTTCAACAAGGACTCCATCTCAGACTTCATAGCTAATATCCACTTGTCGCCGTCTGCATGAGTCTTCGCCTCCTCAAAGCATTCAAGCTCTCCATCACCAGTCAACAGAATGTATTTGGAATATGGATTATCTCCATCACTAGTGAGCAAAATATATTGAGAAGAAGGATACTTGGTACTTGGCTTCAGCACTCTATGAGATCTTCGAACTGGTGCTTGGGCATTTTCTTGTTGCTGCTCTTGATTAGGCTCTTCCTGATTAGGCTCCCCCTGATCATGATCATCCTGAACCTGATTCTCCTTGTCATCATTTGCAGCACCTGTAGCTTCTGGTTCTGCCATATCAGGAACGTCTTCATTAACCATTTCTTGAGGTTTGTTAGACTCTTCTTAGAGCGGAGACGAGTCATAAGTGAGACGCTCTGCATTTTCTAGTATGTTCTTGTCAAAATTTGCAACAGTCTGATCCTCATGGAACACCACATCTCTACTTCTGAATAACTTCTTGGTTATTGGATTCCACAACCGGTAGCCCATCTCTTCATTACCGTACCCAAGAAAGATGCACGGCACGGCCTTGTCATCTAGCTTCGATCTTTTCTCCTTTGGAACATGTGCAAATGCTTTGCACCCAAATACCTTCAAGTGAGAATATGAAGCGCTTCTACCGGTCCACACACTCTCTGGAGTCTCCAAGCCCAACGGTACACAAGGTGTTCGGTTGATGAGGTAACATGCGGTTGTCACTACTGCGCCCCAAAACTCTTTCGCCAGGTTAGCTGTCTTTAGCATGCTTCTCACTTTCTCCAAGATGGTGCGGTTCATCCTCTCTGCTACACCATTATGTTGTGGGGTGCCAGGACCTGTCTTTATGTGTCTAATGCCATGCTTCTAACAATAACCTCTAAACTCGTTCGAAGTGTACTCTCCACCATTATCACTGCGGAGACACTTGAGGGTTCGTCCCGTCTCCCTCTCAACCATGGCATGAAACTCCTTGAAGGTTTGGAACACCTGGTCTTTTGATTTCAACAAATACACCCAAACCTTTCGTGAAGCATCATCAATAAAAGTAACAAAATACTTGTTATGACCTAGTGAGTCAACTTCCATGGGGCCACATACATCAGTATGTACTAGGTCTAAAAGATTCTCCTTCTTGGCGAATGTATTAGAAAAACTGATTTTCTGCTGCTTACCAAACAAACAGTGATCACAAGAGTCAAGAGAGGTACCTTTGGCAAAGGGAATAAGAGACTTCTTTGCCAGAACTTGCAATCCCTTCTCGCTCATGTGGCCCATCCGCTTATGCCATAGACTTGGGGAAGAGTCTTCTCCAACGTTCAACTCCCCTTTACATATCTTGCTGTATGTCTTGTAGAGGGTACAACACAGCTTCCCTCTAGCCACCACTAGTGATCCTTTGGTAAGCTTCCACTTTTGGTCTCCTCCGTGATGATGATATCCTTCCCGATCAAGCACGCCGGTTGACATCAAATTGAGACGTAAGCCGGGAACATGTCGAACATCTTTCAACATAAGCTTGTTCCCCAAATCAGTCTCAAGGCAAACATCTCCAACTCCTGCAATCTTGGAGTAGCCTTCATTGCCCATCTTTACAATCCCAAATTCTCCACCTCTATATGTAGAGAAGAACTCTTTATTTGGAGTGGCATGGAAAGAGGCTCCGGAATCAACGACCCATGGAACACCGGGAGTATCGTCATGAACATGTAGGCATTCTCCTTCAAGGCAAAGGAACTCATACACATCATTGCACACGGCAGCGGTTGTGTTCCTTGTGTCATCCTTTGGTTGAGAACTGCCTTCTCGCACCTCCCTTGGACCCTTTTTCAACTTGTGACAATTTTTCTTCATGTGCCCAAAAATGCCACAATGATGGCACTTTCCATTGAACCTCGTTCTGGATCGGCTTACACTCTTTCCATGACCTTTGGGTCCTCTACTCTTGCTCCTTCCTCTGTTCTCCTCCACGAAGACTTGGCTACTGTCGGAGCTTGAGGCTTTTCTCCTTGTCTCTTCATTCAACAAGTTACTTTTGACATTTTCCATAGTCATTTTACCATCAGGAGCAGAGTTACTTACAGTGATGACAAAAGTCTCCCAATTATCCGGCAACGACCCCAACAACAACAGTGCTTGTAATTCATCATCGATCGACATCCCCATGGTTGTCAATTGATTAATTGTACTTTGGAAGTTGTTTAGATGCTCGGTGACCCTCACGCCATCACTATACTTCATGTTGACAAGCTCTTTGATTAAAAAGGCTTTCTTGGCGGCGGTCTTCTTCTCGAACAAGGACTCCAACTTCTTCCATAACTCGTGCGCATCGGTTTCGTTGGCTACGTGGTGGAACACACTATCGTCCACCCACTCTCGAATATGACCGATCGCCTTGCGGTTCATCTTCTTCCAATTAGCATCCGAAGTCCCTTCCGGCTTGGCCTCGACTCCTTCGATGGGCTCATGCAAATCTTTGCAATAGAGGATGTCATCCATTCGCGGCTTCCATGTAATCCAATTTGAGTGGTTGAGTCGCACCATGGTACTCCTTGAACCTTCCATTGTAACACCTGTTTTGGCCACGATCCTCAGCGCGCGGAGCAGAGGTTTCTAGCAGACAAAGAGAGGGGAGTATTGCGGGCGTGCCACCTCGCGGACGAGGAAAAGGTTGATGGGGGGTGCGCTTGACTTCTTGATCAGGCAAAGGGGGGTCACAGGTGCCACCTCAGAGGAGGATTTACGAGCACAAGCGAGTCGATACTCACGGCAGCGCGAGCAGAGCAATCACAGGGAGTTTAGAGAGAAGCTGAAAGGGGATGCAGAGTCCGGAGAGCTCTGGAGAAAGACCTAGGCGGCGGCGCTTAGGGTTAGGGTTTCGAGGAAGGCTCGAAGGGTAACTGGGTTTCAGTTGTCTTGATTTGAGAGTTGTCTCTGAGTTGTTGTTGTAAAGTTGTGTCTTTTGAGAGAGCTTCCGAACCCTTTATATAGTGGAGCTTGACTTGGGGCAGAAGAGAGAGATCTTACTTCAAGTTGGATTCGGAAAACCTAATAGCACAAGGGCACTGTTTCGTCCATGCGAACCAACCAACTCGTGACACATGTCCAGTTCGCACACTTCATTCCGCGCTACCAACTATAGACTCCTATGTGAACTGGAATTAGGAGCATCCTCATCTCGCGGGCTGCTACAAGGTTCTATCTCGCGTGCTTCTGTAGCTCGCGTCCATTTCGCGGGCTATTGCAGCTCGCGAGCCTTAAAAGGGCTTTTTATATTTAATGGGCCACAGGGGTTGGCCCGAAGCATGTCAAAGACTTGTAAAAGTCTCCAACGTTTGTCGTGGTGCGCGCGGACTCCGTATGTTTGCTGCCTCGCGAAGTCTCCTACGCGAGATAGTTCGCCAGCTCGCCTCGCTTTGCCTACGCAGAGCGTTGAATAGTAATTCCGCGCGAAGTCATTCCGCGCGCGGGCTAAGTAAAGTCAAATTCTCATTCAGTTCGTTCCGTGCGAAGTCTAACTTGGCTCGCGTGGACTTACTGGCGAGCTATCACTTATAAACTTAGAGAAACTCCATCTCGCCGGTATGACATGGTCCAAGAAATAATTAATATTTACATAGACATTTACTGTCCAGTAAAATATTAATTCAGGCGTAAACAACACCCACGCCCTACGAACCAAGGGCTCTGATACCACTGTTGGGAAAATAATATAATGGAAGTAACAACTCAAAAACACACAAAGGATAAATATGCGAAGATGTAAAAGATAGAGGAAAGGGAACACCAGATATAACGTGGTTCGGCGATGTGCCTACGTCCACGGGGCAGCAATAACAAGAACTTCCACTATGAAATAATGGGTACACGAGATACACAACTTCAAGAACAGTACTTGAAGGAAACTCTCTCTCACACTTGTTTTGCTATCAACTACTCTACACTCTCAACTTAGAGTGGACACTCTTCTCTACTTGGAAGATGGATGTTTCTCTCTTGGAAGAAATGCTTGAGATGGATGAGATGCTTGGAATGAGCAAATGACTCTCCTTTTATAGGCTAAGGAGGAACCATCTAGACCTCATTAGGCTCTCCCAATAAATGGCGCTTCATGAATATTCTTGTAACTCATGCCTTGACCATAACTCTAAAATCATCCATGTAACTCATGTAACTCATGTAACGTTTGTGTAACTCATGAAACGTTTGTGTAACTCATGAAACGTTTCATACTATTTTATTTATTTTGGTCTGGATATTATAACACAAAGGACCAGGGAAACTGAAATTGTTGTTTGGTAAATAACAAGTGTGCATGAATGCATAATATAACACAGGATTATGTATAGATTGCTTTAATTGATAATTGTTCACAACACAAACTAAAACTTGCATCGAGTAAAGAAACTATTCTCCTTTCATTTCTTCTCTTATTGCTTGCTTGGTTTAATATGGATCTACTGAGAAATGTCAAACAGCGACAAACGTGGCCCGTGGATCATCCGTGTACCGATACTATCTCAACTCAACCACCTTTAAAGTGTTGAGTTTTAACCACAAAAGGCCTCGGTACAATTAGGAATGATCAACCCACTTATGAATTATATTTTATTTGTCACTTTTCTGATGTGGGATCTCTTTTCTCCAACTGATTAACAATCTGAACCCGGGCCCATGACAACCGAAAGAACCCGAAACTCGAAAAAACCTGAAACTCGCCAGACTCGAAAGAACCAAACCAGGGCCATGACCCCTGAAAGAACCAACCCGGGCTCATGGAGAAGCAATTAGAGAGGGACCCGCTCTGATACAATGTCAAACAGCTACAAGCGTCACCCGTGGATCATCCGTGTACTGATATTGTCTCAAGTTAACCATCTTTAAGGTATTGGGTTTTAACCACAAAAGGTCTCGGTACAATTAAGAATGATCCACCCACTTATGAATTATATTTTATTTATCAATTCTGATATGAGATCTCTCCTCTCCAACAAGAAAGATTGGTAATGTTTGCTGTTCCAGATGGAAAGAATGAGAAGACCGAACTGGAAGTGTACAACTTTACAGGGGAAGGGGGAGTAGCACTTGCCATGTGCAACATTGATGAGGTTTGATTTGCTAATCTTTAGTGTTCTAATTGAAACAGTTGCTCTATGGCAGCGCGGCAGTAAGCCTTTTGATTTATTTTTTTGTGTATATTTTTTTTTTTTTCTGTGTACACGCAGTCAATCCGTGCTTTTGCAGAGGCTTCAATGACCAGAGCTTATGAGAAAAAATGGCCTCTTTATCTTAGCACAAAAAATACTGTTCTTAAAAAGTATGATGGAAGGTATATGCATATATTCTTTACTTGGCCTTCTATAAATATGTCAGATTTTGTTAACGATTCTCTAAGTTCCTATGTCTAAACCTTTTCTTTTTCTTAAACCCTTATTTGCTCCTGAGATAAGATTCAAGGACATATTTCAAGAAGTTTATGAAGCCAAGTGGAAGTCCAAGTATGAAGATGCTGGCATATGGTGAGGAACTTGGTGATTTTGCATTCTCCGACGATGGATTTTTAGGTCTATTGCTTTTTTATTTACTTTATATGATTGGATTGGAAAGTATGAACATCGTCTCATCGATGACATGGTAGCTTGTGCAATTAAAAGTGAAGGTGGTTTTGTTTGGGCATGCAAGAATTATGATGGAGATGTACAAAGTGACTTTCGTTTGCCCAAGGTTTGTATGAAAGACATCTAGCAACTTTCGTTTAATTAAATGAGAGGAACATCAAATGACAGATATGTGACGGGTTAATTTTAGCTGACATTTACTTGCATAAAACAAAATGGAAAGCCATGCAATGCATATGAGATTTCTGCTATATATACTCAAGTTATCAACTGATATATATATATATATATATATATATATTCTTTTTAGTTACATCTAAAGGGAAAACAGAGACTCCTGATCTAGCGTAATCCTAACCGAATTCCCAACCCCCTCCACACAACTTGGGCCAACCGCAACGGTTCCAGCTGATATGGATTCTACTTTAGCATGAACTAACAAACCAGAAGTTTTAAGCATCCATCCATCCGAAAATAAAAGGTACTAATGCTCTGCTTTCCCTTTCTCAAGTTGAGAGCTTACATCCTTGGACAGGTTTGTCAAGTGATTCTACAATTTATCCAAAAGTCGACAATGCTAGGAACTTGAAAGATGGAAAGCCAGAACCAACTTATACAAGAACTCTTGATGTAAATGTTCAAACCTTTCCACTATGATCAGTTTCGATGTTTCTAACAGGTCCTTTGAACCACTTCCTTGCACTTAACACCCACCAAAGCATTATCAGACCTAAACCCACACTCAAAGCAACAGGTGCATAATTGAATGTATTCCAGGAAATTGGGTAGTATGTGGGGAGGAGGAAGACAGAACAAGTGTAACAAATCCACAGGAAGGCGACCAAGCATATTGGTCTGCTGAAACTGCCCAAATAAAATGGCCCGGCTTTGAAGTTCTTCTCAGGCATTACCATTCTTGCAAAGATCGGAACTGCATAACCTCCTACCCATCCAATCGTACATATGGAAGTTATGGCAACAAAGACTACATTGACTTGTAAGATTGGAAGTCCAAGGAGAATGCAGACGGCTGCACAGAGCCACACAGCATTGGAAGGAACTTTGTGTTTTGGGTGTATTTTTCGCCATACGGAAGAGAATGGAACCCCTTGGTCTCTTGATAGAGCATACACCTGATAAAAGCCAGTGTAATCAATGCCAGTGTGACAACAAAAGTTGAGTAAAGATATTACTAGAATATTTGAGTAGGAATACATATACACAAACATATATATATTGCGAGTCCTTCAAAATCTAGCTAAGAAAACTACTGTTGGCATCATGAAAGAATATCAAAACGGTTTATATCAAGGAAGCATGTGACCAATCATGGAATCAGAACTGGAAATTCATATAAAAGGAACTTTACTGGTACGTAGATCAATGCTACTTCAGCTAGCAAACTGACTGTTAGAAACTGGTGAGGTGAAAGTTGCCACAAAATAGTTTATGCATTATCAAAGGAAAGGGTACATGCATATATGTGACCGATTGTGGTATTAAAACTGGAATCGCATACTCTCCAAAATCTGAAGTAGCATTGTTCACAGCTCTCTCTCTGATATGATTAATGAATTAGTAGCAACACTCAGAAATTACAGTATACTAATAGCTAGCTAGTTATACATTGAATTAGATGCTGTTGAGTATTGTAAAACTAATGCCTAATAAAGGTACGTAATGAGGCATCTGTTGCTTAGATTTATCTGAAGAGTTGATCACAACATAATTTTTTAAGCTGTACTAAGATGCAGTTAAAATTCGATATTAAGGAAGCAAATGATACAAGAAACTACACTTATCGCAATCAATTAACCATTAGAATTTCCATAGCTAACACTCGAGTGGTTGGAGATTTTGAAAAGTATATGGTTTTTTTTAAAACTTGTTAGACCAGAATCAAAAGTTCAATTAATATCCTTTGAGGAGACCACACAAAACTTTTGCAACTAAATAATTAGCTGACTTAGCAATATTTGTAATGCAATGTATTCCAAGGCATGTCTAGTTGTCAGATATAAGAAAAAAAGAATCTCCCAGTGGTGATCATAGGCAGCAGATAATTTTCCAGCAACAGATACTTCTGGAAATCTAATATCAACATAATAAGCGCATGCCAAACAATTAATTCCGTTTTGGGGAGGACAAAGGACTTACCACTCTCGCAGCACTAGTGGTAATTGAAAGTCCACCAAAGAAGAATGAACCCCAAATGATGCATAGTAAAATGATTGCTCCAGTGGAACTATGATACCTCCCATGAAATGCATCATAGAGAATTTGAGCAGGCACAAATGCTCCTGCAGTCTCATTGGTGGGATCATACAAGTAGCTAAAATCCTGAGAGGAAATACAAGTTACAAATAAGTATCAGGTTACTAATGGCCAACATATATAATTGAGAAAGAACAGTTTGTGGATGGAAGAACGTTTTAACACACGATAGAAAGACATCATTTAACAGTGATTTCGCAAGAATTACTTAATTAAGAGTATCACAAAGTGCACGTTTATGGAAATCACTGTATAATTTAAATTTTGGTTTCAAATGTTATCTAATATCAATCAGTATACTTTGGCATGCCTTGGCGTCCATACCTGAATGCTGAAAGTGAGGGCCAAGATGTATGCCCATCCAAACACTGAAATGATACCGATGCTTGTTAGAATAGCAATAGGACCATTCTTGTCTGCTCCTCTGGTTTCCTCAGTTAGATGTGCTGCAGCATCATATCCATATAATGAATACTGACTAACAAGAAAGGATAGAATCACTGCATAAGGCTTGCTTGATATTCCTGTCAGCTCAGGGGCCACATCGAAGTTTGTGAACACGTATGATGCAGACTGTGTTGTAAGTGCTACAAGGGGAAGCAATATAACAATGATTGTCCCTCCAACGACCTGACAATGAAGTATTGCATAGTTGAAATCAATATCTCATATCAGATCATACTGTACTCCAATTGCAAAATTCGAATTTCCTTTTGTTTGCCCTTCATGTATTATGATAATTTGAATGCATTGTAATTTGTGGAGGACAGAATCTAATCATGTAACTTTTGGCTAAATTGTTCAACTTGTCTATACCACTCCAAGTCTGAACTTCCTTGCAAAATCTAAAACATCACATGAGAAGGATATGCTTTTAAACCACCCACCCCTTAGGAGTCCTTACTTCCCAAGTTCCTAACTCGACAAAATTTAGCCATAGAAGCTTGTCAAGGTAGAGTTAGCACTTTGGATGTCATCACTATAATATGAATCACATTATTACTAATCACTTCTCACACTAAACAGAATTATCAAAACCACTTTCCTGCCAAAATTGAAACGAAAAAACTGCAAGAGACCATAATATGTGATTGTACCTGCCACCATATCGATATTATATCAATGAAGGCAATCACTTCTAACGCAAATGTGTTGAGAAAGGCCCATATAAGAGTGAGGCCAATGTACATGCATAAGAATAACCACTTTGGTGCAAAATACCCTCCACCTTTATTTGTCCCGGTGGATAGTAATATGATACTTTGCAGTGTTTGAGATCCTGCATATGCCTTCAAAATCAAGTGACAAGTGTTTAGCTCGAGCACATTGTATATTTCATAGCTTTTGTAAGAAAGAACAGATACAAGCAATTTATACCTGAGTACCTATGCCGGCAATGAGCCCTATGGTCTCAAGCCAAGCACAACACCATGATGCAAGAGGACCCCATTTGGGACCAGCTAAGTGAGCAGCCCAGAAGTAAAGAGATCCTGTAGTCTGTTTGACAAATGGAAAGTAATAGAATTTAGTAATTAAAGGCATCTCTGATTATGTTTCTAGCACACCAGACTCGAATATCTAATCATTGCCTTAAATTACAAGCATGCAACTCTGTTATTCAACTTGTGGCAGGGCATGTGTTCCGCTTTTTCTGCTACTGGTCATACCACAACCCTACTTCTCCCCACAACAGATACTATCAGAACAAGAGAAACAGTTTCTTTCTCCATTCAAGTCTGAACAAAGTTGTTTCTGTTTTCTAACTTATGTCAACTGCTTTTTAATTTGAATTACAGCAACAAGTTATATTTCACTTGTGTTACTTTCACTCTCTTTTTCCCTATTTGGTTTGCTCTCATTTGGACAGGTTATTCATTGCTTATCATAAGAAAGAGATAATTACCTTGCCAAAACTAGAGAAAAGGAAAAGAAGATTGATCTTCACACTGAATTTCACAGGTGAAGATGAGCTAAGTAGCCTTATATATATATGCAGTAATATGCTTAATTATATACTGATTAGTCAGCTAAGCCATGTTCTTAGTTATACAGGTAAGTCATTTTTGCAGTATATATTGGATAACAAATTAAGTGATATGTAGAAGGATTAAATTCAGAACTTCGATAACATAATTAGATGAAAGAAACTCCATGGCAGTAGTAGCAACTATTTTAGTCCTTGGTAACAAGAACAGGGTATGCAACCAAAAAAATATTGTAATATAAACATAGAAAGAATTATAAGTGAGAAGAAAGGGCCTAACTGGGAAAGATGAACAGATCTCTGCCATTGCAAGTCCTACAAACCAGGTGAAAAATGATACTACCACCCAACCCCACACAAGGGTTGCAGGACCTCCATATGCAAGGCTTGAACCATACAAAGGAGTGATTCCGGTGAAAAGTGTCATCGTCGAGAATGATATCGCAAGAGTTTTGAACAAAGTCTGAAACAAATCAAACATCCGGTCACTAAAGCTCAATTGCAAGCCAATAATACATGAAAATCTCATAAATCTCACAGTGGTAAGCAAAAGGTAGTAATATAGAAGATACACTTCACACTTCACAACATCAAAAACAAATACAACTATGAATCAGATCAGGTGCCAATTACCATTTCTCTTCGGAGTTCTTGCTTGTAACCAAGCTCATTCAGTCGCTTTTCCCCTGAATCCATCCCTTGCATCTGTGATGCATCTACTTGGTTCTGTCCCATTGAATTAATCAAGAGTCCAACTTGCCGAGAGTTGGCTCAAGATGAAAGTAGCAGCTTATATGCAACTGGGTTTTTCTGCTACTGGAGTTGAGAGAGAGAGTTAGACTCAAGCAAGCAGCATACTCATCCTTGTATTAAAGATGCAAAGGTATACAAGAGTTGGGGCAATGTTGCACGTAAAACTGAAGCAGCTGGCTAGTTGCCATGTTTGAATTCTCATTTATAAATCTCTGCAAGTCAACTAATACAAAGACAACAACCGCCAATTCTATTTTGTTATTACTTCCTTGAAGTAACTTTCACACTTACAGGCTCTCTCTTTCTTTCGTCAGCGTTTGAAGTTAGGATTCCTATCCCCACTCTATATGAATCTTTATGGACATTTTCTCTGTGTATTCGTCAAACAAATGAACAAGTCAATCATGTTTTTTTCTTTCTCGTTTTTGCCTTTTGGGTCGTTTTGTCTCAGACGATACTGATAATGGGATCTACGAGCTAGTTCAAAAATTACTTCGACGACAATATCCCAGCCTACTTTCATATCCTTGACCTTTTCCTTTCACATTCTAAAACAATAAGAAAGACAGAAAGACTTGCATGTTACCTACCCAAGTAGACGGGTTCAACGAAGATACTTTCCCATGGAAGATTCAGATCAGATCAATAAGATAACGACTCAAATGGGGATCCAGGTAGTAGTTTTACAATATCTTCTTGGGAATTTTCTATGGGGAAAGTTCCACATGCAAATACTAGGATTGCGGGTTGCTTCATTTGCATGGTTTGCTTCTTTGCCGCCGAATTCAAAGCCTCATTATCTGCTTCTTCGTTATGTTCTTTTAACTATTTCATTAAACCCAAACCTTGAAGAACAAACTGTCATTTGAAACTACTAGACATAAATCGACATGCACATTGCTATCCATGTCGTGTTTGGGAGGTTACTACTACTACCTTAAATTGTTGTAGTAAAGAAGGGCCTTGTTGTGTTCTATAGCTATGATGACGTTAAGGGTTCTAGGTAGGCATTAATGCGATCGGTTAGCAGCACTACGTATAACATAATTGGTTGTCCTCTCTACCCCAATACCCCATGAAGAATATCAAACTGACTGGATTACCTTCAATTTGGTTTCAACATTGCGAATCTGCGATATCTTTCATCTAAGCTGAAGACATGTTATTGCTTGGGTGGATTGTTGAGGGGCACAAGCAGATTCAGAAACTGTAAAGTTGCTTTGATGGAAGAATATGTGCGGTGATACTATGTTCAAGTTGTTGCATCAAAAGAATGAAGAGCTTGTTCCAACATCAGTCTGGTATGGGGGCTAAGAGGACTCTCTGGTCTGTCTGACTGAGTAATGTTTAAGAGGTAGAGCTTCTTTGAGGTAACAAACACAGCTGAAAAAATCCTCTTCATCCCTCCCCTAGTGCTATCAACCTTATACTCAAATTCATATACTTGTAGCCCATCCTTACCTGATCTCTCTGCAACTCCAATAACCTCAGCATCTTTCGTACTTTCCTGTATGAACAGAATAAATATGAGAAAACAGTTCAACTCATTCGAAAAATTTTAGAGGCAATGCCTAGCAAAGTACTAAATAAAATGCCGCTTTAAGCTCTATCCAGTAATATTCACCCAACAAATGTGATGCTCCAGATTTCATAACTGAAATCTAAAACTGAAAGCACCATGAAGTATTTGGGACCTCAAGTCTTGTAAAGATAGAAGCAACAACCAATAAACAGACCACATCGAATGACGCTCACAACAAACAGATATTGTATCTAACATGCTCAACAGAATTGATGAGGGAGATACTAAGGTGATGCAGTTCAGCTTAGAAAAGTAGGACTCTTTATGCTTCTTGTTACTCCGATCCAAGTCAAAAGGTTTTCATTGTTATGATTCAATCAAGTGGTATCAAAGGACATAGGCACTGTTATCAGAGTAACAACAACACTTGTTTTATTTTTTATTTAAAAAAAAAACAGCTTATTATTGAAAGAAAATGCAAAATACAACAACAACAACACATTGACTGATTGACCACAAAATAAAAAAAGAAAAGAACAAAGTATAAGGAAGACACAAAGGACTTGCTAAAAGCCTACCCGTATGCCAAATGTGCATTTCTAAACATTAGACCCTAATTCAGTCGCTTGAGTTCCTCTCATAATGCTATTTTACTAAACAACAAGAAAGGCATCCTCCAAATGAAGTATTAGTCAGAATAATCTTTATCCTTAAACAAATTTCGAGTGCCAAACCGAGGAATACAACAAATAGAAAGCTGCTATGCTCTTAATCTATCCTTCCATTTCCATCTTACAGTCATATAATCAAGCTGGTAATTTCATTAGTTCACAAGTGTTTGCTATCAGCAGCTTTCTTAAGACCTTATTTCAGTGCAGACTGCAGAAGTAGTCCTAGAGCTAAAATGTATACAATTGGTATGTCAAACAATGCTGTTGATGCGTTTTATTGGGGAAATATAGTATTTTCCTGTATTTCCATTTAAGAGCGGTACCATTAAATTTTATAAAACTTGGGAGTCCGTATTAGGCTCGAACCCAACGCCCCAACTTTTAGGGAAAATAAAGTCAGCTACCCAAAGAAATGCCAAGAGAATTATGCCACCAAATTGACCAAAACTAGGGTTACAGATCTAAAGGTCTACTAAAGCCTTACTTTAAGGGTCATGTTGAACATAGTTCCATGACAAATGTGCATCCAATCCTTTCATATAATCAAAGAGTTTCCATAGGTCCCAAAATCATTTTACTAAGAAGTTGTTCACTGAAAGTAGGAAGCACGAGACAACATAAAAAAGAAAAGGCGGGAGTAAAACAAAAGATACATTTGCCACAGGAAGCAAGCAAGTCATCCAAATGGTCAGGATATGTATAATCTCTATCCTCAAACAAAATGCAGGTCCAAAAAGACATGAACAGTCAAGCTGGTTCTTGATGCAAGCAAGAGATACCAACCAACTCCAGTACTTTTTCCATACTCAAGCACAATGATTTCCATCTGTTTGGTAAGAGCTGAGCATAATCTTTTGATGCATCTGGTGCATGTTAGTGGTTTGGCCATATTTTCTCAATACATGGTTTGTTTTTCTATATGCATGCGATTATTTCATTATTTCTGTTCTCATAAAGCCACGGAGTGAGAATAGAATAGACAACTACTAAACTATTGCTTTAAAGATAGTCCCAAACATGTAATCAGCTAGAATTGTTTCAAATAGAGCTTTAAAGGATTTCTTTCTGCATTGAAATCCTCAGAGAACAACATTGGGTACTGGAGATATCACTCAAGTTGTTCAATCTATTGTGCTGAAGAAAGGAAGCACTTGGCAGACTCAGAATGGCTGTCCAATAGCCAAATGGACGTGTAACTAGTGAAAGCAAGGGCATGCGGTCGTGGTATCTGATTATATAATCCTGAGGGTAGTCTTCTTCTTTAAATAAATGTTATAAAATGATTATTGAAATGCCATTCCAAAACAGGTTTACTGTAAACTTGTAAAGCCTTAATTCACCGGACACATTTTCATCTCCAAACATTTATTCTTTCACATACGGAATGGTTACTTCTCTTGAGACTGTTTTGCTAAGGACAACAAAATCATTACCTACGACACCATCATAATCCATCATAATATTCACCCAACATTGTGAGGTTCCACATGAACATTGGTCTTTCAACTGATTCAACTAATAGCTCCATCATATATTCAAGATCAGGAGTCATAAAAAGATAGCAGCAGCAACAATTAATCAGATCGGACCACGCAAAAAACAGATTATGTATCTATATGCTCAACAGAACTAATGAGGGAGATAATCAGGTGATGCAGTCCAGCTTAGAAAAGTTGGACTCTTCAAGCTTTTTTTTTACACTGATCCAAGCAAAAGATTTCCCTTTTTTTTTTCCTTCCATAAAGTGGTAGCAAAGGATATATGCACTGTTCTCAGTCTTACAATGACACATTGGCAACAAAAGAAAAAAAGAAAGAAAGAAAGAAAAGCACAAAGCCTAAGAGAGACACAAAGGACTTGCTGAAGAACCTAACCTTATGGGTCATGATGGAGACAGCTCCGTGGAAAATGTACATCTCTAAACATTAGACCCTAATATAATCACTAAATTCCTCTCCTTATGCTACTTTAATGAACAACAAAGAACTCTGCAAATAAAGCAAAGTTTTCAGAATACTGATAATCTTTATACTTGAACAAAATTCCAGTGCCAAACCGATGGATACAACAAACAAATAGCTGGCTTTTCATTAATTCATATGAGTTTACTATGTCGGTGCAGACTGCAGAGGTAGTCCTAGAGCTAAAATATACACAATTGGTATGTAAAACAATTCAATTGATGCCTTCTATAGGGGAAACCAAGTATTTTCCTCTATTCCATTCAAGTAGAGAAGTACAGCATTACATTTTACAAAGATTAGACATATACCATAAATGTTAACTTGGAGTCCATATTAGGCTCAGACCCAAAACCCCAACTTTTAGGTACACAATCAGCTACCCAAATAAAATCCAAGAGAACTATCAATTATGCCATTAAATTCACCAAAAGAAGGCTTAAAAAGAACCAAAGGTCATACCAGAAAGACTTATTTTAAGGGTCATGCTGAACACAGCTCATAGAGAAATGTGCATCCAACTCTTTCATGTAATCGAAGAATTTCTTATTCCAACATCATTCTACTAAGATGTTTTGAACTGAAAGTAGGGAGCACGAGACAATATAATATAAGTGGGGAGTAAAACAAAAGAGACATACTCCATGTAAAGCAAGCCAGTCATCCAAACAGTCAGGATATGCATAATTTCTATCTTCAAACAAAATGCAGGTCCAAACAAACATGAATCATCAAGGCGGTTTTTCATGCAAGCAAGGAATAACAATCAACTCCAGTAATTTTTCCATACTCAAGCACTGTGATTTCCATCTGTTTGGTAACAGACTAAGAGCTGAGGTAATCCTTGCTGCATCTGGTGCTTGTTAAATTAAATAGTTCTTTGGCCTTATCAATCCATGGTTTGTTTATCTAGATGTAATCATTATTTCATTATTATTTTTTTTGTAAAGTGTCGGACTGCGTAAAATAGAATAGTGCTAAACTACAAGTTAAAGGATAGTCCCAAGACAATGTAATCAGCCAGAATTGTTTCAAATGGAGCATTAAAGGATTCCTTTTTGCATTGAAATACTCAGAGAGCAACGTTGGAATTCGGTACTGGACATACTATTCGAGTTGTTCAACCTAGTTCGCAGAAGAAAGCACTTGATGGAATGGCTCTATGTCAAGCACTTAAGGGCTGTTCTATAGCCAAAGCCAGGGCATGTGTAGTAATTTTGGTTATATACTACTATATGGAATGGCTCACTGATCCCCAGCCCTATCTATACTATTTTAACCTCAAAGACTGCCGCCTTAGAGATTGAACATCAAGTTATCTTATTGCCGTTCAATCTAAGACAGCCAGGATAGCTTATAGTGAACAGCCCTCTCTCGTAGTATCTAACTATATACATCTAATGATTATTGAAATGCTAGACCAAAAAGAGGTTAAGAAAAAGCTAAGAAAAACACAGGCTTACTATAAAACTTTTATTTACCTGACACGTTTCCATATCTAAAGCATTCATCGTTGTAAAGAGGAAATGATTTCTTCTCCTATGTTTACAACAACAAAATCATTCATTCTCCACAACACCATCATAATCCATCAGCAACACATTTGAAAGAAGCAGATTACCTTGCTCTTTTCGGCTTGTATAAGCTTATCAGCTACAAACTGAGGAGTGCCAAACTCTCCAAGGGTGTTAAGCCGAACCGGGTTAACCACAACACCAGCATTGTTGCCCTTATTACTTGCCTCTTCAAACAGAGCAGTGGCCCCTGCTTTATCAACCTACCCAACCACCATAACCGACCCACAATCATTCACAGTTTCACACACAATTCATTTAAAACACACTGAAACCAACTATCACTTGGAATAAAAACAGAAAGAAGAGACCTTAATCCAAGAGGAGGGCAGGAGGAGAGTGAAGCCCTCCTTGGAATCCGTGTAGCGCTCGAGCTCCAACTCCTCAGCGAAAATGGGCAAGTTTGGGAGGACCCCATTTAATAAAAGTGGTGCAACAAGTGAGAATGCGAGGCTTCTCTTGGTGAAATGAGGAGGTGTTTGAAGTGAAGAAGAAGGATTGGGCTTTGAGTTTGAGAAGCAGGGTTGCCGAGTGTGGGCTTGTTTGTAGTTTGAGAGAGCAAAGCAGTTGCAAATGTGCAGGGACATCGTTACTTAAAAGAGAGTGGATGAGGAAGATGAAGTTGGTCTCTCTGTTCTTACGTGGGGGACTGTGGACTTGTTGCCGGGTGACGACGTCTTTGTATAAGGAGCATAGATCTACTGTTCCCGTTTTTATCTTCTTTTTTTTGGTTATGTGTTGTTTCCGAGGGGGTAATCAGAGATGAGAAGAACCTTGCTGTCTCACTCCCACTCAAATCAAATTAAATCCGTATAAATTTTAAATTCACCGTTTTTATTTATTCTTTTTTTTTAATCTAAAAACTAGAAGACAACCCTCACACCGTTACTATTAATAAAACCGCAGAATACAATAAGGGGACATAAAGCCTAAACCTCATAATGTAAGAAGACCTAAAAATAATATCAAGAAACCATACACAACCTATGCCCTTTTTTTTTATTGAAGTCACACGATATTTCTCAGACTTTACAAGTCCAGCTATATAACCAATATTGAGAGATCATTTCAAAATGCTTCTTCCTTATGCGTACCACGATAGACTAGCAAGTTCATTCACACTTTGTGACGAAACTAGGATTCTAACATCACAATGGGGTTAAACTATAAAAAAAAAAAAAATTAAAAATAAAAACTGTCAGGATCCACCCCGAATTTCACCCCGAAACCCGAGGTAAGTCATGCGGGGACCACCTCCAAGAAAAATTTACTGATAAGCAAACCTCCCTTGAAAATGGACAACCCTAACCTAGATAACTAAAGTGTTACTTTCTTAAATAAATTTGAGCATCCTCCAAAACAACCCACAATTATACGAAAGTGAGTAAATAATTACAAACTTCGTATATTCTAAAATACAACAAAAGTCTAAGCACACCACCAGAAACATTAAGCGATAAATCTCAAAGAGTATCCAGAGCTACTATACACTAGAGGAGCAGGAAAATACTCTAGTAGGTTAAACAGGTAACCTACTAGTGAAATGTGGCTGAGAAAAGGGTAACTATGCCTCGTTGTCTCCTACTCGTACTAACTCGAACTCTGCAGACTGGGCATTTTTAAAACGCCCAGGGGAAAAACATTCGTAATAATTAGAGTGAGTGGACAAAAATAAATAAGAAAATATTTATTAACATTTATGTTTTCCCAATTTAATTTCCAAGAAAACGAATGCATGTCTTAAACGATAATTCTCTTATCGTTATAAATATCGAGTTTTTACTGCTCAAAACTATATATAACAAAATACAGCCTCACAGGCTAAAATATATACATGTATATATTTACACTCGCCCATACTCCCTATATAAATTAATAATAATCTATATAGGGCTACTACGCTCGCGTCCAACGCTTACGTCACTCCTTAATGCGGTGATACACTACGCCATTAAGGTGGACAGACGGGTGTATAAATATGTGCTCATACCCCTTATATGAATTAAACACTCATATAAGGCTACTACGCTTGCGTCCAACGCTCACGTCACACCATAATGCACTTATATACTATGTCATTAAGGTGGACAGACACATATCGCTAGCTAGCTTTTATATACATACTCTCCTTAAAAATATATTATAATTTACCGAAAATCGGATTTTCGATAACTCACCACAATGACTAAAATCGTCAAATAAAAATTACGTCAAATGGTTCAACCAAATAAACAATTGCATGCACATTATTAAAATCAAAAGTCCACTCACAAATTAGGTCTAAGCCTGAAGTCGATCTGAAGCCTCTTCTGCTTGAGCTTCCTCACGTCCTGATCCAAGAACATAATTAAATCTTCAACTATATACCAACGCTTAAATAAAAATAAGTAAAATTAAATGTGGCTTTATCTACTCTCATTCCTGCCCAACTTTGTAAATCTTAAAATTGATACCGTCTAAACTTCACCATAAATATCGGCGGCCTTAAATCTACCTTCTACGGCCGAAACAACAATAATGTAACGGTCTGATTCTATGCAAATTAACAGCTAAAATACCAAACTTCGAAAAATCCCAAACCTATCTAAAATTCCTCCAAAAATTCCAAAACTCACATCATAAACATCCCCTTAATATTCTACATCAAAAATCACAAAATTTCCCAAAACAGCGGCGGCCGGCGGCCGACTCCGGCGACCTGGAAAAGCTACCAAATTTTAATAGCATCTTCCTCTCAATCTCCTCTACAACTTTCCTAACTAGCACAAACACCAATTCCAAGTCTAACTATGTCAATCGAACGAAAACACCTAATAAGCCCTAGAATTTCCTTTGCCGATTTCTCCTTGCCTAGCTCAAGAGGGAGGGAGTCCTTTGGAGGGATGAACGCACGGGAGAAAAGCTTTCCAACGAGCTAAGCAGCTCCGGCTATGGTGGCCGGAGGAGGGAATTCCGGCGAAAGTGCAACCACGGTAGCCGTGGCTTTCGGGCTCGGCTGCTCCTTCACGGCGGCATTAGGGGATCGGCCACCTACCCAGAAATGAAGAGGAGAGGATGGTGGTTCGAACGGGACCGGTGCGGCAGTCAGGGGCGACCGGACGGCAGCATACGGCGGTGGTGAAAATCCGGTAGCGGGAGAGGGAGAATCGGGAGGGAGGAGAGAGAAAAGAGAGAGGGAAAATAATGGGCTTTGACCACACGGCCCGGTCCAACTTAATAAACAAAACCCAACTCCAAAATTTAACACCCCAAAATAATACCCCAATAAACTTACATTTTTAATGATAACTTTTACATGCTAACTCCGATTTTAACGCATAGCATGTCTACGAACTCGTAACAACATCCTCTACGACTTTCATGAAGAAAGTTTTCCCAAATTCCATACGGAAGAAAAAAGTCAACTTTGGAGTCTTAAATAGTAAACGGTTACTTAAAACGGTAAAAGACCAAAATATTACCAATGTAAATAACCGTAAAATAACTTAAGAACTGAGGCGTGACAAAAACAATATGACAAAATAACTACAACACAAAATTTATAGTTACTTCCCCACCCAAATAGAATGCTTGGGACACAGAAAGGGGAGGCAATTATGCCAAACTGCAACCATATGATTATGAAGATTAAAATTAGCAATTCTATCACCTACAAAGTTAGCTTCTCGAAATATTTGTCTAAAACAAACAGAAGAGAAAGAAGAAGCTAATTGTTGAAAGACCGCCCTATTTGGTATTTCTAAGCTACCCCATTTCTAATATGTCTCATAGGCCAAGTAAATAGAATTCTTCATATATAAATTGACATATATTGTTGTCATATCATAGTTTTTCTTCAAAGCTCTTGGTTCATCAAGACCCTAGTGTACCTCTGCAAACCCTAGCGAGCTCTCCGTCTTAACCCATCGTATTTTCGTCGTAATCCCAACTTCCATCCCCTATTCTCACCATGTTTCATCATTGCTCCATTCTCATGGCATCCATTGACGTTGTGATTGCAAGTTTTGTTACCTCACTGGCCTTGGGGAAGATTGGAGACGAACTTGTTCAAAAGTCCTCTCATTCCTTCCTTCTCGGCAAGCCTCTCACTCCCTAACATGTGGACTCCGCCACCTTCAAGTCGTATTCCTACGCACTTGGATGGTTAAGTGGCCAATTTAGATTCAAGAAAGAGGGAAAAACCTTTATCTCTTCTCTTTTGAAGTTGTCTGAGACCCGAACAAGGTTCTTTAGGGTGGAGTATGAGTATGATGCTTTGATCATGGACCGGTAGCCCTGGAGATCAAGCATGTCTTGATGTGGGTTAAGGTTCTTGAAATCCCACCCCGATATGAAGTTCCTCTTGACTTTACCCTGATCAGTAACCTCTTGGGAGGTTTGTTGATTATGACAAGACGAATCAGAATACAAGAAAGGGAAGGTCGGAATTCTGTTTTATCATGATATCTCTAAACCGGTTGAGTTGGAGAGGAACGTCTTCCTTGAAGATGGAGTTAAACCTCTGTTGACATTCCAATATGAGCATCTGAAAGGACGCTGCTCTCTATGTGGATTGATTACTCATGTAGGTGTTGCTTGCGACTAGCCTCCACTTGTCAACTAGATTGAGGCCAAGGTTTTAGGGTTTACGAGTCATTCTTCCTTGAACCCTAATAGTAAGTTTGCGTTCACAACCTGTGCTTCAAGTGAACCGGCTTTGTCCGCCTTGGCTCCATATGTTCCTACGGTGATAAAAAAGAAAAAAAAAACTTATGATTCTGAAGGAGCGGAGCCTGAGCTCCAATCTAGAGTTTGAAAGAGAGTTCACCAAGACTGGATCCCGACTGGTATATCTAGATAGGGAAAATGTCAACAACAGTACACGACAAATGATCCACTCTAATTTTTGGTACATCAACTTTCAAAAAAATCAATATGGTACATGAAGTTATGATCTCGACTTCAAATTGGTGTATGTCGTTACTTTCACCGTTAGTCAATGTGATTTTGGTCAAATTTAAAAGGGCAGATCCGTTTCTTTCAAAAATAATAAAAAAGAAATAAAATAAAAAAAAGAGGAAGAACGGGTGATCTGTTGTCTCTTGTGGTTCTTCTTTCGTTTATTTTCAGATACTCTTTATCTGTTTCTTTTCGTTCTCAAAAATATTAGTTCATAAATATCTACTTTCAGATTAATCTAGATCACCACCCATACCAAGCCGCCCCCATCAAATGCCAAGCCTTTTCTTAGAATTCATTTCCATCTTATTCGACATCCAAGTGACCTGATCGGATGTTATAATATGAACTTTCAGTTTTAATATTCAATTTTTTCACACAGCTGAGCTAGGATATTCTAATAGAGTAATAGTCTAATAGACAATGAAAAGATTTCGACTTGTGTCAAAAGACAAGACCCAAAAATCTGTTGCAACTTTCTTGTTTTCATGCCTTCGTCCTTTCCAAATCGAACCTTGATACAGGGAATGGAGGGAGGAAGAGGAGAAGAAAGAAGAGAAGAGAGAAGTATGGAACTCCACAGAGTGTGGGAGTAGAGAGACTCATCAACTTATCCCTCACTCAAAATGTTAAGCTTTTACTTGAGCTCAACACCTATTTAAGGGTTTAACCATGGTTCCGTCTCTTATATATTCATTAAACCCACTTGAAAGACGACATCTTGGATCGAAGCCACAAAACATATTTCAGCTGCTTCTTCTTGCTCAGCTCGCTGCGGTTCCTTAAAGAACGTCGTTGTGCTAGTAGGAGGTTGGGGTCGAGGAAAGAGAATAAATTGACGAATAAGAAAAAAAACGAAGAAGATCACATATCAGAGTTAAAATACTAGATCACCATTTGAAAAATGATTAATTACATGAGCTTGGCGGTGTTACTGACACCATGTATTAAACTTGGGTCGAAAATTGAAACTCATGTATTGTTTTGATATTTTTGAAAGTTGATGTACCAAAATTCAGATGGACATGTTTCTCATGTACTATTGTTGAAATTTTCCCTTTTAAATTTGACCAAAATCACATTGACTAACGGTGAAAGTAACGGCATACACCAATCTGAGGTCGAGATCATAACTTCATGTACCATATTGATTTTTTTGAAAGTTGATGTACCAAAAATTAGAGTGAATCATTTGTCGTGTACTGTTGTTAACATTTTCCCCACTAGATATACCAGTCACTCCAAAAACAAAACATCAAATGATAAAACATATATATGATTTTAATCCTCGTACCCTCTATTACGTTACTTACGTACCAACGCTGTACACAGGATAAAAGCTCGTAGACAAATGGTGTTGAAGTATGCTACGTGGAAAATGTTCGGTGACCGATGAGTCCAATGTCTAAATAACCGAAACTCCCTCTTCTTCTTCTTCTTCTTCTTCTTCTTCTTCTTCTTGTCCTGCAACAATTCTCAGCACTTCTGGATACAAATATGGCAGCCATGCTCATTCGCTCACCTTTCTTTTCCGTGAGTCCATTTCCTATTTCTTTGTTTACCTTTTCTGTTTTACATTTGCATTCCTTCCCATCTTTTTTGTTGTTGTATGCATTTCTGGGTTTATCTAATTCGTTCTGATGTTTCAATTCAAATTATGATTAGGACTCTGGTCATCTAAAACAATTATTGAACTGATAATCGTAATGGGTATTCAGGAATACTTGAAAACCATATAGAAATGAAGTTGAGGGTCCACAATTGTTCAATGTTATGTTTCTACTTTCTAGAGGTTGTTACCAGCACAATGATACATAAACAAACCTCATCTGCAAGATAATTACCCTTTAACATTCTTATTTTGAACAAGTTCCCTGCACAATGAATTGCTCGAAAAGTTGTTTTCTTTACGAATTATGTGGTGGAGTGGATTCTCTTTAGTAACTCTTATTTGGGGCTTGCTATAATGAATCATTATTAATGATTGTTGAACTGGGTTGGTTAACTTCAATTTACAGGGTCCCAGAAATGCTAGAGAAATGAGGAATATCATGAGAGGCAAGTCTGCTATCGTTACACCCAAGTGTATAGTATCAGTAACCTTGTCTTTGCCACACTGCCAGTATGTTCCATTTTAGACTTATGAGTGATGCCATGTTCTTGAAATCGATTGTTTTATACAGAAGTTATTCAATTTAGTAGCACCAATTTGCGATTACCAAGGAGTCAAAGAAGATTCATTTCTTTTCGTGGCTTGTTGAATTCTGTCCAAGCCTCAGCCCAAATATCTGTCCCAGGCACTTCATCAACGAGGGAAGAAAAAGTGCCTTTGAACTTCTTGAGGGACAAGAAGGTGGCTCCGGATTCAGATCCCCCTAGCTTGCAAGATGTCAACCTTTTGTATCAGTTTTTCGATCAAAGGTAAATAATCTGATTCCCCCGTTACAGATTATTCAAATGCTGTATTCGTTGCTGCATAAGAGGTTCCCTTCGGTGCTGGAGGGTTTCTAAATTCTTTACTACTATGTTTGACACTTTCTTTACTAAATTTCTTATTATTTATTATTCTCATATTCTGTATTGCAGTACCAAGCTGGTGGTATTGACTGGAGCAGGAATTAGCACAGAATGTGGTATTCCCGACTACAGAAGGTTCTTCTCTTCTTTGATATAGTTAATTATGCTTTATGAGGTGCATGGAACTTTGTGTTAGCAGCCTCTGATATTGAGTATCCAAGCAGAAAACATTAAGAATTATTAATTTCAGAAAATTTAAGGTTATAGTACTTTTTTGTTTTCATGATGATAAGTTTATATATATCTAATGAAAAGATAATAGGACCCCTGATTTAGTCTAGGGAAGTCGTTTTGGATGCTTCTGGATCACTAATCCATCAATCCTTTTGAGGCTATTCTTACTTGTTGAATTGACTCTTCTCATGTGATCATATTCTATCCTGCCTTGTAGTTCCACAGTCAAGCCCCTCTATGCCATTAAGTAAAATGTTGATAATGTTGAGTAATGTTTGGCAAAGGGTTTTAGGTTCCCAATCGCATAAACAACTTTCTATTCAACAGTTTCTCATGGGTTTTGAAAATGTACCCCATTTATTATATTTATTTTGTTTATTTACGTGCTATGAGAGAGGGGCACCTTGGAACAGCAGATGGTTTATTCTGAATGACCTTTGTGGTGAAGGGTTCATGTCGAGGAGTATGGGTTTGTATAACCTGCATTTTTTTTTGAACCCCTGCAGTGCCAGTAGTCTCACGCACTAGGGCACGCTTCTTAACCAGATACATTTATAGCTACAAGCAATTTTTGACAGTTTTGTTGACATATGTTGGTTCTTCAGAGGTAGTCAGCTAAGTTAAACAGCCAAGTCTGGGTTGCTACTATTTGCCTGTTTGTTAGTTTTATATCACATACTTAATAAGTCATATATGTATGTGTGTATTACGTTACGGTATTTTTGTCTATAAGAAGCACAACGATTCTATCATATTTGCTAAGCTGGTATCTATGTCAAAGTGCACATGCTCTCAATGGGTTTCTTGCTATTATTGAAGCATCATTGGATGTTATCTTTGTGACCATACACTTTCTGCTATGCATTATTTAATCTCATCTAATATATTCCATCTTTCTTGTGTTGCAGTCCAAATGGAGCTTACAGTTCTGGTTTCAAACCAATTACCCATCAGGTGATCTGAAGGCATGTGCTATCATACTAACTCCTACTTCATCTTCAACTAGGGAGTGCTATTTAATTGTTTTCATAGGAAGGGTTCATGATATCTTTTGATAGTTCTGACTTCTAATGTTGTGAGCTAAATTGTAGTCTAAAAGTAATGCACTTAGAGCAAAAGGGAAAGGTAATGGTAGACATATCCCTTCAGTGGTATAGAAGTGAAAGAAATGAAAGAGCAGCAGCTTTAGCTGTGCCAACCAAAGCACATTCTGATTCTAGTGCTATGAAGTAAAGTTATTAAAGTGCAAGACTTGAGATTATTTTCAATTATTTTTTGAAGGTTGTTTGAAACAATAAAACAGACCTTTTTTCAGCTTGTAAATCATGTTTACATCTCCATGTTAATTGTCCATTAATTTTAGCAGCAGATGAACCTTTCGAAAATGTGTTCAGTAAAGAATATCTTGATGCATTTCCTTTCCATAGGCCTTGACTGAAGTATTGCATATAACTTTAGAAGATTGAGTTTAACGGAATTACATAGAATTACAAAAGAAAAATGCATCGGTTGTGTATCTTTGTTTTATAATAAAATTGCATAAGGTTTTTATTTACTTTTTTTTTCTAACTGAACTTGGCCTAAATGTGACTTATTAACAGAGGCTCAGAGCTTTACCTTGAACTAATGTCATTCTCTGATTTTATGAACAGGAATTTCTCCGCTCTAGTCGGGCTCGTAGGCGTTATTGGGCAAGGAGTTATGCTGGGTGGAGACGGTTTAATGCTGCGCAGCCCAGTGCAGCTCATACTGCTTTATCATCTCTAGAAAAAGCTGGTCGGATTGACTTGATGATTACACAAAATGTTGATAGGTACTAGCTACTTGCCTCTTACTCAGTCTTAGTCGCATGTAACAACCTTTAAGTGGTGAATAAATTTAAATTGAAAAAAACATAGCCTTAGTGCTCTTCGTAACGTCTAGGACAAGTTAAGCAGGAGTAACTCCTCGTTACTGTTTCAGGTTGCATCACCGTGCTGGTAGCAATCCAGTTGAATTGCATGGAACTGTGTATTCCGTGATTTGTGTAGATTGTGGTTTATCCTTTTGCCGGCAAATATTTCAGGATCAACTTAAGGCCCTTAATCCAAAGGTTAGTTTCACAAAACATATTTTTGCACTAATTGTCTGAATGTTTGCTTAACTGTAGCTGTTAAGTTTTTGTTTATCTATTTATTTATTTATTTGTAGTTGTTCCCGATGGTCGCCTAATGAACAAATAAAATATGTTGTCATTGCAGTGGGCAGCAGCAATTGAAAGTTTGGACTATGGCAACCCTGGATCAGACAAGAGCTTTGGTATGACGCAAAGGCCTGATGGTGACATTGAGATCGATGAAAAATTTTGGGAGGAGGATTTTCACATCCCTACATGCCAAAAGTGCAATGGAGTGCTGAAGCCTGATGTAAGACATTTTCCAAGCAAATTTTTAATTTCGGCATCTAAAAGGATTAAGTTACTATTTCTTCATGTCAGGAAGGTCTAGCTAAATCAGTTACTTATTCTGTGCATGATCAATGTATACTAGGCTTTAGAATCATCACTCTTACATTCATATCATTCTATGAGGCTGGTAAATGTGTCATGACCCAACTATATGAGAACTTTCATAGTAAATTTCTGACAATGGTAGTTAATTAACATGCCTAATCAATGCAGTAAAACGACCGGAGTTACAGGAAACAAATATGACTTCATAATCTCACGCAAGCATTATGTACCATATTTCTCTAACTACCCACCTACCCACCCACATTTCATCCACCTTACTCCATTCTAGTTTAATTAAAGATACATCTTGATTCAAATACGAAAGTATGTTGTTTTGAAACCTAATGACATGCAGTGCCATTAGATTGGTTAACCTTGAGACATTCTGTTCCATCAAGTTATTGAGCCACACTGCAGGGCAGTAATAGTGATGAGAAAGGTTGGGTAGGGAGGTTAACAGGATTGGTGAACATTCAAGTTAGAACTCCAATCCACCCCCCTCCCTAATGCGTATTTTTCTCTTTGATGCTGCTTCTCCTCCTCCTTAGGTTTGTGAGTTTTTTAGTGTATTTTGTCTGTTTGGAAGATTTGGGCTTGTTTTCTTCAGCTTTGTTCTTCTGGGTTTTATTGTAATGTTGTCTTCTCAAAAAAAAAAAAAAAGTTAAGAGAGAAAGTGGGGGACTAGTTTTCAGCCCAAAAGAGAGCACACAAGTAGCAAGTTGGCTGCAAAATGAATAATTTTAATGTTGAACTCATGGATCTGACATTTTTTCATTCCACCCTTATCTGTAAGGAATGAAGTTCATTAAAAAGTAGAAATTTGAAATCAATGTTATGGAATAGAGTACACCTTACACCAGAAACACCTATAATATATCAATAAATACGAAGGAATAAAGTTGCAGAGATGCTTTTAATTCCATTTGCATTCAGCAATTATGACCAGTTCTAATGTTTTGTTCTAGTACACAGGGAAAAAGATGAATACTTATGGTGCTCTGTTTGTTATGATGAATTTAAGGTTGTCTTCTTTGGTGACAATGTCCCCAAGGACAGAGCTGCTAAGGTAATCCAAGCTGCAAAAGAATGTGATGCTTTTCTTGTACTAGGATCATCTGTAATGACCTTTTCTGCCTTTCGACTTGTCAGGTAAACATTATTTTCATTCCAACTTACTGTAGTTTTGGAAAAAGTCAGTTTCATGTCTTTTCTATACATAAGTGAGATTGATAGCTTTCCAGCTAAACACTGTAGCTTGATTACAAACTCTGACGCGAGCATGGAAAGCTTTTCCTTTAGGCTATAAGCTTAAAGGGAAAAATTCCTTGCCCCTTAGTCCTTTATCTATTGTTGAGACCCAGAGATTTTATAGTTAAACTTTATGTTTTATTCTTACAGAGCTGCACATGAGGCAGGTGCTGCCACTGCAATTGTAAATGTTGGAGCGACTCGAGCTGATGATTTTGTACCTTTGAAAATCAATGCTCGACTAGGAGAGGTATAAACTTGTTTTTTAGGCTGTGACTGCTGTTGCCTTTGTGGACTCTATAACATGATTTGTAGTGTTACAGATTTTGCCAAGAGTGCTTCACATGGGATCCCTCAGCGTCCCTGCGTCCAGGTGATGCTACTCGAAAATCAGTTGCTCAAATCGGTTATCAGAAGCTTTTTGGCACCACAAGAGATTCAGATGATTGTAAGGTTATATTGTCTATTCTCTGAATGTGTTTATAGAGCTTTGCTACAACTGTATTATTTTATCAATGAATTCTCATTCGTGGAGAGGGCCAGTCTTGAAGACTGTAATTAGTTCTTTGGAAAGAGACGGTTTGTCGACATGAAATGCCATGTCTGTGGCTCATACGTTACGTCATGCACATATGTATGGTTGTAACTTGTAAAGGTGTTTCCATATCTAGCTAAGTAAAGCTATGAACATAAATTTTTCTAACGATTGTCTTGTCTTTGTATAAAGTAATTTCAATTTTCATAGAAATTTCAAAATCAAGGGAATTATAATTTCATGAATTTAAATTCTATTAATTGAGAATTTCATTGTTTGGATTTCATGATGTAGAGTTTTAAAATGACAAAAATTTGTATTTAGACTAGAGACAAGCTGTGGTACTGGGATGTATATCCTACTTTTATTTTACATGTACTTGAACAAAAATTACAATGTTATGAATCAAATTACAACATTAAGAACACATTTACCAAATTTATTTACACTATTTACATGAAGTTAAACAAAATTACAACTATGAGAACAATTTGTTTAAAAAGTTGTAAAATGGTTGTACATTTTGTAATTACAATTATTAGAACAAGATTACAAACAATACGACTCAACATTACCACTTTGACTACAAATATTGTCACATTTGTAAATGTAGGTATCACATACGGGTAGGTACCATAAAATTTTCTTTTAGGGGACTAACCTCAGCTAAGAGAATTAACAAATAACGTCTATTTTGTGAGGAATTCAAGTCGAGAATTTAAACTCTTAAATCCCACTATTATTTTCCCGTGTAAATTACTAATTCTACGGAATAAAAATTCAAACGGGGAAAACTGTTTTAAGGAATTAGAAATATTTTTGATTAAATTTCTAAGAATTCACCTGCATCCAAAGAATGCAAAAGAAAATGAAGTGAACACATTTGTCCGAAAAAAGAAGAAATGAACACAAAAAATGTGTGCTTATGTTACTTTTTTTTTAGAAGAGTGTGTGCTTATGTTACTGATCAACCGAAAGCGGAAAGCCTCACCATGCTCATCAGATTCAGTCTTTTGGACAAATATTGAAGACAACTTTGAATATAGTATAGTTAGTTAGTTACCTTATCAAAGAAAAAAGCTTTCTCCAAGTCTTAGTTAACGACCATAGCAGCTAATCTTCCATTCTTCCGATTAAGTTAAAAACAGTTGATAAGAACATTATCAAAAATTAATCTACTAGAAGCAAAAACATCCTTAGTGTTGTGTGTGGGTGTTTTTTTTTTTGTTTTTTTTATTTGTCAAAAATGAAGATAAATTTCAATAATGTTATAAACTAAGAAATGAGAGAGAGATGATAGAGAGACAATATGTCGGAGGAGGACGAGGAACTGTCTCATTCATTCTCATTAGACTCCTTTATATAACAATCTGGTTTACATCATAATGACATAACTAACGAGTAATTGCGTGGACATCCACATATATATAATATTTACAACACTCTCCCTTGGATGTCCACCAATGAATGATATGGTGTTGGACGTGCTTATTGTTGTCTCGTTAAAAACCTTGCCAAGTAATAAAAACCCTGTGGGAAAAAAGCAACCCTAGTCGAAGGAGAAAAAGAGTGCAACGCGCATATGTCCTAGGTAACATAATCTTCAATGCTCCCCCTGATGAGAATCTTCCCCTAATTGATTAATGCAAGCTCCAATATCATGTATCTGATAGAATACATGTATCTTATATAGTAGATATGATGTGTCGATCACAGAAGTGAGACTGTGTGAGCTTTGCATGAAGGGAACTCATCATGAGTATTCAATCCTGCAAAGGTTAGGATAATACCAGTAAAACTATAATTTTATGAATAAATTTTACCTCACATGATAAGAGACCAGATTCATTTGTTCAAATATATGATAAGACATAAGCTAAAACATAAAGATATTAAGAAATACTAATTGACACATTTACCTTCGTGCACTATTCTTAAGCACCAAAATTTAAATGACACACTTTAGCCATAAATGTCAATTTGTACAATTGATAATCTCATATAGGCTCAATAGGAGCTCTAGATAACATAAAATATTGCAATATCATGATTATAATCATAATTGAATTCGATATCTTAGTCTTGTCATAATAATCATTGAGGCAATAAGTCATATTTTAACTATAATAGAATGAGTATATGAGCTTCAGACTATATGATTTCATGAGTGAGCTTAAAGCTCTAATAATCATTCATGGAGTTGCCTTTGGCAATATCAATCCTTTAAGGATTTGGTTAAGCAATTTGCTTATAATGACACATAAAATTTAAGGACATGCGTAAATGTGTCTTTACCATCTTCATAATAAAACAAGACAATTTGCCATAAGCCTCTCATCTATACCAGCCATATGTAACACTATACTTATAGAAAAAATTGTCATTTGGAGAAAAAAGGTAAAGCATGTCTCTAAGAGAGAAATTGTGTCATAGTGATTCAAATACAGTAAAAATGTCACCCCTATGGAATTTAGGGATTGTAAAGTCCAAGTATTTTGTCACATTTTCAATTTCATTGGAATTGCCTCTTTCCAATTTGACCAATAGTATAGTTTGTCGACATAACAAAACGTGGAGCAATATACAGCACTTGATGATATTAGTAGTTACTATAGATAAGATGTATCATCAATTTTCGATCTCACATATTCATGCATGCATGCATAAGCTATAATAAGCTTTAGAGATATTGAGTACTCGTGCCTCTAATAGGGCTAATATAATTTATTTGAGAATGTGGATCTTTATATAACCTCATGAAGAGTGTTATAGGGTTTGTATAATCTTCCCTTATAAGGAACTATTCACATTGGACTTAGTGGATATATTCCACAACATAAATTCACACCGTTACATTAGTCTATTCTCCCTCTAACGGCGAAATGACTATTATTTTGACCATACACAAATATGCGTTTAAAACAAATAATTGTCTACCAATTGGTGGGTGGTGAGCCCAAACTAAAGTTTTGGTCAAAAAATATGTGATGATTTTTGTCACTTTCTCAATTAATTGATTGAGATTCTCCATAAAAGTAAAAGGAGGAATTCATGGTGGATAAATATCTCAACACCAATTTTAGAATAAATTATTCTCCCCCTTATAGCAAGGAAAGTATTACTAAAAGTGATAACCCGCAAAATATGCGGTTACTGGTTACATTTCCTTGTATTGTACAACATTATAAAGTTGTAGAGGAGTCTAAGTGACATTATAAATTGACATAGACTTGTCATGTCAAAATTTGGCTAAATGAAACATATGGTTTATGTATACAGTATTACTAAAAGTGAAACATATGGTTTATGTATACAGTATTATTTTAAGTATTACTAAAAGTGATAACCCGCAAAATATGCGGTTACTGGTTACATTCCCTTGTATTGTACAAAATTATAAAGTTGTAGAGGAGTCTAAGTGACATTATAAATTGACAAAGACTTGTCATGCCAAAATTTGGCTAAATGAAACATATGGTTTATGTATACAGTAGTATACTATGGTTGATTAATACAACCTAATTACGTGGAATTTATCTTCACCAAAATATTCCCTATCGGTAACAAGATATGAGCTCAATTTTGGCCATCAATCAACATTTTGCATCTCTTGAGATGATTGTTACCTTAACTTGTATATATCAATTGCGAAATATCAGCAATTGTAACAGGGAGCCCCTTCTGCTGCGGACCGTAGAGTTACGGACCGCTTACGGACTTTTAAAAACCAGTCATTAGATTACATGAATGGTGCAGACCTTCTCCTTCTCTTTATTTGTCGTCGTCATCTGCACTCGTATAAACTGATCTCAGTCCCAATCATCTCACACCCACATTCTTACTTTTACTTCTCCCGCGAAACCCGCCAAAAGTTCCCGCGTAGACCTCCTTTATCTCTGGAGTCTTCTCATTCCAAAGGTCCAGAAACTTATTTCGATCTTCTCTCTCTTTCTCTCACACCCCTGCGTCTAAGCAACAGAGTTCCCTCTCCAGGTAAGAAATTATGAATCTCTTTCATCAATTTTTCTTTTTTCTTATGTTGTTCTTGAATCTTGAGTTCGTGGCATAATCTTATGGCTGTATCTTTCCCCTACACCTTTGTGCCTTATTGGGTTTTTGAAACTCTAATTGTGTATTTGGATTTGAATAACTATTAATTATTGAATATATGGATCAGTGTGAAATTGGCTGATTTTGTTAATTTGTTATTCAGAGCAATACCCTTGCCTTTTGTTGTTGAAATGGATGACGATGTTGAAACTGGAAATCCTTATGCTGCATTTATGGTGGATGCAAATGAAAATGATTATAGCTGTGTTTACACCCCTGAAGTAGCAGAGGAATACATACCAAAAGTTGACTAGATATTTGAGTCTTTACAAGAAGTATACGACTTCTATAACAACTACGCAAAGATGGTAGGTTTTGGTATTCGAAGTCATTCTCAGAAAAAATGTAAAGGTTCAGAAGACATCTCTAGGAAAGAGTATGTGTGTTACAAACAAGGGAAGTTTGAGAAAAAAATGGATGTTGAAAGCAAAAGGAGTCGAGGGCTAGTACGATGTGGATGTCATGCTAGAATTGCAGTTTTACAAGTTGGACATAGTACAATGTACAGAATTTCAAACTTTGTGGAGGAGCACAACCATCTCTTGTACCTGAAGAAGTACATCAATTGAGATCACACCGCAAGATGTCTGAAGCTAAAAAGATATTGTCACAACAACTTGGGTTGGTTAATATACCCCCACATAAACAATTTAGTATCTTGGAGGTGTAAGCAGGAGGGATACAAAACATTGGTTGTACAAAGACAGATTTATACAACTATGCAAGAGATTTGCAGAAAGAGTACAAGGGTCATGATGCAAAGATGCTGAATGAGTATTTTCATGGTGAGCAATCAAAAGATGATTCCTTTGTTTTTAAGATGGAGGCAGATGATGATGATAGACTTACACACTGCTTTTGGACAGATTCAAAGTCAAGACGTGCTTACAAGTTTTATGGTGATGTTGTCGTATTTGATACCACATATAACACTAATCGGTATGGTATGATCTTTGCGCCACTGTTAGGGGTAAATAACCATGGGCAAACAATTGTACTTGGTTGTGGTTTCTTAAACAATGAGACCACTGAGTCGTTCATTTGGTTGTTTGAGCAGTTTAAAAAAACTATGTCAGTTGGTTCACCAAAAATTATTATTACTGATCAGGATCCTGCAATTGGAAAGGCCATTTCCCAAGTGTTTCCAAGTTTGTTTCACCAATATTGTATATGGCATATTATGAACAAATTCTCTGAGAAAATAGGTGCTTCTGTTCATCAACATTCTCTTAGTGAACTTAAGAAGTGTGTATGGGATTCAGACACCAAAGAAGAGTTTGATGCACGGTAGATAGAGGTGATTGATAAAGGTAAACTGAACAACAATGAGTGGTTCTCTTCAGTCTACGAAATGCGTTCAAGATGGGTGCCAGCATATGTGAAACATGTATTCTCAGCAGGAATGTCGACGAGCTCACGAGCTGAAGGTAACCATGCATTTTTCAAAACTTATGTTTCAAAATATAATACTTTAATGGACTTCATACTACGGTTTAATAGGGGGCTTGCTCACCAACGTCATGAAGAGTTAATTGCTAACCATGTTGATGTCAACCAAAGACCTCTGTTCAAAACCCCAATGATGATGGAAAGGCAAATGACAGAGATTTATACTCATAGAATTTTCAAGAAGTTTCAACTTCAGTTATGGTTATCTTGGGGATGTGTACTTCAAGTTACAATTGATAATGACATTGTATGTGTTTACAAGGCAACAGAAAGGAGAAAAGATGGAAGTTTGAAGGTACGAGAAGTTACATTTGACAAGGTTGTTGATAAGGTTGCATGTAGTTGCAAAAAATTTGAGTTTGAAGGAATCTTGTGCAGACACATATTGACATATATGAAATGGAAACAAATTGAGTATTTGCCAGATCAATACATTCTAAAAAGGTGGACTAGAACAACTAGTTCAGATTTGGTGGTTGAAGAGCATGGTAAGTATATATGTGATTTTGGTCATGATTCATTGCTAATGAGGCAAACAATATTGTCCAAAGTCGCTGCTGAGCTGATTGACGGGGCATTGGTATCTAAAGAGGCATGTAAACTCTTGGAAGAGAATTTCGAAAGCATGAGGAAAAAGATAAAGTCTGTGGTTGATAATAGTACAAATGTTAGAGGTAGTGAAGAAAATGTTACTATTGATTCTTGTGGAGGCTGTGATGAAAATGTAATTACTAATACAGCTGAAGACCATGAGACCGATCAAAATGTTGTTCATTGTCACCCACAACAGTTGAATGATCCACTTCCAGTAAGGGCAAAAGGCTCTGGTAAAAGGTTAAAAGGAGGAAAAGAGAAGACAATGGACAAAAAAGGCCATCATTGCAGCATCTGTAAACAGGTTGGACATAATAAATAGAAGTGTCCAACTCTTAATAGTCAGTAACTTGTAATTGATTAAGTGCTCACTCTTTTAATTGCAAGATTTGGTTTCTCAATTAGATTAGAAGGTGAAGTGGTTGTAGTTGAACATGAAATGCTTCATTTTGTAACGGAATGTAGAGTTAATTATCTTGCAATGATATCTATATAGTTCTTTTTATCTGTTTGTTGGACTTCTTGAAAGTGAGCATATTCCTAGAAACAACTTCCTTGAAATCTGATCCAAAACAACAGCCTTGGCTTGGTTAATAAGGTTTGAGTTTATCTCACAGACAATTCTAATTGATGAAAGAGATTCATAATTTCTTACATGGAGAGGGAACTCTGTTGCTTAGACGTAGGGGTGTGAGAGAAAGAGAGAGAAGATCGAAATAAGTTTCTGGACCTTTGGAATGAGAAGACTCCAGAGATAAAGGAGGTCTGCGCGGGAACTTTTGGCGGGTTTCGCGGGAGAAGTAAAAGTAAGAACGTGGGTGTGAGATGATTGAGACTGAGGTCAGTTTATACGAGTGCAGATAACGATGACAAATAAAGAGAATGAGAAGGTTTGCACCGTTCGTGTAATCTAATGGTTGGTTTTTAAAAGTCCGTAAGCGGTCCGCAACTCTGCGGTCCGCAGCAGAAGGGGCTCCATTGTAACAGATCATGTCCTTAATTGGATTATATGCAAAAATAATTTGGGCATAATTCATGATCATGAATATAGAGCAAATCCAAGCCTTCTTTTTATCAAGGTCTTGGCCGAAGTTTATGAACAATACACCTTCATTTGAAATTTTGGCCAAAATAATATATTCGAATTTTGAGTTTGGGATAGTAGTCCATACGAGTATATACATATACTCCATATTAATATTACAATGTCATGGAGGATCATCCAATCATAGCCTCATCAAATTTCATATTACACTCAATTAATGAGTCATAGTTGGTGGGATGGTTGTGTACGTAAACCAACCCAAATGATAGAGCAACCAACTTTTGTAATCAACGCTTTTAGCGTAATTAGTGTAATTTATCCAAAAATATTTCACATCATGACATTTTGGTAACAAAAGTGGTAGTAATCTCATTATTAGAGCAATTAAGCTTGATAATAAAAATGAGAATAACCACATTCATGGCAATAAGAATGATAATGAAATTATCATTTATAACAATGACTAACTTCATGGTAATAAAACGTCATTACGTTTAATTGATGCCAAATTATAGACTTACAATTAATCAGTGTTCAGAACACCATTGTTGATCATGTCAACGACATGTTTAATTTTCATCCTCCACAAAACAAATTGTTGATTTCGAGTAGAGTGATGTATAATGGCTTAGATCAATCCCAAAGAGACCAATATATATAATTGATTTCAGGTCTAATTATTGCCTCTCGGGAGGGCTTGGTAGAGTGCCACTAAATTTTAGGGCATGCATCAAAGGTGCCAAAAGGTGTTACTATAGCCATATCGGGATCCATATTGGAACATGTATGTTCCCTCAAAATGATTATATATCATATTCGAAACTGAAGTTTCAAAGTGTTCATAAATATGAACAATGGATCCTATATTCCCATACGGAAAACACGAGAAAAAAATTCGTGTGATCATGTCTATAGAGTCACAGGTCTAAGACTACTCGGTCAGCAGACTCGAGTCTTGACTATTGGAACATGAAGTTCTAAAAGTCGTATCCATAAACACGTATATATAAAAGGGAATGAACACATATATAAAATTGATGTTCAAAAAAAAAAAACTCATAGATCATTAACCTTGGTCATAAGCAATCTTGTTGCACCATAGACATGTGGATCATCATGGAGTTCATAGAAGAAGAAGAAGAAGAAAAAGAAAGATAAGAGCAAATTCGTGCTGATAACGTGTTATAAATTAAGAAATGAGAGAGATAGATGATAGAGAGACAATATATGGGAGGAGGAAGAAGTGTCTCATTCATTTTCATTAGATTCATTTATATAAGAGTTTGATTTATATCATAAAAACATAATTAACGAATAATTACGTAAACATCCATATATATAATATTTACAACAGATAATAACTTGTGTGGACAGTAAGGTAGAGTGACCTTATAAAAAATCGTGCCCGATCTAAGCAAGGAAATCGAGTGCCGCACTCTTACCGTCAACTAGACACATCATCCATCGATTGTATATATATAATGTACATGATCATAATATATTTGACGATATAAACTGCCATGCGAGTTGTCTTGTCAAAATGGGGCAAGAACATAGGTACGTGGGCACTCTCACAAATAACGAGCAAAACCATCTTGCAAATCGTAACTCGACACGTTCATACAAAGTGATTGCAATGTATGTACCCCCAAGTATCAGTTTGGCAATGAATGAACAAATCATACACGAAAATTGTGAAACATGATCACTAAAACCAAGTGCAGATGTCCAAACGGTATAGTTAGGCAAATGTGGTGGAGATTGGCCTTGAAGATATTTTAATCCAACAAGAAAATAAGAAGAGAAGAAGAAAGAGAAGGAGACGGTAATGGGTCCATACGCAATGAATGCAGTTGTTTCCCATTATTTCACTTGCATAACTTTCTCAATGCTTCTGTCTAACGACACCATTTTGTACTGTGAAGTTGGGTGAGCAAGCACATGTGGCTATCACTGTCGCACTGTAAATACCACACCCTCAAAGACCTACTCTTGTCCTTGTTTCATCTACTTTTGTCAAATTTTTTGACTTCTTGTTACAGACAGAGCATTCAGGACTCTTCTGAATATCTCTCTGTTCGGTCCCTTTCACGTTTTGACATCAAAGATTGTTTCTTGGAGTTTTGAGTTCCCCTGAGGTCATTAGTTGTAGTCCTGTATAGTTGCCAACAACAACAACAAGAATGGCAGAGGAAGCAGTTGCTGCTCCAATTCGTCGCGTTCTTCTCATCTCTGCTGGAGCAAGTCACTCTGTTGCTCTTCTATGTAAGCTTTCCTCTTTTTCATTGTCTGGTGATCAGTTAGTTGGTTACTGGGTTTTGGAGTCACTAATCAAACAAGATCATGGTTTTTATTAGTTTAACTGACTTGATTTGCATATTTGGATTGAGGGTCTGCCTTGTTGCATTACTCAGGAATGTGCATAATGCCGATGTCTGGTCCACTTTTCGTTTGATTGCTGTTGATATGTGTAAATTGGAAGACATATAAGATGTTGTTGTAATGGTGCTTATAGGATTTTGTTATGATGTGCAGCTGGTAATGTTGTTTGCTCGTGGGGACGAGGGGAGGATGGGCAGTTAGGCCATGCTGATGCCGAAGATCGAATTTCACCTACACATTTGAGTGCATTGGATGGCCATCAGATAGTATCTCTTACTTGTGGAGCTGATCATACAACTGCTTATTCTGACTCGCGTTTGGAAGTGTATAGTTGGGGATGGTCAGTTCTTTCTTTTCCAATTGTTATTGATTTTGAATACTTTCATTATATACTACATCTTGAGAACAGATTCCATTATGATTGCTCTTTCACTTTTGGGCCGCATCATTGTCTAGCAGTCTAGGCAGCAGCACTAATACTAACCTTTCTGTTTGCGTTTACTATTTATTTGTTCTTTTAATTTCAGTTTGACTCATCATTTGAATGGTTTGCAAAATTACCATGGGAAATGAAAGAAATTCTTTCTATTTATGTTTTTAAGTTTTGAGGTTGATAAAATCTTATAGAGAGGTGTGAAGAGGAAAGTTATTGTAAGATGTGTGTGGCAAGATGTATTTGGTATAATGGAATCATAGAGTTAAGTGAATTACAACCTTGCAGTTCTTTTGTGCTTTGTTGTAAGTACGTCTTTCTACTTTTTTAGGGGTGATTTTGGGAGATTAGGTCATGGCAATTCGAGCGACTTGTTTACGCCTCAGCCAATAAAGGCACTGCATGGTCTGAAGATAAGGCAAATTGCTTGTGGAGACAGCCATTGTTTAGCAGTGACAATGGAAGGTCAGGTACAAAGGTTAGTTGTCTTTCCCTAAATTCTTCCCCCTCCTCTCCTCTTTTAAGCTACAGTGTTTCTAAACTATTGACTCAATCCCAAAGTGCTTTTGCTCGATTTTCAATATCAAGGTAACATCTCCTTTCCCAAAACCTTTAGCCAGAGAAGTTTCATCTAAGAGTTACCAATATCATCTAAGAAAAGGGAAAAATTCTGTAGAACAATGTTGTCTAGGAGCTAGCAAGACCAAGACCCCCACATGAACACATTTTATTCAATTTTGAACTCCCAATTTCATAGGCGCCATTCCATTGCCATATACATTTTTCTGTTATGCATTTATATTGATAAATATTATATAAAAGCCAAAAAGGTAATTCCTTGCGACACTTTCTAGCATTAGAAAAACAGAAATAGTTTATTGAAAGTACAGTTTCCCTGTATTATGTAGCCGCTGTGAGCCAATAGGTTGCCATGGTAGGCTGATAAACAGTACTACATGCTTAACAATAGTAAATAGTTCTTATTTAGTATACATTTTATTGGTTGTAGGTTGTAAGTTTGTGTATCAGATCAATTTTGATTAAGCTATATCTTAAAATTATATACTGCAATGCCGTTCTGCGAAAGTTTACGAGAATGTTTTGATCTGGTGTATAGTATTTTTTTGCTCATGTTCTGAGAATAATAACTTGAATATTAGGGAATTTCTACTAATGAGTTTCTTTATCTTTTTGTGCGAACTTCATTGAAGTTGGGGGAGGAATCAAAATGGTCAACTTGGTCTTGGCACCACAGAAGATTCTCTTGTGCCACAGAAGATTCAAGCGTTTCAGGTATTGTAGGTTAAATTGGTTATTGAATGCATATATATTTTAAGGTGATGGAGTTGAATCAAACAAAAGATGGTAAAGAATGGTTAGTCTTGCAGTCGTGGATGGGGCGTAAGACAAGCACTTAAGTTCCTTACAAAGAAAAATACAAATGACCCTACAATTTGTTCTGCTGTTTAATCATACCTTGTGATATGTAGATGAAAGTGACATTCTTGATCTTCTTGCAGGGAGAGTTTATCAAAATGGTTGCTGCTGGTGCTGAACATACAGCAGCTGTTACAGAAGATGGGACATTGTACGGATGGGGATGGGGGCGCTATGGTAATCTGGGCTTAGGTGATAGAAATGATCGCTTGGTTCCAGAGAAGGTTTCTCTTGATAATGTATGTCTAGGATCTTGTATTATCCCTTTCATTTTAGTTTAAGAAAATATGCAATATATTAGAATACTGAAATTTCTTATCAGAAATAAAGTAATGGTAATTACAGTACTAAGTAAAAAGGGAGTTCACAGCTATTATTTGAAAACTTTTCAAGTCAAAACAGAATTCAAAGAAGTATTATTTGAATAGTCTGTTAACAAGAAACTTTTAACAATGCAGGGCGAGAAGATGGTTATGGTTGCTTGTGGGTGGCGGCATACAATATCAGTTTCCTCATCGGGTCAACTATACACATATGGGTGGAGCAAATATGGTCAACTTGGACATGGTGATTTTGAGGATCACCTTGTACCTCACAAGCTAGAAGCCTTGAGTGACAAATTTATTTCTGAGGTGATCTCTTTAGCTTTTACATGATATTGTGTTGTTTTCCTTTTCCTCAACAGAAGTCATGAAGTTTTTACTATTCCAAAACCAAATTTGATTAGGTTTAGGGCTCACTTGTGTCCACATTATAATGAAGGCTACTTAGGCTAGTGTGCACAGCAATACTTGTGAAAAATGTTGATTCCAACTGATAAAAGTATGGGGTTCACATCCAAAACCAATTGGCAATGGGTGGAGTGACCCAAACCCTTATAAACCCACAAGCAAGGTCCCATATTCCCTGATGTGGGGATTTATATCTCAACACACTCCAGCACGTGTGGCGAATTTTCAAGCCATACACGTGGACAACTTTTTGGGTGACGTGGAGTTCGTGTGGCCATTATGCTTCACACGTGGACATGGGTAACCCGCTCTGATACCATGATAAAGTAGTATGGGGTTCACATCCAAAACCAATTGGCAATGGGTGGAGTGACCCAAACCCTTATAAACCCACAGACAAGGTCCCATATTCCCGATGTGGGGATTTATATCTCAACACCAACTAATGCATTTCTAAAATCTCTTTAATATCCGCTCTGATACCATGATAAAGTAGTATGAGGTTCACATCCAAAACCAATTGGCAATGGGTGGAGTGACCCAAACCCTTATAAACCCACAGACAAGGTCCCATATTCCCGATGTGGGGATTTATATCTCAACACCAACTAATGCATTTCTAAAATCTCTTTAATATTCTAGTTTCACCAGAAGTAGATAATTAGTAAGAGTGGACATGCTTCAGTAGATATAGATAATAGTAATGGTCTATGGGGTACAGAACAGGAGGTATTCCTCTCCATTAAATAAATCTGTAAACTTGTTGTAGGCGGCATTCAAGTTTATGCCCTTGTAGGTGCAAAACAACTCGAGACTTTTTTGTTGACTTTTGCTCAAATAGAGTTTCATGGTGATGCGGCCGGAGAAGTAATCACGAGTTTATGGTTGATCATAATGTAGCAGAATACCCTTGTCTGTTTGTGCATCAAGATATAAGGTGGCTAAACTGCTATTCAACATTCTGGATCTTCAAATAAGATAATAAAACAGTATGAAGCCATTTCTTTTGTAGAAATAGGCTATTGGAGGTATTGCCAGAAACAAAAAGACTCTATTCACTAATCTTCTCTTGCCAATCCCAGTTATTTTTTTTTGTTAAACAACCCATTTATATGAAATAAGAGCAAAATTGTTGATAAAACCAAATGAACTCCCCTTACAGTAGTCCTGGGATTCTGAGCACCTAACCTCTTCACTACAATGCTCAACTCTGTGCAAATGCAACTTGTAGACCTAGTTCCTTAACGATTAGCCACCCGTCGTTATACTTGTTACCTAAAGGAAAAATAAACATAAAAGCACTAGATTTGTAATTACATATTAGCTCAAGTATACATGGATCAACTATCTGTGTGTGTGGATCTTCAGCTGATATGTGAAGCATTTAAAAATAATAATTTGTCCTGTATAGATTTTCAGTCGGATCAAGCTTGTCGTTGTTTTTCTTTTTTCCTTTTTATCAAGTTTTCTTGGCATGAATATTATCAGGTTGCTGGTGGTTGGAGGCATACTATGGCATTGACATCTGATGGACAACTTTATGGCTGGGGATGGAATAAGGTTGTCATTTTCTGTTCCCTTATTTCCACCTTTAATACTTTATTAATTTTTCTAGTTATGGTTGTTTTTGTTTAGATGAACATGGGCCTTGCAATGCCATTGTCAGATGAAAAATAGCTATTTTGCAATGCCATTGACAGATGAAAAATAGCTCATTTTGAATATTTCTGTTGCCAAACACTCCAATTCATGCAAGACGGTAGATGTCTTTTTATTGGTTTTTTTTTTTCCCTCGTCTTGTGTTGATCAATGGAGAGCTTTTGACTACCATTATCTGCTTTTTATGGTTCTATTT
This sequence comes from Fragaria iinumae, assembly GCA_009720345.1. Taxonomy (NCBI): domain Eukaryota; kingdom Viridiplantae; phylum Streptophyta; class Magnoliopsida; order Rosales; family Rosaceae; genus Fragaria; species Fragaria iinumae. The sequence goes on along the minus strand of CM019117.1, from coordinate 17,995,827 downwards.
TATTTTGTATTTTTCATCTTATTAGTAAGTTTGTTTCCTCGGTTTCTGCTGTTTATGAGTTACATTTTCGTCTTTCATGAGCAGTTTGGACAGGTTGGAGTTGGTGACAATGTGGATCACTGTTCCCCTTTGCAAGTAAAATTTCCCAATGAGCAGGTAGCTCCCAAAGTCGGTTAAGATAGGCCATGACTTGATATTTAGTTTTGTAGAGATTTTCTTCTTTTGTTTTATTTTCTGAGAGAAGCTTTCCTTATTTGTATTTGTTTTTTGTGCTAATGATAAGCACCTTGCACTTGACAGAAAGTAGTTAAAATTTCTTGTGGATGGAGACACACACTTGCCGTGACTGAAAGGCAAAATGTATTTTCATGGGGGAGAGGTACAAATGGACAGCTTGGACATGGGGAATCTGTTGACCGGTAATTTATATTTAGGTTTTAAATTTCTGTCACGTGTATGTTAGATAATTGTTATCGTGTCCTACTAGTTAATGCTTTAACCTTCTGGGAATATGGGTATATCAACAAAATGATACCAATATGATTGTCATTCTGCTCTTTTCTTTCATACATGCTTAAGATGCTGCATTTGTGTGAATTTTATATAGGTTTGAATAACATATAATTTCCTGAATCACCTCGTATCAGCCAAAAAGTTGCTTGCGAAGTCTGCTTGGGTATGCCAAAGTTGTCAAGGACAATAAGCATCTAAGACATTAGGATTCTTGAAATATAAATGTATATATACATGAGAGATACTGATAAATCCTTATCCCTATTAGGCCTCGAGATGTACTTGGCAGAGTTTTCATGCTAGGATAGAGGCTGAAATAAATTTGGAGGTACTAAATAGACTGATTACTGTAGTCTTAGCTTTATTTCAGGGTGTTATCTTCATGTAAAGGCTGATTCTAATACATGATGAAGTTCTATATAAACTGGTGTACTCATTTCTATCTTTGTGATAATAGAACAGTTCTATTGTTCTGAATTCTATGTTTGATTACGGGGAGTTGCGGAGTTTACTTGAATCAAGTTGTATGCCACCGACCTAGGCTAAAACACCTTTTCTTTTGATGGACGATGGAAAAGTACAATTTCTCATTGAAGTGTAGAATTTTGGTAAACCTAATAGTTCTCACTTCAAGCTAGAGATCTAAGACCACTAAAGAAACCAAACTGTGAAAACGAAACTCTGTAGAGAAACTTATGGACTAGATGGTTCAACCCCTAAGACTCTTCACAAGACCCACTTGATTCTGGTAACAATGGATGGTGGTATTATGCGTGCTTAATTTATGTCTCATCATAGCTAATAAACACGACCAAGAGACAAATATACACTATAAAGGAATAGTTGGTGACTATAAAACTGAAGCCATATAATTCCTGTGGTTTATACTTAAGCCCTCTGTTTGTGCCTCACTAGTTGATTCCAGGAAAAATCTACGACCAATCTTTTCTGTAGGAAGAATCTTGGTTGTGGCTATGCCTATTCTGGTCATGATGATAAAATGTCTGTACAGCTGTATGCTTTCTCAGATAGACAAAATTAAAAACGGTTGTTGAAGTTTATATAATGATTGCACCATACTCTTCTGGTATAGTAATCAAGGTTGATTGGGCAGTTCCCGGTTCTTGCTTTTGTATGAAGATTGCTCTTTTCAATGGTCAAATTTTTCACAATGAATCTAATCATGAAAGAGTAAAACGTGGTAGTTGCATGCCGACTTGCATATTTTCATTTAGTCTACTGTCTGGAACTGAAACCACATATGTTATATGATTGTATTCATTGCTGAAGTTTCAAACTGATGATACATTTAAAATTGAAGGAATATTCCAAAGATTATAGATTCTTTGAGTGCTGATGGATGTAGTGGGCAACAGATAGAATCTTCAACAGTTGATCCTTCATCAGGTGTTGATTCTGCCATTGCCTTATTTTTATATTTTAATTTATTTTTTAGGCGACTTGAAAAGTCTTTGTTGCTAAAGCTGGGTCTTTCCATTAATTTTTCCTCCATTTGCTATCAACAGGGAAGATTTGGGTGTCGCCATCAGAGAGATATGCAATTGTTCCTGATGAAACTGTAAGTTTGTGTCCCAATATTTTCAGCTTCTAAGTGTGTAAGAGATACGCTATTTCGGAATATGGATATTCAGATTTTATATTACTACTATTGAATTGGAAACTACCATTCAAATTTCTTTAAAGAACTACATGTACAAGCAATTCTTGAAATTTCAGCCAACTCCCTGAAACTGTGTTAGAGCCTTGTATTTACTATTTAGAAAGACAAAACTTTGACAGCAACACAAAAAACCTGTTTTATCGAGATGTTTCTACTTCTAGTCCTTGTGTTTTGTCCTAAAGAATTGCTTGTTTTGATTCCTTTTACATGCTTTCTGGGTGGAAGGGACTCTGATGTTGTTCACATATTAAAATGTTTGGTAACCAAATTTTACAAGGTACTGACTCGGTTGGTTCTACAGGTTCGAGGGCAAACATCTGTTCCAGTCAAAGGGAATGTGAACGATGCAAGTGTTCCTGAAACCGACGGGAAACGCATACGGCTTTGATCATTTTTCAAGTGTACTTGAGAACAAGGATGACCTAACAAAAATGTTCATCGTCTCAAGTTGGTTATAAAATCATTCAATTTCGAAACACATGACATGTAACATTGTCCTTGTTTGAATGTAAACAAATTTATGACTGCTTGTTGGTTTTTAACAGTTTTTGTTCAAATGCATCCAATTGTCCCCAATTATTATATGTTTTCCCAGAAAAAATCTGCTATTTGATTTGTCTATCCGTGACATATCTCGGTTTCACTGTCCAAAATTTTCTCTGCATGAGAATGATTACTTTCCTTGTTCAGCTTCAGAAGGATTATAATTGTTAGTTTCTAATGAAATTTAAAAAAAGAAGATGTGGGTTTTATCTACAATTTTATGAATACGGGGGACTACAATTGTTAAAAAATTATTTTATCATAGATTATTAACAACGCACAATGACCAAACCATAAAAAAAACATAGTCAAGTCACATATCAACGTGAAGAATGCCTAGGAAGTATAACTGTAACTTAGAAATAACCCAAGAAACATGAGAATTTATCAAATAGTAAAGGCATATTCTCGAGATGTACGGTTATTTTCTACGATTTCGAAAAACATGGTCAAAAATCAATTTTTGAAGGCTCACTCTCTCCAGCTATATAGAAGTGTCAGGTAAATCATACTTGTACAAACCAATTCTGGTGGCATGAGAGAGTATTGGAGCGATTAGCATGCAAATATTTTAGTTAGGGCTGCCACTCGGTCGGTTCGAATCGGTAATGGGCGTTACCAACTTTAAAACCAAAGCTTTCGGTAATGAAATATGACTTTCAATTACCAAACCAAAAACTTCGGTATGAGATAAATCTTACCAACTTCGGATGTCGGTTTTTCGGTATTACCAAACTTCATAACAAATATATTTTCAAAATATAACAAAACAATACAAAACTATAAAATTTAAATATCACTTGAGTTTCTAGAGTCTGATAATACATATACAAAAGATAATCATTTCAGTACACATTATCGAGTATGGTTTAATTTTCTACCGAAATAGTCAGGATGTAAATGTTTCCAAATTTTTATATGAACAAGTTATGTGTCATCTATGTGAAAGTATGTGTGTGGAAGAGTCAACCAAAATAAGTCACATAAGGGCAGTAAAAGCTTTTTCGTGTAATAAGTGACGTTAAATTATGGTTGACCGTTTTGATCAAGACCTGAGCATTATTGAGTACAATTGAATTTTCTATCATAATTGTATTATACTATAATGATCACATCAGACGGTCGAATTTTAATTTTGTGAATTGTAATCATTGGAACCACAACATGCCTGGTAATGTGGTATAACTTATTTAGTAAGTTATATGCATATGTACATCTTTGTGAACCAACTACAAAGAGGAAGCAAAATTTTCAAAAACCTTGTGAACTATGATGTGATCAATATAGTGAAATACGACTATGGTAGAAAAATTAGGTATTTTTGATAATGTTTTGACCTTGATCAAGGCGGCTAACCGTATTTACGCTTGTGCTTCTAATGGGGAGCCCTATCATCAAGAGAGGTAAAAACATTCCTAAATTTTTACATGGGCGGTTACATGTCATCTAAGTGGGTTTGTCTATGTGTGTGTGTGATGAATCGACTAAGACGGGTAGGTAAGAGCGTTTTTATATAACAAGTAATATTGAATTAAAGTTGATCGCTTTAATTGAGACCCGAATGCTACCAAGTATAGTTGAATTTTTCTATTCATTGTCTTGTTTTTTACTAAATGGTATATACAATTGAAAACATGAGATAAGATTATTAGTCTGTGTGTTTTTAGAAATATAAGTCTTTAAATAATTAGAATTTCGGTAAATTCGGTATTTACCAAAAACCAAACCAACTTTTTCGGTATTTCTCGGTTTCGGTTTTTTTGATTTCGATTACCAAAATTCGGTTTACCAAATCATAAATTTTCGGTCGGTTTTCGATCGGTTTGGTATTTACCAAACCAAGTGGCAGCCCTAATTTTAGTCATCCAGCAATATGAAAGTTTCCACATCTCTTCTGGGTTCTCCCTCTGAGGTAAATTCTTAGCATCAAAATCTTGGTCACTGTCTAAGTCTCGAGATATTTACTATATATCTATTGCTTGAGTACTGTTCATATGCACTGTTCATCTACAGTAAAACAGTGCTGTGGAATTCCGGTACTGCCCTTACCTGTTTTGCTCCAGATGCTTCTCGATCAGCCGTGCAAAACGTCAGGTGAGAGAGGGAGGGAAGAGAACCCAGACTCCTCTACTCCCGCGTCTACTTTAGACGCCACCCATCTCTTCGCGCAGTCCCCCAAAGAACTCAAAAGCCGAAACCCACAGAGAGAGAGAGAGAGAGGCAGCGGCCACCACCGGTACCCTAAAAACGCGCCGGTTTCAATGGCCGAGTCGACTCAGCTCCAGCAGGCGCAACTCGCGACGATTCTCGGCCCCGACCCGGCCCCTTTCGAAACCCTAATCTCCCACCTGATGGCCTCCGCCAACGAGCAGCAATCCCAAGCCGAGCTCCTCTTCAACCTCTGCAAGCAGACCGATCCTAACTTGCTCTCGCTCAAACTCTTCAACGAGCAGCGATCCCAGGCCGATCCTGCTCCTCTCCAATTCTCGCCGGCGCAGGAGGCCCGCGCCATGTCCGCCATCCTCCTCCGCAAGCAGGTCACCCGCGACGACACCTATCTCTGGCCGCGGCTCTCTCCGAGCACTCAGTCCACCCTCAAATCGATTCGTTGTTGTATTTTGCTTTCATTTTGTTAATTTGAAGTGTTTTTGTGCTTTGCTTTTGATTTCACAGCGAGAGAGAAACCCAGAGCCTCAACATAGAAAAGAGAAAAGTTGAGCTGAAAGTTGCCGGCTTTAGTTACCAATTCGATTTCTGAGGAAAACTCAGAAGCTTTCCAGCACTCTCAAGAACTTAAAGGTACAAATGTAAACAACACAGCTACAAAAAAAAAATCACTCCTTTTATGCTGTGATTTGTTGTGAATTGATACTCAGTTTTAGTTTCAATTTGAAATATTATTTGTTCTTGCTTAAATTCATCTGGGTGTCTCCAATTGAAGTGTAATTTTTGGTTATAGTTCATGGAAAGGGCAATTCAGAGAAAGGAGAAGGTGAAGAAAGAATGAGAATTAGTAGTGAAATCTTATCTCTGCCTCTACTCAACTAAGAAAGTGGTAAGTTTTCTTTCTGTGTTGTTTCTTAAACTAACCATTATAAGCTTTTTTTTTATTACTTTCTCTTAACTTTAGTTTCACAGTGAAATATTAATTCATTATAGTTTTTTGTTCCACCTCCATTTATGCATGTTCAGCATTAGCAAAATTATATTTTCAGTACTTGATTCTTGAACATTTTTTTGGTCTCTGAATTCCCAGAGGTATGCTAGGACTCTAGGAGTGGTGTCAGAAAGTTTGATGTTGGAGGCGTTGTGATATTAGGTGGAAATAGTTGATTATATTAGGAGAATCAGGTCCTTTCTTTGAGGATGTACTTCAGTTTTTGCTCAATACAGATTTTTCCTTTCTTTCAGTTGAGTTGAATTTGTTTATTTACCCATTTAGTTATTTTTATTGTACAATTCATGTTTTAAAATTCGGGCTTCTGGATAATACATCATCACACAGGTATGAGAATCTGCGTTTCTCATATGCGATTAAAGTGTTTGATCTGTCATTATTTCATACACTTCATACAACACAAAAGACTTGAAGAGAGTCTGGATGCTTTCCACCATTTTCCAGTTTACACAACATGACAGCTTTGTCTTTGCAAAGGCTAGCTTCATCTCTTTGGTCTATTAGTTTTGGTCGATAAACCAACTAATTATATAAGAGCAGAGATCTTAGATTATGCAGTGTATGGTCAATTTGGTGGTTCGTCTGCTATACATGGCAGTATATATATTTTGTTGCTTGGAGCTTGGCCATGTTTATATGTGTATGCCTGAATGATGCAATTTATTGTTTTCCACAAACAATACCAAACTTATAAATTCAATCAAAGAACGCATGTAGGCTAGGAACCAAATGACATAACTGGTATGTACCATTTCCTTGATACCGGAAAGTAATGTTCTTCTGTGATAATGCAGGTTAATAATATATGTTTGGTAAGGAATAGTCTGTATCCACTTGATATTGACATAGCCTGCATATGAATTTTAACCAAAAGTAGTTTGTAGTCAATAGTATATATTGTCAGAGCACTTGCTTTGGTAGACTACCGAATAGAATATAAATCTTTTGCAATATCTGTTTTACTTCACTCTTTATATCTAACATATTCTCATTTTTTCAGCTGATATTGGAAACCACACAATAACTGCTAGCCTTACAGCTATTTGTTTTATCAGAATCTTGGCTGTCATACTATTTGGTTTCTGTAGGTTGCGAGCTAAGCAAATCGGTAGGACAATGAGATGCAGAGATGCAGTTGATGCATTAGATATGATTTCACCATGCTTTAGGTAGAAACTCCAGGATTGTATGTAACAATGAAATAAATGATCATTCTATATTGATATTATCAGGAAGCTTATTTTGATCACTTTATGTGAAACATGCGCATATCTACCATACAACCCGCTGCAACGCGCGGGCATAATTGCTAGTAATTAAATGGGTAACCCCAGGGGCGGAGCTATACTTGGGTCTGAAGTGGTCCAGACCCCCTTAAGATTTTGGAACATTTAAGTTTTGGCCTTAATTTAGCTAGTTAGTATTAAATGTAGGCTTAAATCTCTCATTAATCTATCACTAAACCCCCCTTAAAATTTCACAAACTAATCAGTTTTGGACAAATCAAGAAAGATAAACCCATATTAAGAAAGAAAATTATTAAGTTGATGAGTCTTTATATCTTTATATCTTAGCAATCAAAATAGATAAAAACAATTGATCACTTTTATTTAGTAAATAGTAAATTAATGAATTTACTAAAGAAAAAAAGTGAAGTAACAAATTAATAAACTACTATTTTCTCACCTCTACATTTTCATTGTTTTGTATAAGTTTTAGGAGATGCATAAAATAAAGGTTTGCTCTCAATGAATAAGAACATCTTTAATAAGGAAAAAAACACAACATTTTTAGTTAGGTGAGTTCTTATTAAATTTTAACATATAGTTTTGTATATTATATCCCGACCCCCCAGGTTGCAAATCCTGGCTCCGCCACTAGGTAACCCAATATACATGCATATACTAGGGATGTGATCTACGACCCAACTTCGAGGGATGAAAACCTTTAGGTGACGTCCGGTAACGTTTTTATGCTTATATTTTCATTTTTGAAAATGAAAATGAGATGAAAATGTGTTCGGTGAGACATTTCTGAAAACGTTGAAAATGAAAAATGAAAATATTTTTGACTTTCAGTCTTTTACAAAGAAAAACTGAAAACATCATTTTGACGTTTTCATTTTCATAGTCTAAAAAATATAAAAAAAAACTTTACACAATAAATTACCGAATACATTTCTAAAGTAGAAAATAACAATCTCATTTTCACATTTTTATTTTTAAAAATCATTTTTGAAAATCGTTTTCAAAAATGTCTAATTATTGTCTTTAATAAAAAATTAAAAAAAACGTCTAATTATTGGAATATCCGTAAGCAAATTAATCTATTTGATTTTCAGTCATTTGAACTGCAAGAACTTTGATGGTTTCTTGTTCCATGCCTATATATATATATATATATATATACACACACACGGTTAACCTTAGTGGCCTAGAGAAGGCTTGGTATATATGAATCATATGTAAACTTCATTGTGGAGTTCAGTGTCTGGTATGAGTAGATTAGATTGTCAAATCTTATTAAATCTTCTTACTTAACCATGTTGCAAAGATCATTTGGATATAGGTGTGTTACTCTTTTTTGTTTTGGCACTTGAAGAAAGATCAAACATATTAATCCTATGCAATTCTTGAGGCCTTGGTATGTTTCAATTGTTGGTTGGTCTCATATCTCGTATGCAGAAATAGCTTAGATTGAATCATCTGACTGTCATATAGGTGCCCAAATATACACTTGATTAAGTCTCGAGTTGATTCCAAAGATGGACACATCTCTAGGTTCAAATTCTTCTGCCACAAATATACATTTGAATAAGTCTCGAGTTGATTCCAAAGATCGATACATCTATAGGTTCTTATTCTTCTACCATCCTCTCTCCCATATGAACCCCCTAATCTTTTGGCCACACCAATTAGGATTTGGGAATTACACAGATAATAGGCTACATAATATTGCTTGAATCCCAGTTCGATCACCCCCAACCTAAGGGAAATGCCTTTACAATGGGAGCCCAAGTTTTCGAATGTCTCATGAAAATTTTCGTTTTAGGTAGGCGTAGTTATATTTGATTTGCTTTTGTTAAGAATTGCTTATTGCTTTGAATCCATAGACCCCTTTTGGTAGAAAGAGGTACATAATGAAGAGAAATGAAATTCAAGTTACCTATAACGTAAAATGAGCTTGTTCGGTTTTTCGACTTCTGAAAAAATTTGTTTATTTATTATTTTTGCGGTGGCAAATGCGTATTCAAGTATTCAAGTAAGAAAATATTGAACAACAAGACCATGTCACTCTCTTTGAATTCCTCAAACTCTTCACAGCAATCTCAAAACAGGGAGAATGAAAAGACTCACACTTCCAAGCAATTTGATGTTGTTTCCGACTACTCAGACCATCACTACTACACGAAGAAGAAGAAGAAGAAGAAGAAGGAAAACAAAGGAACTTGTTTCATCAATTGCGATAGTAAAGTACACAAACATATAATGAAGGAGTGGAGAATTCTGGCCAAGAACCTCCCGGAAAACATATATGTTCGTGTGTACGACACACGCTTCTACCTCCTTAGGGCCGCCATTGTTGGAGCTGCTGGTACTCCCTACCATGACGGACTGTTTTTCTTTGATGTCAAGTTCCCACATGACTACCCAACTCGGCCACCAAAGGTTTATTTTCGCTCTTACAATTTGAGGCTGCACCCTCACTTATTTTCTAGCGGAACAGTCTGTCTGAATTTGCTGAATAGCCACATTTTTTTGGAACAAATGGTACCCATCTCAATCGACAATGCACCAAGTTTTGGTGTCTCTCCAAGGTTTAGTTCCCAACGAGAACCCCTTCTATGATGCATTGGGCAACCGCGGGAACATGAAGAAGGTACCACAGGAGTCCAACAACAATGTGTTTGTCGCAACGTGTCAAATGACACTGTTTTTGCTTCGAATACCCCTCCTAAGAATTTTGAGACTTTCATCATTGATCACTTTCGCGGGAGAGGAAATATGATACGTGTAGGGCGTCTGCGAGTGGGCACATCTTAGTTGGACATTACTCGAATGGGTCGTGTTCATTGTCGTCCTTTCCGGTTTCAGTTCACAAAGTTTCCAGAAATTTCAAGCAGTTGTTGGCGCAGCTGTACCCACTACTCATTGAGGAATTTAGAATGATTGGACTGAATGGGGAATTTAGAACGATCGGGGCTTGTAATGTGGTCGAGCACTCCATCCCGCCCAGAGTCAAGAAACCTAATTCTTGGAAGATTTCCATCAAGGTTTTCAACAAATTGGGAAAGATCTTAGGATTGAAGAAGGGGAACAAGAAGAAGAATGTCGACATTTGTGCCTCGGATCTGAATACTATACAGTCAAGTTGACAATCATCAGATGATTGTCATTTAGTGTAGCTTCATCTTCAAATTGCATGGTGTTATGTCAGTCACAAAAGGTTTAGCTCCATTCTCTTCGAAATGATCTTGAGTCTTGCTTCTCTTCACCTAAACCCCAAATTAATCAGACAGCGTGTACCTGCATGTTAATTCCCTTTATCAATCTACAGGTATGTTGCATCAAGAAACAATGGGCAAGGGGAAGAACAATGCAATATATATATATATATATACAGGGCCCTTTCACTAAGGGATTCCTTTTTTTGACATATATGAGGGATGAGTGATAACTCCAACTTTTCGATCACAAATCACATCTCCACCGTTCAATATGTAGTTCAATATGAGTAGATCACTTATGCAAATTTTCAGAAATTTTGGTGATCGTTAAGGCATTCAAAACTACGATTTATAATTATAAGCATGAACGGATCATGTTTGGCAGATTTGGTTCGTTCATTGATTTAATCTTGTTCGACACCTTAACGATCATCAAATTGGCTGAAAATTTGCAGAATTGATCTATATATAAGGACCAACAAACTGAACGGTGGAGATTCAAAAATATAATCGAAAAGTTAGAGTAATCTCTCATCCCTTAGTGGAAGGGCCCTCTGTATATATATATATATATATATATATATATATATATATATATATATATATATATATATATATATATATATATATATATATATATATATACAGAGAGCCCTTTCACTAAGGGATCATTTTTTTGACATATATGAGGGATGGAGGATTACACCAACTTTTCGATTATATTTTTGAATCTCCACCGTTCAGTTTGTTGGTCCTTATATATAGATCAATTCTGCAAATTTTCAGCCAATTTAGTGATCGTTAAGGTGTCGAACAAGATTAAATCAATGAACGAACCAAATCTGCCAAACATGAACCGTTCATGCTTATAATTATAAATCGTAGTTTTGAATGCCTTAACGATTACCAAAATTTCTGAAAATTTACAGAAGTGATCTACTCATATAGAACTACATATTGAACGGTGGAGATGTGATTTTGTGATCGAAAATTTTGTGTAATCCCCCATCCCTCATATATGTCAAAAAAAAGAATCCCTTAATGGAAAAGCCATGTATATATATACACACACCTAGAAATTAACTCGAGCTGTTTACTTTTAGTACAAGAAGTCTGATCATGGCTCTCATGCATTCTCAAGTTTGCTGATCATGCATGCATGCTTTCATTGGATATCAGTGCACCCTTGGGGTCACCAGTTCTTCTAGTACTATATATTATAGTACAAATATCATGGCTTTTCTTTTTTACTCGAAAATCAGGAATCTTATTATCTCCCAGTTGCAAAAATTCATTCCATGCTTTAATTCCTTTTGTTCCGGGGTAAGTAGTAACCTTGCTAAAGCTAGCTTTACAAGTGTGTTAAGATATTTTGACGTGTTGGGCAGTGTCTTCAACAGCTCAGGCATCTTTTTCTATTCTACAAAAACAAGTGAAACTTCAGCATGGCATGCAGATGATAAATTCCATGATACCATGCCCATGAGCATTGCAAGCATGAAGTAGTTACAATAGATTCCTCAATGTTATACTTAATCCATGTACAAATGGCCGCACACATTTCATAAACAGAAAGTAATTACAATAACTAACTAATAAGTTCAGCATCCATTTTGATTAGCGACCAATGAACACAGAATACACGAAAGATGATCTTCATCAACGAAAATTATACAGCGCACCCGGCCATCTCACCGTTCATCTCACCGGGCCCGGCCGCACCCGGGTGAGATGGACGGTGAGATGACCGGGTGCGCTGAATAGGCTCTCCTTCATCAAAGCATTTGTTAACTAATGATTGTTGTGGAGGTAGCAACCAATAATGCTGGAGTCTACGGTGGTGCAGATCCAGGGACCTCGACAAGCTCCTCCTCCGACCACGGAAATCTCGTCGGACCCAATTTCGAACCCGGACCAGGACTGAGAAAACACGTCAATGAGCACGAGAGAGTGTTGGTGGTAGGGGCTGGTAGGGTATATTCACACACACAGAGAGCTTCTCAGAGCTGCGGACGTCCGTGTGTGTGTGTGTGTGTGTGTGTGTGTGTGTGTGTGTGTGTGTGTGTGTAGAGTTTCTCAGCTGCAGACGTCCGTATTTATTTTTACGGTGCGGATTTCCACTTTACACTCACTTTTCAATCGAATTTTCACATCTCCATCGTCTAGTATTTAGATACAAATGTATAGATCATCTCTGCAAAATTTCAGCCAATTTGGTTATCATTAAGACACTGAAAACTATGTGTTTCTGTTATAAACATGAACGGTTAAAGTTCGACAGAATTATATTCATCCATTGTTTTAATAGAGTTTGAGTGCCTTAATGATAACCAAATTGGCTGAAATTTTGCAGAGATGATCTATACATTAGTATCTAAAGACTAGACGGTGGAGATGTGAAAATTTGATTGAAAAGTGAGTGTAAAGTGGAAATCCGCACCATAAGAATAAATGCGGACGTGTGTAGCAGAGAAAGCCTGTGTATATATACAGATTTTCTCAGGTGCGGATGTCCGCATTTATTCTTACGGTGCGGATTTCCACTTTAGACTCACTTTTTAATCAAATTTTCACATCTCCACCGTCTAGTCTTTAGATACTAATGTATAGATCATCTCTGCAAAATTTCAGCCAATTTGGTTATCATTAAGGCACTCAAACTCGATTAAATCAATGGATGAACATAATTCTGTCAAACTTGAACCGTTCATGTGTATAACAGAAAAACACAGTTTTGAGTGCCTTAATGATAATCAAATTGGCTGAAATTTTGTAGAAATGATCTATACTAATGTATCTAAAGACTACACGGTGGAGATGTGAAAATTTGATTGAAAAGTGAGTCTAAAGTGGAAATCCGCACCGTAAGAATAAATACGGACGTGTGTAGCAAAGAAAGCCTATATATATATATATATATATTGAGAGAGAGATATTATCAGGTCTAAATATCTTTATTTATTCAATAGGTACGGATTTTCTTAATTGACCCACTTTTAGATCATATTTTCTCATCTTAACTGTTCACATTGTAGGTATATATGAGTAGATCATCTCTACAAATTTTCAGCCTAATTGATAATTGTTAAGGCATTCAAAGATGTGATTTAGAACTAAAAACATGAACGGTTCAGGTTGAACAGTTTCAATTCATTCATTGATTTAATTCATTTTCGATACCTTAACGATCTTTAAATTGGCTGAAAATTTGTAGAGATGATCTACTCATATATACCTACAATGTGAAGGTTAAGATGAAAAAATATAATCGAAAAGTGGGTGAAATTAAGAAAATCCGTACCTTTTGAATAAATAAAGATGTTTGTATCTGAAAAATGCCTATATATATATATATATATATATATATATATATATATATATATATATATCACAGATCGATCCATGCATTTCATCGACTGATTCCTTTTGTTCAGGCTAGGGGTAATCTTGCTAAAGCTTAGGTAAGATATTTTGACGCGTTGGGGAGTGTCTTCAACAGCTCAGATATCTTTTCTTCTTCTACAAATTGAAGCAAGTGATGAAACTTCATGAAGGAACACATGCAATAAAGTTTACGAGCATTGCAAGCCTCCATGCTCATAAATTCATAATCCATTCTAGCAATTGGCCGGCCAACCGAGAGTGTGCATGGAATTTCCAACTTTTACCACCACATACTTGTTTATAAACAACAAGTTAACCACACATACTCGGATGGAAAGCCTTCTTAATTTGCCGAATATGCTTCGGTAAACCAAACCTTGCGAGGCCAGCCGGTGTTGCATGGCCGCCTTCGGGCCCCCTCTCGAGCTCAATCAGATACTAGCTAGCAGCTAGCTAGCTTTTACTTGGCTGCTAGTCTCCGGCATTCTCTTCAAATCTCAATCGGATCGAATGTGGCAAACTATTGAAGAATCCAAAAACCAAAAGCTATCCTAATCAAGTGATCATTGTTATACGTAATCCACGTACATGCACATGTACACATCTTAATTTAGAGAAAGTAATTAAGTAATTACAGTAACGGATTAAGTAATTACTTAAGCATGAAGTAATCCTTATCCATATTGATTAGGAACACCGTACACCGAGTAAATCTTAATATATGAAGACAGAATACATGAAGGATAGGGTTTCCTACATAGGAGCTAGTAGGGATCGGACAAGTAAAGTCCTCTATATATATTAAATGCCCGCAGAGATTACGTACATACTTAAAGGTCGCAATAGATTTTGGCTTGCATCGACAAGTTCTTCATCAAGCATTTACTAATTAATAACAATTGTGTTACTAACAATGGTGGAGTCTAGGGTCCAACAGAGCCGATCCAGGGACCTCGACAAGCTCCTCCTCCGACCCGGATATCTCGTCGGACCCAACTTCGAACCCGGCGTAGAACTGAGAGAAGACTTGAAAGAGTACGTGAGAGTTTTGGTGGTAGGGGCTGGTGGGCTAGGCTGTGAATTGCTCAAGGACTTGGCTTTGTCTGGCTTTCGAGAAATCGAAGTCATCGACATGGATCGTATTGAGGTCACTAACCTCAATCGTCAATTTCTTTTCAGGCTTGAAGATGTGGGCAAGCCAAAGGCTGAGGTGGCTGCCAAACGAGTCATGCAAAGAGTTGCAGGGGTAAACATAATTCCCCACTTCTGCCGCATTGAGGACAAAGAACTCGACTTCTACAGCAATTTCAGCATCATTGTTCTTGGTCTCGATTCGATCGAAGCTCGTAGCTACATTAACTCTGTTGCTTGTAGCTTTCTTGAGTATGATGATGATGATCAACCGCAAGAAGAAACGGTCAAGCCTATGGTAGATGGTGGGACTGAAGGTTTTCAAGGACATACTAGGGTTATTATGCCAGGGATGACTCCATGCTTTGAGTGTACACTTTGGCTTTTCCCCCCTCAAGTCAAGTTCCCTTTATGCACACTTGCAGAAACTCCTAGAACTGCTGCTCATTGTATTGAGTATGCTCACCTAATAAAATG
This sequence comes from Fragaria iinumae, assembly GCA_009720345.1. Lineage (NCBI taxonomy): Eukaryota > Viridiplantae > Streptophyta > Magnoliopsida > Rosales > Rosaceae > Fragaria > Fragaria iinumae. The sequence continues at coordinate 17,980,473 of CM019117.1, read as the reverse complement.
GGATGAGGTACATAGTGGAGAGGCTTTTGATCCAGATGACCCCGAACATATGAACTGGGTGTACGATGAGGCTTATAAGAGAGCTGAGATATTTGGTATTCCAGGAGTTACATTGTCTCTCACTCAGGGAGTTGTGAAGAACATCATCCCGGCTATTGCTTCCACAAATGCGATTATATCAGCTGCCTGTGCACTAGAAATATTGAAGATTGCATCTGGATGCAGCACAACTCTATCGAACTATCTAACGTATAACGGTGCAGAAGGTCTCCATACGAAAGTGACCGAGTTTGTGAGGGACAAAGACTGTCTAGTATGTGGCTCAGGTGTTCTTATTGAGCTTGATACCTCAGTTACTTTGCAAACGTTCATTGAGCTACTTGAAGAACACCCTAAATTGCTGTTGTCAAAAGCAAGCATTGCGCATAGAGGGAACAATCTGTACATGCAAGCACCACCTATACTGGAAGAGATGACCAAATCAAACTTAAGCAAGTCTCTCTATGACCTAATGGGTAAAATTCCCAAGGATGTTGTCCATGCCACTGGTACTACGAACAAGAATGACAAAAAGACTTCGGTTCTGAGAAAGTTACGAGTTGTTTTCAAGGGAGTTGATGGGATTACGGATATGGAGAATGCAGCAGGTGATCAAGCATGAGTTTTATACTGCATCATCTAATTTTGATGTGTCTAGCTACTAGTTATAATCAGATGATCACGAGGAGAAGTTACAATACTATGGATAGTATAGTCGCTTGACGACTTGACGTACTTGCTTCGATTGGTTTTCAGCTAGCTGTGACATGCTTCCCGGTAGCGATGATTTTCTCAAGGCTTCTGTATTTAGTCTAGCAAAGAAGACGGAGGTTCATGCTTAGTATTTTGTAGTTATAATATGCATACTACAACCTTTTCCTCTAACTCTAGGTTTTGGTGGTTTTGTGCTCAGCTTTCTTATTAGAAAAATTCCATAACAAACTAACCACTTTGTCCACCCTACTTAATCTTCTCATCCTACATATATTTTTTTTATAATTTGAAGTTTACTTAGTTTACTTAGTACGTTATAATTTGAAGTTTATATTTTTCCCTAATAACTGGAAAGCTCCGGTGCCAACGTCTGTTAAGATTTGTGTGTGGAAAGCTGCCTCGAATATTCTACTCACACAGAGTAGGCTGAGTGAACGAGGTATTGATATTTATACACAATGCCCATTCTGTGAGGAAGAAGTCGAGTCCCCTCTGCATGCCTTAAGAGATTGCCCTCATGCGTCTTCTTTGCTACAATTAGCACATATACCTACTCAGGAAACGGCTACAAATATAGTGGATTGGTTAGTCATCTCTCATTCCCAATCCCCATCTACTTTTGATATCGATGCCTTATTGATGTTTGTTTGGGCTATTTGGCATAATAGAAATGCTAAGGTTTGGAACAAGGAGGTAAAAATGGCAGATGAGATTGTACTCATTACTTTGGGTTGGTGGGAGGATTATAAGTCTGCTTTATTGACATCACATACCAAACCTCCAACACAGGTAAATATAAAGTGGTCGAGACCACCACCTGGGTGTGTGAAATTGAATGTGGATGCTGCCTTCGATCTGCATACCGGAGCTACAAAAATTGGTGGAGTATTTCGCGATTACCTGGGACAGTGTTTAGGAGCATTTTCTTTGGCTCTTGGCAATACAAGCTCTGCCCGGCATAAGGAGCTATTAGCTCTACTGGAAGGGGTGATAATTGCCTCTCAGAAGAAACTGTATCCCTTGTTGGTTGAAACTAATTGTCATGTACTGGTGACTGCACTACATGATGATTCCTTGAGTTGGTCAAATCTTAGCTTTCTTTTATCAAACCTTAAAGAAGCTTTAGCTCTCCTTCGATTCCCTCAGCGGTAGTTAGCTTTGTTCCTCATTCTGCCAATATGGCAGCTCACCTTATGGCACAATATGTCTCAGTCCTTGTAACAAGATTCACAAGCTACATACCTCCGCCTGTGTAGGTTCTGATTTCTTCTGAATGTTGTTAAGGAATGAATATTGGGGGATGGGATCTTTGGATCCTTTGTGGATAATCTCTTTGGAGGACAACTTAGAGAGAGAGAGAGAGAGAGAGAGAGAGAGAGAGAGAGAGAGAGAGAGAGAGAGAGAGAGAGAGAGAGAGAGAGAACACAAGGTTTAAGTGGTTCACCTCCCAAGCGGGGAGGCTACATCCACCGGAAAAAGAATGAGATCATGAATAATGATGGAGTGAGGAGAGGAGGTGACCCCTATTTATAGAAATGGGGTATTACCTATCTCCTCACATACAAGTGTCATGTTGCATAGCATATGCAAGTGGGCGAACCTTTTTAGAAGGTTTCATGCCCTATTACATGGAAATAAGAATTAGTATATATAAAGAGTGTCTTCCGCATACGCCAAGCGGCTTCCACATCCATCTTCGAGATAGACATCCGAGTCGGGCCGCGCCAAGGGCTTGAGGCCAGGAATGAGTGTGATACGAGTGGTTGTTTACATAGTAAAATACTATTTTCCCTCAACAAATGTAATGATTCCTAGGTTAATGAAGTTATTCATCCATTTAAATAAAAAGTGTGCCGCTATTGACACCCTATCAGCTACTTATTTCACCCTACAAAATATGTTTTTTGTTATAAATATTATAATCTATGTGGCTGTCCACGTAATTACTCATTAGTTATGTAGTCTGATGTAAACTTTACCTCTATATAATGAGACTAATGAGAATGAATGAGTAGACTTTTACCTCCTCCCAACTATTCTCTATGTGTCTTCTATTCTTCTTTTCTTTACTTTACAACACGTTATTAGCACGAATCTACCATTGAGTTGATAACGCCAAAACCGTAAAAATCTCATATTTTTTCTTCTGCCGCTAGCTATAGATTGACATGCTAGCACGCACATCCTTGTTCATGTTGATTAGATTCGATGATGATCAAAGAGTATTTGGTGCACCCTCAATTGGTTTTTATGCCCAATTCATGATCTGTGAATCATAGCTTTTCATATATATATATATATATATATATATATATATATATATATCCATGTTATATACAATCGTCATGTTTGTTGGTACTATTCTTCTCATGAATAAACAAGCCCTCTGTTTTCTTTGTTCGACATGACACCTCTCATATACAACCATGACATTGAGATTCAATATATGGTAATCGATCAATGCTCAGTTTTATTTCCGTTTCAGTTTTCTATTATTTATTATGCCCACAGAATTTTCAATTAAGTGGCAAATATTTCCTTATGTATACGTTTCCATTATGTATCTTGTTTGGCCTACTATCTGGTGGCTTTGCAATTCTATGGAACCCATATCATAATATATGTTTCAATTTTATTATTTGAAAGTAAAGTCATGGTTCCACCTAGTTGTGAATTGTGTGATCATAGATCAAGACCTGAAGTCTCTTGATCGAACTATGGAGGGCCTGAAGTTCCTCAAAGAGTAATATAATGAAATTGCGATATGAAGATTCTCAAAACTTATGCAATCAAGGAGGGCCAGAAGTCCCTTAAAGTCATATATAATATGGTAGAACCACATCTTGTGATCCCTAGTTATATGAGGGCCCAAAGTTCCTCGCCTTATATGATATTGCGTTCTTATGTAACTAGAAGAGATCAAGAAATCAAGATTATCATATTTGATAAAGTTAACCAGACCTGAAGATCTGTGTATTTTATTAATTTATGAAACCAGAAGTTTCATGTGTGTACAATTTATTTACTTTTTGCTCTTTACAGTTTTCTTATTTTGTTATGCAATTTCATTATTGTACTTCTTGTTTAAATTTTATTGTTACTGATACGGGCCAGCAGTCCCATATCTCAAAAATATGAATTTCGTATAGTAGAACCTGAAGTTCTAACAGTAGAAACTCAAACCCGAAGTTTTGAGTATAAAATATAAGGTGAACATGAAGTTTCACTTGGGTTACTCGAGCTTGAAGTTTCGAGCACTTGAATTATTTGAATTCGAAGTTTGACATACAAAGTCTGAGAACCTATCGTTCTAACATTATAAATTTGAACCTGAAGTTTCGATTTCTCTTATGATTGATGGATCCAGAAGAGCACCCTCTTTGAATTAAGTGTTTAAGTGTCTCCAATGCGGTTCAAAATCGATTGATATAAGATATAGATTGTGCCAAATTTTACAGTGAACCAGAAGTTCATTGAAATATAATATCATGGACCAGAAGTTTATTGAAATAAATACACTATTTATGTACTGACAAGTTATGTCATCTTTTGTCTACCATGTTGTGTGGAATCATTTACGAGGTTTGATAACTGCTAAAGCTTAATTCAATCGAATTGTCTATTATCACACAATTGTTAGTTTTCACCTCAATGAGACACTCCTTGTGCTATGAGGGGGAGAAATATTGTTCCTGAAGAACGATATGTAACGATATGTATTGATTTTGAGAAATGTCTCAGTTAGTGATTTGATAATAAATCTTGACAAACATATATGCTAAAAGAGTAAACATCAACTTCGATTAAAGTCTATGAGACCATCCATATTAACATAAATAGTCTAAACCCCATTTGATTTGCGGGATGCATATATATCGAAGTGACATGGTTCTCCTGAAGAGAATGTCATGATACAATGTTAGAGTTTCTAATACGGCTACACATACAAAGGTTGTATGTACGCCATTAGAGAATGATATCTTGGTTGATATTAATGAATATAATGTTTTTGACCTCATACTTGGTTTAGGTTCGCCACCAGCCAATGAACACTTCACTCGAAAGAAAGTTATAGATCTTTAGACGCAATATATGCTCATGGTCAAAATAAGACAGTCTTCTCGCCGTTAGGGGGAGAATAAGACTACTGTCATTTGAATAACAACGTGAATTTGAGTGGAATGTATCCACTAGGTCTAAAGTTTTAAGCTCCTGAAAATAGAAGATTATACAGGTCCTCTAATAGTCTACGTGATATAAAAGATCCACATTCGCTAGATAATATTTGTCCTATAAGTGACAATATTTGCCCCAGAAGTGGTATTGGTACCCAATATCAAAAATGCATGCATATAAGAATGTGTGGGATCTATGAATGATGGTCATCTATGAAAATTTACAAATGGTAGCTACCAAAGACCATTAAGAACTGTATTAATCGATGTTATGCCACGTTTCATTATGCATGTCAACAAAGCATATTATTGGCCAAATTGGAAAGAGGCAATTCCAATGAAACTAAATATTTGAAACGTGATGAGATACTTTGACCTTTAACCCTATAGATACAAAAGGGTATTTATCATAGTGAAAATATATCACTATGGTGCAATGTCTACAAAAGACATGAGATTATGAATCTGCCCTTATACGAATGATACTTTTCTATAAGTACAGTGTTACATGTAACTGTTACATGGACGAGAGACTTATGACATGTAGTCATCGTATATTATGAGGGTCTTTAAAGACACATTGATAAACCAAATTCCTAGAAGTGAAGTGTCATTACAAGCGTATCGCTTGTCAAATCCTTAAAGGATTCAAGTACATGAATGATTCTAATGTAATTTGATCCATGAATACTTGAGAGAGCCTGAAGCTAATTCATGGAATCAAATAGTCTAAAGCTAGCTCATATATATACTCATTCTGTTATAATTAACGTGATCAAAATTGCCTCAATGAGTACTATGATTGGACTATAAAATCGAATTCGAATTATGATCATTATATTGCTACATATTCTAACTCTTGGGAAGTTATGAATTACTCAGAGCTCTTGTAGAGTTTATATGAGATGTATCATGCACATTTGATATTGATGTGTATGGCTGAATACGCCATGAGTATGTTTCAATGCTTTAATGTCAATTAGCTTATGTTGTTTAGCTATTACTTAGTGTATGAATTTGATCATATAACTAAATGAGGTAAGACGTATTAAAAATCGTCTAGCTTTGTTGGTATTGTTTTAACTTTGCAGGTACACAATTTTATGATGAGCCCCTATATGCAAAGCACGCATGGTCTTACTTTAGTGATGAACAATCAAACCGTTATTTACGGCGCATTAAGCTTGCAACGTTCAGGGGAAGATTCTCATCAGGGGGAGCATCCAGAAGTATGCTACCTAAGACATATGCGTGTTGTGCTCTTTTTCTCCTTCGACAAAGATTATTTTTCTCCCACTGGGTTTTTCTTACCTGGCAAGGTTTTTAACGAGACAACATTATGCGCATCTAATTTCATCATTCATTGGTGGACATCCAAGGGGGAGTGTTATAAATATTATAATCTATGTGGTTGTCCACGTAATTACTTATTAGTTATGTAGTCTGATGTAAACTCTACCTCTATATAAAGAGACTAATAAGAATGAATGAGTAGCCTTTTACCTCCTCCTAACTATTCTTTCTGTGTCTTCTCTTCTTCTTTTCTTTACTTTACAACATTTTTAAAGAAATACCCCATTTTGTCCCCCTAATTATAAAAAGAATTCTTAAAAAGTTTAAATCTAATCACAATTGAAATATTTTTACGCAGTCGGCGACTAGTATTTTTTTCTCTTCCTTTGTATTAGCATCTCTCCCTATTACAATAATACTCTTAGTAATGAATTTTAGAACTTTTAACAACATCTCATGGATTTGAGTTTTGAACTTGGATTTTTGCAAGTGAGTGTATCGATAAGACGAACATTGACTGACTAGTACAACATAGGCAAGAGTGGAATGCGATGATCAATATGGTGGTGGGGAGATAGGCTCTGTGGTTTTGTAAACAACTTGGCATGCTCAGCAAAGAGGGACCGAATATCGGGGTGTTGGGCCTCAATGTTGATAATTTGTGGGCTTATGGTGATTGGGGCGAGGCCTAAATGATCTAGACAGAAAAGATCCATAAAGGATTGTTAGTCAACTTGTTAGGGTTTGTCAGATACTCTAAAGAAGGTGAAATTGATCCTCTACCATGAACATCATCACTGAATTGAGGAAGTGTCAACTCATAATAGTCCCAAGGTGTCCAGCCATTGTGCGCTCAAAACCAAATCACATCCAGGAATCGGAAGAAGGAGAATAGAGTTTGTGAAGGAATAGCTCTAGATGTCATAGAAGGTGAAATTGATCCCCTACCATGAACATCATCACTGTATTGAGGAAGTGTCAACTCATAATAGTCCCAAGGTGTCCAGCCATTGTGCGCTCAAAACCAAATAAGGAGAATATAGCTTGTGAAGAAATAGCTCTAGATGTCATAGAAGGTGAAATCGATCCCCTACCATGAACATCATCACTGTATCGAGGAAGTGTCAGCTCATAATCGTCCCAAGGTGTCCAGTCATTGTGCGCTCAAAACCAAATCACATTCGGGAACCGGAAGAAGGAGAATAGAGCTTGTGAAGGAATAGCTCTAGATGTCATAGTGACATCAACGACTTTGCTGTAAGGTGTGACAATATGGCCGGTAGCATATCTGAATCAGAGGTATACTACGAGACCGCTTCAGACACCTAGGTGTCGAGCTAGAGAAAGGTTGAGGAAGTTCATGGCAGAGCCGTAATTGACGAAAATATCCACCACATGACCATTGATGTTGTCTTTAAATATCATTTGACTAACTTTAAGATGGTGGAATGCATTTAACACGAAGATAATGCTTGGTCATAGTAAACCAACTAAGAACGTCTTCTCCATTAAATCGAGGTAAGTTTATTTTAGGAGGTATATATATGTTTGTAGGATTATGTTGTGGTAATCTGATGATTGAGTGTTTGAATGCTGGGTCCGAATGAAAGAGTTGTTAGGGAGGAAAAATCGCAGAGTGAAGTGTTTGGAAGGTATTGTTGTTGTGTATGAGTTTTAAAGGTGGAGTAGTGAGGTGAGGGTTGAATGTAGTTGTAAGTTAGTGGTCGACTGTGGGGATGAAGGAGGCGGAAATGATGTAAGGTGGTATTGTGGTCTATAGAGGCCGACAGAAGGTGTTGTGTGCGTGAGTTAGGGAAGTGATGTACCTAAATGTAATATGATGGAAAGATGGAGTGTGAGGGTGAAGTGAAGGGGCAGGTGGGAAAAAGTTTGGAGTGGGAGTTTGTGGTGGTCATGAAAAAAGTACATGCATTATGTTTCAAGTGATTAGAGGTAAGTTGTGAGATTATTTTGAAAAACAAATTGTTGTGTTGATGGATTCCACCTAAGAGGAGAGTTGACTCTGGAAATTTGCGTGGGTGAGGTGGAATGAGTTGATGGCTTGGTGAAGCTCATCTTGTACTCTTGTACCGATTCGAAAAAGTTATGGAACTTTGTCATTTGTAGTTGTGTGTATTCCTCATGCTAATATGAGGAGCAAAGCAATATTGGTGTTGGTGGGGGATTTGGTGTTGGAAGAGGCGAAACAAGGGCATAGGATGGTGGGCTGGAGAAGGGGCTAGAAACTTGTAAGTTTCTCGCCGAAGCCATTGGCTTTTGATACCAGATAAAAGGACCGAAATTGAAAGTAAAATTCGTAATTGATTTATAGTTCTGCTTGCCAAAGGTTAATAAGGCATCTGATACCCAGATCTAAAATAAGCTAAGAAGGGAAATTAGAGAAGAAGGAAACAGAGAAAATATTCATTCATGTCAATTAGGGTTATATCGTTTAGTTCATATAGTCCATACAAACGTATGCGATCTTGCCACGTGGGTTACATCCAAGGAACTCCAGCAAAACAACTAGAACATGTAATAATACATGTGCATAACACATGTATATAGGGGTGGAATTTTGAAACCGAAAACCGAAAAAAACCGAGACGAAAACCAAACCAAAACCGGAAAAAACCAAACTGAAAAAAACCAAACCGAATAAGAAAAACCGAACCGAACCGAATTAGTTAGGTTTGGTTTTTGGTTTCGGCTCTTGAAAAACCGAACCAAACCGAAAAATCGAATCCCTCTAAAACGACATTGTTTTTTGTCTTTATTTTCTTATTAAATATTTGATTTGAAGAATATGATTTTTAGTTTTATGTTCTATATAATTAATTATATGTTTATCTTTTTTAATATTTTTCTTTTTATTTTCGTTTTATGTACATATAGAAATGTTTTAAGTGTCGTGTATGCAAAGTATATGGAGTGATATGTTACCTCTAAAATCGAAGACCTCATTCTTGCGAGCTTTAGATGATGAACTATAATATTTAATTTTTTCTTTCTTTTTTATTCAAATTTACGATTTTTAAACTTTAAAATTTAGAATTTATTTGGATGGACTTTAAACTATGAAGTCTATATTTTGTGTTCAAGATGAACTTAGAAGTTTTAAAATTACGGTTTCATGGTGTGCTAGCTTGGTCAATTCCCAATACTTTCAAAATTATTGAGTATTAAATTTTCAAAGTATCTATTTGGTTTATAGATTGTTGGTTTGTTGGAGATTTATTGTCATAAATTTTATTGATATATTTTATGTCCTTATAAAAACAAGTAATGGAAGAAAAAAAGGCCTAAAGTACGATAATTTTTTACTAAGCTAAAAGTATACAAATTATAAGAAAAATTATTTTAAAAAAGAAGAAGAAAAACAGAAACCGAACCGAACCACGGTTTGGTTTGGTTTCCGGTTCAAGGTCTCAAAAAATGCCAAACCGAACCGAACCGAATCTTTTATTCGGTTTGGTTTTCGGTTTTAGGTAAAAACCGAACCGAACAAAACCGAACTCACCCCTACATGTATACTAACAACTGTAAACATTAGGAACATAAGAAAATAGATTGATTCATAACATAGTTGTCTGGTCCAAAACAAACTTGCCTTCAAGTTTATGCATTAGAATTCAAAATTTGGACACCTTTCCCTAATCATCTCAGCAAACTCCAAAGTAGCCTCATCAACAAATGTTCCCTCCCACTGAACTAGCCACTGAGTTGCAGCAGGCCCATGCTATTTGACCATCCTAGTCTCAAGAACAGCAGCAGGTACCCAATTCACTTTTGCAATATCTAATACAACAGGTAATTGAGCTTCAACTGTCACATTTTCACCCAACTTCTTTTTAAGCAATGATACATGGAATACATCATGGATTTTGGCTGAAGCTAGTAACTTGATGTTGTAAGCAACAGTTCCAATCCTCTCTAACACCTCAAAAGGTCCATAAAACTTTGCTGACAACTTGTGGAATGCCCTTTTGTGCATTGACTGTTGCCGATAAGGTTGTAGTTTAAGGTACACCAGATCACCAACTACAAAATTCTTGTCAGTGTGTTTCTTGTCATAAAACTTTTCATCCTGGATTGAGCTTTCATTAAATTCTTTTTAAGTAACAACAACAGCTCATCCCTTTTCAGCAATTGTTCTTCAACTTGAGCTACAGCAGTGGAGCCTGGAAGGTAGGATTTGATTGAAGGTGGTTTATACCCATACAAGGCTTCAAATGGAGTCATGTCAATTGCAGACTGGTGTGAGGTGTTATACCACCACTCAGCCCAAAGAAGGGCTTGTACCCATGTGTGAGGCTTCTCCCCAACCACACATCTTAGGTATTGCTCCAGAGTTTTGTTGAGGTTTTCTGTCTGACCATCTGATTGTGGGTTATAAGCTGAAGATTTATTGAGTTTGGTCCCTTGAAGAGTAAAATAGGCCTCCCAAAATAAACTCATGAAAACTAGATCCCTGTCAGATATAATTCCCTCTGGCATCCCATGTAGTTTAGATATTTCTTTCACAAAGAGTTGAGCCAAAGTTGATGCAGAATAGGGGTGTGACAAGGGTACAAAATGAGCATATTTAATCAATTTGTCTATAATCACCCAAATGACAGTTTTACCTTCAGATTTTGGCAACGCCTCAATAAAATCCATAGAGATTATGCTCTAAGCTCTCTCTGGGATGGCAATGGGTTGAAGCAGCCCTGGTGGTGAGATTGTTTCATAATGGTGCTGCTGACAAACATCACAATGAGCTACAAACTGTTTGACCTCTTTCTACATTCCATGCCATGCAAAACTTCTGTAGATCCTTCTATAAGTTCTTGATCTTCCCGTATGCCCTCCAATAAACCCTCCATGAAATTCTTCCAGTATCTTCTTTCTCCAATCACCAACTGATGGAACAAAAATCATATCCTTAAAGTACAGGTGAGTTCCATCCCACTTGTAATTTTTCTGTTCCTCTCCAAGCTGCAATGAATCAATAATGAGCCTTGTTTCAGCATGATTGAGGCAAGCATGTTGTATTTCTTGGACATAGCTATGTACAGGTTTGGACATTCCCATGAGAGCTGCTAGGACTGGCCTTCTTGACAAAGCATCTGGGACAACATTAAACTTTCCAGCTTTGTACTGAATCGAGTAATCATACCCCAACAACTTCAATAACCATTTCTGCTGTGCATGAGTGGTTACTCTTTGGTTCAAAAAATACTCAAGTGTCATGTGGTCAGTCATAATTCTGAAATGGTGTCCAAGAAGATATGGTCTCCACTATTGCACAGCTGAGACTATAGCGAGCATCTATTTATCATACACAAATAAAGCTAGGTGTCTCTGTGACAAAGCTTTGCTCATGAAAGCTATGGGGTGGCCTTCTTGAGATAACACAGCACCAATACATGCATCTGAAGCATCACACTCAACTACAAATGGTTTTGTAAAATTAGGAATGGCGAGGACTGGTGTAGAGGTTAGAGCTTTTTTCAATTCTTCAAAAGCTGCTAAGGACTGTGAAGACCAATGAAATCCCTCTTTCTTCAACACTATAGTCTACAATAGAGAAAATATGGTGCTGTGTTCATCACCCTACCTACTCTACAGTAAAGTATGGTGTAGCAAGTATGGTGTAGCATGTTGACTGCACCATACTTGTGTAAGTAAGTCATCCACCTTACTGTGTAAGAAAGTCATTAGTCATGACTCATGAGTATGGCTGGTATGGCTAGGTATGGCTAGGCTTGTATATATATACTTGGTTGTAACCTAAATGTTTCAATACAAGAGTTTTTTTTTTCTCTTCATTTTTTTCTGCATGGTATCAGAGCAAGAACGATAGAGTTCTTTCTTCTGTTTTTCCATCTCTTACTGTTTTCTTGTGATCTTGTTATTGTTGTGGTTCTTTCCAAGCAACAATGATAGAGGAACAAGATTCTTCTATTTCTTCATCTGTTTCTACAATTGTCTTAACTGAGGCTGAAGGTAATCCCAATCTTCGTCTCACATCTGTCTTACTCAATGAGTACAACTATTTCTCTTGGTCAAGAGCTATATCTCTTGCACTTGGAGGGAAGTCAAAGCTTGGACACATCAATGGAAGTGTTCAACCTCCTGAGCAACTCACTCCCACATATGAGGTTTGGCTTGCCAAAGATCTGCTCGTTATGTCTTGGCTTCTCAACTCCATGGAACCTGCTATCTCTGATATTTTCAGTTTCTTGGAATCAGCCCTGGATCTTTGGAAGGCTGTAGAAGAGATGTATGGAAATTAAAACAATGCTGCTCGAGTTTTCCAACTCCAAAACGACATTTCCAACCTTCAACAAGAAGGTAACTCCATCCAACACCTTGGAAGGTTGAAAAGCAAGTGGAACGAGCTCAACATCTACCGACCTCACATAGTGTCGCCAAGGAGCTGCGACAAAGAGCAGAAGAAGATAAAATCTTCCAATTGCTAGCCAGCTTGGGACCAGAATATGAAGACTTAAGAAGTCATATTCTCATGAATTCTGAGCTACCAACCCTAACTAGCATATGCTCTACCATTCAAAGGGAGGAAGTGAGAAGAAAAGTAATGAATGCAGATACCAAAGCCACTGCTTCAGAATCAAAAGCTTTTGCTTCAAACTCCAGAAGTGTTGAGCACAGGGTGTATAAAGGGAAGCGGCATGATCTATGATGTACTTACTGGTGAGCATCAAGGGCATCTGAAGAACACTTGCTGGATTCTGCATCCCGAGCTAAAGCCAAAGTTTGATAGGGAGAAAATTAATAAGGAGCAAAGGTTCTCAAGGGAAGCTAAGAGTTTCCAGAAAAAGCCAACACCTGGCCACACTTTCAAGGCCAACCATGTAGCTGCTAATGAAGGATTAGTGGATTTCACCACAAATCCTACTGCATTGATAAATGAGTTTGCAGCTTACCTTCAACTGAAGAAGGTTGGAAATGAAAGTAATGAGGAGGGAAACAAAGCTGCACTCCTAGGAAAGTTTGCTGGTTTTTTAGCTGAAACTGATGGACTATCTCAAGATGAGATTCTAGGTATCCTTAATGCGTTCTCTACTGCTCTTAATGTCAATACTATGCATGATTTTTGGATTATAGACTCAGGTGCCACTAATCACATGACAAATAAAAATTCAAATCTTCATGAATTTGAAAAATTTTCAAAACCTTCTACTGTGTCAGTTGCTAATGGGAAGGGAGTAGCTGTGTTAGGAAAAGGGAAAATCAATTTATTGTCAAAAGACATTGAATCCACAACCCTATATGTTCCTTCGTTTCCTTTTCAATTATTGTATGTGGGAAGAATTACAAATTCTGTCAAGTGCATAGCTATTTTCTATCCTCACATAGTCGTTTTCCAGGATCTAGCAACTTCGAAGGTGATTGGTGAAGGTTTTTACCTAAATGGGCTATATTACCTATCCAAAAGCCTTAATGTTCCAAGAGTCTTCCAAACCAACCTAAACCAAGATCAAGAGCACAAGTTGTGCCATCAGCGTCTTGCACATCCTTCAGAAACTATTTTGTCTATCTTGTTTCCTAGTTTCTGTAAAAGTTCTTTTATTTGTGAGATTTGTCAATTAGCAAAATTTGCTAAACTTTCTTTTGATGTATCTCTTTCTAGAGCCAGTAAAATGTTTGAAATTGTTCATTCAGATATTTGGGGTCCAGCCCCCCTTGATTCATGGGATGGTTATAAGTATTTTGCTACCTTTGTTGATGATTATTCTAGAGTTACTTGGGTTTATCTGTTAAAATTCCAAAGTGATCTCTTAAAGGTCTTCTAAGACTTCCATAATCTTGTCATGAACATATTTTCTTCAAAAATTCATATTTTAAGATCAGACAATGACACTGAGTATATGTCTAAAAATATGACACAATATATGAGCAATCATGGCATTATGCATCAAACAAGCTGTGTTGGGACTCCACAACAAAATGACATTGCTGAAAGGAAAAATAGGGATTGTTGAACAAAACTAGAGCTTTGCTGTTTCAAATGAATGTTCCCAAGAAGTTTTGGTCTCAAGGCATCCTTACTGCAACACATCTTATCAATCGACTTCCTATTAGAGTTTTGCATATGAAGTCCCTTTCGAAATTATGAAAGGGAGGAAAAGTGTGTTGTCTCATCTCAGAATTTTTTGATGTGTTTGTTATGTTCACATCCAAGCAATACATAGAGACAAATTGGATGCGAAGGCTGCCAAATGTGTGTTTTTGGGTTACTCCACAACTCAAAAGGGTTTCCAATGCTATAATCAAAAAGTTTTTTTCTTACGACAAAGTGTCAAAATCGCATGCTGCATTTCTCTCTAACATTTCAAGTGAAAGTGAACCAAGAACTTTTCAAGAAGCAAACCTTCAACCAACCTGGAAAAAGGCTATGCAGGAAGAGTTACAAGCATTGGATAGAAACAAAACTTGGAGTGTGGTGTCACTTCCCGCTGAGAAGAAAGTTGTAGGGAGTAAGTGCATCTTCAAAACCAAATTCCAATATGATGGCTCAATTGAGAGACATAAAGCTCGGTTAGTGGCAAGGGGTTTTACTCAAACTTATGGAATGGATTACAGGGAGACATTTGCTCCTGTGGCAAAGATGAATACTGTGAGGGTGTTGTTATCAATAGCAGTGAATCATGAGTGGCCTATGTTTCAAATGGATGTGAAAAATGCTTTCTTACATAGAGAATTAGAAGAAGAAGTTTATATGCAGCTCCCTCCTGGTCATCCACAAGAAGGCACTCCTAACAAGGTCTGTAAGCTACTTAAGGCTATCTATGGCTTAAAACAATCACCTCGAGCTTAGTATTCAAAACTCAGCTCTATGTTGGAAACCTCTGGATTCAAAAGAAGCAATGCAGACTCATCCTTATTTATCAAGAAAGGATCTTCAAGTAAACTTTGTGTTCTTATCTATGTTGATGATCTCATCATTACTGGTGAGAATTTGGAAGAAATTAATCTTCTCAAGTAGTCTTTACATCAAACTTTTGCCATCAAAGATCTCGGAAGGTTGAAATACTTTCTTGGCATTGAAATGGCCACTTCCACGAAGGGTTTGTTCTTAAACCAAAGAAAGTATCTTTTGGATCTACTTCAAGAAGTAGATATGTCTGAAAGTAAACCTTGTGTCACTCCTCTAAATTGCAAGTGCCAAATGAATGCAACAGGTGAATCTCTCTCAAACATCCATGAGTACCAAAGATTGGTTGGGAAACTCATATACCTCACCATTACTAGGCCTGATATCACCTTTACAGTGAGTATCATTAGCCAATTTATGCATGCTCCTACTAAATCTCATATGCTCATTGTTAAAAGAGTGTTGAGATATCTAAAGGGATCTATAGGCAGAGGTATTCTCATGAGGAAGAATTGTCACAGCAACATTGTAGGATTTACTTATGCAGATTGGGCTGGGAACAAGCTTGACCGAAAATCTACAACTAGATTTTGTACTCTAGTTGGTGGAAATCTAGTCACTTGGAAAAGCAAAAAACAACACGTGATTACTCGCTCAAGTGCAGAAGCAGAGTACAGAGCAATGTCCTCAACTTCTTGTGAGTTAATCTTGTTAAAATATCTCCTAGCTGATCTAGGATTCTCTCAGTCTCATCATATGTTACTATTTTATGACAATCAAGCTGCGATGCACATTGCTTCAAATCCGGTCTTCCATGAGAGGACCAAACATATTGAAGTTAATTGTCACTATGTGCGAGAGCAAGTTCAAAGCAAGGCTATCTCCACAGTATATACTCGAAGCCAAGATCAACTTGCTGATATTTTTACAAAGGCTCTGCCTTCTGTTCAATTCCATCAGTTATTATCCAAGCTTGGATCAGTCAATATCCTTGATCCAGCTTGAGGGGGAGTATTGAAATATATAGAAATATATAGTCACAGTAGAGAAAGAATGGTGTAGTGCTCATCACCCTACCTACTCTACAGTAAAGTATGGTGTAGCATGTTGACTGCACCATACTTTGTGTAAGTAAGTCATCCACCTTACTGTGTAAAGAAGTCAGTAGTCATGACTCATGAATATGGCTGGTATGACTAGGCTTGTATATATATACTTGGTTGCAACCTAAATGTTTCAATACAAGAGTTTTATTTTCTCTTCATTTTTTTCTACACATACAAAGCAGTTCTTCACATTTTGAGTTATTAGAATGCAGAAAAGTAGTTCTTATTTTCAACTAATTTTGTATTCATCGTTTCTTTAAATAAAAAAGAGTTCCGTTGAATTCATTCGAATAACAACCCTTATAAATTCGGGAGCTGTGACAAACCAAGTTTGGCTATTAAGGAGAAGCAAATAAGTGCACCACATTATTTGCTTCCCTTGGTGCAGAAGAAACTACATGCCTTTGCAGCACCACTTTAATCACATATAAGGTCAACTTGGGTCATTAAAGCATCAAGGATTTCCTAACAATCAGATAGCACATTTGAACAATAGGAGGCTTGAGAGTCCAGATTAAGCTTCTAAGGAAAGTACACAGATGGAGTGAATGGAAAATCATCTGGGGAAAAATAATTGGAACAACTTTCAGTTGAGCAAAAAGAAGTTGCATAATCTACACATTAATTTTCACTAAAACTATTATTGCATTTGGTGCAAGTGTAGAAAGTAGTTGCCCCCTCATCAGCTGATCTCATCTGTACAAAAAGTCGATATCACATAAATTAAAAATGCGGCAACTAAGAAGATAAAAAGAGAATAGCAAAGACTAAAGAGCAAAGATCGGTTATAGAAATATATATACCTGTCTAGAAAAATATGTATGCTCATTGTGGCCACACTTTTCACATTTTTTCATGTCCGTCTGTTTTAGAAGGAATATAGTATTAGGAGATTGACGAAACACTATAACGACTTGATGAAAATTGAAAAGTGTAGATACCTTTGCCAATTCAGTCTTTTCCTCTTTAATCTTTGATATGCCTAGCTCCCTTTGAATATCCTGCAAAGTCAACATGAGAGTGTAACCCCAACAAAATCTTTACTTCCTTAATATTTCATATGCCTCAATCAAGATGCTACAATGAGATTGTAACCCCACCAAAGTTAACATTGACGGTGAATAGTTTTACAACGATGGTAATTATACCCTTGGATTAAACTCAGACCTTAGGTCTGTTTTAACATCTAAATAAAGCTAAGCTATATCATTTCTATAGTAATAAGGGGCATGAATAAAGAGAGAGGCAAATAACTGTTGACATCAACACCAACTTCTGTCGTGGAGTGAACCCCCCACAACGTCTCTCTCTCTCTCTCTCTCTCTTCCCCAGTAAGAAGATATATATGTCGCATGAATACAGGATTAGTAATAAGAGCTTATCTGGATAAAAGAAGATGAGCACCAGGCCATCAGTGAGTACAAGGCATACCTCTTTACTGACCGTGTATGATATTTTATATTTGGAGAGCTCTGCAACAATAATGATCATATCAGATATTTACAGAACTTTGAGAAAAAAAAAAAATTAAGATGACATTCAACTCTATTACATTCTTGGTCTGAATTTACTTAAGAAACTTGAATCTATGCCAAGCAATAGACCGTCCCAACATACACATGTCATTTATAAGAACAAGTCAATTCATTTATCCCTCAATCATCACAACTCAATTTCAATACTCAAAAACAGAACAAGTATGCAAATAAATGCAATTTGGCTGTCTCTTCTACCTTTTATAGGTCGGGAAAATTTGCACTTGGGGCATTGGCCGGGTTCAGCATAAAGAGTTCTAGTAAAAGATAGCATAGTCCCACAGATGTTGCAGAACATGAAATCGCGAGAATTTGCCATGGACGCCATTGTTGAAAGTGAACCTATAAGCATTCACAAAAGTAAAGTCCAAGAGAGATTTTGCTAAGAAAATGCATGAATGCTTTAGAGAATTTATTCAAACAGGTAATGGGCACAACTAATGCTCAACACTCGAACTCACCAAACCATTGAACGTTTAAATGAAACTCAAGTTCAAACTGCTAAAATGATGAACAAGCATAAAATTTAAACACTGGTTCATTCTTTCATATCTTCCTCGTCATCAAGTAAGCCACACTAATAATATTGTCATTGTGGATGCAAAATATCATATATATGTATATACATATATATATTCTCAGTTGTTCACAAAACCCAAATACAAATTGGCTATATTCCTGATCAAATTAATGATAATCTTCAGTTCCTTACATACCCATCAAATTATACCCGATACCTCACACAATCCACAAAGGAAAGCTGAAAATAATAACCAGGACACCTCACCTCTACAGAGTCAGGCAGAGAGAGAGAGAGAGAGACGACGGAGGCTATTGTAGTTGAGAGTGGCAATCCAAATATTCTGACTTTTGCTTATAATCTGAAAAAAGTAGCTGTACCACACCTGAACAAAGTTATCGTACCACACCTTCAGTTCCAACTCAAAGCAAAGTTTAGTGATCCCTCCCTCCTTCAGTTGTTGTACCACAGCTGAACAAAATTATCAAGTAATAGTGAGCTTAAGACTGATTTTAAGCTTTAACAAAAGTACAACCACATTGACAGAGATTGTTGGTTGCTCAGAGAGAAATGTGAAAACCAAAGCAGGAGAGAGAGAGAGAGAGAGAGAGAGAGAGAGAGAGAGAGAGAGAGAGAGAGAGAGAGAGAGAGAGAGAGGCAGCTCTGCATTTGGCTTGTTGATGAAAATTTGAACAAAATTTAACCTCAAATTAGATTGTAAATAATTTATTAAAGCTAATTGTGAGTCCATGAAGTTTGCCTCAGTAGGTTATGTGAGTTTAACTTCAGGCACATGCCTCTGAAAGTCTGACCAAAGGTTCTCAAACAACGAATAAAGCTCCATTTTTCTTTGTTAAGGAAGCATTTTCTTTGGCTATTCAATAACCCTATTGGATGCGACTTTTTTATGCATTGCACACATAGTTGACAGGACAATATAGCAAATGAATCAGATAACTACATAGATTCATTCAATACCCTTATTGGTCTCATATTACCACTACATGAGTCGTAAAAGAATATCAGACAGCAATAAGACAAAAGTTTATGTACGATTCCTCCTATCAATCCACTGTTCCATATCAGGTGAGCTTATTCAAAATCCAAACGTATATTCCTAAAACTGAACTTACAGAACTGATGTGTGTGTGTAAATATTATCAACCTCAAACTAGAAGAGCCCTGAAATAAATTCTCATGCATCTAACATTTTCACCTGATAATTTCCACTTTGCTTATATTATTGACCAATCCTAGAAACAGTCTTATATTTCAACAAAATAACAAAATGAAACCAAGCACGAATTACACGAATCTATAATGTGGGAGCTCCCATAACAACAAATCATAATCAAGTAAATATTATCAACAAATCCTAAATCGACAGAAGACGACATTGAAGCATATGAATATGATGGCTTTTGAATTGAAGCCTGCTCTGTCATACCTGGGGAAGTAGGGATGTGGGCTACGGGCGACGGCTCGGGCTATGGGAAACGGCGACCTCTCTGGCGACAACGACGGGGGAGTTGTGACTCAAGTAAGCTGCCGCTCGAAAGAAAGCCTTTTGTATCCGCTGCTAGGGCATATACGGGATTGCAGAAAAGCTCCAGGGGCAAAACAGACAAATCACAAATAGTATATCTGCTCTTGCACAAAATGGGAAAGAATGATTCTTTGGAACATGGTCGAGCCCCAACAACGAGTCCTGATGAATATCAATGGGACTACGGGAGTGTTATGAGCTTACTTAGGGGTGAATATTCTCAGTGTATAATATGTTTACATATATTCTTGCATTTCACAAAGTATTCCGTAATTTAAATCTAAAGGTTTCTTCAAGCAGTTCAACGTGGAATGTCTGTTCTACAATTGCATAGCCACTGCCAAATCAATGTTATAACCTTGACAGTCCAACATATTGCTCCACAATCTCTCCAAAAACATGTATAATATGTTTGACAATGTATTAATGAAATACCTTTTGTATAATGCCAGGTGCAATTGCTAGACAGTTTCAAAAACAAGGAAGGAAAGACCAGTCGCTGTTACAAGATTACTTATAGGTCCATGGAACGGTCACTTACAAACGATGAAATCAATAAGCTGCAGGTAGTTCATATAAATATAAGCGAGCGAGGTCGTATCATTTCTTTCTTAGAAGCGCAAATTAAGGCCTAACCTTGAAACCTGTTTCAATTGCATATGCAGGGCACTGTAATAGAGTTGTTAAAGAGCAAGTTGAAGGTGGACTTGAGATGAAATATTCTTTCTTTTTTTCTTTTCTTTTTTTTGGTTACAAAGGGTGCTTAAAAGGCACAAGCAAAACAAAAAAAGAAGCTAAACATTACAACAGTTGCCTGATCTTCTGGCTCTGGTAACAACAATGTCGACTTCAAATGAAATTGAGAATCGAAAAACAGAGAACACATGGCCGTATTGAAGATATCGTAATTGAAATGCAAGAAGCAACCGACCGTTGTGCAAGAAAAAGCGGAACACAGCCGTGTGGAGGTTGAAGACATCCGCGAATACAAAGAAGCAATCACCCGTCTAGAAGAAGGTTTACGAAAGTATAAAGAAGCACTCCACGTCCACGGTCGCGCTCCTCCTCCAGGATTCCACCGTCAACAAGAAAACTTGGCGTTTCTGAAAGAAGATAAACTTCTAAACGCCAGGCAACTTTGTTAGGAAGGTCTTCAAAGGGGGGTGCCGGGTGTTGGAGCATTTTATGTTTTTTCGTTTTGATCATGTAACTTTTATGTATTAATGTATTGACATAAAGGCATAAGTTTTAGAGAGTAAATATGACAGGTGCTTGGTCATATGAATCTGGAAACTTGACAGGTGCTTGGTCGAAGTTCCTTCCTGCCGCTTGTTAATTCAGCCCTGCAATGTGAAGCTGAAGCTTGTCGTGTAGGCTTATACCAGCAGTGGAATTCATCAACATAATCAGAAATGATGTCATAGGGATGGTCAAGATAATCATCCCCGTTTCTTTAAGCAGAAAGTTGGTGGTTATTACACAGGCCGTCAAGTATCACAGCATAATTAGTGTGAATATTTGGAAGCTGGCCACAACCAAGCATCTCAGAGAACAGCTTTTCAGCTTTCCTGCAATCTCCCCGCTTTGCACAGACCGTCGATTAATAAGAATGCTATATGTAACGGTATCGGAAACAAGTTCCATACAGTGCATTTCCTTGAAAATCTTGTTAGCCTGAGCAATCTTTAATTTGTAGCTTTGCAATATCCGTTAATCAATATGCTACAACTCTGAACATTAACCATGATCTCCTGGCTAGTCTTAAGATCGAAAATGTGTCTTGCCTTGTCCATCTCTCCTCGCAAGCAGTAACCGTGCATGAGGGAACTATACGTGATGATATCAGGCTCAGTATGTCTTCGAATCATGATTCCCACCACACTTTTGGCTTCAACAACCATCTGCTCCTTATAGATTGCATCAACCAAGATATTGAAGGTGACGACATTAGGAAATATACCATACTCAAGCAACCACCAAGCTTCTCTCCACTAGCCTATATTGCAAAGTCCGTGAATCAAAGAGGTGTAAGTGACAACATCTGGAGCAATACCTCTACTCATCATTTACGACGAGCTTCAATCCTTGCAAAAGCCCTTTGTAAGTGTATTGACAGTGAACGCATGAGGCTCGCAATGATCTGTCTGCAGCATTTTGGTGAAAATTAGTGTAGCCACAGCCATTGTGGAGAACAAAGCCGTGGATGAGAATAGCAGTTTGATGAGAATAGACAGGGTGATGATCAGGAGCACTCGCTACCAGTTGAGTGAAGATTTGATTGAAAGGGATGACACAAGACAGAGGGGGCGAGTGAAGCATTTCATCGAACACCTTCAAGGCATCCATCCTCACTATGGGACGATTTCCTAGCTAGGTTTGTCTTGAATGATGATACAAAGCGACGACATTGTTGAGGGGAAGACAAGAACGCAAATTGTGATGGCTTGGAGACTATCTAAATCCATAAGCGACCAGAGAGCTTTTGGTGCGAGTTCTTTGATTACTATATTTCATTTTAGGACTTATATCAAAAAGAACCAAGAAATAGACTTCCACCTTTACATAGTTGCTAAAATATCATCTGCTATCACAATATCAAAAGTACTGGTTTGGCATTCATGGCAGCTATGATCAAGCGTATTGTATTACAGTGATCAATAGCCGCTTCAATACAATGATGAATGATCAAGGACTGATAATAGTTTGGAAATAGAGTTCAACAAAGATGTCTATTATAAATTACCCAAAAATATGCACCAATAGTTCAATTCTTGAAAGCCAAAATTCTACAATCACATCACATTAGTCATAGTTTAGGTTCCCAAAATTTGAGAGTTGGCTACTGCATGTTAAGGTACGAGACTTGCGATGCAAGATTAGAAGAGTCCTTCCAGGCTTGACAATTAATCCTCTTAGACAAGCAGAACCGCATTTACGCATCCATCGTTCTCTGGATTATTTGTCACCTGTGCATATTTCCCTGCATTCACCAGCAAAGATGAGTACAACCACACAAGTTAAAAATCTAGAAGTACCCTCATTCAAAAGAGCAGAATGCCAAGCAGACGGAGGTTTTGAACTCACCCCATACCACTTTCCCGTTAGGTGTGACTAGACCAAGTTCGCTTACATTCACCTGATATAGAAATGACACAAGAAACAGCTTGAGACATCGTGATATTGAAATCATAAAGTCATGATTTGACACAAAGCTTATAGGTACCTCAATGATGGTTCCCTTGGTCAAGACACCAAGAGAGGTGTACATTTGACCATTAGGGTTTTTCTTCACACCAATGATCTCAAGGTTAAAAGTACATTTGAGTTCAGGGTGTGTCACATGAGCTTTGGTGAATCGCAAACCACTGGGCCGGATAAATCGCTCATATTTGGGAGGTTTCCTTGTAAAACCTGGTCCCACAAATGTTGCTTTTGTGATCATCCGCTTCCATTGCTTAGCTGCACAGAGGAACCAAAATACAAGCTACCAAGAATGAAGCAAAATAAGTACATCAAATACACTTGCGTAAATGCTTTACGAGCGTAGCATGAATATATATAAAAGAAGAACAATTTTATCCGGTCGTCTAGAGAATACAATATCATAAGCCTAAATAATGTCTGTTTATAAACCACCAATTCACTTCAAACTATCAATGGAAAGCCAATTGCATATGAATATAGAGAAGTGAAGTTCTTACTCTTGCGTTTGCCTGTTCTAAGCACTTTAAACATCTCATCTTCAGCCACAGGCCTCACCTGGAAATGATACAACTCAGTCAGAAAATCATGTATTCACACAATAAAGAGTACAGGTCCAAAAGTTGCATTGGGTTACCTTAGGCAGAGGGACTTCCCATTTCCCAGCTTTCTCTTTCCGTTTTTGCTTGATGGAATTGCTAAGAGTCTATTAACAGCATCAAGTCAGATAGCATCCATAAAAAGGTTTCTTAATGGTTCTCTTTATTAGTTGTTCAACCATACCTTTGCTCGTGTCGTGTTGTCACGATCTAACAGATATGCTGGAACAGCTCCTTCATGAACATCCTCATCAACCTTGTGCCTAGTCGATGACTCCTCATGTATAGCCAATCTGTCAACATTGACAAACAATATAAAACTCAAATACAGGTTAATATAATGAGTACTTTAATAAACAGTCAACAGTCAACACACCCTACAGTGAGAGCTACCAGCCAAGACAAACTACCCTAATAAGGGTATAAACTTGTACATATCATCACAACTACATATTGTGTATTATCACACAACAAAATTAATAATGGTCAAGTAATTATTGCTGCATGAATACACACACATAATACTTCTGAGTCAAGAAGAACACATGGGTGGGAAAAAGAAATAATATCAATAACCACAAATTAAAAGCTCGGTTAAACAGAACTCACGTTTTCTTCATCAGAGCCTTTTCTGCATAGCGCTTCTTGGCAAACATCTTGCCCTTGATACCCAGAGCCTGTTCCATTACAAAATTTAGTAAGAGACCACAATATTATGTAAAGTTGATTTCTCAGGTGAAATGGGAGAATAAATAGAATTGACCTTTTGCGCGATTTCAGAGCGCTTGTGGACTTCACGGGCTTCCTTCTTGCGCTTGCGCTCGAAATGATCAGGTCTGTACCCATATCGCTTCCTGTGAAGATCTATATAATCTCCCTGCGGCTGAATTCCACAAATAACAAACAAATATGAAATATCGACGTAAATAAACAAGATAAATATAAACAGACATACCATGGTTACAGGGGTTTGTTGCTCTCAGTCACAAGCAAGCCTCCACAAGAAGCAAGATCCAACAGCAGAAAACCAAAACTATGGAAAGACCAAATGGAATGTTAAATTCACTTTCCAATTCTTCTGGGCATCAAGAGAAAGAAACAACGTTTTTACCTCGGGGAGTGGCGACGTCGGTCTCTGCCTCTCTCCTTTCGTGTTTGCCTCCCTCCTTTATAAACCAACCCTAAACCGGTCCACTTACGGACGAAATGACCGATTTACCCTTTCACGCGCGAAGATTATCAAAATGCCCTCAGAGCACGAGCACTATAAAAACTAGCTGAAGAAATAAGTTGTGGTCTTCCTCCCGCATCGATATGTCTCTCCGCTGCGACGAAAACACAGGCGTGGCCAAACCCGATGGTAAGCCTTTCCTTCCGAACAAGAATGTTTGATTTCAACTGTAACTGGAGTTGGTCAATTTTCAAATGTCGGGTAGCGACAAGACCGACCGCCGCGGTAAGTTTTCATGTCTTCGTTTTCTCTTACGATGATGAGCATGACTCAACACAATGCTGCTATGCCCATCCACAGGTTATTTAGATCGGCACCCTCTCCCAATCCCACCCCCACGTCCCGAGGGTAGGTACTATTTCCTATGTATGTTCTACCTTAATTTATTAAGCCCATGAGATTATAAACTCACCAGCAGCAATGGGAACAAATAATACTATTATAAATTGAAGCCTTTAAGGATGTCACTAGGAACCATATCATTCCATTACAATTTTGCCTCCCTTGCTTTGCGATTCTTGCATTGTTAGAGAACACAGAAGATTTTGATCAGGGGCACTTACAGCTAACATGCCCACGCTTTGACAAACTATGTTTTACGCTTGTCACAAAACAATGATGCATTCTTTGTGTTCTAAACGTACATGAATGTATACTTGAATATAGATATCGTATTTGACAATACCCATATGAACAGGTGAGGAGCTCCTGCCAAAAAGGAGGATGCGCCTGGGCGACTCTCCTGGTATGTTTTTACGTTTTATTTAGTTACCTGGACCTATAGTAAAACTAAAAAATCCCTCACCATTTCAATAATTGGACTTTTGTTACCTGTTTGTCTAACATCTTCAAATTCGTAAGATCCTTCATTTCCTTTGTGTCCTTACTTTATTTTATTGGCATGTTCTATAGTTACAGGATATATACTGTCATTCAAATCTTAAGAAAATTTATTGTGTTTTTAGAAGCATGCCAAAACTTGGGGTTTATTATACCGCCAAAATCAAAAGAGTTGTATAAGAACCTTTCTTCGTCGATCGATATGTCTCTCCGCCACGACGAAAGCACAGCCGTCACCAAACCCGATGGTAAGCCTTTCCTTTCGTATTTGATTGATTATATGGCGATCAAAGAATACTTGATTTGGAATCAGTTCAATTTCAACTGGAATTTCAAATGTCATGCTAACAGGTAGCAAGACTTTTCCCTACGACGGACTTCGTTTTCCCTTTAGGGCATGTGAACCTGGTAAGTTTTCATGTGTGATGCATATTGAGGGTTTGTTCAGTCTTCATTTTTCTCTTATGTTGATGATGACACAACACAATGCTATGCCCATCAACAGGTTATTTAGATCGGCACCACCCACTCCCAATCCCAATCCCATGTCCTGATTCTATTGGTAGGTACTATTTGGTGTTTTTTTTCTCTATTATTTCATGGTGTTTGCTCATCTGCCTACAATATCTAGTGACGTCATCTTTCTACTGGCTTGTTTTCCGATGTTATTGGTTGTGTTTTCTACCTAAGGTTTGTGGTAACCTACAGGTCCTAATCTAATTATAAACTGACCACCAATGGGTTTTTCTTTTTAACAAGAAATAATACTATTATAAATTGAAGCCTTTAAGGATCTAAAGTTTACAATGTCAAAGACCAAGGCTCTACAAGCCGTGCACACTAGTCACTAGGAACCCTATCATTTCCAGTACCAAAAAAAAAATCATCAGAAAGACCAAGATTACTCCGATATTGGAGTTTGTAGCAACCACTCTTCTCATAAGCCGCAACCATTTTGCCAAATCTACTAATTCTCCCTAGCTACCTTAACTTGATTGCCTTGGGACACTGAGAATTCCAGGTCCAATATCCTGGCACCTAGACTTGGGGCGAGTTGTTGTTTTAAAAATAATAGCTGTTTCCAATTTGCCTCCCCTGGCAATTCTTGCATTGTTAGAGAATACAGAAGATTTTGATCAGGGCACTTACATCTAACATGCCCACGCTTTGACAAACTATGTTTTACGCTTGTCACAAAACAATGATGCATTCTTTGTGTTCTAAACGTACATGAATGTATACTTGAATATAGATATCGTATTTGACAATACCCATATGAACAGGTGAGGAGCTCCTGCCAAAAAGGAGGATGCGCCTGGGCGACTCTCCTGGTATGTTTTTACGTTTTATTTAGTTACCTGGACCTATAGTAAAACTAAAAAGTCCCTCACCATTTCAATAATTGGACTTTTGTTACCTGTTTGTCTAACATCTTCAAATTCGTAAGATCCTTCATTTCCTTTGTGTCCTTACTTTATTTTATTGGCATGTTCTATAGTTACAGGATATATACTGTCATTCAAATCTTAAGAAAATTTATTGTGTTTTTAGAAGCATGCCAAAACTTGGGGTTTATTATACCGCCAAAATCAAAAGAGTTGTATAAGAACCTTTCTTCGTCGATCGATATGTCTCTCCGCCACGACGAAAGCACAGCCGTCACCAAACCCGATGGTAAGCCTTTCCTTTCGTATTTGATTGATTATATGGCGATCAAAGAATACTTGATTTGGAATCAGTTCAATTTCAACTGGAATTTCAAATGTCATGCTAACAGGTAGCAAGACTTTTCCCTACGACGGACTTCGTTTTCCCTTTAGGGCATGTGAACCTGGTAAGTTTTCATGTGTGATGCATATTGAGGGTTTGTTCAGTCTTCATTTTTCTCTTATGTTGATGATGACACAACACAATGCTATGCCCATCAACAGGTTATTTAGATCGGCACCACCCACTCCCAATCCCAATCCCATGTCCTGATTCTATTGGTAGGTACTATTTGGTGTTTTTTTTCTCTATTATTTCATGGTGTTTGCTCATCTGCCTACAATATCTAGTGACGTCATCTTTCTACTGGCTTGTTTTCCGATGTTATTGGTTGTGTTTTCTACCTAAGGTTTGTGGTAACCTACAGGTCCTAATCTAATTATAAACTGACCACCAATGGGTTTTTCTTTTTAACAAGAAATAATACTATTATAAATTGAAGCCTTTAAGGATCTAAAGTTTACAATGTCAAAGACCAAGGCTCTACAAGCCGTGCACACTAGTCACTAGGAACCCTATCATTTCCAGTACCAAAAAAAAAATCATCAGAAAGACCAAGATTACTCCGATATTGGGGTTTGTAGCAACCACTCTTCTCATAAGCCGCAACCATTTTGCCAAATCTACTAATTCTCCCTAGCTACCTTAACTTGATTGCCTTGGGACACTGAGAATTCCAGGTCCAATATCCTGGCACCTAGACTTGGGGCGAGTTGTTGTTTTAAAAATAATAGCTGTTTCCAATTTGCCTCCCCTGGCAATTCTTGCATTGTTAGAGAATACAGAAGATTTTGATCAGGGCACTTACATCTAACATGCCCACGCTTTGACAAACTATGTTTTACGCTTGTCACAAAACAATGATGCATTCTTTGTGTTCTAAACGTACATGAATGTATACTTGAATATAGATATCGTATTTGACAATACCCATATGAACAGGTGAGGAGCTCCTGCCAAAAAGGAGGATGCGCCTGGGCGACTCTCCTGGTATGTTTTTACGTTTTATTTAGTTACCTGGACCTATAGTAAAACTAAAAAGTCCCTCCCCATTTCAATAATTGGACTTTTGTTACCTGTTTGTCTAACATCTTCAAATTCGTAAGATCCTTCATTTCCTTTGTGTCCTTACTTTATTTTATTGGCATGTTCTATAGTTACAGGATATATACTGTCATTCAAATCTTAAGAAAATTTATTGTGTTTTTAGAAGCATGCCAAAACTTGGGGTTTATTATACCGCCAAAATCAAAAGAGTTGTATAAGAACCTTTCTTCGTCGATCGATATGTCTCTCCGCCACGACGAAAGCACAGCCGTCACCAAACCCGATGGTAAGCCTTTCCTTTCGTATTTGATTGATTATATGGCGATCAAAGAATACTTGATTTGGAATCAGTTCAATTTCAACTGGAATTTCAAATGTCATGCTAACAGGTAGCAAGACTTTTCCCTACGACGGACTTCGTTTTCCCTTTAGGGCATGTGAACCTGGTAAGTTTTCATGTGTGATGCATATTGAGGGTTTGTTCAGTCTTCATTTTTCTCTTATGTTGATGATGACACAACACAATGCTATGCCCATCAACAGGTTATTTAGATCGGCACCACCCACTCCCAATCCCAATCCCATGTCCTGATTCTATTGGTAGGTACTATTTGGTGTTTTTTTTCTCTATTATTTCATGGTGTTTGCTCATCTGCCTACAATATCTAGTGACGTCATCTTTCTACTGGCTTGTTTTCCGATGTTATTGGTTGTGTTTTCTACCTAAGGTTTGTGGTAACCTACAGGTCCTAATCTAATTATAAACTGACCACCAATGGGTTTTTCTTTTTAACAAGAAATAATACTATTATAAATTGAAGCCTTTAAGGATCTAAAGTTTACAATGTCAAAGACCAAGGCTCTACAAGCCGTGCACACTAGTCACTAGGAACCCTATCATTTCCAGTACCAAAAAAAAAATCATCAGAAAGACCAAGATTACTCCGATATTGGAGTTTGTAGCAACCACTCTTCTCATAAGCCGCAACCATTTTGCCAAATCTACTAATTCTCCCTAGCTACCTTAACTTGATTGCCTTGGGACACTGAGAATTCCAGGTCCAATATCCTGGCACCTAGACTTGGGGCGAGTTGTTGTTTTAAAAATAATAGCTGTTTCCAATTTGCCTCCCCTGGCAATTCTTGCATTGTTAGAGAATACAGAAGATTTTGATCAGGGCACTTACATCTAACATGCCCACGCTTTGACAAACTATGTTTTACGCTTGTCACAAAACAATGATGCATTCTTTGTGTTCTAAACGTACATGAATGTATACTTGAATATAGATATCGTATTTGACAATACCCATATGAACAGGTGAGGAGCTCCTGCCAAAAAGGAGGATGCGCCTGGGCGACTCTCCTGGTATGTTTTTACGTTTTATTTAGTTACCTGGACCTATAGTAAAACTAAAAAGTCCCTCACCATTTCAATAATTGGACTTTTGTTACCTGTTTGTCTAACATCTTCAAATTCGTAAGATCCTTCATTTCCTTTGTGTCCTTACTTTATTTTATTGGCATGTTCTATAGTTACAGGATATATACTGTCATTCAAATCTTAAGAAAATTTATTGTGTTTTTAGAAGCATGCCAAAACTTGGGGTTTATTATACCGCCAAAATCAAAAGAGTTGTATAAGAACCTTTCTTCGTCGATCGATATGTCTCTCCGCCACGACGAAAGCACAGCCGTCACCAAACCCGATGGTAAGCCTTTCCTTTCGTATTTGATTGATTATATGGCGATCAAAGAATACTTGATTTGGAATCAGTTCAATTTCAACTGGAATTTCAAATGTCATGCTAACAGGTAGCAAGACTTTTCCCTACGACGGACTTCGTTTTCCCTTTAGGGCATGTGAACCTGGTAAGTTTTCATGTGTGATGCATATTGAGGGTTTGTTCAGTCTTCATTTTTCTCTTATGTTGATGATGACACAACACAATGCTATGCCCATCAACAGGTTATTTAGATCGGCACCACCCACTCCCAATCCCAATCCCATGTCCTGATTCTATTGGTAGGTACTATTTGGTGTTTTTTTTCTCTATTATTTCATGGTGTTTGCTCATCTGCCTACAATATCTAGTGACGTCATCTTTCTACTGGCTTGTTTTCCGATGTTATTGGTTGTGTTTTCTACCTAAGGTTTGTGGTAACCTACAGGTCCTAATCTAATTATAAACTGACCACCAATGGGTTTTTCTTTTTAACAAGAAATAATACTATTATAAATTGAAGCCTTTAAGGATCTAAAGTTTACAATGTCAAAGACCAAGGCTCTACAAGCCGTGCACACTAGTCACTAGGAACCCTATCATTTCCAGTACCAAAAAAAAAATCATCAGAAAGACCAAGATTACTCCGATATTGGGGTTTGTAGCAACCACTCTTCTCATAAGCCGCAACCATTTTGCCAAATCTACTAATTCTCCCTAGCTACCTTAACTTGATTGCCTTGGGACACTGAGAATTCCAGGTCCAATATCCTGGCACCTAGACTTGGGGCGAGTTGTTGTTTTAAAAATAATAGCTGTTTCCAATTTGCCTCCCCTGGCAATTCTTGCATTGTTAGAGAATACAGAAGATTTTGATCAGGGCACTTACATCTAACATGCCCACGCTTTGACAAACTATGTTTTACGCTTGTCACAAAACAATGATGCATTCTTTGTGTTCTAAACGTACATGAATGTATACTTGAATATAGATATCGTATTTGACAATACCCATATGAACAGGTGAGGAGCTCCTGCCAAAAAGGAGGATGCGCCTGGGCGACTCTCCTGGTATGTTTTTACGTTTTATTTAGTTACCTGGACCTATAGTAAAACTAAAAAGTCCCTCACCATTTCAATAATTGGACTTTTGTTACCTGTTTGTCTAACATCTTCAAATTCGTAAGATCCTTCATTTCCTTTGTGTCCTTACTTTATTTTATTGGCATGTTCTATAGTTACAGGATATATACTGTCATTCAAATCTTAAGAAAATTTATTGTGTTTTTAGAAGCATGCCAAAACTTGGGGTTTATTATACCGCCAAAATCAAAAGAGTTGTATAAGAACCTTTCTTCGTCGATCGATATGTCTCTCCGCCACGACGAAAGCACAGCCGTCACCAAACCCGATGGTAAGCCTTTCCTTTCGTATTTGATTGATTATATGGCGATCAAAGAATACTTGATTTGGAATCAGTTCAATTTCAACTGGAATTTCAAATGTCATGCTAACAGGTAGCAAGACTTTTCCCTACGACGGACTTCGTTTTCCCTTTAGGGCATGTGAACCTGGTAAGTTTTCATGTGTGATGCATATTGAGGGTTTGTTCAGTCTTCATTTTTCTCTTATGTTGATGATGACACAACACAATGCTATGCCCATCAACAGGTTATTTAGATCGGCACCACCCACTCCCAATCCCAATCCCATGTCCTGATTCTATTGGTAGGTACTATTTGGTGTTTTTTTTCTCTATTATTTCATGGTGTTTGCTCATCTGCCTACAATATCTAGTGACGTCATCTTTCTACTGGCTTGTTTTCCGATGTTATTGGTTGTGTTTTCTACCTAAGGTTTGTGGTAACCTACAGGTCCTAATCTAATTATAAACTGACCACCAATGGGTTTTTCTTTTTAACAAGAAATAATACTATTATAAATTGAAGCCTTTAAGGATCTAAAGTTTACAATGTCAAAGACCAAGGCTCTACAAGCCGTGCACACTAGTCACTAGGAACCCTATCATTTCCAGTACCAAAAAAAAAATCATCAGAAAGACCAAGATTACTCCGATATTGGAGTTTGTAGCAACCACTCTTCTCATAAGCCGCAACCATTTTGCCAAATCTACTAATTCTCCCTAGCTACCTTAACTTGATTGCCTTGGGACACTGAGAATTCCAGGTCCAATATCCTGGCACCTAGACTTGGGGCGAGTTGTTGTTTTAAAAATAATAGCTGTTTCCAATTTGCCTCCCCTGGCAATTCTTGCATTGTTAGAGAATACAGAAGATTTTGATCAGGGCACTTACATCTAACATGCCCACGCTTTGACAAACTATGTTTTACGCTTGTCACAAAACAATGATGCATTCTTTGTGTTCTAAACGTACATGAATGTATACTTGAATATAGATATCGTATTTGACAATACCCATATGAACAGGTGAGGAGCTCCTGCCAAAAAGGAGGATGCGCCTGGGCGACTCTCCTGGTATGTTTTTACGTTTTATTTAGTTACCTGGACCTATAGTAAAACTAAAAAGTCCCTCACCATTTCAATAATTGGACTTTTGTTACCTGTTTGTCTAACATCTTCAAATTCGTAAGATCCTTCATTTCCTTTGTGTCCTTACTTTATTTTATTGGCATGTTCTATAGTTACAGGATATATACTGTCATTCAAATCTTAAGAAAATTTATTGTGTTTTTAGAAGCATGCCAAAACTTGGGGTTTATTATACCGCCAAAATCAAAAGAGTTGTATAAGAACCTTTCTTCGTCGATCGATATGTCTCTCCGCCACGACGAAAGCACAGCCGTCACCAAACCCGATGGTAAGCCTTTCCTTTCTTATTTGATTGATTATATGGCGATCAAAGAATACTTGATTTGGAATCAGTTCAATTTTAACTGGAATTTCAAATGTCATGCTAACAGGTAGCAAGACTTTTCCCTACGGCGGACTTCGTTTTCCCTTTAGGGCATGTGAACCTGGTAAGTTTTCATGTGTGATGCATATTGAGGGTTTGTTCAGTCTTCATTTTTCTCTTATGTTGATGATGACACAACACAATGCTATGCCCATCAACAGGTTATTTAGATCGGCACCATCCACTCCTAATCCCAATCCCATGTCCTGATTCTATTGGTAGGTACTATTTGGTGTTTTTTTTCTCTATTATTTCATGGTATTTGCTCATCTGCCTACAATATCTAGTGACGTCATCTTTCTACTGGCTTGTTTTCCGATGTTATTGGTTGTGTTTTCTACCTAAGGTTTGTGGTAACCTACAGGTCCTAATCTAATTATAAACTGACCACCAATGGGTTTTTCTTTTTAACAAGAAATAATACTATTATAAATTGAAGCCTTTAAGGATCTAAAGTTTACAATGTCAAAGACCAAGGCTCTACAAGCCGTGCACACTAGTCACTAGGAACCCTATCATTTCCAGTACCAAAAAAAAAATCATCAGAAAGACCAAGATTACTCCGATATTGGGGTTTGTAGCAACCACTCTTCTCATAAGCCGCAACCATTTTGCCAAATCTACTAATTCTCCCTAGCTACCTTAACTTGATTGCCTTGGGACACTGAGAATTCCAGGTCCAATATCCTGGCACCTAGACTTGAGGCGAGTTGTTGTTTTAAAAATAATAGCTGTTTCCAATTTGCCTCCCCTTGCAATTCTTGCATTGTTAGAGAATACAGAAGATTTTGATCAGGGCACTTACATCTAACATGCCCACGCTTTGACAAACTATGTTTTACGCTTGTCACAAAACAATGATGCATTCTTTGTGTTCTAAACGTACATGAATGTATACTTGAATATAGATATCGTATTTGACAATACCCATATGAACAGGTGAGGAGCTCCTGCCAAAAACGAGGATGCGCCTGGGTGACTCTCCTGGTATGTTTTTACGTTTTACTTAGTTACATGGAAATATAGTAAAATTAAAAAGTCCCTCACCATTTCAATAATTGGATTTTTATTACCTGTTTGTCTAACATCTTCAAATTCGTAAGATCCTTCATTTCCTTTATGTCCTTTCTTTATTTTAATGGCATGTTCTATAGTTACAGGATATATATTGTCATTCAAA
Organism: Fragaria iinumae; assembly: GCA_009720345.1. NCBI lineage: Eukaryota > Viridiplantae > Streptophyta > Magnoliopsida > Rosales > Rosaceae > Fragaria > Fragaria iinumae. Next base: position 17,946,139 of record CM019117.1, on the reverse strand, counting down.
TCATAAGAACTTTTATTGTGTTTTTAGTAGCATGCAAAACCTCGGGGTTTATTATGCCAAAATCAAAAGAGTTGTATCGAGGACTTTCAGCCAACTTCCATAGTAAAGTTATTTTTATAAAATTTGACTTGACAAGCTTCCTCTTCATCCCCCTGGGAGGGTCTCACCCTTCTCTATCTATACATGTTGCACGAAATATTTATTTTTGCTGCTCTTGTGGCATAATAGGCTAATCCTTCAATGTTCAATTTGTGCTCAAGCTAGTTATATTTTAGGTTTGACATTTGGGTCAATCAATATTGTCATATTCTTTTTTCTTTTTGAAAATTATTATTATTAATTGTTTGTTTTGGCGGATTTCTAAACTAACAGATGGGCCTGAAGGTGGATGCCGGATCTGCTCCTTGGATGAACACCATTCAACTTTATGCCCTTACAACAAGTCTCACATCCCGAAGAACACAATTGTTGGCAGGGTCTGTGACGTAGTTTGTAAGGTTTGTCATGCTTTGTTTTCTGGGCGTTGTTGTAATCAAGATTTGGGGTGTGCTAGGCTCAAATTTTGTTATTGATGTTTAAAGTATGGCAAACACTGGTCAGAGGGGTGCCCTCGTATGATATCCAATAATGCTGGTACCTTCATCATAACTAGCTCTGACTATTTAAAGGGATAAAGTGTTGGGTAATCTTGCTTGCGTCGACAGTGCTTTGAGGAGGAAATTGATGTGTTTTGTACTATGTGGAAAATCTTGGGTTTATTTCTTTCAATGAACATAAATCTGGATCTCTGCACATAAACTATTTCTTTTTATGTGAGGGGTTGTATTATCTGGTGTTTGCCTTTGCTGAGTTTTGAGGATAAAAGTGTTGTGTTGTACACAGTTATTGTTTGTGTGGAGCTAATGTTATGTGGCAAAATCTTCTAGTTGGCTGCTCATCGATGTGTCTTTTGGGTTCTTGAGTTTGTTGTTGATTCCATAATTAGGTTGAAATACAAATATTATTGCGAAAAACATGGTCTGCTTGCCACACTGATGTATACGTATGTCTCAATAAGATTGCTGCTGCTGACCATCACAATGTACATATATTTTTCTTTTCGGTTCTTAGCTTCTCACTAGGATCGTTGATTTTCTTTTTATCAGATGAAACTCTTACATGAGCTAACTTCTGAGGATACAAAAAAAATATTCTTTGAGAATACAGTTAAGATCTCCGATGAGCAGCCAAGGGTCAGATGGAGCTCCGTTTGAAGTTCAGCATGTAGTTCTTCTTCATGAGGGTACATTATATTATGAGTCTGGAGATGCAGAACAGAGCAATGAATAAAACGGTCATGTTTAACTAAGACATTTATATTAAACAAGGTACTATTCCAAACTAGGATCGGACCCCCACATTGACCAGAAGCAGGGATTACAACTTGATCATTAAAACTAGTTTTCAGCATCCTGCTCGTTGAGGTTAGTATCTAACAAACAGAAGAGGTCTAGTTGGAGGTGATTCACAAAAAAGCGGGCTTGGGAGTGGGAGACAAAACCATCTTTCCCACAGCCCCTACATATCCAGGTGGACCATTTCATTTTGCCAGGTTTCATATTGAAGCAGGACCAATTGCTACTCTAGCAATGCGAGAATGGCCATGCTCTCCACAGTAGCCTCATAAAACAACAGTGTGTGTTGCTGCTGACCAAAATACCAATCTGCCCCATTTCTCACCTCGTCCCATGCAACTATGCAATCCATAAGATTTTCAAAATTTAAGATTCGGATGACAGTAGCTTGACGAGAAATGATATGGACTCGGCTCAGCGGGTAGTGGTTTCTTAGATTCTCTAACAGCACTGGTTCGTCCGGTTGGGTGTAGTGGAAACTAGGACAGATAAAGAAGAGTGACATTTGAAGCCATTGAGCATATAGATGGAAATCTCGCCTTAAAAGTTGCAGCACTGAGACGATGTTATAAGTAACGACTCCCTGTAGAGGAATTTGAACACTGTGCACATGGCCTCCAGTGTGCGGATCCCTAAGCGAGGCATAAACAATGGTACCCTCCACAAGATCCTGATGCTGAAGATCATGCTCATGTTGGAGAACAAACTCTTGACCCGCTAGACTGCCGCTCCCAATCACCAGGGTAAATCCGACCTCACTCCTACATGAGATCCCACCTTGAGACGTTGAGCTAACTCTAAAAATATGAGGATGACCACCGGAAAAACCACATATCAGAAACACCTCTGTACACACGACTCCGTGAGTGCTCTCGTAGTTGTCTAGACAAGTCAATAACACCCCAGCTGCAACATATATACCCGCACCTGCACCATGTGCAACATCTCTAAAGACCGCCTTAGTTGCTGCAAATGCAATTGCTATAAACTCTTGGCAAATCGTTGTCCTTCCTACCCCAGTGCAGAGAATTCCCTCGTCAATACAAATCTTCTGCAATAAGTCATCCACTACATAATCTCTATCTGAGCCTCTCATATCAGTAGCAACATCAATGCGACCGCAACCAATACGTGCTACTGCAGTTGTGCCCTTTAAACCACTGCAAAGATAACAATAACATAGGCTATATGAATGAAGTGTCAAATGAATTGTATAGACGAAGTGTCAACTAACAAATACTATTCTTTTTATTTTAATTTTTCACAGAGAAAAGTAGGGCTTGTCAACAAACATTTAGTATAGCATATAGTTTGTGTCGTATATTGCAAGACCAATATCATATGATACACTAGAAATTGATATTACTTACCCCATGTCATCATATCCCATAACCGGTGCTTCACCCTGAAAAATATGGAAATTTTTTCAGGAGTTCTGTAAAACTATGAAATTTTTGAACTGCAGACAAAATGCTCAGGAAAAACAAGTTCATTTTCTAGTTGGTACTCTAAGAAATATAGAAAGAGAGCAGCATTGGTAGTTACCAGTTGATGTCTTCTCTGGTAGCTTATGGTCCTAGATATTGCAGTACATTCACTGTGTTTGGCATCAGCAGGTATCTCATTGAGATTGATCTGAAGGGTCTTCAAACTGTGAGACAGGGAGGTTATCTTCTCAGTCTCAGATGGTACTCGAGTAAAAGCTGGAGAAGGAGTCACATTGCATAACAGAGTTGATGTGTTGACTGCGCGTCTCTCAGCAAATGGCTTAGCAAGGGAGCCTGAGCTTGAGCCTGGACTGGGTGCTTGTGGAGACTGATCAGTAAGGACTAGGTCTAGCTGGGTTGCTGGTTTTGTGGAAGAGGTAACACAGGGTGTGGTTGGGAGTGCCGATGGGTCTATCTGGTGTTGAGACATAGAAAAGTTCATGTTTGGCCACAGAACTGTCCCCTGTGGCCTGCAAATCCTGAAGCCACTCCTCAGTCTCTCTAGCTTTGTTTCCTTGTTCTCATCTGCCCGTCTTTCGTTGTCTGTCAGTTGTGGCACATCAGCTGCTTCTGAGTAGTACCTTAATGCTGCTTCTGGTGCTTGCATGGTTGATTTCAGAGCCATAATTTCTTCCTGCAAGCAATAATCTCCATCCATCAGTTCAATACATGCCAGTTTCAGCATCATGAACATCATTGATATGTTTTAAGCACAACTGAACTAGTAGACCATGTTGAAAGTAATTTGGACACTAACACTAGACACACTTGCACCATAATCACAGTAGGACTTTTCTCAACTGCATTTAGAATAGTTATATGCGTACTAAATGGAAACAAAGACTGTACACAATCACAAGAAATATCAAAGTCTAAGGTCATGCTGCATACCTTCATTCCAGACAAAGTTTGAGAAGCTTGCTGCATTTGTTCTTCAAACTTGGACTTCCTGACAGCTAGTTGTGTATATTTATCCTGCAAATTACACTTCATCAAAACACTAGCACTGCATAAACAATAGCTTAACGATCGCGAACCACACTATGTTCATGTGCTTTAACATATAGCTTTCAATATCACTGATCACATTCTTTACCTTTAGCTGCATTACTGAAGTGTAAGCTTGGTCCCAATTCATACTGGTCACACTTGTCACCAAAGAGTTTGAGGTGGTGGGCACCATAGCTAAACCCTGCTCTGGCTGCTTGGATTCCTTCTCCCTCTTCTTCATCTTAGCTATCTCATCCCACAGCTCCTTAAACATTGTTGCACAAATTGGGTCTTGGCTCGGGTCATCACCAGGCTTCCACCCCTGTGGTGGAATCCAATAAGGGTCTTGAACCCCAGCCTCCTTCCTAATCTCAACTAAATCAGCACTCTCAAGCCAATACTCCATTGCCCCATCAGCATTGTGCCGCCTCTGAAACCGATCAGCCCCACCTGGAGCCAGCTTCCCAGCCATATGCATCAGCAAATTGTCCAGCAAACCAGTGTCGCCGATCAACTTCCGGGCCTCATTTCTCAGAGTTGGCCTCTGTATTGGGTTCCCAGCAGTAGCCCCTCTTGCCTCGAGTACCTTCAACATGTTCTCCTCTTCCATTTCATACCTATATACAAATCCAAATCACCCATTTTCAACAAATCAAATTCTCAAAACACACAGAAACAAAAATCAAAACTAATTCACAACTTGAGTCAATGAAAAACTGCAGTACATACCTCCGAGCACACCATTTTCCCACTGAAGCTCTCACCATTCTTGTTTCCTCACTCCAATTGTGCACCATAATCTGTGTATGCTGTTCTTGACGTTTGGACTTGTTCTGAGTAATAATACCCTTCTTGTTCTGATACTTGACCACCAATACCACATTCGGCTTCGCAGTTTCTTGTCCTTCTTCTTCTTCTTCTTCTTCTTCCTCCTCAGACACCTCATCACCCAATGCACCACCTTCTTCAGTCTCCTTCTCTTCAGCCCTCGCCTCCTCCATCGTCTCAAAAAGACGCCGTCTAATCACCGACCAGAAACTCCACTCCTTGCTCCGGTCCGAAATTTCCTCCGGCGGGACTCGCCGGTAAAGCATCTCCGACGCCGTTTCCGGAGCTGATTGTTCGCAGCCAGAAAAACAAAGCACAAGAAATCAACATCGCAGAATCAGAAAGAAGAAGAAAAGAAAACGGTGTCGTTTGGGTTTGGTGTTGTACCTAGAGAAGCACAACTCGCCGGAGCTTCGTTTTGCTTGGTCTCCAAGAAACTGATGACCACCATTTTGTTCTACAATGCACACAGGCAGTCGTCTCCTTCAGTGACTCAGTAAAACGTCACCCCAAAAAAGTCTCAGTCTTCGGAGACGAACGACGGTGTTGGAGTCCAGAGGAGCAGAGACGACGGTTGGTTATTTTTCCGTGAGGAGCAAAAACAGTGAGGAGCGAAATCTGTTAGCGCGTAGGAGACAGCATGAGGGGCTTTCCACACGCGCGTTTCGTTGGCGCGTAGGAGACAGAGCAGAAAATGACCCTTCGTACTCTTCGATTCTGACCGTTTGATCCTCACGCAGTCGATCATGAGCCGTTGTTTTTTTCGTATTTTGTTTACTAAACTTACTGAAATAGGAAATGAAATTTGAAAACCGGGCATAACTACTAGTGGTGTGTTTGAGTTTTCAAGGTGACCTATTAGGTCTTTTATGCTACATGACTCAAATACGTGCAACATAATCGTATACCATCCTCACGAGTCACGACTCACAATCATAAATAACCATTCTTTTATCTATGTTTTCCTTGTTTGGCTGATTACGATATTTATGTTTATGTTGATATTCAAATACCTTAGGTCAAATATATCAAATATACGAGTTATTCATCTATCGTTTTAATACTAGATAAAATGATCGATATTCAGCATCTTCAAATTAAATACTAGATAGGTCATTATGTATTCAAGTCTTGTTTTTGTGTTCGGGTAAAAAATCGTCAAATTGCTTCATTGTCAATTTTTCTAATGATTTTCACTCTAGTATTATAAGTTTACCTCATTATGTATAATCTACCGTATTCGTATTCAAGTTACGTGTGTTTTTAACTAAGTAGTAACTATGTAATTAAGCATGATGGAAAGTCAGAAAGAGTAAATGTTATGCTAGGTCAAGACTTCCCCTCCAATATTAATTATATCCTACACGTTAAAAGCAAATGTTATGATTATGAAATCTCTATGTGTAAGTTACATAGATGCTTCTCATTCTAAAAAGAAAGTAGTTACATACATGGGCAGTATTTGTTACTCAAAAATGCATTCATACGGTGCCTGAAATTTGGAAAAAAACAGAATTTCCAAAGAGTAGCGCAAACTATCAGTAGGAGTGGAAATTATATACTTTCTATTAATAATACAGGTTCACAAACAAAAAAAATTAGATTTAGGAAGCTGGCATATATTATTAGCCTGCCCTATTTGGCAATCCACAAGCTTGAGTGAAAATAAGGAAGCTCTTCACGATGTTTCCAGCTCTGACGACAAATCTCTATCCTAATAAGAGCAGCAAGAGGCAAGCTGCGCGTGGAAATGAACATCCTTTGAGACTTCATAGATTTCAATTCTCTGCTGCTGATTCTGCTAACCTACAAAATGAGCTAGGATCTTGATGCCAAGATGATCAACAACTGAACTCCTACAACCTGGCCGACGGCAACCCACAGTTATGTTCTTCATTTTGCCGGTGATCATTTTCATCTCTTGGAACAGGTGAAGCCCGCTGAGGAAGGTTCTCCTCGGGCCTAGCCGCAGATCCCCTGTAGGGTCCATCCAGGAAAAACAGATTCCCAAGCAAAAAGCGTACCGAATCTCTATTGCCCGTTCGGCCTCGTGTTTTTGAGCAATATTGCGGATTAGCAGTTTCTAAGTTCTTCTCTGTTCTCATGTCGGACCAAGAGATTGCAACAAACACACCTTCGCAATAGAAATGTTCGCAGGACCAAACAGATTTTGTTTGCTTGGATGATGGAAGATAAGAGCTGTCATAGTCATATAAATAAGCGCACGAGTCCTCTCAAACTAAGATTATGTGTTTCCTACTTGATGTCAAAGAAGCTAACATTTGACTTCCTGACTTCTACAGACCTGTACATCCAGTGAGATCAACTGGTTCAGAATGAATGCTTTTATTAATTGCAAACAATCCAAATACAGTACTGTAAGCTAAACCAAGTATTGATCGAATGGAACGAGTTCGGATTCACTGGAAGTATACACAACATAATATGTACTATTATTTTGGTCACCATGCAATTCCTAACCATCTGAGTCATTGATTAGACAACAAGCAATTAAAATCTAGGCATTCAAATAAATGGCCAAATGCTAAGATAGGGTAAACTTATAGCTTTATAACTGCAGAGGATGATAGGAAGGAATATCATTGCAATAACAAGAAGTTGTTATCCAACTCAAGGATTGCAGATGCCTAATCGAGCATAGGCTAAGGATCGATAACGAGAAACCAACCACAAAAATCAAGAAATGTGATCATCATTATCACACTACACATCACTACATTACCCCAAAAAAATTCCATGTGCTGAAACAGCTCAAAAAGGTGGTCAGTCATTAAATCTATAGTGGTATGCTAAATACAAAATAATTGACTCACTTTATGCATATGTTTTAGAGAATGGATTTCCAGTTCCTTCTGCAAAGATCGCTACCCTTTTCCAGATGCCTCACAGCCCTTCGACGTATATAAGGTTCTGCAACCTCAGACATCTGAAACGCAGTCTGCATTCGAGTAGGGATACCAATACTCCCTCCATTACAGTAGCCAATATCATATAATATTGAGATACAACAAGTATCAACTAAAAGGTCAGGCATCTGAATACTATACAGGGTTCAAAATGGAAGCACCTAATTCAAGCAATAGATAGAGAAATTGTATTTGCATCTATACCTTAATTTTCTTTTTTTAGCCTTTCAATTATAACATTTTACATATTCCAGGTGGGTTCAATGTTTAACAACTGAGAAAAAAAATCACCAAAATTACGAAGAATGATTCATGTACTCAAACAGGATGAACTTGCGTCAACACTGAAACCCAATCCAAAAAATTTCCTTCTTAGGCATTTCTACAAACACCTACAAGGCATAAACTCATAACTTGTCTTCAAATTTCACAAAAGCACTCGGGGAAACCCAACACAAAAGGCATAAACAAAGGAGAAGGAGATTGCCATTATAGCTTAAAATGAAAACAGAAGCAGAAGCAGAAGCAGCCTCCTTTTGCTTTTGGTTTTAAGCCTCTGTCTCAAAATAATGGCGGGCTTCCAATTTTGAACGAAGATATCTTTAAGAAAAAAACGACATGTCGCATTTTAAATGACTGTTGCCGTTTAATTGAAGGTACTAGAGTGAGAGCTTTAACAAGAAAGAAGCTTATACTCGAGTGTTTGGAAAATATTAGAATAACCACTAAGGCCTTGTTTGGTTGATGGAAAGTAAATTAGTTTCTTGGTCTTTTCTATGTACATAGGAAAGTAAATTTCTCACTAGTTTCCATATCATGTGTTTGAGAATGTCGGGAAAGTAACTAGGAAATGTATTTTACTTTCCTTTTCAATGTTTGGTTTATGTATGGATAAGAAAGCAAATAACATTAATTTACCAATTATATCCTTAGTATTAAAATATAAAGTATTCAAGATTCAAAAAAAATTGTGGATAATTTTGTAATAACATTCATTAAAATAATATTTGAAAGATGCAATTAATGTTGAGAAAGTATGAGGGTGTTTCTGCCTGAATTCTGAGAGGATGAATCACACATAATGCGGGAAGAACACCATCTTCAAGACCCATAACCTGTCAATCATGAGCAAAGGGCGTCAGAGAGAAGACTAGGTTTGTTGACCTTCGACCCTCCGATGCCTAAGTCAACCACATGAGAATAGAGATAAGGTATGAATAGGGTGGAGATGGGGACTTACCCAAAATAAGGGGTAGAAACATGTATTTATAGAGATAGGGTGGATGCACCCTAAAAGTACCATTTTGCTCTTATTGAAGAGTGTATTACTATTATGCCCTTAAGGAAGAGTGTAGGTTTCTTGGGCTTAGTTAAGGCCTAAGCCCGTTTTATGTGACAATATGTGTCTTCTTAGGCGAATAAGACCGATGTTCTATCTCTCACATATGATGTATTAACAAGTCCCCAAGTCCGCGGTCAAGAGACTCTCTTGGGTGGGGACTTTATCTGATAGAGTATCGGGAGTACGAGCCTTATTAGTGGCGACATAACCAGTCCCCAGTCCCCATGCAAGGGAGGGGATGGACCGGCTCCCTCTAAGTGGGATGTCGTGTGTTGCTATAGCTTTGTCACGTTATGAGAAATCGTGATGTCATGATATCTTGCCTGGAGATAGATACATGAATGTGAGAAATCGTTGTTCCCGTGTAGTGTCTAGAGATTGCTCGGCGATCGGGGGTCGAAGTTTAGGTACCGCTCGGTGCCAGGTGTGGGAACTCTGGTGAGCATCTCGCGTGGGTAGCGGGTACCGGCCTGTTTGTATGCCTTAGGCGTTTAGTGGCCTTTGATTTGTATCAGCTATATGCTCTAGCTAGCTGAGCTATTCCAACATGTATGTGTTCCAAGGAGAGATTGTGGTGGCATATATTTTGTTGTCTCTAGGTGAGTGCTAGAGTGTCTACGTACCCGTTTATAGGATCAAACTAAACGTAGTTCACCATTTCGCCATTAAGGCAGGCGTGCCATCGAGGTGTGGCGAGGAGTGCCGTTAGGGCATGGTGATGGTGCCGCTGGGCATGGCCAGGGTGCTGTTGAGGCAAGGAGGAAGTGCCGCTGAGGCATGGCAAGAGGTGCCACTAGGGCATAGTGATGGTGCCGATAAGGCATGTGAAGAGCTGTCGAGGAAAGGGTGATTATCGCTATGGCATAACGAGAGCACGCTAGGAAGCATGACAAAAATACCGAGACCACGCTAGGATGCGTAGCCAAGATGTCAATGGGGCAAGGCGAGTGTTGCCAAATTGTACCGAAAGCATGCCATGAGGCGTGGTAAGGGTGCCTGATGAGGCAGAGAGAGTGTCGTTGAGTCGTGGTGAGTGTCGTTATGGCGAGGGTATTGAGTAGGCATGGCGAGTATCACGGAAGCGTGGTAAATGTCGGCATATAAGGTTGTTGCCCAAGTCCCCCAATGCCGGGAGAGATTATGGATATGGAGAGACTATGGAGAGTATAGTCGTCTATCATGGAGGGCGATCTTAGAGAGTGGCTACAAGGAGTAACTGACAAGTGTAACTTTATTGGAGGATGTTGGTGAAAGATCATGGTGGTAGTATATAGATCTGATGGCGTGGTGCGGTGAGAAGTTTCCGTGGCAGGAGTGGTGCCATGAAAGATCATGATGAGGTATCTTTCCTCGAGGTGAGGTTGTTGTATACACTCGTGGCATGTGTAGCTTGAGATTGCATATTTGTATGTTGGTTGTGTACACTTGTGGTGTGTGTAGCCTGAGATTGCACGTTGGAGTGCTGGCTGTGTACATTCGTGGTGTGTGTAGTCTGAGATTGCACGTTGGATTGATGGTTGTGTACACTCGTGGTGTGTGTAGCCGTCTATGGCGTAGTCAGGAGGTGAGAACGTGTGTCATGTATAATGAAAACCTTTTCATAACTCGAAGGTGTCGCGATAGAGATGTGTCGCTACTGAGAAGGGTCGTTGCTGAGCTATCTTGCCCGCGAGAGTGTAGTGAGAGGTGGTCATAAGTTGTAGCAACTAGGTATAGCCTTTTAGGCGTAACCATTTTAGGTGTAACTACGAGGCATTACCGTGTGGCGTGGCCATGAGGTGTTATTGTTAGGCGCTACCGTGAAGTGGTTACCTATAAATAGTCTTGAGGCCTTTGAGCGTGTGCTATCGATATCGATACCCGGTGTGGGTGTTTGATATCACCATCCTAGTAGAGAAGGGAGTATGGCGATGGATGTCAGGGAGGGGATAATTTTGAGCCCGAGGTAACTGGGACTCATAATCCTCTATGGGTAAATATAGATGGCCTGAGTGGGCCCAAATTGATTCTGGTGTCTAGTTCCGGCCCAAGATGTCTTGTCGGCGTAAGTTGCATGGCTCCCGGCCGGTATAGGATTCCATGCCATGAATGAGGCTCTTGCTCAAGAGAATAAGATTATAGATATATAGCATGTATGGTTTGCAATTATGTGTAGCAAGTGTCATGTGCATAAGTGCATCAATGTGCTCGGAAATGGTTTGCAATTACAAGTGTGCATAAATATTGTCGATGTAAGACTCCATGTCTGTACCTTAAAGCTCATGTAAGAATCTTGATGGAGTTGTCAAACCGATCATATTTGGCAAGTAGATGGGTAGACAAGGTGTGGCCATTTGATAGGGGCATGACTCATGAGAGGTTAGTGTCATGTTACCCACAGATAGATCATAGAGAACCATGGCATAGTTGATCCTATATGTTTCCTTACGCATAAACCATCCATTGATCTGCTAGAGAAATCTGGAAGAGCAGAGGTAATTGGCAAGGTCACACTAGTTGCTCTAAGGGGTCAATAATAGTTTCTGGGTTAAAGGGTGGGTGTCGAGAGTAGGTTGCTGGGTGCCAAGACCACATCTCTTTCTTTTTGTGTCGTTGTGGCAGGAGCCAAGAAAGGGAGGTGCCGAGATGATGAGTCCTGACACTAAGAAGGATCTGTGCCGGAGCCGGGAGGGCTAGGGGCTGGTCTCGGGACAGAGACACCAAGAGTAGAGGGGCGTCATGAGCACGGGAGGCCAGGGAGGAGCTGCCGGGAGCTAGGGGAGGTGTCACAGAGAGGTGGGCTGTCGGGAATATGAGATGAGGGTTTGTTGCGTCCCGAGAAAGAGGTGTCGGGAGTAGTGAAACCAAAAAGGAGGTGCCAGTGCCGGTGCCAGGAGAAGACAAGTGTTCCCGGGAGAGGCTGCTGAGATGGCATTTCGGGTGTCGGAATCGGGTTCCGTCTGGATGCTGGGGTTGTTGAGAAATGGCTAGTCCATGGAGGGAGGTGTCGGGTACCCGTGGCGGGGACCCGAGGAGGAGGGTGCGGGGTTTAGGTTCCGGGATCTCGGGAGAGAGGTGCCGAGATCGGGATAGGTGACTTTTTTTATTTTTTATTATCCCACTGCCGGGAGAGAGAAGTCCCAAGAGGCCGGGATGAAAAGCTGTTTGGTCTGTCTTAGGATGCGAGGAGTGAGACCTGGGGTTAAACCATGGAAAGAAAATATTGGTAGTGATTATTCATGCCGGAGGTTTTAGGTTAAACAATGGAAGAGAAACGTTCTGGGTGCGCAGAGTAATTCTGGGTTTGGCCATGCCGGTGCGTGGGTCATTGCCAGAGGTCGAGGTGACTGTCGGTTATTGCCGGGAAGCTACTGCTGCAACCTCGTATCAATGCTGTAATTGTGACTGATGGTGTCGCGACCAAGGTGTCGCGGGGACACGGGAACCCGGGAAAGTTATGTTGCTGCCGGAATAAGATCTCAAGAGGATGGTTCTAGCAGTACCGACCCCAAGAGTGAGCTAGTTGTTGTGATTTGTTGAGTGAGCTAGCTGTTGGGAAGGCGCTGAAGCAAATGGGAAAAGACACATTTGCTGAAGAAAGAAGCAATTGGGTGTCCATAGCAAATTTCTTGGTGTTCACGACGGTAGCGCATGAACCGGTTTTCCGGCGTCTTCAACAAACGGGGAGGCTAGGTTTGGCTCATCGGAGGACAGCGAGTCTTATGGTGATGGAGGTGAGGCACGGTGGAGCTCGTAGATCAATGGTGGAGGGGAGAGAGAGAACCCAGATCTACTTTCTCTCTCCTCAAAACTCATTGTGTTCGAAACCCAGAAGCTTGAAAAGCTTGATTTTCATGTAATTGAGATGTAATATTAGGAGGAACTGCAAAGTAGATGGGCTCCTTGTGTTTGAGGATATAGGGAACTGAGAGGGGAGAGAGAAACAGTGTGGCCAGAAAAAAGAAAAATTTCCAGAAAAAGGAATTCCGGCCAGATGATGAATATGCTCATGGTGAGCTATGTGAGGGTTGCCACTTTAGGCCCCTCCTTCTAGCGCCAATTGTTTCTGCGTGAATTTTGAGAGGATGAATCACACAGAATGCAGGAAGAACACCATCTTCAAGACCCATAACCTGTCAATCATGAGCAAAGGGCGTCAGAGGGAAGACCGGGTTTGCCGGCCTTCGACCCTCCGATGCCTAAGTCAACCACATGAGAATAGAGATAAGGTATGAATAGGGTGGAGATGGGGACTTACCCAAATGAGGGGTGGAAACATGTATTTATAGAGATAGGGTGGATGCACCCTAAAAGTACCATTTTGCCCTTATTGAAGAGTGTATTACTATTATGCCCTCAAGGAAAAGTGTAGGTTTCTTGGGCTTAGTTAAGGCCCAAGCTCGTTTTATGTGGCAATATGTGTCTTCTTAGGTGAGTAGGACCGATGTTCTATCTCTCACATATGATGTATTAACAGAGGGATATTGAATCCCATGGTATGTGGGATGATCCAATTTCCTATCTATTTTCTCATATTGCTGTAAAGTCTTTCCTTTCCATAGGTGTGCCAAACAAAGGAGAGGAACAACTTTTCTTTCCCAACCTTTCTAATCTTTGAACCAAACGAGGCCTAAGGTGACAATAGTAAATAGAAGGAATTCTTGACCCAAAATTGGATGTGTAAAGTAGAGTAAATAGAAGGAATTCTTGACCCAAATTGGAAGTGTTAAAGAAGCAAGCAAAGTTTGCAGCTGATTACACACATAAGTCTTTAGAGCTATGAGGTCTAAGAAAAGGGGGCATGCAGGATGTGAAAGTGGAGTGGTTGCAGCATATGTGATTGAATTAGATAATAAGGGCCAGTTTGGGACTGCTGTGTTGTGAGAGGAATTGCTTCTGAAGTTGCTGTAAGAAGAATCACTTCTGATATTGCTGTGAGTAGAATCAGCTGAGGTGTTTGGTAAACTGTTTTTAAAAGTGTTGTGAGAACCAAAAAGCAATTTCGTGTGTTTGGTAAGTTATAAGTAAAAACTGTTTTGGATGGTTATAATGACAAAAATGGGCATTGTTATAAATTGATATTAAAATAAATAGTTGTTTCTTTTGTATATAGCTGAATTATAAAGTTAATCCACAATATTACATAAGATTTCTTAACATTATAGTCAAATGAAATTCTTAAATAATATACAAAAGATTTCTCCACCATAGTCAAAGAGTGCATTAAACAAAATATAGTGAAGCCATTTCAAATTGGAACTAAATGCTAAATAGATGCATTCATTAAACTTTGTGCAATGGTGTTTCTTAACACTTCCATTTCTTGTCTTCCCATCCCATCTTCATGTTCATTGTCCTCCATATCTTCACTAATCTATTCACTTTGGAAATCTTCACTTTCATCAAAATCATGATCTTGGTGAGCATACTTTCTTATGTAGTTATGAAGAGCCATTGTAGCAACAACTATCTTCACTTGTTTTTCATAAAAAAAGCTCAGCATATCATGTAAAACACTCCACTTTTTTTTTCATACCCCAAAAGTGCGCTCAATAATACCCCCTTAAGTGAAGAATGTGCATGATTAAATATTTCTTTATGACCCGTCGGTTCATCACCTCTACAAAAATGTGGAAGGTGATACCTCTCACCTTTATACGGTCCTAAATAACCTCTCATTTGTGGATATCCGGCATGTACCACATAGTACTTTCCTTAAAGAAGTAAATATAATAAATGATTGATTATGATTTAATTAGATTAGTATATATGGTGTAATGTTTATGCGAACCCGACCTAGCTCTGCTAGGGTTTTGAGCGCCGTCGCTTCCGGCGAAGGCTGCGTCTATATCGTTTCCATTTTTATGGATCAAATTGCAAGCCTATTCATGTTACTTTGGTTCTGTTGTGTTGGTCTCTTGGCTTCGGGAGATCGGAAGGTGAGTTTTGATGGAAGAATGCCTTTGTGGGATGGCATGGACTCGGTCGATCACGGTGGTGCTGGGTGGATTGAGTGGTGCCATAGCGGTGATAGATCAGAAGGCGGACCGTGGTCGTTTCAGGATCCTTTGGTCCTAATCGACTTTGGGTGGTGTGTCGAAGATGAGAATAATATTGATCGGGCTGTTTGTTCCCCTCAATCATATGGGTGACGAGATCGGCGGTGTGTGGCTGTCTGAGTCACTTCAGGAGCCTCCTATTGGTGGTGATAGGCTTGGTGGTGTTTGGAAACCTGGAGATTCCTCTATCCTTCGCGTGACCAATGAGTGTATGCTTGGAGTGTAAAATCGAGTGCTTGGGTTGATTGCTGGTGTTAGTTTTCACAGTGTGAGCACGACAGCGGCGGCGGCGGCTTCAGCTTGGGCGGGGATTAACGGCGACAAAGCTTGGTCAGGGATGACTCCTAGGGTTTCCCTCTGGGCCCCATTGCTTGGGCCTGGTTGGGCTTGGGTAGTTCTTTTGCTTTTTAATTTTATTTCTTTTTTGGGTTCATATCTTTTTTCACGAAAGGATATAGGACCTTTTATTATCTTTGCTTGAGCGAGAGAGATTGCAAAAGAAATAGAGACTCGGTGGTCCCTTAATTGAGACTTAAATATTATTTGTCAAGCTTTATAATTTCTTTGTTTTGGGCTTGCTTCATACAAGAAGGTGGGTGTACTAGGAGATTGCTAACATAGTTTGCTCTTCTTTGGGTGGATTTGTAGTAATTTCTACAGAACGGTTCTTTCTATCACCCTCACTGAAGGGGATCGTTTTTGTACTGCTTGCTGAGCTAATAAAGGACGACCTCTTTTGATCAAAAAAAAATTAGATTAGTATATCACAATCTAAGAAAAACAAATATTACCATTTGGGGGTTTGAGAAAATTTGCTAGAGGGTTGCGCATGGCTGATAAGAATACTCTACTATTATGGGCAGTGTCTTCCCACCCTACAGAAACAAATGTGAATTGCATGTCGAAGTCGCATACGGCCATCACATTTTGATATAGACAAACATGTTTGTAGACATATGAAATTTAACGATAATAATAGTCGTCGAATAATCCAAGCAAATACGTGGCTCGTGAGTCAACGAAATTGGAAAGCCGTCGGAAATAACACGTGGCAAGGTGGAAATGATCGGCCGACAACAAAACCAAAGCAATGACTAAAGATTTTAATCAAAATGGGACATTTAATCCAAAGCAATCTGGATATATCTAAATCTCAAGATTTGATTGATTTGATTATGTTAAAATCGGCAAGTAAATCGGTCAAGATTCATTGATTCGATTAAGGAAATATTATTGATTCAGAATCTTCATTACATGCCTTAAGTGGAGGCATGCTAACACTATAAATACCCCCTCTCATACCAAGAGGAGGGGAGCATAAACAAGGCAGCGAACTAGAGAGAGAGAAATCCCTCCGCGAGCTCAGAAATCTCCCCAAAATCTTTGAAGAACTATCAAGCTCCCTAGATAGCCAGTTCTTTACTAGACCCTTGAAGAACTATCAAGCTCCCCAGATAGTCAGTTCTTCACTAAACCTAAATCTAAATCCCAAATATTCGTTACGTGATCAACCCGCGTAACCCTCAAGAACAAGTGCTTGTCACTCTTGAGTTAGACCTAAATTCGCAGATAGAATCAGAGGAGTTCACAAAGATTGTAACCCGCATTCGCATTTGATTTAAATTAAATTATTCTTTGTACACGTGTTGTTCTGTTATTTGTTGCAGATATTTTCGTGTTTACAAAAGTGACACGCCCAGTGGGACAACTTTGCCTCTCATCTCCTTCTCCGCAAGAAAGTCCAAATTTGTTCAAAGTGATGGCCTCTAAGAGCACCCAAGCCATCTCGACGAAGAAGTCTAAACCAACGACCTCGAGGTCAAGCAGCGAGCCCTCTGGTCATGTCACCCGTAGCATGGCGAGGAATCGACCCACAACATTCGTGGCTCTGCCTTCCAAGCCTCGTGAACCAGTCATCACCTTGGCGAATCTCGCGGACAAGCATGCCTCGCGAAGTGGAATCAAGCGCGCCTCGCGAAGTGAAGAGAAGGAAACTCCAAACAAATCAAGGGAGCGATCATTCTCACCTGCCACGGATGATGAATCAAGCACGACTTCATACGATGGAAGTCCAAATGGTGATGAAGACAACACGTATGGCCTGCCGACGGGCTATTCATCACAACCTATCCCTATGCAAGTCATGGTGACAGGCGCATCCACCATTGAAGAGCAAATAGCCAATCTGATGAGAGCGGTTGAGAAGCTCACCAAAACGGTGGAAGAAAAGGACATGCAGATCGCCAAGCTCTACAGCAAGCTTGAAAGTCAAGATGAAGAAAAGAAGTACAAAGTCGGCGAGAGCTCCAAGAACGATAACAAAGACGATGATGGCTCGCTTGGATCTATGTCCTTTCAACAATTGCAAGACATCATCACCAACTCCATCAGAGCTCAATATGAAGGTCCTTCTCGTGATTCTCTCACCTACTCCAAACCCTACACCAAAAGAATCAATGGACTAAGGATGCCGTTGGGATACCAGCCGCCAAAGTTCCAGCAATTTGAAGGGAAGGGTAATCCAAAGCAACATGTTGCTCACTTCATTGAAACCTGCAATAACGCTGGGATAGAAGGTGACCACCTTGTCAAGCAATTCGTTCGCTCATTGAAAGGCAATGCCTTTGAATGGTACACGGACTTAGAGCCCGAGTCCATTGACAGTTGGGACCAAATGGAACGTGAATTCTTAAACCGCTTCTACAGTACAAGGCGAATTGTGGGCATGATGGAACTCACCAACACAAAACAATGGAGAGACGAACCAGCGATTGACTTCATCAACAGGTGGTGCTCGCTCAGCCTCGATTGTAAAGACCGCTTGTTGGAGACGTCTGCAGTAGAAATGTGCATCCAAGGCATGCATTTTGATTTGTTGTACATTCTCCAAGGTATCAAGCCTCGATCTTTGAAGAGCTAGCTACGTGAGCGCACGATATGGAGTTGAGCATAGCCAGCCACAAGGGTAAGAAGGAGTTTGTCAATGATCAATGAAAAGACAAAGCTTTCAGCAGCAAAGTTGACAAGGTCGTGAAAAGATCTACAAAGGAGTCGATGACTGTAAGTGTTGCTCCAATCAAAATCTTCACACGAGACAAGAAGGAGGTTAAGAGAGTAGAACCGACTCAAGCCTACGGGAGGAAGAAGCATCCATTGACTGAGTGGGAGCAAAAAACTTATCCATTCCCAGATTCCAACGTGGCAGGCATGTTGGAGGATTTGCTTGAGAACAAGGTGATAGAACTTCCAGAGTGCAAACGTCCAGAAGAAATGCATCGGGTCAATGATCCTAAGTATTGCTAGTTTCATCGCCTCGTCAGCCACCCAGTTGAGAAGTGCTTTGTTTTGAAGGATTTGATCATGAAGCTTGCCAAACAAGTTGGATGTCGACGAGGTTGCTGCGGTCAATTGCACTACCATTTCGTTTGGATCTTTTGAGCCGGTTCAAGTACCTTCCATGCCAGTAAAAGTGTCATGCCATTTCTCGAAAGAGGCTAGCAATGATAAAAAGTTAGAAGAAGTAAAGCCAATCCGACAAATAAACCTCGCTCCTAAAGCTGCTCCATGCGACGATGGTGAAGGATGGGTACTCTAACTCGACGAAAAGAGCGCAAAGGTGTGTTGCCAAGTCCCCCACTCTCACAGCCGGATCATAAACAACCCCATAGGAGTTGTCAATGCCTCGCGAGGAATGAGACAAGGTGTATAAAGGAGAAATTCGCTCCTTGCGTACAAAAGTCCCTCAATCAAAATCTGCCAACGAAGTGCATGCCCAAGGCGCGACCGAGTCTAAGAGCTAGCTCAATGACAACAAGCTTTGAAGGTGATTCCAAAGATGCTGAGAAGGTTGAAGAAACTGAAGTGCTGAGGCAATTGGAAGACTTACCTCTAAAATTTAGCCTCTCCATTCTGTCACGGCTTTCCAAATCGGCGAGACGTGCGTTAATCTAGTTGTTGCTTGATGAGGGCCAGCATTCTTCAAACATCAATGAGTGTGCGGCATGCGTAGCATGTTGTGACGCCATTCATTTCACAGATGAAGATTTACAATTGGGTTCAAAGCCACACAATCGACCTCTTTTTGTGACAGGTTACATGCGAGAGCAAAAATTAAACTGCATGCTTGTAGATGGAGGGTCTGCTGTGAACATTATGCCAAAATCGACAATGTCTCGACTCGGCATCAATATTGACGAGTTATCTAAAAGTTGTCTCATGATCCAGGGTTTCAACCAGGGAGAACAAAGAGCGATAGGCATGATTCGGCTAGACATGGTTATTGGCGAATTGGAGTCACACACTTTGTTCCACGTGATCGATGCAAAGACTTAATACAACATATTATTGGGGCGACCATGGATTCATGAAAATGATGTCGTACCTTCAACTCTGCATCAATGCTTCAAGTTCTACCGCGGAGGCGTGAAAACAGTGATAGGTGATACCAAGCCATTCACCGAAGCTGAGTCTTACTTTGCAGATTCCAAGTTCTATTCAGATGAGGAATCGGTACTAGAAGTTCTTCCGGTTAAATTACCCTCAACAGGGAAGGCTACAATGGTGACAAGGAGAAAATGAAGAGTCACACAAGTCTCCATCCAAAAATGTGACACCAAACAAGTCCGGTCCAGTTGTCCCAATTCTTCGATATGTGCCAAAGTCCAAGCGCAAAGAAGGAGAATCTCCATTTGCGGGAACAAAGCGGCAAGTGAGTCCTCGGAAGTTAAGCGAAGATGACATAAAATTATTGAAGGAAGCATCAATATTGCCATTGACAAATTTAAATGACCAAACTCCTACCAAGCAACCATTGAAGGGATTTGTCAAACCAATCCGAGGAAGGGTAGAGCACGGACCTTTACCCGAGAAAAGAACAAATGAAGGGTTTGACCCCAATGTTTACAAATTGTTGGCAAAGGCTGGATTCGATTTTGGTTCGTCAAGTAAAGAGGATGATCAAGTTGTCAGCAAGAAAGCACATGAGATCAATGAGTCTCAAAAGAAGTTGAGAGAACAGGGAAAAACAAGTGATTCGGTTAAAACGGGTCTTGGTTTTGTCCCAAGCAAGCCAGTCAAAATCTCAGGCAAAAGAAAAGCGGAGAAGGCAAGCATGCAGTACATAAGCGTCGAAGAAATAAAAGATGAGATTCCACAAATCTAATCTGTTTCTCGCACTTCAGCGTTCGATCGCATTTGCCCAAGTTCTCAAATTACTTCTACTAAATCAACAGGCAGAGTTTCGGTGTTTGAACGTGTTGAAAAGTCAACAAGTCGAAGCTCCATCTTCAGTCGTCTTGATATCCCAGCTACACGAACTTCTGTGTTCAAAAGGTTGTCATCGCCAAATGAAGAAAATAAACAAATAAAGCCAACTCCTCTAAAGTCGGCACTTGAAAGGATCCAAGCTCCTAAAGAACAACAAGATAGAAAAAGAAAAGAAGTCGGCCAATCGGGACATAAAGAAATCCAAAGTCTCATCCCATCACGCATGAAAAGACGTTGTGTGCTAGAGGTGAATTCAACTGACCAACTTAAAGTGAGACAACATACCTTCATACTCACTGGTCAAGATAAAGAAGGCGACGATGCTAGCGGCGATGAGGATGATGTTATTCAATGTGCTTATCACATCACTGTAGCAGAGGTAGAAGCTTATAGAGAGGATGACCATGAAGGCTTCGAATATGAAGTAGAGGCAGCTCCTCCAGAACTTGAAGATGGGGTGAAATCTACGGTCGATGAACTTAAGAAAATCAATCTGGGGACGGAGGAAGACCCAAGACCGATATTTGTAAGCGCATCACTAAGTCCCCAAGAGGAGAAAGAGTACTATGACTTGTTGCTTGAATACAGGGATGTCTTCGCTTGGACCTACACATAAATGCCCGGTCTTGACCCTAAAGTAGCAGTTCATCGATTAGCTGTTAAACCGGAGGCTCGACCCATCAAACAGCTGACACGACGTTTTTGAACGGAGGTTCAAACTCAAATTGAAGAAGAGGTTGACAAGTTGATCGCTGCAGGCTTCATCAGAGAAGTCCAATATCCCAAGTGGATCGCAAACATTGTCCCAGTTGAAAAGAAGAATGGACAAATGTGTGTGCGTAGACTTTCGCGACTTGAATGATGCATGTCCGAAAGATGATTTCCCTTTGCCTATCATCGAACTCATGGTGGATGCAACCACAGGTCATGAAGCTTTGTCTTTCAAGGATGGATCGTCTGGCTACAACCAAATAAAGATGGCGCTAGAAGACGAGGAGTTAACTGCATTTCGCACTCCAAAAGGCATTTACTGTTACAAAGTCATGCCATTTGGATTAAAGAATGCCGGTGCAACATACCAACGTGAAGCATCGGGGCATTGAAGTAGATCAATCGAAGATTAAGGCCATTCAAGAAATGCCAGAGCCAACAAGTTTAAAAGAATTGAGAAGCCTTCAAGGAAAACTCGCGTTTATTAGGCGGTTCATCTCCAACCTCGCAGGTCGATGTCAACCTTTTAGTCGACTCATGAAGAAGAATGTGTCTTTTGTGTGGGATGAAGCATGTCACAATGCTTTCGAAAGCATTAAAAATTACTTGGCTAATGCTCCGGTGTTGGGTGCACCCATTCTTGGGAAACCTCTTACCCTTTATATCGCAGCTCAAGAAAGATCACTTGGAGCACTTCTAGCCCAAGAAAACGAGGAAAGAAGGGAGATGGCCTTGTACTATTTAAGTCGAACTCTCACAGGAGCAGAATTAAATTATTCTCCAATAGAGAAGACATGTCTCGCTCTCATCTTTTCCATTCAAAAGTTGAGGCATTATATGCAAGCTTACACGGTGCATTTGGTAGCCCGAGCTGACCCAGTCAAGTTTGTCATGGCTAAACTAGTCTTATCAGGATGAATGGAAAAATGGGCTCTACTCCTCAATCAACATGACATCGTCTATATACCTGCCAAGGCGGTTAAAGGCCAAGCTGTAGCTGACTTTCTAGCGGATCACCCAATCCCTGCAGATTGGGAAATTTTAGATAACTTGCCGGATGAAGAAGTCTTTCTTGCAGAAATTCTCCCCACTTGGAAGATGTTCTTTGATGGATCTTCAAGAATAGATGGAGCAGGGGCCGGCGTTGTCTTCGTCACTCCCCAAAAGCAAATATTGCCATATGCCTTCACTCTCGGTGAATTGTGTTCCAACAATGTTACGGAATACCAAGCTCTCATCATGGGATTGCAAACGGCCTTAGAAATGCAAATTGCAAATCTAGAAGTATACGGGGATTCGAAGTTAGTAATTGATCAACTACTAACTAATTACGAAGTCAGGAAAGAGGATTTGGTTCCTTATTTCCGTCTCGCTACACAATTCTTGACGGGTTTCGATCTTGTTACACTAGAACATATGTCAAGGAAAGAAAACCAGATAGCGGATGCCTTGGCCAACCTAGCAGCAACTTTGGCATTATCAAATGATGAAATTGTGGACCTTTCAATTTGCCAACGATGGGTTGTCTCAACAGGGATTGTACCATTGTACGACAATTCCAATGTAGTCTCCGTTTATGTTATTGACGTCGAAGATTGGAGGCATCCTTTGATCGACTACATTGAGCATAACAAATTGCCTGACGATCTAAAACAGCGAACAGATATCAAACGAAGAGCCCCACGCTTTTTCTACTACAAGGAGACTCTTTATCGACGATCATTTGACGGGTTACTCCTTAGGTGTTTGGGAAAAGAAGAGGCGTCCAAAGCCATGGAAGAGGTTCATTCCGGAATATGTGGAGCTCATCAATCAGGCCCTAAATTACATTTTCAAGTAAGGCGGATGGGTTACTACTGGCCCACAATGGTCAAGGATTGCATGGAGTACGCACAGAAATGTCAAGCCTGTCAATTCCACTCAAATTTTATCCATCAACCGCTTGAGCTATTGCATCCTACGATCGCTTCACACCCGTTTGATGTCTGGGGGATAGACGTTGTGGGACCCATAAACCCGAAATCTTCTGGAGGCCACATGTACATTTTGGCAGCCACGGATTTCTTCTCAAAGTGGTCAGAGGCGGTACCGCTTAAAGAGATAAAGAAAGAAACCGTTGTAGACTTCATCAAGACATGTATCATCCAGCGATATGGTGTGCCACGTTGCATCATTACAGATAACACCAAGTACTTCTCAAATAGTGCTATGCAAAAACTTAGCGAAAAGTATCACTTCAAGCTACACTTTTCGTCGATGTACAATGCACCGGCTAATGGTTTGGCGGAGGCATTTAATAAGACGCTCTACAACATCTTGAAGAAGACCGTCAGCAAGTCACAAAGAGACTGGCATGACAAGATGGGCGAAGCATTGTGGGCATATAGAACGACATATCGAACTGTCACAAATGCCACACCTTATTCTTTGGTGTATGGTGTTGAAGCCGTCTTGCCATTAGAGAAGCAAATTCCCTCATTGAGGATTGCTTTGCAAGAAGGCCTCACAAATGAAGAAAATATCAAGCTACGACTTCAAGAGTTGGAAGCTTTAGACGAGAAGAGGCTCGATGCGCAACAACATCTAGAATGCTACCAAGCCCGGATGTCGCGTGCCTTCAACAAAGGAGTTCGGCCTCGATCCTTTCAAATTGGCGACTTGGTCCTTACTGTACGCAGACCCATCATCATGACACATAAGACCGGTCCCAAGTTCAAATCAAAGTGGGATGGCCCTTATGTCGTCAGCGAAGTCTACACCAACGGAGCTTATAAAATCGTGGCTGAAGACGGTTTGAGAATTGGCCCAATCAATGGCAAGTTCTTGAAGAAATACTATGCTTGAAACAAGTAAAGACTGCTCCTTGTCTGCACGAGCTTAAACTGCAAATGACAAAAACACTTCTTGTCTGCACGAGCTTAAACTACAAATGACAAAAAAATGCTCCTAGCCTACATGAGCCTAAACTGCACAAGGCACCTAAAAAAAAAAATTCAAAAAAAAGAAGAAGTTCTAAATCCTCATCCTTGAACTATGTTATGACTTGATTCTTTCTTTGGAAGGATACGTAGGCAGCTTGAGAATTATATTCTTAAGTTCAATCACATCAAAAAAAAAAATCTTTTTTTTATTCCATAATGAGTTCTATTGTCAAAATGACTTATTACATGCGTAAAAAAAAAAAATCATAAGTTACTAAACAATGACGGGCCCTTCATGTCCAAAAGAGGCCTTTGAAGTTGTTGCGTTGCTTTTCAAAATCATCTCGGAACCTCTTTGCTTCCTCAAGTTCTTCAGCAGTCAATTATGGAGTTTCCTTGATTTGGACTTTCTGTTTCTCTAAATCGGCAAGCCTTTTGTCATGAAGTAGAAGGCTCGCATCTAGGGAGTTTATTTTCTGCTCTAACCTCTGTTGCTCTTCCTTCAAGTTATCCAAGGACGCAATCATAGTTTGACGAAGTTTGATTGACTTTACAATTTTAGCCTCCATATGAGGCAAACGTTGATCACATGTGCCTGGAGTGGCTTTATGCGTACATACAAGCCTTGCCGCGTTGTATTGAGTAGCACAAGTCATCAAGCTTTCTATCTTGTCTTTTACTGGCGAAGGATCAAACCAATAACACTGAAGTTCGGTCACCATTTCGTCAAGGTCTTTCCTTTTAGAAAGAATGGTTCTTGACGAGTGCTTCGTAATGACGTCTTCAATTTGTTCACAAATTAGAGTGGCGGCCTGCATACGAATCTTTCGGAGTCCCTGGTTGGTGTCCATAACATCAACTTCACCGCGAGTGACTTCAGAGAATGCCATATTGTTTAAAAGCCTCGGAGGATTCACCGAAATGTCTTCACAGTTAACTTGTTGCGATACATTTTGTTTGATAATGCATGCATCGTCTTCGTGGAGGGAATCGGTCTTCATTGGTTATGTTGAAGCAGCACGAACCTCTTTCGAGCAAGCTTTGTCTTCAAAAAGTGGGAGTCCTTCTAGCTGAAAACAAGAAGGTAAAGAAAATGAGTTCAGATCATGCATATAATGTAAACAAAAATACATGGTGATGGTGGCGAACATACCTCGACATGATTTGGAGTTTGTTTCGAGGGACCAGGAACTTCGCCAAGAAAATTTCTATTAAGGAGAAACTCATCGTCGGGATTGAAATAAACGGAGCCAAGGTCGGGTTCAATCCTTCGACGCTTGAAGTTCACGTCCCTGGAACTGTTACTACTCCCACTAAGTCTTTTTGCTTGAGTTTTGGTCCCCTTCAACTTAAGGTGACTCTAGGCGAGATGATGATCAGATGAGTCCCCATAACCTTCTAAAGCTTGGTGCGGTTCATTCAAAGAGTTCTATTTGGGGGCAACACCTTGATAGAAGATGCGTGAGGGTTATTGTCAAGTTCAATCTCGCGAGGAACCATTCTCTGGCGAGACCGCATCTCAAGGGTAACCACTCTCTGGCGAGACGGCATCTCACGGAGTACAACTTTCTGTCGAGACGGTATCTCGCGGGGAATCACGTTCTGGCGGGGCAGTACCGCGCGGGCAGCCATCTTGTCTTCCTGCGCTTTTAGAAGCTTGTGCGGTGACCTAACGATAGGCATTGTTGCTGTAGTCATCTTGGGCATGGAACGATACACCTTGGACCACCATTCAACATAATCACGAGTCACCATGTACTCTGTTAGAGCGCTCTCAAGAGGCAACGTCACTGTGCTCCCTGTCTCACGTTTGGTAAAGCTTTCCCAATGCCAGTACGTCAAGGATAATGCGCCCGTCCGAATGTCTTTTTGAAGGCTTCCTGGAACATCTTGAACATAGCCAAACTTACGGCTGAAACGGTAAGGACTGTAGGGTTGAACGACTCACCGGTTGTCCTGCCTAAGAGTAAGAAATCCATATCGAAGGCAGGTGAGGTAGACAATGTCTGAACGTTTAACATTCTCACGGTCAACGATCACTCTGCGTTCTTTAGGGACTATGGCTAGGATGTCCATCCCCACATTACCACACTCGTTGAATAAAGAACAAGCTTGTACGTCTCCAAAGTGCTTGGCCGAAAATGCCCCTGAAAAGTGAACCATGCGTGGTTTAAAGTTGTCAGGAAGAGGAGAATAAAAATGGGTGCCGAAGTACTCGGCCAACCACGTATACACGTAGTGAAAGGGTAAAGTGGCCGAACAGTTCCCCGGGTCTTTAGAAGCAGAAATCTCGTTCAACCCTTGATAAATGTTGGCCAACACAGGTACAGCTAGACAAAATTGATAGCCTTGGGACATTTTGTTGGCAACTTTAAACACGCTAGGTCGGATCAAGCCTGTGTCGTCCATAGGAAAGACGAATAGACACAACCAGCACGTGTAAAAAGCGGCCAAGTAAGTAGAGTCCATGTCTTCATCATCCACTCCCAAGTCATCGAACGGTGCGGAGTCGTCATCAGTCCAGGTTTGAACCTTGTGGATTTCACCAGACGGGTTGTACGCGTTCTGAGGTGCATCTTTCTTGTTCCGTACACTTTTGGCGAGCGGTCTCTTGTATCTCAAACTTCCTTTGTACCAGTATTGTATCCACGACGCGATCTTCACTTTTTGCCCTTTATTGTCCTTGCAAAGCTTGTGGTACGCAAGAAATAAAAACCTGCAACTCTTGGGAATGATTGGCTCACCGCCTTTACCCTTGACTGAAAATTCTTCGATGGATGGAACAACTTCGTCGTAGAACCTCCCAGTTATGGGCAAACCATAAATATATGTCAAATCCCTCAAAGAAATAGACATCTCGCCACACGATGTGTGAAGAGTATTCGTGTTAGGGCACCAATACTCACAGAAGGCCTGCATCACAGGTACAACACGATCATAGCTGAAGAGCGATGCAAACACCGCTTGGTAGAGGCCAGTTTTGTGGATGAGATCTCCGCTTCGGTTTAAGATGTCTTCTAACCACTCCCAGTAACGTTCCGTGTAGGAGAAGGCTCTGTTGGCACGAAACCCTCTCCATTGCACTGAACCATTGCACGTACGGTCGCTGAGAAGCACGAATGGTGTTTGAAGAACATTATGGTCGTGATGGGCAGATTTCAACATCCATACATCTGCGCTTCGCTTCTCACTGGTGGATTTGGCTGATTGAAAGGTGGCCAACTGACGTGATTGTTGGAAAGACCACCGAGGAATATGACCTGAACCATCGTACGAGGGAGGCTCGAGGGCACGCGGCCCAGTCAATGAAGGATAGGTACACAAGGTGGTGCCATCGCTTTGAACGTCGTTAGTATCTTCAAGGATAGTGATCGTGCCTTTCTTGAAACTTTTGAAAGTTGCCATGCGAAGTAGTGTACGTCTACACACAAAAAAAATTGACTTGTTAAAATTTTTTGTGCTTCGCTGCCTTAAACTCCTGCTGCACCTCACTGCCTTAAGATACTGCTGCGCCTCGCCGAGTAAGTTTCTGTTGTTACTGACAACTCAGAAATACCTCGCGACCTACACATACAAGATTAAAAAAAAAAAAGAGGGGTCAGCCAATTATATGACTCTGCGCCATAGCAATCAAATCAAAAGGAAAGAGAGTATACCGCTGATCTCACAACTAGATGGTTGTAACTTTGTGATGAATAATATTCAACCGGAAGCTTTAATTTATAGTGCAGTCTTTCCTCATTGAAACTGGAAAAGTATGAAGAATCAAGCAAATCAAGAAATAAATACATCAAAGGTTTCCGCCCACTACTTGGAAACTTTACCAAATCAAATTCGTAGGAATCCTTGCGAATTAAGGAACTCCAATAAAATTCGGGTATCCTAGAAATTCAAGGAATCTCTACAAGAAAATAGGGAATCCTTACAAAATTAGGAATCCCTATAAATTCGGGAACTCCCACAAAATTAACCCATTAAACATAGACTTCAAGTCACGCCTCTGGCACATGACGACGGCATGGCTACGACGCACCTTGAAGTGGGGGCATTTGTAGACATATGAAATTTAACGATAATAATAGTCGTTGAATAATCCAAGCAAATACGTGGCTCGTGAGTCAACGAAATTGGAAAGCCGTCGGAAATAACACGTGGCAACGTGGAAATGATCGGCCGACAACAAAACCTTAAATCCCGATTGAAATCAATTATCAAGTGTCAATTGATGATGTGACTTCGCCAAGTGAACAAGGCTTCGCGAGGAAAAAAATAGACTTCGCCAGGCGAACAAGACTTCGCCAAGCAAAATAGACTTCGCGAGGCAAAATAGACTCCGCAAGGCGAAATGGACTTCGTGAGGTGAGCTAAGCTTGGCGAGGTGAAATTGACTCCGCGAGGCGAAATAGACTTCGCGAGGTGAACATGACTCCACGAGGTGAGCTAAGCTTGGAGAGGTTAAATTGACTCCGCGAGGTGAACTTGACTCCGCGAGGCGAAATGGACTTCGCGAGGTGAGCTAAGCTTGGCGAGGTGAAATTGACTCCGCGAGGCGAAATAGACTTCGCGAGGTGAACTTGACTCTGCGAGGCGAAATGGACTTCACGCGCATAGATTTACATGAAGGCGAGGCGAGATGGCTCCGCGTAAGGGGGAACCTCGCAAAGGAGCTAGACGACAGAGTTCGCATGCATGCGGGGATGTACGCCCAAGAGAAGTCGTCCGCGAAGTGAGACCAAAAATCACCGGTTGCTTGGAAATCAAGTTGCCTCGCGAGATACCTTCCATATCCACGGGATGGCTCGCCCCTGACTAAAGATTTTGATCAAAACGGGACATTTAATCCAAAGCGATCTGGACATATCTAAATCTCAAGATTTGATTGATTTGATTATGTTAAAATCGGCAAGTAAATTAGTCAAGATTCATTGATTCGATTAAGGAAATATTATTGATTCAGAATCTTCATTACATGCCTTAAGTGGAGGCATGCTAACACTATAAATACCCCATCTCATACCAAGAGGAGGGGAGCATAAACAAGGCAGCGAACTAGAGAGAGAGATCCCTCCGCGAGCTCAGAAGTCTCCCCAAAATCCTTGAAGAAGCTCCCCAGATAGCCAGTTCTTCACTAGACCCTTGAAGAACTATCAAGCTCCCCAGATAGCCAGTTCTTCATTAGACCCTTGAAGAACTATCAAGCTCCCCAAATAGCCAATTCTTCACTAAACCCAAATCTAAATCCCAAATATTCGTTACGTGATCAACCCGCGTAACCCTCAAGAACAAGTGCTTGTCACCCTTGAGTTAGACCTAAATTCGGAGATAAAATCAGAGGAGTTCACAAAGATTGTAACCCGCATTCGCATTTGATTTAAATTAAATTATTCTTTGTACACGTGTTGTTCTGTTATTTGTTGCAGATATTTTCGTGTTTACAATGTTTACCTAAAATCATTCACAGGTTTAATAGATAAGATAACCGATCCACCAATTACTCAAACATATCAAATTCACTTTGAATGCATATCACAGACTTTATTTCTTTCCTTTAACAACATAAGCCATTCAACAAATTTTTTTTTTTTTTTTTGAAAAAGAACAATCACATACTATGCTAAGTGCAATTGCATACAAAGATAATGAACATGTTCCATAATATTCCATGTAAAACAGGTTTCCAAATAAACTAGTTTCCAAATAAACTAGTTTCCAAATTAAAACTACAAGGTTCAAACTGCAGTTATAACCACGAATCACCAAGTCTACTAACAGTAACGAACCCGATTACAATTTTAAAAAACTAAATCTTCAACAGCTCAAGGACTAACAAGACTTGCCACTCTCTGAGGATGCCAGACACACTACCTTAGATAATACCAATTTTGTTTGCCACATCCGGTGCATCAAAATCTGGGGTCAACCTAACATAAGCCTTTTTAGTACCATCAGGCATGATCAAGGTATTCAACAATTATTAATTCATTAACAAAAGATATTAAGAACGCCCAAAATATAGCAAACCCAACAACCTAAAATTATGATAATCAAACATAAAATCATACCAAATAGTTATGGAAAAGATTTAATCGATAAGAGGTTTTACCTTTTGGGTTTAACAAGGGCTATTAACAACTCCCAAAATCTAGCAAACCCAACAACCTAAAATTATGATAATCAAACCTAAAATCATACCAAATAGTTATGGAAAAGATTTAATCGATAAGAGGTTTTACCTTTTGGGTTGGGGACGAAATCGCTCTCCCAAGATCTCAACAAGGTTCCTTGAATCTTGAATTAGCGACGAAAGAGTTTTGGAGAACGACGTCGCTGGTCTGCCTGGACTGGAGTGAGGCGGTGACGAAATCGCTCTCCCAAGATCTCAACAAGGTTCCTTGAATCTTGAATTAGCAACGAAAGAGTTTTGGAGAACGACGTCGCTGATCTGCCTGGACTGGAGTGAGGCAGTGAAGAAAGAGATAGGGTTTATTTGTGAGGGTTCTTTTCATAACGAATGAGGGTAGAATAGGAGTTATAAAAAATTCATTAGAGAGAAGCTCCGTGTTTTCCAACTGATTCCCGCAAAAGCATCTCCTACCCTGCTTCTCCAAAATCCACTTTTGAGAGAATTCGTTCTTCTAAAATCAGTTTTATGGGTTGTTACCAAACATTTAATGTCAAGACCCATCCCGAATTTCACCCTGAAACCCGAAGTAAGTCTTGCGGGGTCCACCTCCAAGGAAAATTTACTAAAGCATTCGGTAAACCTCCTTTGAAAATGGACAACCCTAACCCGGAAAATTCAAGAATTTACCCTCCTAGACGAATCAACTAACTTCCAATTCAACCCATAAATATCCAAATAATATAACATAAATCTTAGCACACTACCATTAAAATATTTGATAACCCCAAGGGTAGTCAGAGCTACTAAAGAAAACCAGAGGAAACAGGAAAATACATTGGTAGGTTTAACAGGTAACCTATTGGTGAAGAGTGGTGGAGAAGTGGGTAACTATGCCTCGCCTTCTACTAGTGTCAACCCAAACTCTGCAGACTGGGCATTTTTAAAACGAAAGGCCCAGGAGAAAACATTCGAAAAACGTTAGAGTGAGTGGACAAAATAAAAGAAGAAAAATAAAGAAAGTAATAACCAAAATTTTATGCTTTCCCAATTTAAATTTCAAATAAAACGAATACGTACTCCACGCAATAAATCTTTTAACTCAAAAATATATACCAATATATGTATGTATTTACACACGTCCATACTCCCTATATAATTATTTTATAGATTGAAAATAATTTATATAAGGCTACTACGCTCGCGTCGAACGCTCACGTCACGCCTTAATGCGGTGCTACACTACGTCATTAAGGTGGACGGGCGAGTGTATAAATATGTGTCCATACCCCCTATATGAATTAAACACTCATATAGGGCTACTACGCTTGCGTCTAACGCTCACGTCACACCATAATACGGTTATATACTACGCCATTAAGGTGGACAGACACATATGACTAGCTAGCATTTATATACATACTCTCCTCATAAAAATATTTATAATTTACTGAAAAATCCTCTTTTCGGTAACTCTTCAAAATAAATAAAGTCATCAAAATAAAATGACTTCAAATGCTCTAATAAAAGAAATTGTTTGACCCAAAACCATAGCATGCATTTAATTTAAAATAAACTTCCACTCACTAATAAGGCTTAAGCCTGATGTCGGTCTGATGCCTCTTCAGCTCGAGCCTCCTCACGTCTTGTTTCAAAAACATAGATTAATCCCTAACTATATGCCAACGCTTATATAAAAATAGGCAACATTAAATGTGAGCCTTATCTACTCTCATCCTTGCCCAACTTCGCCAAACTTAAAATCGATACGGTCCAAACTTCACCACAAATACCGGCAGCCTTAAACCAACCTTCTACAGCCAAAACAACAATAATCTAACGGCCGGATTCTATCCAAATTAACGGCCAAAATACCAAACTTTGAAAAATCCCAAACCTATCCAAAATTCCTCTAAAAATTCTAAAATTCACATCATTAATCTCCCCTTAATATTACACATCTAAAACCATAAAAATCCCCCTAACAGCGGCGGCCGGCGGCCGGCTTCGGCGACCTCCAATGCCTACCAAAATTTAGCACAACCTTCCTCTCAACACACACAACAACTTCCCTAACTAGCACAAACACTAATTCCAAGCCTAGATAGGGTAATCAAACCAAACAATAAAATAAGCCCTAGAACTTCAATTATACATTTCTCCTTACCAAAATCGAAATGAGCCGATTCCTTTTGAGGGATCACTAACCTTGATGAGAGCTACAAGATGAGCCAAGAATGGTGGCCGGAGGAGGGAGCTCCGGCGAAGGAACAATCGGTTTGCTAGCGGTGGTTTCCTCCTGTTCGGCGGCGTCACACACTCGGACACTAGCCCAGGAAGAGAGAGGAGGCGACGGGGTCCGAACGGGGCTGGTCCGGCGGTCTGTGGTGGCCGAACGGCGGCGGGCGAAGGTGAAGACTCCGGCGGGTCGGGGAAGTTTCGGGAGAAAGGAGAGAGAAGGGAGAGAGAGAGAGTGTGTGGGTGTTGGGCCTTTCCACACCTACCCGGTCCACTTAAACACCAAGAAAAATAAAGCCTTAAATATTTTACCCACTTACCAACTAATGTTTACCCCTTTTTATCAGATAACTTTTACATGCTAACTTCGATTTTAGCGTATGACATGTCTACGAATTCATATTAACGTCCTCTACGACTTCCTTAAAGAAATTTTCCCAAAATAATTTTCCTACAAAAAGTCAACTCTTGGGTCCTTAAGTAGTAAACGGTTATCCAAAGCGGTAAAAGGCCAAAGTAATACCAAAAATAAATAACCGTAAAATAACTTAAGAACCGGGGTGTAACACTTAAGGTTAGGCCCATAATCACTTTTCACCCCAAAAGCAGCTTGGGAATCCCTACCAAACTGGGCCTAAGTCTTGCAGACTTACAGTAGTAAAAGATGGGATGTATCTGGCTTGCCTTGTGTAAGTGTGTAACAATTTGTGTATGCTATTTGACATTTGTAGACTGCCAATGAGGAATACAATACCAAGCTATAGAGCCACAACCTCAAGGTGCTGAGAATGTGCAGCCACAACGTCAAAGGTACTGAGAATGTGCAGCCACAACCCCATCAACCTTGGCGCCAACCTTCTAGGCCCTAGGCTCTTCGGCCTAAGTAGATGCCACCCCAAGCTGTTGAGAATGTGCAATACCTGTGTCAAACTGACCAATTTTCAACCCTTAAACCTTTTTCCTTTTTTCTCTTAAATTATTCTAATTTTAGTAACTTCACCAAAATGTATGTAGTTTTAATGGTGTATTAATGTCAATGGCAGTGACTCAAGTGAAAATAAGTATAGTCTTAAGTGAATAAAGTGATATTTTTAAAAGTACGGTGACGAAAATGTTGATTGAGGCATAATTGAGTGACAAAATTGATAATTGTTTAAAAGAAATAGATGAATGACGGGCTTCATTTCACTTAGGCAGGTTTAAAATTGGTGATTGAACCCTCTTCTTCGTCTTTCTAACTAAGCACATAGAATTGTGAGCGAGTTAGTGATGTCTATACAAGATCAAGGAGCTGGTCAATTCGGTAGTGATCTTTAAGTTCTCTCCACTTCTTGTTGATTTTCAAAACAGAATTATTGATCTTCGTTTGGAAATGTGAGGAGGATGAGATTTTGTTTTGCAGCAATTGAGCAATAAGTTTTGTCCCTACTGCGTGTGCGTGAAACAGCTATTCGTTCTAAAGTTGGGAATTAGGTAAAAATGGACTACTGATCTTGAGATTGGTGACTTTCACTATAACTATTCATATCATTGATCCAGTCGGCTAAACAAACAGTTTTTATTTCCATTAACTTTCATAGATCATCGTTAGTAGTTAAGTTAACTTTTGAACCGTTAATATCATAGGTTTATATTGTCAAAAATATGCAAATAAAAGAGAAAGTTCGGACACGCACATACATACTAGTCTGGATTAAACATCACATTTGCTAGAGCCACAATCGAGTAGCTGATGTATTCTGCTTTCTACAGCTTCAGTCATTTCCTCTTACATCTGTTACAATTACACCATCTTTCATTTAGTTTTGTCCTTCTCATCTGATCTTATTTAAGAAGATGATTTTATGGAAGACTAACATTTTGGTTACAAAATCGTAACAGGCATTAAAAATCCGTTTCTCATATTGAGCAATTTCTTGAAAAGTGTAAATGGACAAGTCTGGTTTGAAATTTGTGAATATAAGAGGCCCAGATTAAAGCAATGGATACTAGTAATATTGAGTCAGACTCATTCTCATGAAGTTGGCCCAAGCTAATCAAGTTATTTTTCAAATCTGGAACATAAAACACACTAGAGATTCTTTCAACAACATCATTTTTCATGCGAACATTGACACTTCCTTTTCCCATAACAACAACAGTAGAGTTGTCTCCAAACTTCACAGTATCTCTAAATAACTCATCCAACTCAGAGAATAAAAACTTACTGTCAGTGTGCCATACATATGATTACTAGCTCTTGAGTCTAAATACCACAGATTATTATACTTTTCTTCCTTGTTATGACATACCATCAATGAGGTTGTTTCTTCTTCTTGTTCTTCTTCTTCTATCATAGCATAATTTAATCTCTCTCCCTGACCACTAAAGAAATTAGGACATTCTAACCTGTAATGGCCATATTTGTGAACTTTGCAGTTCATCAATGGAAGTATCATCAATGTCATGTGACTCATCAATCGAGCAAACTAAATAATCAAATTTTGTAGTCATCGATCATATAATCTTTTTAACAACAATAACTTACCACGCTTGTCACCATGATCTTCAACAACAGCAACATCATCAAGCTTGCACTTTCTTTTCCCATGTATTCCTTTTTAAGTTTTTAAAAATTTATGTATGTGGTTCTCTGATCTTTAAGAGTGTGGCCTATATTAGTTTTACCAGTTGAAGTACGTTATGATCGTTGCGCTTGTGATAGTAAGTGAAGCTATTGAAATAAAAGGTCATAAGGTTAAATCTTTTTTTTTAAATCATGTGTTTTTGTTATCAGGTCTATGATAAGTTTAGCAATGACAATTTTTTTTATCCAAATCATTGTCTTTGTGCTTGTTATGGTTTTTTTAATGATTGAAGGTTATCACTTCTGAGTTTGATTTTCAGTTTGATATTTAAAGTCCTGAATTGATTAAGATGAATTGATTGCACGTATCAATAGATAGGAAAATCAAGAAACAAATGCATCAGCAAACATCTAGAGGAGTTATTTCCATCCAAATTGACTATTGCTATTATTAATTGCATACCTATTTTTCTTAAAGTACATTGAGCAGCTGATGTATCTTGTTTTCTGAAGCTCAAGTCATTTCCTCTTGCATCTGTTACAATTACTCCATCTTTCATTTACTTTTGCTCTTCTCATCTGATCTTATTTGAAAAGATATTTTTTGGAAGATTGACATTACGGTTACAAAATAACAACGGTCATGAAAAATTTGTTTCTCATATTGAGCATACTACTCATACTAGTAATATTGAGTCAGACTCCTTCAAAGTCAATAAATGAATATGAAATTTGAGTTTTGAAAATAGCAACAAACCAAACCAAACCAAACCAAACCCGCAACATCGCGGGGGAGCAGTTAAAACTAGTTGTACTCTAGAAATGAGAGTAAGGCAATGTTCTCCACGGTAGACTCGCAAAACCTCATAGTGTATAGCTGCTGTCCACAACGCCAGTCTGCCCCATATCTCACTTGTTCCAATGTATCTAAGCAATTAAATACATTATCAAAATTTATTATTCGAATTACCTGGATTTGATGAGAAATGACGTGGGTTAGGCTCCTCGGAAACAAGGACACATGATAAAGATTGAACTTTGAAGCCGAATAGCATATCAGTTGAAGCCTCTCCATGGTAATTGAAGCCGAATAGCATATCAGTTGAGGCAAACACAATGGTCGACTCCACAAGATCTTACGGCTAAAAATTATGCTGATTTTTTATAACAAATTGCTGACCCGCTAGGGTGCCACTCTCAATCAACCTGGTAAATCTGACTCCCCTCCCTGATGATATCCCTCCTCGAGTCGTTGACGCAACTCTGAAAATAAGGGGTTGACTGCGGGAAAAACCACATACCAGAAACACCTCATCACAAACTCTGCAGGTGCTCTTCCAGTTGTCAATACAAGTCAGTAGCATCTTAGCAGCAACATAGATAACCGCAGGATGGGCAACGCGCCTGAAGACTGCGCTAGTCGCATCAAATACAAATCGTGTATACAGTCTATAAATAATTGTCCTTCCTACCCCAACGCTGGCGATTCTCATTTTAATGAAAATCTTCGTCAATACATCGGTGCGTACATATCCTCCTTCTGATCCCCTCGTATCACTATCAATATGAATGCAGTTCCCACCTGTTTTGGTCACGATCCTCAGCAGGGGTAGAGGGATGGTAGCAATCAATGCTTCTAGGGATATGGGGCGTGCCACCGCACGGACGCGGAATGTAGTAAGGTTGTTGTTATGGTGCGCTAACATGTACTTCTAATCAAACGAAAGTAGGGCTCCGGTGCCACCTCCGGACGAGAAATTACAAGCACAAAACGAATCGATACTCACGATGTGTCGCGAGCAGAGCAACCAAGAAAGATCACGAGTGATCGGAGATGAGTTCGAAAAGACTATGAGAACTAAGGCAACGTGCGCTTAGAACTAGGGTTTCGAGAGGCTCGAAAGTATCAACTAGGTTGAAAGTTTGTTTCTATTGTTGTTTGAGTTTTTTTAGAGAGCTTTCTGTAAGTCTTCGAGCCCCCTTATATAGTAGCTTGCCTTCTGCCAGAAAAAAGATATTCATAGTCCAACTCGGACTCTGAAACCGAATACCACCAGGACACTGCTTCATTCGCTTATACCAATCATCTGCATGACATGTGTCCAGCCGCGTGGGTCACTGCCTCCGCGCTACCCAACTATGCGGACTCAAATTAGGAAAGTCCTTATCCCGCGAGGTGTCACAGTCCTTGTGGAAAACTATCTCGCGCGGGACGCGAACTCCTGAAGGTTGTTTCCATCTCGCGAGCCCCTGAAGCTCGCAAGACTTAAAAGGCTTTATATTAAAAGGGCCACAGGTATTGGCCCAAATGTTATCCAAAACTTATTATGCAGTCTTGGACCAAAATATCCACTGGGTTCAAACATTGCCCCATAGGCCTTGAGCTTTGGATTATCCAAAACGTCTAAGCGAAAAGGCCTTATAGAGCACGTTACAAAAATTTGAAATTTGAAAGGTCTTGACGTATCGGCGTCATCGCGTCCCTTCATTGTGATTGAAAAGACGTTACAGTTCGTCTCTTTTAAAAACAAGACGCGGGTCCCAACATTTCGTCATCCCCATCCATCGCTTTTTTCCTTTCTACAAACACAAATCCTCGCTGCCGTCCCCTCTTTACTCAGAAAACATGCCTCACAAACCAATCGTCCAAGATCCGAACCTTAACATTACGGCGGTGATCCACTGGTCTACTGATTTCGGTCGGCGCTTGTCCGCGAACCCCCCCCCCCAAGGAGCACCCATCTATTTCCTTGAGAACGGGGAAGCCCTACTCGGCCCGACTCCTTCTCGGCCTTTCTTTGCCGCCGACCTCAATTCATACACCAACCCCGTGCGGCGCCCAACCTTTGCTCACCGTCGTGAACCTGGGCTCAGCAAACCCGCTCCCATGTCAACATCCGAGTGGGAGAATGGCCGAACACCACCGGCGAAGAGCGAGCATGGTATGAGGCTCGCCTCCAGACCGATAGGCCGATCTGGAAGGCGGCAGGCATATCCGAGGCCATTGCCTTGAGCTTTTCGCTGCCTTCCTCTACTGACAGGGCGCCGATCACTACAGCAGCGTGTCTATGGAACAGCGCCACCAACACCTTCGACTTTCCTTTCGGGCAGATGAGTGTCTCTCTGCTGGATATTCTTGTTATCACGGGGCTGTCGATCCACGCGAAGCCATACGTGCCAGGTGATTTTGCGACAACTGAGTTCACCTACACTTGCAACCTAGGAGCACGCCGTGCCCTAAAGGCCTCATTCCCATTATGGAGGAACTATTTTATCCAGCATGCAGAGCGGCACAAAGGAGGTATTGCTTTCCTTGAGTACTGGCTAAATAAATTTATTTTCTGTGGTAGCGCTCACAAGCCTACGGACAAGTGGACGAAACTAGCCGAAGCACTCTACAATGGTATTGAGGTTGGGCTAGGGCAGCCCATATTGGGTGCACTCTATCGGGCCCTGCACACACTCTCCATGAAACCTTTCCATCTACCGGCCGGCCCACTATGGATCATGGACCTATGGCTACAGCTATATTTCCCTCTCTTCAGACGTTCACCGCTAGCCTTTCTACCAGATGACCAACTGCTTGGGCTTGCAGTATGCAAGAGTCCGGCGAATCGCACTCCTTTGTCCTTCTTCGCCAGCCTATCCATCCTTTACAACCAATTGGAGCCTCCCCCCACCATAAACATGATGGTTAGTCGGCGCCATCCTGAAGTCCTAGCAGAGGGCTTCTTTCCTCGTCCTGACTCCGGATCCGATACCAAGACGAGCTTCATGAGGGCGGTTTCATGCTGCAATCTTCATCTCGCTGAGGAGGACCAAGGTTTTGAGGTGTACGCTCCCAATCAGTTCGCCAGACAGCTTGGTTTTATCCAAGGGGTTCCTTATCAACTCCTTCATTAAGTGAACAAGTATACATCTTGGCGCAAGATCGGCGAGGCGGACCGAGTCACCCTGCTGGCGAACATTTTCCCGCTCACTCCAGGCCTGCTTAAGATTGAGCCTGCATTAGGTGTCGACCCCGCATACCTCTCCTGGTGGCGCTCCCTCTCTGATAATCATTGGGAGTATGCAGATGATGACATCTTTGCCGCCATCTTCTCTCCCCTATACGACACATTGGGGGAATCAGATCGCGCCATCCTTGACGCCCCGCGTGGACAAGCAAGGACATCACAGAGAGCAGCAACGAGGCCCAGGCTGGCAGTGCCCCCTGATGCCCAAGTGCCTCGCCGGCCAACTGGAATTGTCATCACGGAACGTGACTCCGCTCCTGAGGTATGTCAATGACTTTGTCATTTTTCAACACTTTTGTCTATTTCATGCGAAGTACCTTCCTTTCTAATTTGTTTATCCCTCTTTCACAGACTGTACCTCACTTTAGATCCTCCAGGAGACTTGCGGCTGCAACAGACAAAAGGAAAGCTTCAGCGCAAGAGGTGTCACGCCCCGGTTCTTAAGTTATTTTACGGTTATTTACTTTGGTATTATTTTGGTCTTTTACCGTTTTAAGTAACCGTTTACTATTTAAGACTCCAAAGTTGACTTTTGCTTCTATTTGGAATTTGGAAAAACTTTCTTCATGAAAGTCGTAGAGGATGTTGTTACGAGTTCGTAGACATGCTATACGTTAAAATCGGAGTTAGCATGGAAAAGTTATCAATTAAAAAGGTAAGTTTTATTGGGGTATTATTTTGGGGTGTTAAATTTTGGAGTTGGGTTATGTTTAAGTTGGACCGGGCCCTTTTTTTGGTCAAAGGCCCAAAAATCATTTCTCTCTCTCTCTCTCTCTCTCTCTCTCTCTCTCTCTCTCTCTCTCTCTCTCTCTCTCTCTCTCTCTCTCTCTCTCTCTCTCTCTCTCTCTCTCTCCCCGCAGCTCTCCCGATTCCTCCTCCCTGCCAAAAATTTTTCGGCCACCGTCCGCCGTCGTCCGGCCAAGAGAAGACGCTGCACCGGTCTAGCTCAGTCTGCCGCCCTCTCCGCCGTCTTCCTGGACTGGTGAGCGGCGCTGCAACGCCGCCGAGCGGAGGAAGTTCTCCTTGGAAGCCCGTTGGTCTTCTCGCCAGAACTCTCTCCTCCGACCACCATAGCCGGAGTGGCTTAGCTCGTTGGAAAGCCCACCTCCCGTATTTTCATCCCTCCAAAGAACTCCCTCCCTCTTGAGCTAGGTAAGGAGAAATCGGTAAAGGAAATTCTAGGGCTTATTGGATGTTTTCGTTCGATTGGCATAGTTAGGCTTGGAATTGGTGTTTGTGCTAGTTAAGAAAGTTGTAGAGGAGATTGAGAGGAAGATGCTGTTAAAATTTGGTAGTTATTAGAGGTCGCCGGAGTTAGCCGTCGGCCGCCGCTGTTTTGGGAAATTTTATAGTTTTTGCTGTGGAATATTAAGAGGAGATTAATTATGTGAATTTAGGAATTTTTGGAGAAATTTTGGATAGGTTTGGGATTTTTCGAAGTTTGGTATTTTGGCCGTTAATATGGATAGAATCCGGCCGTTAGATTATTCTTGTTTCGGCCGTAGAAGGTGGATTTAAGGCCAGTATTTGTGGTGAAGTTTGGACGGTATCAATTTTAAGATTTGCAAAGTTGGGCAAGAATGAGAGTAAATAAGGCCATATTTAATTTTGCCTATTTTTATATAAGCGTTGGTTTATAGTTGAGGATTTAATTATGTTCTTGGATCAGAACGTGAGGAAGCTCGAGCGGAAGAGGCTTCAGACCGACTTCAGGCTTAGGCCTAACTTGTGAGTGGACTTTTGGTTTAAATAATGTGCATGCAATTGTTTATTTGGTGTGACCATTTGACGTCATTTTTATTTGACGATTTTACTCATTGTGGTGAGTTACAGAAAATGAGATTTTTGGTAAATTATAATATATATTTTTTTAAGGAGAGTATGTATATAAATGCTAGCTAGCGATATGTGTCTGTCCACTTTAATGACATAGTATATAACTGCATTATGGTGTGACGTGAGCGTTGGATGCAAGTGTAGTAGCCTTATATGAGTGTTTAATTCATATAAGGGGTATGGGCACATATTTATACACTCGTCTGTCCAGCTTAATGGCGTAGTGTATCACCGCATTAAGGCGTGACGTGAGCGTTGGACGCGAGCGTAGTAGCCCTATATAGATTATTATTAATTTATATAGGGAATATGGGCGAGTGTAAATACATACAAATATATATTTTAGCCTGAGAGGCTGAATTTTATTAAGTTTTGGAGACTAGCCGGAGCTAGTCAGATACTTGACAGTTTTTGAGCTGTCGCATGCAGCATAATTTTTATGGAAATTAAATTGGGAAAGCATAAATGTTAATAAATATTTTCTTTATTTATTTTTGTCCACTCACTCTAATTTTTACGAATATTTTTCCCCTGGGCTCTTCGTTTTAAAAATGCCTAGTCTGCAAAGTTCGGGTTAGTACGAGTAGGAGACGACGAGGCATAGTTACCCATTTCTCAGCCACCTTTCACCAGTAGGTTACATGTTTAACCTACTATAGTATTTTCCTGATCCTCTAGTGTATAGTAGCTCTGAATACTCTTTGGGGTTTATCGTATAATTTTTCTGGTGGTATGCTAAGACTTATGTTGTATTTTAGAATATATGAAGTTTGTAATTATATTCTCACTTTTGTATAATTGTGGGTTGTTTGGAGGATGCTCAATAATATTTAAGAAAGTAACACTTTAGTTTTCTAGGTTAGGGTTATCCATTTTCAAGGGAGGTTTGCTTATCGGTAAATTTTCCTTGGAGGTGATCCCCGCAAGACTTACTTCGAGTTTCAGGGTGAAATTCGGGGTGGGTCTTGACAAGAGGAGCCCGCAGCAGACCCCGAAGATGAGCCTGTCCCGACCATCCCTCAATCGACAGGTGGCGAGAGCTCGCGCAAGCGTCCTGCTAATGATGAAGAGGAAGTGGTGGAAGACTTGCGCTATCAGCAAGAGCACGGCTTGGTAAATGACCTTCTCTCTTGTAACCAATTTATCTAAGTCAGCAATGAGTTACTAACTCTCCATTTGTAGGTTCGACGCCGCCGCACTCGCCCCCGCTTCGACAACGCTGAAGGGGAAGCAAGTATAACTGAGACCCCTGTTCCGAAACCTGTGGTGGTTGTGGCTGAAGAGACAAGTGCTATTCCTGAGGATATTGAAGAGCAACCTCCTTCACCAACCGGCGTGCCGGACGACTCAAGCCTGATGCTGGTGTCCTCTCCTGGTCCTATTCAGGACCAAGGGCTCAGCCATCCAGTGCCAACTCCAGACTTCGCTGTCTCTTCTGCAATTCCGCCAGAGGAGACTCAACCAGAGGTGATGCCTTCCCCACCGAGGCTAGAGCCGGTCATTCAAGCGTTTGAAGAACGAGAGGTGTTAGCAGTGTCTGCCGCCCCGCCACCTGTCTCGGAGGTTGAACCGGTCACTCCTTCCTCGGTGAAGCCAACCAACGAAACAACTTCCTCTTTGGCCACCTGGACTGCCCGTCTCCAAGCTCGGGTAACTCCACCTGTTGATCCAGAACCGGTTCGCCTAGCCCGAGACTTTCTTCATGGCCTAATAAGACAAGGCCCCAACATGAATGTGTTTGAGTTGGTGCGACGCGCTCGTGAGGCTCATGGTTCCTTGGTCCGCCACCTCGCCTGCAGCAACCCCGCGCTGGACCATTCCTTATAGTTGATCAATGCGATCGAGCTGCAAGCCCGTTGCGTCAATGATGCGGAGGCCCAGTCAACTGCTCAGAAAACCCCTGTACCTTTTATGCTAGGCAAGTGGAGACTTTAGAAGCCCAGATAGCGGAGCTGCAGGTTCAGCTTGCTCAAGCTCGCCACAACCTCACGCAGGCTGAAGTTGCCGAGGCGTGCGTACAAGCCGTAGAGGAAACTTAAGAGGCTCTGGATTCAGTCATTGCTGCTGCGGACGAAGCCCAAGCTCAGGCGAATGTTGAGGAGTTGGCCTTAGAAGGCCTTCTTCTAGACTTGTATAGGGCCTCTAGGAAGGTCTAGTTTCATTTTGCTTTTTTGTTGCCCCCATGTATGAACCTTTGCATTAGGTATACTATTTATTACCGATTAACTCTGTCCCGCGCTTGCCAAGTCCTTCGTATTTCCAACAATAACTGCCACGATTTAGAACAAGTCTTCCAATGGAATTTGGTGGAGGTTTCTACGCAATTGTTAGCATGTCAAAGGGAGTTAGTTCCTCCTTCCTATAACAAGGAACCCGCTGGCTGGGGTTGGAACATCAATTAAATCTTTCTGCCCCCTTGCCATGAATCCTTCTTCCCTTTTGTTCATCCTTCTGTCTTTGCTTAAAGCAAAACCAACATTCTTCTTCTTTATCGTTCGTTTCGGATGAGTTTCAAAGTCTATGATGAAAAATATGTGATTTTCTTTATTTATGGCCTCTGGAATAAGCCCTAATCTTATACTTGTCTTTTGATTAGACTTCGCACGTTTACATAGAAAATAAAGAGAGAAATGAAGGGATTTCAAGACCCACCCCGGATTTCCCCCTGAAACCCGTGGTAAATCCTGCGGGGTTCATCTCCAAGGAAAATTTACCGAAAATTCGGCTAAACCTTCCTTGAAAATGGACAACCCTTACCTGAAAATCCAACTTAACACTTCTATACTAAACAACAAAGTCAGCATTAGATCAGTAGCTGGTTATCAGAGCATATCTAATAAGGAAAGAATAACCATGAATAAAGATGAAGCGGAAGCAGCTTCTGACTATTGGACTAAGCCTCGACTCCATGTACGCTCGACCTCAAATTAACCTAGCTTGCAAACTGGGCATTTGAAAACAAAGGGCCCAGGGGAAAATAATTTAAAACGTTAGAGTGAGTGGACAAAAATAAATAAATTCATTTAACAAAACGTAATTTTCACTACTTTCCCACATTTAAACTTTAAAACCTTGCTGCTCGCAACTTTGATGAACATTTAACTTTAAATCCGGAATCTCATAAATAAATGGACGAACCAGCCCCGCTGGTTAATCAAATACGGAACTGAGAAGATTAAAATAAGGGGAAAGTTATCACCATGTAAAAAGGAGCCTCCTAGGCTCGGGTCGGTGCCTCCCAGGCTATGATAGCGTCCCACGCTAAGCGCTCAACTCTCATATGATGAGGACCGCTGGTAAGACTATAATAGCGTCCCACGCTAAGCGCTCTACTCACATATGATGAGGACCGCTATATAATGGTTAGCTAGCAATAAATACATATATACCGATCGGTTGCCTCCCATGCGATAATAGCGTTACACGCTAAGCGCTCAACTCTCATATGATGAGGACCGTTGGTAAGACTATAATAGCGTCCCACGCTAAGCACTCTACTCACATATGATGAGGACCGCTATATAATGGCTAGCTAGCAATAAATACATATATACCGATCGGTTGCCTCCCAGGCGATAATAGCATCTCACGCTAAGCGCTCAACTCTCATATGATGAGGACCGCTGGTAAGACTATAATAGCGTCCCACGCTAAGCGCTCTACTCACATATGATGAGGACCGCTATATAATGGCTAGCTAGCAATAAATATATATATATATATATATATATATATATATATATATACCGATCGGTTGCCTCC
This sequence comes from Fragaria iinumae, assembly GCA_009720345.1. Classification (NCBI taxonomy): domain Eukaryota; kingdom Viridiplantae; phylum Streptophyta; class Magnoliopsida; order Rosales; family Rosaceae; genus Fragaria; species Fragaria iinumae. The sequence continues at coordinate 17,901,697 of CM019117.1, read as the reverse complement.
CAGGCTATAATAGCGTCCCACGCTAAGCGCTCAACTCTCATATGATGAGGACCGCTGGTAAGACTATAATAGCGTCCCACGCTAAGCGCTCTACTCACATATGATGAGGACCGCTATATAATGGCTAGCTAGCAATAAATATATATATACCGATCGGTTGCCTCCCAGGCTATAATAGTGTCCCACGCTACGCACTCAACTCTCACATGATGAGGACCGCTGGTAAGACTATAATAGCGTCTCACGCTAAGTGCTCTACTCACATATGATGAGGACCGCTATATAATGGCTAGTGAGCAATAATCCATATAATCGACCCTATATTAAGGTGACTAATAACATACGAAAATGCATAACTTCACTGATCTTCCCCAAGATCATACGAATGGTACGGTTCCCAACCGTATTTGAAAATCATCATAAGAAATTATAATAAACTCAATGACGTGTCTTACACGTCAAAATATTCTCAAACTTATAAATATAAGCGAGATTTCGATATCAAATATAAATCATAAATAATAGTATCTCCACTCGAAAATACTCGCTAAAATATTCTCCAAGTCAAAATCATTATGCCTCAAATAAACAATTAAATTATAAATCCCGAGGTCATCAAAATAAAACCGAAAATAATTAAATCCATTGAACTCAGTACTATACCTAAAAATATTGCGTAATAAAATAAATCACTTGACATGTCTCACATGTCAAATAAAATGCTCAAGAGAGTAAGCATGCATAATATTACTTCAAGAAAATATTAAATCTTCAATATGCCTTTGAAAATTAAATATACTATAGTGCATGCATAGCATTCAAATCAAAGGTCCACTCACAGTGCTCGGCTATGCCTGCCGACAACCCGAGACTTCCTCCAAATGATCCTCCTCACGTCCTGAACAATAATTAATATTAATTCTCATTCAACAATAAACTTCAATAAATAATTCCATAAAATTAATGGTCTAAAATCAATCCTCTTCCTTGCCCATTTTCTCCATCCTTAACCCATTATATCTCAAGATTCACCACCATCACCGATAACCAAAAATTAACCTTATACGCAAATTTAAACCGGCTAACCAAACTACCGATATTCCATTCTAAACACCGCCAAAATCCTTAACCATCGAAAAATCCCCAACATTATCAAAACTCCTCCAAAAATTCCAAACTATACTTCATTAAACTCCTCTCCTTAATACCATCTTAAAAACATGAAAAACAGCCCCTAAGGGGCGGCGGCCGGCAGCCGCTCTCCGGCGACCTCCAATGCTTCTCAAATTTTAACAGAATAATCCTCTCATCATACCCAACAACTTTCATAACTAGCATTAGTCCAATTCTAAGACTAACTAGGGTAATCGAATCATAACATCCATAAATCTCTAGAACTTGTAATTATACAAACCACCCTAACGAAATCGAATTTAGCCAATTCCTTTTGAGGGATTACTCACCTAGATGAGGGCTACAAGTTGAGCCAAAAATCTCGGCCTATGGTGGCCGGAGGACGGAACTCCGGCGAAAGGCTATCCGGCGTCTCCGGCAGGTTTTCACTCGAACGGCGGCGTTACACTGCCGGTCACCGGCCTAGGAAGAGAGAGGAGGTGGCGGGGGTCCGAACGAGACCGGTCCGGCGGTCGGTGGTGGCCGGACGGCGGCGGACGAAGGTGGTGAAGCCGGCGGTTCGGGAAACTTCGGGAGAAGGAGAGAGAGAAGAAAGAGGGAGAGAGAAAGAGAATCGGGGGGGTGTTGGGCTGCCCACATCTGGTCCAATAACTTAAACCCCAAAAATTATACCCACTAAATATTTACCCCCTTTTTACCAACTCAAAATTTACCCTTTTAGTTGATAACTTTTTCATGCTAACTCCGATTTTAACGTATAGCATGTCTACGAATTCGTATTAATGTCCTCTACAACTTTCATGAAGAAAGTTTTCCCAAATTCCAAACGGAAGAAAAAGTCAACTTTAGGGTCCTTAAGTAGTAAACGGTTACTCAACACGGTAAAAGGTCAAAGTAATCAAAAGTCAATAACCGTAAATTAACTTAAGAACCGGGATGTGACAGATTAACATAACTAATTTGCATGTAAAACTTTATTTAGGGCTTCTGGAATAGGCCACAATCCTGTACTAGTCTGTTGGTTAGACTTTGTACGTTTCCAAAGAAATGATCTAATTACATGCTTCTCTCTCGAGTTGCCCCCTAGTGTGAGGCAGTGGAGCGCTAGTGCGATGGCGCGTAGCACTATTAACAGTGGTCGCAGGATCAGGAGGAGGTGGAAGATCCTTGCGCTCCCTAACACCAGCGATATGGCGTTTTAAGAAACGACCATTAATAGGATTGTGGTGGATAGTGCCGTCAAGGTCGCGCAAGTGGTATGCCCCCTTGGGTAAGATGCGATGAATGATAAAGGGTCCTTCCCATCGAGCGGACCACTTGCCCCGGCCCTTGGTTTTCTCCCCAAGTGGTAGCACAGCGCGCCATACTGTTTGGCCCTCTGCATAACTCTGACCTCTAGTGATTTTATCATACGACCGCGCAACGCGCTGCTTCTCGAGGATAAGATTGTTGAAACCAGTGATACAGTGTTCATCGGGGTCTTCGAGCTCCTGCCACATTGCTTGAACGTAATCGTCACCAAGTAATTGGTGTTGTTCCTGGACGCAAAGCGAGGCGACGTGAATCTCAAGGGGTAGGACGGTGTCATGACCAAACATGAGAGCATATGGGGTGGTATCTGTCGGACCGCGCTTGGAGGTGCGGTAGGCCCACAAAGTATGGTAAAGCTCTAGATGCCAAACGCGGGGGTTTAAGTCTAGCATCTTGCGCAAGATACTGAGGATAACCTTATTGCTCGCCTCCGCCTGACCATTGGAATGTGCATAATAGGGGGACGAATGCAGGAGCTTGATACCATAGCCGGTGAGGAACATGACCACAGAATCGGCCATGAAAGCTGCCCCCCGATCCGTCACAATGCACTCCGGGAGACCAAAGCGGGAGATAATGTTGCAGAAAAAGATAAAGTTGCGGACTGAGGTCGCCGAGGCGACTTTGAGTGATTCGGCTTCAACCCACTTGGTAAAGAAATCGGTGGCCACGATAATGAACTTGTGCTGCTCGAAGGAATGGGGGTGAATAAGGCCGATGAAGTCTATCGCCCATCCTCGACTTGGCCATGGTTTAATAATCGGCTGCAACGGAATGTTGGGGATGTGTTGCACTAGTCTGTGAGCCTGACAATCCTTACAACCTTTGGTGAAAGCGATACAGTCCCTGAGAATGGTAGGCTAGTAATAGCCGTGGCGACGGATTAACCACCGCATTTTGGGCCCTGTCTGGTGCGAACCACAAACCCCGCAATGAACCTCGCGCATAAGCCGCTTAGCCTCGTTGCCATACACGCAACGGAAGTCATTACCGTCTTCGCCCCGCCGGCGAAGCTCACCATTGCGGAGCACGAAGTTGACGGCGAGGAACCTCATTTGCCGTGAATGAGTGGCGTCATGAGGGTTCTTGAGGTAGGCGATGAATGGCAGCTGCCAGTCCTCGTCGATAGGGTCTAAGGCAGCGACGTCAAGAGAGTCTGCCTTATATTCCCCCCTATCAATAAAAGAAGGAAGAGTGCGTCGTTCGACCTTAAGTAGTCGTTTGCGCACTCTGTCACACAAGCTAAGGCCGGAGGCAATCTGGGGGAGTTCATTAGCCGCGAAGTTGAACTCGCGCGGAATGTGCTCGATGTGAACGTCATCGAACCGGTCCAATACGTCAAACGCTTTGCGCAAGTAAGGCTCGATAAACGAACTCAAGCATTTAAACTTCGCCACCAACTGGTTGACGACCAATAAGGAGTCATTGAAGACTTGAATCTCGCGGACCCCTAAGTCCAGCAAAATTTCTAGTCCGATGATGAGTGCCTCGTATTCCGCCTGATTATTTGTACATTTAAAATCCAGCTGGAAGGAATAAGAAAACCGGTCTCCTGCAGGGTTTTCGATGGCGATCCCGGCACCTACAGCGAGTTCAGTACGCGATCCATCAAAGTAAAGAGTCCATGGGGTGAGTGAAATAGCGGCGAACTCCAACTCACGGAACGCTGTTAGTTCGGTTGGTGGGTGATGAGCGAGAATGTCCGCTATGGCCTATCCTTTTACTGCTTTTTGCGGAACATATTGTAGGAAGAACTCAGACAAAGCCAATGTCCATTTGCCTATGTGTCCCCGTAGTATAGGGCGGAAAAGCATGTATTTGACGAGATCGGACTGAGCGATCACCACCATGGTTAAGGCTAACATGTAGTGGCGGAGCTTGCAACCTGCAAAGAATAGGGCGAGACACAACTTCTCCATTGGAGAGTAGCGCGTCTCACAATTGGTTAACACTCTGCTAAGGTAATAAACGGCGTGTTCCACTCCGTTCTCATCGTCTTGTGCCAAGAGTCTGCCAATGGACAGATCGGCAGCGGCGATGTAGAGCTTAAGCGGAACGCCTGGGCGAGGTGGAACTAAAACAGGAGGGTTCGTAAGGTAGTCCTTGATACGATCGAAGGCTTCTTGGTGTTGTGGCTCCCATACGAACTCAGTTGCCCCCTGGAGCTTGAGCAAAGGTGAAAAGGGTTGAACCTTCCCTGCCGCGTTTGAAAAGAAACAGCGGAGGAAGTTGATTCGCCCGATCAATTGTTGGAGCTCTTTCTTAGTTGTAGGAGGTGAGGCGGTTATTACCGCCTGTGCCTTGTCTTTGGGGATCTCGATACCCCTTTGGTGGACCAGAAATCCTAGGAAGTCGCCTGCCTCTGCGAAGAACACACATTTGGCGGGGTTCATCTTCAGGTTATGTCGTCGCATCCGCGTCAAAACCTGTCAGAGGTCTTCAACGTGTGTCGCCCAATTTTGGTTTTAATCACCACGTCATCGATATAAACTTCAATCAGCTTCCCCAAGATATCGTGAAAGATAAGGTTCATGGCGCGCTGATATGTTGCCCCCGCGTTCTTGAGCTTGAAAGGCATGACAATGTATTCAAACGCACCTGCAAACCCTGGGCAGCGGAAGGCGGTCTTGTGACGATCGTCTTCAGCAACAGAAATCTGGTGGTATCCGGCGGTTCCGTCCATAAAGGATAGCACTTCATGCCCCGCAACTGCATCAATGAGGAGGTCGGCGACAGGCATGGGGTATATATCCTTGGGCGTTGCATTGTTGAGGTCCCGGTAGTCAACACAAACGCGCATTTTGCCGTTCTTCTTGCGGACGGGCACTACATTGGATAGCCATTCGTTGTACTTAGCCACGCGAATGATACTTGATCGATGCATGTTTTCAATTTCTTCCTTAACTACGATCTGGGTCTCAGTTCGCATGAATCGGCCATCCTGGCGGACTGGACGTCGATCAGATAAGTGGGCAACCGGTGACAAACCAAGTCCGGAGACAAACTAGGCATGTCTTCGTACTTCTCGGCGAAGCAATCCCTATACTCGCGTATGAGAGTTAAAAGAGCTTCCCGTTCGTCTGCCGCCAGCTTAGCACTAATGGAAATGAGCAGGGGCTTCTCAGCAGTCCCTATGTCGACTTGCGAAATGGGGTCGCGCACTTGAGGTGGCATATCGTCCAAAGCAGCGGGAGCTAACTAAATAACTTCCTCTTTGGTATCGGTATAATCCACTATCTCGTCTACGTATTCCATAGTTGCGACCTTGTTGTAGGCTTCGCGTTCTGCCCAATATAAGAGGAGTCTCTCACACAAGGACTCGCCAGCCTCGCGTGCCTCTTCTGAGGAGGCACTATCCATCAGAGGGTTGTAGGGGGTCCGCGATGGTGTGAGGATGTTGTAAGTCGTCCCTCGCCTGGGTGAGCCCCCATCGCGTTAAATTGGAGGCCGTCACCCATAGGGGCGGCCTTTGGAATCGACGCCTTGGATGTCCAATGGGCCCAAGTCAGTATTGTAGTAGCAGGCGTCATTGAAGTTGGCGGAGATGGAGAAAGGACGCGGATCCGCTTTGATGAGGACCGCCTAGCATTTCTCAGTATCCCAGATCATGAGTTATTGGTGCATAGAGGAAGGCACACAGAAACTTCTATGGATCTAGTCGCGGCCTAGGATCATGTTGTAGGATGAAGCGCATTCGGCGGCGAAGAAGGTATAGACCCGGGATGCCGGTCCTACCTTGACTCGTAAAAATAATAAGCTAGAGTTCTGGAGACTTGTCCGGTGAAGTTCTTGACTATCAGAGATGTGGTTTGAATCATTGAGCACGGGATACCAAGGAGGCCCATGGTACAGGTCGTAATGACATTCACCGCAGCTCTGGTATACACCATGACTTTGTTGACCATGATCCCTTCAACTTCAGCCGTAATGTATAATGGCCTCATGTGAGTGGCCATGTCTAGGGTTGGTGTGGAGAAAGTCAGATTCTACATGCGTGTGACGCTGCTCGTAGCTTCCAATTGTGGAGCGTCCTCAGGTTCCGCCAAGACTGGACCCATTTCGCTGCTACAAGGCAGGGACATGTCGCAGACATTTTCGCTACTGTTTGAGATATCCGCCGCGTTGCATGTTGTGTTTGGCGGGAGAGCATATCTTTCAGATATGAAAAACACCATCCCGACCTGAAAAGAGAATTGCTCGCGGACTGGGATCAGTGGAGTCTTAATGATCCCATGTTCTCCTTCGAGCACAGCGAATGCGCTCTCCGCTGGGTTGGACTCTTCATCCTCAGGCCATGTAGAGACTTCGAGCATATTGCAGGTGAATGATTCCCCCTGCTCTTCGGCTTGGTCTTTTTCTAAGTCAATGCGAGGCTCGAAATAAGCCTCGTCGTTCAGCGAATTCTCTCGGAAACGCTAGGCCATCAACTCCGCTAAGTTAGGGCTGGAGGTAGTACTTTCGGCACCTGGTGATGCGTCGGTCTCCGTCCGCCGTGGTCGCCACACGAGTTTGGTTGAGGGCTATTTGTCCTCAGTTGGCTGCGTATCCGCGGCTAGAGGAACCTTGGCATGGTCGAGTTTGGCTGAGACTCGAGGCTCCTTCTTGGCCTCCGGCTCCGAGTTAGTTTGTGGTCGGGGCTAACGTGGTCGTGGTGGTTCCCTCCTTGCCTCGGGGTCCTGGCGAGGAGGCTCCCAGGGCCGTGGTTCCCTCCTTGTCAAGACCCACCCCGAATTTCACCCTGAAACCCGAGGTAAGTCCTGCGGGGACCACCTCCAAGGAAAATTTACCGAAGAACTCGGCAAACCTCCCTTGAAAATGGACAACCCTAACCCGGAAAAATATATAGAACACCCTCTTAACCAAAATATTAATCTTCACTTTAATCCAAATAACTAAATAAAATAATACATAATTATTTTTCCGAAAATATTCAGAGCTACTACAAGAAAGACAACGGAAGCTAATAGAAATCCTAGTGGGTTTAAACACATGACCTACTGGCGAACAGTAGTGGAAATGTGGGTGACTATGCCTCGGCGCCTCCTTCTAGACCCCACCCGTACTCTGCAGACTGGGCAATTAAAAACGAAGGAAAAGCCCAGGGGAAAATATTTAATCACGTCAGGGTGAGTGGACAAAATAATCTCGACAACAATAATATTTCCCCAAGAAAAACTTTCAAGGACACGACTAGTTCTGGTTAGTCTCCAAATCTTAAACAATACAACCTCTCAGGCTAAAATTATATATTTATATCAGTATGTATTAACACCCGTCTACTCCATGTATGCTATCTATGAATAAGCTTGAAAGTAGATAGTCATACCAGGCTACTACGCTTGCGTCTAACGCGCACGTCACCCCATAATGACATTTTTCCTCAGTATAGGGGAAACGACCGGGTGGTATAAATACGTGCTTACTCCTTGTACGAATTCTATGAATGAATCTAAAAACATAGAATGAACTCGAAAAGTAGAAAGTCGTACAGGGCTACGACGCTTGCGTCTAACGCTCACGTCACCTCATAATGGCATTTTTCCTCATTATGAGGGGAAATCACGTATTGCTAGCTAGCGTTCTCTCATATACATATTATACTCATAAACGTTAATAAATGAGTAAAAACACTGAAATTCTCAATTCAGGATAAATTCCAACAATAAAACATTTAAAGCACATTATTTAAAACAAAGGTCCACTCACAACTTAGGCCTAAGCCTGACGTCGGTCGGAGGTCTCCTCTGCTCGAGCCTCCTCGCGTCCTGTTCCAAAACATAAATAATTCCTCAAATAAAATCCCAACGTTTAAAGAAAATATGCATAATTAAATATGAGCTTCCCGCGCTCAACCATGCCTATCGTCCTAAATCTTAACTTCACTGCCAACCACAAATCTCCAAAAAAATACCGACATCCTCAAAAACACCTTCCAACGTCCTAATCATCAAAAATAATCCAATGGCCGGATTTTAACTTATTAATCCGCCAAAAATACCAAACTTAACAAATTCCAAAACCTATCCAAAACTCCTCCAAAAATTCTAAAACTCATTCCATTAAACTCCTCATAATATTCTCCACCAAAAACATTTTCTCGGCGGCGGCTCCGCCGGCAGCGGCGGCCGGCGACCAACTCCGGCGACCTCCGATGCTCACCAAAATTTGACAGCACCTTGCTCTCAACCTCCTCTACAACATTCCTAACTACCACAAACTCCAATTCTAAGCCTAACCAAGTCAATCGAACACAAACATACAATAAAGCCCTAGAATTTCAAATACCGATTTCTCCTTACCTAGCTCAAGATGGAGGGAGCCCTTTGGAGGGATTGAAGCATGGGAGGAGGGCTTCCTTTTGAGCCAAGGGTCGCCGGATATGGCGGCCGGAGGAAGGAGTTCCGGCGAAAAATAGCTTTCGGCAGTCGGGGCTTTCGGCGTTGATTCCTCCTTCACGGCGGCGCTAGGGAGGCTGCCACCGGTCTAGAACTGTAGCTGGGTTGGAGACCGATCGTTTGGGACCGGTGCGGCGGTCTGGGGCGGCCGGACGGCGGTCGGAAAAATCTGATAGGGAGAGGAGCTCGGGTGCGGGAGCGGGAGAGAGAGAGAGAGAGAGAAAAGAGAGAAAAAGAAAAACGGGCTTGGACCCAAAATAAAGGCCCGGTCCAACACCACTTATACCCAAACCAAAATTTAACACCCCAAAAATAATACCCCAATAAAAATTACCTTTTACTAGCCAAAATTTACCATTTTTACAGTCGTCACATTTTCTTCCTTCGAATAATTCTTTCGAAATATTCGTCCCTCAACACTCCTCTAGGGACTTTAGGACTATAAACTCAATGACAAAGACGGTAAAATTCTTATTACCACAATGCTAGTAATTAAGGTAAAATTTAAGAGTCGGGGCGTGACACGGCTCGCGCCTTGGCTCGAGCTCCGGGTTCGTGAATAGTCTTCGCCTTGCTGAAAGGGGTGGTTCCCTTCTTCGCTCAGCCTCCGGCGATTGCCGGCGCCTTGGTTGAGGAAGCGGTTCCCTTCTTCGGTCAGGCTCCAGTGAGGGTCTGCGCCGGGAAGGCTGTGGATCTATTTTTTCCGGCTCCGGAGATGGCCCCTGCTTGGATGGTTGCGAATCCTGTCTTGGTGGTACGGTGAGGCGACAGAAGACGTTTGCCTTTGGAGCAGGATCGTCTGCTACCTGTGCACACACCCTTGGAGGCGTTACAGGTGGCCTTTGGAGTATTGCACGTAGGCTTTCTGCTTCTATCCACATCCGCTCAGGTGTCTGTGCGAGCTGCGATGGTCGTATGACGCCATCGTTGACAGCTCGCAAGGCACGCAGGATGCTGCCATACCTCTTATGTAGCTTCCACTTCCTGGATCTGCTAATGGTAACCTGCCTGCCCCCTTGCTGCGTGTACCATATCCTCTCCTTGATCGCTGATTTAGATGTCGGGGGAATGTAAGGGTCGGTCAAGATACCTTGACGAGGGCTTGAAACCTCGTTTTCCTGATACCCGCTGCTGGAGTCGGATAGGTCCATCTCGCTTGAGGCTGGAGACGAAGGTACTTCGTCCGTCCAGTGTGATTGGACGAACGTCTCGAGGCGTTTGATCCTCTGTTCCAGCTCTTCGCGAGTCCTGGGACTCACGGGTTGGTAGTGTTCAGCGGGGGACGATTCATCGTCCTTCATAATAGCTTTGCCCTTATCTCTTCTTGAAGGGCAATTGCTCTCCAGTCTGGCGACTAATGGCTTTGCCGGGTCATGGTTTCCACTTTGGTTTGCCAGCACAATATAGTCATTCGCCGGTCTCTTGCGGTTTCGTCCTGGTAGTTCGCGCGGACCTGCGTTTAGGGATATGTCTAATGTTATCGCGCGCTGGCCGATGCGAGGCCAAGCGACATCAGCAGTCGCGATCATGAAACCGTCTTTATCCTCAAAGCGAATGTACTTGAGGTCGAGCCAATCCTGGCCTTGCTCGCGAAGATGGTAGCAATCGCGAGTTCTATGTCCTCAGCTATCATGGAACTTGCAGTGTACGCGGCCTTCCTTATATTCGATGTAGGGTAGGGCCCTCGCCACTGTGACGAGTCTGTCATCAATAAGGTCGTCTAAAACCTCGTGTGCGAGGTTGACGTTGTAGGTATACTGGCGAGATGGCCGAAATGCGTCGTCATTGCCTTCCTCTCTTAGGTGCCCGGCGTGGGTTTTCGTCCTCCGGGTGTCCCGACAAGTCCAATGTGACTCTCCGTTGGCCTGGCTTCGGCACCCGGCTGTGGTTGTTCTCCTCTGGCTGGTCGGCCCAGTTCACTTCGACCATGCCGACCACGGGTGGAAAAGGGTCCACATCCACCAGCGAGGCTGTGCTCCCCGGCGGCTTCAATTTCAGGGCGCCAGAGGTTAGCCAAGTCTGCAGTTGGTCTCGGAGCTTGACACAATCTTTAGTGTCGTTATTATAGACGTTGTGGAAGGTGCGGTACTTCTTGTCCTTCAGCTCCTCCTTGGATGGGATCTTGTGATCCAGGCGCACGTACTTCGCCTCGATCAAGTCATTAAAGACTAGATGGGCGTTTTTCGTGTCATACGTGTATGACTCGTATTCGGGCTTGGTCCACGCAAAAGACTGGATGGTGACTAGCTCGCGGGTCATTTTAAGATTCTTCAGTTTGTGAGCCAATGGTTTCCCAGTCAGTTCTACTGCTCTCACATCATCATAATCTGGCGCGGCCTCAATTTCCTCCTGCCTCTGATAATAAGGATCATAAGTAGGGGATTGTAGGTTCAATGCCCCCACAGTCCTATTCTATCCTGGCACGTAGGTCCCTTTATAGGCATTCGCCTTCTCATCCATCTCATTGAGAATCAGCTCATAGCTTCCGACCTTGTTAATGAGGGCACCCATGGATATGAAGCGCTCCCCATGGTGCTTCAGCCGCTGGCGATGCTCAAGGCCTCGAATAGCCAACTTGATGGCTTCCTACTCAGGTAGCAGGAAATCGCACTTGGCTTACTAGATCTTGAAGCGTTGGAGGAATGAGACTCCAGACTCCATGCTTTGTTGGCTCATTTAGGTGAGGGAGTCGAGGCCAACCTCTGGCTCGATGGTGCCATAAGTCTCCCGGAACAATCTCTCCATCGTAGGCCAGTCTGCAATTGATCCAAGCTTCAACCTGGAACACCAGCTGAAAGCAGCTCCGGACAGAGAAGTCCCAAAGAGCTTGAGTTTGAGAATATCATTATTCCAATATTGGCCGCATTGGACTTTGAAGTGGGCCATATAGGTTGATGCATCTTCCCTTGTCTCCCCAGAAAATGTTATGAAGACAATGTTCTTAAACCCGTGTGGGAAAGGGTACTGCGCCACATTATCAGGGTAGGGGTCGCGATATTGTAAGTCAGCATCACCTTTTCCGGTTTGCTCCTTGACTATGTTGGAGATAAGTTGGCGCCAGTCGGCTACCGTCACAGGTGTGGACTCTGCTCCCTCCTTATGGTTTAGCCATGCAGAGAAGATAAGAACATGCCCGACATTCTTAAGGGTTGGACTGGAGTGAGCTATAACTAGGTCATCTGGTGTCCCTGTCCCTTGATATGGAAAGCTACCAGCACCCTTCAGTGTGATTCTAGGGCTGCGCGGAGGAGGTAGAGGTGGTGGTGCCTTTGAAGAACTAGCCCCCAACGTGAATTGAGGGGTTTTCTGAGCCCCAACCTTTGGGTTAGCCCTAGGGCGCTCATTAGGTGGAATGTACCTGGACGAGCCCTCAGCTGCTCCTGCACTAGTCAAGTCGAGGGCAGGATTCTTTGGTGCTTGAGACTGCACCCAGTCTTCCACTTGTAAGACCCTCAAACTCAGACTATCATGTCGTTCCTTGAAGTCTTCAAGTCTTTCCTGGCTGTTCTTACTTCCAAAGAAAGATGTGTTTTGCTGGTCGTGCAACTTGGTATCGTGTTCGTCCAAGCGACGAGTTTGCTCGTTCACTGTCGCGCGAGTGAGCGACAGGGTCTCCGCGGTCTACTTCACGGTCTCCGCGTTCTGGTCCAGATCCTTTTGGATCTGTTGGAGGGAACCTTCAACCAGGCCCTTAGTTTCCCTTACTTCGCCTGCAAACTGGTTGAAATCCTCGGTGAGTATGGCGAGGTTGTGCTGGTCTGCTTCCCAAAGGATCTTGTCCCTCTTGACCTGTTCAGCAAGGTCGATGACACTCTGTTGGGTAGCAGTGGCCTCGAGTCAGCTCTTCAGTTCCTCGAACATCTGGAGGATTTGCTCCATAGGCAGAGCAGATCTTGTGTTTTGGGTTGGCGGTCAACCTACCATTGTGGTCTCGCTGAAGTCTGTGTTACCAAACTGAGCAAGAACATGTTCCATAGTGAGAGATCGGCAAGCCGCGCTGTTATGGGGCTTGTACACTGGTGATCTGTGCTTGAGACAAGAAATCTGAGGTCTCTTGTATAGTGATTCTCCTGGTTTCTCTATGGTGAATCGCTTGAACTCCCGGTCCCACTGGGCGTGCCAATGTTTTGGCCACGATCCTCAGTAGGGGCAGAGGGATGGTAGCAGTCAATACTTCTAGGGATGCGGGGCGTGCCACGGTGCGGACGCGGAATGTAGTAGGGTTGTTGTTGTGGTGCGCTGACCTATACTTCTAATCAAACGAAAGTAGGGCTCCGGTGCCACCTCCGGACGAAGAATTATAAGCACAAAACGAATCGATACTCACGGTGTGTCGCGAGCAGAGCAACCAAGAAGAATCACGAGTGATCGAAGATGAGTCCGAAAGGACTATGAGAACTAAGGCAACGTGCGCTTAGAACTAGGGTTTCGAGAAGCTCGAAAGTATCAACTAGGTTGAAAGTTTGTTTGTATTGTTGTTTGAGTTTTTTGAGAGAGCTTTCTGTAAGTCTTCGAGCCCCCTTATATAGTAGCTTGCCTTCTGCCAGAAGAAAGATATTCATAGTCCAATTCGGACTCTGAAACCGAATACCACCAGGACACTGCTTCATTCGCTTATACCAATCATCTGCATGACACGTGTCCAGCCGCGTGAGTCACTGCCTCCGCGCTGCCCAACTATGCGTACTCAAATTAGGAAAGTCCTTATCCCGCGAGGTGTCACAGTCCTTGTGGAAACCTATCTCGCGCGGGACGCGAACTCAAACCATCCCGCGAGCTCCTGAATCTTGTTTCCATCTCGCGCGCCCCTGAAGCTCGCAAGACTTAAAAGGCTTTATATTAAAAAGGCCACAGGTATTGGCCCAAATGTTATCCAAAACATATTATGCAGTCTTTGACCAAAATATCCACTAGGCTCAAACACCACCAATACGTGCCTATTGCAGTTGTGCCCTTTAAACCACTACAAATATTAGAATGACATAGGTTATACAAATGTAGCGTCAAATAAATTACAAAGACAAGCGTCAACTAACAAATACTATTCTTTTTTTTTTTTTTGTCTTATATCAATGAGCAGATTGTCTAATACAATCCTCATTCGGCATGTTCTTGACGTTGTGAAAGCGTTTCAAGAACTGGAGAAGAAGGTGAGTCTCTTCATCGCCCAAATTATTTCAAACTCAAGTTTTAATTCGCATGAAGAACAAAACAAATTACTTATATAAAAGAAAGATCTGGTTCAAAGGACATCATTATTAGCCATCAAATTTTAAAACATTCAATGGTCAACATACAACAAAATGACGTGGCGAGTGACATGACACTTACCTATTTTCACAAAAAATAAAACTAAACTTTTTTTTTTAAAATCATAAAACTAAACTACAACAAGGTTCCAACAGAATGAAGTTCAATATTAATTAGTATTATGTAGCACTATCAATATCAGTATTGTGTAGGACTAATGATCCATCAGTCAGAATTAGACATTCCTAATTCCTAGAGACGTCTACATTCAACTTAAAGTGACTAATCTCAAGCCTCTGCCATTTGCCAACATATCATCTTTATCCTCGTAGTGCAGTTTTTTACATGTGTGTTTGTTGGGAACATATCATCTTTATCCTCGTAGTGCAGTTTTTTACATGTGTGTTTGTTGGGATTGACTGTGACTGTGCTAAATACGGTGTCATTTTCAATTTACTATTATGTTGTTGTTTGATACAAAAATAAATGGTCTTATATACGACATTGTTTTATTTTTAGCTCTTTAGATGGTGTTAAGTTAAGTACTAAATTTGCTTAAACTTAAGTAATACGCTTCATTAACTTACACAAATCTCCTTCATTTTTATAATGATTATACTCTTCTATCTCATGAACCACCAAACATGACTCAAAAACATTGTTAACAGTGACTTGTTAACTACGAACTTATAATAAGTGTCATTATGTGTTTGTTGCATTTTTAGTTTGTTTAAGTTTTTTTAATTTTCTAAGTATTGAGAAATCTACACAAGTCGTTCATTTGAAAATGTTTGTATTTCAAGTCAATAAATCTAATTGAATAGTATGAGGATGAATGTGGTAACCCTACCAAGGTAGCAAGCAAAAAAGTGAAGGGTGTGTATTTTAGTCATTACCCAACGAATAAATTTAGAAAAACTGGAAAGTGGCTTACCTCATGTGAAATACAAAATCAAGGTTGCTACTGATAATTATTGAGCTGGAAGTGTATCTATTTGTAATTTTGTATTTCTTTTTAGGTTTAGTTACAAGTAGGGCGAGAAGGCAGAGATCTTTACATTATCACTTGTCTATTTATTTTCTAGGGTCAAACCTTTATCTTTACAGTTTTGAGATTTGTAGGACAAATGTGTGAAGTTTTTATCTTTGTATAGTGAGTGATTGAATAATTTAAATTTTCAATTTTTGATTGAAAAAAGTAACTCATCTAAATGTGGAATGTGGATAAGTGTATAGGGACTTTGTATCTATGTTAAAGTTTTCTGTTTTTATTAAGGATGTACCTCCTATTGTAAATATTAGCATCCATGTTATGGATCAACTCACTAAAACAATATAGTTACAGACAGCCTTACAACCTTCTAGGAGTGACCAAGGCCGTTGCGGATGACAATCATAACATATTCTGAACAGACATCGGAGAAGTCTAAACACCGGAGACGACTTCAGACTTTAACGTGCGTGGTCGGGGTCAAACAATCGAAAATACCTACCCATAATAAGCCCCCCAAGCCTTTCTGCCAAGCACCCTGACAATGGCCTCAGTACCCTTACAAATCATACGACATACCCAGATGGCCGGATAAATAACTAGACGCTCACATAGCTTTCAAACTTTACTCGTTTCAAGTGCATGGACATGCAAGTTCGATGCTATTTAATAGGCTACTTGATGCAACTAAAGATATGGTAGCTCTTTTGGCTTCTGATGATATATATGCTTCTTTCATAGATAGAGTATGAGAAATTCTGGTAGTGGCTGGATGGCTACCCAACCAAACCACATATTAAACACCATATTTTTTTCGTCAAATATCCAGAGCTAAATCTACAATCGAGCATCACATTAAAAGACTCGCAAGGGCATCAGTTATATCGAGTGTTTGCCATACTTCAAACAGAAACTATAAAACTTGAGCTTAGCATACCCAAAACCTTGTGTTTACTAATGCGTGAAGGACTCAGAAGGGGTGTATGTCCCACCTCATTATCAGGATTAGAATCATAATAACCCTCAACTTGATAACCAGGAGAGGACATGAGTTCATGAATCATTTCTACACTGTAAGGTGTGCACACTGATTCTCTCAATCCTAAATTTCTCATATTCATGACTTATTTAATTTAAATTGCAACTGATTCATTATTGTGTACATTCTAAACATCTCCAGTAGTATTGTTAATTCAAAAGTTTTACAAAATTTGTCAATTTTTAGACTAAATAGGAGCTCCAACAGTATACCTAAATGGTTGCTAAATTTAAGAATTGTTGAATAAAATTGCTAAATTTGTTAATTGATTAAAGAATTGCTAAAGCAAAACCTATATTTCCCCTCTTCTTTTTTGGTCACGTATCAGTTTATAATTCGTTAAAACATATAACATACTTACATTTTCTTCTTCGATCTCGATTGCGATTGGTGTTGGGGGGATGCTGACCGAATTCGGGGCTGGCCGTCGGTGGACGGTGGGTGGCTGCCGAAGACGGAGGTTGTTGTTTGGAAGAGGCAGGCTGCTGTAGAGGATTGGGCTTGGATCTGGGTCGCTGGTCTTGGGTCTGGGCCCAATCTTTATACTGGGACTTGGGTTGTTGGTTCTGAGATCTATGGGCTGTTTGGCTCATTTTCTTGGGCCCTAGGCAAACCTTAGATGTTGGGTTTCTCCTACACTTAGTTGTCCGCTAATCTAGTTTTAATTCTCGGTTTTACTTAGTTGTATACCAATAGAGTACCAGATGTACGTGGCCAAAGATATATTAATGAAAAACAAATCAGAGTTTCTAGAAGGGCGGGAAAATCCTTTTCCCCACCCTAGCTGCTCTCTAATTTTTCTCATTGGGGAGCAGGAGAGAGATGGTGCGGGTGCTGAACGTGGCGGAGAAGCCGTCGGTGGCGAAGTCGGTGGCGAACATACTGTCCCGCGGGCAAGGTCTCCGAATGAGAGAAGGCCGATCCCGCTATAACAAAATCTACGAGTTCAACTACTCCATCAATGGCTGCCACTGCCAGATGCTCTTCACCTCCGTCACCGGCCACCTCATGGAGCTCGAATTCGAAGACCGCTTCCGCAAGTGGCACTCCTGCGATCCCGCCCTCCTCTTCCAGGCCCCCGTCCGCAAGTTCGTCCCCGAGGTACCTCTCGTTTCCAACCATTCTCATGTGCTGTTAGGGCTTTTCGTCTTCGCATTCCAAACGAGTTGTTGTTTGTGGTTTTGGTGTGAAATTTGCTCTCTATTTGGAAATCCCGATCAATTTTGGCTTGAAATTGAGACTTATTAGTTGTTTTGGATGATTACGGATTGTTTGAAAGAAATGATGTTTCATGAAATCGAGATTGATTAGGGTGATTTTGATCATTAGGTTTAGTGTTTATGATCTGTTTGGGGATAATGTAGCAAAGGTAGAGCCAAGTTCATGCATATCGTAAGGAAAGAATTGAAGTTATACTGTGGGATTTACTGGGAGCATTACCTGATATCAATTTATTATACTGTGGGATGCCTGTTGGAGTTATGAGGAAGTTTATTGTTGGAAATTTCATGGTTTGTTAAACTCTAATTGCCTGTGGAACAGTTTCTGTTTCTGTTATTACTGTCGGTGTAATCACCTGACATGGTTACTTTTTCTTCTTCTCGGGATTCAAATGATGCAGGACAAGTTGGATATTAAAAGGACATTAGAGGAGGAAGCTAGGAATTGCCAGTGGCTTGTGTTATGGCTTGACTGTGATAGAGAAGGAGAGAACATTGCATTTGAAGTCATAGATGTCTGCACATCTGTAAATCGTCATATTACCGTTAAGAGGGCTCGTTTCTCAGCTTTGATTGACAGGTCCGTTCTATACACTTTCTTCTTCCTTCAAACTCCGAATCTCCACTTCTCTTGGGATTCAGTTTCCGTAGTATTTACTTAGTTTTGTTTTCAGGGATATCCATCATGCAGTGCAAAATCTTGACAATGCAAACAAATACTTTGCTGATGCAGTGGATGCTAGGCAAGTTAGTACCTTTCATCTCCAGACTTTTTGGGTGACTTTATGGTCAAATTCATTTTGTTTACAAGATACAGCAAGCTATATACTCATTTGTTAAACTTTTCCATCCAGTGTTGTTTGCTAACTGAACGACAACTGTTGGTCATATCCTCTTAGTATCTTTGTCTTCATCTCGCTATGTTAATGTTCTTGTATCTCCAATATATAACATACCTCCTGTGTGTTTACGACAGGAAATAGATCTACGAATTGGTGCTTCATTTACCAGGTTTCAGACTATGCTCCTCAGAGATGCGTTTGTTATTGATTCTGCTACGGATGACAGAAACCTTGTTCTAAGTTATGGTCCTTGTCAGGTATCGAATTGATTTCCTACCACAATTGACTTTTTTTTGAACTGTTATAAAAAGAGTTCAGTTTTATGCAATTATCATTTCCCTCACCCCTCCCTTTCAATACAGTTCCCTACACTTGGCTTTATTGTGGAACGGTACTGGGAGATACAGTCACATGAGCCGGAGGAATTTTGGACCATTAACTGTTCACATAGATCAGATGAAGGAACTGCAACATTCGGTTGGATGTAAGGCGCACATTATTACCATCAACTGTTCTTCTCTCAGCTTATGAAACCATTTAGATATTAATGGCCTATCTTTTGCAGGCGTGGCCATCTTTTTGATCATGCTTGTGCTGTCATAATCTATGATATGTGCGTTGAGGATCCAATTGCAACTGTAAGTTGTGTTGAATTTCTGTATATAACTATACACTGCTAGTTTTATAAAACATCTTGCACTCTTGGCTTCAATGTTTACAATACATTATAGGTCACAAAGGTCAGACAACAGGAGAAGCCGAAGTATCCTCCATATCCTTTGAATACCATTGAGCTTGAAAAGCGTGCCTCGCGATACTTCCGAATGAGTTCTGAACATACTATGAAGGTCGGAACTGTTGGAGTATATACCCTTAATGGGAATGATAAGCTTGTCTTAAAATTTACAATGTCCTGGATCCATAATATTAGCATTTAATTCTGGAGAGTGGAGGTCTACACTTTCTGAAGCTTTATCTTTTATTATATCTCTTCTTGGGGTTGTCTTCAATTATTTCATCAGTACACTGAATCACTTTTTCTGACTGTAGGTAGCAGAAGAGCTTTACCAAGCTGGTTTTATCAGTTATCCTCGAACAGAGACCGATGGCTTCTCTCCAAGGACTGATTTGCATGTTAGTAATTTTTGCCTTCCTTCATACACTTTGTTTAGCACGCATAAGCAAACTTTTGAATTTCATATTGCTTTTGCTCTTAAGGTTATAACATTTTTTGCCTTATCAAATATGAAACCACATAATCTTTATATTAATTATTCTGTCCTCTGTTAGTAATGTATCATTAGCTTTGTGAGTAATGGATTTCTAAGATCTTTATTTGATGTAGGCAATTGTACAAGAACAACAAGGGCATCCTGGATGGGGATCATATGCACAACGATTGTTGGACCCTGCTTCTGGGCTTTGGAGAAACCCTAGTAGCGGTGGACATGATGACAAGGCCCATCCACCTATTCACCCAACTAAATTTTCTGCTGGAGAATCAAATTGGAGTCAAGATCACAATGTAAGTAGTCTAATTATTGATTGGTGTTATAATGTTCGTTGCGTGTTCTCTAATTGTAGTTTCATTTGATCTAAGTTGACATATATTTATGTTCTTTGCTTTTTATATTTTATGTTCATATTTTTTTTTTCAGCGACTGTATGAGCTGGTTGTCCGCCATTTTCTGGCATGTGTCTCACAGCCAGCTGTAGGGGCTGAAACTACTGTTGAAATAGATATTGCTGGGGAAATGTTCTCTGCATCTGGGAGAGTGATATTAGCGGTGAGTTTTCCATTGTATATTCTTATGCCCTCCCCCTCCACTGTTTGGAGTCAGATTTTGTGATGGTAATTTTTATTGAATTGCGAAAGATCTTATATATTTCTTGGGCCACTGGCTAGGTGTTATGTTATTTGCGGTCTAATTGGTGTTTGGATGAGATGCTAATGTTGAAAATATGTAACCATTACATTCTTTTGAAACATTTATCTAGTGATTGGGCTGGCAATACATTTTAAGGTGATAATTATCTACAGTTATATGCTAGTCCCCTTTGTAACTGATACAAGTTTGGAGACAGGGACCCGAGTAATTCTCCAGTTCCAATCAAAGTACAATTCACTTCATTTATTGTTGTCCTTCTCTTTTTTGTTTTCTTGCTAGTAAATCTGTCACTGGTACACCAACTCTAGACTGAGAAGATGGATACCATCATTGTTGCAACTTGCTATCTTGTCTTTCTTGTTGTATGTTTGATATGCTTCAACTGTGTCCATACAAGTGCACAACTACATGAAATATACTGACTTCTCTCTTTATGTGTTGGTTTCACACTACATAATCTATATTCTTGATCTGCTTGACAATTAAGTTTAGTGCTTCAGATTTTATACAACTCAATTGCTTTATGTTGCTTCTTGCTATGTTATCTGTTATGTTATGTCTTTGATATGCTTTCATTGTGTCAATACAACTGCTGCAGTACCTGTTTCTTGTGAGGGTGTGACACTACATATTACATATACTCTTTATGTGGTTCAGCAGTTGGCAAATAATTGTAGTGTTTGAAATTTTATATGAATCATTGACTCTGTTGCTCTTGTATCAGAAAAATTACTTAGATGTGTATCGCTTTGAATCATGGGGAGGTTCACTGCTACCAACATATGCCGTTGGACAACAGGTTTGCTATTGATCTTCCAACTAAGCTATGCATCTAAATTACCATAAACTCACTCTACTTTATGTTGTTGACTGCATCGTAAGCTAGTAAATTTGATATACATTACACTATCTATGATTTATGTTGCAGTTTATGCCAACAACGTTGACTCTAGATTCAGGAGTTACTAGGCCTCCACCACTTTTAAGTGAAGCTGATTTGCTGGGTTGTATGGACAAGGTCATAAAAATATAGATTGTGGTTTAATTTTTCTTCCCCCTATATAGTAGCTATCTTAGGCAGTTAACTGCATAACATATGTAGCACAAAAGTATGTATATACTCTTCGATAGAACATTTCCAAACTTTTTTCATCGATTTTACAGGAGGGCATTGGTACAGATGCAACAATGCATGATCACATTAAGAAACTGCTTGATCGTTTTTACGCAACCAAGGACGCAAATACTCGCTTCTCACCAACCAATCTGGTAATCTGCTTTTGGCTATACTAACTTTTCGAGATATTCTTTGCTTGCTACTTATTAATCTTCTTTGATAACTCTTCCTAATTATTCCTTCATCTCTATTTCTTTTTATACTCTTGAGCTTTGAAATTCTCGTTCGACTGATACGAAAGATAGCTAAATATTGTTAAATTGAAAGAGAGGTAGAATGGATAGCAAAGTACATGGAATATGTGTAGTTATCCCCTCATTATTTGAAATGTTATTATTTGAGGCCATTTAAAGTAAGGTGAGAACTTCCATTGCTGAAATTAGCAAAGCATGGGAGCACTGATTATATCCTAGTGTTCCAGTTCTGAAAAAACGCAACTATTTTTGTTTCGTCCTTTGTATACTGGTGAACATTGAAATAAAAAGCAGTGATAATGGACTCATATTATACTATTTCTCTGTTATCATAAGAGAAAACGAAACTGATCTTTCACTGATAAAATGTCATGAATTTCAGGGTGAAGCACTGGTGATGGGATATGATGACATGGGGTAAGTGACCGGATTCATCTTCAATTTCAAATAGTCTATGATGTTAAACTGGTCGTGCAATGTACAACATAAACTAGAAGGTTAAACACAATGTTTTCTGTAAAAGTACCCTGGATTTAACATCTTAGAAATCATGATACTATGTCTGATCAGCTTATGAAACACTGCTTCCCCTGTCAGCTTTGCATCTGTACTCGATCGTTACACTTGTTCCTATGATTACAGTCTATTTTGTAAGACATCATATCTGAAGTTTTGTTTTGTGTGTTAGTATGTATCAAATGCTTTCTTTTAATCATTTTTACATGTTTTTAAGTCAGTATGTATCAAATGCTTTCTTTTAATCATAGTTACATGTTTTAAAGTCTGAAGCTTTGAAGATCCATATGAAGTGTCTTGAACAACCACTTCATTTTCTGTATGTAACAAAGAACCCACTTTCTCAACAACAAAAAAATGAACATAGCAAGTACAAATTACCGCTGCCCTCCAATCTAGAATTTTAAGAGCCAACAATGAAGACCATTACTCTCTTTTAAAGCTCCTAAACCCCAATCCTTCAACAAGCCATCATCCTCCATCAAGTTATGGACAAATACAACTAGAACACTAACACCCTATACACTTCAGCACTTTTGCTTCTGGGAAAAACAGTACTTGTTAGTTGATTTAACGCAGTTTTCATTTGCAATTCATTTGACTCTACTTTCTTGTGCATGTGGTTTAAGGGAATCTTTATAACCTTTTTCTTAGATATAAACTTTGGAAACCCTACCTTAGAGCTGTTATGGAGCGTGACATGAAAGCAGTTAGTGAAGGTAATAAGAGCAAAGCTGAAGTTTTGGAAACTTGCTTGCAGCAAATGAAAGCGTGCTTCCTTGATGTAAGCTTCTAGTGTGCCTTTTCATGTCTTGATTTTCTTTATTCAAATTTCACTTTGACACACAGGCACAACTATCACATTCTAGTACACACAATGAAAGTCTATCTATACCCCTCTTCATTTGTTTTTTTATTTATTTCTTTTGATGGGAATCAATTATAAACTGTTTATAATGCCTCATTGGGTTAATATACAATTTTGCAGTTTCCTGTGATGGGTATTTATGGAAATTAACTTGAAAGAATAGAAAACTATGGATGGGTGTAGATGATAATAACCACATCATCCATGATTTTGTATACTTGTTGTAGAAATAAGTTGCCAAGTACCCATAGCTAATTCCTGCTATCAAGTTTGTTTTGTGCTTTCCAGAAACCAATTCAACCATTAAAAAAAACGTATTAAAGTATCTCAACAACTTAGAACTTCATAATGACCAATTGATTTGTTAGGTCTTATGCTGCCAAGATGCCACACTTTACCTCATGCCATGTTGGTAGGCTTCAACAATTAAAATTTAAGTTTGGCAATGGATTAAAATCTGGTAATGTTTGCAGGCGAGGCAGAATAAAGTAAAACTTTTTGAAGCCATGGCAGTGTTCTTTGAAAGGTAATTTCACTTTACTTCTGTTTGTTGACTATATTTGCTGTGATAATGTGTTATTGCCTTTTACACAGATCAAATAGACCTGGCGGAGATGATCAGCATACATCTGGAGAGTTCATTCGGCGATGTGGACTCTGCCAGGAAGCAGATATGGTGCTCAGGAAAAATCGGGTAATGTGATATAACATAAGTAGTTCTAATTCAAAACTGTTTCCAGTTGCTCCTTTATAAATAGTTATAGCATTATTAAGGTCCAAACCGGGCTTAGTTGTTCTGAACCAAAATGCTAGCTGCAGGGCTAGCTCCTCTCTGTATAGAATTTTTTAGGGATAAAGTTTTGATGCATTATCTTCTCACTGTAGAATTATCTATTAGCTAGACAATGAGACACCAAGTAGGAAAGTAATCAATAATAGTTTTATACGTAAACCTCAACTATAATTTGGCGATTGTCATACCTAAATGCCAATACTGCCCATATAATCGATCAAAGACACCTCAGGTATAAAATCTCAAGCATAACCAGACAGGTTTTCAGAGAATGTGCTCTGAGCCACAAAAGTTGTGGCAATTATGTGGCTCTACTTCCTTGTATATTATTGTGCTCTATTTTATATTCCTTATGGCCTGGGGTTCATAGCTTCATATTGCTTATTTATAATCTAGAACCATTTGTCTAAATTTCCGGCTAATGAGCTTGTTATGCTTCCTTTATTCAGGATGGAAATTTTATGGTGGGATGTATGGGTTATCCTCAGGTTTGTTTCTTTGCCTGTGATACGTCTATTCTGTTGCACTTTAGAATGTTTGATTGTTCTATGCCTCAGTAGATAATATATATACAGGGCCACATCCCTCAATCTATATCCTGCACGTTTAAAGCCTCGTCCCTCATATATATAATCTTTTATATTCTGCACGTTTAGACCAGTAATGTTTCGCATGGTTGAAAAAATCTGTCCACACCCTAATCAAAGCTACGATGTCTAAAAAATTTGTCACATATACTAATGTATTGGCAATATCTCGGATTTTATGCAATTGTTCTGGCCTAAGTCAATTAGTTTGCCTCCTCAAACCCGTTTTTCATTTTCTTGATTGTTAGTATGTCTTAAATTCCTTAAGAGATGCTACATAGTTTATATTTCCATTTCTTTATTTATTTGTTTGTTTTTATTTTATCTCTCAATACTTTCCCTTTAAAGTTAGTTTATGAAGATGCATTTAGAATTACAGGATTAGTCTCATATGCTACATAAATGGCAACACATAACAATTTTTTGCCCTTCAAGATTCAAACTGATCATTTCTGTCAAAATAGGAAGTCTGAAACTGTATGAAACTATATTTTCAGCATCACTTTGATCTTGATTTTGTAATGTTTATTTGTTACACCTTTTTAGTGTAGGAATGCTATCTGGCTCCCTGGATCTGTATCAGAAGCAGTTGCGACAACTAATATTTGCAATTCATGCGCTCCAGGTTTCTCTCTAATATTGTATTGCTTGGAAGTTTCCTAAATAATGATATAAATGCTATTCAAATATGTGTTGAATATGAATATTTAAAGATGTACTTAAGTGCAATTCAACTGTCATCTAAATGTTAAGTCATTGGGTGTTTAGGTTATTACACTGGTACCCGTACTAGGAATCTATATAACCTCTTACATTAGTTTTATTGGATCTTAAGCTAGGAGATTACACATTTGTTCGGGTGACTCTATTATGTGTCCTATACATGCACCTTGTTACTAAGCGATGACTGGCCCTAAAAGCTTTAGCTATTGAGCAATGGGCCAACAACCTATATCAAGCCAAAATTCTCTTATAGGGATGGATATTTCGAATCCAAGACCTGTAAGGAAGACTACAATACCATGTATGACAACTGTTCCCCGTAAAAGCTTTAGCTATAAAGGAATGGGCAGAGAAATGCATTTCAAACCACAGTTGTGTTGTTTCAAAATCTGGTCAGGTGAAGATAATCAATTAGAATGTGCATCACCATCCTTTGTGGGAATTGGCCTTGATTCTTCATCATCAAGCCGTAATCTTTCTTCTACTTTTTCAAATCCGTGGATTTAGAAGTTCTTGTTAAGCATATCCATTTATTGGTGCAGCCATTGCATCTTGCAGAACAAGGGATTTGCTTTATTTATGAAAACTTAGCTAACTTTATGTACTTGTGCTCTACTAAAAAAAACTACTTGTGCAAATATCATAACATAGCACTGTCAAGTTATCTAGTGCACCTAATTTTGTCCAACTAATCTTCGTAAGAAACTAATAAAGTGCGAGCAATTCATGTTTTTCCCAGTTCTCACATAAAATTTTGCACGGTTCATTCATATATGTTTACCTTATTTAAAGCATCCGTCTGGCATAAGTCCAGTTTACATTCTAATTAAATGCTTTGTTCACTAATATTGTGCTCAATTCTGCATTATTTATATCTCATAGGTTTCTTGGTAATCTTGACTTCATAGGTCCTGTTCACTTGATTCAATTTACATTTCGGCGGCTGGAAATACCACCAAATTATAGTACCAACCATTTGGGTAAGTTCAAGTCTAGTAAGATGGGGATGGCCTCATATTGCCTGCCTTTGCTTTCTGATTACCTCTCATTTTCAGTTATCCAACTAATTAGCCTCTACATCTCATCTCATGAGAACTTACCCATTTTCTCAGAGAATTCTAACATATATTTCCCTAAAGTCTTAAACCTAATAGACAAGACGCCTGCACCCAAATACCACAGATCATTCATTCGTCCAAGTAATGATCTTTCTTCAAATTTCTGGGAAGTTGTAATTGGTCTAACATGGAATTTCATACACAAATGATCAGGTTGCATTGGTGGGTGTGATGAGATTCTTAGACAGTTAACGGAAATATGTGGAACTGGTTCTCGGTCTGCAGGTTTGCATCTCTTGAGTAAATGTTTCAATTTTGAACATAACATAATTTTTTTTCTCTTCTTCTCAACATGGCCTTTTATACGTTCAGCGAGAGGGCGAGGACCAACAACATCCAGCAATGTTCAACAAAATAATACCAGGCAGGGTGCTTGCATATATTGCCACCAATCAGGGCATTCTTCGGGCGATTGCCCTTCCCAATCTTCAGGCCCTCGAAGTGTTAGACCTCGAACAATGAATGCACAAAGTGGTATGACTGCTCAACTTATGTATGTATTTGTTAATTTAAAAATCTTGAGAAGATATTCCATGGCTTATATGGTCGAAAAGTTATAATCCCCTAGGGTATAGGAGCAGGTAATGATGTGCTATCGGAGGTATTATATTACCATTCCTATAGATTTGTGGACATGTAATTACATTGATTGTTTTTAACTTTTAGAAAAGAAATTGACTTCTAATATGTTTAGGGTTACTATCATATTGAAAAGTCTAGCACTTTTTGGAGTATTGGGAACTAAGTGGACATGAAGGTTCAAGATATATATACTAAAGTAGTGATAAGATTTCAGGAATACCTTCTAGGGTTTGATAGTTTTTTGTTTCTGTACTACCCCTATATTAAGTATGGCCATATCATGTGGAATGTAAATTATAATGGAACTTGAGATTTACTTTCCTTCAAGGAATACCAAAAAAAAAAAAAAACATCAATACTCACTTTTATGAACCGCAACCAGATGATATTTGTTTCGTCGAAAACCAGATGAATTTGTTTCATCGAAATCTCATTAGATCCGTGCATTCCTGATAAAAGATACCCTTGGTCCAGCTAATATGTTCTCTTATAATGTGTTTTTTAGCAGGGGAAATATCAGTCTCATGTACTACATGTGGTGCACCTTGTGTTCTACGAACTGCTAATACCACACAGAATAGAGGAAGAAAATTCTACAAATGCCCGTTACAGGAGTGCAACTTCTTTGTGTATGTGCATCACATAAACTTTGAACTTTAAGATTTATTTTACCGTAACTACGACATGCACATGTGTGTCTCTAGGTACGTATATTTCTTGGAAGTAAATCTGGAAAGAGGTTGAGATTAGATGTCAGCTAACCAAATGAAACAAATTGGGGGAAAATGCTTACATTCAAATGAACTTTTCTTCTATTACAATAGAAATACAGATTCTGATTTCCAATACTTAGAAGGACTTGCCTTATATTCGGTGTCCGGAATTATTCAGTTCAAATTTCAAGTATGCATTTTCTGGTGTGTAGATGGGAAGATAATGTCAGCAATGGGAATGGCGGAAGAGGTTTTCAGCGTGCCAATGTTAGTGCTGGGAGGGGTGCCGGGGGCAGAGGTGCTCGGGGTGCAGGACATGCTACTGGTGGGACTTTTGTTTCAGCAACTGGTGATCCCAATTCTGGTAGGAGGTGTTTTGTTTGTGGAGATCCGTCACACTTCGCAAATGTTTGCCCAAACCGTGGAAACTGATGCGCCTCATATCATATCACCTGGAAGAAATCTTCATGTAGTAGAGGTATGAAGCTAGATAGTTAGGTACTAATTCAGATTAGGTTCTAGGTGTTCTGTTAAGACTGTTTTATAACTTTTGTAATTATACTAGGACCATCACATAATATTGCATTCGTTGGTGATCAGGTATGAAGCTATGAAACATGTTTTTTTTTTTTTTTTTTTATCAGATTCTCTGAAAATTTTCATTCTAAAGGTTTGAACCTAGTCGTCAAGTGAAATTAGTTCATTTGGGTGTGCTAATTAGAATGATTTGGCCGTCTGCCTATTGCTTCATTTCTATTTTCTTGTTTGGGAGATTTTAACTTTAAGATTCAATCAACTAGAAAAACCCAGAAACTTGCCCTCACCCAAAAATTTTAATTCGGTACACACCACTGTTGAAGAGGATAGGAAACAAACACACACACAGTGAAATTCATTGACATCCATATGGCTAGACTATGCGAGTATGTGCTACTGTTTTGCTTCTCTAGGAGCAAAAGCTACTTCAAAATCTGAAAGATGGAAGCAGTACCAAACCAAGTTTGGGTATCACTTGCATATAGTTTTTGTGGCTAAGACTGCTACTGTTATGCTTCTCTAGGAGCAAAAGCTACTTCGAACTCAGTAAATATCTGTAAGAGCTTTCAGTTAATAATGAAACTGAAAGTAGAGAGGTCACCTTCATTTTGGTTCATAGGTGCTGCCTGTATTGAACAATTAGTCTCAAAAGTAATTCGAATATCCTACGCCTTCTGCTATCTTTGTACCCTCAAATAGAGCCATTAGCTGTGTGTGGAAAGGTGAGGTAGCATACTGTATTGGCTTGAAGGCTACAGCCCGTACCTGTCCTCCATGCTCGATCTCTCAAAACCAAAGTTGCCCCTCCTCTGCTAGTTCGCACGACAAAGGCACCATCAACATTGCATTTCAGCCATCCCATATTTGGTGCTTTCTCTAATTTTGGTTGAGTTCCTAGCATCCCATTGCCATCAAGACTACATCTCTCGAGTGCTGTTTGTCAGTTTGTTTGTGTCCTTCCCACAATTGTGAATTTCGACTATTCCAAATGACCCCAGAGTAACATCATCACTTTGTTGAATTGATCTTTGCTCACTCTGCCTAGTAGCCTCCATTAACCAACCTCTTGTGCATATCCACGTTGTGTAAACATGGGACGTTGTTTTCTACTCCTACACACAGTATCACAGTTCCCGCATAGCCTTTTGTACTCCAGCAATGCCTATTTGACAGTATATCAACACAGGATCTCCAAATTGCAGTGCAACTTTGTTTTGGCACATTGGCATTCCAAATAGCACTCCATAACTTCTTGTATGTGTTCGGAGGTGAGGGAGGGGCCAATACTAAACCCAGAGCAATATCTCGAGCTATATAGTAAGCAACATTTCTCGTGACTAACCTGTCATTTGGTGCTGTTCGGTTAAGTGGTATGCTTCGAATAAGCTCTCTATCTTCAGGAGCAAAAGACTGGTTTAATTTTTCGACATCCCAGGTTCTAGTGTCCCTGCAGTGTAAGCTCATCGGCGACTCTCTTTGGTGCCTCTCTGGGTGGTAATATGTATGTGACAACTAGTTAACTCTCCAGTATGTCAATATCTTCCCCATTGCACAGTCCTTTAGCAAGTACTTGTTTTGCTCCCCAAACACAACAACACTGCACCGTGTAGGAAGTCACCCTGTGGGTACTAAATTGCCTTGTATTCTATGCCAATGAGAGAGTGCGGATTTTCGATGAGCCGTTTTGTTAGCATAGCATGGCTAGAAGTTAAACCATTGTAGGTTTCTGAAACTCATTCCACCATGTTTCTTTAGAACAATCAATAATAATAATATTTAGTGTTCTGAAGTACTGAAATTTTAAAGATTTAAAACATCCCATTAATTAATTGGATTGGAATTCATTGTAAACAATTTGTTATCATATATAGACTTATTCGAGACGTATAAACATATTACCAAGTTCACCTTCTTTTTTTTTGTCTGAATATTAACAAGTTCACTTTGATGTATTGATTTTTAGGATTAATTCTGGGTAAAACGTTCTTTGGATCTTGGACAAAATACAAGTTACCGAGAAGGTAAATTTGGAGCTGCAGGGATTTCACTTTCTCATTTTTCCTTTTTATACGACTTTGTGGAAGGAATTGTACTTTATGACACATTTACTAACTTGGAATGAAAATTATCATGAATCGGTATCAACAACAATCGATATCAACAAGAATCGGTATGAGAATATTTTTTACTATTCTACTGTTTACTTACCATAAGGAATCAAAACAGGAATTAAACTAATTACGATTGATGTTGTTTACTTACCATATGAAATCAGAATTAAAACTAGTTTGATTTATAAGAAATGAATTTAAAATACCCCTAAAATACAATATTGTTTAAGGAAATTATATTTTCGTCCTTCTCTTATATGTCTTGCCTTAATACACATAGGATTGGTTAATCCAGTTTCCTTATTAGAATAGATTACAGTTGATAGAACTTCTAGATCATTCGGGAGACTCTATGTAATGTCTATAAATAGGTCTTTCTATCAATGAATGAGTAGACCGTTATTCTCGTTATTTTTTCTCCTTCAACAAATATATATTTTTAGGGTTGGGTAATTTAGAAATATCATAATTATGTGAGGATATTTTGGGGAGAAAAAATTGATATCATTACCTTAATTCTTATACCCATTCTGATACACATCTCTTTCATTGTGTATCGAATAAGGGGTTTCATCAAGAATTGATTCCTGACAAGTAAATGGGACCTACATCCATTCAAATACTTTGACATGTTAGTAAACGTCAGAATTCACTAATTCCATAATCAATTATACCACTCTCAATACGTCAGAATTCACTAATTCCATAATCAATTATACTGCTCTCAATTTGATTTCATGTTAGTAAACATGTCTCATTGGAAATGGGTTAAGAAAAGGCCAAAAAGAGACAAAGAAACGGCGGGGCATTGATGAAAGTGAAACACAGAGACAGACAGACTGACAGAATATTCTCCTCTCAAATCCCAAGTCGCACAAGTTAACATCACATGGCCCCCCACGTTACCATATGAGAAGGCAGGCAGGCACGAATCAAACCAAACGCCCAATTCAAGCATTCCTATTCTATTCTTTTGTCTATGACAAAATTCAAAAACGGCGAGAACCATGTAAATCGGAATGGATTCTACGCAGTCTTGCATAATTAATCGTCGGATTTTACGCAGCACTTGCACAATTAATATGTAAGAGAATATCGAATTAAGACTAGTGACCATAAATTTCTTTTTTTCATTTTTATTTTTGATTCGATCAAATAAAACGCTCATAATAAGAGTACTTCTTATTCGACTTCAGGTCCTCACCTCTTGGACTATTTTTTTAGGTTTCAATTTGCTAACGGTATTCGAATACATACATAATAATGCGATGTGGATGACCGGATCAAAATATTGCATATTACTTGCTCGGTTCACTTGCACCTTGGTGCGTGTATGAATTTTCGTTCTTTTCAGCACTTTCATAGTTTAATGATTGAATTTATTTTCCTTTCCCATCCTCCTCACATCCACTTCACCTAT
The DNA here is from genome assembly GCA_009720345.1 of Fragaria iinumae. NCBI lineage: Eukaryota > Viridiplantae > Streptophyta > Magnoliopsida > Rosales > Rosaceae > Fragaria > Fragaria iinumae. The sequence goes on along the minus strand of CM019117.1, from coordinate 17,870,287 downwards.
CTCATTTGTGAGATATAACTCCTTGCCTGCAAACATTAAATTTTAATAAATTTGAACCCAGAAACAAAGTCTTAGAGGAACAAAAAAAAACACCAAAAATTGTTGAATTTCTTTCCCATGAACTCGAAAATCACACGCAACCTTTCTCCCTCCAATCTGAAATGATTCCAAAACCAATAAACAAGAACACATTGAAAGCGTGCCCTTAAGTGATAGTCATCTCAGCCACAAATGAAATGTGGTTTGGGCATTTGGCCTTTCCCAATTGTAGATGATCTCATCCAATCTCAATTATGGTAAAGAAAAAGATAATATTGACCTTCAAAGTAACATATGCAATATTTAACGACAATGGTGTCCAAATTAAGAGGCAAAGCTTCATTCATGCATGACTTCATCTTCATGCAGGTTCTACTTGTTCCTTGTTTTATTGCTTTGTCATTTGTGTCATTCTATTTAGTTTTAGTTTCCAGTTTCACGTCCCACTCCATCCTCATTAGGTCAAAATTGAAAATGAAGTTAATCCCTCTTGTTTAATGTCTTGTTGATCAAATGGGTGATGGAGTCGTGTAAGAAGCTAGTTTTGAATATATCGTAACATACCAGTTATTAAACTATTCCTCCAAATCAATCATTAATTTGTTTACTCTTTGAATCGAAAACTAAGAACATCTTCAATCTTCTCACCCAATGTAAAAGGGTTGCCTCCAACTCTCCATCAAAGGCCAATAATGCTTTAAGAATAGTAATTGACTCTTAACAAAACAAAAGATAGCAGTTTACTTATGGCTTTTCATCAAGCACTATTTAGGGTAGCTTCCTAGAGTTATACACCTAATTGCTCTACGCATCTCTTCTCCACCACATTTTTGATTTTTCTACATAAATTGACATATTTACAGTTCTATCAAGTAATTTTTTAGTAGGAAGTTGAAAACACTATTAGCTAGAAAATATGAGAAATATCTCTATACATCAACTACGGAGTGAGGATCGAATCACGTTTGTCAGACTAAATCCACCACAATACTATGAATCGACTTCTCCACAAAAGGTGGTTCAATATGGCTTCACAAATATAATTATCTGTTAGAGATAAGATAATTTTTTCTGTGAGTTCATATTGTAATTCATTAATCAATTTTGTTATCGAGTAACGTGTCTTTTTTTTTTTTAGGCAAATGATACGTTGGGAATTTGCGGTCTTGGGAAGTGCAACATTGTATTACATGGTCCATAGTTTGTTCTTTCACGATGTCACTTCCCCTCTTTTGAGTGTACTATAGTGCTTTTAGAATTTGGAGCCATTGAAACGACCGGAGCGGATTTTACGCATCAAGTTGCACTTGCACCATTAATGTGCAAATCCTCAAATCGCCGTATGCGAAGATCAAGTGAAGATTAGAGAAATTCATTCTTTTCATTTTCATTTTTGATCCAATCAAATTAAACGACCATAATAAGAGTACATCTTATTCGACCTCAGGTCCTCATCTCCTGTGTTGGAAACACTTAGGATTATTTTTTTAGGTTTTAGTTTTGTTAAAAATATTAGAATACATGCATGATAATGCGGCATGAATGACCGGATCAAAATATTACATATTAGTTACTCGGTTCACTTGCACTTTGGTGCTTAGAAGAATTTTCGCCATTGAAATAGCGCAATGGGTGACAACATATTGTAAATAATTTGCCATTTAATGGTTCTCATCCCTAAATTTCAATACATCATAACACCATAGAATTTAACCCAATTTTGAGATCCTAGAGTGCTACTTCATGTGGGGGGTTTGACATTTTCTTTCTAGCATTTCCAACGTGGACTTTTGATGGCATACTAGATCAATATTCAATGAGCGCTATAGAGCGTACATAAGAGAACAATATATATATATTCTCTAACAAGTATTCTCGTAAAATGTAGTTATATTTTTGTTTTTTACATCTTTGTTCAGTATCATTTAATAAAATCTTACAGTTTTATAGATGTTTATTAGCTTATCATTTGCGTTTTAGGGTTTAGTTTCTTTAATTTACCACTCCACAACATGACTTAATTTTCAGCAAAATTGAAAAAGAAACATCTCCTACCCTAATAAAAACTAGCCGAATTTGAGGAGTTATAAAGTCTCCTGCACATGGATGACCTTGCAGAGAGAGATCACTAGTTGGATTATCCATGATTCTTCTACATTCACATGGCAAACGGTCACGTACAAATCAGATCGTGTCACTTCAAAAAGAAAACAAACAAAAAAACTCATAAGAGATTTAATGCACATACCGTTCCAACTTAACGGACCATCAAAATTCAAAAGCTTCCATCTTTAAATTCTCAACAAACCCAAAACAAAGGAAAAGCTTCCATCTGTAATTCGTTTCTTCCTAGTTTCGGCTCACCAAAAAGGAAACCTTTGCCTCAATGTAACCGTACACTTATTAATGATGCAATAATTGGATGACATGACCCCCTCAAAGTCGAGGCAGCAGTCTTACATTTTGACAAAAGAGGCAGCCAAAATGGCCTCAAATACCAAAAGAAAGATCCTCACTCCCACTCTTTTAACTCTTCACACGCACTCACAGACACCAAGTAGAAACCAAATAGCATAAAACCCTTCACCTAATTATATCAGTTACCCTTCACCCCACCATTCCCAACCGCCCAAAATCCACACCCAGATTCTCTCCCCATTTCTCCCAAAACCCATTTCCATTTTCCTCATTTCTATGCATCCCAGACCCCCAAAGTAACCGCCTTTGCCTCAAAGTCTCCGACTTTCTACCCAAAAACGACGCCGGATTGAAGACCCAGATGACCGGAGCGCAACCCAAGACGGTGGTCGTCGGCGTCAAGCTGGACTCCCACAGCAAGGAGCTCCTGACGTGGGCCCTCGTCAAAGTCGCCGACCCTGGTGACCATGTCATTGCCGTTCATGTCCTCGACTCCGTTTCTGGTTTGTTCTCATTGCCTTTTTGTGATTTGATGCCAAAGTTTTGAGCTTTTTGGGTTTTTGATTTTGGGTTTTGGATTTTTTGCAGAGGAGACTTCGTGTTTGCTTTCGTTGGTCAAGACTTTTGATTCTGTGCTCTCTGCTTATGAAGGTTTTTGTAGCTTGAAGCAGGTCAGTGACTTTGATTTTGAGTGTTTTGTGGGTTGGTGAATTTGGGTTGTGAGATGAGTTTGTGAGTGGTGATCAGGGATTGGTTTAGTTTCGATTTTGGTGTTGGGGATTGAGAGTGCGTGTGTGGATTGTGGGCAGGTTGATCTGAAGCTAAAGGTGTGTAGAGGCAATCCCATCAGAAAAATTCTAGCGAGGGAAGCACAGGCATTTCATGCTGATGTTGTGATTGTTGGAACTTCCAAAACCCACCATAGAATTCGATCATCGGTGGCTGTTGCCAAGTACTGTGCCTGGAAATTGCCCAAAAGTTTCTCGGTTTTCGCTATCGATAATGGCAAGATTGAGTTCAAGAGGGATGAAGTTGATAGCAATACACATCAATTACAAGGTCTTTGTGTCTTTTCATTTTCTGAGTTTGCTTATTTTAGTTCAGTGTTTGACTATTTGATTTTGGTATGAGTAGGTACTTAGCTTGTGTACTTTGCTATTGAACAGGTAATAATCGTAAGTCATCTACGAAGAATGTGGAGATTCTTGAGGATATTAAAGTAAATCAATGTGAGAAGAAAAGCCTTCAGACAAGATGTCAGAATTGTGAAGGTGATTCAGTTTTATTGGATAATTCTGGGACTCAATTGACGGCTGAATTGCCTGGCGATGAAACAAAGGACGATTCATTGGCTTTGGTACCATTCCAGAGGCTCAACTCTGTCAAGACTCAAAGGCCGCACTGTTTCAAACCCGGTTGGTCCATTCTTCGATGGACATTTTTGAGAAGACAACAACACAAGAAGAGATCTCCTGAAAAGACATCTGTTTTAGGACATTTTTCAAAACCGTTGAGTTCCCATACTTCGGCTGTTGTTCATCCTGATCAGAAACACAGTAGTTCTAGCCAGGATGGAGATCATTCTTCCATGCCTGATGGAATAAGTGAAGCAACTGTGTCACTTGGTTCTAATGAAAGCTTCCCTCCTCTGACCCCTAACCATGGCATGGAGAGCCTTCCTGAAGAATTTTTAGAATTATGTAAGAAATACTCGTCCAGCTGTAGACTGTTTAGCTATGAGGAACTTTTGTTGGCAACATCAAACTTCTTGCCTGGTCTGTCTCTTTTCCTAGACTTGTGATCCTGGTTTTGACTTGACTCTGTTTGCATGTTATTCTAACAACTTTCGAAATTCCAATTTGCAGAGAACATGGTTGGAAAAGGAGGCAGTAGTCATGTTTATAGAGGCCATCTTTCAGATGGGAAGGAGTTGGCAGTGAAAATCCTGAAGCCATCAGCAGACATATTGAAAGAGTTTGTTCATGAAATTGAGATCATCACAACTTTAAATCACAAGAACATAATCTCTCTATATGGATTATGTTTCGACAACAATTTAGTTTTGGTGTATGATTTTATCTCAAGAGGAAGCTTAGAAGACAACCTGCATGGTAAGTAATAGTCTTTTTGAAGTCCATCTCGTTGGAACCAGGAACTCAGATTTTCTTATCTATTTTGATTTTTTTCAACTCATAAAGGGTAATTTCTGATACAGGTAATAAGAAAGATGGGAATTCATTCAGTTGGCATGATAGATATAATGTGGCCTTAGGTGTAGCGGAGGCACTCAACTATCTACACAATGGCTGTGAAGAACCTGTGATCCATAGGGATGTAAAGTCTTCCAACATCCTTCTTTCAGATGATTTTGAGCCACAGGTGTTGTGCCTGTAACTTTAGTATTTCTGGTTGATTACTTGAAGTGTCTATGCTCATCACATTTTTTATGTATGTTCAGCTCTCAGATTTTGGACTTGCAAGTTTGGCATCGACATCATCACATATTGATTGCACGGATGTTGCCGGAACATTTGGGTATGTAATGTCTTCTTCAGTATCTATGTTCCCCTCGGTTTTAAATAGTATCTGACACTCCATATGGCAGTTACTTGGCTCCAGAATACTTCATGCATGGCAAAGTTAGTGATAAAATTGACGTCTATGCCTTTGGTGTTGTACTCCTTGAGCTTCTTTCTGGTAGACAACCAATCTACAGCAAATGCCCGAAAGACCAGGAAAGTCTGGTGATGTGGGTAAGTTGTCGTCTGTGTACAAACTTGTAATGTATACTTGTGTGTGTAATCTCCCTGAATATTCTATTGCGAATTCTTAAGCACATTTTCTTTTTTTGGGGTCCAGCACAGCTATTGTGTGACTTTGTATAAGTCTAAACTTAACTGATTTATGTCTGTAAATGGTGGTGGATTCCAGGCAAAGCCAATACTGAAAGGTGGGGAGGTTGCCCAACTGCTAGACCCAAGCATGGGGAGTGACTATGATCATGACCAAATTGAGAGAATGGTTGTGGCTGCTAACCTTTGCATTAGACATGCTCCTGGACTTCGGCCCGAGATCAGCACTGTAAGTTCACTTTTTGCTTGTTTATTGAAATTGCATCTCACTCAGTTTGTTGGTTTTAGATATTTATTCCATATTTAATTACTTGTTGGTGATTCTTTTTCATCACAGGTTCTGAAGCTTCTTCAAGGTGATGAGGAAATAATGAGGTGGGCAAGGCAACAAGTCAGTGCATCAGATGAACTTGACGCACTGGATGGTGAAGTTGTTCCTACAAATATCAAATCCCATCTTAACATGGCATTGCTAGACTTGGAAGATGATTCCCTTTCTACTAGTAGTGGCGAACAAAGCATCTCAGTTGAAGAATACTTGCAAGGTAGATGGAGTCGCTCAACAAGCTTTGACTAGCCGAAATTTTCAAGGGCATCAGATGAACTTGACGCACATGGTGAAGTTGTTCCTAAAAATATCAAATCCCATCTTAATTTGGCATTGCCAGACTTGGAAGATGATTCCCTTTCTTCTAGTAGTGGCGAACAAAGCATCTCAGTTGAAGATTACTTGCAAGGTAGATGGAGTAGCTCAACAAGCTCTGACTAGCCGATACTTTCGGTATGACAAGATCCTGAAATTAGTACTCATTGTGCTCAATTAGAAGGCTCCTTTGTAAATTCCTTTTTTGACCTCCTCCTTGACTAGGAGAGTTGTATTGCAAACTGGAAAACGTTTGAGGTTGGTTTTCCATTGCATCCATAGGTCTCAACTCTTATTCTTTGAGGAAAATAGATTAGAGAAAATTTAGGAGGGGCACTGAGAACTGGTTCTATTTAGGTGAGCATAGTAATGGATGCTCTCTGTATGTTGTATATGAAGAAGAAGTATTTGAAATCAGGAATGAGATTTAAACGAACTACTACAGGTGTAGATGGTAGGATCGTTTAAGAATTCCCCTGAGGTGGTTTCCTTTTTGTCAAATTAGTTGTTTAAGTTTACTGCTCATTAGGTACCTTGATTGCAAATGAGGAATGTTGGATTCCTTTCTTTGTGTTTGTCACTTTTAGACTTTCTTTCATCTTAGTTTCTGTTTTGCAGATTCCCTTTCGTTAAAAGTGTTATCATCAGGCTAAAAGCATTCCGTTGCTGTTTTCTTAAGAAACAATATTCTCATGCTTTACATACTAAGTTGAAAATATAGAACTAAAAGCAACAACCGAGAGAAAGCTCATTAGGTTCATACTGCACATAGCTTCATTTGCACTCTTCATTATTTTGAAGGGCTTTTAGTTTTGCTTGCTTTTCAAGCAGAGGTATTTGAGTAATCAAAATCTTTATATGATTCCAAGGTTGAAACTTTTACTTTGGTTAGTTACTTGTTTTGCTACCTACCCATCGTCGGTAGGGGAAACTACTTTTCATATTCCGGCGAGTGAAAGCTAGCATGGAGGTAGACTACTATACCAATATATCAAGTTCACTAGTTCTCTATAGAGATGGTCAAGCTAATCTACTTATGCATGGAGTGACTCTACCTCTCCATTGTAATAGAATTCTCCCTTCTTTCCTAGCGCCTTTCTTACAAGGTCCACACCTAAGAAAGCTAGGTTTGCCAATCCAAGCATCAAAAGCTAACCAGCAATGAACTCGTTTAATCCCGACGAACTTAATTCAATTGAAGCTAGAACAATAAACGCCCAGTGTCCATGCATATACATGCTCCATTGTTTCAGAAATCTTCATTACATGCTACCGGTGAAGATGAAATAATCGACTTTATAAGCTACCAGACATTATTTGTTTGACACTTTCAGGAAAAAAAATCCAGTTATCCTGAACCAGTTATGTGGTAAAGATACTAAAACATGAACAATATGGGTATGAATTCACTTCTCTAAAACATATGTATACTCAAACGTTGGTTTGATTCGCACTCCATGTTGGCATGTTCTTAGAGATCATTGCCCAAAGAAATGCTTTGAGAAAGGGTAAGATATATGGAACATATTTCAAACATATATGAATTTGTTCCTTACCATACATATTGCCAATACTTGGTAGCAGCCAGCAATTTTTATCCATTTTTCATGGCATGAATGATGAATCAAACGATACTCGTTTTCGTGTCGTGTGGAGGAAAATGATAGCTAACCCAGACATAACACTAATGACGCGACTAGTGCAAAACATATTACGGTATGTGTGAATTTTCTGCAATTGCTGACTACGGCATGCAAACATGTGCAAAATTAACAATTGAAAGTGTGGTTAAGAGATGGCTTTCAGAGTAAAACTCATCTGGATAAATGCTTCCAAGTTCAACATACATGGGCAGAGAACAAAATGCTCACTGCTCCGTAGTGAGACTATGCTAGCAGGCTGATGATACAATATACAACATTATATTTTCGTTTGATAGTTTCGACCAAAATTATAATGAAAACAGCGGCTTTTTCCATGCTTGTTTCCTTCTCCAGCAATGTTATCGTGGTCTTAGATCACCACTCCTTTAAGATCCGCAGTTACATCATCCAAGTCAATAACATCCCTCTCAAATCGACAAAGCTCAGCATTCAATTCAGATATTTGCCTCTCTATTTTCTGTCCCTTATCAGGTAATCTTGCAACCAAAGACTGCAAAGTAATTCAAAATTTATTAACAGTTGTGGATCATCAATCAAGGACTACAGAAAGAAATATATCTACTCTTGTTAGTTTGTTCATTTAGCTGACTACACAGGCATTTTAATCAATTATGAGCATGATTGAGCTAGCAAATTAATATGATCACCAGTTCTTAAACGAAGATCAGAGATGATGTGTTCAGAATACCTTATTCGCAAGAGTTTGTGACAGCCTATTGATGTTCTCTTTAATCTCTGATTTTGTCATTTTTCCTGCACCAACTGGTGAAGAAGACAGCTTCTTGCTTAATATTACATCCTTAGGCTTGAAAGCATACTCAGCCCTGCCAGTAATGCAAACCGAATGTTTCACCATGCAATGATTTATACCATTATTGCTGTAGACAAATTTGAGAAGTACCATTCATAGAACTCTTACCCATTTACATTATGTTCAAGTGCAGAACTTGAAGTTGAGCTTCCCACAAGCAAAGTTTGTCTAATTCTGCACCCAGAAAATAAAGGCACCCATATAAAGGACAAAGCACCAGTATTATAGATTGAAATCATTTCATTGCAGGAATTAGAGTTTATAGTGAAATCATTAGTAACTACATGCAAGAGCAGAAAAGGCCAATCCTCTAAACAAAAAAGAAGACCATGATCTTGCATCTAAATAAAAAGGATACATTTAAAGAGGTCCAGTCCTCACCTTTCAACTTCCTCCTGTTCCGCATCTACCTCTGGCAGAGGTGGTGCTGTCTTGGAAAAGAGTAGACTGTGGTGACTGACACCAGCTATCCCTTGAGTTTCCAAGAATTCTATATGGGATTGTAAAGATTCTTCCCTGCAGTAAATAACAGAATCACAAAATAACTTAATGAATAGAGTCCAAACTAAGAAAAATTGATTTAGAGCCCGTAATATTAAAACCATACTTGCATACCAAAATCTAACTCTACCAGAATAATCGTAAATTCTATGACTGTCTCTAAGATCTTTGCTATTTTGTATGTGAGAATCTATCAGCTAAGGTTTAAGATAATAGAAAGATTAATATTAATATTGGTTACCTAATATGGTTGCTATTTGCCTAAAAGTCTAGTAACAAAACACAAGATAATCTAAAAAGTGCACATTAGGACAGATATATGAGGATTTTTTATTTAAATTTTTTCCTTTATAATATAGGTGCCATTGTTACAGCTCATAAATGTTGGCAGCTACTGATTCCGTACATTGTGTACTGTTGATCATGCTCCTCATTTAGCTGCTTCTGAGTAAGGGAAACATCAAAACCTTGTTGTGGGAGACTGAAAAGTTCACGAAGATCCTGAAAAGTTAAACAATAGCATTATACAACCTGGAATTTGTCTAGTGGTAAGGATCTACAGTAGCTGTAGAACTAATTACAACTTTGCAAGCATTTACCTGTTGACTAAAGTACCGAATCTGCTCCTTCTGCTCAGTTGCAGTTTTGAACAATCCTCCTTTGTAAATCTAACAATATAATTTGACGAGTAAATACAATGTTCTTATAATCTTCAAATGTGAAGTAGAATGGAACCACACATGCTATAGTATAAACTCAGACAGGCCAACAACCGGCAAAGCTAGATAGCACCGCAAAGCAGAAGGGCAAGAATGTTTGTTGTGTCAAACACAAACAAACGCATTTAAGAGATCAGATGTAAATTGTAAATTTCACAATTGCAGTTGCAGCAATATACATAGACCCCCGGCCTCAAAGTTAATAATCTAATAAATGGAAACTATATATATACCCGCTCAGTATAAATACATGGAAAAAAGCAATCCATTACCTGCTTTCTGTAGATCTTTTCTTCAACAGTCGCACAAGTCATTAATCTATATACAATCACATCCTTGTTCTGCCCAATTCGATATGCACGATCCACACTTTGGCTATCAGTACTGCAAATATAAGAAAAATAACATTAACCAAAAATTAGACCATTATATGTTATTAAGTCAATAAAGGAATAGTAAATAGTAGATTCAAAATTCAAAAGAAAGTGCATATCCATAACAGCCAAACGTATGCAGAATGCAGATTTAAAGAATAGAAAGGAGGCATTCGACAACAAGCATGGTTCCAAGTAAACCAAGCCTTTAAGCTTCAGGACAAAAAAAACTGGAAAATGATACACTAAGCAAGGCAACCTTGAAATATCTTCTCTGATAGTATATTATTCTGTTTTATCTGTTGTAACATGAGCAGAGCTTTTCAGACAAAAGAAAAGGAAACACGGTGAAAACAGTTTCACTTCTCAATTATCATCCTGACTTGACAAATCACTTAATCCTAATCTAATTTGTCAATTTCTCTCCCATGCTTTTAATTCATACAGCAAAATAAACCTCAATTATCTTAGGCCCAGATACACTATTCTGAAAGTTCAAGTGACTGGTATTGCACAAATTATACAGTAAATGGGACACATTATAAAAGAACCCCAACAACACACATTAGATGTATATCCGAAAGTACTTAATGATCTTGTATCAAGAATTTGTTCTTCAATTCAATTAAGTAGACTCTTTTTGTATGTTCCAGGTATTATTTGTTCACGGCCTAAGAAAACAGTACTGTCATTAACCAAACATTACCACTGCCCACAAGATCAGATACGTCCAAATGGAACCAGAGAATTTGAAAATAGATAATAAGTCTTAATATATCACCTCGGGTTCCAAGCAGGATCAACCACTATCACACGATCAGCTCTTGTGAGTGTAAGACCCAAACCACCAACTTGAGAAGTCAAGAGAAATATGGGAGCCCCATTACCTTCTTGGAAATCCTGAGGAAAAAGAAATATAAATATAAATTACATTCTAAACAAATGATTTCTACCAACTTCATTATTTTTAGCACTTACATTAACAATCCTAATCCTTTCAGTAGCTTTTGTGGTACCATCAATGCGTTGGAACTTGTACCCACTGGATATAAGTGTTTCCTGTAGAGAAAAATTCCATGAATAATGCCCGTTCGGGCTCTTCTCCTACCCAAGAACATGCTGAGCCAAATCTTCTTCATGTAAAACCTACTTTATTTAGAATTTAGATTGGGAAAATCGTACGGTTTTCTGAAACCATGTGCCCACATATCTTTTTTTCAAAGCAACTACTTTTGTGCATATCATTTAAAAAGCTTTGAAAACAACTGCGTACAAACATATTTTGATCTTAACAGCTGTTAGAATTAGGTAAAATGTTTTTTTTGACCTTGTCTCAATTTAATTTGCTGGTTATGAAAAAAGATATGCTTGTCTGATAGCAAATGATCAGACAGTCTCTTCTCTGAAGGCCAACTCCAAAAACCTCACTACCTCAGGCTTGCAATTTCTGTTTCACTACTTAACTTGAGGAATCATCCAAAAACCTCACTGCCTCAGGCTTGCAATTTCTGTCTCACTACTTAACTTGAGGAATCATCCAAGCTTGTCACTAACTTACTCATAAGCAGACTCCTCTGGCTTTGTTCTATTAAATTCCTTCTATGATCACAAAAACCTCCTGATTTCAAACTTCAATATTTTCGCTTAAACAATTTCTATGATCTCCTTTACACTGATTCAATCTCTTTAGTACAGTATATCCAGAAGTATGTGATAATGGAACATTTATCAAAACTCATGTAACAGGGTTAATACATTAAGGGTGAACTTTATAACAAACCTAGATGGCATGCATTCTCATCCAGATTTTGCAAGCAAGTAATGTAACAAGTGCCCTAAGAAGACCAGTGATAAAATCTCCCAGAATTCATTTTTATTCTTTACACATAAGTTTAAGCAACTAACCTGAATAATATTCAGCATCTTTCTAGTTTGGGAAAAGATGAGAACATTATGCCCCTCGGGAATCAAGTTATCCTGTTAAAGACAAAGACACATTTTAATGCACTGTCAATGAATTACATAAAAACATGAAAACATCAAATCTATCAGAGCACAGAATCCATACCAATAACGACATTATAAAAGATATTTTGCAAGAGAGGTTTGCATGGTTCTCATCAAAAAATTCCTCTTTCTCAGCAACATCAGCTATATACATTGCTAGTTTTTCTGCCATAGAAACATCATCTGGCTTAGACAATGAATCCAACTCTTCTAGCACATCTTCAGCAGCTCGCTTCGTCAATAGAAGTGGATGATCACATATTTTCTTCAAAATCTGCCTCACATCAAACAATCAATGATCATCATCCTGTTGTGATACAAATGGAAAAGCTACAACTAATATTTCGTATTTCTATTACTCTGAGTAAATATCATAATACCTGCATTGAGTCATTCAAGTGCAATAAATTAATTCCCCAAGAATTCTAAAAAATCTTCCAAGATGTACAGAGTAAAAAATCTTCCAAGATGTACAGATTTGAAAATAAATAACATGGAACACAAACAAGAATTTTATGTACACTAACTAATTTTAAATATCAAGAAGTTCCATGACTAGCTAAACATAGTTTGGTTTAACATTCAAAAACATACCTTATCAAAATTTACTCCAATAAGTTTATATGTTATCATATTATAAACCCTATCCATTTTCAACCCAACATATTCAGCTAGTCCATGACACACCAAAATGAATTCTGAAACTCTTAGTGGAAAACAAGTTAAACAAAATCCCGCACTTTGTTTTTTTGTTGGCTGGACCATCACGGACTTATTTATATGATTAAAAATACTTGACGTCAGTTTTATATGAGAGCATCATTTATCTGCAAGGATCTAAAAAGTTTGAAGTGCACTATTTTATCACTCTGAAAGTTTAACAATGTATAAGGACTTAAGATCCAGAGGAACTTGTTATCATTTCAGTATGATAGGCAAAAAAACGCAGACCGATTTGAGAACAAGATTCATAACTTATATGTTGATCTAAACCTGAACCAAGAAAAATAACTATTGTTTGTTACTAGCTCTCTTTGGAACCACATAAGCAATAAAAGAGCAAGGAACTAAATAACAAACTGTACCGTAAGTGCAGCCAATGGTGACCCATCAAAAGCAGAAAGAACCAGCTCACTCTTTAGATATGCTTCATAAAGTTTTCGCTACATAAAATAAGAGATCATACTTGAGAGACATAGTAATGTATGTGCCACTGCTATACAAGATTCAAAAAAAATTGTCAACCTGAATGTTGGTTAAACGAAGCCAAACAATGATCTCATTCTTTTTAGACAGTGTGGCATTTGTTTGGTCATTATCTTCCTTAAACACCTCATTCTTCAGGCGACGCAGGAAAAAAGGTTGGATACGGTCTCTAAGCTCCTGTTACAAGTACCAAGGTTCTATGAATAACATTGTCAGGCAATAGAGAACATAGGTTAAGGCCATAATAACAAAAAGAGATATGAAAAGAGAACAGTTCAAATATTTTGAAGCACAACTACACTTTGCATTTCAATACATAAAAACACAAACACGCCATCACAGACACACAACTACAGATACCTCACATCTTAGAAGTTGCAACCTTGCAATTGAACTTTGGTTATTTCTGAGATGTATTCTTACTACCTCAGTGAAAACCGGGTCATACTTTTTAAGCTAAATCCAGAGTTGGCATAATATTTTATGATTTAAGAGACCTAATGCTCTCATCAGCAAGACTGATTGATAATAACTCTGAACAAATTTAAACCTAAAACTTGAGTTAGTGACACTTGAAATTACTTTCACCAGATATCAAACCTTCTTGAGTATGATATTGATTGTGCACTCATTTCTATTGAGCTAGTAAACATGAATTAGATAGTCAAGGAATATCCATTACTGTCTACATCAGCCATGTTTCTTGTAGTCCGGATACAAGAGGCATAAGTCATGAACTATCCAACCCCCAAAAAGAAACTATATCAAATCAGAGACACAAATCTTACTAAAAGATATATGATATCATTACCTGTGCTACTGTGGAACCAATACGTTTTTCCCTATCTGAAGCATTTTTCTCATTTCCACGACAAATGCGCGACTCGAATTTTTCCTTAAACCTGAACATCATCTAGAGTTTCATACAGAAGTAGAACTTAACCGAAAAAGAAGAAGAAGAAGAAGAAGAAGAAGATTCTTACCACTTCTTATCACCCAGAAGCTCAGGGCAACAGAAATTAAATAAGGCCCACAACTCCTATAATGAAGATCAGAAGCACAGAAATTATACAAATTATTAGGACATTTGTTTTGAATATACGAAATGATGGAAGAATAACATGGACCAGAAATAGAAAATGCGCCTTCAAAAAAACCGGACAGTACCTTGAGATTGTTTTGCAACGGCGTGCCACTTACTATAATGCGATGTGAACAGGGTATATCAAGCAAACTTTTGGCCCTTTGTGTACTGGGATTCTTTATGAGATGACCCTGGAATTGCAGAAAGGACAGTTAATAGAGGAACATTTGACAACATGGGCATAGTACTATGAAGTTCTCACACTAATCGAATGGCATGTTTGGCGCACCATGTAGTGTTGTTCACTTGAACAGGCAACCAAGTTCCTTTCAAGAATAAATGATCCGTGGACAGGTGTGAGTAGGGGTGTGTGTGTGTTTGAATGATGTTCATTAGCTGAATAATAGAAGTTATTTTTTTTATGTTATCGTAACATTTACAAGGAGTAAATACTGTAGTGACCTTATAAAGGAACCTCCAGATGTGTACGTACATAAACATGTGAGGATATTGTGTGTCTGTGTGTGCTTGTTCTCACTTGTCAGAGGGAGAGTTTGTGAAAAGAATATGAGGTATTACACATAAGACCTTTTTGTCAGTCACTGAAAGTCTGAATTCCTACCCTTTCTTACCTCATCAAGTATCATATAATCCCATATCAGATCCTCACTTCCGTCATCGAGAATATAGTCACTCCCTTTAAGAGATTTATAGTTGACTCGCACAATATCATAAGTCGTCAGAAGAATGCCCTTGTCCTACAAGAAACATAATGTAATGTACGAGAAATGATATGAGCAACTGAAAAATGTTTTACTACTGAAGAAGAGAAGCAGCCAAAGTCATAATACAACTTTACTCAATCTAAGATCGCTTATATCATGTGGATGGCACCAGAAAATGAAATCAAAATGTTCCTATAGTTCTAACTTCTATCACTTCTAACACTCATGAATAAACAATTACGACAGTTAAACTAAGATTGCATATATCATACGGATGGTTAAATGCCCTAGAACTAATGTATTTCAGATAAATGAATTAAACGTAAACATTGATAATTAGATCATTCACTGCATCTTAATCAGAATTAATGATTTACTCTTGGGAATTACCTGAACTACATATTGAAGCTCATACTTTCGAGCTTTTGGACAGGTCCCATAGTATCTACATCAAAGAAAAGGTATATGATTACTATTTTGTTCATGTAGATAATTATAAAAGCATATGAAGGAAAAGACCAAGCAGCCTCACTCTCTTATCTTGTCAGAGAGACCCACAGCTGTTAATTCTTTTATCCAATGAGAAAGTAATGTTTTAGGAGCCACCACCATCACCCTTTTAGTCAAGCCAGAATGAAACAAACCAGCTAAATAGCCACAAATCTACAATATGACAAAAGCCAGTGTTCATAAACTATACCACAAAATTCACTCAAACTGAAATAACCAGGAAAGCAGTATACCTGCATTGTTTTACCAAGGCCCATGTCATCTCCTAAGATTCCACCCTTCCCCTGGCAATGCAGAGCCCAGAGCCACTTCAAGCCCTCACGCTGATGCGGAAATAACATCGTTGCAATCTTCCCCGGTAACTTGTAAGTGTACGTCAGACCACTCATAGTGATAGAACCATCATCCTTCACAACACATTCATCCCTGGACTCCTCAACCCCACTATCCTCATCACAATCATAGTACTCTTTATAGCTACCACCCCGCCTCCTTGCTTCTTTCTCTGTCTTCTTAGCCCTCACAACCACACAATCGCTGTCATCATCACCCTCTCCATTTCTTTCATCACTCTCAGACTTGCATCGAAATTCACTTTTCTCTTCATACTCATCTCCCACATTACTCACAACTCCCTTCCTACGAGTCTTAGTGGTCTCTGCAGACGAATCAGACAAGTCGGAAGCAATCGAAAACGACGGCGCCGCATCCTTATAACCATCCTCCTCCGGAAAAACAGAACCTTCAACTCTTTTAGATTTTCCGGCACCTCTCTTCTCGATAGACAGAAACTCAAGCCTCGAGCTCAGGTCATCCAATATCCCCCTAATCTCATTTCCACCGCCGTCACCGCCTCTCTCAGCCTCACTCCTCTTCGGCTGCGGCAGCGGCGACTCGAAATCAACATTCGGAGAGAAACTCGGCGCTTCGTCGTCGTCATCGGAAGCCACTCGAACCTTACAGAGACGGCGCGCGCCTTCGATCCTCACTTTAGTCACCTTCGGTTGCTCTGCGATTCAATCCAAATCCAAAAACCGAAAGAGAAATCACATCAGAAAAGAAAATAAAAACAAAAACCCTAGAAAAAATGAAAATCCCCAAATAAAGTGAGAAATCAAAAGCGATTGGAGTAGGAGTTAGGGTTTTGAAAGTACCGGAGGGTTTGGGAGAGCTGAGGTCTTGGAGGAGGCGGTAGTGACTGTCGTTGAGGCTTTGCGGCTTCTTCGTCTCCGCCATTTTTGATTTTTCAAAATCCAATATCAAACTCTGACAGAGAGCCTTAGAAGTGACATGACTTTATATATTGAAAGAGAATTCAATTTTTATTTTTAATTATTATGCAGCAGCAATTTCGAGAATAGAATTTCCCGCTTTTGTGTGGGTGGTTTTGAATTTCAAATCAAGGCAGACCGAACGTTAAGAATTTACAACATTTCCAGTGTTGTTCTAGGGGTAAACATAAGGTAAGAATTTACGAGGTTTATTTACACTTTTTTTTTTTTTTTTGTTACAAACAGAGCTCAAACGAGCTCAAACAAAGTCAACAACTAAATAAGTAAATATTAAAGCACTAAGACCGCTAACAGTAGAACTCAAGTCATCAAAAAAGGCCAAGTTTACATATTTTACTATTCATATTTTCCTTATTTATCTTTTTCTAATTATAATTTTATTTTATTTACAAACTATCTTCGTTAATTTGCTTTATGATTTACTCTTATTATAGAAGTTATGTGTGAATAACATAAAAGGGTGTGAGTAACACCTAACACCACCTTTTAATTAAGCGGAATCATGTAAGTGATGTAACTCCAAATACATAAACCTTAGGGCACGTTTACTAACTTGAAATGAAAATTATTATGAATCGGTATCAACAACAATTGGTATCAACAATAATCGGTATGAGAATATTTCATATCATTATACTGTTTACTTACCATAAAGAATCAAAACATGAATGAAACTAATTACGATTGATGTTGTTTACTTACCATATGGAATCGGAATTAAAACTAATTTGATTACTAAAATACCCCTACAAGAAATGAATTTAAAATACCCATAAAATACAATATATATTTTTAGGGTTCGGTAATTTATAAATATTATAATTATGTGAGAATATTTTGAGGAGAAAAAATTGATTCTATTACCTTAAATTCTGATACCCATCTCTCCCCTTGAGTATCGAATAAGGGGTTTCATCAGGAATTGATTCCTGATAAGCAAGTGAGACCCACAACCATTCCAATACTTTGACATGTTAGTAAACGCCGGAATTCACCAATTCCATAATCAATTACATAACTCTCAATTCCATTCCAGGTTAGTAAACATGTCTTTAAAGTGTTGTAATGTGAGAGGAGTCAAGCATAGAGAAATCAAAGTTTTGAAGATTGGAACTGATTTTTAGTTGGCTGTTCCTTTTAAAAAGGCAATGACAGGGGCTGCCTTCAAAGAGCATGCCACTAGAATTAAAGGTTTATCAAACTTGGATGCTTGAGATCAGGGGGAGTGTTTTTGATGAAGATTGTTTTGGTAATCTGTTGCATTGTCTTATTTCAAAACCATTTCTTTATTTTTTGGAATCTCATTGTATTGAACTTCAAGTTTGATTTAAAGTTTGGAATGAAATTGATGAATTTTCAGTTATGTGTTGTAGCCTTATGGATTGTTTCATACATTGAGATCTTTTTTTTTTTGGGTAAAATATTGTATAGTCCTTGTGGTTTGAAGTCGACATCTATTTGGTCCTTATAACTTTATTTTAATCTGAATACTCCTTAAAGTCACGATTTTTCATCCAAATAGTCCTTATGGTTTTATTTTAATCTGAATAGTCCTTAAAGTCATGATGTTTCATCCATATATATAAGGGATCCCTTTTTTTGACATATATGAGGGATGAAGGATTACACCAACTTTTTGATCACAAAATCACATCTCCACCGTTCAATATGTAGTTCTATATGAGTAGATCACTTATGTAAATTTTTAGAAATTTTGGTGATCGTTAAGTCATTCAAAACTACGCCGATTTATAATTATAAGCATGAATGGTTCATGTTTGGCAGATTTGGTTCGTTCATTGATTTAATCTTGTTTGACACCTTAACGATAACCAAATTGGCTGAAAATTTGCAGAACTGATCTATATATAATGACCAACAAACTGAACGGTGGATATTCAAAAATATAATCAAAAAGTTGGTGTAATTCTCCATCCCTCATATGTGTCAAAAAAAGAGATCATTCAGTGGAAGAGCCCTGTGTGTGTGCATATATATATATATATACATGTCTTTTCAAATAAGGACATTCTTATCTTAGTTAAGGTACAGATTTTCTTAATTTGATCTACTTTCCGATCATATTTTCTCATCATAGCCGTTCAATATTTAGATATACATGACTTGATCATCTCTGTAAATTTTCAGCTAATTTGGTTATTGTTAAGGTATTGAAAATGTATAATCTTATATGTCCTTATTTATTCTTACGGTGCGGATTTTCATTTTAGACTCACTTTTCAATCGAATTTTCACATCTTCACCGTCTAGTCTTTAATTGGATACTAATGTAGAGATCATCTCTGCAAAATTTTAGCCAATTTGGTTATCATTAAGACACTCAAAAGCGAACCGTGAATAATCATTGAGAGATATATGCATGTCCAGGTTATTGATTCATTGAGAGATCAAAGCAAGCCTAATCACCAAATTTAATACGTACTATTGGCATCGACATCACAATAAGCAATGAAATTTCAAACAGAAATATTTGTCATGACTTGTTGTGCAAGTAGCCAGATAATGGTTACATTTCAATGAGAACCCTCTGAATGATGATAAGCAAAATATGCATTCCTCAGAGAAATAGCTAGTCTTGGTGCTCTCATCAATGGACACCCTAGCTCAATGTAGTTCCAGCAGCATTGGTATTATTCTTCCCACCAATAGAACCACCTGTGTTAACATTTCCCAGTGTGGCAACGCCCTCAGAATTAGATCTATTCTTGCGCATCCGACTAACGACACGATATATGAATGTGAAGAACCAAAACATCCATGGAAGACAAACCAATACAACTCCAGTAATAGCAAGCCAGGACATGGATCCTGGGTCATGAGGAATGATTATATAGGTTATAAGACACCCGCCTCCGAGCATTATAGACAAGAACAAGGAGCAAGAAATAAACCATATGAATGATGCTCCTGCGCGGACACCTCCACCTCCACCATCACCACCACCACCACCACGTTGGTCCATTGCTCACTCTAGCTAGCTCTAGCTACACCACCTATTTTGCTTGCCAGATACGTATCCACATTGATCAAATATCATACGACGTATACCTAGCTTGATGATGACCAACACCAGAAGATTTTTAATCTCTCATAGATGTGTTAGCTGGTGGAATTATTTGAATAAGGAGATGGATCAAGAAGCTTGAGCAATTAGGGATGTGATCGATGAAGTGAAAGAAGGTGGCATCAACGACGAGATCGAAAACGGCCTGAGTTGTTATTGCGTTGAGGGGCTAGAGGCCGATGGTGATTTTCAGACGAAATTCACACCCACAAGCAGGGATGAGAGAAAAAGAGGGAGAGAGGACAGATATAGAGAGAGAGAAATACGGGTTTGGTTTGGTTTGTTTTTATTATAGCAAATTTTTGATGTAATTCGTCTTTTTATTTTAGTATAAATATAAATAGACATGCATACACACAACAAAAATCAGTTGAGATGTATCGTAAGCGTTTAATTTCATGCGAGTACTTTTAACTCGATAACTTGTTAATCATTTTTTATTGTGTTAGGATATCTTAAACACTTTTTGGGTTAATAACTTAATCATTCGCTGCATGTGAAACATGTCGCATGTAAACTTTTAGTTGAATTTTTGTGGAGTCAACTGCAACCAAGTGCAAACTCCGTTGGTTGTTAAAGAATCACCGTTACCAACCTCTAAACAAACAATATGTTCATCATTCACACATGAAGAGCTTACTTATTGTAGTCTAAGTCTCATTTTCAATTCGTCGGGATTTAGTAGTGTGTTGAAATGAACTTAAAAACAGGTGTTCACATAATCAATTGCTCTTTCCAACGTAGTAATGTACCATTGGACAAGAAAATATGTATATTAGTATATACGTCATGTGTAACTCCATTATCTTACCAAGGTTACCGTTTTATACATAATCCGACACACCAAACATAGACGTATATAAAGCTAGGATATACGTATCCATCTAGACCCCCGGTATCCATTTCTTTCTAGAAGATAAAAGTACCAAGTACCTTTAGCTCTGTTGTGTTTAGGCCTTCAAAACTCTTTTGCCTTTGATATCTGATCAGATTGTGCTTGTCCTTTTAGCGGTTAAATCCCTTTTGACGGTGACTATTCAAACTTGTACGCTCACATTTCCAACGTGTGCACGCCATCTACTCCCATTAAGAAAACCCCCGGAGAAAGAGAAAGTGAAACAGAAAGAAAGACCAGGAAAAAGGTTGCAACTTTAAGGAACATAAGAAGAAGAAGAAGCCCAACGCCACCCAGTTGACTTTTTGGTATTTAAGAGATTACAAGCACCGAACTTGTTTGACCAATCAATCCCATTTGAATCCCCCTTTCATCTCTGCCATCATCATATCGCAGGTTTGAGTCTGATAATCTCTGTTTTTCTGATCACTGGTTTTGCTGTTTGTTGCTGATTGTTGAATCTCTGCTCTTTGTTCTGATGACATTTCCTCATGGGTTTGTGGGTGATTTGCTTCAGCATCCAGATTCTTGTATTAATTTATTAGTGTTGTTTGATGAGTTGTGCATGAAAAATGAATTTGAGTTTTAGAAGTACATACATTTCTAAAGTTCTGAGTATCTATAGTTTGATATGGTGTCAGAAATTGTCAAGCTTTATTGTTACCATGGATTTCTTGGATTCTGAGTTTATTAGGATTTGAGTTCTGACTCAATTGTTAGCAGAATTTGGTATCCAATGCAATTTGCAAACTAAGAATTTGATCTATGACTAGAAACTTTAAGGGAATTGCACTAACCGACCTGACCTTGAACCTTTTTAATGTTCCAACTCGAAGGGTTTAGTCTGGATTATAGGACATATAGGTTGATTCAGCTGGATGGAGATGACTACTTAAGTTTGTAATTGTGTAAGGTAAATAGCAGAATTGTCATATTTTGAGTCTTATTCTGCTGATTGAATTTGTTGGGGGAGAATTAACTTATGCGTCAGAATGAACTAATGTAAGCCATGCGTCAAGAATTGTCTCCTCTAATCTACATACTGTGCTTTTCTGTATTTCCATTTTCTGATTTAGGACACATTTACCTCCCAAACATGGGGAATGGCGAATCAACGTATGAAGATTCTCAAGATAATTTTCCACCTGAACCACCTTCCTATGCAGGCACTTCAATGGACTCTAGTCATCAACAGAAGCTACCATTTACACGTATTGGCGATGATTTCAACTCGTTGGATCAGGTTTCAACCACTAGCATTACATTTCTTATTGATTGATATATAAGACACACACACACACACACACACACACACATATATATAAACTGAGCTTAAACTGATTATGAAATATGACCATACAAGATAACTGCCTATGCATTTGCATGTGTCAGAAGGTTACATATAGAAATAAGAACTATTTATCCATCCTTGTATCAGTACTCTTGCTGAGTTGGTAATTATATGTTTTAATTAGCAATAGGTGTATTCATTATCTGCTATAAATGGAGCATGTTCAGTAACCATAAGAATTTATATGAATGTCTAGGTTATTGCTGCTTTGAGAGAAGCTGGCCTTGAATCATCCAATTTAATACTTGGTATCGACTTCACAAAGAGCAATGAATGGACAGGTGATATTCCTAGTCCTTTAGATGATTTATTTTTCTTGACCTTTTATGGAAGTAGATAAAAGTTACATTTCAATGATTGTAGGCAAATATTCATTCAACAGAAAAAGTCTTCATGCTATCGGTAGCACACCTAATCCTTACGAGCAAGCAATCTCTATAATCGGACGCACTTTGTCTCCTTTCGATGAAGATAATATAATTCCTTGCTTTGGATTCGGCGATGGTTAGTGTCTAGATATTATTTTTACTTCTGATTGAAAGTACACACCTATTGTCAGCACAGAGCTCTCTGATCATATCTTCTTTTGTAGCATCAACACATGATGTAGGTGTGTTCAGCTTTTATCCTGATGATCGATGCTGTGTTGGGTTTGAGGAAGCTCTTGCTCGGTATAGGGAGATTGTTCCATACTTAAGGTTATCAGGTACTCGACAGTTTCCCCTCTCACATTGTTGCAATTTCCTTCTGCCAAGTAGCATCTTCCTGAAGTGAAGACTTGCTCCATATGCATGATAACTCTTGGCTTTATCTGTATCTATCATAGAAACTTAGATGAACTCATGGCTTCTAATCTATATTCATACAATCATTTGTCATCAATGAATGTTTGAAGATTCCTTGGCTTAGGATAAGGAATAGCTTTGGATGATTTAGACTTTCACTTGGTATAAGCTAAGCCATTCTCTTTCACTCAGTCTACTCCTGAGCCACACTCCATAGCAATGGCACTTTTTAGTTATAAAATCTGATTTGAATTTCTTATAAACAAAATTGAGGAGAAGAAAGATCATCTCCAGGTTTCTGTTTTCCTGACACCATCTTTCTATGACATGAGATGCAAAATACTAGATTTAATACATATGAAAAGCAATATACCTTTTAGTTGTTCTTATATTTTAAATGTATCCAGTCATTTACTATAATTGTTAATTTTTTTTTCTTTGATTGCATCTTTTCTTTTGTATATCTACTACAATAAGCGGAGGATTAATACTTCATTTTCCATTTATGTGGTTTTCAGAACATTTCATATAAGTCCATCAATCAAGTTGATATTTTGTAGATTGCTGACCATGTTATATCAGTCCCTATCCATTTGAGTTTACACTGTGTATATAAGTTTATCTACAGTATCAATTCAGCCTTTTAAGGGACTTTTTATCAGCATCAAACTTTTTTCTCTTACCTCCACCCAATTAAGTTAAAGAAGCTAACCTGATTGCATATATGTGATACTGATTGTCTTATCCGTTGCTATATTTAGTAGTTACATTTCACTCGGCTATACCTGATTTGTATAATTCCAGCATGGTGCAAAACCAGATGTGATAATCTTTGTTTCTTTATTCACAGGTCCGACCTCATTTGCCCCAATAATTGATGTGGCAATTGACATTGTTGAAAAGAGCAATGGACAATACCATGTTCTTGTCATTATAGCTGACGGACAGGTTGGTGAAACATGTTCAGTGCCCTTTAAATTTTCTCCTTTTTTCACAGGTTCATTTCATTTTTTCATTATTGTATATGCTCTTATCACAACCTTGAAATGTGTCTATTTTGACATAGGTTACCAGGAGCCCTGATACTCCACCCGGAAGATTCAGTACCCAGGAACAAGCGACTGTAAATTCCATAGTTGCTGCTAGGTAAAGTAATGCATTCTTCTTCTAGGGTACACTACTTTTTGTTTATGGTGTCCTCACTATTAGAACTTTTTTAAACAGCAAATATCCTCTGTCAATCATCTTGGTTGGAGTTGGGGATGGACCGTGGGATGCAATGCAGCAATTTGATGATAACATTCCTCAGCGAGCATTTGACAACTTCCAGGTACGTATTAAGTTTCACACCAGAGACAATTTTAATTTTCATGTGATAGCTTGTATCCGATGACAATGCAGATCATCTTTGTCTTATATAGGTTGGCTATTTAATCATTAATTAACATTTTCATGGCTTCCTAATCATGTGCTCATTCTATTGTTATGACTGAAGACAAGTTATGAGTTCTCTCTGAAGAATAAATCATATTGTTTTTTTTTCTTGCCTTTTTATTGGTGGTGGTGCTCTGTGAAGCATGGATACAAATATGAAATATAGGATGATATATGAATCATATCATCATTAGGATGGGATCATAGGATATCGTGGGAGTACATAAATGAATATTAGATGATATATATTACATTTTTGTATACTTCCCTTTCCATATTTCTTTGAAAATTCAATGTGGGTATCATTTGCTTTTCCTCTATCCAGTTCTACTAACTTTGGGGAAAAGGGTATTTAAGGAGTCTGATCAGTTGGGATAATCCAGTAAGTTTTGTTGCCTTGTTGTGTGAATGACACGAGTTTTTTTGGAGGGAGAAAAAAAAGGATTGGTACCCGGAAGATATGCTGTAATGGCTTTATTCTGGCCATCTGTGTCATTTGCATGGTGGGAATAAGAGATTTTTTTAGAAGCTGAAAGGGAGGAGCTGGAGTTGTTGTGAAGAAGGGTTTGGTTTTGGGCGTTAGTTTCCTCAGACTTTTGAAGTACTTCATTTCATGCCATTCCTTATAATTGTAATGCTGCTGGTGTTCAGCTCTTTTTGATTCTTTCTATTTGGTGTTTGATGCTATTTAGATATGCAATCTAATACATAGATGTAGCAAGTTCAGTTTACGTTGTTAAATCTTTTTGAAGAACCAAGTTTCATAAGATAACCTTCCATATGTACTCCTACAGTTTGTCAACTTCACCAAGATCATGTCAGACAACAGGGATTTATCACAGAAGGAAGCAGCATTTGCTCTTGCTGCCCTTATGGAAATTCCATCTCAGTACAGAGCCACCCAAAGGCTTCATTTTTCCAGGTGAGGAAATGAATTGCAGTTTTACGGGTAGAAAAATTCATTCAAATATAGTCATTTACAGTATTTAAATCTTTTTCCTATTTCTGTAGTTATGAATCGGAAGGTGGTCCACGTACAAGGCCACTTCCACCTCCACGCGATGTGATCAATCACGATAATGCAGTTAAATCAATTCCACCAATGACAAGCTTTCCGAAAGTTGAGCCATCAGCTCCTGGCCTGCCAGTAGCTCCTGTGGAATCGGTATTTCTTCCTCCCACTCTCCATTGTTTCAACTATCATTTTTATATGAAATTCCTTTTCAGTGATGTAGTGGTTTTGAGATAAGTTTCTCGTGTTGTTCCAGGTGTGCCCAATTTGCCTGACAAATCCTAAGGACATGGCTTTCCAATGTGGTCATACGGTTAGTATGCTTATTAGCTAGTTTTCTTTTTTGAATGTGTGAAATCTCACAATTCACTTTTACTGGAGGTTGGTTTTAAAGCCTGCATAAAGTGTAGGTGATCTGTTGTTTGAAGAATCAAATTATGGGAAGAGCTTCCCCTCACCTTAGTATATCTTTCACGCTAGCTAGTTAATCACAGTGAATACTTTTTTTTTTTTTTTTTTTTTTTTCTGTCTATGCATAGAAATTTACTATACGTCTCAACCATGCCTGCACTCATAAGATTACATAGTATCTGAACCAAGTGAACATTGAAATAGTTCATTCGTTCAATGGTTTGAAGTTTCCAACATATCTCCATTCGGCTAACCTAAAAGGACTTTCAATTTTCCAACTTTTGGCTGTGCAAGAGCCAAAAGGACATGAGTTTTGAAAGTTAGATGTTTACTTATTTTGGTAGAAGAGAGAAAAAGAGATTTTATTGGATCGTATAGTGCCAATTAAAATCTATGAAAGATTTTCTTTACTAATGGTGAAGAGAAATGAATAACTTTTGAAGAGAAATTCAATAATGTCTTTGTCTTTTGTCGTACCTTATTCATCCGATGCCATTGCCAACCATATACAAGCTAAAACTAAGTGATGTAATTATTTTTGGAGTGGAAATTGTATGCCTACAATATTGACCATGTTCTCTTTCATGGTCCAGACCTGCAAGGATTGTGGAGTCAGTCTTTCATCATGCCCTCTGTGTCGACAACCCATATCAACACGCCTGAGACTCTACACTTGAGTTAGCTATTGTTTTCCGATATCAAGTGCCTCATGTTGAACCAAGGTAGTAATGAAATTTCTCAGAGCAGATATATCATTGTGTTTTACACAATTTCATCATGTGTCCAAGTTTGCTGATTTCTCCAGTATGGTCGGTGCCGCATTGAAAGTGTAAATGTATATAAGTTATTTGGAGTACATAGAAGAAAACGCCAGATGTAATGACCTTTTGTTGAGTAACAATTTCATTCATTTTGTTGTAACCTTTGTTCGCTTGGTTTGTAAAGATTCAGAAACTAGCTTGAATTACAAGGCAATAAACAATTTTTTTTTTCTTTAAATTGTCAATTGGCTTCATCTTTGAAATCCCTGCTACCAGAACTGAAGGACGTCCGGTCCAAAAGTTGAACAAAAAATTGTTCAGGAAGTGGAGTCATATACGAAGATGGCGAAGCCTTATTCTAGCAATGCAAAGGAATTGGTCATCTGAAACAATTTCTTCATTCCTTGGGTTCTTTTTTGTTGTCGAATATCAGATTGGAGGGACAAGGAATTGTTTTAAGGGAAACACTACGGTACATCAAATCTACTAGTTTGCACATAATCCCTAGTTTTAGAACATATAGAACAAGAAATGAAGAAAATTTAGGAGCCTAATATGAGATGGTTCTACACCTAAGAACCCTCTCTACTTGATGTATCGGTACATTAAAATGCACTGCAAACAATCCCTTGTTTTAGAACATATAGAACCAAAAATGAAGAAAATTTAGGAGTCTGATATGCGATGGTTCTACACCTAAGAGCCCTGCAACTTGACATGAAGCCATGAAGGATCTGCCGTTCTACTACCCTTTTTACTGGTTAACCACAAGAGAAGAACTAGATTCCACAAATATGTTTTTGAATCCTTTATGTTCATCACTTTGTAGCGCAAGAGGGTCGATGGAGACTTGAAATAAAAACCTCATTTGAACAAAAATAATTACATTTGCGTATGAAATTGTTATTAGAAACAAGTGATGATCATTTTATATTTTAGGGCCACAACTCAATACACCCGACTCGGTTTGTTTTCTCGGAGCTTGGAGTCTGGATAAATCCAGGTCTTTAACTATTGATTGATATTTGTAAGACCGATGTGCCTTGCATTTTACTAAAATTGGAGACACCAAGTTTTGTTTTGGGCCAATCACTAACGAACTAAAGATATTTCTCAGACACAAAGATGGACTACATCAAAGATTCAAAGAGGCACAAGCAACATATATACAAGAAGATATTTTTAGACAAACTGAAAGCCCTATTAAAATACAACTGGAAAACGACTGAGATCTTAGACTTGGTGGCAAATTGATATCAAGCAGCAAATTAGAGATTCATCCAGACTGAAGATGCAATGAACGCCATTCATGCATTTCGTACTGAGATACTGGCCAAACGAAAATGTAGAGATCTTCAAATGTTGTCCTTGGTTTCGCATCATCCTGAGACCTTTGTTTCAGTTCTTTACCGAAAACTTCTGTTGCCAGCAGAATGGACCAAATTCTGGCATACTCATACTCATGTTTTGCGAGTATAATACATAATCTCAGAAGTTCCACCGGTCTAATTGCACTTTAGCTTCGCTCATGTCCTTCTGTGCCTTCTTTCTCCTGTAAAATATAGGACAATCCCGACTGCAAGAAAATAGCATGTGTTAATACAAACGCATGCCGAAAGACACGTTGCATAAAGTGAAATGAGTGCACACAAACAACAGCTAAACAGAGTTATATACTTATATGTAGTTATTGTATTGCATATGACAACTCCGAATGCATGAGATGATTAGCAGATGGATGCAATTAGCAGTGGAAGTCACTCAAATGGATGCAATTAGCCAACCTTGTACAGAGCACATCTTGATGAAGTGAACCTTGACACTCTTGGCACTGTGTCCATAGACGTGCAAAAAGAGTCTCCAGCTCAGAAACTGCAACCATTACAAAATTCATAATTTTTCACAATCCATCAAGCAAGAAGTACTATCCAAATGTGGAAGGATATCGATTCAATTTAGCATATAAGCACAGCATACAAGTCAGAGGATTATCACTCTTTTTCTTTTTTCTGGGAAGAGAGAAACTTTAACTTTACAAATCTTTTGAGTCCAAAATGCGTACCATGAGTGACAGTTTTGCAGTACAGTTCAGCTTCTCTTCCCTTGCAGTGTGAGCACAGAGTTCTCTCTGAATTGCTGGTGGAAGAGAATGCTATTAGATCATTACAGAAGAAAATTTAAAGTAGCATACATGGGCACTACCAACTCCATACCCTATAAAAATTTCACAAAGCTAAACCTCCAAGATGCAAGAATAACATGTCTAAAACTGATTCTTTTGGAATGTTAGCCAGCAAAATCAAGCACGCATGTACTGTAACCCAGAATATGCTTCAAGTAGAGTTGACCTCCTAAGTTAGTTGCCATTGCTGCACATATTTTCGTGAAACAGCAAACTTAACCTCTCATGGTAAACTTTCAGATAAAGATGGTAAAATAGACCTTAACACCTAATATCTTAAGAGAAAGTTTGATAAAGTTTAGATCTTAGAGATGGAGCCAAATTAACTTCTAATGTTGTGGTTACCCTATCTGCTTTAATGACAATGCTGTCTCCAATGCTTTAGGGACTATCCAGTGAAGCCCTGTTACTGATGCTGAATTGGCCTAAAGATGCATTTCAGAAGCAACATGCCAGTAACAGAAGCTGAGTTACTGAAGCTGAATTGGCTTATACATATAGCTGAGATAAAACCGTAGACTATGCATTACCTTATATAACTGAAGATAAGGTAAGGTTCCTAAACTCCCCAGAAACAGAAGCACAAAGATGCCCAGTACCTAACTCTCTCCCAAAGTACTCTTACCTCTTCACCGCTATAATCTTCAAAGATTCTTTATTTCTTTCCATCCACACCACCCAGAGCCGCTATAAGCTTCGAAGATTCTTTTATTTCTTTCCATCCACACCACCCAGAGCACAGCTAAGAACCCACAAACACAGGCCTTTGGCCTCTTTTCCCTTGCCAAATGCAGAAGGTTTGTGGCTTAGCAAATCAGTCCTCCCTACTGAATTCTCCCACACTCCAGCCCCCATGAACAACTTTTGCCACAAGGACACAACTAATTTGAAGTGTACGATACACAGAAGGTCAAACTCTCCCTCAGCCAAAACTCGTTTATTTGATGCTCTAGAGGAAACTTTAAGAATACTTTAGTATTGCTACTTTAATATTGTTGAAAGGGTTACACGGTCTAACTGCAATCAATTCTGAAACACCCCTGACTAACAAGGGGTTAGTAAGAACCAAGAACCAAGAACCATCAAGTTTATGGTTTGCCTCCATGTGGTGTGGGGTTCGAACCATGTCACTGCATCTATCTAGCTACTAAACTTTCCTGTGTACTAAGGATTGCAGGGTTAGGCAGGACTCACGAGACCCAATTTCAAGGCCAAGTCTGAAAACTGGGTTTGGGGGGAGTTCTGGAATAAAAAAAAACATTTCAAAAACTTCAAGTATGTGTCCTTAGGTCATAACTTTCTGGTCTTGCACTCTTACTGAAAGTCATTAGTGAGTTAAATCTTTTATAATGATAAGACTTTGGAGCCAAAGAATACTGCTACCATAATGTGTCCAGCCTATGATTTATCAAACTTGTGGGATTGAGAAGCAATAAGCGACTACGATAAGTACATCCTTTTAAGGAAATTTAAGGTCATATTTCTTTTCAGCACATTTGCAGATGAAAGCAATCATTAGCGAATACAAAAAATCTGCAATATAGTACCTAATTGGAGTTTTACAACCAAGGCAAGTCAGTTGCTTCTTTGCAAATCTCATAATGCCACTGTTGGAGGGGGTAGGCATTGAAATAGATCTTGTATGACTTCCATGGAGAAGTTCCGAGCTGGCATTCTTCAAAATAGGCTCAAAAATTCTTAAGAGGGGCTGTAGTGTTTTAAGAAAATATTGTAAATATTAGATATTAGAATATATAAAGAGTGCAACAGTCCTAACTGACTAAACTAGCAAATTAAAAATGCTATTAAACCAATTTACCTTGCTGATCTGGTTTTCAAGATAATAATGAGGGTCTATAGGAATGTTATTCTCGAGCACATAGATGGGGTCCTCTGACTTCTCATAAGCCTGACAATCATATGCTGATTAAGATTGATAGCCAAAGCCTAAAGCATATGCAGTGTAAAGAAAAGAACAATCTACAGAAGGATTACCTTGGCACCTTTTGCAGCTTTGATTATGACATATGGTACTCGATCCCCAACGGTTGGAGCAGTGGCAGCATCTCGCTGACAAATGAAAATGAGCACGAGTTGGTAAGAGATGGAATAACTAGTTTTACGGTCTAGCTGTCAACATTTTACAAGGAACTTCACATGAGAATGAATGAAGACAGAATCATCATTACCAGTCTCATTTGATACACAGCTTACAGTGTAATATACATGAGACACCGTTCTTATTCATCGACTTGTTACAAGGAATTTTAAATTGCACGTTTGAGGGCAATAAGGAAAACCACGAGTGCTTTTAATTTGAGAAAACATCATAGGGATGCCCAAGTTTAATTGAAATCTATTTCCAAAGTTTTATTACATCATTTGATCACCAACAGTTGAGGTGGAATAACTTGACAAAAGCAAAAATATAGAACTAATATGAATAAACTTTCAAATATGCTCAACAATGATAGACCATGAGAATGGGTATTAAGCTAAACAAGTGCTTCTATAAATAATGACTCAAATGAGTAAAAGGAACCCTGTATTGGAGATTAGCACAGTTACTAGGCATTTCAAGAAAGGAACAGATCTGAAAGTTTTGAAAGAGTGAAAGACAACGAAAAAGGGACTAGAAGCCGAATGGTATGCTTATAATATTCCCTACAAATTCTATTTTTACAGAACCGAGTAGAGCGGCCAAAATCTTGGACAATCTGATGAAAATTATTAAGGGAAGGAGTGGTGAAGGGAGAAAAGAGATATACACCACATTTGAGTCAAGTTCCGAATCTTGATTAAAAAGACAAAAGATCAAATATGAGCTAACTGTCCACGAATCAGACCCTCAGACTAAACCCCATACAATTTCAAGGTAACATGACCTAATTCAAACTTTTCACCCAATTGAGTGCGTCTAGCATAGTCCCAGTAGCAGGATTATAGTGCTACTAGGGGAGGGTTGAGCTAAGGTCAGTCCTAGACTGTTATAACCTAAAACCATTCTTTAAACTGCCTAAGGCCAGACATGAGTCTCTTGAACTCGTCACCTAGATCTCAAAAGTTACACCTGCTATCTCGGGCCAATCACTAGGAACCTAGGATGCTTTAACCCCAAAAGGCAATGAAACACTTATAGAAGTTAGTAAGGCAATACATCCATACCTTCCGCATACGCTCAGCAAGTTCAACATGAGCTGCCTTTACTCCATAATCCTCCCCGGTTTTTGAGAGACCCTGCAAAATTATATGTTAAAAACAGTTCAAATACTAAGACAGTGTAATGGCAGTTTAAGCCATTATTTATACTTCACATTGTCATACCTTAGTGATAACCAAAAGTGACAAATCCATGCGGTTCATAAGAAGATCAGATATAGTGTTCTTGACATACTGGACTGCCCCAGGAATATCTCTGTCAATCAGTATTTTGTGCAAGCACTCATTTACCAGGTTTTTTACCAATAAGCAATTGTCTCTCCGTACTGTTTCAATGCCTGCCATTAATGAATCTTGAATTAGTTATATTCAAAAAGATACTTGAGAAAAAGAGGTTGGGAATTCTGATTAACCTTTAGTATCCATTTTGTCGAACTTGTCTGGATTTGTCCAGAACAAACCAGCATATCTCTTCTTGCTAATCAGGAGATATGGATAATAAACTTTCTCAAACTCGAGTTTGATAGGCTTCAAGACAAAATTACCCAAAATCAAAATTAGAAAATAGAAACCCTGAAAAAAAAAGCTTTCCAGAACATAATTTCTATGTATGTGACTGGGTATCCATCAGGTATCTATAACTTAGCAAAGTGTGAGACTGAGTACAGTATACTATTGAAATCGAGTTACATATAAACTCGCACCTTTGTGAAGCTGGCACTGATAACATCAGCAGCTTTTCTTCCCAAGAGCATTGCTTCTTCAACAGTTGTTACACCAAATTGCACCATAACCGAATCTGTGTCCCCATATATTACCTAAGGCAATAACAGATATGAAGAAGAGATAAAGATTGAGAATGAAAATACAAGTAATATATGCACAAGAATTAATTTGTCTTCTTATGAAAAGAAAGTCAAAATAAAATAAATTCACCGATTTCTTCATAGAAATTTTCTTCAGTAAGATGTGCACATTTGAATAAAGTAAATTTCATTTTTCACCTGTTCCTCGAAACTCAAAACCCTTCCAACTATTCTATATGAAAATCTCAATAAAATGAAATTGTACAGCTTTGATCAGTTACTTCAACACTCTGTCCATAAAGGATTTAAATTACATGGATTCAATTGTTAGACAGAATGTGAGACCAAGCAAATACATGTAAATTATAACTATTTATATGACCAAGAAAAAAATACCCTAAATGGTCAAATATAAGAAATGCTTTAACAAAGTTAAACAACACATGTGAAACCGGTTTCAAATGATTGCAAGCCATTTAAGAGAAAAGTGAGATGACCATACCTCCGCATCATGTTCATAGCCTCGAAGCGTAGTAAACTCCTCTGTTACAAGGTATTTTGTGCGCTCAATCATCTCTCGGCCTTCAAGACAACAAATCTCAAGATCAGGCACGGTTCATGAAGAATATTCAATACAGCTATATGATGATCAGTAAATGATTTTGTTTAAGATATGTACCATAGCTTGTTACACTTGATGATATCTCCAAACATGGTAACTGACCAATTGTAGCTCCAGTAAACCCATATACGGAATTCGCACTTATCTGGACAAATGAACGTATATATACATAAAATGAAATACCTATCAAAAGAAAAGATAATAAGTTTAACATTTCGGAGTATACCTTTAAGGCCAGCTGTCGACCGTCTAGCACTGCCTTCTCGAGCGGATCCTTTGCTTCCTAGGATTGAAAAATAAAAATTTATAGTGGCATGTGGGGATTGGTTAGTACAGATGTCTAAGCTAGAAATAAAGAAAAGAACATCATCTTCGGAAGTTTTTTATTTTAAAAATTACCAAAAGTCTGAAATAAGAAGAGGCATTGTACCTTCAAATCTGCTTTTGCTCTTTTCCGAGCTGTTATTAGTTCTTCAAGAATTTCAGGAAGAATTCCCTAAAAACATATTATGATGAAGAAACATAGAACTGTGTTATTCTCTAAAGGAAAACAAACCAACAAACAAACAAACAAACAAGAGCTTGGAATCTTTGATGACAAGAACACACAATCGCTAACATTTTAAAAGCCAATCACCTTTTGCAAATTTGATTTAACAAATGTTTCTCCAGATGGAGTTTTGTTCACACATTCTGGAGGGAGGTTGAGTTTGCGGACATCTTCAGATCGGACCTTCAGAGCGAGGACAAAATTAATTTCAGTTCGAGCTTATTTGATGTCAGAAAAAGAAAAAATCCACTCCAAGAATACAGAAGGGAAATGGCATAGAAGATATCAGAAGCATTACCAGGGTACAATAGCATAGATTATAAGCCATCATGATTGAGGGGTATAAGGAGGCAAAATCCAAAGTTGCAATTGGCTTTTCATAAAATCCTGCCTTTGCTTCCAAAACCTGGATTTTTAAATTATAAATTAGAAAACCTCAACACCATCTGATACCATTCAGTCATATAACTGTAAAAGGCATAGTTTCATTGAAAACTGTAAAAGGCATAAAAGGATCAGATGCATAGAAAAGAGTTAACAACTAAGAAACAGTAAGTGCCAGTGTTAGATACAAAATTTGAACTCTGAATATGAGACTTGTAACTTGTGTACTCAGAAGAAAGCAATAAAACTATGCTTTCTTAAATCGTTGTCACATTTCACTTCACTTTGATATACATAAAGGCTTATAGCACTCCAAAAAAATTTCATCACATTTGGAAATTTATGAGTTATTCGACTATTGCACATCTACATATGTACCATGTTCCAAGTTGCCTAACATTTGACTTGAAATAACTGACCAAAATCCCAATGTTCCAGATGTGGGAGGGAACAGTTTGTAGACAAACATAATCTTCATCTGATGTTTCCACTTAAGAAACTAATAGTCATCAAATTACTCTAGTGGGAAACTAGTACAATTATACTATCTCCCCTTGACATCTCTACTTCAAAATGCAAACGCTCATTTATTAATTTATTTCGCTAATAAACGAATAAATCATTTAGAATAGAGTCGATACGACAAAAAAGTATCCTACAGTGGACAAGTGGTGTAACTGCTACCTAGTAAAAAGACAAAATAAAAAAAAAAATTAACATACAGTGACAAGATCGATATTATATGATGATGCGCCATAATCCACCATTGCTATTAAAAGAGGAAAAAGAAAAAAGAAGAGCTAAGCAAATATATAATAAGATACAGCATCACAAATCTATTTCAAGCATCATATTCAACACCACCCACCCCCACATGGGGCCCAATGATAATTAGCTGAGTGCCACTCAAACAGATGTGCATTTTATAAAACTTTTACTAGGTTATTGGTTCTTAGTCTCTTTTGGATTTAAATGATTGGTGTTTTGTGTCCTCTAGTCTGAGGATTGTTTCTATTTTGGACTGCTTGTCTGCTTGTATTATATTTCCTAACTTTCAATATATGCTAAAATGGAGACGAACTTACAGTGGCACCTTCATATGTTCCTTGTTCAGACCCAGCCTGTTTGACATTTGGAAGGAGAAGGTTCTTTTGTTTTGCTTTCCTAAGAAGTTGAGAAAGCACCTGAAA
The DNA here is from genome assembly GCA_009720345.1 of Fragaria iinumae. NCBI lineage: Eukaryota > Viridiplantae > Streptophyta > Magnoliopsida > Rosales > Rosaceae > Fragaria > Fragaria iinumae. The sequence goes on along the minus strand of CM019117.1, from coordinate 17,834,815 downwards.
AAGGGCGGGTGATGTGTCAGACATCTGATGTAGAGCTATATTATTATTGTAGCATATATTAAACAAACCTTAATGCTCTGCCCTCTGGAAAGAAGAAATGAGATGGGAACACCAGTAACTCGAGCCATCTCAACATAATTGTAAATAAACATAAGTTTGTCCAAAAGCCTCTGCGGGAGGTATGCATCCTGCAAAATAGTGAAGCTGTTATATATTTACATAAGTCACAGTTGATTTGCTTTCATTTACAGTATCATTAATAATATGTTCTCGTCCATTTAAGAATAATATGGTTTGCTTCTGGCCTGTAGACTCATAAGAAACTAATAAGTCCATCTATTCTTTTCCAAGATTATGTAAAGGCCCACAATACCTTTACCATTCCTATAAAACTCAAAATATAAATAGTTTCGCTCATGGTCATATGCCTCCTCAGTGACGACTTCTGGCTTGTAGACTCTTAAGAAAATAATAAGTCCATCTAGATTATGTAGAGGCCCACAATACTTATACCGTTCCTATAAAACTCAGAACATAAATAGTTCCGATCATGGTCATATGCCTCTTCAATGATGATTCTTATAACCAGCCCCTCCATCTTGTTTATCAGCACTTCCTAACCGCCTAGTTGCCTTACCAGCATCCAGTATCTGCCTATCTTTTCCTAAATCCCCTTGATCATGAAATAATTCCCGCAAACACTTCTCCAAATCTGTATGCCAAAACATCCGTAACAAGCTAGTCAAGTAGTCATGATACCATGTCCGACGGTCAGGCTTATGGTTTGCTCCCAAGTGGTCCAGGTTTCAAACCACTCAGACTCTCAGAGTATCTACCTAGCTAATTTACAGAGTTCTGTTTTTTGTCTTCTAAAAATTGTAGGATTCAGCAGAAAACACCAGTTTAGCATTGTAAAACACTCCATGAAAGGGGGAGGGAACAAGAATTGTTCAATCCATTCCACCATTCCATTGACCAGAAATTTTCTTTTGTTTCAAAGTAAGAAACTTAACAATGAACAATCACTTTCATTACGAGGTTCATCACACACAGATTCTAAGACTCTAAATGTAAATTGTACGGTCACGGGCTCTAAGACAATCTAGCAATATATGACTGCTGAACAGCCATAAGGAACTGACAATACTAAAGTGAGTAAAGTGGAAAGATCAAAATATGAAGAAACCAGATACGTACCTTCAGACAATACTCTGCAAGTCGCCTCCTAGTTTCCGCATTTCCATTCTGAAGATCAGATATTATTGAATGGTGGACATCCTCTTTCTGCAATTTATCCAAATGGTGCCAGTAATATAGCAACCAGCATAAATCATTACTTACCACAAAAATGAAATGAAGGGGAAAATATATCATTCACGTATAGATCAATAGCAGAGATTATATGAGAATTACACATGGATATATAAAGTACAGATAGGTTTTGCCACCCATGGTACTTCTCAAATCAGATACAGTTTTACAAGTTCCAATTGATAGAAATAGTAAAAGCAACAAATTGACCAGACACATACTGAGAGTCCCTAGTTTCAACTAGAGATTGAAAAATGGTGAAAAGAAAAGCATAAATAAACAATCCTTTAAAGATGAAAAAAAAAAAAAAAAAATTCAACTGCTAATTTAAAAGGATAGTGCAATAAAGAGTTATTTTTTATTTCTAGCCACAAACAGCAAAGAGTTCTTTAAAAGCTAAACAGTGAATTTTACATATTTTTGAAAAGAAACAGCTTATTGAGACAAAAAGCAAAGAACAAGGAGGCGGACAAGGACTCCGCTTAAAAGAAAAAGAGAGCAGCTACGATAAACGGTGAATTTTACATATAAAGAGCGCAAAAGAGTGACTTTGTATATTTAGATGACAACAAAATCCTCACCTGCTCAGAGAGAAAGTGCGCTGAGACAGAATTTAATGAATATGAGCTTAGCTTGTAATCCCGTTGCATAACCTACAAGGAAAGAAAGACAACTGAATATCTTAATTCCCTAATCTATATCGCATTCCACACCAAATCTCAAGGACGTGTAATAAAATAGCCTTTAGCTAGACAGATATAAACCTGGAGTATATCAAATTGAACCCTCCCTTCTATTGTCACTTCTTTACTTTCCCTGGTTCCCATCTGCCTGTAAACATCAATATTAACTGAAAAACACTTAATTGGAAACAGCAGAAATTAATTTTAAAACACGGACAATGCCACAATGGTAAGCAAATTAATGATACATCAATTAAACAAGAACATTTCATATAGCAGTATCTCCCAGCTAAAATGTATGACATTTGAGATGAAAACAAATTGTATAACTCTCCACCAGCACAAAGATCATCTTGATACTTCAATTCTAACGTGCAAGTCTTGATTGGATTTGAAGTTGAAGAGTGGAAACCACACTGCCCTTGATACAGTCTACGCTCCCATTTGATTTTATTTTATTTTTTATACAATTATATTCCTTCCCTCCCTCTCTCCAACTTAGGGCATCCAACCTAAAAGTCTAAATGCAATTGAATTAAAGAGGAGATGACAAGTACTTTCTGGGTAAAAAATATTTAATGGCCCATACTTCTGATATACTAGTAACAGAAACCGAACCAATTCAACCTATTACCTTGAAGAAAAAGTAGTATCTTTGATCCGAACCCTGCTGTTTCTGATGCGCCCAAGTATTGGAAATTCAGGTATTCCCAAAGTCTCAGCTCTCTATAAACCAGAAATTAGGGACAATGATAAACCAGAAATTAGGGACAATGATGCGCCCAATTATTGTTCAGATAATCAATGAAAAATTATCATACAAGGGCCATGGTGCCACAATCATTTATGCTTCATTTATGGTGTTAAAAGGACAAGCTTATGATTCTACCCCCTAGGAATGGATGACTTGTTCAGACCTACACCTTTGAGAAAGGTCTTGGCTTTAGGGGAGAGTCCAGTGATAAATCTTACAAGGTCATGAAACCACCGTTGATATACGCACTTGGCACAATGAAGTGTATTTGTACAAGGGCATGTAGGTATGAAAGCATTTGTATATACAATTATAAATACATCTGTGTCAATAGTTAAAACATGTTTTTTTTTTTTTTTTTTTTTTTTTTTTTTTTTTTTTCAGAAGAGGAACTATATTTACAAATTTAAAACCAACATGTGGTGGAACAAGAAGTCCAGGAAAGAAAAAGAAGTTACAAAGCCTCAAGGCAATTTCCATAATTCAATATGATACTGAGAAAATAACAAATCGGCAGTGTAAGTAAATAATTAAATACCCCTCTCAGAATTAAGTAAATGTGTTACCCGAGTATGTGAAGTGTCACCACTTCAATAAACTGATCATGTTCGTATGAGGCAAACAAAAGCAAAAATAGTAGCATGATTTCATTCCTTAAGTAAAATTGAAAGTAAAATGCAGTATTTCTTACCTCAATGAGATATGGCAAATCAAATTTGCAGATGTTATATCCAATAATGAGATCTGGGTCTGCCTCACGGACTAAATCCTACAAGAAGAATCTGCTCATTATATGATTATCACAGGTAATCATGCATAAGAACAATTGAAAATGGTTCCTTTCAATTGAAATGGACAAACTTTTTGTGCATACAGCCTTACTTTTACTAAGGTGGAAAGGTTTCAGTCCATTTTATATAAAAATTTCTATAAGAAATAGATAAAACAAAACAGTATGCTAAGAATAGAAGTTATTGGTTGGCCCACATCCTACAAGCTCAAAATCTCAGGGATGAAGTGTTATCATCATTCATAGAAGGAGATTGCAAGAGAGTAGCTACTTATTTCTCACAATCAAATTCGCATTTGGCAACAAAATGAATTACTTACAAATTACTTTTAGTGGAAGCCAATCAAATTTGTAAGTTTGTAACATAACCTTCCTATCCCTCACAATAAAATAAACCTTTTGCAACAAAAGAATCAGAAAGATCTTAACAACGTCATGGTATGTCAATTATCACTTAACCTAGCTATGTCAATTACTGTAGTTATTATTTTTGGTGGAAGCCTGTTATGTTTGTAGTTTATAACATAAAAAAATTTAGTAAAAAAAACAAACTGTTTTTATTCTGTTAATAAGGCTGAGACGTAAAATTTCTGTATTTTCCCCTTTTCTTATCAAGTAAATTAGCATATGTAAATTCAAAGTATTACCCTCCAAGACAGCAAGACATCTCTTTCTGTATTAAAGGAAATCACATCTGCACCAGCTATAGGGGAGCATGACTTGAGAGTCATGACATTACGAATAAGTGGCTGATTCTCCCCCTGCAAAGTAACTAGGTTGGCCACCTATAGAAAGAAATAGAGATTATTTCAGAAGTAGCAACATTACTGAAACAACTTTCTAATCTTAAGTATTAGTAATTTAATGATGATGATATAACAATTAATTCCATGAAACAAGTTGCTATATTGATTTCTTTCAGAAGCTATGATTGAAAAGTATTGAACCTGGATGACAGGATCATGCTTGGCATCAGGAAAATGACCTTTGCGTCCAGCACACTCAATGTCAAAGCTCAGAATGCGAAATGGAGCCATCTTTGAAAATTCGCCTTCAGGAGCATGACTGATCAAGTCTGAATATCTAAGAAATATTTGTCAAGAAAAGGTCTTTCAAGAGGAGAAAGCTCAATACACAAATAACTTTCCCCAAAATTCTTCACCAGAACACATCTAATATCTTATATATGTAAGGATACAGGCAATTGAACTCTAACTGGCAGTAGGATGAACTCTTTGCTGTCTTATATTTTCCAGCAGGCACCTCAATCCAGTTTCCACCAACTATGTTGCAATCAATCATGAACCGAAGAGCAAAGAGAACATTGCTTTCATATGTCATGAAGCTCTTCTCACCAACACCATCAATTTGTATGCCTTTGTCAAGAATGCCTGGAATAAATTGACAGGAAAACGAAGAAACCGTATTTAAAGCAAGGCTGGAGATTGAAAAAAGAAATTGATAATATAACAAAATCTATCGCGTTCCACCATAAAAAACACACCGCTGATTTTAGGTTTTCCTAACTAAAGGACTGCAGACCATATATACAGGTAAAGTACTTCATGTTATGAATGGTAATGAATCTAAAGCTTTACCGCGGCAACGGGCCACCATTGTTGGCAAGGAAACAACAATTTTGAGAAAGGGATTAGAATCCTGCTGCTGGTAATACATTATATTCCTCTTGTACACCATTTCAACACGCCGAATGAACATTGAGGCCTTATTGTTCCGGTTCGCCTCCCCCATTTTGGCCTATTACACAAGCACAAAAACATAACAGTAAGTCAATGACCAAAACAAAGACATCTGAGCATGCTCAAAAAATTAATAAAAACAAATTACCTCAAGAACTTGACGAAACCGAGGAATATCATCATGTCCCATTCCCGGGGGGCAGTTGATATAGAAGTATGGCTCGAATCCATGAACGTGGCAGCACACACTATGTCCTAATACAATGTGACAACTCATCAGACTCAAAAACAAAACTTGATCAGGTTACAAAACCCTCATTGAAGCTAAACTTCCTCTAATCAATTCAAGATTGCGGCTTTTCTGGGCTTTCGACACTAGAAATTCAAAGAAACAATGAGTGGATGCTAACCTTCCTTTGTTACCCCAAATATTCTGATAATGGCAGCCGGACCGGACCAATTCGGCAGCAATTCTCTATTGCTCTCACCAATCACATAGTCAATCTCCAGTTGCTGAAACACTGAAACCGAAAAACCGAAACGAAGAACATCAAATCACCAAAAAGAATGGAAATCATTACTGTTTGGAATTGGGGGAAAAGACTGACGGATGTTTTTGGCGGCGGACTTGTAGGCGTCGGAGAGAGGAGGGCGGGCCCACTTGGCGATGCGGGAGGCGAGGGACTGGCGTTGCTCGATGTCGCGGAGGATGAGGTCGTCTTCGGTCTCGAGTAGGGTTTCGTCGAGGAAGACGTCCTCGTCGAGAAATTCATCTTCTTCTTGGGTCGCGGCGCGCTGCTTGGGCGGCGGCTGGTTCGCCGGCGAGGGTTGCTGCGGCGGTGGCGGCCGTTTCCGGGATTTGCCGTTGTTGCTCATGGCGATGGGTTTCGGCGGGTTTTGGGGAGAGAGTGATAATTGAAGAGTGTTGAGAGCGAAAAGCTTCCCGCCAAGTATTTAGGGTGAAGTCGGCCTCTCTTCTTTTTTCTTTTTTAAAACTAGTGACACACTGACACCATCATATTTTTTTTTTCTTCTCATTGTGGGAGACTTCAATCTACCAACTTTATGATCAACTTCAGAACTTGTTTTCCATATACATGGTGTGATAATCAAGAGTCTGACACTAGAATTTATGAAAAAATTGATAGGGTTTTTCTCTAATTTGAACGTCACTAATCTACCAATTTTTTCATTCTGATCATGCTCCCATTTTACTCTTTTTTACAGATCTGTTACCTAAGAACACGACTCATTTTTAATTGGAAGCTATGTGGCTTACGCATTTTGATTGTCTATGGACTGCTACATCTAACATTTTTACTCGTTCTCTTATACAAAATTTTGTCACCTTTACCGATTGCTTTAAATTTCTGACCAAGTGTTGGAACTCCGATACTTTTAGGAACATTTTTCATGAAAAATCTAAGCTTATACATAGAACATAAGACAGGAAAAGCTTAGAACTCATTGAAAAATCCGTGTTGCATGTCCGGATTCGTATTCAATGAAGAATAAGGAGGATCATCCATACTGGATTTGTGAATAGTAATAATCTCAATGCCCTTAGTTGTCTTGAAATCCTCCAACCACATTTTAGTATCTGTGATATTGGATGTTTGGATATGTCTCCATTGAATGACATACCATGAAGCATATGGAACACATCTCGTAAGAGTGATGCCATATTGAAAAACAAAACAGAAACTATAGTTAGTAATATATACAAGGAAACCCTTCTAGTGAGGACCTTTAAGTTGATGACTTTTCGGCTTATCCCACTTTTCGATCTTATATCCACATCTTGACCGTTCAGTTTATAGGTATTTATGAGTAGATCATTTCTCCAAATTTTCAGCTATATTGAAAATTGTTAAAACATTCATAAGTGTGATTTATCAATTATAAACTTGAACAGTTCATATTTGACATATTTAGTTCGTCCATTAATTTGATCTAGTTTGTTATCTTAACGAACACCAATTTGGCTGGAAATTTGTAGAAATGATCTACTTATATAAACCTAAAAACTGAACGGATGAGATGTCAAAATGTGATCGAAAATTGGGGATTTTAAACCATAAATCGAAAAGTCCTCACTAGAAGGGCTCTCAAACAACTTAATCATAAAACAGATTAACATTAAACCTAACATGCATCTTTAGGTCATCGCATAACCTCATAATATGTCCACAATATCATATCCACAAGTAGATGACCATTACGAAAACAAAACCCCGAAGTACGACCGAGCGCACTGCCACCCGAGCCGCCACAGACGGCCACGAGTGTGCCCCATGCGCCGCTGGCGACCCAAGAACGGGGTCATGAGTCGTACATCATTCTCTTCATATCAATGATTTCTACAACCTTCTCAACTAGCACAAAGTTCAATTATGAAAGGATTTATAGGAATTTACGTCGTAAAGACAAAGATTGAAATATTCCAACGCGAATTTCTGTCACCACGCTTGGGGTCGTCCTTCAACACTGGTATGTATGAAAAAGGGATGAGAAGAGCTACAAAGCCTAATAGGTTTCGCGACCCAACTCGTCGGAATCTGCCGGACCAACTCCGACGACGGTGGCAACAGCTTCCGGGCCTTGCACAATGATCTATAAGGAGTGAGGCTGATATGAATAAAAAGAAGAAATCAAGAGCTTGCCAGCAGTACCAACCACGCTCAATTCCATTGCCAAATGGTTAAGTTATGGCCGAACAAAGAGAGAGGGTTGGTTGGTGATGAAAATGGAGGAAAGGGAAAAAATCTGATTTTCGTTCTAAATCTAGGGTTTCTAAATACTACCCTAAATCATCACACATAACAAACCCTGTAAGCTTTTTCAAGCCTGTATGAGTAACCTTAAATTTCACATGCATAAACAATCATAGTAATCCATACATATAAATTGAATCAGGAAAAATCACTTAAAAACAAACAATAGAAAATGTAGTAATCTCTACGCATACATTAGTTCGGGTGATTACATAAATATGAAAGCCGTGATCCCTGCATGAAACTTAGTTCAGAAGATCACAAGAAACACTAATTGCATGTTTACTAACCTGGAATGGAATTGAGAGTGGTGTAATTGATTCCGAAATGGCTGAATTCTGGCGTTTACTAACATATTAAGGTATTGGAATGAATGTGGGTCCCACGTGCTTATCAGGAATCGTTTCCTGACGAAACTCCTTATTCGATACCCAAGGGGGGAGATGGGTATCAGAATCAAGGTAATGGAATCAACTTTTTCTCCCTAAAATATCCTCACATAATTATAATATTTCTAAATTACCGAACCCTAGATATATATATATATATATATATATTTTTTTTTTTTTTTTCAAGGAGAAAAAAATTTATTAATGAGTACGAATATCGTACATGAGGGCATCCTGAACAAACTCAGGAACTGTAGTGAACCATTCTCGATAGCCATTATTTTCATATCCATAATTGGCAAACCTGTGAGCTACCACATTAGCTAGTCTAGAAATATGAATTACACAGCAATTAGGAATGCTACTCACGAGACCCTTAATATTAGCAACTAAAGCCCCAAAAGAAGACAAGTCTTGAGTAGGGGAGTTAATTACTTGCACAGCTTGTAAGCAATCATTATATATGGTTTAGGTGGTCTGATGAAGACAACAAAGTATATATATGGAAGAGAAGACAACAAAGTATTGTTAGATCATGAAACATCTATATATGGTTTAGGTGGTCTGATGAATATATCATCCAAGAATGAAAAGAAGAACAATAAAATTGCAAATATCTAGCTTCCTTTCTTATAGGGGTATTTTAGTAATCAAACTAGTTTTAATTCTGATTCCATACGGTAAGTAAACAATATCAATCGTAATTTACTTTCATTCATGTTTTGATTCCTTTTGGTAAGTAAACAGTAGAATGAAATGAAATATTCCGATACCGATTCTTGTTGATTTCGATTTTTATTGATACCAATTCATGATAAGTTCCATTCCAAGTTAGTAAACGTGCCCTAAGATATTTAAATTAGAATCACAATAATCAATACAAAACACATAATTAACAAAAGACCATTAGCAATACCAATCGCTCGAGCACAAATATCAACATCTACACAAGATCATCACACAGAATCATCACACATGTCATCACACAGATCACCACACAGGTTATCCCACAGATCACCACACAAGTGATCACCAAACACCAATTACTTTTCTCCAAATAAACTCAAGGTCCTGATCACAAATATTTCCAAACTACGTGTTCTCATAACCCACTGATCCTCATCAAATGACACACGCTTCAATCAAGTCCAAAGCCAAGTATAATCCCTAAATCATTTCTTTTAACGATCAATATACTATAACACACAATTTCACTAAAACACATATACTTTCATGAACATATATAAATACCACTAAAAACCTTGAGTACGGTAGAGCGCGCTGCCACCCGAGCCGCCACAGACCGCCATGAGTGAGCCTCATGTGCCGTCGGCAACCCAAGAACATGGTCATGGGTATATCATTCTCTTCATCTCAATGAGTTCTACAATCTTCTTAACTAGCTCAAAGTCCAATTATGAAATGATTTATAGGAATTTACGTCGTAAAGATAAGGATTGAAATATTCTAACGCGAATTTCTCTCACCACGCTTGGGGTCGTCCTTCAACACTGGTATGTATGGAAAGGGGATGAGAAGAGCTACAAAGCCTAGTAGGTTTCGCGACCCAACACGTCGGAATCCGGTGGAGCAACACCGACGACGGTGGCAGCAGCTCGCGGGCCTTGCATAGTGATCTATAGGGAGTAAGGCTGGTATGAATAGAAAAAAGAGATCAAGAGCTTGCCAACAATAACAACCACACTCAATTCCATCACCAAATGGCTAAGTTATGGCCGAACAAAGAGAGAGAGTTGGTTGGTGACGAAAATGGAGGAGAGAGGGAGAAAATCTGATTTTTGTTCTAAAGCTAGGGTTTCTAAATACTTCCCCAAATCATCACACAGAACAAACTTGGTAAGCTTTTTCAAGCCTGTATGAGTAACCTTAAATTCCACATGCACACTTAACTTACTAAAACTAGAAGCTTTACATTGAACTAGTTAAGTGAAGGGCACATAAACAATTATTGTAATCCATACATATAAATTGAATCAGGAAAATCACTTAAAAACAAATAATAGCAAATCAAACACACTATATAAGAAGATCGGTTCCTACTTGAACCTTAGGAAGGTTACTCACCTTGAACTCCCGCTGCTTCTTCTATTGCCACACGTAAAGCATACACAAGCACACTATCGTCAACACTTAAGTAGCACAATCTACAACTTAGTGACAAAGCGAACCAAATACTATTGCACCAACTACTTAGACCTTATCCTCGAAGATTTGCCAATTGAGGCAATCTTCCTCCAAGACCTCTCAAGGTCTCCGAAACACTTTAACGTACACCCTATTGCAGCATTAAATCAAGCTTCCTAAATACAAATTCTCATCTCAATCACAAAAAGGATTAACGTTAAACTTAACATGCATCTTTAGGTCATCACATAACCTCATAATATGTCCACAAGGTCATATCCACGAGTAGTTGACCATTACGAAAACAAAACCCCGAAGTACGGCCGAGCGCGCTGCCACCCGAGCCACCACAGACGACCACGAGTGGGCCCCACGCGCCGCTGGTGACCCAAGAACGGGGTCATGGGTCGTACATTATTCTCTTCATCTCAATGAGTTCCACAACCTTCTTAACTAGCACAAAATCCAATTATGAAATGATTTATTGGAATTTAGCTCGTAAAGACAAGGTTTGAAATCTTCCAACGCGAATTTCTCTCACCACACTTGGATTCGTCCTTCAAGGCTGTATGTATGGAAAAGGGATGAGAAGAGATACAAAACCCAGTAGGTTTCGCGACCCAACTCGCCGGACTCCGCCGGAGCAACACCAGCGACAGTGGCAGTAGCTTCCGGGCCTTGCACAGTGATCTATAGGGAGTGAGGCTGCTATGAATAAAAAGAAGAAATCAAGAGCTTGCCAACATTACCAACCACGCTCAATTCCATCGTTGAATGGCCAAGTTATGGCTGAACAAAGGGAGAGGGTTGGTTGGTGACGAAAATGGAGGAGAGAGGGAGAAAATCTTATTTTTGTTCTAAAGCTAGGGTTTCTAAATACTACTCCCTCTCTAGCTATGGTTTTGCGGAATGACGGCCTTCCTTGTCCGCCGGTGGTGTTGGAGTCAGAAGCGGGAGTAGCATAGTTGCTGCTCTTTGGGTTTTTTGTTAGTCTTTCATTCTGCTACTAGTTCTTGTCTGGACTAGTTGAAGGAATTTCTTTTTCATTCTTCTGTATTTGAGCTTATGGCTCTTTGGGCTTCTGCCTTTGCTTAATGAATTCCATCATTTCCAAAAAAAAATACTACCCCAAAGTATTTCTATATATACCCTTTTTAAAATCGACAACTAAACTTTGACTGGATATAACTTTCTCGTACGATGTTTGTTTCATGTATGTCACGTGTTTACGAACTCGTATCGTTGTACTCTACAACTTTGAAGAAGGAAATTTTACTAGAAACCCAACGAATAAAAAGTTCAACTATTTGGCCTTTCGGATAGACCCATTTCTAGTCAATATTTGTTTTCGAACACTCTCACTCTTCTCGAGCTACGAATCTCGCTAACTTTTAACTTGATAATTTCCAAAATAATATTAGAAATTAATAATGAATTTCTGAGATACTACAGATTGGGTGGAGCTTAGCATGTTTCAGACAAGTAATGAATCAACCTCACAAGGAACACACTCTTTATTCTCTCAAAATCAAGACTCATACTTAAAAACGTATTCACTCATATGCATATGTGAGAGATAATATACAAAGACAAACAAATATCTCACATATTAGGAAAGAAAAGAACTTTGTGAAAAAGAAAGATCTCATGAAGGATATCTATTACTCGTACAAATGGACCCAAAACCATAAGCTCAATCTTGTAACACATCTCCACAGATCAAAGGTTGCTCATCTTGGATTATAAAAGGACTTTATCAAAGTTATAATTAGATCATGGCTAAGGTTAAAAGAACAAAAAAATATGGAAGTAAAAAACATCCTAAAAACGTAATAGTCATAACAATACCTCATGAAAAAAGACAAAGACCATATATAACATTATTAAGCCTTCAATTTAAAACAAACTCCTTAATCATAATGGGTGACTTAATCCAATACTTCAATTCTTCTCTTTCTTTCATTTTTCACACGGCAACACATTTTTTTTTTAAAAGAACAAGTCTATCCCACCCCCACACTTACTTTTCATCATCACCTTCTTTTTGAACAAGTACAAATCACCAAAGTATAGCTCTACTAGATCTTAGAACAAAGGGTATGGATTCAACTATACTAAAGCTGAAGGGTAAACAATAATATGGGTGATGAAAGAAAATGTTAAACATATACGCTCAAAGGGGTTATCTAAGGGGTGTATAATTAGGGACATATGACAATTTGACAATGGTGGAAATCTTAAGTCCTTTTATTCCCTTCCATAATTAAAGCATGTATTGACTAAAAGTTTCGAAGAGCACAAAAGTGAGTTATAGTATAACTCTCTAGTCCATTAAAATCTATGACGAGTAATCAATCGAAATAAAGAATGAAATACATGAGATCAAAAATTCAGGCCAAGAATATGAGAATATATTTTTCCTTTTAACACTCATAATGAAAGGCACAATGATTCGTGTTATTACAAACCGGGTAAACTCTTTCATGGATTATGTCTTGGTTTTTTCTCCCAACTCTAGTGGCTTTTATATACTAAAGCTGAAGGGTAAACAATAATATGGGTGATGAAAGAAAATGTTAAACATATACGCTCAAAGGGGTTATCTAAGGGGTGTATAATTAGGGACATATGACAATTTGACAATGGTGGAAATCTTAAGTCCTTTTATTCCCTTCCATAATTAAAGCATGTATTGACTAAAAGTTTCGAAGAGCACAAAAGTGAGTTATAGTATAACTCTCTAGTCCATTAAAATCTATGACGAGTAATCAATCGAAATAAAGAATGAAATACATGAGATCAAAAATTCAGGCCAAGAATATGAGAATATATTTTTCCTTTTAACACTCATAATGAAAGGCACAATGATTCGTGTTATTACAAACCGGGTAAACTCTTTCATGGATTATGTCTTGGTTTTTTCTCCCAACTCTAGTGGCTTTTATAGGGTTGTGATCTTTTGGCTGAGATTTTTATGGATACATTTCAACTTTATCTCCAAGAATGCAAATACTAGCCATCTACATTACACATGTCTTGTATGTTTTGACTACATATAAGGCTCTTTCACTTGACTTGGGTGACAACTTTTATTTGCTAAAGATTTTTAGTAGTAACTTATCTGAAACACTGAGTTACTTGCTCCTTAATTACTTTCCCTCAGCTACTCTTGCCCCTCAACTCCTCCTACCCCTTAGCGCTCAAATACGTTTGAAGAACTTACTACATTTGATCATATTATTAACGCTCCTATGATTGTTAATAATGATGCTAACTTTGCTTATCGTGGTCAATTTCTGTTTTTAAACTTGGTGATGCTTCTCATGGGGATGAATCATTGCCTGAGGATGAGACTTCCTCTAGGATGAGGCTTCTATAAATTCAAGTTGATTTAGAATGTTTTCTTTTGTATTAATCTGAACTTCCAGATCTCTAGTTTCATTTGCTTCAATTGTGTGCATTTAGATTGCTACATTTTGTTATTATGACTCTTACAGTTTGAATAGATTATTTTTGTTTAATTTCTTTTAAATGAACCAATAACTATAAGGGGGTTCTAGTTACACGTACCTCCAAATTTGATATGTATACCTCTTGTGTTTTTTTGTAAAACTTTATTTTTTGTTTTATCATTCGAAAAAGTTGTATTCCAGGAATAAAGTTTAATTATCATTTCCTCTCTCTCTCTCTCTCTCTCTCTCTCAAAGATTCTTCTCAATACCTATTCAAAAAAAAAAAAAAATTATTCTCCATACTCATATGGTTTGTACTTTTTCACTTAAAAATAAGTCAAAGGGATACAAATTTCCATAACCATTGTTATTAATCCCAACAACCTCAAGCGATAGCTATACACTAAGATTGAAAGATAACTTAGATTGTTTCTCATGAGATTGAACACAAGTTTAACAACACAAACTTAATAACAAAAAAAAATTTCTTTATCTGTTGATTTTATTTAGAGATTGATCTGACACCCTAACAACATAAGTTGTTAATAAACGGTATGGACGAAAGGAAAACATGGAAAGATAACTAGACTGAAATTTAATTTAGGTTGCACAGATGAAAAGGTAAGAAAGGGATACAAAACTCTTCTCCGAAAGAAACAATGAAACACCAGTAAACAGTCAGAGGGTAAGAAGGGAAATTAAATTTTACAATAATTAAATGAGGTATAGATATAGCAAATTTGGAGGTGTGGCTAGAACACCTAAAAAGTTATTTGAAATAGGTTCATGAGCATTCAATAAATGTCAGGAAGTTGCATTGCTTAAGAATGCTTAAAAAAAATATTCAAATGGAAATGTTATTCAACCTTATGTTGTGTTCCCTTTCAAAAACGATTCCCAGCTTAGAAACATATTTTATCTTCATTATGTTAATTTTTACGTAATGAGAACTCTGATATGGTGCAAATACAAAGTAGCTCTATGATGCTGAGAATAGTTGAAATAATCATCCAACCAAAAACAATGTTGGAATATATTTTATATTTAATCGGAAAAATTTTATTTGGTTATATGTTTAAAAAAGTAAGTAGCAAGCACATAATATTCTAATAAAAATCTAGATTGCTATCCATAAGCACAAAATATGTCTGTAAGTACATCAAAAATGTATGTACCTTTATATTGTTCTCTAAGGCATACAATTATCATTTTCATGCATTATCACTCTCCCAAGCCTCAGCATGGCAGGTAGGAGATCCTCTTCCAAACGGATAGTAAGCCCGCCATGGCTGCCGTACCAATTGTGAGGACAGCAATTGAGCACCAGATCATCCACTTCTTCCCTTCGACCTGCTTCTCCCTTTTTCCTTCTTGTGTCTCAGCTTATTCTCCCTCTCGTATTTCAACTGGCTACTCAAGGTATTCGAGGTGTCTTCAACATATTTCAACTAGCTTCTCAAGGTAATCGAGGTGTCTTCAGCTTGAATTCTCTGGTCAATCTCATTCTGAAGAGTATTTCTTACCTCAATTAGCTCATACTGATGATCGCAATCACATATACCCTCTCCCAGACCGAAGTGTTGATCCACCAGGGAGGAGAGATGCTTGAAAAAGGAAGTTGAACTAGCTTCCCTTGCTTCTCTGACCAATTTTTGCATTATAGAACATGCTGCCAATATCATGTGGTGTCTTATTGGCCTTTGCTCCTTACTTGATAATCATTGTCGATATGCGTACAGTCATCATCAAGGTTGATCTTCCTGATATTTGATGTCTTCATCAGGGTTGATCTTCCTGATATAGTCCAACGTCTCTTAAGAGTAAGCCTTATGGCACTAACTCTAACCAATCTTGTCAAACCTGCATCTCTCGAATTCTCTGGTATGCAGCATCCATGATCAATGGGAATCAACTGATCTTCTATGGAGAGGAGCAGGTTTCCTAGATGTCTGTCGGCATTGCCAAGACGAATGTCAAACACAGAAATTTTGTGAACTTCCTGCTCTAACAACTTTGAGAACTTATTATTGCCATAGTCCTCACAGGCTCCTTCACTCACCATATACTTTTAGAGAGACCTTTTTTTCCTCTGCTCTTCACCATTGAATTTCTCATGAAGACATTTCACCATTATTGTTGGCGGAACTGCGGATAATCCAATCTCTTCGGTGTAGCTCATTCGATAACCGCTTTGGGGGTAATCTAACATATATGAAGCGACTTCACTCACTGCACCCTCCCCAACTACACCCTTGACACTGCCAGCTCCTCCTCGAGGATAGTTCACCGCTCCTATCTTCTCATCCATAGGCTTGAACATAGATATGTGCTTCCTTTTACCATCATCAGAATAGTTAGACATCATGTATGCTCCACTCAACCCCGATGGAGCCAGTTTAGGAGGACAACCTCTTCCCATTCCATCTAAGGTAAAACCAATCGGCTCTTTCATCCCCGGGGAGAGCTCTATGTTGGGCTTGACAACAGCTTTGAGTTCCACATCGACATTGGGCTCTCTACCAGCAAACCGAAAACAATCACTTAGAAACCCTATTTCATCGGAAACATTAATGAAGAAGAAAACAATTTCAATATAAAAAATAAAAAATTTCAAATAATAATTAAATTACTCAAAACAAGACATAAATTGCTGCAGTGGGGCCGGGGCCGCGGTGGTCGACGACGGGTTGCCGGAATTCCGATTTGGTTGTTGGTGTCAGTGACGGTGACGCACTGGGCTAGGGCCCTTCATGCGTGGGTAAGGGCTCGGGCTGCAAGTTGGGGAGCCTAAGGAATGTGGAGAGTTTGTCGAGCTCAAGATATGGGCTGGAAGTAGAAGGGGTGTTGTGGCACCCTCTTTTGTTTTTTTTTTTAAATTTTGTTTTTTCTTTTCCAAGTCTAGTACATATAAAGGTAGCTTCATTTTGACTTGTGAGAGTATAGTTGTAATGCGTCTTAGCAGACGAGGTTGTTTAGTTTGTATTAAGCTTGCTATATGGTTTTTTACCCGTCATACTCTCACATGGGTGTTTGTAGTTTCTTGCCAAACTTTATGGCTGATCATCTAATAATTATATGAACTTCTATTTCAAAAAAAAAAAACAAGTTTTTAAACATGTAACCACATGATAAAAATACATGTAATCAAATACCTAAGATTAACTTGGCAAGATTAAAGCAACTGTCAAGTTGTAATATCGGTATACACTAAAACAAATTAAGTAAAAGACTTTGTAACGTTTAGTTACCTTGGTTGTGTTCATGCAAAAAGTCTGACTTTCATTGTTAGTGATTTTTATAATAATATGCAACTTACTGACAAAGTAGTTGATTACCAGCTTAATAATGGTTGAAAATTTTGAATGACGAGATGGTTTATTGATATATAGAATCAACAAAAAGCAGCAGTATTGGTTGTATTACTACTGATATTGGTGGAAATATATATATCCCTCCCAACGTACATCCAAATGCAAATCTAAAGCTCAATTTTGTTGCCTTATGTGCTGCAACATTGGTCTCTCTAAATACATGAGAAATATAAGAACTTGGTAAAAGGAAAAGAAGATGTCTATAATCCTTACCCAATTCTCAGCAAATCCAAGTCGCAATAAAAGAGCCTCTAAGGAGCTCCATTTCATTATGTCATATGTCTTACTAATGTTTGTCAATGATATAACATCCTCCCCAGAAATATTTGTATGAAATGAGAAACCTCATTGACTGTAAGAGTGTTGTCCATAATCAATCGATCTGGAATAAAAACACTCTGAACATGAGATATAATATCCAGTAAAACAAGCTATAATATGTTAGCCACCGCTTTTGAACAAATTTTGTAAAATTGGAATATCAGAAACCTGGTAGGACTATCAACTTTCGGAATCAACCATGCTTATATGAGTAAAATTGACCTCACCCAATAAAGTCCTTGAATGCAAGAAACTTCGCACTGCAACTACCTCATCCGGTCCAACTACTTTCCAATAATGCTGAAAGAATAAAAGAGATATTCCATCCGGGTGAGGAGCTTCGGTTGGATACATCTGAAACAAAGCCTCCTTAAGTTCCTAAGCTGAATATGAGGCACAAAGAGCCTCATTCATCTCCGTATGAACCTTTGGAGATAATAGGTCCACTATTGAGCGCGCGCGGTATCAACTGTCATACCCTAATTTCCGAAAGATAAATTTCAAAAATTGTGGCATGATCTAACTTAAATATAAATATCCCAACCGGTTTAAATACAAAACCAAACAACTAGAACTCAATAACGGAAAAGTAATATCATACAACCCATCCCTGAGTTAAATATTACACTTCCTTATTTACATAAACTTGAAATACAAGAACATGAGAACAATCTCATGAGCTTAATATTACCTACCCGATTTACAAAACTATACAGAGTACAGCAAAAGCCAAAAAGAATCCTGGCACTAAGTCTCCACCTCAATCCTACTGATCATCACCTGCAGGTCTAACCCCTACACCAATAATTGGTGCACCGGGATTGTAAAATAACAAACCCGGTAAGCTAAAAAGCCCGTATGAGTAAACTTAAAAATAACACAACATCATCACATCCAACATTTCACAAGAGAGATTTGATCAATAATTAAAACCACAATTCCAACATTCTTTCAAATAACATGTACCCATGAGTCCCAGGTATTGATGAAATACCCCTCATGACCTACAACAACACAATTGTGTACCCATGGGACCCAGATATGATAAGGTATCCCCCATGTCGTACACTGACAGACGGACTAGAGTTCTATTCCTAACCGCAACCAATCACCCGACCAAAGGCTTGGAACCCGGTTTGACTGTCCAATATCAAAACACAAAATAATAAATAACATCAGAACCGCAACCAATCACCCGATTAAAGGTTTGGAACCCGGTTTGACTGTCCAATATCAAAACACAAAATAATAAATAGCATTAGAACCGCAACCAATCACCCGATTAAAGGCTTGGAACCCGGTTTGTCTATTTAATATCAAAACACAAAAATGATAAATAACATCTTAATCGTAACCAATCACCTGATTAAAGGCTTGGAACCCGGTTAGGCTATTTATCCAACAATCACAATATCACGACATCATAAATTATAACCTTCCACATTGATATATTTACATGAACAATTTAACTTACCTATGAGTCATTGGCGATCAAGCTCATATATTTTAAAACAACAAAAACATGATTTTTTTTCAATTATAATCATTAACAAAAATCATTCATCGTATCATCATAATCCTTATCATCAAAATCAACCATAAATAATTGGTCACAAAGTGGACCTTTGGTGAGAATTACTCACCTAAATACTCCCGCTGCGTCTTCACAAAAACACAAGAGCCAAGCTAACCACAACCTCACACATCACCTAAAATCGTACAATTAAAAACCTTAGAAACCAAAATACTAAAGGATAACACAATACCCTTAAACTAACCCTTAGCTTAAAGGAGGACAATTTCCCAAAGTCATTGAACTCAAAGACACAATTGAGCTGCTTTAAATCTTCAAAACCTAACTCAAACTCAACCAAGCCAAAACAAAAAAACCTAAGTCCTAACATGCAAACCTTGCTCAAAACATAGCCAAACTATCACTCAACATGATCACAGCAGCAAGGACTAGCTAACCACAGGAAACTAAGGCCACAACTCAGCCGGACGCGCCGCCACAAGCGGCGGCGAGTGAGCCCCACACGCCACCCCAAAACTTCTGAATTAGGAGAAACTCACAACATGAAACTTGTAGATTGAAGTATGGTGAACAACTTTAATACCTGAGGTTTTGACTGGTTCGGCTGGGATTGGCCGGAAAACGCCATGAAACTTCCAAACGGAACCAAAAACAAAAGCTGCAAAACTGGTACCAAAACTTGGTTTTCAGGTCACCAAATACGTATAAACATCACTAGAGGAAGGAAAGGAGCAAGACTCACCTAACTCTCGCCCGAAACGCCGCCGAAATCGTCGGTTTTCCGGCGATACAGCAGCAGCTCCGCCGCCACGGCATGACGGCAGGCGGGACCGCTCCAGAAATGGAGAGGAAGTCCGTGCGGACCGAACGGGACCGGTGGCGACCGGTTTGGTGGCCGGAGGAGGGAGAAATCGAATGGAGAAAACCAGAGTGCGGGAGGAGGTCGGGAGAGGGAGGAGAGAGAAAGTGATTTCTGATTTTAGGTTTCCAAAAATACCTCCCCCACATTTTTCTACTTATACAGTTTCCAAACCCGGAAACTAATTTTCTCTAATCATAACTTTCTCATACTACCTCCGTTTTGGGCGTGCCGCATGTCTACGAACTCGTATCGACGAGCTCTACAACTTTCATGAAGGAAGTTTTCGAAGATAACTTACGAAAAAACAGTCAACTTTTGGGCCTCTTAAAAGTCAAAGTACCTTAAAAATACTTTCGAAACTTCAACTTCGCACAACTAAAGAATTTCCATAAATAATCCTTCATTAAATATGGGAATAACACAATGAAAGTAAAATGAAAATCTAGGGTATTACATCAACCTATGTTGCTTGACACATATCTGTGAAGTAGTTCACCACCACCTCCTCCATACCCTGCTCTCTATCCCTCCATCTTCATTGAGTATTAAACAAGTCTTAGCGTTGATTCTTATCTTTCCCGTTAGAAGCTTTTTTGGGAAAATATTTCGTATTACGATCTCCATCATGGAACCACATGACTTTTGCCCGTTGTTTCTAATAGGCATGTTTCGCATTGAGGAGCCTTTCAAGTTTCTCCGAAAGGACTACATACTCATCCTGATTTTGAATCGAAAGAGGCAATGACAATAAGGCCTGAAGCCGACCCTGCAAGGCTTCTATCTCCCGACCCCTCACTCCAAAGTCTGAGCGCGGCTAATCATTGAGTGCAAACCTAGTGAACTTGATCTTGTTTATTGCATTGTACATGGGGAAACCCGGCTTATCAAAATTCCAACCAACTCGCACCACATCCATACTCTCCACATACTAAACCCAAAAGCTTTCAAAAAGTGATATCCTTTATGTTTCTTAGTTTGTTGATGTACAAGTTGTCGAAACACTCTCAAAAGGATGGCAACGTGATCGCCATGAATAAGAGGAAGGTTCCAAACCCTAGCTGCATGAAACACATCCAACCAGTCCGTCGACACAACACCCTTGTCTAACCTACTGCGTATACCTGGTCCCTTCCAAGTGAACATAAGGCCAAAGAAACCGAGATCGAAAAGCTCACAATATGAGAGAGCATCTATTTGTCCCGACGCACTTCACCTCCCTCCTTTTTAGAACTATTGAGAAGCTCATTGAAATCCCTAATGGCAACCCAATGTAGAGATGATTGATCTCGGAGAGTTCGTAATAGAGACCAAGTACGGTGACACTCTGATGTTGCTAGATGATCATAAAAGCCAGTCAAACGCTAGCGCACCCTTGAACCATCAATATCTTGAAGCTCGACATCAATATGATTCATTGATTTCGATTTGAAATCCACCTTTAGACCATCGATCCAAAATAAAGCTAATCCTCCAGAATGACCAACGAAAAACACTGCCTCACAGTTCATCATAGCCAAGTCCAATTGCAAATTGCTCATGTAGTCTCTATCGTGTATTTTGGTTTCACTCAAAAACACAAAGACCGGTTTCTTTTCACAAACGACCTTGCCAAGAGCTTGAACCGCGACTTCATTGTTTAGGCCATGACAGTTCCACGCGAGGATTTCCATGGAGAGATTAGAAAGAATGGTGCCAAAACAAAAAAACTCAAACCCTAGCAGACGCAAGGGAGACGTTTTTTTATTATAAGAAATAAAGATAGAAATAATGTATTTTAGACCAAGGTGGTCTAAGTCTAGTTAGAGCTTACATATTCATTTCCTTAACAAAGTTGGCTAGGAACAACATAACAAAGAACAAATTTGTCCCTTCAAGTCATCTCTTTTCTTCTTATTTCTAAAACGAGCACCTTTGCTACCCATCATCTTAAAATGTATTTGTTTCTCTTAATTAGTGGAATACCGAACTCATTTGTAGGAATAAGACTTTGTGAAATACAATTTGATTATGACATTTGATTGGTTAAAAAAGAATTAAAAGTTTTCTCTTGTAAAAAACCAAATATCCAAATATGATAACTATTAGATTTTAGTTTGGTGAATTTGGTGAAGACTGAAGACCGAAAGGAAAGTCATGATAGTTTGGTGAAGAGTAGCGCGTTGTTTTGGTCCCCCATTTTTATGAAACTCCCAACGGCACACACCCCAAATCGCATATTCTGCGTTGGGCGGGGCACAGACTTTTCCACGCCTCATCCAAATTCCCGCGAAAAACCGCCACCGCCACCACGACGTCGTCTCCGGTTCAATTTCCGGGAGAATCCAAAGCGCCGGCGACGGTCATGGCTTCTTCGTTGCTCAACGGAGAGAGAGCCGTCGTGGCGCTGTTCGTCGGCCGCGTCGTCTTCTCTCTACCGCTCTCTCTCCTCCCTCACGGCCTCGCTCTCTCCCTCCTCGCTATCTCCGCTCTCGTCCTCGACGTCGTAGCCGACTCCTCCGCCGCTCTCCTCTCCCGATTCCGCACCAGGTCTCCTCCTCACCTCTCAATTTCTGCTCGCTTTTGAATTTCTAGGGTTTGCTCATGCAAATTTCAATGTTTCAGGCCCGGTGCTTCGTCTGGTATATTATTGGGCGCCGTCACGTTGCCCACTGTTATGATCTCCAAAATGATACAGCTGTCTCGAGCTTTCTCACTCGATCAAGTTGCCTATCAAGGTAATGCTTGAGTTTTGATCGTTATTTTCATTGTTATGTATCGTCTGAGCTGAAATAGTTCAGAGATTAGCTGAATTATTGAGGAAAGAAGATTGGAAAATCCGAGAATTATTGAGCTGTAATGTGACTCGTGATAAATATAAGCTTCATTGAGTTGATTTCTCGGTCCAGATTACAAACTTGTTAGAAGGAATATGAGAGAGATTGTATAGTTAGGCAGCATATGCTTTTCTTCTCAATTAGAGGTTACATTGCTGGTTTTATTTAGACCAAAATTCTTGGAGGCTTTTGATGTATTAGCCTTCCGTTGTCAATTCATACCCACTTTTGTAAATGGAAAAGCAAATGTTTCTCTCTTCTGTAATATTGGAAGCTAGAATTTCTCCTCGTTTTTTTTTGGTAATGTGTATCGATGGATTTGACTATCTCACCATGTGAACCTGTTTTCTACAATGTCCAGTTGAATGACCTCTCCAGAATAGGGTTTAGGAGTCTAAGCTGACTTGGCACAATCCAATAGATTGCATGAAGCTGTTGCGTGGTTGGTAGAAGTTTTATGTAGAGGTAAAAAAGGGGCTAATTCTGGGATGATCATTGCAACACCTGCATTGTGGGACATTTATATGGGGAGAAATGAGAGCATTTTTGATAATGTAAAGGGAGAGCATCAGGACCTTTTGTGGGAAAAGGGTCAAATTCTGGGGATCTTGATGTCATGGACTTCAAGATATGTAGACTAGAACATATAGCTAGCACATTCATTGGACATCTCACCTGTGCTGTAGTTTATATACTTTCTTAGTAAAAGAATTCTTCTTCTTAAACCAAAAAGAGTCTAATAGTAAGAGAAAAGAATATAGTGGATAATTAAAGATGAGGAGAAGCCGATGACATTTTCAATGTTTTTCTGTCTTTTGCAGTGTTCATTAACAGCTAAAATATGAGTTGTGACTCCTTTTGTTAGGTTGCTTCGTATCTTGTTATAGCAGTGTATCTTCTCCATCTTCAAGATTATGGCCCTCCTTTCCTCTTACTTTTTTATTTGAAAAAAAAAAAAATCAGTTTTTAAACAAGAAGCCAAATACAATGAGGCGGACAAGGAGTCCGCTTTAAATAACTAATGAGGGCAGCTAGAGCTGAACGGCTTAGCAGCTCATCTATCAATGCTAAATCAAAGCTTAGGGGCTTATACTACAGCTGCTTGCCAGTTAAGAATAATGGAAGAAAGATTATATTCCTTAAATTCCTTAGAAGTGGAAGCCCATAAGGATGCCCATAACTTGACTTTCTCACACAGGTCTTCCCTCTCTGCACCACCATAGGTATCATTGTATCAAATAATCTTTTATTTCTTTCTATGCAAACCACCCTAGTTACAGCTAGCACCCCACACCCCTCCTTTTCTCTCTACTTTTCTGTCTATGTAAATGTGGATTTTGGTAACACTTGAAGGTTAACTGTTGAACTTATTCTCACTTCTTATAAGCTGTTTTGGGAGGATTTCACGCTTCACATCTCTAATTGTTTGGTGATTTTTTCTATATATACTGTACAGAACTTGAATCTTTGTCGATGCAATACTGGGCCATTTCTGCCAGCTCCTTGAGTGTACTTATTTTCCTCTGCATAACTATATGGTGTGCACCTGAGAATAAGCCTCCCCCTTCTTTACCCAGTTTTTGGCATGCAATTCTTAGCTTAAGTTGCATAGTATTGCACACAGCAGTGTGTTGTGTAACTCTTGGTACATCATCTCTCACTAGTAAGTTTTCTGCACTACTTCTGAATTGAGTTACTAACGTGTAAAGAGTCTTCTGCTTCTAATTAAATCAATTGGCTGTTCCTCACCCTGAGTGTCATTTTTTATTTTTCAGGCTCTGAGGCTGCATTGAAGTTATCGTGGATGCTCTGTCATGGATTGGCAGTTGTAAAGTTAATTAAACATGTTTTCAGAACTTTTCCATCTTGTGCTTCTGTTGGTATGTGCCATGCCACTTCTGTTTCCACCTCATCCTTCTTTTATGCAATTGAATTTTTCTAATAGCTTGAACAACCAGTAAAGAAGAATTTAACTGCTAAACCGGAATGTTTGGCTTAGCTTGTTCGGTGATACTATGCTACCATTGGCATAGCTTCTACTGATCAATGAGGAAAACATAATTAATTTAGTTGATATGTCGTGGCAGATATTTACGTTCTTTTGATCTGTAAATGACCCGATTGACTATGAGTAACTGAAGTCGAATTGCTTTATTATTAGCTTCTGCAAGTGATTAGATGTCTTTCTCTATGTGTGTGTGGTGTTTTTTTTTTCTTGTTTCCTGGCCTTTTATGGTTATCTTCAGGGAATTCTTCTGTATATCTTGGTTTAAGCAATAAATTTCTTGATCTTATTAATGACCTCTCTGTCTGGGTTTTTTTTTTTTTTTTTTTTTTTTTTTTTTTTTTTTTTCAGGGGAAGCATGTCTAGTGACTTCAGGTCTTGTTCTCTATTTTGGTGACATGTTGGCATACACTATAGCAAAGGTGATTGTTTTTCTGCTTTTGAGAGCTCTTTCTTTTTCTTTAGAAACGCTGGCTTTATACTTGCATCTTATTTTTGTAAGATTATTCAAACAGGTGTCTGGCTTCTTGATTAAATCAGATATGGTACAATATGGAAGTAAAACAAGTGAGATAAATATTATCATACAGGTACGTTTCTTTAAGAGATGAACATGATTGCAAATATTCTTGTTGGATTGAAAGGTTGTTCAATTTTATGCAGGGTTTACTGCTTGGTCTTCTTCTTTTTCCAATGGTCTTCAAACTTGTTCTCCGACTATGTGAATGCTCTTTCACTACGGCTCGCTTTGAAGTGAGGACAAAAAATGAGATTTGGAGATCAATTATATTCTTTTCATCTCTTGGATTTATCATGATTGTGCTCATTCCAGCGTGGATGCAGTTTGTTCAGGATTTTCAAATGCATCCGTTCATATGGTAACATCTTCTGACTCTCAAGTTTAAACATTTTATCTACTTTTTCTTCTTAGATGTGATGGTCTGTTGGACTCCAGTACTGGAAAACTGGATCCCGGAAGTATTGTGTGTTGGGATGTGTTAACCAGATTGCAGTTCTGAGGGGTGCTGCAATTTGTTAACTCGATGGCATAAATTACCTCTGATTCCTTTGTGGGTACTCCAATATTACGTTGCTGGACGTAGAATTCATGTTTCACTAATATGTGACATAATGGCTCTGTCAGAGTATGTGACATAATGGCATTGTCAGACTGATGACCTTGAATAGTCTTTCCTACATTTTCTACGTATCAAGTCATGAAGATAATTTTGAATTGTTCTTCTGTATTCAAGCAACAACCTAATGAATATGCACGAGTTGAATTTTTAAAAAGCTTGTATACCTGACTACCTGAGCATTCTCGTTTGATGCATAGCTTGATTATTTTGTGTCGGTAAACTACTCTGAAAAATAAAAAAAAATCAATAATAGAAAAGCAGTTTTCATTCTATTTACCAAAGTATATAAGTTCTATTATTCCCGATGACCATCTTGATCAGGCGTCAAATCTATTTTGGCAGGGTACTTTCATTTATATTTTCGGAACCACTCAAGAGGTTATCTTTGTGTGCCTACTGGGTTTGTGTGATATGTGTATCTGTTCTGAGGTTCTACAACATCTCAAAGAATAGTAAGATTGAGAGAATTTTACTCCGTAAATACTACCATTTGATGGCTGTCTCAATGTTTGTGCCTGCTCTTATCTTCCAGGTGATTTAGACTAACAACAAGCTGTCATCTTGGTACATTTTCAGCTTCTTCCATATAGTTATGGTGTCCATGTGCTTATTGTATGTTTCTTTTCCAGCCAAAGTTTCTTGACCTAGCATTTGGTGCAGCGTTGGCAGTTTTTTTGGCATTGGAAATTGTTCGAGTAAGTAGTCAAACTCCCCAATCTAATCCATATTTAAAAAAAAATTTAATTGTCTCATGCAAATTTTGAGATCCATTATCATAAGAATAGTAGTTGTGAGACGCAAAGTTTAACCAATTTATTCGAATTTGGGAATTAATATCGAGAATGAGTCAACTTGAAGTCTATATGTTTCTTAATTTATTCTACTTGACCATAATTTTGTGACTAGGTATGGAGAATATGGCCATTGGGACAATTTATACATAAATTCATGAGTGCTTTCACTGATCACCGTGACTCAGATCTTCTTATAGTCAGGTATGGCATGGCTTCTTCTGATCAATCAGAGCTTTATACACATTAGTATGATATAAGGAACAATATTTCATGACATATGCTTTCTTCAGCCACTTTTCACTCTTGTTGGGATGTGCTCTTCCTATTTGGCTCTCGTCTGGGAACAATGATCGACCACTATCCCCTTTTTCTGGAATTTTAAGTCTTGGAATTGGAGATACAATGGTGAGTCTGCTCACATTTGATGAACATGACCGGAGTTACACACATAGCCTACTCTCTTGTAATGGTTTTACTTTTATTTCCAGGCATCAGTTGTTGGGCACAAGTACGGGGTACTCAGGTGGAGCAAAACTGGAAGTAAGTATCTATTGATTTATTTTATCAGACAAGGTTTTCCCAGTAGTTTGCTTATTTCTGTGCAACTTTGTCTGTTGGTAGAGAAAACCATTGAAGGGACTGCAGCTGGTATAACATCTGTCCTAGCTGCTTGCTCCGTTTTGCTTCCCCTTCTAGCATCTACTGGATATATTGTTACCGAGGTATGCATCTCTATTCTAACCCTGCTAAATTGGCATAAGACCATTGTTGCTCGTGGAACCTTTACTTGGATAGCTGAAGTGGTGCTATGGAAAAGGAATCATGAATTTTATTGGTTCCTGAATAAAATGTCACCAAGTATTAGTTGAATCTGATAACTATAGCATGTGCAAGTAATTTAAGTCCAATGTATGTTTCCTACTTTAAAACAACCGTTCTCCTGAGAATCAAGATTACCTTTTTTCTGCTACTGGTTTTTGTCTGTATTACATTCATGTGTGCATGTTTTAATGTCCTCCCTCCCCTCCCCAAAATTGTCAATGACGCCTAGATTCTGGTATCTGGATTTGTTTTTTTGAAAGGTGGTAACTGGATTTTTAATCACATTTGTATATGTTTTTGTTACCGAATTTGCAGCATTGGATCTCTATTCTCGTAGCTGTGACTGTGAGTGGTTTATTGGAGGCTTACACAGCACAACTTGACAATGCTTTCATACCACTCGTTTTCTACAGCCTGCTCTGTTTGTAAGTGCTTCTCCAAGTCCTAGGAGGGAAATACCAAAATACAAATTTCAGCGAAGACAGCTGGGTAAAGTCATCCTTTACATTTATGTGCTTCCTGTGAGCACTCTTTTTGTAGATACAACTAATCTGCTGATGTACAGATTGAAAAATAGTTTTCGTTTTAGAACTTAGGAATACATATAAAGGGCATTTCACTCATTGTGCCTCTACATGTAGTATTGAAGAAATACACTAATTTTTAGTTTCGTCCTGAGGTTTGGTTAGGGAGAGAATCACATCGTAGAGACGGCGTAGCAGATTTCTGTATGAATACTGGACACCGTTTGTTGTTGTAAGAACATAAATATATTAAGTTTCCTCATGGTGTTGCTGTACCTTTGTAGTTGTTACTGTACTTTATTTTTCTAGTTTTGCTGTTTCCTAGCTTGGTTTCTAGTTTGCTGCTGTGTTTCTTCTTCTAGGTTTGCTCTGTTCTGTTGTCAGACTGTAAAAAGTAAAAACCACAAACGACTTTAACCCATGTGCATAGACGACGGTGCATCATTGAAATTCGTCCCTTCACCGTCATCTCCTTAGCTGTCAGTCTGTCACCTTCCCTTTCATGACGTCCGTTTATATTGGACCTAATCTTTGGGTAACCTAGCTGCCCACGTGTGGATTTCGAATGAACGGATTAGATTAACCAAAGAGAGAACCCTAATACCTAGCCCTGTCCTATAAAGAGGAACATTGGTACTGAGCCGAAACGCAAGCAAAGCTTCACCAGAGCCTCTAGCAAACCAATTCTCTCGAATCTGAAGAGATGCGCAGCAGCAGGACTAGTATGCTTTCTTGTCTTCCCTCTACTGCTTCTGCTCCTGTTGTTTCCCTCAGAAATTACCTAGCCTTGTCAAATCCAGAGCAACCCATCTTGGGAAGCTTGTGAGGACGTCCCAAACTGAATCATGTTGGGGATTCCTTCAAATTTTTCCATGGGATCCGTTTCACGTGGATTTTGTGACAGTAATATTCATGCTGTCATCTCTTTGGATAAACAAATCTCTTGTGCTGTATTGCTCCTGATGCTTATAGCTATTGCCATTTGAATCATAGTAGGACGATTCTTGAACTCTGGTCTTCAACCAGATGTCATCCCTTGTGCTTCTCTGATTGGAGATCTTCAATCAGATCTCACCGGATAGAGACTGCTAGGAAAAGTTGCGTGTGACACTATTCTCGGGAGTTTGAGCAGAGATTCAATGGTAGCAGTGGAAGCAATGAACCTCTTCTCAGAAATGAGAATGATTGGTAGAGGTATTGCGAACCTCTTCTCAGAAATGAGAATATTTTGTGGAATTCAACAGTTTTGTAATTGTATTGAGTTGTAATTGCATTGGTCAACGGATATTGCAAGGGTAGAGAGTCAACGAGGCTAACAGCCTTACGAGCATATTTACCCTTGCAATATCCGTTGATCAATATAATTACTTGTACCGCTCTTGGTGAAGCTTTTTGCAAAACGGGGAGAATTCAAGACAGAAGATTTATTCTCTGAAACAGAATATGGTGGTGGTGTGGTGTTCTCTGCAGATGCATCAACTATGGAAGTTGTTAGTTGGTTTATTGTTTAAGGCCATATTACATCCAGCTTTGTTGTTGTAGTTAACAGATTCATAATAAAATTGATTTGAACATTTGAAACAGATAATTTCCGTATGAGAATGTAATGTGAATATGTGATAGCTCTGCACCTTCTAAAACCGGATGTACTATACGTTATCTATCAACATTGATTTTCCTAATTCAGATTTTATTTTAGCACTGCCATGTCTTTATCTTTTTACATCCAGATCTTTCCATCTCATTCAAAGCATCATGGATAAATTTAGCTGCTTTCTCTTATTTCACTGGTTACCACTATCATCAGCCAAGGGCTGAAAGTAACAGTTCTTTTCCCTTTGTCGAGCAAATTGAGGCGTTTATGCTTGTTCTTAACCACAATACGGATTGAAACAAATATACTATCTGGGAACTTTCAATACTATTGACTGATTTATAGCTAGACGCCTAGATTGATAAGCTGCTCCTTATGTGGTGCCCGTACTAGTATGGATTTATGAATAGCAGATTAGAGCTATTAGGAAAGAAGCTAATTGATTATGGTATGTTTTGCTTATGAAGATCTCATCTTACCCGGTAGAAGGACTATAGTGAGTAGTCATATAGAATATTTAGAATAGTAGGATGTATTTTCACTCACTTGTTTTTTCTTTTGGCCTGAATGATGTTTAATATTCTCCGGCCTTGGCAGAATGGTAGGATATGTACATAAGAGAGATACTTCGAGATACATGCCATGTAGCAATGGGAGCTCATCCCATGCTCTGTAATTTTATTTCTTAGATACGAAGTTATGGCTTACTTGGCTCGTTCTCAGCATATAAAAGATGCGCTATACAAGTTTCAGTCTTGAAGAATGTACTGGTAATGAGTTGGATGAGTAAATGATTTTACATAGATGATCATCTCGAGTAAAAAAAACCTGGTGATCCATTTGATTCGGGATAAAAATAGGCATATGCCCGGTCTTATTTCGAAAATTTCAAGACTACTACTGGGATGAACATATCCCTTGAAACTACTACTGGGACTTGGATAAATAATTTCATGAACCAACGTACTAGCTACTTAGCTAGTAAACTAGAAACTTAACCCAAACTAATCAAACTTGGAAATTGAAACTACAGTATCTAGAAAATATGACTAGTCTTCCCACACACCAATCATAATCAGCCTGCAAGAGGATTGAGCACCTGCCCCATGAACAGAACTGTTCCCGTCCTGTTTTTCCTTATGAGAAACATGAAGGGGTGATCAGCCACAAATTCTTCTATCTCTTTAGGCTTAGGGGGCGAACCCATGCTACAATATTCTTCAGCACAAGTAGCTGCTGCCGCTGTGGTGCCATTTTCATCAACATCTATTACAGATTCGTGAAATATCGCCATTGAATCACAACCATCCCCCATCCCTATTTTTTTCAGAACATCCGAAGCTTCAAACCCGGATGATATCTTAAACTTAGGAATCAAGAATTTCTTCACCCTAACCCAAGTAAAACTCTCAAATTTCAGATTAAGATGGCGGTCCAGAAACCCGGACTCGGAACAAACTCTCTCAGCCAGAGCCGGTAGCCCATCTCTTGCATCAGGAAGTAGCCACAACATAGAGAAAGATCGAGGGTCGTGTTTATATGTCCCATTGTCAAAGTCCTCCAGAGCACAGTCCCTGTAACGAAGACTCAAGACTTTAAAGTCGTCAAAGACAGCGATAAAGAGTTCATGGCTACTAGTCATGTAAGGCACTCCCTTCACTGACTCTCCGTTCAGAAGATAAAACTGTCTTCCGACTTTGGTGGTTTATAGAAGTAATCGTCGTTCCAAGTTGCCTTGAAATACAAGGCATTTGCGAATATGAGACCCGTGGCACTGTGGACTGAGCCAGGAGGAAGAATCTCAGGGATAAGTCCTTTGGTCTCTTTCTCAACCCATGAGTTCACTTGGATTCTCACCTTTTCCGGATCGGTTTTGAAATCAACTTCGTTTAGAGCCGCCTTGTATGAATCCAACAAAACTTTTTTGTATGATTCCTCAAGAGGAGTAGACTCGTCGACCCAGAGACCGTTTGTGAAGTTCAAACGTGGTCCGCCTCTGCTTGGTGTGTCGGCCATAACGGACCTCCTTCACGTGATCAAAATGATTTTTAACCAAGTTTGAAAATTGACCATATTGAGGGAGGAATACTCATAATTGTTGTTGTCATCATTATTCTCTGTAATTGCGTTCCTGTATAACTCTTGTACCAAAATTCTTTTTATTCTTATTCGATCCTTTCAATTCACCAACGTATCAAAAGAAGACTCCTCTTTTTATTATTTGTTTATATTTTTATTTCAAGTGTTTGATACAACAAAAGACTGCTCTTCTTATTTCATGGAGCTCATCTTTCTTTATCTCATACGACTCATCTTCCTCTTCAAATATTGTATTTTATTGCTGATAACAAGTTGAGAAACATGACCCTATTTGAGAATGAAAAATTTTAAGAATATTACATGACAAATGATCCACTCATAATTTTAGTGTTTCAAGTTTCAAAACAATCATAAAGGTACATGACATTAGAATCATGACACATATTTAGTACATGACGTCAGTAACGCAGTTAATTCTATGTAATTTCTTAATTTTCAAAGGGTGATTTTGGGTTTTCTCCATTCTCCTTTTTTTTATACTTGTTTTACTCTTTCTCTATTTATATACTCTTTTTTTAATTTTGTTAACTCAGACCATAATCTTAATGACTTTGATGTCTGCAACTCTGCAAGTAGATCACTCTATTCCATTTTCTGTTTTAATTTTGGTCTTCCAGAAATTGCAGTTTTGTTACTAGTTCAGCAATGAGAATTGGATCTTATGGGCTCAAAAATGACTTTGCTGCTCAAAAAAAATTATTACTAGTTCAGCAATGAGAATTTGATATTTTTGATTTCTCTGTCCTTAGTACTTATTAATTTTAATAATTTATTACTGCTAAATTAGGGAGTAACCGATTTGTCCCTCAAATTTTAACGGAAAACACACAAGATAACGGAGGACATAACGGCATATACATATTTTTGGTTGAGATTAGAAGTTCATGTACCTTTATGATTATTTTGAAACTTGAAACACCAAAATTAAAAGTGGACTATTTGTCATACACTGTTTTT
The DNA here is from genome assembly GCA_009720345.1 of Fragaria iinumae. Taxonomy (NCBI): domain Eukaryota; kingdom Viridiplantae; phylum Streptophyta; class Magnoliopsida; order Rosales; family Rosaceae; genus Fragaria; species Fragaria iinumae. The sequence continues at coordinate 17,801,981 of CM019117.1, read as the reverse complement.
TAAATTTTCTCATTTGAGAAACATGGCATAAGAAGAAGAAATCTGTTTTGTTAAATTCATGAGTAGATCGAACCAGTTACTTTCAGAGTCATCAACACCATAATGAAACGGAGAGGCCAATATTACGTTCAGATTGCAACTCTCATAGAAATTTCATCTCTTTTGCGTTGTTAGATAGTTGTGCAAGTACCAAGAGATCTTTTTTCATCAAACTATCGCAAACAAAATAGGGCTTGTGGAAGTTAAAGATCAAACCAAATTCATATAAGATCCAAAATATTGGTCAAGAATTTCAACAAAATAATGAAAAATAATCTCAAGACCTCAAGTTCGTTAATGCCTTGATGGATACTTATAGAGAAATAAAACTAGGGTATCAGGGTATATTTTTATAAACAACGTGTATTCTCTTCACCCTGCAAAATTGAAGACTTGAGTCCTCATTCAAAGATTATTCCATTGAGCTAGTATAGTAGTCCAGTTCTGTCATTTCAATGAGTTTCTCTTCAACTAGTGTTTGGATTCAAAAGTAATGGCTACAAGTCTTGGATTCATATTTACATAAGAAAGAGGAGCTGCATATTTCTGTATTCATGGGAATTGAGATTGACAATAATAAGGTAAATATGATTTTATTTAAATGAGGTTGATGAATGAGCACTTTAGACATTTGTTTCATTCATATGGTCATTTTTCATCTATTTAACAAAACAAGGTTAAAAATCAATTTGGATGCCTAAAATTGGTTATTTATCAAAATTTCTCAGACAAAATTGTAGGCTAGGGAGTTGAGGTCGTCGGTGGACTTTGAGTTGAGAAAAGAAATGAAGTGGGGATTGTTTGTACGGGCGGCGATTAAGTTGAGAACGATGTGGATGGATCGGAGTAGATCATGTTCTTGCCCTTGAACTCAGAATCAAGGAGTTGTTTTGTTATCTTGAGGGCCACATCGGTTTGTTGGCTGACGGGTGTTTGGAAGGCTTCGAGATACTTGTAATCCATTGTTGGTGCTTGTCAAGGTGAAAGGAGAGGAGTGTAAAGGTCGTATTTATAAAGAATGAAACTGCTAGGGTTCCATAAGGTTTAGGATTTCGTATAGGATTTCTAACTAGGTTTTTTTTTTTTTTTTGGTTAGGGATTCGGTTTGGGGTAATACTAGAGGGCCTTAATAAGACCTAAGATTTATGCTCTTAATCTTACGTTGCATGCCATATCACCTAGACATATCGTTGAATTAAAAAAATCATGTCATTGTTCTAGGATATTCTATATCTTTCTAGATATTCTTTATGTGTGTCTTGGCCTTATGCTATTAAGATATGTAGTTTGACTAGATCTATGTATTCCTATCCTTACCATATTGGTATTGTGTAATTCCCTATATAAAGGGCACCTATCAATGAATAAGATGATGATTCTCTTGCTATCTCTTTGTCTCTACACTTTATCCTTCATCACGTTATCATGCACTTTGCTCTAACCCTAGAACTAATAGCCCACCATTTGTTTTCCAAACCCTAAAAAACAATTCTTTCTCAAACCAAAAGTTTTCGGCCCTGCCTCGGTCTCGACGCTGTCGCTGCTCCCGACCGCCACTTCCCAGCCGTCAGCCCCGCCTTCTTTTCTGTTTTCACCGATCGAGCTTTAAATCAAGAAATCCGAGTTTTTAGAAGAAATTTTACGGTATGTTTTAAACCCTAAACTCTTCAAAGTTCAATAAACTCGGGGGAGATAAAGTGCTTTCTCCCCTTCTTCATCTCCATTCTATGCTTGGGATTTTGTGTGTGCAGGTACCAAAAATCCCAGAATTTTATTCGCGGGTCAAGAATGTGTTTGATCACTCTTGTTTCCTTATCCGGGTTGTGTATGATCAACCCCGACCTATCACCGGATTGTGTTTGATCAATCCGAGACCTTTTCCGAATTGTGTTTGATCAATTCGTGGCTTTTCCGGATTGTGTGTGATCAATCCGAAGGACAAACCATTAAAAGCATTGTTTGTGACCTCTATCGAGTCTCATAACAGCTTGGTTTTATATGCAAGAGCAATGTAACATTCTGCTCCTTTGAGTTTTGACATACTCGATGCCTAAGGCGGATCTTCGCTTGGTATCTGTGGAACTTTTCATTGGAAAGGATTAAACCACATGTTTTGACCCCCAGGCTAACAAGCCTAGATACGGAGATTTCACATCTCATGCGCTCAAAGTCTTTGAAGCGCTACACCAACAAAAGCCTTCAATGACAATTTGTGCAAAAAGTATGACCACAAAGTACTATGGAATGCACTCATGGAGTGCTTCTTGAAAGATTCATATAACTCTACTTGTTGAGTTATTAGTCAAGTGGATTGCTTACCACCTTAATTGACTACATATTGTCGATGATCTTTTGTGGCATCATGATCCATAATCTTTAGCGGATTCGATCATCATCAATCATCATCAAGTTCTCTAGGTCCTCCAAGTTGGTTTGGAATTATCAATGAGACTTGATTTTGATTATACAATTGCAAACGAGAATTGTATATATGCTAATACGATAAACATATTTAGGATTGTCCCCTAATGTGGGGACAACAATATGGGTCACAACAATGGTAGAAAACGCAGTGCCGATGTCTAGAAAAGAGGGGGAGGTGTCACCGGCCCTAATGGCGACACTCCCGATCTAGACACCAATTTGTCAAAACTACTTATGCCAACTCATGACAATGTAACTATTGTGGATCTCCGGATCACTGGTTCAAGAGTTGTCGAGCTCTCCTTCAAATTATGAATGCATACAAACAAGTACGGAAAATTAATATGAGGACAATAACGTCATCCTCATGATCGCGGATTTCAAAGATTCGGATCCTGCTCTAGCTACCCATGACTTTAACATCATCGGCTAGATCGACTTTGATTTTCTTTCCAAGCTATATGAAATACGGTGTCATATCGATGTCCTTCGTCTATTTGAGATCTTGATGTACTCACATTAGCAATAATGAATGCCTTAAGAATTTTTTTTTTTCAAAGTGAAACTATTCTCCTCTTATGATTCGTATTGATTTACAATTAAGATGTACACTTACATCGTCCTTAGAAACATGGCATATTGTGCCGATTTTGGTCCCTTCATTTGAAGGTGACTCATGGCACCGCATCCTCAAGAAGGATCGCCCACGTGTTTTCCGGTTAAGTCTTCTACCCTATAGCGGATTTTCCATCATCAATTGTTCAACTAGGCTCATCCAAGTTCAGTGTGATGTCTTAGAATTGTCCGAAATTAAGGAGATAGTGATTTCAAGTGTGCCTCGCACTACCGACCATCCACGAACATGTCTGGTCATACTGACTTGGAGTTACCGAAAGCTTTTGATTTTGGATCCCCCTACGCTATTAAACCAATTGTCGTCTTGCAAAAGACGTTGAAAACTTATCAAAACCGGACAATCATCATCATGATCGAATCCTCTAGGTCTTCTAATTTAGTTTATGTTCATGTCAGGGAGCTTTTTGCTAACTAATCATGGAGTTTACGACCTTGGAATGACCAAAATGATTTGATTTGATCATATACACGTTATTTTGGCTTCGGCTTATGCCCACATGCCATCCGCAAGCTTAAAAGCTTTGCCAATGCTAAATCTACGAAAAACAGCAATCTGTCCCTTCTGGATAGTCAACTTCGTTTGAGCTTTATGAACAGCTCTAGACGAACCAGACAGTGAGCTTTACATCATTGGAAAGCCCTATGAGTCTAGCTTCCAAAACTTTTCACGGTTTGTCCATATCTATTTTAACGAAGAAGTTATGGCTGTTTTAGTGCGCAAATGTCATTCTGCGCGGAAATTTTTATGCACTCTCGGGATTGCAGCTTTTTGTAGCTTCTTTCAATCCTTCTAAATGGTTCAAGTGGAACTATTTACTCTCCTATCTACTCTATTTTGTAGATCTTTCTCATAGAGACATTGAGTGTTTTGCAGATAGTGGAACTATCCACAACATTCTAAGGAACCGGCAACTATCTCTGGATTTTGTGCCTTGTAAATCTTCTGTGACTACAATGATTGAATCATACCAGTCATTCAGGGACGCGGTTTAGCTTGAATCTTGATGTCTCATGGCACTATGATCAACGTCACAGATGCCCTCTATGCATTGAGAGGCAACCGAACCATGTTGAGCTTTAGAGACATTCATGCTAATAGTTTTCATTTGAAAACACATTGTGAGAATGAACAAGAGTTCTTTTGTGTATACCTTCTCATGAATGTGGACTGAAGCGTATCTTGGAGAAATTCAGGAGTCAATCTAGTGGACTGTATGTCACTATGATTATGATTTGAATATCGAATCACATGTTGTCGTCAAACATGATATTTGGGACACCGACTCATATAGGCTTTGGTTTGACCAAATCGATCATCCTGGAAGAGATATAATTGTCCAAATTTTGAGAAATTCTCATGGACATCCATTCTTCCGCTCAAAACGAAGACATTCGGGATCTAGCTTCTCCATGAAGCATGATGGTGACGCCATGGTTGTAAATGGCGGCACCCGGGGGACATTGACGTCACCCGAACACGGCTCCAACTTCCCGGAGGCCGTCCGGTCAATTTCTCAAGCAATTGAGGTACACCGGCCTTCCCTCGATGTCTCATTGGCCCCCTTCAATGATCATTGCTCGTTTTAAAAGCCTATTCTTTAGCTAAATTAGGAGTGAGACCCTCGTATGCTAAATGACACAAAAGTGAACATTCCATTCTTACATCAAACTATGTAGATAGATACAACTAACTTGCGGACACCTTTTTATACTTTATGGTGTTTGTTGAAGTGTTAACACACTAGTCACGTGTTATATTATTATCTACTGCTTATGCTACTTATACTTCTACGGGCTCACTACCCATTCTTTAAAGAAGTTTATCGGCATGTAAGTTGAAGTGTCATGTACCCCATGTTCACACGCAATACGGTCTCACCAAGGCTACGACCAAACAACTTTAGCTTGTCGCTCGAACATTATTGATGCGCACCAATCTTTCTATTGTGTCTTGGGGCTATGCAATATTTGCATGCAGCTTTACTATTCATCTACGACCCACCATCATTGAATATTTTTGTACTACAACTCATGACTGTGTACGAGGATTAACACGAAATTGCAATCCTTGAGCTCTGCAGGATTGAAATGGATCTCCAACCCTTGAGCTCAGCTAGATGATATTTCTAGGTACCAAATCGCAATGCCACTGCGCACAATGATGGGTCATTTGAGATGAATAAGTATTTAGGTTGGATATGAACTTCCACCTACAATCCGCATATGTAAAAACCTTGTCAGGCGATCTCATTTTTTGTCACTTTGATGAGACAATATTCCCGCCGTTAGGGGGAGATAAGAACACAAATGTTCAAGTGGAACGATGTGAATTGTCGTGGTTTGTCCCCACTAAGTCTCATCTTGATCCCAAATGCTTAAAGTGTTAAAGTGACGAGATCACATGCTGCAAGTATGTCTGCAAGGATTGATGTCCTATCAAGAGGACATGGTGCGACCAAAAGGTGTTGGTCTTGACGCCATCACCATGGATGGTGATATGGTGATGCCATATAGTGGCAAAATTGGTGTCACAAGGCCGTGTGGCTCCCCAAAAGGAGGGAGGCCCTTAGGTTCGACATATTCTCGCACTAGGAAGAAAGTGAGCTTGGCACAACCTGATCCATTGATCAGTGTTACTCAAATCCGTCTCATGAAGTCTGAATTGTGATTATCGTTGGGGGACGCCTCAATGTCAAATCCAATTCATATAGAGATCTCTACAAGTATTACACTAGTGTACATGAGGACGTGGGATAATGAGTCTACAATCGAACCACCCTTCGTTGATGGATATCAACTGAGTTGATTGGCCTAATGGAAAGATGCGACCCGACATTAACAAAGAGATAGGTCTTTGGGTAGGTGATGCCGACACCGCAAGCTAAACCCTATCAACTATGTCTTTGTTAGATAGCGTAGTGAGAACAAGATCTTAGACTCACCTTATGGTGCAAGGTCTCTCACTAACACGCACTAGGATCGACTACGATGAGATATGCTCTCCTAATGGATGTCATTGAACTCCACTATTTTGTCAGTTTGGTAGTTTCCGAATAATTGAATATGCAGCCTATGAATGTGGTCATAGTAACATCTGTATGGGATCAGAGATATACATGAAGGTCTTAAATGGACTTCATTCATTGGAATCAAGTGGCTCCAGACCACAGGAGCACGTGTTTGCTAAAGGTATTGAAACGCACATGGACTCTACTTGATTGGGAAGGGATATGGTGAATTATGCATTTGCGTGTTCATTCCGGATTTACATGGACTCTTGATGGATCAAGAGATGTCAATATGTATCAACATCCGAAGTTAGAATGAAAAAGATCTTGGGAAGACACGGTCTCGATAAGGCACTCGATGACTGTATTGATGATAATTTTCCATCAATCGGCTTAGGCGCTCTATAACTAGTGAGACCTACATATACCCCATGATTAGTCAAAGTCTTTACTCTAACAAAGATCCGTTTCTTTGTCTAAAGTAAGATGACAAATATGTGTTAAGAGATGGAGTTCCCATCTAAATGGGTCTAGTGTCCAAAACCGTTTACGGTTTGTTCATATGTATTTCCTAGAGGAAGTCACGGCTGTTCTAGTAACTGAAGGTCATGTTGCGCGGAAATCTAATTTCCTACACGAACTTATGTTTTGAGTTCACAAGTGGCCTTCTCCTCAAGATCTAAGTGTAAAAGATCATTTGAGGACAATACAGCATGATTGAGTTAATCATTGCCTAATACCACATTTGAAGACATGTTCAAGAGCATTGACATGCTAAGTTGTTGAAATTTCCATGATTAGTAAGAATCAGGAAGAGCCCTATGATTGATGTAAAGATCAGGGGGAGGTGCGAACTTCAGGGGGAGTCTAGCACATACATACATGTCACTATCAAATGTGAATGGTGTGTTGTACACTTTTTCTCCTACGATCAAGGTTCAGTTTTTCTCCTACAGAGTTTTTGTGACTTGACGAGGTTTTTGACGAGGCAACAAACTAGCACCATCGGCATATTAGCGCGTGACACAAGGGGGAGTATTCTAGGATATTCTATATCTTTCTAGATATTCTTTATGTGTGCATTGACCTTATGCCATTAAGATATGTGGTTTGACTAGATCTATGTATTCATATCCTTACCGTATTAGTATTGTGTAATTCTCTATATAAAGGGCACCTATCAATAAATAAGATGATGATTCTCTTGCTATCTCTTTGTCTCTACACTTTATCTTTCATCAGTCATGTTATTTTTAAGTAAAAAGACAATCTTAACCCCAACAATTAATGTTTGCTACATACTAATATGGAATATTTTCTTACCCTCTTAATATGGACATGAGTATATATATATATACCAAATTTAATTTATTAGTAATGATCTAGTTAATAATCATACCAAATTAAGCTTTTATACCGTAAATTTATTAAAATCGTAAATTTATTAAAATTTCATTCCATCTTTGTGAATCTAAATTTAGTTCTAGACAACTTATCAATTTTAATATTTTTTTACTGGTTAAAATTATATAAACTATATATTGGACGAATTATATATATATATATATATAAATATATAAATATGTAAATATTTTTCTTGGATGAATTGATTTTTCTTGGATAAATTATATATGTCAGTGTGGGTGTGTGTGTGTGTGTGTATATATATATATTTATAAGAATTCATGTTATATTTTGGTGTTTAATTAAAGGATGATCGCGATGAAAAAGAAAATAAAAAGAAAAATCTAGAAATATATATATATTAAGATAAAATAATGTAGAGCCATTGAATATGAGAAGGATAAGATTGACTTTTTATCTTAATAATGACATAACATAATATTTTTAATTAATGATGTGTCTAGGTGACATAGCATGTCACCTAAAATTAAGACCACAAATCTTAGGCCTTATTAGAACATCTTTAGCAACGCTAACCATTTTTAAGTTAAATTTTAGTCAAATTAGCTAAAATGTCATTTTAGCTAGCAATTTTAGAAATGTGGCTGTATCAATACTCTCTATTTTAGAAAAATGACCAAATGCACAAAAACAGCTAAATTAAAGCTCATTCCAATGAAAAAAGTTTACTATACCCCATTTCAATAAATAGAAAGGAAAAGACGACTAGTCTAAAATACCTACCACCCACCGAATCAGATCTAAACAACGCTCTCTCTCTCTCTCTCTCTCTCTCTCTCTCTCTCTCTCTCTCTCTCCTTCTTCTTCTTCACCGACCAAGTCTCCTCCCCAGATCACCGAGGCCGAATATTCGTCTTTGATCGCCGTCGGGAAGAGAATCGACACGGTGGAGCGGTCGTCTCTAGAACCACTGTGGTGGAGCCACTGGCTTCATCATATTTTCCAGATCTGGATGTCCCTTTGAAGCAGCAGTGGCGCCGCCTCGCCGACGAGCTTCTCGACCCTGGCCTCACCGACGACGTTGTTAAGGTTGTGGTTGTCACCGTCGACCTCAGCTAGAGCTCATATTCCGTCTTCGTTGACCCTAAGTCAGAGCTTGTTCTTATGAGGGGCGTTGTTTCGGAGCTGGGCGGGGACTGGGCAGGAGTGCGTCGGCGATGGCTAGGTTCGTGCCGAGATGATGGTGCTGCTGGGGCGCGCTCGGGGCTTGGGCTCGGCTGGAGTTCGATCCGGGCTGGGGGAGGGCGCTGTTTGCCGGCGCTTGTTCTTCATAGTGAGGTGCGCTGGGGTCGATGGAGGAGGCTAGGGCTGCCACTTGGTTTGGTAAATACCAAACCGATCGAAAACCGACCGAAAATTTATGATTTGGTAAACCGAATTTTGGTAATCGAAATCAAAAAAACCGAAACCGAGAAATTCCGAAAAAGTTGGTTTGGTTTTTGGTAAATACCGAATTTACCGAAATTCTAATTATTTAAAGACTTATATTTCTAAAAACACACAGACTAATAATCTTATCTCATGTTTTCAATTGTATATACCATTTAGTAAAAAACAAGACAATGAATAGAAAAATTCAACTATACTTGGTAGCATTCGGGTCTCAATTAAAGCGATCAACTTTAATTCAATATTACTTGTTATATAAAAACGCTCTTACCTACCCGTCTTAGTCGATTCATCACACACACACATAGACAAACCCACTTAGATGACATGTAACCGCCCATGTAAAAATTTAGGAATGTTTTTACCTCTCTTGATGATATGGCTCCCCATTGGAAGCACAAGCGTAAATAGGGTTAGCCGCCTTGATCAAAGTCAAAACATTATCAAAAATACCTAATTTTTCTACCATAGTCGTATTTCACTATATTGATCACATCATAGTTCACAAGGTTTTTGAAAATTTTGCTTCCTCTTTGTAGTTGGTTCACAAAGATGTACATATGCATATAACTTACTAAATAAGTTATACCACATTACCAGGCATGTTGTGGTTCCAATGATTACAATTCACAAAATTAAAATTCGACCGTCTGATGTGATCATTATAGTATAATACAATTATGATAGAAAATTCAATTGTACTCAATAATGCTCAGGTCTTGATCAAAGCGGTCAACCATAATTTAACGTCACTTATTACACGAAAAAGCTTTTACTGCCCTTATGTGACTTATTTTGGTTGACTCTTCCACACACATACTTTCACATAGATGACACATAACTTGTTCATATAAAAATTTGGAAACATTTACATCCTGACTATTTCGGTAGAAAATTAAACCATACTCGATAATGTGTACTGAAATGATTATCTTTTGTATATGTATTATCAGACTCTAGAAACTCAAGTGATATTTAAATTTTATAGTTTTGTATTGTTTTGTTATATTTTGAAAATATATTTGTTATGAAGTTTGGTAATACCGAAAAACCGACATCCGAAGTTGGTAAGATTTATCTCATACCGAAGTTTTTGGTTTGGTAATTGAAAGTCATATTTCATTACCGAAAGCTTTGGTTTTGAAGTTGGTAACGCCCATTACCGATTCGAACCGATCGAGTGGCAGCCCTAGAGGAGGCCGATATGCTCGCCGTCAGGGAAGGTGGGTGCCCAGAGAAGAAATATGGGTGCCCAGTTCAAGTCAGTTAGAGATTATTATTATTATTATTATTATTATTATTATTTTGAAATCCTTACATTTGAATATTAGGGTTAGTAAGTGGTTATTGAGGATTGATAAGTGATTATTGGAGTCAGTAAGTTATTATTTAAGGTTTGTAATCAATAAGTGATTATTGGGTGTCAGTAACTGAAAATTAAGTGATTATTAGGTGTTAGTAACTAAAAACTAAAGGTTATTGAGGTCAGTAACTCGATTATTAGGGTCAGTAATTCGATTATTTTCTGGTAAATCTTCTTTTCTATTACATTAAACTGAAATAAGTTGATTATTGAGGGTCAGTAACTGATTATTGGGAGTCAGTAATTAAATTATTGGGGCCAGTAACTGATTATTGGGGGTCAGTAACTGATTATTGGGGGTCAATAACTGATTATTGAGAGTCAGTAACTAAATTATTAGGGCAGTAACTGATTATTGGGGGTCAGTAACTGATTATTGAGAGTCAGTAACTAAATTATTAAGGTCAGTAACTGATTATTGGAGGTCAGTAACCAAGTTATTGGGGGTCAGTTATTGAGTTATTAGGAGTTAGTAACCGAGTTACCGATGACCGGAATCCGGAGAAAAATGTTAATGGGGTCAGTTATTGAGTTACTGGGGGTCATTTATTGAGTTACTGGGGGTCAGTAACCGAGTTACCGGTGACTGGGGAAATCCGGCAATCAAAGTCCGGCGACTGGTGACTGGAGTCCCGCGGCCGTTGACCGGAGTCCGGCGGCCGGTGACCGGTGACCGGTGAGGTTTCGGCCAATTATTCTCTCTCTTCCACTTTCTCTCTCTATGCATGTTTCAGGGGTGAGGGTAAAATAGTCTTAAAATAATATGGTTTGTTAAGACTTTAGTAAAAATTTGTATATTTGGGCATAAATATTTGTGCATAAAAAAGATTACCTTATATTGAAATGGGCTAATGAAAAAGATTGTCATTGAAATGGAAAATGAGAGGTTTAAATTAGTACTAAATGAGCATTTTACCTCTATTTTAGTTAGCATTACATCAACATTATTCTTCAAATAGAAATTAAATAATTTAAATATATTTATATATCATATAAAATATCTTATAAGGAATGTATTAAATTATAACTAGCCTCATCTGAGTCATCTCGCTCTCTATATTTAGCTAGCGAAATAGATAAAAGTCATAAAATAGCTAAAAACTAAACTTTGGCTAGTCTGCTGGAGCTCCAAAAATATCAAAAAGAGTTAAACACACTCTCTAAAATAGCTAAAAGCTAAAATATAGAGTCTGCTAAAGTTGCTCTTAAGGCCAAAAATTATTTTCCTTCGGTTTTAATTGATTTTAGCATTTGTTATTGTGATTCACAAGATGAGAATTGTTCACTACCCAGACCAAAAACAATGTGCAACTACCTTTGATGTAAATCAAAGGGTAAAAGTTATAAATGGTATTCGTGGTTTGGAGTCATGGCTATGTTTGCCCCCGTGGTTTAAAATGTTTAATTTCGGCCCTCGTTTATATATCGGTTAATTTTGATCTCATTATAACATTATATCTAATACCATTAGAGATGTTATCACATGACGGTCGCAGGTAAATTTCGCCTTTTGCCTTTAAGAGGAAAATCATCTTCCGAGGAACGGGTAATTAGTTGATATATACATTTTCTATATTGATTCTTGCTTTAGGTCTCTGATCGAGATTCCCGCATATCTAGAGCTTAATCGACTGGTTATATAGACGCGATTATTAAAGAATGCATGCCTGTACACTTGCCGACTTAAACAGATGCAGAAAGAGCTGCAGAATGAGGTGGCATGGTTGCATTATTTGAAAGCAAACATCAAGAGAGGAGACTTTGAAGATGATGAAGTACGTCGATCTAATAATTAGGCTTGGAAACAGGCAAGTAGTGCTATCAATTTATCCTAGTCTCCTAGATATATTATACATGGGAAGCTCCATCACTCGTTTGCTGCATGCATGCGCTTGCTGAACCTGAAACAAAGTACATGCAGAACACAAAATTGTCTTCGTCCTTTACGTTTCTTTTATTTTCATTTTCTATTTTTCTAAATGTATAAATTAACAATTGAAGTTTACACGTTTCTGTACAAATCGCCAAATAAAGTAGATGAGATCTTTAGATAGCTGTTAGAAAGAAGAAAATTACAAAACCAAAATGGAACTTGCAATGGTTGATTTACAAGCAATGGGTGACCGGGGTTTAATCAAAAGACGAAATTAACCCATCATGTGACGGACATGTACCAACCTCACTAACGGTGTTAGACATAATGTTATAATTAAACCAAAATTAGTCGATATATAAACCAGAAAGACCGAAATTAGACATTTTTAAATCACGTGGGCAAACATAGTCATGACCTCAAACCACGAGGACCATTTACAACTTTTTCCCTTTCATTATTATCATTATTATTTTGATCGAATGTACATACAGAGTTTAGTTAAACACTCCACGGTCTCCCTGCCAAGTTGGATCAGCAAGGAGGTGTTGTCAGAGGTTTCTCGTTGTAGTTTGTTTGTCTACGTTGTTGTTTTGTCATCGAAAAAAAAAAAAGTAAATATATAACTATGTTCTTAAGAATTCGAATAATTTCATTATTCATAATTGAGCAAGAATATTGAACAAAATCAACTCTGTAAAATGCTCTAAAACAGTGCACACAAAAAAATGAAGCCGATGTAACATATAGATCTAAGTCATCTAACTAGAGCCGAATTACTGTTTAGTTCATCATCTTAACCTTTGAAAAGTCCATGTTCGGATGCTGTTCCATGAACTTCTTCATCAACTCCTGCTGCTGCATCTCATCACTAGTCGGACGCCCCATCTGCTTCTGCCTCTGATCAAACATCATCTTCTCTACCGTCCGGCGCGTCTCGGAATCCAGATCGGACAGTTTACTAGGCTCAGGTTCAACCTTTTGAGTGTCAATCTCTGGATCACCTTTCACCAAAGCCTTCCACCAGTCCGTTTTGTTTTGCTTTGTCAACAGAATAGAGACAGCACTCTGATCCTCTATGCTCCACAAACACTCATCAGGCTTGATAGACTGAAACAGATCACCATCGATAATAGGAGTTGGCTGACCCTTGAGTCCAAACCTAAGATGCTTCGCCTTTGCCTCGTACACAACATCCCTTGATTTAGTTCCGGCAGGCACTGGGATCACTATATTAACCTCTTGCAGGCTTTGTGTCCATGAGTACTTCTCTAGATCAAAGCCATTCCCTTTGTTCGGAACTAGTTTGGACCCTGCAACTTTCCCTTTGTCTTCCTCCACCTTGACGTTTTTCTTCTCTGCCTTAAGCGATGATGAGGACTCAGAGGGTGGTGCTGTGACTTTGGTGTGGGTTTCGTTTTCTTCTTCTTGGAAGTCTGAGATTATCGCCATGGATCAATGAAAGTTGAGAATCAAGAACGGATGAGTAAGTTTGATGTATGACAAAACAACTCGATTGTCTTTACTTTTTCTGTGTTCTTAATCTCTACAAGCGAAGGTATTTATAGAGAACAATTAAACTTGTTTAGTTTCAGGAGAAAAACAAAAGAAACCTAATCATACTAGGACTAAAAAACCATAATCAAACTGGGAAAGGAAAATTGACTGATTTAAATCAATCTGGATATACAGGAAACCTAACTACACTAGGAATAGGAATCATGCATTCTGGTTAGCTTTTAAACAGAGAAGTAGCTTACATACCATACTCATTAAACGAACTAGCAATTAACCTGTTCAAGACTACTAGACATGAAAGGCACTCCCTTCACTGGCTCGCTTCACTTTTAAGTTCAGAAGAAAAATCTTAATCAAGGTCTTTAGACTTACGTGGTTTATAGAAGTAATTGTACGTTGTCCCAAGTTGCCTTGAAGTACAAGGTTTGAAAATATGAGACCCGTGGCACTGTGCCAACTCTTTCTCCTTTCTATGGACCCAACTCCTCCCGCTCCTCCTCCATCTCTTCAACCCCAAATCTCCGCCGTCCAATCCGCCACCGCCTGCCATGAAAACTCAATCGCCGCTGTCGAAACTCCCAAGAAAAAGGGCAAGAAGAAGAAGCTCTTCAAGGTCGACGGCGCCTCCTCCTCTGCTTCGACTTCAAATTCGGGGTTCCCCGTCAGAGGAGCCGCGGGCGTGGCTTGCAAGCGCCGAGGGCCGAAGGTGGTTGTCAATGCGGCGCGGCGGAACCCTAGTTCCGATGGTATAGGGCATCTGGTGGGGATGTCAATTGGGTTGGTTGTTACTGAGATTCTGGAAAGTATTGGTCAGCTGGGTGGAGGGTTGTCTTCTGATCATCTTGTTAAGATGTGTGCTTCAGCTCTCAGAGAATCTTTAGCGAATGATTTTGGGAACACGTTTGATTGTTTTATCGATAAATTTGAACAATCATTTGGGAGCACCTTAAGAACTCATAAGTCGATCAAAGAATCATCCGAAGGTAACACAAGATATATCTCCAGCAAGCAAAACATGGAAGAATATAGTCCACGTGTTACTCATGATGAACAAGATGACTGTCTAAGAAGGGAAGCTTGTAGAAGCAGTTCCAGTACAAAAGAAGTGAACCACAGTACAGCAACTGAGGTTCGATTTAGTTATAGAGATCAATTGCTTCATAATATGCTGACAAACCCTGTAAATCTGGAGGTTGCCCGCCAAACCAATCAATTGGCTTGTATTGCCCCGAGAACTGTTGAGTCTGTGACCAACCGATTCATGGCTAACATGGAGCGTGCTAATGAGCTCAAGGAATTGGAGCTTCGTCTGAAATTGGAGAAGTTGGAGGTAAATAAGGAACAGGTAGCTCTCGGTTATGATTCAAATCATCTGGAGAGATCAAAAATAGCTATCAAAGCTGAAAAATTCAAGACTCAATTAGAAGACACAAGACACTCTGAGCTCGTTAGAAAGTGCATCGACTGTCTAGTTGCTGGAATATTTGTCATGGTTGCAGCCCTGTTCTATGGTACTTATTTGTATTCATACAGAAGAATAAGGGAAGCCACTGCATCTTGTACACCTTCACAGGATTCGAAGTCATGGTGGAATCCCATGTCATCTTTCAATTCAGGTTATCAAGTTCTAAGGTGTCAGGCTGAGGTAGTGAGTCGGATGGTGTTTGGTTTCTTCATGATTTTTGCAATTGCTTATTTGATCCTCCAGCGCTCAGCAGGTTCGAAACAGACTATGCCAGTTACTTTCATAGTCTTGCTGTTGGGAATTGCCTGCGGTTGGGCCGGCAAGTTTTGTGTAGACACATTGGGAGGGAGTGGATATCACTGGCTTATATTCTGGGAGACTCTTTGCCTGCTGCATTTCTTTTGCAATGTCTTTACATCAGTTTTGTTCCATATCCTGCATGGACCCGTTGATGTCTCTCCAGGGACGAAAGGAGATTCAATATTTCCTTACTGGATACGCAGATTGGTGTTCTACGGCATTACATTCTTGTTTCTGCCATTGCTTTGTGGCCTTTTGCCTTATGCTAGCCTTGGTGAATGGAAACACCATTTCTTGCTGCTGGTGATGTAGATTACTACTGGGTAGGAAAGCCAGTTTCTACATAACTCTGAGGCAACAAGAGTATCTTTTGGTTCTCAGCAAGACTGTTCAATTTCTCTCATGCGACAGTAACTTTTAGGGCCATTTTATACCATTTTGAGACCAATGAATAAGTTGGAGGGATTTGCTGGCAGGAGTTGGGTTTGGATCCAAAGTTTGTATCATCAGATAATTTAATGAAGTTGTAAAATCATCAATATGTGTCTCATGTCAAGCTGCCACTGCTGTAACTGCCCTAAACCGTGCAGCTTGCATTGTAATGTATTTATCTCTTGTATCAGTAGCCATTTCATGTATCAGAAATTTAAAGGGGGCCATTTGGTGTCGCTATCACTTTCGGTCTAGTGAAGTTTCAGTCGGATGGCCTCGAAGGGAAGTAGTCTAGTGAAGTGAAGAGATTGATTTGTATTATCAGAAATGTTGATGAAGTTATGAATCTATATCATTTGCTGCTTGCTTGTGTATGTTTCATCAGTTCATGGTGCCATATATTGATGGAAGAATGCTGTAGAACTATTACAGAGGTGAAAAGGTGTTGACTTAATGGCTTTGGCTTCTTGCTGTGTCCTCTGTGGTAGGGATAGTGAGTCATTGCCACATATCTTTCTGACTTGCTCTTTTGCTGCTTCATTATGGAACAATTGGGCTTGCTTATTTGAGTTAGGATGTCTTCCTCAAAATTTGGTTGATCTACTATACTATGGGGGTGTTGGACGTAGTCATCAGCTCAAGGAGATTTGGTTAATATGCTACACCACTACCTTGTGGTTTATCTGGAAAGCAAGAAATAAAATGAGGCATGATAATTGCACCATTGTTGTAGATGCAGTACGTCAGCTAATTATGGATCACGTGAAAGCAGCTAGCAAATTAGCCTCATGTTGCATGTCTAATTCTTTATCAGAGCTCTGGATTTTGAAGAAGTTTGGTTTATTATGTCGTCCCCGTCAGGCTTCAAGGATTACAGAGGTTAATTGGCATCATCCTCTCTTTGGTTGGATTAAAGTCAATACCGATGGTGCATGGCAAAAGACTACAGGGAAATCTGGTTATGGTGGAATTTTTAGGGATTTTCATGGCTCTTTCCTTGATGCTTTTGCTTCAAACCTTAAAATAATCCCTAACTTGGTGGATGCGGAGGTTATAGCGGTTATTCAAGCTATTGAGCTGGCTTGGGTTAGGGATTGGAAGCATATTTGGCTTGAGGTAGATTCAACAATTGTGCTTAATTTCTTGCAGGATCCTCATCTTGTTCCATGGCGTTTGAGAGTAGCATGGGGTAATTGTTTGCACTGCATTTCTCAGATGAATTTTCGATCTTCTCATATCTTCAGCGAAGGTAATCAGGTGGCAGATGTTCTTGCCAATATGGGTTTGTCGATGTCTGCATTATCTTGGTGGGATGAACCTCCCCACTTCATTCGGGGCATGTATCAACGAGATAAGTTCGGTTTCTCAAACTTTCGTTTTCATTGACTTGCTTTATAGTGTAGTTTGATGTCTCTTGTTTGGTGTTTTCGGGTACTGGTTTTAGTGTCATCCAACTTGATTGTAATCTTTATTTTTTATTAATAAATTTGAGGTGAGAGAGCACTCTGCTCTACCTAGCTCCTGTTGACTAAAAAAAAAAAAAAACTCAATGGCTCCTTCATTCTAAGTTATGACTAGTATGATACACCCTCAAAAAAATAAAAAATAAAAAATCTATACTAGTGTTGGACTTTGCTAGTGCTACACTTTTAAGTTTATATCATCTGTTGATCTTAAATTTTGTAATAGAAGAAACGATGACATAGTTCTCTACACAAATAGAAGAATGATGTGGTTAGGTCGTTGCTCTTTTGTTAATTTATTGCATTTCGATTTGGAGTAATGGAAAACCATACTGATGTACTTTTCTTCTTAAATAATTGGCGTACTCCTTAAGAAATAGTAAATTTGTGCAAGTCGTTATTGTGTAGAAATATCATGATGAGCCTGCTATGTAACGAGCTTCACTTAACAAATTAACTATATATAACTTTACAAGGATGGTTAGGAAGACAAATTCATAGTTGGATAATTTCATGAGTAGAGTACTCAAACTTGTTTAGATATTGATCAATGAAATTATCTAAGATATTGAAACTAGAGTATTTAGAGAATATGACAAGTCTTCCCACACAAATGATATTTTCCCGCAAGAGGATTGGGCACCTGCCCCATGAACAAAACTGTTCCCGTCCTGTTTTCCCTTATGAGAAACATGAAGGGGTGATCAGCCACAAATTCTTCTATCACTTTAGGCTTAGGGGGCTCACCCATGCTCCAAACCAATTCAGCACAAGTAGCAGCTGCAGCTGTGGTGCCATTTTCATCAATTTCTACTACAGATTCGTGAAAGATTGAATCACAACCATCCCCAAGCCCTAATTTCTGCAGAACACTTGAAGCTTCAAATCGGGACGACATCTTAAACTTAGGAATCAAAAATTTCTTCACCTTAACACTTGTAAAACTCTCAAAGTTAAGATGGCGGTCAAAGAACCTGGACTCGGAACAAACTCTCTCCGCCAGAGCCGGCAGCCCATCTCTTGCATCAGGAAGTAGCCACAACATAGAGAAAGATCGAGGGTCGTATTTATCTGTGCCATTGTCAGAATCCTCCAGAGCACAGTTGCTGTATTGAAGACTCAAGACTTTGAAGTCGTCAAAGACAGCGATAGAGTGTTCATGACTGCTAGACATGAAAGGGACTCCCTTCACTGAGTCTCCGTTAAGAAGATAAAACTTAAGGTCTTTGGACTTTCGTGGTTTATAGAAGTAATCGTCGTCCCAAGTTGCTTTGAAGTACAAGACATTTGCGAATATGAGACTCGTGGCACTGTGGACTGAGCCAGGAGGAAGAATCTTAGGGATACGGCCTTTGGTCTGTCCCTCAACCCATGAGTTCACTTGGATTCTCACTTGTTCCGGATCGGTTTTGAAATCGACTTCGTTCAGAGCCGCCTTGTATGAATCCAACACAACTTGTTTGTATGATTCCTCCAGAGGCATAGACTCGTCGACCCAGAGACCATTTGTGAAGTTCAATAATGGTCCACCTTTGCTAGTTGACTCGGCCGAAACGGACGTGACGAGATTGAAGGCAACGGAGTTGAGGTCGTCGATGGACTTGGAGTTAAGAAAATAGATCAACTGGGGATTGTTTGTGCGGGCGGCTATTAAGCTGAGGACGAGGTAGATGGATAGAGGGGAATAGATCATGTTCTTGTCCTTGAATTCAGATTCAACGAGTTGTTTGTTATCTTCAAGGCGACATCGGTTTGGTTGCTGATGGGTGTTTGGAGGGCCTCGAGATCTTGGAGTGCTTTGAGATCATCCATTGTTGGTGCTTGTTCTAAGGTGAAAGGAGAAGATCATAAAGGCCGTATATATAAAGAAATTAAGAAACTGCATGCTAGGTTTCCTATCGGTTTAGGGATACCAAATACAAATAGGAAAAGGGAAAGCAGTTTAGGGCTTCA
This sequence comes from Fragaria iinumae, assembly GCA_009720345.1. Taxonomy (NCBI): domain Eukaryota; kingdom Viridiplantae; phylum Streptophyta; class Magnoliopsida; order Rosales; family Rosaceae; genus Fragaria; species Fragaria iinumae. The sequence goes on along the minus strand of CM019117.1, from coordinate 17,782,693 downwards.
TATATTCTGGCATGAGATACAAGTTAGTTTAGAATGAATATGCCACCCCTCTTTTCCTTTTGTTCACTTTTGCATGCTTGTGAGAACCAGGCTCAGATGGCTATAACCACCTGGTTTTGCAAAATCGAAGAGAATGACTATACAAGGAGGGTCCCTGAAACACCAATTAAATGACACGGGGTGCTATACAAGACTAGAAAAAGTACTTAGGTAGGGCTGATGGTCTTGTATATATTCATTGTCAACATAATTTGGAGTGGAAAAGGAACTCACTTGAGATAAAATGCAATAGTAAGAAACCCAACTGCAAGTATATACCTCCCATGCATATCTTGAACATATGAATAGTTCAAAGGGAAGTTCATTATAGCTTGCCAACACAGACCTCTTTTTCTCCGAAGCTAGACGTCTTGCCGTGGCAGGGGAAGAGGAAGCCATCCAAGTTGATCCCTGATCGAGCCACAGAGGTAATGGCATGCATGGTGGGAAAACCAGTAGCTCGATATGCCCAGCGTAGCTAATGCGAACAGTGTACATAATAAGTTGAGTATGGAATTACCGGAGCTTAGTTAGAGACAATCAGACAAATCCTACACAAGAACTATCTCCATCATGTGTGGATTTCTACCTGGATAAAAATTACATAAGACGAAAATGAACATCTTCTGAAACACTAAAACGCAATGACCATGCTTGCTGCCTAAGTCGGAGAAGAACAAAGTTCTATATATATAAAATGAACGTTGTCCAGTGCAAAATGTTTAATCTCAATTATCACATTCTACTCGCATGCATGGATTATATGTATGCTACTACACATACAATTCTTTACAAATACACTTCCTGTTGAGAACCAGATAATCAAAGATCGAACCATGTATGTATATATTAACATTAAATTACAAATGTATAGCATAATACAAGTCGAGAATACAAAAAGAGGAGAGGAAAAGAAATCATCTGCATGTTTACATTAGTCTTTTCTTCTTAATTTACCAATGCCCCACTGAATCAATCTGATCTTGTGGCTGTAACTGTTTCTGAATTGAGGTTGGGGAGAAAGGCAAGGAAAATGCCGGATCATGATGATGATGATGAGTAATGAAAGAAGTCGGTTGAGACATGAGACTCGTCGAAGAATATACACTATACGAATTAGGTATACTTTGTTGCTCTTGTTCTTGTTGTACTACTTGTTGCTGTTGTTGCTGTTGCTGAAGCCTTTGCTCCAATCTTTGTTGCTTTGGAACATTTAGCTTCTCCCCTTCAAGCTCTCTATATTTTTGGAGGTACAATTTTAGAGGGTGCACGTATTCCTCAAACCCTAGTGTTGTGATAGCCCATATGATGTCTTCGCCGTTGATGGTCTTCCTCTTTTCCCTTTGACATTTATCCGAGGCTTCACCGGTGACAAAGCTAATGAACTCGGACACACATTCTTGGACAGTCTCTTTTGCGTCTTTGGAGATTTTTCCATTGCCGGGAATCACTTTCTTCATAATGCGACCTACATTGGCAATGGGAAGAAACCTGTCTTGTTCTTTATTGCTGCTGTGGTGGTGATGATTGTGATTGTTATTGTGATTATGATTGTGGTGAATATTAATGTTGGAGTTGCAGCTACTAGCAGGAGTGCTGTTGTTTAAACATGGGTTTTCAGGGCTTCCTCCATTTGGACCATTTAGCCTATTATTTCCATGGTTGTCATCTTCCATATCTCTTTGGATTAATTGGTGTGAGCTCTCAGAGCTTTTGGAGGATTTTGATTGGTATTTGTATAGGCTAAAATAAAATGGAAATAAAACAGCTTAAAAATAGGCAGGCGAAGAGGGGAAAGCTAAAACAAGTCCCTGGGACTCGCTCTCTCACAGGGGTAAGTAACTAACTGTCATCACCTAATCTTAAGCAACCTTTGTCCAAAATAAAAATCACCCTAACGTGCCATGTTTTGATCGAGTAAAAGTTTTCTTAGAACCAGTTCTAGCTAATTTGCAACTCATAGTACCCTTTTTAAGACGTTTAGTATAGAACGATTCTTGAAGAGAAGTGATGTCTTAAATTTCATACATAAAATTTCACTTTCGTGAATCCTACTTGGAGAAAAAAATGTTCACTAACGATTAAATTTTGGATACAACAACACTTGTTTTCATGTTCCTTGAGTTGGGGATGAGAACTAGGCAATCATGAAAAAAGACTTTGAGGCTCTGTCACATAAAGGTAAGTTCTAGTAGCTGCATCTATACATTGAATGAGACTAGCAAAGAGATGGGCAGCATTTCACAGTGAGAGAATCCCACAACTCCACTTTAAACAGACACCACTGAATATAAAGCCAAAATAGGCTTTAAATAATCAAAATGATGACACACTCTTCCACTGTTTCACTCATATTCATATATGTATATTTTTATATTCAGTGCGTACGTATACGTGCTGAAGTAGCAGAAGAAGAATGTGTGATCAAACTTCAGTTGTAATACATTAGTATAACAAACGCAGCAGATAGAAGCTAGTGTAGATTGAGAAAAATGTGTATTAAGGATGGGATGAAGGGTCGAGTTTATATGGAGGTTGGTTGGGTTTGTGGTATGTGGAGGGCGGGCTCCTTCCGTCCTAGGACGCACTGTAGTGACTTTACCGACAAACAGACAATCATGGGATCGAGTGGGGCCCACTCTTGGGGGAAGACTCAACCACTACTTTTTTTCGGAAGAATAACAAGAAAAAAAAAGAAAAAAAGAAAAAAGAATGAGTGGTTCGGTTGCACTAGCCAAGAGAAGGACAAGCTGACGACCGTATAACATTTTCTTCCCTGTCCCAACTCACCTATACCGATTATTCACCGATCTGACTTTCAGAACAGAGTAAGGGTGCGTCTACTGCCACCCTGTTAACAACTTTAATCACCTCACACATTGTTGTTTTATTGAATGTCTAATATACCGTAATATAAATTTACATTAAGAGACAATATATTGTTACAAATTAAAAATTCTTTTTTTTTTAGATAAACACGTACTTCGTAAATTTTAATCCATAATTTATCATATTCGATCTTTTTATGAAGTCTGAAGAAGACACTAGCATTCAACTGATGATGAGGTGAACTGTTTATATATATATATATATATATATTTTTTTTTTCTTATCTTTTTTTTTCTTTGTATGTTTCGTCTATCATTTTACTCATTATTTCTCATATCGATTTTCTATGTAAATTTCCATGTCTAGTCACTCACTGATATATATTCGATTTGTTTTCTTTTTCATTGGCGTCAGAGCTTTTTCCAAGTAGAGTTTACAGACATTGTGCATCTTGATATCGACGGATACTAATGAGTTGTTAAGTTTGAGAGTTTTTTCTTATTCTTTAATTGAGATTTATACTTTAATGTCATTTTTATTGTTCAATTTGTGATTCCACTTATCTAAATGATATTAATCTTATGATTTTCTTTAATTTCATTTTGTTTTTGGAGTTCAAGGGCTATCGAAAGAGGCTGATACTGAGTGTATTGCAAATCGGTGAATAAAATAAATTTGAAATTAAAAAATATATAGGTGGGGGTGAGAAGAGATCAAATGTAAGGTGAACAAAACAAATCTGAAATTGAAAAAAAATATATGTAGGGTGAAAAAAAAATTCATGGTGAACAAAACAAATACGGGAAAAGGGTATTTCAGATATTGTAAATAGGTGAACAAATTAGAATTACAATTAAAAATATATAAATGATGTGTGAAGAGAACGTGGGGTGAACAAAGTTGTATGTGGGGTGACAATAGATGCACCCATAGAGTAATTATTCCCAGTACCGGTACACCACATAACTCAATTTTCTGTGAGGATCAACAGAGATGAAAAAAAAAATAGAGGTAAATAAATAGATTAATCAGAAATAAGATAAAAACACTTAAACCAATAGTATTAGAGTGAACCAAATACGACGTGGTGGTTCGGGTCATCAATAATTTTCCTCGAGGATAATTTGAAAAACAAATTCCTTTCTAAATTTTATAATTTGTTTGGGCCTCTCCGAAAATTCGCTTCAAGTTTCCGCCACTGCACGGAACGGAAATAAAGCAGCTGGCTTCACGGAGGTCTACGGTTAATTAATCTGTAACCTCACTTGGCTCGACTGCTCAGTGTCTCGCAGGATAGAGCCTCTGCCAAAATACTGGAATTTCATTGCCCGGCCAAGATCTCTCTCTCTCTCTCTAAACTATTGGGTAGTTAAGGGACTTCCCTCAATCCCTTTTTAACAGTTCACATATCATCCTAGGTTATAACTCAGACCAGAATATTATCTTATGTATTCGTAACTAGTGATCACAGACAGTAGAATGATATTGTTCTGTGTTTTCTCTACGACCCTATCACTTTTATTCATTTGGATTTGATATTGATTTGTTTTGTTTGATATGATTTGGAATGATATTGATATATATCTGGTGACGTATATGTATATCTGGAGTGAGAATGATGGCTTTTCTTACTGATGAATCTAATAAAACTGAGATATTGTGGTGAATAAATTGTTATATTGATTCACATCGAGTACAATGTTATATACAGAAGACTTGCTAACTTCTAGCTAACTTCTAGGACTAGATAAGGAAAACCAACTAATGCTAGCCTAATTCACGTGATTACAGAGAGATATCGATACAAGTCCCTAACTATTTTGAACAGTTTCCTTTGATGCTTCAATACTCCCCCTTAAGTTAGAGTGTATGTTAATTACACCTAACTTACTCAACAAATAGGTAAACTGTGTAGATGTGAGTGGTTTGGTAAATAGGTCCGCTGGTTGATCTTGTGTTCGAATGTAGGCAGTCTTGATCAGACCTCTTTGGATTTTCTCACGAACGACATGACAATCAATCTCTATGTGTTTGGTTCGTTCATGAAAAACTGGATTTGATGCAATATGTAAAGTAGCTTGATTGTCACAGAAAAGTAATGCTGGCTGCGTATCTGTGACATTGAGGTCTTTCAATATATTCTGCAACCAAGTAATCTCACAACAAGTAGAAGCCATGAAACGATACTCTGCTTCCGCACTTGATCTAGATATTGTTCCTTGTTTTTTTGTTTTCCAAGAGATAGGTGAATTACCGATAAAAATGCAATAACCAGTAATTGACCTTCTAGTGTCCTTACAACATGCCCAATTTGCATCACAAAAGGCACGTAATTGAAGTGTACCTTTAGATGGCAATAGCAAACCTTGTCTCGGCGTTTGCTTTAGATAATGTAACACCTTGTGCGCTGCTTCTAGATGCGGTATTCTTGGCTTATCCATGAATTGAAAAAGGATGTGTACCGCATAAACAAGGTCGGGTCTTGTAATGGTGAGATAAATAAGTCTACCTACCAATCTTCGATATTGAGATGGATCGGTAATTAACTCTCCGTCTCTTTGTGTCAAAGCAATGTTGTACTCTACAGGAAACTTTGTGGGTCTTGCTCTAAGGAAACCGTAGTCCTCCAATATCTCCAATGCATATTTGCGCTGGCTTAACATGATACCTTGCTTTGATCTGGCCACTTCTATGCCAAGAAAATATTTCAACACTCCCATGTCTCTTAACTTGAAATTGCTGGATAGGAAGCACTTCACAGCATTGATATCTTCGAGATTGTTTCCTGCCAAAATAATGTCATCGACATACACTAAAAGTACAGTGAATGTCTCTTTGCAGTTTCGAACAAATAGTGAGTAATCAGACCAACTTTGATGAAAACCAGCCCTCTTGAGTTCATTAGACAACTTGATGAACCATTGTCTTGAAGCTTGTTTGAGGCCTTATAAAGATTTGTGTAGCTTGCATACCCGATTCTCCCCCTTTCCTCCAAAACCAGGAGGAAGTTACATATAAACATCCTCAAACAGATCACCATTCAAGAAGGCATTACTTACATCAAGTTGGTGAAGATGCCAACCACGGAAAGATGACAAACTGAGTAGGACACGGACTGTGGTGAGCTTAGCAACCGGAGCAAAAGTTTCTCGATAATCAATTCCTTCCACCTGATTGTATCCTTTGGCAACAAGACGAGCTTTATATCGTTCTATACTGCCATCCGGGTTGTACTTGATCTTGTACACCCATTTACATCCAATAGGACGTTTGTAAGCAGGTGGTGATACAAGGCTCCGGGTTTTGTTTGCTTGCAGCGCATCAATTTCATGTCTCATAGCCTCACGCCATTTTGGATCTTTAACGGCTTGAGAATAAGACGTAGGCTCTCTGTCCAAGGTTAGAGCAACAGCAAATGCTCGATGGTTATCAAATAATCGATCATAAGACAACACATGTGATATAGAGTGTGCCGTACCTGGGACCATGGTCGGTGAAGATGGTGGAATGGTACGTGAGGGGAGAGCTGCCTCGATGTGAAAGTCTTGCAGTAGGCTTGATGTTCTTGTTGGCCTTGTAGAGCGACGCAAATTATGTTGATTGGGAGGAGCATGAGGACTAGACACGAGATTTGTGGTTGTGGCAGATTGTGTGTTTGGAATAGGATATGAGGACGTGGTTGGAGAAGAAATTGATGAATCGAGATTTGACGCAGCGGAATGAGGAAGAGTTGTATTTGGAGATGGCGTTATGTTAGGAGATGGGGCTGAGTCACGTGACTGAGATGTAGAGGAATTATCGATAACTAGAGCAGGATTGTTATCGATAGGAGCCCTAATAGAACTAGGAGAAGGACATGTGTGAACAAGATTTTGTGTTTCCCGTGTAGGATTTGGAAGTGAATGTGAAACTGTATCCTATGCGCTATAATCACGCACTGTCCCCCCAAAATCGAAAGAATTAACGTCAAGCTGTAAACTTGGAGGAGAATCAGGAAGTGATGGAGATGAGGTTTTGTAATGGAAATTAGTTTCATGAAATATCACATCACGTGAAAACAAGATTTTCTTCCCTTTGAAATCATAGACTCTATAGCCCTTTTTGCCTTGAGGATAACCCAAGAAAATACACTCAATCGATCTAGGATCAAACTTACTTGGCTTGGATGGATGAGTAGATATGAAACATCGACAACAAAAAACTCGGAGGTGATCATAGGATGGTTCTTTGGAATGGAGTTTTTCGAAATGAGTTTTACCCTTCAAAAGTGGAGTCGGTGTACGATTAATGAGGTAGCTTGCAGTCAAAATAGCTTCACCCCAAAAACGTTTTGGAAGATTGGCCTGGAAAAGAAGAGCGCGAGCCACATTTAAGAGGTGACGATGCTTTCTTTCGGCAACACCATTTTGTTAGGGATTATTGACACATGTTGTCTGGTGTTTAATGCCTTTGGACGCTTAAAACTCATGCATGTTAAATTCTGGACCATTGTCACTTCTGACGACTTTGACACCTTTTTCAAATTGATTTTCGACTAAATTGACAAAACTGACAAGAAGTGAACGAGTTTCAGATTTACATTTCATGAGAAAAACCCAAGTACCTCGTGAATGATCATCAACGATGGTTAAGAAATATTTTGCACCGGTGAGTGAAGAAACATGGTAACCACCCCAAATGTCAACATTGATTAATTCAAAACATTATTTGCTGAAAGTAGTACTTAAAGGAAATGGCTGTCTGATTTGTTTTGCCAAAGGACAAATCAAACAATTATTTGGTGCACAACTGTTTATGGAATTAGAAAAAGAAAACAATGATGATACTCTTTGTGAAGGATGCCCCAATCTTTGATGCCAGAGGTTTGATTTTTGAACATGAACCACACTGCACGTCCCTTTATGGTGGATATCGAGGCAGTACACTCCCTCCCTCTCATGGCCCATCTCAATCATCTTCCCCGTTCGTAGGTCCTGCATAATACATAGTTGTCTCAGAAATATGGTCACATAAAATGAATCACGAGCTAGTTTGCTGACTGATATCAGGTTCAGATAAAATGAAGGCACACATAATACGTTCTCAAGTTTCAATTGAGATGAGAATATAACAGTCCCAATGTGCGTGACCTGAGCAGATGATCCAGATGGTAACCTCACAGTATAATTCATGACAAGTTGTTTGGAGGTAAGAAATTTTGCATCACAAACAATATGATCACTGACACCACTGTCTATAAGCCATGTTGGTGTGTGACAACAAGTATTGGCTAGGGAAGCGGCCTTACCAGAAAGTTCTTCATAGTTGGTAATATTACCGGCTTGAGGTTGGTTTTCTTTGAGAAGTTCCCTCAATTGTGCACACTCGGCCTGAGAAAATGGGAATGACTTAGTTGTGTGGCCATGATTGTCATAGAATGCCGAGATGTGGTTCACTCGGCTTGAGCCTTCACCGGACTGCATCCTCTTCTTCTGTCTGCATTCGTCAACTGTATGACCTTTAAAATTGCAAAAGGTGCAGTGCAAGTGGGCACGACATGTATCACATTGTTTTAGCTGAGAAAATATATTTTTAGAGCTTCTTAGTTGTTGGCCATACACTAAGTGGATGAGAAAATATATTTTTAGAGCTTCTTAGTTGTTGGCCATACACTACACTTTCGAAAATACAGCATCTACTGTTTTAGCTTGAAAGAGCTTATATACATGTAGGCTGATTCTTGATCATTTATAAATGTAAAATACTAGACTGACTTCGCTCTCTATTTCTCTTGTTTGTTTTTTCTTCAGCCAAAACTAGCTTAACTTTTAATCTGAGTAACTATATATATATATTACTTCCTATGGATATTGATTTAGCTCTTCAATTGAAATTTCTGCAATGTCAAATTAATATTTCTTCCTGGTAGCATCAACAAAAGCGTCTAGTGATTAAATTTCATAATCTGGGGGAATTATATTACAAAAAAGTGTATTGATGTCATTTCTCTCTAGTAGACTTCCTCTATGGTTTTACTCAAAATCTCAGCACACATTCAATTAAGGTGGATTCACTTTGTGCTTAGGTTTTGGTAAAGGGGGAGGTGGCGATATTTCAAGCGGGCACCAACATGTCGGTTTAATTTTTGGCAAACTTCCTCTTCCATGTGTTGTCTCTTTAACATTTCATTCTAGGCTGTGGATTATTTTCTTGAGTTTCTGTATAAACACATTCCAAGATTCCATCACATATTTAAGATTTCAGTTATATATATGCAAATAGAGGGTAGAGTTACAGGTACTTGATGATAAAGTCATTCATTCAAAAGTTGACGGTGAAAACTGGATCTTCTGCCCTCGCCGGATGCTTAATAGCTTATGTTATCTACAATTCCAGCTGATCTATATATGTGCCATTCCATTACAAGTCCTTGGAGCAAATACAACATAATGATACATTATGTAAGGCTCATGGTCATTTTATTATCATCTATCAAACCTCTAACAGTGGCAAACTCTAAATTAACATTTTTTTCAATATCATATATGGCCTTGAGGCAACCCGTTTCAATATCCACATTTCTGACTTGCAATGTATAGAGCAGCGGTTGAAAATTATGTAATAATATCCAATATGAATGAAAATAAAACTACTCATGACCTTTCCATTTGAAAGGGAGTGTCTTTTTCAATAGGTGTCTTTAGGAATAAGTGTGTCTCTTCAAGGAGATAAGTGAACGGACATGTTGGTTCACTTGGGGTTCTATATAAACCCATATTCATATATTCTTAAATATAAGATTAAGAATCATCAATTCTTCTACAAGTCTTCTTCATGTCAAGAGAGTACAAGATACAATTTATGGTTCGCTAGAGTCCAAAATTGCGGTGCTTCTATTTTGGATAATCGATTGTTGTATTTTACAAGGCGGACGCCCATCGAACTACAAGCACAAGGGTATGGACGAAATCTGTCTTTAGTCAAGTGCATTTATGCATGCCTCAATCGGAATATCAAGTCAATTCTTTCTTTTCTTGTACTATTTTTATAAGATGCATATAATGTTATACTCATAAATTAGGATTGAACCATTACTTTTTATCCTAGTCATACTTTGTTTTGTTTCTCACACTCTTTACTGAAATTTCTATTTTATTTAAAGATCATATATATGATTGTTCCCTAACAGCAGCTTCAGTCCCTCTGTAATGGCCATCAGCTCGAACTGGTTTGCAGAACCATGTCAAGGAAATAAGATTAGTACTGAAAAGAAACAATGGTGTTGATTGAAAGTTTGAAATAGATAATGTAGGGTTCGAGCCACACTTATAAATCTGTCATAACCATGATGCAAACGTGACATATACATACATGATTTGAATTGCAGGGGCTTGCATTTGTGAGTTATATATGGTCAAAACTAGGAGCTGCAGACATGATACAAGAGTTTGGGGTATTTTCAATGTCTCACAACCTTGTAAAGTGAGAACAAAAGAGGTTTCTCAAGATGGGATCGATTTCAAGCATACAGTATAAACACAGAAGGAAGACATACTGAAATATAATCATCACAAATTTGACTCAGCTTTGCAATAATAGACTAGAGATATCATTACCTTACCTTGTTATTGTTAACATACAACTTTGAAGGAAAATCCTCTTGTGAAAATTTGAGACATACATAAAAGAGATTTGCTCATGTAGGTTTGAAATTAGAAGTTGAAAATCATCGTATATCCAAGTTTCTTTATGCTCAAATTAAATGTAGAAGTGTCATGATTTGACAGGAAAACCCAGAAACAATTTTCTAATCAACCTTGAATAATAATGTGAATAGTCAGACACAACATTCATCAAATACTTCGCGGCATTTTGAATTGGGCTACTCAAGAAGCTGCTCCTCCGGGACTTGGAATCCCCCAAATGATAACCATTTTTCTTAATGCATGCTCTTTCTTTTTCCCTCTATTTTATGTAACTCGTGATAGATTATTTATATAGTTATTTAATTTTTCATAATCATTTTTTTTGTTTTTGTGTGTGTGTATATATATATTCATTCACCTTATATATGCTTTCAACATGTATGATGATATAAATTTTTATGTCACATGATCAATATTGATTATAGTTTTAGGTCTTACTAAATATATAAGTGCTTTTATAATATGTAGTGAATTTAAAATGAAAATGTATAAGTAAAATAATAAAGAACACAACATATTATTATTGAATTGAAAAGTCTAGAGAGAATAATTTTTTTTTTTGTACAATTATTATCCTTGATAGTCATTATGTAAGAGAAGATATATGTCATTCAGTAGGACAAATAAGCAAATTTAGATTGTGTCTCATCCAACAAGCAATTCTCTCTGTCTCAACTTTTGAGTTGTGTAGTCTGATTCTTTAGAGCTCGATCTTTTTATTTTCAAATTTAATCGAGATTATTTTTAAGAAATTTTTGAAAAGAAGGAGTTCTCAATTTAAAGACCCGATATTTTAGTAGGCATCGACACGAGTTCGGTGATATATTCAGATTATTTTTTGAATGACCGAGCTATTTTTTACATTTTTTTGGAAGTTTAGGAAAAAGAAAAAATTTAAAACTACAAAGAATTTTATATATAATACCCGTTTTACCCTATATTAATAAAATTATTGTTTATAAAGATATTAATAAGTAGGAGTATAATAGAAAATTCAGGGGCCGGAAGCGCGTTAAAATTCTGGCGTCAAAGATACGCGAAATGCGTATAAATAAACAGGAAGAAAGACATAATACATACACATACGCTCTCTCTTTGGCTCTCAATTCTCCCTCCATTTTCTCTCTCAATTCTCAATATCGATCGGATTGTGGTTCTGACGCGCTCGATCTCAGTCTCGCACTATCGTTATCACTATTCAATTTTCTCTCTCGCGATTGCAAAACCCACCCCGTGTGTGGGTAATCTTGATTTTGATTGTGTTTGTTTCAATTCTGTTATAGGTTTTGATTTATGATTTGAATTTGATTTTTGATATTGATTGTGTGTTTGTTTGAATTCTGTTCTAGTTTTTGTTTTACGATTTGAATTTGATTTTTGGATTGATGATGGGTGAGTTGGGTGAATGAGTTTTAGGAGATAGGATTGGGGAGGGAGGTTTCGGGTGTGTGTATAAGGGTTACCCACTCAAGCTTGAGAGTGGGGCCCCTAGTATCATGGCCGTTAAGGTTGCAGAGACCTCTCATCCATTCAAGGTTGATGCTTTGTTGGATGAGGCCAACCTCCTCTCTCTCTTTCACCACTGCCCTTTTGTCATCAATTCTTATAGACAACAGTACTGGACTTCTTCCTCTCTCAATTTGTGTCTAGAATTTGCCGCAGACGGCACCATTAGAGATAGGATTGAGAATTCTGCATTGTCCGAATGTGAGATTAAGGAGTTCACCAAGTCTGTGCTTAGTGGTCTCCAGTGTATTCATGACAAAGGTTATGTGCATTGCGACATAAAGCCCGACAATATTCTTCTTGTCCATGATATGGATTCTCCTGTCGATTTCGTGGCTAAAATAGGAGACTTCAGATTAACTAAGAGTGCTCAGAACTTGTACTCTCGCCAAGGCACTAAATGGTATTTGCCTCCTGAAACCGTTCTCTGTAACATTCAGGGGAAACCATCAGATATTTGGGCAGTATGATGTCTAGTTCTAGAGATGTTGATTGGTTCGTTGTGGACTTATAAGTCAACCGAGTACATAGGTGTTTGGGCTTCTAATCCAGTTATTCCTTCACACTTGTCTGATGATGCCAAGGATTTTTTGTCAAAGTGTCTAGATGTAGATGCTTCTAAGAGATTTACGGCTCGGCGTCTCTTAGCTCACTCATTTCTTATGAGTGTTGAACAATTACCCAAATCGCCTACATTGTCACAATCTCAGCGTCGTCATAATCAGTTGCCTAGTTTTATACCCTTAGGGGACTCTAGCTCCCATGAGGCACAAATGTCCATTGAGAGTTCTGGATTAGATGATGATACCATTTTTCCTTTGGCACTCATGTCAAGACCTGTAAGACGTGCGGTTGCAGACACATGGTGTACAAAGCCAACAACTTTTGCTGTAATGGGTGTTGCATAGTTTCACATGTTATCCATAATCATAGCCAGTAAGTTGTTTATAATCTAGGGTCTCCTAAGGTCAAATGGACTTTGAAAGAGTTTTGTGCAATATGTGGTTTCTTACGGATGAGACAGCCTGACTCTCTTGATTGCTATCTGGCTTTGCCGAAAGAACAATTTTCTATTCAGCCTTCTCCAACTCGAACGGTTATTTCCCTTCTACTTAACGTAGGCCGTATCAGATCGTTTTTTATTTTTCATTTTTCTTTGTTCATGGAACACAAGAAAACTATATAAAGGAAGCGTTGAAGAATAGTAAGTTTCCTGGGTTTGAATGCCGGGATTATTTTTGGAGGAGAAACGTATAGTTTCTGGGATCTGCGTGCTCCCTGGTTAGAACCTCTAAGGGGTTGTTCTATATTACTCCCTAGGAAAAGCTATATAACTGAGTTGAATGGTACTTATTGGTTGAACTGCTGGCTTGTTGACAAATTTGGTATGCATTTGGACTTTCACCGCATGGGAAATTTGGTATGCATTTGACTTAATGAAGTGGCTCATAACTCAATATGTTATCAGCATCTTTGGCAATCCAATGTATGTATTACTTGAGGCTTGAAATTTTACACTTTCTGTTTGTGAAATAAATTGACTAGGTTTGGTATTTAATTCCCATGGCATAGGTTTTTATGTCTTAGGTTCAAGCTTTTTGTGAAATGCATGTTAATGCTGTGGGGTTTTGTGTTCTCGCAGCCCCCGTTAAAAAAAAAAAAAAAAAACTCATGTATAGTCAGGTTCATGCCACAAGTTCAGTCTCTGAAGCTTGATTAGTGTTTTACTTTGTCGCAAGTTTAGTATCTGAAGTTTGGTAAGTGTTTTACTAGGATAAGGGATTTGAAAATGCAAAATCAGTTGATTTCAATTGTAACCGGAGCTACAAGACTCTATTGATGGGTGAGTAGTCTTTGTTCCTTATAATTGTCGCTTGGTGTGTCTCTTACCATTAAATGTCTTTTGCTTCTTTCTATCAATATCATAAGCAACTGTTGTTGATCGTTATATTGAATTATTGATGTCTATAACTGATAGAAATAATGGGCAAGATTCCAAATATATAGCATTGCATTTACACACACACATATACCCTTTTTTAAGAACGGTGTAGGCAATCTAGCAACCCACTAGCCGAATACTTCCTTCAGTTTCTTAAGTTTTAATGAACTGATCTGTGTCACAGCGATGATGAAGCAACCATGTTTACCTTAAACAATGTCTGCTGCAGGTTGTCAATGATAATGGTGCTAGCTGGGTTCTGTAAGATTATTCATTTTGCATAGATTAAAAGTTTAAAACTATAGAAGCTTTAACAGATCACTGAACTTCCATTTTGACAACTGGTAAACTTCTTTATTGCAATATTGATTTTCTCACTGGTCATTCTTTGGTGGATCACCTTGAAACATAATAAAAATAATCATTTATAATTTAGATATATAGTACCACCTAGCAATTGGCACTGCAAGTGTTATTCTGATATTTTTGTAGTTGGCGGTTTTAAATGGTACGTATACATATATAATAGGGAGTTGATCATGTATATCTTGGCAATTCTACTGAAAAATATGCGTACTTAATTTTGGTTCTACATGGCTAGGCGTGTTTGTCTATTTCCGAAGAGGAACGGAGTGAAAAAGTTCTTATCCATGTATTTGGATGTTGCAGATTCCTCAACATTACCGTCTGGGTGGACTAGATATGTCATTGTCAGTTTCACCTTGATTAATCAACTTGATAGAATCTTGTCAAAAACAAATGGTATACATATTTTTTTTTGTTTAACTTGATTAAACACCTTTTGATCTCCTTTTATTTTCAAATTATAACTTCTCCTGTTCTTAATAATCTTCACAGCAACAAGTAAATTGCAAAGTGTGTTTCTGTTGTTGTTCCTGTTGTTTACTTCTGATTTGCTTTTTCTGTTTCTGTTTCTGTTACTGTTCATGTTGTTTATTTCCCATTTGATTCATTTCCTCAGATAATTTTCTTTCATTTCTTATGTATTTGGTTTTGATCATTGCCCAGCCGAGAGAATTAGAAGCATATTGTATATGTTTTGGCAACATAGCTGGAGAATGATGGTATCATGCTTCATATATTATATTAGCTTATGATGTTTGATCCTTTTGTTTGATAGTCACCGAGCATGAGTTCACTGCGAAAGAGAATGACTGAGGATTCACAAAATTTACTCATTTAAGGGAGATCCGTGACCTTTTTCATGGTTATCTTGTGAACAATATTTGTATTGTTGAAGCCAATGTTTCAGTTCGTAAGGGTGATGTTAAAATTTTAGATCAAGAAAGTGGCGAGCTTATGCATTTTGAAAGTTTAGGACGAATTTAGTTAGCTTTTCATTCATTGCTAGATGAAGTATGTTTGTTGCAGCCTTCATTTATCGAGTGCCAACAGAATAGGAGTCGTACATTTGTGGAATGTGCGTTCAACACCTTGGGCCGACTCTTACATTTCCTGAAGACTACAAAGGTTAAGGATTTGAGCCAAGATGGGTGTGAGAGGCTTCAAATTTTGTGGGAAGAGCTAGAGTCCTTCAAATTTGACTTAACTTGGCTATTCAATCTGTTTTTGGCATGAAGAACATGATAGGCAATATTTTGGAGAATGAAATCAAGAGGCGGAGGGCTATGCTAGACGCTGCCGAGGTTGACCTCGAGGGAGTGAAAATAGATCTAATGAAGGCAGAACAAGGGTTTTACAAGATAGGTGATGTGGATCTAGACACCAGTACTAGGTATTTTGTTAATTAAGATGCATATATGCTATGTTTGTATTGTATTGTTTATGAACTCCGACTATCGAGTTGTGAAGCGTTCCCATCCAAACAATCCTTTTTGCTTTGTGATTTTCATTACCTCACATTATATCTAGTTGTGCTTTCAATATCATTTTCATACCAGTTCAACTAACAGTGCTAAAGAATTTATTTCTTATCATGAACGTTTTATACATGTAGTTTAACTCAAGAGAATGTGTTGTTTATGTTATCTACAATTCCAACTGGCATATGTGTTGTTTTTATAAATTAACCATACGTGAGCTGACATTATCAATTTAACAAGTTCCATTCCACAATTAATTGGTTGGTTTTCATAGGAATTTTTTTTAATTTTTTTTTTTTGAAAGTAATCTCATAAGAATTATCATTTTTGCGGCATTTTGAATTGGGCTACTGAAGCTGTGGGCCTAATAACTCTTCCAGGCCTGGATCTCCAAACAAACCTAATACTCATCTCATTGCCGAACAACACATGTACTTCTGGAAGATAAGAAGCTGAGCTTTTTCTTAGTCAAACTCAAGACCAGAGCAGAGCAGACCAGGCGAGCAGTGACGATCCAGCCCAAGACTTGCCTGGGCTGGAGCCTAGGTGAGATCCTTGGGCCCAAAATTCTACCAGACGCTGTATAAAATACAAAAAAAAAACAAAAAAATTTGCCATACGTCGCTCCATCAGTCCAGCCTCCAGCCAGACGACTGATACGAGCCTAGGTCAGTCCTCAGACCCAAAGTCGAATCATCTCACCTCACCTCAAACCTCTATCACTCGTCTGCAGTCTGCTCACCGTCGCTCGTCTCCTCGCCGTGACGCCGTCGTCGGCTCGTCTCCTCGCCCATCACCGTCGCCTGCTCGGTTTCGTCTGCTCGTCGCCCGTCGCCTGCTCTGCTGCTCGCCGTCGCTGTCTCCCCGTCTCCCCGAGTCCCCGTTCACTTCCCCAGACGACCAGACCACTGAGAGTCTGAGACCAGGTGTGTATTCTTATTTCTTAGTTTCTTAATTCTTACCCAATTAGTTTTGTCACTTTGTGTAATTTTGTATTTGTGTTCTCACTGTTCTGGGTATAGAATTTGAATTTGAAGTATGAAATCGAAAAAAAAATAGAATTTGAAGTCAATTGAATGAACTAGTCTGCTAGTATGCTTATTCAATTGAATTGTTGTCTTGTTAAGTAATTAATTGCTGAATTGCTGGAAATTTTAATTGGAATAGAGTACAATTTAGTTAGTTTTTAATTGTGTTTCTTGTATTGTATTGTGTCTAATTTTTGTTCATGTAAATGCGTTTGAGGGTAAGACTTGCTACGTCCCGTTATGTATGTGTGTTCTTTTTTAATGAACCAAAATTTCTCGCACTGTTGATTAAAATTTTTTGTGCGTTGCATTTAGCCCATGTGAGATTTTTTTCCTCGATCCGCCACTGCAGGCGAGAGATATGCTGCTTCGTTTGTCTGCTGCCCCTCCTGCCACCACGACACCCAACACCAGTCTTTTCCTGCTCTTCTCCACCAATCTTTCGATTACTCATTCTTCGTCTTCTTTCTCGGTACACTTTTCTCCTTCTTGTCATATCATTCTCTCTCTCTCTATATATATATTTTTATACATCTCTATCTTTGTGGTGTACAGCCTTGTTCACTCAGGAACTGCTCTGGGCTGCACACCAGTTGTACACCACTTAAGGCCATGGCTGCCCAAGAGGCTCAATTCTCAACCTCAGCCTCAGCCTCAGGTTTCATTCATTTCAAAAACAACTTTATTCATTATTATTTTCTCATGCCCTGTTTAATTAAACTTGCTTGCTTTCTTTTTTGGGGCAGGTGATAGGCAAGCTCTGATATCCTTGTCAGACAAAAACAATCTTGCCTTCCTAGGGAATGGGCTTCAGAGCTTGGGGTAAAATTCAGAAGCCTACTCTCTTTTTTTCACCAAATTATTAATATTCTGCACTAGTTATGTAAGGATAAGTAACTTTATAGACTTCCTTGTTATGTAACAATATCTATCATGAGTAGCGCAGTTGAAATGCCAATACTACATAATGCTGATGGATAGGAGCTTAAAAGAATTCAGAATATCTGTTGGTCTGTGTCTGTGTTATGACATATTGATAACTCCCTGATCATGTTGATCTTGGAGAGGGGACCTTTTGTGTTTTAAGGCTTTGGTCTCTCTAGACTAACTTCTTGTTGGTCTCTAAGCTTTCTGCATTATCTTCTTTGGGATGATCGCCTTTCTTTAATCTCTTTATGATCTCTGCTTCTCCATTTGACCTGAACATAGTTTTTGTATATTTTTCATCAATATTTAAGTTGGCCCCTCCTGATTTCCCCCTCATTGGGAAGGTCATATCACGTCATTGTCTTTTGTTTGCCATCCTGAAATTACAACTTCAACTGTTTCAAATATGGGAGGGAAGTAGTATGTTTGTCATGATAACCTTTTCTACATTTTTTTGGACACTGTAGATATAAAATTGTTTCCACGGGAGGAACTGCATCTGCTTTGGAAAGTGTCGGGGTGTCTGTCACTAAAGTTGAAGAACTTACTTGCTTCCCGGAGATGGTAAGCTTGTACTTTTCTCTTTTTTCTATGAAAGATACATAAGTGAGGTGTTATCTGCATCATCGTTTTGCCTTGTAATCTGTTTAAATCTGTATTGAAGCTCAATGGTCGTGTTAAAACTTTACACCCCAACATTCATGGTGGTATTCTTGCTAGAAGAGACCAAAAGCATCACATGGAAGCTCTTAGTAATCACGGAATTGGTGAGTTTTTCTATAATCATGCCTGCAATAAACTATCTTTGTTATGTGAATTCATTTGATAGTTTGTTTTGCAACAACATTTTTAAACAGGTATATTTGATGTGGTTGTGGTGAATCTATATCCCTTTTATGATAAAGTTACTTCAACTGGAGGAATAGGATTTGAGGATGGAATCGAAAATATAGACATTGGTGGTCCTGCCATGATTAGAGCTGCTGCAAAGGTAGTTTATTTGAATGGTGATGATAGCCTATTGTTGGTTGTATAAGTTAATAAATCATAAGTTTCTTTCTACATGGCACATACACACTAAGCTTTGCTCTAATAGTACTTCTCAATATTACTAGTAACAGTAAAGTTGTTTTTCTGATTTCTTTATATGATATATACTTGAAATATTCTTGTCAAATAGAATCACAAAGATGTCCTGGTGGTTGTTGATTCAGAAGACTATCCTACACTTTTAGAATATCTTAAAGCGGACAAGGATGATCAACAATTCCGAAGAAAGCTCGCGTGGAAGGCTTTCCAACATGTTGCTTCTTATGATTCTGCTGTTTCAGAGTGGCTTTGGAGGCAGACTAGCGAAGGTACTTGTTTGAGGGACTTATACCATTTAAAATATTTATGATTTAATCTAATTAAGTAGAAAACGAATCAGAATTGACATGTGGCACATGCCAATTCATTATCAATATACATGAACACCAAATCAACTGACATTTGTAAAAACAAAATTCTGAGTATTCTGTTGAATCACAAACTGTGCAGAGAGAATTGGGAGATTTCTCTAATCTCTTGAATCAAAATCTGATGATAAATATAAACGACTGAGTTAGGTAGGGAGGGAGTGTGAGAGTGATAGTTATGAACACATACTTTCTGTAGTAACACACTCAATTTGTTTTTCTGTGACTTCTATTGTCATTGTCCACATAATTGACATTTTTCTTTGATTTTCTGAAGATAAATTCCCCCCAAGCTTAACAGTTCCTCTTTCGCTCAAAAGTCCCCTTCGCTATGGTGAAAATCCTCATCAAAAGGCTGCATTTTATGTTGACAAGAGTCTTTCTGAGGTTAATGCTGGTGGCATTGCAACTGCTATACAACATCATGGGAAGGTAATAAAGACATCATGCAGTACCAATTTCATTCCACTTTAGTTAAAGCTTTGGCAGTGATATATTGTATCTTTCTTTTTAGGATAAATCAAAAATTTAGAAAAAAATGACAAGGCAAAACCTGAGTTTTATAATGAATGTTTGATCCAAATTGGAATATTTGGGTATGAAAAGCACACTGATTAGTTATTCTAGCTCGTGTTGTCTGCTGTTATGCAAATTTGTGTTTACAGCATATATTGTTAGAGAAATGCACCGCTACAGTCAAATGGCAGGGGAAAAAGGAGAGGGTTTGCCTCTTTATTTGCCTTTGCCTTTTGATTTTTATGCACCAGAAAAGGCTAAGAGTTTTAATCTCGATCCCCTTGCGTAGGGTACAATATTTTTTCTGTCAGGTTTGCCCTTTCCTTCTCTTTCTTTTTCCTTTGTTTCTCTATTTTTGACTACTTCTGAACTTCCATCCTACTCGTGCAGATACCATCTATTTCTTTTATTTCATTTTTTCTTTCATCAATGGCAATGATCTAATCCTTGTTGTGAGCCAATCTAAAGCTCTGTCGCTCATGGCTCTGTTTCAGAAAACCCAGATCCCAAATTTGAAGCTATGTTCCAAATTATAAAACCCAGATTCTCAACTCAGAGAATCAGTTCTGTTTTGATTACCTTTCTTTCTTTCTTTTCTACTTCCTTCTTCTAGTTCTTTCCAAGACAACTCTCAGCCACTTTCACCCTTAATCTTTGCTGAACAAGATGAAGAACCTAAAAATATTAAAAATACAAAGAAGAAATAGAAAGAAACAAAGTAATATATAGGGTCAAAACTGGAATGTGAGATAACTGATGGACAAAATACAGCGTTTTAACGGCTTTAGTTAAGCGGGCCCACTGTATTAGATGACCAGATGAAGAGGCAAAAGCTGCCATTTGAGTTAGTCGACCATGCTTTTGATCAGGCACATACCATGGTGTGCATAGATTTTGGGTTAATTGAGAGGCTAGACCATGGTCTTGCCTCCTGCGGTGCATCTGCTGATTCTGCTCTTATAGTGACAATAAAAAAGCACATTAATTTCAATTGCTGTTCTTCTGCGCACAACAATACATTCAAACTGATGAAATGCTGCGGGATAACCCACTTGTGAATCTTGCTGTGTGAGAGGTTAAAGTTTTATGGAGTGTTTGGAGGTAAGAATAGAGGTATAAATACTGGTGGTCAATACTGGTGGTGACTATTTTTTGGTGGTTTTGGTGGATATTTTGATAATGTGAAGGGAGGCTGGACTGTTTATGGAAAAGGTTCAGTCTGGACTTCTGAATGGGCATTGGTCAAATCAGAATTTCGGAGGAGCACGTTTCGGGCTATGCTTTTAGACTCTGGAAATAGGAACTCTTTGTTTGATGCAGTGTGCTCTCCAGTAGGGTTGTATTGTTTGTAATTGTGTCTTGTTGAACTTTCTTCTGAATTGTCTGATTGATTGGACTTCTTGTACTCTGTTGTAGGGTTCCTTTCTTTCTTTCTATGTTTGTCATATAATAATTCTATGGGGACTCCTTTTTGCTGGATATACCTTGGGTTTAATGATTTTAGTGCTTTTAGTATCCTCTGATTTACAGCTATATAGGTCACATTTGATCTTCAGAGATGGCCCTTCGTTCTATGCAATACACATGTTCGTATCTCATGTTCTTTCAAACTTTAATTTTTGCCTGCAGGAGATGTCATATAATAACTATTTAGATGCTGATGCGGCTTGGAATTGTGTGTCAGAGTTCAGGGGTCCTACCTGTGTTGTTGTAAAGCATACAAATCCTTGCGGTGTAGCATCACGTGATGATATACTTGAAGCATACAGGCTTGCCGTCAAAGCAGATCCAGTGAGTGCATTTGGTGGCATTGTAGCTTTCAACATAGAGGTTGATGAGGTGAGTTTGAGATTTCAGGGTTTGACGTAAAGTGTATAGATGATATGTGATTTAGTTTTTGGTATGGATTCCCCAAAATATTGGTTCACTAAGCTTGTGGAACTGGATTAGGTACATGATTCTTGCCCCTCTTTTCTACCACACTAAATTGAAAAAAAGAAAAAAGAAAAAAGAACACCTAAGATGTACCTCAACCCACCACTAACTTGTACCACTTGCGTGCTGATCCCAAGGGCTAAATCTATGTGGAATGAAGAAATGAAAATAAGTTGTTCGTGCAAATGTGATAACTTGAATGCAACTTGCTTTAGTCCAGAAAGGTTTATGCACCATATCTGTCATTGTATTATTACCTGTTTTGCTGTATCACTTTGTAGCTCATATTTTTCTTTGATTGTAGGCTCTTGCTAAAGAAATCCGAGAGTTTAGAAGCCCAACAGATGGTGAAACCCGGATGTTTTATGAGATTGTGGTTGCACCCAAGTATTCAAAGAAAGGTCTTGAGATACTTCGTGGAAAATCAAAGACTCTGAGGATCCTTGAGGCAAGCAAAAATGAGAAAGGAAAACTTTCGCTGAGACAGGTTGGTGGTGGGTGGTTAGCCCAGGACTCAGACGATTTAACTCCTCAAGATATCCAATTTAATGTTGTGTCTAAGAAGTCTCCACAAGAAAGTGAGCTCAGTGATGCAGAGTTTGCATGGTTGTGTGTCAAACATGTCAAGAGCAATGCAATTGTACTAGCAAAGGTAAGTCTTTTTTTAGTCACCATACCCCTTCATCATTTTCCTCATACTAGAGAAAATCCTTGAGACATGTAATTGTTGGAATTTGGACAGAATAACTGTATGTTGGGTATGGGAAGTGGACAGCCGAATCGTCGGGAGAGTTTAAGAATAGCATTGAAGAAAGCAGGAGAGGAGGTCAAGGGTGCAGCTTTGGCTAGTGATGCTTTCTTTCCATTCGGTAATTATTAAGCATTATTATAGATGAACTCATTTTCACTTCATTCTTTTATTTATTTTCTCTTTTTCTTGCCTTTTAGCTAGCTAAATATTAACTGAGAAGGAATACTGCGTCTGAATTTATACTTGCCACTCTCTTACTTTTGCTTCCTTAAACATGAAGGTTTGAATTCAAAGTGAATGCAACCCGATTTTCTACTCAGAGATCATTGTTGATTGTTCTATATGCTTAATGACACAAATAGTTTGAAAATTACTGGAGTTTAAAACAAGAAAAAGGATAAATAGTCTAACAGAAGCAAAAATCATGTTATGGTAGAATTGATAAGAACCTTTGTGTTAAGTTGAACAACATATGTTTTACATGCAGCTTGGAAAGATGCCGTGGAAGAAGCATGTGAAAGTGGAGTTAGTGTTATTGCAGAACCTGGTGGCAGTATAAGAGACGGAGACGCTATAGATTGCTGCAACAAGTATGGCGTTTCACTTGTTTTCACTAATGTCAGGCACTTCAGGCATTAATATCAGATTCTAGTTTTGGTTCTTGCTCCTTTTACTTTCATCCTAGCGCCTTTGCTTAGAGCTCAGAATCTAGTTTTCGTTGGACCACTAGGTTTGTTTTCCTCTCATTTTAAATTTGTAATCATGTTTTTCTTGTACAATCTGAATAATGTGTGTATTTTGGATACCAGAGATGTCAGAGATTTTACCTCTGTTTTCAGTAAAGCTGAATGACTAATGCCAAGAATTGTAGGCTATCTATTTGTCTGAAGTTCTTAGTAAACACAACTAAAGATCAGAATAATATTTAGTCCTGTTCTTGTTTCTTTCTTTAGTACAAGAAAAACACAAATGTAAATAAACTGGTCACTAAATAGCAAGTGAATACACGAAACATGAGAACGTATATAAAGTAAAAAAGAAGTCATATTTCCATTTGTGGAAGGACAGTGAACAAAAATTGTCACTACCAAAATCATTAAATTCCAACCAATTTGTCATTGGTTTCAGTTATATATGTGAATGCTCTTCAGTTGTTTGCCATGGTGTCTTAGTAACTGTTGCGGCATGCACTCTATTTTTGCCTATACATGTAAACAGATGAGCAGAGTCCTAATGGTTCTGTTTGAGGACTATATCATATCCCCATATCCCGAAACTTTGCTTGTCTTTGGTTTTGTTGCTGCTGTATCTTTCCGGATTTGCTCTGTGTTTGATTTCAAGCATTGATTTAGTGTACAAGCCAAGCACTTGGTTGACACTTGTTTCAATGGGGATCAGTCAGTTTTCTGGTACCCTTTGGTTTATGTATATTCCGGTAAGTGCATTAGAGGAACTTTTATGTCAAATTGTGGAGTGGTCCTCTATTTAATGACTGTTGAGTTTGATCATAGTTTGATAATAGAGATTTGGGCGGGGGGCTCTAGGGGCAAGAGATAAGCCTGAAGGAAACGATGTTTCATTGTGCTGTATTAGAAACTAGGAATTGTTTTGCTCAGCTACTGAACAATAACACGACTGCTCCTATTGAACAAGGAATTATTTTAACCAAAAGAAGAAAAAAAATACAATGACTACTCATACTTATTCTCTACTGCAGCCACCATAACATCGCTAAAAATTGGGGCCAGCTGCAAGGATGTCTTCTGTCAACTTGTTGTCCTTGCCAATCTTATAGTTTGTGAAAGTCTCGAAGTTGGTTTTAAATAGGCCAGCCAACTTAAGCAGCGTTTCCTGGTATGCCTTCTTGTCCGACCACTACAATTAACCAAATCAAAACATCAACACTAAGCAATATAATGAATATAGAAAAGGTTAGCGAACAAGTAAGCAAGTAAACTACACTACGCAATAGGTTTACTTACAGTGTTCACTGGATCCAACATCTCTGAAGGCACTCCCTCAATCTCAGCGGGGATCTCAAGTCCAAACACTTCAGTCTTCTTGTAATTTGCATTTGAGAGGCTGCCAGAGTGTATGGCATCAATGATTTTTCGGGTGTAAGATAGCTTGATGCGCTTTCCCGATCCGTACCTGGAGGAGAGAATCATATGTTGTTCAGCTTAATTTTGTAATTCTTCATAAGAATATAACTTTACAATGATATATGAACCTCCATACCTTCCACCAGACCAACCAGTGTTAACCAGCCATGCAGTTGCACCATGCTTCTGCATCTTCTCAGCCAGCATTGCTGCATACTTGGTAGGATGCAGCATCAGAAACGCAGCACCAAAACATGCAGAGAATGTTGCCCTTGGCTCCTTCACACCCTCTTCGGTTCCAGCAACCTGTAAATTACAAAAGAGCCTCATTAGACTCTAGGCTGTTAACCTATTTCAGAAGCAAATTTGGAAGAATAGAAACGTTACCAAGGCAGTATAGCCACTGATGAAATGATACATGGTCTGTGCCAAGTTTAACTTGCTCACAGGTGGGAGGACACCAAATGCATCACATGCCAAAAGTATAACATTCTTTGGATGAGGACCAACACATGGTATTTTTGCGTTGGGGATATACTCAATAGGATATGCTACTCGAGTATTCTCTGCAACAAGAACAAACAAACTCAGTTCACTTGTCTATTGTGTTGAAACTCAAACAGCTGATATTTACCTGTAATAGAACCATCACTATAATCCACCTCTCGTGTATGCTTATCGAATGTGACATTTTCCAGCACTGCAAACGAGATCATTTAAATCATACTCTTTTTTATGACTTCAAGTAAACTCACATGATTAAACAAGAAGGGAGAACAGAACATTCATCTTCACATTTACATAATACAAGTGAGAATAAGGTCTTACCAGACCCAAACTTGATGGCATTCCAGATGTCGCGCTCTTTCTCTTTAGAGAGATCAATGCACTTGGCATAACAACCACCTTCAATATTTGATACACCATTATCACTCCAGCAGTGTTCATCGTCTCCAATTAAGTATCTGTTGTGATCCGTAGATAGAGTTGTCTTTCCAGTGCCTGATCATATAGCAATTTGCAGCATTACTAACAAATGACAGATGTAGTGTTTTTGTCACACAATTTAGAAGACATGCAATACCTGACAATCCAAAGAAAATGGCAACGTCTCCATCTTTCCCCATATTGCAGCCAGAATGTAAGGAGAGGATGCGTCGTTTAGGCATGAGGTAATGCATCAAACTGAAAAGTCCTTTCTTCATTTCCCCGGCGTACATGGTGCCGAGGATGACCATTTCCTTTCTAGCAAGATTGATGTTTACGCTAGTAGAGGATGTCATGTAGTGAGTGTAACGGTTACATGGGAACTGACCCGCATTGTATATGGTGAAGTCTGGAGTACCGAAATTCTCCAGCTCTTCAGGTGTAGGTCGGATACACCTGCATGTCGCCCACACAAGTCGATTTTGTTACGTTAAATTCACACATACAATGCTCCACCCTTTTAGAGATCATAATACTAGAAAGTATGTTACATACATGTTATGCATGAACAATGAATGATAAGCCTTTGCAGAGACAATCCGCACTTTGATTCTGTTTTCCGGATCCCAGTTTATAAATTGATCGTTTACAAAGACCTACATTGATCAAACATTCGAGATCAGTATTGCCACTTTCTTTTTTAAACCCACAAGGACATTAACTATTGATAGACAATTTGACAATCAAATTAAAATTTAACCTTGTCCAAAGAATTCAAGTACTCCACAGCTGTTTCTCTGTTGACCATAAAAGTTTGCTCATCCATTTCAATGTTCGGTGAACCACTACAAGTGAAAATCATCGGTATTTATCAAAATATGAGACCATTAATTCAAGTAATATGACAATTAAAAAACAAAATTAGGCACTTACTTTCCCCACCAAAGCTCTTGCTCAGTGGACTCATCCTTAACAACACGTTTGTCTTTCGGACACCTACCAGTCTTTGTCCCAGAAAGAGTTGCCAATGCGCCAGTGGAAGTGATGAATGATCCTTTCTCGTGTTGTAGAGCCTGCTCATATAGCTCTGCACCACATTCAAAAAGGTCATAATGACCATGGCCTTGAAAGTTAAATTTTCTATGTTTACATTACATACTCTTTCTTTTTGCATAGATAAATTCATGTTGTGACATGTAACATAATGTGAAAAGAAATGAACGACAAGCAATGCTTTTGCTCCAATTGAATATGATTGCGAATGCTATAGATGTTTACCCGCGGGTGTGAGGTTATACATGACCTTTTTGAACTTTGATGCATTGTCACTAACGCAAATAGTCGGTGTGAAATGGTTAGGTACATGCGATCGTTTGAGGTTATCGATCTTGGTCTTGTTGGAAGTAGGATCTCCATTCACAATCTTAAAAATTATATAAAATTGTTGATAGTCAGTCAAGCTATTTACTTGAAAGTTTTTACAAAGCAAAAAAAAAACTGTTATGCTTAGTGAAAAAAAAAAAATTTGTTTTAAACATAGTTCAAGTTGATATAATTTGAATGACGGGGAATGCATTAGGGTTTTCACAAAATACTAAGTGTCAGTTTTGTTCAAATTGAAAATTACACTAAGATAAATAAAAATAAAAACTTACCTCTCCTGTTCATTTACTCTAAACAAAATAAAAAACTCAAGCAAGAAGAAAAACAAACCTTACATTCCTCTTGGGCAACTTTGGTTTCACCAACAGCCATTTTCTTAGTCGTCCTGAATAAACAATCTTTGATTTTGGAAGTTAGAGAATAAAGAAAGCTTAAGTAGGCAAACTTTTTGCTGGTTAGCAACTGGAGAGATGTTGAAAATGTGAGCGTGGAGGTGGAGATTTCTCTATTACTCATCACCTTTTATAGAGGGAAATTGTTAAAAGACTGCAACTAACATTGATAGATAAGTGGAGAACATGTGAAGAAAATTTCTATTTCTAAATTTAGAATATTTTCAGATGTTATTATTGTTCTAAATATGCGGCTAAATACTCTCAAAAAGAAAAAAAAACGATAGAGTATCGGCCTAAATAAATCTCATAGTAGATAATTTTCATATTTTCTTCTTATCCAAATCTTCTTCCTTGTTTCTAATTATAGGCTTAAATGAGGATAACGGTTTCCTAATTATAAGCTTAAACACACTGACATATTCATTTATTACTTGACTATGTTGTGTTGCCACTTTTTTCTTTTGTTTATCAGAAAACTCGGTGTTATCATTTGCCTTTTTTTTTTTCCCGATTTCCTCAGGCTATGATACTAGATTGTTATTTACTCTAGTTATTTTTTCCTTTGGCGTTCAAAGTTTGAAACAACTAGCATAACTAACAAAATATAGATGAGTGTAAGTGTACGTTAAGCCTTAAACATCTGAGAAAAGTTGGTACTTCGATGTTTTTATGCATTATTTAAACGTTAATGATGCTTATATGACTTTCATCATATAGACATAATTTTAATCTCGATGTATCACATGAGACGTTCAAGCCATGCGCTTTTCATTTGAGGAATTCTACATTTTCCATAAAGCGACCATATCTATTATTCAAGAGAGTTAAATATGTCATGTGAGAGAATGTTACGTTTATGTATGTGGGAACATACAACAAATTTTTGTTGCAAGTCTTAGCAAGACATGATTAATTTTTAGCAGCAAGTGTTTTTTGTTTATTTATCTTAAGTGTTTGTTGTATGTCTAACATATTCGTATCACTATTTCCTTCCAAACATCATTTTATTTAGGGACCTATCGGACATGGTTCTTTAATTTCTCTAGTAAATCGGCTTATGATCTATTACATTCAAAAAAGAAAAAAGGAAAAATAAAGTGTATGTTAAGCTCTCATCTAAGCCGTAATAAATTTTTAATAAATTATGTTTTTTCAAGAAATTATGCATTGTAACTCAAATTTTAACATTTTTTATGTGAAGTAAGTCGCTCGCCAAATATTCAACGTATTAGGTTGTTTTAATAAATTATCATTTTCATATCAGTTCAACTAACAGTGCTAAAGAATTTATTTCTTATCATCTATGTTTTATACATGTAGTTTAAACTCAAGAGAATGTGTTGCTTATGTTATCTACAATTCCAGCTGGCATATATGTGTTGCTTTTATACAGCATAATGATACATTCTGTAAGGCTCATGGTCATATTGATATTATGAATCAACCTCTAACAGTAGCAAACTCATAAGTAAGATTTTTCAATATCAATATGTAGCCTTGCAACAGTACACGTCTTCACAAGAAGTGCAACAGCTGCCTGGAACTCTCTGATTTCAGAGCCCTCCCCCATTTGTTTACAACATAAGGGAACTGTTATCGACATTATTGCCTTCCCAAGTAGCTAGTGATATTTAGCCTCCCCGAACTCGTCTAACCATACTTTAGCTGACATTATTTTGACAAGTTCCATTCCACAATTAATTGGTTGGTTCTCATAGAATATTTTTTTTTTTGAAAGCAATCTCATAGGAATTATTGTTTTCGCGGCATTTTGAATTGGGCTACTGAAGCTGTGGGCCTAATAACTCATCCGGGCCTGGATCCCCAAACAAACATAATACTCATCTCATCGCCGAACAACACTCATGTACTTCCGGAGGCTAAGAAGCCGAGCTTCTTCTTAATCAAATTCAAGACCAGAGCAGACCAGGCGAGAGATATGCTGTTTCGTTTGTTTGCTGCCCCTCCTGCCACTACGACACCCAACACCAGTCTTTTCCTGCTCTTCTCCACCAATCTTCCGATTACTCATTCGTCTTCTTCTTTCTCAGTACACTTTTCTCCTTTTCATATCAGTCTCTCTCTCTCTCTCTCTCTCTCTCTATATATATATATATATATATATATATATTTTGATACATCTCTATCTTTGTGGTATACAGCCTTGTTCATTCAGGAACTCCTCTGGGCTGCACACCAGTTGTAGACTACTTAAGGCCTTGGCTGCCCAAGAGTTTCAATCCTCAACCTCAGCCTCAGGTTTCATTCTTATCAAAAACAACTTTATTCATTATTATTTTCTCATGTCCTGATTAATTAAACTTGATTGCTTTCTTCTTCTTCTTTGTTGCAGGTGATAGGAAGGCTCTGATATCTTTGTCAGACAAAAACAATCTTGTAATACCCTATATTTTCATACCATTTTCCTTGTATTATTCCCATATTTAATGAAGGATTATTTATGGAAATTTATTTTTGGGTTATGCGTAGTTGAAGTCAGAAGTTTATTTAAGGTGCTTTGTCGTTTAAGAGACCAAAAAGTTGACTTTATTTTCCGTAAGTTATCTTCGAAAACTTCCTTCATGAAAGTTGTAGAGCTCGTCAATATGAGTTCGTAGACATGCGGCACGCATGAAACGGACGTCGGATGAAGAAGTTATGGTCAGAGGAAGTTAGTTTCCGGGTTTGGAAAGTTTATAAGTAGAAAAATTGTGGAGGAGTTATTTGGAAACCCAAATATCAGCTTTTCTTCTCTCTCTCCCGACCCTCTCTCTCACTCTCTCTTCTCCAACTGATTTCTCTCTCCTCCGGCCACTAAATTGGACGCCGTCGGTTTCGTTGGGTCAGCACGGGTCTCCTCTCCACTTCTGGGGCAGCCTTGCTCGCCGTCGCACCGCCTGGAGGCCGCCACGAAGCGGCGGAGCTGCTGCTGTACCGCCGGAAAGTCGGCGATTTTGACGCCGATTTCGGCCAAGTTTAGGTGAGTCTTTCTCTCCTCTCTCTTCTAGAGATGTTTTTACCCCTTTGGTGATCTAGAAATCAAGTTTTGGGGCCGGTTTTGTAGGTTTGGATTTTGTTTTCCGGGTTGGTTTTGCGTGGTGTTTTTCGACCGATCCCGACCGAACGGGTTGAACCACCAGGTATTAAAGTTACTCACCTTGCTTCAATCTACAAGTTTCATGTTTTGAGTTTCCCCAAATTTTGAAGTTTGGTGGAGGCGCGTGAAGCTCACTCGCCGCCGCCTGTGGCGGTGCGTGGGAGCGCGTTCGGGCAGGGTAAAGGCTTTGGTTGCCGTGTTAGCTAGTCCTTGTTGTTGCTAGGGTGTGTTGGTGTGTGAAGATTTAGTGTTGATAGTTTTTTTTTGCATTGTAGGTACTAAGTTGGTTCTTAGTGTTTGTTAGGTCAGAAACTTGGAAAATTGGATTTTAGAGGTAGTGTGGTTGTTGTTGAGTGTCCAATGACCTTGGGAGGTCTTGGAGGAAGGATTGCCCTTCTTTTGGCAACCTTTAAGTTAATGATACTTTGATCCTTGTTGTGTTTTTACTAAGGTTTTAATTGTGTAATTTTAGGTGGTTTGTGAGGTTGTGGTTAGCTTGGTTCTTGCGTTTTTATGAAGACCCAGCGGGAGTATTTAGGTGAGTAAATCTCACCAAGGTTCACTTTTGAACCAAGTTTAATTATGGTCGTTTGTTGATGATTTTTGTTAATGATTTTGATGATGATGATGATGATGATATGATGAATGATTTTTGTTAATGATTTTGATGATGATGATGATAATGATTATGATGATATGATGAATGATTTTTGTTAATGATTTTGATGATGATTATGATGATTATAATTTAAAAATTATGTTTTTGTTGTTTTAAAATATATGAGCTTGATCGTCAACGGCTTATAGGTAAATTAAAACAAGTTTTCATATTTTATGATTATTTTTAAGGTTCATGTGATCATAATGTCTTTGGTTATTGAATATATTATTCTTGTGGAATATCTATGTGGAAGGATATAATTTATGTTGTAATATTGTGATTGTTGGATAAATAGCCAAACCGGGTTCCAAGCCTTTAATCGGGTGATTGGTTGCGGTTATGATGTTATTTGTCATTTTTGTGTTTTGATATTAAATAGTCAAACCGGGTTTCAAGCCTTTAATCGGGTGATTGGTTGAGGTTATGATGCTATTTATCATTTTTGTGTTTTCATATTAAATAGCCAAACCGGGTTCCAAGCCTTTAATTGGGTGATTGGTTACGGTTCTGATGCTATTTATTATTTTGTGTTTGATATTGGACAGTCAAACCAGGTTCCAAGCCTTTGGCCGGGTGATTGGTTGCGGTTAGGAATAGAGCTCTAGTCCGTCTGTCAGTGTAGGTCATGGGAGATACCGTATGGTATCTGGGACCCATGGGTACACATTTTGTTGTTGTAGGTCATGAGGAGTATTTATTAATACCTGGGACTCATGGGTACATGTTGATTGAAAAAGTGTTGGATATTGTGGATTTAATTATTGGTATATTTTGCTCTTGTGATATAATTGGTTGTTGGAGGTTTTGTGTTAATTTTGAGATTTACTCATACGAGCTTTTTAGCTTACCGGGTTTGTTGTTTTACAACCCGGTGTACCAATTCATGGTGTAGGGTTTAGACCTGCAGGTGTTGATCAGCAGGTTGAGGCGGAGGCATAGTGGCATGGTTTTTAGTTTGCTGTATATTTGATATTTTTATATTGGTAGGCAACACTAAATTCATTCGAGTGTTTTCATTACTTTCAAGTTCATGTAAATAATGAAATGTAATATTAACTTGTTGTTGAGTAGTGTTGACATTTCATTTCTGAAATTTAGATTGGTATTCTTTAAATTGTTGATCAGGTCTTGGGAAGTGTATTATTGTGAGTTATCATGTCCAAATTTTTGAAAATTTATCTTTCGAAAATTGGGGGCGTGACAAATCTTGCCTTCTTAGGGAATGGGTTTCAGAGCTTGGGGTAAAATTCAAAAGCCTACTCTCTTTTTTTCACCAAATTATTAATATTCTGCACTAGTTATGTAAGGATAAGTAACTTTATAGACTTCCTTGTTATGTAACAATATCTATCATGGGACAAAGCTACATTGAGATCAAGTTAATGCAGTTGAAATGCCAATACTACATAATGCTGATGGATAGGAGCTTAAAAGAATTGAGAATAGTTTAGTAACTCGGTGTATATCTGTTTGTCTGTGTCTGTGTTATGATATATTGATAACTCCCTGGTCATGTTGATCTTGGAGAGGGGACCTTTTGTGTTTTAAGGCTTCGTTTGTCTGCTGCCCCTCCTGCCACTATGACACCCAACACCCAACATTAGGATAAATAAAAATAAAAATGTATGTCTCCTGTTCATTTACTCTAAACAAAATAAAAAACTCAAGTAAGAAGAAAAACAAACCATGCATTCCTCTTGGGCAACTTTGGTTTCACCAACAACCATTTTCTTAGTCGTTCTGAGTAAACGATCTTCGATTTTGGAAGCTAGAGAATAAAGAAAGCTTAAGTGGGCAAACTTTTTGCTTGTTAGCAACTGGAGAGATGTTGAAAAATGTGAGCATAGAGGTGGAGATTTCTCTATTACTCATCACCTTTTATAGAGCGAAATTGTTAAAAGAATGCAACTAACATTGACAGATAAGTGAAGAACACGTGAAGAAAATTTCTATTTCTAAATTTAGAACATTTTCAGATGTTATTATTGTTTTAAATATGCGGCTAAATACTCTCAAAAAGAAAAAAAAATTATAGATTATCGGCCTAAACAAATCTCATAGTAGATCATTTTCATATTTTCTCATTATCCAAATCTTCTTCCTTGTTTCTAATTATAGGCTTAAATGAGGATATCAGTTTCCTAATTATAAGCTTAAACACTATCACACTCACACCCTAATTTTCGAATGAAATTTTTAAAATTGTTGGCATGATATAATTTAAAATATTACAATCCCAAACCTGTTCCAACAACAACAACAACAACATCCCACAACTAAAACTTAACGTAGAAAAGTAAATATCCTACAACCCATCACTGAGTTAAATATTACATTTCCATGTTTACATAAGTTTGCAATTTTCAAGAATATGAAAACCATCTCATGAGTTTAATACTTGTTTTGGCCACAATCCTCAGCAAGGGCTTTGAGAGACGGTAGCAATCAATGCTTCTTGGGAATGCGGGGCGTGCCACCTTGCGGACGAGGAAAGGGAGTGGGGTGCGTCGGGTCTTGACTTCTTTAACAAGCGGGGGGGTTACCGGTGCCACCTAGATGAGGAATTACGAGCACAAGGCAATTCGATACTCACGGTGTCGCGAGTAGAGCAACCAAGGAGAGATCAGACATGATCGGAAATAGAGTCTGGAAGGGCTCTGAGAAAAACCTAGGCGGCGGCGCTTAGGGTTAGGGTTTTTCGAGAGGCTCGAAGTATCAACTAGGTTGAAAGTTTGTTTGTATTTTTTGTGTGTGATTTTCAGAGAGAGACATCTGTAAGTCTTCAAGCCCCTTTATATAGTAGCTTGCCTTCTGTCAGAAGACAGATAATCATAGTCCAATTCGGACTCAAATTAGGAACGTCCTTATCCCGCGAGGTGTCACAGTTCTTATGGAAACCTATCTCGCGCGGGCTGCGAAGCTTGCTTCCATCTAGAGGGCCCTTGAAGCTTGCGAGCTTTAAAAAGACTTTTTTATTAAAAGGGCCACATGAGTTGGCCCAAAGCATGTCAAAGACTTGTAAGAGTCTTCAACGATAAATGTGGCGTAGGTGATCACGTGCATGCGGACTCCGCCTCTTACTTCTTCGTGAAGTCTCCTACGCGGAGCCATCTCGCCTCGCCTTCATGTACTTCTACGCGAAGTCCATCTCGCATGCAACCTGTATCATCTAGCTCGCATGACTTTGTCGGCGGGCCACCACTTGTAAACCCAATTATTTGGGATCGCCGGTGTGACGTGGATCAAAAATTTAATTAATATTCACTTAGACATTTACTGTCCAGTAAATATTGATTTGGGTGTAAACAATATTATCTACTCAATTAACAAAACTATGCATAGTACAGCAAAAACCAAAAAAAACCCTGCCACTACTCCACCGTCTCAAACCTGCTGGTCATCACATGCAGGTCTAACCCCTACACCAAGAATTGGTGCATCGGGATTGTAAAATAATAAACCGGTAAGCTAAAAATCTCTTATGAGTAAACTCAAATATCACAATATTTCTCACATCTAAAAAATTCCACAAAAGCAATTTATATCAATAAATATAACAAATCCAACACTTTTTCAAATAACGTGTACCCATGAGTCTCAGGTATTAAGAAATACCCCTCATGACCTACAACAACAAAATTGTGTACCCATGGGTCCCAGATACAATAAGGTATCCCCCATGACCTATACCGACAGACGGACTAGAGCTCTAATTCCTAACCGCAACCAATCACCCGGCCAAAGGCTTGGAACCCGGTTTGACTGTCCAATATCAAACTCAAGATGGTAAATAGCATCTAAACCGTAACCAATCACCTGATAAAGGCTTGGAACCCGGTTTGGCTATTTATCCAACAATCACAATATCACAACAACAATACCAGATACATCATAAATTATATCCTTTCCCATAGATATATTTACATGAACAATTATAGATATTCAA
This sequence comes from Fragaria iinumae, assembly GCA_009720345.1. Lineage (NCBI taxonomy): Eukaryota > Viridiplantae > Streptophyta > Magnoliopsida > Rosales > Rosaceae > Fragaria > Fragaria iinumae. Next base: position 17,747,723 of record CM019117.1, on the reverse strand, counting down.
CAAGAATAATCTATCAATAACCAAAACATTATGATCATATGAACCTTCAATTAACACATAAGGAAAAACTTGTTTTATCTTACCTATGAGCCGTTGGCGATCAAGCTCATATATTTTTAAAACCAATAATAGCAAAATATTAAAATCACATCATAATCATTAACCTCCTCAAATGACCATAATTAAACTTGGTTCAAAAGTGAACCTTGGTGAGATTTACTCACCTAAATACTCCCGCTGCATCTTCACAAAAACACAAGAGCCAAGCTAACCACAACCTCACAAACCACCTAAAATTACACGATTAAAACCCTTAGTAAAAACACCACAAGGATCAAAGTACCCTTAACTTAAAGGTTGCCCAAAGAAGGGTAATCCTTCCTCCAAGACCTCCTAAGGTCATTGGACACTAAAAAACAACCACACTACCTCCAAGATCAAATTTTCCAAGTTTCTGACCTAACGAACACCAAGAACCAACTTAACACCTACAATGCAAAAAACCTAATCAACACTTATTCTTCACACACTAACAACACACTAGCAATAACAAGGACTAGCTAACATAGCAACCAAAGCTTTTACCCTGCCCGGACGCGCTCCCACGCACCGCCACAGGCAGCGGCGAGTGAGCCTCACGCGCCTCCACCAAACTTCAAAATTTGGGGAAACTCAAAACATGATACTTGTAGATTGAAGCATAGTGAACAACTTTAATACCTGAGGTTTCAACCGAAATTGGCCGGAACCTGCCGGAAACTGTCCCGAAACAGCAACCCGAAAAACAAAATCCAAACCTTCAAAACTGACCCCAAAACTTGATTTCTATATCACCAAAGGGTAGAAACATCTTTAGAAGAGAGAGGAGAGCAAGACTCACCTAAACTTGGCCGGAATCGACGTCAAAATCGCCGGCTTTCCGGCGGAACAGCAGCAGCTCCGCTGCTTCCTGGTGGCTTCCAGGCGGCGCGACGGCGAGCAAGGCTGCCTCAGCAGTGGAGAGGAGACCCGTGCCGACCCAACGGAACCGGCGGCGTCCAATTTGGTGGCCGGATGAGGGAGAAAATGACTGGAAAAGAATGAGAGCGTGAGAGGGTCGGGAGAGAGAAGAGAGGGACTGAGAACTGGGCTGCAATTATAGGGTTTCCAACAATATCTCCAACACATTTTTCTACTTATATACTTTCCAAACCCGGAAACTAACTTCCTCAGACCATAACTTTCTTATACGACGTCTGTTTCATGCGTGTCGCATGTCTACGAACTAATATTGATGAGCTCTACAACTTTCAAGAAGGAAGTTTTTGCAAAATACTTACTAGAAATAGAGTTAACTTTTTGGTCCCTTAAACGTCAAAGCACCTTAAATAAACTCCCAAACTTCAACTTCGCATAAACCAATAAGAATTTCCATAAATATTCCTTCATTAGATATAAGAATAATACAAGGAAAAATAATATGAAAATCTGGGGTATTACAATTTACCCCCCTTAAAGGAATTTCGCTCCGAAATTCACAAGTACTAACCCAAAAACAACTTGAGGTACTTAGCCCTCATATCCGACTCTAACTCCCAAGAAGCATCTCCCTCATCATGGTGACTCCAACACACCTTAACCAATTCGACTTCCTTCCTTCAAAGCCTCTTGATTGATCTATCCAAAATTCGAACCGGTTCAACAACAAAGGTTGCATCCACATTCATCTTGATAGTTCCATAATCAATCACATGTGATGCATCTGGAATATACTTCCTCAACAAGGACACATGAAAAACATTGTGTACCCCGGACATAACAGGAGGTAAGGCAAGCCGATAAGCCAAAACTCCTACTCTTTCCAAAATCTCAAAAGGCCCTACATACCTGGGAGCCAACTTTCCCTTCTTGCCAAATCTCACCACCCCTTTAGTAGGAGAGACCTTCAAGAACACATGGTCCCCAACATCAAACTCTACTTGCCTCCTCTTCAAGTCGGCATAGCTCTTTTGCCTGCTTTGCGCCGTTCGGATCCTATCTCGGATAGTAGAGACCTTCTCAGTCGTCTCTTGCACAATATCAGGACCCAACAGCTCACTATCACCCACCTCCGCCCAACATACAGGAGATCTACACGGCCTTCCATAGAGTGCATCATATGGTGCCATGCCGATACTAGAGTGATAACTATTGTTGTAGGCAAACTCAATTAGTTGGAGGTGATCCTCTCAACTTCCCTTAAAGTCCATGACACAAGCCCTCAGCATATCTTCTAACACCTTATTCACCTGCTCAGTCTGCCCATCAGTCTGAGGGTGAAATGTTGTACTCATGTCTAAGGTAGTACCCATGGCTTTCTGAAAACCACCCCAAAACTTTGAAGTGAATCGGGGATCTCGATCTGAAACAATCGAAGTAGGCACTCCATGAAGTCTCACTATTTCCTTCACATACAACTTGCACAAGGCATCAACCGTGTATGTCATCGACACGGGAAGGAAATGTGCTGACTTCGTCAATCGGTCAACAATGACCCATATAGCATCATGTCCAAACTTGGACTTAGGCAGTCCAGTCACAAAGTCCATAGAGATCTGCTCCTACTTCTAAGTATGAATAGGTAATGGCTTCAACATACCTCCAGGCCTCTGATGCTCCGCCTTCACCTGCTGACAAGTGAGGCACTTGGACACATACTCTGCTACATCCTTCTTTATCCCATTCCACCAAAACTGCCTACGCAAATCTTTATACACCTTAGTGCTCCCTGGGTGCACCGAATAACGAGATCGATGTGCCTCCCAAAAGATCTCCCCCTTGAGATCAATTCTATCTGGAACACACAGTCTCAATCTATACCTTAAACCACCATCTAATCCAACCGACCACTCTGAAGGACAATCATCCAACAAATCCACCACTAACTTCGCCAACGTTGCACGTGAGAACTCGTCAAGTGCTTGGCCTTGGATGATTCTGGAAATCAAGGTGGGTTGCACAGAGGCGCTTCCAAGGAAGATCCCCTGCTCCCTGCCTGATGGCAGAATGCCAAACTCAGATGCAGTCTCCAACATGAGCCACTACTGCACCATGATAGAGGCGACTATAACCCTAGGCTTCCTGCTCAATGCATCCGCCACCACATTGGCTTTCCCAGGGTGATACTCCAAAGTGAAGTCATAGTCCTTAAGGAGCTCCATCCACCTCCTTTGCCTCATGTTCAAATCTTTCTGAGAGAATAAATACTTCAAACTCTTATGATCAGAAAAGAGTTCGAACTTCTCTCCATACAAGTAATGCCTCCAAATCTTCAAGGCAAATACTACCGCAGCTAGCTCTAGGTCATGAGTGGGGTAATTCTTCTCATGAACCTTCAACTGCCTCGAGCCATAAGCCACAACACCACCAAGCTGCATCAACACACAGCCCAAACCCCGATGAGATGCATCACTATAGATAACATAGCCAACATCACTAATATGAATGACCAACACTGGGGCTGTAGTCAACCTAGTCTTCAACTCATCAAATGCCCTCTCACACTCATCGGTCCACACAAACTTGACATTCTTCTTTGTCAACTTGGTCAAAGAAGAGGCAATACTAGAAAATCCCTCAATAAATCTCCGGTAGTATCCTGCCAACCCAAGGAAACTACGGATCTCCGTAGGAGTAGTGGGACGACTCCAATTCAACACAGCCTCCACCTTAGTGGGATCCACCGAAACCCCCTCCTTTAATACCACATGACCAAGGAACTTGACCTCTTCCTTCCAAAACTCACACTTCTCAAACTTAGCATACAACTTGGCCTCCCTAAGAACCTGTAGTACAATCCGTAGATGCCTATCATGATCCTCCAAGGTCTTGGAGTAAATCAAAATATCATCTACAAATACTACCACAAACACATCCAGATAAGGACTGAACATGCGGTTCATCAAATCCATAAATGCAGCAGGCACATTGGTCAGACCAAATGGCATAACAACAAACTCATAATGGCCAATCTCGTCCTGAAAGCGATCTTCGGAATATCCTCCTCCTTCACCCTCAACTGGTGATAACCGGACCTTAGGTCAATCTTAGAGAATACCGTCGCACCTCTAAGCTGATCAAACAAATTATCAATCCTAGGCAAGGGATACATATTCTTGATGGTCACCTTGTTCAACTCTCGGTAATCTACACACAACCGAAGTGTATCATCCTTCTTCCTCACAAACAACACTGGTGCACCCCAAGGCGAGGTGCTAGGTCTAATGAATCCCTGCTCAAGAAGACCCTCAATCTGAACCTTCAACTCCTGAAGTTCAGTTCTCCCCATCTGATAAGGAGTCTTTGATACCGGCGAAGTACCTTGTACCATATCTATAGCAAACTCCACTACCCTCTTAGGAGGTAATCCCTGAATCTCCTGAAACACATCACTAAACTCAGAGACTACTGCAATATCCGCAATACCCACGGTACTACCGATAGCCTCAATGTGAGCTAACACTCCTTCCCACATGGCCTTGTCCGACCTATGACAACGATAGCGAAAACTCTGCTGTCTAGGAACGTGAAATGACACCACCATATCAAAATAGTCAATCACAGGATGGTTTGGCCTTAGCCAATCCACTCCCAAAATCACATCATAGGAGCGGTCTGGAATCACAATCAGAGATGCAAGGAACTCTCTCCCACTAATCACTAAAGGGCAAACACCACACAAAGTGCCTAGCTTGATAGAAACACCGAGAGGCGATGAAACACACAATGATCTAGTAAGCGGTGTCGGAGTCAAGCCTAATGCCCCACCACCGAGCTAGATATAAAGGAATGGGTTGCCCCCGTATCAAACAAAACTGTAGCAAGCAGATCATAAACAAGAATGGTACCTTCCACTCCTGCACCACGTTGACCAATGACATACACTCTAGCTGGTGCTGGAAGTAATAGCCTCTGCTGATTACCCTGCCCTCCAGCCTGAGGTCGAGTGCAATCCCTAGCAAAATGGCCTGCTTGCCCACAAGTGAAGCATCCCTTCCTCTTGGGCTTCGTGCATGCCGAAGAGAAGTGGCCCGGCTCACCACAGTTGAAACACTTTAAGGGTGTTGCCTGCCTAATAGGTGGAGCCCTAATAGGTGCAGCTGCTGCTCTAGCTGGAGCCAGCTGATGAGTCTGCTGCCTCTTCCCAAAACCACCTCTGTGGTACCCTGAACTGCTACTCCCTGCCAGGGCCTTGCCCTTCCCCTGAACATCTATATGCCTCTCAGTCTCATGCATGGCCTCTTCCTGCTCAACTGCAAGGGCACTCTCCACCGCTTCTGCTAGAGTAGCAAACCGGTGGGAAGTCACCAACTTCTGGAGTTTATGCCGCAAACCCCGAACGAACTTCCGTGCCAGATCTACTGCACCCATCTCTCTAGTGAAACGATACAGCTGAGAAAACCGGGCCTCATAATCCCTGACACTCATCAAGCCCTGCACCAAAGCTATGAACTCAAGCTCCAACTGCTCCCTCATTGTATCAGGAAAATACTTTTCCCGAAAGAGCTGAACAAACCCCTCCCAAGTCAAAGTGCTCACATCTCTAGCTCTCTCTACCCCGCTCCACCATACCCGTGCCTTATCCTTGAGAAGAAACGTAGCAATACGCATCTTCTCAATCTCCGTACAAGTGATCATGGTGAAGTATGTCTCGATGCCCTCTATCCAATGATCAGCCACAAGATAGTATGTACCTCCCAGAAAGGAAAGTGCTCCTAACCTGATGATACCCTGAGCCAGCCTGGCCAGACGTAGTCCATCATCTACAACAACTGGCACCGGCATCTCCAACACCACTTCCTCCTCAAAGAAATCATCCACAAGTGGAGCTCTACCTCTGCCTCTGGCCCTACCTGCCCCTCTGGCCCTACCGGCCCTACCTCGGCCTCTAGCTCTTCCTCGTGGAGGATCCATCACCTAAGGAGCAAGTAACCTTGGTTAATTTATGCATAAAACTTAAACCAACGTATAAGTCAAATACGACACTTATTAACCAAAGCACTAACTCAAGGTGGACACAAGATTCGAACCACTAACAGAGTATTCTCTACTTTGACATCCTATTGACCTAGAGGCGACACCTACCCTTCACATACCCAATGACATATCAGTACCGAAGAGCTTATGATGGTGATCCGTTGCAGTCGGGTCATCACTCCGAAGTATTGATTATCACCAAATATGTAAACCTACGCTCTGATACCAAACTGTCACACCTCAATTTTCGAATGAAATTTTTAAAAAATTTTGGCATGATATAACTTAAAATATAACAATCTCAAACCTGTTTCAACAACAACAACAACAACATCCCACAACTAAAACTCAAAGTAGAAAAGTAAATATCCTACAACCCATCACTGAGTTAAATATTACATTTCCATGTTTACATAAGCTTGCAATTTTCAAGAATATGAAAACCATCTCATGAGTTTAATACTATCTACTCAATTAACAAAACTATGCATAGTACAACAAAAACCAAAAAGGACCCTGCCACTACGCCACCGTCTCAACCCTGCTGGTCCTCACCTGCATGTCTAACCCCTACACCAAGAATTGGTGCACCGAGATTGTAAAATAACAAACCCGGTAAACTAAAAATCTCGTATGAGTAAACTCAAATAGCAAAATATTTCTCACATCTAAAAAATTCCACAAAAGCAATTTATATCAATAAATATAACAAATCCAACACTTTTTCAAATAATTTGTACCCATGAGTCCCAGGTATTAAGAAATACCCCTCATGATCTACAACAACAAAATTGTGTACCCATGGGTCCCAGATACAATAAGGTATCCCCCATGACCTATACCGACAGACGGACTAGAGCTCTAATTCCTAACCGCAACCAATCACCCGGCCAAAGGCTTGGAACCCGGTTTGACTGTCCAATATCAAACTCAAGATGGTAAATAGCATCTAAACCGTAACCAATCACCTGATAAAGGCTTGGAACCCGGTTTGGCTATTTATCCAACAATCACAATATCACAACAACAATACCAGATACATCATAAATTATATCCTTTCCCATAGATATATTTACATGAACAATTATAGATATTCAACAAGAATAATCTATCAATAACCAAAACATTATGATCATATGAACCTTCAATTAACACATAAGGAAAAACTTGTTTTATCTTACCTATGAGCCGTTGACGATCAAGCTCATATATTTTTAAAACCAATAATAGCAAAATATTAAAATCACATCATAATCATTAACCTCCTCAAATGACCATAATTAAACTTGGTTCAAAAGTGAACCTTGGTGAGATTTACTCACCTAAATACTCCCGCTGCATCTTCACAAAAACACAAGAGCCAAGCTAACCACAACCTCACAAACCACCTAAAATTACACGATTAAAACCCTTAGTAAAAACACCACAAGGATCAAAGTACCCTTAACTTAAATGTTGCCCAAAGAAGGGCAATCCTTCCTCCAAGACCTCCCAAGGTCATTAGACACTAAAAAACAACCACACTACCTCCAAGATCAAATTTTCCAAGTTTCTGACCTAACGAACACCAAGAACCAACTTAGCACCTACAATGAAAAAAACCTAATCAACACTCATTCTTCACACACTAGCAACAACAAGGACTAGCTAACACAGTAACCAAAGCCTTTACCCTGCTCGGACACGCTCCCACAGGCGGCGGCGAGTGAGCCTCACGCACCTCCACCAAACTTCAAAATTTGAGGAAACTCAAAACATGAAACTTGTAGATTGAAGTATGATGAACAACTTTAATACCTGAGGTTTCAACCGAAACTGGCCGGAACCTGCCGGAAACTGTCCCGAAACAGTAACCCGAAAAACAAAATCCAAACCTACAAAACTGACCCCAAAACTTGATTTCTAGATCACCAAAGGGTAGAAACATCTCTAGAAGAGAGAGGAGAGCAAGACTCACCTAAACTTGGCCGGAATCGGCGTCAAAATCGCCGGCTTTCTGGCGGAACAGCAGCAGCTCCGCCACTTCGTGGCGGCTTCCAGGCGGCGCGACGGCGAGGAAGGCTGCCCCAGCAATGGAGAGGAGACCCGTGCCGACCCAACGGAACCGGCGGCGTCCAATTTGGTGGCCGGATGAGAGAGAAAATGACCGGAGAAGAATGAGAGCGTGAGAGGGTCGGGAGAGAGAAGTGAGGGACTGAGAACTGGGCTGCAATTATAGGGTTTCCAACAATATCTCCAACACATTTTTCTACTTATATACTTTCCAAACCCGGAAACTAACTTCCTCAGACCATAACTTTCTCATACGACATTCGTTTCACGCGTGATGCATGTCTACGAACTCATATTGACGAGCTTTATAACTTTCAAGAAGGAAGTTTTTGCAAAATATTTACTGGAAATAAAGTCAACTTTTTGATCTCTTAAACGTCAAAGCACCTTAAATAAACTCTCAAACTTCAACTTCGCATAAACCAATAAGAATTTCCATAAATATTCCTTCATTAAATATGTGAATAATACAAGGAAAAATGATATGAAAATCTGGGGTATTACACCATAAGAATATATATATATATATATATATATATATATATATATATATATATATATATATATTCTTATTCCTTCATTAAATATGTTTTCTTAGCTAAGGAGATCCTTATTTATTCTTATGGTGCGGATTTTCACTTTCAACTCACTTTTCAATCGAATGTTCACATCTCCACCAAATTTCAATCAATTTGGTTATCATTAAGATATTCAAATTCGATTAAACCAATGGATGAACATAATTCTATCGAACTTGAACCGTTCATATTGATAACAGAAAAACGCAGTTTTAAGTGCCTTAATGATATACAAATTGGCTGAAATTTTGTAAAGATGATCTATACATTAGTATATAAATACTAGACGATGTAGATATGAAAATTCGATTGAAAAGTGAGTCTAAAGTGGAAATCCGTACCGTAATAATAAATAAGGATATCCTTACCTGAAAAAGACTGTATATATATATACATATATATATAGAGGCCGAATCAGAGGCGGACGTCCGCACTCGACTTAAAGTGCAGACGTCCCTCCGTTCTCCACCTTCCGGCGCCGGCGACGGCGCGCCTCCACCCCAGAAGACTCCAGCAGCGTCCCCGACCACTTTCCCTCCCCGGCGAGTCTGTTCTTTTCCAGTTTTCCGGCGAGATCACCCAAGTTTGAAGTTTTGGGTGATCTCGCCGGAAAACTGGAAAAGAACGGAGTCGCCGGTGAGGGAAAGTGATCGAGGAGGCTGCTGGAGTCTTCTGGGGTGGAGGCACGCCGTCGCCGGCGCCAGACGAAGGAGAACGGAGGGACGTCCGCATTTTAAGGACCGTGCGGACGTCCGCTTCTGATCCTCTCTTTATATATATATACAGGGCCCTTCCACTAAGGGATTTTTTTTGACATATATGAGAGATGAGGGATTACTCCAACTTTTCGATCACAAAATCACATCTCCACCGTTCAATATTTAGTTTTATATGAGTAGATCACTTCTGCAAATTTTCATAAATTTTGGTGATCGTTAAAGCATTCAAAACTACGATTTATAATTATAAGCATGAACGGTTCAGGTTTGGCAGATTTGGTTCGTTCATTGATTTAATCTTGTTCGACATCTTAACGATCACCAAATTGGCTGAAAATTTGCAGAATTGATCTATATATAAGGACTAACAAACTGAACGGTGGAGATGTGATTTTGTGATTGAAAAGTTGGAGTAATCCATCATCCCTCATATATGTCAAAAAAAGGGATCCCTTAGTGGAAGAGCCCTCTATATATAGACACACACACACACATGCTGACCTTCTCTGCTACACGTCATTCTAAGAATAAATACGGACGTGTGTAGCAGAGAAAACCTGTATATACAGAGTTATAAGAGATTCAGAAATTAAACAAGCCTTTCAAATATGTCCACCAGATCTTGAACAACCCGATTACAGCCAATTCACACCATAACTGCAAACAAATAACTGACCATATTCCCATATTGCAATAAAACTTTATTCAAGTGGATAATTCAATTACATACAACATATAATCATGGGATTTCTTACCCGTTTATTGAGTACAACATTTTGCTTCCAAGAAAAATCTAACACATTGGAAGAGATATATAGGGGGCAACTACAACTACAAATAATGCTTCCAATGAGTCGATAACAATGTTGTTGTTGTTGTTTTGTTTTTTTTTTTTTTTTTTTTTCCTTGAGGTGGATTGAACTAATTCCATGGTGCTTCATCTCTGTCTATCATCACGTACAGTAAGAAATGGTTTAAATGTCATGAGAACTGCAAGGAACTCCACCAAATTCAAGATGAAGAAAACCATCTGGATACCTGCAAGCAAAGACAAAGCAAAAATTTTCTAAACCTTCAAAAAGCAGTAGATATTTATTGCTGGTCTGCTAAAAAAAACAGATATATTATCGAGTATTGAATTTGAGAAACAAGCCGCATCCAATATGCAAATAAAAAGATGCAAAACAAGCTAGGTACATTTGTTTGTTAGTCTGATAAATAATTGACCTCCGAGAATTCACTACATTATCTGACCGCTTCTAGTTATTCTCACTTAAAGTAATCTCTCTAACCTCTCTCTTTGTTAATCGATAATCAACATGTTATTCCCTCAAGATCTAGCTAGTTATTTACTAGAGTTTCTCCAAAGTAGTCATTATCTCCATTCTACAATAACGCAAAAATATATGATACAACAAAATAGATCTTTTGATTTAATGCATGCTTGCACTAATTCTTTGGAGTTGGGGTAAATGTGAGTTTCATTAGTACTGTTTATCTCCTGATTATGTAATATTAGCTCAGCCTTGTTATATACCAAAGGAGTATCCAAAACACATTCTGGTCAAGTACTTCATTTAATAAAAAACATATCGTTTTCCAAGTCAATGGATGCAAACCCAACAGTTAACTGGAAACATATCATTTACTTATGTAATTATATTCTCTTCCTCTGCTGGATTTTCACCTCACATACATCCTATAACCTGGTAATCTAGATAACATAACTGCATGATAAAAAGTTGGTTGATTATGTACCAGGTAGAATGGAAGCATCCAGGCGTTTTTGTGCCCAAGAAAACCTGTTGAGATGAAAAGATAATTCACAAAGAGAAAATAAAACATTTGAAGTACCAAGACATCACAAAAACAACTCAATATAATTTCAACTGTAAGCTGTATCAGGTTTAGCATTCTATACACTAAATGTGTACGCAGCGCTTGTAACATGCTAGAAGTAAAGGCCACGCCTAGGCGCAGAAAGTAAGAAACAGAAGCGAGAAAGAGAAGATGATAAGATTTTCATATATAGGGGGTGTGTGGCAAAGCTGTAATCATATAACAAATAGAGGCCAAATCAGAAATTTCCTAGGGGCTAATGAAGATTTCTAAAGTACAAATATGGTAATGCTCTGTAAATTGATTCACATAATAAGAGACAGTTGAATCTACAGCTCCCGGGCATTATTATTGACCAAATTATCTATCACTTATAACTAAAGAAAGTCTAAGACTTACACTGCACCACCACCAGCTGGACCAAATGCCTTGAACAGCGACATTGCAGTCATAGAAATTCCATTAGCAGCACCTCGTTGACGTTGGTCCTGATGTGCAATTAAGATAGATTTCAGACACCTTTAGTTACAGAACAATTAAAGAAGACACCGAAAATAAGGGTAAAACTAGCAAGTTAACAGTAAAATTACCACAGCTCTGTTTTGGAGAATGAAAAGCCCAGTGAAGATCATGATCTAGTTACAAAGAATATGTTAGACGTCAGAAGAACATACAAAAACTAGTACATACTGTCAACAAGAAGTCCACACATATCAGCTTCTAGGATGCGTTAGTGTAAAGTTTGTAGATTCAGTGGTTTAGCTTAATGAATATTCGAAGTCATATATGTACTTACAGATATGACATTTTTCAGCAGAGATGCAATATTTAACAGCACGGAGAGGGAAAGTACAACAATGCTATAAAGGGGTAGCTTGACAAAAGAAGTATAGTCAAAACCTGCAAACAGAATCATGTGCCCAAAAATTATAGACGGAGAACTATAAATGCCAGCAGAAATTGGTGAAAGTATATTTATGAAACTATGAAGTACAGAAGGTACAACAAAATGCAGGGAGGTAAGAAGTAAGGATTACCCCTCCAATGCGAGCAATTCTTATAGGACCAAGCATCTTTTCCACATACGGGTACAGAGTAGTTTGAAAGACAAAAAGACCAAGACCTACAAGTTGATTAAATTGTCAGCAATTATTTCGACAACGTAGTAAACTACACGTAGTAAATGGAATAATCGATTACAGTAAATCTTACATATGGAAACAAAATCTCGTCATTCAGATAAACCATAACCGTAATTTCATTCAACATAACTAAATTATTACGAGGCAATATGCATGTCGCCCTGTCATATTTCAGGCTTACAAACTTATCAGATAATAGCTACCACGTATTGCCATTTTAAGAAAAATCATAAGCTCGCCCATTTTAATGTGAAAAGCTAAGACAGAGTTTAGGCTTGTCTAAATAGAATTCCAAAAGGAAAAAGTTACAAATCCAGCGGTTAACATTTAGCTCACTGTATATCAATTTATCTGTTACATCCTATGCTACAGTAATTGTCAATGATTGGCTTCAAAAGGGATAACAGTAGTTACTAAAATCAGCAAACTAATTACGCCCAAATGAAGACAATTTACTTTAGCACGGATCCTTAAAAACATCTACACTAGAAGCCTTGGGAAGGAATGATATATGATTCAAAGCAGTAAGAGTAATTGCTATAATTAACAAAATAATCATCTGCTACTCATCTTAATTGCAGATTTGTGACTACTACAACACTACGGGCCAGCAATCATCTGCTACTCCTCTTAATTGCAGATTCGTGACTGCTTTCAAAACCTTCCATTCCTCTACTGGACACTACTCATTCGGCGTAAAAATCAAATACCCCTTTTACCTGGACACTTAACTTACTGATCACATCAGGGATTCAACCCTATTGGTTTATACTAATCCCTTCTAACTTTATGCAGATGGGATATGACCCAGAGCTCCTCTATGTCCCAGCAATCTAACCCTGAATTATAAAAGCACACACTAGTCTCCCTTTAAAGTTTAGGTAGATCCCCTAAAGTTGGATCCTGATGTAATCCTTCTTTTCTTTTACCAGAATTAACTATCCTCCCATTTTCCATTCTCATGATTTTGGCAAGTTCTTGTTTGACATTTACTTAAAGAGCCACTCTAAAAGTGTGTGACATTATTAACATCCATGTGAATTCAATCAGAACCAATCCAGGGTTTTGAGTCTATCGGAACTAATGAAATTTCAGTTGAATATAAATGTAGGTGCCTGAAATGGTGTATCATGTACCCTATATTATTACTGACTTACCTGAGAGTCTGTACATGTTTTATATAAAATTTATCCTAGAAATGTCAAATGGTAAAGAGTAAATACATATCAACTGAATGCTTAATTTTTTTGCTACATGTTCATGGTTAATACTACAAAACCGATATCTTTTATATGTCATGTGATCCCATTGTAGCAATGCAATATGTGGATCAACCGATAAGCATAAGGAAGTATAATAAATCACCTGAGATTGCTAGAATTTCACCGACATCCTCAGTTGTGTAGCTCAAACCCCCTAACTTTCGAGGACTCTCCGCCCATAATGAGAATATCTGTTTTTTTTTTTTTTTTCAAAAGAAAAGGAGTGTTACTTAGTAGCCATACTTGGATGGATAGAGATGAGTGTTTGAAGAAGGAAAGATCAATACATTATACATGAGTAAAAAACTAAATAATCAAAATTTCTTGCACGTAGCTTAATTTAGCTGGGTGGAAATGCAAAGAGACCATAAGTTAAACCAAATTCCAGTATCATCGATCATTACACAAGCATTTTGTATGATAATTTGGAGTTGATGTAATTCTAAGTGTTATACATAAGCACCAAAATCCTACAAGCTCTTACACTACCGTTCAACGTCAGTTTTTTTTTTTGCATTTTCTTTTATTTTTTTCCTTGTCCTTTGCAGTTTTGTCCCACAGAGGTAAGACCGAACCATGTCCTGTTGTCTGCTGCCAAAGCCCAAACTGTCATAGATACTGATGTAACAACTCCAACATATTTTGATTAAACGCAGCAATTAGAGTTCTATGTCTCAGCATGAAAAGAGAATGTTAAACATTGTATGCATTCAAATTTTGAACAAATGAGACTGAACTGGTTTTTACATAGTTGGCTATCCTCATCTTACTAGAACAAATGAAATGGCAAGAATTAATTCGAAGGAAGGAAATCAAATGAAAGAAATAAATTGTGGAAAGATCAATTCTTTGCTGAAATGAAAAGGTATTTAAAGTTACCTCTGAATAAGCCATGTCATGGAGTGAGAAAACACAATAAACAAGGATTGATGATATTAAAGGCCAATTCTTCATGAGGTTTTCTTTAGGTATTTGTTCTTCAGTTTTTGGTTTCATTTCATTTGCATCTGACCCACAGGATGCAGACTCCAGTGCTTCAAAGGAACCATCATGTAATCTGGCATTTTCATTGTGATTGTGTAAGGTTTCCTGCAACCATCCAGATAAGAGATTAGCTTCGACTTGTAGTTTCAACAAGCCCTTATGCAAGCACGTGTCACACAATATATATATATATATATATATACAGTCTTTCTCAGGTGCGGAGGTCCGCACCAATGGTTTTGGTGCGGATTTCCATTTTTGCACCACTTTTTGATCGAATTTCCTCATCTCCACCGTCTAGTATCTAGATAATATTGTGTAGATCATCTCTGCAAAATTTCAGCCAATTTGGTAATCGTTAAGGCCCTCAAACTCAAAAAACAAATTGACGGACTGAATTTTGTCAAACACGAACCGTTCATGTTTATAACAGAAAAACGCAATTTTGAGGGTCTTAACGATTACCAAATTGGCTGAAATTTTGCAGAGATGATCTACACAATATTATCTAGATACTAGACGGTGGAGATGGAGAAATTCGATCGAAAAGTGGTGCAAAAATGGAAATCCGCACCAATGAATTGGTTGAAATTTTGCAGAGATGATCTACACAATATTATCTAGATACTAGACGGTGGAGACGGAGAAATTCGATCGAAAAGTGGTGCAAAAATGGAAATCCGCACCAAAACCATTGGTGCGGACCTCCGCAGCTGAGAAGGCCTGTATATATATATATATATATATATATTCAAACTTATGTAAAGGTAATACCCTTTATTCTTTTGAACATTTCAAACCTGAGTTCATACGTAAAAATCAATGTACAAATTGAAAAATAAAAGCTGAAAGGTCACAACCATGAGAAATAAGAAATGGCCTTATAACCAAGTTATGGCTGTCAAATACAGGTGCATTACATTATAATAATTAAGCAAATAGATAGAAGATATGTACCGGAAGCCAGAAACATGCAACGGTTACTCCGACTGCAAAAATCGATATACAAAGGCAAGGTAAGAAGTACAGAAACCTGCATCACAGTTTGACATGTTAAAACCATCAAACAAAACACAAATGCGGAAATTTGATTGTCTAACTTCACTTCACTTAAGGAATGAGTCTGAAACTCACTTACCTCCCGAATATAGAGTCTGGGGAAAAAATAGTGGGATATTTCTCTGCCGGCTGAATTAAAAAAGAAAAATTTAGAAACATGTGATATAATGAGTCGAATAGGAAAAAAACAGAGCATGTTTAACTCTCATTGTTCTAATAGTTTTAAAAGTCACCACTTCAAAAGAATAGAATGTGCTTGTTGCAAGCCCCAGAGAAAAAAAAATGGTTATTAAAAGCTCCTTGTTAAATAATCTTTCAACACCTAAACATCTTCAAGTGCAGGCTTAACATATATAGTTCTTGGGGATTGACACGGAAAACATATGTTCTGAAAATTATCTAACTTTCCCACAACAATTGGGAATGATAGCTAGCAAGAGACAATCACTTATTACTTGCTCCTTCTATCCTACTCATTAAAAGTACCACTTTTCCGATACTGAACTGAACCAAAACATATCATGGAAATATGTACGGATGTACCTGTGTTCTCCATCAACTTTGCCACCCTATTTTAATAACTTACAAAACCAAAATAGGCTTTAAATAATCAAAATGATGACACACTCTTCCACTGTATCACTCATACTAGATCTAGACATAAAAAAAATTGACATTGAAACCAAATCAGACACCACTGAATATAAAAATATACATATATGAATATGATATGATATATATATATATATATATGTATGTATGTATGTATGTATAGTTTGAGAGAGAGAATTACCAGAAAGTACATCATTAGTTACACCATCATTTGCAGTAGGAGCCATTGCACCAAACCCTGCATCCAACAGATACATCATTATAAACAACCAAAATAAGCGTCAGACTTATATATGTCTATCAAAGTGAACACAAATGAAGCACTAATCCATACAAATAACACTTTGATCCCACTTTGATCATCTTTACAAACCAGACACCACTTTGGACTTTGTTCATAAAACTTGGGTTTAAATTTAGAAGATATGATTAAACAAAGGCTATAGCTCTGGTGAGCCAACTGCTTGTAACCAAAAGACAGCTTATAAACCCACTTTTCTCTTTATACTACTTAGTTATTCGATATACACCAATTGTCATAAGCAAAAGATTTTTTATCAACTTGTACGTTTACACTTCCAGCCATTCAAAAAATTCAAGTTAAAGACAAAAACCAGAGAAGAGCCGATTCTTCTGCTTTTTTCTCCATAAAAACAATTGAGAAAGAGAGCTCACCAGAAGATAAACGACAACGTGATGCCATGAGCCCAGATCTGTAAACAATAGAACACAAATCGAATTATTCAAAAATTCATATTACCCATGAATTAAATTCCACAATACAACATCAAATTTGAGAGAAAGATTCATTGCGTAGGACTGAAGTTGAATCTCATATAGCTACACCTTCTTAACTGGATTATTTTTATAACACCTTCTTAACTGGATTTGTAATCCATGTTGTACAGGAATTAAATTTTCCGGCCCAAGCATGTCTGGGCCTCCAAACATGTCCTGTAGCCAGATTGGAATATTTTAATGAAGTCCGTGTCTTATATCCGGTGTAACAAACGCCTCCAATAGCAAAACTGTGTTCATTGTTTAATCGACAACTAGTGATGCAATATTACAGTGGCATATAGCAACATCAACCTGTAGATGATGAGGTTAAACCAAATTGATACAAAAAAAAAATTGATAAACACTGCAAGACCCTAACTACATGATATAAAGTACAATTGCCTCGAATTTGAATTAGCAACCAAAACAAAAAGAATGGTATAATCCCCTGGGAGCATGCTTAAGCAATGGCGTACTTGACTGTCTCCGTCTCTTTAGGCCGCCACATCGACTTCTGGACACATAGCAATCCCTCCTTGTCCTTGGAATAGGTCATGCGAACCTCCCACTGCATAGACTTCAACATGCTCTCCAGCTCATTAATTGTCTCGACAGTGTCCCGAACGATAAGTTTTCCCTCTGGTCGAAGGATCCGATCAACCTCTGCAACTACAGCGACTAACTTGCACCTGCCACTCATAAATCATTGCAAAATTAGGCAGAGCTAAAAAATAGCACATTCAGTGATTGCTAAGCTGCTGAGAAAATGAGAATGGAGTAATATGCACACCTCTTCTTGAGCAGGGAAAACAGATGGTCTGCGTGGAGAAGATCATAAGACCTAGGATAGGTGCTAAATGATTCACACCAATCATGATACATGCCAAAAAGACCTCGCTCATAAATTATGGGTAAGGTGTCTGGAGAGTCTATCGTGACTATATTCATGACCCAAAGTTTCAAATCTTTCAGAGCCGCAGCAAATCTGCAAGCACAAGTAGAAGTCACAACTAAAAGAATGGGCAAAAGATCTCAATACACGTCTCACTCAATATCTCAATCATACATTGGCCTTTGGCAAGGCCAGCAATAATAAAGACAAACGCTCGGGTAGAATAACCAAAAAGCAGTTGGTTCCGGTGATTTGATCAAGCAAAATCCCCAAAACAATGTAATGATGTATCAGAGGAAAAATGCACTATGAAGAGATAACTTTTTTAACAAGGATACACATTGCTTACCCTCCGTAAACAGATCTCATATCCATGACATTCCTAACCGATGACCAATTAATGCCCATTCCATTTAAATAAGACTTGTCTACCACGCGTTTCCAGTGCTCATAGTCTGCAGTGAAATCCTCAGGAGCCGGTTTTCCATAAACTCCAGTCTGAGAACTCAACAACCAATATGGTGCCTTGTCCAACCTTGCTGGCCATTGCTCGGGCCACTGAGATCCACGCTCTGATGCATCTACAGGAACTTTGTGCAAGCATGCTTGTAATGGTACT
This sequence comes from Fragaria iinumae, assembly GCA_009720345.1. Taxonomy (NCBI): domain Eukaryota; kingdom Viridiplantae; phylum Streptophyta; class Magnoliopsida; order Rosales; family Rosaceae; genus Fragaria; species Fragaria iinumae. The sequence continues at coordinate 17,729,191 of CM019117.1, read as the reverse complement.
TTCCTGCACACAAGAGACAATTCATTTGTATCAGACGGGCAAGAGTAATCCAATTTCAAACTAGATGAATCAGTGTTTATTCTTTAACATTTTAGAAACCCAGAGATAACCATTTGTGTCAGACGGGCAAGAGTAATCCAATTTCCAACTAGATGAATCAGTGTTTATTATTTAAAATTTTAGAAACCCAGAGACAATGTCCATCTCAGACTTAAAAGAAGTTACACAAGCTCAAAAACCTAATAATTTCAACGAGATATATAAATATAAAGAAGTAACATATATGTTGGTAGGAATGAAATGAAGTAACATCAATATAAAGAATACCATGCTGCATTCGGATCATCAGACTTGTCACAGATAGGAGGGTCGTTTTGTGATCTTTGCTCATAACACTCATTGGTGGTAGGCTTTCTGTATATAGCTGCACCAATTCCATTTAGTGCATCCTTATTAATTGTGACAAGTTTCCAACAAATCTTCTCTGTTAGTTCCTTCATGGCTGCAGACGATTTCACAATTTTGACTTATTAGAATATATCAACCATATTTCAACATCGTGATAAATTTCCAGAGATCTCAAGTGATAAATTTTGTACCTTCCCATATTTCAACATCGTCATGTTTCTTCTGATATACTGGGGTAGCAGACCACACAAAGAAACCACCAGGTCTCAACACACGATTCAGCTCTAATAGAAGCTTACCACCTGCAAATCATGCTTAGAAGTCAGTTTCCAAAACAAAAAGAATTGATCAAACAAGCCTCCTAGACTTCATTACTATGTCAAAAACGGCTGGCTCAACATTGTAAAATTCCAAATATAAAAACTCTAGGGTCCATCTGATTCTTTCTTTTTTCAAAAACAGTATTCCTCCATTGAAAATGTAAGCACAAAAAATAGAAGGCAATGCAAAACATGTAAACACACCTAGAACCCATTCCAGAAATAAGCCTGAAAACATCAGAATGATATTTTAAACCTGTTTCCAGTTTTCAACTCAGAAGTAATTAGATAACTAAGTGAAACCATTGTTACCAATTTCTTTTGAAGACAACTCTTTATTACGCAGAGAGAAAAACCAAATATTAGTTGTACCAGGCACCTAATTTTTCGTTGTGAACTACAATCTAAGCCTGCATGACCTCAATTATGTATCCACCACCTTCTTAGATAAGTGTGTACCTTCTATGTGCCAGGGAACCCTGCAGCGGGCACAGTGGACAACATCAAAAACTCTACTAGGATAAGGAAGTCTCTGTGTGCCCATCACAGCAGATATAGCAGGAATTCCTCTTTCAAGTGCAAACTGGACTTGAGCTTCATGCTCATCTTTTGGGGCAAAGGACATTGCTTGGACATCTCTGTCAAATAAAAATCCTCCAAAGCTTGCAACCCCACATCCAACATCTAATATGACACGAGAACGTTTTCCCCAGGCAATATCAGGAACAGACTGCAAGGTAAACACACACACCAAAAAAAAATTAAGGTTCATTTATACTATGAAGAAAACATATTTAACTGTCTTCTGAAGAAAAATCCCATCCAAGACTTGGAATCATCCATACTGTCAAGCATAACTTGCATAATATAGGTTTATCCATCATTTATGACCGTCTGATACCTTCGACAAAATAGAACTATGTTGATAAAGGGAATCCAGAAGAAAAGCAGGAGAATCGTACTGACGTGCCATAAAGCAGCTGTCCTAAATTCTAGGATGGTCAAGAAAGCATGTTGCTTACTGCACTCAGCTTTAAAACTAACTTTTAACCACATCACTCTAGTTGGGAAAGTAAGTTAAAATTTGCAGTGAACATAACTGTGGTCCTACTTCTATAGTTCTATAAGACGATTCCTGATAATGCTTTTATAAGAGACTGATGACAACACCTGAATAGTTGAACTATGAAACACGAGAGAGAGAGAGAGAGAGAGAGAGAGAGAGCATAGTAATACAAGTGAAAGGAGTATAAAGAGCATCAAATGATTAAAAATATTCACCTCTTGTATCCAATCTATATAATGAAGAGCACCATGCTTGAATTGGGTTCCACCACCAGGGAAAGTAAGGAATTCGCCAGTGACTTTGACCCAGTTCTGATGCCCCTTAATTTCAGCAAGTTTGGTATGGGGGACGTTATAGTACCATATCTGCAAAATCCAACTTGTCAGTTTATCATAGAAAGGGGGGAGAGAGAGAGAGAGAGAGAGAGAGAGAGAGAGAGAGGGATGTTAATTGTATGTCGATTAGGTCATGTACCTTTTCCCTGCTCGTTGGCCACTCAATTGGGCGTTTATATCCTTCTGGAAGGGGAAGAAGGCATGTGGGAGGCTCCTCAGGACAGTGCCTCTCGCGATGTTCATAATGCTTGGTACTTTGAAGACTCCTAATGGCTTGCAAATTGTCAAGGCATGGGATGAAATCAGGCCCAGCAGTTGAGTTACAAAGTTTCCAGTTGTAACCAGTTTGCTGGTCAGAAGAACGTTGAGCCTCCTTTTCATTCTTTGACTCTGCCGACTGAGTTGACCATGACCCATTTTGGACAGTAGTCTCATTCAGAAGCTCTGACTGAGCAACAGAAGGAAACACCTCAGTTGAACTCTGGTTCACAGCCTGCCCATTCTCCGATTTCTCACTATCTTGCTCCTTGTCAGTTGTTTCCACTTTCTCCTCAATTTGAGTATTCTCCTTTGTTTCATCGGAGTTCTCTGCTTTCTGCTCATTGTCATCATCCGATTTCTTTTCATTGTCACCCTCACCCTCACCCGAATCGTCCTTTTTCTCATTGTCACCCTCACTTTTCTTCTCTCCATCTTCAGAATTCGAATCATCATTTCCCTTAGACTCTCCCTCTTCAGTCTTACTTCCTCCATCCTCAGTCTCAGTTTTCGACCCATCTTCTGTTTTCTCCTCAATCTTCTCTTCACTCTTCTCTTCACTCTTTTCCTCACTCTTCTCCTCATGCTTCTCTTCCACCTGATTACCACCCTCATTGCTATCTCCTTTCGTCGCATCCTCCGGTAAATCCCCCGGGTTATCCTCAAACAGCTTGCTATTCCCCTCACTGGTCTCACTCACTTGCTCCTCCTTCACCACCTCACTCTTATTCTCCTGAGCCACATCCACATTCTGCACCGGCACCACCGACGACGACGTCATCATCCAAACCCCCACCAAGCACAATGCCACAAACACCACAATGGTCACCGTCGAGCAGTAACTCGCCGCCGACCTCCTATTATCAACTCTACTATACTTCCCCGTCGCCATTTTAAACCCAATCCAAGACTTAACCCCTAACAATCAACACCACCTGTAAAATCAAAAACCCAAATCACTTCAGATCCAACAAGATCCTATAAGATCAAACCAATACCCATAAAACCCAATAACGAACAGAATCTAAAGAAACAAACTTGAACAAGTAAATCAATCAGAACCCAATTTCGAAACGAACCCAATACTACAATGACGCAATTCAACAACAGAAACACATCGAAATTGGGAACGGATCTATATGGGTTCGATGAGATCCGAGCTGAAAATGTGAAATCTTTGAAGAGGGGCACGTACCTTGTTGGATCAGAAAATGCTGAGGCGGATCTAGTCCTCCATCGGAGAAAGAGAGCGACTTGATTTGATGGGTCTGGTTGCTTACAGCTTAGAAAAAGAAGATGAATGATGGGGTTTAATAGGAAATAAGAGAGAGAGAAAGAGATGGACTTTCTTACTGGGTTTGAATTACTTTATTGATTTTTATAATTTGTTATTGGTAAGAATCCATCACAGTTCCAACTTTTTATTTACTGCAAATTGTTTTGCTGCGAATTCCAGAAAGGTGAAGGATTTAAACTCTGAGAAAGAAGAGAGGTGGTAAAAGACAAAGCTGCTGTAAACCCGGCAAAATCCGCGTAGGAAATGGGAAGGGTATTTTCGTTCTTTTGTTAAGAACTTAAGAATAAGAATCCGATTGATTGGATCCTATATCAATGGATTAGGAATTAAGTTGAGTAAGACCCACTAATGACTTTATGACTATCACACGCAAGATGATATATAATATGATTTTAATCGTTTCAAGTTTCAACTATAGATCTTGGCCTCTTACACGGTAACTTACACTTAAAAAATATCAATGTAGTACCTAAACATCATTTTCGTTACCGATGAAAGCCCAGAAACCATTTTCTGTTACTGCGTCGTTTGTTTGCTGACATGTCTCACATGAGACCCACAAAAAATAGACAATAACAAAAATGACCATCAAACACCACTTTCACCAACACAGCTTGAGAAATAAATTTTAAAAAAAAAACTTGTTTCACAAACATGAGATTCATCTTCTTCTTTGGGCTTCTGCTTCTTCTGATTCTTATTACAACAGTGGAATCTACATCAACATGCAACAATACAGACCAAGAACAAGTCTCCAAGGCTTTCAAATCAGTCTAAAGCTTCAACCTTTCTTGGTTCCAAAACCAAAGTACACTCCCAACTACTCAAACCCACCCATCAAAGAGATCAACCTTCATTCCCGAAACCTCAGCTTCATAATCTCATGAAAGTACCTCAGAAACATGTCTCGTCTTCAAACCCTTGATCTCTAAAAAAAACTCTCTCAAACGCTCTGTCCCATGTTGGTTTAGTCTCTTCCAACCTTACTCCAACAACAAGTTCGGCAATAGCTTCGGGTTTGAAAACGCTTCATGAAATTGTTGTTGGAGATGACGCCGTTTAGGGCAGATTTGTCGACGAGGGATTCATGAATTTGAAACCCTAGATACAAAAGCATACAATAATCCAATAAAATATCAATGAAGAAATTGAAGTTCAACAACTCGATTACAGATCCAGACCTACAACAAACCATATATCAATGAAATTGAAGACCAAAACGAAGAGAAATTGAAGAGTACATACCTGAATATCGGTGCATCTTGGAAGCGAATCAAGATTGGTCGAGAAGAGCGAAGACGTCGAAGATAAATCGGGAATCGAAGATCGACGTCGGAGAGAAAAGACTCCAAATCAGACTTGATGACGTCGGAGGTTGAGACTAAGAGATCTGGTCAATTCCGACGAGGGAAAAACAACGGTGAGAGAAGAGAAGGAAGCCGAGAGATTTATGAGGTCAGGAAGCCACATGAGGCGTGAATGTCGAAGCCGACAACGAAATTTTTGTCAAGGGTTTGGTAGAAGGAACGTCAGTGTTGAGAGGGGGAGGAAGTTCCCGGTGAGCTGGGTTCAATAAACCCAAATTTTTTTTACAGGTGTTTGAAAAACATAGATTTTTTTTTAAATTAAATTTTTTATTTACTTAATAAAGAAAGACAAATATGTCCTTCATTAAAGTGATAACATGTGTGGCACGTTAGCAAATAGACGGCGCGGTGACTGAAAATGGCCTCCGGCCTTTCATCGGTAGCTAAAATGAAGTTTGAGTACCACATTGGTAGTTTTGTAAGTGTGGGTATCACTTTGACCGTGCCACAAGAGTTTGGGTACCGGTGCTGCCAAAACTTTTATATTATATGCACTCTAATAAAATACATAACTGCACATTAATGGTCTGTTAAAAATACATAAATTATTAGAGTACATATAATATATCAGAACTTTTTACGTGAGACCACTTATATAAGAGGTTAGAGCATCGTATTTGTAATGCGATGATCATCGGTTCGATTCTGATAGTCGGCTTTTCTCCATAAATAGAGCAATAGCGATAAGAGCTCTCACTCTTCATGTTATGCGGCGGCAAATCTAGACCTTATTAGCTGGCGATTTCATTACCTGCAGTCCATGTTCGATGGGCTTTCTCGCCTCGTTCCCATCTCCAATTCAATCTTTCGATTGTTGCACCGCATCCTCATCGTTTTTTTAATGGGATTGCCTTCGTTATTCTCTTCTCTCGAACGATGGTGACGAACGACGGCGTTCTCAGATGAACCCGATTCAAATTTAGGACCCTGGCTCTCATATCGCAGTCTCTTGGTGCCGCTGTTATCTTTTAGATGTGGTTGTTATCTCTTCGACAACGTTGGTTGTTGATGAAGGGGTTGAGTAATTATCACTTGGCCTTTCAGACTTGTCGATTTGGTCTTTGTCAATCTAAGGCAACAATATGGAGGTGCGGTTCAGAGGTATGAAGGCTTGACAAGAACAACGGTTCCCGACGTGGTTTAGTGCGGCGACAGGTAGGCTTCGGTGGTGTTGTTGTTTCGATGCGTAAGGTCCTAGTGGGCTTGGACTTGGGCCTTGGCTTATTTCAAAAATGGGCCAGGGTCTGTTGCTTGGGTGCCTTAATTTTCAGTTAGGCATGGGCTTTTGGATCAGGTCAGATTTGGATCCGAATTTGGGATACAAGAAGTAATCTTTTCCGAATCTTAGATCCTAAACAGCTGCCCATCTTGATTTGGTATTGGTTCTGGTTCTTAGGAGTTCGATGGCTAATTTTCGAGTTTCTTACATCGGTTACTCTCGAACTCCTGATGTATGAATCACCTCTCCTAGGTGATCATATCATTTGTTACTGTTACGGTTACAGTTACGGTCACATTTACGCTGTTATCTTTCGACATCAAGTCACGTCCTGGTTACTTCTCAATACAGATGTGTTTGTGCATCTTGTTATCTTTTATTGCTTTTTCATTATAGACTCGTCTGTGCATCTTGTTATGCTTTCTTGCTTTCCTTCGATATGTTCGCATCATGCTATGTATTTTTCAATTATTATTAATATAGACTTTCGTCCTTGATAAAATATATATATATATATATATATCATAAAATTTTATTGAATCATAGTATTTCATTTATCAATGTTATGTATTATACATAGGCGGAGGTACATATAGACCAAAGGGTGTCATGACACCCATCAAAACTTTGGCTTTACATGTATTTGGCCTTTGAAATCTAGCTGAATTGGAGAAATTTGTTAATGATGGCACCTCTTTATTATTAATGTATAAGGAATCATGACCAATGTACCTCAAAATCTATCCCAAAGCAAGAAATATTCAAATTAGAAATTACATCTAGCAACAAGTATAGGTTTTTCTTATTTATCACAAATGTTACAAAAATATGTTTGAGGAAATACTAACATTTGAAATAGGGAAAATTTTAAGAACAGTACATGACAAATGATCCACTCTTAATTTTGGTGTTTCAAGTTTCAAAACAATCATAACGGTACATGAACTTGTAATCTCAGCTGAAAATATGTACATACTGTTACATTCTCCGTTATCTAACGTGTTTTCCGTTAAACTTTAAGGGGCAAATCCGTCACTCCTCAATTTAGCAGTAATAAATTATTAAAATTAATAATTAATAAGAAGAAGGAAATAAGAAAGGAAAAAATATTGTTGTCTCTCTTTTTCGTCCCCGTTCAAACCCATCATACACAAAAATAGTAATCGAGGTAGGACTGTAGGAGGAAGTTGGAAGATGATTTGATTAAAAAAGTCTTTGAGAATATATGATATGTGTTTACAAGACTAAAAAAGTATATAAATAAAAAAAATATTCAAAAAAAATATATATAAATAGAAGAAAAAGAAAAAGAAAAAGAAAACATAATATAAAGAAAGAGAGAATGGAGAAAACCCAAAACCACCCTTTGAAAAATGAGAAATTACATAAAGTTAACGGTGTTATTGACGGCATGTGCTAAAAGTGTGTCGGTTGTTAAACGTCATGTACTATTTTGATTATTTTGAAACTTGAAACATCAAAATTGAGAGTGGACCGTTTGTCATGTATTGTTCTTAAAATTTTCCCTTTAAAATAACCACAAAAAACTTGCTACTAGAAAAGTGACCGTTGAACCGAGAAAAAGAAACTAGCCGATGTGAATCAAAGACCAATAGACACACATAATTGACTCTCAATATAAGATATAATTGACTCACAACATAAGATATGATTTTTGTACTTGATTCACAATATATTACTACATGTATATAGTTCAACCTATGATCTTAATTACTGTATATAGCTCAACATATATTACATGCTAAAAGTGATATTACTACATATGTTTGGATTAGATAAGCTCATCGTTTCACCTTTTTTTACAACATATATAGTAATATCAATTTTATTTTGGTAAGTTGGAGTATTACTCTAACTCAACGTCTTATATATATAGTATATCACTTATGTTCTTAAAATTATTCCTTAATTATATATATATATATATATATATATATATATATATATATAAATTTAGATTTCATGTTAGAAAATAAAATAATAATCATTTTGATAAATGGATTCCAAACGGATTCTCCTCTTTCTGATGATAAATGGATCAGGAGCACCAATGAGCTCGAGGAAATGCGTGCAAAATCACTCACCCTAAAGAGCTTTGAGGATCTGTTTCTTGTATTTGGTCTAACATGCTTAATTGCTCTCATTGTCTTTTTTAGTAGAATGATATATCATTATCGCAAGACTAGTCGATCCTCACCTTAGACAACCAGTTTCAAGGACTTCATGTATTTTGTAGATAAGAAGGAAGAAGAGATGAACCAAAAGGCTAGTTCAAGCTATACTGGCTCAAATCCAAATTATATTGATAATTGAAAGTTTATATAAAATAATTGTTTCTTTCCAATGATGAATTCTATAGAACAATTGTTGATGACGAGATTTGTGTCACTATATTACAATAATTAAAAAAATAATCAAGTTCTTCATATAATGTTTATGTTAGGACTAATTTTCTATACTTTCTTATTAGTATCGGTTAATGCCTTAAGTTATTCATATGAGCTGTTTACCCATTTGGACTCCGTAGTTATGGGCTTGGGTCGGGTTATATGTTAAATGGTATCTAGGGTTGTATATAAACCAACTTTATTTCCTTTTAAGAACACATTTGATGAATATGAACATGTTTTAATTTGATTTTCTTTAAGTAAAAAGAAGAAAAGAAATTTGTGAAACTAGACTCTCTTTGTTTTTTTGTTTGTTTTGTTTTTCAAAGAAGACACAAAAGCAAAAACATCATTCCTCCCACACTTAAATCCAAACATTGCCCTCAGTGTTTGACATAGATATGCATGCAATGCTAGATTTAAGTGAATAATGAAATAAATACTAAGAAACAAATATATATGAGAACAGAGTAAGAGTGCTCCCTCTTGTAGAGGTCTCAATGCCTACGACTTTTGGAGACAACCTAAGTTATTAAGCCTTGACTTCATAATGTAAGTCCCAAGCTAAGTTGACTCCAAAGAAAAAGTATTCGAGAGCAAAAAGAAAGGAAACTCTTCTTTTTGAAGTCATAAATTTGCTTCGTCAGCCTCTGTTCGAGACCCTATAACGTTCTAATGTAGCATTGGAAGACTAAGATATCAACCCTGATGTGAATGTTGATGTTGCTAGCTTTATGTGTATATGTAAATCAGCTTTGAAGAAAAAACATGAAATCTACAAAAAAAAACCGGCAAAATGACTTTTACTCCTGCAAACTTGAATTTTGGGAGCATAGTTAGTCCATTGAATGTGACATTTAAGGAGTATAAAGTACACATCCGGAGCTCTAATTCCATCCGGAGCATAGTTAGTCCATTTAGGTGACATTTTATGCTACACTGCTACTCTATTTTCGGTTTTTCTTACCTGACATTCCTGCATTCAAACGTGGTCGGGATCTATTGAAAGCATTAAATAAACTAGTCATAAAAAGTCAAAATAGCTAAAAACATAAATGCCTAGGACGGGCCCAAGAGATGAGCATAAGCCCAAGTCTTTACTAAAGAATCAAGGAACAGATGTGCTACCATTAAAGCCTGGTCGATCCCCACCCCGGCCACCACTGATGGAGCACAACCCGCGCCACATTCACTAATAGAACTCCAATGACGATCTAATATATGTAAACTACAATTAGTGATATAATGTATATAATATTTTGTTTCTCGTTTTTCGAATTTGTCCAAAAAATAACATACGTACCGCGGCAAAACGCGATAAATCTAGTATTCTAATAAAAGAGATGCTAGAAGATTTTTAAAATAAAAACATTGCAATTGTTATCCCCTTCTCAAACGCCATTCTACAAATAATGGAGCTCCCCCCCCCCCCCCCAAAAAAAATCATTGGTCCATTGATCCCAGAGGAAACTCATATGTTAGTGTCCCAAATCCTAGCCATGCAACCAAACTCTATGCCTATCAAATCAAAATCAAATTGAAGTTAGTTTCTTTAAAATGTTGGAAAAAAAAACATAAAAAAAAAAAAAAACAATGCCAAAAGCTTATTAAAAATTATCCAGAGATTGGTAACATTCTATCAAGGCATCAGTTGGAAATTGGTATAGATGAAGAACATCAACAGCTCATACAGAAAAATGGGTCATTGGTTGAGTGGCAGTGGATCTCATTTACCATATCGCCTTCTAATTAAGACCACAAAATGCTTTTAGTATTACAAGGTGTATAAAAGAACATTGATGATGAACCTATAGTCCAAACACTATACTAGCTATTTGAGAAGTCATCATACTTTTGTTCAATTAACAGAGAAAGTTCTCTGCCCATGATAAAATTCTCTATCATGCCACCTACTACAACTCATCAGTATCATGCCTCATACTACAATTTTTTCTTTTTTTCTTTTTTCTTTTTGTGTTGTTGAGGAAATGTGGTTCTTGATTTCTTGTTTCAACTTTCTGTTTAAGGAAATTAGGTTTCATGTGTGTGTCTTAATCAAAGTATAATCACAATAGGATTCGATATTAGTATTGTAATAGGAATATATGTACTTTATGTATTGTATCCTCTATATATAGAGGCTTATGTATTATCCTCTATGTATATTGAAATACAATGGTATTCTCTTCAAAATCTTTCTCTCGTATTATTTCTTCCGTAACATGTTATCTACACTTTGCTCTAAACCGAGCTTGATAACGAACCCCTAAAAAGAAAAAAACAGAAAAATAAAAAAAATTTGAAAAAATATTCTGCCGTGTGCAATTCTTCTTCCACCGAGGCACCACATGCCCTCCTCTACAACATCACCGTCACCTCTTCCCCCGCCACCACTAAACTTGGCCTTTAATCAAATCAAGTGATGGTCGAAAGTAGAAGCATAGGCTCTAAGCCAATCAAAGATTACCCAGACCTATATTCAGAGCAAGTCGAAGGTTTAACCATATTCATGGACACGAATGGACGCCTATTTGATCAAATTTTTTTGGCCGAATTATATATGTTAAAGTGAACTAGCTAGTAGCTACAGGCTTTATGGAGGCCACAACTTGACCTAGCTTTCTTCTTCAGTCTCGACATTCTCGTAGAGATAAGTTTTAAAAGCTCAAACTAGCCATGACATCTATGTGCATGTTATATGGTTTTATGTCTATAGCATGACCATACATCTATTATATATATACTGCACTTGTATAATACGGATATTATCATTGAAACAATTTTTGTCATGTTTAAACTATATGCATCCTATAATAAGGATATGATCACTGAAACAATTTTTGTCATGTTTCAACTATATGCATGATCTGCTACAACCCTAAACGCATGTTGATGCACTGTGCCTTTTAATATGATCACTATATACTTTTGAAAATTACTTGTGCTCTTATTGATATGTATAAACAATAAATTGTGTATTGATGAGCAAACTCAATTATATATAATGTCACTAATCGATGATTTATTTGTTTTTGTGGTTGTTAGCATTGGATAAAGTGAGATCATCCAAGAAGCTAATATACCCATTCAAAACAGCCTTTGCAATCTTGCTTTGAGATCGATAGCACGGAGCAATACAAGAATTGTTTCAAGCTTGCATCGACATGCGAGCGTATTAAGAATGGTTTCAAGCTTAAATATATTTTCCAAGTAAGCTTTAAATCAGAGTTCTTATTTTTATTAATTTTAATTATCGACATTTTGTCTTTCATCAGGGATGTTCCAAGTTCCTTTCTTCTACATCACGACCCCTCTTATGGCGTGGAACTTTTAAGAATAAATTGAATCGTAAGGATTCATTTGCTATGAGCATCGAAAACAAAATTATGGCCATGAAAAAATTAAAAATATATTCATAAGCCTCGATCAAAAAGATCATTTACACATCTTGGTTTTGGTTTAATCCAAATTTCTTGAAAATATTAGTTGTCGAAATTGTTTGTGGGACTGCGGCAATAATTCTTCTTCTTGTTTCTCAAGATGTCGAAAAAAAAGCAATAAAAAAAACAAAAAGACAAAAGCTAGAATTTGTCACATATGGGTGATTGACATCGAGAACCACCGCACCTGTCATGACATGGCTTAGTATTAGAGATGAGGTATGTTATAGACAAGGATCTAATTAGAGCCGTCTTAAACTTTTCGGTGGCCCTGTGCGAAAATTAAAATGTGGCCCTTCAAGCTTTACACAAATGAAATTGATACTTGAACAAACGCACAATGTAAAACCAAATAACTAACAATATATGATCATTAAAAATTCATTAAATGAGCATATAAAAAAGGCTAAATATTCAATTCAAGGTTAAAATAATTACACAAAAGGTCAAAATAATACGTTCCTCAACAAATTACATCGAGAAACTATACCTAAATCGATGAGTGGCTGAATAGTGAGGGGTCGATGAAAATTGAGTTCTGAGAAAGAGAAGAGACATAACGCAAAAAACAAAGAAGACCCGAGGAAGAAAACTATTGATTGGCCTAAACGATCGAAGCAAGAATTGTCAGAAACTCGAGCCTGCAATCCAAAGCCAGATCCTTCAAGTCAGCCATTGATCTCCAGTCTGGCAGCAACACAAAGAGAAAACTGATAAAGCACAGAGGCTCCACGGTGTTATGCGCCGCCGGACGAGCACATTTGGATAGAAAGGGAGACGACGCCCGCTCTGTCTCTTAGGGTTTTCACGTTTTTTACGTTACTCGTTAAACACTATAAATAGTGATATAATTATTTTTTTTCTTTAAAGAAAGAGAAAGTATGAAAAAAAATCAAAATATTACAAAAAAATCTACCGGTAGATTCGTAATTTAAACTTGAACTCATTAAAAACTTACAACTCATTTGAATAAACTTGCACATAAACCGAATAAATTTGCACATAAAGATTGTTCTTCACCTGAACTCTTCAGCATAAAAAAGCTCATAGTTCGAAACCCTAGGTTTCGAGAGCAGTGTGACGGCAGCCTTGTGGTTGTCTGTCTTTGTGGAGGATGTTTCGACGTCAGGTTCCAAGACAGGGTGGAGGCTGTTGCGTTTTGACAAAGATCTCGGGCTCCGCCGACAGAGAGACTTTGGGCTTTGATTGTTTCGACATCGGTTCTTGAACACGACGTTGGAGAAGTTTTGTTTCGAGGTGGTAGACGAATCTGGTTTCTGGGTTTAAGGAGGAGGTAGGTGGTTCCGTGCTTGGAAGATTTGATCGACATCAGAGACTCAAGGGGTGACTAGGTCATATCTTTGAGCAGTGGCAACAGGTCTCGGCGTTTTTGTTTGGCGAGGGCAGTGACTCACTAGCCACGCTGGCAGAAAAGGCGGCAGGTCGAAGACCATGTGGTCCAAGGCTGAAGAGCCACTAGATTGATATGGTGGTGGGTGACTCTTCCAGCAAGCACGACGCCGGTTCGAGACTCACGAGAGAGAGAGAATGAGGAAGGGATATTGGGCTGGCCTTAGTCCTATATGGGCTGGGTTTAAGCCTTTTTCTTTTCTTCTCTCTATAGTATGGGTTGGGCCTGAATTAGGCTTCTTGGAAGAGTATTAGATCCCTACATAACCTATTGAGGAGTCTACCCCCTTTTTGATAGAAAAGTACACCAGAAGGGTCTTAGGCCTCGATTCATCAAGTTGGGGTAATTTGGTTGGTTATGTAGGTTATTGCTTTCTAGGCCAAAATAAAGTCCTCTTGTGGACATTAGTTTTTGAGTTAGTATTTCTTTGTAACTTTGGTACGCTCTTCGAGTTGTATCTGAGCTATCCTCCTAGTTGACCAGCCATTGGACTTGTATTGAAGTTTAACTCCTGCTCATCCCATTAGTCGATTTAATATATGACCTTTACGACCCTTGGAGTAACATCCATTTCCATAAAAAAAAAATTGTTCTTCACCTATCTAAAGGAAATATTTTATTCTTTACTAAACCATGATGAGTCTCTCCTTTGTCGAAGATTCTTGTATGCACCTACGTTCACTTGAACCGATACTCATAAAACGATCTCAACCATTGGTTAGATCTTGTAATGTCCATGCACTAACATCAATGTTAACATCGTTAAAAACCTAAAAAAACTAGTCAAAACAATAAAACCACATGAAGGTGAATATTCACTTATCAAATTAAACAACAGTAAAAATAAATTAAGGTGCAACTGAGAAAAAAAAATGAAAAAAATTCAATTGAGGTCTGGGTTTCATATCGGGTCGGACTGGGTTTCTCCTCCCATCCTTCCCGTCCTCCGGCACTCTCTACACCTCAACGTCACTCACTCCCCCTCCCTCGCCTCCAAGCTTGCTAAACCCCCATCACCAAGGAGTAGGCATGACAACAGGCCGGACCTGTGCGGACTCTTACGGATTCTTAATGGGCTGGGCTCTTAACGGGTTAAATCCATTAAGAACCCGTTAGTTAACGGGTTAAACCAGGCCGAGCCCGACGAGTTTGCGGGTATCTGTTGAAACCTGCTAAGCCCGCGATTTTTTTTCCAAACCCCTTGAACCTGTGAAGAATTTTTATTTTTTCATTTTTTAAATTTTTAATATTTTTTTTAAAACATCGTAATTGAAAGTGTTGGAATCTCAGACAAGTTGAAGTGTTGAACTTGCCCATAGCCCAAAACTGGAAACAAGTTGACTCGGAAGTAATTAGCCAGAGACCTACTCTTCTTAAGCACGGGAGTACTCTAATCCCCACCTTCCCCCAGTAACCAATTCGCAACCGAGCTACCCTTCTCCGTTTCATGATCAGCAAACCGATAATTATTACGTGCCTTCTGCTCTGTCAGAGGAGACGAGCATGAAGAAGTGTCAATAAAAGAATAGTACGACGATAACGAAGACGCTTGAACACCACCACCACAGCTTCTGAGAACTTCTTCAAGACCCAATGCCTTCTTCAATCCCCACTCTCTCAAACTCATCGTCTCCATGGCTGCCGCCAGCTCAAGACCCGGCGTTTCTACCGCGCCGCCACACTCCTTGGGTCGGACTGGGTTTCTCCTCCTGTCATTCCCGTCCTCTGCCACTCTCTACACCTCGACTTCACTCACTCCCCCTCCCTCGCCTCCGAGCTTGCTAAACCCTTATCACCAAGGAGAAGCCGAATTTTACTCTCCAGCCATTATGGTAAATTTACAGATAATTTCGTTTTACTGCAATTAACTTTTTTAGGTCAAAGTTCCTTAACCAAACGGCGGTATAATTTTGTTAGTTGGTTACAGTGTTAAAGATTTTCCAAAGGACAAACATAACCTATGTCTTTTCCCTGAAATGACCAACACCTCCCTTATCATTTTGTCGCGTCGCAATTGGATTGGTCCTATTTTTCTAAGTGTCGTTGTTCATTACCTGCTGCTTCAACCCCATCAACCCCTTTCAATCTCTCTCTCTCTCTCTCTCTCTCTCTCTCTCTCTCTCTCAAATCTGAATGTTGTGGATCTCAACCACATTCTGATAAGGGCTTCAGCAAATCCCATCTCAATTGGATCAAAAGAGCTTACTTTATTAGGTTCTTATTTAATGCACACCCAATTTCATTTCTTTTAATAATTTTCAAGCTTGTAGCAATTACTGCTTCTCAATGTTGTTAGAAAGTTACTACCTTTATTGTTTGTTTTGAGTTTAGGTGATGCAGAGAAGTTTTCCCTTATTTGGGTTTTGGTGTAAAATCAATCTAAATGATGAGTTGATTTGTTGCTTAGTTGATAAGCAAGACTTTGCCTCTTTTGGGTTTTAGCTTATTAAGCAAGGTTTTCCCTCTTTTGGGGTTTTGATATATTTGTAAGTTTGAGTGATCAATGAGAGAATCTCATTTTATGCAACTGTTGAGCATCAAACCAAGAATGCCATCTTTACGAAAGACTCCAAATAGTCGTTAACTTAGAATTTATAGATATGTTTCCATCCTTGTTTACAAAGTCAAAGCTAATTTTTGGTAATGATCTGTATATTCTAAAATTCTCTTGGATTGAGAATATGAAATACAAAATTCTGCATAATAATCAAGTTTAATATGTTAAACCGCCGTAATCATGTTCTTATCATATGTTATTTACCCTTTATTATATTGAACCGAGTCAAGAATCACTGTATAGCTAGCAATTAATATTTACTTCTATTATTTGTATTGGTTTAAACATACATCAATCCTTGTTGCTTAAAGTAGGTTTAATTTCATTTTAGTGTTCATTACAATAACAAAACGACTTGCATTGGAAGTTTCTAGTTTCGATGAACTGGTGAATACATGTTCATCTTGTAGTAAGCATTTGAGAATCTGGTTGAGTTTTAACTAGGGCTGACAATTTGGGCCCTGTTGAAACCAACCTACCGTACCAATTAGATTGGTATACCAAGAAGTCGCTAACCTACATAGTTAGTATACCATACCGGTTTCAATAACACGGTTCGTAATAATATTGAGATTTCCATACCATCAGTATACCATATACCAACCGTACATGTGTGCGTACAAAAATATACACCACTTGCACACAACCATGGCTTCAAACCACTAAAGCACAAGACACCTTACTGTATAACATACATATTTTCGTTCTTACAGAGTCCTGCTATTTATACAAAATACAGAAAATTTGTTGTAAAAGGGGAGAATCAAACCTCACACCTCCAGCCCACAACCTTTGCCTTTTATCTTCCATTTGTGTCATCTTCTCTAATTCTCTCACTTGGCTCTGAACTTCCTTTGGGCACTGGGCTTCTCAATCAGTCAATCCTCTTCTCACTTCCTCTCAACACCCCATAAAAGATTCAATTGTCCCTTCTTCTCCGAATTCGATTTGTTCGCCCTCACCTCCGATCTCGATCGATAGGAGCGCCAGAACGGGCACCGCTCTGTCCACGCCGGTGCTCTCAATTTCATTTACGTCTTTCTTCTGGTATTTTTCATTTTTGCATGATGAATCTATGATCTCAATCTGGATATTTGGTTGCATTTTTATTCAAAGCTAGCACCTTAGTCCTTCACATAACATGAATCCCAGCACCCAGGGCATTTGCTTATTTCATTTTGACAGTAGCTTCTCTGTTATGGCGTGAAAATGTGGTCTTTAGGTGCATATCGAGTTAGTAATTGTGTGTCAGAAACAAATAGAGAGAAGATAGAGATGGGTTCAGAAACTGAATAGGGAGTCAGAATTGATGATGAAATTGGACTGGGACTTTAACTCTTTTGGCCCAGATTAGTATCTTGGTAGAGGTCTATTACCAACCGTACCAACTAAGTCGGTATACCAACTTTGACGGCTGGTTTTAGTAGAGGATTTTGCCTACCAATCATAAGTTGGTTGGTACATGGTATTGGTAAACAAAATCGGTATACCTATCAATGTCAGCCCTAGTTTTAACATGCACTTGTGAACAATTACTAGAGCCGCCATGAGGTATAATTTGGTATTTATAGTACAAGGTTATTATTTTTAATTAATTTTCAAATTTTCAAATTTTGTGTATGTCATATATTGCTATACGTATGAGAACCTAAGCAACCTGTGCTCTTTTGAAGACCATACATTGGTGGTTGACTTTGTTAGAAGCATTTATCTAGACTGTCCTAGTCTTAGGTCATATTTACCAATAAATTATATGCTAAAGATGCAGATTCTTGCTCCTAGAAGCATCAATTTGCTTTTTGTAATTACTACTAATAAAAACACTTTGGCAACTTTTTCTGTTTACTATCCGATGCAATTCTTTTACGTTGCATCTATAGTGCTTTTCCATGGTCTCTAATGTGTTGAAGCAGCTCAAAAGCTTTGAAACATTTTTGCATACACAGGCCATTCACTCTCTAGATGTTACTTGGTCCCCTTAAAAGACTTCATTCAGCATAAACCGGTTGTTTGAAAATCCATTTATAAGTATTTGTAATCAACTCAGAGGTGGATGGCCAAGATGCAGGTGTGCAAAATACACAGGCCATTTGAATGGGTATTTTGTCTGTCAGCACTTGCAGACATCCTCTTCTGAAGGTTCCCATAAGTTATTTTTCTCAAATATATGACAATTTGGCATTGATCTGTGATATTGTAGCTGATATTTTGTTAATCTCTTTTGAGATTTTATTCTTTTTGTGAGCTTTATTTGGGTCCGTACAAGTTCACTCTCTATCCCCCATTTTATTACTTATTTACTTAATTTTCCGTTTTCTGCATCACAAACAGCTGAAGCCTTCAGTGAGACAACCCTCGCTGCCGAAGTGCATCAGACATAGCTGAAGCCTTCTGTAAGACTACAGTCACTACTGGAGATAATATGATAGACCTTTGCCAAACATATTAATTGAGGCGTTCTTGAGCAAGTGCCTTTCACTTGGGAGATGAAAGGTGGATTCAACTATAACATGATGGGGAGATTAGTCTCTGCCACTCTGACTGCCCTTGTATGTACAACCATACTACTTTGGGCTTGGGAGAAAAATCCTTTTGCGGATACTCTACTACTGGCCCGAGAACGGTTTCCAATTCCTTCAATAGGTTTGTCTGCCAACCTGAACATATGCAAATAAGTCTATCTTTTGTATGCTTTGCTTCCCCTTCATTATTATCTGTTTTTCCTTCAATGTTTATATATTTGAACAATATATTAAAGTACAATATTGAATTATGCATGAGAAGTGATTACATTAGATTAGCCAACATTTACGTAAGGATTTTCTTTTATTCTATTGCTTTTAGTTGGATTCATTTGAGTCAATCTTGCCACATGCTTGCTTTAATATTTTGATGGCTAGCACTTAAAAAGACTGAGGGCCTATGTTTGTTTGGTACATGGCTTTTATCTCTTCTCTGAATAAGATTGCCAAGTTCCAAGGCCTCCATGCTAACTCCATTGGCTATAAACTTCATATATGGTTCGTTCTACATAGGTAGAGAGTATCTAACTGGGGTTCTAACTAATGCCGTATGAAGTAGCTGTTTGGAAGATTCATCCTGCTTACATTATTCATTGCCAAGCTAGCCCAACAATTAATAACTGTACACCACAGAGCAGTAAGTGGTGGCTGTATCATCTAAATGATGATTTACACTACCACTCGAAATAATACAGTACCCTTACAAATGAGCTCTCTAGCAAGATTAATTGTCTGTAGAAACCTGTTGGAAATAGTAAAAATGAGTATAGGGCTGTACCGATACTGTAACGTCCCATACTTATGTTTTCTGCATTTCAGTTGTTACTTCTTTAGAATGAATTACAAAAAGTAGACTACCAATTGCTTGCCGGATAAGAAGTTAGTGGTAGAACAAATTAGGGATGCGAATGAATTTTTGCCTGTCTTATTGCTCAGTGCTGAAATGAAAAGCCATATGAAGGTAGGAGAATGACATGATTGATGAACTTGTGTATCTGTCCTAGTAATTGGGATCTATGCACTCTAGCCTTTCACTTCTCATTTGGTAAAATAAGGTGCATGCAGAGAAATTTGTGCTGAGTAATAAAACGTTATAGTGTAAGCTACTCATCAGTCATCACCAGTTTGTTTGTGCTTCATGATACATTCTTAAGATATTGACATTTTATAGATATAAAGAATCCTTTCAAATTTGCTCCTGGATTTTTATAAATGCTGATAGTTTTTTGTTTGTTTCAATATAGATTTTCTGGAGGACTCCCCAAAGAATTCCTTAAAGTCTATGAAGACAGACGGGAATGTTCAAGGGAAGGATATAGAAGAAACAAACAAAATACAAAATTCTGGTGCTGCACCAATTCAAGGGAAGGATACACCTTCTGCTACAATAGATGAAACAAAGAAAATAGAAAACTCTGGTGTTGCACCAACAGATTATGCATTTTCTCCTATAATGGACGAGCATAATCTGAATGCAACATCTACTGACCAACCTAAAGGTACAATTTGTTATAGCAGTGCTGTAACGCTTACTATTCTTCTGTTGTTAATCACTGAGTAGTATCTTCTTTTTTGTTGCAAATGGACTTGTGATCAAAAGTTCTTTTTTCATATATATTTTTTATTCACTCAGGTAACACGAAGTCTCATAGAATAATAATACGACAAAGCTGCCTGTGAAAAGTGTTTGCAGTATTAACGTTACACATATCAGATATCACTCAGTTGCCAATATGCCATCATTGTATGGAACATAAACTTTATCTAACTACAGAAACTTTCTAGAAAACTACTAGAATGAACTTTGCATATTTATATATCAAACTTTTAATATTTCTGTAATGACTTTTTCTATCTACAAAATATTTTTATATTTTTTTTATTAGGTTGTGAAGCTTTTAGTTTCCCACTTCATCTCAGCATGTGTTAGCATGTCCCATTTGATTCAATGTTTTAAGACTGTTCAGTTTCACCCTTGCAGTCTGTAATTTTGCCAAGGGTAGATGGATTCCAGACATCAGGCGACCATTGTATTCTGGGTTTCATTGTAAGCAATGGTTATCAGCAATGTGGGCTTGCAGACTGACACAACGACCAGATTTCTCTTTTGAGGGATACCGGTGGAAGCCAGACAGTTGTGCAATGCCAGAGTTCGAGCGATCTTCATTCTTGAGAAGGTAGCATTTTCAATTTAAATTCATATCTTTCACTGGATGAAACGAATGTGATTTGACTGTTTATTTCAGTTATTCTCACGTGTAATTGTTACAGAACTTTTTGGAGTACAGAACATGGTAATTGCCTTATTAGATGCTTCTTAAGTGTTGCAATTCTTAACATGCACTAGTTTTATCTTATAATATATCCAGTTATTGCACAGTTCGAATGATGACAATATAAGTATATGCTTACCCCTGCTTCTGACTTCTCCTTCCCACGACTTTCCAAATGTGTCCCCAAGTCATGAACAATTATGATCCATACGTTCTTACTCCTGAATCCTGTAATTATATGGACCACATGGCTTTCATGATTTTGGGATTTGATGCTTTGCATACCACAATTTTTAATTCTTCATCAGTTTCCTAAATGTGTCCTACCTTTCAGAATGCAGGACAAGACAATTGCTTTTATAGGAGATTCTTTGGGCCGACAGCAGTTCCAGTCTTTAATGTGTATGGCTACTGGTGGAGAAGAAAGCCTAGAAGTTCAAAATGTGGGAAAAGAATATGGCCTTGTCAAACGTCGTGGAGCCATTCGTCCTGATGGCTGGGCCTATAGATTTCCTAAGACCAATACCACCATTTTGTATTACTGGTCGGCCAGCCTCTGTGACCTTGTGCCACTTAACAGCTCAAACCGAACCACTGATGTTGCGATGCATTTGGACCGTCCCCCAGCTTTCATGAGGCAGTACCTTGATAGATTTGATGTGTTGGTTCTTAATACTGGGCATCATTGGAACAGGGGAAAAATTAATGGAAATCGGTGGGTAATGTATGTAGATGGAAAACCCAATCAAGATAAAAGGCGTGCACGAATTGACAGTGCGAAGAATTTTACCATACATAGTGTTGTCAGGTGGCTTGATTCACAACTTCCATCACATCCCCACCTCAAAACATTCTTTAGGACCATCTCACCAAGGCATTTCTTTAATGGTGACTGGAATACCGGGGGATCTTGTGATAATACTACTCCGTTGTCTGGAGGAAGTGAAGTGGTCCAAGAAGGGTCAAGTGATGTAGTCATTGAGGCTGCTTTGAGAGGTACAAAGACAAAGATTCTGGACATAACTGCTCTTTCTCAATTGAGGGATGAAGGTCACATATCCCGCTACACCATTAGAGGTACTGCTGCTGTAAATGATTGCTTGCACTGGTGCCTACCTGGAATTCCAGACACATGGAATGAACTCCTTATTGCACAAATATAGATCCAAACTCTGGGAAGAAGAAACCAAATCTGCGAATCTTCAGGTGTCCAAGTATACCAATTGTTTTCTGGTATAATTTTTTGTTTTATAATATTTTTTCACTACTCATAGCGTTCATAGAAATATAATAGGAAAAGCTTCTACTCCAATTCCAGTTATTAAATTGAATGCTAGTTGTTGATCTAGGCAAAATTCAAACTGAGGGTGTTCACCAGATAGCTGACTTGTACACTCAGGACTCTGAATCTGTGGGTACTGGTTAGCAGTCTTCCTGTTGTATCATAGTAGTCTGCCTGTTGTATTGCATGTAACATAGCAACCATTATTATCAGGTTGTTGCTAATATAAAGTTGCAAAAGTTTTCTACTTTTCTTGATTCCTTGCAAGTTGTGAGTTAGTGACTTGCCATTCATGGCTGCTGCCTATTTGTGGTATTTGTACTAGACATGGAATCAACCTAACCCATTCATGTTAGTGTACCTGCAAACCCCAGCGGCCTAACACTAGTAATTAAATTCTTTAGCATTTTTAGTTTGAATCTGAAACTGGGTGGTATAGATGGTTCCAAAGTCTGGACTAATGCAAGTGTTTGAGACCTGCAAATTTCCCATATACGTGTTTTATTAGTCAAAATTCTGTTTGCTGCGAAATTTGGAAATGGCCGTGTAACAGTGCCGTTGCTAGTCAATGGTGTTCCACATTCCAAAATCAAGGTTCATGATCTAGACCTTGAGTGTGGTGGGTGTTCTTGTGAACTGGTATATTATACGGATTGTTTCTGACGAGTAACTAGCAGCAGTTAGACTTAGATGCTTACAAAGGGTGAAATCACTTGGTTTGTAATAGATTCCAATTCTAACCGAAATTTCTCATTTATTTTGCTAGTTTCGATTTCCAGCTAGAGAGAGATCTACAGTGAGGGTCCAGTTTGTTGCCTAATAAACACATACACAGTTGCTTAGAATCAGCTTCCCCTTGGTCTTTTGCTTTTGCCTTTCTTGCTCTGGAAGAAGGTCCAGCAACTAGGTAATGTATCGTCATCAGAAGCCCTGCAATGTTGAGAGAGATGAATAGTCCATTAGTTTTAAATCCCACATCCAAACTGATTAAGGTGCCCTATTTCAGTATTAGGCTTCTTACTAGTATCAACAATTATAATAATTTAAGAACAAAATCAGTTAGAGTACCTTCTTCTGCTGCCTGTGCTATCAACACACAAATCTTTATGGTTCTCAGGTCCCTCAAGTGATGGTCTTGGGGAAACTTTTGAGCAATTCCCAGCTGCTTTTCCTTTCTTCTTTAAGCCTAGAAAAGTTGGAAAGAACATCTTGATAAGGAATGTTTCGCTTTCCATACTAGAAGTCCGCGATATCTGCCTTGTCTTGTAGGTTGTTTTCTTCTTCTGGTTCCTGATTTGAGCTTGAGTGTTGAAGTCAAAGCTCTTCTCTTCAACATCAGTGCCTTCTCCAGCCTTCTGCACACCTTGTTGCTCACCAACAAGATCTTTCAGAGAAAGTTCATAACATGACTCTGGCATGTTTTGAACCATCTGCATAAGTTCAGTCCTGCTTTCAAGAATCACACGTCTGCGTGACTTGGGAGATAGATCACTGTGGTGATGGTTTTGGGGGAGCAAAGGAGAAGACTCAAATTTGGTGTTTGTTTCCCATAACCGTGGTGAGTGAGCACCGAGATCTTCTTCAAGACATGCCTGAGCTTGAAAATCCCATGCAGTCCAGAAACCAAACTCTTTGTCTTCTGCACTCTCGTGTCTGCTGTGGACATGGCAGGTTACATAGAGCTGATTCCTAGGGAACTTTTGGCACTGATCAAGCATGGTGTAAAGAGAAGAGAAGCAGTAGTACTAAAATGTGAAGCAGTTTGTGAAACTCTGGTTTGACAGAAGTAGGAGAGCTATGGCAGTATCATATCATATCATATGAAAGATTAGTAATTGTCACATTATCTTCGGGGTTTAATAGGGGAGCACTGAAGTCATTGCCGTCTAAGATGGCATGGTCAAGTAAACACTGTTTTTCCCAATTTTCCACCACTTGTCTACCTCAAAGTTTTTCTTCTAGAGAAACTTGACTGTCAAGTCCTTTCATATTCTTGCAAATTTTCTCTTGGCCCAGCTACATTTTCTTGTCCTGTTACCACAACATTTTCTTTCTCCATGGAAATTGATGAGTGGTGCATGGGAACATGCTTACTAATGATGTTGCTCATTGTTCAACTCGTTTTGTTGTTGATACTGAAATTTGTCAGACTTGAATATTCTAACTGCTCTAATCAACGATTGTAAACGTCTTTGATTTAAAACTGAGGATATCATTAGACCACAAGCTAGCTTGTTGTTGCTGTATGTAATATTTTTAGTTATTGGAAAGAAAATCGCATCTAGTTATAAATTTTTAAACATGACACACTATAGTGAGATAGAGAATTGAGAAACATTCGTGTCCAAGAACCAAGGTGGTGAAACGTTTAGGAAGTCATTCTAAACAGTTAATTTGAGGACTTGTTTCTGCAATTGCTTCACGGTTAGGGTAATGATAAAAATATTCTCCTTGAAGTTTCTTGGTTTAGAAATTGAATATTGTCTCATGTTGAACAATTCAACATGAAATTGGAAATTGGCGTAGTACTAGTGTGGTCAGTGTCAAGGTTGAACGGTCCAACAGTCAGATTCAGGATCTCGATCTTAACGGTTTTAACACTTCTAACAGCTGGAATATCTGAGAATCCAGATGGAGTTCACTGTGGTTTGGAGTTTAGATTGTCAACTATGATCTATCTCGACCTGTACGCTAGTGCACAAAGTCGCAAGAACATTTTAGTATAAGAGTTGAATGTCTCGTACATGTAATTATCACTTTTAGGACTCAAATCGCGTAATATTTTTTTCGGTTTAGTACTTCAGTATTAGGCTATTAGCAATAAGCCTCACTTTGTTAAACTCTGTTATGAGGTAGCGGACCAAGAAATAACTAGACTATAAGTGGCAGGCCGGAGCTAAATGCAAACTGCAGAACAGACTGAACATAAAGATCAAAGATCCAGATGTGGGAGGATTAATTTACATGTTGCAGGAGCTAATAACTAACTAAATGCTATTTTCACAGCTCCTCAGGTCCCATAAATTGGTAAAAGAGTACCTCAAAAAGGTGGATAAAAGGGTTTCATGAGCATGCTAGTTTTTCTTTTGGAAAAATATACCTCCAACACAACTCTTGAATTGCACCTCTAGTCATTTTGTATCCTTCTTTTTTTTTTACATCTGCTCGTAAGTTGACTTTCCTCGACTGCCTACAAAGACCGAAAAACTCAGAAGACGAACCGCAATAAGGGATCTTCAGTCCACAAGAATCCGCCCAGGAATTACCAGCCAAATAATCCAGCTCTCACAATTTGGTTCTTTCACAATTTAATTACGGATTCTTCAATTATTCGTTAAAAAAAATAAAAAATTATTTGATTGCGGATTGAGAAATCACAAACACCTACAGTACTTGAACCATTCCTCATTCACATTCAAAAAATTAGTTTGATATATAGCTAGGTTACCATCAACTGGTTAGGTGCCAAGAAATATTTTTAAACCAAAATTCCTTTTGCGTTAATTCGGTCAAAGCATAGTGAAATCTACAATTTCCATTCACATTTTTTCATTGAAGTTGCTTAGAAAAAGAACATTAAGCATTAGGTGTAATATCTCCCCTCGTAAAAGTTCGGGTAGAACATAGCTCGCTAAGAGAACAAACAAACAAACATATATAGAGCGTTTGGTACAATTTGTTGGCAGAACAGAAATGATATTATTTGATATTCATTTTGTTTCCTTGTGAATCTGATACTTCTTGCGATGCTAGCTAGCTACATCTTCTTCACAAAGTTCCAAGACATGTGAACCATCTTGTTAACGCATCACACATCTCGTGAGTGTGTGTGTGAGAGAGAGAGAGAGAGAGAGAGAGAGAGAGAGAGAGAGAGAGAGAGAGAGAGAGAGATTCATCATATAATACATACATTGTTTGGTTTGAAATGAATGGAAAATATGGATTTAAACCAAAGAAGATCGAGCAGTTATGAAACTGAACCTCCTCTGGGAGCATCTACACCTAAGAATGACATAAGAAATGAACCTGTAAACAAGCACAAAGCCCACCATCACCGCCACATTCCTCCACCGGCTCTCCTCTCCATACCCTTCATCTCTCAGAACGTCTTCTCCGGTCACCATGCACTTCCCAAAGAAGTACTCCAAGCACTTGTCCGATTTCGAAAACTCGTTTATCAAAAACCCCTCGAACGGATACTTGAACAGTGAAATGTAATGCATGAAGATCCAGTAACTCGGAATATTTTTTTTCGAAATGAAGTAGCCCGAAAACAAAAAGAACGATCCCATAACTCCGGCGATGACCGAGTTTCCGATTATGAAATTAGGCACCAAAGCACTGATACACACCACCACGGAATTTGCGGTGTAGAGAATCAACCATATTAGAAGCAGGAAGTGGCAAAATGCCATGAAAGTCGGGTTGAGTCCAACGAGCCAGTACAATGGCGTTGTGAAGAGAATGGCTAGGATTAGGAGAAAGGGCAAGTAGACTAAACCATTGGCAATAGCGTAGGATGAGACTCGGTAACTTCCACAAGAAGTTTCCTTCATCAGAATCTCTCTTTCTTGAAGAAATATTGGTAAAGCCTCTGTAGTGCAGGAGAGTAAGAAAGTTAAAGTGAAGGCAAATAAACCTACCCTTTCTTCTGCGCCGGTCAAATCACCCTTGAGATCGTAGAAAATCGAACCGAGGACTAATCCGGAGACCAGCATTTGAATTGTCCGGCAAGCAAACAGCTCCCTGGTTCGGAATATGTTCTTAGAAAACCTGTGCGTGAGGATGATCGTCTCTCTAAGTCTCGAGTTGGCGAAGTCGAGTGGAGAATGGAGCGATTTGGTGACGGTTTCTTCGTGATCAATGACCTTGGACTGTTGAAACAGCTGTTGAAGAGTGCGCTTACTCCTCTTGATACAGTCATTATCGATGAGCTCGCGCTGCAGACTCTCTTGCTCGTGAATGGCTTCGATGGAGTCGATTGCGAACTCGACGATGTTGACATGGAGAGGAAGCTCGAGTCCCATGAGCTTGAGGTTAAGAGCGAGGTGGTCTACTGTTCCGTGATGGAGGACAGAGCCGTTCGCCAGTAACAGAATAGAGTTAAAGAGCTTCACGATTCTGAAACCGGGTTGATGAATGCTGAGGATGATGGTTCGGCCTCGGATTTCCGCCATGGTTTTGAGCATGTCAATGATCTGAAGAGCTGAAGTGCTGTCCAGCCCGGAAGTAGGTTCATCAAGAATCAAGACCTCCGGGTCATGAATCACGTCCACTCCGATGGAAACACGACGCCTTTCTCCGCCGGATATCCCACGTAATCTGTCGTCGCCGACTCTGGCTCCGGCTACTTGAGTAAGGCCGAGCTCCCCGATCAGTGCCTCGACTCGGGAGCGGAGCTGGGGCTGAGGGATCCTCAGTCTCAGCTTGGCGCTGAACATTAGGGTTTCTTCAACTGTAAGAAGAGGAAAGAGAGTGTCCTTTTGTGTTACGTACCCGGAAACTTTCTTGAAGCTGGCTTTGTCCACCGGCTTGTGGTTGACGAAAACTGAACCATTTTGTGGCGTCACCTTTCCGGCTAGGATTTCAAGAAGGGATGATTTTCCGGCTCCGCTCGGACCGACAATGGCGAGGATTTCCCAGGGTTTCGCGAGGCAGTTCACGTTCTTCAGGACTCGCCGGACGCCGGGACTGCATGGTTCATCTTCTTCGAGTTTTGGAACCTTTTGATCTGGTTCCGGATGGTTTTTGGTGCTGAAAATCTTAAAAGGGCAGCCAAGATCTCTGGTTTGATGAATTTTAATGTTGTAGCTAATCCCTACTGCTTCAATCTCACTTCCTTGTTTCTTCATTGAACAAAGCTTTAGGTCTCACTTTGTGTTTTCTTTTTTTCTCTCTGAATTGGAAGTTTTACTAGCTAAGCTATTCTGTCCATCTGAAGCTCTCTCATTTCTGTGCACTAAATAAGGACTAGCACTACTGTTTAATATATTTTCCTCCTAATTTCTTGTGCTTATGTTATAATTAATTTTTTCTGTCATTTGTTTAATAATTAGTACCCTAGGTTTTGTTTTTCTTAATTTTTTTTTTCTTTGCTAAGGCATTGAGCTAATTAGATAGTTCACGTGCACTTGTTGTTGCTATTTTCTGTTTTGATTTTTGTCGTGGGATTCACGTGGCTTTTGGTACCTCCATTGTAAAACTTTGTTCTCATGCATTTCTGTGATTTATTTACAATTTAGTTTCAGGTCAATATCTGGATTGTGGATATGACAGAGGGATTTTGGCATTTGAAATTTGATCTCTGCAATATTTGAAACTTGATCAAATACGAATTCGTGTGTGTGTGTGTATACTGGCATACTGGTGTCTTACCACTGTACAGGCTGTGGGCAAGTGGTAACTCAATAATCAAAGGCTTTTTTATCTGGATAATTTTGGCTGATAGAGTTAAGGACATTTGGGTACTTTATTAGTACTAACTCGATCTGATTAATAAGATTCTTATGATTACTACTGGTATAATAAGTTTACAATCAAGCTAATTAATTGGACGTACTCTAGTATGCCTGTTCAATGCTTCGATCATGCTCTTGTCAACATGTATATATAGGGCCATATTTAGGGCTAGGTATATATCTTCATCTACGCCATAATTAAGTGTAACCGGAATATGATAATGCAGTACGGTTAACTAATCTCATTAGTATCACGTAATACCTTTACCGGCCAGTTAATGTTTAACGTTAAATGATCATGTCGATCAGTTTTCTTTAAACATATTATTCGACATTACAACCAATGATCATAAAACTTCGGTCATCCCCCCTTATATCAGGGTGGTCAGTCGAGATGAGCCGGATAATGTCTTCTATAACATCGAAAAGATTGCAGAAACCCTAGAGATCGACACCATGATGGCAAGATCAGGTCGGAGTCATATATATACGTACGTACGTACGTAGAAAAATAAAAGTGGACCCCAGGAAGGTGCATATACGGGAGCAAGTCGGCAAACAAAAGCTATCGGTCCCATTTCGCAAGTGGGGGCCTTCAAATATGTGGCTGAAATGAAACCATATTGAACCGTACGTAACCTAACGAAAATATTATGGTAAAATACTATATCCTCCTCCTTTTGGTCCGAAGTCACGTTTGTTCAGTTCTTATGGTTTTATTTTAATCTGAATGGTTCTTAAAGTCACGATTTTCCATCTAAATAGTAATTCTGTCAATTTTTTCAGTTAAATTGCTGACGTGGCCGTTATAAATTACAATGTCTATAACAGAAAAAATTTACAGAAAGACTATTTAGATGAAAAATCGTGACTTTAAGGACCATTCAAATTAAAATAAAACTACAACTGAACATATGTCGACTTCAAACTACAAGGACCAAACAAATTTCAATTCAAAATATTACGTACGAGTAACGATTCCCATTGTTACATATAATATTTGGCCGAGCAAAAACATTCGTTTTTTGATATTAATTTTTTGTAGAAGTGATCTTTACTCTTTAGTGGTATATACAACTTTTGAACGGTTAATATTATGAATTTCATTATCAAAAATACGTAAATAAGCGAGAATCCAAACGCACACGTACATACTAACACGGACGCAAGTCTTTTCCTTATCCATTTGCTGCGGAGAAGATAGATAGTTCGAGTCTTTCAATAATCCAGCCACAGAAATTACGACCTGTATTATGTAGCTGCAAGTGACCACACTACGAATCAGTCACAGATGGTCTATAAAAAAAACAAAATAATGACTAGGAATGAATCTTTTATGTGGGTGAGAGAAGGAGTGAGAAATCTCTTGCTCTTCTGTTTGTGGTTCTCGTCTGATCTGGGGAATAGTTTAAGCAACAATGGAAGGTTGTCTGGATTTGCATGAGTTGGTTTTTGGGGATGGAAAGCAATGGCTCTGTATAACAACACCCGTGAACTCCATTGTGTGGTGAGGGATCCAGGAAAGCTTTTGTAGTTTTGTTGATTGCTAGTGATCGATGCCCACTAGCTAGAGCAATAGGAAGGAAGGGATTCATTAATATTAACATTTGTTGACTATATATAGGCGCATAGTTTTAAGCCCGTGAACCCTTCTTCGATTCGATCTCTCTAGAAACCTCATAATGTAGTTGCTCGATCTCCTAGTTTCAAACCCAGAAAAGAAAAAAAGATGGAGGTTTATGTTTTTTTTTTTTTTTTTTTTTTAAATGAAAGGAAGTTAGACAATTTTATTCAATAAACACAAGCCATATCATACAGTGACTCACTTTTGCAAAACCGTCAGAAAGAGACACCGTTAAAATGTAATACAACTCACATATTGAGTGAAGCTCAAGAGGGAGTAAACTAATAATTTAGTGACGATAAATTTTTTCGCAGCATCCATTAGAATACTCACTGATAACCTTTGACCAACAATCCCAACACTTCCTTGCATGTATTGATCCCAAGAAAATAATTGGTACCGAACTAAACAAAGTCCTGGGTCCCAAACTTTTACTCTAAAGCCACCTGCATTCTAAATTTGAATCCAAAACTTGAGAGGCCCGTATATTTTTGCTCTGGGTCCCAAAAGAGTTAGGCCCAAATTCAAAGAATCAACTTGAGCCCACTTCCTTCTAGGTTTTCCCTAAGCACACACCACGTCTGCATCACCGTTAGTGCCGCTACAACGCCGTCGCCAAATGCGCCGCCTCCAGATCCAATCAGGAATTCGTCGCTCGCACACCAATGTAAACAGTCGCGCGCACACACTGACAACCACAACAAGAGCATCTTTTCCATTTAGCGTTAAGAAAGTCGATGGGACAACCAACATCTTTGTCCACCAAGAACAGCAACGCCGCCGAGGAGATATTGAAACCCTTCTTCGCCACCAAGCAACACGTTGGACCGCCACCAAGAAAGGTGGAGCGATGCCAGAGACGTGCATCTTAATGGACCCTAGATCCCATATTTGAATCAGATATGCCTGAGTAAGCCGCCGTCCTCTTCCCTTATCCCTGAGCAAAGAATCAGCAACAAAGCGACGCTACGAGGAACATAGGAAGTTGCAGTAGGCCGAGGCTTGCCCTTGAGAGATTCGCAATACCAAGAGGCTCGTCAGCCAAGAACTAGGATAAGAAACGACCCCGTTCAAGAGATCCGGACGGGCAAACTCTAGGAAGGGTCGCCGCCAAAGTGAGAGAACGAGAGCTCTCATCGTACTTGAGAGATTCACGATACCAAGAGGCTCGTTAGCCAAGAACTAGGATCAGAAATGACCCCGTTCAAGAGATCCGGACGGGCAAACTCTAGGAAGGGTCCCCCCCCAAAGTGAGAGAACGAGAGCTCTCATCTAAGTATTTTTGAATTTTTTTGTTGATTGTGTTTAGTCCATCAGTCTGAAGGTTTGTGTTTGTAGTAAACCCTAATTATGTGACAACTGAAAAACAAATACAAAGCAAGATGGAAGCGCCGAAGTGGTGGTGTAGCAAATTAGTGGACTCTTCCAGCACCCAAACAAACCTTTTTAAACAAAGAGGTAGAGAATAGGGAAACCTAAAACATACAAAGATACAAGACATTCAAGCATTTACTTAGCTTACATGTATATATTAGTGAAACCAATCGAGAATCTGAACCGTAAGGAAAGCAGGACGGGTTTATAATTGACAGCATCTCACGTAAAATTTATTCTCATACTACTTGAAATTAATAAACTATATATGAGATGATGTGGCGTGTCATGTAGTTGCTGCTACGCGTAGTATTGGGAAAACAAATATCTTAGTCGCATAAGCAATTTCTCTCAGAGACAGCTAGCCTCCTCAAAGCGAAAGAGTTGAACATCAAAAATGTAATTGTTGAGGGTGATTCGACTCTTCCTTGGTCATCAATTGAGTCAACATGAAGTTCAAATACCCTTGGAAGCTCCTTCAAATTATTCAGGTAGTTCTCCTTTCACCATGTTCTTCGAGAAGCAAACTTTGTCGCTACTACCCTTGCCAATTTGGGACACAGGCTCTCTAATCCTAGTTGTTGGGAGGTCAACTTCCCTGTTATTGTTAGTCAGGTTTTGAATTTTGACCTCTGCTCTAGAGGTTAAATTCTTTGTAATTTAGTCGTTTTAGCATAAAAAAATGAAAGAAAAAACTATTTTTTATGTGAGATTGGTTCAACCCTTAATCCCATATGGAGTACTCTTCGATAAATGATTCAAGGAACAAATGATTTTGTACGTATTTTTGTCCAATGACCTTCTCTGTGACAATAGTTGCATTTACCCTCTTTAATTCGAGGCTTAAACTTCGAATTACCTTTATTACTTTCTTCTCTACCACGAACTACCAAACCATGTTCTTGACTATCATTCAAATTGTTTGACACTTTCTTCTTTAGTTCTTTAGAACTCAAAGCTGCTTTGACATCTTCTAAAGAGATAGCCTCTCTTCCATACAACATGGTGTCGACAAAATTCTCAAAAGAATGAGGGAAAGAGCATAGCAAAATCAAAGCCTGATCTTCATCCTCAATTTTTACATCTATGTTTCTCAAATCAGATATAAGCTTATTAAACTCATCAATATGGTTTTGAACAAGTGTACCTTCAAACATACGAAGAGTGTATAGTCGCTGCTTCAAATATAATCGACTGGTAAGAGATTTGGTCATATATAATTTCTCCAGCTTTAGCCACAAACCAGGTGTAGTCGTCTCATTGACAACTTCACGTAGAACCTCATCAAATAGACATAACAAAGTTGCACTGTGTGCTCGTTCTAACATGTCTTGTTTTTCTTCATCTGACAAAGTAGTTGGCAAATCACTCGCTCCTTTCAGTGCCTTCAATAACCCTTGCTGAACTAATAAGGCTCGCATCTTCAACCGCCAAAGGTTGAAATCATTCCTCTCGTTGAATTTATCGATCTCATATTTAGCCGAATTAGTAGACTTCATAATTGAATCCAGAATATGAAAACAACCCCAGATGTAGCATGAGCTCTGATGCCAGTTTGTTCGGTTATGTGAAGATTGGATAGTGAGACACCACACTATTTTGAAGACACCTGAATGCCCTAAACTAAAAAACAAAGGTAAGTCTTTTGAAAATTCTTCTGGTGATGATGCTAATTATGTGGATGGTGAGTCTACTTTTGATTTTGCATTATTTGTTGTAAATTCTTCTGTTGATGCTTGGTTGCTTGATTCGGCTTGCTCGCACCATATGTTCTTCAATCGAGATTGGTTTGATACTTATCAGTTTGTTGATAGAAGTTTTGTCTTTATGGGAGATGATTTTCCTAATAAAGTTATGGGATTGGAACAGTTCGGATTAAGATGCATGATGGAATTATCAGGACTTTGGCGAACGTTAGACATGTCCCAGATATGAAGAATAATTTGATTTCTTTGGATACTCTGGACTCACAAGGCTATAAGTTTTCGTCTCAAGGTGGAGTTCTAGGGGTTAGTAAGGGTGCTCTTGTTGTGAATCAGGGAAAGTTGATTTGTCATAATTTCTATGCACTTCAGGGTAGCACAATTGTTGATGCTCCATTAGTTGCCTCTTCATCGAGTCCATATATATATATATTCATATATTGGTACAAGTGTATTTGCTGAGGCCTAGTTTGATTGGTTCTGTGAAGATTGGATAGTGAGACACCGCACTATTTTAAAGACACCACATATAAAAATTGTAGAACATATTTGTGGATCCCTCTTAGAGAAAGTATTTTGCATGCTTTCTAACTTGGATAAGTCTAAGGACTTTGGTGCTGAATTTGTTAATTCCTGCTACTTGGTTAATTGGCCTCCATCGTCTGGATTTTGTTTCAAGACTCCAATTCAGGTACGGTTTGGTACTCATGCTCATTATTCTGATATTAGTTGTTCATTTGGTGCTCATGTGAGTGATGGTAAACTTGAGTGGAGGACAAAATTTGAATTCCATGGATTTGAATATGGAGTGAATATTTATGACTTATGGTGTGTTCGGTCTAAGTCATCCAATTTTGTAATTGGCCAAGTTATGAACTTTGTAGAGTATGCCATGCTATTTGAAGGAGAGTCTATTGATGTAGTTTCGGGCCACAATGTTAGTGAGCAGGTGGAGTTTGTTCAAGCTTTAAGAAAAGTGTCAGTTTGTGCTTTCATTCAGCCTAGTCAAGAGGTGCTTGTGTATGTTGGTGATATTGAAGAGAAACAACTTTGCTTGTACAATGTTGCTTTGCATGAAGAAATTCAATCTCTTCGTCAGAGTCAATCAAGACAGTTCTTGGTTGCAAGTTCAAGCTTGGCTTGGGCTTGATTGCTATTTGCAATTAGTACCCTTCGAAGTTTGATGGAGGAGACTTTGGGAGAAGATTTTACTTTGGAGATTTTGATAAATTTAAGCCGAGGTGGAGATTTTTGGTTTATGGCTTAAATTAATAAGCTCATTAATTATCTTTCTGGTAAGCCCATATAATCAACCTGATCCTATTAGGTTAGTGTTTTGTCTATCCACTATAAATATATGCTTTATGTCACCAATTAAGGTGGGTGAGACAAAATAGCCGCAACTTAGGGTCATTGAGAAGTAACCGCAGTTTAGGGTTCTATAAAAGTTGTTCTTTTATTTGGTGTTTTTCCTTTGTGAGGGTATTTTGGGTGTGATAGAGATTTTGAGTTTGAGTGTTAAACACCCTCGTAATCTCCTTTTGATATTAGTGGAATCTTCTCATCGTCGCCCGTGGATGTAGCCTTATGATTTAGGGTAAATCTTTGGTCTCTTTAGGTTTTCTGTGTATTTATCTTTTCTCATAATTCAGATTTTCTGTGTATTTATCTTTTCTCATATTCAGTACTTCATACTTGTTTAACGATCAGTAATGAGAGTTTGCCCCGTTAGTTTCCCTCGAACTAACTAGTGTTTTCCTACAACCCCATGACATCGGCTGGGTTTAAGCGTTGCGGCGGCAACCAAGGATCGTCGGCAATGCATGCATGTTGATAGTGGTTGCAGAATGCGCATATATAGATATATCTTCACTCGTAATGTGTGGAATATATATCTTCACTCGATACTCTGTCACTATGATGTACACGTGGCGAGATTTCTTGTGTTGTACCATGGAATTGATCGACCGCCTTCAACCGTTTAACGTTTTCGTACTAGTCCACTCGCGGCAAAGTATGGACCTCGTTCTCGTTACTGCTTCGCCATCTTTGGCTGGTAAACCCCTCTCTCTCTCTGAATCTTAACTTTTTTCGCTTATCTGGGTACTGGCTATGTGCTTCATCAGTTGCCATCGACTTTTTGAGCTAATCCCATCTGGGTTTGATCAAGACTTCATGGTTTTGGGCTACTTTCAGTTTGCTTCCACCTTCAATTAACATTTACTTAGTAACTTGAAGTAATGGGTTATGGTTATTGGTCTCTTGTTCAAGTTATATAGATGGGGAACAGTTTTTGGTGTTGCAAAATGCCACAAATCATGAGACAAACTGCTGGATTTTGTTTTTGTATCTTTCACTCGATTGTGATCACTTTGTGTGTTTGACCCGTGATTTGTATCTTAAGATCCCAAGATGAATTATCTAGTTACCAAAGGGCGTAATTTATGGAAAAGGAAAATCTTCTCCCAATCTAAACCGGAAAATGCATAATACAAACATTTGAAATTACTTGGCTTCAAACTTCAATTGGTATGTAAAAGTAAAACAATGGTTTGAACATTTGGGATCTTCTTGAAAAGTCATTTCCAAGAGGAATGTTCAAATGAATTAGAGAGAACTGCCCGAATGAATGGAGATTGTCATAGTTAAGATATTCATGCATTCCTTACTAATATGACAGGCAAGTTGGTTTTGAGCCTGGCTACAAGCTAATGAACATATCTTAATTTGTTCAATCAATATGCCTCCTTCGAATCCCAAGCATGAATTCATTGGTTTCAAGGCTTTGTCTTTTAATTTGTCCTAGTGATGTTTTTCCTCAAATTTTGTTTCTCATTGATGTATGTTGCTTGAGATTTTTTCTTTTTAATCATAATCATACAAATACATGTGCTGTCTCAGATGTATGGTATGACTTTTGGTGCAATAATTGTGAGTCTGTTTGATTTATTGCAGCATTTTGTATACTGCAAAGATTCTGAAGATAACTGTTCTGGTTTTAGGGAGTGTGTTGTTCTTGGCACGGCAGCGCTTTTGCAACTGGAACAGTCCTGAAAGACTTCGTTTGGATGCAATATTTGCAACAGACAGAATATTGTGTAAGAGATTGCGAAGAGGAAGGAGATGTTTCTCCAAAAGAACAGAAGCTTCTACTTCTTTTTCAGATGGTACTGGAGAAAGTCTTTATGTACCTGTTAATACAAAACCAAGTGATGCCCGTATAATTTATGCGGTGGCTCCTGCCATGGGCCATAACCAGGTACACTCATCTTACTAGTTGGAAACCTTTCCTTTTCCTTAGCTTTTGGGCTTGCTCTGCTATTTTATTATTTTTCTAGAAATGCTTACGTATTCTATTAAATGTAAGTTCTTTCTGGGCCATGCTTATAATGAGCTAGCCATGCATGATGAATTGGACTTGCTACGAGATGCCTTGAATAGTATCAACCAGTCTGTTCTCTTTCCTGCTGAGCTGTTTTAAACCGCTTTTGCGCTGGCTTATTGTCTGATACTATTGCTGAGAGCTTTAACATTCCCCATTTCTTAGGCCTAGGTACTTGAGTACTTACCCAGACAAACGAATCAGTGTAGTTATCGTTATCATTGTTGTACTATTCTGTTACTTCATGGAGAGTCAATCCATATTAAGCCTTGTAGATAGATGGATTTGAAAGGATGTGGTTTTCTGAGATTTAAGC
This sequence comes from Fragaria iinumae, assembly GCA_009720345.1. Taxonomy (NCBI): domain Eukaryota; kingdom Viridiplantae; phylum Streptophyta; class Magnoliopsida; order Rosales; family Rosaceae; genus Fragaria; species Fragaria iinumae. The sequence goes on along the minus strand of CM019117.1, from coordinate 17,692,171 downwards.
ATGGAAACAATAATCCTACATTCCTACATATTCCGATCAGAATGGTGTCAGTTGGTGGGTATTCTTCAAATGATGTCGTTTTTCCATACAGTATTAAAAAAGTTGTCAACTTATCCTTGGAAGTAGATTATCTCATGACAAGTTCTTTGATCCACCATCAATCTGTTGAGTCATTAGCTATCGTGCTAGTAGTCTATTTCTCTTCATTTGATAGTTGTATTGTCAACTGCTATATCTATATCCCTCTAATTTTATTTTCAACTTATTATGCAAACAGGAAGCTCATCCAGAATCTCACTTTAGAGTTCCAGCGATAGTGCAGGCTCTGGACAAATTGGAACTCACACCAAAGGTATTGTTCACTCTGTAAGATACATCTTATGAAATGGAAAGACCTCAACTGTAATACATTTTTTTATTTTCCTTTCCAATTTAGCAAGGCAACATATAGTAAAATGTATCTCTTTTAGCGCCTGATCTTTTTCAGGATGCGATTAACAAGTTTATTACAAATATTAATCAATGGGGTCCGGTTCAAGGGACATCATTTTTTACAGAAGTTTTGACACTTTATTAGCCGTTAGATTTTAAAATATTCAATGGTCAAGAATAATTGAGAAATGTGATGTCAACATACAACAGGTGACGTGGCAGGTGACTGTGACATTACCGATTTTGTTGAACCGGACCCTAATCAATGATATATAGTTTCATCATTTACTCAGCAAAAAAAAAAAAAAAAAGGAAAGAAAGAAGTTTCAAGTGCTGCGTTCTGTTATTTGTTGTCACTGGAACAGTCTTTAGCCCACTTACCTTTGTTTTCTTCCACGCCAAGTCCATTGCAGGTCCCATCTTTAACAGACCTCCCATCCTCACATAGGCATGTTAAAGCCAATATGCTTTGACTGACCATGTACACTTCATAACTATGTTATTGAGTTGATAGAGTTGCTTGACTACCACTGTGGATAGATATCAAAGGAGGGTAATACATAGGCCACACCAGCATGCGTAGTATTACCTTCCTCAGCCAGTCCAACTGAAATTAAAAATGAAATGGTTTTAGTAGCTTTATGTTTCATCTGTTAATAGGAACATTAGGTTTTGTTCTGGATTTGGCTGTTTGGTAGATAAGGCTGTTGTTTCTGTAAGATCTTCCTATTTGTTTCAGTTCATTCTTTTGTAGCTTAATTCTCTGTAGAGAAATATCTGTTTCAAATTATATTCCAGTTTGTTTGATCATCTTCTCTTTGTAACCCAGTTCCGTGGCTCGAAGGTTATTGAACTTCAAAATTTTAGGCCAGCATCGGTGGATGACATAGCAAGTGTCCACACACGATCATATGTAACAGGCCTTGAAAAGGTAGCTTCTAAATTAAAAACAAATTAAGATTATATGATTTGTGGGAACTGGAAGATGCAAGGGTCAAAGAAGCTTTTCTTCACAGCTGCTTTTTTTTGTTCTTAGTACTGGGGGTTCTGGAAGCATTAATTTTCGTATTTCATGTAGATAGCATGATAAATTAATTGGTTGTAGGCTGGACTACATCCCTTACTTCAAGTCTTACCATCTCCACTCTTTCCTTACATATTGTTGAGATATCTATCCCACATCGGGAATAAGGGACCTTGCCTGTGGGTTTATAAGGGTTTGGGCCACTCCACCCATTGCCAATTGGTTTTGGATGTGAACCTCAAACTACTTTATCACATATGGTGTTTCTTTGTCTTCACTTTTCTTACTGATATTGTCAGCTTTGGACAGTATTGGTGCTGGAAATATATGTTTATTCTGATGGCGTGTGCATCTGCAGTATATTGTAATACTAAAGACGGATACAAATATATTTCTTGATTGTATTTTTAAAACCATCAATTTTGAGGCAGTCTTTGCTGCTTTTGATTTATTATTTGTTTGAAGTCATCTTATTCTTCCCCTCCTTCCATTTCTAGGCTATGGATCAAGCGTCAAAAGATGGCCTTATTTATATAGAAGGCTCTGGACCAACATATGCAACTGTTGATGTAAGTATCACATAGTAGACATTTCAGCATTCTGTTCCAAGTTTTATCGTATAAACAAACTGGATTGCTATTCTTTGATTTCTTTTATAACAATCAAATAGTTTGTTTTCAGTTCTGCATGTACTAACAGTGTTGTTAATAATGTAGACATTCCAGGAGTCACTGATTGCAGCTGGAGCAGGAATTGCCTTAATTGATTCAGTGGTGATTTCTCAATCAGTGTATTGCTGATAATCTAGGCTAATTATGTGTCCTGAACTGTTTGGGTGATACATTTGCATTGAAGTTCAATTGATTGTGAGACTCTACTTCAAAAAGATAAAAGTTTATATGGTGTAAATGTTGTCTCTTCCAATACATTATTTTTCTTTTCTCAGGTAGCAGAGTCAATGAACAGCAGGGATCCACCTACAGGTTTTGCTTTGATAAGACCTCCAGGACACCATGCAATTCCAAAGGGTCCAATGGGGTTTTGTGTGTTTGGAAATATTGCAATTGCAGCTCGTTATGCTCAACGTGAACATGGCTTGAAGCGTGTCTTTATAATTGATTTTGATGTTCACCACGGGAATGGGACAAATGATGCTTTCTATGAGGATCCGGATATATTCTTCCTTTCAACTCACCAAGTAAGTAACAATTTTTCACGCCAGTTTGATACATTGTCTGTTCGAATTTATTTATAAGCTTGTTATGCTAGTCCAGATTTGAAGTTTTCTCCATGGACCATGGTTAAAGACTACTGATTGTAGTGTGAATATAGCCCTTGAACTAGTATAGTCATAGAGAGTCACATTTGCCAGTACTAACTGGTAAGCTTCATATGGTGGCAGTTGAACAGAATATGAGGTTTCTCAAAGTTCACAGCCTGGTTGGATAAACCTTGGAACACATCCAGACATTAATATATGAACTCAACAAGCGAGCAATTTTGGACCAGATTGGGAAGCCACAGCAGGCTTGCTCTGAGCTTTGAGCAATCATCTCCTTACACAAAACAATTATGTAAGCTGAAGGGCTGTCACGTTAACAAATACCACTTTGAGTTTTAAAAGACCAAAGAGAGATCACCATATAAGCTTGTGTGAGAACTTAGGAGGTGATAAGTGCATAGATAGTTTTCTAATAGAGAGAGGGGTGTTTGAGTTTCATGACCACCTTTATAAAGAAACCATTACAGTCTCATAGGGTTTTGATAAGCTCTTTCAAAACCATTATATTATGATTATTAATTACCTATTAAGATGCCTACCAGGAAGATAGCTCAACTGATTAGTACTAATTAAAGTCTACTAGCTACCTGGAACATAGCAAACCTCATCCTACAAACCGAGACCTTAGAAATCACTTTACAGGAAGTAGTATAGGTCCAGATTGGGTCATATTATAACGATTCTGAGTTTCAGGAATCAGGGTGATGGTGGTATAGTTCAGACCAGAATGAACTTTCCCAGATTTGGATGCAGAATTTACAATCTCAGTGATCTCAGTTTGATACAAATTTCCATAATATTGTAAAGAAAGGCACGAAAGCCATCAATTCCTGGACACTTGAGCTCCAGTGTTGGATATAGCCATTTTAACTTCAAGTTTACCTCCAGTTTCGAGATTTTGCACGTCCATGGTAATAATGGGAAAAGGAAGAGGTATCTGGAATTCCATATGTCAATTACACCATCAGAGAAAAGCCGACCAAAGAAGCTAACAGCAATTTCCTTCGTTTCATTCAAATTAGTGTACCACTTTTGACTACTATCATATATCCCTTTAGTATCAGTTTGGAAAACAGGACATCACCCAAGTGAGACCTTACGACATGCTTAAAGCATGAATCGAGAAAACACGAATCTTAGGTCATTAGAAAGCATCTGGAACAGTAGAGGACAGTGATCAAACCTCATCGTCAGGAGGTGCCTAATGGAAGCCTTCACTATTACAGAAACCTTTGTAAAGTCTGTCTTTAACCACCCCATTAGTCCATGTAATATCAGTGCCTTGGTATCCACAGTTCAATTAATCATGGCATTTCTTTCAATCTAATCTCTTAAACCTTGAGCCTTCTTGCCAACTATCCACTGCTATTGTCTCATGATTGAAACCAGTTCATTGAAATCTCCAATGAGCATCCGAGGAATATCAGCCATCAAGGTTTAGTGAATTTCCGTTTGACAGAAAAGCCAAGTGTTACCATGACCTTGGAAGTGTTTCATTGGGAGTTTGTTGTGACCACAATATGAATGTTGATTTTGTTTATTTCCTAAAAATTCCACCTGAAAGCCATTAGCCTCAACAACTTTGCATTTTGAAGAACTGAATTTTGGGAAATGCTTACCGACTTCTCAGTTCAACCCTAGTTACACAAAGAGTTGGGATACAATTGAAGGCATTTTACCTAGATCAAAGTACTGAACATCTTACCACACTCTCCTCACACATTCTGAAAAAAAGGCTTTGTACCACCTGCTCCTCACACATTCTGAAAAAGGCTTCTTAATGACATTGAGGAGGGGTTGGGAGAGTCATACTAAAAAGTAAGAGGACTTTAGATATTGATATTGAGGAGGGGTTGAGAGAGTCCTAATGGTTAGCCATCAACCATATCCTTTGAGCTGAGGACAAGTTTTGTTTTTGTTCTTTTCCAGAGTACCAATAGATTGCTGCAAACAGATTCCGTATTTTTAGAAGGAACCTGATCAATGCTCAAAGATCCATCCTTTAACCGCACATTGTGACCAGAACGAGTACCTTTCTCAAGAGGCAATGGTGAAGACCAACAGAAGGATTCAAACTAGAAGAGGAAGCTTGGGGGATTACCACTCTTGAACCAACAGAAGGATTCAAAATTGATCAAGGAACTGAGGGAGCTGAACTGGGGCTTAAAGTTAATGCATACCCTGGAAGTGGATATCTAGTTCTTCCTCAGTTGATATGTAGTAGTGAGCTTGGGGTGGTGTTCCTTGAAATGGTCTCAGATGACTCTGTCTTCTCAATTATCATGCAAGGGCTTCTTCATAAGACATTGTATCTTTTCAGGTTGACCTAGATAAATTCAGTCTAGCAGTACTTGTTCCTGGTGAATCACTCTGACAATGAGCATTCACAATCTTTTCCTCCTCCTGTTCCCAAATTAGAATTTATTTTGGTTTGGTAAGCTGTGTAAATGCCTCCAGTTCTATCGCAACTCTTTCTGCATTTAGGGTTCAGCTCTGAAGTCAGTAAATGCCTAGTATGATAGAAAATTGTTGTCAATGATTGTCAAAATCCTATATCAAGTTTATCATAACACATTGGAAAAGCACATATCAGATCCGCCACATTTACCTAGCATGATTTGATGATTGTTGTCACGGATTGTGAAATCCACCAGGCTCCCTTACCAATACTGGTTGCGAGGACTCATAGCACAAAGGCATATGTTAATAAGACTATAAAACTCGGAGGGAGGCAGAGGAAGGGTAGCATTAGGAGATGAGTCAATAAGTCTCGTCAAAGCAATGTGAGTTTGATCGATATAAATTACCAGAGAATTGGCCAAACATGAGAACAAAAACATTACCAGAGTTGTAACTAGTTAACTAATTCAGAAATAATGATTGAGTTATGCTCAGACATATCTCACTTTTGTTGTTGTTTATAGATACATTGGAATACATTAGTGATGTTTATTGGAAAATATTGATGTATTACTGCACCAATTCTTTGTTTTAGGATGGAAGTTACCCTGGTACTGGAAAATTTGATGAGATAGGTCGTGGAGATGGCGAAGGAACGACGCTAAATCTTCCTCTACCAGGAGGCTCAGGTGATACTGCCATGAGAACTGTGTTTGATGAAGTAATTGTGCCATGTGCTCAAAGGTTTAAGCCAGATATTATTCTTGTCTCTGCTGGGTGAGTTCTCTATTCCATGGAAAACCAATATAGGCATACTTGATTGATTTCACAATGTCATTTATATTCATCTCTGGTAAACTATGCACTTTATCTTTCAGAGCTTGTACATAGCAATTCATTGAACTAAAAATTTCAGGTATGATGCGCATGCATTGGATCCACTTGCAAGTTTGCAGTTCACAACTGGAACATATTACATGCTAGCATCTTGCATTCAACAACTTGCCAAGGAGATGTGCGGTGGTCGATGTGTGTTCTTCTTGGAAGGAGGATATAATCTCGACTCTCTCTCATATTCGGTTGCAGATTCGTTTCGTGCTTTTCTCAAAGAGCCAAGTTTGGCTTCTACGTTTGACAACCCTGCCATGTTGTATGAAGAGCCATCATTGAAGGTTAAGCAGGCAATTCAAAGGGTTAAACATATACATTCTTTGTGAATATCTCACATTTTCACTGTGTTTGTCTGTAAATCTATGAATATTTGTGTAAATATGTTGACCACAAACGTACGTAGCTAATGATTGAAGTCATGGCAATCACTCTCAATTCGCACTGATTACTTCAGTATTTCAATTTAATGTTGTTTTTTGTGTTGAGTCAATTTTTCAGCCATAGTCCATAGGCTTTATGTTTATTTTGTTCATTTAATCGTCATTTTCATTACAATTTGTCACTCCTGCAACCCTGCAATACTGTGATTTATATATTGAGCCAAGTCTCTTAATATGATTTTTTTTATTTTTTTTATTTTTTATCATTCTCATAGTCATGTCCATTGTTTCTATTTCCCTTACATTGTTTCTTCCTGTTCAACAATTCTGATGATATTTACATTATTCATCGTGTAGTTTTTATGCTTGTTTATCATAGTTGATGTCTCGTGAGATTTATTCTATGACTCTCGCATACTAAAGTTTTATTGAACATAAAACCGAGGCTAGACATGATGCTACTATATGATGATATGAGATGATGATATGACCTGAGAGTGATGGGGCAGTATCACCCTACAGTGTCGAAACCGTGAAACCTCCGGAGGGGCTACGTTAGCCCATATGTTGTGTCGAACCTTGCATGCCTTACAAAGGGTTAGGTATCGACAGTGTCACACCCCAATTTTCGAAAGAGAATTTTCAAAAATTTTGGCATGATCTAACTTAAAATATTAACATCCCAACCTGTTCCAACAACAACAACTACAACAACAACAACATCGAATACAAAATAGAATTTCCCACAAAAACTATCTCTGAATTAAGATTACACTTCCTTGTTTACATAACGTACAAAACAAGAACATGATAACAATTTCATGATTTTTATACAGTCTACTCAATTCAAAAACTATACAGAGTCTGACAAAAATAGGGAGAACCCTGCCACTACGCCTCCGCCTCAACCCTGCTGATCCTCACATGCAGGTCTAACCCCTACACCAAGAATTGGTGCACCGGGATTGTAGAATAACAAACCCGGTAAGCTAAAAAGCCCGTATGAGTAGGCTCAAAAATAACTCCACATTTAACACATCCAACATGCCACAAGTGAAATTTGATCAATAATTAAAAATCACACATTACCAAGAAATGTACCCATGAGTCCCAGATATTTAATAAATACCCCTCATGACCTACAACAACAAAATGTGTACCCATGGGTCCCAGATACCATCAAGTATCTCTCATGACTTACACCGACAGACGGACTAGAGCTCTATTCCTAACCGTAACCAATCACCCGACCAAAGGCTTGGAACCCAGTTTGACTGTCCAATAAAAATCACAAAATAAAATTTCATCATAACCGTAACCAATCACCCAGTTAAGGGCTTGGAACCCAGTTTGAATTATTTTGAACAACAAATCAATATCTCACCACATCATCATCAACAACACATGATTCATATTATAAATTATATCCTTCACAAGGATATAATTATATGCACATTATTTATTATTTCACAAGAATAACTATCAAAACTCAATAAAATTATGATCACAATAACATCAAAAATAGGCATATGAGGAAAACTGGTTTTAATCTTACCTATGAGCCGTTGACGATCAAGCTCATATATTTTAAACAACAAAACATAATATTATTTTTCTTCATTTATTTATTTATAATCATCATAATCATCATCAAAATCATTAACAAAAATCAATCATCATCAAAATCATTCATCATAATAATTATCATCATTATAATCATTATCATCGTCAACATTAAACATAAATGATTGGTCCCAAGGTCCCAAAGTGGACCTTGGTGAGAATTACTCATCTAAATACTCTCGTTGCGTCTTCACAAAAACACAAGGAACAAGCTCACTAACAACTCCACAAGCTACCTAATTAACACAAATTATAACCTTATTAACCACTCAAAAAGAAACAACGTACCCTTAACCAACCCTTCGCGCTAAAGGTTGCCCAAAGGAGACAATCCTTCCTCCGAGACCTCCCAAGGTCATTGGACACTCAACAACAATTAATACTACCTCCAAGATCAACCTTTTCAAGGTTTAAGACCTAATAACACCAAGAACAAAATAGCACCTTAAATGCCAAAATCAAAACAACACTTAGCCTTTACACACAACAACAAACTAGTAACTACAAGGACTAGCTAACACTACATCCAAAGCCCCCACACTGCCCGGACGCGCCGTCACATGCGGCGGTGAGTGAGCCCCACGCGCCACCACCAACCTCAATATTTGGGGAAACTCACAACATGAAACTTGTAGATTGAAGCAAGGTGAGTAACTTTAATACCTAAGGTTTCAACCGATTCTGACCGGAACCTGCCGGAAAACACCCCGCAAACCAACCGGGAAAACAAATTCCAAACCTACAAAACCGGCCCCAAAACTTGATTTCTAGATCACCAAAGGGGTAAGAACATCTCTAGATGAGAGAGGAGAGCAAGACTCACATAAACTTGGCCGGAATTGGCGTTGAAATCGCCGGCTTTCCGGCGGAACAACAGCAGCTCCATCGCTTCGTGGCGGCTTCCAGGCGGCGCGACGGCAAGGAAGGCTGCCCCAGCAGTGGAGAGGAGACCCGTGCCGACCCAACGGAACCGGCAGCGTCCAATTTGGTGGCCGGATGAGAGAGAAATGGGTTGGAGAAGAATGAGAGCGTGAGATGGTCGGGAGAGAGAGAGAGAGACTGATTTTTGTTTCCAATTTAACTCCCCCACATTTTTCTACTTATAAACTTTCCAAACCCGGAAACTAACTTCCTCTGACCATAACTTCTTCATACGACGTCTGTTTCACGCGTGCCACATGTCTACGAACTCGTATTGGCGAGCTCTACAACTTTCATGAAGAAAGTTTTCGCAAAATACTTACTGAAAATAAAGTCAACTTTTTGGTCCCTTAAACGTCAAAGCATCTTAAAATAAACTCTTGACTTCAACTACGCACAACCCAAAAATAAATTTCCATAAATAATCCTTCATTAAATATGGGAATAATACAAGGAAAATGGTATGAAAATCTAGGGTATTACAGACAGTGACGTCATATGGATATTTTATATATATGTTATGTTGTAGCCGTAAATGGACACTCTCGCTACCCATGGTCTGGAAAAACCATGAGTGGTAGTTGACCAGGTATGCAGAAGTCAAACTATGGTATCGGTCACTGGAAAGATAAAAGTATTGCAGGTAACTATTTTCTAAGCTTAGACCTATTTTTTGTTATGCACGTTGTTTTATAAAACTCAAAGCAGGACTATGCCAAGTACCTCTTTTCAAATTGTTTTATGAAGTGGATCTCAAATCATTTTGGCTATTTCTTTTGATTCTATTTACACTATCGTAACATGTATATTCAACCCTACCTTGATTGGGCTAACCCCTATTGGGTGAAGCGAGGACGAAAGCCCACTCCTACAATAGTCTGTGGATGCATGTATTGTGTATTGATACGGGGCAAGCAAGGAGGGAGCTTGAGGTGTGTTTGTCACTATTCGAGTCTTGTGGTTAATTGAGGTGACTTCTAGGTTTTGTTTCGGGATCACTATCTAGTTTCACTTCAACCTTGTCCATGTGCATGTTTGTTTGTAAAGTTGGCTTGTGATTGTTTGTGGGCTTGTTGAGTATCCTAAGTTGATGTATCTGAAGTGTTGTCGCATGTTCTCAAGTTTGGCCATTTAAATACTATCTTCCGTTTGCGACTCTGTTTTGTCATTGTAAAATGTAAAGTGTTTTCTCAACGTGTTTTGTAAATTAAAAGAAAAATAAATTTCAAATCACCTTGGACTTTAGGTTAATGGGTTATTAGCACGCCCTTTAGACGTGTTGATTCCTCATTAGCTTAGGGTCGTGGCGCTGTAGCTACTCCATTTCGGGGTGTTACAAATTTGTTTTGGAGGGATGCGTTTCGTTTAATGACTATGAAGCGTATGGCGATGTTTTGATAGTCGACAATACATACAAAACCAACATCTATGGGATGCCTTTGATTTTATTTGTTGGTGCAAACAACCACCGGGGAACCGTGTTGTTTGGTTGTGCTCTAGTTTCTGATCAGAAGGAGGAAACGTTTTCCTGGCTTATTGAGAAATTTCTGGAATCCATAAAGAATATTCCTTCTACAACAATAGTTACGGATAGTGATGACGTAATGCGTAAAGTTATGCTGAAACTTATGCCCACTACACGACATAGGTTGTGTGCATGACATAATGACAGAAATATAAGTCAAAATATAAAGGTTGAAACCGTGCAAAAGAAGATGTGGCAGTTGGTATACGCTTCGTACAATATTCAGTGGGAGGAGGAGTAGACGAGCATGATGGTGGAGCATGGGTTAGAGAACAATAGTTGGATGAGCTTAATGTATGATAAGCGTGAGAGGTGTGGGGGCGGGGGAGGCTTTTTGTAAGGGTCACTTTTTTAGAGGGATGTGTAGCACACAACGGTGTGAGGGGATGAATGGAAAGGTGAAGAGAAAAGTTGGTAGGATCACACCGTTGTCTGATTTTGTCCCTCGGTTTGGCAGAAGTATCGATCATCTTAGAGATCGAGTTGCAGTGGATAACTTCAAGTCAAAAAACCACTTGAAGAATTTTGACACCCATATGAATGCTATGGAGGAAGAGGCTTTCAAGACATTCACGGATGACATTTTTCTTGTCATAAAAGGGCAGATAAGGCTGGTGAGTCAGTTTTTTGTTTCCAACCGCATCTTGTTTGGGGGAGTCTAAGAGCAAGATTGTGTATGTCGGTCAATACGAGCAACCCACACGATCATGGATAGTGGAGTGCACTTCAGGCAGTAGTGAGGACAATGATATATATGAGTGTAATTGCAAGTTATTTCAGTCAGACGGTGTACCATGCTGTCATATTTTCAATGTTTTGAAAGCCGAGCAGGTGATGAAATATCCTAAGTCATTAATCTGTAAGAGGTGGATGAAATCCAGTATGGATAACACAGTTGGTTATAAATCATGTGGTGCGGTTGATTGGAGTAGCTAAGAGAGTGTCAAAATATGTCACAATCAACAGAAGGTTTTAAAAAAATGATGGCTGAATTGGACACGATGAGAGATAACTCATTGAATTACTAGTGTACAAAAAAGGCAAAGATAAACTTGCAAGGGTGTGAGTATCTGGTGAGGGACCTTGTTATCGCCCAAACCAAAGGCATGCATGGAAACATTGATTCCCTCAACAATGCTGATGCTAGCCCGATTTGTAGCATCTGCAACCTGACCGGACACAACAATCGAACATATAGTTTGAACCCGAAGGTAGCGGCAAAAACAAAAAGTGCCAGACCCGGCTAAAAATCTAATTGAACTAGGGTATCGCCGCGACCCAATGTAGCGGATATGAGTAATCTATCCAGAGTTTTGGTAGAGAAACAGATTGAGGAAAAACATCAGTTGTGTGCCCCCTTTGTAGTCCCTGATCATATGCAGTCATCTTTTAAAGTTGGATTTGATATGAATGTATGTGCATATTATATAAACTCAGCCCGGATCTGATGAAGGGGATCCATGGACTTGTTTTGTGAACGATTGCTGATTGAACTATGCCACGACCTTTATCCAGGTATTTTTGTTGTTTTGTTCGCAAAGTGAGACTAATAATTAATCTGGTTGAACAATGTTGTGATATTCTTATTTGGCGGATTGTTGCTGTGTGACCGGATATCTGTTGTTTGAAGTGACTTATGTTTGTTTCCCTGTCTATATATTTTATGTTTGTTTTGCTTATTACTAGAGTTTTTGTTTATCTGATCCTCAATAAGATCAAATATCAAAAATCATATTTTGTCACATTTGTATCTGGTATATGGTTGGATTTATATTTTTTTTAGTTAGATCAAGGACTAAAATCTACGTCTTATTCTAAGGAAAACAATAACACACATATTTCATATGTAAATAAAAGATCCCTGTAAAAACCAACTTCAAACTACTTATTCCTCACCTGCAAAATATTTAAAGGGGTGAGCACAAACAGCTCAGTAGGAGGCAAAAACCTCTTCAAACAAGAGAACATGAACAACTTTAATAAAATGGATGAATGCATCTATTATCAACTCCATATAATTCATATAGCCAAATAGACTAAGTCTACATGTTCCATACCATGTATTTTACCACAAAGTTGACTTAGGCTACTCATTTATATGAACTATCTCCCACTCAATCTTACATTCCCCTTTTGCTAGTCATCTTGTCAATTCTTCTTTCATCAATCCCACCCTTTTCACCTATACTAATTGCGTCGTTCTTATGCATTCACACGGGCATCGTATGATATAGTATCTCTGAGGACAAGGACTCAACTACACAAAAGTTTCATCACTAACTTCTTTACCCAAAGTGTTTTATCCATAGCACTACCATTCCCCATATACCTTATATGATAACATCACCTTTATAAATCAAAACAAACATATAAATGATTGACAGCAAAGAAACAAACATTTCATACATGCAAATAATCCTAAAGAAACAACATATAAGCAAGCATAGAGGCTCCTCTTCAATTTTTCTCCTACCTTTGTCGATCACCTAAAACAAACTCCTAATAAAAGATACAAGCAATAGTTAAACAATCATAGACATAGAACTCAATTTAAGACTCAGCTATGACACTAAGACTCATATACAATAGCTAACCAAAACAACTTTTCACTTAAACACAATAACACAAATCTAACAATCTAAACCAGTAACCTTCCGACTGAAAACTGTACAAAACTGTAAGGAATTTTTGATTTCTTCTAATGACATGTAGCAGACACACTAAAGAAGCTCTGAGAGTTAGAAACACTTTAAAACGATTTTTCTTGAATTAGTTATGAAATTTCAAAGTTCAGATACAGTTCAGTATTTTTTTTGCAGATTTGCTGATACCTATACTTTGTACTTGATAGCAAATCAGACACTCTAATGTAACTAAAACTATTAATTACTGAATAGTAACACTTCAATGTTCAAAATAAAGAAAACACACAAAGATTGTTTAAAGTAATAACGAAGATTACCATAAAGGCAACTAATAGAAAGTAACAAGTAAAATGAATTCTAAAGTTCTAATGTTTCAGCAAACTTTAAGCAACACAAATTCTTGATCTCTAACTTCAATTTGAGAAACAAATCACATGTATGAGAACTTTATACTTCAATCTCAATATCTATAGAATATCATACCAAATAGAGTAAGAATCAATGACAAACACTAAGACTAAACACAAAAGACTGAAATCAGAAAAATGACTTACTGAGTTTCTGACCAAAGAAATCATTGGCTAAAAACGATATGGTTAAAGTGGGAATTAAAGCTGGTAATAGACATCCTAAAGATCAATAGAGAACTGGAATCGCAACAAAAAGAGTTTTCTACAATTACTTATGATTTTCCGAAGTTACTGATATGCATAAGCAAAATAACAGATTTTGACTCAAAATCATGTTTCTTCTTTTCAAAGATAGTTCCCAGTAACAACAAGAAAATCCTAATCACTTCATATTAATATAATCCTCCATATCAGGTACATGAATAGAAATCACAAACCTCAAAACTGACAAATATAAGATCCTAAACAATTTGGCATAATAGCAAAAGCCAATACGTACAATTCATATGAACGCAAATATAACCTATAATTTCATAAACAAACTAACTAATAACTCTTTAACAAAACATGTCATCTGCAAGAATAAATAAGTAATCATACAGATCAAGTAAATGATCAACATGTCTAAGAACAAAATAATTGAATTGAAAAGAAAACACACCTCATTTCACGCTCTCTCATTTTTTGGGTGCTTAATAGACTAAGACGAACTATGTCAAGAACACACGAATCTCACCCTATTTATAGTGTCCGAAAAGGGAGAAAAAAGTGGAGTCCAAGACAAGAACAAAGGAAGCAAAATTGAATTGTTCAATCTAAACCTTACCCGTTTAGGTACTAGACTAGGAATCTAGCTTTGTTTGAGGAGTCACCCAATAGGTAACTTGTTCTCCACCATCTTGACACCTGCTACTTCTCCAAGTCGGTTTCTATTCTTTAAGCTTTTCTACGACGGTTTTTGGGTTTCATGGCGGCAAGGTTTCGGATTGAGAAACATCTGGTTGGAATGAAGAAGAAGAAGCAGAAGTCGGAGAAGAAGCAGAAGGTGGAGGAGAAGAAGGTCGGTGAAAAAGAAAGATAAGGCTTTGAGTTTAAAGTCATGTGTTTCTGTCTATCCATCTGCGACAAACTTTTCTAAAGAATGTTTTAAGTTTGGGCTCAGGTTTTGGATTAAGGATATTGGGTCAAAATTTGGGTTTAACACCTCCCCCATTTAAACCAAATAAGATGAAAGTCATGAAACAAATTCAAGTCTAAAAACAACTAAAACAATTTCAGCATGTATAGTACCATATATACACATACAAAATACTAAATGTCAACAGTATAGAGTACAAGAAAAAATATATATTAATATATACTAGTTTAGGTATTAATATTTTTATTTTAAAAATTTTGAGTCGTCACATACAAAATGACTATTAAGAACAATAATTATACAAAAGGAAATATTATATTTATTCTCTCTAGACTTTCCAATTCAATAATAATTTATTATATTCTTTATTATTTTCCTTATATATTTTTGTTTTCTAATTTCTTTTTATTAAAGAAAAAAAAAATATATATATATATATATAGTTCATAAGAGCTAAAACAATGATCAAATATCGATCATGTGACATAAAATTTTGTATTATCATACATGTTGAACGCATATACTTGCAAGGTGCATAAATATTTTTGCAAAAAAAAAAAAAAAAAAATATATATATATATATATATATCTATTGATTATATAAAAAATATATCTATTAAAATAATTTATTATGAGGTATAAAATAGAGATCAAATTATTGAAAAAAAAAATGAAAAAATAACACGTACAAAAGAGAAAAACAAAAGTAAAAAAGATATACAGAATAGTTTATGATAAAACATTTTCTTGTATGAAAGAAATAATCAAAAAATGAAGGTAGGGATAATGGATGCTAAAAAAAAAAAGAGGTAAAAAAAAAAAAGAGGTCTATTGAGTGAATAAGACGTAAATTGAGTGAATAAGACGTAAAGTAAGTAATTAATTGAAATATATATCAATAAATAACTAAGGTTATGTTAGGAATTTGAAATGAGGTATAGTGAGAAAATGTTTATATTGAAAAGTAAAAAGGAGATATAGAGAGAATGAGAGGTATATTGAGCAAATTTGGAGGTCCCAATAGCCGTACTCTTTCATATTTAATCTGTTGGAAACATTGTTTTTTTTTTTTTTTTTTTTAATTTAGTCTGCCTTTCCTAAGTTAAAGAATTGTTGTTTTGTTGTGCAAGTGATGTGGTGTATAGGTCTTCAAAGACGTTGCAACCTCTTTTTACATATCACCTATTAACCACAATCAATCTTTTACAGGCCTTCATAAAGATCATGATAAAATTAGAATCTTTACTGTTACTTGAGAGTTAGAGCTTATGATTCAATTGTATTAAAGAACATATTTAAAGATGTTTTATTCAAACTGTTGTTTCAACTATTGATTGGTTCATTTGGTTGTATGATTAATTCAAAATATTCATGTAATTGATGTATTAAAACAAAATGTGGTAATAAGTGGCAGCCAATTGTTGTGCAAACTAGTTTGTCGGAAGAGCTGGTAATGGAAGATAGACTTCCTAGTGCTTGATAAGGAGGGGGAAACTTTGAACAATTTACGGGATGGTTAGTCTACCATTGTCACAGGATGTGACCCCAAAGAGTTAAAACGGGTAGTGTTAAGAATTTACAATGTGAAGAATTTCGATGAAGTAAAGTTGTTAAACAACAACATTGAGGTGGTTTTCAAAAATTGTGTGAAACCATTGCAGCTCAAATATTTGGCTCAAGATTTTATTACACTAGCCAACATATAGTCCACATTTTGATTTGGCTTTTGTGAAACTAAGAGGTTAAGTAGGTTCCATTTCTGGAAGTATTGTAAAGTAACAATTTGACAACAATACTAATTCAATAAAAAACCATCATGTTATCTTAAAAAGGTTACAACAGTGTTTTACGAATAAGGTGAAATGAAGTTTCAAATGGGTAGGCATGATACAAACAATCTTAGGGAGATTGGTACTACAAAAAATAACATAATAACTCCAAAAGTTCCACTAACCCCCTTGTTGTTCCAGCCCGGCATAGCATATGAGCATGAAGTGTTGCAACAAAAGAATGATGTAATTGGTGTCCATCTTGCAATCAAAATACAACTATACTATGTGCTCAACTGAGTTGAACGGAGTGGTTAACTGCTGCCAAAATACCCAAAGTGTCTGAACTCTGAAAACACAAATACTAACATGGAGTGGCCATCTTCAAGACGAGGAGTCATCCAACCAATCACTCCAATGGTGGTCATCGGACTGATCGATTGAGGTGAGATTTGCTTCTGAATTCTGCTGCAGTAACATCTTCTACACCATGTGTAATGTCCCTTGGTACCGCTTATGGCAGTTGTGTTTCTGTAAACACGAAAATTCCTATAACGAATAACAGAAAGACACGTGTACAAAATAAAATATTTGTATTGATGAATTTGCGGGTTACAATCTCTGTGGGTATTCTTTTACAAAAATTTCCTCTGATTCGATCTCCGATGTCGATTTGATCCAAGGGTGACGAGCACTTAATCTTGAATCGAATTTTTTTAGTTTGGACTTCTTGTCGTGTTGACGATTTATAGAAGTTGATTGACCAAGGGCCGTAGAGGCTTGTTCTTGATCGGACTTAGGCCACGAGCGGTGTCACCTGGTGAACGTTCTCCGGCTTTGATGGCGGATGAATCGATACGTGTGTTTGGTGCTTGTTGATTCTCCACGAGCTTGTTGAAGAACTTGATAAAAGTTTTGATTTGTTGAAGACTTGCAGACGAGGGTTGATCAAGGGCCGTGGAGGCTTGATGTTGATCGGATTTGGCCACGAGCGCTTCCACGTGGTGATTTGTTCTTCGTCTGGAAGTTGGTGAAGATGTAGGCTATTTGGCAGCTTGGTGACTCTTCGGGATTTGACAACTTCTAGGCTTGAGGTTGATGAAGAATCAGTTATATGAGAGCTTGATGATTCTTCAAGGGTTTTGCAAGACTTCTAAGCTCTCGAGAGTAATTTTTCTCTCTTGTCCTGAAGTCCTCTTTTTGATATGAGAGGAGGTATTTATAGTGTCAACGTTCCTCCATTTATGGAATGTTTTGAAGACACCGTTTTAATTGTATTTCCTTAACAATATAATTAAATCAATCAGTCTTGATTGATTGATCTAATTATAATTATTAACATAATTAAATCAATCGGTATTTATTGATTGATTCGATTATGACCGATAAGGTATTTTACCAATTTGATTAAATGTTCGACTTCCTTTCTGATAATCAATTTAATTTGATTGAAATTTGATTATCAATTGACATTTAATATTTGCTTTTAGTCGGGATTGATGATTTTATTGTCGACCAACCATTCACACGTCGCCACATGTCATTTCCGAAGACTTTTCAACTTTGGCGACTCATGAGCCACATATGCAATTTGTCGGGACCATGAGTCGTATGAATAATCTAATGATTATTATTCTCATTAAATTTTATGCGTCTACAGTTTCGATTACGACATCGTTACTCAATGTTTGCTAATCCTCGTCTCCTTCACCAGCTACTTGTAAAATAGGCTGAGGTTTACTAAAGTGATAATTGTCTGCCCTTCCCCAGACTTCATCATGTATGTCGCTGGCTGTTGAGTCACATTTGACTCATATAAATGTGCCCAAAACTATGAAGATTGTCTTGTGTTTACTTGTGATTTTATTATCTTTAATCCAGTTTCTTGTGTTTGTAGAAAATAATGCAATGAGAGGATAAACACCCACATTATGGCTTGAGAGTGAAGTATACAAAGTTAGGAGCACAAGATATGAAATTAGGGCAAGAAAATACAAATCAAGATTTTCTGACGAACTTTTCCGACGAGATTTTCTACCGAACTTTCGCAGTGAGATTTTCTGGCGACTGCCACTCATGGAGGTCTTTGTCCCATCCATGGAGGAGCATGGTGGTGAGACTATGTCACTTTTGAAATTCAAAGCAATTCCCACCATTTTGTGTATTTTGGAGTGTTACATCACATGAAGCCAATTTGGGGTCCATTGTTTAAGAGCTTTGTCCCCTATACCCTAGCTGATTTTGAGAGCTTTAGAGACCAATTCCACACACCACACTTCACATCATTTTCATCTCTAAGATCCTCTTTTCACACCCATCATCTCGACCTCCATTTCCACCACCAAATCTCCATCTCCACCTCCATGACTACCATTTCCATTACTCCTCAACAACACACATCTCTCCAAGAGCTTCAATTCCATCACTCCACATCACTAAGAGCTTGGACAAATGAGAAGAAGACACCACCACTCATGATTTTGGAGACCCATCTCCACCACCACCTCCATTTCTATCAATAGTCACTTCTAACTCCCTTGCTCTTTATTTTGATGTATTTTATGATGTTGGAATATGTATATCGTGTTATGAGTGAGTAGTGATTTTGTTGGGGCTAGGGCAACCTTGTATGAAATTGATGTGATACTATGCTTGATGCAATTTTCCAATATCATCTTCACATGCTTATTCAAGAGTTGAATGCATTTACTTAGGTCTACTCAATTTAAGTTTATGTGTTTGCCATGTCATTGAATTTTGTTAAGAGATTGAATACCTTTTAGCAAGAGAAAGCATGAAAGCACACCATGTGTACTTGCATGTGAGGGTAGTGAGTTAAAATCACCTAGACCTAGGATTGGTTTGCTTGCTTAGTTATCTAAACTTCGATCTTTATACATCTAGGAACATTGAATTGAGACTTATCTGGTAATAGGATGTGTTCTTAGGTAGTCAATTCTAGACTTAACCGATTAGAATTGATAACATCAAAAAAGTTTAGGCCTTAATAGTCTTAACCAGATGCTAAGAGGGTAGTTGGGTATTGTGATTGCATTACTTGTAGCTTGATCATCAATGCATGCAAGGGAGGCTATGATGGACAACCTTGGCTCTAACTCCCATCCATTTGTCAACAACTTATATAGTTTAGCTTAGTTCATTTTACTTGCTTTAATAGTTAATTATGTGTATTTTTACACACATAATTATTACTTAAACACTATGAATTAGCTAACCCTCATAGCAATTATTATGTAATTAATCTATTTTTATTTCTTTTGTAGGAAATAAACGAAGTTGCGAAAATCAATATATTCGGATATGAAATTAGAGCAAAAAATGAGCAAATGAGGAAAAGAAGAACTTGATTAATAGTTGATGTTCTTAATTAATGAATGATTAGTTAATCATTGATTGATTAAGCATGGAATTTCATCAGCTCATCATCAGCACGTGCTCTCATCCTCACTTCTTTGGACCAACCAGAAGGTGCCAACCCTAGCTATATATATAGCTAGACC
Organism: Fragaria iinumae; assembly: GCA_009720345.1. NCBI lineage: Eukaryota > Viridiplantae > Streptophyta > Magnoliopsida > Rosales > Rosaceae > Fragaria > Fragaria iinumae. The sequence goes on along the minus strand of CM019117.1, from coordinate 17,672,210 downwards.
AGCATTAGGTACGGAACTATGTAATCGTGACATTTTAGGTTGTAGCTATTGCATGCTTAAATCCCTAACTTCTAAAGCTATTCGCCTCTAGTTCATGTTTTAGTAGCATTGACAAGGTACTAGTCCATGAACTAAACAGTTCATGTTTGCCTTAACTGGAAATGTGAATACCCTTGAGGAATTTTTGGCTTAGTGGCCTTGGCCGGCATTAAGTACAAGATTTGATACTCATGAATATATATTTATTTGTTTGAAATTTATTTGTTGCATTGAAATTGCTAGAGCGATCCCTAGTACCCAAATATATCTTTCTTTAATTTCCTTCATTTTATTTGTCATTGTCATTTTACCTTTTAATCTTTTCACTCATAAATTGAAAACCACAACTTCAACAATCTCTACCTCGTTGTAAATATCACTAGAGTCTTAGAGTAGCATTTTAGTTTATTTCCTTTTTCTTTCTTCTTTGTTTGCATTAGTGACTTACTAATAAGCACGGAAGCGTCGACCTGACTATGATTCCTGCTTCCGAAGCGGAATCGCTTTGGAATTGCTCGAAATCGTATGGAATCGCGATTCCGGAAAAAAGAGGTTTTGGAAGCGAATTGGAATCGTGTGATTCCAGTTAGGAAGCGCGACAACGAAGTTCCAATGTCCAGTTAGGAAGCGCGACATCAATTCCATCGATAGCTCTTGAAAAAAGAGAGAGAGAACCCAAATTAGAGAGAGAAAGAATCCAGATTAGAGAAAGAGAGATGTATCATGGTTACAATGGAGGAGGGAACCCAGATTAGGAGGGAGGTGAAATGGGCGAAAAGCCGAAAAGATGATAATTGAAGAAACGACGGACGTTTTGATGAGGAATGGTAATCGACAAAAAAAAAAAGGATGGGAAAATGGGAGGTGATTCACTAGGGTAAGGTACATAGTGGGGTGGACTAAAGAATGGTCTGATTGGATGTTGAGAGACACATATGGCACTGTGAGAGTGGCTGAAAGATTAATATTTAGTCAACTAAGTAAATTTTTATATTTGCCGATTAATGTTTATTTAGATATATACATTGTTTTAGTATAATATATTTATATATTATATTATTTCATGCTTCCAAAATGTTTCTGCTTCCAATTATTTTCAGAAAAAAACGCTTCCACGTTACCAAACGCTTCGCTTCCACGGCCCCGCTTCTGATTCCATGCAACGTAGGTGACTTATTGCCGATTACCCAAGAATTGTAGTTAGCTCTTCAATCCTCATGGTACGATACTTTGGGTCTAAATATTTCTCATTTATTTAATGACCGTGCTATATTGCGCGTTAGTTGCACACATATCTGTTCATTTCTAGCATTTTATTTCTATTTGTTCCAATATATTGAGTTTCTTTTTCTTTTTTTCTACATAGAATAAATAGGAAACATCAATTCAGGAATAGAATGAACTGAATGAAGAAGGAAAACTTCATTTAATAACAAAGTTGGGCCAGATTTTTACTGGAAACTTCTAATAATGCAGATTTGTAGAATTTGGTTTCTCTGATATTCTATCAAAATTGAAAACAAATTACTAAAATCAAAACCAAATTAAAACAATAGATGTGAATTATTGGTATTAACACGCACCTACACATATAACAACACTACAAACTACATTGTACAACTTCACTAACGAAAAAGTATCTTACCTTCCGAGGACATTCTTTCCTGTCCAACTCGATAATATCTTGCGACTCCATTACGCTATCACGGTGAGCTTCCTTCACAACACTATTCAGAGGTTCAGCTTCCTACTTAACAACCAGCTTGTGTAAGGAAGTCATTGCCCTTCTCAGGTCAGCAATATCTGGACGCAAGCCATCTTCTACAACCGCCAGCTCTTCTTCAAATCAGACGTGTCATCAAACAAGTTTGCTTTCAATCCAGTGCTCTTGTCTAGCAAACCGACATACTCGCTTGCTCCGAAACTTGCATACCTCTTTGTAATCCCTACACTTTGTCTTGCGTTAAAACCCCCCCCCCCCCAACTCCTTCACCTTTTCAAATACCTTGTTACACTCTTTCACCCCACCATATGCCATAACCGGAAGAATACACCTTGGAACAATAAACATCATTTCACCCAGTACACTAAGATAGAAAACCTAGAGGAAAACAAGGCACCCCAGATTAGGACTGAGATTGCCACTTTGATATGAGGTAACTCCCTCAACCAACTTCTTATAGGCAAACTGACCCCAGTTATGGGACCTTATGGCACGAGGGTTCCTCAATGGTATCAAAAATCTTGGATCTACATAGCCAGGTGTAGAGGGGTAGAACATGGTGGCCAGAGCAAACAACGCAAAGCTCACCATAAACAGCTCATCGTCATCGGTGTAGACTACTGTCTTTTTCAAACTCTTCAAATTAATATGTGTCATTCCCGCACAAACACTTCTTCCACTCTGCGGCTTCACATTTGGCAGTTAAGCAATGAATGTTGACTTCAGTACTGCGACACCTCAGTCCCATTAAACGGTCAAAGTCTTTCTCAATAATAGACATGTGTCGCCCGTGTATCTGAATCTTCTGGTTCTTTACATCAAAATTATTCAACAGTATTTCGCATAATGATAGGTTCAGCTTCCCGCAGCGGAAGTTGTGAACATGTCCAAATCATTTCACTGATAACAATTATCCTTTTATTGGAAATTCTTGACACACCCGTTTAAACCTTTTTCGGGTTGCACCCTGCAACGATGGTGGATTCAGTGCCTCAAGACATGTTAAAAGCCCCCCCCCCTTCATTCCGAACGATAGTGGAATCTCCATTCAGTTCCATATCTTCCGACTCGGTAGTCTGTATAACAGTTTGCCTAACTTATTAACAAGTTTTCTTTAACAAAATAACCCAGGTATATTTCATAATATATAAAACATGCATATAATCAATTGTTCAAACTACCTTCAAATCTGACGATCCACCACGATTGTTGCAATTCGTATCATTGGCCTCGTTCACCCTGTTCGGTCATTTACACATGGTTAAACGTATTTTCTTTTGCATAAAAACCCACTACTTACAAATATGTTGCTTCCTTAACTACGTTGAAACAAAATTAAACAACTTACGTCAGGCTTCTTAATCCGGCATGTATTTTGTTTTCCCTTTTGCGCTGCGTTCGTGAGATCTTGTCGTCTCCATATATCATCTTACTGTCACATTGACGTCTCTTCAAGACCATCAGCTACGATGAATTCATCTCTGGAGAAATAATAACAAAATTAGTCACGCTCAAATATATATAAACACCAATGTAATGTTTCTTACATCTGAGGCATAATTTACAATTTCAAACGTATATCGAATGTGAGGAATCATAAATCCTCTGTATTGCTTATTAACCAGGAATTTTACCTTTACACGCGATTGGGAGATCCATCCGAGCGAAGTCGACAAACTTGTTTCCAGATCTACGTAAACCGATCTGTGAATTCGATAACCCCGTTCTCCAGATTTTCCAGATCTGTGTAAACAAGCCTCCAGGCAAAGAAGGATCTAAAACGCAGTTCGATGAGAGAGATATCCACTTATCCAGAGCGCAACACTCTTAAAAATAACCTCAAATCTGGGGACTTGACTTATACAAAAAAAAAAAGAAACAAAACTAAAAGAGTAAAACTTAAACCCACGCACGACGCACTCGCCAACCGCTTCATTAATTCCAACCGCCAAGAAAAAAATAAAAATTTCACTCAGTTACTTTTGTCAACAGACCGACGAAGTGCATAGAGAAATTGTACATTCCAGCGTCTCCCTTCTATATTAGTTCTACAACTTACATCAGATACAATACTATAATTTAACTATTTTTCTCTGTCTCCAAGAAAAGTAACTATCATACAACAATCTTGCAAATTATAAACCAACAAATCATAGGACGATTAAACAAAAGAGCAAGGTCAATCACCAACCCTCATGCTTCTTCGAAATGATAGAAAACGTTGTTTAAACTATGCTACACAAAATTGTGACCTAGTTGTTTAATGTTTTTGTTTTTGTTTTTGTTTTTCTTTATCACTAGAAGCTCTCTGACCAAAAAAAAGTTTTCCAGACTTGGTTTATCAATTAGGGGCATATATGTCATATTTAGATAAAAACTTTGTCTGTTTGATACACAGTAACACTGTTGAAAAAAAGAAGTTAGAGGGCACATCAACCCACATTTGTCTATGTTGAGTCCACCAGTGCTTAAGATAGCATGCTGAATTCTTGCTTTCCACTAGAGTCGATCTGATGAAGGCTACCTTCGTGAATAGCTTGGGTGGCAAGTCAAAGAATTAGACCCAAACTAGGATCGTGGTGATCAGGAAACTAGTCACAGTCATCAATCCTTAATATGGAGTAGTAGCAAAAATTTGCCAATGAACTAAGGTTGTCCATACCGATGCCTTTGCTTAAGCATCATCAAAAACCTCAAACACTTGAATTCGTACCCATAAAAGCCCTATTGTTTTGTTTGCAGTTTGTCGTATTGAACAAGAGCTGTCAGAGGACAAATGACGGTTAGAAATTGCAGACACTTCTACCAGACCAAAGGTGGTTTCTTCATTCTCTGTTATGGCCAGAGAGGCTTTATGCATCTCTACTTTATGAGTATTAAAGTTTTTTAATATTTCAAAATTATTTTCTACATATTATTTTTTTTTTAGTTTTGGCTAACAAAGCATGTTCTTATAAAAAAGAACGATATCCCTAAAGTTCAAAAGAGCGAGAGTTGAGAAGTTAATTTTCCTCTTGTCTAGCATTGACGAGTCATCGTCATTCGTGGGTCCTGAGTACTTTTAGCTTTTGATCGAGGACCGGGCTTAGTCGATTATGGCGATGAGCACTTTGCAAATGAACGGTGACGAGGCTTTGAGATCCAATTGCGATAGACTCAGATCAACGACAATGAGCTTCGAGCTTCTTGTCGTGTATCAAGACACCAAGGGTAAAAAGGTACTTCCAAGACTAGCCGGCTGGCGTGTACGTGCAAGTGACAAAGTCAATGAGTGGCTTTCTTTTGTAAGCGAAAGGTGTTGGTGTAGAGAGAGCGGCGCCGATGGTGGCTAGTCTTACAAACACCGGTGTTGATGTTTTGCTGGAGAGCCCGAGGAGTTAACTTGTTGTTGAGGTTGTTGGCTATAGAGGTTGAAACGAGCTTTTGGTTCCAAACCTGCGGGGGAGGGACCAAGGTTTACTTCAGCTCTCTAAGCATCTAGACATTCTAGACTCAAGCCTATGGGGTGATTTCTATAAGCTTTTCTAAGACGCTTTAAGTTGATATTTGTACCATAGCCACATGTTTGACACATTAAACTAGATGACTATCTTTCCTTGAGTAGTGCTTACTTTTAGGTTTGTTGTTCAGCGGGCGTTCACTAAGACATTAATGAATTTAGTATGTGGTTTAGATAAGTTATCTGGTTTGTTCTAACTTTTTTTTACATAAATTTATGTTAGACTCTAGCCTGTTTCCATTAGGGGTGGGCATAAAATCCCGTAATCCCGAACCCATCTTGAGCCCGTCCCGAAATTTATCGGGACGTGACGGGATTTAAATCTCAAAACGTCAAGCCCGTCCCGTCCCGTCCCGTCACAACAAGACGGGACACGAGACAGATAATTCAAGTCTTGTTTAGGCCCGTCCCGTCCTGAATATTTTAATGATTTATTTTTTATTGATTAAGATGTGATTTGAGCATTTCATTCAAGTGTTTTGATCTTAGCTCTTTGTTTCTTTAAGTTACCAGGCTATCCCCAATTTAATAACAGTGATGTTTAATACTTTAATTTGTTGATTGTTGTAGACTCTCTTTTTGCACCCTAATAGTGATGACATGTTTAGAGAAAGTAAGCAGTATAAACTCTTTTATTACACCATGTTGTACTTGTAAATATGTTATAAGTACTTGTTAATACTTAATAGAGTAAAAAACATTATAAAAATATGGAACTCTTTATTTTACTTACAAGTTTATTTTCAACTTTTTTTATCCGGGACTGGGCCCGTCCCGTCCCATCTCGTCCCGACCGGGATAGGGCCCGGGTGGAATGAAATCTAAAAAACACAAAGCTCGTCTCAATTTCAATGTTTGGGACGGGTCGTGGGATTAGCTCTATCCCGTCCCATGCTCAATTGTCCAGCCCTAGTTTTCATGGCTTTGATATTTATCAAAATCCTATTCAAGAAAACAAAGCTCTTTTCATAATAATATAGATTACATAGATAGTTGGAATTTTGAGGTGGCGTCATCTCAACCGTACAGTGTTTTCCAATGGTCAGGATTAAAAAGTTGGTATAACTAGGTACCATTTGAAAGAGGCAAAAGATCATTCTAGTCTTACGTTAGAGCCAAAACCTTTGGGCATTGTTTAGTTGATGAAAAAGAAATTGGTTTCTTGGTCTTTCCTATGTACATAGGAAAGTAAATTTCCCACTACTTTCCATACCATGTGTTTGGGAACGTCGGGAAAGTAACTAGGAAATGTATTTTACTTTCTTTTCCAATATTTGGTTTATGCCTGGAAAACAAATAACATTAATTTACCAATTATATTCTTAGTATTAAAATATAAAGTATTCAAGATTCAAAAAAATTTGTGGATAATTTTGTAATAACATTTATTAAAATAATATTTGAAAGATGTAATTAATATGCAATTAATGTTAGGAAAATATGAGAGAGATTGAATCCCATGGTATGTGGGAGGATCCAATTTCCTATCTATTTTCTCATATTGTTGTAAAGTCTTTCTTTTTCTTTTCTATAGGTGTGCCAAACAAAGGAAATGAACACTTTTCATTTGCTAACCTTTCTAATCTGGAACCGAACGAGGCTTGAAGTTAGCTAGAAAGCCTGCTCACCGGTGACCATACCAACATGTTTGAAACAACTTTTGATGACAAATAACTGATTTGGCACTCTTATCTTCTCCGTTTGGATCTGTCACTCTCTGTTTTTCTCTTCCTCTTAATTAACAGTTGACACACACATTGCCCCTTTTCACTTTCTTAAGTTTCTCATTGTTTGTCACAAGCTGTGTGCATGATGTCTCTCTGGGTCAGGAAATCAGGAGACTTTATGATCAACCGTTTCAAATCCAAGATGGGTTCTTTGGGTTCCATCCGTTTCTGCTCTCGGAAATCTCCGGTTCCGGTTCCTTTTCCGCCTTCATTTGCTCAAAACGTGAGGCTCCTGGAGGCCCATTTCCGTTTCTGCTCTCGTCGTTTTGAATCCGGCAAACCAGAAACGATCTCTGACGAGGTTGATACCAATCAGGTATCATCAAAATTTGAAACATTATCATTTATTGTATGAATAAATTATATGAATGACAAACGATGGTTTATTTTTATTTTTTATGAATGATGGTTCAGTGATGACTGTGATGATGTTAGTGTGTTTTTTTTCCTGGTGAACTTATCAATAGTATTGCAAGATACCCTTTAAGTATTTTTGGCTTTTGATTCTGGGAAAACGGTGTTGCACCGTATCTTATGGTGTGCTGATTGATTTAGGAGTTGTTCTTATGTCAGAAAGAACCCTATTGCTCATGAGGATATTGGATGGCTGAGAAGATGAGACATTTTGTATTTTGAATTTGCTTTCGATATGTGGATTATAGTCATTATACGTGTGCATGCGGGTGGTTTTCAACACTTGCTTTGAGTGCAAATGTGAATGCATTGGGGTGATGAGAGTGTGTTATGTGCAACTTTGCTCAAATAAAAGTTTCGCTGTTTTGGCAGGTTTTGGATTTACCAGAAGGGAAGGTCAAATTCATTTCTGAAATGAGGTTCATATCAGAGTCGACTAAGGAGCGGGTGCCATGTTATAGGGTCCTTGATGACAATGGGAAGCTAATTATGTCCAGCAACTATGCTGAGGTAGGGTAGACCTCCTCACTTTTTCATAGAGGTTTCAGTTATCCTTTATTGAACATAAATATATCCTATAGGAACCTTATGACCTGTAGACTACCAATTCGATTAGGTTAGCCAGGAAGTTGCTGTAAAAATGTACACAGACATGGTGATGCTTCAAACTATGGACACCATTTTCTATGAAGCACAGAGGCAAGGAAGAATTTCTTTTTATCTGACTACAGTTGGTGAAGAAGCCATCAATATTGCATCTGCTGCAGCACTCACCTTTGATGACATTGTCCTTCCTCAGGTTGAATTACTTATGCACATACAATCACTTTCTGTAATGTTCTTTGTGGCTGTATTTGCCCCGCAACCTACTCATTAAGATCTCAATTCCCTTGGCCTTATAAGCTCTTTCAGTAGTTTTGCATGAGATGGGATGACAGTGATCTGAGACAAGTTTTCTTTAAACTTTTATGTAGTACCGGGAGCCAGGAGTTCTAATATGGCGTGGTTTCACTGTACAAGAATTTGCAAACCAGTGTTTCAGTAACAAAGCTGATTATGGGAAAGGCAGGCAGATGCCAATCCATTATGGCTCTAACAAGCACAATTACTTCACTGTATCATCAACCATAGCGTAAGATACATGTATTTTCTTTAGGAATTATGCAGAGCAGGTTTAAGTCTTTGCTAAAATCATTAGATTTACACCACCAAGTAATTTGCTTTGCACTTTTGCAGTACACAACTTCCACAGGCTGTTGGCGTTGCATATTCTCTGAAGATGGACAGAAAATATGCATGTGTGGTCACATATATTGGTGATGGTGGCACAAGCGAGGTGAAACACAAAATTCTATTATATTTTAACCTCAAACTACATGCACCTCCTTCTGTTTTAGATATTCCTTGGGCAAATGTAAATGAGTTGAAGATAGTTATGAAGTCGGACCTTTCTCAATGCATATATTCTAGCAATTGAATGTACTTATCCCATTGCTAGCATCTACTTACTCTATAGTCTAGTTAGAGATTTCTGATGATATGAAAAACAAAGGATCCATTCAATTAACACCTTTAGTTTAGAGATTGTTGGCTTTGGTTGCTTTATTCCTAATAAGTCTTAATAATATTAGGGTGATTTCCATGCTGCTCTAAATTTTGCGGCTGTTATGGAGGCTCCAGTTATATTCATTTGTCGGAACAATGGATGGGCTATCAGTACACCTACTTCAGACCAGTTTCGGAGTACTTTTCCTCTCTGCTAGTTCCTGCTTGTAATTTTTACAACTTCAACAAGACACATCTCTTGATGACTAGAAGCAAGCAGTATTTCTCATTTTGGGGATGGTATCTATTGCAGGTGATGGTGTTGTTGTCAAAGGTCAAGCTTATGGAATCCGAAGTATCCGAGTAGATGGGAATGATGCACTTGCCATGTATAGTGCAGTTCACACTGCACGTGAAATGGCAATCAGTGAACAGAGACCAATCTTAATAGAGGTAAAGAAAAGGTCTCTTGTTTGCTGATTTTCCTGTCCATCTGTTTTGCATATTGGTGAATCCCACTCTATATTCTGATCTTTTCCTTTGGCAGGCAATAACATATCGAGTTGGACACCATTCCACATCAGATGATTCGACCAAGTACCGCCCTGTTAATGAGATTGAAAGTTGGAAAGTGGAACGAGACCCAGTAAATCGATTTAGAAAATGGATTGAAAGAAACGGTTGGTGGAGTGGTGAAGCAGAGATAGAAGCTAGAAACAGTGTGAGAAAGCAGGTAATTCTTTCTATTCTATTTTAACGCAACTTGAGAACAACAAACTACAATGTCTTAGTTCGCCATGTTCTTTCCAGTGATGCCACAGTCGAGGCTGTTCCTTCATGTAGGAACCACCAGTTTTATGCTAAAAGTCAACACAGTAATTTTCATTGGGGATTTCTTTCATGGAAAGAGTAAACTCAAATTAAGAACTGGAGAGAAATTAAGACAGGGTCAATTATTCTGCATGTATCATTAATGAGCCCCAGTGCGCAGGTTGAATGATGTTGAAACAAAATACTGCTTTTAAATTAAATTGCTACAAGTTAAAGACACAGAAAACCTTTTAATGTATGTTTTAGGACTATCTGCAGAATCCATTCACAGTTTTATTTTTTTATTTTTTGCTGTTTTCTCTATTGTATATGTTCACAGAAACCATAATATTGCTTGTATGAGTTTAATTTTGCCCCCTTTTGACTTTAGAACTAGTAGATTTCTTTCATTTATAGGAAACAGACTTTGAATAGAACAAATTTTGATCGTTTACAGTCATATGATAATGATCTAAAGTAAGAATTACCTGCAAGAATATGAAATTTCTCACTCATCATACTTTTGTCGCAGTTATTACATGCAATCCAAGAAGCTGAGAAAGTTGAGAAGCCACCAGTCGCTGACATGTTCACAGATGTATACGACTGTCCTCCTTCCAATCTTGTCGAGCAGGAGAAACGGCTAAGAGAGACAATTAAGAGACACCCCCAGGATTACCCATCCGATGTTCCTGTGTAAACTTATTCCACTGTACATCGGTGTAAGTGTATATAGCTCTTTAATAAAAAAAATTAAAAAGTTTACCTCTTATTATATCACACTCAAAATTTGGATCATCTGTTATTTTTCCAAGCTTAGACATTGATATAATCTAACAGGTTTTAGACTTATTTCATTATTAAATCCATTTTGACCCGTCCTACTATCTGTCTATACCAGCACATAGCCATATTGACTTTGAGTTTAGGCAGCAGCCTACTCTAGTAAGCTTCTTATTCACTTTACTTTCACCAGGAAAAAGTTTCTTAAACTAGTAACTCACAAATTAGTTAGCATCCAAGTCATGGCCATCAAACTCAGGTCACTCCTTGTGTTCTATTTTGATTTAGGCATGACAAATCCCACGACATACTCAATTACTTTGTATGGAAGTGATGGGGAATGATGCAGATGAAATAGGATAAGGCTTTTGCAAGATGTGTTTAAGCTTGTTCTGCTTGCAGGTCTACAAAAGTCGTAATATGGAGGATGTAAGGATCAGAATTGGAAGCACAATGAAAATGCAATGCTATCCAGAAGAGAATAGCGATCTCAGATTAATAGTGTTTTGCATCGACAGTTGCTGATATATCAATCTTGTCTACTTGAAGAGTAACCACTCAATAAAGCTCAAAGGAAAAGAACAAATGCTTCAATTCAACCTCTCTTTTGAAAAGTCCAAAGGATTGCCCCCAGCTTCTGTAACAACAATGCACCCAGCAGCATGATCCCATATTTTCTCGTGATATCCAGTATGGGGGAAACGAAGATATATTGCTCCATCTCCTCTGGCAAGTGCCCCATATACTTTGCCTGGCTGTCAATTCTAACCGGTGGCGCTTTGACTCCAAGTTTCTTGGCAATGGTGCTAGACAAGCCATGCAAGGAATGTGCTGCTTGATAAGACTCAACGAAAGAAGCGTCTTTAGGATTGTCAGTAGCACTGTCATGCACCTTCAGCAGTGATGAACCATCCATTGGCTGCATATATGTTTTTTGCACCATGCTTTGCAAAGAAAAGGCAGCCAACTTTATCATGTGAAGAATTTTGATTATGGCCGTTAATGGACGACATGGGAAGATTTGGACAGGCCAGAACACCCAACACAACTTTTCCTTCATCGAGTAATGCTAATGCTATGGAATATTAGCCTCTAACAAACCCTTTGGTACCATCTATGGTATCTAAAACCCAATGCCGGCCACAAGAACCACCTTCGTATTTTCCATTATCAATCGCCCTATGCACATGTTTGGTGGTTAAATTAAGGATTAATTTCAGTTTACCCTCCTGAGCTTTGGAGTTAACATCATTTCAGTCTTCATACTCTTAATTTTGAAAATTTACCATTTAAAGTTTTCAATTTTCATAAATCAAGCCCAATTGCTAAAATTCTGTCCAATTTGGATATTAAATGCTAGCATGAAATCTCAGAAAAATGGTCCTAAAAGACGATTTATGTTGTTATATGACTATTTTAGCCTTTAAAATGAGTTATGAAGTCAAAATTAACGTCCAAATTAGACAGAATTTTAGCAATTAGACATGATTTATGAAAATTGAAAACTTTACGGGTTAAATTTTCAAAATTGAGAGTATGTGGACTGAAATGATGTTAACCCCAAACCTCAAGAGAGTAAACTGAATTTAATCCTTAAATTAAAATCACTATGACATTCATTATTGGCAAGAGTATCATTCACAAGTTTTGTGATGCGTTCTAGTGTTTCACTGCCCCCGCGTTCTAGTGTTTCACTGCCACCGTCTCTTGGAAGATCTCCTGAATCCTCCTCAGCTATTAGAGAGAATGATTTGGAAGAAAATTCCCTTTATAATACAAAACCTGTGAACCATAATAATTGAAGAGAAGAAAGCTAGAAATAATAATTGTACGATGTTACTAAATAACAATTACAGACTCGGTATTTATAGACTAGAAAGAGTATAATAATCATCCTCATCGGAGAATGATTGGTTTATCTAATCAAACTACTAATGCCAATCTTTCATTAGACTTTTGCGATCCTTGATCATAGATAAGTCTAATTGGATTAGAAATCACGTACAAATGGATTAGAAAGCTCATACAGTGAGATTGAGTGCAAACAAAAATATATGGACTAAAGGAAATGGATTATGGTTTCTCATTTTCTGGTTATACTAGTCTTATGATCCGCAATAAGTGCATGTCAATTTGCTCTTCTTTTTTTTTTTTTCTGTTTTTTATTTTCAATTTGCTGGTACAAATGACAGAGTTATAGTTAACTCTAGCTAGTGGTGCCGGAAAGGGCATTTTGATCAGAGTAGTAGCTCAGGCTTTACATACTTGCTATGAGTGTCTTCCAGAAAATAAGAAAACACGTAGAAAACAAAAGACAAAAAAAAAAAGAAAAAAGAAAAAGAAGAAAAAAAAGATAAAGTGAGAGATGCAAAGCATACATAAACCGGAAAAAGCGGGTCATATAATACACTGATTAAATACTTGTTTCGCTTTCTTTGTCAGAGTGTCACTGTTTCACTACTTGAACCTCTTCCTGAGCTCTCACTCAGATCCAAGTTTGTCTTCTCTTTATGCTCTACTGCTTTATTACTATCAACTCTTCGAAGTAAGTTGGATTTGGGTTTCGGTTTCTGGTTGTGTTTGGAATCCCAGAAAAATGGTGTTAGTGTTATTGGTGCTGTTTGATTTTAAGTTTACCAAAGGGTCTCAGTTGAGTGAATAAGAATACTAGGATTCTGGGTTGGTATTGTTTCGATTTTATTGTTGGTTGTTTGGTTCGTAATCGACTGGTGAGTTGTTTTGGCATTGTGTGTATTTGGGGTTTGAGTCAAATTATGGAAATTGTATAGAAATATATTTTCCCCTGACAAATAGTTGGATTGGGTGAGTTTGGGAAAAGAGGAAGTGTTTTGAGAGATAGTGGTGGAGGAAAGGAAAAACACAGAGAGGAAGAAAGACACAGGTATGGATCTTAAGGCTAATCTGATAATTCAGCGAATGCTGTGTGTATAGTAGCTGATGTTACAAGAGAGAATAAATGGTAACGAATTCTATAATTGTAAAGAATCAAAACTATACAGTAGGCACAAAATCTGCATTGATTTGATGTGTGTAATCTCTCTAATAAATTGCCCTATAAAGAATGTTCGAAGAAAAAGTTTTCAAATCTGCTGTTGAAGTGGATTCAAATGTGGCTTTTCCAAATCAAGTTCAGCATTGCATTTGATCAGGTCTTTATATAGTGATTCTTTTCCTACAGCTTGACAGGCAAATATTTGGCAGTGGTTGTTGATACCAGAGTTTGGAAATTGTGTCGACATTGTGTTGGTCTAATTATTCAAGCTCAAGTTATTGTAGAAAGTAGAATGAATTGAAGTCTTGTTATCTGGGGGAAGATAATGGAAGAAATACAGTCACAGTCGGATAATTATAGGTCTTCATCATCTTCAGCGAGCAGTCCAGCAAGTAGGGTTCCCTCAAGTAATTTTTTCTACTTACGCAAACCTGGTTCACTCAGACAACCTATCTCGTTTGAAGATTCACCTGAATGGGAGGATACAGATGTTGATGTTAGGGTGGAAGATGGAGGTGACTCTATCAACGTTGCAACCACTCCGGTCTCCCCATCGCTTTCGAAGCTCAATAGTGGGTCGTTGCCATCCCCACCATTACCGGAGGGTGCAACTCTAGTAAGAAAGACTGCAGGGGCTTCGATTGTGTGGAAGGACTTGACTGTTACAATAAAAGGGAAAAGGAAATACTCTGAGAGGGTTGTCAAGAGTTCAAATGGTTATGCATTGCCAGGAACTATAACAGTTATTATGGGTCCCGCTAAATCGGGCAAGTCCACACTACTAAGAGCACTTGCAGGTATTCAAACATGCACTGTTACTACAGAATTAAGGATTTAAAGTTCTGTCTTTTCTTATCTTTGGATGCATAAGTTCTAAGTATTAATTCTTGTTTGCCTTGCTCTAGGAAGACTGCCTCACTCAGCCAATATGTACGGTGAAGTGTTCGTAAACGGTGCGAAATCGTCAATGCCATATGGTTCATATGTAAGTTACACATTATCATTGCATTTCTGTTCTCTGTTTTATATAGTTGCCAACTGATGCATTCTTCTATATCTTTCCCTACTATTACTCAACTAATCTTGGGATTTATATAAAATTCATATCTGTTTTCAATGTAGAATGTTTGTGTTGCAATGTTCGTTATTATTGAAGGAAGGCCAATGTTTGATACATTATTTGTGTGTTTCCTCATTCTTCCACTTATTGCTTTTTGTGATTTCTGTCACCCACTCAAATTTGCTTATTTCTGAGGTTAGCTGTTCAAGTCATCAATCGATTATGTTATCATATTCCCTCTAAAAAGTTCTGTGAGATAATATATCAATTGTTCGACATTAGTCAGTGACATGGGCTTTTCTTTAAAAATTTCTGAAATTTGAATAACGAATCAATATTGGTCCATATTCTAATTTATATTTAGTGGTTATGAAAATCTTTATGATCTGTTACCATGTTCAAATACCTATCCTTTTCTGTGTAACTCATCTTTAGAGATTGGTAATTTGAAGTCTGTATATAAGTAATATTAAAGCAAGGCA
Source organism: Fragaria iinumae (assembly GCA_009720345.1). NCBI lineage: Eukaryota > Viridiplantae > Streptophyta > Magnoliopsida > Rosales > Rosaceae > Fragaria > Fragaria iinumae. The sequence goes on along the minus strand of CM019117.1, from coordinate 17,657,115 downwards.
TAAGTGCATAACAACTGAACAATTGGGTCAGTCTAGTTATGACTCATAACTTACGAGTTAGCACAAAGTCAGGTCTTGAATCCAGACTGTGTTAGTATACATTTAGAACCAAGCTTGTTGTCATGTACCATGGAGCCTCAGTGACATCATGACTTTCTGCCCTTCTTGACTGGAGCGTAGAGTTTGGCCCCCTTGACCCATATGTATCCCTGAAAGTTTTTCCCAATCTTCACTCAGTTTTATTTGTCTCCTTTAGGTGGAGCTCTTTATAAAATATTCTCATTATATAAAGTACCGAGTTCCAAAACTTTAAAGGTGGGGTGTAACCTATATGCCTATATTTGTTTTCTGTATTTATATCTCCACCTCTCCCCTGCTGGTTTTTTGGGAGGGTGTAAGTATGACATTTGTTGTTGGCTTGGAAACGTAAGATTTTTGGGACCGTTGTTTAGGAAATGTATAACATCAAGGCTGTAATGCAGTAAAACGATAATTGTTTTGGTTGGTTTCGACTGTCTTTTGTCTCTTGCTTGATGTTCATTCGTTAATCCAAATTGCAGGGTTTTGTTAAGAGGGAAATCAATCTGATTGGGTCTCTCACTGTTCGGGAGTTTCTGTATTATTCGGCGCTGCTTCAGCTTCCCGGTTTCTTTTGTCAGAAAAAGAGTGTAGTTGAGGATGCCATCCATGCCATGTCACTGGGTGATTATGCAGATAGATTAATAGGTGGTCATTGTTATATGAAAGGCCTTCCCAATGGAGAGAGAAGGCGTATTAGCATTGCTCGAGAGCTTGTGATGAGGCCTCATGTTTTATTCATAGATGAACCTCTTTATCACCTTGATAGGTAAATGTTATTATGCTCGATGTACCTTTCCTTTGATTCTTACTGGATCCCATGGTGCACAACCCTATGTAGTCACTTAGTTTGTTCTTTTGGCCCTGAATTTTGAGTATTTTTTGTGTATAATCCAAGCAACCAACTTACTCTATGGAGTTCCCTCAAAAAAAAAAAAAAAATTAAATAAATAAATAAAAAAAAAACTCTATGGAGGCATTTGACCCAGTTGCACACTTGCACTGTTATTCAAGAAATTGCAAGTGGTCAAGTGGTCTAAATTCTGAAATTTAAAAGTTGGGCATGGTAGGCATCTACTTGATGCAACTGTATCCGAATAATCATTTGACTAATATATCCAACAATCATTAAATTATTGCAGTATTCATGTTTTAAGAGATCCTGCAGATTTCATTGAATTGATTATTTAGGTCTCATTTACCCATAGATACTTACTAAAGCTACTGCTTGCTTGTCAACAATTATGTTTCTATGGGAAATGATTTGTTTCCTTGCGGTACAATGACTGAAGTATTCTTTTACATTTCAGTGTCTCTGCACTGCTGATGATGGTTACGTTGAAGAAGCTTGCAAGTACAGGTTGCACTCTTATATTTACCATTTACCAAAGCAGCACAGAAGTGTTTGGCCTATTTGACAGGATTTGTCTGCTTTCTAATGGAAATACCCTTTTCTTTGGAGAGACATTGTCTTGCTTGCAGGTACGTAATTTTGTGTTAAAATTTCGAACTGGACCATGGAACTTGAACTATGCAAGTCATAAGAGTTTTTGACAACCTTATTACTAGTTTTTGACCATTGTTACTAGTGTCGCGCCCCATTTTTGGAACATGAATATGTTTTAAAATTCTGGGAGATCATTTTCTTCGCTTATAAATTAGAAACATAATTTAGCTTTGTAGAGAAGTACTAACTTAACTGTCTTATGATGATGAAGCACTTCTCAAATGCTGGATTTCCTTGTCCGATAATGCAAAGTCCTTCCGATCACTTTCTGCGTGCAATAAATACAGACTTCGATAGGATTATTGCAATGTGCAAGAACTGGCAGGTAAAATGCTTGCAGGCCACAGTGTTATTGATTTTCATTGCTTCAATTGCCTCGTGAACTTTTGCTAAAATATTATGCTACACTAATTGATTCAAAAAAATTTGGATCCTCTATTTTGGAATGGACTTTGTTATGCAATCACTATGATATTTGTGGGACTTTAAATCATGTCTTAAACTTTTGGTAGACATCTACCATTATTCTTTTGTGACATATGCCTTGACTGTAACTTGATGACAGGATGACAATGGGGACTTCTCATCTGTAAACATGGACACGGCTGTGGCAATACGCACCCTCGAAGCAACTTATAGATCATCAGCCGATGCTGCTGCAGTTGAAAATATGATACTAAGACTCACAGAGAAGGTACAAGTTTGACATGTTATTATCCGATACAGAATTGATTCTGGGTGCCTGCATATATATGCAGCTTCAGTTCTGTCTACCATAGCTACTAGTGTCTTATTAATCATCTTCAGTCCCTAATTTGGGATTCATAAAGATGCATAAATATTTTGCATATATTGATAGGGTTATGGTGTTTGTTAACTTCCAATATGCATATGCTTCAACAGGAGGGTCCATTACTTAAAAGCAAAGGAAAGGCCGGCAGTGCTACACGGATAGCCATCTTAACTTGGAGATCGTTATTAATAATGTCAAGGGAATGGAAATACTACTGGCTTCGACTTATTCTTAATATCATTTTTACGCTCTGTGTTGGTACAACATTTTCTGGCTTAGGGCATTCGTTATCTTCAGTTGTGGTGAGTATCTTAATATCACTTGCAATTTTAGCCGGACTTTTTCATCTTTAATTTTTCGTAAAATGAAAATTTATTGTAACTGAATCACTACTAGTAAACACATATACGAAGGTCATGTGTATCATCAGCTTTGCCTCATTTTTCCTGAACAAGAAGTACTCCTTTATACTTATATTTTCATATTAGTCATATTGAAAAATTTACGGCTTATAATCACCATATGTAACATGTCCAGTCTGGTGCCTCATCTTAATATCAATCAGTTCCAATTTTAGTAAATGCTTTTGTAATAAATACCGGAATTTAGCACTAATAAACAAACTGAAATTATGGCCTGGTAACTGGTAAGATCTGTTACTGGTGTCCTTGATTATCCCTCTGTACTTAAAAATTATGGAAGGAGACTCCAAACAAACCCTAAGCCCAAAAATCAAGTGCCTTGTCAGTAGTCATGTTGTGACTTTGAGGCTGCCTATAGAAATCAGATACCGTAAGAAAATTTCAAAATGATTTAATTGACCTAGAGAAATCAGATACTGTAAGATAGTTTCAAAGTGTGATGTGATCTGCTTGTTCTAAGCCTCCAATTGATTGAACTGCATGAAACTTGTACGTTTGTCTATGTATAGCAAAATCTGTTAATAATATCCCTTAATATTGTTTAATTGATGATGAGCTTTTCATATCAAACATATATAATTACCTTGTCCTTCACATTCTTATTTTCTTTTGCTGCAACAGTGATTAGTTTTCTTTTTTTTATCCTTCATTTGCAAACAAGAGTTGGAGTGTAATTTGATTTGTTCTGTTTACTGCACTACCAAGCATTTCATGCTACAGAAATCTGTTCGCTAAACTTTTACATCAAACACAAATAAGTGTTTGCTTAAGTTTTGTTTTTTGCAATGTTGCTCACTGTTTTCATATCAAATAGCATCCACTATACTGCTAGCTTCTGTGGCATCTGACTCTTTTTTGTTCTTTACCGTTCCTATGCAGACAAGGGTTGCAGCCATATTTGTGTTTGTTTCATTTACTGCCCTACTAAGCATAGCTGGAGTACCTGCAATTATGAAAGAAGTCAAGGTAACACGGATTTCTGTTCCTTCTCTAATGTTGTGGTAAAGAAGGGTGAAATTCAGCCAAGTTATGGTTGAATATGGAAAGAAAAAGCAAAATGTCTCTACATTATTATTACAAATTTCTGGTGGTCTTATGGTTTGTTATGGAAAAGACCAAGATGTTATGGGCATTTGTGGTGGAATGTAGTCATCTGTGAACTTTGATTTGCCTGCAATAGCATTGATCTATCTGTTTCAACTTTTGCAATTTCAAAGGTATTTCATCAATTATGATGATAGGTATATATCAATTGCTAGAGTATGTGATTGGTGTTCACAGGAAAATAATATCGTAAGCTTATGAATTTCTTTATCTGTGGTGAATTGTTCCAGGCTTTCATATACCCTTGTATCTCTTCATGATGATCACAGAAGTATATGTAAACTGGGGCTTGGATGTGGGTTAATTTAGTACATCAATTGTAGATATAGACATCGTAGTTTGTGGGTTCATTCAATATATCAGTTTCTTCAACAGTAGATATGGGTATGGCTGTACCTGTATGTGGGTCTTGTTATATAAGGAGATCTATATGTCCTGCGAAAACAGTCTAGGAAAAAAATAATATTGATATTAGTATGAAGCCTTCTCATCTTTCTAAAAGTTAGACTATAATTAGTAATGTAATTTATTGGATTAAGTTCATTTGTATGGTTGTTCTGATCAAACTGTTATCCTGTGTGCAGATTTATGCGAGTGAAGAGTCAAACCAGCACTTGGGGGCACTAGTCTTTTTAGTTGGGCAGCTTCTCTCTAGTATCCCATTCCTGTTTCTCATCTCTATTTCATCAAGTCTCGTCTTCTACTTCCTTATAGGATTGCGAGATGAGTTCAGCTTGTTGATGTACTTCGTGCTAAATTTCTTCATGTGCCTCTTAGTAAATGAAGGACTAATGCTAGTTGTTGTTTCTTTATGGCAAGACGTTTATTGGAGCACCCTGACTCTAGTTTCTGTACAAGTATGTTCCTCTATCTCAATTAAGATCAAAGCTAAAATTTCCACTTTCAACATTGTTCAGTACTGAGCTATCTTGCGTTGACAAGAATTGTATTAGTGGATTAAGTAAAGACCACCTCCCCTGCCCAAAAGAATATAGTAATTCATATCACCACAAGTTATTTATAGCAAGTGATGAGAGAAAAAGATGTTTGCTTTGGTGAATTATTACTAATATGGTCTAATTTTATATTTATTGTTAGTTTCCTGCGCTAATCTAATCTTACACTGAAACTGTGCACATTTCAGGTGATAATGATGCTATCTGCGGGCTATTTCAGAATTCGAAATGCTTTGCCCAAACCAGTGTGGACATATCCAATATCCTATATTGCTTTCCACACCTACTCTATACAGGCAAGAGCTTTCATCTATCCATAAAAATGCTGAAGAAAAAAAAAAAAAAAAAAAAAAAACTGTTTCAAGCTACCATGTTTAATGAATTTCTTCAATTTGGCTAGAAAAAGAGAGGAAAAACAAAACAAAAAAACAAACAGAAGAGTATTTTTATGTTTTCTTCACATTTGTAGTTCAAGTACTTTGTATTCAGGAACTAGGCTAATTTTAATAGAGATATCTTACTGAATAATAATCAGTTACCATGTGCATATAATAGGGGCTGTTGGAGAATGAGTACCTTGGTACTTCCTTTGCAGTTGGGCAAGTACGGACAATCTCTGGGTATCAAGCACTTCGAAGCGCATACGACACCTCTATGGACAGTAATTCCAAGTGGGAAAATTTACTGGTCTTGTTTCTAATGGCAGTCGGGTATCGTATTCTCGTCTTTGTTTTACTGTACTTTCGTGTTGGGAAAAAAGAGTTCCTGTATAAGATTTTCAAGTGTCATCGGGATACAAACAATGCTAGATGAATGAAGTTGCCATGTGCTTCATTTGGTTGTTCCCATTTTGTAAAATTGTCTTTGCATGTTCGCTCTGGAAAAACCTTTCATGAAGTATTAATGATAAGGTAAACAATTTAGGGGAAGATTCTGCTGCTATATTTTATTGATGTCACCTTCTTGGAGTCCTTAAATTTGTTCGTAGAGTATCATTCTTGTAGTTGGAATAGATTTGTAAACACAGGCGAGGGAAGTGACCTATACACATTAATGACATCATCAGAAAGTAAACGACCATAAACAATGATACAAGAATACAAACATGAACTAAAATAGTTTTTTTATTTTCGAATCCCGGCCTTTAGATCCTTGATGAAAGTGTCCATATTTTGCTCAGATGATCCATTAGGCATCTTCCGATGAACTCATCCCCTGATTTTACATCCGCTTTCCGGTTAAGACTAGTCGCAACGATGCACTTGCAGAACCTGTTGGGGAAAAAGAGGACAAATTGCATAGAACTGATAGAAGGGGATCTTAGCATGGAGGGGTGCGATGGTCTCAGATTGGATCTCCTCCACTGTGTTGCATAGAACTTGTATAATGTGCTCCTCTAGAATCCTTGAACGCATTGAAAATGATTTGGTGGCACACAATTGTGATATGACTGATATCAGCGTCCTGAAGATTCATGTCCCTGCTGGGATCAATTGATTTCACTCCAGGTGTGTAATCTATGTCATCCTCTCGCACATCATGACATGCAAAATGACCATTATTTCGAAGATCATCGTGGTAATATAGTGAATACACGGACTAATACACCAAAGCGAGCTCTTTCCAACTCAAAACATATTGCAGATCATACTTCTTGGCATCCTTACCCGGCGGCCACACGAAAGAATGTGTCGGCGATCACGCAGGTAACCATTGCGGCCACCGAAGGATGCCATATGCTATCACGCTCATGTTGTTAGGAAATTCGGGTCATCCTCCGAATCCCCTAGCCCAAAACCGAAACCGAATGAAGACAGTAACCAGAATCAATGAAAGCAAACACAAGAACTTTAATGAGGTTCAGTCAAAACAGTTGACCTACGTCCTCAGATAATGGTGGTCCATGGTGCATCCACTAAAGTGAAGAAGGTTACAACTAAAGGAAAAATTTGGTTCTTCCACCCTCAAATAACTTCTCTCGTCACAACCTAAACTCTTAACAGAGAACTCTTAAATCACCCTAACTCTCAAAGCTTGCAACTCTCAAGTACTCTAAACTCTCAATTGATCCACACCTCTCACAACTAAAACTATGTCTCTAAGGTCCTATTTATAGACTCTCAAATAGTCCGACTTACAATAGGATTTAGAATCATAGCTGGAATTCTCTATTAGGAATCTGTGGAAGCAAAGCATTTACTGATAGGCTTGCAATGATAATTGGTTACCAAGCTTGCCTAGTATGTGGTAGGCCTCATGGGAATGTAGTAGCCCTTACTGAAGTGTCTCATATTTCTTCTCTTCGTACTGATAATGGTACTTGGAATTATGATCTGCTTGTTCGATTGTTTTATTGAATTTTTCAGAAGTGGAGGCTATTTTAAGTGTGCCTCTATGTTTGAGAAGGGGTTGTTGATAGATTGGTTTGGAAATTGGAAAGGGATCGAAAATATTCAGTTTAAACAGGTTATAGATTCTCTCTAATTCTACATTTCTACTTCTTGTGTCCCCTTTTGAGCTATATATCTGTAAGCATTGCTTTTTGGAAGAAATTGTGGAAAGTCCATATTCCTAATTTGCAAAGATTCACTTGTGGAACGTGTACCGTAACATTCTTCCATCAATGGAGAGACTCGTCCCTAAAAGGATGGCTTTGGTGTCACATGTATGTGTTTTGTGTGATAGTGCAACTGAGACTACACTTTGCTCTTTTACATGGCAGAATTTTCAATTTAGGGGGTGTGCTGCCTCATGTATGTCTAAGTCCTTATGCAATCTCTTGTGATTTGTTGCATTGGTTAAGTTTATGTGTCCATGACCTTTCATTATTCGATTTTGGTGAATTTTATCCATCTGTTGTGGGGGATTTGGGAGGAGAGAAATAGCAGAGTTTGAGAAAACAAAAGGTGTCATGCTGTTGATGTGCTGCTTCATAAGACTCAATGAATTAGAGGGAATCTATAACCATGTTGAAAAAGCACAAAAATAGGCCCATTATATTAAGAACCAAATTTAGTAACATAATGTGTTTATTCAACTTTTAAGCATAAACACATCTTGCAACTTTTAAGGAATGATGCAGATTGAAAAAAGAGAAGGCTTTTGCAAGATGTGTTTAGGCTCGTTCTGCTTGCAGGTCCTTAAAAGTGTCACACTGTAAAAACAACGAAAATGCAATCATATTTAGAAGAGAATAGTGAGCAACGAAAATGCAATCATATGCAAATCTTTATACCAAAAACGCTGTTTTTCATTTATTGTTGCTGATAATATCAAGCTTATTTACTCGAAGAAGAGTAAGCAATAAAAAAGAACAAAAGAAAATAACAAATACTTCAAATTGAACTAATTATTTCATTTTTCTTAGGATGTTGAATTTTTAGCACAATACGAAATTGCAAAGGTGCTTGACTAGACAAGATACATTATCAGACAAGTATTAAAGGTGAGTCTCCAAATCCTAGGTTTAGGACCTCAAAAGAGAATCACAAAGATGAAGCTCTCTCTTCCTCCAAGGATTCTTTAACTGCCTTCAAGAGTGATGGCATCAATTTCTGGTTGGTAACAATTATGCCAGCTTCAAGATCGAGATACCTCCCTTTTGAAAAGTCCAATGGATTTCCTGCAGCATCTGTGACTACACCCCCAGCTTCTGTAAAATGATGACAAATTTGTGTTAGAAGAAGTCAACGAGCCGCCGACAACTCCCAGGGTTAACTAAAACAGGGGTACTCCACGAAAGACTATTGTGTGACCTGTTGAGCCCAAACCCTCGAAAGTATAGACTTAGGAAACTGAGAAAACATAACTATTAGCTGCTTTTGCAATTACAAGGATAGAAAGGATTCTGCTGAAGGAGGTAACTTCAGGAGCTCACAAATACATTTTTCACGGGTCCCATGCAATAGAACATGGAAGGAAACATAGTTTACCTAAACTAGACATGAACTGAAACTAACAAAATCCACATGTGAGGTTGTTCCTTTTTTTTTTTTTTTTGGCGAAACACATGTTAGGTTGTTCAGTCGATCAAGAATTGAAGATTCAGGTAATCTGATTCATACTATAAAAAATAATGCAAAATCCTGTCTTCCATCTCTGGGTTCATAACTGATTTGTGTTTTTATATAACTACAGGAATTACAGACAACTAGAAAAGGACTCTCAATTTTTTATTTAGAAGCTATTGTACTTTAATGGCACTTTTGTTGTTATGTTAAACTCCATGCGGTCCTAATTAAACAGTCTTTTCTGTACACAGCCATGACTACAAGCTGAAACAGATCTCTAATAGTATCTCCTTGGAACAAATGATCTAAACTTTATCTGGGTCCAACACAAGTTAAACATCATAACTCATATGCAGACCAATTAATTTCATCCTCTCATACGGGGAAGCTTAGGTTGCAGGCTTGCAGCTTATTAGCAAAGCCTAGTCCATCACAATATATGGGAAGAACGATGTATTGGAAAGGATTCTTTACCAGTAACGACAATGCACCCAGCGGCATGATCCCATATTTTCTCACGATATCCTTTATGGGGGAAACGAAGATATATTGCTCCATCTCCTCTGGAAAGTGCCCCATACTTTGCCTGGCTGTCAATTCTAACTGGTGGCGCTTTAACTCCAAGTTTCTGTTCATTAATAAATTGTTTTTTAGCTGTGATATTCAATAAGACAATAAAAACTTATAAAATTTTAAAGAAAAAAACAAGGATGCAATACCTTGGCAATAGTGCTAGACAGGCAATGCAAGGAGTGTGCTGCTTCATAAGATTCAAACAATGAAGCATCTTCAGGATTTTCAGCAGCACTGACATGCACCTGGACAGAAAAGTTCCTAATGTCAAGCTTTTCAATATATCTTTTATTTCTATAATGAATAAACTTTATCTAGTGCTGACCTTCAGCGGTGATGAACCATCCAATGGCTGCATAAATGTTCCTGCACCGAGTTTTGCAAAGAAAAGGCAACCGATTTTATCATGTGAAGTATGTTGATTCTCACCGCTAATGGACGCCAGTGGAAGATTTGGACAGGCCAGGACTCCCAACACAACTTTTCCTTCATCCAGTAATGCTAATGCTATGGCATACTGGCCTCCTCTAAGAAACCTATTGCACAATCCAACAATAACACTCTCATCGTGCCAAGTATATAATATGGAGTACATTATAATAAAACAAGCTGGAAAAGAAAGAAACAAAAGGAAATGATTGCAGATAAGTGTAAATGAATGCATGGACGTCTGTTAGGAGCCTGAAACTTTGGCATGTTGAATACATTTATCTTGTTTTGGGACATGTTGACCAATACATACATTAATAGTTTTGAACAGTTTCATACATGTATGTGCATAAAATAATAAAGTCCTGGAGTCAAACATCAAACAAAATATATTTTAGAACCAGATCTACACTCAGCAATTCAAGTTACATGAATGGCATGCATGCAAGACATAACACTGCAGCTTTCAGCAAGAATAACCACAAGGATGTAGATTGACTGGGTACAAAGACAAAATGTTAAAATCGTAAAAATCCACCAACCAAATACCATTTCCAGTTGATCTTCCCAACCTTCGACTCGTACTTTACAATATGTTTATCTCACAGATGATAAGAGGTTGTATATAAAGTCCAGAAGCTTACCCTTTGGTACCGTCTATGGGATCTAAAACCCAGTGCCGGCCACAAGAACCACCTTCAGATTTGCCATTGTCAATAGCCCTGAGCACATCTTCGGTGGTTAAATTAGCATCATTATAGCTGTCACTACTGGCGAGAGTATCATTGACAAGTGTTGTGATGCGTTCTAGTGTTTCCCTCCCACTGTCTATTCGAAGATCTCCTGAATCCTAGAGAGAATATAAAAGTTGAAAAAATAATTAACAATTCCAGCCAGCAGGAGGATTGAAAAAAAAAATACTTCATTGATTTTCACCTCCTCAGCTACTAGAGAGAATGATTCTGAAGGAAGTTCCCTTTCTAGTACAAAACTAACAAGTGCCTGTGAACCTAGGAAGTATCCAACAGAAAGAAGATAGGCAGTTATTCACAGTGATACCAATGAGCTAGACTTAAGTGCAAGAAGCACAGCATGACAAACATCACGACTTCAGTTCTGACTCTGTAAGTAGCTGTATTTTATATACAATATCATAGCTACAGCTTTTTTGGTTAAGGAATCAGTCTCTATTTTCAAAATGAAAAGATGCTCAGTCAAATAAAGGCCTGTGACTAGTCATAAGTAGGTAGGACACATCCAGTATGAAATCTAGCAAGCTTTTCCACTAAATTAAATGGGAAATCACCTAGTCCTAAGCTAATCATATGATCTAATTGCCCATTTAAATCATGAATTCTCTAAATTATACATCTGCATATCAAGGATTCAATCCACATCTGCATATCAAGGATTCAATCCCCCCCCCCCCCCGCATTTAATTGGAAGCATTTACAGTAGAGTTTGAACACAAACCATAATCGGCCACTGTGACAGGACTTTTATCTGATTTTGAATGAACATCTGACTGCAACAGCGCCTGTTGTACCTTCTAAAGGAAATGAAAACACAACCAATATCAACTTGGAATGATCTAAGGTATTGCTAAACATCTAATTACACCATAAGTCCATAAGTGACAAACAAGTAGTCACATAAAGGCCATATGGTAAGACAAATAAATCCCAAGGTGATCTTTATATCATTGTGAAAAAATAAAATATCTGAGAAGCAATTAGCAACAGTTTATCAGACTTAAACTAATCTAACAGTGTCTATACATGGTCATACACCGATACATTGTACATATCCATGCATTCACTTTGTAAAGAAGTTGTGCCCTTTACCAAACTATATGCTGATTGCACTCTACTGTTAGAAACCAGATCATTTGTTACCAACCTTGTCAGTGGCATAATAACACTATAATTACTTGGCAAAGGTTTTAAAGTGTTGGAAGGAGAACAACCTTAGGCAAAAAACTATTTGTTCTCCCTAATTTGTGTGTAGCAAGAACTTAGTTCCCTCACAGTACCCCTCCATGACTTCTTCAGATTCATTCTCTTATCAAATGGCTGTCATTGTCCTCTCATTAAGATAGCTAAGGGAAACCCAACATCCTCTAGCCAGCCCAAACAAAATCCTTATGTAAAGACAACATATAGGTATACTATGAAACATCTATGGTCTCCAAAAAATGGTGAGTTCCAATCCTAAATAGTCAAAACTATCTTTCAATGATATGAAGCTACAGTATAGTAAAGAGGATAAGACAGACAATCTTCCCGCATGTATTGAAATTGTATACAACATGACAAGAACTCTCTAATAACAGCAGCAAACTAAAGGCATAAACATGATCATCAGTACAAGACAACAAAGTGGCGAATTCGAAACATGGGTTCTACTCAAGATAACTGTTAGCTTTCTCAGTTTTTCTAAAACCAATTAACACTTCCAAGCTTACTCCAATTACCATACTTGCTCTTTCACTGCATATATGGGCTCTAAATATCATTGTACTGGCTTGGGTAAAGGTTTTCTTGTATGCATTGTGTATTATTAGCAACATACAAATAATCATCATCAGTACACTGACATTTGAACCCCATAAAAGCAATCAAGCATCATAGACAAATGATGGGGCACATTAACAACTTGGGTCTTGCTCAAACTGATATTTTAGTTCTGGGTTTTGCTCACTAACACTACCAATCTACCATCTAAAAAAAAAGTTCCTGAATTCCAGTTAATATACACAAAAAGATTACAACTTTGCAATCAAAAAGGGTCAAAAGAGAAAGAGATTATTAATGCCTGGCAGAGGCGAGCGGCGACGGAGGCAGCTTTCTTGGCAGCAGCGAGCTCCTTCTCGTAAGACATGGAAGCTCGAATTGGTGAAAAGACCCTTTTGGGTTTGGAGTTGGAAGAGAAGAAGAGAGAGTGTGAGACTGTGATTTTGGGGTTTGAAAGATGCGGAATTTTGGGTACTGCTCTCAAGCAATTTATAGCCATCTCTCTCTCTCCCCCCTTTCTCAAGCAATTTATGTCATTCTGGATATATTTTTGTAATTTTTTATATTTGTTTTTATTTGTATTTGTATTGGTAAACGAGAACGTATTTAGTGGTAAATAATACAATTTGTTATATTTTTGGTAGATACTTAGGGAGGAGCACCGTGCTTTTGGTAATTGGTAGATACACCTAACTAGATCCTTTGATGCTTACTTAACAAATAGACACTTTTGACACAAGTAGTTTTTGCTTGTTGTTGGACAAAGAGGTCAATAATTTAGTCTTCTATTGCACGGACACGGCACGACATGGCGACATGACAAAACTTAAAAACTGAATATCCGACACGGTTTGGACACGGCAAATAAAATTATATATTTATTATTTTTAATAAATAAAAATATACTTAAATATAAAATAAGTTCATTACATTACCAAAATAATGTTCTAAATTCAATTCATTGCATAACCATAAGAAATAACATTAAAGAGAGTCAAATGCAAATGATAGAAATTCATAATTAACAATATTAGAAGTAGCAGACCTCTAACTTAAAATATAACATTAAAAAAAATCAAATTTGCAGTAGGTTGCTGACAAAACTGGGCAGTAGCTTGTTTTTAAAAATGGACAGTAGCTTTAAAAAAAATTGATAAATGATGTGGCGTGTCGGTCAACATGTCCGAAACGTGTCAGAAAGTCAACATTTTCCGACACGCCACGTGGCGTGTCGGACACGTATTTTTCCGTGCCAGGCGCCATGTAAACCTTCTCAATGTCAAAACTCAAAACCATCAAATTTTACAAGCAGTAGACCTAAAGAGATTAGTAAAACTGAAACACGTATGAAATAGAAGACTAGCTCTATGCTAGCATCTGACCCCTTAACTCTTTGTGGTGAACAAAATGTAACCTGAAACTCAAAAGCCAACATATCGCTTCACAAATAATATAGATACAATTATATAAAAATAAGAACAAGAAATAAACAATAAATGGATCATGAACCTTTATCCTTGATGGTCAATCGATCCAAGCCTAAGTCTTCTGCACTGCATCTCATTGCGGTATTCTTTTGGATGGGGCAAGAACTTGTATTACCAAGTGTATGAGAGAGTGTAGTGACCTAAGCTTTTACAGAGAATTAGATATTCTATAACCTCACATAAAGGTAACATTTTAAGTCCAAATCCCTAACTAATTGTAGTTGCATACCTTATTAGACAAACTTGACAAATCAAGTCATATTAGATTCATCATTTATTTACTCTGAATTACCGTAAATAAAACATTTTGGATTAAAGTCTCATAATTCTCCAATTACTTATTCTGCATATATTGGTAATTAGTTGTTGATCCTAGATGTAAATTAATGATAAAGTCCAATTTAGTCTTACACAAAAGGAAAATATTTGCGTCCATACTAATATGTACTTGTGCGTCCGAACTCTCTCTTATATACATACTTTCGTCAATGTAAATCATAATCTTAACTATTCAAAAGTTAGATTAACCAATAAAGATCACCTGTGCAAAAAATCAATGTAAACAAAAATTGTTTGCTTAGCCAAATGAATCAAATAAATTGACGGCTAATCATGAGACTGCTAACTTTCACCAGAGCTGTCCATTTGTTTAACGCAATCAGCTAAGCAAGCGAATTTTGTTTACATTGTTTTTTGCAGAGATGATCTTTATTGGTTAATCGAACTTTTGAATGGTTAAGATTATGATTTTAATTAATAAAAGTATGTAAATAACTAAATAAGAGAGAAAGACTAGATGCACACGTACATACTAGTCTGGACGCAAGTATTTTCCTACACAAAATAGGTGCCTCCTCACGGAAACTTATGTATTCCAAACTAGTTATATTCTGGTCGTGTGCAACTCTAGTTTTCTTCTTGAGCGACAGTTGAAGACGTCTCTACCATTTTCATCCTCGTCTCTTCCAACTTCACTTGCAACATATGTGCATGTGGTCTTCATTATTGCAAAAATGTTACAATGACCACTACTAGCAAAAAACCAATTCACACGGATTTATGTGACAATGAATATTGAAAGACATGGATATATGTAAAAGATGCAAGTTCACACAGATAATCATGTGAGATAAGAAGAATTGGGTCCACATTTACATATTTATTACAAATGGTAACAAAAGTCAGTGTGAAAGAACAACAGACACAGATATCTGTGAAAATGATAAAATATGTTTGCTGTTATAAACTAAGAATGAGATAGAGAGAAAAGAGAAGAACAAAATGTAAGGAGAGGGAGAAGTAGCATCTTATTATGTCTCATATGTCTCCTTTATATAGAGGTAGGGATTACAAGATAAGTCTCTATACTATTAAGATATTGCATATAAGTCCTCGGAAGATAAATGGACAGACACTTGATTGTAAATATTTACAACACTCTCCCTTGGATGTCCACCAATAATAAAATGTTGGATGCGCTTAGTGTTGCCTCGTTAAAAACCTTGCCAGGTAATAAAAACCATGTGGGAAAAAACAACTCTGGTCGAAGGAGAAAAAGAGTGCAACGCGCATATGTCCTACGTAGCATACTTCTAGATGCTCCCCCTGATGAGAATCTCCCCCTGATTGTTGCAAGCTTCATATATCGTAAATAGTTGTCTTAAAGATGGTGTTCCCGCATTCTGTGTGATTCATCCCTTCAGCAACCACACCGAAACAATTGGCGCTAGGAGGAGGGCCCTCAAGTGGTAACCCTCGCATAGCTCACCATGAGCATATTCCTCATTTGGCCGGAATTCCACTTTCTCTGGGAAAATCAGCTTTTCAAGCTTCAGGGTTTCTTAGTGTGGGAAATACGAGAGAGGAAATAGATCTGGATTTCCTTTCTTCTCCATGGTTGGTTTCGGCCACCGGAAAGGTAACTCACCTTCCCAGTCAACATACTCACCATCTTCCAATGAATCTGGTGCCCCCCCCCCCTCCCGACCTCTGGCCAAGGCCCACGCACCGGTGAGCAGCAACCCCCCCAGAACTGATCTGGACACCCATACAGGGACACCCAGAACTACTCTGACCCATGAGCCCTCCCCGGCCTCCCAAGCACCTGACCACCCCCTCCACGGCCTCCCGAGCTCCCGGCGCCCCCCTTCCCCGGGTCTCAATCGCATCCAGACTACACAGCTCTCCATCCCGACCTCTCGGGACTCCTCTCTCCCGGCAGTAGGATACAACAATGGACACCCATCCCAGTAGCGAGACTAGCCACGCCAGTCACGGCGGCGACACAAGGTCCCGACAGAGATATGCTCTCGGTCTCGCGACCCCAATCTCGGCACCCTCCCCTGGGGCCCCTACCACCAGGACTTGCCTTCGCCTTTGGCACCCGCTTGACACCCCTCCCATACTTATATCCACAATGTGAGCTAAATTGTCTGACAACCTTTATTTAACAATTTCCTAGCAGTAATAGCTGATATCAAGCAACTCGAAATAACATCTCTTTCTCCTTGAAATACAACTTCAAATCCATCTGGACTTCGAAGCACTACTTCTTTTCGGAAACAATCTACCATAGCTCTATAAGCCTCTAAAAAGTCCATTCCCAAGATCACATCAAACTCCACAATATCTAAAGGGATTAGATCCGCCTTAAACTTAGTCCCTTCCACCAATACTTCACAACCACTAAACACCCAATTTATTCTCATCACCTCACCGGAGGGTAGAGACACATGCCACTCGCCTGGAAGAGACGATGATGGCACATTCGCATGGAGGGCAAATCTACTAGACATAAATGAATGTGTGGCTCCGGGATCAATTAAAATAAATGCTAGCTGGCCAAAAATTAATAACGTACCAATGATGACATCTGGAGAAGTACGACCATCCTGCTGAGTCATAACATGAAGTCTAGCACGAGTCATGGGACGTCCACGTTGACCACTACCCTGCTGAGAGCCACCTCTAGCTGCTGAACTGCCATGAGTACTAATACTGGAGCCTCTGGCTGCAGACTGGCCGGCTGGCTGAGTAGGAGTGGGGGTGGTCCTCTGAGCCAATAAGGGACAATCTCTCTTGAAATGGTCCAGACTACCACACTCATAGCACCCAGAAAACTGCTGCTGACTAAAAGAAAAAGTCTGACCACAAGACTAACAGAACTATCACATATACCCAATAACACATAGCATCCAAAGCATAAAATGCTAGTGAATCCGCCGCGGTCGGATCACCACTCTATAGGAACTATGTGCTTCTTAGGCAAATATGGTAGTACCAAGGAGGCAGGAAATGAAACCTAAAACTCTGATACCAACTGTCAAGACCCACCCCGAATTTCACCCTGAAACCCGAAGTAAGTCTTGCGGGGACCACCTCCAAGGAAAATTTACCGATAAGCAAAACTCCCTTGAAAATAGACAACCCTAACCTAGAAACTAAAGCGTTACTTTCCTAAATATTATTGAGCATCCTCCAAATCAACCCACAATTATACGAAAGTGAGAATATAATTACAAACTTCTTATATTCTAAAATAAAACATAAGTCTTAGCACATCACCAGAAAAATTATACGATGAACCCCAAAGAGTATTCAGAGCTACTAAATACTAGAGGAGCTGGAAAATACCCTAGTAGGTTAAACAGGTAACCTACTGGTGAAATGTGGCTGAGAAATGGGTAACTATGCCTCGTCGTCTCCTACTCGTACTAACCTGAACTCTGCAGACTGGGCATTTTTAAAACGAAGAGCCCAGGGGAAAAACATTCGTAAAAATTAGAGTGAGTGGACACAAATAAATAAAGAAAATATTTATTAACATTTATGTTTTCCCAATTTAATTTCCATAAAAATTATGTTGCATGCGACAGCTCAAAAACAGTCAAGTATCTGACTAGCTCCGGCTAGTCTCCAAAACTTAATAAAATACAGCCTCTCAGGCTAATATATATATATATATATATATATGTATTTACACTCGCCCATACTCCCTATATAAATTAATAATAATCTATATAGGGCTACTACGCTCGCGTCCAACGCTCACGTCACGCCTTAATGCGGTGATACACTACGCCATTAAAGTGGACAGACGGGTGTATAAATATTTGCTCATACCCCTTATATGAATTAAACACTCATATAAGGCTACTACGCTTGCGTCCAATGCTCACGTCACACCATAATGCAGTTATATACTATGTCATTAAGGTGGACAGACACATATCACTAGCTAGCATTTATATACATACCCTCCTTAAAAATATATTATAATTTACCGAAAATCCCATTTTCGGTAACTCACCACAATGAGTAAAATCGTCAAATAAAAATGACGTCAAATGGTCCAACCAAATAAACAATTGCATGCACATTATTTAAACCAAAAGTCCACTCACAAATTAGGCCTAAGCCTGAAGTCGGTCTGAAACCTTTTCTGCTCGAGCTTCCTCACGTCCTGATCCAAGAACATAATTAAATCCTCAACTATATACTAACGCTTATAAAAAAATAGGCAAAATTAAATGTGGCCTTATCTACTCTCATTCTTACCCAACTTTGCAAATCTTAAAATTGATACCGTCCAAAGTTCACCACAAATATCGGCGGCCTTAAATCCACCTTCTACGGCCGAAACAACAATAATCTAAAGGCCGGATTCTATCTAAATTAACGGCCAAAATACCAAACTTTGAAAAATCCCAAACCTATCCAAAATTCCTCCAAAAATTCCTAAATTCACATCATTAACCTCCCCTTAATATTGCACATCTAAAATCATAAAATTTCCCAAAACAGCGGCGGCCGGCGGCCGACTCCGGCGACCTCCAATAGCTACCAAATTTTAACAGCATCTTCCTCTCAATCTCCTCTACAACTTTCCTAACTAGCACAAACACCAATTCCAAGCCTAACTATGCCAATCGAACGAAAACATCTAATAAGTCCTAGAATTTCCTTTACCGATTTCTCCTTACCTAGCTCAAGAGAGAGGGAGTCCTTTGGAGGGGTTGCTGCACGGGAGCAGGGCTTTCCAACGAGCTAAGCCGCTCCGGCTATGGTGGCCGAAGAAGCAATTTCCGGCGACGGGACAGTCGGCTGCTAGAGGCAGTTTCCTCCCGCTCGGCGGCGTCCCGCGCGCAGTCTCTGGTGGCCGGACGGCAGCGGACGGTGGTCGGAAAGTTTTCGGCAGAAGGAGAGGGATCAGGAGCGGTTGCGGGGGAGAGAGAGAGAGAGAGAGAGAGAGAGAAGAGATTGGGCTTGACCAAAAACAAGGGCCCGGTCCAACTTAATAAACATAACCCAACCCCAAAATTTAACACCCCAATAAAACTTACCTTTTTAATTGATAACTTTTCCATGCTAACTCTGATTTTAACACATAGCATGTCTACGAACTCGTAATAACATCCTCTACGACTTTTATGAAGAAAGTTTTCCCAAATTCCAAACAGAAGCAAAAGACAACTTTGGAGTCTTAAATAGTAAACGGTTACTTAAAACGGTAAAAGACCAAAATAATACCAAAGTAAATAACCGTAAAATAACTTAACAACCGGGGCGTGACACCACCACCATGTTCTCTCCCGGCACTGGGGGACTTGGGCAACAGCCTTATATGCCGGCATTTACCGCACCTCATGATGTGCTCTCGGTACACTTTGGCACCACCCGCCTTGCCCATCGGCATCTTGGCTACGCTCCCTAGCGTGCTCTCGATATCCTTGCCATGCTTCTTAGCGTGCTCTCGCTACGACACATCGATAGTCACCTTTTGACAGCTCTACACATGCCCTATCGGCAACATCATTATGTCCTAGCGGCACCTATCGTCATGCCTCAGCGGCACTCTTCGCCACACCTTGATGGCACACTTGCCTCGATGGCGAAATGGTGAACTATGTTTGGTTTGATCCCATAAACGGGTACGTAGGCACTCTAGCACTCACCTAGAGCCAACCACAAAATATATCACCACAATCTCCCCTTGGAACGCATGCTGGAATAGCTCAGCTAGCTAGAGCATATAGCTGGTACAAATCAAAGGCATACAAACATGCCGGTACCCGTTGCCCACACGAGATGCTCGCTAGCGGTACCTCAACTTCGACCCCCGATCGCCCTGCAATCCCCAGACACTACATGGGAGCAACAACCCCAGTGTCTCAGTCATATATAGCAACACACGACATACCCCACTTAGAGGAAGCCGGTCCATCCCCTCTCTTGCATGGGGACTTGGGGGACTGGAAACTGGTTATGTCGCCACTAGTAAGACCCGTACTCTCGATATCCTATCAGATAAAGTCCCCACCCAAGAGAGTCTCTTGACTGCGGACTTGGGGACTTGTTAGTACATCGTAGAACAACGGTCATACTCGTCTAAGAAGACACGAATTGCCGCATAAAATGGGCTTGGGCCTTAACTAAGCCCAAGAAACCTACACTATCCCTCGAGGACATAATGGTAATACACTCTCTAATAAGGGCAAAGTGGTATTTTTAGGGTGCATCCACCCTATCTCTATAAATACCACTCTCCACCTCTCATTTAGGGACACTCCATCTCCACCCTATTCACACCTCATTTCTACTCACATATGGCTGACTTAGGCATCGGAGGGTCGAAGACCGGCAAACCCGGTCTTCCCTCTTACGCTCTTTATTCATGATTGACAGGTTATGTGTCACGCCCCGACTCTTAAATTTTACCTTAATTACTAGCATTGTGGTAATAAGAATTTTACCGTCTTCGTCATTGAATTTATAGTCCTAAAGTCTCTAGAGGTGTATTGAGGGACGAATATTTCGAAAGAATTATTCGAAGGAAGAAAATATGACGACGGTAAAAATGGTAAATTTTAGCTAGTAAAAGGTAATTTTTTTGGGGTATTATTTTGGGGTGTTAAATTTTTGGAATTTGGGTTAAAAATAGTGTTGGATCGGCTGGGCCGAGCCCAACCCATTTCTTCCTCTTTTCTTTCTCTCTTTTCCTCCCGATTCTCTCTCCCCGAGCCCTCCCGACCGGAAAACTTTCCCGACGCCGTTCGCCGCCGTCCGGCCGCCCCAGACCGCCGCACCGGTCCCAAACGATCGGTCTCCAACCCAGCTACAGTTCTAGACCGGTGGCAGCCTCCCTAGCGCCGCCATGAAGGAGGAATCGACACCGAAAGCCCCGACTGCCGAAAGCTACTTCTCGCCGGAACTCCTTCCTTCGGCCACCATATCCGGCGAGCCTTAGCTCAAAAGGAAGCCCTCCTCCCGTGTTTCAATCCCTCCAAAGGGCTCCCTCCATCTCGAGCTAGGTAAGGAGAAATCGGTATTTGAAATTCTAGGGCTTTATTGTGTGTTTGTGTTCGATTGACTTGGTTAGGCTTAGAATTGGAGTTTGTGGTAGTTAGGAATGTTGTAGAGGAGGTTGAGAGGAAGGTGCTGTCAAATTTTGGTGAGCATCGGAGGTCGCCGGAGCTGGTCGACGGCCGCCGGCGCCGCCACCGAGAAAATGTTTTTGGTGGAGAATATTATGAGGAGTTTAATGGAATGAGTTTTAGAATTTTTGGAGGAGTTTTGGATAGGTTTTGGAATTTGTTAAGTTTGGTATTTTTGGCGGATTAATAAGTTAAAATCCGGCCATTAGATTATTTTTGATGATTAGGACGTTGGAAGGTGTTTTTGGGGATGTCTGTATTTTTAGAGATTTGTGGTTGACAGTGAAGTTAAGATTTAGGACGATACGCATGGTTGAGCGCGAGAAGCTCATATTTAATTATGCCTATTTTCTTTGAACGTTGGGATATTATTTGAGGAATTATTTATGTTTTGGAACAGGACGCGAGGAGGCTCGAGCAGAGGAGACCTCCGACCGACGTCAGACTTAGGCCTAAGTTGTGAGTGGACCTTTGTTTTAAATAATGTGCTTTAAATGTTTTATTGTTGGAATTTATCCTGAATTGAGAATTTCAGTGTTTGTACTCATTTTTTAACGTTTATGAGTATAATATGTATATGAGAGAACGCTAGCTAGCAATACGTGATTTCCCCTCATAATGAGGAAAAATGCCATTATGAGGTGACGTGAGCGTTAGACGCAAGCGTCGTAGCCCTGTACGACTTTCTACTTTTTAAGTTCATTCTATGTTTTTAGATTCATTCATAGAATTCGTACAAGGAGTAAGCACGTATTTATACCACCCGGTCGTTTCCCCCATACTGAGGAAAAATGTCATTATGGGGTGACGTGCGCGTTAGACGCGAGCGTAGTATCCTGGTATGACTATCTACTTTCAAGCTTATTCATAAATAGCATACATGGAGTAGACGGGTGTGAATACATACTGATATAATTATATAATTTTAGCCTGAGAGGCTGTATTTGTTTAAGATTTGGTGACTAGCCAGAACTAGTCGTGTCCATGAAAGTTTTTCTTGGGGAAATATTATTGTTGTCGAGATTATTTTGTCCACTCACCCTGACGTGATTAAATATTTTCCCCTGGGCTTTTCCTTCGTTTTAATTGCTCAGTCTGCAGAGTTCGGGTGGGGTCTAGAAGGAGGCGCCGAGGCATAGTCACCCACTTTTCCACTACTGTTCGCCAGTAGGTTATTTGTTTAAACCCACTAGGATTTCTATCAGCTTCCGTTGTCTTTCTTGTAGTAGCTCTGAATATTTTCGGAAAAATAATTGTGTATTATTTTATTCAGTTATTTGGATTAAAGTGAAGATTAATATTTTGGGTTAAGAGGGTGTTCTATATTTTTCCGGGTTAGGGTTGTCCATTTTCAAGGGAGGTTTGCCGAGTCCTTCGGTAAATTTTCCTTGGAGGTGGTCCCCGCAGGACTTACCTCGGGTTTCAGGGTGAAATTCGGGATAGGTCCTGACATTATGGGTCTTGAAGATGGTGTTCCCGCATTCTGTGTGATTCATCCCTTCAGCAACCACACCGAAACAAGAGTAAAACAAACATCCAAATATCAAACTGGAAGAAAATCAAGGAAGGGATATGTTGTATCAAGTAATACAGAAAATTAAAGAGAATCAAACCGAGAAGGAACTGAAGAGCAAACTAAATCCCGATCTCTATCCATCGATTAAGAGATTATGATCTAGATCTATTAATGTACGTTGTTCATATCGCTTAATCTTCACCTTATACCTCCGGTTTGGGCCCTAATCCCGTTTGAGAGCACATGACATTGTGATTTCATTTGTTGTTGGGGCGTTTCAAATTCGCATATGTGAGAAAATTTCGGCAGCATCTCCCTACAGTTCCCCAAGTGCACGAATATCTATACCTAGTATGTACTCGATAAAAGAAGATCCTAACGAAATATATATACCCACAACCGAAAACGAAACGCACCAACAACAAACAGAATCTCTATGTCATATGCTCCCAAACTGTCCAAAAATGGGACAATTCGAAAACCATTTTGTTAGACACAGTCGTAACATAATGGTTCTCCAACGGGATTTCTAAGGGTAACAATATATTGATCAATGTATAAGAATATTATAATTCTTAATTACATGATTTATCATTTTATTTTTTATCATTTGAATACACAAATGATTTGTATGAAAACGAAAATTTGATATTAAACATATAATTATTAATCATACATACAAAAGCTAAAGATATATATATATACAGCCCTTCTCAGTTGCGGACGTCCACACCAATGATTTTGGTGCGAATTTTCATTTTTGCACCACTTTTCGATCGAATTTCCTCATCTCCACCGTCTAGTACCTAGATAATATTGTGTAGATCATCGCTACAAAATTTCAGCCAATTTGGTAATCGTTAAGGCCCTCAAAATGACGTCTTTCTGTTACAAACATGAACGGTTCACGTTTGACAGAATTCAGTCTGTCCATTGGGTTTTCGAGTTTGAGGGCCTTAACGATTACCAAATTGGCTGAAATTTTGCAGAGATGATCTACAAAATATTATCTAGACACTAGACGGTGGAGATGAGAAAATTCAATTGAAAATTGGTGCAAAAATGAAAATCCGCACCGAAACCATTGGTGCGGACGTCCGCAGCTGAGAAAAATCCTATATATATATATATATATATATATATATACACACACACACACACACACACACATATAATATTATACGTACAAACATATTATACAGTATACACACATATCCAGTAATTATATTATCCTCACAAGTAAGCAACATTCCATCAAAATTGGACCAGCAAAGTCGCCGTAAAGTTCGCCGGAAAATATGCCTAAATGAAGAAACTAGATTAATTAAAGTAGTTACATACCAATTATGAGAGAAGCAGCTCTTGAAGATCGATCAAATTCATGAAGAAAAGTTTCCAAAACTAGATTTGGATCGGATGATAAATTCTATGAGGGGGGGGGGGGGAGAAACTATGCCTTTCTTCTGCGTTCTCTTCTGGGCATAAGTTGTATAAATGATGTTTTTACATAGCCAATGGAATATTCAGTCGCCTAAGATAAAAGGCGTCAGAAAAAATATTCGTTCTGCATTGTGTCAGGCAATAATGGCATTTCTTAGGCGACGGAAAAAATCGTCGGCTAAGAAAGACATATTCGTCGCCTAAGAATTACTTAGCCGACGGCACAGCGTTCGTCGCCCTATACCTACTAAGCAGACGAAAAATGATTCGTCGCCTAAGACATCCTTACCGATAGAAATGTGTAGTCGCCTAGGAAGATCTTAGTCGACGGAGTGTGTCGAAAGTCAGTTTTCGTCGCCTAAGAGTTACTAAGCCGACGAAAGACAATCGACGGAAAATATTCGTCGCCTATGATTTACTAAGTCGACGAAACTTAGACGACGAATGTTGTTTTGCCGCAGAGAAATATCTTAGTCGACGGATGTCACCACAGTCATTTTCCGTCTCCTAAATAGGTCTTAGGCAATGATTGTGTTGTCCTATACAATGGTTGTTTTTCCGTCGATGAAGATGATCTTAGGCGACGAAATTTTTTTTTTCCCGTCGCCTAAGATGAGATTTCCTGTAGTGAGGGTTTTTTGTTTCCCCTAGGGTTTCATTTTTCTTTGTTGCTCAGCACCCATTCCTCGATTGCTCATCAAGACTAACAAGGTTTCAACCTATTTCGCAACCGCTCTCGCCATTCACGAGGACAGTCTAGCCAATCCTGGCGTGATTTCACGGCCTCCGAATGCCTTAGCTCCCTCCTTTGAAATTGGCAGGTTGTTGTCCATGAAGAAGCGCCTCCCAGATCCAAAGGTGGTGATCGGAACCCTGACTTCAGTTTGGGATCTCCATAACCCTCTCTAGGTACGTTCGGTGGGAGATCGATACTTGCTCAAGTTTTCACGCCCTGAGGATCGTCGTCATTTGATCCAGGGAGGACCATGGTTCTTTGGATGATCCAATTTCATTCTCTTGGAGTATGATGGTCTTTCTGATGTGGCCACTGCTCCGATCTTTTCTATGCCAGTGTGGGTCGAGATCTTTGGACTCCCACCACGCTTGTTCACAGAAGAGGCTGCATGAAAGGTCAGGGACCTTCTAGGGCAGGTGCTATTCCAGACAAGATCGGTTTGCGGCATGGAACTTTGGTCAAGGTTTGGCTTATCCATGATGTATCGGATCTAGTGAGGGAGGTGTTTCCTCCGATGCCTTTTGAATTCAATTTGGGTGATCTGAAGGCGACGGTCATGCTCTTGTTCAAGTATGAAAGGGTGCTAGGGTTTTGTCGAGTTTGTGGACTGTTGGAGCATCGATCTCAGGGATGTGGTGGTCCGCTGGATGTGACGAAGGTGCAGAAGATTAGTTTGGTGCTGGTGGTAGAGGCTGAGAGGGATATCCTAGGGTTTGGACTCTCTCCTGCCATCAAAAACCCTAACCCTAGCTTTCGGCAGGGATTAGGGTTGGATGGGGTTCGTTCGAATCCTCTTCCTCCTCCGGTGAATCCCTTGTCAAGTGGAGTTCTCTTGACTCCGAGTCCGAGTTCGTCGTCATCACAGTCAGGGAGTATCTTCCCCATACCTGGTGTATCAACCTCAGAGTTGGCAAGGCAACTGGCTTAATTTGCTCAAATCTCCATTCCCGACTATGCCGCAGTTCTTAGGAAAGGGTTCAGAGGGTCCATCGGTTATTCAGATTCCAGCTGCAGTCTTTGATCCGGTTATCGTAGTGAAGATGGATGCTGATTTAACTGTCATTTTGATGGGTAAGAGAGCTCGGAGCGATGGCGTTCCTATGGAGGTAATCCCCTATGAGCCTTCTTTTGTACCTGAGATGTATTTGGCTTTTAAGGATGGCAGGATCCAAATCTCGCGGGTGAAGAAGAAGAAACATGGAAGACCTTTTGGTTCCAAGAACAAGAAGAAAATAGTGGAGGTGCAGCCAGGGAAGGCGGGAGCTAACTCTGGGGGTCCTAAGAAAGCTAAGAAGCAAAGTTTTTGGGAGAGAGTTCTGGTGGCTCTTCAGAGATGGCGGATCAGTCTGTGGTGGTGATAGAAGCTGTTGTCGCTGCCGACTCTAGTGATTTGGTGTCGAAGTCTGGGGAGATCCCTTCTGCGTAAGGTGATTCCGATTTGGTTCAATAAGTTGGCAGGCACCGCTGACAGGTTTTGGTTTTGGTTACTTGGTTATAACTTATGTGCTACAGGGTTATGGTTTTCGACATTGGTATTTGCTTAGACTATAGATAGTTTCGCATGGTTCAATTTTTACATAGTCCGCAAAGACGGATCGTGTTTATATTGTTTGCCTACTTTTGATTAATGCTTATCATCCCCCATTTCAAAAAAAAAAAAAAAAAAAAAAAAAAAAAAACGAAACGTAGCTATTTCAAAACTAATCAATGGAGAAGATTATGTGCTCAAGTGATTAACTCTAACAGCCAACATAAAGTAATAAGCTTAACAAACTTAGAACCCTCATAAGTTGTTATTGATGAAAAGATCATTGAGACTTTGAATTAACTCAATTAAGTCATTAATTTGCATTATTGGTAATGTCATTAATTGCAATCGGCAAGATTCCAAACTTGATTAATTGAGGGGCAATTGCTCAAGAGATGGGAGATAGTCTATTTTAACTGATTACATAAAAGACATGAATTAGTACTGATGCAATCAAATTGAAATAACCAAACCAAAAGCTTTAATTTATATTAAGACTGGTCAAGTCAACCTGTTTTTGTTTTCTCAGTACTAATTGTAATTCAGTCAACTAATGAGCTGCTAATTAATTAGCCTTATCTGTAATGCATGGTTAGTAGTATACTGCCCTACAGCTCAGTCACACGTGGCCTTGTGTCTGTGGCTCAGTCCTTGTATATATAGTATGCGATGATAGCAGCTAAGGTAGCCAGGTAGCACTCAAGAATTATTCAACATCAATATATCAAGGTTTTTCTCTATTTTCATATTTGTCTATTCATATTTTTATGGTACCAGAGCCCAGGTTTGATCTGTGGACATTATTCTAAAGCTTCAAATTATTTTTGCTTCCGCTAAGCTATTTATTGCTAGTATTTTGTCAAGATTTGAAATGTTATGAGCTTATATTATGAGATCTATACATCCATTGTGAAGTCCAGTTGCTAAATCTCATGTTATTGATAATTCATATCTGTCAGTCATCTATTATCTGTTTATGTTAAACAAAGGCCTTGATATTGTCTATGTCTATAACAAAGAAGCATATTTGAACAGTTCTCTACAAGCTATTATATAGATCTGCTTTATTCAAGTCAAAGTTGAGTGCTTGCGTCTAGATCTGAGGTTAGCATTATAAAGTCATTGTTTTCCCTCCTTTTTCCTGTTGATTTGATAAAAACAATCCTTCATTCGAGATACTCAATGGTTAAAAGACTGCTTCTTGTTGAGTCACAATGACAACATCAGCTTCCCCTACTCAGCCTGTTGGTGCACCCTCATCTGGTCTCAATCAGGCCACTGTGTTTTTACCAAGCATAATTCTTGATGAGTCGAACTACTCAGCTTGGTTGTACAGCCAAGAGAATTTTCTTGGTAGCTTGAACCTTCTTGGATACATCGATGGCTCGATCCCTTGTCCTCCACAATTTATCTCCTCAATTGATGGCTCCACTTGTCACACCCCAATTTTCGAAAGAGAATTTTCAAAAATTTTGGCATGATCTAACTTAAAATATTAACATCCCAACCTGTTACAACAACAACAACAACAACAATTACAAAATAGAATTTCCCACAAAAACTATCTCTGAAATAAGATTACCCTTCCTTGTTTACATAACGTGCAAAACAAGAACATGAGAACAATCTCATGATTTTAATACAGTCTACTCAATTCTAAAACTATACAGAGTCTGACAAAAATAAGGAGAACCCTGCTACTACGCCTCCGCCTCAACCCTGCTGATCCTCACCTGCAGGTCTAACCCCTACACCAAGAATTGGTGCACCGGGATTGTAGAATAACAAACCCGGTAAGCTAAAAAGCCCGTATGAGTAAACTCAAAAATAAACTCCACATTTAGCACATCCAACAATTTAACACATCCAACATACCCCAAATGAATTTTGATCAATAAATAAAAACCACACATTAACAAGAAATGTACCAATGAGTCCCAGATATTTAGTAAATACCCCTCATGATTTACAACAACAATATGTTTCTACAATCCCGGTAAGCTAAAAAGCCCGTATGAGTAAACTCAAAAATAAACTCCACATTTAACACATCCAACAATTTAACACATCCAACATACCCCAAATGAATTTTGATCAATAAATAAAAACCACACATTAACAAGAAATGTACCAATGAGTCCCAGATATTTAGTAAATACCCCTCATGACCTACAACAACAATATGTCTCTACAATCCCGGTAAGCTAAAAAGCCCGTATGAGTAAACTCAAAAATAAACTCCACATTTAACACATCCAACAATTTAACACATCCAACATACCCCAAATGAATTTTGATCAATAAATAAAAACCACACATTAACAAGAAATGTACCAATGAGTCCCAGATATTTAGTAAATACCCCTCATGACCTACAACAACAATATGTCTCTACAATCCCGGTAAGCTAAAAAGCCCGTATGAGTAAACTCAAAAATAAACTCCACATTTAACACATCCAACAATTTAACACATCCAACATACCCCAAATGAATTTTGATCAATAAATAAAAACCACACATTAACAAGAAATGTACCAATGAGTCCCAGATATTTAGTAAATACCCCTCATTACCTACAACAACAATATGTGTACTCATGGGTCCCAGATACCATCAAGTATCTCCTATGACCTACACCGACAGACGGACTAGAGCTCTATTCCTAACCATAACCAATCACCCGGCCAAAAGCTTTGAACCCGGTTTGACTGTCCAATAACAATTCACAAAATAAAAATAGCATCATAACCGTAACCAATCACCCGATTAAGGGCTTGGAACCCGGTTTGGCTATTAAATATCAAAACACAAAAATGATAGATAACATCTTAACCGCAACCAATCACCTGATTAAAGGCTTGGAACCCGGTTTGGCTATTTATCTAAAATAAATCACAATATTACAACATCATCATCAACAACACAAGGTCACATCGTAAATTATATCCTTCCACATAAATAAATTTACATAAACAATTATAGATATTTGATAAGAATAATCTATTCAATAACCAAACATTATGATTACATGAACCTTAAAAATAATCATAAAATAGGAAAACATGTTTTAACTTACCTATGAGCCGTTGGCGATCAAGCTCATATATTTTAAAACAACAAAAACATAATATTATTTTTCTTTATTTATTTGTTTATAATTATCATAATCATTATCACAATCATCATCATAATAATCATCACAATCATCATCATAATCATCATCACAATCATCATCATTATAATCATTATCATCATCTTAATCCTCATCAAAAACATTCATCATAATAATTTGGTCCAAATGTGAACCTTGGTGAGATTTACTCACCTAAATACTCCCGCTGCGTCTTCACAAAAACACAAGAGCCAAGCTAACCACAACCTCACACATCACCTAAAATCACAAAATTAAAAAACCTTAGAAATCAAAATACTAAAGGATAACACAATACCCTTAAACTAACCCTTAGCTCAAGGGAGAACAATTTCCCAAGGTCATTGAACTCAACGACACAATTGAGCTACCTCAAATCTTCAAAACCTAAACTCAAACTCCACCAAGCCAAAACAAATAAACCTAAGTCCTAACATGCAAACCTTGCTCAAAACTTAGCCAAACTATCACCCAACATGATCACAGCAGCAAGGACTAGCTAACCACAGAAAACAAGGCCACAACTCGGCCGGACGCGCAGCCACAAGCGGCGGCGAGTGAGCCCCACGCGCCACCCCAAAACTTCCGAATTAGGAGAAACTCACAACATGAAACTTGTAGATTGAAGTACGGTGAACAACTTTAATACCTGGGGTTTTGACTGGTTCGGCCGGGATCGGCCGGAAAACGGCCCGAAAATTCAAAACGGAATCAAAAACAAAAGCTGCAAAACCGGCACCAAAATTTTGATTTTCAGATCACCAAACACGTATAAACATCACTAGGGGAAGGAAAGGAGCAAGACTCAGCTAACTCTCGCCCGAAACGCCGCCGAAAATCGCCGGTTTTCCGGAGATACAGCAGCTGCTCCGCAGCCCCGTGGCGGCTTCCAGGCGGCGCGACGGCGGGCGGGACTGCTCCAGAAATGGAGAGGAGGTCCGTGCGGACCGAACGGGACCGGCGGCGTCCAATTTGGTGGCCGGAGGAGGGAGAAAACGATTGGAGAAGATGGAGGTCGGAGGAGGTCGGGAGAGAGGAGAGAGAAAAGCTGATTTCTGAAATTCTAGGTTTCCAAAAATAACTCCCCCACATTTTTCTATTTATACAGTTTCCAAACCGGGAAACTAACTTCCTCTGATCATAACTTTCTCATACTACCTCCGTTTTGGGCGTGCCATATGTCTACGAACTCGTATCGACGAGCTCTACAACTTTCATGAAGGAAGTTTTCGAAGATAACTTACAGAAAATAAAGTCAACTTTTGAGCCTCTTAAAAGTCAAAGTACCTTAAAAATACTTCCGAAACTTCAACTTCGCACAAACTAGAGAATTTCCATAAATAATCCTTCATTAAATATGGAAATAACACAAGAAAAGTAAAATGAAAATCTAGGGTATTACACCACTTTTACTCCAAATGTGGACTTCGTAGTGTGGAAGACTCAAGACCGTAATATCATGAATATGATTGGTCAAACCTTAAGTTCTGTTGCTATGAGGAGTGTAGTTGGTAGCAAGTCATCTAAGGAACATTGGGAGAACTTGAGAATGAAGTTTGCTGCTCGAAATGGGCAAAACATCTTACAGCTGAAGACCAATCTTCAAAGCTTGAGGAAGGAAAGTGATGACATTGAAACATATCTTGATAAGATCAACGTAGCAAGAGATGTTTTAGCTACTATTGGTGTAGATGTGGATGATGAAGATATTGTAGTTACAGTTCTCAGAGGCTTGCCTGCAGAATTTCCTGCTATAAAAACTGTCATTCGAGCTCAGTTTGTGAGCTGCTCTCTTAGTGAACTCAAGAATCTCTTAAAAGCTGCTGAAATTGATATTGAAAATGAGAATCAGTTCTCATCTCCTCTCACTGCAATGGTGACTCAAAGTCAAACATCCTCAATGCAAAGTGCACGGTTTCCTCAGAACACCATCTCTAATCCCTCAAGCTCAAATGCTCTTGTGCATACTCTAACTCCCTCACAGACAGTGATTTCAGGTGCTCAAGTGCAGTCAAACTCTCAAGCTCCAAGTGTACCTCCAGGATTCTCTCAAGTTGATCCACCTCATGTTGTTGTGCAAACTGCAACTCCATATCCGGTAGAGGTTCACACTCAACAATCTTACTTTGCAGTCCTTGCAGGTCCTTGTGGTTATAACACTATGCAAGCCCCTCAAGCTCAGTTCCATGGCTTCTATGCTGGCAAAAGCAATAACGACAATGGTGCTCACAGGTTTAACAATGGAGGCAACCGAAAATTTGGAACCTTCAACCATGAAGGAAACAATAGAGGATTTAATAGCAATGGTGGTTTCAATAGTGGTTTTTCCAACTCAAGGAACAATTCCATCACTTGTCAAATTTGCAATAGGACTGGTCATGGAGCAAGAACATGCAGGTCTCTATCTATGCAAGGAGGAAACAATCAAAACTTTGGAGGCAACAACCAAAACTTCAGAAACAATGGAGGGAACAATGGTGGATGTATCTACTGTGGGCTGAAAAATCACAGAGTTGAGAGATGCTACTTTCTCTTTGGCTTTCCTGATGAACAACAACAAGAAAAATGTGAGAATAATCATGAGAACACTACCATGTTTGCAGCAACCAACAATGCTCCTCAGTTTTGGCTGGCAGACACAGGTGCAACTAATCATATCACTCCTTACTCTGCATCTATTTCAGTGCAAATTGGTAATGGATCTCAGCTCTCTATCACACACACTGGTAACTCAATGCTTGGTTTGCTTAAGCTGAACAATGTGTTACTTATCCCAAATCTTGCTGCACATTTGCTATCTATTCACCAATTGTGTAAACAAAATAACTGTATGGTGTGGTTTGATGAATTTATAATTGTTATTCAGGACAAGGTGTTGGGCAAAGTTCTCTATCAAGGGCTGAGTAAGCAAGGGTTGTATTCCATTCCTTTTGATTTGCCTTCCATCAACAAATCTGTAGAGAGATCCTCAGAAGTCAAGACTAACTCTTCATCAACCAAGTCTTCTTGTTTTGTTGGAAAGTTAGTCAAGCACAGTTTGTGGCATCAAAGGTTTGGGCACCCCTCAAATGAAGTATTCAAGGCAATGCTGAATAAGTGTAATATTCGTAGTTTAATGGATTCTGATCAGTGTTTGTGAACCATGTTTATTTAGGAAGTTTTCAAAGCTTCCATTTTCTAAGTCTCATAATAGATGCAAAGTCCCTTTTGAACTGGTGCATTCTGATGTTTGGGGCCCTGCACCATATCTATCTATTGATGGTTTTAGGTATCTTGTGCTATTTATTGATGATTGCACTAGGTTCACCTAAATTTTTCCCATGAAAACCAGAAATGAAGTCTTCAGTTATTTTAAATGTCTATGTGCTTTAGCTTCAACCCAGTTTTCTTTAAAAATGAAATGTCGTAGGAGTGATGGAGGGGGTGAATATATGGGACTGAAATTCAGGGAGTTTCTACAAGAAAATGGTATTGTTCATCAAATATCGTGCCCCTATACTCCTAAACAAAATAGAGCTTCAGAGAGGAAAAATAGGCATATTAGAGAGACAGCAGTAATCTTGTTTCAACAAGCCTCTCTTCCATCTCAGTTTTGGTATCATTCATGTGCCATTGCAACCTACTTGATTAATAGAATGCCTACTCCAAATTTGGATATGATGTCACCCTATGAGAAACTCTATAATTCCATTCCTCCTGTGGATATTCTTGGAGCATTTGGCTGCACCTGTTATCCTCTCTTGTTGAACAAAAGAAACAAGCTTCAACCTAAAACTGTAAGGTGTGTATTTTTGGGGTTTGTTGCAGGATACAAAGGGTACATCTCTTATTGCCCAGCCATAAGAAAATATATTATCTCTAGGCATATCTTCTTTGAGGAATCTAGCTTCCCATATGCTTCTGTCAAGGTCAAGTCACCATCAGCTTCACCACCTCCCAATGCAAGACAGTCAAAAACATAGCCTGGGACACCTTTCTTTACTCAGCTCATCTCTCAGCCCATCAGTTCAACACCTTGGTCCAATAGTGCTCCATGTGACTCTTTCACATGTCAGCCTCTTATTACCATTGTTGCTAATAATTCTCATAACAATGCAATTAATGCAGTTCAAGCTCCTAATCAAACTCAGTGCAGTGAGAGTGATATACCAAATGTTGATGAAAATCAATTTCATTCTTTTGTTGACAATGATCCTGTGATTTCAATGCCTTTTGAGACAAATGTCAATTCACCAAATGATGTAGTATGTCCATCTGTTCATGTTCAAAATCCTTCAAGTCCTCCATTTGATCCATCAGTAAATGCTGGAATTCACTTTGAAGAGGCTCTTGGTGACATCTCAGTTCAAACTCAGCCTGGTGCGGGATCTGTTTCAGTTGTCTTGGAGTGTGACTCAAATAGACCTTCTCATCAGATATCAGATGCAAACATACTTCATCTTGTAGCAGGTTTACATGTTGATCCAGACAACACTCATTCCATGCTCACAAGAAGTAAAAGAGGCGTAATAAAAAAGAAGTGCCTTCTTTCCATCATTTCTGGTCCATCTACTGATTCTGCAGAAGTTGAACCGAATTCCTACAATACAGCTCTCACAATTCCTGTTTGGAAGAAAGCTATGGAAGAGGAATACAATGCCTTGATGAAACAACAAACATGGTCTCTTGTTCCTCTACCTCCAGACAAAAACTTGGTGTCTTGCAAATGACATTTTAAAATTAAAAGAAATGCAGATGGGACTATTGCAAGACATAAAGCAAGATTGGTTGCAAGGGGTTTCAGTCAAGAGTATGGCATTGATTATGATGAGACCTTCTCTCCAGTTATTAGACACACCACAGTCCGGCTAATTATATCTCTTGCAGCATTTTCAAGCTGGAAACTTCATCAGCTTGGTCTTAAAAATACTTTTTTACATGGAGTTTTATCAGAGGAGGTCTATATGTCACAGCCAGGTGGGTTTGAAGTTGCTCCATCATCCTATGTGTGCAAATTACATAAATCAATCTATGGTCTCAAACATGCTCCCAGAGCTTGGAATGAAAGATTTACAGCCTTCTTGCCTCTGTTAGGGTTCAAGTCATCTTACGCAGATCCAAGTCTGTTCACTAAAATCACTGGAAGCTCAAAGGTATATTTGTTGTTGTATGTTGATGATATTATCATCACTGGCAATAGTGAAGATTTAATTGCTGAAATTAAAACATCTCTGCGAGAGGAGTTTGATATGACAGACTTAGGCCAGCTTCATTTCTTTTTGGGTCTGGAGGTGAAGTATCTGAATAATGGAAACATCTTTGTATCACAGCAAAAATATGTTGCAGAAGTAATTCATAAAGCTGGTCTTGATAGTTGCAACTCGCAACTCACTCCATGCCAATCAGGCTTCAAACTTGTCAAGGAAATGGGGAAACCTCTAGATCCTGGAGATAGTGTTCACTTCAGAAGTATTGTAGGCTATCTGCAATATCTCACATTCACAAGACCAAACATTGCGTACAGTGTTAATTTAGTATGTCAGTTTATGCATTGTCCAACTGAGGACCATCTCATTGCTGCTAAGAGGATCTTAAGGTACATCAAAGGGACCATGGATTTTGGCATTCACTTCAGGAGGGGTCCTATATGCAACAAGTCATCATTTTATCCAATTCATATGGATGCATTCTGTGATGCAGACTAGGCAGGTGATCCAAATGATAGGAAGTCAACCACAAGTTTTATAATTCTCTTAGAGGGTGCACCTATCTCTTGGTGTAGCAAGAAACAGACAGCAGTTTCAAGATCTTCCACAGAAGCTGAATACAGATCTATGGCTGACACCACCTCTGAAATCAAGTGGCTTCTCATGCTACTCCAAGATTTGCATATAGAAGTTCAAGACAAACCAACTCTTCATTGTGACAACATATCAGCTCTGGCCTTAGCTACAAATCATGTATTTCACTCAAAGCTTAAACACATTGAAATTGATGTTCACTTTACTCGAGATCAAGTAAAGGCAGGTACAATCAAGCTTAAGTTTGTCACATCAAGAGAACAGCTAGCTGACTTGTTTACAAAGGGCCTATGCTCTCCACAACATCGTTATCTCTACAGCAGCTTGAACCTGATCTCACAGCTTCAAGCTGAGGGTATTAAGACTGGTCAAGTCAACCTATTTTTGTTTTGTCAGTACTAATTGTAATTCAGTCAACTAATGAACTGCTAATTAATTAGTCTTATCTGTAATGCATGGTTAGTAGTATACTGCCCTACAGCTCAGCCACACGTGGCCTTGTGTCTGTGGCTTAGTCCTTGTATATATAGTATGCGATGATAGCGGCCAGGGTAGCAAGGTAGCACTCAAGAATTATTCAACATCAATATATCAAGGTTTTTCTCTATTTTCATATTCGTCTGTTCATATTTTTAATTTGCAGGACAACATTCAGATTCCGACCCTTTTTAAGAAGATGAGTTTGTTCATGTGGTTGAGCATACATGTAGTTTTGGTCCAAAATAGCTTTGAACTTTCAATTTCATCGAGAACACCTACACTCATTTTTCGTACGTCCAATAAATTCCGTCAAGTACGTAGTTGCACGTATATAGGATGGGGCAGATAACAGTGGATCTTAAAATAGACAGAAAACTACCATATATAGGCCATTGAAAAAAACGACCGGCCTCCAAATGGGGTGGATATCCATCAAAAACTGAGCTGGCCTTCTCCCTTCGATCTCATTCATTTCTCCATCATAATTTCCTTCAAGATTCTTTATAGATTTTCCTCCTCCCTAGCTCTCAACCTCTCTCTTTCTCTAGAAGACGGAATCAACAGAAACCTTTGTTCATTCATATCATTTTTTCAGCAAGCAGGAACAGGCTTTCCGATGTTCAGGTCCATTCTATTACGTTAATTACGAAAGGAAGACGAAGCTAGCGGCCGCCGGCCTGCCTTTCCTTGTTATCTCATTTTTCGCGGTGGTGGCCGTGGCGGTGATATAAACCGGTGAAGATAAGCAGAGTGTTACGTAGAAGTTAAGTTAATAACCATGGCGAAACAGGCATCGCCGAACGTGACTAATATTACGACTAATGGATCAGATAGTTCAATAGTATGCTATGCCCCAACCATGATTACCACCAATGGTATTTGGCAAGGAGATAACCCTTTAGACTATTCCCTCCCTCTCTTCATCTTGCAGTTGACTCTGGTCGTCGTCACCACTCGTCTTCTCGTCCTCATTTTCAAACCCTTCCGGCAACCTCGTGTCATTGCAGAAATCATGGTAATTATTATCAATAACATCTTCCATGACTCATGAGCATATCAAACTTTATATATATATATATATATATATATATACAGGGCGCTTCCACTAAGGGGTCCTTTTTTTTGACATATATGAGGGATGGGGGATTACACAAACTTTTCGATCACAAAATCACATCTCCACCGTTCAATATGTAGTTCCATATGAGTAGATTAGTTCTGCAAATTTTTAGAAATTTTAGTGATCATTAAGGCATTCAAAACTACAATTTATAATTATAAGCATGAACGGTTCAGGTTTGGCAGATTTGGTTCGTTTATTGATTTAATCTTGTTCGACACCTTAACGATCATCAAATTGGCTGAAAATTTGCATAATTGATCTATATATAAGGACCAACAAACTGAACGGTGGAGATTCAAAAATATAATCGAAAAGTTGGTGTAATCCTTCATCCCTCATATATGTCAAAAAAATGGATCTCTTAGTGGAATGGCCCTGTATATATACAACCCTTCTCAGTTGCGGACGTCCGCACCAATGGTTTTGGTGCGGATTTTCATTTTTGCACCATTTTTCGATCGAATTTCCTCATCTCCACCGTCTAGTATCTAGATAATATTGTGTAGATGATCTCTGCAAAATTTCAGCCAATTTGGTAATCGTTAAGGCCAATTTGTATATATATATATATACACACACGAATTAGTCAATTAATTATTTTCAAGGAAAATATTTGTATGTCCTCATGCATGCATGCCTGCATGGCTTCTTACAGGATCGGCTGGAATTACATAATAAGTAACCTATTTTGGAGATGTTAAACAGAATCGCGATATTGGTCATTTTTTTTTCTATTGTTACTAATAAAGTTACAATATAGGTTGTAGTTTATAAGGAGCTAGGTTATCACAATTGGGTAACCTTGAGTAATGATTTTGTATAATTTGCTACTAGACCACCCACATTTTTATTATAATTGTAGAGTTGGTTGTTTAGATTTTAGAATCGTTGCATAGGGTTTAAGGATATCGAGGATCAGGGAACCTCAATCTCGAAGTTGATCAACATCCCAACAAATTTGAAATTCGATCGATATAGACCTTCAACTCTCATAACTACTTCATGTTGATCAAGATCGATGTACATCAATATATTTGGTACTAATGTTCACTGATACTAATACAGGGTGGAGTGTTACTGGGACCATCGGTGCTTGGACAGTATAAACCATTTGCCGACACAATATTCCCCATGAGAAGTGTGATGGTGATCGAGACCATGGCAAACGTAGGTCTCCTCTACTTCCTCTTTCTCGTCGGCTTGGAGATGGACATTGCCGTTATCCGCCGCATGGGGAAAAGAGCCGTTATCATCGCCGTTGCCGGTATGATCCTCCCCTTCGCCATTGGTGCCGCCTTCTCGTTCCTCATCCACGATAGAGGACAATCAATGAACCAAGGTACCTTCATCCTCTTCCTCGGCGTTGCCCTCTCCGTCACCGCCTTCCCAGTCCTTGCTCGAGTCCTTGCCGACCTCAAGCTCGTCAACACTGAGCTCGGCAGGATCGCATTGTCCTCGGCATTGGTAAATGACATGTGTGCTTGGGCTCTCTTAGCTCTGGCCATTGCCCTAGCGGAAAATGACTCCACTTCTTTGGCTTCCCTCTACGTCATTTTGTCTAGCATTGCCTTTGTTTTCTTTTGCATATTCGTTGTCCGACCTGCTGTGTGCTGGATTATCCAAATAACTCCGGAAGGAGAATCCTTCAGTGAGTTCTACATTTGCCTCATTCTCACCGGGGTCATGATCTCCGGATTCGTTACTGATGCCATAGGAACACATTCCGTTTTCGGGGCTTTCGTGTTTGGTTTAGTCATCCCTAATGGACCTCTTGGCGTTACTCTCATCGAGAAGCTGGAAGATTTTGTTTCGGGGCTCCTGCTTCCTCTTTTCTTTGCGATTAGCGGACTTAGAACCAATATTACTACGATCCAAGGAGTTGGAACTTGGGGCCTTCTTATACTTGTTATCTTTCTCGCTTGCATCGGAAAAATAGCCGGTACAGTCATTGTCTGCCTCTTTTACCAGATGCCAATTGATGAAGGATTCACACTAGGATTGCTCATGAACACAAAAGGCCTTGTCGAATTGATTGTCCTCAATGTGGGTAAGGACCAGAAGGTTCTAGATGACGAGGCCTTTGCAATTATGGTGATTGTAGCTGTTGTTATGACCGGAATCATTACACCAATAGTAACAACAGTTTACAAGCCGGCGAGAAGGTCAATACCTTACAAACGAAGAACAATTCAAAGGTCGAAACCTGATGCTGAGTTGCGAGTACTTGTTTGTGTCCACACGCCCCGAAATGTGCCTACAATTATCAACCTGTTAGAAGCCTCTTACCCCACGAAGAGATCTCCTTTGTGCGTCTATGTACTACATTTGGTTGAGCTCAGTGGTCGTGCATCTGCAATGCTCATTGTTCATAACACTCGGAAATCCGGCAGGCCGGCGCTAAATCGAACACAAGCTCAATCTGACCATATCATCAATGCGTTTGAGAACTACGAGCAGCATGCCGGTTGTGTCTCGGTGCAACCCTTGACTGCAATCTCACCATACTCTACAATGCACGAAGACATTTGCAACTTGGCAGAGGACAAACGTGTTGCCTTTCTCATTATTCCTTTCCACAAACAGCAAACGGTTGATGGTGGAATGGAAGCCATGAACCCGGCTTTTCGAACAATGAACCAAAATGTATTAGCAAATGCGCCATGCTCAGTCGGAATTCTAGTCGATAGAGGTCTCAATACCTCCAATCGCATGACTACAAACCAGGTATGTTAATTGAGCCACAAGCTAGGGCTAGCATTATTTGATACGAGCTAGGGCTAACTTCTTTTTTTTCGATTTCGAGCTCGGGCTAACTTTTTTTTTGTCATACTAGTATTAACTGCCATCTTTCCCTTGCAGGTATCTCACAATATAGTGGTACTTTTCTTCGGTGGACCGGATGACAGAGAGGCGTTGTCATATGCATGGAGGATGTCTGAACATCCAGGAATAAGCCTTACACTTATTCGTTTCATTCCCGGGCCGGATGTCGCGGAGCCAGTAGGGGTAGTGAAACCCGATCCTGATGCTGCAAGCAACAGCAACAGCAATTCAAAGATATTGTGTGTCGAAACGGACGAGGGGTGGGAGAAGCAACTGGACGAGAAGTTGATAAAAGAGTTTAGGGTGCAACATATGAACGACAAATCAATTGTGTACGTGGAGAAGGTGGTGAACAATGGGGAGGAGACGGTGGAGGAGGTAAGGGCGATGGACAACGTTCATGACCTATTTATAGTCGGCAGAGGACAAGGCATGATCTCGCCGTTGACGGCCGGGCTAACGGATTGGAGTGAGTGCCCGGAACTCGGTGCTATAGGGGATTTGCTTGCGTCTTCCGACTTCGCAACAACTGCATCGGTTTTGGTGGTGCAACAATTCGTTGGTGATGAAGGGAGTGCAGCACACGATCACGAGCTTGATAACGATCATGATCACGACGGGGGACTCGGAACACCGCAACCGGTAGCACTCAGCCCAGCTGGAGGTGATCAATTCGGCAGCATGCATCAAAATGGGAACAAGAGGACTCAACCACCAATTAGGGCACAGAATAGCAACCCTAACGTATTCAGCGCCTAAACACCATCGCTGAAAAGCTAGCAATTTTTTTCTCTCCTCTCTGTATACTACAGTTTCTTTTTTGTCATAATGAACCCAATTGCAGATATAGAACTTAAATTTATAGACTGATGCTTAGTATAGAACCCAACTCAACAAAGCTATTTGCCTATATGTGCATGGGTTTTCGACACCATGCAACAACTGATTTTTCCTGACAAAGAAAAGAAAAATGTACCAGTTTTGTGTTGTTTTACAAAATATATAATTGAGGAAGCTTGATGATCGATAGCTTAAGCTTGGTTCGAGCCAGTCCCAGTTCATCTCAGCAATTTTAGAATTTGAACGAGACTCTTTAGCTCTTAGAAATCAAGATGATTCGCAGACAATTTAAGATTCCTTGGAGCACAAATTCAAATCTTAGTCCATCATGAGATGGTGGAGTAGAGAACAAATGGTCAAATCTACTCAAGAATAAAGAACTAAACAATCTTTATTCAAAAAAGAAAAAGAGAAAAGAATTAAACAATCTTACATGACATGACTTATTGGATAAACAAGCTCATTAATTGAATCACATTACATTGCAATTGACGTACGCATTTTAACTTCATATTGCATAACCTATCTTCTCATGTTTTATAACATGAGATTGTCTGTTGTGCAGCGCTGCATAACATACATACACTAATATGAGATGTATGTGCTTAGGGGTGGTAATATGATATTGAAAAGTTGCCGCTAGAAAGACTGCATAACATACAGCCCTATATAGCAAAACTTTCTAAATAACATATGGTAATTGGTAAATATCATCAACAAGAGAAAAAAAGGGTTAAGAACGAACGTACGTATGTTTACGTGCGACCCTCACCTGCCTGCTAATCATGTATTCTTGTTTTGTCCATACATTACAAATGGTGATGACAGACCAAAATTTGATCATAGTTTCATATATCTATATATGCCACCAAAACCATCATCGATAAAGTTAGCCAAATAAATAAGCACCATTGATAATCTATTTATTATTGGAATTTTGAATTGTTCTAATGGCAGACAAGATAGTATTCATAGACCAAATTTTATTTTCATTTGCGGGGATGACTTTACTTTGTCTCTTTCTTGTTTGGCACTTCCTCTTTCTCTAGAAGCTCCAATACCATTCTCCCCAACTTATTGTTCGGGAACACTTGAGTTCGTTTTCTCAAAGTGTCTTTTCTCTCAAATTTAGCATTTTGGGGGCTTTATTGAAAACACATTGTTTATAGCATTTGGTGTCCATGGTAATTGTTAAAAAGATTCCATAATCAATCAAATCAAATTTTAATTTTTCATATTTCAATGATTACTGATTAGCATTTGTTGTCACTTCTGTAATTCATATTTAACGAAACTTAATTAATTGGATGAAATTAAGTGTCGTCGGCTTTATTCTCTTTGGAAACAAAGTAGGAAGCTGATTTATTAGATATTAGGATATGTAATCGTGATACATGTCAACTGATTTTTCCATTATGTCACCGCTATTTCAAAGCAAATGGAGTCGTCATTAGAGTAGTACTCTTTGGTAGTAGGTGCTTGTTTGAATACATGTACTTTGTAAGTGTTCTCGATATTATTTCGGGACTTCATTGTAATGAGTGGTTTAGGTTTTATGTTCATCCCTTGTATTCGACAGTTTTATTAATGAAAGCTTATGGGTAGCCACATCAGCCTTTTATTAAAAAAATAATAATAATTTCTTTTATGTGTCTCTGGTAAGAAAGTTTGACAAGTCAAAAATCTTAGCCAATACTTAAGTGGTATGACTAGATGGCATGGATTGGATTATTCCTAATTCATGTTTAAGGAGTAGAAGCAATCTAAATGCACGCACAATGTTTGCATGCATCCAAATTTGACTACCGTTTAGAGCCTCATAAGGTCAATACCGTTTACCGTAATTCTGTAGAGACTCCATTCTCTTCTTTACTCAAAGAAGGAAGTAGAATTAAAAAACAAAGAACATTTCTAATACGTATATAGTTCAAGTGGTATGTATTCCTCATAAGTATTCCAAGCTTTGTTGATTTGACCATTTAGATTTAGTTGGATATTATGTTTGATTGTATGTAATGTCTATGTCTATATATGTCCATGTCCATGTCCATCATATCCTCATTACATGTTATCACTAACGTGAATGGTTTGTTATTACTACAAAAAGAAGAATTCAAACACTCTATGAGGTTAAAGTTTGATTTAATTAGATGTACATGAAACCCAATGAAACATGAATCACCGAATATATGAAGAGAATTAACCAACACGATTGGTTTTGGGTGGGTGAGAGGTGGCTATTGGTTATAAATTAGAGAAATGAAATTTGAGCTAACATGATTGGAAAAGTCTAATTTGTTTCATGGAAAGGAAAACACTTACATTTTCCCATGTTTTTTAGTGCAAGGAAAGAAAAATGTTCTTAATACGGGAGCGAATTCTACACATAAAGATACACTTGCACCAATAATGTACAAATTCATTGATGACATAAAACAAGTTTGGACAAAATTAGCTGAGGTATAAATTCAGCATAACTTCTAGAATTTGTAATGATGTTGCTCAATGCTCATTGCCTAGCTGCGATAGCTTATGAAGGTAGTCATACGTTTTTTTGGCTAGATGATCCTCCAAAATGTATACTGGATTTAATTACTCCAGCCTGAATGCTCGTGAATTTCTGAGTTTCTTTAATGAAATTCATTCTACTTGATTAAAAAAAAAAAAAAAAACATCCCCATTTTGACCAAACAATTTGGTGGGAGCGAGTTAATTTTAATCTTGCTTCATGAGCAAGGGATCTTCTTCATGAGCAAGTTATTGTATAACTAAGAGGAAATTTTCAAAGTAAATTCAACAATCTCATACAATATTAGTAAACTGGGAAGTTCTACGGGGGATAGTAGCCTAAGAGAGTGGTTCTAATGAGGACTACTAAGTTGATGAATGATTGAGGACTACTAAGTTGATGAATGGTTGAGGACTTTCTCATTAATCGTTTATTGCACCCACTTTTTAATTATATTTTTTCATCTCAACCGTTCAGTTTTTAGGTCTATATAAGTAGATCAATTTTACAAATTTTCAGTTAAATCAGATCGTTAAAGAATAAAACTAAATCAAATTAATGGACGATCTAAATCTGTCAAATAGGAGCCGTTCGAGTATAATTGGTAAATCACACTTATGAATACCTTAACGATTTTCAAGATGAAAATTTGTAGACATGATATACTCATATATATCTACAAACTAGACAGTCGAGATATGAATATGCGATCGAAAAATAGATGAAAACGAATAAGTCCTCAACTTAGTAGTCTTTATTAGAATCCCTCATAATAGGCTAATATGTTTTACAGATGAAATAATGATAATTGCTTGTTCTTCCAAGTATCTGATTTTCTTTTGGTCTAGTTGGCTAGTTGATGGCTCGATGCATCACTGTTATTATCTTCCTTTCTTTAACCTTGACTAACTAACTAACAAAAGGTAGATTCTTGATTTTTATACCAAAATATGGTGGATTCCACTGTTCAACCCTGTGACCACTGACCAGTCTACTATTTACACTCCCTCAATCATATGTCAATGTCACAATTTTCTCTCTGTGTCTATCACTGACATGATATTATTACTTTCAAAGTCCTATTGGTTGGATTCAAACTTCAACAACATTAACAATTCCCTCTGGTATTTGATGGGTCAGTTTGACTGAGTTCTTCAATAC
This sequence comes from Fragaria iinumae, assembly GCA_009720345.1. Lineage (NCBI taxonomy): Eukaryota > Viridiplantae > Streptophyta > Magnoliopsida > Rosales > Rosaceae > Fragaria > Fragaria iinumae. The sequence continues at coordinate 17,612,721 of CM019117.1, read as the reverse complement.
AATTACATAATGAGAGAGACATGGAGGGACCATATTTTGGCAATCATTCTAGAATCTTGGTTACACTCTCCGACTCTTTCACTAGGATAAGGCCTTGTCTTGACTCTTGACCAACTGATCCTTTCCTCTTCTGTTTGTTTCTTGGTGTTTTCATCTGATTCCTCCAACTAATACTGCACTAGTCTCAGCTCCCTGCTTGTCTCTCTGTTCGCTGTGTCACTCTTTCCCCATTACAGCTTTCTGCATTTCAATCTCTAAGCTCTGCCAAATTAAGATGACATTTTGAGCATACCCTGTTGTTATTTGTGGGTAAATAATATAACCCTGTTCTTATTTTCCTGTATTAGTAGGTTTGATTTGAAATGATGAGCATACCTGAGCTGTTTATATGCCCAATTAGTCTGGAGCTGTTCAAAGATCCAGTGACTCTATGCACAGGCCTAACCTATGACAGGTCGAGCATTCAAAAATGGCTGGCTGCTGGTAATCTGACATGTCCAGTCACAATGCAGAAGCTTGACGATCCAATCACCATGGTTCCTAACCACACTCTTCGCCATTTGATCACTCAGTGGCTGCAAATGGGTACTCAAACTCAAAACTCAAATCATTCTGACGATCATTGTGTTCTAGAAACAGCAACTATTGATTCTTTAGCTTCTGTCAAACACGTACTCAAGTCTAATGAGTTTGGCTTCAAGAGCAAGGTTCTAGCACTCGAAAAGATTACATCTTCGCCGTCCACAGATTACTTGCTCCTGCAGTTGGGGTACTTGCCTTTGTTACTTGAACTTGTCTTTGGACTAGTTCCAGAAGCCAGAGTACTACTCATCAGTGAAGAGTACTACTGCATCAAGTTTGTCGAGCTTGCGCTTTCTTGTGTTCTGATGCTGCTGCCTCTAGGGGTTGAATTAGATTCCCTAAATATGCTGAAAGAAGAGAGAAAGTTGTCATCGTTTGAAGTGTTGTTGGCCTGCGGCTCTGCATTCATTAGAATCAACTTGTGCCGCCTCATAGAGGCAGTTTCGGCATCAGATAGCAGCAGCAGCCGCAGCAGAAGAAAAAGGCTGTGTATTGTGCTTGGAAAGCACCGGGGGATCTTGAATCAGCTGGTTCAGCTAATTCTTCACCCGAATGATTCAGAAGAGGAGGCTGCAGATGCTGCAATCAGAGCCTTATCAGCATTGTCTTCCTTTGAAGAGAACATAGAGTCTTTGGTCAGAAATGGCATGGTAAATGGACTAGTGACATACATTACTAGAACAGTAAAGCGCGAAAGAAGCCTAGCGCCATTGGCAACGGCAATAATTGAGAGGCTTTTAGGAGTAGAGAGTGCAAGAGAGGAATTGCTTAATAGTAATAGCAATAATGGCACAAGTGGCAATGGCATTCATGCTCTTGTCAAAATGGTTTTCAGGGTATCGTGGTCCGATGTTGAAGATGATCACGAACACCACCGAGGGAGTGAGAGTGCCGTCTCCTCACTTTTGATTGTCTGCAGTGATTCTTTATCGGCACGAGAGGAAGCCATTAGCGCCGGTGTGTTGACTCAGTTACTGTTACTTATGCAGAGCCAGTGCAGCAGTAGCACCAAAGCAAAGGCCAGAAAGTTGCTCAAACTCCTTAGAACCAAGTGGTCTCAGGACTCAAAGCAATTCATCTCAATGGTGTAGCTTACAACTGGTCTTTGCGTATTGAATTTTTGCTTATGTTTGGCTTCTGTAGAAGGAGAAATACCAAACTATCAATTTGTATCTCATTTGACATGCTTCTTTCTATTCATCTTCTCAAAGTCTCAAACCATACACTTGCTGACTTCTACTAGGATTTGATGCAACTTAAACGCTCCTATATTCCCAATATTACAAATGTTATTTTGGATTAAATTCACTCAAGAGTTTACTGACAAAATTGTTCTCTAATCTCTCCTCATCTCGTAGACAACTTCATTAAACATTTCTGCATAGGAGTGATCACTTGCAACATTTCTTGTTTTAAATTGTTGTCCAAACAACATTTTCCTCTAATTTCTAGTCCCCATCTGGTGAATGAACCGGCTAGTAACCGGTTCATCAACGGAGCGGCCAGCATTAACGTGCTCAGACTGCTTTCTTTTGTTGTTGACGGATCTCTTAGCTTTATGGATAATAATCTAACTAAGACAGCAATCACTGGTTTTCAGAATTGACAAATGATGAAGCACTGAGTGATACTGCTCTCTACGCATGAGAGGGATGTGTGAATAGGTAGGTGATGTGCAACATCATCATTGATGAAATCGTTTTCTGAAAAAGGAAGAACAAAGATCATGGGCACAACAATTGTATCATCAGAATTGGCTTTGACATTTGAATGTATAATACTCAAAAGGTCCACAATTTCGGCCACCAAAGGTTGTGTACTTGTTTTGGCACGAAGCAAAGCAAGGTGAGAAGGGAAAATTCTTGCAGCTTCGCAGTGGCAATGCTGCATTACCAAACTAGCAGTGCATACTTTTGGCATAGAGTCAAAAGTGGAGCACCTCCCTCCATCAAAAGAACACTAAATTAACAATGGTAGATATACATGATGATGGAGGTGACTTTTTACCAAGCTGAAACAGCAACCCACATCCAAAATAACACCTATAGCAACAAAATGAATAACAAAAACTTGCCTAACTACACACAAAAGACGTGTGCTAAGGACCATTTGGAGTTTGGGGAGTATTCAGACACTGAGTTGCCTAAGTTAGAGGACCGGGTAAGGCAATACAGCAGATTTCAGGCTAAGATGAGAGCACGTACAACTTAAGACCCTTGACTCTTTGAGTGCCCAAGTCATTTTATGATATCAACCCTATAGTGTAGAATGTCTCCAAAATTGTAAATCTATACAGGGTCACTAAAAGGGGACGCTGGAAATGAAATCCTACATAGTTTCCAACAACAGTGAGTTATATAACTTGTACTGCCAAACAAAACAGTAACTGCATGAATTTTAACATGCTTCACTATTTTTGACTTTTGCAACGGAAATTTACTTGCTCATGTATATAATCATATGATACCGAAACAGTGTACAGCAACTCAGCATGGGCAGTGGAGAGACTAGCGGTGAAAAGAAAAGATAACGTGAGATATGTTCAATTGTAATGAAACAAGACCCACTAAAGTTTCACCTCCTACTAAGTCCTTCAAGTTTTTAGGTGCCTAACAAGGGAGAGCTAATTCTTAGCCTTATCTCCACTATCTACAAGCTAATACAGAAAGAGGCATTCAGGTTATGAATTTATGATAAGATATAAAAGGAAATAAAACAGAATATCGTCTCCAATCATTAAGATAACAAAGACAAATAAATCCTGCATCAATCGATACCATTTCCAAGGAATTAATGACTGGCAACATAAGATAGTAGAAGCACAGTATTTGTATAAGCAACATTTATGCATTCCCGTACATCATCTGTGTATTCATCTTTGGTATTACAACGAAAAGATTCTTTCTATAAATATATGCAAGTGACCAATAAATACCAAACACGCCCTTTGCTGTTTGGTTTCCAAGAGAATACATCAACTTCAATTCAACTATACAAGTCTAGGAAAGTGTGATAAAGTGTTGCAATGAACTAACCAAACTCGGAGGCCAATGTTTTGTGTCTTTTACATATGAGAGGTCTGTATAGTGAGGATCAAGAAGAGTTGCAATTGTGAACTGGTTTTCTGCTAGCAGTGGAGCATGTTTGTCTACATACAACGCTGCGGCCAGAGCTGCATGCACTTCTGCAGAAAAACCCAACAAAAAGTGATTTCATTAAAAAGTTAAGGATTTTCTCTGCCTAGCAAAAAAAATTACAATAACCATGTAGTACCTGGATATCCCTTCAAAGATATGGAAACATCCTCCATCTCTGCAATTGCATCATCTCTGTTGCCAACTTCATACAAAGTCAGTGCTCTCCCTACTCTTGCATAGTCTGAAAATGCAAATTCCTTGTACTTCTCAATCACCTGGAATGAGACAAATGAAAATGTTGTTTCATTTTATCTAATGTAAAACGGTCAAGCTTTTGGGGCCAGTAGTGCAAAGTATACAATAGACATTTAGACTTGACATGTGTAGTTAATGGTCTGAAGGTATTATGGTCGATGCAAAAGGCAACATAATTGACCCTGTTATCCTAAACCCACAATGATCAAAATTTTGCAGCTAGTAATTTTATGGACTTTCCTGTTCACTGTGTCTATAATATACTCGACTTACATATGCTAGCTCACCCCCTTTTGTTTAGCCTGTTATAACTCATGTAGAAAACTTAAATGATGCACAAAATATACCAAGAATGACTTGAACTCAATTCTCTTCTTATTATCACTGTCAAACCACAATGTCGATTTCATATAGTACCAATTGCAACGTCAAAAAGCAACAAGAAACACAGAGATAAGGAAGAATACAGATAGAGAGAATAAATAAAGACCAGCGAGGTCATTTTGGGTGCACCATCCAAAACTAGTATTACTTATTGGGGAGTAGAGAAGGTAAAGGTGACATTTGAAAGGGTCATGCCAGCTGTTGTGCAACCCTATGCAAAAAGGCAAAAAGCCTCAAGGTTTAGTTAAATACTAGGTTAACCTATTCTTCTTTAATCATTAATCGTTTAAATACTAGGTTAATCGTTAATCGTTTAACCTATTCTTCTTTAATTGTTAATCGCTGAAAATTGAATACTAGGTTACAGCTGCCCACAAATGGCCACTGGCCAAGTATGTCAGAGGTGGTAGTGATACTTGAACTGCAAATAAGTTCAAATATTGTTATTGGTTGTGTGGGTAGTTAAGTTCTGGGCATCTTAATGGGCTTCTACTTCTAAGGTTTTTAGACTCTTTCTACCATTATTCATAATTGGCTAGCAGTTTTTATATAAGCCCCAACGCCCTAAGCTTTGAGTTGCATTAAAAGATGGGATGCTAAGCCCCTGTCCTTAGCTATCTAAAGCAGACTCCTTGTCCGCCTCCTTGTACAATGGTTTTTGCTTTAATAAAAAGCTGTTTCTTTCAAAAAAAAAAAGAAAAAGATATTTGAACTACAGCTGCATCCTTTGTTTTTTTTTTTTTTTTTTTTTTTTACAATTTGGAGGTGCACTTGAGAACTTTATCTACTTACTATTTTTCTCTTCTGATTCCTTATTTGAAATAAATAACAATTACAAATGGATATAATGGTCGTCCCCATGAACTCATAACACCAAAGCCCAGTTGCAGTTTCCAATTTTCAACAATTTAATCTATAAAGAGAGATGATCGATCTCTTTCTTAATGAAAATCACATTATAAATTTGAAATATGGAATTGGACTTCATAAATGAGACTACTCAATTCATTGGATCTTTATTAGGTTACCTTCTGGCTCTAGATGTGATGTGAGTAAAGGAAAAGATATACAGAACCTGTAGAAGCTTTCTCTAGTAGCTTTTTCTTTCCTTCTCATTTTTTCTCTTTTTGGAAGAGAAGGAAAACATTATTGAAACAAAATGAAAGAATTTACAGAGTGTGACCCAGAAGTCCACACAAGAGAAGAAAACAAAACAAACAGACTTAGAAGATGACTAACTAATGGCTTCCTTCCAATTCCAAATTATGGATGACAAGCTAAGGCACCTAAAAGGCACAGAGAGTCAGAAACAGATACCCTAAAAGATCAGTAACCTTCTCCCACAATTTTTAAGCCCCAAGCCTTTATAATCCTCAAAAATACCCGTATTCCTCTCCAGCCAAATTATCCAAACACTGCAATGTTAGAAAGCTTTCACACATTTATCCTTCTCATAAAGCCCTTATTGCGGTGCCTAACAGAGACTACTAACCCGACAGAGGATCCATTTCAGCTTTACTAAATAGACTAGACCAGGGGTTCCGAGCTACCTCATACTAAATAAAAACATGATCAGAACACTCACCCATGTTTTGGCACATGCACCAATTTAGGAATAAAAAAGCACCTGGTTTCTTTATATGGAGCAAGTCACAAGTATTTTATGGGCTGCAATCCAAAGCCAAATATTTGATTTTTGGTGGAACTATAGCAATATCAGCATCCCCTCTCAAAAGAAAAGCTTTCTTCCAGCTATCCTAGTGTTTTTCAACATTTTCTGCAACTGGATTCCAAAAGTTTGCAGCTCTATGATCACCTCCTAGACCTAAGTACTTCAAAGGCTAACCTACCTGTGATGTCAGCCAGCGGCGGAGGCATGTTGGGACCCAGTGGGTCCCGTGCCCTACTGAATATGTAGGATTTAACTTGCAATTACTACCGATTGTCAACCTAGTGTAGTGGTTTGGCTTGTGTTTTTGCATGTATCAGGACATCAGGTCCTTGGATCGAGCTCTTAGATGCTCAATGTTTTATATATTTCTTTTTCATTTAAGGGGTTCTCACCTCTCATTATTAAATTAAATTTACACTAAATTATTCTTCTAAATAAACTTTAACATATACTTTGAGAGACCTTAGTACTTTTGGAATAGATTCTTCTATGAGTTGTATTTCGTTTAATTTCTCCATGTCATACTTAGGAAATCTCTCGACAGTTAGTCAATTATCGTTATAATAGATTCATATTACTATACATAATCTTTTAGTTTTGATACTATAATTTTTTCTAACCTTGTATTGATTCACTTTGGTTTTTAATTTTTCAACCAAACACTGCACTAAAGCAGTCCAAAATTTCTAGCAAATTCTGCAATCCATAACTTCTAGTAAATTCTGCCATTTTGTTTCATCTCCAGAAACAAAGAAGACCGTATCATCTGCAACTTGAAGTTGAGAAACTTCTACCCCTTCTCTCCCTACCCTCAACCCCTCAACTAACTGCCTATCACACAAAAGCAAGCAAAAATCGCAGGACGTAACGAGTTCAAAATACATAAACTTGAAGAAGTCAAATAGGATTTGCAACATGCCTTACCACAAAATCTGATAATATTCTCCACAACCCCTAACAATGACATTAACTGCTCCATCTATTGTCAAACAAAGTCCTTCTAACCCCTGAAACCCAACCCATTGCAAGTATCTTGACAAGCAATACAATCTTGGAAAGATCATCTTTTGGAGGCATATTCCCAGCCTTTTGACAAGTATTTTCCTTCCATTTCTAACTTTCACTGTGCAGCACTCTAAGAATCCCCCACAACATTAGGATATCCCTTCATGGGATTTTGATTAACTCTCCCTATATTCACATACACCCAAATTTGCTTTTGATCACTTTATGCATGGTGAATTTTATTCAATTATAGATCACCGCTAACAAGGCAATATTCAAAAGAGAAAGTGAGTACCTGAGTAAAGCTGACAAGAGCTTTGTCAAAGTCACCGGTGGCCTGAAACTCCCTCCCTTTCTCCAACAACTCCAATGCTTCAGATATTCTCCTCGAAATGGCAGCACTAGCATCCCTCTCCGCATCACTGATTGGGTTGAAACTTGTGGCAGCAGAAGAAGTGGAATCGATTGCATCAGCAGCGCTGCTGTTGCTTGGAAGCAGAAAAGTGGCTAGAGGGAGAGACAGGAGGACCAAGCGCCTGGTCAGTAACGGGGTTCTGGAAATGGGAAGAAGGGCTTTTAGGGTTGATGGTTGGGTTGAGGAGGAAGAAGAAGAGGTGAGGAGAAGATTGGGAGTGGGTGCTTTACATGCGCCCATGTTTGTTTTTGGTGCCAAAATTTGGAATTCACTACTTTATATGTATCTTTCTCTTTTAACAAAAATCATAACGCAAGATATGTAAATGTCAAACTAACCATATAAGAGACTAGTTTTATTTTATAATAGAGAAAATGACATCCCACTACCATAGACATTTGCAAAACACAAAAAAACCATCTTTCAACAGATTTAAACAAATAAGGGCATAAGCCCAGGCCCACAGTGCATAATATCACACCAAGTCAGCAATTTTTAAGCAAAATACCCAAAAAACCAATATTTTCTAAAATATCTACTAAACAGCCAATCAAAAATACCTTAACCAAAATATCTTATCTCTCTCTTTCTCCGATATATGTCATATTCTCTCTCTCTCTCTCTCTCTCTCTCTCTCTCTCTCTCTCTCTCTCTCTCTCTCTCTCTCTCTCTCTCCGCCCACCACACGACGCCGATCGACTTTGCCGTTGCTAGATCGACCTCGCCGATCGACTTCGCCGTTGCTAGATCGACCTCGCCGATCGACTCCGCCGCCTGCTAGATCAACTCCGCCGCTACTAGATTGACTCCGGTCAGGTCGAAAATCAGGTCAGAATGTTGGTAACAGTCGGAGCAAGGCTGGCATTGGAGCTAGTTGACGTCACTGCCGGTATCCAACACCATGTAGAACTTCTTCGCAGGGCTACCGATGCCGACACGTGTGAAGTACTCGCCGCTTCCCAAGTTGATCCCGGAAGTTACGGGAGTTGACAAGTCCTTGGGTCGGATCTCCGTCTGCATGGGCTCTAGATCCGCCCGGTTCACTCCCTGCAAAGCCAGTTGAGCGAGTTGACTCAGACAGAGTCGCGGCCAAGTTGGGTGAGGACCAACGACTTGTAGTCCTTGTGGTTGGAGGTGTAGAGAGACTCACGAGGGTGGAGCGGGAGAGTGATGAGCGACGAAGAAGCGACTGATGAGTTGAGGAGCTGGGCTTCTTCTTGGGCCTGGTCCAAGGGCTTGATGGTTTATGGGTCGAAGGAGATGACGTCTTGTGCTTGCGTAGAATTGGATGAGACTCAATTAATCTTCATGTAGTAACATAAACTTGAAAAACATTAGTGCAGTAGCATAACTACAACAAGTGTAGTAGAAAAAAAAAACGAGTGATTTTTAGAACCGAACAATTGCATAATTCATAAATGAACTTTTCCTATCAATAATAGCAGTTATAAATGAATTTTTCTGTCAATACTACATTTACAGAACATACTACTACACTAGCCGAACCAATAAAAACATGCTACTACAACAAGTACTGAAAATAGCTGCTGCTACTACATTTGCTGAGCCACTAAAAACCTGCTACTACACTTACTGAAGCTGCTACTATACTAGCTGAACCATTAAAACTCTGCTACTACATTTGTTGGAAGTGTAGTAACAGCTAACTCTCCAGTAAAACATGCTACTACATTAGTTGAGCCACTATAAACCTGCTACTGTAGTTATTGAAGCTGCTACTACACTAATTGAACTACTTAAAATCTGTTACTGCATTTATTGGAAATATAGTAGCAACAACATTCCAGCAAGTGTAGTTTTCCAATTAAACATGCTACTACATTAGCTGAGCCACTGAAAACCTGCTACTACTTCTACTGAGATGTTAACCTCTACTTTTCTACTAGAATGTTAACCCCTGCTGCTACTTCTACTGGAATTAACTGCTACTACTACTGGGATGTTAACCCCTGCTACTACTTCTACTGGGATGTTAACCCATGCTACTACTTCTATTGGAATGTTAACCCCTGCTACTACTTCTACTGAAATTAACTGCTACTACACTAAATTATTGAAAATCTGCTACTGTATTCCATTTACTGAAAAATTTCAAAATGAGAGACTTTTCTCTTCTAAAAGTATATTTAATTAGTGTAGGGTTAGTTTGGTAAATTAAATCATGACACATGACATGTAGAGAAAAAATTGTCTTTAATTGTTAAAAATTGTCCTTATTTGTTTAACAACAACACAAGTGGATTTATTTGTGTTTCAAATTCTTTTGGAGGATGTATATGTGATTTGCTATATAATATAATGGGAAAGAGATGTGGCTAGGGAATGAATTCGTCAATTAACAGTCACAGCTCCGTTAAGTTACCACGCCGGACGCAATTCACACAAATGAGATGCAAAAAGATCGATTTGCCATTCTTTTAGCCAACTTATTTGATGACAAAGATGTGTGTTTCGCCGGAGAAAGTCCATCTCTGAAGTTGAACAAATCTCTTTTAAGTGTAAGAGTTGTGTCTATAACATATCAACCAAATCGATAATCATTCAAAATATGTAAACACATGTAATATATATGTTAGATAAAATTAGAACAAATATATTGTCCCAAACATTAGGTTAAACATATCTCACTCTCATTAGAATTCAAATTATGATCTATCACATTATCAATACTCTAATTTGGGTCCGGATCAAGGGACACCATATTTTACATAATTTTTTATACTCTTTATGAGCCATTAGATTTTAAAAACTTCAATAATCTAGATTTACTCTATGAGTGACTAAAAGATGACATGGAATTACATTTATTCTTTAGTGAAATACAATTTAATTATATATACGAAGGACAAGATCAAAATGGTACGGTTGAAAATCATCAAGAAAAAAAAAATTAAAGAATATAAGAAAGCAGTTTAAAAAGAGATGCATCTTCTTAGAATTCTTCATGGACATCAGGACACGATCAATTAAGCAATTAAGGAGTATTATTGATCTCATCATTGTAAAACGATTTCATAGTGCTCCTCTTGTGGCCTTGTGCTACTTCATCAATTCCATTTGCGATTCTGTATAATTGAGATATGAATGATTTTATATATGAATGATTCCAAATAAGGTGAGTGAATTGCACGCTATTGAGATTTAGGAGGCTACCAAGAGTATACTTTTGTTCTGTTTTTCGTGAAAGACCCGGAGCATTTGGAACTACTACATAATTTGAAGCTTTTAATAGTACTTGTTTGTAAATTTATTAACACCATGTCGATCATGCCTCTCGATCAGTGTAATTAGTATGTTGCGTTCTACATATTTGAATACCGTGCCTCTATCTTCAATTGCGGCTGCACAGGGCAAACATGGTTGCATGATCGTTCTTCGGCACATATGAGCATAGAGTTGGAGAATGTCTACATTTTAACGTTTAAGCGTTCTTTGCATCTGTTCCTCTGCGTACTATTTTGTTCTTCTTCTTGGTGTACAATTCTGATTAGAATAGAATCCCCAATATTCTTTTTTCTTTTAATAATTACAGTTTCAATCTATTATAAATTTTTGTAAAAAGTTGTGTAAAATATGGTGTTCCTTACACCGGACCCTTCTAATTTTCACCCTTATATATGATAGGGTTCAAACAACATCTTGATAAAGGATAAAGTGTAGAGACAAAGATAGCAAGAGAATCATTATCTTATTCATTGATAGGAGCCTTTTATATAGGGAATTACAAAGTACTAATATGATAATGATAAGGAATACATAGTCTTATTCTAACTATATATCCTGATATTATAAGGCCAAGGCGCACATATGGAATATCTTAGAAAACTCACCCTTGTGCCGTGTGTCGTGTGCCAGTATGCCTGTGGTGCTGATATGTCGTCTCGTTAAAAACCTCGTCAAGGAACAAAAACCTTGTGGGAGAAAAACTAAACCTTGATCGTAGGAGAAAAAGAGTACAACACACCCTTCACATTTAATAGTGACACGTATGTATGTGCTAGACTCAACCTGAAGTTTGCACCTCCCCCAGATCTTTATATCAATCATAGGGCTCTTCCTGATTCTTACTAATCACAGAAATTTCAATAACTTAGCATGTCAATGCTCTTTAACATGTCTTCAAATGTGACATTGGACAATGATTAACTAGATCATGCCGTATTGTCCTCAAACATGATCTTTTACACTTAGATCTTGAGGAAAAGGCCGCTTGTGAACTCAAAACATAAGTTCATGCAGGAAATCAGATTTCCGCGCAGCATGACCTTCAGTTACTAGAATAGCCGTAACTTCCTAAATACATATGAATGAACCGTGAATGGTTTTGGAAACTAGACTCATTTAGCTTTCTAACCGTATATTACACACATTCTAATTCATCAGGAGCTGTTCACAAAGTCCCGTCAAAGTTGACTGTTCTGCCAAAATCAGATTCTCGGACAAATTCGTCATACTTTACGAAAACGGCTATAACTCACTCAATATGATATGTATGATCAAATGGCTCGTGTCCCTGGAAAGTAGACACATAGACCTCTCTAATGGTACCAATTTTACTATTTTCCAGTGAGTGAGATTTCCTGTAAGTCCAGTGGAAGTTGACCTACGAAACTTGGCAGGTTCTGATTTCGCTTTTGATGTGTCTTTCATATGTAGGGATAGAATAAGCCTCAACGTTTCATACCATTAAGTATTGAAAAATGAGTTACTGCCATTATATTGGCGTTTCGTGGGCGCATAGTTACACTTAGATTTACAACTTTTCATAGCGAATGAGATGTCAAGTCTTTCGTATTGTGTTGAGTACATTGATGCGTCTTATTGTATTTAGATGGGAACTCCATCTCTTAACACATATTTGTCATCTTACTTTAGACAAAACAACGGATCGTTGTTAGAGTAAATACTTTGACTAATCATGGGGTATATGTAGGTCTCACTAGTTATAGAGCGCCTAAGCCGATTGATAGAAAATCATCATCAATACATTCATCTAGTGCCTTATCGAGACCGTGTCTTCCCAAGATCTTTTTCATTCTAACTTCGGATGTTGATACATATTGACATCTCTTGCTCCATCAAGAGTCCATGTAAATCCGGAATGAACACGCAAAGGCATAATTCACCATATCCCTTTCAAATCAAGTCGAGTCCATGTGCGTTCCAATACCTTTAGCAAACGTGTGCTCATGTGGTCTGCAGCCACTTGATTCGGATAAATGAAGTCTGTTTAAGACCTTCATGTATATCTCCGATCTCATAGAGATGTTATTATGACCACATTCATAGGCTGCATGTTCAGTTATTCGGAAACTACCAAACTGACAAAGTAGTGGAGTGCAATGACATCCATTACGAGAGCATATCTCATCATAGTCGACCACAGTGCATGTTAGTGAGAGACCTTGCTCCATAAGGTGAGTCTAAGCTCTTGTTCTTACTACGCTATCTAACAAAGGCATAGTTGATAGGGTTTAGCTTGCGGTGTAGGCATCACCTGCCCAAGGACCTATTTCTTGTTAATGTTGGATCGCATCTTTCCATTAGGCCAATCAACTAAGTTGATATCCATTAACGAAGGGTGGTTGATATCCATCTTTCTATTAGGCCAATCAACTAAGTTGATATCCTCCCTCCTTTTGGGGAGCCACACGGCCTTGTGACACCAATTTTGTCACTATATGGCGTCATCATTTTACCATCTATGGTGATGGCGCCAAGTCCAACTCCTTTTGGTCGCGCCATATCCTCTTGATAGGACATCAATCCTTGCAGACATATTTGCAGCATGTGATCTCGTCACTTTAACACTTTAAGCATTTGGGATCAAGATGAGACTTAGTGGGGACAAACCACGACAATTCACGTCGTTCCACTTGAACACTTGTGTTCATATCTCCCCCTAACGGCGGGAATATTTTCTCATCAAAGTGACAATCTGCAATTTAGCGGTGAAAGAGATCGCTTGACAAGGTTTCTATATAGGCGGATTAAATAGTTGGAGGTTCATATCCCACCAACCTAAGTACTTATTCATCTCAAATGACCCATCATTGTACGCAGTGGCAGTGCGATTTGACACCTAGAAATAACATCTAGTCGAGCTGTAACATCCTTGCTTATTTTTGTTTTAATTAAAGTTTTGTGTAGTATTTAAAATGTTTTGTTAAAAAAAAAAAAAGAATACCTGAGCTGCATTACACAGCAGACTCTCTCTTCCTTTTCTTTTTGCTATTCTTTGCTTCACCATCTTGGCAAGCAGGGGGTGTCTCAAGAGTACAAGCCTAAGCTTATAGGAGTAGGGGCTAGCTGGAGGTCTAGGAGTCTACGCTTTAGTAGATTAGAATGGATTGGGAGAGTCGGCTAAAACCTTCAACGAAACTAGTACAGAGGACATATATTGGGAGAGTTGTGGAGTGAGAGAGGAAACCTTTTCAATTCGTTTTTCTAAGGTAAAACCCATTTCATCTTCTAGCAATTTCAATTTCAGTTTCATAGTTTTGTTTATGGTTTGCGTTGATTCTTGTTTTCTTGTTTTGAGTTTAGTATGATTCTTTTGTTTGTTTATAGTTGGTAATTTCGAATTCTCAGACATGTTTCGACAGTAAAATCGAATTCGAAAATGATGTTATTGATTGAAATCGTTGTGGTTGAAGCTCAAGAACATGGTTCTTGAGTTTGGGTGTCCAAATCAAGTTTTGGATCCTTTTTATTCAACTGTTTGTTATGTTTAAAATCGTTCTAATGTTCTGGAAATCTGTTCCTTTCCGTTCTTTAGCTTTAGAACTTGTTTTACTACTTCAAAAGTCGAATTAAAACTCCAAGAACCAAGTTTTATTCTTGCTGTAAATTTCCAGAATTCTGCAGAAAAGCTGATTTTCTTGCCTACTTTGAGGCATGATGTCTTTCAGTTCATGCCTTTGTTTTGAAATCAGAAAATACCTTTGTAAAGCTCATATATCCATCATTGTGTGTGTCAAATTTCACAGGTTTTGGTTACCATTTGGTGTGATAAATAACTTACCAAAAACAGTAGCAGACTCAGCAAAACTGAATTTTTCTGGATTTTCAGATTTTTGCTTCAACTTTGAGAGAGCATAACTTTCTATCCAAGACTTTGTTTTCAAAACTTAAGCTATGTATTTAAAGCCGGAAAAAACTTATGTGACCAGGTCTGGTCACTTGTAAGTGACCAACACTAATGAAAAACTGACACGTGAGCAAAAAAACAATTAAAAATAAATATTAATTACCAATAACCCCCTGTAGTGTCCTTAAAGTCAAACCTAAACTCTTTAACGGGACACGTGTGACTTCATCATTGGTGTTGGTCACTTGTAAGTGACAAGACCTGGTCACCGAAGTCGAGTCCTTTAAAGCCTGTAATACCATCTTTAAAATAGGCTTGGGTTCAACATTTTTGGTTGGAGTTGAGTGGGTGGAATTTGAAGCCAAAGACTGCATCTTGTACCCTGTTTTAACACAAAAGCTGAAATAGAAACCTAGTTTTAAATCAGTTTCTTTGGCAGCTGATTTAGTTACTTTTCAGTAGCTCTTTAAATAACTTTAAGTGTTATTTAAATTCTATTTCATAGTAAAGTAGTAGAGTTTTCTTATTTTGTATACTACTTATAACATAGTTACTAACTCTAGCTCATCATTCTTTGTATGTCCTTTACCTTTTGGGTAAGGTTCCGGAGACGATCTTGGCAATCCATAAGTGTGAGAAGTGGCGTTGGAGCTCGAGTTTATGCTGTGCAAATCGAGGTAGGGTTTGATGGGGTGTTTGTGTATTTGTTATTTATGATATTACATGGTTTGTTTGATATTGAATTGTTGGTAACATTAGATGTATTTGTGATATTGGATTATTTGGTATTGGGTTGATTGATGTTGATTGGTTTGACATTGAGTTGTTTCATATGTATTGAATTCAATGTTGAATGATATTAAACTTTTGAAATGATTATGATATGTTTATATTGGAAAGCATGTGATTCTATTTTGAAATTATATTACATGTTGTCATGGGAAAGAGTGAGGTTGGAGATTAAAAGAAGAATGAGTGTTGGGAATATATGGAACTTTGTTATTAGGAAACCATTTGTGTAGTTGAGTTTCCTCATGGGTTGTCCATGAATCCATGTCAGCCCATAAGTGCCCGAACCGGGGAATGCAGAACCCTTCGATGGCGAACATCGATAAAGCGATCTAATCGGGTTTCGGGTTTGGAGACCATGAGTATAACAAGATGATTAACAAATGGAGAAATTATATTCGAGGGTGAAGTGAGGTGTGGGGTGAAAGTCAAGTTCATATTGCATTTATGTATTCCTAATTTGCCATGTTTGTTTACTTTTGTTTGAAGTTAATGTTATATGTGTTTAGCAATTTAAATAGCTCCACTGAGCGTAGCTCACCCCTTAATCAAGCCCATTGCATGTGTGGACCTTGAGGCCGCAAGTATAATATATTGTAAATTAAGAATTCCAAGTTTTTGTTTGTAAATGTGGCTTGAATAAAGAATAGACATTTCGAAAAGAAATGCTATTCTTGTTTGTTTGTTGTTTGTTTGTAATGTTTTAAACATGTGTGTTTTAAGTACCTTCTTATAAGGTTGTAATTTCAATAAAGGTTTGAAGGTTTTGTTTTCTATGTCATGTAATGATATCGGTCTCATTTTAATTATGGATATTAAACTGTCTGTAATTAAAGTGTGATTCACTCCTTCACTCAAGGTTAAACCTTTACTCGAGTTGGGGTGTAACACGAGCTCAAAGATTGGAGATCCGTTTCAATCCTGCCGAGCTCAAGGATTGTAATTTCGTGTCAATCTTCGTACACAGTCATGAGCTGTAGTACAAAAATATTCAATGATGGTGGGTCGTAGATGAATAATAAAGTTGCATGCAAATATTGCATAGCCCCAAGACGCAATAGAAAGATTGGTGCGCATCATTAATGTTCGAGCGACAAGCTAAAGTTGCTTGGTCGTAGCCTCGGTGAGACCGTATTGCGTGTGAAAATGGGGCACATGACACTTCAACTTATATCCCGATAAACTTCTTTAAAGAATGGGTAGTGAGCCCGTAGAAGTATAAGCAACATAAGCAGTAGATAATAGTGTAACATGTGACCAGTGTGTTAACACTTCAACCAACACCATAAAATATAAAAAGGTGTTCGCAAGTTGGTTGTATCTATCTACATAGTTTGATGTAAGAATGGAATGCTCACTTTTGTGTCATTTAGCATAGGAGGGTCTCACTCCTAATTTAGCTAAAGAATAGGCTTTCAAAATGAGTAATGAGCATTGCAGGGGGTCAATGAGACATCGAGGAAAGGCCGGTGCACCTCAATTGCTTGAGGGATTGACCTAACGGCCTCCAGGAAGTTGGAGTCGTGTTCGGGTGACGTCAATGTCCCCAGGGTGCCACCATTTACAACCATGGCATCACCATCATGCTTCATGAAGAAGCTAGTTCCCGAATGTCTTCATATTGAGCGGAATAATGGATGTCCATGAGAATTTCTCAAAATTTGGATTATTATATCTCTTGCATGATGACCAATTTGGTCAAACCAAAGTCTATATTAGTCGGTGTCCCAAATATCATGTTTGGCGACAACATGTGATTCGATATTAGAATCATAGTGACATACAATCTACTAGATTGACTCATAAACTTCTCTAAGATGCATTTCAGTCCACATTTATGAGAAGGTATACACAAAAGAACTCTTGTTGATTATCACAATGTGTTTTCAAATGAAAACTATTAGCAGGAATGTCTTTAAAGCTCAACATGGTTCGGTTGCCTCTCAATGCATAGAGGGCATCTGTGACGTTGATCATGGTACCATGAGGCATCAAGAATTAAGATAAACCGGGTCCCTGAATGACCGGTGTGATTCAATTATTGTAGTCACAGACGATTTACAAGGCACAAAATTCAGAGATAGTTGCCGATTCCTTAGAATGTTGTGGATAGTTCCACTATCTGAGAAGCACTCAATGTCTCTATGAGACAGATCTACAAAATGAAGTAGATAGGAGAGTAAATAGTTCTACTTGAACTATGTAGAAGGATTGAAAGAAGCTACAAAAAGCTGCAATCCCGAGAGTGCATAAAAATTTCCGCGCAGAATGATATTTACACACTAAAACAGCCATAACTTCTTCGTTAAAATAGATATGGATGAACTGCGAAAGGTTCTGAAAACTAGACTCATAGAGATTTCCAATGATATAAAGCTCAATGTCTGGTTCGTTCGGAGCTGTTCACAAAGCTCAAACGAAGTTGATTGTCCAGAAATGACAGA
Organism: Fragaria iinumae; assembly: GCA_009720345.1. NCBI lineage: Eukaryota > Viridiplantae > Streptophyta > Magnoliopsida > Rosales > Rosaceae > Fragaria > Fragaria iinumae. Next base: position 17,594,927 of record CM019117.1, on the reverse strand, counting down.
ATGCTGTTTTTTGCAGAATTGGCATGTGCGAAGCTGTGAAGCTTGCAGGTGGCGTGTAGGTTTTTACCTTAGCCAAGTGACGTGTGTATGATCAAAACCAAGTCCTTTCGGTCATTCCAAGCTCGTAAACTCCATGACTAGCTAGCAAAAGCTCCCTGACATGAACATAAACTAACTCAGAGGACCTAGAGGATTCGATCATGATGATGATTGTCCGGTTTTGATAAGTCTTCAACATCTTTTACAAGACGGAAATTGGTTTAATAGCGTATGGGGATCCAAAATCAAAAGCTTTCGGTAACTCCAAGTCAGTATGACCAGGCATGTCCGTGGAGGGTCGGTAGTGCGAGGCACACTTGAAACCACTATCTCCTTAATTTCAGACAATTCTAAGATATCACACTGAGATTGGATGAGCCTAGTTGAACAGTTGATGATGGGAATTCCGCTATAGGGTAGAAGACTTAACCAGAAACACGTTGGCGATCCTCCTTGAGGATGCAAGGCCGTGCGTCATCTTCACTTGAAAGAGACCAAAATGACACAATATAACCATGTAGATTGTAAATATGACATGCTTCTAAGGACGATGTAAAAATGTACATCTTGTTTGTAAATCAATACAAACCATAAGAGAAGAATAGTTTCATAACTTCGAAAAAATTCTCAAGGCATTCATTATTGCTGATGTGAGTACATCGAGGTCCCAAATAGACGAAGGACGTCGATATGACGCCTTATTACATATAGCTTGGAAAGAAAATCAATGTCTAGCCAATGACGTCAAAGTCAGGGATGGCTAGAGCTGGATCCGAATCTTTGAAATTCGTGATCATGAAGATGAAGTTATTGTCCTTATATTGATTTTTCGTACCTTTTTGTATGCATTCATAATTTGAAGGATAGTGTTTACGCCTGAATTAATATTTTACTGGACAGTAAATGTCTATGTAAATATTAATTATTTCTTGGACCATGTCATACCGGCGAGATGGAGTTTCTCTAAGTTTACAAGTGATAGCTCGCCAGTAAGTCCACGCGAGCCAAGTTAGACTTCGCGCGGAACGAACTGCATGAGAATTTGACTTCACTTAGCCTTCGCGCGGAATGGACATAGGCGGAATTACTGTTCAACACTTCGCGAGGCGAGGCGAGATTGCCAGTCCGCGAGGCGAAGCGAGATTGCCAGTCCGCGTAGGCGAAGCGAGATTGCCAGTCCGCGTAGGCGAGGCGAGATGGACCTTCCGCGTAGGCGAAGCGAGGCGAGCTGGCGAACTAGCTCGCGTAGAAGACTTCGCGAGGAAGCGACATGCGGAGCCCGCGCGCACCACGACAAACGTTGAAGACTTTCACAAGTCTTTGACATGCTTCAGGCCAATCCATGTGGCCCATTAAATATAAAAAGCCCTTCTAAGGCTCGCGAGCTGCAATAGCCCGCGAAATGGACGCGAGCTACAGAAGCACGCGAGATAGCAACCTGTAGCAGCCCGCGAGATGAGGATGCTCCTAATTCCAGTTCGCATAGGAGTCTACAGTTGGCAGCGCGGAAGCAATACCCTATGCAGAATGGAGTGTGCGAACTGGGCAGGTGTCACCAATTGGTTGGTTCGCATGGACGAAGCAGTGTCCTTGTGAATTAGTGTTTCAGAGTCCGACTTGGATTCTAATCACTTTGCTTCTGTTGAACCACTATATAAGGAGGCTCGAACCCTAACAGAAGGGCTCTCTCTCAAAATCAATACAAACAACAAACACAATACAACTGAAACCCAGTTACCCTTCGAGCCTTCCTCGAAACCCTAACCCTAAGCGCCGCCGCCTAGGTCTTTCTCCAAAGCTCTCCGGACTATGCATCCCCGCTTCTCTCCGAACTCCCTGTGATTGCTCTGCTCGCGCCGCCGTGAGTATCGACTCGCTTGTGCTCGTAAATCCTCCTCTGAGGTGGCACCTGTGACCCCCCTTTGCCTGATCAAGAAGTCAAGCGCACCCTCCATCAACCTTTTCCTCGTCCGCGAGGTGGCACGCCCGCAACACTCCCCTCTCTTTGTCTGCTAGAAACCTCTGCTCCGCGCGCTGAGGATCGTGGCCAAAACAGAGAGCTCGACAACTCTTGAACCAATAATCCGGAAATCCACAACAGTTGTATTTTCATGAGCTGGCATAAGTAGTTTTGACAAATTGGTGTCTAGATCAAGAGTGTCGTCATTAGGGCCGGTGACACCTCCCCCTCTTTTCTAGACATCGGCATGGCGTTTTCTGCCATTGTCGTGACCCATATTGTTGTCCCCACATTAGGAGACAATCCCAAATACGTTTATCGCATTAGCGTATATACAATTCCCGTTTGCAATTGTATGATCAAAATCAAGTCTCGTTGGTAATTCCATACCAACTTGGAGGACCTAGAGAACTTGATGATGATCGAATCCGCTAAAGATTATGGATCATGATGCCACAAAAGATCATCGACAATATGTAGTCAATTAAGGTTGTAAGTAATTCACTTGACTAATAATTCAACAAGTAAAGTTATATAAACGTTTCAAGAAACGTTCCATGAGGGCATTCCACAGTACTTTGTGGTCATTACTTTTTACACAGATTGCCATTGAAGGTTTTTGTCGATGTGGCGCTTCAAAACTTTGAGCGCGTGAGATGTGAAATCTTGACATCTAGGCTTGTTATCCTAGGGGTTAAAACATGTGGTTTAATCATTTCCAATGAATGGTTCCACATATACCAAGCGAAGATTCGCCTTAGGCATCGAGTACGTCAAAACTCAAAGGAGCAGAATGTTACATTGCTCTTGCATACAAAACCAAGTTATTATGAGACTCGATAGAGGTCACAAACGATGCTTTTAATGGTTTGTCCTTCGGATTGATCACACACAATCCGGAAAAGTCGTGAATTGATCAAACACAATTCAGAAAAAGGCCTCGGATCGATCAAACACAATCCGGAGAAAGGTCGGGGTTGATCATACATAACCCTGACAAGGAAACAAGAGTGATCAAACACACTCTTGACCCGCAAATAAAATTCCGGGATTTTGGTACCTGCACGCACAAAATCTCAAGCATAGAATGCAGATGGAGAAGGGAGGAAAGAATTTTATCCTCCTTGAGTAATTGAACTTGGAAAAGTTTAGGGTTTCAAAACATACCTTTCGAAACTTCAAGCACTTGAAGAAGTCGAAAATTGTAGTAGAAGGAAACCAAGAATCGTCGGCAGGCGGCGGCCAAAGGATTGGCAGCCGGTGATGTCGGACGACGGCCGGGAAAACGGGCAGCGGCAATAGTCGGACAGAGGAGCCAAAAAACACTTTTTTTTTTAGGGTTTCGGAAAACAAATAGTGGGTTATTAGTTCTAGGGTTAGAACAAAGTGCATGATAACGTTGTGAAGGATAAAGTATAGAGACAAAGATAGCAAGAGAATCATCATCTTATTTATTGATAGGAGTCTTTTATATAAGGAATTACAAAGTACAAATATGGTAATGATAAGGAATACATAGGGGTACCAATATAGGGAGCCCTTCATATTCTAACTAGATATCCTGATGGCATAAAGCCAAGACACACATATGAAATATCCTAGAACACATCTCCCTGTTATAGTGCTTCATCTTCCTTCTTTTAGGTGTTTCATAGTTTATTCTATCTATCTAGTCTACAGAAACATACAAATATCAACAAAAGACGGTGCAAGGTGGACTCTTCTGGTACCCAAGGGTTTGATTTTTAATCTTTTAATAATGAAGATTTGACCATAACTTGTTATGCTACTGTATCTTTCTCTACGAGTATCTTATCATCTCTCAAATTTCCAATTTGTTCCTTGAGGCGTTTCAGGTAATAAGAGGTCATATCAGTCGCCCAAACACGATCCGCAACCCAAGCTCCAGTAGTTTTCCGCACACATACAATTTATAATCCCATGTATGTTGAACACGATCCATTCGTGGCGGATTCGCTTGCTCTTGAGGCTCAATCGAAGCACTGCAATCACCAGCACCAGCAGTCACTTCCTCCTCCTCACAAGCACTGCAATCACCAAAACCGACAGTCACTTCCTCCTCACAAGCACTGCAATTACCAACACCAGCAATCACTTCCTCCTCACCAGCACTTCAATCACCAACACCAACACTCACTGGTCCAGTCAATTCGTCTTTCGTTTCAATCTCTACATCAAATTTTCTGAAAATCGTCGCATGATGACCTCCAGTCTTTGCACACTGGAGTCCGTATTTTTCACAGTTTCAAGGTTCTGACTGGTCACCATGATTTGATACTTTTCCAGAATCTCCATATGCCTACGTAAATTGTCATCCAGTTGCTTGATTCGAGGAGTGTACACGACAATTTTCAAAGCCCAACATGTCACGCCCCTGACCTGTGAGATCTCGTTCACGAGTTTTATACCGTTGCGGATATCTAGATCCAAGACGCCCAGCACTACAATGGGAAGCTTGAACTTAGGGTTACTTAAATCCTCTAATATAGCGACTCGTAAACCCTAAAGTCAAAACCAGCTCCCCTAATAGAGACTCAAAGTCCTTGTACTTTGTGTACAAGGTGTAAGTGATATGGCATAAGCTGCCAAAATGGGATGCGATATCATCGGAGCAGAGGAGACGGATTTAGGGTGTTCGGGTGTGAGAGGGAAAGCGAGGAAGAGAGGCAAAGAGGAAAGAGGGATGTTATTGTACCTGTCGACTCTTAGACTGTTGTAGCATCAACTTTATCAACTCTTATTATGTTGCAGCTGTCAATCACGTCACTCCTCAAAATCAAGAATACTATGTCTGTTTGAACTCCTCAGCTGCAAAAGATGAAATATTCGAGGGTTTGCTAATGATTGATTCGTGTTAATTAATAATTACATTTTATCATATTTTCTCATATGAAAGTCCATCAGAATTTAACAAGATAATTAAGATCAAAGAAATCAAAATATGCATTAGAGCTTGCTAGATGCATTAGTGATTTTCGAAAAAGAATTTATTTGTAAGAAGAATAAATAACTCAAAAAACAAGCAAAGAAGAAACACATCAAGTATTACGTACGTACCATTGCAATGACCTATGGCATGTTGTCCCCGAAAATTATGAAGACTCATAGATTGGTTAAAATTTCGCTTAGTTTTTTGGGATCAAGGAAGTCTTGAACTATTTATGTACAAGCTTAGTTCTTTATGCAACTATGATGATAGTTTTTGACTTAAATTATTTTAAACGTTGAAGATAATAGTGGATTAAAAGTTTAAAACCACCACAGTCAAAGTATGAGTCATATTTTAATATAGATCTCACATATGCTAAATAAAATAAAAAATGTTCGCTCAAAACAAAATCCGGAATGTATTGGGTTGTATGGGCCCGATTCAAATGACACAATATTTGACATTATTTTTTACACTGGGATGTGGTTAGAGGATGTTGGATCTTAACTAATTTGATGGTTGTTATTTATTGTGAGTATGATTTGACAATGACATGACAATAATTTTATTTTCCAAACAAACAAATAAAATAAATCAAATTAAACAAATTTTTCAGTAAAAAAAAAAATATATGATCGAACCTTTGAAGAACACCATTTTTTTAACAAGAAAAAAAACAATCCAGGTATATGAAAGAGGTTTGCTTCTCTTCAAAAAAAAAAATCCCCATGTAATCTTTGTTTTTAAACAACCAAATCAATCTTATTCTTAATTGAATACCTTTAACCATTCATGATTCTGAACAATCATGTTAGAACCTCTGCTGTGAGATTGCGGACTTGAGCAAAATCTCGATTCATAGCTTTTAGAATGCATAAGAGGACGGAATCAAATATTAGGATGAACATCATCCTTATCTCTAAACTCTTATTTTTCTTTTCTTTTTGAAGTTGGGTATAATTTGATAAGGAATTCAACTCTTTAGTTGCTATAAACCTGAGATTTTCTTTTTCTTTATGACTTGGGTGTTCTTCGATCTACAATTCAATCTTGTAAGAGATTTTTTGGATTTTCTTTAACGAAAAATTTGTTTAACTTGATTTATTTTATATGTTTGTTTGGAAAATAAAATTATTGTCATCTCATTGTCAAATCATACTCACAATTAATAACAACCATTATATTAGCTAAGATCTAAGGGATAAAAGCCGGTGTAAAAAATAGTGTCAAATATTGTGTCATTCGAACCGGACCCACCTAGGATGTATTTAACGACATGCCTTATAATCATCTCAATAAGTTTCATCTATAACTTCCTCTTTTCTCGTTTTTTTCTCTCTTTTTTATAAAAAAAAAATTTATTGAATAACTCATGCACCCTACATATGTCAGTGAGATTTAAACTCATGATCTCAAAGTTGTTAGTTAACATCTTTAACGCATCTTTTTTTCTCTCTTGCGTTTGTTACAATTCTATGTTTTTCACATCCTTCAATTGTGTCTCTAACTCCCAAATTTTCATTAGAATCCTGGTCTTTAACCGTCAAAAGCCTTTGCAATTCATAGTATTGTTCCTCTTTGGCAAATCTTAATGCCATTTCATTAGCTTATAATTGCATTTTCAGTCTTTTCAGTATTTAATAGTTGTGTTACATCTTCTACCTTCTACATAGCATCAATTATAATTTACTGGTACACAACACGTTTATAATCAAAGCCGACTCTAAGAGAAGCCAATTCATTAGCCATCGCTTTTGCAATTTTCAAAGACTCGTTTGCCTTCTGTTTCTCATCATGATGAGAAGCTTAACGAAGTCCATTCATTTTTCATTAAAGAAGGACCTAACATAAGTTGATTTTTCTTTAAAATTTTCTGAGGCTTACATTCTTATTCGTCTTTCTTTCCTCCTCTGTTGCTCAGTTCATTTGTTTTTGAAAGAACTTTGATTCCCAAACACTTTAGGATATTAACTTTAGATTGACCAAAATATAAAGTTCTATGATAAAAAAAGATATCTTTTACATTTTAAAGTCTAATATGAGATGAGCCGTAAAAGTATGATAAAAGAAAACGTAAATACATTGGGAATACTCCTATCTAACTGCAATAAGACATTGACAAAAAAATTCTGCAATAAGACAACTCAAACTTCAATATTGGGTGATGTGGTTGATTATGCTAAAGCCCTCATGTGTCAACGTCAATGCAAAATACAACTAGGCAACATCTGTGGCTGATTGGGGTTCAAAATCCATAGAGTTGTACCATAAAATCATTTCAATGTAATTATTATCCCAATTATTATTGTAGTTATTATTCATCAAAAGAGAAAGTTTATTGTTCATTGTCTTTATTTAGTTTTTTTTTTAATCAAATAAGTTTATTGTTCATGTCACTAGACCAAACAGGAATGGGCGTTTTTATTTAATATTTTCAACAAGAATTAAAATTTGTTTAGTCTATGTGGTTTAAAGTTGACATCTGTTTAATCCTTATGGTTTTATTTTAATATAAATGGTCCTTAAAGTCACGATTTTTCATCCAAATGGTCTTTCCGTCAATTTTTTCTGTTAGAATACTCACATGGCCGTTAAAAATTTAACGGCCACGTGAGTATTCTAACAGAAAAAATTGACGGAAAGATCATTTGGATGAAAAATCGTGATTTTAAGGACCATTCAGATTAAAATAAAACCAAAATGACTAAACATATGTCGATTTCAAACCACAAGAACTATACAGTATTTTACCCTTTCTACAATGTCCACGATATTAAAATGAGTTAAAGAATATGTCAAGACCCACCCAGAATTTCAACCTGAAACCCGAACTAAGTCTTACGGGGACCACCTCCAAGGAAAATTTACCGATAAGCAAACCTCTCTTGAAAATGGACAACCCTAACCTATAAACTAAAGTGTTACTTTCCTAAATATTATTGAGCATCCTCCAAATCAACCCACAATTATACTAAGTGAGAATATAATTACAAACTTCATATATTCTAAAATACAACAAAAGTCTTAGCACACCACCAGAAAAATTATACGATAAACCCCAAAGAGTATTCAGAGCTACTATACACTAAAGGAGCAGGAAAATATTCTAGTAGGTTAAACAGGTAACCTACTGGTGAAATGTGGCTGAGAAATGAGTAACTATGCCTCGTCGTCTCCTACTCGTACTAACCCGAACTCTACAGACTGGGCATTTTTAAAACGAAGAGCCCAGGAGAAAAACATTCGCAATGATTAGAGTGAGTGGACAAAAATAAATAAAGAAAATATTTATTAACATTTATGCTTTCCCAAATTAATTTCTATAAAAATTAATGCTGCATGCGACAGCTTAAAAACTGTCAAGCATCTGACTAGCTCCGGTTAATCTCCAAAACTTAATAAAATACAGCCTCTCAGGCTAGAATATATATACAGGGCTTCTCAGGTGCGGAGGTCCGCACCAATGGTTTTGGTGCGGATTTCCATTTTTGCACCACTTTTCGATCGAATTTCTCCATCTCCACCGTCTAGTATCTAGATAATATTATGTAGATCATCTTTGCAAAATTTCAGCCAATTTGGTAATCGTTAAGGCCCTCAAAATTGCATTTTTCTGTTTTAAACATGAACGGTTCATGTTTGACAAAATTCAGTTCGTTAATTTGTTTTTCAAGTTTGAGGGCCTTAACGATTACCAAATTGGCTGAAATTTTGCAGAGATGATCTACACAATATTATCTAGATACTAGACGGTGGAGATGAGGAAATTCGATCAAAAAGTGATGCAAAAATGGAAATCCGCACCAAAACCATTGGTGCGGACCTCCGCACCTGAGAAAGACTGTATATATATATATATATATATATATATATATATATATATATACACACACTCGCCCATACTCCCTATATAAATTAATAATAATCTATATAGGGCTACTACGCTCGCGTCCAACGCTTAAGTCACGCCTTAATGCGGTGATACACTACGTCATTAAGGTGGACAGATGAGTGTATAAATATGTTCCCATACCCCTTATATGAATTAAACACTCATATAAGGCTACTACGCTTGCGTCCAACGCTCATGTCACACCAAAATGACGTCAAATGGTCCAACCAAATAAACAATTACATGCACATTATTTAAACCAAAAGTCTACTCACAAATTAGGCCTAAGCCTGAAGTCGGTCTGAAGCCTATTCTGCTCGAGCTTCCTCACGTCATGATCCAAGAACATAATTAAATCCTCAACTATATACCAACGCTTATATAAAAATAGGCAAAATTAAATGTGGCCTTATCTACTCTCATTCTTGCCCAACTTTGCAAATCTTAAAATTGATATCGTCCAAACTTCACCACAAATATCGGCGGCCTTAAATACACCTTCTAGGGCCGAAACAACAATAATCTAACGGCCGGATTCTATCCAAATTAATGGCTAAAATACCAAACTTCAAAAAATCTCAAACCTATCCAAAATTCCTCCAAAAATTCCTAAATTCACATCATTAACATTCCCTTAATATTCTACATCTAAAACCATAAAATTTCCCAAAACAGCGGCGGCCGGCGGCCGACTTCGGCGACCTGCAAAAGCTACCAAATTTTAACAGCAACTTCCTCTCAATCTCCTCTACAACTTTCCTAACTAGCACAAATACCAATTCCAAATCTAACTATGCGAATCGAACGAAAACACCTAATAAGCCCTAGAATTTCCTTCACTGATTTCTCCTTACCTAGCTCAAGAGGGAGGGAGTCCTTTGGAGGGGTTGCTGCAAGGGAAGAGGGCTTCCTTTTGAGCCAAGGATCGCTAGTTATAGCGGCCGGAGGAGAGAGTTCCGGCGACGGGAAGTTCCGGGCAGTCGGAACTTCCGGGCTCGACTGCGGCTTCTCAGCGGCGTTAGGGGCTCGGTCACCTACCCAGAAATGAAGAGGAGAGGATGGTGGGTCGAACGGGACTGGCGCGGCGGTGAACGGTGGCCGGACGGCGGCGGACTGGCGACGGGAAGTTTGGCAGCGGGAGAGGGAGAGAGAATCGGGAGGGGGGAGAGAGAATCGGGAGGAGGAGAAATGTTTTTGGGCATTTGACCAAAAACAAGTGCCCGGTCCAACTTAAACATAACTCAACTCCAAAATTTAACACCCCAAAATAATACTCCAAGAAAACTTACATTTTTAATTGATAACTTTTCCATGCTAACTCCAATTTTAACGCATAGCATGTCTACGAACTCGTAACAACATCCTCTACGACTTTCATGAAGAAAGTTTTCCCAAATTCCAAACGGAAGAAAAAGTCAACTTTGGAGTCTTAAATAGTAAACGGTTACTTAAAACGGTAAAAGACCAAAATATTACCAAAGTAAATAACCGTAATATAACTTAAGAACCGGGGCGTGACAAAATAAGTAATATAAGAAGTTAGAAGAGGCATTGTGGATATAAGAAGAAAAGGTGAAGACGCATTAGATATACTTGAAATTTTCTAACTGTTTGCCTCTTCTTCTTTAATGTCCTTTGCATATGGAACTGTTTTTTTTTTTTTTTGTTCTCATTGGCTCTGTAAGACAATCTCCAAGCTCTGGCAGCTCTCTTACCATTTGGTGAAGGGAGTTTAACTATAACTAAATTTTTTGACCGTTGTGAATATATGTTCTTGCCAACTTTTTACTAGCTTGCTTAGTGTTTGTACAGAGTTTATAAGGATTATAAGCAGTTCGTTGATAATCCGTTCGGGAGAGATTTGTCCGTAAAAAGGATTTACCGCTAAGGTGGTTTGTGGAGATCCTGCAAGATACGAACAGAGGTTAGAGAGGCGCCCGAACGGAACCGGACAAACCCCCTCCGACGCTCAAGTTAATCATTTGCGAACAAATGTGAGGAAGGAGAAGAGGGAATGATTTTCGTTACCTTTGGAGGTGAAGCGAGACCTCTATTTATAGACGCGGCGAGGCTGGGCTTGGCTTGACAACTTGTGACAGCTGGATCGCACTCTGACAGAGCGCTCGATCGGATCGCACCTATGCGTCCACGTGTACGGTCGAGATACGCTCAACGATGGGCTGAAAATATTAGAACGCATTCACAAGGCTTAGCTAGAGCGCTTGACATATGCTCCCACAACACTTAACCTGTATTTTCTTTGGGCTAGGTGACTGCATAGATTGTGGCTAACTACTGTTTGTCTACTTTAACAAGAAATAGCCGCAATATATTATTAACAATTTGCGATTTTAACATTTGTCGTCATAAGCTTTTTATGCTTTTTTTTTTTCCTGAACGATTTCATTTCTCAAATACTTCTTCTTTTTTCTCTTTTGTACCCTCTTCCTTGTTTGAGTCTATGACTTCATCGCGATCCGACACCGATGAGTAGTTTCATATTTCCTCTTCTCTCCATCACATACTCTCTTCTAGCTATTTTCCTCTCTCGACCTGTAAAATTCGTAGCAGAATGCAATGCCAGTTTTGATCAAATCTGGCTAGTTTACCATGAGATCTACTAACGAATGATTCCTCAAAAGCGTCCTTTACAAAACCTGGCAAAAGTGTGAGAAATGTCAAGGTTCGTATATGATTCTGTTTCTTTTAAGTTTTGGTTAATTTGATTGGGTTTCATATAGTCTGAACTTTCACATAATCTAATCTCCTTGCTTCTTTCAAACTTCCTCATAAATAGGCACAATATAAAAAGGAGTTTTAGAATCTCTTTTTTGTACCTTTGTTTTTTTTTTTGAACAAGTTTGCGGTATTTAAAATGCTTCCTAGAGTCAAAGACTATTCCACTGGGGGCACAATTAGCCAACAAACCATTGCAACCCCTCCTCCGGTCACTTTTAACAGTTTTTGGTTTCGAACTTAAATTGGGGAGCACACCCAACTAGACAAGAACCACTAGACTAACTTGCAGTGGTTCTCTCCTTTGTACCTTGAAACACCGTTTTTCGCATGAATCACCGAGAAAGGGATCGAGAGAAAGAAAATGATATGCAAAACATATATGAAAAATTAAAAATCGAGTATGACGTGCTCGAAGATCCTAAATGAATTTGTCAACAAAAATGTCACAATACCATGGCGTATCAGAGTCCTTATGCATGATATCAGCCATTATCAAGCAGCTAGCGGATCACTTGGCGGGGATTCGAACTAATATTCACTAAACTAAAAAAATATCCTACACCGTTCCCATCTGCGCTGTAATGTCTAAAGCGACCTGTGCTTACTTGTATATTTTACTATATAGTAATTTATTCTCTCTAAGACCTCTTCATCTTGGTCACAACTTGTTTGGAAGGACTAGGTGAGCAAACAACACACAGTTTTGGGTTTGGTAGGGGGTTTCCAATTGGGGAGCTCTGAAACTTGATCCTGAATCTCGGTGTAGTTTGTCTTTACTTCCTTCAATTCTACCCATATCCACTTCCAAAATCCACATACAGACACAACCCGCCTTTACTTTCTTCCGAAGTAAAACTCACCTTGTGAAATTGGAACCCCTGTCGTGTTCTGTCTGCTTTTTGCGGCGGTCATTCGACGTCGGCAGACACACCCCCAGTGTTTATCACTTTGAGGTCAGTCAGTTTTGTCTCTTGACTTTTTGTTCTTTTTATTTTCAGTATCAATATATGGAAAGGTAGAGACTTTGTTGCAAAGATTGAGACTTTTATTGTAAAGGTTGAGACTTTGTTGTGTTGGGTTTTGTGGGTGTAGAGTGAGTTGGGTAATCTGAGTTGGGTTTTGAATATGAGGGAAATCAGTGTAATATTGTGTAGTGGGCAGTGCAGGTTTTGCGCCAATTTTGAATTGGCCTGAAATCAGTTGCTGCTTTTGGTTCTAGAGTTCTTGATTTTGTGTTTAGAGAGTGTGGAGGGGCAATTTGATGGTGGGGGATGTTTTGAGCAGCTATTGTTGTTGTGTGGTGGAGCAGCTCTAACAGTTAAGTTTGTTTCGGGAAAACCCGGATATGGAGTACCAGTTTTCGACTAGGCAGGGGAAGGATCAGGGTTGTTCGTCTTCTGGAGGTCCTGCGGTGGAGGATCTGGTGGGGCTGGATGGTGAAGCGAGGAACGTGATTTCGGAGGATGTGTTTAACAACATTGCTGAGCTTATGAATTTCGATACTTATGCTGGGTGGTGCAGCAGCCCCGGGACAATGGAGCAGATTGGAGTGTCGTATCCGTCCGTGAGTTATGCGCCTTTGGATGCATTGAGTTTTGCGCAACAGAACGGTGGAGCATTGCCTGTGGCTGAAGATGGTGGGGCTTCTTTTGATTGTGGTGATAGGATTGGGTTTCAGCAAATGGACACCACCCAGTTCGGGGCGTCAACTGATTTCAACCACGCTCATGATGCAGCTGCTAAACTGAAGAATGGTTTTGTTCAACAGAATAATATCATGGATACGGCAGACTATGTGATCTCCAGACCACATGGATGGTCACTTAATGAGAAGATGCTAAAGGCACTGTCCTTGTTTAAGGAGTCTTCTGGTGGGGGAATTTTGGCGCAAGTATGGGTTCCGATGAAGCATGGTGATCACTCCTTCTTAAGCACTTGCGAACAGCCCTATTTGCTTGACCATGTTCTTGCTGGGTATCGGGAAGTGTCAAGGATGTTTACATTCTCTGCAGAAGAAAAGCAGGGTTCTATCCTGGGGCTTCCCGGCCGTGTATTTGTCTCCAAAGTTCCAGAGTGGACATCAAATGTTAGCTATTACAACAAGGCCGAGTACCTGAGGGTGGAACATGCTGCTGATCATCAGGTCCGTGGATCAATTGCCTTGCCAGTTTTTGAGATGAACTCTGAAATGTCATGCTGTGCTGTGCTGGAACTTGTCAGTACAAAAGATAAACTCAACTTTGATGCAGAGATGGAGATAGTTTGTAATGCCCTCCAGGCTGTGAAGTTGAGGACCACTACGCCTCCACGAATTCTTCCCCATTGCCTCTCAAGGAACCAAAGAGCTGCTTTAACTGAAATTACTGATGTCTTACGAGCTGTGTGTCATGCACATACATTGCCGTTGGCTCTCACCTGGATTCCTTGTTGCTACTCTGATGGTGATGGAGAGGGAATTAGAAGAGTACGTGTTCGAGAGGGTATTACAAATTCAAATGAAAAATGCATACTATGTGTTGAAGAAACAGCTTGTTATGTAAATGATAGAACAATGCAAGGCTTTGTGCATGCATGTGCAGAACATCATCTGGAGGAAGGAAATGGTATTGCTGGGAAAGCACTTCAATCAAATCACCCCTTCTTCATTCATGATGTTAAGGTGTATGACATATATGACTATCCACTAGTTCATCATGCACGCCGGTATGGTTTGAACGCTGCTGTTGCAATCAGACTGAGGAGCACCTACACCGGTGACGATGACTATATTTTAGAGTTTTTTCTGCCTGTCAATATGAAGGGCAGTTCAGAACAGCAACTTTTGTTAAACAACCTCTCGGGCACCATGCAGAGAATTTGTAAGAGTTTGAGGACTGTATCAGATGCAGAATTGGCTGGGGTAGAAGGCTCCGACAGTGGGTTTCAAAGGGAGGCAATCCCAAATACCCCATCAATCCCCAGGAGAAATTCTCAGTCACCGTCATCAGATAGTGAAATGAAGTCAGCTGAGAATATACCCTCTAATGTATTCAATAGAGAAGATGGTGGAGTTGAAGTAGATTTTCCTCCTGAACGTGCACCAAATGGATCAAGAAGGCAGGCGGAAAAAAAGCGTAGTACAGCAGAGAAAAATGTGAGCTTGAGTGTTCTACAGCAATACTTCTCTGGGAGTCTCAAGGATGCTGCAAAAAGCATTGGAGTCTGCCCCACTACGTTAAAAAGGATCTGCAGACAACACGGGATTTCTAGATGGCCATCTCGTAAGATAAATAAGGTGAACCGTTCCTTGAAGAAAATACAAACTGTACTTGATTCTGTTCAAGGGGTGGAAGGAGGATTGAAGTATGACCCAACCACTGGGGGGTTTGTGGCTACTGGGTCCATCATCCAAGAATTTGATGCTCAAAAAAATCTATTCTTTCCCGAGAAGAATTTGCCTGCTCAGAATATTGTTCCAGTTCCCCAATATCCAGTTTCAGTACCTTCAATGTCTTGTAAAGATGGTGAGCGTTTGAAAATTAAGTTAGAAGAAGATGGCTGTTGCATGAATGGAGGTACGCTGATTCCAACTGCTCATCAGGAAAAGGAAGAGGTAAAAAAACAGAATATCTCTGTGGTTGATTGTAGTATGAATTCCAAGCCGATTGCAATTGATTTTGGGTCATGCCAGCCGACTGACCATGACACCCTGCCTCACAATTTTCCTGAAACTGATTTTGGGGTCTCTTATCTGGTAAAAGAAGTCAATCGATGGGGTCAGAGCAATGACAGTCTAACATTAGAGAGTTCTGGCTGCCATTTTGTGCCTCAGAGCTCAAGCTCCTTTGTTGTTGCTGATGAGATGGACATAGGGGTAGACAGAGATGGGGGGAATGTTAATTATAACCAGCCTACTTCTTCAAGCATGACAGACTCATCGAATAGTTCTGGTTCAATGATGCATGGCTGTTCCTCAAGTTCTCAGAGCTTTCAGGAGCGAAAGTACCAAGTCGAAGAAACAAATGTTGAGATTGGATCAAAAATCATTGTGAAAGCTACGTATAAAGAAGATACGATCAGGTTCAAGTTTGTGCCTTCTGGTGGGTGCCTTAAACTGTATGAAGAAGTTGCAAAGAGGTTGAAGTTGCAAGATGGAACTTTCCAGCTCAAGTACTTGGATGATGAACAGGAATGGGTGATGCTAGTAAGTGATGCAGATTTGCGGGAGTGTCTTGAGATATTGGATGACATTGGGACACATAGTGTTAAGTTTATGGTTCGTGATATACCTTTCGGTGTAAGCAGTTCCGGCAGTAGCAATTGTTTTCTGGCAGGGGGATCATAGCAGGTTGGAAGATGCTCAACTTTAGAGCATGTGAGATTTTCCTTTTGTAGTATATGGCTCTAGGTTTCTTTCAAAAAAAAAAAATGAAGATCTTTTATAGATAAAGGCATGAATGTCGATTAGGCAGACAAGGCTTATTATAGATTGATGCCTGGGAACCATACTTAGTGGGTGGGGGGTTCTGTGTTGTCGTTGGTTGCACCCCCTTTAAGCTGGCTCTGCATCTTATCTATATAAGATTTGTGTAACAATCCGTCAGTGTACGAACCTCTGGTTAAGGTTTAAATGAACAGATGTTTTTAATAGATGAAGTCATGGAAATCATGATGGTGTAGAACAGTCCTTGCCCGTGCTTCTTCTCTGCCTCAAACAAAGTATTTGTGTTATCATTGCTCTCTTTTCTTCTGCATGGCATGTCAATGTTAACCTCACATGGAATCTTGAAGTCCTGGTCCCCCACTGGGACATTTTTTTTTTCCAATTTTTATAATTTTTATTCAAAGAAGAGCTCAAGAAGTGGCATTAATATTCTGATTCTGCATATGGGAATATGCAAGGACATTCCAGTAACAGGCTAACAGCATTGATATTGTCTGAACTTCATTTTATACCTAAAGATACTAAATTTGCCTCTGGTATCCTTTTCTTTTGCAGGTTTGCCTCCAGCATTTTTAGAGATACTGGAAATCGACCCACCGGTTGTTCTAATATACTCTTACTTATGGAAATATATCAAATTATCATTGCTTCTACTAATTTCATGTCATTTTCACCCTAGACACCCCTAGCATGGAATCTTGGATAAACAAACCATAATTAAGGTCTTTGAAGCTGCAAAACAGCAGTTCTAACTTGTTTTCTTGAATCTCTTGTTTACTTGTAATAAAATATTCAAATTCACTACTGACTATTCCATTATGAAAACCTCCATGGCTGAACTATAGGATAGCATCTGTATATTGACTGAAAATTTACACCTTATGAAATTTCAAGGTTTGTTGATGCGGATTAGGAATCGAGAACAGATCTCTAACAGTCAATCAACAGACACCAGAAATAAGAAGCAGCAAACTCGTAGAAAAGGGCAAATCCATGCCGCAAATCAACTGATTTAATTCATAAAACATAAGTTCCCTAACAACTATTACAATACCCATATTTATATGGTTTACAATACTTGGAGAATAAGTATGCTAAAGCTAAAAAGGAAAGCTAATTAAACGTAAATCCTAATAATTATAAAATAATTTCCTAAAACTATCTCCATAACAAAATATTAAATATTATGAATCTATAATATAATATTGTCTTATATGCTCCTGCATCAGACTCTCTTGGTTGGAAAGAATTCGTCCTCGAATTTGAACCATTGATTGTAGAAAATCCAGACAAAATCTTTCACTGCTTCAAATCTTCTTTTGACAAATTCGTTTGTAATTGAATTCTTCCTTTCCAAATAAATAGATATTTGAAATAAATACTTGATCCTGATCCAATAAATTTTCTCTTCAACTTCAATCTCGCAATCCCAAAATTTCCTTCACCATCATTGATGTGATTGACAATATTAACTACGACTTTGAGAATCTGCAAAATGAAGACATTAACCCCAAGAAAATCAACAAAATTATGGTCAATATCCTTCTTCAATGCCTTGATCACGTCCTTATTGGTGTCTTCATCTTCTTCCATACCACAATTGCCACAGCAAGCCTCACAAAAACAATCATCATAAATCGGTGGCTTACTAAAATCCACAACACCATCTTTTTTTTGTTTTTCTGAATTATTATTGACTGAAGAAGTAAAGATAGAATTTGAACCTTCATAGTCGAAACTAACAGGTTCTCCCCTTTCACCCAACTCACACAACGGAGCACATCGATGAAATGGGCCAACGCATATCTCCCCGTCAGAACCATCACCATCTTGGTTGAAAGTTTCGATGCGATCAATACGTTGATGATAGGTGGTAACGTCTCTCTCCCTGTCAGAACTCTTACGACTCCGTCGTCGAGCTTCGATGCGATCGATACGTACCGCAAGTTGCTGAAGCATCCTTTTGATTTCAGCCATGTCGTTGTTGACGTCACGACTCTCCATTCTAAAACCTCCGCCTCTTCGCCCGACCTGAGACATGGAATCCACCAAGCTCTCACCAGAGCTCTGATACCAACTGATGCGGATCAGGAATCGAGAACGGGTCTCTAACAGTCACTCAACAGACACCAGAAATAAGGAGTAGCAAACTCGTAGAAAATGGCAAATCCATACCGCAAATAAACGGATTTAAATCATAAAACATAAGCTCCCTAACAACTATTACAATACCCATATTTATATGGTTTACAATACTTGGAGAATAAGTATGCTAAAGCTAAAAAGGAAAGCTAATTAAACGTAAATCCTAATAATTATAAAATAATTTCCTAAAACTATCTCCATAACGAAATATTAAATATTATGAATCTATAATATAATATTGCATTATATGCTCTGCATCATTTGTGAATCTACATTAAGCTACTATCTTTACCATATCCCATTAGATCTCTCCTTTTACCTGTAATTGATTCTTTTTTCCTAGTGAAACTATCCTCACTATTAACTTTTATATTGGGGTTTTTCTTGGGTAGCATTTTTTTCAAATTTCACTTACTGGAAGATGAACAGTAGCGGATTGTTTATCAGTGTGGAAGGCTCTGGCAATGATATTTGAATTCATGTTCCAGTTCCAGAAAAATGATGGGATGATGGAATTCAATTAAATTGTATGAGTGCTCACTTGAGTCTTGATTGCTCACCCGCTCGAGGTTTTAGTTCTCATCATTGTCGTATTTATTTGTTTGTTCTGCAGTTAATGGCCTCATGTTCTGGATGCATATGATAGTACCATAGCATTAAAATTAAGTCCAGGTTTCTCAGATACCTTTTGTGGGACATCAACACGAAAATGTCTAGAGTACTCGAGCTTGTTACGTTAATGTAGGAACTTTGAAGGGAAAGAGTCCATGTTTCAAGTGCTACTGCAAGCGACTATGAAAGGTACTATTGTCATCTTTTTGTTCCCCCCCCCCATCTGTTTCCATGACAGAACAGAAAATCTCATACATATAAGATTTGTGTAGCATCTGACAGTCCATGAAGGTTTTGTTCTTGAATAAGGTGTTTTGCCTATTTGTATTAAACAATGAATAGTTGTTTAATAGGATATGAATAGTTCCTCATATTTGTGATGACAAGCATGCCTATAATCTATGTTCTTATAGAAAATATTCCAATGCGAAGTTTGGATTCAGGCTTCAAATTCAGCACAAATTGAATAACTAATTTCCATCATATAAGTATCCATCTTTAAACTTATTTAGCCTGCCCTGATGCTCCTTCCTAGTTCAATGACATGTGAACATGGCACTTGTGAATGGACTCTGAGAAGTGGAGGGGGGATGCCAAAAATGATATTCACGCATTTGCAGCTGTTGATGAGGATTCCAGTCCAGATGGTGAGTTGGTGAGGGAAAGAAGCGAAGTTTTTACTTCGTCATTTCAGTCAGTTAGTTGGGGCAACGTCCCTAGAAGCAGTAATAAAGCACATTACATCGCAAAACAGGCAATGTCTTTGCCTTGTCCTACCAAACGTGGCTTAGTCAAATCGTAGTCGATGAGCAAAGTAATTGAGTTCGAAGTTAGCAATGGAGTGTGCTATTCTTACCGGCTTTTTTAGGCGGGGTTTAACGAGGCAACTACCCGCACCATTGATAATCCAACCTCATGAACACCAGGACGCTAGGAAAATAGGACTGCCTATGTAGCTGAGCAATTGCAATTTTGTTTAGGCAACGGTTAAACTATTGACCTTCTTCCTTCTCAGTAAAAAAAGAAAAAGAAAAAAAGAAAAAACTACTGACCTTCTTGAGCTGCTAAGTTTTGCATGATCCGTCAGAAATCTACCAACATGGAGAGGGATTGTTGTCGACTCCGAGATGGAAATCAATCCTCGTATGTTGTTGTCATGTATCTCTCAGTCAATGCATGCTAGGTCCAACAGGCAGTGCCCCAGGTGTTTGGCCGGGTGATTTCATGTCGGAAATGCTTTAAGAGCTCCAGTGACATTGTACAATATTTGCAAGAGAAATTCAGTAGCATTCAATTTTTGTTTTGATTATGGTAA
This sequence comes from Fragaria iinumae, assembly GCA_009720345.1. Classification (NCBI taxonomy): domain Eukaryota; kingdom Viridiplantae; phylum Streptophyta; class Magnoliopsida; order Rosales; family Rosaceae; genus Fragaria; species Fragaria iinumae. The sequence goes on along the minus strand of CM019117.1, from coordinate 17,574,852 downwards.
TTGGTTTATAAGAAGGTTTGCTGATACTACTCCAAACGGATGCTTCTGCTGCTACCTCTGAGGCTTCTCATTTTTGCTTCTTTAACGATCTATTATTATTATTATTGTTGGCAATGACACAACACAGAAAGGTGAGAAAGCTATGAAAGCCATGAACGACATAGAAGGCCAAAAATTGCAATTTGGACTTTCCCCACTTCGTCAAACCTTTTTTGCGGAACCATGCTTGATCCCCTTGCAGAAGGCAAGAAAACATGATGAACCGACCCCCAAGTACATGGGAGATGTTATGGCCGCTCGTCAAATTATGTTTTCGAATTGCCAATGATTTCGCATTGTCCTAAAGTTCAATTGGAGTAGCTCAACAGGAAGTACTAAAGTTTCACTGAAACTGATGGTGGAAATGAAAACGCAAGACAAGTTTCTCCCAACTCATGATGAACAGCAGATAGAAGTACTTGAAAATCATATTCTGTACAATGCACAAATAAATCAGCTTGAATGTGTTCTACTACATCAGTAATTCTTCCAGGCTTGACAATTAAATGTAATTAAGTTTGTACATAACAGAAGTCAGGAGAGTCTAAAAGAAAAAGTAATTTTCAGTCCTTGTAAAAAAAAAATACAATGGCAATAATTCGTTGAGATTTCAAAAGAACCGTTACTATTAGTTAGAGACATCTGAAATGCCAAAAGATTGATAGACTTTTCAGCTTCAGCAACAGCTGCTTGTGGCTGCACTGGCCAGCGGTTTCTCCTTAAATATGTTCTTTTTCACCCCTTTAGAACCCTCGGCTAACAGACTAGGAGTATCCAGAATCTGCATACAATTATCATGCCATCAAGTTTCAGTTAGCAATATAGAATATTAGGCAACAACAGATGGCCGCTTAACCGATTATAATGCTTTCATTGATACTTCTCTTTTGCAAACAGGTATACCTTATTTATCTATTTTTCATGTCACAATACTTGCTTTCAATACCCAAGTTACATACAGATTAGTGCAGACACACAGCCAAATGAGCCAATGAGATTGCAATAGTTATGAGGTTTTCATACCTTTAAAACAAGCTCTTCAAAGCACTGTTGGACATTCACTCGAGTTTTAGCACTGCATTCAATAAAGAGACATCCAGATTCCCTAGCAAAATTCACACCCTCTTTTTTGGTTACAACCCTGTCACTCTCCTGAAAAGTAAGGATCATCCTTGAGTACGAAAAGCTCAATAATATAGACAGTAATCATCTAGAAGTTTGTGCTTAACACAAATAATAACCTCATGAAATTTGAACTCCTATGTTACAATGTTCAGCAGAAATGCATGCCAACTGGCTAATGAGTGGAAGGATAAAATACAAACTAAAGATGGGAAGAAAAAAAATCCAACTGGCTACTGAGCGGAGGGATAAAATACAAACTTGGAAGAAAAAAATCCTCATTGTTCATGTAAAATTAAATCCATACCAAATTACGAGCGGATGCGGATCACCTCTAACACACTCTAGAATATCATTTGTTGTCCAGATTTGCAGAAATAATAAAGCACATGCTACAAGTGTTCCATTTCCCTGGTCACCAAGCAACCAAAGAATTCCCACCATTGGATTAGATCCAATGACTTCAACCTTGAAACCTAAGGTTAAAAATAATAAGACACTAATAATGCTTCTGCCATAAGTGCTCCCTTAGCGGCTATAAGCCTGACCAAACCCACATTCTCTCTCTTAATTCCACTTCTTTTCACTTCTCAGTGAAGAAGTAAGAGTTTCTAACTCTTTCAATTTTTTTCTTTTCATTTTTTGTTTCTGGAAAAATGATTCCATTGATCACAGTGAACGATACGATAATAGTGGAGAAGTGGTCAACAACAACAGTAAGAAGCAGATAGCTACACCAAATACTCTTAGTCAGCAGCAGACACAAACACTAAAGACCGACTATCTCTGCCACCAAGGAATATACCATAAATGCTAGTCCTTGAAATCCAATAGGTTTTTAGCGTGTTGACTGTTTCTTTGTTTTTTTTTTGTTTTTGTCCATTTTTTGAAAAGAAACAGCTTTTTATTGAAACAAATGTACAAGGAGGCGGATAAGGAGTCTGCTTTAGATAGCTAAAGAGGGCAGCAAGGGATAGAGGCTTAGCAGCCCATCTATTAATGCTAACTCAAAGCTTAGGCTTTGGGGGGCTTATACTACAACTGCTTGCCAGTTAAGAATAATGGAAGAAGGATTATAATCCCTAAAATCCTTAGAAGTAGAAGCCCACAAGGATTGCCCCGAACTTAACTCTCTCCCACAAGTCTTCCCTCTCCACCCTGCCAAAGGTTTCAAACAGTCTTTTATTTCTTTCCATCCACACACGACCCACACTACAGCAAGCACCCCACGATCCCAAACGACTCTGACTCTGATTCTGATTCGAGCTTCAACAGATGTTTGAAACCTTCAAGCAAGCCATCACAAGTATCACAGATCTGCTTAAAATGTTCCTGCTACCACCAATTAAGTTGGAGCCCCTTCACTGCTATCCATCCTCCATAGCTCACTACCCTTCTTCAGGTTGTTTGTGATGGGACATTTCCATGACTAAAAAATCTGTTCTGCCTCCTCACAGTTTCACAGACGAAGAAAGCTCTGATGTTTTGATAAGGATAAAGCTCACCTCTCTGCCCAGCCAACTTGACAAACCTCTTTCATTGTTCTTCCAAGACTAAAAAACAGCCTGCCTTTCACAAAACCACTGTACAAGCCCAGGACTTGTTGGTATCTTACCAATTTCTGCGTCTCAATTCCTCCTTGCTACCATTGTTTTCCCGTTGAGCTCCTGGAAACCTCTCCCTCTGGCTTTTGGTACCTTGTATCCTCAGTGACTTGCTTCACTTCCTCCTTTCTTTTCCCATACAAGAAAGTGTTTAAAGTTTCCTCCATCTGAATCCATCCTTCCTTTCTTTCCCCTTTCCGTAAAATGATGGATTGGACAACTTCATATCTGTTACACCAAGAAAGTTTCATAACGGGTCCATTGTTGCCTCTGAAAGCCAGATAGAAATTCTGTTACCCAGCAGTACTTGCCTTTCTTAGCTGACCTGTAAGCCATACCGCACAACCCAAACCGGTTCCAATCTGAAAGCATTTTGATCTGCTTCTTTCAGTGATGATGATGCTTTCTCCACGAGACTTCAGAGCAATCTCAATGCAGAAACTTTTGGATTCCACCCTAAAGACACTAGGCTTAAGCTTCAGACTCTCTACTCCTTCTCTAGTTCCCCTCACACCCCCATTTTCTCTCTCTCTCACTTTCTGTTTCTCTATCTCTCTCTCATCTCTCCCATGCCCTCACACCTATCTGACTTCCAGCGTGTTCACTGTTTCTGAATCCTCAAAGCAGCCACAAGACAACCAAACTTCAAAACTGAACTTGGGATTTCGGAATTGCTCCAGAGAGCACAACTTTCCAAATTTCCCATATAATTCTAACTATATGTGTTTATCTAAAAGGGACTGCATTGAGACGACCGACAATTACAAGGTCCCCAAGAAAGCAAAAACATGAAGAGAATATCAAAGGGACTACAATATTATTTTTGTTCAGGTTTCGAGCTATTACAGTCATTGGAGCTAATCCACTGGGGGATGACCGTATTTTCTTTGGTAATCTGGTTACCACGAGAACGAAACGCAGGACCTATCAAGACATATTTACAACTAGAAAGCTGCTACAAATCTGAGAAGAGTTCTTCTCGTAATCAAGATGGCCAGAGAAAGAGTGAATATTAAACTGGAATTTTAAAATACCTTATCAACTTTGTTTCCTACAAGCATCTTGATGCAGTCTTGATTTGTTGAATAGAGTTCTATTTCCTTGGCCCATATATCGCAAAGGTTTGTAAAAGTTTCTCGCCTTGTTACATCATAAACTGTTGCAATTTAAAAATATACATATATTAAGATAAAAAACAGACAAATATCTAATAGAATGAATCCCTCATTCGGAGGCCTGAAAATTACCAACTCTAATATGATGATGCGAGACATAGTTATCTCTCACAAGTAAAAATGGAAAAGATGCAATTTGCACTTAAATAAAGTAAGGCAATCCATTAGTGGAAACACTAAAAGAATCAACAAGACATGTTATATCTTCCCTCCAGAGCACAATTTACAAGTGTTTTAAGTTTTTTCCTTTCTAAGAAAATAAATAATCGTTTATAAAGATAACTAAAGAACAAGATCAACATAAGTGGCATTCTGCTATTAATGCACAGGTTATGTTATACTATCTGCAATTTTGAGTTCGTAAGTTTAATACAGGTGTAGGTAGCACTTACCCATAATTATCCCTTGTGCCCCTCTGTAATATGAACTCGTCAAGGTTCTAAATCTCTCTTGACCAGCTGAATCAATAAAAAAAGCTGTTAGAAATGGCAAACTCCAAGCCTTTCTTTTGACAATGAACAAGGTCATGGAGAGCTAATTAATGACAGAACATTTTACAACACGAATAGCCAATCTACATCTGAAGCAAGAATCTATGTCAACGAGCATACAAGCTAAAATCCAAGAAAGAGATATATGCAAGGATAATTAGGGGCTAATCTTTAGCATGAATTGCAGAAGTTTTTCTCACTTAAATTCAGTGCATACTCAATGCTTAATCTTCACCATTGAGATCATTGACCAGAAGTAGTGCTAAGTCGTACGATCCCACTGGGATGAAATTTTAGATGTTCTTCAATTAAAATCGATGTATCAAGAAGAACCAATTGCTTTAACCACAGGGATTGAGGCAAAGATGAAACCTAGTTTCGTTATAGTAAATCCAACCAAGTTGTGACAGCCTGATCAAATTTTTGAGTGCAAGCTCGATCGAAGAATTCAGTGAATGCACACAAGAAAACTACCTTCAGTACAACAGCAGCCTGATCAGCATGAAACGAGCCGTGATTTGCAATAAAGGGGCAAACTAAGTGATGATTAACAACTTCTAAGTTTCTAATAACATCACATGTCTATCTCAATGGTTTTTCTTATGTAAATCTTCCAGCATTGGTTAAAATCTGAAATTTAACCTATAGTAATTTTCCAAAACAATCTATTCACACAAGAACAAGCACCGCATCTAGAAAACTCCCACACATTTTTAACACCAAACAGTAAAAAAAATCCGGATTGATTACCTGTATCCCAAATTGCAAGCTTGAGCTTCTTGTCGCCGACGTTAACATACTTGACCTTAAAATCAACACCTGAGAGAATCATCGAACCAGAAAACGAAAGACTAAATTACACAATTTTCCAAAAAAAAAAAAAAAAAACGAAGGAAATTTGAGGAGAAAAAGGTGAATCGGAAAAGCGAACCGATGGTAGGAGAGAGGTCTTCGAAGGAATCGGAAGTGAAGCTGAGGAGAAGACTGCTTTTGCCGACGCCGGAGTCGCCGATCATCAAGAGCTTGAACAAGTAATCGAACTCGCCTTGATTCGACGCCGTTAATGCTTCCATTTTCTCACTCTCTATTATGATTCTCAAACCCAAACCATGCCAAGATCTATCAGACAAAACTCCTTGTACACGAAGGGCAAAACAGTAACTTAGACTTTTCCTTTTCCCAATGTTTATTCTCTACTTTTTACATTTTACTCATAAACTCGCGATGTAATTAAAGGAAGTTGGACACTCTTGGTTTCATGAAATGTTAAGAGACATAGAGGTAAGGTGACTCTATAGTAAGTATACTAATTCTCTATTGATCGTGGACCAGTTTATAGTGATTTTCTTTGAGATAATGAGTTCATGACCAAATAATAGTACGAGATTACAACAATAAAACTCATAATAGTTCATGTTATGAAAGCATCCAGCCTCTCAGATAGTTGTTTATTTGACTCTAGACGTTGAACATGTAATTATGGTATGCTAAAACCAAATACCTCCAACAATGATTATAGAGAAACCTAAGTTTAACTCTCAATAAAGATAATTGCATCCCTACCAAGAGTTTGAAAAAAATAAAAAAAAAATATAGTGTCGAAACTAGTGCGCCTTTGCAAACCCTAGCGAGCTCTCCTTGTTGAACCAGCGCGTTTCCGTTGTAACCCCAACTTCCATCCCCTATTCTCACCCCGTTTCATCACTACTCCACTCTCATGGCATCCATTGACGCTGTGACTGCAAGTTTTGCTGCCTCACTGGCCTTGGCAAGCCAAGGCAAATCCCCTGATTTGGGGAAGATTGGAGGCAAACCTGTTCAAAAGTCCTCTCATGCCTTCCTTCTCGGCAAGCCTCTCACTCGCCGCCCAATGGACTCCGCGACCTTCAAGTCATATTTCCTACGCACTTGGATGGTTGAGCAGCCGATTCTCGAATTCAAGAGAAAGGGGAAAACCTCTATCTCTTCTCTTTTGAAACTGTCTGAGACTAGAAAAAGGTTCTTCAAGGTGGAGTATGGTGTTTTGATCGTGCACCACTAGCCTTAGAGATCTATGATGGGGTTTATCCCCGTCAATCAACTCTTGATCAAACACATCATGAAGTGGGTTAAGGTTCTTAAAATCCCACCTCGATATGAAGTTCCTCTTAACTTAACCCTGATCAGTAACCTTTTAGGAGGTTTTGTTGTGTCACACCCAAATTTTCAAAGGATAAATTTTCAAAAACTTAGGCATGATAAATCCTAAAAATATCCCTAAAACTCTAACATTAAATCCCAAATACCAAACCCAATTACTGGATAAATGAATGTCAATATAAGCCCAACATGGAGTCAAATATTTCATATCCATTGTTTACATCAAACTTGAAATATCAAGTAAAATGAACCGCTCACTTGGAGCTTAATACAACCCAACAATTAAAAATAAACAAAAGAGTCTAACTCTAAGGAGGCAGCCCAAACTTCTACATCTCAACCATGTTTAGTCCTCACCTGCAAGATCAAACCCCTACACCATGGAATGGTGCACCGGGTTGAAAGAAACAAACCCAGTAAGCTTTTGCAAGTCTGTATGAGTAACCTTAAATTCCACATGCACACTTAACTAACTATAACTAGAACCCTTGCATTGATTTAATCCAGTGAATGGTACATAAACAATCAATGAAATTAATGACATATGAAATAAATCATGAAATTACTTTATAACAAACAATTGAAAGTATAATAATCTCTGCACATAGCTTAGTTCAGGTAATTACATTGAGACCAAACAAATATAAAAATAGTGATCCCTACATGAAACTTAGTTCAGGAGATCACTAGAAACACTAAGAAAATCAATTTTGAATCACAATAATTAAATACGAAACACACCATTAACAAAAGACCATTAGCAATACCAATTGCTTGACTACAAATCTCAACATCTACTCAAGATCATCACAAGATCACCTACACAGATTCATCACACAGATCACCTACACCGATTCATCACACAGATCACCACACAGGTCACCCCTAAACAACGATTACTCTTCTTCAAATAAACTCAAGGTCTTGATCACAAACATTCCCAAATTACGTGTTCTAACCACCCACCGATTCTCAACAAAAGACACACGCTAAAATCAAGCCTATAGCCATGTATCCTCCCCAAATCAATTCTTAAAATGGTCAAAACAATTTACGACAAATGTGAACACGTCACATAATTTCACCAAGCACAACAACCTCCAAGAACATATATATATACTACTAACATCAATATAGCTACAATCGGGAATGGCTCCAGAAAACAAGTAATTATTAAAAGAACCCTTTTTACTTACCTGTGAACCGTGGACGAACAAGTTCACATGTTTTTAAAACAAAACATTTCACTTTCGAGAGCACAATTCCACAATTTAGCAAATCAACAAAATATGTAAGGAAATCGATTCCTACTTGAACCTAAGAAATGTTACTCACCTTAAACAAAAATTCCCGCTGCGTCTTCTCTTAGTAATAGGCGAGATGCGAACACGTATCGTCAACCACCTAGAATAGAATCTCCACTTAGTAACAACAAAAACAACATAATCCGACTCGAACCAAAACTCAAGTCCTAACCTACAAACTTGTCACTCGAGACAAAACTTGTCCCTATACCATGAAAAGGTCGCCTAAACATCCTACACAACCTACAAAACAACTACCCAGATTTTCTAAAACCTGATATACTCAAAAATGGAAACCGAACAAAACCTAGCACCGAGGGGGAACCCTAGCATGCATTATCGGTGACAAAAACTTACAAACCACAGATCAACAAGTTCGTATCAACGAGTACTACCTAACCAGCACACCAAACACCAACGACACCACTGAACACGCCTCCACGCGCCATCACAGGCGGCGGCGAGTGGCCCCACGCGCTACCCTTCCAACCTTAGAATTTGAACAAACCCACAACATCAAACTTGTAGAATGAAGAGAGAGAAGCATCTTTTATACTTGAGGTAACCCCCAATTCGGTCGGAGCACGCCGGAAAACTCGCCGGAACTTTGGAATCCACCACCGCAAGTCTACACCGTGAGTTGAGCTTCAAGACCACCGCAAGTCGAACCAGGACGCCAAGGAGCTTCTATCCCGACCGGTTGTAGGCCACATCACCGCCGTCGGAGGTGAGAATTCGGGTCGGGTTGCAAACCGAGTCGTCACCCTCACTGTGGCACTCGATAAGCGCCGATCCGCCCGAGTCGTCGTCACTCACCAACACATCGAGGATTGCGCCGAGGAGAGGAAGATTTTCCGACCGGTGCCGTCGTCTGGGTCGGCCGGAATCGGCCGAAAAAATTAGGTCGGGTTGACCGGGTCTGGGTCGGGTCGGCTGGAGGGCTTTGATACCGAAGTTATCGCGAGAGAGAGAAGGAAGAGAGAAGGAAAAATGGGTTTCAGAGAAAATGGAACCCTAAACTTCAATTTAACCAAAAATTCTCAAAAAGCCAAGAACTTCCGCTGACCATAACTTTCTCAAACGAAGTTCGTTTTACGCGTGCCATGTATGTACGAACTCGTATCGTCGTGCTCTACAACTTTCATGAAGGAAGTTTCTCAAGAAACACAACAAATAAAAAGTCAACTCTATAACTCTTAAAGAAAGTAAAACTGCTTTGGTAAATTATGCGTCTGAACACTTCCACTCTTCCTTTGAACCTCAAAACCACACTAACATCTAACTCGAAAAAAACCAAATAAAATTAGAAACCAATATCTAATTTCCGGGGTATTACATGTTGATTATGACAACACGAAATACAAGAAAGAGAAAGTCAGAATTTTGTTTTCTCATGATATCTCTAAACCGGTTGAGTTGGATAGGAACGTCTTTCTTGAAGATGGAGTTGAACCTCTGTTGACATTCCAATATGAGCATTATGAAAGGACATTGCTCTCTGTGTGGATTGGTAACTCATGCAGGTGTTGCTTACGACTAACCTCTTCTTGTCAACTGGATGGAGGCCAAGGTTTTAGGGTTTGCGGGTCCTTCTTCCCGGAACCATAATAGTAAGTTTGCGTTCACAACCCGTACTTCAAGTGAACCAGCTTTGTCTGCCTTGGCTCCATCTATTCCTACGGTGACAAAAAAGAAGAAACCTGTGATTCTGAAGGAGTGGAGCCTGAGCTCCAATCTAGAGTTTGAAGAGAGTTCACCAAGGCTAGAACCTAACCTGGAGTCTCTTTCTATTGAGGACCTCTAGCCCTAATTTTGACATGCAATTGGTGAAGAGTGGTGAAGAACTCTAGCAACAAAGCGAAAAGGTGACTACTCCTTCCAAAAAGCGTACCCGAGATAATAAGGGAGTGACACCCTCCCCCAAGAAGTTTAAGACCATCCTGGGAGGCAAGCTTCTGACCTTATAGCCGGAATCTTTAGGACACATTGAAGGTGAGAAGCTTGGAGAACCAGTGACTTACAAAAGGAAGCTGGGTTGCCCTATCGGTAGCAAAAACAAGAACCCTAAGCCGGTTAAGTCATTTGATGCACGCACCTTCACTAGGTATTATGTTGCTAGACATGTCTAGGGATACTGTTGGCCCGTCTGACAAGGGCAAAGGTAAGCTGTGAGCAGCTGCCCTAATGTCTACCGAGTGAGATCAAGACTATATTTTGATTCACTGATTCTTAGTATTTCTAGTTATACATCAATTGCGGTCTCTAGGGGACTAGTTTTACTGCTCATGAGGATTAGACAGTTGTTTAGTACAGTTTTCATTTGATGTAGGCTCAATAATTGAGCTAAACCCATTTGTAAGGAGGGTACCCTTCAACTAACTTCGATTTGTTTACTGTTGGAACATTCCATCATAAACCGAGCATTGATGTAAGTGTCTTCTGGCTATTGATAAGTAATGAAATTATCTCTTTTACATTAAAAAAAAAAAAGAGTTTGAAAAAAACAGTTTCAGAAGGGGAAACAAAAATGAAGTTTGGTGGTTGACTCAGTGAGAAAATGGATATGAAGAGTTCTACTTGTAATGTACATAAATATATATACAGGGCTTTTCTACTAAGGGGTCCCTTATTATGACTTATATGAGGGATTGAGCATTAAACCAACTTTTCGATCACATATCAACATCTCCACCACTCAATCTATACATGTATAAGATAAGAATATTATGTGAGTTTTATTTAAAACCACTCTTCAAAATTAGGTGTATATGAAAATTCCCCTTTCAAAATTGACAAATCTCTAATTTTTTTCAATTTATCAACGCTGCTAGAGATGCTTACATTGATATCAATGTTATTCATTTATCTCCATTTGTGCAGATCTAAACATGACTTGGTAAATAATCAACTAGTGTGCTTCACCTGTTGTAAACTTAAAACTTGTGCTCGTTACTTGTTCTAAACTCTAGCATTGTAGCATTAACATCACAGTAAGAACTAAGAACTCATTCGTTATCAAATGGATATGGTCCATATCTGCTCAAATGTTTTAATTGTTTTTCTAAGAGGGAGTTTGATTTGAATAGAAAGAAACACTTATTTGGTTGAGCGAATCATAGTGGTCTTGGTCTGTTAATTCCATTACATTAAGTTTTTATAGAAGTACAGTAAACATTTCAGATTCTGAGTTCCTGTATTTCTTAGCATTATTGAGTCATTGCTATCCTCTCCCCTTGCATTTGGAGCCTTCTCTGCCCGCCTGCCTGCATCATAGTCTCTCATAATCGAGTTTTTCTGACTGCAAGGGAACAGAGAAGTCAATCAACAGAAAGCCCAAATGACAAGGATCGAGTCTCGATCAACACATAACTATGCGAATGGATACTTGGTAAACAAGCAAGCTTTAGAATAAGAACTGTTGAGATTCAATGAGCTCAAGCTTGATCAGAATTTGAAGCCTGAGAATTGTGTGATCGACCTAAGAAGAGTCATCAACCAAGTACCTTGATGAGCATTTCTGTTGGAAGCCATGCTGGTGCTGTAGGTACCCCAACCCATGCTATCTATTAACATGTATAGTTTACATAGTTAATGACTATTCAACTACACCTGCGGTTACTGCAAAATGAATGAAAAGGCATTGAAGCCACAGACGGAATAGGAGTTTCGTACCAGTGCATACTCTCCGGTCTCAAATATGCGCAAATCCAATACCTGAAAGTGTTTCTTTAAGTCACACTTCACAATTCATCAACATCTAATAACCAACTCTTTTCAGTTTTTCTTCTTAAACCTCACCACATTAACTTGGCATTATTTCGCCTAGTTGGTTATGTGAAAAAGTTTTAAGAGGCTACTTACCTCACCACGGTCTTCATATATATAGTCCAACCCTTTGTAATAAGGTGGATGTCCAACAGATAGATACTGAAATCAAATTGTGCAGAACATTTCAGCATGCCAATGGATAATTCAAGGAATGCCAACAGAATCGTATTAGATTTTACTTACATTTACACTGTTAAGGTACTTCTCTTTGTCCACCCTCACAATCTGACCCTTCTTCACTGCCCATATAGAAAGTTACTGACTAACAAGCAAAACACATACACACATTTTTAAGGAAGTATAGATACTCACTGGAATAGACAGGCTTCTTTGGAGGCTTAAGGGTGGCTGTGCCTTTGCTTGGACTTGAAGGCTGAGCATTGGAACTAGACTCTTGGGGAGTTTTGTCCTTTTCTGGTTCTGCAGCAGCTTTCACAGCTCTAATGGGCAAAGAGTGAAGAGGGATTCTTCTCAAAGTCTGTGGGAAGGGAGAGAAGGATGAGAATGAGTTGTGAGACAGGGTTGGAGAGAAAGCCATGGGAGTGTGAGAGCTTTAGTATTGTGTTTGTACGACCTCTACTATATATTGAGAACAGATAAGAGATGATGCCTAGCTAGTCTTTTATTTCCAACGGCCAGCATTTGAAGACAAGTAGTCTTACTCTTACATCCTTTAATTGTTTTTTTTTTTTTGGAAAATATGAAAGATTTTGAGGAGGATCCCCGTCTTATACAAGGTTTAATCGAAAAGAAACAAAATTAAAATAGGAGGGAGGGAAATGATTACACCATCACCATATACAGTTTTGATAATATATATATAGGATTTTTCTCAGCTGCGGACGTCCGCACCAATGGTTTTGGTGCGGATTTTCATTTTTGCACCACTTTTCGATCGAATTTCCTCATCTCCACCGTGTAGTATCTAGATAATATTGTGTAGATCATCTCTGCAAAATTTCAGCCAATTTGGTAATCGTTAAGGCCCTCAAACTCAAAAAACCAATGGACGGACTGAATTCTGTCAAACATGAACCGTTCATATTTGTAACAGAAAGACGTCATTTTGAGGGCCTTAACGATTACCAAATTGGCTGAAATTTTGCAGAGATGATCTACACAATATTATTTAGATACTAGACGGTGGAGATGAAGAAACTCGATCGAAAAGTGGTGCAAAAATGAAAATCCGCACCAAAACCATTGGTGCGGACGTCCGCAGCTGAGAAGGGCTGTATATATATATATATATATATATATATATAGGCCCGATCAGAGGCGCACATCCACACCGGCCTTAAAGTGCGGACGTCCCTCCGTTCTTCACCCTCCGGTGCGCCTCCACCCCAGAAGACTCCAGCAACGTCCCCGACCACTTTCCCTCCCCGGCGAGTCCGTTCTTTTCCAGTTTTTCGGCGAGATCACCTAAAACTTCAAACAAGATCGATCTCGGCGGAAAACTGGAAAAGAACGGACTCGCCGGTGAGGGAAAGTGGTTGGAAACGCTGCTGGAGTCTTCTGGGATGGAGGCGCGCCGTCGTCGGCGCCGGAGGGCGGAGAACGGAGGGACGTCTGCACTTTAAGGACCATGCGGACGTCCACCTCTGAACGGCTCGGCTTAAAGTGCGGACATCCCTCCGTTCTCCACCGGACGGCTCCAACGACGGCGCGCCTCCACCGAAACGGACATTGGCGGCATCCCCAATCACTTTCCCTTGCCGACGAGATCGATTTGAAGGTCTGGGCAGCAACCTCCACCCAAAACTTCAGACAAAATCGATCTCGACTGCAAACTAGTATTCGGCAGACTCGCCGGCAAGGGAAAGTGATCGGGGATGCTGTCGGTGTCCGCTCGGGTCCGCTCCGGTGGAGGGGCGCCGTCGTCGGAGCCGTCCGGTGGAGAACGGAGGGACGTCCGCACTTTAAGCCAAGTACGGAAGTCCACTTCAGAACGTTTCTGTGTGTGTGTGTATATATATATATATATATATATATCCGGTGGAGAACGGAGCTATAAGGGGAATTTCTAATGAGTCCAAGACTACTCAAGCTAAGCTTCTTCTACACTAAACCTAACCCATATTTGGTGGCAATATGACTGCAAAACAATCAAAACTACAAACAATCTGCAAATTGAGAAACTCAGAACGCAATTCAATGGAAATGAGCAAGACCTTGAACATTGTTAATTACTTGTAATCCTTTTTTTTTTTTAATTTATGGTTACATACATTCTAGCAATTGCTCGATAATTGGTTGATTATAATTCCAAATCTCTAGTTTTAAAAACCTGCAATGATCTTGTTCTCCATGTTATTAGCGTTAGGGCTGGTTATTAGAACGTGCAATATATTTTTTTAAGTTTCATTTGAGGGCAAAATTTGATAGTCCGGTTTAGAATATTACATGAAGGATGGACCGAGTAGAAACAGTATCCTTTTTTAATCTCCCAAACAGTTAACTTCTATGTTGACATCCGCAAAATTGTATTAAAATTTTCAAACAGAGTTTGGATAGAGATTGCAATAGTTTAGTTGAAGATCACCAAATTTGGTTGGTGAGCCACTACTCCGGCCAGTAGTGGATCTTTGCTAAACTTATTCCTCCATTTTGTCCAAACTCCATTAGCAATGAGATATCAGTTTCAATAGAAAAGAATAACATGTGCTTATACCATAGCTAGTAGTTATCATACACCCCTTATGTCTTGCTAATGATTCCATCACAATGGAATAACATGTGCATAGGTGATATGCACAAATGCTTCCATCACAATGGAAACAATAGGGAGCCATATAGTTGAACTCTTTTGGGTCTCAAAAGTTGACCAGCCTACCTCAAGAGAGTTCAAATTCAACATCAAATTAATAACATGCAAGAACAAAATAGAAGAATTTTCTTTTTGGCGAGACACAGTTACAAATTTCACTAAAAAGCAAAGTGACATATGACTCGTACTTTTGATTTCAACTTTGTGGAAGTGTTAGAGGGGTTTTGAGAGCTGGTATGGAGAAGGTGACAATGGTGGTGGAATTTACTTTTAAATATGAAAATAAGAAAAATAAATAATGCCACATTCAAGGGATAACTATCTTAACTCACGAGAAATTTTCAGCGTTACGGGAGGGATACGTGACAATATGACGTGATCTTACATTCCAATCAAATATTGACACATGGATTTTATTAAGGAAAAATTACATCAGCTATTTTGTCAAAAACAATTTTGGGTTTGTTGTTACTTTTTAAACCCTAAACCCTAAAGTCTAAACCCTAGACCCTAAACTCTAAACCCTAGACCCACAACCCTAACCCTAACCCAAACCTAAACCCTAACCCCAAACCCTAAACCCTAGTCCAAACTCAACAAAGACCCATGAAGGTCATTTCACAAAAAATAAAAAACCTTAGTTTATATTTTAGTTGTAATAAATCCATGTGTCAATATTTGATTGGAATGTAGGACCACGTCATACTGCCACATGGTACTCCTGTAGCATCTAAAAATTTCTCCTCAAGTCACATGCTCATTCTAGCGATATCACCTGAAAAATAAAAAATCCAATCTTACAACTCAGAGACATTAAAAGTTTTAGAACTCAAAAGATCGGAAAAGCATCTTGTGATGTTTCTAAGAGCCATAACACTAGTAAGACTCGGTTTTAGTACATAATTCAGTATGGTATGTGACAACAACCTCTACCTGAGCATTTATAGAGTAGTTAGTATGTGATCATATAGCAAACAACCAAAACTAAGCTAGTTGCAAATAGAATTTTCCATCAATTATGCTGACTCAATTATCAAAAACCAAATAAGAATCAGACGAAAAATGGTTGTGAAAAAGAAACAGAGAAAAATTATGAAAAAGACAACCTCAAGTCCTCAACTCGTTTTGGTTAAGAAATGCCAAAGAATAGTCCAACTTGTTCAACGGCAGCGATGATATATAAAAAGGTCAAATAACTTCAACTCTTCCCCAAAGCAAGAACATTTAAATCAAAAGCCTCTCCCACTTCAACTCAACTCATCTTTCTTCTTAAAGACTCGACCTTTCTTCTTCTCTCCCTTCCAATTCAATACCCTTTTGATTCTTCTTCACCTCTCGCGCCTCTCTAGCTCTCAGAAACTTGATGGGTTCTCTGTGATTCCAAATCTTTGTGTGGAGCGCTGCTGAGGTTTTTGACTTGAACTGGGCTCAAAGGTGATCGAACTCTGTCTCTTTTGGTTGTTGCAAGTTTCTTGCCTTTTGTATTAGATTTTGATTATTCAGTGCCTAAATTCAAATGGGTAGTTGTTGTTATTGCTTCTGCATCATTGGTTTGGTTTGTTCTTCATATCTGGATTATATGTGTTTTGAGCATCAATAGAGATTTTGCTTAATTGAACCAGGTGAAGCTAGAAATCGTTACAAGTTTTGATTTTCCATTTTCCATGGAATCAGCCTCAGGCCAAATGTTAGTGTGATTGAAAATGCTAGATTTCTTTTCATTTGATTCTGTTAGTTCAGTAGTGACAAAGGTGGCGCAGGGCAAGATTTCTGGTTTTGTAAAGGGCCCTTGACCGATGAGGTCGAACGGGCAACCATTCTGGTTTTTATAAGTTTTATTGTTTGGTTAGTTTGAGTTGGGTGATCCCAGCAGGGAGTCTTACTTTACTCAGTGTTAGACTTTGGAAAAGTAAAAAAAAGGCTAAACCTTTCTGTGCAGCAGTGTGTTTGCTGTCATATGGATGCTTTGGATTGAAAGGAATATATACTGTTTAATTCTAAAGGTGCAGGGATGGAGGAGCTTCAGGTTAGAGTGTAGTTCTTGGCGGCTCTATGGGATTCTGTTATGCTTTGTAGAATTCAGAGACTGTAGCATTGCTTTTATTTTGCTTGACTGGAGGGCAGCTGTAGTCTAAGCATAGGGATCATGGGGTGGTCGTCTTCATCGTTTACTTATATTTTGCTAGATTTTTTTTCTGCTGTTGTTCTTTCTTTTTGCTTGTGAACTGCTTGTCCACTTTAATGGCTTCATTATTTCTAATCAAGATTTTTTCTTTTCTTTTCAAACAAAAGAAAAGACTTCCAACTAAAGCTTCTTGTCAAGGTTGACTGTGCCATATACAAGCACTAGATAGTGTAGAACTTCCTTTCTTGTTGGATGAATGTACACATTGCATAACTCCTGTATGCAGTTATTTATTTGTTTTTATTTTTCATGTAGCCCTTGTATTCTTTGAAATTTGATTGGAACCAGTCCATGTGTTATCCCATAAGACGTTTTCTCTGTTGTGGGAAGTTCAGTCTGGGATCAATGCAGGATGTCAGAGAGCATTCAAATGTTCATGGTTTTTTTTCCTGAATGCTCTCTCAAACTTGGCATTAATTTACTCACTGGAGTGCGTGCTGAAGAAT
Organism: Fragaria iinumae; assembly: GCA_009720345.1. Classification (NCBI taxonomy): domain Eukaryota; kingdom Viridiplantae; phylum Streptophyta; class Magnoliopsida; order Rosales; family Rosaceae; genus Fragaria; species Fragaria iinumae. The sequence goes on along the minus strand of CM019117.1, from coordinate 17,557,749 downwards.
AATAAACATTTCCATCTCTCTGTTTCCCTTTCCTGGTCTTTCATCTTATCAATGAATTTAGCATATCCATAAGTAGTAATTAACTTTTCTTGTATTGCATATAGGTTTTGATTTTCCATGAAGCCTTTTGAAAAGAATGAAGCTGATTTGGAAGATGGAAAGTTGGACAAAGACAGAGTTAAAACACCACGAAGTAATAAGGTGGTCAAAATACAAAACCAGGCCCTGTTGTCTGGTCTTGCGTATTGCATATCTTCATGCAGCATGATACTAGTTAACAAATTTGTGCTCTCCAGTTATGATTTTAATGCTGGAATTTCTTTGATGCTGTACCAGGTAACTATATTAAGTTTGATTCTAGGAGCATTGGCCATATTATTTTTCTCTTCGCTCAACTCTATTTAAGCAAAACAATTTGAAAGTATCTATAAAATCTAACAATCTCATTGTTCTTCTTTGGATGCAGAACTTCATCTCAGTTATTATAGTGTCTACATTGAGTTTGCTGGGGGTAATATCAACGGAACCACTAACATGGAGATTGGTTAAGGTCTGGTTGCCTGTGAATGTTATATTTGTTGGGATGCTCATTACAAGCATGTTTAGGTATGAAGTAGGTACATAATTCTTTCTATTAAAGGCCATCTTGGTGCTGATGTTTAGAAATGGTCTATGACTTCTTACAATTAGTGCCAGCACTTGTTCAATGTAAAAGTTTTCTTTCGCCCTTTATAAAAGAACACTTCAGAAGCAAGCTATGTAGATCTCTGATACTTTACAATTCCAAACCACATACCTATCATATTTCAAATGGAAAACATCATGTTTGAAGCATATATGATATGTTCTAGATACTACTAGGCAAGTTTCAAGTCCTTTTGTTTTCAAATGGCAAAAGTATAGCTGTAACTTGTTGTTCAAATGACAAGTTTAGTTTAATCTTAGATTTAGCCCTCCATTTTTTTCCGGCCGAAATTCCATATAATGATTCTTGAATCTTTGCTACATAAGATCTATTTTACATATTCTGATAACGGAATTACCAATCCATGAACGCATATATTGGCTTTTTGCAGTTTGATATATATATTTTGATGCCAGTATGTTAACTTGCTGCTATGCATTGTTTATATTCAACAGTTAGGCTATGAATAGATCTCTGGCTGATGAGTCTCTTAGATAGGGTTTGCTCATTACTGGGTTTTAATCATGGTGATTTTCTGATTTATGTCTATGTACTTGCTTTGAGTCTCTGTATTTGGACACTGCTTAAAATCCATGCTCTTTCCTTTTATCATGTTTTACATGCATCCTTTTCCTGTCTGCAGCTTGAAGTACATCAATGTAGCGATGGTCACAGTCCTGAAGAATGTTACTAATGTGATAACTGCTGTTGGTGAAATGTATCTATTTCAGAAGCACCATGACAGCAGAGTATGGGCAGCTCTGTTTCTAATGGTATGTTGTTCCAACTCACTTGATAAATGTTAAGATTGGGATTTTAAAAATCAAAGCCAACCTTAGTTTTACATCTTGTAGCTGTCTGGCTTGTTAGAGCCACTTGAAAGTGCTTTGTCATATTGTTCCTTCCTTTTTGCCTCATCATATGCTTGATTTTTTTCTTAGATGAAAAAAAGGGCTATAAAAAGCCCTCTTAAACACCCTATTCGAGAAAGATCAAGGTACAAAGCTTTAGAATGCTTGGTAAGGAAGTGTATGTTGCCAAACAGCCAAGTTGAGTTGATGGCCTAAGGGCACAAAAGTATTTGCCAGAAAATTGGCTTCTCTCCAAATATGCATGAAATAGGTGTCCTCAAACAATTGCATCAAGTACTTGATAGCCGCCAACAGGGTTTTAATATGCCAGGGAGTAGCTATATGACCTTTGATGCTACCAATTAGGATTTTGGAGTCACATTCAATCTTAATTTGTCACATGGATGTCAAAAACACAATTGATGAAAAAATTAGAGCCCATTCCATTGGGATAAGGAAAACAAATGTTGAGTTGATGAAAATATTAGTGTTCTGGGAGTCTGTCGGCCCCATTTCTATCATTGATTCATTACAGTGAGTCTCTATTTGAGGGGTCGAGTATGCCTCAGTGAAGATGTTTAGTGAGTCCACGTGCATACACATACATACATTTTGACATAGATGAAATTGTATTGCCAAGATAGACTACTACATAGAAACCTCTTTGGACTTGAAAAGTAAAAAGTCACAAAATTAATGTTGGTGATGCCTGCAGCTGCTGCAACTCACTATGAACTTTTTTGAAGACGTTATTCTGTTGCATACAAATACATTTGTGAGTTCTCATGATTTTGATAATGGCAACGGCTCTTACTTTTGCAGATAATCTCTGCAATTTCGGGAGGGGTGACTGATTTATCTTTTCATGCAATCGGCTATGCGTGGCAACTTGCCAACTGTTTCTTAACTGCGTCTTATTCTGTGAGTACATAATATGGAGGCATCAATCTTTTTGTACAAATTATGCATCTCATTTTCTTCAAACTCCTGATTCATTTCCCTTATGCATATAAGTTCCTATGCTGAACTTGATAAATTAGATTCCATTTGTTGTTGATAGCTCAATGAAAATAAACCTTAGTTTATTCTCCTGGTGAACAAAATTATGCTCTTAGTGGTAAAAAATATAGGTAGAATACAGTTTAGAATTTTATTTATATGAAAACAAATCGAATCAGTTGCTCTGACATATTAGTATCTTGGTTAAATATTATTTAGTCACATGGTAGAACGCAAAATCAGCAAGATGTCTGTAGAAAAACTAAACACAAAGAATGCGGAAGCTTTCTTCCATATTTCTTGATGAGTCAAAAGTTTACAGACCTATACTATATATAGGAGAAGTTTGAGTGTGTGATGAAACACACTTCATCATCACCTTTACATCTTGTACACAGCTAATCCTAGACTAAAGAATCAAAGCTAACAAAGGACACTATTATCTGACAGAGAGAACACACAAAGATAAGCTATACATGTAAACTGAACAGTGATAAGTAAGGCTGGAAATCCTGAGGACAATAGACATAACTCCAGCCATACTTCCAAAGGACATGACCATGCTTCCACTTCCAACACCATACTTCATTGAACACAGTCATACCATATAGCCATACCTCCAATCATCACCATGCTCACCATTCTGCAACAGTAACCATGCTGCAATAGTGAGCTGCAGCATTACCATGCTGCTACAGTGAAGCACATGCTTCACAATCACACACCATCATGCTAAACTTCATCTACAAGATAACTACCATACTCCTATTCTTCCAATAATGTCATAGTGGACACTGCATCTAAAATCTGAAGTAATTTTAAAAATTTCTTGGTCTGTTTATTGGATTTCTGTTGCCATGGTTTTTAAGTTGAAGCATATCACTGATAATTATATTGTTTGTGCAGCTGACTCTACGGAGAGTCATGGATACAGCAAAGCATGTTACAAAATCTGGAAAATTGAACGAGTTTTCTATGGTCCTGCTAAATAACTCCCTTTCTTTGCCTCTTGGGATTCTGCTTATTTTTGTTTTCAACGAGGTCGATTATCTCTTTACCACGTAAGTATTTTGTTTTCTCTTTTTGATATCATTTAACTTTCAAGTAGCAGTAGATAACATCTGTATGGTATATGTTCTATGTTTCAAGGTTGTGTTATTGAGGCAGTCATTGGTTTTAATGATGAATGTTCCTTTGGGACATCTGATAAAATTTGAATGATGAATATGGATGGCAAGCTTACTTGTGAGCCATGACTTTGTTCCAGTTTTCGAAATCGAGTGTCGGAGCATTAACTAAGTGCTGTTTGTTCTATCATGGTACTTTTGGTCAATGTGATTTAACTTCAATATATAAAGGTTTATGAATGACAAAGGTCCTATAGTACAAAAGCCATATGCAAATGCAAAGAAAAAACTTGGACACACACACACACACATTTTCAGAAGTCCTCTTTGGCATTTGTAATCGATAAACAGTAAATTAGAAATCTAGATGATAGGTGGGAAGAGATTTGGCCTGCTATATGAGTGTTTCCAAAGATTTTCCAATGTTTTCTTCTTCTATATATGAGTGTTTCCAAAGATTTTCCAATGTTTTCTTCTTCCTCTTTACTTGCCTTTTATCATCATATGGTTTTAAAGAAATATGCATGTGAGGTCCTCCAAAATTTGTTTTGTCATTGTTGCTTCTATCTGCTTATTGCTTTCCGCATAAAAGTGTGCTCACAAGCTAATTTATGGATCCTGATTTAACCATTTGGTTATGAGCGGAATTCAGGTCTAGAAGTCTTGTTAACTGATTAACTGAAAAAAAATAATGGTTTGGAGTATGTTTTACCATGCTCTTGTTTTCATTTATCCTATTAGACTAATGAATGTTCATTTAAAATTGCAGCCCACTTCTGAGATTGCCATCCTTCTGGTTGGTAATAACACTAAGTGGAATTTTGGGTTTGGCAATCAGCTTCACTTCAATGTGGTTTCTTCATCAAACAGGTGCTACAACATACAGGTAAGATGATGTGGTTGACACAGTATGATACAATAGTTAGATTTTGATTACTATTCAAAGCTGGACATAGTTTATGTAGTTATGGATTTTTTATTTCTTTAATCATACAATGCTTCATTCAACTTGAATAACAATCAACGAGTTTATAGTGCCCCGAAAGACTAAAGTTGGGAATACTACCACACTCCAGTTAGAAAACTTACATACTTCTTTCACTCTCAATGGTAGATGTTAGTCAAATCGGCATTTCAAACTTGAGAGAACCGAGAGGAAAAAAGAAAATTTGGTCTCCTTTTTTCTCCAGGCTTTACTCTGTAGCAAAATCTGACCAGCTTCAGAACTCACAGTTGTAGTTGATATAGTTAGATATTACCTGATCCTAGCCTAGATGGAAATATATAGTTGGAGTTTATGGACTCAAGTATATGACTAATATTTATATTATCCTCGGGTCTGATATGGTCTCTGGCATGTTCACTAGCCAGGGAACCCTTGCTAGTGAATGTAAAAAAAAAAAGCCATAAATCTAAAGCATGTTAATACTGTAGGAACTTTGGATGAGTTGTTATGTTAGTTATCTATGTAGTCTGGACAACTCTGACCGTGGGTAAATGTATGCAGCCTTGTAGGTTCACTGAATAAGATCCCCCTATCTGTTGCTGGTATCGTACTTTTCAAGGTCCCGACCAGTTTAGAGAACTCTGCAAGCATATTCTTTGGTAAGTTTTTTCTCTCAAACTGGCTGGCTTGATGACCATTTAAAGAAAACCCTGAACTTGTTGCATTACCAACGAAAATTTGCAATTTGTAGGTCTTTTGGCGGGAGTATTTTTCGCTAGAGCCAAAATGCGGGAGAGATCTTAATCCGGAACAGCTTTAACTTGTTTGTATTACTTGATGATGAAATGTTTTACAATGGGAAAACCATTCTGCTTTAACATCTCATGCTTCAACTCTTGGAAATCATTGAGATATTCTCATGAAGTCTGGTGAAGTGACTGATAAACAAGCAAGGAAGATTTTGCCTATTTGAGTGTGCTGTGGTATAGTCTCTGAGAGTTCCCTCTAACGTCAACAGGCCTCCGGAGAAATGTTGTATTTTATAATATGAATACCTCGGAACCTTACCACTATTTTTTTTTTCACCAATTTGTATTGTGCTGCAACTCATTCTTATGTATGTATCATCTTTTCTAGTCTTATTGAAACAATAACTCTGTAATTCATATGCGAAATTAAAAGAGAGAAGAGCCTCATGCTAATGGTGAAAAGGTTTTCCTTTATCTTTTCTAAACAAACCAGTAGCAGCCTGATGGTTTTTACTTTTTAGCTACAGATTCATCGACATTTAACTTGAAAAAGTCGTAGACAAACCCCCTGAAATCATAAGATGAATCTAAGGTTGTAGAGTGTTAGTTTTAGAGCGCTACTCCATTCGAATATTTATTATATCACTGGGATTTAAACTCGTGACTTTCACAATATCAGTTATTTCAAATAACCAATAGGCTGCCGGCCGAGGTAATATGCACTCACAAAATGTGAGAAAGAGAAAGTGGCCGGAGACAAACATGTTAGAGTAAATTTAAGGGTGTCCCATGTCCCTAAATCTAATTGAACTTCAAAGAGAGACATTGCGGCAAGAACAAGTTTTGATTTTCTAAAGTGGCGGGTCCTGAACACAAGGCTACCACAAATTTTTTCCGTTGTCTTAAACAAGCATCAAGTGCAAACTTTGCCAATAGGAGCGAGGAAATCTCACCTTATCCACACTCCAACCACAACCTTTTATTACATTGATCAATCATCACAATCACTCCTTATCAAATATCCACAAGGCACCCCAAATCCTACCCTCAGTACTAGTAGCCTCAAACCAAGCTTAGCTTTGTGAGAAAACATAGCACTGAACCAAGTTTGATCTCACATTTTTGTTAATGGCAGCCATGAACTCTAGCGTTTTGGCAAGTAACTATGCCATCTCTGGCAGCAGTGCAATACTTGCTGAAGGCAATGGGAAGATGACCTCCATGCCTCAGAGAGTAGCCATGCCTGTGATCAGGGCACAACATCAAGAGTCACAAAGCGTTGGAGGAAGAAGAGCTGCACTGCTCTTCCTCACCGCCACTGCTGCTGCCGTTGCCTCCAACTCCATCGCCAATGCCGGCGTCATTGATGACTACCTGGAGAAGAGCAAGACCAACAAGGTACCTAGCTGGCTAGCTAATGTTTCTTGTGAATTATGAATCATAAGTTTGACTAAATTTGGCAATACATATATGCATGTATGTTTGTGTAATATAGGAACTCAATGACAAGAAGAGGCTGGCAACAAGTGGAGCAAACTTTGCAAGAGCATTCACTGTTCAGTTTGGGACTTGCAAATTCCCTGAGAACTTCACTGGCTGCCAAGATCTTGCCAAGCAAAAGGTATTTTAGAACTACCAACTCATTCTTCCATGTAATCAATTGTTACTTAAGAATTTGGCTTTTTCTTAACTTGTTTTGGGGTTTGATTTGCAGAAAGTGCCATTTCTCTCTGACGATCTGAGTTTGGAATGCGAAGGCAAGGACAAGTACAAGTGTGGTTCCAATGTATTCTGGAAATGGTGATCAGGAAAAGCATGCATATATGCAATCTCTTTTTCGTGAGCTTCGAAATGTATCTAATTCAGTTCTTGTCAAGTAAACAAGCTTCAAACCTTTGATCTTCCTTACGATGTTCTCTGTATTCCCTTTCTTTCTTCTTTCTGTTGCCCAAAGAATGGAATAGAACATGACCTCTATAATGCATTATAAGATCACAAAGGAGTGATCATACATCAATGAAAAAACTGTTGCATTTCAAACCTGTTACATTTCCCTTGTATGATTTCTATACAAGATAAGTATTTGAGGCTCACTACCATCTGTACCTTCCCAGAGTGTGTATGTGTATGTATAGCACCATGTAATCATCTCTGTCAAATAAACAAATCTCGAGGAAAATATGTCCCAAATATCCAGTATCTTGTCATGAACACCAGTCCCGTGCTCAATCAGAGTAGTGTACAAGAAATATGCACGCTTCAAGAGCTCCTTGAACACCAACTGATGACTTAGTTGCACAAGCTCGATCTGATGACATACATTTCCATAGTGTGGTTAGATTTAAATTCTGAAAGCAAACCCGACTGCTGCAGTAATTCCACCGTGTGTCCCTCCAAACTTATCAACGCTCACACTTCCAAAGACACGTTCGAAAGCATCCCACAGAACCTCAACGTTGCTGACACCAGTCAAAAGAGCCAATATCCCGCATCTGAGGACATGGCGTTGGAAATACGTCATTAGCAAAACCGGAAACAAATTCACATTGCCATGCTGCAGATGCTGCTAAACCAAGTACGGTTACATTCCTGAGACAGATCCCTTCATAAGAAGCACCCTCGACACCCAGCAGTACAGGGGCTTTTGTTGAGTTTAAGCTGAGAACATTGCTGATGAAAATTCCCTTTACTTTGGGAACAGCTTTGGGATCCCATCCTTTGTCCGGGTGGTCATTGGATCCTCTACTAAACTTTATGGGTGTCTTGACCCTTTCCATTTTTATGTTACTTATAGTAACATTTTCTATGTAACCCCCTCGACCCTTATCAGATTTTATACGCACCCCAGCTGCAGAATTCCAAACATGCAAATCCTCAATGGTAACATTTGAAATCCCACCAGACATCTCACTACCTATTCCAATTCCAGAACAGGTGGGAGTGGTGCCAGAAACTCTCCTCACTATGATGTTTGAGCTTGGACGAGCCATCATGATTCCATAGTGATCCCAACCACTTTTAATTGCTATAAGATCGTCGCCACTCTCAATGTAACAATCTTCAATGCACACATTTGTACATGAATCTGAGCCATAGCATCAAGTTAACTTCCATAACTAACTCACACGATACACATTACATCAAATTGAGACAACAAGAACATACCTGCGTCAATGCCGTCAGTGTTAGGAGCTTTAAGGGGAGCCAAAATTGTCATGTCCTTTATAACAACATTGCTGATCAAACAAGAAAAGAACTATGAGATGATTATCAATAGGATGAAAATGGAGTAACTTGAACCAAGTGTATTCCTCAATGACATTACAGGTGAAGATGGGTCATTAGGCTGTTTTACTATGGTTGGTGGTCATATCATAGAGAAAATATTTGAGAAAGTAACAGGCTCATATGTGCTGAACAAAATGAAATTTCTTCTTCTAAACTTGCACAAACTAGGGATTTCCAGCAACTTGAATTATTATGCATGTATACTTGAAAACAAAAATAAATAAATAAAGGAAACAATATATTAGGGAAAATCAGGACACACCTGCAGTAAACAGGATGAACTGTCCAAAAAGGAGAATTGAGGAAGGTGAGGTTAGAGATGAGAATGTTGTTAGAGTTCATTAGTTCAAGAAGGTGACCTCTCGTATACTCGAGCGTTCTGTTCCACCAAAGTTCCCACCACATTTTTCCTTGACCGTCAATTGTTCCATTATGACCTGAAATCCCACACATAAAGGATCGAATGAGTATAGTTGGACATGCTTTACAACTTCTTCGTGCATCAAAGCCATGACATGTCATAGAATTTTGGAGGAAGTTAGCGAACATACTAATTCTGGACCAAACAAATTTAACAGACTGTCACTCTGTTTCTACTGTAAGAACTTTCATTATGTCTACCTAACACCTTGACAGGGAAGTTCTTTTGTTCACCAAGACTAGTAATTCAATTAAGTATTTCATTAAAGAATGAAGTAACTGCTTGCCTATTTCTATTAATTGTGACCTCTGGTAGGCAGATCGATCTAACACCTTGACACTTGACAGGGAAGTTCTTTGGTTCACCAAGACTAGTAATTCATCAAGTGTTTTATTAAAGAATGAGGAACTGCCTGCCTATTTCTAGTGAATGTGACCCTCTGGTAGGCAGATGGACAGACAGTTTCATGAGAATATAAATTGCCATTACAAAGATTAGATGGATAAATATTAAATGACATGTGACATCAATGATTTCAACATGTTCTAGTTGATCTTTCAATAAACTCACATGCACCAATTTCATATCCACAGCTCACATGGTCATTTTGTGTTTTAAGTCCTCGACTAAGAAGGAGGGCAAACAAATATTTGGTACCTGTAATGACAACATCAGTGAGACCATCCCCATGAATAAGGCTTATATGCCTTCCTCCTAACCGCTCTCTCCCTCTTCCATAAGAAGGCAATGGCTCAATAATAGGCCATTCCTTTGGATCCTATGAAGAAAGCCAAAAATAACCTCATCAACCAAAAACTGCCCAAAAGATTGACCAAAAAACAAAAACTGCACAATAGAGTAAGGGTTTCGAGAAGTTAATATGTATAGTGATCCAAGGTGTCGAGATAGAACTATAGTCAGTAAAAAATTTATTATTACTATTAAGTAATAGCTTATTATCCACAGAAATTGCTATTCACTTGAAAGCATTGTTGTTACTTGTTAGTGTATTTCCAAGATAATAATAATAAAAATGATACCCAATTACAATTTAAGAAACCTTTATGTGGCTGTGACAGTATGGCACCCACAAGAAAAACAAAAATCTATATTATTAATAAAACCAAAGTGAGAGTATAGTCCCATAAATTTAATTTTGGTTGGTCTGAGTATTTGCAGGATGAGATCAGGGGATACCAATATTTTGACATCAAGTACCAGAATTGAATGTGCAGAACGGAAGAAAGTACAAAGCAGGCAATAAGACAATCATGAAATTTAAGTGAATACTTGTTGATGGTGGGCTCTCTTCAGCTGTACCCGTGAACCTTATTATTCCCTCTGACGGAAAATGCTTCCAAACCATCTATGACCATCATAACGGTGACCCTCATGAGTCATGACTATTAATAAAAGCATTCCTACCTCAGTGAGCACTGAGCAACAAGGAGTAACAAAGAGAAGTGAACACGCATACCATTATAACCGGCCAATGTCACTAAATTATTTTATTCATTTCGGTAGGGTAGATACTCCCACAAAAACAAATTCCAGTCTGGTGCAACCCAAGAGTTGATGTGTATTGTGATGCACATTTTCGCTTGCGTTGTTTTCGAGGTTTTTGATTGTGTTTCTCATTTTCACCTTAAAAATTTTCCTAATGGTACTCATAAGTTCAGTTTTCCAGCACCCAAGTTCAAGTTTTCAAATGAAGTTCACTGCCCCAGTAACATTATGAAGTTTACCATTCCAAATTTACTTTCATTCACATATTCTTTGTAGTCAGTACTAGATTCTACAATTATGAACATAATTAACAAAAGTTAATATTAAAGGGTAAAGAAAAGTTACCTGGGAGCCGAGAATTACGGCGCCGTTGTCGAGGAAAAGCGTGAAGTTACTGGTGAGGTTAAAACTCCCCGTCAACCATCTCCCTTCGGGAACATTCAGCTGGGCCCCACCTTGCTGCTCCTGCATGAACCGTATCGCCTTCCGAAACGCCGCCGTATTCGACGTCGTGCCGTCGCCGACCCCGCCGAAGTCTCTTATCGACATCACCGTCCTCCTCCTCGGAGCTCTTCCGTCCTCGCCGAAGAATCCGGAGCAGCTCCTCCTCGTCGGGCCGGTCAAAGCGGTTTCGGATCCCCAGACCGACCCGGCCCAGCGCGGCAGGGCGGTCATGGTGGAGATTTGGTAGGAGAGGAGGAGCATGACGGTGAAGAGGAGGAGCAGAGACGGCCACGTCGGCCTGATGGCGCCGCCGAATATGGACTTCTCCGAATTCATTTCTTCTCTTCGTGCATGAAAATCAAAACCGAAATCCCCTAAAAATAGAAATATCGCGGAATTGAAATTCGAAGAAGAAGAAGATGGGATTTGTTCTGGAGGTGGAATAGAACAGTGCCTCGTAGTATGGTCACGCGTTACGTGAAGAAAGAGAAGGGAGGTGTGGTCCACGCGCGGTGTGGCGCGCGAGTGAAAGGTGAAGAAAAGCTGGATCCGTTTTGTTCGGTGTGGGTTAGGACTGATGGCGTGGCGGAGGTTGATTGGGTAATGGAGAAGTGGGAGTCAACATTAAAGAAGAACACATTTGACTTTGCTGGGGTGGGGACTGGGTAATTATTGCTTTCTGCGAGCTTCGGTAACATATTCACGTAGTTAGTATTCAAAACACGGTTTACTGGGGTATCCAAAGTTGGACCAGTTCCTCGTCGTAAACGCACAAACTCGAACGCCATTCAAAACCTGCTGTCCACAAATTAAAGGATGTTGGGACTCAAATGCTTAACGTGGAAGCTTCATGTTAGGCCAGTTGAATGCAACACCATGTGATTACTTAAATGTAATATAGAGGGATAATGTTTTCTCTTTCGTTATCCCTATTTCTATTATGGGAGAGAGACATACCATTGTGAAACAATATTTATAAAAAGATACAATTTTTTTTTGAGGTGAAAGGAGATAGTTCCATTGATTAAAGATCATGACGACCAAAATGTCAAGTATGAATAGTCCGAAGACCATACAAACAACATAGCTAGAAAACTAAATACGAGTTACATCTAAGAATTGAAAAACAACCTCAAAACTACATCAAAAAAAGTGGATATGACAACTAAAAAGCGATATTAAATATAATCTCTAGTCTTATACAACCATAAGGCAAAGCAACCGTCCACATAAGTATGACGCCTAAGACCCATTGGTGTACGTTTTCACTCCAACAGCTGCGACCGAACAATAATATAGGCTAGAGATGTCACTCCTACGAAAGCCCAACGAAGGTCTAGCCCAAATATGAAGGAAGAAAGACTGAAAGACCCAAAGCCCAACCTTCCAAACTACTAAATAGCAGCCCACAACAATTGAGGCCCAAACCCATCCAATCCCCCTTCTTCCCCTTCAGACTCCACCGTCGCTGAAAATTTTGGAGAAGCCTCCGTTCACCACTTCAATCCGGTGGCCCCTACCACGGCATCATATCCGCCCCTAGCGAACGCTACCTCGCCTGGTAGGGCTAAGTTTTCAAACCTTCTTCAAGAAGATTAAAGAGAGAAGCACGATTTGCCTCTCAATACCAGCCTCCCAGCCTCGACCTCTCGCAGTTCCTCTGCCTGGACACCACACCACCTCCTCCAACAACGGTGCCTCCAACAAACTCACACCGCCTTCTCAATCACCAACGCGATCCAGAGGTCGCTCGCTTCTGTTCTCCGACGCGATCCCAGACTGCCTCCAACGTTCGCCACCTCGCTCCAAATCAGACTCACCCAATACAGGTCTGAGCACCTCACCGGGATGAGATGTCGTCAAAGAGCCCGCAGTCGGAGTTCACCACCGCCTAGCGTCAAAACCCTAGGTTTTGGGATGCTAGCTCCGCTTTTTGTGGAGCATCTCAATAACAAATTCTTTCGAGATAATTCAATAGATTGGTTTTCTCATATCATTTGATTATAAAAAGATACAATTGTTCTTATACAATTATGCTTATAGGAGGTTTATATACCAATTAAAGACGTGTGAATAAAATTTGTGTTAGCCAAACCATTAAGAAAATGTTGCGTTTAATTTGAATTTTATAATCTTTGTTTCAATGGCTTTTAGTTTTCCACATCGAAAAAAATGGCTTCTAGTTTTGAGAGCTTTAGCTTTCTACAATGATTAATAATTTTCGTAAAAATTGAAAAACAATGAGAAAAGAGGGATCCAAAGATCCTTTTTTTTTTTTTTTTTTTTTAAATAGTAGGGTTCCAAAGATCCATTACAATGATGTATATATAAGAGCATGATGAGCAAGAAAATGAATCACATTATCGGCATGACTACATATTATGTATTATAAGAACCGAAGAAAAATGAGCAAGTCCCACAATAATGTCGCTCAAAGCTTATGTTAGTTTTGTTTGGACGAAGTGACGAACTTCCTCATGTTACACTAAGTTAGAAATAATTGATCCAAGAGTAACTCCCTTTTTCGTACCTTTATTTACTTAACAAAAATCTCATGGCCACTAGCTCATCTCACTGTTTGAATGAGTTTCAACTTTTAAACCAGATTCACATTAATGGTTTTGATGTATTTTCCTTCACCACATGCCACACGTCGATAGCTGGGGGAAAATCGAATCCCTAGTTTAATTCAAGTTTATCTAATCTTTTTGTTGAAGTGAGATAACAAGTTATTTCGGTTACATTGGAAAAATTGGTAACATATTCACGTAGTTAGTGTTCAAATCAAGGTCTATTAGCAAGGTATCCTACAAAGTCGGACTAGTTCCTTGCTGAAGCGTACGAACTTGAATGCCACTTAAACTTGTTGTTCACAAATGAATTGGGGTCGGGACTCAGATGATAGACTTGGTCAGTTGACTGCAACACCGAGTGGTTACTTAAATGTAATTTAGAGGGCTAGTGTTTTCTCTTTTACATTATTTCTATTGTGGAAACTGCATTTCTCTTTTATAATTTAGATGTGAAAGAGAATTGCAGATAGCTAGATAATAATCGAAATCAAAACATTCCGATGTCACAATCTCAAACAATTACTTATTCGCAAATTAGATCAAAAATATGTAACAATAAGGGGTTAGATATTGCAAATATATATTCACATAAATCCAATTTATAATTAAACAATAATTATAAATAATGAAATGATGATGTCACACCCCAATTTTTGAAGAATAATTTTCAAAAATTTGGACATGATATATCTCAAAAATATAATCCCAAAACATGTTCAACAACTTCTAAAACTAAACTCAAATGCGGGAAATGTAAATGTCAACAAACTCAACACTGAGTCAAATATTACATCTCCTTGTTTACATTAACTTGAAAAGCCAAGTAAAATGAAAACACTCACATGAGCTTAAAAACAGTCTACCATAAAAAAATAGTAATAAAGCACGACATCTAAAACTTTGCCATTATACCTCCGCCTCACCCCTGTTGATCATCACCTGCAGGTCTAACCCATACACCATAAATTAGTGCACCGGGTTGTAAAACAACAAACCCGGTAAGCTAAAAATCCCGTATGAGTAATTCCCAAAAACTAACTCAACATTTTCAACAACTATTAAAACACATGAAACAATATAAGAACAATTATTAATTCCACATATCCAACACTTTTACAAATAAACATGTACCCATGGGTCTCAGATACCAATAAGGTATCTCCCATGACCTACAACAAACACATGTACCCATGAGTCCCAGATACTTTGACTGTCTAAACAACACATCACAATAGAATAATATCATCATCAACAAACACATGTACCCATGAGTCCCAGATACTTTGACTGTCTAAACAACACATCACAATAAAAGAATATCATCATCAACAACACAATGAACACATCATAAAAATATATCCTTTTCACATAGATATATTTATGAATACACATAGATATTCCCACAAGAATAATCTATCAAGAACCAACAATATTATGATCATATGAACATGAAAAATAATCATATAAATAGGAAAACTTGTTTATTTTACCTATGAGCCGTTGACGATTAAGCTCATATATTTTAAAACAAACAATTGCATATTCTTTAAATCATCATCATCATCAAAATGATCATAATAATTTGGTCTCAAAGTGAATTTTGGTGAAATTTACTCACCTAAATACTCTCGTTGCGTCTTTAACAAAAACACAAGAGCCAAGCTCAAATCACCCTTCACAAGTCACCTAAAATTACACAATTAATAATCTTAGTAACCATTGTACTATAGGATACCAAAACACCCTTAAACTAAACCTTAGCCCAAATGAGGGAAACCTTCCAAGGTCATCGAACTTAACGACCCAATAAAGCTGCCTCTAATCCTCAAATCCTAAACTCAAAACCTCTCACAAGTCTATGATCAAACATAAAGTCCTAGGATGCAATCCTTGCTCAAAACCTAGAATTTCCACATCTTCACAAGCTCACAACAACAAGAGCTAGCTAACCACATAAAACTAAAGCAACAAACACTGCCAGACGTGCCGCCACGCGCCACCACAGGCGAACGTGAGAGGGCCCCATGCGCCACCCCGAAACGCTGCAAATTGGATATCCAACAAACTCAACTCGTAGATCAAAGCAAGAGGAACAAACTTTGTACCTGTGACTAGACTCGAATCGACCTTGAACTGCTCCAAACAACCGTCACAAATTCGAGTTCCAAAACTGAAATTCAAGGTTCGAAAACTCAAAATTGAGTTGTATGACTAGCACAATCTCACATAGAAGGAAGAGAGCTTCACGTTTTTACCTCCTATTCCTTAACGTCGTCACCGAAAATGGACGACTTCCGGCCAAGTTGCAACGCCTGCTCTCACAGCAAGAGGCGACATGTTCGGCTTGACCCGCCGTGCAGTGCCACCCCAGACTTGGAGTAGGTGGCCGTGCGAACTCAATGAGACCGGCGGTGGTCAAATCGGCGGCCGGACAGTGGACTTCTACTTCGGCAAGGATGAGTTCGTGCGTGCGGCTTAGGAGGAAGGAGAGAGAAGAGAGACAGACTTTCTGATATAAAACCCCAAACTTTTCTATTTAAACACTTTCTTAATCAGAAACTAACTTCCTCTTACCGTAACTTTTTCGTACGAAATTCGTTTTACGCGTGCCGCGTGTCTACAAACTCGTATCTGCAACTTTAATAAAGAAACTTTTTGAAAATAACTTACGGATAAGAAAGTCAACTTTTGACCACTTAAAAATAAAACACCTTAATATTTTACTCCCGAAACTTCAACTTCACACAAACAAACAAGAATTTCCACAAAATAATCCTTCATTAATTTCGGAAATAAAACAAGAAAATTGATATGAAAATCTGGGATACTACAGATGAACACGAAACTAATTACTATGAACAACTTTTGGTTACCACTCTTGATTAAAGGAGAAGTGGAATTTGTGGAAGCGAATCGAGTGTTTTGGAATACTTAGAACGAAGAATACAAATATCGTTTTATGCTACCAACTCGGATGTAGGACTAGAGAAAAGTGTTGAAGTCGAGTCGTGTGTCTCACACACTTTCCTTAAGACAAATTATGTCTCTTCTACCAGGTTTAAAAGGCTTGATGACACTTATCTCCCAGGATACAACGACTGCTTGTGTTTTGGAGCTGCACTACTGCCAAGAACACCCGAGGAACTTATAGTACCTACTTTCTATCACCAGAAAACTAAAACTAAAGAGAGAATAACTCTTTGAGAGGAGGAGATGATATCGAAAAGGTGTTTCGAATGTGTGTTTAGAACAAAGAAAGTGTCACCTATTTATACATGGAGGAATGTGATCACCACTTGAGTGTCATGAATCTATATTCATGAGTTACAACCTTTCACATGTCAACCCTTGAAATTCTTTGATATGTTACAACCTTTAACATGCCAACCTTTGTCATTCTTTCTATCACTAGAAAGCTAAAACTAAAAAGAGAATAACTCTTTGACAGAAGGAGATGATTCTCGAGAATGTGTTTTGAATGTGTGTTTAGAACAAAGGAAGTGTCACCTATTCATACATGGAGGAATGTGATCACCACTTGAATGTCATGAATCCCTATTCATGAGTTACAACCTTTCACATGTCAACCCTTGACATTCTTTGATATGTTACAACCTTTAACATGCCAGCCCTTGTCATTCTTTAGTTACAAAATTCAACCATCATTAAACTTGTTGTTACAGAATCTAAAGGGTTATGTAGTTGTTACATGCAAATTCCAGATTCTAAAGGTTAGTGAAAGATGAAAAGTTTAAAAAACGTTTCAAGTAGTCATATTTGGTTGACTATTTCTTATTCACCCTATAACCCATTTAAATTGGTTAAATAAAATGGTGAAAAACACCATTTTTCCAACAATTCTCCACATGAATGAAATTGACGACCACAGACTCGATAAACTTGGTGATAAATTTCTACGGTTGAAACCTGCTTAGGATAGATATGTTTTACCCTTTGAACCTTCCCTTGTGAAAGTATGTTGACTTTACTAACTAGACAGTAGACGCGATGTCTTTGAACTATTCGTCATTTGTGTAAATGATAACATACATCACCCATGAGTCTTCCTGAACACTCTCTCACTTTATAGTTCTCACTTTTGTGTCCATTTTGGCCCTGAACACGCTCCTAGTTCTATAAGAGTTTAATAAGAATTGTGCCTTAAACAATTCCCTTAGAAGTGGCCCCACTTCTCTCTTACATAAGTGATTTCCTAATTAAGAATAACCCACTTTACTCTGCTTGAATTCTGACGCATAAGAATCATTAAAAGATGTTGTTTAACCTCATTCCTTACGGGCATCACTGTTTTCATCATAGGAATGGACATGGGGAAAATTCTCATAGTGATCCGACATGGTCTCTACAGTTTGGTTGTCTCTTTTGAACCTAGATCTTGGGATCTCCAATCAACTAGGTTGAGTGTCCTTTGTAAAGATTTTTATTCATGAGCTTTAGTCACATTCCCCTCGATGATTTATCAACTAACTCTCTTTTTAACCTTTGGTTAGCATATCCGCAATATTATCCTTACACTTCACATAGTCTATACAGATAACTCCAATAAAGAGTAGTTGCTTGATGGTATATGTCTTTGACGAATGTGTCTTGACTTACCATTATACATCGTGTTTTGTGTCCTGCCAATTGCAGATTGACTATCACAATGTATGCATATTGCAGGCACAAGTTTTGTCCATCTTGGAATATCCTCTATGAATTGGCGTTAGCTATTCTGCCTCTTCCCCACATTTGTACAATTCGACAAACTCAGACTCCATCATGGATCTGGTTATAATTGTTCATTTAGAGGATTTCTAAGACACTGTTGCATCTCCCAGTGTAAACACATAAACACTAGTGTACTTTGAATCATGTTAGATATTCATTTTGCATCATTGTATCCTTTTAGGACAACTGGATATTTGTATAATGCAACCCATAACTTTGGGTGTACCTTAAGTACTTGAGTACCCTTATAATTGTTTGCCAATGCATAGCTTCAGGATTACACGTGTGCCTGCTTAGCTTCTTCACAACATAAGCTATGTCTGGTTTTGTACAACTCGTTAAGTACATCAAACTTCCAATGACTCTAGACAATATGATTAAAGATTACTACTCAATCCTTTCGGCTATTCCAATCAAACACGACCAGGTAAGATGATGAGGTTTTAGTGGAGCATGGCTCGCTTAAGTACATTGCCTCGATAGTTCTTGCCTAGACATCGAGTCCGATTGAGTAAGCCTAGTTGGAAAGATTGATAACCTTCCATTCCATAGTTCATATGGAACTTTCATTTTCCCTTTTGGGCACCTTATTTAAAAGATCATTGGCTGTTAAATTGACGTCTCCCCACTTTTCGGGTGCCATATTTTGTTGAGTTGATTTTCAACCTCATTTTTATAGAAAACCAATTTCTTTATTCCCCATCATCTTTGCTTTCCAGTAAATGCACACAACAATATTTTGTATTGTTATTGATAAAGATGAAAAAATATTTATTACCACCTCTTGTTTGTGTTGATCTCAAATCACATATATCATTATGGATTAGATGATGGAGTTTTCAACGTTTTTCTTTGAAAGATGATCTTGTTAGTTTTGTCTCAAACCGAGTTTCACACTTATGTTTGATAAGTGATGTTAATTAGTCTTTGCAAAACATCGAAATTAACATATCGTAGTCTACCATCCCATAAAATGGAAGACTCAAGCATATAGGTGGAAGAGCTAGCTTTATTCATTTCCTTGACAATTGACAATTGTCATTTAAATAATCCACCACCCATAGCTCTATTTCATTTTGGACAAAATAAAAACGTCATTTATTGAGTCTAAACTCATACAGACATTCGGAACATACAATTCTTTATTTAAAGTCTAGTTGTTCTAGGATATTCCATATATGTGCCTTGACTTTATGCAATCAGGATCTGTAGTTAGAATAAGATTATGTATTCCTTCTCATTACCATATTGGTACTTTGTAATTCTCTATATAAATGGCTCCTATCAATGAATAAGATGATGATTCTCTATTCTCTTACTAGATATCTTTGTCTCTACCCTTTATTCTTGTTCATTTGAGATGAATACGTATTTAGGTTGGATATGAACCTCCACCTATAATCCGCTTATGTAAAAACCTTGCTAGGCGATCTCATTCACCGCTAAATTGCGGATTGTCATTTTGATGAGACAATATTCCCGTCGTTAGGGGGAGATAAGAACACAAGTGTTCAAGTGGAACGACGTGAATTGTCGTGGTTTGTCCCTACTAAGTCTCATCTTGATCATAAATGCTTAAAGTGTTAAAGTAACAAGATCACATGCTACAAATATGTATACAAGGATTGATGTCATATCAAGAGGACATGGCACGACCAAAAGGAGTTGTATTGACGCTATCACCATGGATGGTGATATGGTGACGCCATATAGTGACAAAATTGGTGTCACAAGGCCGTGTGGCTCCCCAAAAGGAGGGAGACCCTTAGGTTCGATATTTTCTCGCACTAGGAAGAAAGCGAGCTTGACACAACCTGATCCATTGATCAGTGATACTCAAATCCGTCTCATGAAGTCTGAATTGTGATTATCGTTGGGGGACGCCTCAATGTCAAATCCAATCCATATAGAGATCTCTAAAAGTATTACACTAGTGTACATGAGGACGTGGGATAATGAGTCTACTATCAAACCACCATTTGTTGATGGATATCAACTTAGTTGATTGGCCTAATGGAAAGATGTGATCCAGCATTAACAAAAAGATAGGTCCTTAGACAGGTGATGCCGACACTGCAAACTAAAACCTATCAACTGTGTCTTTGTTAGATAGCGTAATGAGAACAAGAGTTTAGATTCACCTTCTGGAGCAAGGTCTCCCACTAACACGCACTGGGATTGACTACGATGAGATATGCTCTCGTAATGGATGTCATTGCACTCCACTACTTTATTAGTTTGGTAGTTTTCTGAATAACTGAACATGCAGCCTATGAATGTGGTTAAAATAACATCTTTACGGGATGAGAGATATACATGAAGGTCTTAACGAACTTCATTCACCCAAATCAAGTGGCTCCAAACCATAGGAGCGTGCGTTTGCAAGAGAGATTGAAATGCACACTAAGTAACTACTTAATTTGGAAGGGATATGGTGAATTATGCCTTTGCGTGTTCATTCCGGATTTACATGGACTCTTGATGGATCAAGAGATGTCAATATGTATCAACATCCGAAGTTAAGAATGAAAAAGATCTTGGGAAGACACGGTCTCAAAAAGGTACTTATGGTGAATTATGCCTTTGCGTGTTCATTCCATATTTACATGGACTCTTGATGGATTAAGAGATGCCAATATGTATCAACATCCGAAGTTAAGAATGAAAAAGATCTTGGGAAGACACGGTCTCGAAAAGGTACTCGATGATTGTATTGATGATGATTTTCCATCAATCGGCTTAGGCGCTCTAACGAAAGTGAGGTCTACATATACCCCGTGATTAGTCAAAGTCTTTACTCTAAAGAGAGATCCGTTGTTTTATCTAAAAAAATATGACAACTATGTGTTAAGAGATGGAATTCTCATCTAAGTACAATAAGACGCATCAATGTACTCAACACAATAAAAAAGACTTGACATCTCATTCGCTATGAAAAGTTGTAAAGCTAAGTGTAGTTATATGCCCACGCAATGCCAATGTAATGGCAGTAACTCTTTTTTTCAATACTTAATAGTATGAAAGGTTGAGGCTTATTCTATCCCTACATAAGAAAGACACATCAAAAGTTAAATCAGAATCTGCCAAGTTTCGTAGGTCAAATTCCACGGGACCTACAGGAAATCTCACTCACTGGAAAATAGTGAAATTGGTAAGGTATATGTGTCTATTTTCCAGAGACACCAACCATTTGATCATACCTATCATATTCAATGCATTATGGTCGTTTTCGTAAAGTAGGACGAATCTGTCAGAGAATCTGATTTTGACAAAACAGTCAACTTCGACTGGACTTTGTGAATAGCTCCTGATGAACCAGAATGTGTCTAATATACGGTTGGAAAGCTAAATGAGTCTAGTTTCCAAAACCGTTTACAGTTCGTTTATATGTATTTCCTAAAGGAAGTTACGGCTGTTCTAGTAACTGAAGGTCATACTGCGCGAAAATCTGATTTCTGGCACGAACTTATGTTTTGAGTTCACAAGCGGCATTCTCCTCAAGATCTAAGTGTAAAAGATCATGTTTGAGGACAATACGGCATGATCTAGATAATCATTGCCCAATGTCACATTTGAAGACATGTTAGAGAGCATTGACATGCTAAGTTATTAAAACTTCTGTGATTAGTAAAAATCAGGAAGAGCCCTATGATTGAAGTAAAGATCAGGGGGAGGTGCGAACTTCAGGGGGAGTCTAGCACATACATACATGTGACTATCAAATGTGAAGGATGCGTTGTACTCCTTTTCTCCTACGATCAAGGTTTAGTTTTTCTCCCACAAGGTTTTTGTTCCTTGACGAGGTTTTTAATGAGGCGACATATCAGCACCACTGGCATACCGGTGCGCAGCACAAGGAGGAGTGTTCTAGGATATTCCATATGTGTGCCTTGGCCTTATGCCATCAGGATATGTAGTTGGAATATGACTATGTATTTCTTATCATTTCCATATTTGTAATTTGTAATTCCCTATATAAAGGGCTCCTATCAATGAATAAGATGATGATTCTCTATTCTCTTACTAGATATTTTTGTCTCTACCCTTTATTTTTGTTCACTAGTTAAATTTTAGAGATCATTTCTTGAACCTCCTTTTCTAAACTTGGTTTGGTCATACCACAACTCAAGGTCTCCTATTCCGCAGTCATAATCTTTGACTCCTCCCATGCCCTGTCCGTCGCACATGTTCTCATCAAGTGGAGGCTATTCACAGCTTGTAATACTCTCATTCTCGAAGTCAATTGCTGCTTCAAGACCTAGATGCTCAGTTATATCCTCATCATCATTAATCATGATGACTCTATGGTGTATGTCAGGCTGTAATTTCATTTCATAATGTCGTCCTGAACATGACTCCCATATGCCTCCATATACATCCAAGGCCCTCTAATAGTTGACGTATCTTGCACTATAGTTAACAAATGGTGCAAACCTTGACTCATCATTGGGACTTTCCCATATCAAAGTGTGTAGCTCGAATGGATGACCTAGCAACACCTCTGCCTAATATGTCACAGCCTTGTGTGCTGCTGCTACTTCGATCTACCTCTTTAAAGGTGAAGTCTTCAGTGTTTCCTTGGAGCTTCAATTCTACCTCAGCTTGGGCGCGGAGCCAGGTAAGAGCTTGGTTGGGCTATTGTTTGAATAAATTTTTTAACCTAAACATTATATGCATAACAGAGGCTTTTGCAGACTTGGTTTAGTATAATTACTTCAAACCAAGCCACCTGGGTTCGATCTCATGGTTCAACATTCTTTGTTTTCCTTTTTCTTACTCCTTTACTATCTGGATTTCTTCTTAAAATAGTAGTAAATTACAATGGGCCTCATAGGCTTTGAGTCATAGCATTGTTTGGTGAGATGTTAGCTATTTTGGTATTAGTTTTGGAAGAGTTTTGATTGAATTCTTCCATAACCTCTCTTTTATTTTATCTAATATAATACAAATTCTTTCAAAAAAAAAAATCTAATATAATACAAATAGTTCCAAAAAAAATTCTTCCTATCTGTAAATATTGTTTGGCAGTACTTTTTGGATGGGTTTTTATTTTTCTTATTGCATCTCTCTGTCGTTAAATTTTCTTATTGCTTCAATCAATCTGAAAAAAAAAAACAAAAAAAATCAAGCCCACCCCAATGTCAAATCACGATCCGCGCTTGCTTCAGCCTCCAGGATATTGTCATCCTTCACTAGTGTTGCAGAGATATTTGTCTCTCCCTTCCGAATTGGATAGATATTGACACTCACCTCAACAAAGCTTTCAGATGTTTTATCAACAATCATTGTCACGTCCTTTTTGGCAACCAAGGGACTCGATGTGTTATCAAGCACATGTGGTGCCTCAACACCTCTTATCACTATTTTAGTGACATCTTCGTTCTTCAAGTGAAGCTCATTGAACTTCTCAGGTTTTCCTCCATGTGAGACTGAGACATATACAACGGTAGTCACATGATCGGCACTTGGGTCGACTCTTTGGTTGTTTCATCAGATTGTCCAGAACAACTTACATTTTCCTGAAAGAAAAATATATATTAGCTATACATTTCGTAAGGCAAGATAATCCATGTAGGCAACCAATTCTATTTAGGCAACCGCCAATATAATTGTTCACCAATATATGTAATACCTATAATTTGTCTTAAGATTGTAACAAGAAGGGTTAGATATTGTAAATATATATTCACATAAATCCAATTTATAATTAAACAATAATTATAAATAATGAAATGATAAACATGATGCCAATTACTATGAACAACTTTTGGTTACCACTCTTGATTGAAGGAGAAGTGGAATTTGTGGAAACGAATCGAGTGTTTTGGAACACTTAGAACAAAGAACACAAATATTGTTTTATGCTACCAACTTGGATGTAGGACCAAAGGAAAGTGTTAAAGTCGAGTCGTGTGTCTCACACACTTTTCTTAAGACAAATTATGCCTTCTCTATCGGTGCAAAACTCTTGATGATTTTTGTCTCCTCTACCATGACCTTAAACCACGAGGACCATTTATAACTTTTACTCAATATTATATGATCAAGGTTTTACTGTAGAAACGAGACATGGAGGGTACCAAAAGAGCCATGCTTTGTCGCTCTCTCTCTCTCTCTCTAAATCTACGGTTTCGACCCATCTCTAAATCCAGCCATCATGGCTTGGATCTCCAAGGGCACGTGTCGTCTCAACTAAGCAAAGGCATGTCTTCTGCCTCTCGCTAGATTGATTCAGCAATCAAGGATGAAAATCTTCCACGGACGATTCATCAAAAACTCCTTCAAATCGAGTCTGATCGCATCTCGCCCAAAAATATTCAAGGACCCCAGTGGTGGTGGCGTTTGGCTACAAAAATTGAGGTTTTGATAGACGAAGTTTCCAATGGAGGAGAATCGGTGTCTAGGACATCGAAGAAGGCCATCAAAGTTGGTGGTTTAGAGTTGATGGTTGTTGGTATATCGGCGATGGGATTAGTTGATCGGAATCTCAAGGAAGCGGTAGCTTCAATGCTCTCGCTGGTCGACGTCAAATCTGGTTTTTTTGAAGTGCTCGACGGTGGAGGGCGAATAGTTGAGTCATGGGAGCAGATGTTCCACCTGCCAATGCCAGAGATTACTGTGCCGGCGGAGGAAGTTTGGCGGCCGCCAAGAAACATGGCTGCCGGCAAGGAAGAAGAAAATCCTAATTGGTTTTGGGTTTGGGCTCGGGTCATTGAACCTGGATCTGAGGTCAAAGTCAAAAAAATTGGGCTTGTTAAGCTGGTCCACTATGGGTCTAACTTGTCCTAAAACAAAGCACCCAAGAAAAGTTTCAAGCTGACAAAGGATGATGTCTTGAGAGTGTTTTGCGCTAACACTCCTCCAGGCCCTGATTCAAAAGGCAAATATGAAATTTCGTAAGTGTTAGTGCAGATAACTTGGCAGACTGTGCGAGCTAGATGCAGTGAGATGGTTTCATACGACTTGGAGTACCGCAATTGAGCGCCTTGACTCTGGTTTTATGTTTCTCTAGTATCTTGTGTGTGACTAGTTTTATCCTCTGCTAAGCTCTAAATAAGTGAGCTAAATATCTAATGTAATAATACTACTGTAATTCTTGTGATCATTGTAATCTCGTCATTTTAGCTTTCGTTTATATAAATGATTTATTACTTTAAAAAAAACTAGACATGGAGGGTTAGAAACGTCAAAATCGTAGCAGACGAAGAGAAAAAGAGATGAGACAAAAACTTCGGGTTCGCTGTCCTGTTCTTCCGGCTCCGAGATAGACATAGACCAACTCCCAGCTGACATCACGATCACAGAGACCCGATAACCGAATTGAAGAGCCCAAGTCTTATAGAGACCTAAGAACCCAATTCCAGAGATAAGAAGGAACAAGGGTCTTCGGGTTTCCAGGTTTGTATTTTCTTTATTGTCACTGTTTCTGAAAACTGAGCCACCATTTTGCCTATGATCACTGCTTTCACTATTGTATTTAGCCCTACCTGAACTGCGATTGATTATAGAATACTGCATCATCAAATGAGCACATTTGGTGTTTCTAGCTTTACTGCAAGCTATGAATATGAGCATTTGGTGTAGCGTTTTCCAAATGCAACTGTTGTGAACTTGACTCTGGGACTCTGTACAAATTTGAAAATTGGAGGAAAAGCTGTTGGACTTAGTAATTAGTTGTAGTTTTGATCATTGACGTAGTATTTTTCTAGAGATAATTATGTTTTAGTTTGTATTTTTGGGGACCGAAAGTGAAAACTTGATACTTGGGTTGTTATGTATTCGAAATGGGGAGTTTGGGGATTGCAGGAGGTTGTTTGATGCAATTTCGGAGATGAATGTTGTTTCGTTGGAGGCGTTGTTTTGGTGTTATGTGCAGAGTGATTTCTTTGGGGAGCAATGGAATTGTTTTAGGAAATTGTGCTGAGTGGAATGAGGCCTATTGAGTTTTGGTTGCTGTCTCTTGCTTTCTTCGTGAGTAAGAAATTGTTGAGAATGGTAATAGAAGTTGAAGATAAAGTGGCCACTGTTGGGTTGTAAAGTTATTTATTTTTTTTGGCCAGAAATTCCTTCACCACGCACGAAGTGCGGGCATGAAGGCTAGTATCAATAAAACATGTATGTTTTATGTGGTGTGTTCGGTTACCTGTGAAGGAAAGGCTTCCAGAACATGAGGTTACCAAGTATGCAAAAGTATGGAGGAGGGCCAAATCGAGTGATTTA
This sequence comes from Fragaria iinumae, assembly GCA_009720345.1. Classification (NCBI taxonomy): domain Eukaryota; kingdom Viridiplantae; phylum Streptophyta; class Magnoliopsida; order Rosales; family Rosaceae; genus Fragaria; species Fragaria iinumae. The sequence goes on along the minus strand of CM019117.1, from coordinate 17,531,209 downwards.
TAAATGAGGTTATCACTCTTGCCCAAATCAACAATCAAAAGGTGATCAAGTTGTTGGACTCGCTACTGTTCAAGACTAGAGCTTCATTTTTGGTTTCTGGTAAAAAAACAGGATGATTTCCGTGCCTTATTGCCTTATTGGCATCCTTATAGAGATAGCAGCAGGTCTTGCTTATCTGCATTCTCAACCAAGCAGTCCTGGTGGTGTCCCCATTTCCAACATACATAAGTCAATCAATAAAAAAGAATAATCATAACTTCTCATTTCCTTTTGTCGCATAAATTACAAATTGGCCTATTTTGGATTCTGGCACCACAAGTTATGGAAGAAATCCGAGCTTGCACAGAGACACCTTGAGTTGTATAGCCAAGAAAGGCTCATAATGGAAGAATCGGCTGGAGGGTAAAGGAAGAGGCCGGTCGGAATCTTACAGTTCATAGTATTTGACACTGAGAGTGGTAGTTGATGGTAAATTAGAAAATAGGGCAATGGCCAATTGATAGGGTAAACGATTGGTAGCTAGCTAGCTACTTTAATTGTCATTTTCCTTTCTTCTTCTTTTTTTCTATTTCTCTTTTTTTGCTTCTAATAATGCGAAGGTTTATGCGAAGTTTTTTTAATTTCCTGGATATAGTATGCTGGGAAACCCAATGGGACAAAGCAGTCAATACTAAAGCTAGCAATCTTCTTCTGTTCTTCATGTAACTCGTTTCCCTAGAACTATCTGCTTACAATTACTAGAAACTCTCTGCTTACTTATTGGAACATATTAGGCTGAACCAAATAACTAAATTTCTATATCTGCTTACTTATGTAGAAAGTACAACAAGTATGTTGTTGCACACCCAAATTTATTCAAAAGAATCAGATTATATGGGGAAAGCCAACATTCAGCTTTAGCCTTAGCAAGGTGGCATATCTGGTGGTGGAGGTAAGATGTGTGCTTTAGGGCCCTTCCCATTTTTCACTATGAATGTCATATCCATGCCCCATGACATATGCCTATCCAGATGACAATGCATAAACCAAACTCCAGGATTGTTAGCCTTAAATCTGATGGTAGTCCACCCATTTACAGGGACAGCAATGGTGTTTTGAAGAGGAGGATCAACAAGATTGTACGTCAGAGGGCCCTTATCCTTGTCAAAGTTCCCAAGCCCCATTCCAACTACATAGAAACTGAAACCATGAAGATGCATTGGATGATCATCCCCTGCAACCAAATTAGTCCCCTGAATCACAAGCTCCACTGTCGCGTTGTATTCCAGTACCTTCACCTCGGTCCCTCGTTTCGGGGTCTGAAGGTACAGTGGCAAGTCCTGCGCTGTGAAGTTAAACAGCAAAGGCGGGGTTTTTGGAAACCGAGTTCCAAATGCCCCGTTGACATGGTAATAGTAAGCTTGTAGTATGTCAATGCTAGGGTTCACAAAGCTAATGTTGTTCACACTAGCGGCCAGGCGCGTCCCATTAGGCCCGGTGCAGGAATTATTGGGGCATGCAAACGTGTTGACGGAGACTGTAAAAAACAAGTGATTTGTAATCTTCAGTGGAACATCAATGGGGTGGTTTTTATCAGCCAAGCTCCTTAGACTACCACTGAAATGAACTGATGCATTAGTGTCATTGTGGGCAGGAAGATTAGGAAGCAAAGGTGTTGAAGAAGGGGTATAGTTTCCTTTCGTTCCCCGATTCGTGTATTGTAGAAGGGCTGTGGTGGTGGTGTTATCATAAGGAACGGCGCCACCAACATAGGCTGTAGCAGCCATGTAGTAGTGGTTAGGGCTCTGATTAGCATGGAGCAAAAGATCCATGGTTTGGCCAGGTGAGATTGTGACGTAATCGGTTGTGAAAGGCTTGGTGTAGCTAGCATCTGTGCCTACAACTGTGACTTTGTGATTGGCGATAGCGAAAAACAGTATCTCCTGCACAGCAGAGTTGATTAGTCTCAGTAGGTAGGTTTTGCCATAGTCAACCGTCACCTTGAACGTGTCTGCAAATCCGGCACATAATGTTAGTTTTAGTGCACATAATGATAGTCTTAGTGCTTAGTAGGTGAAAGAATCTCAGTGCTGCAAATACCATACATCAGCAGAATAACATACTGATGTTGATATCTTTGAGTTCAGTTTAGAGCTTAACCATCTTGATCTGTACCACAATATTCAGTTTATCTGGCATTATGACTCTGTGACAGTAAACTAATTAGACTTGATTTCGCGTAAGATTATCGAGTAGCTGGAGTTGGAATACTGACCTGATTTAGAGCATGGATAAAGATCACCAGGTTGGCCATTGATCAGGAAAGCGTCGGAGGTATTAGGGTCCCCTCCGGTTTGAATAGTTCGAGTATAAAGCTTCCCTATATCTTCCTTCCACCACTCTCCTGCAATTTTCAATGTACAACTCAGTTCTTTACATTAGTCAAGTGATCAGAATGAATAGTTAGGATGATTGTGAGCTAACTACGTACCCAATATGATCGGGATTTCTGCATGAGGCTTGGGGAAAGGGTACTTGCTCTTCTTCGAGGGATATATGATGATGGCACCGTGGACAGTGGCTCGATCCCACTCGCTGTGAGCATGCCACCAAAGGGTGCCTTCCTCTGTCGAGAAGATGATCTTCTGGATGAACTTGGCTCCTGGCTGAATAGGGCACTGCGTGATATAATCCGGTCCGTCTGACCATGGATTCCTTGGTTGCGCAACGCCATGCCTGCTCGTGATTGAGTAGCTTGTTATATATGCATTGCAAAGTAGTAAAGTACAAGGAATACGTGATCAAAAACCTAAGACAATCAAGCACCAACGCACCAGTGGAGAGTGATGTTACGACTGCCTCTGTTAATGACCTCGACGCTGATAGTGTGTCCTTTGTGAACGTACAACGTCGGTCCCGGAAACTGGCCGTTTACAGTCAGGATGTTCTTTGTGCTGCAGAGTCTTGTGTATGGAGTGTCTTCCACCTACGTACACATGTAGCTCGTAAAATCGATCGTAATATGAAACATACACAAAGCAAATGTGTGTGTACATGGGGGCAATACCACATTAGACATACCACAAAAGTGTAACGAGCTGGCCAAGCTTGGCAATGGAGGAGGAAGCCATTAACAGCCAATAACAACCCCAAAAGTTGCAGATGAATGCTAATTCTGGAAACCTCCTTCATGTTCAACACAACATGCACTAATAAACTACTTTCTAAAGATCCATGTATATATAGTGAGAGAGGTATATATTCCTAGCTAGCTTTATGACTATTCACTAACAGTAGTAGTGGTCAGAATTTACCATAGAACTGGTGATGATTGATATGCTTGGAATCAAAATGCGACTTCTCTTGTGTTCTATCAGTGGTTATAATTAACTTGAAGACTTTGTAAAGTTCAGCTTTGACGAGTTAGTTACGTATACGTTATACTTATGGAGGGAAAGTCTAATGAGATTTTAAAATTAATACTTCTTGAGAACTTTTAAATCAATAACATATATATGTATTTGTCATTTGTATTTGTAAATGGTAGTTTCGTGTTATATACCCTATATAAAACGATACTACCTAGAATACCCAATTATTGTTTCCCAGAAATAGGCCAAGTCAGTTTAGTTCTTCCTATTACATTTTCAAAACGAATATAGCAGGGGGATTAATATATTTCATACTTTTTCCATTCAAGTCACACATATTCTTACTTTCCAACACTTTCTCCATATCCAAGTTATAATCTCTGGTCAAATATTGTTATTTGTCATAAATTTTCTACCATTTCCAGAAGAATGGATGAGAAAGGCTCATGAAAGTTGGTTGATACAATTCAAATGTAGTAGTTACTTTACCTAGCTAGCTTAGCAAAGGTTTGAAATTCTTTTAATGAATCAACGAACTGATCAAGATGTATAACTAATATTCTTTGCAGTCAGCAAGTAGTAAGTAGTGAAATGAGGCATACCTAATCCAATATCACCGAGATAATAGCTAAGCACAGTGACCAAGTAAAGTGTTTCTTCATGTTAAGCAAGCACAGTGAAAGATCACTCGTGCTAGCTAGGTTTGGTTAATTTCAGATATCTTAGTTTATTTTGGCGATGAATGAAGACAATACTTTGAACAATGAAGAAACAGTGCACTTGTCTACAATCCCAAAGACAATACCAATAGCAACTAGCAGTATCAATCTCTGTTGTTAGTTGTATATCTTTGCTAATTTGATTCCAGTTACACTACCTATTAGCAGTAACCTTGCTAAGGTTTCTGTATAATTTGTTGCACTTCCTGATTTCAGGTGCTTTGACTTGAACCATGAAAGAATCAAAACCTCAATCAGAGATCAACAAACTGATAACGAAGCTTGATCACGACGTAATAGTTATCGATTCGAATAACATATATTTTCCCTTTCAGTCTTTATCCGGCGATCCTGCGAATCCCTTCAGCATACTAGAAGAGAAAGAATCTAGTTCATTAGTTATCTGTAGAAAAACGTCAATTTTTTTAGTTATTCAAACAGAACTCGACTCCTTAATATGTGATAATATAACATTCATTAGTCTATCTGGTTTAGTAAATTACGTCTGTTAGATTTAGCTGACCAACCAAAACAGATCTAGAAACAAGACGGCTTAAATTAGTACATTGACACAAAAACAAGAATCTACTTCAGAATCTCTACCTAACTACAGCTTAGAATTCAAGGATGAACAGGAAGCAGAGTCAAATTAGCTTGTAGTTGTATGCAAGAAGAAACTATGGCAACTTCGTACTTGTTAATTGATAGGTAGCAGTCATAGCATAATCAAAAGCAAGGTGGCTTGCTCAGTTGCCAATTCGGATGAAAATACCAAGTCGGATGAATAACTGTTCAATCAGCTTACATCTACCTCAGAGTCAATATTGATATTCTATCATTTTGGCAGCGCAATCTTATGTAAATGCGATGAGGATGGTATATATCTCGTCGATTATAACCACCTTTCTTTCCATTCTCTGATGCCGACTGCGGTGGCTGGCCCGACAGCCGACGGGAATAGTTATCGGTATAACGAAAGGTATATAGATATACCGGCAAGCTCCCACCAAAACACATACAAGTTGCAAGAATTTGCTTCCATTCCGATTTCAGAGGCCAACAGCAAACTCTTGCTGCTCCATAATAAAGCATGACGTTGAAGCAAGGATGGAAACAAGTTAACACTACGAAACATGAAAGACCTACTCGCTATTCGGAAGACCCATTTGAGAGATTAACAAAAGGAGTTGGACCTTACAAGCTACTCCCTAAGCATTTTCACCAACTTTCGGCTTACTCCTAATTAACCTAAGCATTTTCACCAAAACAAGATCATCATTTTCTGTTTTGCTAGTTTCAATTCCAGCGTCTTCAGTGAGCATATTAATAAATTTGTCAGCAACAGAACTGTAAAGCTTCCATTACATATCAGAAAAATTAAAGTTTATATCCAAATTACATATCAGTAACCACTCAGAGCAACTAGAATTCAGAAGAAACATAACCATCCATCAGTTCCCTATCAAGTCCTATAACCACATCAATGGCAAAAGTTTTACTGAGATTGTGTTAAAGCTTGCAGATGATAGTTGACTTCCCTTGCTCTATTACTCAACTTCAGGGGAGCCACCTGGGACCAGCTGCATTGTGCACATAATATTAATGTGTTAAAGCTTGCAGATGATAGTCAAAAGTGTAGATGATCAGATGAAAAGTTGAATGGGTGGAGAATAATCTGGGATATTGGAATTTCTTAAGCAAATCTTTTGCCAGGGTTTTGAAACAAGGTCACAGAAATTGTATCAACCACATGCATGCACAACCAGACTAAATTTAACTTCCAACCCAATACTTACAATGGCAATGTTGTTTCCGTTGAGTAAAATCTGATCAAGCTTGGTTATCCTTCTTCCTTCAGCAGTAATCTCACTGTGACACAAAACAGATGAGCACATGTTAAACAATATAAAGCTTTTCAATATTAGTAGGTACACGAATCATTTAGTCTAAACTGCACATGCGCATGCACAAAACCAAAATAAGATGGAAAAAATAAGAGGACGGGCCTGCCAAAATGAAAATGTTACTATCAAATATGCCTGCACTCTATTGAGAAGAGTTCCCCGCACCTCATATTCGCAGAGAAGCCAAATAGCCAAACAATAAAACCAAAAATTTGAGGCTATTGAGTTCTCTAAGAGTCCGGACAATGGACTCGTCAAAAATATAGACAGACAACTACGTGTAAGACTAAATATGAACAGAAAAATTCAAAATTACATACCAAAGCAAACAAAAAGACTTCTTTCACATAGAACCTAAAGCTACGTGTAACAACTCTTTAAGTTCTTTCACCAAACATCGTAGGTCACTAGCTCCTGCAGCTGAAATTGTTTAACTAAGCCATATAAAGGTTTCATCTTTCTTTTTGATAATCATATAAAGGTTTCATCTACATTAACCAATGAGAAGAGTTCTCAGATTCCAGGATCTATTTACCACCTTTATCTATTTGATTCCCTAAAAGCAACCTCCTGTGATTGCACTCTGTTAAACAGATATATCCAAGGTCAATCTTCCACCACTTCTGATCACAAAGAAGACTTTGTGAAAAGGATAGGCTCTGTATATTTGTCAAACATTTGTGCTTAAAGAAAAAGAAAAAGATTTTGTTAAACTGAAGTACATGTACAAAATAGTGGACATGCAATCCACTAAGAACTCCTGGATGCGCTAGTAGAAACACCAAAGCAAAGAAGAAAGAAATGGCAAGCATAAGAGCAGGAGAATTAACTCACCGCTGCAATTTGATCTAAATGAACAGGAAAAGCGTAACTACTAAAAATAAGAAATTGATGCTCATAAAGAGTCCGAGAAAAGAACTCTATCCAACAGATAGTCAAACTCATCACCCCCTCCATTCAAATGACCCCTTAACACCACCATTCAGCACTTCTCCCTAAAACCAACCCCTTCTTTCTCTCTCTCCAAAGCAAAGTTGTATACCTATCACCAAGGCAAAACTGTATACTTATCACACCAACAATTGGCTGGAATGGCCACAGCTCGCATTACGTTCACTACACACCCTTCCACAGAGCTAAAGCAATTGGACTGTGCTAAAAAGCGGATGTAAACTCCCGGCTGCTATACTGAGGAAAGATACAATCACAAGTATTCATTCTCCCATGTGCAGTCATCCAAACTAACACCAGAATTGGGATATAGCCTTCAAAAATACAAAATAGGGAATTCACAAACTGCTTAGGGTAAGATTGTCTAGAAATTCACCATACTCTCCAATAACCACCTTGTCTTGTCTACATCAGATAAGCTCGACATCCTCAATCTGAGAATACAAAGCAGAGAATCCATAAAATGCTGAGAGTAAAATTGTTAAGCAAATTCACCACTCTCCAATATTCTCATCGTCTTGTCTTGTCTACGCCAGACAAGCTTAATATGCTCAATCTGATAAGAGAAGGACAAAAGCTCTCCAACTTCCAGATGTTTGAATCCTACTAAACCCAAAATCCAGGCAATGGTATGATACAAATATAATCCATATAATAGACTATATGTATGGGAAACAGCTATTAGCTACTCCATTTTCCACCAAATATCAGTCACAAGCCGAAAATGAAGTTCCTAGTAAAATTATAATCCACTTCCCAAGTAATTCTTCATTGCTTTACCCCTTCTCAAGTTCTCAGTAGTCTTTCTACCGCAAGTTCTTTTTACCAAAGATTGGAGGCCTAGCTCCCCACCACTGAAACTGCTTAACTAAGGACCATGGAAAGGTATTGTCGATAACTAAATTAACCAATGAAGAGAGTTCCGAGATTCCACAATCTCTCTACACCCGTTTTATCTATTTGATTCCCTACGAGTAACTTCCTGTGATTACACTCTGTTAGACAGAGATAACCAAGGTCAATGTAGCTCTTCTGATTCCGAAACTCTACAGTGAAACTGATAGTCTGAATAACTTTGTCAAACATTTCTTGCCTTATAGAAAAATGTTGAACTAAAAGAAAATTTACAAAAGAGTGGACAGGAATAAGAGCATGAGAGTTAACTCACTGCTGCATTCTCTAAGTGATCAGAAAAAAAAAAAAAAAAAAAAAAAAAAAAGGAACTACAAAAAAATCAAAGAAATTAAAGCCCATAACTCCCAGAGACGAACCCTATCCCATGAATAGTGAAACCCATCGGTGGGGAACATAAGATCATGAGAATTAACTCACTGCTGCATTCTCCAACTGAACAGTAAAGAGGGAACCAAAAACTTTTTTAGAAAACTGAAGCCCATAACGACTCCCACAAACTAACTCTATCCCACCCATCCCCCTCTCTTATCCAAATTACCCAAAACACCACTATTAAGGCACTTCTCCCAAAACCAGCCCTTTCATTCTCCCCGTAAGACAAAGATGTGTACCTATTACACCATTTATTAGCTGGAATGTCTGTTCACATTACATTGCCTAAACACCCTTCCAACGAGCTAAAACAATTGGACAGTACAAAAACACGGATGCACACTCTCCGCTTCAATACAACACTGATGGGAGAGATAATCACAAGTATTAACCCTCCGCAGTAATCCAAAATAACACCAGAAGTTTAGGAGGGTATTCAGCCTTCCAAATTAAAAAATAGGGAATCCATCAACTGCTTAGAGACTTAAAGTAAGATTGTCTAGAGAATTCAACATACTCTCCAACATCCACCTTCTCTTGTCTTGTCTACATCGGACAAGCTCAATATTTCTTTGAGAATAGGACAAAAGCTCTACAACTTGATCAGACAAATACTTCTAAACCCAAAATCCCAGCTCAAAGAAGAGATAGAACCGTAGGTACATATCCTGCCAATGGTATGGTACATATATAATCTATGTAAACGAGAATACGAGGCAAACATCTATGTCCCCCACCCATTTCTCTTCCCAACAACTTACCCATTCCCATTTCCCCACCACATAATAGCAACAAGTGGATAATGACATAGTTCCTAGTAAAGAATTGAAAACCATTAACCAATTCATAAAGTAATTCTTTCCACCTTCCTTTACCCCTTCTCATCTCAAATTCTCATTAATCATTCTAACCTGTTAGCTGCTCCAGTTGGGATCCGAGAAAGAGAAAGATAGTAGACAGGCTTACTACTCAGTATAGATCAAACGTTTCTACCATGTGGCTTGTCCAATGTGGTTTTCCTTGGACCTTTATCCTAAATCTCTACTTACCAGTTTACATGCCTACACGCACTTAAGGTTAGCCCAAGTGGTAACAGAGGGTGAGGAAATAGGGGTTAGAACTACAATAATATTGTCTCATACAAAAAAGGTGGAAAAATTGTTATGTAAGTTTCAACAGCACAGAGAGCATCCGTACAAATCACACTGAAATTTTTTTAAAGAACAGAAAAATAGATATAAAAACAAAAAAATTTCCCATATAATTATTGATAATGTGTTTTACTTTGAACCCTAAACTGTTCAAAATCTCTAACACTCCATGAAATTCAGCTATGTTTAGCTTCACATAACACTGAACTACTGAATGAGGGTTTCCAATTGCACAAAAGGTCCATTCTTTATGCATTGTCTACTCCTTTTTCTTAATTTCCCAATTACTCAGTACGAAATATAAAGCATTTGCAGACCTAAAGCGAGAAAAACCCCCCAAATTAGGGTTTAGAGGAGGAGGAGGAATACATACTACTCAGTGACATCTTCGAGAACCATGTTGACGTAGACATCGAAACCCCTGAGAGTGCCCACGAGCTCCTTGTCGCCCTTCATGATCACCCATATCTTCGACCCTATGCACCTGTCGATCAACTCTGCGCGTTTCAAACATTAGATTATTCTTCCGTCTCTGATTTTCATCGGAAGATTAAGAGAGCGAGAGAGAGAGAGAGAGAGTGAACAAACCTGAGGGCATTAGCGACGAGGGATTGTTGGCCATTTTTGAGAGAGGAAGCTTTGGAGGAGAGACTGAGTTGTGAAGTAGAGCTTATTCTTTGGTTTTTGTTGTAGCCCTTCTCTCATGCCTCTTTTATTTGGTGTCCTAGTGGAAAATTATTATTATTATTTTTTTTTTAAGAAAATAGATAATTTCATAAATTTATATCTGAGTGAGAATCGTCTTATTGTCTTGCAAGTTGCAACCAAATACATATGCGGCACAAACTCTTATGCCTGATAGGTAGCAGACATTACAGATACGTTCAGATAAAGTTTAGCACAAATGACATCAAACTATTTTTATATAATTCTTTAAAAAGAAATATCAGTTGACAGTTCTCTCAGTCGTTGTATAGCTAAATACAACTCAAGAATTAAACAAGAATAACTACCCATCATTAGTTTAGGTGAAGCCAAGGAAGGGTTTTAAGCAAATCTCTTGCCCTTACTGGTAGGGCTAACCACTATCATTGTCGTGAGGAAGGTGATACGCAAAGGGGGAGCATATGGTTTCTTTGACGACTTGGTTTTAAGCAAATCCCTTGCCCTTACTAGACTTCTTCTTTATCGAAATCAGAGTAGCTTCCAGGTCATTTTCACTTAATCCCAAAGATTCAGCCTATAAGGTTAGGACTCTTCCACCCAAAATATTCGTGAGCTTCTTGGCTGAAGGAGAGCAATTGGCCGAGACCTCTTCTTGGAATGGGAAGGTTGCTCAGTTGTATCCACTAGAACATGTCCTTCCACTTACACTGCAGTTAGCGCTTTTGAAGTAGGAATCTTCTCTAGAGAGTAGGAATACGTTCTCTTCCCTTTCATGCAAGGTAAAAGGGAGAGAACCCATCCAAGTTCGTTGAAAATGGTTGATGAAGATTGAAGGTCAACCAGGCGTCAAGTGAGAGAATGCCCCAGGATGAAAGATTGGGAAGAGTGTTTAGTTGGACCGCCTCCGATCTTCTTCTAATTGCTCTGTGCAATCAACATCTCTATCGTGTAGTATTTTGTATTTAAGTCTATTAATGACATCCCTCTATCATCAGCAATTATATTAAAGGTTTTTACGAGCGCAGCAATTATATTAAAGGTTTTTACGAGCGCAATTGAGACAGACACATATATCGTTTGTGATCTTATCGCTAGTGGCTTGGTTCCTGAAAAGTTCAACATCTGAGTATTACACTCTGCATGAGGTAAACAATGATAACTCTGAAGCACGTCGAAATCGATTTATTCTCTTTGCTTTTGGATGTGTTACATTCTCACCACTTAACAATACTTTTCGTCTTGCCATAACACCCCCGACAACCCATGTATTGTTAGGCTGCTATATATGTGTAAAACTTGTAAATCATTTATCGATCTATGTATTTCAGTAGTCATACCTAGCAAAGACAACTTGTAAGAGCAACTTTACCAGACTCTCTATTTTAGCTTTTAGCTATTTCAGAGAACGTGTTTAGTTTTTTTTTATATTTACAGAGCTCTAGTAGACTAGCCAAAGTTTAGCTATTATGACTTTTAGCTATCTCGCTAACTAAATATATAGAGCGAGATGTGACTCAGATGAGGCTAGCTATAATTTAATACATTTCTTATAAGATACTTTACGTGATATATAAATATATTTAAACTATTTAATCTTTATTTGAAGAATAATGTTGATGTAATGCTAGCTAAAATAGAGAGTATTGATGCAGCCGCATTTCTAAAGTGGCTAGCCAAAATGACATTTTAGCTAATTTGACTAAAATTTAACTAAAAAATGGCTAGTATTGCTAAAGATGCTCTAAATCATACTTTAATAATATCAAAAGCATGTACAATATTGAATCAAAGTCTCGAATAACACAAAAGTGAGTTCTGGTATAACTCTCTTGTCCAATAAAATCTATGACAATAGTAATCAATGGAATTATAAAGTCCAATGAGATCAAAATTTAAGATAAGAAAATAAGAGTAATTTTTCATTTAACACTAAGAAACAAAAGCACGTATAAGGCTCAATTATTTATTTTTTTTGAAGACATTTTAGCTAATTTGACTAAAATTTAACTAAAAAATGGCTAGTATTGCTAAAGATGCTCTAAATCATACTTTAATAATATCAAAAGCATGTACAATATTGAATCAAAGTCTCGAATAACACAAAAGTGAGTTCTGGTATAACTCTCTTGTCCAATAAAATCTATGACAATAGTAATCAATGGAATTATAAAGTCCAATGAGATCAAAATTTAAGATAAGAAAATAAGAGTAATTTTTCATTTAACACTAAGAAACAAAAGCACGTATAAGGCTCAATTATTTATTTTTTTTGAAGACATAAACAACTCGTATTCAAAACAAACTAAAAAAGTACAAAGCATAAACTATCCAGACTACCCTTTTTGACATATTTTAATTGACTAAAGCCAAAAACTTTCTACTGTTCCACATTGTTTAAGCCACACAGCAGTAACTTGGAGTCTGCATAACACCTCATAAATGCGATGCGATAAACCAGGATACGCACTTCTAATATCTTTGTCAAGCTTTGACAACTAATTATCTCCAGGATGCCTATATGTATTTCGTATAAGTTGGATGAGGTCCATTACATTTTGACTATCGTAACATCTTATGTGACCCTTTTCATCCTCGTAGTCGTAGACATTTATCAGATTTTCACCCATTTGTTCGTCACAATTCAAAGATTCCTCAAATGATTCACTTGCCAACATTGATGTGAAAGAGTCAAATTACTATCATGAAAAAAGACAGTGTTCTTTCTTTTACAGTTTTCATCAAAAACAAACGTTTCATCAGCTTATCGATGAACACTTTATATCCCACTGTAATAGTTAAATAAAATAAATAAATAAATAAATTTCGATCACTCTAAGCTTTATTTTTTGGTTGCAATATGTGCTTCTGCAACAATTCTTCATAATTCATCAAGTCTTTCATCCTTAATTTATTTGCTATGGAATCATCCTAGCATTCCTAGCATGCTCATATCCTTAACACGTATAATGCTCAAATTCTCACAAAATGTAATTTTTGAACAAAACTTATTTAGCATGCTCATATTTTGTACAATATCCACTACATATCATATGTCACATATATATATATATATATATATATATATATATATATATATATATATATATTTTATTTAACGAAATAAAAAATCAAACAATTTTGAATAACATGATCATCTTTAAACATTATTTGTAGACATATCATCGAGATAGTTGTTCAAATGCATCCTAAGACTCAAGAACACAAAAATAAAAAGACAAAATAATATTGTAAAAAGAACAAAGAAAACACAAAAACTAACAACCTAATTTGATAAAAAAAAAACAACTTAATAGAAAGAAAAATCAAAATCTCTTCCCCCACACTTAATCTAACATTGTCCTCAATGTTAAAAGAATTAAAGTAAGCAATCCACATAATAACATAGAAAAGAGATGAGATAAAAAGTCAAGAAAGCAAAGAGAAGAGTTTAGAACTCCAAGGGATTTGGAGAAGAATAGCAAGAAACTGATGTTGAAGTCGAAAAGATCATCAAAGTTGTCACAAAATTTTTATTATTGAATCAGACTATACAAACGACTATAATCATCGTTCAAAATCTGTCAGGACCAATGTTACCAGAAACGCGGAACGTTACGGTAACAGGTTCGCGGTACACTAGTCTTTAGGGTACGTGGTACTCTAATATCAGGGACGGAGCCAGGATTCTAAAACAACCTGGGCTAAATTTCCTTTGATAAAATTTTTAAAATGTACGAAAATAAATAAATTAATAATGCTTGTATCGAGTATCTAACATTAAGAAAATATTTTTCGCTTCTTAGTCTCTAACATTAGGAAAATCAATCTAGAAGGGTAGAAGTGATATTGATAGACAAAGAGAATTCATAAAATTATCAGATTCACATCCCCAAATTCATAGACTTAGTAAGAACTAAGAAAGAGCTTAGAATTAAAATTTTAAAATTCGATGTAACAAGCTAGAGAACAAAATACCAATATACAACATACTTCGAAAATCGAATAAAATAGAGAAAAAATATCTAAAAAAAGAAGTCGGAAACTTGGACTTAATATGGACCAATGGATCTTTTTAAATGAATAAAAAAAAGTGATGGTGCCTCGTAGAATAAGACTTGGGCCTATTACAATCCTTATTTAGTATAACATAATAGATTTTGACTTCTTTTAATTACTTTTTACATGGGCTAATGGTGCTTAACTCATATAATATAATCTATGCTATTTGAAAAAAGGGAAAAAAGTGTCTCTGTCTCTGTTTAATATAGTACCGCTATCATATATTGCTAATTTTAATTAAAATAAATTAATAAAAATAAAATTATGAAAGCATCATAAAATAGATAAGATTACCTAAATAACCTTTATTAACACACTATATCAACCGCAGGATAAGCAAGTAAATTACTAAATGATTTCATTCTTCTAATTCTTGTTAAGATTTCTTAATCTATTCCAATAAATCAAAGATCACTTTTCAAAACTTTAGGGAGGACAATGATCAAAACTACACGGCCACTCTGCTTTGTTCTTTGGGAACGACAGGAACCAGCAAAGGCGTGGTTCGATCTCTGTTAACTTTCTGAAATCAGAACAAGGAATCGAGATCTCATGAGTCCTGGGCCATAATTGGGATCGCTCGAAATAGCGATCCGGATCGTGAAAGAACGGCGTTTGGGTTCGTGTGTTCTGGACGCGGTTCACCGGGAGAAGCAGCGTTTTCGGTAACTCTGGTCATGACTCATTACTCTTGTCGTTTTACATAAAATCGACATATTACACGTCCAAAACAAATAATTTGCCTGAAAGATACCGCTAGAGACAAATGATCCTTAAGGGCTAACTGGGCTGTAGCCCAGAAGGTTTTTTGCTATTTTGTTAACTATATAAGCTTAATTGTCTATAACTACCCCGGTCTACTCTCTTCTTCACTGCGTTCAAAACATTCTTCTTTATCTCATACTTTGATAGGAGGATTGATAATTATACCCGAAAACTTAGTTGAGCCGAAACCAAAACGCAAAACCCTAGTCTCTTCCAATATCCACAAATGGCATGGCTTCCAAATCTGTTCGCCTTCTCTACAATGCTTTTGCTCGCTCGTAGTGCACAGACGAGAAGCATGATATCCCTCATATCACTGTCAACGTGTACTCACAAATCGAACTATTATTGTTCTATTGATAATCAATTAATCCTAACATTATATTCTTTTGAGACCGTTTCTTCAAAATCCTTATTTTGCATAGGCATCAATAATGGCAGAGTGATACTTTACGATATTAGGAGGCTTAAGCTCTCAAACTTGAAAACAGAACCAGTAACTGAGTTGGATATCGGATACACTGGCCACTTAACTCACTTGCACATGGATCCATACAAATTGTTACAGGAGGCCGTGACAGGAAAGACTCTTATATTAATGTCTGGGAATCCAACACTGGTGCGCTCATTAGTTCTTTGACTTGTGATCTGGAGGAGTATGGATGCCCTAGCAGTAAATGGGTGTCGAATTGTTACTGCCAACACCATTCATATGGAGGATTTCAGAGTTCTACGTTATAGGGACTTCAACAATGCTTAAAGTTTTGGAATCCACAATCTGATATGAAAATGTTTGGTGGAATGTTTGCTTCTACTACTGGTCTCAAACTGTAACACTGTGTTCTAGTTTGAACTTTTAAAACGTTAAACTGTAATATTGTATGTAACTCAAAGAATTACTACACGTCTTTTTCTATAAGCAAAAAAAAAAAAAAAAACAAACAAACAAACAAAACGAACACAAAATCTCAATAACAAATTAGACATAAAAACAAACAAGATAGAACTTAGGGTATCAGTATCAACCACTAACAATCCTATTTATGTTTTGATAACTAACAAACTCTTTTGTTTTTTCTGATGACCCATCGCGTATCTAAGTTCAGGTACGACACTTAGACGCTAGATGTCATTCCTTAGCATAGAATAACTATCAAGACCCACCCATAATTTCACCCTGAAACCCGAAGTAAGTCTTGCGGGGTCCACCTCCAAGGAAAATTTACTGAAGAACTCGGTAAACCTCCCTTGAAAATGAACAATCCTAACCTGGAAAATTCAAAAATTACCCTTCTAAACGAATCAACCAACCTCCAATTCATCCCATAAATATCCAAATAATATAACAAACTTCAACCTTCGAGAATTTGAAAAATATAACATAAATCTTAGCACACCACCATTAAGGTATACACTAACCCCATGGGTAATCAGAGCTACTAAAGAAAACTAGAGGAAGCAAGAAATTACACTGGTAAGTTTAACAGGTAACCTACTAGTGAAAAATGATGGAGAAGTGGGTAACTATGCCTCGCCTCCTACTAGTGCCAACCCGGACTCTGCAGACTGGACATTTTTAAAACAAAGGGCCCAGGGGAAAACATTTGAAAAACGTTAGAGTGAGTGGACAAAATAAAAGAATAAATAAAAAAAATAAATAACAATATTTATGCTTTCCCAATTTAAATTCCAAAGAAAACAAATGCGTGCTCCAAGCGATAAATCTTTTATCTCAAAAAATATATACAAATATATGTATGTATTTACACACGTCCATACTCCCTATATAATTATTTTATAGATTTAAAATAATTTATATAGGGCTACTACGCTCACGTCGAACGCTCACGTCATGCTTTAATGCGGTGCTACACTACGCTACGCCATTAAGGTGGACAGACGAGTGTATAAATATGTGCTCATACCCCATATATGAATTAAACACTCATATAGGGCTACTACTGTAAAACCTTAGATTTTGATATCATTTTTCCTTGTATTATTCCCATATTTAATGAAGGAATATTTATGAAAATTATTATTGGTTTATGCGAAGTTGAAGTTCGGGAGTTTATTTAAGGTGCTTTGACGTTAAGGGACCAAAAAGTTGATTTTATTTTCTGTAAGTTATCTTTGAAAACTTCCTTTATGAAAGTTGTAGAGTTCGTCAATACGAGTTTGTAAACATATGACACGCATGAAAGGACGTCATATGAAGAAGTTATAGTCAGAGGAAGTTAGTTTCCGGGTTTGGAAAGTTTATAAGTAGAAAAATGTGGGGGGAGTTATTTTGGAAACCTAAATTTCAGTCTCTCCTCTCTCTCCCGAGCTCCCCCGCACTCTCTCTTCTCCAGCTGATTTCTCTCTCATCCGGCCATCAAATTGGACGCCGCCGGTTCCGTTGGGTTGGCACGGGTTTCCTCTCCACTGTTGGGGCATCCTTGCTCGCCGTCGCGCCGCCTAGAAGCCGCCATGAAGCGGCGGAGTTGCTTCTGTTCCGCTGGAAAGCCGGCGATTTTGATGTCGATTCCGGCCAAGTTTAGGTGAGTCTTTCTCTCCTCTCTCTTCTAGAGATGTTTCTACCCCTTTGGCGATCTAGAAATCAAGTTTTGGGGCCAGTATTGTAGGTTTGGATTTTGATTCCGGGTTGGTATTGCGGGGCGTTTTCCGGCCGATCCCGGCCGAACGGGTTGAACCACCAAGTATTAAAGTTACTCACCTTGCTTCAATCTACAAGTTTCATGTTTTGAGTTTTCCCAAATTTTGAAGTTTGGTGGAGGCGCGTGAAGCTCACTCGCCGCCGCCTATGGCGGCGTGTAGGAGCACGTCCGGGCAGGGTAGAGGCCTTGACTGCTACGTTAGCTAGTCCTTGTAGTTGCTAGGGTGTTGTTGTGTGTGAAGAATGAGTGTTGATTTGGTTTTTGCATTGTAGGTGCTAAGTTGGTTCTTAGTGTTCATTTGGTCAGAAACTTAGAAAGTTTGATTCTTGGAGGTAGTGGTGGTTGTTGTTGAGTGTCCGATGACCTTGGGAGGTCTTGGAGGAAGGATTGCCCATCTTTGGACAACCTTTAGATTAAGGGTACTTTAATCCTTGTTGAGAAATTTCTAAGGTTTTAATTGTGTAATTTTAGGTGGTTTGTGAGGTTGTGGTTAGCTTGGCTCTTGTGTTGTTGTGAAGACGCAGCAGGAGTATTTAGGTGAGTAAATCTCACCAAGGTTCACTTTTGAACCAAGTTTAATTATGGTCATTTGAGTAGGATAATGATTATGATGTGATTTTAATATTCTGCTATTATTGGTTTTAAAATATATGAGCTTTATCGACAACGGCTCATAGGTAAGATAAAACAAGTTTTCCTTATGTGTATTTGAAGGTGCGTATGATCATAATTGCATTGAATTGTGATAAGCTATTCTTGTGGAATAATTTATATTTGTTCATATAATTATATCCTTGTGAAGGATATAATCATATGATGTGGATCTTGTGTTGTTGATAATAATGTTGTGATATTTTGATTGTTGGATAAATAGCCAAACCGGGTTCCAAGCCTGTTATCAGGTGATTGGTTACGGTTTAGATGTTATCTACTATTTTGTGTTTGATATTGGACAGTCAAACCAGGTTCCAAGCCTTTGGCCAGGTGATTGGTTGCGATTAGGAATTAGAGCTCTAGTCCGTCTGTCGCTGTAGGTCATGGGGGATACCGTATCGTATCTGGGACCCATGAGTACACAATTTTGTTGTTGTAGGTCATGAGGGGTATTTCTTAATACCTAGGACTCATGTGTTATTTGAAAAGTGTTTGATTTGTGATTATATTCATTGATATAAATTGCTTTTGTGGAATTTTTAGATATGAGATATATTGTGTTATTTGAGTTTACTCATACGAGCTTTTTAGCTTACCGGGTTTGTTATTTTATAATCCCGGTACACCAATTCTTGGTGTAGGGGTTAGACCTGCAGGTGAGGACCAATAGGGTTGAGACGGTGGCGTAGAGGCATGGTCCGTTTTTGGTTTTTGTTGTACTATGCATAGTTTTGTTAATTGAGTAGATAATATTAAACTCATGAGTTGATTTTCATATTCTTGAAAATTGAAAGCTTATGTAAACATGGAAATGTAATATTTAACTCAGTGATGGGTTGTAGAATATTTATTTTTCTATGTTGAGTATTAGTTTGTGGGATGTTGTTGTTGTTGTTGGAACAGGTTTGGGATTGTAATATTTTAAGTTATATCATGCCAAAAATTTTGAAAATTTCATTTGAAAATTGGGGTGTGACAACTACGTTTACGTCTAACGCTCACGTCCCACCATAATGCGGTTGTATACTACGCCATTAAGGTGGACAGACACATATGTCTAGCTAGCATTTATATACATACTCTCCTCATATGAATATTTATAATTTACCGAAAAATCTCATTTTCGGTAACTCTTCAAAATAAATAAAATCATCAAAAATAAAATGAGCTCAAAAATAATACCCTAATAAAACTTACCTTTTTACTAGCTAAGATTTACCATTTTTACCGTCATCACAATTTTTCTCCAACGAATAATTTCTCTGAAATATTCGTCCATCAACACTCCTCTAGAGACCTTTGAACTATAAACTCATTTACAAAGACGGTAGAACTATTATTTAATCCAAGCCAGTAAATAAGGTAAAAATTTAAGAGTCGGGATGTGACAATTCTCCTCTCCTTATAAAAGTTTCGTCCTCGAAATTTACATAACTGTCAATCAAAGAGGTAGGGATACTGCTGCTTCATTTGTTCCTCTGATTCCCAAGTAGCTTCCTCTACTTGATGACTTCTCCAAAGCACCTTGACAAGTGGGATTGTCTTGTTCCTAAGCACTTGCTCCTTTCGGTCAAGAATCTGAACCGGTTCCTCTTCATAGGTCAAATCCTTTTGCAAACTAATCGGTTGTTCTTGCCGCACATGAGAGTGATCGGCAATATAGTTGCGAAGCATTGGATACGTGAAACACATTATGTATCCTGGATAAAACTAACCGATAAGCAAGTGAGCCAACTCGCTCTATTATCTCATAAGGGCCAATATACCTCGGGCTAAGTTTCCCACGCTTACCAAAACGTGCTAACCATTTCCAAAGAGATAGTTTCAAGAACACCCAATCACCCACTTGAAACTCAAGGTCCTTCCTGCGGACATCTGCATAACTCTTTTGCCTACTTTAAGCGGCCTTGAGTCTATCTCTGACCACTTTAATCTTCTCATTTGTATCATGGATTAACTCAGGACCACAAAGCTCTTTTTCTCCTACTTCATTCAAACACAAAGGTGTACGACACTGCTTCTCATAAAGTGCCTCAAAGGGAGCCATACCAATACTAGAATTTAGAAGAGCTCGGGTGCCTAAAGCTGCCTGAAGAGCTCCCTAGAATTTAGAAGCAAATCTAGGATCCCGATTCGACACTATTGATTCAGGTACACCATGAAGTCTCACAATCTCATTCACATAAAGCTCAGCCAATTTGTCCAGTGTATACTTCTTTCCCACCGGCAAGAAATGTGCAGATTTGGTGAGTCTATCTACAATCACCCAAATACTGTAATGCCCCTCACGGGTACGAGGTAAACTGAGAACAAAATCCATGGTGATGTGGTCCCACTTCCACACTGGAATAGACAACGGTTCAAGCAACCCAGAAGGTTTCTGCCTTTCAGCTTTCACTTGCTGACAGATCAAACACCTACTCACAAAAGCTCAATTTCTCTCTTCATGTTTGGCCACCAATAATAATCCTTCAAAGTCTAATACATCTTTGTACTACCCGGATGAGCAGCATATGCAGAACTATGAGCTTCCTCCATTATCGCTTTCTTTAACTCTTCATTCCTCTTTGGAACACAAAGCCTATTTTTGAACAATAAAGTTTCATCTCTTCTTACCAAAAAATCCACGACGGCTCTGCTCAATGCTCTTTCTATCAACTGAACTATGGAAGGATCATTATATTGAGCCTCCCGCACTTTATCAACCAAAACTGGTCTCACATGGAAACTAGCTACCAAGGCACCAACATCATTCACCACTAAATCCACCCTTGTAGCTCGCAACTCATAAAGAAGTGGAACTCGAACCGTCCTCATGTGAGACAAAGATATGGTTCCATCTCTTCTTACTGAAAAATCCACGGCGGCTCCGCTCAATGCTCTTTCTATCAACTGAACTATGGAAGGATCATTATATTGAGCCCCCCGCACTTTATCAACCAAAACTGGCCTCACATGGAAACTAGGTACCAAGGCACCAACATCATTCACCGCTAAATCCACTCATGTAGCTCGCAACTCATAAAGAAGTGGAACTCGAACCGTCCTGTGAGACAAAGATATGGTGGGGTTTCGACTAAGAGCATTAGCTACCACATTAGATTTTCTATAATGATACTCAATAGTGCAATTATAATCATTGATTAATTCCATCCACCTTCTCTGCCTCATATTTAACTTTCTTTGAGTGAACACATACCGAAGACTCTTGTGATCGGTAAAAATCTGACACATGACCTAAGCTAGTGTCTCCACAACTTGAGAGTAAAAACTACCGCTGCAAGCTCTAGATTATGAGTGGGATAATTCGCCTCATGCGGCTTCAATTACCTAGAAGCGTAGGCAATAACCCGATCATGCTGCATCAATACCCCGCCTAGACCTCATCTAGAAGCATCACAATAAATCACATACTCCCCACTATCATCCGGAAGTACCAAAATAGGAGCACTAGTCAAGCGATTTTTTAATTCTTGAAAACTTTGCTCACACTGATCTGACTATTCGAACTTAAATCCCTTCTTGGTCAATCTTGTAAGTGAAGCAGCAATCTTTGAAAAATCTTGCACAAAGCGTCGATAATAACCGGCTAACCCTAAGAAACTATGAATCTCTGACACAGTGGTGGGTCTTCTCCAATTTGACACTACTTCCACCTTTTGGGGATCCACACTAACACCTTCTGTCGAAACCACATGACCTAAGAACCCCACTTTATCCAGCCAAAATTCACACTTGCTGAATTTAGCATACAACTGAGCATTTCTCAAAGTCTGTAATATCATTCTTAAATGTTTGGCATGCTCCTTCTCACTTCTTGAGTATACCAAAATGTCATCTATGAATACGATCACGAAGCGATCAAGATATGGACGAAACACCATATTCTTGAGATCCATGAAGGCAGCGGGTGCATTAGTAAGTCCAAAAGGCATCACTACAAACTCATAATGACCATAGCGTGATCGAAAAGCAGTCTTGGCTATGTCACCCTTCCGGATCCGCAACTGATGATAACCAGATCTCAAGTCAATCTTTGAGAAAACAGAAGCACCCCTCAACTGATCAAGTAAATCATCAATGCGAGGCAACGAATATTTATTCTTCACCGTGACTTGATTTAGCTTCCTATAATCAATGCATAGTCTCATGGTGCCATCTTTCTTCTTAACAAACAACACCGGAGCACCCCATGGAGACATGCTAGGCCGAATAAAACCCTTGTCTACCAACTTCTGCAGTTGAGTCTTCAACTCTTTCAATTTCGCTGGAGCCATTCTGTAAGGTGCCTGAGAGATAGGCATAGTTCCGGGAAGTAACTCAATAGAAAAGTCTATCTCCCTTACAGAAGGCAAACCAGGTAACTCCTCGAGAAAAACATCCGGAAACTCTCTTACTACAGGAATATCCTCTACTTCCAACACTCTCACACTTGTATCCACAATGTGAGCTAAGTATGCCTGACAGCCTTTATTTAACAATTTTCTAGCAGCAACAGCTGATATCAAGTAACTCGAAATAACATCTTTTTCCCCTTGAAATGCAACCTCAAATCCATCTGGACTTCGAAGCACCACTTCTTTTCGGAAACAATCTACCATAGCTCTATAAGCCTCCAAAAAGTTCATTCCCAAGATCACATCAAACTCCACAATATCTAAAGGGATTAGGTCAACTTTAAACTTAGTTCCTTCCACCAATACTTCACAACCACTAAATACCCAATTTATTCTCATCACCTCACCGGAGGGTAGAGACACATGTCACTCGCCTGGAAGAGACGATGATGGCACATTGGCATGGAGAGCAAATCTACTAGACATAAATGAATGCGTGGCTCCGGGATCAATTAAAGTAAAAGCTGGCTGACCAAAAGTTAATAACGTACCAATGATGATATCTGGAGAAGTACGACCCTCCTGCTGGGTCATAGCATGAAGTCTAGCGCGAGTCATAGGACGTCCATGCTGACCACTACTCTGCTGAGATCCACCCCTGACTGCTGAACTGCCATGAGTACCATTGCTGGAGCCTCTGGCTGAAGACTGACAGACTAGCTGAGTAGGGGTGGGGGTGGTCCTCTAAACCAATAAGGGACAATCTCTCCTGAAATGATCATGACCACCACACTCATAGCACCCAGAAGACTGTTGCTGACCAAAAGAAAAAGTCTGACCACCAGATGTCCCACCATGGAAACTGCCACCAGCACCAAACTGACCAGTCTGCTGTCTACCCAACTGGCTCCGAAAAGGTCTCCTGTGACGCCCCCTAGCTCTGAACCGAGAATTAGAACTCGATCCCCCACTACCGTCACTACCCGCTGAAGATCCAGAAGCGGATGATGAAGCGACCTTCTTTGAGGGACCCTGACTGGGACCACTAAAATCTCGGGGCCGAGCACCATATGTTTCCCTGGTCTCGATGGCGATGGCTACACTAACCGTATCAAGAAAGGTCGGGTAAATAACACATGTCATCCTATCTGCATACACTCCACCAAGTGCCCCAATGAACATATCAATCTTGGTCCTCTCATCAGGAACCAAATATGGCACATGGTAGCTCAAGGTAGTGAACCTCTGCTCAAACTCTATGACACCCTCATCATCCCTCTTCTTCATGTTCAGAAAATCCGTCTGAATCCTACTACGATGAGCATGACTGAAATACTGACCTAAGAAGAGCGTCTTAAACTGCTCCCAAGTCATATCCTGAGCACCACCATCATTTGTGCTAGCGAGAGTCCACCAATGATGCGCTGAATCATCCAGAAAAGTCACTGCCATCTTCACTTTCTTTTCTTCCGGCAGTTTAGTGCTCTCAAAAGCCTTTTCCATCTTATCAACTCAAGTGTATGCATCAAGGGGTCCCTTGGCACCCTTGAACTCAATTGCCCCAGCATCAAAGACATCCTTCTTCTTCACAGACCGAGGGTGTTGAACCCTATCTAAAACACCTCTCAGCATCTTCCCAATGGAATCAACTAATCCTCTAACTTCATCACCCTCATTCACATTGGTCGAGGTAGCCACACGGGGTCGGTGTCTAGGAGGCATAGTACCTGAGGAAGGAGATATTTAGTAGTCTGTATACAAGACTAACAGAACTATCATACATACCCAATAACACATAGGATCCAAAGCATAAACTGCTAGTGAATCCGCCGCGGTCGGACCACCACTCTATAGGCACCACGTGTTACTTAGGCAAATATGATAGTAATAAGGAGGCATGAAATGAAACCTAAAGCTCTGGTACCAACTGTCAAGACCCACTCCGGATTTCACCGTGAAACCCGAAGTAAGTATTGCGGGGTCCACCTCCAAGGAAAATTTACTGAAGAACTCGGTAAACCTCCCTTGAAAATGAACAACCCTAACCCAGAAAATTCAAAAATTACCCTCCTAAACGAATCAACCAACCTCCAATTCATCCCATAAATATCCAAATAATATAACAAACTTCAACCTTCGAGAATTCGAAAAATATAACATAAATCTTAGCACACCACCATTAAGATATACGCTAACCCAAAGGGTAATCAGAGCTACTAAAGAAAACTAGAGGAAGCAAGAAATTACACTGGTAGGTTTAACAGGTAACCTACTGGTGAAAAGTGGTGGAGAAGTGGGTAACTATGCCTCGCCTCCTACCAGTGCCAACCCAGACTCTGCAAACTGGGCATTTTTAAAATGAAGGGCCTAGGGGAAAACATTCGAAAAACGTTAGAGTGAGTGGACAAAATAAAATAATAAATAAATAACAATATTTAAGTTTTCCCAATTTAAATTCCAAAGAAAACGAATGTGTGCTCCAAGCGATAAATCTTTTATTTCAAAAAATATATACCAATATATGTATGTATTTACACACGTCCATACTCCCTATATAATTATTTTATAGATTTAAAATAATTTATATAGGGCTACTACGCTCGCGTCGAACGCTCACGTCACGCCTTAATGCGGTGCTACACTACGCCATTAAGGTGGGCAGACGGGTGTATAAATATGTGCCCATACTCCCCATATGAATTAAACACTCATATAGGGCTACTACGCTTGCGTCTAACGCTCACGTCACACCAAAATGCGGTTATATACTACGCCATTAAAGTGGATATACACATATGGCTAGCTAGCATTTATATACATACTCTCCTCATATGAATATTTATAATTTACCGAAAAATCCTCTTTTCTGTAACTCTTCAAATAAATAAAATCATCAAAAATAAAATGACCTCAAAAATAATACCCTAATAAAACTTACCTTTTTACTAACTAAAATTTATCATTTTTACTGTCGTCACAATTTTTCTCCTACAAATAATTTGTCCGAAATATTCGTCTCTCAACACTCCTCTAGGGACCTTTGAACTATAAACTCATATACGAAGACGGTAGAACTATTATTAATTCTAAGCCAGTAAATAAGGTAAAAATTTAAGAGTCGGGATGTGATAATAACTATGCATATATATATATATATATATATATATATATATATATATATGTATGTATGAAAACGATATGAAGCGCACATCCGCACTGTTCTTAAAGTGTGGACGTCCCTCCGTTCGCCACCATTCGACGCCGACGACGGCGAGCCTCCACCCGAGCGGACTCTAGCAGCGTCCCCGATCACTGTCCCTCCCCGGCGAGTCAGCTGAATTCCAGTTTCCTACGAGATCGATCTTGTTTGAAGTCTTGGGTGATCTCGCCGAAAAACTGGAATTCGGCGGACTCGCCTGGGAGGGAAAGTGATCGGGGATGCTGCTGGAGTCCGCTCGGTAGGGGTGGAATTTTGAGACCGAAAACCGAAAAAAACCTAGCCGAAAACCAAACCAAAACCGGAAAAAAAAAACCAAACCGAATTAAGAAAAACCGAACCGAACCAAATTGGTTTGGTTTGGTTTTTGGTTTCGGCCCTTGAAAAACCGAACCGAACCGAAAAACCGAATCTCTCTAAAACGACGTCGTTTTTTGTCTTTATTTTCGTATTAAATATTTGATTTAAACAATATGATTTTAGGTTTTATATTCTATATAATTATATGTTTGTCTTTTCTAATATTTTGCTTTTTATTTTCGTTTTATGTACATATAGAAATGTTTTAGGTGTCGTGTATGCGAAGTATAGAGAGTGATATATTACCTCTAAAATCGAAGACCTTATTCTTGCGAACTTTAGATGATAGACTCTGGTATTTAATTTTTTTTTCTCTTCTTTATTTAAATTTATGATTTTTAAATTTTAAAATTCGGAATTTATTTGGATGGACTTTAAATTATAGAGTCTATATTTTGTGTTCAAGATGAACTTAGAAGTTTTAAAATTATGGTTTCATGGTATGCTAGTGTGGTCAATTCCCAATACTTTCGAAATTATTGAGTATTAAACTTTCAAAGTATCTATTTGGTTTATAAATTGTTGGTTTGTTGAAGAATCATTGCCAAAAATTTTATTGATATATAAATGTGCTTATAAAAACAAGTAATGTAAGAAAAAAAAAAGGACCTAAAATACGATAATTTTTTACTCAGCCTTTTGCATACAAATTTTAAGAAAAATTATTTAAAAAAATAAGAAAAACCGAAAAAAAACCGAAACCGAACCGAACCACGGTTTGGTTTGGCTTCTGGTTCAAGGTCTCAAAAAATACCAAACCGAACCGAACCGAACCGAATTTCTTATTCGGTTTGGTTTCCGGTTTTAGGTGCAAACCGAACCGAACAAAACCGAACCCACCCCCACCGCTTGGGCGGAGGCGTGCCTTTGTCGGCGCCGGACGGTGACGAACGGAGGGACATCCGCACTTTCAGAACCTTCCACACTACGACAAGAACAAGGAGCTCATAGCTTCGTCGGAAGTAATGGCTCCGAGTGCCTCTCCGGCGCGTCTCAATTTGAATCGACAATGATCAAATTCCTCTGCCGCGTTTGAACCCAATCATCATCTTTGTTAACGAGACGTCCTCCGACCCATGAAATTGACTCCACATCCGGCCTTGATGTGCTGAGAGAGAGATTTATGACTTTCCAGCGAGCCTATACTCGATTGAGACGGCGAGCACTTGAGCTACCAATCAAGACGAGGTAGTTGAGACAACGGTGGTAGAGGTAGGAGAAATCTGACTCGCAGAAGAAGCTTTTGGCGTGCAGGTAGACGAAGATTTTGGTGGTGGTGAAAGGCATCGGATGGATTTGACATGAAAGCCCCTAAAAGTTATTATAACGAGAAAATATTTTTGCAAACAGAAATTATGGTGGAATTTACATATGTCCTTAAATTTTGTATCTTGTGGACAATATGGAGCCACCTGTCTCATGCCCACTCCGGCGTACAGCACGGTGGCGTAGTCCAGCGCTTTCCTAATTGTGAATATAATGTCAACATATAAGAAAGTGACCTGGCAAGTAACATGACATTATTATTTCATGAGAAATTAAATTAAACTTTGCTTTATTTTTTGAACAAAACAAACAACTCTGATTTGGAAAATCAAAATCAAACAATGCATTGAAACAAAAATACAAACAGTAAAAAGAAAAAAGAAAATATAAAAAAGACAGTTTATGTTTTGTGGAATGTTAGGTGTCTAAATTGTTAAATATAGATCACTCGTTTCATAATATTATTTCTTTGTCAAGTGTCAAAAATAATGTTTGGTTCATACAAACAATCACTAATTTCACCAAGTCAGTTTAATATACATAACTAAAATGAGACCGATATCATTACATGACATAGAAAACAAAACTTTCGAACCTTTATTTAAATTACAAGCCTTATAAGAAGGCACTTATAGTACACATGTTTAAAACATTACAAGCACACAACAAACAAACAAGAATAGCATTTCTTTTTGAAATGTTCATTCTTTATTCAAGCCCTATCTACAAAGAAAACTAGAAAACCTTAATTTACAATATAACATACTCAATACTTCAAGGTCCACACCTGCAATGAGTTTGATTAAGGGGTGAGCTACGCTCAGTACGCTCAATAGGGCTAGTTAAATTGTTAAACACACATGACATTAACTTTAAACAAAAACAAACAAATATGACATATCAAAAATACATAAATGCAATATGAACTGGACTCTCATCCCACACCTCACTTCACTCTCGAATATAATTTCTTCATTTGTTAGTCGTTTTGTTATACTCATAGTCTCCAACCCAAAAGATCTTTTTATCGATGTCCGCCATTGAGGGGGCCTACTTTCCCCGAATTTGTGCACTTGTAGGCTGACATGGATTCATGGATGCCCCATAAGGAAAATCAACTACACAAATGGTTTCTTAATAATAAAGTTTCATATATCCCCAAACGCTCATTCTCATTTTAACTTCCAACCTCACTCTTTTCCCATAATATCATGTAATATTGATTCAAAAATAAAAATACATGTTTTCAATTATAGACATGTTATAATCGATTCAAGAGCTCAATATCATCTAACATTTAATTCAAATAATGTCACACAACTCAATGTCAACCAATTCGATATCAAACAATTCAAGCAATAACCACACAATATCACAATAAAAGCAAACACCCTATCAAACCCTACCTCGAATAGCACAACACAACCTTGAGCTCAAACTCCACTCCTTACACTAGTGGATCACCAACAACTTCTCCGGAACCTTACCATAGAGGTAAAATACATACAACAACAATACAAAACTAGAATTAGTAAACTAAGTTACACAAGTAGTAACTATGCATAAGAACAACTCTACTATTCCAAACTATACAAGAAATACCTAGAATACTACTGGACCAGATATATAACTCAGCTGCTACAGAAAAGATCAAGTTAAAAACAAAGTTCTTGTTTCAGCCTAGTGTTAAAATAATGGTGAACAAGTTGTGTTTAGTTTTATTTTTCACCTATTAAATTTCAACAAAAGTTTATGAACCAAACCCCATTTTATATAAGGGATTACAAGCTTTAAGTAC
Source organism: Fragaria iinumae (assembly GCA_009720345.1). NCBI lineage: Eukaryota > Viridiplantae > Streptophyta > Magnoliopsida > Rosales > Rosaceae > Fragaria > Fragaria iinumae. The sequence continues at coordinate 17,502,065 of CM019117.1, read as the reverse complement.
ATAATTTTCTTTTTGAAAACAAAACTCTGACTTTGGCAAGATATTTAACACATCAAATGGTAACCAAGTCTTGTGAAACTTAACACGCACAAAGATGGGTATACAATGTTTACAAAACTACTTTCGGATTTCAAAACAAAGATTTGAGTTGAGAGATAACATGCTGCAAAGAATGAAACTTGATTTTACAAGCTTTAAATCGACTTTTGGAACAATAAATGAAGTTCTAAAGCTTCAAAACAAATAGAAAAATATTTCCAAAACTCCAAACATTCTTAAACACAAATCAAGAAGACCTAAAATCTACTTTGGACACCCAAACTCAAGAACGATGCTCTTGAGCAGCAATTATAACAATTCAACAACAACAACAACAACAATTTGAATTTAAGTCTTATATCTAATCAAGTCTGAGACTTCAATAGCCAAACTTCAATAGCCAAACTTTAATCAAACAACACAGCTATAATCATAGACTAAGAATCCAAAATAAGAGTAAATAGAAACGATAAAATCTAAGAACACAAGAACAAATTTGAAATAAACCTTAAGCAAAATACTGAATCAACCTTTGACAAGAATATAATTGAAAAGGATTCTCCTTTCTCTCCAAAACGTTCATTTTCTTTCCTGCCCCAAAACTCTTTCTTCATGCAGTAGTTTTAGTCGATACTTAGCCGCCTCCCTCATTCTGAAACCAATCAAAATAACCCTACACACCTAGACTCTACTCTATAGCCTTGCCAGCTTCACTCTATGGTTATCTAATTGATCGACATCTCTTGCTTCCCTTCAACAAAACGTTTAAACCAAAACTAAAGAGACTGTTGTGTTTCGAACTAAAACGCAGCTCTCTCCCTTTCTCTTTTTTTCTTTTAAAAAACAAAAAAAAAATTAAATACTAAACAAAACTTAAATTAAAACTAATAAAGTAAGGATGTCACATGCAATAAATTTGAACTTCTTGAAAGAAAAAAAAATGCCCAAATTTTATTCAATAGTTAAATTAGAATTTTATTAAAGTTTCTAAAAGATAATCCAAAAATGTTAATTCTCAAAATATATAATATTATAACTAAACATTGTTTGTTTAAAACCAAAGAAAAAAAAACAAAAATAGAAAGAAAACCCACCATAACCAAATAAAAAGGCAAAAACCAAAAATAAAACACACCAAAACCACTTGGGACACATAAGTTTTAAACCTGACACCTTCCCAATGGTAAACTAACTACATTCCACCATGCTAAATAGGTAAGATAGTAAACCAGGCACACTAGTTTTTTATATTCCTCAGTGGGGCACAGACCCACTGTGTCCCTTCATGCCTCCACCATTGTTCATAATCCATCAAACAGTGAAATCTCAAACCCACAAAGAAACCCAAAAACAAGAATTGTTTATGCAACCATGAATGCAAAGTATGAAATATAATTAAGAAGAAAATTCAGAAGGTCAGGATTTTGGCGCCAAACAACGCAGTGAAAAGTGCATGTCATCCTACTTCTTCTAAACTCAATTTCTTCGTTATCCCATCATCTACAAGAGCTTGCATAGCTAGTGATGGCTTTGCTAGAGTCCGACAGGAACATTGTACACCCAATGAATATTCTAAAAAAAAGCAAACATATACCCAAGAAAATAGGAAGAGGAAGAGGGAAAATAGGTCAATTGAATGAGTAGTTTTGTTTTGGAGGTGGAAAATGACTGTTGGACAATGAACTCGACCAACCTTGCTATAATGGTTATTGAGTTTATAGGCATGTTAATATTATGGTTTTGATTATGTGTCTTGTTAATTGTACATTGTGTTGTGTAAAGTCTAATCAAGGAAGTGGCGAACGATTTGGGGTATGCAGCTTTTGGAAATATACCCAGAAGATTACAGAATATGAACAAGTGGGACTTGCTTCACAAGCTGAAATTGTTGACTGGGTGAGTGTTTTATGAACCAATGGCTACCTGACACGTAGAAGATCCGCACTTTTGCAATTACACGGACGTGTGCCTCATAACCGGCCTGTGTGTGTGTATTATATTAGTTCCTATCCAGAGTGGAACACCGCATTGAAATTAAAGTTTGAAACTCCTTATTTGGTTCATTTTTAGGTCACATTTTCACATCTCCATTGTTCAGTATATATAACATAGTATGTAGATCATTCCTGCAAAGTTTAATCTATTTTGGAGATCATTTGAGCTTCTGTAATCACGGTTTACACGAACGGTTAATTTTTGACAGATTTTGTTCTATTAATTCACTTAATCTAATTTGGTACACAAATAATATCCAAATTAAATGAAACTTTGTATGAATGATCTACACACTATGTTCTATACAATGAACGGTGGAGATGTAAAAATGTGGCCTTAAAATGAGCCAAATAAGGAGTCCCACACTTTAATTTTAAAACGGTGTCCCACTTTGGATATGAACTATATATATATATATTGTATATATATATATTGTTGATGCAAGAACCCGTAGGCTATGTAGAAGCACTGTAGAACATAATCAGTAGACAACACAGGGGCATATAGTGGTTCACCATGCCTCGGAGGACATGGCTACGTCCACTTACGAATTCACTATCATGGCCAATAGGCCTTTGGTGTTACAAGAGTATCTATCCATCCCGCCCGGGAGAGGGAGCATCACATATGTCTATAGTGAGAATGAGTCAAAAGTCCTTTCTACACAGGGGGAGCCTTCCTTTTATAGATAAGGAAGGTTTCCTCTTATTACACATTACCGATGTGGGACTAACTATGCATTTATCTTATCATGGTGCCTTCTTGTGGAGCTTGGAGGAGCACCTTCCCGATGTGATACCGATGATCTTTCACCACGGCGAGGTAGCCCGGACGTCGGTCTACAAGTTTCATGACTGGTCTATGGGCGGGAAAGGTAGTTTATTGACTACCGACTACAAGTCCCCCCAGTTCCCGTTCAAGACACCTCTTGAGTGGGGACTTAATATACAAAATGCCCATAGACCAGTCATATGTCCCCAACATGGACCCAGTCCCAGTCCTCCTAAGTCCGTACTCAAGACGTGTGTTGAACGGGTCCGCCTCGCACAGAAAGGCTGACACCACCAGGCGAGCTGAGGAGTCCGCTCCCCACAGAAGAGCTGACACTAGGGCGAGCTGAGGAGTCTGCCTCGCACAGAAGGGTTGACTCTCGGGCGAGCTGAAGAGTCCGCCTCGCGCCATAATAACTGAAATTGTCACGCGAGCTGAGTCCGCCTCTCCCAGAAGGGCGGACACTCGGGCGAGCTGTGGAGTCCGCTTCGCGTACAATGAATACACGCGAGCTGAGGAGTCCGCTCCGCGTACAATGCCTACACGCGAGCTGTGGAGTTCGCTCCGCGCACAATGACTATCTCCGTGACACACGCGAGGTGCATCTTGTTCCATGCGAGATGGGTCTCGGTGACACACGCGAGGTGGATCTTGGTGTTATACTTTCATTGACAAGGGTAGCGAGCCCTTTCCATATCTGGTGTTACTGCTCGAGTGCGGGGTATTATCCCCGCGTGGGTTATCAGGCCATTATTCTCCGTGTGAAGGGAATGATATGAACTGCCCAACTCCCACTCTACGGGAGCTGTACAAGGGACGTACAGTTCTCATGGCTCTAGTTGTTTCGTCCATGCTGCCCGGTGATATGTTTCCGGGGTTGTATGCATGCCTTCTAGTTCATGCGCATGCTTCCCGTTGGTTCTTGCTCGGGTATAAGAATCTAATGAAACAGTTGTTGTATGTTTCTTCCCGTTAGTTCTTATCCAGGAATCGAGATTTCCTAAGCAGTTGTTGTATGCTTCCTCCAGGTGACACTTATCCGGGACTTACTACTATAATGTTTGCCTTTCCAATTATTGGCCATTTAGTTGGAATATACGGCAACCCGGTGCCCTCAATACTCAATTGTAAACTTACCGAGTCCAATCTTCAAGACTTGGAACTCCTAGCTTTTACACTACCGCGCGAGCTGAGGATCTTGCATCCTGTGCCATGACTACCGCGTGACGGTGGAGTCCGCTCCGCATACATTGTAGACACGCGAGCTGTGGAGTTCGCTCCTCCCACAGTGTTCACGCGAACTGAGGGGTCCCCTCCGCGCGAGGTGAGGAGTTCTCCTCGCGCAAAACGACTGAACAAGTCACGAGAGCTGAGACGTCGCTCCGCGTTCAATACTTACACGCGAGTTCGCTCCACGTGCCAGGACTTCCCGCGAGATGTTGACTTCGCTCCGTGTGCCATGACTTTCACGCGAGCTGGGTTCGCTCCGCGTGCCAGTGACCACGCAAACTGAAAAGTCCGCTCCGCGTACATAGTTTTACACGCGAGCTGTGGTCGCTCCACGCGCAGTACTATCACGCGGACTGAAGAGTTCGCTCCGCTTGCATAAACTAAGCGCGAGGTGAGTTCTCGGCGGGGTGAGGATTGTTGTACCTTCACAATAAACAAATGATCAACATAATTATGGGGCTAGCCAAGTATGGTTATGGCATAATAATTATCGAAAAGCAAAATGGTTCATGCAATTGTGTAATACTCTCTCGGTGGAATGCCAATCTTGGTCGAATGCCTATCTCTCAGTGGAATACCTCTCTCTCGGTGGAATGCCAAAACATGCAGGTTGACTTGCAAGTAGAATATTATGCATTTTTCACAAACCAATGAGGTTATAACAATCATAAGTTGGACGAGACTTATATGTGAGAATAGCTGTCGAATGGGTGCACACAGGAGGTGCAGATTCAGGCCCGTACTACTCCCGGACGATGAATCCTTGTTGCCAGTATGGTCGGGCTACCTTGTTCAATTTCTTTTCTGCTCCCGGATGACTAACTCTTTAAACCTGGGTCATTGGGGTAAGTTGATTGAAACCCGGAGAGATGATGCTACTGCCGAGCCGGGTGTCCATAGCAAGTTTCTTCTGCATTTGAATGATGCCAACAGATCGAGTGACCCAAGTTCCAAGTCGATCGAGGCCGATCGGGTCTGATCCCAACTATGAACGGGTTGAACCCATGTGCTATGTTGATTTGCAGGTGAAACCAGACGAGCCTTGACCGAGTTGCTCGTGCGGTTCCCATCCCGGCCGGGCAACTGACCGACGCTGCCGGTGGATCCCGGGCGCTAGCTGCCAATCGGGAACCCGGGTGGGTCACTCCTTGGACTGAGTGAACAAGGGTCCGGGATGGGCCTTACAGTGCCGGCAGAGAGAGCAACCCTTGGGCCTTGTTGAATCATCTCCGGAGGCTGGAGGCGTCGGTCGCAGGCCAGTTGGCCTCTTGGTGATGACCCGGTTATAAATGGAACCCAGGGCGGGTAATCTCGCTTCGCCTCCGTGCGAATTCATCTCGCTTTGCTCCCCTGCGAGGTCAATGCTAACCTCTCGGTGTAATGCCTCTGAATGCCAATTTCACTTCGCTTCCACGCGAGGTCATCTCGCTTTGCTTCCACGCGAGCTATCTCGCCTCGCTTCCACGCGTGGTGTCTCGCCTCTTCCTACTGCTCATGGATTTGAATGAAATGCCTCTCGGGCGATAGAGTAACATGACTTTTAGTAATGTTTCCCACAGATGGCGCCAATTGTTGATGCAAGAACCCGTAGGCTATGTAGAAGCACTGTAGAACATAATCAGTAGACAACACAGGGGCATATAGTGGTTCACCATGCCTCGGAGGACATGGCTACGTCCACTTACGAATTCACTATCATGGCCAATAGGCCTTTGGTGTTACAAGAGTATCTATCCATCCCGCCCGGGAGAGGGAGCATCACATATGTCTATAGTGAGAATGAGTCAAAAGTCCTTTCTACACAGGGGGAGCCTTCCTTTTATAGATAAGGAATGTTTCCTCTTATTACACATTACCGATGTGGGACTAACTATGCATTTATCTTATCATGGTGCCTTCTTGTGGAGCTTGGAGGAGCACCTTCCCGATGTGGTACCGATGATCTTTCACCACGGCGAGGTAGCCCGGACGTCGGTCTACAAGTTTCATGACTGGTCTATGGGCGGGAAAGGTAGTTTATTGACTACCGACTACATACATACATACATATATATATATATATATATTATCATGTCCAAATATCCTTATTTATTCAAAAGGTATGGATTTTCTTAATTTACCAACTTTTATATCATATTTTCTCATCTTAACCATTCACATTGTAGGTATATATGAGTAGATCATCTCTACAAATTTTTAGCCAAATTGATAATCGTTAAGGTATCGAAACTATATGATTACAATGAACGAACCAAATCTGTTTAACATGAACCGTTCATGTAATTCACAATTTTGAATACCTTAATAATTATCAATTTGGCTAAAATTTTGTAGAGATGATCTACTCATATATACCTAAAAGATGAATGGTTGAGATGAGAAAATATGATCCAAAAGTATGTCAATTGAAGAAATCCGTACCTTTTGAATAAATAAGGAGGTCCGTATCTGAAAAAGCTTGTATATATATATATATATATATATATATATATATATATATATATATATATATATATATATATATATATATATATCAGTTCCTATCCAGAGCGAAGCTCTAAAATTAAAGTGTGAAGTTCCTTATTTGACTCACTTTTCAGTCATATTTCCACATCTCCACCGTTCTGTTTATTAATACTAATGTATAGATCATTCTTACAAAATTTCATCAAGATTGATGATCGTTTCGGTATTGAATTAGATCAAATCAATGAACAGACCATAAATTTGTCTGACCAAAACTGTTTGTGTCAATATTGATTACGAAAGCCCAAACGAACATTAATCTTGATGAAATTTTGTAGGACTGATCTATACTTTAGTATCAATAAACAGAACGGTGGAGATGTGAAAATATGACCGAAAAGTGAGTCAAATATGGAACTTCACACTTTAATTTCATAGTGAAGCTTCGCTCTCGATAGAAACTATATATATACAGGCTTTCTCTGCTACACACGTCCTTATTTATTCTTACGATGCGGATTTCCACTTTAGACTCACTTTTCAATCGAATTTTCACATCTTCACCGTATAGTCTTTAGATACTAATGTATAAATCATCTCTGCAAAATTTCAGTCAATTTGGTTATCATTAAGACATTCAAATTCGATTAAACCAATGGATGAACATAATTATGTCGAACTTGAACCGTTCATGTTTATAACAGAAAAACGCAGTTTTGAGTGCATAATGATAACCAAATTGGCTGAAATTTTGTAGAGATGATCTATACATTAGTATCTAAAGACTAAACGGTGGAGATGTGAAAATTCGATTGAAAAATGGGTTTAAAGTGGAAATCCACACCGTAAGAATAAATACTGACATCCTTACCTGAGAAAATCTGTGTGTGTGTGTGTGTGTGTGTGTGTGTGTAGGGAGAATCTAAAGAGGATTTACTTACTTTAAGAATTTCAGAATTTCTACTATTTTACATTAGTAGATAACTTCATTTAACGATCTCAACCGTTAATCCTCTAGATTCATATGCAAGAAACATGCATGTCTACAAAATTTCAACTAATTCCATAATCATTTGGTCATTCAAATTGACGTAAACAATTGTAGGCCGTTAGATAAAATTAAAACAAATATTGTGCTAATCAAATGGTTAAACGTTTTTCGTTTTGGCTAATTTTTTGTAGGATTCATATGTGGGGGTAAGTAAATCTAGAATAAGTGGTTTTGATTGTTAAAATACATGCTAGAACTAAAAACATCCTCACTTTAAAAGTTTAACGAGGTCCTCTCTAGATTCGGACTATATATATATATCCCTTTTCTGACTTATATGAGGGATCGAGCATCACACCAGCTTTTCGATCACATTTTTCAATCTTAACCGTTCAGTTTTTAGGTCCTAATATGTAGATCACTTATGCAAATTTCATCCAAATTGGTGATCGTTAATGTGCTCAAAACTGCGATTTTCATGAACGGTTCAAGTTTGGTAGATTTGAACCGTCTATTGATTTAAGGTAGTTCGAAACCTTAACGATCACTAATTTGGTTGAAAATTTCCATAAATGATCTACTCATAGACATCTAAAATGTATCAATTATGATATATATTATGTCTTATTTTTTCTAAATTTTACACAATTGTCATCATTCAACTATAACATATTAATATAATAAATAAGCTTAATTGATGTTGTCTTAAATACCTTGATTATGAGTTTTTCTTCTAACACTAACATTTTTCAATCAATTTGCAAGAATCATGTAGTTTTCTTTATTTTTATGAAAAAATCTTAGATTAAAGGAATTCATTCTCTAATCTATACATAAGGTAAAATATAATATGAATAAGATATATGATCTAAACCCTAAACCCTAAACCGTAAACCCTAAACCCTACACCCTAAACCCTCAACCCTATACCCTATACCCTGAACCTATACCTTAACTCTATACCCTAAACCCTATACCTTAAACCTATACCCTAAACCCAATTTTGGGTTTCTTCTTTTTAGGTATATTATCATATCATGTCCTACTTAATAGGTACATTAGAAACGTAAGTATTAGAGAGTAAAATGTTCTCTCGATTAGGATGGGAAATGATACAATAATATACCTAAAAAGAAGAAAATTAATCAAAGAACAAGAACGTGTACCTTACAATTAGACATTTTTCGACTATGTAGAGAGACACCAAATGTGAGCTTAGGAATGAAAAGTATCATCCTATTACAAATAACATACTTATGTATATAACATATATATATATATATATATATATATATAAACTCAAGTTAGTAATAACAAGGTAATAAATTAAAGAATGTAATTGATTATGACAGAGTTAAATCCAAAATTAAAAAATATACCAAATTTAGTTTTCTACTGTCTGAATGGCAAATTAGAGAAACCGAAAAATGAAGAAAACTATTAATTATAGACATTTGTTCTTTATGGTATGTTTGCTTATGTGGAATGAGTGTAAAATAAAAGAAAAATATGTATGAGTTTATCTTAAAAGAGGTCTAGTATTTTGGGTTTTTATCTAATTTTCTCATTTTTTTAAATGAATCTTTGCTCCAACAGTATACTTAAGAAGTTGACAAATTTAGAAATTGATAAGCAAAATTGACAAATTTATCAATTCAGGAGAGAGAATTTGTCAATAAATAGCTAAGTATTCTTTAATAGCTACTATGCTGGAACATAACTCTCAAAATGGATTGATAAATATAACTTTCATCCAAATTTATTAACTATTTTATCAACCACTGCTGGAGATACTCTATTAATTATCTGAAAGAGAATCTGACAAAGTTGTTAGCTAACCTGCTAAATGGAGCAGGAAAAGAAATCTTCGCAAAAGCAGTCACAGAGTCTGTGCCAAGCTATGCGATGAATTGATATAGGCTACCTGTGGGTTTGTGTGAAGACTTGCAACAATTGTGTGCAGGTTTTTGGTGATTCTGAAAGAAAAGCAGAAGATACATTGGAGAGCTTGGGATAGACACTGTGTTCCGATATAAAGATGGAGGCATGAGATTCAAAAATCTTCACTGGTTCAATTTTACGTAATCTAGAGTCTCTTATTGCCAAACTAAAGGCAATGCATTTTCCTCACGGTAACTTCATAAAGGAAGAGTTGGGTGAGCAATCCTCGTGTATCCCATGGTGCAGTATCTGGCAGGCTAGAGAAGCTTTCGATGGCAGGTTGGTAGTGGTGAAAACATTGATATATGGCGAGATTGCTGGTTACCAGATTCTTACCTCAGACTCCATATACACCTCAACCAAGAGAAGCACCGAGAAAGGTATTTGAGCTAATCTGCATGGAAACTAGAACGTGGAATGTGGAACTCATTGAGAGACCTAATTCTCAATATTCCACTTAGTCAAAGTGCTCCAAGAAACAGGTTAGTCTGGCACTTCATAAGAAAGTTGTTTTCACTACAAATAGTACAAATTTATGTGGCTGAGAGATATTGTTTTGGGAATGGTTTCAACTTTCAACTCCTCCACCGGATCCGTATAAGAAACTGTGAGCAACTATTTGGAATGCAAAAGTACCAAACAAACTTGCTTTACATGTATGGAGGTGTTGCACAAATATTCTGCCGAACCAGGTTTCTTTGAGTACAAACGTTTATATGGGAGACTGCTGGAGCCGAAAATAATGTGCACTTGTTCACCCAGTGTGGATATGCACATGAAGTTTTGGCAGAGGCAGCAACGCCTATACCTCAAATGGGAGTGAGAGACTTCAAGATTGGTTGCTGATGCTAGTGAAAAATTTCAGTAAGGAGCTGCTTGGTAAAGTCATGATGCTATTGTGGACTATATGGAAGAACCGGAATACCGAAGTGTGGGATGGAGTGAGACAACACCCCCGTGATGTTGTTCTAATGGCATTGACTTGGTGGGCAGAATTCGTGAAGGCCAATAGTAATGGAAAGCAGCTAAGAGCACGAAGGCAAGGATGAATGGAGCCGGAACGGGAATGGAGTAAAATGCAATGTAGATGGCGCTGCTGGCATGATTTTTTGTTAGCATGAGGACAATCAAATGCTGCAGCTTGTAGGCCATTGCAATTAGTAACCTCCCCACTACATGCAGAAGCATTAGCTTCACTTGAAGGAATACAATTGGCAGTGGAGATGAATTATAATAAGGTGGTGTTCGAAACTGATTGTTCAGTGTTGGCAACAGCTGTACACCAAGAAGAAGAGGACATGTCCATGCTCAGTCTCATTCTTGAAAAGATTAAAGCTCGCCTGCACAACTATGGGGAGTTCAAAGTAGTCTTTGCTCCTCGAGAACCAAATAAAATAGCACACACTAGCACAAATAGCTAGTTATGATAGCCATACTTGGTTTGGTATTGCTGCCGAATTTGATAAGGGATCCAATGGATATGCTACAATGCTATAATGCTGCAGATTCCATATTCTATATCGAATAGCTAGAACTATGAACTTGTGCAACAGGCAAATCTCTTACTGTGCAATTTCTATAACCAGAGGACACATCTGGTGTATCTTTTTCTATACAGTATACCCACAACAATGACCATCTTTATCTGGCCCACAGGAGACATAAGCATGTGTTGTAGAACTTCTATACTGTTCTTTCTTTCTTAACAGTGATAATTAAAGCAAAGAATGGACTGGTAATTTAATTAAAAGGTGTGAAATCAACTCTCCTCTTAGCACGCTTGCGGGCACGGGCATTCATAAGTTCAACTAAAGAAGGAAGAGGCTGGGGCACAGGCACATTCATTGACCTGTATAATTTTCGAACTCTTTCATTGAAGCACTTTGACGACCCAACCAGAGAACAAGAAACCTTGCGCGCTTCTAGTTCAATTGGTCTTTTCTTTTCCGGCTCATACTTCTGATTGTCTTCATCCCATGAACTGAGTTGTGCATGCTCCAATCCAGACTTTATCTCCCCCGGCTTTTCACAATGTAATTCATTAGCATTTTCCTCTACCTTTTTGACCAAAGTCTTGCTGCACCATCTATGTTCACTGTTTTCTCCCCCCTCACCGGAAAGCTTCGCTCCAACTCTATTATCCGCTTCTTGAAAAGGTTTATCTTTTAGGTATACAATTTTCTTCTCTTTGTGCTGAATAGAAGATTCTTGGAAACCAAACCTAGCTCTACCAAATAATGTGACAGGCGGTCTTTTTCTAGGAGGAGAGAAACTGAAGAACTTTTTCGGGGGGGAGGCAGATTTATTGATCAGTTGCAATTGTGAATCTGCAGGACTTTGATTTGGCTCTTCAGATACTGGGGTTCCCACAATTTCAATTGATACATCGGCAACTGAAGAAGGTTCCATACTAATGTCTAGAAGTTTCCAAAGAGGATCAGTCGGAGATATTCGAGAGGTTAAACAGTGCTTCTTGACATAATTCAGCTCCATAGCCCTGCAACTGGGAGTAGTTGAAACAACCCATTTAGGTACTAGAAGCTGCAGAGCCCACTCCAATTCTTCCTTGGACGAGTGCATTGAGTAACAAACATGCCAAACACCAAATTGGTCCCTTACTGCTTCATTGAATCTTAATTTTCTTTGACTTTCATTGTCTATCAATTCTACCTCACAAGCATACCACTGTGCTGAAGGACGAATTATGAGAGGCTCAGGCTTCAAGTTAACTTGGGCCTCTGCGAGCTTTGCTTTGGCTCTCTCGTTAAGTTTTGGAAATGAATCAAGCACCTGGAAGCGGGAAGACGGATCTTGGGAGATGATTTCAGGAGCTATGACTGTCAGAGCATCAAAATACTCGGGATTGGTGACTTTGTCGACATATATCTTTGATCCAAATGTATGGGACACATCAACCAATATCTCTTCCTGACCGAGTAGATCACAGGCTAAGTACACCTCGGTTGCATCAGGATGCTTCCATATACAATTTATGACCTACATTTAAAAAGACAAGGAATATAAACAAACACGAAGAAAAGTGAAGTGATTGCATCTGCTACGGAACATAAACTCAAAGGGAAGGGAATACAAAGTTATCTATAGTATGCTTTGTTGTACAGATACAGAAAAGTTACAATAACTAACAAGGAGTCAATAAAACCTTGTAGCAATTAGCTGAAGTGAAAGTACATGAGGTCAAATTTTTCAGCACATTCCTTAACTAGAACAGATTTAACATTGCAACCTACAGCTTGACAATACAATAAAGCCCAAAAGCTAGACTAAAAAACCATTACAACACCAAAATGCTTTAAATCACTGATCACGGGAAAATGGTCACTAGTGCTTTCATGTATCTTCAATGCCCAAGTCACAGTACCAAGCCTATAAAAGAAGGCCTTCATACACTCTTGAGGTTTTTGATTCATGATTATTGGCTTGTTTTCTCAAACATCAAATTTATACCACCATTTACTTTTATTTACGGAGATAAAACTCTTCTAGACATAAAGAGATAATAAGTTAAGCTGGTGCCTGGATATCGATTGCAAAACAAACTACCACACACTTGACAACGTGTTTTAGATACTCCAAGACAAATATGCAGGAAGCTTATGTCATGAACAAGACAACGAGTTGGGACATGTGCCTTGGATAAAGAAAGACAAGCAGAAGTATTGAGTGCACTTGAAAACATTGATATTGGTCATAGGTGATCATGGTACACGTCATCCCATAGGAGAAGGAGAGAAGATTAGCATAAGAACACACTTGAAACCTAGTTATTGGTTATTAGTGATCATAGTATATGTCAGTTTGTGCATAACTTTGTATATCATGTGTTGGGGAATCAAGAGTAGACTAGACGAGGAGAGAGGATTATGAATGGATCTTGGTATAGGACGGAGGAAGAAAATTGGACGAAGAGAGAATTTGAGTAGAACTTAGAAGTAATTCAGCATCTCACTGAAGGTACGTACTTAGTCAGTCACTTGCGCTTTACACGAGTAAAAATCTCAGGGTTTTAATTTCGTCCAGCTTTCATTGATTTTCAAAATTACTAGTAGTGGTTTTTAAGGGACTGGTATATGAATACCAGATATATATATATATATATATATATATATATATACACCACTACGAATTCTAAGAGAAATAATTCATCACGGCTAATAATGAACATAAGGGTCTCACACACTACAAATATAAGACTCTAAATAATGCACCTATGGTGTGTAAATTAATATAATTGCACCAGAAACTAAAGGACTCTAAGTCAGTACTATTTGGCTTGGTAGCTCATTTATCCTAGGTTGAACAATTTCATGCTTCAGTACTCCTACTTAAGTAAACGTAGTCTTGTATTTCATCTTCCTCACTGTTGCCTCACGCTTCCATAATTTTTCACCAGGTATGAAAGTTTGATAAATATAAACACACACACACACACACACACAATGTTTAGTAGGCATAAAACTTAAGATTGGTATCTTAGTGTGACATATTATTCACAAAATGCTTATACAAATCTACCATGATATGTATGTAAAGGGTCTAGTCTTGGATCTTGCATAATAGACTCATGTTTACCGTTTTCAGCATCATCTTTAAGACTAATTAGCCCTGGAAAACAGAAAGGAAACAAGAAAAAAAAAAAAAAGGTATGTGTTGGTGAACTGAAGATAGTACCTGCTGGATTGCTGAATGTTTGCTGGGAAAACTTTGATAGTATTTTCCAAACGTGAAATCTAGAAAAACATAATCGAGTTGACACCTAGGCTTCTTCCCTTTCTTACCAAGATACTTCTCTGGCAAACGTTGCAGATACTCAGGAGTGAGTCTGCAATCTCCAGTGTGGAGGACATTTCCAAAATCTCCTTCAAACAAGAACATCACAGCGCCTAAAGAGATTCATCCACTCCATCAGTAAACCAAAAATAATTTGAAACACTGATTTGTTTTCAAGCCACATCAATCAATAAGAGAACATGATTCCACTCGAAACATGTGAGCTCAAAAATCAACAATGAACAAAGCAGCACCTAAGACCAAATTGAATCCATTGCATTCATATGTTACAAATAACACAGAAACCAATCCAAAACATCATGAAAGAGCAGATACCAGGACAGTGATTAGCGTCGAAAGCCGTAACAGAGAAGACTCCATCAGGGTCATCAATAACCACAGATTGCCCGACCTCAATGGCCACGAACAAAGACTCATCAAGCTGCAAAAATCCCAATCAAAGATCAAAACTTTAACCTGAAAAGACGAAATGGGCAACTGCCAAAAGCCATGAAAAGATCCAAAATTGAAAGACAAACCTTGGGGTAGTGTTGGAGAAGGAGGGTTTTGGTGAGATGGGTAGAGTAAATTGGGTAAGAGAAATGGGAGGAGATCCCAATTGAGTGGTCTTTGTGGGCGTGGGTTAAGAAATGGTGCCTCTTTCTCTTTGAGGAAGGGCTCCATGTATCGACTGAAAAGGGGAGACCTTTGGGCATTTCGATCGACATCTTTGCTCTCTCTTTCACGGAAGAAATGGAATTAGGGTTTCAGAGAGATTCTGAAAGCTTCCACAGAAAGAAAGAAAGAGAGGGAAATGAAATTTGGGGAAGAAATAGATCACTTGGTACCGCCTAAGGTTTAAGCTAATGGCACGATTGGACCAAAGTTTCTATTTAATTTCATTGGAGGTCATATTTTTCTTTTCTTGCTCTTTTTCGACCCAAATGCTTACTACTTTACACCAAAAATGGTTATCCAACATTAAGTTTCGAGTAAATATATTCATAACCAGAAGAAAATGTTTTAAAACTGGACTGGTAAGAGTAAAATTTTCTAATGGCAGTTGTATAGATCTCCACGGTCAGCTAGTGACCGAATGATTGGGACTGGTTCGCACAATTCCTATCTAACCATGTTCGGTGGACGTTTTATTTTTCTTCAAAACTTGAATTTATAGGGAGTCAAATGTAGGTACCTTGGTACCTTGCGGACCATTTTCCCAAAATTAAAGAAGCCAAAAAGTAACAATTATAAGAAGCCTATGTAACTTAGCTGTTATATGTTATATGACTTATGCTCTGCCTCATTCTTTCATGCATCTTAGATTTTCATAATTTGTCTTCTTTTTGAAATCTTCACTCAGCCTTATTAAAGATGATACGTGCAAAGGGGGAAGCCCTTCTAATGAGGACTCTTAAGTTGAGGATTTTTCGGCTTATCTCACCTTTCGATCTTATATTCACATCTTGGCCGTTCAGTTTATAGGTATTTATGAGTAGATCATTTCTCCAAATTTTCAGCTATATTGAAAATTGTTAAGGCATTCATAAGTGTGATTTATCAATTATGAACTTGAACGGTTCATATTTAACAGATTTGGTTCGTCCATTAATTTGATCTAGTTTGTTATCTTAACGAAAACCAATTTAATTTGGCTGAAAATTTGTAGAAATAATCTACTCATATAAACCTAAAAACTGAACGGATGAGATGTCAAAATGTGATCGAAAAATAAGTTTTTTAAACCATAAACCGAAAAATCTTCAACTTAAGAGTTCTCAGTAAAAAGACTCCCATGCAAAATGTTCATAATCTCGTCTTCTATCTGAAATCTTCCATCAGCCTTTTTCATGATGATACGTGCGGTGCAAGCCACTTCAAGGAGCTCATCAAGTTCAAATAATATCTAATTTCTTCTTTTGGTGGATTTTTCATCGACACTTGCATAACCCTACTAAAAGGCAATGTTTAAGGGAAACTCTTTCGGAAGCTTTGAGGAAAGATGAAAGCCTTAATCTTGAATATAGAGAGTTATATTCTTGCAGCCTTAATCTTGAATATAGAGAGTTATATTCTTGCAGAACTCAAATTATTTAAGGAAACTCTCCAATGAAGTAAAATGTGATGGCAATACACATTAAACTTCTGTAACTTCCAGCATTACAAGGAGGGCCTCATTTGTTTTAAGAGAAAGTTTGGCCTCTGAATAACCAATAAGCTTGAGAGCATTGGAATTCGGATATTGATTGCGGCATCTTTTTCCTCATGGAATCCTTGTATAGCAAGTCTTTTGAGGTTATCAATACTAATGTCGATACTTCTGAACTTGTAGAAATCAGACAAGATCAATGACTTGAGACTCAAACTTAAAATGTGACAACTGAAGAATTCAAACATGGATTCACTTAATGACATATACTCATTGGCAAATTCCAACCACTTATCTATGGTTGGACTGCCTTCATAAACATACATTGTCATGTGAAGCCTCAATTTATCTAAACTAAGCGTGTTGTCTACTCGTATTTTTCACGATAGTTTATATAAGGATTAAATTCATTTTATCCCCCCCCTCCCAACGGTTTGGGGTTAACTTCATTTCAATCCCCGTTTTTTCAAATTTTCAATTTTCATAAATAATGCCCAATTGCTGAAATTTCGTTTAATTATTGGGCATGATTATGAAAATTGAAAACTTGGGTAAATTTTTAAAATTAAGAGCATGAGTACTGAAATGATGTTAACCCCGAACACCAGGGGTATAAACTGAAATTAATCTTTTATATAACCATTCAAGAATTTGATGAAGTTGTTGTGCTAGAAAAGGTAGTCATAATAGTGATCAAGGTGGCCGTGTCCAAAATCATCATCCTCGTCGAAATTTAGTGCAGGAAGGGAAGACAATAGACCTCGCCATTGCTTGAAAAAAAAAAAAAAAAAAAAAAAAAGCTAACGTGGACGTCGGCTTTAGCCGGAAGGATTTTGTCAATGATAAGGTCAAGTAAGTCAGCAATGTCAGAGATATGATCAATGAAAGATTAATAATACGGTGATTAAAGGAGTGGTACTAAGATCGAATTATCTACTTGATTTTGTTTGTTGCGTGCTTATGATGTATGTTGATGAGTCATACAGGAAACGTTACACATACTGGGATATAAATATTGGGATACAATTTATATACAAAATCCTATTAGGATTCATATATAATAGAAACCCTATTACGATACAATTGCTCCTCACACATGCCTTAATTACTTTCTTTATTTCTAGGGTATACGCTTTCACAATAATATTTTGGGAAGCTACCTTTTGATGACTTCAACGAGTTTTGGAGAAGATTTTTTTGCTTTTGTCTAATTCAAGGATTAAAATATCGGTACCGGTGTATCTATCGGTCATTTGAAAAATAGAGATATCGGATATATCGGGGAAACCCGGGAAAAAATATCGGGATTTTGGGAAGAATTTTTTTTTCTGAAATATTTAATTTGTTGGATTTACATAGAAATATTACAAACATC
The DNA here is from genome assembly GCA_009720345.1 of Fragaria iinumae. Classification (NCBI taxonomy): domain Eukaryota; kingdom Viridiplantae; phylum Streptophyta; class Magnoliopsida; order Rosales; family Rosaceae; genus Fragaria; species Fragaria iinumae. The sequence continues at coordinate 17,484,317 of CM019117.1, read as the reverse complement.
GAGTTCATCTACTTCTCGAGAGAATTTCTCTTCCGGAAATCACTCAAGAGTCAAGACCCTCACTCTTCATTGGGATAAACCTCGAGGGAATTACTTCTATCCTAGATATCACTCGAGACCCACACTTTTCATTGAGATATACCTCGAGAGAATTACTTCTCTTCCGGATATCATTTCAACTTTTTTTTACAGATATTTTTTTAATATATCAGTGATATATCGAAAATATCATAAATATCGGAGATATTGCTTAAATAACGGAGATATTTGACGGTATCGGAGAAATATCGGGAAAATATCGTAGATACGGTGGAAGATAAGATATTGACCCTTATAGATATATCGGTCATTCGAAAAAAGGAGACATCGGAGGATATATTGCAGAGATTTTAATCCTTGGTCTAATTAATGGTAAGACTAGAAACATTCAAGATTGTAAGAGAATATGGAATTTCATTTTCACTTGGTTAAGGTCAAGCATAGATTATGGTTAAGGAGGGTATATGGTGCAGTTAGTACTCGCCTGAGATAATATATTTTTGGTGGCAAATGAGAGACTCATGATTGAGCTAATATATCACCGTAATATCAGCAACTATTGTGTACGTAATGGTTATGCAATGAGGGTAGTGACCAATGTCGTCTTTGTGGTTTGTAAGGAGACGTCCCAATTTGTTGCAGGTGGACTTGCCATACATACATCTTAATCTAAATGGTGAAGGTGAAGGTGAAGTCTGAATTGAAGGTGTTATCAAAAACCGAAAATATTATGATACCGAAGCAGAATATTATCATAGCAAAAACTCCACCCCATTCTAGGCCTAGGAAAATATGTAATGTGTGTGTATCACAGTCTTATCCCTCTATGAACCAACTAACTAATAACTCAATAAGTGTCCGTAATTTTGTTGGTCCTTGATCTGTAGGGCGTGGATAACTAAAGATTAAGAATGGGGAAGAAAAAGGTGAGAAATTTGTGTCAGTTGGGAGTGAAAAGGAAAGTTGGAAAAATAGTGGTACCCAAAAGAAAGAAGCTTATGAATTCTGGCAGAGCATTTTCCACCAAAAGCAAAATGGTATGTCATATGACTTAACTGTACATTTTTGCTTACTTTATGAGTAACATGTGATGTAATGTGATACAAAAATTTTGTTACCCAAGTAATTCACATAACACATACTGATTAGTACACTTACAAGAAATAATAAGTACAGGTTCTGGAACTATCGGTTAGTACTCATATCGTTCACGTTCTTTCGATAATCCTTGAATAGATATCTCCAATGACCTAATGGCTCTCTCCTTTTCCTCTCTGCCAAACCCTGGCCGTCATGACTCGGGGCTCTATCAATGGTGCAAATCACCATCACTATGCAGATCTTCATCCTCTGCCTCTTGTTGTCTTTGTGTGGCAATCAATCAACTGTCATCACCAATCCGATCAACCTCTGGTGTCTTTCACCTCTTCACCTCAAGCATAACTGAAGTGAAGGTCCAAGCGAAGGCTTCCTCCTTCCTTAACGAAGACATCTATGGTGTTTTCTCATCTAGGTTTTCTCCTAGATCTGAAACCAATTTAACATCTGATTGGATTGGTGTTGTTGGTATGAAGTCATGGCATGTGAAAGCAACGCATGGAACTTTAGATGGTAGCAGTGATGCTTGGGTCAACGGCGGAAACAACAGGGCTTATGGCGGTGATGAAGGAGGATACACAGTCAGCGTCGATGGCTTGGTTGCTGCAGTTGACGGGGTGACGGCTACGCTACTGGCATCAATTTTGCTAGGGTTTTCCTGGGCCTTAGCAGACTGGGTTTGGCCCTACTGGGCTTTTTTTAAGTTTTTCTATTTGAAAGCATTAGTCTATTTGTCTATGCATCAGTAGAAATAGGCTTACAGAATAAGTGAGCATGATTATTAAAGAGTAGTCTATCTTATGTACTATGTGAGGTATGCCTCACAACTACTTGTCTATCTGTAGATAATAGCGATAGAGTATGTAATGGCTGCTTCTGGCCTTCGCTTTACCCAAATAAATGAAAGTCGTAACTGACTCTTTCAACAACAAAAAAGTGCAAGTTCTGAAACTAAAAGGATAATCACTTAGAGAGACTCCAACAATGTTCTCAAATTATTATTTTTTTCAAATTCATATTTTGACATGCGAGATGCATTTGACAATATCTCTATCTATGCACTCCGACCAACAAAATAAATGAATATTTTACTATTTTTATGACATATTATATTCAAATACATCTTCATCCCTTTTTTTTTTTCCGATAAATACCCAAAAAAATTCACGATCAAAATCTTCTTCTCCATTACACATTTTACACTTCACGACTCTACAAAATACATAAATTCTCCCTTATGCATAATTTTAGAAAGAAAAAATAAAAATAAAAAAAAGAGATGGAAGAAACCTTTTTCAACATCGAGGATGAAAAAGGAAGAATTCGGAGCAATCTTTCGTCCGGTTCGAGTTGAGAGATGATGAAAGAATTGGGAAAATTGTGAGCAATTTATGGATAGATTAGACTAAATTTCTTTGATTGTGGAGAATATTAGTCATCAATCGGCTTACTTTATTGCTGCAACGAGTCTTCTCCATAATTGATAACGGGTATATGAATTTGGGAGAAGATTGAGGATTTAAGGGAGAAGAAAATAGTGAGATATCAACGCGCGCAAAGAAGAGGATTGAAGCTACCCTTATACACCAATCGCCCGAATCGCTCATTTAATCGATGGATAACGCTTATCCTCTTTCAATCAACAAAAGAAAGAGGGTATACCTCATACCAAAATAAAAAGAAATAAAAAAAAAAAAAATGTAAGACTTGTATGAACCTGAACATCTCAAGTTCTCAACATCAATCATCATCGCCGTATAAAATTCATGAACAATGTCTTGATGGTTACGTGAAACTGGAATGATCCTAGACAAATAAGACAATATAATTAAACATAGTATCTAAGAGTTGTCACTAAGGTTAAGATAATCAATATAAACAACACAGTTTAAAACATTTTGTCATTCTGAACTAAATAGTACATGAAATCTCCTATACTTCTAGCAAAGGGAATTGCGTGTCATTGAGTGAGGGGGCTGGCTTTCTGGAAAAAAGTGTCATGCATTTGATTGAAAAGTGACTTAGATGCATATGGTAACCTCCCTCTAACTTGCTTAGTGGATGTCGATATCCGCTCTTTTAATATTTTTCATTCCATTGCTTAACCACGTTAGCATGGAATATTGATCAACCTCATCAAGCTTGCAGAACAATAAAATGGTTTTTTCTTCGACTTGTTGAAAAGTCTTGAACACCTTGTTCACCTTAACACCATCATGACATGTGAGGAAGCTGAATCGGTCGGTATATAACACTACCATCAAGTTGATCACGTTGTTTCTTACAGGCATTTTTGTGACATCTTTTCCTACGACTAGCACAGTAAGCATCTCTCCGGTTGTTAAATCACGTAATACAGCTCGTAGTAAAATTTAAGTATCAATTGGTACTACGTCTTTCCATTGAGCATTAGATTCATATTTTTCCCAAAACCTCTTCAAGTCAAGGTTGATATGGCATGCTCTTGAGCTCTCAGCTTCACATTTTTGAACTCAACGCAAGTCACGATCAACCTTGATGTTGTACAAATGACAACACCTCGACACCTCGGCTTGTATTCCAGCAATGAAAAAAACCAGTTATAAGCTTACGATCTTTACAGGCCATCTTCCGGCCAAGCTTGCAATGTTCTAGACAGAATTTGGGCCGGTTTCTATGATGGATTTCCTCACTCATGTGGTCCCGCATGTATTTACATGTCCTTAGAGCTTCTCCTCTATTGCCACCAATCGTGCATGCTATGTTGGGGGTAATCCATCAAAGCTTGTCAATAGAATCTGACACTGATTTCGTTTTTTTATTAGCACCCCGACTATGGTACGCCAGAACAACATAGGTTTTCGAAACCCAAGATATAAGAGTAGTTCCTTTCACATCAACATTCTTAATAACAACTTCATCTCATTCAGTTTGTTTTGTTTAAAAAACTTGGTAAGACTTAAGTTTTTTGTTTTAAAAACTTTGTTTGAAAATGAGTTGATTAGTTAAAAAAAGGCTTTTTCTTTTCAAAATTCAGTGCTAATTTGTATTTGATTATAATTATATCATTCTTATCGTGTTTGTATGTATGTGTGCACATGTATGTTTCTAGTTTGTTATTGTAGTTTTATAAACTAACATATTTTGCTTCAGTTTCTTGCACAAATTTTGTACGAATGTTTGCAAAGCGTTTGAAGTTTATTCCTCTTCATTGCGTTGAAATCCATTTCAAAACATACACAAGAAACTGAGTATATAAATGAATTTTTTGTTTTCCAATTTCATAACTTAATCACCACCACCAAAAGACTTTGTCTGTGCTTACCTTAATTACTCAAGCCACATTCCAAGTTTATACTCAAACGTTTCAACTTCAATAATTAGTATTCAATACTCTCACCATAGACACTGACTAAAGCTTCGGAGGAGGAAAGACCGGAATATCCCGGTCGTCCTTTAACTTGCAGGGTACCAGGAAAGGAGGTAACAGCCTATCAAACCCACCATCAGCTTCCGCATACCCCATCCGGGTTTATGCAGAAACATTTGGCGCCGTCTGTGGGAATATCTTACTAAAAGTGCCAGCGTGACTCAATGGCTGAGTTAACCGAGCAGCAAGACCAAGAAGTGGGACTGGAAGGGCGAAGAGAGGTGACGTATGGACGGACCCCAGAGTCAGGGGGGGAAGTTCAGGAATTACGGGGAGAGACTCGCGGGATGGGACACCGGAATATGTGTCGCGGGACCTCAATCCCCAGGAGGTGGCGGAAATGTTGGAAGACATGAGGACCCAAATCACCCGTCTAGAGCATTAAAGTGCTAGGGATCGGGGAGATGCCTTCGGGAGGGAGCGCAGGTTGGAACGAGATAATGCCACGCTCATGAGAGCGCTAGCCAGAGGGGTCGAGCATCGGGAGGCAATGGATAGGGCGGGTGAGTTGGATCGAGCGGCCACGTCTCGGCAGACAGGCACCCCGATGGAAACGAACCGTAGGACCGTGCACACAGGGACGAACCTGTTCCCGGACGAGATGCGGAACGAGGGACCGTCGCCCCTGCCCGAGCCAATCCCGGAAGTCTAATCTGGAAGGCAGGTAGAATCGGAAGAAACCTTAAGAGCCATCAGGGACAGTGTGGCGAGTCTGGCAGACCGAATCTTAGACACCGAGAGAAGGGGAATACGTAACCCGACCCGTGTGAGTTTCGAGGAAAGAGGGGGACCATTCACGAGAGCGGTCACCCGATCCGTCCGGCCAAATGCAGCCAAGCCGCTGAAACTCAGCTACAATGGGGATCGTGACCCCCACCTCTTCCTCGATAGTTTCAAGTCCCACACGAACGCTAAAGGATACTCGGATGCAGTATGCTGCAATATGTTCCTGGAAACGTTAGCAGGGGAAGCGCTAAGCTGGTTCTACGAACTCCCGTCGAACTTGGTCGACTGCTTCCGAGAGCTGGCAGACAAGTTCGTCAATAGATTCATTTTACGAACGGACAGGCAAAACACCGCCCAACTGTTCAAAGTAAAGCAAGATAAGGGAGAAGGCTTGAAAGCTTTCGTGAACCAGTGGCAAGGAGCCACGGCCAGGGTCCGGAGCTTCGACAAGAAGGTTGCGGAGGAGGCATTCATTCAAGGATTGCTGCCCGGGAAGTTCTTATATGCGGTAAAAATCGAGAATCCACAAGGCTACGACGAGCTTATGGACATGGCAATCCGGCACGCACAAGTGGACCATGATACTTATGGGGGAACCACGACCAGGAAAAGGAAATACGAAGGAAGAGACGGTGGGTCCCCGGTGCAGGTGATCCGAGAGGTTAGAGCATGGAAGGGGGAGCGGGAACCGGACGCGGGCCCGGTTGGAAAAAGGCACAGGGAAAGAAACTAGGGGAAAGCAGGAAAGCAGCCTAGCGTGCAAAGGAAAGCCAAAGGTTCCTACCAAGATACCAGGTATGCAAGGACGGTGTCGGCAAGCACGGAACATTTCTCGGCACTCAACGCCACTTACGAGGCGATATGGAAAGAGAATAAGACTGCCACTCCACCTCCCCCGGTCCAGAAGTTTCCACCCTCTCGGCTCACCAAGGAAGACACCGGAAAATTTTGTGGATACCACGGTGAGGCGAGCCATAACATTAACAGTTGTATAGAGTTAAAGAGAGCGGTAGAACGCCGGGTAAAAGAAGGAAAGCTCCAGCAGTATGTACCCGGGCTGAGGAATACGGGGGCAATCGAGGTATATGGAACAATCAACACCATCCTTGGCGGGTCCCGTATAGATCACAAGAGCAACAAGGCAAAAAAGCAATGTACGGGACAACGGGATGGCAGGGAAGTCTACGCCTTTGGTAGTAACAATCAGCGGGTAACCGCCGGTTGGAAGTCTGTAACCTTCCTGGAAGAGGAAGAGGAGGGAATCAGGCAGCACGAGGATCCGTTCCTGATAACGTTACAACTCGATCACTATATCACGAAGAAGATCCTCATTGATACGGGAGCCTCAGTTAACGTATTATTCAGGATTGCCAGGAAATGACTTCATCGAGGAAGCAATAAGTTGCTCCAGGACCATGAGCCGCTGATTAGCTTCTCGGGAGATGTTGTTCAACCTCTCGGTTCAGACAGCTTTAGAGTAAGCTTGGAAGGATGGGAGGGGGTCGCCCGAGCAACGATCGAGTTTATCGTTGTTGACTGTGAATCGTCTTACAACGGGATCTTGGGAAGACCGGCCTTGTGGAAGTTGAAGTCATTTGTTGTTGGCCATATGTTGATGATGAAGCTCCCGACCCCAACCGGAATCATCACGATCCGGGGCGACAAGGGGGCGGCAAGGAGCTGCTATGCGGTAGACAACGGGAGGAGAAGGTCAGAGGTCCTGTCGGCCAACCAGCCCACAACATCACCCTCATACCCTTACATGGATCCCAGAGATGATGCCGACTCAGAGGAGGAACATTCGGGATCAGTAGACGAAACAAAAGAGGTATCAATCTCAGAGGAATTCCGAGATCGCAAGTTGACCATTGGGACGGGGCAGTCACCCGGAATGCGAGCGGCCTTGATCGACTTCTTAAAGAGAAACAGGGGGGCGTTCGCCTGGACATACAGAGACATGCCCGGGATAGCAAGCGGCATCGTCACACACAGGCTAGGAATCCAAGACGAAATCCCTCCCGTACGGCAAAAGCGGAGGATGTTTAAGCTAGAAAAGTATGAAGCAATGAAGGGGGAAGTGCAAAAGCTAATAGACATCGGGTTCATAAGGGAGGTCAGATACCCCCAATGGCTGGCCAACGTGGTCATGGTTCCAAAGAAGTCAACTAGGCAATGGAGGATGTGCGTGGACTACTCGAATCTCAACAGGGCATGCCCAAAGGATAGTTTCCCGCTCCCGCGCATCGATCAGCTAGTGGACTCCACGTCCGAGTTTGACCTCATGAGCTTCATGGACGCCTACGCCGGCTATAATCAGATCTGGATGGATCCAAGGGATGAGGAACACACGGCTTTCACGACCGACAGGGGGTTGTATTGCTATAAGGTAATGGCTTTCAGGCTGAAGAATGCGAGAGCAACCTACCAGCGGCTGATGAATGTCATGTTCGCCGATTTCCTCAAGAACATAATGGAAGTATATATCGATGACATGCTGGTCAAAAGTCTGAAGGCCGAGGAGCATGTAGGGCATCTTGAGAAGGTCTTCGAAGTCATAATGAGGTTCGGGATGAGGTTGAACCCTCAAAAATGCATCTTCGGGGTAGTTAAAGGAAAGTTCTTGGGTCATATAATCAGTCGGCGAGGAATCGAAGCCAACCCGGAGAAAATCAGGGCCATCTTAGATATGGAAAGACCCACACTAAGGAACGAGCTGCAGTTGTTGGCCGGGAAGGTCGTCGCGCTGGCTAGGTTTGTGTCACGGCTCACGGATAAGTGTGCCCCTTTCTTCCAGCTGTTACGAGACTAGAGATGCAAGGAGATAGTGTGGGGGTCCAAACAGGAAGAGGCTTTCAAGCAGATAAAAGCGTACCTCACGTCTGCACCGGTTTTGTCCAAGCCAATCCCGGGCGAGATGCTTTACTTATACCTCGCCGCATCGCAGTCGGCAATCAGCTCGGTGCTCATCAGAAAAGAGTCCGACGTCAAGCATGCGGTATTCTACGCCGGGAAAGGATTCACACTGGTCGAGAGCAGGTACCCGGACGTCGAGAAGCTTGCTTTGGCCCTTATAGTAACTGCCAGAAGGCTCAGACATTATTTACAAGCCCACTCAATAACCTTTTATACCAACCACCCCCTGAGGCAGATCATGCAAAAGCCGGAGATCAGCGGGAGGCTGGTTAAATGGGTCATTGAATTGGGAGAGTTTGATATCCATTACCGGCCGAGAATAGCTATAAAGGGCCAAGCAGCGGCCGATTTTATATCCGAGCTCACGCCTATGGCAGTAAGGAGGGAGCCGGCAGATTTTAGGCCTATGAAAGCAGTGGGGGGGTCATCCGAACCCGGCCGGGAGGAAACGGACTCCAAGCCGTATACAAAGGTACAAGCCGACGAGTCATCGGCACCATTCTGAAAACTCTTTGTCGACGGCTTGGTGACAAGAAATAAAAGCGGGGCGGGAATAATATTGGAGACCCCCGATGGGTTCAAGCACGAGTACGCACTGGAATTTCAATTCCAGGCATCCAACAACACAGCAGAATACGAAGCCTTGATTGGTGGACTGCAACTCGCCCGAGACATTGGCATAGATAGAGTGGCAGTGTTCAGTGATTAACAGCTGGTTGTGAATCAGGTCAGCGGTAGCTTTGAAGCAAATGAGCCCTAGCTGAGCTCCTACCAAGCACTTTCAAAAGCATTCATACAACGGATCACGTCGGCCACTCTCTCCCATATCCCCCGGAAGGAAAATCGTCATGCGGATGTTCTCGCTCGCCTAGCCACCGGAGGGCCAGGTAAAGGAAAGAAGAAGGCAAGGATCGAGGTTCTTGAAAAACCGAGTATCAGTAAGACAATCTCGGAGATATTCATGGTTGAGGCGGGACCCGGAGAGCCTACATGGATGGACCCCATAATCGAATACATGAATGATGGGGTACGTCCGGAAGGCAGGCGTGAAGCATGAAAACTCCAATCAAGGTGTGCGAGGTACACGCTCATGAACGGAAAGCTGTACCGAAGAGGTTACAGTTTCCCAAACCTCAAGTGCGTGACTGAGGAGGAAGGAGAAGCGATCATGGGAGAAATACATGAAGGGGTGTGCGGAAATCATTCTAGATCCTGGTCGTTAGCGCACAAGGCATTGCGCACAGGTTTCTTCTGGCCCAACATGGGCGCCATGGCAGATAAGATGTCGGCGAGATGCCGAAAATGCCATCTACATACCAACAGGATACACTCCCCTCCTATCGCTCTATCCATATTGATGTCACCCTGGCCTTTCGCACAGTGGGGCCTTGACCTCATCGGGATTCTGCCCACGGCACCCGGACAGTTCTAATACGTGATAGTGACTGTTGACTACTACACAAAGTGGGTGGAGGCAGAGCCCTTGGGAAAAATAACCACCGAGTGTGTGAAGAATTTCCTGATGAGAAACATATATTGTCGATTCGAGATCCCGGAGACAATTGTCACGGACAATGGCACGTAATTCAACAATCACCATCTCATCGAGTTCGCGAAGGACATGGGCACTAAGATGGTCTTCGCCTCGGTGGCGCACCCTCAAACCAACGACCAGGTGGAGGCAGTTAACAAAATAATTAAAAAACTACTGAAGAAGAAGTTGGATGACGCAAAGGGTCTATGGGCGCAGAAGCTACCGGAGGTGTTGTGGGCAATCAGGACCACGACAACTGAAGCAACGGGAGAAACACCCTTTAGTATGGCTTTCGGCACGGAGGCTGTTTTGCCAATCGAGACATTGATACCATCAGGAAGGGTGGAGAACTTTGATGCCGCCACCAACGAGGAGGGTCTCCGGTTAAACATCGACCTCATCGAGGAAAGAAGGGAGAGAGCAGATTTGCACAACCAGGTCTATAAGCAACGAGTGGCACACCATTACAATAGGAAGGTCAGAACCCGGACATTGGGACTGGGGGACTGGGTAATGAAGATAATCATGACAAAGACGGCGGCCCTAGACCTAACCTGGGAAGGACCGTACGAGATCATTGAAGAGGTCGGCCCATCAACTTTCTTTCTCCGGGACCAGGATGGGGTAGTCATCGGGCGGCCTTGGAACACGGAGCACCTCAAACTCTACCCCGTGTGAAGGACTGAGGTCCATTCTTTTCTTGTAAGAAGTACGGTTGTAAGTATTACTGTCCCCGGGAGAAGAAAAGAAATACCCAATCCTGGAGGATGCCTTCATTCGTTTTGAATGAATCTACGAGTGAAAAGTCCAATTCAAACTCTAATGATAAGTAATCCGCCGGGAGGCATAAGTCAATACGATCCTGGGCAACATGAAGGGGAAACATTATTGAATTCCCACAGTAACACCAAGCGGGACTGGCATAATACCAATTATATATAACACGGCAAGGTTAGCCAAGGCAAAATAAATTAAAACCCGGGATGCCGGGCGGGTATACCACCAATGGGTATTTACAAAAACAACCGGGATGTATGATCACCGGGATACTGCACGAGGCCATTGTTTTACAAAAGCAAGTGTTTTGGCCACGATCCTCAGCGCGCGGAGCAGAGGTTTCTAGCGAATAAAGAGAAGGGGGAGTTGCGGCCGTGCCACCTCGCGGACGAGAAAAAGGTTGCAGGTGTGCGAGATCTTGACTTCTGACCAGGCGAATAGGTTTCAGGTGCCACCTCAGACGAGGATTTATGAGCACAAGCGATCGATACTCACGGCGGCGCGAGCAGAGCAACTATAGGGAGTTCAGAGAGAAGTAGGGGGGTAGAGTCCGGAGGGCTCTGAAGAAGAAACCTAGGCGGCGGCGCTTAGGGTTAGGGTTTCGAGGAGCTCGAAGGGCAACTGGTTTGCAGTTTGTATTGTGTTTTTGTGTTTGTTTTTGGGAGTGAGCTTTCTGTTAGGGTTCGAGCCCCCTTATATGGTAGTTCGACTTGCGACAGAATAAAAGTATAATTAGAATCCAAGTCGGACTCTGAAACCCTATTCGCACAAGGACACTGCTCCGTCCATGCGAACCAACCATCTTGTGACACATGTCCAGTTCGCACACTTCATATAGGCTTCTGATTCCAACTCGCGGGCCTTTCTAGCTCGCGGGCTTTAGAAGGGCTTTTTATATTAAAAGGGGCCACATGGATTGGCCCGAAGCATGTCAAAGACTTGTAAAAGTCTTCAACGATTACTGTGGCGCGTGCGGACTCCGCATGTGCTTCCTCGCAAAGTCCCTTACGCAAGCCAGTTCGCCAGCTCGCCTCACCTCGCCTCGCGGAGAGTCAATCTCGCCTGGCCTCGCGAAAAGTCAATCTAGCCTGGCCTACGCAGATTGGCAAATAGTAATTCCGCGCGAAGTCATTCCGCGCGCGAGCTAAGTGTTCCACGCGGACTGCGCAGTCCGCCTATGTCCATTCCGCGCGCGAGCTAAGTGAAGTCCAGTTCGCATGTAAACTCTGTTCTCAGCTTGCGTGGTCTTACGGGCGGGCCGTCACTTGTAAACTTAGAGAAACTTGGGCTCGCCGGTATAACATGGACCAAAAAATAATTAATATTTACATAGACATTTACTGTACAGTAAAATATTAATTTAGGCTTAAACAGCAAGGGCGACCAAAATAAATTACAACCTATGACCGGCCGGGATCCTCTCCTTCGTCCCCGGACGATTCAGCCAAGTCATCCTCTCCGCCAATTCCTTCAGCCACCCCCCCCTAGACGGTTCACCTGTCTCGGGTTCTTTCTCAACCTCGGCACTGGAGTTGGCCTCCCTCTCTTTGGCCTCCCGGGCAGCGAGCAAGTCGGCCGTCATTTTGGCCTTGTCCAGGTACCCAAGGCGGCTCCAGACACCGAATTTCTCGGTAATGCCATCCTCCCGGGCGGCTTTGAGCATAGCCTTCAGCTCCTCCGACTCTTTGAACCGGGCAACCGCAAGCTCGCCTTGCGCGGGGATCTGGCTCTGCATATCCACAATCTGGTCGTCCCTCTCCTTTAGGCCAGACCGCAGCTTCGCGTTCTCCCGCTGAAGCGCGTCTATTTCGCACTCCAAAGAGATCACCCTTTCAGCCTTTCCTTCCAGCTCTTTGGTGTGGAGGCTAAGTTTGGCCAGCTTGTCGGCCAACGAGCATTTCTCCTTCCTCTCGGCCTACAAATCCTTCTCCATCTTCTTCCGCTCCGCCCCGAGATAGCTGATCTGGCCGTTCAAACTGGCCAGGCGTCAATAGCATAGACAGCAAAGAGAGCCTGCAAGCAAGTAAAGTTAGTTCAATATCCCGAACAGTGACAGAACGACAACAATAACAGGGAGAAAATTACCTTCATCATTGCCTCCCGGGAATACCGTCGGTTCACTTGAGGAGTGCTGGACCCAACCTTGATCTGGTCCAATTCAATACCCTTCAAGTCACCCACCATGGCACGGACAAATTTTTCGTCCACACACCTATACTCGTCCAGGATCTGCCGGATAGGGGCCTTCCGCATTTGAGGAAGTGCCGGAGCGAGAGCGCTCATTGTAACCGGGTTCCCGACCGAGGAACTGGCACCCTTCTGCTTCTTCCCAGAGGGCGAGGCACCTGAGACACTCAATCTCGTCAAAGTCACGCCTTCATCCCGTTGGGACTTCGATTTCTTGGACGACGATCTCTTTCTCTTCTCGCCCAGATGGACGTTGACCACGTCACCGGTCTGGGCGGGCCCCTCTTTGTCCGAAGGCGGTTTCCCGTATCCTTCCTTGGGTATCTCCAGCAGCACAGCTTCATCCGAAACACGGGCATTGTCATCTGCAAGATCCACCACAGTGCGGGAGGCCTTTTTCCCGACCTCAAAGAGTTTGCTAAGCAAATCCATGTCGGACTCCATATCGCTCGGGTGTGACTCATGATGTTTTCGTCTGGGTATTCTCGCTGAAAATATAACCAACAGTCAAGATCACGGATACCAAGAATAAAAGGCCAACGAAAAGCGAGAACAAAAAACAAGTTACGCTAATTTGAAACCCCACCAGGCATACGACCGAGTTCACAGTGAACCAGGACAGCCCACCGGGTCAGGTTGTACGAGCTTCGATCCTCATCCGAGGGCCAGGTCGCATATATCCGCCCGATACGTCGCTTCTCAATCTCTGACAGCGAGAATGACTGCTCCTGAATATATCTAAACCGGTTGGGCACAACATACGTCGGACAGTTTCTTTGTCAACGACCGCCGGCAAGCACGAACTATCCACGCCACTGCTTATTTATGGACGTCGGGAGATCCATGACGGGAGGCAAGTAATCCCGGGCTGCAAACGAAACACACCCCCGGCAGTTTCGCTTCTTCGAGTACAAGAGACGATACACGATGCATAATTCATTAATGATCGGCCAACCCATCTTGGACAAGTAATACAGACAGCACAAAGACAACAATTGGCGCCATTGGTTGGGGGGAATCTGCCCGGGAGAAAGCTGAAGCATGCTCAGCAGGTACTGCACGCACTAAGAAAGCGGGGGGGGGGGAGAACCTGTTCCTAAACATGTGCTCGTGTACCGCCACGAAACCGTCTCTCAGACAGCACGCCAACTCGCCCTCGTACAGCATGCCAACTGGCCCTCGTACAAGCCGCACAGGGTAACCGTGGGCGGGATCCCCCAGTCTTCGCGAAATTGTTTTATCTCGACCGGAGACATAATACCCCTGGGCTCGTCGCACACAATGTCATCCTCCAATATATATCGCCTTACCAAGCTTGCGACGTCGGTCATCGGGACGCCATGGAAAACCCCGGCAGACCAATCGACCTCTCGGGCGGGTATAGCTTTGGATACTACAGACCTCGTCGAAGTTAATTCACCCGGGCGGGATGGTCGACTAATGTACTCTTCCATCCTCTCGTCGTTGTCCACTATCGGCCGAGAGGATGTACTTGCCCCGCTTAGATTGGTCGAACTTCGGGAGTCTATCTACCCTAGTATAACAAACCTTAAGATCTATCAGTACGCGCCGCCGGGAGTACGCATTAACTAAAAATTAATATAAGTCCACCTAGAAACCCATAGAACTCTAACATCCCCAGTTCTACCCAAAAACACACAAGCAACACGACGAAGAAGCCTAGACAAAGTACAGCTGAACGTAGCAAACGTAGAGCAGAGACTTACCAGATTGTCGACGCAATAGCAACACCGGAAGCTCGGAGGTCCGGTAACACCTCGCAATCGTAGGATCGGCGGCGGCAGAGCGACAGGACGCAGCGGAGGCAGAAAACCGATAGAGAAGAAAAAAGCAGAGAAACACAGAGAAAGCAGAGAGAAACCGAGTGAACAGAGACTGAGAAAGTGAGAACCAGTGAAGACGAAAAAGGGGAGGAAAGAGTTTATACGAATCCAACGAGCAGTCGCCTTGATCCACAAACCGACGCATTAAAAAACACAGTAAACGAAACCGAGTCACCCCTAGCCATCCGATCAAACCACAGGATGATGCCACGTGGCTTACCCCGCCGTAGCTTCTTGAAGAAGGAAAGAATGAAGCGACGTGCATTCATTGCTTGGCAGACATCCCCAGAAATATCGCGACATCTGGCGAACATGCATTTAATGCCCCTACCACAGCAACGCACAAACCTTAAGACCCATCTCGGGTGAGAGTCACCGAGATCACAAGTGCAAGACCCATCTCGGGTGAATGCCACCGAGACCATAACACCAAGAGTAAGACCCATCTCGGGTGAGAGTCACCGGGATCACAAGTGCAAGACCCATCTCGGGTGAATGTCACTGAGACCATAAGACCAAGAGTAAGACCCATCTCGGGTGAGAGTCACCGCGATCCCAAGTGCAAGACTCATTCAAGGTGAAAATCACCGACCTCATAAAACCAAGTGCAAGATCCATCTCGGGTGAGAGCCACCGAGACCATACAAAAACCACCTTGGCTGAACTCCACCAATCGGCATAAGTAATCAACCGAAAGACGAATTTTCTATCTTCCCTTTAAAAACGGAGCAAGTGGCTTGATAAACCACAGACGGCGTTAACACCCCGTCACCCGAGTAGTAATACAGGATATGGAAAGGGCTCGCTACCTCTATCCATGGAAAATGTCACACCCGGATGGTCGTAAAAGGATGTTTCAGTTGACGGGGCACCGAGGTTCAAGACTCATCTCGCGTGTCACCACGATCATAACACAGTACCAAAAACAAGATCCACCTCGCATGTAACACCCAGGTACAAGACCCATCTCGCGTATGTTACCGAGATCGTCCATGTCTGTGGAACAAACTTGTGCGCGGAGCGAACTCCTCAGCCCGCGTAAAAATTCCAGTCCTTGCACTCCACAGCTCGCCCAGTAAATGTCAATCCTGAGTGAAGAAAACAAGAAAAGTAGACCCCGAATTCGCAGCACCCGTTCAACTCATGTCATGAGTCCGGACTTGGGGGACTATGGGCGGGACCCATCCAAAATCATATACTAGTCTACGAGCTTATTTTAGCAAGTCCCCACTCAAGATGTGTCTTGAACGGGAACTTGGGGGGACTTGTAGTCGGTTGTGCATAAAACAACCTCCCAAGCCAGTAAACCAGCAAGCGCCAGCACCCCACAGTCAAGACAGCCGAGCCCACCTTGGTGTTCCTGTCCTTGTGCATGGGCCGGCCCCGACCTCGTTGGCGGCATTGGGCCGGGAGCGGCTCCATAAGGCATAAGGGAGCTGGGCATTCGAAGCAATAACAGAGGCAATTGTCCCACATCGGTTTCCAAGTAAAGAAGAGAACCCACCCTAGGTCATAAATATGGCCCAGCCACCAGCTTGTCAGGTATCATTAACTACCCTCATAAAATACTCTCACCATAGACACTGACTAAAGTTTCGGAGGAGGAAAGACCGGAATATCTCGGTCGTCCTTTCACTTGCAGGGTACCAGGAAAGGAGGTAACAGCCTATCAGACCCACCATCAGCTTCCGCATACCCCATCCGGGTTTATTCAGAAACAGATTGTTACCCCTTAGATAGAAAAAGATATAGCAAAAACAATGAATATATAATTATCTAGGTTCAAAAAACGCTCTCCCTCCCTCGTAACCCTAGAGAGCGCTGCTTCTATAGTCACTCGGCAATACCAAATCTCGTCCGGCGGCTCGCCTTCGCGGCGACGTCATCGAACGGGTCGGAGTGGACTTAATGTCCGGTGAGAGTTGTTTTTGGAATAAACCAATTTATAGTGATCACTGGGAGGTGGTAGTTTTGGCGTCCAAAACGCAGGGAGATTACGTCGGAGTAAAGAGGTGTGGTTTGAGGAGGATGTTTCCTGGGAGGGTCGGAGATGCTTACCAGCAGGATAGGAATGTCAATGGAGTGGTGAACCGATGTGTGTTTGGTCGGTGCGGCCGCTCTACCGCCCGTGGTGGGAAGGCGTGGTCTCTGTTTGAGGGATGGTGGCGAGGTATCAGCAATCTCTGGGACTGGGTTGTTTGGGTTTGGGCCTGGACTTATGTTCTGGGCCTAAAATCTTTTTATTATTTATTTTATTGTTTTCTTTTGTTGTTAGTTAAATGTGGCATTAGGCTATCAATAAATTCTCATCATTTTATGGTAGGACGAGATGGGCTTTGTCCTGGTAGGTGCACTCAGAATACCATGTTTGTCCTAATGAGACAGCGAGTTATTTGCTTAGTCAAATGGTCGTTTTCTCCTAGTGCCAAGTTGAAACTTATGGTCACTAGGAATTTCCAGTGGCAACATAGCTTGAAAGTTGTTAGACATAGTAAGTTTTGGCTCTGGATAAGTATTATTTTTCCGGTATGTAAATTGTAAAGCAAATGGAGTAGTCAATTATGCACTCTTTGCTAAATGGTGTTTTTTATAATGCATATATTTTGTAGACATGCCTAACATTATTTTAAGATGTTTACTGAGCAATTAGTTAGTTTACTGAGTATCTGGCTAGTTTGGTTAAAAAAAAAATCTAATTTGGATTGTTGAAATTAGAGAAGGGCTTGTTGAAATTCTAATTTGGATTTTTGATTATCTTTTAATGGTTAGGAAATAGGAATTCTTTGCCTCTTATAATGGTTAGAATGCATTGCCTCAAAATTTTAACTTGAATTGTTATTGTATTAGAATTGTTATGCAACGGTGCTTTTGGTATTCATGGCTTATATTAATTGTTGGTTGTGTTCCTTTTATGCTCAATTTCCTATTTATGAGTTTTAATCATGTGGTGAGTTTCTACTTGTTTGTAGCTTCTTTGGTACCAAACCAACAACTATGCTTGAAACAAATTATTTTAAGGTATATTTACTGGATTTTAGCTATATGTCCCAGAAGAGTTTAGAGAGCTTGGGAGATGGAGTACTATTTCTGGCAAGTGTTGTTCGAAATCTGTCTCTTCTAGTTGAGTTGGTCTTAACATAATTGACTGTATCTATTTCGCTAATGGGCGTGGTGATCTGTTATGATTTTAAAATTTATCTGCATCTTATTTCTTTCTTAGTTTTAGCTGTAGAATATAGCTACTGTTGGGGTTCACATCCTGACAATTGGTATCGGAGACATGCTTCTGGGAGCTGGGCAACCGGCGTCTTTGCCTTACAGCGTTGAACCGTCGTGGTGGCACTCATACCATCCTCACCAACCGTCGATTCAGAGATCCCGATCCTCTTTCAATTGCGATGGTGTAGATTCTGTGCTTATTTCTAAATTGAATGAAAGTGATGAGAATTTAGAAGTTAGAGAGGGAGATAGCACACCTGTTTGATGAAGTGCCACATCTTAGATGACAATTAGGAATAAGAATCCAGAGACGAAGCCAACCACTGCCAATACCATTTTGCCCTTTCGAATTCATCCCCATAATCAAAATTCTATTCTTCACGAAAACCTAGCTTTTGGGCGTTAATTGTTCGAAGAAGAGAAAGAAAATGGGACAACTTTGAGAACAAACTTGGTATAAAGTGGTGAAGTTGGTGCATATCCATCTCTGGGTTGGTACTCAATATCTGAAATGGGTCTCTCATCTCATCTCTCTTTCTCTCTGTACCAAACGGAGAGGAATCGAAAACTTTGAATGCACCTTTTTATTTTGACGAGAGGGTTACTCTAATTTAACTCGCACATTTTAGGAAAATATGTGTCTCCACTACCAAAATTAAAGACAGTTCACCCATAGATAGGATTGAAGATACTCGGCAAGACAAAAAAATGTAAAGGTAAAGGTCATGTGAGTAGAGGTTTAGGTTCTTTCGGTGAACTTGGTCTTCTGAGTTTGGACTTTGGAGGAGCAAGAGTATGAGAAATTGCAGGTATTGCTGAATGTATTATTGTACCCACTTCTTCCACATTCTTTTTTTCAGAGCAGACTTCGCAATCACAAAACATCAGTACAATGTACAATTCATCTTGCTCTTGTTAGCATCAAAGAAATCAGAAAAGCAAGTATTGCTGTAGATGGACATCAAGATTTTTTGCATCTTACAATTAACCGCTGGTATGCAGTACATTTTGCCATATATAACATAAATGTTACAAACTGGACCAGCTTCCATTTACATTTTACGGCGAGGATGATATATATGTTGGTTGCTGGATTAACAAATCTAGCATATCCCCATGCCTCCAGCATCTCTCCCATCTTCCCTTATATAACAATCATGTAGCTCCTAGGGAATGTAGCATATACAACCAAAATCGCTAATTGGGGAGCATAAAATAGATTTCCTTCCAAAACTAGAATCACTCCAGTTCATCTAGCATTGTGGGGAGACTGGAAAACCTTTGTCTTCGTGGTATGTACATTCAAATGGGTCTTGTTCTCGGTGATCCACCTGGTGTTTGGGGTCTAAGTAGAGGTGATTCCCGCCAAGGTTCGAGAGTGTATGATGTGTTTGGTCTTGTTGTATATGATGAGTACTCATTCAAATTGTAATTACTCTGTCCCATCATGGCATAAGTTAGGTGAGGAGGAGAAAGAAAACAGCTCTTGTGTGCTGGTCCATATTGTCGTAAAGGGCTTGAACAAGGAGATACCGGCAAAGATGTAATCATCCTCGCATTGTCTCTGCATATATGGAAATGAAAAAACAGTTATATGCATTATAACATCAACAGGACAGGAGGATTAAAAAAAAAAAAAAAACTGGTATCTTTACCTGGGGCTGCGTATAGCCCTTGAAGTTGTTACTGAGGGTTTCATTGTGTGATCTGCATCACCCAAGGTGATGCTCGTTCTGTTTGAATGCAGCTCTAGTATTGGCTGCTCACAAAAGATTATGCACAAAATTAGGTTATTGGACATGTCCCAACTCTGGCGAAAGAATCTAAAAACTAGCTAACAGCCTATCATTCTAAAGGTCAGCATTGTTTACAAGCCAATTAACTTGTTAGGAAAACAAATAATAGCTACTATTCTTTCTCCAGACGGTCTTAATGGCAAAAGAAAAACAAAACAACAAACAAAAAATTAAAAGTTCAAGACATGATCTTGAATAGTACAAAAGTCTCATACCATAGGGGAAGAGAGGTTGACAGATTGCATGTACAGTAAAGGATGGAGGGTTCAATAGAAAAGATATGTATTGTTCTTAAAAAAGATACATATTGTATTAATAGCTAAAATGGGGTTCATTGTAGGCATTCCAGATTTGGCACTGCATATTAATCTCTCTTAAATATTAGCAGACAAGATCTAAAGGCTTTACCGGAGTCCTGCTTCCATCAAAGGCGTATGGGAAGGCATCCTTGGTTAGCTTTATGTTTGAACTCCTTGTTGTCATTTGCTCTCTAATGAAAGGGTGATCTAGCAGTTGAGAAGCAGTAGGACGCTCTGATGGGTTCCGTTGCAAGCACAGCCTCACAAAGTTTTTCGCATCATGGGAAAGATAATCAGGAATGTCTGGCATATCTTTGCTGTTCCCAATCTTAAATATCGCAGCCACCTGTTGAATCCATGATAAAGAATCAATTTTTGCTCCATCAAAAGGCTTGGTGAGAGGAAAGAAATTTTGTAAAGAGACAGGGAACTGAAAAGTATATCTCACCCCTTCATACTGGCTCCATGGAGGTTTTGATGTTGCCATTTCAAGAATAGTACATCCCAAGCTCCATATATCCACTGCGAGACTATAGCCATTTGTATTCATGACAACCTGAAGTGAAGATTACATGGAACCATGAGAAACTCCCACTTTATTGAACCGGATAATTGTAATACCAAATAAAGGAAGGCGGAAGTGTGAAGTGATGATGCATTAGAGAGAACCAACTTATGGAAGAGAGTACCTCAGGGGCCATCCAGTAAGGACTTCCTTTGAATGACAGCATCGAAGCACAATTTGTAATCTAATTCAGAACAGAAAATCATCAGGTTCCTCAACTTTGAGTTAAGAGCAGTAAGAAGGAAAAGTAACAAAAACACACTGTTCTTAAATTTTATTTTTTCAATATCGACATACGGAAGGGAACACGTAGACTTCTATATAGGATCCAAATGAATGTTCTGAAGCGAACCGTATTACCTCCCCCAAGTTTTCTTGAATATCAAATGGAGCACAATACAGCTAAAACTTTCCTACCTTACTCTTCCTATGACATTTATGTCTTGACTTGTCAAGTTTAAGAATTTCTTGTACAGAAGATGGATAAAACTTACATGTTTAGCCATGCCGAAGTCTGCCAACTTGATTTCACCATTAGGGTCCACTAATATGTTTGCACCTTTAATGTCCCTGCAAGGAAAAAGCTAAAAAAGTTACAAAGGGAAAACATAACCAGCAATTTAATTAGCAAAGATTATGAAGAAAGTTACAAAGGGAAAACATAACCACCATTACGGCCAACCCTATGATTATGAAGAAAATTAGCAAAGATTCTAGTGGTATTGTAGAAAACATACCTATGAACCGTATTTCTTCCATGTAAGTAGGCAAGACCAGATAATATCTGTCTGGTGTAATTTTGAATGACAGGTTCTTTAAAGGCACCATATTCTTGAAGCAATTTATGAATTGAGCCACCAGAGACATACTCCAAATAAACCGAAAGTGCCTCTTCACCCTGAGAACATGACACAATCGAGAGTCAGAAACCACTGTTCAGAACAAATAATAATCTCTTGAGTATTAGGCAGAAACCAACATTTACATCAACTCTTACCAATTCACTCCCATGATATCGAACAATGTTTGGATGGGAGAGCTGACTTAGCAAGTTTATTTCCTGTTGACAACAACGAAAGAAATTAAGATAGTGAAGCTTATTGCCAACTTGGAATCGAAGCTGAATGGGAAGAAAGCATTATGCATGACATATGGAGAGTTAGATTACCTGGTTCAGTTGCTTCAGACATTCTTTAAGTGACTGATCATCAGTGATAAGCCTGACTTCTTTAATTGCACACATTTGCCCACTTTCACTGTCAGAGTGCAGATGGAAATTCAGGAAAAGAATATCATACACAAAAATTATAAAAAAATAAAATAAAATAAAGGCATTAAAAGAAAATAGATGGCTTTCCAAATTCCAGGTCATGTAAAGATGGTTATTCTGATACCCATTTTCGATTTGCTTTAAACTTTCCAGTCTAATTACCAAAGCGTAGGCAAGCCGTACAGTAATTTTTATGCCTAGTCTTACATTTTTATCGCGCAAAAGAGGAAATATCCAATTCAATTCCCTTATCAATCAATGATCCTTGTAGAAAACAAAACTTACCTGTTAAAGCCGACATAAACATGACCAAAAGTCCCCCTTCCCAGAAGCCTTCCCTTCTTCCACTTTGACAGGGCACAAGCTATGCTTTCAATGACTCCACTACTACTTCTATTGTTGGTCAAGGAAGAAGGGCTAGTAGGGGAACCTGGAGGGAGAGGAAGTGGATGACACACACTCTTCCCATCATCTAGCTTCCCAGTGGGAGACTCCAAACTCATGCCTCCCAAACGTGCGTGAAGAGGAGATGTTGGGCTAGTTGGCCCCCGAGATCCTGGACCTGGACTCCTCGGCATCATGCTGAACTTGGGTTCACCATTAACTCTGGGAAACATATTTGACAGTGGTACCATTCAGAAATGCAGAAAATGCAAAAATACTTGATTCCTCCATTATATCTCAAACATAATGACAGTTTTGGCTACCATGACAGTATTACATTTCAACCTATCTTGGAGTAGAAAAGAAAAACCCTAAACATAGTCTAGGGATTTATCTCTAAACGCTGAAACTAGAGCCGACCATAGTGAGACTGAAATTAGTGTAAGAGGGTCAAAAAGAAGAAATAAACCAGGATCGCATGATGTGGTTTTCGAACGAAGAAACACCAATTGCAGAAAGAAAGAATAATCAGTTCACAAGGCCAACAAGGAAAGGTGGACTGTAACTCAAAACAAAACCTCATACATATACAGACCAATCCAACACTGAAGCAAAAGACACGATTTTTCTGGCACTAAATTACCAATTTCGCTAACTAACCAAAAGTAGCAGACTCAATTGTGGGAATTAAAAAACCCCTAATCCAAACTTGAAGAGCTTCGGCTAAAAAAAATTAAAAAAATTACCAATTTTGACACCTACCAACTCCCAATAATTTCCCAACTGCTCTACCCAAGACTGTTCATTTCTTCAATCTCACTCCCTTTCCACCTGAATCAAAATTCAATTCAATCAAAACCGAAACCCTAGTTCATCAAAAAACAGCAAGAATCCCCAACCTGAAAGCCCCAAGAACCGGCTGGTCGTCCGACGAGACCGACGACGTCCCACTCGAAACCGATCCCGACGCGGATCCCAACCCCACCCCGTGATCATTTCCCGGTCCTCCTCCGTGCGGCGACGACACCGACGGCCGCGGCAGCGGGTGTCCTTTAGAGCCGCCGTCGGAATCGAAACCCGAGAACCCGGACGACGCCGTCCCCATATCCTTGCTCCCCGCCCTCGGCGACGGCTCGTCGAAGCTGGTCTTGGTGGACCTGGCCGGCGGCGACTTGACGACGTAGGAGTTGCGGTTGCTGTAAGGGTTGAGTGACTTCTTCTCCGGCGGGTCGGTCTTGGTGGGCTTGGTTGACTTCCTTCCCCACCACGCAGGCATATCTCTCGTGAGAAATTTCTAGAATTTGTGATGATCAGATTTTGGGGGAGAAGAATTTGAGAGAGAGAAAACTAGGTTCAGATTTTGGGGGGTGGGGGTTGGTTTTATATGGGAGAAGAAGAAGCGAAGACTTTATGAGAGAGAGAGAGAGAGAGAGAGGTGCGGGGCCCGCGGGGAGAACAGTGAGGCACAGCTCAGCGGAGAGGCTTAGGACAAAAAGAAGAGAGAGAGAGAGTTTTGGGGACGGCAGCCGGTGGTTGGATAAAGCGGGGGGAGATGGTGACGTGGATATGTACTAGTTGCTGTGTAGTTTGTACTGTAGACTGAAAAATACAGTATCGTAATGAACCCCGCGTGTTTACGTACTTGGGGTACGTAGTCTCTACGTTATGCATGTGCCGTAGATAGCTAGCTATTCGTTTTCGCTGGTTAGATCCTATTTTGAATCTGTGTTGTAAATGAGAAATGCTGGTTATTTGATCCAACTTCTTGTTAAAATTCATATTCATTGCGTTGTTTGATTAGTTGTTGAGGTGACCTGAACCAGTTATTTCAAATATGATAATCGTAAATTCAATTTCTCGTTACATTCGATCAATTTTCTATTCAGTACTCGTGTATGAAAAATGAATAACGAAACAATCTATACTTGTTGTTGTCTATCGATGATCAATTGAGCTGATTTTTCAGTGGCTTCAAGAAAGAGTTGCCTATGAGGTGTTTTAGCGGGACAATTACAATGTCTTCAAGAAAGAGCGGTTGATCCTAATTGTCGTTGTTGTTCATAATACATAGCAAGAAAGAGTCTTCATTTTTCCTTTACCTTGTTCGACGATAATTGGATGGGTTATGTTACCTACTAATCACCTTTATGCAAAGAAAGAGTCTTGATTTTTACCTTAGCTAGGTGACTTGGTCACGAACAGAAAGCAACTCCGACGTCAACAAATATCCAAAGACGAAAGCGCGGTAAGAGAATAGATAGACGAGGGAGGGGCAGCCACCTTTGTCAAGTGGGAGGGAGATGGAAACGTGTGGGCAGGTGAGCAAGTGATGAGTGACTAGTGCAGTGAGTAAGTGAGCAAGAGATAGAGCTAGGTAGCCTCTCTATGGATTTGGACGTTTGGTTTGTCCTTGTTTTCTAAATATAATATACTTTTTCCCATTTGCCAGAACAATGTCTCATTTTCCACGTCATGATATCATATTCCATCTGCGTTTAAATGCCACTTATGACCCTAGTCATTATTCCCAATCATGTCAGCATTCAGGTAAGAATGATGCTTGTTTTATCTATGAGGTGTTTCAGAAACAAACGTCACTTGTTATCCCCTTAAAAAAAAAACGTCACTGGTTATGTCCTTTCGAGAAGGGGGATGTGTATTTACAATCTCCTCCGATGAAGTAAAATATTACCGGGAGCACATCACCTGCACCAAAAATCCATTTTATTTATTTCATTCATGAGGAGATAGAGAAAAGAAAGGAATTCTCATTACTTGTCCTGAATTCAGTTCGTGAGTGTTTGAGAATATAGATACCGTATCTCACCAAAAAAAGAGATAATATAGATACGGTACAACCTCGATAATTTAATACTCAATTAATTAATAATCTCGTTAAAATAATAATTTTTACAGGTCCCGAGTTTGAGACAACGTACTAAATTAATAATTTATAAGATAATACAAATAAATTCGGTATATGAGTTTGAGTATTCTTTATAAATTCCGGATTTCATTATAATGGTTTTAATGGTGGACTTTGAGATTATAAAAGATTTCCGAAAATGAGATTTTCGGTAGTTCGCTATTTATAATTTTCGAAATTATTGGTGGAATATCGATCTTAACCTTGAGAATGTTTTAGCGAGTATTTTGGATTGAGATATTAATTATGATTTTTACTTGTTAATTAAATCTCGCTTATATTATGGTTTTGAGAATATTTTGACGTGTGAGACACGTCATTGAGTTTTAACATAATTTCTTATGATGATTTTCATGTACGGTTGGGAACCGTACCATTCGTATGATCATGGGGAAGTTTAATGGATTTAAGTGATTTCGTATGTTTTTAGTCACCATAATATAAGGTCGCTTATATTGATTATTGCTAGCTAACCATTATTAGCGGTCCTCACCATAGGTGAGTAGAGTGTTTAGCGTGGGACACTATTATAGCCTGGGAGGCACCGACCCGAGCCTGGGAGGCTCCTTTTACATGGTGATAACTCTTCCCCTTATTTTATTTTTCTCAATTATATGATTGATTAACCAGCGGGTCTGGTTTATCTTTTCTTACGAGATTTCTATATTTGATTAAACCAGCGGGGCTGGTTTGTCTATTTTTATGGTATTCTGGATTTAAAGTTATTTGGATTATTAAAGTTGCATACTGTTAAGTTTTAAAAGTTGAAACGTGGGAAAGTATATAAATTATGTATTTGTTAAATTATTTAATTTATTTTTGTCCACTCACTCTAACGTTTTTAAATTACTTTCCCCTGGGCCCTTTGGTTTTAAATGATCAGTATGCATGATAAGTTTAAATGAGGTCGAGCGTACATGAAATCGAGGTATAGTAAGAGGCTGCTTCCGCTTATTCTTTATTCATTGTTTTTCGTTCAACTTTAGATATGTTCTGAAAGTACAGTAGTAAATTATTAATTGTCTGTTGTTGGTTGTGGGATTATTTTAGTTGAGTAATTGTTATATTGGGAGATGTGATGATCTTGGGGAGCAGGAAGGCTCTAGGTGTTGATGCTGGTTTGTTTGGTTATAGAAGTGTAAGTTGGATTTTTTAGGTAAGGGTTGTCTATTTTCAAGGTAGATTATGCCAAATTTTCGGTAAAATTTCCTTAGAGGTGGACCCCGTAGGATTTACCTCGGGTTTCAGGATGAAATTTGAAGTGGGTCCTGACATCATTTTCCCTCTTCTCTCTTACTTTGTTTTATTTTTGGGCTATAGTTTCCAGGTTCGGTTCACTATGAGCAGGCTTATTTCGTAGTCCTAGTTTAGGGCGGTGTACTATTCTGATCGGTGGAGGGGTACACCATGAAGGTCTCTAGGCCCCAAGCTCATCTTGACGGATGCTGAGAATTAGAGTTATGTCTAATAAATTAGTTTTTAGATGTCCGTCTTTTTGGACGCATTTTGTTTAGTTTTTGAGTGTCTTCTTTTGGACTTTATTTTCTTTGTAGAATTGTAGTTTCTTATCATCTTTTTGGATGGTAGGCTATTAGCTTAGTCAGTCGAGCAGTGGTTGTAAATGAAGGTTACTTGTGACCTTCAAGCTTGATCTTGTAAGATCGTATTAATGAATGAGCTATTTCGCCCACGGGAGTAATATCTCTTTCGCTAAAAAAATGAATTAATATAGTACTTTGAACTAACATTGTATATTGAATAATGTTGTTCATCGGATAAAGTAGCATATTGAATAATATATATATATATATATATATAATTATATATATATATATAATACGGGACGGTTCAAGGGACATTAGATTTAACACTAATTTTGACACTATTTCTTAACAATTGGATTTTAAAAAATTCAATGGTCTAGATCAATTCTAAATATGATGTCAACCTACTAAAACTGATGTGGCAAGTGACGTGGAGTTACCTTATTTCATAATAACTCAAATTACAAGAAAAGAATGAAAAATCTAAATCTAAAATCTGAAGAAAAAAAAAAACCAATATGTACGATAAAAAAAAAACAGACGATACAAGAACAAGACGCAAATGAATGCAGACCTAAAAAAAGAAACAAAGAATACAGAGGAGCAAAAGAACCAAAGCATGAATAATTCCAACATTAGCATCATGTGCATATGCTTTTGTTTTACTCATTTTATAATGTCTTATGAATAATTTCTCATCAACAACTGCTCCCATAGTATGATCTCCATTCCTCTATCTTGAATTGATCCTCCTCTATCTTGAATTATTGGGTGTGCACCTCTTCCAAGTAGAAATGTCGCCAGCGAATTTGTTAAATTGCAGATATAGTGATCCTTCGCTATCCTCTTTTTTTTTTACCGTACAAATTGGTTTTTTTTTTCTTTTTCCAGATTTTAGATTTAGATTTTTCATTGTTTTCTTGTAATTTGAGTTGTTATGAAATTAGGTAATTCCACGTCACTTGCCACATCAGTTTTAGTAGGTTGACATCATACTTAGAATTGATCTAGACAATTGAATTTTTTAAAATCTAATGGTTAAGAAATAATGTCAAAATTATTGTTAAATCTAATGTCTCTTGAACCGGCCCCTATATAATAAAAATTAATTTCAGTTTACCCCTTTGAGGTTTGGAGTTAACATCATTTTAGTCCACATATTCTTAATTTTAAAAATTTACCCATAAAGTTTTCAATTTTCAAAAATTATGCATAATTGCTGAAATTTCGTCCAATTTGGACGTTAAATGTAAGCATGAAATCTTAGAAAAAGGGTTCTAAAAAGTGATTTTTGTTGTTATATGACTATTTTAACCCTTAAAGTGAATTATAAAGTTAAAATTAACATTTAAATTAGACGGAATTTCAGCAATTTGACGTGATTTATGAAAATTTGAAACTTTAGAGAATAAATTTTCAAAATTGAGAGAACATGGACTAAAATGAAGTTAACCTCAAACCTCATGAGGGTAAAATGAATTTAATCCTATGACTAATATCTATGTCTAGAAAACTTTTAGTGGAGCCAAAATTATCGTGCCATGTATATGTTAATTCCATCGACTAAACTATGTACTATTTTGTTCATCATACTTCAAAAGCATCACTCTTCAATTAGCATTTCAAAAAGTTGATTCATATAAACAGATTTTTGTTTTATGTCTTCAAGCTATATGCAACTCAGTACTCCAAGACCTGTCGAAATATATACCACTATGAGAGCGGCCCTTGTTTTTTGGTCATTGAATATTTTAATTAAGCTCATACAAATCACGAGCAACATATAATATGACGATCATATAAATATTTTTGTTATGTTATGTCTTTTAACCCATTCAAAAATTAAAAATATAAATTTAAGAGATCATACGAGACGCCTGTATGTCTAGAATGAAATTTACACGGGTGACAACAAATTTAGACAAGATAACTAAACTAGCACCTTTGCAAGAATATATCCATTTTGTAGAGCATAAACTCGAGTCATTATGCTCTAGTCTCAGACCACCCTGTGACGATCCAAGTCACGGACAGTACCGACATCTCTATACGGATGGAATGTAGGGTGAAAATGAAACAAAACATTATCCTAAAGCAATCAATTATCATCTTCAAATACTTTTTACACAAGTCAATTCCATCAACCCGCACCACAACGTGTACGACCGTAAAAATAATTTTTCAAGCGGAGGTTATTATTTAAGCTATGGAGACGTAAAAACCAGCTTGTAAAAATGCGGCCGACGCGGGATGTTTTCCGGTCTCACCATTTTCATAGTTAGCAAGAAAAAGCCGGACCTCCAATCACTGCTTGACCGAGAAGCGGTCAATTCTAATTTTTAAGAATAAAAATAAAATAAAAAATAAAAAACAAGATTTTGAGTCCTTTCCTTTCCCTCCCGAAAACCGTGCCCGTTCTTTCCCTCCCTCCGCTCTCAACAATTTTCTCTCACTCTCTCACATTCAGTTACACTCTCCTCCCGCCACGTGTCCCCTCCCAACTGTACGGTCACTCCCTCCGGAGACCCCTCTTATTCTTTTTCTCTCTCTTTCAGAATCAGCTGCTTCACAATTCCTCTATGACTCTCTCGTCTCGCGTGGGTCTACCTCTCTCTCTCTCTCTCTCTCTCAATTCTTCATATCCAATTTCTTCTTCTTCACATTTCAACCCCACGCAGTTTCTCTATGAGTGATTAGCTAGCTAGGTCGGTGAAATTCGAAGCGAGTAGCAGCAGCAGTAGTAGTAGCGGTTTCAGAATCGGAGAGGGAATTCGAAAGCCCTCAGGTGAATGGCGGCTCCAGAATCCGGCCCGCAGGGGCTGACGCGACGGCCGTCACGGAGCGCCGCGACGACGACGTTTTCGACGGAGGTCTTCGACAACGAGGTCGTCCCTTCCGCCATCGCTCCTATCGCTCCGCTTCTCCGCGTCGCCAACGAAGTCGAGCCCGAGCGACCTCGCGTCGCTTATCTCTGTAAGAAAATCCTAATCGCCGATCGCTGATTTTGAATGTGTTTGATTTTTTATTTCCGATTGTTGATTTTGATTTTCGTTTGGTTTGAATGTAAGGTCGGTTCTATGCGTTCGAGAAGGCGCACCGATTGGACCCCGGCTCCAGCGGACGTGGTGTGAGGCAGTTCAAGACCTTGCTCCTGCAACGATTGGAGAGGGTAAGGCGATTGTTTCTCACGCGCCGCCGCGCTTTCACATTTTTCTGCTTGTGCTCTGTTTTTTGTGCATTATATAACAAAATTAAGAGAAACCTGAGTGTTCATTGCTACCGTATATGTTCGTCTTTGTTTAAGTTTTGTGTATTTAATCAACATAAGGAAAAGAAATAGAGAGTAGTGGAACTCTAAATGTGGTGAAGGAGAGCGAGCTTGGACCATTTAATTACTTAAATGTTGGCCCAGGGCTTCGCTAATATTAATTATGTATTGTGCACATTAATTACATCTACTTATGGTATTTGTAGTTTTCTTTATTGATCAGGAA
This sequence comes from Fragaria iinumae, assembly GCA_009720345.1. NCBI lineage: Eukaryota > Viridiplantae > Streptophyta > Magnoliopsida > Rosales > Rosaceae > Fragaria > Fragaria iinumae. The sequence continues at coordinate 17,454,293 of CM019117.1, read as the reverse complement.
ATGGAGTTGAAAAATTGATTATATCTCAAAAGCTGATAGGTATCTGTATCTGATAGATTAGGTATTTCCTAATTGCTTCAATGTTTTGCAGTGCCAAGGGCTTTTTTACTTACTGCTGTATTCATGTTAAATAGTACCCTGAATTTTGCTTTAGGTGCTCTTGAGCTCTTCTTTCAAGTTTGAGTAGTAAAGCTCCATCGTGTTGTCCAACCTACAGATAGCATTGAATCTGATGTTAAACTTGTTTGAGACAGGAAAATGCGTCAAGTCTTTCTGCTCGAGTTAAAAAGTCTGATGCCAGGGAAATTACAAGCTTCTATCAGCAATATTATGATCATTATGTCAAAGCTGTTCAAGAGGAGCAGGTAGACAGGTATGGATATCATCGTCCTTCTTCATCTCCCCTAACTCGTTTTCTTTTCCATTTATAAATAATTAAATAATTAAATAATTAAATATTAGAGTTCATAGCGCACTTGGATATTGTTTCTGAATTGGAACATTTATTCAAATCTCAACAGAGCTCAAGTGAGTAAAGCCTACAATACTCTTAACCAACTTTTTGAAGTACTTTGCGGGGTTAACAAGTCAGAAAAAGTAGAGGAAGTTGCTCCTGAGGTTAGTTTCAATTATCATTCTATCATCTAGAAAGATTATATCAGATATCTGAAGTGCATTTTGGTCCTGAATTCGGCTATATGTTATCTCTGGTAGCAATGTCCTCTTGTAACTTTTTTCAACATTTTTTTTTTGTGAGCAGATTATTGCAGCTGCTAGAGATGTCCAAGAAAAGACGGAAATATACGCCCCGTATAATATTCTTCCTTTGGATTCTGCTGGTGCTACACAGTCTGTCATGCAGCTTGACGAGGTATCTCTTTGTTCTATGTTAATTTAATTTTGCGACTTAGGAATCGTTGGCATCTCCTAATTGAACTTGATTTGTTTTTTCCTTGTTACAGGTTAAGGCCGCTGTTGCTGCACTATGGAATACTCGTGGTTTGAACTGGCCAAGTGCATTCGAGCAGCACAGACAAAAAACTGCTGATCTGGATCTCCTCGATTGGCTTAGGGCCATGTTTGGCTTCCAGGCATGTATTCAAATGATGAATTCTAATGGTGGCTAATAGTCACCCTATGCCGCAAAGAATTTATTAACATTCCTCTATTTTGGTTGCTGCAGAGAGATAACGTTAGGAACCAGAGAGAGCATTTGATATTGCTACTTGCGAATATGCATATAAGACTCCATCCCAAACCTGAACCTCTTAATAAGGTATGGTTTCCTATTATCACTGAATCAGTTATATTTGATCTCTTCAGTTGGGTGATGTTATTATTTTTCTCAAATGGTTGGATTCATTTATGCTAAATCTTGTTGCTAGTTGGAGTATTAATATTACTATCCTCTATTCTGCTCAGAAGATAGTTCTCGCTAAATAGTTGTTTTTTCACGCTTGTCATCTTGCGATTTAAATGTTCTCTTTTTTGCAGCTTGATGATCGGGCTGCTGATGCAGTTCTGGACAAGCTTTTTAAGAACTACAAAACGTGGTGTAGATTTTTGGGACGAAAACATAGTTTAAGGTTGGATGTAAAAGCATTATCTTTGTATTTATTTATTCTTTAGTACTTACTTTTTGCATCTAATGCTCGGTTTGCAATATGTATTTGCTGAAATAAACAAAATCTTGTTCGATGTAGGCTACCTCAAGGTCAGCAAGAAGTACAACAGAGGAAGATACTTTACATGGGTTTATATCTTCTCATATGGGGTGAAGCAGCGAATGTTCGCTTTATGCCTGAATGCCTCTGCTATATTTTCCATAACGTAATATTTGTGAGATTTACTTATTCTTTAATTTGTTTCTGGAATTCTTATGGAAATCATAGCTTGACTTTTGGCTGGAAATGATGGCAACTATACATTCAGATGGCATATGAACTCCATGGTCTCTTGGCTGGAAATGTCAGTATCGTCACTGGGGAAAATATAAAGCCTTCTTATGGTGGGGATGATGAGGCCTTTTTGAGGAAGGTTATAACCCCCATATACCGTGTGATCGAAAAGGTATGTTGTCTGTACATATGCATTGCAATTGAGTTTCAGGTCTTCAAGCTGTCAGTATGAGGATTTTTCTTATCATGTTCTAGGAAGCGAAGAAGAGCAGCAATGGAAAAGCTCCTCACACAGCCTGGTGCAACTATGATGATCTAAATGAATATTTCTGGTTTGTGTTAATCAATATCAGAAGAAACTGAATAGGATTTTGTTCATATTTGGTTTATATAAATGGAGATGGTTCTGTTTTAATTACTGATTTTCAGGTCATCTGATTGTTTCTCTCTTGGTTGGCCCATGCGTGATGATGGTGATTTTTTTAAATCAACTCGTGACTTGGCACAGGTACTCTTACAATGTGACACATTGGTTTTATTATATTTGTTTCATGGCTCTTGCATAACAGAAATCTTGTTTCAGGGAAGAAAGGGCTCTAAAAAAAAATCTGGAAGCACAGGAAAATCATATTTTATTGAAACTCGCACATTTTGGCACATCTTTCGAAGTTTTGATAGAATTTGGACATTTTATATACTGGCTCTACAGGTAATTATTTACAACAGTGTGGAATTTCTTAAATGACAGTCTTTGTACTCCTTTTACACAGCTGCCTGTATGAATAATTCATTTCAAACTGGTAAACAGGCTATGCTCATTATTGCATTCAGCAAGGTTTCACTGCTGGATATATTTCGAAAGGATATCCTAGGAGATCTCTCAAGTATTTTCATTACAGCAGCATTTCTTCGAGTCCTTCAAAGTATGACATTCTTACTTAAACAAGCAATTCTCAGTAACTAAAAGAATAAAGGATGCAAAGACTCAAAAATGTCTTGCTTCCAAATGGCAATTCCAAATGTTATGCATTTTGTATCTGCATCTTATACAACAATAGTTATTACAAAGAAGCACATTCACATGAATGATTGAAGCCACATTGTCTGTTTACCTTTATAAGTGAAGAACTGAATTTCAAAGTTTGAATTTCTGCATTATTTCGAATAGAAAAGCTATGTTCCTTAGATGCTTTAGTATTTGATCTGGCTGCTGATATATCACATGAGCTGTTCTGCAAATACTTTTGTAGACATAGTTGAGTTAAAAAAGATTTCCAGTTGTCTTTTGGTATGTACATGATGCTATTATAGGAAAAGTACTCTTCCCAGATGGTCTTAAAGCATTTGGCTGTGGGAGAGCTTCCCATTGAAGATTACCAGATGTTCTGAGTTCTGACAGAAATACGTATTCATCATGCATTTTTTACTTTCCAATTACCTTTGAGACTTAAAACATATGAAGGAGACTAGGTGTGTTTTAAGCTATTTTTTTTGTATTCATTACTCTGAAACATTGTATGGCTACAGAAATCTGCTACCGGCCTTCGTCATCTCAGTAGATTTGATTTTTTTTAACCTTTACCTATTCAATTCTTACACATCAAGAGAACTTCTGAAAACTCCCTATCTTAACCACCTTATGAGCTCATAATGAAGGGGAAATACGAAAGTGATAGCTAGTTTTTAAGTGAAGAATTAGCAATATGCTGAAACTTCACAGTAACATGTAAAACTTATTTTTCTCAAGTTGATGGTATTTATTTTCCCTTATGCTTACTTGCATACTAATTTTGATTCTTAAAGATTCCATCTGTCATGCAATGTCTAGAATGCCACAATACATGATCATCTACTGTTTTTGAAGGAAAAATTTGCTCTTTGAAAATTCTTTTAAGCCTGGCTTTTCTCATCTCAGATGAGGAATGAAATATATCTGTTCAAAGTAAATTCTTTATCAATCTTTAATCTTATCTACTTTATATCGTGATGTAGGTATTCTGGATATGGTTTTGAACTTCCCTGGGTATCACAGGTGTCGGTTCACAGATGTCCTGAGAAATATTCTGAAGATAGTTGTTAGTCTTGCGTGGGCAGTCATTCTTCCACTACTTTATGTGCATACCTTCGAAAATACCCCTAAACAACTTGCAGATATACTGTCATTCCTAAAGAAAATTGATGGAATTCCATCATTATATCTATTCGCTGTTGCAGTATATTTGCTTCCAAATGCCCTGACAGCAGTTTTGTTCCTATTCCCAATGCTCCGTCGTTTTATTGAAAATTCAGACTGGCATATCATCAGGTTGCTATTGTGGTGGTCACAGGTATTCCGGTCACTTTTACCTCTTTCTTTCCCCAATGTTCTAATATTCTTGAATCCAATTGGGTCTGTTAAGGGCTTTAAGGCATGGTAGTTTGGTTGATTCTGGGTAATGGGTAGACCATACCCATTGAATAAGACCAGAAGTTAAAAGTGGAATTTAGGATAATTTTTTCCAGTCATGTTTTATTACATGATAGTCCTAGTATGAAACCACAAGGTTCGAGTGTAAACTGAGTTTCTCCATATATAATCTGTGAAACTCAAAGCTTGCTGGGTTTGAATTACATGGATTCATTGCAGTATGTTTCCCTAAATCATCCTGTAGTTCCTTGTGTAAAGTGATATACTGTATGTCTGTATTTCTTTCTTGATAAAATTTTCAGACAACCTTTTTGTTTTGACTTCATGAAAGTCGGAGCATTTTTTATTATCTATTTTGATGCATACACTTATTTCCTCTGTACAGAGGTCTATTGTTATTTGAATAGGTAAACTGTAAAAAGTGGTTTTGATGGATCTTTTACTCTCCTACAGCCAAGAATATATGTCGGAAGAGGAATGCATGAAAGTCAATTTGCCCTTTTAAAGTGAGTTTGATGGCGCATGCACCATGTGTCATCCCAATTCTATGCAGTTTAATCCTTTTCCTTTTTTCTTTGGTTGTTGATTGAGATTCATATTTCCTCTGCAATTTGCAGGTATACTTTTTTCTGGGTGCTACTTTTGGCTTGCAAGTTTACAGTTAGCTATTTTGTCCAGGTAATTCGTTGTATATGTTATTCCTTTCTAGAAGTTTTCTTAATAAATCAGAAATGGTAAATGATTTTTTTGTTAATTTATGTGGTGTCTGTCTCTTTCCCAGATAAGACCTCTGGTAAAGCCAACAGAAGACATAATGAGTATTCGTCGTGTTAGATATCAGTGGCATGAATTTTTCCCTGATGGTACTCATTTCTTTTGCTCCCATGTTTCTGTGATTTTCAACATTTGGGTTGATACTAATTAGTCATTTACTGATGCAGCTCAACACAACTATCCAGCAGTTGTCTCGCTCTGGGCACCTGTTATCTTGGTCTGTGACACTAACTTCCAATTGTTGGAATATTTTCGTTAGTTTATCAGTTTCCTGGACATAAATATTTCTTCCACTGTTGTTAATATAAAACCATACAATACCAAATATTCAATGCAGGTTTATTTCATGGACACACAAATTTGGTATGCTATATTTCAAACATTGTATGGAGGTATTGTTGGCGCCTTTGATCGCCTAGGAGAGGTGATTCTTCAGATTTATTTCTTTCTCCCTCCACCCATATATTTTCTGTTTCCTCTTCTAGAACTATTTATTTTTCTTTCAAATTATGCAGCCATGAATTTATACATCCTGATAAGATAAAATTCTATAACTTTTACTCTATGATTTTCTTTCACAAGGAACATGATACCTGGGCCAAAAGTAGATAAATTGGGCACTACACTAACAAAAGTTATTGGATTGTGTGGTGATTGTCACTTAATGAAAAATTGAACATGATCATTTTTATTTTTCCATATCAATTTGTTAGATTTGAGAGTAGTTAGATGGATAATTCCCTAAAGCAAATCATATTAAATTAATGAATGCATGTTTTTGAAGCAAAACCAAGTAGTTTACATTCTACATTGTTGAAGGTGATATGATTGTGTATGGATATGTTACTTCAGTTGGGAACTCTTTACAACTATGGAGAGCATGACTATAACTGTTTTTCATTCTAACTGAACAGTTAAGTTGGATATGTCTCATTTTAAATATGTCTCTGGTTAACATTCACATATATTTTTCCTCCTGCAGATTCGAACTCTAGGCATGCTAAGATCCCGGTTCCAGTCTCTACCTGGTGCATTCAACACATATCTAGTGCCCTCGGATAAGTCAGCAAAAAGGGGATTTTCTTTCTCAAAGAAATTTGCGGAGGTAATTTGTTTATTCAGTATATAATCTTGACGAGCAGATTTTTAGTCATCAGAACACTGAAATAAAGGATTTTGTAATTAGCAACATGATTAATATCTGTAGGCTTCAGCAAGTAGGAGAAGTGAAGCTGCAAAGTTTGCTCAGTTGTGGAATGAAGTGATATGTAGCTTTCGTGAGGAAGATATCATCAGCGATAGGAAATGCTCTGCAACATAATTATTGCTTTCTTCATCTTTTAATTTATTCATCATGAGGTGAAAACTAAACTGGTTTTCCTCTACTTCAGGGAAATGGATCTGCTGCTGGTTCCTTATTCTTCAGATCCAAGCCTGAAAATAATTCAGTGGCCACCTTTTTTGCTTGCTAGCAAAGTCAGTACCTCACTTTTAAACCTGTGTTTTAGTTGCATGATTTTATTGCTTACTTTATCTTCCTACAGATCCCAGTAGCATTAGACATGGCAGCTCAATTCAAAAACAAGGACGCTGATCTCTGGAAGCGGATATGTGGGGATGAATATATGAAGTGTGCTGTGATTGAATGTTACGAATCTTTCAAACATGTCCTCAAGGCTTTGGTAGTTGGAGATAATGAGAAAAGGTAGTTACTGCTGCCTAATATTCATCGGTTTTTATGGCTAACCATTGGTTAAAACCTGATAAATTTCATTCCAATGGTTTTTCAAGTCCTCTTGTCAATCGCTCCTTGGGGCCTCATGCCCCCCCACCCTCTATTTCATGAAAATAGTATTGGTTTAGAAGTCCTCTAAAGATAATGCTGTTAGTTAGCTTTACCTTGAGATCACTAGTTAATTTATTACACAGTTTTCACCTGTTCTGAGATTAGAACAGAACTTCTTACGGTTGACTTCTTGATGACTGATTTTGCGACTGTTTCACTTGAAAGACTGATGTTCTTCTGAGATATACTTATCACTTGAAAGATAGTGTTCATTCTTCTCATTTGTTTTTCTTGAGCCAGTGTATATTATTCAAAAACAATAGTGAATTTTACCTTACTGTGCTAGTAAGTATTCTGATTCGCTTCTGATTTAACAGGATCATTGGCATCATTATTAAGGAAATTGAAAGTAACATTTCCAAGAATACATTTCTTGACAGTTTTAGAATGGCCTCTTTACCCACTCTTTGCCAGAAATTTGTAGAGCTTGTGGTAATCTTGGTGAGTCATCTATAAAAGACCAATAAATCTGCAGCATGTATTTGTCTTTGCCATTATGTTAATAGAAACTGACAGATTCTTTCATGTTGCAGAAAGATGGTGATTCATCCAAACGATCTGCGGTGGTGCTGCTGCTGCAAGATATGCTAGAAGTTGTCACTCGTGATATGATGGTGAATGAGATCCGGTTGGTAACTTTGATTTATTCGCTTTGGGGGAAAATGATGAATTGGTTTAGTTACAATCCAAGGGCTCACTTTAAATAATAATAACGCTTGTAATTTTTCATGTGATATTTTATAGAGAGGTGGTTGAAGTTGGTCACAGTAGCAAGGACACTGGAAGGCAACTTTTTGCTGGTACTGATGCAAAACCTGCAATATTGTTTCCTCCCCCAGTTACAGCACAATGGGAAGAACAGGTATGTCTCTTGCAATTCTTAGAAGTTAGAACAATTAAATTTTCAATGAATTTCAGAAACTTCTGATAATACTCAGTTCAATATATTTTCATGAAAGATGACATCTCTATTTGCGATTATTCTTCTAGATAAGACGCCTCCATCTGCTGTTGACCGTTAAGGAGTCTGCTATTGATGTACCAGTAAACCTTGAAGCACGTAGAAGGATTACATTCTTTGCAAATTCATTGTTCATGGATATGCCCCGTGCTCCCCGTGTCCGTAAGATGCTTTCGTTCAGGTTTGTGCATATTTCCATTTGTTCATTGCTTCCTGAAACTTAAAGTGGTGTTTCATTCAAATTCCATGTGGTCGAATCAATTTAATCATTTGGCTTGGAAGATTTTGAAAGGTGTACAGCCTTTAAACAACCCAACCTTAGAAAGCATCAACTGGATATTTTTATTAGGTTTGGAAGATCTTGAAAAGGGTACAGTCTTAAAACATTTCACCCTTAAAAAACATCATTTGACCAAATATCCCAATAGTTTTGTAAGTTTTCTTACCAATCTATAGTCAGTAGAAGGGTGTCGGTTTTGTTCTGGTCTAAAGTCAGTTTGAAACCTATTGTATATCTATATCATTTAAGATCCACAGCTTTTATGGGTTATCTGACAGGACAATTCCTGCATAATAAGTTATCTGACAGGTCAACCTTTTGAGCTTTTTCAATCTTAATCGTCTGAATAATAATCCTGTTACTTTTTTTGTTGTCAACAGCATCTTGACTCCCTACTACAGTGAGGAGACTGTGTATTCCAAAAGTGACCTTGAGATGGAAAATGAAGATGGTATATCAATCATATATTACTTGCAGAAGATTTTCCCAGGTTAGTGATTGCACTATCCTTAACATGTTGGACTTTCAGAAGCAAATGAGGAATGACATAGAGAATATCTTGTGGCTGTTATAGATGAATGGACTAACTTCAAGGAGCGGCTCAATTGTAAAGAGGAAAGTGAAATATGGGAAAGTGAAGAGAACATTTTGCAGCTTCGCCATTGGGTCTCCTTACGAGGACAAACGCTCTGCAGGACAGGTATTTGATACATTATCATCTTGTTCAGATTCCTGTATTGCAGTTAGTTCATGGTACTAATTACTTCTGGTATTGCAGTTAGAGGAATGATGTATTACAGACGAGCTCTGAAGCTTCAGGCTTTTCTCGATATGGCTGATGAAAAAGGTAAAACTAGTAGCATATGTTATCAATTTCTTGCATAATTTTTATCTGAGGATCGGAATATTTTGTGAGATTTGTATGTCTTTAGTGCGATTTTGATTACGATCTCTGCCTTACTTGATGTATGCAAATATAGTAGATGGCTACAAAGCCATATTAGTCTTCTTTTTCTTCCCGCAGTGTATCCTAACTATCTGATTTTCGTTTTTGTTTTTTTTCATTTTTTTTTCACTCATATTGGTTAGCAGTACTGTGTCTAACGAAGTTGTCATTTTGGAGGTAAATGTGGTTTCCTAATGTTTTAGTCATGAGCAGAGATACTAGAGGGCTACAAAGCCATCACGGTTTCACCAGACGATGAAAAGAAGAGCCGGAGATCCCTATTTGCTCAACTAGAAGCTGTGGCTGATCTTAAATTTACCTATGTTGCTACTTGCCAGAACTATGGCAATCAGAAGCGAAGTGGAGATCGTCGTGCAACTGATATCCTGAATCTAATGGTTAAGTATGTCCCTCTACCTGATACATCAAGATATTTTCACAATTTGATTCATAAAACGTATTATTGCTGAGTTCATCTTAATTATTTCTTGTCCTCCGACAGTAATCCCTCTCTCAGGGTTGCATATATTGATGAAGTTGAAGAACGAGAAGGTGAAAAGGTGCAAAAGGTTTACTATTCTGTGTTGGTCAAAGCAGTTGACAATCTTGACCAGGTAATCTTTTGACATATTGCAGAATCATAAATTTCCTTTTCCTTTGTATAGCTAAAGAACTCATTATCATAATAACTTTCTTTAGGAAATATATCGTATAAAATTGCCGGGCTCAGCAAAGATTGGAGAAGGGAAGCCTGAAAACCAGAACCATGCAGTAATTTTTACTCGTGGAGAAGCTCTTCAGGCTATTGACATGAATCAGGTAAACCCTATAATAATCCTGTTATGATATGTTCTCTTTTGATTCCAGCCAACTGTGATGTATAACTTCGCCAATTTCTTCTAGGACAATTACTTGGAAGAAGCTCTCAAGATGCGTAACCTTCTTGAAGAATTTAATGAGGATCACGGAGTGCGTCCGCCTTCAATTTTAGGTGTTCGTGAGCATATATTTACTGGAAGGTTGTTTTTACTTTATATTTTAAATTTTATACATTGTTTTGTTACATTCGCATATTGTAATCCTAATTACTTTGATTCTTATTACATTGGAATTGCAGTGTTTCTTCATTGGCGTGGTTTATGTCAAATCAAGAAATGAGCTTCGTAACCATAGGTCAAAGAGTTCTTGCTAGACCTCTTAAGTATGTTTTCTCTTACATACTGAACTATCTATTTTTTTTAAAGATAGAGCAATACTGTTTTTCAAAATATATTGCAGGGATCAGACTTCCAACAAATAAATGTTGCCATTCTTTAATATACATAATAGCTGGATATCTGGATTATGTTGCTTTAGTTAATCACAAGCTTCTTTATGGGATATTATCTACATTCTGTGAAATCTAACCTCTTCATGCCTTTTCCCCATCCTTTTACATCTGGAGTTCACCTTTTTATTTTTTACCTGCTGCATTACTTTAATGTTGTCAAATAAAAATTGTTTCATAGATCTGAGGCAATAAAATTTTAAATAGGGGACTAACCATTTTGCTTTTGTTGGATGTAGGGTTCGCTTCCATTATGGACATCCAGATGTCTTTGATAGAATCTTCCATATTACTCGTGGTGGCATGAGCAAGGCTTCTCGTGGCATCAATCTCAGCGAGGATATTTTTGCAGGTAACTTTCTTGAATAAAAACATTCACATGCACAGAGAGAGACATCTTTCTTGCTGGAAAAAAAAAAAACAAACTTTGCTTCATACTATGATTTATAACATGTAGGTTTCAATTCCACTCTAAGAAGAGGAAATGTCACTCACCATGAGTACATCCAAGTGGGGAAGGGTAGGGATGTCGGCCTCAACCAAATCTCTCTCTTTGAGGCTAAAGTTGCTTGTGGTAATGGAGAGCAGACACTGAGCAGAGACATCTATCGATTAGGGCACCGTTATGATTTCTTCCGCGTGTTGTCGTATTACTTCTCAACAATAGGATTTTATATCAGCTCATTGGTAATCATCTATTTAATTGTTACTTTATCTTTTCATTGTTAGTCACAGTCTGACAGAATACTGCTGTGCAAATTATATTTTGCTATTCTTAGTCAAATAATTCTGGTATATGTTTTAAGATAATCTAAATGTACATCTTGATAGTATAGTTTTAAATCTTCTTAACTAGCATGATGACATTATCATTTTTGTTGTGCAGTTGGTTGTGATGACGGTCTATGCTTTCCTGTATGGTAGACTCTACTTGTCATTAAGTGGAATGGAAGAGACAATTACAAACTTTGCTGCCACCAAGGGAAATAATGCTCTACAAACAGCCATGGCTTCACAATCTGTTGTTCAATTAGGGTTGTTGACGTCCTTGCCCATGATTATGGAAATTGGACTTGAAAGAGGGTTCAGAACTGCATTAGGGGACACGATAATAATGCAGCTACAGCTAGCATCGGTTTTCTTTACTTTCTCACTGGGTACAAAGGTTCATTATTATGGGAGAACAATCCTGCATGGTGGGGCTAAATACAGAGCAACTGGTCGTGGCTTTGTTGTTCGGCATGAAAAGTTTGCTGAAAACTACAGGATGTACTCACGGAGTCACTTTACGAAAGGCCTGGAGCTTATGGTACTGCTTATTGTTTATATGATATTTGGCTCAGCAGCAGATGGCTCAGCAGCATATCTCTTCATCACATTCTCCATGTGGTTCTTGGTGCTTTCTTGGTTGTTTGCACCCTTCCTCTTCAACCCTTCGGGATTTGAATGGCAAAAGATAGTAGAAGATTGGGATGATTGGTCAAAATGGATAACTAGCCGTGGTGGTATCGGTGTGCCAGCAAATAAGAGCTGGGAGTCGTGGTGGGATGAAGAACAGGAGCACCTGCAGTTCACGGGGATGCTGGGACGCTTTTGGGAGATTGTACTTTCTCTGCGCTTCTTAATTTTCCAATATGGAATTGTGTACCATCTCAATGTTTCCAGGGGTGATAAAAGTATCATGGTGAGTATATTATTACACGTCTTAGTCTTTTCCTTATTAGCTTCATTTTCTCTCTGAAGATGCAACAAATTCCCCCAAGAATCATTAAGCTCACAAGTAGGATTCCAGTTACATGTTCAACAAACTGTCCTAGATAGATTATCCTAGGCTAGTTTGATAGGGAGAGTATTAAGTATTACATATATAAATTTCCAATTCTGAGCATATGTTTACAAATTTGACGCAACAACCCAGATGTTGAAGTGATTCAGTGACGTGTCATTCAGCAGATGTTTTCTTTTGCATGCTCCATGCTCCTAGTAGTTTGAAGATGAACTAAGTTGGAACAAGATGCTGATGCAACTGATACATAATATGGTTATCCAAAGAGTCCAAGTGTAGCACAGGGTCAAGCATCATACTGCAGGGATAAGGATGTAAAGGGCTTAGAAAAATAAAACGAATACGATATTCCTTGATGAACTGCATAAAGCGTATTGATAACCACTTTAATTTATTGAGACTCATTTTAAATTATGATTTCAGGTTTATGCTCTGTCGTGGCTCGTCATTCTTGCTGTGGTGATTATCCTCAAGGTTAGTGTTCAAACTTGAAATACATAAACTTTCCGAGTGCAAGTGATGTTTCATAGCCACTGACCGGTAAACACATTTGATTTGCAGGTTGTATCCTTGGGTAGAAAAAGGTTCAGTGCTGATTTCCAGCTGATGTTCAGACTTCTCAAGTTGTTCGTCTTCATTGGCTTCGTAGTCACCATTGCGATACTTTTTATTTTCCTTAATCTCACTGTTGGTGACATCTTTATAAGCTTACTGGCCTTCTTGCCTACTGGGTGGGCGCTACTTATGGTACGCATCTGAATCCTAGTCTGTTTGATCAATTATCTCAAAGTGCAATGGTGTGTTGTGTGATGAATGTGGTGTGTTGTTGTATATCACGATGGAGCAGATATCACAAGCATGCAGGCCAGCGGTGAAGGTCATCGGAATGTGGGGGTCTATAAAAGCTCTAGCAAGAGGGTACGAATACGTGATGGGACTGGTTATCTTTACCCCAGTGGCTGTCATGGCATGGTTCCCCTTTGTCACAGAGTTCCAGGCCAGGCTGCTATTCAACCAAGCTTTCAGTCGAGGGCTTCAGATCCAACGTATTCTTTCTGGTGGGAAGAAGCAGAAGTCTAAGTCTAACTAACCCCATTGCCTATTACCTACACACAACTTATAATTCTACAATACACAGACCACGTATATTTGGTCATGTAAAGCAGCTACGTCGTGTACATCAATATATACAGTTCTTTTCAATTCTTCTTTGATCGATACATCCTATCCTGGCCCCCAGCAGAATGAGCTAGCCTACTCGTTCCTACATGCACAAAATGTAATTCTAAACTCTTCTTCATAGGCATTGCAATCTTCATGATTTTGTAGAACTTAAGCCAAACTCTTAGAGTCAAAATACAAATAGTTGTGATATTTTCGCAATGTTGAGCATGCACTGATTCGATACCTCAAATTTCTGTGTCGATTCATGTCATTAAATTCAGGAGAAATGTTTGAGGAGCAGTCCTGAATTCCTCGAGCTCTTTTTAAAAGGCGTATACAAAAAAGAGACAAGTTAAAATATAGAGCCAACACTTTAGGTAAAGTTCATCTATTTCTTCCTTTCTCTCTTTGATTCTTGAATCATTATTTTCTCCATTCGATCCATAGACGATTGATCTTCTGAAGCAAAGAGATTGATCAGTTTTGTTTCATGTCTGGGTTCTCTTATTTTTTTCATGTCTTTATTCTTGATAAGTTTGGTTCAATATATCTCTTTATCCTTGATAAGTTTGATTCGATTTTGCTTCTAATTAAACCCAACGTGCACTACTTGTTCAGAACAATTATGCTTTTTTGATATGTTTTATTTTTTTCTGCCTTTGTCTTATATTTATAGATTGTATAAGAAACTATTCGTTCAGAACAAATAAGGAACCATATGCATATTGTATATAATATCAATCCGTTAGTTACATTACCTTTTTTTTTGTCTTATATTTATAAATTTTTCATTCATGTGAATTGTTGGTTGATTCTATTTTTTAACTTTTAGATATGGATGGAAGAAATTTGTTGTTGATCTTGTTGTTGGAACTGTGGCATTTAGAGAATGTGTCTGCTTGTACAATTGTTGTGTTACTGATGTTGAAATTGAGGCAAAGACGAGATCAACGACTGGCTTTAGATAATCGATAATTTGTTAGATGTGAGACTCGGTTGATTTATCTAGATAGTATAATAGGCAATAACAATGATGCATGTGATATGTATGTTCAGGTAAATAAATTCATTAAGTTTCTAATACAAGTTGTCTTTGTTTAACCATACATGTTATTCTAATATTAGTACTCTTTTTTTTTGTAGCACATGCCAAAGGTTGGAGAAATAAAAATTATCTAATTTATGATCATCTTGCTGTGATTTTTGGCAAGGACCGTGCCAATGGAAGAGGAGTTGAAGCCCCTGCTGATATTGTGGATGTGCAAAGCAATAATGATATCAATCTTGAGAATCTGGTTAATGAGAATAACGTAAGTCCTGTGTCACTTAACTAAGAATGTAGCCAATCTGAAGGTAGTAGGAAGAATAAGAGAGTTGATGAGACTGATAAGATTGTTGTTGCTTTGGAGAAATTATTTGAAGAGTCCGGAAAGAGGATGCAAATGGTAACTGAGGCCATATTAAAGGGTAGTGAAGATCGCTCTGACATTGCCAAAGAATTGAAGAACATGAGATTATCTGTTGATGATCAAATTACTGCATTAAGAATCATCCTAGAGAGATCACAAAACATCTCTATCTTCAAGTCATTTGATGATGAGGTTAAAGCGGTATTTGTTCAGAACTTGCTTATGGGCAATAGATAGACAAGGATTGTTCTAAAAGCCACAAGTAGGTTGATGACTAACACTGATTTTTTTAACATGAACCTTTAACATTAGTGAAATGTTTTAACTATTCTTTTGATTGTGGTGGCTTCTTATATAAGAACTAATGAACACATGGGTATGTTTGAACAGCAAGTATTCATATCTTCTTGTTGTTTGCTTTTGCTGTTGTATAATAAACACATGAGTATTAAGCTTAAATGTGAGTTTTGCTTATGCTTTTTCCCTCTCTATATTGCATATTAGTGTTGATTCCCCAGTTTAAGAGAAGCCTACATGGTTTTTAACTTTTGACTTTGGTGGCTGCAGAGAAATGTTCTTTTTATTCCAAAATTCTCATTTAGTTGTTGCTATTGGATTGTGCATCTTTCTTTCAGGTTTCTTTTGGAGATTTTAATATTGTTAAAGGGGCATATCTATATTTGAGATACTTGTTGTTCTGTGTAGATCATATCAATTTTTTTTTTTAAATTTTTATTTTTTTTAAGAATTTCATATTAAAATTTCAAAGACCTTGTGAGATGGTAAGACACAATATAATATATGTGACAAGTAGTCTAGTCCAATGTATCACCAAACATGAGACATCTCTAATTTAAAATTTCTTTTTCTAATCTCATGCAACACCAAACATGACCCAGTATTAGTCCATGACAGTCTTAAGAATTAAGGAGGTGTAATGCAGTACATAATAAACCTTGGAATGGGGTATCAAAGTTGGGATATCAAAGTTAATAGGCATTTGTTAATGGCAACAAAGTTGGGATATCAAAGTTAAAAACAACAAAATTTGATAGTGGGGTATCAAATTAAAAACAACCCTATAGTTCCGAGTATTTCTTTTAATTCTAAACCTTTGATGGGAGAAGCAAACTTTCTACAGGATTTGAATCACATCAATAACAACAGGACATCACTGATCACTTTTTCTGTTTGTTTGTGCGCTACATTTATCTAAACTACAATGACATGAGTGCATGACGTTTCTTTTCCCAAGGCCAAAATCCAACTTCAAGAAAGAAATGTTGATATTATTCCTAAGAAAAACAAACAAACAATGTTCTATTGAAGCACTACAAGGAATGAAGAAATATGTCAGCTCTTTCTATCCATCATATTTTTTACACGTTGATAGACACGAACAAACTCATAAAACAACGAGAAGTCAAAACCTGGATCACCGCCACTTTGTGCAGGAACTTTGGAAACTGAAGAACTACATGGATTCTGACAAATAAGGAAATCAAAACCACCAAACCTTTTCATCAGACTTTCAAGTTTGCTGCTTGTTAGCTTTTGGATGTCATCAATTTGCTCCAACTGCCCAATTTGGCCAGTAGTTTCCCACCACCTCCTAAGAATCCTTCTCTTTGTCGCACAAGTCTCTACAGATACAACACCTTTCAAAGGAATGCCGAGCTTGTGTAAAGCTATCTCTGCCCCTCCTATTCCACTAAAAATTGAGAACATTGTTATTCCTGCTGGGTACAAATGCTTTAAAACAGACAGATGATAGGCCAATGTGTCTGTCTGGAAGCTATACTTGAGGGAAATAAGTTTTTCAATCAAGCCACTCTCACCAACTTTAGTGTGATTCAATGGATAGCCTAAGATTTGTTCCAAGTATTCAGGCTGTAAAGGACCCAACTTGTTTCGGCCAACCCATACAAGATTTAATAAGTTGCAATGATGAAGGATTTCTCTCTGTTTCTCAGGTGAGAGCATTCCACCACAATCAGAAACCGTTCTTCCAAGCCTATCACACAACTGAGATATGCCACTGGTTTCAGAACTGATGCAGGTCAATTGCTTCCTTGTATCCCACGGAGGCCACAAATTCTTTGCATATGGTATTACATCCTGAATGGTCATAGGTGGCTCTTCAGGAATGCGAAACCTGTTCTCGGTTGGGAGATTGTGTACATACCCTTCCTTTCTATTCAAGGCTGAGAAGAACTGACTATTGGCATATTCAGGTTGATGGTCGTACAAGAATTGAGAAACTTTAGACCAGGAATCATATGGTAGATTCAGAACATTTCCATATAAGAAATATGGGGCCTTACCGGCCATTTTGTTCCCACTCTTAAGTTTCAGATTTCCAACTTTGCAAATCTCAGGGTCTACTTTTTCTTCCATCCATGCAGAAGAGCTTGAATGATCAACATACTCTCGTTTTGGCCTTTTCCCTTTACGATTTTCCCCAAAATCTATAGGCCTGGACACCCTGAACTGAGGAACAGAATTTGAATCATCGATGATCTCTTGCTTAGGGCGCTTCCCTAGATAATTTTCTGCCAAGTCACGATCCCTTGATCCAGAAGCTGTATCTGGATAAAAATCCTCATTTTCAACTTTAACTGAACCATATGATGCCGTTCCGGACACGTTGCGTGAATGATCTGAATGGGATGTGGAGCACTGCACCGAATGTATTGTTACAAAGGTTAGTAAACCAATATCAGTAATGAATGTGAAGACCACACATTATCTAGCATGTACTTGGAATAGCCTAAATATGCTGGAGATCGAACATCTCTACTTTAACAAGGACAGTCACAAGCTGGTCATGTATCGGAATACCAAATTTACTAGTTGATTATAAGACTTACCTTAATTTTTTCTCCACAGCAATCATCATAAATTTTTCCTGTAACGATTGATTCTGCAAGATCTGTAAGTGGAGCTCCTGAACCTGAATTAGAAAATCATTGTCAAGAATCAGCAATAAACTAATGTAACTGTGTCGCCAAAATAAAAATCGTAAGGCAGAACTAATTTAACTTCAGTAAAGTTCACGAGTGATTCAGTTAATTCCCGGTCCCAGTAGACTAAATGTTACTGTTAACAATTTAAGGAAATTTGTTTTGTGTGAATGAAACAAAATTGTAAATGTAATGTCAGCAGAATTGAATGCTTATAAAGGTCATGATAAGTATTATAATTAAAATTAAACTGCCCCTCCAAACTGGCTTATGAGATATTGAGATAAAATGTTACATTCTATGTTCTTTTCTTCAGGTCCAGTAGAGCAACTATATCAAAGACTTACCAAACTTTTCAATTGCAACAGAAACTTGGTTCTCAGAGAAACCCATTTCAAGCAAACGAACTGACTTCTCCATGATTCCATATAATTTTTCATCGCTAGTATCCTGGGAATCAAAAGGTTCGATCACTGTACAATTATACGGTACACAGCGAAAGTGAAAATTAAACTTTTCTTCTTTTCAATCACTCTTCTCTGGAATTGCACACTGACTAACCGTAAATTGTTCAAAAGTAAACCACAAGAAATTATATTATCACTATTTAATGCAAAGACAGGTATAGACCTCCTTTTCTTCATCACCATGGACTGTATCTACATCATTTTCAAGTTTCACAGATATCTGAGAAGCAATGATAAAATCAACCAAGTCATTGATTGTAGCATCTTCACCTGATAGGCAACAAAATGGGTCAGTCAGCCTATATTGAAACATTATATATATATATTGTTGGAGGGAAGTAAAGTATAAAAGATCACCAAAAGAGTTAAAGCCAAGGTGGAATATCGGATACAAGTACTGATCATCTTTTTTTTCAAAGAATACTTATTAGAGGAAACTAAAGTATAAAAGATAACCATAAGAGTTAAAATCCAAATGATCCTTTTTCAAAGGCTATCCACATTACTAGATAGGTTTACAAGCACAAATCTGATGTTAATTGTATCATGCACGTGTACAGAAGTTGTCTCAGTTGTATGATAAATTTGGAAAATACATGTCAACCACTCACATGCCCAAAAGTGTTAAAACCAAAGTGGAATATCAAGATATAAGTACTAATGATCCATATCATAGAATATCCACACTATTAGAGGTTTGACAAACACAAATATGACAACCAGAAAAGCCTCTTGCTGTGAAATGAATATCCAGAAATTTCAACCTACCAAGTCTATTCATTGCAAACTCAACTTCATCTCTAGAAAAATTCATCATAAGTAAGGATGCCTTTTTTTCATCTTCAAGTCCATCAGGTAAATCAGGCTCCTGCCAAAAGTTACAGAGTAAGCTTAACATCATGCAAACAAACAAAACATCATTAAAAGTATAACTATATAACAAATAGCTGGTCCTTGGTCTGTCATGAGCGATTGTGAAGAGAGAAATTTTTCAAAACATGGTTTAATTATGTTCTTGAAGATTCATTTTAGCCTCCAGGAGCAAACTTTAACGGAACCCTTTTTTTTTTTTTTGGTCATTTTAACTGAACCTCATATTCCAATTTCAGTACAGCACTACAGATAACATCTTGAAGTCACCCAGATAAAACCCATTGACTTACAAAGTATATATTTCAATGTTTTTTTTATAGGAACACAAAATTGCTTAGAAAAAAATAGAGGATATACAAAACAGTGGATAATAAATCCTAACCAAATAAGAAGGGTAAGAAAAACACAAGAACAGACAACAAAAATTTGACCAAAACAAAGACACTAGTGACTTGCAGTGATCAATCACAACGAAGTCCAGTAGCCACCAATTGGGTCTTCTGGGATACATGAAGGTAACATTCAAAAAGACAAGATTGTAAAGTTTACACAAAATACCTCTTTTGGTTGAATAATACTAGAGACCTCCAGGACACTGCTTGAATCTTTGTCGCCAAATAAGCTATCAAGGGAATCTGATGACCCAGAATCTGATTTCTGTGCATCCTATTCAGTCAGAAACAGCTGGTTAAATATTAAGCATACAATATCAAGCAATTCTCAAATGCTTGATTAGAAAACCAGCAGTCATAGTTTGTGCCAAAAATTGATGTTTAGAGACAATTAGTGCTGGGCCTTGTACAATATAGGCCTTGTACAATATACTGTTATTTATTCTTCCTCTTCCCTAACAAACTTTTGACTATACCCAGAACTTCATTCCACATTTCTAATCAACTTAATAGTACACCCTAATTGTTATCTTCTCTCGCTTTTCCTTCTCTATCTGGTTTGTAAATGTGCGTTATACATCATTGTTGGGTCTGTGAAGCTTTCTTTGTTCCCCAGTATGGATTTTCTGACTACGTTTCTGTAAAGGTGATTTATGATCTTCAGTGTTCTCGTTAAAACATAATGTCCTTGTGTCATCCTTCTTTGTGGACAATATTTACCAAAAAAAAGATGAAGACTGCATTAAAAAGTCCGGATCCACATTTCCAGTAATATTGAAATGTTGGAGCCTAAGCAGACATAGTGCTTGTACCTCAGATAAAGCTGATATACTGAAAAATCAATCAATAGTTTGATCTTTCAAACAGTAAATAAATGAATAATTTACCCAAAGTTTGAAAGACTAACTTGTCAAAACCCTTTTATTTTGTAATCCAATATGGTGAGACTGATTTTCTGTGCATGAACTAATGAAATTTACAAATAGAAATGTTGAACACAAAAGAATCTACTACTTGAGCTTCAGCTATTGAATAATAGCGACCAGGTAAAGAGTGATTTACTCAATAAAGATATGGAATAACTTGAAAAAAAAAGAAAGTGCTGTGTAATACATACTTTACACATAACCTAGGGGAACAAGTAGCATGCAAATTATGAAGAAACAAGTGAATGGCACATCTTTAATCATACAATTTGACTAACATATGACAGGAAACTCAATACTTTCTAGAAACCACATGTGCTTACATACTTGATAAGATAAAAGTGTCTCCAACAACAGTTCGGCATCCTCTTCACCTACATTTGGAATGCAACAACAAAGATTAGCAGATCATGTAAACATAAACGCATAAAATGCATAAACATGCTGCATGTCTATGCGTCTGTAAATCCACACTGCCACTAACTATTCAACCCACAACAGAAATTTGGCCATAACATACCCTTTTCTCCAATCACTTTGTCCACGAGAGATGGCGAAAATCCCATCCCAATCATATTTGCTCTCATATTGCTCCCTGATGAGCTTGCATCATTGTTCTATAAGAAATAAAACAAGAAAAAGAATCTCAACCATGCATAGCTTTCTTTTCTTTTCTTTCTCAATCAGTTCAAAAATCCTTCACAGTCACTCTTGAAGTCTCATCCTATACATACATACAGATATATCATAAAGAATTGGTGATAGTATTAATACCCCAAAATGAGTTGGAAATGCATGATGAGAAGGCAAATCAAACTCCAAGATCTCTTCTTTGGGCGCAATTGCATGTTCATATCCACGGTCGTTTGAGTTGTTGGGCATATTGATGAACCTGCACAAGACCCACAATGGTGATTTCAATTAGCTTCAATACATAAAAAGAAACATGAATGCAGTACAGGAATTCGAATACCTGTAAAGAATGTAATTCAAAACGGTGCCCACCTTTTGTGAAAGAAGAGTGCCCCACCTGGGTTTCTGAGCCCAGCTCAGAGGCTATGGAGTAGTCTCTGTCTGTGAACTTGAGGAAGAAGACGACGACCTGCGCTTCTAAATACCCTCTGAGCCAACGACGTCGTTTCGGTCACTCTATAAATGCGATTTCGTTGGTATGAATACCTTAACAAGCTAAGACTCCTAGTCTAATTCTTTCATTTTGAAAGAAAAGCAGGCACTGATGCAAGCAGAGTTCCAATGTTCCCCATTTATGACACAGTTTTTATTTCTCTCTTAGATTCATTCATGGTAGAATGTTTGGTTACTAAATATTACAATTCATTGATGTATTAAATTTTTATTTATAGTATTTGAAATAATTATATTTTCATTTTTAAAATAAACTTGAAAGCTGAAATTAACACGCTCAGTAAATTTAAAAAATCTTTAATGGTTTAGATTTGTCCGGACTAAAAGATGAATTACATTCATTCTCAATCAAAAATTTACAATAGATTGAAACTGTAATTATTAAAAGAAATAAAAACATAGAGCCGCAAGAATCAAAACGAAAAAGCATAAAGCATATTGAATACAACCAACAAGTGCAGCGTTCCCGAGAAAAAGCAAAGCAAAATAAAACTACTAAACAAAGCAACGCATCGGAGCCAACATGCCATTCCCTCTCTGAACCGACCCGTGATGGACCGACGACGGAAGCTCCCCTCTCGCCAGCGACGATCATGGTGCTGCTCCTTCACCGTCCCGCCTTCCAGCCCCGACTCCCTCGCAAACCCTAAGCTCTCCTCCAAGCCCCTCCACAAGCTCGACGCTTCCTCCAAACCCGCCTCCGTCCCCAGCTCCCCCGGCAGCGCCAAATCCGCCCTCAGCTTAGTCGGCCGGATCGACCCCCGTCGGATCCTCTCCCCGGGTCGGGTCTCCCCTATCGACTCCAGCCCGATCCAGCTACTCGCCCCCGCCCCGCCGCCTCCGCCGCCCGCCGCCGTCGATGTGAGGTTGAATTTGAGAGGGAAGAGGGGCGGGGGTTTGGTTCTGGAGCTCAACTCGGAAGTTCTGAGCTCGAATTCGGAGCTGTTCGCCGGGCTGATCAGTGAGTACAGGAAGAGTAGTGCCGGGTCGAAAATGTGTCGGATTGAGGTGCCGGAGGTGGAGAATTTGGGTGTGTTTCGAGAAGCCATTGAGCTCATGTTTGAGGAGGATGACATCACCAAGCGTCTGTTCAAGATCGGAGTCTTTAGAGCTATTGATGTGCTTGAGGTCAGTCCCTACTCGCCACTTTCCTTTTTTTATTTTTCTTAATTTTGAGCTCGATAGTTTCTATGTATAGTTGTTTTCGGATTCATAGTTATCTCAGTTTACAAAGTATGCTGTTTGTTCTAGTATTATTCTCTTTCCAGCTTCTAGTTGGAAATGAAAGGGAAACGTGGAGGTTGGATCATTCTAATTCGACTAGTTATTTTTCGACCCTGTAATTGAATTGAAATACGTGTAGTCAAACAAACATGTAGTGCATCATGTATTCTACTTTGCATATCTTGATTGATGGGTGTACTGACAGCGGAGATGGTAGTGGGGGTTCTTCTTTTCTTGAGTAACCTCGTCTTGAGATTATAGGTACCAATTTATGTTATGTGCTCATATCCCGAGGGACTAAAAGTTAACTCAAGTGAGATATTCTTGAAAACCATTAAGAAGGATAGTGTACTCTGTTTTTACCCCACCAAGTGTCGATTGTCAGTTGTTGTGGTCATTGGGATATTTCTTTGATGATTAACAAAACGTTCCAAATTCCAGTCCATTATTAGCCTGCAGATCCCTTGAGGTTGTCTTCACTGATGGCCTTGTCATGGCATTTTTCTTCTTAAGATTTCCATGTTTTTCAGCCGAAATGAATATGGAATTGAATGAAGCAGGCTGGAAGCGTTGCCTTTGATTTTTTTGAGAGAATGTTGCCTTTGATTAAGATTCTATAATTTTCATTTGTTTGAATACGAAATAGAGGCTTTCTGCACTGTGGGAACTTGAACCTTTTCTGCTCTTGCTTGGTTTTCATTTCATGCCTTACATATCAATGTCATTCACCTTTATAAAAAAAAAAACTCCTTTTAGCATAGGTTGTCTGTACGTACCTTTATTTTTGAAAACATCTTTCATGCTCAAGTGAACACAATTAAGACATGAAAACATGAGATTGAACTTTAGACCACCAGCTTGTGTAGTGTAGTGTTATTATTTCTTTCTTTAGGAAGTCTTGGTATATGGTTGAAGAGTGGTCAGTGCAATTTAAGTTCTCTGTCACTTGAAATAGCTATGTCGTTTTTACATATCAAAACAATACTAGTTCATTGATATTTAAAAATTTGTTTGTGTATTGGTAAAAAGTTCTGTCCAGCCACATATCGGTTAGGTGTTCTCATGCAATGATGTTTGTTCATGACTTACACATGTGTTTTTCATACGTTTTTGATGGCAAGAGTTTGAAAGCACATGTATGTGAGCATGTTATGTATATGTTGGTATGCGCAAATTAGGAAGTTGAGTGACATTGGAATTGGCCTAAGATTGGAGAGAACTATATCACATTTTCTAAGGGTTATGTTATTTATATTAGTGCGCACTGTTGATAGACCCTTTTCTATTATTGCTAGGTATCTGCTGGCATCATGTTCACTAAGGGTGTCTTGTCCTGTTTAAAATATCTTGAGGCTGTTCCTTGGACTGAGGAAGAAGAGGAGAAACTTAGGAACCTGTTTACAAGGTTTAAGTTTGATGAGGCAACAACTAGAGACATCTTGGCTAGACTTTACTTGCTTGACTCTGTGGATTCTCAACAAAACTTGTCCAGACAACTTGTTTCGTCTATCACCACTTGTACAGATGTAAATGCAAGGCATGAGCTGAAGTTGTTAGTCAAGGGTCTCCTGTGCAGAAGTTCAGTGTATGAGAAGGACCATCATGACCTAAACAAGGAAGATATTTATGGTGTATGTCGATCATGTCTGTCTTCACTAGTTAGTCTCTTTGAGGAAGCCACTGGCAACATTTCCCATCAGAAAACAGGGAAGGAGACAGGTAAGCCTATGATAGAACGTGTCTCAAGGCAGGTTGATAATATAAACTGGCTGCTAGACATCCTGCTTGATCGGCAAATGGCTGAAGATTTTGTGGATATGTGGGCTGAGCAGGGAGAACTTCTTAAAATGCACGCCGATACTTCTCCTATGGTCAGGTATGAGCTGAGCCGAGTTTCTGCAATTTTGTTTGTTGCAATGGGCACCCGAAAACTGCAATGCCGGTCAGAGTCGAGATCAGGGCTTCTTCAGGCATGGTTTGGTCCAATGCTTTTGGATTTCGGTTGGCTGCAGAGATGTCGGAAGGGGCTAGACATAAAGGGTTTGGAGGAAGCTCTGGGCCAGACACTCCTTACGCTACCATTGAAGCAGCAGTATATGCTTTTTATGGAATGGTTTCGATATTTCTCAAAGCACAGCACTGACTGCCCTAACCTCAGCAAAGCCTTCCAGATATGGTGGCGTAGATCATTTCTAAGAGGCTCCGAAACATCTGCTATTGAATCCAGATGACTGGTGGAAAGTGTCAGTTTCCACTCTTGTATTGCAGTAGTGTAGGTGAAGAGATTCTGAAACATCTGGAAATGAATAATGTAGATCGACTCTCTAGATTTGTTGTATCAAGCTTTTAAAGCATAGAATGGCGTCTTAATATCGGATTTACTTGTCTTCCATTTTCTACTTTAAACTGTCAAAACTATTATGATCTGAGGCGTCAACCATACTAGATAGGACGACTACGGTTACCAAATACATGTTAAACTTTCATGTTCAATGAGATTGGAACATCAAATATGTGAGAAGCACAACGAGGAATGAAATAAAAACCTGAGAGACCATGGGACAAATTGATATTCTACACTTGCAAAATACTATTAGTCTCACAACTTTATTTATATATATGTTCTCCCCAGACACCAACCAAATTACCAAAAGATGGCGTATTAGCCCAAAAAACATAAACACTATGAATCTGAAACAAAAGGGTCAGTGATCATTATACTAGAACTTTTGGTTCATGGAGGTGGCTCAATTCTGCCTTGTTCTTCTTCTCTTGACGGGATCAAACACAGGCAACTTTCTCACCTCGATTACAAAGCAAAGCTTCCCGGTTGCAATATTCCGAAACATCCACACAGTGACCCAATGTTGGTTTTCAACCAATTTATGATCCTTGCGGAAAGCTTTCCATCCTGCAGTTAACACATGAATCTTGGACACCCAAGTTCTGAACTTCATGGGGTACTCCTTGCCAGCCAAATCATAAGTCATCACGTCAATTCCTTCGTTTAGATCTTCATTCTCATTCAACAATGGCATTAGGCGCTTTTGCACGTACTCTTTGCTCATAGCTAGCCTCGACTGCCCATCCCTCACATCACTAGGTGTCAATTGCTTCTCAAACGGCTCACTGCAAATTCCGATAAATTGGTGTAGGCTTGGGACTGGTGGGAGATTAGGAGGGGTATAGTTTCCATAGAACAATCCTTCATGTGGTTTTGCTGCTTGTGCAACATACATGGCTTCGACTTGCACTGCTTTCCGCTTAAGACCTAGTTGTAGATTGACAGGGTCTTCTTCTTGTTTTCGGATTTCCTGTGCACTTGGTTTGGCTTCGGCATGCGGGTATTTACTAGTTTGGCCAAGAGACTTGAGCTTAGTGTCCTCCAACTTCTGTATCTCCTCTTCAGAATCAATGATCTTATGCTTCATAAAACAAAGATCGAAAGCGGCCCTTGATATCCTGTTCATTGGTAAGACTGGTCGTGACTGCCCTAGAGTTTTCTCCCAAACTCAACTACGTTTCACATTCATGCCTTTTTTAATCATTTATTTTTCCTTGGGCTCTAAGTAAACTCACGGTACAAGTATTTTAATTGTAATAGAATAGGAAACTTGTGAATTTGGGTTGGACTATAACTCTATAAGCGTCCTAACACTCACATAGGTAGTATAGTATAGGACAATCTTTTCTTTATTTTATCTTTTTAATTTGAAAAAAAATATGAGAAAAGTTAAAATTACATTCTTGCTAACGTGAAAATGGGTGAGAGAATTACCATCAACTATGTATGATATCAGTCCTATAAAAAAAAAACAAAAAAAAAAAAAAACTATTTATGATATCAGCCTTCTCTGCTTTTTCTTGAATGATCACCGATTCACCATTTCATCATTTCACATAAGCCATATTATCAACTATGACATCATGATCAGTTTTATTCCAAGAAGCATGATCACCATACCTTCAGTCACACAAGCCAAAGCCCTCAACTCTCCATAAGTAGTGCTATAAGTGCCTCTGCAAATGTCTCAGCCCGTTATGTATGGTGGCTGTTTATAAATCAGATGAAAAACCCCTGCAACCTGATTGGGTTGTGTGAAACCATGTGCCCCATCATCGGAACACAACCAAGGATATGTGCTGCTACTAGAAGAAGTTCAATAATGACCAAGAGTTCCTCAACCAAACCATTCACCTCACCCACAGGCCGGCTTGCCTCATCAAGTGAAAGGCGAAAAGTATTTACTGAATAGTTTTCACGAAATGCTATTTCTACAACTGTCAAGAAACACCTCAATGGCATTAGCATGTCGCATTACTGATGAAGACTTTGTAAAAACCATGTCTGGAACAAGCTTCTTTTGTAGCCAGTATCCCATAGTTGCATAAGATTTCAGAACCAATGGCAATGTACTGAAAAGCTGCACCTGGAGTGCATTGTTCTTCTGCTGAGATTAACATAGTAATAAAATGGAACCAACAAGCTCCTCAACACACCTACACCATTTTGTTTTTTTAAATTTGTGAGATTGTTCTTACAAATTTGTGGTGCTTCGATCTTGATTACTCAAAGTATAAGGATAAAGAGTATGAAATTAACATATTCAATTGATCAAAGACACATCTTTGACATGATAGAGACATCTAGTAAACTGAAGCAAATTCACCTTCAGCTTGGTCAGAAGTTAACAACAGAAATAAGCAGGAAACTAATACTCAAAAGCCAATAAAAATAACAAAATTCATCTTGATTTATTGTATTAACTTTCAATTGTTCATACATACACTGAAAAACATGAAAAAAAATAAGGGAGATTTCCTTTTTTTTTTTTTTTTTTTTTCTGTACAAAACTACAAATATGATTTGAGTACTAATTGATCAACATGAAAGGAAATTCACTCTTATGATTGGCTTCACCACAGGTTCAGGAGCGGTTTGATAGTGCAGCACTTTAATGTTATCATACACAAGTTCCTCCAAGTTCTCATTATATGAAGAAGCAGCGGAAGGCCTAGGTGCATTGTTAGATTTTACTTCCCCCATTACGTGACCGCTGCTCATGTTCCCACCTGCAAATTCTTTGACTTGATGTCGATCATCTTCATGCTCATCCCTTTCTTTTGGCAAAGCTTGGTCTGCAACATTTGGCTCTGGTGCCAGTTTCTCTGCTTGATTAGAAGATGCATCAGCAACAAGAGTGTCGACTGGTGGGTTACACCTCATAGACTTGGGGTGCCTAGATGAGGGGTCAGTCTCTACACCAGCATTATACTCCCTTTTTCTCTTCTGATCCCTACATGTTCCATCTAGAACAGTTGCTTTAGACTTACCTTCATCTATATCGCTTGATGGTTGAGGGGAACGTTTCCTTCTCTCCCTAGTTACATTAGGTGTACACGAAGGTCGGATCCCTCCAGGAAATACAAACTCAGGGATTTTCTTGTTTACAAGGGATACGCCAATGTCCATTCCAGTCTTCCTTGATGCATAACCATTCTTCACAGCCCACTTAAACTCACCAGCACATCTAGTTAGATCAAAATGAAGCTTCTCACCTCCATTGGCTGGAAATTGTCGGTTACGTTGTAGTCCCATGAAGAATGAGCAGTTATGAAAAGTTAGGGATTTGTCTGAAAAATCACCAGGGTATGGGCGACACTGCAACTTGCCGTGAGTTTCATTCTCAACTATTAGTGTTAGTTGACGAAGCCGCGACTCAACCCAGCCTTTCCATTTCCTAAAGTCATCAGCACAACCTGCACTTATGAATATCTGCAGGTAACATTTATGTGCGTCAAAGAAAGCATATGACTCGAAAAGGGTACCCCAATCAGCCTCCTTGTCTGTTGCAATTTCCATGGCCTTACAAATGTCATATCCCCTCTGAAATTCCCCTGTCATGATACTCAAAGTATTGCACGACACATTGTAGCTAGAATTCATGGAAGGATAAGCTGGAGTGATTATAGGCATGACATGGTACCTGTCTCTTACATTTTTTCTTGGATCCCAGACCTGTTGTCCAAGCCCTTCTTTGATAGGGCAGAGTATTATAGGATTTGGCCAACGCCACTGAGTATAGACCATGAAGAACCGAGACACGTGTACACTAGGAGATGCATTTGGGTACAGTTGGCATATGAAAGCCACAAGCAATGCCCAGTTTATACCACCAAGAAACCCTGCAACATTCGAATAAACACCGCGACGCTTTGCCCATAATCTAATGCACCTTAATGTTGTGCGAAAATTCTGAATATTTGGGACTAACTTCAGAATTTGGTCTGTAACTCTACAACCATTGAGGCTTCGAACAGTTTGTTCATCACCAGCACTGACATGTTGTAGGATCGAGTCATGTGACAAATCCAAGTCTTCAGGAATAACTGAAAGTGATAGTCTTGCATAAACAAGATCAATGGAAACCCCATTGAACTTGAACTTCATAACTGGAACATAAGCATCATGCACAGGATTCAACTCAGTAACTTCTGGCATTTCAGACAAGATCTTGTACAGCTCCCCAAAGAAGCCCTCTTCTCTTGTTACGTATGCCGGTCCGACGCAGAGTGTATCTATATCTGCACCAGGGCTATGTACTCCTAGCCTGTATGACCCAAAGGTGAAAATCTTGGCATTTGCTTCTTCTACAAATTCCTCACCCAAACCTTTGGCTTGGCAAACTGCTTTAACCCATTGCTTTACAATCTCGTCAAGTCGGCCCAGAACTTCCTCCCTCATCACAGACTCCTCCCTACACTCATAAATCCCTGCATCGTTGCGCAAATACCTTTCAAGTTCACGACTTTTCATTACATCAAACTCAGTTGGTCTAGACAATGAAATTGGACCCATTTTCACAGATTTTGACTAATACTGATAAATCCTATAACAAAGAATCAAAAGAGAAAACCAGGACACAACAACTGAAGGAGATCAAACACAATTTTATAATATAAGGAGGAAAGATTACGATATGACTATAAGAAGGCACTAACAAGAAATAAAAAGGCACCAAATTTTTTTACAATAACAATCTTTCAATAACACTATCTCTCTCTGGAGAATAACTTTTGGGAACTCTTTCAACACTGATGATTGTGTTGCTGCCCTTTTATGTAGGCCACCAGTTATCCAATTCACTTGAGGATTGAGAAATGAGAAATCCTAATCCCTGAGGAAGAAGGACTTTGACACGTCCGTGCTAGTCCAACTTCCTATTTTATCCTACTCCTAGAGGGAGATCAGTTTCCCAGTCCAACTAACCCCCATTCTAAATTTTAATCATATACAATGATGAATTTTATTAGGTGATGATTCTTAGACATCGAGGAAATCTTTTTTACTTGACAACCAAGATAATAAACGTCAGAGATAAGAATATAGCAAATCAATTGTAATAGGATACATCAACCTCTCGAGAACTTTAGTACAATTTCTTGCTATAGTATAAAGCCTAAACCTTCTACTCTTTTACCGTACCCTACCCTAAAAGTCTAAAACCCTAAACCCAACCACCAGAAGTCGATCAGCCTTCTCCCAACAATCATGAGGTCATACATGTCACATCCAAAACCAATTGGCAATGGATGAAGTGGCCCAAACCCTTATAAACTACAGACAAGGTCCCATTTTTCCCGATATGGGATATATATTTCAACACGCCCCCGCACGTGTGGCGAATCTTCCCTTATAAACCACAGACAAGGTCCCATTTTTCCCGATATGGGATATATATTTCAACACGCCCCCGCACGTGTGACGAATCTTCAAGCCTAACACGTGGACAACATTTGGGGTGACGTGGAGTTCGTGTGACATTTGGGCTTCACACGTGGACGTGGGTAACCCGCCCTGATACCATGATAAAGCAGCATGTGGTTCATATCCAGAACCAATTAGCAATGGATGAAGTGGCCCGAACCCTTATAAACCACAGACAAGATCTCATCTTTCCCGTGGGATATATATCTCAACAATACAAGTGTGCTATGCAGCTATGGAGGAAAAAGCAATCAGGTTTAGTTGGGGTTTTGCCAAAGCTTTCAAGGGCATTCCAAACTCAGAAGACAAATTCAGATCGTCTACTGGGAATGGTGAGATCAGGTGTTGCAAGGCAGTCTACTGCTCATTCAAGTCTTTTAACTAGGGGCATAGTCGGAGCCGATGCGATTTCTGTTCTGTCTGGAAGGAAGTTTACTAGAGAATTAATCAATGCTACATGGACTCCATTACAGCTTAGGAGAAACTATGGAGCAAACAATGTCGTCGTTCCTCGCTTTAGTAGAACCATGTCTTCAGAAGCTAATTCAGAGAAACAGCCAAGAAGATCCATCTGAGACCTAGAACGACATATCTACTCTTGAGGATCCCTTTCGTGCTATTACATACAATACCCCTAGAAGCCAGTACTAACTATGGTTAATTTAGCTATCTAACTTGAGTCACTTCAATATTTAATACTAATAAAACTGTTATTTAATATTTAAGTATTTGTTAATTCAAACTAACCTCCGTTCTCTTCTGGGTTTAAACAAAGTGTTCTCTTCCTCTTGCCCTCCGATGCCACACAATTGCAAGTCTGTTCACAACAAGAGTGATGTCTGGCAAGCACTCCCATTTGGTCTCCACCTAGAAATCCGCTCTGAAAGTCGAGCTCATTTTCGTTTCAGTAAAAGCAATTGCAGCGGTTTCGGCCAGGTTTGTTTGTTGCTGAGTGGAAGTAGCTTATCCGATTCCCAGATATGAAAGAGAAACTAGGAATTGTGTGTTGCTTCGTTTGTTTGCCGGTTTTTTGGCGATTTGTGAAAAAGGATCCGTCTCGGTAGGTTGGTGGAGACCCAAGGTCACACAACTCCTGCTTGTTTAATTGGTGGCTCTCAGATTAAACTTCATCTTCTTCCAACTATTTGAATTGTTTAATCTTGGACCTTGAATCATTTAGGTTTCTGTGGCCCTATATATATCCATATCAAATCAAGGAGCACGTGGTATACATTCCTGGCTAGTTCCTCTGTTTTTTGGCCTGATCGAGTGAACCTTGACTGGTAATAGTATATTGATAGTTGAAGAACAGAGAAGATGGTTGATTTCCAGATCACTGACGGGGCTAAAGAGACCAGAGACTCAAGTTGTGCGTCTCAGAAAGTTGAAATCATTTAAAATGTCACTGATCACCTTTCAAAGGATAATGTTTCCTTGACCAAGGAAACTCGAGGTAAATTTGTGCTTTACATGTTGTTAACTTTACTAGTGGAGATACATAAATTATTAAATCCGGTACGTCACACCATATGACCTATGATAAATCTTTCTTTGTGTCTGTGTCTTATCCTCCTATTTCTCATGTCTTTAATGAAAATGGTGCATCTTTTCCGGTCTTAGGTGTTGGGTCTATCCAGGTAACACCGTCCATTGTTTTACATGATATCCTTTATGTACCCTCATTGTTTCATCATCTAGTATCAGTATCTCAGTTGAGTTCACAAAATAAGTAGTATGTGACATTTTATCCAATGTATGTTGTTTTTCAGAATCTGTGCACTCGGGTGATCATTGGCAAGGGAGACCTGAGGGGGAGACTGTTTCACTTAGATTGCATGTACGCAGGACAAGAACAACAAGCTTTGGAACAACCTTTGGCCCTGACATTGAGTTCTGATCGGTTGAGTGAGTTATGGTTGTGGCACAGACGTCTGGGACATCCATCTTTTGGGGTAATGAAAAAGTCCATGCCTTCGTTGTTTTTCGGAGTGAGTAAGTCTAGTTTGCATTGTGAAATTTGTGCTTTGGCTAAGAGTCATAGGTCTAGCTATCCTTCGAGTTTTCATTCTAGTAGTTTTCCATTTGAGTTAATCCATTCTGACGTGTGGGGTCCTTCCAAAAATTCTACTCCTTCTGGAATGCGATACTCACTACAAAAAAGAATTCAGTTAGCCACGAAAAAAAGCCGTCACCAAAGACCACTTTGCCGTCGCCAAAGAGCAACGGCGACAATATTTTTCCCGTCGTCGTTGAGGGTGTTGCCGTTGCTTTTGGTTACGGCAACAAGCCATCGCCAACTCTTTTGCGACGGCAGGCAGCAACTGCAAAAGCCGTCGCTTATTTGACGACTGCAAAAGCCGTCGCTTATTTGACGACTGCTTCTACCGTCGCAAATCACCAATTAGCGACGGCAAACTTGCCGTGGCAAATTCTATTTATAAATTAAAAAAAAAAATCTGGCAAGCACATTAACTTGCCAGATTTTTATTTTTACTTTTTTTTTTGGACAAAAGCTGTGCAAAAAGAAATTAAACATACTGAAAAAAATTGTTACATTCAATTAGAGTCCTCAAATGTCAATCTTAAGAACTATCAATATAAGCACATCAAGCAGTAATTTACAAGTGTTTCTACCAAATAGTTCATTGACACAAGCACAAAATCAACTAAGTGCAACTAACTATGTCAAAGCCTCCAGAACCAAAGTTTCAATTGTAGATCATGTTAAATCAGAATCAAAATAAAGTAGCATGCAAGTCATATGACTGGGGTAAGAATCAAAATAAATCAGACTTGTTGTATTCGTCCAATTCCATCTTGTAAGCCTCCATGGCTTCAGCAGCCTGGTCATTCCTGCGTAATTAAATGGAGTTCATGTTAGATATATACCAGCAATAAGGATTCTTTAGTATACATCATAGGGAATCATAAATATGAATCTCAATCACAAACATAAACACAACACTAAAAAACACATATCTTTATTCTTAACTAAAATAAGAGCGAAGTAACAAGCATGCATGCTATGCTTATCTGCATAGCAGAATTTTGAAGGAGTTTATTTGAGGCATACCATAATTCTAAGGCAGAATCACTTTGTCTGTTGGCCATGCTATTGTAGTACCAAAAGCATCTTCAATGATTTGCAGCTCAGATGATAGTTTCCAAAGGGATGCAGATGAGACTTTTGGTGCATCTACCCAAACTCTCACAGCATTAGGACCCAATGGTCTTTGCTTGTAATCTATTGTAACTGTCATGAATCAATCAACTAAATTATAAAATGTTAAGAAAACTATACACCAATGGAAGCTATCAGATATGTATCATATTAGTTAGGAGGAAAGCTAAACTCTTTCAAGGAAACACAAGAAAAACAAAATGAAGTTGCTTTTGATGAGACCTGGTAACATTCAAGCAGTGGCATCCATGCATTATTTATGAAACTGTGTTGTTAAGGATAATCATTGCCTCATTCACATAAGCAATATATCAAACAGTAAAGAGTACAGCAAAACTTGATATCCTATCAATCATATAAGTGACTTATTTGAAACAAAAGAATCAGTTGAGAGAACCGGAAAAAAAAAATGAGTGAGAGAGAGAGAGAGAGAGAGAGCAACCTTACATGTAGTTAAGAGTTTTGCTTGACGCCCAATGTAGTTATCCTTGAACCTTCCAGCAACTTGATGATCAACCAATAGCA
Source organism: Fragaria iinumae (assembly GCA_009720345.1). Taxonomy (NCBI): domain Eukaryota; kingdom Viridiplantae; phylum Streptophyta; class Magnoliopsida; order Rosales; family Rosaceae; genus Fragaria; species Fragaria iinumae. Next base: position 17,420,030 of record CM019117.1, on the reverse strand, counting down.
ACAAACTAATGCAATAATCAATTACAAAATCTTAGGAATGTGCTTCAGAATAAAATCTTTATAGGCATAAGCCATAAGCAATAACAAGAAAGGAAGAACAAAAGGAAAAGTGATAGAAAACTTACTCTGTGCACAATATAATCAGAACTGTCATCGATCACAATAAAAAGATGTCAAAACAAATCACAATAATTAATTGAGTTTTCAATTTGGGTTTCCATTGATAGATCTTATTCAAGAGAAGAATGTACCTGTGATTTGAAGTGTCGTCAAATTACAGATATTAGAACGGTTTGTAGTATGTAGTTCAAATTCACAAAGGGCCCAGGTTAATTCTTATTCACGAATTGCTAATGACTTTAATCATATCTCCAAAGTAAGATTAATCAATCATATACACAAGAATACAGTCAAAAATTCAACTCAGAAACAGAAACCCAAACCCCAATTGCACATCTTCGTACACTAAGAAATTAATCAATGCATTGCCCAGTGACTTGGTGAGACAATTAAACAAACACCAAATTTTGCCTTCCCAAACCATCCTAAGATGGAGTTCCGGTTCTGAGAGCAAGAGTTCCTTGATTTTGTCCTTGAGTTCCAATCGGCCTTGTCGAACTTCAAGCCCTCGGGTTTGAATCGCCTTTCTCTTTGCATTTGCTGCACTCGACGTTGAGATTCTCTTCCGACTTCCCTCCATCGCCACCACAAATTTCATCTCCACAAAATCTGACCAAGGCAGACCCAAACCGTAGGCTCAACTACTCTGCCACGGCGCATCAGACCACCAGACCTTCTCTGTCATCAGCTCTAATCAAAGCAGTAACCAATCAATCTCCAAAACGTGAACTGAAGCTCAAAGGAATTCTTGCTCAAAACAATCTGTGCGGCTAACCGAATTCTTTTTTGCAATGACTTTGTGTTATTCATTAATAACTTTACTCGATTATCTTGGGTAGTTTTGCTAAAGTCAAGAGCATCTGTTTTCTCTACCTTTAGAACATTCTATAATTTTTTTCGTACTCAATATGACGCTCATATTAAGGTCTTTCGTTCTGATAATGGGAGAGAGTTTGTCAATCATTTTTTTCGTGAGTATTTCCAACACCACGGCATAATCCATTAAACTTCATGTCCACAGACACCTGAGCAAAATAGGGTGTCTGAACGGAAAAATCGTCACCTTCTGGATATGGCTCGGTCTCTTCTGCTAAGTGCTAATATGCCGAAGTATCTTTGGGGAGAAGTTGTTTTATGTGCTTCTCATCTTATTAACCTCCTTCCCTCTGCGCCTCTTCAAGGTCGTGTCCCACTTCAGGTCTTGTCTAACTAAGTTTCTATCCCTTCAGCTAATATTCTTCCTGCTCATATCTTTGGTTGTGTTGCTTATGTTCGTCTTTATAAAAATCAAAGGTCAAAATTAGATGCTAGAGCTCTTAAGTATGTATTTGTTTGGTATGGCTCTCATCAGAAAGGGTATAAATGTTATCATCCTCAATCCCAGAGGTTTAATGTCACCATGAATGTTACTTTCAGTGAAGATGTATGTTATTTCTTGCCTCCTTTGACTCCTCGTCAGGGGGAGAGGTTTAGTTATTATGCAGATTTGTTTGTTGGACAGAATGGGAGTGTGACACCAGATGTCACAAGGGTGGAGTGTGTAGCAACAGAGCTTGAAAAGAACGACAAAATTTCACCAAATGGTCAGCCCAACTCTACAGATCAGTCATTCGAGGTAGAAAAAGAAAACAGTGGAATCAGTGACACACCAGATCAATCTGAATGTCCGGTTAGAGAAGAATCTTTGGGCAGTGCTTTACCCAACGGTCAATTAGATCCAGAACAATCCGACCGATCAGCTAGGCAAGTGATTTCAGATCCTGAATCTGATGATGCATGTGTTGCAGTCTTCTGTCGGTCTAACAGTCTCTCCCTCTTCTTCATCGGTCTCACTTGCTGAATCATCACCCGAGGTATGTCCTAATCCTTGTTTTTCTAATTGTTCTTCTGTGTCAAATAATGTTCCAACCAAAATCTTGCCTAGTCGTTCAACCCGTGGTCAGCCTCCAAAACATTATGAACCAACTCTAAGTGCTAAGGCTAGCTAAATATCCAGTTGCTAATTACGTGTCTACCCATAGGTTGTCTAAACCATATGTAGCATTTGTGAATCAATTATCTTCTGTGTCTCTTCCTAGTAAAGTGCAGGATGTTATGAAGGATGAGAAGTGGATGCAGGCAATGAAAGTTGAGATGGATGCTCTTGAGAATAATCATACGTGGGAGTTAGTGTCATTGCCACTAGGGAAGAAGACAGTTGGTTGTCGGTGTATACTGTGAAACATAACTCTGATGGTTACGTGGACATGTATAAGGCAAGGTTAGTAGCAAAAGGCTATACTCAGAAGTATGGGGTAGATTATGATGAGACTTTTGCACCTGTGGCTAAAATGAACACAATTCGGGCAGTTATTTCGTTACCAGATAACCTTGATTGGCAGCTGCAACAGTTTGATGTTAAAAATACGTTCTTGCATGGTGATTTGCATGAAGAAGTTTTTATGGATTTGCCTCTTGGGTACGGTATTTCTACTGGAGAACAGTTGGTGTGTAAGTTGCAAAAGTCTCTCTATGGTCTGAAGCAATCTCATAGAGCTTGGTTTGGACGGTTTAGCAAGTTTATGAAAAAAATTGGATATCATCAGAGTAACTCAGATAATACTTTGTTTCTTAAACATCGGTGTGGTAAGGTGACAGCCTTAATTATTTATGTAGATGATATGGTTGTGACATGTGATGATAGTGAGGAGATACAGAGGTTACAAGTACAGTTTTCTTCTGAATTTGAGATGAAAGATTTGGGTAGTTTAAAGTACTTATTGGGAATTGAAGTTGCTCGTGGAAAAAATTGCATTGTTTTGAGTCAATGAAAGTATGTTCTAGACTTGTTAGCAGAAACATGTATGCTTGACTGCAAACCTGCTGATACTTCTATGGAGCAGAACAATCGGTTAGCATAGTATTTAGATCATGTTCCTACGAATAAAGCAAGATATCAAAGGTTAGTTGGTCAGTTGATTTATTTGTCTCACACTAGACCAGACTAAGCCTATGCGGTTAGTGTTGTTAGTTAATTCATGCATAATCCCAGTGAGACTCTTATGGACGTTGTGTTTCGTATATTGCGGTATTTGAAGTCTGCTCCAGGGAAATGATTGATCTTCTCCAAACATAGTCACTTAGATGTTTCTGGGTACACATATGAAGATTGGGCAGGTAACATCACAGATCGTCGGTCCACTTCTGGTTATTTTACATTTGTTGGTGGTAACTTGGTAACTTGGAAGAGTAAGAAAAAAAATGTGGTGGCTCGTTTTAGTGCTGAAGCAGAGTATAGAGGAATGGCTAGAGAACTTTGTGGTTGTGGTTGAGACATTTGCTGAGAGATTTGTGGTTTAAACAGAGGAAGGCTATGCCTTTACATTGTGATAATAAAGCTGCAATTGAAATTATACACAATCATGTTCAACATGATCGTACTAAGTATGTGGAGGTAGATCGACACTTCATTAAGGAGAAATTAGATAGACAAGTCATTTATTTCCCCTTTGTCCCTACAGAAGAGCAGTTAGCTGATATTCTTACAAAAGTTCTCTCAGCTAGGGTCTTTCGTGACTCACTTGACAAGTTGGGCATTTGCGATTTGTATGCGCCAACTTGAGGGGAGTGTTGGCGTGAGTCACGCACCCTTGTGGTGCTAGGAATGTAAATATTATATTAGTAACATTAGTTTCCTAATAGGTTACTATGTATCATGTATATTAACCATATTCTTAGGGATGAATGTATTAATCAGAAATTCTCAAATACCTTGTTCTATTTGACTTCTTTCACTCGATACATGTATTGAACCACTTGTTTTCGTCATGACTATTGAATAAGAGTTTAGCGTTTCTCTTTTTAGGCATAAGTTAAGAAGCATATATATGGAGATTTTATGCCATCGATCAGGAAGAAAAGCTTAACTTCTGAAAGGTGGAATCATTAAAAAAAAAAAAAAAAAAAAAAATATATATATATATATATATGGAGATTTTATGCCAAAAGAATTACATACACGATGAAATTGGACTCAACATGCAGATATCACTCTATAAACGACATGGGATCAATTACACACGATACAATTGCATACAAATTTTCAAGAACTTTGCTTGCACAGCTCTCGGATACAAGTATATGGAAAAAATCGTCACTCTTTTGGTACATGCATGGATGACGCCCAACCGAAACCAGAGTTGAAACAACGCCAATAAGAACTTCAATAGAAAACAGTAGATTTACAAGACCAATGCAAGGTAACCCTAAACCCTAAACTCAGGACCAATGCAAATTAATATTGAAGAATTTGCAACCCAAGGCCCAAAGCAGAAAACCCTAACCCTAACGACGCTAACGTACGTAATAGGAAAATCCATGATGCATGCCCTACATAATGGATTGCTATGTTTGCCTTGAGCAGAAATTAAAACCCTAACCCTAACCCTAAGGTAGAATGGAGAAGAAGAGCATGGAGTGCTATCTGTACATTCAATTCAAGGACCATCTGAACCGGGTGAGTCTTAACAGGCTGGACCGGAAGGAGGAACCCAAGTTGGAACTAGTCGCATATTACTGGGACACAGGGTCTCCCATCTGGAATGTGTCCCTTCTTTGAGATTTCCGGTAAAAAGTACATGGTTGGTGGCGAAAGGACTCGCAAGAGAGAGGACGGTCCGAATGAGTGGGGATATTCTCTCTACTTCCCTCAATTCTCATGTCTTTGTTTTGGATCCCTCCACCGGAAACATCACTGCTGATCCTAGTTTTCCCAAACCCTACGCAGCAAAGACCAATCCCAGAGCCTTGGCTACCATTGACCAAAAGGTTTACGTGCTCAGTACGTCTGCTTATTACTATCGGGACGATGTGCTTCCAAATCCGGCGTTCGAGTACTTCAATATTGTTGAAAATAGGTGGGAGGCTCTACCTGCGCCTCGGCATTACTTTTCATTATCATTTTGTGTTTGGCCGAGAGATTTTTGTGTTCAATTTGGCGGGACTCTTCTGTTTCAACGTGGATGAACCCAAAAACGGATGGGAAAGGGCTGTGGGTTCAAAATGGCGCCGTGATTTCGGACCCTTGCGCGGTGGTTGTGACCCTGATTCAGACTATGAAGATTTAACGACGACTACGACTCTGACGGTGAGTCGGGGGCACCTTTCGCACCAGTGTCTCCCTACCACTCTATTTGCTTTGTAGAACCAGCTGGACAAGGTGGCCTAGCAGTTAGCTACACCACTAAAGGTAAAGGGTTGGCTGGTTATGTCCTTGATCAACATGGCAACGTCATGTTCCAACGACGGCTCCATCATCATAATGCTCGTCTTCCTTGTCCGAATCCGAGAAGCTTTGGGGGGAAAGTTGTTTATGTGGGTGGTGACAAGTTTTGCCTCATTTTTTCAGGACGAATTGACAAACGGTCATGGTCGTTGGCTGTTTTTTGATCTTCTATTCGACCAGGTTAAGCTATCTTATCATCAGTATGATGACATTGATTCAATAAACTCTAATCTTCATGCACGAGAGAAGAACTACAGGTCTCCATGCTTTATGATTATCGAAATTTGCAGGATGCTCTCACTCTCTCTCTCTCTCTCTCTCTCTCTCTCTCTCTCTCTCTCTCTCTCTCTCTCTCTCTCTGTAGTTTTATGAAAGTATCTATCTATATATGATGCAAGAGTGACACTCAATGCAGTTTCTCTCTGTAGTTTGTTCTGCTTGTTAAATAGATTCATGTGTTATTTTGTTCTGTCAACAATACTTTCATATATGTTTCAAATATTAATCAAACAAAAAATAATGTTTCAAATACATATATGCATGGTGTTCCATCCAAGTAAAAACGAAGAAAAGCTGCATAAGCATGATGTAAAATCCAATGCTTGCATATTTTCAAATAGAAAACCGCTGCAAACACAATCCATTTATTGTTACTTGTTAGAGTGATATTAGTAGGAAAATACAATTGATATTTTACATATATAGGGCCTGGTTCTAGCTTGGATTAGTTTATGTTGCCTTCATCCTTCTCTCTTTGGCACATTGCACAGCCTTAGTCTCAATATGATAGATATGTTAGTTCTCTTGCTTTTATCCATATCGACTTTTGCTTGCATTTTGTGAGACTTTGTTCTGTGATGTAACTGTTAGTTTTCTCTCAGTTCTGTTGAATCTAAGATTAAGATTGAGCCTGAGATTATACATAAACATAAGGCAGATAGCGTGGAAAATGGACACACAAACAAGCAAATATGACCAGTTTGCTTGAGAGATGGAAGGGCGGCAAGATAGTGCGGTTTGCTTTCAAGGCACACCATGAGTGGTGCATCTCATTGAGTTTGAGTGAAACAGTGGTTCCAAATTCAGGAAAATATGACAAGTTTCTAGGATCAAAGATCATTTCATAAGTAAGCACATAAACACATACAGCACTGAGTACATTTATATATACATATGCTTTTATCTCAAGCAAGTGAATTAGATGAATTTAGTTATTAAAGAGAGCCATGGATGTAGCATGTTTAGAATGTTCAGCCTCATCTTCTTGCAGCCTCTCTGTTGTCAAAGGTACACTTGGTAGTTGGTACCATAGCAAACTAATACTTATACTAGTGAAAGGAATGGGAGGAGACTAGGGAGAGCTTAAGTGAAGAGGAAAGCTTGAAGTTAATTATTTGAGGTGTTCCCGTAAGATAATTACTCGGTCCTTCACCAAGAATGCCAATGCGGCAATGCTGCCCGTTGTTTGTATTATTTGAGGTGTTGCCCCATTTTTCCTGTTCAATGCTTACATCAAATGTGTGTTACCCCTTTGCCAACCAAGAAGTATTGGTATCATTATCATTTGTTGTTCCCAGAAATAAAATTGATCCTCTCTTGTTTGTGTGTTACTGAACTCTGTTTTTGGTTTGTCTCTTTATGTATGTGGCTGTATTTACCAATCTATAAATCAGATGCAAAAGTGCAAACCCATGCAAACATGGTTAAATTGTTGGGAATTCGACCATGAGCCCCATCATCTGAAGACAACGAAGGAGGTGTTCTGCTACTAGAAGTTCAGTAATGACCAAAGATTCATCAACCAAAGCATTCATCTCACACGCAGGCTAGCTTGCCTCATTAAGTGAAAGGGAAAAGGTATTCACTAATTTTTTTTTTCACGAGTTGTCCAACAGCATCTTTTGCAACAGTCAAGAAGCATCTGAATGGCATCAGCGTCTCGCATTCCGATGACTACGTAAAAACCATGTCTGCAAGTAGTGAAAGAAGCTTCTTTCGTAGCCCATAGTTACATAAGCTCCAAACTCTGGGATCCAATGGCAATGTACTGAAAAACTTCTCCTTCAATGCATAGTCCTACTGAGATTGAAATAGTTATGAAACAGAAGCAACAAGCTCCTCTGCACCCGCACCATTTTGTTTTCCAGCATAAAGTGATATTATTCTTACAAACTTTCGGTGCTTCTTTGACATGATATACTGAAATTCAGCTTCACCTTCAGCTTGCTCAACCTCATATACTTGATGAGGAGTGGGTCTCTACATCCAGCATTCTCTTCCCTTTACATCTAGAGTAACTTGTAGAATTATTTTGGAATGTTATGAGCGTGTTTCAACTTTTACCGACACATGTTTTGCATCTTCATCAACATCAGTTGTGGGCTTCATTTATATGACTCCACCTTTCAGCAGATAAGTTCTACACATTTTGGAGTCATACAAGAAAGTAGAACTTAACTACTGAAAGGTGGAGTCATAAAAATGGAAGGAGACTGACAAACGGAAAGTAAAAACAGCAAAACCGCAGTCACAAGCTCCTATATGCAATGTTACACAAACGGGAGATTGAGATCAATGACAAAAGAATTACATACATGATGAAATTGGACTCAACAGATACTCTATAAATCGGATCAATTACACGATACAATTGCATACAAATTTTCAATAACTTGCTTGCACAGCTTTCTGATACAAGTATATGGAAAACTCACTCTTTGGCATATTATCCGCCCGCCCAACTGAAACCAGATTCGAAATAATGCCACCTCTTGAAGATTGGAGTGCGTAGACTTGGACATTACGAACTTCAATCAAAACAGTAGATTTATAACACCAATGACGCTGGCTCCTGTTGCGCAATGGGCACGACACAAGGAAATTATCAAAGCCAATTGGATTTCTGATCAGTCCTCAACTGCAATCACTCTGTACAGTGTGGGTAGTCCGGTGAAGGGTAACCATCCTTTCCTCTAGAATAAGTGAGTTCCCCACTAGCCAGCAGGGTCCCATATTACAAGTGGGAAATGAATAGTACCCTGCTGATTAATGATACACTTCCAGATGTTGACTAGGTATTTTTGCCGATACAATTATAGATTCCTCACCCAGCAAAGCAGGCCAAAACCACTATAAACAATCCTTCCGACCTCCTAGGAAAATCAGAAGCCAAAGCCCACTCACATATGCACTTTTGATCAATACTCACTGAGGTAGCTTTCTTGAATAAAATCAGGTGATCATCAATGAATTCTAACATCACAATATTCCATTCAGTACTCTCTGATAATAATCATACTGCCGTGTCCGCCAAGCATCCAAGCTGTTGCTGATTAAGGAAAGCACCAAGGACACACATTGCTGATAGAAAACATTGAGAATCACTGTCATAATATACCCATGAAATAAAGTAGAGATTTAAACCCTGAACTAGTAAACAAACTCATACCTCTTCTGTCAAACTCAGGTGAAATCGTTTCCTTAGATTCTGTATTGTCCGTTGACCACCTTTAAAGCATGGGAAACCAGAGTCCTAGATACATTTCAAAACAGTGGCTTCAGTCAACGGAGAATTACAAAAGGGAGCAATTTTAGATTCCTATTAAGTATTATAATATGTTCTTTCTACACTTGTCAGGCTGATTTCAATACATCTACAGCATCTTCCGTTTTCACTTTCTATTGAGAAACTATTTTATTGAACTGAACAAGTTCTTATCAAAACAGGTGAATGTATCTAGAAGAATAATCAAAGATAACGTTGATGTTACCTGCAACATCTCTACAAGAAGAATAATTCGTTCTGCATGCTTCCGACATGTAAGGAACCCTTGAATGCACAAAACCTAAAGACACCAGAAGTGAGACATAGTATACCATAAAAATGGAATCTAAAGACAGGAGTTCCAAAGAAAGAAAGAAAAAATGAAAAAAAAAAAAAAAAAACCCAGATATAAGTTGGTTATAATTACTTTAAAGTAATCAAAGAACTCGCTCGGAACTCCTTCAGCATCAGAATCCATAACCTACCAAAACAACAATATGTCGGCAGTTATAACGGATACAGTGGAAATTTTAATGCTAAACAGAATGGAAGATTGTTGCACCACAAGATGTAACAAGTATTTACGAATGCAAGCCTATATGTCTTACCTCAAGAAGTTCACGTGTCAACTTGAATGGAGCACTCTCAAAATTTACACCCCCAGGTGAATTGGAGAGCATGAAGCCAAAATCAATATGTATAATATGACCTTCTTCGTCCATTAAGAGGTTTCCATTGTGCCTATCCTTCACCTAAAGAAGAAACACACTGGTCAAAAACAATCACATTACCATCCTACCCTTCAAACATATCAGAAACTGATCATTCCCCAAAAAAATGCTTCTAAGATGACAACAAGCGCTTAACTTAATTTTAATTAAAAGATATTCAGCACTAGGATGAAGTTATTGTGAAAATAATTACCAATTCCACTCTATCACTACTTGTGCATATGAATGATTGTCTTATGTTTACAAAATTATTAATTTTATTGTAACGCTTGAAACTGGAAATTGAAGATTAATTGTCTAAAAAGACCAGCATCATGAAATTATTAGTATGTTGCATAATTTCTAAGTTGCATTTTCATGACAAGCTATTCTCCTAGCAAGGGCTTAGATTTGCTACACGCAGGTTAAGTGGTTTAGTTAACAACTAACATATCAATTCCAAACTCCTCCAAAAGTTTGTCTCATATACCACCGTATAAAGTTGACTAACTGGTGGTAAAATACATGTGATATCACATACATCCACAATAATTATTCCTTTTTTCGGGAAAGAAACAGATTTTATTGATAACACGTATAAGATTTTGTACATACAATATCACAAATACACACGTACTCATTTTTGGAACTAAATTCTTCCCTTGAAACTCAATTTTATCTCAGGTCCTCTATCTAATTCTATCAGTAAAATAATAATATTTGCATGCTTGGGTGGTATAGTTTACACACACAGACTATCATACCTGCAGAAGGTAGCACACTAAGGAATATCCAGCCATACTTTCAACAAAGTTTCTCTGCAAAACAAAGAAGAACAAAACCAATTATAAATGGTTTTCCAGTAATTAAAACACCCAATGTGGGATTCTGCATTCTCCAACAGTCACCCTCATGTAGAACCACATATCCAGTCAATCACATGAGAGATATGCTGGGTGATACTGTTGCACGAGAACAACTCCCGCATCGGGAATTTATCAATCCCAGCACAAGATTCTAATGTTTGAGGTGCCAAAGAATGACATCAAAAGTTATGACTTATATCATGGTGGTCCCCAATTCTTCTGTCATGACTCATGAGTATCACAAGTGAAGAAGGATCACATATTCAAAAAGCAGACAAGAAAAGACTCATTACCAATGATAGAACTACTCACAGCTATATTTAAAAAGGGCACTACAAAGTAACTTTTTTATGTACAGATAGACCAAAGTAGTTAAAGACTAATGCACAATGACATATATAAGTAGCAGAGTAATGGCTTGACCGATTGCAATACAAACTTCAAAAAGATGTCATGGGTTTTATGCATGACGGACAACTTATCAAGAGACATGCATGACACGAGCCATACTCTTCGAGCTGCATATCTACCATATATGGAAATTTCTTTATAATCTGAAACAAGATAACTCACTAACCAATAATATTCTAATTTTCATAGCCTATGCTTCCAAAACCTATTTCATCCTACAAAGTCTTCTGAGTTCTAAGACACAAACAACCTGAATCAGAACTGCTCTGTATAATGAAATCCCACTTTCTCTGACAGAGAACAGGGTTACAATGTCCGTAAATGTACTGTGCTGACTGCTGACTAAGTATCTTCACTTCATGTTTATCATATCCTTCATATTCTTTCCCCTAAATTTACTATCTTTTTCTTGCTACACATTTTGTTCCCACTTCTCAGTGATAATTACAATCATCACTTCATTTCTTGGAGTTGCAAATACATAAATAACCTATCTCCAAACAGATCAGAGTTTTGAAGGCAATACTTGAAGTTACCATTGCAATCTAGAGATCCCATATCTACCTGTCTTCAACATGGACTGAAAAAGGAAAAAAAAAACGAAAGAGAACCAAAACGACAATTTAATAGTGCCTATGTACTCAACTAACACAATCAATTGCAATGAATAAAGCTGATATAATAAAAATACATATTCATAGATGCCTGCTTTATGGAGGAGCAGATTACCTGGGCAAGTTTAAAAGTTGGAGAATTTTCTTGATACTTAGCAGCAAAGAAGTGTCGCAAGCTAGTGATGTTAGGATATCTACTTTTGATAGAATGAAGTGAAGCCTGTAAATAAGAAAGGACATTTTTAAAGAGGTAGTGAAATTTTGAAGTTATTAATTCAGTGAAAGAGCTAGGGTACAGAATTACCGTATCTGGAATTGTTTCAATGAGAGCTGTGTAAGAAGAAGTAACTAAGACTTCATAAGGTCGCAACCAGAGGGGAAGCCCAGCTTCTTGGAATATATCTGCCATCAGAATTCAATGATTTTAGCCTTCAACTAGTTCTCATGGGTGTAAAAGGTTCAGCTACTGTGAAACAAAATGTGCAATTGAAATCATTTGAATTGATCTTGTAATAAACATCACCAGCGGCATACTATAACCCACTGCTATTCCTAACTCGTAAGTTCAAATAGAAACATAAACAAAAATAAAGGATGATGCTGTTCACACACCCTATTTTGCTATTCACACTATCAAGTTTTCTAATACTACAATTCAATTTTATTTACAAACTACTCCCTTGAATTTGTTTCATGATTAACTCTCATCATAGATGGGGTGTGTGAATATAGCATAATAGGGTGTGTCAATAGCACCACCCAGAATAAAAATATTGATTTTGATGGAAATAATTATTGACTTTAACGAACAAAGTATCGGGAACATAACAACATTGAGTTCGCTTGGGATCCAATTTCAAAAATTCAATCACCCATTGACACATCAACTCTACTTTAAACTTGATAACAAGGTATAACCATAACAATGTTGGAGCTCAACTAATCATTTGAATTCCAAAACTATATCCTTTTGTCCAGTAACCATCTTCCATATTGCATGTTTTAGAAAGGACGCATACTTGGGTTATATGTGAAATTGACAAGATACCTTAAGGGTACATGAAAGGACAAAATACCCAGTCAAGCAAACGCACAACTTGCAGTATTTTGGCAACTCATCAAAAGGGTACATGAAGAAAGTAACTCCAAAAAGCAAAACATATGAAAGAAAAAGAACACCAACCATAGAAGTGAGAAATAAGCTGCACAGCAAGATGCTCCTGTCTACAATCATCACCACTCTTCACAATGATCTACAAAAAAAATGAAGCAGATTATTTTGAAGTTAAATGGAGTACAATACCTAGAAGGCTACTGCATACAATAATAAACTGAAAGGAGGCAACAACAACAAAAAAAAAACACCAAGGCCACACAAATGTATATATTATACAGCACAAAACATCTCATGCAGTCATGAAAAGAAAATGGAACTAGACAAAAACACAACGACAATTAACTTCCACCATTTAAGGGTGATCAGCTGAGCAAATATTGTTGTGTCTATCCCTAAAAGCTTAAGCCTGTAATCCAGTAGTGATTAACATGGTCTCAAAGCTCTAGTATCAGAGTATATATGAACAGAAAATACACCCACATACACACACACACACAAAAGAGGAACAGCGTGGGAGGATGTTATAAGTAGAACTTACAGAGCGCAAGTCCCAACCAGGTAACTTTCCATAAACTGATGACTTGCGTATTCTCTCCCTCTTCATCTCCCAAAGTTCACCAGACAACGCATCGCTGGCCTTAGGAGTACAACCATTAGCCTGTCAAAGACAGTAAATGTCACTGGATGATATAATTAGCAATTCCGTGAGACCATTTTTCTTTCTTTCATGGAATCTAACCGTTGGCTGTGCATCTGATGAATCCTGACCAGCCCCTTTCAAAGGGAGTCCAGGAGGTGCTTCTCCTTTCGCTGCAGCAGCCTGCAGTAAGTCAAAATTTTCAAGGTACAATCAGAATATAGATATAAGAATAACTTAAAACAATCCATCAGCCATAATATAAATGACAGTGGAGAAACTTGTATTTCAAAAATCATCATTCTGTTCTTAGCATGGATTGTATCAGCCACAAATTCCCACAGTAGCATATTCTTGATTAACTAATAAACTGTTCATATGAAAATATAAAGGGAGCTGAAATTTACACTCCAAAAATTGCAATCCACACTCCCATAAACTATTATTCCAAAAACACCCTTTCGTTGTTATTCTTTTGTCTTTTCCCCCGTCTCTCTTTCTTCTTCACATGACTGCTTAACCGTGGAAGCGGTCGTCCAACTGTTGTCTCCGACGAACTGATCGACAACCGACATCAACATTTTGGCCATATATATTGTGATCAACTGATCATCATCTTCTCATCTATGAGGGAAATTTTATAGGAAGTTTGTTGAATTTAATCGTTAATCTGTTGTTTCAAATCTTGGTTGATGTCTAATTGGCATAGCCTTCTTTCCCCCAACGAGGTTGGAACTCCGAAATTTCCAGATACCGGTAGTATTTTTCATGAGCTTTCCATATGTCCAACCACCCAAATAGATATTGATTTGATTTAATATGGGTATTGGCATAGGGAGAAGGAAAACATGCTAATTGGAGAATGGAGACTAAGTTTTAGAAATGGGGTTGAATTCTCTTCTTCAGAGTGTACAGACCCGAGTAAACCCATGCCAAGAAGATTTTGAGTGGGAAAGATTTTGTTTTCAAATTCGTTTATCAGTAGGTTTCTAGCTAGTTGTGTCGAAATAAACAAACATTGAAGGAAGTAAAATCATATTTCTTGCGAAGATCGATCTGTTAGGAACTTAGATTTGATCGTAAAGACTCAATGAGATGAGGATGTGCAAGAGGTGTTCTTGCTGCATATCGAAAAAGAAGAACAAGTAAAATAGAAAATACAATAAGGCTAGTTTAGGAAGTTCATAAAATCAAAGTTGAAAAGGGAGAGTGGATTACAATTTTTGGAGTGTAAATTTCAGCTCCCAATATAAAATAGGTTTCTCGTAAGTTGGAAAAGAATACAACTAATTCCTGATAATTTTGCATCGTAGTTGATAATTTGATTCAACATTAAAAATAATAACATATACGATTCCTAGATAAAATAAGGTCCCCAGTCTTGTCGATCAGTATAGATAACTGAAATACAATGTCGTATCTCAATGCATCATAATCTTCCATATCTGATCTAAAGGCTACCAAGTAAGTACTCATGCACAATACCCATAAGTTAATGAATAGTGTTCAGAAATCTAGCATGTTATGCTGTCTGACTGCAAACTCGACCTCGCCTTAAATCACAAGTATACCTGATACTTCAGATGAATGTATGAATGTGCCTTTGTTTACTCAAGTGAATGAGCGCATTGGTATAAATCTAAAAATTGGGCGATGCAGAAACTAAGAAAAAGTTGTAAATAAAAACAAGTTGCTCATGGGAATGCCAAGCTGAAATTCAGAAAGAAACCAAAACATTTTGATATGTAAGAAACAAGACAAAAATATGTACAGTCGTCCCTCGTAAATAAATATCACTAATTGGAAACAACTTCCTTAGTTAGAAAAGAAAGAGCTGTTCCCATTCCAAAAAAAAGAGAAAAAAAAAAGAGCTGTTATTGAAAAAAAAAATTAATAAAAATAAACGCCTTCATATCCGAATACTGATCTTAATAAGAAAATCAGTTAAAATTTCAGATAAAACTCACCTTTACTTCTTCTATAGCCACTGTACTTGGAACACGACGGTGTTCCTTCCGTCGAACCGGTCCTTGATCCTCAATGTCCTCCATTCTAACACCAGGATCTGCTGTGAGCACCACCCTTACCCACTCCAAATCACTCATTTGTGCTTCTTTTGATGCACATCCAAGAACCTCTCCTCCTTTACAACTGTTTGATCTATTCTCTGTTTTCAGAGTCTGGCTAGGCAACTTCTTCCCAACAGATATTTTCAAAGTAACAAATTTCACTTTTTGCTCAGTATGTGACATTGCCTGGTCAATTGCATGAGCAGTAGAACTTGACATCCTATCATTACTATTACGATAGACCTCTTGGACAGTCCACAAAGGATATGCCCAGGGAGGTGGTCTTGGCAGAAGTGCATCTCCAGTTGCTAAAGGAATTCCTCCTCGAGAGAGCTTTTGAGAGCCTGATGTATCCTTTGGATTGCTAAATGAATTTTTCACGAAAGCGGAGAAATGAAACAAATCTCAGTTTCAGAGCATTCACAGGGGAAATTGTTTCAATTATATCATAGTAAAAATTGGTTTATAGAAAAAATAAGTAAATAAATAAAAACAAAACTACTTAAACACATCCTCCTAGTCAAATGCATATTTTAAGCAACCTCAAGCGTACCTAGAAATTTCACTTTTCAAGACTTCAACACAGATGAGGTAGGGTGCCTTCTCCCTAGAATTCAGAAGAACAGCTTCATCTTCTGGTATATACACAACGCGATACATCCCCTTCCCCATTGGAAAGCCAACTCCTAAAATTCCAATCAGAAACACCCAATTTAAGAATATAGAGTTCAATATACATGAACGTATATCAATACACATTAAAAAATTGCCACTATACATGAACCTATATCAACACACATTAAAAAATTCCAAAGTATAACTAACCGAAGAGAACTTAAACTAAGAACAGTTTGTAACAAACTTCATCAACTTTTTCATGCAGTATTTGTATTTTTATATGCATATGCATCTATCTGTTTTTCTTTGTATTTTATTTTTTCAAATTATAAACCTTGATAGGATTCTAAGTATTTTAATATTTACTTTATAAGACAGCCAATCCTACATGGAAATTTGCACTTTCATTCTTTGACCCTATTCTGAGTCTGTACCCCAGACCTTGCAATAAGTCGCTTTTTTTTTTCAATTAAATCAATATCAACAAAAACAGATTAAAATTTTACACATGCTTTGCACTTCGAGAGACAGAGAGACTGGGACACATGAAACATAATCCGAGCAACCAAAAAGAACAAAAAAGAACAGGTGAGAAAGAGGGAGATAGGAGAATAGTAGCGAGAACAGACCAAAACGGAAAAAGAAGAATGCTAGACTGCAGACGGGTTCACCAAATTTCTCATGATATAGAGTAAATAGAAGCAATAGAAACTAGCACGGGCCAAAAAAAAAAAACAAAAACAAACAGACCTGCTATCTAGCAACAGCAGAAGACCCACTTGACTTAAGTTCATGAAAGAGTGTGAAGAAGCTGGCAACTATTTCTTGACATGTTAAAACCTAAATATTGGAAAACTTCACAACCAAAGAATACTTTTTCTTGAATACCCAAAGCATACTTTGGTAAGCACAAAATAAAGAGCCTTCAACCACTACAAGTATTATCTCAGAATTTAAAAGGCTATTTGAATATTGACTAAGAAAATACCTCCATTATTTTGCGACTCAGCAATGTGCAAATTGATCTCTGCGAGTGACTAGAAATACAAGAAAAACAAACATGTATCAGAAAATATCTACATCCATCAAAATATTCTGATATAGAAAAACTTAACTTGGATCCTTATTGGTTTTGTTCAGTTCAATTTAAGATGAATGGTCAACACATTTACAAAAGGGGGTATTTTAAATTTAGATTGGGGAGACAGCTTCCTCCTCTGCAGTCTCTTGTCTTTATAGACAACCACAGTATCAGAATAATACTATTGCAAGAGCGGGAAATCTTTCATATATTCATCTGCATGAATATTTAATCTTACTAGTGAAATTTAAATTTTAATAACCCAAATCACAAAGCATAAAAATCTATGTGAATAGATATACATAAATATGGGGAATGGTTAACTTACAACAGCCTAAAACTAAATATGAATCTAAGACAATCAAAGGCATTCTTTTCTTCCAATTGCAGAGCTAATTTAATACTTTGACATGCACAAAAGATAAATACTAGTTCCAGAAGAATCATGGAACGGTCAGGAATGCTGAATTGATTTGAAAATTTGCTATAAAATGTTCATTAATTTGAAGAGTCACTAGTTTTATAATGGTGAATTGAGCCCCCTGCATGTATCAGTGTATATGTACCGAGTAAACTATATATAAGCAAGACAAGTATAAACCTCACGAAGAGCACTTTTGCGATCTTCAATTGGAAATATATCCACTAAACCATATGACGTCTCGCATAGTGACTGCACAAACTCCAACGACTCATGGTATGCGCCTTTACGGTAATGGGATGCTGTAAAACTTGGAAGTGGGGGTTTTACACTTGACTTTTCATTTTGTTGCTTTGGCGAACCAGGACGTTTCTGTAGAATAAAAATTACTGGTGAATTAATCTACTGCATTATATAACAAGCAAGATCTTGTCAAATAATATTCAAATTCGGCAAATACAGATCACTATATCCCATTATCTCAAATGATGTTCAAATGATGCCACACTATGCAGCTACGATTATAATTATGAATATGCCAATGCACCTCTACAATATAAATTCAATTAACAGCTCTCCTGCTAATAAATCTAGTCCAACTCAGTGAAACAAAATTTAAAATAACCCAACATTCATGTTTGAAACCTCTAGAGAACATATAACCATAAAAATGTCTTAATACATCTAAAACAAAAGCGGGACTTTATATACACAAATTATATTAGATTTGTATTTGTATTTTTAAAAAATAATTGTAAAAATGTTTTTTCCTACAAATAGAGTTTCCTTGGAACAACTCCACTACCGGAACAGCTGTGAGAAAAAGTGAGCTACTCAAGTAACAAAGGTACACATCATGAACCTCATATACATGTTTCATGGAGATGATGTGTTTTGTATTACAGCTTTCTTGTTTTGTTGATAGGAAACAAATTTTCATTAACAAGAAACATAAATACAAATCAGAGGACAAGTTGTCCACTGATAATAAAAAAGAATCCTAACACCTAAAAGAAACAACTATAAAACAAAGAAACACAAAGGTAATCAAGAAACACAAAAGGAAAAAAGGACATAAAATACTAAAGCACAATATCTTTCTAATTGAACAATAAAGCATTAAGAGAACATTCACCGAACTCAGAAGAAACAGATGCCCATAGCTAAGCAAAATAATGGATTCTATCCCACAAATGGCTTACGTTTTCACCCCTAACTCCCTCAAAGATTCTCCTACTCCTATCCATCCACACCACCCAAAAAAATCCATCATAGAAAAACCTCCTTTCTTCTTACCTCCAAATAGTCTATGGCACAAATAGATACAGCACAGGGTCATTGCCAAAAGGTCATGCTGGACATCTGGACATCTGTGTTATAACTTTACAAATAGATACAGCACAGGGTCATTGCTACAAGGTCATGCTGTATTATTTTGATTCTTTTGCATACCTACGATATTTTTAATAATCGAACATAACCATTTTCTGGGAGACTGAGTATTGTCTATGTTAGTTTTGGTGTCAATATCAGATATTTATAATTGAATTTGTTAGCTCTAAGAATCTAGATTACTTTCGAACGGTTCATTAGGCAAAAATCAAAGATCATTTAGCAAAAGCCAGACATTATATTAATCCTCTATCGTATCAAATGAAATAGCCATCAGTTTATTGAAAGGAAGAGAGGTAGAGGTTCAAGTTTCATGTACAAAATATGCCTATTTATAACGCATAACAAATTAACTTAGTAAAATAGGCAAATCAGCTTCTACCGGAGAGGGCTCGAGAGGGAAACAATCTTATATACTGTGGAAGGGAAATCTTGAAGACGAAGGCATGGCAAGGACTGTATATGTATACATACTGATGTTGGATATGGCCAAAGGAAGCTAGAATGAAATGGCGGTCACCGAGAACAACCAATTGAAGTTACTACACGAGCATTAGTCAATGAGTACAATAAGGTGGCTTCTAGAGTTTTACCATAAAGAGGTTAGCTTGCAATGTCCAACGACATATGGCTTTCCTGGATTTCTACAATAAGATTCACTAATTTGTCAGAGGGACAAACCGAGATTATATCTCTGAACACCTTTGTGGAATACAAAATTGTACATTCTACGACTTGATTAAAGAGTGAATTGAATAAAGAGAAAGTATACCCACTCCGCAAGCTTCCTCTCCACAATTCAAATGTACATATAATCATTTTCCATGTCATTTGACATCAGTCCAGAAGAAAGATTTTTTAATAGTCATTTCTGTTCCAATACTCCAGATATCTTTCTACTCATCTAACACTACCACCCACAATACCCCTTTCTCCGTGAGAAAGGGGTTAGTAGGAATGTTCAGGCCCATGTTTGCTCCTATCTGCTACTGGGTCATAGACACCTCACACTAGCTACCTAGCCAATTGGTAAGTTCTTAATCCTAAAGATTGTAGGGCTCTGCAGGATGCCCAGCTTCCCAGTCCTGAAGAAGTGACGATTTCAGGGTAACAGAAAGCACAATTACACCTTTCATGATCAATATCCTTAACAACTCATCTCATTTCTCCACCTTTCTAGTCCCTACCATCTACTTTTTGAAACTGTGAGCTCACTTCCTATTCCATGCTACTTTTTATTCTGATGCATTTGGATGTCACAATGAGGTTATAAAACAAATGTACACTCAAACACCTTCCACTCCATAGAGCCAAGTATCCTACAAAGCCTCTACGCCTAGTATATTCAAGAATACTAGGAAGGAAGAGCTTCGTAATTTTTATATTTAAAAGGGGTTGAAATCAATTGTAAATATATGATCAAACTAGTAGCAAGCTAAGTATTGTCATTATGATGGTATGACACCTTCTAGTATCACACATAGAATGAACTAACAGCTTAAGCCACAATTTTAATTTACTAAATATCAATGCTACACTGCATTTAAACTTAAACATGACCTCCACAAATCAGTGTTAACTAACTTCATCACTCAAAAAGGATTTTGTATTTCAATTTTCATCTTAGACTAGTGTTCTATAACTACAAGTATTAATGCCCTCAAACTACAACTGGTGTGTGAGCCATCTGCAAACTATCCATGTCCTCGAGTGAACGGAAGACTTGATGAAATAAATAGCTCATTTTACACTGAATCTAAAAAAAAACAGAGCAAGGAAATGATAAAGCAATATCACTAGTAATCTTAGTTGACGATTTCATTTTTAATAGATGAGGAAAGAGCAAGCATAGCAGCAGGAGGGCTAAAATGCCACTACCAGGTAAAGCAAGAGAAAAGTAGGAGTGAACTTACCTCTTTATGTTTTTTTGAACCAAATAGCTCTGAATCTTCAACCGAACGGTCTCGATCTCTAAACAATTTACGGAAAAAACTCTCAGTCCCTGGACTACTTTCTAGCAAGCTACCACCATTGATGCTTTCAATAGCAGTACTTTTGCCATCTTCAGGGTGCACGCGGAACAATCTTCGGAATAATGAAAAGTCAGAAGGCTCTTCATCCTCCCCATTAACACTCCCTTCCTCAGTTTTATCATTCCCATCTTTCCTGTCCTCAAACTTATTACTAAACAATTTCCGGAAGAACCCATCTTTCTCATCATCTTCAGCTGATTTCGAGCATCTTCCTTCTGAGTGTGCTGTATCCTCATCTTCATTCCTATCAATTCTATCTTTTTTGTCCTCAAATTTCTCTTTGAAAAACTTCTTAAAGAATCCATCTTTTTCGTCATCCTCCACAGATTTAGAAACAGATTTATCCTCGGATTCACTCTTACTTTCACGAAACAATCTCTTAAAAAATCCCTCTGAACTAGAAGTTAATTCTTCATCGTCCCCTTTACTATCCCTTAATAATCTCTTAAAGAACCCATCCTTTTCTGTATCATCATCATCCTTCTCCGATGACTTCCTAAAAAGCAAAGAATCTCTAATCTTCGAGGGAGTTTCATCATCACCTCTACTGTCCCTCAGTAGCCTCTTAAAGAACCCATCCTTCTCAGACTCATCCTCATCCTTCTCTTTCTCCGCTGACTTCCTAAACAGCAAAGCATCCCTTACCTTGGGCCCCGGAATAAACTTCTTAAAAATCTTATTCTCATCAGGAGACAACTGCCCACCACCATCCTCCTGCACTACACTGTTCCCCGGGGAGAACGAAAAGGACCTCTGAGCCGGTGGCGAAGAAGTCAACGACAAGAGCTTCTGCTTAGACGAAAACAGTCTATTCAACACCTGGTTCTTACTCCCTGGGCTGCTCCCAGACTCACTCTGGGGCCGAACCAGCGGGGCCCACTCCCCCATCAAAGTAGCAGCAATCTGGCACTTCTCCTGTATCCTACTAATCCCCTCATTGTCATCGGAATCTTCGAGCTCAGCCAATAGAAACCAATGCACCTTGAGAGCCATCTTAAGCGACTTTGAACACATATCAATAACAAACTTATCCAAAGAAGGGCTGGGTTTATGTACAGACATATAACATATCTGAAACAAATAGCTCTCAATACCTGGCAATGGCAGCGTGTACATTCGGTTACAGAGATAGTCTCGAACCCCGGCGTGTTCATGTTTGTACAGGTAGCTCACTGCGATCCACTCACAGAAGAAAGCCGAGTCGAAGAAGCGAATCAGCCACCCGTTCTCGCCGGAGTCACTTGAAAGAGTCGTCGGCGTCCGGGAGGTGATCTCACGCGGCGACTCGTCCGATTCGCCACGACTCAGTCCGAGTATCCTCACCATTTTGTATCAATCGACCATCATAAAACCCTAGCCTAGGCACCGCCCAATTACGCAATTCAAACCTGACAGTCCAATCACAGCCGAAATCATCGAACCAGAACCTAGCAAATCGCTAAAACCTTCATCGAAAACCCTAGCTCAAGACCAAGCTTCAGCTCCTTATGCAATCCAGAAATTCAAAGAAGAAAAAAAATCAGTAGTGAAGCTCCCGGAAATTGACCGCCGGAGAATCGTGACGACTTTGCTCCGGTTCGGCGATCAAGCTGGAGTTTAGAGGCCAAGTGAAATCGCAGAGTCCGATCGGGAAATTTGGCGGAGAAATGCGAAGAGAGTTTAGGGAAGAAAGAGAGAGATCGAATTTGGGCTTAGGGAAACAGAATCGTGTTTACGAAGAAGAAGGGGGATCTCTTCCTTTAGAATTTTCGCCCAGGACGGCGTCGTTTTGGGATTTTTATTGCTGGGTTAGTGGTGGTGATGGTAAAAAAGAAGGTTTGAGGTAATTACATGATATTAACGGGGGAGATGAAAAGAAAAACAAAACGAAAATGAAAAATTAGCTACATAATTGTCACCTGTAAGATAAGAATCACAGTGCCCAGTACACTAAAACCTCTATACATAAGGTCGGGATACCGAAAAATTATTATTTTAGAAAGATTATTATATTATCGAGTTTATTCATTTGTCGATAAATAAATAAAGGACTAATTTCAGTTTATTTCTATCAATTTTAGGTCGATCATCACGTTAGTGCTTTTTCTTTCAATTTCACCAAAAACACCCCTCAACTTTTAATTTTCATCAGCTGTATCAAAACATCCGTTTTTCATCAAATTTTCATCTAACAACTTGCATTAAGAAGAAAACCAAATTTGAAGTCACTGAGCCCACAAAAAAAGGGCAAAATAAACAAATTGCATTCAATCACAACAAAATCACTAAGGTTAGGAGGTTGTGATGAAAACAGAGATGTGTATCGATATAAGAGAAAAATGGTCAGAAATGTTATTTTTCGGAATTTGACTTTCTTCTTGATGTCACGTCATCACTTGACGGAGGAATTAGATGAAGAACGGAGGTTTGGACACGGCTGATGAAAATTAGGAGTTGAGGAGTGTTTTTGATGAAATTGAAAGAAGAATGACTACCATGATGATCGACCTAAAGTTGATAGGGGTAAACTGAAATTAGTTCATAAATAAATTATTACTTTATAGAGGGTTTGTTGTTAGGAGTTTCCTTAATTTGTTAAGAATTTTCTTAATTTTTCATAATATAAGGAAAGAACAAAGGAATATATAAGGATACTTTGGGAATAATTAAAACGATGTTGCATGAATATTCCAAATGTGTGTGCATTGGTCTAATGCTAGTCAAACAAGGAACCATGATTCTATATAGAGATAGGATATCAAATATATGTTTCCTTGTACAACACATTGTAGTGCTACTGCTATGTAATCCCTATATAAGGGCTCCTATCAATGAATAAGATGATGATTCTCTATTCTCTTTATTATCTCTCATATTCTCAATAATTCCTCCTAAAACACGTTAATTATCAGGCACTTTGCTCTAACCCTAAGCTAATAACAAAAAATCTCTAACCGATTTTTCAAAAGAAAAAGCCTACAAGACTCTTGGCTTCACCGTAAGCTGAAACAAATGAGAAATTAAAATTCTTAAGAGTTTCCTTAATTTGTATTATGAACATTATTTACTTTTTCTTTTTTAAGTATTTTATTAATTATTAATATTTTTGTGATATTTTTATTTAATCAATTATTACTTTATATATTCATTGGGACCTAAAGGGAGTCTAAAAAAATTATTATCTTATGCATTTAGTGAGATTCCTAGTAATATACACTAGTCCCGAGTCGGGACCAGAGTATTATTTAATCAAAGTTATTAATTTATCGAATATTTATTTATCGAGGTTTTATTGTACCATTTGGTCTAGCGATATAGTCTTCCTTTTAGTAAGTGAGAGGTTGTGAGTTCGACTCCCTTCATCGAAAACCCTAGCTCAAGACCAAGCTTCAGCTCCTTATGCAATCCAAAAATTCAAAGAAGAAAAAAAGTCAATAGTGAAGCTCCCGAAAATTGACCACCGGAGAATCGTGACGACTATGCTCCGGTTCGGCGATCAGGCTGGAGTTTAGAGACGAAGTGAAATCGCAGAGTCCGATCGGGAAATTTGGCGGAGAAATGCGAAGAGAGTTTAGGGAAGAAAGAGAGAGATCAAATTTAGGCTTAGGGAAACAGAATCATGTTTACGAAGAAGAAGGGGGGATCTCTTCCTTTAGAATTTTCGCCCAGGACGGCGTCGTTTTGGGATTTTTATTGCTAGGTTAGTGGTGGTGCTGGTAAAGAAGAACGTTTGAGGTAATTACATGATATTAGCGGGGGAGGTGAAAAGAAAAACAAAACGAAAATGAAAAATTAGCTACATAATTCTCTCTTTCCTCTTCTCTCCAAACCTTGGTCAAGGGGACACGAGGGAAGTCTCAATTTGGGATCAGGTTTACCGATCCTTCACAAGCGTGGCTGATGGGGCAATAGGTGGTAGTGACGGCTATTGGCCGCAAGTTGCTTTGCCGCATTGGAATGTGGCTGGCTATGTCGCGGTGTTGCGACTTTTCGATGTGGTTGGGTATCCATCGCTGGTGCCGATCCTATCAAATATATTTTGAACTGTTATGTCGCTAAACATTACAGATTGAGTTAGTTTGTTGGTGTTTTCAACATCGACGACCCCGATCTGGTTGTTGGGTTCGGTGGACAGGATAATGGTGGTTTGGAGGTTGACGGCTCCTTCTCTGGTGTCACCGATTTTGAGGGCAGTAGCAACGACGAGGGTTGGCATGACGGTAGCGTAGCGCCTCTAGACCTTGGGCCAACTAGGTTTAGGCATTGGGCCTTGGGCTTTCTTGAGTCCATGGTCTGGGCCTGGATCTGTTGGGTTAGGTAAATTAGATCTTGAGTGTTTATGAATAATTTAGTTCATAATAAAGGAGGTTTTGTTAGTTCTTTTTTTAGTAGTTTCTTTATTTGGATTACTCTTGTTACTGTGGTTACTTTATAATTTGCTAAGAGGTGTAACGCTTATGGTTCATAGTATAGAAATTACCTAGGGTAGCTTCGGTTCTTAGGTAGTTTTGCATGATTTAATATCTTACATTAGCCTGCGTGAGTGTCTCATGTTCATGTTGTAATCCAACTTTTTTTATCAAGTATATGGCACTAACGTCCATTTATAAAAAAAAATAAAAATAAAAAAACAGAATCATAGTATTTTTTTTGTTGAAAATGAATGTTGTTGTTCTCATATTAGTAAACCCCGTAAGAGACATTGTGTCTTTTTTTTTTAGAAGAAACATCGAGATTTTATTCAACTGAAGGAAACTAATTACAAACCATGGGAAATATCGGTGGTGGAACAATCATCCTCACTCTCTTCCCTCCTACTAGAACTAGTCATGGGTCTATCACCAATGATGACATCCATGAGCCAATCGGCCCCAACGTCTAATCAAGAATAACACCTTTGTAAACGAGCTACATACTTTGAGATCGAATCTGCAACTTGTTACCAGACCTTGGAACATGATTAAGAACAGCGTCATTAACGCACGGTAAGGCAAACAACATTTTGACATTCTCGACTAACACACCCTCTTCAGCAAAGCAATCCATCTCCTCATTCACTAATCTCACTGCCTCTAGGCAGTCCGTTTCAACATTATCAACCCGCCAACCTCCTTAAATAGCAACCTCTAATCCAGTAATAACAACACCAGTTTTGCAGCACAAGGTCTTAATCTACTCATGACTATATCCCCCATCGCCATCACCAAACTACCAGAACCAACTCTCAACACAACCCCAATACCAACACAGCTTCTATCATCCAGAACAGAAGCATCACAGTTCAGTTTGAGGTTACTTGGCAACATTCTGTTCTACGTACTATTACTCCCAGAATTGTTGTGCGTAGTGCTCTTCAACTGCACGTCCAACAACCCTTTCCAAATACTTTAGCCCTGCTCATAAATCAATTTAGGAGGTCTCGGGCTTTCTCCATGAGTAATAAAATTCTGTTCATTCCAATTACTCCATAATAAAATCACTAACAACTTCATTTCATCCATAGTTAAAGCAAAGAGAGAGAAATAAAAATAAAATAGAAAATGGTACCAACATACACGGATCCAACTTTGACCTAAAGCTCACCTTCTCCAACACCGCTACATTCAAAGGATAAGAGAATGTCGCGTGCAAAGGCGTTTATTGTGATAGTTGGCACCTCAGACAAGTAGGACTATTCACAATATACCACTGATACAATACCGCCATACACGGCAACAAGAACCCCTTTGAACATCTCCATAAGAAGTGACTGATTTTCGGTGGCACCTTAAGCTTCCACAAGTGCTTCCAATGATCTGAACCATTTTGGGGCAGTTGACGACTCTCTTTCATTGCTAACCAATATGCACTTCTAACCGAGAATTTTCCATTACGATTGTGGTTCCAAATCATCTTGTCTCTACTGCCCGTATGAGCAAGAGGTATAAAAGACAACATTAACCTTCGAAAGAGTACCAACCTGCTCCAACCGGTCCATATTCTAACATCTTGACTTTGTAATAAGATCAGCTACACACATATTCCAATCAAAACTGATGTTCCAGACGACTTTAAATTCTGGAATCCCCAGATTCCAAGGATCCTAAAAAACCCGAATGCTTCTTCCATCACTCACCCGCCATCTCAACCTTTTTAACAACAGTTCCTTACCCCAAACCACTGCCCTCCAAATACTAGAAGGGTTTTTATCGGTTTCAGCTTCAAGGAATGACTTATTATGACAATATTTCTCATTAAGCATTTTGCTCACCAGAGAAGACTCATCAGAAACCAACCTCCAACCAATTTTAGCAACCAAAGCCTAATTGAAATTTTGAAGCTCCCTAAACCCCAAACCTCCTTGACTCATTGGGACACAGAGAGCATCCCACTTCCTCCAATGAATACCTTTCCCATTTGGTTTTCCCTACCAAAATTTGGCTAGGTGTCATCTTTATATATTAAGCGAAGACAGTGTCATGACGATTTCACCCCTTCCTCTGTGCTTTTCTTTTGTCTAACCCACACCGACTTGGCTTTCTTTTTTCTGTGCTTCACGCACCGATCGAGAGAATAGATTGGGAAAAAAGAGAAATAAACAATCAGAGAAAAGAGTACGAATTAATTAGATGGGGAAGAGAGAGAGAGAGAGAGAGAGAGAGAGAGAGAGAGAGAGAGAGAGATATGATCGAAGAAGAAATAAAGAGGGAATCACTTTTGGTTGTTCAGAGACTTCAGGATTTTCGCAAGTAATCACATCCCCTTTTTTCCTTAGTTTGTTTGCCTCCCTCTGTTCTTCAATTCTCATTACTCTTTACCTAATTTGTTTTCTATCTTTGCCTAGGTTTATTTTCAATTTATGATTGTGAATTGGGATTTTGATGCTTTGTTTTTGTCATAGAGGTTTCAAATTTTTGACTCGTGTACTGGGTTGTGTAAACATTGGGTTTGTTTTGGCATGTGCAGGTTGTTGGAAAAAGAAGCTAGTTAGAGTTTTTATGCATTGGATAGAAAGGTACTTCTTGATTGGGTTTTTTCTCATTTTTCTTCAAATTATTCATCTTCAAATTTGTTTTAATTTGGTTGTCATTTTTTCTTTGCATAAAAAAAAAAAGAAATCAACTTCCATGAAAAGTCATAGATGTGCATTCTGCTGGTTAAAAAAAATAAGACTTGGTCATATCTTTTGACTCATATACGTGTCAATTCCAGAACTGAAACAAAATGAGTCCGTGAGCCCCGTAATTAAATTAATAGACACCCATCTCGGCGTCTGCAATGACACCATGTCCTGACAGTAGCCCTCGGCAGGCGACACCACTCTTGGTATCGCGACATCAACTCCGGCACCAGCCCCCTTCCCGACAACCCGGTACCTCTCTCCCGGTCCACCACTCAGTTCCTCTTCAACAAGGTGCTCTATTTTGAAATCTTGAAATCATGATAAAGGTTAAACCATTATGATAATTATTTCATTTCCACCTGTATTGTAGAAGATACTATCAAGTTCCACATAATCTATTAAGGGAGGTCAAAATAATAGAGATAAAACGATTTCTATCGCGACTTATGATATTGTGAGCTTAGTACATAATACAGCAACCAAAGAAGGCATGTAGATCGATAGATATCCTTTCTTTTTCCTGTTCATCAGTCATAATGTGCTTAAGCTTGAACCTACAATTGTTTGTTCCAAACATATATCATCATAATCTGTAATATCGTATTAGTGAACCTGACAAATCCCACGGCAAAGCGCGGGGACTGCTTCTAGTTTAAAATGGGTATATGTAATCTCTCTTTTTGTCAATTCTAGATTGTAATCAGTCTCATGCATGTTCTCTTAATTTTGCCAATTCTACATATGATGTATCAATTCAGTTTTGTTAGCAAGCTAGTGAAGGAAATTCTCAATCTATTGAATACCTTCTCCTTCGGCGCATATATTGTGAAGTTCTACATATATGTGATGGAGAGATAATGGCAAAACATATAGTCAATTAAGAAATGACTCATTCTGAAGACATTTAGAGACGAGCGGAGTCTAATGAACAAATTAATTCAGCAGTCACTCGAAACAAGAGTTTAAGGAAATAGATTGGTCCAACAGTCACGAACAAGACTAACTGATCCTTAAAAGACATCGTAACCATTTCCAAAACAAACTAGAGTTGATAAAGAAAATTACATAACTTCGAATCAAAAACCACCTGAAAACTCAAGTAAGCGATTCAGAGAACTAATATCATGATCCATAGCGTAACTTTAAAGTAGTTACCTTCCCACCCGCCAATCTTCAAATCCGTCCTTTTATATATCAAATATCAAAAGTTCCATTGGGCTCAAGTTGTTTCAACAGTCCCAAATAAGTAAGATACAAAACCCGATCTTTAGCACCGGTCCTGTGATTCTGGGTGAGTTTGCAGAAATACTTGAATTGAGAGAGTTTGCACATTCCGAGCATTTGACCCAAAAGCAGGAACAACCAATTGATTGACCTCTTCTTGTTTATCAGAGGCTTCATACAATTTGTTTGTCCACAGAACTTGGAATCCGGGAGTGTGGGAGTCATCCAAACAGCAGGTGCCCTATCATGCATTGCACTCTTGTTTTGAGACACATAAGTCGCCACTTGTGCAAACTTTTGTTTTGAGATGACTTAGAAGGACCAGCCGCTGAAGCCTCGTGAGTAGAGAGATAGAGCTGGATGTCATTTGGATATCCATAGATGCTGCAAGTAAATTCGTTCCCTTCGAAATCAGACGGGGAGATTGGTGTAGGGGTCTGGTTGAACCGTTTCCAGTGAAGAGTTGAAGGGTCAGAACCTCTTCGTCTACTTCTTCTTCTTCATTGCTGTGAATTACAGCCTGTAATGAAAAGGTGGAGCCATGTTGAGATTTAGGGTTTTGATTTTTACAGTTTCAGAATTTGAAGAGCCGAAGAGGAAAGGATTGCAATATTTGCGGAAGATAAACTGAGCAAAGACAACAGAAATAAGGGTAGACAGAGCGATTTTAAAGGCTGGAGAGTGGTTTCAAACGTCTATACGATGTTCAGTTCTTGGAAAAAGGATAAACTTAAAGCTCGTAATTATTAGTGTTTATCTAAAGCTGTTAGGATTTATCAAAAATGTTTTAAATGATTTCCGATTTCAATAAAAAAAAAAAGTAACACTCGGAACCTTTTGTTTTCAGAATTTGAAAACTCGTAAAAATTACAATAAATAGAGCGTTATATTTAAAAGTCACAGCAGTTTGATCAGAATCATCAGATCGATGCAACCAAACCAAACCAAATAAAAATCGTCACTGGTTGTTATCATTCCTATATTGAAGTATGTTGAAGTATGATGGTACAATCAGTCGATCACAGTTAAGAACTAGCAACAATTCTCGTAGTATGGGAAATTGATCAACTTTGAATTTTAGAGTTGGTGCTGCTTCTTCAGGGTATACTCTTGCTGGTTCCAGTTTTGGAGCTTGAGAGTGCTGAACTGTTATTTTAGGGTAGTAACTCCTTCTGGGTTATTATTTCATGAACTCAAAATAGAGCACCTTGTGGAATAGGACCATATGTAGACAGCGTCGCTTTGGTTAATTGGTGATATTATGTTCTATGGTTTGAAAATCATGATATATTTCCTTGCCACCTTTATTGTAGAAGATACTATATATCCAATTCCACAGAAGCTATTGATAGAGGAGGTCAAAATAATAGAGATAAAACGATTTCTATCGCAACTTATGATATTCTGAGCGTAGTACATAATACAGCAACCAAAGAATGCATGCAGATCAATGGATATGGTATTACACAGATTTAGAATTGAGTAAGAAAGCTTGTGATTTTTTCTCATAGTAATATTTATTCTCAGAAGAAGCATCAGCTGAGAAGATCATCACCCCATTAACCAGGAATCCATTTTTCTCCAATAGGTCTAAAGCATCAAAGAAAATATCACCCTGAATTCCTCTTCCGTTCACTTCATAAGCTGGCAACAGCTTTGCCTTGTCAAATTGGTTGGCTCGATTCTCGAATGCCTTCAAGTATCCTTTCGGAGTCCTAACCTTGTCAGTGTAGAACTGGTAATTGACATAGTCTATGGCATGTCCGTAGTCGTTAAAGAGTGCAATGTAAGGCGCAACTGTGCTGTAAAAGGGTGCAATGCTGGCCACTGAAATGACACCCTGGTCTTTCAAACGGGTGATGAGCTCGCCAATGCAGTAAGCGAAATTAGTATTAGTTGCAGAAGTATTGCGGAACTTTTCGTAGTCTATGTCAATGCCATCAAGATGGTAAGTGGTGATGATGGAAGTGAGAGATGAGACGGCATTGCTTATCCATTTTTCAGAGTTTTCAGGAATGTACCAGTTCAGGGTTTTCTCACCTATACTCCAACCAGACAGGCTTACCATGACTTTTACATTAGGGTGGGATGCTTTTATGTCCGCAACAGAGTTTGGGGTAAGTTCAGGTATCCAGTATGGTGAAAATTTTCCGTTTTGGAAGTTGCCTGATTCATCTGCATCAATAGCAAAGCCGAGTATGAAATTGAAGTCGATTTCATCATTGATTGGTACATCGTCAAAGGATACCGAAACACCAGTGGCTCCAATGTACTCCATCATTACCTTCCCACCTGAATATATAGAAGATAGATCAAATAGCTGCTACTTTTTACCATAGAAATACTGCATATCTCTTGTAATAAAAAATTTAAAAAAAATAAAATAAAATCAATGCCAAATAGTTCGAATACCTACCACAGACTTGTTGGAAGATAAATGCCAATCCGGCAACAAAAAGGAGAGAGAGCTGAAGCTGCACCATCTTTGCTTGAGTTGTTAGCTTGAATGAAGATGCAGACCATTAAAGGAAAGCTGGTGTTTATAAGTTCATCTCTCATTAGTCGTTATGCCGACCTCGAGTAGGAACAATTCCCATAAGCTGGAACGAGATGGTACTTACAAGGACCAAAAAGATGTCTGAAGTTTACAACGAGGGTGGCTATGTTTGTTTATTGTCATATAGCAACAAGTCAAAGGATTTGCTGGTTTCTCTTCTGCGACATTACCAAGGTCCATTCCAAAAGTTGCTGTTCTTAATTTGTATCTAGCCAATGCCAGCATCTCCTAACCCGTATATGATCAAGCAGTGATTGAGACTGGTTTGTTTGAGTGAGATTCCAGAATACTTGAGACAAATATCATTGGTTTTGGATCGAATTGTAGCTGCCAAATGGCATTTAGCGATTTTTTTTTTATTTAAAAAAAAAAAAAAACTTTTTATTAATAACTCACACACCTTACATATGTCAATGAGATTACCAACCAAGCCGCGGCTCATCAACAGAGGCAACTCATGTAGCGATTCATGTTTGAAGGAAAATCCGTAAGTTATATATAAAGTCGTAGTCGGTCATTTGCAACAAGATGTTGTACAGAGGCAACTCTAATCTCAGATTCTCAGCGGTTCCCAAGTCACAAGTCACAACCAATACGTGTGGTGGTCACCACAATCGCTCATGGACAATTTGACTAGGAAAAGTATATCAGGGTCAAGAGTATGCACAACACAGAATATCAACATAGCTTAATTTGACAAATGGTGATGCCTATTTCTCACAGGCTCAGTTTGGCTCAACAAAACTTTGCATAAATGTATACAACAATGATCATGTTGTACAAGTTCTATAACAAAAAGATTGAATGCATAATACATATTCTACACTGAATCTACATGGACATGTTAAATATTTAATCAACCTAAGTGCTTTTTCGGGGCACATATACACTCGGGGTAAGGGTTTTCATAAAAGGATTCTTCAGTTCTTAACCGTGCTCGACCTTTCATTTCTGGCAGAGGCCCTCTTCTCCTCCTTGGAGCTCCCTTCCTGTCAATTTGGTTTACCATCATGTTCCTTGACAACTTGTCTTAAAAACTTACACTCTATTGATTGCACTGTGCAAGCGAGAACACAAGGTAAAAGTTCTTAATCTTTATGTTACCCTGCTAACTTGCTAGAATTTTTCACTCTACAGAGATGAATGAAAAGAAAAACTATGTTTGGCCCAAATTCCCTATCTGCTTAAGACGTAGGTTGGTCAGTTGGGTTTCCACTTCTGCAGACTCACGCATGACTAGCAATTCTTATAACTTTCTTTATCTATTCCCTTGAAATAATAACAAAAGGTTTTCAGCATAGTTACCTATTTTTGTGCATGGTCTTTATAATATGTGACAACGAAGATCCTTCTGTTTGTTGCCCATTGTCCAGCATATCGAAAACTTCAACAAGTCCTTTCCTACGCATAAAGAGAATAATCAATGATGCTATGCTACAGAAGTGAGATACAAAACACAGAAAGAAGAAAATTATAATGCAGCAATGGCTTCGGAGACTACAAATACTATCCTACTAGAGTGAGGAAAGGCAACAGGATTTAGCATCACAGATCAATAAGAAGCTGACAATATAAGAAACAAAGTCAAGCAGACATATTTGAGCCGTCATCAATAAGAGTAACAAAGAATATATTCAAGTCAATTTTTCAAAAAGAAAACAAAAATTGGTGCCAACAAATACCAGCTTCTAGCAGTGAAATTCTATGGAAACAGAACTTCTCAAGGGATCCACTCCAAAGAAACTTTTAACCCAGTGTATTAATGGGTTGATAGAACAATGAGTTGATTTGATTCTGGGCTCCTATGATAGTCTAGGGATCTCTGAGAAAAAAAAAAAGAAAAAAAAAAAAAGAAAGAACATAAACACGCATGTTTCGAACAGATCCTGAAAGCAAAGAAGGATATTGAAGTTTGAAGTACTTTCATATTGGAACATGCCACGACAAAAGAAAGAAATGAGAGAGATTGTATTCATCTATTAAGGAAGCAAGGAATGAGAGACCTTATTCATCTATTAAGGATATCTACCTATCTGGAGTGATCGTTTTGCGATGACCTAAGAATCTGCGTTGGCCCTCAACAGCTCTTGCCATGTTACCAGAATATGATGGGACAAACACATCACTTTCGACTGAGATCACATAATCAAGAGCAGCAGTTTGAGATGCATGATTAGTAAATGCCTTTAGTTCCTCCTGGGTCGCAAGTGTTTCCTGTCACACAACAAACAGTTCAAAATTACAAATTTTGGGATGTCCTCAAATCAAACTACTTTGGCAATACATAAAAAAACTACATGACCGACCAACCTTGAAAACTATATTTGGAAAACGGGATGTGAGCTCCAAAAGGCGAGTATTACCACCATAGATCTCCCCCGCTGCAATATATATTAACGATGATGGTGGATAACCGAGAGCTCGAAGAAATATGCCGATCTCCTTCGGAGTTAGTGGACAGAAGCCACCTAGTCTCTGCTCAGTAGAGTTAATCTTTTTAACTTTCCAGTGATTTGTGTTCTCCCTAAAATATTGACATTAAAAATTTAAGCAGATACCTAGAGAATTATAACAAAGACAAAAAGAATCATAACCAAAAACAATTTTTTTCCTCAAATGAGAAAGTGTAACCAGTCTGATGAACACTAAAAGCTATATAGTCTTCTAACCAAAAATATTATAGGTATTGAGAATCATATAGCCCTCATCCCATAAATTCAAAGTGTACTTTGGTTTAGAAGAGTATTCTGGAAGTCTGTATCAAATTGAAATGTTTTGAATCACACAAGGATTACTTGTATATATCATGATATGTTCTTTGAAGAAAAAGGGTTCACCAATAAAGAAAAGCATTTCTCGCTCAATTTTTCCTGCCATTATGTTAACCTAGGCACATTAAAGAAATCGCTTCCCCACAGAAATAAATTTTAGCAGTATTCCCAAACATGAAATTTTAGCCACCAATAAAGATCCCCATAAATGTTTGCAGAAGAAAAGAATCATTTTAAACTACTATTGTCTGGGAAATTGATTGACCAAAAGAAATTAATGACATCTACTTTGTCATTTAGCAAAATTCAATATCTTTATGACATCTAAGTAGACAATAAACCTGCAACTGAAGTACAGTGATGACAACCTACAATCGACAAAAAGGGTTCTTTCCAAACTCTGCCATGTACACTTTAGCAGGTGGCTTGGTCCCAATTGCATATATACATGTACATGCACAAGGGCAAAGTCTATTACCTCATTATTCGTAGCTCCTCAGATTCCTCCTCAGTCAAACCATAGGAACAACCAGTAAAAGACAACATGTCTTTCTCATATCTCAAATGAAGAGCAATATATTTTCCCCCACGTGCTCTAAGCCGCTCCACCAGCTTCTGCGGTGTCAGCGTCATGCATGCTCAGAACCTAATGTAACAGTAAGCCCCATAGGAGACCTCTTAAATGCAATTAATATTGAAAACGTATTTATTGGATGATACACATCGTGTTCTGTTGCATAAAAAATATGGATTCATCTTATAGCTAAATATGCTCGAATTCAGAAAGCAATATGACTATTGAACTTTTCTAGGTTAAAAGCACTAGTGAATGACCAATCTCAACTTTAATTAAACATATATTACGAACAGCTTCATTAGCTTCTAGATAGTACACTTCGATAGGGAAAACCTGAACTAAATTGGCAATATATGTTATTTTTAATAAGAGTGGCAGGCGATAAATGATCAAAGACATAGCAATTCAAAATTTCAAACCTTTCCAAAGCTCTCAATCGGGGGAGAGAAACGGAGTGCATGATATAAGGCACGGCATCTCAACCTCTGGATATCAAGAGGAAGATCATTGTTTGCAAGTCGAGAATCTGACTTTGCAACATGAATCACCTAGAACAATAGAATCAGTATCTAATAAGCAAACATACAATTGATTTATTTAAGTTACTGAACAGCATTTTAAGAACTTAGAATCAAAGCACATAGGTGCAACTACATTTCCAAGACACTGAAAACGAGAATGCCAAAAACATACATTATAATCTTTATTATATTATTCTTAATTGGCAATCAGCTGTAGTTTAAGCCCCCAAGCACTAATAGATGAGCTGCAAAGCCTCTAGTCCTAGCTGCACTCTTTAGCTTTTTAGTACGGACTCCTTGTCCACCTCCTTGTACTTTGCTTTTTAATTTCAATAAATAGCTGTTTCTTTTATAAAAAAAAATGGGAAAACCCCTTTGCAAGTTGTTAATGACAGACTTTATGAAAGGCAGCTCTGCTTTCTCCTTTTATGTTATGATTGTGATATGTGAGCAGTGAAATTAATAATATAAGCTTGGAACTTGCACGGTGATGATTATCATTGTATGGTATCACTGACAAATATAACCTACAATTTTGTATAACTTGATCCATTTTCTCCCTCCCTCCCTTCTTCTTCTTTTTTTTTTTCCAAAAGAATGAAAAATAAATGGAGAGCAAAATAATACTTTCTGAATTACCATAAAAATCAAACAATTAGGTTGATGAGCCTTTATCTAGAGCACGATTGATCAAGTAAATCAATATTGACTATAAGAGCAATATTAAAATGAGAAACCATAACTATAAAGGCTTAAATCGGAGCGTGGAGAATCGGGGAAACTAATCCAACATCACTGAACAAAAGTTGCAGGAAGGTGCTCACTCTAGAACCAGACTTTTGTTAAGGGTGTTGAACTTCATAACATCAGTTACCTGATATTCTTTCCATAGCTGTGTCATGTCTTCGTAGTAACTGGTGCTAGCCCAGGATGTGAAATGCTTCCTGGCACGAGGAACATTCGCCAATTCCAGTGGGAGCTCCTTGACAATCTTGACATCTTCTCGTAGAGTTTCGATGAAGTGAAGTTCATCAAATATATCTGAAAATGTACTGTGATTCTAAGAAAGTTTAATCAAATGAACAAGATGCTAAAATGTTTAATAGTAAACTAAAGCACTCAAAACACCTTTAGAAGGAACTAGAGCATTGTAACAACCTCGAGTCATGCCAGAATGAACGTTTATCCAATTGAGGAATGACCAAGGTTGCATTCATAATGCGTGCCACAGCCACCATGTCTGCAATCTATGAAAAGATTACCATTTACCATTACTTAAATTCACCAATAAAATGTTTACACAAAGAAAAATAAATGGAAACAACTGACAGAAATCAATTGTTTACAGCAAAAAAAGCATCAAAGATGCGTAACATGCAAGGAATAGGTCTACAGAGACATTGATTTTTTTTTTCAAGACCAAGACTTCTGTCAGTGTAAATTTTATATGTAAGCTCTCTAAAAAAAGTAACCAAAATGTGATTATAAGTGCAAGTAAACACAATAATAACCATGAATTCTGTAGCTTAAACAACAACACATGAAAAATCAGGATCTCAGTAACGTACGCCTGTTCGCATCTGATTTAGTCCTCCATTACTTCTCACAGTCATGTAGTGGTCCCATCCAGTGGCAGCTGAAATTGCATATATGTAGTATTTAGACAAGAAATAACGAGGATAGAAACAAACAAACAGCATGAATAAGTGTTTTCAGACGCATGTGTAACTATCTGGTTTACCAAAGAGTGTAAGGAACACCACAAGACTCAAAGGATGAGGGCCAAAATGAGTATCTTACATGTGTGCGCTAAGTGCTAACATGACTGTGCTTCTGTGTGTGTGCTTATGAGAGAGAGAGAGAGATTAATGGTGACGTGCTAACTAAGAAAAGAAATTACTGCATTACCACCTCACTCTAATCAATAAAATGGCTGGGGTGGGGCAGATACCATGATGATCGTGGCACAAATAAGAACACAGATTATTTGAAACCTATGGCGGGGTGGAGAGGGAAGATCAGTGGGAGAGAGTTAAGTTCTGTGCACCGCTATGGGCTTTAGGGATTATAATATTTCTTCCATTATTCTTAACTGGCAAGCAGTTGAAATATTAGCCCCAAGGCTCCAAGCTTTGACTTAGCATTAACAGATGGGCTGCTAAGCCTCTATCCCTAGCTGAACTCTTTACCTATCTACAGTCCGCCTCCTTGTACATTGCTTTTTGTTTCAATAAAAAGCTGTTTCTTTCCAAAAATAAGAACACACAGAAATAAGTACTGTGAATGAAAAAGAGCCGTGCTTTAACTTTTCCCAGCATTACTTACTGGGTAGGATTCAATACAATGATTCAATGAAAAAGAACTGTGTTTTAACTTTTACCAGGATGACTTCCTGGATAGGATTCAGTACTACAGTAAAGATAGATATTACATATAGAAAAAGACATCTATGATTCTTACCTTTATATCTAGAAGTTGGCTTGACACACGGGCGTAAACCATAGCTAAGAGGAGCATCCCAAAGGTCTGCATCTGGCATCTGCACAATGGAAGCTTAATGCCGTTTTTAGAAAGAAAATAATAAATTGAGGAGAGGGAAGTTATTTAATGATTATGTAGTTAGCCACAAGGGGAAGAAAGTGCTAATTGAACAGACTAGAAAGTCTTATTTAATGCCATGTGACCATTTCGTAAGAAAAGAGTTATTCGTTAATATAAGTGCTAATTGAACAGACTAGAAAGTCTTATTTAATGCCATGTGACCATTTAGTAAGAAAAGAGTTATTCATTAATATAGTTTATAGTTTGAGAAGGGTTGGGGATCGGGGAAGGCAAATACGAAGGTTACCCTTCATATATTAGGAAAATGAAATACTGTAGCTAGGAACTCAGAAGGGTTTCCAAATTCTAGAGCAGTTCGTATTTCGTTTAGCACATTACTCATATTATAACAATGCCTTACTGATGTAGAACTACAACTATGCTATGGTAAGTCCATTTCATTCTTGTATATGTGTGCCTCCACCATTCTTTTGCAGCCTATCTTAATCCGTAGTGTTGCCAAATACCCGGTTTCCTAGTTTCACCAATTCGGAATGGAGTTGTTGAGTGCCGACAGCACAATTATAGCTAAAATGTGGCAACAGCTCCGATATCAAATCTCTCACATATCCACACACTCAGTAAGGTCTTCCCTAAATAATTCATTTTTGTTGTGACTTCTCAATCACAACAAAAATGAAACTAAAGTTTGATCCAAATGCACAACTTCCTCAGTGTCCCTACTTCATATGCAATCAAATAAGACATGCACAAAAACTCACTACCCTCAAACCCAATCAACCTTTAAACACAAACACAATGACCCAGTTGGCCAGTTCCTAAAGTATCAATCTTTCATTGAATTACAAACCCAAATAAAGAAAAAAGTAAAAACCCAGTTCAAGTAAGAAGCGAGGGGACGATACCTGATCAGTTTGGGAATCATTGTGGAAGAAAGTTTGTTGCTGTTGTTCATCGTCGGGGAGATGCCATTGCCTTGAGTGGAAGATGAAGACCAAAACGAAGAAAGCAAAAATGAGAATTAGGTTGATTTTAATGGCGTGTGGGGACGGAAATCTGGGTCTGGAGTAGCCTCTCCGTGCCATTTTTCCTTTCAGCTATAGATCTCTACCATCATCGTCTTTCTTCTTCTTTACTCTTTTTCTTCTTCTTTTCGCTTTTTTAAATTGTACGAGTGAGGTTCCAATTTTCTTAAATAACTACTTATTACGATTCATTAATAATAATAATAATAATAATAACAACAACAACAACAATAAAAATATTATTTTTTTAAATTAAAGACCCGTGGCTGCCTCAAACCTTAATTAATGAAACTGTTGAATATAAGAGGTCAGCATTGAACATAAACCTTTGACTACAAAGACCTAAAATAATATCAAAAGTCTATACAAGCATGTATTCAACCAGGTACCAACTAGCAAAAAGTATTACACTAATGAACTCTATTTGCTTTCACATAGCGGTGACATGCTGGAAAAATTAGTAGATAACTAGATATGTAACACGTTTATACATCCTAATGTCTAATAAAATAGTTTTTCAACTATGTTGCCGTCGAAAGATACATCCGACGACACTTAGCTTCACCCTACCACTAGGCGGCAACGACCATTTGACGAAACAAGAAACTCGCCGCCTACCTAAACCAGACATGGTACATTGAATGCCAACATCGGCACGAAGCCCATTCAGCCCCTACAAAACTAATATAGAAATAAAGCAAATTAACAAAACAGAAATAAAGTAAAACAAACAAAACAAAACACATAAAAGGGCCCAAAAATGTGTCTAACCCTTTATTCCAGCCCAATATGGGCCTAATGACAGCACTCAAGCCCAAAGACTTATACCAGCCAAGTACCCATATCTCCCGGCCTGACATAGAGGCAGAGCCGCCCCGCCACAATCTCGTTGGCGTTGAGTCGTCGTGGATCCTCCATCGTCGTCCACCCGACAAATCCTAGCTTTCAGGACCCCACCTCCAACCAATACAAGGACCTGCTGCATCAGGATTAGGATTCGTCCCCGCAAGCCTTCAAATCCAACCAACCGCCGAATCCTTCCGGCCAACACAGCCGCACCGATCCTTATAAAGCCAAATCTTCCTCTGATCCTAGCCTGCTTCCCCGACTCAACAAGTCTAATCCACCCGGAAAGACGTCGAACGCCTTCCGATCCTAGCCTTTGAGCTTGAGACTCTGCCCTGCAATAAATGACCCGTCTGGCCTCATCCGATGTGCGCCGGCTAGGCCAGAGGCCATCGTCGGTGATGAGGAGCTACCAGATAGGCGCCCAAATGCTCATTGTGTGTCCTCTTTCTCTCTAGGGTTTTTTCTCCCTATAGCGACGCCCGAGTTAGGGTTTTTTTAATACTCCACACATTCCTTTGTTTTGTTTAAGGGGGAAGTTAATTCGTATATTAATCGAACGTAGGAATACAACATGAACACGATCCGTCCTCGCGGACTACGAAAAAAACAACCATGCGAAACTATCTAAGCATGCCTAAGTAATCTCTAGGTCGCAAACCATAACCTTGAAATTTAAAGAGTAACCGAGTAACCAAGACATGTTAGGCAAACTAACTTATTCAAAGCACCTAAACCACCCTATGTTATAGGGAGCATCGCAGGAGCACCTAAAAACCCTAGAAATAGACCAAATCCCAAACTAGAATAAAAATGCCCTAGTCTACTAGCAGCCCAAACTAAAAACTAAAAAAGTAAAAGTAAAAACTAAAACAGCCTAATTGCCCAAGGGGAAGAAAAGCCCAAGCTCACACACTTCGCCCTGACCTGATCCCAGCTACAGCCTCCCAAAACGTTTGGCACCTCACCGCCGCCGCAAACGACCATTTGCCGCCACCGAGCTGCAAAGAGCCACCACGCCACAACTACACTAGCACCCTGACGACATCTTCAAAGCCTCGTGCAACTGACCCAACCCATACGAGGAAGGGAATCCAACGCACATGATAACTTTCCAACACCTTAACGAAGCCACCACCTTCGTCACCTGGAAGCAGAGAAAGATCTGAGTCCGAGATAGACTCCATTGGGCACCGGCGACGTCAGCCATTCCTTGCATCGGTGCACACAACCCAAGCCGCTGAGAGACAATGAGCATGAAATCTGACAATATGTAGAAACCTCAAACCTAATCAAACCCAAAAACCAGGGCAAGATGAATGATAAGTACTTGTTAGACTTGAATATGTTTTTTTTTTCTCATTAGAAGATAGATAATTTCTTTACTTATTTATGGCTAGACGACACTTACATCCATCATCGTCTTGCACCAAAAATGATTGAACCCAGGCTAACAAACTAATTGACATGTAATTGTCACTGCAAAATATAAGCTCAACAATTGAGCCTGATCAATAGAAACTAAGAACTAAATCCCTAACCCTTTGTGAAAAGTAAATCTAGTTGCCTAGAGACGGCAATTGGTGTACAACTAATATTACTAAGAATTTAGAGAAAATTAGAACTTAACTTCTATTGCTAGGTATGCTTAACTACATGAGACGTCCTATAGATATTTGTTTCTCTTACATGTCGCTCTCCTTAGTGAAAGGGTTAGGGCTTCTATGAGTTTTTGCAACTCAACCATGCCTTCCACTGACGCCATGGTCACACACCTTGTCTCGTCTTTGACGCTGGTAGATGGTAAACATGCACGACTAGTGACTATGTCAACCGAAGCTTATCCTTGTGGGGAAAATTGTCAACCGCTTGGGAATTTAATGTCCGGCCATTCCTAGGGATGTTCCTACATGCATGGCGACCTCATGGGAAGCTACAGGTAGAGAAAGCGGAGGGCCACATGTTTCTGTTCAGTTTTGAGGATCCTACTAATTGTGATAAACTGTGGAAGGGGGCTCCATGGGTTAGAATAGGGCTCTAGTGGCTCTAGCCTATTCTGATGGCGTTACGTCAATAGAAAATATGTTGCTAGTAACGGCGTACGTCGTATGGTATCACACTATAGATGTCATTCCTGTCTTCAAATATGATAATGTCATAACCATGATAGGTTACACAGCAAGTGATTTCAAAGAATTCGACAAAAATGCCAAGAAGGTGGAGAAGTTGCGAATTAAGGTTGAAATTCCTTTGAATCGTGCTTTGTCTACCAAACGATGGTATCTAGTGGAGGACACGGTGGAGTTTCGCTACAAGTTTTGCTACGACAATTGCTTTGGTCGTTGCATAACTTGTGGGTTGATCACACATGCTAGTTTAGCGTGTGCTCATGTCGTCCTTTAGATGAAGAGGTTAAATTTGCTGAAGGCATTGTGTTGCGTGAAAGGTCGGCTGCAATGTCGCTACAAGCGATGGGTTCCAATGGTGCAAGTAGCGGTGGATGAATTGAGATGAATGGTGCTAGATAGAGTTTCCTCACTGGGTTTGACCTCGATTTTTCGGTCTCTGATCCCAAATCTTGTAACGGATTTGGTTTTTAACTCTGCTGCAGGTTTCATAACGCCGAAAAGACATGTCATCCTGAGGTGAGTGCATGCTCCATTATGAAAGGAAAGGAGCATGCACCTGGTTGAATTTTCTTACTCTGGACATACTAGATGCTTATGCGAGGCTGAGAAGACTTCTATGGGTTCTCTATGATATTTTCAATCGATGGAGTTTACATCATAATTGTGTTTTTGGCATATAAAGGCAATAAGTCTTTTCCATGAAAACATAGTAAGAACATAATTTCTAGAAACTTTAGCCTTAAACCTAAAGGCCAGCTGTGTTTGGTTCATGGAATCAAGGGATGAGGAAAGGAAAATCTTTACTTTCCAACGTTTGGCAGCCAAAGGAAAAAAGAGGGAAAGGAAAGTGTTTCCCAGTCGAAATGAAATTTAAGTGGAAACTGCTTCCCTCCAACCCCCCTTAGGATTTACTTTCCCACTTAGATCCTAGCAATCATTGCTAAAATTTAGGACCAATTTATCCTTGCTCAAAATTGCTATTTGCCTTCTTTATCCAGAACTTTTTAGAATCCTATGTCAAGTGTCTTTTAGTCCAGTCCAAATCAAAACGCTATATCAGATAGTAATCAGAAGACCTGAAGCATTTCACTGGCAAATTCATCTTCCTCGCATAGCATCTTCCAGGTATGTATCATATATGCTTATTCTTCTCTCACTATTTATCGATTCAGTATATATGATATGTAGTGTTAATTCGTCTCTGGTCTCTTTACTAGCTTTCTTGTTTCTCTTATATAATGGAAAATTCTGGTATACTGATGGGTATACCATCCTAAGGCAAATTCTCTTCCAAATTATAATAGGCACTATGCGTTTGGTGATTGATTTCAGATGTGGTTGTGATTTTGGTTTTGTTTCTCTTATATATACATCATGTAAATGAAATTGTCTTCTATATGAATTATTCTTATCTTGGCTTCAGTATATGTTCCAATAGCTGATCAATTTGTTTTCTACTTTGAAAACTCAGTACTTGAGGTTCCTTTATTCATTTGCTGCACTACTTTTAGAAACAGAAGCACTAC
This sequence comes from Fragaria iinumae, assembly GCA_009720345.1. Lineage (NCBI taxonomy): Eukaryota > Viridiplantae > Streptophyta > Magnoliopsida > Rosales > Rosaceae > Fragaria > Fragaria iinumae. The sequence continues at coordinate 17,376,315 of CM019117.1, read as the reverse complement.
AAGTGTGCAAGAGTTATCAAATGTTCTCAGTGACTCTAGGGTAGTTGATGGTTACTTTTGTCCTCGATCTGTAGAAAATTTTATTTACATTACTAGGCAATTGGAATGTAATCCTATCACAAGCTAGACTTTATTTTTTAGATGTTTTTGAGATTTGATTTTCTCTAGCATATGAGTTTTATGTCTGTGCAAGTTTCTCTTGGTGATAGAGGCGTATATTTGTGATGTGCTTTTGTATCCTTTCAATGATTCTTTTATCAGTTCCAGCTCAGAAGACTTTCTAAAAGAAAAACAAATTTAAATGCAAGTTCTTAATTTTAATTTCATATGTAATGTCCACATTTGTCAATTGATCTGCATTTGGAAGTGATACTAGATATTGTATTACATTTACTTGTCATTTTCTATGTACTTAATTAGATATTGCCTAGTATGGTTTCTGATATGTAGTTATGTTGTATATGACAGGCTCACTAGGACGCCAAATGACTAAGAGTACTTAAACCATTTATTCATTATGATAGTTTGGTTAAAGCTTTTGGGAGAGATCAAGCCAATGGGTTAGGAGCGGAAGGACTTGCTGAAGTGGATGAAGATTTGAATAATGAAGATGACTTTGTTGATCTTGAAGAAGATGGTTTGTCTAAAAACATTGTTCGTACATCTGTTACTCGCACACCTTCTTCTGCCTCTAATTCAACTCGGACTAGAAAACGACCAAGAGACGCATATGCTCAATGCTTGGGAGACATGGCTAGCACACTACGCTCCTTTGTGGACGTGACCAAGACACACCTAGAGACTATGAAAGATGTATTTTTGAATAACCATGCAACATCTACAAAAAGAGGTAAACTTGTGGATGAGCTTATGAAAATTGAAGGTTTGAATGATTATGATGTGCTTGATGTTGCTGCTGCAATTATTGCTAATGACTCCAAATTAGAGCTCTTGTTCGGCTTACTTGACAATTTGAAGAGCCAATGGATTTATAAGGCTCTTAACCATTAGAGATATGGATGCTCAAGTTTGATATTGCTGGCTTTTTGTTTTTGTGTTGGACTGTGGCTGATGGCTCAACATAATGACTCAACAAAATGTTATATTTTGATCAAACTTCTATTGGAAGCTATTTTAATTTAAATTGTAATTATGCTGTGATATTAGAAACTTATTATCTATTATGATGTTGTATTTCAGATTTCTTTACCTTCTGATGTTACTTATTATTTCATACGAGGGTATTATTTGAAAATTGGTAGAATTTTATTTCCTTTCCATACCAGCACCAAACACTGCAATGGAAACTTAGCTGATGTATTCTAATTATATTCCTGGCATTTCCAAACACTGGAAAGGAATATTGATGGGATTGCATTTTCCCATGACCATGGAAATGGAAGAAAAATCATTTTCTTTCATTTCCTTTCCGTGAACCAAACGAGGGTTTCCAACATGGTAAATAGGGTTAGTAAAATGATATGAAGAAGTTACTAGTGAAAAATAAATATGTACTTTAATTTATTATTAGTTTATTATTAAATTTATTTATCAATATTGTTTATCTAAATTCATGTTTATTTGCGCTCAAAAGACGAAGAAAATAATAAAGACCCAAGCCTAGTACCATTTGGTCTAGCGGCATAGTCTTCTCTTATAAAGTGAGAGGTCGTGAGTTCGACTCACGAAATATTAGTTGTAATATGTGAATTATTTACCCGATCAAAATAAAATAAAATAGTGAAGACTCAAGATTAATAGTTAATCTCTTGTTTTTTAGTCTTTTATTTTTAAATTAATAAACAACACCTAAATGTCAATTTTATGCTCATATTTAACTGAAAAATTAAATTTCCTCTTTTAAACGTGAGATATCAAATTGTCTAACTGACCGTACCTCAACTAGCAAAGGAGGATTTTACCTTAAATTTAGAAATCGAAGAAATGAAAATTAGAATAAGATGTGGGAAAAATGACCATTTTACCCCCACCCCGACTGCGGGTTTCTACTTTGAAAACCCAGCGTTTCTCATTTGAGCAAGGATTTGATGTGAGGAGGATTAGAGGACGATGAAATCCCTACTGGTCTTAAACCCTCTTCAGCTCCCCAAACCCTTCCCTTGCCCTAAAACCCTAAACCCTATCCAATTCCCGCAACCTTCAATTCACGGCCATGGCTGCCGCTCCAGAACCAAGCGCGGCGCCATTTCTCTCCGCCAGCTCAGAATTCGCTCCGCTTCTTCCAACTCCGTTGCAGCTCTCACCACCGCAGACGGAGACGCCGAGTCCGCTCAGCTCTTCGAGGTTTTGCATTTCTTCGTTCAGTTTCCGTTTCTCTTTATCCTTTTCGAGAATTTTCGAAGGGCTTAGTTCAGTGAATTTGAATTGTCTGTGGTTTTTCAGTTTGTTACTTTGGTTGCTGAGAAATTGAAACTAGAAGACTCAGAGTTTTATGGAATTTAGAATCATTTTCGATGAGATAAGCTATGTTTTGGTACATTTGATGATCAATACAATGTTTCTGTACTGGACATTTTTATTTAATCAATGTTATTATTCGAGAAAATTGAAGCGTATGGATTAGAGCAGTAGTGTAAGTCTGGGCTTGAACTTGATATAAGTTCTTTTCGCACTTTCTGGTGTATAGTATAAAAGCGATTTTAGGTGTTTCTATAAAGTATATAAGGGTTTGTATTGCTTATATGAAAGAAAAGAAACTGAAACTAACTAGTTGGATTAAACTAGTTACTAATTTTTTATTTATTTGTTATATAGAAATTGAAGGATGCAGAGAGACAAAGGATTAATGAGTTGGAAGAACTTGAGAAGAAGGCGAATATACAATTAGAGAGGCAGCTTGTCATGGCTTCATATTGGAGCAGGGCATTATTGACTATGCGTGGCAAGTTGAAGGGGACAGAGTGGGATCCTGAAAATTCACATAGGATTGATTTTAGCGACTTTTTGAGACTGCTTAACTCAAACAATGTCCAGTTTATGGAGTACTCAAACTATGGTCAAACAATATCAGGCAGATTTTTTTCCTTCTTCTTAACTGTTATAATTGTTAGCTGTGCTTATTGATTTTTTAATTTATCATATCAAATCTGGGGCATTGTTCTAGTAATTATTTATTTATTTTTTCATTTCTAAGTGCTTGGGTGTCAGAAATGGTTTCCTACCTTATGTTAGTCAATGCAATTGGTTCTAGCTGCATATGCCATTTTTTGTGATAATTTTCTTTGTAGATCTGTTCCGTCTTCTTTAAATAATTTTTCTGAGCAATTTTTTTTTGTTTTGCTTTTTAATTTATGGGTATCAGTCTATTAAATGATTGCCAATCTCTGCAGTGATCCTACCTTACTACAAAGATGAGAAAATGGGAGAAGTGGATGGGAATTCAAAAAAGGAGATTATTTTTAGGCGTCATGTGGTTGACCGAATGCCAATAGATTGTTGGAATGATGTTTGGCAGAAATTGCATCAGCAAATAGTAAATGTTGAAGTATATAATGTCGATACAGTACCCGCAGAAGTCTATTCTACTGTCGCAACTGCAGTCATATGGTCCATGCGGCTTGCCTTGTCTATTGTATTATATCTGTGGATTGATAACATGATGCGACCAATTTATGCGAAGTTGATACCTACTGATCTAGGAACTCCTAGCAAAAAAACAAGAAAACCACTCAAGCGCCGTGCCCTTGGATCATTAGGAAAGAGCCGGTACGTGGAGAGTAATTATTTTATGACGGTGGCTGAATGACTATGCAAGGTGTTTACAAACCTGAGTTCAGTTGATATGCTCCACCACACTTGGTTACTCTTATTTTTGGGTCATTACCTTAAGTAGATATGAAATTCTTTGCTACAAATTGGTAGCCTAAATGTTCTTATCATATACCAAGAAGTCCAAGAATTGTTTCTGAAACTGACAAGTAACTTGCAAGATTGTAAATAGGTAGATGCCATGTTAATGTTTCTTTCTTTTGAAGTGGGCTAATATCTATTGTTTACAACTTTTTCGGCCGTTGTTCAATTTGGATTTTGGGCAGGTCCTCTTTTGTCTGAATTGGAAATCATGGATTTCTTTTGTTCCTGTATGCACAAAGAATTCAAAAATATTCGAGATTACTGATTTTGTAGTTCACTTTTTCAGAGTTTTATTCTAGGAACATCCTACTATTAGAACTTGATAACATACAATATCCTTTAACTTAACTGGAGAAATAAATTGTGCTAGCAAGCACTAGAGTTGGGGTCTAACTACACGTGCTTTTTCACCAGGGCCAAATTCATATCTGCAGAAGAATCTACTGGGATTACCTTTGATGATTTTGCTGGCCAGGAGTATATAAAGAGGGAGCTGCAAGAGATTGTACGAATTCTAAAGAATGATGAAGAGTTTCAGGACAAAGGCATCTATTGCCCGAAAGGTGTGCTTCTCCATGGACCTCCCGGAACAGGAAAAACACTGCTGGCCAAAGCTATTGCTGGTGAAGCAGGCCTGCCATTTTTTGCAGCAAATGGCACTGATTTTGTAGAGGTATGAGTGGATGACTTGATTTTGCAGTAATGGTTTCAAAGATGGAAATAATCAGTATGGCATTCAGAACACTTCTTTTTGTGATCGAAGAATATAATATTGTAACCATTTAGATTATCTTTAGCCATTACCTGGAATAGTTCTGGATTTCCTTTACTTAGATTTCTCGATTTCCTCTCATATGTTTCATTGATTCTTGATGATATACTTATTGTGACACTTTCGTTCATCCCAGAATTGCTTGTTGTCCGTATTAACTTCCACCATATACTAGAAAAATTTCATGTTGTTTTATTTGCTTAAAGGAAAAATTTATTTATACTTTTTTTTTGCCAGATGTTTGTCGGTGTTGCAGCATCTCGTGTGAAGGATCTATTTGCTAGTGCCAGATCCTTCACACCCTCCATTATTTTTATTGATGAGATAGATGCCATTGGTAGCAAACGTGGTGGACCAGATATTGGTGGGGTAAGTTAAAAGAAATCTTTCTATCGTTTTCCTGTCTTCCATCTCTATATGTCTTCGTAAATAATTGGGGAAAGGAAAGACACCAACTAGTGGGCTGCTTTTGTTTTCTAATGGTCTTTCTGCATTACGCTTCACATACTCCATGTTACATGGCCACACTGTACTTCAGCATATGACCTAGCTACTAGTCTTTTTTAAGATTTTTCATAAAAAATAGTGTTTTTCACATCGTATGGCTCCACAGGTTATCCAATTTTGTGAATAATTTTTATTTTGGCCAGTGGTCCAATTGTGTGTGTGTTCTTTTCTTTTGGTATTTAGAAGAAAAAGTGCTTGCATTAGAAATGCAGTCTTCATCTTGTGTATTAGACAAGCCAGTCGTGCAACATTGTTCGATATAGGTTTGTAGATAACCTTTAACTACCAACCTAGTTTCACATCTTTCAAAAGATCTATTTGCTTTCTGCTTCATGGAAAGTACTCATCTCCAATCAACAGGCTTCTAACCATTAGGCAGCTCAACCAAATCGAATATATAATTTCTCTGCTATCTGGTTAGCCTAGCAGTAATGCAGTATTTCACTTGAGGTTTCTTGGAGCATTCTGTAACTTACTAGGAATGGACACATATGTATAAGACAAGCAGTGAGATGACACAAATTAGAATGGGATAGTTTACAGCTGGTTTACCTTATGGATGGCCAATAGATATGGAGGATGAAGATTTTACTGAATAGGATAACCATGTAATTGATTTTCATGTTGTGTATTCAACTGTATCAAACACATCTGTGCCATCTGGTATACTATCTGCTGGAATATCAGGGTAGAATACAGTGAGTGTTGCCACATCTTCAAAAACATTCTATGAGGTTGATGTGACAGTTCACCTACGGTCATTGAGTTTTAAGATTCTGTGGGTGTTCTTATTTTAATATACAACATCAGCATTGTTAGAGTGCAAAATTGTTTTATGAAGGGTGGCGCAGAACGAGAACAAGGCCTGCTTCAGATACTGACAGAGATGGATGGATTTAAAGTTGCTACCTCACAGGCATGTCTCCATCTCTTCTTGAATTTGAAAAAGGATATTTCGTAACTTGGCTGCTAAACATGCTTTTTATTTGTTCAGGTCCTTGTGATAGGTGCAACAAATAGGCTAGATATCCTAGATCCTGCTTTGTTAAGGAAAGGTCGTTTTGACAAGATTATAAGAGTCGGTTTGCCTTCAAAGGATGGTAGATATGCTATATTGAAGGTACTTCACAAGTCTTCCAGCATTAGATACTCTAGCTTTTTAAATGTTTTGCGGTCCTTGCATCATAACCGTACTATTTGTGCAAAACCAGGTGCATGCAAGAAATAAGTTTTTCCGTTCTGAAGAGGAGAAGGAGATTCTTCTTCAGGAAATTGCAGAGCTTACAGAAGATTTTACTGGTGCAGAGCTGCAGAACATACTGTAAGATATATGTGTATATATATTTATACGAGTACTGTGAGATTGGCTTAATCCCTTGATCAAATAATCATCTCATGCTTATGTTATTGTAATTGCTTGGCAGGAATGAAGCTGGTATTTTGACTGCCAGGAAGGACTTAGATTACATTGGACGAGAAGAGCTACTAGAGGCTTTGAAAAGGGTTAGTGGAGTTTTCCGCGCTCAGCTCTCCTTTTTATATCTCGAGTATAAAAATTAGGTAGATAAGTATATACTGTCTTACATGTTATTTGTTTATCAAATGTTGTAGCAAAAGGGCACATTTGAAACCGGTCAGGAAGACAGTACTGAAATGCCAGAAGAATTAAGACTGAGATTGGCGTATAGAGAAGCAGCTGTTGCTGTCCTGGCGTGCTACTTTCCAGATCCATATCGTCCTATCAGTGAGGTTAATGGTGTTATTGTGTTTCACTTCGTGGCTGAAGTACTTCCTGTATAGAAACATGCTAATTTCATTATTTTTGATCTTTTGCAGACAGATATCAAATCCATTAGTAGTCAGCCAAATATGCGCTACACTGAGATATCTGGCAAGGTCTTCTCAAGAAAATCAGATTTCGTAAATGCGATAGTGCGTGAATGTGCTCGTAAGTTGCAAAGAAATGCTCTATAGTTAGCAAAATCATTTTCTCTAGCTGTTTCAGTTCATCTTTTTGTTGCACCATCAAGATTTGTTCTCAGTACATATCTTCAGTCGAGATACCAGTATCTACTAGTGTAGGTCTACATTAGTAGTTGTGTTGCAAAATTTGAGAAGTTCTGTTAACTTTGTTTTCTCCTTCTATTCTGTTGATTATGGGTGTTCTATTATGGGATCTCTTTTTGATATTTCAGGTGCTATATATGTTGTAAGATATAACTAAATTCTGGCTTATCGTATGAGGTCCAAAATTTGAAGTTGTATTAGATAGATATTTCATATTTGTTTACATCTAAAGGCTCATTCATTAATAGAAAAGAACTTGCATCTTCTCAAAATTATTCCAAGAGCAATTGAGGATTAACACTTTTTTTGTCCTTTGATAAATACCAAATATAGCATTTTCATTAGGTGTATGAATTAGTAGGTCAGGGTAGGTCTGTTAAGAAATAAAGGCCAGAGTACGCAGAGCCTCCCTTGGTTTTGTGTAGAAAGTTTGTTAATATGTTGATTCTTGAAGCTTGCCTTAGTTTTAAAAGAGATTGATGAAAGGATCTTTAAGTTTATTGAAAGGGTACACCTTTTACTGCCAAAATTTCAGAACTGATTGAAAGAGTGAAAGGTGATGACACATAAATCAAAGTAGGCTGTATAAGATGCAAACAATCAGGCGGATAAATACCTGAAAGAACGGTAGCTTGCCGAGAAGTGGCTGGATTTGATGAACTGCTTAAAAGCCTGTGGTCGGTAAGATATGGCTGGACAGAAGAAGCCTTTCTAGCCATGGAATACCAGGACCTCTTAGGTTGAAAATATTTGGCTGGGGTGGTGAACGTAGTTTTATGAAATGTGAGAAGGCTTTGAGCATTAAATCCTGATGGTTGAATAAGTATTAAGGGTGTAGTAAGGAGGAGTTTGGGGAGCGAAGAAAGAAATGAAGTATATGACGGTCGCTTAAGGCTTTAAATTATATTGAGTGATTATTTGAAATGAAAAAGACGCTGTTTTGTGAAGTGGACAGACAAAAGACAAATCTGAGGTCAAGTGGTGGTTGCTGTGTAGATGCCAAGTTTCTAAGTTATTATACTGGTCAGGCTTGATTGTAGTTTTCTGTTTCATTTGTATTGATTGGATTCTTTCTGAACTTCATTGCTGAATCGTTTGAAGTGGATTTCATGTTTGCTTCTATGTAATTTCTGTATGGTGCACATGTGCACGAGTGCATTTGTCATTGAACCTTGAGATGTTAAGCCTCACCTGATGAATTTTTCATTGAACCATTAGTGCTGTTTCTGATTATTAGACAATGGTATCTAGATGAAAATTGTCCTTCACCTGCTGAATGGTTTGTTTATTTATTGGATTTACTTGGGATATCTTAGCAAATGTGTAAACTAAATGTTCTGATTTTTTGTTTGCTTCAACTTGTAGCTAGAGTAATTGAGGAGGAGATGTTTGGGGTTGACAATTTGTGTTGGATCTCTGCAAAAGCTACACTGGAAGCCTCAAGGCGTGCAGAATTTCTTATTCTTCAAACAGGAATGACAGCATATGGGAAAGCATACTACAGAAACCAAAGTGATCTTGTGCCAAATGTATGTTACAGAGATGGAGTTGAAATTCCATTATCTTGTATCCTTTTAAAATAGCTTGTCAGGCACAAATAGAGTCAGTAATTTTTGAATTTCAAACAGCTTGCAGCTAAGCTTGAAGCACTCCGTGATGAATATATGCGTTATGCTGTTGACAAGTGTTCATCTGTGTTAAGGGAGTACCATTCAGCAGTAGAAACAATCACAGGTTAGTAATTTGTATAATTCTTCTGTTAACAAAATTCAACAATTGATTGCCATGACATTGTTGGCTTCAATTCGTATCTGTGAGTGTTGTTGTAAGTAAATAACTGTGCGGTCGGCATGCTTTTATGTCCTGCAGATATTTTACTTGACAAGGGAGAAATCAAAGCCGAGGAAATTTGGGATATATACAAAAGGGCACCTCGAATGCCTCAGGTAGTCCTTGAAAATCAATAGTAATTGTTTACTTTGTGGTTTTCCCTTGGAAACTAAAGACAGTAGCATTTGACGTGTCAATCCACCCACTGTATGGAGTCTGCAGTTCATTTATGGATTTACCCATTATGTGTCAATTCTGACTGTTAGTTCTTGTACAAGTCACAGTTGTTTTTTAATTATAATTTTTTAAACTAAAAAAAAGCCATATGGAGTCTGCAGTTCACTGTTAGTTCTTGTACAAGTCACAGTTGTTGGTCATTGTTGTTTTTTAATTATAATTTTTTAAACTAAAAAAAAGCCATCTTTTGAAGATGTTTTTATTGCAAAGGAACCAGGAAAAGTTATTATCTGATTTAAGTGTTTAAAAGGGTGGTCCAGAACTCAACATGATATAATTATTATTGCCTTGGTATTGATGATGAGGAAAGATTAATTTCTAGTCCAAATGATCGGAGCATTCTAAGTTGCTCTTGCTTGCTGTTCAGCCTGCAGTGAATGCGGTTGATGAATACGGAGCCCTAGTTTATGCTGGGCGGTGGGGAATACATGGGATTACACTTCCAGGAAGAGTTACATTTTCACCTGGAAATGTTGGGTTTTCAACCTTCGGTGCACCCCGGCCTATGGAGGTATTTGAACAATTAGTCTTGCTGCATTTTTCCCGTTGCACTGTTGTTTGACAACATGCTACTTAATTTCGATCATTTGTTTGCCAGACCCAAAGAGTCAATGATGAAACCTGGGAGCTAATCGATGACATCTGGGATAAAAGGGTTCAAGAAATTAAAGCTGAAGCTTCTGCAGAGGTTGAAGAAGACAAAGAGAGACCACAACTTTTGATGGCTGGCCATTTCTTTTAAAAGTAATTTCCTTTCTTTTATTACTGTTGCTTATAGTGAAGTTCTTGAGAGTCCATACTGGTAACTTAAAAGTCTTGCCTAGCAACTTATAAGTTCTTGTTTCTCCACCCACTCCCAATTGGTTCTGGAATGGATGCTCCAATTTCTTCATGGTGCTATTTTACATGGGCTCAATGAACACACATTGTCCACATGTTGGGCTCAAGCTTAAACTCATTTGAGCCATTAAAATGGTACTTATCCACACTAACTTGGCTTTATAGATATTGACTCTCGAGTCAAGACTATGTCTCGCTTCATCAGAGCCACCATGGCAAAATATGGGAAAACAAAACTCTGGTTTGACTCATGTTGTGAAACTCTATATTAACTCTGGAGGATGGCTGAGCAATCCAAGTGTTTTTGAATTCCTTGTCTGACCCATATTATGGCACTCGAGTGCGACAGTTACTATGATCCTTTCACATCCAGGAATAAAAACCATTCCAGCTACAAACATTGCATCAAGTGTGTTTATAGTGCTGAATATCTTTTTTAGTTCAGTTTAAGATCTCTAATGTATTTTTGTTTACTGCCAACACTGGTTTAACATAAACACTTGGCAGGGACTTGATTATCAATCAGGAAGGCTATTTCAAGGTTGATGATCTGCATGTTGCCTATGAACCTAACATGTTGACATATTCCAAGGTAAAAGATCTTTTGAGCATTCAAATTCAATATGGAGGAGGTCTTATTCCGTAGAGTTTCGAGTTCATTCTCTCTTTTTTTTTTTTTTTTTTTTTTTTTTTTTTGTGTGTTTTTGTTTTTTGATACTGGTATAACCTTTGTTTTTGTTTCATGAGTCTGCAGGTATTTTTGTTGTTAGGAGTCAAAATCAATAAACAGAAACTTGTATGATCAGTGGCTTCAAATCAAGATTTGTCCTCAGCAACACAAGCTACAGTTGGCGGCGGTGAATCTTGGTAGAGGTGACTAATGTTGTGTGATGTGTGGAAACGCACTGATAATTGCAATCACGGAGTATGGAAGACTGTAGTGTCTACCATAGGTGAGCATGCCAGTGTTTTGGAGATAGTATTTTTTGTAGAAGGGACAGAATTTATTAAAATGCTGAAAATTTTGAAATAGTTAGAGAAAGATTACTGGACACGCTTAAATATGTCGGTGTAATATAATAGCTGATTTAGAGAAAGACTTGTATGCTAATGTTATTCTAATTCAAACTTTATAAATAGTGTTTGTCTTTTCTCTTTCAAAACAAGTTGACCGTCAGTTTACCTGTTCCAATATGTATGCAATTTTGCTTTCTTTATGCCCAAAATATACTGGTTTTGGTTTCACAAGTTTTTTGTTTGCTCTTTCTAACCATATGCATTTGTTTCCTTTTGTTTTGTTTTGTTTTTTTTTTTTTTTTTTCCTTCTCTTGCTTAACTTGGTACGTATTCTGCTGACTTTTGTTCAATCACTATAAAGATTTTCCCTGGTTGGCTCTGCAGTCTTATAAAATTTTTATCTGGGAAGGACAGAAGGTTGAGTACTGACAGATCATGAATAAATTTTGGTGAAGTCCCAATGTAGTATAATGTATAATCATTATTGACAATTCACCATTGAAGTATTAGAATTATGATCTTCTTGAACATAGAGGAATTTGACCACTCCAGGACTCTTAAGGAAATGTTGTATGATGCATTATATGAATGTCATTAATCTGGGATACAAGGTTAGCAGATGTAGTTTTGTAAAACAATATTTTAGGCTTTGATGCAATCAAAAAGTACCATGTACATGTGGTAGGCTTGCTGATTTCCTTTGATTTCCACTATTGGTAACAAGTATAAAGATGATATGACTTGTGGCATATTTGGTGCTGTAGATGGTCGTAATTCTGAAGTTCCATTAGTTGTGTAGGATTTCAGTTGTTCTTCTTGTTTTGAGAACATGACATGTTAGGTTGAAAACTATATGCATATTGCAGCTGCAATAGTAGGAAGTGGTAGAGATGAGAAATAACCTTATTCAGCTGTGTCATAAACATGCCACCTCATGGATTTAACCTTAATTCGTTTGTTAACATACTTCAATCCCTAAAGGTTTCTTGCTACATTAGGGACTCGTGGTTCTTGCTTAATGAGGTAGATGACTTCTCCTGCCATCATCAAAGACTCTTCTCCTTCCGAGAGATCATCCTCTAGCAGCGCTTGTAGTACCTACTAGCGCAGCTATGCAGTTTTGAAATCTTTTAATTCTTGTTTAGCTTTATTATTTGTTTTACCAATAGTTGGTTCATTGCATGATATCTTTCCCTTTTGCTTGGTTTTTACATTATTTTGTGGAAATAATATTGTTACCATGGTATCACTTTTAGAGTCTTTTCTTGCTGAGGATTAGACATTTAGACCTTTTGGCATTTTCAGTCAGAGAAGTTTTACGGCACAATAATGTGTTATATTATAGGTGTCCTTGGATATTATAAAAGTAATAAAGCTCTTATACTAGCAAGAAATATATTAGAACTACAAGAACCGCTTTTCTATATATGTAGTCAACAAATTTATATGAACATGGAAAAAAAGAATTGGAGTTAGACTCTGAAGTGCAAGAAGTTGGTGTCTATGTCTTGCTGAAGACTAAGCTTAGGAGGAAACTGGGGCAAGCGACTTGCAATGTGTGTAGCCGTTTCCATATATGAGGCAAATTTACTGATTAGTAGCCCTTGTTTCTCTGCATCATTTGTATTAATGCTGTCTTGTTTATCGTGACAGTTGCTCTTCTTCCCAATAGTAAGTAGGCTTTGGAGTGCCTTCTTGTTGATAGTCCAGCTACTTCCTCTCTTGAAATTGAAGTTATATAAAGAAAGAAACCTCTGTCCATAAGCTGCTATAAACTCCAATGCAGCTACGATGAAGTCGAATTCATCATTTGAAATGTAGTAGGGAAAACTGACTCGAGTCCATCCAGGTTTCAAACCCACATAGCCCTTTTGGATGGCACATCTGTAGACATGCGAGTTAGTCTCATCTATTCCGAGAAGAGTGTGGCCGTACGGCCCTGCACAGTCGCAGCCACCTCTAGCCTGGATACCGAATAGGTCATTGAGCAAGGCTGTAACGAAGGAGCCATGGAGGGGCTTACCTCTTGTGTTGCCCGCCTCTCCCCACATGTTGTACTCGATGCTTGTGTTTGAAGTAGAACTATTAGTTGTAGAGTAAACGAGGAAAGATAAGATAGCTTGTCTCTTGGCACTTGTATTTCCCAAAATCTTTATTTTCTTGTTTGGGAGGAGCCTTTGCATTGCCTTTTTAACATAGATCTGCTCCTGTTTCTCTATCACCTCATAACCAATGTAGTCCTTCACCCAAAAGGCCAATGCTGCTCTAATTGTTTGAACTATTTGAGGTGTTCCCCCATTTTCCCTCTCTTCAATGTCCTCCAAATATAATGTGTCCTGCATAGCAAGTCTTCCTATCAATTTTCAAGAAAATGAATACAATTTGTTGAAACATTTTCCATCACGAACCCTCTTATTTTCGATTATTTCAGTTTTCTTCTACGTGCATAGTTTGTTCATCAATCAAATCAGTCACATCGAGTTCGTTGGTAGCTTACTGTGTATTTATGAAGTTGGGTAGCTATATATATCAACCCATTGTGATCTAGAGATCACCACAATATTGAGCAAAAGCCACACATCATGTGTGGGCAATAAAGATCTAGAAAAAACCAAATACGCATGTATCGTTATACAATATATGATCTCTATAGATATTTTCATTAGCTCTCGAATTAAATTGACATCAAAATGTCTGTAGTGTATTTCGTTTACCAACTTTTCTACTAGAATGAGTCTCAGCCGTGTTCATCAATTTACGGAAATTTTGAGATATCCAATCTTTGTTGTACTCCTGTTATAAAAGATAATAGATAAAAATGCTTTGTTATTTGACCGCTTAGGGTCAAGTTGTATTATTAGAGGTTCTAGTTCGTAATTTACTTTTCGTGTAAAAAGAAAAAAGATAATAGACATCCAAGTTAAATTTATGGAACTCACCTCTTCACTGAAGCCATTGACATAATCAACAGTTCCACCTCCACAAGTGGATGGTGGAGAAGATCTGAGCTGATAGAGAGCCTTGCTCATTAGGAGTATGCCTGGAGAACCAGGCCCCCCAACAAACTTGTGTGGACTAAGAAAAACACCATCGTACCCATCTATCTCTCCTGGCTTCAAATCAATTTCCACATATGGTCCACTGTATATAATTCATGACCCAGAAGAGAACAATAATAATTAGTTATTCTGCATTGTCCCCTGTAATTAATATATGGTTCCCTTCCAGCCGCAAAATCATATGAACAAAGATGAATGGTATAACACCAAGAATGACAAATAGAGAGAGGTAATGGCAAGCTTTTCGAAAATGTATGAAGGATTACTATACACAGAGGGTTAGGAAACGCAAATCGATCATGATTCTCTAAAAAAAATAAGACTCATGCATGTTTAACGTACCTTGCGGCATAATCAAAGCATACAAATCCTCCATATTGGTGAAGAAGTCTTGCAATTGCTCGCGTATCCGAATGAACTCCGGTGACATTACTACAAGCCGAGAAGGAACCCAAAATGGGGCGGTTCGCGTGTTTGAATGACTCGAGTTGCAGTGTTAGAGCCTCCATATCTAGCAAGCCTTCATCATTTAGACCAATCTCAACTACTTCAGCCAGGCTTTGCCGCCACGACAGAAGGTTCGAGTGGTGCTCATATGGACCAACAAACACCACCCATCTCTCTTGGCTGCCAAGAGTCTTTATGACCCTGTCCCTCAAAATTGATGGTACAGCAATGCCCATCACCTCTTGAAGCCTTTTAATTGCTGAAGTGGTGCCTTGGCCACAGAACATGAGTGCATCATCTTCTCCACCCCCTAAGCATTTCTTGATGTATTTACTTGCTTCATACACCATTTTTGTAGTCCGTCGACCAACATAACTCTCGCAAGTGTGAGTATTTCCTGCACATATATACACATGCACCAAGAACCCTAATTAATTAGTACATATTGTAAAACAAATAATTAACTTAACATGCTAAGACTTTGGTCTACATCATTTTTAATTGATGCGAGTGTTGGAATCAACTTTTTTTTTTTTAGGAGAATCAACTTGATTTTGGTTGCTCGAGCTAAGAAAGCCAAACCAACAAGGATGAAACTTGAAATATCCAATAACGATACTTGATGAAAATTAAAGTCAAAGAATGATATTTGATGAAAGAAAATGAAACTTGAAACATCCCACAATGACACAGGGAACAAAAATAGATTTTGATCCGACTTTTAGAGTCAAATTAATTAATATTTCTGAAAAGAAAATGAAGTACAGACAGATACCTACGTACCATAAAAGGGAAGAACACTGTTGATGATGAAGTTTTCGACATAGTGAAGAGAGCGGCCGGAAGCAGTGTGATCGGCGTAAGTGAGTCGTCGTTTCCCAAAGGGAGAATCGAATTCTGCAGAAGCACCGATGACTTGAGAGCGAAGCCAAGAGAGTCGTGGCTCCGCCGACTCGCTCTTGTTGGGAACCTCTTGCTCCAGCTTCCTGAATGGTTCATCAGAAGTGGTACTGCTGCTATTGCAAGGTTCATTATACTTGTAAAATGATGGTTCAGCAGCTGGAGCAGAACCTGTTTTGCTTTTGTTTTTACTTGAGGTTATATTCGGACCAGTAAGACTAATATTAAGGATCTTTCCCAACTCGAACTGCGTGTTCATGTTCTAAGGAGTCTGAGAAAAGTAAGAAATGAAAATGGTGGGCAGAATGGAGCAGAAGAAGAAGAAGAAGAAGAAGAAGAAGAATGAGTTGGAATGAAATGGAAGAAGCTAGAAAGCTATATAATGTGAAAGATTTAGGAGATCCAGGGGGTTGATAAAACAGGAGGTAATTGCATGGAATGATTTGAATCCATGGGACCTATTCTAATATTGTTAGTTGCGGAATGAATACGAGTCAAATGGCCAAGTAATCCAACTGGACGGGTCAGAGTATTGTAGATATACATGAATGTCAAAGTTGGCAATCGATCGATTCTTTGTGAAATGAATCTGACAATTCGTTGGAAGCTAAAAATAAGTATTTGGTGGCTGCAGCAGTGCAGCCCATATGTACATCACTGAATTGGTCCTTTCCTAATTCCAATAGCAAATTGCCGATTTCTATATTGTTGACAAACCCTAAAGGCTGCCGCCTTTATTTTAACAATGATACATGAACTATTCTTCATTGAGAACTAAGGTTATTGAATTTAACCAACTCGACATAATAATGATACATAATAATCTTATCCGTTACGTAGTATGTCAATAACAAATAAACAAGGCTAAAAATGAATTTTTCATACTCACTCATTATTCTTCTTACCTCACCATTCTCCCCCTTTTCAATTTAAGATCCATTAATCCGCCTCAAGTTCTTAAATCCTAAGACATTGATTCAACATAGCTACTAATCAATGGTCTTGAGCTATATATATATATATATATATATATATATAGACACACACGTCTAGATAAGAACAGAGAAATAGAAGCGGAGTCTTGCCAAGAATGGAGCTTTTTTTCGAAGCTGAATTCAAGTTATAGAAAAAACCATGAGATCTCAGCTTTTGAGTTATGAAAAAAAAAAATTAGCTTTTCTTTTGGATTTTTGAGCTTACCAACGAGACTTGTTTTGTTGCAGATTGTAGAGGACCCTTTTGCATGTTTTTTGCATTGGCAACAAAGACTTCCCAAGAAAGCAGCCAAAGACAAACACATAATCAATGCCGCATAAGATCTTCCTAGCTGGGTCCAGGTGTTCCTATGATTGAAAATCAATCCCTCATCAAAATCTCAAACTTCCCGGTATAGAGTTGGAGAAGAAGATAGTTTGCATATGGGTTTTTGATTTTGGTGAAGAGAAGAGACGATGAGGGTGTCAATTGTGGTTTTGCGTAACCTTTTTTTTTTTTTTTAAAGGCTTAACGTGTTTTTTTGTCATGAAGAGTCCGATTTGTCCCTAGAAATATGACAGAAAATCAAAAATTAACGGAATAGATGACGGCATGTACCTAAATTGGGTCAGGTTTAATAATTCGTATACTTATGTGATAGTTTCGAAAGTTAAGTAACCTAAATTCTCAGTGGTGAAAAGTTCATGTATTGTTCTTAAAATTTTCCCTTCCAAATAATTAGCGAGCGAGAGCCCTCTTTGTTTTTGAAGAAGACCAGCGCATCCTCCTCTAAGCGTCATCTTCCATCAACGACGTTATTAAATCGTTCGCAGCCTCTCACGTTCTTATGAGTTCGAAGCTTGTAGACATCTTTGTTACCATCACGAACATGTGCGCAATATAGGGCTACTCGATCAGTCTTATTTGGTTGTGAAGCCTCTCAATTCTTAAACACCTTCTCATGGCGACATGCATGCATGAAGAAGTTTTATAATAGGATTTGGGTGCTCGAAATCCAGATCCAAAAGCGTCTGAAGCCGAAATCAAATAAGGAGGAACATAAGTCAAGTTTTGAGAAGATGCCTAAGCTATTATGTTTAAACTCACTATGCATGTTTACGCTACTTTTGATTGATATATACAAATGATACTAATCAATTGACCCATTGCATTTGCACCCTTTTTCAAATCTTGCTGTCGATATTCCATCGTAACAATTAGTGTTTGACAATGGACGATATCACCATTCACATCCATATAAATTTGACATGGTTTCATCGGAAAATGACTGAATGAGAAACAAACAATATGCTGAATAATGGGACTCTGTCCTATTGATCGATTACTTGGTCACTCACCGTTGCTTATAATTTAACTTAAAGTGTGCTCATTTTCCAGTGGAACCCTAACCCGCGGGTATATATGTTTTTTTTTTTGTTTTTTTTATTTTTTTATTTTTTTAAAAAACTTTTTATTAATAACTCACACACCCTACATATGTCAGTGAGGTTTGAACCCATGACCTCAAAGTTGTCAGTTAAACACCCTATCTATGTTGGTCTTTCGAAAAGTAAACCGGTTTGTTTTGGGTGCATGGTATTATTAAAGGGGCTATTAACCTGTTGTTTGTTTCCATTTTCCAAAGAAACCATGACAAAATTTCTGTGGATGTGAATGTGTCTTTCTACAAAAAGTCAATATTTTCAACAGCAAGTCCATTCTCAATTACCCTACCAAGAGTGGATTCAATATTATTGAAAGGATTCAATGACTACTTTATTGAACAAGAAAAAAAAAAAAAAAAGACTACTATGAAGCTATTTTTTTTTAAATTTAGCTTATGGTGAGTGTTATTCTTGGTCAAATTTGGGTTTTAGCCTACGGTGAGAGTTGGTCTGACAGAGGAATATGTGGAAATAACTTTTTTATTATTATTTTTAAATATATGGTAGAAGACAAATTTTGCTTTTGAAATTATAGTTACATGAGTAACAGTTGATGACACCGTTCTTAAGAAAAAGATACGAAGTTGATAAGAAAATATGAGTTCATGTATAACATTAGTAATTTAAATGTTTAGGTATCCTATCGAAAGTCCCCTAGCCCAAATCTTTGTTAGTGAGTTTACTCCATAAAAAATGAATAAGGTTCATTTTGACCTTTTGAGCAAATGAAGGTAGATACGTACATGTATCTCGTATGGAGCATAAAAGAGGGAACATTATTGATGATACGCTAGGAATAACTCTATTATAAACACTCACTCCACATTATTGATGATACTCTAGAACATTCTTGTTTTACTTTGTCATGGCAGCTGCTCTTGTTCCTAACAATAGGTAAGCTGTAGATAGAGTTCATCTTGTTGATAGTCCAGCAACTTGCTCTTCTGAGATTGAAGTTATACAAAGAAAGAAATCTTTGTCCGTATATAAGCCGCTATAATTTCCAAAGCAGCAGCTATGATGAAGTGGAATTCATCGGAACTGACTCGAGTCCATCCAGGTTTCAATCCCACATAGCCCTTTTGGATGGCAAATCTGTAGGTATGCGACCTAGTCCCATCGATTCCGAGAAGAGAGTGGCCGTAGGTAAACTCATTTGAGCCATTAAAATGGTACCTTTCCACACACTGACTTGGCTTCATCAGAGTACCATGACAAAATATGGGAAAAACAATCCTCTGGTTAATTTGACTCATTTGTAATAAACAAAAAACTGTGCATTAACTCTAGAGGATGGCTGAGCAAACCAAGTCTTTTTGAATTCCTTGTCTTGGTGACCCATACTTGGTTATGGCACTCGAGTGCGACACTCACTATGATCCTTTCACGTCCAGGAATTATCCCTTTGATAAAAACCATTCCAGCTACAAACATTGCAACGAGCATCTTCATAGTGCTGAATCATCTCTTTTTGTGTTCAATTTAAGATCTTTAAATCCATGTATGATCATAGGAGCCAGATCAAGATTTTTCCTCGGGTCCTGACCCGGCTCGGACTGCAGTCAGTGGCTCAACACCAAACCCCAAGGCTCAGTATTGTATGTCTCATTTGGTAGCTATGCACATGTCTCCAAACGTGACCTTATAGAGATAGATGCTGATGGACTTGAACTTAGCAAAGTGAAATTTGTTTAGCCCGGAGGACACAGATCCACTGCCCTCCGGCTTTCAAAGAGCGGACCAGTGACCGGGGTATTATTATTCAGTGGTCCTGTCGGAAATCGGTCCTGCCACACCCGGCTATAGGAGGATTTTTGACACATTGTGGGTGGAATAATACTACATTATTGGAAAGTATTTGGTGCGCGCGGTGTGCCTTGTTACTCACTGATCAATTTACTAACAGAAAGCTTATAGTTGATGATTGGAAGGTAGGGACTAACTTATGCGACCGGAAAGTGGTCAAGAAGGAGGGAGTTTTGAATAAAATCAACCATTTGATGGATGTGAAATCAGGGGATGAGTTCAGGAAAGCGGCTGCCAAGGTTAGGAAGACCCAACGGATCATCAGCTGAGCAAAATATGGACACTTTCAAAATACTTTCTGATAATGTCATTAATGTGTATAGGTCACTTTCCTCGCCTGTGTTTGAACAACCAAATGAAGCACGTCTCAGCTTCATTCATCTAGCATTGTTTGTATCCCGATGACACTTGAAAATCTTATACAGGAACTCTTTTTTCCCAACACGAAAGTAGAGTAAAACAAAGACGAGAATACGATACCCGACTGCCATTAGAAACAAGACCAGTAAACTTTCCCACTTGGAATTACTGTCCATAGAGGTGTCGTATGCACTTCGAAGTGCTTGATACCCAGAGATTGTCCGTACTTGCCCAACTGCAAAGGAAGTACCAAGGTACTCATTCTCCAATAAACGTCTTGCCATAAAGAACCAACTACTAGCATCAGTCCTTCATTTACTAAGAGGCACATGAAGAAATTTAGCACCAAAAGTACATCAACAAGCTGAACTAAGGAAGTGGAAGACGAGACTCGATGAAATAGAGATGAGAAACAGGAAACGGGATACTAGAGAGAAGCTGCCCAACTAAAAAGACTAGTGCCCCAAAGTGCTGGTTTGACTCTTCACTCGCATATATCTGCACACAGGATAACAGTTAACAAACATAACTTAACCCAATCTATTACATTACTAACTATAGTCTAACTTTTAGAAAGTATCAATATTTTTTTTTGCAAGACTGTTTAACAAGATCCACATACAGCCATGTTCATATCTACTGTTGAAGAAACTGATGTATTGAATTAACCCACAAACTGCCATGTCTATATCTACAAATTGATGTACTAAATTAACCCACATCCAAGCCCCAGTTTGCATATACTTCTGTGATCATCATGAAGAGATACAAGGATGTTATATGCAAGCCTGGAACAATTCACCACTCATAAAGAAAGTTCATAAGCTTATGAATATTATTTTCCTGTGAACACCAGTCGCATACTCTAGCATTGATATATACCTATCATCTTAATTGATGAAATACCTATCATCCTATTTATGCATTCTCGACTTTGATTTTAGTGGAATATTGAAAGAAAATATCAAATCAATTACGGCTGGGGCTAAAATTTGGAGGTGGAACATATGCGCTCAATAATATAGAATCAAGTGCAGATGTCAAGGGCTTCCTATCCATAAACCAAAAGATTTCAAGAACTGAAGAAGCCTATCCATAATATGGACCAAATGATTTCATATCTGAAAAGAACCCCATTGGATTGAGTGTCTAAACTGTTGTTATGTGCAACCCGTGAACCCCATGTTTTGGCATTCACTTGCAATATGCTTAGCTTCCAGCCATCCAATAAGGCAATTGCCACAAGAAAACAGCTCATTTTGTACAGTAAACTAATGTCCTTAAAATCAGAACCATAGAATCTAAAATTTCCATGTACACACTCCATACAATCCCTTTATCTAGCTATCTCTTTCTTCCCTAAGTAAACTATAAGCTAGCTCATTCTCTTCCTCCATACAACAAAATCTAGAAGCTGCAGAGCCCCAAAGAAAAGAAGCTAGATCAGCATGGGATCTAGTTCCACTACTACTTCCGTTACATTCTCCTTGGTTATGCTGTTTCTACTTCTACAACATGATCATTTTGCTACTGCAGACACTAGCTTGATCCAGAAAACCTGCAAAGCCACCAAGTACTATGCCCTTTGCATGTCATCCCTCAAGTCCAATCCCACCAGCCTAACCGCAGACGGCAAGGGCCTGGCTGCTATTATCGTCGCAATCGCGACCGCGAATGCCACCGCAACCTCTTCTTACTTGTCCTCCCAAGTGCTCAGCTCGGCCAACGACGCCAACGCCAAGAAGGTGCTAAAGGAGTGTGCTGACAAGTATGGCTACGCGGGCGAGGCCCTGCAGGGTTCGCTGCAGGACCTGGCCGCGGAGTCTTACGACTACGCTTACATGCACATAACTGCAGCTGCCGACTACCCTAATGCATGCCACAATGCGTTTAGGAGGTTTCCGGCGTTGGTTTATCCACCGGAGCTTGCAAGAAGAGAGGAGGCTTTGAAGCGGATCTGTAGTGTGGTTTTGGGAATTATTGATAGTTTTGGCTGGGATTAGTGTGTACTAATTGCCTATAGCTACCCTGCATACACGTTGCTAGCTATTTCAATAATGCAAACTGTCTGAAGTTACAAATTAGAATTCTTTTCTTGCGCTCAATTATGCTGTCTATATGCTTTTGGTAATCTTTTTGACTCCAAAAGCAAGAAGACAGGGATAAAGAGTGTTCAGTAATCACCCACTACTGACACTTCTCTTTTGACTCTTTTCTTTGCGCACTCTTTTTCTGAAAAAGAAAATGAGAGAACTTGTGTCATGTCTCTTCTCCGATCCCTACCATATTTGTGTTGGAAATTTCGATCACGAGAAAGAAAGTTAATTTCTTCAAGAAAAAAGATGAGACAGATCATCAAAACTGGCTGGAAGAAGTTATCTAATGCAACGAACACCAATTTCATAATAGGGGCCCTTTGCACCTCGCATTTACCGTTAGACGAAACGAAGAAGAACAGAAATTACTACGGCAACTGCAAGCAATGCGCAAAGAAGAAAAAGGTGTTGTCATTATTGATGTGCATGTCATCTAGGGGTAGACTCAGTCTCAACGGTTCGGTTTTTAGGCATTAATCGAAAACCGAAACCGAAGCTTCGGTTTCCTATTTTCTAGAACCGAAACCGATAAAAATATATAAAAGACCACACTCGTCGGTTAACCTAACATCGGTTCGGTTTCGGTTACAAAACCTATTATCCGTAATATTTTTTACACTTAACCAAATAACATAAAAAATAAAAATATCAAAGTTGTAAACTATCAACACTTCAAATAAGTTAATCTAATGAGTTCAAATAAGTAATCCAAATGAAAAAGGAAGCTAAAATTTATACATAATTCATTTGAACCCTCCAACATTCATATATAACAAAAGATAAAACTACATGGGAAGAAATTCGGTTAGACTTAAACACTTAAAACATAATCATGTGTGTAAAAGCCAACTATTTGTAACCCATAACCGATAAAAACATGACATACAATGTAGAATCAAGTGTTAATAATTAATACATGTAGAATGAAAATATGTCGGTTCGGTTCGATTTAGTCGGTTTTTAGGATGTACGGAACCGCAAACCTACACCACACTACTCGGTTCCATTCGGTTTCAGTTACTCGGTGTCAGTTCGGTGCGGTTTTAACTGATTTCGGTTTTTTCGGTGCTTAAAAGTCCACCCCTAATGTCATCTCCTGCTAAGGCCGCACATGATCATCACCATTCCAACTCTCAATCGACTTCTCCACCCGTACCGGCCGGGCCGCCGGTCACATTTTTCACTTGTTTGGTGGAACCGCTGGAGCGTGTTGTTTGTTGTATACATGACCATAAAAGGGTTGTGAAACGTATATGAAGGACAACATATATATGACACGACTGAGGTTCAAGGTAAGTAAAGGACACGTTCAATAAACGATCGGAAAGCAAATATCAGAGTGAATATATGATCATATCCTACTTGCTAAATGAAGAACAAATTTTGAATAGTTTGCAATTATTGAAACTTGTGTGGTATTAATCTCACATTGAAGAAGAATTAAATGTGTGAGTTTTTATATGAAAATACATATATGACTCATTAAATGGAAGATAGGCCTAATATGGGCTTGGTGGGTTTTCTATTGAGTTTTTCAATAGAAATAAATAAATATATATTAATATGTATATTTAATTAAAGTCAAATTTAATTTTTAGAAAGTAATATTATTTAATTTAATTATTAATTCGGATAAATATTAAAAGACATAACTGTCCGAACAGTTACAACTGTTCAAGCAGTTGTATCTGTCTGAACAGTTATGCCTGTTCGAATTGACTTTTATATAAGGACGACTTATGTCATTGTTTTAATCATCGAATCATTCTTCTTCTTCCTCCCCAAAACTATTTCTTCTAAAACATAAAGTAAATTCGCTAGGGTCAAGTTCTTGTGCAAAAACTTGAACCAGATAGTTGTATCCTCTAGATAGACGTCTGAAACTGCAGCACAAGCGGGGACGAATTTCTGTCTTAGGTCACTGCTCGGCAGACCTCTATCTGATCAATCAAAGTTAGTGTTTTTCGTTTTATTTTGTTGTTATTTTCAATTTTATTTTAATTTCGTTGTTTTATATATACTGTTTTGAACGGATATTGGATTGGTTCTAACAACAATACTATGACACTGTATCAGAATGGAGAGATTGAAGTGAGAAAGATGCATGATGGTGGATCGAGCTTTAATCAAAAGACTATAAATCACTTTAGTTAGGCCGGGTACCTAATTAGCAAGTTCACCCGTTGGGTACGTGGGTTAAAATTGTTTACTAGTTTTTTATTTTTGTTTCTACCTGTTGGTTTTATGTCTTTATGTTAGATATTGAAACGAGTCACTCTAGGTCATCGGCAAGGTTCTAAAAAACGTTGGGCTCTAGTCGAGCGAACAGTGCCCAAAAGATTAATCAGGGGTTAATCGAATTTGTATTTTTGTATTTATTTTATTTTTTAATAACAAATAATTATATAAATACAATTAAAATAGGTATTATAATGTCTGAAAATAATGGAAAAAATATATATAGCTGAAAATAATGAAAATACATAGCATATGTCATTATGTCCTTAAAAATGTACTAATTAACAACAATGTTCTTAGGAAAATAAGAAATACAATTTAACATTTCAACAACAATGACGTTGAAGCAAGCAAGAAACACAATTAAACAACAATAATGTCCTTAGAAAAATCCGAAAATAAAAAACACAATTCACCAACTAGGCAAAAATGTCCAAAAACAATTTAAATAAAGAAAAATACATTCTTTAGAGGCGAGGCATCTGTTAGGGTAGATTAGTTTTTTTTTTTTTTTTATTATTATTTTTTTTATGGTTTTCACTTTTCAAAAAAATTATTAAAAAAAAAAAAAAAAACTCCAAGCCGCCCAGCCACTGTGATGATTTTCTTACGAAAAGAAAGGTTTCCTATCGGCACCTACAGCAAGCTCAAGCCCAGGAAGTATGGACCGTACAAAATTATCAAGAAAATCAATGACAATGCATATGTCATTGATCTGCCAGATACTATAGGAATATCCAAGACCTTTAACGTTAGTGACATACATGTCTACCAAGCTGATGATGATGACGTTTTCTATCCTGACATAAACTCGAGGTCGAGTTCTTCTAATGTGGAGGAGACTGATATAGAACAGCTTGCACAAACATTTAAGACACAGCTTGCTAGGAAGGAATAAAAAAAAAACAAAGTCAAAGCAGCAGAAGCTTTGAATCTGCAAAGCAGTAGCTTTGTTCTTGCATTTTTTCTATCAGCATTAAGATTATTTTTCTTTCTATGTTTTCATTAGGATTTAAGTTTTATTTAGAATACAGGATTCCTAGTTCTAGTATGATTAGGTTTATTTCTATGCCTATATAAGGCCCTTGCTAGATTGTATTTTCATTCAAGTTATCAATAAGAAAACCCAAAAAAATTAGAGTAGAAACTCTTGTGTTTTAGGCTCGTGTCTGTGTATCGCTAGTGGTTTCTAGCTTATCCCCGTAAGGTTTCGACGCTTGACGAAACTTTGTTTCTATTGTGGTTACGCTTCCGTATCAATTAGAAGCTCTCATTGAATTTTATATTGTCTAAGAACTTCTGCAAAAGTATCGGTTTCACTTTCAAGTTTCAACATTTAGGTAGGTACATACCGTATTTTCTTCAAAAAGAAAAAGATACACACAGTAAAAACCCCTAATTGGCAAACGGTGATAGGTGCATACTGTATAAAACACTTACGAGTAAAAGGAAAAAAAATTATAGAGTAAAGAGGTAAATACTATGTTTTACATTCATCACCAGTTGGACGCGCGAAAGGAAAAAACTGCCTAATTGGGTAAAGAACATTTCCCGCCAAAAATCCAACCCAACATATATACCCCACTCTCTCTCTCTCTCTCTCTCTCTCTCTCTCAATAAACCCTAAATTCTCTTGGTCTCCTCCAATTCGATACCCATCAGAACCGATTCCGATTCCAAATCAACAATGAAAGGCGGCACAGTCCAGATCAACTGGCACGACTCCAAGCCCGTCCTAACCCTAGATTTCCACCCCAATTCCGCCACTCTCGCCACCGGCGGCGCCGATTACGACATCAAGGTACTCCCTTTTTCCCCTACTCTGTTCTCTTCTCTCTTTTCAAGAATCTAAAGCCTTGGGCTTTTCACCGTTCTTGCTTTCTTTCCCTTCAATTTCAACTGGGCTCTTGGTTTTGGTTCTTGATCTCGCCTTTGTGATTGTTACGGTGAAATTTAATTGCCCAGAAAATCCTCGAATTGAGGGCGTTTTCGGTATCGGTAATAGCGATTTGATACCATTTCTTGTGTAGATTGAAGTGTTTTTAAGCTGGATTGAGCTAATTGTATTTTTTGTTGTGTTTGACTTTTGACCAGCTCTGGTTGATAAGTTCCGGGGAAAAGCTCCCATCGGTGTCGTATCATAATAGCCTTTCGTACCATAGTTCCGCTGTTAATGTCCTCCGGTTCGCTCCTTCTGGTAAATGTTTAGAAACCAGGATTAAATATGTGGTACTTGTCGATTGTGCATAAGTAGTTGACATTGTTACAATTGCTAACAATGCATTGTGAGAGTCATGAACATTCTTTTTCCTTTTTGGATCTTGTGTTGTTGTGTGTATTGTAATCACCATAGTTGCTATTGCAATAGCATTGGATGGGAGTTAGTTTTGATGTTAAAAATATAGGAACTTCTACCATGATGAGTATAAATATAATGTCTACTAGTGTCAACCACTTATGAAATCCTCTCAATGAGGCTTTGTTAGTTTCCCAGTCCCTTTCACTCTCTGAATGCTAGAGTTTGTCTTCACATGGAAGCTTCTTTCATGTGAGTCTACTGATGAGTAGCCGTCATCAATTTTTAATGATTGGTAATCTTGATATGTACTCTTGATGGTTGGAAGTAATATTGGTCTTTCACTGATGCAGGAGAACTACTTGCCTCTGGTGCAGATGGTATGTTCAATCACTCACATAAGCTCTGTCAGTTTTTTTTATGTTAATTTTAACAATTATTGTTATTGTTTTGATTGCTGAGTTAGCTAAGCAATGGTGTGTTAAACTGCATTTTCCTATTGTGTTTCATGTTAAGCAGGAGGTGAGCTGATTATATGGAAGTTGCATGCAACAGAAAATGGTCAAACGTGGAAGGTCCTTAAGACATTATCGTAAGAATTCTAATTTTAATTGTTCAAACTGCTGTATGCGTTTCAGATTACTTCAAAGTGCAGCTTGTAACACATTACTTTCGCCAGATTTAGGATCTCTGGTAGTGACCCAGATTTAGGTGCTCAAGGTAGAATTTTGGGGCATTCCAAAGACTAATATAGATTCAAAGGATTCAAAGATGCCTGTTTGGAAAACATTTTCCAAAAGATTTATTTGTTACTACTACATAGAACAACATTACATAAACAAGCAAATCTGCTTTTACTAGAGCTTTAAAAGCATAATGCTAACTACATTAATTAATGGTTATTTAACAAACGTAAGGAAGTCTAAATAGAGGCCTTAACAGGCAGACAGAAGATTGATCCAAATCAGAAATAGGCCTGTGATCTGATCCTCTTCATGTGTTCTGTCCAGTTTGAAGCCATTAAACAATCAATTATTCTAAAAACTTTACAAATCACGTCTGTGGTGTCTACATGTATGTGTGTCTGAGTATTAGTCAGAGAAAGAGAGAGGTTCAGGTGCTTGCATTGAATCTCAGTAGTATTGTATAAATTTATGAAGAATTAAACTTTAAAGTGGCAGTACACTTTCAGATGCTTGCTTAAGTTGAATCTATTCATCCGTAGTTGTCAACCTAGCGTTTTCAATATTATTTTTTATTAATCAAAATATCAAAGTATATAGGACATTAGAATTCTTTTTCACTATTTGGAGCTTTATAAGAAATATTTTCTTGCATCAGTACTTACTAACTTTTTCTGGTATAGATTTCACCGGAAAGACGTGTTGGACCTCGAGTGGTCCACTGATGGTTCATTTCTCATCTCTGGTTCAGTCGATAATTCGTGCATCATATGGGATGTTAACAAAGGTAAACAAGACCATGCAGAAGAAGCATAACCATATAATGAATATCTGAGAAAATTTTACAAGCGATTCAACTTTGATTGTTTCTTGGTTGTCTCACAGGTTCAGTCCATCAGATTTTGGATTCCCATTTCCATTATGTTCAAGGTGTGGCATGGGACCCATTAGCCAAGTATGTTGCTTCCCTCAGTTCAGATAGAACTTGTCGCATTTATCTTAAAAAAGCTCAAACAAAGACCAAAGGCGCTGATAAGACAAATTATATATGTCAACATGTTATATCAAAGGCCGAAAACCCATCATCAGATGATTCCAAGGTCAGAAGATAATAGATTATCTACTACCATCGATCATGTTCATAATAAATGATAGACTTTTGACATGCTCTAGGTTTCTTGTATGCTTTTGAATGCAGTCTGCAAAAAACCATCTCTTTCACGATGAGACACTGCCATCTTTTTTCCGGAGATTAGCATGGTCACCTGATGGGTCATTTCTACTTGTTCCAGCAGGTACTAGCTCAACAGAAGTATTCCCTGATTCAAGCTAATATTTGTGGTTCTATGAAACATTATGATTGTAGTTAAGCAAAGTCCCATTAATAGGATGCCAATAACTTTAATTATGCTTTCACTGAATAACATAACACCACCGAGAGGGAGATGTAAATGTTGCTATCTTTTGGTGTATGTTTGAAATTTGTTGAAGGATAGTCATGTCCTCTTCTTTTTTCTTTCTTTTCCACGAAAAAAAGATGGTACTGGCTTACATTTCCCAGCTGAGAACCTAGCTTTGATCTACCGCTGATGTTTTCTTTTGTTGTCTTTGTTCTCATATCAATCTTTCATTTCAGGTTCGTACAAAGTATCACCTGCAACAGAAACAATAAATACTGCTTATGTATTTTCAAGAAAGGACCTTTCAAGGCAAGACATTTTCTAGATCTATATATTTGTTGTCTTAATTTCTCAAACCTTTCCATCTGGTATATTTTTTTAATTGTACAGCTTTATGTTTCGCATTCAAGGAATTTGTTGCGTGCATTTACATTCCTACATATATTGCAGGCCTGCTTTACACCTCCCTTGTGCCAACAAAGCAGTAGTAGCAGTTCGATTCTGCCCTTTGACTTTTAGACTGCGGGGAACAAATCCATGTACTGATGCCTGTTCTATTGTTAATTTGGAACAAACTTCTTCTTTTTTTTTTTTTGCTTATCTAGTAAATGATAGCAGTCATTAATCATTGCTTCTTTGATGAATCTGCAGTGGGATTCTTTAAGCTTCCCCATCGTATAGTTTTTGCGGTGGCCACTTTGGATTCTCTTTACATTTATGACACACAGAGTGTTGCTCCAATTGCAATTTTGGCTGGTCTTCATTATGCAGCCATAACAGACATTACATGGTAAAATTATAGTTTCCTATACTGAACTAGTTTTTCTTTTGACAGGCTGCAATAACAATTTGTTTGATGCCTTGGTTTAATTAGTTTGAACTGTTAATTTTTTTCTCACTTCCTCGAGCTTAATTGGCCACTATTTGTTGCTCAACAGGTCACCTGATGCCCATTTTCTAGCACTTTCTTCCCAAGATGGTTACTGCACTATAGTGGAATTTGAAAATGATGAACTGGGATCACCCACAGGTTTGTCCTTTATGTTCTATTTGTTCTCATCACGTTTTGCTTATGCATAGTTTCTTCAACTGTTTGGTTCCTGATGTCTCTCCAATAATGTTCTCTAGAAGAGAAAGTCTTTGGTGAAGAGGAGGAAAGCTTGGTAAAGAAACCAGAGGGCATGTTAATTGAAACTACTACAGAAAATAGTCTTGTCGCAACTAAAGTCAATAATGAAGAGAACAAAATCTCAGTTAAGAAGCCAGAGGATATGGTAATTGACACTGCTCCAAATAAAAGTCTTGTTGCAGTGGAAAATGAAATAACAGAAGCAGAAAGAAATAAGCAAACAGGAGCAGAAAAGGAAGTAATTGGTGATGACAGAAGCACTGCTGAGAAGCCAGAGGACATGGTAATTGACACTGCCTCAAACGATAGTCTTGCAGCCAATATTGAAATATCAGAAGCAGAAGGGAGTGAAAAGAAAGTCTTGGGAGATGACGGTAGTACAGTTCAGAAGCCAGAGGACATGGTAACTGAAACTTCAGCAAATGATAGTCTTGTAGAACTAAACAACAGCAAAAAAGAATCATTGAGCTCAGTGACAACTCCTACTGTAAATAAGCCTACTAAAAGGCGCATTACACCCATGGCTATTGACCTGTAGTATCTGCCACTCACCTCTGTAAATTTTGTTGTAGTCATTTTTGTACTGTTTCATTTACTGGATGCTGATTTCTCAGCTAATTTTTCTAGTGTATGATGCAGTGGATTCAGTTTTGTAGTTAGTGAACCCAAAAGTATCAAAGCGAGATCAATTGAGAATCAAACTTGGTGCTGCAATACGTATGTATATATTAGAGCACCTGAATAACATCGCTTGAGATTGCTTTTCCACTGATTTGCCAATAATGAACAGACACTTCACTTTGTGTTGCAGGGAACGAACGGCATTCACAATCCCTTTCACTAGTCTGCAGCTGCAATATAGGTGTGCCCGCAGTATATTGCAGCAGCAGACTAGTGAACAAGGGATTGTAATTGTGGTTCCTTCTATTTCAAAAGTTATTTTCGTCCAATCTTATTAAGTAGGAAAACCTCTAACATCAGAGAAATTGCAAGAAGAGTGGCTGAAAATTCTAAACCTGCTACTTATACATCAGTTTACAAAGTTTAGATATATTCCATAGCTGAAGTGTTTGTGATTGGCATAGATATGCAGTATGCTCGAAAATACAGGCGAGTCAGTTTGGTGTTTAATAATCAGTGTCCAGTCTGGGAATGTGTTATCAGCCAGAATCCAGACTTTTTGATTGATGTAAACAGCATATATGACAGTATGGGAAGTATGAATCACGATTCAGTAGCAATACAAAACCAGTCATTGTATTCATTGTCTAGTCTTACAATCAACAACTACATTGTGGACGGATCATTGAAACAATGTGGATGTTATGATGCACTTTAAGCTACTCTGGTCCATTTTGATGATTAACGAATCAAAATTATACAAGACACAACAACTAGTTTGGTCCATACATTCAGGCAGCAGTCACTTGCTCCATGGAAGGAGGGCCATTAGCACACTGCTTTTTGCTTTCATATTGATTATCACCATCATTGTCTTCACTTTTTTCGTTTCCCTCTACTTCCTCTTGTTGAGGTTCCTCTGATGCTTGCAATCGCTTTCGCTGCGGAATCACTTGGAAGAAGGAAGCCTTCCAGTCTTTGGTTTCCAAGTACCTGAGGAGAATCTCAACCACTTGATTCACAGTCAGGACCTGCAGTCATGAATGGACAAAAGCACAGTGTAAAATGTTCACTCTAACAATCCGAACCGATGATGTTGATTGAAATCGTACCTGGGAACTGCACATGTTCAAGTAGTTCCCAATTGGGAGCTTGGCAGTCTGTATCCCCTGCTCCTCAGCTTTCTTCATTGTGATCCCCTTCCACCTATTCCGATCCACCAATCCCCCAATAATATATATCTTGCTCCGATCCAGCTCATCCACCACATTCTCCGAATCAGCAGTCAAATACACCAGACTTTCCTTCTCACCCTCCAAGGCTTCAATGTAGGACCTATCCTCCCTCTCAACACTCCAGTTATCAAACCCGGGCAACCTCCGCAGCTGCGTACCCGTCTCTCCCTTGCACCCAGTCAACCACAGATGACACGGCTCACTACTCCTCCCGTTCTCCGCGTAACAATACATAATCTGAAATCAACATTCACACATTTCACGAGTTGAAAGAAATTTGAGTTGACAGCTCACAACATTACTGACCTGGTGAACGAGGCTGTTGATCTCCGAGGGAGTCATGAGGTGAGAGAAGTCAAGATCAATCACCACCTTCTGTCCAGACTCTTTCGCTCTGTTGAGCCGCTCGTTCTTTCTGTCCCGCTCCTCCGACCTCTTGTCCATTCTCTCCTTCCTCAAGCTCTTCCTGGACTCGATCATCTTCAACTTCTCCTCCTCCGTTAAGCTGGCCAGAGTCTCCTCCCATTCCTTTCGCTTCCGCTCTCCTTCTCTCTTCTTGTGCTCTTTCTCCTTCGCTTTCTTCTCCGCCTTCTTCGCCTCCCACCTCTGCTGCTTTAGCAGCTTCTTCTGGGCACTCTTCGATAGCACTCCGGCTGCCGCCGCCGCCGCCGAGCAGTTTGGACATTCCGTGGCTTTCTCCCCATTTTCTACGACCTCCATTTTTGGCTTTGCAGGTTTTTCCCAAGCTTTTGTTAGGGTTTCACGATTTTATTGTTTCTTCTTTGGGCCTTTTTTCCAGCCCAAACCTGAATGCAACTCTCACTAACTGATCAAACAACTTATACTCGACCATATGTGACATTATCATACCTGGAAGAAGTTATTTTTGTTGATCATTTATGCCCCTTAAATCCATTTCAAGGCTTTGAATTGTGAGGTCTGCAAATTTGTAAGGTTTGTTTGCAGCTCTCTCTAGCTGATTAAGTAAGAAAATAGCCAAGTTTTTTCTTTCAAGGATCATTGCTCAAATTTAGCAGATTCTGTTACGCCTAGGTTGAAGCCAAAGAACATTATTGTTGAAGCTTACAATAATGTTCCCGACTTCCTGTTGCAAAAAATTGACGACTAGTCAGAGCAGTAAACCTCATCAGCCAAGAAGAAACGATAAACATTGACATACACATTGCCTTGCATGGAAGGACAATCCCATCTCTAGTTTGCATTTGCAAAACAAATTAATGATCCTGCTCGACAAGACTTCCTGTTTTGATCAGGTAATCCATAATGCTTACATTCCCAAAATGCAGCAATATGAGCTATCACAGTTCATTTAAGGAAGGTGAGACAACTATATCTAGGGAATGAACTCAGGTACATACCAGTTCAAAAGATGACAAAAATTAGAAGAAACAATCAAAAATGTACTCAATCTTATTCTATATAACAAATAACGAGATAAACAAAGCAACTGATTGTTTCTGGCTTAAAACTGGAATCAAGAGAAAAAAAGCAAATAAGATGCAGTCACATTGACATCTTCAAATGACGAAATCTTCAATTTCATTGCATAATTCCCCTACACTTTTGTGGAGAACAGATCTATCTAAATCACAACAAACAAAACTGTTACATCTCAGAGACCAAGTTAAGTCCCTCCAAAAATACAAATGAACCCACAAAGAATCAAAAACATATAAAAGAATGAACAAAAAAAGATACTACATGATCTTGCTACAAAACTGTTGAGTATGTGTAATTTTCTACACATTGTTTCAAGAACCAGTTACACTATCTCTAGAGGATGACAGGAAA
The DNA here is from genome assembly GCA_009720345.1 of Fragaria iinumae. Taxonomy (NCBI): domain Eukaryota; kingdom Viridiplantae; phylum Streptophyta; class Magnoliopsida; order Rosales; family Rosaceae; genus Fragaria; species Fragaria iinumae. Next base: position 17,342,670 of record CM019117.1, on the reverse strand, counting down.
GTAATGGTGAGTGCCGGACGAATTGATAACCAATGTAGAAGTATTGTAAGTGTTGTATGTTCAGATGAATGAAACTAAAATCTCAGCTTCAGAAAGACTCCATTTTGTCACCAATCTTTTTAATTAAGCTGTGAACCTAGGTTTTATTTCAACCTTGGGATCCACCGGAATGCCAAGGCCTGAAAATGGAACAAGTTTGATCACAACAAGCAATGACAGAAATAGAGAAATTCATGTTGAAAGAAGGCTATAATTAATGTTAATTGAGAAAAAAGTCATGTTAGAAAACAAGTGTGATAGAGGGTAAAGAAACCGAGGCTAATACTTACTAGAATCCCCTTAGAGAAGGATGCCCTCTGTCATAAGGCAGGTAAAAGAGGATGATTTCATTCCACACATCAGGTAACCCCGGTAAACACCAATGGCTACAATCAGGAAAAGATGGTTTATCGCTCCAGTTACCAACGTGTGCATCACTTCGGAAAGATGACATTGAAGTCACATGAAGAACGGCTACATTAATTGTCATATTCTTTACCACCTCATGCACAGTGTCTGAAAAAATGCTTTTGTCTCTATTTCTGGTGTCTACCATTGGGTGAAGAGTCACATTGCAAAATCTACGAGTTGGATCACTGATGCAGATGAAACGTTATCATTAGTCGTGTTGAAAGAAATAAAATAAGGCATCTGATCATGGGAGAACACAATTATCGTTCAAAACATGGCTGGTGGTGACTCGTGATTAGAACCTATAACTTTCAAATGTGAAAGCAGATTGCTATGGACTTGGAAAGATCTGATATAGGTTTTTAAATTTAGTAATGCAAGACTTCAACTGCATCTTAGTCAGATCAAAAATGTCTTTACATACTACTAAGAGGGAGATTTTATTAATGTTTTAGGAAAAAGAAAACGAAAATTTCCTTTTGTTTATGAAACTATCACATTAGAAAACGATTTAATGTTACAGGACAAAAAATAATTTCAGGAGTCACATTGAGTTTAAGACCAAGAGTATGAGATTATAGGATTATAAAACAACATCATGTTACCATATGTAAGGAATACCTCCAGTGAGAGGGCTCAAAAGTCCGAAAAAAAACACGAGTTCTGTTAGTGTCGATCTTTTCCTCAACCCATGATGCCCAAGTATCCAGTGCTGTTCTAAAGGCAGTAGGAATTGACATTCCAAGCTTTAGTGAGTTTCCAAACTGGAAATAGCAACCCCTGTCAAAAATACACATAAGTAAATCCAGGAAAAAAAAAAAATTTAAGAACATGTCTGTTTGATGCCAATAATTTAAAAGAGATTCAACCGTTCCCTGATCTGGTCCATATTAAACAATCGGCAAACACAAATAAGTTTTGAATTTGTTGTTCAGGAAACACCAATCACAACACAGACAAATTAAGCCATGAATCCATGTTTAAGTTGTAAAATCAATTTATGATGAAATAGATGAAGGAGACTTACAAGTCAAATAGTTTTTCCGGAACCCACCACTGTCCTGTGTTGAATATCAGAATATCTGAATTAATCCACTGATTGCTAATGTCATCTAACTTGTCCAACTTAAGTATGGACTTGACCCTCTTTGGAGCATGTCTAGGCAACCAACCATGTTGAACCAGGAAAACTGATCGAAAGAACTCAAGAGTAAAATTGAAAGAACTAAAGCGAACACTCAAATATCTGATCTGTTTCGTAATCTTATTACCGTTGACTTCATACACACTCTTCTTATCCTCCACCCCAGTCATGAGCAAGCAAATTAGTGATTCCCACTGTGTTCTACTCATAGAATCCCCCACAAAAACAACTCTTTTTCCTCTAAGCTTCTCTAATATACTCGGCACGTCAAATCTTGGAATGTCACAATTGTTGGGTTTCCAACTATATTTCAAATAATGCTTATCTCTACGACCATTAGCCAAACAATTGAAACCCTGCTCCACAAAGGGACACTCCGTAGCATTGTACAAAGGATAATTATCATCAAAAACCCAACTTCCATCAAACACATCGCAGCTGCTTATCGAATTAGCATGTTTCAAAACACCATAACCATGAAAAGTGAGGTTGAGACTTGGCATCACATACAGATAGCCCCCATAAAGGGCAATGAGAAACGAAATGAAAATGCCAGTCACTATGAGTGTATTAAACCAACGCGAGACCCAACTAAACAGACTAACCCGCGAAACCCAGCTAGATTGACAGCCGGTTGGGGTTGTTACACTCAAGGTTCTTGATTTCAATGATTGACTTCTATTAAATGATGTGCTCCTAGTGAAAGATGTAGTCGGGCTGAACGACGTACTCCTACTAAATTTGCTCATTTTCTCCATCATCCATACCACCAATGTTCATAATATCTGATCCCCATTTCCAGATAATTACTGAATCAAGATGCCAGTAACAATATATCTAAACTCAAAAGAATCTCCATAACAACCATGTCAATTACTACCACATTAAATCAATATTTTCATTTCCAAGATCTCACTTAGCAAACTGGATCAGTTTCAATCTCAAACACAATAATGCCCAATTAAACCATCTTCTCCGATCAAAACAGCAACGCAATATGAATTCATCAATGGTGGCTCATAACCATCTTCTGATCAGAACCCTTTACAACAATGATGAAGAAAACCAAATGGGCACAACTCAAATCTAAAGAAAAACACATCCACATGCTAGAACCAATGAAAAGCAAACATATTGAATGTTTTAGGCATTCACAGAGAGAACCTATTTGGGTAGTAAAGAAACGGAAAGAACCTACCGGAAAAATTTACAAGATTCGGAAGGTAATCGGAGCTTGAGAGTGTGGTGTAGAGCTGTCCCAGGTGAACAACGATTTGATTGAACAGAGATTTGATTTACGTAGTCGATTTTTGGACATAAAAGAGATCGTACGTAGTTGGTTGAAAAGAATGAAGAAAGAAATATGTTACATAGAATGATTGAAATAATGCCTAAATTTCCACATCCCATTTGTAATAGGAATTTTACCGATATTGTCTTTCTCTTTTCTGTAAGAAAGTAAGAAGTTTCTTTTCCTTAGAATGAAATAATTGCATTAATAGCAAATTAAATAGTTACATCAGATATATAAATACATCGGAGAATCATTGTGACACTTCCTCAATCCAAACTTGAAATGCATGAAACAAAAACACATTTTTAACTATCTTATACCCGTTTGATTACATTTCTTAAGACTATATGTACAAATAACTGAAGAGAAGAAGTGAAAGAGATTTCGCACTTCTTCTATTAAAACACCTTCCGTAGACCAACTTCCTTCCATACCAATCAAATAATTAATCACTCCTAAGGCATCCATCTCCAAAACAATATGAGATGACTGAAAGCCTGCATGATAGATTGCATGTAGTCCCAACAAAACAACATACAACTCAGTTGCTTTCACAAAAAAGTTTCCCCGCAAGCCTTTTGAAGCTGCCAACATCAAATCTCTGTTTCCATTACTAAGAATAGCACCCAAACCCCTTCTTCCAGATTCCTGGCAAACTGAACAGAGCTTCAAAACTATTTCCTTTCCATCTGCCCACAATTTCTCTGAAATCAATAAGTGCCCACACTCTATTTTTTTCTGGAGTGAACTTTACACTATATTTTTTTTTGAGTAATGCTACATACACCAAAAATTTATACCAAATATCATTACCAAATAGCGTGGCGTATGCCACATAAATTTCAAATTAACATTGTTCAATGATATGAATTTTCTGATTTTCTTATTTTAAAAGAAATAAGAAGATCTTCTAGTTACACTTGCAGATTTCTTCTCCTCTCTAAAAAAAAAAAGGCAGTATTGCATATTCGGCTCATCAAATCTCCCTTCAAATATGTAAATCTTTTCCAATCCACTGCCTTATTGTTACAAAAAAAGATATCAAACAATCCTTGAGCTTTTAAGCAATAGAATTGGAACTATCTATTGTGAAGGGTTTTTTTTTTCTTTGTGCGGAATCTACGGTGAATGTAATCTATATAAATCTTATTATATTTCTTGTTCTGAATTTAATATTATGAGTTGCCAACGACGAGTGAATCGATCTTGTGAGCATTAGAATGACAATCTCTTAATCTTAACACACACTCAGGGAGGTGGAATTCTCTCATAACCCTAATTTAGATATGCTGGTGCATCCCAATATCATTTATATTCAGAGAAAAGAATCATCCATTCATCTTACAATTCGATCGTGGCCAAGAGATAGTAGAGATTTCCCTCACCTAAGATACAAATATTATAGCGCCAATCAACATTAAGAAAGGAACCCAATTAGCTCGAGAAGCTTCACTTCAATAATCAACGCCGAGTTTTCAAGATTGACATGACGTGAAGCTCATAAACCCTAGCTAATAGGTTCTGAATTGAGAGAGATTTATAATTTTGTTTTTTTTAAATAAATTAAATCAAAAATAAATCCACATAATTAAAATAATAAACTAAAAGCATTGATGTGGCATATGCCACATCATTTGGTATTGATATTTGGTATATTTTTTTAGGATCCCAAACATTTTTCCTTTTTTTTTTATTGAAACGAAACTTCATTAAAAGACACCAAAAATTTATACAAACATCCTATACCAAATGAGGTGGCATGTACCACGACATCATTTTAAATCTAATATTTTTTATCATGTATTATTATTAATTAAACTGTCTTTAATCAAATCAAAAATAAAAATCACTAAATTCAATTTGATATATTGTTTATTGGGAAAGTGATTGATTTTCTCTAAGATCTAATTCTATCCTTACAAAACCTAGCATTCAATTCTAATGCCGCCAAGGCCATGACTATCCCATCCGAGTTTCAAATCCTATCATTCTATACAAGTTTCAAATCTTCATCCAAGTTCAAAACCAATTAACCCATAGAAACCATAATTGCAGAATTTCACTACGAGATTTGAAATTGAGACCATGTGTGTATGTGTCCTCATTAGATCAACCGTGGAACGCAGAGAAATTTTATTAACACGTCATCATTTCCTACATACACACCCCCATTTTTTATAAATTCATAAATCACTATTTTACCCCCTCCCTTCAATGAAAAACTAACAGCCTATATCTAACTTCACACAATCCAATGATGTTAGGTTGGAGGGCTGCCGGCAAATAATCATTCCATCTTACTAGTGCTCATTTGTGTTGATGATAATGTTATATCATACCAAGAGTATTATGTATTTTTATATGGTATTAAAACTGAAGAAGATATGTAGAAGATATTCAAGAAGGTTAACTGATTCTATTATTATTGTTAATAGAGATATGTATCTATAGTTTTCTAGTTTGATTAGAGTTTCCTTCTTGTACAAGAAGTCTTGTAGGGTTTCAATGTAATAGCTTGTATATAAGCTGTGTAACTCTTCTGATATAGCCAATGCAATATAACATTGTTTATTCCAATTTTTTTATGGTATTAGAGCAAACTGATCCTTGGCCAAACCCTAAAACACCGAAATAGCCTCATGACAGAAGGTGCCGACGAGAAGAAAGTGCTAGCCCTATTGAGGGAGAAGCTGCTCAAAGAAGCCTCTTATTCTGGCGCTCTCGCACGCACACCTGAACCATGGGAGATCTCAAATCATCCTCTCTATCTTCACCATTCGAATCAGCCTGGTGCAATTCTTGTATCACAATCCTTGGCAGAAGACAACTACATGCAATGGAGCCAATCCATGACCATGGCATTGCAGATCAAAAACAAGATCGGCTTTATCAATGGGACCTCACAACGTCCTACAGAAGACAAGGCAGATGAGCGGCAACAATGAGACAGATGCGACATTCTTGTCAAGACTTGGCTTGGAGCATCTATGTCGAATCCTATTGCTAAGAGTGTCATGCACTACAAAAGCGCTCGAGCAGTTTGGCTTGAGTTACAAGAAAGGTCCATGCAATCCAACACAGTCCAGTTATTCAACATAGAGAATGAGATTCACGGATGTGAACAAGGGACCGATTCTGTGACTACCTTTTTCACTAAACTCAAGGCACTATGGGATGAGCGGGATGCCCTTTGTGATCTAAGTCCCTGTGCATGTGAGGAAGGTGGCAAGCTAAGTGAGTATGTGAAAAATCAGAAAACAATGAAGTTTCTCATGGGATTGAATAAAAATTATGCGCAAATGCGTGGCACTATTGTTGCTATTGAGCCTCTCCCAGCTGTCAACAAAGCCTACTCGATGGTTCTACGTCACGAGAAACAGGCTGCGGCAGCCATGGGAAGCAAACAAGGCGTGCAACACCCAGAAGCTCTAGCCTTTGCCATGAGAGGCAGTGACATAGACAATAGCCGAGACAGCGGCAAATCCAATAGCCCCGTGCCGAGAGTGCCGAAGGCAGCAAGCCAAAATGTGAAAAGTGCAATAAGAGTCACCTTACCGAGAATTGCTGCCAGCATCTAAAGTGCACATTTTGCGGTTGGAAGGGTCACACCTATGACACTTGCCGAAGAAGAAAGACCATAGCAGATTGAAACTCCAGGAGTAACCATGTTGCTTCAATGGTTAAAGAAGGAAACCCCGACAACTTCCCTTTCTCAAAGGAAGAATGCAAGCAAATTGTTGATATGCTGAACAAAAACAAAGCAAGCACCGCAAATCATGTTGGTAATTCTTCTAGCTTTGAAGAACTGTCAGATAAAGCTTTACATCATGTACGACATGATCAGAAAAGTACTTGGATTTTTGACAGTGGGGCTAGCGATCATATCATATGTACTCCTCATCTTCTCACCACTAAATATCCTGTCCAAAATAGAAGTGTCAAACTTCCTGATGGTAGCTTTGCTAGAGTGAGTCATGTTGGGACCGTGTCTTTTTCGTCCACCCTTGTGCTTCACAATGTTTTATGCGTACCATTGTTTTACCTGAATCTTATATCTATCAGCAAGCTTGCACGTGATTCATTTTGCGACACAGTTTTCCTAAAAGAGTTTTGTTTCATATAGGACCTACGATCGGGGAAGATGATTGGGACGGGCTCTGAGAAGGAAGGCCTATACTGTCTCGACAAAGCTAAGCAAGGCACATATGCCACATGGTCTCGAGTCAGTCACCCTCTATTTGGCACCAAAGGCTTGGACATCCCTCAAGTCGAGTATTTTCTCAGTTTTCCTTTCTTTCCAATAAATCTTGCAATGCAAGTAACTGTTCTGTGTGCCCTTTGGCCAAACAAACTCAGAAGTCTTTTCCTTTAAGTTCAATTTCAAGCAAATTTCCTTTTGAATTGATACATGTTGATATTTGGTTCGCTTATCATGAACCTACTTATTCGGGAGCCAAATATTTTCTCACCATAGTTGATGACTACACTGGGAGCACTTGGGTCTTTTTGATGTCACAAAAATCACAAGCTCGAGGTTTATTAGTCAATTTTATTCATTTTGCCGAAAAACAATTTGGTGCAAGTGTCAAAATTGTGCGTAGTTATAATGGTCCTGAATTCAAACACAAAGAATTTTATGTGTCAAAAGGTATTTGTCATCAAACAAGCTGTGTCAACACACCTCAGCAAAATGGTGTGGTTGAGAGAAAACATCGCCATCTCCTCAACATGGCACGAGCTTTACTTTTCCAAGCTAGCCTTCCTAAAAGTTTCTGGGGTGATGCCATCCTTACATCGGCTTATTTAATCAATCGCACTCCTACACCACTATTAGGAGGTCAGAGCCCTTTCGAAAGACTGTTTCACAAAGAACCAAGTTATTCTGACCTCAAGATTTTTGGTTGTCTTTGTTTTGCTTTCTCACACCCAAACAAACTAGCCAAATTCGAACCTAGGGCTGACAAATGCATCTTTTGGGCTACCCATATGGGCAGAAAGGTTACCAGGTATACAACATCGACACCGAGCAAATTACTGTGTCTAGGGACGTGATTTTTCACGAAACAGAATTCCCATATGCCGCTACACACAGTCCTCCTTCAACTAGGGTTCCATCACAAGACTTTGGGATTTCTAGGGTTTCCAATGACATTCGGGTTTCAGGACCGGGTATGGATTCTTCTCCACCATATGACAATTTGCTTCCGCCACAAACCATAGATCCTTCCAATAGTTCCCCAACCCTCACCTTACCTTCACACACCGATCCAGTGTCACCTCCAACCCTAACCCTCGAAGACTCCACCACTCCGAACCCTAACCCTACTCTCCTCATCGAGTTTTCCTCTTCTACCTTGGTTCCCAACACCACTCCTTCTGCTCCTCGTCGCTCTTCCCGTCCTACAAAGCCTCTGACCTTCTTGCAAGACTTCCATGTCGAGACAGCGCTACCTTCCAGGGCTCTCCCACCATCTGCTCCGACGTCAGGTACTACTCACTCCCTTGCTCATGTGTTGTCTTATGATCGTTTATCACCTTCTCATCGTGCTTTTAGCACTCAATTCACCCTCCACAAGGAGCCCATTTCTTATTCACAGGCAGTACAAGTCTCAGAATGGCGGACTGCCATGCAAGCTGAGATGGAGGCTTTACAATCTAACCGCACATGGAGTTTAGTGCCTTTACAGCCAAATAAACGTGCTATCGGTTGCAAATGGGTTTACAAGCTCAAGTTTAATCCGGATGGCACCATCGAGAGATACAAAGCTCGCCTTGTAGCTAAAGGTTATAGTCAGAAAGCAGGAGTTGATTATCGAGAGACCTTTGCACCGGTTACCAAGCTCACCACCGTGCGTGTCTTACTCGGCCTTGCTTCCCTCAATGGTTGGCATTTACATCAACTTGATGTCAACAATGCCTTCTTGAATGGAGATCTTACCAAAGAAGTCTATATGCATCTTCCTCCTGGATTTGGAGGAAAGGGGGAGAATCGTGTATGCAAGCTCATAAGAGTTTATACGGATTGAAACAAGCCTCAAGACAATGGTTTATAAAGCTTTCTACTGCTCTCAAAACTGCAGGCTTTCATCAGTCATGGTCAGATTATTCTCTTTTTGTACGTACACGAGGAAGAAAGTTCACTGTTCTTTTAGTGTATGTGGATGACGTAATATTGACAGGAAATTGCATACAAGACATCGAAGACACAAAGACCTTCCTTTCGAACCAATTCAAGTTGAAGGACCTTGGGCAGCTTAAGTACTTTCTAGGCATTGAAATGGCAAGATCAAAGAAAGGCTTGGTGTTATGTCAGCGAAAATATGCCCTTGAAGTCCTTGAGGATGCAAGCTACTTGGGTGCAAAACCATCTCGGTTTCCTGTTGACCAGAACGTCTCACTCACATAAGCAGAAGGTGATTTGTTGGAAGATCCATCACAGTACATGAGATTAGTGGGACGGCTTATCTATCTGACCATCACTCGGCCAGACTTGGTATATTCAGTACATATCCTAAGTCAGTTCATGAATCAACCTCGTCAACCACACATGGATGCAGCCTATCGAGTTTTACATTACATTAAACACACTCCTGGACAAGGTATCTTGCTCTCTTCGACAAGAAAATTAGAACTCACTGCCTTCTGTGACGCTGATTGGGTGAGGTGCAAGGACACTCGACGATCCATTACTGGATATTGTATCATGCTCGGCAATGCACCGGTTTCATGGTAAGCTAAGAAACAAGGTACGGTTTCTTGTTCAAGTGCAGAGGCTGAGTACATGTCTATGGCATCTACTTGTTGTGAGGTAACGTGGCTCAGAAATATCTTAAAGGATTTAAACGTACATGATTTAGCTCCTACAAGATTATTTTGTGATAATCAGGCTGCCATTTACATAGCTACCCATCCGGTTTTTCATGAACGTACGAAACGTATTGAGATTGATTGTCATGTTGTATGTGAGAAAGTGCAACGAGGAGTAGTGAAGATGGTCCATGTTGGAACCAAAGACCAGCCGATAGATCTCTTCACCAAGCCGTTGAGCTCCCTTCAGTTTGAGACATTGCTTAACAAGTTGGGTGTCATCAATATCCATTCCAACTTGAGGGGGAGTATTAAAACTGAAGAAGATATGTAGAAGATATTCAAGAAGGTTAACTGATTATATTATTATTGTTAATAGAGATATGTATCTATAGTTACCTAGTTTGATTAGAGTTTCCTTCTTGTACAATAAGTCTTATAGGGTTTCAATGTAACAGCTTGTATATAAGCTGTGTAACTCTTCTGATATAGCCAATGCAATACAACATTGTTTATTCCAATTTCTTTATATGGCCATATGGCGTAGTGCCATACTGAATAATAAGGGAAAAAAAAAACTGTTGCTTAAACAAATGAATCATCTTTCTAAAGCTCAGAAGCTTGCAAGTGAATACAGGATTAGCAAAGCATGCTGAAACTAATTTACAAAAATCTGGAGATATGATGTTTATACACATTTAGGTTTAGATCAGCAACTTATTGGGGATTATGCATATGAGGTTTGTCAAATTGAATTCGTCAACTATAATTATCCCAAGTTAACGAGATTGTAGAGTTCCATAAGGAAAGAGATGAGATTCAACACTAAGAGATGGAGTTGTTGTGTTGCAGATGTTGCAGAGCATAGATCATAAAGATGAAGTTGCAGACTATGTGAGAGAATGGTAAAAGAGGAAAAAATGGGGAAAATGTGGCAAAAAAAAGAGAGAAAGAGGTGTGTATTAACAAAAATAGAATGTGTAAATAAAATTTCCCATGGAAATAGCGTCTCATCATGATTTAAAAAAAAAAAAAAAAAAAACAAAAAAACAACAACAAAACCCATTAAGCTACAATCATTGTTTCAAAATAATCAGAATTATATCAATTGGTGTTCTTAAAAGTCTTGATATTAAGGACCAAAATATACCATAGTTACTCATGAAGCTTGATGTTTGTAGATGATCATTTTAGGGAGCATGACAATTTTGATATATTTTTTTTTGATACAAAGTCGCGCGTTTTGATCCGTATCTTTATTACCTGGATTTTATGAGAAAAGCACGTTTGAAGAATTCATGAGATTGGTGAATTAGAGTTTCAAATATTAAGTAGGAAGGAAAACTAAAGGAATTTGCAGTTTTTAATTGTTTTTATTTTATTATGTCTATCAAAAAATCCGCCATGTCACTAATAATTTTAAAACAAAAGTGTTGACGTGGTTATCGCCACATCATTTTGTATTCATTTTTGGTAAAATTATTTGGTGTCTGTAGCACTACTCTTCCTCTATAAGACTGTTGATCACTTGTCCGTTAAATATTATCACGTTAATCTCATGTCGTGCAAAAATTATAAAAATTGACATATATGCCCTTATTGATATACAACCCTTTATTTATTTTTTTGGTATGAAAACTGAAATCTTCAATTTCCTCTATGAATAGTTGATATTTTTATTGTCATGCTTCTTTTCAATCATTTTCTGATATTGTGTGATGACCTAAGAGTGAGAAGGCATAGCGACTTCCTTGGGTTTCAATCCCCTAAACCTCCGGAGGGGCTATATGTACCGGAGGGCATCTGACATCCTTTGAGGTGTGGCGTCGCTCCTAGGCGATATGGCGTAAATGGACACTCTCGCTACTCCTTGCCTGATATGCCATCAGTTTTGGTAAGGGTGTAGTTGGCATAGTGACCGGTTATCAGGTTTGTGTATTCGGTGCCTGCATATGTTTTTTGAAATAAAACTTATGTTTTATGATTTGATCTTCATTTACATTTATATACGTTTTCACATACTGGCCAGTAAATTAAATAGTTTGCAAACCTAGTTGGGTTGAGTCTTATTGAGCAGCGAGGACGAAAGCTCACCCCTACAACAACTTTTGGATGCAAGTATTGTGCACAAGAACGAGATTGAACTGAATTGAGCTGGGAGTGCATTGGTTAAAGTTAAATGTTTATTTTTGAATTTGTTATAATTTGTAAGGTTTCCATTTCATGTCCTAGTACATTCATTTTCTTGTTGTTTGGAAATCTCGTTCGCAGTTGTTTGACTCTCGGTTTATTTATTTTGTTTCTTGTTATTATTACTCGTATCAGCAATAAACTATGTTTCAGTTAATCCTGAAGAAGATTTACTTGAGTTCTTATTTCACCCAAGTTTTGCCTAGTGCTTTGTAGCTTGATTTCAAGAGAAAGTTAAACGGTTCCTTTTAAAATGTTTTACACCTCAAATTAATATAATGCTTCCGACATAACTTTAATTTTTAGTTTAAGAAAGCTTTGGTTGTTTTAATTAAAATGCCTTGCGGGTTTATAGAACTTGAGTGATGAGCCCTAGCTTAGGTTCTAAGAGTACGCGGCACTGTAGCGTGCTTGATATTTGATAAGGTGCAAATCGGGTTGTTACTTGTATTTGTCATGAATCCATGATAGTGTTTGCACTGGGCTTACTGGTGAGTTGAACACAATTGGTAGTGATGTAGGCACTGATCCAATAAGCTCTCCAAGTGATTCTAATGTTAATATTTCTATGATTTTCAAAATGTATAGTTTTGTTGTATTTTTAACTAAGATTAAAAAAAATAAATAAATAAAAAAAAAAAAAAAAACTTCTTAAGGTCTGTTAATTTTTTGATATTTGAACTTCACCAAGACTATATATCATGATAAATTATTAAATTTGTAAACTGCTTACAATGAGTGCAAAAAATTACATCCTGAATGTTAGGGTAGACGAAACTTTTCAATGTCAATAACACTTCGAAATGTCAACTAAAAAAATCTGGCTTATCATCCCTTACATACTGGTCCATGATGTCCAACATCCCAAACGCCCAAACAAATCTCCAATGAACTTCTTATTCTCAATTATATATGGAACAATGTGTGAAGTCTTGAAAACACCAAATCGTCGAGAAATTTTATTAACACATTGCAAAATACTAGATACACATACCCTACTTAATACTAAGGCTGGGCATAAAGCCCATAAAAGAAAAAAAAAAACTGACAAACCGACCTGGACTGGTCGGGCCGGGCCGGGCTGGGCTTTTTTCCAGGTTTGATATACAAAATATGCGGGTCGGGCCCAGTCTCTAAAATTAGAAAAATGGCCCGAAAGCCCGAGTCCATATACATGTTATATAATAAACCCCTAATTAGAGTCAAATCAGTCAATCGACTCAATTTTCTCCCTAATCCTTTTTTCGTTTCTGCCGAAACCCATTGAGCAGGCAGAGCAGCAGCCTCAATCGATGATGATCGAGATGGGCGTCTCTTGTAGTCGATGTTGGAGCCTTCAAGGTGGGCCGATGGCGTAGTTGATGAGCATATGACCGGGTTCGCGACAGAATGTTGACGGGGATGAGCTTGACAACGGCAAGGTTGGCTTGGCAGAGAAGGTCGCCGGTGTGTTGAGATTAAGATTTGAGATTCGAAATGAGATTTTGATTTTGAGAGGAACTAAGAAGTCATCACCAGCGTATTCATGTGCTTTCTTCTCTGTTATTCTAGATTTGATGTATGTGGGAGATTTGGGGGATTTCTGGGTTCTCTTTTCTTGCTGTGAATTTGGGGTTTTTAAGATGGTATTGTAATCTAGTTTAGGGTTTGTGAAAGGGATTCAGTTTGCTTCATGATATCAGATTTGATGGTGATATAAATGGGTTTCGGTGGTGATTGAAATCGGTCGGTGGTGACTCCGGTGAGAACAGATAAGGGCCCGAAGGACAGGCCGGTTTTTGGCCGGTCTGGTCTTCTTCCGGTGCTTTTTTGTTTTTAGTAAAGGCCCGGCCCGGACTTCTTACGCCAGTCCCGGTTTCGGTCCAGGCCAAAGTAGTGCCGGTCTGGGACCATGCCCAGCACTACTTAATACACATGTATCCAATTTTTTATATTAATATTTTAGTAGATACACAACTACAAACTTCTAAAACTATTCTCGTTCATAATACATCATACATATTAACTAAAATACATATCTTTTCTTTTCTTTTTTACTAGATCTGACGGTAGAGAGTATAAATAAATGGTAGAGAGAATATTAACTAAAATACACGTCTTTTTTTTTTTTTTTTACTACATCATACATCTTTTCTTTTCTTTTCTTTTTTACTAGTCTATCCCTCAAAATGAACAAAAAAAAAAAGATCCCTCATTGGAAGGGGCTGTATAAATAAACATTTCTATTAATCAATAATACTATAGTTATTGATAATACTACAGTTATTGATCGATATATTCTCTCCTAAAACACCTTTTACTTTATGATATACACTTGCAATACATGAGTCACCAATGCTTTATTAATTACTAGCATCTTGACCCGCACTACGTTTTAAGCTTTTTTCTTTTTGTTTTTCTTTTTTTCTTGTTTCTAACATTTGCAATTACTAATTTATCCTTTATTTGTTAGAAGACATAATTTAAAGTTTTAATCAATCAAGGGCATTATAGGTAATTCAAAAATTTAACCGTTGACAAAATAAAAAAAAAACCTTCTTGCTTTATTAATAGAGATATACCATCATAATTTAAAATATGTATAAAAAAATAAAAACACTTAATAAGAACAAGCTCTTATTACATAGTCGATCTTGAAGGTTATATAATCCACTACTAGAAAAAGTTTCTAAGGTGACGAAATATTTTTAATTCGTCACCTAAGAGAACACTTTAGTGACGAAACCTTAGTGACAATTTTCGTCGTCTAAGTAAGGTAAGGTGACGAAACATTATTTCGTCACTATTTTCGTCACCTTAGAGCTAACTTAGGTAACGAAAATACATTTCGTCATCTAAGTAACAGGTTAGCTGACGAAACATATTTTCGTCACCAAAGTTTTGAACACTTACGTGACGAATATAAATTTCGTCATGTAAGTGATAGGTTAGGTGACGAAAATATATTTCGTCACCAAAGTTTTGAGCACTTAGGTGACGAAAATATATTTCGTCATGTAAGTGATAGGTTAGGTGACGAAATATGTTTTCGTCACCAAAGTTTGAGCACTTTGATGACGAAAATGCATTTCGTTGCCTAAGAACTTACTTTTGTGACGAAAATAAATTCCTCGTCTAACACCTTTACTTAGGTGACGAAACATAAAGTTGTGTGTCTTTTTGAACCAACTACGGGGTAGAAGTAAAATTTTAGAAAACCCACCGTACTATATGATCAGTGTACTTAAATACGGCTATGAAAAAAAATCCACCAGTTTTTGAAAACGATAAGGTCTCAATCTACGCGGTCAACATTAAATTAACGCCACTTATTACACAAAAACACTCTTTCCTACCCCTATATGACCTAGTTTGATTCATTCTTTCACACACAAAACTCTCACATTGATGAGATGTAACCACTCATGTAAAAATTTGGGTACGTTCACCTCTCGACGATAGGGCTCCACATAGGGAAACATAAGCGTATATAGGGTTGACCGCTTGTATCGGGGACCAAACGTTACCGGAAATATGTGATTTTTCAACCATAGTCGTATTCACCATACCGATGACATCCTATTTCACAATATTTTTGAAAATATTGCTTCCTCCCTATAGTTGGTTCACAAATATCTGCATTTGCATATAACCTACTAAACAAGTTATACCACATTAGTAGACACGTTGTGGTTCTGTTGGCTAAATTTTACAAAATAAAAATTCAACCGTCTGATATGATCGGTGTACTTAAATACAGCTATGAAAAAAAATCCACCAGTTTTTGAAAACATTTAGGTCTCGATCCACACGGTCAACATTAAATTAACGCCACTTATTACAAGAAAACGCTCTTTCCCACCCCTATATGACCTAGTTTGATTCATTCTTTCACACACAAAACTCTCACATTGATGATATGTAACCACTCATGTAAAAATTTGGGTACGTTCACCTCTCGACGATAGGGCTTCACATAGGGAAACATAAGCGTATATAGGGTTGACCGCTTGTATCGGGGACCAAACGTTACCGGAAATATGTGAATATTCAACCATAGTCGTATTTCACCATACCGATGACATCCTATTTCACAAGATTTTTGAAAATATTGCTTCCTCCCTATTTAACAAGATCACATTCTATCAAAACTTTTTCTTAAAAATAAATATTTTTGGTTCACTGAGATGACGAAAATTCATGTTTTTGTCACCTAACTACTTAATATTTGGGGGGTAAAAAATTCCGCCAATTATTTGGCCAAATTTTTAATCACTTCCGCCAAAAATTTCAGAAAAATTTGAATCAAATTTTTGAAAGTTTCCTTATAGATGCTCTGCCTCACTTTTCATTTCTCCATCTTTTTCTTTGAACTCTCTCTTCTCTCTCCCTCTCTCCTCTGCCCCAGTTTCCACGCACCGAGAGACCCTCTAGCTTTCCCTCTGCAGCCGTTTTCCCTCTGCCTTCTTCTTCGCCACCGTCGCATCCTTCCTCATCGCTGGCTGCCATTTTCTCTCTGCCTTCTTCTTCGCCACCATCGCCTCCTCCCTCATCGTTGGCAGCCGTTTTCCCTCTGCCTCTCCTTCTTCTTCGCCACTGTAGCCTCTCTTTCTTCGCCACCGTCGCCTCCTGCCTCTCAAATTCAGCCAATTTCATGGAATGACTAATTTTCCTCCTCCATCGGACTCCGCGCGCCATCTCGCCAGCGGACTCCGCGCGCCATCTCGCCAGCGGACTCCGCGCGCCATCTCGCCAGACACTCCACGCCCATCTCGCCAGCGGACTCCGCGCGCCATCTCGCCAGAGGACTCTGCGTGCCATCTCGCCAGAGGACTCCGTGCGCCATCTCGCCAGAGGACTCCGCGCGCCATCTCGCCAGAGGACTCCGCGCGCCATCTCGAAAGAGGACTCCGTGCCCTTCTCCCCAGCGGACTGCGCGTGCCTTCTCCCCAGCGGACTCCGCGTCCCTTCTCCCCAGCGGACTCCGCGCCCTTCCCATTTTGGCCTTGTTAATTTGTGTTTTTGCAAATGACTACGGAGGCGATCTCGGTTGAAATTGGGTTGCTTGATATTGGTTATAAGATATTGGGGTTGTTTAGGGTTGATTGGATCTGGGTTGTAAGAAGTTGGAGACGAAACTATTGTCAGCTAAGTAACTGGGTGACTTTTTCTATGTGAAAAAATTGTCAGCAAACTGAATAAATTTCGTCAACTAAGTAACTGGGTGACGACCGAATTTTCGTTAGCTAAGTAACGTGGTGACGGAATATGTTTCGTCAGCTAAGTAATGTGGTGACGAAATATTTTTCGTCAGCTAAGTAACCTGGCGACGAAAACAGTTTCGTCAGCTAAGTAAGCTAGTGACGAAAAGTTGTTCGTCATCTTAGTAGTGACTAAGATGACGAAATTAATATTTTCGTCACCTAAATGCTCTAACCACCAGCCTTAGATGACGACCCTTAGGTGACGAAATTTTCGTCAGCTAAGTGTTTACATGACGACAGAAGCTCTGAGGTGACGAAAAAATTTCGTCACCTAAGAACTTTTTTCTAGTAGTGATCTCTCAAAGAAATGTTAACCTAAGCATCATATCATTTTGTTTCTTTTATTCATCATGAAGCTCTTATGTTCAATGTTGTTTTAACCAACAATATTATAAGCATAGGTAGCATTATATATCAGTTGCATACATGATACATATCTATGAGTATTTTGTTTGTGTATTCATTATGTTTGTTAGTTGTTGAATTTCTTCATAACTTATTGTTCTGGAAGTATAACAGTCTAAATCGTTCATTAAGCTCGAGTTCTCTCGTTATTACGTACGTGCACGAACATGTAAAGAATAATTTAAAGTAAGTTAATTGAGCATTAATGCATAAGTACCATATGTGGTAGACCTAGAAAAGGAAAAGAAATTACAAATGTAAATTATCTAATAATTCTGATATTTTGGTAATTTAACATACCCACAAAATATAATGTTAGGTGTATGAAAAAGAGATGTGTATCTAGTATTTTGTAACGTGTGAATAAAATTTCTTCAAATCATCTTGTAATTATTCAAAAAAAAACTTGTATCAGAAAACCGGTGGGCTTATGAGGGTGTTTAAGATTTCTTCTAAGGGTATTGTACAACTTGTATCAGAAAACCGGTGGGATTATAAGGGTGTTTAAGATTTCATCTGAGGGTATTATACAACTTGTATCAAAAAGATTTCTAAGAAATGGGCATCCATCTAACTTAAATATCAATCATTATTTGGTAAATTTTTTCGTGTAGTTTAAGTCAATAGGTAGTCCATTGCTATGATTGACTACAAACTTCATAAACGTAATGATCGAGAAACAAGTTTTATCAATGCGCGCGCGCGCACACACACACACATATATATATATATATATATATATATATTCTTTTAAAGAAGCTCAGGTGCTCAATCTTTACATCCATTCTTGACATCTAAAAGCAAATGTTGGCTTTAGGCGCACAACATACAACTATAAAGTTATCTACGAAATATCCACATTGAGTAAGTTCACATAATTAAGAAAAAAAAAAACACAAAGAAAGATTGGAAACAACTATTTTAATGGATTTTTTCTATTTGGTGAAGAAAGCAAGTTGTAATTTTTTGATGCTTAGCCTACTGGATCATTTCTAGAATCATTCCTTCCAACCATCTAAAAAGTCTAAATCTTTTCAAGCACATCCAACAATGAAGAGAAAGTATAACCAAACATGTATGCATGTCAAACCAATATTAATATCATATATCAAACAAGAATAAATAATATTCACTTAAGTTTCACAATTATCGGTTTCCTTAAACCAATTTTTTGTTTTATAGATGTATTTGTATTCCCTCAAATTACCAACTATAAATTTCAAAATGTATAGTTTTTCAAGTGTATTTTTTTGTTTTGTTTATTGGGTAAGTGAGTATAAGGCAAACTCTTCGCCGGAACTCGAAATATTAGTCATAGAATAAAAAAGTAAAATAAAGAAGGGGGAAGGGGGGACACAAGTGTACATGGAATAAACTAACTGAAACGATAATCAGTACACATATATCACTAAAATATACAGCAACATTAACTTTCGTCTATCTCAACTTGATCCTCATATCAAGCTAGGATAATGGTGCGACGGTTGGCCAAAGATAATTTGAACACACTCGAGACCATATAATATACGTTATAGGAAACCAAAAGAACCATATGCACCAACAAAAGTAAGCATTTTGGAGAATGATGAGGACAAAAGAACTCATGAAGAACAAGTTGAGTTCATGTTACTCCTTGAAAAGAGCTCTCACAAAATGTTCTTGCCCTATGAAGATGTTGTAAAACGAGAAACCATTACTCAAAAACTCCGCAAGTTTTCAAAGACGTATATGATCACCTCCTTCAAGAACGACAAACCCATCAAAGACGCACAATCTTTCAGGTTGAAGACATGAGTCCAGAGCAAGTAATGTCAAAAATTGCTACATTGAAATCACAAGCTCGTAGAAATGGCAATAAGTACCCACTGCAATCGAGAGCCAAAAGCAGTCAACATTTTAACACCTCTCTCGATTCATGGGTTCTACGATGTGAAAAAGAATTCAACCGCAGCCGTGGAGACACAAATGATAGCACAAATTAATCAATACAAGATTACTTCAAAACTTCTCGATTCGGTATTCAAGCTCTGTAAAAAAGAGAAAGGCATGAAGCTTCGTGTGATCTATTACACAAATACTAAGCTCTACAAAAGAGCTAGAGTAGTGGGTGAAGCTGCTAACGACCATGTTGTATGATCGGCTGCACACGCACCAGTCCTGGTATATCTGTAATGACATATCTCATTTACGGTGACATAACTTCTAGAGTAGCAGGATATGGTTTAGCAGATTATGATGCAATCAGAATAACTATCCCGTCAAATATTAGTGATATTACTGATATACACAGTGGGGAGGAACTCTTTATATTAGTTGTAGACAAAGACACAGCCTTCGAACAATTGGTGCAGGATGGATTTTGCGACAAATACAAGTGCATCATAATAACATCAAAAAGGATGCTGGATGTGATAACTAGATACTTTCTCTCTCTCTCTCTCTCTCTCTCTAAGTCGGCCGCCAACCACGAAATCCCACCCTCATCCGATGACGGTCAAACGCGAGGCAAGTCTCTAGATCTGCTGAAGCCGTATGACTTTGTTGCCGGATGAAGGATATCTCAGCAACCAAATGCTTTGAGAGGTAATTGGCTATAGGTTCTTAACAGCTTTTGATCAGCGTAGCTTTTCAGATCAGAGTGGAGGTATAGCACCATGGACTCGAGGAGCAGATCTGGTTTCATCTTTCCGATTTCATCTCCGTCCTTGTCTATTCTTGGGAGGAGTTTTGGTTTAGTGGAGATGTTGTTTGGTCTCTAAGTTCGTGACGACAATGGAGTTTCTTCTCCTTGGGGTGTGCTTGTGATTGCGCGGAACAAGGAGGCGGCGTCCCACGACGGTGACGTCTCACGAATACAACTTCATCTCACGGCGGTGACGGCTACGGTGTTCCTCTTCCATGTCTTTCCTGCAACTGTGAAGGAAAGTTTGGGCTAGGTCAACTGTTTTTGGTTTATGTTTAATTTGTTTTTAAGCTTTTGGATGCTTTTTAGTTTATAGTTTTCTAGTACAATAAGTTCCTTTCATTAGGACTCTAAGCACTTTTGTGCCTAAGCACTTTTTGTGCCTCATGGGGTCTTGGCGTTATGAGTCTATCTTTCTTTTAGTCTTTTTTTAGTTTTCTAGGTGGGATTTTAACCTATGATATATTTGCTATTAGATTATAAGCTCCTTGTGAGCCGAAATTTGTAATGAGGATGCAACCCTCATATGGATCAGATGAACTTGTTTGTCCTTTGTACGCATGGCAACTGATCGATTCGTATTGTACCTTCTACTTTAATACTAATGACAAAATTGTCTTTGAGTTCAAAAATATGGACTGCAATCTGTTTACGCCTAAATTAATATTTTACTGGACAGTAAATGTCTATGTAAATATTAATTATTTCTTGGACCATGTCATACCAGCGAGATGGAGTTTCTCTAAGTTTACAAGTGATAATCCGCGTAGGCAATGAATGCACGCGAGCCAAGTTAGACTTCACTTAGCTCGAGGCGGACTGGACTTCACTTAGCTCACGCGCGGAATGGACATAGGCGGACTACGCAGTTCGCGTGGAAAACTTAGCTCGCGCGCGGAATGCCTTAGCGCGGAATTACTATTTGCCAGTCCGAGTAGGCGAGGCGAGATGGACTCTTCGCGAAGCGAGGCGGAAATGTACTTCGCAAGGCGAGGCGAGATGGACTCTCCGCGTAGGCGAGGCGAGCTGGCGAACTAGCTCGTGTAGGAGACTTCGCGAGGCAGCGACATTCGGAGTCCGCGCGCATCACGACAAACGTTGAAGACTTTTACAAGTCTTTGACATGCTTCGGGCCAATCCCTGTGGCCCATTAAATATAAAAAGCCCTTTTAAGGCTCGCGAGCTACAATAGCCCGCGAAATGGACGCGAGCTACAAAAGCACGCGAGATAGCACCCTGTAGCAGCCCGCGAGATGAAGATACTCCTAATTCCAGTTCGCATAGGAGTCTACAGTTGGCAGCGCGGAAGCAATGCCCTATGCGGAATGAAGTGTGCGAACTGGGTAGGTGTCACCAATTGGTTGGTTCGCATGGACGAAGCAGTGTCCTTGTGAATTAGAGTTTCAGAGTCCGACTTGGATTCTAATCACTTTTCTTCTGCCGCAAGTCGAACTACTATATAAGGGGGCTCGAACCCTAACAGAAAGCACTCTCTCAAATCAATACAAAACAACAAACACAATACAACTGAAACTCAGTTACCCTTCGAGCCTTCCTCGAAACCCTAACCCTAAGCGCCGCTGCCTAGGTCTTTCTCCAGAGCTCTCCGGACTCTACCCCTTTCAGCTTCTCTCTGAACTCCCTATAATTGCTCTGCTCGCGTCGCCGTGAGTATCGATTCGCTTGTGCTCGTAAATCCTCCTCCGAGGTGGCACCTGTAACCCCCTTTGCCTGATCAAGAAGTCAAGCGCACCCCCATCATCCTTTTCCTCATCCACGAGGTGGCACGCCCGCAACACTCCCCCTTTCTCTTTGTTCGCTAGAAACCTCTGCTCCGCGCGCTGAGGATCGTGGCCAAAACATTGGCATGCCCAGTGGGACCGGGAGTACAAGCGATCCACCATTGGGAAACCAGAGGAAGCGCCGTACCGAAAGCCTCAGCTTTCTTGTCTTAAGCACATATCACTACAGTACAAGCCCCATAACAGCGCGGCTTGCCGTTCCTTCACTCAAGAACAGGTCCTTGCTCAGTTTGGTGATCCGGACTTCAGCGAGACCGCCATGGTAGGCTCCCAGCCAAACCAAGACGCAGGATCTGCTCTGCCATTGGAGCAAATCCTCCAAGCAATCAATGACTTGCGGGGTCAGATGATGGATTTCTCGGCCCAAGCCAGACAAGACAGAGACATTCTGCAGGCCACCCATGACAAGCTCACCACACTCGGTGAAAGTTATGGCGACCTTGACGCCAAGTTCACTGAGACCAAGGGCTTGGTCGAAGGAAGCCTTCAGAAGATTCGCTCGGATCTGGACCAGAACATGGAGATCGTGAAGCAGAACACGGAGACCGTGAAGCAACACGCAGAGGTCCTGTCGCTTACTCGCGCGACAGTAGATGAGCAGACTCGCCGCTTGGACGAGCACGATACCAAGCTGCATGACCAGCAGAATGCTTCCTTCTTTGGAAGTAAGAACAGTCTGGAGAAGCTAGACGAATTCAAGGACAAACAGGACCGGCTGAACCTACGGGTCCTTGAAGTTGAGGACTGGATGAGGGCGCATGCACCAAAAAACCCTGCTCTAAACCCTACCGGCCCAAGCGCGAGCGAAGGGACAGCGAAGTACATTCCTCCCAATGAACGCACCAGGGGAAATCCTAAGGTCGGGACTCCGAAGTCCCCGCAGTTCGTGCCAGGGGCAGGAACGTCAAAGAGTCCGTTCCCCCATGGCTTATTTGCTCCCTCCAAGGGACTGCATAGTTCTCTACGTTAAGGAACCGGGACACTAGATGACCCGCTTCTAGTTCATTCCAGCCTTACTCCCAAGAACGGCGGACAGGTCATCAGTTTCTCTGCGTGGCCAAACCATGGGGAAGGGGCAGAGTCCGCGCCCGTGACCACAGCCGACTGGCGCCAGCTTATCTCCTCCATTGTCAAGGAACAAACCGGACACGGTGATGCTAACTTGCAGTATCGCGACCCCTATCCCTATAGCGTGGCGCAATACCCTTTCCCGTATGGGTTCAAGAACGTAGTGTTCACAACTTTCTCTGGCGAAACAAGGGAAGACGCAGCAACCCACATGGCCCGCTTCAAAGTCCAGTGTGGCCAGTACGGGAACAATGACATCCTCAAGCTCAAGCCCTTTGGGACCTCTCTGTCCGGAGCTGCATTTACTTGGTACTCCAGGTTGAAGCCAGGATCCGTTGCTGACTGGCCTACCATGGAGAAACTGTTCTGGGAGACCTACGGTACCATTGAACCAGCGGCTAAAGCACCATGGGGAACACTTCATGTCTATGGGCGACCTCATCAACAAGGTCGGCAGCTATGAACTAATCCTCAACGAGATGGACGAGAAGGCGAATGCCTCCAAAGGGACGTACGTACCGGGGAGGAACATGATAGTCGGGGCGTTAAACCTCCAATCCTCCACGTTCGACCCTTACTACCAAAGGCAGGAGGAGAATGAAGCCGCGCAGGGGTATGTTGATAACGTCGGAGCAGTTGAACTGACCGGGAAGCCTCTGGCTCACAAACTGAAGAATCTCAAGATGACCCGTGAGCCAATCACCATTCAGTGCTTTGCATGGACTAAGCCCGAATACGAGTCTTACATGTATGATGCGAAAAACGCCCATCTTGTCTTTAATGACTTGATTGAGGCGAACTACGTGCGCTTGGACCATAAGATCCCGTCCAAGGAAGAGCTAAAGGACAAGAAGTATTGCAGTTTCCACAACGCTTACAATCACGACACCAAGGACTGTGTCAAACTCTGCGACCAACTGCAGACTTGGTTGAATTCGGGCGCCCTGAAAATGAAGACGTTAGGAAGCACAGCTTCTCTGGTGGACGTGGATCCTTTCCCCGCCATGGTTGGTATGGTCGAGGTGAACTGGGCCGACCAGCCAAAGGAGAACAGCCGTCACCGCGCACCAAAGCCAGGCGAGCGGAGAATTACCTTAGACCTGGCCGAACATCCAAAGGATGATAGTCCGCGCCGGGTACTTAAGCGAGACCGAGAGGATGGTAATGATGACACTCGTCAGCCATCTCGCCGGTACACTTACAACGTCAACCTCGCGCACGAGGTCCTAGACGATCTTATTGATGGCAGACTCGTCACTGTGTCAAGGGCCTTGCCCTATGTTGAATACAAGGAGGGCCGCGTCCATTGCAAGCTCCATGACAGTTGGGGACACAGAACTCGCGACTGTTACCAGCTCCGCGAGCAAGTCCAGGACTGGTTAGACCTCAAGTATATTCGCTTCGAGGACAAAGGCGGCTTCATGATCACAGTTGCTGACATCGCCTGGCCTCGCGTCGGCCAGCGCGCGATAACTTTGGACTTATCTCCAAACGCGGGCCAACGCGACCCGCCAGGTCGAAACCGTAAGAGGCCGGCGAATGACTACACCGTTCTGGCGAACCAAAATGGGAACCACTACACAGCAAGGGAGGTATCCGCCAGACCACAGCCTGATCGCCTTTCAAGAAAGGATAAAGGCAAAGCTACCATGCGAGACGATATACCGTCTCCAGCTGACAACTATCAACCCATGAGTCCCAGGACTCGCGCGGAGCTGGAACAGAGGATCAAGCGCCTCGAAACCTTCGTTCAATCACACTGGACTAAAGATGTACCTTCCTCTCCAGCTTCAAGCGAGATGGACATCTCCGACTCCGGCAGGGAACGCCAAGATAGCGAGGCTTCAAGCCCCAGGCGAGGTATCTTGACTGACCCCTATATTCCTCCGACATCCAAATCAGCGATCAAGGAAGGGATTTGGTACACACAGCAAGGGGGAAAGCCGGTTACCATCAGCAGATCCAAGAAGCGGAAGCTGCAAAAGAAGTATGGCAACATACTGCGTGCCTTGCGAGCGGCCGATGATGGCATCATCCGACCCTCGCAGCTCGCGCAGACACCCGAGAGAATGTAGAGAGAAGCTGAGGGCTTGCGCGCTCTACTCCAAAGGCCACCTGTCACGCCTCCACGTGTCTGTGCGCAGGCAGCAGACGACCCCGCTCCAAAGGCGAATGTCTTCTGTAGCCTCACCGTGCCACCAAGACAGGATCCGCGCCCCGCGAGGTACAGATCATCTCCGGAGCCAGCAAGGAGAAGGGAGCCACAGTTCTCCCGGCACAAGCCTTCATCAGAACCTGAGAGAAGAAGGGATGTGTTACCTCCTCCAAGGCGCAAGCAGTCGCTGGAAGCCGAACGACGAAGAGGCTCGCCACCTCCACCAAGGCGAAGGCAGTCGCCAGAGGCTGAGAGAAGACGAGAACCGTCTTCCCCAGCGAAGCGAAGACTGTTCGCCGCATCAAGGCCATAACCAAGGCGCGAGCTGCGTCGGTCATCACATCCTCCGAAACCTATTCGCCAGGAACCTGAGGCTAAAAAGGAACTATCACAACCGGATCCGCCCCAACCTTAACCCACACAGGAGCCTCAGGTCTCAGCCCTTCCTCCACCTAGGGCAGAGGACAATGCCAAAGCCCCACTAGCCGCGGATAAGCTTTCAGCCGAGGACAAACAGCCTTTGGCCAAACTCGTGTGGCGACCACGACAGCCAGAGGGTAACGTCTCGCCAGGGGTCGAAAGTAGCACCTCCATCCCTAACCTCGCGGAGCTCATGGCCCAATGCTTATGCGAAAATTCACTGAACGAGGAGACTCATTCCGAGCCTCGCATCGACTTGGGCGACGACCAAGCAGAAGGGCAGGGTGAATCATTCACCTGCAATATGCTCGAGGTCTCTGCATGGCCAGAACATGAAGTCAACCCGGCGGAGAGCACATTCGCTGTGCTCGAAGGAGACAATGGACCCATCGAGACTCCACTAATCCCAGTCCACGAATAATTCTCTTTTCAGGTCGGAATGGTTTTCTTCATATCTGAGAGATACGCTCTCCCACCAAATACAACATGCAACGCGGCGGATATTCCAGACAATAGCGAGAATGTCTGCGACATATCCCCCCCTTGCAGCAGTGAGATGGGTCCAGTCCTGGCGGAACCTGTGAACGCTCCACCATTGGTAGCTATGAGCAGCGTCACACGCATGCCGACTCTAACCTTCTCCCCTCCGACCCTGGATATGGCCACTCACATGAGGCCATTGTATATCACGGCTGAGGTTGAAGGGATCATGATAAACAAAATCATGGTCGACACAGGGGCGGCAGTGAATGTTGTCACCACCCGCACTATGGGACTCCTTGGTATCCCACGCTCGATGATCCAAACTACGTCCTTGACAGTCAAGAACTTCACCGGACAAGTCTCCAGGACTCTAGGTTTGTTGTTCTTACGGGTCAAGGTGGGACCGGCTTCAAGGGTCTACACATTCTTCGTCGCCGAGTGTGCTTCATCCTACAGCATGATCCTCGGCCGCGACTGGATACATAGAAGTTTCCGTGTGCCTTCCTCCATGCACCAAGAACTTCTGATTTGGGATACAGAGAAACGCGAGACGGTCCTCATCCAAGCGGACCCGCGTCCCTTCTCCATTTCCGTCAACTTCAATGACGCCCGCTACTACAATACTGATTTGGGCCTATTGGATGTCCAAGGCGTCGATTCTAAAGGCCGCCCATATGGGGTTACTGCCTCCAACTTAACGCGATGGGGACTCACTCAGGCGAGGGACGACTTACAACGTCCTCACACCATTGCGGACCCCCTACAACCATCTTATGATTAGTACATCCTCAGAAGAAGCACGCGAGGCTGGCGAGTCCTTGTGTGAGAGACTACTCTCATATTGGGCGGAACGCGAAGCCTATGACAGAGTCGCCACCATGGAGTACGTAGACGAGATAGTGGACTATACCGATGCCTAGGAGGAAGTTATTCAGTTAGCTCCCGCTGCCTTGGACGACACACCGCCTCAAGTCCGCGATCCCACCTTACAAGTCGACGTGGGAACTGCAGAGAAACCCTTATTACTTTCCATCAGTGCCAAGTTGGCGGGACAAGAAAAGGAAGACCTTCTTGCCTTATTACATGAATATAGGGATTGTTTCGCCGCGCAGTACGAAGACATGCCTGGCCTATCCCCGGATTTAGTTTGTCACCGTCTGCCTACTCACCCCGACAGACGTCCAGTTCGCCAAGACGGCAGATTCATGCGAACTGAGACCCAGATCTTGGTCAAAGAAGATATTGAGAACATGCAGCGATCATGTATCATTCGCGTGGCCAAATACAATGAGTGGCTGTCCAACATCGTTCCAGTCCGCAAGAAGAACGGCAAAACGTGCGTCTGTGTTGACTACCGTGACCTCAACAATGCAACGCCTAAGGATATATATCCCATGCCTGTTGCTGACCTTCTCATTGACACGGCCGCGGGGCATGAAGTGCTCTCCTTTATGGATGGAACCGCTGGGTACCATCAGATCCCTGTCGCTGAAGAAGATCGCCACAAGACTGCTTTCCGCTGCCCAGGGTTCGCGGGCGCGTTCGAGTATGTTGTCATGCCATTCGGACTCAAGAACGCGGGGGCAACATATCAACGCGCCATGAACCTTATCTTTCACGACATCTTAGGCAAGTCGATCGAAGTCTACATCGACGACGTCGTGGTTAAAACCAAGACGCGGGCGACACACGTTGAAGACCTTCGGCAGGTTTTCAAGCGGATGCGGAAACACCATCTGAAGATGAACCCCGCCAAATGTGTTTTCTTCGTGGAGGCAGGCGACTTCCTAGGGTTTCTAGTCCATCAAAGGGGTATAGAAATCCCCAAAGACAAGGCGCAGGCGGTAATAAACGCCTCGCCTCCCACAACCAAAAAAGAGCTTCAACAATTGATCGGGCGAATCAACTTCCTCCGCCATTTCATTTCAAACGCGGCAGGGAAGGTTCAGCCTTTCTCGCCTCTTTTAAAACTCCAAGGGGCGACCGAGTTCGTGTGGGATCACAACACCAGGACGCCTTCGATCGTATCAAGGACTATCTTGCGAGCCCGCCCGTTTTGGTTCCCCCTCGCCCGGGCGTTCCGCTTAAGCTCTACATCGCCGCTGCTGACTTATCCATTGGTGGACTCTTGGCACAAGACGATGAGAATGGGGTGGAACACGCCGTTTACTATCTTAGCAGGGTGTTGACCGATTGCGAGACATGCTACTCCCTAATGGAAAAGTTGTGTCTCGCCCTTTTCTTTGCAGGTTGCAAGCTCCGCCACTACATGTTAGCCTTTACCACGGTGGTGATCGCTCAGTCTGACCTAGTCAAATATATGCTTTCCCGCCCAATCCTACGCGGACGCATAGGTAAATGGATATTGGCCTTGTCTGAATTCTCTTTGCAATATGTTCCGCAGAAGGCAGTTAAAGGACAGGCCATAGCGGATTTCCTCGCGCATCACCCGCCCACTGAGTTGACAGCATTCCACGAGTTGGAAGTCGCTGCAGTCTCCCCTTCTCCATGGACTCTCTACTTCGATGGCTCGCGCACTGAACTCGCTGCAGGTGCTGGGATCGCCATCGAGAACCCTGCAGGAGACCGTTTTTCTTACTCTTTCCAGCTGGACTTTAAATGCACCAATAATCAGGCGGAATACGAGGCGCTCATTATCGGACTGGAAATCTTGCTGGACTTAGGAGTCCGCGAGGTTCACGTCTTAGGGGACTCCTTACTGGTCGTCAACCAACTAGTGGCGAAGTTCAAATGCTTAAGTCCGTCCATCGAGCCTTACTTGCGGAAAGCCTTTGATGTCTTGGATCGCTTCGACGATATTCACATTGAACACATCCCACGCGAATTCAACTTCGCGGCGAACGAGCTCGCGCAGATCGCATCCGGTCTTAGTCTGTGCGATGGAGTGCTCGAACGACTCCTCAAAGTCGAGCGACGTACACTTCCTTCTTTTCTTGCTAGGGGGCAATATGACACAGAACCTCTTAACGTCGCCGCCTTAGATCCTATCGATGAAGATTGGCGGCTACCGTTTATTGCCTAACTCGAACACCCTCATGACGCCACCCATTCCAGGCAAATGCGGTTTCTCGCCCTCAACTTTGTGCTTCGCAATGGTGAGCTTCGCCGGCGCGGTGAGGACGGTAACGACTTCCGCTGCGTGTATGGCAATGAGGCTAAGCGGTTTATGCGTGAGGTGCATTTTGGTGTTTGTGGTTCGCATCAGGCTGGACCCAAGATGCGTTAGTTAATCCGCCGCCACGGTTACTACTGGCCTACTATTCTCAAAGATTGTATTACTTTTGCCAAAGGATGTCAGGATTGCCAGGCTCACGGACCAGTGCAACACATTCCAAACATTCCGTTACAGCCGATCATCAAACCCTGGCCATGTCGAGGTTGGGCGATAGACTTCATCGGTCTCATTCACCTCCATTCCTCTGAGCAGCACAAGTTCCTTATCGTGGCCACCGATTTCTTTACCTAGTGGGTTGAGGCCGAGCCACTCAAGGTTGCTTCCGCGACCTCGGTCCGTAACTTTATTTTCAGCAACATTATCTCCCGCTTTGGTATTCCAGAATGCATCGTGACGGACCGGGGGGCAGCTTTCATGGCGGATTCTGTTGTCACTTTCCTCACTGGTTATGGCGTCAAACTCCTGCATTCAACCCCTTATTATGCCCAGTCCAATGGTCAGGCGGAGGCGAGCAACAAAGTTATCCTCGACATCCTGCGCAAGATGCTAGAGTTGAACCCCCGCGTTTGGCATCTAGAACTTCACCATACTCTGTGGGCTAACTGTACCTCCAAACACGGTCCGACCGATACCACCCCTTATGATCTCATGTTTGGCCATGATGCCGTCCTCCCCCTGGAGGTTCACGTCGCCTCGCTTCATGTCCAGGAACAGCACCAGTTGCTCGGTGACGATTACGTCCAGGCAATGTGGCAGGAGCTTGAAGACCTTGACGAGCATCGCCTCAACACTTTCAACAATCTCATCCTTGAGAAGCAGCGCGTTGCGCGGTCGTATGATAAAGTCACTCACGATCGAAGCTATGCCGAGGGCCAGACGGTATGGCGTGCTATGCTCCTACTTGGGGAGAAAACCGACGGCCGCGGGAAATGGTCCGCGCGGTGGGAGGGACCCTTTATTATTCATCGCATATTACCTAAGGGGGCATACCATTTGCGCGACCTTGACGGTACACTCCATCCTAATCCTATTAATGGTCGTTTCTTAAAACGCCACATCGCTAGTGTTTGGGAGCGCGCAGATCCTCCCCCTTCTTCTGATCCCGCGACCACTATCATTAGTGTCACGCGCCGTCGCGTTTACGCTCCCTCCCCTCACACTAGGGGGCAACACCAGGGAGAAGCATGCAATTAGTTTTTTCTTCTTAAAACGTGCGTGGTCTAAGTAACAGACCAGTACAAGATTGGGGCCTATCCCTAAATATTTAGAAAATTTTAAATTCAAGTGTTTTCTCAGTTATCAGTTTTTCCCTTTGTAAACGTGCGTGGTCTAATTAACAGACCAGTACAAGATTAGGGCCTATTCCAGAGGCCCTAAATAAAAAACAACTTCATTCAAGTATTTCTCAGTTCGCCGACTCTGTTTGGTTGCCTCTCATTGGTTCGCACTGGGGGGCAGCGAAGTGCATGGCCTTTAAAATTTTTTCATCTATCACTGGTTCGCACTGGGGGGCAGCGAGATACTTGGCCATTGTCATTCCAGGTTTATCACCAAGTTGATTCGCCATCGCCAAGAGCTCGTGAAGGGCTAATTTTTGGAATCGCCTCAAGTCACATGCGTCTGTTCAAATTACACCCATGCGAGCTACATTCGCTAGCGGTACGTACCATGTACTATGTCTTAAAAGTAGCGCAGGCGAATGCGGGCTAAGAGCACGCGAATGCAAAAGTGGAGCAGGCGAATGCAGGCATTTTCAAGTCCAAATTGCCTAGGCGAGCCGTGCAGCAGTTCGCTACGATGTCTTACTGGGTGCTTGAGTTTCAAGGCCTATTCACAGGCTTGTTTCTTCACACTCCTTTTATGTATGACCCGAGCCAATACTATTGGCTTTGGAACAACATGAACATAAACCTCTTCAGTCATTCTCGACATTTCATAACTTCGAGGCTAGGGGGCAATGTTTACGCCTAAATTAATATTTTACTGGACAGTAAATGTCTATGTAAATATTAATTATTTCTTGGACCATGTCATACCGGCGAGATGGAGTTTCTCTAAGTTTACAAGTGATAGTCCGCGTAGGCAATGAACGCACGCGAGCCAAGTTAGACTTCACTTAGCTCGAGGCGAACTGGACTTCACTTAGCTCACGCGCGGAATGGACATAGGCGGACTACGCAGTTCGCGTGGAACACTTAACTCGCGCGCGGAATGCCTTCGCACGGAATTACTATTTGCCAGTCCGTGTAGGCGAGGCGAGATGGACTCTTCGTGAGGCGAGGCGGAAATGTACTTCACGAGGCGAGGCGAGATGGACTCTTCGCGTAGGCGAGGCGAGCTGGCGAGCTGGCGAACTAGCTCGCGTAGGAGACTTCGCGAGGCAGCGACATGCGGAGTCCGCGCGCACCACGACAAAGTTGAAGACTTTTACAAGTCTTTGACATGCTTCGGGCCAATCCCTGTGGCCCATTAAATATAAAAAGCCCTTTTAAGGCTCGCGAGCTACAATAGCCCGCGAAATGGACGCGAGCTACAGAAGCACGCGAGATAGCACCCTGTAGCAGCCCGCGAGATGAGGATACTCCTAATTCCAGTTTGCATAGGAGTCTACAGTTGGCAGCGCGGAAGCAATGCCCTATGCGGAATGAAGTGTGCGAACTGGGCAGGTGTCACCAATTGGTTGGTTCGCATGGACGAAGCAGTGTCCTTGTGAATTAGAGTTTCAGAGTCCGACTTGGATTCTAATCACTTTTCTTCTGCCGCAAGTCGAACTACTATATAAGGTGGCTCGAACCCTAACAGAAAGCTCTCTCTCAAAATCAATACAAACAACAAACACAATACAACTGAAACCCAGTTACCCTTCGAGCCTTCCTCGAAACCCTAACCCTAAGCGCCGCCGCCTAGGTTTCTTCTCCAGAGCTCTCCGGACTCTGCATCCCCGCTTCTCTCTGAACTCCCTATAGTTGGTCTGCTCGCGCCGTCGTGAGTATCGATTCGCTTGTGCTCGTAAATCCTCCTCCGAGGTGGCACCTGTAACCCCCTTTGCCTGATCAAGAAGTCAAGCGCACTCCCATCAACCTTTTCCTCGTCCGTGAGGTGGCACGCCCGCAACTCCCCCCATCTCTTTGTTCGTTAGAAACCTCTGCTCCGCGCGCTGAGGATCGTGGGCAAAACACAATCCATACGGATTGAAGATTTACGATATTTACCTTTATGGGTCCAATGCCATGTCTTATTACCGTGATAATTGAGCCACACCTGGTATTGAGTTTTTAGGCCTAAGGTACTCGGAGATTGCTAAGTATCACATACCTGAAGAAAATGTAGTGAAGATGACAAAGGCAGATAGAGCAACGGTAGAAGAATTGTTGGCACTAGAATGTATGAAGGAATATCATGGCGACCTACGATCCATGCGAGATTACAATAGAAAAATGCAAATCGACGCTTTCCATGCTATCGACACTCAATATTTTGCTGTGCCACCAATGCCTGACGAGAAATTGTCTCGGCTACAAGCATGATGACTATATCTCGGAGTGTGATCGAAATATAGCTTAAGGTTATGTTTATGGCGTAGACTTGTATTTTGTAAACTGTACTACACTTACAAGTTATCAAAATTGTTATTATACTGCCTTTGGGCTATATAGTTTTTTTTTTTTTTAAAGGACCTTGTTTTGTTATAGATATAAGATATATATATACACAATTATTATCAGGTTCAAATATCTTTATTTATTCAAAAGGTACGGATTTTATTAATTGACCAACTTTTAGTTCATATTTTCTCATCTTAACCGTTTACATTGTAGGTATATATGAGTAGATCATCTATACAAATTTTCAGCCAAATTGATAATCGTTAAGACATTCAAAAATGTGATTCAGATTAAAAACAGGAACGATCCAGGTTGAACAGTTTCAATTCGTTCATTGATTTAATTCATTTTCGATATCCTAACGATCTCTAAATTTTTTGAAAATTTGTAGAGATGATCTACTCATATATAACTACAATGTGAACGGTTAAGATGAGAATATGATCTAAAAGTGGGTCAAATTAAGAAAATCCGTACTTTTTGAATAAATAAGGATGTTTGTATCTGAAAATGTCTGTATATATATATATATATAAATATTTTATATATATAGGGAAGCTTCGCTTTGAAATTAAACTGTGAATGTCCTTATCTGACTCACTTTTCGGTCATGTATATATCAACAACTAAATCGTTCAGTTTTTAGATACTTATGTATATATAATTCTTACAAAGTTTCATCCAAATCAATGATCGTTAAGGTACCAAATTAGATTAAATAAATGAATGGACAATAAAGATGTCTAACCAGAACTATACACTAGTAGAAATAAAGGCTTAAGCGACGGGAACAAATTGTCGGCTAAGTGCTCATTTTTCTCGCCTTACGACTTAAGCGACGAAACCGGCGTCGCTTAAGATTCGTCGTATATGACGCGTCTCATAGGTACTTAAGCGACAAATACATGTAATCCGTCGCTTAAGAAAACGAACCAAGCGACGGGGAGTGTTTATGTCGCCACAGACCTAAGCGACGAATCTTTTCCTGACGTTTTATTGTTTAGCGACGATCCTTTTTTCGTCGCTAGATTTAATGCGACGAATAATTAACTGAGGCGACGAAAAGTGTTTTGTCTCTTCAGTTGTTAAGCGACGAATATTTTTAGTCTAGCGACGAGCTTGTTTCCGTCGCTATATCTAATGCGACAAAGTTTCCGTCGCTATAGCCTTATGCGACATAAGTTTTTTTTGGCCTGTAAATTTTGACGCCTAATTTTTACCCTTAAGTGACAAAAATAAGCATCTTAAGAGACAAAATTTTCGTCGCTTAGGTTTTAGTTTTTTTGAAAAAAAATTATTTTTTATTTTTAAGAGATATAAGAACTCAAAAATATATTCCTATAAGTAAATAATTAATTCCTGTAAAACCAAAATATTTATATTACTAATAATAATAAAGTTATCGTACCGACCAAATAAATACTAGCTAATATTGTTTGTATAATTATTTAAACTAGAAAAATCTACTGATTTCCTAGACTAATCTGAGAAGTGTTAAGGCTCCTATCATCATCGTCGTCTCGAGGTTGTTGGCTTGACCGAGGGTGAACACATAGGCTGTAGCCCTATTCGAGCCATGATTTGATCCATTTGCAACTTCAACAGTTGATAATCTGCAGCAGACTGCTCATCGATCTTTTGGGCTTTTTCGGCCTTCTCTTGTGCCTCAGCCGCCTCCTTTCTAGCAGCCACTATCTTTGCCATCGCCTCATTATTCGGTTGAGAGTGTGAAGGGAAAGATGTTGACTTTCTGCTCTTCTCTAGGACGCCTGCTTGTCCAATACCACGAAGGTAAGACCCTTTTGTTTCTCCCATAGTGTTTTGGACAACACTAAGTTGAGTTGGCCAGTCCAAAGGAGGTAGCTCATCCGGTGGGATGTCCGGGTGTTGAGTGCTGTGCAAAGTCTTGGCAATAGCAATTTGTTGCTTCAACTTTTCCTACAATTATAAAATAATATACACAACTCAAATTATAATGTTGATATACCAAATGCATGCTCACCACCTTGTTATTTTCAATATTATACACATGTATAGACAATATAATAGTAGAAAGAACATAGCAAAATAGAGTCCAGTATTCATCAAATCTCATTAGAAACTTTAGCAGAACAAGTGAAGATAATCCATGCTTAAAAAAGCAGTAAGACTAGGAAGAAGATAGTCTGTTTGAAAGCAAAGCAGGCTCAACAGAAGCTAAAGGCAACCAGAAAATGAAAGCAAGTCTGTTCAGAATAAGCCTAAATTCCAATTAAGGGACAATGCAACTTTAAGAGGGAAGAGATGATAAGAGGGATGATAGCAGCAGAGTGACGAAGCCACTAAAAGAGAAGACAAGCACTGAATCAAAATATGGCAGTCCTTAACTGCTTATGGAAGAGTAAGTATGAATCAATTCAACTAATTTACAACTAATTTACTTCAACTCACTGGTTTCCTTAGGCAGCCAAAACTATCAATTCAATTTTCACAACACACACAATAGCAAATAGCAAACGAACAACCTTCAGGAGAAGCAAATACAACAGGTACACTAATCAGTAACTTATGCATAAACAGCCAACTGGAAAGCAATAAACCAAACCATTATTATTTGTCATTAAATCGTAAAATACACAAAACTACTGCAAGTAGAAGAAAAAACATTATTCAGATTTTCTGCCTTGTTTTTCTTCAAATAATGGGCATAGAATACATCATATGTTCTAAAAACTTACCGTCAAGACTTGGACTGAAGATCAAATTGACACTACGTAACACTAGTGCCAACCAATTATGAACCAACATCCTCAAGTGTCAAGAAAAGAAAATGTTTCGGATCTGTCTTCACTCTATAGTACAAGTACAATAATTTCAGAAATGCACATTGGTTTGCTGGCTACTGCTGTGTCGCACATATATCATCAATCCTAAAGTAAACTAACATTAACAAAGTCATCCATCATCCAGATTTCCAAACCAAATATCATGAAACCAATAAATGCAGATTTCCATTTGTACTATATTTCAGGGAAGCTATTAAAGTGCAAACTTCTACAATCACCATGGATAAAACAGTATCTGGAAAAGGCAGAGAGCCTTAACAAAGTAGCATATGCATTTATCAGTAAAATCTGTTTAGCTATTCACATTGAGAGGATTGTTACTGATCACCCAACTAGAATATGGATTAGAAGAAAATGCAAGGCTTATAAATTTGAACAGCAAATAGCAAATACACCAAAACCCAAACCATTATTATTTGTCATTGAATCTAAACCATTTATATTTAAAGACTAAACCATATCTTAAGGCATTAGGTACTGATACTTACATAATGCTCAGCAGCTTTAGGCTGGTTGATGTCGTATGTCACCGGGTACACCTCAACCACCGGTAATGAAGCACCCTTGTCCCTAAGTTCGGCCACCCAGTAAATGATAGGTTTCCTCCCTGAGTGGTGCTCTAACTCCTTCTTACCACGGTTGCAAGAGTTGGCAATCGATCGCCTCTGCACAAGACCAAGTGGGTAGTCAAAACATGGTGTACAAATACCAACTTCACTTCCACAAACACAAGGCCAAAACTGAACAATCATATCCAATTTTTTAGAAATGAAGTTGAGAAGTAATGATATACAGAAAAAATGGCAAGTGCAGCCCAATGAAGCATGTGATAACTGATAAGCAACTCCAATGTTTTGACTAAAATGAACACTATAATCTAGATAGCATATATGTTATGCTGCAAACAAATAAACAATGTATACCAAATCAAGGTAAGATACAAGGCATACAACAACCGTTTTCAATAATGCAATGTTAGAGCAATAACAATTATCTTTTAACAAGTGGCTTCTACCATATTCCCTTCACTAACATATTGAGCAAAGAATAGTAGTTACAAGATAATGAGATGCAATGCACTTTGCAGTTCTCACTTTGCAGTTACCACTAGTAAATTTACTCTGTATATAGAACCAGCCAGTTATGCTTTTATAATCCAAACGGGTTTAATGCTAGTTAAGAGATCCAACATCCCAGTATACATCTTTATCAACCAAACCACATGTTCCAACCAATCTAAGAGATCTCCCTGAAGCATTCATTTACATGCATATGCATAATTTCCTACTAGGATACAATCAAACATCCTCCCCTGCAAAATCACCGCCCTAACTTAATAGCACAGCTGTGACAATACCTACCCACATAACAAGTTAAAAAAAAACAAAAAAAAAAAGGTATCCAGATTATGGTTTGGAAAATTTAGTCCAAAATTTGGTGAAAACATAAATCAAGAATCTCCACCATAAACATAGAGCCGTCCAGTATCTTCATCTTTCTAAATATCTGAATCAGATACCATAGAGTCAAAAACAGTAATAAGCAGGTTATGAAACAACAATATATAAGAGAAGGAATAAATTTGCTCAGTCCACACTCAAGTTCTAGTCATACAATGCAAAACATGTAACCAGATACGCAAGATCCTCAAAATCTTAAAGTTTTCATTACTCAATTTCATCTATGATATTAAACTATGTGTGCAAACAATGCATCCAAATGAGCACTTATTCTCCACCCCATTGATGAGGTCTCCTTTGAAGAAAAAATAGAGAGAGAGAGAGAGAGAGAGAGAGAGAGAGAGAGAGAGAGAGAGAGAGGAACGCTTGAGTGAGATGGCAAGAACACCTTCTATATTATGGTATGGTAGAGATTAAGTGGTAGCTTTGATTACGCTGTTGTGTGCATACAATTTTTCTCAAGTTTTTAGAAATGAAGTTGAGAAGTAATGATATACAGAAAAAATGGCAAGTGCAACCCAAGGAAGCATGTGATAACTGATAAGCAACTCCAATGTTTTGGCCAAGTGCTAAGAGTTATTCAATCTAGACCAAAATGAAGACTATAATCTAGATAGCATATATGTTATGCTGCAAACAAATACACAATGTTTACCAAATCAAGGTAAAATACAAGGCATACAACAACAATTTTCAATAATGCAATGTTAGAGCAATAACAATTATCTTTTAACAAGTGGCTTCTACCATATTCCCTTTACTAACATACTGAGATGCAATGCACTTTGCAGTTCTCACTTTGTAGTTACCACATACCACATATACCACTAACATACCTATATACTGTTTTGGCAACGATCCTCAGCGCGCGGAGCAAAGGTTTCTAGCGAACAAAGAGAAAGGGGGAGTGTTGCGGGCGTGCCACCTCGCGGACGAGGAAAGAATAGTAGGGGTGCGCTTGACTTCTTGATCAGGCGAAGGGGGTTACAGGTGCCACCTCAGACAAGGATTTACGAGCACAAGCGATCGATACTCACGGCGGCGCGAGCAGAGCAACTATAGGGAGTTCAGAGAGAAACTGGGATATAGAGTCCGGAGGGCTCTGAAGAGGGGAACCTAGGCGGCGGCGCTTAGGGTTAGGGTTTCGAGGAGCTCGAAGGGTAACTGGTTTCAGTTTGTATTGTGTTTTTGTATATTGTTTGAGAGAGAGTTTTGAGTTAGGGTTCGAGCCCCCCTTATATAGTAGTTTGACTTGCAGCAGAAGAAAAGTGATTAGAATCCAAGTCGGACTCTGAAACCCTAATTCACAAGGACACTGTTTCGTCCATGCGAACCAACCAATTGGTGACACCTGCCCAGTTCGCACACTTCATTCCGCATAGGGCATTGCTTCCGCGCTGCCAACTGTAGACTCCTATGCGAACTGGATTTAGGAATGTCCTCATCCCGCGGGCTGTCACAGGATGCTATA
Source organism: Fragaria iinumae (assembly GCA_009720345.1). Lineage (NCBI taxonomy): Eukaryota > Viridiplantae > Streptophyta > Magnoliopsida > Rosales > Rosaceae > Fragaria > Fragaria iinumae. The sequence continues at coordinate 17,303,969 of CM019117.1, read as the reverse complement.
TCGCGTGCTCCTGATGTTTGCTTCCATTTCGCGAGCTATTGCAGCTAGCGAGCCTTAAAAGGGCTTTTTATATTTAATGGGCCACATGGATAGGCCCGAAGCATGTCAAAGACTTATAAAAGTCTCCAACGTTTGTCGTGGTGCGCGCGGACTCCGCATGTATCTTCCTCGCGAAGTCTTCTACGCGAGCCAGTTCGCCAGCTCGCCTCGCCTCGCCTACGCGGAGAGTCAATCTCGCCTCGCCTACGCGGAGTGTTAAATAGTAATTCCGCGCGAAGTCATTCCGCGCGCGAGCTAAGTGTTCCAGTTCGCATGCAGTTCGTTCCGCGTGAAGTCTAACTTGGCTCACGTGATCTCACTGGCGGGCCGACATTTGTAAACTTAGAGAACTTTGGGCTCGCCGGTATGACATGGACCAAGAATGTAATTAATATTCACATAGACATTCACTGTCCAGTAAAATATTAATCTAGGCGTAAACATTGCCCCCTAGCCTCGAAGATATGAAATGTCGAGAATGACTGAAGAGGTTTATGTTCATGTTACTCCAAAGCCAATAGTATTGGCTCAGGTCATACATAAAAGGAGTGTGAAGAAACAAGCCTGAGAATAGGCCTTGAAACTCAAGCACCCAGTAAGGCATTGTAGCGAACTGCTCTATGGCTCGCCTCGGCACCTTGAACTTCAAATGCATTCGCCTGCTCTTAGCTTGCATTCACCCGCCCCACTTTTGCATTCGCGTGCCTCTAGCCCGCATTCGCCTGCTCAACTCAGAAGACATAGTACATGGCACGTACCGCTAGCGAATGTAGCTCGCGTGGATGTATCTTGAGCGGACGCATGTAACTTGAGTAGATGTCAAAAAATGGCCCTTCGCGAGCTCTTTGCAATGGCGAACCAACTTGGTGATAAACATTGTGCAACAATGGCTATGTACTTTGCTGCCCCCCAGTGCGAACCAATGAGAAGTAAACAAAGAAGTCGGCGAACGGCTGCATAAAGCTGGCGAACCAAGTTTGAAGATTTGGAGGTCACGGGGATTGGCCTAAATGATGACTAAGAAATACTTGAATGAAGTTGTTTTTTATTTAGGGCCTTAGGAATAGGCCCCAATCTTGTACTGGTCTGTTAGTTAGACCACGCACGTTTACAAAGAGAAAACTGATGACTGAGAAACATTTGAATTAAAAATTTTATATATTTAGGGCCTCAGGAATAGGCCCAAATCTTGTATTGGTCTGTTAGTTAGACCACGCACGTTTATGAACAAAAAACTAATTGCATGCTTCTCCCTGGGGTTGCCCCCTAGTGTGAGGTGATGGAGCGTAAGCACGACGGCGCGTGACACTAATGACAGTGGTCGCGGGATCAGGGGGGGAAGGAGGGTCTGCGCACTCCCAAACACTAGCGACCATTAATAGGATTAGGATGGAGTGGACCGTCAAGGTTGCGCAAATGGTATACCCCCTTAGGCAATATGCGATGAATAATAAAGGGTTCCTCCCACCGCACAGACCATTTCCCGTGGCCTTCGGTTTTCTCCCCAAGTGGGAGAACAACACGCCAAACTGTTTGGCCTTCGGCATAACTCCGACCTTGAGTGACTTTATCATAAGACCGCGCAACACGCTGCTTCTCAAGGATGAGATTGTTGAAAGCAGTGATGCGATGTTCGTCGAGGTCTTCAAGCTCTTGCCACATTGCCTGGACGTAATCGTCACCAAGCAACTGGTGCTGCTCCTGGACACGAAGCGAGGCGACGTGAACCTCAAGGGGAAGGACGGCGTCATGGCCATACATGAGAGCATATGGGGTGGTATCTGTCGGACCGCGCTTGGAGGTACGGTAGGCCCACAAAGTATGGTAAAGCTCTAGATGCCAGACGCGGGGGTTCAACTCTAGCATTTTTCGCAAGATGCCGAGGAGGACTTTGTTGCTCGCCTCCGCCTAACCATTGGACTGGGCATAATAGGGGGTCGAATGCAGGAGTTTGACACCATAGCCGTTGAGGAATGTGACTACTGAATCCGCCATGAAAGCTGTCCCCCGGTCCGTCACGATGCATTCTGGAACACCAAAGCGGGAAATAATGTTGCAGAAAATAAAGTTGCGGACCGAGGTCGCGGAAGCGACCTTGAGTGGCTCGGCCTCGACCCACTTAGTAAAGAAATCGGTGGCCACAATAAGGAACTTGTGCTGCTCGGAGGAATGGGGATGAATGAGACCGATGAAGTCTATCGCCCAACCTCGACATGGCCAGGGCTTAACGATCGGCTGTAACGGAATGTTTAGAATGTGTTGCACTGGTCCGTGAGCCTGGCAGTCTTGACATCCTTTAGCAAAAGTAATACAATCCTTGAGAATAGTAGGCCAGTATTAGCCGTGGCGACGAATTAACCAACGCATCTTTGATCCAGCCTGATGCGAACCACAAACGCCGGAATGCACCTCACGCTGAAGCCGCTTAGCCTTGTTGCCATACAAGCAGCGAAAATCATTACCGTCTTCGCCGCGCCGGCGAAGCTCACCATTGCGAAGCACGAAGTTGATAGCAAGAAACCGCATTTGCCGGGAATGGGTAGCGTCATGAGGGTGCTCGAGGTAGGCAATGAACGGTGGCCGCCAATCTTCATCGATAGGATCTAGGGCAGCGACGTTAAGAGGGTTTGCCTCGTATTGCCCCCTAGCAAGAAAAGAAGGAAGTGTACGTCGTTCGCGCACTCCATCGCGTAAGCTAAGACCGGATGCGATCTGCGCGAGCTCATTCGCCGCGAAGTTGAATTCGCGCGGGATGTGTTCAATGTGAACATCGTTGAAGCGGTCTAAGACATCAAAAGCTTTCCGCAAGTAAGGTTCAATGGACGAGTTTAAACACTTGAACTTCGCCACAAGTTGGTTGACGACCAGCAAGGAGTCGCCAAAGACTTGAACCTCGCGGACTCCTAAGTCCAGCAAGATTTCCAGTCCGATGATGAGCGCCTCGTATTCCGCCTGATTATTTGTACATTTAAAGTCCAGCTGGAAAGAGTAAGAAAACCGATCTCCTGCAGGGTTCTCGATGGCGATCCCGGCACCTGCAGCAAGTTCAGTACGCGAGCCATCAAAGTAGAGGGTCCAGGGAGTAAGGGAGACTACTGCAACCTCCAACTCGCGGAATGCTGTCAGCTCGGTCGGCGGGTGATGAGCGAGGAAGTCCGCTATGGCCTATCCTTTAACTGCCTTTTGGGGAACATATTGCAAAGAGAATTCAGACAAAGCCAATATCCATTTACCTATGCGGCCCCGTAGGATAGGGCGGGAAAGCATATATTTGACTAAGTCGGACTGAGCGACCACCACCGTGGTAAAGGCCAACATGTAGTGGCGGAGCTTGCAACCTGCAAAGAAAAGGGCGAGACACAACTTTTCCATTGGGGAGTAACGCGTCTCGCAATCGGTCAACACCTTGCTAAGATAGTAAACGGCGTGTTCCACTCCGTTCTCGTCGTCTTGTGCCAAGAGTCCGCCGATAGACAAATCAGCAGCGGCGATGTAAAGCTTAAGCGGAACGCCATGGCGAGGGGGAACCAAAACAGGTGGAGTCGCAAGATAGTCCTTGATATGATCGAAGGCCTCCTGGTGTTGTGGCTGCCAAACGAACTCGGTTGCCCCCTGGAGCTTTAGAAGAGGCGAAAAAGGCTGAACTTTCCCAGCCGCGTCAATGAGGAGGTCAGCAACAGGCATGGGATATATATCTTTAGGCGTTGCGTTGTTGAGGTCACGATAGTCAACACAAACGCGCGTTTTGCCGTCCTTTTTGCGAACTGGAACGATGTTGGATAGCCATTCATTGTATTTGACCACGCGAATGATACCTGATCGGTGCATGTTCTCAATTTCTTCCTTGACCACGATCAGGGTCTCAGTTGGCATGACTCTACCGTCTTGGCGGACTGGACGTCTGTCAAGATGAGTAGGCAGACGGTGACAGACTAAATCCGGGGATAGGCCAGGCATGTCTTCGTACTGCTCGGCGAAACAATCCCTATACTCATGTAGTAAGGCGAGAAGGTCTTCCTTTTCTTGACCCGCCACCTTGGCACTAAAGGAGAGTAGTAAAGGTTTCTCTGCAGTCCCCATGTCGACTTGTAAGGTGGGATCGCGGACTTGAGGCAGTGTGTCGTCCAAGGCAGTGGGAGCTAACTGAATAACTTCCTCCTCGGTATCGGTATAGTCCACTATCTCGTCTACATACTCCATAGTGGCAACCCTGTCGGAGGCTTCGCGTTCCGCCCAGTATGAGAGGAATCTCTCACACAAGGACTCGCCAGCCTCGCGTGCTTCTTCTGAAGATGTACTAATCATAAGATGGTTGTAGGGGATCCGCGATGGTTTGGGGACGTTGTAAATCGTCCCTCGCCTGAGTGAGTCCCGATCGCGTTAAGTTGGAGGCCGTGACCCCATATGGGCGGCCTTTAGAATCGACGCCTTGGACGTCCAATGGGCCCAAGTTAGTATTGTAATAGCGGGCGTCATTGAAGTTGGCGGAAATGGAGAAAGGACGCGGATCCGCTTGGATGAGGACCGCCTCGCATTTCTCAGTATCACAGATCAGAAGCTCCTGGTGCATGGATGAAGGTATACAAAAACTTCTATGGATCCAGTCGCGGCCTAGGATCATGCTGTAGGACGAAGCACACTCGGCGACGAAGAATGTGTAGACCCTTGAAGCCGGTCCCACCTTGACCCGTAAGAACAACAAACCTAGAGTCCTGGAGACTTGTCCGGTGAAGTTCTTGACTGTCAAGGACGTAGTTTGGATCATCGAGCGTGGGATACCAAGGAGTCCCATAGTGCGGGTGGTGACAACATTCACTGCCGCCCCTGTGTCGACCATGATTTTGTTTATCATGATCCCTTCAACCTCAGCCGTGATATACAATGGCCTCATGTGAGTGGCCATATCCAGGGTCGGAGGGGAGAAGGTTAGAGTCGGCATGCGTGTGACGCTGCTCATAGCTACCAATGGTGGAGCGTTCACAGGTTCCGCCAGGACTGGACCCATCTCACTGCTGCAAGGGGGGGATATGTCGCAGACATTCTCGCTATTGTCTGGAATATCCGCCGCGTTGCATGTTGTATTTGGTGGGAGAGCGTATCTCTCAGATATGAAGAAAACCATTCCGACCTGAAAAGAGAATTATTCGTGGACTGGGATTAGTGGAGTCTCGATGGGTCCATTGTCTCCTTCGAGCACAGCGAATGTGCTCTCCGCCGGGTTGACTTCATGTTCTGGCCATGCAGAGACCTCGAGCATATTGCAGGTGAATGATTCACCCTGCCCTTCTGCTTGGTCGTCGCCCAAGTCGATGCGAGGCTCGGAATGAGTCTCCTCGTTCAGTGAATTTTCGCATAAGCATTGGGCCATGAGCTCCGCGAGGTTAGGGATGGAGGTGCTACTTTCGACCCCTGGCGAGACGTTACCCTCTGGCTGTCGTGGTCGCCACACGAGTTTGGCCAAAGGCTGTTTGTCCTCGGCTGAAAGCTTATCCGCGGCTAGTGGGGCTTTGGCATTGTCCTCTGCCCTAGGTGGAGGAAGGGCTGAGACCTGAGGCTCCTGTGTGGGTTAAGGTTGGGGCGGATCCGGTTGTGATAGTTCCTTTTTAGCCTCAGGTTCCTGGCGAATAGGTTTCGGAGGATGTGATGACCGACGCAGCTCGCGCCTTGGTTATGGCCTTGATGCGGCGAACAGTCTTCGCTTCGCTGGGGAAGACGGTTCTCGTCTTCTCTCAGCCTCTGGCGACTGCCTTCGCCTTGGTGGAGGTGGCGAGCCTCTTCGTCGTTCGGCTTCCAGCGACTGCTTGCGCCTTGGAGGAGGTAACACATCCCTTCTTCTCTCAGGTTCTGATGAAGGCTTGTGCCGGGAGAACTGTGGCTCCCTTCTCCTTGCTGGCTCCGGAGATGATCTGTACCTCGCGGGGCGCGGATCCTGTCTTGGTGGCACGGTGAGGCTACAGAAGACATTCGCCTTTGGAGCGGGGTCGTCTGCTGCCTGCGCACAGACACGTGGAGGCGTGACAGGTGGCCTTTGGAGTAGAGCGCGCAAGCCCTCAGCTTCTCTCTACATTCTCTCGGGTGTCTGCGCGAGCTGCGAGGGTCGGATGATGCCATCATCGGCCGCTCGCAAGGCACGCAGTATGTTGCCATACTTCTTTTGCAGCTTCCGCTTCTTGGATCTGCTGATGGTAACCGGCTTTCCCCCTTGCTGTGTGTACCAAATCCCTTCCTTGATCGCTGATTTGGATGTCGGAGGAATATAGGGGTCAGTCAAGATACCTCGCCTGGGGCTTGAAGCCTCGCTATCTTGGCGTTCCCTGCCGGAGTCGGAGATGTCCATCTCGCTTGAAGCTGGAGAGGAAGGTACATCTTTAGTCCAGTGTGATTGAACGAAGGTTTCGAGGCGCTTGATCCTCTGTTCCAGCTCCGCGCGAGTCCTGGGACTCATGGGTTGATAGTTGTCAGCTGGAGACGGTATATCGTCTCGCATGGTAGCTTTGCCTTTATCCTTTCTTGAAAGGCGATCAGGCTGTGGTCTGGCGGATACCTCCCTTGCTGTGTAGTGGTTCCCATTTTGGTTCGCCAGAACGGTGTAGTCATTCGCCGGCCTCTTACGGTTTCGACCTGGCGGGTCGCGTTGGCCCGCGTTTGGAGATAAGTCCAAAGTTATCGCGCGCTGGCCGACGCGAGGCCAGGCGATGTCAGCAACTGTGATCATGAAGCCGCCTTTGTCCTCGAAGCGAATATACTTGAGGTCTAACCAGTCCTGGACTTGCTCGCGGAGCTGGTAACAGTCGCGAGTTCTGTGTCCCCAACTGTCATGGAGCTTGCAATGGACGCGGCCCTCCTTGTATTCAACATAGGGCAAGGCCCTTGACACAGTGACGAGTCTGCCATCAATAAGATCGTCTAGGACCTCGTGCGCGAGGTTGACGTTGTAAGTGTACCGGCGAGATGGCTGACGAGTGTCATCATTACCATCCTCTCGGTCTCGCTTAAGTACCCGGCGCGGACTATCATCCTTTGGATGTTCGGCCAGGTCTAAGGTAATTCTCCGCTCGCCTGGCTTCATGTCCAGGAACAGCACCAGTTGCTCGGTGACGATTACGTCCAGGCAATGTGGCAGGAGCTTGAAGACCTTGACGAGCATCGCCTCAACACTTTCAACAATCTCATCCTTGAGAAGCAGCGCGTTGCGCGGTCGTATGATAAAGTCACTCACGATCGAAGCTATGCCGAGGGCCAGACGGTATGGCGTGCTATGCTCCTACTTGGGGAGAAAACCGACGGCCGCGGGAAATGGTCCGCGCGGTGGGAGGGACCCTTTATTATTCATCGCATATTACCTAAGGGGGCATACCATTTGCGCGACCTTGACGGTACACTCCATCCTAATCCTATTAATGGTCGTTTCTTAAAACGCCACATCGCTAGTGTTTGGGAGCGCGCAGATCCTCCCCCTTCTTCTGATCCCGCGACCACTATCATTAGTGTCACGCGCCGTCGCGTTTACGCTCCCTCCCCTCACACTAGGGGGCAACACCAGGGAGAAGCATGCAATTAGTTTTTTCTTCTTAAAACGTGCGTGGTCTAAGTAACAGACCAGTACAAGATTGGGGCCTATCCCTAAATATTTAGAAAATTTTAAATTCAAGTGTTTTCTCAGTTATCAGTTTTTCCCTTTGTAAACGTGCGTGGTCTAATTAACAGACCAGTACAAGATTAGGGCCTATTCCAGAGGCCCTAAATAAAAAACAACTTCATTCAAGTATTTCTCAGTTCGCCGACTCTGTTTGGTTGCCTCTCATTGGTTCGCACTGGGGGGCAGCGAAGTGCATGGCCTTTAAAATTTTTTCATCTATCACTGGTTCGCACTGGGGGGCAGCGAGATACTTGGCCATTGTCATTCCAGGTTTATCACCAAGTTGATTCGCCATCGCCAAGAGCTCGTGAAGGGCTAATTTTTGGAATCGCCTCAAGTCACATGCGTCTGTTCAAATTACACCCATGCGAGCTACATTCGCTAGCGGTACGTACCATGTACTATGTCTTAAAAGTAGCGCAGGCGAATGCGGGCTAAGAGCACGCGAATGCAAAAGTGGAGCAGGCGAATGCAGGCATTTTCAAGTCCAAATTGCCTAGGCGAGCCGTGCAGCAGTTCGCTACGATGTCTTACTGGGTGCTTGAGTTTCAAGGCCTATTCACAGGCTTGTTTCTTCACACTCCTTTTATGTATGACCCGAGCCAATACTATTGGCTTTGGAACAACATGAACATAAACCTCTTCAGTCATTCTCGACATTTCATAACTTCGAGGCTAGGGGGCAATGTTTACGCCTAAATTAATATTTTACTGGACAGTAAATGTCTATGTAAATATTAATTATTTCTTGGACCATGTCATACCGGCGAGATGGAGTTTCTCTAAGTTTACAAGTGATAGTCCGCGTAGGCAATGAACGCACGCGAGCCAAGTTAGACTTCACTTAGCTCGAGGCGAACTGGACTTCACTTAGCTCACGCGCGGAATGGACATAGGCGGACTACGCAGTTCGCGTGGAACACTTAACTCGCGCGCGGAATGCCTTCGCACGGAATTACTATTTGCCAGTCCGTGTAGGCGAGGCGAGATGGACTCTTCGTGAGGCGAGGCGGAAATGTACTTCACGAGGCGAGGCGAGATGGACTCTTCGCGTAGGCGAGGCGAGCTGGCGAGCTGGCGAACTAGCTCGCGTAGGAGACTTCGCGAGGCAGCGACATGCGGAGTCCGCGCGCACCACGACAAAGTTGAAGACTTTTACAAGTCTTTGACATGCTTCGGGCCAATCCCTGTGGCCCATTAAATATAAAAAGCCCTTTTAAGGCTCGCGAGCTACAATAGCCCGCGAAATGGACGCGAGCTACAGAAGCACGCGAGATAGCACCCTGTAGCAGCCCGCGAGATGAGGATACTCCTAATTCCAGTTTGCATAGGAGTCTACAGTTGGCAGCGCGGAAGCAATGCCCTATGCGGAATGAAGTGTGCGAACTGGGCAGGTGTCACCAATTGGTTGGTTCGCATGGACGAAGCAGTGTCCTTGTGAATTAGAGTTTCAGAGTCCGACTTGGATTCTAATCACTTTTCTTCTGCCGCAAGTCGAACTACTATATAAGGTGGCTCGAACCCTAACAGAAAGCTCTCTCTCAAAATCAATACAAACAACAAACACAATACAACTGAAACCCAGTTACCCTTCGAGCCTTCCTCGAAACCCTAACCCTAAGCGCCGCCGCCTAGGTTTCTTCTCCAGAGCTCTCCGGACTCTGCATCCCCGCTTCTCTCTGAACTCCCTATAGTTGGTCTGCTCGCGCCGTCGTGAGTATCGATTCGCTTGTGCTCGTAAATCCTCCTCCGAGGTGGCACCTGTAACCCCCTTTGCCTGATCAAGAAGTCAAGCGCACTCCCATCAACCTTTTCCTCGTCCGTGAGGTGGCACGCCCGCAACTCCCCCCATCTCTTTGTTCGTTAGAAACCTCTGCTCCGCGCGCTGAGGATCGTGGGCAAAACACAATCCATACGGATTGAAGATTTACGATATTTACCTTTATGGGTCCAATGCCATGTCTTATTACCGTGATAATTGAGCCACACCTGGTATTGAGTTTTTAGGCCTAAGGTACTCGGAGATTGCTAAGTATCACATACCTGAAGAAAATGTAGTGAAGATGACAAAGGCAGATAGAGCAACGGTAGAAGAATTGTTGGCACTAGAATGTATGAAGGAATATCATGGCGACCTACGATCCATGCGAGATTACAATAGAAAAATGCAAATCGACGCTTTCCATGCTATCGACACTCAATATTTTGCTGTGCCACCAATGCCTGACGAGAAATTGTCTCGGCTACAAGCATGATGACTATATCTCGGAGTGTGATCGAAATATAGCTTAAGGTTATGTTTATGGCGTAGACTTGTATTTTGTAAACTGTACTACACTTACAAGTTATCAAAATTGTTATTATACTGCCTTTGGGCTATATAGTTTTTTTTTTTTTAAAGGACCTTGTTTTGTTATAGATATAAGATATATATATACACAATTATTATCAGGTTCAAATATCTTTATTTATTCAAAAGGTACGGATTTTATTAATTGACCAACTTTTAGTTCATATTTTCTCATCTTAACCGTTTACATTGTAGGTATATATGAGTAGATCATCTATACAAATTTTCAGCCAAATTGATAATCGTTAAGACATTCAAAAATGTGATTCAGATTAAAAACAGGAACGATCCAGGTTGAACAGTTTCAATTCGTTCATTGATTTAATTCATTTTCGATATCCTAACGATCTCTAAATTTTTTGAAAATTTGTAGAGATGATCTACTCATATATAACTACAATGTGAACGGTTAAGATGAGAATATGATCTAAAAGTGGGTCAAATTAAGAAAATCCGTACTTTTTGAATAAATAAGGATGTTTGTATCTGAAAATGTCTGTATATATATATATATATATATATATATATATATATATATATATAAATATTTTATATATATAGGGAAGCTTCGCTTTGAAATTAAACTGTGAATGTCCTTATCTGACTCACTTTTCGGTCATGTATATATCAACAACTAAATCGTTCAGTTTTTAGATACTTATGTATATATAATTCTTACAAAGTTTCATCCAAATCAATGATCGTTAAGGTACCAAATTAGATTAAATAAATGAATGGACAATAAAGATGTCTAACCAGAACTATACACTAGTAGAAATAAAGGCTTAAGCGACGGGAACAAATTGTCGGCTAAGTGCTCATTTTTCTCGCCTTACGACTTAAGCGACGAAACCGGCGTCGCTTAAGATTCGTCGTATATGACGCGTCTCATAGGTACTTAAGCGACAAATACATGTAATCCGTCGCTTAAGAAAACGAACCAAGCGACGGGGAGTGTTTATGTCGCCACAGACCTAAGCGACGAATCTTTTCCTGACGTTTTATTGTTTAGCGACGATCCTTTTTTCGTCGCTAGATTTAATGCGACGAATAATTAACTGAGGCGACGAAAAGTGTTTTGTCTCTTCAGTTGTTAAGCGACGAATATTTTTAGTCTAGCGACGAGCTTGTTTCCGTCGCTATATCTAATGCGACAAAGTTTCCGTCGCTATAGCCTTATGCGACATAAGTTTTTTTTGGCCTGTAAATTTTGACGCCTAATTTTTACCCTTAAGTGACAAAAATAAGCATCTTAAGAGACAAAATTTTCGTCGCTTAGGTTTTAGTTTTTTTGAAAAAAAATTATTTTTTATTTTTAAGAGATATAAGAACTCAAAAATATATTCCTATAAGTAAATAATTAATTCCTGTAAAACCAAAATATTTATATTACTAATAATAATAAAGTTATCGTACCGACCAAATAAATACTAGCTAATATTGTTTGTATAATTATTTAAACTAGAAAAATCTACTGATTTCCTAGACTAATCTGAGAAGTGTTAAGGCTCCTATCATCATCGTCGTCTCGAGGTTGTTGGCTTGACCGAGGGTGAACACATAGGCTGTAGCCCTATTCGAGCCATGATTTGATCCATTTGCAACTTCAACAGTTGATAATCTGCAGCAGACTGCTCATCGATCTTTTGGGCTTTTTCGGCCTTCTCTTGTGCCTCAGCCGCCTCCTTTCTAGCAGCCACTATCTTTGCCATCGCCTCATTATTCGGTTGAGAGTGTGAAGGGAAAGATGTTGACTTTCTGCTCTTCTCTAGGACGCCTGCTTGTCCAATACCACGAAGGTAAGACCCTTTTGTTTCTCCCATAGTGTTTTGGACAACACTAAGTTGAGTTGGCCAGTCCAAAGGAGGTAGCTCATCCGGTGGGATGTCCGGGTGTTGAGTGCTGTGCAAAGTCTTGGCAATAGCAATTTGTTGCTTCAACTTTTCCTACAATTATAAAATAATATACACAACTCAAATTATAATGTTGATATACCAAATGCATGCTCACCACCTTGTTATTTTCAATATTATACACATGTATAGACAATATAATAGTAGAAAGAACATAGCAAAATAGAGTCCAGTATTCATCAAATCTCATTAGAAACTTTAGCAGAACAAGTGAAGATAATCCATGCTTAAAAAAGCAGTAAGACTAGGAAGAAGATAGTCTGTTTGAAAGCAAAGCAGGCTCAACAGAAGCTAAAGGCAACCAGAAAATGAAAGCAAGTCTGTTCAGAATAAGCCTAAATTCCAATTAAGGGACAATGCAACTTTAAGAGGGAAGAGATGATAAGAGGGATGATAGCAGCAGAGTGACGAAGCCACTAAAAGAGAAGACAAGCACTGAATCAAAATATGGCAGTCCTTAACTGCTTATGGAAGAGTAAGTATGAATCAATTCAACTAATTTACAACTAATTTACTTCAACTCACTGGTTTCCTTAGGCAGCCAAAACTATCAATTCAATTTTCACAACACACACAATAGCAAATAGCAAACGAACAACCTTCAGGAGAAGCAAATACAACAGGTACACTAATCAGTAACTTATGCATAAACAGCCAACTGGAAAGCAATAAACCAAACCATTATTATTTGTCATTAAATCGTAAAATACACAAAACTACTGCAAGTAGAAGAAAAAACATTATTCAGATTTTCTGCCTTGTTTTTCTTCAAATAATGGGCATAGAATACATCATATGTTCTAAAAACTTACCGTCAAGACTTGGACTGAAGATCAAATTGACACTACGTAACACTAGTGCCAACCAATTATGAACCAACATCCTCAAGTGTCAAGAAAAGAAAATGTTTCGGATCTGTCTTCACTCTATAGTACAAGTACAATAATTTCAGAAATGCACATTGGTTTGCTGGCTACTGCTGTGTCGCACATATATCATCAATCCTAAAGTAAACTAACATTAACAAAGTCATCCATCATCCAGATTTCCAAACCAAATATCATGAAACCAATAAATGCAGATTTCCATTTGTACTATATTTCAGGGAAGCTATTAAAGTGCAAACTTCTACAATCACCATGGATAAAACAGTATCTGGAAAAGGCAGAGAGCCTTAACAAAGTAGCATATGCATTTATCAGTAAAATCTGTTTAGCTATTCACATTGAGAGGATTGTTACTGATCACCCAACTAGAATATGGATTAGAAGAAAATGCAAGGCTTATAAATTTGAACAGCAAATAGCAAATACACCAAAACCCAAACCATTATTATTTGTCATTGAATCTAAACCATTTATATTTAAAGACTAAACCATATCTTAAGGCATTAGGTACTGATACTTACATAATGCTCAGCAGCTTTAGGCTGGTTGATGTCGTATGTCACCGGGTACACCTCAACCACCGGTAATGAAGCACCCTTGTCCCTAAGTTCGGCCACCCAGTAAATGATAGGTTTCCTCCCTGAGTGGTGCTCTAACTCCTTCTTACCACGGTTGCAAGAGTTGGCAATCGATCGCCTCTGCACAAGACCAAGTGGGTAGTCAAAACATGGTGTACAAATACCAACTTCACTTCCACAAACACAAGGCCAAAACTGAACAATCATATCCAATTTTTTAGAAATGAAGTTGAGAAGTAATGATATACAGAAAAAATGGCAAGTGCAGCCCAATGAAGCATGTGATAACTGATAAGCAACTCCAATGTTTTGACTAAAATGAACACTATAATCTAGATAGCATATATGTTATGCTGCAAACAAATAAACAATGTATACCAAATCAAGGTAAGATACAAGGCATACAACAACCGTTTTCAATAATGCAATGTTAGAGCAATAACAATTATCTTTTAACAAGTGGCTTCTACCATATTCCCTTCACTAACATATTGAGCAAAGAATAGTAGTTACAAGATAATGAGATGCAATGCACTTTGCAGTTCTCACTTTGCAGTTACCACTAGTAAATTTACTCTGTATATAGAACCAGCCAGTTATGCTTTTATAATCCAAACGGGTTTAATGCTAGTTAAGAGATCCAACATCCCAGTATACATCTTTATCAACCAAACCACATGTTCCAACCAATCTAAGAGATCTCCCTGAAGCATTCATTTACATGCATATGCATAATTTCCTACTAGGATACAATCAAACATCCTCCCCTGCAAAATCACCGCCCTAACTTAATAGCACAGCTGTGACAATACCTACCCACATAACAAGTTAAAAAAAAACAAAAAAAAAAAGGTATCCAGATTATGGTTTGGAAAATTTAGTCCAAAATTTGGTGAAAACATAAATCAAGAATCTCCACCATAAACATAGAGCCGTCCAGTATCTTCATCTTTCTAAATATCTGAATCAGATACCATAGAGTCAAAAACAGTAATAAGCAGGTTATGAAACAACAATATATAAGAGAAGGAATAAATTTGCTCAGTCCACACTCAAGTTCTAGTCATACAATGCAAAACATGTAACCAGATACGCAAGATCCTCAAAATCTTAAAGTTTTCATTACTCAATTTCATCTATGATATTAAACTATGTGTGCAAACAATGCATCCAAATGAGCACTTATTCTCCACCCCATTGATGAGGTCTCCTTTGAAGAAAAAATAGAGAGAGAGAGAGAGAGAGAGAGAGAGAGAGAGAGAGAGAGAGAGAGGAACGCTTGAGTGAGATGGCAAGAACACCTTCTATATTATGGTATGGTAGAGATTAAGTGGTAGCTTTGATTACGCTGTTGTGTGCATACAATTTTTCTCAAGTTTTTAGAAATGAAGTTGAGAAGTAATGATATACAGAAAAAATGGCAAGTGCAACCCAAGGAAGCATGTGATAACTGATAAGCAACTCCAATGTTTTGGCCAAGTGCTAAGAGTTATTCAATCTAGACCAAAATGAAGACTATAATCTAGATAGCATATATGTTATGCTGCAAACAAATACACAATGTTTACCAAATCAAGGTAAAATACAAGGCATACAACAACAATTTTCAATAATGCAATGTTAGAGCAATAACAATTATCTTTTAACAAGTGGCTTCTACCATATTCCCTTTACTAACATACTGAGATGCAATGCACTTTGCAGTTCTCACTTTGTAGTTACCACATACCACATATACCACTAACATACCTATATACTGTTTTGGCAACGATCCTCAGCGCGCGGAGCAAAGGTTTCTAGCGAACAAAGAGAAAGGGGGAGTGTTGCGGGCGTGCCACCTCGCGGACGAGGAAAGAATAGTAGGGGTGCGCTTGACTTCTTGATCAGGCGAAGGGGGTTACAGGTGCCACCTCAGACAAGGATTTACGAGCACAAGCGATCGATACTCACGGCGGCGCGAGCAGAGCAACTATAGGGAGTTCAGAGAGAAACTGGGATATAGAGTCCGGAGGGCTCTGAAGAGGGGAACCTAGGCGGCGGCGCTTAGGGTTAGGGTTTCGAGGAGCTCGAAGGGTAACTGGTTTCAGTTTGTATTGTGTTTTTGTATATTGTTTGAGAGAGAGTTTTGAGTTAGGGTTCGAGCCCCCCTTATATAGTAGTTTGACTTGCAGCAGAAGAAAAGTGATTAGAATCCAAGTCGGACTCTGAAACCCTAATTCACAAGGACACTGTTTCGTCCATGCGAACCAACCAATTGGTGACACCTGCCCAGTTCGCACACTTCATTCCGCATAGGGCATTGCTTCCGCGCTGCCAACTGTAGACTCCTATGCGAACTGGATTTAGGAATGTCCTCATCCCGCGGGCTGTCACAGGATGCTATATCGCGTGCTCCTGATGTTTGCTTCCATTTCGCGAGCTATTGCAGCTAGCGAGCCTTAAAAGGGCTTTTTATATTTAATGGGCCACATGGATAGGCCCGAAGCATGTCAAAGACTTATAAAAGTCTCCAACGTTTGTCGTGGTGCGCGCGGACTCCGCATGTATCTTCCTCGCGAAGTCTTCTACGCGAGCCAGTTCGCCAGCTCGCCTCGCCTCGCCTACGCGGAGAGTCAATCTCGCCTCGCCTACGCGGAGTGTTAAATAGTAATTCCGCGCGAAGTCATTCCGCGCGCGAGCTAAGTGTTCCAGTTCGCATGCAGTTCGTTCCGCGTGAAGTCTAACTTGGCTCACGTGATCTCACTGGCGGGCCGACATTTGTAAACTTAGAGAACTTTGGGCTCGCCGGTATGACATGGACCAAGAATGTAATTAATATTCACATAGACATTCACTGTCCAGTAAAATATTAATCTAGGCGTAAACATTGCCCCCTAGCCTCGAAGATATGAAATGTCGAGAATGACTGAAGAGGTTTATGTTCATGTTACTCCAAAGCCAATAGTATTGGCTCAGGTCATACATAAAAGGAGTGTGAAGAAACAAGCCTGAGAATAGGCCTTGAAACTCAAGCACCCAGTAAGGCATTGTAGCGAACTGCTCTATGGCTCGCCTCGGCACCTTGAACTTCAAATGCATTCGCCTGCTCTTAGCTTGCATTCACCCGCCCCACTTTTGCATTCGCGTGCCTCTAGCCCGCATTCGCCTGCTCAACTCAGAAGACATAGTACATGGCACGTACCGCTAGCGAATGTAGCTCGCGTGGATGTATCTTGAGCGGACGCATGTAACTTGAGTAGATGTCAAAAAATGGCCCTTCGCGAGCTCTTTGCAATGGCGAACCAACTTGGTGATAAACATTGTGCAACAATGGCTATGTACTTTGCTGCCCCCCAGTGCGAACCAATGAGAAGTAAACAAAGAAGTCGGCGAACGGCTGCATAAAGCTGGCGAACCAAGTTTGAAGATTTGGAGGTCACGGGGATTGGCCTAAATGATGACTAAGAAATACTTGAATGAAGTTGTTTTTTATTTAGGGCCTTAGGAATAGGCCCCAATCTTGTACTGGTCTGTTAGTTAGACCACGCACGTTTACAAAGAGAAAACTGATGACTGAGAAACATTTGAATTAAAAATTTTATATATTTAGGGCCTCAGGAATAGGCCCAAATCTTGTATTGGTCTGTTAGTTAGACCACGCACGTTTATGAACAAAAAACTAATTGCATGCTTCTCCCTGGGGTTGCCCCCTAGTGTGAGGTGATGGAGCGTAAGCACGACGGCGCGTGACACTAATGACAGTGGTCGCGGGATCAGGGGGGGAAGGAGGGTCTGCGCACTCCCAAACACTAGCGACCATTAATAGGATTAGGATGGAGTGGACCGTCAAGGTTGCGCAAATGGTATACCCCCTTAGGCAATATGCGATGAATAATAAAGGGTTCCTCCCACCGCACAGACCATTTCCCGTGGCCTTCGGTTTTCTCCCCAAGTGGGAGAACAACACGCCAAACTGTTTGGCCTTCGGCATAACTCCGACCTTGAGTGACTTTATCATAAGACCGCGCAACACGCTGCTTCTCAAGGATGAGATTGTTGAAAGCAGTGATGCGATGTTCGTCGAGGTCTTCAAGCTCTTGCCACATTGCCTGGACGTAATCGTCACCAAGCAACTGGTGCTGCTCCTGGACACGAAGCGAGGCGACGTGAACCTCAAGGGGAAGGACGGCGTCATGGCCATACATGAGAGCATATGGGGTGGTATCTGTCGGACCGCGCTTGGAGGTACGGTAGGCCCACAAAGTATGGTAAAGCTCTAGATGCCAGACGCGGGGGTTCAACTCTAGCATTTTTCGCAAGATGCCGAGGAGGACTTTGTTGCTCGCCTCCGCCTAACCATTGGACTGGGCATAATAGGGGGTCGAATGCAGGAGTTTGACACCATAGCCGTTGAGGAATGTGACTACTGAATCCGCCATGAAAGCTGTCCCCCGGTCCGTCACGATGCATTCTGGAACACCAAAGCGGGAAATAATGTTGCAGAAAATAAAGTTGCGGACCGAGGTCGCGGAAGCGACCTTGAGTGGCTCGGCCTCGACCCACTTAGTAAAGAAATCGGTGGCCACAATAAGGAACTTGTGCTGCTCGGAGGAATGGGGATGAATGAGACCGATGAAGTCTATCGCCCAACCTCGACATGGCCAGGGCTTAACGATCGGCTGTAACGGAATGTTTAGAATGTGTTGCACTGGTCCGTGAGCCTGGCAGTCTTGACATCCTTTAGCAAAAGTAATACAATCCTTGAGAATAGTAGGCCAGTATTAGCCGTGGCGACGAATTAACCAACGCATCTTTGATCCAGCCTGATGCGAACCACAAACGCCGGAATGCACCTCACGCTGAAGCCGCTTAGCCTTGTTGCCATACAAGCAGCGAAAATCATTACCGTCTTCGCCGCGCCGGCGAAGCTCACCATTGCGAAGCACGAAGTTGATAGCAAGAAACCGCATTTGCCGGGAATGGGTAGCGTCATGAGGGTGCTCGAGGTAGGCAATGAACGGTGGCCGCCAATCTTCATCGATAGGATCTAGGGCAGCGACGTTAAGAGGGTTTGCCTCGTATTGCCCCCTAGCAAGAAAAGAAGGAAGTGTACGTCGTTCGCGCACTCCATCGCGTAAGCTAAGACCGGATGCGATCTGCGCGAGCTCATTCGCCGCGAAGTTGAATTCGCGCGGGATGTGTTCAATGTGAACATCGTTGAAGCGGTCTAAGACATCAAAAGCTTTCCGCAAGTAAGGTTCAATGGACGAGTTTAAACACTTGAACTTCGCCACAAGTTGGTTGACGACCAGCAAGGAGTCGCCAAAGACTTGAACCTCGCGGACTCCTAAGTCCAGCAAGATTTCCAGTCCGATGATGAGCGCCTCGTATTCCGCCTGATTATTTGTACATTTAAAGTCCAGCTGGAAAGAGTAAGAAAACCGATCTCCTGCAGGGTTCTCGATGGCGATCCCGGCACCTGCAGCAAGTTCAGTACGCGAGCCATCAAAGTAGAGGGTCCAGGGAGTAAGGGAGACTACTGCAACCTCCAACTCGCGGAATGCTGTCAGCTCGGTCGGCGGGTGATGAGCGAGGAAGTCCGCTATGGCCTATCCTTTAACTGCCTTTTGGGGAACATATTGCAAAGAGAATTCAGACAAAGCCAATATCCATTTACCTATGCGGCCCCGTAGGATAGGGCGGGAAAGCATATATTTGACTAAGTCGGACTGAGCGACCACCACCGTGGTAAAGGCCAACATGTAGTGGCGGAGCTTGCAACCTGCAAAGAAAAGGGCGAGACACAACTTTTCCATTGGGGAGTAACGCGTCTCGCAATCGGTCAACACCTTGCTAAGATAGTAAACGGCGTGTTCCACTCCGTTCTCGTCGTCTTGTGCCAAGAGTCCGCCGATAGACAAATCAGCAGCGGCGATGTAAAGCTTAAGCGGAACGCCATGGCGAGGGGGAACCAAAACAGGTGGAGTCGCAAGATAGTCCTTGATATGATCGAAGGCCTCCTGGTGTTGTGGCTGCCAAACGAACTCGGTTGCCCCCTGGAGCTTTAGAAGAGGCGAAAAAGGCTGAACTTTCCCAGCCGCGTCAATGAGGAGGTCAGCAACAGGCATGGGATATATATCTTTAGGCGTTGCGTTGTTGAGGTCACGATAGTCAACACAAACGCGCGTTTTGCCGTCCTTTTTGCGAACTGGAACGATGTTGGATAGCCATTCATTGTATTTGACCACGCGAATGATACCTGATCGGTGCATGTTCTCAATTTCTTCCTTGACCACGATCAGGGTCTCAGTTGGCATGACTCTACCGTCTTGGCGGACTGGACGTCTGTCAAGATGAGTAGGCAGACGGTGACAGACTAAATCCGGGGATAGGCCAGGCATGTCTTCGTACTGCTCGGCGAAACAATCCCTATACTCATGTAGTAAGGCGAGAAGGTCTTCCTTTTCTTGACCCGCCACCTTGGCACTAAAGGAGAGTAGTAAAGGTTTCTCTGCAGTCCCCATGTCGACTTGTAAGGTGGGATCGCGGACTTGAGGCAGTGTGTCGTCCAAGGCAGTGGGAGCTAACTGAATAACTTCCTCCTCGGTATCGGTATAGTCCACTATCTCGTCTACATACTCCATAGTGGCAACCCTGTCGGAGGCTTCGCGTTCCGCCCAGTATGAGAGGAATCTCTCACACAAGGACTCGCCAGCCTCGCGTGCTTCTTCTGAAGATGTACTAATCATAAGATGGTTGTAGGGGATCCGCGATGGTTTGGGGACGTTGTAAATCGTCCCTCGCCTGAGTGAGTCCCGATCGCGTTAAGTTGGAGGCCGTGACCCCATATGGGCGGCCTTTAGAATCGACGCCTTGGACGTCCAATGGGCCCAAGTTAGTATTGTAATAGCGGGCGTCATTGAAGTTGGCGGAAATGGAGAAAGGACGCGGATCCGCTTGGATGAGGACCGCCTCGCATTTCTCAGTATCACAGATCAGAAGCTCCTGGTGCATGGATGAAGGTATACAAAAACTTCTATGGATCCAGTCGCGGCCTAGGATCATGCTGTAGGACGAAGCACACTCGGCGACGAAGAATGTGTAGACCCTTGAAGCCGGTCCCACCTTGACCCGTAAGAACAACAAACCTAGAGTCCTGGAGACTTTTCCGGTGAAGTTTTTGACTGTCAAGGATTTAGTTTGGATCATCGAGCGTGGGATACCAAGGAGTCCTATAGTGCGGGTGGTAACGACATTCACTGCCGCCCCCGTGTCGACCATGATTTTGTTGATCATAATCCCTTCAACTTCAGCCGTGATATACAATGGCCTCATGTGAGTGGCCATGTCCAGGGTTGGAGTGGAGAAGGTCAGAGTCGGCATGCTTGTGATGCTGCTTGTGGCTTCCAATGGTGCAGCCTGTGCGGCCTCCGCCAGGACTGGACCCATCTCACTGCTGCAAGGGGGGGATACGTCACAGACACTTTCTCTATTGTTTGGAATATCCGCCGCGTTGCATGTTGTATTTGGCGGGACAGCGTATCTCTCAGATATGAAGAACACCATTCTGACCTGAAAAGAGAACTGTTCGCGGACTGGAACTAGTGGCGTCTCAATGCTCCCGTGTTCTCCGTCGAGCATGGCAAATGCGCCCTCCGCCGGATTGACCTCTTCGAGCTCGGGCCATGCAGATATCTCAAGCATATTGCAGTTGAATGATTCACCCTGCCCTTCTGCTTGGTCGTCACCCAAGTCGATGCGAGGCTCGGAATGAGTCTCCTCGTTCAGTGAATTTTCGCGGAAGCATTGGACCATGAGTTCTGCGAGGTTAGGGCTGGAGGTGCTACTTTCGACCCCTGGCGAGACGTTACCCTCTGGCTGTCGTGGTCGCCACACGAGTTTGGTCGAGGGCTGTTTGTCCTCAGCTGAAAGCTTATCCGCGGCTAGTGGAGCTCTGGCATTGTCCTCTGCCTTAGGTGGAGGAAGGACTGAGACCTGAGGCTGCTGTGCGGGTTGAGGTTGGGGAAGACCTGGTCGTGATAGTTCCTTTTTAGCCTCAGGTTCCTGGCGAATAGGCTTCTGGGGATGTGATGACCGAGGCGGCTCGCGCCTTGATTCGGGCCTTGATGCAGCGAACAGTCTTCGCGTCGCTGGGGAAGACGGTTCTCGTCTTCTTTCAGCCTCTGGCGACCACCTACGCCTTGGTAGAGGTGGCGGGTTCCTTCGTCGTTCGGCTTCTGGCGACTGCTGGCGCCTTGGTGGAGGTAACAATTCCCTTCTTTTTTCAGGTTTTGATGAAGGCTTGTGCCGGGAGAACTGTGGCTCCCTTCTCCTTTCTGGCTCCGGAGATGATCTGTGCCTAGCGGGGCGCGGATCCTGTCTTGGTGGTACGGTGAGGCCACAGAAGACATTCGCCTTTGGAGCGGGGTTGTCTACTGCCTGCACACAGACACGTGGAGGCGTGACAGGTGGCCTTTGGAGTAGAGCGCGCAAGCCTTCAGCTTCTCTCCACATTCTCTCGGGTGTCTGCGCGAGCTGCGAGGGTCGGATGATGCCATACTTCTTTTGTAGCTTCCGCTTCTTGGATCTGCTGATGGTAACCGGCTTTCCCCCTTGCTGTGTGTACCAAATCCCTTCCTTGATCGCTGATTTGGATGTCGGAGGAATGTAGGGGTCAGTCAAGATACCTCACTGAGGGCTTGAAGCCTCGCTATCTTGGTGTTCGCTGCCGGAGTCGGAGATGTCCATCTCGCTTGAAGCTGGTGATGAAGGTACATCTTTAGTCCAGTGTGATTGGACGAAGGTTTCGAAGCGCTTGATCCTCTGTTCCAGCTCTTCGCGAGTCCTGGGACTCATCGGTTGATAGTTGTCAGCTGGAGACGGTGTATCGTCCCGCATGGTAGCTTTGCCTTTATCCTTTCTGGAAAGGCGATCGGGCTGTAGTCTGGCGGCTAACTCCCTTGCTGGGTAGTGGTTCCCATTTTGGTTCGCCAGAACAGTGTAGTCATTCGCCGGCCTCTTACGGTTTCGACCTGGCGGTTTGCGTTGGCCCGCGTTTGGAGATAGGTCCAAAGTTATCGCGCGCTGGCCGATGCGAGGCCAGGCGATGTCAGCAACTGTTATCATGAAGCCACCTTTGTCCTCGAAGCGAATATACTAGAGGTCTAGCTAGTCCTGAACTTACTCGTGGAGCTGGTAACAATCGTGAGTTCTGTGCCCCCACCTGTCATGGAGCTTGCAGTGGACGCGGCCCTCCTTGTATTCAACATAAGGCAACGCCCTTGACACAGTGACGAGTCTGCCGTCAATAAGATCGTCTAAGACCTCGTGCGCGAGGTTGACGTTGTAAGTGTTCCGGTGAGATGGCTGACGTGTGTCATCATTACCATCCTCTCGGTCTCGCTTAAGTTCCCGGCGCGGATTATCATCCTCTGGATGTTCGGCCAGGTCCAAGGTAATTCTCCGCTCGCCTGGCTTTGGTGCGCAGCGGCGGCTGTTCTCCTTTGGCTGGTCGGCCCAATTCACCTCGACCATACCGATAATGGCCGGGAATGGATCAACATCCACTAGAGAAGCGGTGCTTCCTGGCGTCTTCATTTTTAGGGCGCCCGAATTCAACCAGGTTTGCAGTTGGTCGCGGAGTTTGACACAGTCCTTGGTGTCGTGATTGTAAGCGTTGTGGAAACTGCAATACTTCTTGTCCTTTAGCTCTTCCTTGGACGGGATCCTGTGATCCAAGCGCACGCATTTCGCCTCAATCAAGTCATTAAAGACAAGATGGGCGTTTTTCGCGTCATACGTGTATGCCTCATATTCAGGCTTAGTCCATGCAAAGGACTGGATGGTGATTGGCTCATGGGTCATCTTGAAATTCTTCAGCTTGTGAGCTAAAGGCTTCCCGGTCAGTTCGACTGCTCCGACATTGTCAACATACCCCTGCGCGGCCTCATTCTCCTCCTGCCTTTGGTAGTAAGGGTTGAACGCGGGGGATTGGAGGTTTAATGCCCCCACTATCCTGTTTCTCCCTGGTACGTATATCCCTTTGGAGGCATTCGCCTTCTCGTCCATTTCGTTGAGGAACAGCTCATAACTGCCGACCTTATTGATGAGGTCGCCTATAGACATGAAGCGTTCCCCATGGTGCTTCAACCGCTGGCGGTGTTCGAGGCCACGGATAGCTAACTTAATGGCTTCCTGTTCGGGTAGGAGGAAGTCGCACTTGGCTTGTTGGATCTTGAACCGCTGGAGGAAGGAGACTCCTGACTCCATGCTCTGCTGACTCATCTGAGTGAGGGAGCCAAGACCGACCTCTGGCTCAATGATACCGTAGGTCTCCCGGAACATTTTCTCCATGGTAGGCCAGTCCGCAATGGATCCTGGTTTCAACCTGGAGTACCAAGTAAATGCAGCTCCGAACAGAGAGGTCCCGAAGAGCTTGAGCTTGAGGATGTCATTGTTCCCGTACTGGCCGCACTGGACTTTGAAGCGAGCCATGTGGGTTGCTGCGTCCTCCCTTGTTTCACCAGAGAAGGTAGTGAACACTACGTTCTTGAATCCATGCGGGAAGGGGTATTGCGCAACGCTATCGGGATAGGGGTCGCGATACTGCAAGTTAGCATCACCGTGTCCGGTTCGCTCATTGACAATGGAGGAGATAAGCTGGCGCCAGTCGGCTGTTGTCACGGGCACGGATTCTGCCCCTTCCCCATGGTTTGGCCATGCAGAGAGATTGACGGCCTGTCCGCCATTCTTGGGAGTAAGGCTGGAATAAACTAGAAGCGGGTCATCTGGTGTCCCGATTCCCTAGCGTAGAGAATTATGCAGTCCCTTGGAGGGAGCAAACAAGCCATGCGGGAGCAGACTCTTTGACGTTCCTGCTCCTGGAACGAACTGCGGGGCCTTCGGAGTCCCGACCTTAGGGTTTCCCTTGGCGCGTTCATTAGGAGGGATGTACTTGGGCGTCCCTTCGTTCGCACTTGGGTCAATAGGGTTTAGAGCAGGGTTCTTTGGTGCCTGTGCCCTTATCCAATCTTCAACTTCAAGGACCCGTAGGTTCAGCCGGTCCTGTTTGTCTTTGAATTCGTCTAGCTTCTCTAGAATGTTCTTACTTCCAAAGAAGGAAGTATTCTGCTGGTCAAGCAGCTTGGTATCGTGCTCGTCCAAGCGGCGAGTCTGCTCGTCTATTGTCGCGCGAGTGAGCGACAGGACCTCTGCATGTTGCTTCACGGTCTCCGCGTTTTGTTTCACGGTCTCCGTGTTTTGACCCAGATCCGAGCGGATCTGTTGAAGGGTTCCTTCGACCAAGCCCTTGGTTTCCCTTGTTTCGCTGACAAACTGGTTGAAGTCTTCAGTGAGTACGGTAAGGTTGTGTTGGTCTGCTTCCCAAAGGGTTTTGTCCCTTTTGACTTGTTCAGGAAGGCCGTCGACCTTACCAGCAAGGTCGGTGAGGCTTTGTTGAGTGGCAGAGCTTTGGGTTGTCAAACCCTGTGTTTGGGTTGTCAAACCCTGGATCTGCCCCGTGAGTTTCGCGAACATCTGGAAGACTTGCTCCATAGACGGAGCAGATTCTGTATCTTGGATCGGCTGAGAGCCTACCATGGTGGTTTCGCTGTAATCTGGGTTACCAAACTGAGCAAGGACATGTTCTTGAGTGAGGGATCGGCAAGCCACGCTATTATGGGGCTTGTACCGTAGCGATATGTGCTTGAGACAAGAAAGCTGGGGCTTTCGGTACGGCGCTTCCTCCGGTTTCCCTATGATGTATCCGCTTGTACTCCCTGTCCCACTGGGCGTGCCAATGTTTTGGCCACGATCCTCAGCATGCGGAGCAGAGGTTTCTAGCGAACAAAGAGAAGGGGGGGAGTGTTGCGGGCGTGCCACCTCATGGACAACGAAAGAATAGTAGGGGTGCGCTTGACTTCTTGATCAGGCGAAGGGGGTTACAGGTGCCACCTCAGACGAGGATTTACGAGCATAAGCGATCGATACTCACGGCGGCGCGAGCAGAGCAACTATAGGGAGTTCAGAGAGAAGCTGGGATATAGAGTCCGGAGGGCTCTGAAGAGGGGAACCTAGGCGGCGGCGCTTAGGGTTAGGGTTTCGAGGAGCTCGAAGGGTAACTGGTTTCAGTTTGTATTGTGTTTTTGTATATTGTTTGAGAGAGAGTTTTGAGTTAGGGTTCGAGCCCCCCTTATATAGTAGTTCGACTTGCAGCAGAAGAAAAGTGATTAGAATCCAAGTCGGACTCTGAAACCCTAATTCACAAGGACACTGTTTCGTCCATGCGAACCAACCAATTGGTGACACCTGCCCAGTTCGCACACTTCATTCCGCATAGGGCATTGCTTCCGCGCTGCCAACTGTAGACTCCTATGCGAACTGGATTTAGGAATGTCCTCATCCCGTGGGTTGTCACAGGATACTATCTCGCGTGCTCCTGATGTTTGCTTCCATTTCGCGGGCTATTGCAGCTCGCGAGCCTTAAAGGGGCTTTTTATATTTAATGGGCCACAGAGATTGGCCCGAAGCATGTCAAAGACTTGTAAAAGTCTCCAACGTTTGTCGTGGTGCGCGCGGACTCCGCATGTATCTTCCTCGCGAAGTCTTCTACGCGAGCTAGTTCGCCAGCTCGCCTCGCCTCGCCTACGCGGAGTGTTAAATAGTAATTCCGCGCGAAGTCATTCCGCGCGCGAGCTAAGTGTTCCACGCGAAATGCGCAGTCCGCCTATGTCCATTCCGCGCGCGAGCTAATTGTTCCAGTTCACATGCAGTTCGTTCCGCGTGAAGTCTAACTCGGCTGTCGTGATCTCACTGGCGGGCCGACATTTGTAAACTTATAGAACTTTGGGCTCGCCGGTATGACATGGACCAAGAATGTAATTAATATTCACATAGACATTTACTGTCCAGTAAAATATTAATCTAGGCGTAAACATATACAACATAATCATACCACATACTCAAATACCACACGATCATACCACATACTCAAATACCACATAGTCACATACCAGATAATCATACCACAAACTCAAATACCACATACCACATAATCATACCACATACTCAAATACCACATAATCATACCACATGATCATACCACATACTCAAATACCACATAGTCACATACCACATAATCATACCACAAACTCAAATACCACATACCACATAATCATACCACATACTCAAATACCACATAATCATACCACATACTTAAATACCACATAACCAAAACTGATTTTATACCTTGTACTTGTCCGAATCAAAATGCGTGCAAAGCCACTCCCACTCATCCCGCCTGTGCAGAAGCTCTTTTGGAATCACGTCTCTCCCCCCGAGCTTGTGAATCTCTGACCAGTCATGCTTCCATTCACGAAATACACTTGCCGCCCTTTTTTTAATCCATTTAATGGCTTTTATATCATTAAAATCAATGATAAAAGAACACTCCAAGACATAGAAAACAAGTTATGATTAAGTAATTGCAATGATGCAGGGAATCAAAATACCAACAAAAAAGGACAAGTTATGAGTTAACTTACAATGAGACCGTCAAAAAGCTTCTTCCTCTCCTCCTTGTCTAAATCATACCACGATTCCTTCTTCATTGCCACTTTTTTTCATATAATGCTTCCAATACTATTGACAAACAGGCTGCATACATCAGAATTACGAGGTCCATCAATGACGTCCCAATCAAAGTCCAAGTCGATCTTCTTCCCCGTGCTTTTCACAATATCAGACACCTTTGCGTTGTTCACCACACCCTGGTTGCCTTTCTGGGGAGGTCCTCCGCTTTTCTTCGGTTTCCGGCGAGCGCTGACAACCCTAGGTGCACCCTCAGATGATGTTTTTGCTCCTTGGTTCGTTGACTCATCATCGTCGGTTAGAGGGGGAGCCGATTCAGCAAGCAATCCTGGAGGCGCCGTTGTCGTCGGAGTGGCTGTGTTGGATCCGGCAGAAGTGGAGACGTATTGCTGCGCACACTCCAGTCACAAACGCTCCTCCGCCTCCTCCCGAGCTTTCCTTTTCCCGAGCGCCGGCGACATCTAGGTAGTGAGAAGAGGATGTGGCTGGGTTTTGTGAGCGGTGGAGGAGGTGGAGGTGATAGGGATTCCGATCGAGAGCTAGGGATTTCGACTGGAGTGTGGAAGGAATCGGGCTTAAAGATTGGAGGAATCGGGCTGAAGTCAAATACGAAGTGGGATTTAGGGATTGAGCTTAGTAGAGACGTTGTTGCACTACTGAGGAGGAAGAGGGAGTTTGGCCGGGATTTGGAGGAAGAGAGGGGAGTTTGGGATTTTTTTTTCAATGTTAGGGATTAAGTGTTTAATGATGCGCGCTGAAACAATATACATAGTGAGGCTTTAGCGACGAAAAAATTTAAAGCTTCTGTCGCTTAAGTTCGTTCAAATTTGGGCCAAAATTTGGGATGGAAAAGCAGCCCGCCAAATATTTGGGACTTAGGCGACGATATGTTTCTTTTTCGTCGCCTAAGTGACTTAAATTGGAAAATCATTTATATTTCACTTTCTACTAATTAATACTCCTAAAATGTGATATAGAACAGATGGCGATAGAGATTGAATAGCAGATCAATAAAAACAAGTCCAAACCCGGTTTGCCATAGATTTGGCGTTCGGTGTCCGATTGACTATTATGATACATTTCTGGAAGCGGAACGGCCCAACGAACCAAACTCGTCGCTTCGCCACGACATGTGGTCTAACAGCCCGGCCTAGTCCATTGAGATATTGTCCGCTTTGGGCCCAACGACCCTCACGGTTTTGCTCTTGAGGTTTCACCCCAAAACGCGTCTTAATGTAAGGTGCTAGCTCTACACATATAAGCATAGCAACTTGTCTCCCCCGGGAGATGTGGGACGGATGCACCTACTAGCTTGCTTACCTAGTCAGGTCATCACAATCCACCCTCTTTAGGGCCCGACGTCCGCGTCGGCACACTTCCGGCCGGGGACAGGCTCTGATACCAACTGTCAAGACCCACCCTAGGGTATTTTCCTGCTCCTCTAGTGTATAGTAGCTCTGAATACACTTTGGGGTTTATCGTATAATTTTTCTGGTGGTGTGCTAAGACTTATGTTTTATTTTAGAATATACGAAGTTTGTATTTATATTCTCACTTTCGTATAATTGTGGGTTGATTTGGAGGATGCTCAATAATATTTAAGAAAGTAACACTTTAGTTTTCTAGGTTATGGTTGTCCATTTTCAAGAGAGGTTTGCTTATAGGTAAATTTTCCTTGGAGATGGTCCCCGCAAGACTTACTTCGGGTTTCAGGGTGAAATTCGGGGTGGGTCTTGACATATGGGCTTTTTAGGCCATCCGAGTTCGTTTAGGCCTTTAAAATGCAGATTTACTTTTTTTCAACAATTATTTTTAATTGTTTGTTTTAGATTTGGTTTTCTTTTAATCCATGGGCTTTTAGGCTTTGATGTTAGTTGCCCTAGGGTTTATTTGCTCCTATATAAGGAGCATTTTTCAGTTGTAGTCGTCAGCTTTCATATGAATAAAAATGACAAATTTCGTCGCTTAAGTTGAAAAATCATATATAATAAATTAATGACATAATTAAATCGAAAATTTGACGTTTTAACACATCATGAGTTTTCAATCGCTATCAACATAGTCTCTGTCTTCTAAATCATCCTCACTCACTTCATATGAATGATCATCTGAGTCTTCCTCTTCGTCGTCAATGCAGTCCTCAGTTGGTGGGATGAATGGAAGTGAACCGAAGTCAAACTCTAAATTAGAAATGGGAACATACTCGCGGGGTTGGAAGTGGATATCGTTGTTAATGCAAATAGTCTCCGTGTCGGGGATATTAGACGTCGAGGCTTCTTGATATGGTTCAAGAGTCACATTCTCAATATCTCTATTTGCAATACCCATCTCAAGTGTAGTTGCAGTGTAAATACCTCTATGTGACATCACGTTAACAACTTTCCAACCCCCACCCTCCTTTGGATCATCAAAATAAAAAACTTGTCTTGCCATTGTGGCAACAATAAATGGTTGATTCTCATACCAGCTTGTGCATGTATTCACTGATAACAGACCATGATCCATCTTGGTACTCCTCGGTAAATTTGGGTCGTTGAACCATCTACACTTCAATAACACAACTGGCATACCAGTTGCGTAGACTAGCTTGACAACAGATATAACGACCCCGTAATATTCAGCTTCGTCTTCCGTACCCACACACATCACGCCACTGTTTTGTGTCTTTCGACCATAATCTTGATGCAATGTCAAAAACTTAATGCCGTTCACTACACAAGCAGCATATATATTCACATGTTGCGGCTTACTAGACAAATACGACAACTCGGCTTTGTAGTGTACACTATTTTCTTCTTGCAACTTTGCAACCTGAAAAAACATCAAAACATGTTAATTTTTGGAATCACAAACACATGAAATTGTCGTGTAAAAACATGAAATTTAAACGCACCCATTTTGTGAAGTATTTAGGAAATGCCTTCTTTTGCATCTCTTCCCATCTGTCACCATATTTAATTTTGCAAAGTTGTTCATGTGGATGTCTAAACATGTCGACTTGGTCACAGTGTCGCAATACCCACCAATGAGCCTCAACAATCTCATCATCGGTTAATCTTTCAGAAATTGGTAATTTTCCAAACAAACGGATATCATCAGAAACAACTGAAAGGTTGAACCTAGGTGTATTCAAACTGCCGACATGCTCTGTTTCTTGATGGAGATAATTTTCACTATAGGTTACACACTCATGTGCCTTGTATGCCTCTGCTATTGACCCCTCCGGACGATATTTATTTTTAACGTACCCCTTATATCCGCCGAGTTGTCTGAAAGAAAATAAAAAGTCAGAGTTAGTTTATTGAGCTCGTCAATAATATATAAATCAAAGATATATTATGCTAGGAAATAGTAAATTTTTACCTTTCCATGGGAAACATCCAGGTATTGTGTACTGGACCGGTAAGCAACACTTGTTCAGGCAGGTGGATCATGAGGTGAACCATAATAGAAAAAAAAGTGGGGAGGGGGGGAAATCCTCTCCAGTTTGCAAAGGATGTAGACGATGTCTTCTTTTAATGTAAGGACATCTGACTTCTTCAACTCCCGAGCATATAACTTCTGCCAGAACCGGAAAAGGCTAATAATGGCTCCACAACATCATGAAGCAATACTGGTCTAATTACGACTGGAAGTAGCCGCTGCAGCAAAACATGACAGTCATGCATCTTCATTCCAATTATCTTCTCTTCTCCCACTTTAACACATCGAGATATATTTGCTGCATACCCTTGAGGATACTTAACATCTTGAATCTAGCTAAAAACTTTAGGCCTCAAAGCCGGCTTCACCTGGTAAGGTGCAATAGGCATAACAACTTTAGAGCCGGTCCGTTTTACCCACAAGTGTGGGCGTAAACCCATATTTTGTAAATCGCAAAGCGCTTTGATAGTGTCCTTAGTCTTTTCTTTTATATCCAGAATTGTTCCAACGATGTTGTCACAAACATTCTTCGTTATGTGCATGACATCTAGGTTGTGCCTTATTCTTAACTTTGACCGGTAAGGCAGCTCAAAGAATATACTCTTGTGTGTCTAATTGTCAAGATACGAAGGACGTTTAGGATTCCGAGCCAATACTTCACGATCACTGCTTAGAGTTCCGAAGTCAAAGGAGTTCAACTGTCACACCCCAATTTTTGAAAGATAATTTTCAAAATTTTTGGCATGATCTAACTTAAAATATTAACATTCCAACCTGTTTCAACAAACAACAATAACTCAATAACAGAACAGTAATTGCCACACAATCCATCACTGAGTTAAAGATTACACTTCCTTGTTTACATAACTTGCGAAACAAGAACATGAGAACAATCTCATGATTTTAGTTCTGTCTACTCAATTCTAAAACTACACAGAGTACGACAAAATTAAAGAGGACCCTACCACTACGCATCTGCCTCAACCCTGTTGATCCTCACCTGCAGGTCTAACCCCTACACCAAGAATTGGTGCACCAGGATTGTAAAATAACAAACCCGGTAAGCTAAAAATCCCGTATGAGTAAACTCAAAAATAACACAACATATATCACATCCAACATACCACAACAGAGATTGGCTCAATAATTAAAACCCACATCTTACCAAGAAATGTACACATGAGTCCCAGATATTTAATAAATATCTCTCATGACCTACAACAACAATTATGTGTACCCATGGGTTCCAGATACCATCAAGTATCTCACATGACCTACACCGACAGACGGACTAGAGCTCTATTCCTAATAGTAACCAATCACCCGGCCAAAGGCTTGGAACCCAGTTTGACTGTCTAATAAAAATCACAAAATAAAATTTCATCATAACCGTAACCAATCACCCAGTTAAGGGCTTGGAACCCAGTTTCATTATTTTGAACAACAAATCAATATCTCACCACATCATCATCAACAACACATGATTCATAGTATAAATTATATCCTTCACGCCCCGGTTCTTAAGTTATTTTACGGTTATTTACTTTGGTATTATTTTAGTCTTTTACCGTTTTAAATAACCGTTTACTATTTAAGACTCCAAAGTTGACTTTTGCTTCTGTTTGGAATTTGGGAAAACTTTCTTCATGAAAGTCGTAGAGGTTGTTATTACGAGTTCGTAGACATACTATGCGTTAAAATCGGAGTTAGCATGAAAAAGTTATCAATTAAAAATGTAAGTTTTATTGGGGTATTATTTTGGGGTGTTAAATTTTAGAGCTGGGTTATGTTTAAGTTGGACCGGGCCCTTGTTTTTGGTCAAAGCCCAAAATCATTTCTCCCTCTCTCTATCTCTCTCTCTCTCTCTCTCTCCCCCGCACCCGCTCCCGATTCCCCCTCCCGACCCGAAAACTTTCCGGCCGCCGTCCGCCGTTCGGCCGAGATAGGAGGCGTGCTTGGTATCGATTTGAAGCTTGGAGCATCCTCTACAAGTCTAGGTAGGTGGCAGCCGGTGTCGCGCCGCCGTGAGGGAGCACGATCGCTCGGAAGGTGCGGCTGTGCCGTGGTGATTTTCTCGCCGGAACTTCCTCCTCCGGCCGCCATAGACGGAGCTGCTAGGTTCAAAAGGAAGCCCTCATCCCGTACGTTCATCCCTCCAAAGAACTCCCTCCCTCTTGAGCTAGGTAAGGAGAAATCGGTAAAGGAAATTCTAGGGCTTATTAGATGTTTTCGTTCGATTGGCATAGTTAGGCTTGGAATTGGTGTTTGTGCTAGTTAGAAAAGTTGTAGAGGAGATTGAGAGGAAGATGTTGTTAAAATTTGGTAGCTATTGGAGGTCACCAGAGTCGGCCGCCGCTGTTTTGGGAAATTTTATGGTTTTAGATGTAGAATCTTAAGAAGAGATTAATGATGTGAATTTAGGAATTTTTGGAGGAATTTTGGATAGGTTTGGGATTTTTCGAAGTTTGGTATTTTGGCCGTTAATTTGGATAGAATCCGGCCGTTAGATTATTATTGTTTCGGCCGTAGAAGGTGGATTTAAGGCCGCCGATATTTGTGGTGAAGTTTGGACGGTATCAATTTTTAAGATTTGCAAAGTTGAGCAAGAATGAGAGTAAATAAGGTCACATTTAATTTTGTCTTTTTCTTTTTTTTTTTATATATAAGCTTTGGTATATAGTTGAGGATTTAATTATGTTCTTGGATCAGGACGTGAGGAAGCTCGAGCGAAAGAGGCTTCAGACCGACTTCAGGCTTAGGCCTAATTTGTGAGTGGACTTTTGGTTTAAATAATGTGCATGCAGTTGTTTATTTGGTTGGACCATTGGACGTCATTTTTATTTGACGATTTTACTCATTGTGGTGAATTACCGAAAATGGGATTTTCGGTAAATTATAATATATTTTTAAGAAGAGTATGTATATAAATATGTATATTATTAATTTATATAGGGAGTATGGGCGAGTGTAAATACATACATATTTTGATATATAGTTTTGACCTGTAGAGGCTCGATATTTATAACGACAAGAGAATTATCGTTTGAGACATGCATTCGTTTTCTTTGAATTAAAATTGGGAAAGCATAAATGTTGAAAAATATTTTATTTATTTATTTTTGTCCACTCACTCTAATTATTACGAATGTTTTTCCCCTGGGCTCTTCGTTTTAAAAATGCCCAGTCTGCAGAGTACGGGTTAGTATGAGTAGGAGACGACGAGGCATAGTTACCCATTTCTCAGCCACATTTCACCAGTAGGTTACATGTTTAACCTACTAGGGTATTTTCCGGCTCCTCTAGTATTTAGTAGCTCTGAATACTCATTGGGGTTCATCGTATAATTTTTCTGGTGGTGTGCTAAGACTTATGTTGTATTTTAGAATATACGAAGTTTGTAATTGTTATATTCTCACTTTCGTATAATTGTGGGTTTGATTTGGAGGATGCTCAATAATATTTAGGAAAGTAACTCTTTAGTTTTCTAGGTTAGGGTTGTCCATTTTCAAGGGAGGTTTACCTAGCTTTTCGGTGAATTTTCCTTAGAGGTGGTCCCCGCAAGACTTACTTCAGGTTTCAGGGTGTAATTCGGGTTAGGTCTTGACAATATCCTACACAAGGATATAATTATATGCATATTATTTATTACTTCACATGAATAACTAATCAAAAATCAATAAAATTATGATCACAATAACATCAAAATAGACATATGAGGAAAACTGGTTTTAATCTTACCTATTGGCGATTAAGCTCATATATTTAAAAATAATTAATAGCGCATTATTTAATCTAACATCGTAATCATTATCATCATCAAATGACCATAATAAGACTTGGTTCAAAAATGAACCTTGGTGAGATTTACTCACCTAAAAATCTTGCTGCGTTCTTGCGCAACACAAGAGCCAAGGAAACCACAATCTCACAAATCACCTAAAATTACACAATTAAAACCCTTAGTAAAAATCACAACAAGGATCAAAGTACCCTTAACTTAAAGGTTGCCCAAAGAAGGGCAATCCTTCCTCCAAGATCAAATTTTCCAAGTTTGCAACCTAACGAACACCAAGAACCAACTTAGCACCTACGATGCAAAAACCTAATCAACACTCACTCTTCACACACCAACAACACACTAGCAACAACAAGGACTAGCTAACACAGCAACCAAAGCCTTTGCCCGAACGCGCTCCCACGCGCCGCCACAAGCGGCGACGAGTGAGCCCCACGCGCCACCACCAACCTCAATATTTGGGGAAACTCACAACATCAAACTTGTAGATTGAAGCAAGGTGAGTAACTTTAATACCTGGTGGTTCAACCCATTCGGCCGGGATCGGCCGGAAAACGCCCCGAACACCAAAACGGGTTGAAACTTCAATCTGCAATTCATGGCTCAAAACCTCAATATCTTGCTTCAAACTAAGCCTAGCCACAGCTAGAAGGAGGAGAGGACCAAAACTCACCTATTGCTGCCCCTCGTCGCCGCCGCAAACGGCGGTTCCAATCGGTGACACAGCCGAGCTCTTCTCTGGCCAAGAACTCAGTCTCTGGCTTGCAACGCGGTGCTACACCAGCCTAGGATTGAAGAGGTCGTCCGTGTGAGTCGATGGGTTCCATGACATAAGCCCTCAGCATATCTTCTAACACCTGATTCACTCGCTCAGTCTGCCCATCAGTCTGAGGGTGGAATGCCGTACTCATGTCTAAGGTAGTACCCATGGTTTTCTGAAATCCACCCCAAAACTTTGAAGTGAATCGGGGGTCTCGATCAGAAACAATCGAAGTAGGCACACCATGAAGTCTCACTATTTCCTTCACATACAACTTGCACAAGGCATCAACTGTGTACGTCATTGACACCGGAAGGAAATGTGCTGACTTCGTCAATGGGTCAACAATAACCCATATAGCATCATGTCCATGCTTGGACTTAGGTAGTCCAGTCACAAAGTCCATAGAGATCTGCTCCCACTTAAAAGTAGGAATAGGTAATGGCTTCAACATAGCTTCAGGCCTCTGATGCTCCGCCTTCAGCTGCTGACAAGTGAGGCACTTGGACACATACTCAGCTACATCATTCTTCATCCCATTCCACCAGAACTGCCTACGCAAATCTTTATACATCTTGGTGCTCCTTGGGTGTACCGTATAACGAGAACGATGTGCCTCCCAAAGGATCTCCCTTTTAAGATCCATACTATCTGGGACACACAGTCTCAATCTATACCTCAATCCACCATATAATCCAACCGCCCACTCGGAAAGACAATCCTCCAACAAGTCCACTACTAACTCTGCCAGCTTTGCCCGTGAGGACTCGTCATGTGCTTGACCCTGAATGATCCTGGAAATCAAGGTGGGTCGCACAGAAGCGCTTCCAAGGAAGATCCCCTGCTCCCTGCCTGATGGCAGAATACCAAACTCAGATGCAGTCTCCAACATGAGCCACTCCTGCACCATGATAGAGGCGACTATACCCCTAGGCTTCCTGCTCAATGCATCTGCTACTACATTGGCTTTCCTAGGGTGATACTCCAAAGTGAAGTCATAGTCCTTAAGGAGTTCCATCCACCTCCTTTGCCTCATGTTCAAATCTTTCTGAGATAATAAGTACTTCAAACTCTTATGATCAGAAAAGAGCTCGAACTTCTCTCCATACAAGTAATGCCTCCAAATCTTCAAGGAAAATACTACCGCAGCTAGCTCTAGGTCATGAGTGGGGTAATTCTTCTCATGAACCTTCAACTATCTAGAGCCATATGCCACAACACCGCCAAGCTGCATCAACACACAGCCCAAACCCCGATGTGATGCATCGCTATAGACAACATAATCGACACCACTAATAGGAATGACCAACACTGGGGCTGTAGTCAACCTAGTCTTCAACTCATCAAATCCCTTCTCACACTCATCGGTCCACACAAACTTGGCATTCTTCTTTGTCAACTTGGTCAAGGAAGAGGCAATACTAGAAAATCCCTCAATAAACCTCCGATAGTATCCTGCCAACCCAAGGAAACTACGAATCTCCGTAGGAGTAGTGGGACGACTCCAATTCAACACTGCCTCCACCTTAGAGGGATCCACCGAAATCCCCTCCTTTGACACCACGTGACCAAGGAACTTGACCTCTTCCTTCCAAAACTCAAACTTCTCAAACTTAGCATATAACTTGGCCTCCCTAAGAACCTGTAGTACAATCCGTAGATGCCTATCATGATCCTTCAAAGTCTTGGAGTAAATCAAAATATCATCCACAAATACTACCACAAACACATCCAGATAAGGACTGAAAATGCGGTTCATCAAATCCATAAAAGCAGCAGGCGCATTGGTTAGACCAAATGGCATAACCACAAACTCATAATGCCCATACCTAGTCCTGAAAGCGGTCTTCGAAATATCCTCCTCCTTCACCCTCAACTGGTGATAACCGGAACTCAGGTCAATCTTAGAGAATACCGTCGCACCTCTAAGCTGATCAAACAAATCATCAATCCTAGGCAAAGGATACCTATTTTTGATGGTCACCTTGTTCAACTCCCGGTAATCCACACACAACCGGAGTGTATCATCCTTCTTCCTCACAAACAACACTGGTGCACCCCAAGGCGAGGTGCTAGGTCTAATGAATCCATGTTCAAGAAGACCCTCAATCTGAACCTTCAACTCCTGAAGTTCAATTCTCCCCATCTGATAAGGAGTCTTTGATACCGGTGAAGTACTTGGTACCACATCTATAGCAAACTCCACTACCCTCTTAGGAGGTAACCCTAGAATCTCCTGGAACACATCACTAAACTCAGAGACTACTACAATATCCGCAATACTCACGGTACTACCTGTAGCCTCTATGTGAGCTAACACTCCTTCCCACATGGCCGTGTCCGACCTATGACAACGATAGCGAAAGCTCTGCTGTCCAGGAACGTGAAATGACACCACCATATCAAAACAGTCAATCACCGCATGGTTTGGCCTTAGCCAATCCACTCCCAAAATCACATCATAGGAGCGGTCTGGAATCACAATCAGAGATGCGAGGAACTCTCTCCCACTAATCACTAAAGGGCAAGCACCACACAAAGTGCCTAGCTCGATAGAAACACCGAGAGGCGATGAAACACACAATGATCTAGTAAGCGGTGTTGGAGTCAAGCCTAATGCCCTCACCACCGAGCTAGATTTGAAGGAATGGGTTGCCCCCGTATCAAACAAAATTGTAGCAAGCAGATCATAAACAAGAATGGTACCTTCCATTCATGCACCACGCTGACCAATGGCATAGACTCTGGCTAGTGCTGGAAGTAACGGCCTCTGCTGATTTCCCTGCCCTCCAGCTTGAGGTCGGGTGCAATCCCTAGCAAAATGGCCTGCCTGCCCACAAGTGAAGCATCCCTGCCTCCTGGGCTTCTTGCATGCCGAAGAGTAGTGGCCCAGCTCACCACAATTGAAACACTTCAAGGCACTTGCCTGCCTAATAGGTGGAGCCCTAATAGGTGCAGCTGCTGCTCTAACTGGAGCCAGCTGCTGCTATAACTGGAGCCAGCTGATGAGTCCGCTGTCTCTTCCCATAACCACCTCTGTGGTCCCCTGTACTGCTACTCCCTACCAGGGCCTTGCCTTTCTCTTGAACATCTCTCTGTCTCTCAGTCTCATACACGGCCTCTTCCTGCTCAACTGCAAGGGCACTCTCAACCGCTTCTGCTAGAGTAGTAAATCAGTGGGAGATCACCGCCTTCTGGAGCTCGTGCCTCAAACCACGCACGAACTTTCGTGACAAATCTATTGCATCCATCTCTCTAGCAAAATGATACAGCTGAGAAAACCGAGTCTCATAATCCCTGACACTCATTAAGCACTACACTAGAGCTATGAACTCAAGCTCAAACTGCTCCCTCACAGTGTCAGGAAAATACTTCTCCCTAAAGAGCTGAACAAACCCCTCCCAAGTCAAGGTGGTCACATCTTTAGCTCTCTCTACCCCGCTCCACCATACCCGTGCCTCATCCTTGAGAAGAAACGTAGCAATATGCATCTTCTCAATCTCTATACAAGTGATCATGGTGAAGTATGTCTCGATGCCCTCTATCCAATGATCAACCACAAGGTAGTCTGTACCTCCCAGAAAGGAAGGTGCTCCTAACCTGATGATACCCTGAGCCAGCCTGGCCAGACGTAGACCATCATCTACAACAACTGGCACCGGCATCTCCAACACCACTTCCTCCTTAAAGAAATCATCCACAGGTGGAGCTTTACCTCTGGCTCTACCTGCCCCTCTGGCCCTACCTCGGCCTCTAGCTCTTCCTCGCGGGGGATCCATCACCTAAGAAGCAAGTAACCTTGGTTAATTTATGCATAAAACTTAAACCAACATATAAGTCAAATACGACAATTATTAACCAAAGCACTAACTCAAGGTGGACACAAGATTCGAGAACCACTAACAAAGTATTCTCTACTCTGACATCCTATTGACCTAGAGGCGACACCTACCCTCATATACCCAATGACATATCAGTACCGAAGAGTTTATGATGGTGATCCGCTGCAGTCGGGCCATCACTCTGAAGTATTGATTATCACCAAATATGTAAACCTACGCTCTGATACCAAACTGTCACACCCCAATTTTTGAAAGATAATTTTCAAAAATTTTGGCATGATCTAACTTAAAATATTAACATCCCAACCTGTTTCAACAAACAACAATAACTCAATAGCAGAACAGTAATTGCCACACAATCCATCACTGAGTTAAAGATTACACTTCCTTGTTTACATAACTTGCGAAACAAAAATATGAGAACAATCTCATGATTTTAGTACTGTCTACTCAATTCTAAAATTACACAGAGTACGACAAAATTAAAGAGGACCCTGCCACTACGCCTCCGCCTCAACCCTGTTGATCCTCACCTGCAGGTCTAACCCCTACACCAAGAATTGATGCACCGGGATTGTAAAATAACAAACCCGGTAAGCTAAAAAGCCCATATGAGTAAACTCAAAAATAACATAACATATATCACATCCAACATACCACAAGAGAGATTGGCTCAATAATTAAAAACCACACGTTACCAAGAAATGTACTCATGAGTCCCAGATATTTAATAAATACCCCTCATGACCTACAACAACAATTATGTGTACCCATGGGTCCTAGATACCATCAAGTATCTCCCATGACCTATACCGATAGACGGTCTAGAGCTCTATTCCTAACCGTAACCAATCACCCGGCCAAAGGCTTGGAACCCAGTTTGACTGTCCAATAAAAATCACAAAATAAAATTTCATCATAACCGTAACCAATCACCCAGTTAAGAGCTTGGAACCCAGTTTCATTATTTTGAACAACAAATCAATATCTCACCACATCATCGTCAACAACACATGATTCATATTATAAATTATATCCTTCACAAGGATATAATTATATGCACATTATTTATTATTTCACAAGAATAACTTATCAAAAATCAATAAAATTATGATCACAATAACATCAAAATAGACATATGAGGAAAATTAGTTTTAATCTTACCTATGAGCCGTTGGCGATCAAGCTCATATATTTAAAAACAATTAATAGCACATTATTTAATCTAATATCGTAATCATTATCATCATCAAATGACCATAATAAGACTTGGTTCAAAAGTGAACCTTGGTGAGATTTACTCACCTAAAAATCCTGATGCGTTCTTCCGCAACACAAGAGCCAAGGAAACCACAATCTCACAAATCACCTAAAATTACACAATTAAAACCCTTAGTAAAAATCACAACAAGGATCAAAGTACCCTTGACTTAAAGGTTGCCCAAAGAAGGGCAATCCTTCCTCCAAGATCAAATTTTCTAAGTTTTCGACCTAACAAACACCAAGAACCAACTTAGCACCTACGATGCAAAAACCTAATCAACACTCACTCTTCACACACCAACAACACACTAGCAACAACAAGGACTAACTAACACAGCAACCAAAGCCTTTACCCTGCCCGGACACGCTCCCACGCGCCGCCACAGGCGGTGGCGAGTGAGCCCCACGCGTCACCACCAACCTCAATATTTGGGGAAACTCACAACATCAAACTTGTAGATTGAAGCAAGGTGAGTAACTTTAATACCTGGTGGTTCAACCCGTTCGGCCGGGATCGGCCGGAAAACGCCCTGAACACCAAAACAAGTTCAAACTTCAATCTGCAATTCATGGCTCAAAATCTCAATATCTTGCTTCAAACTAAGCCTAGCCACAACCAGAAGGAGGAGAGGACCAAAACTCACCTATTGATGCCCCTCGTCGCTGCCGCAAACGGCGGTTCTGATCGGTGACACAGCCGAGCTCTTCTCCGGCCAAGAACTCAGTCTCTGGCTTGCAACGCCGTGCTACACCAGCCTAGGATTAAAGAGGTCGTTCGTGTGAGTCGAACGGGACCGGCGGCGTCTCGATTGGTGGCCGGAAGAAGAAGAATGCCGGCGAGACCGTAGCAGTTCCTCCACCTCGTGGCGGCGTCCAGGCGGCGCGATGATAAGCGGCGCTACCCCAGGAATGGAGAGGAGGTCGGCGGCGTCGCTTTTGGTTGCCGGACGGCAGACTTCTGCTCCGGCAAAGGTTCGGCTGTGCATGCGGCTCGAGGAGAGAGAAGAGAGAGAGAGGGAGTTGGGTTTTCTGATATTAGGTTTTCTACCCCCAAACTTTTCTATTTAACCCAAAACCCCATAAGGCCACGAACTTCCGCTGACCATAAATTTCTCATACGACATCCGTTTTATGCATGCCATGTGTCTACAAACTCGTATTACCAAAATCTACAACTTTTAAGAAGGAAGTTTTTGCAAATAACTTACTAAAAATAAAGTCAACTTTTGGTCTCTTAAAAGTCAAAGCATCTTAAATAAACTCCCGAACTTCAACTATGCATAACCCAATAATAATTTCCATAAATAATCCTCATTAAATATGGGAATAATACAAGGAAAATGATATGAAAATCTGGGGTATTGCATCAACAAATCTAAAATTTCATCGTCACTCCATTCTCGGGGTTTCAGACCAAACTCTTGTTTCCCATCGAAGTTAACTGCATCAAGTCTCCATTCATGATCATCTGGAAGCCATCTACGAGCTCCCATATAACACACCCTATCAGCGGGCCAACTAGAATTGATGTCGGTTAAGCAAAGTGGACAAGCTTTGTACCCTTTAGTGGTATGAGAGGACAACATCCCTTAACCAGGAAAATCGCTAATAGTCCACATCAGTGATGCTCTCATCATGAATGAAGTACCGGTAAGCTTGTCAAAAGTCAATGCTCCATTTTCCCATAACCCATTCAACTCATCAATCAGTGGTCTCAAATACACAACGAGACACTTACCTGGAGACTTTGGTCCTGGAATTAACAGAGCCAACATGTTATATTCCTTCTTCATTAACATCCAGGGAGGCAGGTTGTAACATACAACAATAACATGCCAGATACTGTAAGACAAGTTCATGTTTCCATAGGGATTAAACCCGTCTGTTGAGAGGCTGAGCCTTACATTTCAAACGTCTGCAGCGAAATCAGGAAATGATAAGTCAAAAGATTTCCATGCTTCCCCATCTGCGGGGTGTATCAACGCATCATCATCTTCCCTCGGAATACCGTGTCATCTCATATCCTCAGCAGTTTTTCCACACATGTAGAGACGTTGTAGCCTAGGAGTCAACGGGAAATAACGAAGCACCTTCATAGTAATCCTTTTCCCTTTAGGGGAAAGAGTATCTTCCCACCTCGACGCATTACACTTAGGACATTTAAATGCGTCTTTGTAATCTCCGTAAAACAGAACACAATTATTCTTACAAGCTTCAATTTTCACATAACCAAGACCGAGGTCATTCAAGATCTTTTTTGCCTTGTAATGATTCAATGGTAGTTTGTTTGCAGGAGGAAGCAAACGTCTGATAAATAATGATACGTCATCAAAATGTTCGTTCGAGGTCCTGTGCTTCTTTTTCAGACTCATATGTTCCATGAGAGAACTCAAAACAATTTCTGAACATCCCTCGTACACTGGGGTATGCGCTTCTTCGAGCATCTTGTTGTACTTATCGTAATCACCAGTGTTTAGGTTCGAGAAAGTAGAATATGTTTCCTGGGGTGCATCAAAATTCTCTTCCTGATGATATCTTGAAGCGTATGGAAAAACATCATGTAGCATGTGTTTTGGCCACGATCCTCAGCGCGCAGAGCAGAAGTAAATAGCGCGCAAAGAAGAGGGAGTGCTGCGGGCGTGCCACCTCGCGGACGAGGAAAATGTTGGATTGTGTGTGCGCTTGACTTCTTGATCAGACGAAGGGGTTTCCAGGTGCCACCTCAGAGGAGGAATTTACGAGCACAAGGCGATCGATACTCACGGAAGGACGCGAGCAGAGCAACAAAGGGAGGTAAGAGAGGAATCGGGGTAGGGTCCGGAGGGCTCTGAAGAAGAACCTAGGTGGCGGCGCTTAGGGTTAGGGTTTTCGAGTAGCTCGAAGGATAACTGAGTTTCAGTTTGTATTGTGTTTTTGTATTTGTTTGAGAGTGTCATTTCTGTTAGGGTTCGAGCCCCCTTATATAGTAGTTCGACTTGCGGCAGAAGAAAAGTAAATAGAATCCAAGTCGGACTCTGAAACCCTAATAGCACAAGGGCACTGCTCCGTCCATGTGAACCAACCATCTTGTGACACATGTCCAGTTCGCACACTTCATTCCGCATAGAGCATTGCTACCACGCTGCCAACTGTAGACTCCTATGCGAACTGGATTTAGGAATATCCTCATCCCGCAGGCTGTCACAGGATGCTATCTCGTGTGCTCCTGAAGCTCGCTTCCATTTCGCGGGCTATTGCAGCTCGCGAGCCTTAAAATGGCTTTTTTATATTAAATGGGCCACAGGGATTGGCCCGAAGCATATCAAAGACTTATAAAAGTCTTCAACTCTTATTGTGGTGCGCGCGGACTCCGCGTGTTGCTTCATCGCGAAGTCTCCTACGCGAGCCAGTTCGCCAGCTCGCCTCACCTCGCCTACGCGGAGTGTCAATCTCGCCTATGCGAAGTGTCAAATAATAATTCCGCGCGCGAACTGTGTAGTCCGTGCGAAGCCGTTTGTACGCGAACTCTGAAGTTAGCTCGCGTGGTCTATTCCGCACGCGAGCTAAGTGTTCCACGTGAACTGTGTAGTCCGCCTATGTCCATTCCGCGCGCGAAGTCCAGTTCGCACGCGAACTCTGTTCTCAGCTCGCGTGGTCTTACTGGCGGGCCATCACTTGTAAACTTAAAAAAACTTGGGCTCGCCGGTATGACATGGACCAAGAAATAATTAATATTTACATATACATTTACTGTCCAGTAAAATATTAATTTAGGCGTAAACAACATGTTCAACGTGGGATCCATATAAGGGCTGGCGGAAGCACTAGATGAGCCAGCCTCATGCAAGTTATTTGGTAGGAAATAGAGCATTATAGGATCATTAACTAGCACTTCACCATGTTCAGTCCATGTAGTATAATACGGATCCATGCCGTAATGTGACAAATGCTTTTCTATACCCTGAATTGTCTCCCAACTACCGCAACAACATCTTTTACACCGACACTTGTGTCATTCCTTTCCACCACCGTATTGTTGTACAAATTGCAGAAAATCTACGATTCCCTGTATATATAAAGGGTGTCCCCTATTGTACTGCATCCAGCTCTTGTCCATTTTTTCCGCATGCCTGTCATAATAGAAAAAAATATGCACATTGTTAGAAACAAATAAGCACATATATCCATTCAATTCTTCTTATTCATCACCTTATGCCTCCGGTTAGAGTCCTAATCCCATTTGGGAGAACATGACTTTGTTTCGCACTGATTTATGTTATGGTGTTTTCGAATTCGACGTGGGAAAATTTCGGCAGCATCTCCCTACAGTTCCCCAAGTGCATCAATTTCTATACCTAATGTGCACTCGAGGAACAGTAGCGGGAGACCATGTCGAAATTACCCACTATCGAAAACTAAACTACCACATCATAAATCAGTGCGAATCAAAGTCATGTTCTCCCAAACTGTCCAAAAATGGGACAATTCAAGAATCATTTTGTCAAACAAAGTTGTAACAAAATTATTCTTAAACGGGATTTCTAAGGCTAAACATGTAAGTAGCTAGAATGCAAGAATATAATCATTCTTACATTCATCGCGCAAATAACCACACATATAATCATTTGCATATAGAAAAAATGAAATATATATGAAAAAATATATTACCAAAATATTCTCATAAATATATATTACCAAATATTCTCATAAATATTCAACATAAACCTAAATATTCTCATAAATATATATTTCCAAAATTCTCAAAATTCTCATATATA
Organism: Fragaria iinumae; assembly: GCA_009720345.1. NCBI lineage: Eukaryota > Viridiplantae > Streptophyta > Magnoliopsida > Rosales > Rosaceae > Fragaria > Fragaria iinumae. Next base: position 17,259,156 of record CM019117.1, on the reverse strand, counting down.
TTACCAATATTCTCACAAAGGTGTACAGTCAACCTAAATATTCTCATAAATATATATTACCAAAATTCAACATTTAGCAATATGAAAAAATGTAATATATAAACAAGAAAACCAATAGGCCGGTAACCAAAATTCATCATAAAACCAACACATCTAAAAAATTAGTAACAAAGAATAACAATAATTGACCGGAATACTTCACCGGAAAACTCAACGGAAAAAATGGTCGAAAAGAGGGAGAAAGAGCATGTACCAAACTACAAACTAGTGGATGAAGATGAACAATGCATTAGCTAGAAGAACACGGATGATGATCATGCATCAAATAAGCCAGAGATTTGCAAGATTGATTTGTGCAGATTTTTTTTCACTGTAGCTCGATCTGTTTTCCTCCAGTTTTTCGATCTGGAAGTGATGCAGAGGATATAAAGTAGATTTCACTTAAGCGACGAAATATTTCGTCGCTAAAGTCAAAAAGTTCAGTCGCTTAAGCGAATGATATCATGCGACAAACACTTTCGTCTCTCTAAACTCAAAGTTCCGTCGCTTTAGTCTTAACCTAACACGACGAAAATCAATTCGTCGGTTAGGTGAAGGAAATAATGCGACAAACAATTTCGTTGCTCTAAGGTCAAAATTTTTGTCACTTTAGTGTTAACCTAAGACGACGAAAATTAAATTTGTCGGTTAGATGAAGGATATCATGAGACAAAAATGTTCGTCGCTCAGGAGTCAAATGTCCCGTCGCTTTAGTTTTAGACTAAAGCGACGAAATTAAAATTTGTCAGTTAGGTGAAGGATATAATGCGACAAAAATGTTTGTCGCTTAAGTGTTAACATTTTCGTCGCTACATATATAATTTGCGACAAAATCCTTCTTGTCGCCTTACTAGGACCTGTGGCGACGAATTTTAGGCGACAAAAATATTTCGTCGCCCAAGAAAATTGTAGCGACGAAAAATGTATCTTCAGCGACGATATTCGTTGTCGTCGCTTAGGAAGTGCTTAAGCGACGAAATGTGAAAGTACCCGTCGCTTAAGTCTTTTTTTTTCTACTAGTGCACGAAAATCATTATCTATTGCTAAATAAAAAACTAAATTAATGTATTATCATTTCAAAATTAAGATAAACATCGATTAATATTAATAATCCACTCCTTTTACATTTAACTTATCCAAGTCATCCACAAATGTAGTTCCAGTTAACCAGTATTACGTCTTCATCTGTATTCATCGCACCACAATATTAATAACCAACAAATTTTCTCTAATTTCATTTATTTGACATCCAATTTCCCCCAATTATTTTCTCTAATTTCATTTATTTGACGAAAGGAACAAACTCACAATTGTCCACAATATACGGGATCTCATCCCCTGATCCTCATAACCTCCCCCTTTTATCTCTTCTATTCCCCCTTTTATCTCTTCCATTCACAGTGTGGTAGACTCTTCACCTTTAGGCTTTAGGTTTGAGGGTGAGACTTGTTTCCTAAATTGTCTATATCCAAGAAGTTAATATCACCTTACTCCTCCATGGAAGCTGGATTTAATTGCTATTTGGTAGCTACTGCATGAATGTACTTTTATTGATTGTAATGTTTGACTGATTTAGTACTGTTTCTCTGATACCCAAGCATATGTAGTTATATCTTTAATTACAATCGCATGCATGTAATTTATCAATTGCCTTTGTGAGGGAAACAAAAAGAAGAGGTTAGTTAACTATCAATTGTCTTTGTAATTCTCTTGTTAAGGGTAAAAATATAATTACTCAGTTTCTGGTGTTAATACACTGGTCTTCTCTTGTATATATAGTGCAAGACTTCTACACTCATGTATTTTTAGTAAGAACACAATATCAATATACAAGTCTTTCTCTCGATTTCTTTCTTTTCTTCCCTAGCTTTCATGGTATCAAGAGCCTGGGTTTCGTTCTTGGAGCACCAAAGTCTATCTCTTTGCTTCATACTTTTGTGACACGAGAGGGCTCAGATCAATGGACTTAACGAATCACACTATGCTATACAGAAATGCCTTCACTGCTAATGATCATATATAGCCACATATATAGCTAGGCAATCACCTATTATATGCATTCCTCCATACTGATTCCATTTGTACGTTATATATCATGCCATTTAATTATTAGTGATTGGAGAATCTGGATTCATGCCATTTATCAGGCAAACCATGGAATTAAGTACTGGAAAATTCTAGTATACCATATGGTATAACACGTCTCACAAAATATATGGCTATCATTAATTGAAGAAGCAATTAAATGACCACGTAATGACTATTTACCCTTTCAAAAGTCTTGATGTGTCATACAATTAAACACATTTGCAATAGATATGTCATACCATATGCTATGACAGACAAATCCTTAAGTATTGAGCAATGTTAAGGAATTAATCTGTAATATTCAGCACACAAATTAACCACGTACGCCAAACTACAAAAACCACCGAAGAATTAATATTTGATGTACATGTTGGTATAGCTTTCATTGCTTCAATTAATTAATCAGCTAGCTTAGGCTCATGCTTTGTTACCCTCCTACTGAGCATTAGTTTGGTCGACCAAAAGAAAACTTAAACGAGAGAGAGAGAGAGAGAGAGAGAGAGAGAGAGAGAGAGAGAGAGCCCCAAACACACCTTCAAAAATGAGCTTTGGGTTAATTATCTGTTTTGTAAGAATTTGGGCTAAATATGTCGGAAGATCATAACGCTTGAAATTCAGAACACATATTTAGGGTTTCTCTCTCTCAGCTAGGTCAGGATAGACAGAATCTCATGCTCAACAATAGAAACCTTGTAATCTGTTGTGAATTATAACTATATATATGATCTTAATTCGAGCATTATAACTAATTTAATCATGATCACACTTACACAGGTCTTCCTAGTAAATGATATCAAACTCATGGCCGTAATATATACGATTATATATGCACGATCATACGCTCAAATGCTCAAATGCATACATGGTGTATCAATATCCGTATGTGTTTTTTTTTTTTTCATGGAATCAATTACCCGTATCTTATGATTTTTTTTTCACATACTCACACATGCGTGTGTGTGTGTGTGAAAGAGAGAGAGCTCGAGAGATCATATTTTTTTAACAGTTATATACGTCACTGTTCTATTAATTCCCGGAACAGAGTTGGCCAAACAAACCTCTCCGGCGAATTCCCGGAATAGGCTCTGCTGATTAATTATATATTTATATGCTTTTATATAATATGATAGTACGTAACCCATTGCAAACAGTTATGATTATTCTCAGCACCATAGTCAACAATATCGTAACAACCTTTTCAACAATCCACATGACTGACCTTCGATTCGTAGAGAGCTAGCCATCAAAATATAATATCCCTTGCTTGCACTTTTTAGTTTCTTAGTTACACTGATACTCATGATCAATACCTATTTCAATTCCTTATTAATATATAATTAATCAGCTTAGCTTCCGCAAACTAACTAATTAATCACCAAGTACCTCATGATTGAAGCTCAAAGCTGCAACATCTCCCCGGCTAACTCCGAAGGCGGTGAATCCAAGAGCTGCTCTGGTTGTCGGAGTTTCCGTGGAAGAGGAAGTGGCGGCAGAACACGGATGAATAGGCGGTGGCTGCAGCCAATCCAATGCCGTCCCTCCACCACCGGCTAACGCTGCAGCGTTACTTGCACTAGGTATGCTACTAAGTAGTACTCCAGTGTTGTTAACATTAATGCATGGCTGGGGAGGATGATGGTGATGACTCGACTGTTGTAGCAAGCGGATTTGCCTCTTCAAGAACTTGACATAGCGAATGGCTTCCTCTAACATGGAAGCTGTGTCCATTTTTGTTCCCCCCGGAACAAGTCTTTGCAGGATCCGGATCTTCTCGCTTATCCTCTCCCGCCGGTGACGCGCAGCCACGCTCTGCGGGTCGTCGCTGATTCGGACGTTCCTCCTTTTCGGTTTTCTGATTGTGGCAGGGTCGATATCCACCGGTTGCATCGCGGTGATCTTGTACATCATTTCCTTCATAGCTCCCAGCTCCTCTTCCTCTTCCCCCGGCTCCTCTTCATGATGAATATCTTCTTGATCCATAAAGTTATTATAGTTCCCAGGTAGAACTAGTTGATGATGATGATGATCGTGATCGTGGTGACCAAACTGATCATAATGAAGATGAGTACTGGATGACGAGGGCACTTGATGATGTAGTTGGAGAGGGAAGTTCGGCCAAACTGAGTCGTACGAAATTTGGTGTTGAAGCTGGATGGGATCTTCCATTCTCACATGATCTTCGAGATGATCTCCGGCGGCTGAAACGAGGTTGTTTCCCAGCTGATTGTTTAAGTAATTGGTGTGATCCATGCTACCTAATGTGTAATTATATCTGAGCTTTCCACTACTTCAATTCTTCGATCAAGAAGAATTCCGATCTAAGTAGCTGAAGTACTTCTACTGAGGGATTCTTAATATGAACCGAAAAATACTTGTACCATCTATCTTGATCGATAGCTCTTTGGAAGAGCAAGCAAGCACATCATTCGATCAGAATTTACGAAGTATGATGATGGTTAGAAAGAGAAGAAAGAAAGAAGAAGGAACGGAAAAACCCTCGAAAGGCAAGGGGTCGATCCAGAAAGAGAGAGAGGGAGAGAGATAAAGAGAGAAATGATTTGGCAGCAGATTTTTGCTGGGCATGATCGATGATGCAACCAATTAAGTACCAAAAGAGAGAAGATGAATGTGTTGAAAATATATAACACAGTAGAGAGAAAAATAGAGATATTGGGTGGGTCCCCTTACGATGATCAAGTAAGGGTTTGAAATTAATTTTATATTTCTTTTTCTGGTAAGAAAGCCTCTCTCTCTCTCTCTCTCTCTCTCTCTCTCTCTCTCTCTCTCTCTCTCTCTCGGGTTCAAGGATTGCACCTACTGATCAATAAGCTTTCAAGGCTTTACTAATTAGCTTTGCTAGCTAGCTAGGGTTCTCCATTCCATTCCATTCCTTTCTTTCTCTTAAGTTAATTGAATATGGCTGACCCTGATCATGACCATGGTAGTACAAAGCAGCTAGCACTGAAATCCTAGCACTGCTGCCGCTGCAATTAGATGCTTGCTTGCTTCTTTATGCTTTATGATCCTCGATCTCTTATGTTCTGTTCTGCTCTGCTATGCTCAGTTCTGTTGTGATGTTGTTGTTGAGGTTGATAATGACTTTCCCTGCTCCTTTAGTCAATATCTGGTTTCTTTTGCTTTCGTATTGGAGTGAGAGGTCTGGTAGGTCTCACTCTTCCCACATACATGCACGCAAAGCTTTAACTTCTTATTATTTCATTCATTTAGACCTGCACAAGTACTTTAAGATTGGTTTCTACCGAAAGATGATGTCAAATAGATAACTTAATATTTTGTGGAATATGAATACTAGCTAATTGCAGATTAATTCTAAGATTCATGATAAATTACCAAGAAATTAAGAATTATGCTTGATCTTTAAGAGTGTTGAACTGCTTTCTCTAAGCTAGTTAGAGAAAGAAACTCTAACTGCGATTTCAGAACATTGAAAGTTGGTCTTAACACTAAATTTGAAATTTAAAACCCTAAAAAACCCAGACCTCAAGAAGCTCTTTTGTTTTACAGGTTACAATATATAGCAGTACGTGTTACTACACAGATAAACTCTTTTGCAACGCAACCCTTCACAATTTTACTACACAACCCTACAGAGTACAGACTGCAACCTACTGCTCGATCTGTTTCGTTGTTTAGAAGGAGATGCGGCATTCTTCTTCTTCTAATCATGTGTTTTTCATGGTGGAACATGAGATGCTAGATCTGAATCACAACTCACAAATGCTAACGGTAAACATTGCATAAGATTATTTGAAGTTTGGATCAAAACTATTTGAAAGAAGAAATTAAGAGATATCCCAACTAATTGCATATAGCAATGATAAAGATGCACCTAATATCAGAAACAATATAAACACAATATATGCATATGTTTGAATTGCATCACCCTCTCTAATGTACTAGATCAGACGGTGGGACAAGTGTCTTATGTCATTTCTTTTGTTTTGAAATGCAATACTTTCACAGAGGGTCACTATCTATTGCTTCTATGTTATAATTCTTGCTTCTCTTCACTTGCGCATGCAAAACGCAATCATTTTAGGGTTTCAGCTGTGTTCCCAGAAACCCATGATGTAACATTTTAATTTGCATACATTTACACTAAATTTGTGAGAGTAAAACCAACAACCTGTATACCCACCTATCCACATATGCATATATTCCAACATGTTTATCAAGCATCATATCTCTATGTATGGATATATACACACGCATACATTTTGCATGAAGTAATCAGAGACTTAGACACTTTGATCATGAACTAGATGGTACGTAGCAGAATCGGCAAAATTCACCCCATTAACAAAACTAGTTAACTTTTTCTCTGCATATATTCCATTAAGTGATTCGTGAAGTCTACGAAAATTGTAAAAGATCGAGTAGAGAAAAAGTCAGCTATATGTTGTAAGCACACACTAATTGATTCGTAAAGTATACGAAAGTTTTTTTTTTTTTTTTGATTGGAAAAGAAATAGACACTAAATAGAGGTGTCTCTAGTGCACCCAGAGTTTACAGAGTCAAAGATTAAGGCTAAGACTGCATCCGGAGGAACACACTCGTCCCAAACACACGAATTATCTAACCTATGACCAAATTTTGCAATGGTGTGGCGTTAGCCACAAAGTTCGCCTCCCTGAAAACATGTTTGAAACTGATGAACTCAAACGGGCTTCAAAGGGATTTAATATCTTGACAAAGCTTGAGCAATCTCAACGGGGGTGCAGAGACGTCATTAATGACATCAATCACGAGCTTGAAGTCGCCTTCAACCTCCACCTTTTTAAAGCCTCTTCTTTTTGCATCAATGAGGCCGTTACAGAGGGCTAGGGATTCAGCTACGGAGGCCGTTACGGAGCCTCTTCTTTTTAAAGTATACGAAAGTTGTTAAGACTAGAGAAGAGTTAAAGTTAATTAGTCCTTTTTCATTGTCCTGAGCCACTCGTTGGCTGGGTACTAATTATTGTAAGTTATTATTCACATGAGGAACGAATCACACAGGTAATCTCATTTCTGTAAAGAATTTAATTTTTCAAAAGAAAGAAGAATATTAAGATGGCGTTCGGTAACGTTTTTAAGTCTATATTTTCATTTTCAGAAATGAAAATTACGGACACTTGATATTGGGAAAATTATGTTTTCATGTCTATAAGAATATTAAACATTACCGGACAGGTTAAATGGTTTGGTGTTCTACTTCAAAAAAAAAAAAAAATGGTTTGGTGTTCAAAGGAATTAGGTTAAATGATTGATCTTGTTACATATACTACACTCAATAAGTTAAAGTTACGAAATTTTTACTCTACAATTAATGCATATACATATACAACATCTTGTTGGAAACAAGAAATGTGTATTATATACATATACATATACGTACATATCCATTTATATTAGAAAAAGTATATGTAAAAACATCTTTATACGTACTCTGAGTCTCTGAGACGCACGTCAAGAACAATGGAAAGAACACAACAGACCCAAATTTTTTGCTTTTTGAAAATAATGATGATTTCTACACCGTTATGTTCTGTGCAAGGAAGTCAGGATTTGAGCTAGGTAGCTCTGTACGTAGGAAACCTAACTATGCTAGTCAAGCTAGGAATCCAACTCGATCAAAGAAAGTGGTGATCGATAAATGGCATGCCATCGATCTATATATATTCTTCTCTTTTTGTAAAGTGCGAATGGTGATTCCTTATTTGTTCAACCAGTTCGATTCAAACAAAGCAGTATTGTCAAGAAAACAAGACAGCCCTAGAGAGAGCTATAGCTAGCCATCGATTCACATAAGATGGTCCAATCTCTCATTAGTAGAGTTGCGCAGCAGAAAAATGATTAGGGAAGAAGAACATTTTAAGGATTGGGATATCTCTATTGGATATGAGATCTGACAAGAAAAAGACTGCATTTATTTTCCATTGAATTGGGTTCCTTATGAAATGCCATACAAAAGAGAAAAGGGATAGCTGCTTTTTTCTATGGATTCAAGAAAAGGGTTGGGTGAGTGGTCATGAAATTCAAAGCTTCTTGCTTGGGAGTCTGCACTAGTCTGCAGAATTCATAGTGACTGGCTTAGAGTGAGGAATTTCAAGTTTCCATTTTCGGAAAAGGTCTCAAAAGTGATGTGTTCCTTTGTTGGGTCTGTTTTCAGGTCTCAGAAAAGAAATTAATTTAAAAGCTGTATGTAATTCTTTGGAATTGCATGTATCAGTATCACGGTACTACTGTGTTTTTTGGAGCTCTGAAGAAGTACCCAACCAAACTGCACCTTCCTTTTAATCATCATCTTCTTCTTCTTCTTCTTCTTAAGTCTCAGTCAGGGCTTGATCGATCGAGCATATTACTTATACATAACATACATGCACGCATATGAAGCTTTACCCTTTTGACATTGTAATTAATTAATCAATTAGCGTAGCCACGAAATGCAGATAATTAATAGGCTAATCATGCATAAATTTCATTAGGTATGGGATCCCATTAAGTATCATGATAACATAATGATTATGAATTATCACTTCAATAGAGTAGTACTTAATTGGATCTTAAAGTTTACAGCATGTTCTCTCTCTAACCTAGGGGTAGGGTTTCTTTCTTTTTTCCTCAAAACGGCGAGCTGACTGCAATTCTTTAGGGATGAAGGGTATTGATGCTATAGCTGCAAGACTTGCATCTTCTCTAACTGACCCGAGCGTGCTTATCTCTGTTATCGAACTAATTTACGGCTACGGTATGTCAATCGTGTTGTTTAAGTGCAAATGGTTAAATACTGATCCGAGCGTCCAGATGAGTACAAATATGGATCATGAGTTGTTATCAGTAAACACAAACATGGTAAAGCTCCATCGTCTAGGTTGTGGTCATAGGCGACGAAAGGGATAAAAGCCGTCGTCTAGGTTGTTGTATAAGTCGACGAACACAATAGTGTTCCGTCGCTTAGGATTGGAACTTAGGCAACGAGCCCAAAATTTCTGTCGTCTAAGACAATAAGATGATCCGTCTCCTAAGATCTCAAATGACGAATAAGTGATCGTCGCCTAAGAGTGAAGGCTACAAACGTACCCGTTTGTTTAGGCTAGAAAACGTTCGTCGGCTAGGAACTGTCTTAGTCGACAGAGCCAAACATTTCGTTGCCTAACACTTGCTTCACGCTTCCTAGTCGACGGATCTTAAGCGACGGGCATTCTATCGGTTAGGATTCGAAGAGATGTAAACTGGGTCCTAGGAGACGAATATGTTTCGTCGCCTAGGTGTTGAATTCCAGTAGTGTATGCTTGGTTTTCATAGCTTGATTAGGTTCACCTTTTTCTTTTCCGTTAGAAATAAGTGATCCCTAAATGTCCAATAATGATTAGTGCTAGCGTGCCATGTCTTTAACCTGTCTAAGATATGACGGGGGAAAATATGTATTTGTGTCATTCTAGCTTGAGTTAAATGAAAGAGAAATTTTATTAACACATCCCTAAATGTTAGATGCACATCACTTTTTGATACAAATTAGATAAGATATTTGTAGGTACATAAAATTACCGAATGAGACATTTATATCAAAAGTAAAGAAACCTAGTTAAAAAATAATATCTCGTTTAAGACTATTATTCTCCTCTACAAAAACAACGTATGTGAAGATATCAAACCCTAATCAGAAATAGCTAGCAATAACTATAATTTCAAGTAAAAATTAAAGACAACGTAATAGATTCCAGTGGTATTTATCAACCCCTAAGCGAGGTACTCTATCTTTGATTAAAATTGATCTACTACAAAATTTAGATTTCAGGGTTTGTTGTTTAATTAGAAAGTACAAATTGAAGTTGGAAAATTAGATTTTACTGTTCACACATGTTAGGTCATTCAAAAGCATTTAGTTTGAGCACCAAACTAGAACTTGGGATGGTGTTATATATAATTATATATATACTCTTCTAGTTTGCTTGCCATTGATTTAACTCAATGAGAGAGATCTCAAGCAAAATCGGTGCCCTCGTGACGTAAGAGATCTCACTAATGTGAATTTTCTTTTAATAAATTGAGCAGCAGATCTAGAAAATATGTGTACTTAATTAGTGAATGAGTTGTGTATTTAGTAAATAAGTTGTATATTTTAAATGAGAGTATTGTAGAAAAAATTGGGTATGTGTATCTAGTAAAATGTTAAAACTATAAAATTAGTAGATGGTGTATTAAGTACGATATGTGTATCTAGTAATTATGGATGTGTTAATAAAATTTCTCTAAATGAAATAGCCTCTTTTGGCTTTCCATCCAAAAAAATAAAAAACTAATATCTTAAATGTTATAATTTTGCTCCAAGGAAATGGCCAATAGTTTCAAGTCGACTTTTGTGAACTATCTCATCAAGTCAGTATACTGAACTTTCGTAAGGTTTATAACATCCCTAGTCATGAAGGCTCTTTCGTGCTGGAATTGACCTTTCTGGTCGTTTTATTCTAAAACTGTCATTTTCACTCATAATCTAGATTATCAAATTTTAATCTTTCAATTTTTGATTTTTCAATATTTGTACCCTTTTTTTTAGGTGAAATCCACACACCCTTTTTACATTTTTAATAATTTAAATTTTGTCTTTTAACTTTGTCTTTTTATGAATGTGTTAACAAAAAAAAAAGGGTGTGTGGATTTCACATCCTTTTTTTTTTTTTTTTTTATCACAACAACTCATCATCTACAATTTAAATGCAGCAGCTCTCACTTACCAAGAGATAACCACAAGAACAAATGATCATCGTACCAAATTACCTATTTGAAATAAAAGAAATTCACTAGCCACAGTGAATGATACACATACAATGCCAAATGCCAATTTTTTAGGGAATTTTCTTTTCAATTATTGATAAATTTTCATTGTTCTTAAAAAAAAAAAGCATACTAGTGATCGATCGTTCGAGTCTTTTAAATAAACTCACAGCCTTAGCCCTTAGCTGTCCAAGCCTCTCTTTGATCACAAGCTTTTCAGTTTTCACATCCTTAGCTAGTTCTTGAAAAAATTCCAATATATCTAGCTAGATTTCAGGCTCAAACTCGATCTCGATCGACTTAAACTTAGTTGTCCAAGCGTGTTCCGTCGATCACAAATTTGTCAAAACCATTAGAAGATAGCTTTGGATTGAGTATCATAAAAAAGTTTCCACTCTAACTAGCTAGATTTCAAGCTCTAACTCAATCGATCAATCTTAGCATCCAATACACCAATCGAACCCGAGAGAGATCTTTAGCATAGACAACCCAAAAGCGTTCTTCTTGCTACTTCCTACCTCATGTTATGTTAAGACTTAAGATTAAGAGACTAACGACCCTAAAACCCTAAGTAGCTGCAGTACTGGTCCTGGTGATCGCAGTCAGAGTACAAGCCTATAACCTTACACGTGCGCTACGGTTTACGGTGCCCTAAAAGCATTGAAGTGGCCCCATTCCCCTACTCTTGTTTGCACGTGAGAGATCCGTACATCTTTGTTCCTTTTCCGTTTTCGTTTACGTTTTGCTCCAACTTTACGTCTAGAGCTAGTCAAATATAACAAGGTTTGGAGAATGAATTTTCTGATATATATTCATCTTACAGAAGAGGCTATTTATAGAGATACTACATGTACAAACCCTACGTACTATGTACTACATGTACTACACATATAGAATAGGAAAGCAATAACAAATTAATTTACATTCCTAAACTGTCTTCATGACTCACGCTAACACTCCCCCTCAAGTTGGCGCATATACATCAACCATGCCCAACTTGCTAAGTGAGTCATAAAAAGCCTTCTTAGAAACTCCTTTTGTGAGTATATCTGCAAGTTGCTCTTCTGTAGGGACAAAAGGAAAGCTAATGATTTTAGCATCTAGCTTCTCCTTTATAAAGTGACGATCAACTTCCACATGCTTAGTACGATCATGTTGCACAGGATTCTGTGAGATATCAATAGCTGCCTTGTTGTCACAATACAGCTGCATAACACTCTTGGATTTAACACCCAAATCTCGTAACACATTTCTCAGCCACAACAACTCGCACACTCCATGAGCCATACCTCTATATTCTGCTTCAGCACTAGACCGAGCCACAACCTTTTGCTTCTTACTCTTCCAAGTAACAAGATTACCTCCCACAAAGGTAAAGTATCCTGATGTAGACCTCTTGTCTGTAATATTTCCAGCCCAGTCTGCATCTGTAAAACCGCATACCTAGAGAATATTGTTGTGCCTAGAAAACATTACTCCTCTCCCTGGAGCGGACTTCAAGTACCTCAAAATCCTTACAACAGCATCCATGTGATCTACACTGGGATTATGCATGAACTGGCTCACAACACTTACTGCGTATGCAACATCAGGTCTGGTGTGTGCTAAATAAATCAGACGTCCAACTAACCTTTGATATCGAGGCTTGTCGGTAGGTACCTGATCAGGATACTCTGCTAATCGGTGATTCTGCTCAATAGGAGTATCAATTGGAGTACAATCCAACATACATGTTTCTGTTAATAGATCAAGTATATACTTCCTCTGACACAAATAGATGCCTTCACTCCCCCTGGCTACCTCAATGCCCAAGAAGTACTTAAGTGTACCTAGGTCCTTCATCTCAAACTCTGTGGCTAGCTGTTTTTGCAATCTATCCATCTCAACAATATCACTACCAGTAACAACCATATCATCAACATATATGATCAGAGCTGTTACCTTCCCTTGTTGATGTCTGAGAAACAATGTGTGGTCTGAGTTACTCTGCTTATAACCAATCTTCCTCATGAACTGTGAAAACCTTCCAAACCAAGCACGAGGTGATTGTTTAAGACCATACAAAGATTTTCTCAACCTGCACACAAAGTTACCTGAAGGAGCAGTTTTATATCCAGGTGGAAGATCCATATACACTTCCTCTATAAGTTCTCCATGAAGAAAAGCATTCTTGACATCAAACTGTTTAAGAGGCCAGTTCAAGTTAGCAACAAGAGAGAGCAATACCCGAATAGTGTTCATCTTTGCAACTGGTGCAAATGTCTCATCATAGTCAATGCCATATGTCTGGGTGAATCCCTTTGCCACCAGACGTGCTTTATATCGACTCACTGACCCATCTGGATTATGCTTCACTGTAAACACCCAGCGACATCCCACAGCCTTCTTTCCATGTGGTGGAGATACAAGTTCCCAAGTATTGTTCTTCTGTAATGCTTCCATTTCCTCATCCATTGCTTTCCTCCATTTTGGATCTCCCAATGCATCCTGCACTTTGTTAGGTACTGATACAGCAGATATTTGATTCACAAATGATTCATATGACTTAGACAATCTCTTGGTAAACATAAAATTTGCCACAGGATATTTAGCTTTGGCTTGAAGGGTAGGTTCATACTTTTTTGCTGGTTTACCCCGAGTAGACCTATTTGGTAACACATATTGTCTACTATTAGCATCACTAGTATCAACCCCATCACTAGTATCAACCCCAATAGAATTACTAACCTCAGATGGAAGATCTTCTGTACCAGGGAGACATGAGTCAGGGGTATTAGTAACATCAGGCAAGGAAGGAGGGGCAGTAACACTTTCAGCGTCTGACTCTTGAATCTCTGGAGCAATGATACCAGAATCATCTGGTGGTGCCTGTCTGTCATCTTCTTGTCCCTGAACCTCTAGTGTATCGGTAACCTCAACTGAATGACCCATCTCCCCCTCTCCATGATACAGCTCTTCAAAATATGAGTGCTCCCCCTGAAGAGCAGTATCAGAAGAGGTGTAATAGCTCATATCCTCAAAGAAAATAACATCCATAGTGACATAATACTTCCTAGTAGGTGGATGATAGCACTTGTACCCTTTCTGATGGCCCCCATAGCCAACAAACACACACTTAATCGCCCGGGCATCCAATTTACTTGACCTTTGACTCTTTGGGATATGAACAAATGCAACACAACCAAAAACACGAGCTGGGAGATTATGAAAGGAAGATAAAGAGACATAAGAAGCTAGTACCTCGAATGGTACTTTTCCCTGGAGAATAGTAGAAGGAAGACGATTAATGAGATGGGCAGATGCGGAGATAGCATCACCCCATGGATTCTTGGGACAATGGGCACTAAAGAGAATACAACGAGCCAAATCAAGTAAATGATGATTTTTCCTTTCAGATACCTCATTCTGTTCAGGTGTGTAATGTCACAACCCAGGATCCACTCCGCCGTAACACGATATTGTCCGCTTTGGGCCCACCGGCCCTCACGGTTTTGTTTCCGGCAGCTCAGGAGCAGCTTCCCAGTAGGTCACCCATCCTGGGATTGCTCTAGCATCAACATGCTTAACCTTGGAGTACCCATCCCCTCCGAAGCCGCTGAGCCACCAAAAGGCCTCGTGTTAGATTGGAGGTGGGCATGTACATATACAGCACATAACCCCTCTCCGTTTGGCCGATGTGGGATATTACAATCCACCCCCCTTAGGAGTCCGACGCCCTCGTCGGCACATTCGCACCACACGGCAGAGTGGCTCTGATATCATTTGTCACATCCCAGGACTCATTCCGCCGTAACACGATATTGTCCACTTTTGGCCCACCGGCCCTCACGGTTTTGTTTTCGGCAGCTCAGGAGCAGCTTCCCAGTAGGTCACCCATCCTGGGATTGCTCTAGCATCAACATGCTTAACCTCGGAGTACCCATCCCCTCCGAAGCCGCTGAGCCACCAAAAGGCCTCGTGTTAGATTGGAGGTGGGCATGTACATATACAGCACATAACCCCTCTCCGTTTGGCCGATGTGGGATATTACATGTAAGGACATGTTTTCTGGTGGATAATCCCATGTGTTTGTAAGAAAGACAGAAATACACGATTGACATATTCCCCCCCCCCCCCCATTATCAGAGCGAAGAATTTTAACTTTGGCATTGTACTGTGTTTGGACTTCAGAAAGGAAGGCTTGAAAAGCCGGAAAAACCTCATCCTTAGTTTTAAGAAGAACAACCCAAATAAGACGTGTACAATCATCAATAAATGACACATAGTATCGCATACCAGACACAGTGGATTCCTTTGAAGGTCCCCAAACATCAGAATGAATTAATTCAAAAGAAATGACACTTCTATTAGAAATACGAGATGAATAAGTTGAGCGATGACTCTTGCCCAAAACACAAGTTTCATAATGTAAGACTGACTCATCCACACCAATAAACAAAGAAGGCATGGATTTTTTCATAACACTAAAAGATGGATGCCCTAAGCGACGGTGTCATAACCAAACTTCACTTAGCTTGTCAGAATTGGACATTAAAGCTGCCCGGGACTGTGCTCCTGGTTTCTCCCCTACGTACGTCTGATCCAGATGAAACAACTTGCCCCTCAGATACCCCCGACCTAGTAACTCCCCAGTGAGAAGATCCTGAAAAATCACATACATAGGAAAAAAGGTCACAGAGCATTTGGATTCAACATTCAACTGTGGGACAGATATCAAATGATGGGATAAAACAGGTACATATAGCACATTCTTTAGCACTATTGTGGGAGTGATACGAACTGACCCATTTCCTAACACAGGGAAGGCCTCACCGTTAGCATTAGTAACATAAGGTACGGGTGGAGAGGATAATTCATTAAAATAAGATTTGTCATAAGTCATATGATCGGAAGCACCTGAATCAATAATCCATGTATCACCACCAACAAAGTTAGAAATATTTAAGGCCATACCTATCTTGCCACGACCAGCGACAGATGTTGAGGGTGTGGGACCTCCTGCTGTATGATGATCACATCCGACCACACCATAGATGTCTGGTTCCTGGACCAACTGGATAGCTGCTTTCGCCCTGGGACGATATGTAGGCCTTTTAGGCCTAAGATGCGGGTACAACTTCCAACAAGATTCACGAGCATGGTCACCATTGCAGTAAGAGCAAGGAGAACGAGGTTGATTCCCAAAGCCTGGTGGTCGTCCTTGCTTGTGGAAAGGAACGGAACTTGATTGCTGAAGGAGTGGTGCTGGTGATCTTGTCTGAATAGTGAGACTGGAGACTTCAAGTTGTGCTTGAGCAAGGTTGTCCTGCTGAGACTCATCCTTACGGATATATGTGAAAGCTGTAGTCAAGCTAGGAGGTTCAGTCATTCTGAGCAGCTCTCCTTTGGCACTGTTATGTTTTGCATCAAGGCCTCTCAAGAAGTGATGAACTCGCTCAAGCTCCTTTTCCTTCAGGTACCAAACAAGATCCTCCTGATTCTTGATCTTGCAAGGACGCTTCACATCAATTTCAGCCCAAATGTTCTTCAGTTTGGTGAAATACTGCGCCACTGGCTGCCCATTCTGTTGCATTGCTGCAGCAGTACACATCAACTCATGAACCTGTATGAAATCAGACTCATTAGTATATAAATCTTCCAATGTCTTCCAAATTTCCTACGCAGTATCACATTGCTCCACCAGGTCAACTATTTCCTCATTCATGGCCTTGTACAAAACTGACATCACAAGACCATCATCATCTTCCCACTTAGTGTAAGCAGCAACATTACTTGCACTAGGGACCTCAATCACCCCAGTTACATGTCCCATCTTGTGCATCCCTCGGAGATGAGCCGTCATGATTTTCTTCCATTTTCGGAAATTGGTTCCATTGAGTTTGGTCCCCCCAAAGGAACCACTTTCAGAATTCTTGACTGATACTTCAAACTTCTGAACATCATTGACCTGAGAACTTTCCTCTCCAGAACCCATTATAACACAAATGCCAAATCAGTAATTTATGCAGCGACAACAATAAAGCAAGGATGAGAAAACCTGCTTTGGGTGCACCTGCACTGTCAGTGCACTGGCACTGCCAGTCACCAGCAACTGAAACCGGGTCGGGTCACAACAGACGAACCGGGTCGGGTCTGAGCAAGAAGCAGAACCGGGAGCAGAACCGGGTCGGGGAAGGCTTGTCGGCCGCGTCGTCAGCGTCGTCACGTCTGGGTCGAGACGACGACGGAGATGCGGATCAGGCCGGACGTCGGACTGGACGGGATGACGTCTTCTGGGCGGAGATGACTGCCAAGGCACGGCGACGGCTTCTGGGATCGGCGGCAGTCTTAGGGCAGACGATGGCACGACGGAGATGCGAGTCAGGCCGACGTCTTCTGGGCGGAGATGATAGCCAGGGGACGGCTAGGGACCGGGGACCTCGTGCTCTCCCTTTCTCTTTCTCACTCTCTCTGAAGAAGAAACACCTGAACGAAAAAAAAAAAAAAAAAAAAAAAAAAAAAAAAAAAAGCACCCGAACGGAAAAACGTCGTCCGGAGAATAAAAAATTGTTGGGAAAAACGTCAACGAAATCGCAGCGGAAAAAACAAAGAGACAAAGTCCTTTCGGATCTTTGCTCTGATACCAAGTCAAATATAACAAGGTTTGGAGAATGAATTTTCTGATATATATTCATCTTACAGAAGAGGCTATTTATAGAGATACTACATGTACAAACCCTACGTACTATGTACTACATGTACTACACATATAGAATAGGAAAGCAATAACAAATTAATTTACATTCCTAAACTGTCTTCATGACTCACGCTAACAGAGCTAGAGCCAACTCAAAAAGAACAAAATTTAGTGAAAATTAGGCAATAAAATCAGTGAAATGATGAAAGAACGACCCTCTTGTTATCAATCAAATTTTGTTAACTCAAGATATTCATCCTAAATAAAGACGTTTTATTGATGATAAATTATATATATATAGTCATTCTCAGCTGCGGAGGTCCGCACCAATGGTTTTGGTGCGGATTTCCATTTTTGCACCACTTTTCGATCGAATTTCTGAATCTCCACCGTCTGGTATCTAGATAATATTGTGTAGATCATCTCTGCAAAATTTCAGCCAATTTGGTAATCGTTAAGGCCCTCAAAATTGCGTTTTTCTGTTATAAACATGAACGGTTCATGTTTGACAAAATTCAGTCCGTCAATTTGTTTTTCGAGTTTGAGGGCCTTAACGATTACCAAATTGGCTGAAATTTTGCATAGATGATCTACACAATATTATCTAGATACTACACGGTGGAGATGAGGAAATTCGATCAAAAAGTGGTGCAAAAATAGAAATCTGCACCAAAACCATTGGTGTGGACCTCCGCACCTGAGAAAGACTGTATATATATATATATAACTTAAATTTTTTAGACGTGAAGTAGATGTCATGTAAAAAAGTTGGATTTTGCACGAAAGTTTAGTAATCCAGCCAAACGAGTCAGATTCTATACATCAGAGAGATGTACCGTAGATTTTAGGTTTTATGTATATCAACATAATCTTTTGCTCTAACTCGGTACTTGGTTGTCTTCCTTTCTTGAATCATAGTTCTTATACAGAGGTAGAGATTTTCCAACGATAGCGAACTGATTCGCAAGAACTCTATCTTTTAGGATTAGGAGCCGGTTGTGATCACAGGTACTCCAAATCCAAACCCTAAGAACCATAAGCTAAGCCAGTCAACGAGGCCGGGCTGGGAAAGAATTAACTTTGATGTTGTTTGCTTGAAAAAAAAAAAAAAAAAAAAAAAACCCTAAAATAACTAAAAAATAGTTTAGTGAGTGAAGTCACTCACTTCACTTGAGGTAGTTTAGACTTCAACTGTCAAACAATTCCATTTCTTAAAGATTTGCAAATATCACTTTCTGCATGCTCATAATCTGGTTTTTCCCAAAAATACACTGTTAAAACAGCATTTCCAAATGTGTCTGAGTTTCAGTCATAAGTATCAAAGTGATCCTAAAATTGCAAAAATCAGTAAATCACCAACTTCAATCAACCAAAAGGTCTTTTATAAAGTTATGAACATGTACATGAATCAACCCTATGGGAAAAAGCTTCATTACAAGAACTAAGGTGAAGGTGAAAAGCAGGGTTGCAGTAGACACCAACAATTCCTGATTTTGCATAGGATGAAAACAAACTAAGAAACAAAAGAAGGTACAAACATTCCAACAAAGAAAGAAATCAAATGCTAGCACTCTATTATTCAGTCTTGAGTTTTACTATCCTCGAGCCAACTAGTATACATTAACAGTACGTTAAACTAATATGTCCAGAGGCTGCGAGACTGGGAATATCATGTCAGCCAGCAATATTGTACGACACAAGAAAACAAATCAACACCATTTCCTCCACTTTTAGCCTTTCTGCATTTTTTCCACATATGCCTGCAAGAAATGTAGATACCAATACAGTTAAAATAGTAAAAAGTTAATAAAGAGACATAACTGTTTGACATGTTTAAAGATAATAGTACATTATTTGCATTCCACTGGAAGCACCCACAAAGACTACCAACCATAGTAACAGATGCACTAAATAATAATAAACAAGGTATTATTAAAGTATAAAAGAAACACAACAGAGAGTGATGACGATCAAGATATTAGAATCAGACGGCAAAACTTTCTGGCTGCAATAGATCACTTAAAGAAAGGACAAGATAAATCATGTCATTTACGTATTTGTTTGCCGTAAGGCAAGTTAAAGTTCCTAAAAAGAATTTTAAGATTCCTTCATACTTTCTCATAACAGATAATATGCAGGCTATAAAATAGTTGAACCAGACTAAAAGCTTCACATTGATGCTTTAAAGACAAAAATGTATGTGTGTATACACGTGTGTGTGCGTGGTACAGCGCCTGTCTCTGAAAAACTACATGCTAATTGGCTGAAGTTTGAATATCTATAAATTATAAACGATAAACGTTCACCTTGGCCTTACAAGGCCTCCAATGAAACTCTTCACATGACATCACACCCCAGAGTCCCAGACTTCCAAATCATACAGGGTAGGCTGATAAGGTTGAAGAAGCTTTGCCATCTCATTTAAGGCAACAGATGCTAGTAAAAGTTAGAAAGGATTCTAGTTTCTTTCTAATTACTTCCAAACCATATTCCATTTCAACTGAGGAAACAATAAAGACCAACAATTTTTGTTTCTTTGGTAAAAATAAAGGAATCTGACATATGGGCAACAAAAACATCTTAAGATAAAACACACTAAGGAATTCCGAAATCCAGTACTTCTCCCTCAATCTAATTCTCTCTGTATTTGCCAAAACAGAAAAACGAAAAATATAGAATAGAAAACGAAAAGAGAAAAGTACATGTTAATTCCCAGTGGTTTGTAAAAAAAGATTGTCAAACACTGTATTGGAGTTCCAATGGTTAGTATTAAGGCCAAGTCGATTTCCTCTCATTAGGGGCTTTAGTATTTCAAAATCACATGGAATCCAATCCCTTTGCACTAAAGCCATAGCTACTTAGTAACCATACACCATGGAACCCATCCCCAAAAAAAAGGAACCTCCATAGCCAGAGTATATATATACAAAGCTAACAAGTTGAGACACAATTCCCCCTAAATTCAAGATAAACTGCAGCCTACAGCGCTGACCTCTGTCCTACTAGCTCCAACCATATGAAGTGAAAATGCAAAACACAACTCTACAGTTTTAGCCTGTCTTACTAATTACTCTTTTTCTCTGTCCCTCCAACACATTCTTCGTAAGTTTCTCAATTCTTTTGACTCACTTCTCTTGCGATTCCACAAAGAGGAAAATGTAAGCTCTCTATCTCTAGAGAATAAATAGAGAATTAGAAACTCTGCCAACCAACATTTTTCTACCTTCAGCACAGCACGCAAAATCAGAAATACATTATAAGCACAATCCTTTCTTATTAAACAAAGAATAGGTGTGACAGAAGCAGACATAAGGCATTCTTAAAAATCAAACGCTCCCGTGCTGCTAAATAATGATTTCTCCTACGCTTCAGCCAACCCACAGTAGTTCCCCATAAGCTTGTCAAAACTTTTGATTCACTTCCTTTGGAATTCCCCATAAGCTGACTATGCTCTAATCCATTGCAGTCCCCTTCGGATTCCATTCTATCAACATCCATGTACCATGCTTTAGCTTCCCACACTTCAGCTTTCAATTCTTCTCTTCTCTTCCCACCCAAGGAAAGAGTCACTGGATTAACTTTATAACCGTTGTTTGGTATTTGTCGGACTGAAGGGAACAACTTTAATGCCAAACCGAAACATTAAATACAAGAACAGAACAAAAATCTCTCCACATCTTTCTCACCAACTATATACCACACAGTCCAGCTGATTTAACTCCACATCATGTAATGGAAAGGCATTACATGTAAATTACAAATACTAATATGAAAGCAAACATGGTGCAGTAATGAGTATATGCATCTATGCATCACTTGGTCTCACCTTCTCCTGTTTGGGTGGAATATACCCAATATGAGCCCGTAGGAGAGTACATCCCTCGAATGGACCACCTTTCAGATGATAGATTCCTCACACAGAGGCTACCCTTGAAAATAGATTCTCCCTTGCCATACCTTTGCAGAAACTGTCAATCTTTGAATGCACAACCTGTCCCCTCCCGCACCACCCCAACCCCCCCCCCCAAAACCAAAAAAAAATACTTTAGTATTCTTGATAAGATTTGGTGCAGGATAGCTGCCCCGGACAGCGCTACCAACCTTACTACAATGAGTGGGGCATTAATGCAGGTGGGTATGTCCTCATCATCCTGCCTGTCATTCGTCCATCATACTCTATAGTCTAATGATTCCAGTCAGTTTTTCTCTTGGGGTGGTTGAGGGATCACTTCCTGTGTGGTTTGTTCCTACAGACTATTTTGGTTTGATGTTGTTATCCATTGTTGGTCTCGTCTGTTTCCTTCGTGTTGTATGGGTTTGCCATTGTTCCAAGTTCTCACCATTCTACATTTGGTGGGGAATATGGAGGGAAGGATAGAATGAAAAAACAAAAAAGTGAGTGACTCCAAAGTGGATTATTCGCTTTATACACAGATCTTTTCTTATTCTTATCATCCTTCAAAATTATGACGATGCAAATTTTACATTTATTTGCTATAGGAGCACTCTGCATACCAAACAAAATATGCAGATGATAAAATATGAATAATGTATACAAATAATAGTAACAATAATGCTGATGATGGTACAAGACAAAACAAAAAAGGAACGGTCATCTATCACGGAGAGCAATAAAACTAATTAAGCACATTATATTTATAGTGAAAGGATAAATCATAGAAAAGCAGCAAAATTAAAAATTTAATCAGTAGATGTTCCAGTCTAAAAGTGACTCACCTGTACAAGTTTTGTCAGCTTCGGTTTTGAAAAGGACAAATAACTGTCAATCTTTTCTTGTGTCTGTGGAATATTAGCCCCCGGTATGGTACCAGTCACTTTGTCAACCACCTTCTTCACTATGGTTTTGTAGGCATCTTTGCTGACTTGACCATCTTTCCATGAGGGTTTCAAAAGATCTTTAACGAACTCCGCAAGAGCAAATTTAAATGCACGAATCCCTTTCCCTTCCTTGGGTTTCTTGCCCTCATCAGCCCCATCTTTATCTGTGACCTCCAAGGGACCATTTTCTGGGGAATCGCTCTCTTCTTCTGCTTTCTTCCTCACCTCAACGCCAAGTTTATTATTTCCATCAGGCTGGTGGCTCTTACGCCTAGGTTCTTCTGAATTACGAATCTGGTGGTTATCATTCAACGGCTTCTCGAACTTTCCATCAACACTTGTCGTACCTGTGCTATTTAGCACAAGGCAAGCAGAGTTGTTACTGTGTTCATGCTTCTTAAGTTCCATGCTATTAGATGTAGGATCGTATGGCTTCTGAGACAACATGACTGGATCTGGCCGAATATCTGAAAGCTGGTCAGAAGATCCTTCAGATTTGGAAAAGGGAGGAGCATTCAATGCATTATGAGAATTTAAAGCAGCATAAAGGTGTGGAAGATGGTGTCCATTTTCCAATAAATGAGCCAGAGAGGCTGAAAGACTGGTCAGTTGTGTGAGATCTTTACCACCTACCACATTAGGCAATGGAGGATGGCCAGTAACTAGTGATGGCTTTGAATCCCCTATATCTAACTTGATGACAGAATTCCTCTGTGCTGATAGTGTATCTTGTGGATTTACAAGTCCTCCTTGCGTGTGAGAAGGGACAGGTGCTTGACTTTGCCCAATTGTGTTCAAGCCGGGAAAGGGATAAGCAGTTGAACTCTGCACACTATGGTCAAAGCTTTGGTGTGACATGATATTTGCAGAAACATTGAGGTCACCGTGAGAACTAGCAGTTCTATCAATTGCATTCTTGCCATCCTGTGGCAATCCAATGGAACCACCTTCCCTTACGTCCTGGCTGTGTAGATAATTAGATCTTTCAGCTATCATTGGTTGCATAACTGAAGCACCACCATGTACCTGGCCTGAAGCCTCTCGCATTATATCTTGGTTGCTAGCTTTTTGAGAAGTATCATTAAGTCTTGAAGATTCTGAACCCCGTGCAAGGTGACCATGCTCTTCTCTGCTGATATTGTTTGACTTTTGCAATGTATAATTCCAATCCGGAGACATATCTTGTTTGCAAGCATTTAAAGAAGTATCATTAAGTCTTGAAATTTCAGAACCTCGTGTAATGTGGCCATGCTCTTCTTTCCCAATATTGGAGGGTTGCAATGTATAATTCCAATCCGGAGACATATCACCAAGCCATTTTTCAGAATCTTTTGACTTGGCACCTACTTTTTCCTCCTTCCACAGTTGTGCTTCCTTATCATTCTTCTTGGTTGGTTCATGATTAACACTTGGGTCACCACGCATTTCTTTCTCGTTGTTATGACCATGCCCCCATCTATTATCATTCATAGACCAAGCATTTGACCTTCGCTCCGGAACGCCAATATTTCCGTTATTATCTGCAGCCAACTTTGCTGACTCTGGCAGAGCTGCAGTATCACTCCATTTTTGTCCATCCCATGCATGGTCTGCATCATTTCTATGTTGGCCCAGGGCCCATCTGCCATCCCGTGGCCTTCCGGTATTATTTGAAGGGCTCAACTTTGCAGAATCCGATGGAGTGCCATTCCATTTTGGACCATTCCATGCCTGGTCTGTATCATTTAAATTGTGGCCCAATCCCCACCTGTCATCCCGTAACCTTCTTTCAGAGCTTACATGTGACTGAATATCATGGGAAAACCGACAATAGTTTTTGTTCCGACAATTTCCCGCGGCAAAAAATCTGCAAGGAATATCACCACTCCTGCGGGGTTCATGCTCAGCACCTCGCTCTGTAGAAGCATCTCTTCTCCTTCTATCACTGTCCCTTTCCCTGTCATTGTCCCTTTCTCTAGTAATCTCATTTGCATTACCTTTACTGAACCCATCAGAAACTCGGAGATTATCAAACCTGCTAGATGCCTCCCTCCTCGACTTCCCATTCACATAATCATTACTATACGAAGACCTTCCACTCTTTAATGGATTATCCCCTGCAATAGGGGCTGTAGGATATTTTGGACCGCTGCCTTTCCTGTGCCTACCTTCCCAGCTATCATCATAACTGGAATTGCCCTCATGTAGTAACTGACAGTCACTTCCTCTCCTGCATCTTCCAGCAGCAAAATCCTTGCACACTTGAGCTGAAACTCCTGATCTGCTTCTACTTCTGTCAAGGAAAACTGATTCTCGCCTATAGCCACGATCTGGACTCCTACTCCAGCTCTGGCTTCTACTCCTGGTCCAGCTTCTACTTCTACTCCTACCCCTGCACATAAACATCTGATAAAATAAGATACAAACAAGTGCTAATGGGGTTCAACTAGGAGGACATAAACTATCCAGCCAGATGACTCAATTTCTAACCCCAAAAAACATGAGATTCAAATCAATGAACAACTGAAGGGGATATCTAGCAACAAAACCAATAATACATAAAGAAGTCCTGGCCAAGAGTTATTCAAACACTGTTATAGATAAACAAAAAGGATGCATGAGAAGAGCACATAGTCCCTTGCTGTGCAAAGAGGAGAAAAGATTATGTATGTCATTGACATCAGGACATAGTAAAGTTTCGAAAACACGAATCAATGCTATCTATGTTACTTACGCACGTCTGTAACTGTGACTCAGAAATTATATGAATGGAAAATCTAACCTCAGTGACCTGCTCCAACCACTTTTGGGGGACCGACTACGATGTTGTCTCCACTCTTCAAGACCAGGAGACATCCTTGTGCTGCAATTTCCATCTTCTTCCCAGACCATGGAGTCTTCCGTGTATCTGCTGCCGCCCTTACTGATACTTTCATTCCTATGTGAGCTTCTGCTTCCAGGCAAATGTTCCCTGGTTGGCAATCCTAAACTACGCTTAGATCTCTGCATATCATTCGTCTCTAACCCAGACCATTTTGGAGCATTACTACCACCAAGCTCTGGAGAGTGCCACTCACGTCCAGATCCTTTATGATGAAATGGCCTACCTTCTTTTCCCATCCAACCATCATCTGGTATATTTGCATCTTCAAACTGAGGCTCTTCAGATAAATCCCATTTAGAGGAGCGTTTCCTGCTGCTTCTACTCATTTCTTTGCGACTGAGAGCAGCAGCGGTTTAACTTACTGTCACTCAGTAAAATCAGGAGACTGAAAAAAAAAATCAGGAAAAACAAGGTCAATCTCAATGACATACAATTTATGATGCACGGATATGCCAAAATGACTGTGTATCCCATACCAGATACTTTGTATGAAACAACATACGACAATCACTATTTGCTTTTTTGCTTAGTTAATCTCTCTCAAAGACTTCACCAAATAAGCCTTTTTCCGCTAAAGTGCAGAAATATGGTGAAATGCATACTGTTAAGGAGCAAGAAATGATAAGTGATTTCATTGATTTGACATTATTGAGGATTAACTAGATAGATGATCAGTTTCTTTCGATTCAATTCAGTTAACATCATAATTTTTCTTTTTTTTAAAAAGAAACAACATTTTATAAAACAATAGCCAATGTATGAGGAGGCGGACAAGATTCAAATAGACATCAGAAATGAAATCTCAATTAGACAATTAGATTCAAGATCCAACAAGAATAAGGATGCAGAAGACAGAGATAATACACACATACACACATATTCATATATGAAATATGAACATATAAACATATAAATATATTAACAAAGAAAAGGAGTATGGGTGGGGGGCTTACTACCCAAGGACCCCTTTAACTAATCCCCTCTGACCTTTCCAAAACTTAAACCAGGAACTACCAGTACCAATAAGTCCTTCAGGTGTGTCTACGATTTCAAAAATTATGTCCATAATTTAAAAGAGGGTCAGTAAAATTAAGTTTAGACATGAACCTCACACAACTGTCATGGGATCAGAGTTAATTATCAACTATAATTGGACCGCGCTTTTCCATTCCAATCTGTTGCATTTGGGATGCTAGCAGAACACATCAATTCCCTTTACACAAGTAAATATGCCACACGTTAAGATAATCCACTTAATTTCATAAGGTGCCCATTTGGAGTAACAAAGCCAACTTAATCACTTGATATGTCTCAAGTGGGTTAAGAAGGTAAACATCATGTGTGATCTATTAATAGAATAAACACCCAACACAAGATGTCCATTCAATCATTATTAACATCCAAAGTTGGGAAGATGGCATTTCAGTATAAAAGAAAACATACAAAATACTTGAAACAAGAGCTATTCAGAAGTCCAATGGCCATAAATTTGCCTAAAAACTCCCACATTCACAAGTATTGAAGAAATATGCTCTCAAGTACAGTGAAGAGAATTCCTTGTATTAAAATGAATTTATCTGCCAAACATTGACCTTAATAATTTTTACACTTTAATAAAACACACTTGGAACAGAATCCTTCACATATGTTATCAGAATCTAAATGAATTTCCAAACAATCCCAGTCTTCCTTAGCAACTTCAGATCCCAGTTGCAATATCTATATACCGAAAACAGCTACACGATTAGCTGTGAATGCTTACCACCAGGGAATGAAGATATTATCATTTGTCTCCAAAAAAGAACCAAATTCAACAACCAGACACCTGCTCGACTTCTATACTCACACTCTTGCCCTTGCAAATCTTTTGAATCCTCTGGACAGATAATTAATATCTTTCTGTGCTCCAGACAGTTTGCTAAACCAGATAAAAAAGAAACTTGTTCGATGAACAACTATTTCTATCCACTTATTCAAAAGATGAATGCTGCAACCTTTAAGAACTTTATGGTTTTAGGCTCGTCCATCAAATCATCGTAAGAGTGACCAAAAACTGAGCATAAAGGGCATCAAAAGTGAAGGTTGAAGCATTCTCTTCTGAGTCCTTGGATTATTAAGTATTTCTATCCTCAAAAGCTTTCAGAGCAACTTCCAGTCTAAAGATTTATCCAACAATTTGTACTACTATATCCAATGTAGCACCTGTGGAAAGATGCTATTGTAATCAGTTACATTGAATGAAATTGGCAATTCCTCCATGCAGTGACCTCATGAAAGTACTGCAGAAAATTATACTAGATATCAGCACCCAGGTAAATGTACCCTGATAGAGTAACATAGATCTACAACACACACTATGGCTTATCTACCAAGGTACCTAGGCTACCGAAGAAAGCGAAAGTCAAAGAATGAGAGAAGAGCAGAGAAAAAATTCAGAACAAAAACCAAAATCATAAACGACGATAGACATTTACCAAAGGCTTCCCAAAAAAATATATTAAAAACTCATCCTCCCCTCACTCCTATCCGCTCCTTTTTGGGCTGTCCACCCATTCAAAATATCCTCCACTTTTCTCTACACCTTCCACTGAGATCCTTCTGTCGACCCCAAACGAAGATACCATACAAAGACCTCGTCTTTTCTAGTTCAAGTTTTTATCCTCAACTATTGTCTAAGAACATAAAACACATCATACAAGTAAGATCCAACTAGTTGATACCGCTCATCGGGGAAGTAAGTTTAAACTAGTATAACCAATACAATCAACAGAATTTAACCGCCGCAGTGGTTCACACCCCATTCAATCATAATCATCAAAATTCCAAGAAGTATAAAAACATCATAATTTATTCAACAACAAAAAAAATGATCATATTTTACCAAGAACCACACACACAAAAACCAAAATAGCAGAGTCACACTAGGGCACCAAATCTCAAAATTTCACAACGGATTCGATAAACCCACTTCAAAGAACATATCATTCAATGCAAAGTATGAATCTCGCTAATACAGTTAGCGGAGACAAAACACTAACCCCATTGAGATCCAATTAAAGAAAGAGAAGCAGTGAAAGTGCAAAGCCCTAAAGTAGAGAGGGTTTTAAAGCGAACTTACATGGAATCGGAGAAACCCTAGACGGCGTTGGGCATGTTGGAACTGAGCGAACTAGTCTGCGCGTCAAAGGAGAGGACAGAGTGTGTCCTCTGAGCGAGGAAGCGAAACAAGATTCTCTCTTTTTTTTTGTGTCTGCTGAAACTACTATCTTGCTTCTACAGTCAAATTCTCTCTTTCGACTAAATTGGGGTTTCTGCACTATTGATTTTTCCACAAATCCCACTTGTGTTTTTCCTTTTTATACTTAAGTTTATTTTGGAAATGCTTCAGTGTACCCTAATACATTAGGGATACTCGGTTCAAATCTTAGCTTGATATAGGAGGAACTGTTATTAGATCGCTCTAGGTCTCAGTAGCTCATTCGACTATAATTTTTCTATTTAAATTTATGATGTCATTTGTCAAGTGAATTTTAAATTTTCACCGTTACTTATATGATAATTAATTAACTATGTCACCAGTGGAGTTCATCGAGTCACTAACTAACAAGGAGATTCATGCCCAACCACCATTAAATTTACATCCAATGGTTGAGAGCAAACTTAAGTGATCAATCTTCTTTCTCATGGCGTAGATTATGGCCAGTAGACCTATTCTTGTAGCTGGGTTAGGCTAGAACATTGAAGATGGAAATCACATTGACATTTAGACCGACATACTGTAATACAAATGTGGTTGCTTTGAGTCGAGAGCTTGGGAAGAAGCAACAATTTGAGAACTATTATCTCATTGCGTTGAGATTCTAATCATTTATCTTAGCTCTAACGTTTTTAAAGACATAACCGAAGAAACAAAAATACAATCAAAGGCATCCTTACATCTTGTACTTGGGTCAGTGAGTCCATGATTTTGAATAGCATGTCGTTCAACATGATGGACTGTGACTGAGATTGGGCCTGCCTTTTGGGCCTGAGGTTCGGACTCTTTTTTGTGGACTCTCTTATGCTCTCTGTAGGAAACTAAACACGTATTATTGTGCCTCATGCATCTTTTGACGTTGTGAGTCTATTTTCTATACTATTTTTGCATTTCCTTTATTTCCCTGTCTGCAAGCTTATCTAGCATATAATCTATTACCTAAATGATTATAGACTCACTTTGATTATCAAGTGAGCAAGAGTTGTGTAAGGAGAATATATGAATCAATCGATCTTATTTGCCCTTTGTACGCAAGGCAGTGGATCAATTCATGTTGTAATCTCTACCTTCGATGGAATGAATATCTTTATCTCAAAAAAAAAATATCAAATTGGACAAGACAATTGATTTCTTTTAATTAGTAAATAGGACAGTTAATGAATTTAGCAAAACAAAAAAAATATGAGTAATAAATGAACGAATTGCTATTATTTTTTTTTTGAATAGGGTAGAGGAAACTTGCCTACATACGAGGCTCATCTCGACTCCTATTATTTATATAAATAGAATGGTGATTGACTAGGGGGGACGTAATACCTTGACCCCGGCCATCACTAAAAACATTACAAAAGTCCTCATAGAGTACATCTTGAAGAAAATCAGAGGGGGGGGGGTCTCCAAGACACCCATCAACACGGTAACCTAGGCTAGCAAAGTGTGTCAATCTATGGGCAACACCATTTGCTTCACCATAAATATGTCTAATATCAATGACATCAAACATGTTCATAAAAGCTACTTTATTCACTAGTACAGTTTTGTACGAGTTTAGATTTATATAATAAAATTTTGCTTCGTGCAGAGCTAGCACCTTACATTAAGACGTGTTTTGGGGTGAAACTTAAAGAGCAAAACCGTGAGGATCGTTGGGCCCAAAGCGGACAATATCTCAATGGACTGGGTCGGGCTGTTACACTTTCATCATTCAAAGAGTTTAAGGTTAAGGCGTGTAATAACTGCCATTAAGAGTAGATTTCCCCTCTCGAAGACAATGTCTTAGTGTAGCAAGTTTATGGCGTCCTACCCTCCAAGGTACAACAATTGTTAATCCTTGTAAGCGTACACTCACATACTTGAATCCTAGAACTGCTTAGATCTTTCTTTAGTGAAATAAAGAATAGAGAACTTCTCAAATAAGAGCTCCAACGAAGTAGAAAAAGAGAGAGAAAAGATGAAAGAGGTGGTGAATGATAAAGACTGTTGTTTTCTTGTATTTCGGGAAGTGGTTTATATAGGATTTCTTGAGGCTCATTTATGTGTCTAACATTATGTTTGAATTGAATATGAAATTGAATGACATGTAACGGTTAAAAACATAATGATAATAAGACTTTATATGAAATGAAACCAAAAAATAATGAAAATAATTAGAACATATTGCAATGATAGATTTCATTACTTGTGTACCCGTTACGACGATGATAATTTCGATTTTGAAATATCTTAAAAAAAAAATTTGAGCGGATTCTACGCAACAAGGTGCATTTACACCATTTATGCGCAAGTTCTCAAATCGCCGTATGCGAATATCAAATGAAGACTAGAGACCCTAAATTCCTTTTTTCTATTTTTATTTTTGATCCGATCAAATTAAGTGCCCATAATAAAAATACTTCATTTTTGACCTTGCGTTATCACCACCTGTGTTGGAAACATTTGAGACAATTTTTTTGGATTTTAATTTTGTTAACGGTATTAATACATATGTATAAAAATTTGACGTGAATGACCGAATAAAAATATTATATATTAATTACTCGGAACCAAATTAATTGACTCGTTTTTGGCGAATAAAATCACCTGTTAAGTTTTCCGTTCAGGCTTATTTATCCCTTTTGTGCAAGTCGATCCTTCTCCCAGTCAATGCTCCTCCCCCGTGGACTTTCCTGCCCATCATCAATTCATCATCGTTTTCCCTTCTCTCCTTAAACAGTAACCAACCCAGATCCAATCTCGCGACAAATTCCAAACCAGAGAAAACAGACCCAACTGTTTGATTTTGCCCCCCTTTCCGCTTTCATCTCTATTCCCTCCTCCATTTCTACTGTGACTCTGTGAATCCGTGACAGACAGAAGAACAGCCGAAAGCAAATTCCACTCACCCAGCCCCGTGACTCAGTCCCTCCCCTCGTGACCCCTAAATTACACCAATTCAAATTCCACTCATTGAGCCAAAAAAATCCAAATTGGAAATAATGACCCAAATTGCTACCTTCCAATTCCAAAGCGTTTCTCTATTGGCGCATTAACTGAATCCCTTCTATGACCACCCATCATAGAAAATCCATAAAACCCAGCTTCCCCTCACTCTCGAAGCCATGTTCCTCCCTCTCCAAAACCTCCAAATTCATCCTCATCTCCATGGCCTCCCTCGTCTTCGTCTCCCTCCTCACCCTCACCCTCTTCCTCTCCCTCTCCTCCGCCGCCCGCCACCACCACCCTAAGCCCTCCGCCACCAAATCCGCCCTAACCCAGATCCAACTCGCCTGCAAAGCCACCCGCTTCCCCGACACGTGTCAATCCTCCCTCTCCCAGCTCCCTGACCTCCCTCCAAACCCCACCCCCGTCGAGACCATCGCTCTCGCCGTCCGCGTCTCCTCCGATGGGCTCCACACGGCCCAGAACATGGTCACCGACATTCTCGGAGCTTCGAAAGGAAACCAGAACCGCACCACCGCCGCGAACAACTGCCTCGACGTGCTTAAGAATTCCGAGTACCGCGTTTCTCGCGCCACCGAGGAGATGTCACGTGCGCGGATTAAGAGCGCACGTGCCGCGTTCAGCGCCGCGCTGCTGTACCAGTACGACTGCTGGTCGGCGCTCAAGTACGCCAACGACACCCAGATGGTGAACCAGACGATGTCGTATCTCGACGGGCTGATCGGTCGGTCCAGCAACGCCCTCAGCATGATGTTCTCCTACGACAACTTCGGCAACGACACCTCCCTGTGGGCCCCGCCCAGGA
Organism: Fragaria iinumae; assembly: GCA_009720345.1. Taxonomy (NCBI): domain Eukaryota; kingdom Viridiplantae; phylum Streptophyta; class Magnoliopsida; order Rosales; family Rosaceae; genus Fragaria; species Fragaria iinumae. Next base: position 17,226,874 of record CM019117.1, on the reverse strand, counting down.
CGGAGCGCGACGGGTTCTGGGAGCGGACCGGCGGGTCGGGTGACTTCTCCGGCGGCGGAGGAGGAGGAGTGCCGAAGGGTCTGAAGGCGGACGTGACGGTGTGTAAGGAGGAGGGGTGCGAGTGCCGGACGGTGCAGGAGGCGGTGGATAAGGCGCCGGAGAATTTGGGAGAAGGGAAGAGGTTTGTGATTCAGATAAAGACTGGGGTGTACGAAGAGACGGTGAGGGTGGGCTTAGCGAAGCGGAGCCTGGTGTTCCTCGGCGACGGGACGGGCAAGACGGTAATTACCGGGTCGTTGAACGTGGGCCAGCCCGGAGTCACCACTTACAATTCAGCCACCGTCGGTAGGTCACTGTTTCCATTTCTTCACGTCTCATTCATATTTGCACTGCATGCCGGCGCGTGCCTGTCACGTGGATGGTAGATGTCGTAGGATTTAGTTCTGTTTTTTTTTGCTTGGTCGGATTTATTTCTCAAATTTCTTTTTTAATTTCCAGTAGAGAAATCTATTCAAAAAAAAAATTCAGTAGAGATTAATTATCGGTTACGATATTTTATCATGTTGTGGAGTGCGTGGTTATTTTTGTTTTTGACGTTAGGGGTAGGAAATGCAGTACATGCTGGAGCACACTAGCTCACTCAATAGTGGAAGATGGGTCAGATGAAGTGTAGGTGTTATCGGCATGGGTGGGGTGGGTAGGTTCTTAGTTTAGCTTGTTGCCCAACTACGGCTAGCTTTTTGTGTTCCTCACATGGATGGATAATGGGGACTCATTTTTCTGGAGATGACATGATTAGTAGTATCTTAAACGTAACTAAGATTACATGATTTCACTTAGCTACTTATTTGTTAAATGTTATCAGCAGAATTCTATGTAGTCACATCTCTTTGATAAGGTAGGATAGATGATTACATTGTCTTCGTGTCATTGCGGTGAATAATCTGTTGCATCTTTGAGTTTTGCCATATTATCTGAATTGCTTGCTAATGCACGCAATAATCTGTTATGTCTGGGAATTGATTTCACCATTGCACTAAACTGATCAGTGTCATTTTAATATGGAAACAAGTTACTGAAATCTACTTAAGCTGACAAATTTCATTTGGCATTGATGATGATTAATTGTATATTATGCAGGGGTTCTTGGTGATGGGTTCATGGCCAGTGGTCTTACAATTTCGAACACAGCAGGCCCTGATGCCCACCAAGCAGTGGCTTTCCGATCAGACAGTGATCTATCTGTGATTGAGAACTGTGAATTCTTAGGAAATCAGGACACTTTATACGCACATGGAAACCGTCAGCTCTATAAATCGTGCAAAATCCAAGGCAATGTGGATTTCATCTTTGGAAACTCAGCTGCCATTTTCCAGGACTGCAACATCCTTGTTGCTCCCCGACAACTCAAACCCGAGAAGGGTGAAAACAATGCCGTCACAGCCCATGGCAGGACAGACCCTGCACAGTCAACAGGTTTCGTGTTCCAAAATTGCTTGATCAACGGAACTGAAGAGTACATGAAGTTGTATTACAGCAAGCCCCAAGTGCACAAAAACTACTTGGGGAGGCCGTGGAAGGAGTATTCAAGGACGGTTTTCTTAAACTGCAGTATGGAAGCTCTGATTACCCCGCAGGGTTGGATGCCTTGGAGTGGTGATTTTGCTTTAAAGACACTTTTCTACGGGGAGTACGGGAATACTGGAACAGGTTCAGATCTGACCCAGAGAGTGACATGGAGCAGCAAAATTCCGACCGAGCATGTTGGTACATATTCAGTGCAGAATTTTATTCAGGGAGACGAGTGGATGGAGACCATTTAGAGGAATATAGGGGAATTTAAATGCCCCTCTTTGAAATAATACATCAATTCAACTAGGGCAGTACTGCATTGTAGGAAGAGATGCATTTTAGTGCCCTCTTAGAAATGTATCAACATAAGAATTATTGGTAAATTATACGGCCTTCATCCTTATTTGTGGTCAGAGGCCCACAGTAGCAACCCCTCTAGAACTAACGTAAGCAGTTGTCGTACGGGTCGGAGCTAAAACATTTACCAACATTGATCGTCCTTCACAGCCGGCCACCCCACATCCCTTTGAAAGTCCTTGAAGGCGAGGCCGGCCGTAACCCTGATGCTAACTGGATAGTGAGGTTTGAACATCTAGAATGTCGCATACGTTGAACAATCAAAGTGAGAAATGGAGTTGATGAACGAATACAAAAATGGTGAGAGATGTTTGTGCGAGAACCCTCAAGGCTTGTTCAACAATGATTAATCGTGGTAATTCAATACAAGCAACGCAGGCCAGACTAGGCAATAGTGGTAATTCAACAAAACACGGTTTTGAACTTTTCAACAAATCATGCTGGTTCATATGATATGGGACCAGATCAGGATAGAGAAGCAACCATCATCTAGCCAAAATGTCAAGTCTGCTGACCTGACTTTTTTGTAAGAAGTTGGTCACCTTCACCTCGAGTATTCTTTGGGATCCTTCTTGTAACTTATCATTTTTAATCAACAATAACGATTTGTCATGACAAACGAAAAAGAGAAAATATGACATTTTTCTCCGGAATGATATCGTGAACTTCTAGTTTTGAATCTGATAAATGACTTCCATTGCATCAACTCACGTCATATATTATATATAGTTGTTTCGATCTGTTGAAAGATCTCGCAGACAACACTAAGTTTGGTATATAGAATTAGAGAGAGAGAGAGGCTGCGCCGCTGCGGCTAAGTTAGAACTTAGAACTAATAAACTTAAACGATGAATCTCTTGGTCAATTATTGCAGGTGAACACTATAGTAGTTGCTTGTATGTTTTAAAATCAGTTAATATTCACAAACATAGGGCCCGAAATAGACATGCATGAAACGTAATTGGCAACGAGTCAAAGGCTCTTAATTGACAAAGGATCAATTTATTTAATTTCTAGATTCGAATCCATGCCATATTGCCATAGAAGGAATTTCTATTTTGGTAAATAATTAAGGAGTTGATCAACTATATATTCGAATGGTTTCTATCAAGTCCAGTACGTCCTTCTTCTTGTTCCTAGCTAGCTAGGGTTTACAGTTTGATTATTCGATCAAATAAAAGACGTACAGTAGTCATGAATATAGAATTCTACAGCGTCGCAAAGCTTCCGAGCGACATCATATTGTTCGAGATATTCCCAAGATTACCGGCCAAGTCGTTGATGCGGTTTCGGTGTGTATGCAAATCTTGGCCTTCCCTAATCCGCCATCCTCTCTTTGTCAGAATCCACCAAAACTTGCAGACTGCTCGATCACGCCATAACTACCACCTCCTCCTCAGATCTTGGAACTCATTCGAATTGCTATCCGCACAGTTGAACCTAGAAGAGATGAGTATAAGCACCACCTCTTCCTTTACAATAAGTACAAGTCGTCCTGAACGGTTCTCCCTGTTGAGTATCAATGGCTTGGTCTGCATTTATAATAGGCATGATCATTATTTTCCTCATAAGCTGGTTATCTTTAACCTCTGCACCCGAGACTCTATTACTCTTCCCCAGGACTTAACTAGTACTGGTGCTAGCTGCTTCCGCTACCAGCTTCATTCAGCTTGCATTGGCTTTAGTCCTCAGACAAACGAGACCAAGATTCTCCAAATACTATGTCACGAAAGCAGTTTCGTGTTCAACATATTCACTCTTGGTGGTACATGGAGGCGTCTAGAGATACAAGACAAAGACTTGGGTGATGTTGCTTTTGATTGTGATGATATTTTTCATCCAAACTTAGAGTTGGGGTGTGACAATGTGTTCCTCCATGGGGCCAGACATTGGCTGGAAATGAGTATCGAGGGTTGGCCTGTTGTATTGGTTTTCGACTTTGAACAAGAGCGGTTCAGAGTGATCCCATTTCCTGAAGAATATCATAAAGCTCACAGTGGGGCTTCCCGTCTCCCCAGCTGGAAACTGGACATGATTGAAGTGAATGGATGTGTTGCAGTATATGAGTTCGACTTCTCGAATGGAGGCCTAGGAAATGTTGTCACACTATGGATTTTGAAGGATTACCAACATCTGGTGTGGGTTAAAGAGAGTATCATAATTCCCAGAAAATGGAACAAGTTGCAAATGCGCTTTATTCCAAAGTGCTCATTCTACACAGACGAGCTCCTGCTCAAAGGGGGTTTTTGGGGTAAAAAGGTGTACCTTCACAACCTGAACAATAAGCGTTTTACGAAGACTCAAGTTTCTCTAAAACACGAAATCTTGGGTTGTTATCATGAAAGCATTATCCCCTTAGATGCTTCTCCATGCGACAACAAGTAAGTCTTCAGAAATCATAAGCTGCACAACCTTTCATTCTCTTGAATATTAATTCTAGCTTGTTATAAACTAAGGTCTGACTGTTTTGTACAATGTAGGTTTTCGTGTGGCTCTCTTGAAGAAAATACCGACCTTGTTCTCCGAGTGGGTGACACCGACTTCCACATTCATAAGGCAAGCAAAGCTTCTCGGCTGTTTGATATATATGATGGCCTTGACTCCATTAATTAACATAGTTGTGGCCTCACAATTAATGGATCGAGTTTCTTTTGACTTATAATTTTCTTCCATTTGATTTCTCTGCAGTCCATCTTCTCAGGCAAATCCAACCGTTTAAGAAAGATCTTGGAGGATTCATCAGCACCGCTATATGAATTGCCAGACTTCCCTGGTGGAGCTGAAGTGTTTTTGTATATTCACAAGTTATGTTATGGCATCAGAGGTCCTATGAATGCTTCAACATCTCTTCCTTTCCTCTGTGCGGCTGAATATATGGAGTTGGAGGATGCTTTAATTCAACAAACTATGAAGTTTCTTGAAGAACCAACACTCTATGATTATTGGGAAATATGCGTAGAGCTTTTGAAATCTTGCAAGGATCCTAAAGTTCTAGAGTACGCTAACAAATGTGGGGTTGTAGAAAAATGTACCGGCACCATCGAGTCCCATGCTTCACTCTTTTTTCTCAAGACACAGCTATCTAAAGGAAGTTCTTCACAAATAGGGGGTGAGGAGAAAAAATCATTCCTTGAACAAGTTGCTCCTTTGTATTTTAGCCAAGTATGTCCAATATCCAACATTAAGCTACTACTTGGCCTACACAGATCTGCGTTGTCTCTTCATGCTTCCCAACAATGCGTGGAATGTCTCGAGCGTTGTATTGATGCACATCTTCATCGAGTTCCTCCACAAGATTTTTATCGTTTTGACATCAACACGGTCCAACGCCTTGCCAACCACTATCTCTACAAACATGAGGGTATTGAAGAGATTGCCACTAATGATAATGCAATTGTGTTGGCTAATCTTGTTGATGCCTACCTCTTGAACAATGCTGCTAATAACTTGTCAGTGGCCCAATTTCAAAAATTAGCAGACTCAGTCCGCCAAGCTAGAGCTGTGGAGGACAATTTTTATTTTGCTATTGCATTGTATCTACAGGTGAATTTATTTAGTTTTGTCCTTGTTAGTCTATTTCAGTTCTATACTGTCTGGGTTTTCATTTGATTTTTTACCCTTTATATATGTATATTGATATGTTAATGTTTCATATTGTTTTCAACATGCAGAGGCATCCATATTTGGCTGAATCAGAGAGAGAGCAGATTTGTCAATCTTTGACTTGTAAAAACCTGACTCCTGAAGTTCGGATCGATGCGGCAAAAAACCGTGTCTTGTCTTTAAGAACAATTATTGAGCTTTACTCTCTCAATAATCAGGAGTTCAAACATGAAGTTCAACAAAATAAGAGGCGAATTTCTGCTCTTGAGATCACAATCTTGAAGATGAATGACGTCATCGAGAATCTAAAGAAAGAGGAGGAGAAGTTGGGCACTAGGAATTTAAAAGGATCAAACAAGTGGACAACCATGTTTAAGAAACTTGGCTTCAAGAAGAAACTGGTGTGTACTACAAGTCAGGATGTGGTGCATAACCCAAATCCTATGAGGAAGGACAACATTGGAAATCTGGACTTATGAAGGTGACACTTCCCAACATTCCGAAAAGTTCATTCAATATGCTTGATCACCTCAGTTTGATAGGACTTGGTAACTCGAACTGATCTGAAATTTTGTGGAGTTGTGCCTGCATATGTGTACGTACTACTGATTTAATCGTGACAGATTTCTGGAGTTAGATGCTCATTGATGAATACTTTTCGAGTATTTATGTTTTTATTATGAGAACTCTCTGTTATCCTCAACCACAGGAGTTAGTGTTATATTATTGAATGATGCTGGATGCATTGGGTTAAATTTATTTATTTTTAGTTCTGTGCAGTTCAATGTATCAAAAAGAAAACAGAACAAACCAGTTGATAATGCAGCACTACAGCAACATAAAATAGCTACACTGTGCTTACATTTTTAGTGCAGTTGCTGATTTGAGATCAAAGCCAATAATGAGACTGAGCAGTGGCACAAAATAGCCACCCCCTCCCACACCACCCACACTTCCAAATGCTGCTCCAAGGAATCCAATGATTTTACCAACCACAAATTTCCAGCCAAATCTTGCTTTCTGTGACCAATTGTGATTGTTAGACTCGCCCACCTAGCTACTATAATCTGACAGATAACAAAGGGGATGAAAACTAGAGAGGGAAATGTTTAGCATGGTTTATCATTCCTCAACAGCATTTGTTTCTCAAACATTTCAAGTCCACATGCATTATTAAATTTAAATTACTTCAAGACAACATATATTCAAGAAAGATGATTTGAAATTGATCTTACATGCCAGATATGCTTATAACCAAGAACTCCAACAATATGCAATTTTGACATGCTGACCAAGTAATCAGATTCAGCCTCTTTCCTACCACTCTGACTTAAAAAATCTTGTTGCTCCAAACTTTCATTTGCTGAAACAGACAACAATGCTAAAACAAGAAACCAAATCCCAACCTCTTCAATCGACCTTTATTCCACCAATATGATAATCTGCTCAATACCATCTGATACCTAAGATATACTATTGTTTCCTTCTCAGAAACGAAAATTGATGAAGAAGAACATAGGGACAACAATGCTAAAACAAGAAACCAAATCCCAACCTCTTCAATCGACCTTTATTCCACCAATATGATAATCTGCTCAATACCATCTGATACTTTAATTCTAAGATTTACTATTGTTTCCTCCTCAGAAACGAAAATTGATGAAGAAGAACATAGGATTGATCAAACACCCTAAGTATTTAAACCAAACTGAGTTCTTATTGTTGGGATTTTAACCCCACGAACGAACCGAGATTCAGAAACAGACACACCCAACAACACCGCAATAAAGCAGAATAACAAACAAGGATGAAAAAACAGTTGACACGAGAGTTAACGTGGTTCGGCAAATTTCCTGCCTACATCCATCCCAAGATATAGCTCTTCCACTATGAAAATAAAACTAGTACAAGATACATGAGTTAAATCTCATAACTCAAATCCCAAAACCCTTGTACACCCTCACTCATAGAATACCCAAGAACACTATATCTCACCTAAGAGAATTTCCCTCTTAGCACTTTTTTTCTCTCACTCTCATGCACAACCCACAAGCTCTCTATAGCTTGTCCGATGCTTACTTGATGCAAACTTGCTTGCATACTTCAAATGAGTTTCCATGCAGCCTATTTATAGGCAACAATCATACCATGAGAAAAAACCAAAGCTTTTTCTTCCCACCTATTCAATTTGCTGCAAGCACACCATAGAAGACTTCCATAGCTTTCAATTTCCACAAACATCATTTAAAGCTTTGTTCCTAGCTATGGCATAGCTAGCTATTCACCCATGTCAATATTTGCTGCATCACCTTTTGCATGGTTTCTAGTTGCATGAGAATGAACACCAATCTCAACATCCACCCTGGTGAGAATTCCATGCAAAACCTGCACCACACTAGAAACTCGTTGGCCTTCATATAGACCAGTTACACACCCTGAATCAATCAAATTTGGTCCTCCTTGATTCAGCACTCTTCTTGTTGGGATTTTAACCCCACGAACGAACCGAGATTCAGAAACAGACACACCCAACAACACCGCAATAAAGCAGAATAACAAACAAGGATGAAAAAACAGTTGACACGAGATTTAACGTGGTTCGGCAAATTTCCTGCCTACGTCCATCCCAAGATATAGCTCTTCCACTATGAGAATAAAACTAGTACAAGATACATGAGTTAAATCTCATAACTCAAATCCCAAAACCCTTGTACACCCTCACTCATAGAATACCCAAGAACACTATATCTCACCTAAGAGAATTTCCCTCTTAGCACTTTTTTTCTCTCACTCTCATGCACAACCCACAAGCTCTCTATAGCTTGTCCGATGCTTACTTGATGCAAACTTGCTTGCATACTTCAAATGAGTTTCCATGCAGCCTATTTATAGGCAACAATCATACCATGTGAAAAAAACCATGGCTTTTTCTTCCCACCTATTCAATTTGCTGCAAGCACACCATAGAAGACTTCCATAGCTTTCAATTTCCACAAACATCATTTAAAGCTTTGTTCCTAGCTATGGCATAGCTAGCTATTCACCCATGTCAATATTTGCTGCATCACCTTTTGCATGGTTTCTAGTTGCATGAGAATGAACACCAATCTCAACATCCACCCTGGTGAGAATTCCATGCAAAACCTGCACCACACTAGAAACTCGTTGGCCTTCATATAGACCAGTTACACACCCTGAATCAATCAAATTTGGTCCTCCTTGATTCAGCTCTTCGGCCAACCATGTGTAACTGCACCAAGCTAACTTTGCTAGTTAACTTCAGGGGAGGGTCTCGATGCACCCTCTCCTCCAGCAGGATTAAACCCCTCACCATTGTCTGTATCCTGGAAACCTGTTTGCGCGCCTTGTTTCCAGCAGCCCATCGAGTTTGGAAGTACCGTACTTCCTTCCAGACAATATAAACCATCACACTTCCTTCCTTTCACCAGGACCATATTATCACACGTGATTTCCATGGCTCCATCCGCAAATGAACATTTGCATCCCATGGAGTCCATCCGACTAAGCAAGAATAGATTCCTCTGTATTCCTGGTACATATGCAACATCGTCTAACTGACGAACCACTCCATCATACATCATTATTTTCACGATTCCAACACCATCAATTTTACAAGGGACACCATTAGCCATAAATAAGCTACCTCCCTTACTTTCTTGGAATGTTTCAAAATAATCCCTCCTGGAGCAAACATGCATAGTACAACCGGAATCTAAAAACCAATCATCACAAGGAGAAGTGTTTATACCTTCGGAGACTGTGAGGACATCTCCATAATCTTCCGCTACCCCAACATAATTATTCGGACCATTACCATCCTTTCTTCTAGGACAATTCCGTTTGATGTGACCGAACTCTTTGCACCCGTAGCATTGCACACCCTTTCCTCCGGAACTAGATCTGAACCTGCTGCTTGTACCAGATCTACCATCGGATGTCCTTCCACGATTTCCACCCCGAGCAACAAACACAGACTCGTACTCGTCTTTGAGATTGGCTTTTTTCTGAGTACTATGAGACACCAACGACGCCTGCACTTGCTCTAGGTTCACTGTATCTTTACCATACAACATGGTAGTCACCAGATTTTCATACGAATTGGGAAGAGAGGTAAGAAGTAGAAGGGCCTTATCTTCTTCCTCAATATTCACATCAACTTTCCGCAGTTGATCCAAGCATCCATTGAACATGTTCATGTGGTCCATGAGATTATCGCCGTCGTCCATCTTCAGCTTGTACAGTTGCCGCTTCAGATGTAACTTGTTGGTCAAACTCTTTGCAAGATAGAGTTTTTCCAACTTATCCCACAGAGCCGACGGAGAATCTTCATCCATAACATTGTTGATAATGTTATCAGCTATATAGAGTCGTATCGTACTTACACACTGTGACTCCAGCTCCTCCCACATATCATCTTTCATTCCTTCTGGCTTCCCATCCTTGCCTTTCAAAGCTTTAACCAAGCCTTGTTGGACAAGAATATCTTTTACTCTCCTCTGCCAAAGAGTAAAGCTGCCTTTGCCATCGAACTGCTGAATTGCATAACTCTTTGTTGAAATCATGGTGCCTTGAATCTCAAACGAACCGCCGCAGCTTCGAGCCGTGGCTCTGATACCACTTGTTGGGATTTTAACCCCACGAACGAACCGAGATTCAGAAACAGACACACCTAACAACACCGCAATAAAGCAGAATAACAAACAAGGATGAAAAAACAGTTGACACGAGATTTAACGTGGTTCGGCAAATTTCCTGCCTACGTCCATCCCAAGATATAGCTTTTCCACTATGAAAATAAAACTAGTACAAGATACATGAGTTAAATCTCATAACTCAAATCCCAAAACCCTTGTACACCCTCACTCATAGAATACCCAAGAACACTATATCTCACCTAAGAGAATTTCCCTCTTAGCACTTTTTTTCTCTCACTCTCATGCACAACCCACAAGCTCTCTATAGCTTGTCCGATGCTTACTTGATGCAAACTTGCTTGCATACTTCAAATGAGTTTCCATGCAGCCTATTTATAGGCAACAATCATACCATGTGAAAAAACCAAGGCTTTTTCTTCCCACCTATTCAATTTGCTGCAAGCACACCATAGAAGACTTCCATAGCTTTCAATTTCCACAAACATCATTTAAAGCTTTGTTCCTAGCTATGGCATAGCTAGCTATTCACCCATGTCAATATTTGCTGCATCACCTTTTGCATGGTTTCTAGTTGCATGAGAATGAACACCAATCTCAACACTTATTATATATATATATATAAGGTTCTGTAGAATGCAAAATTTAAGTACTGTTAGTGGAAAATTATCTTGGCTTAATCTATTGATACTGATGCATGGTTAGCTTCCTTGAGACTGCATTAAGTTGGAATGTACTTTAGCTAATTGCTACCTTCATAATAAAAGAGTGTATTATGATTGAAGATTGGTACTGGTAGGCTGGTAGCCCATGCCAGGACCGCTTAGTCCCTCTCCAAAGTTGTTAAGAACACAAAAGTTCATGTTCAGGTTGAAATATGATTGAGGAATTCCAATTGCATGCATATACTAGGAAACCTATTTTCATTCTTTTTCCCATGAATGAAAAAGAAGCAAGCTTGAGCTGAGTTGAGTGTGTAAACTAGGAATAGAACAAGAACAAGTAACAACAACAGAAGGGTATCCAGAAATAGATAAGGATATGAATTACTTTAGCCTACTATTCACAGAGTGGAGAACTGGAGATCAAGTCATCAAATCTATCGGAAAACTTGGTCAAGATAATATCTTGAAATTCTTTGTGTAAAAACCCATCCTTATTTAGAAAGGAAATAAAATCAATGTATGGGGATGACCACCATTTCTATGGTGACTTTACTCTTTTCCTTTTGGAAGGAGCAATTTAAAGATATGGGATTCTGGTAATTCATATGCAAAAACATTAGTCATTAATTTTTTTTTACAGAAAAAGTGCTTAATTTACAAAACAAGTTCAGAACAAGGGGTATGCCAACATTAATCATCAACTTTTTAAAAGAAACCTGAACGCATGGCTAGGAGTGTTACCTTAAGGAATTGGAAATCGTTGTAGGAGATAGTACTCTACGACAAACATGGATGAAGTATTGGAAATCGTTTTAGGAGATAGTACTCTACCACAAACATGGATGAGGTGAATGTCATGATAAATGTGGCTGTGGCACTTGACACGCACCTACCAGCTTACTTGGTGTAAATTTGAGCATCTTACCAATAACTAATCAGTAATAGGTATTGTCAACACATGACTATAGCACAATTGTTAATTGAACCCTGCTTCTCATCATTATTGAATATTGGAAAAGATACCTGAGCAGGAATCTCCATTTCACAGGCACAATAAGAAACAAGGTTTTGCACTTCTCTCCAGTTTGCACCTGCTCCTGATCCTTGTGATGCAAGGATTCTCTTCCCATTGGACAATTTAATTACATCATATGAAGTTGCTGCTACAGTCACCAGAATCTGATTGATAGAGTACAAAATTAAGAAAGGAAGATAATTATAGTTCTGTTAGCAGAAAAGTAGAAGACTGTATTTTGTTACATGAAATCGAGGAAGTTACGTGTAAGAGATCAAGTGACTAGTATGCTACTGAACATAGTATGTTACTGAACATTTTGTGTCATATTTCTGTGCCAATACGTAAGTTTCCTATCAATTTCATTTCTCAATGTATAAAATTGAAGCGGAATTTGAACAAACACTTTGAGAAAGAAAAGGAAAAATCAACCACATATGTAATATACAGTGAGTAAAAAAAAGCACCTTAGCAATCTGCAACCCAAGTATTATGACCCACACAGTACTAACAATTGTCTCTTCCAACAAACATTTTCAAGAATTGAAACAGGTTGAGACTTGGCAGTCACATATAGAAGTCAGTTCCTAATAACCATTCATTCGAAAGTCTAAGCTTCCGAACAATGAAACCATATAGTTATTCGCCAAACATCTTTTCGTAGCAAACTGACAAAAAATGAAGGGATGAAAGCAAGCAATTTTTGCTTTTATGAGGAATGACTTGGTTTCATATCTTAGAAAAATCATGCTAGCAGCCCCATCTAGAAGAAACTAGAAGATGGAAAACAGAGCATCTCGACTGCATGTTTAATTAGCCTCCATTCTTATTAGAGAGACTTCAAAACTACACTCTGATTGGTACTAGACAGAATTAAAAAAAGGAACATAATAGTAGTTTTCTTAGTAAGGTAGAAGATTAATTTCGTGTTACACAAAGCTACCTGTAAAAGATCATGAATTCAAGATGCTCAAATTTACTCAAGCAAGTTGTTAGGTGTCAAGTGCCACAGCCACATTTATCATGACATTCTCTTCATCCACGCATTCACGTTTCTTTTATTAATAAATTGACGAGTAATGTTTGCATATATATACAACTTTTCTTGAAAAAAAATATTGACTTATATTTTGAATAATCAGTAAACCATTTGCATGAAAGAGTCCCTTAAATGAAGATTCAGGTGTTTCACAAAAAAGAGAAACAGTGTAGTTTAAGAAGCTAGCTGCAGAACTCTTATTGAAAAGCTTCTTTGGTCTGCAGAACTCTTAATGATTTGCTTGCTAGGTGGGAGCATTCTGCCCACCAAGCCATTGGCATTGGATAGATATTTAATCCCTCACTCCTTTTTGAAGAAGAAAAAGAAGAAGAAGAAGTAGAAGAAGCAAACCTTTCCAAGAGATATAACCTAACTGGTAGAGTGCACATCTTCTTCCCAGCTCCTTGAGAATTTGAGCTAGCTAGGTAGTGAAAGTTATGGCCCATACTCAGATCCTCCGGAATGGAAACTCCCGGTAAGCTGCAACGTTCATCCTCTGGCTTTTTTTTTGTGTGTATCCTTTTCCTTTTGTAAAATGAGGTCTGACTGCATGTGTAAAATGTAGGTATCCGTCTGGCCCTTTTGAAGAAGCAACCGATCTTGTTCTCCAAGTGGATGACATCTACTTCCACGTTCACAAGGCAAGCAAAGCTTCTCTATCTGCTGTTTTTGAATTAATTTTTTTCTTTTTCTTTCTGCTGCTCTGTTTGTGAGGTCTTTCGAGCTTTTTGAATGAATTAATCTAGAAATTTGGCCTTGATAATGGCGTTGTTTTATGGTGGAATTGGAATATGTAGAGTGCAACATCATGCCCTTCTTGATAATCGAAACGTCAGTAACCGTTTACTGACCTTACTCTAAATCAGGACTTTTGCTAAATAAGGACGCTTGTTTATTTACTCTAATACCGGCTGCTAGCCCCTTGTTGATAATAGAACTGATTTTATGGAGCTAGTAATTTAGTAAATCAGGACTCTTGTTAACAACTCATCATGCCCTTGTTGATAATCGAAACATGAGTAGTTCAGGTTTAAATGTTTTACTAGAAATTAGACATTGCTCCTTGATAATACAACTCATTTTAGGAATCTAGAAAGTTAAGTTAAAAGCCACGACTTCATCAGTTAGTATATCCAAGCCACGACTTCATATATTGTGTCCCACTGCTTTAGGGAGTTCTGTTTTCTTCCAGTCTCAAATATGTGTGTAATTTGTTCATCTTCCTGTCACATTTTTCAATATCCTCTTGCTTAAGGATTTCACTTACTACTTATTAAATAGGAACTAAGCCATACCTCCTTCTCCATTGTGTTGATCAAAATGTAACCTAATCATGCATCAGTTTGTGTTTGATTTTTCTGCAGTCCATCTTCGCAGCAAACTGCAATCTTTTAAGAAGGATGTTCTTGGAGAATCCATCATCTCAACACCTTGTATTGCCTGAGTTTCCTGGTGGAGCTGAAACATTTGAGTTTGTTGTTAAGCTGTGTTATTGCATCAGACGTCCTCTCAGTGCTTCCACAACTCTTCCTTTCCTAGCTGCGGCTAATTATTTAGAGTTGGTGTCTGAGGACGCTCTTACTCAACAAGCAACACACTTCCTTGAAGAAGATGCATTTTACAAGAATTGGGAAACATGTGCTGCTGTGTTGCTGTCTTGCCAGCATCCCAAGGTTCTGGAGTACGCCAAGACATGCGAAATTCTACCAACATGTGCGCGCACCATTATATCCACCGCTAAACTCTATTTTCGGAAGAGGCAAGTATTTGAAGCAAGTTCTTCATCACAAGTTGAAGTAGACGATGTAGACGATGAGGAGAAGAAAAGATTCCTGGAACAACTTGCTGTTTTGTACTTGAGCTTGAGCCAAGTCAACAATCTATTGCCAACACCCCGGCTTAAGAATTTACTCATCCTACACAATGCTGCGTTGTCTTTGCAGGCTTCCGAAGAATGCGTGGAGTGGCTTGAGTCTTGGCTTTATTCTTATATTCCCGATCTTCACGAAGTTGCTCCAGAAGCTGTGTATCCTCTAGACATCACCACCTTCCAGCATATTGTCAACTTCTACCTCCATAAGCATGAGGATGTTAGCACAATAGCTAATCTTGTTGATGATTACCTGAACAAGAATGCTGCTAATGATGTGGTGTCGGTGGCTCAGTTTCAAGGATTAGCAGACTCAGTCCGGCATGCTAGATCCGTGGACGACAATCTCTATTTTGCTATTGATATGTATCTACAGGTAAAATGATTTGGTTTTCTCGTTCTGAGTATATATCACTTGTATATTGTTTGCTTTCTTATTTGATTCTTTACCTTTATATATGTAGTTGCTGATATGCTAGTGTTTCACAACATGCAGACACATCCATCCTTGGCTGAATGGGAGAAAGAGAAGATATGTCAATCTTTGAATTGCCAAAATCTTACTTCTGAAGTTCAGAACCATGCAACCAAACGTCGTGTCTTGTCATTAAGAGCAATTGTTGAGCTTTGCTCTCTCAACAATCAGGAGCTCAAACATGAAGTTCAAGAGAATAAGAGGAGGATTTCTGCTCTTGAGATCACAGTTGACAATCTAAGTAAAGAGGTGGAGAAGTTGGGCAGTGGGAAGTCAAAAGGATGGACGAGCCTATCTAAGAAACTTGGCTTCAACAAGAACCTGCAGGTGTGTACTACAAGTCATGATGCGGTGCATAACCCAAATCCTATGAGGAGGGACAATCTGGACTCCTCTGAGCAATGAAGGTGATACTTACTAATATGTAGGTTGAATTTGAACATCTGATCCTCTGGTTCTTGTTATTCTCTTCTGAACTATTATGAGTTTATGTACCGGTTGAACTTGGAGTTGGATATGTATTGTATTTTGTTTAACGAATTAAGTATGGGAGACAATTGACCTTTGCTCTAGGTATTTTCTGAATGAATTTGGTTATTGTAGTCGAGTTGATTTATGAATGAAGGTTCTGTGGTTCGTTTTCAGTTCTGGTAAAATGAGCAGCTTGGACACCCATGTTCATGCTTTGGTCAACGTAATTATATATGGGTTAAAATGAGCAGCTTTGGACACCCCTGTTCATGAAATAGTATATTTGTCTATGATTTTTGTTAAAGCAAAAAGATAGGGTTTTTTTTTTTGATCAAGAAAAGTAACCATTCATTAATTGGAGGAAAGGTTCCAAACATCGGAATCGATTTTCACCAATTCCATAAGCCATTCCGGCCCATGCTCAATCCAGAACATATTCTCATTTTCATACAAAATGAATTTAGCTAAACCATGAGCTAAACCATGAGCAACCTTGTTGCATTCCCGGGGTTTGAAGGTGACACAACTTGCACTACAACATTTTAGCAGGGACTTCACTTCTTCAATTAAGATTAATTTCGTTGATTCTGGGGGATTTTGATTCTGGTGCCAAAATTTGGAATTCACTACTGTATATTTATCTCTTTGTTTCTAATAAAAATCTTAACCCCTATATGTTGACCAAAGCATATTGCTATGTTATGGGGGATATTGCTAATATGTTGACCTTTGCTCTAGGGAGAGTTAATCAAAATCCCATGAAAGGATATTGCTATGTTATGGGGGATTATTAGAGTGCTGCACAAAGTTAGAAATGGAAGGAGAGTGAGGTTGTGGGAGGGCAAATGGCTGTGAATATGGGAGGGAAAAGATTAATTTCCAAGATTGTATTGCTTGGTAAGATACTTGAAATGAGTTGGGATTTGTTTTTACCATTTAAGAAGGGATTTGTTTGACCACGTGATTGAGAAATTGATTTCATGGATTGGGGTTCTGGTTAATAATATCAGATTTGATGCTGGAAGTTCTACAGCGGCCTTTTGTTGTAAATCCTTTGTCTGGTTTTCATGTGAAGATACTTCTAACCCAACTTTTGAGCCAAGCAGCTTTGATTTCATGCCAAAATTCCACACCAAGTCAAAGATTTGGGGTTGGATCTCTGCCCATGTTAAAGTACTTGTGACTTTCTTCAAATAAACAAATCAAGTGCTTGTTTATTTGATTAAATTGCTGCATGTGTCGAAAGACGGGTGAAAGTTCTATCATGTTTAGTTCACTATAAAGTAGCTCAGAAGCTTTGGTCTAGTCTATTTAGTGAAGATGAAATGACATGAATCTCTGGCGGGGTGTTTTTGAGATGGGAAAAGGGAAAAGCTTTGTAAACTTGTAGTACTTGGTAAATTAGCAGGAGGGGGTTAAGTGTATCTGAGGATTGTAAAGGCTTGGGAGTGGAGAATGTTATTAATACTCATCTTTTTTAGAATTGTTGTGAATAGTTTATTTAATGAGTATTCTTGTAATTAGCTTATTAGAGATATTTATGTAATTTACATACTAATTACATCTCTATATAAGAGATGGTTCTATACTCAATATGAGAAAACATATTCCCTCATTCTCATTCTCATTCTAAGTGTCGTTCCTCTTCTCTCTCAATCTCTTGTATTTTATGTTTTATAACACGTTATCAGCACCAATAGTTCTAACATTATCTTATTTTCTGTTGCATGTGAAGCTCTAAAAGCAAATGATGATCTTTCAATTTGATTCATCGAATTCGCTCTACGTTGACATGGAAAACTCTTAAATCGGTGATCAACCATATGAGGATCATTATTTAACCAAGTTCTTGGATTGGCTGAGTAGCTCCACAAATGACATTCACAGTTCTACACATAAAAAATGGAGATTATCCGTCTTGCAATGAGTAACGTTTTTTTATCTTAATTCTAATTCATATTTGCTAGCCTTGATTATGATGAACAAATCACCATGAAGCATGAACCCATCGTCTTTGGTTGCATATTGAAAAATCTGCTTACGAGGCATGAACACCAAATTTATTTTATTAGTTTATTTGGTTGATACATATAAATCTCTAATATAAACTTGTTCATATTTTGTAAGTGATAACAGAGACATCGTAAATCACTGGAGCGGCCAGTAGCCATTAGAATTAGTCATTGCCACCTGCCTAGTAGTTCAGACAAGAAGGCAAAAGTTTTGTCACTCATGAGTCATGATATCTAAACTATAATCCTCATGCATTCCGGAAATAATGCTCGCAACCATCATGCTAATACCATTAATTTAGTAATTTGTAAGAAATGTTACAAATATGGAATATCCATTATGCTCGAAGCATTTAATGTCATTTAGTAATACAAATAAATTAATATTGCTCTTAATAGGGTTTGAATAAAATCCGTTTAGAAATGTAACGTCATTTGAATAATGACGCGTAACATTGATTATGTTATTTACGTGTAAATTAACATATACGTTTTATCAATTACTTATTTGATTTTTTGTCAAATTCAATGTCATTTCAGAGTGCATGTAATTAATGCCAGAAGCATTCCCCAATTTATAACCCATACATTATTCTATAATTATTATGGGCCAAATATGCAAATTATGATAGAAACGTTACGAATTTAATATTCAGTTACCACAATTTGAATAATTGCCATTATAATTCATTATGCTAGAAACATGAATTTTGAGTTTAATTACGTAATTATTATATAAACGTTATGCCAGTAGCATTTACCTCATTTATTGCTAATACAGTAATACATAATGTTATAAGCATTAATGAGAATTAAAACCATAACCGCTACATAAATGATATTTACTATTGACTTTATGTAGGATCCTAATTTAATGTCAATTACGAATTAGAATCATATTCATTTCAATTTGACATTTATGAGGGTGTAATGCCTGAAGCAATTACATATTTATAACCCCATAAATTGTGCTTGAAGCATTAGGGGATTATTACATAAATGTTATGCCATAAGCATTTACCCGATTTGGTTATAAGTACGTAACGCCAGAAGCATTAATGGGTTTTGATGAACCCATTTTCTTATGTAAAACCGCCGCATAAATAATTGTGATTGATACCATATTTAATATTTATCTTATGCCGGTTACCAAAATCAAATCACGTCGGTTTTATCTCAATTAATTCTCATTCATATTATCTTTTATGTCGGTAATTATGCCAGAAGCAAGTAAGTCAATTGGAGATGCAATGGAGTTGATTTTGGATACAAATTTGCTTCCCACCCTTACTTCCCCACCTTCATCCCCACCCATTTAAATGCATGACACATGTCCATTTTTATTAACTCACCTAACCATGGTTAACAATATAAATTATTTATTTAATATAAATTTGAGAGGTTGGGCATTTAGGGTTTAAGGTTTAAGGTTTAAGGTTTTAAGGTTTGGGGTTTAGGGTTTAGGGTTTGGGGTTTAGGGTTTAGGGTTTCAGGTTTAGGGTTTTACTTAACTAGAGTTTAGCTAATTATGATAAAAGAATAAGCCCTAAACCCCAAACCCGAAACCCTAAATCCTAAACCCCAAACCCCAAACCCTAAATCCTAAACCCTAAACCTTAAAACCCTAAACCCTACACCTTAAAACCCAATACCCAATCTTACAAATTTAAATTAAATAAATAATTTTAGATTTATATTGTTAACCATGGTTAGATGAATTAAAGAAAATACGACATGTGTCATGCATTTAGATGGGTGGGGATGAATGTGGGGAAATAAGGTGGGGAGCAAATTTGTATCCGTTGATTTTGCACGTAATTATTGGTGTTTATTGAGTATATAAAACCAATGTTAATACATATACTTTATGTCAATTAAATTGTTTCCGTTATGTTTAGTTTATTTTGATTTATTTGAAAATTACTTTCACTTTAAGTTGTAAGTAATGAATTAATAACATATGTTGATTTGTCTTATTAATGATGAATATTAAATAAGGCTGAGTCAGAAGCTCAAATCAAGTCTAAGTGACAACAACAAGCTCGAGCCAGAAGCACAACCTAAGCTGCAAGACTAGCAAAGAAGCTCGCCACATGTCGCCTTGAGTCCATGACAATGATTATAACTCTTCTCAAACTAGTCTCACCCAGTTGGATGCGATGTCTAGGCAAGTTTTTTTGAGAATGTGTACTTAAGTGAGCCTCGCTCCACCACCTTATCATGTCTTACCTGGTCATATACAATTGGAGTTACCGAAAGGGTTGACTAATAACATTGCATTTCTTGGCAGACCATTCTGAGCCCAGTAGACCCACTCTCTCTATACGGGATCTAGAAGCCCAACATACCTCTCAGATTGTGTCCCGTAGGCTTGTAAAGTATGTATAGGCTATGTTTATTTATTTCACTTTAATTACAGTCAATTCATTTGGTCTAGCAGAATCAAACAAAAGGAAAATAATCTAATGACACTGGTTTTTCGTACCGAGTCATTATGTATGTCTATAAGACTCTCCAAATACTTTCTCATAATGGTTGTTGTTAATATATTTACCATATTTAATGTGTAGTTAATTGCCAGAAGCATTTACACATAGTTACGTGACATATTCATTATGCTAAATTAGTAGCGTAGAATTACTATCATCAATTGCTACATGATTATAATTTGAAAATACATGTACCTAATGAATCGGTAGTTCAAAAATGAACCGGTAGTTCAGAAATGAACCAGTAGTTCATGTATAAATCGAACTTGTAGTTTCGATAATAACCACCTTAAGAAACTTGAAGTTTCATTCATAAATTCACTAGACATGATAAAATCAATAGCTTTTATTCATATCATGTTAATTGGAAGTCTCCAAAAGAAACAATCTGAACTAGACATCTTCCTTGCATGAAACAAGAGAATATTGAAATGAAAAGGCTTGATGCCTTAGAATCTAAATCAAAATTGATAAGTGTTATCAATATTAAGGAACTGAGCATTCTCGTCTGGCTGACGAGGCAAAATACCTCTACGTTTCAGAAGAACGTTATCGAAAGGTAAGTTCATTGAAATCAATGCTTAAAACATTGAAACCACCAGAAAAATGGTGTAATATCTTTGCATAACCTTCGAATGTGTGGCCAAAGCGTACATTGAAGATATTAAAATTTATTAGCTAGAAGCTAAATAATTCAAGCAAATACTAGCTATAGTATTGGTGTTTGATGCAACTGGGAAAAATATATGATGCACCGTATCCTCAACTCAATTATCACACGGGCATCCCCTTCAGAATAAGAGTCTTGTTTTTAAGGACATATTATGTTAAGTTACTCGTTAAGAATGTTGAATAATAGACCATCATATGCAAAGACTAGAATGTACACTATCTCTTTATGCACAGAATGCAAGGGAAAGTTCGTGGACCTATCCAACCACCATACGGACCAGATAAATATTAATGGTTTTGGTTGATGCGTCGACAAAAGTGATCAGATGTCACATCACTGTCCACAAGAAAAAATGCTGCGTTTGCTAAACTCTCACCCATGAAATTTAGGGTACACCACTCGGATTATCTTATAAAGTCTATAAGGCTTGATAATGCCGGAGAGTTTACATCGATGGCTTCCGATGATTATTGCATATCCCTTGGGATCTGTTGAACATATAGTTTCCTATGTTCACACCCGAGATGGTCTCGCAGGTAGAACCTTGGTAATGCGCACCAAGCTTCTAGTGTTTGCGTTGGGCTATGCAATCTTGCATGCAGCCATGTCGGTCTGGTTGAGGCCCACTGCTACCCACCTTACTTTGTGTTACAGTTGGTGACTGGTTGCGAACCTGGTGTTTTGCACTTACACAGATTTGGGTATGCAGTTCCCATGCCAATTGTGCCGTCACAACGTACAAAATCGGGTCCTCAACAAAATATGGGCATATATGTCGATTATGAACTCTATCCATTATGTGCTCCTTGGAGCCCTTGACAGGAGATCTCTATACTGCTAGATTTGCGGTCGTCACTTTGATGAGATAGTCTACCCACTGTTAGGGGGAGATAAGAACGTCACCGTTCCTGATGAACGACGTGTAGAATGTCTCATCTTGATCCCCAAACCGCACATGTGATATTGCAGTGCGAAGAATTCTACTTCCAGTTGAAGGGCAAAGAATTCTACTTCTAGTTGAAGTGCAAAGAATTCTACTTCCAGTTGAAGTGCAAAGAATTATAGATTTACGTAGTGTAGCCCATAATATGCCAGACACTTCATTAGATCTAGTTAAAGTGACGAGATCATATATACCTGCTGCAAACCTGCAAGGATAAACTTCCCCGTAGGACGTATCGTCCTAGTTGGACGAGGTACGGCCATGGCGGCTAACCAGTCATATGTCCCTGACCAGAAGCGAGGTAGACCATTAGGTTCAAACGATTCTTATCTCTAGAAGAGGGTAAACTTGGCACAAATGAATCTTCTTGGCATCGCAATCTCAAACCAATTCAACTCACGAGATTAATCCAGATTATGAGTTCGTCCTAGAAGAGACGAAGTTGGGGGACGCTCCAACATTTAAACCCACTCCCGAGAATAGAAAATCTCGGTAAATTTTTTGAGATATTGAATCGGAATGAGAGTTTATCGATGATATGTTTGTATTTGTGGTGGCCACCGAATTTATAATAAGCGATGATGTCGAACCTTGCTTCATTGATAGATCTCAACGAAGAGACGACTGGCTAAAAAGGAAAGAAACAATTCCGGTCATATTAGATTCCTTAACTTAGAGAAAGGTGTTATGGGCCTGTTGTTCCCACACCTCCCCATGTTAAACATATAGAGTTTAATGGGTACTTGTAAGGAAGCGTAATGAGAAAAATGAGATTGTGATATACAAGACTCTTCTAATGGCGCAAAGATTTTCTCAACGCCCTGTGATTGATTACGAGGAGACGTACTTTCCCGTAATGGACGTTATAACGTTCCACTACCTTATCAGTTTGGTAGTTTCCGAATAACTGAATAAGCAGCCTATGAATGTGGTAACAACTTATCTCTATGGGGATTTGAATATAGATATATACATGAAGGTTCCTGAAGGACTTTTGTTACCCAATGCAAATAGTTTTAGACCACAGAACATGCTCTCCATTTTCTTGAGTAGTTCACTACAATCCAAACGGAGTTGGTATAACCGTTTAAGTGAATATTTGCTTGGGATGAGATATATGAACAATGGACAATGCCCATGCGTGTTTATTAAGAAAACAAACTTCGGGTTTGTAATTTTTGGTGATCTACGTCAATAGCATGAATTTGATTGATACTCTTGAAGAGATCAAGAAAACCACAAAACACCTGAAGTCGGAGTTTGAGATAAAAAAAATTTCAGAGACCAAATCATTTTCTCAACCTGGAATCGTACAAAGTGCAAATGGAATTTTGGTCCATCAATCAAATTACATCTAGAAGATGTTAAGATGCTTTAATGAGGATAAAACAAAGTCTTCAAGATCACTCATAATCGTCTGAAGTCTAGTGAGACCCGTATCATCGTGCAGATGATAATGAAGAGATATTGGGACCAGAACACTCATATCTAAGTACAATAGGAGCATTATTGTACTTGGCTAAATGCCCTAGACCAGACATCTCACCAGATGTGAATTTGTTAGCTAGATATAGCTCTGCGCCAACACGCCGCCTCCGTAAATGGCATAAAAGACAATTTTCCGTTACTTTAAATGTATGACGGAAAATGGCTCATTATATCCTTAGGCATTATGAAATGGATCAACCGCCTATGATCCTTAGAATGATGTTTGCCTTGTTAAATATGGTGACATGAGTTATGTAAACCGACACAAGGCTTATTCCCGACTAGTTATGTCTTTACTATAGGGAATACAATAATCTTAGAGGTATATGAAACAAAAACCTCTTTAAGTCATATTGACTATTAAGTTATTGAAGAAGCATGATCAATGTAGCAGTTTTACGTAATGTGTAGTTTTCAGGGGGAGTATCCTGAAGCATACTCTTGACCATTATGTACTCTTTTGTCCTTCGTCCAGGGTTATTTTGTTCCACTGGGTTTTGTTACCTGGCAAGGTTTTAACGAGACACACATTAAATTGGTCACCCTACTCATACTTCATCTTGAAGATGCATTTATTTAAAATATATGCAATTGCTCATCTTTTCCCTTCGACCACGGATTTGTCCCACTGGGTTTACCGGGCAAGGTTTTGGTGTAGCAATTATTATGCATCTATCTCCCACGAACTCACATCTTATGATCCAAACTAAACCGCTTCACCGAAATCAAGGGTTCTGACTACCACCGCTACATGTGCGTTGTACTATTTTCTCCTTCGATCAGGATTGTTTTTGTCCCATAGGATTTTTATTACCTGACAAGGTTTTGACGAGGCAACACTGGAGCACATATCAGATGAAGCTAATAACAGAGAATACCCAAGGAGGAGTGTTGTTAATAGTTTATTTAATGAGTATTCTTGTAATTAGTTTATTAGGGATATTCATGTAATTTACATACTGATTACATCTCTATATAAGAGATGATTCCTTACTCAATATGAGAAAACATATTCCCTCATTCTCATTCTAAGTGTCGTTCCTCTTCTCTCTCAATCTCTTGTATTTTATGTTTTACAACAAGAATCTATTTCTGTGTCTTTTTTAGGGGTCTAGACTTGTCTTTTATAACATGGAATTGGAGGGAAGCCATTAGTTAGTCATCTTATAAGTTTGTCTGTTTTGTTTTCTTCTCTTCTTGTAATTTTTTTTTCTCTTGTATGGACTATGGACTTCTGCTACAGTCTGTAAATTCTTTCAGCCTTTTTCAATAATGTCTCTTTCTCGTTCAAATATAGAAAAAAAGAAAAGAGAAAAAAAAAAAAGTTACTAGTGAAAGCTTCTACAGTTGCTGTATACTGTTCCACTGTTTACATTACATCTGGACCCAGAAGGTAACCTAATAAAGATCCTACAAATTGAGTAGTCTCATTGATGAAGTCCAATTCCATAGTTCATAATCTTAAACATGACATTATGATTTAGAAAGAGATTGATCACAGTCTCTTTATAGATTAAATTTGTTGAAATATGGAAGCTGTTACTGGGTTTGGTGTTATGAGTTCAGGGGGACGAACATTTTATCCTTCTTTTGTTTCCCTAAAGAAAACAGAAAGGAAAAATAGTGTCTAGATAAACAACTTAAGTGCACCTCCAGGGTTCAACCAAAAAGAAAAGGATGTATGCAGTTGAAATATCAGTACCACCTAGGACATACTTGGTCATTGGCCATCTGTGGGCAGCTGTTTTGGGTTCTGGTAGCTGTAAAGAAGAATGGCTAACCTAGTGTTTTAACTAAATTGAGAGTTTGAATCTTGAGGCTTATATTGGTCGTATAGCAATACTTTTCAAGGTTGGGTTGAGCTACTTGGTTTTGCAACTTCAAAAGAAACCGACTAGGCTTTAGGCATGGGGTTGAACAGGCATGACTCTTTTCAAATGTCACCTTTACCGTCTCTACTCATTGATAGTAATATGAGTTCTGGATAATGCGGCTTAATTAAAATGACTTTGACATCCTGTATTTATTCCCTCCATCTCTATTCCTTATTCACCCTGTGTTTCTCGTTGCTTTTGTTATTTTTGTTGTTGTAATTGGCGCTATATGAAACCGACTCCTGTTGTGCTTTTTGACAGTGATAATAGGAAAGAGAACCGTGTCCGAGTCATTGTTGGTATCTTTTGTGCATTGAGTTAGAACAAGCTAGATGAAAAAGGGTAATATAGCATATGTTAGTTGAGTTTAATCAATGAACATAGTCAACAGAAAAGTCCATAAATTTACCAGCATCAACATTTTGATTATTGCAGGTTTGTGATAACAGGGTCAGTTATGGTGGTTCTTGCATCGACCGTATTACCTTGGAGTTTCAGACCATTACTACTACATAAGTACATATCAAGTCTAAATGTTCCATTCAAAAATCAAGTCTAAATGTAAAATGTTTACTTTGCACTGCTGGGCCCAAAAAGCTTGGGCATTATCCACTAGATAGAATAAAACAAGATTTGCATTTGACATGCCTGCATATCATTTCAGGTGATTGAGAAGTACAAGGAATTTGCATTTTCAGACAATGCAAGAGTAGGCAGGGCACTGACTTTGTATGAAGTTGGCAATAGAAATGATGCAATTGCAGAGGTGGAGGATGTCTTTGAAGGGATATCCAGGTACTGCATAGATATCCAGGTAAACTAGAAACTTGTAGTTGAGGGGTTGAAGGTGGGAGAGAGGGGGTAGAAATTTTCTCATTCAATTTGCAGATGATACCATCTTCTTCGTTTCTGGAGATAAAACAAAATGGCAAAATTTGCTAGATATTCTGGATTGCTTCTGAGCAGTGTCTGGGCTAAAAAATAAAAAAACAGAATGTGAGGTTGGCCTTTGGAAGTACGCAGGTCTAAGAGGTAATCCAAGAGCTGCAAACTGTTGGAAGCCAGTGGTGGAAAAGGTTGAAAAACACTAGTTGGAAGAAAGGTGTCCTTTCGAGAGGGGGTTTTGTTTCCAGTGTATGACATGTTCCTGTTCAAAATCCCAGAAGTGGTGGCAAGAACGATAGAAGACCTCATGATGGAGAAGAGGAGGCAAGAGAGGGCATTTATCAAGATGGGAAGTAGGCTCTCAGCCCAAAGAATGAGGAGGTCTGGGAGATGCTAATGTGGCTCATAGGAGAATTTTCTTGTTAGCCAAATGGTTCTGGTGATTCCCAATTGAATAAAATTTACCATGGTAGAAAATGACAAAAAGAAAGTATGGGGTTCAAGAAAATGGCTGTAGAGACTTGAGTAAAATACCATGAAGGTTCATTCCCAATGTATGGGGAATTCTTAGCTGTACAAAGTTAGGAGTGGAAGGAGGTTCTGGGAGGGCAAATGGCTGTGAGTATGGTCCTAGAAGATTAATTCCGAGATTGTATTGCTTGTTAAGATTCTTGCAATGAGTTGGGATTTGGTTTTACCGTTTTAGAAGGAACTCGTTTGATACGTGATTGAGCAATTGATTTCATGGGCAGGGGTTCTGGTGAATAATATCAGAGTTGATGCTGTGGAAGTTGGAATCTAGAGCGGACTTTTGTTGTAAATCCTTTTTCAGGTTTCATGTGAAGATTTTAGTGAAGCTGAAATGGCATGGTATTCTCTGGCGGGGTGTTTTTGAGACGGGAAAACGGAAAAGTTTTGTAATCTTGCAGTACTAGGTAAATTGGCAGGAGGGATTAAGTGTCGCGCCTCATTTTCGAATGGAATTTTTAAAATTTTTGGCATGATATAACATAAAATATTATAATCCTAAACCTGTTCCAACAACAACAACAACAACAACATCCCACAACTAAAACTCAACGTAGAAAAATAAATATGCTACAACCCATCACTGAGTTAAATATTACATTTCCATGTTTACATAAGCTTGCAATTTTCAAGAATATGAAAACCATCTCATGAGTTTAATACTATCTACTCAATTAACAAAACTATGCATAGTACAGCAAAAACCAAAAAGGAACCTGCCACTACGCCACCGTCTCAACTCTGCTGGTCCTCACCTGCAGGTCTAACCCCTACACCAAGAATTGGTGCACCGGGATTGTAAAATAACAAACCCGGTAAGCTAAAAAGCTCGTATGAGTAAACTCAAATAGCACAATATTTCTCACATCTAAAAAATTCCACAAAAGCAATTTATATCAATAAATATAACCACAAATCCAACACTTTTTCAAATAACTTGTACCCATGAGTCCTAGGTATTAAGAAATACCCCTCATGACCTACAACAACAAAATTGTGTACCCATGGGTCCCAGATACAATAAGGTATCTCCCATGACCTACACCGACAGACGAACTAGAGCTCTAATTCCTAACCGCAACCAATCACCCGGCCAAAGGCTTGGAACCCGGTTTGACTGTCCAATATCAAACTCAAGATGGTAAATAACATCTAAACCGTAACCAATCACCTGATAAAGGCTTGGAACCCGGTTTGGCTATTTATCTAACAATCACAATATCACAACAACAATACCAGATCACATCATAAATTATATCCTTTCACATAGATATATTTACATGAACAATTATAGATATTCCACAAGAATAATCTATCAATAACCAAAACGTTATGATCATATGAACCTTCAATTAACACATAAGGAAAAACTTGTTTTATCTTAGATATGAGTCGTTGGCGATCAAGCTCATATATTTTTAAAACCAATAATAGCAAAATATTAAAATCACATCATAATCATTAACCTCCTCAAATGACCATAATTAAACTTGGTTCAAAAGTGAACCTTGGTGAGATTTACTCACCTAAATACTCCCGCTGCGTCTTCACAAAAACACAAGAGCCAAGCTAACCACAACCTCACAAACCACCTAAAATTACACAATTAAAAACCTTAGTAAAAACACCACAAGGATCAAAGTACCCTTAACTTAAAGGTTGTCCAAAGAAGGGCAATCCTTCCTCCAAGACCTCCCAAGGTCATTGGACACTCAAAAACAACCACACTACCTCCAAGATCAAATTTTCCAAGTTTCCGACCTAATGAACACCAAGAACCAACTTAGCACCTACAATGCAAAAAACCTAATCAACACTCATTCTTCACACACCAACAACACACTAGCAATAATAAGGACTAGCTAACACAGCAACCAAAGCCTTTATCCTGCCTGGACGCGCTCTCACGCGCCGCCACAGGCGGCGGCGAGTGAGTCTCACGCGCCTCCACCAAACTTCAAAATTTGGGGAAACTCAAAACATGAAACTTATAGATTGAAGCATGGTGAACAACTTTAATACCTGAGGTTTCAACCGAAACTGGCCGGAACCTGTCGGAAACTGTCCCGAAACAGCAAACCGAAAAACAAAATCCAAACCTACAAAACTGACCCCAAAACTTGATTTCTAGATCACCAAAGGGTAGAAACATCTCTAGAAGAGAGAGGAGAGCAAGACTCACCTAAACTTGGTTGGAATCGGCGTCAAAATCGCCATCTTTCCGGCGGAACAGCAGCAGTTCCGCCGCTACGTGGCGGCTTCTAGGCGGTGCGACGGCGAGCAAGGCTGCCCCAGCAGTGGAGAGGAGACCCGTGCCGACCTAACGGAACCGGTGGCGTCCAATTTGGTGGCCGGATGAGGGAGAAAATGACCGGAGAAGAATGAGAGCGTGAGAGGGTCGGGAGAGAGAAGAGAGGGACTGAGAACTGGGCTGCAATTATAGGGTTTCCAACAATATCTCCGACACATTTTTCTACTTATATACTTTCCAAACTCGGAAACTAACTTCCTCAGACCATAACTTTCTCATACGACGTTCGTTTCATGCGTGCCGCATGTGTACGAACTCATATTGACGAGCTCTACAACTTTCAAGAAGGAAGTTTTTGCAAAATACTTACTGGAAATAGAGTCAACTTTTTGGGTCCCTTAAACGTCAAAGCACCTTAAATAAACTCCCGAACTTCAACTTCGCATAAACCAATAAGAATTTCCATAAATATTCCTTCATTAGATATGAGAATAATACAAGGAAAAATGATATGAAAATCTGGGGTATTACATTAAGTTTATATTTGAGGATTATATTTAAGTTGATACTTGGTAAATTGGAAATCGCGGTTTAAGTCTAGCAATTAAGTGAATCTTAAGGCTTAAATAATTTTTTTTTTCCTGATCTCTCTAGCTAAAATGAAGCATTAACCAACATGGATCGTCCTACACGGCTGGCCACCTCACCAGCACACCCATAGTTTCATTGAGTACTGCACAAGTTCGACTTTGAAAGGCCCTTAACTATGCCGCTATCACCAACTTAACTCTGATGCTAACCGGTTTAGGAACCCATGGATAGTGAAGTTTGAACATATACAAGGTCGCATTCGTTGATCAAGCAAAGTGAGAATAGTAAAAGTTGTTGATAAACAAATAGGAGGGGGTAAGACCTTTTCAGAAAATGGTGGGAGGTTAAGATATAACCACAAGAAAAAGAGAGAGATGTTTCTGTGAGAACCTTCAAGGCTTCAAATTTTGGCAAACAAAACAAGAAATGCAGGCCGGACTAGGCAATAGTCGTAATTCAAGATAACATGCTTTTGAACGTTTCAACAAATCATCCAAAAGAAACCATCAAGCACAAACTTGAGTATGTTTTGCAATCTTACTTGTAAGTTATCATTTTAATGGAATGGATTGGGTTTTAATAAACAGACAAAAGCTTGTCAAACAGAAAAGGAAAAGAGAAATATGCAATTTTTCTCTAGAACGTTATCGTGTACTTTTAGTTTGAAAGTGACAAACGGTTGATTATCATGAAGTGTTCTATAATTGTTCAAATTTCGAAAGATGAATGAACAAAACTTATGACTTTGTTGAAAACAATGTTGTATCTACCTCTTCCATGATAGCTATGTATCTATCATGATAGAGATAGATAGGCAATGTAAATAAATAGAAACTTAAGAGTTTAGAGACAATGTCTGATGAACACTGTTGTTATTTTGCAGAATATGATTCTCTTTTATGAAATGACTACTATATACTTGTGTAGCAAAATCAGCCTGAGAAGCATATAATGATGAACACTACCTACCATATATAGCATGGTGCCCAAATTACCACTGTCTAACACCTTATGCTTAAATACTCGTGGTGAAAATCAAAACAACTTTTCCAGCAGAACTCTCAACTTCTGTAATTACATAGCTCCATTAAGGGTAATGCAGTTAGAAAGGTGGTAAAACAAGGCCGATTCAAACACCGGCGGTAGAAGTTGCGGTAATTGCAGGAAGAGTTGTACTGTACACAACCTGATCATCAGTCCAGTTTGTTTCTCCCCAATGCTTCAACATGCCCTTCCAAGAACACACATTGTCTACACATCTTTTCAATCGCCGGTCTTTGATTTTGATCTTCCAATGTCGATCTGTGAAGTTCGCTTTCTCGGCTTCCCTTCTGTCCCATTCCAGTTGTGCCTTCTGCTTTGTCCTCAAAAAGCAAAACTGCTGCAGCAGCTCAGGCATTGCATCATGAATCTTCCACCAACTTGCGTGAGCAACATCACTTGCAAACTCTTGAAATATATCAGAATTCCAGTTACAATCGTAGTCGCGAAAGCACAACCATGGCTTCATTCCTAGGTAGTGAAGGACATAAAGAACTGGAGGATCAGCTCCAAAAAGCCAGGTCTTCTTTTGCTTCATTTCCTCCTCATCACCTTGCCAGAAATGCTTTAAGAAATTCATGTGTCTAGGTATTCTATGCCACCATGTAAAAATTTCATTCAAGTAGCCCTGGTCACCACCATTGTAGGACTCTATCTCATTAATGTGATCCATAAGCAGGTGAAATGTGCAATTTGATGGCTCGATTACCATCACCCCAGAGTTAAAAAGTGTGGCATCATTCCCTGTGGCAGAAATTTCTGGCATCGAAAATAAGATATCAATGTTCTTGAGTATAAGCAAATCAGCATCAATGAAAATGATCTTGTCATATTCTGTCAGCTGCCACAACCGGAACTTGCTGTAGTTCCATTCATTGTATGCATCTTTCTCAGCTTTCGGGTTCCTGATCCTTTGAATAGTCTTTACTATCCACCCTGCTGCCTGCAGTCCACTCCTATGGTAACCACTAATGGTTTCATCAACAAGTATCACAAGGTCTCGAGTAGACCCTGCCATTCGAATGCTTTGTGCGGCAGATATGGCTCCACAAACATAAACATCAGCTGAATGGAGAATTGTTGCATACGCTTCTCGGTGTGCATTGCCAGAGTAGACCAGCCCTGCTGTCAAGAGTTCATTTTATTTTTTATCAGTAAGTAAAGAATGAATTTGGTGACCATTTTAACAACTAAAATTGGAGTGCATCATATTAGCATAGTGAAACTACAAATGCACCAACATAATCACTATATTGTCCCCAACTTAACCACCTACTATAGAGCCACCAAGTGTGGCACAGTGAAACTACAAATGTACCTACATGATCAGAATAGATTGTTGGTGGAATAATTACTAAATGATGCACTAGGACTGACCTTTCCCTCCGAAAGGAAGTGCAAGTTCACAGGAACCAACTGGGAGCTGCAATTTTTCTCTAAGCACATTGAGGTTTGGCTTGTATAGCCATACATTCCCCTCCCTCACCACAAGCTCTTTGCATTTTAACAGATTTGGAATAGGGAAGCAGTCGGTGACGAAAAGTAAATGCACATGGCGATACCCTTTGGAAGAGGCTGCAAGTCCAGCAGCAGCAAGCTGCAAATGCAACCTAGCAACATCTCTAGACCAATTTGCTAGCACTTTCCGACAAGGAAGTTTAACAGCTATGAGGTCAAGCCGTCTACCGATTGCTTTGAGCTTTGGCAGAGATGGGCAGAGTGGAATTCCTTCTTCTTCCTCCTCATCTATCCATTCTGGATATAAAGATTCCCAAGTTACATTCTCTGCAGCATAGTCTAGGTGCAGAACAACATTCATGGCTTCAGGAACAATTTGATTCCACTGTTTGATTTCGCTTGTGTTGAAGTTTAATAGGCCAATTCCTTGATATGTATTCCTGTCAGCCAACCTCCCCATCACTTTCATGACATCATCCCAGTTAATGTCTATATTTGATTCATATCGAGAATCTGAACCACCCCATATCCACCTGTTTACAGAACTTGACATGTCATAACATGTTCACAAATCTTTTACAATTTAAGTACTCTGCATCAGGATTCAGGAAAGTAAGATAAGCAAGAATGATTAGAATACAATACGTACCGAGGAACAGAATGTGTTGGAAGGTTATTGTTGTAAACGTCTGGAGAGTACAGGAGTGTTACAAAAGTACCACAGATGGCGATTAGCAGCACAAGTCTCAACAGAGGAAGTTTGTATCTTGAACTTCTTTCTTGGATAGATAAGTGGAAAGGCTTCTGCTCCGAATCGTTTGCTTTACTTTTCAGTACTTTTCTTCTGTATATATTCAAGAAGATATTAGTGACGAAAAAGAACAATGCAAATTATAGAGGGGAAACTCTGAAAATATAAAAAAGATAGTTAATAAGCCTTAATATCCAGAATTCCATCTAAAAGTATGTGAACTCCTAGTACAAGTTTGCTACTGAGGTTCTAATTTTGGGGTGTAGTGACTTGTAAAGCATATAATAATACGGATGGCACTCAAAAAATCCATAGCAAGTGCTTTAAGTGGGTAGGCAACTTGAACTTCTCCATATATAGGTTAAGAAGGAGAAGTCACCACCAATCCAACAGACAAGTACAACTACAGATAAACAAGATTCAAACTTTTTGATTGAATTCAGAATCATGTCTATAATATGGTTTGACATCAAATTGTACGGCATGGCGCCATGGCTTAACATTGCTGATCGATGTGGGATATGCAGTACTGCATGTTAAGCATATAACAAGAGAAAAAACTAACATGGCATTCAAAATGAAACTCACAATGATGCAGATAGACGGTGCCTAGCTTCAACGGCGCGTGGGGACTTACCCATTGATCCTCTCATGTTGACTGCTTAACAGCAACCACAAGGGGATTGCTGCATCTGATATTCCAACAATGAACAAACAAACTTGAGTAAATAAAAATGGAGCAAACCAAACTATACAAAGCATATAATATAGTAATGACAAAGCATAGAGCTAGGAATAAGCAAGAACACCATGATATAAGCAATGCATGAAGCAATATCTGCAACCCAAAGAGTAGGCGTAGAGAGAGAGAGAGATCAGAACATACCAGGTGGGCAGCAGATTGAGAGAAGGTAGAGCAAGGCATGCAGAACCTTAATTAGAGGAGTCAATATAGAACAAAGTAACGTCTCTTTTAATTTTTCTCTGCACTATTCAGTTCCCCATTTCTGTTTCTGAACTTTGTCTGTCACCAACCTTATATTTTCTTTATTTTTCCCCTAAATATTGATGTTCTGGCATAGCCACCTACAATGCACAACCTTTTGTTTTCCTTCTTATCTAACCAAAAAAAAAAAAAAAAAAACCTTTAACTAGAATTCTTCTTTCTTATATATTGACAACTGTGCAAATTCTTTAGAGGACCAACCCTAATTGTTCCATCTTTGTTCTAATTAAGAAGATTTTAGCTGGAACCTTAATTTTGAAGTATTGCATTCAAAGGCTTATCAGCTTACCTAAAACATGAAAGCTATAGAATGCAATCAGAAGGTTGACATTGAAAGCCTATGGTTTACCTAGCTCGCTAGAAGGGACAATAAGGAACTGAAGCCTGTTAACTTTGAATGAAATCAGCTGGGTGTTGGAATGGTCCGTCATGTCATTCTCATTCCATTCTAATCTTTAATCTTAAGCATGCTTATTATGAAAGGATGAGCAACATTAAACTTGCTTAACTTTCTGATCAAGTTTAAATCAAGCTTCAACTTAACATTACAAAATAAGTTCTTAATTAATTTAAATCCTCAGTACCTAATTGGAATATATAATGTGCAGTATTAGGGCTATTAGCAAAAAGAATGAATAATGGATCCTATGATTCTCTCATGATCACCATAAAAGCACTGAAAATAGATTCGCAGTCTAATTCAAACAATAATATACACTTGTGAGCTGTGATTCAAACTGATGATGAGTAAAACCTTTTAGGTGGTTGGTGTTCTTGTAAAAACATATATAAGAAACTAAATGTCACTTTCTGAAAAGGAAAAATAGTTGTTTGTCATTATAATAAGTAGGTTGCAAGAGATTAGGTTAATGAGACCACTATGTCTGTTAAGTTGACAGATGTGAGTAAAGGAGTTTTTGCATCATTATTCATTATTGAATAATTTTTAGGTTTGTCATGCGGATGAATAGAACATATTCACGCTCTCTTGAAATTAACACATTTTTAAGTTATCAGTCTGTAAATATCTAGCTGTTGATGTTTTATAACGTAAATAGATCTATTATAGCAACGACACAAGATTTGAGTAGATTTTGCATCAATATATTGTTTTGAGTGCTCCTTCCGTGATTGTGCTTGCGGATTAGGCCGGCTCTAAGGATTAACGGGATTGCTAACATTGCGGGATTGCTTGTTTTCTATTGTTATTCGATATATGAAAAGAAAACTATAAAGAAAACCTCTATAACATCTTAAGTTTAGAAGGTTATATCATGCGTAAAGTAGAAAAAAACTACATCCGGCAAAGTAGTAGTCCAAGAACTACTAGTAATTTGATGGTCAAGAGTAGCTAGGGTATCTGCGACAAATTTTGTCTCTCACAAGACATGAGTAAATTCGATAAAGCGAATAATGGTAGCCAATGTTCTATATCATGAACCTTAATTCCTTTTCTTTTTTTTTTGATTACAAATGAACCTTAATTCTTCTATGGTTAAATTCACTTGTCCCTCTCTCATTTGTGAAATAGGCTTGTCCTTGCTTGGCATGTATTTGCTCCAGCACATATATATGTTGGATGCCCCTATGTTCGACCTTTGTGGATCTTATGAATAAATATTAAAAAACAAACAAACAGAATTATATAAAATACTCTTCTTTCCAGTTTTAAATTTTTATTTTTTGTTATACTTCTGTTAAGTGGCCCTTCCTTCTTATAAAGAAATAATGATTTGCTTGAGTGGATAGAATGCCACAAAGTTGTCATGAGGGTTGTTCTGGGTGAAGGAAGGCAACTTTCACTACAAGTAAGAGGCTATTCCCAAATCTGTTACCCTAAACGGTAGTGCAAGATCCATAAACGTACAAAGTCAGAAGGCTCATTTTGGATATCTGGTAAACCAAGGCAAGTTCATTACTGGTAATTAAACCAGTAAAATGAATTCTTATAGTTGTTTGTAACGAGCGAGACGCCGAGACAACGAGTAAGGTGTTTATCATTGATTTTGGGTTTGTCTTACTTAGGTTGGTCAATTTCTCGATCTTGTTCATTCCCATTTCAATTCAGACCTACTACTTGGTTGTAGTTTAAATTCACATTTTAGATAATCGATCGATCGTATATTATTAGCTATACGTACAAATTAATATAGCACTGGTTTTGTATATACGTATAATCAAGGCAGTTTGATAGTTACAGATTCCATATTCACGCCTGCAAGGTTGCAGCTCTTGCTAGGTATGATGGAGCAGTGCACCTATCGCTACGTATCTCTTTGTTACTCCACCTCCCATGCATTTTGTAATATCTCTCTATCATATAAATATATCTACTACTACTGCTGAATCGATCAGGTATGTATATGTGTATGCATGTTAACTGTAGTACAAGCAAAGCCACCGAATAAAGAGAAGATACAGGTCGATGGATATCTGCAGGTATCTCTACCAGTAGCTCTTCCTAACCTTTCACTTTCTGTTTTCGTGCCCAAGCATGTTTGTTCCTGATATCCATTGTACCAGTCGCATAAATCATGAGCTTGACATCTAGAAACCATTTCACCCATCTTGATTAAGTACCAGATCTGTAAAGACAAAAACAAAAGCTATGGAGGTCTACATAGAAAATTTAGAGGCTCAACTAGATCTTCCTAAAAAGAAAGACCAATCTGAGACGAGAAGTGTCAATTGGAATCAGTTCCAACTTGGTTCTTTAAGCACTTCGAACAATGTTGTGCATAGAAGAATTTCTGCTTATCAGAGCATATACATATATGGATGATCAAGATTAAAGAACATAATACATATACATAATTGCTCAATATACTGACATCGTGCATAGAAGAATTTCTGCTTTTTCAATCGCAAAGCCGGTGAGGAACCTAAAAACCCAATTAATTGAATGGAAAATTTTGTTCAAAGAAAAAAGCGCAAGGATGGAAGATATAAAATAAATAAAAAAGGAAGTCCCCCAGTTCCTGTATGCGTTCATATCCAAACCTGGCCTCTCAAATTTCTTCAACAAAAGGAGTATGGGAACTTCAATAGTCTCCAGGCTTGTTTTGCTACCAATGCCTACTTAAGAATCCAAATCAAGCCCTACAACTAAAACGTGTTTCCATTTCCACATTAACGTAATCCCAATAGTAGGATATATACCCAGGCATGAATGTATCCCAATAAGCTCATCAACCTCGGAAATCTCTAATCTATTGGCAAATAACCGAGTGAGGCAAGACACCATTCCAAATTGGCAAATAACTCTAGGCTATCCCAAGTTGCACTGATATGATTTTACAGCACAAACCCAACATTAACAAGCCAGACAGTCAATCAGAGTGTGTAGGAAAATCATATTGATGCCAAGCAGCAACTTGAAATAAAATCATCTATTGAAAGATGTATTAGAGAATGATGATCCTTAACTTATGCACGGAAAATGTTTCCTTGCCTACTCTATCTCTCATAGCCACACAATGAGCCAGCTCTACAATTCTACATTAAGTTACAATGTGAATGATTCAAAGGAAGAAGTAGAAGAAAATGAAAAATAATTAGGAAAAATCCCCCAAACCAAAAAGAAGGGAGCCCAAAATTACATCCCAGCTCCTTGGGATGGTTAGCCGGTGAGTTGCCAGCATCAATATTGATATCTTAGACAAAATGTTCAGTAGGGTATTCATGCTCATATCCATTATAATCATAATATAACCTCTCTCCTTTAGCAATATCACGAGTAGCAACCAATAAGACCCGGCATTCATCGTTGACACTGTATCTCACACATTTACAATTCTGCTTCTTCTTACCCTCCCTGCACAAATTATGATACAATTTTAGCATAACAGATTCAAACATAACGTGCATTTGAAGAAAAGAAAAACTTTAGTTTTATTATAGGTTATTCCGTTTTTCCCAAGAAGCTAGTCTTAAGCAGTAGTATATAAGTAATTGGTCGCATGGACTTACAGAGAATGGTTGTTGATTCCATTGATAAATCGAGCAATGTTTCCACGTTTATCAGGGCAGATGACAAGACTCTTAGATGGATTGAGTGCTAAGAGAAGGGTCATCATGCTGTCACAGTCGTCATTTGCCCGATGCTTAATGTAATCGACATCACCCGTATATTCAGCAATTAAAGTGAGATCCTTAATCTGCTCATCAGCCTCTACTGTAAAACTACATAAAAGAACTCAACAGGATCATACTCAATATGCAGGTATCATTGCCTAATTACTGCAACACACAATAATCAGAGACAAAGTTACCCTTCACACGCATCGAAAACAACTGTAAGAGGAGGGCATTCTCCTCTTTTACACATGGCTCTGCAGTTTTCCAATGTCTCCGTATCTTCTTTGGAAAGAATCTATTAGAAGAGCACCATTACTTACAAATGATGATGATATGAGTAAATACCAGTCAGCCATAATGCCAACCAAAGCGATAATAGATTAAGAGTGGTTAAAAACCTGCATTCCACCATCTTCAAACTTGGACTGATTTGCAGATCTAGGAGCCATGCCGGGCATGTAAGTGAGATCATCACTGAATTCCATGTGCAATGCTGTTAAAGCAGAGGCAAGGGAACCCATTTGTTTCAGCCTTTGAGCAGGATCCTCTGATGGAATAAACGGCAACAGTCTTCTTCTTCTCTTCTGCAACACTAATGATCCTGAACGTCTGCGGCGCTTAGTAGCATCTAGATTTCAAGCCATAGCAACCAAGCAGACAGAGGAATCAATTTAGGAATAACTGTGTAATGTAAGTATGAGTACAAGAAAATATCCTATCCATCTTTGATGTATGTCACATTCCTACATAAAACAATAACTAAAGAGCAAGTATTCTACTAAATGAGGATGACCTCCACTAGCATTAGTAGCATGATCAGATGAAACTATACTGGATAAAACAATCTTTGATGACAGACACAAAAACTCAGGGTAACCAGGCAGTAGGACAATTGGTTTTAAGAATAGATAATGATGTTAAGACTAGAGACAATGTTTCCAATAAAGGGTGTCACATTCCTACATAAAACAATAACTAAAGAGCAAGTATTCTACTAAATGAGGAAAGACCTGTAGCATGATCAGATGAAACCATACTGGATAAAACAATCTTTGATGACAGACACAAAAACTCAGGGCAACCAGGCAGTAGGACAATTGGTTTTAAGAATAGATAATGATGTTAAGACTAGAGACAAATCTTTGATGGCAGACACAAAAACTCAGGGCAACCAGGCAGTAGGACAATTGGTTTTAAGAATAGATAATGATGTTAAGACTAGAGACAATGTTTCCAATAAAGGGTGCATGTTACACAATCTTTCGAAAGTAGTAGCAGCATCGTAAAGGGGGAAAAAAAAAGACATGAACGGCTTCACATCAAACAAAGAAAATATATATATGTATATATAGACAACAGCATAGTTGGATGAATTATCATAAAAGATGCCATCACAAGTAGAGATGTTACATTGTTTCCAAGATAAACAGTACAAGCACTGCGGCAAACAATTCGGTGAGTTTCAGTTATCAGGATGCATAGCTGAATTTTAGAACAAGTTAGTTGTTTTCATATATGACAGTTTACAATGAGATAAGACTACTCTTCACTCACAACAGCTTTTAAGTACCATAACAGTGATTTCTCTCTGGTAAGATATTCATTCATATCATGACCGATTTTCATAATCCAAGGCATGCATACTCCTAGTTACCAAGAATACTACCAGAGTATATGACAAAACCCCCAAGGTCCTACTTTCTCTATCACAGGGTGGAATGATCACTTTTTACTGATTACTGCTGTGTTCATTTACTAATTTTAAGCATTACATTCTAAGAAACTAGTGCAACGTAATTGTCAAAATGGGAGTTTGAGATGCCTTGAGTGTGAGTAACTACAAATTCAAGGCTCCTAGGATCATGCTCTTTGTTTCCAACATTTTTCCATCAACCTACTGTTCAACAGTTATATCCCAAGTAAGTATACTGTTTTCATCCTTGTTTTCTCAACAAAATAAGATATAGCCTTACCAATGATCAACTTACCAACATTTTTCACTGTTGCTGATTTTTGCAGGGATGATTTGTAACAGAATTCAAACGTATACAGGTTGGATCATCGGACCACCTTGTGGGGATCCTAACAATGTCATTGCTTTCTAGATCTTATTAAGAGGGATCCTTCTTACTCTTTGTTACTTCTATTGTTTCCAAAACATTTTACGCACCTCAGGTGTTTATCCCTTGGACATAAATTGATCCAAGTTATGTATATGAATGTATATCTACAAGTGTTTATTCTTGGAACATTAATTTATGCCTGGATATGAACATATACTCTTTTACTATCTGGTTAGCAACTTAACGTAGCCCAATATACCATATCCAATCTTTTGAAAATTGTCGAACTTATGTACCCATATCCTATATGTGCTTCTTTGTTAGCAACAAAGTAGGTCTTGATTCCCAGCTTATGTAACCGCATCAATGGTGTGGCATCTTCCACTTCCACTATACTCACTACTGAATGGCAACTTTTGAAAGAGTAAGCACTATCATAGGCACATCAAAGTAGATGAAACTTTATTCAAAGACCACTCAAAAGCCTAATGCAGAGTCAATCCCGGATGGTATCATGTACAATTGAATCCTACCTACATGAGCGGTCATTTTAAATCACCAAGTTTTTGCAGTGGAAATAAAATTCAGACGAAGAGATTTTCTTTTCATGTTTTATATATCAATACCTTATCAAAGACTTATAGACTACATTTACGCATGAGTAGAGAAACCCTTAGCTAGTGAATATAACAGTAGTGCTCTCCCGATTTTTCATTTTAGTTTGACATCTGTTATAGCATGATGCAAATGCCATAAGTCTCACCCTCATATCAGGAATCCCAAGTATAAATACTAAAAAGTCATAGCCTAAACTGTTTAAGGCGTCGAATTATTATTTAGGAAAGACTCTCCATTTGATGAACCAAGATTGTTTCTGTGACATGGGAAGGATTGATGATAGATGGAAGTTATCTAAAACCAATGCACATTCAGGAAACAAAAGCACCCAAAAAGTTTCAAGCTTGTGCATTCAGGAAATGGAAATTATGTGTAAAACCAATCAACATTCAGGAAACAAAAGCACTCCAATATCTATAAATTTATCTCAAAAGAATAAGACTTCCCCTTAATTCCCACTACTATGCATTTTTTATTTTTTTGAATGTGGAACTACCATTGAACTAACAATTCCGCTACAATGTTAAGCATTTTTGTAAACGATAACACTATGTTACTGACAAAATAAAATGACCTGTTTGAAAGAATCACAATATGTATAAATAACAGTTTCTGGTTTTCCATCACTAGTAAACCAATTTTCTCGAAAACACTCTATAAACTCAATCTTATTTCAATCATCTTCAAACCTATTATCTTATCCTCCGATTTTGAATTCCATTCCACCCTTTATCATTGCCTTTTTATTTTAAATCACCTTCATTAATTGCTTAACATTAGCTCATAAAGCCTTGAACAAGTCGAAACTCAGACAATGAGAACCAACACTATCACCATAATGTACCAAACTTTTACCTTGAGGAGAAGCACATTTGTCTTTGTCATCACTACATTTCTGAATCCGAAAGAAATCGATGATCTTCTTCTGCGAGAAACCTAAAACAACAAAGGTGAATTTCGTCACATTTTATACAAAACAACTCCATACATAATCAAAAAGAAAATTGCAAATAAGAATCCGCATTGAAACCAAAAGAGAAATCCCTACTTCTTACTCTTCTGTGTCCGGAGCACTTAGGACAAAGCCACGACCCAATCGGAAGAATGGCGACGATCGGCCGGAGACATTTCATGTGGAAGCCTCTATCGCATTTATCACAGAGAAGCAGCTCCTCAGCTCGGTCGCCGGAGCCACATTGCTCGCACCTGACGTCGCTGTAATCGATTTTCTCCACGACGGCGAACCGCGCCCTCTCCATCACCTCCGACAGCGGCTTGAACTTCTTCGGCGGAGGGGACTGCGGCGGCGAGCGGTGGCGGCGGGGCGCGGAGGTGCGGCGGTTGAAGCGGATGAGGCGCTGAGCTGGACGCGCCGCCGGGGAGGTGGTGGCTGGAGGCATTTGGGGGTGGGGGAGGGGCAGAATTGGGATTTTGGAGAGAATGTGTTTTGTTGTTGCAGAAGGGACAGAAATGGTGAGCTTTTAGGAAAGAGGAAGGAGGAGGGGGGGGTTTAGGGTGGTGACGTGGAGGGAGGTGATTGGGTGGGGCTAATGTGAGAGTTGGTGTCTGAGTTTTATTACATTGTAGCCGTTTGGAAGTGGAATGACGGAAATAGGTTCGACGGGGGCGTCAATAAAATCGGAACTTGTACGGCGAGCAGAGTTTCCGAATTACAAAGGGATTTTTACCAGGTAATTACTAATTACTTTAACAATTTAAAATTGTTGGTTCTGAATTTATTTATTTTTTTAATTAAATAAAAAAATTAGGCGATATTAGCTCATCTACAACGGCCGATTTGAGGCGACGAGAGCCCTCCCACAATCCCGAAAGAAATGGGGTCATCATATATGGGAACCCACCGCCCCGTCCCTCTATTTATATTTATTAAAGAAAAAATAGAAAAAACAAGTACAAAAGGGAAGGGGGACCAAACCAAAACCTTCCCCAACAAAAGTAATACGTAGAAAGTCTCTCAAAACTAAGAAAACTAAAAATGAAAAACCAAACTGGAAAAGATTATGCTTCTCAGCTTGGTAAAAATAAAAGAAGTTTCTCTCAAGTTGTTATCCAGCATTCATAACCAACATATTAAGAATGCCTATAATACGGAAAACCCAAAGCATCCATACGCAAGTAAGGACAAACCTCAGGTAGAGGAGCAGCATGCCAGTGCAAGGATGAGGAAACCAACCCAGATTAGCAAACCTATCAGCAACAGAATTTCCTTTGCGAAGAATGTTTGAACATGTGAAAGAGATATGTCGAATCTGAGTCAAACAATTGTACCAGACAATACGCAATGGCCAAGGAGGTACAAAAGAGGAAGAATAAATATATTGAAGTACTGCTGTAGAATCACTCTCCAACCGTATGTGATGCCAGCCAAAGTGAAAAGCAAACTCAACTCCTAAAATTGTTGATTCTAAAATTGAATGAGAGTACATGATTTGATTAGATGAAATGATTTGGGTCATCTTTAATTGATGTTAGTCAGCTCGATTAGTTAAAAAGTCATTCGTTTGAAGAGAGATGCTTTTTATTTAGGAAAAAAAGTTCAAATAGTGTCCGATCTTTTAGGGAAGCTAACTTTTGTTATCCCACATTTCAAAAACTTCAAAACCATATCTCACGTTCTTATCCCAACCAAAGAATGGTAACTAGAACCGTTACTTCACAATTATTTTTTATTGTATAATGACCAAATTTACCCTTTAAGTAATTACTTTCAATGCTTTTTTTTTCCTTTCTGAAAGTTGAGCTCCACCAAACAAGTTCATTCTCAAATTGAGCAAAATGATACTGATCTTCTTATTGCTCCTCTGAAGGTGTAAGGTTGATTGGTAATCCTTTACCAAGCAAAACACTTGAAGTTACTGTCCTATGAACAAGAACAAGTTGCAGAAGTCACTAACTCCCTCATGGTCTCAGGTAAAACATGCATGTGCATATCATCTGTTTTTCACAAAGGCTAGCAGCTTCGCTTGCTATCCTAGTGTTGAGTCATTTGTTGTCCTAAATTTCAAAGACCCTGTTACTTTAGATTAATAGGTCTTTGTTGTTTTCAAATTCAAATTGGCAACTGAGTTTGTGGGATGTGTCTTGGCGCTCAAACCAGTCCAAGGGTTGAGATCTTTTGCTATACCAACCTGTGACCAAATGGTTTGATGCTCAAGGATCTAGTTTGGATTTTATGATACATTATCCAATGAATAGCTGGTCCATGTTTGATTCAATGACCAATCATTATCGGTTGTGTCAATGTCCACTAATGGACTGAGTAAGAGATTCTATAACTTTATTGCTCCCTGTTTTGAATCGATCTTGTTTTAGGAAATGTATCTTTGTCTTATTGAGTTGGCTTGTGTCAACTCTCCTTTTGGTTACATCACTTTCAGTATTGTAGCCAAACACTTATGTCTAAAACCTTTTCTGAATCAACTTGATAGGTCAGCTTGCATCATCCTTGATGCCTTGTCTGCCTTATATATCTATTGCTTTGGCTTTGCTCAATGGTTGTTGAAAACTGCCTTATTGCGTTTTCTTTGTTGAGTCTAGTTTTACCTTGTATTGTTCATGCTGCTCTAAGTCTTCTTCGTGACTGTAAACCTTAGAGCTTGAACTCAAAACTTTTTTCATCAACTCATATCATGTTGCATACCATGAGGGATGTGTAGTGCAACTAACCCAAGAAGTGTTCAAGGTTGAATTTGCTATTGGGTACACTACTAGAAAAATGTACTTAAGCGACGAAAACAAACAAGCAAAACAATTTCCGTTACTTGAGTAACCACTTTCGTCACTTAAGTAATTACTTAGACGACGAACGATGTTTTACTTAAGCGACAAAATTTTACCATGTAATTTTAAAAAAAACTACAAATAAAAACATAAAAACTTAGGCGACGAAACCAAACACTTTTGTTGCCCAAGGGTCAATGCATATTTTTTTTTCAAAGAGCAAGAGTATATAAATTGACATTTTTTTCATTTTTTTGAGTAAGCTAATAGAGTAAACAATTTTGAGACTGTGAGCGTCGACGGTTCTAAAAACGGAGCCTCAAAGAATCGTTAATTAACGTTTTCGTTTTGTAAGAATTTCGGTTCGATAGTTGATTGACGTGATCAATGCCTTACCGAACTTCAAACTAGTCAATATTTTTTCTACATACATGTTTTCTTATATTAATTATATCTAAGGGTCGTTTTCTTCAAATTCAATTTCGCTACTATACATGTTTCATGAACTTAAAGATACGAAACTTAAGCTATACGACTTTAGTCCACATAGAACAAGTTTTGCACTTCTATTATTTTTCAATTTCAAGCTTCAATATTTTTAGTTCACATAGTCCACAATATTATTTGCTATTTAAAAAAAAAAGTTTAAAGCAATAAAGCACATGTTAATAAGGTAAAAAATTCTTAACATGAT
Source organism: Fragaria iinumae (assembly GCA_009720345.1). Taxonomy (NCBI): domain Eukaryota; kingdom Viridiplantae; phylum Streptophyta; class Magnoliopsida; order Rosales; family Rosaceae; genus Fragaria; species Fragaria iinumae. The sequence continues at coordinate 17,181,951 of CM019117.1, read as the reverse complement.
TTGTATTCATTGGGTTAACATTTTAATAGTATAAATATTTATTTCTTCCCATTAATGTTAATCTTTAAGACACTAATTTAGTTAATTTTTGAAAGTCAACACTCAATTTAAATTTTATTCCAATAATATTCTATGATAATCAAGGCTAATTAATTATTATTTTTTGTTAAAGAAGGCTAATTAAACCTTTTAAAAAAAAATTGAAAGATTTAAGGGATATAAATTTATGATGACTGCATTTAATGGTTATTTTAAATTTGTTATTGAAACATGTGATTTCCTATTTTACGGTAATCTACCAATTTTATCAGTTAAGTTTTTAAATTTTAAATTTTAAAAAATTATTGTAAGCAGTTAAGCAACGAAATTTGAAGATTTCGTCGCATCAGACCAAATATTTAGGCGGACAAACCTTTCCGCCAAAAATTTGGAAAATTTTCAAACCAATTTTTTTGAAAATTTCAAAGCCAACATTTTATCTTTTTATACCTTCACTCTCTCTCTCTCTCTCTCTCTCTCTCTATATATATATATATATATATATATATATATATATATATATATCCAACTTCATGTTCTTTTTCCCTCTTTTCCTCGATCTCTCTCCCACAGTCACACCCCAATATTCGAAAGATAATTTTTAAAAATTTTGGCATGATCTAACTTAAAATATAAATATCTCAACCTGTTTCAACAACAAACTCAAACAACTAGAACTCAATAGCGGAAAAGTAATATCATACAACCCATCACTGAGTTAAATATTACACTTCTTTGTTTACATAAACTTGTAACACAAAAACATGAGAACAATCTCATGAGTTTAATACTGTCTACCCAATTAACAAAACTATACAGAGTACAACAAAAACCAAAAACAACCCTGCCACTAAGCCTCCGCCTCAACCCTGCTGATCCTCACCTGCAGGTCTAACCCCTACACCAATAATTGGTGCACCGGGATTGTAAAATAACAAACCCGGTAAGTTAAAACGCTCGTATGAGTAAACTCAAAAATAACACAACATTTATCACATCCAACATACCACAAGAGAGATTTGATCAATAATTAAAAACCACACATCCAACACATTACCAAATAAATGTACATATGAGTCCCAGATATTTGATAAATATCTCTCATGACCTACAACAACAAATTGTGTACCCATGGGTCCCAGATACCATAAAGTATCTCCCATGACCAACACTGACAGACGGACCAGAGATCTATTCCTAACCGTAACCAATCACCCGGCCAAAGGCTTGGAACCCGGTTTGACTGTCCAATATCAAAACACAAAATAATAAATAGCATCTTAATCGTAACCAATCACCCGATTAAAGGCTTGGAACCCGGTTTGGCTATTTATCCAACAATCACAATATCACAACATCATCATCAACAGCACAAGATCACATCATAAGATTATATCCTTCACAAGGATATAATTATATGAACAATATATATTATTCCACAAGAATAACTTATCAATAATCAATAAAATTATGATCACAAGAACCTCAAAATAAACATATAAGAAAAGCTTGTTTTATCTTACCTATGAGCTGTTGGCGATCAAACTCATATATTTTAAAACAAATAACAGCATAGTATTAATTTTATCAACAAATGATCATAATAAGATTTGGTCCTAAAATGAACCTTGGTGAGATTTACTCACCTAGAAATCCCGCTGCAAAACCCCCAACACAACGAAGGCAAGCCAATCACAAAATCACAAATCACCTAAAATCACACAATTAAAAACCTTAGAAACTAAAATACTAAAGGATAACACAATACCCTTAAACTAACCCTTAGCTCAAGGGATGACAACTTCCCAAAGTCGTTGAACTCAACGACACAATAGAGCTGCCTCAAATCTTCAAAACTTAAACTCAAACTCCACCAAGCCAAAACAAATAAACCTAAGTCCTAACATGCAAACCTTACTCAAAACCTAGCCATACTACCTCTCAACAAGCTCACAGCAGCAAGGACTAGCTAACCACAGGAAACTAAGGCCACAACTCAGCCGGACGCGCCGCCACAGGCGGCGGCGAGTGAGCCCCACGCGTCACCCCAAACTTCCGAATTAGGAGAAACAAACAACATGAAACTTGTAGATTAAAGCATGGTGAACAACTTTAATACCTGAGGTTTTAACTGGTTCGGCCGGGATCGGCCGGAAAACACCCCAAAACTTCTAGCCGGAAACAAAAACTAAACCTGCAAATCCGGCGCCCAAACTTGGTTTTCAGGTCACCAAAGATGTATAAACGTCACTAGAGGAAGGAGAGGAGCAAGACTCACCTAACTCTCACCGAAAACGCCGTCAAAATCGCCGGTTTTCCGGTGAGACCGCAGCAGCTCCGCCGCTTCGTGGCGGCTTCCAGGCAGCGCGACGGCGAGCGAGATTGCTCCAGAAATGGAGAGGACAGCTGTGGGATTCAAACGGGACCGGTGGCGTCTGGTTTGGTGGCCGGATGAGGGAGAACTCGGCCGGAGAAAAAAGGAGAGCGGGAGGAGGTCGGGAGCGTCAGGAGAGGGAGGAGAGAGAAAGTGTCACCGATTTAGGTTTCCAAAAATAACTCCCCCACATTTTTCTACTTATAAAGTTTCCAAACCCGGAAACTAACTTCCTCTGATCATAACTTTCTCATACTACCTCCGTTTCAGGCGTGCCGCATGTCTACGAACTCATATCGACAAACTCTACAACTTTCAAGAAGGAAGTTTTCGAAGATAACTTACGGAAAATAAAGTCAACTTTTGGCCTCTTAAAAGTCAAAGTACCTTAAAAATTACTCCCGAAACTTCAACTTCACACAAACTAAAGAATTTCCATAAATAATCCTTCATTAATTATGGGAATAATACAAGGAAAATAATGTTTTGGCCACGATCCTCAGCGCGCGGAGCAGAGGTAAATAGCGAGCAAAGAGAAGGGGGAGTGCTGCGGGCGTGCCACCTTGCGGACGAGGAAAGGGTGATTGTGTATGCGCTTGACTTCTTGATCAGGCGGAAGGGGTTTCCAGGTGCCACCTCAGAGGAGGAATTTACGAGCACAAGGCGATCGATACTCACGGAAGGACGCGAGCAGAGCAACAATAGGGAGTTCAAAGAGATCGGGGAAGAATCCAGGATCGGGGTAGAGTCCGGAGGGCTCTGAAGAAAAACCTAGGCGGCGGCGCTTAGGGTTAGGGTTTTCGAGTAGCTCGAAGGATAACTAGGTTTCAGTTTGTATTGTTTTTTTGTGTTTGTTTGAGAGAATCTTTCTGCAAACCCTAAAGCCCTTTATATAGTGGAGCTCGACTTGCGGCAGATGAAAGATAATCATAGTTCAAGTCGGACTCTGAAACCCTAATAGCACAAGGGCACTGTTCCGTCCACACGAACCAACCATCTTGTGACACATGTCTAGTTCTCACACTTCATTCCGCATAGGGCATTGCTTCCGCGCTGCCAACTGTAGACTCCTATGCGAACTGGAATTAGGAATATCCTCATCCCGCGGGCTGTCACAAGATGCTATCTCGCGTGCTCTTGCAGCTCGCTTCCATTTCGTGGGCTATTGCAGCTCGCAAGCCTTAAAAGGGCTTTTTATATTAAAAGGGCCACAGGGATTGGCCCGAAGCATGTCAAAGACTTATAAGAGTCTTCAACGATTAATGTGGTGCGCGCGGACTCCGGTTGTTGCTTCCTCGCTCGCCAGCTCGCCTTGATGTATTCCGCCTCGCCTAGGACTTTTACACGAAGTACATTTGCGCCTCGCCTACGCGAAGTGTCAATCTCGCCTCGCCTACGCAGACTGTCTCGCCTCGCCAACGCGAAGTATCAAATAGTAATTCCGCGCGAAGTTCATTTAAGCATGCGCGAAGTACGTTCCACGCGAAGTCCGTTAACACAGTCCGCGCGGTCCATTCCACGCGAAGTTCGTTCCGCGCGCGGACTGTGTAACTCAGTCTGCGCGGCCTCACTGGCGGGCCATTATTTGTAAACCCAAAGAATTTGAGCTCGCCGGTGTGATGTGGACCAAGATTTAATTAATATTTACATAGACATTTACTGTCTAGTAAAATATTAATTTAGGCGTAAACATTGCCCCCCAGCCTCAAAGTCATGAATGTCAAAAATGACTAAAGAGGTTTATGTTCATGTTGCTCCAAAGCCACTGGTATTGGCTCGGGTCATACATAAAATGAGTGTGAGTAGACAAGCCTGTGAATAGGCCTTGAAACCCAAGCACCCAACAAGGCATTGGAGCGAAGCTGCTGCACGGCTCGCCTAGGCACCTTGGACTTGGACTTCAAATGCATTCGCCTGCTCTTTGCCTGCATTCGCTTGCTTTTTGCTTACGTTCGCTTGCCCCTAGCCCACATTCGCCTGTTCAACTCAGAAGACATGGAACATTGCACATATCGCGAGCGAATGTAGCTCGCATAGATGTATCTTGAGCAGACGTATGTAACTTGAGTAGATTCCAAAAAATAACCCTTCGCGAGCTCTTGGCGATGGCGGACCAACATGGAATGACAACAGCTATGTACTTCGCTGCCCCCCAGTGCGAACCAGTGAGTGACAAACAAAAGAGTCGGCGAACGGCCGTATAAAGCTGAAAAATTTTAAGAGGCCATGCACTTCGCTGCCCCCCAGTATATACTTCGTTGCCCCCCAGTGCGAACCAACGAGATGCAAACAAAGGAGTCGGCGAACGGCCGCATAAAGCTGGCGAACCAAGTTTGAAAATTTGGAGGCCACAGGAATTGGCCTAACTAATGACTAAAACACTTGAAGAAGGTCTAAAGTCTGAAATTTCTGGAACACATCTGCCCCAACGTGCCCCCCAGTTTTGATGTCTGTTCGCCGAAGATTCTTGAGAAGAATGAAGGACATCAAAACTTTAGCATGCCCCCCAGGGAAGGAGTTGTGGTACCAATGCCCCCCAGTGAGGAAAGCATGCGACGAGGTCATGAAAACACATTGAAAATGCACATTGCAAATTCGCGCGTATCCTGACCACGATAAAGAGTCCATGGAGTAAGGGAGACTATGGCGAACTCCAACTCGTGGAATGCTGTTAGTTCGGTTGGCAGGTGATGAGCAAGGAAGTCCGCTATGACCTGTCCTTTAACTGCCTTTTGCGGAACATATGGCAAAGAGAATGCAGCCAAAGCCAATATCCATTTTCCTAAGCATCCCCGTAGGATGGGGCGGGAAAACATGTATTTGACGAGATCGGACTGAGCGATCACCACTTTGGTAAAGGCTAACATGTAGTGGCGGAGCTTGCAACCCGCAAAGAAGAGGGCAAGACATAACTTTTCCATTGGAGAGTAGCACGTCTCACAATCGGTTAACACCCTGCTAAGATAGTAAACGACATGTTCCACTTCGCTCTCATCGTCTTGTGCCGAGAGTCCGCCGATAAACAAGTCAGCAGCGGCGATGTAGAGCTTAAGCGGAAGCTGCCATAACTTGTCATATCATGACCTGTCTGCATTCAAGCGGCCATAACTCTCTCTAGGAATGTCGGAATGACAAACCGTAAAATCCTTTGGAAAATAGACATCCAGGGCTTTCGGTCGGTATAAGGCGCGCTGACTAATTTTTCCTGGATCATTCTAGTTGAGTCCGCGAAGTTGACTGTCCAGTAGTGGCTGCTGCAACGTTTCAGAATTGCAAACTAGTTGTATTGCCTCTCTGTTTGACTTCACTGGTAGTAACTCAAAGGCATGTGGAATGCCTGTTGTCTTCAACCCTCAGGGATAGGCTCCTATGTAAAGTTCAAGCCTGTCAGAGGCAAGAACGTTGTCTTGCATTTCAGCAAGACCAAGGATCTCTTTTTGGGTTTTCTACTATTTGTTTTTTTTTTTGTATTTTCTTTTTCAATGCGAGAAAGAAAGAAACTGAAAGAAAAAACAGAAGTAAATGCTGAAGTAAAAGCGAGTGAATCATAGCTTGATTGGTTACCCCGCGTTAGGCAACGGGCGCTCGGCCAAGTCCAGGGTGACTCTCCACTGGCCTGGCTTTGGCGCACGGCGGTGGCTGTTCTCCGCTGGCTGGTCGTTCCAGTTCAACTCGACCATACCAACCATGGCCGGGATTGGAGGTTTAGTGCCCCCACTGTCTTGTTTCTCCCTGGAACGTAAGTCCCCTTGGAGGCATTCGCCTTCTCGTCCATCTCATTAAGGATCAGCTCATAACTGCCGACCTTGTTGATCAGGTCTCCCATAGACGCGAAGCTTTCCCCGTGGTGCTTCAACCGCTGGCGATGCTCGAGGCCACGAATAGCCAACTTAATGGCTTCCTGCTCGGGTAGGAGGAAGTCGCACTTGGCTTGTTGGATCTTGAACCGTTGGAGGTAGGAGACGCCAGACTCCATGCTTTGCTGGCTCATTTGGGTGAGGGAGTCAAGGCCGACCTCTGGCTCAATGGTACCGTAGGTCTCCCGAAATAGTGTCTCCATGGTAGGCCAGTCCGCGATGGATCCTGGCTTCAACCTGGAGTACCAACTGAAGGCAGCTCCGGACAGAGAAGTCCCGAAGAGCTTGAGCTTGAGAATACCATTATTCCCATATTGGCCGCATTGGACTTTGAAGCGGGCCATATAGGTTGCTGCGTCCTCCCTTGTCTCCCCGGAGAAGGTAGTGAAGACTACATTCTTAAACCCATGCGGGAAAAGATATTGCGCCACACTATCAGGGTAGGGGTCGCGATACTGCAAGTCAGCATTGCCTTTTCCGGTTTGCTCCTTGACTATGGTGGAGATAAGTTGGCGCCAGTCGACTGCCGTCACAAGTGTAGGCTCCGCTCCCTCTTCATGGTTTGGCCATGCAGAGAAGCTGACGACTTGTCCACCATTCTTGGGAATAAGGCTGGAGTAGGCTAGGAGCGGATCATCTTGTGTCCCGACTCCATGGCGTAGAGAAGTATTCAATCCCCTGGAATGAGCAAACGAGCCATGCGGGGGCGGACTCTTTGAAGTTCCTGCCCCTGGCATGAACTGCGGGACTTTCGGAGTCCCGACTTTAGGGTTTCCCCTCGCGTGCTAGTTAGGAGGGACGTATTTGGAAGTCCCTTCATTCGCGCTTGGACCAGTAGGGTTTAGAGCAGGGTTCTTTGGTGCCTGCGCCCTCATCCAGTCTTCAACTTCGAGGACCCGCAAGTTCAGCCGGTCCTGTTTGTCCTTGAACTCGTCTAGCTTTTCTAGACTGTTTTTGCTTCCAAAGAAAGAAGCACTCTGCTGGTCATGCAGCTTGGTTTCGTGGTCGTCCAAGCAGCGAGTTTGTTCATCTATTGTCGCGCGAGTGAGTGACAGGATCTCTGCATGTTGCTTCACGGTCTCCGCGTTCTGCTTCACGGTCTCCGTGTTCTGATTTAGGTCCTTTTGGATCCGTTGGAGGGAACCATTGACCAAGCTCTTGTCTTCCCTTACTTCGCCGGCAAACTGGTTGAAGTCTTCAGTAAGTATGGCAAGGTTGTGCTGGTCTGCTTCCCAAAGGGTCTTGTCCCTTTTGGCCTGTTCAGCAAGGCCGTTAACCTTCCCAGCAAGGTCGTGAGTAATGTTTGTCAAACCCTGGATCTGGCCCGTAAGCTTTGTGAGCATCTGCAAGACTTGCTCCATAGACGGAGCAGAACTTGTATCTTGGGTCGGTTGAGAGCCTACCATGGCGGTCTCGCTGAAGTCTGGATCACCAAACTGAGCAAGGACCTGTTCTTGAGTGAAGGATCGGCAAGCCGCACTGTTATGGGGCTTGTACCGTAGTGATCTGTGCTTAAGACAAGAAAGCTGAGGCTTTCGGTACGGCGCTTCCTCTGGTTTCCCTATGGTGATCGCTTGTACTCCCTATCCCACTGGGCGTGCCAATGTTTTGGCCACGATCCTCAGCGCGCGGAGCAGAGGTAAATAGCGAGCAAAGAGAAGGGGGAGTGCTGCGGGCGTGCCACCTTGCGGACGAGGAAAGGGTGATTGTGTATGCGCTTGACTTCTTGATCAGGCGGAAGGGGTTTCCAAGTGCCACCTCAGAGGAGGAATTTACGAGCACAAGGCGATCGATACTCACGGAAGGACGCGAGCAGAGCAACAATAGGGAGTTCAGAGAGATCGGGGAAGAATCCAGGATCGGGGTAGAGTCCGGAGGGCTCTGAAGAAAAACCTAGGCGGCGGCGCTTAGGGTTAGGGTTTTCGAGTAGCTCGAAAGATAACTAGGTTTCAGTTTGTATTGTTTTTTTGTGTTTGTTTGAGAGAGTCTTTCTGCAAACCCTAAAGCCCTTTATATAGTGGAGCTCGACTTGCGGCAGATGAAAGATAATCATAGTTCAAGTCGGACTCTGAAACCCTAATAGCACAAGGGCACTGTTCCGTCCACGCGAACCAACCATCTTGTGACACATGTCCAGTTCGCACACTTCATTCCGCATAGGGCATTGCTTCCCCGCTGCCAACTGTAGACTCCTATCCGAACTGAAATTAGGAATATCCTCATCCTGCGGGCTGTCACAGGATGCTATCTCGCGTGCTCCTGAAGCTCGCTTCCATTTCGCGGGTTATTGCAACTCGCGAGCCTTAAAAGAGCTTTTTATATTAAAAGGGCCACAGGGATTGGCCCGAAGCATGTCAAATACTTATAAGAGTATTCAACAATTAATGTGGTGCGCGCGGACTCCGCCTGTTGCTTCCTCGCGAGCCAGCTCACCAGCTCGCCTTGATGTATTCCGCCTCGCCTAGGACTTTTACGCGAAGTACATTTGCGTCTCGCCTACGCGGAGTGTCAATCTCGCCTCGCCTACGCAGACTGTCTCGCCTCGCCTACGCGAAGTATCAAATAGTAATTCCGCGCGCGAACTGTGTAGTCTGCGCGAAGTCATCCCGCGCGCAAGATCCGCATCTTGCGCGAAGTTCAATTAAGCATGCGCGAAGTACGTTCCACGCGAAGTCCGTTAACACAGTCTGCGCGGTCCATTCCACGCGAAGTTCATTCCGCGCGCGGACTGTGTAACTCAGTCTGCGCGGCCTCACTGGCGGGCCATTATTTGTAAACCCAAAGAATTTGGGCTCGCCGGTGTGATGTTGACCAAGATTTAATTAATATTTACATAGACATTTACTGTCCAGTAAAATATTAATTTAGGCGTAAACAAATAATATGAAAATCTAGGGTATTACAATCTACCCCCTTAAAGGAATTTCGTCCCAAAATTCAAAATCTTAACCTAAAAACAACTTGGGGTACTGAGCCCTCATGTCCGACTCTAACTCCCAAGATACATCACCCTCATCATGGTGACTCCAATACAGCTTAACCAAATCGATTTCCTTCCTTCGAAGCCTCTTGGTTGATCTATCCAAGATTCGAACTGGTTCAACAACGAAGGTTGCATCCGCATTCACCTTGATAATTCCATAGTCAATCACATGTGATGCATCTAGAATATACTTCCTCAACAAGGACACATGAAACACATCGTGTACCCCGGACATGACAGGAGGTATGGCAAACCGATAAGCCAAATCTCTTACTCTTTCCAAAATCTCAAAAGGTGCTACATACCTGGGAGCCAACTTCCCATTCTTACCAAATCTCACCACCCCTTGAGTAGGTGAGACCTTTAAGAACACATGATCCCCAATATCGAACTCTACTTGCCTCCTCCAATGTGAAAGCAGTCTTCGGAATATCCTCCTCCTTCACCCTCAACTGGTGATAACCGGACCTCAGGTCAATCTTAGAGAATACCGTAGCACCTCTAAGCTGATCAAACAAATCATCAATCCTAGGCAAGGGATACCTATTCTTGATGGTCACCTTGTTCAACTCCCGATAGTCCACACACAACCGGAGTGTATCTTCCTTCTTCCTCACAAACAACACTGGTGCACCCCAAGGCGAGGTGCTAGGTCTAATGAATCCCTGCTCGAGAAGACCCTCAATCTGAACCTTCAACTCCTGAAGTTCAGTTCTCCCCATCTGATAAGGAGTCTTTGATACCAGTGAAGTACCTGGTACCACATCTATAGCAAACTCCACTACCCTCTTAGGAGGTAACCCTGGAATCTCCTGGAACACATCACTAAACTCAGAGACTACTGCAATATCCGCAATACCCACGGTACTACCTGTAGCCTCTATGTGAGCTAACACTCCTTCCCACATGGCCGTGTCCGACCTATGACAACGATAGCGAAAGCTCTGTTGTCCAGGAACGTGAAATGACACCACCATATCAAAACAATCAATCACAGCATGGTTTGGCCTTAGCCAATCCACTCCCAAAATCACATCATAGGAGCGGTCTGGAATCACAATTAGAGATGCAAGGAACTCTCTCCAACTAATCACTAAAGGGCAAGCACCACACAAAGTGCCAAGCTCGATAGAAACACCGAGAGGCGATGAAACACACAATGATCTAGTAAGCGGTGTCGGAGTCAAGCCTAATGCCCTCACCACCGAGCTAGATATGAAGGAATGAGTTGCCCCCGTATCAAACAAAACTGTAGCAAGCAGATCATAAACAAGAATGGTACCTTCCACTCCTGCACCACGTTGACCAATGGCATACACTCTGGCTTATGTTGGAAGTAACGGCCTCTGCTGACTACCCTGCCCTCCAGCCTGAGGTCGGGTGCAATCCCTAGCAAAATGGCATGCCTGCCCACAAGTGAAGCATCCATGTCTCCTGGATTTCTTGCATGCCGAAGAGTAGTGGCCCAGCTCACCATAATTAAAACACTTCAAGGGTGCTGCCTGCCTAATAGGTGTAGCTGCTGCTCTAGCTGGAGCCAGCTGATGAAACCGCTGCCTCTTTCCATAACCACCTATGTGGTCCCCTGAACTGCTACTCCCTGCCAGGGCCTTGCCCTTCCTTGAACATCTCTCTGCCTCTCAGTCTCACGCATGGCCTCTTCCTGCTCAACTGCAAGGGCACTCTCAACGGCTTCTGCTAGAGTAGCAAACCGGTGGGAAATCACAGCCTTCCGGAGCTCATGCCTCAAACCCCGCACGAACTTCCGTGAAAAATCTACTACATCCATCTCTTTAGCAAAACGATACAGCTGAGAAAACCGAGCCTCATAATCCCTGACACTCATCAAGCCCTACACTAGAGCTATGAATTCAAGCTCCAACTGCTCCCTCACAGTGTCAGGAAAATACTTCTCTTGAAAGAGCTGAACAAACCCCTCCCAAGTCAAGGCGGTCACATCTCTAGCTCTCTCTACCCCGCTCCACCATACCCGTGCCTCATCCTTGAGAAGAAACGTAGCGATACACATCTTCTCAATCTCCGTACAAGTGATCATGGGGAAGTATGTCTTGATGCCCTCTATCCAATGATCAGCCACAAGGTAGTCTATACCTCCCAGAAAGGAAGGCGCTCCTAACCTGATGATACCCTGAGCCAGCCTGGCCAGACGCAGACCATCATCTACCACAACTGGCACCGGCATCTCCAACACCACTTCCTTCTCAAAGAAATCATCCACAGTTGGAGCCCTACCTCTGCCTCTGGCCCTACCTGCCCCTCTGGCCCTACCTCGGCCTCTAGCTCTTCCTCGCTGAGGATCTATCACCTAAGGAGCAAGTAAACCTTGGTTAATTTATGCATAAACTTAAACCAAAGTATAAGTCTAATACAACAATTCTTAATCAAGGCACTAACTCAAGATGGAACACAAGATTCGAAATCCCACTAACAGAGTATTCTCTACTCTGACATCCTATTGACCTAGAGGTGACATCTAACCCTTCACATACCTAATGACATATCAATACCGAAGAGCTTATGATGGTGATCCGCTGCAGTCGGGCCATCACTCCGAAGTATTGATTATCACCAAATATGTAAACCTACGCTCCGATACCAAACTGTCACGCCCCAATTTTCGAAAGATAATTTTCAAAAATTTTGGCATGATCTAACTTAAAATATAAATATCCCAACCTGTTTCAACAACAAACCCAAACAACTACAACTCAATAGCGGAAAAGTAATATCATACAACCCATCACTGAGTTAAATATTACAATTCTTTGTTTACATAAACTTGCAACACAAAAACATGAGAACAATCTCATGAGTTTAATATTGTCTACCCAATTAACAAAACTATACAGAGTATTGCAAAAACTAAAAAGAACCCTGCCACTAAGCCTCTGCCTCAACCCTGCTGATCTTCAGCTGCAGGTCTAACCCCTATACTAATAATTGGTGCATTGAGATTGTAAAATAACAAACCTGGTAAGCTAAAAAGCTCGTATGAGTAAACTCAAAAATAACACAACATTTATCACATCCAACATACCACAAGAGAGATTTGATCAATAATTACAAATCACACATCCAACACATTACCAAATAAATGTACCCATGAGTCCCAGGTATTTAATAAATACCTCTCATGACCTACAACAACAAATTGTGTACCCATGAGTCCCATATACCATAAAGTATCTCCCATGACCTACACTGGCAGACGGACTAGAGCTCTATTCTTAACCGTAACCAATCACCCGGCCAAAGGCTTGGAACCCGGTTTGACTGTCCAATATCAAAACACAAAATAATAAATAACATCTTAACCGTAACCAATCACCCGATTAAAGTCTTAGAACTCAGTTTGACTATTTATCCAACAATCACAATATCACAACATCATCATCAACAGCACAAGATCACATCATAAGATTATATCCTTCAACAAGGATATAATTATATGAACAATATATATTATTCCACAAGAATAACTTATCAGTAATCAATAAAATTATGATCACAAGAACCTCAAAATAAACATATAAGAAAAGCTTGTTTTATCTTACCTATGAGCTGTTGGCGATCAAACTCATATATTTTAAAACAAATAATAGCATAGTATTAATTTTATCAACAAATGATCATAATAAGATTTGGTCCTAAAATGAACCTTGGTGAGATTTACTCACCTAGAAATCTTGTTGCAAAACCCCCAACACAACGAAGGCAAGCCAATCACAAAATCACAAATCACCTAAAATCACACAGTTAAAAACCTTAGAAACCAAAATACTAAAGGATAACACAATACCCTTAAACTAACCCTTAGCTCAAGGGAGGACAAGTTCCCAAAGTAGTTGAACTCAACGACACAATAGAGCTGCCTCAAATCTTCAAAACTTAAACTCAAACTCCACCAAGCCAAAACAAATAAACCTAAGTCCTAACATGCAAACCTTGCTCAAAACCTAGTCATACTACCTCTCAACAAGCTCACAACAGCAAGGACTAGCTAACCACAGGAAACTAAGGCCACAACTCAGCCGGACCCGCCGCCACAGGCGGCGGCGAGTGATCCCCACGCGTCACCCCAAACTTCCGAATTAGGAGAAACTCACAACATGAAACTTGTAGATTAAAGTATGGTGAACAACTTTAATACCTGAGGTTTTAACTGGTTCGGCCGGGATCGGCCGGAAAACGCCCCGAAACTTCAACCCGGAAACAAAAACCAAACCTAATCCGGCGCCCAAAGTTGGTTTTCAGGTCACCAAAGACGTATAAACATCACTAGAGGAAGGAGAGGAGCAAGACTCACCTAACTCTGAACGAAAACACCGTCGAAATCACCAGTTTTCCGGTGATACCGCAGCAGCTCCGCTGCTTCGTTGCAGCGCGACGACGAGCAGGACTGCTCCAGAAATGGAGAGGACAACTGTGGGAGTCGAACGGGACCGATGGCGTCCGATTTGGTGGCCGGATGAGGGAGAACTCGGCCTGAGAAAAAAGGAGAGCGGGAGGAGGTCGGGAGCGTCGGGAGAGGGATGAGAGAGAAAGTGTCACCGGTTTAGGTTTCCAAAAATAACTGTTTTGGCCACGATCCTCAGCAGGAGCAGAGAGACGGTAGCAGTCAATGCTTCTTGGGAATGCGGGGCGTGCTACCTCGCGGACGAAGAATGTAAGTGGGCTGCGTCAGGTCTTAACTTCTTGAACAAGCGGGGGGTTACCGGTGCCACCTCGTGGACGAGGAATTTACAAGCACAAGGCAATTCGATACTCAAGGTGTCGCAAGCAGAGCAACCAAAGAGAGATCAGCGGTGATCGGAGTAGAGTCCGAAAGGGCTCTGAGAAACCTAGGCGGCGGTGCGCTTAGGGTTAGGGTTTTCGAGAGGCTCAAAAGTATCAACTAGGTTGAAAGTTTGTTTTGTATTGTTGTTTGTGTTTTTCTGAGAGAGCTCATTTTGTAAGTCTTCGAGCCCCTTTATATAGTAGCTTGCCTTCGGCCCGAAGAAAGATATTCATAGTCCAATTCGGACTCTGAAACCCAATACCACAAGGACGCTGCTTTATTTGCTTATACCAGTCATCTACATTACATGTGTCTAGCCGCGTGGGTCACTGCCTCCGCGCTGCTCAACTGTAGAGTCCTACGCGAACTCAACCACGGACATCCTTATCTCGCGAGGTGTCACAATCTTTGTGGAAACCTATCTCGCGCGGGCCGCGGACTCAAACCAACCCGCGAGCTCCTGAAGCTTGACTCCATCTCGCGCGCCCCTGAAGCTCGCGAGACTTAAAAGGCTTTATATTAAATGGGCCACAGGTATTGGCCCAAATGTTACCCAAAACTTATTATGCAATCTTAGACCAAAATATCCACTGGGCTCAAACATTGCCCCTAGGCCTTGAGCTTTTGATTATCCAAAACATCTAAGCGAAAAGGCCTTATAGAGCACGTTTCGGAAATTTGAAATTTGAAAAGTCCTGATGTATCGGCGTTATCGCGTCCCTTGATTGAAAAGACGTTACGGTTCGTCTCTTTAAAAACATGAAACGGGTCCCAACATTTCGTCACACCATCCCTTACATTTTCCTTCTGCAAACAATAATCCTTCGCTGCCGTCACCACTCTACCCAGAAAACAATGCCTCCCAAACCAATCGTCCGAGACCCGAATCTCAACATTACGGCGGCGATCGGCTGGTCTACCGATTTCAGTCGGCGTTTATCCGCGAACCCCCCTCAAGGAGCACCCATCTATGTCCTTGAGAACGGGCAAGCCCTACTCGGCCCGACTCCTTCTCAGCCTCTCTCTGCCGCCGACCTCAATTCATACACCGACCCCGTGCGGCGCCCCATCTTTGCTCACCGTCGTGAACCTGGCGACTTCGTGACCAGGGCTCAGCAAGCTCACTCCCATGTCAACATCTGAGTGGGAGAATAGCCGAACACCACCGGCGAAGAGCGAGCGTGGTATGAGGCTCGCCTCTAAACCGACAAGCCGATCTGGGAGGCAGCGGGCATAGCCGAGGTTATCGCCTTGAGCTTTTCACTGCCTTCCTCTACTGATAGGGCGCCGATCGCTGCAGCAGCATGTCTATGGAATAGCGCCACCAACACTTTCGACTTTCCTTTTGGGCAGATGAGTGTCTCTCTACTGGATATTCTTGCTATCACGGGGCTGCCGATCCACGTGAAGCCATTCACGCCAGGTGATTTTGCGACAACTGAGTTCACCTACACCTACAACCTAGGAGCACGCCGTTCCCTGAATGCCTCATTCCCAGTCTGGAGGAACTATTTTATCCAGCATGCAGAGCAGCACGAAGAAGGTATTGCTTTCTTTGAGTACTGGCTAAATAAGTTTATTTTCTGTGGTAGCGCTCACAAGCCTACGGACAAGTGGACGAAACTAGCCGAAGCCCTCTACAATGGAATTGAGGTTGGGCTAGGGCAACCCGTATTGGGTGCACTCTATCGGGCCCTGCACACACTCTCCTTGAAGCCTTTCCATCTGCCGGCCGGCCCGCTATGGATCATGGATCTATGGCTGCAGCTATATTTCCCTCTCTTCAGACGTTCCCCGCTAGCCTTTCTACCAGAGGACCAACTGCTTGGGTTTGTGGTATGCAAAAGCCAGGTGAACCGCAATCCTTTGTCCTTCTTCGCTAGCCTATCCATCCTTTACAACCAATTGGAACCTCCCCCCACCATAAACATGATGGTTAGCCGGCGTCATCCTGAAGTCTTAGCGGATGGCTTCTTTCCTCGTCCAGACTCTGGATCTGATGCCAAGACAAGCTTTATGAGGGCGGTTTCATGCTGTGATCTTCAACTTGCTGAAAAGGACCAAGGTTTTGAGGTGTACGCTCCCAATCATTTCGCCAGACAGCTTGGTTTTATCCAAGGAGTTCTTTATCCACCCCTTCATTCAGTGAACAAATATACGTCCTAGCGCAAGATTGGCGAGGCGAACCGAGTCACTCCGCTAGCGAACATTTTCCCGCTCACTCCGGGCCTGCTTGAGATTGAGCCTGCCTTAGGTGTCAACCCCGCGTACCTCTCTTGGTGGCGCTCCCTCTCTGATAATCATTGGGAGTATGCAGATGATGACGTCTTTGCCGCCATCTTCTCTCCCCTATACGACACAGTGGGGGAATCGGACCGCACCATCATTGACGCCCCGCGTGGACAAGCAAGGACATCACAGAAAGCAGCGATGAGGCCCAAGCTAGCAGTGCTTCCTAGCGCCCAAGTGCCTCGCCGGCCAACTGGAATCGTCATCAGGGAACGCAATTCCGCTCCTGTGGTATGTTAATGTCTTTGTCATTTTTCAACACTTTTGTTTATTTCATGCGAAGTGACTTCCTTTCTAATTGTTTATCCCCATTTCATAGACTGCACCTCTCCTTAGATCTTCCAGGAGACTTGCAGCTGCAACAGATAAAGGGAAAGCTACTGCGCAAGAGGAACCCGCGGCGGACCCCGAAGATGAGCCTGTCTCGACCATCCCTCAAATGACAGGCAGCGAGAGCTCACGCAAGCGTCCTGCTAGCGATGAAGAGGAAATGGTGGAAGACTTGCGCTATCAGCGAGAGCATGGCTTGGTAAATGCCCTTTTCTCTTGTAACCAATTTGTTCAAGTCAGCAATGACTTACTATCTCTCCATTTGTAGGTTCGTCGCCGCACTCACCCCCATTTCGACAGCGCTGAAGGGGAAGCAAGTATAACTGAGACCCCTGTCTCAGAGGTGATTGTGGCTGAAGAGACATGTGCTATACCTAAGGATACTGAACCGGCACGCCGGACGACTCAGGATTGATGCTTTTTCCTCTCCTGGTCCTATTCAGGACCAAGGGCTCGGCCATCCAGTCTCAACTCCAGACTTAACCGCCTCTTCTGCAATTTCGCCATAGGAGACTCAACCAGAGGTGATGCCTTCCCCACCGAGGCTAGAGCCGGTCGTTCAAAAGCTTGAAGAACGAGAGGCGCTAACAGCGTCCGCCGCCTTGCCAACTGTCTCGGAGGTTGAACCGGTCACTCCTTCTCCTGTGAAACTGACCACCGGAACAACTTCTTCTCTAGCCACCCGGACTGCCCGTCTCCGAGCTTGGGTAACTCCAACTGCTGATCCAGAACCGGTTCGCCTGGCCCGAGGCTTTCTTCATGGCCTAATAAGACAAGTCCCCAACATGGATGTGTTTGAGTTGGTGCGACGCGCTCGTGAGGCTCATGGTGCCCAAGTCTGCCACCTCGCTTGCAGCAACCCCGCACTGGACCATTCCTTAAAGTTGATCAATGCGGTTAAGCTGCAAGCCCGTCGCGTCAATGATGCGGAGGCCCAGTCAATTGCTCAGGAGAGAGTTCGCCAGGCCTTAGACAACCAAATGGTGGCTCTTTTGAACCAGCTTGAAGATATGGAGGTTCTTGAGACAACTTAAGAAAACCCCTGTACCTTTTATGCTAGGCAAGTGGAGACTTTGGAAGCTCAGATAGCGGAGCTGCAGGTTCAGCTTGCTCAAGCTCGCCAAAAACTCGCGCAGGCTGAAGTTGCGGAGGCGCGGGTGCAAGCCACAGAGGAAACTCAAGAGGCTCTGGACTCAGCACTGCTGCTGCGGACGAAGCCCAAGCCCAGGCGGATGTTGAGGAGTTGGCCTTGGAAGACCTTCTCCTAGACTTGTATAGGGCCTCTAGGAAAGTCTAGTTTCATTTTCCTTTTTTGTTGCCCCCATGTATGAACCTTTGTATTAGGTATATTATTTAAGTACTTATCGCCTATTAACTCTGTCCCGCGCTTGCTGAATCTTTCGTATTTCCAACAATAAATGCCTCGGTTCAAAACAAGTTTTTCATTGAGAATGGGTAAAGGTCTCTGCGTGACTGTTTGCTTGGAAAACAGGAAGTCACTATAGATTCGCGCATTCACCTTATCTAAAGCCCATATCTCGGAGCAAAGCTCTGCATGCAGGACACATGTCAAAGAGAATCGGTCCTTTCTTTCTATAAGAGAATCCGCTGACCGGGTTTGGAACATCGATCAAGTCTATTTGCCCCCTCGCTATAGCTCCTTCTTCCTTTCTGTTCATCCTTCTGTCCCTGCTTAAAGCGAAACCACCATTTCTCCTGCTCATTGTTTGCCTTGATGAGTTTCGAAATCTACTCTTAGGCCAAAGGTGGGTTTCAAAATCTACTCTTAGGCCAAGCCTCCGTCTAGAAGAACAAATGGTCTGGGTACCTTCTGCCTTGCGCTCTGTCCACGCGTGAGGTTTCTGAGGCCCTTCGCGCTTTCGTGCTTCAGGAGCTTGCCAGTGTCCTTGAAGCACCCTCTGAAGCTTGGCTGATAGCATGAGGGACCTTGTTCCAGTGGACCTCTAGCCTCCCAGTGCGTCGTCTCTTATTCGTTCTTCATTTCCAGATCTACGCTTGTAGGCGTGGTAGATCTATGCGCTCAAGCGTAGGGTAGTTAGATTCCATTATTTTGCTAATGTGTTTGCTTCGGCCGCAAAGCCGCTTATGAAACCTGTATCAGAAGGGAAAAATATGTGATTTTCTTTATTTAGGGCCTCTGGAATAGGCCCCAATCTTGTACTTTGTCTTTTGTCTAGACTTCGCACGTTTACACAGAAAATAAAGAGAGGAATGAGGAGATTAGCATAACTAATTTGCATGTAAAACTTTATTTAGGGCCTCTGGGATAAGCCCCAATCCTATACTGGTCTGTTGGTTAGACTTTGTACGTTTTCAAAGAAATGATTTAATTACATGCTTCTCTCTCGGGTTGCCCCCTAGTGTGAGGTGATGGAGCGTAAGCGCGATGGCGCGTAACACTAATAACAGTGGGCGTGGGATCAGGAGGAGGTGGAGGATCCCCGCGCTCCCAAACACCAGCGATATGGCGCTTTAAAAAACGACCATTAATAGGATTGCGGTGGATGGTGCCGTCAAGGTCGCGCAAGTGGTATGCCCCCTGAGGTAAGATGCGATGAATGATAAAGGGTCCTTCCCACCGGGCGGACCACTTGCCCCGGCCCTCGATTTTCTCCCCAAGTGGTAGCACAGCACGCCATACTGTTTGGCCCTCGACATAACTCCGACCTCTGGTGATTTTATCATATGACCGCGCAACGCGCTATTTCTCGAGGATGAGATTGTTGAAAACAGCGATACGGTGTTCATCGAGGTCTTCCAGCTCCTGCCACATTGCCTGAACGTAATCGTCACCAAGTAATTGGTGTTGTTCCTGGACACGAAGCGAAGCGACGCGAACCTCAAGGGGGAGGACGGCGTCATGACCAAACATGAGAGCATATGGGGTGGTATCTGTCGGACCGCGCTTGGAAGTGCGGTAGGCCCACAACGTATGGTAAAGCTCTAGATGCCAAACGCGGGGGTTTATTTCTAGCATCTTGCGTAAGATACTGAGGATAACCTTATTGCTCGCCTCCGCCTGACCATTGAACTGTGCATAATAGGGGGACAAATGCAGGAGCTTGATACCATAGCTGGTGAGGAATGTGACCACAGAATTGGCTATGAAAGCTGCCCCCTGATCCGTCATGATGCACTCCGGAAGACCAAAGCGGGAGATAATGTTGCAGAAGATAAAGTTACGGACCGAGGTCGGCGAGGTAACTTTGAGTGGTTCGGCTTCAACCCACTTGGTAAAGAAGAAACTTGTGCTGCTCGGAGGAATGGGGATGAATAATGCCGATGAAGTCTATCGCCCATCCTCGACATGGCCATGGTTTAATAATTGGTTGCAACGGAATGTTGGGGATGTGTTGCACTGGTCTCTGTTGCCTGATATGGAAAGCTACCAGCGCCCTTCAGTGTGATTCTAGGGCTGCGCGGAGGAAGTAGAGGTGGTGGTGTCTTTGAAGAACTAGCCCCCAACGCGAATTGATGGGTCTTCTGAGCCCCAACCTTTGGGTTAGCCCTAGGGCGCTCATTAGGTGGAATGTACCTGGACGGGCCCTCAGTTGCAACTGCACTAGTCAAGTCAAGTGCAGGATTCTTTGGTGCTTGAGACCGCACCCAGTCTTCCACTTGTAAGACCCTCAAACTCAGATTATCATGCCGTTCCTTGAAGTTTTCAAGCCTTTCTTGGATGTTCTTACTTCCAAAGAAAAATGTGTTTTGCTGGTCGTGCAACTTGGTATCGTGTTCGTCCAAGCGACGAGTTTGCTCGTTCATTGTCGCGCGAGTGAGTGACAAAGTCTCCGCAGTCTGCTTCATGGTCTCCGAGTTCTGGTCCAAATCCTTTCGGATCTGTTGGAGGGAACTTTCAACCAGGCTTTTGGTTTCCCTTACTTCGCCTGTAAACTGGTTGAAATCCTCGGTGAGTATGGCGAGGTTGTGCTGGTCTGCTTCCCAAAGGATCTTGTCCCTCGTAACCTGTTCAGCAAGGTCGTTGACCTTTTCAGCCAGCTCGATGACATTTTGTCGGGTAGCAGTGGCCTCGAGTCAGCTCTTCAATTCCTCGAACATCTGGAGGATTTGCTCCATAGGCAGAGCAGATCCTGTGTTTTGGGTTGGCTGCAAACCTACCATTGTGGTCTCGCTGAAGTCTGTGTTACCAAACTGAGCAAGGACCTGTTCCATAGTGAGAGATCGGCAAGCCGCGCTGTTATGAGGCTTGTACCGTGGTGATCTATGCTTGAGACAAGAAATCTGAGGTTTCCTGTATAGTGAATCTCCAGGTTTCCCTATGGTGAATCGCTTGTACTCCCGGTCCCAATAGGCGTGCCAATGTTTTGGCCACGATCCTCAGCAGGGGAAGAGAGACGGTAGCAGTCAATGCTTCTTGGGAATGCGGGGCGTGCCACCTCGCGGACGAGGAAAGGAAGTGGGGTGCGTCAGGTCTTGACTTCTTGAACAAGCGGGGGGTTACCGGTGCCACCTCGCGGATGAGGAATTTACAAGCACAAGGCAATTCGATACTCACGGTGTCACGAGCAGAGCAACCAAAGAGAGATCAGCGGTGATCGAAGTAGAGTCCAAAAGGGGTCTGAGAAACCTAGGCGGCGGTGCACTTAGGGTTAGGGTTTTCGAGAGGCTCGAAAGTATCAACTAGGTTGAAAGTTTGTTTTGTATTGTTGTTTGTGTTTTTTTGAGAGAGCTCCTTCTGTAAGTCTTCGAGCCCCTTTATATAGCAGCTTGCTTTCGGCCCGAAGAAAGATATTCATAGTCCAATTTAGACTCTGAAACCCAATACCACAAGGACGCTGCTTTATTTGCTTATACCAGTCATCTACATGACACGTGTCTAGCCACGTGGGTCACTGCCTCCGCGCTGCTCAACTGTAGAGTCCTACGCGAACTCAACCACGGACATCCTTATCTCGCGAGGTGTCACAGTCTTTGTGGAAACCTATCTCGCGCGAGCCGCGTACTCAAACCAACCCGCGAGCTCCTGAAGCTTGACTCCATCTCGCGCGCCCCTGAAGCTCGCGAGACTTAAAAGGCTTTATATTAAATGGGCCACAGGTATTGGCTCAAATGTTACCCAAAACTTATTATGCAATCTTAGACCAAAATATCCACTGGGCTCAAACAATAACTCCCTACATTTTTCTACTTATACAGTTTCCAAACCCGGAAACTAACTTCCTCTGATCACAACTTTCTCATACTATCTTCGTTTCAGGCGTGCCACATGTCTACGAACTCGTATCAACAAACTCTACAACTTTCAAGAAGGAAGTTTTTGAAGATAACTTACGAAAAATAAAGTCAACTTTTGGCCTCTTAAAAGTCAAAGTACCTTAAAAATTACTCCTGAAACTTCAACTTCGCACAAACTAAAGAATTTCCATAAATAATTCTTCATTAATTATGGGAATAATACAAGGAAAATAATATGAAAATTTAGGGTATTACACCCACAGAGACCATTTTATCTTCTTCTTCAAAACCCAGCCACCTCAACCACTTCTTCTTTTCTCTGACCATCACCCAGCCCTCACTCTCTTCCTCTCCACCAGATCCGGCCTCCCTCTCCACCAGATCCGGCCTCCTCCCTCTTCGAATTGCCTGTACCCAAACCCGAACCCTCCGTCCAGCTCCTTCAACTCGCCGAGAGTTTATGGCCGAAATGAAAACTATTGGGAAAATCAAGCACCGAAACCTGGTTCCTCTACTGGGGTACTACAAGGTTGGAGAGGAGAGACTTCTTGTGTATGAGTACATGAAGTGGGGTAGTCTGGAGAATGTTTTTCATGACAAAATTAAGGGAGGGGGCTCGAGGCTTGACTGGGCAGCACCGAAACCTGGTTCCTTTACTGGGGTACTCCTTACATTGAGGGAGGAGGGAGGAGGCTGAGAGAGGTAAATGAAATTGTGAGGAGATGTGAATGAAATTAAGGAGTTGTGAAGGGAATTGTGAATGTAATTGTGGGTTTATTTTGTGACGGATGGGCGCCGGAAGTGGTTATTTTGGTGGGAGAGCTCGGCGGTGGGTTTTGTGGGTAGAGGTCGGTGGTGGAGGCTGTTTTGGCCACGATCCTCAGCGCGCGGAGCAGAGGTAACTAGCGAACAAAGAGATGGGGAGAGTTGCGGGCGTGCCACCTCGCGGACGAGGAAAAGGTTGATAGGGGGTGTGCTTGACTTCTTGATCAGGCAAAGGGGGGTTACAGGTGCCACCTCAGAGGAGGATTTACGAGCACAAGCGAATCGATACTCACGGCGGCGCGAGCAGAGCAACTATAGGGAGTTCAGAGAGAAGCTGAATGGGGTAGAGTCCGGAGAGCTCTGGGGAAAAAACCTAGGCGACGGCTCTTAGGGTTAGGGTTTCGAGGAAGGCTCGAAGGGTAACTGGGTTTCAGTTGTATTGTGTTTGTTGTTTGTATTGATTTTTGAGAGTCCTTCTGTTAGGGTTCGAGCCCCCTTATATAGTAGTTCGACTTGCGGCAGAAGAAAGGTAATTAGAATCCAAGTCGAACTCTGAAACCCTATTCGCACAAGGAAACTGTTTCGTCCATGCGAGCCAACCAATTGGTGACACCTGCCCAGTTCGCACACTCCATTCCGCGCTGCCAACTGTAGACTCCTATGCGAACTGGAATTAGGAGTATCCTCATCTCGCGGGCTGCTACAGGATGCTATCTCGCGTGCTTCTGTAGCTCATTTCCATTTCGCGGGCTATTGCAGCTCGCGAGCCTTAAAATGGCTTTTTATATTTAATGGGCCACAGGGATTGGCCCGAAGCATGTCAAAGACTTGTAAAAGTCTTCAACGTTTGTCGTGGTGCGCTCGAACTCTGCATGTTGCTGCCTCGCGAAGTCTCCTACGCGAGCTAGTTCGCCAGCTCGCCTCGCCTGCGCGGAGAGTCCATCTCGCCTCGCCTTGCGAAGTACATTTCCGCCTCGGCTCGCGAAGAGTCCATCTCGCCTCGCCTACGCGGACTGGCAAATAGTAATTCCGCGCGAAGACATTCCGCGCGCGAGCTAAGTGTTCCACGCGAACTGCGTAGTCCGCCTATGTCCATTCCGCACGCGAGCTAAGTGAAGTCTAACTTGGCTCGCGTGCGTTCATTGCCTACGTGGACTATCACTTGTAAACTTAGAGAAACTCCACCTCGCCGGTATGACATGGTCCAAGAAATAATTAATATTTACATAGACATTTACTGTCCAGTAAAATATTAATGTAGGTGTAAACAGATGTCACAGCTTCGTAGACCCTTGCACGCAGCGGGATATTATTTGAATAAATAATTACGGTATGAAGATTCTTTCCCTAATATTGAAGAGGTGAGGTCTGGATTGCAAGAGTGCATGCAAAGGATGTTAAGTGAAGAAGATTATCCAGATGCCGATGTGCAGTTAGAGTCGTATGATCTTGCTCTTGGTGAATTTGGATGTCGCGATTCAGACCCGGAGTCGGTCTCAGAAGACGAACAGCTAACCAGCAACCGCTGATCACCTCTCAGTGGCTCTGGGGCTTCAGAGAAGAAAACTGAAACAAAGAAGAAGACCAAAGACGGTGTTTAGAGATAGAAGAGGATCAAAGAGGAAGAGGACCGAAAATAAAAGACAACTCGGTACTCCCATCAGTCTGACTAAATGTTAAGAAGACAAGTCAACCCCTCTTCTTCCACGGTCAAAACTGTTGGCGTCAAACTCTTCCCTGCATCTCTATATGTCATTTCCTCTCCTAAACCCAATTCTCTCGCATACCCTTAACACAACCCACCTCCAGATCTCCTCCTCCTCCGCCGCAATGAACCCACCTCCGTCGCGGCCCACCACCCCCAAAAAGGAGCTCCAACTCCAAGGCCCCCGCCCCGCCCCTCTCAGACTCAGCAAAGACTCCGTCAAAATCAAGAAGCCACCGCCTCACCCCCACCTCCTCCGCCACAACCCACTTCCCCAACACCACTCCCTTCCGCCGCCGCAGCACCACCAACCCATCGTCATCTACACCGTCTCTCCCAAAGTCATCCACACCTCCGTCAACGAGTTCATGTCCCTCGTCCAACGCCTCACCGGCCCTTCCTCCTCTCCCCCCGGCGACCTCTCCCCCGCCGCCCGCCTCGCCTCCATCGAGAAAACCTCCCCCTCCTCCGATCTCAATAAGCACTTCCCGCCTCTAAATACAACCCAAACCGCCGCCGCCGCCGCCATTGACGACGACTTTATGGATAGTATTCTGGAGGGTATTGACATCATGGGTCAGTTCCCGGGGATACTCTCCCCGGCGCCGGCGACCATGCCGCCGATCCCAGCTGGGTTCTTCTTACCGGCCGCCGAAGACCCGCAAAACTTCAACAACTGGCAAGGAGTAGTTGCGAGCTCCAACAACATCAACAGCGGCTTCAATAGCTTCATGGCCAGCCCTTCAACTCTGTTTTCGGCTCCTCTGGTTTCTCCGAGCCCTTCTTCATGGGACCTCTTCAACAATTTCTTAGACTCGTAGGCATTCCGGGGATGTCGGCCGCCCCGGCCGGCGGTGGAGGTTTTTGTTTTGTTATTGTATTGAGTATTGACATTGTTGACTGACTTTTATGTCTTGTAAGAGTAAAATTAGAGTAAATTGTAGAGATGAGGACAGTGGACTTTTTCATAATACTAAGCTAAGATTGGATTTGAGGGTTAAATTTTAACCTCTCTTTGTAATTTAGAAGAATTTTTCCTTTCCTTGGTTAATTTCTAGTGGATTTCCTACAATCTTTTTGTATGTTTTTTGATCGAGATCAAGTGATATCGATGCATTTGTTGGGTTCAAAGGTTAGAAAGAGAGAACATTTACATGATGGTTAGCCAGGTTAGGTGATAATGTGGCGACTTAGAGACCACCTGTTTCTTAAACTTGGTTGCATGCTCACTAGGAAAGCAATGCAAGTGTTCTTATAGCTCCAAAACCAATTTTAACTTTTCTTCTTCTGCCCAAATGATTAGTACTCCAACCAAAATAGAAACTATGTGATCGTTAAATATATGAAAGATTTGCATGTAATTGCAATTGAAAAATGCTGTTTTACCATTGTTTCAAACCGTCACAATGTCACCAACACGCCTCTAGTTTGGTTCGTTCACTGGTGCATTGAGGATAGAGAATCCACGACTGGAACTCCGACGGTGTTTGTACAATTGCTAGTAGGTTTTCATATAGTTGGTGGTGTTTGGTCAAGAAACAAAAGTATGAAAGAACTGTAGGTGCAAAGGAAATGCTGAGAACTGAGAAAGGGAAGGCAAATGTCCTTCATATATCAAATATCAATTGGTTAATAATCTTATCAAGAGCAACTTGGCTTGGACATCCAATTAAATTGTTACAAAAACATGTGCCTTATATGGTTGTCCTTTTGTCATATAGAAGGAAAGCTATATTTTGGCTGTGCATCACTACGGGGAGGACTTTGGGTACGCTCTATTTTTAATTTTTAGGAAACAACCAAGTAAACCCGATCAAAAGGAGGTTGGAAGTTGAAGACCCCTAACGCACTAGAAGGAGATATGATTGGATAACCAATTGATCCAAATCTTTTGACAAGTTAAACATCGTCATATGTACCATCCATAGTGCATCACTTGTAATGATACTACCGCGTGGAACTGACCTGGGAGGAAGCATTAACCAACTCTGTATTCCTAGCAGCACTAGGAGGATTACTGCCATTGCAGTGATTGCACGCATCTTAGATGTGAAACACCATTAGAAACTCAGACGATTTGTCAGTGGCCGGCATACAGAAAACCATATGAACAAAAGCCAGCCACAACACAGAATCGGCTCGTCGGTACCTTTGAGTTTCATTATATTATACATACAATCATTAAACAATAAAATGTTTGGACCGGCAAAACTAGAATACTTCAAAATTTCATTTAGCTAACCTTGGATGGAAATTATTTACACCTTAAATTTTGAATACTAGTACCTTTGAGCTTCAGTGACAAACCACCTCAATGTACTATCAGCATCAGAATTGATCTAGCCATTGCTTATGTTCTTGGCGCCACTGTTGAATTCCATGCTGCCCCAATTAACGTGCCGACCTTCTCCCCCTTTATGGCTCTTGAGATGTTACCTGGTTTGCTTAGATTGAACACCACAACTGCATCACAGCAAAGACGTAAAAGCTTAGTAGGGTTGGATATTATCTACACCAATTAAATATGAGGTTAAAAAACATTGAAATATGCAACTTTCTGAACATACCAGGAATTTTGTTCTCCTGGCATAAAGTAATGGCAGTCATGTCCATCACTGAAAGATCTTTTGATGTCACCTCCTGATATGTAAGAGTATCAAGAAGTCGGGCATTTGGGTTACACCTAGGATCCTCATCGTAAACTCCATCAACATTTGTAGCTTTCAGCACCACCTCTGCATTGACTAGGTAAACAGATCAAAGACAAATTATTAGTTTGAAACACACACAAAAAATGGTAGTTTCTTAGTTTGACATCGGTTATCGGTCAAGTTGCAATTCAGTGAACATACTGTACAGTCAACAACACAGGCGTGAAAATATTAGAATATCATATAAAAGCCATTTAGAACCACCATTGTCTGCCCGACACTTTAAGATATATAATAAAGTTTCAATGCTAATACAAAATATATGACTCACTTTCTGCACCACGAAGTGCTGCGGCAGTATCTGTTGTAAAGAATGGATTTCCCGTTCCTGCTGCAAAGATCACTACCCTGCCCTTTTCCAGATGCCTCACAGCCCTTCGACGTATATAAGGTTCTGCAACCTCAGACATCCGAAATGCAGTCTGCACTCGAGTAGGGATACCAATACTCTCCATTGTGGCTTGAAGAAATATTGAATTCATTACAGTAGCCAACATCCTATAAAAATGAAATAGAGCAAGTAGCAACTAGGTCAGGGTTCTAGATATTATACAGGTGTTGCAAAACAATTGAGAACAATAGTTTCACTTTTTCAGTATTACAAAATGGAAGTACCTAATGCTGTCAAAAGAGAAAGAGATTGTATTTTTATGAAAAAAGCACTCCTTTCCAAAACATTAACTGGAGTAGTATTTTGCATCTATACCTTCATTTTCGGTTTCTTTTTTCTTTCAATTAAAACATATTCCTGGTGGATTCAATGTTTAACAACTCAGAAACAAAATCACCATAATTCCACAGTCCAATTCCATGATAGATATAATAAACAAGATCCAGAAATATGACATGAAGAAAGTACAGACTAAAGGAATTTCCCAATGTCATTGCCAGCTAATATGTATAGAAAAAAGAAGCGCATGGATTCTTTACAAGTCAGATCCAGGTGAAAGAAATTACCCGATGTAATCAGCGGATGAACGGTCAAGACCACTACTTCCAGCCCAGGAGGCTCCACGGAATATATTCCCCCCACCAACAACAATGGCAACCTGAAACAATTGACGAGCTGACTTAGAGTAGTGCTTGGAAACTGTTAAACTGTGTTTTGGATTTCTTAAGCTGACAATGTCACTGGTACAATCTGATAAACAGCAATATAACCATATTTAGACATCCTATTCATGCAAGTCCTAATGTCCTATATTATGTTTGGTAACAGCTCCTACAAATCCCCAAAATCCCATTTTTATTTATAAACCAAAGCATTTCCCTTAGAAGAGATAGTATAAAGATAGTTCATCAGATAGTTATTCCATGCCTAGATAATTCCGTAATCCCCAAATTTGACTAAGCAGAACTTGCTAAAGAAAATTATATGAGAAAAAAATGTTAGTTGATGTTGTGTCTAATGCCAAGAAATGATGGCTACCTCAACGCCGAGGCGAGTCACAGATGCAACCTCCCTTGCAATTTCCATCGTTACCTGTTGTTGTAAGGGGAATTAGAAACTATCTTGAGAAGAATATTCATCACATGACGATCAAACATTGTACATTCACACCTTTGGGTCAATATTCTGTGTGTGATCTCCAGCAAGTGCTTCTCCGCTTACTTTAAGCAAGACCCTTCGCCATTTATAAGGTGGTCTGGACAACCCAGCTTCATTCATTGTCACCCCAAAAGGTGTCATAGACGACATTTGGGAATGTCTGTTTATAAGGGACCAAGATAAAAACTTGAAATTAGCACACGAAAGAAGAAACTTTGTCAACTGGTCTACAAGACTCATAGATCATGCAAGTGAACTAAAGAGGACACCTGCTGATAATGAGATTGCTACAGCCCAATGCTTACCGCCATAATCTTAGTGAAAATGAGACTAAAGATTTGGTATCTTACTCATAAATTTGCATTTTATTGATCTATGACTTTTAGTTACTAATTCTTTGTATCCACTTCCTTAACGAGCTAACTAAAACAACCTCATGCTATGACCTCTAAACATTTTCATTCTCTGGCTTAAGACCTGTGTATTTCTTAAACAGTCTCTGAAACTACAACTTCCCTTATTGCTCCAAATGCTTCTGTATGTTGATCTTCCAAATCTTCACTATCATAAATATGGATCAAGGTGGAGTAGCATTTGGGTTGTGATATCGTATCTAAAGCATGACCAATCCAGGAGAGGAGAATTTTTTTTTTTTTTTTTTTTAGGAAGTTTAAACTAGAGCCACATTTGGAGTTTCTTTTCGTGTTTATACTGACTCATCAATATTATGAAATGAAACACACACTCTAGTACCTAACTTTTGAAAAACTCTGGTGGCTGTAGGTGGATATCTACATATGTGAGAACTGACCTACCTTGAAGTAGAGCGCTCACACACATCAATTGGCTCTAGTTGGTAATCTCCTACTTATGTAGTATTTCATATCCAATATTACTGAGCCTCTTCCTATTCAACCTCTCTCATTTTCCTAATCTACAAACTTGCACCGCATTAAGCGACAGTGAATTAGTCTAGATATTCCAGCACATTTCAATTGGTATAGGGTTTATATACAAATTGGTTTATAGATTACAACGAAAAAACAACTGGAATGATTAACATACTTAATTTGACTCAAACCTGAAACCCAATCCAAAATTTTTCCCTCTTAGGCATTTCCACAAACACTTACTAGGCACAAACCCTGAACTTCTCCTAACCCTTCACCTAATCGAAACAACTAAAATTCGGGGCTACTGGAAACAAAGCCAGCCATAATCTCATACCTTCCATTTCCATTGAGCGATTCAGACCCGGAGTCCGTCTCAGAAGACGAGCAGCTAACCACCGAGCGGTGATTTCTCAGTACTAAACCACGGCTCTGGGACTTGAAAGAACTTAGCGGAAATGTAAACAAAGAAGAAGAGATGGCGTTCAGAGATAGAAGAGGAAAGGAGATTGCCATGAATTCCAAAGCAGAAGCAGAAGCAGCCTCCTTTTTGCTTTTGCTTTCAAGCCCCTGCGGCGCCAAAGCCAAGCCCTTTATTTGTTTCAATAAATAGAGGCTTCAAACGAAGATAACGTTAAGAATGAACATCAACGACATGTCGTTGTTTTTTATGACTGTTGTCGTTTCATTGAATTTGATTTGATTTGAATGAAAGCATGTTTACCCTCCAAAACTTTCCCGCCGGAACGGAGATGGTGAAAGTCGTCGGGAAATCCTTGGGTCCTGGAGACCCATTTTCATCAGTAGTGGATCTCAATACTTCGGGTTGGCCCAAACCCGAGAGGACGAAGATGAACTCCATGTGTTCGATGAAATGCCTCAGTGAAGGTCCCTTATTCAATGATTCAAGTTTCGGAATCGGCTCCAGGAGGAAACCACATTTTCGGTACGGTCCCAAATCCCAGTACAAATATTTTCATTATTTGTGTGGATCTATTCGACGAGTTTTAGGCGCTTTAGCCTTCTTTGTCCTTTCAGGAATTGCAGCCGATACGACCTTGATGGTGTTGCTGGTAGATGAGTCACCTTGGTACAGCGGTGAGGTTCTAAGGTTTTAAGATTCTGAGTAAGGCTGCATGTTACCATGGTGGATGGATTGAAGTGCGAAGCTCGCTTTTCCCGTAGCAACAAGGAAACAAACTGTCAATGTTGGTTTTGCAGAATTGTACACCAAAAGTGGATGAGCGAAGATTTTTTAAAGCACACTAAACGATTTTAGTTGAATACAGATCCTTATATAACCATGTCATGCTTTATGTCTCAAGCTTGGATTCCACGCATTCGGCAATAAGCCGTATGTAGTGTTGTTCCCATGAGACGTATTCCTTGGACATTACACTTCAGCAGTAATGTTTCAAGCATTATCCACAAGGTTTGCTTTGAGTTCCATTCTTGCGAAGGTAGCATTTTTTCTTTGTTACTGGGGGGTACTTCCTGAGGTTAACAAATTAACTTTGTAGCTGCTGCATTCAATGGCATTGGGAAGAAAACCAGGTGCAGAAAGGCATATTGGAATCGACTGCAAGACTTTCATGCTCTACTGGAAATCCATTAAGCAGTGCAATGTGTGAAGATCATTTCAATGAACTGGAGATTGTAAAATCCGACTTCTTCATGACCACAATCAGACTGCTTTAGTATCTGTATGGATGCTTTGCTTGTCAACCTCACTCGTCATCTTAAGGGAGGTCATTCTACGCTTCAGTCTTGTATTCTAGCTCAGACAAAGAATCAGTAACCTACAACATAGAAACGTGTTGTTCTGTGTCTTTTCTTCATTCAGTTCATGACTGTAATAAGAAAGTACATTTTGTCTTCCAGCATCCTATATAGTCTGCAAATTTCCAAATCTGGGCCTAAAATAATTGTTGATAATAATATTGAACTGCAAGCTACAACACTATGCAAAATCAAAGCACCTTCAATGCAAAATTAAAGCACTAGTTTAGTCATGCTTTGCATTTGAATAACACAGATTTTCGGCTGACAAAAATTTTAGACCAATCACTTGGGAAGCAACCTTAGCTTAATTCTCAACTGTTAAATCGAATCACACAAGCAGCACAATTTGCAATATTTTCATTTGTGCATCATACCATCCTATTCATTCTCAAATAACCTTACAATTGTGTCATATCGTAGCTTGTTCAGATCTTCATATCCAAAACCAAAAGGTATACATATATACCCCCACCTACTAAATTAAGCCAGCATAAAACTCCATAGACAGGAGCCTAATGAAATGTAGTTTCAAGTGATCAAATGTAGATACAATTATTGTACTTAATTCTGATGTTCTAATTTTTACTACTATTGATAGTATACCGCGGATATATAGCTCTCTGAGTCATGCAAAATCAATCAACATCTTGGTAGCGCTTTGTGAAAAGGGTAATGAATGAATTCCCTGGTTAAGTTACCACCTTAGCTGAAAAAGTAACAGTTGGGGAAGAACAGGAACACTACCACCTTTTCTGATGATCAGACTTGGAGTTCCCTCTCAAGCTCATACTATCCTTCCTTGCATCTGCATTCTTCTCTTTCCTGGCCTTCATCTGCAATATAACAAAAAAATTAAACCGCAGAATATTTGATCAGGAAAAACAAGTTCATTTTCTAGTTGGTAATGTATGAAACATAGAAAGAGATGAGCAGCATTGGTAGTTACCAGTTGACGTCTTCTTTGGTAGGTGAGGGTCCTAGAAATTGCAGTAGATTCATATTGTTGGGCATCACCAGGTATTTCATTGAGGTTGATTTGAAGGGTCTTGGAACTCTGGGACAGGGAGGTTGTCTTCTCAATCTCAGATGACACTCGAGTAAAAGCAGGAGAAAGAGAGGGTGGGTTAATCACATTGCATAACAGAGTTGATGTGTTGACTGCGCGTCTCTCAGCAAATGGCTTAACAAGGGAACCTGAGCTTGAGCCTGGACTGGGTGCATGTGGAGACTGAGTAAGGACTAGGTCTAGCTGGTTTGCTGGTTTTGTGGAAAAGGTAACAGAGGGTGTGGTTGGGACCGCCGATGGGTCAATCTGGTGTTGAGACACAGACATATTCATGTTTGGCCACAGAAATGTCCCCTGTGGCCTGCAAATCCTGAAGCCACTCCTTAGTCTCTCTAGCTTTGTAGCCTTGTCCTCATTTGCCCGTCTTTCATCGTCTGTCAGGTGTGGCACATCAGCTGCTTCTGAGTAGTACATAAGTGCTGCTGCTGGTGCTTGCATGGTTGATTTCAGGGCCATAATTTCTTCCTGCAAGCAATAATCTCCATCCATCAGTTCAATATATGCCAGTTTCAGCATCATCAACATCATTGATTTCTATGATTTAAGCACAACTCAATTAGTAGAACATGTTGAAAGTAATTTGGACACTAACACTAGACGCAATTGCACCATAATCACAGTAGGAGTTTTCTCAACTGCACATAGAATAGCTATATATACGAAATGGAAACACACATTGTATACAATCACAAGAAAAATCAAAGTCTAAGGTCATGCTGCATACCTCCATTCTAGACAAAGTTTGAGAAGCTTGCTGCATTTGTTCTTCACACTTGGACTTCCTGACAGCTAATTGTGTATATTTGTCCTGCAAATTACACTTCATCAAAACACTAGCACTGCATAAACAATAGCTGATCAATCGCGAATGACACTATAATTCATGTGCTCGAACATATAGCTTTGAATATCACTGATCACATTCTTTACCTTTAGCTGCATTACTGAACTGTAAGCTTGATCCCAATCCATACTTGTCACCAAAGAGTTTGAGGTGATCGGTACCATAGCTAAACCCTGCTCTGGCTGCTTGGATTCCTTCTCCCTCTTCTTCATCTTAGCTATTTCATCCCACAGCTCCTTAAACATTGTTGCACAAACTGGGTCTTGGCCAGGGTCATCACCAGGCCTCCACCCCTGTGGTGGAGTCCAATAAGGATCCTGAACCCCAGCCTCCTTCCTAATCTCAACCAAATCCGCACTCTCAAGCCAATACTCCATTGCCCCATCAGCATTGTGCCGCCTCCGAAACCGTTCAGCCCCACCTGGTGCCACCTTCCCTGCCATATGCTTCAGCAAATGGTCCAGCAAACCCGTGTCACCGATCAACTTCCGCGCCTCATTTCTCAGCGCTGCCCTCTTTATTGGCTTCCCAGCAGTAGCCCCTCTTGCCTTCAACACCTTCAAAATGTTCTCCTCTGCCATTTTATACCTACACAACAAATCCAATTCACCCATTTTCAACAAACCAAATTCTCAAAACACAGGAAAAAAAAATCAAAACTAATTCACAACATGAATCAATGGAAAACTGTATTACATACCTCCCAGTAGACCATCTTGCCACTGAAGCTGTAACCATTCTCCTCTCACTCTTACTGTGCACCACAGTCTGCTTGCTCTGTTCTTCACGTTTGGGCTTCTTCTGAGACTTAATTGGCTGCTTCCTTCTCTCACTCCCCCGATTCTTCACCACCGCCACCTCCGCCTCCGCCTCTTCTTCTTCCTCCTCCTCACCCGTCTCCTCATCCAATCCACCGCCTTCTTCAACCTCGCTCACCGGAACCGGAACCGGACTCGGACTCCGGGTCGGGCTCAAGAACCGAACCCGTTTGCGCGTCCCCCACTGGACCAAGCCGGTTAGACTAATCTCAGGCGGCCTCGTCACCTTTTTCACCGGATTCCTCACAATACTCTCGAAACGACGCCGTGTAACCACCGCCCAGAAACTCCACAGTTTGCTCCGCTCAGAAATCTCCTCCGGCGGGACGCGGCGGTACAGCACCTCCGTCGCCGCCTCCGGCTCCAGAAAGTACTTCTCGTCCAGCGCCGGAAGCTGATTCTTGACGCTCCCCCCGTTCTCGCTCAGAAAAGCTTGCAGCGAGTCAATGCTCGGAAAACTCACCGAGACTTTGACCAACGCCTTCTTGCTCACCTTTCAAAAAAAATAAAAAAAATCACTACAAAATTTCAATTCCAAACGAGAAAATGAAGAAGAAGAAGTACCATGACGATTCGAATGGACTTGAGGAGCTCTGGAGCATTGGGAGGAAGCTTGGAGTGGTCAAGCTCATAGAAGCAGCCGACTCCTATGTGCTCTATAGCCTCTGCAACCCAGAAAAAAAAGAAGCACAAGAAAATCAAAATCGCTTATACAAAAAGCAGAAGCGGAGAAAAAGCAGAAGCGAAAAGTGTGGTTTTGGTTTTGGGTGGTGTGGTACCTAGAGAAGAACAAATGGCGAGAGTCTGCAGAGTGTTGCAGCATTCTGCGTCTCGCTTCTTCTTCACCAAGTACTTCTTCATCTTCTTTCTTCTTCTACACAGACGTCTCCGCCACTCACTCACCAACACGTGAACACAAAGAGGCGCAGTGAGTCACAGAGAGGTGACGCTATTATAGCCCGGAGGAGCAGAGGGGATTATTTTATTAGTTTTTGTTTTGCTGTAGTCGGTCCGGGGGTTTCTGTTGTGGGTGGTGGTTGTGCATGAAGGAGCAGGCTCTGAGCGAGAGCTTTCCCCACGCGCGTTTCGGTTAGCGCGTAGCAGACAGAGCATTCAATGCTCTCCATCGTGACCGTCGGTTCCTCGCGCAATTGATCATGCACCGTCTGGTTTCTATTTTTACTTTGTTACTGTGATTACTGAAACCGGAAATGAAGCCCGGAAATGGCAGAGACGTTCTGAGGTAAAGTTGAAAACTTGGAATGGGAGCGGCAGATTGGTAATTTGAGGTCTGGCTCTGGGTGTTGAAGAGCCAAACGGATTGGCTTCTCACGTGACCTTTGACGATGGTCCCTAGTTGCAGACAGTTGGTAACTTCTTTATTTCCATTTTTGCCCCGCACTTGCCTATATTTCATCATGTAGAAGCAGTAGTGATCCTTGTGTCAGAGCATGTCCAATAATATTGTTAAATTGAAAATTTATCTGCTCCAACAGAATACATAGATCCAAATAGTGTTAGAGACACTAAAATTTTGTACCAAATTTGATAACCAAATGACTTGGCACATGCCATATCATCAGATAGTTTATTTTGACATGGATTTTCTTGTTGAATAAAATGAATCTCTATTGTTTTTAAGAATTAAGAAAAACTCATATTCAATAATAACACACTTAAATAAAATTATCAAATTGATTTAGAAGATGTCCATGCTATACCAATAGATATGAGTTGTGGCTCTCTACATTCTAGATGCCCAAATTTAAGTATCATAATTCATAACAAATCGATATCTGTTACACTAAAATTGATGTCTGTTATACTAATAGATATGGGTTATGCCAATAGGTGCCAATTTTGTTCCCGACAGACTTCTCAAATCAATGTCTCTAGACATGGTCATGACTAGTTACAGAAGCTGCAGAATTGTTTCATGCCATCAACTCATCAAGTGATCAGGTGGTGTCAATTTATTTATTTGAAGAGATAAATTCTGGTGAAGCCTTTCTGGTAAACAAATCCTAAGTTCAAGAAATATTTTTATTTTTTATTGTAATTGCTGATTTTCATTTTAGCCAAAGTTAATTTATCAGGTATACATGTTGGAAATTACTAGGATTAAAATGAATGAAGTGGCACATGCCACATCATTTGGTATAGGTTTTTTGTATGATTTTTTTGTGTCTTTAGCATTTTTCATACATAAACCATTGCTAAATTTGATAATTGCTAAATGAAATTGACAAAATTGTCAATGATTCATGCATAACTAAAGCAATTGTTAAATATTTTCTCTCTCTTCTCTTGCCCACGTGTCACTTTACAATTTGTTAAAACATAAAAAATAACAATTACTAATGGAGCAACATTGTTAAATCGATACCTAAATTTCAAAATTATTGCTAAATGTATCAATTTTTAAATCTCACTGCTGGAGATGCTCTTATAAGATGACGGGTGACCTATTATGTCTTTATGCTACATGACCCAGATATGTGTAACACAATCTTGTTAATATGTACTGGCTTCATTTTCGGGTATTGTCATCCATATACACTACCTTATTATAAAATTTCACTCGGTTATATATACATTACATGAGTTTTTGGACTCTTTAACTAAGAAATAACTACGTAAGCATGATCATCCATCATAGCCCCTTGGGTTACCCTAATTACTTAGGGAAGTCGGAATGTAGGGTTAAGATTATGCTATAGGGTGCCTATCGATGTCATACCAACAAAGAAAAAAAAAATGTTTTCTCCCATGAGGAGGCTTTCCTTGATAACTTATCTCATATTCCCATGAGGGATAACTTGTTTCCTATTATGAGGGGGATGACTTTCCTTCACAAATTATTTCCTATTTTCATAAGGACTTTTTCCTTCCTAACTTATATCCTATTCTCAGGAGGAGGACTTTTCATTTCTGTGCTCTATAAATAAGCTAAGCTGCAAGAAACATATTCAAACACTGTTTTTCTCCGATCAAATTCCCTGATGGCGGATAGTGATAATGAAGAGTACTACTCACCAGCCCGTAGCTTCTCATCAACATCTTTCTAGGCTTCTGAGCACTTCAACAAGCCGAATGATCACTCGAGATCTAACAAGTACTGCAAAGCAATTTTGAAGCACTTAAACAAGGCTAATGTAGCCATGAAAAAGGCGAAAAACCTCGCTAGATGTCATGAGCTTCCTCAGATTAAGTGGTTCAAGTCGAATTTACTAAACCTAGAAGGTTGTGTGCCCATAAAAAAGCCAGCGACAATTGGTAGCAGCAAAGACAAATACTGCGAAGCAATTTTACAACACTTAAACAAGGCTAATCTAGCTAGAAATTATTATATTTCCTTTTCTAAGGAATGATGTTTTAAATCAATTCAAATCAATCCGAGCATTTTGTGGACGATTTATGCTTGAAAATTGTCATTCTTTGTCTTCTATCATCAATGCTAATCGGTGAGACAAGCACTTCATACTTCTTGCTTCTACTTATCACCTCCAGGGCGCTCAGCTCAACCATCGGAAATTTTACTACCCTTAAACTTTCATTGAGAAATTTTTTATGTATAAAGAGTTAAATTTTGATGTTTCTTCAAAATGTGTTTACAGGGTGCTCGAGCCTGGATGATTATTTTTTTTATTAATAGCATAATTGACACATTTTCCAGTAGGGTGATGTTATTAACACATTTATTTTTGCTATTAACACAACCTATCTATTTTCCTATCCACATTTCAAATTTATTTACAAACTTACCACTTAAATTTGTTTCATGGGTGATGCTATTAACACACTTATTTTTGCTATTAACACACCCTATTTATTTTCTTATCCACACATTTCATTTTTATTTGGAGTGCGGCTATTGGGACCTCCAAATTTGCTCACTTGACCTCCATTTGTTATGAATTATTGAATGACAATTATCTCCTCTTACCTAATGACTTTTAAGGACAATAATCATACAAAAAGAAGTATATTTATTCTCTCTAGACTTTCTAATTCGATAATTAATTGATTGTATTCTTTTCTTATTTTTCTTATATATTTTTAATTTCTAATTTATTATTTTCTAAATTTTACTACATATTATAAATTTAATTAAAACTAAAACTATGATCAATATCGACCGTGTGACATAAAATTTTCTATTATCATACATGTTGAAAGCATATACAAGGTGAAGGAATATATATGCAAAAACAAATCGATAATGAAAAATTAAATAACTATTGAAATAATTTCATGATATACATAAAATAGAGGGGAAAAACGAACATACATAGTATACAATTGTTATCCTTGATCGTTGTTTATCACAAGTAAAATAGAAAAAGAAAAGTTAATTTATGTTAAAATATTTTCTTGTTGCTAAATATAAGTTTTTTCTTATCAGATAAACAACTACTATGCTATAACAAGTCTACTGTAAGTCGAACTCACGACCTATCACTTATAAAGAGAGAAGGTACTGGGTTGGTAAATATAAATTTTTGAAACTCAATACTTTGTGTTATTTGATTTTTAAGAGAAAAATTGACGTCATTGAAATTTTTTTCTTACAGATTGATAAAATAATGGAGGTTTGGTGACATTCTATGAGAAATAAAAAATATCAAGGAATTGAGGTCATGAACGAGGTTTGAATGAAAAAAAATCAATAGAGGTCTCGATGATAGCATGCAAAAAGAAAAAAAAAAGAATGAGAGGTCTAGAGAATAAATAAGAGGTATAATGAGTAAATTATCAAGATATATGTGAATAACATACATAAAATTATTTTAGGAATTTGAAAGGAGGTGAGCAAATACTTGTAGTTAAAACTAAAAAAAAGGTGTAAAGAGCATGAGAGGTATACTGAGCAAATTTGGAGGTCCCAATAACCGTATTTTTTTATTTGCTACTTGAATTTAATTCATAATTGACTCTCATCATAGATGAGGTGTGTTAATAACAAAAATATGTGTTAATAACTATCATTGAAGATGAGGTGTGTTAATAGCACCATCATTTCCAGTAATCACGTTTTTCATTAATTTAATTAATATTCACAAAAAAAAAGAATGTAGATTTGAGAAATTGCATATATAGCCTAGCCTCCTAATTGGCAGTCCACACTCCACACGAGCTAGAGTGACATAGCAGAAGTGAAAATGTACACACTATTGAAGCTCTTCACAAGGCTTCCAGCTCTAATGGAAAATCTATATCCTAATGACAACAGAAGGATCCAAGCTGGGCGTGGAAATGAACAGCCTTCGAAACTTCACAGATTCAATTCTGTACTGCTGATTCTGCTAACCTACTTAATGATCTAGGATCTCGATGCCAAGATGATTAACGACTAAATGCTGAGACAAGTGAACTCCTACAAACTGACCGGCAATCCATAGTTATGGAATGTCCTGATCTTTCCATCCCATCCAGCAGTTACAATGACAAGCCCCCACGTCTCTGACTTCGTCAAGTGGTTGTGAGCTTTACTGTGGTTGTGACGGTGTTGATGCTCTTCGTGTTGCTGGTGATCATCTTCATCTCCAGCAACCGGTGAATCCCACGGAGGAAGGTTTTCCTCGGGCCAAGTTGCAGAGCCTCTGCAGGGTCCATCCAGGAAAAACCAATTCCCAAGCAAAAAGCGTTCCGAATCTCTACTGCTAGGAGTAGCCTCAATTCGGCCTTGTGTTTGTGAGCAATATTGCGGACTAGCAACTTCGAAGTTCATCTTCTCTGTTCCCATGCCGGACCAAGGGATTGCAACAGACACACCTTCGCAATAGAAATGTTCACATGATCGAACAGATTTTGTTTGCTTGGATGATGGAAGACAAGAGCTGTCATAGTCCCATAAATAAACGCGAGAGTCCTCTCCAACTGAGATGATACGTTTCCCACTCGATGTGAAAGAAGCGGACATTTGACTTCCTGACTTTGGAAGACCTGTTACATTCAGTGAGATCAACTGGTTCAGAATGAATGCTTTTTATTAATTGCAAACAAATCCAAATACGGTGTAAGCTAATCCAAGTATTGATTAATCAAAGAAGTTTAGATTCATTGGATATATACACAACAAAATACTATTATTCTGGTCATCATGCCATTGCTAACAATATGAGTCATTGATTAGACAACAAGCAATTGAAATCTGGGAACTCAGATAGATGGCTAGATGCTAAGCCAAGGTAAAGTTACAGCTGTTAAGGATGATAGGAAGGAATATCATTGCAATAACAAGAAATAGTGGTCAAGTCAAGGTTTGAAGATGCAGTGTATGTGTAGGATGCCTAATTGAGTATAAGCTACAGAGAACGAGAAACCAACCACAAATCATTTACATTACCCTAAAAGAAAAATCTATGCACTTCAACAGCTCAAAGAGGTGGTCAGTCATTAAATCTATAGTGGTATGCTTCAGAAACCAGCAAAAACAATATCAAGTATGAAAGTTGGAGGTCATTCCAAGTAATTACTACAGCTAGATCAACATTTCTAGTTCTCTAGATCTAGACTGGATCTAATTTCACTGCTTTCAAGAGTTAGATGAGAAACAAGTCTAATATATATAATTTCAATTGACATAAAGGTTTGTTAGAAACTAAGGGTCGTCAAGATAATATTTATCCAAGCAATTAGTCAATCAGAAAACACCTTTTCGTTAAGCATAACAGCCTACCAAATAAAAAGTGGTCAGTTTGATATGGTAATTCTAAGGGGTTGTTGTGTAACAAGAACATAATGTCCAGAGTAGATTTGAACAACAGAGAAATCAAAGATAATAGTCTTTAATGATCAGAAGGCTCTTTACCTCTGTATTTCTTAATGACATCTACCCCATCAAACACACGGACTTTTGAGTCTTCTGATGTTATCATAACTCTTCCAGTGTTTTCCTGGGAAAACTGTGAAAAAAGAAAACGAACCCTTCCATGTTAATGATTGATATAGAAATTTTTCTTACAGAAAAAGTACAGAATAGAGAGATAAATAGGAATAAATGTGGCGTAGAAAGAGCTTCAGGTCAAAACCTGGATGCCAGTGATTTTGTTGCCAGAGGTCTTCCTTCTAGAACGAATATGAATCTGTGCAACAAGCTGAAGGGCTTCTTTTTCTGTTCAACAAACAAATTCGTTTAAGCATGTTCCCCAAAATGGATCACATTAAAACTATGATAATTCAAAGGTTTAATGTACCTGATTCTTCATAGAAGCGGCAAGTGCCTGCAAGGGAACCAACTGCGAAACCCTGCTTGCAAGAAAACAATTTCTAGGTTTAACATCATGGAGGAGATAGGTGTCTGAATTCATAATTTCAATAACAGTGTACTATTAAAAAATGGCTAGTTAATTACTAAGAATCCTACCTTTCCATCTGGTTGATAACAAATAGCTGTTATGACATCTCGCACGTCAGCCCAGTCAACAACTCGCTTCTCAGAAAGTCCCCAAACTCGAACCTTTCCATCGATGGATCCACTGATGAAGTAACTGTCATCAAGAGGATTGAACTGAATGCATGTCACTGTTCACAGATAGAAAGTGGCAAAATTACATTCCAAATATATAGACATAAAATTTGACAATAACGCAATTATGATATGAAAAAAAAATCAAATTTAATAAGGGAAATCTTTACCATAGTCATTGTGAT
Source organism: Fragaria iinumae (assembly GCA_009720345.1). Lineage (NCBI taxonomy): Eukaryota > Viridiplantae > Streptophyta > Magnoliopsida > Rosales > Rosaceae > Fragaria > Fragaria iinumae. The sequence goes on along the minus strand of CM019117.1, from coordinate 17,140,278 downwards.
GGAAAACATTTAGGCACCGACTGCAACCAACTTCCCACAGACGAACAGTCTTATCCATGGACGAAGAAATGAGACACTGCAGCAGAACAAATATAAAGATTTATATAAATTGCAAACTAAACTAAAAAGTTGAAGTATGATAAAAAGCAGTCAACTAAACAAGTTAAGTTTCAGCGTACTCACATTTGAATTTGACCAAGCCAGGTCTAACACATCACTTGTATGGCCAAGAAACTCTTGGAGCGGTGACTCTTCAATTCGAAAACTATTGTCAGGAAAAATAACTCGACATCCAGACTTGATCTTTTTAAGTTTGCTATCTAAGTTGCCTTGAGCCATTAAGTAATTGCAAGAGGCATCTGCTGTAACACGCCAAATGCGTACAATCCCATCTTCACCACCAGTTGCAAGGTATTGACCATCAGGACTAAACTTCATCGTCCATATAAACCCATTGTGAGCCTGAATTTCTTGCCCGGTGCAAAGTGCGGCAAACTCCATGTACCTCTTACTGTTCTGTTTGACCATCATTTTGTTTTCTTTGGATACTTCAGTATCAAGTTTTGATACCTCTGAGACAACTTTACCACCTCTCCTCTTGCTCTTGTTTATGAACTGTTTCCACCAACTTCTCTTCTTCTTGTGGCCCTCCTTTGAACTCTCGCATTCTTCTTCAGTAGCCTCAATTTCTCTGTGAGAAGAAGTTTCTCTCTCAGAACAAGTTTCCATCTGAGAACAATCACTACCAGATGTTGAAACTTGTACCGACTCCAAAATGGAAACTAAATTTGACTTGTCTTGTAGACCTCTGTCAAATTCATCACACATAAAATTTGCTTGATTGTCCCCTTCCCTGCTATGAAATCCCAAGTATTCCTCAATTTGACTAGATGAGGAGCTGCAAGAGCTCGAGGCAGCTCCATTGCACTCTGAAAGTCTCTCCAATCCCATCATCTCTGATGAGGTACCGACGTCCCTTTCCATCTCCACAGAACCAAACTTTGTAGAACCTGATTCAGCTAAACCCATCTGCCGAAGAAAACTCTCTCGTCTTTCCTTCACACTTGGTGGCTCATTCACCCAAATCTCATACTCCAACTTGCTACACTCCAGGTTCTCTTTTGCTACCACTGACTCTTCAGATGACAAGTACTCTGCGGAATCGAAGAACAAATCCTTCTCACCCTCATCAGCAATCAGCATGTCTTGTACTTGATATCAATATTCCACATCAAAAACCACTACCTAACACTCCCTCCACCCAAATCAAAAGAAACTACTTAGCACAGATCATTACAGACCCTTTAATACCCACCAAAGCCCAGAATTCACGGACCGAGTTTCGCTCCTTAACTATGCAAAATCAATGAGTCATCCTTCCACATTCCACACTCCACATCCAGTTTCCAACTGAAGATAAAATATACAAAGAAAATAAGCATGGGCAAGTACGAGGAACCAACTCCAAAATAAGAACAATGCCAACCGTTTTTGGCATGTTCCAAAACAATATACAATATACAATTCCCCTAACATCTAAACCAATAAACTAACAAAATAAGAAGAAGCATAATCACACCAAAAACCCGGAAATGGAAGAATAATCAAATGTACTAAACAGAAACCAAAGCTTCAAGGTTCGAAGGCCAAACCTCGGTTTGAATGCCAAGCAACAGCACATATATTCAACAATATCCACCGACCCTCCTACGATCGTGGCAATGTTACACACATTTTCAAAGGTCAGCTTCACACTCGGCACCACCTTTGAGCCTATACAACTCAAACCCAAAACAGACCTCTCCAAATGCTATGAATCAAACCCAAAAGCACACAGCCACTGAGGGGCTGGCACAGCTCGGGAATGGCGGAGGAAGGAAAGGTGTGGAAGATAGAAGATAACAAAGGCTCGAGATCTGATGAGAGACAGCGCGTGAGGGATTATGAAAGCGCACGAGCCAGAAGCACAAGGAACAAGAACAAAGGGCTAGTTTTGTTGTGCTGCTGCTGCTACTCTAGAAACTAGTGCTCTGCTCTCCCCATTTTATGTTTGTTCTCTCCTAATAATTATACCCCAACCAACAATCTCTGCGGCAACAATGGAGAATTGTAAAAGTTAAGAAGCTGCAATTAATACTGGTGTGCGGTGACAACAAGCCTAATCGAAAAACACCAAAACCATACTCAAAATCACATTTTGGACAAGACCCAGATGAAGAAAAGCCATGAAAACACAACCCAGTGAACCAAAAACTGAAATTCCAAACACCCAACAGAGAGAGAGAGAGAGAGAGAGAGAGAGAGAGAAGAAAAAGAATGGGAATCAAAACGGCAAGAACAAATTACTACACCGGAATTTTGTGTAATATTTTTTGGTAATTGCCCGTAAAATGAGCGCCATAAACAGAATATTATTAATGGGATTTAAACAGTGCAGTTGGGGTTGTCCCCTCTACAAAACTTTTGTAGCTTTTCTAGAACAAAAGAAAGCACAGCATTGATGGAGATCTACAAGTAACATAAAGAAGGAAAACGAACCAGACAGCCTGTAAGAATTGGGGAGCCGCTGTGAGAAATTAGTACTAGTACCATTAGAACTAGCCACCATAACAACTATTGCTAAAAACACACCCTTTAAATTTAAACACCTACAACAACACTTAAACTGGCTTCTGGCCTCTGCTGCTACCTAAACAAGAAGAAAGAGAAGCCTAGTCTCTCTAGCTATGGCCACTAGGGAAGAAAGCGATTACTCGAAACACTAAGAGGGCCTATCACTGACAGGTGTCTACCACCCACCACCACCCTCGTGGGTTTTTATTTTCCATTTTTATCTGAACCAGTTTTTATTGGGTTTGTGTGTGTTTTTGTGTCTTGTGTGCCATTAAAGATTGAAGCTTTTTGATTCTGCTGGTTGTTCTAGTTTCTGGGTTTTTGATTTTGTGAGCAGATATTGATCTCCCATCAGTTATTATGGACTTACATTACGTATGTGTGTGTATGCAGGTATCATATATATGGAGGACTGAGAAGAAAACTGAGAAGGGGGTCCTTTCTCTGTTTCCATAATCTATCAACTGGAGCTTTCAGTTCCCCTCAGATTCTCTGAAACCCAATCCCAATTTGCTATTTCTGTTTAGGTGTGTGTCAGTTTTTCTCGTTTATTTTCTTTGTTTCTTATAAGGGGGTTGTCTCGATGTGGTGAATTCTTGTTGAATATGAATCAACACAATCAAGTACCAAAAGAAGAAACTCACGTGAAGTAAATAAATCATTAGAATTATAAGCTTCTTCTCAGGGATTTGTACTGGTGTATATAGTTATATACCAATGTTTATCATGTTAGAGAGAACAAGTATATGATTAGGCCAATAAGCAACCATTAATCAAAGAAAAATAAGTTTTTATATGCATGTGTTCTATGCAAACTTTGGTATTACATGTTTTGGAGGGTTTCAAAACCTACAACCACTATCTTCCAACTTCCCCGTGTGTTGTTTTTTACGTAATTTCAAGTGGGTCTCGTAGAAACATTAAGGTGAAGCGGATATGCCACGTGACACGGTTGATTCATTAATTAAGTTTATATTTGTTAATAAAATATTCAAAAATAAAACCTTCTAATACATTACAAAACATCAAAATATACCCTTTGAGCTCCTAATTGATCACATACGTTATGTGAAGTGACCACCCTACCCAAAAATCTCTTCAACAGTCCACCCTAGTAATATGTTTCATACCTGAAGCGATATGTTTATGGGTCGTAACTTTTTTTTTTGTTCAATTCTGTCATGTATGCGTATCAAGTAGCGGTGTAGTCATAGGTTCGCTCACCTTGCTGGCCTATTGATGTATTATGGTTAGAGGGCCTTCTGCTATCATTCGGGACGTGCTCTATGAGGATTATTGTATTTCTAACCGAGGTTTAGATGTTATATGAGCCATGTAGTACTCTAGGTTATCTATTAATATTAATAAAATGGGCTTCTAATTTCTAGTGTACTACACTTCCTACCTTAAACTCTCATATAAACAACTACATATTGCTACAGAACATCTGTGTGTGAACCACATTTGTTTCATGAAACTGTAAGGATTCCAAACTATATCAAACATTGTTCTAGATTTATTGCCTTACGAAACTCTGAGGACAACAACACCAAACTAGGATGTTGTTTTGGAAATTTATTGCCAAATTTCTGATGTAAAAAATGGACAACGAACTATACTGATGCAATATCGGTGCAGTTAGTGCCATAATGCTGTTGCCAAAGTATCAAATCGATCCACGAAATTAAATTCACCCATATGCAGTCATTTCACCTCATCTCCTTCTATCATGTAATTTCTTAGAAGTAAATTTCATAACTCCTGCGTCTATTTAGTTACCTGTTCATGTAGCTATGCATGTCTATATGTATGCGTGTGTTTTCCTAATAATCGATGTCCTCTAGTCTGTAGTTTCATTTCGTTAGAAAAGAAAGGGAAAACTTTTACTCTGTCTTGAATTGCTCGATCTGCTAACATATTATTGTTCCAACTTCTAAATAAAGAAATGATGAAACATATATGCATGCTCGAAATTATTCACTTAAGTCAATTTAAGAACAAAACTATGGCAAGTGGACAAGTTTTATAATCTTTACGCTACTAGAATCAGATAAAGAAACCAAATATTATGGGCTCTAGCAAGTGCATTCATAATAATATTGATACTCTCCATTATTGTCTTACTTCGTCTCAAGTTTTGTGCCAGGAAACTTGGAGCGCATATATTATGTGCCTTCTATATATACACTTGTCTGTATATATATAAATATCAGATTCTGCATATATTGATCATCATCAGAAAACAGATTCTGAGATCATTGACATGAAGAACTGGGTGAATCAGAAAACAGATTCTGAGATCATTGAGATCTAAAAATAGGCAAACTGGGTGATGCATTATTCTTCTATATTAATCTGACACTCAAAAGACAAAGATCGTGCAGTAATTGTGTAAGTAGTAGGATAAGATTTTATTTATCGTTATTTGTGGGCATAATTAAGACTGGTATATATTCCTCTTTTCGTTCACTTTCTCACCGGACAAAACACCAGCTAGCTATTTCTGGATTCTCATCGTTAGACAGAAAGTCATTGCAGCAATGACGCTGCAGAAAAACCAACACATTTATTCTGATATATGATTTCGCCGATGGTTGGGCCGTGGTTCATGTAAGACCAACTTGGAGATTCCAGAACTAATGATTTCGCCACCCTAAACTCCTTTAGATGAACTCCCATTTACCAAAACTAACACATTTATTCTGATATACGCATGAAAACAAATTAACAAACATGAGAAGTTGCATGAGAACATACCTGCTTTGATCTTGCAGCAATCGATAGTAGTAATGAGTACTGTACACTCTTCGAGCTGTCTTCAGTCGATAACCAAGCGATCGAGCACAGCTGTGTGACTACTGAAGTCTGTGAATGATCCTCGAGCTTTCTTCACCTGAAGATATGAACTTTTAAAGAGAGAGAGGTCGACGTCGACGACAAATCAACACCATGATTAGGCTCGTTGGTATATTTATATACACATTTAGATGAGATGAGTCGACGTATATTTGATCTTTTTGGTCTCTGGTAATTAGAATAAGCGTTAGAAAAATGGAACTTGTGGAAGGCACCTGTAATTTGGTTCCTAGTTGTTAGCGTAGCATATCTCCGCTCTATCTTCTCTCGATTTGCTCTCATTTAAAGCCAAAAGGTGCACGCTCATTTTATAATTCCCATCTGCATATTTATATATATGCTACCTCTAGTCTTTTACCTAAACTACTAATTATCAATCTGTAATTCTGTATGCTATAAAATTTGCATTATACGTACTTAGGTATGCACCATGTATGTCGCTTTGCTATGGCGAATGGCTTGATGGTGGATCTGCCGGGTTTGGATGAGATATGAATCTTCTCGACTCATCTTCGATCTACAAAATGACTCCATCCTAATTCGGTTTAAGTTGTTACGTGTAAGTTTTGTCCCGATAATACATTCGGCTTCTTCTTTTATATAGTCATATATCATGCACGTTTAACTCTAAATTAGATTTCCATCATTTGAATTAAAGCTAAGAACATACAACTATATATTATGGCAACACACGCATGGCTAGCTGCTTCCATTTAGCAATTAGGATTCATTTTAGGGTTTAGATATTAGAAACGAAATCAACATATATGTACCTGTTTTTATACTACATCAGCAGCTTTACATATGTAAAGTAAGCCTTATAAAGCGAAATGAGAAAGTTTTCTGGCCGACTAGCTTGTTTGTTGGGCAATAATATTCAACATCTTTGTTCTCGATCACCTTCAAGATTTGTGGTCAATGATTCACGACAATTTCTAATTATCTATGGATGAGCTAGCTTAAATAATTGTGAGCTCTATTGAAAGATGGAATCAATTAAGAATGATGATAAAACAATTAGAATGAATCGAATGACAGGGTGTTGTTTTCAGGGACCTAATCGATCGATCATGTGTTTGTTCAACTTTTGACAAGTTCCTTTTGTTTGTACGCTAGCTTATTGGATTTTCATGCGATTTTACCTAGTATTCCAGTACTTTTTGTAAGACATAGATTCATAGTAAGTTGTTCTATGGTAAAATATTTATAAAGAAAGTTTAACATAACACACGAATATACAACTATCGGCTAAAGAAAGGTTATACAACTATTGGTAAAATATACAAATATTTATAAAGAAAGTTTAACATAACATTCCTACAGGAAATATCATCGTAGCCGACGGAAAAAAATAATTCCGTCGCCTAAGTTCGTCTTCGTCGACGGAAACAAAACCGTCGTATAAGACCCAATAACCGTCGTCTAAGATCGATTTAGGCGACGGTTTAGTAAATCTTAGGCGACGGAAACTGACTGTCGACACCCTCCGTCGACTAAGATCTTCCTAGGCAACGACACGTTTCCGTCAGTAAGGATAGTCTCGTGCGACGAACAATTTTCCGTCGGCTTAGTGAGTCCTGAGCCATGAACCCTGTGCCGTCGGATAAGTCATTCTTGGGCGACGAATATGTCTTTCTTAGCCGACGCTTTGTTCCGTTGACTAAGAAATGACATTATTGTCTGACACAAAGCATAACGAATATATTTCTTTACCGACGCCTTTTGTCTTAGGAGACGGAATATTCCGTCGGCTAAGTAAATACATAATTAATTTATACAACTTCTGCCCAGAAGAGAACACAGATAGGGTATTGTTAAAACTAGTTTTGGATTCCAGAAGAGAACGAATAAATCTAGTTTTGGAAGCTTTTCTTCATGAATTTGATCGATCTTCAAGAGCTGCTTCTCTCCTAATTGGTATGTAACTACTTTAATTCATCTACTTTCTTCATTTAGGCATATTTTCCGGCGACTTTGCCCGTCCAATTTTGATGGAATGTTGCTTATTTGTGAGTATAATATAATTACTGGATTGCTTGATGCATGCATGATATATGTAACTTTGATAGTGTATATACATGTTGAAATTAATGGTGAAATTTTTGCAGTGTATATATATATATATATGTGTGTGTGTGTGTGTGTCTATATATATAGGGTTATTCCAATGAGGGATTCCTTTTTTTTTTGTTCATTTCTACGGATAGGGTATTTGACAAACTTCAGGATCACAAAATCACATCTCCACCATTTAATTTGTAGGTCTATATAGTAGATCACTTCCACAAGTTTTCAGAAGATTTGGTGATCGTTAAATCATCCAAATGTTTGATTTATTTTTAATGATCTTGAACGGTGTAGGTTTGACATCAATGTTAAGTTTTTTGTTTTAATCCCAGCCATCCAAACTCATTAAAAAACAGATCTAATGGTGTAGGCTTATCCCTAAAAGTGACAAAAAATAGGGATCTCTCATTGGAAGGGTCTGTGTGTGTGTGTGTGTGTCTTTAGCTTTTGTATGTATGATTAATAATTATGTGAATAATATGTTTATCAAATTTTCGTTTTCATGCAAATCATTTGTGTATTCATTTGCATGTGTATGATAAAAAATAAAATGATGAATCATTTAATTAAGAATTATAATATTCTTATACATTGTTAATACATAGCCAAGAACACTTGGCAATGCCGAGAATGTGACGCGATCACCCAGTCGCCGGAGACTATTCCGGGCAAGACAACACCGGCAAGAGCTTCACAAGCACCCAAAGAGTGAAGGTTCAACAATAATATACTTGCTGGAACCACTTTACAACCACTAAACATCCCCGAAAAAGGAGAGGCTAAACAACACTATGAAAACAGTCCCATATCGGAAACTAACGGTAGAACTCCCAATACTAGCCTATAAAACAGACACGAATTCCTAAAAGAGGTAAGTTCACTATTTTCTTTCCATACTCCCATACTATACAAGTAGTGACCAAACGCTGACTTAAGTATTGGAGAATCGAAGACTGGGCCACCCCAGTCTCGCCTCCTGACGCGTTGTTACTTGTGCAGCCACAGGAGCAGGAACTAAGGATTTGACCTACCGTCCTAAGAACTCGGTAGGAGGTAGAAACAATTGGTGCTAGAAGGAGAGCGCCTGCTTGTGAAACTCCCATTTAACTTGGAAAGATGGTGGAAATTGTGGATGACCCAAATGATCTCGGGACTCAGATAGAAAAAGAACTATTCCAATCCAGAGACACATCCCTTAACCAAACTACCGCAACTGCGGCCCCCATTAACCACCCCGATGCCGCCACAACCCTTGAAATATTGAAAAAAGACTTCCATTTGTTCCGAGAGCAAGCAGCTAAGGACAAAGCAGAGGCCGAAACATATCGAGTACGTATCGCCGAGCTGGAAAAAGAACAATTCTTACTGCGAGCCACACTGGACCATCGTAACGTCTACAATGATACCCTGGAACGAGAGGCAAGGGTCACTAGCACCCCGGACCCCACCTTGACATCTCTTTTTCCTAACCAAGGACAGAATAGTTCCATGATCCCGGGAGGTCCCAACCAAATCATCTATGTAACTTATCCACTCACCCACTCACCCACCCATCTTTACCACTTCCAGACCCACAACCATCCACAGTTTTTAGTGAGCCCATCCCCTTGATCAACCAGCCCGACCAATCTGATCCACCGGTCCCCAACCCCACCTCCACTTGTACTAACACTGCAAACCCACCTCTCAACATGCAAACCCGACTTCTCCTCCAGCTTAGCAATTCTGTCGCTCAGTTGGCCTCACGAATTGAAGGCGTTGAGAGTCGCGGGAGCCAGCGACCTCTTTTCTCAGGGTATGGACATCGCCCAAGTCCCTTCACACCATGGGTGCAAATGGAAAAGAGACCACCCGAGGCCAAACCCTTCAAAATGGACAAGTATAAGGGTACTGGGGATCCTCACCTTCACCTTGAAACGTTCTTTTAATTGTGTAGTTCCACTCGGTACACAAATGTCATGGCTTGTCATGCCTTCCAGGAAACACTTTCAGATGAAGCACTCAGTTGGTTCCTTAACTTGCCTCCCAACTCCATTGACAATTTTGATCAACTCTCGGAACGCTTCCTCAACTGTTTCATCCTCCATGCTAGTATTTACCGAAGTGTAGATGCTTTGTTTCACATCAAGCAAAAAGAAGGTGAAGGACTCCATGAATTGCTATCCCGGTGGCAATCAGCCACGGCACGCTGCCACAATTTGGAGCCCCGAGTTGCCGAACAAGCTTTTCGCCAAGCCTTGCTCCCCGGCAACTTCTTGATGGAGATAAACCGAAACCCTCCCGGGTCATATGACGTCTTAATGGACCTTGTTGTCCGATGGGCACGTGCCGAGTTTGCCACATTTGGGCATTCTAATCACACCGCCACATTAGCACTCCCAGCCCCACCCCCAAAACAACAATTCCAGCAGAAGTATGAGCATTATGACAGAGGACAAGATAAGGGCAAAAAACATGGCACCTCCCGGGATAACACCCAGGGACGTAGTTCAGATCGTCACCACGATGGGCAGCGGGGGCGGGTCCATCCTTATCGGTCCCGAGAGCATAGCCCCCAGCAGCAACAACGTCGCTCCTCCTTGCCACCCTGTTATGAGGTCCACACAGCCCTGACCACTACATACGAAGATATATGGGCCAAGCACAAAGATCTTATTCCCCCGCCACCTAAAAGCAAGTATCCAAAAAAGCCTCGGCGGGCAACAGGGAACAAGTATTGTGCTTATCATGATGACAATGGCCACACCACTGAGATGTGCCATGGCCTCCGCAATGCAATAGAGCACTTAATCCGGAACGGGCAGCTCCATCAGTATTGCACGCTAGCGACAAGAGCTAACGCCATTGAGGTTCACGGCCAGATCCTCACATTGCATGGAGGAGCCCCGCGACTTCCCCCTCGTCAACCTTCTACAAAATGGCAATGTACGAACCCTTTAGAAATCCACGAGATACAAGGAGGTATCACCACTACCCCATCAACATGGGACCAGGTGTCATTTTACAAGAGGGAAGATACGATAAGTTGCCACCACAATGAGTCCTTCATAATCAATGTCCAAGTGGATCACTACAGATGCCATAGAGCCCTTGTGGACACAGGAGCTACGGTCAGTGTAATGTTTGCCGATTGTTATAGAGGGCTCCGGCGTGACCGGGCTAAGTTGTATAACAACCACGATCCTCTTGTCAGCTTCTCGGGAGAGATTGTACAGCCCTTAGCCTCAGACCGCTTGACAGTTTTAGTTGGAACCAATCCCTGTCGTGCTTTCATCACGACACACTTTCTCATAGTCGATTGTCCCTCATCTTATAACCACATTTTGGGTCGCGACATCATTTGGGGACTGCAATGCTTTATTGCAGGTCACATGTTACTCATGAAAATGCCTACCCCGGAAGGCATACTCACAATCCAAGGGGATAGGGAAGCCGTTGAACATTGTCACCTTAATGCCATTCAGCAGGGGCGTGGCGCCTATGAGATGTTGCCACTCAGCCCCTCGGAACTCATTGATGATCCCCGGGACGACCCTGAAGGGAAAGAAAAGAAGCAAGTCCCGAGACCTAACCCGGCAGAAGAAACAGAATGGGTCTCTTTGTCACCCAATGCTCCCGAGAGGAAAGTCCGCATCGGCACGAACCTTGACCCGAAACTCCGCTAGAAACTCATTACCTTCCTCCAGGATAAACAAGCAGTCTTTGCTTGGTCCTATGCCGACATGCCAGGCATCTCCCCTGATATAATCACACAAAAACTTAACATCCTCAAAGACTATCTCCATGTCAAGTAAAAAGGACGTGCCTTTAACCCGAAAAAATAGGGAGCTATCCAGGCCGAGGTCCAACGGCTAAAAGAGATCAAATTCATCCGAGAGGTTTCCTACCTAACATGGGTTTCCAATGTAGTCATGGTCCCCAAGCCAAATGGAAAGTGGCGAATGTGTGTTGATTACACCAACCTCAATAAAGCTTGCCCTATGGATAGCATTCCCTTGCCACGGATAGACCAATTGGTTGACTCCACAGCTAGTTACAAAATGCTCAGCTTTCTGGACGCCTACTCAGGGTATAATCAAATCAAACTGTATCCCACAGACCAGGAGCACACTACTTTTGTCACAAACAAGGGACTGTACTGTTATGGGGTCATGCCTTTTGGACTCAAGAACGCAGGGGCAACCTATCAAAGGCTAGTCAATGCCATGTTTGAGGGAGAAATTGGGGAGCTCATGAAGGTATATGTGGATGACATGCTGGTCAAGAGTGTGACAAATGATGATCATATCACTAACCTAGACAAAGTTTTCACTAAACTCCTGGCTTATGGGATGCGCCTTAACCCACAAAAGTGTATTTTGGCTGTTCGTGGAGGAAATTTTTTGACTTTCATGGTCAGTGAAAGAGGGATTGAAGCTAACCCAGAAAAGATACAAGACATACTCGATATGACTGTTCCGAGTACCCGGAACGAGGTCCAGTGCCTCACGGGACCCTTGGTCGCTCTGGCTCGATTCATCTCCCGCCTCACAGACAAGTGCAACCCATTATTCCAATTGTTGAAAACCCAGTATAAAGAAGCTGTCACATGGGGCCCTGAACATGATGACGCCTTCAATAACATCAAAGCTTACCTCGCAGTTGCCAAGACCCACCCCGAATTTCACCCTGAAACCCCGAGTAAGTCTTGCGGGGTCCACCTCCAAGGAAAATTTACCGAAAAGCTAGGTAAACCTCCCTTGAAAATGGACAACCCTAACCTAGAGACCTAAAGAGTTACTTTCCTAAATATTATTGAGCATCCTCCAAATCAACCCACAATTATCCGAAAGTGAGAATATAACAATTACAAACTTCGTAAATTCTAAAATTAAACATAGGTCTTAGCACACCACCAGAAAAATTATACGATAAACCTAAAGAGTATTCAGAGCTACTAAACACTAGAGGAGCCGGAAAATACCCTAGTAGGTTAAATAGGTAACCTACTGGTGAAATGTGGTTGAGAAATGGGTAACTATGCCTCGTCGTCTCCTACTCGTACTAACCCGAACTCTGCAGACTGGGCATTTTTAAAACGAAGGGCCTAGGGGAAAAACATTCGCAAAAATTAGAGTGAGTGGACAAAAATAAATAAAGAAAATAATTTTCAACATTTATGTTTTCTTAATTTTTAATTCAATAAATCTCTTATCTCATAAACATCGAGCCTCTTCAGCTCAAAACTATATATCAAAATATGTATGTATTTACACTCGCCCATACTCCATATATAAATTAATAATAATCTATATAGGGCTACTACGCTCGCGTCCAACGCTCACGTCACACCTTAATGCGGTGATACACTACGCCATTAAGGTGGACAGACGAGTGTATAAATATGTGCCCATACCCCCTATATGAATTAAACACTCATATAAGGCTACTACGCTTGCGTCCAACGCTCACGTCACACCATAATGCACTTATATACTATGTCATTAAGGTGAACAGACACATATGTCTAGCTAGCATTTATATACATACTCTCCTCATAAATATATTATAATTTACCGAAAATCCCATTTTCAGTAACTCACCAAAATGAGTAAAATCGTCAAATAAAAATGACGTTCAATGCTCCAACCAAATAAACAATTGCATGCACATTATTTAAACCACGAGTCCACTCACAAATTAGGCCTAAGCCTGAAGTCGGTCTGAAGCCTCTTCTGCTCGAGCTTCCTCACGTCCTGATCCAAAAACATAATTAAATCCTCAACTATATACCAACGCTTATATAAAAATAGGCGAAATTAAATGTGGCCTTATCTACTCTCATCCTTGCTCAACTTTGCAAATCTTAAAATTGATACTGTCCAAACTTCACCACAAATACCGGCGGCCTTAAATCCATCTTCTACGGCTGAAACAACAATAATCTAACGGCCGGATTCTATCCAAATTAACGGCCAAAATACCAAATTTCGAAAAATTCCAAACCTATCCAAAATTCCTCCAAAAATTTCAAAATTCACATCATTAATCTCCCCTTAAAATTCCACATCTAAAACCAAAAAAATTCCCCAAACAGCGGCGGCCGACTCTGGTGACCTCCAATAGCTACCTTAATAGTATCTTCCTCTCAATCTCCTCTACAACTTTCCTAACTAGCACAAACACCAATTCCAAGTCTAACTATGCCAATCGAACGAAAACATCTAATAAGCCCTAGAATTTCAACTCCATATTTCTCCTTACCTAACTCAAGAGGGAGGGAGTCCTTTGGAGGGGTTGTTGCACGGAGGAGAGCTTTCCAACGAGCCAAGTGGCTCCGGCTATGGTGGTCGGAGGAGCGAGTTCCAGCGATGGAGCACTCCGAACAGTCGGACCTTCCGGGGTTGATTTCTCCTTCACGGCGGCGCTAGGGAGGCTGCCACCGGTCCAGGAAGGAAGAGGAGGAGATGGCCGACCGTTTGGGACCGGTGCGGCGGCGTACAGTGGCCGGACGGCGTCGGACGGTCGGAAGGCAAATTTCGGCAGGGAGAAGGCTCGGGAGCGGGAGAGGAGAGGAGAGAGAGAGAGAGAGAGAGAGAGAGAGAGAGAGAGAGAGAGAGAGAGAGAGAGAGAGAGAGAGAGAGAGAATCAAAATGAAAGAGTGAGCTTTGACCACAAAATTGGCCCGGTCCAACTTAAACACCAACCAAAAATAAAACCCAACTCCAAAATTTAACACCCCAAAATAATACCCCAAAAAAAATTACCTTTACTAGCTAAAACTTACCATTTTTACCGTCGTCACGTTTTTCTCCTACGAATAATTCATTCGAAATAATCGTCCCCTAAAACCCCTCTGAGGACTAATTAAACTATAAACTCATTGATGAAGACGGTAAAACTCTTATTAACACCATGCTAGTAAATAAGGTAAAATTATGAGTCGGGGTGTGACAATTCTCCCCTCATAAAAATTTCGTCCTCGAAATTTACATAACTATCAATCAAAGAGGTAGGGATACTGCTGCCTCATTTGGTCCTCCGATTCCCAAGTAGCTTCCTCTACTTGATGACTCCTCCAAAGCACCTTGACAAGTGAAATTGTCATGTTTCTAAGCACTTGCTCCTTTCGGTCAAGAATCTGAACCGGTTCCTCTTTATAGGTCAAATCTCTCGTCAAACTAATTGGCTGCTCTTGCAACACATGAGAGGGATCAACAATATACTTGCGAAGCATGGATACATGAAACACATTATGTATCCTGGACAATTCTGGAGGCAAAAGTAACCGATAATCAAGTTAGCCAACTCGCTCTATTATCTCATAAGGCCCAATATACCTCGGACTAAGCTTCCCACGCTTACCAAAACGTACTACCCCTTTCTAAGGAGATAGTTTCAAGAACACCCAATCACCCACTTGAAACTCAAGGTCTTTCCTGCGGACATCTGCATAACTCTTCTGCCTACTTTGTGCGGTCTTGAGTCTATCTCTGACCACTTTAATCTTCTCATTAGTATCATGAATTAACTCAGAACCACAAAGTTCATTTTCTCCTACTTCATTCCAACATAAAGGTGTACGACACTACTTCCCATAAAGTGCCTCAAAGGGAGCCATACCAATACTAGAATGATAGCTGTTATTATAAGCAAACTCCATCAAAGATAGGTTCTTATCCCAACTCCCCCTGAACTGCAAGGCACAAGATCTCAACATATCCTCCAAAGTCTGAATAGTCCTCTCTGATTGCCCATCAGTCTGAGGATGAAAAGCAATGCTGAAGTGTAGTCGGGTACCTAAAGCTGCCTGAAGAGCTCCCCAGAATTTAGAAGCAAATCTAGGATCCCGATCTAACACTATTGATTCTGGTACACCATGAAGTCTCACAATCTCATTTACATAAAGTTCAGCCAATTTATCCAGTGTATACTTCTTTCCCACCGGAAGAAATGTGCAGATTTAGTGAGTCTATCCACAATCACCCAAATACCGTCATGCCCCTCACGGGTACGAGGTAAACTGAAAACAAAATTGATGGTGATGTGGTCCCACTTCCACACTGGAATAGACAACGGCTCAAGCAATCCTGAGGGTTTCTGCCTTTCAGCTTTCACTTGCTGACATATCAAACACCTACTTACAAAAGCTGTCATTTCCCTCTTCATGTTTGGCCACCAATAATAATCCTTCAAAGTCCGATACATTTTTGTACTACCCGGATGAGCAGCATATGCAGAACTATGAGCTTCCTCCATTATCTCTTTCTTTAACTCTTCATTCCTCTTTGGAACACGAAGTCTATTTTTGAACAATAAAGTTCCATCTCTTCTTGCCGAAAAATCCACGGCGGCTCCATTCGCTGCTCTCTCAATCAACCGAACAATGGAAGGATCATGATACTGCGCCTCCCGCACTTTATCAACCAAAACTGGCCTCACATGGAAACTAGCTACCAAGGCACCCACTTCATCCACCGCTAAATCCACCCCTGTAGTTTGCAACTCAAAAAGAAGTGGAACTCTAACCATCCTCAGGTGAGACAAAGATATGGTGGGATTTCGACTAAGAGCGTCAGCTACCACATTAGCTTTTCCAGGATGATACTCAATAGTGCAATCATAATCATTGGTTAATTCCATCCACCTTCTCTGCCTCATATTTAACTCTCATTAAGTGAACACATACCGAAGACTCTTGTGATAGGAATCCAGAATTTAAATGAAACTAAATAATCCCCGGCAACGGTGCCAAAAACATGATGGAATTCCTGCAAGTATACAGGGTGGATGTAGTATAGTAAATGGAAGAAAATGGGTTGTCGTTCCCACGAGGATTATTAGTTCTATTCAAATTATGAAATACCTAAACTAACTACACAGAATCAACTACTAACAATCATATTCATGCTTTGATGCAACTAACAGACTCTTTCGTTTCTCTAGATGACAATTCATGTATCTAAGTCCAGTTACGACACTTAGACCATAGTTTTCCTTAAGTGTATGATTCTCTCCAGGTACGGCAGAGTTCGTATATCCTAGCATGCAGTCTATCCAGTTACGGCATAAATTTAACACGTAAGACTCATTACGTTTTAGAAAACAAGAGAATCATGCAAACCATTACTTCAGTTACGACAATAATGTAATTCACAATTCTTAATCACAAGAAGCTAATTTGAATTATATTGCAGTTACGCCTCAAATTCATCTTCTAATTTACTAGATGCAAAGCCCTAAGGTGATCAATCAAAGAACTCAAACATATAGCATCAATTAAAATAGTGACTAAGAATTCATCATATAGAAACTATAAATCTATTAATCAATCATCAAAAACATAAACAATCATGCTAGGGCATCATCCTAATCCTAGAAAAGATTTAGCAAAACATGACTAAGGAAAACACAACGAAAACATAAAAAGAATGGAAAGGTGAAGGGTGGATGGATTTCTGCTCCTTTAGGCGTCTACAATGTGCTTCTGAGACCTCCCTTTTCATGTGAAATTTGTGCTCCTTTATATAGAGAAGTTTCCTGCTCATCTTTGACTTCATATTTCCTTGTAGAACTTGGATTCAGACTCCTTTCTTGTTATGGAATGGGAAAACCTTGAGATATCTCTTGTAGAACTAGGCATACATGTATTCCTTGAATCCTCATCTGCATTATTGTCCTTGAAGTTTTAGGGTTGACGGTCTTGTGACACAGAACTTGAGTTCTCCACAAAAGCTTGTAAATCCGAGCAGATTTGCTGATCTGATCTTTCTTCATTCAAACAATCATAACTCAGTCTAGAAGTATCGAAATCGAGATCCGTAAATTTCTACAGAAAGTAAACTTCCGCAGCTTTCCAATGATGTAAGGCTCATAGTCTTATTCGATCCGAGTAATTCCGAGTAATTCGGCAAAGTTGGATGTTCTGCACAGGCAGATTCTGGGACTTGGGATTGCAGTAGCCTTTCAATCCTTGTTTTGCGCATTTTAGCTCATTTTATTCTCTCTATGACACAAACCTACAGAAACACTAAAATAACGTAAATCAATCAAAAATAAGGAAACTTAATACAAAAACAAAGATTATGAGACATATAAATATATGATAATATGAGCACATCATGCGCCTCCCGCACTTTATCAACCAAAACTGGCCTCACATGGAAACTAGCTACCAAGGCACCCACTTCATCGACCGCTAAATACACCCATGTAGTTTGCAACTCAAAAAGAAGTGGAACTCTAACCATCCTCAGGTTAGACAAAGATATGGTGGGATTTCGACTAAGAGCGTCAGCTACCACATTAGCTTTTCCAGGATGATACTCAATAGTGCAATCATAATCATTGGTTAATTCCATCCACCTTCTCTGCCTCATATTTAACTCTCTTTGAGTAAACACATACCGAAGACTCTTGTGATTGGTAAAAATCTGACACTTGACTCCATAAAGATAGTGTCAGGACCCACCCAGAATTTCACCCTGAAACCCGAGGTAAGTCCTGCGGGGTCCACCTCCAAGGGAAATTTACCGAAGGACTCAGCAAACCTCCCTTGAAAATGGACAACCCTAAACCGGAGAATCCATGAATTACCCGTAAAAATAATCCAAATAATATAACATGAATCTAAGCACACTCCATTAAAATATTATATAATAATCCCAAGAGTATTCAGAGCTACTAAAAACAACGGAAGTAGGAAACTACCATAGTAGGTTAAGCAGGTAACCTACTGGTGAAAAGTGGCTGAAAGGTGGGTGACTATGCCTCGTCTCCTCCTACTAGTACCAACCCGTACTCTGTAGACTGGGCATTTTAAAAACGAAGAGCCCAAGGGAAAACATTTGAAAACGTTAGAGTGAGTGGACAAAAATGAATTTAATGAAAATATTTATGTTTTCCCAATTTAAATTTCCATAGAAACTATGTTGCATGCGACAGCTCAAAAACTGGCAAGTGTTTGACTAGCTCTGGCTAGTCTCTAAAACTTAATAAAATACAACCTCTCAGGCTAAAATATATATATATATTTTATATATATATATATATATATATATATGTATTTACACTCGTCATACTCCTTATATGATTTCTTATGAAGAAATATAAGAAAATAGAAATTCATACAAGGCTACTACGCTTGCGTCTAACGCTCACGTCACGCCATAATCAGCATAATTAAAAAAATCAGCTTCGCGCGCTCAACCATGCATATCGCCCTAAATCTTAACTTCACTGTCAATCATAAAACTCCACAATTTTAACCGACATCCTCAAAAACACCTTCCACCTTCCTAACCATAAATAAACACGTGGCCGGATTTTAACTTATTAATCCGCAAAAATACCAAACTTTAAAAATTCCCAAATCTATCCAAAACTCCTCCAAAAATGCTAAAAGTCATTCCATTAAACTCCTCATAAAATTTCCTACTAAAAACACTTTTTCAGCGACGGTGCCGCCGGCGGCCGACTCCGGGGACCTCCAATGCCCACCAAATTTTGACAGCATTTTCCTCTCAACCTCCTCTACAACTTTCCTAACTAGCACAAAGTCCAATTCTAAGCCTAACCATGCCAATCGGACGAAAACATCACAAAAAGCCCTAGAATTTCAAATACCGATTCCTCCTTACCTAGCTCAAGAGGGAGCGAATCCTTTGGGGGGAAGCACGTACGGGAGGAGGGCTTCCTTTTGAGCCTAGCAGCTCCGGCTATGGCTGCCGGAGGAGGAAGTTCCGGCGACGGGAAACTTTGGGCAGTCGGGACTTCCGGGCGGCTTCTCTCCCTCACGGCGGCGCTAGGGAGGCTGCCACCGGTCTAGAATGGGAGCTGGGTCGGAGGCCGACTGTTTGGGACCAGTGCGGCGGCGAACGGTGGCCGAACGGCGGCAGACTGGCGATGGGAAGTCTGGCAGCGGGAGAGAGCTCGGGGAGCGGGAGAGAGAGAGAGAGAGAGAGAGAGAGAGAGAGAGAGAGAGAGAGAGAGAGAGAAGAAAAAAAAGATTTGGGCTTGGCCCAACCGGTCCACCACCATTTAACCCACTCCAAAATTTAACACCCCAAAAATAATACCCCAATAAAAATTACCTTTTTACTAGCTAAAATTTACCATTTTTACTGTCGTCATAAATTTCTCCTACGAATAATTTCTCGGAAATATTCGTCCCCCAACACTCCTTTAGGGACCTTTGAACTATAATTTCATTTACGAAGACGGTAAAACTATTATTGATTCGAAGCCAGTAAATAAGGTAAAATTTAAGAGTCGGGATATGACAGATAGTGTCTCAACAACTTGAGAGTAAAAAGTACTGCTGCAAGCTCTATATCATGAGTGGGATAATTCACCTCATGCGGCTTCAATTGCCTAGAAGCGTAGGCAATAACTCGATCATGCTGCATCAATACCCCGCCTAAACCTCGTTTAGAAGCATCACAATAAACCACATACTCCCCACTATCATCCGGAAGTGCTAAAACGAGAGCACTAGTCAGGCGATTCTTTAATTCTTGACAACTTTGCTCACACTGATCTGACCATTCGAATTTAACTCCCTTCTTGGTCAATCTTGTAAGTAGAGCAGCAATCTTTGAAAAGTCTTGCACAAAGCGTCGATAATAGCCTGCTAATCCCAAGAAACTACGAATCTCCGTCACAATGGTGGGTCTTCTCCAATTTGACACTGCTTCCACCTTTTGGGGATCCACACTAACACCTTCAGTCGAAACTACATGACCCAAGAAGCCCAATTTATCCAGCCAAAATTCACACTTGCTAAACTTGACATACAACTGAGCATTTCTCAAAGTCCGCAATATCATTCTTAGATGTTTGGCATGCTCCTTCTCACTTTTTGAGTATACCAGAATATCATCTATGAACACGATCACGAAGCGGTCAAGATATGGACTAAACACCTTATTCATGAGATCCATGAACGCAGCGGGTGCATTAGTAAGTCCAAAAGGCATCACCACAAACTCATAATGACCATAGCGTGATCGAAAGGTAGTCTTGGCTACGTCACTCTCCCGGATCCGCAACTGATGATAACCAGATATCAAATCAATCTTTGAGAAAACAGAAGCACCCCTTAACTGATCAAACAAATCATCAATGCGAGGCAACAGATACTTATTCTTCACTGTGACTTGATTAAGCTTCCTATAATCAATGCATAGTCTCATGGTGCCATCTTTCTTCTTAACAAACAACACCGGAGCACCCCATGGAGACATGCTAGGTCGAATAAAACCCTTATCTACCAACTCCTTCAATTCTGCTGGAGCCATTATGTAAGGTGTCTGTGAGATAGGCATAGTTTCGGGGAGTAACTCAATAGAAAAGTCTATCTCCCTTACAGGAGGCAAACCAGGCAACTCCTCGGGAAAAACATCTGGAAACTCTCTTACTACAGGAATATCCTCTACTCCCAACACTCTCATACTTGTATCCACAATGTGAGCTAAATATGCCTGACAACCTTTATTTAACAATTTCCTAGCAGTAACAGCTGATATCAAGCAACTCGAAATAACATCTCTTTCTCCTTGAAATGCAACCTCAAATCCATCTGGACTTCGAAGCACCACTGATTTTCGGAAATAATCTACCATAGCTCTATAAGACTCTAAAAAGTCCATTCCCAAGATCACATCAAACTCCACAATATCTAAAGGGATTAGATCCGCCTTAAACTTAATCTCTTCCACCAATACTTCACAACCACTAAACACCCAATTTATTCTCATCACCTCACCGGAGGGTAGAGACACATGCCACTCCCCTGGAAGAGACGATGATGGCACATTGGCATGGATGGCAAATCTACTAGACATAAATGAATGCGTGGCTCCGGGATCAATTAAAATAAAAGCTGGCTGACCAAAAATTAATAACGTACCAATGATGACATCTGGAGAAGTATGACCCTCCTGCTGAGTCATAGCATGAAGTCTAGCACGAGTCATGGGACGTCCACGCTGACCACTACCATGCTGAGAGCCACCCCTGGCTGCTAAACTGCCATGAGTACCACTACTGGAGCCTCTGGCTGAAGATTGACTCGTTGGCTGAGTAGGAGTGGGGGTGGTCTTCTGAGCCAATAAGGGACAATCTCTCTTTAAATGGTCCAGACTACCACACTCAAAGCACCCAGAAAACTGCTGCTGACCAAAAGAATAAGTCTGATCACCCGATGTCCCACCCTGGAAACTGCCACCAAAACCAAACTGACCAATCTGTTGCCTACCCAACTGGCACAGGAAAGGTCTTCTGTTACGTCCTCTAGCCCTAAACCGAGAACTAGAACTCGATCCACCACTACTGCCACTACCAGTTGAAGACCCTGAAGCAGATGATGAAGTAGCCTTCTTGAATAGACCCTGATTGGGGCCACTATAATCACGGGACCGTACACCATGCGTCCTCATGGTCTCAATGGCCATAGCTGCACTAACCGCATCAAGAAAGGTCGGGTAGATAACACCTATCATCTTATCTGCATACACTCCACCGAGTGCCCCAATGAACATGTCAATCCTGGTCCTCTCATTAGGAACCAAATATGGCACATGATAACTCAAAGTAGTGAACCTCTGCTCAAACTCTATGACACCCTTATCATCCCTTTTCTTCATGTTCAGAAAATTCGACTGAATCCTGGTACGATGAGCATGACTGAAATATTGACCCAAGAAGAGCGTCTTAAACTGCTCCCAAGTCATATTCTGAGTACCACTAAGATTTCTACTAGCGAGAGTCCACCAATGATGAGCTGAATCATCCAGAAAAGTCACTGCCATCTTGACTTTCTTTTCTTCCGACATATCAGTGCTCTCAAAAGCCTTTTCCATCTTATCTACCCAAGTATATGCATCAAGGGGTCCCTTGGCAACCTTAAACTCAATTACCCCTGCATCAAAAACATCTTTCATTTTCACAGATCGAGGGTGCTGAACTGTCTCCAAGACACCTCTCAGCATGTCCCCAATGGAATCAACTAATCCTCTAATCTCATCACCCTCATTTGCGTTGGTCGAGGTAGCCTCACGGGGTCGACGTCTAGGAGGCATAGTTACCTGAAGAAAAAGATATTTAGTAGTCTGTACACAAGACTAACATAACTATCACACATACCCAATAACACATAGCATCCAAAGCATAAAATGCTAGTGAATCCGCCGCGGTCGGATCACCACTCTATAGGAACTACGTGCTTCTTAGGAAAATATGATAATACAAAGGAGGCAGGAAATGAAACCTAAGGCTCTGATACCAACTGTCAAGACCCACCCCGAATTTCACACTGAAACCCGAAGTAAGTCTTGCGGAGTCGACCTCCAAGGAAAATTTACCGAAAAGCTAGGTAAACCTCCCTTGAAAATGGACAACCCTAACCTAGAGAACTAATGAGTTACTTTCCTAAATATTATTGAGCATCCTCCAAATCAACCCACAATTATCCGAAAGTGAGAATATAACAATTACAAACTTCGTAAATTCTAAAATTAAACATAGGTCTTAGGACACCACCAGAAAAATTATACGATAAACCCAAAGAGTATTCAGAGCTACTAAACACTAAAGCAGCCGGAAAATACCCTAGTAGGTTAAACATGTAACCTACTAGTGAAATGTGGTTGAGAAATGGGTAACTATGCCTCGTCTTCTCCTACTCGTACTAACCCGAACTCTGCAGACTGGACATTTTTAAAATGAAGGGCCCAGGGGAAAAACATTCGCAAAAATTAGAGTGAGTGGACAAAAATAAATAAAGAAAATAATTTTCAACATTTATGCTTTCCCAATTTTTAATTCAAAGAAAACGAATGCATGCCTCAAACTATAAATCTCTTATCTCATAAATATCGAGCCTCTTCAGCTCAAAACTATATATCAAAATATGTATGTATTTACACTCGTCCATACTCCCTATATAAATTAATAATAATCTATATAGGGCTACTACACTCGCGTCCAACGCTCACGTCACGCCTTAATGCGGTGATACACTACGCCATTAAGGTGGACAGACGAGTGTATAAATATGTACTCATACCCCCTATATGAATTAAACACTCATATAAGGCTACTACGCTTGCGTCCAACGCTCACGTCCAACACTCACGTCACACCATAATGCACTTATATACTATGTCATTAAGGTGGACAAACACATATGGCTGGCTAGCTAGCATTTATATACATACTCTCCTTATAAATATATTATAATTTACCGAAAATCCCATTTTCGGTAACTCATCACAATGAGTAAAATCATCAAATAAAAATGACGTCCAATGCTCCAACCAAATAAACAATTGAATGCACATTATTTAAACCTAGAGTCCACTCACAAATTAAGCCTAAACCTGAAGTCGGTCTGAAGCCTCTTATGCTCGAGCTTCCTCACGTCCTGATCCAAAAACATAATTAAATCCTCAACTATATACCAACGCTTATATAAAAATAGGCAAAATTAAATGTGGCCTTATCTACTCTCATCCTTACTCAACTTTGCAAATCTTAAATTTGATACCGTCCAAACTTCACCACAAATACCGGCGGCCTTAAATCCACCTTCTACGGCCGAAACAACAATAATCTAACAGCCGGATTCTATCCAAATTAATAGCCAAAATACCAAACTTTGAAAAATTCCAAACCTATCCAAAATTCCTTCAAAAATTCCAAAATTCACATCATTAACCTCCCCTTAAAATTCCACATCTAAAACCAAATAAATTCCCGAAACAGCGGCGGCCGGCGGCCGACTCCGGCGACCTCCAATAGCTACCAAATTTTAACAGCATCTTCCTCTCAATCTCCTCTACAACTTTCCTAACTAGCACAAATACGAATTCCAAGCCTAACTATGCCAATCGAATGAAAACATCTAATAAGCCCTAGAATTTCAACTCCATATTTCTCCTTACCTAGCTCAAGAGGGAGGGAGTCCTTTGGAGGGGTTGTTGCACGGAGGAGGGCTTTCCAACGAGCCAAGTGGCTCCAGCTATGGTGGCCGGAGGAGCGAGTTCCGGCGACGGAGCACTCCGAACAGTCGGACCTTCCGGGGTTGATTTCTCCTTCACGGCGGCGCTAGGGAGGCAGCCACCGGTCCAGGAAGGAAGAGGAGGAGATGGCCGACCGTTTGAGACCGGTGCGGAGACATACGGTGGCCGGACGGCGTCAGACGGTCAGAAGGCAAATTTCGGCAGGGAGAAGGTTCGGGAGCGGGAGAGAGAGAGAGAGAGAGAGAGTGGGCTTTGACCACAAAATTGGCCCGGTCCAACTTAAACACCAACCAAAAATAAAACCCAACTCTAAAATTTAACACCCCAAAATAATACCCCAATAAAAATTACCTTTACTAGCTAAAATTTACAATTTTTACCGTCGTCACATTTTTCTCCTACGAATAATTCCTTCGAAATAATCGTCCCCCTAAACCCCTCTGAGGACCAATTAAACTATAAACTCATTGATGAAGACGGTAAAACTCTTATTAACACCATGCTAGTAAATAAGGTAAAAATTATGAGTCGGGGTGTGATAGCAGTAGTTCCTCTCCTATCAAAGCCTGTCCTAGGAGAAGTATTATACCAATATTTGGCTATTTCTGCTATAGCCATCAGCGCTGCTCTCACATGCCATGGGCACGACAATGAGCTCCCAGTATATTATTGTGTCAGAGGTTTTGCAGATCCCGGGACCTGCTACCCTGACATCGAGAAGCTGGCTCTAGCCCTCATCACTGCAGTACGTAAGGTCCAGCAATATTTCCAAGCTCACACAATTCATGTCCTTACCAATCACCCCTTGCGGCAAATACTCCAAAAACCTGAAACTTCAGGACGCATGGTAAAATGGGCAATCGAGCTGGGTGAATTTGACCTACATTTCAAACCAAGAACAACAATAAAAGGATAGGCAACAGCAGATTTCATTGTTGAGTTCATCCCTCTGAATCACGGCAATCCAAACCCAGAAGCCCTCCCCCCCGGGACACTATATGGGAACTCCATGATGATGGATCCTCAAACAACAGGCTAAGTGGGGTAGGAATAATCATCACAGACCCAGAGAGACATTCATACGAGTATGCTCTCCAGTTTGAGTTCAAAGCATCCAACAACATAGCGGAATACGAGGCCCTGATAGCAGGCATCCAACTCTGTCGAGAACTCGGAGCCCTGCATATTCACATATTCAGTGACTCACAGCTTGTAGTCAATCAAGTGGCAGGAGAATTCAAGGCCAACCAGAACAACTTGGGATCCTACAAAAGTCTAGCAAGCGCCCTTCTACAACACTTCACATCTTACAAACTCACACAAATCCCAAGAGCCAAGAATTCCAAGGCAGATGCCCTCGTGAGACTCGCCACAGCCCCTCCCGAGTCCACGCCATCAGATGTGCACATAGAAATCTTGGACAAGCCTAATATCTCGAAAGCTTATTCAGAAATATTTGCCCTCGAGACAACTAGCCAGCCCTCATGGATGGGCCCATATGTTGACTTCCTCTCTAATGGAACTCTGCCTCAGGACAAAAGAGAAGCACAGTGGTTACACCACAAGGCTTCACTCTACCTACTCAAAGACAGCAAGCTATACCGTCGGGGTCAGTCATGTCCCATCTTGAAGTGCTTGCCCACAGAGGAAGGGCACAAGGTGTTGAAGTCACTTCATAGCGGCGTCTGTGGAAACCATGCGGGAGCTCGGAACCTCATGTTCAAGGCACTCAGAGCTGGGTATTATTGGCCAATATTAGAGCAGGATGCAAAGACAGTTGTCCAAGCATGCCTCCAATGCCACAAATTTGCCAATTTTGCTCATCACCCACCAGTGCCACTATCTGTTATCATCTCCCCAGTCCCTTTCAGCCAGTGGGGACTCGATTTCGTGGGGCAGTTACCCACAGCCCCAAGGAAAACTCAAATTCGCAATAGTCATTGTAGACTACAACACGAAGTGGATAGAAGCAGAACCCCTTGCCACAATCACAACTGAAAAGGTGATAAACTTCATATGGCGTAACCTATACTGCCGGTTTAGGGTATCACAGGCCATCATCACAGATAACGGGACACAATTTGACAACGACACCTTCAGAGAATTTCTGTCCGAACAAGGAACCACAATCTTCTATGCCTCCCCAGCACACCCTCAAACAAATGGCCAGGTGGAAGCCATAAACAAGCTCATCAAGCAAACTTGAAGAAACGCCTAGAGGATGCTAAAGGGTTGTGGGCTGCCAAGCTCTCGGAAGTCCTCTGGACACTTCGTACCACCCCAACAATAGCCACAGGTGAATCTCCATACCTCTTGACCTATGGCACTGAGGCAATGATTCCTGTAGAAATGGAGGTGCCGAGTGAACGTGTCACGACATACGATCCCGAGACAAACGCAACGGGACTACGCCTTAACATGGACCTCCTGGAAGAGCGCCGAGACAGAAAACACCTCAGGAATGTCAACAACAAGCATAAAATTGCTCAACACTACAATAAGAAAGTTGTCCCCCGCCCCCTGCAGGTAGGTGATTGGGTCATGAAGGAAGTCATTCCCCACCCCACTAGACTCAAGGCAAAGTGGGAAGGCCCACTAGAGATAGTTAATGCTCCGGGACCAAGTACATTCTATCTCCAAGACACTGATGGCCGAGTACTACCCCGCCCCTGGAATGCTCGACACCTCCACCTCTACCCCATTTAATTTATCAGTCCCGCAACCGGGCACAGTAGCTAGCACTTCATCATTTTGTGTACTTCAGCCCGCTAGCGGCTCAAATCAAATGTACACCTTGCCCATTAGCGGCCTATCCTAAATGAAGATGCTATATTTTCTTTCCAAAATTTTCTAACATACCATATCAAGTACATGGAACAAAACAAAGCAGAGATGAACCACAAACGAACACATTCATTTAAAATGACAAAGCAAAACAGCAGATTACAAAGTCAAAATCATCATTTCTCCCCGGAGGACGCGCCACTAGATTTGTTCACGCTCCTGCCACTCCTTGAGCCGCTGCCAGGTTCGCAACTTTGGCTTATGTTCACCGACACCCTTTGCCCATACAAGTGTTTGGATCGCTCACGACATGAAGGGGGAGGCTTCACAGACACATTAGGGCGTACAAGCGAACTCACTTGCTGCACTTAAGTGACGGGGGACTTACTGGCTGGAATCTTTTGCACTTCAGAACGTGGGGGCGCCATAAGCCCAGGTGCTCTAGGGTCAGCGGACGGAACAACAGAAGATGCAACCTGCGACACCACCACTTGAGTAGATGGGGACCCCTCGGGACGCGGAGCCCTTAGTGGAGAAGCAACAACCATCGCGAGTGGCCAAGGCGTGTCCACAGCAGGAACCTCCTTTGGCGCGGCAGAGGATATAGCACGCCAGGCCTCGTGTTGCTTAGCTAGCGATCGCGAGATCTCGGCTTGCTTCCTCTGCTCTGGCGTCAACTGCTCCCAAGGCTTCTTCGGAGCATCCCTCTCGGCATACCACTTGCGCATGGCCGCTTCATTTATCCAGCTAGCTTGACAACTAGTCTTGCTCAGCTCATCCTGTCCCCGGTTATAAGCGCTCCTCAGCTGCTTCTTATACACGTCGCTCTCCCGGAACACCCTTTCCCCAGCCCCGGCAGCCCTTGCACTCTTCAGCTTCCAAACCCTCTCTTTTTCCGCCAAGGCCTACGTCAACCTCGTCACCTAAGCTTCCAGAGACACCACCTTGAATGCGGTCACCTCCCCAGCTTCCACTTGCTTGTCCTTCTCCTGCACAACCTCTTTCAATTCAACAACCTCCTTCCCGGATGTCGCAACCTGGTCTCGGAAGACAACAACATCTTGCTCCAGCTGCTCAAGACGTTGCGAGAGGGCATGGTTGTTCTCTTCCGCCTCCTTCAACTGTCGGCATTTCACCTCAGCATCCTCCTGCAACTGAGTAACAACCCTCTCACTTGCAGCATACATCAGCAGCGTCACCTGCAGACGACACCAAAACATAAACAAAGAGACAGGGAACGAAGAGGAGCAAATTGAACATCACGCACACTCACCCGAGTTAGCTTCTCCTTGGCGAGAGCCAAGCCAGCTAAGGGATCAACCTCCTCCAGAGCATGGATGTCGCGAGAGCGGTGACGCATGTCATACGCCATCTGTGCCAAGTAAGGTTGCACCTCCCCTATCCCATCCAGTGCCTAGGTAATATCAGCCAGGCTTCCAGAGCTCCCGGAATGCCCTTCCTTGCGGGATCTCTTTGGTTGACCCTCACGTGACGACTCGACCTTCTCTTTCCTCTTCTGAGTCCTCGTCACGACAACCTCTTCTGACCCTTGCACAATGGGTTCCGCCTGCTCAACCACAAAATCCTCGCCACTAGTCCAGGGCTCACCCACATTCCCCAAAGACATATCTTCCACTCCCATAGGCTCCGAGACTAGCTTCTCCTTCATAAGAACCTGCTTCTGATAGCCCCCATGATCGCCACCCTCGGTCTCAGTGACCTCGTCATCCACTTCTTGGTCACCCAAGCCCATTGCTTTTGCCACCAAGGGAGGCAAATAGGTATAGTCCTCATCCGCCAACTTCAATCTCACAAAATCATCTTCCCCTTCCTCAAACTCAACTTCTTTCCCCTCGCCAGTCTCCAAGTCGATGTCATACCGCTTGGCATGATCAGCCTCAGCATGCAACCCATCCAGTACATCCTCATCATAGACCTTTTCATAGGGACCTTCCTTCCTCCGTGATCCACCGTCCCGAGACAGCGTCACTGCACCACACAAAAAATAAGGGTCAAGCACAGATAAGAAAGCGTAAAATGGGAAAACATTCCAAACAAAAATACAGACCCGGGACCCGGGCATAACCGAAATGACTATATATGCCAAGGCGGCATATCCGGTACGAGCTCCTAGATTCAAATGCCCAAAACACCCGGCGTATACGACGCTCCATCAGCTCGGTTAGCTAATACTCTTGGGGCACTACACAAAGTTAGACGTCATCAGGGATAGACAGTACAAACATAAAGAAAACACGAGACACAAAACACGGTACCTATATTTTTGAAGGTCCCGGGAACTTGGAAAGGATGCTCGTGCCACTCATGTCACTGCCTCCCGACGAGGAAGCACTTCCGTCGCCAACTCTCGTTGGTAGAGGTGGGCAAATCTTCCACCAAAATCTTAAACTTCCCTCTAGACTTCAGGGTCATGCACCCTCGGCTGCCCTTCTTCGCGCAATACGTCATATGCCAACAGGCGTTGAACTCCTCAAAATTGGGGAATTCCTGTCTCAATAAACGGAATAACACCCCTGTCCCTAATATTTGCCTCAGCATGTTAGGGGTCACCTGCCCCGGAGCAATATGTAGACATGCCAGCGTATACTGAATGTAGGGAGGCAGCGGGAACATCAACCCACACCTCAGCTGGTACTCGTATACTAAGGTAAAACCATCTAGAGGAGCCCAAAACTTAACATTCTTGGAAAGGGGGCGTAATAGCACCTCGTCAGGAATCCCCCAATTTTCCCTAAGAGCTACCAACTTTGACGACGTCATACTCTCGCCAGGAGGATCCCAGAACGAGTCGTTAGCCTCCTGAGATCTCGTCATACTAAACTCTTCTACCTCCTGCAATAAAGGGTCAGACGAGGACACATGAGACCCAGCATCCGTAACAGGAATGCCCTCCCTTAAGTCAAGTGCAACCTCTGCCATAAGATTATCCAACTCCTCCTCCCACCGGTGCAAGGTGTCCAAATTAGGATCAGGCGAGCTAGAGACAACCATAATCTCCTCGCTGGACACCCACACCGGGTCTGTCATACCCTACATCCTCACGAGTTAGACTCTCGCTACCTTAACCCTAACTAGCCCGATAGACACCACCTAATTCATTACCCCATAATCAACCACAAAAAAAAAAAACACCACAAGCCACGCGAGGATCATACCAAAAACCCCTACCAATCTAAAAACAAAATGAAAACAGAACCAAGAATAGGAGTCTACAAGTTCATACCTTGAAAACAGAACCAAGAGCACTCGCACCAAACTAATCGAGGATGAAATTGGCCGTTCCCCAAGTTCAATTTTCACAGTTCCTCGAAGGGTCTTTCAAAACGCTTGCAAAGTACCCTTTCAAGCCCTAACCCCTCTTTTCAAAATGCGAACTCCCTCCTTCTCTAAGTATATTTATAGACACTCAAATCAACCACAACCGTCCAGATCTTCCCCACCACGACAGTCAGGGAGAAGCCACGTCAACCATGATCAAAACATGCGTTACAACCCGCCCCACAATCTCACATACGCGCGTTAAATGCACGAGCCGTTACAGCCTTAATGACGTCATAAATGACCACATGTCCCTCATAAACTGGCCATTTATGACACACGTGAGATATGACGAAAAGATTGTATCGAATTCTCAGAACGCAACCCCAGCCACCTCGCGACCCTCGCGTGGGGACTTGGGGACTCGACACCATGCCTCTAACTCCCAGGTAAGATACATTCTTAGCACAACTTGAGAATAACTCCCCACCCAAGAGCTCTCTCGGACTGGGGACTTGTTAATACATAGCCAAGAACAATTGGCAATGACGAGAATGTGACGCGATCACCCAGTCGCCGGAGATCATTTCGAGCAAGACAACACCGACAAGACCTGCATAAGCACCCAAAGAGTGAAGGTCCAGCAATAATATAATTGCTGGAACCGCTTCACAAACGCTAAACATCCCCGAAAAGGGAGAGGCTGAACAACACTATGAAAACAGTCCCATATCAGAAACTAACGGTAGAACTCCCAATACTAGCCTATAAAGCAGACACGAATTCCTAAAAGAGGTAAGTTCACTATTTTCTTCCCATACTCCCATACTATACAAGTAGCAACCAAACGTTGACTTAAGCATCGGAGAATCGAAGACTGGGCCACCCTAGTCTCGACTCCTGACGCGTTGTTACTTGTGCAGCCACAGGAGCAGGAACTAAGGATTCGACCTCCCGTTCCGAGAACTCGGTAGGAGGTAGAAACATACATTCATCAATATATTGTTACCCTTAGAAATCTCATTCGAGAACCATAATCTTACGACTATGTCTAACAAAATGGTTTTCGAATTGTCCTATATTTGAACAGTTTGGGAGCATATGACATTGAGATTCCGTTTGTTGTTGGTGCGTTTCGTTTTCGGTTGTGGGTATATATATTTTGACAGGATCTTCCTTTATTGTTCTTCGAGTGCATACTAGGTATAGATATTCGTGCACTTGGGGAACTGTAGGGAGATGCTGCCGAAATTTTCTCACATATGCGAATTCGAAACGCCCCAACAACAAATGAAATCACAATGTCATGTGCTCTCAAACGGGATTAGGGCCCTAACCGGAGGTATAAAGTGAAGATTAAGCGATATGAACAACGTACATTAATAGATCTAGATCAGAATTTCTTAGTCGATGGATAGAGATTGGGCTTTAGTTTGCTCTTCAGTTCCTTCTCGGTTTGATGCTCTTTAATTTTCTGTATTACTTGATACAACACATCCCTTCCTTGATTTTCTTGCAGTTTGATACTTGGATGTTTGTTTTAGTCTTTTCCAGGTCTTTTCTTTACTCTGGAATGCTTCCAGTTTTTGTTATGCTCATATATGTTCAAGTGTGAAAAATTATTGGGGGTCAGTAATTTTCTTTAACAGAGCAACCAAAGTTTCTGGATGGTTGTTATTACTTAGATACCTTTCAAGCATCCTCTAATGACATAATGGGGTAGTAAACTCTCAAGTATGGAAAATTATTGGGGGTCAGTAATTTTCCTGAACAACGCAACCAAAGTTTACTGACCCCTAATAACCACCCTGTAACAAAAAAAAAACTGAAACAAACAATCAAAGATAACTAAAACTGACAGAAAGATCAAAGGAATTGACCAACAAACATCCTCTAATGACATAATGGGGTAGTAAACTCTCAAGTATGGAAAATTATTGGGGGTCAGTAATTTTCCTGAACAGAGCAACCAAAGTTTACTGACCCCCAAAAACCACCCTGTAACAACAAAAAAAACTGAAACTGATAACCAAAGATAACTGAAACTAACAGAAAGATCAAAGGAATAGACCAAAATAAAAGAACAAGTTCCGGCACTGAAATTCAAAATAATTCATATGTTCTAGCAACACTACCAAAATACTACATATTTTCACATTTTTCAAGATCCTACATCTAAAGTGGCACTAATCTTTTTTCTATATTGATGTCCATGAACTTTAGCAGCATCTTCTTCCTCATTTCATTACCACCGTCTTCTGTCGGTTTTTTCCCATGACATAGGCTCTCTATAAAGTGGAGCAAAAATGGTCCACAGTCTGACCTTCAATGTATTAAGAAACAGTATTACTAAATTTTTAACCCCAATAAAACAGAAAAGTAATTTCTGACCCCAATAAAAAGGTTTAAAGGAAGTTTAAAGGTACTTACGATGTTTTCTTTTGCTGCGGGCATGATAAGACATCAATCAGCTGGTATCTTGCTTGATAAACGTTTTGGTCCAGCATCCATCTTCTTGTTCTTTTCTCTTCAGCACTCATCGAGTAACCGTGAACCTCTATTCTTTGGTTGTCCTGCTCGTCATAGTTTTCCCTCCATTCCTCAGGGTCCAAGTCTTGGCTGAGAGGGTATATGGTGGAATCATATACGCGTTTGACGAACACCATAATATGTTTCACCTGTTGGTTTCAACACACAAGTAAATTACAACTCAAACAATCTAAGAGAACAAGCAACAAACAAAACCCAGGAGAAGTTTACTGCCCCCCAGTAAACTTCTTACCCTAATAAATCAGTTACAACTCACCACTCCCATTGCATTATAAAAGTGGATGTTGGTGTCGGCAGAGTAATCTTTCCTTAGCGATAGCATTGAGTTCAGGTGATAGAAGCATCGATCTTTGTTGTTAATCACGACCAAGGTATAGTGGTGGCTGACCCCGTGATGTACCGAAATGAAAACTAGGTCCTTACTGAAGATGGACCACATAGGATTAATAATGGAAAGCTCTATATCTAATTCATTACATTTAAATTCCCCCTGTTTTCCTCCTCCAGCTAGGAACTCCTTCAATTTTTATTCATGTACCACCGCTGCGCGCTGTATTTATAAAAGCAAGTAGTAAGATTGTGTTAACTGAAAAAAGTAACGAAGAAGACGCGGTGCAACGGCACGCTGCTATTTCAGGTTAGACTACTTACCGCTGCCACTATGTCTAGGAATCCGACCGAGACCTTCTTCTTTTCCACTTCCTCTTTCAACATTTGGAGGTACACCCTGATGTCTGCATGTACAACATAAGTCACAAATTACAACAAAGAATACATCTTAGGTTACTCAAACATCAACTTTATTGGGGTTAGTAAGACCAGTAATTTTTTCTCACATTTGATGTAATCTCTCCTTCTTGAATTATTCTCTTCAAGTCGTCTTTGGTAATGTCAATGATACCATCACTACACTCCCAATACCGAAAACTGTGTAAACACAAATAAGTCATAAGCAAGTTAAACCAGGGAACAAATTGTAATGTTATAGTGATCCAAGAGTTTCCAAATGGGAAGAATAAACTTACTCATCATTCTTGTCCTTGTTCAAATCAAACTAGTTCTTATAGTGATTCACCACCTTTTCATCCAAGAGCTTCCATGTATTAGTATTGCAGTTCACTCCATCAATAACAATACCATTTTCGACTTTCTGCTTCTCCTTCTATGTTCTTTTTGCTGGCTTTAGCCCTTCAGGGGTGTCATACTCTCATTGTTCTTCTTTCCACTTTTATGCCCCATGCTTGTACAGCTTGACGTTTCTTTCAATCAAATGCATCTCCACAGTTTGTTTTGTTTTCTTGACAAATTTCTTGAGCCCTTCTGCTTGCTGTCCTTTATTCTTCAAGCTGGTTTCTTCATTCATTTTTTTTTTCGGCCATCTGCACAGCTTGAGCAACAAGTTTGTCTAGTTTAGACAGATCGACATCGATCATCATAGGTTCATCGTCTTCTGGAAATATATTTTGCAACAGAACTGGTTCTGCTTGTTCAAAAAACTACACAAAAGAAAACACACAAGTTATCCTCCAAAAAAATGAAGAAAACACAATATTTATTGGGGGTCCGTAAATTGATTTCTACTCTTAACTCTTCAGTTCCTGGTTACTCCTCTCTGCAGCTATGATCTTCCATGTTGTCTCTGCAGTTATATTTTTCCTCTTCAACCGGCTTTGACCTATCCTCCTCCTCCTCAGTTACACATATTATCTGCTTTGTCTGAGCATGTTTTGCTGCCTTGTGTAACTGTATCTTGAGAGCCTTGATTTGATTTTTGTCTGCCCTCCTTTCTTTCTGTTTACGCCTAAATTAATATTTTACTGGACAGTTAATGTCTATGTAAATATTAATTTTTTCTTGGTTCATGTTATTCCGGCGAGCCCAAGTTTCTCTAAGTTTACAAGTGATAGCCCGCCAGAAACACCACGCGAGCTGAGAACAGAGTTCGCATGTGAACTGGACTTCACTTAGCTCGCGCGCGGAATGGACATAGGCGGACTACGCAGTTCGCGTGGAACACTTAGCTCGCGCGCGGAATGACTTCGCGCGGAATTACCATTTAACACTCCACGTAGGCGAGGCGAGATTGACTCTCCGCGTAGGCGAGGCGAGGCGAGGAGAGCTGGCGAACTGGCTCGCGTAGAAGACTTCGCGAGGAAGCAACATGCGGAGTCCACGCGCACCACTTTAATCGTTGGAGACTTTTACAAGTCTTTGATATGCTTCGGGCCAATCCCTGTGGCCCATTTAATATAGAAAGCCCTTTTAAGGCTCGCGAGCTGCAATAGCCCGCGAAATGGAAGTGAACTTCAAGAGCACGCGAGATAGCGTCCTATGACAGCTCGCGGGATGAGGATGTTTCTAATTCCAGTTCGCATAGGAGTCTACAGTTGGCAGAGCGGAAGCAATGCCCTATGCGGAATGAAGTGTGCGAACTGGACATGTGTCACAAGATGATTGGTTCGCATGGACGGAGCAGTGTCCTTGTGCGAATAGGGTTTCAGAGTCCGACTTGGATTCTAATTATACTTTTATTCTGCCGCAAGTCGAACTACTATATAAGGGGGCTCGAACCCTAACAGTCGCTATCTCTCAAAAAAAACAATACACAAAAACACAATACAAACTGAAACCAGTTACCCTTCGAGCTCCTCGAAACCCTAACCCTAAGCGCCGCCGCCTAGGTTTCCCTCTTCAAAGCCCTCCGGACTCTATATCCCAGCTTCTCTCTGAACTCCCTATAGTTGCTCTGCTCGCGCCGCCGTGAGTATCGATCGCTTGTGCTCGTAAATCCTCGTCTGAGGTGGCACCTGTAACCCGTAACCCCCTTCGCTTGATCAAGAAGTCAAGCGCACCCCTACTACTCTTTCCTCGTCCGCGAGGTGACATGCCCGCAACACTCCCACCTTCTCTTTGTTCGCTAGAAACCTCTGCTCCGCGCGCTGAGGATCGTGGCCAAAACACTTTCTCTAGCTCAATGATTTGGTTGTCCGCTTTCTTTAACTTGCCGAGCAATTCAATGTTTTTCTTCACCAATTCTTCATTTGCTTTGGCAAGTTCTGTCAGCTTCTTCTTCATATCTTCCATCGGCAGCTCTTGTACACGTTATAACAACGACATCGTTACTGGTAAACAATTATATCCAAATAAATAAGTTTACTGCCCCCCAGTAAACTCCTACTGGGAGTCAGTAAATAACAATACAGTATCTCCCTTTCATTTTCATGCCAATTATACACAGTAAATCTTAGAAAAATGAACAAAAACAACATTAATCTCAATCAGTAACAGTTATGAACAGAGAAACCCTAGAATTTTCATGCTTTCATATTCATGGCCTTTAATCGCTATAAATCAGAGAATCAAGCTTCAATATCATCAAAGAAGTCCAAAATAAGCCTAAATTAAATAAAATCCAAAATGTACTTGTTTTTATGGATTTTCCGAGCGAGGTCGAGTCAGAGCGATTAAAGCAGAGATCGACGCCGATATTCAACCAGAGAGTGACGCCGAGCGTGAGCGATTGAACCACAGATAGACTGAGATTGAGCCAGAGAGCGATTTTGATCGACTGGGATTTAACAAGAGAGCGAAGTCGTCGACTGAGATTTAACAAGAGAGCGACATTGATCGATGGAATGACGGAGATCGTTTCAAACCCTAAACCAGATATCGTGATCGAGAGAGAGAGAGAGAGAGAGAGAGAGAGAGAGAGAGAGAGAGAGAGAGAGTTTGTTTGATCGTGGAGAGTGGGAGAGAGAGAGAGGAGATAGAGGGTATAATTAATGTGAAAGGTATAATTATTATTTCGCATTAAAACATTGGAATGAGCTAGCTGCTCAATACTTTTTTCATTGAAATGGGCTTTAAAATCTCTGTTTTTGACTAAATGGTAATTTTCCCTAATACGTATATATATAGGACAAAATACTGGTCACTCCTCTTATTTTCTATGGTTCGACAGTTTAGTCCTCGTTTTTTCAATTTCAACACCTCACTCCTGTTAATTTTCAATGTCATACAATTTGGTCCAATTTAGTCCAACTGTTAAATTTGACCGTTAAAGTATCCACGTCCTGCTATAAAATCCCTAAACTACCCCTAGCCTATTACACCCGCTCCAAAACTGAAACCATTTTCCTCCATATCTGAAACCATTTCCCTCCAAATATAAACTCTTTCCCTCCAAACACATTATGCAAGATAGTCATTAAAATAGATCCTCCATAATAACACCAAAAATACATTGCAACATCCAATTGTTCAACTAGTAACTAATTAGCTGTAATCATCTTATCAAAAGATTACAGCTAGCAACCAAGTGACAAAGCACAAGGTTCCCCAAAAATAGGATGCATTAGGGGCTAATATCAAATCTCACAACTATTTTCCAGCTCCTTTGGCTGAGCTCTGCCTAATCCTTTGGGAGGTTCTTGGTGTTACACCATCCTTCTTCGTTGAAGCATTTGAACCTTGCACATTTCTTGAAATGCTAGGAGCAGATCCAGCTTGAAGGGGCCTTGAACTTTGATGTGTAGACGCAACTTGTCCAGGTCTTGCTCTCTTTGGAGCAGACTGAGCTTTCATGTCAGCCTTCCTCTTCTAGACACACAACAAATGAAGACAAAGACATATGCAAGTTAGACAAAGTGTTAAGTTAACCCAAATTGTAAATATTCCCAAAGACAAACAAGCAACAAGATTGAAAAGTTAAACAAACAAGCAAATATTCCCAAAATTCAGAAGCACACCAACTATAATAAGAGATCAAACTGTTCGAAAAATCCTACACCATCAACAATAACAATACTTGGTAGTTACCCTCATATATTCATTCCTTTCTTTGGCTATCTTCCTCAACTCATTGGTAGTCATAGGTCGTTTTACTTGGTTGGACTGCATCAATATTATTGTAAGGTTAGAGTCTATCTGTGTTATAAATACAAAACAAAATATTAACATCAATAACCTTATATATATCAATAGCAAAATACAACTTACTTTTTTTTTAGCAGCTTGTCCTTCCTTGTTGAGGTTCTTATTAGCAGCAGCAGTAACATTTTCCTTCAGTGGCAAATGTCTCTGACATGTCTTAGAGTTGTGACCTATCTGCTTGCAGCTACCACACCTTAAAGCTCTTTTCTTCTTACCAATTACAGTGTCATCATCCTTATCCTTTTCATATGCAGCCTTCATTCTTGCAGTCCTAGGTCTACCAGGTTGTCTCGAGTATTGTGGAGGCTGAATAACAGGATCTTCACCCCTAGACCACATATCCATGTTGTTTACAGGCTGGATAAGATTGTCGTAGATGCTCATATAAGTCTTCTTCAAATAGCATGCAGCCACATAATCATCTGGATCATGTCTCTTCAAGTAAACGGCCGAAATAGCATGCTTGCATGGGATTCCTGACAAGTCCCACCTCCTGCAAGTGCATGTCCTCCTTACAATATTAACTACATTCTTTGTTCCCTCGATGTTCTCGACCTCTGCAATGTCACCACCATTAAAGGTTGTGGTGCAGTCTGTTGTAGCCTTCAACTTATTCTTCTCTAGAATGTCCCTTGCCTTTGGACAAATATTGCCATGGTAAGGTGCCATTTGTTTCCTTCTAATTGCAATTCTCTTCATCAACTTCACCCTTAACTCTTCAAACATTGTCACTGGTGACTTACCCCTTGCCTCCAATATCCAGCCATTAAAGCTCTCACAAATGTTATTGATCATGATGTCACAATCCACATCTGTCGTGAAATATGCTCTGCATCAATGTTTAGCAGGTCTCTCCTTTGCTGCAAACACCGATCATTACACAAATTTTATATTAATATTATTATATTAAAATAATAAAGTTTATCTAACAATATCAAACTAGAAGTACTTGTTAGCCAGTTGTAAGCATCTTTGTCAAGTGCCTTCATGATTTCCATCTCCTTCTGAAAATAAGGCAAAGTTGTTGCCTTTGCACAAGCCCACATTTGATCTCTCAACACCATTCCAGGAAATAGTTTTGTGAAGTTAATCCATAAGTGTCTAACACAAAATCGTACACTTGCTCTTGAAACAATATGTGCAAGTGCAGGTATCAAACCCTTTTGCTTGTCACTAATAAAAATCCATCCCCTTCCTTCATGCTTAATGTTCAGGTCCTTTGCCAACAACTCTAGAAACCATATCCATGAATCCTTACTCTCTGCCTCAACCATTGCCCATGCTAACGCATATGAGCTATTATTTGCATCCATACCAACAGCTGTCAAAATCTGACCCCCATAACAGCTCTTGAGATGTGCACCATCTAAACCAACCACAGATCTGCATCCAGCCAGAATACCTTTCTTCAGAGCTCCTAAGCAGATGTACATGCGCTTGAAAACTAGAAGACTGCTACAATTGGGAAATTCACACTTAATGTCAATAGTTATGGTTGGATCAACTCTCTGAAGCTCTCTTCCATAATCATGAAGCCTTGCATATTGCTCTCTTATGGATCCTTCCACTTCTTCAAGTGCAGCCCTCTTAGCTCTATAAGCAGTCCATTTGTGTACCTTTGATCTAATGGTACTTGTCATTGTCTTAGCTAGACTGTCTGCATTATGAAAGAAAAAGTGACACATGTTACAAACCAACACATATTAGCAACTAACTAATCAAATACATGGTGAAAGAAATACATGTTTTCCAGTTTTCATTAAGAGCAATCTGATCCTTAAACTTCCTTGTCAAATATTTTTGTCTGACCATATTGTTGTTGAACTTCCTCATGCATTTGTGTTCAGGATTATACTTCTTGATTTTCATTGTGCTCTCATTCCTTATTTTGGAAGCAAACAAGAAGAATGGGCAGTTGTCTTCCACACAAATAGTCTTCAACCTTTGCTTGTCATTCTTAATGTTCCAATATTCCCAACCTCCTTGAATAGCATGCTCCCTCAAAGCATCTCTAAGAATCTGCACTGTAGCAAACTTCATATTCACTTTGAATTCCACATTATCCATGTCTGTTTTAGGGTTGAATTCAAGCCCCGCCTCTTCACACAGCTTCTCATCATCTGGATCAAGACCAACAAATCGTTCTTCATCATCAACAAACTCTCCATCTTCAGGGACTCTCTTTTCCCTGTCCATACTTCCCGTATTCTCTTTTTCATTTCTTTCATTATCTGACTCATCATCATCATCATCATCATCTCTCCCATACTGGTCATACTCTTCATCATTAAAAGCTGGATTATAATCATCCTCATCATTATCTTCACTACTTTCTTCATCATCACTTAAAGCTTCAAAACCACCATATGATTGAAGTTGATCCAAATAATCTATCTCTACATCTTGAAGACAACTCACTTCATTTTCTTGCATGCTTAAGGTATCTCTAGAACATCCAGTTCCACTGCTAGACTGTCCTAAGCCTTTTGAAATATAGTTTATGCATTGAGCAGACCCTACCAACTTCCTCTTCTTGATGGTTTCCTGCTCCACCACCTTTTGTTTTCCATTGTCTTTTAGACCAACACCATCAATTATGCTTGCTTGAGTAGTTACAATCTGCTCGACCTCTCTAATCTGAACTCCATTCATTCTGCCATGTCGAGGCTCTTCGGTAAATACACCACTGCTACCTTGGCTAAACAAAAAGTCTTCAAACCCTTCAAACTGATTTTGCTGATCCATGTGGTTCAAGTACAGTATGATCAACCTCCATAATGGTACAGAAGTACACATATGCACAACATCTATATCTGTGTGCAGCTTCATAAGCTCAGCATCTTTATTACCCACCCTATACCAGTATTCAATCCCTTCACTTCCATAACATGTATTGAGCTGCGCCACCATGTTCTGTACCTCCACAAGCGACATCATATCTTTGTCGCAGTGGTCGTAGAAATCATACCTCCCTCCAACATATTTCCCATCCACCAAACACCCTCCATGATGCACCTTCACTGTGAAATTATCTGGGCCAGCTGGAGAAAGCAAATAATAACTATTAGGACCATAAGAAAACATAGCTACAAGCCAAATGTGAAACAAAGACCAAGCCATTACAACTATCAAATTCTTCCCACATGGGAGACATCTAAAATAGTAGTTCACTACCTACTAGCACCACAAGAAAAAACAACAGAGAAAGTACTAAATTAAAAGCCAAACTCAGATTACCCAACTACAATTTTAAAGATATTAAAAGCCAACACATACATAGCCTTAAAGCCATATGCTAACAACATGTTCAAACAATATGAGAGCAACAGACCCAAACTCAAGACTTAAGAGCATCCACTAATATATTACGAGCTTAGCTCTACAAAGTCCACTATGAGAGGCTCATTGGAGTTGAAGTGAACAAGAACACGAGATAGGGAACTAAAGCAGTACATAGTTGAGTACTTGCAGTAGTTGAGTAGGAAAAGAACAAAAGAAGAAAAGAGAGATGGATGCGGTGAGGCTATGAAGCCTATCCTCCTCGCACCCATTGAAACAACTAATTCACACCACCACCACCACGACACCACTAGACTTGTCATCCGCTGCTGCTCTTCCACTACAACCGCCCCCAAACCCGGAGGCCGCGGCCGCCGCTTGTCCACCTCAACCTCCACCTCTGACAAAGACGTTGTTCGAGCCATTCGCTTAAACAAGGTTACTTTCTCTCCCCTCCGAAACCCTTGAATTCAAAAGCCCTATTTTTTTTGCCCAAATTCAACCATTCGATTTTCATAGACCAAAACCAAATGAAAACCCATGAACTTACTGTAATCGGGGATACCATCGTGCAAACGATCTCGACCTCTAGGAACCCATAGTTCTGGATTGTTCACCATGTCGCTGCTTTCGACGTTGTCCCTTTGATGATTGAATGAAGGCTTGGAATGTGTATGAAGGTTTTCGAAGGCTTTAAGTTTGATGGGTTATGGGTTCTTCATCGCTGCTAAGGAATATCGAAGAGTTTGATACGGGTTTTGGGTTGCGTTGATAAGGGTGTAATATGCTAGGGGTAGTTTAGGGATTTTATAGCAGGACGTGGATACTTTAACGGTCAATTTTAACTGTTGGACCAAATTGTATGACATTGAAAATTAATATTGGTCACTCTTCTTATTTTTTATTATTCGACAGTTTAGTCCTCGTTTTTAAAATTTCAACAGCTCACTCCTATGCCCTTCCACTAAGGGATCCCTTTTATTGACATATATGAGGGATGGGGGATTACACCAACTTTTCGATCACAAAATCACATCTCCACCGTTCAATATGTAGTTCTATATGAGTAGATCACTTCTGCAAATTTTTAGAAATTTTAGTGATCGTTAAGGCATTCAAAACTACGATTTATAACTATAAGCATGAACGGTTCAGGTTTGGCAGATTTGGTTCGTTCATTGATTTAATCTTGTTTGACACCTTAACGATCACCAAATTGACTGAAAATTTGCATAATTGATCTATATATAAGGACCAACAAACTGAACGGTGGAAATTCAAAAATATAATCGAAAAGTCGGTGTAATCCTTCATCCCTCATATATGTCAAAAAATGGGATCCCTTAGTGGAAGGGCCCTGTATATATATATATATATATATTTCCCATTTATTATTCACGATTTTTTTATTATATATTTTTGTTTCCTTTTATTATAGTGTACAATATGGACAAGAGCTGGATGCAATTAGGGAGGGGGTCCCCTTTTTATATGCGAGGCATTTTTGATTTTCTTGAGTTCGTGCATCTACATAGTCATCCAAACAAAGTTATTCATATATGTCCGTACAACAAATGTCTCAATCAGAAACCAGTAACATATGAAGACATGTATTCTCACTTGGCACTAAATGATATTTGTCCTAGTTATACCACATAGACATGACACGGTGAAAATCAAGTTCAACTGCCTACACTTGCAGAAATTCAAGCATAACATAATCAGCAGGCAAGATCTTCCAATACTAGTTACGGGGACCCTGCTATGATGAACATCTTAAACGATGCCTTCCCATTCGCCGCCTCAGGATATCAGGAAAATGTTGTTAATGACAACGCCCCTGACACCTTCTCTAATGTCTCTCACGTTGACTACAGCAGTGATTATGATAAGTACAACAGACTTCTACGGGAAGTACAAACCCCATTGTATCCTGGCAGTGAGCATATTGTGTTGGGTACCGTCATGAAGCAAATGAAGATAAAAAACAAGCGGGAAAAGACTAACGTATGTTTTGATGAGGATATTGCACTTATGAAGGAAGTGCTTCCCAAAGGTAACATTTGTCCGGAAAATTTCGACCAGGTAAAAAACATGTTGGATGACCTCAGTCTTGATCACC
This sequence comes from Fragaria iinumae, assembly GCA_009720345.1. Lineage (NCBI taxonomy): Eukaryota > Viridiplantae > Streptophyta > Magnoliopsida > Rosales > Rosaceae > Fragaria > Fragaria iinumae. Next base: position 17,096,796 of record CM019117.1, on the reverse strand, counting down.
AGAAGATAGACGCTTGTGTCAATAACTGCATCTTGTATTATAAAGATTACAAGGATGAAGTTGAGTGCCCACACTGCTACGAGCCAAGGTATAAAGCTTCCACTTCATCTAAACAGAAAAACCCGCCCATTCCTAGGAAGGTTCTTAGTTACTTCCCGTTGGGTCCTCGTCTGCAGCGTCTGTATATGTCTTCACATACGACCAAGCATATGAGATGGCACTAGGCAAGGTACCAGGGAGAGGATAGGATAGATCCGGATAATCTCACACACCCCGCAGACGGTGAGGCTTGGAAGCACTTTGACCGTTCTTTTCCCGAATTTGCTGGAGACTGTCGAAATGTCAGACTCGGACTTGCAACAGACAGATTCAATCCTACTGGAAACATGAATTTGTCTTATAGCATTTGGCCTGTGATAGTATTTCCGTAAAATCTACCTCCCAACATGTGTATGAGGAAGGAGTACAATTTTCTTACGCTTATGGTTCCAGGGCCGTTTTTCTCCAGGAAAGTGCTTGGATGTGTACATGAGACCATTAATTGACGAGCTGCAGGAGTTATGAGAAAATGGACTTCCTACTTTTAACAAGCATGGTCAAACTTCATTCATGATGAAAGCAGCTGTTATTTGGACCATCAGTGATTTTCCAGCTTACGAGATGTTGTCTGGCCAACAAACTAGAGGGTACAAGGCTTGCCCGGTATGCTTAGATGACATCAATTTTAGTCGTCACGCCGACAAAATTTGTTTCTTAGGATCTCGTAGATGACTTGACGAGGATCACGAGTGGCGGTGGGATGCTGAGGCATTTGATGGGACTAAGGAGCATAATCTGAAACCTCTAGGAAGGTCTGCTGAGTGGATTTTGGAAAGGCTTAACGAGCCCTGGTTCGGATATTTGAGCACCAATAAAGAAGTCACCTGATAGGAGCACAAAGTGTGACGTTCTTAATATGTTTATACCCTTTATTTTCCCTTTGTTAACTCTTATTTAGTTGATTTAGCTTTATATTTGTGTTTAGTGTAGAATAATTGCTTAAAGTAGAAATATGTAGGTTTGAGTGTTAAAACACATAGTAATTTCGGAATTGAAGAATTTGGTGTTAAAATTGTGCTAAGTATTTGAAATCCTTGTTTACTCAGGATTCATGTCTTAATCAGGATTCCATCTTTCCTCGAAGCCGAGTCCATGAAGGAGAGGCCCAAACCAAGTCCAATATGGAGAAGAAGATTTAAATTCAGCAGAATCCGGATCAAATCGGGAGAATTCCTGTGCACGTCTACCAACTTCAACGGACTCTCCAGGACAGGTCACAATGAATCAGAAAACGTGCCATATATGGATAGAAAGCTACGAGAGTCTAGTTTCCAAATCACTTGGAGTCATCTCAATATCTATTTTCTAGAGGAAGTTATGACGTAATCTTCAGACGGAGGTCATTCTGCCGAAATTGAGAAGAACTAGGAATCCTAAACCAACTTGGTTTAGGCTTTGTGGCTGACTTCTCTAGGGTTTTTCCTCTATATAAAGCACGACTTCAAGGACAGAAGAGGAGGATCAACCCGTGCAAATAACACCAAAGCCTTTGCCGAAACTCCATCAATCTCCAAACACCACAATCCGATCCCACCTTCAGCATTTGTCCAAAGCAAGTAGCCTAGGACTCCGCTCACTCGAAGAATAGAACACGTAGGGATATTTTGAGAGTGAATTCCATCTTCTATTTTCGGATTGCTATGTGTTTGTTCTCGTTTATGTTTGTTTTAGGTTTTTGCTTAAGTATACTTCGATTCTTGTCTATGAGATAGAAGTACTTTTGAACCATGTTTTGAATTAAAGTTTTCAATTTTTAATCAATGATTTTAGGTATTATGCCGTGAGTTTAATGTCTAAATACTTTAAGATTTTCGGTGCTATATTACATTATCATGTGAAGTTGATACAAGTAGTTGATATTGCATGAGTTAATCATCCAAAGTTCGACTTTGATACACGTAGTTGATAAGTTGCATTGTCTTTGTTTTTCATCGATTTTCTACCTATGTTTGATTTGGACTTGTGCTTAAACACATCGATTCTTTATGTGATACGTAATTGCATGATTAGTTTATGTGTGTGACCTATAAGTAGAGCACGTAGCCGAGCTTGTTGTGTCGCGATGTTAAATGAAACCCGTAGTCTAATTCTAAGTTGGTCTATGTCATAGGAACCACGTAGGAACTTATGTGCATATCAAATTTAGGTTGTATATTTGCTCACGGTGTAGACTTAAATGAGATTAGAGATTGTCTTCTTTATTCTTACATGGTTGTTTGGTTGAGTTTGCATGATTGTTGGTTGATCACATGTATATATGTATAGAAGTAATTTAAGATTTATTATTAATGTTGTTCCGAAATTATAAAACCTTAAACCCTTTATGCTTATTTCGACATTTACATTAGATTAGATGGATCTACCCTGTAGTTGGATCCCCGGTTTAGAACGATCCCTGCTTGCTTTATACTACGATTGATTTGTTGACAGGGTTAATTGATGCGTGTGCAAATACGTCTTATCATCACCGACTTGAATCCTCCCACGCCTGATGAGTTTAAGTATTGGACACACAAAAGTGTATTCTTTGAATTGCCTTACTGGTCGACGTTGAAAATCAGACACAACTTAGACGTCATGCACAAAGAGAAGAATGTTTGTGACAGCGTTCTTGGAACAATTCTGAATCTCAAAGATAAGAACAAGGACACCCCCAAAGCCCGTGTTGATCTTAAGAAAATGGGTATACGCCCTAAGCTATGGCTAGTAGAGAACAAAAAAACAAAAAAAAGCCATAATGCCTCAAGCAGGCTACACAGTCCATCCTCAGAAGAAGACAGAAGTGTTTCAGTGGCTTCATGACGTTAAGTATCCTCATGGGTATGCAGGGAATATCGCTCGATGTGTTAAAACAAGGGAAAATAAGATTACTGGGTTGAAGACTCATTATTGTTATGTTTTGCTGCAACGTCTTATTCCCGTGGTCATTAGACCGTATTTGCATAATGATGTGGTTGACACGTTAGTGGCTTTGTCCAAGTTCTTTGAGAGGATATGCGCTAAAGAGCTTAAAAAGTATGATGTTCGGTCATTGCAAGAAGACATTGTGTACATCATGTGCAAGCTGGAGAGGATCTTTCCCCCAACTTTCTTTAACATCATGATTCACCTCATGATCCACCTTCCCGAACAAATGTTGCTTACTGGTCCGGTACAGTATACTTGGTGTTATCCAAATGAGAGGTATGCACTCATTTTCTAATTAATCATCCTTTCAAATTAAGATAATTTTTTAAAATATTTATTATAAGAGAATAAATATATGTTTTGCAGGCAACTGGGGGATTTCAAGAAGTCGAACAAAAACAAACGTTTCCCTGAAGGATCGATCACGGCGGCATACATTCAGGCTGAGTGCGTAACTTACTGCAGCACATATCTCAATGATGAAGACACAGTGGGAGAATCATATAGAGCGGGTAGTAGCCAATTCAATCTATCAGTTGTTTCCAACGATGTTCAACCGTATGGCAGGTTAAGTAATTCTGAAAGATTAAGTAATTCAGAGATCAAAGAGGCTCATTGGTCTGTCCTTCAACATTGCAACGAAGCCGAGCGGTACTTGAAGTCCCATTTGGAAAGGCAGGATGGTAACGAAGTCATTCATAAGAGAGATTTTCCTGATTACTTCCCTATTTGGGTACCTTCTATCTCTCTATGATGTTGCATAAATTAAATATTTTTTTTTTATGTTACAGAATGTAACAACATGCTTCAATTAAAATTGTTACAGATGATGCACATTCAACAACATTTTCCTGCTTCTTACGACCCGGAGTTGCACTTGTTGGTTAGAGGACCCCAAAGTCACAGAGTTCATGCTGGATGTTTTGTGAACGGTGTTAAGTTTGTGACGTCAGAAGGAGATGAAGGACATGTCACCCAAAACAATGGAGTCATGGTTGAGGGTGTGGATTTCAACTACTACGGGGTTCTTGTCAGTATCATCAAACTAATCTACGGCAAGGGTATGCCAGTCGTGTTGGTCAAGTGCAAATGGTTCAATACTGACCCAACCAGACGAAGGAGCACAATTCTAGATCGTGGCTTGTTATCAGTGGACTCAAACAGTGTATGGTATGAGAATGAGCCGTTTATTCTTACCACCATGGCGAAACAAGTGTTTTATCTTGATGATCCGGCTATGGGTGAGGGTTGGAAAGTGGTGCAGGTGATGTCACATAGGAATATTTGGAGTATAGCTACATTGAGAGGGGATGATGAGAGTGGGCCCAGTGAACCAACAACTGATCAACCGAATGAACCATATCAAGAGGAATCTCCATATGTAGTCCCCGATACTGAGGATATTCATGTCAACAACCAACACGTTCCGGCTATCATAGGTTACATTCCAATTACACCATCTGAATAAACTCGCTACAACGCAACCCCAATCATGATGACGACGGCTTCATAGATGACGAATACATAGAGGATGATGAGTATTCTGATCAAATTGAGGAGGATAATGATTCAGACGACTCATATTATGATGAGTACGATTAATAATAATATAATCATTATTGTGGATTTCGATCGGTCTAATCTACTTGTATTAATTTGGCATAACTTCAGATATGTATTTTTAAATTTGTACCATTAATTATTTATGCAAATTTCCATTTTTCTACATATATGTGTAATTTTTAAAATGCATATGTATGCTTTTTTAAGTACGAATACTTACGTGGAGTTACAGTTGGGTTTAGTTTGAAAAGTTACACGAACATGCTAGAATGTAAATATAACAAAATGTCCAAAATTTTTAAAAATATACTTAGTCGACGGAACTTGAAGAATTCGTCGCCTTAGTACTTATAAGGCGACGGAAAGTCTACTTTCCGTCTCTTAGGATCCCCAAAATATTAAGCGGGTAAATAAAATTTTATGTTACTTAGGCAACGGAAATTGAATAAGTCATCAGCTTGGTTGAACCAAGGAGACGGAAAAGACAGAAAGTGTCTTTTCCGTCGCTTAGGATCCCGAAATATTAGGCGGGTGAATTTTACGCCTTTTTTTCCAGGAAATTTCATATTACTTAGGCGACGAATACGTGTCTTAGGCGACGGAACTTATTCGTCGACTAAGATAAAATCGATACTAACTGCCTCGCGCAATCCACAATCCCTAAATTCACACCCACAATTCCCAAATCCCACTAGAGCTGCGCCACCGCCTCGCGCCACCAGACCTCATCCACGCATCGGCAACCGATTCAAGTGCACGTATTCACCCACCTCCTCCACTCATCGCCACTGCTTCCACCCGCCACTTCGATCTCGCTGCTCTTAACTTCTCACCGCCACTCCTTTTCAGGTCTGTATTCTCTCTCTTCTCAGATTGATCTTGCTTGTTACTTCTGAATCGTATATGAATTCGTTTGTGGTTAAATCTCATACATTAGGATTACAAATATAAGAGGAGTGAACAAAGTGTACCTAGGTTGATGTATTTGGAATTATGGTTGATGTTTTTGAAGGCAAAAATGGCTAGCTAGGAGTTTTTTTTTAAGCTGCCTACTGGCTCTTATGCTTTAGAAGTAGTGCTTGAACATGTGAAGGAGAAATGCAAGAGTTTCTGTGGGTTGAATGCTTTAGAAGTAGTCCATTGAGATATTGTCCGCTTTGGGCCCAACGACCCTCACGGTTTTGCTCTTCAGGTTTCACCACAAAACGCGTCTCAATGTAAGGTGCTAGGTCTGCACATATATGCATAGCAACTTGTCTCACCCGGGCGATGTGGGACAGATGCACCTACTAGCTTGCTTGCCTAGTTAGCTCATCACAATCCACCTCCTTTAGAGCCTGACGTCCGTGTTGGCACACTTCCGGCCGGGGACAGGCTCTGATACCAAATGTAACAGTCCGGCCCAGTCCATTAAGATATTTTCCACTTTGGGCCCAACGACCCTCACGGTTTTGCTCTTGAGGTTTCACCCCAAAACGCGTCTCAATGTAAGGTGCTAGCTCTGCAAATATAAGCATAGCCACTTGTCTCCCCCGGGCGATGTGGGACGGGTGCACCTACTAGCTTGCCTGCCTAGTTAGGTCACCACAATATTGTAACAGTTCGGCCCAGTCCATTGAGATATTGTCCGCTTTGGGCCTAACGACCCTCACGGTTTTGCTCTTGAGGTTTCACCCCAAAACGCATCTCAATGTAAGGTGCTAGCTCTGCACATATAAGCATAGCAACTTGTCTCCCCCGGGCAATGTGGGACGAGTGCACCTACTAGCTTGTCTTCCTAGTTAGGTCACCACAATCCACCCTCCTTAGGCCCCGAAGTCTGCGTCGGCACATTTCCGGCCGGGGACAAGCTCTGATACCAAATGTAACAGTCCGGCCCAGTCCATTGAGATATTGTCCGCTTTGGGCCCAATGACCCTCACGGTTTTGCTCTTGAGGTTTCACCCCAAAACGCGTCTCAATGTAAGGTGCTAGCTCTGCACATATAAGCATAACCAATTGTCTCCCCCGGGCGATGTGGGACGGGTGCACCTACTAGCTTGCCTGCCTAGTAAGGTCATCACAATCCACCCCCCTTTAGGGCCCGACGTCCGTGTCAGCACACTTCCGGCCGAGGACAGGCTCTGATACCAAATGTAACCGTCAGGCCCAGTCCATTGAGATATTGTCTGCTTTGGGCCCAACGACCCTCACGGTTTTGCTCTTCAGGTTTCACCCCAAAACGCGTCTCAATGTAAGGTGCTAGCTCTGCACATATATGCATAGCAACATGTCTCCCCCGGGCGATGTGGGACGGATGCACCTACTAGCTTGTCTGCCTAGTTAGGTCATCACAATCCACCCCCTTTAGGGCCTGACGTCCGTGTCGGCACACTTCCGGCCGGGGACAGGCTCTGATACCAAATGTAACAATCCGGCCCAGTCCATTAAGATATTTTCCGCTTTGGGCCCAACAACCCTCACGGTTTTGCTCTTGAGGTTTCACCTCAAAACGCGTCTCAATGTAAGGTGCTAGCTCTGCACATATGAGCATAGCCACTTGTCTCCCCCGGGCGATGTGGGACAGGTGCACCTATTAGCTTGCATGCCTAGTTAGGTCACCACAATATTGTAACAGTCCGGCCCAGTCCATTGAGATATTGTCCGCTTTGGGCCCAACGACCCTCACGGTTTTGCTCTTGAGATTTCACCCCAAAACGCGTCTCAATGTAAGGTGCTAGCTCTGCACATATAAGCATAGCAACTTGTCTCCCCCGGGTGATGTGGGACGAGTGCACCTACTAGCTTGTCTTCCTAGTTAGGTCACCACAATCCACCCTTCTTAGGGCCTGAAGTCTGCGTCGGCACATTTCCGGCCGGGGACAGGCTCTGATACCAAATGTAACACTCCGGCCCAACCCATTGAGATATTGTCCGCTTTGGGCCCAACAACCCTCACGGTTTTGCTCTTGAGGTTTCACCCCAAAACGCGTCTCAATGTAAGGTTCTAGCTCTACACATATAAGCATAGCAACTTGTCTCCCCAGGGCGATGTGGGACGGGTGCACCTACTAGCTTGCTTGCCTAGTTAGGTCACCACAATCCACCCTCCTTAGGGCCCGACGTCCGCGTCGGCACACTTCCGGCCGGGGACAGGCTCTGATACCAATTGTAACAGTCCGGCCCAATCCTTTGAGATATTGTCCGCTTTGGGCCCAACGACTCTCTCGGTTTTTCTCTTGAGGTTTCACCCCAAAACGCGTATCAATGTAAGGTGCTAGCTCTGCACATATAAGCATAGCAACTTGTCTCCCCTGGACGATGTGAGACGGGTGCACCTACTAGCTTGTCTGCCTAGTTAGGTCACCACAACGAGTGTCACAAAGGTTATCAATTGGAATGGCCCTCTGGCATGCTTCAAATTTCATTGGGAGAGAGGACCAGTGGGAGTTTCTATACGAGCACTTCGAGTCAGATGCGTTCAAGGTGATTTTTTTTAATTACCTTCATTGTTTCCCTTGTATTTTATTATTATCTTATTCAATACCATAGCATATTTGATTTATATATTGACTATGTCTTATATATACTACCTTGTTTAATTGACTGATCAAGACCATATTTGGTATTACTATGGATATTAATTGGCTTTGAGAACAGTGGCTTAGCTAGACACTTTGTTAACATGAGTCATATTTACATGTATAATTATGTATAGTTAATAATTTATAAATTGAAATGTGAAACGTGCAAGATGTTAGAACTAATCTATTTAATATTTTTTCGTGTATTAGAGACTCTCTTTGGCAAACAAGCGGAACCGTGGGGAGAAGACTATGCACCACCACACGGGGTCTTCTCCTATCATCTACACAATGGAGGAACTCAGAATACAAGGGGAACAACTTTCAATAATCAAAAGTTTTGAGAAGACCTATAACACGACCCACCCCGAATTTCACCCTGAAACCCGGAGTAAGTCGTGCGGGGACCACCTCCAAGGAAAATTTACCGAAGGACTCGGCAAACCTCCCTTGAAAATGGACAACCCTAACTCGAAAATTCCAAATTTCACTCTTAACTCAACACTTCCAAACATCACATAATTATCCTTCAGAAATTCTACACATAATATACAATAGTCCCAAAGTATTCAGAGCTACTAAACACTAGCGGAAGCAAGAAAACACGAGTAGGTTAAACATGTAACCTACTGATGAAAACTGGCGGAAATGCGGGTGACTATGCCTCGTCTCCTACTAGATCCAACCCGAACTCTGCAGACTGGGCAATTTAAAACGAAGGGCCCAGGGGAAAACATTTAATAACGTTAGAGTGAGTGGACAAAAATAAAATAAAATATTTATGTTTCCCCAAATTAATTTCTAAGGAAAAATCGAATGCATGCCGCAAGCGATAAAACTTTTATCTCATAAAATATCGAGTCTCTCAGACTCTATAATATATGTATGTATTTACACTCGTCCATACTCCCTATATAAATTCATGGGTCTATATAGGGCTACTACGCTCGCGTCCAACGCTCACGTCACGCCTTAATGCGGTGCTACACTACGCCATCAAGGTGGACAGACGGGTGTATAAATATGTGTCCATACCCCCTATATGAATTAAACACTCAAATAGGGCTACTACGCTTACGTCCAACGCTCACGTCACACCATAATGCGGCTATATGCTGCGCCATTAAGGTGGACAGACACATATGGCTAGCTAGCATTTTCTATACATACTCTCTCATAAATACATATTTATATCCACCGAAAATCCCATTTTCGGTATCTCTCCAAGAGAAATAAAAATCGTCAAAAATTAAAATGACGTCAAAATGCTCCACGACATTAATTGTTCATTCATGAACCATAGCATGCATATTATTTAAAACAAAAGTCCACTCACAACTTAGGCCTAAGCCTGATGTCGATCTGGGGCCTCGTCTGCTCGAGCCTCCTCACGTCCTGTTCCAAATATAATATTAATTTCCCAACCAATAATCCAATATTTAATCAAAATAGGCAAAATTACCCGAGAGCCATAGATACGCTCATCATTGCCTAACTTCGATATTCTTAAATCGGAACGATCCGAACTTAAATATCATACTCATCAGTCGTAAATACAACCTCCCCAAAATATGATTTAAATCCTACGGCCGGATTCTATATTAATTAACCGCCAAAAATACCAAACTTCGGAAATTCACAAACCTATCCAAATCTCATCCAAACATTCCATAAATCACACCAATATACTCCTCTTAATATTCCACATTTAAAACCCTAAAAAAATCTCCTAACCGGCAGCGGCGGCCGGAGGCCAATTCCGGCGACCTCCAAAACCTATGAAATTTTGACAGAATAATCTCCTCATCAAGCTCTACAACTTTCATGACCAACACATCACCCAATTCCAAGCCTAACTAGGCTAATCGAACGAAAACAACTTAAAAGCCCTAGAAATTTCAACTCCACATTTCTCCTTACCTAGCTCAAGAGGGAGTGAGCTGATTGGAGGGGTTGCTGCACGGGAGGAGGGCTACAAAACCGTACCAAGCTTGTCTGGATTGGTGGCCGGAGGAGGGAGTTCCGGTGACCGGAAGTTCGGGGCAGCCTAACCTTTCGGGCGGCACCGCTCTCTCATGGCGGCGCCAGGGGGGCTGTCACCGGTCCTGGAAGATAGCTGGGTCGGAGACCGATCGATTGGGACCGGTGCGGCGGTCTGGGGCGGCCGGACGGCGGCGATCTGGCGGTCGGAAATCCGGACAGCGGGAGTGATCGGGTGCGGGAGCGAGAGAGGAGAGAGAATCGGGAGGAAAAGAGAATGGGTTTGGGCCTCACACCCCAAACCGGTCCATCACCTATATACTACCCAAATTCTAAAACTAAACACCCCGAAAAAATAATACCCGAATAAAATTACCTTTTACTAGCTAAAATTTACTATTTTTACCGTCGTCGTATTTTCCTCTTACGAATAATCCTCAGCACAATAATCGTCCCCGAAACCCCTCTAGGGACCAATTAAGCTATTAACTCAATGATCGAGACGGTAAAATTCTTATTATAATCACGCTAGTAAATAAGGTAATTTTTATAAGGGTCGGGATGTGACAACCTATGTCAGGAAGGGTGACGAAGTTACAACCAAGCATTATGTAAGTGTTTCTCCTTTTATTATTATGTAAGCTTATCAGTGATTAGTCAAACATGTGTAAATCCGGCTATTGGTATATATATAATCATAAGTTGAATGAATGTCATGTTTTCCTACTTCTTCTAAAACAAAAAAAAGTGTTAATAAATGTTTATGATCAAACCATGCATTGGAAAGCTTCCATGTCTATTATTAATACAAGTCTATTAATACTTGCACTCTTAATACTTGCACATTTTATTGTCAACTTCCATGTTTATGATTAAACCATGCATTGGAAAGCTTGACAGGAAAGCTTCCCTGTTTATTAGGTACACGTAATAAACTTGACATTTATTGTGATGCACAGTTGATCAGGTCTATTAATAAATGTCCAGTTTATTAATCTCCCCTGTATTGTTTAATCAGGTGTACCTAATAAGTGAAGTTTCCCTGTTTATTATGCAAAATGTCAAGTTTATTATGGAAATGTTGAGCTGCATGTTTTGTTTATTAATTGATGTATTTTAAATGCAAAATGACATGGTTGATGAGGTCAATAAACGAAAGGATGCATTTAAGGAACAACACTCTGACGCGACGGACGAGCAGATTATGGAAAGTGTTCAGTCCTAACAAATTGAGGTGTTGGGTACGGTGCTCAAAACTCGCAAAGGAAAGGAGATCAGAGGGATGGGACGAGGAGGCGAGCGAGACTTGAGTCATTCTTCAAATGGTTCCACTTCCCATAGTCGTCCTCCTAGAGTTGATGAGCAGCAACTCCAAGAGATACAGGAGCGCTATGAGCAGAGACTAAAGGAATCAAAGAGGCGTGCCCAGTAGCAAATCCAAGAGATTCAACAGTGTGCCCTGCGTGCTGAGTCTATGTATAGTGTTGTGCAGTCCCAAGTTACAGCCATATATGAGGACCTAGGTATGCCACCTCCTCCTCCTCCTCCTCCACAATCTTCTCCTCCTCCACAAGTTTCCCCACAGAACAATGATGATAGAGGCGACAACATCGGATTGGACGAGAATGACAATTGGCATTATTGATTTTGTAGTACTTCATTCATAGTTTAGGTAAATTGTATGAACAATTTTCTACCTAGTTCATTATTTTGTATATATGAACAATATTTGTCCATCTAGTTATCATGATCAATATATGAATATGTTTTCCAAATCCAGTGCTTCCTGCCTGTATGTGTTTGATTATTGTTACTGATTTGTAATTTTTGGAAACAGTGAATAAGGTAAAAAAATAATTACAATTTGTTCACCCTAAATAAAATCTCTTAGGCGACAGAAACAGTAATATTCGTCGCCTAAGATAAACCATATATCTGACGAATACAAAGATCGATCGTCAACTAAGAACTATTATGAATTCGTCGGTTTAAAACTCTGCCGACGAATATTTCGTCGCTTAAAGACGATGCAATATTCGTCGATAAACATACATACCGATGACAAATTCGTCGGCTAAGAACAATTTCATATTCGTCGGCGAGAAATCTTTTCGACACAAAATATTCCGTCGATAAAGGTTCTTATCGACGAACCAGTTTGTCGATAAGGCAGGAAAAGGTCCGTCAGGTAGGATCCCTCTTAGTCGACGACTAACTTTAGTTTCGTCGCCTAAGTGTCTACCTCACGACACTTAGGCGACGGAACTTAGTCGACGGATAATTCATCTGCCAAGATCCTAGGCGACGAATTGTTTGTCTTAGGCGACGAGTTGTTTCCGTCGATTAGGACGCGATTTCCTATAGTGTATATATATGTTAAACGATCTAAACTGAACTACCTTTTTTTTATATATATATATATAATTTATTGACAATGATCAGACGATATCAGCTCCTTTGTAGGATCGCTACAACCGGGAAATCCACCGCCCGTCCCTTATCAATTTTTTTTTACAATAAATAAAAAGAAATTACATGAGGTGAGGAATGGGGGACGAAGCCAAAACCATTCTAACAACAAACCAAAACAACATTCCAAATTGACATTGTTTATTCTACCCATAAAAAACCGAACTATCTAAGAAAAAAGTAATCATTCCACCAGCTAGAAGAAACCCTTTTACTGATCGATGTTGAAGAACAAGCTAGAACCATATAACCAAAGTCGATATCGATCATGAGTGTTTCAGTCGAAAGGCAAGAATAATGATACAAATCCCAACCTGCAACCTCCATCTAAACCGGTGGATTGACGCCGCTTCAAAAGACATTAACCAGAAAACTCGTCGTACGTTAAGCAGCATAAAGGCGAGCGTAGCGTCGATGAAGACGAAGATTGAGGTGCTGCAAATTTAGTAAAGAGGACTTGCTAGCTAGGAACTCAAATGAAGTCGATGCATGCCAAGAGGTCTGCTAGGGTACGTACGTAGATTTATATAAGGTACGTACGTAGTATAAACTCCTCGTGTGCAATTCAAGTATAAGCCATTTCTCGTCCTACCGTACGTCTTAAAACTTGAAGAGCATGCATGCATAATTAAGTATAATTTAGTTACAGTTAAGCACTGACCTAATAATTTGTTGTTTGACACCAATTAAGCTAGGCATTGAGTCCTTAACACTGTTCTTATGTTAAACTTAAGCACTGACCTCACTCAAGAAATCTATGACTTTGGCATCATTTTTATACCGGAGAAGAGACTTAGCTAGACTCCGTCCACATCCACGTCCACATGCTCTTGTTATTTGACTAAGCAATAATGCACATTCTCCCAAACCCTAGTATAACTATATAAATTATTAAATTTTCCTTTGCCCTACATTATTCATATAGCTAAGTGCTTATCTCATCCTCTTTGGCTATGGCATTTGGTGGCCAATGATTTGAATCGCACACACCACTAGCGTTTTAGTCGCAGCACTTGGTCGAGATTGTTAATTAATTAGGCTCCATTAATTTCTAATATAACTTGTATCCACGAAAGGGAGATTAGGGGTTGTGTGGATGGCCCTCGAGAGATATGATGAAGATCGACACCCTTAATTAGTGTATCCTTGGAGATTACGGTGATTAATTTTGACCTACAATCCTACATGTTCATGTATATAATACGGTTTGAGTTATTTGATTTGCAGTGTCACTCAGCTGGCGGGAGATGGAGACGTTGCAAGAGAGATACGATTATACGTTGCACCATATAATCATGAACTGGGATCAGCCCTCTTGTGGTCTTGAGTATCAATCGGTCCACCCAAATATATGGAATAAGAGTTCCTTCTATAATCTATACTATACATATATATATGTATGGTGTCAACTCAGCTCAGTCACCACAATCGAATTCAATGTCTCCATTAATCCAATGTTTATGTGTGGACAATTACAGAACAGATCGATAAACAAAAGGAAACAAATCAGTAGTCCAAAAGCTAGTACGTGGAGGTGGAGTAGTGATCTGGAGTATGAACGAGAACGAAATTGAGATAGACCGAAGTGTAAGTACTCATACAATATGCAACAGACAGGAGAACAATCCTACCATACCAATCTTCGGAAACCAGCTACCTTGTTGGGTATTTCTTTAAAACTGTGAACGAATCGAAAGTAATCGAACTCCATATATCATCTATCTTTGATCATCAACTCGATCCTAAGTTGTAGAGATCCGATCGGACATAATTAAGAAATCATTTTGGAACGAATGATGTCGTTCTTCATAAAATCTTTCTCTACCTGCAGGCTGCAGCTCAAGGTTGGTACGTAGTACCTGTAGAAAGATACAGTACAGGAAGATATGGACGTAGGTGTCGATTAGTATATGGTCGGATCATAGTTATCATATATATGTAGAGTTAACTAATTAATTTGCATGTGCATATGTATAATGAGATATATATATATATATATATATATATATATATATATGATATGTTAGTTATAATTAAGCTCTGATTAGTGGCTCGGGGTGGCACACGAGTTGATATATATAACAAGAGGACGATTTGCCAGATGAACTTATTGTGGATCAACATTTCATTTTCTATATGTAATAAGGAAAGAAATTAATAATCTGTCTGTTAAGTAGAGCTTACGCTATTCTATTACAAGCCAGTCCTGTATGTACTCCTAGAGCTGTGCTTGTGCTTTGGTGGTGAATCCCAGAACTCCAGAAGCTTGCTTGTTGTCTCCTTCATGTCTGGAGAGTGCAGCTTAATTATTAGCAAATTCTACGAAGGTTTTACCAGCTGTACGTGTGCAACTAATTAAGAAAATAAGTGAAACACTGAAACGAAGTAGAGCCATAACTTCTTAGGTAATCAAATGTTTTTCTCCTGTATGTTCCTGTTTATAAATTGTCATGCATGACGAACACTACGTGGGCGATCGAGCAAAATGTGTTATTGGCATGGCATCGATCGATGCACGCATGCATGGTCTTGTAGTACTAGCTACAAAATATATATATGCAGTTTCGAGCAATTCCAGCACTTTCTTCGTTATATTACTTCTACTGGCATGGGTTTCGCTCGTACGTGGTTGCAATATCCATTGTTTCGAAACGTTACAAACTATGCCATCTTTAAGTTGCATAAGTCGATCACAAGTCTCCAATCATGCCTATTTGTACTGCGAAGAGATCAATCCCAACAGAGTCTCCATCTCCATGCTAAAATGAATCTTCTCAAGAGGTGCTTAACGTCTATTTGAGCTATAGGAGAGTATTTAGACAGTGCTCTTTCAACCGAACTAGTCTTTAATCCGACGGTTAAGTCATTAAGTTTGTTTGACCGTCCAATCATTCGACGACATCATAACTATAACTTTTTAAGACATTGATTGTATTTTCAATGTCTCTCGTAAAAGAAACATAGTATTTTAATGGATTTTATAGTAGTATGTGAAATTTGATTGATGGGTCAAACGTGTCACGTGACATAACCGTGTACTTAATTATTATGCAAAATATGTAAGTGCAACAATTGTTCTCATATACCTTAATTGCAAGCATACGTATAACCTTTATGAGTAGCAGGAGTGTCGACCAAAACCACTACTTATTCCCTGTGATCAAACTAGTATTTAGTAGCAAGTCGAATAAAATAAAAAAATCAGAAGCAAGTCGAAGTTTAGTAGTACACACTGGTTGGGCCACATTCAACCTGAACAGTATGGATTTGACTCTGAAGCCCAACTTGTTCAAACATATAGCCCAAATTGGGAGCACAACATAACACAAGGAAAAAGAAAAAGAACAAAAAACAAGTAACAATTTGCAAGCCAACAAGCCGAGTCTTTGTGATTATCAACCACACATGATCCAAAGTGCAACTATACCCCAAAATGTGTACCTTGAAATATATAGTATTAATGAAAGAGAACATAGAGTATAAATGTGACAAGAGAAAGAGAACATGAAAAAGGAAGGGAAAAGTGTAAGGGGCCTCCCAAGTGCTTGGGGAACCATCCACCCAAACTTTTCCATTTCCCATGTCCCCAAGTGCTAACCAATCCCAACCCACTTCCAAACACAAATCCAATACAAAACAAGCAAGTGAACAACCTTTGTTCAACAGTCTCTATATGTTTAATTAGCTCATGGTTTGTTTTTTTTAAACAATTTAGCACATGGTTTTTTTTTTTTTTTTTACAACAACCTTACAAACCAAAGAACAACAGACCTAACAGACCTTACAAACCTTACAAACTAGAGACATGGCTAAGGCTTACGATAGGGTGGAATGGGGTTTTCTGGCGAAGGTGATGGAGAAGATGGGTTTTAGGGAAAGGTGGATTTCTCTGATGATAGATTGTATTTCAACTGTTAGTTACTCTGTAAATTGCAACGGGGAGCCTAAAGGTTTTATCTATCCACAAAGAGGATTAAGGCAAGGGGATCCTCTCTCCCCTTATCTATTTCTAATTTGTGCCAAGGGCTTATCAGCTTTGCTCCGAAAGGAAGAAGAAACTGGAGGTATTCACGGCGTAAAAGTGGCTGATGGAGCTCCTCCCATTAATCACTTGTTTTTCGCCGATGATAGTCTGATTTTTGGTGATGCAACAATGAGTGAGTGCAAGCGGCTCAAGGAAATTCTAAGTATATATGAAGCAGCTTCCGGACAAAAAATTAATTATGGAAAGTCTGCTATCTCGTTTAGTGAAGAAGAGCAGATTCTGTTGAGTAATGAAATGGGGATGAAACTGGTTGCGTACCATGAGAAATACCTTGGCCTTTCAACTGTTTTAGGGAGAGATAAGGGTAAAATTTTGAGGAAGGTGAGGGAAAGAGTCAAAAATCGGGTGGAAGGATGGCACAGTAATCTACTCTCCCTAGCTGGCAAAGAAGTATTAGTAAAAGCAGTTCTCCAAGCTGTCCCAAGCTACTCAATGAGTGTGTTTAAGCTTCCTCTTGGCCTTTGTGATGAACTAAATGCAGTGGTGGCTAAGTTTTGGTGGGGAAAGAAAGGAGGAAGGGGGGTTCATTGGAAGAAGTGGAAGTTTTTATGTAAGGCCAAAGAATATGGGGGCTTGGGGTTTAGGGAGTTTAGAAAGTTCAATCAAGCTATGGTTGGTAAACAAGCCTGGAGATTGATTGAATTTCCAAACTCTTTGGCTGCCTGAGTTCTAAAGGCCTGATATTATCCTAACAACTCATTCTTGCAGGCAAATATGGGAAGCAATCCCTCCTTTGTTTGGCGTTCCATTATGTGAGGAAGAGAAATAGTGGAGAAAAGATGCATTCGGCGCATTGGCAATGGGGAAGCAACATGTATATACTCTGATAAATGGGTTCATAGACCCTCTCTGTTCAAAATCTGGAGTCCAACGACCCTCAATCCCTCTGCTACTGTGAATGAATTATTTCTGCCTTCTGGTGAATGGAACATTCCTCTCATTTACCACACTTTCAACAAAGATGAAGCAGACCTTATCATTGGTATTCCAACGGGAAAGAGGAATGAGAGTGATCAGTGGAGATGGTTTTTTAGAAAAAAATGGTAGGTACACGGTAAATTCTGGCTACAAGCTCGCAGTGGAGATGGAGAAAACTCTCTCAAATATCGGTGAAGCTTCAAGTAATGAAGCTAATAGGAAGTTACGGAGTGTTATGTGGGGACTTCAAATTCCCAATAAGATCAAGTTTTTTTTTGTGGAGAGCAGTCCATGACATCCTTCCAAGTACCTTTAATCTTTATCAAAGAAAGATTACAAATAACCCTTGCTGCTCCAGATGTGGTATTAAAGCTGAGACAACTTTTCATGCTCTATGGGAGTGTGAATTTAGCCGGAGAGTTTGGAAGAAATCCATTTGGAAAGATCCTGGAAAGAGTCACTCTACTTTTGCTAGTTGGTGTGAAGAGTTGGTTCGTCATGTGCCCAAGGATGAGATGGAATTGTTTGCTTATGTAAGTTGGCAGCTTTGGACGTTGAGAAATGACCATCTTCATGGTAAAATTAATTATCAAACTCCATGCTGCATTATCTCTAAAGCTTGTTCTTTTTTGGGTGAGTTTAAGGAGGCTAACAGAATCAAGGGGCTGCATAAAGTGAATAGAGAGTGTAATTGGGAACCTCCACGTGAAGGTGTGTACAAACTAAATACTGATGGTGCAGTGAATCTTAAAAACGGAAGAAGAGGGCTTGGTGTTGTGATCCGAAACGAGAAATGAGAGCTTATGGGAGCTTCTGCTCAACAAGTTGTAGGTACTTTCTCTCCATTGGTAACTGAACTTATGGCACTAAAAACGGGTCTATGCTTTGCTATTGATTTGAGAACCCTTCCTGTGGTAGTTGAAATGGACTGCACAGAGGCAATGTGTCTTATCAATGCCTCCGATACATGTATCGCTGGGGAGGGTTTCTTAGTTGAAGAAGTGAAGTCCCTGCTAAAATGTTGTACTGCAAGTTGTGTCACCTTCAAACCCCGGGAATGCAACAAGGTTGCTCATGGTTTAGCTAAATTCATTTTTTATGAAAATGAGAATATGTTTTGTATTGAGCATATGGAATTGGTGAAAATCGATTCCGATGTTTGTAACCTTTCCCCTCTAATTAATGAATGGTTACTTTTCTTGATAAAAAAATAATAATAATAAAAAAAAAATTCATATACACCCAATTTTAAAAAGTAGTTTTAAATAAAACTCACTTAATATTACTATCTGATAGACATCTGAAATGTATCAATTATAATAAATATTATGTCCTGTTTTTTCTAAATTTTACCATTCAACTATAACATATTAATATAATAAATAAGTTTAATTGATATTGTCTTAAATACCTTGATTATGAGTTTTTCTTCTAACACTAACATTTTTCAATTAATTTGCAAGAATCATGTAGTTTTCTTTATTTTTATGAAAAAATCTAGATTAAAGGAATTCATTCTCTAATCTACATAAGGTAAAATAGAATATGAATAAGATATCTGATCTAAACTCTATACCCTAAACCCTATACCCTAAACTCTAAACCCTATACCATAAACCCTAAACCCTGTACCTTATACCCTGAACCTATACCCTAACTCTATACCCTAAACCCTATACCTTAACCCTATACTCTAAACCCAATTTTGGGTTTCTTCTTTTTAGGTATATTATCATATCATGCCCTACTTAATAGGTACATTAGAAACGTAAGTAGTAGAGAGTAAAATGTTTTCTCGATTAGGATGGGAAATGATATAATAATATACTTAAAAAGAAGAAAATTAATCAAAGAACAATAACGTGTACCTTACAATTAGACATTTTTCAACTATGTAGAGAGACACCAAATGTGAGCTTAGGAATGAAAAGTATCATCCTATTACAAATGACGTACTTATATATATATATATATATATATATATATATATATATATATATATATATATATATATATATATATATGCTATATGCTATACACACACACACTCAAGTTAGTAATAACAAGGTATGAAATTAAAGAATGTAATTGATTATGACAAAGTTAAATCCAACTAAATTTTAACTAGTATTTGAGTTTTAAATTGATGCTAAAATTGAGAAATATACTAAATTTAGCTTTCTATTGTCTGAAAGGCAAATTAGAGAAACCGAAAAATGAAAAAAACTATTAATTATAGACATTTGCTCTATATGGTATAGAGTGGATGTAAAATAAAAAAAAAATATGTATGAGTTTATCTTAAAAAATGTCTTTTGAGTTTTTATCTAATTTTCTCAACAAAAAAAAAAAAAAAAAAAAAAAAGGAACAAAAGCTAAAAATATAGACTTCAAGGAGGAGCAGAGACCGCATCCGATTGAAGAACATGTAGCAAAAAAGGAGGATTATAAACCCAGTTCAAAGAACACTCCAAACTTGAAGCAAAGTGAGCAACAGTATCAGCTGTTGCATTTGCCTCCCTACTGATCCAAGACCAGTTAATAGAAGAAAAAGAACCTGCCAAAGACTTAATTTGCTGAAACCAAGAGGCAGCAGACCAAGAAACAGATCCTTTAGGGGATTTCGAAGCTGATTGTCAGCTTCCATAGAGAAAGAAAGCAAATTAACCGCCTTAGCCAACTTGAGACCTTGAAGAAGAGCTTGAGCCTCTGCAGCTTCTTCCGAGATTGGGCTGCCAACAGAGACTACACCATGAAGAAGAGAACCAATAGAATCTCTAAGTAGGGCTGCCAAACCACAACTAAAAGAATTCGAACTCCAAGTAGGATCAGTATTAATCTTTAAAGTTCCAACCGAAGGGGGAATCCAATTACTAGAAGCAGAGGGAACAAGCACCGAGTGAGAATTCTTTCGATGATGCCTGTTCTGAACCGATAAAAATTCATCTACTTGCTGTGAAGCTAATATTGAGACCAAGACTGGATCCAGAGAGAAGAGATTGAAAATGGAACCACATTGATGCTTCCAAATATTCCATAGCAAGAAAGAAATATATGTAAAAACAAACTTCATATCAGCAACAGAACTCCGTAAGTTAATAAACTTCATTTAGCTCATGGTTTGGTAACACATCTAATAGGATCTAATATTCTTTCTTATTTTTATGACCCACCTTTTTCGTTCTGAAGTGCATATTTAAATTTTTTTTTTCCCTGTGACTTACCACACCCTTTTATTTAACTTTTTTCCTTAAGATATCTCTGTTTGTTTTATGTCTATTAAACTCAACACCATCACAATGGACAAATTATCTGATGAAGAAGAGGACCAAAGGTGGTGATGTTGGGATCAATATGCATCTGAAAAATTATAAATGTTAAAAAAAAAATAAAAAATTGAAAAACATGAGAACTCTCGTCTCTCTTTGTTGGCAGCGGCAAACCCCGACCCCAGGGTTAAGTTCGTTGCATTTTTTGGTCTTCGTTGAGTCTCTCTCCGCTCGTGAAGGCTGTTTGGTGCTCTTTACGGGGTTGTCTGAAAGCCGTTTCTGGTCGATTTTTTTATTTGTTTTCCATGGTGGTGCTCGGGTGGTGGTTGATCAATGTTCTAAAAATCCACACCTAGAGCCGATTAATCCATGCCTAGGCGCTAGGCGGTGCTAGGCGGTGCTTCACCGTTTCTCTTATGGTTTGTCTAAAGAGTTAGAAAACTTATTAATTCTCAATGAATCCCCCGATTAATCCTCTAGGCACTAGTCACCGGCTGTCCGCCCGACTAGGGCCTAGTGTTTTTTAGAACATTGTGGTCGATCTGTATTAATTGTTGTATCTCTAAATTTGGATTGCACGTGACGTTCTGAATTTGGGATCCTGGAACCATATTTTTCTTATTACATGATAGAAGATTGTCTATGGTGTTCTCATCCGAAAGCCATTGTCGGCCAGACTTGTCAAACCTATTAGGGATGGAATCTATTATCTGTGATGTTCAGCCTAGTGTCCGACTTGGCATCGCAGGGTTGATAAGATGCTACGGTGGTCGGTTTCGGGGCGGGTCATTGGTGATTGTGTCGGCCTGAAGGAAAAGACTGGATATCTTCCGGTGGAGAACAGTAGGGAGACAACGGAGGTCAACGCCAAGGCGATGAACAATGCTGATGTTGGGTCCACGGACAATGTCGACTGTGAGAAGACGGCGGAGATGGTGGGAAGGACCGATCTAGGTGCCTAGAATAGGTTTGGATCCCCCATTGTGGGCCTAGTTGGTTCCTATACTTTACGCGGTTGTAATGAAAGTTTTACGAAACCTACCTCATTTGCGGATCCTAAATATGTTACCGTAAACTATTGATATTTTTTACATGAAAAACAAAAATATTGTAAACAACCACAATTATTAAAAATAATTTTCAAAAAATTAAGTTCATTTTTGAAAAAATAAAAAAATAAATAAAAACAATTTCAATGGGGTTGCATTCTCAAGGGCCTATCTTTCTAGTTCCTCATATATATAAACACACTAAATGTCATAGGGATTGGAGGGTTGGTCAAACTTGTATATCTTTCTCTCCTTTAGCATATTTCTTTTAGGATTGGGATTCCAATCCCTTTCATTCCTTTCTATATAGCTTAAGCCCCATACAATACCATTACCTTAGTATATCAAACCCGATTGATTTTCAATTCAAAGAGAAAGGTCACGCCTCACATTACAGTCAGCAAAAGCAAACCCATTTCAGCAATTGCGGCACTTTGTCTCTCTGTCTTACTCTCTAAATATTTTCTGTTCAATCTCAAATTAACAATTAGAGTCAGTCAAGTCGGTTGTTTGCTTAATGCATTGTTTTTATAGCCTCAGAGCATCATTTTGCCCAATCCCGGCATCTCGCCCCCTCTTATTGCTAAACAATAGAGAGAGTAGCTATATAGCACCACCTCCCTCCTATTCCATTATTCATTTCTTCAATTCAATGCAGTGAATGCACCACAAATGCTATGTAACATAGGTTTCAACTACACCCTTAGCTTTCTTTATGGTATCATTTAGCAAAAATTAGGGTCGGTGTTCAACATTCATAGTCTTATTTTAGTTAAAGTGATCATGAATTCGATTCAGAATTACATAATATAAGATATAATAAGTGGTCTAGAGATTAAACGAAATTTCAAATGCAGTTTTTTATAAAAGTTTTTAAGATTAGAGGCCGAATCCTAAACCTGCATCACCATGGCTGACCTTGGAAAGAAAATACGATCATTCTTGTAATTGTTTGGATAAACATAAGTTTTGTTTGATAAACATAAGATGAGGAGAGCAAATGCTCTTGTTTCTTGTTAAGCACTTCAATGGTGATTGGTGATGTGATTGAACATCTTATTTGGAATGATTGTGGAACCAGTCAAAGGGTTTTCTCATTCTAGCTTAATCCATGTACAAGAATACACACAAATGACAAATGATGGGTCGTTTTACATACATTTGTTGCTAACACAGAGATGTCCAAGTGTGGTTGGGTATTGATAGCTAATGGTTTCATTGATTTGAACTACCCAAAATAATTAAGGATCATTGCAATGCAGCAACACCAACCAAAGTGGAATCACCCATTAGTCCATTAACCCACTATCTTTAACATCACTACTCGATCATTTTCTGTTCTAATGCGCTCTTCACTATGGAAGATACCAAAGCCACAATATAACAAATCTCGAATTCTCTTAATAACCCCATTCTAGATCATATCTATATCTTGGATTCATACATCTTTCTTTTAATAATCCGATTTTTGATCATATATCGAATCTAAGAGAACATTGTTGAGACGACAATCGCATTCGTTAATCGAGATGACCAAACTAAGGATCGAATGAAATGAATATCAATTTCTCATTGGTAATTTTTGTACTCGCTAACAAAATTTTGGTGTCATTTACAATCTTTCTCCTCGGGGTTGTTGTTTCAAAAGGGCATAATATGAGTAGTCTTGGTATCATAGCACGAAATGGCGGACTTGGAATTCACCCGGAAAATCTTGAGCAAATCGGCGGACATTTGCCGGACGCACGGCGAGCAATTGCTCTGCATCAACAGTAGAATCTTCGTCAACCCATTGGCCTTAGTCACCGCCTCCTGCGCCGATCGCTCCTTGAACAAGTAACACACACTCCACAGAATCGTCACCGCGTGCTCCGTCGCAGAGCTCGACACCTTCAGTAGTCTCTGCACAATCGCAGACACGCAGCAGTCGCCTCCTTCCTCCTTCTCGGCCTCACAAATCTTAGCTCGCCCTTCTTTCACCGACGACACCGTTTCAAGGAGCTTCAAGACTTTCTCGATGGTCGCCGTCGTCGAGTTGGAGTCGGACAACAATTTGGACAAGGACTTGACGGCTCCGAGTTGGACTAGCTTCACCTTCACGCGTTTCGGCACCGAAACCGCGATCAGGCAAGACAATCCGGCTTCAATTAGTGAGGAATCCTTTTCCGGACTCGTTAATTTCAACAATTCCGGCAACACTCCATCCCGCTCGGCGATCAGAAGCTTGGACTCGGCACTCCCGGCGATCGATTCAAGAACCCTAGCCGACGCAAATCTCGACTCAGCGCTTCCTTGCTGGAGAACAAGCAGCAGAGAACCCAAGCAATCTCCACCGCCGGCGCCGGTCTTCTTCCACATCAATCTCATCAATTCATCACACTCTTGCATTTCTCCCATCAGGAAATGAATAATCCTCACTATTTGCTCCAGAATGCGAACGTTGTGGCCTCCGTCGCCAGCATTGCCGCCGCCGAGCGCCTCCACTAGAAGCGCCAAAAACCCGTCGCTCTTGGCGAGAAATTTCCGGTTCTCCTCCGACTTCTCCGCGAACCGCACGATCTTCACCAGCGAGTCCACAGACGAGGAGCTGTGCCGGTCCATCTGCTGGATCAGCTCCACCACCTGGTCCTTCGCCGCGGCCGAGTTGCTGATGCTGTCATTCTCAAATCCGTCCCCTTGCAACTGTACCGAATCGGACCAGATCTGAATAAGGCGGTGGAGTGTGCGATTGGGAACGAAGTCTTTGGAAGGCAGGACTTGCATGGTGGCGGGACAGGTGTTGTTGCCGTCGTCGAGCCAGCGCTGGATGCTGGCACGGTCGTAGGTGACGCCGGTGCAGAGGCTCACCGGGGACTTCATCACGTCGAGTGAAATCGGGCACCGGAAGAAGCTCGGCACCGTGATGTAGAGGTCGTCCCTCCCCATTTTTGGTTTCAGATGAGAAGAATTGTAGAGAGAGAGAGAGAGGAATCAGAGGTTGGAGAAGACAAGAGGGCTGTGGGTTTAAAGAAGACAGAGAAAGAGAGAGAACAGAGTCAAAGGTACGGTGACGTCATCTGTTTCACTTTTTTTTCCTCGATTTTATTTTTTAATAATTTAAAAATAATATTCGCGCGGCTTTGGTCTTCGGTCAAAGTGGTAGCTGTTTGGTTTTGTATTTTAGCTGAGAGATGTTGGCCGTTGGATCTGTGGGGCTTATGCTTTGAGGGATGTGATTGGTGTAGGGGGTACACGTGGGATGGAGTGGAAGACGAGGGTGTAATAAGGGAGGGAGAACGTGGTGTCGGGACCACTTGACGTCAGTGGGACGTTGAGAACTCTGGGGAGTTGACGGAGTGTAAGTAACGGCGTTAAGTATGAAGTCGATTTTGGGGGTTGAACAAGTAGTGGGACTTTACCTCCCTTATTCCCTTTACTTCATTTTGCTTTTTATACCCTCTCCTCCCACTAGCAATATTCGTCTTCATTCTTCTTTTTATTCATTTTCCACTTTTTTTTCTTACGTCATATTTACAAAATTCTAAAGCTGGATTCTTTGTTTATGTTTCGGAAATTATTTGAGAAAGACAAAACCTATAAATTTTAAATTAATGAATGAGTCTAGTTTCGATTTTGCATTTCATTAGCAGCCGGTTTTAAGTAACTCTTTTACACATTATACATCAAAGTATTTTACCTTAAAGTCGATAAGGTTGGATTATGTTAATGTATGTTGGCTTGGTGAGTGTTTTTGTAAAATAAAGGTATTTGGATAGACGGTCGGACTCCCAAAGCAATTGCTTTTGAGGTAATTGTTCATAAAAACAAAAGGAAACACAAACTTGTGATGCTACTATGGTGGACAAAAGAAACATAGGATATTACTCACCCTCTCCTCAAATCTTCCCAACTCGATCTAGTATGTCATTTGCTAGCTAATCGCCTAATAGATGGTGGATTCACTGAGTACTTGGCGCCTAATTCAGTGGGTTTTTACAAGCTCTAAGTGATTTCCATAATACAAGTACTATAAAACTATTTGTGAATTACATTCTAAGTATGTAGTGATTTTAGCACTACCAGTTTTAGCGAGGCAGCAGATCTTGGTCACTACCTATATGGGACTAACTCAAACCCAAAGGGCTAAATAGTTCCAAGGACGATATTTTAGCCCTGGTTTTAGTATTATTCATCGATATGACATCTATCGACTTATTGGTATTTGGCTCTTTAGCCTTACGGGTTGGAGATGGCCTAATTAACCATGTTGAACTTTTTTGTTTTATTTTGAATGAAATTATCTCAATATACTATTTATTATGCGTTTTATTTATACTGTGGCACGTCTCATGTTGTAATAATTATGGTTAGATATAGTTCGTATTTCTTATTTGACATATATAATTTGAGAATTTGTATGTTTCTCAACGGTTAGACTTCTTGTGTCATCCTACTTATATTATTTGTTTGTTTAATTATCATGTATTTGTATCGGTGAGCAGTGACTTAGTTGGTTAGGTAGTCTAACTGACATCGTTAAGGCTATAAGTTTAAACCTCACTAACATACGTAAGAATATGATAGGTTAAGAATTTTAGTAAAAAATAAAAAATAAAATTTCTTAAAAAAATACCATGTACTTGTGAAGTAATTCGACAATATCATATCTAAACACAATTAAATCATTTAACGAGAGACGCTCGTGCAGTCGGGGGATTGTAATTGTGATTTGATAGCACGTCCATGATAATGGTGACTAATCTTGATTTGTGATTAACCATTAACTTAACCACATAACAAGTGAAACAAAATACGACCTCAAATGAGCCACCAAATCTATAATTCATTTGAGATTTGATCTCTGAAAGTAACATATCCATGTTTATTTGACTCCATGTCTCTAATATTTTATGATCGATCAGATCTCCATTTCAACAAGTTTGATGCCCACTTCTGCAGCTTCTTGAGCAGGAACTTCTACAAAATGAAATTTCTGAAATATATAATTGACATATTCTTATTCCTTTCCTGAGGTCACTGAATTTTACATCTTATTCAAACTAATCTTGGTGTTTAATTTATGACATATATGTGGGGTTTCATTAAGATCGATTTCACTATTAAGTGGACATTATGAACAACCATCAAGGTAATCCACCCAATAAGTTAAAAAGGGAAAAACAACGAGCTTCTTATTTTGTCAGTTATCTTTTGAAAGAAAGTGGCAAAATATCATTAGGTGTTGGGAATCATTAGATGTTGAAGAAAGAAGAAACCAAACATGATGGATGATCAGTGCACCGAAAGCATATATCATTATTCAGTAAATTCAATTTCTCTTCAAAAGCTTTTTAAATTTGTGCGTAAACCACTTTCACTTAAACTGGTCTCACGGCGGAACTACGAAGCTATATGTCAATACATGGATTTTTTCTCAAACTCATTAAACTTATAGCCAATTACATACGCACGCATCATGATTTTCAAAATTTTCACTTAAACTGGCCGGGGTCATGGCCACCTCCGGCCCTAATGAAGTTTCACCAATGCAAGAAAATGTGAAATGAATTTTTTTTTTTTTTATATCAAATGACAACTCAAATGCTACAAACTAGGCTATTATAAGTCCAATTCACAACCTCCAACGTACGAAATGAGGACTATATTATACCAAATGATATTGTGTATTTTAAAATTTGTTTTGATAAGACATGCAACTATCTTTAATCAGATTAATTTAGTTTTAAATGTGGTCAATCGAGTATTATAAACGTAAAACAAATTATTCGATATATTTTTTCTTTATAGGGACGATCGAAATTCCGGGTAACTCACGTATTATGCATGCAAGGAAATTAGTGGATATATATGAAGTACGTAGGAGGACGTAGAGGATTTTGCAATGAAAAAGACGCCAGTCTTGTACGTAAGTTTTGAGTGTGATCGCTTAACATCGCAACCAAATTAACATGACCAAGACTTGGCATTAATATTGATCGATTTGACCAACTAACTCTACTACTGAAATATATATATATATATATATATATATATATATATATATATATATATTTATATATATATGTTACAAATATGTTACCTAACTCTTTGGTTGGATCTGAATGGAAATTAGTCCAATTTGGTGTAGCTCCATCTCCACCTTACGACATTATATATATTTC
Organism: Fragaria iinumae; assembly: GCA_009720345.1. Taxonomy (NCBI): domain Eukaryota; kingdom Viridiplantae; phylum Streptophyta; class Magnoliopsida; order Rosales; family Rosaceae; genus Fragaria; species Fragaria iinumae. The sequence continues at coordinate 17,068,773 of CM019117.1, read as the reverse complement.
AAAGTCAAATATAGGAAACACATATATTCAACATTTGCTGTTGGATGATGACTTCGATCTTAATTAATTAGATGACTTTGACTGTGGAATATATATATATATATATATATATATATATATATATATATATGCATATATGGTTTTATAAATTGCTTGGTTTGGAAGGAAAAAAAATATCAGAGTAGTTTGAGAGAGGTGTTTTCTTATTTTTGGGAAAACAGAAAGAGGTATTTGCCGACCCTGAAGAGAAAGAGCTAGGGTTTCTCTAATATTCTATAGGGTGCGGCTATTTCCGCTCTATATTCTTCTTTGTTCACTCTACATGCTTATTCCACCTTACATTTTAATTTTTTTGTTTTTACTAAATTTACTTTATCCACCCATTTTCTTTTCTAATAATATCCATATAATTTCGGGAGAGTTGATCTACCTACTATGATAAAATTGTGATGAGTAATTTAATTTAGATACTTCTTCTTGAGATTATATTACATTTTGAACTATCAGCTATATGTATCTAAAAAACTACGTACGATTCAATTATGATAAGATATTGGTTATGCATGACAATTCATAATCAACTCATGCATGATTTGAAAATCTTCAAAAGTCTTTGAAATAATAAATATTAAGAAGAAGCAGATCCGTCTGGGATCGAGCACATTTGATTCCCCAAATTCCAGTTTAACATACTACAACGTACTCTCTGGTATGTTAATAATATGTAAGACTAATACTTTGACTTGTTTTTTTCATCTTTGTTTTGGACAAAGCTAGACTTCAAAATTACACAATATGATGCGTGTTAGACTAACTTAAGTTTCACTAGTAGTCGTTTGAATAATATGATACACAAAAGCACTAGCTAGTTTGTAATAGTTCTCTGCTTCCACGGACCCTTCGGGAAACATTAGGAGGTTAAGAGTGTATGATTGAACGAATTTTAGCTTGCAAGTCACTACTGCTCTCTTTAATTAATTTGGTATTATTATTGATGATCATATACATATGAATGGCTGAGTAAGGCAATGCATGCTTGTTGTCAATCATGTACTCCACGTTGTGAATCATTTGTGTTTGAGAAACATATATACGTACACGTATGTATCCAGAAACAGAAAATAGAATGATGATCGGTTTGGTCATATACATGGCACATTCAATAATATGATTAACCGAACCAAAATGTTTGTCTATGATTAATTTAGTTAGTGATTGCTTGTTCAATTTGATGGTTAACTCATAGACAGGGACAAGGAGCAGATTCTATGCACCAAGGTGCATTTGCACTATTAATGTGTAAGTGCTTAAATTGTCGTACGGGAAAATCGAATAAAGATTAGAGACCCCTAAATTCCTTCCTTTTATTTTCAATTTTGATCCGATCAAATTAAACGTCTATAATAAAAATACATCTTCTTCGACCTAGGATTCTCACTGTTTACGCCTGAATTAATATTTTACTGGACAGTAAATGTCTATGTAAATATTAATTATTTCTTGGACCATGTCATACCGGCGAGATGGAGTTTCTCTAAGTTTATAAGCGATAACTCGCCAGTAAGCCCACGCGAGCCAAGTTAGACTTCGCGTGGAACGAACTGCATGAGAATTTGACTTTACTTAGCCCGCGCGCGGAATGACTTCGCGCGGAATTACTGTTCAACGCTCCGCGAGGCGAGGCGAGATGGACTCTCCGCGTAGGCAAAGCGAGGCAAGCTGGCGAACTAGCTCGCGTAGAAGACTTCGCGGGGAAGCGACATGCGGAGTCCGCGCGCACCACGACAAACGTTGAAGACTTTTTCAAGTCTTTGACATGCTTGAGGCCAACCCCTGTGGCCCATTAAATATAAAAAGCCCTTTTAAGGCTTGCGAGCTGCAATAGCCCGCGAAATGGACACGAGCTACAGAAGCACGCGAGATAGCACCCTATAGCAGCCCGCGAGATGAGGATGCTCATAATTCCAGTTCGCATAGGAGTCTACAGTTGGCAGCACAGAAGCAATGCCCTATGCGCGGAATGGAGTGTGCGAACTGGGCAGGTGTCACCAATTGGTTGGTTCGCATGGACGAAACAGTGTCCTTGTGAAATAGTGTTTCAGAGTCCGACTTGGATTCTAATCACTTTGCTTCTGCCGAACTACTATATAAGGGGGTTCGAACTCTAACAGAAGCTCTCCCTCAAAAAATCAATACAAACAACAAACAAACACAACTGAAACCCAGTTATTCTTCGAGCCTTCCTCGAAACCCTAACCCTAAGCGCCGCCGCCTAAGTCTTTCTCCAGAGCTCTCCGGACTCTGCATCCCCGCTTCTCTCCGAACTCCCTGTGATTGCTCTGCTCACGCCGCCGTGAGTATCGACCCGCTTGTGCTCGTAAATCCTCCTCTGAGGTGGCACCTGTGACCCCCCTTTCTGCCTGATCAAGAAGTCAAGCGCACCCCCCATCAACCTTTTCCTCGTCCGCGAGGTGGCACGCCCGCAACACTCCCCTCTCTTTGTCTGCTAGAAACCTCTGCTCCGCGCGCTGAGGATCGTGGCCAAAACATTCATCTCATTAGTTGGAAACACTTGGAACTATTTTTTAGGTTTCAATTTTGTTAACGATATTATTATATATGCATGTAGTGCGACGTAAATGACCGGATCAAAATATTGCATATTAGTTGCTCAGTTCACTTGCACCTTGGTGCGTAGAAGAATTTTCGATCTGCTGATATCAAACACAATTTCAATCTAATTAGTCATGGCACCACTTTTTACTTTCCAAAATATTAGTGATGCCTCATCATCATCTTAATGTTCAAAGCATTCTTCTTGTTCTCAACGAGATTTTGCATCGAGATCAGAGGTGCAAAGCCCAAGAAAGAGCTAGAGATTAGAGAGCCAAACTGATAGTAATTAGTGAAAAGAAGGCCTAGAAGCACTCATAGACAGATGAAGCAGCTAGGTTGAAGATGAACCTGCAGCCACTTCTGATCAGAAGCATTAGAGAAAATAGAAAACAATACTCGACCAGACGACCCCATAGATTCAATGGCATGGAGTCCCTCTTCTCCATTCTCCACTAGCCCCACGCCTGGAACTGTCACTAACAAGTGTATCTGTATCAACTTTACCTGCAACCCTACGCTCATGTATAATGAGAAACTACAATTCCAATTAGGAAACAAGCAAAAGTGCAAGAGAGCTTCAGCAATGGCAATGGTACATTACAGTAGTACGTGTTGCAGGTGGGAGCATCGAGCATGGGAGAGGCTGAGAGTGTTTTACTATTTCATTCTGGCCGGGTTACATAGTACTTGAGTCGTCGTCGGCACTCGATCAGTAGCATTATACTTGCAGCAGCTTTAAGCTTTAGCTGGCTGCACCGAGTGTCCACTGGTTACGTCGTACAACAACTGATTCAAGTCGTCGTGCACGCTTTCAAATTTATTTCATACACATCGATCGTCTGGAACTTTTTCTCTGACGTACGTATCAGTGATTTATAAATGCAGAAGCTCATCTGAAACACGTAATGCTGTTCAAAATCTTTGCCCATATATATCAATGAATAGATCTTAATCTTGAGTTTAGTTCGACTCGCTGTTATAACTCATTGTTCGATTATAATTTGTTGAAATTTGTACTGTGTTTTGAAATGCTGTAGCTAGCTTGTACTTCATCCAAACTTTGTTTCAATTCAATATCCGAAGGCTCCGAAGCTAATTTCGACAAATACATGCATGTTATAAAAACGAACACAATTTAATGACAAATTTTAGGCGAAGTGAAATTTTGACTTTTCATTTTATAATATATATAGGCTCTTCCATTAAGGATTTTTTTTTTTTTGACATATATGAGGGATAGAGGATTACACCAACTTTTCGATCACAAAATCACATCTCCACCGTTCAATATGTAATTCTATATGAGTAGATCATTTCTACAAATTTTTAGAAATTTTAGTGATCGTTAAGGCATTTAAAACTACGATTTATAATTATAAGCATGAACGGTTCAGGTTTGGCAGATTTGGTTCGTTCATTGATTTAATCTTGTTCGACACCTTAACGATCACCAACTTGGCTGAAAATTTGCATAATTGATCTATATATAAAGACCAACAAACTGAACGGTAGATATTCAAAAATATAATCGAAAAGTTGGTGTAATCCTCCATCCTTCATATATGTCAAAAAAAAAAAAAATATATATATATATATAGGGCCCTTCCAAAAAGGAATCACTTTTTTTTGTTTATTTCTAGGGATAGCAACTCACATTAGATTTGTTTTTTAATGATCTTGGATGGCTGAGATTAAATAATATATTCAACATTTTTGACAAACATGAACCATTCAACTTTATTAAAAATAAATCAAAGTTTTGGACGACTTAAAGATCACCAAATCTTCTGAAAACTTGTGGAAGCGATCTACTCATATAGACCTACAAATTGAATGGTGGAGATATGATTTTGTGATCGGGAAGTTCGTCAAATACCATATTCCTAGAAATGAACAAAAAAAGGGATCCCTCATTGGACGGTGTTTCTCTTGCCGGATGACAGCAGAGGCATCCTCGACGACTTTACCATGAAGATGAAGGCCATGGAGATCATATTTGAAGGTCTGCGCAGCAACCTCCACCCAAAACTTCATACAAGAACAATGGCGACAACAAGCTGGTATACGATGAGTCCACCGGCAAGAGGAAGTCACAATCGAGGTCTGGTGTCCGCTCGGCAAGAGGAGCGCCGTCGTCGGCGCTTAATCGTGGCAAACGCATGGACGTCCGCCTATATATATATATATATATATAAAGAGGACATCCTTACTTTAAAAATTTGAGAATTTCTACTATTTTACATTAGTAAATGACTTCTTTTAACGATCTCAACCGTTGATCCTCTAGATTCATATGCAAGAAACATGTCTACAAAATTTCAACAAATTCCATAATCATTTGGTCATTCAAATTGATGTAAACAATTGTAGGCCGTTAGATAAAATTAAAAAGAATATTGTGCTAATCAAATGGTTAAACGTTTTTCATTTTGGCTAATTTTTTGTAGGATTCATATGTGGATAAGTAACTAGGGAATGGGTGGCTTTGATTGTCAAAATACATGCTAAAACTAAAAACATTCTTACTTTAAGAGTTTAAGGAGGTCTTCTCTAGATCCGGACTATATATATACACACAGTTCCCTTCCAAAGATGTGTCCCGTTTTGAAATTAAAGTGTAGACCTCTTTATTTCGCTCACTTTGAGGTCTTATTTCCACAACTCCACATTTCAGTGTCTAAAACACATTGTGTAGATCATTTCTGCAAAGTTTCATCCAATTGAAGATCATTTGAGCTTCTGTAATCGTGATTTACACGAACGGTTCTGTTTGGACAACTTTTGTTCTGTTGATTTATTTAATCTAATTCGGTACCCAAATGATCTCCAAATTAGATGAAACTGTGCAAGAATGATATACAAACTATGTTCTAGACATTGTACGGTTGAGATGTGGAAATACGAATAAGGAGGTTCACACTTTAATTTCAAAGCGGAACACCACTCTAGAAGGGAACTGCTATATATATAAATATATATATATATATATATATATATATATATATATATATATATATATATATTTATCAAAGAGAACTTCGTTAACAAAAATGAAGCAGTTACATGGAATTTGGAACTTGAGGCAATCCGATAACTTCGGACTAGAGAATCAAAGAATCCAGTTACCATGATTTCACTGACGAAATCTGATTATACACCATAAGAGAAAATGTGTAGTTACAAGTCTTAAAAAACAAGCCTACAATTGCGAATTAAAAAGCGATTCTCAAGCTCGTCTAATAGAATATGCAAGCCGAGTCTAGCTCGGGCTTAAGGAAAAATATTTAAGCAGAGCTGAGTTTGAACATGAGAAAAAAGAAAGTGATGTTTATTACTCACAATGTGAACCACTTCTATCTATTGTTGTAATTAATTAGCAAAGGATTTTATGTAATTGAAATTTAGTATGACCTCTCATTTTCCTTACCTACGTAGCTACCTATAAGATTAATCTAGTGCAATCGATTGGACAATCTGATATCTATGAATGTCATCTTCTTCGTATTCTCGATCTTTAGAATTCACTAATCCAAGGAAGATTATGCTCCAAATTGGAAGCTAGCTAGCATCTATATATAATCTGTTGAATAGAAAGCTTTCCAACCTATCGGTGATTCGGTGGCAATTACAAATTACTTGCTTGTTGGTAATTGCTTCCTAAATCCTAATCCAAAGCTCTGAACAATATACCATGGTGGGCATGCAGTAGATCGGTGCATGTACAAATTCATAAATGTGAGAGTGAGAGAGACATATATGACGAGGACCAGTCGTCCATAGAGCTCTTGGTTTTCCCTTGGGTCTTTAGCTAAAGCTAAGTCGATCTCGATCGACTAGTCCCATGTCCCATATCCCATGCCTCTCTGTCGTCCTATGAGACTATCATTGCCAGAAAACCAGTCTAGCCACGATCCCTCAGGCCTTTAGCTAGCTTACGTACTGAGAGAAGTAAATAGAGAAAATTGAAACAACAGTGTAGCTGATCTACTGTACTGCTGTACGTAGTACTACTGGTTGTAAAATTTTGCAAACAGTAAAAAGGATGGAGCTAGATTGACTAAGCTGGTAGATCAGTATTCCGTACGCAGATTTGTTCACTCACTATTGCAGCACATTCATGATGATTGACACATAAATTTCAGTCAATCCCTTAGATTAGGGGGATGGGGCAATGGAAGACTACTAGGACTAGCTTTGTGACTACACCTGTGTTCGTAGTGTACTCTGTATTTCACGATCGATAATCTAAATGTCTATCTCATCACTCTCACACAGATTATATATATCGATCTACAGCAAAGTGAGTAAGAGAGTGAGAGACAGATAGCATAAAATGAAAGAAAAGAAAGAAAGCCAAGAAAGGTGGAGTGGGCAAAGGGACGACAAGTTTTCCTGTTATGGGGGCCTAAAACCCTAAAACAAAGAGTACTGGTTTTGCTCATTAAATAAATTCATCAAAACTGGGACCAACTCACTCACCAAACCCTATCAGAGATCAAAAACTAAAACAAGTATGATATGCATCGATCACATCAAGTATATTAGTATCGACATGTCACATAATATTGCCCTCTTCGGCTTTCTTCTGCGAACACTATGGTCCATCAGGCCGTCCGTCCCTTCCATTTTACTTTCTTTTCTCTTTGAAGAAACTAGCTAGAGAGAGAGCTTGGAGCTTTGCCTCTTCGTTCTCTATCTCCTTCTCTTTTCTTTTAAGCTTTTGAATAATCACCTCCAACCCACCACAAGACTCATTTGCTTGCTTTTCTCAACTAAAGCTTTCCAGCTTTCTGCTTCTAACATTACTTCTACTATTAGTAGAAGCATCTGATTTTACTCTGGTCCTCTTTTTCTTCTCTCTCTCTCTCTCTCTCTCTCTCTCACATGTTTCCAACAAAAGCTCTCAGAGATCACACAAAATCGTTTTGTGCATTCTTCTTCCTGCTGATATCACCACCTTAAACTTTTGTTCATCATCAACAACCTCAACAACCCATCTCCTGTCACAAAACCCTCCCTCCATCGATCTTTCTTTATTGTAGTTTGGAAACATGGCCTCATGTAGAAGAAGAATACCTGTAACAAAGTTTCTACTTGCTGTGTGGCTGTTCTTGACATTCATCTTCATCCTTGTGAACTGCAGCCGTGGCTCTAGATTAAGCGCCCCTCAGCATAACCAAGAGCAGCAGGAGCTGGATGTGTTCAAGATGAAGCCGAAGAATCACCAGTATTCAGGCCACTTTCTAGGGTTCTTACCGAGAAGAATGCCAATACCAGCTTCAGGCCCCTCAAGGAAGCATAATGATATTGGCTTAAAAGCTTGGAGATCACCCTAGCTAGCTTAGCTACCTCCCTCACTCCTCAGTCCTCACCATCAATCATATATATAGACATTGATGAGGTTTTTGGTCATCAGAACTAAGGTTATGATCTGGGTTGTTAGTTTCTTTTTTGCTTTATCTTTATATTTCTTCACAGAGAACAATGAAGATTTGGGGGACAATGTACATGGAATTGCAAGGGTGATTCTTTTTTGGCTGTTTGATGGTGATTAATTAATGTTTTTTTTTCTTCCTCCTTTTGGTTTAGATATGTAATGGCTACGTACGGTTTCTCCTAGCTAGGACAAAGACTGGTTCTTAATTAATTGGTTTTACCCTAACTGTGTTTCGTTTGGTCTGTATAGCAGCTCACTTGTAGTGTAACTAATATTTATCTCCCTTTTGGTTTTAGTCTGGTTATTTACTTTCTTTGTAGTAACTAGTTATGTTAGTAATAGACTTACTCTAATGCCCATACGTAATAATAATGTATTGATACGTTAATGTACATTATGTCTTATTCTATTAGTTGATGAACACTTACAATATATAATGTACATACCAATCATTTTTCAAAATCTAATATTCACTGGTTAATTATTTAGAAACCCTTTTGGCCTTGTAATCAAAGTACTTAACCGGTAATTACGATGGGTTGATTTCTATATAGTGGAGTACTGCACTGGAGTTGACATTATGCACTATTATTTTGGCGTAATTATGAGATTTTTACCATAATTAAAGTGTATGTATAGAATATGATGATTAAAGAAGAAACTATAATGAAAGTATGGTACATTCTAATCAAGTTTACTTTTTACTGCTCTCACACTCCACATCCACAGTCCGCACGACGACAAATGAAAACCGAATAACCAACTGCACGACATCATCTCATGGCTCGGCGGCTAAGTTTTTTCAGCTTAATTTTGCTAATTATATCTTTCTTTTTCTTTTTTGAAAATGTATATATGTATCGGTTATGTTTTTGAATAGATATCTTTCTGTTTGACAAGAGTCACAAGATGGTGGATAGGAGTTGAGGGTTTATATAACATAACCAACATCGATCATAGTGTAACTGTCACATGATCAGTAAGATCAAATAAACTATGTTCAACTACCTTTTAGTTCGTTTTTCTAGTCAAACATAATTTAATTTTTTTAAGTCGGTTTCTGGTTGTTGGTTACTGATCGGATGAACACCATTAAAGAAATATCTCTCACTATATTATGCAGTTTCATCGTTGATTCTGGTTTTAGTATGGAGACTTGCTTGTAAAATTCTCACAACTACATGAGATAATTAAGCATATATAATTACACTTTCAGTAAGTGATTAACTATGCAATAATGTATTGAAACAAATCCACAATAGACGTTCGTATACTTTGTAGTATATGGACAAACAATAATTAATTCCGAATTATAACCAATTCATGAATTGTGACTCAATGAGCACCACTAAGGTGTGTGCGATCATTTTAAAGGATAAGAAGAACTTTGGTAATGGATTCTAAATTATAGCAAAGTACAAAAGAAATACTCAAAAGGTTCTCTGTTATAATTTGAGACTCCATTGGATTCCATTGAGGAATCCAAGCTATTATTTGCAATATGCTACGTACATATATTGACATGTATTATTATGATTTTGATGTCTGTATACGATGTTGTAGTGGGTATATATATTCATTCATGATGGAGCCGTAGCTGCTCATTTCAAATTTGGCTTTATTATAGTCATTACTTCCTCAATGAAATTACTATGCTTGTATTATTACATTTATCAAATCTCAAGTGCTTGTACTGCCCCTTAGTTGGATGTAATCATTTGTAACTTTGTACAATGGCCATAACAGTATGTGGAACTTAATCAACATTCTTTTTTTGTTTATCTAACATTTGATTTTTTTTTGTCAAATTCATTTATCTCTCGCGGTCTCTTGAAAATGTGACTAAGGTGAGCAGCTCTACAACGATGGGAAGGGCAAATAAAAGTTTACTTAAAGAAAGAAAGCTTTAGTAAGTTTTAATCCTCATGATAAAAATAAATAAATAAATAAATAAAAAGGTTGCCAACGAGGCCAAAGTGTTTGTCAAAACTTGATGTCAGGTTAATCCATGAAATTATGCATAGAAATCTTACTAATCTCTTATAATGATGAGCTCCTAAACCTAAGACGCATTGCTTTTACCACGTTTGTCGACTAAATTAAGAAGGTGAATATTGAACTACTTTGATTGCTACATAAAGTTCAAGATTAGCTTCATCTATTTTTAACAACTTATAAGAGATTGATGATGCAATTGCAAGAGCACAAATCAAGGGAGGCCCATTATTTATTTGACCACAATCAAGGTTGATGTAATGGAGCTGTTAAGTGACAGTTCAACCAAAAAAAAGTATAGTGAAAGCCCCCCTCAACTAATTGCCTAGAACTGCAGGCATATTATGGATTCTTTTCCTTTGTTTTCCAGTGGTGCGAATATGATATTTGAACTTCAAAGAACATTATGGCTTTTAGCTTTGATGTTGAGATTTCAGAGCAAAACATTATCTATTTTTAGGAAACACAGTTAAATTTCCCTTACACAAAAACAGCCCCGAAAATTGACCAGTAATTATATATGCTTTCTTGTGAATATTGTACCGATATTGTCTCTAGTTTAACTTTAACCATCGAGTAGTTGTGGTTAGTCGAGCCAAAAGCGGATGGCGCGTGGAACATAACCTAGTTGGCCGGTCTTAGTGGCGGCGGCGGCGGATTTGGATTCGGATTCAGGATACTTTGAGAATACGTGTACCAATAAGCTAGTTTCTTATACCCTCAGTCGTCTTTGATCTCTCAATGAGTGAATCGATCACCTCTTTTAGGTTTTCATATCACATGTCACGCTTACAGTTAAATGATGTATGCATTGCAATTCAATGTCTTCCAGCATCTAGTCATGTCTTTCAATCTTGGACCGTACTATGTACTCCTCAGTCCTAAGTCTCATACTTTCATTTAATAGGCTTCTTCAACTTGTTTTATAACTTTTATTTCAGTACTTTTCTTTCAACGCATTTGCAACATACAACGTGCTTCTCAATAATACAGTCATCTTTATTTTCATGAAAAAATTAGAACCGTATTCCAGCAGAGTCCAATAAAATCATGAATGCGTAGGGTTCGGTTTAAATGTGTCGATTCCATAGTAGAACTAGCGATGGTTGTCACATTTCATATTCAAGAGATGTATATGTAAAACACTAAAACATGAACTGCCAAGCAAATAAATGCACTAGCTTGGCACATTATGCCGTAAAAGAGCAAAGGCATTTTACTCCTTTGGTTGATAAATTTCTTGATTCCTTCTTTCATGGGGTTGAATGTATGGCAATCCATTCTACTTGGTGAAATGTATCTCTACTTAACTTACAGTGATGTGTTTTAATGTGATATATACATATATTAGTCCTTCCTGCAGCAGGTTTTCACACAACACTTCATTCCCTCCACAAAGAAGTGGATGGTCTTGTCCTTGATGTGCCTCCGAGCTGACTCAGATCTTGATCTTGACCATGATGAATACAATATCTCTGCACTTTGTTTGGAGAAACCGTTTTTGCTTAGGTCCAGGAACCTCAGATTCTTTGCCATATCAATGGCAGTGCAAAACTCTTCAAGAAACTGGCACTCAGTAGACGAGGAAATTCTTTGATATGAGCTTGAGCAGCTCTCATCACGTGCAGATGCGGCAGCTTCAACCCCAACTTCATCATCTTCACTATCAGCAACTTCAAGCTGGCTAACATCATTGGGTGCATATACCAATGGAGAAGATTTAGGCATATTGAGGTTTGGCTGCGAGAGTCCGACATTCCCTTTTTCTGCCATGTCATATGGTGCAGAGTACTCTTCTTTTTTTTGGTCAAAAGACTGCTCTTTACCAAGATCCACATTTTCAGCAAGATTTAGCTCTTCAAGACTAACATTACCTGCACGAAATATCAAACCAATAGTTCCTTAGTTCATTGCTCAATAATATTAAGATTCAAAGGGAGCATAATGTATGAACCTGATAATGCCTGAATAATTTGTAGAACGCCAGAGATCCCAAGCTGGCACTTTTGAAGGGCCAAAACTTTCAGACAACATTCAGAATTCAAAAGCATTGATGATAAGGCATTGCTACCCTGTGGTCATAGTTGAGTCAGGCTAGTATAATAAAGCGAAAAGCTTGGATAAAATTTAGACAGTATGGACTATCCTATCATAAGCTGATATACCAACAAAAAGTTCCGTCATAGTGAAAGTTTGTTCTTAGTTAAAGATACACGTTAAGTTGTGAACTTATGATAGATCTAACATGAGCATGATCTAAATGACTAGAAACAAAAGTAAAGACACCAGCTATTTGTTTCGTCCAGCAGTAACTTGGTTGCTTGAAAGTTGCAATGCGTCCAGCAATAACTACAAGCATAATAACTAACAAGTCTAACAATTAGCAAAGTACCAAATGAAAGGAACAAACCTCTTGCATAATAGGATTTCCTGAAAGGCTAAGCTCAAGAATGCCACAAATCGTAGAAGAATTGGTGCTTAGTTTGACAGCATAATCATGTGTCACTCCGCAATATGATAAGTCAAGTTTTACAATCTCATCAATTTCATGGACCAATGACTCAGTAACTAATAATGCCCCGTCCTGCAAAAGAAAAATATATAAAACTCAAACCATAGCAGCAGGAGTCCAATAACAGAATTAGTAATAATCATGACAGAGCTCACTCACAAGTCCGATTCCAGTTTCCCCAAGCATAAGTACTGACAAGGACAAGTGTTTAGCAAGCTGGCAAAGGCTATCAACCACAGGCTTGCTTAGCTTCAAGCCACTCATATTTAATTTTGAAAATCTGCAACAAGCCAATGCTAATAAGTACTTAAATCAGTTCCTTTTATATGTACTTAAATCAGTCGAGGTTAAGTCTGTAACTTCTGTGAACAGAATGGAGAAGAAAACGGTTTTGATTCCTCTAAACCTTTTCAGACTGCCAAGCTTGACGAGTAAATTAGTAATGGCGCTTCCAGAAATAGGCTTGTTATATCCTGTGAAAAATAATAATAAGACAACATACAAGTGAAAAATAGAGTCACCTCAATACGTCTATTACGCATATGACAAGTCAAAAATACCTATACAAAGTTGCTCAAGGACAGATTCAGCACCCAACGCATCAGCAACCTTTTGAATAGTTCTAGATGTGATGGAGCATCGCTCTATACTCAAACAGCAAAGGGCTAAACAGCAAAGACCACACGAGGCAGGAGCACCATGGAAACAAATAAGCCTTACAGTTAGCACTATTCGTCAGAATAATTAAATACAAAAGAGAAAGAAACATAAAAAAGTTAGGCTTCTAATCTAATAACCTTTGATACGGAACAGAAATCAGAGTTTGAAAGTTGAGATGCAAGGAAAGCAGTTTACCCTTGCACTTTTCCAAGATAGTTGAAAGGTAAGATGCACATGCATCAGTGAGACGATTTCCTGAGATATTAAGCACTTCCAACCGAGAAAACAGCAGAGGGCATTCACAAATCTGAAGATCGGGCGGAAGAAAATCATGTTAGTAAGCTTATTTTAAAGACAAGAAAGAAACGATGCCACTACTTTTGTGCTAATATGTTATTTGACATGCAACTCCTGACTCATCAATAATACCAATTATAAAATTTCAAATCACTGACACATGCACCTCATTCGTACTCATGATTTTCTATTATTTCTTTTCTCACTTCGAAAATTAGATCAACAAAAATAGGCATGGTTGTAGGATCATAGGGTTTAGCATTCGTGGCCAATAGCATGCCCTCTCTAATGCCTCCCATTTTACACAGGCTAATCTTCTGGAGTCTAGACTCACCGGTAGGCAACACATACTGAGAATCTCAAAATCAAACTGATCATCTTTCAAATGTTTAAAAGAGTATTCACATGCACCATCTGAGTACCATGTATGAAATGTAGCAGCTTCTTTATTAACTGTCATAGATAACTATGAGATAATTAGATAGAATATGACATACTGAGGCTTAATTCAAGAAAGTGAAAATGGCTAGGAAAAATTCTAAAACCTCAATTTTATAATAAGTATACAAAATTTTATAACAAGTATACAAAATGTATAATTAAGAAAACTGTAACTAGTACTTGATGTTAAAAGTCACCTAAAAGCGCTCTACCTTTCTCAATTCAATATTTAGACGAGGTCTAAGTCTTTTAACTAGACTGTTTCCACTTAAGCTGCCAGAAATACCAAGTACTTTACAACTTCATAATTGTTCAGGCACCAGTGTCTGGTGCCATTTCTTTCCAAATCTAAGGGGAACAGCAAATCAAACTCCACTTAGATTAGGATTATAATCAACTCGCACCATTATATCCCGCTTTGGTTACCATTATAAAAATGTGATTTTCTATTAGAAAAATGCTAGGTAAAGCACAGATTTATGTATCACCTGGAGTCCATCTTATATGGCACAGCCTCAGCATACAATCAAAGTTCTGATTTGTCTAATGGACAAGGCGGCTTTGCCACATCAGCTGCCAAATAAGGCCAAGGTGATAACTAAAGGTGGTTCACCTAGCATTACTCTTACTATTATTCCAAGAACTTAAGCTACCATTCATGCCAGTTGTTACCCGTGGTTCATTAATGCATTCTTGTTCTACAGCCACCCCATAACAGATTTACCAAGAAAGTTAAGTCAGTCCAATTATCTCCTGTAACAAAATAAAGCCATCTAGCAACAAGCAAAAATGGGAGGGAATTAAGAGTGGGATCCTAAAAAAATAAACTAAAAGTAACTAAGTTAATACAAGGAAAATAACGTAGGCTGAATGGTCCAAAAGTAGAAATTTATGCTTTAACGTGAAATTTTGCAAAGCTGGATATATACCTGGAACAAAGCAGTTGGACCAAAGCTGTTGCAATGCAGATCCAACGTTAAGCCACCATGTTTTTGGCCTGATGATGTGAGTACTTGAGAGAGTTTCTCCATAGTACCATTTCCTAGGGGATACCAAGCCAAAAAGCAGTTAATACAAATTCCAAGCTGACTAATTAATAATGCAAGGAGAACTAAAAGAGAACGACATGAGTTGAATAGAAACAAGTTAAGGAATGGATAATTCTTTCTAGTCCAAACAAGTTGAATAGACTCAATAATGATAAGCTGGATATCAGATATTATTACCTAACATATTGTGGGAAAGGTCTAGCATTGTAAATGTTTTACGAGCATGGAGGACATCCAACAACGGAGTTATTGATAGATCTTGCAATTCACATTCAGAAACAGTAATTTCATCGTCTGAAACCTGGTACAAAGAGAAAACTAACGATTAAATAAGGGAATAAATTCAAGCCATACGCAGTCTATCAGTAATCATCCTGAATTAAATTGTGGATACAGAACAAGGATGTCAAATTTTTGCCTCACTAGTCATTCCTTTAGTCTTACCCCCAGATCATATAGTTTCTTTAGCAACTTCATGTTGGGTGTCTCAGATAACTTGTAGCAGTATTCGGTGTATAGTTTTATCAAACGCTTTTGGACCCATCCTGTGATGGTAACATGTAAAGTTAGATTAACCAAAAATAAAGAAAACAACAGTGGCAGAAATAGTAATTTACAACCAAAAACAATAATAAATCATAAATAACCATACTAACAGTAGAAGTATCCACTGTCGGAAAAAAAAAAACAGCAGAAGTGTTCTGTAATAATATAATTATTAAAATAATAATAATAAATAAACCATAGTAGCAAGCAGCAACTGGCGAGTAGAAAACTCAGTGGTTCACTAACTCTTGTGCTTTTACTAGAATATAACTGGGAAAGTTTCTATTTATGCAGTAAAAAGAAGGTAGCTTTTAAACTTGTAAAAACATGTATTCGAAATGTCTGATTGTCTTTATCAGAGAAAAAAAATAAACTATAAAATAAGAATGAATGGGCTTCAAACTGTTGTAACGCATACCAACAATGACAGCTTCAACCACAATTTTTCCCATGTGCCCCTGAAATGTTTCAACTGTTTCCAGGTATTCAATAACCTTTCCCCCACATTTTACATTCTGAATTATTGGAAGCAGCCCTGACAATGAATAATCCAAGTATTAGTGACATCAAAATGCTCAAAGATGCAACTCAGAGGAGTTCTCTGTTACTTCAATCAGAAATTGAGGAAACAATTATACTTGTTGGCGTAGAGGCAACTCTGGTGCCTCCAATAAATTCAGACACAATCTCCAAAATCAGCATAGAAAATTTTAAAACACAGGCACACTTAACAATGTGCACTTAGCAAGAATTGGTATGCACCACCAAGACAAGTAGCATACTCTTGTTTTAAATCAAGACATTTTGTATGAATTTCTGCAAGGGTACTAGAATGTAACCAAATGTAACCATATGTAACAGATTATCTAAAACTATTATGTAAAAACAGAATGACCATATCATGTGCAAATGCTCCTAAAAAATGCACCTAGCTTTCATTTTGGAGGATAATCACATTGAAAGACTCATTTAATGTTTTTCCTGTTCTTTAAATAAATAAAAGACCAACTGCAACTACTGTTCTTGAACCAAGTGATTCAAATTATTAAACTTTTTCATGAAACATAAAAACAAAATTAAAAATACATGAATAGAGTTTTTTCTGCAGCAGAATCTTATATGCCATAAATTTTAGTGCCGTAGCTACTAGCCAGTGGCCACTATAAACATGCTAAAGTCAACAAATGCCTACCCTCAAGTTTTCTCTCCATAGGAAGCTGCAAATAATATAAGCATGCCAGTTGAACCTTCACTGACTCAATGCTTAGATTATCAGAAGCCATGAATGAGCCCTGTATTAGGTCTTCATCGATTTCAAAAGTTATACATTGCTGCAATTAGTATAAACATAACAGTATTATATGTTAGTCAAATAACAACAACTTAGCATAATCATATGAGTGGAGACAAAAGCATTTGCTTCGAAGTAAATAGAGCAACACTCACATTATGTTTATCATCCAAAGTAAGCAACATAAACTGTGCAGCGTCATTTTTCTGCAATATATTTCCAGAGACAGTGACCTCACATCTAGAGCCACTAGCATTAAGACCTTCACCAGAACTTGACGCTCTAAAACATTTGCCTTCTGGAGTAGCCATATTTTGAGTCCTGGATTTGCATGAACTAGAGCTTTCTTCAGTATTAACAGGAGGATCAGAAGATCTTGTGGCACAATTTGAGGTCAAGGCTATGACATCCTACAAAAGATGAAGCATGTCAACCACAGCAGAAAGGTCACAATATTTTCAGTCCTGATCAAAGAACACCTACCTGAAATTTATTAGTAGGACTGGCTGTATTACTTCTAGTCTTAACTGCAACCAAGGCAATATACAAATGAGTCCACTGTAGTTATAATAGAGGATTAAATCAGTCAGTCGTTAAAAATACCTTCACTAGATGTAACAACATTTAATGGGATTTTAGTAGGCCTGACTTTTGGGCTTTCTGCCGCATCAGACATTTCTTCTTCTTCATCATCATCAGACAGGACTAAACGAATGCGTTTACGGCCCACCACTCTATGCTCATTGTTTTCTAAATGAGCTGATTTCATCTTAGATGAAGCTTTGGCGGACCGGATGAGAGAAATCAAAGGTACGTCATCATTCAGCTCTTCCTTTTGGTTTAAAGATTCTGATCTGCTAGGCTGGGAGTTTCTTATCTCTTCTGAACAGCATGCATTAGGCATATTATCAGAGAAATCATCGCTCCCTTCTGTACTAGATTCAGGGCAGCAATCCATATTTTCTTTTTCACGCCCTCCATTGTTTTCCTGCCCCAATTTGTCAATTAGAATTTGTAATCTCCTGCACAAAGGTACTTTTCTTAAGAACTCATCGTAAGCACAACTCAATGGAAATATGATATGACCAAAAATCACATAGCATAACATTCAGAATTTCACTTCAGCTGTTGAAGAGATTGCACAAATAAGATTACCTGGTCTCTTCAACATTGTCAAATCTGTTCAAGTTGCTATAGTGCATATTTTCTAGTGCAGTACGCTGTACATCAGGAAGTTTAGCCTCAAGAGCAAGCCTGCAATACATCAGGGAAGAAGATCAACATAACACTTTTAAAAACATCAAAACAAAAAAACAAGGAAAACAAAAGATAAGTGTTTATTTTCATTCATGTAGCCAGGTCTGCTGATCTTATGCTTCTTTCACTTCACTATATCTTTTAGCACTCTAGTCTAGTATTTCTTATGGTCCCCATCTTGGCATGTATCTCCTAGCACATTCATTACACGAATTTCACCGTTCACTTCCTTATTTCTCCTAAACCGATTATTCTATTGTTTCAGCTTCACATATATGTCATTCACTCATTTGTCTTAAGAACAAAACAAAAAAGTATAATCATCTTAACTTTTCTCTGATGTTATAGTTTCAGATGAACTGTCTCAACTTTGGTACTCGGTTTGATTTAGTTTGGTCTCTATGGTGACAAAACAGACAACGAGTATTCACTCTTGTTCAGTCCTATGACTGGGTAACAAAATTGAAAGTAACTTTATTGGAATCTATGTAGGATTCAGATTTCATCTTCTACTAGCTGGCATATTTATCCCTTTCTGAGTATCCTTTTTACTGCTTGAGGTCGGTATTGGTAGTACAGGTTGTTTCTGCCTAGCTTAGTTCTTGTGCTAACTAAATCAGAGATGCCTTCTAGAGCAATAAAAATAAATTTGGTATATTAGTGTCTATATAAACACCTATCTACTATGCTCATGAGATATTAGAAAGACGAAAATATGATACCTTGTACTGTTAACATCTTTCTCAAAACATGTTGTACATACACGGTCCACATCATACCACAAAAGCCAGAACCGACTTTTATGTGAGCATACAATGCAAATATGTATGTGTGTACATGGGTGTTTGTGCGTCTATTCACTGTATTGTTGTATTGTGCAAATAGTCAATAAGTCAAATACTGTGAGATAAGGTCCAAACACATAAAATGGCAAAAGGAGCTATGTAGTGTGCTCCATATTCATGATATATCAAGGTCTGTGTTTACAATATCAAGGACATGCAACTAGGAGGATAATTTGGTTGAGCGTGAATACAGCACCTCATTAGAGAATCAAGGGTGAATTGCAAAATACTTTATATAAATTGGGAAATTCTACACAATCCTTCGATTCCAATCAAGAATATCCACTAGAGAAGCCATACCTGTAGCTATCTGTAAATGCTTTTAGTGCTTCTTCATAATCACCTTCACTGTCCAAAACAAGACCTATGTTACTTTGTGCTAACGCCTGTCCCTGAGATTGCAAGTTCTAAGTAAGCATCTTCCAGACCAGAGATTATGTACATCAATAGACATAATCCACACACAATGAAATCAAGGTGTTTCCCAACAGGACGGCAAACACCATCTCCAGTTTACTAAAATAGCCTATGGGGAGTATGCCAAAGTCTACTGCAATTATGCAAGCATGTTACTATGTCTACATTATGTCTTGTCAACCATGAAAGATAATGAAAACATATTGTATAATATCAAAGGGCAAACAGCAACCTACCTCCAAGTTTCCAAGTGATTTGAAAATTTTCAAACTCTTTATGCTCCATTTAAGGGCTTTCTGGAACTTCCTTATCTTCAAGTAGGATAATCCAATGTACCAAAGTGAATCAGCAATCTTTTCTTGATCACAAATTTCAGTTGCTACTTTCTTCTTCTTTTTTGCAAATTCAAGGACCTGAAAAGATATAAATTTCATTGTAAAGGCACAGCAAATAAATTTCTTAAAGAAAAATAAGTTGTTTACATTTCACCTCAGAAGAACAGTATTTCCTGACAATTTATTTGCAGTTAACTTTCTCGAATTTCATTAATCAATAACCTCTCATTATCTTCAGAGCAATCATTGTTTTGAAGGATTAAGGAATATTTATCACATGATAATAAATTATGTTTTTTTTATTGTTGTTAATGCTTTATTTCATCATATTGATGCTCGTAATGAAAAAGTGAAATGTGGGACAGATACCTTTGTCATTATCCTCCAAGAGATCTCCCTAAAAGACTTATGTAACCCTTCAGACAACACCATCAAATCCTTTCATATAAACGACAATTCAACGTCTTTCAAAAAAAAAAATATCAGAGGGCAAGAGCACCCAACCAAGGTGGTACACATCTGCTGGTCTGAAATTAAGACCAAACATCTGATGATGCCCATATTGTAGCCAACGTAGTCTAATGGAAACAAACTTAGCCATGCAGGGGATAATACAATTGATGCTTGATAGAGATTAACATAGTGTAACAGAAACCCCCATATGCCCATTTACTTGTAAAAGGATTTCCTTTATTCAAAGTTTCAAACATTGACCTTTTAAAATGAATAAAAGAGTCGCGACACTGCTAAGAAGTGTTTTGTTATAAGAAGAATGAGCAGTTGAAAATAACAGAACCTCAGAGGAAACCTATAAAGAAAATTGTACCTTTGGCCAGGCAGAGATAGTCTCTGATTTGTTAATAAGAGCATCAAGAGAACCAATTTGCTTGAGCTGACACTTCCTTTTCTGCGTTGTGCCTCTTGCTATGGCCATATCTCTAGTTAACTTCTTGAGATTTTGCTCTTCACTCTTGATGTCATCCATTACTTTACCCAACTCTTCTACAGTGTTGATATTGTCTTCAATTTGACGGACCAAGGCATCCTCATCTTCCATTGATTTTGCTAGATCAAGTGCTTTTTGGTAGCAAAGGATTGCATCCTGATACTTCTGGACACGGTTATGCAACTCACCGAGATTGATATACCCCTTTGCCTCTCCTTCACAATGACCAATTTGTTTACATATCAGAATGTCCTTCTCAATGTGTTCCCGAGCATCTTCCCACATCATCAGCTCGGTGTAAACCTTTCCAAGATTGTGATGGAGCCTGGTGCGTGCATCGTCATATTCATTCACCTCTTCTTGGTCGCAAATAACTAATGCTTTAGTAAAGATTTTCTCAGCCTCTTCCAGGTTATCACGATCAAGTTCAACCAATCCTATATTGTTATGCGCATCAATATATTCCTTGATAAAGGACTTATTAGCAGGCGGGTTGTCTTTGATAGCCTGCGCAAGCTTCATAGCAGACTTGAAGTACTTTTTGGCATTCCGTGCAGACTGATGTTCCTCCACGGATTTTAGATACATGTCGTGGTAGGTACGACCTAGTTGTGTATTGGCCCTTTGCTGCTCAACAAGGTCATTGGCCTCCTCAGCAAGCATTAAATGTTTCTTCTGCAAAAGATAAATGACAATACTTAGACTCAATCTTTCTTTCTCTGAGATAAAACTCGTAACTTACAGCCTAAATGACTCCTCAACAGTCTAAAAACTCTCAAACAATTCCCTTCCTATGACAACTAAAAGTATATGAAGCTAAGCACCAGCATAATGACTCTTTGCCTAGCACAGTGCCACACAATCAAAACTCAAAGAATTTCAGCATAAGATCCCTCCACACGACTCAACATTTAGGTCAGTACAAGAAGTTCATAACAAATATTTAGCTAATTCCCTCATTTCCATTCCCCAAAATCTCTCTCGTCACTCAAACACCCACAAATTCCCAAAAGAAAAGTATACGAAGCTAAGCGCCATCATTAATGGGTCTTTGCTAGCACATTTCCACACAATCGAAAAACTCAAAAGAGAATCAATGTCGGCACGAACCAGATACGTGACTCAGATATGAAGACTTCAAATAACTTGGTTATAAACATACATTTCGGTCAATACAAGAAGTTCACATAACAAATTTTAGCTAAATCCCTAATTTCAATTCCTTTTCCCCCAAATCCTCCGATTCTCCGAGAACCCACTCAAAACAACACCGAATCAAATCCAAAACCACTAACAGCAACACAAATCGAACCGAATCAGCTCAAATTCCGAAGATACCTGATAAACAAGGGCGTCTTGGAAACGTTCGAGACGAAGATAGACCTCGCCGAGGGACTGACAGGTGGCGAGGGAGTGCTTCGGGGACAAGTACTTGTTGCAGAGATCGTAATCGATATCGAACCAATTGAGGGCCTGCAAGTACTCGCCGCGGTCCTTGAGCAAGTTGCCGATGAAGTTGGCCCACCGCGCCTCCTCCTCGTGGTTTCCGATCGCCTTCGCGCTCCGGTACGACGCCTTCGCCTCACTCAGCTTCGCTTCCTCTCTACCCATTTCTCTTCTTATTTTTGATTTCTGGGGTGTTAAGGGTTTTGGGGATTTTTTTTAGAACTATATTGGAGGGCTCATCTCCCGCCAAAACAAAACGCGTCTCGGGTCGGGTCGGTCGTATTTTTGAGGCCCACACAAAATGGTAAAATACACGAGTAAAATTCAATATTTAGAATTCAAAAAAGGTTAATGTGAGACCATTTTCATCATCTATGTCTTGCACTCGGAAAGAAGTTCTGTTTTGGTGTCAGATCCTTGTCTTTGTTGTAATGATCTTGTAAATTTGTTAGACGAATATTCGATGTCATGCATTTATAACTCTTTAAACACGTAGTTCCGTTTTCCTCTTTCACTTTTAATGAAAACAAGCAATGTCCGACCACCAAATCAAAGACATGGATGCGCTTGCATTTCTGCTTTCTTTGGATCATACAGATGTTTTCTTGAACTTGCAAATCATGTCTTACTTTCTTTGAATTGAAAACCTGATCGTTGCTCAATGTGATCTTTTCTTTTAGCATAGCTAGCACGAACAAATGAAGTCCTCGTCAAAAATGAATAAATGGAGTCTTGATTTTGAACTCCTCCAACTTACTTCTATACTAGCTCTCAAGTGACAAAATAGGTTAAAATTTATCTACACAACAAGTGAGAAAAATCTAATAAAATTCATGCATCTGAAGCACAAATTCAAGATCATAAGGGGCAATGGCTTCTAAAATCAGTCATTGTGATGAGTTTGTCATGGTGTTCTTACCAGCTTTCTATTCGACTCATTTCAAGACTAAACATGTAATCCTCTTGATGTGGCAGAATGAACAAAACAAGTCAAAATGGTTTACTATGATGATTCTGATCCAACAATTTCAAAGCTACTTCCTATAATTACAAAGGAGGGAGAGAAAAAAATGGTAAGAAGAAGGCTTCAAGAGACCTCAATGTAGTTTAGGGCAAAACCCGTATAAACGTTTCTTCTCCAACAAGAAACTATTTAAAATTGTGGAGGAGAAGAAGTGGAACAAAGCAAACAATAACAGGAGGCTAGGGAACCAACTCTAGATTTTTCTGGGATAACTTTTTTCTTGTTTCCATGATAGCTTCATGTTTTCTCCTCGATATATCTTTAAGTTCCAGCTGGAATTGCAGTTCAATCATTTCTAACTCCTTTCTTAAGTCTTCAAAATTGTCTGCAGTGCAGAATGAGGAAACACTTGTTGGACAACTCGCGCTTCTGTAGCCATTTGGCAAATGTAAATTAAAGTCTGAAGACCCAGATTCTGCGGAAGCATAAGAATTATGAGATCGATATGTGGCGTCAGAGGTCATAGAAGCACATGACATCTCAGAATGCCGTTCTACTGTGGTGGTTGAACTAGCTAAAACCGCATTAGAACTTGAAACAACCTTCACATAATTAGAAGGCCTTGGAATCAAAATGGGCCGAAGTTGGGCTAGGGCTTCCTTTCGGGCCCTAGTTTGCTTCCTTCTATGTTTCTTTCTTTAGTTTTTTCTAGTTTCTAAGCTCATCTTTTTGGGCCTCTAGGGTTTTAAATTAGTTTTATTAGTTTATTTTCAACTAGTCCCTATGTAGGTTTCTAGGAATCTAGATAGGTTTTGATGCCTGCAGATTATGATATGTCTTTTACATCTAGATAGTGAACACTTCTTGTCGTACCGCAATTGAGCGCTTTGGCGACATAAGTTTTCATGCAAAATTATCTTTATGTAGGGCTAGATTATAGCTTGCTAGGCTCATCGTCGATGAGCAACAATGTACAATGTAATGGTATATGAATCACCTCAATTCGTTGGGGTCTGTATTGGTGTCATTCTGGCTGCGACTATTAATACAATGGGTTTTAAGCCCGCCTTTGCGTCAAAAAAAATAATTAGGAGGCCTTTCTAGTATTGGTGGAGGAATGGAGCCTTCAAAAGTTGAAGAAGTTGGGCAAATAGGTGGTTTTGAGGGAGTGGCATCCTCATAAACAGTCTGGTGACTTCTGCTTGAGCATTCTTGAGGCTTTGGCGACTGAGAGTCTTTCCGAAGGCTCATATTCGTTCTGTTTTGAGCAACCAAATGATCAACACAGACACAACACTTCCATTCTGATATCAAGTTCATCATTAACAAATCAATCAACTCCGCTATGAATATAACATTATGATCTTCTAGTTCGAGTTGCTCAACCATTTCACTTGAAACTGTAAGTGCTGTATCACTGTCAAGGTAGAATAAGAAATGAATGTTCCTTGCACGACCTGCATTTTTGGTAGGAAATTATATAGATCTCAGCATAATAAATCTAAACTAGTCTTAGAGTGAAATGAGCAGTCTAAAATATGTACTCACCATTCTGATCAGCTATTCTCAGTATTAACGATATGGAGTTTTCGTCATTATGCTCACCCTTTAAGAAAAAGAAGTTGCCTCTTTTTGACCTCTTAACCTCCACATAAGAGGAATGGGACTTGCGATCACCAGAGTTTCTAACAAAGTTGATCACTGGTGGCTCCTCATCATCTAAATCCTTAGATAAGGCATTGTTCCGTGCGCTCAAAGGTCCTTCTGACATCACACAACGATCTCCAAAGGCTCCCGTTTTTGGCAAGACAATATCTGGAAGTGGCAGAGGACGATGTCTTCCCGAGCCATTCAATTTGAGGAAAGGGTCCATCAGAAGCTCTTCTGCTGACAATCTTTGTGATGCTGGGACTAAACATTTCTCAATAAATTCTTTCATTTCAGGATCTTTTACCTTGGAAAGGGCAGCGGGCTTTATTCCCTACAAAGTGTAATGCACCCTTAGTGATACCCTTATGAATATAAGCCTGATAAAGTAGATGGCAAGTTAATCTGAGGCAACTTACAGATGAAACCTTCTTAAATATTTGAGCTGAGTTTCTACATTCACTATAAGGGTATTCATAAGTCACCATCTCTAGCATGCACATCCCAAAGGAGTATACATCTGCTAACTCGTTATAGTTTTCATCATAGAGCTCAGGGGCCATGAATTCAGGTGTTCCTAGATGAATCATATGAACAAATTATTGCATCAAACAAACGCAAATCGTAGCAATGAATATGACACAATGCAGAAGAAAAGATAGGTATAGCAACAAACGTGTCTTCAATATCAGCATTGTCTACCTTGCTTGAACTAGTCTAAAAACTATCCTAAAACAAAAACGGACGAATTGCATTGAAGTACTCAGTAATATTGAACAATGCAAAGCAGGAAAAGAAAATGTTACCAATTACACTTTTGGCTGTAGCTTGCTGCAAGACAGTTGCCAATCCCAGATCTCCGATTTTAACTTCTCCTTGGTTACCATTGATAAATATATTATCACACTTCAAGTCCCTATGCATAATTGGTGGTTTGTGACTATGGAGATAGCTCAATCCCGTTAATATTTGTCTTGCCCACCCCTTTATAGCTTTCTTGTCCACATTCTTGTGTTTCTTACAGTACCTAATCAAAAATCAGATCCACTAACCACAAGGCTAATCTCACCATAAAACAAAAACAAAAAAAAAATGAACTTACTAAAAGATTGTGAAGGAAGATAAACATACTGTCTGAGACTGCCCGAAGTGAATAACTCGGTTATTATATTAACTGTCTTGTTCTTATCATCAATCCAGGAATTATAGAACTTTACTATATGTTGGTGGTTGAGTGATTTCAAGAGATGAACTTCTGAATACAGCCGCTCCAGGTCATCCGGTGATTGTAGCACTTCATCAATTCTAACTTGGTTCCATGCTACTTCAAGTCCATTCACTTCATCAAATGCTTTATATCTAGTCGTTAACAAAAATTAAGGATAGCATCTAAGTAACTAAGAATTCAACAACTGCCCATTGTTAAGTCACATGAGAGATCGGATCAAAAATCAAACAGAAGTGCAAATGTAGCGGTTCATACAGAACTAGATCAAACTACAATAGAGAAGAGAGAAATCAACCAACACCAGAAGACAAGTAGAAAAGTGGATACACTGTCTTGAAGGCGCCTTTCCCGAGCACATCTTTATACTGTTAAAATCCAGAAGTAACAATTGCTTACAATGAAAGGAATTCATAGTCTAATGTTACACATTCGTAGACGTAGCACACAATTAAAAGAGTTTCTTCGATTGCTGAGAAAAGTACTTTCTTTCATTTTACTAATATATATGCAATTCTTTCGTTTGTAAGAAGCAATGAATAGAGCTAATGGATGTCAGCATTACCCGTACGTAACGACATGTTGGGTCAGTTTCAAGAACATCAGGATCAACAGGTTCGACATGTACGGCAGCATCTTCTGCCATACCAGCTGAACTCATTCTTTTCGGAGCTCCACTACGTGTCTGTTACTTAAACCTGAACAAGTAATCAAACATTTCAAAATCTTAATGTCTTCCAAAACATTTCAAACAAGTAATCAGAATTTCACCCCTGCTTTCAGCATTATACTCCAAAACAAAAATCACAATATCTCATACATCCCATTTTCAACATGAGACTAAAATTTAAACCCTCATCCTAACATTAGCTCTACAAAGGTTAGATTCAACAGAACTACTACATTATTACATAGATTTCGAAACCATACAAAATCAAGGAAAAACTCTAAATTTAGCTAGCAGATAATAACCCATCAAACACTGGAACAAAGAAACAAGCAACCATGAATGAAAGAATCACATTGTGATACAAATTTTCACTTGTTTTTACCTGAAAATTAAGAGAAGTGATGATTGAGACAGAACCCTAAACCATAGAGAAAGAATGAGCTCTCATTGGTTGTTGCTCAATTTATCTGGGAATTTTATTGGGAAAGGGTTGGGAGGGAGAGAGGAAATGTGAGCGGGGGATAAAATCGATCACGGGACGAGGGACGACCCACCTCTCCCTCTCCTCGTCTCTCTCATCAAAAACAACGACACCTAAAAAAGGATCACCTGTCTCTTCAAGACATGTATTTATACCTATCCGTCCCACCTAATTATATGCCTCTGTCTCTGAGCTGTCCCATGTGTGTTGAGCTGTCTTGGAGGTAAGATCACAGACGGGTAAGCAAGGGAGACCATACAAGATTCTTCATTCGGTTGAGATTCTAACCCCATACCAACCATTTCCTATATCTCTTTTTCGTACGATTTTCTCAAAGGTTTTTTTAATATATTTTCTATAGCTACTAAAAATAGGTTGAGATTTATCTCCAATCCAGGTCCGGCAAGATTCAAACTCGATGGCCCATCCAGGTCGGCAAGATTCAAACTCGATGGCCTATGTGGACGTTCCACACCTAGAAGCTCGTATCAACTCAACCATAGTAGCTGCTTTTCTTCTACCAGGACTTAACAGGCATCAAAAAAGTTCAAGCAAAACTTCAGGGGATGCATTTACAAGAAGAACAAACATGCATTCACAAGAACAAACAGTAGACCAAAGTAGTTAGGCTCATTTATATATATTTTACCAAACAGCTCCCAGTTCCAGTTTCACAAACTATAAACACAGACCTTGAAGATTTAACCACCGAATAATTTAAACTTTGCAAAACCCTAGCAGTTCATTAACTTAGATATATATAATATTATACTAGATCAGTGCATTAACTTAGATATATATAATATTATACTAGATCAGTGCATTTCCAGATGAAGCTCCATTCAGCAGAGTTCTTTAGCTTCCACAAGACAGGCATTCTTCACGGTTTGTAAGAGAGCACACCATCTGTGCCATTTGGGTATTGTCATCACTTTCTACCACAGCCTTTGGCTTTTCCTGTATTAACCAGGATAAGTTTTATCAGTGAAAACCCCAAATTCAACTGTAGGATGAAATTATAGTAAAAGATACCGATCCTTACTTTGAGACTCTCAGTATCAACAGTAAATTTGATTGCATCAGCTGCGGCACGTGATCGGAGATAGTACATTCCAGTTTTAAGACCCTAAAACATTCAATGAAAAATAAAATTATAGGAGTTAGTATCTGTTAACAGGCTATGCAGCACTTTCAGCAATAGGCATTCAAAAAAGGTAGAATGAATATGTCCACCCAAATTGAAAGATAACATGTGCTGCTAGTGCATGGAAACTGAGTAAATACCTGTCTCCAAGCATAGAAGTGCAATGAAGTAAGCTTCCCGAAATTGGGTTGGTCCATATGTATGTTCAGACTTTGACTCTGATCTATGTAGCATCCCCTATGAACAGCCATGTCAACCAATGTTTTTTGCTTGATCTCCCACACAGTTCTGATTCAAGCAACTGGCCTTAGCATATTTCAAAATAATAAACTAAAACAAGGAGCAAACAAATATAGGGAAGGGAAATTCCATACCTGTAAATGGCTTTCAGGTCATCAGGGATTTGTGGGATTTTCTGAACAGAGCCATCCTCATAGATTATCTTATTCTTAATAGCAGGAGACCAAAGACCCATCTCAACCAAGTCATGGAGAAGATGTTTGTTCACCACAACAAATTCACCACTGAGAAAAAAGGAAAAAGAAGGGTCAAAAAGGAATCTGTAGAGAGGGAACCATAGATGATCAAAATAAGAGACGAAGAAAATGGCTAGGAACCAAACCTCAGAACCCTGCGACTGTAGATATTGGAAGTATATGGCTCAAAGCACTCGTTGTTTCCAAGGATCTGGCTAGTTGAAGCAGTAGGCATTGGGGCAACAAGCAGTGAATTTCTGATTCCATTCTGTGATATCATTTCCCGAAGAGCACCCCAATCCCATCGATCTGAAGGTTTTACACCCCACATGTCTGGCTGAAGAGTTCCCTGAACAACAAAATCACTTGCACTGTTATTAATGGATGTTGAACATAGAAATAGTTGAATGTTTTAAGAATTAACCCATTAAATCAGATGAAAAAGCAAGTTCAACAGACTGTATACAGAAGAGTAAGAACTAAGAACTGCGGCAATTAAAAGCTTGACTGATACCTTGCTAACTGGACAACCCGGGTATGTTTCATATGTGCCTTCTTTTGAGGCCAACTCAGAAGAAGCTTTCAGGGCATGGTAGTAAATGGTCTCAAAAATGTCCTTATTCAGTTGTTGAGCCTAGAATTTAAAGCAGAAGAATATAACATTAAGGTAAAAAAAAATGACAGTCGTACAAATGATAGGGGGAAATAAAGAAGCCAAACTGAAAATGGAAATTACCTCAGGTGAATCAAAGGACATGCCAAGCAAGATGAATGTATCAGCAAGACCCTGAATCCCAATCCCAATTGGCCTGTGTCGTAAATTAGATGTCTTTGCACTCTCAACAGGATAGTAATTAACATCAATTATCTTGTTGAGGTTTACAGTGACAATTGCGGTAACCTAATTGATAGCACATGAGACATAAATTAAACCCTTACAGAGAATGATTATCCAGGTTTCATGATTGTTAAGAATAGGAAGAAAAATGCCAAACACTTTAATTGGCGATTTGAAAAGAGATCAAACCTCTGCTAATTTGTCAAAGTCAAAGTATCGATTTTTAGAACCTTTGCTTCCAGCAAGCTTAGATGGATGTGACTCAAAAGGAACACCCTGTAATAAGTCAAAAGGTATATGATAACCAATCATGAACCAACAAATAAACAAGTTTGGGCACAGCTGAAGTGCCTGACCTTCTCCCTGACAAATCGTGGTAGAGCAATTGATGCCAGATTGCATACAGCGGTTTCTGTTGGACTAGTATATTCAATTATCTCTGTACACAGGTTTGAGCATTTTATGGTCCCCAGATTTTGTTGATTGCTTTTCTTATTGCATGTATCCTGAAAAAATAACAATTACATAGAAACCAAAGATCAGAATATTGTATAAATCAAAGCACATGGATAAACAGCAAAGCAGTCGTATCTTTAATCTGAAATCACCTTGAAAAGCATGTAGGGAGTTCCCGTTTCTATTTGGGATTTCAATACTTCAAACCACAGTTGCTGTGCCGAGACAACCTTTTTGGCCTTTCCCTGTTCAGATGTTTCATGAATAATAATTAAGGCTACTGATTACAATACTACCAAAATTAGCCAGTCCTGGGGATTGCTCCCAATTGCAGCCACAACCAGCAATAAGCATAGGCCATTTCAGCTTTGGCCCCAATTGTGGAAGGCCACGTAAGCTTTGGCCCCAATTGCTATAGGCCACTTAAGCTTTGGCCTTAACTACTAAAGGCCAGCAGAAAACACAGGCCACTTAGGCCTATGTCCCAGTTGCTAATGACCAGCACTAGGCATAGGCCATTTAGGCTGGCCACTTAAGGCCCCAATTGCTACAAACAAATTAGGCATATCAAATGCCTATTTGAGCCTTAAGTATGTTGGTAACTTTAAGTCTGGCCCAGGTATACCTCTCTTTCATAACGAGTGTATAGTTCTTCAAATTTTTCACCCCAGCAGTCTGCCAAACCTGGAGACTCGTTAGGACAAAATAATGACCAATCTCCATTGCTTTCAACTCTTTTCATGAACAAATCAGGCACCCAAAGTGCATAAAAAAGATCACGAGCTCTGTTCTCTTCCTGCAATATAATAATTACACATGATCAATATTGACATACATCCAAAGACTTAGAATGCATTCAAAAATATTACTCCAGAGAAACAATTGGTATACTTTCCACACAACAAGCACATCATATATGAGGTATAGGAGATACATACCTTTCCATGATTTTTCCTTAAATCCAGAAAGTCAAATATATCAGCATGCCAGGGCTCCAAGTACACAGCAAAAGCACCTACAAGCGTTACAGTAAGTCATACCTTGGGTACAATAAATAATCCCCACTCCCAAAAATTATACAATATTACACACATTTATGTGTCAGTGTATTGAATGTACCTTTCCTTTTGCCTCCCCCCTGATCAACATAACGAGCAGTATCATTAAAAACTCGCAGCATAGGAATGATGCCATTGGATGTCCCATTTGTTCCACGAATATAGCTGCCAGTGGCACGAATGTTGTGAACGGAGACACCAATTCCCCCAGCTGATTTGCTGATGACAGCACATTCCTTCAAGGTATCATATATGCCTTCAATGCTATCATCTTTCATGCATACAAGGAAGCAGCTACTCAACTGCAAAAGGTTCAGTGGAGCATATAAGTTACACAGCAATATAAACTCTTTATATCATTCTCCAGAACCATTAGAACAATACAGTGGCATGAACATATTACATACTTGTGGTCTTGGCGTTCCAGAATTAAAAAGGGTAGGAGAGGCATGAGTGAACCATCGCTGAGACATGAGATGGTATGTTCTGATAACAGATTCAATATCATCCTTGTGTATTCCAACAGCAACCCTCATTAGCATATGCTGAGGCCTCTCTACAACCTTCCCTTGAACCTTTAAGAGGTATGACCTCTCAAGAGTCTTGAAACCAAAGTAGTCATAGTCAAAGTCCCGATCATAAATGATCTCACTGTCCAAACAAGCCGCATTCTGAACAAGAACAAAGACATTCACATAAGCTATTTCAGATTTCAACACTTTGTTTCAGCTTTGGCATCTATCATTTACAATAACAAGAACATAATCACATTATCAGTGCACCAAATCATAAATTTGCTGAGAAATATTACCTTCATGATGATTTCATAAACATCATCAGCTATCAGAGGAGACTCCAGCCCAGATCTATCATTGACATGGTTGTACATAATTTTGACCCTGCATCAACCACACACTCTCATCAACACAAAGATCGACCAACAAGAAATCATCAAAACTTCTAAAAAGTCTCGGTCAAACTCACGTCTCAGAAAACGACTTCTTAGTGTTCTTGTGTAGGTTCGAAACAACAATCCTCGCAGCCAACTGCATCAAAATTCACATCAATTCCAGAAATCTCACAATTCATGATGTCACTATGAACAAATCAGAAACCTCACACAGAACACAAATCCAAAAGAGACATATTTATTCTTATTTTCAAACACAACCAGCGAAATGAAGCGAACTCATAAACAAAAACAGATAACTCTTTGACAAAATTCATAAAGAATTTCAAGTCAAAATCCAAAAGAGACACGAATTTATTCCTATTTTCAAAGAAAATTAGCGAAACAAAGACAAACTCAACCTACACAACAATCAACCACACAATCACAGATCAACACACAGATCGAAGCCTCAAAACTCCACCGATATCCAAATCAACACAAAAAAAAAAGCCTAAAAACTTACGCAGGCATAGTCAGGGTGGTTAGCAGTCATAGCGGCAGCGGTCTCGGCGGCCAATTCATCAAGCTGGCTAGTAGTAACACCCTTGTAGACTCCAGCGCAGACCTTCTGGGCCACCAGGACCGGGTCGCAGTGCTCGATGCTGAGCCCATAGCTAAGCTTCTTCAAGCGAGCCGTAATCTTGTCGAAATGGACCGCTTCCTGGCGCCCGTCTCTCTTCACCACATACATGTCGTCGTGGATTTCGAATTATATATCTCTCTGGGGAATTTCGTCGAACAAGTTGTGTGCAGACTGCAGAGAAAGAAGAGTGAGGGGATGAGGATGAAGGAGGGAATGGAGGCTTTTATATAAAAGGGGGAAAGGCTTTTTAGGTTTGGGGGAATTAGGGTTTTTTTTGGAGTGTTTCCCTCCAAGTGGGGAGGGTTATTAAATCGCGGGGTTTGAAAGTTTCCCGCCTAAAACTGGAAGATTGCCGAGGAAGTTGATTGCTCTGTACACTATCGCTGAGTTGTGAACAAAAGTGAAAGGGGGGAGTGAGGGATTGATGGTGGGCCCGGGCTGGCGAATAAAGAAAGTGACACGAGGAATTTATGGAGGGCATTAAGTTTGGCGCCATTCGCATCTGCGAGTGGTTTTGCGTTGGCATCGGTTCGGCCGTCTGATTAGTCAATCATTTTAACCGTGTGTCGCAGTTTCGTTGGTAAACAAGTGTGTGGACTGTGAAGCGTCCACGAAATTTTGAGGAAATATCGATTACAGTAAAAAAAAGTAAAAAAATTAACGGAAATTTAAAGAAAAATAAGGAAATTTTAAACCAAACTTTAAGAGATATTTGTTTTCTATATTATATATTATATTTGAAATGAAAACCTTGAATAAACATTGATCTATAGGGAGTTGTAGTAAGTTAAGGTGAAAAGGGTAGTGTTGAACCGTTAATAATTCTTAAAAGTTTATTTTAATCATCTTCTTTTTTTTTGTTATGGCTAGAAACCGAAAATAGGCTAGGTCATCACGCCTTATATACATATGATACATTTCACATGGAATTACATAAGTACTTTAAAACCACGTAGAAGACCTGTGAGGTACAAAATTTTCATTATCTTTATCGTCTCTCTGTGGAGAGCCTTCAGTGTATTGTGAAGAATAGTGATTAAATGATACCTCACCTTTGTAGTTTTGCATGTATTAACTTACATGCCAACCATATGGGTCAAGGGGGGTTGACTGTGGGTTTCCATACTGCAAGTTATAGTTTTGCATGTATTAACTTACATGCCAACCATATGGGTCAAGGGGGGTTGACTGTGGGTTTCCATACTGCAAGTTATAGTAGGGATTGGGCATCGCTTGACCTTGGCCATAACCATAATCATTGGAAGATCATCCTTCCGACTGTGACTATGAGTTATCACTTGATTGCACCCCATAAGGCATGGTATATACTGGATAAAGCATTGCCAGATTTTGGCCGTATGGGTATGGTTCATCATTGCTTCCTCCCACACCAAATGAGTCAATAGAGGGAGATAAAGAATCATCTTCATGCCTTAACATGCTTCTTTGGTCTCTTTCTCTTGGTGTATAATTTTTTCCTATAGCACCGATGTCGGGTCCTGCTCTCCTACTTCCATGATCTCCATCTTGTGTTGCATGTGTGAAGTGCGGTTCACAAGTGAATGGGCTCATCTGATCAACTTGATTTCCACTTGAACTCCATGATCACCTCCACTATCATCACCTCTGATGCTTGATGAGCCTCCTGATATGGTGCTACTAGAGCTCTCATTTATCCTGGAAGGAACATGTGAGTCACGAGACTCTCCACGAGAGGAAATTACAATATTAGCTCGACCCACTAATGCATCGATAGATTCTCTATCAGGTCCTATAACCTCTTCTTGAATTACTTGTTCAACATTTATTCCTTGCACACGTGCTTCACAAGCAACTGTAGGAGATGGATTGTGTTCCTCGTCATCTAGATGAAGCGGCCTTATCCATTCATAAAGTTGATCTCTTTCTTCATCATCAAATTCGGTACCAATATCAAAGACAACCAATGGATCTTTTTGGTCCACATGAGAATGAGTAGCTTCTCTATCTCGAAGTTTAAGCTTCATGTTGTAATAGCAAAAAACCAATTTTTCTAGGCGATTATATCCCAACTTGTTTCTCTGCTTAGTATGGATTAGTGCAAATGTGCTCTAGTTCCTCTCACACGTAGATGCTGACGCCGTTTGTGATAATACTTTGATAGCTAACTTTCTCACAGTTGGGGCACTACTCTCATACATTACCCACCAGTCGGTTATCAAAAAAAAGAAAAAAAATGCATAAGTTAGTCTCAATAGAGTAATTACGTGGACTCATACGAAAAACTTAAACTTATAATATACTTACTAGGAGACATCTCTGTTCTCGATGCAATGGCTGCCGGTGTTCCAAAATTTAACTTTGCATCTTTAAAATATGTAACCTAAAATATTTAGCATATAATAAGAAAATAATTAGCATTTATTATCAAAATTAAAAATAAATAAGTTGCAACAAGAGGTGTTAAAAAATAACCTCTTTTCCAAATTGTCTTATTGTTGGACGAATACAAATTTGCTCCCCACCCTTACTTCCCCACCTTCATCCCCACCCACCTAAATGCATGACACATGTCCATTTTCTTTAACTCATCTAACCATGGTTAACAATATAAATTATTTATTTAATTTAAATTTGAGAAATTGGGCATTTAGGGTTTAAGGTTTAGGGTTTAGGCTTCTAAGGTTTGGGGTTTGGGGTTTAGGGTTTTACTTAACTATGACTAATCATGATAAAAGGATAAGCCCTAAACCTCAAACCCTCAACCCCAAACCTTAAAACCCTAAACCCTAAACCCCAAACCTTAAAACCCTAAACCCTACACCTTAAAACCCAATACCCAATCTTACAAATTAAATTAAATAAATAATTTTAGACTTATATTGTTAACCATGGTTAGATGAATTAGAATCCAATTTTGCAAAAACATTATGCACAGCTTCAAGAAGCTTATAATCATCTCTGACGCCTGTTTTATAGCTGTATCGAGGATTTAAGTAATACCATACATTAAATATATACAATAGTTAGTAAAACTGTAAATTGCGTCTACATCTAATAATTAAAGATTGTAAAGAATAAGTTTAGTATATACCTGCCGAATGCAAATCATGCTATAAAGTTTTAAATCACCGATCATTGATAATTTTTACCACCCACTTTGCACCATGTTTTTGTTCCAACGCTCCAACTCTTGTTTCACTACGCGCATCAGCTCATAAACAACACCCATGGTTGGATAGACTTATGTGTCTACGATTCGTAATACTTTATAAAAAGGCTTAGATATTTGACAAACATGTTCCGCCTGAGTCCAAAATTGTTGATCGAGTACAATATTTTCAATGACGTGTCCATTTTCAGTGTGGCTGAAACTGCTGCCTTCCCACCAATCACTTGTAAATAACTGTTTCAATCCCGCCTTCTTCTTGATCAAGCTTTCTAAGGAAATGAAGTTTGTTGCGAATCGAGTTGGTGCTGCCCGAATAATTTCTCCTTTGCAAAACTCCCGCATGTTGGTCAACAAAAAATTATGATTGTAAACGTACTTTGAAATAATTTTACTTTTATCAATCACCTTAGAAATTTGCTCTTTCTTTTCCATTTCTTCGAACATGAGATCGATGCAGTGAGCTGCACAAGAAGTTCAATAAGGCTTATGGTTTTCATCAACTTCTTACCAGCTTTGACATAATTAGCAGCATTGTCAATCACCACTTGAACCACATTGCTCTCTCCAACCTCTCGTATAACTCCCTTCAACAATTTGTATATATACTCATGCTCTTTCTTCTCACCAGAAGAATTAACAGACCTGAGAAAAACAGTGGTACCTTTGGAGTAGACCATGAAATTTATGATGGACAATCTAGTTGGCCATGTCCATCCATCGCACATGATCGTGCATCCATAGGTCTCCCATGTTGCCTTGAGTGTGTCAACATATTCAGAAATGTCTTTGAATTCCATATCCAAATACTTGTTTCTTATCTCATAAGGTGTAGGGGGCAATACTCCTTGTCCTGCTATTTGGATTCCAATCATCATATTTTCATAATGAGGAGATGTTGCTTTCGCAGCAGGGACATTATCATAAATAAAAAACTTATTGATGAAACGACACGTCATCTCCTTAACTGAACCTTTAGAGAAAGAATCTTTGATATTCTTTTGACGGGCTTGAAAAGAACTTTTAAGTTTTGCTGCCAACAGTTATGTTGGTTGTGACTCTCTAACACTTGTTGCTCGTCGCATGTGTGTGTCGCTAGTAGACCCATCTCGGTTAGGAACTTTGTGGAGGTGCTCTCTATTCCATTATGCTTCTTTAGAGTCACTAATTGCTTGTCGATATGCTCTCAGTTCCTCAGGGCCCATGTCCTCATCAGGGTACACTTCATCGTCACTATTATCTTCTGAGCCAATTAATTCTCCACCAAGCTCTTCTCGAACCTCTTCCAACATATGTGCTTTTTTTGTCTTTTTTTTTGTTTACTCATCAATAAGGATCTGATAAAATTCTTCACTTCTATTAGAACAGCCTCACACCGTTGCACATTGTTCTAGGATCCATGCCTCTGAGGTGATATTTAAGGCATGTCACTCCACCACTTTTCATCGTAATCCGACAATATTTACACACGCTACCGTTTTTGTTGCCGGAAATTTTTACACCGTGCTCCCACGCAGGATCACGTCTACTTCCTCCACTAGTCATTATATTTCCTTATAAAAGACTCTGCACAAAAACTTAGTTAATTAGAACTCCAAACCATATATATTATATATGCACCGTGCATCTATTAATATTAACTAATAAGTAATAACTCATCAAAATATAGGAGCATGGGAACAATGTATGTTAAATGGGAAAGAAACAGGAAGACGAAGAGAATAAATGAAAAATGAAGTAATTGATCATCAAAGGTGCAAAAAAAGGATTACAATTGAGAGATTTTGTAAATTTTTTTTTGAAAGGTAATTATAAAAATTTGACCAATAGATATATTAAAAAGTGATGAAGGGTAAAGTGTAGAGAATGAGAGAGATAGTAAGAGAATAGAGAATCGTGAAAGATAGATATCTCATTCATTGATAGAAGCCCTTTATATAGGGAATTACACAATACCAATATGATAAGGATAAAAAATATATAGATCTAGTCAAACTACATATCATGTTGGCATAAGGCTAAGACACAAATAAAGAATATCTAGAAAGATATAGAATATCCTAGAACACTCCTCCTTGTGCCGCGCGCTGCTATGCCGATGGTGCAGTTATGTTGTCTCGTCAAAAACCTCGTCAAATCACAAAAACCCCGTAGGAGAAAAACTGAACATTGATCGTAGGAGAAAAAGAGTACAACGCACCATTCACATTTGATAGTGACATGTATGTATGTGCTAGACTCCCCCTGAAGTTCACACCTCCCCTTGATCTTTACAACAATCATAGGGCTCTTCCTGATTTTTACTAATCACGGAAGTTTCAATAACTTAGCATGTCAATGCTCTTTAACATGTCTTCAAATGTGGCATTGGGCAATGATTATCCAGATCATGCCATATTGTCCTCAAACATGATCTTTTACACTTAGATCTTGAGAAGAAGGCAGCTTTTGAACTCAAAACATAAGTTTGTGCAGGAAATCATATTTCGTGCAGCATGACCTTTAGTTACTAGAACAGCCGTAACGTCCTCTAGGAAATACATATGAATGAACCGTAAACGGTTTTGGAAACTAGACTCATTTAACTTTCCAACTGTATATTACACACATTTTGGTTCATCAGGAGTTGTTCATAAAGTCCCGTCAAATTTGACTGTTTTGGCAAAATCAGATTCTCGGACAGATCTGTTCTACTTTACGAAAACGGCTATAACTCACTCAATATGATAGGTATGATCAAATGGTTGGTGTCCCTGGAAATTAGACACATAGACCTTTTCAATGGTACCAATTTGACCATTTTCCAGTGAGTGAGATTCCCTGTAGGTCCCGTGGAATATGACCTACGAAACTTGACAGATTCTGATTTCGCTTTTATGTGTCTTTCTTATGTAGGGATAGAATAAGCCTCAACCTTTCATACCATTAAGTATTGAAAAAGGAGTTACTTCCATTACATTGACGTTGAGTGGGCGCATAGCTACACTTAGCTTTACAACTTTTCATAGCGAATAAGATGTGAAATCTTTTGTATTGTGTTGAGTATATTGATGCGTCTTATTGTACTTAGATGAGAACTTCATCTCTTAACACAATGATTGTTAGTTGGGGATTAGACATTTGAGAAGTGTAGGTAAAAAGGTTTTTTTTTATTTTTTATGGAAGTGTAGGTAAAAAAGTTAGCTGGGGATTAGACATTTACCTAATTTTTTTTACTTTTCAGATTCGGAAAAAAAAAACCAATATATATTGTAAAGATACTAAAATAAACAAGTTGGATGGTTAGTAGGGTTGGTTAAGGTGTTAGTCTTGTACCAACCCAAGCAAGGTTCGAATCCCCTTAGGTGCAAAATTGAACATTTTGCTTTAATTTTACTGATGGAAGGAAGACACGTGGAGGAGAAGCAAAGGTAGCGCAGGACCACGTGCAAAGCAGCCAGTCAAACATTTCGGCACAAGCAGCGCAGGAGGCACGTGCAAAGCAGCAACTATTCAAATTTCGGCGGGATTTCAATAATATTTTCAGACGAAAAATTCTGGGGATGGAAATATATATCGCTAGGTGAGACAAACGAAAATAAATCTCTTTGGAATGGACTGTCTTCTATAGTCCACGCCCATAAATCTTATGTTTGGGAACAATAAAGACTAAATTTAATGGATTAGAGAGTCCCGTAAAACCTCTCACACCTTCTTACATAGAGACACAATTATTGGTGGGTTTCTGTAAGTCTCCTTTAGTCCTCACGGTAGCACCTTCACCAAAATTCCCATCGCCTTCAACCCTGTCACTGCGCGCAGCACCGTCGCCTCATTCCCCTACGACGTCGCCACCATCAACCATAGACGCCTTCCCCTGCCTCGACGTCGTTGTTGGGCTTCTCTTTGCCTTCAGATGTTAGATCCATCATGCATGCCACGCCGCCGTCGTCGGGCTTCTCCTTATATCACCATGTTTGATTTTTAGAGATTCATTATGCCTTCAACCATCGGCAACTTCAATTTGGATTGAGATGAAGTTTGAGCAGATCTCCAATAACAAATTCATCTCTCTTTGGGTATGATCCTTTACGATTCTCAAATCGAGTATGATGCATTTTCTGTGTCAATCAATGGGTATAATCAGGTGGGCATTGTCGTGTAAGGTGTCTAGGTTTCTCTTTGGTTTCAAAATGTTGTTCTTGAATGAATAGAACTTTGACCCAATTAATTTGAAACATTTGATTATAATGAATTTACTGAGCTTTCAAATTTATAATTTATACTATGTTTTTAACATTGGGAAATCTAGTGTGGAATTGATTTTGCTTGTTGTTGGATTTTTCTTGCATTATGGGTTGCTGGTTTGCAGGCACTAGGTGGATGTTAGTTTTGATTATAGTCATGGTGCTAACAAACATGGTTTAGGCTTGTTTTAGAATAAGTTTGGCTTGAGTAGTGTTGGACTTCATTAGAATTAAGTCTGGGTTAGACAATCTCTTGTAACAAACATGCACCAAGAGAAAAAAGAGAAAGAAAAAAAAAAAAGGAGAGTGTATTCAGTACACCGTTGGTGAACGGTAACCGACACCACATGGTCAGGCACGTGACTTTTTAAATGCCTCCGTTAGCCTCTACTGGTTAGTGTCAGTCAAGAAAAAAGGTGAAAGCCAGTCAAATGCAAATTTACCATTACTATATGTGGGGTACAAGCACTGTTGGGTGGGATCGCTCCTCTAGTTTATATTACATTTTGATATCCAAAAACCATAATCCTAGAATCCCAGATTTGCTTCTACTCCCTTTTAGTGATGTTTCATTCAAAATTTTGTCTTCTTCGACCTCTTTTCAGATACCTCAGTCTGCAAATCTAGTGATGGTTCTATACTGCTAACGATGGTTAATATAGGTGTTTGTGCCATGTTGAGGGTCATATTAGCTGAATGGCTCATATTACATATAAGCTATTATTTAATTAATAATAATGTCACGTGTGCATCAGTGAATATTCACCGTGGCGGACTGAATTCGTTTCCAGAAAAAAAGTGGGTAAGAGTTTGGGTTCAACGTTCACCTATTTAGGATTTTAGGCTAGGTGAAATGGTGAATGCAAATTCAAGAAATATTTAGGGATTTAGGCTTTGATTGTGATTGTTTGTCTTCTTTGATTCACTTTGTTGATTTACTTGTGATGAATTTTGGTAAAACTGAGTTAATTCGTTTAATAAAACCTGACTCCAGCGAGTTTGAAAATAATGTAAAACTATGAAATTCGATTTAGAACATGTGGAACCATTGAGCTTTTAATTGCGGTGGACACTTTCGAGATAGATGGATAAAAAAATGTAACTAGCTATATATGTAAGATGTTGCTGAGCTAAGTTGGTAGAAGATATACGACCCAAAAAAAAGTTGGTAGAAGATATGCATTCGAACCTTGAGAGCAAATACACCCATTTTGGGTGGGTTGGACTAATTTTCAACCCGGGTTAATACATTATTCATCAAATTAGTCTTTAGTCCTCCATGCAACAATACAACAATGAAATCAATCCTAAGACTAATTAAATAAAAAGTGGGCCAAACAAACAATTTTTTCAATTAAACAAAAAGAATGCAGCTGAAGCCATGTGCAAAATAGTATTCGTTTAGGCCCCACGTTGAAATTGGTCTGGACTAATAGGTCGGTTAATTCTTACCCCAGCCTTTGATCGGGTTAGGTGGGCTCTACATATGACCTACGTCTAATCCAACCTAATTTTGTCCTTGTGGATGCATATTTTAACCCAAACTTCTATCCAACCCACCCAATTACACCACTGCTGCATTTGCTATGAGGGTGTGTTTATTACGTGGGACTGCACATGATTGGGCATGACTGTGTACTATAACAATACAAAGCTCGTGTTTGACTACAACGCAATTGTGTTTAATGAGCTTTTAGTCTTAAATAAATAGTGAACACCTTCTACATGCACAACCACAAAATTCATGGATTTGTGGAAGACGGTTTTGTAGACATTGAAACTCTTGTAGTTTTTCTTCTCCTCACTTCAGCATCATCAATCTTTCTCTTCAATTTGTCTGTAGTTGGGTTCTGGTTATTTAATCATCAATTTTTCTCTCTCTATCTATAAATTTATTTTAGATCGCCACTCCATTTCAGTTCAGATCGGCCAAATTTCCTCACCAGATTCCAATCCAAAACTACATGCATATTCTCCATCTAATCTTACGAATTTCCTTGAATCTTCTGGAAATTGAAAGCGGAGAATACATCAAACTTGATGTTTTGAATCAAATTATTGCGCTTGCGCACACCTAGTTACAGGGTTTTGAGAATTGGGTACTGGATGATT
The DNA here is from genome assembly GCA_009720345.1 of Fragaria iinumae. Classification (NCBI taxonomy): domain Eukaryota; kingdom Viridiplantae; phylum Streptophyta; class Magnoliopsida; order Rosales; family Rosaceae; genus Fragaria; species Fragaria iinumae. Next base: position 17,026,703 of record CM019117.1, on the reverse strand, counting down.
TGTTGTTTTACTAGATGGATATTGATTGGAATTGTGTAATTTTTTTATGGATTAATTTCAGTTTACACCCTTGAAATTTAAGGTTAAAATCATTTCACTCCCCATACTTTTAATTTTGAAAATTTACCCCTTAAATTTTTCAATTTTCATAAATCATGCTCAATTGCTGAAATTTCGTCTAATTCAGACGTTAATTTTGACTTTATAACTCACTAAAAGGGCTAAAATAGTCTTATAACAACATAAATCGCCTTTTAGGATCTTTTTTCTAAGATTTCATATTATCATTTAACCTCCAAATTGGACGGAATTTTAGCAATTGTGTCTGATCTATGAAAATTAGACACTTTAGGGGGTAAATTTTCAAAATTAAAAGTATGGGGAGTAAAACGATGTTAACCCCAAATCTCATGGGGATAAACTGAAATTAATCCTTTTTTTTAAATTTCCGTGAATGACTGTAAGTTTAACCTTGTGTGTGATAACTGTGTACACCTTCGCTTGACTGGAAACCCATATGCCTTGACGAAGAATACAGACACCTTAGCTTGACTCGAAGAGAAATTATCACGCCCCAGTTCTTAAGTTATTTTACGGTTATTTACTTTATTGTTATTTTGGTCTTTTACCGTTTTAAGTAACCGTTTACTATTTAAGACTCCAAAAGCTGACTTTTGCTTATGTTTGAAATTTGGGAAAACTTTCTTCATGAAAGTCGTAGAGGATGTTATTACGAGTTCGTAGACATGCGCTATGCGTTAAAATCAGAATTAGCATGGAAAAGTTATCAATTAAAAAGGTAAGTTTTATTAGGGTATTATTTTGGGGTGTTAAATTTTAGAGTTGGGTTATGTTTAAGTTGGACCGGGCCCTTGTTTTTGGTCAAAGCCCAAAAATTATCTCTCTCTCTCTCTCTCTCTCTCTCTCTCTCTCTCTCTCTCTCCTTGCAGCTCTCCCGACTCAGAAACTTTCCGGCCGCCGTCCGGCCGAGATAGGAGGCGTGCTTGGTATCGATTTGAAGCTTGGAGCATCCTCTACAAGTCTAGGTAGGTGGCAGCCGGTGTCGCGCCGCCGTGAGGGAGCACGATCGCTGGGAAGGTGCGGCTGTGGCGCGGAGGTGTTCTTGCCGGAACTTCCTCCTTCGGCCGCCATAGCCGGAGCTGCTAGGCTCAAAAGGAAGCCCTCCTCTCGTACGTTCATCCCTCGAAAGGATTCCCTCCCTCTTGAGCCAGGTAAGGAGAAATCGATAAAGGAAATTCTAGGGCTTATTAGATGTTTTCGTTCGATTGGCATAGTTAGGCTTGGAATTTGTGTTTGTGCTAGTTAGGAAAGTTGTAGAGGAGATTGAGAAGAAGATGCTGTTAAAATTTGGTAGCTATTGGAGGTCGCCGGAGTCGGCCGTCGGCCGCCGCTGTTTTGGGAAATTTTATGATTTTAAATGTGGAATATTAAGGGGATGTTAATGATGTGAATTTAGGAATTTTTGGAGGAATTTTGGATAGGTTTGGGATTTTTCGAAGTTTGGTATTTTGGCCGTTAATTTGGATAGAATCTGGCTGTTAGATTATTGTTGTTTCGGCCCTAGAAGGTGGATTTAAGGCCGCCGGTATTTGTGGTGAAGTTTGGACGGTATCAATTTTAGGATTTGCAAAGTTGGGCAAGAATGATAGTAGATAAGGCCACATTTAATTTTGCCTATTTTTATATAAGCGTTGGTATATAGTTGAGGATTTAATTATATTCTTGGATCAGGACGTGAGGAAGCTCGAGCAGAAGAGGCTTCAGACCGACTTCAGGCTTAGGCCTAATTTGTGAGTGGACTTTTAGTTTAAATAATGTGCATGCAATTGTTTATTTGGTTGGACCATTGGACGTCATTTTTATTTGACGATTTTACTCATTGTGGTGAGTTACCGAAAATGGGCTTTTCGGTAAATTATAATATATTTTTAAGGAGGGTATGTATATAAATGCTAGCTAGCGATATGTGTCTGTCCGCCTTAATGACATAGTATATAACTGCATTATGGTGTGACGTGAGCGTTGGACGCAAGCGTAGTAGCCTTATATGAGTGTTTAATTCACATAAGGGGTATGGACACATATTTATACACCCGTATGTCCACCTTAATGGCGTAGTGTATCACCGCATTAAGGCGTGACGTGAGCGTTGGACGCGAGCGTAGTAGCCCTATATAGATTATTATTAATTTATATAAGGAGTATGGGCGAGTGTAAATACATACATATATATATATTTTAGCCTGAGAGGCTGTATTTTATTAAGTTTTGGAGACTAGCCGGAGCTAGTCAGATACTTGACAGTTTTTTGAGCTTTCGCATGCAGCATAATTTTTATGGAAATTAAATTGGGAAAGCATAAATGTTAATAAATATTTTCTTTATTTATTTTTGTCCACTCACTCTAATTTTTGCGAATGTTTTTCCCCTGAGCTCTTCGTTTTAAAAATGTCCAGTCTGCAGAGTTCGGGTTAGTACGAGTAGGAGACGACAAGGCATAGTTACCCATTTCTCAGCCACATTTCACCAGTAGGTTACTTGTTTAACCTACTAGGGTATTTTCTGGCTCCTCTAGTGTTTAGTAGCTCTGAATACTCTTTGGAGTTTATTGTATAATTTTTCTGGTGGTGTGCTAAGACTTATGTTTTATTTTAGAATATACGAAGTTTGTAATTGTTATATTCTCACTTTCGTATAATTGTGGGTTGATTTGAAAGATGCTTAATAATATTTAGGAAAGTAACACTTTAGTTTTCTAGGTTAGGGTTGTCCATTTTCAAGGGAGGTTTACCTAGCTTATCGGTAAATTTTCCTTGGAGGTGGTCCCCGCAAGACTTACTTCGGGATTCAGGGTGAAATTCGGGGTGGGTCTTAACAAAAATTGGGTATGTTAGCTTTAAAATGAGAACCATGTTAGATGTTGATGAAGTCCAGTTTACACCAAACATGAGTTAGGATACCATTTGCATAAGCAAAGCTTGAGTAGTCGAGACCAATTATAGAAATTAGAACAATTATAGAAATTAAGCGGGACTTTCACAATTTCATTAAACAAACATGCCCTGAGGGTGCGAGTTTAAAACTCATAGATTTCATTAGCGATTTCAATGGTCTAGAGGAACCCAATGGCTCTTAGCCGCCTCCCTTGTTTTTTGCTAAACCATCACCGCATCGGCTTGGGTCTCCAATGGCACACGACGACGCTGACTTTAAGCCGTACCCTCTAGGCATCAAGCCCTCATATGGAGGCAAATCTAAACCTTTCGTGGTCAATCAATCGTCACCCACAACCCTCATATATGAAGGAATCTTAGTTCTTCCCTCCCACGTAATGGCTTTGTATGTTCCAATCACTAGTACGAATTTTTCAAGTAAAGCTTGACCCTAACAAGCGCGGTTCAAAGCTTCGTGGTCTTTCAACTCCATAGAGATGAAGGTGGTGGTGGTCTGGATTAACCCAACACAACATGTTTTTGTCATGGGCGTCGAATGGTGAAGCCGAATCGAGCATTCTGTTAATGTGATTGGGTGGAGGCGAAAGGCAACGGTCATGTGGCTGACCAATCCCAATTTCAACAGCTTAATCGTTCGACGACATTTGTGGTTGTTGGTAGATGCGTCTGCTACTCTGCTGCGGAAGGCTCGAACTTGGACAAGAGGACCGCACTTCTCAATGAAACTCAAAACCTGAATTCTGATATGAGAGAGAAGTGTCTGTGAATTGGTGATGTATAATTGGATGAAAGGGCTCATATTTATGGATAGACTAAAAATGATTGATCAAGATAAAATATGACACGTGGCAGATTAAAATCTAAAACGCAATCTCATTAGCCTCTTATGTAAGGACACATGGAGCTAAAGTATATAACATATTCGAGATCCGAAATCTTATCGGAAATGTAATTATTGAGAAGATAGGCATAGTCGCGTGTCAGATAAAAATCTAACCCGCAATCTCACCTACCTATCAACATTTAACACGTGGCAATGTTACGTCATATTTGACTTTCGAAGTAAAAATAGCAAGTTACTAATTTTTTTTTTTAATTTTACCTAGGACAACATATTTATGTTAAATTATTATGTATGATTTATATAATTTATTGTTGTTAAATAATTATATGAAATGATTAAAAATTTGGGTATGAGTATGAGTTTTGGCATAATGGTTGGAGATGAAATATGAGTTTGAATAGTTATAATTGAGACAAGTCTTGTTATTCAATATTAAAACACTCAAAAAAAAAAATGAATCCTTAGAGGTAATGATGATACCTGCTCAGAGCATCTCCATTTAAATAGAAAAAATCTCTTGCCAAATAAAATTTGACAAATGACATGGATTGTTCAAAATTACCAAATGTCTACTCTAACCAAATGGTTATTTTGAATAATAATATATACAGATATATTTGACAGTATATATAAATAATAACTTTTCTCTTTCTTATCAATATCTTTATCATTTATCTTCTCCCAACGATCCCTTCTATTTCGTTGATTTTCTACAAGTTCATATCTTCTTATTTTCTCAAAAACTCTTCTCTAATATCCATACAACCCATGAAATTAAAAGACAAGAACAACATATCCAAGTAGATCAAGCTTTTTTTTCATTATCATTGTCCAATTCAAGCTTCACAAAGTCTCAAAAAGGAAAAATTCAAACTTCACAACCAATCCAACGCAACAATGGAGATGTTTGGTACTCCAACTCTCCCATCTTCTTGATTTCATTTCGATTCAATTTTGAAATGAAGGTCTTCCATGAGAGGTTTTGGTATGGGTAAGAAGAAAAAGAGAGAGGAGAAAGAGGGAGGAGAAGAGAAAGGATTCATGTTTGGTCTTCATATTATATATCTAATCTATTTTTCAGTTGGTATTTTGTTGGAAATTGGTGGGTTTCATTTAGGATTTTGTGGGTCATGAAGCAGCTTTGATGTTCTTGGTTAATCTGGGTTTTTATGGCTGAGAGGCATAGAACTGTTAGAAGAGAGAAACGAGAAGCAAAAAGCAAAAGAAACAGGGAGATGAAGAGGGGGACGATTTAGTTTAACCGTAGACGGGGGAATTGTGACTATGTCAATAGACCAAATGATACTGGACGTGATTTTATTTACCTTGAACTTATACTTTCAGAACAAATTATACTAATATTATGGTTTTCTTCAATTTATTTTTCTTTGAAAAAATATATGTAGGATGAGATGAGAATGTAGGGTGAACAAAGTAGAATCGAGAACATGGTATTTTAGGGTCTTGTAAATGGGTGAACAAAGTAGATTTACATTTAAAAATATTGAAGTGTGGTGTGAAGAGAATGTGGGGTGAGCAAAATGGTTTGTAGGGTGACAATAGACGCACTTTTTAGTTTAACTGTTAGACGGGGAATTGTGACGTATTCGTGTCGGAATTTGAACGTATTAGTTTCTACGACTTTTCAACCTTGCACAGGGAGGATGCTTTGAAAAGTAAAAAAGTATACAAGAGACTCTTTGACTGGTCAACACTATATCAAATTTAACGTCAATTAAAACATCTACTTACGGTTAAAGTAAGAGGTTATAATCGAAGGATTTCAAGATCAAAGTCTCAACCACGACTTCGTCGACTTCCAACTCGCACTTCTCAAATGACAGGAACCAAAGAATGGAAGAACAATTGTGGCTTATAGTAACATGACAGCTTGACAAACATCCATGGTCTAATTAGAGCGACAGAGAGGGATCATGCTCAAGAGTGATAGACATGTACATGAATCTACTTAATATTGAGTATCATATCTCACCTAATAATGTAGGTGTCACAATCTTGTGGCTAGTCTCATCATGAACAGTGACAAGAAATGACATGACCAGAATAGTGAGGGAGCAAAGTCGTGACACGTGTCACCAACTCTGATAAACCGTTGCCTAAGAGAAACTGAGGTGTACAGATACGTCATGAGAGTAAGGTTATATCACTCTAAGACGTGTGAATGTGTATACGGGTACAATGACATCATGCAATGTGATACTAGCACGTCAGAAAGTAAGCTCATGAACATATGCCAAAAACAAAGTCCACGCTCCAAATAGCAAGTCACAACGACCTCCTCCAAGCCCTATAAAAGGGAAGCTCTCTTCATTCATTCCACACACACGAAAATACACTCACATTCTTTTTAGAAAAATCTCCACTACTTTTATCTAGTCTAACCACTTTACCATCAGAGGTTGATAGACCGGCATCACGCCAGTAACAAGGCAATCAATTACTCTTCTTGATAGGTCTCGTCAACTACTTCAGCATGGCCCTTACAACATCACCATTTTGAACCTTCAGTAAAACGATTCAAGCTCCATGAAGAAAAGATGAAACCCTACTCCTGAGCATGAAGTCCTCTTTAACCTGAGTGCGATAAAATTTTTCATCTTATTTTCTTGTATTTATTACTCATAATTATAGATTAATAACTTTTCGTTTAATTTTCTTTATATTTTTAAACGCTGTGACAAAATGTTTTCGAGAAATTTCATTTTTTTTTTGTTTCTGATAAGAACAAATAAAAATTAGGATAGTCCACGAAAAGTTACAGGGGTCACAATAGCGATACAAAACACATGCCCCCATGGCATTGCTTTCGTTGCAATCGCACTAAATGTTGCTTAACATCAAAGACTGTAGCCCTCTTTGGAATTATCATCATCTCCTCCCCACCTAAACCCACACACAACTCACTCAAACCTTCCACTAAATCTAGTCAAACCCAGGCTCTCTCCTTCTCTCTCTCTCTCTCTACAAAAATGGCGGAGGAAACGGAGTCGACGTCGATTCCACTGAGTCAAGCTGAGAACGGCGGTCCCGATCCCGAAGACCCCGCCAAGTCACCCCCACCCTCTCCCAACTCCTCCACCCGTAAGGTACTCTCCGCCCTCCATTTCTTCCTCCTCCACGTGTACGGTCTCTGAAAGCCGATCTCTGATTCAGGTTTCAGTTAATTTAGTTGGAACTTATGTAGTAAGTATATTGTGCTGAATGTAATGTTGTTTTTTCGATTGTTGTTTCCAGGCTTGTTGTTTTGTTCTCCAGAGTTGGGTGTCTAAGAAGTTTATGACCGGAATGTAAGTAGCAACTATCATGTTTTGCAGCATTGAGATGGTCCTTTCTGATGTTTAGTGCTTGATTAGATTCGCAGGATTAACCAAGCCTAGAGTTGTCTTGAATTGTTTGCAGTGTGGTTCTTTTTCCTGTTGCTGTTACGTTCTTTGTTACATGGTGGTTCATCCAGTTTGTTGATGGGTTCTTCAGTCCGCTCTACGAGCAGCTTGGCATTGAGATCTTCGGTGAGTTATGCATGGGTTAATCTTTGATGAAAACCGGCTTTGAGAAGTGAGACAAAGAGCCAAAATCTTGATAGTAGTTATTGCTTTCTTGTTTCTAGAGTTGGTACAAATTTTTATTTGTTATTTTTTATTATTAAATTATTTATTTTGTATTTTTATTTCGGCATTGGTTGTATAACTTTTGGTGGTGCAACTCTTTAGGACTGTAAAATTGCGGTAGTTTTCTGTATTGAGAAATGAGAACATAAATTTTGAAAATTTGAGGTAGGAAGGTAGGCAAGATAATACGAAGGGTTTTGAAAGTACAGGGAAGATTACATAGTCACTGAGGATTTGCTTGTCCATTGAGATGAAACAAATTGATATTTGATTAACCCCATAGTTTAAGTCTAGATGTGTTTAACGATAAACTAAATAAAGTTAATGATGGAGCTTGAGTCTCTTAGGAATGGTTGTTGTTGCATAAAATCTAAAAAGCTTAGGTTGTAATGCCAAGTAGATAACAGACGCAGGGCAGAAATGCTATGATGATTTAATGCCAAATGGGATTTAGTCAATGCAGGGCATTGACTTTCACCTTGGGGGAGTGCTGGGGTTTTCATTGGTCTGTCGCTGAAAATGGTTGGTGTAGAATTATGAGCTTGTAATGAGTGCCCTCCTGATAAGTTAAATGATGTTAATCTTTCCACATATATCTCATTGGAGAACCATGTTTATCTTTATAATGTGAAAATCTCTCAATTTCTTGCTTTACTCAGTTTTAAATTCTTTACTGAATGGTGTGAATCCCGTGTGTCTGAACTCTCAAGGCTCTTCGTTTGTGATGCAGGACTTGGATTTGTCACATCCTTACTTTTTGTATTCTTTGTTGGTGTCTTTGTTTCGTCATGGATGGGTGCCACTGTTTTCTCTCTTGGAGAATGGATTATAAAGAAAATGCCTTTTGTTAAGCATATCTACTCCGCCTCCAAACAAATTAGTGCAGCAATTTCTCCAGGTAATACTTCATCGATTTCTGTTTATGAATGGTGACCATGCATTTTGTTGCATAGAGAGAAAATGAACAAGTACTTGAATACAGTAGGATGGAGTAGTAGGAACTGCATGCTTGTATTACGTGGCATGCGGCCATGTGCTGTCCCATAAAGCCATTGCAATTTTTCAACTCAAGTGCACCCAGTGTGTTCTTAACAAAGAACAACCACTATTTTTTCAGTCTGATGAAGTGAAAATAGGATTGTCATAATTAAAAAACCACTCCCAGCCTATACATCCGCTTAGTATAAATTGTGAGTGAAAGAGGATCTCAAATTTACAAGATGTAAAGCTCTCGCTTTTCCAGGGATGCAGCGCATCTTAGATAGAGCACATGTACATTTTCAGTGACTTAGTAAAACCAGAACATTAGTCCCCGCATTTGCATTCATTTGAGACTAATACATTTTATTATTAAATTAAGTCATGCAGAAGTCCAGTAATCTGTTTAAAGTGATTTAGTACGTTGTGCATTTACTTCAGCAAGAAACTTTCTTTATTTTAATAGAATCTAACCGCTAATCTCCCCTGCACCTGGCACCCACAAAATTCGAATGAATGGTAGTATTGACACAATGTAATTTCAGCAATATGCTTTTATTTGGATTTTGGGCTGAGACGACATTTTCCTTGCAGACCAAAATACAACAGCTTTTAAGGAGGTAGCAATTATCCGTCATCCACGTGTTGGCGAATATGCTTTTGGGTTTATCACATCAACCGTTACCCTTCAGGTTCTCATTTTTATGTTTTGTTTACTGTCTAAAATAGTCTTGTGGTTGATATTCTGTATTTCAAATGCAAAGCTTTATATTTTTAGAAATTGTTAGAAAAGGCCCTAAACTCCTAAAGGCTACCCATGTCAAAGTTGTTTGGCATTGAATAATGTGGTGTTCCAACTTCGGTGTAGAAGGTCTTTGACAATGTATTCTCATTATCAGCATCTGTAGAACATTGTTGGGGATAATGATCTGCCCTGGGAAGCTGACAAACTTTAAATGATATATATCTGGTAGAAGTTGGTGAATACGTGGGACTTGAAAACAGAAGATAAATATGTCCGTACTTTCTTTGTATATCATTCCTTCATACCATTGACCAGACAAAACAGAAGATACTATTGAATAAATAATTGTTCCATTCGATTGATAAAAAGGATCATACTATTTGGTTTTAGTTTTCTTCTTCCTATTCATTATGTTTCCTCACTCACTAGTCACTACTATTTGTTATACAGTTTGTTTGCAAAGAAATGTTGTCCTAGATCAGGAGGATATTTGTCCTTTATTCCAACAAAAGAATTAACTTTGGGCTTGGGATTTTTGACTAGCCACCAAGTATGTCAATTAGTGTCTTTTGATTTGATGTGTCATATAGTTGCTAATATTTGTTTCTGTCTTTTTTCTTCTTTCTTTTCTTGTCAGAGAGATAACGAAGATGAAGAGTTGTGTAGTGTTTTTGTCCCAACGAATCATCTATATATAGGTGATATATTTCTTGTTAACTCCAACGATATCATAAGACCAAATATGTCTATCCGAGAAGGCATAGGTATGTCTAATCTTTTGTCAGTTTACCATGTTGTTGTATTGCAAACATATGCATCTTTGTTTATTGATTTTATTTGAGGGAGGCGAGGAATGATTGCTAAGTGATATGTAATGTTTTACATGTCCATGCTATTTACAATTATGCTTGGCTCTCAAAAGGGATGGTTTAATTGGTAAACACCCATGCTGTTGGCAGCATACAAGGGTGGAACTAGGAAAAATTTTAGGGGAGGACAGAGGCACATGATACACTATTTTTGTTTACTAGAAACTACCTGGGTTAGGCACCCCTTTTGGGTGGGCTTGCCATTAGCAGCATAGGCTTTGAATAAGGCTCTTCTAGATCACTTTTGGCCGACCATGACTTCCATGTTCTTGTTGTAGACGTGGGTTGAGCTCTCTGCACTTCAGGTTTTCCCTTGATGTGCTGGTGAAGTTCCATTACATTTCCAATTTCTCCCTTTAATTTGAAGCATGATTTTAGTTGTACTCTTTGTACCGGTTCATATAATTGTGCTCAGTAGTAACAACATAGGTGGTTACCCTTAAAAGATGAACATGTGATCCTAATGCGTACTGTCGAAAGGGAATGTATCAATATAATGGTTTTCTTTTCTTTCCAATCATGCAGAGATCATTGTTTCCGGGGGTATGACGATGCCCCAAATCATTTCTCCTCAAGAAAGGGTTACCCAACAGAATGATAAAATTCCTTTAAACAGAATAAAGTGATGTCATGTCATCAAACAAGAGATATTCCTGGTAAGATTATAAATCTTTCCCCGTCTGCCAAGATGTACCAAGCGCATCAAAGTCTTCAGTGTGCTGGATGTCTGAAACTATGAGATTAGGTTGTTCATAATAGTAGGCTCTATGATGAAATAGTACGTCTCTTTTTTTTTTTTGTAGTAATGCTCATGTTGGAATTGCATTTGTATACCATTTAATTATGCATCTGTGTTCATTCATATGACCAAATGATTCTATTAAGTATATATAAATTTGTTGAGCCACCCACTAACAATGGGCACACTTCCTGCATCTTGTTTATGATGAGATAATTACCCCCAACTGCTCCTAATCCTGCAATTAGTACCTCTGGAAAATCAACATGGATGTCAAAAAACTGTGTAATGATGTTCTTGCAAATACTCAGATTCAGTTGGAAGCAACTCATGGTGAAACTTCGTCCATTTTCTAGAGGAGAACTCCAATTTTTATTTATTAGTTTTTTCACTGTGCACCTAATATTGTTCCAGCATATGATTAACCTACATTGGGCAACATAGTCCAGCATAGGTTGAAAATAAGCTCCAAAAGAAGAAAAAGAGAAGGATTACCATGTTGAATTGAATCTGCTCTCCCACTTGGAAGGTCATCCATCTCTAATTTGAATCAGCCTCCCAGCTGCTATGGAACTTGCTGATGCAAATTTCATTTGGGGACGTTTGTTCTCTACGCCCTCCATCGTTTGGAGTCTCTGACTCTCTGCCTCATGTTCTTCTTGGTTGTTCTAAAATTTAGTTATCTAGTGGTCTATTGTGCAAGTGTACGTCGTTTTATGAATTTATTCCAGAACTACAAACAATTAAGCCTAGTTCAAACACACAAATTGTCATGAGCTATTAGCCTCATCAACTGCATGACTGAACCACCACATGACACTGTTACGTGGTAGTCCAGAACCACTGTCAAAATGTTCAAGAGAATATATAAACAGGTTTTGCATATTAGGATAAAAAAGACCAAAGTGCTTCTGGTTCTTATTGAATAAACCCTTCAAGGGAAGTGCCCGCCAGGAAAATAGGATTGGCTTTGTTATAATCCGTTTTTCTTTCTATGGCAAAGGATTTGATATAATCCTGAAAGACCCAAATCCAAATTCCAGCTGGGAGATGCATAAGGTCATAACTTGTGTATAAATTTCATGGTCAGAGAAGTTTTGGTGGGGATGATATCCATAGTCTCGAATGACGATGATTTGGTTAATAGATTTGGATCGATGATGATTGGCTTGGCATTTTGGTAAATTTTTGCTGCTATACTATTTGTATAATGAGGGAGGAAAATGTCATGGAGAGTCTTGTCTACGTTGAAAAATCAGATGTGGATTTCTTCTCACCTGAATCTTGTTTCTGCATTGCATCCATGAGGAAGAACATGATTGGAAGACTTCTGCCTTGGAAGGAGAGCTCAGTAAATCGGATCTCCAAGGACTGCATTCGGTATGAGAAGAGAAGTATATTACCAGAGGAAAGAAAAATGATTTTTTTTTAAATATCAAAATGATATATTAATAATTCACAAGCCAGAGAAAGCCATTATATATTCTCCCTCTACCGATATGATATATCAAAATGATAAAAAGTTTGTTACTAAGTCACCGTGATACATAGATTAGACTCCTCATACATAATTCATTGTTAGGATTGGAAATGGCCTTACTAGATAGACTGGTCGTGGTTCGACAACTGAGCTAGTGTTGTATACATTGCATAGTATTAGAGCCGGTTCATGCATTCAAATAAATGATTGTTTAATTTTCTCCAATGTCTTACCTTAAAAACGCTTAAAATACATGTCTGGTTCACGCACTCAAATAGATGGTTGTTTAATTTTCTCCAATGCCTTACCCAGCTTGATCTACATGTTAATACAACTCAATCGAGGATGATGATTTATAGTGTCTTATCACATCTAGACTATACCAAGTAAATGAAATAAAAACCTTTCGAGTCCTGTGAAAAGCATGGATCTATCTATTCACAGAGTATTAAGAGCATATGCAACAATGGACTAAAATGCTGGGTTGGATGAAGGAAGGGATCAAAAACAACATCCACCGGTAAAGAATTAGCCTGGGTTAGATATGAGATCCATGTGAGACCCACATAGTTGGGTTAGCAGCTGGGTTAATCCTCAACTCATGTATTGGTTTGGAGTAATTGAGACGTGGGGCCCATTTTCTTGTTTGTCAAAGATAAACAACCACTCCCCATGTGCAAAAGTTGTCACATGTAAGAACAAAAATAATTGTTTATCATTCAAAAATCATTTTTATACTATGTAAATAGTAATTAGTATTTAGATTGATCTCATTGTTGTATTGTTCAACCAAAAACTAAAGACTGATGTTGATGAATAATGTATCAACTCGGGTTGAAAATTGGTCTAACCCACATAAAATGGGTGCATTTGCTCTACGACCATCTCCAACCCTTACTCTAAAACCTATAACAGGTTTGAGTTTTGTGAAATTTAATCTCTAACTCACTATCCAAGTCGAGCTAAAATATGATTTATCTAAAATGTGTCATATTTTGACTCAACCAAATAGGACAAAAACATATAATTAATGAGTGAGTGTGTGTGGGCTAGTGTCATAGTTTATTAATATAAAACAATTAATGATTAAAATATGTTTGGATTTTTACTCAATTTAAAATCAAACAATGATATAAAAATCAAAATAGGTTTGGGTCTTGACTCCATGGGTTAGAGATGCAAAACCTATGAATATTTGTAGGTTTGGTTGGCCTAAAATTTGAATCTAGGTTTAGGTTACAGACCAATAGTTGGAGATGCAACAATGTGCTTTTGAAGCTATGCTTGTGTTTTAGGTGAAGGGTACTCGTTCAGGCACTATGAAGACCCAATGCAATACAAACATGACACTGATCCTGACGCTATCGAAGCTACTTCGTCTGAACCTCTCCTCTGGGTCATCACCAACCCCTCAAAACCTCACCAAGATCATATCTTTCTGCGCAGCATCGCCTTCTTTGGATTCGGGTAGTGCCCTTCACGCCATTGTTATCAAGCTGGGTTTCTGCTTCAATGTCTATATACGCAGCGCACTCGTCGACATGTACGGCAAATGCAGCAAGTTGTGTAATGCTCAGAAGGTGTTCGACGAAACGCCTCACAGAAATGTAGTGACTTGGAACTCTCTGATTTCTGGGTACTTGCATGCAGGCTCGCCACTAAGAGCAGCTCGTTTGTTTCTGGACATGTTAAGGGTCGGAGAAGAGCCGCCGACTTCGTTTAGTTTTTCGGGCGTGTTGGTGTGTTGCGCACAGTTGGAAGCTGAGGAGCTTGGAGCTCAGGTTCATGGGTTGAGCTTGAAAATGGGGCACTGTGATGATGTTGTGGTGGGGACAGGGTTGATAGATATGTATTCCAAGTGTGGTAAGGTTGGTGAGTCGCGGCGTGTGTTTGATCAAATGCGGGACAGGAATGTTGTGACTTGGACTTCCATGGTTACTGGGTGTGCGCAGAGTGGACTGTCTGATGAGGCAATGAGTTTGGTGAGAGAAATGCTGAGGTTGGGTCTAAAGCCTAATTATGTTACTTATAATAGCTTGTTGAGTTCATATCCTAGTTGGGATTGTTGCAGGCAAATGCATTGCCGGATAGTGAAAGAAGGGTTTGATTCTAATGTGTATATTGCGGTTACCCTTTTGAGTATATATTCGGAGTGTAATAGTAGCTTGGAGGACTTCTGTGCGCTTTGCTCATGTGTTGCAGTGTGGGATCAAATCTCATGGAATGCAGTGATTGCAGGTTTTTGTAATATCGGGAGCAGTGAGGAAGCTCTGGAGTGTTTCTCTGAAATGAGGCAGGCCGGTGTTCCGGTGGATTTTTTCACATTTACAAGCATCTTAAGAGCAGCAGGAACTGTTTCAGCACTTGTTGAGGGAAAGAAAATCCATGCTCTCATCTTCAAGAGTGGACATGTTTCAAATTTATGTGTTCAGAATGGGCTTGTTTCAATGTATGGAAGATGCGGTGCCATCCATGACGCGAAGTGGGCATTTACTTTGATGAAAGAACATGATGTGATCTCCTGGAATTCATTATTATCAGGTTATGCACATCATGGATTTGGGAAGGAGACTGTTGAACTGTTTGAACAAATGAGAAGAACAGAGGTCAAACCAGATAATACGACCTTCCTGATTGTACTAACGGCCTGTAGCCATGCTGGTTTGTTGGACAAAGGGCTTGAGTATTTCAATCTTATGAGCAATGACGATTTCCTTACACCACCCAAGATGGAGCACTACGCTACCGTTGTTGATCTTTTTGGTCGGGCTGGAAACCTTCATGAAGCAGAAGCCTTTGTCGGTAGCATGCCAATAGAGCCAGGTGCCTCAGTATACAGAGCTCTACTTAGTGCTTCCCAAGTTCATGGAAACAAGGAACTTGCTTTTCATTCTGCAACAACGCTTCAACAACTGTGCCCAAATGATCCTGCTACTTACATACTGCTATCAAATGTGTTGTTGACAAGAGGCTCCTGGGATGATGCAGCAGGAGTACGGAAGCTTATGTATGACAGAGGAATAAGAAAAACTCCTGGTTATAGTTGGATTTGATTCAACACTACAATATGAAGAAATGATGGATACAACAACTTTTGAGATGGACATAAGTACATAAATATACCCGTTACCAAATAATTTTCATATCTTATTCACTCAAATTTGATGTGAATATGTTCCTAGTTGACTAGTTCTCTTGATCATAACCCAAGTAGAAAGTATCTTGTTCTACTTGTAATCTAGTTGACCAGTTTGTTTCAAGTCTAATCAAGTACATTATATAGTGCCTTTGCTAATCTATGCTTTTTCAGTTTTTTGAAATTGAATCATCTGAGTTACAATTAAATTTCAAACAATTGTAAATGCAAACACCATTTATGCACTACTAAAAAGATTTGGAATGGAAATTCGAGCATTTCTTTGCAGCGAATGTGTTCCTAGTTTTATTGAATCGTAACTTATGCAGTAAATATGTTGTTCTGAATGTATTGTTGTTTTCAGGCTTGTTGTTTTGTTCTCCAGAGTTGGGTGTCAGAGAATGTTATGACCGGAATGTAAGTAGTAAATATCCTAATATCTGCAGCGTATATATTCCTTTCTGATGTTTAGTTCTTAATCAGATCACAGGATTAACTAAGTCTAGTGTTGTCTGCAGTGTGGTTCTTTTTCCTGTTGCTGTTACGTTTCTTCATTACATGGCGGTTCATCCAGTTTGTTGATGGGTTCTTCAGCCAGCTCTATGAGCAGCTTGGCATTGAGATTTTCGGTAAGTTATGAATGTATGTATGATTAGTGATCTTTGCTGAAAATTAACTTAAATAGTGAGGCAAACAGCCAAAATCTTGATAACCTCTGGTGGTGCAAATTTTCAAGTCGGTACAAATTTTCAATTTATTTTACCTTTTTAGTTTTGGCATCGGTTGTATAACCTCTGGTGGTGCAACTCTTAAAAACTGCAAAATTGGGGTAGTTTTCTGTATTGAGAAAATGGGAACATCAATTTTTGATTTTGAGGAAGGTTGTCAAGATAATACGAAAGGTTTGGAAAGTGCAGGGAAGATTAAATGGTCCCTGAGCATTTGCTTGTCCATTGAGATGAAACAATATGATATTTAATTAACCCTATAATTTAAGTCCAGATGTGCTTAACGATGAACTAAATACAGTGAATGATGGAGCTTCACTCTCTTAGGAATGGTTGTTGTTGCATAAAATCTAAAAAGCTTAGGTTGTAATGCCAAGTAGATAACAGACGCAGGGCAGAAATGCTATAATGTTTCACTGCCAAATGGGTCAATGCAGCGCATTAACTTTTCACCTTGGTGGAATACTGGGGTTTTCGTCGGCTTGTCGCTGAAAATGGCTTGTGCAGAATTATTAGCTGTAATGAGTGCCTTCCTGATAAGTCAAATGATGTTTATCTTTCCACATATATCTTTTGTCTTTATAATGTGAAAATCTGTTAACAAAAAATTTCTTGCTTTACTCAGTTTTCTCTTAATTTCTTTACTGAATGGTGTGAATCCCGCGTGTCTGAACTCTCAAGGCTCTTTGTTTGTGATGCAGGACTTGGATTTCTCACATACTTACTTTTCGTATTCTTTGTTGGTGTCTTTGTTTCCTCATGGATGGGTGCCACTGTTTTCTCTCCTGGAGAATTGATTATAAAGAAAATGCCTTTTGTTAAGCATATCTACTCCGCCTCCAAACAAATTAGTGCCACAATTTCTCCAGGTAATACTTTTATCTATTTCTGTTTCTGAATGGTGACCAAGCATTTAATTGCATAAAGTGAAAATGAACAAGTACAGTACTTGCATACAGTAAGATGGAGTTGTAGGAACTGCATGCTTATATTACGTGGTCCCAAAAAGCCATTGTAATTCAAGTGCACCAGGACTGTTCTTAACAAAGAACAGCTATTTTTCAGTCTGATGAAGTGAAAATAGGATTGTCTTGATTTTTAAGATGTAACACAAGATGTAAAAGTGAAAGAGGATTCTCAAATACAAGATGTAACACGCTTGCTTTTGCAGGGATGCAGCGCATCTTAGACAGAGCACATGTATTTTGCAGTGACATAGTAAAACCAGAACATTAGTCCCCGTGTTTGCCTTCATTTGAGAATTGAGACTAATACATTCTATTATTGACTTAAGTCATTCAGAAAATCTTAATAGTCTGCTAATCTGTTTAAATTAACAAAGTACGTACATTGTGAATTTACTTTAGCAAGAGATTTACTTACAGTAATAGAAGCTTACTGCTAACCTCCCCTGCACCTGCCACCCAGAAAATTTGAATGAATGGTATTATCTTAAATGATCCTAAAACGCAGACCAACTCACTAACTCTGTAAATGATCCTAAAACGGATGTCGCATGTTTACGTTGATCACCCCGCAGCAGCGCGCGGGTTGCTGGCTAGTCGCATCCTATTGCATGGGAATCTCTTCACTTCATCTGAGACATTATCACAAGGCCATCACATCTACCCACCAATCCCTCCACTTCTCCTCAGTACCTTCCTTTCTCTCAATACCCTTCTCTCGATCCTCCTCGAATCCAAACCCTCCAAACCCAAAAGGCGCGCATCAGTCAATCTCTTACAACTAGGCCTTTCACACAACCCCAAGACAATCCATGCCCAAAGTTCTTGCATCGGGCTTTTGACAAGATGTTTTCCTTGCCAGTCTTCTTCGAGATTGATTTTTGATGGTTTGGAAGTTAAGAGGCGGTTATGGCAGGGTACGTGAAAAGGGGAAAAAAGTGAGGCAGCTTTGAAGTTGTTTTGTCAGATGAGAGACACTGATGTTGTTCCTGATAAGTATGTGCTCTCTGCTCTTCTGACTGCATGTTCTGCCCTCAGGTTCATTGTAGGCGGCAAGCAGATCCATGCTTATGTGCTGAGAAGGCAAACAGAAATGGATGTTTTGATTTAATAGATTTCTATTCCAAGTGCGGTCAAGTCCTGGCAGGACAGAAACTATTTGATAAGGTGGTGGATAGGGACCTTATGCAAAACTCGATGCACGTGGAGGCCGTTAAGCTATTTTCTGAAATGACCAGATTAGGTTGGAAGCCAGACGTATATGGGTGTAGTAGCATTCTTACTTCATGTGGTTCACTTGAGGCTCTGAAAAATGGGAGAGAAGTGCACGCTTATACTATCAGGGTTGATCTTGTCTACGAATATTATGTGAAGAACAGTTTGATTGATATGTATGCAAAATGTGATTCCCTGAATGATGCAAGAAGAGTTTTTGACTCCATGACTGACCATAATGTGGTCTCTTACAATGCAATGATTGAAGGATAATCAAGACAGGATAAGTTGGCTGAAGCTCTGGATCTTTTCAATCTGATGAGGCTTAGATCGGTCCAGCCTAGTTTCTTAACAATTGTCAGTCTTCTTGGTGTCTCAGCTGCTTCATTGACCTTGAAATTAAGCAAGCAAGTTCATGGGCTGACCACCAAGTACGGGTTATCCTTGGATATTTTTGTTGGCAGCGCTCTCATAGATGTTTATTCCAAGTGTTCATGTACTCGCGAAGCTAAATTTTTTGGAGATGAATGAAAAGGACATAGTAGTATGGAATGCAATGTTTAGCGGATATGCCCAACAGCAGGAAAGTGAAGAGGCTCTTAACTTGTACTCTGAACTACAGGTATCGAGACAAATTCCTAATGAGTTTACTTTTGCTTCTGTAATCTCAGCAGCCAGCAGCCAGCAGCCAGCAGCCTAGCAAGTATCCAGCATGGTCAACAGTTCCACAGCCAGATCATTAAAGTTGGTCTTGAGAATGATCCTTTTGTCACAAATGCCCTTGTGGATATGTACTCCAAGTGTGGAAGCATTGAAGAGGCTCACAAACTATTTGACTCCAAAACTTTAAAAGATGTTGCCTGTTGGAATTCCATTATCTCAACGTATGCTCATCATGGAGAAGCAGAACAAGCTCTCCTGATGTTTGAAAGAATGAAATGACGGCATAGAACCCAACTATATCACATTTGGGGGAGGGGGGCAATCAGCTTGTAGCCATGCAGGCCT
Organism: Fragaria iinumae; assembly: GCA_009720345.1. Classification (NCBI taxonomy): domain Eukaryota; kingdom Viridiplantae; phylum Streptophyta; class Magnoliopsida; order Rosales; family Rosaceae; genus Fragaria; species Fragaria iinumae. The sequence goes on along the minus strand of CM019117.1, from coordinate 17,007,392 downwards.
TGTGGAAGATGGGCTTTGTAACTTTGAATCGAAGCCTTGGTTTGGAATCGAACCAGGGATAGACCATCATTCTTGCATTGCTTCTCCTGGGACGTGCCGATAAATTATCTGAAGCTAAGGAATTTATTGAGAAAACGCCAATGAAGCCAGCAGCAATTCTATGGAGGAGTTCACTGAGTGCGTATACAGCTGCAGGTAATGTTGAATTGAGGATCTATGCAGCAGAAAAGGCAATTTTGAGTGATCCGATGGATAGTGAATCGTATATCTTACTTTCAAATATTTATGCAGCTGAAGGTATGTGGGATGATGTCAAGAGGGTGAGGGAAAAAATGGAGTATAATGGTATAGTGAAAGAAACTGGACCTAGTTGGGTCTAAGGAGGGAAACAGTGGTTGACAAGCCTGTTTGCTGGAAAAAAAAAATAAAAAAATAAAAAAAGATCATTGCGAAACTAGTCTATTTTTTTCATTTTCAGTTGATCTGATTTTGCAGATCAAAGGAGTGTGTGTCTGACATTACAACATTTACGGTACATACATGATTAATCATGCTAAGTGAAACTGTCAACGGCATGAGCCCCAGAACAACTATGAAATGAAAATATGCAGGTGCACGTTTCTGAACTCTGAGGTGAAGCTTAAGCTTGACATGCAAAATCTTGGGCTTCATCTTCTTTTAGTTCAGGTATTTAAGCTGGTGAACTAATCTTGGCTTTGACTGCAAAAGGATTACCATCTGAAATTCATTGCAATGATAATGGAGGAAGACTCTTTGTTGATATTGAAACGGAAGTTGCATTCAAGAGACTGGTATAGACATCATTGGAGTTTGGAGATGACATGGTAGTCTAAAACGGAAAGAGTGATTATAATCGTGTACATGCATGAAAGTTGAATGTGCAATTAATATTCTTCATTTTTTTTTTTGCTGGTTAAAGAATGTGAGAGTAAAGTTCAGAGGAGAGAGAGTTCAGTTATTATGTACGATGGGAAAATATCCTTTCGTGATCTTTTGGTCATTGAATTACTGTGACCTTATGCACGGGGTTTTCGGAGGTTGACCGTGACATTTTCTATGTTGTTTATTACCCATCATATCAGTTTCATTTTGTTTTTCATAATGGGATTCTAATTTGTTGTCTTTTTATGTATTTTGTCAGGGATATTAAACCCAAAGAAGCGAGCTTGACAAACAGAAAGGTACATAGATTTTCCTTTAATACTTTGATACTGCCTGTCAATCAAAAGAATGAATTGTGCAAGTTTCTGAGTTAATAGTTTCTGGTCACAAAAATATTGGGTTTCACAGGAGAACGGGCAAAAAGAAATATGTGGGATAAAAAGCAGCTCTTGCAGGGTGGAGTGCTCCATGCCGTAAGTTGTGTATTCCTTAAAATTTCAATTTCTGTATGTTGGGGTTCTGTTATTCTCTTGTTTGCAACTTGATATGATTTCTAATTGTTTTATGTTCATTGCTCATATTTCCAGACTTTTGGAACCAAAAGAAGAGAGTTTGACAAATGAGAGTTTGACATACAAGCATATCAGTGAGATTTTTCTGTTTCTGTAGTATGAGGTTTCACAGTTGACATGCAAAACGAGACGAGTATGGTAAAATGCAGTCCTTGCAGTGTTGAGTGCTTGAAGCCGTAAGTTGCTTTTTGTGCTTCCTGTAATTTCACCTTTTATATGTTGGGATTATCAATTGTATAATACGCAGCTTGATATGTTATCTGATTGTTTGAGGTCTCAAAGATTTTGAACTCGGAGGAGAGAGTGCAACTAAGATAAAGGCTTTAAGAAGTTTTTTTTATTTTTTTTATTTTTTTTATTGTTCATAGTGCTTTCCTATCCAAGGAATCATTTGGCTTTTACAGTAGTTTTTAATGACTGAATTTGGGTTCAGGGGGAAACAATCGAGATAAAAAACAGCCCCAGCATGGTTGACCCGAACTCACGGTTAGTTGTTCTCTATTGTTTTGAGTAATTTCTACATGTTGGGAATAGCTGTATTTTGTAAACCGGTCCAAATGATTTGTGATTGTATGTTTCAGGTACTTTGAACCCAAAGAGAGTGTGATAAACAGTAAATAGGCGAGACGCCGTAAGCGAAACTCAAAGAAAAAAGTGAAGCACATGTCTTTTGATTTATTAGTTCCCTGGAATCAGTTGGATCTGTTTGTTTTTGAGGTATATAGTTTCTGATAACAAAATTGGGTTTTACAGGAGAATGGCCAAATATAAATATGTGAAATTAAAAGCAGCTCTTGCAAGGTATAAGAGCCTCCGGGTTGGATAGGTAGTAGAGATTGGAACTTCTATCGAAATAGCTACATCAAAAGACAGGTATAGCCAAACAGAAGGTTCTTTTCAAGAGCAAATCAGATTATTTCGTATTTTACAAATATTTATTTCTTATATTGAGAAAAGTGGTGAATGGAAACTTAGAAGAGTGCTCCATGCCGTCAATTTTATCTTCCCTACAATTTCAGTTCTGTAAGTTGGGGTTCTATTATTCTCTTCTTTGCAACTCTATATGATTTCTGATTGATTGTTTTATGTTCATTGCTCACATTTCCAGACTTTTGGAACCAAAAGAAGAGAGTTCGTCAATCAAGAAGGTAGAAAAACATGTCAGTGAGATTTTTCTGTTTCTTTATTTCTGTAGAGCCTTTTTATGAAACAATCAGTTCCCTGTGGCTGTTTTTATTTCTAAATATGAGGTTTCACAGGTTGGCATGCAAAACGAGACGTGCAGCGTAAAAAGCAATCCTTGCAATGTTGAGTGCTTGAAGCCGTACGTTGTTTCTACCAGCCATGGTCATCTCAGTGGAAGATACAGCCAAGTTCCAAAACCGACTGCGGCAAGTCAATGCATCAGAAAGTGACAACAAAAAGGAGATCAGCTAATCTAGGATCACATCCATATATCATATAAGATATGGTTACCCAAGACATTCAATAGAAGAAGATGCAAAAATCATCGCCAAGTTACTCTTCATTTGTTTTCTATCTGCGTCTTCATTTGTTTCTACCAGCCAGTACATATACTGAAAAGATGACCAAAGGGGTGAAGAAGGGGATTGTAGCCAATACTGGTTTCTTTAAGTCACAATCGTCACGCCTAACTGCAATATGTCTGTTAGCTATGCCGTCAGGTAGAGCAGAATTTTCCCTGCAATATTGATACACAAAGGAATTGATATTTTCAGTTTAGGCTAATTGTGTGATTCTGCAATATTGATGCACAGAAGTTACATGTATTCACGCTTACATATGTTAGATGTATACACTGCAATTATTATGCTTCTTGTCAATAATTTGAAATTCTACTCTTGGGTTGTGCTTTGTGATGCAGCAGGTGTGTGTATAGATTATATAATTCCAGCCAATCATTGAATCATGTCATTTCGGCCGAAGATTCTATGGTTTTTCCTTTTAAATTTCGGTCCGAAAATAAGCCATTGCTTTCTGGACATGGTTGCTTCATGCAGATAAACTCTCAAGTCGGTGAACTATCGAGGAGAGAGCTTTGCTCTTCCTTGTCAACCAACCATGAATGGATTTTGGCTTTTGCCTATTGAAAATTTAACAAAAGAATGACTACACCAACAAAACCTTCCGAAGAAGTCAACAAGGGAAGAAGCTCGTACATTTTTTTTTTCTTGTACTTGGTGAATTTTGATAAAATACAAGATTAAAAAATAAAAAAAAAGCATGTGAAACAGTGCGTTCATGTCACCAACTCACAGTTTACCAAAAAAAAAGTTACCGACTCACCAATGTAGACTCCTCAACAAAAACCCCTTTGGCCTCTCTTTAGTCTCTACCCAGCTCCTGATTCATTCAGCCTTCTCCAACTCACCAACAGGTAACTGCTCAGCCTCACTTTTCTTTTTGGGTATGGAATTCGTGGGTTTTTCAGGCTCAAAAGATAATGTTTGTATGTGTAAGTTGAAATAATCCACATCCCAGATAGACGATAGTTAGATTCTCTTAAACTTGATTATTTGTTTTTTGGGGTTTAGGGTTGTAATACCCCGGAAATTCACTACTAATTTCTAATATTATTTTGAAAATTATCAAGTTAAAAGTTAGTGGGATTCGTAGCTCGAGAAGAGTGAGTGTTCGGAAACGAATATTGACTAGAAATGGATCTATCCGAAGGGCCAAATAGTTGACTTTTTATCCGTTGGGTTTCTCATAAAACTTCCTTCTTCAAAGTTGTAGAGTACGACGATATGATTTCGTAGACACATGACATGCGTGAAACGGACATCGTATGAGAAAATTATATTCAGTCAAAGTTTAGTTGTCGATTTTAAAAATAGGTATATATAGAAATACTTTGAGGTAATATTTAAAAATGCTAGTTTTAGAACAAAAATCAGATGGGACATATCTCATCTACCCTAATTTTAAAAAAAAATTTCCCATTAACAAAATAAGAATCTAAAATTCCCATCAACCCTAAGACCTTTTAGAGTACAAATTTTTTAATCCACATCAACAAAAATTTTAACTTTTTCTGTTTTTTCCCTGACCATACTACCCTTGTTTTTTATCTCTTCCTCTCTTCTATTTCTCTCGTCCATACCTCTTCTCTCTCTCTCTCTCTCTCTCTCTCTCTCATCTTCTCTCTCTCCCCCCTCACCGGAGGAGATTCAGACGCCATCGGGGTTTAGCGTTGGTCGTCGGGAAAGGACGGCGGACGAGGACGATGGTTGGCGGGTGATTGGAGCAGCAAAACTGTCCGATCAAGCTTCTATTTAGAGGATCTGAAGATTTCCGGTGCTATCTGATATGAGGTTGAGATTGGGGTTTATAGTGAGGTTTTGATTAGGGATTTGTAGATTTTGATTATGCTTATATTTTTGCTGTGAAATTGTTGTTTTGTTATGGTGATTTGGTTTGTTATGAGTTTCGGATTAGGTGGATTTTCAGGTTGAGTAATTCAATTGGTGTTTTGTTTGGATGAATGGATTATGAATCTGTGATTACAGATTAATGGTAATCTGTGATTATGATGTACTTTCTGTATTAGGACTCTTGAGAGTCATTGAATTACCGGATTTGTAGACTTAATCGTATATTGACCCCTCTCTTATCATCATTCATGTGTATCAACCTATCATCTTATGTTTCTCTTTTGTGTCCATATACATCTATGCCAAGTGTTATCTTTGTTTATAAATTGAATTGTTTGAAGTAATGACGAGTGAACATGAGGGAGTTTGAACTTAGAATGAGGCTGCTTAAATTGTTCCAATTCACTATATTGCCTTATTTGAGTGATAAATGAAATTTGTTACCGTATTACAAATTTCAGTTTGTTGGTTGATGAGAAACTCTTTAAGCCTTTTGATATTTCTATCCATTGCAATTTTGATTCTATTTGCACATGGTTTGTTTCAGTAGGGATCAAGAGAACCTATAGTTTTGTGGGGAATTTGATGTTACACCCAAAATCATAGACCCATTTTAAATTACACCCACATGTTATACTCTTTTAAAATACACCCAACTTATTAATTAGGTTGATTTAGTAAAAATAATAATATTGTTTTATCTAAACAATAGAACTTGTTGTTGAAGGGAATTGCTGAAATGCCATCAACTGAACCATTGCAATTAACAAGTTGTTTGCTGAAAACCCGCTTTCATAGAATACGCCCAAATAATCAATTACTTGATCGAAGCATTTGAATCAAGACTCTCCGATGAAGCTAGTAAATGTCTTTTAATCCATTCATTAAATTCATACTCTCCGTTGAATTGGCGGAGGAGGTTACGAATTGGGGTCGTAATCTCAAACATTGAAAGGCATCATCAATGGGTCTTTAATCAATTGATTCTGAGGTTATTATTTCCGGAATCAATTCGTCATTCTAATGGATCGAAAAATTAGAGGCTTGTGGGTGGCGTATGTTCGGCTGCATTTCCATTTCTACAGAGAGGGACGGTTGAAGGTCTTCTCGGTTGAGGTCTCTCCAACAGGTATGTACGTTGTTTGTATTCAATTTGTAGTGTAGACTCTATTGAGTAGGACAGAGTATTCTGTTGTGCAGGTTGCGCTTGGGCTTTGTTCCTTCTGATCATGTTTAATAGGTAGGTGGTGAATGAATCTGTTATGTAGGTAGATTGTGATTATGATTCTGTCAATTAGGTACTTGTGTTTTGAAGCTTATAGATAGGTCTCTGTGAGATGATTGTGGGATGATTCTGTGTGAGATAAAAAGTATGATGGTTTGATTCTGTCAGTTAGGAAGTTAGTAGATTGTACCTAAAGAATAGAACATAAATATTCATACATATGGGGGAGGTAAGGAGTTTTATGTGCGAGTTGCTTGGGTAGATTCTGTCAGTTAGGATCGTTTCCCTTGTGCCTATTGATAAGGTAGAGTGTCAGTGTTCATATTATCTCGCACACTTTCTCTCACAGAGAAGTACTTCACATCTATGTTCCTAGATGCAGAAGTCCTCTTGTTATTCTTTGAAAAGAAAACTGCTGCAGCATTATCACAGCAGATTTTCATTGTTCTCACCACAGAATCAACAATTTTCAGTCTTGAAACAAAATTTCTAAGCCACAATGCCTGGCCTGTGGCTTCAAACACTGCAATATACTTATATACTCAGCCTGAAAAGTTGAGGTTGCTGTTAAACACTGCAATATACCATTGTCTTGATGCCTGTTTTAGCCCATAAATTGACTTATTCAAACTGCAAACTTGATTCTCATTTTCCACAAAACCTTCTGGTTGAAGCATATATATTTCTTCCTCCAAATCTCCATTCAAGAAAGCTGTCTTAACATCCATTTGGTGCAGCTCGAGATCATAGTGTGCCACTAAGGTTATTAAAACCCTGAATGCATCCTTTGTTGATACAAGTGAAAATGTTTCATTATAATCCACTCCCTTCTTCTGATTGTAGCCTTTTGCAACTAGTCTAGCCTTGTACCTTTCAATTTTGCCATTAGCATCTCTTTTGGTTTTAAAAACCCATTTACAACCTATAGGCTTCACATCATCTTTTCTGTCCACCAACTGCCAAACACCATTTTTAGACATGCTTTGCAATTCATCCTCCATTGCCTATCTCCAATTCTCACTATTGATGGACTACATAGCTTCTTTGTATGAAGTGGGGTCATTATCTTCTCCCAAATCAAATTCAATCTCAGTAGCATAGACATGATAATCATTAGATATTGCAGATTTCCTCTCTATTTGATCTTCTAACCGGAACTACTTCTTGAACTACTACAAGTTCTTGCATAACCACATCATCTGTTGTGCAGGTTGCACTTGGGCTTTGTTCCTTCTGATCTTGTTTAATAGGTAGGTGGTGAATGATTCTGTTATGTAGGTAGATTGTGATTATGATTCTGTCAATTAGGTACTTGTGATTTGAAGCTTATAGATAGGTCTCTGTGAGATGATTGTGGGATGATTCTGTGTGAGATAAACAATATGATGGTTTGATTCTGTCAGTTAGGAAGTTAGTAAATTGTACCTAAAGAATAGAACAGAAATATTCATACCTATGGGGGAGGTAAACAATACCTAAATGTTCCTGTGTTGTAGGTATATATTGTTTGGGTAAATGTAAATTTGGTAGTTGCTGTTGAATAGGTTTATAGTGAAATGATTATGATATGCATATTTAATCAAGATTGTTGTCCAGTAGGTAGTTTCTCAATCAAGATTGAAAGTTCGTGATGGTGAAAGAGTACTCCCACCTTGAGTTTAGGTGCGACCTTCTCAAGTTTGGTCGCCTAATGACTATTGAGATAAGGGAAAATGTTACTGAACTGAAGCTTCAATTGCTAGATAGGACACCGTTCAAAAGTTTGTTCAGAGCTTATTATGAACAGCGAGTAATAGAATCTGCTTGTAGGAAGTCTGATAATGACATCGTTGCTGTTTTGAAATGTTTTGACAAGGGAAAAAATGCTTTCACATTTGGGGAAATCAGTGGTACCATATCAGTAGCCAACATTGCAGATATATTTGGTTTGAATGTTGAAGGCCGTGAGATCAACCTGAACCAAAAGAAAAGGAAGGGGGATTCAGAGTTCATTAAAAGACAATTCTCTGGTGATAAAAGGTTGTCAAAGGTGATTTTGGAGAAAAAAATCAAAGATGTTGCAAAACTAAGGGGACTGGAGAATGAAAGTGATTTTGTTCAGTTGGTTTGTCTCTACTTTTGTGTAACACTGTTTTTCTGCAATAGTGGTAATGACCTCAGTTGGTTTATAGTTCCTTACATAGAGGATTTGGAATCAATGTCTCTCTATGCATGGGCACCTGCAGTTAAGAATTACTTGGATACCTCGCTTAGAGGTATGAATGGTCGGCCAGAAAGCGCTTGTGGGTGTCTGATTGCCCTGTTGGTAAGGATTATTTCCCAAATTTGGTTTTCTGACTTTTAATGTTGTCTTGGTTTATTGACGTTACTGGTCTCCTTGAAGTTTTGGTTTTGCGAGCGTACCCGGTTCATTGAACCAATTACAGCGCGGGGAGAGATGAAGCCAACATTCCTGAAATGGAATTTGTTGGAGCTGTATGCAAGGATGAAGGTGGTGGATCTGCATGAACTTAAGGTACCTTTACATTGTTGGGGAGGTTACAATTACATATTGTTTTTTTTTCTTAACTAGTTAGATGGGAATGTCGCAGGAATTTGAACAGACGCAGTCCCCAAGTGTAGTTGAAATACCTAACAAAGAGAAGTATGGGCTAGAAACTACCGGTAGTGAAGAAGAGGGCTCTGAAGAGAAGTGTGAAGATGACATTGACACTAGTAAGATGTTCCAATTGTTATCAAGTCAGGACTACCTAGATGATATTGAACAGGGGCCTTCAAGCAGTGACGCGATGGACAAAAGGCTTGATGAGTTGGTCGCTTTGCTAAAAAATGAACAAGCTCGTAACGAGATTCTTTGTAATGAAAATAAGAGATTGGAGTCAGAGATTGAGATGCTTCGTCGGTCCAAAAATTTGGTTGAGGTTGAGAAGCAGACTTCGAGGACCTTGAGATCGAGGTCAGAGTGTAAAAAACCCTCCTTTCTGGTCGACTATATTATTGACAATTCCAGAAAAGGGAAAGGGAAAATCCAAGTTGTGAACAATAATGACGACGATGACTTCGTCCAATCGAGCCCTAAGAAGAAGAAGGTACCCTCAGTAGGTCAAAACATAGCTGTGAGAAGACACCGGGTTGGTAAGTGCATGGCAGCTCCTTATGCACAGAAGTTGAAGGGTTATTTGGCGAAAGGAGACCTCATGTGAGTTTCTGAATTTTTATCTAATATGTGGTAGTCTTTTAATTCAGGTTTATACTTCTTCTTGAGAATGGTTGTTGTATTTATGTAAGGAGATAAATGGATATGTACACATGTAGGTCTCCCAAGTGGGGTGGAGTGAAGACATGAGTTCCTTTCAAAGATGTGCTAGCGATCTGGAATGAATGTGCAGTTAGTGTGCAGGTTGATGTGTGAATATTAATCTGCTAGAGCTGATACGGTTGTAGTGGTTAGTTGTACAGATGCATATTAATATCATTTTGGGTTTATCTGTCTATTTCTGCATTGCAGGCTATAGATTTATATGTGGAAATCTTAAGTCAGCGACAACCTGAGGATGGTGAACCGATGTGTCTTTTTTTGCCCACCTTTAATTGGGTATGTGGTTTATTCTCATGAACTTGGTTCGTATGGATATTTGTGGTTCTGTTTGTTAGATGGTTTCTTTTAAATAGGAATCCTTTGAGTTTTTTTGTATGTAGGTTGCCTGTATATTTTTGTGAAGTGGTTTCATGTGTTGTAGGACAATGGTAGAAACATCACCACGGGACTGGTTGAAGCTCACTGTGAGACATTCTTTGATAATGTCTGGAAGAAAGACTTCGTGTTTCTCCCAGTTATGCACAAGAAACATCATCACTACACCTTGTTAGTCCTAAACAAAGAACTTGAATGTTGGGAACATTATAACACGCAATTCCCAACGCATTCTGCATCAGTGGACCATTTCTTTGAAGATGCATCCAAATTGGTAAGTTGCTGTTATCTATGGTTTGTGTAATATGCAAGACTTATAAGTGATTTGATTAAATATTTAAGTACATTGCAGCATGTTGAAATTTCGAAGCACTTGGCATTTTTGAAAAAAAATGGCGAGTCAATTATGAAGGACAAGCTGATATGGAAACACGTGAACATGGGAGGGGGCATGAACCTATGTACGTACAAGGTATCAGACAAAGAGCAAGACCTTTTTACCTGGTTGGGAAAAAATGTCGTCGAGAGTTTCCCTATTGTTTCAGTTAAGGGTTATCCTATACAAGACCCTTCCAGGTGATTATCTCACACTTTTCAAGAATCACGGATATAATGTGTGATTTATGAGCTTATTTATTGGTTTGCTAATTTTCAGTGTGGACAGTGGGATTTGTGTGATGTACATTATGAAGCAATTGTCAGAAGATGGTGGATTAGAATCTACCTTTCCAAAAGATGCAATGACTCATCAAAGGGCACATGTCTTGGAAAGGTTCTTAGATCACATCATTTCCGGTTAGGCTCATTTATGTGAAAAAGATGACGAGGGACAAGGATGCTATTTGGAAATCTTTTTTTTTTTTTTTTTTTTTTTTTTCAGATTTTGCGTTTGAGATGTTTGATGAATGTACGGCTAAAAAAGTGTTTTTGTTAAAATCACATGCAGAACATATTTTGTTTATGACTGAAGTTGTTATGATTATCAAATGAATGGTTTCAATGTTATGTATTGTATTGTTTTGTGTTTACGTTGTAGACAATAATTTAGGAGAATGTTTTGCAGTTTGATAACGTCCAGATATAGGGACCAACTAGGGTGGGTCAAGTAGATCCCCTCAGGATCAGCTATTGAAATCTCTACAAGATAGATAGGTATCGTTAGTTACCTATTACTGAGTATCTTTACCTGAATGATAGGTTAGTGTGTATGTTTACCTGAATGATAGGTTAGTGTGTATATTTACCTGAATGTTTCTGTTGCATAGGTATTTTGTGACTATGATTCTGTCAATTAGGTATCTGTGTTTTGAAGCTGTTAACTAGGTCTTTGTGTGTGATGATTCTATGATGAAGGTATTTTGGTAGTTTGTTTTTTTTTTTAAAAAAAAAAAAACTGAAATTGAGGACGTTCTTCACTTGTACCTGAAGAATTGAACATAAATATTCATACCTAGGGTGGGGTGGTAAACAAAGTGAGTTTCGGTTCTTAGTTTCATCTTCAGAAAACGTTTAATCTGGGCACTCAATTAGTTGTTTGTCACATATTCTGTTGTTTACCTTCATGGAGAGTAGAAGGCATGAGACATTTTGATAGTGCGTAATTAATGCATGTATACCAAATGAAGTGGAACACAAAAGAAAAAAATGAAACACTCACAGTCAGAATGGGAGATTTAATGTTTAATATAGAAGACGAAGTGAATAAATGAAATTAGGAAGGGGTGTCTTTCAATTGACATTACAAAAGCATTTAACGCTTAAGAAAAAGGAAAATTGAATACAAAAATCATATCTTGGCAGTGCAAGATTTTCTATTGTGACGTCCGCTGCTTCCGCATCTGCCACATTTGATTGGCCTTGGGTTCTCACCATTTGATGGGATCCTCTTTCTCTTTGGTCTGCCGGGAGGTATCTTTGTCAAAGGAGGTTTCAATCCATGATTGTTATCCGAGTTTGCAACCCTGTCAATGTCAGGTATAGGTAGCACAGGATGACTGTAACTTTCCTTGAAGTCTGAAACTGAAAAGTAGTCCTCGGTGTAATCATAAGGATTATCTTCATTCTTTAAAATTGCTGCAGGAGCGTGTGCGCAAGGAAAAATTAAGATTTGCCATTGATGACAAGAACATGTGTAACAACTCAAGTCAACCATGTAAGAATACTTATCCCGCACTTCAAACACATACATGCTTGATCGAACCACCTCCCAATGTCTTCCAGCTTCTACAGAAACATCAACTTGCTTTTCTATCACAGGGCATAGGAAACCGTTCCATGTATCAGCATGAAGGCGCCTTTCTGAGTTCATCTTCATCACCTTCAAGCGGATGCCATCGACCAACTCATAAATAGGTAGTTCACGCTCTTCTTTAACCCAGCTGTTAAATGACTCTGCTATATTTGAACACATTTCACCGTACCTTTTACCTGGGAAGTAGGCGTTTGACCAATTTTCATCGGGAAGTGATGCCAAAAATTTGATTGCTATCTTCCCACCTACTTTTTTAAACCTTGACAATTCCTTAGCAAATTGTTCCTTTGTAGAAGCATACGCACAATAATTGAACATTGATACCATTGTCTCACGAAACGAAGCACCACCGATTGAGTTAGGGTACTTGTTTCGAAGATTTTTTTGCAAGTGGTGCAAACAATAACCATGAGGGGAGTCTAGAAACACTTTGGAAACAGCCTCAAGCAAGCCCTTGCAGCGATCGGAAATGAAAGTTATTGTACGACCTTGATCCTTTAATATGTTGTTTAAATTTTCCATGAACCACGTCCAGTTGTTTTCATCCTCCGACGCCACAATTGCATATGCCAAGGGATATATACCTATTCACAAGGGGCAAACATATAGATTAAGTGCAAACATGATACCTAGTAACAAAGAGGTAACAAAAAAAAAGCTAAAAAAAAACAACAAGTACAAAAAAAGTAACTAATTGAAAAGTAACTAATTGAATGCCAAGCAATGACACAGACAATAGTAATTGTCATTAAGCTTGAAGGATTTAATTCCTCACTTACCTATATCCTATCATTCAGAGTCTCACTTAATCTACTCTGTTAAAAAGGTAAACGGCAAAATAGGTGCCTAAACAAATATATTATTCAAATATTGAGGAAAAAAAATTGCAAGAGGTCTAGTGTTCCATACCATTATTTCCATTTTTTCCTGTGGCCGATAGTAGATGGCCTTTGTACTTGTTTTTGATATGTGTACCATCAAGAGCAAGAATAGGTCTGCAATGTTTGAATCCCTCGATGCAACCTTGGAATGAGATGAACATACGTACAAAACGGTGGTCTGCATCACACTCTAGTGTAGCATAAGAACCCGGATTTGTCTTCTCCAACTCACTAACATACCACTCCAAATGTTTATATGACATCGCCTCATCACCGTGGACATCCCTCTTTGCCATTTCTTTTCCTTTCCACGCATTGTAGTATGAAATCTCAATACCATAATTCCTCTTGAAATCTTTAACAATGTCCACTGGTCTTATGAGTGGACTACTTCGAAGTTGATTCTCCAACACCGATGACACAATTTTCGATCCCATTACTGGGCATTTCCCATCACGTATGTAACCATTGCATGTGTGCTCATTGTTTAATTTACGAATGCAAAAAAAACTATTTACACGATTAAGAGTCGCATGAACTTTCCACAAACATCCTTCAGTATCTCTCTTGTCACACACAGCAGTGACACGTGATGGTTCATTTTTCAAGCATCTATAACGAAAACCCTTTTCAATGGCATACTTGGCTAGTTTTTTTCTGAAGTCATCGACACCACCCTCAAACTGTTGCCCGACATGCATAATATATGTCTTCCAATCAGCAGACAAATATTTCTTTACAGATGGTGCGGCAAATTTTCCTAAGTTGTGATTCACATGATCAAAATTATTTGGTTCAACAAATTGAAATATAAGAGAACTGTTACCACCATTTTTACCAGGAGATACTACTGAAAAGTTCACCATTATGTCGACAGAAGATTTGTTTTCGGTTGAAAGAGACAAGTACATCATCTGGACATCCATGTCTGTTTGCAGTAAACAAGCTGAGTAACCTCCAAATGCATACGACAGTTTAACTTCTCCACCGCCAAAACTCTTGATTCTAGAATATATGTGATCACTTATATCCTTGTATTTTGTGTGACTGTAAATCGGAAATGCTATTGTTTTTGAGTCGAAACAACACCTTGCAATGATTGCATCTTCCATCTCCTACAAAAAGCACAAATGATAATTTAGATTATTATTGGAAACATAAGGCAGGGTTGAATATGATAACAATATATTCTACTGGTGTATATCATCAAATTATAAACTGTATGCATCTATAGCTTTGTAGTCTATCTCCTCTCCTTAATTCGAATCAACTTGTGTGTGTCTATATATATATATATATATTCTACTGGTGTATATCAGAAGCAGGGAAGCTTCGAATTCAGATTCCTGAAAACAATAATACAGAAATGCCATGCAACTCTTATATGAGTACATGGAATGGTAGATGTGAGGAAATCATTTTCTCCCTCTCAAATTAATAATGCAAATGCTAATGGGAAATGGACGGGTTCATCAAGAGAGGACTCAAACAAAGTTGATCACGAGCAATTGAATTTACCTGCGCTAAAGGATGATTAGTTGATTACTCACGTCCGCCGAAAAGATGAACTAATTAACACAATCCCACACAAAATTATATACTAAACTATAGCAACTATATATACAGATCAACATCACAGAGTAATAAACAGAAGGAAAAAATTAAGCCAATCAAAGCATAGTGATTGTATTGATTTCTAGATTTAAGTTTATAATTGATCTAAGAATTTAAAATAAAAGAAAGTCAAGAGCCACATTTAGGGGATGCCTTCTCATTCAATCAGAAGGGAAAAATCTTCTCAAGAAAACAAAAAAAAAAACGGAAGGGCAAAAGAGTCAAGGAAAAGAGGGATACAAATTCCAAAAATAAAAATAAAACCTATAAGGCAGGTTCAATAATAGGGTTGGGTGTAAATTAAAATGAAATATGGGCATGGGTTTATTTTAAAAAGGGTTTGGTTTTTTGGGTTTTTGTCTAATTTTCTCTAGTTTTATATTACACTTAATGTTGAGGTGTGTATATATCCATTACATTTATTTCTTTAGATTTTGATCTATCTTAATGTTATAGCTGCATGCCTGCATCATGCATAAAGCACTCGACACTTTCAAATGGCATTTACATGTTGGTGCTTTCATGGCTAATCGTTTTTTAGACTTATATCATTATTGCACGTTTTATGTGCAATTTTCTTGCAGCTTTGGTTTTGATAAGTTGACTGTTTTCGATTTTTTGTAATGAATAAACTAGCATAGCATGTTTCGTTTTAATCATTGTTATTGGTATAACATGTTTCAGTTTAGTCATTGTTATTGGTGTTGCAATGTGATTATAGGTATTGCGAGGTTGAGGTTTTACTGCAATGTTATTGACCATGTGGATGATGAAGTGAATAGGCAGTTCTTATTGGATGTTCTTCGTGACAAAGGAGGGAATCGGTATGGTTGGGGTTACTTGCATATTTGACTACTTCCATGTTCTTTGCCTACGTAGCTCTCATGGTTGTGCTAACCATATATCTCTCATTATTTTCTTCCTATTTTTGTGCTTATGAAATTATTCTGATCTATGTTCTGTTCTATACCCTTGATCACAAATTTCAATATATAGCACCTGAGAGGGGTATGTTTTGTTTTGTTAATGAGCAATGAATGACCACACAAAGAAGCTACATGGTCATTCATTGATCTTTGTGATCTGTTTTTTCATGCTGGTTTTGTTTTATTATGTTTGTTCTAAAACTTTGATTTTCTAGTAATGTTATTGGATGATCGATGCAATTCAGTTCGATGGACATGTCTTGTATTATTTATGTTTATAATCGATACCATACGAATGCTAAATTTTTCCTGGAAAATTTATTTCAATGATTGTTGTCCTAATGAGCTTGGGAATTATTCGTAGTTGTAGCATTAACAAATGATTCTGCTACTATGGTTATGTTTTATGGTTATAATTTTATCTACTATGACTCTCATACTGCCCCCAATAGACCCTTCTACTCTCCCATCTTTCATGTATACTGCCCCTAGTAGGCGGTCCTACTGACCCCAATAGATGGTCATACCACCCTTAATAGGGACTTGTAAGTGACTGAAGCACACAATTAAGTTTAAGGGTCATACTACCCCTGGTAGGAGGTCCTACTGCCTCTAATATGGACCTGTTATAGTGACTGAAGCACACAGTTAAGTTCAAGGGTCAAACTGCCCCCAGTAGGTCTTACGGACCCCAATAGACCTCCCGACGAACCCCCTACTGCCCCAATAGAGCCCCGACATGACCCCTTACTGCCCCTAATAGAACACCCGACGAACCCTCTTCAGTAGACCCTCCTACTGCCCCCGGCCAGTAGACTCTCTTACTACCCCCAGTAGACCTTCGGACAAACCCCAAGCATATTGCCTCCAAAAGACCCCCTACTGCCCCTAATAGGTGGTCATACTGACCCTAATAGGTCAACGGTCGCCGAAGTCTGGTCAACAGAGTCACAATGTAATTTGAGCAATATGCTTTTATTTGGATTTTAGGCTGAGACTACATTTTCCTTGCAGACCAAAATACCCTTCATGTTCTCATTTTTATGTTTTTTTTTTCTTGTCTTAAGTAGTGTTAATACATAGCCAAAACACTTGGCCATGTCGAGAATGCGACGTCATTACCCACTCGCCGGAGATCATTCCGGCCAAGACTCCACCAACAAGACCTCTAGGGGCACCCAAAAAATGGAGGCATAACAACAATACACATGTCAAACCCACTCTACAACGGCTAAACACCCCCGAAAGGAAGAAGACTGAACAACATCATGAAAAATTCCCACATCGGGAACTAATGACAAAGCGATACTAGCTTATAAAACGGCACGAATTCCCAAAAGAGGTAAATTCATTATTCCTCCCATACTCCCGTACTATACAAGTAGCAATTGAACGTCGACTTAAGCATCGGAGAGTCGAAGACTGGGCCACCCCAGTCCCGACTCTTGACACGTTGTTGCTTGCGCAGTTACAGGACCCGGAGCCAAGGATTCGACCTCCAGTCCCGTGATCCCAGGAGAGGTAGAAACAATTGGCGCTAGAAGGAGGACCCTTCCTGTGGAACTCCCTTTTGACTTGAAAGATGGTGGAAATTGTGGATGACCCAAATGACCCCGGAACTCAGATAGAAAAAGAACTATTCCAATCCGGAGATGCATCCCTTAACCAAGCCACCACAACTACGGCCCCCATTAACCACCCCGATGCCGCCACAGCCCTTGAAATTTTGAAAAAAAGACTTCCATTCGTTCTGAGAGCAAGCAGCTAAGGAAAAAGCAGAGGCTGAAGCGTGCTGAGTACGTATCGCCGAGCCGGAAAAAGAACAATTCTTACTGCGAGCCACGCTGGACCATCGTAACATCTATAATGACACCCTGAAACGAGCGGCAAGGGTTACTAACACTCCGGACCCCACCTTAACATCTTTTTTTCCTAACCAAGGACAGAGCAGTTCTGTGATCCCGGGAGGCCCCAACCAAATCATCTATGTCACTCATCCACTCACCCACCCATCTTTCCCACTCCCAGCCCCACAACCATCCACAGTTGTTAGTGAGCCCATCCCTCTGATCAACCAGCCCAACCATTCTGATCCACCAGTCCCAAACCCCACCTCCACTCGCACTAACACTGCAAACCCACCTCTCGACATGCAAACCCGACTCTTCCTCCAGCTCAGCAATTCTGTCACTTAGTTGGCCTCACGGATTGAAAGCGTTGAGAGTCGCGGGAGTCAGCGACCTCTTTTCTCAGGGTATGGACATCGCCCAAGTCCCTTCACGCCACGGGTGTAACTGGAAAAGAGACCACTCGAGGCCAAACCCTTCAAAATGGACAAGTATAAGGGTACATGGGATCTTCACCTTCACCTTGAAACATTCCTTTCGTTGTGTAGTTCCACTGGATACACAGATGTCATGGCTTGTCATGCCTTCCAGGAAACACTTTCAGATGAAGCACTCAGTTGGTTCCTTAACTTGCCTCCCAACTCCATTAACAATTTTGATCAACTCTCGGAACGCTTCCTCAACCGTTTCATCCTCCATGCTAGTATTTTACCGAAGTGTAGATGCTTTGTTTCATATCAAGCAAAAAGAAGGTGAAGGACTCCATGAATTGTTGTCCCGGTGGCAATCAGCCACGGCACGCTGTCATAACTTAGAGTCCCGAGTCGCTGAGCAAGCTTTTCGCCAAGCCTTGCTTCTCGGCAGCTTCCTAATGGAGACTAATAGGAACCCTCCAGGGTCATATGATGCCTTGATGGACCTTGTTGTCCAATGGGCACGTGCCGAGTTTGCTACGTTTGGGCATTCTACTCCCACCACCACATTAGCACTCCCAGCCCTAATCCCAAAGCAACAATCTCAGCAGAAATATGAGCATTATGACAGAGGACAGGACAAGGGCAAACAACATGGCACCTCCCAGGACAACAACCAGAGAAGTGGTTCAGACTGTCGCCACAGTGGGCAGCGGGGAAGGGACCATCCTTATCGGTCCCGAGAGCAGAGCCCCCAGCAGCAGCAACGTCGCTCCTCTCCGCCACCTCGTTACGAGGTCCACACTACTCTGACCACTACATACGAGGATATATGGGCCAAGCACAAAGACCTCATTCCCCCACCACCTAAAAGCAAGTGTCATAAAAAACCCCGGCGGGCCACAGGGAACAAATATTGTGCTTACCATGATGATAATGGCCACACCACAGAGATGTGCCACGGCCTCCGCAATGCAATAGAGCACTTGATCCATAATAGACAACTTCACCAGTATTGCACTTCTGCAACGGGAGCTAACGCCATCGAAGTTCATGGTCATATCCTAACCCTGCATGGCGGAGCCCGCGACTCCCCCCTCGTCAACCTTTTGCAAAAAGGTAATGTACAAACCCTTTGGAAGTTCTTGAAATACAAAGAGGTGTCACCACTACCCCATCAACATGGGACCAAGTTTCATTTTACAAAGGGGAAGACACGATAAGTTGTCATCACAATGAACCCTTTACAATCAATGTCCAGGTGGATTACTACAGGTACCATATAGCCCTTGTGGACACATGAGATGCAGTCAGTGTAATGTTTGCCAATTGCTACAAAGGGCTCCGACATGACCGAGCTAAGCTGTATAGCAACCATGATCCCTTATCAGCTTCTCAGGAGAGATTGTACAACCCTTAGGCTCAGACCACTTGACAGTTTCAGTGGGGACCAATCCCTGTCGTTCTTCCATCACGACACGCTTTCTCATAGTCGATTGTCCCTCATCCTATAACCTCATCTTGGGTCGCGACATCATCTGGGGACTGCAATGCTTTATTGCAGGTCACATGCTACTCATGAAAGTGTCCACCCCGGGAGGCATACTTACAATTCAGGGAGATAGGGCAGCCATTAAACATTGTCACCTTAATGTCATCCAGTAGGGGCGTGCCGCTTATGAGATGTTGCCACTCAGCCCCTCGGAGCCCATTGATGATCCCCGGGACGACCCTGAAGGGAAAGAAAAGAGGAAGCAAGCTCCCGAGACCTAACCCGGCAGAGGAAACAGAGTGGGTATCCCTGTCACCCAGTGCTCCCGAGAAGAAAGTCTGCATCGCCACAAACCTTGACCCAGAACTTCGCCAAAAGCTCATTACCTTTCTCCAGGATAAACAAGCAGTCTTTGCTTGGTCCTATGCCGACATGCCAGGCATCTCCCCTGATGTCATCACACAAAAACTTAACATCCTCAAAGACTATCCCCCTGTCAAGCAAAAAAGACGTGTCTTTAACCCGGAGAAGTATCGAGCTATCCAAGCCGAGGTCCAGCGGCTAAAAGAAATTAAGTTCATACGTGAGGTTTCCTACCCCACATGAGTTTCCAACGTAGTCATGGTCCCCAAGCCTACTGGCAAGTGGCGAATGTGTATTGACTACACTAACCTCAACAAAGCATGCCCCATGGATAGCTTCCCCTTGCAGCGGATTGACTAGTTGGTTGATTCCACAGTTGGCTACAAGATGCTTAGCTTTCTGGATGCCTACTCAGGAAGTGTATGTAGACGACATGCTGGTCAAAGCAAGACAGATGACGACCACATTGCCAACCTAGACAAAGTCTTCACTAAGCTCCTAGCTCACGGGATGCGCCTCAACCCACAAAAGTGTATCTTAGCCGTTGGGGGAGGAAAGTTTTTAGGCTTCATGGTCAGTGAAAGAGGAATTGAAGCCAACCCAGAAAAAGGACAAGCCATACTTGATATGATTGTCCTGACTACTCGGAACGAGGTCCAATGCCTCACGGGACGCTTGGTAGCCTTGGCTCGTTTCATCTCCCGCCTCACAGACAAATGCAACCCATTCTTTCACTTGCTAAAAACCCAATATAAGGA
Organism: Fragaria iinumae; assembly: GCA_009720345.1. Classification (NCBI taxonomy): domain Eukaryota; kingdom Viridiplantae; phylum Streptophyta; class Magnoliopsida; order Rosales; family Rosaceae; genus Fragaria; species Fragaria iinumae. The sequence continues at coordinate 16,987,058 of CM019117.1, read as the reverse complement.
GAATGTGGCATGGGGCCCGGAACATAACGATGCCTTTAACAATATCAAAGCTTACCTTGCAGTAGTCTCTCTCTTTTCCAAGCTTGTCTCGGGAGAAGTGCTTTACCTATATTTGGCTGTTTCTGCCGCCGCCATTAACGCTGCTCTCACGCGCCATGAACATGACAATGAGCTCCTAGTATATTATTGTGGCAGAGGATTTGCAAATCCCCAGACCCGCTACCCTGACATCGAGAAACTAGCTCTAGCCCTCACCACTGTAGCAAGAAAACTCAGGCAATATTTCCAAGCTCACACCATCCATGTCCTAACCAATCATCCCTTGCGGCAAATACTCCAAAAGCCTGAAACTTCAGGGCGCATGGTGAAATGGGCAATTGAATTGGGGGAGTTTGACCTACATTTTAAACCTAGAACAGCCATAAAAGGGCTGACTTTGGTTGATATTATGTATTTCAAATGCAAAGCTTCAGGTGCTCATTTTCCTTATATATTTGCTCAAACATGTCTGACTTTTCAATTCATTTAGGATGAAAGTAAGAACTTAAGGTACAGTTAAGAAACAAGCAGTAGTTTAAAAATTGTCATAAAATAAAATGCCCTAAACCTCTAAAGGCTACCCATAAAAAAAATGTGGTGTTCGATTTTCGGTATAGAAAGTCATTGACAAAATGTCTAGTGTGCCTTTAACTTCTTTATCATCGTCCTCTTTAACCTAATCAAGAACCATTGATTTTTTAACCAAGGAAGGAATCGCCCCCTTTGTCTCTCTCTTATTCGATCTGATCCTCCACCATGAGTATGATACCTGACCGACCAACCTCCAACTAGGGGATGGATCCAACCGAAGCGACAGAATCCGACCAGGATGTTGGTGACGATTCTACTCAAATCATCCGAGCAAATCCAGAGGCTGTTGGAGACCAAAAGAAGACGCTTTTTCTTTGCTGGTTATGCCAGGAGACTGATCATGGCTTTTTCGCTTGCACCAAATATAAGAGACTCAGTCAGCTGGTTTCTTATTGCATGGTATGCAATAAGAAAACTGATCATAACACTCCCGATTGCCCCAATGCAACTGAAGATGTCTTAAAGAAACTTCGTTATTGCTAGATATGTGGTAAGAATACTGATCACGGCACTTCGGATTCCCCAAATGAAGATGGATTTAAACTCCTCCCCAATGGAAATAAAATACCCAATGTTTGTGATCTTTGTAGAAAGGTAGGTCATACCAAAGATTGTCCTCTCGACCCTGACCATGATCTTGACTATGATCTTACGGGTGATGATGACTGGTAATTTCTTACCACTCATCATGAGTTGTTTCTAATTTGTTTCTTGCATTCGACTTTGCCATATTTATGTAATATATATGAAATCTTGTTTTGTGTACCCCTGATATCATGACTGGTTGCTTCAGTTTCACTCACTTATATCTCGATTGTGCATCAATAACTTCCGATTTGTGCTTTGGCTTATCAATTTCTTTTGCATCCAACTCAGTAAGCATCAGGTTTTTCAGCGAAATTGGTAATAGCTTCCCAATTTTTCATCCCTATCGCTGGTTTTGTGGAATTGATTGGTTTAATTTGCTCTGTCAGTATCATCAATTTGCCATTTTTTCTTTTATATCAAAGTTTGTGTTTGTCGTCAACTGAAAAAAAAAAGGGTGACGAAGCAGTTTAATATTTTGTTTTGGCCTGGTGAATTGGTTTGGCAAGTTTGATTATAAATTGGTTGTATGGTTCTATGTGCTGGGTTTGTTCAGTTTGGAGGATGTTTCCATATTTGAGGAGTTTGTTGTGCCTACTGTCCATTTGGTGGTTATGTTGCTACTACAGTATTTAGTGATGTTATATTCTTCTAATTGGAAGTAGTGAGGAGTTAGTGAGTTGCTGCGATTGAAGTATTAGGTTGCTGGTTCTATATATGTGTTTGTGGATATACATATTTCGGCAACTATTCTACATGTTTGTGCAAGAAGCTTGGTATGGTTGCTCGTAGAGTGCAAGTATTTCTGATATACAAGTTAAAGTGGTAAACAAGCTACAAGTTATCCCTATGTCATATATGCAGCTCTTCAATTTTATACAGTTCAGTTTTCTATAAACAAATATGCAGTTTTAGTTTGAATCTTTCAGCTTTTCTATAGTTTGATGTTGTGCTGGGATTGTTCTTCATATTGTTCACTATTTCCAGTCTCTTATCCATTATGACCTATGAAAATTTCGAACAAGCTCTTTCCTCTATCAGCCTAAAGACACAATGGAAGTTGGAAGTTTGATTTCAGAATATTGGGTTTTGATTTTTGGGATGTTAATATGTAATGTTCTACATCATGTTATATTGTTAGTTGTTTCTTTGAAGCAACCATTATGCTTATTACCAAGCATATGGTTGAGAGAGTATGTTAAGAGTGTAAGGCTAGTTTAGTCTTTTCCTATTAATCCCTACCCTATATATTGAATGAGATGCAACTGTTCACATTATCAATTGAATACAAGATGTAGACGTTTCAACTCTCCAACGTTTTTCCTTTTTTGTTTTGCATCTTCAATTCAATAAATCCATGATTCTTAGAATCCTATCAAATTCTACTCTTATCTATGTGGGTAAAGTCGTGAACTTGACTCTGATCGACCATGATCTATGATCCTCCGGGCTGAAGGTAATACACACCAATGGGTGCCTGCATGCACGCCCTTGGATACCAGCAGCGCGCCATTGGGTGCATGCATGTCCACCCTTGGCAGGCCCATGAGTGCCGGTTCTTACCAAGAAGGCATGCCCACGGATGCCCGCCCATGGGTGGTTTCTATATTTATTTGTATTGTACTTTGCCGTTTTGATGTAATATATGAAATTGTGTTTTGTGTACTACTAAGTCTGTTTCTAATTTATTTCTTGTGTTGGACTTTACCAGTTTGATGTAACATATGAAATTGTGTTTTGTTCACCTCTTTGAATTCTACTCCTTGTCTATTTTACATATTTTTCACCTAGGTCTTTGCAATCTCAACTTCCCCTTGCAGCATTCAACCCAAATCAATCATCTTTTACCTGATCAATATTTTCTTTTACCATTACATATGCGATTGTTATGTGAGGAGGCTGTTGTGTGTTATAGTCCACTGCATTACTTGTTATTCTAGGCTTTCAAGTAACGTTGTATGATTTCGTTTGCAATCTCTTCGTACTGCTGTGAGCTCATTCAATCTGTGTAAGCTAAGGAATGAAATAATAAAATGTTACAGTATAACCGAGTCTCTGTTAATATGATCTGATGTTCGGTTTTGGCAAATAAAATGAAGACAGACACTAGGTATGTAATGTAATGACACAGCCAGTGAAGTGAATGGAGAAGCACTTTGTAAAAGTGAAAAAAACCACACAGCGGTAACTACCGAATTTCACAGTGGATTGCAACCTACCGAATTCCTTTGTCACTAACAATGTTATGTAATAGCTGCATTACAGGCAAAACTTTATCGAAGCCTAATGAGCTGGGCAAGTCAGGCTCGTTACCAACGACGATGTAGTTTATGTTACCTCCATTGATATAAGGAGCTACATTGTCGTTGAATCATATGTCCACAGCAGCTTGGCTTGTTGCTAGATGCTCTAACTCGACGTTTGGAATTCCTAGCGTGACACCAATTCCGCTTCCTTTCTGGACGTCGAGCACTAGGTGAACAGGATCGAAGAGCCTGATTTTGGAAATGTCGTGTTGTTTGTAGAGGTTGACAACATCTGTTGCGGCATGAAGGTTATCTCCCATTGTCCCATAGCAAACACCTATGTCTAAAGTTCCTACATGTCCTACTCGGCTCTTAAAACTTGCTAAAACACACAGACTAATGAGTGCAATCCAATACGGTACTGCCATTTCTTTTGTGAACTAAATTAGTGCAGGATTGAGGATATATAGTTGGAGTGAATATAAAAATGAGGTATTTCTACCATGCATATAAGCAACTTTGAACCTCTGGTGATGGAGTTTATAAGCTCCATTATGTGTGTGTATATATATATATACACACACTAATATTCAATTAATGTGCTTGTGTTAATGAGACAAGGATTTTTCGGATTTTGTATATTCTGTCATTTTACACTAACCATGTTTGGTTCACGGATTTTAGGAATCAAGAGAAGAAAGTTGTTCCTTTAGGAACCATTTCCTTTACATATGGAAACTATGAGGGGAGATTTTTCCTTTCATAACCCATGAGATTGAATTTCTAAGTTTGGGGACATACTGGAAAGACAATGCCCTTTCAGAGGCATAAATTACTATGTCTATCAACTTTCTTACTATGTTGTCATTGGCTGGAGTTTCATAACAACGCAAAGAACTAGCCATCTACCTAAAGCAGACAGGGCACACTAAGCGTGCATACCAAGACCTAGCATATGTTGCCCAACCCTACAATGGGAGGGTCTTATTTCCGGCATATAGCCACCATTATCTGAAAATCTAAAAAAGTAATAAAGCATAAAATAAGAAGAGATTCGGCTTAGGCCCAAGACCAGCCCCAACTCCACAATGCCCAAACCAAAAGTGCATTATGCACCAATCACCGCACCACCGTCCCGCAAGCAAAGTTCTCACTATCCCACCACCGACGAAAAAACCGCCGCAGCATGGAAGGTAGACCGACAGTCCATTATTCTAGCCTCCCCCAATGAGTTGATAAGGATCACCAACCTTCCCAGTCTTCCATCTCCATAACCCAAAGTCGATTGGAAGTCACCAATCGGATCCTTTCAGATCTGATCTGATCCTCTTCGACCCTCCCCACCAAACAATCACTCTTTGGTCTAAGTGAGGCCGGTACCACCCATGTCCGCCAACCATTGAATCCACGCTTCTCCTCCAAGGGAAGATCTCCTTGCGTTTCGGGCAACACATGCAACATTACGCGGCTTGCACTAAAATTAGGATTATTCAGACCATCGAACATTAGTCCGCTCTAACCCGTCCGACGCCGCCACCCTCGGAAGGGATTTTGTGTTCTCGAGTGAGTGGGGGGGGGGGAGGAGATGACTCTCTAGGGTTTCGGGAAAGTATTTATGCTTTGTAAATCTGATTTATCGTATATGTACAAATGAGTATGAATTGAATTTTATATTTATCGTTTCAACAACTACAAATTGTTGTTGAATTGCTAAGTATGAATTATTATAGTGACATAATTTGAGGTAATGAGTTTGACACATTTCATACTAGTTAAGCATTTGAATTGTTTATCTGATAAACAAAAATTCAAGTCCAATTTCTATTTATCAAATTTGACGTATGGACGGGTCATGTGGCGTGTATGTGTTGGAGCTGGTTTTTCGTAATATATTTTTATTTTTGGCAATGGTTGGATATTTTTATTCAACACAAGCTGTAATATATAAGATAAGACCCATAAACAGAGTCAGATAAACAAACCCAGAACATCACTACAACTACAAGCTTCGACCACACCAACCACACCAAGGTTTTTCTTAATATTAATTTGTTGGTGTTAATAATTTAAGTAACTGATTTTGGTAAAAGTTTGGAAGAGCCAAACAAATATGACAACTTTTTTGCTCTGTGAAACCAGGCGACTCTAGGGTTCTGAAAATTTGAGAGTTGTCCGTCCGACGGCGTGTCCATTGACGTTTTCGTTGGATGAGAGTCATGGGTGACTGATTTTGGTGGTTGTTGGCTTGGAGATCTGTGGTGGTGGTGGATGGTGAGATCCTGGCTATTTCATGGAGGACAGATGAAGGGATCGGTGGTGGGTGTATGTGCAGCGATGTTAGTTTCGGTTGATGTCCAGTCGTCGGCGAGAAGCGACAGTTTGGGTTGGGATGATCTTCAACGACGATGTGGTGTGACGACGGGGAGAACATGGCGGTGTTGACCATCCCTTTTCGATTTTTCGATTTAGATTGCATCTCGCTGCTATATTTTGAAGTGGATTTTGGAGGATGGTGCGCTAGTTGTGATCAGGCGATGGTTCCCATCCGGTGGCGTCCGACGTTGGTGGCGGGTCTAGGCGCAGATTTGTTGTTGTCTCTATGTTCTAGGATCTCTTTATGGTCGGCGTCTTAAGGTCCACTGAGAGGGTGGTTAGGGCCTGGGCTATTGTTTGGCTCAGGTTTGTGCTTTTATTTTTGTTTGGTTATGTTTGTTTTGTTTTGGTGTGTTTAGTTGTCCCTCCTCTTTGAGTAAGGGTTTAGGGTTTTGGTAGGATGGTGTCGTGAGTCGTGTCGATGAGTGAGCAATGGTTATGGTGTCGTGTCCAGGGACTATTCTAACGTTGGTTATTTCTTGTTGTCAATATAATTAGACGTTGTCTGTACATATATGTTCTGTAATTTTGACATATATTGTTTGAAATGATTGATTATTCTTGAGGTTGATTGTAAAAATATATTGAGGCTTCTGGATTAGGTTAGGTTACGGTTGAACCTTTTTCAGTTTTTATCTACTGTAATCGCTTGTTGGATAAGTAGGAGAGCGGAGACTTTCGGTTGTAACGTTGGATTTATAATATATAACTTTTTCCTAAAATAATAATAATTTAAGTAACTTTATTTTACAATTTCAATAAAAAAACTTTATTTTACAATTTAGTCCAGTGTCATTATTGTAAAACAGTCCCTCATATACAAGCAAATTACATTCCAGACCCAGAGGCCAGATTATAGAGAAGCATATAGCAAACCGAAAACCAAATCCTTTCCCGTTTACTCAACCCCTTCAAAACCCTAGAAATACCAAAAGAAATCCCAAACTCTCAAACCCTAAATCGACAAATCTCGGCCATGGACTTCGACGAGTACGATTACCTGGAGAAGACCGTGCAGGAGAACGACGACCGCGACTCTAAGAAGAAGGCTGCGAAGAAGGAAGAGAAAAGCTACCGGAAGAGAGAGGTAGACGACGACGTTTCGGGCGACGAGGAAAGAAAGAGCAGCAAGAGGTCCAGAGGCGGCGACCACGAGAATGGCCGCGATAAGGACAAGGATAAGGATAGGGATCGCCACCACCGGAGCGGCGGCGGCGGAAGAGAGAGGGACAGAGACGGCGAGAGAGACCGCGACCGTGATCGCGGCGGCGAGCGAGAGAAGGAGAGGGATAGAGAGAGGAGCAGTAGAGAGAAGGAGAAGGAGAGGGAGAGGAGGGACAGGGATAAGGATAAGGAGAAGGAGAAGGAGAGAGAGAGGGAGAGGAGGGAGAGGAGAGAGAAGGATGAGAAGGAGAGGTCTCGGAGGAGTGTGAGTAGATCGGATCGGGAAGAGAAGGAGAGGTCCCGGAGGAGTGTGAGCCGGTCCGAGAGGGAAGAGAAGGAGAGGTCTCGGAGGAGTGTGAGCCGTTCCGAGAGGGAAGAGAAGGAGAGGTCTCGGAGGAGTAGGAGCCACACTGATCGTGAAAGGGAGAGGGAAGTTAGGGAGAAGGAACGCGAATTCGAGATGAATGAGAGCAGGTATTGTGCTTTTCAGCTACTTTACCCAGTGGTTTATGTTTCTGATATTGGTTCTAGTGTGGCTCTTGCCTCTTTGTTTTACTGTGGATTAGTTGACCGGAACTACATGCTTTATCCCAGTTGTTAGTGATTGTGTATAAGCTCATATTACATCTCAGTAAATAACTGGGGTAGGTATAAATGTGTTGTGTGCATTCTTGAATTTTCTTCTTACTATTAGAGAACAATTGAATTGAAGTGCTTAATCTCATGTTAGGAAACAAGAGTATATAGCTAAGATTCAGGGGATATGAATTTCTAGTCTTAGGCTGATTATCATTGTTTTCCAAGTACTAATAAATTTCATCAGACACATAGGCCATTAGTGGGGATGAACTTTAGGATATGATTTTGTGTGTAAGAACAATAATGAAGGGAAAGGTGATGGTGATTTGCATAGGAACAAATCTTTAGGTATAGCTTGTAAATAGGATGTAGTTTAATAGTTATGTTGATAGGTATTGCATTACATAGACAATATTTTGCTATTTTCTTCCCTCAGTCTGTATGTTATAGTTGCTGCCAGTATTGATGTTTCTTGTAAAGTACTCTCTTTATGTGAGAATTATTGTGGTTATTGTGCATTTCATCAATTCAGCCCAACTGTTTGGTTCTTGCTATTACTTAATGATATTTGGAAACTGGTTATGTGGAAACTGGTTGTTTTTTTATTTCAACCAGACAGATATTTTAGGCAAAACTCTGGGGTTTTTGGCATGCATCATACTGCTTATTATAGTTAACAATGTCAATCAAACATGATGTAATATGCTTCTGTTTGTTCTCTTTTGGTGGAGATGTGTCTGTGCTTGCTGGCTAATAACAAAATTTTACTTTCAGCCATTCTATTGAAATAGTTTATATTGTAACAATTGAAATGATCTAATGTCGTCAAATATCGATGGCAGGAGGTTTAAAGACAAAAAAGAAATGGCGGAGCCTGAAGCTGATCCAGAAAGGGATCAGAGAACTGTTTTTGCTTACCAGGTAGATGAAATGTTGTTTTTTTTTTCTTGCGGGATTTTTTTTTCTGTTGTAATTAACAATCAATGCTTAGGTACAATTTTTATTTTTAAAATTTTGAGGTTCTCTAAAAGTTAAAACGATTCTGAGATTTGAGATTTGGATATTTTTAACTTGTTAAATAGATATAAGTTAGCATTTTTCGGAAACTATAATTTCTGCTTGTTAGTAATGTATGAGACTAGTATGACAAAGTGTTCTTTCAAATTGATAAATTTCAAAATCTGGAAGTTTATTTTTGTAGGATTGAGATTTTAACTGAGATCATTGTTGTAGTTGTTGATATGTACACTCAATAACCTAAGTTAAATGTTCCCTTTCATTTTCTCTAATTTTTCATTTTGGTGTTAATCTGGTGCTGACAGATGCCACTGAAGGCGACTGAGCGAGATGTTTATGAATTCTTCTCAAAAGCGGGCAAGGTTGGCTGAAATTAATTCTTTCTTTTGGATTAGTAATATTGTTGATTATAATGATGTATGCGACAAGTTGTGGTACTTTTGTTTTCACATTTTGTGACATCTGCATGCGCTACTGTTACAGTTGTTTCTTCATACTTGTCTCAGTATATGCAATCATGTTTTATGAGACACTCCTTCACACATTTTGGTTGCATAGTATTGAGATACATTTGCTTCCTGTTGCAGTACATGATCATCTGCCTTCAGTTACGAGTAATATAATGAGTTGTATTGTCTCAACATTCTGTATATGTGGGGTGAGTGAAAATGTACAAATGCGTTATGTGGTCATCTTGTGAACACCCCCACTAGCTGTTTCATAATGTGGTGTGAATAAAAAACCTCTGTAGAAGCTGCTTCTGTTCAAGTGCTTTTATATTTATATTCGAGCTTACAAATATTTTGAATTTTTGTGTGTAATTGTCAGGTGAGGGATGTGCGGCTGATTATGGACAGGAATTCAAGACGATCGAAAGGTGTTGGGTATGTGTGTTGTACAAAATTATATCATAGTCACGCGTGTGTTGTAATAAGCTGTTAGCATATCATCTTTCTAGAATCAAGTTTAACTGTATTCTTAAATGAACTAGCAATGCGATAATGATGAGGGATGGTGGGAATACCTTGCACTCATGTTTAATCAATTCATGTTCATGCTGCGCACTCAAGGTAGATGACCAAAACCTATTTTATCCTTTCCAGCTTTCTTCCTGTACGTGTTTGGTGCAATAAGGGCTCCGTTCTGCATCCAAGTGCACCTTATCAAATTCTCCATTAACTGTCCTCGTCTTCTGTAGTGGAACAATTGACTAAGTGGAGTTTGATATAATTGGTTTTTGCATTGAAATCTTTTGGATGGTGGGGTTGGTGTTTGCTTGATATTCTTAGGTTTATAAGTTTGAAGTCTAGAAATCTTAGTGGTCTTTTCCAGTGCTATTGAAGCTTTAAAGATGGTAGCTTGATGTAAAAAAAATTGTTGGATTTTTGTCATTAATATAGGCTCATTCAAAGTAAGGATGAAGCTGACTGCTTGCTTTTCCTACCAACCCTATCTTTCAGTATGTATATGTGTAATTTCTTGGCTATATTTCTTGTATCTTGTTTTACTATTATGAGCTAACATTTTCTTTTATGAGTCATCAGATTCATCAAAAGAAATTCAGCTTGAGCTCTCTGCCCTAGAGTTTTTGTTTCCATACGTCTCTTTGATATATGCTTTGTAAGTTTTGATTGAAATACTTGTAGTATCATGTGCTCCATTAAACTCACTATAAGAGCCTGTCATGCTGCAGGTATATTGAATTTTATGACGCAATGCATGTGCCAATGGCTATAGCTCTCTCCGGCCAGCTACTTCTTGGACAACCTGTGATGGTGAAACCTTCGGAGGCAGAAAAGAATCTTGTTCAATCTACTGCTTCCGGTGGTACCACTGGCGTAGTAGGACCATACGGTGCAGTTGACAGGAAACTTTATGTAGGGAACTTGCATTTTAACATGACTGAGACTCATCTTAGAGAGGTATGGCAACTCCACCTTGGTAATAGCTGCATGTATACACTCATGATGATGATGCACATATTAAAAATAATTAGACATAACAACGGAAGAATAAATTAAACCTTCACCAGAGAAGATTTACTGTGTACACCTTGATTAAGAATCCAGGAAGTACTTTTTTCTTTTAGGTTCAGGAAATACACAGGGTGTGTCCACTTTTTGCAGTTACATTCTCACAAAAAAAGAATTAGAATAACTTAGTTTTGGGCCTCTCGTGGAAGTCTTTTATTGGATTAATAAAGAGTATGCATTATATCAGTTTTCCATATAACAGTCCAAATGTATATAATAAAGATAATTGGTTGGATTTATTATATAATAATAAACATTCCATGTCACGTCCCTTATTGGTTCTCGTATCCTGCCCAGGTGAGTATTTTGTTACAATACAAAAATAAGATTTTAAAATTAACATTAATTCCACTATAGTAGGAATGTGATGACAGAATCATTATTGTTGGTATCAATTCGTTTGTGAAATTGTGGTATTCTTTTCATGACATGTACATGTACTATTTGTTCTCAGATTTTTGAACCATTTGGTCCAGTGGAGCTCGTGCAACTTCCCCTTGATATTGAGACATCACAGTGCAAGGGGTTTGGCTTTGTTCAAGTCAGTGTTTACTTTCCATTGGTTGTTTAGAAGACTTTACGCTGTTTTTTTTGTACTTATTTATCTCTTTTCTATGTTTATAGTTTGCTCATCTAGAACATGCAAAAGCAGCTCAAAGTTTGAATGGGAAGTTGGACATTGCTGGTCGAACTATCAAGGTAGATTATTTTTTTTTGGTAATGGAATTTTGATACCAAAGTATCCAGAGATGCATGATTTTGAGATTGTTGCTTGTCAGTTATATTTGATAGTACTTTTGAGGATTTATGTTGTTGAGTAGATGCAGAAACTTATTTGGTTCTGTGACTTTATGTAGGTTTCATCCGTTACAGATCATGTTGGCTCACAAGAAGCTGGAGCAAAAACTGCAGATTTTGATGATGATGATGGTGGTGGTTTGGTGAGTGAATAGTTTAATATGTGCCTCTATTTGGTCCTTTTGAAAGCTCCAAGTACTATTTTTAATGGAATATTGAGGGTTTGAAAGTAAACATTGACAATATCAATAGTTTTGTAAATCAAACTAAGGAATGAAATTCGCTAAATAGTATATCCAGAAAGCTCTCTAATGTTAATACTTGCAAAAGGAAAAGAATTGCTGGAGGAATTCCAAGGATATTTCTGTATACGGTGGACACTTTAATAGTTGATTTCATCACGAGGAAGGAGCTTATTTGACAACAAAAGAGGGGTCCACGGTTTCTGCTGCGTGCCTTGCATATTCTTTATTACTAGTGTGTAGTATCTATTCCAGTTTCTGCAAAATGATTTGCTCTGATTGTTTCATTGTTTTGTTGTTTTTGCAGTCTCTAAACGCTCAATCTAGAGCATTGCTAATGCAAAAGCTGGACCGCACAGGAACTGCCACAAGGTTTGTATCTATTTATACTCATTACATTTAGAACTTAAGATATATATATACATACATACATATATATATATATATAAATATGTATATATTTCTCAAATATATTCGGTTGGCAGTATTGCAGGTTCTCTTGGAGTTCCTGTGCTGAATGGGTCAGCAACAAATCAACGAGCTGTTAATTTGCCGATGAATGGTCAAACTACACTTTCTGCACCATTTCTTCCAGCAAGAGTTATGCCAACTACGGAACCTATTGGAAACCCCAGTGAATGTCTATTATTGAAAGATATGTTTGATCCAGCCACAGAGGTTGGTCTCTATTAGTAGCTTATCGTTTCTTTCACTCGTAAACACGTAATCTGATGATTTAAGAATATTTTGCAGATGGAACCAGATTTTGATGTAGACATTAAAGATGATGTCGAAGAGGAATGCTCAAAATATGGTCGTGTGAAGCATATTTATGTGGAGAAGTAAGTATATATAGATATATAGACAGGTTAAAATATGTTGTCTGATGTTTCTATTTATATAGAATGGTTATCAAAATCTTGGAGATATGTGCACTATTTAAAACTGTTGGCAATGGATGAAATTTTTAGAAGTTTCTAAGCGTCTCTTCTAGATGTTTCATTTAAGGTTCATGATCTGTGTTCAGTGTTGTTTTACATTTCTTCGTTGGCAGTGTCGGTTGGTCATTAATATTTAGATATTTAGGTTTCCTAGAAATGATTAGTGAGGCTCAGTTGGGTCTATATAAGGCCCAATATGTAATGATTGAAATGAACGCCGTTACGCATGTTGAACAGTTTCCCTTGAGTGGTTCGTGAGAAATCTTGATGTTATTCCAGATTTCCCATCATTCCCAGATCCTTAGCCAAAACACCATCCACCTGGACATATTATAACCCTAACTTCACCTTATAAGATTTTTTAAATACAATACCCCTATGTTGTGCTACATCAGTTTATCTCTTTTTTTTATTGTACTAGGTATGGAAAATAGAAGGCACCATTCTCTAATTTATAATATGCTGAATCAGTACAGTTTGCTAATGACAGAGGGGACTTGCTATGCATATTCTTAGGTTTATGTTGCAGAACATTGCTTGTGGTACATAAGCTCTTGTTTGCAAGGATGCAAGTTTCCGCTCTTAATGTTTTGTTTTTCTCTGGATACAGAAACAGTGCTGGTTTTGTGTATTTGCGGTTTGAAACTGTGGAAGCAGCAGCTGCAGCGCAACGTGCAATGCATCTGAGATGGTTTGCAGGCAGGCAGATTTCAGCCCTGTTCATGGTAATATTCTTATATCACTTCCCTTTTTCACTTAAAGAGGGTGTTCCGTTTCTGATTCAAATTTTCGTCCAAATAGTAGATGTTTCACAAGTTGTTTTGATATAATACCTGGATTGGATGTGTCATAATCTAGACAAGTTTAGGTGTTTTGAAGTTGCATTGACCAAAACATCCACAAGTAGATACAATGTAAAACCGTTCTCATTTTTTTTCTTTCTTGGTTTAAGAAGTGAATCCAGCTCATTGTAGAAACTTATCAAAATTTAGTTTTTGGGTGAGCTAGATTCAAGTTGACATGACAGGTTTTAAGCAGCTTGGCTTTATGCCTCATATAGGGGCTCAATAATAAACTTTATTTTAAGGAATATCTGTTGTTTGACTTGTAAGTAATTCACTGACATTAAGTAATTGCACATGTTCATTAGTTGTTGTCATGATGGGAATGATTTATCTATATAGATATTGCTACTGACCTGTACCCCAAAGGTCGGTTCTCATCTGATACTTGTTTTTTTGTTTTTGTTTGCAGCAACCGCAAGTTTACGCGGCGAAGTTTGGAGCTTAACTCCTGACAACGTCCAGGAGGGGAAGTGTATTGCGTGCTTTTAGCTGAAGGGTAGCCATTTTAGCTATATGTTATATGTTTGTCGTCTTAGGATATTTGACTCCCTGATTCATACATATTGATTACATTCGGTAGAAAATGTGTAGTTTTGTACTCCAACCTTTTGCTTTCTTTTAATGTGAAGAGTTCAGTTTTCTCGGAAAAAAATAAAAATAAAAAAACCGCATTAATCTCATTATAAGCCTGCGGCCAATTAGTTGTAGAACATGTTGAATTATACAGCCATATTGGCAATTGACTACAGTGACATGCATTATTCTCGAAATCTAATTTACAAAAGCTTATGGTTGATAGTGGTCTAATTATTGTTCATGTATATTTTAGTCTCAATCCAAAAAATAAGGGTATATTTTAGTCTTTCTCATCTGGGAAACATGACTTATTCCTTACTATTAGTGTCCGTGTATTGGGCATCTGAAACAAGACGCAATGGAAGATACAAGATTCACAATAATGGGAGTGGTTTTAATAAGGATTACTAAGTTGAGGATTTTCTTATTAAATTATTTATTGCATCAACTTTTCAATTACATTTTTTCATCTCAACCGTTTAGTTTTTAGGTCTATATGAATAGATCGTAATCATCGATTTGACAGAAAATTTATAAAGATAATCTATTCATATATATCTATAAACTACAAACTAGACGGTCGAGACGTGAATATGCGATCGAAAAATAGGTGAAATGAATGAGTTCTCAACTAGTCCTCAACTTAGTGGTCCTCATTAGAACCACTCTCGTGAAATAATGACGGTATTTTAGTTCTCGCGCATTTCATGTTGCCTCTATTCTCAAACATTGTTAAAATTGAAAATAGACAAGGAGCTCCATAGATGTTACCTTAGTTTTGCAGTTATCGATGACTGTGTGGGTTTAGGGACTAGTATGGGTGTGGACATTAGTCACATTACATCTTGTATAGACCTAGCACCCTAGAGACTAGAGCTGGCAAACATTTTATGTTAGTGCAGTTTCGCTTTTGTCAGTGTGGGCATTTGGTAAAAACGTAAGCACACAGTTTTAGAACCATTTATATACAGAGATCATCATGCATTTGTATAAGTATCATCTAATTTTAAACATCCACATATATATGTAACGGTCTAATAGATTCACGTCGTCGTGTAACAAAGATTCTTTCATTATTTGGTCTTAGTGATCGAAATCTAACGTGGGCTTGGATAAAGATTGCCCCGAACAACCCTGATCGGGCGACGAAGCTAAGATAGGAAAAAGTTTGACAAGTGTCGGGATGGGACCCAAAGAGTGGAGAGCAAATAGGAGCGAGCGGTCTTAGCGGCGATGAGACCGCCACCACCAAAGAGAACCCTACTACTACTCTCTCTAAAATTTCGAAATTATAAAGAGAAAAAAGTAAAAAGAAAAAGAAAAAGAAAATAATTTTAGTTTTGGCCAGGCATTTTCCTCGGCTCGTTTATCTTTTGGTTTTTTATATAAAAACAAGTCCCAAACCGCAAAAACACAGGGCGTAATTTCAAATCTGAAGCAAAGGCTTTGAAATTTAAACAAACAAAGAAGAAGAAGAAGCCGGAGCCGCCGCACAGAAGAGAGAGCCACCGAGAGAGCCATAACCACTTAGTCACTCCGCCACAGTTAATCCAGACTCTCTCTCTCTCTCCCGAACTCAACGGTAACTCCAAACCCTAATTTTTTTGAATCGTTTCTCTTTGTGTGCATAGAGGTTAGATTAGGGATGTGACTAGGGTTTGGTGTGCAGAGATGGATAGGTACCAGAGGGTGGAGAAGCCCAAGGCAGAGCCCACGCCTATAAGCGAGAATGAGATTCGCATAACCGCTCAGGGCCGTATGAGGAATTATATTACTTACGCCACCACTCTCCTTCAGGTTTGGTTTGGTTTTGGTGTTTATCAGTTTTGTTTGCTCAGTATATTCATCTTGTTTTTAGATGATTCGATTCGATTAGGTTGTGAGTTTTCATGGTTTCGGGTTAGTGGAAAAGAAACAATTTGATATCTGAAAAATGACATATAAAATGATAAAATTGTTAATTTGGGGGTTTGGAGTGTAGTAGAGTTGGATTGATGCATATGGGAAAGCTTGTTGGATTCGCCGAAAGCATATTACAATGATAAAGTCCGGTATTGGAAAGCAGTTTTTGGACAATTTTGTTTTTCTGTTAGGCTAGTGTGCTTACTGTCTACGAATCTTGGATTTATGGGAGAATATGGTAAGTTGATCCCGTTATTTATCTAGGACTGTACGACAACTGGATTGTTGTGTTTACTAACAAAGTCATTAACTGCCACTCTGTTTGCGTAGAAATTATTACCTATTTCAACTTGATGTTTTCTATTTTTGCATTGGAATATACTCCCCAAGGCAAGATACTATGTGATTTTCCTTCTTTTCTAGTACATGAGTTCCATTTTGATGACCTACTTTTGTAATTGTGTGGCTTCAATTCATTGCCTTTTGTTTTCCATTGGTTCAGAGTGCACTTAGCTTATTGATTGTTCTTAGTATTAGCTACTTAGTCCCTTTTTTTTTTTTGCTCTATCTAACAAAGGCTTGTATCTCTGTAGGACAAAGGGTCGAATGAAATTGTCCTCAAGGCAATGGGCAGAGCTATCAATAAGACTGTGATGATTGCTGAACTAATCAAGGTGAGATAGCTTTTGACCTCTATGTGTGACTGTATGTTCATGAGTGAGCATATCATTTCCATATATTAGTTTTTATTGACCAAGGCTGTCTGCTTCCAGAGAAGGATTGTTGGCCTCCATCAGAATACTTCTATTGGATCAACTGATATAACTGATGTGTGGGAGCCCTTGGAAGAAGGCCTGTACCCGTATGACACCATACACTGTTCTGATATTAAGTGTGTGCAGTTGTGATATTCTTTTCACTTGATATTGGTATTGATGCTTGTATTTTCTTCTGCAGTATAGAGACTACTCGGCATGTTTCAATGATCACAATTACTTTGTCAAAGACGGAACTGTCACCAACCTCTACAGGGTAAGTCATTAGGAATGTGATGACTATTTGGTTTCTGTGTATGAAATTATGAATGGGCACTTCATGTGTATCAAGTAGGTTCCACACTTCCATTTAAGAGCATGGATTCACCTTGTAATGTCACAAGGTGAATCAACATTGGACATTCCATTTACTAATTATAAATCTTACAATAATAAAGTAATATATCTGGTTCTGATTTCATTATGTGATTCAAGATTCTATTAGCATCTTTTGTAAAAAAAAAAACTTACCATTAATATATAGTCTTTTTTAAGTCAAACATGTCCATGTTCCATGTTCCATTGATAGAAAAACATCAGTTGATACGTCTTAGATACCTGTCCATAGGTGTATGACATTTCCTAAGCGCATCCGGTGTTGTAACGAATTTGGAAACATGATACTATTGAATAGTGAATACATAATGGACAGCATTAAAGATGCAACTAATATTGGTATAGCTAACAACTATTGCTTTCCTCTTGTGATCAATTGTTGCTGCATGTTACGAACTTCATCTGAATAGTTCTTTTAATTGGTAAGTTTTTTGGATACATCAATTATTAGATGTAGGATGCCCTTCGATTATACTTTATGAAGGTGCTACAGAAAGAACTGTAGAATTTTCAGTAGAGAATGATTTCGGCTGCCTAAAAGTGCATAAAGATATCATTTGCAATATATGAATGACACCTAGAGGTCCCTTCTTTATATATGAAGTTTCAAACTTATTGTTAGAATTAGCACAAGTGATGATGGTTTGAAACTCTTCTTACCTCTGATTTTATGTATGCATATAGTGAAGTCTGCATACAAAAGTAACCCGACCCATGAAACTTCATAGTGCTTATAGCATCTCTGATTTTCTTTATTCGCTTATATACAGCTATCAGTCCCCTATTCCGGCTGATCAAGTGAAACCGTTGAACGATTTTGAGGATGATGGAGGTGATCTGATGATATTTTGGTTTATGTATACTTGTATGTAGGCCTTGGCTTTTATCGTACATACAGTTCAACTTATTTTCATTTACCTTTATGTGTACATCAGAGGGTTCACCTAGAGCCCGAGGCAGGGGACGTGGTGGCCGAGGAAGAAGCAGGGGTAGAGGTACTGCTCTAAAATGATCACTTAATGATTTTGAATTTTCTATCTTGGATATTTATGGTTGTAAATATCTCTTTTTACAAAGTGATGCCCAACTTAGTTTTTCAGAAATAGGATACACTGAACTTTATTCTCGACTGTGCTGGCAGTCAAATTTTGGACTTCATCCAATTTGATCTGAATTATGCATTGATTTTCATTCCGCATTGAAAGCAGCTGATATTCATATCTCATGCTTTTGGATTGGAGTCAAATAATCACCTACCACTTCTCCAGATTCCTCTTAGAGTTGCAAAATTTGCTAACTCTGATTCTTATTATTGTATGAGCAGGGAGCTACAATGGAGTTGTTGATTATAATGGAGATGGTTGGGATGGTGGGCGTGGCTATGGTGGCAGAGGAAGAGGCCGTGCGAGAGGTGGTTCTTTCAGGGGTCGAGGACGAGGTTATGGTCAGCAAGCTGGATACTATGATTATGCTGAAAGTGCACCTGTCCAAGGTCGTGGTAAGCTCTGGGAGCAGTGATTTATTTGCTTTATATGTTTGGTCAAGGTCTTTGTAAGTACTCTTTTTCAGCAGCATTCTTTGTGATCTGATGGTTACTGTATTTTGTTTGAAGGTCTCACAGGGCGCGGTCGAGGAAGGGGAAGGGGCCGTGGGCGTGGTCGTAGTACCCGACTGGATGGCCAAGCACCAGCTGCTTGAGCAGATGGTTGGCTAAGTACTAGATATGTGGACTTGAAAAAAAATGCTATGTGGGATGCCTGCTCTGCTTATGTCTTCGTGAAGTTTGCTGATATCTATGGGCATTGTCTTTCCTTTCAAGTTTTCTAAGTGTTGCAACCATGATGCTTGAAATTTTGTTTGTAGGTCATGAGGTTAGGATACTTTTGTAGTTCCTGCTAATCGAGTTTTTTATACACCTTACAAAGGTTTGTAAAATGTTTCTCTTTTCTTTATAGAAATAATAGAGCAGTACATTATTTTATTCGTGATAGAATATTGCATGCTAACTCAAACATAGCACCATTTTGAATTCTTGTCTTCTTGTTTGTTCGAACAAAGCATCAGTCAAGTATTTTGGTCTGAAGTTCTGGATTCATAAATGTATGGTGAAATTAAAGCAAGTATTTGATGCTATGAGAAAACGTTAATCATAGTTTTTATATAGCTACAGATGACCAGGTTTAGAGGAAAAGAGTATGCACTTAAGCCCTAAGCCCTATTTTAAGTAAGTGTCAATTTGCGTTAAAATGTTCGAACTTGTGATGGATCGACTGGTGTTAGGTCCCATCGACCCGCCGAGTCAACCTCTTGCAACACCGGTGTTCATCTTCTGACTGCTTAATAATACAGAGCCTATTCCATACACCCCTGGCACAGCTGCACCACGACGCTTAACAGCACGTGCAAGCCAAACCACGTTTGCTCCGACTGGTATTGTTTTGCCTTCCTTTCTCTTCTCTCATCTCCCTCAATTACATCAGCCATCTCTCATTCTCCATAAATCACCAACACATCCGACTTATCCGAGGCCCAATTCTTCACTGAATTCATCGATCACATCCAAACATACCACCTCAATCTTGATGACATCTCTCTTGCCCAATTCTGGGTTCCGGGTCTTTTCTTCTTTTTCTTTGCAGAAGAAGATCTGGGTTCGTTCATTTATAAGGCTCGCCCGCCGTGAGGAGATCGAAGCGGCGGTGTTAATTTATAGGGCTTGCCTGGTGGTGGGTCCGAATCTCGACTATTTATCGGTGGCGACACAATCTGGTGACGCCGTGCCACAGCCCATAGCTTCTAAGCCCATGGTTATTCAAATCGGCTGGGCTAATGCGTAAAGGTTAGTGCTTTCCCTTAGCTTAGTAAACTTTAATCTTTTGCTTGTGTTTAATTGTTGAATTGGTTCTTGAACATTGAAACGAGGTGCTTCGCTTTTCATGCTTGTGTTCAACCAAACCTCATACAGTAATAATGCAGTGCATGAAGGACTCCGTGAGCCATTGCGGCCTCCAACCCATTTCCAGGTATAATAAAATGAGATAAAATCTAGTATGAGGAGATGATGTTGTTGGCATCTTCTGTTTGCTTGCACGATATTTACAAATCAAGTGTATTTGAATAATGTGTTATGGTTTTGCTGAGTTGCTGCAGATTACTCTTCGTTAGGGCAAGTATTTTTGTGGACTGGATGTTCAATTTTTTCTGCTATGAAACTTATAGATGTTCCTTGCGTTGTTTGTGTCAATGGAGCTGCCATGCGTTCATTATGAATGCGGTGGGAACTGCTAAGTGTTCTGTACTCATGAGGTTTTCATGAACGTCGGTCTATCACAGATTTAGAGAAGCCTCTTGATGACCGAACAATTAGTTCTGTCATATGAGTCGGATTGTTATTCCTTGAAGGAATCGAGCGCTGCGAACGACTCCAACGACTCACTTTATATCGCCAATGATCCATATTTACTCGAAAGGTATCATTCCAGCTCTTTGTTTCTCTATTTGAATGTTGATCTCATATTTCTTGCTGGTATTGTCGCATTTGTTTCAGAACCTTTTCGTTGAACACTTGCTTAGGTTGATTGTGTAATTAGTAGAATCAAACTTGAATTTGCAACCTAGGTTGGTGTCTACAGGGAGACATTGAAAGCTGCTGGTTTATGTTTTTAACGAGGTTTTGATTAATAGAATCAATATGTTAGGAAAATATCTCTATCAGAAAATACCACATTCCACATGGTGTCTCTGAAGTATGAATGCACACGAACAAGTAGATGATTGCCCTAAAGAGACACCATGTGGAATGTGGTATTTTCTGATAGAGATATTTTCCTAACATATTGATTCTATTAATCAAAACCTCGTTAAAAACATAAACCAGCAGCTTTCAATGTCTCCCTGTAGACACCAACCTAGGTTGCAAATTCAAGTTTGATTCTACTAATTACACAATCAACCTAAGCAAGTGTTCAACGAAAAGGTTCTGAAACAAATGCGACAATACCAGCAAGAAATATGAGATCAACATTCAAATAGAGAAACAAAGAGCTGGAATGATACCTTTCGAGTGAATATGGATCATTGGCGATATAAAGTGAGTCGTTGGAGTCGTTCGCAGCGCTCGATTCCTTCGTTTCTGGCGGAGGCGTCGCCGCCGCTGTAGGGCTTTGGCTCGGTCCTTGTTTAGGCCATCGATCAGGCCTCATCGAGACTCGGAAGAGCCTATCGAGGAGAGAACCCACAAAGCTCTCCTCAGACTTGCAAAATCTCGAGTGAGGAGGCCAGATTTCCCAATGGAGTTTGTATTTATACCTAGCCCCCTAAAATCCATCAGAATCCGACGATTAATGAAATCCTTGAGAATCTATAGAGTTTTGAATACCTACATATTTTGACGGATATTTTAGAATCTGAATTGAATACATGAGAAATTGAGAGAGACAAGTGAGTCAGCGAGTTTGGTTCTAGGTTTAGAAAGAAAAAAAAGAAATATCAGAGGCTTCTGGAGTTCTGGGTTTGAGAGGAACAATTCCGAGTTCGACTAGGCGCACGCCTAAGCTACGTCGAGCCCCTAGGCCTCTTTTTAGAATCTTGCTTCTACTTGGATGATTTGCTTCTCTTCAGCATACAAGATGGATGATTCAAGTAGCTTGATTACTGTGTCGGAGGTTGGCAGACCGCAGACCATTTCTCTCTCCTTTTCGCCGGACCCCCACTCGCCTAGTAACAGAGGCCAAAGGGCCAACTAACGCCTAAATCTACAAACTTATCCACGCGTTAAGACGGACGGTGGAGATCACTGGTGTAGCTGTCCCATGGGTGCAGGCAATAATTTTCGTTAATATGTTACAATCATATTGTGTTCATCTCCCTTCAAGATTGTTGACTTGGTAGCGAGGCCTACATAATTAACAAACAGTTCTAGTCTTCCCAAAGAACCCCAATTAAGGTCTTCAAGAATCTGATCGAGTATATTCAATTCAATTCTTCTATTCCAGAATCTTCAATTCATTTCCTTGATCTAGAGTATATAATTAACCATGAATCAGCAGCAGAGCAGTACAGCACCAATCATAAAATTGCCACCCCATGCATATATAACCAACCCAGTTTTCACAGTTCTGTCATATACATGCAATCATGCATGCAGTACTGCCTAGCTATGCTCAAGGATACACAAACCCAAATGATTTTTTAGGTCGGACGATCTTACTCTGTTGTATGAAGCATATCAGATCGACATCAGAGTAGGTGATTCATCCATGTTTTGGTCAAGCTTAAAAAGTAATTAAATTTTGCAAAGTCTCGGTCAATATAATTCATTCACGTATTGGGTTTGACTGAATGTGAGGGGATATATGTTCAAGTTATTGAAGAGTAAATTTCTTTGTATTTTACAGTGTAGAGATAGATCCAACGTACACACTATACCTAATGTACTCATTGTAATGCTGCTCGAGGTCTCGAGCCATTTCCTCATAGACTACTATCTTCTGAGTCCTGAGAGCTAATGAGCAATGTCTCATGACCTTTGTTTCGATCAGCTAAGAATAATCGATGGCATATGCCGCATATATCAGAATGAAAGTCCAATGTTTAGTTTACAATACACATGTGTTAATACAGCATCCATCGATCGAAAGCTTCAAATTAAGCTAGTCTTAAGCTCTTTCAGGATCTGTCTAGTATCAGAATACTGCCTGTTCATGGTAGTAACAGCTAGAAGATCATTTTGCGAGCTAGCTAGGTAAGACCCATATCAATGCCAGTATGGGTAAAATGTGACCAGACAGAAGACCGTCACGATGATTATGGGCGTATTGTGATTATATATAGAAGTTCTCACTGTTACTGATTAAATAGCAGCATGCACCCAGCTAATAATCGTAAACATGAGAAGAACAAAATGCGGTATCGATCCCATGAACTATCCCCAGCTAAAGAAGTACTAAGATTAATTGAACAATACTGATGGAAATAGAAGCACTATCAACATATAGATAGATAAACTTAATTATTAGATATTAATCACCAGTAGTTAAGCTACCAAGCATTCACCAGCTTGTGCTAATACCTCTACAATTCTACAAAAGAACGCAAATTATAATAATGAAGCTCTTTGAACAGTTAAGAGATCGACTTAATCACTGAGATAATCAAGCCTGTGTTCTAAGGCCTAGCTAGCTAATCTAAAATCCCCATCACTAGGGTTTCTAATTGATAGTAGTCCTCACCTCCTTCAATACGATGATGGTGAATTGGTGATGCCGCATTCATCTTCTGATCGGTTTGGTCATCAAATAAATATCAGCAAGCGACCGGTACCTTGTAGTCTTCTTCTTAATTGGCCGGAAATCTTGTTCGTCCTCCTTGCCAAAAATCTCTTCAATCTTTGCGCAAGTGATCACACTCAGCGGGCTCTGATATTCGACGACCCCTTCTTCATCTGTCTCGTAGTACTCCTCCCCTTTACAACTACTTCTTCTCTTCTTGCTGCTGCCGCAACTGCTGCTGCTGTTGTCGCTGAGTTGCATCAGCTGCTGCGCGGCGTTCAACTCCGACTCTGTCAAGGCCTTCTCGTCGGAGCCCTGATGATAAACATTGCTACGTGATGAAGAAGAATTAGATGGTGCTTCTGCCGCCATTGAAATGATATTCAGATCACTCTGATCAATATGATTTGCTTCCTCGATCAATCTTCTTCTTCTGCCAATTAAGTCTTTTATGTATGAATGGCTTTGGATTTGGTTTGGCGTAGGGCGTGTTTTGCGGGTACGTGTTGTATGAGTTTTAAGAAAGGAAGAAACCGCAGGGTTGGTCTTATGAAGAAGCGTGGAAGATGATCGATCGAATTGCAAATTAATAATTTATGTTTTCTTTTTGGGTTTAAATTGTTGTTCATATTTCCACTGCTGCTAATTTGACGCGTTCGTGAATGACGTGGCTGGATGATCAAAACTTGTTTGGGTTCATTTTTCTAAAGCCTTTTCTGAAACACATTGACGTTGACCGAGTTGATCATGACCAATCTTGGGTCAGGAAATCAGACGGCTTGAATTGGCTCTCATCTGTAGGATGATTTTGCCCTACTATACGATTTTATGGTCAAGGCCGTTTTCCTCATCGATCATTTGGATATTTCTAGTTTATATATATATATTTCTCCATTTGATATCCTTCTCGATCATTCCGAGAGAGAATGAAGTTTGAAAACCCGAAACATGTATTTATAAAAATCATAGGCTTTTTAGCCAAATTGATACCTTAAATTTTACCTTAGTGTTAATTTGCTATCCTAACTTTCATTGTAGTCAAATCGTATGTCAAATACTAGTAGAATTATAGTTGGTCATGAACAATTGCGAGGGAACAAGTATAGACTATAGACTTGGCTTAAAGTACGTCTGGTTTTCCTACTTTTTTGGGGTACTTTCTTGTTCTTGTTTCATTTGAGTGATAGTCCTAAGATAACTTATCCCAGATGGGCTAGACGTCTGGTGTTGATTGTAAATGGAAAATATGGAAGACTCTTTTTTAGGTGATTCGATTCACATGTTCTGAACTCTACTGTTTGCTTAAGAAAATGGTTCATGACTCATTTATTCATTCGTGGCCATAGGTGCCTTGGTGAAGAAGAAGAAGAAGCAGAAAACTAAATCGATTGTTGACATTGCTTATGCATTAAGATTTGTTGTTGAAACTCCTTTACCCAAAATGGTGGTGATTTCTTTTCTTTGTCATTGTATAATAATGCGTGGTTAGTTAGTTTCATCAAACTCCTCAGGAGTGGCATATGTTTGTTATTGAGGATGTGACTCCCAATTGGTTAATTTGACCAATATATATGAAGTTAATTGTTTTGAGGAGATTATTTATGATTAGCAATTTGCAAGCCTTGCAATTTGACAATTTCATTTGTTTAAAGTCTGTTTCATATATGAAAATTCTTATTTCATTGTCAAAGTATGAAAAAGTAATAGTTCACGGCAAGAGTGATAAAATGCGAGTTTATATATGCCTCTACGAAACATTTTTTTTGGCTCCTTAAAGAACAACTGAACTGTACAGTACATAGAATATAATGTACATGTATATACTTTCTTCACTGATCGATCCATGACTAGTGACTTGCTACTTTGATGGTTGAAGGTTAAATGACGACTCAAGTGTGATAGCAACTGTATGCGTGAATTCAAGATCATCGTTATGTTTTCGTCGGTAAAATGTATGTTTAGTTTTTTTAAGAAGCTTTAACAACAAAATTTCAGGACCAAAACGTGTGTTGATTTCATTCAGTTTTCTAGCCATTCGAGGTTTCATTTTGAAGATACTTGTCCGCAAATGAGCATCCTCTTTCATCTGTTATTTTTTACACGATATTTTGGCTTAAATGTACCTTCATGAAATGTGTGTCATCTCTTATATATAAATTTATAAACAAATTTGGGAAAGCTTCGTCACTTCGTATATTGGAATGGATTTTTATTCCTGAAGGAGGCTTCGTTTAGTTGGTCACGGGCGGCTACATTTTCCTTTTCTTTTCTTTCTTCATGAAATCTCTGCTAGATAAACTAATCTTATCTGTAACCATCATCTTTAATTAATAAATTCGTGTTAACATAGAAGAAAATTGTCTCAAAAGAAAAGTCATTGCATAGCACTGATTTTCCGAATAAATTCATGTGTTAGACTAAGAATTCTCCATTTTCATTCAATCAATTTCTCTATTTTGGAGGGTCTCTGCTTCAGAAAAAGCACAACACATATTTCACTCTGAAAATAATCCCAATAGGGTTTCTGTTGTAAAGTTTGTTTGTTCTGCATGGACTTATTATGAGTGTTTCTAGTCCAAATTTGACTAGGACCAACTACACGTTATTCTTAACTTGCGTTTTGAGTTGAATTCAACATCGTTATTATGTAGACAAGAAGGTCCTGATTATGTTGAGATATAACTGTGCTGAGTCTATGTAAAATGGGAAGAGCTGTTCTTCAGGCTCTTCTAAGCCTATATTAGTTGTGTTTTAGGTTTTTTGTCCTTATCTTCGGGCTTCTATGTAATCCAAAAAAAAATAGGAAGAGCTGAGCTAGAACCGAAATCTAGCACAACTCTCTCCCCCAGATGGTAAAAGAGAAAGAACACAGTCGCAGACCTCCAAGACATTTTCTTGCTCAAACTATCAGTCCTGAGTTTAACCGAACATCGATTTCATGTGGATTACAGTAAAAAAGATTGCAGATTTAGATTGTGGAGAGGAATCCTGTCATGGAGAAATTAACCTGACAAATTTAACCAACAGAATCTTGCAGTCAAGAGTAAACAACTTGCACCAGAAATAAGCATGTACAGAACTACAGATATATTGACATGAAGCAAAGAAATAACACAAGGGTGAGTGAGAACTCAGTTTAATGTAACACCTGTTTTAAACCCCTCAAGTAGATTGAGAGGTTATAAACTATGTTAAGAGGGTAAAGCTTGTTATATATAGTTTTGAGGCAGGGTTTCAATGCTAAATGAAAAGCTTGTTTTCAACTGTTGCTCTTTATTCCAAACCAAATTGACTTGCTTGGTAAACTTGCCAAGGGCAATGACCAAGTATTAGCTTTAGCTCTGTTATGGCACCCTATGAGAGCTCATTCCATTCTTAGGCCTCTGTTACCCCAACCCGATATAACTGTTCAAACTCTGGAAAATAGTAGATAGTCTATCTATTTATTTTGGCTCAGTTTGTCATGAAATCAAGGGATTCAAGTATATACTAAATCACAAACATAATGGAATAAGCATCATGTTTCCGTGCATTAGATGATGCAAAATTCTAATATGACCGAGTGTGTAGCTCCAAAATCAGCAAACAAGTGGAAAGCTGAAGCTAATTCAACTCTTTAGTTGACTTGATGGATGTGGACAATCACCAGTATCAGCACTATACCTCAGTGTTGTACATGGATTTGGAGAAAGAATAAATAAAGATTGATTATGTATAAGAAACAGGATATGTTATGATGTTACTGAGAGAAGTAAACAAGTCTACCTCAAATGCAGCTCCAAACATGAATGTAATGTAATAAAAGAATTGATAGAACAAAAACAACAATGTATCAAACCCCCCAGTCCTCTTTATCTACACACCCCCCTACTCTAGGGATTCCATTCCACAAAAAATTCCTCTTGCTATTGTGGAAATCTGTATGAAGTGTTCGAACTCGCATGAACAAATACTTCTGAAACTTCACGACCATCATAAGCTGGAAGCCTGGAACTAGAAACAACCTAAAACTTTATTCTTGTATCTAATCACAGTTTAACCCACAAACCTCCAAAACAGGGCCATCCCTTGAGACAAATGGATTTATCCGAACCCACATAAGAGTTAATATGGATGATAGCAGAATGGACCAAACCAAAATAATGGTGGGCATCCGATCTTGTTTACCCAGTAATCCCTTGAGGAAGGGGTAGAGGTGCATAATGACCCAGAAGGCGAAAAACAGTCTGCCGAACAATGGACCCCATGAATCATACCCGTTATTGATTGCATCTGAAATACCAACGACAACCCCCACTAAGTTTATTATTAATAAAGTCGTGGGAGGGATCAACAATGATGTCCACTTGAAGATGTAAAGTTCAGAAAATGCTCCATCATCTGCTGCCTTAGATGTAACTGTGAAGTTTGTGTTAACACCAGCCAAAACCTTGAGTAGACCCTGGAAGAGAGCAAATAGATGCGATGAAGCACCTCCAATTACCCAGAACTGCTCATTCCTCCACCAGTCATCTATCCCAACACCACCCCATTGCATCTCAAGGATGCCTGTGGCAGCAATGGATAAGAAGAGAGCCATGAAAACAAGACTGGCATAGTTGCTTATCTGTAAAATCAAGTTAAAAAGCCAAGAGTTAGACGAGAGCAAGAACAATAAATATATATTCTGTCATGAAAAGTTTTCAACTAAGATATAGACTAGGGGGAACAAGACTGGCATAGTTGCTCATCTGAAAATTCAAGTTCTAGAGCCAAGAGTTGGACAAGAACATCAATATAAGATATCAGTTGTGTCATGGAAGTTTTCAACTAAGATATAGACTAAAGAGGAGCGACAATGTTACAGAGTTGGTATTTACATGTTCGCTTTTTGAAGAAGAAAAATGATACTCCAAACTCATGATATATGTGGTCCATCATACTCATCACAATTATAAATCATTCAGCAAGTTCCCGATGAATTCTAAATGTGATGCAATAAATGAAACAGGATATAGAGTTAAATTTACCTCGGGGACAATAAATTTCCCGGTCAGAAGACAGATGGCAGGCAGACTACAGTAAACGATCAAAGGAATGGAGGTCCAAGGATATACGACTGAGTTGATATACGAAAACCGCTCCAATGATTTCAACCCACTCCCATATCCATACCAGATCGGACAATGTCTGCTCAAGAAAATTTCAACTGATCCAAGTGCCCACCGCAGAACTTGGTGGAGACGATCTGACAGATTGATAGGAGCCGACCCTTTGAAAGCAGCTAATTTGGGCATGCAGTAAACAGATCTCCAGCCATGACAATGCATCTTAAATCCTGTCAGAATATCCTCAGTAACACTACCATATATCCAGCCAACCTGTTAGAGATTCAAATTACCGCAATTTAGCGATAAGAATAGATTTAGGAGATTATATAACTTTCCAAAACCTTAAACCTTAATTAACTTACTTCCTTTCCCCATTCTGTTTTATCTTCATAACCACAGCTGATGACTTGGATGGCTTCTCTCAGGAGAGATGCAGCGCTAACGTCCTGAGGAATTCCACCATTCTCCAGTACTGAAGAGGCTACGAAGACAGGAGACTGCCCAAATTTCTTCTCCAATTTAAGTTGGGACATATGGGATGATCTATCAGATATTAGCTCTGCAACATGAACACAACTTGGTCTCATTGGTATGGTATATTTCATTTTGTTCCATTTAGATAAAAAATAAAGGAATGCTATATAAAAAACACTGAAGTAATGGCTCATTTTCCACCATCACCTTCAATTGCCTCTTCAATATTTTCAACAGCATGTATCTGCTTTGAGGCTTCTCTCTGTTTTGATTTCTTCTTTTTCTCTTTCTTTGACTTTGCATTCTTGTTCTTTCTTGACCCACAACAGAAGCAGCACCATTTTGGCCAGCAATTGCAGGTTCTGCTAGGGGCCTTCTTTGAGGCAGGTGCATCAAACCCATAAAGAGCTTGCCTTCTGAAAACACAGCCGGTTCCAACATATATTGGCCCTTGTATACCATCTAATCCTTTCATGTTGATATCAAAGAATACAACATTCCGATTTGAGTATCTATCGTGTCGGTCAATCCCATCAAATCTTTGGGGAAACTGCACATAGCAAACTTTCTTCCCTGATGTAGGGTCCATCATGAAGCACATGGCTTCTCTGAGGGCCTTGCTGTTGTTGATGTAGTGATCACAGTCAACATTCAGAAGATAAGGAGCATTAGAGATGATGGCAGAGACCCGCATCTGAAGATACATAATAAAGAAACACGAGTTATCAACTCTGAGCAAAAATAACAACACAAAGAGATTGAAAAAAAAAAATTTATGAGCAACAATAATACAAAACAAGGAAAATTAAGGCTTACCAGAGCATTCATGGCACCAGCCTTTTTATGGTGATCAAATCCTGGTCTCTTTTCACGAGAAACATAAACCAGACGAGGTAACTCATTTCCTTCATCATCACGAAAACCGTTGTTACCAAGAAAGACCTGTAAATTGAAGTGTCATCATTTGGTGCATTTTACACAATCTGCATCATAACATGATACCTTCCTAATCCCACCTACACATGCCTTCTTGCTGCACTTTCAGTGTCATTATCTTATTGTTTCCCAGAGGGGACAGTTACCAAAACAAAAGATAAAAGATAATATCAGTTAAAATGTTGCAAGAAGCCCAAATTTGTTTATACTCTTATTCGGGGATGTGTTGTACATAAATCGACCTGGTAACATGCATAACATACATATATGTATGAGCCATAGAATTTATACAAACATAACCTATTGGACTGCAGCATATATACAGTCACACACAATGTATACTGGAAATGAGAACAGCATCAGAAATATGAGAAGAAAAATGACTCGTCTGGGTAACTTTACTTTGTAGTTTTGTTATGCAAAGATAGCACAGAATAACTAAATGGAAAACTAATCCTACCTGAATCATGCCAGGATGGTCTCGTACATTGTTCCCAGGCCAGGAAGTACCATCCTGCATTGTCCAGCCATCCTCCGGAACCTTTTGTGCCATGGCAACCAAACTATTAATCCTAACTTTAAATTCTTCATAATCTCTCTGCACAATAAAAATTAGATAAATATCATTAATTTAAAATCTGCATAAATTTATAAAATGAACATTAGTTGCAAAACCAAACCTAAATTACTTTAGAAGTAGCACTGTAAAACAAGTCACATACCTTCATTGCACGCCTTTCCCTAACAAATTCAGGATGAACTTTATTTTTCAAATAGTCAATCTTCTGAGAGAAGTACCATTCTGGAGCTCGAGGCTCAATGCTATATTTCTTACAAAAAGGGACCCATCTCCTGGAAAACTCAGCTGTCTCAGAAAGGGCTTCAAAAGTAAGCATAGCAGCACCATCATCCGAGACATAACATGCAACTTTATCGACTGGATAATCGACAGCTAGGATGGAAAGGACCGTGTTTGCAGTGATTAGAGGAGGTTCTTTCAGAGGGTCGACTGTACTAACAAAGATGTCTATACTGGCTAGTTCAGATGGTTTCCCTTCCTTTTCATACCTGGAACAAACGGAGAAAATGATGAAGCACTGTAGTTGAGAAAAATCCCCAAAGCTTATGGAAAATGGTAGTTTTCTTCCCCGAGGAAGCAGAAGAAAAATAAGGGCATGTATACAAAGAACAGAGTAAGTAATTGCTTCTACCTTAGTGATAGCCGATCTAGGTATGTTTCTCGCTCTATTGGATACCATTTGGGGAACTGATCCAGGATCCATGAAACAGCAAACCATATCTCGCATATGACTGACGTCAACCACAAGCCATATGCATCTTTCACTGGATTGAGAATTCTATAATGGAAAAATAAGCCAAGGATTACAAGTCGAAGTAATATCATCATTCTGTATGGGTTTATCTTGCTTGAAGGAATGGGTATCTTCCTTGAAAGTGGCTGTCTGCCTTCATCCATCCTGATAATGTGTACAAATAAAGCTTGTAAATATACCAAATAGTGAACGAATGGAGAAACCACTTAATTCTCACACCAAATGTGCAGTGTTTTTTCTTATTACTTTCTTCAAGTTTTGAATAGTCACTTACATGGGCAGATCAGAATCATCTTCCTTCCCACCAAAGTTTCCACCACCATTATCTCCTTCATGCTTTACCACCTGAAGTTTTTCATTTTGCTTTTTCTTCCACTCTTCCATTCGATCTTTCCAAGCGACACTCCCATACCCATATACTGAAATGTCTTTCTTAGGCACCATTGGTCTAGGTTGTACTGATACATCAAAATACAATGATTAATAGTTGCATAGAATAATTGGGACAAGCTGTAATGTTTTGTTGGCATAGGCGGTGCAGGATAACAAAATCTACAAGCATGCACAAGACATAATGTAACCTTACCCAAGACAAAACAAAGAGATAGATAAATAACTTACAAGAAGATGGATCAGGAAAAGGCACAGGATGGACTCTGTTCCCATGACCCATGTATGGAGGTACAATAAGCGCATGTTGATCAGATGATATCTCAGGATCCTAAAAGCAATGGCATAATATAAACATCAGTAGAAGCCAATAATCATATGAATGTCTGGAAGTTGAAGCTTATAAACAAACAGTAATAGGTTCACATGCATGCACTTATATGTTATGGCAGGATGTCACTAAAATTTCCAAGTGATTTACCTCCTCGCCATACGTCAAGAGTGGGATTTCAGAACCCAGAGTTGAGGAATCATGTTCTCTGTGTGTGGGAATGCTGGCATTATAGTGGGAACCGCGACCAACATTAAGGTGGGAAGACAGCACAGCCTCAGCAACTCGATATGAGCCCAAAGCATCAAGATTCCCATAAGAGAACTCATTGTCCAAATCATCAATACCATCTTCCTCTTCATCACCTTCAACCCTAGGTGTACCTGCAAGTTGTATCACTAGTATGAGATTGTTTCGACTTTAAGTGGGAAATCATAGTAAATTCATCTGATATAATGTACAAGGAGACTTACCTTTGATGCGCTTGTATCTGGTTTTACACTGGGGACAAGCCTGATTCCCCTCTCGTCTTTCATACTGATAACAACCTCGACAGACGGGGAAGGCACATTCATTGCAGGCTACAAAGATCTCTCCATCATCTGTAATCTCAATCCCATCACCACAAATCTGACATATTTGTCCACTCAATTCTTCCACAGACTTTATCTGTAAAACCCCAAAACATATGGCAACTTACCATGCAATGTATAAATCCATCTCTTTTTACATCTTCTAGAAATTTCATACAGAAAGTCAAAATAATATAGAAAATGAAAAGACAAAAATGCAGCTCAATATCTTAGTGTTCAATATACATTTACTGGGAGTTTCCTGGCCTTCCCAACCCCTTTCCAGCATAATTCAGCAGAAACAATACTATAGTGATGAACCTTCAACTGGCTACTCACCCAAACAAGTAAACTGAAATGTTTCTAGTATTGAACGACATCCTATTACAAATGATCGACTTAATTACATTTTTATACAAATTAGTATCTAGTGGAGAAACCTATTATTATACAACCGCGTCTGACAAACTTCTCCAAATAAGAAAAACTTCATTGCATCTGTCTAGCTCACCATTTCACTCTTAATACATTACTAGATTACTACCTACTTTCTCCATCTCTTCATTGAGGGTTAGTACGTAAGAAAAAAAGAGTTAACTGAAATTACAACTTTATGCAAAACTTATCGGTAAAGAATGTAAAATCATTTTTTTTCATTTTTTAAGAAGAATGAAGCCTGTAAACCTCTCAACAAAAGTTTATTGGAAAGTTCATGAAAGTTACAAATACATGCTCGCGTCCGATAACTTCAGCGATTGTAATAGCAATGAACCAATTATTTCTCAGTAATTTAACAACGAACAAATAAAAAAAAAAAGAGATTCTACACTCTGGAGAGATGACACTTCAGAAGTAGTGAGTTCAGACCGCACATCAAAATCCAAACCTAACTCCTCAAATCAGTTTTGTACAGACAGAGAACAAGCCTAACACAGAAAAGCTTGTACCATTCAAGTACAAAAATCATGGTAAAATTAAAATCGTCCTACTATCGAAAGCAAAAGCAGCAAAAATAAACCAACCAATCCCCAAACTAATAGCATCACTTACAAATCACAAGAAAAAGCTAGAAAATTTCACCAAACCACCCCACTCAACCGAAAAGTTATGGCATTTCATTAGACCCAGATTGTAAAACACACAATCAGAAAATGAGTACCAACAAACATAAAAGAACAATAAGAAACTGGGTTCGGGAAAGACTCTAACCCTTGAAGCTTCATCTGCATTGATGAGAATAAACTCATTCCTGTTGTGAGAACCAGCAACAAGCCTCCCTCTTGTGTCCATCACAAACAAACACAATCCAAAACCCAAAGACAAAACACACACAGAAAACTCAAAAACAAATCTTTCACCGAGTCCGGTGGCCCCCCTCCCCTACTCTTCCAAAAGATCCACACTTGCGCTCTTCACACCCCAAAACCCACATATAAGCAGAGACACACTCTCCCCCGGGGGCGTTAAGGTAATTTCGCCTCCCCTGTTTTTGCCAAGCCAAACCTGGCTCAGCCTGTACCGAGCTTAATATCAATCTTGGAGAGAGAGAGAGAGAGAGAGAGAGAGAGAGACAGATACGAAATGAGAAGACAGACACTGGAAATGGAGACGCGTATAAAAGAAGAACCACAAGAACAAAACGCAAAAGGAAAATGCAAACCCGAAATTATAATGTGGTGATTATTATTATGATGCTAAGCTGTGGATGATCGAGAGAGTGGGGCCCAGATGGTGGTGGTGGCGCTGGGCTGTGCCCCCACCGGAGTTGGTAACAAATTCAATTACCAGAGATTTGCCCAGAAAGAAAAAAGATCGAAACTTTTTGTGTAATTTTTGTTGGGTTTTTTTTTTGGGTGGGTGCAGTGGGATTGTTGTGGGACTGTACGAGTTCCCCAGTTTCTTTGTTTAACGCTTCTCGGATTTTCGGGTGTATTTAGTGAAAGAAAATAAATGGAGGACAGGTCAGAGAGAGAGAGAGAGAGTGACAGTGGAGAAAGGAAGATGATGGAGACGTAAACAGAGAGAGAGAGAGAGAGAGAGAGAGAGAGAGAGAGACAGGAATAGTAGGATCTGCTCACGCGGCGAAGATCATGTCTTTTACTGTTTGGTGTTGGCGTCGAGTGTAAGAATGTGGTAAAATTACAAGGGAGAAGCCCAGTTTGGTACTTTCCAAACTCGCGCAGGGACAGTGGGGGCATTTTGTACTACGCCTTCTTCGTTTGGGATTTTTTGGAAATTTCCACGTACGGACCAACGTATTGACTGCAGGCAGGGGAAGTAAATACGGTAGGTTGCTGAATTTTGAATTTTTGGTTGGACCAAAATCAATTGTGGGGGACTATGTAATTTTTCTGTTTTGTTAGGACGACTAATAATCAATATTAAATTATAATGAGGTTAAAGCACTGATTTTAAAAGCGCAGAGAGGCGACAAAGATGAATGGATGATATCTCATAATATATTTTGAATCAATTATATTGTTGGTACGTAAATGAATTTTCAGAAATAAAAAAAGAGTCGACTTCCGTTGCTGTGTTCCTGTGAGATGACTCATGGAGGAGATAATCTTGATAGACTGCCTCATGACCCAGGTTAGATTATCCGTGGTCGTAATCTATATCCGTGAGAGTTAGCAAACTAGCTATACTTTGAGGGTTCGAATTCTATGGGTAATTTAGCATAAGATTTACGTCTAGGTTCAAGTTCTATCTCTATAAAAAGTCTACGCAGTAAATTTTAATCTCATATTCATTCATTATTGTTATTAGTGTTTAAGGAAATTATATTTTTGTCCTTCTGTTATGTGTCTTGCTTTAATACACGTAGGATTGGTTAATCCGGTTTCCTTGTTAGAATAGATTACAGTTGATAGAACTTCTAGATCATTCGGGAGACTCTATGTAATGCCTATAAATAAGCATTTCTATCAATGAATGAGTAGACCGTTATTCTCGTTATATTTTCTCCTTCAACACGTTATCAGCACTGCGCTCTAACCCGAGCTTGATAACGAAACCTAAACAAAAAACAAAAAAAAAACCCTAGTTTTTTTTTCTCACCAGCCGTTGCCTACCATTCCATGCTTCTGGCGTGCTCAACCCAGCCTCGAGCGGAGCCGAAACCACGCCGATCATCGGCCAAGCCCCAGCCCGAGCATGCCCCGACGACGCTTGCGCGCCCTGGCGACCTTCAGCCTCAACGATCTCGCCTGCACCTCGACGCCTTGTCGCTCCGATCAACGCTCTGCCCAGCCCGGCCACCTCAGACGACTCGAGAACCTGCACAGCGGCCTCCCGTCTCCACCTCCGTCCACGAGCCTCCGATCCGGCGAAGCTATGATGTAGAACGACTTGCAGAAGAGTTCGAGGAGCAGCTGGAACATCAACGTCGTAAGCAAGTTTAAGTTTCCTATTATTCTTAGGATTATGATTTATGATTCATTAAGGATTTCTAGTTCCAATAGGTTTTGTTATTTCCTAGTTCTATTCTAAATAGGATTTAGTCTTGGGTTAGAGCCTATATAAGGCACCCTCTATGTTGTATTAGGCATTCAACAATTCAATAATATTTCAGAAAACTCAGAGATTTATCTCACTTATCACCTTCAAATTCGGTTCGACGCTTGTCTACCGATCTCACCTTTCTACCTATAGTTTTCACTGCGTTAGGTGGCATCAGAGCTTGGTCTCGCCTGGATCGATGTCAAATGACGAAGCGGAGGTTCCTGTCACAACATTCGCCGACGCTGGTCGGGAGATTACTGCTATGAAACAAGATATTGGGAAATTTCATCAAGACACCAACAATGCTTTGGCAAATTTAACAACTCTTGTGCAGCAGCTTACGATGGAAGTGCGAGCAGGAGGATTTACCTGAGGCCAACGCCGTCGTCAAGAACAAAACTATGATTATGAGGAAGAAGAAGAAATGGGCCCACCAAACAATCAACAACAAAATCGCGATGAAGAAAATTACCAAATGAAAGCAGACATATCTTTCTTCTATGGAAACTTACAAATTGAAGAGTTTCTTGATTGGCTTTCAGAAGTGGATAGGTTCTTCAGTTTAATGGATGTTCCAGAAAATAAGCAAGTGAAGACGGTTGCCTGGAAGTTAAAAAGCACAGCCGCCTGTTGGTGGGATGATTTGCAAGAGTCTCGCGTTCGACAAGGAAAAGAACCTGTCAAAACATGGCGAAAGATGAAAGCCCTTCTCAGAGGACGTTTCCTACCTCGAGATTATGAGCAGACTTTGTTTGAAAAATATTATGACTGCGCTCAGAATAATCGGTCTGTGTTTGATTATAACCATGAGTTTATGCGACTTAGCGAGCGAAACAGACTTGAAGAACGAGAGACTCAAAAAGTTGCAAGGTATCTACATGGTTTGAAGGCGGAAATTCGAGAAAAGATAGGGTTGCATACAATATGGACTCTAGCGGAAGCCATGAACTTAGCTCTAAAAGAAGAAACTCTATTAGCAAGTAGTAAAGTTAAGCAGCAGACTACCATGAGTTATCGCAGAAATTGGCTTGAACCATCTACTTCAAAAGGATTGCAAATTAAAAAGCCTACAAGAGAGCAACAAGTTAGAACAGAAACAAGTAGTGGAGACCGAGGAAAAGCTACTGTTCTGTTTCTATAACAAGCTTCAACCTCGCAAATATGGTCCATACAAAGTGCTACGAAAGATCAATGATAATGCCTACGTCATTGACTTGCCTGAATTAATGGGAATTTCGAAGACCTTCAATGTAAGTGATATCCATGAATTTCGGGCAGATGACCATGCTTCCTATCCTGATATCAACTCGAGGATGAGTTTTTCTCAAGTGGAGGAGACTGATGTAGAACGACTTGCAGAAGAGTTCGAGGAGCAGCTGGAACGTCAACGTCGTAAGCAAGTTTAAGTTTCCTATTATTCTTAGGATTATGATTTATGATTCATTAAGGATTTCTAGTTCCAATAGGTTTTGTTATTTCCTAGTTCTATTCTAAATAGGATTTAGTCTTGGGTTAGAGCCTATATAAGGCACCCTCTATGTTGTATTAAGCATTTAACAATTCAATAATATTTCAGAAAACTCAGAGATTTATCTCACTTATCACCTTCAAATTCGGTTCGACGCTTGTCTACCGATCTCACCTTTCTACCTATAGCTTTCACTGCGTTAAGCTAGCCCAACGACTTCGACTGCGACCCAGCCCCACGTGCATATATATCGGAGCTCCACCGGCGCCCACCCTCACCACCCCGAGAGCCGCTACACCCATGGCCGGCAGCCCTGCAGCCACCGCACACCAGCCCAGCCTAGCCTAGCTCCGTTCCGGATCTGCTCGACCCGGATCGTATTCACCCGATCCAAAACGTACAGAATGTAAGAGGGGCAAAACGGTAAAACTTGCCCCTCCAGGTGAAAAGTTTTTACCTCACGAGTAAAAACAGTTTAATTACAGTAGTAACTATTTAATTAGTTTTACTGTTTTTATATATATGGTGAATATGACTAACCATATGTTATATTTTTCATGAAATTTTTCGCGTGACGGATCACGATGGAATTGCGAGAGTAACTTCGCAGCACACGCATGAAAATTTCAAGGGCAACTTCTCTTAAACGCAGTTTATTTGGTAAACTAGCAAGTAAGATTTTATAAAAGTTGCCGCTTTTGAATTTTAATTAATTCCATAGCCGGGTTTCGTAGCCTTCTTCTACCCCCACCTTTTTTATAACATGAGTTGATGTGAGGAATTGGGGCCCCTCATATCAAAGTTGAAATTTGTGACAGTTTGACAAGTCACGGTATTACGACGAAATATTGTCGTGGTTAATAAATGGACAAACATCGATTTGCGACGGAAATTGTCGCTGTTAACAACGATTTGCGACGAAAATTGTCGTGGTTAACATCGATTTGTGACAGAAATTGTCACGGTTAATATCGATTTGTGACGGAATTTGTCACGGTTTACATTGAATTGAGTTACCATAAACCTTGGTCTTGACCAAATTCAATACTTGGAATTAATTATCGTATATCGATAATGGTCAATCTTCCATCTTGTTGTTTGAAATAATTGACCGAAACATGAGCCCTGAATTTGACATAAAAAAAAATGACGAATTTCGTGTCACGAATTCTGAAAAGAGGGAGAGGAAACGCCTCGAACCCCGTATATCATAAAAAGTTTGGGCCAGTAAATGAAAGAAAAATCATGTTATTGATATGGTTCTACATCGGTTCACTAATTGCAATGAAACCAACATTATGGTCAATGTATACAAAATATATGGAGTTCTTGCAACAAGAAACTCACTATATGGAAGTAGATGAGAACATTATTCTCACAGTTACGGATTTTAAAAGCAAAAGGTATATTACGGAATATATGAAGCATATGACTTCGGTTTAATAGTCTAAGTGACTACAAATCCGTTTATTTTTCCAAGTTTTGTGAAGGCATACACCTCACATATTTGACTAAAGTTACTTGGTCGTTATATTTTGAATTACATTCATGGTCAAGACCTCGTTATAATTGTTGGCATAATTATTCAGATTTTTTCTAGCACATATGATATGATCTATGTTAATGCAATATATTGCATTACAACATGACACTACATTGGACTACATTGAACCACCAGTTATTATAAGGTGACGTTTCTAAAGGTTAAATATCATGATGTTGCGCAATGCACATCGGTTTTGGATCAAAAAAGGATTTGTAATGTCACGTGTGGCACAATGCACACTTATACAATTGCAAAGACATTACAAACAAGAGTAGTCTTCTACACTCTTGAGCGGATTCATAATTGCAAAAAGAAAATTGCGTTACGCTAAATGTCATCTAAAATTGGATGTTTAAAAATCCTCTTCTTTCTCTACAAGATCCAACAGTGGGCCGTGGATGCTCACGACCAATTTTGCCAAGTTTAGCATATTCTAAGCCTTGTTTCGTCCATCTATGTAGTATTACATCTCATGTAATGCACTCTAAAGGATTCTAATACCTTTTTTCAATCTCCATCAAAATCGTTAACATATTTCGGTTTCTATGTCTAGACATAAGACTGTTGTTTCTACATTCTTGTATATGAATGTGTCGTAGCGAGATTGAGTGCTTAGCTTATTGCAAGGAATAGACAACTATTCATGGATTTAGTGCTTTATAAATCCGTTGTGACTACGATGACTAGATCATCACAAATAATCAAAGAGCGGATTAATGCTCAAGTTCCAATGCCTAATGGCGTTATGATTCAAGTCACATATGCTCTTTATGCATGCATAAGGAAGCAATCGAACCGTGCTATGACTTAATGATATTCACGCCAACGTTTATCACCTGGAAACACATTGTGAGAATTAATGAGAATTTCTTATATATCATTATAATGAATGTGCAACATTCATGAGTCACTAAGATTCAGTTAATTGAATCGGTTATTATCTCCAATGATGAGAATAAAGACATCGACTTATGTATGCTTTAACATAAATCGTCCGGGACAATTTTGGACGTGTTTTGATGATCCGTATACTAAAGAGTAAAGACTCTCACAGACATCCTTTCTTTTGAGCAAAGTAACCATTGAGATCAAAGATCACCAAAATACAACTTGGTGGAGCTATGAGCAATGCTCATGGCCTATGGATGACATTAAAGCCATTCGCGTCATCCTCCTATACAATGGAGGCACTACTCATGCTTTCATAAGCAAATATGACGCAAAAGAACCCCCTATGATCTCACATTGGTCATGCTCGTTACTTGTTTTGTAAAGCCTATTCTTTAGCAAAGAATATGTGTGACACCCTCCTATGCTAAAGACAATGAAATGTAGAGACTAGCATATAAACAAGATGCTAAGTTGTTGTTCACTAAGTAAGACATTAATTACAATGTCTATGAGTGATTCTACAAGAATGATACATAAGATGTTGGCCTAGATGGCTTCTCATTGTTCACTTTGAGGCATAATAATGCTATGATGATGTTCACAATGGTTCAACTCCAGCCATAACAATTGGATGTTATGGGAAACCTTAACAATGATTAAAAAGTTGAAAAAACCTAGAATTTCCGGTTTTTCAGCTTGCGGACCAGTAATTGTGTGAACCGGTTCATCAACTTTTAGACCGGTTCTTAAGTTTCTGTTTACGGGCACAGATTCCTAAATCCAAGCCTACCTATTTATAAAATTTTGTGGCATTTGGAAACGTGGAAGGTGGTGAACCACTCAATATAAGGGGGAGATATATTTTGTGGCATTTTGTGGCACGGGTCCATCACTGTTTCGGCCGGTTCTGTCGTCGAGGCTAGCGGTCTACGAATTCTAACTTCTATTTCTACTTGCTTACAAAATTTGGTAGCGTTTGGAGCTTTGGAGGATAGTGAACCGTTAAAGGAAGTGTAAAATAAAAGTCTGGTGATGCCAGCGGTCGGTTCAACCGGTTTTTTTTTTATCGGTCCCGGCGGTGAGGCCAGTGGTTTTTTAGACCTGTAAGACAAACGACTACGGGTTGTAGCAGGGTTGTACTTTTACTTATTCATCTTTACCCACCATCATTCAACTCTTTATGTTACAGTCGTAACGGTATGCATATTTGTTAACGGACCGAGTTAACGTTCTATCGTCCACATGTTGTATGTGCCAAATTGCACCTCCACAAGCGTATAATGATGGGTTATTTATGATAAATATTGTCTTTGAATAAGACATGAGCTTCCGACTATATTCCGCTTATATAAGGACCTTGACAGGCGATCTCTTTCATGTCACTTTGATGAGCCAGTCTTCCCGTCGTTAGGGGGAGATAAGAAAAAGAATTTTCAAGTAGAACGACTTGGAATTGTCATGGTTTATCCCTAATGTGTCTCATCAAGTTCCCTAAAGTGACGAGATCACATATACATGCTGCAAACATGCCTGCAAGGATTGATGTCCAGATAAGGACATGTTGATGTCCGGATAAGAAGACATGTCGTCGCCCATAGATGGTGGCATGGTGACGCCACAAAAGTGGTAGATGGTGTCACTAGGCCGTGGCTTTCACGGTTTAGGGGGAGGCCACTTGGTTCGATACATACTCGCCAAGAAAGAATGCGAGTTTGACACAACTTGATCATTTGATCAATGATACTCATTCGTCTGTTATTTTCTGGATTATGGTCATCATTGGGGGACGCCTCAATGTCAATACCAATCCATATAGAGATCTCTACACTTAGAAATTACACCGGTGTATATGATGACATGGTTTAATGAGTTTGATATCAAACCATACTTCGTTGAGAAAATACCAACGTTGTAGATTGGCCTAAATGGAAAGATGCGATCCAGTTTAAACAAAGAGATAGTGCTTTGGTTAGGTGATACCGACACCTCAAGTGTAAACTCTATCAGTTATGTCTTTGTTAGAAAGCGTAGTGAGAAAAAGAGTTTAGACTCACCTTCTGGCGCAAGGTCTCTCACAAATGCCCTGGAATCGACTACGATGAGATATACTCTCATAATGGATGTCATTGCACTCCACTACCTTGTCAGTTAGGTAGTTTCTGAAAAACTGAACATGCAGCTTGTGGTCACAACTTATCTCTGTTGGGAACTAAGAGATGTACATAAAGATCTTGAATAAATCGGTTTTCACCCAAATCAAGTGGCTCCAGACCACAGAGCGTGTTTGCAAGGTATTTGCTAAGTATCTACTTGATTAGGGAAGGGGTATGAAGAATTATGCATATTTGCGTGTAAATTTTGGATGAATCGTGATGAACTCTTGTTAAATTAAGAGATGCCACTGATCCAAAATTAAGAATGAAAGGATCTTAGGAATACTTGGTCTCGAAAGTGAGGAACGTTATTGATGATGCTTATTCATCTGTCGGCTTAAGGCAATCTAAAAGACGATGAAGTTATGCCTATATGTATCCCTTGATCGGTCGAAGTGTTGAGAAGACCTGTTTCGTCCATATGACGAAGAAGTCTTAGGAGAAATCCTCCATCTAAGTACGGTAGCACATTCATGTATTTGTTACAATATGCTCGACTAGACATCTCATTCACTATAAACTTGTAAGGCCAAGTTCTCCTTAGTCTTTCAACTTTCTTCCTATTGGTCAAGCATTTTCGCCCCCTTTTAGATGAGTGTGAACGAATATCATGGTAATGGCCGGATGCGCCCACGCAACGGCAATGTAATGGCAGTAATTCATTCTATGAAAGGTTGTGGCTTATTCATCCCTACAGAAAGACACATTAACAACGAAATCAGAATCTGCCCAGTTTCGTAGGTCAACTTCCACGGGACCTACAAGATAGCCCACTAGTTGGAAATTGGTGAAATTGGTACCATTGGAAAGGTCTATATGTCTACTTTCCAAGAACACCAACCATTTGATCACACCTATAATATTGAGTGAGTTAAGGCTATTTTCGTAAAGTAGGACGGATCTGTCCGAGAATCTGCTTTTGCAGAACAGTCAACTTCGACAGAGCTTTTTGATCAGCTCAAGATGAAGTATGTCAAGACCCATCCCGAATTTCACCCTGAAAGCCGAGATAAGTCCTGCGGGGACCACCTCCAAGGAAAATTTACCGAAGAACTCGGCAAACCTCCCTTGAAAATGGACAACCCTAACCCGGAAAAATATAGAACATCCTCTTAACCAAAATATTAATCTTCAACTCAATCCAAATAACCGTATAAAAATAAAACACAATTATTTTTCTGAAAATATTCAGAGCTACTACAAGAAAGACAACGGAAGCTGATAGAAATCCTAGTGGGTTTAAACAGATAACCTACTGGCGGACAGTAGTGGAAATGTGGGTGACTATGCTTCGTCGCCTCCTTCTAGACCCCACCCGAACTCTGCAGACTGGGCATTTAAAAACGAAGGAAAAGCCCAGGGAAAAATATTTAATTACGTCAGAGTGAGTGGACAAAATTAATCTCGTCAACAAAATAATATTTCCCTAAGAAAACTTTCAATGACACGACTAGTTCCGGCTAGTCTCCAAAACATAAACAAATACAGCCTCTTAGGCTAAAATTAAATATATCAGTATGTATATGCACTCGTCTACTCCTTGTATGATTTCTTTGAAGGAATAAAAGAAAACATAAATTCATACAAGGCTACTACGCTCGCGTCTACCGCTCACGTCACCCCATAATGGCATTTTTCCTCATTATGGGAGAATCGCACGAGTGGATATATATATACGTGCTTACTCTTTGTACGAATCTAAGAATGAATACGAAAAGAAAATAGAAAGTCGTATAGGGCTACGACGATGACGTCTAACGCCCACGTCACACCATAATGGCATTTTTCCTCATTATGGGGGGAAATCACGTATTGCTAGCTAGCGTTTACTTATATACATATTATTCTCATAAACGTGAATAAATGAGTATAAACACCGAAATTCTCAATTCAGGATAAATTCCAACAAAAGAAATTATTCAACAATAAAACATTATTTAAAAACAAAGGTCCACTCACAAATTAGGCTTAAGCCTGATGTCGGTCGGAGGTCTCCTCCGCTCGGGCCTCCTCACGTCCTGTTCCAAAACATAAATAAATCCTTAAATTAACCACCGACGCTCAAAGAAAATAGGCATAATTAAATATGAGCTTCTCTCCCTCAACCATGTCTCTCGCCCTAAATCTTTACTTCACCGTCAGCCATAAAACTCCACAATTTTTCCGACATCCTCAAAAGCACATTCTACCTTCCTAACCATAAATA
This sequence comes from Fragaria iinumae, assembly GCA_009720345.1. Taxonomy (NCBI): domain Eukaryota; kingdom Viridiplantae; phylum Streptophyta; class Magnoliopsida; order Rosales; family Rosaceae; genus Fragaria; species Fragaria iinumae. Next base: position 16,942,812 of record CM019117.1, on the reverse strand, counting down.
ATCTAATGGCCGGATTTTTAACTTATTAATCCGTCAAAAATACAAACTTTAACAATTTCCAAACCTATCCAACACTCCTCCAAAAATTCTAAAACTCATTCCATTAAACTCCTCAGAAAAATCTCCACCAAAAACAATTTTTTAGCGGCGGCCGGCGACCAGCTCCGGCGACCTCCAATGCCCACCAAAATTTAGCAGCACCTTCCTCTCAACCTCCTCTACAACATTCCTAACTAGCACAAACTCCAATTCTAAGCCTAACCATGTCAATCGAACGAAAACAACAAAAAAAACCCTAGAATTTGCTTTACCGATTTCTCCTTACCTAGCTCGAGAGGGAGCGAATCCTTTGGAGGGATTGGAGCACGGGAGGAGGGCTTCCTTTTGAGCCAAGGATCACCAGCTATGGCGGCCGGAGGAGGGAGTTCCGGCGAGAAAACCGATCCAGCAGTCGGAGCTTTCGGGGTTGTTTTCTCCTTCACGGCGGCGCTAGGGAGGCTGCCACCGGTCTAGAACGGAAGCTGGGTTGGAGACCGATCGATTGGGACCGGTGCGGCGGTCTGGGGCGGCCGGACGGCGGCGAACGGGCGGTCGGAAATCTTCCGGGCGGAGGGAGAGGGAGTGAGAATCGGGAGGGAGGAGAGAGAAAGGAAAGGGGGAAACTGATTTGGGCCTTTAGCCCACCCGGTCCATCACTCCACCAAAAACCCATTCCAAAATTCAACACCCCAAAATAATACCCCAATAAAAATTACATTTTACTAGCTAAAATTTACTATTTTTACCGTCGTCACATTTTCTTCCTTCGAATAATTCTTTCAAAATATTCGTCCCTCAACACACCTCTAGGGACTTTAGGACTAAAAAATCCAATGACGAAGACGGTAAAATTCTTATTACCACAATGCTAGTAATTAAGGTAAAATTTAAGAGTCGGGGCGTGACAATTCTCCCCTCCTTATAAAAATTTCGTCCTCGAAATTTATAAACACACTACTCAAAGAGATAAGGATACTGTTGTCTCATTTGCTCCTCTGATTCCTAAGTAGCTTCCTCTACTTGATGGCTTCTCCAAAGCACTTTGACAAGCGGGATTGTCTTGTTCCTAAGCACTTGCTCCTTTCGGTCAAGAATCTGAACCGGCTCCTCTTCATAGGACAAATCCTTCTGCAAACGAATCGGCTGCTCTTCAAGCACATGAGAAGGATCGGCAATATACTTGCGAAGCATGGATACATGAAACACGTTATGTATCCTGGACAACTCCGGAGGCAACACTAACCGATAAGCAAGTGAACCAACTCGCTCTATTATCTCATAAGGCCCGATGTACCTCGGACTAAGCTTCCCACGCTTACCGAAACGTACTACCCCTTTCCAAGGAGATAGTTTCAAGAACACCCAATCACCCACTTGAAACTCAAGGTCCTTCCTGCGGACATCTGCATAACTCTTTTGCTTACTCTGAGCGGCCTTGAGTCTATCTCTGACCACCTTGATCTTCTCATTTGTGTCATGGATAATCTCAGGACCACAAAGCTCTCTTTCTCCGACTTCATTCCAACATAAGGGTGTACGACACTGCTTTCCATACAGTGTCTCAAAAGGTGCCATACCAATACTTGAATGGAAGCTGTTGTTATAGGCAAACTCCATCAAAGATAGGTTCTTATTCCAACTTCCTCTGAACTGCAAGGCACAAGATCTCAATATATCCTCCAAAGTCTGGATAGTCCTCTCTGATTGTCCATCAGTCTGAGGATGAAAAGCAGTGCTGAAGTGTAGTCGGGTACCTAATGCTGCCTGAAGAGCTCCCCATAATTTAGAAGCAAATCTAGGATCCCGATCTGACACTATGGATTCAGGTACCCATGAAGTCTCACAATCTCATTCACGTAAAGCTCCACCAATCTATCCAGTGTATACTTCTTTCCTACCGGCAAGAAATGTGCAGATTTAGTGAGTCTATCCACAATCACCCAAATTCTGTCATGCCCTTCACGGGTACGAGGTAAACTGAAAACAAAATCCATGGTGATGTGGTCCCACTTCCACACTGGAATCGGCAACAGCTCAAGCAACCCTGAAGGTTTCTGCCTTTCAGCTTTCACCTGCTGACAAATCAGATACCTACTCACAAAAGCTGCAATTTCCCTCTTCATGTTTGGCCACCAAATATAATCCTTCAAAGTCTGATACATTTTTGTACTACCCGGATGAGCAGCATATGCAGAACTATGAGCTTCCTCCATTATCTCTTTCTTTAACTCTTCATTCCTCTTTGGAACACAAAGCCTATTTTTGAACAACAAGGTTCCATCTCTTCTTACCGAAAAATCCACGGCTGCTCCATTCGCTGCTCTTTCTGTTTAAGCCTAAATTAATATTTTACTGGACAGTAAATGTCTATGTAAATATTAATTATTTCTTGGTCCATGTCATACCGGCGAGCCCAAGTTTTCTTTAAATTTACAAGTGATGGCCCGCCAGAACAACCACGCGAGCTGAGAACAAAGTTCGCGTGCGAACTGGACTTCGCTTAGCTCGCGCGCGGAATGGACATAGGCGGACTACGCAGTTCGCGTGGAACACTTAGCTCTCGCGCGGAATGACTTCGCGCGGAATTACTATTTAACACTTCGCGTAGGCGAGGCGAGGCGAGATTGACACTTGGCTCGCGTAGGAGACTTGGCGAGGAAGCAACATGCGGAGTCCGCGCGCACCACGACAAACGTTGAAGACTTTTACAAGTCTTTGACATGCTTCGGGCCAATCCCTGGGGCATTAAATATAAAAAGCCCTTTTAAGGCTCGCGGGCTATTGGACGCGAGCTACAGAAGCACATGAGATAACATCCTGTAGCAGCCCGCGAGATGAAGATACTCCTAACTCCAGTTCGCATAGGAGTCTACAGTTGGCAGCGCGAAAGCAATGCCCTATGCAGAATGAAGTGTGCGAACTGGGCAGGTGTCACCAATTGGTTGGTTCGCATGGACGAAACAGTGTCCATGTGCGAATAGGGTTTCAGAGTCCGACTTGGATTCTAATTACCTTTCTTCTGCGGCAAGTCGAACTACTATATAAGGGGGCTCGAAGGGCAACAGACTCTCTCTCAAACAATACACAAAAACACAATACAAACTGAAACCAGTTACCCTTCGAGCTCCTCGAAACCCTAACCCTAAGCGCCGCCGCCTAGGTTCCCCTCTTTAGAGCCCTCCGGACTCTACATCCCAGCTTCTCTCTGAACTCCCTATAGTTGCTCTGCTCGGGCCATCGTGAGTATCGATCGCTTGTGCTCGTAAATCCTCGTCTGAGGTGGCACCTGTAACCCCCTTCGCCTGATCAAGAAGTCAAGCGCGCCCCTACTATTCTTTCCTCATCCGCGAGGTGGCACGCCCGCAACACTCCCCCTTTCTCTTTGTTCGCTAGAAACCTCTGCTCCGCGCGCTGAGGATCGTGGCCAAAACACTTTCCATCAACTGAGCTATGGAAGGATCATTATACTGCGCCTCACGCACTTTATCCACCAAAACTGGCCTCACATGGAAACTAGCTACCAAGGCACCCACTTCATCCACCGCCAAATCCACCCCTATAGCTCGCAACTCACAAAGAAGTGGAACTCGAACCATCCTTAAGTGAGACAAAGATATAGTGGGATTTCGACTAAGAGCATCAGTTACCACATTAGTTTTTCCAGGATGATACTCAATAGTGCAGTCGTAGTCATTGATCAACTTCATCCACCTTCTTTACCTCATATTTAACTCCCTTTGAGTGAACACATACCGAAGACTCTTGTGATCGGTAAAAATCTGACACTTGGCTCCATAAAGATATTGTCTCCACAACTTGAGAGTAAAAAACTACTGCTGCAAGCTCTAGATCATGGGTGGGATAATTCACCTCATGCGGCTTCAGTTGCCTAGAAGCGTAGGCAATCACCCGATCATGCTGCATCAATACCCCGCCTAGACCTCGTCTAGAAGCATCACAATAAACCACATACTCCCCACTATCATCCGGAAGCGCCAAAACAGGAGCACTAGTTAGGCGATTCTTTAATATTTGAAAACTTTGCTCACACTGATCTGACCATTCAAACTTGACTCCCTTCCTGGTCAACCTTGTTAGTGGAGCTGGGATCTTTGAAAAGTCTTGCACAAATCACCGATAATAACCTGCTAACCCCAAGAAACTACGAATCTCCATCACAGAGGCAGGTCTTCTCCAACTGGACACTGCTTCCACCTTCTGAGGATCCACACTAACACCTTCCGCTGAAACTACATGACCTAAGAATCCCACTTTATCCAGCCAAAACTCACACTTGCTGAACTTGGCAAACAACTGAGCATTCCTCAAAGTCCGCAATATCAATCTTAGATGTTTGGCATGCTCCTTCTCACTTTTTGACTATACCAAAATATCATCTATGAATACGATCACGAAACGATCAAGATATGGACTAAACACCCTATTCATGAGATCCATGAACGCCGCGGGTGCATTAGTAAGTCCAAAAGACATCACCACAAACTCATAATGACCATACCGTGATCGAAAGGCAGTCTTGGCTACGTCACTGACCCGGATCCGCAACTGATGATAACCAGATCTCAAATCAATCTTTGAGAAAATAGAAGCACCCCTCAACGGATCAAACAAATCATCAATGCGCGGCAACGGATACTTATTCTTCGCTGTGACTTGATTAAGCTTCCTATAATCAATGCACAGTCTCATGGTGCCATCTTTCTTCTTAACAAACAACACCGAAGCACCCCATGGAGACATGCTAGGCCGAATAAAACCCTTGTCTACCAACTCCTGCAGTTGAGTCTTCAACTCCTTTAATTCCGCTGGAGCCATTCTGTAAGGTGTCTGAGAGATAGGTCTAGTTCCAGGAAGTAACTCGATAGAAAAATCTATCTCCCTTACAGGAGGCAAACCAGGCAACTCCTCGGGAAACACATCCGGAAACTCTCTTACTACAAGAATATCCCCTACTTCCAACACTCATATTCTTGTATCCACAACATGAGCTAGGAATGCCTGACAGCCTTTATTTAACAATTTCCAGGCGGCCACAGCTGATATCAGGCAACTCGAAATCACATCTCTTTCCCCCTGAAAAACAACCTCAAATCCATCTGGACTCCGAAGTACCACTTCTTTTCGGAAACAATCTACCATAGCTCTATAAGCCTCTAAAAAGTCCATTCCAATGATGCGCTGAGTCATCCAAAAAAAAATCACTGCCATCTTCACTTTCTTTTCTTCCGGTATCTCAGTGCTCTCTAGGTTCTTTTCCATCTTGTCTACCCATGTGTATGCGTCAAGGGGTCCCTTGGCACCCTTGAACTCAATTGCCCCAGCATCGAAGACATCCTTCTTCCTCACAGACCGTGGGTGTTGAACCCTGTCTAACACACTCCTCAGCATATTCCCAATGGAATCAACTAATCCTCTGACCTCATCACCCTCATTCGCGTTGGTCGAGGTAGCTACACGGGGTCGGCCTCTAGGAGGCATAGTACCTAAGGAAGGAGATATTTAGTAGTCTATAAATAAGACTAGCAGAACTATCACATATACATAACACATAGCATCCAAAGCATAAAATGCTAGTGAATGTGCCGCGGTCGGATCACCACTCTATAGGAACTACGTGCTTCTTAGGCAAATATGATAGTATTAAGGAGGCAGGAAATGAAACCTAGAGCTCTGATACCAACTGTCAAGACCCACCCCGAATTTCACCCTGAAACCCGAGGTAAGTCCTGCGGGGACCACCTCTAAGGAAAATTTACCGAAGAACTCGGCAAACCTCCCTTGAAAATGGACAACCCTAACCCGGAAAAATATAGAACATCCTCTTAACCAAAATATTAATCTTCAACTCAATCCAAATAACCGTATAAAAATAATACACAATTATTTTTCCGAAAATATTCAGAGCTACTACAAGAAAGACAACGGAAGCTGATAGAAATCCTAGTGGGTTTAAACAGATAACCTACAGGCGGACAGTAGTGGAAATGTGGGTGACTATGCCTCGTCGCCTCCTTCTAGACCCCACCCGAACTCTGCAGACTAGGCATTTAAAAACGAAGGAAAAGCCCAGGGAAAAATATTTAATTACGTCAGAGTGAGTGGACAAAATTAATCTCGTCAACAAAATAATATTTCCCCAAGAAAACTTTCAATGACACGACTAGTTCCGGCTAGTCTCCAAAACTTAAACAAATACAGCCTCTTAGGCTAAAATTAAATATATCAGTATGTATATGCACTCGTCTACTCCTTGTATGATTTCTTTGAAGGAATAAAAGAAAACAGAAATTCATACAAGGCTACTACGCTCGCGTCTACCGCTCACGTCACCCCATAATGACATTTTTCCTCATTATGGGGGAATCGCACGAGTGGATATATATATACGTGCTTACTCCTTGTACGAATCTAAGAATGAATACGAAAAGAAAATAGAAAGTCGTACAGGGCTACGACGCTGGCGTCTAACGCTCACGTCACCCCATAATGGCATTTTTCCTCATTATGAGGGGAAATCACGTATTGCTAGCTAGCGTTTACTTATATACATATTATTCTCATAAACGTCAATAAATGAGTATAAACACCGAAATTCTCAATTCAGGATAAATTCCAACAAAAGAAATTATTCAACAATAAAACATTATTTAAAAACAAAGGTCCACTCACAAATTAGGCCTAAGCCTGATGTCGGTCGGAGGTCTCCTTCGCTCGGGCCTCCTCACGTCCTGTTCCAAAACATAAATAAATCCTTAAATTAACCACCGACGCTCAAAGAAAATAGGCATAATTAAATATGAGATTCTCTCCCTCAACCATGTCTCTCGCCCTAAATCTTTACTTCACCGCCAGCCATAAAGCTCCACAATTTTTCCGACATCCTCAAAAGCACCTTCTACCTTCCTAACCATAAATAATCCAATGGCCGAATTTTTAACTTATTAATCCGCCAAAAATACAAACTTTAACAATTTCCAAACCTATCCAAAACTCCTCCAAAAATTCTAAAACTCATTCCATTAAACTCCTCAGAAAAATCTCCACCAAAAACAATTTTTCAGCGGCGGTCGGCGACCAGCTCCGGCGACCTCGGCCCACCAAAATTTAGCAGCACCTTCCTCTCAACCTCCTCTACAACATTCCTAACTAGCACAAACTCCAATTCTAAGCCTAACCATGTCAATCGAACGAAAACAACAAAAAAAACCTTAGAATTTCCTGTACCGATTTCTCCTTACCTAGCTCGAGAGGGAGCGAATCCTTTGGAGGGATTGGAGCACGGGAGGAGGGCTTCCTTTTGAGCCAAGGATCGCCAGCTATGGCGGCCGGAGGAGGGAGTTCTGGCGAGAAAACCGATCCGGCAGTCGGAGCTTTCGGGGTTGTTTTCTCCTTCACGACGGCGTTAGGGAGGGTGCCACCGGTCTAGAACGGAAGCTGGGTTGGAGACCGATCGATTGGGACCGGTGCGGCGGTCTGGGGCGGCCGGACGGCGGCGAACGGGCGGTCGGAAGTCTTCTGGGCGGAGGGAGAGGGAGAGAGAATCGGGAGGGAGGAGAGAGAAAGGAAAGGGGGAAACTGATTTGGGCCTTTAGCCCACCCGGTCCATCACTCCACCAAAAACCCATTCCAAAATTCAACACCCCAAAATAATACCCCAATAAAAATTACATTTTACTAGCTAAAATTTACCATTTTTACCGTCGTCACATTTTCTTCCTTCGAATAATTCTTTCGAAATATTCGTCCCTCAACACACCTCTAGGGACTTTAGGACTAAAAAATCCAATGACGAAGACGGTAAAATTCTTATTACCACAATGCTAGTAATTAAGGTAAACTTTAAGAGTCGGAGCGTGACAAACTAGGTTATGGACCTTATACGGTTGGAAAACTACGGGTGTCTAGTTTCCAGAACTTTATACGGTTCGTCCATACCTATTTTATCAAAGATCTTATGACTGTTTAAGTACACGAAGGTCATGTCATGCGTGAATATTATTTTCAACGCGAACTTATGTTTTGAATTGTTAGGCAACCTTCTTCTTATAGATCAAAGTAATTCTAAATATAGCAAGTCTGATCTAAGGATGTTGTGGCTGGATTTAATGACTAAATCGTTGTCTAAGTTTACTTTTGAAATATGTGAAGTGCATTGGCTTGCGCCGTTTATCTATACTCCGAGATTGAGTTACCAATCAGGGGGAGTCGTTGTGTAGACATCAGGAGAAGTCTACATGCATCACATGTTATCTTCAATTGTAGTTGGTGCGTTGTGCTCTTTTTCCCTTCGTCCAAGTCTTTTGTTTTACCCACGAGATTTTTGTTTTACTTGACAAGGTTTTTACCGAGGCAACACCATAAGCACCATATCGTATTAGGGACGCAACACAAGGGGGAGTGTTTAAGGAATTATATTTTCGTCTTTCTGTTATGTGTCTTGCCCTAATACACGTAGGGTTGGTTAATCCGGTTTCCTTATTAGAATAGATTACAGTTGATAGAACTTCTAGATCCTTCGGGAGACTCTATGTAATGCCTATAAATAGACATTTCTATCAATGAATGAGTACACCATTATTCTCGTTATCTTTTCTTCTTCAACAATTAGGTGATTATATGTAATAGCTAGTACACTAATTTATAATTGTCGACAAAGATAGAACACCTTAAATTTGAAAAGAGCACAATATCAATATAGCACTAAGTTCCAGTACTGATGTTCTGATAATATCATGCAAAACTAGCATTGTTTCATTGAAACAGTTCTGAACTTCTGATGTATATATAGTTGTATACAAATTGAAAGCTTTTTCCTTTTAGCTTTTGTTTTTTTCTGTTTTTTGTTTTAATCAAAGCCTTATATTTTTATAAATGTGATACTTATACATATCTTTAAGCTTACAGATCTTTAATCAAATTGAAAGTAATAATACATTGATTTATGACTGGAATGAGATTCCTGATGAGATGCTCTCACAAATCACAGACGAGTTGTTCAATTCCAGTCAATATGAACATACAAGAGTGTCAAAGTCTCAAACTTCTTGCAATGTGGAACATGTATTGACCGAAGAAGGGAATTGTGTAATTGAAGAAAAGGAAGACATATATGTATTGTGGATGCCTGGGATGATAAATAATTTAATTGTTGCAGTTCACTTGTTTCTTGCTCATATATTTCATTATGTATCAGTCCAGTATTGGATGACACAAACATGACTTAATGTAGTTAACAACAACGTGAAAATGATGCAAAATGCTGTAGTTACCGACTAATTAATAGGTGTCTTAAGGTTTTTTTTTAACAAGATAGGTGTTTAAAGTTTGAACGTAAAAGACGAAATTAACCCAGCATATGAAGATCTCATCACTAACAGTGTTAGACGAAACTCATGTTAAAATTGGACCAAAATTAATCGAGATATAAAACACGAGGACCAACATTAGACATTTTGAAACCACGGAGACAAACATAACCATAATCCCAACCCACAAGGACCATTTATAACTTTTACCCAAGAAAGTTCATAAACATACAATGATTGTAATTAGATGGAATGGAATGCATCTATTTTTGATACAAAAATATTTTCATTAATATTTTCTATCTTATAGTTAGTTGGTAAAGATAGAAATTTTGTATACCTTTTACTTTCCAATTTATACGAAAGTGTAATTCATATACTTTGAATACAAGCTATGCAATTGGGCATAGTTTTAATACATGAGACTTTTGTAAAATTTAAAGGGTAAAATACTGTATAGTCATTGTGGTTTGAAATCGACATATGTTCAGTCATTGTGGTTTTATTTTAATCTGAGTGGTCCTTAAAATCACGATTTTTCATCTACATGGTTTTTCCGTCAATTTTCTCAGTTAAATTGCTAACGTGACTGTTAAAAATTACAATGTCTTTAATAGCCACATCAGTATTCTAACAGAAAAATTGACGGAAATACTATTTGGATGAAAAATCGTGACTTTAAGGACCATTCAGATTAAAATAAAACCACAAACACTGAACAGATATCGACTTCAAACCACAAGGACTAAACAAATTTTAATTCAAATTTAAATGTTTAACACTGTTTGTTGGGAATTTTCATTGTGTGTGCTCTCCTCCTCGCAATGTCTTGTTGGCCTATATAGAAAGAGTAAGGAAAAGCCTAACTGCAGCATTCTGAAAAATTTGCTAATTTCTTGATAAAGAAAAAACTTGTTAGGCACGTTACATCCACTATAATTGCATCACATTATTAGTTATCACAAGAATGTTGTGCAGCATAACCATCATTGTCAGTTTTGTCACAGAAGTTTTTGATTTCTTCTACTCATGTTTTATTAGACCATTTAGTTCTTGTTTAGAAGATCAAGTGATCAACTAGAGAACTATCAAAGGTTAACATCATTTAAAAAAAATTTATCACCAAATCTACTGATTGGCTAGTTTATGACTGACTATATTTTATCTCTTTGGTCAAAGAGATCCAAAATTCAAGTCTATTTCTTGGTTCGTTTAACTAAATTAGTTCGGTTTAACTAATAATTACTCAAGAGGCAAGTATTAGCCTATGGTAAAATATGTTCAGTGTTGCTAAGGCCCTTTGGACTCGTGGTATGAGTAATTGTGATGATGTAAATTATGACACTTTTACTTACTTGAAATGGAAAATAATCGTGAATTTGAGACCGATACTAAATAGTTGATTTTTAAACTCATCCCCCCCCCCCTATCGAATACTTGAGTATTCAGAAATCGATTTCTGGTAAACCACTTTCGATTAATTCACTTGTTAGTAAATATATGATACATTTACCTGAAATCATTGTGATGTCTTTATGTGTTACTTTTACCATTTAATCATTCCATTCAATACCAATTAAGTACTTGTGTCATCTCTATATGTTTTTTTTTATCAGGTAAACAACTATTACAATTTCGTGAGTTGAACTCACAACCTCCTACTTACTAAGGGGAGACTATGCCACTAGATCAAATTGTACTGGGCTATATGTTTGTAACTCATATTTTCTATTGTTTTTTAAAAAAAAAACATAAAATGAATACTGATTGTACAAAACCAAAATTACTTGAAAGTACAATAAATAATTAGAAGGGAAATAATAAGTGGAGTTACAATGCATGACAACTAGGGATACACATTTACAGAAACATGATAGACATGACCTCCAGCAACCAGTACAATCAATACACATTGTTCATGTCACCTTGTTTAGTAGGGGACCCTTTTATTATGAATACTCATACAGGGGTATTTATTTTCTCTGTTTTCTCATCAGAGAGCAGAAACAAGAAAAATGTCTTATTTATTCTCTACAAAAACATTATTCCAAACAAGGTACTTTTTCTAGGGTTTCAAATATCTTTTCACGTTTTCGTCCGACGGCGCGTCCTATTAGTTCTTGTCCACTGTAATCGTTGATGTTTAGGTAGGAAGTAGTGTGAAGATGTTATGTCCATCACTGATGCCTCCCATAGTTGTAATTTCGGTTATTAAAACAATTCTTGATGTTGCCCTCAAAAAAGAAAGAAAAAGAAAATAGATAAATGAGAGTGGTTCTAATGAGGACCACTAAGTTGAGGACTTCTTCGTTTCACCCATTTTTTGTTCGCATATTCACATCTCGACCATCTAGTTTGTAGATATATATGATTAGATCATCTAAAGTTTCAACAAAATTGAAAATCGTTAAGACATTCATAAATGTGATTTACCAATTATAAATTTGAACAGCTCCTGTTTGACAGATTTGGATCGTCCATTGATTTGATTTAGTTCAATCCCTTAACGATTACCAATTTGGCTAAAAATTTGTAAAAGTGATCTACTTATATAGACCTAAAAACTGAACGATTATGATGAAAAAATGTGATTGAAAGGTAGGTGTAATAAACGATTAATTTGAAAGTTCTCAACTAGTCCTCAACTTAGTGGTCTATATTATAACCCCTCCTATAGATAACAATGTATACCAGGATGTTGTCACATCACAAGCTTGATCATTCATTTTTTTGGCGTCCAACTTTGAAGAGAAAAGCTTTGAGCGTGTTCCTTGTAAGGCTAATTTTGTTGCTGATGTAATAATGTAATTAGGCTTAAAACAACTACTTGGATCCAGGGACGGAGCTAGGATTCCAAAACAACCTGGGCTAAACTTTCTTTGATAAAAATTTCAAAATGTACGAAAATAAATAAATTAATAATGCTTGTATCTAGTATCTAACAGTAAGAAAATATTTTTCGCTTCTTAGTCTTTGACATTAGGAAAATCGATCTAGAAAGGTAGAATTGATATTGATAGACAAGGATAATTCATACATTAAATTATCAGATTCACATCCGCAAATTCATAGACTTAGTAAGAACTAAGAAAGAGCTTAAAATTAAAATTTTGAAATTCGATATAACAAGCTAGAGAACAAAATACCAATATACAGCATACTTAAAAAATCGAATAAAATTGAGAGAAAAACTATCTCAAATAAGAAGTTGGAGACTTGGACTTAATATGGACCAATGGATGAATAAAAAAAAGTGATGGTGGCGCGTAGAATAAGACTTGGGCCTATTACAATCCTTATTTAGTATAACATAATAGGGTTTTTTTTTTCCGATTAGTATAACATAATAGGTTTTGACTTCTTTTAATTACTTTTTACATGGGCTAATGGTGCTTAACTCATATAATATAATCTATGCTATTTGAAAAAAAGGAAAAAAGTGTCTGGGCTACAGCCCAAAGACCAATGTACTATCCTCTGTCCCTGCTTGGATCAAGAAGTTGCCATTGCATGCTCTCTTTACCTTTAATTTCGATCAGTATAGTTTTGGTTGGCGTAAAGGTTTTCGGTTAGTTTTGGTTTTCAGTATAGCCTTGTCTGCTTTAGGTAGGCATCAAGTTTCTTACTTCGTTAAATGGTCGTTGCCGCCTAATGGTAGGGTGAAGCTAAGTGTCGTCGGATTTATCTTCGAGGGGCAACATAGTTGGGAAGCTGATTTATTAAACATTAGGATATGTAAATATGTTACATATCTACTAGTCTTTCCAGCATGTCACCGGAAAGCAAATAGAGTCATTATTAGTGTAGTACCTTTTGCCTAGTTAGTACCTGGTTGAGTACATGTTTATTGTAGAGAGTGTTGATATTATTTCATGTCTTTGTAATCAGGGATTTAGGCTTAATGTCCACTCTTGTATTCAACAATTTCATTAATCAAGGCTTGAGAGCAACTGCACCAGCTATTAATTTTTTTTTCAAAAAAAGGTTTTCGGTTTGTGTTTTGTTTTCTATTCACACAGGTAATTATATATAAAAAAAAAACTATAATGACCCAAATAACTATTTAAATGTTACTTTTTTTTTTATCAAAAGGTCATACGATTCAATAATGAGCAAGCAGTACAAAAACGAAACACCCCAGAGGGGTCGTCAGAAAACATCGTTTCGCAGAATCCCCAATCCTACACTACCCAAAGTATAAGCCAAGACATTCCTAGTACACCTACCGTTTAGCTCTTAAGCACCTTTATTTTACAAATAAACTAGGTTTCGTAGAAAGAAATTAAGAATCTACGAACACTACCAGTCTACGTGGACCAAAACCAAATTAAACTGATTCTATGAGAGGGACGCCGGACGCAATTACAATTATGATTACTGCTTTTAATCATAGAGTTAGAGACTTTTAACCTGTGGACAAGTGATTGGGTGAGAGGGGTATTACATTATGAAAAGCTCCGTGCTTAAATGATTGTTAATCACATTTAGGAAAAAGATGATTGTGGATCTCACACGTGTTGACCAGTCATACGCTTTGACCCTCGTAACTTTTACTGTTTTACTTGTTTTTATCGAAACCCTCGAGGTTACCTGCTTTTTTTACACAACGTGCATTTCAAAGGAAGAAGACACCTACAATGCATGTGGTGATGAGAATTGAGAAAATGAAATGCTCTTCTTTTTCACTTCATGTCTTCAACACAAAGTTATAGGGCAACAAAAAGAGGATCAAACCAAACATAACATGCCACGTTCTTGATATGATTTTGAGTTATCAAAGTCATAATTTGAGGTTTGGTTTGATGCTAGCTTATTATAGCTTTGTTAATTTGAGGTTTGGTTTAGTACTTATTAGTTTGTTTGTTTGAGGTTTGTTTTGATTGTTAGTAAGTTAGTTATAGTCTTCACTTTTTAAAATTATATATAGTTAAATTAAAACAAATACAAAATACATGAATTTATAGTAAAAATGATTTACAATCAATAACTCACACACCCTACATGACCTCAAAGTTGTTAGTTAAACACCTTAACCAACCAAACCACAACTCACCGATATCACTACTCTAGAAATTGTATGTTTTCCCTCTGTTCACAACCATCTATAGTTTTTTGAGTATTTATAAAGTTTTGCAACGCACACATGTTTAACTTTAGAAGTAAGTGCTTCGACTATGAAATTTGTATTGTTAATATGTAAAAGATGATGTGTAGATATATATATTTCGGCCTGCCCACTTCATTTTTCGATTTTTCTTTCTTTTTCCATTCAAAGGCATAAGTGCATAACTATCCAGATTAACTTTTTCTTTTTTCTTTTATAAGAAGAATAAATAAACATAGTGACTTGGAAGCTCTTTGTGCAACCCATTTTTACACTATCAATAATCAAAGTGCTCTAAACAGCTTCTTATAACGAGCGTGTCCAACATATTATGGCTTTGAGAAATATATTATTGGATTAAATTCATTTTACCTTTGTGAGGTTTAGGGTTAATTTCATTTCAGTCCACGTTCTCTTAATTTTGAAAATTTACCTTTTAAAGTTTCAAATTTTCATAAATCAAGCCCAATTGTTAAAATTCCGTCTAATTTGAACGTTAATTTTGACTTCATAACTCACGGTTAAAATAGTCATATAACAACAAAATTCGCCTTTTAGTTACCTTTCTCTAAGATTCCATGTTGGGATGTAACGTTTAAATGAGACGGAATTTCAACAATTGAGCATGATTAATGAAAATTGAAAATTTTAGGAGGTAAATTTTCAATATTAAGAATTTGAGGACGGAAATGATGTTAACCCTAAACTTCAGGGTATAAATTGAAATTAATCCTATATAATTTATACAAAGTCCGGTTCTTTTAGTTTTATAATAAAATTAATAGAATAAATTTGTAATTATGAATGTGTCGAACAATCTTTACCAATCTTCAAAGAAAGGTGGTTCATGCAAGGACTTGAAAATCGATATTTTCAGCAATATATCGTTGAATTTATCGTTTTTTTGACTATCCGATAGTTTCTTAGCTTTACCAAAGTAAGCTTACCAAAGCAATATCGCCCGAAATACACGAAATATCGCGATATTTAAGAAAAATCTCAATATTCACGAGAAATTGATGATATTATGTCATCAATTCGTCCCAGATCTGAAATTTTAAACAAAAATTAACTCTCTCCACATGGATAATCGAACCTTGGTTGCCATTTCCACATGAAAACACCTTAACCAACACTACTGGAGAGAGATATTGGTTGATCCATGCAAATTCTTCAAAATATACGCTTAATAACTTTCACATTTTTTACTTCATCTCTTCCGAAATTTTATCAATCTCAATATTTTTTGATATTTTTATCGAAATATTCATTTTTTGGACGGTTGAAATTTCCATATTCGTCGAAATTTTAGTCCTTGGGTTCATGACATTGACACAACCGATGACAAACTTAAGAGTCTCATTCCACACACGAATCACATCCCTGCAGATACCATTTCTCCTGCGAGAGCTATTCATATCACTTGGCCGGCCAAGTTTTTTGGCCCCTGCATACAACAGAGCTTGATAATTTTTATTAAAAAAAGAAAAGAAAATAGAGCTTGATGATGCATTGAACCAACGGTAGGGGCCAAATTGTTTATTTAGAAAAGGCTTGTTAAATAGGAACACGCCACGTGAACCAAGTTAAGCGTGGGCCCCGGGGGGGGAACAGTTTATAGATTTTGCTGGGGTGGGTCCCACTCGCAAGCATAATTTGTGTTGCTAAAAATGGCACTTGTGTTTGTAAGCTAGCTGGAGTTGGATCGTATCCCGTATCTTGGTCCTAAAGCAGGCAGGTAGGGTAGGGTACAGGTGGCAGAACGGGATTCGTGAGCTTTAGTTGAAAGTGAGTGAAGTGAAGCAGAGAAGCTAGTGAGAGAGAGAAAATGCGTGACAGGGAAAATTCAATGGGGTGCGGACAACCTAGCGCCAGTTAATACAAGCACGGGCTGTCCACGTCTGCTCTTTGGCCTTGTACGGGGGGACAACTGTACAAGTTCATATCTTTTGTCTACGTGGTTTTAAACTTTTAATATTAGGATGTAGGCGAGAATTAAGTTTTATTTATTATTATTATACTAATAAAAATTTCCAAATAGAAAATACTTCACGCTCAAAAATTAGAATTATGCTAAATAGCTTAAAGAGGAGAAATGGAGAAAGACTGCAAAGTTTAACTTAACGATCTTAATATAGTTGACCTATATGGGCAATGACATATTAGTTTCGAATTCATGACAAATATACTAAAAGTAGATTGGATCAAAATGAATAGGAAGTTGCTTTGATATTTCTAACGGTAGACGTTAGATGCCAAAAATCTTCATATTTTGAGAAATTTTATAAATGAAAATACACAGCAAGTATTGTTAAGTTTTGATAATTGATACTTAAAAGATAAGCT
The DNA here is from genome assembly GCA_009720345.1 of Fragaria iinumae. Classification (NCBI taxonomy): domain Eukaryota; kingdom Viridiplantae; phylum Streptophyta; class Magnoliopsida; order Rosales; family Rosaceae; genus Fragaria; species Fragaria iinumae. Next base: position 16,925,997 of record CM019117.1, on the reverse strand, counting down.
TCTCCATTATACTTGAGTTCATCACTTGTACTTTGGGCATTTTTTATGAGCTTCTTAAATAAGCAGAAATATGTTGTAAATAGTTTATTTAATGGACATTCTTGTAATTAGCTTATTAGGGATATTCATGTAATTTACATATTGATTACATCTCTATATAAGAGATGATCCCCTACTCAGTATTAGACAACATATATTCTTTCATTTTCATTCTAAGTGTCGTTCCTCTTCTCTCTCAATCTCTTGTATTTTATGTTTTACAACACGTTATCAACACGAATAGTTCTAACGTTGAGTTTAATTTGCTGTTGCACGAAAAACTCTGAAATTGTTGATCAACCAAGCAAAAGACGATCATTCAACCTGGTTCAAGATCATCATAAAGAAGCAATTGGATTGGCTGACAAACTTTGCACTTAAACTAAGATGAAGATCATTCTCGCTCCGTATTGAGTAAAGTATTCCAAATCTTAATTCTAATTCATTTATTCAAGCCATGATTATATGAAAAGCTACACCATGAAGCATAAACCATATTTCGTTTGTCCATTCGAAATTTGTATATATATATATGCTTATTAATTTGTGTAGTATATAGAAAATTTCATTTGATGCATGAACCGTCAAATTCATATTATTGATCTATTTCTGTTCATGTTTCGATTTTGGAAAGAAAAATCGGCATTGAAAATCATTGAACGGTCAGTAGCCTTCATAATTAGCCACAACCACCTGCCTAGTAGTGCAAACCAAAAGGCGCATGGATCAACAAGTACATGTATCAAATTCAAGATCATTGTCAAATTCAAGTATATGCATGCGTTCCAGAAGTAACGCCCATAACCATTAATTTGGTCGTTTATGCTAGACGTTACATATATGGAATATGTATGCCTGAAGCATTTAATAATACAAATGAATTAATATTTCTCTTAATAGAGTTTGAATAAAATCCGTTTAGAAATGTAATGTCATTTGAAATAATGACGCATAACACTGATGATGTTATTTACGTATAAATTAACATCTACGTTTTGTCAGTTACTGATTTGAATTGTGTCAAATTCAATGTCATTTAAGGGTATGTAATTAATGCCAAAAGCATTTACCAAGTTATAACCCATACATTATGGTACAAGCATTATGGGCCAAATTATTACACAATTAATGATAGAAACGTTATGGTTACACCAATTTGAATAATGTCATTATAATCCATTATGCTAGAAGCATGAATTTTGGGTTTTAATTACGCGATTGTTACCTAAACGTTATGCCAGAAGCATTTATCTAATTTAATACTTATGCGTAATGCTAGAAGCATTAATGAGATTTGAACTCATTGCATTTGGTACTTAACAGCTGCATAAATGATATTTATTTAGTAATTTATGCCATATATTTAATGTCGGTTACCAAATTCAAATCGCGTCAGTTTTATTTAATTAGTTCTCAATTATGTTATCATTTATATCGATAATTATTATGAGTATGTAATGACACATTAATGCCAGAAGCAATTGGTGATGCAAATGAGTTAGTTTTGCAAGTAACCGCTACGTTATCGACATTCATTGGTTCAGTAAATACCAATTTTATTACATATACATCATGTTGATGAGAATTAAATTGTTTTTGTTATAATTTAATTTATTTCGATTTCATATAATTATTTTCACATTAAGTTTGTCTGTTATGATTTAATAACATATATTGCATTGGTTTATGTTATATTGGTAAATATTAATAATGTTAAGTCAGAAGTTTAAATCAAGCCTGAATATATATGAAATTGAGCTAGAAGCTCGTCATGTGTCGCCTTGAGTCCATGACAATGATTATAACTCTTCTCAAACTAGGCTCACCCAGTTAGATGCGATGTCTATGCAAGTTCTTTTGAGGATGTGTACTTAAGTGAGCCTCGCTCCACCACCTCGTCATGTCTTACCTGGTCGTATACAATTGGAGTTACCGAAAGGGTTGACTAATAACATTGCATTTCTTGGCAGACCATTCTGAGCCCAATAGGCCCACTCCTTCTACTAGACCTAGAAGCCAAACATACCACTTAGATTGTGCTCCGTAGGCTTGTAAAGTATGTAGAGGCTAGGTTTATTTCTTTCACTTTAATTACAGTCAATTCCTTTGGTCCAGCAGAATCAAACAAAAGGAAAATAATCTAATAACACTGGTTTTTCGTACATAGTCATTATGTATGTCTATAAGACTCTCCAAATACTTTCTCATAATGGTTGTTGTTAATATATTCACCATATTTAATGTGTAGTTAATTGCCAGAAGCATTTACACATATTTATGTGACATATTCACTATGTTAAATTAGTAGCGTAGAATTAATATCATCAATTGCTACATGATTATAATTTGGAAATACATGTACCTAATGAATCGGTAGTTCAAAAATGAACCAGTAGTTCATGTATAAATCGAACTTGTAGTTTCGATAATAACCCCCTTAAGAAACTTGAAGTTTCATTCATAAATTCACCAGACAAGATAAAATCAATAGTTTTTATTCATATCATGTTAATTGGAAGTCTCTAGAAGAAACAATCTGAACTAGACATCTTCCTTGCATGAAGCAAGAGAATATTGAAATGAAAAGGCTTGATGCCTTAGAATCTAAATCAAAATTGATATGTGTTATCAATATTAAGGAACTGAGCGTTCTCGTTTGGCTAACGAGGCAAAATACCTCTATGTTTCAGAAGAACGTTATCGAAAGGTAAGTTCATTGAAATCAATGCTTAAAACATTGAAACCACCAGAAAAATGGTGTAATATCTTTGCATAACCTTCGAATGTGTGGCCAAAGCGTACATTGAAGATATTAAAATTTATTAGCTAGAAGCTAAATGATTTGAGCAAATACTAGCTATAGTATTGGTGTTTGATGCACCCGGGAAAAATATATGATGCACCGTATCCTCAACTCAATTATCACACGGGCATCCCCTTCAGAATACGGGTCTTGTCTTTAGTGACATATTATGTCAAGTTGCTCATTAAGGATGTTGAATACTAGACCATCATATGCAAAGACTAGAATGTACACTATCTCTTTATGCACATAATGCAAGGGAAAATTCGTGGACCTATCCAACCACCATACGGACCAGTTAAATATTAATGGTTTTGGTTGATGCATCAACAAAAGTGATCAGATGTCACATCACTGTCTACAAGAAAAAATGCTGCGTTTACTAAACTCTAACCCATGAAATTTAGGGTACACCACTCGGATTATCTTATAAAGTCTATAAGGCTTGATAATGCCGGAGAGTTTACATCGATGGCTTCTGATGATTATTGCATATCCCTTGGGATCTGTTGAACATATAGTTTCCTATGTTCAAACCCAAGATGGTCTCGCAAGTAGAACCTTGGTAATGCGCACCAAGCTTCTAGTGTTTGCGTCGGGCTATGCAATCTTACATGCAGCCATGTCGGTCCGGTTGAGGCCCACTGCTACCCACCTTACTTTGTGTTACAGTTGGTGACTGGGTGCAAACCTGGTGTTTCACACTTACACAAATTTGGGTGTGCAGTTCCCATGCCAATTGTGCCACCACAACGTACAAAATCGGGTCATCAACAAAGGATGGGCATATATGTCGATTATGAACCCTATCCATTATGTGCTCCTTAGAGCCCTTGACAGGCGATCTCTATACCGCTAGATTTGCGGTCGTCACTTTGATGAGACAGTCTTCCTGCCGTTAGGGGGAGATAAGAACGTCACCGTTCCTGATGAACGACGTGTAGAATGTCTCATCTTGATCCCCAAACCGCACATGTGATATTGCAGTGCGAAGAATTCTACTTGCAGTTGAAGTGCAAAGAATTCTAGATCTACGTAGTGTAGCCCATAATATGTCAGACACTTTATTAGATCTAGTTAAAGTGACGAGATCATATATACCTGCTGCAAACCTGAAAGGATAAACGTCCCAGTAGGACATATCGTCCTAGTTGGACGAGGTACGACCATGGCGGCTAACCAGTCATATGTCCCTGCCCAGAAGTGAGGTAGACCATTAGGTTTGAACTATTCTTATCCCTAGAAGAGGATAAACTTGGCACAAATGAATCTTCTTGCCATCGCAATCTCAAACCAATTCAACTCGTGAGATTAATCCGGATTATGGGTTCGTCCTAGAAGAGACAAAGTTGGGGGACGCTCCAACATTTAAACCCACTCCCGAGAATAGAAAATCTCTGTAAATTTTGTGAGATATTGAATCGGAATGAGAGTTCATCGATGATATGTTTGTATTTGTGGTGGCCACCGAATTTATAATAAGTGATGATGTCGAACCTTGCTTCGTTGATAGATCTCAACGAAGAGATGACTGACTAAAAAGGAAAGAAACAATCCAGGTCAAATCAGATTCCTTAACTAAGAGAAAGGTGTTATGGGCCTGTTGTTCCCACACCTACCCATGTTAAACCTATATTGTTTAGATGAGTATTTGTAAGGAAGCGTAATGAGAAAAACGAGATTGTGATATAAGTCTTGTTTAGTGGCGCAAGGATTTTCTCAACGCCCTGTGATTGATTACGAGGAGACGTACTTTCCCGTAATGGACGTCATAACGTTCCACTACCTTATCAGTTTGGTAGTTTCCGAATAAATGAATAAGTAGCCTATGAATGTGGTAACCATGGGGATCTGAATATAGAGATATACATGAAGTTTCCTGAAAGACTTCTGTTACCCAATGCAAATAGTTCTAGACCACAGAACATGCTCTCCATTTGCTAGAGTAGTTCACTTTAGGGGTTCAAACAATCCAGACGAAGTTGGTATAACCGTCTAAGTGAATATTTGCTTGGGATGGGATATATGAACAATGGATAATGCCCATGCGTGTTTATTAAGAAAACAAACTTCGGGTTTGCAATTTGTGGTGATCTACGACAATAGCATGAATTTGATTGATACTCTTGAAGAGATCAAGAAAACCACAAAACACCTGAAGTCGGAGTTTGAGATGAAAGACTTTCAGAGACCAAATTATTTTCTCGACCTGGAGTCGTGCAAAGTGCAAATGGAATTTTGGTCCATCAATCAAATTACATCTAGAAGATGTTAAGATGCTTTAATAAGGATAAAGCAAAGTCTTCAAGCTCACTCATAATCGTCTGAAGTCTAGTGAGACCCGTATCATCGTGTAGATAATAATGAAGAGATATTGGGACCAGAAGACTCATATCTAAGTACAATAGGCGCATTATTGTACTTGGCTAAATGCCTTAGACTAGACATCTCACCCGATGTGAATTTGTTAGCTAGATATATCTCTGCGCTAACACGCCGCCTCCGTAAATGGCATAAAAGACAATTTTCCGTTACTTTAAATGTATGACGGAAAATGGCTCATTATATCCCTAGGCATTATGAAATGGATCAACCGCTTATGATCCTTGGAATGATGTTTACCTTGTTAAATATGGTGACATGAGTTATGTAAACTGACACAAGGCTTATTCCTGACTAGTTATGTCTTTACTATAGGGAATACAATAATCTTAGAGGTATATGAAACAAAAACCTTTTAAAGTCATGTTGACTATTAAGTTATTGAAGAAGCATGATCAATGTAGCAGTTTTACGTAGTGTGTAGTTTTCAGGGGGAGTATCATGAAGTATACTCTTGACCATTGTGTACTCTTTTGTCCTTCGTCCAGGGTTATTTTGTTCTACTAGGTTTTGTTACCTGGCAAGGTTTTAACGAGACACACATTAAATTGGTCACCCTACTCATACTTCATCTTGAAGATGCCTTTATTTGAAATATATGGAATTGCTCATCTTTTCCCTTCGACCACGGGTTTGTCCCACTGGGTTTACCGGGCAAGGTTTTGGTGTAGCAACTATTATGCATCTATCTCCCACGGACTCACATCTTATAATCCAAACTAAACCGCTTCACCGAAATCAAGGGTTTTGACTACCACCGCTACGTGTGCGTTGTACTCTTTTCTCCTTCGATCAGGATTGTTTTTGTCCCATAGAGTTTTTATTACCTGGCAAGGTTTTGACGAGGCAACACTGGAGCACATATCAGAGAAAGCTAATAACAGAGAATACCCAAAGGGGGAGTGTTGTAAATAATTTATTTAATGGGCATTCTTGTAATTAGCTTATTAGGGATATTCATGTAATTTACATACTGATTACATTTCTATATAAGAGATGGTTCCCTACTCAATATTAGACAACATATTCTCTCATTCTCATTCTAAGTGTCGTTCATATTCTAGGGGGAGTGTTGTAAATAGTTTATTTAATGGGCATTCTTGTAATTAGCTTATTAGGGATATTCATGTAATTTACATACTGATTACATTTCTATATAAGAGATGATTCCCTACTCAATATTAGACAACATATTCTCTCATTCTCATTCTAAGTATCGTTCATATTCTCTCTCAATCTCTTGTATTTTATGTTTTACAACAAAATACGTATTTTCTTTGTTTATTTTTGTTTCTATTATTTTTCTCCTTTTGTCCTCCGTATGCCAATTGTGTATAGAGCTTCAACACTGCATGCATAATCTCCTTTCATGTTCTGAGTCAGGGCCTCATGGTTATTGGTTATGGGTTAGACTTTGTTTCAACCACATTGGACGTCTTCTTGTGTGGCTTTCCATAGCAAGAAAGACGATAGATTTCTTATGAGAAGCCGAGAACTCTTGTGAGGTTGTTGCCTCAACCCACCTATTTCGACGGGCAAAAAACAAATGAGTGGTATAACATTTATAACCTAACCACGATATAGCAAATATAGTGACTACTTTTGTAGCCTTTTTTTGAGGTGAATTAGCACCTCCAAGGCTCCAATAATGGTGATAGCTTGGGGCAGAACTGCGTCCATTTAATTTGTTGGGCCTTTATTTGTATCTGGGTATTTTTCGTCTTGTGGTTGGAAATAGTTAGGTATTTGTACTAAATTATATTTTGAACGAGAAAACGAGAGCACCCCACCCAGTTATCCAGAATAGCTAGCTTAGCTAGGAGAAGAGTCACTGGTTTCTAAGGCCATTTCCTTTCATATATATGAAGTATTCATATATATATGCTTTGAATTTTGAAACCAAATTTCGAACCCAGAATTGTCAACACAAGAATTACATTATAGTCCTTTTTATAACCAAAGAGTAGGGCTGCCACTTGGTTTGGTAAATACCAAACCGATCGAAAACCGACCGAAAATTTATGATTTGCTAAACCGAATTTTGGTAATCGAAATCAAAAAAACCGAAACCGAGAAATACTGAAAAAGTTGGTTTGGTTTTTGATAAATACCGAATTTACCGAAATTCTAATTATTTAAAGACTTATATTTCTAAAAACACACAGACTAATAATCTTATCTCATGTTTTCAATTGTATATACCATTTAGTAAAAAACAAGACAATGAATAGAAAAATTCAACTATACTTGGTAGCATTCGGGTCTCAATTAAAGCGATCAACTTTAATTCAATATTACTTGTTATATAAAAACGCTCTTACCTACCCGTCTTAGTTGATTCATCACACACACACATAGACAAACCCACTTAGATGACATGTAACTGCCCATGTAAAAATTTAGGAATGTTTTTACCTCTCTTGATGATATGGCTCCCCATTGGAAGCACAAGCGTAAATAGGGTTAGCCGCCTTGATCAAGGTCAAAACATTATCAAAAATACCTAATTTTTCTACCATAGTCGTATTTCACTATATTGATCACATCATAGTTCACAAGGTTTTTGAAAATTTTGCTTCCTCTTTGTAGTTGGTTCACAAAGATGTACATATGCATATAACTTACTAAATAAGTTATACCACATTACCAGGCATGTTGTGGTTCCAATGATTATAATTCACAAAATTAAAATTCGACCGTCTGATGTGATCATTATAGTATAATACAATTATGATAGAAAATTCAATTGTACTCAATAATGCTCAGGTCTTGATCAAAGCGGTCAACCATAATTTAACGTCACTTATTACACGAAAAAGCTTTTACTGCCCTTATGTGACTTATTTTGGTTGACTCTTCCACACACATACTTTCACATAGATGACACATAACTTGTTCATATAAAAATTTGGAAACATTTACATCCTGACTATTTCGGTAGAAAATTAAACCATACTCGATAATGTGTACTGAAATGATTATCTTTTGTATATGTATTATCAGACTCTAGAAACTCAAGTGATATTTAAATTTTATAGTTTTGTATTGTTTTGTTATATTTTGAAAATATATTTGTTATGAAGTTTGGTAATACCGAAAAACCGACATCCGAAGTTGGTAAGATTTATCTCATACCGAAGTTTTTGGTTTGGTAATTGAAAGTCATATTTCGTTACCGAAAGCTTTGGTTTTGAAGTTGGTAACGCCCATTACCGATTCGAACCGACCGAGTGGCAGCCCTACCAAAGAGGGAAGAGCTGGGACAACGAACAAATCAGATAGCTTAAAACATATTGACATCTTTTTGGTCCTTTTTTTTTATGACATAAAAACAATAACAACAAACTACAACAAGAAACCACGAGTAACACCCTTCTCCCAACTGATCCAAATGGAACGCTGAATACACATAGAAAGGAAAACACAAAAACCAAACTAGTGGAGAAACAACAATAAGACCCAAGGGTGCCACTATGTTCGTAACAAAATTAGCCTCTCTATAGACATGACGAAAATAACAGGAACTGAAATGAGATGTCAACCACTGTATATCGCGCAGTAGTGATCTGAGACACCATGGAGTAGCAGCTTGACCAATGAGACAAATACTGAAAATGTAAATGTCAACAAACTCATCAACCGAGTTAAACATTATATCTTCTTAATTACATTAACTTTAAAAGTCTAGTAATTATTAAGTCGCTCACATAAGTTTAAAAACAAACTGTCATAATAAAATAAAATAAAGTGCGCAGAAACTAAAATTCTGCCACTATGCCTCCGCCTCAACCCTGCTGATCAACATTTGCAGGTCTAACCCCTACATTATGAATTAGTGCACTGGGTTGTAAAACAACAAACCCGGTAAGCTAGAAAGCCCGTATGAGTAACTCCCAAAAATAACTCAACCCAACATCACATAAGATAAAACCGGTAATTCCTGTTTTAGAACTTAATTCAGGAATCGCCTCAAAACAATAAATTTCGAAAGAGAGTAAATAAGAAAACCCAACAAATCACAAACAATCAAAATCATAAGTGAATCCTGCAAAAAAGATAGTTAAGGAAGTCCACTAAAAATTCACACAAATAAGATTAAAGAATCTCCTGCATTAAGCATAGTTCAGGAAATACTCAAAACAAGGAAGGTAAAAGACAACAATTAAGAACAATGTTAAAACCACATAACCAATACTTTTACAAATATACATGTATCCATGAGTCCCAGATACCAATAAAGCATCTCCCATGACCTACAACAAACACATGTACCCATGAGTCCCAGATATTAATAAATACCTCTCATGACCTACAACAACAATTTATGTACCCATGGGTCCCAGATACTTTCAGGTACCTCCCATGACCTACACCGACAGACGGAATAGAGCTCTATTCCTAACCGTAACCAATCACCCGGCCAAAGGTTTGGAACCCAGTTTGACTGTCCAATAATAATCATAAAATAAATAATAGCATCCTAACCGTAACCAATCACCCGATTAAAGGCTTAGAACCCGGTTTGACTATTTAAACAACAATTCACTATATAACCACATCACCATCAACAACATATGATCATATCATAAAATTTATATCCTTCCACATAGATATATTTATACAAACAAACATAGATATCCCCACAAGAATAATCTATCAATAGCCAAAAACATTATGATCACATGAACCTTAAAAATAATCATATAATAGGAAAATTTGTTTTAACTTACCTATGAGCCGTTGGCTATCAAACTCATATATTTTAAAACAAACAAAAACATAATTTTTAAATTATAATAATCATCATCAAAATCATCATCACAGTCATCTTCATAATCATCCTCATAATAATTATCATCATCATAATCATCATCATCAAAATCAATCATCATAATCATCCTCATAATAATTATCATCATCATAATCATCCTCATAATAATTATAAATAATTGGTCCCAAAGTGAACCTTGGTGAGATTTTACTCACCTATATATTCTCGCTGCATCTTCACCAAAAACACAAGGAACAAGAGAGCCAAGTCAAATCACAACTTCACAAAAACACCTAAAATTACACAATTAATAACCTTAGTAACCAAACAAACTATAGGATATCAAACACCCTTAAACTAAACCTTAGCCCAAAGGAGGACAACCTTCCAAGGTCATCGAATTAAACGACCCAAAACTGCTGCTTCTAATTCCCAAAACAGAAACTTAAAACCTTACACAAGTCTAAGATTAACCAAAAAGTCCTAGCATGCAATATTGGTAACCAAAATCTACAACCCACATATCAACACAATCGTATCGATGAGTACTACCTAACCATCACCACAAATACCACAGACACTATCGGACGCGCCACCACGCCCTGCCACAGGTGACTGTGCGTGGGCCCCACGCGCCACCCCAAAACTTCAGAATTCAGAAAAACTCCCAACACCAAATATGTAGCTCAGAACAAGGAGAACAATTCTTATACCTGGGGTCAAGCTCAATTTGGTCGGAATTGGGTCCGAAACGTCGCCTCAAACTCGCTGCCTCAAACTGTAATTCAAGGTTTGAAAAATCAACTTCAAGTTGTATGATACGCAAAAGAGTACTCATAAGGAAAGAGATGTCAAACCTCACCTAACGTCGAGCCTCGTCGCCACCAGAAATGGCATTTCCGGCCAAAGGAGTGCCACCGCAAGGAGAAGTCCACCGTAGCTCTACACAACAAGGCGAACTACAAAACCACCAAGGATCAAACAAGGATGCCCAACACTTCCTATCCTGACCGGTTTCAAGCCTCGTCGTTGCCGCCGGATGTGAGAATCCGATCTGGTTGCAAACCGAGTCGCCACCCTCACTGTGGCGCTCGGTTTGCACAGCTCAGCTCGAGTCGTCCTCACCCACCAACACAGGGAAGATTGCGCTGAGGAGAGGAAGAGAACCTGACCGGTGCCGGCGTCTAGATAGGTCGGAGGTGGCCGGAAAAGCCGGGTCGGATCAAACGGATGACTTTGGTTTTGAAGGAGAGGCGTGCGAGAGAAAAAAGGAAAGAAAAGGGGTTTGTGCGAAAATGAAAAGTGAACCCTAAAACTTTCCTATTTAACTCACATTCCCGTAAAGCCACATACTTCCGTTGACCATAACTTTCTCATACAAAGTCCGTTTTACGCGTGCCACGTGTCTACGAACTCGTATCGTCGTGCTCTACAACTTTTGTGAAGGAAGTTTCTCGAGAAACCCAACAGATAAAAAGTCAACTCTATGACTCTTGAAGAGAAAAGAACCGTTTTGGGTAAATTTATGTGTCCGAACACTTCCGCTGTTCCTTCGAACCTCAAAAACACACTAACTTCTAACTCAAAAATTCTCAAATAATATTAGAAACTAATATCAAATTTCCGGGGTATTACAGAAAAACTTCTCTAAAAATTTTTAAGGCGATACTTTCAGCAAGAGCACCTGGGTATCTCCAATGTATTTAGCGGCTGCCGTGAGAGGGTTACCGTCGGAGTCGTGAAACCAATGACTAAATATCGACGATCACAGAAATATCTGTGGTTCGAAAAAAGGAAATCTCGATGGATATATCGAGAAATATTGAATATCGATGAAAATTTTATACAAATTTTATATTCGACAAAAAACAGACTAAATATAAAATATCGAAAATGTATGAAATTTAATATCCATACCAGTAAAAAACGAAAATTTCGAAAATATTATGGAAACCAAACTTGTGCGAAACAAGAAACCAAATTTTTGGTCTTGCTTTGCTCAGTTGCTTAAAATAGAAAAAAGGTCAAATTAAAAATGAATAAAAAATTCCGACCTACCGGATTCGAACCAGTGACCTAAGGATATCTGATGGTATACCAACTACAGTCCTCCGCTCTACCAACTGAGCTAAGGTCGGTTATTGATAAGCATGCTTCCTTATTTATAATTATCATTTATTTTATTCGATAGTTTTCATTTTTCCTCAAACCCAATACAATTGAGATAATCCACTCAAGGCCAATTCAAGTGAGGAGGAGTCCTACTTAATCAAGTGCGACGGTCGAATCTATCCTTCATATCTTTGAGAGGAAATCATATCAAAATGAATTTGGATGATGCAAAATTAGTCAGCCAAATAAACATCTCAACTGAATCCATTGCAATTGGGAGAAATGGAGAAGGCAAGCATGCACTTATTCACTATACACATTACGCATAACTCACACTATTAAAGTTTGGAGAATAGCTAATTTGCACAATCACTTGGCTTGGAGTAATGGTTACATTAATCTGTTCAACTCTCTCTTTAAATTTAATTATGACCCAAACTAATATATTATGTTGGCAAATTTAGAAAACAATAAATGATTGTTTTTTCAGGGGAATCAAGACTCGTCCTTGCTCAGCCAGTAGCTGCTGCTACCAACATGTTAAAGAACAACAAGGATCACAACAAGCTTGTTGAGGGTTCCTCACCAACACCAAGTCACAATGTCGGTACCCTCCACCTTGTACATGTGCATAATGCTAAAAATAATAGGTGGAAAGATATTCTGTCCAGATTTTCCATACCAACAGAGAGGTGGTGAGTTAGTTGAAACTGTGAGGGAGTACGGTGGTAGAAGGCTACGAGTCGACAATGGAAGTAGGTTCCGAGTTTGGAGATGGGAGGTAGTGGTGATCTGGCCCTTTCCCTTAATAATATATATATATATATATATATATATATATATATATATTTTTTTTTTTTTTAAAACTACAAATGAAGTTAAAAGAAAAAGTTGGAAAAATGAATCGAGAGAATGAGAGACTGAGAGTTGTGTATATATAGTTTCTAATTTTTCATAAATAGGAAAATAATTTAGAACACTTTACGTGTACTTTACGTTTTTTTTAACGTCTTTAGAATTAGTCTTGAAGCTAATAACATCTTTTATTTTTTTTATAAAATAATTTTAAATAACTTTAAACGTCAAGAGTTGAAATCGCACAACAAATGCTTAATCTCTTGTGGCGATGACGCATGGAAGAATCTTCAAGAAAATGTGATTTTATTTTATTCAAGTCTAGCTAAATCGTAGTATAAACCGTAGTTCTATTCTACGTATCAACGTGAGCGTCCCTCACAACTACTTGATACTCCAAAAGATAAAATCGGTAGAATATGTAATGGATGTAAGAATATCTAATAGAAGGATATGTAATGGCTGGAAGAATATCTAATGGTTTTTTTTTCCGACAAAGAGAATATCTAATGATTGTTCTGGTTGAAAATTTATTGATTTTTTTTTTTGACAAAAATTCACCATCAGGCTCTCAACTCTTGTGACAAGGTCAATGTGATACCCAACTTCTTAAACCTACCAATGTGATACCCACACTTAATTTTCGCTACCAATTTGAGGCCGGAAGCCATATTTCGTCAAGTCGCCGTGTGTTTGGTCATGTGTCGCACACGTGCCCCTCCAGAAAAAGGGCAATAATGACATTTCACCTAAATATAATGAGAATCGAGTAAAAACTCGAGTACACCCTCCCACTCGAACAACCATCTCTCTCTGCTCCAACTCGAACTCGAGTGCATACGCTACCGAAATCGCCATTTTCACTTTTTTCACAAAGATTCGATTCGAAAGGTGGAAAATCATTGATTCACTGACCAAATCAGATTCGTTACGAGACCAGTCCCTTTGTTGGGAATCTTGGACTGTAAAAAGTCATGGAGGCTAGAAAGATGTTTGGAATTTTTAGAGAATCTGGACAACCAGCACAAAACAGTAAGTTTTAGAATCTCTCTTGTCATATCTCTTTAGTAATCTTCTGACTTTAGTCCTTAATCTTTGTCTCGTACTGTTGATCTTGTCGTTATCGAAATGTTCATCGAGTTTGGGGGTCCAAATGCATGTCTCAGATTTGAATCTAATCTAATCGATTTGAGTTTTATGGGTTTTTAAATGGTGGTGTTTTTGGACTGATGTTGAAGATTGTTGACTCCAAATTAGGGTTTCATCGATTAGGGTTAAAAATTGGTTCCGAGTTTAGGGTTTAATAAACAATGGATTTGAAAGGTGATCGATTTGTGTATTCTGGGTTTTTAAATGGTTTTGTTCTTGGACTATTCTCGAACATGGTTGACTTTGAATTAGGGTTTTTTTTTTATTTGTTTTGGTTGAAAACCCCAATTCAAACTGCTTACAGTACTTGGCCTTGTTTAAATTCCAGTTCCAGAACACCTGTATACAATGGAGATTTTCCATGGAGATTATTTCGACAAGCAATTGGATGGGACGAAGAAGTATAAGGTGCCTAGGTTCAACAAGACAGGGGGCAAGATCTATTTGGATGGTTTGGATCCCAAGAAGATTTCATGGGGTGAGATGAACAACATTGCATATGTGTTAGGATACAGGGAGCTGCCAATCTCGTACCACTTCAATTAGCCAAAAACTGTAGCCAATGTAGGGTGGATTCAGATTAAAAGTGATGGTGATGCTATGGAGATGGTAAACATGATACCTAAGAAGAAGAGGCAGATTAGTGTGTACATCACAGGTGGAGGAAAAATGAGGTATTATGAAGCTCTTGCTGATTTTGATAAGCCTGAGGACCCAGATTGAGAGAATCCATTGAATAGCCAAACTGCTAGAGAGAAGGAGAGAGCTCATTTTGAAGCAAATTTGATGGCATAACAGTTGTATAGTTGTGAGGAGGGATGGGCGCTAAGATTTCAAAAATTTCAAAATGAGGTAGTGGTAGAAGATGTTGTGCCATTAAATGTTGTTGTAGGGCCAAACATTGTGTTGGATGTAGATATTGTAGGAGATGGTGGACCAAGTCAAGGAACTTTGCAGGTTTGGGTGATATTGTGAGTGATTTGGATATAGGTGACAGTGAAGTAAGTGTTGGAAAAAGAAGAGAAAGACAAGGACATAGTGAGAAAGAAGCTGAGAAGAGAGGAAAAAGGGTCACACATTGTATCAAAAGACCCTTACCTCCTGGTTATAAAGATGAGTTTGTTTTGGCCATGATCCTCAGTAAGGGATTAGAGAGGTAACTAGCTACCAAAAGTAAATAAAGGTGTGGATAAGGGCGTGCCACCTCGCGGACGAGGAAAGAAGATTGCGTCGGGTCTTGACTTCTTGAACAAACGGCGGGTTTCCGGTGCCACCTCGTGGACGAGGAATTTACAAGCACATGGCGATTCGATACTCACGGTGTCGCGAGCAGAGCAACCAAGAAGGGGTCAGAGGTGATCTGAGTAGAGTCCGAAAGGGCTCTGAGGAACCTAGGCGGCGGCGCGCTTAGGGTTAGGGTTTTTCGAGAGGCTTGAAGGTATCAACTAGGTTGAAAGTTTGTTTTTTATTGAGTTGTTGTATTTTTGAGAGTGTCCTTTTCTGTAAGTCTTCGAGCCCCTTTATATAGTAGCTTGCCTTCGGCCCGAAGGAAGATATTCATAGTCCAATTCGGACTCTGAAACCGAATACCACAAGGACACTGCTTTATTTGCTTATACGACTCATCTGCATGACACGTGTCCAGCCGCGTGGGTGACTCCGCCTGGGCTACTTCTTTCGCACTATCCAACTGTAGACTCATACGCGAACTCAACCACGGACATCCTTATCTCGCGAGGTGCTACAGTCCTAGTCACACTCCGCCCCGCGCGCCTCCGAAGCTCATGACTTTGAATGCGCTTTACCTTAAAACGGGCCACAGGTATTGGCCCAAAGCATGTCAAAGACTTGTAGGAGTCTTCAACGATAAATGTGGCGTAGGTGATCACGTGCATGCGGACTCTACCTCTTGCTTCTTCGCGAAGTCTCCTACGCGGAGCCATCTTGCCTCGCCTTCATGTACTTCTACGCGAAGTCCATCTCGCATGCAACTTGTATCTAGCTCGCATGACTTTGTCGGCAGGCCACCACTTGTAAACCCAATTATTTGGGCTCGCCGGTGTGACATGGATCAAGAATTTAATTAATATTCACTTAGACATTTACTGTCCAACAAAATATTAATTTGGGTGTAAACAGAGTTGTCAATGAAACTAGAAGAGATTAGGCAGAAAGAGAAAAAGGCAGCTGAGAGGAAAGAGAGAGAAGAGTTAGAGAGGTTGGTGAGAGAACAAGATGCACTGAGGGAAAGCCAAGCATCAGCTGACCTTAGTACTGAAAAAATAGTGATAAGGGCAAGAGAAGAAGATGAGAAGAGGCAAAGAGAAGCAGCAGAGCAAGCAGCTAGAGAAGAGGCAGAGAAGAGAGAAGCAGAAGCTGCTGAAAAGAGAGCATTTGAGGCCTTCAAAGTGAGGCAGCAGTTGGCTGATGAGTTGGAGCAGAGGTTGAAGGATAAAAAGAAGGGGAAGCAGCCTGTTGAAAGGAGTAATGGAAAGAAGAGTGGGAGGAAGCCTAAGGAAGCGAGGTACACCACCAGAAATAAGGGGAAGAAGGATTTCGAGTTTGTAGAGGGTGGTGATGATGATGATGATGATTCAGATTCATCTGATGATTCTGACTTCTACATAGATTCAGACTATGATTTACCTCATGATGAGGTTGATGATGTTGAGTTTGAAGAAAATGTTGCATAACCAAGCCATGTACCATAATATGAAGAAATGGGATATGATGGCTACTCTTCAAAAGAGCATGTTGGATCCGATGAGTTTGAGAACTTAAGTGGTAGTGATATTGAAGAGGATGAAGATGGGAATCCAATAAGAAAGAAAACTCTAAAGTTTGGGGGAGTGAAGGTTAAGCCTTAGATCAGATATGTGGATATAAATAATCCCCAATTTAGGTTATGTCTTGCATTCCCTAATGCTGAGCAGTGTAGGGAAGTCTTGAGGGAGTATGCCATTAGAAACCAGGTTGGTTTATGGTTTGAGAAGAATGAGACCAAAAAGATACTAGTGAAATGCCAATGGGGATGCCCTTTTAAGTTGTATGCAAGTAGGCCTAAAGGATGGGGTGACACAATGATTGTAAGGACATTGATAAACAAGCACACATGTTCTCCTGTCCAAACAAGTCATTTTTTGACTTACAAAAGAATAGCTGTGGAAGTTAAGGATACTTTACTTGTGGATGAAGACTGGTCTAGAAATAGGATACACCATTACATCAATAAGAAGTTCAATTTAGATGTGGGTGTGCAGACCATCACAAGGGCCAAGAGGTGTGCAAGAAGGATGAATGAAGGTCATTTCATTGACCAGTACAATATGCTTGTTGCATATAAGAAGGAGCTATTGAGAAGCAATCCTGGATCCACAGTAGGGATTAAAACAAGAATGGATGGGCCGATAAGGAGATTCCACAGGATGTACATATGTTTCAAAGCTTGCAAAGAAGGTTGGATGGGTGGTTGTAGGCCTCTCATATGCTTGGATGGCTGCCACATTAAAGGGCAGCATCCTGGGCAACTTTTAGCAGCAATTGGAATAGATGCAAATAATGGGATGTATCCCATTGCAAACGCTGTTGTTGAAAATGAGTCTCAAGAAACTTAGACATGGTTTCTTGAGTTTTTGAAGGAGGATCTAAGAATGGAGAATAACAGTAGCTATGTTTTCATGTTAGTCAAGCAGAAGGGGTTGGGGAATTCAATTACAAGTGTGTTCTAGTCTATGCCATTAACTTTGACCTGGTTTATAAATTTTAGAACATTGTTTATGGTCTTGTTTATGTCTCACCATGTCTTCCTTTTGTGACTTATGCAGCTTTGTTTCCAAATGTTGAGCACATACATTGTGTTCGACATTTGTATAATAACTTCAAGGAAAAAAATCCAGGAGAGAGGTTGAAGCAGTTGATGTGGAATGCGGCGAGAAACAGTACCAAACCTTGGTACAACAAACGTATGGAAGATTTGAGGGTGCTCAGCCAAGACGCATTTAAATGGTTTGAAAGAAGCATCCAAGACAGTGGAGTAGGACATTTTTTGAAGATGATTCGAAGTATGATATTCTTCTCAACAATTTATGTGAGGTTTATAATTCAGCTATCTTACCTGCTAGGGATAAGCCTATTCTCACCATGCTAGAGAAGATAAGGATGTACATGATGGTCAGGAATGCAAACAGAAGGGTTGCATGTGAGAAGTGGAAGGATGTGGTTGGTCCGAGGATAAAGAAGATTATAGATAAGACTGGAGAGAGAGCAGCATTGTACAGAGATCATAGGGGTAGTGAGTTCATATTCCAAGTGACTGGAAGTGGTGAAAATGGCAGCAAACATGCAATCGACTTGGGTCTTCACACATGTACATGCAGAAGGTGGCAGCTGAGTGGCATCCCTTGTGTGCATGCTATTTGTGCAATAAGATTCAAGAAACAAGAGGTTGCCTTGTATTGTGATGATTATCTCATGTAAAGTACCAGAAGGAAAAACAAATGCAACTGATTGAAAATAGAGGGAAAAAATGAGGTAGGAGAAATCAAATTTAGGCGGGAAATGAGTTTTTGAACGCATGGTCATTCCAGTAAATTTACCTTTTTCTGGAGGGGCACGTGCACGACACGTGACCAAACACACGGCGGCGTGACGGAATATGGCATCCGGCCTCACATTGGTAGCGAAAATTAAGTGTGGGTATCACATTGGTAGGTTTAAGAAGTTGGGTATCACATTGGTCTTACCACAAGAGTTTAGAGACTGATGGTGAATATTATTATTATTTTTTTAATAAAGTAAGAATTTTCGAGAAAAAAAAAAAGAAACTAAACTGAAATGGCGCCAAGAAAGGCAAGTCAAAGACTCAAAGCCTAATTTTTTTCGTTAGTGGAAGGCCTGATCGGCCATCGTGAAATGAGCGAAGCACATACGTAACGCGGGCATCTCACCCACCACTCCACCTCAGACTTTGACCTTCCACCTCCCATATAATACCCATTTCTAAAAAACAAACCCAAAACCCAATTCCCATCCAAACCAATTCTCAATTCCATTTCCTCTAGCTAATGGCGCCAATGGACACCTTCTACATCTCCCACGGATCCCCAACCCTAAGCATCGACGAGACCATCCCCGCCGGCCAGTTCCTCCGCTCCTGGAAGCAAAACGGCTTCCCCCAGAAACCTGACTCCATCCTCGTCATCTCCGGCCACTGGGACACCTCCGTCCCCACCGTCAACTCCGTCTCCGGCACTCTCTCCACCATCTACGACTTCTACGGCTTCCCCAAATCCATGTACAAGCTCAAGTACCCCGCCCCGGGCTCCCCTGCCCTCGCCTCCCGCGTCAAAGACCTCCTCACCGCCGCCGGCCTCCCCCGCGTCGACGTCGACCCCGCGCGCGGCCTCGACCACGGCGCGTGGGTCCCACTCATGTTCATGTACCCGGAGGCCGACATTCCGGTCTGCCAGCTGTCGGTGCAGACCGGCCGCGACGGGAGGTACCATTTCGACATGGGGAAGGCGCTGGCGCCGCTGAGGGAGGAGGGGGTGCTGATCGTGGGGTCCGGTAGCGCGACGCATAATCTGAGGGAGCTGAGGAACACGGCGGACGGGGCGGTGGCGCCGTGGGCGTTGGAGTTTGATACTTGGCTCAAGGAGGCTTTGACGCAAGGGAAGTATGAAGATGTGAATTGTTGGGAGGAGAAGGCTCCCCATGGGAAAAGGGCGCATCCTTGGCCGGATCATTTCTACCCGCTGCATGTGGCCATTGGGGCGGCCGGGGCGGATTCGAAGGCCAAGGTCATCCATGAGAGCTGGCAGCTTGGCACTCTTTCTTATGCTTCATACCAGTTTAGCACCAATTGATCTGTAATGTAATGTGTCATTTGTATAAGGTTGTGTTTTCGGTTTTGTGTTCTGTTAGAATAAGGTCTGGGGAATGGCAATGTCGTCGACACTGAGATTCTCGGCTGTTTATGCTGTGAATATGTATTTGTAAATTGTAATAGACTTGAGTACATGTAATGAACACAAAGGGATGAAAGCCCCTTCGAAATATTACGGCTCAAATTAGCTCCTTCAAAGATATCATGCAAAAACATGCTACATTCAACACCTAACTAATTCACTCTGTAATCAGAGAGTTACCGATTCGGCACAAGGTGCTTGGAATGCGCGGTTCTACTTCAAATCGTACAAGAGTCGGTCTCCCATGGCTAATCCAAATCGTACAATGTTGCTTTGATGCTTTCTCAAGTCTTCCACACCTTAATGGTGCCATCTACGGAAGAACTAATCATGCAGTTGTCCTTAGGGTGATAACTGACACTTGTTACCTGTCAAGGAAAACCACAAGCCTTTAGGATTTTACAAGGAGCTCTGCACATATACGAGTGACAAACCAGTTCATTAATGGAAAACAATACCTGAACATCTATACAACTAACTGTATGAAACTGAATAAAATATTTTTGAACAAGGAAATGAATTATATATGGGAGAGGTCAGTGCAAAAGCGCTCTTCGTGGCAATGAAATCTACCTATTGTGATGGTTCACAGATATCCTTGTGCTAGAAGTGCAGAAGTGACTTAAGTGAAGCAATCATGATACTTTAACACCTTAATGATGAAAAATATTGCAATAGTTCCTTGATGAAAAGGCCAAATGAAAAATACAGATCCAGGGTGCCCTAAGAGATCACACTAAATACATCTTTTCACATAGGTAAACAACTATATTTCACAATGTGTGTGTTCACCTATAAAGTCTAGTTTGAGTTTAAACTTAACTTCTGTATTCTTTAACAAAGCTTAACTGCCTTTCCAACTCTTTACCTAGACATAGATACTTGAGGACTAGAATCATACTATTGCTATCAGCAGTCCCAATTAACTGATTAAGACTAGTCTTTTAGAACTTCCCTAGGAAACCATAGAATAGATAAACACAGTAGCAGATTTGCCCACTAGTCTTTCTCAGTAGCATACAGGAAGCCTGTGACAATCTAATTACTTAACATATACAATGACATGTGGTAATAGAGACCGGATATACAAAAAACCAATGCAAATATATAGCCTGCTTGTACATTATTTGAAGTCAAGTAGCATCTCTCTAAGTTTTATCATGGTTGGTCCTGTTAATTTCACGAGACAGAAGGATTCTGCTAGGGGGAGAATATATAGCCTATCCTGACAATGCACCACAGCAAAACATGCAAATATTCAAAAGCTGGCAATGTAATAAAAAAAAAACACCAAAAACTGACAGAATTAGAGAGCAAAACAACAGAGGGAATCAAGAAGAAAGGCTAAAAATAAGTAGAAACACACCATCAGCAGTTATAGAAAACAAAAATGAAATATCACACTTCATATACCTAGATTTTATTTGGGTAAGCTTAGGGACACAAAGTAGCAGTGATATTACGAGCAGTGAGAACCATTTTGAAAGGAAAACCACAGTTTATTGAAAAGATAATAGGCTTTACCACTGACGAATGTGCCCGGATACTGGATACAACAGATGCATCTACCAGATCCCAGAAGAAGATTGAACCATCCTCAGATCCTCCGATTACATGGGCATCAGAGTTGGTAAGGCAGCAGTCCAATTTGTAAGACTGAAAAAGAAACGATAGATATGATGAGATGCATGAACATTGAGGGTCAATTATCGCAAAAGAACGATAAGCTGAAAACACATGGAAGGGAATGCTAACGAAGACCATGAGAACTGTGAAAATGCACATGAAGTAGTATCAAAATACCAAAAGAAACAAAAGAAGAATGCCCCTCGGGGTTAGATAAAGGCTAAGAAACTGGGAAAGAGTGGAAGAAGTGATAGATATGATGAGATGCATGAACATTGAGTGTAAATTATGACAAGGTGTATACAGGACATGAAAAGAACGATAAGCTGACAACACATGGAAGGGAATGCTAATAAAGACCATGAGAACTGTGAAAATGCACATGAAGTAGACCATGAGAACTGTGAAAATGCACATGAAGTAGTATCAAAATATCAAAAGAAACAAAAGAAGTATGCCCCTCGGAGTTAGATAAAGGCAAAGAAACTGGGGAAGAGTGGCAGAAGCCGCAACAACATACTAACCTTACAAGTATGGCCTTTATATTCTTGAAGTAATTCAGCAGAAGTCCTACCATAAGAAAGAGTTAGTGAAAGGGCCGTGAAATGTAAGCAATTTCTGTCATTGATAAGTGAAATCAAGCATACTTACCTGTCGAGGAGACGTATCGTTGAATCTAAGCAGCTTGCTAATATGCAGTTACCATCATTTGACATAGATATACAGTTCACAGGTTGTCCCAAGTCATCGGATAGTTCTCTATGCAATACAATCATTAGAAAACATCATCAATATCAACATTTGATAATAATCAACTTAATTTCGAAGTGTAGTTTACGAAACATAGACATTGAAATACTTCTAGTTGATAACAGAGCAAAGTGACATGGTTTAACTATACAATGGGTGTATCACCAAATTGCCACATACCTTCCCATACGAATGTCAAATGTTCGAACAGTTCCATCAACACTTCCACCAATAATCTCAGTCTTTGTTAAACAAACCGACATTACACTATCTGTAAATGAGTCAATTATCTGCAAGCTAACCACACAAATGAAACACAATCCAACTATATGTATCAATATAAACAAATAGAGAAACGAAAAACAAAAGACTAACCTGAATAGGCTCAGTACTGTGAGATCTGCAGTCCCAAGCACGCAATGACTGATCATATCCTGCTGAGACTACAACAGATGCATACTCATTAAACTTCACAGCATTCACCCCTCCATCATGGCCCCGAAATTTTCGAATGACTCGACCGGATGCCACATCCCAATAGAATATTTGTCTGTCGCCACCACCTGAACATAATTTCGAATTGTCCCTACAAATTCAAGAACTCACATTATTCAGCGGGTGAATCAGGTGGTGAAAATCTGATACTAAAATGGAAACGGAAGCTGCACAACTTACGAGGTGACATGGACATCACGGACTTCACGGCCATGGGACTTGTAGGTTTTAATGTGGATGCCACGATGAGGGTTCCAAAGTCGGATGGTTCGGTCTTTCCCGCAGCTGAGGCAATAATTTCCATCTTTATTGAACCTTGCTGCTAATACTGCTCCCTCATGCCCTTTAAGTACATTTCCCTCCTTCTTTGGCAGATCTGACACACTCATATCCTTCCTACTTGCTCTCCGCTCACTGCTTGTTGAGGGGGCCAACGGGATATTTTCTGGTTTTAATCAAAAACCAGGAGGCAGAATTAGCTTGGGGTTCCTTTGGATAAGTATTATTTTGGGAAAAATTTGGGAAGTTCAATACCTTATTTTTTGCTTATAGTTTGTCCTACATTTGGTTAAAACTTTCTTTAAGCCCAAAGATTACAAATATTACACTGCAAGACATCTAAGAAAGATCATTCTAACTAGAGATCAATGTATGAACTACTGTGGATCAGTTCTGAAATTCATCAAAGAGGATTAAAGATCTTAACAATCTGCTGTCGTTACTCAGCCAAAAATCCAGGAATCTGAGGGGACTAGTCCTATCGCTGTAGGTTGTTCTGGCAACAATTAGACACTCAAACAAGTGAACTGATTACCCTTTAAAGACAATTGGACTGTAATGTGAACCGAATATATGCAAAACTTCTAAATATGCAATAAGTTGGAATTTCAAAACACTCAAATCCAGTTTACACTAGACTCTGCTCCCTATTTGTTGATTGTTCGAACAAGTGAACTTATTACCCTTTGCAAGATGGCTCTTTTTTCCCAATGACAGAAAAAAGTCTGAAAAATTTAACATATAAGCCTCCTATTTTTATCTGGGGAATGCAGGTATAAAAGGTATTATCTAAACTCCCACACATATTATCCCTCAAGTTCTTCTTAAGGCAAAGATAAACAGCTTGATTATTCTTACGAGGATGCACAAACTTGGTTGTATTGAAAATAAGGAAAAAGTAGAAGGCGGAATCAGAGGCCTAACCTGTAAAGCTCGTTTCTGGGTTTGATGAATCAATCGATTCAATATGAGATGGGAAAAGACAATTGGTTCAAGTCAGGGTTTCAAGCATCAATTCGGAGATGGCTGAAGCTCATCCTTTTATCACTAGAGCAAATCGGATTGGGTCGTGGGTCGTAATTGAAAATAGCTGAGGCCCATCCAGTGGCTTTGGGCTAATCGTAAGGATCTTAGTTTTGTTTTGTTTTTTTACTAATCGAAACGACGTAACTACATAATACTTTAAAGAAAAAGTGCTGATAACGTGTTGTAGAGTATGTGAATACGAGAGAATCCCTGTAAATCAGGGTGTGATATCTAACAGATTTTCTAGTATAATAAGGAGAAGATTCGGTCAAGACACATCATCAAATATATGAATGTAAATTCCTTCAACAAATTATGGATTAATTATTTGACACCTATGAGATTTACTGATATAGACATTTGCGAGCTTCTTTTTATGCGATCCTAGGTCATTATACCTGATTCTACATATATATCCTTTAGGGTGAAACTCGGAGGGGAAAAGTTAGATGTGTTTGGATGTATCATTTTGTATGGCTTCATATCAAAAAAGCATGCGTTTGGATGTATCATTTTGGATGTATCAGTTAGATTGAGTCTTGAAGACATGCTTTTTCCTGAACCTCCACTATACGAATAAAGGTTACACGGAAATAAACACTACTTCAATACTCACTCTTGAAGGGATACACTATCACACACACTTTGTTTTGCTACACACATAAACTCTCGATTTGGAGTTTTCTCTCTATCCCACACTCTTGTATAACACAAGATGAACTCACCGGTACATCAATTGCACCATTGCTCGTGCCTTTATATAGGCAAACTTCTTCATGCATTTCCCATGCAAATCCTTCACGTCCATGCACAAGGAAGATAATTCAAACTTCTTCCTTAATTCAAGCTTCAATGTTTGTATGCACCATCAATGCATCTCCATTCTTTTTGTCAAACATTTCAGCCACCCACAAGCCTATACATATAGGCTCTCTCTTGCATTTCAACATATGCACATCAATGCATCTCCATTCTTTTTGTCAAACATTTCAGCCACCCACAAGCCTATACATATAGGCTCTCTCTTGCATTTCAACATATGCACACCACCAACTTTGCTATTCATATAGCATCTTGCCTCTAGGTTAATTGAATGGGTCTTGAGGCTTCACCGAAAGGTTTTTCACATGTAGTAAACCATATAACATCCTCCAAATAAGGAGGGAAATTTGACCCATCAATCTCCCCCTCCCAACTTAATTGGAGGGGTGTGTCATCCCTGACGCACTTTTGTAAAACTCAAACTTCTCTTTCGGTAGAGACTTCATCATCATATCCGAACTGTTTTTATCTGTATGAATCTTCTTTAGTAGTATCTCCTTAGCTTCTAGCACATCACGTATCCAATGATACCTCACATCAATGTGCTTCGATCTCCAGTGAAAACTTAAATTCTTACTCAAGTGAATTGCGCTTGGATTGTCACAATTCAAGACAAGCTCTTGTTGTGCATGACCTAATTCTAGTAGGAATCTCTTCAACCACAAAATATCTTTGCACGCTTCCGTAGCTGCAATATACTCTGCTTTTGTAGTTGATAAAACAACACATTTTTGTAGCTTTGATTGCCATGAGACAGCTCCCCCTGAAAATGTAATCAGGTACCATGATGTGGACTTTCTCGTGTCAATATCCC
This sequence comes from Fragaria iinumae, assembly GCA_009720345.1. NCBI lineage: Eukaryota > Viridiplantae > Streptophyta > Magnoliopsida > Rosales > Rosaceae > Fragaria > Fragaria iinumae. The sequence continues at coordinate 16,900,108 of CM019117.1, read as the reverse complement.
CGGCCATATCTGCATCTGTGAAGCCAACTAGTTCAGACTTGCCACTTCCAAAGCATAAACTCATCTTTGAAGTTTCCCGCAAGTATCTCATAATCCACTTAACAACATTCCAGTGGTCCTTACCTGGATTAGATAAGAATCTGCTAACAACACCAACTACATGTGTTATGTCTGGTCTGGTACAAACTATCGCGTACATCAAGCTCCCTACTGCTAAGACATATGACACTATTGCCATTTCTTCCTCCTCCTTTTGACTTGTACTACTCTGCTTTGAGCTGAGTTTCATGTGACTGGCAAGTGGAGTAGCAACTGGTGTTGCTTTCTCCATGTGGAACCTCTCCAGTACCTTCTCGATGTACTTTTCTTGTGATAACCACAATTTCTTATTTCCTCAATCACGGGCAATCTCCATGCCCAAAATCCGCTTGGCTGGTCCTAAATCCTTCATATCAAAGGATTCTGACAAATTTGTTTTTAACTGCTGAATCATAGCAGTATCTTTGCTGACAATTAACATATCATCTACATAGAGTAGTAAGATGATAAAATGACCTCTAGTGGATTGTTGAATATACACACACGGATCAGCTGACGATTTGTTGTACCTATGACTCCCCATGAAGGAGTCAAACTTCTTGTACCACTGTCTTGGTGCTTGCTTCAATCCGTACAAGCTTTTCTTCAACTTGCACACCATATGCTCCTTTCCGTTGACTTCAAAGCCTTCTGGTTGCTCCATGTATATTTCTTATTCTAAATCACCGTGAAGAAACGCAGTCTTCACATCCATTTGCCCCACCTCAAGATCCATGCTTGCAGCCATACCCAAATGACTCTAATCGAAGTCATCTTGACAACATGTGAGAAAATCTCATCAAAATCGATTCCTTCTTTCTGGTAGAATCATTTGACAACTAAACGAGCCTTGTACTTCGTGAGCTTCTCATTCTCATCTCACTTCAGCTTGAACACCCACTTGTTCTTGAGTGCTTTTCGGCCTCTAGGAAGCTTCACCTACTCATAGGTGTCGTTCTTCAGTAAAGATTCCATCTCAGACTTCATGGATAGCCTCCATTTGTCGTGGTCTTGATGAATCTTTGCTTTCTCATAACTTTCAGGTTTTCCGTCACTAGTCAAAAGGATGTAATTTGCATAAGGATCATCTCCATCGTTAGTCACCAAAATATATTATGATGATGGATACTTGGTGGATGGAATCGGCTTCGTGGTGCTTCTGCGAATTGCTGCTTGATTATTCACAGGTTGCTCCCCCTGATCAAGCTCCCCCTCATCTTCGACTTCAGCATCGACCATGTCTGGTACACCTTCAACTCTATCACCTTGTAGCCTAACATTAGATTCATGCTGCAACGGTGAATCACAAATGCAGTTGTCAGTTGCTGCATTTCTTGGTAGTACCTCTTTATCAAAATCTACAATCGATTGGTTTTCATGAAAGATCACATCTCTGCTTCTTATGAATTTCTTCGTCTTTGGATCCCACAATCGGTAGCCAAACTCTTCATCGCCATAACCAACAAATATGCATGGCAACGCCTTGTCATCCAGCTTTGATCTTTGCTCCTTAGATACATGTGCGAATGCTTTACATCCAAATACTCTAAGATGCGAGTATGATGCATCTGTGCCGGTCCAAACTCCATTTGGAGTCTCAAATTCCAAAGGTACACACAGTGCTTTGCTGATGAGGTAACACGTAGTCTTCACAGCTTCTCCCCAAAATTCTTTTGACAATTTGGCCATCTTCAACATGCATATGACTTTCTCCATAACGGTACGGTTCATCCGCTCTGCTATGCCATTATGTTGGGGTGTTCTAGGAACCATCTTCTCATGTCTGATGCCATACTTCACACAATAATCTTTCAATTCATGCGATGTGTACTCTCCGCCATTGTCACTGCGAAGACACTTCAATTTTCTTCCAGTCTCCATTTCCACCATGGTGTGGAAAATTGTAAACGTCTAGAACACCTGGTCTTTGGATTTCAGCAAATAAACCAAAACTTTCCGTGAAGCATCATCGATATAAGCAACAAAATACTTATGCATACTCAATGATTTGACTTCCATCGGACCACACACATCCGAATATACAAGATCTAGAATATTTTCTTTCCTCATGAAAGACTTTAAAAAAAACTAATTTTCTTCTGCTTACCAACTAAACAATAATCACAAGTGTCTAGTGAGTTACCTTTGGCAACATGAATTAGCGACTTCTTTGCCAACATCTGTAGTCCCTTCTCACTCATATGACCAAGACGTCTATGCCACAAACTTGGAGAGGATTCCTCAATTGCATTCAGCTCACTCTTGCAAATCTTTCCATAAATCTTGTAGAGCGTGCAACACATTTTTCCTCTAGCAACTACAAGAGATCCTTTGGTAAGCTTCCACTTTCCATCACCGCCATGATGATGAAAACATTGTCGATTAAGTACACCGATTGACATAAGATTGAGACGTAAACCAGGAACATGTCTCACATCTTTCAACATTAACTGGTAGCCCACATCTGTATACAAGAAAATATCTCTAATCCCAACAATACTAGAGTAGCTGTCATTGCCCATCTTCACTTTACCAAAGTCACCTGCTTTGTACGTAGTGAAGAACTCTTCGTGGGACGTGGCATGAAACGAGGCTCCAGAATCAACTATCCATTGAACTCCAAGATGATCTACCAGTATACATTCACCTTCGAGTGACAGAAACTCACACTCATCATGAGACACCACAACAACAACATTGTTTGTGTCCTCCTTTTGATGATGAGTAGCGTCTTCTCGCCCTTCTTTGAATTCCTGCTTCAACTTGTAATAATTTTCTTCATGTGGCCTGGAAGACCACAATGATGACACTTTCCGCTAAACCTTGTTCAGGATTTGCTCATACTTCTTCCATGGCCTCTCGTTCCAATGCTCTTGCTCCTTCCTCTATTCTCTGTAACGAAGAATTGACCATTTTCTGAACTTGACGAAGAACTCCTTCTGGTTTCTTCGTTCAGCATATTATCTTTCATATTGTTACTTACAGTAACAATAAATGTCTCCCAGCTATCTGGTAACGACCCGAGCAGCAACAAAGCTTGTAACTCATCATCAATCTTCATGCTCATCATGGCTAATTGATTGAGTACACTCTGGAAGTTGTTGAGGTGCTCAGTCACTCGAACGCCTCCCCGATACTTCATGTTGACGAGCTCTTTAATGAGAAAAGCTTTCTTGGTAATAGTCTTTTTCTCGAACAAGGACTCCAGCTTTAACCATAGCTCATGTGCATTGGTTTTGTTGGCAACATGGTGGAACACTATGTCGTCCACCCATTCACGAATATGACCGATGGCTTTGCGGTTCATCTTCGTCCAAGTTGCTAGTGTAGTCCCTTCTGGCTTGGCATTGTCTCCCTCGATCGGCTTGTGCAAATCTTTGCAATAGAGAATATCCTCCATTCTTAGTTTCCACGTAATCTAGTTGGAGTGGTTGAGTTTTATTATGGTACTCTGTGATCCTTCCATTCTAGCAGCTCCCGGTCAGAACCAAGAGCTCTGATACCAGTGTTGGGTTATGCAGAAGAATAAACTGTAGAATGGAATCGGAAACTCACAACCAAAAATGTAAAATGTAGTGGAAAGAAAATGATAAAAGAACACCGGGAATTAACGTGGTTCGGCAAAGTGCCTACGTTCACGGGGCAACAACAACAAAGAACCTCTATTATACGAATAAAGGTTACACGGAGAGAAACACTACTTTAAGACTCACTCTTGAAGGGATACACTCTCACACACACTTTGTTTTGCTACACACACAAACTCTCGACTTGGAGTTTTCTCTCTATCCCACACTCTTGTATAACACAAGATGAACTCACCGGTACATCAATTGCACCATTGCTCATGCCTTTATATAGGCAAACTTCTTCATGCATTTCCCATGCAAATCCTTCATGTCATGCACAAGGAAGATAATTCAAACTTCTTCCTTAATTCAAGTTTCAATGTTTGTATACACCATCAATGCATCTCCATTCTTTTTGTCAAACATTTCAGCCACCCACAAGCCTATCCATATAGGCTTTCTCTTGCATTTCAACATATACACACCACCAACTTTGCTATTCATATAGCATCTTGCCTCTTGGTTAATTGAATGGGTCTTGAGGCTTCACCGAAAGCTTTTTCACATTTAGTAAACCATATGACATCCTCCTCCAAATAAGGAGGGAAATTTGACCCATCACCACCGCTGTTCGTAGCCTCGCTGCAAAACACTGCCTCTATACTCTGAGGATCCAACTCCATACCGATGCCAGATCTCGGCGGCCATATTGCTTGAGATGCCATAACCCCTTTACGCTGAGTGAAAACATGATCCGATTCCTCCACCAAAATACAAGCCCGTGAAGCCTGCCACCACCAGACCAAGGCAGCCCGTCCGACCACACCCACCTGACGTCGACGAGGTCAGAAACCAGCACCGACGCGGGGGAGCCACCGGACAAGCCAATCGAACAACCCTTTTTCCAAAATCCTAGTCTCTTGTTTTCCCAGAGCTCTCTGGTATTTTTTTGTTTGATGTACGTAGAAGGTGACATGAACAAAAGTTACAAAATAATGTAGTAGATAAGTCCCTTTAGGTAGATTGATCATCATTCATTTCTCAAGCTTAAGGGGGATCCGCTCCCTAAGTCGACCACATAATTATTCCTTTTCACAATCAATTGGATGATAATTTGAATTACATTGAAAACAAATTTATTTTCACACACACAATATCGATCTGGGAGAAATTAAAAAATCTTTAAAGATCGATTAGCTAGTCACATTTTTTCAGCACCTTAATCCCTTTCCAACGAGACTCCATGTAGTAGGAACCATCCGGCTGAGCGTAGACGCCGCATTTGAAATAATGAAACTTTCCTCCTCGACCGGGTGCCTCAAACTTGAGAACTCCATCGATATAAACCTTCAAATGCGAGGCGTAGACGTCGTGGATCACGTTAAGTTGGAACCATCTGTCGTAGATGTAAGGATCCATGACTGCACTCCTATAGTATGTAAGGGTACCATTTGAACCAACTCTAAGCATTAGAGTGGTTGCTTGAGGGCTTGCCCCAAACACTTGCATTATGGTCACATTGGCTGTTCCACATGGTACATACCCGTATCCTTCGAATTGCCATACACCTGAAGAATAATCATATCCCTGCAGACAAAGATACATTGATGGTGAAGTGTTATTACTTATTAGTCAAGTAATAGGAGCAGATCGATGACACTAAATAATCGAAAAGGCGCCGCACAATGAAGATAAGGACTCCGGCCACCTGTGCCATTTCCGGATTGAGATGGATAAGCATGATTTCACCCTGTATACTACTAGCTTGTTTACAGCGAGTGTTACCAGAATAACGTAGACATAAACATTTGACGTACGCACCCTTATTCGGATCTCTGTTCGAGGATATGTAGGACTGTTTCGAGAGAGGGGCTTGTCCTTGAAATACACCCACATCTTGTGCACTCCATGCTTGAAACTGTATCGTTTACTTATAGGCAAGTTATATGGTATGTGGATGTGAAAGTTTGATGTGTTTAATGGTAGACTTATGAAGCCGAGGGTTGGATCAACAGGCCAGCTGCTTGACCATTGCGTGAGTAGAAGAAGAAAAGCTGAGGTTACTAAAGCAATGTGATTAAGGGTACTCATGTCTCTCTTGGTTCACAATAGGTGGTCACTGGTGGAAGGTCGTTCTTTGAACTGCTGATCTAAAAAGCTAGCTAGGTGCTTAATATATAGTGACACTTGTGTATAAGACGTAATTAGGAGTTTGGTTTTCTCTTTTTAAATATTTCGTTGGGCAGTTGGGTCGTGTTGAGTATGCATGTATTCACGGGATTCTAATCTCTTGTATCTGTAATAGAATCAAAGATACAGTAACAACAAAATGTCGAAAAGAACAAAAACAAAAGTACTGAAGTGTGAGTTCATTTTCTACGTGATTTGAGCAACTCATAGGTTATTATATACCAGAAAGAGAAACCATGCCGGCCGGAGAACATCGATCTACACGTACAGTCAAGTCTTATGAAGCTGATTCTAAGCTTGATCGACCTTCGTAAATGAGTTCAAAAGTTACTCAATTATCCTCGATATTGGTTTAGGGATTATCAGAAGAAAGCCATGCATGAGATAACAAGAAGCACAGTGAAGTAGTTATGCTAGTAATTATATGTACGTACGTACCTTTATTCGGATTTCGGTTCGAGCATGAGTCTGGCTTTCCGGTGAGTGGGGCTTGTCGGTGAAGTATACCCATAGCTTATGCACTCCATCTATGAAGCTATAGCGCTCGTTTAGAGGCAGGTCATATGGTCTCTGGATGTCCAAATTGGATGTGTTTAATGGGAGTTCTAGGAAGCCAAGAGTTGGATTATCCACAGGCCAGCTGCTCGACCATTGTGTTATTAGGACAAGAAAAAACGCTGTGCGTGCCAAAGCAATGTGGTTTATATTGGCACCCATTTTACTTAACTCACACAACAGCAGATAGATGATCATGAAGCAAGAGGGACTGCATATTTATACGGGAAATCTGTATCTGATCTACTACCACTCTTTATTCTATTCTAAGTTTCTAACCCTAGCCTTCTCATTTAACACTGTAAATTAGAGTAGTTTGTAGCTTGTTATGGTGACTAATGGCCTAACATTAACGAGACCTGAAAAACAACTTTTTAATAATCGTAAAATGTTCTCCTGAAGTTAAGGTCTAGACTCTAGATCACTCCACTCACTCCAGAGCATGTTTAGGTGACTCCATCGACCAAAACATGCCAGAAGAGAGGAGACTAACACTATAAGCTGAATTGCCACCACTGAATTTTGGACATGATTTCAGGAATAAAGCAAATTCTACCAATGCAAGACATGGCATCAAGGAGACTCACACTGTAAGCTGGTGATGATAATAGCAGACATATATAATTAACATGTGTGCTGGAATAAGGTCAAATTTTTCCTGTCAAGATTACGTGGTTATTGGTTTTTCTAATCCTAGATTAGGTTCACACTAACTGATCGATGCCAATTAGCTAGTTAGCTACTTAATTTAATTCATGTCATAGTCCACACAATTATAACAATTCAAGATTCTAACAAAAACTAGCTCAAAACATGCAGAACAACTGAGAATATGGTTTTCCCAGAAAAGAAAAAGAACTAGACTAATCATCAGTAAACCAAAGCCAAAAGAGTAGTTAGTAGGTAGGTCGTTGATACAGACATATCACATGTATAAAATGTATTCGTACGTCGTTATATCGATCACCAGAAAATTAGGATATAATCTGAAACTAATTATCAAGCAGCTGCGAGGTACAACTACAAGTTATTTCCAGGACAAGAAACTTTGTTAATTGTGATGATCACCTCCCTCCCTCATAAGTCATAAGCTTCCATCTCACTTACCTTAATTAAACATATATATTTGCATTGTGATTTAATTTAAGCCTATAGTGTACTGTCTCAAAGCATGCATGTGAAGGTAGTAGTTGATCTTGAACCAAAAATGAAATGATCAGCTTAATTAACGTCACATTGTCAGGAAGTGTTTGTTTTTATTCAGGGCATAATATATTAACGATGAACAAATAATCTTTGGATAGTATCTGGGTACGTCACTGAGTTTAAGATCAAGACTTGTTCAGGGTGGTGTTGGAAAGGGTCTTCTGCTTATTGACCATACAATTTTCCAATACAAGAATTTGGTAGTTCAACCAGAATACTTACTAATTCTCAACGCAAAAGCAATCGAAGTCTGTAAAACAAATATCAACTGGAGTGGTAATGTTGGTCAAGCGGCCCAACATGGAACCCCTATGTCTACCATTCGAATACCAACTCCTCCTAATTTGTGTTTTCAAAAACACTCCTAGTAGTTTGTGGCTATAGCAGGTTGGAGAGCTTACGAGATCGATATCGGTCAAAATTCTATTTGGGTAGATGTATTACTAATTCGCTATTACTAATTCGCTGACGTAACCGAGATAGATCGATTACTAATTCGCTGACGTAACCGAGATAGATCGAGTTAGGTAACTAACTCACAAATAAGAAATAAAAAAAAAAAATATGTGAAACAACGAGGTTTTTCTATTAGGGTTTATCTTCCTCATCAATAGCAATTACAGATGTTCATATCACACACATACTCTCTCATCACGTATTTTGAACACTCAATTTAATCTAGTATATATTTTGCCACCCCTGCGGCGTTGCTCCTTCTCACAACCTCTGCTATACCTGTTGCTTGGTGGAGGCAAGCAGTTTTTCCCACCCCGACATATAGGTAGGTCATATTTCAGAGCGCCATTACCAATTCGGCCGGCATTGGTGGTTTCAGTGCACAACGAACATATCAAGAGAGCGAGGATACATAGCGTAAATGCCTTCGACATTTTCATTTCTTCAACAACACAAATAGCTAGATCAACTTGCTCTTTCAGAGACTCAGAATGATAATTCAAAGACGAGGTGTTGATGGTGAAACTAAGAAAGTACCTATTTATTGTGTTTGTGTAAGCCAATTCGTTATTGATTAGTGGTCTGACAGAATAACATACTTGTTTACAACTGTGAATGTATGATCTGTTCCAGATCATATATATGTTAGCTAAATTGTTATGAGATTTCTGGAACCCCATCAATGGAGCTGTACGTTGGAGCATCACTGCATGCATGAGTCTCTAGACGATATATCGAAGAGGAAATAAGTTACTTAAACTCTCATCATATTCTTTTTTAATTTAGTTTCATAATTAATTCTTTTATAGTTCTCATGATAACTTATAACAAAAACCATATCAGTGGAGGATATTCGTAGCTCATAGCTCGTCAGAAAATACTCAAAATAAAGACCCCAGAAATAAAACCGCCTTGAATGAACTTTTATCTCTCTAATGCATTCCTCATCTCTACTTCATGAGCTTGAGTATCTAAACAAGCCAAAATAAGAGGAAATTAAAAACCATTTACATGTTCATTATATACTTGAACATGCATAATAACATAACCGTCTTGGAAATCCAGTAGGCTCATATATATGCATTATCAATAGCTTCTTAATTATTTTCTGACTTTCTGCATTTCAATTAACGTTTTGGAGGAACAATTATATCGTGAAAGTAATTATAATCTCAATCAATTACCAGTCCTCTCCTCTCCCTAACCGCCCTCACCTTCACTATAAAAATCTCTCAAACTTTCACATTGTTCTTCACTCCGCTTCCGAATCTTCACAAATACCACTCACATATACACATTTTCAAGTAATGGCTTTCAAGAATTTGGTTTTCCTTTCCATGATGACACTGATCGCATCCCTCATCATGAGTGCAAACAATGCAACTGCTACTAGGAAACTTTCTGCAGGGATCAAAACGAGCGGTGAAGGAGAAGGCGGCCTAGTGGAATGCGGAAATGCGCTGGTGGAGGTGAAATCTTGCTCACAAGAGATTGTTGTGTATTTCCTTAATGGGAAGGCTGATATTGGCACGGACTGTTGCAAAGCCATCGCCACCATTACGCGTCATTGCTGGCCTACAATGCTTACTTCCCTTGGCTTCACTGCAGAACAAGGTGACATCTTACGAGGCTACTGCGATGCTTCGGCTACTGTGATTACTACTACTGCTCCTGCTGCTGCGCCACTTGCTCCTAAAACTTCTCTTACTAGTTGTTGAATGATTAGTCTTGCATGATGTTTGATCCTGCATGCATGCTAGCTTAATCTTTTATGGTTATTGGCTAAATATGCCTGTCATGTTATTTTCTTTTCATGTTTGATTTGGGGTATATATGGTGCCTCAATTAGGGTCTGTTTCTTGGTCCTGTTTTACTTTGATGTTTAATTTTTAAGTTATGGTGTCTTGCTGTGTACTTTGAAGTTTCAAACTAAATTAGTGATATGATCGAGTTAGTGTCGTTAGTTTATGGTATCATTTTCAGTACTAATTGCTCCAGCTCTCATGTAAATGATCACAAATTTAAGATACAAGAAATTGACAAATTTTGGTTCTCTCATGAGAAGCAAATTTACTAACAAGCTTATAATGAAAATAAAGGTCAGCACTCGGCACTTCCTTAACAATTTTTGTTGAGTGAGCTCCTTCATTCAAGCAGCAAATCTGGACTACAACAGACATGAAATCTACTGCATTAATGTAGTTGCATTGCTTGACCTTTGTATCATCTTTCATACATAGCTCTTAGCTCTACTATTGTATTATCTTTCACACTTAGTTATAGGTAATTTGTACTACTATAGATATCCTCCAATTTGGAGAAGAATGCATCTGGGAATTATACCATAGACGTGGTATCAGAGCAATTCTGCTCTTGAGACCGATACCCATACCCACATTCCGCTCCCAGAAATACCAAGAGAAGGACTCTGTTTCTTCCTCTATACCGGTACCAGAAGAATTTTTCTCCATCTTACCCAATACCCAGATCATACCAAACTCTAGCTTGAATATCAAGCACGAGTTCCTACCCATATACCCAAGATCATATCCAATTCTGATTACCCATTACCCATTCCAAATATTTTGCTCAAACATTGAGCAAAACTCTTACCCAGAAAATCCCAAGAACGATTTTGTTCTTCACTTAATCCAAGAGAACTCTGTTCTTCCTTTTTCCCAGAAATACCCATAAAATTTACCATACATACCTAATCCAAGAGAACTCCGTTCTTTTTCGTCTTACCCAACTTACCTTGGAATTTCATTGTTTTCTGAAATTTCAGAGTTGTTGTGAAGCCAATCTCAGCTGCTTACCTCCATCACTCTACCTCAGTGCCCTCCCTCAGACCAGATCGGAGCGCCGTCAAGTAGCAGACCGGAGTGCCGTTGAGCAACAAGAGAAGTGTCGTCCGAGGCCAGTTTCGACGACTGCAGTGCTATATTATACCCAACTGATTTGGGCTGTCCCATTTACTCAGGCTCAAGTCCAGTTTGGGCCCGTAGCTGTTGGTGCCAAGGTTTGTTCTAATACCAAGGCCCAATCATTGTTTATTTGAGAAGGTGGTCAGAATTATTTAAAAAAAAAAATAGATTAGAAATTTTATCCTTGTACCGTTGAGTTTACTCGTTTAACATAACGTGGTAGGCAACACCCAAGGATCAAATTTCTCTTCTCTTTACTTAGTAAATTCTGAACTATGGTTCTCGATGAAGTACCGATCAGTTCATCCCAGACATCAACAATCAACTCTGAATCTTCTTCTCAAAATAAAAGGCGATAGTCACCTAATGATCATGGCCCTATTGTTCCAGAAAAATTGGATAGCACCAATTTTATTTCTTGGTCTAAACATTCCAAGTTGAACATCATTGGCCGAGGTAAACTTGGTTATCTCACCGGCAAGAAGAAAGCACCATCCGAAGAAGAAGATGAAGAGGGTTACGAAGTTTGGGTTGAAGAAGATAGCCTTGTTCAAGCATGGCTTCTCAGTTCCATGCACAAGGAGGTCAGAGAAAATTATGAAGGTTTGGAGACAGCTAATGAAATTTGGGATGTTGTAAAAACTACTTTTTCAGTAACCCAAGATGATACACGAAACTCTGAGCTACAAATAGCTTCGGTTTCCACTAAACAAAATGGAGCTCCTCTTCATGGCTACTACAGCAATATGAAGAAAATATGGCAAGAGCTTGACATATTGGATCCTCTCAGACTCAAGGATGCAGATTCTATCACCTACATGGCTAATAGGGTCACCAAGCATCGTGTGTATTTCTTTTTGGCCGGGCTAGACCCTCACCTTGATGGAGTCCGGAGTAGAATTCTAAACACAAAGCCGTTGACTTCTATAGAAGAGGCTTATTCTCAAGTCAGTGTTGAGCATAATAGACTCTAAAAGATGATGTCTGACACAAAGCATGAGGGATCAGCCATGATTGCTCAATACCGCCCACCACATGTTCGTAGCTCCCAGCCTTCTTCATATACACCTCCATTGAAATCACCCTCTCAAGAACCTATGAAATGCACTCATTGCAAATCAACTAGTCATATGGAAGAGACTTGTTTCTACTTGATTGCCTTTCTTGACTGGTGGGATGATCACATTGCCAATCGCAAGGAGACCCAAGCAAAAGAAGTACGAGAACCCAAAGAGCTACTAGCCCAAAGGCAAAGCGAAATCATTCCAACCCCATGGAAACAAGAACCCAAAGAGCTACCAGCCCAAAGGCAAACCTCAGGCCTCTCTCCAGATTACTTCGCCAGACTTGAGTTCGAGTACAACTATTGTCGAACCCAGTTATGGTGATCACTCTGGTAACTCCACTTTTACCTTCATGACCACTTCAGGTACACCTGTCTCTTTGCTCTCGAGTAACTCTGCCTTTAATTGGAAAGATATGTGGATAATTAATTCGGGTGCAACTGACCATATGACTAATAACTCTAGTAATATTCACCATTTAACTCCAGTTCATCGCTCTAGATTAACTAATGCAAATGGTGATTCCTACCCCATTACTGGTGTTGGGTCTGTCACTCTTACAGACTTAATTACCCTTGACACTGTGTTGCTTGTTCCTTCCTTGTCTCATAATCTCTTGTCAGTCAAACAGATAACCCAACAATTACATTGCTGTGTAATTCTTTACCCCTGGTGTTGTGTATTTCAGGACATCCTAACAGGAGAAATCATTAGACGGGGTATTGAGAAGGGGGGAGGATTATACTACATGGAGAAGACAACTGCTGGTAATCTTCGTGCGAGTGAAGCACATCAGATTCAGAAAAAAGTATCCACAAATGAAGAAAAAATCTGGTTATGGCATAAGAGATTGGGACATCCATCATTTGGATATCTCCAAACTCTCTTCCCTCAATTATTTAAGTATTGTAGAGCATCAGACTTCAAATGCAACACTTGCATTTTGAGCCAAAGTTAGCGTGTGAACTACCTTTGAGCTCCAGTAAAAGTACTGCCCCATTTGATCTTGTTCATTCTAACGTTTGGGGGCCGTGTCCACCAACGCACATTGGAATGAAATGGTTTGTTCTATTTGTTGATGATTGTACCCGGATGATTGGATCTACTTGATACGGCATAAACATGATGTCTTTTCTGTATTTCAGACGTTTCATGTGATGATCCAAACTCAGTTCCAAAAGCCCATCAAAGTCCTTTGTACAGATAATGGCAGGGAATATGTGAACCATCTTCTTCACCAATATCTAGCTACCCATGGAATCATTCATTAGACCACCTGTCACGCCCCGACTCTTAAATTTTACCTTAATTACTCGCATTGTGGTAATAAGAATTTTACCGTCTTCGTCATTGAATTTATAGTCCTAAAGTCCCTAGAGGTGTGTTGAGGGACGAATATTTCGAAAAAATTATTCGAAGGAAGAAAATGTGACGACGGTAAAAATGGTAAATTTTAGCTAGTAAAAGGTAATTTTTATTGGGGTATTATTTTGGGGTGTTGAATTTTGGAATGGGTATATGGAGTTGTTGGACCGGGTGGGCTAAAGGCCCAAATCAGTTTCCCCTTTCTTTTCTCTCTCCCTCCCGATTCTCTCTCTTCTCTCCCGCACCCGGTTTTCCCCACTCTACACCCGGAAAACTTCCTGGCCGCCGTTCGCCGCCGTCCGGCCGCCCCAGACCGCCACACCGGTCCCAATGGTTCGGTCTCCAACCCAACTTCCATTCTAGACCGGTGGCAGCCTCTCTAGCGCCGCCGTGAGGGAAAAACGCCTCCCGGAAACTCCGACTGCCAAATCGGTTTTCTCGCCGGAACTCCCTCCTCCGGCCGCCATAGCTGGCGATCCTTGGCTCAAAAGGAAGCCCTCCTCTCGTGCTCCAATCCCTCTAAAGGGCTCCCTCCATCTTGAGCTAGGTAAGGAGAAATCGGTATTTGAAATTCTAGGGCTTTATTGTGTGTTTGCGTTCGATTGACATGGTTAGGCTTAGAATTGGAGTTTGTGGTAGTTAGGAATGTTGTAGAGGAGGTTGAGAGGAAGATGCTGCTAAATTTTAGTGGGCATTGGAGGTCGCCGGAGCTGGTTGCTGGCCGCCGCTGAAAAATTGTTTTTGGTGGAGATTTTTATGAGGAGTTTAATGGAATGAGTTTTAGAATTTTTGGAGGAGTTTTGGATAGGTTTTGGAATTTGTTAAGTTTGGTATTTTTGGCGGATTAATAAGTTAAAATCCGGTCATTGGATTATTTTTATGATTAAGACGTTGGAAGATGATTTTGAGGATGTCGGTATTTATGGAGATTTATGGTTGGCAGTGAAGTTAAGATTTAGGACGATAGGCATGGTTGAGCGCGGGAAGCTCATATTTAATTATGCCTATTTTCTTTAAAAACGTTGGGATTTTATTTGAGGAATTATTTATGTTTTGAAACAGGACACGAGGAGGCTCGAGCAGAGGAGACCTCCGACCGACGTCAGGCTTAGGCCTAAGTTGTGAGTGGACCTTTGTTTTTAAATAATGTTTTATTGTTGAATAATTTCCTTTGTTGGAATTTATCCTGAATTGAGAATTTCGGTGTTTATACACATTTATTGACGTTTTTGAGAATAGTATGTATATGAGAGAACGCTACCTAGCAATACGTGATTTCCCCCCATAATGAGGAAAAATGCCATTATGGGGTGTCGTGAGCGTTAGACGCAAGCGTCGTAGCCCTGTACGACTTTCTACTTTTCGAGTTCATTCTATGTTTTTAGATTCATTCATAGAATTCGTACAAGGAGTAAGCACGTATATATACCACTCGGTCGTTTCCCCCATACTGAGGAAAAATGCCATTATGGGGTGACGTGCGGGTTAGACGCGAGCGTAGTAGCCTGATATGACTATCTACTTTCAAGCTTATTCATAGATAGCATACATGGAGTAGACGGGTGTTAATACATACTGATATAAATATATAATTTTAGCATGAGAGGCTGTATTTGTTTAAGATTTGGAGACTAGCCAGAACTAGTCGTGTCCTTGCCAGTTTTTGAGCTGTCGCTTGTATAGCGTTTTTCTTGACAATTTTCTTGGGAAAATATTATTGCTTGTCGAGATTATTTTGTCCACTCACCCTGACGTAATTAAATATTTTCCCCTGGGCTTTTCCTTCGTTTTTAATTGCCCAGTCTGCAGAGTTCGGGTGGGGTCTAGAAGGAGGCGACGAGGCATAGTCACCCACATTTCCACTACTGTTCGCCAGTAGGTTATCTGTTTAACCCACTAGGATATTCATCAGCTTCCGTTGTCTTTCTTGTAGTAGCTCTGAATATTTTCGGAAAAATAATTGTGTATTATTTTATTCGGTTATTTGGATTGAATTGAAGATTAATATTTTGGTTAAGAAGATGTTATATATTTTTCCGGGTTAGGGTTGTCCATTTTCAAGGGAGGTTCGCCGAGTTCTTCGGTAAATTTTCCTTGGAGGTGGTCCCCGCAGGACTTACCTCGGGTTTTAAGGTGAAATTCGGGGTGGGTCAAGACACCACCTGTCCTTAAACCCCTCAACAAAATGGTGCGGTGGAACGAAAGAACCGCCACATTCTTGAAGTTGCTCGATCCATGTTGATTGGAGCTAATATGCATGAATATTTTTGGGGTGATGCTGTGTTAACTACTGCCTACCTCATAAACAGACTTCCTACACAAGCCTTTCAGTCCAGAACCAAGAAAAATCATCCACTTCCAAAAACACCAATCCAAGCTCTTGAAAGTTATTTGCCTTTACCACCTACCTATGCCCTTGATCCAAAGATTTTTGGTTGTGTTGCTTATGTTCATATCCATCGAAATCAGAGGACTAAGTTGGATGCTTGTGTTGAAAAGTGTGTCTTCATCGGTTTTGCTTCCACTCAGAAGGGATATCGGTGTTATAACCCCACTACTAAACGTTCCTATGTTCAATGGATGTTACATTTTGTGAACATGAGCTATATTTTTCCCCGAAGACTCCTCTTCAGGGGGAGAGTAATGTTGAGGAAGAGCAGTCTTTAGGGGATTTCTTGGGTCCCTTGGATAACCAGATGTATGAATCTACTAGAGTGAGAAGCATTGAGCGTGGATCAACTGAAAGGAGTAACCCTCTACTAGCATCAGAAACAGATTCTATACTCCGTGAAAATGGCAATCAGTTGCTGACTCCAGAACCAGCAGAGAAAAATACTTCTTCCCCTTCTACTACCCCATCAACACCAATGCTTCCTGAGGATGATCCGGAGGTAACTGATAATACTTTGTTTGAATCTCATGATAATTATGAGCTTAACCGTGAAACAGAACCAAGTAACATCATAGGGATTCAGAAGTTACCATTCCGAAAAAATCGAGGTCAACCAAAGGCTCAATATGAACCAGATCCTAAAGCCAAGACCAAATATCTCATAAGCAATTACATGTCCTCCCATAGGTTATCCAAGTCATATGCGTCTTTTGTATTTCATTTATTTGCTATTGTCATTCCAAGTAAAGTGCAAGAAGCTCTAGCTGATCCTAAGTGGACTAAAGCTATGGAGGATGAAATGGAAGCCTTGCAAAAGAATCACACATGGGAACTAGTACCAAGACCCACAAGGAAGTGAACAGTTGGGTGCAGATGGATCTATACATTGAAGTATGGTGCTGATGGTACACTGGATATATACAAAGCTAGATTGGTCCCAAAAGGTTATACTCAGACATATGACATTGACTATCAGGAGACTTTTGCACCAGTGGCCAAGATGAATACTGTCTGAGTGCTATTGTCATTAGCAGCCAACCTAGATTGGCCTCTTAAGCAGTTTGATGTAAAGAATGCTTTCCTGCATGGAGACCTGAAGGAAGAAGTCTACATGGATCTACCTCCAGGCTACTCTCTACGGTCACAAGCTGGAATGGTGTGCAAGTTGAAAAAGTCATTGTATGGACTAAAGCAATCCCCAGGGCGTGGTTTGGAAGATTCAACCAATCTATGAAGTAGTTTGGTTACAAACAAAGCAACTCTGACCATACACTGTTTCTGAAGCGAAGGAAGGATAAACTTACTGCACTTATTATTTATGTTGATGATATGATTGTGACAGATAATGACCTAGAAGAAGTGAAGAGACTCCAAGAACACCTTTCGTCTGCTTTTGAGATGAAAGATCTTGGCGGATGGAAATACTTCTTGGGGATTGAGGTGGCTAGATCAAATGAAGGCATTAGCCTATCTCAAAGGAAGTATGTGGTTGACTTGCTAGTAAAGACTAGCTTGTTAGCATGTAAACCTGTTGATATACCGATGGAGCAAAATCACAAGTTAGCAGAATATCCAGACCAAGTGCCTACTAAAAAGAAAGATATCAAAGGTTAGTAGGTAAGTTGATTTATCTCTCACATACCCACACACTAGAAGAGTAACCGTATCCCTGCCATCAATTTATATAAATGAGGAATTATTGATGACTGAGAAATGTTAATATTCGCACTCCTAAGTTGTGGAGTGCATGACTTACTTGTATAGCAATTTCAGTGCGAGGCAGGGTTTGGCTGGTGGTAGTGTGAGGTTTGTCTGTGGAGTAGACCCAACATTTATGAACTCCATCGATGAAGCAATAGCGCTGGTCTTCAGGCACATCATAAGGCTTCTGAATATGGTAGTAGGATCGGTTAAAAGGGAGTGACACAAAGCCTTTTGTAGGAGGAACATCAGGTCCCCAACTCCATGCCAAAGCTAAGTGTTGAAGATCAGTGAGCTGAAATATTAGGAAGCTCAAGCAGAAGAAAGCTATCGAATGAAAAGATTATGACATTGTACAGAACCACCAAAACAGGTCTAACTCGTATGAGTGGTTGAGATGGGATATATAGTAAGTAGGTAGGAGCTGATTAATTGGATTGATGAAATATAGGGCTGCATTTCTATTTGTTTTGCAAAAGGAAAGTGACAAATTAAGCAGCATGATGACATTTTCTATTATCCTAGAATGAAGGAGATGAAAAGAGTAGTCAGGTAGAGTTAGAGGTCATTCTGTCATACCTTTTCAATAGATCACTGTATCGTATGCCAGTAAATTGGATTTTACAAGGATACTCGCATTTGATCAATTTTTAGTTTGAACCCTTAGAGGAGATTCTGATTTTTGCAGTCTTGATTTTTTTTGTGAGTATTAAGTAGTTATGAGTATATACTAGTGTACTATTTACTGATCGAAGTAATGCAAGTTTGATAAAGCAAAGTAACTTCATTACAGTTGCTTAGATAGTTAGATGTACGTGTAGAGTTAGTGTGCCTCATGAAAACAGTTGTATGTGACAGTGCTAAGTTCATCCCAGTGCAGCACAACAATGTAGATGATTCTAATCAAACAAAAGCAAGAACCAAATACCAAAACTCGTCGCACATATGTATGTACACAAGCATCCTTGTAGGATAATTTCATTAAGAATCAAACTTCTGATCCATATTGACAGTCTACCCACAAAACTCATACAGCTTTACAAGAGAACTTCTCCCTCTTTATGTTAAAAAGAAGGCAATACTCTAAACCTTTGGCCTACTTAGTCACGGGTCACACAGACTTGGAAGTTTCTGGACTAAAAAAGACCATAGAGCTAGATCAGGAACAAAAGCCAAAACAGTAGAGACAAGAACTTGAATTGAAGAACAGAGTAGGTGAAACCTGAATTAGATTAGAAGAAGTGGGATCAATTTCACTAAGCTGGTACACCCATATAAATTTCCAGGGAAGCAACATTTTTTATGCTAACAGTCCGGCCACTTCCCCCAGAAACTTCCATAGCACATAACATAATTAAGCACTTGCTACATTTTTAAAGCACTCGACTCTCAATCTAGATTCCAGCATGTGAAGGTAGCAATGAGCTGAAGACCTGTGGTATATACAGTGGCGGATCCAAGATTAAGAACCTGGGTGGGCTTGAAATTTTTTTATTCTAATTGACTGAAGTGATAAGAAAATTTGCCGCAATGTCAAATATTTAGCTAAAACACGTTAGGTACCTAAAAGAAAGAAAAAAAAATTATTTATTATAAAAGAGTTTGAGAAAAGATTTCAATTAAAACCAAATCCAAAATAGACGTAATCTTTTTTTGTACCGACTAAAAATATAAAAATATTTGATATATTATTACAGTGAAAGGTAGTAAAATAACACTGAGTAAAATAATAATATCCCCTAAGAATTGAAGCCCTGATGACTTAAGCAACTCAAAACCACACACAAGGAAGACACATCGCCCACTGAGCCTAGCATTCATTAGGAGAATAAGAAATATGAAAAATAATAGGTGAATTATAAAAGAAAAATGAGTCTTCAAGAGCAGGGAGTCAAACCCGGTTAGGATAGGAACTAGTAGATACGCCAAACCAAGGCTGCAATGCCAACTTTCATGCAAGTGTAACATGTATTAGTTAATTTATTTATGAAAGCTTGGTTGGGCTTGAGCCCCACCAACCTCCTACCTAGATCCACGCCTGGGTATATATGCTGATTGTCTAAAATAACTAACAATGTGGAGGTCACGGGTTTAAATCGCTTACTGACATCATAAGATGGATGGAATTAGGGAAATCTACCAAGACAAGGAGTTGCCTAGTTTATACAGTCATGAATTCATGATAGTAATTAGTGAGAGTTATAGGTATATATCACTTATAATTAGATATTTAAAACTCATATTGGTACAATTTTCAAGTCATACAAGCGATCAACTTGTATTAGATGATGCGGAGCAAGTGCAGGATATATTCACAGTCAGTTTCACACGTCGTAACAGGAGTCATATACTTTTATTCATGAACAGAATCCTATATGCTATCCATTAACGTCCACACTTCCTTAAAATTTTGATGTGTTTCCAACGAGACTCCATGTAACAGGAGTCATTCATCTGGGCATAGACACCACATTTGAAAGCATGAGAGGTTCCTCCACGGCCATCTGCTTCGATTTTGAGACATCCATCAATGTACACTCGGACTTTTGCAGCATCAACATCATGAACCACATTGAGCTTGAACCACTTATCGTAGATGTTGGGAACCAGCACCGGAGCTGTGTAGTATGTTAGTGAACCATTGTAGACCCTCAGCATGAGAGTTGTGGCATAAGGAGCACTTGCTCCAAACACTTGCATTATGCAAACCCCTGATGTCCCTTTTGGTACATACCCATATGCTTCAAACTCCCACACCCCAGAAGAGTAGTTGTATCCCTATGCTCAATTTAATTTGAGACGAAACTGATTAGTGTATAAAACCAATGGGGCGAGTTCTTTAGAGCTAAAATAGTGTTTGTTGTGCATGGCTTACTTGTATGGCAATCTCAGTGCGAGGCAGGGTTTGGCTGGTAGTAGTGTGAGGTTTGTCTGTGGAGTAGACCCAACACTTGTGAACTCCATCGATGAAGCAGTAGCGCTGGTCTTCTGGCACATCGTAAGGCTTCTGAATATGGTAGTAGGATCGGTTGAAAGGGAGGGAGACAAAGCCTTGTGTAAGAGGAACATCAGGTCCCCAACTCCAAGCCAAGGCTGACTGGTGAAGACTGATGAGCTTGAATATTAGAATGCTTGAGCAGAAGAAAGCTAGGGAGTGAAAGGAGTGTGCCATTATGTTTTCTAAAGAAATCTGAAAGTGGTTTAGTTAAGAACTTAAGAATTAAGATGAAGTGTTGAGATGGTTATATAGTGATATGGTGAATGCTGATCATTAGATTAATGAAGGGTAGCTACTAGTACTTTTTAAATTTGTTTTGCCAAGGGCATCTGACAAAGCTTTTCTACTGTCCAGATAACATACAATTCATGAGGCACGCAGGGTCTAGATTGATCTAAGCAAGTAAACAAACTTCTCTGAAGAGCTGTAACGCAAGCAAAAGGCTATGATCAATGGCTTCAATTGCTGTCATTTGATGCAATGTAGTTCCTTGCTATCAAGCTTGTATCACTTTTGCCTTGTTTTTTCCTTTCTCTCGTTTGGTTTTACACCATTTTGTTTTGTTGAGGGGTCTCAAATGTACAAAAAGTCGATGTTTGTTCCATACTATGAAACTGATATTCAGCAGGTTAGTGTCAATAATTGTTAATGCGCGTCATTAGCCAGAAAAAATTGATCAACACCACTGTGGAGGGAAAATGAATGGTTAAGATGACCAGAAAAGGTGGATGTTAACCATCCAAACTCAAACAACATAGCTGAATCAACCCAAAAGGCAAATTAGATATTGTTCATGGTGCTAGAGATCAGTAAATGCATACTTGTTGCTGTTTCACAAAGAGACAAACATAAACTCAGAAGGAGCACTAGGAATCTTGACCAATGCAGCATCAGAATCTAAAAGGAAGCAAACAACAAAGATCCAAAAACTATTTGCATCACAATCTACAGGGATACGCATACATATAGACACTGTGAACTACCCGGCCCTTTCCTCAACAAGCAGATCCATTTTGACAGTCTATCAACTAAACACATAAAATTGGCTTACAAGAAAACTTTTTCCTCTATATTTTAGAAACAAGGTGATACTCTCTAACTTGGCCTAGTTCAAGTCATGGGTTCAGACACTTCTAGTTTTTCAACCCAAAAAAGACCAGAGAGATTAGGAAACAAAAGCCAAAACAGTAGAGACAGGAACTTGAATTGAAAACAAGAGTAGATGAAACTTAATCAGATATTATTATTCATCATAAAGTCAACCGGAAAAGTGTGGGATGGATACAACTAGATAGGTACAAACCATAAGTTTCCAGGACAACAATATATCTTATGCTACCAGTCCACATCCCCCAGAAACTTCTATATCACATACCATAATTAAAACTTGCTACTTATTCAATGCACTATTGAGTCTCAAACCAAACAAGGTTGCAGTTGAGGCATGAAGCCAAGTCTCTACTGAGACAAGGAGTTCCCAACATCTATCGCAAACCGATACCTGAAATCTGCTTTGGCAAGTCGCTCATTAGCTGTGTTAATGTAGTCCATTTTAATTAGCTCTATTTCGGAGGTAATGTTGTGTTTGGCACAAAAGTCAAGCATCTCCTGCGTCTCTTTTATCCCTCCAAAGTCACTTCCACCAACGAGCTTCCTCCTTAAAAACATGACAACTTAATCCTTTCGAGCCTTAAGAAAACCTTGGTTGCTTTTTAATGTTATAAGCAAGCAACTGAATGACTTGTAATTATTCTCAGTAGAAAGAACATGGTACTCGCACATTTACATATCACTTATAGTGACTGTGATTTTAAAAGAACAGGGAAAAAAAACCGGAACATATGGAATTGTTAGTTGGTGTATACACGTACCTAGAACCAATGGAAAAATAGGCAACTCCAGTGGCTTATCAGGCAAACCCACAGTGATCAGCTTGCCATTCAACTTAAGTAGACCAATTAATGGAGCAAGGGCATGTACTGCAGATACTGTGTCAATTATGTAATCCATGGTTCCCATCACTGCCTGAACAGTAGAAATGGAAAATAACACCTACATTAAACATTTGCCAAGATGCAATCATAACCTGACCAATTTGAATTTTTCTTTGATTTATCATTTGTTTATTACCTTCAGTTGTGCAGGGTCAGTTGAAACAACAAAAGAATCAGCCCCAAGTGTGTTAATAGCTTCTTCCTCCTTAGCCGGGGAAGTTCTGATGACGGTTACCTTCAAACCAAATGCCTTACCAATTTTGACAGCAATATGACCAAGTCCACCAAGTCCTGCCACGCCCAAATGCTTTCCAGGCTCTGTCATGCCATAAAGTGATCCCAGCACATAGAAGTGGAGCACCAGAATCCGGGGGTAAGCTAGTTTTAGTTTGGTCATGATTAAGGGAGTTATAAGTGAATATCACTTTGGGGCAATAGGTCCTGCTGGCAGGGCTCACATGTATTGCAGGATCCGACTATAACCCCAACTCCTACACGACCACCTTCTTTGAATTTCGTCACGCTTTTCCCAGTTTTGGTCACAACACCAACAATTTCATGCCTATAACATCCATTAAAATGCTTAGCATACGTTGGACAAACTTTTACAAGAACAATGCAATAAATAAGCCGAATTGCCGCATAAATATTGTATATACTAGCATTGCATGTTGTATGTAATAGGACCCTCATAATTCTATATTGGAAGTCATTTATCTATACAAGTGAATTCTGAAAATCAAAGCTGATTTAAACTCGAGATAGAAAGATGGAAGATAAATCTTGAAACTCAATGTATTAACCAAACATCCAATCACCAGTACATGGTTCATGATGCAACCAGAAAATTGTGAAGTAGGCTTGCGTAAGGTTTTATACGGTAAACTTGCACGGCTGTTTATAAGTTAGCAGATCAAATAATCGTCACAAGTAAAATTAAAGCCATAAGATAGATATAAAACTAGAGAAATTTAGAAACTCATATGAGATTAATATGATTACCCAGGTACGATAGGAAAGTTTGTGATCCCTAATTCATTTTTGACAGAATGCAAGTCTGGATGGCAAACCCCACAATACAGGACTTCTATCGTTACATCACCATCAGCATTTTCCCTGCAAATAATACACAAAAAAAGCTCAAGTACATGGCTGCAATCTGCTCCAGTAGTACCAATAAGTGATCCTTATATTTGATCTATTTCATCAATTTTCATCACAAATTAGAGTAGACAAAAATCAAATCACACAGCCACAAGGGGAGTCATCCCCTACATCAAGCCAGTACCCCAAAATTTCGAAAGCTTTGACCATAATGAAGAACAAATAAGACCCACTAGCATAACATGATGTAAATTAACTATGATAAACAAGAATTGCACTTTTACTTTTGATAAACGAAATCTCTACTTGGGTTCTGTCTAGTTGCTACACTAAGCAAAACCCTTTATAAATTTCTTGAATTAACAGTATGAAGCTTAATAGAACAAGCCATTGATCGTTAAGACGGGATTTTACAGAAAACTATAAAAGAGCTAAACCCTTTTGGAGTGAAAGCACATAGAAAACTATAAAAGCTAGAAGAAGAAAGAATACTCTACCATATAAAGCCAAAGCATAGTTCAACTTATAATATTTGCTTAAATATGCCCAGAAGAACAGAAAAAGAGATTGGTTTTGGATCATCCTAAACCTCAAAGCAATATAATAATGAAGAAAACACAAAAGGGTCAAACAGTTTACAGTCCAAATTTTACCTTCTAGAGAAATGGAACGGGGAGAGTGACCCAGAAGAGTCCCTGGCAGCCCAACCAAAAACCTTCTGAGGGTGTTCTTCTTCTGGTGATTTTTCCATCCTCAGAACCCTTCTGCCTCTCTTTTTTTTTTTGGTCAACTTCTGCCTCTCAATTCTCTATCTTCTCATTGTAGTTGCACTATGAACAAAGTAGAGGCACAGCAGTGATAAAGGGCCAAGAACATATATAGAGGAAAATTGGACAGTCCACATTCCACAATAAATGATCCTGTCTTTCTAATTTTCTTTTTTTACCAAAAGGATTCATATATATAGTTTGCATTCTTGTAGAAAAGGGGTCTGAATAAATTAAAAAGAAGAGCATCAATATGAAACCCCTAACCTTTACATTACATTCAAGTAATCCTGAATCTATTGTTGATTTACTAAGAGGTATGTTATTGAAAACGTTGCAACATATATATGCCTGGGAAATTAAATGATCAGCACACATGCAATTTAAGTTTGCTGATGAATTCCTTCTTGAAGAAACATCATGTACCAACAACAACAACAACAACAACAACACAATAAGCTTCAATCGGAAAAAAAAAAAAAAAAAAAAAAAAAAACAATACAATAACCAACAAATCCACAACTCAATTTCTAACTATCCGATGCCAAACATGTATATAAAG
Organism: Fragaria iinumae; assembly: GCA_009720345.1. NCBI lineage: Eukaryota > Viridiplantae > Streptophyta > Magnoliopsida > Rosales > Rosaceae > Fragaria > Fragaria iinumae. The sequence goes on along the minus strand of CM019117.1, from coordinate 16,875,183 downwards.
AGCGTAAATTTACAGCAGCAAAATTGCAATAATTCAGATCGAATTGATGTTCACCAATGCAAAACTTGGACTGAGAATAATTTCAATTGACATAGTGAATAATTAAACCATGTACTTCACCATGGATTAGGAATAATAAAGGTTCTAAATTAATGTGCATATGAAAATATAGAAACAGATAAAATACAGATGAATCACTGAAAGAGTAATAATTTCAAAGGCTTGATGCAAAACGTCAATGAGAACAAAAGCACCAAGCTAAAGGATTCCTTAACTTTCAAATAAGTGTTACAAAGTGTACTTCTCACACAACTACACCCTTCATACACTCATTAATCATCTTACTTCTCACATAAGTAATGCAGATCAATTAACCTTAACAAAGGAAACTGAATTGCTAGACTGAGATCTCACACACTCATCTATGCTAGTTCTCTCACAACTAGATCCTGTTACAACTGATTCTTACACAATCAGTTTTTATGCAACAATACTGAAACTGGATCTCCCACACAATCTGCTACACATACAGTTTTCACTTCTTCTAGAAACTAGCTTCAGCAATCTCAAATACAATCAGTCTGCAAGTAAGAAGGGAGACTCAGTTTTTAGGAAACACACACGGGTCAGTTTGTATGATGAATATCAACATGTAATCAACACAGAGACAATGTTAACAAAGACTATTTGGATTCATGCCAAGAAGCACACGTTTCTAAAAACAGCAGAAGCAATTTATAGAGTATGAAAATACTCCCCCTTAACTGATGCCATTCAATGGCAAGATCAAATTTTGTTTCAGATAGGAAGCAATCAGGTCACACCAGTTTTGCGCTTACCAAAACTGATATACCAGTTTACTGCTATAACAAAGCCATTCTAGAGGGTGCAATTCAATTTCCTGATCATGCTCAAGTCAATGATGAAGCACATAGACATATAAAACCAGATAAGCAAGATTTATGCAGATAAGAATTCTAATGAATCTGATTTGAAAAAACACCAAATCAAATATCCTAAAATAATCAAAGATCCTGCAAAAGAGCATTTTAAGGAATCTGATATGGAAAATCCTAGACATAGGATTTTTTACCAGAAATCTTTCACTCAAGACAATTAGCCAATAACGAGATTAACTTACCATAAACGAATGAAAACTTATTACCTGTGATTCATGATGACATACTCGAATTACCTCAGATCAAGCTTTTCTTTTACTTCTTCCTTTCCTAGCTGCAGTAGGAAATCCTAGTGATTGCATATGAATAGCCAATATACCAACATTCTCCCCCTTTGGCACTGCTATTCAATCACTAGATCAAGAGGAAAACAAGCAGTCTTGAAAATTGTTGAATCAGTTTCCATCCTTTTCTTCAATCTTCAAGAATTACAAAAGAAGATGCAAAATAACAAATGACTGCTTGCATATTTTAAGAAATGAGTTCAGAATAAGTCGAGTGCTGAGGCACTGTTACAAACCAAAGAAAGAAAAATAAATAAATAAAAAAATAAAAAATAAAAACGTTCTAGCCAAAGTTTTCTTGATCTTTATTCTCCCCCTGAATAGCATGCCAAAGAATGACTACCATTTGCCCCATGTATCGTCATCTGAACTGTTCGTCTTTTCATCTGGCTCCCAAGGATTGAAAGGCTTCTTACTTGGTGCAGCATCAGCGGTGTCCTTTTGGAAGTCTAGAGACCGCTTAACTCCTGATGAGGCAGCAACAGAAGGTTGAGGGTGAAAGCCAGGAGGAACAGCTGATGCAGCAGGGTGAGGAAGACGCTGAGTGAGTTCATCTATTTTCCTTCCCAGGATGAGCACCGCGTCTGTGAGAGCACCTATCTGAGTTTGAATGTCTTGTGCCCAGTCACTAGTGACCTTTTCCAAGGAATCAAGGTAAACGACGATCTTGTCAGGATCAGAATCATTCTCTAGAGGCACTATAGGACGCCATGGTTTGCCTTCATACCAAGTGCCTGGGAAAGTCTTTGCTTTGTGAAACTCTGGATGAAGTCTTGGAGAAGGAGGAGGAGACGAAGAGGCATCAAGAGGAGAGGGTGAAATCACTGACCTTCCTACCCTATCTGGAGAAAGAGAGGAAAGCATTGGCTGTTTATCCTTGGCCATCGAAAAAAAACTGAAGGATAACTACACACACAAAAACCAGAAAAACCAAGTGAAGCAACTGTGTGTGAAAGAGTGTATCAGCACCGTTTTTATAAGGAATGAATACAGAAGATGAAAGGAATGACAGTTCCTGAAAAAGCATGCAAAATCAATGGACTTTATGGACAATATTAACTTCCAAAAAAAATATTTTCAAATCAAATCTCATTCTACACAATCACACAATTTAAAAATTAGAAAACAGAAACACATAAACAAATCCCTACTGCAATCTTTTAGTCTAACTCAGTATCTCCTCTCACCAGTATAGTAGGAAGTGATCAAGGCAAAGCACACAATGAAGAAGAAGAAAAACGATATGTTGGTCATAACTAAACAAGTATAAGACTAGCAATCATTTGTTTCCCTGTATGCCTCAGTAGAAGTAGAAGTTGTGCCAAGTGACATTGAGGAATGGACATGAACATTTGCAGAAAAGCAACTTATGTACATCAGGAGTTTCAATCCACAAACTACTTTAATCAAAACAGCCAACAACAAACCCAAGACACCAAGTGACCAAGCCATTCATGTTTCTTCCCAATATCTTATATTGTTCGTCATAACCAAGACATGGTTACTTTAGGAATAACCTGGCCAGAAAGAGAGATTCTTCTGTTTTTATCTCACATATTATGAACACCTATAGAGTAAGTCAAATGCAGTAACTCCCAAATCAGTTGATTTTAGGGTACTAGATATTCAAGAGATATCCCAAGGCATCAATACTCAAGTGTTTGATCATTTAGCCAAAACAGTTGTGATCAACCTCCATGCATATCACCTTTTTAAAGAGGCCGCAAATTTACTGCAAACATGCAGCTTTGAAGCACAGTTTGTCTCATTCTTTGAAACAAAACGCCAATTTTTTCTTATACCTGAGAAAAAATCATGTCCATTGTGAGTGTGTGCTGGCACTAGAAGTATTTCTTGATAAGGCATGCAAGCAACAAAAATATCAATCATAGTTACACCTTGTGTAGTTATGAACAACCATCTGATTTCTACTCAACATAAAGCTAGGATCAATAATCAAAAACAAACTGCACAGATGTTGTAAGAACCATTTCAAGAGTTTAGACAGTAAGATAGGGGTTTTTGCAAATGCCTAAAGCATTTCTGAGTTCTTCAAATCGATCAGTAGCAAGGGGTTTAGTGAAGATATCAGCAAGTTGATTAACAGTAGATATGTATTCCATTTTTAGAATATTTTTCTCAACCAGATTTCTGATAAAATGATACTTGATAGCAATATGCTTAGTCTTGGAGTGTTGCACTGGATTTTTTGTAATGTTGATAGCACTGGTGTTGTCACACAAAATGGTGAACTGACCTTGAGACATCCTATAGTCCCTTAGCATATTTTGCATCCACAACATTTGAGTGCAGCAGCTACCAGCCGCTACATATTCTGACTCAATTGTTGACAACGAGATGCAATTCTGCTTTTTGCTATGCCAAGCAACCATATTGTTTCCCAAGAAAAAACAGCCACCTGATGTGCTCTTGCTATCCTTGAGACTGCCTCCCCAATCAGCATCTGAATAACCAATAATCTCTGCATTAGTATCACAGGTATATCTAATGCCACATGAAACAGTACCTGACACATATCGAATGATTCTCTTGACTGCAGCTAAGTGAGATTCCTTTGGATTAGCTTGAAATCTTGCACACACCCCAACACTAAATGAAATGTCTGGTCTGCTTGCAGTTAGATAGAGAAGACTACCGATCATGCTTCGATATAGGGTTTGATCTACTGATTTCTCTTCTTTATCATGACAAAGTTTGACTGAAACACTTATTGGATTTGAATTGCACTTCTTGGATTCAAGACCAAACTTCTTCACCAAGTTCTCAGCATACTTTTTTTGAGATAAAAACATACATGTATTATGTTGTTTTACTTGAAGACCAAGAAAATATGTTAATTCACCACACATACTCATTTCAAATTCACTAGTCATAACAGCTGTAAACTGTTGAACCAAAGAATCTGAAGTAGAGCCAAAAACAATATCATCAACATATACTTGAGCAACCATAAAGTGTTCTTTTTCAGTACGCACAAATAATGTTTTGTCAACCTTACCTCTTGCATATCCTTTACCTACCAGATATATAGATAATCTGTCGTACCATGCCCTTGGAGCTTGTTTGAGACCATACAAAGCTTTCTTCAGCTTGTACACATGATCAGGATGATGTGGATCCTGAAAACCTTTAGGTTGTTCCACAAAGACTTCCTCCTCTAGAAGACCATTTAAGAATGCATTTTTGACATCCATTTGATAGAGCTTGAATCTTAGATGACATGCTATTGCTAGTAGTAACCTTATGGATTCAAGTCTAGCTACGGGTGCAAAAGTCTCATCAAAGTCTAATCCTTCAACTTGTGAGTATCCTTGAGCTACAAGCCTGGCTTTGTTTCTCACAACATTTCCATGCTCATCACTTTTATTTCTGAAGATCCATTTAGTTCCTACCACATTTCCTGCTTTTGGTCTAGGAACTAAGTCCCAGACTTGGTTTTTTGTGAACTGAAGCAGTTCCTCTTGCATTGCCTTGATCCAGTCATCATTTGTAAGAGCTTTCTTCACATTCTTAGGTTCAATTAGTGAAACAAAACCAAAATGAGAAATAATATTGATATTTTCTTGATTTTGATTTAAAAAACATACCAATGCTGCATCCTTAATTACCTCCCCTTGAGTTGCTCGTCTTCTTGTTACAATTCATTCTTGCATGTTTCCAATAACATCTGTCATAGAATGATCCTTCTTTACTTGTTTAAAACTAGTTCTTGTTTTAGATACGTGTTGAAGATTTGAATCAGCAGACTCATCAGCTTCACTACCAGTGTCATCCTTATCATTTGTCTCAGTCTGACCATGAATGTTATCTTGGCAGTCATCTAAGATCATCTGTCTATCAAAAGCATCATCCACAGACACATTAATAGATTCTAAGAAGGATTTAGTTTCTTTGTTGTACACTCTATAAGCCCGGCTGTTTAAGGAATATCCCAGAAAAATACCAATGTCACTTCTTGTTTCAAATTTTCCCAAATATTGTCTATCCTTGAAAATGTAACAAGGATTTCCAAAAACATGAAAATGACTTACATTGGGTTTCTTACCTTTCCACAGCTCATAAGGAGTATTGTCAGTGTTAGGTCTGAGCATTACCCTGTTTATGGTGTAGCATGCTGTGTTGATTGCCTCAGCCCAAAATTTTTGACTGAGTCCAGAAGTGTACAGCATCACTCTTGCCATGTCCAGTAGAGTTCTATTTTTTCTTTCAACAACACCATTTTGTTGTGGAGTGATTGGAGCTGAAAACTCATGGAAAATACCATTTTCATGACAAAAGTTAGCAAACGCATTATTTTTAAACTCAGTACCATTATCAGACCTGATTCTGGAAATCTTCAAATTTTCAGCTTGCTTGGCATTTGTGATCACATAACTAAGACCTTTGAATGACTCAAAAGTCTCACCTTTATCTGCAAGAAAATTTACCCAGGTAAATCTAGTGAAATCATCAACAACAACCAAAATGTAACTCTTTCTTGCATGACTTTCATATTGAGATGGACCCATTAGATCCATGTGCAGAAGCTCCATTGCTTGAGATGTAGGAATTGAGTTGACACTTTTGTGTGCAGATTTTGACTGTTTACCCTTTTTACACCCTCCATAGATTTTATCTGTTCTACCTCTAAGTTTTGGCATGCCTCTAACAATTCCTTGGTTTGTCAATTTTAACAGGTCCTGAAAATTTACATGACCAAGTCTTCTATGCCAAAGATCAAAAATTTCTTCTGTGGAGCTGGTTCTCATACACATCTGCACATCAGAAGAATCATTAGCTAATACATGATAACTGTTATCAACTGATCTTACTCCTCCTATTATGTAGTTTCCTTTGTTGTCCAAAACTTGACACCTCTTTTTGTTGAACCAAACATCTTCAAAATCATCTGTCAGTTGACTAACACTTAGTAAATTTGTATTCAACCCTTCAACATACAGAACATTTTCAAGATTTGGAATGTTTGATGTATTGACAGTCCCCTTTCCTTTGATTCCTGCTTGTCCTCCATCTCTAAATGTAACAGAACCTGAAATATTTTTGTCAGTGAAAGAAATAAACCATTCTTTGTTACCACACATATGTCTAGAACATCCACTGTCAATATACCACACATCACTCTTTTTGCTGGATAAAGCAGTCAATGCAACTAAGCAAGTTGCCTCAATATGAGATTCATTTGAATAGACAGATGCACTCAGGCAAGAGACTTGTATCTCTTCCTTCTCTTCATTCCTTATCCAGCTTTTCACTCCTCTTTTTTCCTGCATTCTTTCTTTAGAAATCATGTCAGACATTTGACGAATAAGGATCATATGTTCATTCATTTCTTTTTGTAGAATTTCAAATTTATTACCCTTAGCAGTATATTAAGAAGATCTGTTCATGCAATTTGGTCTAATATGACCAATCTGTCCACAGTGATAACAAGTAGGAATAAAAGTTTCCCTTGGAACATACCTTTTTTCAGTTGGTTCAGGAATAACAGATTTTACCTGTTGTTTTTCTTCAGTTTCCAACATTGATTGTTCTTCTCCCTTTTCTTTCACAAACTTTGTAACATTGAATTTTTCACCAGTGTATCCAAGTCCACATGTATCTTTATAAGCTTTTCCTGTACTGAAAATATTAGAGACTATCTTAGAACTTGTTTGAAATTGACTAAATTTCTCCCTTGACTTTTGTAGCTCAGCCTGCAACAAAACATTTTCAGATTTTAGTTCATCAATTTTCAAATCTCTTAATTCTATTTCAGTTTCTAAATTTGCACAACTACTGCTATAAGAATCAGTGTTTTTGTTTTTTCCATTCTTCAACTCAGTTTGCAACATTTGGATACTACTGTTGAACTCATTTCTTTCCTTGTCCCGAAACTCATGTTGAGACTGCAACTCCTGTTCAGTGTCCTTCAATTGTCCCTGGAGAACCTTCACCTGTTTCTTCAAGACATTATTCAGGCTTATTAATTTTTTTGATGCATTGTATAGTTGATCATATTTGTCATCTAGTTTTCTCCTATCAAAAAAATTATCATCATCATCACTAGAACACACACTGTCAGAATCAGAGAAGGACTCACAGGAATCAAATCTTATAGAAGAAACAAGAGCAAAGTTCTTTTCTCCTTTTCTGAAAGTAAGTTCTTCATCACTATCACTCCAGGAAGTAGCCTTGAGAACTCTTTTGTCACCAGTGTCCTTATCTTTGAATTTCTCACCTGTTCCATTCTTTCTATTCCCACAGTCAGTTGAAATATGACCATAACCATTACATTCAAAGCATTTTGGTTTATAATTCTTCTTTTCAAACTTGTTTTGATTTCTAGAATTTTTTTCAAATCTATTATCAGAAAGTCTATTCCTTTTTGAATCATTAGAGTTTCTAGAAGAACTCGAATTTTGATTGTTCTTGGATTTCAAAAGTTTTTTGAATTCTTTTGTCAACAAAGCATAATCAATATTTTCATCTTCCTGATCAATCCTAGAAGAGTTTTTGAAAGCTACACTCTTTTGTTTTTTATCAGTCCAAGAATTATCAGACATCATTTCTAATTCAAAAGTTTTCAGATTGCTTACCAGATCCTCTAGAGAATATTTGTTTAAATTGTGTACCTCCATGATAGCTGCCTTTTTGAGAAGATATTTTCTTGGTAGCGCTCTGAGAAACTTCTTCACCACTTTGTGCTCCTCAAAAGGTTCATCCAAGCTTTGACATTGACCTGTAATGTTAGTCACCCTTGTATAAAAATCATCAAGCAATTCATCCTCACCCATTCTCAAGCTTTCAAATTCTTCAGCCAGAATATGAAGTTTTTGAATCTTGACAGTTTCACATCCTTCATGTGCAGTAACCAACATGTCCCAAGCTTCCTTAGCTGTATCACAATACTGAATGCGCCTTCTTTCCTTAGCACCTAGTGCAGTAAATAGAGCATTTCTAGCAACATAATCAGCATTGCATAATCAGCATTGCATAATGCTTCTACTGAGGAAAATCATCTCCATCAAATTTTGGCGGTTGATTCACTACATTTCTTTCCATTTCAGGCCTGGATCAGCTAGACACCTTCTAGCACCTGCTCTGGTACCAAATGAAAATATAGAAACAGATAAAATACAGATGAATCACTGAAAGAGTAATAATTTCAAAGGCTTGATGCAAAACCTCAATGAGGACAAAAGCACCAAGCTAAATGATTCCTTAACTTTCAAATAAGTGTTACAAAGTGTACTTCTCACACAACTACACCCTTCATACACTCATTAATCATCTTACTTCTCACATAAGTAATGCAGATCAGTTAACCTTAACAAAGGAAATTGAATTGCTAGACTGAGATCTCACACACTCATCTATGCTAGTTCTCTCACAACTAGATCCTGTTACAACTGATTCTTACACAATCAGTTTTTATGCAACAATACTGAAACTGGATCTCCCACACAATCTGCTACACATCCAGTTTTCACTTCTTCTAGAAACCAGCTTCAGCAATCTCAAATGCAATCAGTCTGCAAGTAAGAAGGGAGACTCAGTTTTTAGGAAACACACACGGGTCAGTTTGTATGATGAATATCAACATGTAATCAACACAGAGACAATGTTAACAAAGACTATTTGGATTCATGCCAAGAAGCACACGTTTCTAAAAACAGCAGAAGCAATTTATAGAGTATGAAAATACTCCCCCTTAACTGATGCCATTCAATGGCAAGATCAAATTTTGTTTCAGATAGGAAGCAATCAGGTCACACCAGTTTTGCGCTTACCAAAACTGATATACCAGTTTACTGCTATAACAAAGCCATTCTAGAGGGTGCAATTCAATTTCCTGATCATGCTCAAGTTAATGATGAAGCACATAGACATATAAAACCAGATAAGCAAGATTTATGCAGATAAGAATTCTAATGAATCTGATTTGAAAAAACACCAAATCAAATATCCTAAAATAATCAAAGATCCTGCAAAAGAGCACTTTAAGGAATCTGATATGGAAAATCCTAGCCATAGGATTTTGACCAAAAATCTTTCACTCAAGACAATTAGCCAATAAAGAGACTAACTTACCATAAACGAATGAAAACTTATTACCTGTGATTCATGATGACATACTCGAATTACCTCAGATCAAGCTTTTCTTTTACGTCTTCCTTTCCTAGCTGCAGTAGGAAATCCTAGTGATTGAATATGAATAGCCAATATACCAACAACATATATTCACTAAATGACATTATCGTACATTCTTCACCCACACTCTTTACTTTTCCTTTTTCAAGGTCGTATCTTGCATATTTATCCAATGTTGCGTATTTATCTAATTCTATTGCTGCAAAGTAGATGGAGTTCTTTCCACATCCTAAAAAACTCGGGTTCGTTAACGACATTAGTTGGCATCCGCTTAATAGTTTAAAATAGAATAAACTTTGGTCAAAAATGAATAAACTTTGGTCACCTAAACTTTGAAGATTCTCTCATTTTCCGCCTTCTCGTAAATGTAAATTTAGGGGGGTGTATTCAATCAAGACTCCGAAAGATTTTTTTGCATTCTAAAATTCCATAGGAATTCAATCAAGATTTCAAAAAGTCTTTTAAAATCTTGCGGTATTCAATTGAGGCTTACATTTATCCATCGAAATCTGATGGTATTCAAAGATTCAGCCATTTTCAAAGATTTCAATTAGTGCTCGACTTTGTTGGATTCTTAATGGCTTGGTATAACTACCAAACCCTATCAGAAATCTGGCCTCCAAGGGTGAGATTTTGAACGATTTCTTTTCTCTCATTCTGCAGATGGGAAAGAGGTCTAGCAGAACGACAATCTGGAGATTCAATCAGCCATGTTCAACTCCGCTGCAGTCGACGGTATTGTATCCACCGTGACCAGTTAGTAGCCAAAAAATCCAATCGCCACGCGACGAAGTCTGAGTGGTGATGGTGAGCAAGACGAAGCAAGTCGCCGTCCTCCGCCAAGTTTACGATGTCGGCCACGGCTGCGTCGAAGGTAACTATATCTAGGAAATCGTCGAGAAAGCTCTTCAGGGTTGTATTCCGAGTTAACTTTGTATTTGAAAGAATTGGACTTGGTTTGATTTTGATGGTCATAATTGGTTTTGGAGTTACCAGGTTTTTGATTAGTGCCATTTATTTGGAATTCGCCGAGCAATAAAGAAGAAAAAACCTCTTCTAATGTTCTGAGTATGAATTTTCTTATCTATCTCTGAATTATAGTTGTTGATCGACTTGACTCTTCATAATCATACATAATAAGCTTGTATAGCATTGGGCTTTTACTAAAGAATGAGCTTTTTGCTCTTGTGAATTTTAGGGTATTTGATTCATTCATATGATTTGTCTTAAATGTGTTTTTGTTTTCTTAATCATGGATGTTTGTTTGCCACTTTGGTAATTCTTACTTACAGTGATACCGCAAGATTCTATACGAGCAGAGCCTTATCTGTTGGATGGAAAATGGTCATGTTTTTTGGAGATTGATAGGCTATGATGCTGGAAAGAATATGTTGCTTCAAGGTTTGATTTTACCTTTGTCAATGTGGGTAATATGGAAGTTTGATATGGTGCAAATGTAGGAACTTGGATCCATTTACATCTTCTGATAAAGAGTGGTTCCTGTATCAAGAAGAAAAGAAAGAAGCAGTAGAAAAGTACTGCTCTATGGTATGCATAATCAGTTGTGTTATACTGATATATAACATGCTTACAGTGCTTACTTTTCATGGAATTTTTGTGACAATGGTTTGCTTTCTTTTTCAGGACTAGAAAGATTATGACTGAAAACATGTCTCAAACACTTGCTTCAAGTTCTGGAAGTAAGGATGAAGAGAAGCTTGAAAATGGGACTACTAGAAGTGAAGAAGAAGACATACCCAAAAGTAGTGCAGAAGACTAATATATTCATAGATTTATACATGTACACGTTTATAGTGCACAAAAAATAGGTTTTGATGCACAGCTACAAGTATTTGACTCAGTTGTTTGCAAGCTTGAAATAGTTGTATAATAACTCATATCAAGTAGTGTAAAGTGTAAACCCTTTTTTTGTATGGTCTGGTGTAATTGCATATGGTCTATTAAAAGCAATATATGAATCATTTTCAGCACTCTCTTCTGATTTTGTAGTCTTTGATTTCAATTCAGTTGAACATTTAGATATGGGAGGTAATTAAAAGACTGGACTGTAACCAAATGAAGTACTTGTGGGAGCTGGTTGGTTAGAGCCAACTTTGATGGTGCTTTCAATGTCAGTTTGGCTAAGGGTGGTGTGGTATTGGGGGACTCAAATGGTGACATAGCTGAAGAACTTGTATGCAAGTTGCTTCTTCACTGATCGAAATTGATGCCAGGTATGCTAGAGTCGCTTGTCCTTTGGCTATGCAATCATAGCTTGCTCCTGGCAGTTTTGAAGGGCTCTGCGTGCAGGTTATTCATGCTGTCAATGCTAAGCAGGCAGGATGACACATCTATTTGGGGTCGTTTAATTGATGATTCGGCATTTTATTGAACCAGTTGCCTGTTCTTCTTTCTCTCATCGTTTATATGTTTCAAGTGAACTGAACAAGTGTTGTGTTTGTGTTTGTGTTTTGGTGATTTTTATTCTTTTATTTATTGCTACCACAACGATCTATGGACTCATACTCTATAGGGAATTTAAATAATCTATGGAGTTGGCAGAATCTATGGATTATTAAGAGTCAACGAAAATCTTTTAAAATCTGAATTGAATACACCCCCTTTAGTTTTTCCACATTAAACTTTAAAGTCTTGTTTTCCCCCTCTTTAATCAGACGTAAGATGTCACCCGTCAATGAAGACTCCATCAAATAGGTAAAAGGCTTTGCATCAGATAAAGACTGTACATGGTTACAAAGTAAAGGAGGGTATTCCTTGAAGTCCCAAACATTGGTAACCGTCTCGGACGATGCCACCAAAAGGTCATCATGAAACACGAATCCCTTATCATCATAATAATCCGCACCTTTAAGTATCTTCCAGGACTCGTCTTCATCTCCATGTTTATAGTATGCTAGTCTGACTCTGAATTTCACTACCACAACAAAGTTCTTGTTGAAAGAGGGATTGGATGAAATAATAGCTCTAGAAGGTGTGCGACAATGACAATGTTCAGGAAGGGTATGAGTGCCTGGGATTGGAATGCTAGCTCTTGTAATCGGGTTGAAGAGATGTGCTTTCCAGTCTTCCGAATTATCTTCTCTGTAAAACATGACAATCCACCCATATGATGAACCAACACATATGGCATCAGGACAGTAGTCATGGACGTTCTTGATTGTGTGCTCCTTCCTTCCAATGGGATCAATGAGGAAGGACATTGGTGTTTTTCCATGAAGCAAGAGACATGGAGTCCGAGGCAAAGGATGTAAGATATTGGACATATCATGTAATATAATCTTAAGGAAACCAATTAATTAATGATCAAATAGTTGAGAATATAATAATGATTATCCGGTAAATATATTATCTATGTGTAATAATATATTGATAGGAAACCTGACAAATAAATGATTAATGTAATCCTAGAGATATACTGTCAAGATTACTAGGTCATAAAGATGTGTCTTATTGTATCCTCGATGGGTTAGGACTTTAAGACATCCGATCTTATAAATACAGGGTCCCTAGGCTCACAGTCAATACGCTAAACATTCTGCCCCATTAAGATATAGCATAAGGAGACTGGAGAGACTAGAAGATCTTGTATTCCATCGACAACATCAATCGATCGAAGCAATGACATCCGGACAAGGTTAGTATATTATTTAGTTGATCAAAACTTAAGGAATATGTGTTTCTATGTATGCATATGAATACGGACCTTAAAGACTACAGTGTGGTATCAGAGCCGGTCGTATGCATCTAGAAATCATGAAGGTTGTTTTGATCTTAGGATTTAAAAAAAAAAAAAAAAAAAAAAAGGAGGATCATCGGGTCAGATCTTTTCTTTGAACAATACAACATGATTTCTTTTCTTTTGTATAAGAATTTCGTCCTTTACTGTGCATGTTAGAACTTGTTTGATATATGCATGTTTTTTTTTCCTCCTTCTCTGTTACCGCAAAGAATTAATAGTTTTGTGCAAGAACAATATAAATTATAAAACTTACACTACTATTGAGTTTTGTTAGACCAAAAGTCCATATCAAGAAAAGAAATTAAATAATTGACCTTGGTTAAAAGTTTAAGTATGCTTGGGACTATAAAGAATTTTGGTCACTTTGTGGTTTTAACGATTATGATTGATAAATAGAGCCTTGGAATTCGTTTATTTGATTATACGTTAAGATCAACATGCTGGGGTACTTTTAGGGTGCAATAAAGTGATGCCTTCTTACATCTTGGTTGTCTGAAAGTCATCTTTACAGACATGTATTCTAATAAATCCTGCGGTATGAACAGAAAATAAGGACATGTTGTATGACATCTTTGGGATAAAATACAATATGTAAATTAAAGAAAAGGGGTTTGAACAATTATATTTGTTTTATTGTTCTTGATCGATGCATGTTTATATACATTGTTTCTCATGTTATTTTTACATGTTTAAATTCAGTTCCTAGCAATGTTCTTTCTGTTGAACCATTAAGTGGTTCGAATTTTAAGAAGTGGAAGGAGGACATAACTATTTCGCTAGGACTAGCAGATTTGGATATAGCACTTAGGACTCCCCCACCGGATAGCACGCATGCCACAGGGACTAACCAACAACGAGCCGCATATGAGAAGTGGGAGAGGTCTAACCGCTTATCTCTACTTGTTATGAAAAGATCCATGACGGAAGCGGTACGTGGTAGTATTGAGGATTGCGATCATGCTATTGATTATCTTGCCGCCATCGGTAAGAAATATAAGGAGTCTGAGAAAGCTGAAGGAGTTGCTTTGCTATCTAATTTTAATTCATCACAGTACGATGGGGATGATAATATTAGAGAGTACATCATGAGTGTCTTAGAATTAGGTGCTAAGCTTAATTCTTTAGAATTTGGTATCTCTAAAAAGGTGATGGTGGCTCATATCCTAAATACCCTACCACCATCTTTTAGTCAATGACTGTGTCCTACAACACCCAAAAGGAGAGTTGGACACCTGACGAGCTGATTTCAAATTGTGTTCAAGAGGAGGAACGTCTTCGTCGGGAGAAAGGAAAATCTGTTAATTTTGTGCATAAGGGGAAACAAGTACAACAACAAAAGGGAAAAAGGAGGCAGTCATATCTTGGGCCGCAAGGGGGTGTGCAAAAGAAACCGTCTACAACTTCGTCGAAGCCTAGTTCTTCCAATTCTAGAGGACCTTCCAACCAGAAACCCGAACTTTTTCTCTGTTACTTCTGTAAAAAGGATGGACATATGAAACGAGATTGTGCTCGTTACAAAAAATGGCTTGCAAAACAAGGTAACATTTCGGTTTTCACTATTTTTGAATCAAATAAAAAATCTGTTTTCACTATTTTTGAAACCAACTTAGTTTCCATACCTACGAACTCTTTTTGGATCGATAGCGGCTCACCCATTCATATTACCAACTCTTTACAGGGTTACAGAACAAAAAGGAAACCAAGAAAGGATGAGCTGCAAGTGTTCGTAGGCAATGGAAACAAAGTTCAAGTGGATTTCATAGGCACCGTTAGAATAAAATTAGAGTCAGGATTTTCTTTGGATTTAAATGATGTAGCTTTTATTCCCTCTATGAGGAGAAATTTAATTTCTGTTGTCAAACTTCGTAGAGATTCTGGTTTTACTTTTTTCATTGATGATGAAATAAAATTTTATAAAGATAATCAATTGTTGGGTATTGCCTATCTTTTACATGATCATTGGTGTTTAAATTGCACTTTTTCTACGGAAGTCATGCTTGTTGAAAACTCAGGTTTTAAAACTCCCTCTATTTCCAAAAATGGGCACTTTCAACAACCAAAATCTTCTTTTCTTTGGCATAAAATACTTGATCATATTTCAAAAGAAAGAATTCAACAACTTCAAAAACAAGACATTCTTAAGGATTTAAATTTTTCAGATTTAAATATTTGTCTTGGTTGCATCAAAGGAAAATTTACAAAATTAAGAAAGAAAGGATCTACACAAAGTTCTCATCTTTTAGAGATTATTCATACGGATATTTGTGGTCATTTTTCTGTGAAAACAATTTGTGGAAACCGGTATTTTATTACTTTTATTGATGATTTTTCAAGATATTGTTACCTTTATTTAATTTCGGAAAAATCGCAAGCCTTTGATATGTTCAAACAGTACAAATCAGAGGTAGAAAATAATTTCGGAAAGAAAATTAAAGTGGTGAGGTCCGATAGAGGTGGAGAATACTATGCCAAATATGATGAGACAGGTCAATGTAAAGGGCGCTTTGCCTTTTTCTTGCAAGAGCACGGTATTGTTCCTCAATATACTATGCCAGGGAAACCAGAGCAGAATGGGGTTGCAGAAAGGAGAAATAGGACTTTGTTAAGTATGGTGATGAGCATGATTAATTCTACGACTCTTCCTACCTTTTTGTGGGGAGAAGCCATGAAGACTGTCAACTTTATCTCCAATTATGTTCCCAGCAAAGCAGTTGATTTGACTCCTTACGAGTTATGGGAATCCAAGAAGCCGGCATTGCATTTTTTCCGGATCTGGGGATGTCAAGCCGAAGTTAATATCTACAATCCTGATATTAAGAAACTAGATCCCAAAACCACTAGTGGGTATTTCATTGGGTATCCTCCGAATAGCAAAGGGTTTCGATTCTATTGTCCTATACATTCTACTCGGATTGTCGAATCTATGAGAGCCACGTTTATTGAAGATCCGCATCTTGAACCAAGAAATCCAGAATTTGTGTTGGAGGAAGAGGGAGAAGAATTGCAAACAAGTGATGACAATACACAGAGTACAATTACTATACCCCTAGCAGCCCCATCAACTGAAGAGAGACCCCAAGCCATGCAGATTGATGACTTTGATCCTAATAGAACCCAAACCATGCATGACATGCACGTAGGTGATCCTGGTTCTAATGAACCCCATGCCATGCAACCCATACACGTTGGTGAGTTTGTTCCTAATCAAGCCCAAGCTTTGCATGGTAATTCTCATGCTACGTCAGCCACACCACTTGTTCAAGATCTCCACCACTACAGTCGCATGTTATTCGAAAATCACAAAGGGTCAGGAAGCCAGCCATCAATACTGATGATTATTATGTCTACATGCAAGAGATTGATTTTGATATCGGAGAAGAGAGTGACCCAACTACATTCAAAGAAGCAATTCGTAGTGCCAATTCGACTAAGTGGAAAGATGCTATGGAAGCAGAGTTAGAGTCGATGAGAAATAATGAAGTGTGGGAGTTAGTAGAGTTACCTGAAGGAAAAAGAGCTATCACTTCAAAGTGAGTTTATAAGACCAAGAAAAATTCGGATGGCTCTATTGAACGATATAAGGCGAGACTTGTAGCGAAAGGATTTACTCAAAGAGAAGGTATTGATTACAATGATACTTTTTCACCGGTGTCGACAAAGGATGTTTTTAGGTTTATTATGGCTTTGGTTGCTCATTATGATTTAGAATTACACCAAATGGACGTAAAGACGGCTTTTCTTAATGGGGATTTACAAGAAGACATCTATATGAAGCAACCGGAAGGGTATGAAATTAAAGGTGTTGAGAACATGGTATGTAGACTTAAGAAATCGATTTATAGATTAAAACAGGCTTCTAGGCAATGGTATTTAAAATTTGATTAAGTTGTGGTGAAAGATGGTTTTGTGGAGAATGAAGTAGATGAGTGCATATATCTGAAGGTTAGTGGGAGGAACTTCATCTTCTTAGTTCTCTACGTAGATGATATACTTCTGGCGAGTAACAACTTGGATTTGATTCTTGAGACAAAGAAGTTTCTAGAAAGTAATTTTGAGATGAAGAATTTGGGTGAAGCTTCTTTTGTTTTGGGCATAGAAATTAAAAGAGATAGAGCACGTAAGCTTTTAGGACTCTCACAGTCAAGTTACATTGATAGAGTCTTGAAGAGATTCAATATGGAAGGTTGTTCAAGCATTGATGTTCCCATGGGGAAAGGAGATAGATTTAATAAGGGACAATGTCCACAGAATAACTTGGAGAAAGAATCCATGGAGGGAAAGCCATGTGCATCATTGATGGGCAGTGTCATGTATGCACAAGTTTGTACGCGTCCGGACTTAGCTTTTGCAGTTGGGAAGCTCTGCAGATATCAGTCCAATCCTGGAATCGTTCATTGGAACGCAGGTAAGCGACTTTTGCGATACTTGAAGAAAACTAGAGATTACATGCTTACTTATAAAAGGGTAGACAATCTAGAACTTGTCGGGTATTCGGATTCAGATTTGGGAGGTGACAAAGATGAAGGAAAATCTACATCAGGATTTATTTTCATGTTAGCTGGAGGTGCTATTTCTTGGAAATCGATCAAGCAAAAGGCCATTTGCACTTCTACCATGCAAGCTGAATTCACAACTTTACATGATGCTACAGTTCACGGTATATGGCTAAAGAACTTTATTTCTCAAACTCGTCTAGTGGACTCCATAGAACGCCCCATTACAATTTATTGTGATAATACCTCAGCTGTGTTCTTTGCCAAGAACAACAAACGTTCTTCTAGTTCTAAGCAGATACCCTTGAAGCAGCTTTTTGTTAGACAGAAGACCAAGAATGAAGAGATAGTTGTGCCTTATATAGAGACTGCAAACATGCTTGCTGACCCTCTTACGAAAGCTCTAGCAAATAAGGATTTTATTAGGCACATCTTTAACATGGGAGTAGTTGCTAGTTTTGATCTAATTGAATAGTGGGATCTTGTAATCAAGCTCCATAAAGGCTCGGCCATGGTGAGATAACGGCATTGCTATTCTTTTATGTTTGTGAACTTTATGACATGTCATTAAGATTGATTTTATTAGGCACACCTTTAACATGGGAGTAGTTGCTAGTTTTGATCTAATTGAATAGTGGGAGCTTGTAATCAAGCTCCATAAAGACTCGGCCATGGTGAGATAACGGCATTGCTATTCTTTTATGTTTGTGAACTTTATGACATGCCATTAAGATTGATTTGGATGTATTAAACCCATACATGATGTTTCTATTCACTTATATATTATTGCTGCAGCTTATAATTTAATTGATAGCTATTGAAAGATTAACTTTGCTTGAAGGTTTTAATTGCAAAGAGAATTGTATGTTCATTCGTGGCATACATGCTTCTTGGAAGCATCAGGAGATTTGAGGATGCTCAAATCATAAAGTGGACCACCATATGAAACAATAAGGTATCACATTAGAGAAAGTTTCATATAATATTTTATTCAAGTATTATCTTATGATCATGTGAATTTTGTGCTTGTAATGTGGCTATGGGACTCTTACACTTACATTAACAGATTATGTAAGTTGTGGTATAGTTCTTTACTTGTCACATATTTGACCGATCATGAGTTGGGTTGTTATCATATATGTATTCTCGTGCGCACTGAGGAATTATTTGATTCAGTTGAAAATTGGTATTGTTGTTATAATACATGAAAGTCCAAGTGGGAGAATGTAAGATATTGGACATATCATGTAATATAATCTTAAAGAAACTAATTAGTTAATGATCAAATAGTTGAGAATATAATAATGATTATCCGGTAAATATATTATCTATGTGAAATAATATATTAATAGGAAACCTGACAAATAAATGATTAATGTAATCCTAGAGATATATTGTCAAGATTACTAGGTCATAAAGATGTGTCTTATTGTATCCTCGATGGGTTAGGACTTTAAGAAATCCGACCTTATAAATACAGGATCCCTAATCTCACAGTCAATACGCTAAACATTCTGCCCCATTAAGATCTTGTATTCCATCGACAACGTCAATCGATCGAAGCAATGGCATCCGAACAAAGTTAGTATATTATTTAGTTGATCAAAACTTAAGGAATATGTGTTTCTATGTATGCATATGAATACGGACCTTAACGACTACAAAGGAACGTATGAGCTACATGATTTTGGAGCGGTTCTCCAGGATTGACAAACGGCTTTAAACTCTCGGATATGTCTGAATCCAGCGATGTCAAATTCACAAGGTATAAGCTTTTTCAAAATCGACTCTAGAAGCTCGTTGGGAAGCTCAGACCAATTTGCTTTTCTTCTCCTTTTGAGACTCTTTTGTTTCAGCTCAACAACAATCTTTTGTTTCAAATCAACAATCTTGTCGTGGATCTTGTTAAAGTACTCAATCTCATCGGTCAAACTTATCTCATCTTCAGGCTTACTTTCACCATCTACGGCGGACATGAGGCCATCTACAGCGGACATGAGGCGCTGCATGGCGTGAATCTTACGAGCTTCGTCGACGCTAGCTTCAGTCGACCTATCAAACATATTATCATCTTTGATAAGGTCGACCTTCCTTTTCCTCGAACTTTCCGTGTTCCCAACGTCAGGCCTTCTTCTTTCTTTTCGAGGATGACTGCCGGAGGCAACATCTTTGGACTGAAAGTGAAACGTCTCGTCGACGGCGGCCGTTCCTGGTCTCTTTTTTTCTTTCTTCCCTTCGTCTGTTCTCTTTCTTTTTTGGTCGGCCGCCGTTCTTGGTCTCTTTTTTTCTTTCCTCCCTTCGTCTGTCCTCTTTCTTTTTTGGTCGGCCGCCGTTCTTGGTCTCTATTTTTCTTTCCTCCCTTCGTCTGTCCTCTTTCTTTTATGGTCTGCCTGCAAATCCATGTTAGAGCAAAATGCGGCACTGGCTGTGTTTTGGGATTATCGATCTATGGGAATTATATACTCTGCTATACATGGAATTCTCTTCTGCCTATCGGCTCGGAGTTATTTATATTGAACCAAATTTAATCCTACTATGATTAGAAATATCACTAACCCTAGGAATGTCAGACGTATCATGGATCCGGATTACTAATCCAATTAGGAAACTGGCCAAGTGTCTATGAAAGGTCAAATACGTAAAACCCCATACTGATATGTTGTTGTGCATATAAAGGCATATATTACCTTTGTATAGGCGGCCTAAAGGTCAATAATAATCATATATATATGGCCAAAAACGTACAACCCAAAATCTCCAGGAACAAGCAATCCCCGGTCACTCCTAATCCATATATATTCATCATTTTTCTTCTAATTGGCAAATGAATCAATCGTTGAACATGTAATTATGGTGTGCCAAGATATATGAACTATGAAGTGTCCACCAATAACAAAATTCCCACGTATATGGAGTATATATAATCTTTAGATGAGCCCAAAATCATGCCCTAAACTCATGGAAGCAAAAGAACATTCATGCATTTGATGATTTGATCGTTCCATGCAAATACAAGAAAACGAAATGTATCATCCGAATTCTTTAATTGATGCTGGCTATAGCTTTATCAGTTTAGTTTCTTCAGTTACAAGTTAAAGCTAGACAAGAACAAGAAGCTAGCTATCTAGCTTTTAGTCTTCAGATGTTTCCAGATCAGTTTTGAAGTATATATTAAGATATATTATGCAATGCCCGATTTTCTTACGGAAAAGGAATTAATGTGCTTCTATTGGCCAAGAAATAAGCATATATATATATATATATACATATATACATATATATCTGGAAACGTCTGAAGACTAAAAGCTATATATATATATATATATATATATTGTTTTTACCTATTTCCGAGTACACGGGACGGGAGGTCGAATCCTTGGTTCCAGTTCCTGTAGTTGCACAAGTAACACTGCGTCAGGAGTTGGGATTGGGGCGGCCCAGTTTTCGACTCTCCGATACTTAAGTCAGCGTTTGGTTGCTACTTGTATAGTACGGGAGTAAGGGGGGAATGATGAACTTATCTCTTTTGGGAATTCGTGTCTGTTTTATAGGCTAGTGCTAGGAGCTATGTCGTCAGTTTTCGATATTGGACCATTTCTGTGGCCCTGTTCAACATCTCCCTTTTTGGGGGTATTTAGTAGCTACAAAGTGGTTCCAGCAAGTGCATTGTTGCTGGACCTTCATTCTTTGGGTGCTTATGGAGGTCTTGCTGGTGTTGTCTTGCCCGGAACGGTCTCCGGCGATCGGGTGGTTACGCCATATTCTCGGCATGGCCAAGTGTTTTTGGCTATGTATTAACAAGTTCCCAAGTCCCCAGTCCGAGAGAGCCCTTGGGTGGGGAGTTATTCCCAAGTTGCCGAGAATGTATATTAACCAGGAGTTGGAAGTATGGTGTCGAGTCCCCAAGTCCCCACTCGAGGGTCGCAAGGTGGCTGAGGTTATGTTGCGAGTACTCGATACAACCCCTGTCGTCATATCTCACGTGTGTCATAAATGGCCGGTTTATGAGTGACATGTGGTCATTTAAGTTGTGACGGTTTCGTCGATTTGTTGTTGTTTTTTTTTTTGCGTAATTTGCACGTAGCTGACGCGCGTGAGTGGGATCGTGGACGCGTGGTAACGTCGTTTGTGTTCGTGGCTGACGTGGCCGTTTGCTGATCGTTGAGATAGGGAGGATTTGACGGTTGGGGTTGGCTTGGGTGTCTATAAATAGACCTGGAGGAAGCAGATGAGGGAGTTTGAGTTTTGAAAATAGAGGAATTAGGGCTGAGGGAGCGGTTTTCAAATTTTGGAAAGGCGCTTCGAAGAACTGTTGAATCGAACCTGGGGAACGTCCAATTTCATCCTCGATCAGTTGGGTGCGAGTGCTCGGCTGCTTGCAACCAGCGTCACTACCACTACGCATATCCGCGTTTTCAAGGTATGAAGTTGTCGATTCTTATTCTGGGTTCTATTTTTGTTTTGTTTCAAATTGGTAGGGGGTTTTGTTATGATTTTCACATTGCTTGCGATTTTTGCTTGGTTATTCTAGGGTAAGGGATTGGGTGGTTGCTGTCGGGCTAGTTAGGGTTAAGGTAGCGAGAGTCTAACTTGTGAGGATGTAGGGTACGACAGACCCGGTATGGGTGTCCAGCGAGGAGATTGTGGTTATCTCTAGCTCACCTGATCCTGATTCAGATACCTTGCATCGGTGGGAGGAAGAGTTGGATAACCTAATGACGGAAGTTGCACTTGATTTAGGAGAGGGCATTCCTATTACGGATGCTAGGTCTCACGTGTCCTCGTCTGACCCTCTCTTACAGGAGGTAGAAGAGTTTAGTATGGCCGGTTCTCGGGAGGCTGACGACTTGTTCTGGGATCCTCCAGGCGAGAGTATGACGTCTTCGGAATTGGTAGCTCTTAGGCAAAATTGGGGGATTCCTGATGAGGTGTTATTATGCCCCCTTTCCAAGAATGTAAAGTTTTGGGTCCCTCCAAATGATTTTACTTTAGTCTACGAGTACCAGCTGAGGTGTGGGCTGATGTTCCCGCTGCCCCCTTTTGTGCAATATACTTTGGCGTGCATACGTATTGCTCCGGGGCAGGTGACCGCGAATATGTTACTGAAGATATTGGGGAAGGGGGTGTTATTTCGATTGTTAGGGCAAGAGTTTCCTTGTTTTGAGGAGTTCAATGCCTGCTGGCATATGGCGTATTGCGCTAAGAAGGGCAGCAAAGGTTGCGTGACCTTGAAGTCCAGGGGGAAGTTCAAAATACTTATAGAAGATTTGCCCACTTCCACCAACGAGAGCTGGCGTCGAAAGTGTTTTCTTGTCGGGGGGCAGTGCCAGGGGTGGCATGGACATCCCTTTCGGGTTCTCGGGGCCTTTCAAAAAATAGGTACCGTGTTATGTGTCTCGTGTTTTGTTACAGTTTGCTCTGTACTGTCCATGTTGACTTCTGGCTTTGTGTAGTGCCTCAAGAATATAAGTTAACCGAGCTAATGGAGCGTTGTATACGCCAGTTGATATGGGTTTTCGAGTCTAGGAGCTCGTATCGGATATGCCGGCTTGGCATTTATAGTCAGTTCGGTTATGCCTGGGTCCCGGGTCTGTATTTTGTCTTGAAATTCTTTCGCCTTTAATGTTATCTTGTCTGTATGTAACTCCTTGTTTCTTTTGTTTGGTGTAGTGACGATGCCTCGAGACGGTGGGTCACGGAAGAAAGAAGGTCCCTATGACAGGGTCTCTGACGAGGATGTGCTGGTTGGGTTGCATGCCGAGGCTGACCATGCCAAGCGATACGACATTGACTTGGAGACTGGCGAAAGGAAAGAAGTGGAGTTTGAGTAGGGTGAGGATGATTTCTTAAGGTTGAAGTTGGCAGACGAGGACTACGCGTATTTGCCTCCCTTGGTGCAGAAGCAATGGGCTTGGGTAACCGAGGGGTGGACGACGAGGTCATCGAGATCGAGGGTGGCGACCATGGGGATAATCATGATTAGGTTCCTGTGAGGGAGGAGGAGCTAGTCTCGGAGCCAGTGGGAGTAGAAGATATGTCTTTGGGGAATGTGGGTGACACCCAAATTGGCGGTGAGGACTTGGTGACTGAGAAGGTGGATCCTGTCGTAACGAGGACTCGGAAGAGGAAGGAGAGGGTCGAGTAGTCACGTTAAGGTCAACCGAAGAGATCCCGCAAGGAAGGGCATTCCTGGAGCTCTGGGAGCCTGGCTGAGATCACCCAAGCGCTAGAAGGGACCGGGGAGGTGCAGCCTTACTTGGCGCAAATGGCGTATGACATGCGTCACCGCTCTCGCGACATCCATGCTTTAGAGGAGGTTGATCCTTTGGCTGGCATGGCTATCGCCAAAGAGAAGTTGACTCGGGTAGGTATCCGCATAATGTTCAGTTTTGTTCCTCTTTGCTCCCTGCCTCTCTCTTTATGTTTTGGTGCTGATTGCAGGCAACGCTACTGATGTACGCTGCGAGTGAGAGGGTTGTTACCCACTTACAGGAGGACGCTGACGCTAAGTGTCAACAATTAAAGGAGGCGGAAGAGAATAACCGTGCCTTCTCACAGCGTCTTGAGCAGCTGGAGCAGGATGTTGTTGTCTTCCGAGATCAGGCTGCTGTAGCTGAGAAGGAAGTGACTGAGTTGAAGGAGGCTATGCAAAAGAAGGATGAACAGTTGGAAGCCGGAGAGGTGGCCATTGCCAAGGCGGTGTCTATGGATGCTGAGGTGGCGAGATTGACGTATGCCTTGGCTGAGCAAGAGAGAGTTTGGAAGGCCAAGTGTGGAAAGGCTACTGGGCCTGGGGAAAGGGTGTTCTGGGAGAGTGATGTGTATAAGCAGCAGCTGAGGAGCGCTTATAACCGGGGGCAGGATGAGCTGAGCAAGACTGGTTGCCAAGCTGGCTAGATAAATGAGGCGGCGATGCGTAAGTGGTACGCCAAGAAGGATGCTGCGAAGAAGGCCTGGGAGCAGATGACGCCGGAGCAGAGGAAGCAAGCCGAGATCTAGCGATCTTTGGCAAAGCAGCATGAAGCTTGGCGTGCCACGTCCCCTGTTATGCCGAAGGAAGTGCCCGTTGTGGGTACGCCTCGACCTCTTGTGGTTGTTGCTGCTTCGCTGCTAAGGGCTCCGCGTCCTGAGGTGTCCCCCTCCACTCAAGTGGTGGTGTCTCAGGTCATGTCTTCTGTTATTCAGCCAACTGACCCACGAGCACCTGGGCTTGTGGCGCCCCTACGTTTTGAGGTGCAAAAGGTTTCAGCTAGCAAGTCCCCTACTTCTGACGTCCAACAAGTGAGCTCGCTGGTGCGTCCTAACGTTTCTGTGAGGCCTCCCCCAATGTCAGGCGAACGCTCTAAGCATGCCTATGGACAAAGGGTATCGGTGAATATCAACCAGAGTCGTGGGCGTGGCAGTGCTTCAAGGAGTGGCGGTAGTGTGAACAAGTCCAGTGGCGCGTCCTCTGGGGAGAAGTGATTGCTTTGACATGTACTTCGTTATTTTTCTTGTTTTCTACTTTTGTTTGCTTTTAAAACAATGTTTGTTGTCTATGGCGTGGTTAGCCAAGTTTTAACAATTTGTGGTTTGTGAATTGCCTGGGAGTCCAGGTTGATACTTGGTGTTATTTCCTTTATTACTTAGATGAATGTTTTAGTTTGTGATTCACCTGTTTTTTTTTGTTCCGTTTACTTGATACGGTATGTTAAGAAATTATAGGAAAGAAAATATAGCATCTTCATTTAGGATAGGCGGCTAATGGGTAAGGTGTACATTGAATGTGAGCCGCTAACGGGCTAAGGTACACGAAATTATGGAGTGTTGGCTACTATGCTGGTTTTGGGGACTTGGTAAATTAAACAGGGTAGATGTGGAGGTGGCGAGCATTCCAGGGGCGGGGCAATACTCGGCCATCCGTGTCTCGAAGGTAGAATGTGACCGGTCCCAGGGCATTAACTATCTTAAGTGGGCCTTCCCATTTTGCTTTGAGTCCAGTGGGATGAGGAATGACTTCTTTCATGACCCAGTCACCTACTTTCAGGGGGCGGGAGACAACTTTCTTGTTGTAGTGTTGAGCAATTTTCTGCTTATTGTTGACATTCCTAAGGTGTGCTCTGTCCCGACGCTCTTTCAGGAGGTCCATGTTAAGTCGTAGACCCGTGGCGTTTGTCTCGGGATCATATGTTGTAACACGTTCGCTGGGGACCTCCATTTCTACTGGATCACTGCCTCGATGTCATAGGACAAGAGGTATGGAGATTCACCTGTGGCTGTTTTTGGGGTGGTACAAAGTGTCCAGAGGACTTCTGGGAGCTTGGCAGCCCACAGCCCTTTGGCATCCTCCAGGCATTTCCTCAAGTTTTGCTTGATGAACTTGTTTATGGCTTCCACTTGGCCATTGGTTTGAGGGTGTGCTGGGGAGGCATAGAAGATTGTGGTTCCTTGATTGGACATGAATTCTCTGAATGGGATCTGGATTCTCTGCTTGGATTTAACTTGCTTCGATTTACTTGGATGTCTTATAACCATTAAATGAAGTAAAGATGACATAAGGATGACATGACGGTCTTAGATAGTACTCAATCCAATGGTTAGAAGTCATCCAAGCAAATCCAAGTAACATAAATCCAAGCAGAGAAGCCAAATTCCTCTTAATGTGTCATTGTCGAATTGTGTCCCATTATCTGTGATGATGGTTTGTGGTACCCCAAACCGGTAGTATAAGTTACGCCATAGGAAGTTTATCACCTTTTCAGTTGTGATTGTGGCAAGGGGCTCTGCCTCTATCCACTTTGTGTTGTAATCCACAATGACTATCGCAAATTTGAGTTGTCCCGGGGCTGTGGGTAGCCGTCCCACAAAATCGAGTCCCCATTGACTAAAAGGGACTGGGGAGATGATAACAAACAATGGCACTGGTGGGTGATGAGTAAAATTAGCGAATTTGTGGCATTGAAGGCATGCTTGGACAACAGCTTTTGCATCTTGCTCTAATGTTGGCCAATAATACCCAGCTCTGAGTGCCTTGAACATGAGGTTCCGAGCCCCCGCATGGTTACCGCAAACGCCATTGTGAAGTGACTTCAACACTTTGTGCCCTTCCTTTGTGGGCAGGCATTTCAAGAAGGGGCATGACTAGCCACGACGGTATAGCTTGTCACCTCTGAGTAGGTAGAGTGAAGCCTTGTGGCGCAACCGTTGTGCTTCTCTTTTGTCTTGGGGAAGGGTACCATTGGAGAGGAATACCACATATGGGTCCATCCATGAGGGTTGGCTAGTCGTCTCAAGGGCAAAGATTTCTGAATAAGCTTTTGAGATGCTAGGTTTGTCCAAGATTTCTATGTGCAGATCCGGTGGCGTGGACTCGGGAGGAACTGTGGCAAGTCTCGCGAGGGCGTCTGCTTTGGAGTTCTTGGCCCTTAGGATTTGTGTGAGTTTGTAGGATGTGAAGTGTTGCAGGAGGGCTCTTGCCAGACTTTTGTAGGATCCCAGGTTATTCTGGTTGGCCTTGAAGTCTCCTGCCACTTGATTGACTACAAGCTGAGAGTCGTTGAATATGTGAATGTGCAGAGCTCCGAGTTCCCGGCAGAGCTGAATGCCCGTTATGAGAGCCTCATATTCAGCTATGTTGTTGGATGCTTTGAACTGAAACCGAGAGCATACTCAGATGAATTTCCTTCTGGGTCTGTGATGATTATTCCTGCCCCACTTAGCCTGTTGTTTGAGGATCCATCGACATAGAGTTCCCAGATTACGTTCCAGGGAGGGGGGCGTCTTCATTTGGGTTGTCGTGGTCCAGGGGAATGAACTCAACAATAAAATTGGCAGCTGCTTGCCCTTTTATTGCTGTCCTTGGCTTGAAATGCAGGTCAAATTCACCCAGCTCAATTGCCCATTTTACCGGGCGCCCTGAAGTTTCAGGTTTTTGAAGTATTTGCCGCAAGGGATGATTGGTTATGACATGAATTGTATGAGCTTGGAAATATTGCTGGAGTTTACGTGCTGTAGTGATAAGGGCTAAAGCCAGTTTTTCAATGTCAGGGTAGCGAGTCTCGGGGTCTGCAAAACCTCTGCCACAGTAATATACTAGGAGCTCATTGTCATGCTCATGACGCGTGAGAGCAGCGCTAATAGCTGTAGTAGAAACAACCAAATATAGGAAAAGCACTTCTCCCGGGATAGGCTTTGATAAGAGAGGAACTGCTACGAGATAAGCTTTGATGTTATTGAAGGCATCGTCATGTTCCGGGCCCCATGCTACATTTTCTTTATATTGGGTTTTCAGTAATTGAAAGAATGGGTTGCATTTATCTGTGAGGCGGGAGATGAAACGAGCCAAAGCTACCAAGCGTCCAGTGAGGCACTGGACCTCGTTCCAAGTTGTCGGAACAGTTATATCAAGTATGGCTTGTATCTTTTCTACGTTAGCTTCAATTCCTCTTTCACTGACCATGAAACCCAAAATTTTTCCTCTGCCAACAGCCAGGATACACTTTTGTGGGTTGAGGCGCATCCCGTGAGCCAGGAGTTTAGTGAAGACTTTGTCTAGGTTAGTAATGTGATCATCATTCGTCACACTCTTGACCAACATGTCATCCACATACACCTCCATGAGCTCCCCAATTTCTTCCTCAAACATGGCATTGACTAGCCTTTGATAGGTTGCCCTCGCGTTCTTGAGGCCAAAAGGCATGACCCTGTAACAATATAATCCCTTGTCTGTGACAAAAGTAGTGTGTTCCTGGTCTGTGGGATGCATTTTGATTTGATTATACCCTGAGTAGGCGTCCAAAAAACTAAGCATTTTGTAACCAGCTATGGAGTCAACCAATTGGTCTATCCGTGGCAAGGGGAGGGGAAGCTGTCCATGGGACAAGCCTTGTTGAGATTAGTGTAGTCAACACACATTCGCCACTTTCCATTGGGCTTGGGAACCATGACCACATTGGAAACCCATGTTGGGTAGGAAACTTCTCGGATGAACTTGATCTCTTTTAAGTCAATAACTGCAATAGCAGGTGGCAAACTGGCAATCTTCAATTCCCATACTTTAATCCGACAGAGAATGGACTTTTTAACAGATGAAATCATGATAAGGCCACAACTTTTGAAAGGAAAACCAAATCCTCTGCTTAAACAAAAAGGATGATGGCTGACCTCATAAAATTCAGAGGCGTCAACTAGAGACAACAAAGAAAACACCAATCTCAGAATAGCGGTTACGATCATCCTTTGCTTGTTGATATCCACAGAAACATCACTTTGATTCTTAGTGTCAACCCATCGCAAACTTTCCTGCTAGTAGTATGAATTAGATGAATGGTATACAAGAAATTACACGAAAAACATAGGCAATACTTACGAAGAAGTTGACTGCCTTGCATGAAGCAATATGCTCCGAAGCCCCCATTGAGAAGATGACCTGAGCTCCATATTTCCCATACTTTAGCTTATTCTCGAGACAACGGAATACTACATACATCAAGAGGAAGTCCCCCAGAATCACCAGATAAGGAGCTACGATCACCCGACACTGCCAAGGAATCTCCACCAACTGTATTCAATGAATTTGATCGGTTATTGAGGGGAGATACAAGAGAAAGGGGAGATGGAGAACTATCTGGTGCACGTGAAGCAGATGACAGTTTGCACTGTACCCGTAAATGATCGTCGACGAGCATTAGTATCACTATTGCATTTTCTACTAATGCTACAGAGAGTTGAGCCACATTGTCTGCTTCTGCCTTGGCATCTTTTGGCGATAAAGACTCTGATGCAAGATTAGCAGATGCCGCAGCAATAACTTGAGTCTGCAGAAAAGAAAAGTTGGATGTAACATGATTGACTTTTTCTTCACAATTAGAAAACTTAAAGAATAAAAGCACAACACATTATAATTTTAAAACTGAAGAACGAAATGGAAGCGACTATTAATAGAAAAGTAAACAAGGGAGACTCCATATGTGTGTGTGTGGCAAGAGTGTGTGTATGGAAACACACACTCTTTTAGTCCTTATTATTATTATTCCTCTTTTAGGACGAGATGGAAACAAAGAGAGATGACTTAAGATGGAATCATTATTATTATTATTCCTCTTTTATGACAAGATGGAAACAAATTGTGTTTTGAGCAACAATTGAAACACTAAGATGGTTCCTATTAACACAGTAGAATAGTCATGCTTCACAAACTGTTTCAATGATACGAATCAAAGACACAACCAAAATTCATGGAGCTAGACAAACTATCACATTCCACATTCTTGGAAAATATACAGAGTGACAGAGATATAGCACAATACCTAACCCGTTGGTCTCCGGTGCTTGATCCACCCACTATAGAAAGCCACTCTGCACAATGAATTGTACCTTCAATATCCTGTAAAGGGAAAATGATAAGGAATATGAATGAAACAGATTAACTCTAACCAGCATCAGAATTTCGCATACAATGATAAACACAGGTAGGATACACGGAAATTCTAGATGACTGCAAACATGGAATAATCCCACGCCAATTCCAGGAATGGTACAACCCAATCAACCAGTTTGCTAGTCACTGACCTGGGCATTAATCAACCACTAAAATACACCGAGTCACAGAAGATTATAAGAACGAATTGTGGGTTCGTCTGTTCAAAATGTATTATTGTTCGACTTTCAAAAGTATGCAACAGGGACCTAGGAGCAAAATAACGGAGAAAGAGAGAATTGTCGAAGAGCAAAAGGTACTCAAGAGAGACATAAAATGACACGAGTGGAACTGAGGAAGGCATAATTAATTAAGGCCCAAGGTGAAGGGGCAGAAAAGAACTCGTATTGAGGGCCACCCAGAACACAGCAGATCAACCAGGACCAGCTAACTCTGACGCCAAAAAAGTTATTGTAGTCGGTTGTGCATAAAACAACCTTCCAAGCCCGTAAACCAGCAAGCACCAGCACCCCACGGTCAAGACATCCGAGCCCACCTTGGTGTTCCCATTCGTGTGCATGGGCCGGGCCCGACCTCGTTGGCGGCATTGGGCTGGGAGCGGTTCATGAAGGCATAAGGGAGCTGGGCATTCGAAGTAACAGCACAGGCAATTATCCCACATCGGTTTCCAAGTAGAGAAGAGAACCCACCCTGTGCCATAAATATGGCCCAGCCACCAGCTTGTCAGGTATCATTAACTACCCTCATCAAATATACTCACCAAGATACTGACTAAAGCTTCGGAGGAGGAAAGACCAGAACATCCCGGTCGCCTTTGTTGTTGCAAGCCCCTAAGGGAGGATAGCCCACCATCAGCTTCTGCAAGCCCCTGTCAGGATTGTGCAGAAACATTTGGCGCATTCTGTGGGAAATCTTACTAAAAGTGCAAGCATGACTCGATGGCTGAGTTAACCGAGCAGCAAGACCAGGAAGCGGGACTAGAAGGGCGAAGAGAGATGACGTATGGACGGACTCCGGAGTCAGGAGGGGGGAGTTCAGGAATTACGGGGAGAGACTTGTGGGATGGGACACCAGAATATGTGCCGCGGGACCTCAATCCCTAGGAGGTGGCGGAAATGTTGGAAGACATGAGGACCTAAATCACCCGTCTAGAGCAGCAAAGTGCTAGGGATCGGGGAGAGGCCTTCGGGAGGGAGCGCAGGTTGGAACGAGATAATGCCACGCTCATGAGAGCGCTAGCTAGAGGGGTTGAGCACCGGGAGGCATTGGATAGGGCGGGAGAGTTAGATCGGGCGGCCACGTCCCGGCAGACAGGCACCCCGGTGGGAACGAACAGTAGGACCGTGCACATAGGGACGAACCTGTTCCTGGACGAGATGCGGAACGAGGGACCGCCGCCCTTGCCCGAGCCAATCCCCGAAGTCCAAATTGGAAGGCAGGGAGAATTGGAAGAAACCTTAAGAGCCATCAGGGACAGTGTGGCGAGTCTGGCAGACTGAATCTCGGACACCGAGAGAAGGGGAATGCGTAACTCGACCCGTGCGAGTTTTGAGGAAAGAAGGGGACCATTCACAAGAGCGGTCACCCGATCCGTCCGGCCAAATGCAGCCAAGCCACTGAAACTCAGCTACAATGGGGATCGTGACCCCCACCTCTTCCTCGATAGTTTCAAGTCCCACACGAACGCTAAAGGATACTCGGATGCAGTATGCTGCAATATGTTCCAGGAAACGTTAGCAGGGGAAGCGCTAAGCTGGTTCTACGAATTCTCGTCGAACTCGGTCGACTGCTTCTGAGAGCTGGCAGACAAATTCGTCAATAAATTCATTTTACGAACGGACGGGCAAAACACCGCCTAACTGTTCAAAGTAAAGCAAGATAGGGGAGAAGGCTCGAAAGCTTTCGTGAGCCGGTGGCAGGGAGCCACGGCCAGGGTCCGGAGCTTTGACAATAAGGTTGCGGAGGAGGAATTCATTCAAGGATTGCTGTCCGGGAAGTTCTTATATGCGGTAAAAATCAAAAATCCACAAGGCTATGACGAGCTTAGGGACATGGCAATCCATCACGCACAAGAGGACCATGATACTTATGGGGGAACCTCAACCGGGAAAAGGAAAGACGAAGGGAGAGATGGTGGGTCCCCGGTGCAGGTGATCCGAGAGGTTAGAGCATGGAAGGGAGAGCGGGAACCGAACGCGGGCGAGGTTGGAAAGAGGCACAGAGAAAGAAACTAGGGGAAAGCAGGGAAGCAGCCTAGCGCGCAAGGGAAAGCCAAAGGTTCCTACCAAGATACCGGGTATGCGAGAACGGTGTCGGCACGCACGGAACATTTCTCGACGCTCAACGCCACTTACGAGGCGATATGGAACGAGAATAAGACTGCCATTCCGCCTCCCCCGGCCCGGAAGTTTCCACCTTCTCGGCTCACCAAGGAAGACACCGGAAAATTTTGTGGATATCACGGAGAGGTGAGCCATAACATTAACAGTTGTATAGAGTTGAAGAGAGTGGAAGAGCGCCGGGTAAAAGAAGGAAAGCTGTAGCAGTATGTACCCGGGCCGAGGAACGCGGGGGCAATCGAGGTATATGGAACAATCAACACCATCCTTGGCGGGTCCCGTATAGATCACAGGAGCAACAAGGCAACAACGGGATGGCAGGGAAGTCTACGCCTTTAGTAGTAACAATCAGCGGGTAACCGCCGGTTAGAAGTCCGTAACCTTCCTGGAAGAGGAAGAGGAGGGAATCAGGCAGCACGAGGATCCGTTCCTGATAACGTTACAGCTCGATCACTATATCACGAAGAAGATCCTCATTGATACGGGAGCCTCAGTCAACGTATTGTTTAGGAGTGCTTGGAAAGGACTTCATCGAGGAAGCAACATGTTGCTCTAGGACCATGAGCCGCTGATTAGCTTCTCGGGAGATGTTGTTCAACCTCTCGGTTCAGACAGCTTTGGAGTAAGCTTGGAAGGACGGGAGGGGGTCGCCCGAGCAACAATCGAGTTTATCGTTGTTGATTGTGAATCGTCTTACAACGGGATCTTGGGAAGACCGGCCTTGTGGAAGTTGAAATCATTTGTTGCTGGCCATATGCTGATGATGAAGCTTCCGACCCCAACAGGAATCATTACGATCCGGGGGTTCAGACAGCTTTGGAGTAAGCTTGGAAGGACGGGAGGGGGTCGCCCGAGCAACAATCGAGTTTATCGTTGTTGATTGTGAATCGTCTTACAACGGGATCTTGGGAAGACCGGCCTTGTGGAAGTTGAAATCATTTGTTGCTGGCCATATGCTGATGATGAAGCTTCCGACCCCAACAGGAATCATTACGATCCGGGGCAACAAGGGGGGGGGCAAGGAGCTACTATGCGGTAGACAACGGGAGAAAAAGGTCAGAGCTCCTGTCGGCCAGCCAGCCCACGACATCACCCTCAGACCGTTACATGGATCCCAGAGATGATGCCGACTTGGAGGAGGAACGTCTGGGATCAGTAGACGAAACAGAAGCGGTATCAATCTCAGAGGAGTTCCCGGATCGCAAGTTGACCATCGGGACTGGGCAGTCACCCGGGGTGCGAGCGGCCTTGATCGACTTCTTAAAGAGAAACAGCTGGGCGTTCGCCTGGACTTACAGAGACATGCCCGGGATAGCAAGCGACATTGTAACACACAGGCTAGGAATCCAAGACGGATTCCCTCCCGTGCGGCAAAAGCGGAGCACGTTTAAGCCAAAAAAGTATGAAGCAATGAAGGGGGAAGTGCAAAAGCTAATAGACATTGGGTTCATAAGGGAGGTCAAATACCCCCAATGGCTGGCCAACGTGGTCATGGTTCCAAAGAAGTCAACTGGGCAATGAAGGATGTGTGTAGACTACTCGAATCTCAACAGGGCATGCCCAAAGGATAGCTTCTCGCTCCCGCGCATTGATCAGCTAGTGGACTCCACGTCCGGGTTTGACCTCATGAGCTTCATGGACGCCTACGCCAGCTATAATCAGATCCGGATGGATCCAAGGGATGAGGAACACACGCCTTTCACGACCGACAGGGGCTTGTATTGCTACATGGTAATGGCTTTCGGGCTGAAGAATGCGGGAGCAACTTACCAGCGGCTGATGAATGTCATGTTCGCCGAGTACCTCGGGAACATAATGCAAGTATATATCGATGACATGCTGGTCAAAAGTCTGAAAGCCGAGGAGTATGTAGGGCATCTTGAGAAGGTCTTCAAAGTCATAATGAGGTTTGGGATGAGGTTGAACCCTCAAAAATGCATCTTCAGGGTCGTTAAAGGAAAGTTCTTGGGTCATATATTCAGCCGGCGAGGAATCGAAGCCAACCCGGAGAAAATCAGGGCCATCTTAGATATGGAAAGATCCACGCTTAGGAACCAGGTGCAGTCGTTGGCCGGGAAGGTGGTCGCGCTGGCTAGGTTTGTGTCACGGCTCACGGATAAGTGTGCCCCTTTCTTCCAGCTGTTACGAGACCAGAGATGTAAGGAGATAGTGTGGGGGTCCGAACAGGAAGAGGCTTTCAAGCAGATAAATGCGTACCTCACATCCGCACCGGTTTTGTCCAAGCCAATCCCGGGCGAGATGCTTTACTTGTACCTCGCCGCGTTGCAGTAGGCGATCAGCTCGGTGCTCATCAGAAAAGAGTCCGACATGGAGCATGCAGTATTTTACGCCGGGAAAGGATTCACACTGGCCGAGAGCAGGTACCCGGACGTTGAGAAGCTTGCTTTGGCCCTTATAGTAAATGCTAGAAGGCTCAGGCATTATTTCCAGGCCCACTCAATAACCCTTTATACCAACCACCCCCTGAGGCAGATCATGCAAAAGCCGGAAATCAGTGGGAGGCTGGTTAAATAGGCCATTGAATTGGGAGAGTTCGATATCCATTATCGGCCGAGAATAGCTATAAAGGGCCAAGCAGCGGCCAATTTTATATTTGAGCTCACGCCCATGGCAGTAATGGGGGAGCCGGTAGATTTCAGGCATGTGAAAGCAATGGGGGAGTCATCCGAACCCGGCCGGGAGGAAACAGACTCCAAGCCGTACGCAAAGGTACAAGCCGAGGAGTCATCGGCACCATTCTGGAAACTCTTTGTCGACGGCTCGGTGACGAGAAATAAGAGCGGGGCGGGAATAATATTGGAGACCCCCGATGGGTTCTAGCACGAGTACGCGCTGGAATTTCAATTCCAGGCATCCAACAACGCAGCAGAGTACGAAGCCTTGATTGGTGGACTGCAACTCGCCCGAGACATTGGCGTAGATAGAGTGGTCGTTTTCAGTGATTCACAGCTGGTTGTGAATCAGGTCAGCCGTAGCTTTGAAGCAAAGGAGCTCCAGCTGAGCTCCTACTAAGCACTTTCGAAAGAATTCATACAACGGTTCACGTCGGCCACTCTCTCCCACATCCCCCGGAAGGAAAATCGTCATGCGGATGCCCTTGCTCGCCTAGCCACCGGAGGGCCAGGTAAAGGAAAGAAGAAGGCAAGGATCGAGGTTCTTGAAAAACCGAGTATCAGTAAGACAATCTCAGAGATATTCATGGTTGAGGCGGGACCCGGAGAGCCTACATGGATGGACCCCATAATCGAATTCATGAAGGAAGGGGTACGCCCGGAAGGCAGGCGTGAAGCACGAAAACTCCAATCAAGATGTGCGAGGTACACGCTCATGAACGAGAAGCTGTACTGAAGAGGTTACAGTTTCCCAAACCTCAAGTGTGTGACCGAGGAGGAAGGAGAAGCGATCATGGGAGAAATACATGAAGGGGTGTGTGGGAATCATTCTGGATCCCGGTCGTTAGCGCACAAGGCACTGCGCACAGGTTTCTTCTAGCCTAACATGGGCGCCATGGCAGATAAGATGTCAGCGAGATGTCGAAAATGCCATCTACATGCCAACGGGATACACTCCCCTCCTATCGCTCTATCCATATTGTTGTCACCCTGGCCTTTCGCACAATGGGGCCTTGACCTCATCGGGATTCTGCCAACGGCACCCGAACAGTTCAAATATGTGATAATGGCCGTTGACTACTACACCAAGTGGGTGGAGGCAGAGCCCTTGGGAAAAACAACCACCGAGTGTGTGAAGAATTTCCTGATGAGAAACATATATTGCTGATTCGGGGTCCCGGAGACAATTGTCACGGACAATGGCACGTAATTCAACAATCACCATCTCATCGAGTTCGCGAAGGACATGGGCACTAAGATGGTTTTCGCCTCGGTGGCGCACCCTCAGACCAACGGCTAGGTGGAGGCAGTTAACAAAATCATTAAAAAACTACTAAAGAAGAAGTTGGACGACGCAAAGGGTTTGTGGGCGCAGAAGCTGCCGGAGGTGTTGTGGGCAATCAAGACCACGGAAACTAAAGCAACGGGAGAAACACCTTTTAGTATGGCTTTTGGCACGGAGGCTATTTTGCCAATCGAGACATTGATACCATCGAGAAGGGTGGAGAACTTTGATGCCGCCACCAACAAGGAGGGCCTCCGGTTAAACATCGATCTCATCAAGGAAAGAAGGGAGAGAGCAGATTTGCACAACCAGGTCTATAAGTAGCGAGTGGCACGCCATTACAGTAGGCAGGTCAGAACCCGGACATTGGGACTGGGGGACTGGGTAATGAAGACAATCATGACAAAGACGGCGGCCCTGGACCCAACCTGGGAAGGACCGTACGAGATCATTGAAGAGGTCGGCCCATCAACTTTCTTTCTCCGGGACCAGGATGGGGTAATCACCGAGCGGCCTTGGAACACGGAGCACCTCAAACTCTACCCAGTATGAAGGACCGAGGTCCATTCCATTTTTGTAATAAATACAATTGTAAGTATTACTGTCCCCGGGAGAAGAAAAGAAACACCCAATCCCGGAGGATGCCTCCATTCGTTTTGAATGAATCTACGAGTGGAAAGTTCAATTCAAACTCTAATGATATGTAATCCGCCGGAAGGCATAAGTCGATACGATCCCGAGGCAAACATTATTGAATTCCCACAGTAACACCAAGCGGGACAGGCATAATACAAATTGTATATAACACGGCGACGCAAGCAATAAGGTTAGCCAAGGCATAATAAATTAAAACCCGGGATGCCGGGCGGGTATACCACCAATGGGTATTTACAAAAACCACAGGGATGTCTGATCACCGGGATACGGCACGAGGCCATTGTTTTACAAAAGCAAGGGCGACCAAAATAAATTACAGCCTATGACTGGCCGGGATCCTCTCCCTCGTCCCCGGACGATTCAGCCAAGTCATCCTCTCCGCCAATTCCTTCTTCAGCAACCCCCCCTCCCGGACGGCTCACCTGTCTCAGGTTCTTTCTTGACCGCGGCACTGGCGTTGGCCTCCCTCTCTTTGGCCTCCCGGGCAGCGAGCAAGTCGGCCGTCATCTTGGCCTTGTTCAGGTACCCAAGGCGGCTCTAGACACCGAATTTCTCGGTAATGCCACTCTCCCGGGCGGCTTTGAGCATAGCCTTCAGCTCCTCCGACTCTTTGAACCGGGCAACCGCAAGCTCGCCTTGAGCGGGGATCTGGCTCTGCAGATCCGCTATCTGGTCGTCCCTCTCCTTCAGGCCAGACCACAGCTTCGCGTTCTCCCGCTGAAGCGCGTCTATGTCGCACTCTAAAGCGATCACCCTTTCAGCCTTTCCCTTCAGCTCTTTGGTGTGGAGGCTAAGTTTGGCCAGCTTGTCGGCTAACGAGCATTTCTCCTTCTTCTCGGCCTCCAAGTCCTTCTCTATTTGCTTCCGCTCCGCCCCGAGATAGCTGATCTGGCCGTTCAGACTGGCCAGACGTTCTTTCATCTCGTTGGAATCCTCGTTGGTGAATAGCATAGACAACAAAGAGAGCCTGCAAGCAAATAAAGTTAGTTTAACATCCCGAATAGTGACAGAACAACAACAATAATCGGGAGAAGATTACCTTCATCATTTCCTCCCGGGCATACTGTCAGTTCTCTTGAGGAGTGCTGGACCCGACCTTGATCCGGTCTAATTCAATACCCTTCAGGTCGCCCACCATGGCACGGACAAATTTTTCGTCCGCACACCCGTACTCGTCCAGGATCTGCCAGATAGGGGCCTTCCGCATTTGAGGAAGTGCCGGAGCGAGAGCGCTCATTGAAATCGGGTTCCCGGCCGAGGAACTGGCACCCTTCTGCTTCTTCCGAGAGGGCAAGGTGCCCGAGACACTCAATCCCGTCAATGTCACGCCTTCATCCTGCTGGGACTTCGATTTCTTGGATGACTATCTCTTCCTCTTCTCGCCCAAATGGACGTCCACGTCACCGGTCTGGGCGGGCCCCTCTTTGTTCGAAGACGGTTTCCCATATCCCTCGTCGGGTATCTCCAGCAGCACAGCTTCATCCGAGACACGGGCAGTGTCATCTGCAAGATCCACCACAGTGTGGGAGGCCTCTTTCCCGACCTCCAAGAGTTTGCTCAGCAAATCCATGTCGGACTCTATATCGCTCGGGTGTGACTCACGGTGTTTTAGCCTGGGTATTCTCGCTGAAAATAAAACCAACAGTCAAGATCACGAATACCAAGAATAACAGGCCAACGAAAAGTGAGAACAGAAAACAAGTTACACTAATTTGAAACCCCACCAGGCATACGGCCGAGTTCACAGTGAACTAGGACAGCCCACCAGGTCAGGTTGTACGAGCTTCGATCCTCATCCGAGGGCCAGGCCGCATATATCCGCCCGATACGTCGCTTCTCGATCTCTGACAGCGAGAAGGACTGCTCCCGAATATATCTAAACCGGTTGGGCACAACGTACGTCGGACAGTTTCTTTGCCAACGACCGCCGGCAAGCACGACCTTTCCACGCCAATGCTTATTTATGGACGTCGGGAGATCAGTGACGGGAGGCAAGTAATCCCGGGCTGCAAACGAAACACACCCTCGGCAGTTCCGCTTCTTCGAGTACAAGAGGCGGTACATGGCGCGGAATTCATTAATGGTCGGCCAACCCATCTCGGACAAGTAATACAGACAGCATATAGACAACAATTGGCGCCATTGGTTGGGGGGAATCTGCTCGGGAGCAAGCTGAAGCATGCTCAGCAGGTAATGCACGCACTGAGGAAGCGGGAGGGAGAAACCGTTCCTAAACATGTGCTCGTGCACTGCCACGAAACCTTCTCTCGGGTAGCACGCCAACTCGCCCTCGTACAAACCGTCTCTCGGATCCCCCAGTCTTCGCGGAATTGTTCTATCTCGGCCAGAGACATGCTACCCCAGGGCTCGTCGCACATGGTGCCATCCTCCAAGGTATATCGCCTTACCGAGCTTGCGACGTTGGTCATCGGGACGCCATGGAAAACCCCGGCGGACCAATCGACCTCTCGGGCGGGTATACCTTTGGATACTTCTACATGCCTCTTCGAAGATGATTCACCCGGGCGGGATGGTCGACTAGTTTACTCTTCCATCCTCTCGTCGTTGTCCACTATCGGCCGAGAGGATGTACTCGCCCCGCTAAGATCGGTCGAACTTCGGGAGTCCATCTACCCTAGCATAACAAACCCTAAGATCTATTAGTACGCGCCACCGGGAGTACGTATTAATTCAAAGTTAACACAGTTTCCACCCAGAAATCCATCGAACGCTAACATCCCAAATTCTACCCAAAAACACAAGCAACACAACGCAGAGGCCTAGACAATGTACAGCTGAACGAAGCAAACGTAGAGCAGAAACTTACCAGATTGTCGACGAAGTAGCAACGCCGGAAGCTTAGAGGTCTGGTAACACCTCGCAATCGTAGAATCAGCGGCGGCAGAGCGACAGGACACGGCGAAAGCAGAAAACCGAAAGAGAAGCAAAAAGCAGAGAAACACAGAGAGAAAGCCGAGAGAAACCGAGTGAACAAAGAGAGTGAGTAAGTGAAGACGAAAAACGGGGGGAAGCGTTTATACCGATCCAATGAGCAGTCGCCTCGATCCACGAACCGACGCAATAAAAAACACAATAAACGCAAAACGAGTCACCCCTAGCCATCCGATCAAACCGCAGGATGATGCCACGTGGCTTACACCACCGTAGCTTCTTGAAGAAGGAAAGAATGAAGCGACGTGCATTAATTGCTTGGCAGTCATCCCCAGGAATCTCGCGACATCTGCCGAACATGCATTTAATGCCCCTACCACAGCAACGCACAAACCTCAAGACCGATCTCGGGTGAATGCCACCGAGACCATAAGATCAAGAGTCAGACCCATCTCTGGTGAATGCCACCGAGACCATAAGATCAAGAGTCAGACCCATCTCAGGTGAGAGTCACCGAGATCACAATTGTAAGACCCACCTCGGGTGAGAGTCACCGAGATCACAAGTGCAAGACCCATCTCGGGTGAATGCCACCAAGACCATAAGACCCAGAGTAAGACCCACCTCGGGTGAGAGTCACCGAGATCACAAGTGCAAGACCCATCTCGGGTGAATGCCACCGAGACCATAAGACCCAGAGTAAGACCCACCTCGGGTGAGAGTCACCGAGATCACAAGTGCAAGACCCATCTTGGGTGAATGCCACCGAGACCAAAAGACCCAGAGTAAGACCCATCTCGAGTGAAAGTCACCGAGATCACAAGTGCGAAACCCATCCCGGGTGAATATCACCGAGCTCATAACACCAAGTGTAAGATCCATCTCGGGTGAGAGCCACCGAGATCGTACAAAAAACCAGCTTGGCTGAACTCCACCAATCGGCATAAGTAATCAACCGAAAGACAAATTTTATATCTTCCCTTTAAAAACGGAGCAAGTGGCTTGATAAACCACAGACGGCGTTAACATCCCGTCACCCGAGTAGTAACACAGGATATGGAAAGGGCTCGCTACCTTTGTCCATGGAAAATATAACACCCGGATGGTCATAAAAGGATGTTTCAGTTAGCAGGGCACCGAGGTTAGAAACCCATCTCGTGTGTCACCGCAATCATAACACAGTTGGCTAGGTACAAGATCCACCTCGCATGTAACACCCAGGTACAAGACCCATCTCGCGTATGTCACCGAGATCATCCATGTCCGCGGAGCGAACTTCTCGGCCCGCGTGACAATTCCAGTCCTTACACTCCACAGCTCACCCGGTAAATGTCAGTCCTGAGCGAAGAAAACAAGAAAAGTAGACCCCGAATTCGCAGCACCCGTTCAATTCACGTCATGAGTCCAGACTTGGGGGGACTATGGGTGGGACCCATCCAAAATCATATACTGGTCTACGAGCTTATTTTAGCAAGTCCCCACTCAAGATGTGTCTTGAACGGGAACTTAGGGGGACTTGTAGTCGGTTGTGCATAAAACAACCTCCCAAGCCCGTAAACCAGCAAGCACCAGCACCACACGGTCAAGACAGCCGAGCCCACCTTGGTGTTCCCATTCGTGTGAATGGGCCGGGCCCGACCTCGTTGGTGGCATTGGGCCGGGAGCGGTTCATGAAGGCATAAGGGAGTTGGGCATTCGAAGTAACAGCAGAGACAATTGTCCCACATCGGTTTCCAAATAGAGAAGAGAACCCACCCTGGGCCATAAATATGGCCCAGCCACCAGCTTGTCAGGTATCATTAACTACCCTCATCAAATATACTCACCAAGATACTGACTAAAGCTTCGGAGGAGGAAAGACCGGAACATCCCGGTCGCCTTTGTTGTTGCAGGTCCCCAGGGGAGGATAACCCACCATCAGCTTCTGCAAGCCCCCGTCGGGATTGTGCAAAAACAGTTATAATCATATTTTTATAAAAAAAATAAAAGGAGTAGAGAATATGTTTTAACTTTAAGATTCTGAAATTGACAACAAATTACATGTTGTCTATTCCACACAATTTCCAATCTCTTCAAGACCTCATTTCAACGAATTTCCAGGGTAAAACTTGAGTCAAATGCTGAGAATAACATGACGTACACAATAAACAGTGTCAAACAGAGGACTGGTCTGAGCATTTTAGAATGCAGTATAATGAGCAAAAATCCAAAACTATATGCAGGATGCCAAAACTCTACAATTACACAAGCCATTATCACTAATAGGACGAATGGTTAAATAAATAAAAATAATAGTAACCTTCCAGCCATCCTTCTTGCGCATGGAATGCTCTAACATTATAATCAGGAAGTTGTGTACAAGGTCTTCTATGTCCCTTGCGGAATCAGAATGTTTGCTTGCACCCATCTGTAAAATAGATAACATAAGGTTTGACACATATAGTTAGTGTGTCTGCAATTGGGTAAAACAGGTAAGGTCGAGGCCTCAAAAGCTTTAAAAAAACAAAAAAACAAAAAAAAACACCTTTCTTGTTGAAACTAAATGTCATACTTCAAATATTTCAGTTGGACCAGAAGGTAGTATTAAGCTAATCATATTCCTCCATGGATAGACCGTTACACTTATAAATAATTCAGAACGAGGTTAGAAGCGTTACCTCATAGCTACAGATGAGAACCTGAAGTTGCACATGTTCAAATTGATGACCGGAATCATAGAAGTTCAACGCCTCATCAGCTGAAGAGGCATTTATCTGAAAAGTAGAAGAAGAAAAAAAGTAAATAAAACAGGAAAAAATTTAAAATGTATCAGAAATAAATCTATCCGGACCTCTAGAATACCGTAACATAAGGCCAAAGGTCAATGACCACATCAAAGTGTAAGGCTACGGTATAATTATCTGAAGTGAAGCGCTCGTGCAAACTATAGTAAAAAAACGCAAATTACAACGCTGGATTTTATTAAAATATCGTGAGGTCTTGAATCATAGGCCCAGAAACAATCGTGTATATCATAAGCACTAAACTCAGTGATTATAACTCTACTTTCAGGCAATGCATTTTCACAAAGATGTCATTTGAAAGCCACTTGAAGGCATGTACAGCCTCTTTTGCAGGAACAAATTGTTATTTAAAAAAACACAGGAACATACAAACATCAGAAAATTATCAGTCTTACCGACGCCCCCAACAAAGCTGCATACACATTACTGGTCAACAATCGGTGCTGCTTGGAAAGCCTTCTGTAAAGCAAAAAGCAAAAGGGAAACTTTATCTTCAAACATGCTACCCCCTCCATCACGCAGTGTGTTACCTATAATGTTGTTACTCATATCCGAGGAAGCAGATGAACCAATTTTCAAGTACCCAGAAGCAACTAAAGCATCTAAGACCCCGATAATTCGGGCAACAACTTCATCACTTTTAATTGAGAGATCTATACCACCCAGATTCTTTATAAATGTACTTTCTGAAGCAGAAGTCATGACTTCGCGAACAAGTTTATTCTTGACCTGTTATACATCCAAATTGTTAACAAAATGGCATCTCTGGAATGAATACAAACAAGAGGAAAGTAAACAAAGAGAGAAGACTGACTGATAACTAATATGAGAACAAGAGATAAGTATTTGATGAAAGAAACAAGAGGCTGCCAATTACAGAACTCAAAATCCAACAAGTAGTCCGGACAAGGTTCAAGTCTACCGGTCTGTTCGGATGCCTCAGCTGCATACATCACTGCACTTCCACTTGACAGCATGAAGTGGAGGCCGGAGAAGAAACGACATCGGAAGCTAATTAGCGCATAGGCAGCGCTGCGAAGCGCACCCAGACTTCAACGTGACTCAAACCCATTGTCGAACTAGTATCCCAAAATCGACAATCAAATCAAGCTCCTTTCCCAAAATCGATCTAGCATTTCAATTATTTGAGCTCCCTCAAATTAGATATCGATCTAGTAAATTAAAGACTTGGAGAAGCAAACAGCCACTCGTTTCTTCATCGAAAAAGACCAGCCACTCGTTTCTTCCCTCCCTTATTTATGGCTTTTTAGCTAAATTGTTACCTTACCATTTATCAATTTGCTACCCTAACTTTCATTTCAGTCAATTTGTGAAAGTATCAATTTGTTACCCTAACTTTTATTTCAGTCAATTTGTTACCCTAACTTTTCATAATTAACCAATTTGTTACCCTAACTATTATTTCTGTCAATTTACTACCTTATGTTTTCAAAATTAGCCAACTTGCTACATTTTTGTTATTTATTTTGTTCATTTCTTCATCCAAACATGAATTAATCCTGAAAATCAAAGGTTAAAATTGGTCAATATTGAAATTTTGATAAGTAAATTGGTTAATCTTAAAAGCCTAAAGTAGCAAATTTGATGGAAATGTAGCAAATTGGCAGATTTAATAGTTAGGGTAACAAATTGGTTAATTATTAAAATATAAG
This sequence comes from Fragaria iinumae, assembly GCA_009720345.1. Classification (NCBI taxonomy): domain Eukaryota; kingdom Viridiplantae; phylum Streptophyta; class Magnoliopsida; order Rosales; family Rosaceae; genus Fragaria; species Fragaria iinumae. The sequence continues at coordinate 16,830,856 of CM019117.1, read as the reverse complement.
GTAAGAAATTGGCTGAAATGAAAGTTATAGTAACAAATTGACACCAAAATAAAAATTAGGATAGCAAATTAGTAATTATGCCCTTATTTATATACAACACAATCACATTGAAAATATAAATAAAAAATAAAAATAAATTGATCTTTATTGAATAATGATGGGTTGAATAACAACAACAAATCTGGGCTTATCCTTCTCACAACAAAAAAAAATAAAAAATAAAAAATAAAAAAAATAACACTCTGGCCTATAAATAAACAAAGATAAATGAAGGAAACTCTACTTTATTTTTCCCACGCGCTCTTCAACATCAACATCTCTTCCATCACCTGCTTCAACATGAGTAGCACGAACTCTGATACTCCATCAGCACTGTCACAATTCAACACGCAGATAGTTGTCTTCCGCTTGCTACTCACCATGTGCCTCAGCTCCTTCACCAACCTATTATCCCTCTTTATGAATTCCTTCTTTAGCAATTGATTTGCTTTGTGTACCTCGTCGTGAGTCGTCTCTACCGATGATATTCCATATTTGCTCAGGTCGGAAGGCCAAACACCGAGCCAAATCAAATCGGGTTAGTCAAATGCTTGGAATCAAAAGCCATATTGGCCGACCCGTACTTGTAGACCGTGTAAATTGCAATTCCATTAGGATCGCAGTCCGACAGATAAAACAGGGCAACCCCAAGCTTCTGTGATACATACCTGCTAAACTCTCTTACAATCACATCGGGCATTCCCCTCCCCGTCATTAATAAACAATCATAACGATTGTGAAAGTTGGCTGTAGCCAATATAGAGTAAACCGCAAGACTCTCTACTATTAAGACAAACCTTACGGTGCCTACCATCTTACTAATCGTTCGCATATTATTGGGAACATGGACACCATGCTTTGGTTGGACGTCATCATGGAATTCCAAGTTGCAGTCCACATGCATTACGCCGTGGAGAGTATATCTCAAGGGACCGATCACTGAACCCGCGTCCCCTGGAAAGAGCTTCAATTGGGCACGATCCACCTCTAGTTTAGAGGCTAAGTGCCTGATGATCATATCAGAGCGTCGTTGTGATCCGTAAACGTCCTCAGCTGTGTAGAACATAGCTCTAGTGGTGGTCATCAAGCCCTCTTCAATCATGTTTGCAACAATTTGGAGAGCTCGCCTGTAGGCTGTCACGGTCTCTTCCTGTGGTTTGCAGACAAACTCTGTGTTTTTGAGAGAGAAACAGCACGAATCCTCGTCAAACGTAACGTTTTTACGTTTTTAAGTTTTTATTTGTATGATCAACCAATCTAAGTGTACCCTGGTCACATTCTCTCTGCTGCACCCGGATTTTCGCCAATAAATCATTGTTCGACAATGCCGGCAGCCTCTGGGGGAGAGCACGGAACTCCAAGTTCAAGTTTTTGAACGATTTAATTGTTCGCACCAAATCGTCCTTCTCGACCTTCGGAATGGAACAGGTCTGACTTGCTTTCCTCATTGTTGGGCTTGAGCTCCTCGACTTTGTTCGCTCTTTAGCAGTACAGCTCCTACTTCTGCTCCTCCCACTTTCTTTCCTCTCGTTTCTGCTTAAACTCCCACTTCTGTTCCTCTTCTTTGTTCCTTCGTCCATGGCTGAATGTTTTTTTGTGATGCAAGTTATCTTCCTCTTCCTTCTTCTTATAATGAGCTGCTTAGGTTTACGAAAGTGTTCTCCTTACTCGAATAGGATCCCTAGAAAGACTTTCACTAACACGGTCAAAAGTAAATGTTCAAAAAATATGGTTAAACTTGATTGTTTGTTTGTTTGTTTGCAGGGAGGTTCTTATAATTTCAACCTAATGCTTGTAATGCTTTTAGAACTTGACATGTATTATGGGTTCTCTGCTATGATTGCTATAGTGAAGACTGCTCCCTGTTTGCATTGAACCCGCCAAGAGTGATTTGAGTATTTGGATGATCGAGGAGTATGGTGAAAACTATTGGCCTCAAGTTGGGAGGAAGAGTTTAAGCAAGGTTGAGACCTGAGTATTGCTATGGTGAAAACTTGACTCAAGTTGTAAGCATACACCTGAAGAGAGTTTCAGTCAAGGTTGAGACCTCTCTAAACATTTCAGAGAATGGTGAAGGTTTCATGAATCTTGGCCGGAACGTATTGGCATTGGCATTGTATAGTTCCAAAGATGAGAGATTTAAAGCTGTTGTTTTGACTCATGATAGCTTCGATACAGCGCTATTTATAAAGAGAATTTACGTTCACCGGTGATAGGCAATGATAAGCTTTTCCTTCCCATGCTCTTCTAAATAGTCCTGGGCGTTTATCATTTTCTTACTTGAGCTTCGGATCTTTCTGCTACTTTTTATCAATATCAATGTGAACTCTTTTCACTTTTAGCCACATTACTTGTCAAAACCCACCCCGAATTTCACCCTGAAACCCGAAGTAAGTCTTGCGGGGTCCACCTCCAAGGAAAATTTACTGAAGCACTCGGTAAACCTCCCTTGAAAATGGACAACCCTAATCCGGAGAATCCATGAATTACCCATAAAAATAATCCAAATAATATAACATGAATCTTAACACACTCCATTAAAATATTATACAATAATCCCAAGAGTATTCAGAGCTACTAAAAACAACGGAAGCAGGAAAATACACTAGTAGGTTAAGCAGGTAACCTACTGGTGAAAAGTGGATGATAGATGGGTAACTATGCCTCGTTTCCTTCTACTAGTACCGACCCGCACTCTGCAGACTTGGCATTTTAAAAACGAAGAGCGCAGGGAAAAACATTTGAAAACGCTAGAGTGAGTGGACAAAAATGAATTCAATGAAAATGTTTATGCTTTCCCAATTTAAATTTCCATAGAACTTAAGATGCATGCGACAGCTCAAAAACTGGCAAGTATATGACTAGCTCCGGCTAGTCTCCAAAACTTACTAAAATACAGCCTCTCAGGTTAAAATATATATATGTATGTATTTACACTCATCATAGTCGTTGTATGATTTCTTATGAAGAAATATAAGAAAATAGAAATTCATACAAGGCTACTACACTTGCGTCTAACGCTCACGTCACGCCATAATGAAATTTTACCTCATTATGCGGAAAAGACAGGTGTATTTATATACGTGCATACTCCCTATATGAATCATTATTATATTCATATAGGGCTACTACGATTGCGTCTAACGCTCACGTCACACCATAATGGTATTTTACCTCATTATGGCGGAAAAGCACGTATAGCTAGCTAGCATTTATTTATATACATACTATCCTCATAAACATCCATATATAAATATATAATCACCGAAATTCTCAATTTCGGTTATTCTCCAACAAAAGAAAATATTCATCAATAAATATTTTTGCTGGCATAATATTTAAAACAAAGGTCTACTCACAAATTAGGCCTAAACCTGTTGTCGGTCCGAGGTCTCTTCTGCTCGAGCCTCCTCACGTCCTGTTCCAAATATATAATTAATTTCCCAACTTAAAAAATCCAATATTTATTCAAAATAGGCAAAATTAACTATGAGCCTTAACCACGCTCATCCTTGCCTAACTTCGCCATTCTTAACTCAATATTATCCAACCTCACAGGAAAAATAACGGCAGCCTTAACGCAACCTTCCACAATCTAAACAACATCAAACCAATGGCCGGATTCTACTCTATTAATCCGTCAAAATAACCAAACTTTAACAATTTCCAAACCTATCTAAAACTCCTCTAAAAATTCTAAAATTCACATCATTAACTTCCCCTTAATATTCCATATCTAAAACCATAAAAATTCCTCTAACAGCGGCGGCCGGCGGCCGACTCCGGCGACCTCCAATAGCTACCAAATTTTAACAGCATCTTCCTCTCAATTTCCTCTACAACTTTCCTAAATAGCACAAACACCAATTCCAAGCCTAACTATGCCAATCGAACGAAAACATTTAATAAGCCCTAGAATTTCAGTCACCGATTTCTCCTTACCTAGCTCAAGAGGGAGCGAATCCTTTGGAGGGATGAACGTACGGGAGGAGGGCTTTCCAACAAGCCAAGCCGCTCCAGCTATGGCGGCCGGAGGAGGGAGTTCCGGTGACGGAACACCATGGACAGCCGAAATCTTTGTAAAGTTTGTATCAAGAAATATAGAAGAAATATAGAAGAAAATCTTCCGCAATCTTTGTGTTTAGATTTCTTCATGGTATCAGAGCAGGAACTTTACTGTCCTGGCTCTGTTGCTCTTATTCTTGTTCTTTCAAGAGAAAGTTCTCATTTGTCTCTGAAGCTATAAATGGCTGAGATTAGTTCAGATATTAATCATTTTGGTAATAATATCAATTCAAACACTTCAAGTGTTTCTGATGTTGAGATGAATCCAAATCAACGCCTCAGTTTGGTTTTGTTGAATGAACACAACTATCTAGGTTGGGCTAGAGCAATTACTCTTGCTCTTGGAGGAAAGTCCAAGTTAGGCTATGTTCATGGATCCATACAGAAGCCAGATGTTGGTTCTTCCTCCTATGATTCTTAGCTTTCCAAGGATCAATTGGTTATGTCTTGGTTGCTCAAATCTATGGAGAGCAAACTTTCAGAAATATTCAGTTTCTCTAAGTCTTCTAAGCATCTATGGGGTCAACTTAAAGAGATATATAGGAATCAAAACAATGTTGCTCGAGTGTTTCAACTCAAGCGAGACATTTCAAATTTACAACAAGAATTCTTTGTGCAACATCTTGGTGGTCTCACAAGCATGTGGAATGAGCTTGATGTTTATAGACCTCATACCACAGATGCTGCTATCTTGTTGAAAAGAGTTGAGGAAGACAAGATATTTCAGCTTCTTGCTAGTCTAAGCTCAGACTATGAAGATTTGAGAAGCCATATTCTTATGAATGTGGAGCTGCCCGCTTTCACATGTGTATGTTCAATCATTCAAAGAGAAGAGGTCCGAAGAAAAGGGATGAACATAAAGACCAAGCCAAATCTTTAAGAAACTAAAGCCTATGTTTCAGACAGTAGGCAGGTTGAAGAAAAGACTTACAAATGGAGAAGGCATGTTTCGAAATGTAGTTACTGTGAAGGTATGAGACATGTCAGAGATAGATGTTGGATCCTTCATCCTGAGCTAAAGCCAAAGCATTTAAAAGAGAACAAAGGTGGTCACAAAAGTTGGAATGGTCCATTACACAAAGCAAATCTTGCAACCTCTTCCTCTGAGGATATGCTTGACTTCACTTCCAATCCATCTACCTTGATCAATGAGTTCGTTGCTTTCCTCAACAAAAAACAAATGCATAGTGGAAGGAAAGAAGCTTGTGAATCAAGGATAGGAGACCACACTGCTCTCCTTGGGAAGTTTGATGGGTTCCTTGCAGAATCTGATTGTGTTCCACAAGAAGATGCTTCAGGTATCTTAAAGTCCTTCTCTACTGCCTTGAATATTTGTTCTATGAATGATTATTGGATTATAGACTCAGGGGCCACGGATCACATGACAAACAAAATTCAAAATTTGCATAATTTCAAAAAATTGTCCATCCCTTCCAAAGTTTCTGTAACAAATGGCAAAGGGGTTTCTGTTTTAGGAAAAGGAAAAATCAAAATTTTGTCTGATCACACTGAGTCAGTTGCTCTTTATGTTACTTCTTTTCATTTTCAACTTCTTTCTGTTGGAAAGATCATCCATACTCTAAGATGTCTAGTAATCTTCTCTCCTTACAATGTTATATTTCAGGATCTCATCACCAAGAGGACGATTGGTGAAGGTTTCTTTTTAAATGAACTTTACTATCTGCCAAAGGTCTTTTTTGCTCCCAAAGTCTTCCAAGTCAGCTCAAGCTTAGTTCAAGATCAACCTCTATGGCATAAGCGTTTGGCTCATCCATCAGAAAAAGTGATGTCTGTTTTGTTTCCAAATATGTGTAAGACAAATGATCAATGTGATGTGTGTCATTTGTCTAAGTCTTCTAGGTTGCCTTTTTCTTCTTCCTTATCTAGGTCTAGTAATCCTTTCGAAATCATCCATTCAGACATTTGGGGTCCATTTCTTGAGTCCTATGATGGATTCAAATATTTTGTAACGTTTGTTGATGATTATACAAGGATTACTTGGTTGTACCTTCTTAAATTCAAAAGTGAATTTCTTTATGTCTTCAAAGACTTTCATAAACTTGTCAACACCCAATTTTCATCTAATATTCAAATTTTGAGATCTGATAATGACTCTGAGTATATGTCCAATAACATGTCACAATACTTGAGCACAAATGAAATTCTACATCAGCTTAGTTGTGTTGGTACGCCTCAGCAAAATGGAATTGCTGAGAGAAAAAATCGAGATCTTTTGAAGAAAACAAGAGCTCTGATGTTTCAAATGAATGTGTCTAAGAAGTTTTGGTCTCAAAGTATGCTCACTGCCACTTATCTCATCAATCGGCTGCTTAGTAGAGTGCTTGGTGGTAAATCTCCCCTTGAAGTGTTGAAAGGAAGGAAGATCGACATCTCTCACCTGAAAGTGTTTGGTTGTGTGTGCTTCGTTCACATACAAGCTAATAAAAGAGGGAAACTTGATCCTTGGGCTGAAAACTGTGTGTTTTTAGGGTATTCATCCACTCAAAAAGAATACAAATGCTACAGCCCCTCCTCTAAAAAGATCATTGTTTCCAGGGATGTTAGATTTGATGAGAATAGTCATTTCTTTGCTGGGAAATTAGATGGTTATAGTCAGGGGGAGTCTCTGTTTAATTTGTTTCTAACTCCCAGCATTCCAATTTATGAGGATGGCGATGTGCCTTCCAATCCTCCTATTGTAGTTCAAGAAGTTCAAGACACAAATCCTGATCTTGAGTGTGATCAAGCTGATGTGCAACCTGTTGTTGATCAAGTTCAACCTAGTCCAGTGGTCATTCGAAGGAATCCCCCACGAGCAAGAGGACCTCCAGCAAGGCTTAAGGATTATGTGACTTACACAACAAGATATCCAATGACAGCCTTTATTTCTTACAAGAAATTTTCTGCTTATCATGTTGCATTCCTTAGCACTCTTGATGCTGCTCATGAACCTCAAAACTTTGTTGAAGCAAATCAATATGAAGTGTGGAAACAAGCTATGACAGATGAAATTCAAGCTCCTAATGAGAATAAAACATGGAGTGTGGTTAAGATTTCTCAAGGGAAGAAGGTTGTAGGTAGTAGATGGGTTTATAAGACCAAGTTTCACTCAGATGGTACTGTAGAAAGACATAAGGCTCGACTGGTAGCTCATGGTTTCACTCAAACATATGGAGTTGATTACAAAGAAACCTTCGCTCCTGTTGCAAAAATGAGTAATGTTAGAGTTCTTCTTTCGGTTGTTGTGAATCATGGTTGGCCTCTCTTTCAAATGGATGTGAAGAATGCTTTTCTAAATGGTGATCTTGAAGAAGAGGTTTATATGAAATTGCCTCCTGGTCACTCTCAGTTTTCTGATCCTAGTATGGTATGTAAACTTCACAAAGCCATTTATGGCTTGAAACAATCCTCTCGAGCTTGGTATGCCAAGCTCAGTTCTGTGCTTGAAGAAGTTGGTTTTCATAGCAGCAATGCAGATTCCTCATTATTTGTTCAAATTGGTTCAACAAGTAAGCTTATGGTGCTTATCTATGTTGATGACTTAATTGTGACAAGTAATAACCTAGAAGAGATTAATGTTCTCAAGCAATCTCTTCGTAGCAAGTTTGCAATTAAGGATTTGGGGCGTCTTAAGTACTTCCTTGGTATAGAAATGGCTACTTCTCACAAAGAGTTGATTCTAAATCAAAGAAAGTGTGTTCTTGATCTGTTGAAAGAGTCAGAGTTATGGGATAGCAAACTAGCTAGCACTCCCCTGGATAGCAAGCTTCACTTTGAGACTTCAAGTGCTTTTCTCTCTGATGTGACATCTTATCAAAGGCTGGTTGGTAAGTAAATCTACCTTACAATCACTTGTCCAGACATTACTTATGTTGTGAGTATTGTTAGCCAGTTTATGCAAGCTCCTACTCAAGCTCATCTTCACATTGTTAAGAGGATTCTTCGCTATCTTAAAGGCTCTGGTGGTAGAGGTATTTTGTTTAAAAACAATGGCAATACTAACATCATTGGCTATACTGATGCGAATTGGGCTGGTAACTCACTTGATCGAAAGTTTACTACTGGTTTTTGCACCTTTATTGGGGGAAATCTAGTTACATGGAAGAGTAAGAAGCAAACGGTTGTGGCTCGTTCCAGTGCAGAAGCTGAATATAGGGCAATGGCTGCTACTGCTTGTGAACTTATTTGGCTGAAGGGTTTGCTCTCTGATTTGGGCCCCCTATAGTCAACCAATCTCTCTCTATTGTGATAATCAAGCTGCCATGCACATTGCTTCTAATCCTGTTTTTCATGAAAGGACCAAGCACATCGAAGTTGATTGTCATTATATTCGAGCTCAAGTTCAGTCCAAGCTCATTGTCACTCATTACACTCGCAGCTATGATCAGCTCGCTGATATCTTCACCAAGTCTCTTTCAACATCCCATTTTCATCGTATTTTGGGCAAGCTTGGCTCAATGAATCCTCTTGATTTAGCTTGAGGGGGAGTATTGAGAGTTAGAGATTAGTTCTAATTGAACTAATCTAGTTCAAGTTGACTTTAGAAGTGTGAGCTGTGTATGACAGCTACAGCTGTGCTACCATGTACTGCTGGTGTGCTATCATGTACTGCTGGTCTCCTTTTTCTGAAGCAACAAGTTGGTTGTTGCTGCTTGTCTCTCTGTTGCTGCAACAAGTTGGTGACCTCGGTCTCGGTGCCACAGCTGTGGCTGTGGCTGAGTTTGCTTTAGCTTCCCTTATACGATTCGCATTGTATCTATATATACTTGTTATTAAACTTTGTAAAGTTTTTATTAAGAAATATAAAATAAAAACTTACGCAATCTTTGTGTTTAGATTTCTTCAGTTTCCTTGTAATCCTTGGGAAGAACATTACAATTAATGGTATTTTGCCATACCGGTATCTCTGCTTGCAATAATCTGTTGGTTGAAGGTAGCCATTAGATTCACTATATAGAAAGATAGAGAGGGAAAGAAGAGATAGGTAGGGGCTTACCGATGATTGCAAAGCGTGAGGCATTGATTCCTTGCAAGTGGCTATCTCTGTAATTGAACTAATCATAGCCCTCGGCTCTGAGCACAGAAATCTCACCTGTAATATGCAGGTAGAGTAAGGAGGGAGAATAGAGATGGGAACAGAAAAATGAAAGCTAAACAAAGTTCATAGCTTATACAGTCTCTCGAGGCTGGCTTGTAAGATCACAAGTGGTTCCGTTCGTATATTGATGCGGGTGATACCTGTATGAAAAGAGCATTATGATAACTCGCATTTAATATCCTCAGTTTGATCTGCAGTAAGTTTTTCTTGTCCATGTTTTCATCTTTTGAGCGTGGATCTTTAAGCAAAGAAATGTCAGAGAGACTCTGGTTAAATGCAGCAGTGGCCTCGGCATCATATACGCCTAAAACAAATTCCTGAACAACCTGTGTTAAGAGAGGAAGTACCGAATTACATAAGTTTCAGAATTTAATTAGTTAGTCTGAAAGAATACCCGTGAGAAATGATCTCATCTAATAATCTGAAGTTATGATGATAAATATTGTTACTAGTCATTAGCTGTCCTACCCAACAATATGAAAGCAACAAACAAATATCTATCTATACCTCAGCAACTACCGTAGATACCATTACAAAAATGAACGAACATCACATAATTAAACCCAAACCTAATACTTAAGTATTCAATCAAATAGCCCAAGATCCTCTAATTCAACATGGTTCCTATTTAACACGCTGGATGCATAATAGACTACTAACTCTCATCATATGTAGTTTTATATTTCTACTGCACGTATCATATTAGGAACTAATAACAAAAGATGGTATAGTTGAAAGTGTGCTCAGAAGCACATAAATGGATACCTTATCATCTTGTCGTAATTTCTTCTGATAGCAAGTATATTTCAAAGGCAAATGAAATCAAATAGTCATGAATCATTAGTACCATGAGGTAGCACCCTTCCCGATCACAATAATTGAAGGTTGGAACTGCAGTCTCATATGCAAATCTTTATGAATAAAGCGAGAAGGTTTTTTTTTTTACTTTGTCAACGGTTAAATTTTTGAAGTACTTATAATGTCTTTAATTGATTAAAATTTTAAAATATGTCTTCTAACAGATAAAGGACAAATTAGTAATTTCAAATGTTAGAAACAAGCAAAATAGAAAAACAGAACGAAAGAAGATTAAAACGTGGGAGGTGGGAGAGAAAAGTGGGGAGGGAAATCAGACTTTGAGCATAACTGTAATAGTACGGTTTGATTAATAAAGCCAGAAGAAAAGTAGGATGATAAAATTTTTGAAGTTCCGAAAAAGCCCAGAGTTTATTAAAACTCTACTCTTCTTAGAGCATCTCTAGTAGTCTAGGTTAGTTTATTGCTAAATTTAACAATAGTTAGGATATTTAACAATCGAAATAGCAATTGTGTTTTAACAGTAATTGCTAAGTGTAAGTTAAGTAATGTTTTTGACGAATCATAAACTGACACGTGGATAAAAAAAGAGAGAAAACATAGGTTTCTCTTTAACAATTCTTGTCTTGCTTGATAAATTTATCAATTCTATTTAACAATTTTAAGAATTAGCAATTTTTTAGACATTCTCTTATAACTCTTATTTATCCTAAAAGTTGAGAAATTTTAATTTATTTTTTAATCCAGCATTCTGCGGGAGAGATACTCTTATCTAATGTGTGATGGATATGATGGTAATTTAACAACAAAAATTCAATGCACCAAACCCTGAAGACAGAAATCGGCGTTCTCCTCACCAAACATACAAACTGCCGCGCGAAAAGAGAACAACTGCCGCGACCACGATCTCGAACTGATCTCAGCAAAACAGCACTGACGCACTACATGTGGGGTTGATCTTCTGATATACTTATGGCCACATCAGTGCTCATCCCTCTCCCAATTTCCAATTCGTACAAAGAAAGTACAAAACAATCGAAGAAAGAAGAACAAGGCAGAATCAAACACGATATAAAAAGAAGGACAAGATCATTATCAAATTGCTTGAGGTCAGACTTCATAATTTTCAGTGGGTAATTTTCGAATTCTATTGTACATTGATTTTCAGATTCACTATTTTTTTTCCTTTTGTGATTGAATCTTGCATGGTTCTGCCAAGAATTTGGGCTTCGTTTGGAAATTGGTTTCACCGTATTGGTGATTCTGCTTTTGTAAGGTTAGTTATGGGAACTGATAATCGATTGAGGTTGGAACGGATAATTGGTATTTGTATATTTTTGGTTCTGGGTTGTGAGTTTAAAGTTCTACAAATGACTTTTTTTCCCTGCCAGGCATCCATTAGTTTGTAGAGTCGAACTAATCAAACTATTGATGTTTTGTTTATAGGGTAATTTTGTGCTGACAAGATGATTCTGATTTGATTTGACAATAGGTATGTTGTTTCTGTGATTTGTAATTCTGGATTGATGAGTTTTCTTATTGTCTTAAGAGAAATTCAATTCAGTATATCTGCTTTTGATATATTAGCATTCCTTTTCTTCTGCTTTTGATTAAATTGGTGGTTAACTCGGAATTTAAATTTGTGGTGTTCTGTATGCTTTCGATTGTCTACTGTATATGTATGACCTTAAAACATGATCCAGGGCATGAACTATAACCTCCCTTTTGTTTGATTACAACAGGAGGGTGAAGTTCTGAGGAGGCAGTAAAAAAATAGCACAATAGGCTGTGTTCAAAGCTACAAAAAAGTGGGCGACATCTTCGTTTAAGGTAATGACCTTTCTCCCTACTGTAAGTTTTAATACGTCATGCTGTAATTTTTGAAGTTGCGCGTTTGTGTTGCAATTGCTGATCCGAACAAAAAAAAAAGATGGAACAATTGGTCTCTTTTAAATTCGCTCTTTCACGGCCATCTCCCTACTTTCTATTAATGTATTTACTTTTGGTTTTGTAGAAAAAGAACTCATACGTGTACAAGTAAAACAATATCGATGTGGACCTTTAGATCCATATTCAGAGTATGCTTTGTAGTTTGTTTTGCGGTTTTTGGATCTATGTACGTATATGTTTCTGTTTTTCTTCTTCTTCTTTTTGCTTTTCAGGTGAGGCAGTAATCAAATATATTACTTACACCATGTTATATATCAATGGCAGATTGGACAGTTGATATAAAATCATGACGAACAAACAAAATTGAAAGCAGGTTGATGACAACGTATTGATCTATATTCAAGGTATCTATACTTCAATCTGCCCAATTATGTCCTTATTGTGTTTCAATAATTTAATTAATATGCCACGTGTATTTAGAAACCTGATACTACTAAGATCTTTTGCTCCATTTTTGTAATGTATCCACTTTTTATTTGATTAAGCATTAACACTTAATCAGTGAATGTCTTTTCATGCAGCAGAAAACACATCTACATTGACCAGAATCACCAGATACTATTGATCGTAGCCCACACTTTACTCTCAACCAATGACCAGACAAGATATGGGTGGAACAAAAAACATATCAATGCAAACATACCAATCTCCCACCATTTTAGGAAGGGCCGCGCTCACGCGTGTGAAATATTTTTTTTTTTGAAATTTGTAGATTGGCATGTCTCGTAAACGACCAATTACTCTACTTTGAGTTGTAATCTTCTTCCATCAATCTTTATTAAAAGACACCATAAGTATGCTCACTTAATATAGCCTAGTGTTTGGGTGTTTGATCAAAATCTAGCCTTCATACACGCGGATGCGCTCATGCCTGTAAATTATCGCTTTCAAATAGTGAAGACCAACATGTCTCTTGAAACGCCAATCATTCTACTTTGATATGTAATCATTTTCTTTTGGCCTTCACTGAAATGTATATTAAGTGTGCTCACTTAATAAAGCCTAATTTTCATGGAACTCCAATAACACAATATAGAGAAAAGCATAGTATAGAAAACTTTTTGACATGCAGACATTAAAAAGAAAAAACAAAAACAAAATAACATTGAACCATAAAATTATGGCAGCCAAGCTCCCAATACAGAAAATAGAAATAAATTTTGTGGAACGCATGTGATTCCAAGTTTCCAACCGTACTAAATTTCATCTATTCAAACCACCACATGTGGTCGAGTTGGTAAGAGCTTAGGTGTGGAACTCTCATACCCAGGTTCGAATCCCAGCCGACGATAATTGAAATTAAATATCAATTTATTCTTGGTGGCCATAAGAGAGGAAGCGTTCTGACATAATCCCAATTTATCCATAAGTAAAACCCAAAATAACTAAATACTTCTACCAACAAAGTAAAACACATGAACAAAAGATAAAACTGATAATTCCTGCATTAGCAGCTTAGTTCAGGAATCACCGAAAAGCAAGAGAATTCAAAAGAAATAATTAAGGAAACACAATAATCACAATCACTCGAATCATAAATGAAATCCTGCAAAAAGCTTAATTCAGGAATTCCACAAAAAATCATACAATTAAGATTAAAGAATCTTCTGCGGACAAGCATAGTTCTAAAGATACTCAAAGCAAGGAATCTAAATGACAACATGTAAGAACATCACACAATCATTTCTCTACTCTTACTTATGAGTTCGCCAACACTTAGTCATCCCTCATAAGTAACCAAACAAACGCGTACTCATGGGTTCGTCAACACTTAGTCATCCCCCATGAAGTACCAGCAGACAGACTAGAGCTCTATACTGACCGTAACCAATCACCCGGCCAAGGCTTGATTCCCGGTCCACCACGAAGGCTCCTAATCTAATACACATAATCACCACTAAGGCACACACATCCACAACTAATGCATACAATCACCACTAAGGCACCACATCCACAACTAATGCAATACAATCACCACTAAGGCACCACATTCACAACTAAGACACATTAACACCACTAAAGCACCAATTCACAACAAAAGCACACATTCACCACTAAGACACCAATTCACAACAAAAACACACATTCACCACTAAGGCACCAACATGAACAAAAGTCCATTTGAAGGATTATATTTTTAAAAGAAAACTTGTTTTCACTTACCATGAGCCGTTGGCGATCAAGCTCATATATTTTAAACAAAACAAAAGATAAACATAAAGTTTTAAATCAAAACATCATCTTCATCATTTAATCATCATAATCATCAATATATAATCACTATCATAAAATCATCATAATCATCATTTAATTATCATCATATAATTACCATGATCATCATCAAATCATCATCATATAATTTCCATGATCATTATCATCATTACATAATCACCAACATTTTCATCAACATTATCATCACTAAAAATCAACATATAATTACCATGATCATTTTCATCATCACATAATCACCAACATTTTCATCACTAAAATCATCATATAATCACCATGATAATTACCATAACCACCATAAGTAAAAAGGTCACAAAGTGAACCTTGGTGAGATTTTACTCACCTCAATAACCCTGCTGCGTCTTCAACAAATCACAAGGGCCGATCCCAAATTACACTTCACAAGTCACTTAAATTACACAAATAATAACTTAGTAACCAACCAACTAAAAAGTAACATTTGCCCTCTTAGCTCAAAACTAAACCCAAAGGTTTGCCCAAAGGAGAGCAACTCTCCTTCAAGACCTCCCAAGGTCTTCGATTCCCAAAACAACACCTCCTGCAACTATCAAAAACTGCTCCTACATTCTAACTCACAAACTCAACAACATCAACGAAAACACTCCAACAACTAAGCATTACATGATCTCAACCTAGCCTATAATATATCAACATGCTCAGAACAACAAGAGCTAGCTAACCCTTGCAACAAAACCTACACACCCTGCCAAACGCGCCGCCACGCGCCACCCTACCAAACTCAAAATCTCAACAAACTTTCAGCAGCAAACTTGTAGATTGAAGCAAGGGAAGCATCTTTTATACCTGAGGTTTCACCCAGTTCGGCCGGAATCGGTTGGAAAACACCTGCAAACTCGCCGGAAAGTTGGAATCCACCGCCGCTAATCTCCGCCGTGAGTCGAGCTTCAAGACTACCTGTAGTCGAACCAGGGTGCCAAGGAGCTCCTATCCCGACCGTTTCCAAACCGCGTCGCCGCCGTCGGAGGTGGGAATCCCGACCGGTCTCCAAGTCGAACTTCCTAGCTTCGGTTCACACGAACCACCACGAATCGAAGCAAGCCACTACCACAGGGAAGGTTGCGCCGCCGAGATGAAGCGACTCCGACCGGTGCCGTCGCCTGAGTCGATCGGAGTTGGCCGGAAAAACCGGGTCAGGTTGGCGGGTTCGGGTCGGGTCGGCTGGAGAACTTTGATACCGAAGGTATCGCGAGAGAGAAGAAGGAGAGAGAGAGAAATGGGTTCCGGAGAATGGAACCCTTAACTTCCATAATAAACCCAAAAAAAACCAAAAAGCCACAAACTTCTAATGACCATAACTTTCTCATACGACATCCGTTTTACGCGTGTCGCGTGTCTACGAACTCATATCGACAAATTCTACAACTTTCGTGAAGGAAGTTTCTCGAGAAACCCTACCGCTTCGGTAAATTATGCAACCGAACTTTTCCTCTCTTCCTTCGAATCTCAAAACACACTAACTTCTAACTTGAAAATTCCCAAATAATATTAGAAACTAATATTAAATTTCCAGGGTATTACATTTGCAGTCTTTTTTTTTTAATAGTAAACAAAAAAGAGAAAGTATCACCACTGTTGCAAGGATCGAAGAATAATCAATCTTTGAATCCTATCCAGAAAAAAAAAAATAATAATCTTTGGCCAATATCACCGTTTAATACATCTTGCATCTACTCAAATTTTCTGTCACAAGACATGCCTATATTGCTACTTGTTTCAATTTTCCGCCAGACAACAACAGTGTTGCTAACTAAATTGATAAATAGCACCTCACTCTCTAGGTCTGCCCTCTATCCCACAAAACCTTTGCAATACCTTTCCATCACCAGCATCCTTCATTGAGAAAAATCAATAGGTCTTAATTTGTGATGATCAGTAATTGTAACTCACACGCTTTGTTCACAAATGAAACCAATTGAATGCAGGCAAGAATATGGATTAACCCAAACTAATCTCATAGCAATACTTATTTCAAAGCAAGTCCATTGTTTGTCGAAGTGAACCAAAACTTACCTCAAATAAAGTTCTTTGCCAACGGAACCAAAACTGTCCTCAAAGCAAGTATTCCTGACATGTACACCGAAGTTTAGGTTAGGCTGTGAACTGTCCTACATAAAAATATAAAAAAATAGATTAGATACACAGCTTAGAGAACGATTGTTAGTTAAATTAGACACAGCTTGCCTATAGATTAATCGTTAAGTATTAAACGTACAATGAATTCATTGTTTTATATGCTCTCATTCTAGAAACTTAGACAACGACATGAACACAATGGCTTGTTTCAATTAGGCACCAATCACATGACTGCAGGCAACGATAAGCTTCTATGCACAGACAATGAAGGTGGACTCTAAACATACCATTTTCAATGTTTCTATTGCTTGTTCCTTAGCAGCATTGTATTACAAATCAACTCTTCTAGTGAACCTACAGATTGTAAGATGAAAAACTCTCAAGATCTCATGGTCATTCCAACAGTCTTATAAAGTTGAGCTAACTAAAACATGAAAAAAAAAAATGAAAAAAAAAAGAAGAAAAAACAGCTAACATAGATATCAACTACCATGAGCTAATATAGAGAACAAAGCCAATAAGACTGACTAAGAAAAACCAAACATTAAAAGCATTCTCAACAAAAATGAAAATTGATTAATTGATAGCGATGCAACATACCTTCTCAGCGTACAATAGAGATGCAGCATACCTTCTTAGTGTAACACCCTAGATTTTCATATCAATTTTCCTTGTATTATTTCCGGAATTAATGAAGGAATATTTATGGAAATTCTTATTGGTTGTGCAAAGTTGAAGTTCGGGAGTATCTTTCTTAGGTGCTCTGTCTTTTAAGAGACCAAAAAGTTGACTTTATTTTCAGTAAGTTATTTGCAAAAACTTCCTTCAAGAAAGTTGTAGAGTTTGGCGATACGAGTTTGTAGACACACGACATGCGTAAATCGGATGTCGTATGAGAAAGTTATGGTCAGAGGAAGTTAGTTTCCGGGTTTGGAAAGTGTATAAGTAGAAAAATGTGTGGGAGTTATTTTTTGGGGAACCCTAAAGTCAGCTCTCTCTCTTCTCTCTCTCCCGCTCCCGAGCTCACCCACACACCAAACTTTGACCGGAGCTATCTCCGCCGTCCGGCCACCGATTGGACCACCGGCGGTCCCATTCGACTCCCAAAGGTGCCCTCTTCAAGGCTGGGCAGCTGCTGCTCGGTGTAGCGCGCCGGAATCGGAGCCCCTTGCCGAAAAAGGGAGCTGCTGCATTCCGATCAGAACCGCCGTATACGGCGGCGACGAGGGGCAACCTTAGGTGAGTTTTGATCCTTTCCTCCTTCTAGTTATGGCTAGGCATAGTTTGAAGCAACTTTTTGAGGTTTTAAGCCTAGATTTGCAGGTTTGGTTTTTGATTTCGTTTTAGAGTTTCGGGGCGTTTTCCGGCCGATTCCGGCCAAACCAGTCAAAACCTCAGGTATTAAAGTTGTTCACCATGCTTCAATCTACAAGTTTCATGTTGTGAGTTTCTCCTAATTCGGAAGTTTTGGGGTGGCGCGTGGCGGCGCGTCCGGCTAAGTTGTGGCCTTAGTTTCCTGTGATTAGGTAGTCCTTGATGCTGTGAGCTTGTTGAGAGGTAGTTTGGCTAGGTGTTGAGCAAGGTTTGCATGTTAGGACATAGGTTTATTTGTTTTGGCTTGGTTAAGTTTGAGTTTAGGTTTGAAAGATTTGTGGCAGCTCTATAGTGTCATTGAGTTCAACGACTTTGGGAAGTTGTCCTCCCATGAGCTAAGAGTTAGTTTAAGGGTATTGTGTAATCCTTTAGTACTTTGGTTTCTAAGGTTTTTAATTGTGTGATTTTAGGTGATTTGTGATTTTGTGATTGGTTTGCCTTCGTTGTGTTGGAGGTTTTGCAGCAGGATATCTAGGTGAGTAAATCTCACCATGGTTCACTTTTGAACCTAATTTTATTATGGTCATTGGATGTTGATGTTGAATTTAATAATGTGCTATTAATTGTTTTTAAATATATGAGTTTTATCGCCAACGGCACATAGGTAAGATTAAAACCAATTTTCCTCATATGTTTATTTTTGATGTAATTTTATTGATTTTTGATAAGTTATTCTTGTGAAATAATATATAATGTTCATATAATTATATCCTTGTGAAGGATATAATTTATAATATGAATCATGTGTTGTTGATGATGATGTGGTGATATAGTGATTTGTTGTTCAAAATAGTCAAACTGGGTTCCAAGCCTTTAACCGGGTGATTGGTTACGGTTATGATGAAATTTTATTTTCTGATTTTTATTGGACAATCAAACTAGGATTCAAGCCTTTGGCCGGGTGATTGGTTACGGTTAGGAATAGACCTCTAGTCCGTGTGTCAGTGTAAGTCATGGGAGATACTTTATGGTATCTGGGACTCATGGGTACACAATTTGTTATTGTAGGTCATGAGAGGTATTTATTAAATATCTAGGACTCATGGGTACATTTCTTTGGTAATGTGTTGGATTTGTGGTTTTGAATTATTGATTAAATCTCTCTTGTGGAATGTTGGATGTGATAAATGTTGTGTTATTTTTTAGTTTACTCATACGAGCTTTGTAGCTTACCGGGTTTGTTATTTTACAATCCCGGTGCATTAATTATTGGTGTAGAGGTTAGACTTGCAGGTGAGGATTAGCAGGGTTGATGTCAAGACCCACCCCGAATTTCACCCTGAAACCCGAGGTAAGTCCTGCGGGGACCACCTCCAAGGAAAATTTACCAAAGAACTCGGCAAACCTCCCTTGAAAATGGACAACCCTAACCCGGAAAAATATAGAACACCCTCTTAACCAAAATATCAATCTTCAACTCAATCCAAATAACCGAATAAAATAATACACAATTATTTTTCTGAAAGTATTCAGAGCTACTACAAGAAAGACAACGGAAGCTGATAAAAATCCTAGTGGGTTAAACAGATAACCTGCTGGCGAACAGTAGCGGAAAGATGGGTGACTATGCCTCGTCGCCTTCTTCTAGTCCCCACCCGAACTCTGCAGACTGGGCATTTAAAAACGAAGAAAAGGCCCAGGGGAAAAATATTTAATTACGTCAGAGTGAGTGGGCAAAAGTAATTTCGACAAACAATAATATTTCTCTAAGAAAACTTTAAAGGAAAGCGCTATATGCAAGCGACAGCTTAAAAGCTTAACTCAAAAATTCTTGACTGGTGTCTCGACTCCTAAACTTCAGAAAATGGCCTCTCAGGCTAGAATTATAAATATATCAGTATGTATATATACTCGTCATACTCCTTGTATGATTTCTTTGAAGAGATATAAGGAAAACATAAATTAATACAAGGCTACTACGCTCGCGTCTAACGCTCACGTCACCCCATAATGACATTTTTCCTCATTATGGGGGAACCGCACGAGTGGATATATATATATATATATATATATATATATATATATATATATACGTGCTGACTCCTTGTACGAATTCTAGGAATGAATACGAAAAATAGAAAGTCGTACAAGGCTACGACGCTGGCGTCTAACGCTCACGTCACCCCATAATGACATTTTTCCTCATTGTGGGGGGAAATCACGTATAGCTAGCTAGCGTTGACTTATATACATATTATTCTCATAAACGTCAATAAATGAGTATAAACACCGAAATGCTCAATTTCCGGTTAAATCCCAACAAAAGAAATTATTCAACAATAAAACATTTCAAGCACATTATTTAAAACAAAGGTCCACTCACAACTTAGGCCTAAGCCTGATGTCGGTCGGAGGTTTCTTCCGCTCGGGCCTCCTTACATCCTGTTCCAAAACATAAATAAATCCTTAAATAAAACATCGACGCTTAAAGAAAATAGGCATAATTAAATATGAGTTTTTCGCGCTCAACCATGCCTATCGCCCTAAATCTTAACTTCATTGCCAACCATAAAGCTCCACAATTTTTCCGACATCCTCAAAAGCACATTCTACCTTCCTAACCATAAATAATCCAATAGCCGGATTTTTAACTTATTAATCCGCCAAAAATACCAAACTTTAACAATTTTCAAACCTATCCAAAACTCCTCCAAAAATTCTAAAACTCATTTCATTAAACTCCTCATAAAATTCCCCACTAAAAACAATTTTTCAGCGGCGGCGCCGGCCGGCGGCCAGCTGCGGCGACCTCCAATACCCATCAAAATTTGGCAGCACATTCCTCTCAACCTCCTCTACAACATTCCTAACTAGCACAAACTCCAATTCTAAGCCTAACCATGTCAATCGAACGAAAACAACAATAAAAACCCTAGAATTTCCTTTACCGATTTCTCCTTACCTAGCTCAAGAGGGAGCGAATCCTTTGGAGGGATTGGAGCACGGGAGGAGGGCTTCCTTTAGAGCCAAGGATCGCCAGCTATGGCGGCCGGAGGAGGAAGTTCCGGGGAGAAAACACTTTCGGCAGTCGGACCTTTCGGGGTTGATTTCTCCTTCACGGCGGCGCTAGGGAGGCTGCCACCGGTCTAGAACGGAAGCTGGGTCGGAGACTGATCGTTTGGGACCGGTGCGGCGGCGAACGATGGCCGGACGGCGGCGGACGACGGCCGAAAAGTTTCGACAGTGAAGGCTCGGGGAGAGAGAGAGAAGCGGGAGGTAGAGAGAGAAAGGAGAGAGGAAAGAAAAACGGGCTTGGCCCAAACCGGTTCCAACCCACCATTAAAAACCCACTCCAAAATTAACACCCCAATAAAAATTACCTTTTACTAGCTAAAATTTACCGTTTTTACCGTCGTCACATTTTTCTCTCCTACGAATAATTCCTTCGAAATAATCGTCCCCCAAAACCTCTATGGAGACCAATTAAACTAAAAACTCAATGACGAAGACGGTAAAACTCTTATTAACACTATGCTAATAAATAAGGTAAAATTTAAGAGTCGGGGCGTGACAGTTGTGGCGGAGGCTTAGTGGCAGGATTCTTTTCGGTTTTTGCTTTACTCTTTATAGTTTTGTTAATTTGGTAGACAGTATTAAACTCATGAGATTGTTCTCATGTTCTTGTGTTGCAAGTTGATGTAAACAAGTGTAATATTTAACTCAGTGATGTGTTGTATGATATTTATTTTTCCGTTATTGAATTCTAGATATTTGGGATTGTTGTTGAAACAGGTTAGGATATTTATATTTTAAGTTAGATCATGCCAAAAATTTTGAAAATTATCTTTCGAAAATTGGGGTGTGACACTTAGTGCACAATAGAGATGCGTCTTTGTGACTGTTGCTTTATCTGCTTAATAGTCATCAATTTTTTATTTGGTTATTCTCAATCAAGAGATCAAATGTTTTATGCACTCAGTAGGAATCAAATGTAAGGAAACCAATTTGATTATGATTGTCCCAAGTATTGTCTATCATTGATTATGGACAGAAATACGACACTAAAAGTACTTCTACATTACAAAACCACATTATCAGCACATGTACTACATTATCATGCTCTCCAATACCAGATGAAATTCTTATATTAAACTATGGAATTCTTATATTAGACTTCTGGTTTTTACAGATACTTTCAAAGGAGATTTAGTGCAACCCGTTTCAGTATCGTTCACAGAATTACTACTCATTTAAAAAAAGACTATTAGTAAAGTAATACCAGAAAATAAAACCGATGTATAAAGCACCTTACGAACAAAAACACTATCTTATTAACGACACCATTCTTTGCATAAGACATCTTATTTAAAGATGACTAATGAAGAGATCTCAGGTTTTTAATGAGACCTCATTTGTACCAAAACTTGTTAGAATCACAATGACACCAATCCATTACATTTCATAACCAACGAACAAAACCCAGATAACCAACTTACACCCTTTCAACAACAGTTCTCATCCCCATTGACACACACACACACACACACACACACACACATATATATATATATATATATATATATATATATATATATATATTAAATCCAAGAGTAATAAAGCAATAACCTATAAACGAATGATGGAATCTGTGAGTGATAAACATACATGGTTGTCAGTTAGTCCACGGTTTGGAGCCGCTCTTATCTCTTTAACTCCATGTCCCTTCACTCTTAGCCGTCTCAGCACTGCAACACAGAAGAACAGGCACGCAAAAAAAAAAAAATCATATGCAGAACTTTAGACCCACAACCCTTAACCAAATATATGGAAGGGAAAAGTGAAAACCTTATGGGCAATTATCAATTCTTACCTCAGTCGATTATCAGTTCCAACCTCCGCCGACTTGATAGCAATTTTCTCCTCGTCCTGAGTCGCTCTGCTCCTTCTTTCTCTTCTGTTTGGTTTTCTTTCTGTAAACTGGAAGAGGGATGAATAGTGGTGTATCCATTTGTACTCCGAATGACTCTGACGATTGTTCCCGGCAGTTATTCGGCAGTTATCCTGAAGAATGAAGATCGTGGGCGACTGCGTCCCTTCTTCTCTCTGTTTTTCTCTCTTCCTCTCTTCAGTGGAAACATCTCTTCTCTGTACTATTATTTGTGTTGGGTTTTAATTTGCAAGATTACAATAACATCCTTCAAATGATATTTACACATATTGAAATATTAATAAAACTGGGGTGTTTCAGGTACTTCAAAAATTTAACCATGTCAAAAGTAAAGAGCCCTTCTGGCTTTATTAATAGAAATCTTGACTTAATCAATACATGGTTGCATGGTTCTGCCAAGAATTTGGGCTTCGTTTGGAAATTGGTTTCACCGTATTGGTGATTCTGCTTTTGTAAGGTTAGTTATGGGAACACATTCACTCCCACCATTGCCACCTTTAGTGATTTGATTATTCTGTTCAAAGAACATGCTAAATCATTAAGTTGGGTAAAAATAATAGGGTAAAAAGAGCATTGGGTGGTTTTCAGCCCAATTCCTTAGCTGAGTTCGGATGTTGCCGGCCGAAAATATCAGCTATTTTTAGTAGTCACTTACCGAAAATCTTTACCCATTTCGGTTGTGAAGGTCCGAAATTTCTACTCATATTCGTTGCTTTGTTACCGAATACAAGGCATTTTTTCGGTTGTTGTTGCCTGAATGGTATACGGACGAACTACAAAACAAATACATACATACATATGTGGGTTAATTTATTTTCAATCATATTCAAAATGTACATACCTTATTAGAAGCATCCGAAACCATAGTTGCACACCCAACTTCATCAATATCCAGGTATTAAACCCTTGAAGCACAACAATATAGTGAAATGTGAAAAGTCGTTTAAGGTTTTGTTGGAACCAACAATGTGTTTACGTTAAACTTAAACTGCTTGGTACATATAGAAATTACTAGCTAAAAGAATTTTAAAATTTTAGGTTTCTTTTGTTATTATCTTAATAATGATGACTATAAATGTTATTTCAGATGATAAAATTGTCTTTTCAATAAAGTTTATTTTGCTGGGTCTATTTAGTATTTTGCTGGGTACATTTAGCAGCGCCCTTTAGCAAATCATAAATCGTAATGTAGGGTTCTTCCGAAAAAAAAAATATATATCAGAAAGTTGAAAAGGAAAATGGATGTAGCAATATAGGATTGACATGTAAAAGAATTTTTGAGTATATTCTTAAGTGCAATTCAAGGCAAAGAATGATTCTATTCTGATTCTTGCAAGTTCATTGTCCTCAATTATGCCTTCTCATGTTTGTTTACTAAAAGACTTTGCAAATAGAGGCCAATATTCATGTTGGGAAGAAAGACATGTGATTCATAGCTTGGAGGAAAGACGTGAAATAGGCTTTTATTATTTAATAGGCTTTTATTATTTTCTCACGTAACGATCGAATGAAATGATCACATATCAAACTAAAATACATATTTCCTGCACGTGTCAAGTCAAAAACGATTATACACACGCGTGAACGCGGCCCTTACGCGTGCAGGAATGCTAGTATGTACTTAAATACGATCACTTTTTATAATTTTTTGTCTGATAAAGATACAAGCTCTTACAAGCAGGTCCAGACCTGAGGAAAGGCATAAGAGGCCGCCGCCTCAAGCCCAAAATTTTGGGGTACAAATTGGGGCACATTTTTTTTTGGTGTTTTCGTTAAACAAAAGCCCACCACATGGGATCTCAAATCCTCACCGTCCAAACACATGCCGCATGCGTGTGTTCACACACTATTTCAGTCTTTAATTTCTTTTTTTTTCTGACGAGTCTTAAATTGTGAACCTAAAAAAGAGTGGGGGTCACATTACCCAATAAGTTTTTGTAACAATACATGCATAAATCAATTACTATAAAAAGAGTGGGGTTCACATCACCTAATAAGTTTTTGTAACAGTACATGCATAAATCAATTACTATAAAAAGAGTATGGTTGGAGAGTGAAGACTCGGAGCTAGTCGGGAGGGTTGAACAAGAAGCCAGGTTTTGGGTTTAGGGGCTTTGAGGTGAGAGCAAGTCCACCTTTGGTGAAATTTACCAAAAAGACATCACTTCATATTTACAAGAACTTGAAAAAGATGTTAATATTGTATTAGAACAATTTTAGTTTTCTTATTTATGTACTGAGACTTATGGTTTAGGGTTTACAAATTAAACTAAGTCATTTTTAAATATTCGTGTGGTACAATTTTGTATAGTCGTCGTCATCAATTTTTTTCTTGTATGACCATTAAAAGGCATCAATTTTCAAACTCACCTCAGGTCTTCAAATCTCAGATCCGGCTCTGCTTACAAGGCTCTACATATACTCCCACTAGCAGACCTTCTCTAGGAAAAAAATAAAAAAAAGGCAAGAAGATAAGATCCATACCTATCCAGAAAATGGCTTAGGAAGACATTCAGCACATGTTTCATTAACTGATCTTTATTCCCGATGACGTGGCACATTTCCATCACAATATACCTCCTATAAAAACAATGAATGAAATAGGAAACAGATACTTCATGATAAAAAAATAAGAGATATAACACTAAACTACCATTTGAATGTATAAATAATAAAATAGTCTTCAAATGTTTCACATGATAAAAATGTCATCATTAAAACATGTTATATGATAAGATGGTTACCTCATAACATCTTAAATAATAAAAATGTCTATTTTCACACTTTTTATATTACCATTCTACCCTCCTCTATAATCTCCTTCATCAGTTTATCTCTCTCTCTCTCTCTCTCTCTCTCTCTCTCTCTCCTCTCTCTCTCCTCTCTCTCCTATCGCCGACGATCGTCGACATGGATCGTGAACAGAGCTCCAGTCTTCGATTGCAAATACATGCATAATTTGGTACTTTTTAGATGTGCAACTAACGCGCAATGTAACACGGCCATTAAAGAAAGGAGAAGTATTTAGACCTCAAGTATCGTACCACGGGGATTGAAAGGCTAACCACAATTCTTAGGTAATCGGCAATAAGTCACTAATGCAAACAAAGAAAGAAAAGAAAATAAAGAAAAATGCTGCTCTAACCAAGCCTTAGCAATGCTCGGCCTCGGTTCTCACCAAGGCCTAATTAATACTAATGCCTAGTGATGACTATTTACAATGAGTAGAGATTTCGAAATTGTGATTTTAATTTTTGAGTGAAAAATACTAAAAACTAAATTAACAATGACAAATAAAAATGAAGGAAAATAAAAGAGAAAGATTTGGGTTCTAGGGATCGCTCTAGCAATTTCAATGCAATGAACAATTTCAAGCAAATAAACATATCTTCATAAGTACCAAATCCTGTACTTAATGCCGGTCAAGGCCACTAAGCCGAACTTCCTCAAGGGTATTCACATTTCCGGTTAAGGCAAACATGAACTCTCTAGTTCATGGACTAGTACCTTATCAATGGCTACCAAAACATGAACCAAAGGCGAAGAGTTCTAGAAGTTAGGGATTTAAGCATGCATGCAATAGTTACTACCTAGAATGTCACGATTACATAGTTCCGTACCTAATGCCGGTCAAGGTCACTAAGTCAATTTCTCCTATTTGGTATCCACTCTTCCAATCAAGGCAAGAATAAACTCTCTAATCACAATTAGCATGCCTTGTTAGTGCCACAAAAATAGGACTAAAGGCGAAGAGTACAAGAGAATAGAAACATAGCAATCATTAATTCCCGATTAAGCAACTACTTGACACACCACACTAATTATAAGAAGCTAGTGAACAAAAGAACCACCAATTGAGTCACACATCACAAATCTAAACACATAACAAAGAGAGTGGTCAATTCCCTAAATTCATGCATCAAGAATCAATAAGCATAGTAATTAGAGTGCACTCATATGAAAATACGATATATATATATATATATATATATATATATATATATATATATATATATATATATATATATATATATTACCAAGCAAATATGTTCATTACATAAAAATTGAGCTAGAGGTAGAAGCCCTAGCTCCCACAAAGAGTTCTACTCACTACCCATAAATACATACATCATCAAATCCATCAATTGTATACAAATAAAAGAGAAAGAGGTAGAGAAGAGGGAGAACAACCAAGTAAGTCACAAATGCTAAATAGCATATATAACAAGCCTTGGAATTATGATTTCTCCCTTTTACCCAAATGGTGATTAAACATCTTGCTTCTCCTTTACTTGACAAAATTAATGGTGGGTGAGTACTCTTTCAAATGCCCAAAATAAATTACAAGGAACTAGAGAAGAATTGAAGAGGAGGGGACGGGATGGTGAATGTTGGGAGAGGGCAGCAGCCCTCCCCTTTTCGTTTTTGAGTAGTGCGGCTCTCTTTTCTCCCCCGAGAGAATGAGATGCTAGGTTTTTATTGAAGAGAAATTTAAAGTCATTTAGTTCTTATAAACTTGAGTATCTTAACATCACAATGTTATCTCAAGTTTTTAATTTGACTGAATTTAAGTATATAGAGTAATTTATTCTGTTAGTCGACCAACAAAATTTGAAGGGTACTTTTGCCCTTTCATACTTGAGAGTGTAATTAGGGGCCCTCCCCAAATCACCTTCACCAATCCAACTACTATGGGTTTCAAATCCCTCTTCTCCCGAAAGAAGTCCACCACCGCCGCCGCCTCTTACGCCGCCACGCCCTTGGTGATGCGCTCGCCGTCGTTCGGCAAGCCCTTGATCCTAGAGGTGTACGCCGATTAATTGACATAAGGTCTAGCTTAATTAACTTGTTTGAGTACGTAATTGTGTAAAAATACACGTAATTAATGCACTCCGTCGGAGCTCCAGCGAACCCCGCTTCCCCTCAGCCGATGCCTCCTCTCCGCTGGGCTCAGCCGCCGCATCTCCCTCTCCATCCCCTGTGTCTCTAGGCCGCGCTAGTCGACGACCTAGAGAGAATTGAAAAGATGAAGTTTCTGAGTTTTTCCGACCTTGTTTTGTGTTTTCCGGCGACCGTCGAATTCAACTCAGGTATCAAAGTTTGTCTAATTGTCGAGCTTCACCTCCTTACTGAATTTGAGTTTGGTTGAGTTATGAAGAACTGGGATCATGGATATGGATTATGAACTGGGGTGGTGTATGCATTTGGATATGTAAATAATTGTTGTAGCTATTGTTGCTGATCTGATTGTTTTTTTGCTACATTTTGGTAAAGCAACAAAAGGTGACTTGTTGAGGATTTGCTTTTTCTGTTTGTTTTCACCGGTTATTAGGATTGTAGAGAAGTTAAACATGGGTGTTTTTGGTCATGTCTTAGTAATTGAGCATTCATCATATGAAGTGCATGAATCTGAATCAGGGAGTTTAAGCTAGAAAGTAGTAACCTAACTTGGCAATAATATGGGCAAATAGCAAATGTAGCAACCAAGGTGTAGTTAGATTTTAGAAGGTGGATTTGGATGATAAAATTTGCAAATGGGAGTAGTTACATGATTCCGGGGATTGCGTACTATGCTTACAAAGGATACAAAACAAGGCTTCTCCAACATACCACCTGTGTAGCAGCTCCCTTACCCTGCTTCAACTTCACATGTACAAACTCTCTTTTATGTTCTTTTCTTTGTTAGCCTTTTGATCTATAATAGGTTAGAATTATATTGTTGTTGGGATCTAGGATCAACGATTAGTTGCATTTAAAATTTTTCGCAACGTCAATTCAGTTCAAGTTCCATAGTTATTGTTTGTTCTTGGCACTTCTAAGATGGTTTATCAAATTATCAATCAAGTAAACTTAATCAATTATTGCCAGTAAATACCTAAAACCTGCTGCTTAATAGTTAGACCTCGATGACCACCTATCTTTCAATTTACTTGTTTGGTTTATAATCCTAGGTTGCACTATTGTCTTTTAATGATGTTTTGAGAACTTCACAATTTGCAGGAACATAGGGAAAATGAAAGAGAGAGAGACTGCTAGGACAAAGTTTACAATTAGCTTTTGTACAAGACTACAAGGTATGCAATTTTCTGATTACTTATGGACAATATATGCACTTTGTACATGGGTTTCCATAGTCTTAAATGGGGATTACAATAAAGATTAAGTGAACCTTGTAATTGAACTATCATTTGGCTGTAAGAATTTAGTACGATATGATTCAAGGTTTCTCAGGATTTTTATTACTTTCATTTCTCTGTTACCTTCTCTTTTGCTCAAAGTGTAGTTGTCTCTGTATTTTTAGATGAGAATCATGGTTAACAGAAGTGTACAGAACCCTTTAGTGCTTTCCTCTGCCTTTTAAGTAATTGTAACATGGTGTATCATCCGAATAAAATTAGTCAATTGTTGTCATTCAATACCAGAAACACAAACTAGTTTTGTTAGTATGTGTCTAATATACAAGTTCATCTGTCCAAACTAATGCTCTCTTTCTTTGATGTTTTGGGGGTTCTCCTTTTGGTTTCGAAGCCAAATTCCTCAGCACCCTTCTCCAGCAAGCCAACGAAGACTAGGAGGTTGATGAACCAGGCGGGAATGACAAAGAGCCTGCGGAGGAGTCAGAGGGATTGATGAGTCAAGGCGAGGGAGAATCGTTTGGATTTGAACAGTTACATGATTAGTTACATGAACAGTTACATAGTCAGTTACGTTGCTTTCAACAATTACTTGACTAGTTACATATTATCATTTGGATTGTGTAATTATTATGTGTACCTGACTTGTGTAACTACATTAAACTACCTATGTAACTATATATGGTCAGCTACATTTGCATTTACTAGTTACATGTCCAGTTACTTTTGCATTTGAGTATGTTGTTATGGCCAAGAAGCATAAAGTGTCCGTTGCGGTTCAACAACATGCTAAAAGCAGCGGAATGTTGCTGTCACGGTGCAATGACACACTGCAATTATTATTTACTTGATTTATGTAACTACATTAAGTTACCTATGTAACTATCCATCATAGTTACCTGAGTAGTTACATACATGCTACATAACCAGTTACATATATTGACATACACAGAATGCAAAAGAAAGCAAAGCAATGTCTATTAATTGAAATCTGTTCAAAACATTTAATCTTTCATGTAGCTATTCAAACAGAATAGAACACTTTGCTCTCAACTTCCTGCTCCTTATATATTGAAAAATTTGCTCAATGTATGATATGTAATGCTTCCTATATGAAACTAAACTAGAGAAAATCTACATTAGAACTTCATCCTTCTTTAGTGTCTTCTTTATGTTTTGTTGCTTGCAAAGTTTGGCCAGTCGTTCATCATCACCCTCTTCATCAACTATCTTCTTTTTCTTCTTTGCCTCTTCATCAACTGTTTTCTCTTTTTTTTTTCTTTGCCTCTTTATCAACTCTGCCTTCTTTTTTTTTCTTTGCTTCTTGTATGTCAGCATCTCTGTCATTTGTATCTCTTTCTCTGTTATTCTTTTCCATCATCTTCTTCTACACAAAATTGTCTGATATGTTAGCTTATCACACCTTAAAACACTTATTGTAACTACATATGTATCTACCAATGTAACTACTCATGTAACTAGAAGATTGACAGTTACATGGGTAGTTACATTCAGGTTTTCAAAACAGTTATTGTAACTGCATTTGTATCTAAATATGTATCTTTTTTTTTTCTTTGCTTGTTGCTACATGGCTGTTTAGATGTGCAGTTTACATTCAACTACTTATGCAACTACATATGTATCTACCAATGTAACTACCCATGTATGTAACTATCCATGTAACTATGCATGTAACTATCCATCTATGTAACGATGGATGTAACTATGCATGTAACTATCAATGTAACTATCCATCTATGTAACTATGCATGTAACTATCCATCTATGTAACTGTGCATGTAACTATCCATGTAACTATCGATGAAGCTATGCATGTAACTATCCATGTAACTATGCATGTAACTATCCATCTATGTAACTATCCATATAACTATGCATGTAACTATCCATGTAACTATGCATGTAACTATTCATGTAACTATTCATCTATGTAACTATGCATGTAACTATCCATCTATGAAATTATCCATGTAACTATTCATCTATGTAACTATCCATATAACTATGCATGTAACTATCCATGTAATTATCCATTTATGTAACTATGCATGTAACTATCCATATATGTAACTATTTACATAATATTGCCACACTCACTGATACTTTTTACAATAAAGTATCACTCCACAACTTGCTAAATGAGCTAAGATAGTACAATTCCTGTAGCAGTAGAAAGTCTGAGTAATACACTATATATCTCATCTCATGTCACTATGCTCCTAGAAAAGTAGGAATACGTTCACTTTAAGGCTAAATCTTTATTGCATATAACAAAACTATCATGCCTAGAGTTCTACCAAAAAGGTACTAATGGAATGGAATACAAGTATCATATTTAGGTTCATACATAGTTCTATCATCTAAGTCAAAATATTAGAGGTTCAAACGTAGCTTTCACACAAGAGACAAATGTAAAAACAGATGTTCTACACAATTATAAAGAATAAAATAGGATTTAGAAAGAGTCAGATGTTTGAGCGATGAAATCCAAATAAATTCTTGTAAAAATAGATAGAACAACCGAGGGTTGAGACTACGGATTTGCATAAGCAATTTAGAAGTCATCCAACCACAGCTATCTTAAAAAATGCAAATACAATGTAACAACATAGACATATGCACTGTCATCCTAAATTGCAGCAACTGAAAAAAGACATATCCTGGATGTGTTTTATCGGAAAAAAAAAATTGAGAATCCTATAGAACATACTTGATCACCATCCTTGACCCCAAAATTCCGAATATGCGCTCTGTCATTAGTTGATACCACACTTGAATCCAGTAGGGCACCATAATTCATTCACAAACATTTTATCAAGTACCTGGTGTGCATAACAAAATTCACCGTGATCTTCTAGTAAAACCAATTCATAAGCATCACATATCAATGCCCAATCGACTAAACAACTTGTGTATTTCTACGCAATTTCGATACCTTGCTACCAAACATAGACGATCTCATGTCAATTCGGAGCAAATGAAATCGACGGCGACGAGCCAATACGGCGAGGAAGAGAAAGGCGCCAGTGGCGACTCTGACAATGACGAGAGGTTCAGAGAGGTTGGCGGAGATCTCGTCGGCGAGTTCAGAGACTCGGGTCTGCGTTCCAAAAGAGGTCTTCGACGGAGACTTCCCAAACACATACGATGTAGTCACCGGAGAGCGACGAGTGTCGGTTTGGTGATGAAGTTGTAACAGCGACGATGGGGATGAAAAAGAGAAGTGCTGGTGGCGGGGTTTGAGAGAGAGAGAGAAGGAGATGGTGGTGATCTGAAATGGATTTGGGATTTGGAAGAGATATGGATTCGCCTTGAGAGGGATAGAGATTTGATGGTTTCCGTCAGTGGCATAGATCGTAATTTGTTTTATTTTTATGGACAACGCTTTAAGGAATTTAAATAGGTATATTGTTTTATCATCGATAAATATTTATTAACAATTTTATCATTTGTTACTTCTAAAAGTACATTTTTATCATTAACCCGAAAGAATATAAATATATATATATATATATATATATATATATATATATATATATATATATATATTTGGCAAATCAACAATTACCCTTGTCGGCTTTTAGCTTTTGCCAAACAACAATTAGCACTGCCAATTTAATTGGCAAATCAACAATTGCCTTTGTCCAAATGGTGCAATTGCTCTAAGCGATCAGATAACATATATGATCCATCCAAAGGTGCATGTATAAGAAATCGTACAAGAGATCGATTAACAAAAATCACGACAAACAAGTTAATGCTGGAGGCATATTGTTACAAATTTATTTTGCAGAATATTGCTTCATATATTGTATGCCAGACAAAGAATTGAATCAGGATCGAAAGTCGATCAAAAATGATAACTTAGCAACGATTAGTCCTGTCTAGTTACACAATGCTTCAAAAGCACTAGAATCAAGTTTCCCAGTCTTAGTTATATCTAACAATTTTAGGGGTAGAGGAAACTTGTAAAACATGACATCCCTCAAGTAGTTTAGTTATGAACTTAAGAGTTAAGATGAAGTGTTGAGATGGATCATAGATATATAGTGAGATATGGTGAATGCTGATCATTAGATTAATGAAGGGTAGCCACTAGCTACTTTTTTTAATTGGTTTTGCTGCTTTTGCCAAGGGCGTCTGACCAAGCTCTTCTACTATCCAGAACTGAAACGCAATCAAAAGGCTATATGATCAATGACTTCAATTTCTCTCATATATTTGAGGCAAGTAGCTCCTTGCTATCAAGCTTGTGTCACTTTTGCCATGTTTTTTTTTTTTTTTCTTTTCCTTTTTCTCGTTTGGTTTTATACCAACGTACTGGTTCTATTGAGGGGTCTCAAATGTACAAAAAATCGATGTTTGTTACATGCTATGGTGCTTATATTCAGCAGGTTAGTGTCAACAATTGTTAATGCATGTCGCTGGCAAGAAAAAATTGATCAAAACCACTGTGGAGGGAAAATAAATGATTAAGATGACCAGAACAGATCGATGTTAACAATCCAAACTCTAACAATATAGCAGAATCAACCCAGAAGGCAAATTCGATATTGTTGATGGTGCTAGAGATCAGTAAACGTATAGTTGTTGCTGTTTCAGAAAGATACTAACATAAAGTCAGAAAGAGCACTGAAACTCTTCACCAATGCAGGCATCAGAATCTAAAAGGAAGCAAACAACAAAGATCCAAAATCTATTTGCATCACAACTATAACAATGCAGCATCACAATCTAAAGGGATACACACAAAACATAAATATAGACACTGAACTACCGATTTCCTCAACAAGCAGATCCATATTGACAGTCTATCAACAAAACACAAAAAGTTTACAAGAAAACTTTTTCCCCTATATTTTAGTAAGAAGGTGAATCTCGAGCTTGGCCTAGTTAAAGTCATGGGTTCACAGAGCTTGGCTTAGTTTTTCAACCCAAAAAAGACCAGAGAGATTAGGAAACAAAAGCCAAAACAGTACAGACAAGAACTTGAATTGAAGAAAAAGAGTAGATGAAACTTGATCAGATATTATTATTCATCATAAAGTCAACCAGAAAAGTGGGGGATTGATACAACTAGATAGGTACAAACCATAAGTTTCGAGGACAGCAATATATCTTATGCTACCAGTCCACATCCCCCAGAAACTTCCATATCGCATACCTTAATTAAAACTTGCTACTTATTCAATGCAGTATTGAGTCTCAAACCAAACATGGTAGCAGTTGAGGCATGAAGCCAAGTCTCTACTGAGACAAGGAGTTCCCAACATCTATCACAAACCGATACCTGACATCCGCTTTGGCAAGCCGCTCCATAGCTGTGTTAATGTAATCCATTTTAATCAGCTCGATTTCAGAGGTAATGTTGTGTTTGGCACAAAAGTCAAGCATCTCCTGCGTCTCTTTTATCCCTCCAAAGTCACTTCCACCAACAAGCTTCCTCCCTATAAACATGAGAATTTGATCCTTTCGTATCTTTATTCTCAGTAGAAAGAACATGGTACTCGCAAATTTACATATCACTTAACATTGTGGGAATAAATTTATTTAGACTTTATAGTGACTGGTTTTAAAAGAGGAGGGAAAGAAAAACGAAACTTATAGAATTGTTAGTTGGTGGTAAACACGTACCTAGAACCAATGGAAAAAGAGGCAACTCCAGTGGCATATTAGGCAAACCCACAGTAATCAGCTTGCCATTCAACTTAAGTAGACCAATTAATGGAGCAAGGGCATGTACTGCAGATACTGTGTCAATTATGTAATCCATGGTACCCATCGCTGCCTGAACAGTAGAAATTGAAAATAACACTTATATTAAACATTTGCCAAGAAGCAACCATAACATTACCATTTTGAATTTTTCTTTGATTTATCATTAGCGCATTACCTTCAGTTGTGCAGGGTCAGTTGAAACAACAAAAGAATCAGCCCCAAGTCTGTTAATAGCCTCTTCCTCCTTAGCTGGGGAAGTACTGATGACGGTTACCTTCAAACCAAATGCCTTACCAATTTTGACAGCAATATGACCAAGTCCACCAAGTCCTGCCACACCCAAATGCTTTCCAGGCTCTGTCATGCTGTAATACTTCATTGGACTATACACAGTGATCCCAGCACATAGAAGTGGAGCACCAGAATCCAGGGGTAAGTTATCGGGAAAGCGGAGCACATAGCGATGGTCAACAACAATCATATCAGAATAACCACCATAAGTTTTAGTTTTGTCATGATTAAGGGAGTTATAAGTGAATATCACTTTGGGGCAATAGTTCTCCAAGTCCTGCTGGCAGGGCTCACATGTGTTGCAGGATCCAACTATAACCCCAACTCCTACACGATCACCTTCTTTGAATTTCGTCACACTTTTCCCAGTTTTGGTCACAACACCAACAATTTCATGCCTATAACATCCATTAAAATGCTTAGCACACATTGAACAAACTTTTACTAAGAACAATGCAATAAATAAGCCGAATTGCCGCATATATGTACTAGCATTGCATGTTGTATGTAATAGGACAGTCATAATTCTATATTGGAAGTCATTTATCTATACAAGTGAATTCTGAAAATCACAGAGCTGATTTAAGCTTGAGATAGAAAGATGGAAGATATATCTTGAAACTCAATGTATTAACCAAACATCCAATCACCAGTACATGGTTCATATTGATGCAAACAGAAAATTGTGAAGTAGGCTTGCATAAGGTTTTATACGGTAAACTTGCACGGCGATTTATAAGTTAGCAGATCAAATAATCGTCACAAGTACAATTAAAGCCGTAAGATAGATATGTAACTAGAGAAAATTAGAAACTGATATGAGATTAATATGATTACCCAGGTACGATAGGATAGTTGGTGATCCCCCATTCATTTTTGACAGAATGCAAGTCTGAATGGCAAACCCCACAATACAGGACTTTTATTGTTACATCACCATCAGCATTTTCCCTGCAAATAATACACAATACAGCTCAAGTAAATGGCTGCAATCTGCTCTAGTAGTACCACAGATAATAAGTGATCCTTATATTTGATCTATTTCATCAGTTTTCAGCACAAATTATAGTAGACAAAAATCAAACCACACAGCCACATGGGGAGTCATCCCCTACATTAAGTCAGTACCCGCAAAGCATTGACCATAATGAAGAACAGCTAAGACCAAAACCCACTAGCATAACTTGATCTAAATTGTGATAAACAAGAATTGTACTTTTACTTTTGATCTGTCTAGTTGCTACAGTAAGCAAAACCCATTATAAATTTCTTCACCAATTTGCATGTAGCATTATTCTGTAACAAAAATAAAAAATTTCCATCAGATTGGGTAAAGACATGAGCATCCAGTTCCAGTTACCCGATATGGATTAACAGTATGAAGCTTAATAGAACAAGCCATTGATCGTTAAGACAACGGGCTTTACTGCAGATAACAAAGAGCTAAACCCTTTTGGAGTGAAAGTAAATAGAAAACTATAAAAGCCACAAGAAAGAAACAATAATCTACCATATAAAGCCAAAGCATAATTCAACTTATAATATTTGCTTATATGCCCAGAAGAACAGAAAAAGAGATTGGTTTTGGATCATCCTAGTCTTCAAAGCAATATAATAAAGAAGAAAACAAAAAAGGCTCAAACAGTTTCCAGTCCAAATATAATTACCTCCTAGAGAAATGGAAGGGGGAAAGGGACCCAGAAGTGTCTGTGGCAGCCCAACCAAAAACCTTCTGAGGGTGTTCTTCTTCTGGTGATTTTGCCATCCTCAGAACTCTTCTGCCTCTCAATTCTCTATCTTCTCACTGTGAACAAAGTAGAGGCACAGCAGTGATAAGGGTCAAGAACATATATAGAGCAAGACTGGAGAGTCCACATTCCACGATAAATGCTGTCTTTTAAATTTTCTATTTTTTTTCTTTTTTACCAAAAAAGAAGATTTTATTTTTATTTTCCATCCATATCTTAATTTCTTTCTTCTTTAGCACATATTTATTTTCTTTATTTTTTGGTGAATTAATAAGGGCCAAGAAGGTATAACACATTTTTCTTAAAAAAAAAAACGTATAACACATTAACACCGCTTTTAATAACTTTATTGTTCTGTAGGCCACTTGATATAAATATTTGAATTTTCCATAACAATTCCTAAATTTGGTTTAGGACGTCGCGAAACAGGTCATGCATGCGGTTCTTAATCCTCGGTGTGCAAAAGCGTGATGAATCGGTGGTTAAAACGTGACGAATTCCTAAACATGCTTACGTACATTCAGATCAAACAGAGACATATATATAATGTATAGGTAATTTTAACCACAAAGTTACCTATATATACTATATACTAGTTAAATCGGTGGTTATATCACAAAGTTACCTATATATACTGTATACTGCAATTCATGAAATTACTATAACTAATTCACTGACATTTTCATTTCTTTAAATAAAATTCTCTTTATATATTTTTCTTCCTTTTTTGTGGTGGAGGCACCAATGATTCACTGAAAGGGAAGAATTGGTAGTTGAAAGCTTAAATAGGGGTCTTTAAGCCCCAGCAGTACTCTGCCAGTTTGGCACGTACCTTCACCAAAACATCAATTTACGCCTTTAAGGGATTGTGGTGGCCTTTGGGTTTTGTTCGTGAAAAATGATGAATCATAGCAACACAGATATGAATAAATTCCAGCAACTTTTGCAGGTCAATTATCATTTCGATGTACAACTCCAGCCCTATCCTTAAGCGCATGGCGGTTTAGAGCATGTGCCACCATGCCACCTTGTTGTTTTAACAACTAAGCACTCAACCTAAGAAATCGTACACACGAGATTAACAAAATCACAACCAATGCTAGAGGCATTGTTCTTACATCTTTATTTCTTAGTCTCTTAGAGTATTGCTTCATATATTGTATGCCAGAAAATAATGATAACTTAGTCGATACCGAACTTGTTCAGTTGTACACAATGCTTCAAAAGCAGTAGAAATCAAGCTTCCCACAGTCGTAGTGCATATATCTAACAATTTTAGGTAGAGGATCGGAACTGAGGAACTTGTAAGACATGACATACCAAACCCTGCTTGTTGCACCCATCCTGATATATAAGATCCCGCAATCAACAAAGCAACAATATTCCACCTTCTTTCTTTTACATATTTTTCGATTGCGCCGGCCATCTCTTCCGGCACTAGTACTCTTACATTTTGTACAAAGGATCCCCTATATATGTGCCTGCCTAAGACCACGGCTTCTTCTAATGCTGAGCACAACCCCCTTGTGCTAAATCAGGTGTCATCGGGTGCATGGCGCGCCGGCGACCGGTGATGTTTTGCTTGCTTAAGTCATATACAACATGCGCGCCATGGATACCTGAACATCAGCGGAGCCCATGTCAACGTCGAAGGATCCGAGTGCTAGCTGCACAACGTCTAGGTATGTGGGAGGTCTTTAATTGGCATCATTCTCGACTATTCTACAGGATCCTCTCCCAAGCCTCCTACGTACATTGAAGCAGAAAATTTAGAGAATTGGTCAAGCTTTTGCATGGAACCAAAATAATTCACAATATTGCTAGCTAGCTGGGGTTTAATCTCTTTTTTCAGTTATTTGCTAGGTTTGAAGTATTAGAATCGAACTGAAAAGCAATTGGCAAAGGGTCGAGAAGGCTTTTGTAGTTCGTAATACATATATATTCCAAAGGCGCCAAAACTTACCTTTAGGCTTTAGAGGGAGATGTGCAACTGAAGAACCAATAGATCTGCAACTGAATAGAAGTCTTTGTCGGAAACGGGAATGAAACCAGCCCTAATGCCTGTTCCTACATACTTTGGGAAGATTTGGTCGAGTCCATAGCCTTGAGGAAACACAGCCAATCCACGAAATGCTGATCCACCGGAAAAGACTGGTTCACCGAGCCCTAGCCAACGTGACACCACCGAGTGCACGTACACCATCACACCCTATCAGAAGGACTCGACTTCGGTGACTAGGTATGGTCACTTGCAAGTGACCAACACCAATGAGGAAGGGACACGTGTCCCGTTAAAAAGTTTAAGTTTGACTTTAAAGATATTACAGGGGTTATTGGTAATTGATAATTATATTTAATTATTTTTATGGCCACATGTCACTTCTTTATTGATATTGGTCACCTACAAGTGATCAGACCTTGTCACATAAGTTTTTTTCCCTTTCAGAACCTATATGTACGTAGTTGAAGAAATTCCTTGTAGTTTCCTACTTAACTACAAAGGGCAATTCATGCATAACAATTAATCGATCTTTTGAAGTACAGGAACGGTATGATGTCATGATAGTACTAATCTAACTTATCTATGATGCTAATTAATCATGTTTGAATCTGTTACCTCTATGAGATAGCTTTCCCAACAAATATTGACAGCTTGAAATTCAAATGTAGAAAGTAATTATACGTGTTGAGGGTGGAGATTAATAATTATCGACTATCGACTATTCCAAATATCTAATGGCAATTGTGTACGACTCAATAAGATTTATGACCTTAATCTTATATGACATGTCATGTCACATAGACATATCATCAATTTAATAAATCATGTCATTTCATTCTTAGGTAAAAATGCAATCTTAACATTAATAATTAATGGATGCTACATACTAATTATATGGAATATTTTCTTACCATTTTAATATAGAATATTTTATTGTTAATTAATTTATTAACAATAATGACCAAGTCAATAATCATGTCAAATTAGGCTTTTATATCCTAAATCAATTTCATAAATTTATTAAAATTTCCTTCTATCTTTGTGAATCGAAATTTAGTTCCATTTTAATATTTTATTTTTGCAGTTTGAAATTATAATATCTACATATAAACCATATTATCTATTGAATTTTTTTTTTTTAAAAAAGGAAAATCTCTAACGAATTTCTTTTGAATGATTACATGTATATATACTTTATTTTGGACGAATTATATATTATATGTAAATTTTTTTCCTGGACAAATTATATGTGTGTGTGTGTGTATAAATATATGTATTTCATAAGAATTCGTGTTTTTAAACAAGTATATTCTCAGAAATATATGTATTTTCACACTATATGTTACGTTCAATCTAAACTAGAAATATATATTTTTTAATTATAAAAGAAAGACAAATCAATTTTTTTCTTTTAATAAAAATAAAAAATAATCTAGAGTCATTTGATTTGAAAGGATAAGATTGTATATTTGCTTAAGAACGACATGATATAATCTTTTTAATTGGTGATGTGTTTAGTTGACATAACATGTCACCTAAGATTTATGACCTTAATCTTAGGTGACATGTAAATCTTTGGTCTTATTAAGGCCAATAATCATTTTTCATAATCAATTGACCACATGTGCAGGACTGTAACATTGCAACTTTTATTATTACTAGCCTTCCTACACACGCATACGCTCATGCGGAAGGGCGGCGCTCACGCGTGTGAAATATTGTTTTCGAAATTTGTAGATTGGCATGTCTCGTGAACGACTAATTACTCTACTTTGATCAGTTTTAATCTTTATCTTTTTCCGTCAATCTTTATTAAAAGAGACCATAACCATAAGTATGCTCACTTAATATAGCCTAGTGTTTGGGTATTTGATCAAAATCTAGCCTTCTTACATGCGGGTGCGCTCATGCCTGTAAATTATCGCTTTCAAATAATGAAGAGTGGCATGTCTCTTGAAACGCCAAGTCACCAATCATTCTACTTTGATATGTAATCATTTTCTTTTGGTCTTCACTGAAATGTACAAGAAGTGTGCTCACTTTTTTTTTTTTTTTTGGTAATCGGGTTAAGAGCTAACTCATCGCTCTTACACGAAAATTTATTGATATGAAAAAGAGAGATACAAAGTACGGGGGACTACACCAAAACCTTGCTAACAGAGAGTACAAAACTAACAAGAGTCGTAATTGAATTACAAAAATGACCCTTAAAAAAGAGACTTTAGAACTATGAAAACCTGTAGGTAGGCTGACCTGAGAGGTCATCACCGAAAGGCAAGTGCAGGAAAGGTGGTAAAGAATCCCACCAAGAAGAACCATTTGAATTGACACCATAATTAGCTAGCTTATCGGCAACCGAGTTACCTTCCATGTATATATGTGAGATGTGAACATTCATTTGACGAGCAGTATGCATGCAATTTCCCCAAGCTATACACAATAGCTATGGAACTGACAAAGGAACATTGAAGTACGTTAACAATAACAACGAATCAACCTCTAACCAAAGATTGTGCCATTGATTAGCCCAGGCAATGTGCACTGCCTCGATGACTGCTAACATCTCAGCTTCAATCGCACTAGACACATGAGCACGAGCTGCAAAAGCACCTAGAAAAGATGCCTTATGATTTCTGAAAATACCGCCATAACCTGAGTGAGTCTGGTCACAAAATGATCCGTCTGTGTTCACCTTCACCTAGTGTATAGGAGGAGGCTGCCATAAAACATGAACAACTGTAGGGGCTGTAGGCCTTAAAGGCGAAAGACCCAACAAATCAAAAATAGAAGTAGACTGGGGGTTGGGAGTAGAAACAAAAGCCAAGGAACCTGATTCTTTGAGTGCCAATATTAGTTTCTGTTTGAAGAGGACCTCCTTAAACTCATCCCCATCATTCTTTAATCTATTTCGCTCCATCCACAAGCTCCAAAATAAATTACATATCAATATGTACCATAAGAGCTTAGAGGAAACTGAAAGGGTAGCAGTATAATAATCCCCAAAAAGATCAACTAGGGGCATACCTAGGTCAAAAGGAAGCCTGAACATAGAAGCAGCCCAATTCCATGCAGACAAAGAGACTTCACATGTGACAAAGAGGTGATTTGTGCTTTCGAAACTCTTTCTGCACAGCTGACAACGCAAGCAGATAATTGAACCCCTACGCTAAAGGAACTCATCAGTTGGAATTCTATTCAACAGAACTTTCCACGTTACCAGACTCTTGCGAGGTTGAATGG
The DNA here is from genome assembly GCA_009720345.1 of Fragaria iinumae. NCBI lineage: Eukaryota > Viridiplantae > Streptophyta > Magnoliopsida > Rosales > Rosaceae > Fragaria > Fragaria iinumae. The sequence continues at coordinate 16,789,128 of CM019117.1, read as the reverse complement.
CAGCATGCCATATTTTACGTCCCCAATTCACAAGAAGTGTGCTCACTTAATAAAGCCTAATTTTCATGGAACTCCAATAACACAATATAGAGAAAAGCATAGTATAGAAAACTTTTTGATATGCAGACATTAAAAAGAAAAAACAAAAACAAAAGAACACTGAACCATAAAATTATGTCAGCCAAGCTCCCAATACAGAAAATAAAAATAAATTTTGTGGAACGCATGTGATTCCAAGTTTCCAACCGTACTAAATTTCATATGTTCAAAACTATTAATATTGGCCTTATTTGCAGTCTTTTTTTTTTAAGAGTAAACAAAAAAGAGAAAGTATCACCACTGTTGCAAAGATCGAAGAATAATCAATCTTTGAATCCTATCCACTATTGAAAAAAAAAAATACAAATCTTTGGCCAATATCACCGTTTAATACATCTTGCATCTACTCAAATTTTCTGTCACAGGACATGCCTATATTGCTACTTGTTCCAATTTTCCGCCAGACAACAACAGTGTTGCTCACTAAATTGATAAATAGCACCTCACTCTCCAGGTCTGCCCTCTATCCCACAAAACCTTTGCAGTACCTTTCCATCACCAGCATCCTTCATTGAGAAAAATCAATAGGTCTTAATTTGTGATGATCAGTAATTGTAACTCACACACTTTGTTCACAAATGAAACCAATTGAATGCAGGCAAGAATATGGATTAACCCAAACTTATCTCATAGCAATACTTATTTCAAAACAAGTCCACTGTTTGTCGAAGTGAACCAAAACTTACCTCAAATAAAGTTTTTTGCCAACGGAACCAAAACTGTCCTCAAAGCAAGTATTCCTGACATGTGCACCGAAGATTAGGTTAGGATGTGAACTGTCCTGCATTAAAAAAAAAAAGATTAGATACACAGCTTAGAGAATGATTGGTTAGTTAAATTAGACACAGCTTGCCTATAGATCGATCGTTAAGTACTAAACGTACAATGAATTCATTGTTTTATATATATGCTCTCATTCTAGCAACTTAGACAACGACATGAACACAATGGCTTGTTTCAATTAGGCACCAATCACATGACTGCGGGCAACGATAAGCTTTTATGCACAGGCAATGAAGCTGGACTCTAAACATACCATTTTCAATGTTTCTATTACTTGTTCCTTAGTAGCATTGTATTACAAATCAACTCTTCTAGTGAACCTACAGATTGCAAGATGAAAAACTCTCAAGATCTCATGATCATTCCAGCAGTCTTATAAAGTTGAACTAACTAAAACATGAGAAAAAAAACACCAGCTAACATAGATATCAACTGCCATGAGCTAATATAGAGAACAAAGTCAATAAGACTAACTAAGAAAAACCAAACATTAAAAGCATTCTCAACAAAAATGAAAATTGATTAATTGATAGAGATGCAACATATCTTCTCAGTGTACAATAGAGATGCGTCTTTGTGACTGCTGCTTTGCAGTGATGGTGTGATCTAAAAAGTGGAGCTAGTCCGGAGTTTTGCAAGTTAACTATGGACAACAAACAGACCTGGAGAAAATAAAAGATAAATAGGAGATACAATCATCAATTTTTTATTTGGATAGAAACAATCAAGAGATCAAATGTTTTATGCGCTCGGTAGAAAACCAATTTGGTTATGAGTGTCCCAAGTATTGTCTATCATTGATTATGGACAGACAATACGACAATAAAAGTACTTCTACATTACAAAACCACATTATCAGCACATGTACTACATTATCATGCTCTCCAATACCAGATGAAATTCTTATATTAGACGATGTAATTCTTATATTAGACTTCTGGTTTTTACAGATACCTTCAAAGCAGATTTAGTGCAACCCGTTTCATTATCGTTCACATAATTACTACTCATTCAAAAAAAGACTATTAGTAAAGTAATACCAGAAAATAAAACCGATGTATAAAACACCTTATGAAAAAAAAAAACACTGTCTTATTAACGACACCCTTCTTTGCATAAGACATCTTATTTAAAGATGACTAATGAAGATATCTCAGGTTTTTAATGAGACCTCATTTGTACCAAAACTTGTTAGAATCTCAATGACACCAATCCATTACATTTCATAACCAACGAACAAAACCCAGATAACCAAATTACACCCTTTCAACAACAGTTCTCATCCCCATTGACTAAGATGGGGCATATACATATTAAATCCAAGAGTAATAAAGCAATAACCTATAAACGAATGATGGAATCTGTGAGTGATAAACATACATGGTTGTCAGTTAGTCCACGGTTTGGAGCCGCTCTTGTTTCTTTAACTCCACGTCCTTCGCTCTAAGCCGTCTCAGCACTGCAACACAGAAGAAAAAGCACGCAAAAAAAAAAAATCATATACAGAACTTTAGACCAACAACCCAGAACCAAATATATGAAAGGGAAAAGTGAAAACCTTATGGGGCAATTATCAGTTCTTACCTTAGTCGATTATCAGTTCCAACCTCCGCCGACTTGATAGCAATTCCTTTTTTCTCTTCTGTTTTGGTTTTCTTTCTGTAAACTAGAAGAGGGATGAGTAGTGGTGTATCCATTTGTACTCCAAATGACTCGAACGACTGTGCCCGGCAGTTATTCGGTAGTTATCCTGAAAAATGGAGATCGTGGGCGACTGCGTCCCTTCTTCTTTCTGTTTTTCTCTCTCCTCCTTGGGTTTTAATTTGCAAGATTACAATAGCGTCCTTCAATATTAACATATATTGAAAGATTAATAAAACTGGGGGTGTTTCAGGTACTACAAAAATTTAACCATGTCAAAAGTCAAAGAGGCCTTCTGGCTTTATTAATATATCGAGATTTAGCCTGCACTAGCATTCTGTACGTAGAAGATTCTTCAACCTTCTTAGGCAGTTGGGAGGAGGCTAGGCCAACTTCTCCACAACGAATGAAAATGCGTACTAGAAGTCGAGTTTTCCGGAGTCATAGTTCACATATCTAACCAGCTTCATGAAAAGGAACTTATAATAAACGGTGTCTCTCAAGAACTTCGAATCCCATCCAGATCCTCCCTGCTGCACCCATCCTGCTATATATGACCCTGTGATCAACAAAGCGACGCGCCACCTTCTTTCTTCCACATATTTGCTCAGTACTTCACTCATCTCTTTCGGCACAAGTACGTGTCCGTTATGTTTAAAGGATGTCCCAATATGCCTGCCTAAGATCACTGCATCCTCTAATGCTGAGCAACCCCCCTGTGCTAAATCAGGTGTCATGGGGTGCATGGCATCGCCGGCCACCGTGATGTTTTGCTTGCTTAAGCTGCCAAATACTACGTTCCAGGGATACCTAAACATCAGCAGTGCCCATGTTAATGTCGAAAGGTCTGAGTGCTGCACAACATCTAAGTATATAGGAGGGAGGTCATTGGCATAATTCTCTAGTATTTCTTTTTGTATCTCTTCAGGATCTTTTGCCAGGGAGGTCCCTGCATTCAATCAAAATGTAGCATAAAATTTCCAGCGATATAGATTTAAAGTGAGCATAATCTAAGAAACAAAGCATGTGTCTAACCAAAAATGAATTGGCAATTGGCGTAGAAGGCATCGATCTTCCACACCTCCGATACACGTGCTCTCGTATATATGAAAGATTAGAACATCGATCCGTCTAACCCAAAACCATTTGGCAAATGGGGTGGAACTTGGAAGACACTTAGTGTTGCGTATATACAAATACTTTGTTACAAAGGCTAAGGTAGTTTCGAACCTTTAGCTGGAGATGTGCCAGTGAAGAACCAGTAAACCTCTTTGTCGTTGAGGGGTACGAAGCCAGCCCTTCTGCCTGATCCTGCGTACTGTTGCACGATCTGCTCGAGTCCATGGCCTTGAGGATACACAGCCAAGCCACGGACAGCTGATCGACCTGAATGGACTGGTTCACGGAGTCCTAACCAGCGTGACACCACTGAGTGAACCCCATCACACCCTATGAGAACCTAAAATTGAAGAAATAATGAACAGAGTCATAGTCCATTGATCCATTGATTCCATTCTATATATGAATTGCTCAATATTTCACTTCAAATTCTATTTCAGATTCCATACTAGTAGTCTAGTACTCCAACCTACTTTACCTTTGCTTTAATGATTGTTCCATTTTCCATGTGAACAATGGCAATGGATGAACCTTCATGTTGTTGGGTGTCAATAGCAGAGATCTTGGAAGAGAAACGGATTGAATGAACGGGTAATTCACCTGCCAATGCCTCGAGCAAGGCTTTCCGGTGTACTGATCTTGGTCCAACTGCATCACTGCATATTTTCATGATGATCATTGAGGATGGCATTCATAATTCTGATCAGTATTGTGTGATTTATAATCCGAAACATGAACACACAAAAATAATAAGATCCTTGCTTAGTAAACTTACCCATTGGCTTTGGTGAAAGAGAGTTCTTGTACTTCTCCAGTATCAATATGAGTTATGTATCCCCTAAATAATTATAAGCTCCAAATAAGTACATAAAATATGGGTCCTCAAAATACAGGTGGAGTATATATAGAATTATAGTCTTATAGATAGATATACATGGAATACATGTTCCCGAGAAATGACCCAACTCTACATTTCTTTCTTACTTTCGGTTTTATAAATTGACAACAAAATAAAATGCAGCAGTAACAGAAGCAAACCAAGATAATTTGAAGAAGCAATTACAAGTAAAACAAGAGATTTTTTACTTACTTGAGAGAGGGGGTATAAGAAGCAAGCTTATGAGAAACCCCCAAGGAATCAAGAGCAAACCAGGCGTTCGGGAATAGAGTCAAGGCTGTACCGTTGACTCGCAGCCCTTTGGATCTCTCCAACACCAATGCTTCTATTCCAGCTCTCTTCAGCGCCACCGCCGTCGCCAACCCGGCTATCCCTCCTCCTACTATCACCACATTCTCCACCGTTGTGCCCATTCCGGCAAATCTCACACGCTATATAGTCTACCTGTGTCTCAATATATTTGTCTCTGATAAGTTAATACAAACATTGAGTGCATAACTCCAATATATATAATGCTGTAGCAAAGTAATGTGTGATGCTGAAAGAAAAAAAAGATTCTGGTGGTGGCTCAGCTTGCTCAACTAGCAAAGAAAAAACCAAATAATGACCCGAATGGCCGGGCATTTAACAAAATGGCATGCCATGCTATCGATGATGATGGGAGCAATTTTTAAAATAGAGTGGGTTTGTTACTTTGTTCTTGTTTCCAAAAGATCAATAGTTTAGTTCCATAAACTTTTATTTAGTATTGACTATTGACTTCGAATAGAAAATTTTGATGGATTATTGATTTATTGATCATACTAGCTGTTAAGCTGTCTGATTTGAGATTCCCTCCATATGATATAGAGGGTTAAGACCTCATAGTCGTGATATTTTTTTATTTTTTTAAAAAGGGGTGTTGCGATTGCCCTTGATTAATGAAACTATAGAACACAAAGGGACATGTGGAGCCGAAACCCTAAATTACAATAAGTAATGTATTCTAACATGTACAAGTTAGTAAAGAGTGTAACATTGGCTATTCTGTTTGCTTTAGCAATTTAACAAAGCGGTAGCATAACATAAAATTAACTGTATAATAACAAGCATCATAACAAATAGTGCAGCTTTCCTACTATGTTGCCGCGAGGAATCATATTTGGCGACCCTCTGTTTCATCTTGCCACTAGAAGTTTGTGACCATTAGAAAAAGCAAAGAACTTGCAACTCACCTAGGACAGATAAGGTACACAAGGTGCCTACACGGGGACAAAACCCACCTCTCCTTATTGAAAGCAGTAAATAATTAAAAACCGAGAACATAAAAGAACTAAAAGAAAATAACAAAGCTACCAATATTTGGCCTAAAACATGGACCCAGGCCCATTTAGATTAGCTACGAGAGAAAGTTCTAAGAAATTTTATGTTTTGAGTTTCTGTTTGTTTTTTCGGTGTCAAGAAAAAGAAATTCAAGCTCAGCCAGATTTGCTTGTTGAGCCTAATATAGAGACAAATAAAGACACTCTTCATAGTTTATATCCAAAAATTATAGTCACACTTGCACTTATTTCTTTTTCAAGATCACAAGCCAAACAAGAATTGGAACATGAACCGAGCTCAAAGCCTCAAACCGTATCGAACAAATTTACGACTATGACTCAAATCAAGATCACCAAGATGGTGCTCTTGAAATCACTGTAAGCGGTGAGAAGTATTGATGTCTTAGGTTTGCCAAGGCAAAGAAATGAATAAGGCAAAGGGTCGAGAAACTCAACACCATTATTCTTGAACAACTGAACAACTTGGCGCCGGCCTTCTTTTCGCATTATTACAGATACAAACATGATGGGAAAAATTAGATTCAATTGTTAATTGTTCCTATCATAAATAGGATTGACTACGGATTTGAGCCATAACACATGGTTTCAGAAAACTGTAAGATTTTCCCGATCTAAATTCTAAATAAAGTAGGTTTTACATGAAGAAGATTTGGCTCAGAATGTTCTCGGGTAGGAGAAGAGCCCAACTCAATATTCCTAAAAAAGAAAATGGAGAATAAGAACTAAGTCAAAATGATATGGATTTGCTCCTTGTGCTTGTGCTAAAGATTTTATCATTTCACGCATTAGAAAGAAGGATGAAAGAAGAAAAAAAGAAACAAAAAAAAAAAAAAAAAAAGAAGCTAATGCTGGCCTTGATTATGTTAGAAGTCCTAGTTGCTTGGGAATTTTGCAAACTTCATTCTTTGTATGAAAGCTCCAATTCCTGTATATCCAGGCAATATAATTGCAAGCATTGTCCAAAGTCCTGTCATTGGTTTTGATTCAAAAGGGTAAGCGGGTTTTGTGTGCTCGAAAGCAAACAAGTATTGGATTGATTATATCTCAACTGCATACGTTGTAAAAGTAGTGTAGTTGACACTCTGATCGTTTAGTGCAACTTGATTATTTGATTAATTCATGTTAGTTTTTCTTTACAGCCAAAAAAAAAAAATACTCAGAAACCATAACCCCCAAAAACACAGCCGTTTTGAAAGGCAGATCTTATTTACCGACTTTGCCCTTGAGCTTCACCTCTAGAACGCTCTCCATCTTTGCCAGCACGGCCTTCCCGTTCACGTACGCCAGAGCCAGAGGTCGCTGATTCTCTTAGCTAGGTCTCATGGATCATCTTCTCTTCTCTAGTCGCGCCTTCTGAATTGCGAGTAATTATTCCCTCTATCTGAAACACCACGTAGCACTGCTATGTGATGTACCCGGCCAATTATATAACTCAGATTCATATAGGAATCAGCAATGGGTGGAAAAATAAAGTAAAAGTAATTAAGTATAACAATCAGAAATAAGGATAAAACACTTAGACCAACGAGATTAAAGATAAACATAAGACATATGATGTGCCGAGTACAAATTTCCGCTGAATTGCATGCTCACGATCAACTAACGCCTTAATTTACGGAGCTATAGGGCATGACATGGTTTTCTGTCCCCGATATTACTCAATGCCGTCCCAAGTGATATTCAAATGCAACATAAGGGGACACACACTCGGTTCTGTTGCAAATGAGTGCGGCTATTGGGACCTCCAAATTTGCTCAGTATACCTCTCATGGTAATTCACGTCCTTTTTAATTTTAACTACAAGCATTTGCTCACTAGACCTCCTTTCAGATTCCTAAAATAACCTTAGGTATGTTATTTACATATATCTTGATAATTTATTCATTATACCTCTTATTTATTCTCTAGACCTCTTATTCTTTTAATTTTTTTTTCTTTTTGCATGCTATCATCGAGACCTCTATTCCTTGATTTTTTTTTCGTTCAAACCTTTTTCACAACCTCAATTCTTTGATATTTTTTATTTCCAATAGAATGTCACTAAACCTCCATTATTTTGATCAATTTATAAGAATTTTTTTTCAATGACGTCAATTTTTCTCTTAAAAATCAAATAACACAAAGTATTGGGTTTCAAAAACTTATATTTACCAGCCCAGTACCGTATCTCTTTATAAGTGAGACGTGAGTTCGACTCACAGTCAGTGGCGTAGCCACATGAGAGTGAGAGGGTTCAAATGACCTCTCTCACTTTTCCATACAACCCATGATAGGTTGATACAATCACCATTTCCATGCTTATATTACATAATTAGTGTAAAGTTTGACGTTTAAACTAATATTACATGCTACCTTACAATCTGAAAAAATGACTCAAAATATAAATGATCATCGTGGATATTTTATATATTTTTTATTCAAGTTGGTAAGGGTTGGGCAATACAAGCTACTCGAATGTAGACGATGTAGGAAACACTAAATTTTGACCCTTCTAGTTTATTTTTCGGACTACGCCACTTGGTCACAGTAGACTCGTTGTAGCATATTAGTTGTTTATCTGATAATAAAAAAACTTATATTTACCAACAAGAAAATATTCTAACATAAATTAGCTTTTCTTTTTCTATTTTACTTGTGCTAAACAACGATCAAGGATAACAATTGTATACTATGAATGTATTTTTTTTCCCTCTATTTTATGTACACCATGAAATTATTTCAATAGTTATTTAATTTTTCATTATCGATTTGTTTTTAAATATATATTCCTTCACCTTGTATATATATGCTTTCAACATGTATGATAGTACAAAATTTTATGTCACACGGTCGATATTGATCATAGTTTTAGCTTTAATTAAATATATAATATGTAGTAAAATTTAGAAAATAGTAAATTAGAAATTAAAAATATATAAGGAAAATAATAAACAATACAATCAATTAATTATCGAATTGGAAAGTCTAGAGAGAATAAATATGCTTCTTTTTATATGATTATTGTCTTTAATAGTCATTACGTAAGAGAAGATAATTGTCATTCAATAACTCATAACAAAGAGAGGTCAAGTGAGCAAATTTGGAGGTCCTAATAGCCGCACTTGGTTCAACCGTACAAGTATGTTGTTTATGTTCTAAGATATTCCATATGTGTGCCTTGACCTTATGCCATCAGGATATGTAGTTGAAATAAGACTATGTATTCTTTATCATTACTATATTGGTACTTTGTAATTCCTTATATAAAGGGCTTCTATCAATGAATAAGATGATGATTCTCTATTCTCTTATTAGATATCTTTGTCTCTACCGTTTATACTTCATCACGTTATCATGCACTTTGTTCTAACCCTAGAGCCAATAGCCCACCATTTGTTTTCTGAAACCCTAAAAAAAAAATTAAAAAAAAAAAAAAGCGTTTTTCGGCTTCTTTGTCCGACCACCGCCGCCTGTTTTCTTGGCCGCCGTCCGACATCACCGGCTGCCAATCCCTTGGCCGCCGCTTGCCGATGATTCTTGGTTTCCTCCGTCTACAGTTTTCGACATCTTCAAGTGTTTGAAGTTTCGAAATGTATGTTTTGAAACCCAAAACTTTTCCAAGTTCAATAACTCGGGGAGGATAAAATCATTTCCTCCCTTCTCCATCTCCATTCTATCGAGTCTCATAACAGCTTGGTTTTGTATGCAAGAGCAATGTAACATTCTGCTCCTTTGAGTTTTGACGTACTCGATCCCTAAGGCGGATCTTCGCTAGGTATCTGTGGAACCTTTCATTGGAAAGGATTAAACCACATGTTTTGACCCCCAGGCTAACAAGCCCAGATGCCGAGATTTCACATCTCACGCCCTCAAAGTTTTGAAGCGCCACATCGACGTCAAAAGCCTTCAATGACTATTTGTGCAAAAAGTAATGACCACAAAGTACTGTGGAATGCACTCATGGAGCGTTTTTTTGAAACGTTTATATAACTCTACTTGTTGAGTTATTAGTCAAGTGGATTACTTACCACTTTAAATAACTACATATTATCGATAATCTTTTGTGGCATCATGATCTATAATCTTTAGCGGATTCGATCATCATGATCTATAATCTTTAGCGGATTCGATCATCATCAAGTTCTCTAGGTCCTCTAAGTTGGTTTGGAATTACCAACGAGACTTGATTTTGATCATACAATTGCAAATGGGAATTGTGTATACGCTAATGCGATAAACGTATTTGGGATTGTCCCCCTAATGTGGGGACAACAATATGGGTCATGGCAACAACAGAAAACGCCGTGCCGATGTCTAGAAAAAAGGGAGAGGTGTTGCCGGCCCTAATGGCGACACACCCGATCTAGACACCAATTTGTCAAAACTACTCATGCCAGCTCATGACAATGCAACCGTTGTGGATCTCCGGATCATTGGTTCAAGAGTTGTCGAGCTCTCTTTCAAATTATAAATGCATACAAAAAGGTATGGAAAACCAATATGAGGACAATAACGTCATCCTCATGATCACGAATTTCAAAGATTCGGATCCAGCTCTAGCTACCCCTGACTTTGACGTCATTGGCTAGACATTGATTTTCTTTCCAAGCTATATATAATAAGGCGTCGTATCGACGTCCTTCGTTTATTTGAGACCTCAATGTACTCATATTAGCAATAATGAATGCCTTGAGAATTTTTGTAAGGTTGTGAAACTATTCTCCTCTTATGGTTCGTATTGATTTACAAACAAGATGTACATTCTTACATCATCCTTAGAAGTATGGCATATTTACAATCTACATGGTTAGATTGTATCGTTTTGGTCTCTTCCAAGTGAAGATGATGCACGGCCTTGCATCCTTAAGGAGGATTGCCAACGTGTTTCCAGTTAAGTCTTCTACCCTATAGCGGATTTTTCCTCATCAATTGTTCAACTAGGCTCATCCAAGCTCAGTGTGATATCTTAGAATTGTCCGAAATTAAGGAGATAGTGGTTTCAAGTGTGCCTCGCACTACCGACCTTCCACGGACATGCCTGGTCATACTGACTTGGTGTTACCGAAAGCTTTTGATTTTGGATCCCCCTACGCTATTAAACCAATTTCTGTCTTGCAAAAGACATTGAAGACTTATCAAAACCGGACAATCATCATCATGATCGAATCCTCTAGGTCCTTTGAGTTAGTTTATGTTCATGTCAGGGAGCTTTTGCTAACTAGTCATGGAGTTTACGACCTTAGAAAGACCGAAATGACTTGGTTTTGATCATACACACGTCACTTTTGGCTAACACAAAAGCCTACACGCCACCTGCAAGCTTCACAGCTTCACACATGTCAATTCTACGAAAAACAACAATCTGTCCCTTCTGGACAGTCAACGACAGTCAACTTCGTTTGAGTTTTGTGAACAGCTCCGAACGAACCAGACAGTGAGCTTTATATCATTGGAAATCTCTACGAGTCTAGTTTTCAGAACCTTTTGTGGTTCATCCATATCTATTTTAACGAAGAAGTTATGGCTGTTTTAGTGCACAAAGGTCATTCTGCGCGGAAATTTTTATGCACTCTCGGGATTGCAGCTTTTTGTAGCTTCTTTCAATCCTTCTAAATGGTTCAAGTGGAACTATTTACTCTCCTATCTCTTCCATTTTTTAGATATGTCTCATAGAGACATTGAGTGCTTAACAGATAGTGGAACTATCCAAAACATTCTAAGGAACCGGCAACTATCTCTGGATTTTGTGCCTTGTAAATCTTTTGTGACTACAATACTTGAATCATACCGGTCATTCAGGGACGTGGTTTAGCTTGAATATTGATGCCTCATGGCACCATGATCAATGTCACAAATTCCCTCTATGCATTGAGAGGCAACCGAACCATGTTGAGCTTTAAAAACATTTCTGCTAATAGTTTTCATTTGAAAACACATTGTGAGAATGAACAAGAGTTTTGTTGTGTATACCTTCTCATGAATGCTGACTGAAATGCATCTTAGAGAAGTTTATGAGTCAATCAAGTGGACTGTATGTCACTATGATTCGAATATCGAATCACATGTTGTCACCAAACAAAATATTTGGGACACTAACTCATATAAGCTTTGTTTTGACCAATTCATGTCATCCTGGAAGAGATATAATAGTCCAAATTTTGAGAAATTCTCATGGACATCTATTCTTCCACTCAAAACGAATACATTCGAGATCTAGCTTTATCATGAAGCATGATGGTGACACCATAGTTGTAAATGGCGGCACCCGGGGGACATTGACGTCACCCGAACACGGCTCCAACTTCCCGGAGGCTGTCCAGTCAATTCCTCAAGCAATTGAGGTACACCGCCCTTCCCTCGATGTCTCATTGGCCCCCTGCAATACTCATTACTCGTTTTGAAAGCCTATTTTTTAGCTAAATTAGGAGTGAGACCCTCCTACGCTAAATGACACAAAAATAAACATTCTATTCTTACATCAAACTATGTAGATCGATACAACCAACTTGCGGACACCTTTTTATGCTTTATGGTGTTGGTTGAAGTGTTAACACACCGGTCACGTGTTACACTATTCTCTACTGCTTATGCTGCTTATTCTTCTACGGGCTCACTACCCATTATTTAAAGAAGTTTATCGAGATATAAGTTGAAGTGTCTTGTACCCATATTCATACGTAATACGGTCTCACCGAGGTACGACCAAACAACTTTAGCTTGTCGCTCGAACATTATTGATGTGCACCAATCTTTCTATTGCGTCTTAGGGCTATGCAATATTTGCATGCAGTTTTACTATTCATCTACGACCCACCATCATTGAATATTGTTATACTACAGTTCGTGACTGTGTACCAGGATTGACACGAAATTGCAATCCTTGAGCTCAAACAGGATTGAAACGGATCTCCAATCCTTGAGCTCGGCTAGATGTTATTTCTAGGTGCCAAATCGCAAGGCCACTGCGCACAATGATGAGTCATTTGAGATGAATAAATACTTAGGTTGGATATGAGCCTCCAACTATTTAATCTGCTTATGTAGAAACCTTATCAGGCGATCTCATTCACCGCTAAATTACGGATTGTCACTTTGATGAGACAATATTCCTGCCATTAGGGGGAGATAAGAACACAAGTGTTTAAGTGGAACAACGTGAATTGTCGTGGTTTGTCCCCACTAAGTCTCATCTTGATCCCAAATGCTTAAAGTGTTAAAGTGACGAGATCACATGCTGCAAATATGTCTGCAAAGATTAATGTCCTACAAGAGGACATGGAGCGACCAAAAGGTGTTGGTCTTGACGCCATCACCATGGATGGTGATATGGTGACGCCATATAGTGGCAAAATTGGTGTCACTAGGCCGTGTGGCTCCTTAAAAGGAGGGATGCCCTTAAGTTCGATACATTCTCGCACTAGGAAGAAAGCGAGCTTCGCACAACCTGATCCATTGATCAGTGATACTCAAATCCGTCTCATGAAGTCTGAATTGTGATTATCGTTGGGGGACGCCTTAATGTCAAATCCAATCCATATAGAGATCTCTACAAGTATTACACTAGTGTACATGAGGACGTGAGATAATGAGTCCACTATCGAACCACCTTTTGTTAATGGATATCAACTTAGTTGATTGGCTTAATGGAAAGATGCGATCTAGCATTAACAAAGAAATAGGTCCTTAGGCAGGTGATGTCGACACCGCAAGCTAAACCTTATCAACTATGTCTTTGTTAGATAGCATAGTGAGAACAATAGCTTAGACTCACCTTATGACGTAAGATCTCTTACTAACACGCACTTGGATTGACTACGATGAGATATGCTCTCGTAATGGATGCCATTGCACTCCACTACTTTGTCAGTTTGGTAGTTTCCGAATAATTAAACATGCAGCCTATGAATGTGGTCATAATAACATCTCTATGAGATCAGAGATATACATGAAGATCTTAAACGGACTTCATTCATCCAAATCAAGTGGCTCCAGACTATAGGAGCACGCGTTTGCTAAAGGTATTGGAACACACATGGACTCTACTTGATTTGGAAGGGATATAGTGAATTATGCCTTTGCGTGTTCATTCCGGATTTACATGGACTCTTGATGGATCAAGAGATGCCAATATATATCAACATCCGAAGTTAGAATGAAAAAGATCTTGGGAAGACACGGTCTCGATAAGACACTCGATGACTGTATTGATGATTATTTTCCATCCATCGGCTTAGGTGCTCTATAACTAGTGATACCTACATATACTCCCATGATTAGTCAAAGTATTTTCTCTAAAGAGAGATCCGTTGTTTTGTCTAAAGCAAGATGACAAATATGTGTTAAGAGATGGAGTTCCCATCTAAGTACAATAAGACGCATCATTGTACTCAACACAATACAAAAGACTTGACATCTCATTTGCTATGAAAAGTTGTAAAGCTAAGTGTAGCTATGCGCCCACGCAATGCCAATGTAATGACAATAACTCTTTTTCAATACTTAATGGTATGAAAGGTTGAGGCTTATTTTATCCCTACATAAGAAAGACACAACAATAGCGAAATCAGAATCTGCTAAGTTTCGTAGGTCAACTTCCACGGGACCTACACAGAAGCTCACTCATTGGAAATCTGTGAAATTGGTACCATTGGAAAGATCTTGTAATACCCTAGATTTTCATATCATTTTTCTTGTATTATTCCCATAATTAATGAAGGATTATTTATGAAAATTCTTTAGTTTGTGCGAAGTTGAAGTTTCGGGAGTAAATTTTAAGGTACTTTGACTTTTAAGAGGTCAAAAGTTGACTTTCTTTTTTGTAATTTATTTGTGAAAACTTGCTTCACAAAAGTTGTAGAGTTTGGCGATACGAGTTCGTAGACACTCGGCACGCCTGAAACGGAGGTAGTAGGAGAAACTTATGGTTAGAGGAAGTCAGTTTCCAGTTTTGGAAACTGTATAAGTAGAAAAATGTGGGGGAGTTATTTTTTTGTAAACCTACCCAGTCTCACTTTCTCTCTCCTCTCTCCCGACCTCCTCCCGCTCTCCCTTCTTCTCCGGCTCAGTTCTCCTTCGTCCGGCCACCAAAGTGGACGCCGCCGGTCCCGTTGGGTCGACACAGGTTTCCTCTCCACTCCTGGGGCAGTCTCGCTCGCCGTCTCGCCGCCACGGTGCGGCGGAGCTGCTGCTGTATCGCCGGAAAACCGGCGATTTCGACAACGTTTTCAGTGAGAGTTAGGTGAGTCTTGCTCCTCTCCTTCCTCTAGAGATGTTTACACCTCTTTGGTGACCTAAAAATCAAGTTTGGGTGCCGGATTTGCAGGTTTGATTTTTGGTTTCGGGTTGGCGTTTCGGGGTGTTTTCCAGCCGATTCCGGCCGAACTGGTTGAACCTCCAGGTATCAAAGTTACTGACCATGCTTTAATCTACAAGTTTCATGTTGTGAGTTTCTCCTAATTCGGAAGTTGTGGAGTGGCGCGTGGGGCTCACTCGCCGCCGCCTGTGGCGGCGCGTCGGGCTGAGTTGCGGCCTTAGTTTCCTGTGGTTAGCTAGTTCTTGCTGCTGTGAGCTTGTTGAGATGTAGTGTGGCTAGGTTTTGAGCAAGGTTTGCATGTTAGGACTTAGGTTTATTTGTTTTGGCTTGGTTGAGTTTGAGTTTAGGTTTTGAAGATTTGAGGCAGTTCTATTTTGTCGTTGAGTGCAACGATTTTGAGAAGTTGTCCTCCTTTGAGCTAAGGGTTAGTTTAATGGTATTGTGTTATCCTTTAGTACTTTGGTTTCTAAGGTTGTTAATTGTGTGGTTTTAGGTGATTTGTGAAAATTGTGATTGGCTTGCTTTTGTTACGTTGAGGAAATCACAGCGGGATTTTTAGGTGAGTAAATCTCACCATGGTTCACTTTTGGAAATAATTTTATTATGGTCATTGGATGTTGATGTTGGATTCAAATTTATGCTATTAATCATTTTTAAAATATATGAGCTTGATCGCCAACGGCTCATAGGTAAGATAAAACAAGCTTTCCTTATATGTTTATTTTTGAGGTTCTTGTGATCATAATTCTATTGATTATTGATAAGTTATTCTTGTGAAATAATATATATTGTTCATATAATTATATCCTTGTGAATGATATAATCTTATGATGTGAATCATGCGGTGTTGATGATGATGTGGTGATATAGTGAATTGTTGTTTAAAATAGTCAAACCGGGTTCCAAGCCTTTATCCGGGTGATTGGTTACGGTTATGATGCAATTTTATTTTCTGATTTTTATTGGACAGTCAAACTGGGTTCCAATCCTTTAACCGGGTGATTGGTTACGGTTAGGAATAGAGCTCTAGTCCGTATGTTGGTGTAGGTCATGGGAGATACTTTATCGTATCTGGGACCCATGGGTACACAATTTGTTGTTGTAGGTCATGAAAGGTATTCATTAATTATCTGGGACTCATGGGTACATTTCTTTGGTAATGTGTTGGATGTGTGGTTTTTAATTATTGATCAAATCTCTCTTGTGGTATGTTGGATGTGATAAATGTTGTGGTATTTTTGAGTTTACTCATACGAGCTTTTTAGCTTACCGAGTTTGTTATTTTACAATCCCGGTGCACCAATTCTTGGTGTAGGGGTTAGACCTGCAGGTCAGGATCAGCAGGGTTGAGGCGGAGGCGTAGTGACAGGGTTCTTTTTGGTTTTGCTGTACTATGTATAGTTTTAGAATTGAGTAGATAGTATTAAACTCATGAGATTGTTTTCTTGTTCTTCTTTTGCAAGTTTATGTAAACAAAGAAATGTAATATTTAACTCAGTGTTAGGTGATAGGAGCATAAAATGCGACATTCTTAATGTGTTATTACCTCCATTTGTACTTTGATTATATCTTATTGTTGTAGAATAGAGTCATAATGTAGAGTCGAAAGTTTTTGGTAGAGTTGTGTGTAAAACGTGTTAAACATAGAGGAACAATATAGAAAATTGTCATAAGCCGATTTGTGGAGCCTTAGATGTTCTTATGATTCTGTAAAGCTTTTACATTGTCACAAATTGAGTTAACTCTCTGATACTCAGGTGACATGCAGAAGAGTTCATGGGAGAAAGAGTCAGGAGAATTGGAGTTATGCCGTAATCATTGAGGAAGGTCAGACTGCCAGAACAGAGTAACCTACTGCCTGCCGAGAGAAGTGTTCCTGATGGACCTCGGGAAGCAAAGCAGCTGATCCATGAAGCCTAGTCCAAGAAAGGAGATGTCTAAACCAAGTCCAATATGGAGAAGAAGATCTAAATTCGGCAGAATATCAAGGAATGTCCAAGTCTTGAAATTCTTGTGCACGTCTCACAACTTCAAAGGGCTCTCCAGGACAGCTCACAATGGATCAGAAAACGTGCTAGATATGGATACAGAGCTACAGGAGTCTAGTTTCCAAATCAATTGAAATCACCTCAATATCTATTTTCTAGAGGGAGTTATGACGAAATCATCAGACAGAGGTCATGGGGCCGAATTAAGAAAGACTAGGGAAACCTAAACCAACTGGGATTTTACTTGTGTGGCCGGCCTCTCTAGGGTTTTTCTTCCATATACAGCATGACTTCAAGGACAGAAAGGATCATCACTACTCTTGCAATTACATAGCCGAAATTCTACCAAACCCTATACAGAAAATTACTTAGCCGATCCATCCACGACAAACCACAAGAATCACTCCATCCTTCCACCGATTTTTCCCACACTTGCCGAATCTTCAAAGGTTGTAAAAGTGTGATTTTTTTGTGTGACATTTACATTTCCGCTTTTGAGTTCTAGTTGCTGAGTCAGGTTGGGATATTAATATTTTAAATTAGATCATGCCAAATTTTTTGAAAATTATCTTTTAAAAATTGGGGTGTGACAGATCTATGTGTCTACTTTCCAGGGAAACCAACCATTTGATCATACCTATCACATTGAGTGAGTTATGGACGTTTTCGTAAAGTAGGACGAATCTGTCCTATAATCTGATTTTGGCAAAACAGTCAACTTTGACGGGACTTTGTGAACAGCTCCTGATGAACCAGAATGTCTATAATATACGGTTGGAAAGCTAAACGAGTCTAGTTTTCAAAACCGTTTACAGTTTGTTCATATGTATTTCCTAGAGGAAGTTACGCCTGTTCTAGTAACTGAAGGTCACGCTGCGGGAAAATCTAATTTCTTGCTCGAACTTATGTTTTAAGTTCACAAGTGGCCTTCTCCTCAAGATCTAAGTGTAAAAGATCATGTTTTAGGAGAATACGGCATGATCTAGATAATCATTGTCTAATGCCATATTTGAAGACATGTTAAAGAGCATTGACATGCTAAGTTGACATGCTAAGTTGTTGAAATTTCCGAGATTAGTAAGAATCAGAAAAAGCCCTATGATTGATGTAAAGATCAGGGGGAGGTGCGAACTTCAGGTAGAGTCTAGCACATACATGTCACTATCAAATGTGATGGGTGCGTTGTACTATTTTTCTCCTACGATCAAGGTTTAGTTTTTCTCCCACAGAGTTTTTATTCTTTGACGAGGTTTTTAACAAGGCGACATATCAGCGCCATCGGTATACCAGCGCGCGGCACAAGGGAGAGTGTTCTAGTATATTCCATATGTGTGTCTTGGCCTTATGCCATCAGGATATGTAGTTGGAATCGGACTATGTATTTCTTATCATTACCATATTGGTACTTTGTAATTCCTTATATAAAGGGCTCCTATCAATGAATAAGATGATGATTCTGTCAGGACCCACCCCGGATTTCACCCTGAAACCCGAGATAAATCCTGCGGGGTCCACCTTTAAGGAAAATTTACCGAAAATTAAGCTAAACCTTCCTTGAAAATGGACAACCCTTACCTGAAAAATCCAACTTGACACTTCTATATCCACACATTCATCCTCAACACCTAGAGCCTTTTTGCTCCCCAAGTTAAACACATCTCCCAATAAATCAATTACTCAAAATAAATTCACTAACTGGGAATAAACATTAAGCAGAAGCAGCCTCTGGCTATGCCTTGACTCCATGTACGCCCGACCTCGTCTATACTTAGCCTGCACACTGGGCATTTAAAACCAAAGGGCACAGGGGAAAGAAATTTAAAAACGTTAGAGTAAGTGGACAAAATAATTTAAATAATTTGACAAAACTAAATTTAAATACTTTCCCACATTTCAGCTTTAAAAAAACTTAGCTGCACGCAATTTTAAACGCCCTTAAAACCTTAAATCCAAATTCACTTAATAAATGGATAAACCAGCCCCGCTGGTTAATCAATTATAATTGAGAAAAATAAATAAGGGGAAGAGTTATCACCATTGAAAATGAGCCTCCCAGGCTAGGGTCGGTGCCTCCCAGGCTATAACAGCGTCCCACGCTAAGCGCTCTACTCTCATATGATGAGGACCACTGGTAAGACTATAATAACGTCTCACGCTAAGCGCTCTACTCACATATGATGAGGACCGCTATATAATGGCTAGCTAACAATAAATATATATATATATATATATATATATATATATATACCGATCGGTTGCCTCCCAGGCAATAACAGCGTTCCACGCTAAGCGCTTTGCTCTCATATGATGAGGACCGCTGGTAAGACTATAATAGCGTCCCACGCTAAGCGCTCTACTCAAATATGATGAGGACCGCTAAACAATAGCTAGCTAGCAATAATCAATATAAACGACCTTATATTATGGTGAGTAAAAACATACGAAAACACTTAAATCTACTAATCCTCCCCAAGATCATACGAATGGTACGGTTCCCAACCGTACTTGAAAATCATCATAAGAGATTATAGTAAAACTCAATGACGTGTCTCACACGTCAAAATATTCTCAAACTTATAACTATAAGCGAGATTTCGATATCAATTATAAATCATAATTAATATTATCTCCACTCGAAAATTCTCGCTAAAATATTCTCCAAGTCAAAATCATTATACTATGATGGAGGACTACCGAAAATCCCATTTTCTGTAATCATTTAAAAATCCCAAAACCATCAAAAATAAAACCGATATTATTTAAATCCATTGAACTCAGTACAGTTCCCAACTGTACCTGAAAATATTGCGTAACAAAATAAATCACTTGACATGTCCCACATGTCAAATAAAATACTCAAGAGAGTTCCCGAAAAATAAATGGAATTCATTACTCCAAGAAAATATTAAATCTTCAATATGCGTTTGAAAATTAAATAAACTCTAGTGCATGCATGACATTCAAATCAAAGGTCCACTCACAGTATACGGTTATGCCTGCCGTCGATCCGAGGTCTCCCAACACGATCATTCTTACGTCCTGAACAATAAATAATTATTAAGCCTCCAAATTAGGATAATACTTTAATAAAATTTCCGAAATAAAAGTAGGCCTATAAATTCTCTTTCCTTGCCCAAATTCTCCACTTTTAATCTAATTGAAAGTTCGGCGACCTCCAATGGTTCCCAAATTTTAGCACAACACTCCTCTCAACCCGCACAACAACTTCCTTAAGTAGCACAAAGTCCAATTCTAAGCCTAACTAGGCCAATCGAATTAAAATCCAAATGAAGCCCTAGAACTTTCAACTATACATTTCACCCTAACAAGATCGAATTTAGCCAATTCCTTTTGAGGGATTACTCACCTTGATGAGGGCTACAAGATGAGCCAAAAATCACGACCTATGGTGGCCGGAGGAGGGAACTCCGGCGAAAGGCTATCCGGCGGGTTTTCTCTCGAACGGTAGCGTTACACGGCCGGTCACTGACCCAGGAAGAGAGAGGAGGTGGTGGGGGTCCGAATGGGACCGGTCCGGCGGTCGGTGGTGGCCGGACGGCGACGGACGAAGGTGGTGAAGCCGGCGGTTGGGAAACTTCGGGAGAAGGAGAGAGAGAAGAAAGAGGGAGAGAGAAAGAGAACGGGGGGGGGGGGGTGTTGGGCTGCCCACACCCGGTCCAATAACTTAAACCCCAAAAATTATACCCACTAAATATTTACCCCATTTTTACCAACTCAAAATTTATCCTTTTAGTTGATAACTTTTTCATGCTAACTCCGATTTTAACGTATAGCATGTCTACGAATTCGTATTAATGTCCTCTACAATTTTCATGAAGAAAGTTTTCCCAAATTCCGAACAGAAGAAAAAGTCAACTTTAAGGTCTTTAAGTAGTAAAAGGTTACTCAACACGGTAAAAGGTCAAAGTGATCAAAAGTCAATAATCATAAATTAACTTAAGAACTGGGATGTGACAATTCTCCCCTCCTTATAAAAATTTCGTCCTCGAAATTTCAAATCATGCAAAGGGGGCGAAGGTTACTGCCTTTCACCTCAGACTCCCATAAACGCCAAGCTAAATCACCCATCATCAATGCTCTTCAAACTTTCTTCTATCCCAAAATTACACCCTTTTTACTTGTAGAAACAATTAATTGAATTCCTTTCCACTTACTTTGGCACATCATAACTTATCTACCAAACCCGAGTTGAGTGCATATGCTTTAACAAATCTCGAGCTAAGGGTTAACCGACATACTCTGCCAACGTTTCACATGGCACCACTCACACAATACACCTTGCTACTTGACTTACTTTCCATTAAGTGAATAGCTTGGCCGATTATAATTGCTTAATATACATAACCCAAATCACACGGATGACTTTGACCGTCAAGTCAAAATGGTCAATAAACTTCGTGGTTCACAACACCATCTTACTTTCGTCACCAATTAATCAAAACAAATCTCGATCATTCGCACCAAATAGGACTTTCACCACCTACATGATTGGCCTCAATCGTTATGATGATCGACGAATACCTCCCTTGTCACCAGATTACGCTAATGCGATCTATGATACCAAACCCTTATTCTGAATATCTCTTGTATCTCAAATCATATCCATATAACAATGACCTCCCAGGTCCTACATGGATCAAAAGTGGTCCCTCCACAATACGATCACGTATGAATACTCATCACAAGAATGTCATTTAACATGATCTAACACAATTTTACCATTTATGCCAATGGATAACAAGCCTTGTCTCAAAATATTTCCCGAATCATCAAGAATCTTTTTCCTTTAAAGCTATACCACCAACCAATCATATTATTATTTCTAACAATTCGCCCCGCGAATTAATCATTACTAACCAATAATAACCGTCAGAATCTCATCCCTCAATAATAAATTCAATAGTCGCCACCGATGACGACTTACAAGCACAAGAAAAATATCACCTTCGAAATCGACCAACATACCCGAAACTGGCACCTCCAAAATGAAGAAAAATACGATGACTTGGCGTATGACGATACCTTAATAGATACGAGTATCCCCTCGTACTAACCAAATTCGTTCTAACTTGCATGCAGACGAGCCTTTAGGTTGCAAGACCTATTCCCCGAACAAAAAAGATAAGTTGTTCACTATTTATAGTGACAATTCATGTTGCTTGACTAAACGTCGAAATCCACGCAAGCAAATTACCTTCCTCAAGCATTGACAAAATCTGCACCCCAAGCCACATTTCTTATTCAGGTTCAAACGCGACCACAAATCCAATAGCTAAAATCATACTGCGAGAAAGATTTTTAAATGGCAGACAGAACCTCTGAACTGAACAAACACATATCTCTTTCTGCTTCCTTATCAATTAGTCCGAAGGCAGAACACGATCCACGAAACTGTCATGGTCAAAATTCTTGCAACCGCTGGTTGCTGCAACTGCTAAACCCCAAAAGTCTTTGACTAGAGTATCAGCAATAACAAAATTATATCTAAGTTGACTTTATTGATAGTCACAAGCAGCGACATCCGAAAACAACATTTAACGGCTCCTTCAGTTCAACATCATTGTTAAGCTGAGCTCGCAAAACACTAAGTTAACTATCGGATGTCAAAATTAATTACCACTCCAGAGCCACTACTACAATTTGTGGTTTATCAGCCGCAGAAAAACTGTATGAGCAAGAATATATCAAAACTCACGGCTGACCTTGACTCAAACTCGAGAGGAAAATAACTAAAGTACAAGAAGAAAGCAAATCCATAATTTCATGCTCAAAAGTTCTACCAATAACCGACAACCACTAGCGACCCATTTCGATCACGTCCTTAAAGCCAGAATCTAATAGAAAAGTTTCAGCCTATCCCCCTCTCGACACTTGACAAACGGTGATGGTCTCCCAGACCATACTTGGATTACTAAGTGGTCCCACCACCATACGGTCCATAAGAGAAACTCTTACTATCCTGTCTACCGTGTTAGAAATATGGTGGGTAAACATAATCTGACCTTGAACATCAAAGTTAATCTCCCACTATGAACTAAGTGATGTTAGCAAACAAACTTTGGTCATACTATCATAACCCAAAAGTCCAAGACTTGTATCAACTAACATAAACCATGCCGCTTGAACTTTACTCTGGGCACCCAACCTCACTTCTCTAAACAATTCCTACGTCTTCAGTTATGTCATACACTGAATTATTCTTCAACTCCTTTGGCTCCCAGCAGACACGCATTTCAAAAATAAAGAGCTCCTTTCTGAACAACCACACCGCACCTCGAACTCCAAAAATCCTCAACACGATTCTTCACTTCTCCCCTTGTAACCGAAATACTCAAGAATAAGAATGGGTTGATCTAGGGACTAACAGGTACTAAACTTCTACACTGCCACTAGGCGTCCAAAGCAAATAGCTACATTCTCATGTCGCCACTTGATTTACCAAGTTCAGTCATCATGAATCAAATTATCCATCTGTTGGTGTAGAGTCGGAGCAGCAACAACCATCTCACATCCGCTTTACTATTACAATTTCAAAGCCCATTATACTTACAATCCATCTAAAACACTCACCATAAGTAGGAAAGCGAATCCCACATTACAGATACCAAACCTAAATCGACCAACAACAAATACCGAAATCGAACTTCAATGCATAGACCAAACTTTAATAGCCCCATTTAACGCATCCAATATGTCACGCCCCGACTCTTAAATTTTACCTTATTTACTAGCATGGTGTTAATAAGAGTTTTACCGTCTTCGTCATTGAGTTTTTAGTTTAATTGGTCTCCATAGAGGTTTTGAGGGACGATTATTTCGAAAGAATTATTCGTAGGAGAAAAATGTGACGACGGTAAAAAGGTAAATTTTAGCTAGTAAAAGGTAATTTTTATTGTGGTGTTAATTTTAGAGTGGGTTTTTAATGGTGGGTTGGAACCGGTTTGGGCCAAGCCCGTTTTTCTTTCCTCTCTCCTTTCTCTCTCTTCCTCCCGCTTCTCTCTCTCTCTCCCCGAGCCTTCACTGGCGAAACTTTCCGGCCGCCGTCCGGCCATCGTTCGCCGCCGCACTAGTCCCAAATGATCGGTCTCCGACCCAGCTTCCGTTCTAGACCTGTGGCAGCCTCCCTAGCGCCGCCGTGAAGGAGAAATCAACCCCGAAAGGTCCGATTGCCGGAAGTGTTTTCTCGCCGGAACTTCCTCCTCCGGCTGCCATAGCTGGCAATCCTTGGCTCAAAAGGAAGCCCTCCTCCCGTGCTCCAATCCCTCCAAAGGATTCGCTCCCTCTTGAGCTAGGTAAGGAGAAATCGGTAAAGGAAATTCTAGGGCTTTTATTGTTGTTTTCGTTCGATTGACATGGTTAGGCTTAGAATTGTAGTTTGTGCTAATTAAGAATGTTGTAGAGGAGGTTGAGAGGAAGGTGCTACCAAATTTTGGTGAGCATTGGAGGTCGCCGGAGCTGGCCGCCGGCCGCCGCTGCCGCCGTTGAAAAATTATTTTTAGTGGAGAATTTTATGAGGAGTTTAATGGATTGAGTTTTAGAATTTTTGTAGGAGTTTTGGATAGGTTTGGAAATTGTTAAAGTTTGGTATTTTTGGCGGATTAATAAGTTAAAAATCCGGACATTGGTTTATTTATGGTTAGGAAGGTAGAAGGTGCTTTTGAGGATGTCGGAAAAATTGTGGAGCTTTATGGTTGGCAGTGAAGTTAAGATTTAGGGCGATAGGCATGGTTGAGCGCGAGATGCTCATATTTAATTATGCTTATTTTCTCTAAGCATCGGTGTAGTATATAAGGATTTATTTATATTTTGGAACAGGACGCGAGGAGGCTCGAGCAGAGGAGACCTCCGACCGACGTCAGGCTTAGGCCTAAGTTGTGAGTGGACCATTGTTTTAAATAATGTGCTTGAAATGTTTTATTGTTGAATAATTTCTTTTGTTGGAATTTAACCGGAAATTGAGAATTTCGGTGTTTATACTCATTTATTGACGTTTATGAGAGAATAGTATGTATATAAGTAAACGCTAGCTAGCTATACGTGATTTCCCCCCATAATGAGGTAAAATGCCATTATGGGGTGACATGAGCGTTAGACGCCAGCGTTGTAGCCTTGTACGACT
Source organism: Fragaria iinumae (assembly GCA_009720345.1). Lineage (NCBI taxonomy): Eukaryota > Viridiplantae > Streptophyta > Magnoliopsida > Rosales > Rosaceae > Fragaria > Fragaria iinumae. Next base: position 16,763,846 of record CM019117.1, on the reverse strand, counting down.
TTCTATTTTCGTATTCATTCATAGAATTCGTACAAGGAGTCAGCACGTATATATATATATATATATATATATATATATATATATATATATATATATCTACTCGTGAGGTTCCCCCATAATGAGGAAAAATACCATTATGGGGTGACGTGAGCTAGGGGTGTTATCGGTTTTTTTCGGTTCGGTTTTCACCTAAAACCGGAAACCAAACCGAACTAAAAAATCGGTTCGGTTCAGTTCGGTTTTTTTTTTTTTGAAAATGCAAACCAGAAACCGAACTGAACTGAACGGTTCAGCCCGGTTCGGTTTTTTTCTGTTTTTTAAAAAAAAAAAAAAAAAAAAAAATTCTGGTAATTTTAATATAGAGTTCTATCCATATTCGACAATGCATACTTCTATATAGTTCAAACTTAAAAGTCACAAATTGAAAATAGAGTCTAATGTTCAAAGTTCAAACATTACAAATTGAAAATAAAGTCCACAATGTTCAAATCATTATCAACTATCAAGTATCAACATCATCTCAATGATCTCATCTTGGCAATGTTGTTTGCTTCATAACCTTCATTTTAGGAGGCAACATACCACACTTCACATTTTGCCTACTTGACAATGATGACATCTCCAATATCTCTACATACACAAAAACAAAACAAAAAAACAAAAGGTTAGAAAAGAAAATCATACATGTAAATGATGTAACATAACATAAAACGAATTAATCAAATCAAACATTCAAAAATAACGTAAAACTATTACCTTTTTCCGCCTCTTCACATAACTCAATCTCTTCACTTGATGGCACATGATGCAAAGCAATAGTTTCACCTCTAAGCCAACTTTGTGTGCATATCAAGGCTTGCACCATTTTTGGACTTAAAGAGCTTCGATGTGGATTAATGACTCTCTTACTAGTGCTAAAAGAAGATTCTGAAGATATAGTGGACACAGGAATAGCTAGAATATCTTTTACAATGCGGGCCAATATCGGGTACCTAGAAACCCCATTCACTCTCCACCAATTCAACAAGTCAAAACCTTCATCGTCTCCTTCAATAGGATCACTAATATATCTATCAACATCATTGTTAATGATCTCGGCTTTCTTTGCTTTTCTCTTCAACTCCTTCTCCTTTAGCTTCCTTTCAAACTCGGTAACACCCGTGGCTAAAGAAATCTTAATCATATCATTGGATGCTTGAGACTCACCAACCCCTCTAACATCCTTTTCCTCCTCTTCATACACATTGTAAATGTCATACAAAAGCTCTTTCACACTCAATGAGACAACTTCCACCCTATGGTACTCATCCTCATCTTCATCCCCAAAGACAACTTCTAAATAATCAACAAGTTTCTCAAATTTGTGTCGTGGATCAAGAATAAGAGCAAGAAACACATATTGATTCAACTCATCAAAATCACCCCAATATTTTTTATATTTTTCTCCCATTGGAGGTGCAATATCTCCCATCTTAGGAACACTTGGTTTCTTAATTTGTTCTTCTAAAAGACCATATAGATAAAGCAAATCACCAAAAGTGTGATGAATAATAGGTACATTAGAACAACACACTCTTAATGTAACTTCATAAAATGGTTTTAGAAAATCCGAATACACTTCGGCATTCCTCCAATCAATCCCAGCGGGTGGCCCTTCCTTTGCATTCTTCTCACCCAATTTAAAATATGCACAATAATTACGAGTATCTTGTTCACTCAATCTATCAAATGCTTTTTGAAATTTTAAAGCCGATTCTAACATCAAGTATGTGGAATTCCATCTAGTAGGGACATCCAACACCACAAGCCCCTTGCACTCTATCTTCACTCTCTCAACACATTGTTTAAAAAGTTCAAGCTTTTGTGGAGAGGATCTAACATACCTCACCGCATTACGAATAGCATCAATAGACATATTCATTGGTTTCAAACCATCATTCACAATCAAGTTAAGAATATGAGCTATACACCGCATAGGCACATTCTTCCCCCCATTCAAAATCATTCTAGGATCTCCCCAAGCATCTAACTTCTTGATTAACTCTCTTATTGCAACATCATTTGCCGAAGCATTATCAACGGTGATTGTTAGAATCTTCTCTATGCCCCATTCTAACAAACAATCCTCTAAAATTTCAGCTATAGACTCTCCCTTATGATCCTCAATGGCACAAAAATTAAGCACTCTTTTATGCAACACCCAATCATCATCAATAAAGTGTGTGGTGATAACCATATAATTAATGTTTTGAATGGATGTCCATGTATCCGTTGTAAGACACACCCTTTTCCCCTTCAATTGATCCATCAACTTCTCCTTCTCCCATATATACACCTTAAGCACATCTTTTGCTACTGTTTGCCTACAAGGGATTTTCCAAAAAGGTAATGTTTTTTCCATAAAACGCCTAAACCCCATCCCATCCACATGAGTAAATGGTAGCTCATCTAGAATAATCATCTCCACACACAACCTATTGAGCTCTTCATTTGTCAAAGCAGAGGTATCTAACTCCCTAGTCTCTTTGTTAACACACAAAATCTTTTGTTTTTTAGCTTTCAACATTTCAATGTTTGGAGGATACTTGGGACACTTATCTATATGCTTAAGAAGGGATGTCGTACCATTTGAATGCGGATCAGCACAATATTCTTTACTGCAATGAATGCATACTCCTTTAACTCTATTCTTAACCATTTTTCTAGTAAAATGAGCCCAAATATCTGACCTTTCATTGTCCTTCAAGTACGCCAAATATTCTTCCTCAGTCATCTCATGATTCGCCTCTTCTTCACCGGTACTTGCTTCAGTTGCTTGTGATCCACCCATACTAGGAACCGGTGTCGGTGTTGCCGATTCACCAACACCAACACTATCAACTTGCATCTGCGTATTATACAAATATAATCATCATCATCAGAATATATATATATATATATATATATCATAACTATTTCAGTAACCAAATTTCAGTAATATACCTGAGAAGACGAGGAAGAATTGTTCATTGTAGAACTCGTAACACCACGGCCACGGCCACGACCATTTGAGTCAATGGACATTGAGGAACCGCGCTTCACTGCCTTTGATGAGTTCAATCTAACCCTCTTCATTGTGAGAGGGAATGTCGTCTGCAAAAGAAAAGGAATCAAAGATTTAAGTATCTAACAATTAACAAGTTACCACATTATGAAAGTTGTTCATCAACCATTGAAATTCATTATTAGTTACATAATGAAAGACCATGCCAGCACTAAAAGACCTCATCCTCTTGCCATAGCCCTTCTTCATACTCTTAACACCATATATCATTGGATTCATTGCAGCGGATATTATCCTCAAAGTAATATCCTCACCAAGTTCATACCATTTACAAGACAATAAAAAGAACACTAGCACCACCTTACTTTGGATAACTTAATTTATCAATTCCTTTCCATCTGTTGCAAATTCCAATTTGAGTAAAAAAAAATTTCTTTATTCCCTTGTTCATACATATTTCACACATTCCATATATTAGGTAAAATTTCATGTGATTCAGTAAACAGAATATAAATTCCATCATTGCTAGGCTCTCGATCCCTATGATTCGATGAAGAATGATAGACTGTCTACAAATATCTACAAACCCGGATAAATATCTACAAACCCGGATAAATTCCATCATTGCTAGGCTCTCGATCCCTATATACAATACCCGGATTGAATCAGATACAATTTGCCAAGGATATGCAGACTGTCTACAAATATCTACAAACATAATGGAAATGAGGCAATATCTACAATACCCGGAAATGAGGCAATATCTACAAATAATGGAATCGTATCTACCTCTGCAGTCTGCACAGGTGCCAATCTGCCAAGGATATGCAGACTGTGATTGCAGTCTTAGCAGGGCGAGTCCGACAAGAGGGGAGAAGAGGGCGAGTCCAGTGACGTCGGGGCGGAGGGGAGTGGCGCAGGTGGAGGAATGGCGACAGGGCAAACCGGCGACAGGGGAGAAGAGGGACAGTCCGACGAGAAGGTAGAAGAGGGAGAGTCGAGTGGCGACAGGGCAAAGGCCAGAGGGGACTGGCGCAGGTGGCGGACTGGCGAGTGGCGGACTGGCGAGTGGCGACAGGGCGGACCGGCGACAGGGGAGAAGAGGGACAGTCCGACGAGAGGGGAGAGAAAGAAGGGACTCGGGAGTCGGGAGTCAGGACTGAGAAAGAGAATAGGCGTGAGAGACAGAGAGACAGAGAGACAGAGAGAGAGACTCGGGCTGAAGAACAGAAGAAGAAGTAGGGTTTTTTTTTTTTTTTTTTTTTTTTTTTTTTAAAACGACGTCGTTTTACCGTTTGACCGTTGACTTCGGTTCAAACGGTTCAGTTCGGTTTTGACTGGCCCGAAACCGAAAACCGAACCGAACAGCTCCGGTTCGGCCCAGGATTTTTATTTTCGGTGCGGTTTTTTTTCGGTGCGGTTTTTTCGGTTACGGTTTGGGTTTCGGTGCGGTTTTTTTCGGTTTTCGGTTTCGAAGTAACACCCCTAACGTGAGCGTTAGACGCGAGCATAGTCGCCTTGTATGAATTTCTGTTTTTCTTATATCTCTTCAAAGAAATCATACAAGGAGTATGACGAGTGTATATACATACTGATATATTTATAATTCTAGCCTGAGAGGCCATTTTCTGAAGTTTAGGAGTCTAGCGAGGCTAGACACCAGTCAAGAATTTTTGAGTTAAGCTTTTAAGCTGTCGCTTGCGTAGCGCTTTCCTTTAAAGTTTTCTTGGGGAAATATTACTGTTTGTCGAAATTACTTTTGTCCACTCACTCTGACGTAATTAAATATATTTTCCCCTGGGCTTTTCCTTCGTTTTTAAATGCCCAATCTGCAGAGTTCGGGTGGGGTCTAGAAGAAGGCGACGAGGCATAGTCACCCATCTTTCCACTACTGTTCGTCAGTAGGTTACCTGTTTAACCCACTAGGATTTTTATCAGCTTTCGTTGTCTTTCTTGTAGTAGCTCTGAATACTTTCGGAAAAATAATTGTGTATTATTTTATTCGGTTATTTGGATTGAGTTGAAGATTGATATTTTGGTTAAGAGGGTGTTCTATATTTTTCCGGGTTAGGGTTGTCCATTTTCTAGGGAGGTTTGCCGAGTTCTTCGGTAAATTTTCCTTAGAGGTGGTCCCCGCAGGACTTACCTCGGGTTTCAGGGTGAAATTCGGGGTGGGTCTTGACACAATAACATCCACAACTTAATTAACTCAAACAACATCACTTTACTATTTATCTCAAAGCAAAACAACATTTGTTTAACTCCCTTACATTATCTCTTATCCCAATACCAACGTTAACTAGAAATTGCTCAATCCTTTGTTCACAAGCATGGCCTTTCAATTATTAATATCCGCAAAAAGGCTCAACTCTCCACTTAAATGAAAGTCCATAACTCAATAAATAAATAATAGAACATTGCAAATCCATGTCATTTCCCCAACTCATAACTGAACACAAAATCTCACAAATTACCTACCTTCCCATTACTCGGAAAATAACCAAGATACTCTTTGAGGTCGGCGTACTGAGGCATACTCTTGAAGATGTAAACATTTATGACACCATACTGTCCATAAATAAGATAAGAACAACTACCTCACATACTTAATAAACACTTAGCATCCAAGCATAAAATGCTAATGGATCTGCCGCGGTCGGACCATCACTCTATAGACACTAAGTATCATCAAGTGTATGAGGTAATGATAGGAATCGGATAACCTAATGCACTGATACCAATTGTCAGGACCCACCCCGGATTTCACTTTGAAACCCGAGATAAATCCTGCGGGGTCCACCTTTAAGGAAAATTTACCGAAAATTCGGCTAAACCTTCCTTGAAAATTGACAACCGTTACCTGAAAAATCCAACTTGACACTTCTATATCCACACATCCATCCTCAACACCTGGAGCTTTCTTGCTCCCCAAGTTAAACACACCTCCCAATAAATCAATTACTCAAAATAAATTCACTAACTGGTTATCAGAGCATCTCTAATAACTAAAAAATAACAAGGAATAAAGATTAAGCGGAAGCAGCCTCTGGCTATGCCTCGACTCCATGTACGCCCGACCTCATCTATACTTAGCCTGCACACTGGGCATTCAAAACCAAACGGCCCAGAGAAAAGTAATTTAAAAACGTTAGAGTGAGTGGACCAAATAATTTAAATAATTTGACAGAACTCAATTTAAATACGTTGCCACATTTCAGCTTTAAAAAAACTTAGCTGCACGCAATTTTAAACGCCCTTAAAACCTTAAATCCAAATTCACTTAATAAATGGATAAACCAGCCCCGCTGGTTAAATAAAACAGAAATCTCAAATAAGGGATAAACCAGCCCCGCTAGTTAATCAATTATAACTGAGAAAAATAAATAAGGGGAAGAGTTATCACCATGTAAAGGAGCCTCACAGGCTCGGGTCAGTGCCTCCCAAGCTATAACAGCGTCCCACGCTAAGCGCTCTACTCTCATATGATGAGGACCGCTGGTAAGACTATAATAACGTCACACGCTAAGCGCTCTACTCACATATGATGAGGACCGCTATATAATGGCTAGCTAACAATAAATATATATATATAGAGTCTTTCTCAGGTGCGGAGGTCCGCACCAATAGTTTTGGTGCGGATTTCCATTTTTGCACCACTTTTTGATCGAATTTCCTCATCTCCACCATGTAGTATCTAGATAATATTGTGTAGATCATCTCTGCAAAATTTCAGCCAATTTGGTAATCGTTAAGGCCCTCAAACTCGAAAAACAAATTGACGGACTGAATTTTGTCAAACATGAACCGTTCATGTTTAAAACAGAAAAACGCAATTTTGAGGGCCTTAAAGATTACCAAATTGGCTGAAATTTTGCAGAGATAATCTACACAATATTATCTAGATACTAGACGGTGGAGATGGAGAAATTCGATCGAAAAGTGGTGCAAAAATGGAAATCCGCACCAAAACCATTGGTGCGGACCTCCGCAGCTGAGAAGCCCTGTATATATATATATATATATATATACCGATCGGTTGCCTCCCAGGCAATAATAGCGTCCCAAGTTAAGTGCTCTACTCTCATATGATGAGGACCGCTGGTAAGACTATAATAGCGTCCCACGCTAAGCGCTCTACTCACATATGATGAGGACCGCTAAACAATAGCTAGCTAGCAATGATCAATATAAACGACCCTATATTATGGTGAGTAAAAACATACGAAAACACTTAAATCCACTAATCCTCCCCAAGATCATACGAATGGTACGGTTCCTAACCGTACTTAAAAATCATCATAAGAGATTATATTAAAACTCAATGACGTGTCTCACACGTCAAAATATTCTCAAACTTATAACTATAAGCTAGATTTCGATAACAATTATAAATCATAATTAATATTATCTCCACTCGAAAATTCTCACTAAAATATTCTCAAAGTCAAAATCATTATATTATGATGGAGGACTACCGAAAATCTCATTTTCGGTAATCATTTTAAAATCCCAAAACCATCAAAATAAAACCGATATTATTTAAATCCATTGAAATCAAAGGTCCACTCACAGTATACTGTTATGTATGCCGTCGATCCGAGGTCTCCCAACACGATCATCCTCACGTCCTGAAAATAAATAATTATTAAGCCTCCAAACTAAGATAATACTTTAAAAAAATTTCCGAAATAAAAGTAGGCCTATAAATTCTCTTTTCTTGCCCAAATTCTCCACTTTTAATCTAATACGGCTCACAATATTCCGAAATTACCGAAATCCATAATTTAACCTTTTTGAAGTTTAAATCCTGCTAAATCAACTGTCGGAACTCCATTCGAATAACCATCTAAATCCTTAATCATTGATAAATCACAGACTTTATCAAAACTCCTCTAAAAATTTCAAACTATACTTCATTAAACTCCTCTCATTATAACAAACCCGAAAACATGAAAAACTGCCCCTAAGGGGCGGCGCCGCCGCCTGCTCCGCCGGCAGCAGCGGCCGGCGGCCGAACTCCGGCGACCTCCAATGGTTCTCAAATTTTAGCACAACACTCCTCTCAATCCGCACAACAACTTCCTTAACTAGCACAAAGTCCAATTCTAAGCCTAACTAGGCTAATCGAATTAAAATCCAAATGAAGCCCTAGAACTTTCAACTATACATTTCACCCTAACAAGATCGAATTTAGCCAATTCCTTTTGAGAGATTACTTACCTTGATGAGGGCTACAAGATGAGCCAAAAATCACGACCTATGGTGGCCGGAGGAGGGAACTCCGGCGAAAGGCTATCCGGCATATCCGGCGGGTTTTCTCTCGAACAACGGTGTTACACGGCCGATCACCGGCCCAGGAAGAGAGAGGAGGTGGCGGGGGTCCGAACGGGACCGGTCCGGCGGTCGGTGGTGGCTGGACGACGACGGACAAAGGTGGTGAAGCTGGCGGTCGGGAAACTTCGGGAGAAGGAGAGAGAAAAGAAAGAGGACGAGAGAACGAGAACCGGGGGGGGGGGGTGTTGGGCTTCCCACACCCGGTCCAATAACTTAAACCCCAAAAATTATACCCACTAAATATTTACCCCTTTTTTACCAACTCAAAATTTACCCTTTTAGTTGATAACTTTTTCATGCTAACTCCAATTTTAACGTATAGCATGTCTACGAATTCGTATTAATGTCCTCTACAACTTTCATGAAGAACGTTTTCCCAAATTCTAAACGGAAGAAAAAGTCAACTTTAGGGTCCTTAAGTAGTAAACGGTTACTCAACATGGTAAAATGTCAAAGTAATCAAAAGTCAATAACCGTAAATTAACTTAAGAACCGGGATGTGACAGATTCTCTATTCTGTTATTAGATATCTTTGTCTCCACCGTTTATACTTCATCAGTTTACATATTCTTTTCTATTAAATATGGATTAAATAAGAAAGTGTCCGCGCCCAAAGAAATGATGCTGAACTTTGAATTTAAATATGATTAAAATTTATGGTTGTGCCGCTGTGGCCAAATGATATTGGTTTTAGTAGGAACCAAGTTAAACAACTTTCACCTCTTAAAAGTATTTATTATAATTTTAATTTAAATAAGAAAGTTATGAAGGCCATGCCCAAAAGGTGTTGGACTTATTTAAACTAGCTAGCCTCTTAACATGTGCGATTTGCCTTTAAGAAAAAAAAATGCAAAGAGGTATGTAGTGAGACAAATTCAGTTCTAATGCAGATCGAAACTTTGCTTTGAAATTAAAATGTGAAATTACTTATTTGACTCACTTTTCGGTCATATTTTCACATCTCCACCGTTCAGTTTGTAGAACCTAATGCATAAATCACTTCTGTAAAGTTTCATCAAATTTGAAGATCGTTTGAGTTTTCGTAATCGTTATTTACACAGACAGTTATGGTTAGACATATTTATGGTCCGTTCATTGATTTAATCTAATTCGGTATCTTAACTATCATCAATTTAGATGAAATTTTACAGGAATGATCTATACATTAGTATCAATAAACTCAACAATTAAGATGTGGAAATATGACCGAAAAATGAGTCAAATAAAAAACTTCACACTTTAATTTCAAAACAAAGTTTCACTCTGGATAAGAATTAAAGACAAATTTATAAATAGATATTTAGTTTGGAAAAAGTACAAAATGAAAATAAATAAACCATATTTACGTTCTTAACCTTGTCTAATTTTCAGTTTCTCCCACATTTTACAATATTATGAGCAAATTTAAAAGTTCAATTTATTAATGAAGCTTTGACACCAACACTTGGGCTTCCATTACTGGAGTTGAGATGAGATATAATTAAAATTCATGGCTGTGGCCAAATTATACCAGTTCGGGTTAGAAAACGACTCTTATGTAGTATGTAGTAATTTTTTTATTCAAAAAAAAAGGTAGTAATTTGACCAAAAAAAAATGATCCGTGTTGGTTCAATGACCGTCGAATTAGCTTTTGGGGTTATCGAGAGAGAAACGTGAATGGTGAGAGATCATGCCCATAACATTCCTCAAATACCGTTCGTGCTTCTCAACGACCGTACGTGCAATGGTTCGGTGCAATGGATAGGGTTTCGTGCTAACGGAGCCTTCTCCTACACGGAACGTTACTGGGAGTGGTTAGAAGATGTCTTGAGCCGAAGCGGAGATCTCATCCACAAAGCAGGTCTCTATCGAGTGGTGTTTGCATCGCTCTTTAGCTATGATCGTGTTGCACCTGTGATGCGGGCCTTCTGTGAGTATTGGTGCCCTGGCACAAATACTCTTCACACATCGTGTGGGGAGATGTCTATCTCTTTGAGGGACTTGACATATATTTGTGGCTTGCCCATAACTGGAAGGTTCTATGACGAAGTTGTTCCATGTATTGAAGAATTTTCGGCCAAAGGTAGAAGTGGTGAGCCAATCAATCCTAAGAGCTGCAGGTTTTTATTTCTCGCGTACCACAAGCTTTGCGATAAAGGGCAAAAGGTGAAGATTGCATCATGGATCCACTACTGGTTCAAAGGGGATTTGAGATACAAGAGACCGCCTGCCAAGAGTACACGGAACAAGAAAGATGCACCTCATAACCTGTACAACCCGTCTGGTGAAATCCACGAGGTTCAAGGCCGGACCGATGACGACTCTGCATCGTTTGACGACTTGGGCGTGGATGACGAAGACATAGAGCCTACTTACTTGGCGGCATTTTACGCGTGCTGGTTGTGTCTATTTGTCTTTCCTATGGACGACACAGGCTTGATCCGACCTAGCGTGTTTAAAGTCGCCAGTAAAATGTCCCAAGGCTATCAATTTTGTCTAGCTGTACCTGTGTTGGCCAACATTTATCAAGGCTTGAACGAGATTTCTGTTTCCAAAGATCCAGGGAATTGTTCAGCCACATTACCCTTTCACTACGTGTATACATGGTTGGCAGAGTATTTCGGCACCCATTTTTATTCTCCTCTTCCTGACGACTTTAAACCACGCATGGTTCACTTTTCAGGGGCATTTTCGGCCAAGCATTTTGGAGACGCACAAGCTCGTTCTTTATTCAATGCATGTGGCAATGTAGAGATGGACATCTTAGCCAGAGTCTCTAAAGAACGCAAAATGATCGTTGATCGTGCGAATGCTAACTGTTCAGACATTGTATATCTTACCTGCCTTCGATCCGGATTTCTTACCCTTAGGCAGGGCAACCGGCGAGTCATTCAACCTTACAGTCCTTACCGCTTCAGCCGCCAGTTCGGCTATGCTCAAGATGTGCCAGGATGCCTTCATAAGGACATTCGGACGGACGCGTTATCCTTGACGTATTGGCATTGGGAAAGCTTTACCAAACGTGAGACAGGAAGCATAGTGACGTTGCCACCTGAGAGCGCTCTAACAAAGTGCATGGTGACTCGCGACTATGTTGAATGGTGGTCCAAAGTATACTGTTCCATGCCTAAGATGACTACAACAACAATGTCTATTGTTGGATCGCCGCACAAGCTTTTAAAGGAAGACAAGGTTACTGCTCGCGTGGTACTGCCTCGCCAGAAAGTGGTTCCCCGTGAGATTCCACTTCGTCAGGAAGTAGTTCCCCGCGAGATACCATTTCGACAGGAAGTGGTTCCACGCGAGATGCCGCCTCGCCAAAGAGTTGTTACTCGTGAGATGCCATCTCGCCAGAAAGTGGTTCCTCGCGAGATTGAACTTGGTAATATAACTCGCGCATCCTCTATCCTGGCGCTGCCCCCAAGTGGCAATTCGCCCAATGAAACGCACCAAGCTTTAGAAGGTCACGGGGATTCTGATAATCACCTCGCCCAGAGTCAACTTAAATTGAAGGGGATCAACACTCAAAAAAGGCTCAGTGGAAGCAGCAATAGTTAAAGACGTGAACTTCAAGCGTCGAAGGATTGAACCCGACTTTGGCTCCGTTTATTTTAATCCTAACGATGAATTTGTCCTCAATAGTAATTTTCTTGGCGAAATTCCGAGTCCCTTGCAACAAGCACCAAATCGCGTTGAGGTATGTTCGCCACCACCGCCATGTATTTTTTTTGGCATTATATGCATGATCTGGACTAACTTTGTTTTACCTTCTTGTTTTCAGTTAGGAGAACTCCCACTTTTTGAAGACGAAGCTTGTTCGAAAGAGGTTCGCGTCCTTTCAACAGAACCGATGAAGACCAACTCTTTTCACGAAGACGATGCATGTGAACAAAGCAAATCGCAACAAGTTAATCGTGAAGATGCTTTGGTGAATCCTCCAAGGCTTTTAAGCAATATGGCATTCTCTGAGGTCACCCACGGTGAAGTTGATGTTATGGACACCAACCAGGGGCTCCAAAAGATTCGCATGCAGGCCGCCACTCTAATTTGTGAACAAATTGAAGACGTCATTATGAAGTACTCATCAAGATCCATTCTCTCTAAAAGAAAAGACATTGACGAGATGGTGGCCGAACTTCAATGTTATGGGTTTGATCCTTCGCTAATAAAAGACAAGGTAGAAAGTTTGATGACTTGTACTACTCAATACCACGCGGCGAGGCTTGTATGCATGCATAAAGCTATTCCAGGCACATGTGATCAACGTTTGTCTCTTATGGAGGTTGAAATTGCAAAGTCGATCGAACTCCGCCAAACTGATCTTGGTCAACGTCAAGTTGTGATTGAGTCTTTGGAAAATTTGAAGGAGAAGCAGCGGAGATTGGAGCAGGAGATAGCCTCCCTAGATGCGAGCCTTCTACTTCATGACAAAAGGCTTGCCCATTTAGAGAAGCAGAAAGTCCAAATCAAGGAGACTCCAAAATTGACTGTTGAAGAACTTGAGGAAGCAAAGAGGTTCCGAGATGATTTTGAAAAGCAACGCAACAGCTTCAAAGGCCTATCCTGGACATGAAGGGCTCATCATCGTTTAGAAACTTATGATTTATTCTTTTTTTTTTTTTGCGCATGTAATAAGTCATTTTGACAATAGAACTCATTATGCAATAAAAAGAGATTTTTTTTTTGATGTGACTGAACTTAAGAATATAATTCTCAAGCTGCCTATGTATCCTTCCAAAGAAAGAATCAAGTCATAACGTAGTTCAAGGATGAGGATTTAGAACTCTCTCTTTTTTTTGAGATTTATTTTTTGTTTAATGCCTTGTGTAGTTTAGGCTCATGTAGGCTAGGAGCATTTTTGTCATTTGCAGTTTAGGCTCGTGCAGACAAGGAGCATTTTTGTCATTTGCAGTTTAGGCTCGTGCAGACAAGGAGCAGTCTTTACTTGATTTAAGCGTAGTATTTCTTCAAGAACTTGCCGTTGATTGGGCCAATTCTCAAACCGTCTTCAGCCACGATTTTATAAGCTCTGTTGGTGTAGACTTCGCTGATGACATAAGGGCCATCCCACTTTGATTTGAACTTGGGACCGGTCTTGTGTGTCATGATGATGAGTCTGCGTACAGCAAGAACCAAGTCACCAATTTGAAAGGATCGAGGCCGAACTCCTTTGTTGAAGGCACGCGACATCCGGGCTTGGTAGCATTCTAGATGTTGTTGCGCATCAAGCCTTTTCTCGTCTAAAGCTTCCAACTCTTGAAGTCGTAGCTTGATATTTTCTTCATTTGTGAGGCCTTCTTGCAAAGCAATCCTCAATGAGGGAATTTGCTTCTCTAATGGCAAGACAGCTTCAACACCGTACACCAGAGAATAAGGTGTAGCATTCGTGGCAGTTCGATATGTCGTTCTATATGCCCATAATGCTTCGCCCATCTTCTCATGCCAGTCTCTTTGTGACTTACCGACGGTCTTCTTCAAGATGTTGCAGAGCGTTTTATTAAATGCCTCCGCCAAACCATTAGCTGGTGCATTGTACATCGACGAAAAGTGTAGCTTGAAGTGATACTTTTCGCTAAGTTTTTGCATAGCACTATTTGAGAAGTACTTGGCATTGTCTGTGATGATGCAACGTGGCACACCATATCGCTGGATGATGCAAGTCTTGATGAAGTCTACAACGGTTTCTTTCTTTATCTCTTTAAGCGGTACTGCCTCCGACCACTTTGAGAAGGAATCCGTGGTTGCCAAAATGTACATGTGGCCTCCGGAAGATTTCGGATTTATAGATCCCACAGCGTCTATCCCCCAGACATCAAACAGGTGTGAAGCGATTGTAGGATGCAATAGCTCAGGCGGTTGATGGATAAAGTTCGCGTGGAATTGACAAGCTTGACATTTCTGTGCGTACTCCATGCAATCCTTGACCATTGTGGGCCAGTAGTAACCCATTCGCCTTACTTGAAAATGTAATTTAGGGCCTGATTGATGAACTCCACATATTCCGGAATGAACCTCTTCCATGGCCTTGGATGCCTCTGCTTTTCCCAAGCACCTAAGGAGTAATCCGTCAAATGATCGTCTATAAAGAGTCTCTTTGTAGTAGAAAAAGCGTGGGGCTCTTCGTTTGATATCTGTCCGCTGTTTTAGATCGTCAGGCAGCTTGTTGTGCTCGATGTAGTCGACCAAAGGATGTCTCCAATCTTCGACGTCAATGACATAGACAGAGACCGCATTGGAATTTTCGCACAATGGGACAATCCCTGTTGAGACAACCCATCGTTGGCAAATTGAAAGGTCCACAATTTCATCATTTGATAATGCCAAAGTTGCTGCTAGGTTGGCCAAGGCATCCGCCATTTGGTTTTCCTTCCTTGGCACATGTTCTAGTGTGACAACATCGAAACCTGTCAAGAGTTGTGTAGCGAGACGGAAATAAGGAACCAAATCCTCTTTCCTGACTTCGTAATTAGTTAGTAGCTGATCAATTACTAACTTTAAATCCCCGTACACTTCTAGATTTGCAATTTGCATTTCTAAGGCCGTTTGCAATCCCATGATGAGAGCCTGGTATTCCGCAACATTGTTGGAACACAATTCACCGAGAGTGAAGGCATATGGCAATATTTGCTTTTATGGGGTGACGAAGACAACGCCGGCCTCTGCTCCGTCTATTCTTGAAGATCCATCAAAGAACATCTTCCAAGTGGGGAGAATTTCTGCAAGAAAGACTTCTTCATCCGGCAAGTCATCTAAAATTTCCCAATCGGCAGGGATTGGGTGATCCGCTAGAAAGTCAGCAACAACTTGGCCTTTGACTGCCTTGGCAGGTACATAGACAATGTCATGTTGATTGAGGAGCAAAGCCCACTTTGCCATTCGTCCTGATAAGACTGGTTTAGACATGACAAACTTGACTGGGTCGGCTCGGGCCACCAAATGTTCCGTGTAAGCTTGCATATAATGCCTCAACTTTTGGATGGAGAAGATGAGAGCGAGACATGTCTTCTCTATTGGAGAATAATTTAATTCAGCCCCTGTGAGAGTTCGACTCAAATAGTACAAGGCCATCTCTCTTCTTTCCTCGTTTTCTTGGGCTAGAAGTGCTCCAAGCGATCTTTCTTGAGCTGCGATGTAAAGGGTAAGGGGTTTTCCAGGAATGGGTGCACCCAATACCGGGGCATTAGCCAAGTAATTTTTAATGCTTTCGAAGGCATTATAACATGCTTCATCCCATACGAAAGGCACATTCTTCTTCATGAGTCGACTAAAAGGTTGACATCGACCTGCGAGGTTGGAGATGAACCGCCTGATAAACGCGAGTTTTCCTTGGAGGCTTCTCAATTCTTTTAAGTTTGTTGGCTCCGGCATCTCTTGAATGGCCTTAATCTTTGACTGATCTACTTCAATGCCCCGGTGCTTCACTATGAAACCAAGGAATTTGCCTGAACTCACACCAAAAGCGCACTTCAATGGGTTCATTTTGAGTTGGTACTCGTGTAACCTATCGAACACTTTTCGTAAGTCTTGCAAGTGATCACTCCTTTTTCTTGACTTGACAACCAAATCATCAACATAGCACTCGACGTACTTGTGAAGCATGTCGCCAAAGATTTTCTGCATGGCACGTTGGTATGTTGCACCAGCATTCTTTAATCCAAATGGCATGACTTTGTAACAGTAAATGCCTTTGGGAGTGCGATATGCAGTTAACTCCTCGTCCTCTAGGGCCATTTTTATTTGATTGTAGCCAGACGATCCATCCATGAAAAACAAAGCTTCATGACCTGTGGTTGCATCCACCATGAGTTCGATGATAGGCAAAGGGAAGTCATCTTTCAGACATGCATCATTCAAGTCGCGAAAGTCTACGCAAACACGCATTTGTCCATTCTTCTTTTCAACTGGGACAATGTTTGCGATCCACTTGGGATATTGAACTTCTCTGATGAAGCCTGCAGTGATCAACTTGTCGACCTCTTCTTCAATTTGAGTTTGGACCTCCGTTCGAAAACGTCGTGTCAGCTGTTTGATGGGTCGAGCCTCCGGTTTAACAGCTAATCGATGAACTGCTATTTTTGGATCAAGACCGGGCATTTCTGTATAATTCCAAGCGAAGACATCCTTGTATTCAAGCAACAAGTCATGGTATCCCTTTTCCTCTTGAGAGCTTAGCGACCCGCTCACAAATATCGGTCTTGGGTCTTCTTCCGTCCCCAGATTGATTTTTTTAAGTTCATCGACGGTAGATTTCACCCCATCTTCGAGTTCTGGAGGAGCTGCCTCTACTTCATATTCGAAGCCTTCATGGTCATTCTCTTCATAAGCTTCTACTTCGGCTACTGTGATGTGATAAGCATATTGAATAACATCATCCTCATCGCCACTAGCATCATTGTCTTCTTGGTCTTGACCGGTGAGTATGAAGGTATGTTGCCTCACTTTAAGTTGGTCAGTCGAATTCACCTCTAGCACGCAACGCCTTTTCATGCGTGATGGAATGAGACTTTGGATTTCTTTATTTTCCGATTGGCCAACTTCTTCTTTTCTTTTTCTATCTTGTTGGCCTTTAGGAGCTTGGATCCTTTCAAGTGCCGACTTCCGAGGAGTTGGTTTTAACTGTTTACTTTCTTCATTTGATGATGACAACCTTTTGAACACAGAAGTTCGTGTTGCTGCAATGTCAAGACGATTGAAGACGAAGCTTCGACTTGTTGACTTATCAATACGTTCAAGTACCGAAAGCCGGCCTGTTGATTTAGTAGAAGTACTTTGGGAACTTGAGTAGATGCGATCGAACGCTGAAGTGCGAGAAATGGATTGGATTTGTGGAATCTCATCTTCTACCTCTTCGACGCTTATGTACTGCATGCTTGCTTTCTCCGCCTTTCTTCTACCTGAGATTTTGATCGGCTTGTTTGGGATAAAACAAAGACCCGTTTTAAACGAATCACTTGTTTTTCCCTGTTCCCTTAGCTTCTTTTGAAACTCATCGAGCGTATGAGCTTTCTTACTGATGGCTTGATCATCCTCTTTACTTGACGAACCGAAGTCGAATCCAGCTTTTGCCAGCAATTTGTAAGCATTGGGGTCAAACCCTTCATTTGTTCTTTTCTCGGGTAAAGGCCCGTGCTCTACCTTTCCTTTGACTGGTTTGACAAATCCTTTCAATGGTTGCTTGGTAGGAGTTTGGTCGTTTAAATTTGTCAATGGCAATACTGATGCTTCCTTCAATAATTTTATGTCCTCTTCACTCAGCTTCCGAGGACTGACTTGCCGCTTTGTTCCCGCAAATGGAGACTCTCCTTCCTTGCGCTTGGACTTTGGCACATATCGAAGAATTGGGATGATTGGACTGGACTTGTCTGATGTCACAGTTGTGGATGGAGACTTGTGTGACTCTTCATTTCCTTTACCCTTCGCTTCAACTTCCTTACTTGTCACCATTGTGGCTTTCCCTGTTGAGGGTGCTTTGACTGGCCGAACTTCAATTACTGATTCCTCATCTGAATAGAACTTGGAATTTGCGAAGTAAGACTCAGCCTCAGTGAATGGCTTGGTATCACCTATCACTGTTTTCACGCCTCCGCGGTAAAACTTGAAGCATTGATGCAGAGTTGAAGGCACGACATCATTTTCATGAATCCATGGTCGCCCCAACAATATGTTGTATGAAGTCTTTGCATCGATCACGTGGAACAAAGTGTGTGACTCCAATTCGCCAATAACCATGTCTAGCCGAATCATGCCTATCGCTCTTTGCTCTCCTTGGTTAAAACCTTGGATCATGAGGCGACTTTTAGATAACTCGTCAATATTGATGCTGAGTCGGGACATTGTCGATTTTGGCATGATGTTCACGGCAGACCCTCCATCTACAAGCATGCGGTTTAATTTTTGTTCTCGCATGTAGCCTGTCACAAAAAGAGGTTGGTTGTGTGGCTTTGAACCCAATTGTAAATCTTCATCTGTGAAATGAATAGCGTCACAACATGCTACGCATGCCGCACACTCATTGATGTTTGAAGAGTATTGGCCTTCATCAAGCAACAACTGGACTAAAGCACGTCTCGCCGACTGGGAAAGTTGCGACACGTTTGAGAGGCTAAATTTTAGAGGCAAGTCTTCCGATTGTCTCGACACTTCAGTTTCTTTAACCTTCTCAGCACCTTTGGAATTACCTTCAAAGCTGGTTGTCATTGAATTAGCTCTCCAACTCATTCGCCTCTTGGGCAAGCACCTTACTGGCGGATTTTGATTGAAGGACTTTTGTATACAAGGAGTGAATTTCTCCTTTATACATCTTGTCTTATTCCTTGCGAGGCCAAGTGGTCGTTTATGATCTGGCTGCGGGAGTGGTGGACTTGACAACACACCTTTGCGCGCTTTTCGACGAGTGACAAGTATCCATCCTTCATCATCATCGCATGGGGCAGTTTTAGGAGCGAGGTTTATTTGCCGAATTGGCTTCGCTTCCTCTAGCTTTCTATCATTGCCCGTCTGTTTTGAGAAATGGCATGGCGCCTTTGCTGGCGTGGAAGGTATTTGAACTGGTTCAAGGCTGAGCAAGCGCCACCTGTTGATGAAGTCAATTGCTGGTTCATCTCTCCATTGTTTTGTATTGGTGAGTTCCATCATGCCCACAGTTCGTCTTGTACTGTAAAAGCGGTTTAAGAACTCACGTTCCATTTGGTCCCAACTGTCGATGGACTCGGGCTCTAAGTCCGTGTACCATTCAAAGGCATTGCCTTTCAACGAGCGAACGAATTGCTTGACAAGGTGGTCACCTTCTGTCCCAGCGTTATTACAGGTTTCGATGAAGTGAGCAACATGTTGCTTTGGATTGCCCTTCCCTTCGAATTGTTGGAACTTTGGCGGCTGGTATCCCAACGGCATCCTTAGTTCATTAATTCTTTTGGTGTAAGGCTTGGTGTAGGTGAGAGAATCACTAGAAGGACCTCCATATTGAGCTCTGATGGAGTTGGTGATGATGTCTTGCAATTGCTGAAAGGACATAGATCCAAGCGAGCCATCATCATCTTTGTCAACGTTCTTGGAGCTCTCGCCTACTTTGTACTTCTTTTCTTCATCTTGACTTTCAAGCTTGCTGTAGAGCTCGGCGATCTGCATGTCTTTTTCTTCCACCGTTTTGGTGAGCTTCTCAACCGCTCCCATCAGATTGGCTATCTGCTCTTCAATGGTGGATGCCCCTGTCACCATGACTTGTATGGGGATAGGTTGTGATGAATAGTCCGCTGGTATGCCATGCGTGTTGTCTTCATCACCATTTGGGCTTCCATCATATGAAGCCGTGCTTGATTCATCATCCGTGGCAGGTGAGAATGATCGCTCCCTTGATCTGTTTGGAGTTTCCTTCTCTTCACTTCGCGAGGCGCGCTTGCCTTCACTTCGCGAGGCATGCTTGTCTGCGAGATTCGCCAAGGTGATGACCGGTTCGCGAGGGTTGGAAGGCAAAGCCACAAATGTTGTGGGTTGATTCCTCGCCATGCTACGGGTGACATGACCAGAGGGCTCGCTGTTTGACTTCGCGGTCGTTGGTTTAGACTTCTTCGTCGAGATGGCTTGGGTGCTCTTGGAGGCCATTACGTCGAACGAATTTGAACTTGCTTGCGGAGAAGGAGATTAGAGGCAAAGTTGTCCCACTGGGCGTGCCAATTTTGTAAACACGAAAATGTCTGCGACAAATAACAGAACAACACGTGTACAAACAATAATTTAATCAAATCAATGCAAATGCGGGTTACAATCTTTGTGAACTCCTCTGATTCTATCTCTGAATTTAGGTCTAACTCAAGGGTGACAAGCACTTGTTCTTGAGGGTTACACGGGATGATCGCGTAACTAGTATTTGGGATTTGGATTTGGATTTGGTGAAGAACTGGCTATGAGCTTGATAGTTCTTCGAGGATTTGATGAAGAACTGGCTATGAGCTTGATAGTTCTTCAAGGATTTGATGAAGAACTGGCTAT
The DNA here is from genome assembly GCA_009720345.1 of Fragaria iinumae. Classification (NCBI taxonomy): domain Eukaryota; kingdom Viridiplantae; phylum Streptophyta; class Magnoliopsida; order Rosales; family Rosaceae; genus Fragaria; species Fragaria iinumae. The sequence goes on along the minus strand of CM019117.1, from coordinate 16,743,501 downwards.
GAGCTTGATAGTTCTTCAAGGATTTAGTGAAGAACAGGCTATGAGCTTGATAGTTCTTCAAAGATCTTGGGGAGACTTCTGAGCTTGCGGAAGGGATTCTTCTCTCTCTCTCTAGTCCGCTGCTTCTGTTTATGCTCTCTTGGTTTCGCCCTTTTTCTCTCTGCCCCCTTCCTCATGGTATGAGAGGGGTATTTATAGTGTTAACATGCCTTCACTTAAGGCAAGTAATGAAGATTTTTGAATCAATAATATTTCCTTAATCGAATTAATGAATCTTGACTAATTGATTTACTTGCTGATTTTAACACAATCAGATCAATCAAATCTCAAGATTTAGATATGCCCAGATCGATTTAGATTAATGTTCTGTTTTGGACAAAATCTTTAGCAAGGGGCGAGCTATCTCACGGACATGGAAAGTATCCCGCGAGGAGGCTTGATCTCCAAGCGAACCGTGATTTCCAATCCCTGCATGCATGCAAACTCTATCGTCTAGCTACTTCGCGAATTTCCCAACACGGAGCCAACTCGCCTTCACGTACATGCGCGCGGAATAATTTCGCCTCACCACTGTTTAAGTCTATGCGAAGTGAAGTCGAGTTCGCCTCGCCTTCATTTATCTCTACGCGGAATCATTCCGCCTCGCCACTGTTTAAGTCTATGCGAAGTGAATTCCAGTTCGCCTCGCCAAGCTTAGCTCGCCTCGTGAAGTCAAAGTCACTGTTTAGGTCTACGCGAAGTGAAGTCGAGTTCGCCTCGCCTTCATTTCCAGTTCGCCTCGCCAAGCTTGGCTCGCCTCGCGAAGTCAAAGTCACATCGCGGAGTCAATTTTATCTCGCCAAGCCTTGCTCGCCTAAGCGAAGTCCATTTCGCTTGCAAAGTCAAATCGTCAATCCACACTTGATAATTGATTTCAATTGGAGGTTTAAGGCTTTGTTGTAGGCCGATCATTTCCACGTTGCCACGCGTTATTTCTGGCGGCTTTCCAATGTTGTTGACTCACATGCCACATATTTGCTTGGATTATCGAACGACTATTATCTTCGTTAAATTTTATATGTCTACAGTATCTCTTCAGGATCTTTTGCCAGGGAGGTCCCTGCAGTCGATCAAAATGTACCATAAAATTTCTAGCAATTGATACAATGCCCAAGATACAGATACAGGATGGAGAAGCCATCTTCCACACCTGCGAAATACGAAGGATAAGAATACCTAACCCGAGAAAATTTGGCAATTAATTGGTTGTATACATGTAATTACGGTCAGGTAATCATATACAAATACTTTGTTACACAGTTTGAAGTTTCGAACCTTTAGCTGGAGTTGTGCCACTGAAGAACCAGAAGATCTCTTTGTCGGTGAGGGGAACGAAGACAGCCCTTCTGCCTAGACCTACATACTGTCGCACCTCCTGCTCAAGTCCATGGCCTTGAGGATATACAGCCAAGCCACGAACAGCTGATCGACCTGAATGGACTGGTTCACTGAGTCCTAACAAGCGCGACACGACCGAGTGAACCCCATCACACCCTTTGAGAACCTATATTTGAAGAAAATGAACAAAATAAGTTATAGGACTTAGGACATTGCTCCATTTTATGAAGTGCTCAAGATTTTACTACAAATTTATATCAGATTCTGTACTAGTCCAACTGACTTACCTTTGCTTTGATGACAGTTCCATTTTCCATGTGAACAATGGCAATGGATGAACCTTCATATTGCTGGGTGTCAATGGCAGAGATCTTGGAAGAGAAACGGATTGAATGAAGTCCATGAACCGGTAATTCATCTGCCAACGCCTCGAGCAAGGCTTTCCGGTGTACTGATCTCGGCCCAACTGCATCACTGCATATTTTCATATATAGTATTGAATTATTGAGGATGGAATTTAACATTCAGAATATCTACTGGGTGAATATATAAACCAATATGTTGAATACACGAAAATAATAGGCTGGGCTTAATAGCTTACCCATTGGCTTTGATGAGAGAGACTGTTTGAACTTCTCCAGTATCAAGATCAGTTACATAATTCCTGACAAATTATATGCTCCAAATATAAGTACATATAAAACAGGACATGAACATATGTTCCAGAGAAATGACCTAACATGTACATTGTTACAAACTTACAATTCATAGTCAGGATGATGAAATATAATCAGAGTAATTAGGATGAAGAAATATAGAGATAATTTCACTTTACTACCCTGAACTTTAGGTCTAAAATCAGTTTGATACCTCATCTTTTTTTTTAATCAGTTTCATACCTAAACTTTCAAAATGACATCAATCTCGACTAAAATGACTAAAATAGCCCTGGTTAATCTTTTTACCCTCTCAGAGTTAAGAATGGCCGCGGCGACGGCCGGGGGAGGAGGAGGGGCTGCCGCCGGGGCCCATTGCTGGTGGTAGGGGTGGATGCCGGCGCCGGCCATGTGGTGGATTTGGAGGCAGGGAGAGAGAGAGAGAGAGAGAGAGGGTAAAAAGATTAACCAGGGCTATTTTAGTCATTTTGGTCGAGATTGATGTCATTTTGAAAGTTTAGGTATGAAACTGATTAAAAAAAAAGATGAGGTATCAAACTGATTTTAGACCTAAAGTTCAGGGTAGTAAAGTGAATTTTTTTCAAATATATACTTTAGTCTACATACAAAGAAACGTTTTACAACCACGAAAAATAATTCAGAAAACTCTGTCCTCTGCTTCAAAATTTTAGTCTACAAGCTCAACATTTCTTTCTTTTCCGGAAATGAGAAAAACACAATTACAAAACCAGAAAACATCAAAACAACAACAAAAAGTAAACCAATTTTAACTGACTTGCGAGAGGGGGTATAAGAAGCAAGCTTATGAGAAACCCCCAAGGCATCAAGAGCAATCCAGGCGTTTGGGAATAGAGTCAAGGCTGCACCGGTGGTTCGCAGCCCTTCCGACTTCTCCAACACCAATGCTTCTATCCCAGCTCTCTTCAACGCCACCGCTGTCGCCAGCCCGGCTATCCCTGCTCCCACTATCACCACATCCTCCACCGTTGTCCCCATTCCGGCCAATCCTTCTCTCTATATCTATCTTTCTGTGTATAAACGTATATTTGTTTAACAAGTTATATCGAAACATCGTGTGCATAACTTGTTCAGTATATATAATTCTAGTAGCAAAAACAAAGTCTGATACTGAAAGATAAGTCTTCGGGCGGCTCTAGCTTGGTTGACTCGGTAGCTTGTACCTGAAACAACATATTGACCCAAACGGCCCCAAATTTTTTCTATCCACCCAATTCATGTGCTATGAAAAAGAATCTGGCTTTCTGAGGCGACTTATTGATTTGAACAATCACATCAGTCTTTGGTTAACAAAGAGAGGACCCATGGAAATGTCTAGATTTTTCATGTGCTCTTTTCCCATTTGCTTGACTAGTTTCCCGGGATGAACATAGGATATGTTCATTTCCGGAAACTAGTCAAACAGACTTTGAACATTATTCAATTGGTGATCTGTGAAAGATAAAGAGAAAAGCTAATGATAATGTGAATCTGAGCAATTGTATTAGAAACTTAGCAAATGTGTACAGTACAAGATCTTATAGTGACTAAACAGGGTTTATAGGAGGAGCAAATGTAGATATGTTGTCACAGTGCTTAAGATAAGTAGGGCTTGTAAGATTTTTTTTTTTCGAAAAGTTACTTCTCCATTCCATGCCGAATTGCTAGCTTTATTTTTCGATGAATAAAACAAAAAAGATTACAAGGAAAATCCACGAGAACAACCGAAACTATATGAAAATTAGTGTTAAAAGCCGTTAGAGCCGAAGAAGGAAGGCTGTGATCCCAACTTTGCAAGTTAGCAGTATGATCAAGATTTGTGAATGCATCAGCTGGAAAGTTGGTTTTTTTTCCAAACATGACGAAATTCAATTGCCTTGAATTGCTAGCTTTATTGGAGGGTTTGAAACTAGCTGAAACCTTGCAATTTAGTAATTAATGTTGTATTTGTTGAAGGAATTTACATTCCTATCTTTGATGATGTGTCTTGACTGAATCTTCTCCTTATTAGACTAGAATATCTCTTAGATATCTATCCTTGATTTACAGGGATTCTCTTTGTAATGCTTATATAAAGGCTAATCTATTAATGAATGAGTAGACCTTTTTCTCTTGTATTCTCATACTCTACAACACGTTATAAGACTTTATGCCCTAACCAAGAGATAATAGGCCAACCATCCCAAAAAAACCGTAAAACCTTCGAAAACCCAAACTTTTTCTCAAAACCCTAATCTGCCTGTTTTGTTTTTCCCGATTTCCGGCCGTATTTTTTTCTGTCTACGGCCGGAATTACATATCCATAGAAAACCCTCGACGTCTCGGTTCCAACCCCACCAATCTCACCCCGAGAACCGGCCGGAAAGTACCTAAACCGGCCGCCGGAATTTTCCAGACCGCCACCGACACCGACCACCGGTTCACTGCCTTCCCGTGCTCCGTTCGACCTGATTTTTGGATAGCAGCTTCCTCTTCTAGTGGTGCTCCTCTCGAAGCAGAAGTAGGTGAAAAGTTATTTTTTCCTCTCGGCAGCCTCTAGAAACCAAAGATTTCAAGATTACTCGTCTTTCAAGGAACCAACCCTCGGTCGAAGCCTGCCATCGACTCAAACTCATTAAAGGTAATTTTTTTTAATTAAGGTTACTGCTTTCCGAATTTCAATTCATAGTTCGGGCTTAGTAGCCTTTCCATCTATCCCCTCTCTATGACGAGATTGGGTTTTGAGAGGGAATATGGTTTGGGAGTTTTGTTAGGGCTCCCATCCTCTATTAAACTTTGTGAGTGCGACATACGTGTTACCATATATTTGTGAGCGTTGCCTACAAGGGAAGAATCGATGGTGATTGCGCTAACGCGTCACCTACTTTTATTTGCATCGATTTTATGACCACATCCTTGGTTTATTGACTAATTCCAATCCCCTTGTCTTTTGTAGATGACTGAGCCATCCAGGCCCGAGTTCGAGATCCTCGATAACCGAGGTAAGGAATATCACCGATGGGTGTCCGATGTGACGAATACTTTTATCGGCAAGCGGTTGACAACCACCATCTTTCCGCCGCCGAATGGCCCTCTAGTAAGTGACGAGGCCAAGGCACAAGCCCTCATGTTTCTGAGGCACCACATTCATCCAACTCTAAAGAAACAATACTTGAAAAGGGAACACCCCAAAGATTTATGGGATGTCTTGAAGCAACGCTTCAACAACGTACATGATGTACTCATTCCAGAGTTGACTACTCATTGGGAATCCATTAGACTAATGGACTTTGCTAAAGTTGAGGATTACAACCAAGCTATGTTGGACCTCCAAGCAGAACTAAGCTTTTGTGGCGTCGACAAGACTGACAAATATATGATTGAGAAGATTTTGTACACTTTTTCGACATCAATGAGCTTACTTTGCCATCAATATCGCCTTGAGTATGAGTAGAACCGCGTTACGTCGTTCAGTGACCTCATATGCGTGCTAGCAAAGAAAGAGCGGCACTAGGAGATTATCCTCAATAACAATGCAAGACCGGTTGGGACTAAGAAGATTCCTGAGTCCAACCAAACTAGTGGAGGTAAAGCTCCAAGGAAAAGAGGAAACAGAAAACCTGCACCATATGAACGTGAGTAGAATCAGCCACGTGGTCGCAGTAATGACAATAATTGGCGTGGAAACAACCGCAACAACACTTGGAGGCCTGATGATGGCCGCCCCTCCTAGGAAAAATAACCGCGGTCGTGTCCGTCAAGGTGAGAAATCCGGCCAAGGCCGAAATCCTCCCTCTAACTCGAACCGCTCACTTGCATCAGGATTTCCGTGTTAGCAAAGAAGCTATTGATACCTACAGAAGACACAAGCCGTACTTGGCTCAAGAAGCTAACTTTACAGGCGGAGATGACATTGGTGCTGAGCCTTCCACCAATCTCATCATAGCAGATTTCGAAGCTAAGAAGCAAGCTGGTCTTGCGCACATGGATGCTGCGGATTTTGATTAAACTCTTTTGATTAGATGTTTTTTCTTTGCTATTTTCTGTTTAGCACTTGTTTAGCCACAGTTATTTTCGACTTTTCAGTCAGTTTTTATGGAATTAGACATCCTTTGATGTATTTTTGAGTTGGCATTAATAAAATCTCTCCTTTACATTTCACAATGTTCAGTTGATTGAGAATTTATTTCCTTATGAATGGTTCAAATTGCACAAAGCTATAAGCTTCATTACATGGCAAATATACGAAATACACATGTTTTCGTGGTCTTACAATTGGTTATGGCATAAAGAATGGAAAAACATATGCAAAAATTGCGAAAAAACGACGAAAAAAAACTAAGGCAGCAGACTGCCGTGTTTGGGCGCTGTCATAGCTCCCCTAAGGCACCTCTGAGGGTCTCTGTCGCGCATTGTGCACGCTGGGCGGCTGCCTGCGCCCCTAGAAGGCCCCTGCCGTAGCCTACCGCGCCTCGACGCGCTGTAGGGTGCTGCTGCGCGTTGTTGAGCCCCTGCTGCGCCCCTGCCCGTCGCCTTGCACTCCCGCACCCCTGACCGCGCCCCTGCGTGTCTCTGTGTGCGAACAGGCCCTCGACCGTGCCCCCTATGCGTGCCCTGCGCGCTGTCGAGCCCCTAGCAGGCTTCTGCCTTCTGCCAGCGCTGTAAGCGCACTTCCATCACCTTTTTGATGCTACTGCTGAGCCCCTTGACCGGCCAAATTGTTGTAACTTCATGAAATTAATTTTCATGCCGTGTAATTGCACTAATTCAGGATTCCAACTTGGTTCAATTCCCGATTAACCCCTCTATGTTTCATTAGATTGTTCGCCTTGTCTTGATCCAAGACTAATTATTTTCACACATTTATGTAGATCTCTCGTGGCGAAATTGAGTGTCTAGCTGACAGTGGGACTACCCACACTATTCTACGGAATAGGCTATTATTTACGGACTTTGTGTCTCACAAATCCTCAGTGACAACCATGATTGGTTCCTCGCTTGTAATTCAAGGCAAAGACAATGCGCAGTTCTTATTGCCAAATGACACAATGATACATGTCACTGACGCGCCTAAGGCTAATCGAACCTTACTATCATTTAGGGACATTCATGCCAACGAATTTTACCTTGAAATGTTCAATGAGAATGGACAAGAGTTTTTGTTTATCACCTCTAATGACTGCGGCCGTAAACACATCTTAGAAAAACTCATGAGTCAAACTAGCAGTTTCTATCTTACAACCATTAGGATCATCGAATTCTATGCAGTTTCTCGCAACTTCTGTGACTCTGAGTCATACAAGCTTTGACATGATCGTTTGGGACATCCCGGACATGACATGATGATCCGAATTCTTAAGAATTCACAAGAACATCCATTTTTCTGAGAACTGAAGCGTGTTGGAACTCCTCCTTTCACCGAAATAAGTGATGAGACCGTTCATGATGCACCTGCCATAGGCTCGGCCTCCAAGGCCATTGCCGAGACTCTAAATGCCTCTATGGCTATCTCTAATGCTCACCGCTCGTTTTGCAAAGCTTGTTCACTAGCCAAATTGAATGCAAGACCATCTTTTGCTAGTGATTCTAAACAAAACATTTCATTCCTACAAAGAATCTAAAGTGATATTTGTGGACCTATCAAACCAAAGTGCGGACCATTTCGATATTTTATGGTTCTGGTTGATGCATTAACGCGTTGGTCACACGTTGCTTTACTATCCACAAGAAACGCTGCATTTACTAAACTCCTAGCTCAACCTGGGCTCACCACCCTGATCATCCAATCAAGTCTATTCGATTGGACAATGCTGGAGAGTTTACAACTAAGTTTTTTGAAGACTATTTAATGTCTATCGGGATTGAAGTAGAACATCCCGTACCCCATGTGCATTCACAAAACGGTCTTGCAGAAGCTACAATTAAGAGCTTACAATTGATTGCACGGGCCTTGGTGATACACACCAACTTGCCTGTTTCTGCCTGGGGTTATGCAATTTTGCATGCAGCTGTACTTATTCGTTTTAGACCTACTGCAACCCAACCATATAGTGCGTACCAGTTGGTAACTAGATATGAGCCTGATATTTCATACTTACGCATATTTGGTTGCGCGGTTTATGTGCCTATTACGCCTCCACTACGTACTAAGATGGGTCCTCACAAACGATTAGGTATTTATGTTGGCAATCAACATCCAACGATTGTCCGCTATTTAGAACCTTTGACATGAGATCTCTTTACTACGAGATTCGCAGATTGTCACTTTGATGAGACATTCTTCCCGCCGTTAGGGGGAGACATGACCGTTTTCGTTCCAATTAAACGTCGAGAATTAACGTGGTCTGACCCCACTATGTCTCATTATGATCCCCGAACTACTAATAATGATTTAGAAGTTCAACATATTCTCGATCTTGAAAGAGTTGCAGATTCGATGCCTGACTCTTTTACCGATATCGTGAAAATGACGAGATCAATTATACCTGCTCCAAATGTTCTTGCAAGGTATCTAGTCCCAAGTAAAGGGACATTACCAGCCACACCCGGGCTCGGCAATGCCGTCATTGAAGCACCAAATGCCCACGGTGGAGGTGTGGCCGCGGCCTCTGCTCCCACCAGGAAGAGGGAGAGACCTGTTGGTTCAACAGATACTATGTGTCAAACCCCAATTTTCGAAAGATAATTTTCAAAATTTTTGGCATGATCTAACTTAAAATATAAATATCCCAACCTGTTTCAACAAACAATCCCAAACAACTAGAACTCAATAGCAGGAAAGTAAATATCATACAACCCATCAATGAGTTAAATATTACACTTCCTTTTTTACATAAACTTGCAAAACAAGAACATAAGAATAATCTCATTAGTTTAATACTGTCTACCCAATTAACATAACTATACAGAGTACAACAAAAACCAAAAACCACCCTGCCACTAAGCCTCCGCCTCAACCCTACTGATCCTCACCTGCAGGTTTAACCTCTACACCAAGAATTGGTGCACCGGTATTGTAAAATAACAAACCCAGTAAGCAAAATAGCTCGTATGAGAAATCTCACAAATAACACAATATTTATCACATTCAACATACTACAAGAGAGATTTGATCAATAATTAAACACCACACATCCAACACATTACTAAAGAAATGTACCTATGAGTCACAGATATTTAATAAATACGTCTCATGACCTACAACAACAAATTGTGTACCCATGGGTCCCAGATACCATAAAGTATCTCCCATGACCTACATCGACAGACGGGTTAGAGCTTTATTCCTAACCGTAACTAATCACCCGGCCAAAGGCTTAGAACCCAGTTTGACTGTCCAATAAAAATCACAAAATAAAATTGCACTATAACCGTAACCAATCACCCGGTTAAAGGTTTGGAACCCGGTTTGACTATTTTGAACAACAATTCATTATAACACCACAACATCATCAACAACACATGATTCACATCATAAAGTTATATCCTTCACAAAGATATAATTATATGAACAATATATATAATTCCACAAGAATAACTTATCAATAATCAATAAAATTATGATCACAAGAACCTCAAAAATAAACATATAAGAAAAACTTGTTTTATCTTACCTATGATCCGTTGGCGATCAAGCTCAAAAATTTAAAAACGATTAATAGCATATTATTAAATCCAACATCAACATCCAATGAACATGATAAAATTAGGTCCAAGAGTGAACCATGGTGAGACTTACTCACCTAAAAATCCCGCTACGATTTCCTCAACGCAACAAAAGCAAGCTAATCACAATTTTCACAAATCACCTAAAATCACACAATTAACAATCTTAGAAACCAAGTATTAAAGGATAGCACAATCCCCTTAAACTAACCCTTAGCTCAAGGGAGGCCAACTTCCCAAGGTCGTTGCACTCAATGACACAATAAAGCTCCCTCAAATCTTCAAAACCTAAACTCAAACTCAACCAAGCCAAAACCAATAAACCTAAGTCCTAACATGCAAACCTTGCTCAAAACCTAGCCATACTACCTCTCCACAAGCTCACAGCAGCAAGGACTAGCTAACCACAGGAAACTAAGGCCGCAGCTTAGCCGGACGCTCCGCCACGCGCCGCCATAAGCGGCGGCGAGTGAGCCCCACGCGCCACCCAAACACTACCGAATTAGGAGAAACTCACAACATGAAACTTGTAGATTAAAGCATGGTGAGTAACTTTGATACCTGGAGGTTCAACCAGTTCGGCCGGAAAACACCCCGAAATGCCAACCAGAAACCAAAAATCAAACCTGCAAATCCAGCGCCCAAACTTGATTTTTAGGTTATCAAAGACGTATAAACATCACTAGGGGAAGGAGAGGAGGAAGACTCACCTAACTCTCACCGAAAATGCCGTCGAAATCGCCGGTTTTCCGGCAATACCGCAGCAGCTCCGCCGCTCTTTCGCGGCTGCTAGGCGGCGAGACGGTGAGCGGGACTGCCCCAGAATTGAAAGGGACGTTCGTGTGAGTCGAACGGGACCGGTGGCGCCTTGAATGGTGGCCGGACGGCGGAGAACCAAGCCGGAGAAGAGAGAGAGCGGGAGGAGGCCGGGAGAGAGGAGAGAGAAAGTGAAACTGAAATTAGGTTTCCAAAAATAACTCCCCCACATTTTTCTACTTATACAATTTCCAAAACCGGAAACTGACTTCCTCTGATCATAACTTTCTCATACTACCTCCGTTTCAGGCGTGCCATATGTCTACAAACTCGTATGGCCAAACTCTACAACTTTTGTGAAGGAAGTTTTTACAAATAAATTAAAGAAAAGAAAGTCAACTTTTGGGGTCTTAAAAGTCAAAGTACCTTAAAATTTTGGAAAATTTTAACAGCAGTACACGACAAATGATCCACTCTAATTTTTGGTACATCAACTTTCAAAAAAATCAACACGGTACATGAGCTTATGATCTCGACCTCAAATTGGTGTATGTTGTTACTTTCACCGTTAGTCAATGTGATTTTGGTCAAATTTAAAAGGGCAAATCCGTCTCTTTCAAAAATAATAAAAAAGAAATAAAAATAAATAAAAAAGGAAGAACGGGTGGTTTGTTGTCTCTTGTGGTTCTTCTTTCTTTTCTTTTCAAATACTCTTTATCTGTTTTTTTTTCGTTCTCAAAAATTTTAGTTCATAAATATCTACCTTCAGATTAATCTAGATCACCACCCATACCAAGCCGCCCCCATCGAATGCCCAACCTTTTCTTAGAATTCCTTTCCATCTTCTTCGACATCCAAGTAACCTGATCGAACGCTATAATATGAACTTTCAGTTTTAATATTCAAATTTTTCACACAGCTGAGCTAGGATATTCCAATAGAGTAATAGTCTAATAGACAATGAAAAGATTTCGACTTGTGTCAAAAGACAAGACCCAAAAATCTGTTACAGCTTTCTTGTTTCCATTCCTTTGTCCTTTCCAAATCGAACCTTGATACAGGGAAGGGAGGGAGGAAGAGGAGAAGAAAGAAGAGAAGAGAGAGGTATGGAACTCCGCAGAGTGTGGGAGTAGAGAGAGTCATCAACTTCTCCCTCACTCAAAAGGTTAAGCTTTTACTTGAGCTCAACACCTATTCAAGGGTTTAACCATGGTTCCGTCTCTTATATATTCATTAAACCCACTTGAAAGACGACATCTTGGATTGAAGCCACATAACATATTTCAGCTGCTTCTTCTTGCTTAGCTCGCTGCGGTTCCTCAAAGAACGTCGTTGTGCTAGTAGGAGGTTGGGGTTGAGGAAAGAGAATAAATTGACGAATAAGAAAAAAAAACGAAGAAGATCACGTATCAGAAGATAAAGAGAGTTAAAATACTAGATCACCCTTTGAGAAATGATTAATTACATGAGTTTGACGGTGTTACTGACACCATGTATTAAAGTGGGGTCAGAAATTGAAACTCATGTACTGTTTTGATATTTTTGAAAGTTGATGTATCAAAATTCGGAGTGGCATGTTTCTCATGTACTATTGTTGAAATTTTCCCTAAAAATTACTCCCGAAACTTCAACTTCGCACAAACTAAAAAAAATCCATAAATAATCCTTCATTAATTATGGAAATAATACAAGAAAAATGATAAGAAAATCTGGGGTATTACACTGTGCCTAGAAAAAGACGTGACGGTAAGACACTAAATGATCCACTTATCATCAACACTATGAATCCTTCACATGAGATTGTCTCTTACTATAGTTATATCCAAGAATCAATGTTAGAGTATCTGGAGGACGCCTCGAATCCAATGTTGATGTTGGAGAACAAAGAAATCTCACTAAAGTATACAGATGCGCACGGTATGATGGAAAGAACTTCCACGACTATTGATGATGTTTTTGCTTGTAATACCCCAGATTTTCAAATCATTTTCCTTGTATTATTCTCATATTTAATGAAGGATTATTTATGAAAATTCTTATTGGTTTATGCGAAGTGGAAGTTCGGGAGTTTATTTAAGCTGCTTTGACGTTAAGGGACCAAAAAGTTGACTTTATTTTCCGTAAGTTATCTTCGAATACTTCCTTCAGGAAAGTTGTAGACCTCGTCAATACGAGTTCATAGACATGCAGCACGTGTGAAACGGATGTCGTATGAAGAATTTATGGTAAGAGGAAGTTAGTTTCCACGTTTGGAAAGTTTGTAAGTAGAAAAGTGTGGGGGGGGGGGGGAGTAAATTTGGAAACCTCTCTCCCGAGCTCCCCCGCACTCTCTCTTCTCCAGCTGATTTCTCTCTCATACGGCCACCAACTTAGACGCCGCCGGTTCCGTTGGGTCGGCACGAGTCTCCTCTCCACTGCTAGGGCAGCCTTGCTCGCCATCGTGCCGCCTGGAAGCCGCCACGAAGCGGCGGAGCTGCTGCTGTTCCGCCGGAAAGCCGGCGATTTTGACGCCGATTCCGGCCATGTTTAGGTGAGTCTTACTCTCTTCTCTCTTCTAGAGATGTTTTTACCCCTTTGGTGATCTAGAAATCAAGTTTTGGGGCCGGTTTTGTAGGTTTGGAATTTGATTCCGGGTTGGTGTTGCGGGGCGTTTTTCGGCCGATCCTGGCCGAACGGGTTGAACCACCAGGTATTAAAGTTACTCACCTTGCTTCAATCTACAAGTTTCATGTTTTGAGTTTCCCCAAATTTTGAAGTTTGGTGAAGGCTCCTGAGGCTCACTCGCCGCCGCCTGTGGCGGCTCGTGGGAGCACGTCCGGGCAGGGTAGAGGCCTTGATTGCTGCGTTAGCTAGTCCTTGTAGTTGCTAGGGTGTTGTTGTGTGTGAAGAATGAGTGTTGATTAGGTTTTTGCATTGTAGGTGCTAAGTTGGTTCTTGGTGTTCATTAGGTCGGAAACTTGGAAAGTTTGATTCTTGGAGGTAGTAGTGGTTGTTGTTGATTGTCCGATGACCTTGGAAGGTCTTGGAGGAAGGATTGCCCTTCTTTGGGAAACCTTTAGGTTAAGGGTACTTTAATCCTTGTTGAGAATTTTCTAATGTTTTAATTGTGTAATTTTAGGTGGTTTGTGAGGTTGTGGTGAGCTTGGCTCTTGTGTTTTTGTGAAGACGCAGCGGGAGTATTTAGGTGAGTAAATCTCACCAAGGTTCACTTTTGAACCAAGTTTAATTATAGTCATTTGAGTAGGATAATGATTATGATGTGATTTTAATATTCTGCTATTATTGGTTTTAAAATATATGAGGTTGATCGACAACGGCTCATAGGTAAGATAAAACAAGTTTTCCTTATATGTTATTTGAAGGTGCGTATGATCATAATTGTATTGATTTGTGATAATGTCACACCCTAGTCCTTAAGTTATTTTACGGTTATTTACTTTGGGATTATTTTAGTATTTTACCGTATTAAGTAACCGTTTACTGTTGAGGACCTTAAAGTTGATTTTTTCTTCCGTTTGAAATTTGGGAAAACTTTCTTCATGAAAGTTGTAGAGGACGTGATTACGAGTTCGTAGACATGCTACACGTTAAAATCGGAATTAGCATGGAAAAGTTATCCTCTAAAAGGGAAAATTTTGTGTTGGTGAAATAGGGGTAACATTTAGTGGGTATATTTTTTTGGGTTTAAGTATTGTACCGGGTAGGGGGAAACGGCCCGAGCCCATTCCCTTCTCTCTTTTCTTTTTTCTTTCTCTTCCTTCTTCCTTTCCCGAGCTCCCCAAGCTCTCTCTCTCTCGCCGGAAACTGCAACCACCAGCTCCCGCCGTCCAGCCAACCACCAGCCGCCGCTCCAGCCCAGATCGGACCCCCGTCACCTCCTTTCTCTCCCCGGCCTAGTGTCCGAGCCGGTAGTGCCGCCGGAGAGGAGAAAAACCCGCCGGAAACGCCGACTGTCTCTTCGCCGGAGCTCCGTCCTCCGGCTACCATAGGCCGAGATTTTTGGCTCAACTTGTAGCCCTCATCTAGGTGAGTAATCCCTCCAAAGGAATATGCTTAATTCGATCTTGTTGTGGAGATTTGTATAATTGAAGTTCTAGGGATTTTATGGATGTTTTGGTTCGATTACCCTAGTTAGCCTTAGAATTGGACTAAGTGCTAGTTAAGGAAGTTGTTGTGGATGATGAGAGGATTATGGTGTTTAAATTTGGTGGTCATAGGAAGTCGCCGGAAAACGGCCGCCGGCCGCCCCTTAGGGGCTGATTTTTCATGTTTTTAAGATGGTATTAAAGAGAGTAGTTTAATGAGGTATAGTTTGGAGTTTTTGGAGGAGTTTTGATATTGTTGGGGATTTTTCAATGGTTAAGGATTTTGGCGGTGATTAAAATGGAATATCGGTAGTTGGGTTAACCGGTTTTAAAAGGCGTAAAGGGTTAATTTTTGGTTATCGGTGATGGTGGTGAATTTTGAGTTATTGGATAAAAGATGAAGAAAATGGGCAAGGAAGAATAATAATTTTAGACCCTTAATTTTATGGAATTATTTATTGAAGTTTTAAATGTTGATTGGGAATTAATATTAATTATTGTTCAGGACGTGAGGAGAATCATTTGGAGGAAGCCTCGGGTCGTCGGCAGGCTTAGCCGAGCACTGTGAGTGGACCTTTGATTTAAATTCCATGCATGCACTAAATTTATTTAATTTCAAAGGCATATTTGAAATTTAGTGTTTTCTTGGGATTAATGAGTTCCATCTGTTAATTGGGAACTCTCTTGCTCATATCATTTGACATGTGGGACATGTCAATTGATCTTTTATATTTGGTAATCTATTACACCCTAAAGGGGTTGTCTGATATTATTTATTGCTAGCTAACATTATTTAGCGGTCCTCATCATATGTGAGTTTAGCGCTTAGTGTGGGACGTTATTATAGTCCTACCGGCGGTCCTTATCATATGAGAGTTGAGCGCTTAGCGTGGGACGCTACTATAGCCTGGGAGGCAACCGATCGGTATATATAATATATTATGGTTAGCTAGCCATTATTTAGCGGTCCTCATCATATGAGAGTTGAGTGCGCGGTCCTCATCATATGAGAGTTGAGCGTTTAACGTGAGACGCTATTATAATCTATTTACCGGTCCTCATCATATGTGAGTAGAGCGCTTAGCGTGGGACGCTATTTTAGCCTGGGAGGCTCATCGTATGGTGAAATATTTTTCCCTATTTGTTTGGATTTATTGAGAACCAATGGGATTGGTTCATTGTTTTGGTTTATAAATATTTTATTAATGGAAAAATATGGGAAAAGCATAAATTTTGATTTCAAGGCTTTATTAGTAAGTCAATATTTTTTATTTTATTTTTGTCCACTCACTCTAACGTTTTAAATGCTTCTCCCCTGGGCCTTTCGTTTTTAAATGCCCAGTCTGTAGAGTTCGGTTCGGCGAGGATATGAGGCGTGTCATAAATCCCCACCTCATCCAGTTTTCTCATATAGGTTATTAGTTTAACCTACAATGTTTCTGTTTCTCTCATTGTTCCTAGTAGATGCTCTGATAATTATGAGATATTTTAAGTGTGTTAAGAGCTGACGAAAAAGATTCATTTGTTTGTGTTCATTTGACAGATTATATTTATGGATGTTGTTTGGGAATTATCGTGAGTTGGGCTTGGTGATATTTCTTTCAGGTAGGGTTACCCATTTTCAAGGGAGGTTATACCAAGAATTTTGGTAGAATTTTCCTTGAGGTGGGTCCCGCAGGGTTTATCCCGGATTTTGAGAGAAAATCCGGGGTAGGTTCTGACAATTGGTATCAGGGCATTAGGTTGTCTGATTCCTGTCTTTCTATATCACTACCACATGTGCTTAGTAAAACTTAGTGTCATGAGGGTGATGGTCCGACCACGGCGGATCCATTAGCTTATGAATGTATACTAAGTGTTTATTGAGTATGTGGGTAGTAGTCTTTTCATGTCTCTTGTGCTAAATGTTTTATCCTCAGGTAGTATGCCTCCTCGCCGAGCACCTAGGCAGAATCCTCCAAGGGGGGAGGATGGGGATGTACAGAGTGATTGGACTAATGCAATGGAGCAGTTCTTTCAGCGTTTTAGCACTAGCATGGTTCCCGAGATAAATTATGATAGAGCCTACAAGAATGGAGCTAGAACGTTTAGCCATGCTGTTGAGCCTTTGGATGCTCAGAATTGGGTAGAGACCATCGAGAAAATGTTTATTCAGGTGAGATGCCCCGAGGATAGGAAGGTGAGCTTGCCTACCCTGTTTTTGGAAAAGGAAGCATGGCATTGGTGGCTTGATTTGAGTAGAAGTATGGGCGAAGCTGCTAATCATATGACCTGGGATCAGTTTACAGCTCTTTTTAGAGAGCGATATATTAGCCATGCTCATGTCAACCGAAGGAGAGAAGAGTTCCTAAATTTGAAGAAGAGTGATGATATGACAGTGATGGCTTTTGAGCAGCGATTTCGAGAGTTGTCCTACTATGTGCCTGATTTGGTGAAGACAAATCAAGAGAAGATTTATCAGTTCACCAAGGGCCTTGGTGGTATTTATGCAGACAAGATGACAGCGGTGCCATATCAGTCATTTCATCAGGCCGTGACTTTTACTTTGAATATTGAGGCACATGAGTTGGCAGCTGGTCGTCTTCGTGACTCTGGTGGTCATGGCTAGGGTTCATCAAAGAAATTGGCGTCCACTTCGGGTTCTAGATCATCTACTGGCAGTAGGCATGGTAGCAATTTGAGTTCCGGATCTGGTTTTAGAGGGAGATTCAAGAGGCATGGTAGTAGACCCTTCAAGAATTTCTTTGGGCGTTAGCTTGAGCGATTTAGGAGTGGATCGAGCAGTAGGACTGGGACCTCTGGTAGTCAGTCTTTTCAGTCCGGGCAGAGTCAGTCTCAGCCAGGGGCATGTTTTCTGTGTGATCACTTCAAGAGGGATTGCCCTCTTCTGACTCAGGGAGCTACATATGCTCCTACTCAGGCCGTGGGTCAGACATTAGCTGGTGGTTCTAGTAGTGGTACTCGCGCCATGGCTCCAGCCAGAGGCGGCTTCCAGCAGGGCAGAGGACAGAGAGGTCGTCCTACTACTACTCATGCTAGGCTCCACGCCATGACTCAGCAGGAGGGACGTACTTCCCCGAATGTCATTATTGGTACGTTGTTAATTTTTGGTCAACCTGCTTTTATATTGATAGACCCTGGGGCGACGCATTCTTTCATGTCTAGTAGATTTTCATCTCTCGCCAATGTGCCATCATCATAAGCTCTTCGGTATTGATATGTGAAGGGTAGGTGTCGCCTCTAGGTCAATAGGATGTCAGAGTAGAAAATACTCTGTTAGTGGTTCTCGAATCTTGTGTCCACCTTGAGTTAGTGCTTTGGTTAATAATTGTCATATTTGACTTATACGTTGGTTTAAGTTTTATGCATAAATTAACCAAGGTTACTTGCTTCTTAGGTGATGGATCCTCCACGAGGAAGAGCTAGAGGCCAAGGTAGGTCTAGAGGGGCCGGTAGGGCCAGAGGGGTAGGTAGGGCCAGAGGCAGAGGTAGAGCTCCACCTGTGGATGACTTCTTTGAGGAGGAAGTGGTGTTAGAGATGCCAGTGCCAGTTGTGGTGGATGATGGTCTACATCTGGCCAGGCTGGCTCATGGTATCATCAGGTTAGGAGCACCTTCTTTCCTTGGAGGTACAGACTACCTCGTAGCTGATCATTGGATAGAGGGCATCGAGACATACTTCACCATGATCACGTGTACGGAGATTGAGAAGATGCGTATTGCTACGTTTCTTCTCAAGGATGAGGCACGGGTGTGGTGGAGCGGGGTAGAGAGATCACGAGATGTGATCACCTTGACTTGGGAGGGGTTTGTTCAGCTCTTTCGGGAGATGTATTTTCCTGATACAGTGAGGGAGCAGTTGGAGCTTGAGTTCATAACTTTGGTGCAGGGCTTGATGAGTGTTAGGGATTATGAGGCTCGGTTTTCTTAGCTGTATCGTTTCGCCAGAGAGATGGATGCAGTATATTTGGCACTGAAGTTCATTCGGGGTTTGCGGCATGAACTCCGAAAGTTGGTGACTTCCCACCGGTTTGCTACTCTAGCAGAAGCGGTGGAGAATGCCTTTGCAGTTAAGCAGGAAGAGGCCATGCATGAGACTGAGAGGCAGAGAGATGTTCAGGGGAAGGGCAAGACCCTGGCAGGGAGTAGCAGTTCAGGGTATCATAGAGGTGGTTATGGGAAGAGGCAGCGGACTAATCAGCTGGCTCCAGCTAGAGCAGCAGCTGCACGTATTAGGGCTCCACCTATTAGGCAGGCAGCACCCTTGAAGTGTTTCAACTGTGGTGAGCTGGGCCCAAGAGGCAGGGATGCTTCACTTGTGGGCAAGCAGGTCATTTTGCTAGGGATTGCACCCGACCACAGGCTAGAGGGCAGGGTAATCAACAGAGGCCGTTACTTCCAGCACCAGCCAGAGTCTATGCCATTGGTCAGCGTGGTGCAGGTGTGGAAGGTACCATTCTTGTTTATGATCTGCTTGCTACAGTTTTGTTTGATACGGGGGCAACCTATTCCTTCATATCTAGCTCGGTGGTGAGGGCATTAGGCTTGACTCTGACACCGCTTACTAGATCATTGTGTGTTTCATCACCTCTCGGTGTTTCTATCGAGCTAGGCACTTTGTGTGGTGCTTGCCCTTTAGTGATTAGTGGGAGAGAGTTCCTTGCATCTCTGATTGTGATTCCAGACCGCTCCTATGATGTCATTTTGGGAGTGGGTTGGCTAAGGCCAAACCATACTGTGATTGACTGTTTTGATATGGTGGTGTCATTTCACGTTCCTGGACAGTAGAGCTTTCGCTATCGTTGTCATAGGTCGGACACAGCCATGTGGGAAGGAGTGTTAGCTCACATTGAGGCTATCGGTAGTACCGTGGGTATTGCGGATATTGCAGTAGTCTCTGAGTTTAGTGATGTGTTTCAGGAGATTCAAGGATTACCTCCTAAGAGGGTAGTGGAGTTTGCTATAGATGTGGTACCAGGTACTTCACCGGTATCAAAGACTCCTTATTAGATGGGGAGAACTGAACTTCAGGAGTTGAAGGTTCAGATTGAGGGTCTTCTTGAGCAGGGATTCATTAGACCCAGCACCTTGCCTTGGGGTGCACCAGTATTGTTTATGAGGAAGAAGGATGATACACTCCGGTTGTGTGTGGATTACCGGGAGTTGAACAAGGTGACCATCAAGAATAGGTATCCCTTGCCTAGGATTGATGATTTGTTTGATCAGCTTAGAGGTGCTACCGTATTCTCTAAGATTGATCTGAGGTACGGTTATCACCAGTTGAGGGTGAAGGAGGAGGATATTCCGAAGACCGCTTTCAGGACGAGATATGGCCATTATGAGTTTGCTGTTATGCCATTTGGTCTGACCAATGCACCTGCTGCATTTATGGATTTGATGAACCTCATGTTCAGTCCTTATCTAGATGTGTTTGTGGTAGTATTTGTAGATGATATTTTGATTTACTCCAAGACCTTGGAGGAGCATGATAGGCATCTACGGATCATACTACAGGTTCTTAGGGAGGCCAAGTTGTATGCTAAGTTTGAGAAGTGTGAGTTTTGGAAGGGAGAGGTCAAGTTCCTTGGTCACGTTGTATCAAAGGAGGGGATTTCAGTGGATTCCTCTAAGGTGGAGGCTGTGTTGAATTGGAGTCGTCCCACTACTCCTACGGAGATCCGTAGTTTCCTTGGGTTGGCAGGATACTACCGGAGATTTATTGAGGGATTTTCTAGTATTGCCTCTTCTTTGACCAAGTTGACAAAGAAGAATGCCAAGTTTGTGTGGACCGATGAGTGTGAGAGGGCATTTGAGGAGTTGAAGACTAGGTTGACTACAGCGATGCATCTCATCGAGGTTTGGGCTATGTTGTCTATAGCGATGCATCTCATCGGGGTTTGGGCTGTGTGTTGATGCAGCTTGGCGGTGTTGTGTCATATGGCTCTAGACAGTTGAAGGTTCATGAGAAGAATTACCCCACTCATGACCTAGAGCTAGCTGCAGCAGTATTTGCCTTGAAGATTTGGAGGCATTACTTGTATAGAGAAAAGTTCGAGCTCTTTTCTGATCATAAGAGTTTGAAGTATTTATTCTCTCAGAAAGATTTGAACATGAGGCAAAGGAGGTGGATGGAACTCCTTAAGGACTATGACTTCACTTTGGAGTATCACCCTGGGAAAGCCAATGTGGTGGCGGATGCATTGAGCAGGTAGCCTAGGGGTATAGTCGCCTCTATCATGGTGCCGGAGTGGCTCATGTTGGAGACTGCATCTGAGTTTGGCATTCTGCCATCAGGCAGGGAGCAGGGGATCTTCCTTGGAAGCGCCTATGTGCAACCCACCTTGATTTCCAGGATCATCCAAGGCCAAGCACATGACGAGTTCTCAAATGAAATGTTGGCAGAGTTAGTGGTGGATTTGTTGGATGATTGTCCTTCAGAGTGGTCGGTTGTATTAGATGGTGGTTTAAGGTATAGATTGAGATTGTGTGTTCCAGATAGTATTGATCTCAAGGGGGAGATTTCTTGGGAGGCACATCGATCTCGTTATTCGGTGCACCGAAGGAGCACTAAGATGTATAAAGATTTGTGTAGGCAGTTCTGGTGGAATGGGATGAAGAAGGATGTGGCAGAGTATGTGTCCAAGTGTCTCACTTGTCAGCACATGAAGGCGGAGCAACAGAGGCCCGGAGGTATGTTGAAGCCATTACCTATTCCTACTTGGAAGTGGGAGCAGATCTCTATGGACTTTGTGACTGGACTGCCTAAGTCTAAGTTTGGACATGATGCTATATGGGTAATTGTTGACCGATTGACAAAGTCAGCACATTTCCTTCCGGTGTCAATGACGTACACAGTTGATGCCTTGTGCAAGTTGTATGTGAAGGAAATAGTGAGACTTCATGGAGTGCCTACTTCGATTGTTTCAGATCGAGACCCCCGATTCACTTCAAAGTTTTGGGGTGGTTTTTAGAAAGTCATGGGTACTACCTTAGACATGAGTACAACAGTTCACCCTCAGACTGATGGGCAGACTGAGCGGATGAATCAGGTGTTAGAAGATATGCTGAGGGCCTGTGTCATGGACTTTAAGGGAAGTTGGGATTATCACCTCCAACTGATTGTGTTTGCCTACAACAAGAGTTATCACTCTAGTATCAGCATGGCACCATATGAGGCACTCTATGGAAGGCCATGTAGATCTCCTGTATGTTGGGCGGAGGTTGGTGATAGTGAGCTGTTGGTGTTTACGCCTAGATTAATATTTTACTGGACAGTAAATGTCTATGTAAATATTAATCATTTCTTGGACCATGTCATACCGGCGAGATGGAGTTTCTCCAAGTTTACAAGTGATAGCTCGCCAGTGAGACCACGCGAGCCTAGTTAGACTTCGCGTGGAACGAACTGCATGAGAACTTGACTTCACTTAGCCTTCGCGCGGAATAGACATAGGCGGACTATGCAGTTCACGTAGAACACTTAGCTCGCGCGCGGAATGCCTTCGCGCGGAATTACTATTTGCCAGTCCGCGAGGCGAGGCGAGATTGCCAGTCCGCATAGGCGAGGCGAGATTGACTCTCCACGTCCGCGTAGGCGAGGCGAGGCGAGCTGGCGAATTGGCTCGCGTAGAAGACTTCGCGAGGAAGCAACATGCGGAGTCCGCGCGCACCACTTTAATCGTTGAAGACTTTTACAAGTCTTTGATATGCTTCGGGCCAATCCTTGTGGCCCATTTAATATAAAAAGCCTTTTTAAGGCTCGCGAGCTGCAATAGCCCGCGAAATGGAAATGAGCTACAGAAGCACGCGAGATAACACCCTGTAGCAACCCGTGAGATGAGGATGCTCCTAATTCCAGTCCGCATAGGAGTCTACAGTTGGCAGCGCAGAATGAAGTGTACGAACTGGGCAGGTGTCACCAGATGGTTGGTTCGCATGGACGAAGCAGTGTCCTTGTGAATTAGTGTTTCAGAGTCCGACTTGGATTCTAATCACTTTGCTTCTGCCGAACCACTATATAAGGGGGCTCGAACCATAACAAACAACTCTCAAATCAATACAAAAACAACAAACACAATACAACTGAAACCCAGTTACCCTTCGAGCCTTCCTCGAAACCCTAACCCTAAGCGCCGCCGCCTAGGTCTTTCCCCAGAGCTCTTCGGACTCTGCATCCCCTTCAGCTTCTCTCTGAACTCCCTGTAACTACTCTGCTCGCGCCGCCGTGAGTATCGATTCGCTTGTGCTCGTAAATCCTCCTCTGAGGTGGCACCTGTAACCCCCCTTTGCCTGATCAAGAAGTCAAGCGCACCCCCTACAACCTCTTTCCTCGTCCGCGAGGTGGCACGCCCGCAACACTCATCCTCCCTCTTTGTCTGCTAGAAACCTCTGCTCTGCGCGCTGAGGATCGTGGCCAAAACATTGGCACACCCGGTGGGACAGGGAGTACAAGCGAATACATCATTGGGAAACCGGAGGAAGCGCCGTACCGAAAGCCCCAGCTTTCTTGTCTCAAGCATAGATCGCTACGGTACAAGCCCCATAATAGTGCGGCTTGCCGATCCCTCACTCAAGAGCAGGTTCTTGCTCAGTTTGGTAATCCGGATTACAGCGAGACTGCCATGGTAGGTTCTCAGCCGACCCAAAATATAGGTTCTGCTCTATCTATGGAGCAAATCTTCCAGATGTTCGAGCAGTTGACGAGCCAAGGGTTGGCTACTCAACAAAGCATCACCGACCTTGCTGGTAAGGTCGACAGCCTTGCTGACCAAGTGAAAAGGGACAAAACCCTTTGGGAAGCAGACCAACACAACCTTGCTGTACTAACTGAGGACTTCAACCAGTTTGTCAGCGAAACAAGGGAAACCAAAGGCTTGGTCGAAGGAAGCCTTCAACAGATCCGCTTGGATTTGGATCAGAACACGGAAACCGTGAAACAAGGCGCGGAGACCGTGAAGCAACATGCAGAGGTCCTGTCGCTCACTCGCGCGACAGTCGACGAGCAGACCCGCCGCTTGGACGAGCACGACACTAAGCTGCATGACCAGCAGAATGCTTCCTTCTTTGGAAGTAAGAACAGTCTAGAAAAGCTTGACGAATTCAAAGACAAACAGGACCGGCTGAACCTACGGGTCCTTGAAGTTGAGGAATGGCTGAGGGCGCAGGCACCAAAAACCCCTACTCTAAACCCTACCGGCCCAAGCGCAAGTGAGGGGACAACCAAGTATATTCCTCCCAATGAATGCACCAGGGGAAACCCTAAGGTCGGGACTCCGAAGTCCCCGAAGTTCGTGCCAGGGGCAGGAACGTCAAAGAGCCCGCTCCCGCATGGCTCATTTGCCTCCCCCAGGGGGTTGAATAGTTCTCTGCATCAAGGAACCGGGACACCAGATGACCCGCTTCTCGTTCATTCCAGCCTTACTCCCAAGAACGGCGGACAGGTCGTCAGTTTCTCTGCATGGCTAAACCATTGGGAAGGGGCAGAGTTCGTGCTCGTGACCACAGCCGACTGGCGCCAGCTTATCTCCTCCATTGTCAAGGAGCAAATCGGACACGGTGATGCTAACTTGCAGTATCGCGACCCCTATCCAGATAGCATGGCGCAATACCCCTTCCCGCATGGGTTCAAGAACGTAGTGTTCACTACCTTCTCTAGCGAAACAAGGGAGGACGCAGCAACCCACATGGCCCGCTTCAAAGTCTAGTGCGGCCAGTACGGGAACAATGACATCCTCAAGCTCAAGCTCTTTGGGACCTCTCTGTCCGGAGCTGCATTTACTTGGTACTCCAGGTTGAAGCCGGGATCCATTGCGGACTGGCCTACCATGGAGAAGCTGTTCTGGGAGACTTACGGTACCATTGAGCCAGAGGTCGGCCTTGACTCCCTCACTTAGATGAGTCAGCAAAGCATGGAGTCAGGAGTCTCTTTCCTCCAGCGGTTCAAGATCCAACAAGCCAAGTGCGACTTTCTCCTACCCGAACAGGAAGCCATTAAGTTGGCTGTTCGTGGTCTCGAACACCGCCAGCGGCTGAAGCACCATGGGGAACGCTTCATGTCTATGGGCAACCTCATCAACAAGGTCGGCAGCTATGAAATAATCCTCAACGAGATGGACGAAAAGGCGAATGCCTCCAAAGGGACGTACGTACCGGGGAGGAACAGGATAGTCGGGGCGTTAAACCTCCAATCCTCCACGTTCGACCCTTACTACCAAAGGCAGGAGGAGAATGAGGCCGCGCAGGGGTATGTTGACGACGTCGGAGTAGTCAAACTGACCGGGAAGCCTCTGGCTCACAAACTCAAGATGACCCGCGAGCCAATCACCATTTAGTCCTTTGCATGGACTAAGATCGAGTACGAGTCTTACACGTATGATGCGAAAAACGCCCATCTTGTCTTTAATGACTTGATTGAGGCGAGCTACGTGCGTTTGGACCATAAGATCCCGTCCAAAGAGAAGCTAAAGGACAAGAAGTATTGCAGTTTCCACAATGCTTACAATCACGACACCAAGGACTGTGTCAAACTCCGCGATCAACTGCAGATTGGTTGAATTCGGGCGCCCTGAAAATGAAGACACCGGGAAGCACAGCTTCTCTGGTGGACGTGGATCCTTTCCCCGCCATGGTTGGTATGGTTGAGGTGAATTGGGCCGATCAGCCAAGGGAGAACAGCCGGCACCACGCACCAAAGCCAGGCGAGCGGCGAATTACCTTAGACCTAGCCGAGCATCCAGAGGATGATAGTCCGCGCCGGGTGCTTAAGCGAGACCGAGAGGATGGTAATGATGACACACGTCAGCCATCTCGCCGGTACACTTACAACGTCAACCTCGCGCACGAGGTGCTAGACGATCTTATTGACGGCGGGCTCGTCACTGTGTCGAGGGCCTTGCCCTATGTTGAATACAAGGAGGGCCGCATCCACTGCAAGCTCCATGATAGTTGGGGACACAGAACTCACGACTGTTACCAGCTCCGCGAGCAAGTCCAGGACTGGTTAGACCTCAAGTATATTAGCTTCGAGGACAAAGGCGGCTTCATGATCGCAGTTGTTGACATCGCCTGGCCTCGCGTCGGCCAGCGCACGATAACTTTGGACTTATCTCCAAACGCGGGCCAACGCGACCAGCCAGGTCGAAACCGTAAGAGGCCGGCGAATGACTACACCGTTCTGGCAAACCAAGATGGGAACCACTACCCGGCAAGGGAGGTAGCCGCCAGACCACAGCCCGATCGCCTTTCCAGAAAGGATAAAGGCAAAGCTACCATGCGGGACGATATACTGTCTCCAGCTGACAACTATCAACCCATGAGTCTCAGGACTCGCGCGGAGCTGGAACAGAGGATCAAGCGCCTCGAAACCTTCGTTCAATTACACTGGACTAAAGATGTACCTTCCTCTCCAGCTTCAAGCGAGATGGACATCTCCGATTCCGGCAGCGACCGCCAAGATAGCGAGGCTTCAAGCCCCAGGCGAGGTGTCTTGACTGACCCCTATATTCCTCCGACATCCAAATCAGCGATCAAGGAAGGGATTTGGTACACACAGCAAGGGGGAAAGCCGGTTACCATCAGCAGATCCAAGAAGCGGAAGCTACAAAAGAAGTATGGCAGCATACTGCGTGCCTTACGAGCGGCCGATGAGGGCATCATCCGACCCTCGCAGCTCGTGCAGACACCCGAGAGAATGTGGAGAGAAGCTGAGGGCTTGCGTGCTCTACTCCAAAGGCCACCTGTCACGCCTCCACGTGTCTGTGCGCAGGCAGCAGACGACCCCGCTCCAAAGGCGAATGTCTTTTGTCGCCTCACTGTGCCACCAAGACAGGATCCGCGCCCCGCGAGGTACAGATCATCGCCGGAACCGGCAAGGAGAAGGGAGCCATAGTTCTTCCGGCACAAGCCTTCATCGGAACCTGAGAGAAGAATGGATGTTTTACCTCCTCCAAGGCGCAAGCAGTCGCCGGAAGTCGAACGACGAAGAGACCCGCCACCTCCACCAAGGCGAAGGCAATTGCCAGAGGCTGAGAGAAGACGAGAACCATCTTCCCTAGCGAAGCGAAGACTGTTCGCCGCATCAAAGCCAGAGCCAAGGCGCGAGCTGCCTCGGTCATCACATCCTCAAAAGCCTATTCGCCAGGAACCTAAGGCTGAAAAAGGACCTATCACGACCGGGTCCGCCCCAACCTCAACCCACAACGGAGCCTCAGGTCTCAGTCCTTCCTCCACCTAGGGCAGAGGACAATGCCAGAGCCCCCCTAGCCGCGGATAAGCTTTCAGCCGAGGACAAACAGCCTTCGACCAAACTCGTGTGGCGACCACGGCAGCCAGAGGGCAACGTCTCGCCAGGGGTCGAAAGTAGCACCTCCAGCCCTAACCTCGCGGAGCTCATGGCCCAATGCTTCCATGAGAATTCACTGAACGAGGAGACTCATTCCGAGCCTCGAATCGACTTGGGCGACGACCAAGCGGAAGGGTAGGGTGAATCATTCACCTGCAATATGCTCGAAGTCTCCGCATGGCCAGAACATGAAGAAGTCAACCCGGCGGAGAGCGCATTTGCTGTGCTCGAAGGAGACAATGGACCTGTTGAGACTCCACTAATCCCCATCCACGAACAATTTTCTTTTCAGGTCGGAATGGTTTTCTTCATATCTGAGAGATACGCTCTCCCGCCAAATACAACATGCAACGCGGCGGATATTCCAGATAATAGCGAGAATGTCTGCGACATGTCGTCCCCTTGCAGCAGCCAGATGGGTCCAGTCCTGGCAGAACCTGTGAATGCTCCACCAGTGGAATTTATGAGCAGCGTCACACGCATGCCGACTCTGACCTTCTCCACTCCGACTCTGGATATGGCCACTTACATGAGGCCATTATATATCACGGCTGAAGTAGAAGGAATCATGATAAACAAAATCATGGTCGACACGGGGGCGGCAGTGAATGTCGTCACCACCCGCACTATGGGACTCCTTGGTATCCCGCGCTCGATGATCCAAACTACGTCCTTGACAGTCAAGAACTTCACTGGACAAGTCTCCAGGACTCTAGGTTTGTTGTTCTTACGGGTCAAGGTAGGACCGGCTTCAAGGGTCTACACATTCTTCGTCGCCGAGTGTGCTTCCTCCTAAGCGGGCGACACACGTTGAAGACCTTCGGCAGGTTTTCACGCGGATGCGGAAACACCACCTGAAGATGAACCCCGCCAAATGTGTTTTCTTCGCGGAGGCAGGCGACTTCCTTGGTTTTCTCATCCATCAAAGAGGTATCGAGATCCCCAAAGACAAGGCGCAGGCGGTAATCAACGCCTCGCCTCCTACGACCACAAAGGAGCTCCAACAATTGATCGGGCGCATCAATTTCCTCTGTCGTTTCATTTCAAACGCGGCAGGGAAGGTTCAGCCTTTTTCGCCTCTTCTAAAGCTCCAGGGGGCAACCGAGTTCGTTTGGGAGCCACAACACCAGGAGGCCTTCGATCGTATTAAGGATTATCTTGCAACTCCACCTGTTTTGGTTCCCCCTCGCCCGGGCGTTCCACTTAAGCTCTACATCGCCGCTGCTGACTTGTCCATTGGCGGACTCTTGGCACAAGACGATGAGAATGGGGTGGAACACGCCGTTTACTATCTTAGCAGGGTGTTGACCGATTGCGAGACGCGCTACTCCCCAATGGAAAAGTTGTGTCTCGCCCTTTTCTTTGCAGGTTGCAAGCTCCGCCACTACATGTTGGCCTTCACCACGGTGGTGATCGCCCAGTTCGACCTAGTCAAATATATGCTTTCCCGCCCTATCCTACGCGGACGCATAGGTAAATGGATATTGGCCTTGTCTGAATTCTCGTTGCAATATGTTCCGCAGAAGGCAGTTAAAGGACAGGCCATAGCAGATTTCCTCGCGCATCACCCGCCCACTGAGCTGACAGCATTCCGCGAGTTGGAAGTCGTTGCAGTCTCCCCTTCTCCATGGACTCTCTACTTCGACGGCTCACGCATTGAACTCGCTGCCGGTACTGGGATCGCCATCGAGAACCCTGCAGGAGACCGTTTTTCTTACTCTTTCCAGCTGGACTTTAAATGTACCAATAATCAGGCGGAATACGAGGCGCTCATTATCAGACTGGAAATCTTGCTGGACTCAGGAGTCCGTGAGGGTCAAGTCTTTGGCGACTCCTTACTGGTCGTCAACCAACTTGTGGCGAAGTTCAAGTGTTTAAGCTCGTCCATTGAACCTTACTTACGAAAAGCTTTTGATGTCTTGGACCGCTTCGACGATGTTCACATTGAACACATCCCACACGAATTCAACTTCGCGGGGAACGAGCTCGCGCAGATCGCATCCAGTCTTAGCCTGCGCGATGGAGTACGCAAACGACTCCTCAAAGTCGAGCGACGTACACTTCCTTCTTTTCTTGCTAGGGGGCAATATGACACAGAACCTCTCCACGTCACCGCCTTAGATCCTATCGATGAAGATTGGCAGCTACCGTTTATTGCCTACCTCGAACACCCTCATGACGCCACCCATTCCAGGCAAATGCAGTTTCTCGCCCTCAACTTTGTGCTTCGCAATGGTGAGCTTCGCCGGCGCGGCGAGGATGGTAACGACTGCCGCTGCGTGTATGGCAATGAGGCTAAGCGGCTTATGCGTGAGGTGCATTCCGGTGTTTGTGGTTCGCATCAGGCTGGACCCAAGATGCGTTGGTTAATCCGCCACCACGGTTACTACTGGCCTACTATTCTCAAAGATTGTATTACTTTTGCCAAAGGATGTCAGGATTGCCAGGCTCACGGACCAGTGCAACACATTCCAAACATTCCGTTACAGCCGATCATCAAACCTTGGCCATGTCGAGGTTGGGCAATAGACTTCATCGGTCTCATTCACCCCCATTCCTCCGAGCAGCACAAGTTCCTTATCGTGGCCACCGATTTCTTTACCAAGTGGGTTGAGGCTGAGCCACTCAAGGTTGCTTCCGCGACCTCGGTCCGTAACTTTATTTTCAGCAACATTATCTCCCGCTTTGGTATTCCAGAATGCATCGTGACGGACCGGGGGCAGCTTTCATGGCGGATTCTGTCGTCACTTTCCTCACTGGTTATGGCGTCAAACTCCTGCATTCAACCCCTTATTATGCCCAGTCCAATGGTCAGGAGGAGGCGAGCAACAAAGTTATTCTCGGTATCCTGCGCAAGATGCTAGAGTTGAACCCCCGTGTTTGGCATCTAGAACTTCACCATACTCTGTGGGCCTACCGTACCTCCAAGCGCTGTCCAACCGATACCCCCCCTTATGCTCTCATGTTTGGCCATGATGCCGTCCTCCCCCTGGAGGTTCACGTCGCCTCGCTTCGTGTCCAGGAACAACACCAGTTGCTTGGTGACGACTACGTCCAGGCAATGTGGCAGGAGCTTGAAGACCTTGACGAACATCGCATCACTGCTTTCAACAATCTCATCCTCGAGAAGCAGCGTGTTGCGCAGTCCTATGATAAAGTCACTCAAGGTCGGAGCTATGCCGAAGGCCAAACGGTATGGCGTGCTGTGCTCCCCCTTGGGGAGAAAACTGACGGCCGCGGGAAATGGTCCGCGCGGTGGGAGGGACCCTTTATTATTCATCGCATATTACCTAATGGGGCATACCATTTGCGTGACCTCGACGGTTTGCTCCATCCTAACCCTATTAATGGTCGTTTCTTAAAACGCCACATCGCTAGTGTTTGGGAGCGTGCATACCCTCCTCCCCCCTCTGATCCCGCGACCACTGTCCTTAGTGTAACGCACCGTCGCGCTTACGCTCCATCACCTCACACTAGGGGGCAACACCAAGAAGAAGCATGTAATTAGTTTTTAAAACGTGCGTGGTCTAACTAACAGACCAGTACAAGATTGGGGCCTATTCCAGAGGCCCTAAATATTTAGAAAATTTTAAATTCAAGTGTTTCTCAGTTATCAGTTTCTCCCTTGTAAACGTACGTGGTCTAACTAACAGACCAGTACAAGATTGGGGCCTATTCCAGAGGCCCTAAATATTTAGAAAATTTTAAATTCAAGTGTTTCTCAGTTATCAGTTTCTCCCTTGTAAACGTGCGTAGTCTAACTAACAGACCAGTACAAGATTGGGGCCTATTCCAGAGGCCCTAAATAAAAAACAACTTCATTCAAGTATTTCTCCATTCGCCGACTCCTTTGTTTACTTTTCATTGATTCGCACTGGGGGCAGCGAAGTATATACTGGGGGGGCAGTGAAGTATATACTGGGGAGCAGCGAAGTGCATGGCCTCTTAAGATTTTTCAGCTTTTTGTTTGTCTCTCACTGGTTCGCATTGGGGGGCAGCGAAATACATAGCCATTGTCTTTCTAAGTGGATCCGCCATTGCTAAGATCTCGCGAAGAGCCTTATTTGGAATCTAGTCAAGTCAAACCATGCGACCTACATTCGTTCGCGGTATATGCAATGTACTATGTCTTCTAAGTGGAGCACACGAATGCAAAAGTGGAGCAGGCGAATGGAGGCATTTTCAAGTTCAAGTCCAAATTGCCTAGGCGAGCCGTGCAGCAGTTCGCTGCGATGCCTTACTAGGTGCTTGAGTTTGAAGGCCTATTCACAGGCTTGTTTCTTCACACTCCTTTTATGTATGACCCGAGCCAATACTATTGGCTTTGGAGCAACATGAGCATAAACCTCTTCAGTCATTCTCGACATTTCATAACTTCGAGGCTAGGGGGCAATGTTTACGCCTAGATTAATATTTTACTAGACAGTAAATGTCTATGTAAATATTAATCATTTCTTGGACCATGTCATACCGGCGAGATGGAGTTTCTCCAAGTTTACAAGTGATAGCTCGCCAGTGAGACCACGCGAGCCTAGTTAGACTTCACGCGGAACGAACTGCATGAGAACTTGACTTCACTTAGCCTTCGCGCGGAATAGACATAGGCGGACTACGCAGTTCGCGTTGAACACTTAGCTCGCGCGCGGAATGCCTTCGCGTGGAATTACTATTTGCCAGTCCGCGAGGCGAGGCGAGATTGCCAGTCCGCATAGGCGAGGCGAGATTGACTCTCCGCGTCCGCGTAGGCGAGGCGAGGCGAGCTGGCGAATTGGCTCGCGTAGAAGACTTCGCGACGAAGCAACATGCGGAGTCCGCGCGCACCACTTTAATCGTTGAAGACTTTTACAAGTCTTTGATATGCTTCGGGCCAATCCCTGTGGCCCATTTAATATAAAAAGCCCTTTTAAGGCTCGCGAGCTGCAATAGCCCGCGAAATGGAAATGAGCTACAGAAGCACGCGAGATAACACCCTGTAGCAACCCGCAAGATGAGGATGCTCCTAATTCCAGTCCGCATAGGAGTCTACAGTTGGCAGCTCAGAATGAAGTGTGCGAACTGGGCAGGTGTCACCAGATGGTTGGTTCGCATGGACGAAGCAGTGTCCTTGTGAATTAGTGTTTCAGAGTCCGACTTGGATTCTAATCACTTTGCTTCTGCCGAACCACTATATAAGGGGGCTCGAACCATAACAAACAACTCTCAAATCAATACAAAAACAACAAACACAATACAACTGAAACCCAGTTACCCTTCGAGCCTTCCTCGAAACCCTAACTCTAAGCGTCGCCGCCTAGGTCTTTCCCCAGAGCTCTCCGGACTCTGCATCCCCTTCAGCTTCTCTCTGAACTCCCTGTAACTGCTCTGCTCGCGCCGCCATGAGTATCGATTCGCTTGTGCTCGTAGATCCTCCTCTGAGGTGGCACCTGTAACCCCCCTTTGCCTGATCAAGAAGTCAAGCGCACCCCCTACAACCTCTTTCCTCGTCCGCGAGGTGGCACGCCCGCAACACTCATCCTCCCTCTTTGTCTGCTAGAAACCTCTGCTCCGCGCGCTGAGGATCATGGCCAAAACAGTTGGGTCCTGATATTGTGCAAGAGACGACTGAGAAGGTCTCTACTATCCGAGATAGGATCCGAACAGCGCAAAGCAGGCAAAAGAGCTATGCCGACTTGAAAAGGAGGCAAGTAGAGTTTGATGTAGGGGACCATGTGTTCTTGAGGGTCTCTCCTACTAAAGGGGTGGTGAGATTTGGCAAGAAGGGGAAGTTGGCTCCTAGGTATGTAGGGCCTTTTAAGATTTTGGAAAGAGTAGGAGATTTGGCTTATCGGCTTGCCTTACCTCCTATCATGTCCGGGGTACACAATGTGTTTCATGTGTCCTTGTTGAGGAAGTATATTCCAGATGCATCACATGTGATTAATTATGAAAATTCTTATTGGTTAATGCGAAGTTGAAGTTCGAAAGTTTATTTAAGGTGCTTTGACGTTAAGGGACCAAAAAGTTGACTTTATTTTCCATAAGTTATCTTCATGAAAGTTGTAGAGCTCGTCAATACGAGTTCGTAAACATGTGGCACCTGTGAAACGGACGTCATATGAAGAAGTTATGGTCAAATGAATTTAGTTTCTGGGTTTGGAAAGTTTATAAGTAGAAAAGTGTGGGGGGAGTTAATTTGGAAACCTAAAAATCAGTTTCTCCTCTCTCTCCCAAGCTACCCCGCACTCTCTCTTCTCCAGCTGATTTCTCTCTCATCCGGCCACCAAATTGGATGTGGCCGGTTACGTTGAGTTGGCACGGGTCTCCTCTCCACTGCTGGGGTAGCCATGCTCGCCGTCGCGCCACCTGAAAGCCGCCACGAAGCGGCGGAGCTGCTGCTGTTCCACCGGAAAGCCGGCGATTTTGACGCCAATTACGGCCAAGTTTAGGTGAGTATTGCTCTCCTCTATCTTCTAGAGATGTTTTTACCCCTTTGGTGATCTAGAAATCAAGTTTTGGGGCCGGTTTTGTAGGTTTGGAATTTGATTCCGGGTTGGTATTGAGGGGTGTTTTCCGGCCGATCCCGGCCGAACTGGTTGAACCACCAGGTATTAAAGTTACTCACCTTGCTTCAATCTACAAGTTTCATGTTTTGAGTTTTCCCAAATTTTGAAGTTTGGTGGAGGCGCGGGGGAGCACGTCCGGGCAGGGTAGAGGGCTTGATTGCTGTGTTAGCTAGTCCTTGTAGTTGCTAGGGTGTTGTTGTGTGTGAAGAATGAGTGTTGATTAGTTTTTTGCATTGTTGGTGCTAAGTTGGTTTTTGGTGTTCATTAGGTCGGAAACTTGGAAAGTTTGATTCTTCGAGGTAGTAGTGGTTGTTGTTGGCTATCCGATGACCTTAGGAGGTCTTGGAGGAAGGATTGCCCTTCTTTGGGCAACCTTTAGGTTAAGGGTACTTTAATCCTTGTAGAGAATTTTCTAAGGTTTTAATTGTGTAATTTTGGGTGGTTTGTGAGGTTATGGTGAGCTTGGCTCTAGTGTTTTTGTGAAGACGCAACGGGAGTATTTAGGTGAGTAAATCTCACCAAGGTTCACTTTTGAACCAAGTTTAATTATGGTCATTTGAGTAGGATAATGATTATGATGTGATTTTAATATTCTGCTATTATTGGTTTTAAAATATATGAGCTTGATCGACAACGGCTCATAGGTAAGATGAAACAAGTTTTCCTTATATGTTATTTGAAGGTGCGTATGATCATAATTGTATTGATTTGTGATAAGCTATTGTTTCTACCTGTCCCAAGGTCATGGGTCGGGAGGTCGAATTGTTGAAACTGAGTCTTGCACCTGCACAAGTAGCGATGCATCAGGAGTCGGGACTGGGGTGGCCCAGCCTTCGACTCTCCGATGCTTAAGTTAGCACTTAGTTGCTACTTGCCGAGTACGGGAATTTTGGAAAGTGTTTTTATGGAGTTTGTGCCTGTTTTATAGGCCAATGTTAGGCGTTGCGGCCTCAGTCCTTGATGTGGGACTGTGTGTGGTCCTCTGCGGCACCTCCCCTATGGGGGGTGTTTTGCCACTGGAGAGCGGATCTGGCAGGTGGATTGCTGCCGGACCTTCGCTCTCTGGGCACCCGTGAAGGGCTCGCAGGTGCTGTCTTGCCCGGAATGATCTCTGGCGACCAGGTAATTGTGTCATATTCTCGGCTTGGCCAATACTTTGGCTATGTACTAACAAGTCCCCAAGTCCCCGGTCTAAGAGAGAGCTCTTGGGTGGGGAGTTATTCCTTAGGTCCAGAGAATATGTTTTACTTGGTCGCTGGAGGCATGGTGTCGAGTCCCCAACGCGAGGGTCACGAGGTGACGGGGGAAGATTCCGAGAATCTGAAGCAGACCATCTCGCCGTGTCGCACGTGTGTCATAAATGGCCAGTTATGAGGGGCACGTGGTCATTCACACCAAGTGTTAAGGTCGTAACGGTTCGCGGTGGTAGGCTGAATGGTTCGCGCTGGTGGTGTAACTGTCCGTGTTGGTGGCGTAACTGTCCGCACTGGGGGCGTAACTGTCTGCGCTGGTGGCGTGACCGTTCACGCTGGTGGCGTGACCGTTCACGCTGGTGGCGTGACCGTTCACGCTGGTGGCGTAACCGTTTGCGCTGGTGGCGTAACTGTCCACGCTGGTGGCGTGATGGTTCGCGCTAGTGGCGTAACAGTTCATGTCTGTGCGTTTCGTCTTCGCCCCACATGCGTAGTTAATGCGCATGCACGGGGGCGTGGGTGCGTCGTAAATGCATTTATGATCGTGGTCCACGTGGCTGTTCCCTGGCTGTATAGTGGTAGGGTCTGGTTGGGATGTCTATAAATAGACTTGGGGTAGACTGAAGGAGGGAGTTATTCGCGATTTTCTGCATAGGGTTTTTGGTTGTGTTGTGAAATCAAAGCTGGGGAACGTCCAATTTCACCCTCGATCGATTGGGTGTGAGTGCTCGGCTGTTTGCAACCAGCTTCACTGCCACTACACGTATCCCCCGTTTCAAGGTATGAACTTGTCGAGTTTTGTTTTGTTGTTGAGTTTGTGTTTTTTGTTATCTGGAGTTGATAGGGATTGTTCGTATTTTTGTGATGTTGGTAGGAGTTTTAAAGTAAGGGATTGACTGGTTTGCTGTCGGGTTGGTTAGGGTTAAGGTAGTGAGTGTAACTTGTGAGGGTGTAGGGTATGACATATCCGGTGTGGGAGTCCAGCGAAGAGACTGTGGCTGTCTCTAGTTCGCCTTATTCTGATTCGGACACCTTGCACCGGTGGGAGGAGGAGTTAGATGAACTTATGGCGGAAGTTGCCCTTGATTTAGGGGAAGGCATCCGTGTTACGGATGTCGAGTCTCACGTGTCATCGTCTGACCCTCTCTTGCAGGAGGTAGAGGATTTTAGGATGGCAAGATCTCGGGAGGAGGATGATTCATTTTGGGAACCTCCTGGAGAGAGTATGACCTTGTCGGAGCTTAAAGCACTTCGACAGACTTGGAGTATTCCTGACGAGGTCTTGCTGCGGCCGCTTGGCAGGGGTGTGAAATTTTGGGACCCGTCGGGCAATTTCACGTTGGTATACGAGTACCAAATTAGATGCGAGCTGATGTTCCCGCTGCCCCTGTTCGTGTAGTACATACTGGCGTGTTTGCATGTCGCTCCGGGGCAAGTCACCCCCAATATGTTAAGAAAGATATTGGGGACGGGGGTGCTTTTTCGCCTTCTGAAGCAGGAGTTCCCCAACTTGGAGGAGTTTAATGCCTGTTGGCATATGGGGTGGTGTGCAAAGAAGGGCAGCCGGGGCTGCGTGACGATGAAGTCCCGGGGGAAGTTAAAAGTCATGGTGGAAGACTTGCCTACGTCGACAAATGAGAATTGGCGGCGGAAGTGTTTTGTAGTGGGGGGGGGCAGTGGTAGGAGTGGCATGGACATCCCTTCCGGGTGCCCGGGGCTTTCCAGAAAATA
Organism: Fragaria iinumae; assembly: GCA_009720345.1. NCBI lineage: Eukaryota > Viridiplantae > Streptophyta > Magnoliopsida > Rosales > Rosaceae > Fragaria > Fragaria iinumae. The sequence goes on along the minus strand of CM019117.1, from coordinate 16,707,159 downwards.
GGTACCATGTTCTCGTGTCTTTGTGGTTCTTTACTTTGTTATGTTCTGCCCTTGTTGACTGCTGGCTTTGTGTAGTGCTCCAAGAATATAATCTAACCGAGCTGATGGAGCGTCGGATACGCCGGGTGACATGGGCATTCGAGTGTAGGAGCTCTTACCGGATATGCCTCCTTGGCATATACAGCCATTTCGGCTATGCCCGGGTCCCGGATCTGTACTGTGGTTGTTGTGGTACCTTTTTATGCTTGTTGGTCTCTTTCTGACCTCCCGTTTTTGTGTTTTTGTGTTTTTTTTTTGTTTTTTTTGTGCAGTGGCGATACCACGGGACGGCGGATCGCGGAAGAAGGAAGGTCCATACAACAAGGTGTCGGATAAGGACGTGCTGGAGGGGTTGCGTGCCGAGGCTGACCACGCCAAGCGGTACGACTTTGACTTGGAGACCGGTGAGGGGAAGGAGGTGGAGCTGGGTGATTGTGAGGATTTTTTGAGATTGAATCTGGCGGATAAGGATTACACCTATGTGCCTCCCTTGGTGGCAGAAGCAATGGGTTTGGTCACCCAGGAAGTGGATGTTGAGGAGATGCAGACAAAGGGTGGTGATCGCGAGGAGGAACAAAGTCAGTCCCCGTTGGAGGAACCTGTCGTGGAGCCAGAGGGTGTGGAGGACTTGGTTATGGAGGGTGTGCGTGGGCCTCGCTCAGGTGGTGAAGACGTGCTGGAGGAGTTAGCGGATCCTGTTGAAGAGATTGGTGTGGAAAAGTCGCGGAAGAGGAGGGAGAGTGTCGGGCCAGCTCGCGGGGGCCAATCTAAGAAGCCGCGGAGGGAAGGGCGTTCCGGGAGTTCGAGTGGCTTAGCTAGGATCACCCAAGCTTTGGAAGGGACGGGGGAGGCACAGCCGTACTTAGCCCAGATGGCATACGACATGCGTCACTGCTCCCGCGATATGCATGCTTTGGAGGAGGTGGATCCGCTGGCTGGCATTGCACTAGCCAAGGAGAAACTGACGCGGGTAGGTATCCGCTGGTTTTTTTTTTTTTTTTTTTTGCTTGGGCTTATACGTGTTGCCATGTACTTGCAGGTGACGTTACTGATGTATGCTGGGAGTGAGAGGGCGGTCACTCACTTGCGGGAGGATGCCGAGGCGAAGTGTCAGCGATTGAGGAAGGCGGAGGAGAATAACCGCGCCCTCGCGGAGCGTCTAGAGCAGGTGGAGCAGGATGCTGCTGTCTTCCAAGACCATGCTGCCGCCGCAGAGAAAGTTTTGGCGGAGCTGAAGGGGGCGATGCAGAAGAAGGATGAGTAGGTGGAGGCTGGGCAGTTGGCGATAGCCAAGGCAGCGTCCTTGGAGACTGAGGTAGTGAGGCTGACTCAGTCGCTGGCGGAGCTGGAGATGTCCTGGAAGGCTAAGTGTGGGCGAGCTGTAGGGGTAGGGAGAGGTTGTTTCGCGAGAGTGAGGCCTACAAGCAGTAGCTAAGGGGAGCTTACAATAAAGGTCAGGATGAGCTGAGTCGGATTGGTTGCCAAGCGGGCTGGATTAATGAGGCGGCCATACGCAAGTGGTATGCCGATAGAGATGCTGCAAAGAAGGCATGGGAACAGATGACGCCTGAATAAAGGAAGCAAGCCGAGATCTCGTGGTCTTTGGCGAAGCAGCATGAGGCTTGGCGTTCGACGTCTTCTGCTGGGTGGCAGGAGGTTTCAGCTGTGGGTGCGTCGCAGCCTCCGGCCTCTTTAGCTGCGTCACCCGTGAGGGCTGCTGGTCCCAAGGGGTCCTTATCCACGAAAGTGGTGGTGTCCCAAGTGTCGTCTGAGTCTCTAGCTGTGGGGCCTCTGGCGCCTGCTCGCCCCGATATGCAGAGATCCCCAGTGAAGAAGTCTCCTGTTCCTGAGGTGGCACAAGTGAGTTCGCTTGTGCGCCCCAATGTTGCTATAAGGCCTCCACTTGTGTCACGGGATCACGCGAAGCACCCATTAGGGAATAGGGTTTTAGTTAATGTCAGCCAGTCTCGTGGCCGTGGTAGCGGTTCGAAGGGTGGGGGGGAGTGTGGACAAGTCTGGCGACTCATCTTCTAGGGGGAAATGACTGATGTAATTAGGATTTTTTTGTTTTGGTAGGTGTAGGGAAAGAGAATTTTTGTGCCTGGAACAGTGTAAGTGGCGTGGTTAGCCATTTTGAACATGTTTAAAATATAGGAATTGCCTGGGAGTCTAGGTTGATGCTCAGCGTTATGTTTAGGCATATTGTGTTTGTTTTGCCTTTTACTAATGCTTTTGTTTGTGGTGCCGTGTTGTCGGGACTTAGTTCAGCATGTTTGGGTGATAAAACGATTCATCTCATTTAGACTTGGCCGCTAGTGGGCAAGGAGTACATATTGTTGGAGCCGCTACTGGGCTATAGTACACAAGTATCGGCTATGATGCCGGGTTTAAAATTGATTAACTGGGGTAGAGGTGGAGGTGACGAGCGTTCCAGGGGCGGGGTAGCACGCGACCATCACAACCTCTAAGATAGAATATGGCAGGTCCCGGAGCATTAACTATCTCGAGTGGGCCTTCCCATTTTGCCTTGAGGCCGGTGGGGTGGGGGATGACCTCTTTCATGACCCAATCGCCTACTTTCAGAGGGCGGGGTACGACTTTTTTGTTATAGTACTTGGCTATTTTTATCTTATTGTTTATGGTCCTAAGGTGCGCCTTGTCCCGGCGTTCTTCCAAGAGGTCCATGTTAAGTCGTAATCTGATTGTATTTGTCTCGGGGTCATAGGCTGTGACACGTTCACTCGGGACTTCCACTTCCACTGGTATCACTGCTTTGGTGCCATAAGCCAAGAGGTATGGGGATTCCCCTGTGGCTATTGTGGGGGATGTGCGGAGTGTCCAGAGGACATCTAGGAGCTTGGCTGCCCACAACCCTTTGGTCTGTTCCAGGCGTTTCTTCAAGTTTTGTTTGATGAGTTTGTTTATGGCTTCCACTTGGCCATTGGTCTGGGGATGTGCTGGGGAGGCATAAGAGATTGCAATTCCCTAATCTGATAGGAATTCCCGAAATGTGTCATTGTCAAACTGGGTGTTGTTGTCTGTAATGATGGTCTGGGGCACTCCGAATCGACAGTGTAAGTTGCGCCATAAGAAGTTTATCACTTTTTCAGTGGTGATTGTGGCAAGGGGCTCTACTTCTATCCATTTTGTGTTGTAATCTACAATGACAATGGCATACTTGAATTGTCCCGGGGCTGTGGGGAGTTGCCCTATGAAATCGAGTCCCCACTAGCTGAAAGGGACTGGTGAGATGATAATAGAGAGGGGCACTAGGGGATGATGTGCAAAATCTGCAAATTTATGGCATTGAAGGCATGCTTGGACAATTGCCTTGGCATCTTGCTCTAAGGTTGGCCAATAATACCCCGCGCGAAGCGCTTTGAACATGAGGTTCCGGGCCCCTGCATGGTTCCCACAAATGCCATTGTGGAGGGATTTTAGCACCTTGTGTCTTTCGGTCGTGGGGAGGCATCTCAGTAGGGGACATGACTGGCCTCGGCGATACAGTTTTCCACCCTTGAGCAAGTAAAGTGAGGCTTTGCGGCGTAGTCGCTGTGCTTCATTTTTATCTCGGGGTAGGGTGCCATCAGAAAGGAAGGCGAAAAATGGGTTCATCCATGAGGGCTGGTTAATGGGCTCGAGGGCGAAGATCTCTGAATAAGCCTTTGAGATGCTAGGCTTGTCCAACATCTCAATGTGCACATCAGGTGGCGTGGACTCGAGGGGAGTTGTGGCGAGTCTCGCGAGAGCATCGGCCTTGGAGTTTTTCGCTCGCGGGATTTGGGTGATTTTGTATGAATTAAAGTGCTGCAGGAGGGAGCCTGCAAGACTTTTGTAGGATCCCAAGTTGTGTTAGTTGGTCTTGAAGTCCCCTGCCACCTGACTGACTACAAGCTGAGAATCACTGAAGATGTGGAGGTGCTGGGCTCCGAGTTCTCGACAGAGCTGAATGCCTGCTACGAGGGCTTCGTATTCAGCTATGTTGTTGGAGGCTTTGAATTCAAACCGGAGAACATACTCATATGAGTTGCCCTCTCAGTCTGTGATTATGATTCCTGCTCTGCTGAGTCTGTGATTAGAGGATCCGTCAACATGGAGTTCCCAGATGGCGTCCCGAGTGGGGGCGTCTGTGTGTGGAACATCATTGGCCAAGGGGAGAAACTCAGCAATAAAATCTGCAGCTGTCTGCCCAATAAAATCTTCAAATTCGTCCAGTTCAATTGCCCATTTTACCATGCGGCCCGAGGTTTCAGGTTTCTGTAGGATTTGTCGTAAGGGGTGGTTTGTTAACACATGGATTGTCCGCCTCACGGACAAGTGCAATCCCTTCTTCCAACTGCTCAAAGCACAACATGAAAAGGATATCACATGGGGCCCGAAACATGACGACGCCTTCAACAGTATCAAAGCCTACCTTGCAGAGGTCCCTCTACTCTCCAAGCCAGCCCCAGGAGAAGTGCTCTACCTGTATTTGGCTGTTTCTGCCACTGCCGTTAGTGCTGCCCTTACACGCCATGAGCATGATAACGAGCTCCCGGTCTATTACTGCGGCAGAGGGTTTACAGATCCCGAGACTCGTTATCCAGACATAGAGAAACTCGCTCTCGCCCTCATCACTGCTGCCAGGGAGCTCAGGCAATATTTCCAATGAAACGTGCCAGAGCTACCAAGCGTCCCGTGAGGCACTGGACCTCGTTTCGTGAGGTCGGGACAGTCATGTTAAGTATGGCCTATACTTTTTCTAGGTTGGCGTTAATGCCTTTTTCACTGACCATGAAGCCTAGGAACTTGCCGTCGCCGACGGCTAGGATACACTTCTATGGGTTGAGGCGCATCCCGTGCGCCAGGAGCTTAGTGAATACTTTGCTAAGGTTGGCAATGTGGTCGCCTTCTGTCTTGCTCTTGACTAACATGTCGTCAACATATACTTCCATGACTTCTCCAATTTCATCTTCAAACATGGCGTTTACTAGGCTTTGATAGGTTGCCCCTGCATTCTTGAGGCCGAAAGGCATGACCTCATAACAATATAGTCCCTTGTCCGTGACAAAGGTAGTGTGAGTCTGATCTGCGCGGTGCATTTTGATCTTATTATAGCCCGAGTAAGCATCGAGGAAGCTGAGCGTCTGGTAGCCAGCTTTGGAATCAACCAATTGGTCAATCCGTGGCAATGGGAAGCTGTCCATGGGGCATGCCTTGTTGAGGTTTGTGTAGTCCACACACATTCGCCACTTGCCGTTAGGCTTGGGGACCATGACTACATTGGAGACCCGTGTTGGGTAAGAAACCTCACGTATGAACCTGATTTCTTTGAGCCGTTGGACCTTGGCTTGGATAGCTCGATACTTGTCTGGGTGGAAAGCACGTCTTTTTTGTTTGACAGGGGGGTGGTCTTGAAGAATGTTAAGCTTGTGGGTGATGATATCGGGGGAGATGCCTGGCATGTCAGCATAGGACCAAGCGAAGACTTTTTGTTTTTCTTGGAGGAAGGTAATGAGCAGTTGGCGGAGTTCTGGGCTGAGGTTTGTGCCAATGCGAACTTTCCTTTCTGGGGCGGTAGGTGACAGGGATACCCATTCCGTGTCTTCCGCTGGAATAGGGCGTGGGGCCTTCTTTCCGCTCCCCTCAGGGTCGTCTCGCGAGTCATCAATGGGCTCTGAAGAGCTGAGGGGCAACATCTCATAGGCGCCCCGCCCTTGCTGGATAGCATTGAGATGGCAATGCTCAATGGCTGCCCGATCACCCTGAATTGTCAGAATGTCGCCTGGGGTGGGTACCTTCATGAGTAGCATGTGGCCGGCGATAAAACACTACAGCCCCCAAAGAATGTCCTGGCCTAAGATGAGGTTATAGGACGAGGGACAATCGACTATCAGGAAGCGGGCTGTTATGGAAGAGCGACCAGGAGCGGTTCCCACTGACACGGTTACGCGGTCTGAGCCTAACGGCTGCACTATCTCACCAGAGAAGCTGACAAGGGGATCATGGTTGTTGTACAATTTGGCTCGGTCTCGACGGAGCCCTCTGTAACAGTCGGCGAACATGACACTGACAGTGGTCCCCGTGTCGACCAGGGCTCTATGGCACCTGTAATGATCCACGTGCACGTTTAATATGAATGGTTCACTGTGGTGGCAATTGATTGTGTCCTCCCCTTTGCGAAATGTCACTTGATCCCACGCTGATGGGGTGATCGTGACACCTCGCTGGATATCAAAGACTTCCAAGGGGGCTGGCGAGGGGGGGGGCCGCGGGGCTCCGCCGTGTAGGGTTAGGATCTGGCCATGCACCTCGATGGCATTAGCTCCTGTTGCAGGAGTGCAATATTGGTGGAGTTGTCCATTCCGGACCAGATGTTCTATGGCATTGCGGAGGCCATGGCACTGCTCTGTTGTATGGCCATTATCGTCATGATAAGCATAGTATTTATGGTTTGTTGCTCACCGGGATTTTTTTGGATATTTCCTCTTAGGAGGTGGAGGAATGAGGTCTTTTTGCTTGGCCCATATGTCTGTGTATGTGGTGGTTAGAGTAGTGTGGACCTCGTAACGAGATGGCGAGGAGGAACTGCGCTGTTGTTGCAGAGGGCTCTGGTCCTGTGACCGGTAAGGGTGGTCGCGGTTCCGCTGTCCCGCGTGACGACGGTCGAAACAGCGTCCCTGGTCCCGGGAAGAGCCATGCTGTTTACTTTTATCTGGCCCTCTGTCAAATTGCTCATACTTCTGCTAAGGTTGCTGCTTTAGGGGAGGAGCGGGGAGTGCTAATGTGGCTGGAACAGAATGCCCAAAGGTGGCAAATTCAGCGCCTGCCCACTGGACAGCCAGGTCCAACAAGGCATCATAGGAAGCTGGAGGGTTCCTGTTGATCTCCATTAAGAAATTGCCAGGAAGCAGGGCCTGGCGGAAAGCTTGCTTGGCAACCCTAAGCTCCAAGTTGTGGCATCGCGCGGTGGCGGATTGCCACCTGGACAACAACTCATGGAGACCTTCTCCGTTCTTATGCCTGATGTGGAACAGGGCGTCCACGTTGCGATAAACGCTACGTTAAGGAAGCATTCCGAGAGTTGGTCAAAGTTGTCAATGGAGTTGGGTGGTAGGTTGAGGAACCAGCTGAGTGCTTCGTTAGAGAGGGTCTCTTGGAAGGCATGGCAGGCCATGGCGTCTGTGTAGCGAGTGGAGCTACATAGTGAGAGAAATGTCTCGAGATGGAGATGAGGGTCCCCAGTGCCCTTATACTTGTCCACCTTGAAGGGCTTGGCCTCGGGGGGTCGCTTCTCCACTTGTATCCGTGGCGTGAAGGGACTTGGGCGATGTCCATAGCCAGAGAATAGAGGTCGCAGGTTCCAGCGACTCTCGACCCCTTCAATCCGCGAAGCCAACTGAGTGACAGATTGACTAAGCTGGAGCAGCAGGCGGGTTTGCATGTCGAGAGGTGGGTTGGAGGCGTTGGCAGAGGTAAGAGTGGGGGCAGGCGGAGCAGATGGGTCCAGTTGATTTACCAAGAGAGTGGGTTCGTTGGGGATTGTAGATGGTTGAGGGGCTGGTAGTGGAAAAGATGGGTTTGTAAGTGGGTGGGTGACGTGGACGATTTGGTTAGGGCCTCCCGGGATCACGGAATTGCTTTGGCCTTGGTTAGGGCAAAGACGTGGTGGCGGGATCTGGGGTACCATCAACCCGTGACGCGCGGTCCAAGCTGTCATTGTACACGTTACGATTGTCTAACGTGGCGCGGAGTAAGAATTGTTCATTTTCCAACTCGGCAATGCGTACCCAGTACGCTTTAGCCTCCGCCCTCTCTTTGGCCGCTTGCTCGCGAAACGAATGGAAGTCTCGCTTTAGAATTTCGAGGGCGGTGGCGGGGTCGGGATGGCTAATGGAGGTTGCATTGCTCGTTTGGGGAAGGGATGCATCTCCAAATTGGAAAAGTTCTTTCTCTATCTGAGTGCCAGGGTCATTAGGGTCGTTTATGGTTTCCACCATTGTTTTGAGCTAAAGGCTGTTAACCACAAGGTCGGAGGTTTGAGCCCTCCTTCTAGCGCCAATTGTTTCTACCTGTCCCGAAGTCACGGGTCGGGAGGTCGAATTCTTGAAACTGAGTCTTGCACCTGCACAAGTAGCGATGCGTAAGGAGTCGGGACTGGGGTGGCACAGTCTTCGACTCTCCGATGCTTAAGTTAGCACTTAGTTGCTACTTGCCGAGTACGGGGAGTTTTGGAAGGTGTTTTTATGGAGTTTGTGTCACGCCCCGGTTCTTAAGTTATTTTACGGTTATTTACTTTGGTAATATTTTGGTCTTTTACCGTTTTAAGTAACTGTTTACTATTTAAGACTCCAAAGTTGACTTTTTCTTCCGCATGGAATTTGGGAAAACTTTCTTCATGAAAGTCGTAGAGGATGTTATTACGAGTTCGTAGACATGCTACGCGTTAAAAACGGAGTTAGCATGTAAAAGTTATCATTAAAAATGTAAGTTTTATTGGGGTATTATTTTGGGGTGTTAAATTTTGGAGTTGGGTTTGGTTTATTAAGTTGGACCGGGCTATTTTTTGGTCAAGGCCCCAAAAATATTTCTCTCTTCCACCCGATTTTCTCCTCCCACCCGATTTTCTCCTCCCTCCGCCCGGAAATTTCACCACCGCCGTCCGCCGCCGTCCGGCCACCACCGACCACCAGACCGGTCTCGTTCAGACCCCCGACATCTCCTCTTCATTTCTGGGTAGGTGGCCGATCCCCTAACGCCGCCGTGAAGGAGCAGCCGAGCCCGAAAGCCACGGTTGCCGTGGTTGCACCTTCGCCGGAGCTCCGTCCTCCGGCCACCATAGGTCGTGATTTTTGGCTCAACTTGTAGCCCTCATCTAGGTGAGTAATCCCTCAAAACGATTTGGCTAAATTCGATTTCGTTAGGGTGGTTTGTATAATTGAAAGTTTTAGGGATTTATGGATGTTTTGATTCGATTACCATAGTTAGGCTTGGAATTGGTGTTTGTGCTAGTTAGGAAAGTTGTAGAGGAGATTGAGAGGAAGATTTTGTTAAAATTTGGTAGCATTTGCAGGTTGCCGGAGTTGGTCGCCGGCCGCCGCTGTTTTGGGAAATTTTGTGGTTTTTGATGTAGAATATTAAAGGGATATTATTGATGTGAATTTAGGAATTTTTGGAGGATTTTTGGTTAGGTTTTGGAATTTGTAAAGTTTGGTATTTTTGGCGGATTAATAAGTTAAAATCCGGCCATTGGATTATTTTTATGATTAGGACGTTGGAAGGTGATTTTTGAGGATGTCGGTATTTATGGAGATTTTTGGTTGGCAGTGAAGTTAAGATTTAGGACGATAGGCATGGTTGAGCATGAGAAGCTCATATTTAATTATGCCTATTTTCTTTAAACGTTGGGATTTTATTTAAGGAATTATTTATGTTTTGGAACAGGACGCGAGGAGGCTCGAGCAGAGGAGACCTCCGACTGACTTCAGGCTTAGGCCTAACTTGTGAGTGGACTTTTGTTTTAAATAATGTGCATGCAGTTGTTTATTTGGTTGGACCATTTGACGTCATTTTTATTTGACGATTTTACTCATTGTGATGAGTTATCGAAAATGGGATTTTCGGTAAATTATAATATATTTTTAAGGAGAGTATGTATATAAATGCTAGCTAGCGATATGTGTCTGTCCACCTTAATGACATAGTATATAACTGTATTATGGTGTGACGTGAGCGTTAGACGCAAGCGTAGTAGCCTTATATGAGTGTTTAATTCATATAAGGGGTATGGGCACATATTTATACACCCGTCTGTCCACCTTAATGACATAGTGTATCACCGCATTAAGGCGTGACGTGAGCGTTGGACGCGAACGTAGTAGCCCTATATAGATTATTATTAATTTATATAGGGAATATAGGCGAGTGTAAATATATACATGTATATATTTTAGCCTGAGAGGTTGTATTTTGATATATATATATATATATATATATATATATATATATATATATATATATTTTAGCCTGAGAGGCTGTATTTGGATATATATATAGTTTTGAGTAGTAGAGGCTCGATATTTATAGCGATAAGAGAATTATCGTTTAAGACATGCATTCGTTTTCTTGGAAATTAAATTGGGAAAACATAAATATTCTTTTTATTTATTTTTGTCCACTCACTCTAATTATTGCGAATGTTTTTCCCCTGGGCTCTTCGTTTTTAAAATGCCCAGTCTGCAGAGTTCGAGTTAGAACGAGTCGGAGACGACGAGGCATAGTTACCCATTTCTCAGCCACCATTCACCAGTAGGTTACCTGTTTAACCTACTAGAGTATTTTTCCTACTCCTCTAATGTATAGTAGCTCTGAATACTCTTTGGGATTTATTGTAATGTTTTTGGTGGTGTGCTTAGACTTTTATTGTATTTTTGAATATACGAAGTTTGTAATTATTTACCCACTTTCGTATAATTGTTGGTTGATTTGGAGGATGCTCAAATTTATTTAAGAAAGTAACACTTTAGTTTTCTAGGTTAGGGTTGTCCATTTTCAAGGGAGGTTTGCGTTTTAGTAAATTTTCCTTGGAGGTGGTCCCCGCAGGACTTACCTCGGGTTTCGGGGTGAAATTCGGGGTGGGTCTTGACAGTTGGTATCAGAGCTTTAGGTTTCATTTTCTACCTCCTTGGTACTACCATATTTGCCTAAGAAGCACGTAGTTCCTATAGAGTGGTGATCCGACCGCGGCGTATTCACTAGCATTTTATGCTTTGGATGCTATGTGTTATTGGGTATGTGTGATAGTTCTGTTAGTCTTGTGTTCGTAGAAAGGAGAGATGGTTGGCATCTCCCCTGACAGGGACGGGAACAGTTTTCGGACTTACCTGTTACCACATCCGGTTAAGGCTACTTCATCATCCGCTTCTGGATCTTCAGCGGGTAGTAGCAGTAGTGGAGGATCAGGTTCTAGTTCTCGGTTTAGGGCTAGAGGACGTAACAGGAGACCTTTCAGGAGCCAGTTGGGTAGGCAACAGACTGGTCAGTTTGGTTCTAGTGGCAGTTTCTGATGGAGACTACATCGACTACAAAGTAAACAATGCAACCTCACACAATTATTACCCTGCGAATGTCATCGTTAGTATAGAATAAGTAGGGATCGTTCAGTCCGGGGATGTCAAAGGGTGAATTGAACTTATAAGTGCTAATACATATTCACATATTCACATAATACACATAGAAATTGGGGGGATTTTGGAAAGATTTATCTAACTAAAACTACTGCTGAAATAAAACCTAAACTAACATATATACATGTGATCGACAACTTCACACAAAACAAGAAACGAAAACACTCAAGAACATGTAACAAATTATGCAAGACATTTGGTACAGCAGTTTCAACACATCCTAGATTCTACTTCAATTCCGATTCTGATTTAGAGCCCTTCACGGTTACTCCAATCGTTAAGACTTCATAAGTATTTAGAATCAACTTCGCGTGTAATCCTAAATTGTATGCTAACTCATTTAAAGACACTTCGCGTAGAAATTAAACAAGAAAACACATAAGCATAGTAAGCCGAATCAGAAACATGCACAAGGTATGGCGTCACTCATCCTATTAACATGCAAGTTTTCATAATTATATTTAACCACTTTTAAGCAACAAAGACCTAGACAACTTCGCGTATGACTAAATCATATATCACTTTGGTAGATGAAATCGCAACCCACATAACAACCATGGCCTTAGGCTGTATGCAACCATTGATTTTGCCTGCTCGATTCAGAAAACTAATCGAATGCAATCAAGAACACATTGAAACATGCTGCCCTAAATCTAACACAGAAAATATCACATGAACAAGTTTGTAACAATCTTCATACATAAGTTATAAATATCAGAAAATCTAAACATGTTACAAAACCAAATCGGCAACCATAAAAACATACAATCTTTATAGACAAAGTATTGTAAAATTACAGAAACATAAACAGCCATGAGAAGAATGGATCACACTTTGTAGAAACCTTGAATGGTTGCTGCAAAGATGGTGGAATTGGTGATGGAGTTATACAAAGCAAAAGGGAGATGGTGGTGATTCTGCTAGTCTAGTTTCTGTATAGAGTTTATGGTGAGAATTTGGTAGAGTTCTGGCTTGTGTTTGTATGGAAGATGTGATGCTCTTTTTTGTCCTTGAAGTCGTGCTTTATATAGAGGAAAAACCCTAGAGAAGTCGGCCACAAAGCCTAAACCAAGTTGGTTTAGGATTCCTAGTTCTTCTCAATTTCGGCAGAATGACCTCCGTCTAATGATTACGTCATAACTCCCTCTAGAAAACAGATATTTAGGTAATTCCAATTGATTTGGAAACCAGACTCCTGTAGCTTTCTATCCATATTTAGCACGTTTTCTGATTCATTGTGAGCTGTCCTAGAGAGTCTGTTGAAGTTGACAGACGTGCACAGGAATTCTCCCGATTTAATTTGGATTTTCAAAGCTTGGATATTCTTGAAATTCTGCCGAATTTTGTAATATCCCACATCGGCCAAACGGAGAGGGGTTATATGCTGTATATGTACATGCCCACCTCCAATCTAACACGAGGCTTTTTGGTGGCTCAGCGGCTTCAGAGGGGATGGGTACTCCGAGGTTAAGCATGTTTATGCTAGAGCAATCCCAGGATGGGTGACCTACTGGGAAGCTGCTCCTGAGCTGCCGGAAACAAAACCGTGAGGGCCGGTAGGCCCAAAGCGGACAATATCGTGTTACGGCGGAGTGAGTCCTGGGATGTGACAAATAATTGTAATATCCCACATCGGCCAAACGGAGAGGGGTTATGTGCTGTATATGTACATGCCCACCTCTAATCTAACACGAGGCCTTTTGGTGGCTCAGCGGCTTCGGAGGGGATGGGTACTCCGAGGTTAAGCATGATGATGCTAGAGCAATCCCAGGATGGGTGACCTACTAGGAAGCTGCTCCTGAGCTGCCGGAAACAAAACCGTGAGGGCCGGTGGGCCCAAAGCGGACAATATCGTGTTACGGCGGAGCGAGTCCTGGGATGTGACAAATGGTATCAGAGCCACTCTGCCGTGTGGTACGAGTGTGCCGACGAGGGCGTCGGACTCCTGAGGGGGGTGGATTGTATTATCCCACATCGGCCAAACGGAGAGGGGTTATGTGCTGTATATGTACATGCCCACCTCTAATCTAACACGAGGCCTTTTGGTGGCTCAGCGGCTTCGGAGGGGATGGGTACTCCGAGGTTAAGCATGATGATGCTAGAGCAATCCCAGGATGGGTGACCTACTAGGAAGCTGCTCCTGAGCTGCCGGAAACAAAACCGTGAGGGCCGGTGGGCCCAAAGCGGACAATATCGTGTTACGGCGGAGCGAGTCCTGGGATGTGACAAATGGTATCAGAGCCACTCTGCCGTGTGGTACGAGTGTGCCGACGAGGGCGTCGGACTCCTGAGGGGGGTGGATTGTATTATCCCACATCGGCCAAACGGAGAGGGGTTATGTGCTGTATATGTACATGCCCACCTCTAATCTAACACGAGGCCTTTTGGTGGCTCAGCGGCTTCGGAGGGGATGGGTACTCCGAGGTTAAGCATGATGATGCTAGAGCAATCCCAGGATGGGTGACCTACTAGGAAGCTGCTCCTGAGCTGCCGGAAACAAAACCGTGAGGGCCGGTGGGCCCAAAGCGGACAATATCGTGTTACGGCGGAGCGAGTCCTGGGATGTGACAAATGGTATCAGAGCCACTCTGCCGTGTGGTACGAGTGTGCCGACGAGGGCGTCGGACTCCTGAGGGGGGTGGATTGTATTATCCCACATCGGCCAAACGGAGAGGGGTTATGTGCTGTATATGTACATGCCCACCTTCCTTCTAATACGAGGCCTTTTGGTGGCTCAGCGGCTTCGGAGGGGATGGGTACTCCGAGGTTAAGCATGTTGATGCTAGAGCAATCCCAGGATGGGTGACCTACTGGGAAGCTGCTCCTGAGCTGCCGGAAACAAAACCGTGAGGGCCGGTGCAATATCGTGTTACGGCGGAGTGAGTCCTGGGATGTGACAAATGGTATCAGAGCCACTCTGCCGTGTGGTGCGAGTGTGCCGACGAGGGCGTCGGGCTCCCAAAGGGGTGGATTGTAATATCCCACATCGGCCAAACGGAGAGGGGTTATGTGCTGTATATGTACATGCCCACCTCTAATCTAACACGAGGCATTTTGGTGGCTCAGCGGCTTCGGAGGGGATGGGTACTCCGAGGTTAAGCATGTTGATGCTAGAGCAATCCCAGGATGGGTGACCTACTGGGAAGCTGCTCCTGAGCTGCCGGAAACAAAACCGTGAGGGCCGGTGGGCCCAAAGCGGACAATATCGTGTTACGGCGGAGCGAGTCCTGGGATGTGACAAATGGTATCAGAGCCGCTCTGCCGTGTGGTGCGAGTGTGCCGACGAGGGCGTCGGACTCCTGAGGGGGGTGGATTGTATTATCCCACATCGGCCAAACAGAGAGGGGTTATGTGTTGTATATGTACATGCCCACCTTCCTTCTAATACGAGGCCTTTTGGTGGCTCAGCGGCTTCGGAGGGGATGGGTACTCCGAGGTTAAGCATGTTGATGCTAGAGCAATCCCAGGATGGGTGACCTACTGGGAAGCTGCTCCTGAGCTGCCGGAAACAAAACCGTGAGGGCCGGTGCAATATCGTGTTACGGCGGAGTGAGTCCTGGGATGTGACAAATGGTATCAGAGCCACTCTGCCGTGTGGTGCGAGTGTGCCGACGAGGGCGTCGGGCTCCCAAGGGGGGTGGATTGTAATATCCCACATCGGCCAAACGGAGAGGGGTTATGTGCTGTATATGTACATGCCCACCTCTAATCTAACACGAGGCTTTTTGGTGGCTCAGCGGCTTCGGAGGGGATGGGTACTCCGAGGTTAAGTATGTTGATGCTAGAGCAATCCCAGGATGGGTGACCTACTGGGAAGCTGCTCCTGAGCTGCCGGAAACAAAACCGTGAGGGCCGGTGGGCCCAAAGCGGACAATATCGTGTTACGGCGGAGCGAGTCCTGGGATGTGACAAATTTAGATCTTCTTCTCCATATTGGACTTGGTTTGGACCTCTCCTTCATGGACTAGGCTTCGTGGGTCCATCAAAAACACTCCTCTCGGCACTCTTCTACATGTCACCTAAGTATCAGAGAAGTTAAATCAATTTGTGACAATGTAAAAGCTTTATAGAATCATAAGAACATCTCTAAGACTCCACAAATCAGCTTTTGACAATTTTCTATATCAATCATCTATGTTTAACACGTTTTACGCATAACTCTACCAAAAACTTTCGACTCTACATTATGACTCTATTCTACAACAATAAGAGATAATCAAAGTACAAATTGAGGTAATAACATATTAAGAATGTCGCATTTTATGCTCCTATCAGTTTCCAGGGTGGTCAGACTTTTTCTTTTGGTCGTCAGCAGCAGTTTTATGGGTGCTTTGAGTGTGGTAGTCTGGACCATTTCAAGAGAGATTGTCCCTTGTTGGCTCAGAGAACCACCCCCACTCCTACTCAGCCAACCGATCAGCCTGCAGCCAGAGGCTCCAGTATTGGTACTCGTGGCAGTTCAGCAGCCAGAGGTGGCTCTCAGCAGGGTAGTGGTCAACGTGGACGTCCCATGACTCGTGCCAGACTTCATACTATGACTCAGCAGGAACGTCGTACTTCTCTAGATGTCATCATTGGTACGTTATTAATTTTTGGCTAGCCAGCTTTTATTTTAATTGATCCCGGAGCCACGCATTCATTTATGTCTAGTAGCTTTGCCCTCCATGCAAATGTGCCATCATCGTCTCTTCCAGGCGAGTGGCATGTGTCTCTACCCTCCGGTGAGGTGATGAGAATAAATTGGGTGTTTAGTGGTTGTGAAGTATTGGTGGAAGGAACTAAGTTTAAGGCGGATCTAATCCCTTTAGATATTGTGGAATTTGATGTGATTTTGGGAATGGATTTTTTAGAGGCTTATAGAGCTATGGTAGATTGTTTCCGAAAAGAAGTGGTGCTTCGAAGTCCAGATGGATTTGAAGTTGCATTTCAAGGAGAAAGAGATGTTATTTCGAGTTGCTTGATATCAGCTATTACTGCTAGGAAATTGTTAAGTAAAGGCTGTCAGGCATACTTAGCTCACATTGTGGATACAAGTATGAGAGTGTTGGAAGTAGAGGATATTCCTGTAGTAAGGGAGTTTCCAGATGTTTTTCCCGAGGAGTTGCCTGGTTTGCCTCCTGTAAGGGAGATAGATTTTTCTATCGAGTTATTTCCAGAAACTATGCCTATCTCACAGGCACCTTACAGAATGGCTCCAGCTGAATTGAAGGAGTTGAAGACTCAACTGCAGGAGTTGGTAGATAAGGGTTTTATTCGGCCTAGCAAGTCTCCATGGGGTGCTCCGGTGTTGTTTGTTAAGAAGAAA
Source organism: Fragaria iinumae (assembly GCA_009720345.1). Classification (NCBI taxonomy): domain Eukaryota; kingdom Viridiplantae; phylum Streptophyta; class Magnoliopsida; order Rosales; family Rosaceae; genus Fragaria; species Fragaria iinumae. Next base: position 16,690,650 of record CM019117.1, on the reverse strand, counting down.
GATGGCACCATGAGACTATGCCTTGATTATAGGAAGCTAAATCAAGTCACGGTGAAGAATAAATATCTGTTACCCCGTATTGATGATTTATTTGATCAGTTAAAGGGTGCTACTGTTTTCTCAAAAATTGACTTGAGATCTGGTTATCATCAGTTGCGGATCCGAGAGAATGACATAGCCAAGACTGCTTTTCGATCACGCTATGGTTATTATGAGTTTGTGGTGATGCCTTTTGGACTTACTAATGCACCAGCTGCGTTCATGGATCTCATGAATAGGGTGTTTAGTCCATATCTTGACCGCTTCGTGATCGTATTCATAGATGACATTTTGGTTTACTCAAGAAGTAAAAAGGAGCATGCCAAACATCTAAGAATGATATTGCGGACTTTGAGAAATGCTCAATTGTATGCCAAGTTCAGCAAATGTGAATTTTGGCTGGATAAAGTGGGATTCTTGGGTCATGTAATTTCGGCTGAAGGTGTTAGTGTGGATCCCCAAAAGGTGGAAGCAGTGTCAAATTGGAGAAGACCTACCACTGTGACGGAGATTCGTAGTTTCTTGGGATTAGCAGGTTATTATCGACGCTTTGTGCAAGATTTTTCAAAAATTGCTGTTCCACTTACAAGATTGACCAAGAAGGGAGTTAAGTTCGAATGGTCAGATCAGTGTGAGCAAAGTTTTCAAGAATTAAAGAATCGCCTGACCAGTGCTCCTGTTTTAGCACTTCCGGATGATAGTGGGGAATATGTGGTTTATTGTGATGCTTCTAAACGAGGTTTAGGCGGGGTATTGATGCAGCATGATCGAGTTATTGCCTATGCTTCTAGGCAATTGAAGCAGCATGAGGTAAATTATCCCACTCATGATTTAGAGCTTGCAGCAGTAGTTTTTACTCTCAAGTTGTGGAGACACTATCTTTACGGAGCCAAGTGTCAGATTTTTACCGATCACAAGAGTCTTCGGTACGTGTTCACTCAAAAAGAGTTAAATATGAGGCAGAGAAGGTGGATGGAATTAATCAATGATTATGATTGCACTATTGAGTATCATCCTGGAAAAGCTAATGTGGTAGCTGACGCTCTTAGTCGAAATCCCACCATATCCTTGTCTCACTTGAGGATGGTTAGAGTTCCTCTTCTTTTTGAGTTACGAGCTACTGGGGTGGATTTAGCGGTGGATAATGTTGGTGCCTTGGTAGCTAGTTTCCATGTCAGGCTAGTTTTGGTTGATAAAGTGCGGGAAGCGCAGTATCATGATCCTTCCATTGTTCAGTTGATAGAAAGAGTAGCGAATGGAGCCGCCGTGGATTTTTCGGTAAGAAGAGATGGAACTTTATTGTTCAAAAAATGATGAAGCGGCCTTCTTCGATGGACCCTGGCTGGGACCACAGAAATCTCGGGGCCGTGCACTATAAGTCCTCCTGGTCTCGATGGCCATGGCTGCAGTAACCGCATCAAGAGAGGTCGGGTAAATGACACCGGTCATCTTCTCGGCGTACACTCCGCCAAGTGCTCCAATGAACATGTCAATCCTGGTCCTCTCATCAGGAACCAAATAAGGCACATGGTAGCTCAAGGTAGTGAACCTCTGTTCAAACTCAATGACACCCTCATCATCCATCTTCTTCATGTTTAGAAAATCCGACTGGATCCTGATACGATGAGCATGACTGAAATACTGACCTAAGAAGACTTTGTGTTCCAAAGAGAAATGAAGAGTTAAAGATAGAGATAATGGAAGAAGCTCATAGTTCTGCATATGCTGCTCATCCGGGTAGTACAAAAATGTATCGGACTTTGAAAGATTATTATTGGTGGCCAAACATGAAGAGGGAAATGGCAGCTTTTGTAAGTAGGTGTTTGATATGTCAGCAAGTGAAAGCTGAAAGGCAGAAACCTTCAGGATTGCTTGAGCCGTTGCCTATTCCAGTGTGGAAGTGGGACCACATCACCATGGATTTTGTTTTCAGTTTACCTCGTACCCGTGAGGGGCATGACGGTATTTGGGTGATTGTGGATAGACTCACCAAATCTGCACATTTCTTACCGATGGGAAAGAAGTATACAATGGATAAATTGGCGGAGCTTTATGTGAATGAGATTGTGAGACTTCATGGTGTACCTGAATCAATAGTGTCGGATCGGGATCCTAGATTTGCTTCTAAATTCTGGAAAGCTCTTCAGACAGCTTTAGGTACCCGATTACACTTCAGCACTGCTTTTCATCCTCAGACTGATGGGCAATCAAAGAGGACTGTTCAGACTTTAGAGGATATGTTGAGAGCTTGTGCCTTGCAGTTTAGGGGGAGTTGGGATAAGAACCTATCTTTGATGGAGTTTGCTTATAATAACAGCTACCATTCTAGTATTGGTATGGCTCCCTTTGAGGCACTTTATGGGAAACAGTGTCGTACACCTCTATGTTGGAATGAAGTAGGAGAAAAAGAACTTTGTGGTCCTGAGTTAATCCATGATACTAATGAGAAGATTAAAGTGGTCAGGGATAGACTCAAGGCCGCTCAAAGTAGGCAGAAGAGTTATGCAGATGTTCGCAAGAAAGACCTTGAGTTTCAAGTAGGTGATTGGGTGTTTTTGAAATTATCCCCTTGGAAAGGGATAGTACGTTTTGGTAAGCGTGGGAAGCTTAGTCCGAGGTATATTGGGCCGTATGAGATAATAGAGCGAGTTGGCTCACTTGCTTATCGATTACTTTTGCCTCCAGAATTGTCCAGGATACATAATGTGTTTCATGTATCCATGCTTCGCAAGTATATGGCCTATCTCTCTCATGTGTTGCAAGAGCAGCCAATTGACCAGAGATTTGACCTATGAAGAGGAACCGGTACAGATTCTTGACCGAAAGGAGCAAGTACTGAGAAACAAGACAATTCCACTTGTCAAGGTGCTTTGGAGAAGTCATCAAGTAGAGGAAGCTACTTGGGAATTAGAGGAACAAATGAGGCAGCAGTATCCCTATCTTTTTGTTTGATAGTTATGTAAATTTCGGGGACGAAATTTTTATAAGTAGGGGAGAATTGTCACTCCCCGGTTCTTAAGTTATTTTACGGTTATTTACTTTGGTAATATTTTGGTCTTTTACCGTTTTAAGTAACTGTTTACTATTTAAGACTCCAAAGTTGACTTTTTCTTCCGCATGGAATTTGGGAAAACTTTCTTCATGAAAGTCGTAGAGGATGTTATTACGAGTTTGTAGACATGCTACGCGTTAAAAACGGAGTTAGCATGTAAAAGTTATCATTAAAAATGTAAGTTTTATTGGGGTATTATTTTGGGGTGTTAAATTTTGGAGTTGGGTTTGGTTTATTAAGTTGGACCGGGCTATTTTTTGGTCAAAGCCCCAAAAATATTTCTCTCTTCCACCCGATTTTCTCCTCCCTCCGCCCGGAAATTTCACCACCGCCGTCCGCCGCCGTCCGGCCATTACCGACCGCCAGACCGGTCTCGTTCGGACCCCCGACATCTCCTCTTCATTTCTGGGTAGGTGGCCGATCCCCTAACGCCGCCGTGAAGGAGCAGCCGAGCTCGAAAGCCACGGTTGCCGTGGTTGCACCTTCGCCGGAGCTCCGTCCTCCGGCCACCATAGGTCGTGATTTTTGGCTCAACTTGTAGCCCTCATCTAGGTGAGTAATCCCTCAAAAGGATTCGGCTAAATTCGATTTCGTTAGGGTGGTTTGTATAATTGAAAGTTTTAGGGATTTATGGATGTTTTGATTCGATTACCATAGTTAGGCTTGGAATTGGTGTTTGTGCTAGTTAGGAAAGTTGTAGAGGAGATTGAGAGGAAGATTCTGTTAAAATTTGGTACCATTTGCAGGTTGCCTGAGTTGGTCACCGGCCGCCGCTGCCGGCGGAGCCGCCGCTGTTTTGGGAAATTTTGTGGTTTTTGATGTAGAATATTAAGGGGATATTATTGATGTGAATTTAGGAATTTTTGGAGGATTTTTGGTTAGGTTTTGGAATTTGTAAAGTTTGGTATTTTTGGCGGATTAATAAGTTAAAATCCGGCCATTGGATTATTTTTATGATTAGGACGTTGGAAGGTGATTTTTGAGGATGTCGGTATTTATGGAGATTTTTGGTTGGCAGTGAAGTTAAGATTTAGGACGATAGGCATGGTTGAGCACGAGAAGCTCATATTTAATTATGTCTATTTTCTTTAAACGTTGGGATTTTATTTAAGGAATTATTTATGTTTTGGAACAGGACGCGAGGAGGCTCGAGCAGAGGAGACCTCCGACTGACTTCAGGCTTAGGCCTAACTTGTGAGTGGACTTTTGTTTTAAATAATGTGCATGCAGTTGTTTATTTGGTTGGACCATTTGACGTCATTTTTATTTGACGATTTTACTCATTGTGATGAGTTACCAAAAATGGGATTTTCGGTAAATTATAATATATTTTTAAGGAGAGTATGTATATAAATGCTAGCTAGCGATATGTGTCTGTCCACCTTAATGACATAGTATATAACTGCATTATGGTGTGACGTGAGCGTTGGACGCAAGCGTAGTAGCCTTATATGAGTGTTTAATTCATATAAGGGGTATGGGCACATATTTATACACCCGTCTGTCCACCTTAATGACATAGTGTATCACCGCATTAAGGCGTGACGTGAGCATAGTAGCCCTATATAGATTATTATTAATTTATATAGGGAATATGGGCGAGTGTAAATATATACATGTATATATTTTAGCCTGAGAGGCTGTATTTTGATATATATATATATATATATATATATATATATATATTTTAGCCTGAGAGGCTGTATTTGGATATATATATAGTTTTGAGCAGTAGAGGCTCGATATTTATAACGATAAGAGAATTATCGTTTAAGACATGCATTCGTTTTCTTGGAAATTAAATTGGGAAAACATAAATATTCTTTTTATTTATTTTTGTCCACTCACACTAATTATTGCGAATGTTTTTCCCCTGGGCTCTTCGTTTTTAAAATGCCCAGTCTGCAGAGTTCGAGTTAGAACGAGTAGGAGACGACAAGGCATAGTTACCCATTTCTCAGCCACCATTCACCAGTAGGTTACCTGTTTAACCTACTAGAGTATTTTTCCTACTCCTCTAGTGTATAGTAGCTCTGAATACTCTTTGGGATTTATTGTAATGTTTCTGGTGGTGTGCTTAGACTTTTATTGTATTTTTGAATATACGAAGTTTGTAATTATTTACCCACTTTCGTATAATTGTGGGTTGATTTGGAGGATGCTCAAATTTATTTAAGAAAGTAACACTTTAGTTTTCTTGGTCAGGGTTGTCCATTTTCAAGGGAGGTTTGCTTTTTAGTAAATTTTCCTTGGAGGTGGTCCTCGCAGGACTTACCTTCGGGTTTCGGGGTGAAATTCGGGGTGGGTCTTGACAGTTTGTGCCTGTTTTATAGGCCAATGTTAGGCGCTGCGGCCTCAGTCCTCGATGTGGGACTGTTTGTGGTCCTCTGCGGTACCTCCCCTTTGGGGGGTGTTTTGCCGCTGGAGAGCGGATCTGGTAGGTGGATTGCAGCCGGACCTTCGCTCTCTGGGCACCCGTGAAGGGCTCGCCGGTGCTGTCTTGCCCGGAATGATCTCTGGCAAGCAGGTAATTGTGTCATATTCTCGGCTTGGCCAAGTATTTTGGCTATGTACTAACAGCTATTCTTGTGGAATAATTTATATTGTTCATATAATTATATCCTTGTGAAGGATATAATCGTATGATGTGGATCTTGTGTTGATAATAATGTTGTGATATTTTGATTGTTGGATAAATAGCCAAACCAGGTTCCAAGCCTTTTATCAGGTGATTGGTTATGGTTTAGATGTTATCTACTATTTTGTGTTTGGTATTGGACAGTCAAACCGGGTTCCAAGCCTTTGGCCGGGTGATTGGTTGCAGTTAGGAATTAGAGCTCTAGTCCGTCTGTCGGTGTAGGTCATGGGGGATACCTTATCGTATCTGGGACCCATTGGTACACAATTTTGTTATTGTAGGTCATGAGGGGTATTTCTTAATACCTGTGACTTATGGGTACATGTTATTTGAAAAGTGTTTGATTTGTGGTTATATTCATTGATATAATTGATTTTGTGGGATGTTTAGATATGAGATATATTGTCCTATTTGAGTTTACTCATACGAGCGTTTTAGCTTACCGGGTTTGTTATTTTACAATCCCGGTGCACTAATTCTTGGTGTAGGGGTTAGACCTGCAAGTGAGGACCAGCAGGGTTGAGACGGTGGCGTAGAGGCAGGGTCCCTTTTTGGTTTTTGCTGTACTATGCATAGTTTTGTTAATTGAGTAGATAGTATTAAACTCATAAGTTGGTTTTCATATTCTTGAAAATTGCAAACTTATGTAAACATGAAAATGTAATATTTAACTCAGTGATTGGTTGTAGAATATTTACTTTTCTATGTTGAGTTTTAGTTTGTGGCATGATGTTGTTGTTGTTGTTGTTGGAACATGTTGGGATTGTAATATTTTAAGTTATATCATGCCAAAATTTTTGAAAATTCCATTCGGAAATTGGGGTGTGAAATTGCTTATTCCATCGCTTAAGATATTATCGACGACGATGAGATTGAACCGCGCTCCGTTGTAGAATGCCAACGTCGAGCTAATTGGTAGAAATGGAAGGATGCAATCCAGGCTGAACTAGACTCTCTAGCGAAAAGGAATGTTTTCAGTCCGGTAGTGTCATGCCCACCGAATGTTAAGCTTGTTGGACATAAATGGGTCTTTGTTCGAAAGCGAAACGAGAAACATGAAGTCATGCACTATAAAGCGCGACTCGTGGCGCAAAGATTTTCTCAACGCCCTGGAATTGACTATAGGGAGACATATTCTCCCATTATGGACATCATTACCTTTCGCTACTTAGTCCGTTTAGTAGTGTCCGAAAAACTGAGCATGCAGCTTATGGATGTGGTTATTGCATATCTCTATGGGGATCTTGATTCAGAGATATATATGAAAGTGCCTGATGGACTTTCACTACCCAAGTCAAGTGACTTTAAGCCACGGAGTGCCTTTGCAATTATATTGCGGCGTTTACTATATGGATTGAAACAATCCGGACGAATGTGGTATAATCGTCTAAGTGACTACATGATTGGGAAGGGATATAAGAATGACAATTTTTGCCCATACGTGTTCATTAGAAGAACAAGTACCAGATTTGCTATATTAGCCGTCTATGTTGATGACATGAACATCATCGGTAATCTCAAAGAAATTGATGAGACCATGAGCTACTTGAAATCCAAGTTTGAGATGAAAGATTGGGAAAACTCAATTTTGCCTAAGCCTAGAGCTAGAGCATCGAGAGACTAGAATATTAATTTATAAGTCAGCTTATGTCCAAAAGATGCTCAGGCCATTTAATATGGACAAAGCTCACCCTCTTGGTACTCCTATGGTCACGCGAAGTTTGGATATCAAAAAAGACCCATTCCTTGGAGCAGAAATTATGTACTTGTTCTTGGAGCAGAAATTATGTACCTAAGCGCTATTGGAGCTCTATTATACTTGGCTCAATGCACAAGACCAGACATTTCATTCTCAGTAAACTTGTTAACTAGGTTTAGCTCTGCGCCTACGCAACGTCATTGGATCAGTGTTAAACACATCTTCAGGTACTTGAAGGGTTCAATTGATTTGGGCTTGTTTTTCCCTTACAAAACTGAAGTGGAAGACATGAATGTCGATGTCCCTGTTGATGGCAACACTGCCGGCACATTGGCTGAGCCTCTAAGGGCCCCTGCCGTGCCCAACAGTGCCTCGGCAGCACTAGGCAGCGCACAGCGCGCCCCTAGCTCGCCCCTACCGCGCTTCAGCGCGCCCTTGAGCGCCTCTGCCGATGTTGTAGCGCAACAGCCGCGCCCTGCGCGTGCTCGAGAGCTTCCAATGCCGCAAACGAGCAGATTTTGTTCCGCAACCAAAATCAAGCTTCTGAAGCTCCTTCTAGCTCAAAATTGACATAATGCGGTATTGTCCCTTATTCCGAAACACCGAATAATATGTTTGTCGGGTTCGCTGATGCTGGGTATCTCTCTGATCCACACAAAGGACGTTCCCAAATTGGTTATGTGTTCACCATTGGGACTACAACGATTTCTTGGAGATCTACCAAACAAACCCTTGTTGCTACTTCCTCGAATCATTCAGAGATTATTGCACTACATGAAGCAGTCCAAGAAAGTGTTTGGCTTCGCTCTGTGGTAGCTCATATTCGAGAGTCAAGTGGTTGACATCTACCACTGATGCACCAACTTGTATCTATGAAGACAATGTGGCATGCATTGAACAAGTGAAGTTGGGATTCATCAAGGGTGATAATACTAAGCATATCTCGCCTAAGTTCTTCTACAATTAGCAACAGCAACAGCTTTTGAATATCGAAGTAAACTAAGTGTGTTCAGAGGATAATGTAGCAGATTCCTTCACTAAGTCTCTACCCAAATCTACTTTTGAGAAGCATGTACGAAGTATTGGTATGCGTCGCTTATCTGAACTCCATAATTGATTTAATTATTAAGGGGAGTTGATTGTGTAGACATCAGGAGGAGTCTATGTCACATATTTTACATTCAAGTTGTAGTTGGCGCGTTGTGCTCTTTTTCCCTTCGACCAAGTGTTTTGTTTTTACCTAAGAGATTTTTGTTTTACTTGACAAGGTTTTTACCGAGGCAACGTTCATGCGCCATGTGATTCTGTTACGTGACACAAGGGGGAGTGTTGAAGGAATTTTCATTCCTATCCTTGATGATGTGTCTTGACCGAATCTTCTCTTTATTAGACTAAAATATCTTTTAGATATCTATCCCTGATTTACAGGGATTCTCTCTGTAATGTCTATATAAAGTCAATCTATCAATGAATGAGTAAACCTTTTTCTCTCGTATTCTCATACTCTACAACAGTATTAAGCAATATTACAACAAGTTACTTGGATACAGGTCTTTCTATCTTGGGTACTATCTCAGAAGAGGTGCAAGAGTTCCTTCACCGGAATACAGAATCTATAGTCCTTCATTTACCTCAGAGCTGGTTTATTGCCACTCCCGAAATTATACAGAATGTCTAAATGTAATCACTAATCGTTTTAATTAATGAAACATTACTTAAAGAAAAGACCTTCGTCTATGTTTACTGAATGAATGCGACAGTGCTGCATGGTTGACAAACAATTCCATTCCTCCTTCAACTAAAAATGAAGGGAAATATGAAGGGAAATGGTACTAGAACTCCAGTTTTCCACAGTCATAGTTTACGTATCTAACCATCTTAAGGTAAAGGAACTTGTAAAATATGACATCTCTCAAGAATTTCCTACCCCATCCAGAGCCTGCCTGCTGCACCCATCCTGATATATAAGACCCCGTGATCAACAAAGCGACGCGCCACCTTCTTTCTTCCACATATTTGCCCAGCACTTCACTAATCTCTTTCCGCACAAGTACTTGTCCGTTCTGCACATAGTATCTCCCAATATGCCGGCCTAAGATCACTGCATCTTCTAATGACGAGCAACCACCCTGAGCTAGATCAGGTGTCATGGGGTGCATGGCATCACCGGCTACCGTAATGTTTTGCTTGCTTAAGGTTCCAAATACTACGTTCAAGGGATACCTATACTTCAGTGGAGCCCGTGTTAATGTTGAAAGATCTGACTGCTTCACAACATCGGAGAATATAGTTGGGATGTCCTTGCCATAATTCTCAAGTACTTCTTTCTGAATATCTTCCGGAAAATCTTCCCGGGAGGTCTCTGTAATCAACCAAAATGTAGCATAAAATTAATACAAAGTTAATTAGTCTACTTTATGAAACAAAGCATCTGTCCACCCAAAACCGGTTCATAATGGGCAGAGCTATATATATCTTCGACACCTGCCATATATATTTTAGATCATGACTTCCAACGCAAAAACCATCTGGCAATTGGGTGGAAGACCCTTTTTCCTTGTATGTATGCACTCATTACACAGTCTGCAGTTGATAAAATATTAAAATTTCTTATGTTAGACAGTACTGTAAAGTGTATCAAACCTTTAGCCGGAGATGTGTAACTGATGAACCAGTAGATCTCTTTGTCGGTGAGGGGAACAATACCAGCTCTTTTGCCTGCTCCTACGTACTGTCGCACATTGTGCTCGAGTCCATGGCACTGAGGATACACAGCCAATCCGCGAACAGCTGATCGACCTGAAAGAACTGGATCACGGAGACCTAACCAGCGTGACACCACTGAGTGAAGCCCATCACACCCAATAAGAACCTATAATCGAAGAAAATGAACGAGAAAAGTTATAGATCATTACTCCATTATATGAATATATTAATCAATATTTCAGTACAAATTCTATGTCAGATTCTATGCGAGTCCAACTAACTTAACCTTTGCTTTAATGACAGTTCCATTTTCCATGTGAACAATGGCAATGGATGAACCTTCATGTTGTTGGGTGTCAATAGCAGAGATCTTGGAAGAGAAACGGATTGAACGAACCGGTAATTCATCTGCCAAAGCCTCGAGCAAGGCTTTCCTGTGTACTGATCTGGGTCCAACTGCATCACTGCATATATATGTTCATGATGATTGAGGATGCATGGCTTTTAACATTCAAATCATATAACTATTAATTGTGTGAATCGAATTTATAATCCAAATAAAGCTGAACAGATAAATATATTTAGATCTTAGCTCAATAAACTTACCCATTGGGTTTGATGAAAGGGACTTCTTGAACTTCTCCAGTGTCAAGATCAGTTATATAAAGCCTGATAAATTACAAGGTCTAAATATAAGTACATGTACGCGCTAAAAAAACACAAGTACTCATAAATGTGGCATATAGATGCCTCAGAGAAACGACACAACATATACATGTAGTATTAGCAAGTACAAAGCATTTCCGGCCTCAGAGGTATCCTTCTGTATCATATACATGTAGTATTGGAAATTAAGGACAATTACAAAACCAAAAAACAACAAAAAGCAAACCATTTTTACTTACTTGCGAGAGTGGGCATACGAAGCAAGCTTATGAGAAACCCCCAAGGCATCAAGAGCAAACCAGGCGTTTGGGAATAGAGTCAAAGCTGCACCGGTGGCTCGAAGCCCTTCCGATCTCTCCAACACCAATGCTTCTATTCCAGCTCTCTTCAGCGCCACCGCCGTCGCCAGCCCTGCTATGCCTCCTCCCACTATCACCACATCCTGCACCGTTGTTCCCATTCCGGCCAATCTTACACGCAATATAATATAGCTACCAGATCTGTATATATTGTCTGACAAGTGATGTCCAGACTCCAGACTTCGAGAGCATCACTTGCGCGTATATATAATGCTAGTAGCAAAAACAATGTTTGATATTGAAAGCAAAAACGTATCTTGGGGCGGCTCTAGCTTGGTCAACTAGCCAAAACTGAGACGCAGGTTTGCACCTGAAACAAAAGATTACCCGAATGGCCAGACATCCTACAAAATGCTATGCCGTGTGGTCGATAATGATGGGCGCAATTATAAAACAGAGGATGGCATGGGTTTGGCACTTTGTGTTCTCTTGTTTTTCTAGAATAATTGATAGTTTCTTTTGAAAAAAAAAAAAAAAAGTTTGGTAGATTTTGCATAAAATCTAAATATCAAGCCTGCGTCTCAGGTAGTGTTGAAGATGACGGTGCATGTATATTTATGCCTTGCTAAGCGAGACGTGTACGGAGGTTGTTTTTATCATATTGCTGTTAGGTAATGTGGTGGAGCTGGATGTTATCCATGCAGATATTTTCTGTACGCTTGACCGACATCAGAATAGCTTAGTTTAGTCTGAACGGGATCTCTTACCATACTACACTTTGGACAGATATTTGCAGTTGAGTATAATGAAACAGTTCTGACCTAACACAAAGTGACGAACCTTGAAACAAAATAATTGTTGTGAAAACTTTTCTTTTTCCATTATGCTCAAATACATGCGGTGTATAAAAAGCTTCAATTATCTAAGTAGCTGGTAAAAGAATCCTCCTGTGGCAACGTCTAGACAATGAAAATAAATCACAGAAAAAGTGAGAGAAAATAAAAACCACTGTTAGCCAAAAAGTCACCCTCAAGTATAAAGGGTATAAGTTATAGTATAGGGATTTAAGAAAAGTTGTCGAACCCACGAGTATTGAATTCTTTTCACTATCTAAGGTGTTAACTTTAAGAGAGTTAGTGTCAAGAATCACCCCGAATTTCACCCCGAAACCCGAGGTAAGTCCTGCGGGGACCACCTCCAAGGAAAATTTACTGATAAGCAAACCTCCCTTGAAAATGGACAACCCTAACCTAGAAAACTAAAGTGTTACTTTCTTAAATAAATTTGAGCATCCTCCAAATCAACCCACAATTATACGAAAGTGAGTAAATAATTACAATAAATCTCAAAGAGTATTCAGAGCTACTATACACTAGAGGAGTAAGAAAAATACTCTAGTAGGTTAAACAGGTAACCTACTAGTGAAAGGTGGCTGAGAAATGGGTAACTATGCCTCGTCGTTCTAACTCGAACTCTGCAGACTAGGCATTTTAAAAACGAAGAGCCCAGGGGAAAAACATTCGCAAGAATTAGAGTGAGTGGACAAAAATAAATAAAAAGAATATTTATGCTTTCCCAATTTAATTTCCAAGAAAACGAATGCATGTCTTAAACGATAATTCTCTTATCGTTATAAATATCGAGCCTCTACTTCTCAAAACTATATATATCCAAATACAGCCTCTCAGGCTAAAATATATATATATCAAAATACAGCCTCTCAGGCTAAAATATATACATGTATATATTTACACTCGCCCATACTCCCTATATAAATTAATAATAATCTATATAGGGCTACTACGCTCGCGTCCAACGCTCACGTCACGCCTTAATGCGGTGATACATTACGTCATTAAGGTGGACAGACGGGTGTATAAATATGTGCCCATACCCCTTATATGAATTAAACACTCATATAAGGCTACTACGCTTGCGTCCAACGCTCACGTCACACCATAATGCAGTTATATACTACGTCATTAAGGTCGACAGACACATATCGCTAGCTAGCATTTATATACATACTCTCCTTAAAATATATTATAATTTACCGAAAATCCCATTTTTGGTAACTCATCACAATGAGTAAAATAATAAAAATGACGTCAAATGGTCCAACCAAATAAATAATTGCATGCACATTATTTAAAACAAAGGTCCACTCACAAGTTAGGCCTAAGCCTGAAGTCGGTCGGAGGTCTCCTCTGCTCGAGCCTCTTCGCGTCCTGTTCCAAAACATAAATAATTCCTTAAATAAAATCTCAACGTTTAAAGAAAATATGCATAATTAAATATGAGCTTCTCGCGCTCAACCATGCCTATCGTCCTAAATCTTAACTTCACTGCCAACCAAAAATCTCCATAAATACCGACATCCTCAAAAATCACCTTCCAACGTCCTAATCATAAAAATAATCCAATGGCCGGATTTTAACTTATTAATCCGCCAAAAATTCCAAACTTTACAAATTCCAAAACCTAACCAAAAATCCTCCAAAAATTCCTAAATTCACATCAATAATATCCCCTTAACATTCTACATCAAAAACCACAAAATTTCCCAAAACAGCGACGGCCGGCGACCAGCTCCCGCGACCTGCAAATGCTACCAAATTTTAACAGAATCTTCCTCTCAATCTCCTCTACAACTTTCCTAACTAGCACAAACACCAATTCCAAGCCTAACTATGGTAATCGAATCAAAACATCCATAAATCTCTAAAACTTTCAATTATACAAACCACCCTAACGAAATCGAATTTAGCCGATTCCTTTTGAGGGATTACTCACCTAGATGAGGGCTACAAGTTGAGCCAAAAATCACGACCTATGGTGGCCGGAGGACGGAGCTCCGGCGAAGGTGCAACCACGGCAGCCGTGGCTTTCGGGCTCGGCTGCTCCTTCACGGCGGCGTTAGGGGATCGGCCACCAACCTAGGAAGGAAGAGGAGATGTCGGGGGTCCGAACGGGACCGGTCTGGCGGTCGGTGGTGGCCGGACGACGGCGGTGAAATTTCCGGGCGGAGGGAGAAGAAAATCGGATGGGAAGAGAGAGAATCGGGAGGAAGGGAGAGAAGTGAGGGGAGAGAAATATATGGGCTTGGCCCAAACCGGTCCACACCACTTATAACCCAATCTCCCAAAATTTTAACACCCTAAAATAATACCCCAATAAAACTTACATTTTTAATGATAACTTTTACATGCTAACTCCGATTTTAACGGGTAGCATGTCTACGAACTCGTAATAACATCCTCTACGACTTTCGTGAAGAAAGTTTTACCAAATTCCATACGGAAGAAAAAGTCAACTTTGGAGTCTTAAATAGTAAACGGTTACTTAAAACGGTAAAAGACTAAAATATTACCAAAGTAAATAACCGTAAAATAACTTAAGAACCGGGGTGTGACAGTTAGAATGTGCAAATGTACGATCATAAACCTAAACACACAAAGAAATTTAGGCTCATGGTGAGTATCTGCAAAATAAAGTAGTGATTTGATTTTGGTTTTTGAAGTGTTAAACTAAATTAACTAAATGCTCAAATGTAAACTAAATTACTCTAAACTAAACTAGTGATCTAATAGATGGTGTTAGGATTCAAATTGTCTACCACTAACCTCTCTTGCAAGTATTGATGCAAATCAATATGAATGATGCTAAGCTAATCAACCAATTTCTCTCCTTGCATCCCTCTTGGGTATGAAAAGGGACATGCTCCTTTTGTGGTATCAAGCAACGTAACCTCTCTCGGGTGTAGTACTTAACTACTTAAGTCATGCATTTCAATCCGGTTATGCATCTAATGCATTACCCTAAGTGCATAAAGTTTACAGATGAAGATACTATGCAAACTAACCAAGTTTATATGTAAGTGATTGTAATTCACAACCTCTACATGCACACCTAGTGTGCTTTCATGCTTTAATATTCAAAAGTTACCAAGCTCTAAATATTAACATGTCATGACAAACACACATACTCAAAGTGTTAAATTCTAAGCATATGCATTCAACTCTTGAACTAGCATGTAGGAATGTTAACTAAATTAATTGCATTAATTACATCATATAATAGCATCAATCCACACAAGATTGGTTAAATCTTTCAACCCTAACCCCAACAAAGTAACTACTCACTCATAGTAATACAAATTAACATCAAATTTAATGTACATCAAAGGAAATTAAAGAGTTTAAGGAAAGAGTAAACTATAATCTTCTCTCTCTCTCTCTCTCTCTCTCTCTCTCTCTCTCTCTCTCTTTTCCATTCCCTTGCTCCATCTCCCTTTATTGACTTTTGTTACACTCTCTTTTCCTTTCCCTTACTCCATCCGGATAGACGAAGTACATAATGATGAGTTATGAGAGAGTAGAGTAGGAAAAGATGACTAAAAAGAGAGTGAAAGAGCAATTAGCTTTTTCAAATGCATTGGGAACAAGAAGAGAAAATGTGTAGAGATGGATTTGAGTCACCCAAATCAAGTGGACAAACATGGGAAAACATGTGTGCATGGTGATGCCTATCATCCAAGGGATTATAACATGAATTTCATCTTGTTACTCAATCATCATTCTTCTCCTTTCTCCTCCAATATGATGACTGGAAAAGCTATGGCACCACTCTAAGTGGTGGTGCACCGTCATTTGTGCCGCCAATAGTGGTGGTTCGCCATTCTTCTCCTTGCTCTTCCAATATGATGACCGGAAATTTACGTTTCGCTCCACATTGAACCGCAATTCTTCTTAGCTCTGATTCTTCATATTAATACCAAAAATCAATGTTTCCTTCACTCTTGCATTTTACCTAGATAAATAGATAAATGATTTAATGAAAGCTAAAATGAACTCAAAAATAAGTTAAAGTCAAAGTTTAGAGAAATATAAATGTGTAAATTATGGTCTAACAATCACCTATTGCTCTAACAAGTTTAGTATGCTCAGTAACAATTGATACACTGATTTGATATCTGCTGGTGATAGACGAGCAGGCACAACAGAAGGTATTCAGGTTATGTCCATAGTTCTTCTCCAAAGTGAAAAACTTGAGTTCATGTTCATTAGGGTGTCTTTGTGTTCATACAAGAACACGCACTCTTGTATGAACAACCCTAGCTTGAGTGTTACTGTTGGAATTAATGCACATTGATCATCTAAACATCACTCTAGAGATGTCTAGAGAAATCAAGGAAGTCCTAGAGCTAGCTAGCTAGATTAATCTAGATTAATATAGAATGATCATGAATATATTGTAATCATCTAGAGCTAGCAAAATATCTAGCATTGTCTAGAAGAAGTAAAACTAGGTCGGTAGCACTAAGACCAACGTGAGTATGTCGGCTAACAAGGTCTATATATAGGGATGTACCCATGTATCAATTGAAACTAATGAAATGAAATGAAATGAATATAGAAGCAAGCTAAACTAAGTGTCTTCCCTCCTCTTATCACCTTCTCCTCAATCCTCCTAAACCGATTGTCCTAGTTAACATATACTTCTCCCAACTTCTAGCTCCTAAATAACTTTGTTCTAAACACTTTGTCCTACCCTATCACACACTAAGAGCTTCCGCATATAGACCACAAACTCTAATATTGATATTAAATCTACAACAATTTCTAACAATGGTATCAGAGCCCTGTTCGATCAAAATTCTGGGGCATCTATTAGAGCCTAGTTTGATCAAAGCATTGGGGTGTCTATCAAAGCTTGTTTCGATCAAAATTCTGGGGCGTTGAAATTTGTCCACTATGTCGACCTCCACCTCCAACCAATCATCAATTCCTCTTCCCATCTTCAAGGGAGAAAACTATGAGTTTTGGAGTATCAAGATGAGAACTGTCTTCATGTCTCGAAGTAAACTATGAGTTCTAGTACTGATTCCTCATCTGAATAGAACTTGGAATCTGCGAAGTAAGACTCAGCTTCAGTGAATGGCTTGGTATCACCTATCACTGTTTTCACGCCTCCGCGGTAGAATTTGAAGCATTGATGCAAAGTTGAAGGTACGACATAATTTTCATGAATCCATGGTCGCCCCAACAATATGTTGTATGAAGTCTTTGCATCAATCACCTGGAACAAAGTGTGTGACTCCAATTCGCCAATAACCATGTCTAGCCGAATCATGCCTATCGCTCTTTGCTCTCCTTGGTTAAAACCCTGGATCATGAGACGACTTTTAGATAACTCGTCAATATTGATACCAAGTCGAGACATTGTCGATTTTGGCATAATGTTCATAGCCGACCCTCCATCTACAAGCATGCGGTTTAATTTTTGCTCTCGCATGTAACCTGTCACAAAAAGAGGTCGATTGTGTGGCTTTGAACCTAATTGTAAATCTTCATCCGTGAAATGAATGGCGTCACAACATGCTACGCATGCCGCACACTCATTGATGTTTAAAGAATGTTGGCCCTCATCAAGCAACAACTGGATTAACACACGTCTCGCCGATTTTGAAAGCCGTGACAGATTGGAGAGGCTAAATTTCGGAGGTAAGTCTTCCAATTGTCTTGGCACCTCAGTTTCTTCAACCTTCTCAGCATCTTTGGAATCACCTTCAAAACTTGTTGTCATTGAGCTAGCTCTCGGAATTTCTCCTTTATACACCTTGTCTCACTCCTCGCGACTCCTATGGCATTGACGACTCCTATGTCGTTATTTATGATCTGGCTGCGAGAGTGGTGGACTTGGCAACACACCTTTGCGTTCTTTTCGTCGAGTTATAAGTACCCATCCTTCACCATCGTCGCATGGAGCAGCTTTAGGAGCGAGGTTTATTTGTCGGATTGGCTTCATTTCTTGTAACTTTTTATCATTGCTAGCCACTTTCGAGAAATGGCATGACGCTTTTACTGGCATGGAAGGTACTTGAACCGGCTCAAAAGACCCAAACGAAATGGTAGTGCAATTGACCGCAGCAACCTCGTCGACATCCAACTCGATTCTTCCTTGTTTGGCAAGCTTCATGATCAAATCCTTCAAAACAAAGCACTTCTCAACTGGGTGGCTGACGAGGCGATGAAACTTGCAATACTTCGGATCATTGACCCGATGCATTTCTTCTGGACATTTGCACTCTGGAAGTTCTATCACTTTGTTCTCAAGCAAATCCTCCAACATGCCTGCCACGTCGTAATCTGGGAATGGATAAGTCTTTTGCTCCCACTCAGTCAATGGATGCTTCTTCCTCCCATAGGCTTGAGTCGGTTCTACTCTCTTAACCTCCTTCTTGTCTCGTGTGGAGATTTTGATTGGAGCAACACTTACAGTCATCGACTCCTTTGTAGATCTTTTCACGACCTTGTCAACTTTGCTGCTGAAAGCTTTATCTTTTCGTTGATCATTGACAAACTCCTTCTTACCCTTGTGGCTAGCTATGCTCAACTCCATATCATGCACTCGCGTAGCCAGTTCTTCAAAGGTTTGAGGCTTGATGCCTTGTAGAATGTACAACAAATCGAAATGCATACCTTGGATACACATTTCCACTGCATACGTCTCAGACAAGCGGTCTTTACAATCGAGGCTGAGCGAGCGCCACCTGTTGATGAAGTCAATCGCTGGTTCGTCTCTCCATTATTTTGTGTTGGTGAGTTCCATCATGCCTACAGTTCGCCTTGTACTGTACAAGAGGTTTAAGAATTCACGTTCCATTTGGTCCCAATTGTCGATGGACTCGGGCTCTAAGTCCGTGTACCACTCAAAGGCATTGCCTTTCAAAGAGCGAACGAATTGCTTGACAAGGTGGTCACCCTCCGTCCCGGCGTTATTGCAGGTTTCAATGAAGTGAGCAACATGTTGCTTTGGATTGCCCTTCCCTTTGAATTGCTAGAACTTTGGCGGCTGGTATCCCAACGGCATCCTTAGTCCATTGATTCTTTTGGTGTAGGGTTTGAAGTAGGTGAGAGAATCACAAGAAGGACCTCCATATTGAGCTCTGATGGAGTTGGTGATGATGTCTTGTAACTGCTGAAAGGACATAGATCCAAGCGAGCCATCATCGTCTTTGTCATCGTTCTTGGAGCTCTCGCCTACTTTGAACTTCTTTTCTTCATCTTGACTTTCAAGCCTGTTGTAGAGCTCGGCAATCTGCATGTCCTTTTCTTCTACCGTTTTGGCGAGCTTCTCAACCGCTCCCATCAGATTGGCTATTTGCTCTTCAATGGTGGATGCGCCTGTCACCATGACTTGCATGGGGATAGGTTGTGATGAATAATCCGCTGGCATGTCATACGTGTTGTCTTCATCACCATTTGGACTCCCATCGTATGAAGCCGTGCTTGATTCATCATCCGTGGCAGGTAAGAATGATCGCTCCCTTGATTTGTTTAGAGTTTCCTTCTCTTCACTTCATGAGGCACGCTTGTTTTCCGTGAGATTCGCCAAGGTGATGACTGGTTCGCGAGGCTTGGAAGGCAGAGCCACGAATGTTGTGGGTTGATTCCTCGCCATGCTACGGGTGACATGACCAGAGGGCTCGCTGCTTGACCTCGAGGTCGTTGGTTTAGATTTCTTCGTCGAGATGGCTTGGGTGCTCTTGGAGGCCATCACTTCGAACATATTTGAACTTTCTTGCGGAGAAGGAGATGAGAGGGAAAGTGGTCCCACTGGGCGTGCCAATTTTGTAAACACGAAAATATCTGCAACAAATAACAGAACAACACGTGTACAAAGAATAATTTAATTTAATCAAATGCGAATGCGGGTTACAATCTTTGTGAATTCCTCTGATTCTATCTCCGAATATAGGTTTAACTCAAGGGTGACAAGCACTTGTTCTTGAGGGTTACGCAGGTTGATCACGTAATGGGTATTTGGGATTTGGATTTGGGTTTAGTGAAGAACTGGCTATTTGGAGAGCTTGATAGTTCTTCAAGGATTTAGTGAAGAACTGGCTATCTTGGGAGCTTGATAGTTCTTCAAGGATTTAGTGAAGAACTGGCTATCTGGGGAGCTTGGTAGTTCTTCAAGGATTTAGTGAAGAACTGGCTATCTGGGGAGCTTGATAGTTCTTCAAGGGTTTAGGGGAGACTTCTGAGCTCGCGGAGGGATTTCTCTCTCTCTAGTTCGCTGCCTTGTTTTTGCTCCCCTCCTCTTGGTATGAGAGGGGGTATTTATAGTGTTAGCATGCCTCCACTTGAGGCATGTAATGAAGATTCTGAATCAATAATATTTCCTTAATCGAATCAATGAATCTTGACTGATTTAGTTGCCGATTTTAACATAATCAAATCAATCAAATCTTGAGATTTAGATATGTCCAGATCGCTTTGGATTAAATGTCCCGTTTTGATCAAAATCCTTAGTCAGGGGCGAGCCATCCCACGGATATGGAAGGTATCTCGCGAGGCACCTTGATTTCCAAGCAACCGGTGATTTCTGGTCTCACTTCGCAGACGACTTCTCTTGGACATACATCCCCGCATGCATGCGAACTCTATCGTCTAGCTCCTTCTCAAGGTTCCCCCTTACACGGAGTCATCTCGCCTCGTCTTTATGTTAATCTACGCGCGCGGAGCCATCTCGCCTCGCCTTCACGTAAGTCTATGCGCGCGGAGTCCATTTCGCCTCGCGAAGTCAAGTTCACCTCGCGAAGTCTATTTCGCCTCGCGGAGTCAATTTCACCTCGCCAAGCTTAGCTCACCTCGCGAAGTCCATTTCGCCTCGTGAAGTCAAGGTCACCTCACGGAGTCAATTTCACCTCGCCAAGCCTAGCTCTCCTCGCGAAGTCCATTTCGCCTCGCAGAGTCAAGTTCACCTTGCGAAGTCATTTCGCCTGGCGAAGTCATGTTCGCCTGGCAAAGTCTTGTTCGCCTTGCGAAGTCTATTTCGCCTCGCGAAGTCTTGTTCGGCTGGCGAAGTCTTGTTCGGCTGGCGAAGTCTTGTTCGCCTTGCGAAGTCTATTTCGCCTCGGGAAGTCCTGTTCGCCTGGCGAAGTCTATTTTTCCTAGCGAAGTCTTGTTCGCCTGGCGAAGTCACATCATCAATCGACACTTGATAATTGATTTCAATCGAGATTTAAGGTTTTGTTGTCGGCCGATCATTTCCACGTTGCCACGTGTTATTTTTGACGGCTTTCCAATTTTGTTGACTCACGAGCCACGTATTTTCTTGAATTATTCAACGACTATTATCATCGTTAAATTTCATATGTCTACACATACATACTTGTAGTTGGTTTTTTTGGAATAGATATAAAGATGTGTTTCAATATACATATCTCTCTGATGATCAATGCTAAATTTTATGTCGTGTGAAGAGAATTCATGGTTTGAATTGTCTTAATTGGTCTGGGGTGTATGATTTATTGTGATACATTATGAATTGTGAACTTTAATAGTTCCATAGAAATGGTTTTAACATGCTTATGCGTATGCATGTCTAGTTTTGTTGTGTTATTCAAGTATAAGCTATAACGTATTTTTTGTTTTACAGCTTAGTTCCTCAAACTCACCTACAATTGCACCAATCTCAAAATTTGCTCATGGAGATTACGAAACACGTGCACCTTGATCTATGGCGGCTGCTAGCAATACAGATGGTTCTCGGAGAAACTTTATTCTATCAATATGTAGCAACATAACCTCTAAATTCAGTTCTTGCTTTTGTATTTTGTCTCGTATTATGGATGTTAAGGTTGATGCTTTTTTCACATGTATTAACAATGTAGTTGAATTGAGTTTGATTTCTATGAATGTTCTTAGTATATGTTTTGTTTCATGTTCTAGAATCCAAGAAAATTATAATAATTAAAATTGAATTGGTCGGAAAAATAATTAAAATTAAATATAATTTTTGATCATAAAAAAATCAAATGTAATTACATTTATAAAAAAATAGTTATTTTGACGACATTGTTGTCACACCCCAAATTTCGGATAAATAAAAAATCTAAATTCAAGGCATGATAACAAAAATAAAAAGGGTTATATAACACAATTCGACGTTTACATAACTTGAAAAGTCAAGTAAAGGTCACACTCAAAAGAGCTCACTACAAATTGACAATCAATAATAAGAATATTTAACTCCTAACAAGCAGCTTATAGACCTCTACGTCTCAATCTTGAAAATCCTCACCTGCAAAATCAACCTCTACACCATGGAATGGTGCACCGGGTTGTAAACAACAAACCCGGTAAGCTAAAAAACCCATATGAGTAAATCCCAAAAAAATAACTCAATACTTCTAACAAGCAAGTAAAACACATGAACAAATAAGAACAATAATTAATTCTACCAATCTAACAAATTTACAAAAGATAAAACTAGTAATTCCTACATTAGCAACCTAGTTCAGGAATCGCTTAAAAGCAAGAGAATTCAAAAGAAATAATTAAGAAAACACAACAATTCAAATCACTCAAAATCATAATGAATCCTGCAAAAGCATAATTTAGGAATTCAATTAAAATCACACAATTAAGATTTAAGAATTCAAATAACAACACATACTAGAGTTCTATACTGACCGTAACCAATCACCTGGCCAAGGCTTGGTTCCCAATCCACCACGAAGGCTCCTAATCTAATGCACACAATCACCACTGCATAAAATCACCACTAAGGCACACACATCCACAACTACTGCATAACTAAGGCACACACATCCACAACTAGTGCATACAATCACCACTAAGGCACACACATCCACAACTAATGCATACAATCTCACATGATCGGAAGTCCTTTTGAAAGATTATATATATTTTTTTAACAGAACAACTTGTTTTCACTTACCATGAGCCGTTGACGATCAAGCTCATATATTTTAAAATAACAAAAGCATATATTTTTAATTCATCATTCATCATCATCACATAATCATCATCATAATATTTATCATCATAATCATCATAATCATCATCATAATAATAATCATCATCATCATCATCATCACATCACCATCAACATTATCATCATCATCATAATATCCATAAATAAATAGGTCACAAGGTGAACCTTGGTGAGATTTTACTCACCTCAAATCCAGCTGCATCTTTGCACGCACAACACAAGCATAGAGCTTAAAATTACACTCCACAAGTCACCTATTAACAAAACGTTAACCTTAGTAACTATCAAAAACAAAAATATCCGACTCGAACCGAAACTCATGTCCTAACCCACGAGCTTGTCACTCGAGACAAATCCTCCTCTTTGACCTCTAAAAGGTCATCAAAATGTCCTACACATCCTATAGAACTACTAACCAGATTTTCATGTTCGGATTTACCCAAAACGGAACCAAACGAAACTTAGCACCAAGGGGAAACCCTAGCATGCAATAATGGTAACCAAAACCTACAACTCACATATCAACACGTTCGTATCGAAGAGTACTACCTAACCAGCACCACAAAACACCAAAGACACTACTGGACGCACCGCCACGCGCCACCACAAAACTTCAGAATCTCAACAAACTTCCAACATCAAACTTGTAGATTGAAGCAAGGAAAGTATCTTTTATATTTGACGTTTGAACCAATTCGGCCGGAATCGTCCACAACAAAACCGGTTGCCAAGGCGGCCTCAAACCGACTTCTAGACCTCAAAACGAGGTGAATGGCAGCTTGAAACGTGCTTAGAGGGAAGAATACTTCAAGAAAAGGGCAGCCTCACCTCTAGTCGCCACCATACACGGCCAGAAAGCCCTCGGTTTGGAGTCGGGTCTGCCACCCTCCGCTGTGGCGTTCGATTCTCCCAATCCAGCTCGAGTCGTCCTCACCCACCTACAAAGGAAGGATCATGCCGAAGAGAGGAAGAAAACCTGACCGATGCCACCGTTTGAGTCGGCCGGAAAAACCGTGTGGGGTTGACCGGGTCTGGGTCGGGTCGGCTGGAGAATTTTGATAGTGAGGGTTGTTTTGGCCACGATCCTCAGCGCGCGGAGCAGAGGTTTCTAACGAACAAACAAAAGGGGGAGTTGCGGGCGTGCCACCTCGCGGACAAGGAAAAGGTTTATGGTGTGCGAGATCTTGACTTCTGATCAGGCGACGGGGGTTTCAGGTGCCACCTCAGACGAGGATTTACGAGCACAAGCGATCGATACTAACGGCGGCGCGAGCAGAGCAACTATATGGAGTTCAGAGAGAAGTGGGGGTAGAGTCCGGAGGGCTCTGAAGAAGAAACCTAGGCGGCGACGCTTAGGGTTAGGGTTTCGAGGAGCTCGAAGGGTAACTGGTTTGCAGTTTGTGTTTGTGTTTTTGTATTTGTTTTGAGAGAGAGAACTTCTGTTAGCGTTCGAGCCCCCTTATATAATAGTTCGACTTGCGGCAGAAGAAAAGTAATTTAGAATCCAAGTCGGACTCTGAAACCCTAATAGCACAAGGGCATTGCTCCGTCCATGCGAACCAACCATCTTGTGACACATGTCAAGTTCGCACACTTCATTCCGCATAGGGCATTGCTTCCGCGCTGCCAACTGTAGAGTCCTATGCGGACTGAAATTCATCCCGCGGGCTGTCATAGGATGCTATCTCGCGTGCTCCTGAAGCTCGCTTCCATTTCACAGGCTATTGCAGCTCGCGAGCCTTAAAAAGGCTTTTTATATTAAATGGGCCACAAGGATTGGCCCGAAGCATGTCAAACACTTGTAAAAGTCTTCAACGTTTGTCGTGGTTCGCGCGGACTCCACATGTATCTTCCTCGCGAAGTTTCCTACGCGAGCCAGTTTGCCAGCTCGCCTTGCCTCGCCTACGCGGAGTGTTAAATAGTCATTCCGCGCGTGAGCTAAGTGTTCCACGTGAACTGCGTAGTCCGCCTATGTCCATTCCGCGCCCGAGCTAAGTGAAGTCCAGTTCGCATGCAGTTCGTTCCTCGTGAAGTCTAACTTAGCTCGCGTGGTCATTGGCGGGCTATCACTTGTAGACTTAGAGAAACTTGGGCTCGCCGGTATAACATGTACCAAGAAATAATTAATATTTACATAGACATTTACCGTCCAGTAAAATATTAATTTAGGCGTAAAAATTGCCCCCCAGCCTCGAAGTCATGAAATGTCAAGAATGACTGAAGAGGTTTATGTTCATGCTGATGTATGGGTCGGGTCATACAAAATGAGTGTGAGTAGACAAGCCTGTGAATAGGCCTTGAAACTCAAGCAACCAACAAGGCATTGTAGCGAACTGCTGTACGGCTCGCGTAGGCACCTTGGACTTGAACTTCAAATGCATTCGCCTGCCCCTAGCCCGCATTCGCCTGCTCAACTCATAAGACATAGTACATTGCACATATTGCGAGCGAATGTAGCTCGCATGGATGTATCTTGTGCAGACGCAAGTGACTTGAGTAGATCCCAAAAAATAGCCCTTCGCGATGGCGGACCAACATGGAATGACAATGTTTATGTACTTCGCTGCCCCCCAGTGCGAACCAGTGAGAGACAAACAAAAAGAGTCGGCGAAATGGCCATATAAAGCTAAAAAACTTTAAGAGGCCATGCATTTCGCTGCCCCCCAGTATATACTTTGCTGGCCCCCTGTACGAACCAATGAGAAGTAAACAAAGGAGTCGGCGAACGGCCGCATAAAGCTGGCGAACCAAGTTTGAAAAATTGGAGGCCACAGGGATTGGCCTAAATAATGACTAAGACACTTGAAGAAGGCCTAAAGTCTGAAATTTCTGGAACATGATCCTCCAATGTGCCCCTCAGTTTTGATGCCTGTTCGCCGAAGCTTCTTGAGAAGAATGAAGGACATCAAAACTTTAGCATGCCCCCCAGGGAAGGAGTTGCGGTACCAATGCCCCCCAATAAGGAAAGCATGTTTCAAGGTCATAAAAACACATTGAAAATGCACATTGCAAATCTTCGCGTATCCTGACCTATCTGTATTCAAACTGCCATAACTCTCTCCAGGAATGGCGAAATGACGAACCGCAAAATCCTCTGGAAATTAGACATCCAGGGCTTTCTGTTGATATAAGACGCGCGGGCTAATACTTCCTAGATCATTCCAATAAAGTCCGCGAAGTGGACTGTCTGGTAGTGGCTGGTACAACTTTTAGAATGACAAACTAGTTGTATTGCCTCTCTGACTTGACTTCGCTGGCAGTAACTCGAAGGCATGCGAAATGCCTGTTGTCATCAAGCCTCAGGGATAGGCTCCTAAGTAAAGTTCAAGCCTTCAGAGGCAAGAACGTTGTCTTGCATTTCAGCAAGACCAAGGATCTCTTTTTGGGTTTTTTGCTATTTGAATTTTTGGTATTTTCTTTTTCAATGCGAAAAAGGAAAGGAATTGAAAGAAGCGGAAGTAAAAACTGAAGGAAAGCTAGGAACAAAGAAAAGAGAGTATCATAGCTTGATAAGGTACCCTTCGTTAGGCCATGGGGGAGGCCTCCCACACCTCACTCCGAGCCTCGATGCCGTTGTGTTCTCGGCATGAGACTCTTTTTGTTGAGAAACTCCAAGCATGGAACTGAGATGTTGTGCACCAACAACTTGAAAGCTTGAATGAGGCAGCTCGTAGGGAAGGCGAGCTACGCAGCATAATGACTGGTTCGCAGGGAAGCCATGCAACCGTCCAGCAGCTAGGTCGAATTGATCACATCCAGTAACTTCTTGACTACTACCTTCTTTGATAAAGCAAAAGACCCCTTCGTATAGGACAAATTGGGCATATTCGGGTTTTCCTTGGCCAGTAAGATCATCCTCTTGGTGAGGACGTCTGAGGACGCGGGTTTGCCTTCCATGTGTTTGACCTGTGTCCACATATTCATCCCGCACAGGAAGATTGGTTCCTGGGTCACCTTGCATGCGAATTTGTGATTCGCCACCAGTGTTTGACCCGCTCTCTTTTTCTAAGGTGGACTGTTCTGTCCTACCTTCAAGCTTATCTTTCTGGGGACTACCGTCGGTTTTTGAGATAAGGTCATTATCCGAAGTTCCGCCAGCCTTAACCTCAGGCTCCTTGTCATCGACTGACAAAGTAGCTTTTCCCTTGGACGTAGGTTCGTCCAGAGGAAAACCTTCATCATTAGATTAGCTGCTAGGCAACTCAATCTTTTTGGCAAGGCGCTCGTCAAGTATAGCATGGGTCATGTTCAAGACGTTCGTGGCTTGCCCCAACTCTTGTGGGGTTCTTTGGAGGGACCCTTCAAACATGTCCTTGTTTTCCACGAATTTGCCTTCTAGGTGGCCAGAGTCCTTACTGAGCGTGGTGAGTTTGTCATGGGTGGCCTGCAAAAGGGCTCTACCTTCTTTGGTTGTTCAACAAGGCCGTCAACCTTCCCAGCAAGGTCGGTGAGGCTTTGTTAAGTGGTGGAGCTTTGGGTTGTCAAACTCTGGATTTGCCTCGTGAGTTGTGCGAACATCTGGAAGACTTGCTCCATAGACGGAGCAGAGTCTGTATCTTGGGTCGGTTGAGAGCCTAACATGGTGGTCTCGCTTCCCTATGGTGAATCGCTTGTGCTCCCTGTCCCACTGGGCGTGCCAATGTTTTGTCCACGATCCTCAGCGCGCAGAGCAGAGGTTTCTAGCGAACAAAGAGAAGGGGGAGTTGCGGGCGTGCCACCTCGCGGACGAGGAAAATGTTGATGGTGTGCGAGATCTTGACTTCTGATCAGGCAACGGGGGTTTTAGGTGCCACCTTAGACGAGGATTTACGAGCACAAGCGATCGATACTCACGGCGGCGCGAGCAGAGCAACTATAGGGAGTTCAGAGAGAAGTGGGGGTAGAGTCCGGAGGGCTCTGAAGAAGAAACCTAGGCGGTGGCGCTTAGGGTTAGGGTTTCAAGGAGCTCGAAGGGTAACTGGTTTGCAGTTTGTGTTTGTGTTTTTGTATTTGTTTTGAGAGAGAGACCTTCTGTTAGGACTCGAGCCCCCTTATATAGTAGTTCGACTAGCGGCAGAAGAAAAGTAATTTAGAATCCAAGTCGGACTCTGAAATCCTAATAGCACAAGGGCATTGCTCCGTCCATGCGAACCAACCATCTTGTGACACATGTCCAGTTCGCACACTTCATTCTGCATAGGGCATTGCTTCCGCGCTGCCAACTATAGAGTCCTATGCGGACTGAAATTCATCTTGTGGGCTGTCACAGGATGCTATCTCGCGTGCCCTGAAGCTCGCTTCCATTTCGTGGGCTATTGCAGCTCGCGAGCCTTAAAAGGGCTTTTTATATTAAATGGGCCATAGGGATTGGCCCGAAGCATGTCAAAGACTTGTAAAAGTCTTCAACGTTTGTCGTGGTTCACGCGGACTCCGCATGTATCTTCCTCACGAAGTTTCCTACGCGAGCCAGTTCGCCAGCTCGCCTCGCCTCACCTACGCGGAGTGTCAATCTCGCCTCTCCTACGCGGAGTGTTAAATAGTCATTCCGCGCGAAGTCATTCCGCGCGCGAGCTAAGTCTTCCATGCGAATTGCGTAATCCGCCTATGTCCATTCCGCGCGTGAGCTAAGTGAAGTCCAGTTCGCATGCAGTTCGTTCCGCGTAAAGTCTAACTCAGCTCGCATGGTCTCACTGGCGGGCTATCACTTGTAAACTTAGAGAAACTTGGGCTCGCCGGTATAACATGGACCAAGAAATAATTAATATTTACATAGACATTTACCGTCTAGTAAAATATTAATTTAGGCGTAAACAAGGGTGAGGCGTGAGACAGAAAGAAGAGAGAAAAAAAGGAGGGTTTCCGGAAAAATGAAATGGAAAACCCTAACTTTTTCTTATTTAACCCAAAACCCCGTAAAGCCACGAACTTCTACTGACCAAAACTTTCTCATAACACATCTGTTTTATGCATGCCATGTGTCTACGAACTCGTATCGATAAACTCTACAACTTTCAAGAAGGAAGTTTTCACAAACAACTTACAGAAAAGAAAGTCAACTTTTGGCCTCTTAAAAGTCAAAACACCTAAAAAATACTCCCCAGACTTTAACTTCGCACAACTAAATAAGAATTTCCATAAATAATCCTTCATTAATTTTGGAAATAATATAAGGAAATTGATATGAAAATCTGGGGTATTACAATTGTTGATTGAAAATCGTAAGAAAAAAGTTACCGACAACAACTATAATTGGGAACAATTTGACGGGAAAAAGTTTTTCAACAAGGAGATTTGTCAAAACTAAGTCGTCGGAAGTTTATTTTCCTACAAATGTATAGTCGATACTAACCCGTCGAAACTAGAATTATCCCCGACGAGTTACCGACGAATTATTTTTGGACGAAACAAATAATAAGTTCCGACCAATATCCAATGGGTACTTTCGTCGGAAATAAGGAAGAATTTCAGACGATTCGTTGGAAAGATAATATTTCCCACGGGAGTATTAGGGACCCCTTCTGACGAGAAATATTTAGTCGGAAACAGTATTTCCGACGAGAATACAACTTTTACCGACAATTTCCATTGTCGGAAATTACAATGTGTGTTGTAGTGAGTGTGTACAGTTTCTTTGGACATGATTACATGAATAAATTGTATTGTTAAAAGGGAAGTACCTTTCCACTGTAGTTCTTTGATTATTTTTCCCTAACTATGGCCATCTCATAAACTCTATTTTCTTGTTGTTGCCCGTAGCACTCTTTGTAACTATTAACCAACTATCAACTATACCCCAAAAGAGATCAGCATCCATATTATCAAAAATACAATGAGCAAGAAGAGTTCATTAGTTTTGATCATCCGATATCAATATACAATAAGAACAAGGGTGAGTCTATTGCCACCTCACAAACGAATTTTCTCACCTCACGTTGTTGATTTATTGAATGACTACTATACCTTAATGTAAAACTACATTAAGAGACAATAAGTTGTTACAAATTAAAATTTTTTTTTAGATAAACACGTACTTCATAAATCTTAACCCATAATTTATCATATTCGATCTTTATGAAGTCTGAAGAAGACCAAGGCCGGTCCTGAGACTTTCGATCACCAGTGCGAAAAAAAATTTGGAGCCCAAACATAATAATTATTTCAAGCCGATTTATATATTTTTTTTTTTGGTCAAGCCGATTTATATTAGATAAAATATAAGAATCGCTTTCGGGTTGCGACGCAATGTGAGTTTTGCATTGATCAACAATTTACAATGTTTTTTTAAGGAGCATGTATATGTTAGATTATAACAAAATGCCAAAATTATAGAAAATTTGGCCTAAAGGATGGGTAATAACTAGTCGGTTAGTTTTAGAGAGCTTATTCATTAGGAAATACATAAGGACAAAATAAATAGGAAAAATTTGAAATATGACAAATGATTACAACTATGATAACTATTGAAAGTTAAAATTAAATGTAATACCCCAGATTTTCATATTATTTTTCTTGTTTTATTCCCATATTTAAACGGAGTATTTAAACGGAATATTTATGGAAATTCTTTAGTTTGTGCGAAGTTGAAGTTTCGAGAGTAATTTTTAAGGTGCTTTGACTTTTAAGAGGCCAAAAGTTGACTTTATTTTTCCGTAAGTTATCTTTGAAAACTTCCTTCTTAAAAGTTGTAGAGTTTGTCATTACGAGTTCGTAGACATGTGGCACGCCTGAAACGGAGGTTGTATGAGAAAGTTATGGTCAGATGAAGTAAGTTTCCGGTTTTGGAAACTGTATAAGTAGAAAAATGTGGGGGAGTTATTTTTGGAAACCTAATTTCAGTTTCACTTTCTCTCTCCTCCCTCTCCCGACGCTCCCGAGCTCTCCCTCTTCTCCGGCCGAGTTCTCACTCATCCGGCCACCAAACCAGACGCCACCGGTCCTGTTCGACTCCCACAGCTGTCCTCTCCATTTCTGGAGCAGTCCCGCTCGCCGTCTCGCCGCCTGAAAGCCGCCACGAAGCGGCGGAGCTGCAGCTGTTCTGCCGGAAAGCCGACGTTTTTAACGGTGATTCCGGCCAAGTTTAGGTGAGTCTTGCTCTTCTCTCTCTTCTAGAGATGTTTATACCTCTTTGGTGACCTAAAGAGCTAGTTTGGGCGCCGGATTTGCAGGTTTGGTTTTTGATTTCGTTTGGGATTTTCAGGGCGTTTTTCGGCCAATTCCGGCCGAACCAGTGAAAACCTTAAGTATTAAAGTTGTTCACCATGCTTCAATCTACAAGTTTCATGTTGTGAGTTTCTCCTAAATCAGAAGTTTTGGGGTGGCGCATGGGGCTCACTCGCCGCCTATGGCGGCGCGTTCGGCTGAGTTGTGGCCTTAGTTTCTTGTTGTTAGCTAGTCCTTGCTGCTGTGAGTTTGTTGAGAGGTAGTATGGTTAGGTTTTGAGCAAGGTTTGCATGTTAGGACTTAGGTTTATTTGTTTTGGCTTGGTTGAGTTTGAGTTTAGGTTTTGAAGATTTGAGGCAGCTCTATTGTGTCGTTAAGTTCAACGACTTTGGGAAGTTGTCCTCCCTTGAGCTAAGGGTTAGTTTAAGGGTATTGTGTTATCCCTTAGTACTTTGGTTTCTAAGGTTTTTAATTGTGTGATTTTAGATGATTTGTGATTTTGTGATTGGATTGCCTTCGTTGTGTTGGGGGTTTTGCAGCGTGATTTCTAGGTGAGTAAATCTCACTATGGTTCACTTTGGACCTAATGTTATTATAGTCATTGGATGTTGATGTTGGATTTATTAATGTGCTATTAATTGTTTTTAAATATATGAGTTTGATCGCCAATGGCTCATAGGTAAGATTAAAACCAGTTTTCCTCATATGTTTATTTTTGATGTTTTTGTGATCATAATTTTATTGATTTTTGATAAGTTATTCATGTGAAATAATATATAATGTTCATATAATTATATCCTTGTGAAGAATATAATTTATAATATGAATCATGTGTTGTTGATTATGATTTAGTGATATAGTGAATTGTTGTTCAAAATAGTCAAACTGGGTTCCAAGCCTTTAACTGTGTGATTGGTTACAGTTATGATGAAACTTTATTTTGTGATTTTTATTGGACAGTCAAACTGGGTTCCAAGCCTTTGGCCAGGTGACTGGTTACGGTTAGGAATAGACCTTTAGTCCGTCTGCACGTGTAGGTCGTGGGAGATACTTTATGGTATTTGGGACCCATGGGTACACAATTTGTTGTTGTAGGTCATGATAGATATTTATTAAATATCTGGGACTCATGGGTACATTTTTTTGGTAATGTGTTGGATGTGTGGTTTTTTATTATTGATCAAATCTCTCTTGTGGTATGTTGGATGTGATAAATGTTGTGTTATTTTTTAGTTTACTCATACGAGCTTTTTACCTTACCGGGTTTGTTATGTTACAATCCCGGTGCACCAATTATTGGTGTAGTGGTTAGACCTGCAGGTGAGGATCAGCAGGGTTGAGGCGGAGGCTTAGTGGCAAGGTTCTTTTTGGCTTTTGCTGTACTCTGTATAGTTTTGTTAATTGGGTAGATAATATTAAACTCATGAGATTGTTCTCATGTTCTTGTGTTACAAGTTTATGTAAACAAGGAAGTGTAACATTTAACTCAGAGATAGGTTGTATGATATTTACTTTTCCGCTTTTGAGTTCTAGATGTTTGAGTTTGTTGTTGAAATAAGTTGGGATATTTATATTTTAAGTTAGATCATGCCAAAAATTTTGAAAATTATCTTTCGAAAATTGGGGTGTGACATTAAAAAATAATAATAATTCTAAAATTTTAGTGAATGAGACTCGTGAAGTACGTTTGTTATAGTTGTACGTGTTTATTTAGAAAAAATAACAAAAAATGTTAAGCCGCTACACTCCATCTAGAAAGAAAGAAATAAAATATATAGTTGTATACTACATTGTTTGATTCATATATCGAAAAGTTGTGCATTATTATTTTTGTACCACAAAAATATACATTATCATTTTATATTATTATTACACTGAAACTTTTTTAGTGGTGGGACACAAAATTTTATAAACAACTAAATCAACTTTACTCATATGTGTTGTGTTGACCAATTAAATGCTAAATGACTAATTATGATTAATTATAGCATTAATTAATTATAATAACTATCTATTCATATGTGTTGTGTTGAAACTTGTGTACCCCCAATCCGTTTGTGCCCTATGCGGTCGCCCTGCTAGCACTGGGGCATGGCCGGGCATGAAGAAGACACTAGCATTCAACTGAAGATGAAGTGAACTGTTTATATTTTTTTTTTCTTTGTTGATGCTTCGTCTATCCCTTTACTCATTATTTTTCATATCGATTTTGTATGTAAATTTCTATGTATAGTCGCTCACTTATATATATTCTATTTTTTTTTTTCATCAGTGTCGGAGTTTTTTCCAATTAGAGTTTACAGACGTTGTGCATTTTGATATCGACGGATACGAATGAGTTGTTAAGTTTGAGAGTTTTTTCTTGTTCTTTAATTGAGATTTATATTTTAATGTGATTTTTATTGTTCAGTTTGTGATTCCACTTACCCAAATTGTCACACCCCAATTTTCAAATAGAATTTTCAAAAATTTTGCCATGATCTAACTTAAAATATTAACATCCCAACCTGTTTTCAACAACAACAAAACAACACCAACAACAACAACAACAACAAAAACAACTCAATTACAGAATAGAAATTTCCACAAATCTATTACTGAAATAAGATTACACTTCCTTGTTTACATAACGTGCAAAGCAAGAACATGAAAACAATCTCATGATTTTAATAATGTCTACTCAAATCTAAAACTATATAGAGTCTGACAAAAAATAGGGAGAACCCTGCTACTACGCCTCCGCCTCAACCTTGCTGATCCTCACCTGCAGGTCTAACCCCTACACCAAGAATTGGTGCACCGGGATTAAAGAATAACAAACCCGGTAAGCTAAAAAGCCCGTATGAGTAAGCTCAAAAATAACTCCACATTTAACACATTCAACATACCACAAGTGAAATTTGATCAATAATTAAAAACCACACATTAACAAGAATGTACCCATGAGTCCCAGATATTTAATAAATACCCCTCATAACCTACAACAACAATATGTGTACTCATGGGTCCCAGATACCATCAAGTATCTCCCATGACCTACACCGATAGACGGACTAGAGCTCTAATTCCTAACCGTAACCAATCACCCGGTCAAAGGCTTGGAACCCGGTTTGACTATCCAAAACCAAAACAAAAAATAATAAATAGCATCTTAACCGTAACCAATCACCCAATTTAAAGGCTTGGAACCCGGTTAGGCTATTTATCCAACAATCATTATATCACAACATTATTATCAACAACACAAGATCCACATCGTAAGATTATATCCTTCACAATGATATAATTATATGAACAATATAATTTATTTCAATAGAATAGCTTCTCACAATTTAACAAAATTATGATCATATGAGCCTTCAAATAACACATAAGGAAAACTTGTTTTATCTTACCTATGAGCCGTTGGCGATCAAGCTCATATATTTTTAAAACAATAAATATCAAAATATTAAAATCACATCAAATCAATATCCTCCTCAAATGACCATAATTAAACTTGGTTCAAAAGTGAACCGTGGTGAGATTTCCTCACCTAAAAATCCTGCTGCGTTCTTCCTCAACACAAAGAGCCAAGGAACCCAACAAACTCACAAATCACCTAAAATTATACAATTAAAACCCTTAGTAAAAACACCACAAGGATTAAAATACCCTTAACTTAAAGGTTGCCCAAAGAAGGGCAATCCTTCCTCCAAGACCTTCCAAGGTCATCGGACACTCAACAACAATCACACTACCTCCAAGACCAATTTTTCCAAGTATCCGACCTAACAAACACCTAGAACCAACTTAGCACTTACAAAGCAAAAGCCTAATCAACACTCATTCTTCACACACAACAACACCCTAGCAACTACAAGGACTAGCTAACACAGTAGTCAAGACCTCTACCCTGCCCGGATGTGCTCCCACGCGCCGCCACAAGCGGCTGCGAGTGAGCTTCACGCGCGTCCACCAAACTTCAAAATTTGGGGAAACTCAAAACATGAAACTTGTAGATTGAAGCAAGGTGAGTAACTTTAATACCTGAGGTTTCAACCGATTTTGACCGGAACCTGCCGGAAAACACCCCGCAAACCAACCGGGAAAACAAATTCCAAACCTACAAAATCGGCCCCAAAACTTGATTTCTAGATCACCAAAGGGGTAGAAACATCTATAGAAGAGAGAGGAGAGCAAGACTCACCTAAACTTGGCCGGAATCGGCGTCAAAATTACCGACTTTCCGGCGGAACAGCAGCAGCTCCGCCGCTTTGTGGCGGCTTCCAGGCGGCGCGACAGCGAGCAAGGCTGCCCCAGCAGTGGAGAGGAGACCCGTGCCGACCCAACGGAACCGGTGGTGTCAAATTTGGTGGCCGGATGAGAGAGAAATCAGTTGGAGAAGAGAGAGTGCGGGAGAGCTCGGGTTTTCCAATTTAACTCCCCCACATTTTTCTACTTATAAACTTTCCAAACCCGGAAACTAACTTCCTCTGACCATAACTTCGTCATCCGACGTCCGTTTTTTGTGTGCCGCATGTCTACGAACTCGTATTGACGAGCTCTACAACTTTCGTGAAGGAAGTTTTCGAAGATAACTTACGGAAAATAAAGTCAACTTTTTGGTCTTTTAAACGTCAAAACACCTTAAATAAACTCCCGACTTCAACTACGCATAACCCAAAAATAAATTTTCATAAATAATCCTTTATTAAATATGAGAATAATACAAGAAAAATGGTATGAAAATCTAGGGTATTACACAAATGATAAGTATCTAATATTGTTTGTATTACAAATCGGTGGCAGCTTTGCACTATTGATTGAAAGGGGGATCTCTTCCCTCTCTTTCTCATCAAATCGGTGGTGATGACGGCGGGCTTGCACGACACCATCCCATGAACAAGACTCAATCAAAATTTGATCCGATCTTGGATCCGGAAGGCTTAGGAATGATGAAGGGGATCGGTGTGCTCGGCGGTTTCATGTCTGGCGATGGCGGCTGTGAGGTTTTTCTGGTCGGTGGTTTTCAGATCTTACCTTGCGGTTGTGCACCTGTTCTTCCTTCTCTTTGTGTTGTTGGAGAGAGCGGTGGTGATGCGGCTCTGATTCTGAAAATGGCTATGCTGGCGTTGTTGGCCTCCGGTGGTGATGACAGCGGCAAAAGGGTAGAGGATGCTAGGGTTTCTTTCTTGGCTCCTTAACAATTTGGGCTCGAATGGGCTTGGGTTGGAGCTGCTAGGGTTTCCCTTAGCTGGGCCTTGGCGGATGCACTTGGGCTTGGGCCCGTAGTTTAAATTTAGTTCGGTCCAGGTAAACTAGTTTGTATTCGCAGAGTATTGATAGTTTTCTCCGAAACCTAGTTTCACCTATAAAATAATTGTGCTTAATCGCTATAAGGTTGGTGTACTTAGGATTTCAAAGCTTATGCTTTATCTAGTTTAGGACTTGTAATTCTGCAAGACGATATTTTTAGACGACCCTATAAGGGTACGTCATCTTTGTACTGTTTGCTCTGATTTAAATTGAATGACCTTTTGATAAAAAATAAAAAATAAAATCTCTTCTCTCATATGATTCTTGACGGGAAAGGCTGCTTTTCGGTAAAATAAACAAATAAAAAAAAATTACGTGAAAAGTCTGAGACAAAAGCAATAAGCACGGAAATCAAAAAATCCTGGCAGCATGGCTCCTCATGGACTCTTCCAATATTTAATAGCCCTATTGTTCCAATATATGCTTGAGAAATCATAATGATCTTGTTTGATTGATACAATCAAAACAAAACGGATACAATCAAAACAAAACGCCTAATGCTCTCCTTCCATTTGTTGGAGAACCGGAAAGGGACCATTTCGGATGCAAATGACCAATCAAAAATGAAAACCATACCTTTTAAGTAGATTGAAGCATATGAGAGAAGAGATTCCAGCCAAAGATTTTCACGTATTTTGCAGTGTGCAGTTGTGCACTACTTTATAGATATAAAAGAACTTGAAACCGTAAGAGAAACTGAATTGGAGTGGGAGTGGGCAACTCCTCTTCTCTCCTTAAAATATGGTCGCCAGTTGGTTGCGGGTAAATGTTTGAAAGATTTTTGGATTTGGAGTTTGTTTATTTTGTCCTTCACTTATCAAATTATGTTTGGTGTAAAAAAAATTCATGTAGGGGTATTTTCAGGGTTATTGAAAATTTAACCAAATGACAGTTCCATAAGGCAAGTTGCCTTAATTAATAGAGAAAAGAGACTAGCATTTTACCCGTGCGTGAGAGTGGTTGAAGAGCAGTTCTACTTGAAATTGTAGACTAAAAGTGGAATGAAATTGCTACCATCTTATCATCATGTCCCATATTTTTCTCCATTGTAATCTCATAATTTATGTTTTTTGTTTATTTACTTTTTGTTTTACCGTAGTACCCTTTCAACATATTTTTTATATGAACAGTTTGTTCATAATTAATGGGTCTTATGGAGAGTTCAAAAAATTGGTGAAGCCTTTGACACCAAAAAGACATGGCTTTCTAATATAGTAGAGATATACAGTTCTTCTCTGCTAAGGATAATCTTATTTATTCTTATGGTGTGGATTTCCAATTTAGACTCATTTTTCAATCGAATTTTCACATATCCACCATCTACTCTTTAGATAGTAACATGCAGATCATCTTTGTAAATTTTTAGTCAATTTTATAATCGTTAAGGCCATCAAAATTGCATTTTTCTGTTATAAACATGAACGTTTCAAGTTCAACAGAATTCCGTTCGTTCATTTGTTTAATCAAGTTTGAGTTACGACCCTCAAAATTGCAATTTTCTGTTATATATAATTCTCAAACATAGTAATGTTACATAAGCATTGTAAACACGAAAATATCTGCAACAAATAACAGAACAACACGTGTACAAAGAATAATTTAATTTAAATCAAATGCGAATGCAGGTTACAATCTTTGTGAATTCCTTTGATTCTATCTCCGAATCTAGGTCTAACTCAAGGGTGACAAGCACTTGTTCTTGAGGGTTACGCGGGTTGATCACGTAACGGGTATTTAGGATTTGGATTTAGGTTTAGTCAAGAACTGGCTATTTGGGGAGCTTGATAGTTCTTCCAGGATCTAGTGAAGAACTGGCTATCTGGGGAGCTTGATAGTTCTTCAAGGATTTAGGGGAGACTTCTGAGCTCGCGGAGGGATTTCTCTCTCTCTAGTTCGCTGCCTTCTTTTATGCTCTCTCTTGGTTTCGCTCCCCCTCCTCTTGGTATGAGAGGGGGTATTTATAGTGTTAACATGCCTCCACTTACGGTAAGTAATGAAGATTCTGAATCAATAATATTTCCTCAATCGAATCAATGAATCTTGACTGATTGATCTACTTGCCGATTTTAACATAATCAAATCAATCAAATCTTGAGATTTAGATATGCCCCGATCGCTTTGGATTGAATGTCCTGTTTTGGGCGAGATCTTTAGTAAGGGGCGAGCTATCTCGCGGACATGGAAAGTATCCCGCGAGGAGGCTTGATTTCCAAGCGAACGGTGATTTCTAATCCCATTTCGTGGATGACTTATCTTGGACGTACATCCCTGCAAGCATGCGAACTCTGTCGTCTAGCTACTTCGCGAATTTCCCAACGTGGGGCCATCTCGCCTTGCCTTTATGTCACTTTACGCGTGCGGAGTCATCTCGCCTCGCCTTCATGTACATGCGTGCGGAGTCATTTCGCCTCGCCACTGTTTACGTCTACGCGAAGTCATTTCACCTCGCCACTGTTTAAGTTTACGCGAAGTGAAGTATAGTTCGCCTCGCCATTGTCTACGTCTACGCGAAGTCATTTCACCTCGCGAAGTCAAAGTCACCTCACCAAGCCTAGCTCGCCTCGCAGAGTCAAGCTCAACTTGCGAAGTCCATTTCGCCTGGCGAAGTCTATTTTGCCTGGCGAAGTCTTGTTCGCCTGGCGAAGTCACATCATCAATTGACACTTGATAATTGACTTCAATCGGGATTTGAGGTTTTGTCGTCGGCCAACTATTCCCACGTTGTCATGTGTCATTTCTGACGACTTTCCAATTTTGTTGACTCACGAGCCACGAATTTACTTGGATTTTTCAACGACTATTATTATCGTTAAATTTTCTATGTCTACAAGCATAACTCACCCCGAGGGGCAACGACCAAATGAGCTATCCGAATGAGCCATTGGAGACCTAAAGTCACATAGAAGTGATAGAACTATATTAAAATTGTCTTGCATGGAACAAAACTACATAAAAACCAAAAAAAAAAGAAAAGAACTCCTAGAGTGTTTCATGGCCATGGCACCCAGAGACAAGGAAGGGCGTAGTAGGCGACGAAATGTTTTGTGGAGTTGAAAATAAGCGTAGATCTAGAGATTTTGTCAGAACCCACCCCGAATTTCACCCCGAAACCCAAGGTAAGTCCTGCGGGGACCACCTCCAAGGAAAATTTACTAAAAAGCAAACCTCCCTTGAAAATGGACAACCCTAACCTAGAAAACTAAAGTGTTACTTTCTTAAATAAATTTGAGCATCCTCCAAATCAACCCACAATTTTACGAAAGTGAGTAAATAATTACAAACTTCGTATATTCAAAAATACAATAAAAGTCTAAGCGCACCACCAGAAACATTACAATAAATCCCAAAGAGTATTCAGAGCTACTATACACAAGAGGAGTAGGAAAAATACTCTAGTAGGTTAAACAGGTAACCTACTGGTGAATGGTGGCTGAGAAATGGGTAACTATGCCTCGTCGTCTCCTACTCGTTCTAACTCGAACTCTGCAGACTGGGCATTTTAAAAACGAAGAGCCCAGGGGAAAAACATTCGCAATAATTAGAGTGAGTGGACAAAAATAAATAAAAAGAATATTTATATTTTCCCAATTTAATTTCCAAGAAAACGAATGCATGTCATAAACGATAATTCTCTTATCGTTATAAATATCGAGCCTCTACTGCTCAAAACTATATATATCCAAATACAGTCTCTCAGGCTAAAATATATACATATCAAAATACAGCCTCTCAGGCTAAAATATATACATGTATATATTTACACTCGCCCATACTCCCTATATAAATTAATAATAATCTATATAGGGCTACTACGCTCGCGTCCAACGCTCACGTCACGCCTTAATGCGGTGATTCACTACGTCATTAAGGTGGACAGACGGGTGTATAAATATGTTCCCATACCCCTTATATGAATTAAACACTCATATAAGGCTACTACGCTTGCGTCCAACGCTCACGTCACACCATAATGCAGTTATATACTATGTCATTAAGGTGGACAGACACATATCGCTAGCTAGCATTTATATACATACTCTCCTTAAAAATATATTATAATTTACCGAAAATCCCATTTTCGGTAACTCATCACAATGAGTAAAATCGTCAAATAAAAATGACGTCAAATGGTCCAACCAAATAAACAATTGCATGCACATTATTTAAAACAAAGGTCCACTCACAAGTTAGGCCTAAGCCTGAAGTCGATCTGAAGTCTCTTCTGCTTGAGCTTCAACGCGTCCTGTTCCAAAACATAAATAATTCCTCAAATAAAATCCCAACGTTTAAAGAAAATAGGCATAATTAAAAATGAGCTTCTCGTGCTCAACCATGCCTATCGTCCTAAATCTTAACTTCACTACCAACCAAAATCTCCATAAATACCGACATTCTCAAAAATGACCTTCCAACGTCCTAATCATAAAAATAATCCAACTGTCGAATTTTAACTTATTAATCTGCTAAAACTACCAAACTTTACAAATTCCAAAACCTATCCAAAACTCCTCCAAAAATTCTAAAACTCATTCCATTAAACTCCTCATAATATTCTCCACCAAAAACATTTTCTCGGTGGCGGCGCCGGCGGCCGGCGACCAACTCCGGCGACCTGTAAATGCTACCAAATTTTAACAGAATCTTCCTCTCAATCTCCTCTACAACTTTCCTAACTAGCACAAACACCAATTCCAAGCCTAACTATGATAATCGAATCAAAACATCCAAAAATCCCTAAAACTTTCAATTATACAAACCACCCTAACGAAATCGAATTTAGCCGAATCCTTTTGAGGGATTACTCACCTAGATGAGGGCTAGAAGTTGAGCCAAAAATCACGAGCTATGGTGGCCGGAAGACGGAGCTCCGGCGAAGGTGCAACCACGGCAACCGTGGCTTTCGGGCTCGGCTGCTCCTTCACGGCGGCGTTAGGGGATCGGCCACCTACCCAGAAATGAAGAGGAGATGTCGGGGGTCCGAACGGGACCGGTCTGGCGGTCGGTGGTGGCCGGACGGCGGCGGTGAAATTTCCGGGCGGAGGGAAACTCACGGGGGAGAAAGAGAGAGAGAGAAACGGGAGGAAGAGAGGGAGAGAGTGTTTTGGGCTTTGACCAAAAACAAGGCCCGGTTCAACTTAATAAACAAAACCCAACTCCAAAATTTAACACCCCAAAATAATATCCCAATAAAACTTATATTTTTAAGGATAACTTTTACATGCTAACTCTGATTTTAACGCGTAGCATGTCTACGAACTCGTAATAACATCCTCTACGACTTTCATGAAGAAAGTTTTCCCAAATTCCATACGGAAGAAAAAGTCAACTTTGGAGTCTTAAATAGTAAACGGTTACTTAAAACGGTAAAAGACCAAAATATTACCAAAGTAAATAACCGTAAAATAACTTAAGAACCGGGGCGTGACAATTCTCCCCTCCTTATAAAAATTTCGTCCCCGAAATTTACATAACTATCAAACAAAAAGGTAGGGATACTGCTGCCTCATTTGTTCCTCTAATTCCCAAGTAGCTTCCTCTACTTGATGACTTCTCCAAAGCACCTTGACAAGTGGAATTGTCTTGTTCCTCAGTACTTGCTCCTTTCGGTCAAGAATCTGTACTGGTTCCTCTTCATAGGTCAAATCTCTCGTCAAACTAATTGGCTGCTCTTGCAACACAAGAGAGAGATCGGCCATATACTTGCGAAGCATGGATACATGAAACACATTATGTATCCTGGACAATTCTGGAGGCAAAAGTAATCGATAAGCAAGTGAGCCAACTCGCTCTATTATCTCATACGGCCCAATATACCTCGGACTAAGCTTCCCACGCTTACCAAAACGTACTATCCCTTTCCAAGGGGATAATTTCAAAAACACCCAATCACCTACTTGAAACTCAAGGTCTTTCCTGCGAACATCTGCATAACTCTTCTGCCTATTTTGAGCGGCCTTGAGTCTATCTCTGACCACTTTAATCTTCTCATTAGTATCATGGATTAACTCAGGACCACAAAGTTCTTTTTCTCCTACTTCATTCCAACATAGAGGTGTACGACACTGTTTCCCATAAAGTGCCTCAAAGGGAGCCATACCAATACTTGAATGGTAGCTGTTATTATAAGCAAACTCCATCAAAGATAGGTTCTTATCCCAACTCCCCCTAAACTGCAAGGCACAAGCTCTCAACATATCCTCTAAAGTCTGAACAGTCCTCTCTGATTGCCCATCAGTCTGAGGATGAAAAGCAGTGCTGAAGTGTAATCGGGTACCTAAAGCTGTCTGAAGAGCTTTCCAGAATTTAGAAGCAAATCTAGGATCCCGATCCGACACTATTGATTCAGGTACACCATGAAGTCTCATAATCTCATTCACATAAAGCTCCGCCAATTTATCCATTGTATACTTCTTTCCCATCGGTAAGAAATGTGCAGATTTGGTGAGTCTATCCACAATCACCCAAATACCGTCATGCCCCTCACGAGTACGAGGTAAACTGAAAACAAAATCCATGGTAATGTGGTCCCACTTCCACACTGGAATAGGCAACGGCTCAAGTAATCCTGAAGGTTTCTGCCTTTC
Source organism: Fragaria iinumae (assembly GCA_009720345.1). Lineage (NCBI taxonomy): Eukaryota > Viridiplantae > Streptophyta > Magnoliopsida > Rosales > Rosaceae > Fragaria > Fragaria iinumae. Next base: position 16,647,722 of record CM019117.1, on the reverse strand, counting down.
AGCTTTCACTTGTTGACAGATCAAACACCTACTTACAAAAGTTGCCATTTCCCTCTTCATGTTTAGCCACCAATAATAATCTTTCAAAGTCCGATACATTTTTGTACTACCCGGATGAGCAGCATATGCAGAACTATGAGCTTCTTCCATTATCTCTATCTTTAACTCTTCATTTCTCTCGGATCCGCAACTGATGATAACCAGATCTCAAGTCAATTTTTGAGAAAACAGTAGCACCCTTTAACTGATCAAATAAATCATCAATACGGGGTAACGGATATTTATTCTTCACCGTGACTTGATTTAGCTTCCTATAATCAAGGCATAGTCTCATGGTGCCATCTTTCTTCTTAACAAACAACACCGGAGCACCCCATGGAGACTTGCTAGGCCGAATAAAACCTTTATCTACCAACTCCTGCAGTTGAGTCTTCAACTCCTTCAATTCAGCTGGAGCCATTTTGTAAGGTGCCTGTGAGATAGGCATAGTTTCTGGAAATAACTCGATAGAAAAATCTATCTCCCTTACAGGAGGCAAACCAGGCAACTCCTCGGGAAAAACATCTAGAAACTCCCTTACTACAGGAATATCCTCTACTTCCAACACTCTCATACTTGTATCCACAATGTGAGCTAAGTATGCCTGACAGCCTTTACTTAACAATTTCCTAGCAGTAATAGCTGATATCAAGCAACTCGAAATAACATCTCTTTCTCCTTGAAATGCAACTTCAAATCCATCTGGACTTCGAAGCACCACTTCTTTTCGGAAACAATCTACCATAGCTCTATAAGCCTCTAAAAAATCCATTCCCAAAATCACATCAAACTCCACAATATCTAAAGGGATTAGATCCGCCTTAAACTTAGTTCCTTCCACCAATACTTCACAACCACTAAACACCCAATCTATTCTCATCGCCTCACCAGAGGGAAGAGATACTTGCCACTCGCCTGGAAGAGACGATGATGGCACATTGGCATGGAGAGCGAATCTACTAGACATAAATGAATGCGTGGCTCCGGGATCAATTAAAATAAAAGCTGGCTGGCCAAAAATTAATAACGTACCAATGATGACATCTGGAGACGTACGACCCTCCTCCTGAGTCATAGCATGAAGTCTGGCACGAGTCATGGGACGTCCACGTTGACCACTACCCTGCAGAGAGCCACCTCTGGCTGCTGAGCTGCCACGAGTACCAATACTGGAGCCTCTGGCTGCAGGCTGATCGGCTGGCTGAGTAGGAGTGGGGGTGGTTCTCTGAGCCAACAAGGGACAATCTCTCTTGAAATGGTCCAGACTACCACACTCAAAGCACCCAGAAAACTGCTGCTGACGACCAAAAGAAAAAGTCTGACCACCCTGGAAACTGCCACTAGAACAAAACTGACCAGTCTGTTGCCTACCCAACTGGCTCCTGAAAGGTCTCCTGTTACGTCCTCTAGCCCTAAACCGAGAACTAGAAACTGATCCTCCACTACTGTTACTACCCGCTGAAGATCCAGAAGCGGATGATGAAGCGGCCTTCTTCGATGGACCCTGGCTGGGACCACCGAAATCTCGGGGCCGTGCACTAAAAGTCCTCCTGGTCTCGATGGCCATGGCTGCAGTAACCGCATCAAGAAAGGTCGGGTAAATGACACCGGTCATCTTCTCGGCGTACACTCCGCCAAGTGCTCCAATGAACATGTCAATCCTGGTCCTCTCATCAGGAACCAAATAAGGCACATGGTAGCTCAAGGTAGTGAACCTCTGTTCAAACTCAATGACACCCTCATCATCCATCTTCTTCATGTTCAGAAAATCCGACTGGATCCTGATACGATGAGCATGACTGAAATACTGACCTAAGAAGAGCGTCTTAAACTGTTCCCAAGTCATGTCCTGAGCACCACCATTATTTCTGCTAGCGAGAGTCCACCAATGATGTGCAGAGTCATCCAGAAAAGTCACTGCCATCTTCACTTTCTTTTCTTCCGGTGTATCAGTGCTCTCGAAAGCCTTTTCCATCTTGTCTACCCACGTATATGCATCAAGGGGTCCCTTGGCACCCTTGAACTCAATTGCTCCAGCCTCGAAGATATCCTTCTTCCTCACAGAATGTGGGTGTTGAACCCTGTCTAAAACACCCCTCAGCATACTCCCAATGGAATCAACTAATCCTCTGACTTCATCACCCTCATCCACGTTGGTCGAGGTAGCTACCCGGGGTCGGCGTCTAGGAGGCATAATTACCTGAAGAAAAAGATATTTAGTAGTCTATACACAAGACTAATAGATCTATCACACATACCCAATAACACATAGCATCCAAAGCATAAAATGCTAGTGAATCCGCCGCGGTCGGATCACCACTCTATAGGAACTACGTGCTTCTTAGGCAAATATGATAGTACCAAGGAGGTAGGAAATGAAACCTAAAGCTCTGATACCAACTGTCAAGACCCACCCCGAATTTCACCCCGAAACCCGAGGTAAGTCCTGCGGGGACCACCTCCAAGGAAAATTTACTAAAAAGCAAACCTCCCTTGAAAATGGACAACCCTAACCTAGAAAACTAAAGTGTTACTTTCTTAAATAAATTTGAGCATCCTCCAAATCAACCCACAATTTTACGAAAGTGAGTAAATAATTACAAACTTCGTATATTCAAAAATACAATAAAAGTCTAAGCACACCACCAGAAACATTACAATAAATCCCAAAGAGTATTCAGAGCTACTATACACAAGAGGAGTAGGAAAAATACTCTAGTAGGTTAAACAGGTAACCTACTGGTGAATGGTGGCTGAGAAATGGGTAACTATGCCTCGTCGTCTCCTACTCGTTCTAACTCGAACTCTGCAGACTGGGCATTTTAAAAACGAAGAGCCCAGGGGAAAAACATTCGCAATAATTAGAGTGAGTGGACAAAAATAAATAAAAAGAATATTTATGTTTTCCCAATTTAATTTCCAAGAAAACGAATGCATGTCATAAACGATAATTCTCTTATCGTTATAAATATCGAGCCTCTACTGCTCAAAACTATATATATCCAAATACAGCCTCTCAGGCTAAAATATATACATATCAAAATACAGCCTCTTAGGCTAAAATATATACATGTATATATTTACACTCGCCCATACTCCCTATATAAATTAATAATAATCTATATAGGGCTACTACGCTCGCGTCCAACGCTCACGTCACGCCTTAATGCGGTGATTCACTACGTCATTAAGGTGGACAGACGGGTGTATAAATATGTGCCCATACCCCTTATATGAATTAAACACTCATATAAGGCTACTACGCTTGCGTCCAACGCTCACGTCACACCATAATGCAGTTATATACTATGTCATTAAGGTGGACAGACACATATCGCTAGCTAGCATTTATATACATACTCTCCTTGAAAATATATTATAATTTACCGAAAATCCCATTTTCGGTAACTCATCACAATGAGTAAAATCGTCAAATAAAAATGACGTCAAATGGTCCAACCAAATAAACAATTGCATGCACATTATTTAAAACAAAGGTCCACTCACAAGTTAGGCCTAAGCCTGAAGTCGATCTGAAGTCTCTTCTGCTTGAGCTTCATCGCGTCCTGTTCCAAAACATAAATAATTCCTCAAATAAAATCCCAACGTTTAAAGAAAATAGGCATAATTAAAAATGAGCTTCTCGTGCTCAACCATGCCTATCGTCCTAAATCTTAACTTCACTACCAACCAAAATCTCCATAAATACCGACATTCTCAAAAATGACCTTCCAACGTCCTAATCATAAAAATAATCCAACTGTCGAATTTTAACTTATTAATCTGCTAAAACTACCAAACTTTACCAATTCCAAAACCTATCCAAAACTCCTCCAAAAATTCTAAAACTCATTCCATTAAACTCCTCATAATATTCTCCACCAAAAACATTTTCTCGGTGGCGGCGCCGGCGGCCGGCGACCAACTCCGGCGACCTGTAAATGCTACCAAATTTTAACAGAATCTTCCTCTCAATCTCCTCTACAACTTTCCTAACTAGCACAAACACCAATTCCAAGCCTAACTATGATAATCGAATCAAAACATCCAAAAATCCCTAAAACTTTCAATTATACAAACCACCCTAACGAAATCGAATTTAGCCGAATCCTTTTGAGGGATTACTCACCTAGATGAGGGTTAGAAGTTGAGCCAAAAATCACGAGCTATGGTGGCCGGAAGACGGAGCTCCGGCGAAGGTGCAACCACGGCAACCGTGGCTTTCGGGCTCGGCTGCTCCTTCACGGCGGCATTAGGGGATCGGCCACCTACCCAGAAATGAAGAGGAGATGTCGGGGGTCCGAACGGGACCGGTCTGGCGGTCGGTGGTGGCCGGACGGCGGCGGACGACGGTGGTGAAATTTCCGGGCGGAGGGAAACTCACGGGGGAGAAAGAGAGAGAGAGAAACGGGAGGAAGAGAGGGAGAGAGTGTTTTGGGCTTTGACCAAAAACAAGGCCCGGTTCAACTTAATAAACAAAACCCAACTCCAAAATTTAACACCCCAAAATAATATCCCAATAAAACTTATATTTTTAAGGATAACTTTTACATGCTAACTCCGATTTTAACGCGTAGCATGTCTACGAACTCGTAATAACATCCTCTACGACTTTCATGAAGAAAGTTTTCCCAAATTCCATACGGAAGAAAAAGTCAACTTTGGAGTCTTAAATAGTAAACGGTTACTTAAAACGGTAAAAGACCAAAATATTACCAAAGTAAATAACCGTAAAATAACTTAAGAACCGGGGCGTGACAGATTTACTAACCTGGAATGGAATTGAAAGTAGTGTAATTGATTTCTGAATGGGTGAATTTCGGCGTATACTAACATGTCAAGGTATTGGAATGGATGTGAGTCCCATTTGCTTATCAGGAATTGATTCCTGATAAAACATCTTATTCGATACCCAAAGGGGGGTGATGGGTATCAGAATCAAGGTAATGGAATCAACTTTTGTCCCAAAATATCCTCACATAATTATAATATTTATAAATTACCTAACCTTAAATAAGGAGGTCAATATAGATAGATATATAGATAGATATATATATATATATATATATATATATATTTACAGACCTTTTCAAAAGGTACATCCCGGTTGTTTTTGCACAATCCAGGATGGTGCTTGCAGAAGCTGATGGTGGGTTATCCTCCTCTCGGCCTGCAATAACAAAGGCGACCGGGATGTTCCGGTCTTTCCTCCTCCGAAGCTTTAGTCAGTATCTTGTTGAATATATTTGATGAGGGTAGTTAATGGTACCTGATAAGCTGGTGGCTGGGCCATATTTATGGCCCAGAGTGGGTTCTCTACTTGAAAGCCGATGTGGGACAATTGCCTCAGCTGCTACTTCAAATGCCCAGCTCCCTTATGCCTTATGGAACCGCTCCCGGCCCAATGCCGCCAACGAGGTCGGGCCCGGCCTATACAAACGGACGGGACAGGAACCCCAAGGTGGGCTCAGCTGTCTTGACCGTGGGGTGCTCGTGCTTGCTGGTTTACGGGCTTAGGAGGTTGTTTTATGCACAACCGACTACAAGTCCCCCCAAGTTCCCGTTAAAGACACATCTTGAGTGGGGACTTGCTAAAATAAGCTCGTAGACCAGTATATAATTTCGGATGGGTCCCGCCCATAGTCCCCCCAAGTCCAGACTCATGACGTGAGTTGAACGGGTGTTGCGAATTCCGGGTCTACTTTTCTTGTTTTCTTCGCTCAGGACTGACATTTACCGGGCGAGCTGTGGAGTTTGCTCCGCGCACAAGGACTGAAATTGTCACGCAAGGTATGGAGTTTGCTCCGCGCACAAGGATTGAAATTGTCATGCGAGCTGTGGAGTTTGCTCCGCGCGCAAGGACTGAAATTGTCACGCGAGCTGTGGAGTTTGCTCCGCGCGCAAGGACTGAAATTGTCACGCGAGCTTTGGAGTTTGCTCCGCGCGCAAGGACTGAAATTGTCACGCGAGCTGTAATATCCCACATCGGCCAAACGGAGAGGGGTTATATGTTGTATATGTACATGCTCACCTCCAATCTAACACGAGGCCTTTTGGTGGCTTAGCGGCTTCGGAGGGGATGGGTACTCCGAGGTTAAGCATGTTGATGCTAGAGCAATCCCAGGATGGGTGACCTACTGGGAAGCTGCTCCTGAGCTGCCGGAAACAAAACCGTGAGGGCCGGTGGGCCCAAAGCGGACAATATCGTGTTACGGTGGAGTGGGTCCTGGGATGTGACAAATGGTATCAGAGCCACTCTGCCGTGTGGTGCGAGTGTGCCGACGAGGGCGTCGGGCTCCCAAGAGGGGTGGATTGTAATATCCCACATCGGCCAAACGGAGAGGGGTTATGTGCTGTATATGTACATGCCCACCTCCAATCTAATACGAGGCCTTTTGGTGGCTCAGCGGCTTCGGAGGGGATGGGTACTCCGAGGTTAAGCATGTTGATGCTAGAGCAATCCCAGGATGGGTGACCTACTGGGAAGCTGCTCCTGAGCTGCCGGAAACAAAACCGTGAGGGCAGGTGGGCCCAAAGCGGACAATATCGTGTTACGGCGGAGAGGGTCCTGGGATGTGACAAATGGTATCAGAGCCACTCTGCCGTGTGGGGGTAATGACCGAGTGGATATTTATACGTGCTTAGTAGCCTTGTACGAATTTCTACTTTTTTGAGATTATTCTATGTTTTTACATTCATTCATAGAATTCGTACAAGGAGTAAGCACGTATAAATATCCACTCGGTCATTACCCCCACTCTGAGGACGAATGCCAGTTGGGGTGACTATGCCTCGTCTCCTACTAGATCCAACCCGAACTCTGCAGACTGGGCAATTTAAAACGAAGGGCCCAGGGGAAAACATTTAACAACGTTAGAGTGAGTGGACAAAAATAAAATAAAATATTTATGTTTCCCCAAATTAATTTCTAAGGAAAAATCGAATGCATGCCGCAAGCGATAAAACTTTTATCTCATAAAATATCGAGTCTCTCAGACTTTATAATATATGTATGTATTTACAGTCGTCCATACTCCCTATATAAATTCATGGGTCTATATAGGGCTACTACGCTCGCGTCCAACGCTCATGTCACGCCTTAATGCGGTGCTACACTACGCCATCAAGGTGGACAGACGGGTGTATATATATGTGTCCATACCCCCTATATGAATTAAACACTCAAATAGGGCTACTACGCTTACGTCCAACGCTCACGTCACACCATAATGCGGCTATATGCTGCGCCATTAAGGTGGACAGACACATATGGCTAGCTAGCATTTTCTATACATACTCTCTCATAAATACATATTTATATCCACCGAAAATCCCATTTTCGGTATCTCTCCAAGAGAAATAAAAATCGTCAACAAAATTAAAATTACGTCAAAATGCTCCACAACATTAATTGTTCATTCATGAACCATAGCATGCATATTATTTAAAACAAAAGTCCACTCACAAATTAGGCCTAAGCCTGATGTCGATCTGGGGCCTCGTCTGCTCGAAACTATATATATATCCAAATACAGCCTCTCAGGCTAAAATATATATATATATATATATATATATATATCAAAATACAGCCTCTCAGGCTAAAATATATACATATATTATAGAGTCTGAGAGACTCGATATTTTATGAGATAAAAGTTTTATCGCTTGCGGCATGCATTCGATTTTTCCTTAGAAATTAATTTGGGGAAACATAAATATTTTATTTTATTTTTGTCCACTCACTCTAACGTTGTTAAATGTTTTCCCCTGGGCCCTTCGTTTTAAATTGCCCAGTCTGCAGAGTTCGGGTTGGATCTAGTAGGAGACGAGGCATAGTCACCCGCATTTCCGCCAGTTTTCATCAGTAGGTTACATGTTTAACCTACTCGTATTTTCTTGCTTCCGCTAGTGTTTAGTAGCTCTGAATACTTTGGGATTATTGTATATTATGTGTAGAATTTCTGAAGGATAATTATGTGATGTTTGGAAGTGTTGAATTAAGAGTGAAATTTGGAATTTTCGAGTTAGGGTTGTCCATTTTCAAGGGAGGTTTGCCGAGTCCTTCGGTAAATTTTCCTTGGAGGTGGTCCCCGCACGACTTACTCCGGGTTTCAGGGTGAAATCTCGGGGTGGGTTGTGTCAGTTGGTATCAGAGCCTCTTCTACATTCCTGCTAGCGAGCGACCACCAATGATGTGCTGAATCATCCAGGAAAGTCACTGCCATCTTCACCTTCCTTTCTTCTGGCAACTCTGTGCTCGCAAAAACCTTTTCCATTTTGTCCACCCAAGTATAAGCATCAAGGGGTCCCTTGGCACCCTTGAACTCTCTTGCTCCAGCCTCATAAACTTCTCTCCTTTTCACCGTATGAGGTTGAGGAGCTCGATCCATGACATCCCTTAGCATATTCCCAATATCATCAACCAGTCCCCTGACCTAGAAAACTAAAGTGTTACTCTCATACTTGTATCCACAATGTGAGCTAAGTATGCCTGACAGCCTTTACTTAACAATTTCCTAGCAGTAATAGCTGATATCAAGCAACTCGAAATAACATCTCTTTCCCCTTGGAAAGCAACCTCAAAACCATCTAGACTTCGAAGCACCACTACTTTTTGAAAACAATCTACCATCAAGGTGGGTCATCTGGTAGCATTTGCAGGTTGCCAGAGTTGGTCGCCGGCCGCCGCTGCCGGCGGAGTCGCCGCCGGCGCCGCCGCCGAGAAAATGTTTTCGGTGGATATAAATATGTATTTATGAGAGAGTATGTATAGAAAATGCTAGCTAGCCATATGTGTCTGTCCACCTTAATGGCGCAGCATATAGCCGCATTATGGTGTGACGTGAGCGTTGGACGTAAGCGTAGTAGCCCTATTTGAGTGTTTAATTCATATAGGGGGTATGAACACATATATATACACCCGTCTGTCCACCTTGATGGCGTAGTGTAGCACCGCATTAAGGCGTGACATGAGCGTTGGACGCGAGCGTAGTAGCCCTATATAGACCCATGAATTTATATAGGGAGTATGGACGAGTGTAAATACATACATATATTATAGAGTCTGAGAGGCTGTATTTTGATATATATATATATATTTTAGCCTGAGAGGCTGTATTTGGATATATATATAGTTTCGAGCAGACGAGGCCCCAGATCGACATCAGGCTTAGGCCTAATTTGTGAGTGGACTTTTGTTTTAAATAATATGCATGCTATGGTTCATGAATGAACAATTAATGTTGTGGAGCATTTTGACGTCATTTTAATTTCCAAGAAAACGAATGCATGTCTTAAACGATAATTCTCTTATCGTTATAGACATGCATTCGTTTTCTTGGAAATTAAAATGACGTCAAAATGCTCCACAACATTAATTGTTCATTCATGAACCATAGCATGCATATTATTTAAAACAAAAGTCCACTCACAAATTAGGCCTAAGCCTGATGTCGATCTGGGGCCTCGTCTGCTCGAAACTATATATATATCCAAATACAGCCTCTCAGGCTAAAATATATATATATATATATCAAAATACAGCCTCTCAGACTCTATAATATATGTATGTATTTACACTCGTCCATACTCCTTATATAAATTCATGGGTCTATATAGGGCTAGTGGATATTTATACGTTATATGCTGTATATGTACATGCCCACCTCCAATCTAACACGAGGCCTTTTGGTGGCTCAGCGGCTTCGGAGGGGATGGGTACTCCGAGGTTAAGCATGTTGATGCTAGAGCAATCACAGGATGGGTGACCTACTGGGAAGCTGCTCCTGAGCTGCCGGAAACAAAACCGTGAGGGCCGGTGGGCCCAAAGCGGACAATATCGTGTTACGGCGGAGCGAGTCTGGGGATGTGACAAATGGTATCAGAGCCACTCTGCCGTGTGGTGCGAGTGTGCCGACGAGGGCGTCGGGCTCCCAAGGGGGGTGGATTGTAATATCCCACATCGGCCAAACGGAGAGGGGTTATATGCTGTATATGTACATGCCCACCTCCAATCTAACACGAGGCTTTTTGGTGGCTCAGCGGCTTCGGAGGGGATGGGTACTCCGAGGTGAAGCATGTTGATGTTAGAGCAATCCCAGGATGGGTGACCTACTGGGAAGCTGCTCCTGAGCTGCCGGAAACAAAACCGTGAGGGCCGGTGGGCCCAAAGCGGACAATATCGTGTTACGGCGGAGCGAGTCTTGGGATGTGACAAATGGTATTAGAGCCACTCTGCCGTGTGGTGCGAGTGTGCCGACGAGGGCGTCGGGCTCCCAAGGGGGGTGGATTGTAATATCCCACATCGGCCAAACGGAGAGGGGTTATATGCTGTATATGTACATGCCCACCTCCAATCTAACACGAGGCCTTTTGGTGGCTCAGCGGCTTCGGAGGGGATGGGTACTCCGAGGTGAAGCATGTTGATGCTAGAGCAATCCCAGGATGGGTGACCTACTGGGAAGCTGCTCCTGAGCTGCCGGAAACAAAACCGTGAGGGCCGGTGGGCCCAAAGCGGACAATATCGTGTTACGGTGGAGTGGGTCCTGGGATGTGACACGAGCTGTGGAGTTTGCTCCGCGCACAAGGACACACAAGGACTTTAATTGTCGCGTGAGTTGAGAAGTTCACTCCGCGCACAAGGACTTTAATTGTCGCGCGAGCTGCTCCGCGGACAAGGACGATGTCGGTGACATACGCGAGATGGGTCATGTACCTGGGTGTTACATCTTGTGTTACTACTCGATTGACGGGGTGTTAACGCTGTCTGTGGTTTATCAAGCCACTTGCTCCGTTTTTAAAGCGATGATATAAAATTCGTCTTTCGGTTGATTACTTATGCCTATTGGTGGAACTCAGCCAAGGTGGTTTTTTGTTTTTTTACTTTGTACGATTTCGGTGACTCTCACCCGAGATGGATCTTACACTTAGTCTTATGATCTCGGTAACATTCACCCAAGATGGGTCTTGCACTTGTGATCTGGATGACTCTCACCCAAGATGGGTCTTACTCTTGGTCTGATGGTCTTGGTGACTTTCACCCGAGATGGGTCTTGCACTAATGATCTCGGTGACTCTCACTCGAGATGGATCTTACACTTGGTCTTATGATCTCAGTGACATTCACCCAAGATGGGTCTTGCACTTGTGATCTCGGTGACTCTCACCCGAGATAGGTCATACTCTTGGTCTTATGGTCTCGGTGACTTTCAGCCGAGATGGGTCTTGCATTAATGATCTCGGTGACTCTCACCCGAGATGGGTCTTACACTTCTTGAGGTTTGTGCGTTGCTGTGGTAGGGGCATTAAATGCATGTTCACCAGATGTAGCGATATTCCTGGGGATAACTGCCAAGCATTCAATGCACATCGCTTCACTCTTTCTATTTCTACCTGTCCCGGGGTCACGAGTCAGGAGGTCGAATTCTTGAGTCTGAGTCTTACACCTACACAAATAGCAATGCGTCAGGAGTCGGGACTGGGTGGCCCAGTCTTCGACTCTTCGATGCTTAAGTTAGCGTTTAATTGCTATTCGCAGAGTACGGGAGTTTGGAAGGAGTTTAGGTGGACTTACTTCTCCGGGGAGTTTGTGCCTGTTTTATAGGCCAATGTTAGGCGTTGCGGCCTCAGTCCTCGATGAGGGACTGTCTGTGGTCCTCTGTGGTACCTCCCCTTTTGGGGGTGTTTTGCCGCCGGAGAGTGGGTCTGGCAGGTGGATTGCTGCCGGACCTTCACTCTTTGGATACCCTTGAAGGGTTCGCCGGTGCTGCCTTTCCCGGAATGATCACCGGCGACCGGGTAATTGTGCCATATGCTCGGCTTGGCTAAGCATTTTAGCTGTGTACTAACAAGTCCGCAGTCCGAGAGAGCTCTTGGGTGGGGAGTTATTCCCTAGATGCCGAGAATATGTTTTACCTGGGTGTTGCAGGCATGGTGTCGAGTCCCTAAGTCCCCATGCGAGGGTCGCGAGGTGACGGGGGAAGGTTCCGAGAATTTGAAGCAGACCATCTCGTCATGTCGCACGTGTGTCATAAATGGCCAGTTTATGAGGGGCACATGGTCATTCACGCCGAGTGTTAAGGTCGTAACAGTTCGCGGTGGTGGGCGTAACGGTTCGCGCTGGTGGCGTAGCGGTTCACGCTAGTGGCGTAACAGTTCGCTCTAGTGGGCGGAAAGGTTGATGCTTGTGGCGTAACTGTCCGCGTTGGTGGCGTGACGGTTCGCGCTAGTGGCGTACCAGCTCGCGCTAGTAGGCCGAATGGTTCGCGTTGGTGGCGTAACTGTCCGCGCTGGTGGAGTGACAGTTCGCGCTAGTGGCGTAACGGTTTGCGTTAGTGGCGTAACGGTTCACGCCTTTATGTTGTTTTCTTCGCCCCACATGTGCGTAGTTAACACGCGTGTGTAGATGCGTGGGGGAGTCGTAAATGCATGTACGATCGTGGTCCACGTGGCTGTGCCCTGACTGTATAGGGTGGTAGGGTCTGGGCGGGATGTCTATAAATAGACCTGTGGGGACTGGAAGAGGAAGTTATTCTCGATTTTCTGCAGAGGTTTTTTGGTCGGGTTGTGAAATCAAAGCTGGGGAACGTCCAATTTCACCCTCGGTCGATTGGGTGCGAGCGCTCGGGTGTTTGCAACCAGCTTCACTGCCACTACGCGTATCCCCCGTTTCATGGTATGAACTTGTCAATTTTTGTTTTGTTGCTGGGCTTGTGTTTTGTTATCTGGAGTTGATAGGGATTGTTCGCATTTTTGTGATGTTGGTAGGAGTTCTAGAGTAAGGGATTGATTGGTTTGCTGTTGGGTTGGTTAGGGTTAAGGTAGTGAGTGTCAAACTTGTGAGGGTGTAGGGTATGACAGATTCGGTGTGGGTGTCCAGCGAAGAGATGGTGCCTGTCTCTAGTTCGCCTGATTCTGATTCGGACACCTTGCACCGGTGGGAGGAGTTAGATGAGCTTATGGCGGAAATTGCCGTTGATTTAGGAGAAGGCATCCCTGTTACGGATGTCGGGTCTCACGTGTCCTTGTCTGACCCTCTCTTGCAGGAGGTAGAGGATTTTAGCATGGCGAGATCTCGGGAGGAGAGGATGATTCGTTTTGGGAACCTACTGCCAAGAGTATGACCTCGTCGGAGCTTGAAGAACTTCGACAGAATTGGAGTATTCCTAATGAGGTCTTGTTGCGGCCGCTTGGCCGAGGTGTGAAGTTTTGGGACCCGCCGGGCAATTTCACGTTGGTATACGAGTACTAACTTAGATGCGGGCTGATGTTCCCGCTGCCCCCATTTGTGCAGTACATACTGGCCTGTTTGCATATCGCCCCGGGGCAAGTCACCCCCAATATGTTAAGGCAGATATTGGGGACGGGGGTGCTTTTTCGCCTTCTGAGGCAGGAGTTCCCCAATTTTGAGGAGTTTAATGCCTGCTGGCATATGGGGTGGTGTGCAAAGAAGGGCAACTGGGGCTGCATGTCGATGAAGTCCCGGGGGAAGTTTAAAGTCTTGGTGGAAGACTTGCTGACGTCGAAAAATGAGAATTGGTGATGGAAGTGTTTTCTAGTGGGGGTTGCAGTGGCAGGAGTGGCATGGACATCCCTTCCGGGTGCCCGGGGCTTTCCAGAAAATAGGTACCGTGTTCTTGGGTCTTTGTGGTTCTTTACTTTGTTCTGTTCTGCCCATGTTGACTGCTGGCTTTGTGTAGTGCCCCAAGAATATAACCTAACCGAGCTGATGGAGCGTCGGATATGCCGGGTGACATACGCGTTCGAGTGTAGGAGCTCGTATCGGATATGCCGTCTTCGCATATATAGTCATTTCGGTTACTCCCGGGTTCCGGGTCTGTATGTTGGTTGTTGTGTTCCCTTTGTACGCTTGCTGGTCTCTTTCTGACCTTTTTTTTTTTATGCTTGCTGCAGTGACGATGCCACGGGATGGCGGATTGCGGAAGAAGGAAGGTCCATATGACAAGATGTCGGATAAGGACGTGTTGGAGGGGTTGCGTGCCGAAGCTGACCACGCCAAGCGGTATGACTTCGACCTGGAGACCGGCGAGGGGAAGGAGGTGGAGCTGGGTAAGTGTGAAGATTTTTTGAGATTGAATCTGGCGGATGAGAATTACGCCTACGTGCCTCCCTTGGTGGCAGAAGCAATGGACACACAGACAGAGGGTGGTGATCGCGAGGACGAACAAAGTCAGTCCCCGGTGGAGGATACTGTCGCGGAGCCAAAGGGTGTGGAGGACTTGGTTTTGGAGGATGTGGGCGAGCCTCGCTCAGGTTTCGGAGATGTGGTGGAGGAGTTAGCGGATCCTGTTGAAGAGATTGGTGCGGCGAGGTCGCGGAAGAGGAGGGAGAGTGTCGGGCCAGCTTGCGGGGGCCAATCTAAGAAGTCGCGGAGTGAAGGGCGTTCCGGGAGTTCAAGTAGCTTAGCTGGGATCACCCAAGCTTTAGAAGGGCGTTCCGGGAGTTCAAGTAGCTTAGCCCAGATGGCATACAACATGCATCATCGCTCCCGCGACATGCATGCTTTGGAGGAGGTGGATCCGCTGGCTGGCGTTGCACTCGCCAAGGAGAAACTGACGCGGGTAAGTATTTGCAACCTTTTTTTTTTGTTAGGCTTGGGCTTATACGTGTTGCCTTGTACTTGTAGGCGACATTGCTAATGTATGCTGCGAGTGAGAGGGTAGCCACCCACTGGCAGGAGGATGCCGAGGCGAAGTGCCAGCGACTGAGGGAGGCGGAGGAGAACAACCGCGCCCTGGCGGAGCGTCTAGAGCAGTTGGAGCAGGATGCTGCTGTTTGCCGAGACCAGGCTGCCGCCGCGAGGAAAGTTGTAGCGGAGCTGAAGAAGGCGATGCAGAAGAAGGATGAGCAAGTGGAGGTTGGGTAGTTGGCGATAGCCAAGGCAGCGTCCTTGGAGACTGAGGTGGCGAGGCTGACTCAGTCGCTGGCGGAGTTGGAGATGTCTTGGAAGGCTAAGTATGGACGAGCTGCCAGGGTAGGGGAGAGGTTGTTTCGCGAGAGTGAGGCATACAAGCAGCAGCTAAGGGGTGCCTAGAATAAAGTTTAGGATGAGCTGAGCCGGACTGGTTGCCAGGCGGGCTAGATTAATGAGGCGGCCATGCGTAAGTGGTATGCCGATAGAGATGCTGCAAAGAAGGCGTGGGAACAGATGACGCCTGAATAAAGGGAGCAAGCCGAGATCTCGCGGTCTTTGGCGAAGCAACATGAGGCTTAGCGTTCGACGTCCTCTGCTGGGCGGTAGGAGGTTCCAGCTGTGGGTGCGTCTCGGCCTCTGGCCTCTTTGGCTGCGTCACCCGTGAGGGCTGCTAGTCCTGACGGGTCCTTATCCACCCAAGTGGTGGTGTCCCAAGTTGTGTCTTCTGTTGTTGTGTCGTCTGATTCTCTAGTTGTGGGGCCCTTAGCGCCTGCTCGCCCCGAAACGCAAAAGTCCCCAGTGAAGAAGTCTCCTGGTCTGGAGGTGGCACAAGAGAGTTCGCTTGTGCGCCCCAATGTTGCTATGAGGCCTCCACTTATGTCACAGGACCGCGCGATGCACCTGTTTGGGAAGAGGGTTTCAGTGAATTTTAGCCAGTCTCGTGGCCATGGTAGTGGGTCGAAGAGTGGGGGGAGTGTGAACAAGTCTAGCGGCTCATCTTCTGGGGGAAAATGACAGATGTAAGTGGAGTGGTTAGCGATGTTGAATATGTAGGTGTAGGGAAAGAGAAAATTTGTGCCTTGAAAATTTGTAAGTGGCGTGGTTAGCGATGTTGAATATGTTTGAAATATATGAATTGCCTGGGAGTCCAGCTTGATACTTGGCGTTATGTTTAGCCATATTGTGTGTTTGTTTTGCCTTTGATGAATGCTTTTGTTTGTGGTCCCGTGTTGTTGGGACTTAGTTCAGCATGTTGGGATGATAAAACGATTCATCTCATTTAGATTTGGCCACAAATGGGCAAGGTGTACATATTGTTGGAGCCGCTACTGGGCGAGAATACACAAGTATCGGCTATGATGCCGGGTTTAAAATTGATCAACTGGGGTAGAGATGGAGGTGGCGAGGGTTCAAGGGGCGAGGTAGCACGCGACCATCACAGTCTCTGAGATAGAATGTGGCAGGTCCTAGAGTGTTAACTATCTCAAGTGGGCCTTCCCACTTTGCCTTGAGGCCAGTGGGCCTTCCCACTTTGCCTTTAGGGGGTGGGGGATGACCTCTTTCATGACCCAATCGCCTACTTTCAGCGGGCGGGGGACGACTTTTTTGTTATAATACTTGGCGATTTTTTGCTTGTTGTTTATGGTCCTGAGGTGCGCCTTGTCTGTCAAGACCCACCCCGAATTTCACCTTGAAACCCGAAGTAAGTCTTGCAGGGACCACCTCCAAGGAAAATTTACCGATAAGCTAGGTAAACCTCCCTTGAAAATGGACAACCCTAACCTAGAAAAGTAAAGTGTTACTTTCCTAAATATTATTGAGCATCCTCCAAAACAACCCACAATTATACGAAATTGAGAATATAATTACAAACTTCGTATATTCTAAAATAAAACATAAGTCTTAGCACACCACTAGAAAAATTATGCGATGAACACCAAAGAGTATTCAGAGCTACTAACTACTAGAGGAGCCGGAAAATACCTTAGTACGTTAAACAGGTAACCTACTGGTGAAATGTGGCTGAGAAATGAGTAACTATGCATCGTCGTCTCCTAGTCGTACTAACCTGAACTCTGCAGACTGGGCATTTTTAAAGCGAAGAGCCCAGAGGAAAAACATTCCCAAAAATTAGAGTGAGTGGACAAAAATAAATAAAGAAAATATTTTTCAACATTTATGCTTTCCCAATTTTAATTCAAAGAAAACGAATGCATGTCTCAAACGATAATTCTTTTATCTCATAAATATCGAGCCTTTTCAGCTCAAAACTATAAATATCAAAATATGTATGTATTTACACTCGCCCATACTCCCTATATAAATTAATAATAATCTACATAGGGCTACTACGCTCGCGTCCAACGCTCATGTCACGCCTTAATGCGGTGATACACTATGCCATTAAGGTGGACAGACGAGTGTATAAATATGTGCCCATACCCCCTATATGAATTAAACACTCATATAACGCTATTACGCTTGCGTCCAACGCTCACGTCACACCATAATGCAGTTATATATACTATGTCATTAAGGTGGACAGACACATATCGCTAGCTAGCATTTATATACATACTCTCTTTAAAAATATATTACAATTTACTGAAAATCTCATTTTCGGTAACTCACCACAATGAGTAAAATCGTCAAATAAAAATGACGACCAATGCTCCAACCAAATAAACAATTGCATGCACATTATTTAAACCAAAAGTCCACTCACAAATTAGGCCTAAGCCTCTTCTGCTCGAGCTTCCTCACGTCCTGATCCAAGAACATAATTAAATCCTCAACTATATACCAACGCTTATTTAAAAATAAGCAAAATTAAATGTGTCTTTATCTACTCTCATTCTTGCCCAACTATGCAAATCTTAAAATTGATACCGTCCAAACTTCACCACAAATATCAGCGGCCTTAAATCCACCTTCTGTCAAGACCCACCCCGAATTTCACCCTGAAACCCGAGGTAAGTCCTGCGGGGACCACCTCCAAGGAAAATTTACCGAAGAACTCGGCAAACCTCCCTTGAAAATGGACAACCCTAACCTGGAAAAATATAGAACACCCTCTTAACCAATATATCAATCTTCAACTCAATCCAAATAACCGAATAAAATAATACACAATTATTTTTCCGAAAGTATTCAGAGCTACTACAAGAAAGACAACGGAAGCTGATAAAAATCCTAGTGATTTAAACAGATAACCTGCTGGCGAACAGTAGCGGAAAGATGGGTGACTATGCCTCGTCGCCTTCTTCTAGACCCCACCCGAACTCTGCAGACTGGGCATTTAAAAACGAAGGAAAGGCCCAGGGGAAACATATTTAATTACGTCAGAGTGAGTGGACAAAAGTAATCTCGACAAACAATAATATTTCCCCAAAAAAACTTTCAAGGAAAGCGCTATGCAAGCGACAGCTCAAAAACTGGCAAGGACACGACTAGTTCCGGCTAGTCTCCAAAACTTAAACAAATACAGCATCTCGAGCTAAATTAATAAAAATATCAGTATGTATATACACTCGTCTACTCCTTGTATGATTTCTTTGAAGAGATAAAAGAAAAACAGAAATTCATACAAGGCTACTACGCTCGCGTCTAACGCTCACGTCACCCGATAATGGCATTTTTCCTCATTATGGGGGAAACGCCCGAGTGGATATATATATATATACGTGCTTACTCCTTGTACGAATTCTAGGAATGAATACAAAAAAAATAGAAAGTCGTACAAGGCTACGACGCTTGCGTCTAACGCTCACGTCACCCCATAATGGCATTTTTCCTCATTATGGGGGGAAATCACGTATTGCTAGCTAGTGTTTACTTATATACATACTATTCTCATAAACGTCAATAAATGAGTATAAACACCGAAATTCTCAATTTCCAGTTAAATTCCAACAAAATGAATTATTCAACAATAAAACATTATTTAAAAACAAAGGTCCACTCACAACTTAGGCCTAAGCTTGATGTCGGTCTGAGGTCTCCTCCGCTCGGGCCTTCTCACGTCCTGTTCCAAAACATAAATAAATCTTTAAATAAAACACCGACGCTTAAAGAAAATAGGCATAATTAAATATGAGATTTTCGCGCTCAACCATGCATATCGCCTTAAATCTTAACTTCACTGCCAACCATAATTCTCCATAAAAACCGACATCCAAAAACATCACCTTCCACCGTCCTAATCATAAATAATCCAATAGCCGGATTTTAACTTAATAATCCGCCAAAAATACCAAACTTTAACAATTTCCAAACCTATCCAAAACTCCTCCAAAAATTCTAAAACTCATTCCATTAAACTCCTCATAAAATTCCCCACTAAAAACAATTATTCAGCGGCGGCGCCGGCGCCGGCCAGCTCCGGCGACCTCCAATGCTCACGAAAATTTGACAGCACCTTCCTCTACAACATTCCTAACTAGCACAAACTCCAATTCTAAGCCTAACCATGTCAATCGAACGAAAAACAACAATAAAAGCCCTAGAAAATTCAAACACCGATTTCTCCTTACCCAAGCCGAATCGGGAAGAAACCTTCGGAGGGATTGGAGCACGGGAGGAGGGCTTCCTTTTGAGCCAAGGGGCTCTGGCTATGGCGGCCGGAGGAGGGAGTTCTGGCGAGAAAACCAATCCGGCAATCGGAGCTTTCGGGGTTGTTTTCTCCTTCACGGCGGCGCTAGGGAGGTTGCCACCGGTCTAGAACGGAAGCTGGGTCGGAGACCGATCGATTGGGACCGGTGCGGCGGCGAACGATGGCCGGACGGCGGCGGACGGGCGGCCGAAAGTTCCGGCAGGGAGAGGCTCGGGGAGAGAGAGAGGAAAACAGGAGGAAGAGAGAGAAAGGAGAGAGGGAAATGGGTTGGGCTCGGCCCAGCCGGTCCAACACCATAATATACCCAATCCAAAATTCAACACCCCAAAAATAATACCCTAATAAAAATTACTTTTTACTAGCTAAAATTTACCATTTTTACCGTCGTCACAATTTTCTCCTACGAATAATTCTTTCGAAATATTCATCCCTCAACACACCTCTAGGGACCTTAGGACTAAAAATCCAATGACGAAGACGGTAAAATTCTTATTACCACAATGCTACAAATTAAGGTAAATTTAAGAGTCGGGGCGTGACACCTTCTACGGCCGAAACAAGAATAATCTGACTGCCGGATTCTATCCAAATTAACGGCCAAAATACCAAACTTCGAAAAATCTCAAACCTATCCAAAATTCCTCCAAAAATTCCTAAATTCACATCATTAACCTCTCCTTAATATTCCACATTTAAAACCATAAAATTCCCCAAAACAGCGGCCGACTCCGGCGACCTCCAATAGCTACCAAATTTTAACAGCATCTTCCTCTCAATCTCCTCTACATCTTTCCTAACTAGCACAAACACCAATTCCAAGCCTAACTATGCCAATCGAACGAAAACATCTAATAAGCCCGAGAATTTCTTTTACCGATTTCTCCTTACCTAGCTCAAGAGGGAGGGAGTCCTTTGGAGGGATGAACGTACGGGAGGAGGGCTTCCTTTTGAGCCTACCAGCTCCAGCTATAGCAGCCGGAGGAGGAAGTTCCGGCGAGAAAACCACCACGGCAGTCGGACCTTCCGGGGTTGATTTCTCCTTCACAGTGGTGCTAGGGAGGCTGCCACCAGTCTAGAATAGAAACTGGGTCGGAGGCCTACCGGTTGGGATTGGTGCAGCGGCGAACGGTGGCCGGACAGCGTTGGACGGACGGAATGAATTTCCGGTAGGGAGGAGGAATCGGGAGCGGGTGCGGGGGAGAGAGAGAGAGAGAGAGAGAGAGAGAGAGAGAGAGAGAGAGAAATGATTTTGGGCTTTGACCAAAAACAAGGGCCCGATCCAACTTAAACATAACACAACTCCAAAATTTAACACCCCAAAATAATACTCCAATAAAACTGACCTTTTTAATTGATAACTTTTCCATGCTAACTCTGATTTTAACGCATAGCATGTCTACGAACTCGTAATAACATCCTCTACGACTTTCATGAAGAAAGTTTTCCCAAATTCTAAACAGAAGCAAAAGTCAACTTTTTGAGTCTTAAATAGTAAACGGTTACATAAAACGGCAAAAAGACCAAAATAATACCAAAGTAAATAACCGTAAAATAACTTAAGAACCGGGGCGTGACATTGTCCCGGCGTTCCTCCAGGAGGTCCATGTTAAGTCGTAACCCGATTGTATTTGTCTTGGGGTCATAGGCTGTGACACATTCACTCGGGACCTCCACTTCCACTGGTATCACCGCTTCGGTGCCATAAGCCAAGAGGTATGGGGATTCCCCTATGGCCGTTGTGGGGGATGTGCGGAGTGTCCAGAGGATGTCTGGAAGCTTGGCTGCCCACAACCCTTTGGCCTCTTCCAGGCTTTTCTTCAAGTTTTGTTTGATGAGCTTGTTTATGGCTTCCACTTGGCCATTAGTCTGGGGATGTGCTGGGGAGGCATAAAAGATTGATGTTCCCTGATCTTATAGGAATTCCCAGAATGTGTCATTGTCAAACTGGGTTCTGTTGTCGGTGATGATGGTCTGGGGCACCCCGAATCGACAGTATAAGTTTCGCCATAAGAAGTTTATCACTTTTTCAGTGGTGATTGTGGCAAGGGGCTCTGCTTCTATCCATTTTGTGTTGTAATCCACAATGACAATGACATACTTGAATTGTCCCGGGGCTGTGGGGAGTTGCCCTACGAAATCGAGTCCCCACTGGCTGAAAGGGACTGGTGAGATGATAATAGAGAGGGGCACTGGGGGATGATGTGCAAAATCTGCAAATTTATGGCATTGAAGGCATGCTTGGACAATTGCCTTGGCATCTTGCTCTAAGGTTGGCCAATAATACCCCGCGTGAAGCGCTTTGAAAATGAGGTTTCGGGCCCCTGCATGGTTCCCACAAATGCCACTGTGAAGCGACTTTAGCACTTTGTGTCCTTCTGCCGTGAGGAGGCATCTCAGTAGGAGACATGACTAGCCTCGGCAATACAGTTTTCTACCCTTGAGCAAGTAAAGTGAGGCTTTGCGGCGTAGCCGCTATGCTTCACTCTTGTCTTGTTGTAGGGTGTCATTAGAAAGGAAAGCGACAAATGGGTCCATCCATAAGGGCTGGTCAATGGGCTCGAGGGCAAAGATTTCTGAATAAGCCTTTGAGATGCTAGGCTTGTCCAGCATCTCGATGTGCACATCAGGTGGCGTGGACTCGGAGGGAGTTGTGGCAAGTCTCGCGAGAGCATCGGCCTTGGAGTTTTTTGCTCGCGGGATTTGGGTTAGTTTGTATGAATTGAAGTGCTGCAGGAAGGCGCCTGCGAGACTTTTGTAGGATCCCAAGTTGTGCTGGTTGGCCTTGAAGTCGCCTGCCACCTGACTGACTACAAGATGAGAATTAATGAAGATGTGGAGGTGCCAGGCTCCGAGTTCTCGACAGAGCTGAATGCCTGCTATGAGGGCTTCGTATTCAGCTATGTTTTTGGAGGCTTTGAATTCAATCCGGAGAGCATACTCATACGAGTTGCCCTCTGGGTCTGTGATTATGATTTCTGCTCCGTTGAGTCTGTGGTTAGAGGATCCGTCAACATGGAGTTCCTAGATGGCGTCCCGAGTGGGGGCGTCTGGGTGTGGACCGTCATTGGCCAAGGGGATAAACTCAGCAATAAAATCTGCAGCTGCCTGCCCTTTGATAGCCAATCTCGGCTTGAAATACAAGTCAAATTCTCCCAGCTCAATTGCCCATTTTACCATGCGGCCTGAGGTTTCAGGTTTCTGCAGTATTTGCCGTAAGGGATGGTTAGTTAACACATGGATTGTGTGGGCTTGGAAATACTGTCTGAGTTTCCTGGCAGCAGTGATGAGGGCGAGAGCGAGTTTCTCCTCTATGTCTGGGTAACAAGTCTCGAGATCTGTAAATCCTCTGCCACAGTAATAGACCGGGAGCTCGTTATCATGCTCATGGCGTGTAAGGGCAGCACTGATGGCAGTGGCGGAAACAGCCAAATACAGGTAAAACACTTCTCCTGGGACTGGCTTGGATAGTAGAGGGACCTCTGCAAGGTAGGCCTTGATACTGTTGAAGGCGCCGTCATGTTCCGGGCCCCATGTGATATCCTTTTTATGCTGTGCTTTGAGCAGTTGGAAGAAGGGATTGCACTTGTCCGTGAGGCGGGAGATGAAACGTGCCAGAGCTACCAAGCGTCCCGTGATGCACTAGACCTCATTCCGGGAGGTCGGGACAGTCATGTTAAGTATGGCCTGTACTTTTTCTGGGTTGGCCTCAATGCCTCTTTCACTGACCATGAAGCCTAGGAACTTGCCGCCCCCAATGGCTAGGATACACTTCTGTGGGTTGAGGCGCATCCCGTGAGCCAGGAGCTTAGTGAATACTTTGCTAAGGTTGGCAATGTGGTCGCCCTCTGTCTTGCTCTTGACCAACATGTCATCGACATATACTTCCATGGCTTCTCCAATTTCATCTTCAAACATGGCGTTTACTAGCCTTTGATAGGTTGCCCCTGCATTCTTGAGGCTGAAAGGCATGACCTCGTAACAATATAGTCCCTTGTCCGTGACAAAGGTAGTGTGAGTCTGATCCGCGGGGTGCATTTTGATCTGATTATAGCCCGAGTAAGCATCGAGGAAGCTGAGCATCTTGTAGCCAACTGTGGAATCAACCAACTGGTCAATCTGTGGCAATGGGAAGCTGTCCATGGGGCATGCCTTGTTAAGGTTTGTGTAGTCCACACACATTCGCCACTTGCCGTGAGGCTTGGGGACCATGACTACATTGGAGACCCATGTTGGGTAAGAAACCTCACGTATGAACTTGATTTCTTTGAGCCGTTGGACCTTGGCTTGGATAGCTTGATACTTGTCTATGTGGAAGGCACGTCTTTTTTGTTTGACAGGGGGGTGGTCTTGAAGGATGTTTAGCTTGTGGGTGATGATATCAGGGGAGATGCCTGGCATGTCGGCATATGACCAAGCAAAAACTGTTTGTTTTTCTTGGAGGAAGGTAATGAGCTTTTGGCGGATTTCTGGGCTGAGATTCGTGCCAAGGCGAACTTTCCTTTCCGGGGCGGTAGGTGACAGGGATACCCATTCCGTGTCTTCCGCTAGATTAGGGCGCGGGGCCCTCTTCCCGCTCCCCTCAGGGTCGTTTCGCGGGTCATCGATGGGCTCTGAATGGCTGAGGGGCAACATCTCATAGGTATCCCGCCCCTGCTGGATGGCATTAAGAGGGCAATGCTCAATGGCTGCCCGATCACCCTAAATTGTCAAAATGCCTCCTGGGGTGGGTACCTTCATGAGTAGCATGTGGCCGGCGATAAAACACTACAGCCCCCAAAGAATGTCTCGACCTAAGATGAGGTTATAGGACGAGGGACAGTCGACTATTAGGAAGTGGGCTGTTATCTAAGAGCGGCGAGGAGCGGTTCCCACCGACACGGTTAGGCGGTCTGAGCCTAACGGCTACACTATCTCGTTAGAGAAGCTAACAAGGGGATCATGGTTGTTGTACAATTTGGCTCGGTCCCGCCGGAGCCCTCTGTAACAGTCGGCAAACATGACACTGACGGTGGCCCCCGTGTCTACCAGGGCTCTATGGCACCTGTAATGATCCACCTGCACGTTTATTATGAATGGTTCACTGTGGTGGCAATTTATTGTATCCTCCCCTTTGCGAAATGTCACTTGATCCCACCCTGACGGGGTGATCGTGACACCTCGCTGGATGTCAAAGACTTCCAAGGGGGTCATGCATTGCCTTTTTGTAGAAGTCTGGCGAGGGGGGAGCCGCGGGGCTCTGCCATGCAGGGTTAGGATCTGGCCATGCACCTCGATGGCATTAGCTCTTGTTGTAGGAGTGCAATATTGGTGGAGTTGTCCATTCCGGACCAGATGTTCTATCGCATTGCGGAGGTCATGGCACTGTTTTGTTGTATGGCCATTATCATCATGATAAGCACAGTATTTATTACCCGTTGCCCGCTGAGGCTTTTTTTGATACTTGCTCTTAGGAGGTGGGGGAATGAGGTCTTTGTGCTTGGCCCATATGTCCGCGTATGTGGTGGTCAGAGTAGTGTGGACCTCGTAACGAGGTGGCGGGGAGGAACGGCGCTGTTGTTATGGAGGGCTCTGGTCCCTTGACCGATAAGGGTGGTCGCGGTTCCTCTGTCCCCCGTGACGACGGTCAGAACCGCGTCCCTGGTCCCGGGAGGAGCCATGTTGTTTACCCTTATCCTGCCCTCTGTCAAATTGCTCATACTTTTGCTGAGGTTGCTGCTTTGTGGGAGGAGGGGGGAGTGCTAATGTGGCTGGAGCAGAATGCCCAAAGGTGGCAAATTCAGCGCATGCCCACCGGACAGCCAGGTCCATCAAGGAATCATAGGAAGCTGGAGGGTTCCTGTTGACCTCCATTAAGAAATTGTTGGGGAGCAGGGCCTGGCGGAAAGCTTGCTCGGCAGCCCGAGGTTTCAGGTTGTGGCATCGCGCGGTGGCGGATTGCCACCGGGAAAGAAACTCATGGAGGTCTTCTCCGTCCTTCTGCTTGATGTCGAACAGGGCGTCCACACTGCGGTAAATACTGGCATGAAGTATAAAGCGGTTGAGGAAGCGTTCCGAGAGTTGGTCAAAGTTGTCAATGGAGTTGGGTGGTAGGTTGAGGATCCAGCTGAGTGCTTCGTCAAAGAGGGTCTCTTGGAAGGCATGGCAGGCCATGGCGTCTGTGTAGCGATTAGAGCTACATAGGGAGAGAAATGTCTCGAGATGGAGATGAGGGTCCCCCGTGCCCTCGGGGGGTCGCTTTTCCACTTGTACCCGTGGCGTGAAGGAACTTGGGCGATGTCCATACCCAGAGAATAGAGGTCACGGACTCCCGCAACTCTCGACCCCTTCAATCCGCGAAGCCAACTGAGTGACAGATTGGCTAATCTGGAGCAGCAGGCGGGTTTGCATGTCGAGAGGTGGGTTGGGGGCGTTGGCAGAGGTAGGGGTGGGGACAGGCGGAGCAGATGGGTCTAGTTGATTTAGCAAGAGAGGGGGTTCATTGGGGAACGCAGATGGTTGAGGGGCTGGGAGTGGAAAAGATGGGTTTGTAAGTGGGTGGGTGACGTAGATGATCTGGTTAGGGCCTCCTGAGATCACGGAACTACTCTGGCCTTGGTTAGGAAAAGATGTGGTGGCGGGATCTAGGGTACCAACGACCCGTGCCACGCGGTCCAAGCTGTCGTTGTACACGTTACGATTGTCTAACGTGGCGCGGAGCAAGAATTGTTCCTTTTCCAACTCGGCAATGCATACCCGGTACGCTTCAGCCTCCGCCCTCTCTCTGGCCGCTTGCTTGCGAAACGAATGGAAGTCTCGCTTTAGAATTTTGAGGGCCGTGGAGGGGTCGGGATGGCTAATGGAGGTTGCATTGCTGGTTTGGGGAAGGGATGTATCTCCAGATTGGAAAAGTTCTTTCTCTATCTTAGTGCCAGGGTCATTGGGGTCATCTACGGTTTCTACCATTATTTCGAGCTAAATGCTAGTTCCACAAGAGAGCCCCCCTCCTTCTAGCGCCACTTGTTTCTACTAGTCCCGGCGTCACGAGTCGGGAGGTCGAATTCTTGAGTCCGAGTCTTGCACCTAGACAAATAGCAATGCGTCAGGATTCGGGATTGGGTGGCCCAGTTTTTGACTCTCCGATGCTTAAGTTAGCGTTTAGTTGCTATTCGCAGAGTACGGGAGTTTGGAAGGAGTTTTGGTGGACTTACTTCTCCGGGGAGTTTGTGCCTGTTTTATAGGCCAATTTTAGGCGTTGCGGCCTCAGTCCTCGATGAGGGACTGTCTGTGGTCCTCTGCGGTACCTCCCCTTTGGGGGGGTGTTTTGCCACCGGAAAGTGGGTCTGGCAGGTGGATTGTTGCCGGACCTTCAATCTTTGGATACCCTAGAAGGGCTCGCCGGTGCTGCCTTTCCCGGAATTACTCCGGCGACCGGGTAATTGGCTGTGTACTAACACTTTCCTTCTTCAAGAAGCTTCGGCGGTTGAAAATACGTGGCACCATCCTACGGTTGGATCGGTTGGCTAGGGGTGCCTCGTTTTCGTTTACTGGTTTTTAATGCGCCGGCTCGTGGATCGAGACGACTTCTCGCTGTCGCTGAGTATAAATTCTTCCCCCCTTTTTCTTCTACGCTTCACTCTCAACTCTCTCTCTAGTCGCTTTTTTTGTTCTCTCTACTTCGCTGTCTCTACTGTTGTCTGCGTCTGTGTTTCTCTCCGTCTCGCTGCTTCTCTGTCTCTGTGTTTATGATAGGAGCATAAAATGCGACATTCTTAATGTGTTATTACCTCCATTTGTACTTTGATTATCTCTTATTGTCATAGAATAGAGTTATAATGTAGAGTCGAAAGTTTTTGGTAGAGTTGTGTGTAAAACGTGTTGAACATATAGGAACGATATAGAAAATTGTCATAAGCCGATTTGTGGAGCCTTAGATGTTCTTATGATTCTGTAAAGCTTTTACATTATCACAAATTGAGTTAACTCTCTGATACTCAGGTGACATGCAGAAGAGTTCATGGGAGAAAGAATCAGGAGAATTGGAGTTATGCCGGAATCATTGAGGAAGGTCAGACTGCCAGAACATAGTAACCTGTTGCCTGCCGAGAGAAGTGTTCCTGATGGACCTCGGGAAGCAAAGCAGCTGATCCATGAAGCCTAGTCCAAGAAAAGAGATGTCTAAACCAAGTCCAACATGGAGAAGAAGATCTAAATTCGGCAGAATAAAAAGAAATGTCCAAGTCTTGATTCCTAATTAATTTCGGGAAACTTCTTGTGCACATCTCACAACTTTAACGGGCTCTCCAGGACAGCTCACAATGAATCAGAAAACGTGCTAGATATGGATAGAGAGCTACAGGAGTCTAGTTTCCAAATCAATTGAAATCACCTCAATATCCATTTCCTAGAGGGAGTTATGACGAAATCATCAGACAGAGGTCATTGGGCCGAATTAAGAAAGACTAGGGAAACCTAAACCAACTGGGATTTTACTTGTGTGGCCAGCCTCTCTAGGGTTTTTCTTCCATATAAAGCATGACTTCATGGACAGAAAAGATCATCACTACTCTTGCAATTACATAGCCGAAATTCTACCAAACCCTATACAGAAAATTACTTAGCCGATCCATCCACCACAAACCACAAGAATCACTCCATCCTTCCACCGATTTTCCCCACACTTGCCGAATCTTCAAAGGTTGTAAAAGTGTGATTTTCTCATGGCTTCTTGTATTATTCTCTGTTTAGTTTCGAACTCTATTGTAATATACTTTTCGATTTTGGTTTTATTTATCAAACATGGTTTTCGGATTTCTTTGTGATCTTTGATTGTTCTATGTTTTGATTTGTAACTTCTTGAATATATGATGATTTCGTGATTTAGGTTTTGGGGCAGTAGCATTTTCTTATGTGTTTTTTGATTTCTAATTGATTAATTGTCATGAATTCATGCATCTAAATCAATCCTTGAGGCTGCCTCGGCCATGGTTGTCCTGAAGGTGCGGTTTCATCTACCATAATAATTTTGGTTCGATTCATACGCAAAGTTGTCTTGGTCTTTGTTATTAACTTAGGGCAGATTTAATTATGATAATTTGCATGCTAATATGATGAGTGACGCCATGCCTTAGATCATGTTTTCGATTGATTCATGTGCTAAAGTGTTTTCTTGTTTAATCTCTACGCAACGTGTTTTTAAATGAGTTAGCATTCATGTTTAGGATCAAGCGCAAAGATGGTTCTAAATACCTGAGGAGTCTTAACAATTAGATAACCGCAAAGGCTCTAATTAGAATCGGAATTGGTTAGAGTCGAGGACAATTTGAACGTTGCTGCCCGGCCTTGCATGAAGTTGCTATGTGTTCTAGATGGTTTTTCATGTTACGTGTTGCATGAGTATGTTGATCACTTGTATATAATAATCTTAGGTTTAATTTTCAGTAGGTTATTCGTTAGAATTAATCAATCTTAAACCCCCAATATTTCGATGTATATATGTGAATACTTGTTTATAAGTTGTTTGGTTTCTCTTCTTTCGATCGCCCTTTGGTTTCCCCGGCTAGAACGATCCCTACTTGTCCATATTACTACGATTGCAGGGTAATTAAATTGAAGTTGTTTGACCTCGGTTACGCGACACGTCAGTTTCGCTGCTGCCGATCCCAACGATTGCGAGGTGTTACCGGAGGTCTGAGTTTCCGGCGTTGCTTCTACGTCAAAAATCTAGTAAGATTTTCTTCATTTTGCTGGGCTTTATGCTTGTTTCTGTTTTTTTTTTTTTTTTTTTTTTTTTTTGGTGCTCTGCGTTTGCGTTGCTTGTGTGTTTTTGGGTAGAACTGGAAATGTTAGCGTTCTATGGATTTCTGGGTGGAACCTGTGTTAACTTTGAATTAATTGGTACTCCCGGCGGCGTGTACTAATAGATCTTAGGGTTTGTTATGCTAGGGTAGATGGACTCCCGAAGTTCGACCGATCTAAGCGGAACGAGTACATCCTCTTGGCCGAGAGTGGACAACAACGAGAGGATGGAAGAGTACCTTAGTCGATCAACCCGCCTGGGGGAATTATCTTCAACCAAGCCTGCCGAGTTACACGAAGGTGTACCCACCAGAGATGTCAATTGGGTCTCGGGGGTTTTCCATGGCGTCCTGATGACCAACATCGCAAGCTCGGTAAGGCGATATATCTTGGAGGATGGCACCGTGTGTGACGAGCCCGGGGGTAGCATGTCTTCGGCCGAGATAGAGCAATTCCGCGAAGACTGGGGGATCCCGCCCACAGTTACCCTGCGCGGCTTGTACGAGGGAGAGCTGGCGTGCTGCCCGAGAGACGATTTCGTGGCGGTGCACGAGCACATGTTTAGGAACGATTTCTCCCTCTCGCTTCCTCAATGCGTGTAGTACCTACTGAGCATGCTTCAGCTTGCTCCCGGGCAGATTCCCCCAAACCAATGGCGCCAGTTGTTGTCTCTATGTTGTCTGTACTACTTGTCCGAGATGGGTTGGCTGACCATTAACGAATTCCGCGCCATGTACCGCCTCTTGTACTCGAAGATGCTGAACTGCAGAGGGTGTGTTTCGTTTGCTGCCCAGGATTACTTTCCTCCCGTCACTGATCTCCCGACATCCATAAATAACCATTGGCATGCAAAGGTCATGCTTGCCGGCGGTCGATGGCAAAGATACTGTCCGATGTACGTTGTGCCCAACCGGTTTAGATATATTCGGGAGCAGTCCTTCTCGCTGTCAGAGATCGAGAAGCGACGTATCGGGCGGATATATGCAGCCTGGCCCTCGGACGAGTATCGAAGCTCGTACAACCTGACCCGGTGGGCTGTCTTGGTCCACTGTGAACTCGGCCGTATGCCTGGTGGGGTTCCAAATTAGCGTTGCTTGTTTTCTATTCTCGCTTTTCATTGGCCTTTTATTCTTGGTACCCGTGATCTTGACTGTTGGTTTTATTTTCAGCTAGAATACCCATGCGAAAACACCGGGAGTCACACCCGAGTGATATGTAGTCCGACATGGATTTGCTGAGCAAACTCTTGGAGGTCGGGAAAAAGGCCTCCCGCACTGTGGTGGATCTTGCAGACTAAACTGCCCGTGTCTCGGATGAAGCTGTGCTTTTGGAGATTCCTGATGAAGGATATGGGAAACCGCCTTCGGACATAGATAGGCCCGCCAAGACCGGTGACACGTCCATTTGGGCGAGAAGAGGAAGAAACCCTCATCCAAGAAATCGAAGTCCCAGCGGGATGAAGGCGTGACTTTGACCGGATTGAGTATCTTTGGCACCTCGCCATCTCGGAAGAAGCAGAAGGGTGCCAGTTCCTCGGCCAGGAACCCAATTTCAATGAGCGCTCTCGCTCCGACACTTCCTCAAATTCAAAAGACCCCCATCAGGCAGATCCTAGACAAGTATGGGTGCGCGGACGAAAAATTTGTCCGTGCCATGGTGGGCGATCTGAAGGGTATTGAGTTGGACCGGATCAAGGTCGGGTCCAGCACTCCTCAAGAGAACCGACAGTATGCCCGGGAGACAATGATGAGGGTAATCTTCTCCCGAGTATTGTTGATGTTCTATCACTGTTCGGCATGTTGAACTAACTTTATTTGCTTGCAGGCTCTCTTTGTTGTCTATGCCATTCACGCCAGCGAGGATTCCAACGAGATGAAAGAACATCTGGCCAGTCTGAAAGGCCAGATCAGCTATCTCGGGGCAGAGAGGAAGAAAATAGAGAAGGACTTGGTGGCCGAGAGGAAGGAGAAACGCTTGTTCGCCGACAAGCTGGCCAAACTTAGCCTCCACACCAAAGAGCTGGAGGGAAAAGCTGCAAGGGTGATCGCGTTGGAGTGCGACATAGACGCGCTTCAGTGGGAGAGCGCGAAGCTGCAGTCTAGGCTGAAGGAGAGGGACGACCAGATAGCGAATCTGCAAATCCAGATCCCCGCTCAAGGCGAGCTTGCCGTTGCCTGGTTCAAAGAGTCAGAGGAGCTGAAGGCTATGCTCAAAGCATCCCGGGAGAGTGGGATTACCGAGCAATTCGGTGTCTGGAGCCACCTTGGGTACCTGGATAAGGCCAAGATGACGGCCGACTTGCTCGCTGCCCAAGAGGCCAAAGAGAGGGAGGCCAACTCTAGTGCCGCGGCCGAGAAAGAACCTGAAGCAGGTGAGCCATCCAGGAGAGTTGCTGAAGAAGGAATTGGCAGAGAGGATGACTTGGCTGAATCGTCCGGGGATGAGGGAGAGGATCCCGGCCAGTCATAGGCTGTAATTTATTTTGGTCGCCCTTGCTTTTGTATAACAATGGCCTCGTGTCGTATCTCGTTCATCACACATCCCGGTTGTTTTTGTAAATACCCATTGGTGGTATACCCCCGGCATCCCGGGTTTTAATTTATTATGCCTTGGCTAACCTTATTGCTTGCGTCGCCGTGTTATATATAATTTGTATTATGCCTGTCCTGCTTGGTGTTACTGTGGGACTTCAATAACTTTTGCTTCGAGGAAGATTACTTATCCCCTTCGACGTTACTCGGGATTGTATTGACTTATGCCTCCCGGTGGATTACCTATCATTAGAGTTTGAATTGAACTTTTCACTCTTATATTCATTCAAAAACGAATGGAGGCATCCTCCGGGACTAGGTGTTTCTTTTCTTCTCCCGAGGACAGTAACACTTACAACTAGACTTATTACAAAAATGGAATGGACCTCGGTCCTTCATACGGGGTAGAGTTTGAGGTGCTCCGTGTTCCAGGGCCGCCCGGTGACTACCTCATCCTGGTCCCGGAGAAAGAAAGTTGATGGGCCGACCTCTTCAATGATCTCGTACGGTCCCTCCCAGGTTGGGTCCAAGGCCGCCGTCTTTGTCATGTCTTTGTTACCCAGTCCCCCAGTCCCAATGTCCGGGTTCTGACCTTCCTATTGTAATTATAGACCTAGTTGTGCAAGTCTGCCCTCTCCCTTCTTTCCTCGATGAGATCGATATTTAACCGGAGGCCCTCCTCTTTGGTGGCGACATCAAAGTTCTCCACCCTTCCCGATCGTATCAATGTCTCGATTGGCAAAACAGCCTCCATGCCAAAAGCCATACTAAAAGGTGTTTCTCCCGTTGCTTCAGTTGTCGTGGTTCTGATTGCCCACAACACCTCCGGCAGCTTCTGCGCCCACAGACCCTTTGCGTCGTCCAACTTCTTCTTCAGTAGTTTTTTAATGATTTTGTTAACTGCCTCCACCTGACCGTTGGACTGAGCATGCGCCACCGAGGCGAAGACCATCTTAGTGCCCATGTCCTTCGCGAACTCGATGAGATGGTTATTGTTGAATTGTGTGCCATTGTCCGTGACAATTGTCTCCAGGACCCCGAATCGGCAATATATGTTTTTCATCAGGAAATTCTTCACACACTCGGTGGTTATCTTTCCCAAGGGCTCTGCCTCCACCCACTTGGTGTAGTAGTCAACAGCCACTATCACATATTTGAACTGTCCGGGTGCCGTTGGCAGAATCCCGATGAGATCAAGGCCCCACTGTGCGAAAGACCAGGGTGACAACAATACGGATAGAGCGATAGAAGGGGAGTGTATCCCGTTGGCATGCAAATGGCATTTTTGGCATCTCGCCGACATCTTATCTGCCATGGCGCCCATGTTGGGCCAGAAGAACCTTGTGCGTAGTGCCTTGTGCGCTAACGACTGGGATCCAGAATGATTTCCGCACACCCCTTCATGTATTTCTCCCATGATCGCTTCTCCTTCCTCCTCAGTCACGCACTTGAGGTTTGGGAAACTGTAACCTCTTCGGTACAGCTTCCCGTTCATGAGCGTCTACCTCGCACATCTTGATTGGAGTTTTCGTGCTTCACGCCTGCCCTCCGGGCGTACCCCTTCCTTCATGAATTCGATTAAGGGGTCCATCCATGTAGGCTCTCCGGGTCTCACCTCGATCATGAATATCTCCGAGATTGTCTTACTGATACTTGGTTTTCCAAGAACCTCAATCCTTGCCTTCTTCTTTCCTTTACCTGGCCCACCGGTGGCTAGGCGAGCAAGGGCATCCGCATGACGATTTTCCTTCCGGGGGATGTGGGAGAGAGTGGCCGACGTGAACCATTGTATGAATGCTTTTGAAAGCGCTTGGTAGGAGCTCAGCTGAGGCTCCTTTGCTTCAAAGCTACCGTTGACCTGATTCACAACCAACTGTGAATCATTGAACACTGCCACTCTATCCACGCCAATGTCTCGGGCGAGTTGCAGTCCACCAATCAAGGCTTCGTACTCTACTGCGTTGTTGGATGCCTGGAATTAAAATTCCAGTGCGTACTCGTGCTTGAACCCATCTTGGGTCTCCAATATTATTCCTGCCCCGCTTTTACTTCTTGTCACCGAGCCGTCGACAAAGAGTTTCTATAATGATGTCGATGACTCCTCGGCTTGTACCTTTGCGTACGGCTTGGAATCTATTTCCTCCCGGCCAGGTTCGGATGACTCCCCCACCACTTTCATGGGCCTGAAATCTGCCGGCTCCCCCATTACTGCCATGGGCATGAGCTCGGATATAAAATCGGCCGTTGCTTGGCCCTTTATAGCTATTCTCGGCCGGTAATGGATATCGAACACTCTCAATTCAATGGCCCATTTGACCAGCCTCCCATTGATTTCCGGCTTTTGCATGATCTGCCTCAAGGGGTGGTTGGTATAAAGGGTTATCGAGTGGGCCTGGAAATAATGTCTGAGCCTTCTGGCAATTGCTATAAGGGCCAAAACAAGCTTCTTGACGTCCGGGTACCTACTCTCGGTTAGTGTGAATCTTTTCCCAGCGTAAAATACTGCATGCTCGACATCGGACTCTAGTTTAATGAGCACCGAGCTGACTGCCAACTGCGATGCGGCGAGGTACAAGTAAAGCATCTCGCCCGGGATTGGCTTTGACAAAACCGGTGCGGACGTGAGGTACACCTTTATCTACTTGAAAGCCTCTTCCTGTTCGGACACCCACACTATCTCCTTACATCTCTGGTCTCGTAACAGCCGGAAGAAAGGGGCACACTTATCCGTGAGCCGTGACACAAACCTAGCCAGCGTGACAACCTTCCCGGCCAACGACTGCACCTGGTTCCTTAGCGTGGGTCTTTCCATATCTAAGATGGCCCTGATTTTCTCCTGGTTTGCTTCAATTCCTCGCCGACTGATTATATGACCCAAGAACTTTCCTTTAACGACCCTGAAGATGCATTTTTGAGGGTTCAACCTCATCTCAAACCTCATTATGACTTCGAAGACCTTCTCAAGATGCCCTACATGCTCCTCGGCCTTTAGACTTTTGACCAGCATGTCATCGATATATACTTCCATTATGTTCCCGAGGTACTCGGCGAACATGACATTCATCAACCGCTGGTATGTTGCTCCCGCATTCTTCAACCCGAAAGCCATTACCTTGTAGCAATACAAGCCCCTGTCAGTCGTGAAAGCCGTGTGTTCCTCATCCCTTGGATCCATCCGGATCTGATTATAGCCGGCGTAGGCGTCCATGAAGCTCATGAGGTCAAACTCGAACATGGAGTCCACTAGCTGATCGATGCGCGAGAGCGGGAAGCTATCCTCTGGGCATGCCCTGTTGAGATTCAAGTAGTCCACGCACATCCTCCATTGCCCAGTTGACTTCTTTGGAACCATGACCACGTTGGCCAGCCACTGGGGGTATCTGACCTCCCTTATGAACTCGACGTCTATTAGCTTTTGCACTTCCCCCTTCATTGCTTCATACTTTTATGTCTTAAACGTCCTCCGCTTTTGCCGCACGGGAGGGAATCCGTCCTGGATTCCTAGCCTGTGTGTTACGATGTCGCTTGCTATCCCGGGCATGTCTCTATAAGTCCAGGCGAACGCCCCGCTATTTGTCTTTAAGAAGTCGATCAAGGCCGCTCGCACCCCGGGTGACTGCCCCGTCCCGATGGCCAACTTGCGATCCGGGAACTCCTCTGAGATTGATACCGCTTCTGTTTCATCTACTGATCCCGGACGTTCCTCATCCGAGTCGGCATCATCTATGGGATCCATGTAAGGGTCTGAGGGTGATGCCGTGGGTTGGCTGGCCGACAGGACCTCTGACCTTCTCCTCCCCTTGTCTACCACACAGCAGCTCCTTGCCGCTCCCTTGTCGTCCCGGATCGTAATGATTCTTGTTGGGGTCGGGAGCTTCATCCTCAGCATATGGCCAGCAACAAATGACTTCAACTTCCACAAGGCCGGTCTTCCCAAGATCCCGTTGTAAGACGATTCACAATCACCAACGATAAACTCGATTGTTGCTCGGGCGACCCCCTCCCGTCCTTCCAAGCTTACTCCAAAGTATCTAAACCGAGAGGTTGAACAACATCTCCCGAGAAGCTAATCAGCGGCTCATGGTCTTGGATCAACTTATTGCTTCCTCGATGAAGTCCTTTCCAGGCACTCCTGAACAATACGTTGACTGAGGCTCCCGTATCAATGAGGATCTTCTTCGTGATATAGTGATCGAGCTGTAACGTTATCAGGAACAGATCCTTGTGCTGCTTGATTCCCTCCTCTTCCTCTTCCAGGAAGGGTATGGACTTCCAACCGGCGGTTACCCCCTGATTGTTACTACCAAAGGCATAGACTTCCCTGTCATCCCGTTGTCCCGTACATTGCTTTTTTGCCTTGTTGCTCATGTGATCTATATGGGACCCGCCAAGGATGGTGTTGATTTTCTCATATATTTCGATTGCCCCCGCGTTCCTCGGCCCGGGCACATACTTTTGCAGCTTCCCTTCTTTTACCCAGCGCTCTACCGCTCTTTTCAACTCTATACAGCTGTTAATGTTATGGCTTGCCTCACCGTGGTATCCACAAAATTTTCTGGTGTCTTCCTTGGTGAGCCGAGAGGGTGGAAACTTTCGGGCCGGGGGAGGCGGAATGGCAGTCTTATTCTTGTTCCATATCGCCTCGTAAGTGGCGTTGAGCGCCAAGAAATGTTCCTTGCCTGCCGACACCGTTCTCGCATACCCGGTATCTTGGTAGGATCCTTTTGCTTTCCCTTGCGCGCTAGGCTACTTCCATGCTTTCCCCCAATTTCTTTTCTTGGGCCTCTTTCCAGCTAGGCCCGTGTCCGGTTCCCGCTCTCCCTTCCATGCTCTAACCTTTCGGATCACTTGCACCGGGGACCCACCGTCTCTCCCTTCATCTTTCCTTTTCCCGGCCGAGGTTCCCCCATAAGTATCATGGTCTGCTTGTGCATGTCGGATCGCCATGTCCATAAGCTCGTCGTAGCCTTCTGGATTTTCGATTTTTACCGCATATAAAAACTTCCCGGGCAGCAATCCTTGAATGAACGCCTCCTCCACAACCTTCTTGTCAAAGCTCCGGACCCTGGCCGTGGCTCCTTGCCATCGGTTCATGAAAGCTTTCAAGCCTTCTCCCCTATCTTGCTTTACTTTGAGCAATTGGGCGGTGTTTTGCCCGTCCGTCCGTAAAATGAATCTATTGACAAACTTGTCTACCAGCTCCCGGAAGCAGTCGACCGAGTTCGACGGGAGTTCGTAGAACCAACTTAGCACTTCCCCTGCTAACGTTTCCTAGAACATATTGCAGCATACTGCATCCGAGTATCCTTTAGCGTTCGTGTGAGACTTGAAACTATCGAGGAAGAGGTGGGGGTCACGATCCCCATTGTAGCTAAGTTTCAGTGGCTTGGCTGTGTTTGGCCGGACGGATCGGGTGACCGCTCTTATGAATGTTCCCCTCTTTCCTCGAAACTCGCACCGGTCGGGTTACGCATTCCTCTTCTCTCGGTGTCCAAGATTCGGTCTGCCAAACTCACCACACTGTCCCTGATTGCTCTTAAGGTTTCTTCCAATTCTCCCTGCCTTCCCGTTTGGACTTCCGAGATTGGCTCGGGCAAGGGCGGCGGTCCCTCGTTCCGCATCTCCTCTGGGATCAGGTTCGTCCCTATGTGCACGGTCCTACGGTTTGTTCCCACCGGGGTGCCCGTCTGCCGAGATGTGGCCGCCCGATCCAACTCACCCGCCTTATCCAATGCCTCCTGGTGCTCAACCCCTCTGGCTAGCGCTCTCATGAGCGTGGGATTATCCCGTTCCAACCTGCGCTCCCTCCCGGAGGCCTCTCCCCGATCCCTAGCACTTTGCTGCTCTAGACGGGTGATTTGGGTCCTCATGTCTTCCAACATTTCCGTCACCTCCTGGGGATTGAGATCCCACGGCACATACTCTGGTGTTCCATCCCGCAGGTCTCTCCCCGTAATTCCTTAACTCCCCCTTCTTGACTCCGGGGTCCGCCCGTATGTCACCTCCCTTCGCCCTTCCTGTCCCGCCTCCTGGTCTTGCTGCTCGGTTAACTCAGCCATCGAGTTACGCTGGCACTTTTAGTAATGGTTCCCACAGACGGCGTCAAATGTTTCTGCACAATCCCGGATGGTGCTTGCAGAAGCTGATGGTGGGTTATCCTCCTCTCGGCCTGCAATAACAAAGGCGACCGAGATGTTCCGGTCTTTCCTCCTCCGAAGCTTTAATCAGTATCTTGTTGAATATATTTGATGAGGGTAGTTAATAGTACCTGATAAGCTGGTGGCTGGGCCATATTTATGGACCAGAGTGGGTTCTCTACTTGAAAACCGATGTGGGACAATTACCTCTGCTGCTACTTCAAATGCCCAGCTCCCTTATGCCTTCTGGAACCGTTCCCGACCCAATGCCGCCAACAAGGTCGGGCCCGGCCCATACAAACGGACAGGACGGGAACTCCAAGGTGGGCTCGGCTGTCTTGACCGTGGGGTGCTGGTGCTTGCTGGTTTACTAGTTTGGGAGATTGTTTTATGCACAACCGACTACAGACATACTTTTCGATCATATTTTCTCATTTCAACCATTCATCTTTTAGGTATATATGAGTAGATCATCTCTACAAAATTTTAGCCAAATTGATAATCATTAAGGTATTCAAAATTGTGAATTACACGAACGGGACCTGTTGAACAGATTTGGTTCGTTCATTGTAATCATATAGTTTCGATACCTTAACGATTATCAATTTGGCTGAAAATTTGTAGAGATGATATACTCATATATACCTACAATGTGAATGGTTAAGATAAGAAAATACGTACCTTTTGAATAAATAAGGATATTTGGACCTGATAATATCTATATATATATATATATATATATATATTATATTTTAGGGGTATTTTAAATTCATTTCTTGTAGGAGTATTTTAGTAATCAAACTAGTTTTAATTCTGATTTCATATGGTAAGTAAACAACATTAATCGTAATTAGTTTCATTCATGTTTTGATTCCTTATGGTAAGTAAACAGTAGAATGATATGAAATATTCTCATACCGATTCTTATTGATACCGACTGTTATTGATACCGATTTATAATAATTTTCATTTCAAGTTAGTAAGCGTGCCCGGATTGTTGCTTAATCCATGCCAGGAAGGGAACCGGATCGGAACCTTGTCACACCCCAAATTTTCGAATGAAATTTTCAAAATTTTTGGCAAGATATAACTTAAAATATTACAATCTCAAACCTGTTCCAACAACAACAACATCCCACAACTAAAACTCAACGTAAAAAAGTAAATATCCTACAACCCATCACTGAGTTAAATATTACATTTCCATGTTTACATAAGCTTGCGATTTGCAAGAATATGAAAATCAACTAATGAGTTTAATACTATCTACTCAATTAACAAAACTATGCATAGTACAGCAAAAACCAAAAAGGGACCCTGCCACTACGCC
Organism: Fragaria iinumae; assembly: GCA_009720345.1. Lineage (NCBI taxonomy): Eukaryota > Viridiplantae > Streptophyta > Magnoliopsida > Rosales > Rosaceae > Fragaria > Fragaria iinumae. Next base: position 16,608,646 of record CM019117.1, on the reverse strand, counting down.
ACCGTCTCAACCCTACTGGTCCTCACCTGCAAGTCTAACCCCTACACCAAAAATTGGTGCACCGGGATTGTAAAATAACAAACCTGGTAAGCTAAAAAGCTTGTATGAGTAAACTCAAATAGCACAATATATCTCATATCTAAAAATCCCACAAAAGCAATTTATATCCATGAATATAACCATAAATCCAACACTTTTTCAAATAACATGTACCCATGAGTCTCAGGTTAAGAAATACCCCTCATGACTTACAACAATAAAATTGTGTACCCATGGGTCCCAGATACGATAAGGTATCCCCCATGACCTACACTGACAGACGGACTAGAGCTCTAATTCTTAACCGTAACCAATCACCCGGCCAAAGGCTTAGAACCCGGTTTGACTGTCCAATACCAAACACAAATAGTAAATAGCATCTAAACCGTAACCAATCACCTGATAACAGGCTTGGAACCCGGTTTGGCTATTATCCAACAATCACAATATCACAACAACAATACCAAGTCACATCATAAATTATATCCTTTCACATAGATATATTTACATGAACAATTATAGATATTCCACAAGAATAAACTATCAATAACCAAAAACATTATGATCATATGAACCTTCAAATAACACATAAGGAAAACTTGTTTTATCTTACCTATGAGCCGTTGGCGATCAAGCTCATATATTTTTAAAACCAATAATAGCAAAATATTAAAATCACAACATAATCATTATCCTCCTCAAATGACCATAATTAAAACTTGGTTCAAAAGTGAACCTTGGTGAGATTTACTCACCTAAAAATCCTGCTGCGTTCTTCCGCAACACAAGAGCCAAGGAAACCACAAACACACAAATCACCTAAAATTACATAATTAAAACCCTTAGTAAAAACACCACAAGGATCAAAGTACTCTTAACTTAAAGGTTGCCCAAAGAAGGGCAATCCCTCCTCCAAGACCTCCCAAGGTCATCGGACACTCAACAACAAACCATTACTACCTCCAAGAATCAAACTTTCTAAGTTTCCGACCTAATGAACACCATAAACAAACTTAGCACTTAAGATGCAAAAACCAAAACAACACTTAGTCTTCACACACAAACAACACCTTAGCAACTACAAGGACTAGCTAAAGCATAAAACAAGGCCTCTACCCTGCCCGGACGCGCTCCCACGCGCCGCCACAGGCGGCGGCGAGTGAGTCTCACGCGCCTCCACCAAACTTCAAAATTTGGGGAAACTCAAAACATGAAACTTGTAGATTGAAGCATGGTGAACATCTTTAATACCTGAGGTTTCAACCCGTTCGGCCAGAATCGACCGGAAAATGCCCCGCAATACCAACCCGGAATCAAATTCCAAACCTACAAAACCGGCCCTAAAACTTGATTTCTAGATCACCAAAGGGGTAAAAACATCTCTAGAAGAGAGAGGAGAGCAAGACTCACCTAAACTTGGCAGAAATCGGCGTCGAAATCGCTAGCTTTCCGGCGGAACAGCAGCAGTTCCGCCGCTTCGTGGCGGCTTCCAGGCGGCGCGACGACGTGCAAGACTGCCTCAGCAGTGGAGAGGAGACCCGTGCCAACCCAATGGAACCGGCGGCATCCAATTTGGTGGCCGGATGAGAGAAAACTCAGCTGGAGAAGAGAGAGTGCGGGGGAGCTCGGGAGAGAGAAGAGAAACTGATTTTTAGGTTTCTAAAATAACTCCCCCCACACTTTTCTACTTATACACTTTCCTAACCCGGAACTAACTTTCTCTGACCATACCTTCTTCATACGACGTCCGTTTCACGCGTGCCGCATGTCTACGAACTCGTATTGACGAGCTCTACAACTTTCATGAAGGAGGTTTTGGCAAAATACTTACTGAAAATAAAGTCAACTTTTTGGTCCCTTAAACGTCAAAACACCTTAAATAAACTCCCGAACTTCAACTTCGCATAAACCAATAAGAATTTCCATAAATAATCCTTCATTAAATATAGGAATAATACAAGAAAAAATAATATGAAAATCTGGGGTATTACAAACCTAGCACCCTCCCAACTTATTTGATTACCTACAAGATCCATCACTCAAAGGCACCAACCAAAGGCCCGAAATTATATGAAATGCGACTAAAAATTAACCAAGGACATTCTGGTCACAAAGTATGATCTACATGTAATATAATTAAATAAAATTTTGATTAATTTTCTTAATAATGAGATTGCTTCTCTTCTGACTACAACTGCATGATAGTTCTGTTCAACATAATAGAATCAGTACTACAAAACTAATGAGAGAAACCAACTAAATGCGAAAGATCAAAACTAAGGAGAGATCTATAACAATTTTGGCCCATGTTCTTGACGCATTGATCCAGAGATATGTCTTATACTCAATTTCATACGTTGATTTGCATGAGGAAGTAAACCATGATATTGACTATATAACAAGGGTAAAGGTTATTTCCATCTTCCTGATTCAACCTATAGCTTACATTTTTCATGAATATTCTATGGTTTCCCTTAAATTCTTAATTTAAGGAAACAAGCAATTATAAAGAAAATCAAAAGAAATACAATTGGATGATTTGATTACAACATAGAAGGCCTTGGTAGTTGAATATAATGGCGCGAGCTAGAAATTTTTATGTAGGGGGGCCAAAATATAAGGTGCTTAAAAGTATTTTGACATGTCGAAAATCGATATTTTGACACTATGAAAATTACAACATAATTATTCATAATATACTAGCTAAATAAAATACATTATTAAAATCAGTTGTGTATCGTAAATATTTTGGCGCATCTAACAAAAAGCAAAACATTTGATATATTTATGAAGGGGGCGGATCTGTGGCATATAAAATTATAATCAAAATTATAACCATAATATCATCCTTTAGATTTAATGACAACTAACGGTTGAGATTAATCATAAAAATTATATTTTTTTATTTGCTTTTCTTTTTCTTTAAATCAATTAATGAAATCTATCTATTAAAAACATAATGAAAATTGATGATTACCTACTCTCATTTTGGAATACAATTAAGAGGAAGTTAATGGTTTCCTATTGAAACTCATTTACTAGATAAAAAAGGAAAAAATAAATAAATATCATATGAAACTCATTTATTAGAGAGTACCATCATCATCTACCTCTTCTCCTTCAAAGAAATAAAAATTAAAAAATTATCATATGATGTCTACCATAACACATTGGAAACTTATGATTAGATTATGTATGGAAGTCCTCAGATCATCTTGTGCTATGAACAACAAGAAATTTTTGATAAAAAAAACAATAAGCTGAAATAAGTATGTCTAAGGTGTACTAGATGACTACTTTCAACTACCGTCAATTTTTTAACGTGATATTTGAAACTTAATTTGTTTTCTTTCCTCTTCAGTAAATGAGTTTCAATAGAAAACGAATTATTTCCTCTTAATTATATTCTGAATAGAGAATAGTAATCATCAATTTTCATTTAGATAGATTTCATAAATTGACGTAAAGAAAAATAAAATAAAATAAAAAATATTTAGTTTTATGACTAATCTCAACCGTTAGTTATTATTATATCTAATGAATGATATTCTGGTTATAATTTTAATTATAATCTTGTATGTCACAGTTCCGCTCTCATTTAAGAATGAAATACTACGACATTTCCTAACTTAAAATTTTTTGTAATATCAACGGTACCAATTAATGTACTGTTTGAATGTAAAAAAATTTAAATCAGTACCAATTAGGTAATATTGTATTTATTATTGATAGGAAATTTTTATTACTATTGTAATGGCAGGAAACTAAAATTAGAATTTTGCTACGCATTTCCTGAGCCAAAACTATGAAATCTTCAAATAATTACCATGTGAGGGGTGCCATGAAGCAAGAACTAGAGCTTTTTCTTCCTAAACTCAACAATCATACTCATAATTATACAATAAAGTACTCATAATTATACAATAAAGTAGCAATCAAAGGGGTGGCCATGACACCCTTTGGCCCTATACTAGCTCCGCCTATGGTTGAATATCGGTTTTTTTTTCTTTGATCAAGAATATCGTGTTCTTAAATATTTCTTTTTCTTCTATTTATGTAATTATCTTCAGTTTTGTTATAGGTAAAGAAAATTAAATTTTTCCTAACTTGCGAGATCAAAACTGATAGTTTATTCAATCAAAAAAAAAAAAACTGATAGTATATGTCCGATAAAAAAAAAACTGATGGTTTATGGGTCAAAAATTGGATGTAGGGTGAAGTGAACAAAACATTTAGTGGGGAGGTGAGACAATTTGCTTAAGGAAAGGCTATTTCTTTCCCAATGAGGGCAAGCGAAACAAAAAACTTCATAAAGAAATAACAGAGTTTTGCCCGATAAAGAAGATGTAAATACAATTTGGCCAAAAAATTGTTTTAAACATTATGGGGGTGGCTATGATAATGGTCTTCTTTTTTCTGTATGAAAAAGCTTTGATTATTGAGGGCTAAAAAAAGAAAGAGCTCTCTTTGACTTCACTTCTTCCAAAGCTCCACCAAGAATAGAGCGACTTAAAATAATTATCACTAGTGCAAGTCCAACAAAAACCACACCACCACCAACCAATCCAGAAGGTCACAAGGCTTGCCAGGCCCCCATGGCTTCCATCTCCCCCAATCTCGACCCTTGAAACCCGCTTGCACAGAAAGAAATCATTTTCTTTTGGCAACATTGCCTCATCAAAATCCCAAAGACCAAAGAAGAGGAAAAATTATGAAGACACAGTTGGCTGCCACAAAACTGAGAAATTTTCTGTTTCTTATTAAGCAAAAAATAATTAAGAGCAAAAATTGTCTTTTTTTTTTCCTTTCTTTTTTCTTGTTTTGCTTAATAAAAAAAATTTGATAGAGCAGATAAGCAGGTTTGGCTCCATTTTCTGGGTGTCTCACCCCAAAATCCCATGAGCCTTTGTAATTTGTATATGTTATTCTGTGAGGCTCCTGCCAACTTTTCGGACAATCAATCACCAATGCCTTCCCGGGTGAGAACCGCTACCTCCTCCGCCTTTGTTCTTGGCGATGAAGGAGTTCTTTGGTTTCGGTATCTCATGGATGTCCATCACTTGAATTGTTCTTTGCCTTTTAGCTTCAAAATGACAAAAAGCAAAAGTACTTAGTAACTAGAATAATGTCTAACACAACCTAAGCAACGAACAGAACTTGAGAGAACAATGCAAACCATTCTCAGCTTCTTTGTAATTCGCTTGAAGCCGTTTTCGTGCCGAAGCCAGTTTATCATCAGCGTCGAAATTTCTTTCCCTCTGTTCTCTTTGTCTCTGCAAAACCAACCGTGCGTTAATAAAAAGTGGTATTCATTTACTTCAATTTTCAGAATTAGAACTTCACATTGTATAGGACCTTAGATTACTTACTTTTCTACTCAGCTAAACTATAAATTCAACTATGCGACTTAGTTGAGTTCAGTTTCTATAATTCGGAAACAAAAGCTTCAAAATCTAGATTATCTTCCTCCAATTTTCAGCATCCAAACATAGAGTTAGCTACTCTAATTTGGTATCCATACATTTTGAGCAGGAGGAGCAGCAGACAGAGATTGGGTTGGTCTGGGTGGAACTTCTCTCTTAGGAATCATCTTCGGCTTGCGTTCTGGTTCTGAATTGTTCTTGTCTGACCCAGAACTCCCGTCTGTGATAAAATTTCAATAACATTATGTTAAAACAAAATAAAAAGACCCACACTAATCATACAGTCAAAATAGTATATCTCAGAAAAGATGAAGTTGAAGTTTGGAATCTGATTCTGCACTCACTATGAGGATTTGGGGAGTAACCAAAATCAGGCACCTGAGAAACAAAAAGAACAGAATATTAGAAAGCAAGAATCAATGACAGAATTTTCCACAAAATTGCCAGGAAAAAAAAAAGTTTCTTTGACCTGGTGATGACCATTCTGGTGAATTTTCTGCTGTGGTGAGTCTCCATCAACTGCCAACAACCCAAGTTAGCATTCATTCTGAAAATAGTGATTTCTGAACAACTTCCTATTCTTGCGGGAAGAATTAAATGCATTATCAAGAATGATGATTATACCCATGACAGAATTAGTTGGCTCTTCTCCATGTAACTTCACCCATTCATCCACAGTACCTTTCCATTTCCTGCAAAAACCAACCCCAAAGTGAATCAGACATTACAAAACGAAGACTTTGAACTCAGAAATTTCATCAGTCAACTGCAATGGAAGAAGTTTAAACCTGACAAGCTGCTTTGCCAATCTCCGAACAACCTCGCTCTGCTGTTGCTTGCGTAATTGACTCACATGCCTCCCAATATCAGTATCCTAAAAACACCCCGAAACAATCAAATTGAATGAACCTTGATTCGAAACAATCCTCCATGTTTCATCAAAGCAAGCCACTAATTATTACCTTGAGGTCTTGGAATGATATATCCATGTCAACTAGGCTTTGCAGCAATTCAACCAGTGAATCCTCAGACTGAAACAAATGAACAACATCAATACAGAAATGATAACAGAACCAAAAACGAAAACCAAGAAAAGAAAATAAGAGAATGAATCCACAAACAAACCTGATCAGGATCCTCAAGCTGCTTCTTGATATCAAGAATTTTCCTCGGCGGTTCATCATCAAACAATCCGGCACAGGGATCCAACTCCTCTTCCTCCTCCTCCTCTCTGTTATCCACCGACTGCGGCGTCGCCGGCGAGACTCCTTTCCCCCGAGCTGGGTTCCCGTTCATCATTCCATCTCCTCCGTCGCAGTTCTGGCAGCGCTGCAGCGGCGGAGCACACGTGGCAGCGTATAGCCTCTCCACGATACCGTCTCTCCTACGCCTCAGCTCGCTGCCCTCGTCCACCGCAGCCACCGCAATCGCCGTATCGATGAACGTAAACACGTCCACCCCTGAGCTCTGCACAATCGTCCTCAAGTCGTCGTAATCCATGGCGGCGCCGCCGTGGCCAAATATATCAAGATTAACCAAAGAATGCTCAAAGACGCAACCTTAAACGAAACCCAGATGGAGTTTGGGTATTTTACAGATCTGACAAAACCCAAGAGTGAAGAAGAGAGACCAGACAGAAGGGATCAGATTACCACGTTAAGGCTCAAAATGGGTAACCTGGGATGTCTCGGATTCGTTCTTCTGTGTTTCACAACCAAATATGCGTTGAATTCGTGGGCAATTGGACAAGTGATGGTATATTCCAAATTCCCAAAACAAAACAAAGATGGGTTGGTTGGTTGGGTGGTGTGGTATTCCTTTTTTCTTCTTCTATTGTTTAAAGCTTTGTGTTTTTAGGGTATTTCAGGAAATGGGTTTTGGTGGGTTGTACTGGGGATGATGATGATGATGAGTCTTTGAGCTAAGAGCAGCACATTAGATTGGAGAAAGCTGGGACCTTGCTGTCTGGGAAGAACCAAAGGGGAAGGGTCTTTGTTTGTTGTGGTTTGGGAGATGAACGGACAGAAACAGAGAGGGGGGCATTGAAATTTTTCTCATTCATTCCATCATAATGGAATTTGGAACGAAACCCTTTTTGGTCATTGGGAGTTTTACATTTTTATTTTCTTGGGGGCGGGTTGCTTCCATAATTGGTGCGAATTTTGTGTGCGTTTTCTTTGTGGGTCGAAAGGAATATGGTCGTGTATATCCATTCCAGCGAGGATTTGCTTTCGTCCCGATAAAATCCACAACTGACTATAGGAATAGATTGGATTTATTTTGCAAGGCAGTGAGATCATCCCCCATTATCTCATTTTTCCACCAGAATCTTGATGTTACTTATTCCATCAACCATGCTAGTCAAATGAATATCTCTCCCCACAAAATATGACTTAAATTGAAACTGATTACCACTGCATACTTGTACCGTGTCAATTGGAATTGGTTGCTTAAATTAAATTTTACTATTTAAAATGAGAAAATATTATCAATATAAAGTTGATAAAAACGGTCTCAGTTCTATATTAATTTATAGTAATGATACCTAACTAGAGACACTAAGGGTGTGTCCCGTAATGTTTTATAAAACAATTTTTTTAAAACTATTTTGTAAAACAAAAACAGAAAATCAAACTTTTAATGAAGGGTAAAGTGTAGAGAAAGAGATAGCAAGAGAATCATTATCTTATTCATTGATAGAAGCCCTTTATATAGGGAATTACAAAGTAGCAATATGGTAATAATAAGGAATACATAGTCATATTCCAATTACGTATCCTGATGACATAAGACCAAGGCACACATATGGAATATCCTAGAACACTCTTCTATGTGCTGCGCGCCGGTATGCCGGTAGTACTGATATGTCGCATCGTTAAAAGCCTCGTCAAGGAACAAAAACCTTGTGGGAGAAAAACTAAACCTTGATCGTAGGAGAAAAAGAGTACAACGCACCCTTCACATTTGATAGTGGCTGTAGACATATAAAATTTAACGATAATAATAATCGTTGAATAATTCAAGCAACGCGTAGACCCAATAAGTTGCATACTTAGCTCTTGAGTCGGCAAAGTTGGAAAATCGTCGGAAATGACACGTGGCAACGTGAAAATGGTCAGCCGACAACAAATCCTTAAATCCCGATTAAAATCAATTATTAAATGTTGATCGATGATCAGACATCGATTAAATTAAATTGATTATAAAAAAAAAAAAGTCGGCCATGCCCAAAATAATTGGGTTTACAAGTGATGGCTCGTCAGAGATCAGGCGAGCTAGATAGCAGAGTTTGCATGCGAAAAGGATTTGGCATGGAATCCAGAAACGGACTTCGCGTAGAGATAAACGAAGGCGAGGCGAAACGAACTTCGCAAAGGTACACGAAAGCGAGGCGAGATGACTTCGCGTGTAATACCCCAGATTTTCATATCATTTTTTCTTGTATTATTCCCATATTTAATGAAGGAATATTTATGGAAATTCTTATTGGTTTATGCGAAGTTAAAGTTCGGGGGTTTATTTTAAGATGCTTTGACGTTTAAGGGACCAAAAAGTTGACTTTATTTTCTGTAAGTTATCTTCGAAAACTTCCTTCATGAAAGTTGTAGAGCTCGTCAATACGAGTTCGTAGACATGCGGCACGCGTGAAACGGACATCGTATGAGAAAGTTATGATCAGAGGAAGTTAGTTTCCGAGTTTGGAAACTCTATAAGTAGAAAAACGTGGGGGAGTTATTTTTGGAAACCTAAAATCAGCTTCACTTTCTCTCTCCTCCCTCTCCTGACCTCCTCCCGCTCTTCCATCTTCTCCAATTGATTTCTCCCTCCTCCGGCCACCAAACCGGACGCCACCGGTCCCGTTCGGTCTGCACGGACCTCCTCTCCATTTCTGGAGCAGTCCCGCCGCCTGGAAGCCGCCACGCAGCGGCGAAGCTGCTGCAGTATCGCCGGAAAACCGGCAATTTCGGCGGCGTTTCGGGCGAGAGTTAGGTGAGTCTTACTCCTCTCCTTCCTCTAGTAATGTTTATACGTCTTTGCTGATCTGAAAACCAAGTTTCGGTGCTGGTTTTACAGATTTTGTTTTTGGTTTTATTTTGGAGTTTCGGGGTGTTTTCCGGCCGATCCTGATCGAACCAGTCAAAACCCCATGTATTAAAGTTGTTCACCATACTTTAATCTACAAGTTTCATGTTGTGAGTTTCTCCTATTTCGGAAGTTTTAGGGTGGCGCGTGGGGCTCACTTGCCGCCGCTTGTGGCGGCGCGTCCGGCTGATTTGTGGCCTTAGTTTCCTGTGGTTAGCTAGTCCTTGCTGCTGTGATCATGTTGAGAGGTAGTTTGGCTAAGTTTTAAGCAAGGTTTGCATGTTAGGACTTAGGTTTATTTATTTTGGCTTGGTTGAGTTTGAGTTTATGTTTTGAAGATTTGAGGCAGCTCAATTGTGTCGTTGAGTTCAATGACTTTAGGAAGTTGTCCTCCCTTGAGCTAAGGGTTAGTTTAAGGGTATTGTGTTATCCTTTAGTATTTTGGTTTCTAAGGTTTTTAATTGTGTGATCTTAGGTGATTTGTGATTTTGTGATTGGTTTGCTTTCGTTGTGTTGGGGGCTTTGTAGCGGGATTTCAAGGTGAGTAAATCTCATCAAGGTTCACTTTTGAACCAAGTTAATTATGATCGTTTGTTGATGATGATGATAATGATTATGATGAATGATTTTTGTTAATGATTTTGATGATGATGATGATAATGATTATGATGATAATGATTATGATGATATGATGAATGATTTTTGTTAATGATTTTGATGATGATTATAATTTAAAAATTATGTTTTTGTTGTTTTAAAATATATAAGCTTGATCGCCAACGGCTCATAGGTAAGTTAAAATAAGTTTTCCTATTTTATGATTATTTTTAAGATTCATGTGATCATAATGTCTTTGGTTATTGAATAGATTATTTTTGTGGAATATCTATAATTGTTCAGGTAAATATATCTATGTGGAATAATATAATTTATGTTGTGATATTGTGATTGTTGGATAAATAGCCAAACCGGGTTCCAAGCCTTTAATCGGGTGATCGGTTGCGGTTATGTTCCTATTTATCATTTTTGTGTTTTGATATTAAATAGCCAAACCGAGTTCCAAGCCTTTAATCGGGTGATTGGTTACGGTTCTGATGCTATTTATTATTTTGTGTTTGATAATGGACAGTCAAACCGGGTTCCAAGCCTTTGGCCGGGTGATTGGTTGCCGTTAGGAATAGAGCTCTAGTCCGTCTGTCAGTGTAGGTCATGGGAGATACTTTATGGTATCTGGGACCCATGGATACACAATTTGTTGTTGTAGGTCATGAGAAGTATTTATATTTATTTGTTAGCTAGCCATTATTAGCGGCTACTCACTATAGGTGAGTAGAGCGCTTAGCGTGGGACGCTATTATAGCCTGGGAGGCACCGACCCGAGCCTTGGAGGCTCCTTTTACATGGTGATAACTCTTCCCCTTAATTTATTCTTCCCAGATATTTATTTGATCAACCAGCGGGGCTGGTTTAACTCTTTTTACGAGATTTCTTTATTTGATTAACCAGCGGGGCTGGTTTGTCCATTCTTATGGGTTTATGGATTTAAGTTATATGATTTATCAAAATAATTGCATGCAGCTAAGTTCTTGAAATGTGGGAAAGTATTTAAATTGAGTATTTGTGAAATTATTTAAATTATTTTGTCCACTCACTCTAACGTTTTTAAATTACTTTCCCCTGGGCCCTTTGGTTTTAAATGCCCAGTGTGCAGGCTAAGTTTAAATGAGGTCGAGCGTACATGGAGTCGAGGCATAGTCAAATAGTCAGAGGCTGATTCCGCTTAATCTTTATTCATTGTTATTCTTTTATTATTAGATATGCTCTGATAACCCGTTAGTGAATAAAATTTGAGTATTGTTGGCTGTGGGATTACTATAGTTGAGTAGTTGATTTATTGGGAGATGTGATGAACTTGGGGAGCAGGAAGGCTCCAGGTGTTGAGGATGGATGTTTGGTTATAGAAGTGTTAAGTTGGATTTTTTAGGTAAAGGCTGTCCATTTTCAAGGAAGGTTATGCCGAATTTTCGTTAAATTTTCCTTGAAGGTGGACCCCGCAGGATTTACCTCAGGTTTCAGGGTGAAATTCGGGGTGGGTCCTAACAGTTGGTATCAAAGCATTAGGTTATCTGATTTTTATCACTACCTCATATACTAGGTGATACTTAGTGTCGATAGAGTGATGGTCCGACCGCGGCGGATCCATTAGCATTATATGCATCAGATACTATGTGTTCATTAGGTATGTGAGGTAGTTGTTCTTGTCTTATTTATGGACAGTATTGTGCCATAAATGTCTATATCTTCAAGACTATGCCTTCGTACGCTGACCTCAAAGAGTATTTTGGTTATTTTCTGAGTAATGGGAAGGTAAGTGATTGGTGAGATTTTGAGTTCAGTTATGAGTTGGGGAAGTGACCTGGAATTGCAGTGTCCTATTATTTATTTATTGAGTTATTGACTTTTATTTAAGTGGCGAGTTGATTCTTTTTGCGGATATTAATAATAGAAAGGGCATGCTTGTGAACGAAGGATTGGGCAATTTCTAGTTAAGGTTGGTATTGGAATAAGAGATATTATAAGGGAGTTAAGCAAGTGTTGTTTTGCTTTGAGATAAATAGTAAAGTGATATTGCTTGAGTTAATTAAATTGTGGATGTTATTGGATGCGTTAAATGGGGCTATTAAAGTTTGGTTTATGTATTGAGGTTTGATTTCTGAAATTGTTATTGGTCGATTTAGGTTTGGCATCTGTAATGTGGGATTAGATCTTTTATTTATGTTGAGTGTTTTGGAAGGATTGTAAGTGTAAATGGCGTTGGTATATAATGGTGAAGCGGATGTGAGATGGTTGTGGTCGCTTTGATTTTACTGCAACAGATGAAGAATTTAAGTCATGATGTCATTGGGTATTCTAATTGTTATCTGAGACTGTTACGTGGAGATGTTGAATTTATTTTGTTTTAAGCAATATGTTTGTGGTCAGATGACTGAACTTGAGGAATGAAGTGGAGAAAAGGAAAGTGTGGCTTTTGTGTGTAGGTGTCAGTTTTATTAATAGGAAAAAAAATTGGAGACTGAAGTCGTAGAAATTGTTTAGAGAAGTGAGGTTGGGTGCCCATAGTAATGTTCAAGCGACATTGTTTAGGTTAGTTGATACAAGTCTTGGACTATTGGGTTATGATAGCGTGACCAACGTTTGTTTGCTAACATCACTTAGTTCGTAGTGGGAGATTAACTTTGATGTTCAAGGTGAGATTATGTTTACCCACCATATTTCTACTCGGTAGACAGGAGAATAAGAGTTTTAGATGTAACGTGTTTTGGCTATGCCTAAGTTGGCTTTGCTGCAGTTTTAGATAGCCGAAATGCTCCATTTTTCTAACGATCTTGTGATTTTGGAGGGCGGAAACTATAATTTTTAATATTTGAAATTTTAGTCGGTTTGTTGAAAATTTCAAACTGTTGAAAAACTGGTTGTTGTGTTATGGTCAGGGATCATTGTTAAATCTAATGATGATGGTATGTGATCGAATTTAGTGTAAGTTACGAATCTTGGAGCAGCAAGTATTAAGTGGTGGCAAGAGAGCCGCGTGGCGATGTTAAATAAATTGTTCGGGTCATGAGGTGTATGATTTATGGAGTGGCTGTAGGGGAACGGTTTCTCTATGATTTAGTAAGTATTTTTGTTCAGAGTTTAGGGTATCGAGGACAATGCATGTCCTGATACGTTTAACGCTTTCCCTTCTGTAAGAGTTTTTCTTATGGACCGCATAGTGGTGGGACCACTTACTAATCCAAGTATGGTCTGGGAGATCATCACTGTTTGGTCAGGTGTTGAGAAGGGGATAGTGTCACGCCCCGACTCTTAAATTTTACCTTAATTATTAGCATTGTAGTAATAAGAGTTTTACCGTCTTTGTCATTAAGTGGATAATTTAATTGGTCCCCAGAGAGGTTGTGGGGTACAATTATTTTGAAGGATTTATTCGAAGGAAGAAATTGTGACGACGGTAAAAATGGTAATTTTTGCTAGTAAAATGTAATTTTTATTGGGGTATTATTTTGGGGTGTTGAAATTTTAGAATGGGTTTATATTTGGTGATGTTGGACCGGCTGGGCCGAGCCCAAGTCATTTCCCTCTCTCTTCTCTCTCTTCCTCCTGATTCTCTCTCCCCGAGCCTCTCCCTGCCGGAAACTTTCGGCCGCCCGTCCGCCGCTGTCCGGCCGCCCCAGACCGCCGCGCCGGTCCCAATCGATCGGTCTCCAACCCAGCTTCCATTCTAGACCGGTGGGAGCCGCCCTAGTGCCGTCGTGTGAAAGAGAAGCCGCCCGAAAGCCCTGACTGCCGGAGTGGTTTTCTCGCCAGAACTCCCTCCTCCGGCCGCCATAGCTGGAGCCCCTTGGCTCAAAAGGAAGCCCTCCTCCCGTGCTCCAATCCCTCCAAAGGATTCGCTCCCTCTTGAGCTAGGTAAGGAGAAGTCGGTAAAGGAATTTTTAGGGCTTTTATTGTTGTTTTCGTTCGATTGACATGGTTAGGCTTAGAATTGGAGTTTGTGCTAGTTAGGAATGTTGTAGAGGAGGTTGAGAGCAAGGTGCTGCCAAATTTTGGTGAGCATTGGAGGTCGCCGGAGCTGGCCGCCGGCCACCGGCCACCGCTGAAAAATTGTTTTTAGTGGGGAATTTTATGAGGAGTTTAATGGAATGAGTTTTAAAATTTTTGGAGGAGTTTTGGATAGGTTTGGAAATTGTTAAAGTTTGGTATTTTTGGCGGATTAATAAGTTAAAAATCTGGTCATTGGATTATTTATGATTAGGACGGTGGAAGGTGATTTTTTCGGGATGTCGGTTTTTATGGAGAATTATGGTTGGCAGTGAAGTTAAGATTTAGGGTGATAGGCATGGTTGAGCGCGAAAAACTCATATTTAATTATGCCTATTTTCTTTAAGCGTCGGTGTTTTATTTAAGGATTTATTTATGTTTTGGAACAAGACGTGAGGAGGCCCGAGCGGAAGAAACCTCCGACCGACATCAGGCTTAGGCCTAAGTTGTGAGTGGACCTTTGTTTTTAAATAATGTTTTATTGTTGAATAATTTCTTTTGTTGGAATTTAACCGGAAATTGAGAATTTCGGTGTTTATACTCATTTATTGACGTTTATGAGAATAGTATGTATATAAGTAAACGCTAGCTAGCTATACGTGATTTCCCCCCATAATGAGGTAAAATGTCATTATGTGGTGACGTGAGCGTTAGACGCCAGCGTCGTAGCCTTGTACGACTTTCTATTTTTCGTATTCATTTATAGAATTCGTACAAGGAGTCAGCATGTGTGTATATATATATATCCACTCGTGCGGTTCCCCCATAATGAGGAAAAATGCCACTATGAGGTGACGTGAGCGTTAGACGCGAGTGTAGTAGCCTTGTATGAATTTCTGTTTTTCTGATATCTCTTCAAAGAAATCATACAAGGAGTATGACGAGTGTATATACATACTGATATATTTATAATTCTAACCTGAGAGGCCATTTTCTGAAGTTTAGGAGTCTAGCGAGGCTAGACACCAGTCAAGAATTTTTGAGTTAAGCTTTTAAGCTGTCGTTTGCGTAGCGCTTTCCTTTAAAGTTTTCTTGGGGAAATATTATTGTTTGTCGAAATTACTTTTGTCCACTCACTCTGACGTAATTAAATATTTTTTCCCTGGGCCTTTCCTTCGTTTTTAAATGCCCAGTCTGCAGAGTTCGGATGGGGTCTAGAAGAAGGCGACGAGGCATAGTCACTCATCTTTCCGCTACTGTTCGCCAGTAGGTTATCTGTTTAACCCACTAGGATTTTTATCAGCTTCCATTGTCTTTCTTGAAGTAGCTCTGAATACTTTCAGAAAAATAATTGTGTATTATTTTATTCGGTTATTTGGATTGAGTTGAAGATTGATATTTTGGTTAAAAGGGTGTTCTATATTTTTCCCGGTTAGGGTTGTCCATTTTCAAAGGGAGGTTTGCCGAGTTCTTCGGTAAATTTTCCTTGGAGGTGGTCCCCGCAGGACTTACCTCAGGTTTCAGGGTGAAATTCGGGGTGGGTCTTGACAGATAGGGTGAAACTTTTCTATCAGATTCTGACTTTAAGATCATGATCGAAATGGGTCGCTAGTGGATGTCGGTTATTGGTAGAACTTTTAAGCGTGAAATTATGGATTTGCTTTCTTCTTGTACTTTAGTTATTTTCCTCTTGAGTTTGAGCAAAGGTCAGCCGTGAGTTTCGATATATTTTTGCTCATACAGTTTTCTACGGCTGATGATCCACAAATTGTAGTAGTGGCTCTAGAGTGGTAATTAATTTTGACATCCGATAGTTAACTTAGTGTTGTGCGAGCTTAGTTTAATAGTGGTGTTGAACTGTAAGAGCTGTTAAATGTTGTTTTCGGATGTCGCTGCTTGTGACTATCGATAAAGTCAACTGAGATATAATTTTGTTGTTGCTGATACACTGGTCAGAAACTTTTGGGGCTTAACAACCGTAGCAACCAGCATTTGCATGAATTTTGACCGTGATAGGTTTGTGGATCGTGTCCTGTCCTCGGACTAATTGATAAGGAAGTGGAAAGAGATGCATGTTTGTTCAGTTCAGAGGTTCTGGTATTTAATAATCTTTCTTTTAGAGTGGCGAGAGTGAGCTGTACGATTCTAGCTATTAGATTTATGGTCGTGATTGAACCCGAATAAGAAGTGTGGTTTGGGGTACAGATTTTGTCAATACTTAAGGAAGGTGATCTGCTTGCGTAGATTTCGACGTTTAGTCAAGCAACATGAATTGTCACAGTAAATAGTGAACAACTCATCTCTTCTTGTTCGGGGAATAGGTCCTGCATGTCACACCCCAATTTTCGAAGGATAAATTTTCAAAAATCTGAGCGTGATATAACTCAAAATCTTAATATCCAAAAACCTGCTTAACAACTTCTAAGCTAAAAACAATACTGGAAGTGTACAAAACAACAACCTCGTAAATAGAGTTGCACATTTATCCTACTTAATTACATGAACTTCCAAAAGTCTAGTAATAATTAAGTCGCTCACATGAGCTTAAAACAACAATCATAACACAATAACATAAAATGCATAGAAACTACAATCCTGCCACTAATGCCTCCGCCTCAATCCTGCTGATCAACACCTGCAGGTTTAACCCCTACACTAGGAAATGGTGCACCGGGTTGTAAACAACAAACCCGGTAAGCTAAAAAGTCCGTATGAGTAAATCCCAAAATAACTAAATACTTCTACCAACAAAGTAAAACACATGAACAAAAGATAAAACTGATAATTCCTGCATTAGCAGCTTACTCCAGGAATCACCGAAAAGCAAGAGAATTCAAAAGAAATAATTAAGGAAACACAACAAATCACAATCACTCAAATCATAAATGAAATCCTGCAAAAAGCGTAGTTCAGGAATTCCACTAAAAATCATACAATTAAGATTAAAGAATCTCCTACGGACAAACATAGTTCAGGAGATACTCAAAGCAAGAAATTTAAATGACAACACATAAGAGCATCAAACAATCATTTCTCTACTCTTACTTATGAGTTCGCCAACACTTAGTCATCCCCCATAAGTAACCAAACAAACGCGTACTCATGGGTTCGTCAACACTTAGTCATCTCCCATGAAGTACCAACAGACAGTCTAGAGCTCTATACTAACCGTAACCAATCACCCGGCAAAGGCTTGGTTCCGGGTCCACCACGAAGGCTCCAAATCTAACACACACAACCACCACTAAGGCACACACATCCACAACTAATGCAATAGAATCACCACTAAGACACCATTCAACAAAAAATGCACACAATCACCACTCAGGCACACATTCACAACTAATACACATTATCTCCACTAAGGCACCAATTCACAACAAAAGCACACATTCACCACTAAGGCACCAATTCATAACAAATGCACAACATTCACCACTACGACACCAACATGAACAAAAGTCCATTTTGAAAGATTATATTTTTCAAGAAAAACTTATTTTCACTTACCATGAGCCGTTGGCGATTAAGTTCATATATTTTAAAACAAAAAAAGGATTAACATAATTTTTAAATCAAAACATTATCTTCATCATTTAATCATCATAATCATCATCATTTAATCATCATAATCATCATCATATAATCATCATCATTTAATCATCATAATCATCATCATCATCAACATATAATCACCATGATCATTATCATCATCACATAATCACCAACATTTTCATCAACATTATCATCACTAAAATCATCAACATTATAATCATCATCATCATCATCATCATCATCATCATCATCATCATCATCATCATCTTATAACCATCCTAATCACCATAAGTAAAAAAGGTTACAAAGTGAACCTTGGTGAGATTTTTACTCACCTCGAAAATCTCGCTGCGTCTTCAACAAAACTTAAGAACCAATCCCAAATCACACTTCACAAGTCACCTAAAATTACACAAATAATAACTTTAATAACCACTTAAACAAAAGAACAAAGCATCCTTAACAAGCCTTAATCCAAGATTTGCCCAAAAAGGGACAACCTTCTTCCGAGACCTCCCAAGGTCATAGGAACCCTCAACCAACCTATTGAAAAAGGTTAACAAGATTTTCAAAGCTCAAACACCAAGGCTTAACAACCTCTCACGATTCTCAACTATGTATTAAACCTAGAATGCAAAACTTGATCATAACATAACCTCATGACATGTCATTGTGCTCGTATCGACAAGCACAAGATAACAGTTACTCCTAACCTCCCAACCCCTGCCGGACGCGCTGCCACACGCCACCACAGACGGCGGCGAGTGGGCCCCACGCGCCACCCCAAAACGTCCGAATTTAGGCAAACTTAAAACATCAAACTTGTAGATTGCAGAGAGGGGAGCATCTTTCATACCTGACGTTTGAACCAATTCGGCTGGAATCGTCCACAACAAAACCGGCTGCCAAGGCGGCCTCAAACCGACCTCTAGACCTCAAAACGAGGTGGATGACAGCTTGAAATGTGCTTGGAAGGAAGAATGCTTCAAGGAAAGGGCAGCCTCACCTCCAGTCGCCGCCGTACACGGACGGAAATCCCTCGGCTTGGAGTCGGGTCCGCCACCCTCTGTTGTGACGTTCGGTTCTCCCAATCCAGCTCGAGTCGTCCTCACCCACCTACACAGGATGGATCACGCCGAACAGAGGAAGAAAACCTGACCGGTGCCGCCGTCTAAGTCGGTCGGAGTCGGCCGGAAAAACCTGGTCGGGTTGGCGGTTTCGGGTTGGGTCGGCTGGAGGACTTTGATACCGAAGGTATCGCGAGAGAGAAGAAGGAGAGAGAGAGAAATGGGTTCTGGAGAATGGAACGCTAAACTTCCCTATTTAACCCAAAAAAAACCCACAAAACCACGAACTTCTGATGACCATAACTTTCTCATACGACATCCGATTTACGCGTGCCACATGTCTATGAACTCGTATCTTCGTGCTCTACAACTTCTGTGAAGGAAGATTCTTGAGAAACCTAACAGATTAGAAAGTCAACTTTTGACCCTTTAAAACCATAATACCGCTTCGGTAAATTATGCAACCGAACTCTTCCGCTCTTCCTTCGAATCTCAAAACACTCTAACTTCTAACTCGAAATTTCTCAAATAATATTAGAAACTAATATTAAATTTCCGGGGTATTACACTGCAACCTAAAGGCTCGTCTGCATGCAAGTTAGAACGAATTTGGTTAGTACGAGGGGATACTCGTAACTTCTAAGGTATCATCATACGTCAAGTCATTGTATTTCCCTCATTTTTGGAGGTGCCAGTTTCGGGTATGTTGGTTGATTTCGAGGGTTATTACTGGTTAGTAATGATTAATTTGCGAGGCGAATTCTTGGAAATAATAATATAATTGGCTGGTGGTATAGCTTTAAAGGAAAAAGATTCTAGATGACTCGGAAAATATTTTTAGTTAAGGCTTATCAGTTCATTGGCATAAATGGTAAAATTGTGTTAGGTCATATTAAATGACATTATTGTGATGAGTATTCATACGTGATCGTATTGTGGTGGGACCACTTTTGATTCGTGTAGGACCTGGGAGGTCATTGTTGTATGGATACGATTTGAGATACAAGAGATATTCAGAATAAGGGTTTGGTATCATAGATCGCATTAGCGTAATCTGGCGACAAGGGAGGTATTCGCCGATCATCATAACGATTGAGGCCAATCATATAGGCGGTGAAAGTCTTATTTGATGCGAACGATCGAGATTTGTTTTGATTAATTGGTGACGGAAGTAAGATGGTATTGTGAATTACGAAGTTTATTGGCCCTATTGACTTGGCGAAAGGCAAAGTCATCCGTATGATTTAGGGTTGTATATCATAATAATGATAATCAGACAAGCCATTTAATTAGTGGAAGATAAGTCAAGGAGCAAAGTTTATTGTGTAAGTGGTGCCATGTGGAACATTGGTAGGGTATGTCAGTTGACCCTTAGCTCGAGATTTGTTAAAGCATATGCACTCGCCTCGGGTTTGGTAGATAAGTTATGATGTGCCAAAATAAGTGGAAAATAACTCTATTAATTGTTTCTACAAGTAAAAAGGGTGTACTTTTGGGATAGAAGAAAGTTTGAAGAACATTGATGATGGGATGTTTTAGCTTAGTGCTTGTTGGAGTCTGAGGTGAAAGGCAATAACCTCTAACCCCTTTTATGATTTGAAATTTCGAGGACGAAGTTTTTATAAGGAGGGGAGAATTGTCACTGTAAACACGAAAATATCTGCAACAAATAACAGAACAACACGTGTACAAAGAATAATTTAATTTAATCAAATGCGAATGCGGGTTACAATCTTTGTGAACTCCTCTGATTCTATCTCCGAAATATATGTTTAACTCAAGGGTGACAAGCACTTGTTCTTGAGGGTTACGCGGGGTTAATCACGTAACAGGTATTTGGGATTTGGATTTAGGTTTAGTGAAGAACTAGCTATCTGGGGAGCTTGATGGTTCTTCAAGGATCTATTGAAGAACTGGCTGTTTAAGGAGCTTGATAGTTCTTCAAGGGTTTAGGGGAGACTTCTGAGCTCGCGGAGGGATTTCTCTCTCTCTCTAGTTCGCTGCTTCTCTTCTATGCTCTTCTTGGTTTTTGCTCCTCTCTCTTGGTATGAGAGGGGGGGGGGTATTTATAGTGTTAACATGCCTCCACTTAAGGCAAGTAATCAAGATTCTGAATCAATAATATTTCCTTAATCGAATCAATGAATCTTGGCTGATTGATCTACTTGCCGATTTTAACATAATCAAATCAATCAAATCTTGAGATTTAGATATGCCTAAATCACTTTTGGATTGAATGTCCCGTTTTGGACAAGATCTTTAGTAAGGGGCGAGCTATTTCACGGACATGGAAAGTATCCCGCGAGGAGGCTTGATCTCCAAGCGAACCGTGATTTCCAATCCCTGCATGCATGCGAACTCTATTGTCTAGCTACTTTGCGAATTTCCCAACGCGGAGCCAACTCGCCTCGCCTTCGCGTGAAACTACGCGTGCGGAGTCAATCCACCTTGCCTTCATGCGTGCGGAGTCAATCCACCTCGCCTTCATGCGCGCGGAGTCATTCCGCCTCACCATTGTTTAAGTCTACGCGAAGTGAAGTCCAGTTCGCCTCGCCTTCATTTATCTCTACGCGGAGTCATTCCGCCTCACCACTATTTAAGTCTACGCGAAGTGAAGTCGAGTTCGCCTCGCCTTCATTTATTTCTGCACGAAGTCATTTTACCTCGCCACTGTTTAGGTCTATGCGAAGTGAAGTCTAGTTCGCCTCGCCTTCATTTATCTCTACACGAAGTCATTTTACCTCGCCACTGTTTATTTCTACGCGAAGTGAAGTCCAGTTCACCTCGCCTTCATTTATCTCTACACGAAGTCATTTTACCTCGCCACTGTTTAGGTCTACGCGAAGTGAAGTCGAGTTCGCCTCGCCAAGCTTAGCTCGCCTTGCGAAGTCAATTTCATCTCGCCAAGCCTAGCTCGCCTCGCGAAGTCAAAGTCACCTTGCGGAGTCAATTTCACCTCGCCAAGCCTAGCTTGCCTCGCGAAGTCCATTTCGCCTTGCGGAGTCTATTTTGCCTGGCGAAGTCTTGTTTGTCTGGCAAAGTCTATTTTGCTTGGCGAAGTCACATCGTCAATCCACACTTGATAATTGATTTCAATTGGGGGTTTAAGGTTTTGTTGTAGGCCGACCATTTCCACGTTGCCACGTGTTATTTCCGACGGCTTTCCAATGTTGTTGACTCACAAGCCATGTATTTACTTGGTTTATTCAACGACTTATTATTATCGTTAAATTTTACATGTCTACAGTCACATCCTGGTTCTTAAGTTATTTTACGGTTATTTACTTTTGGTATTACTTTAGGTTTTACCATTTTGAGTAACCGTTTACTATTTAAGACTCCAAAAGTTGACTTTTTCTTCCGTTTGGAATTTGGGAAAACTTTTTTGATGAAAGTTGTAGAGGACGTTAAACAGAGTTCGTAGACACACGACACGCTTAAAACGGAGTTTGTATGAAGAAGCTGTGGTCTAAAAACGAAAGTTACTGTTTTGGTAAAAGGGGGTAAATTTTAGTAGGCTTTATTTTTGGTAGGTGTTTTAAGTTGGACCGGGTGTGGAGCAGCCCAACACCCGTACTCACTTTCTTTCTCTCTCCCTCTATCTTTTCTCTCTCCCTCTTGTGAACTTCTCCCGACCCGCCGGAGACCCAGCCTCCGTCCGCCGCCGTCCGGCCACCAAAGACCGCCAGACCGGTCCCATTCGGACCCCCGCCACCTCCTCTCTCTTCCTGGGCAAGCGTTCGAGCCTGTCACGCCACCGGAGAGGAGAAAACCCGCCGGAGATGCCAACTACCCCTTAGCCGGAGTTCTCTCCTCCGGCCACCATAGGTCGGGATTTTTGGCTCATCTTGTAGCCTTCATCAAGGTGAGTAATTCCTCAAAAGGAATCGGTCTAATTCGACATTGTTAATGAGAAATGTATAATTGAAGTTCTAGGGATTTATGGATGTTTTGGTTCGATTACCCTAGTTAGCCTTAGAATTGCACTAAGTGCTAGTTATGAAAGTTGTTTGGGATGTTGAGAGGAAGATGCTGTTAAAATTTGGTAGCCATTTGGGGTCGCCGGAGTCGGCCGCCGGCCGCCGCTGTAAAGGGGCTTTTCAGGGTTTTAAATATGTTATATTAAGGGGAGTCTAATGGTATGAAGTTTGGAATTTTTGGAGGAGTTTTGGTTAGGTTTGGAATTTTTCGGAGATTGGAGAAATTGGCGGTTGATAGAATAAATCCGACCATTGGGTTTTCTTGGTTATGGTCCTAAAGTGCTAGAACCGATGAAGTGAAGTGGTAGATGAAGTTTGGTAAAAATCTAATTAGCTTATTAGTGGGTTAATTGAGAGGATTTCGATGATTAAGTTAAAACATTTAATTTCCTAAATCAAATAGTGGTTCTAAGCATATTTATTGTGCAAGGATACGAAGGGAACCTCGCTTAAGTGGCGATGCGGTTATTGTCGGGCTTATGCCTAAATTTGTGAGTGGATATTTTGGTTTTAAATAAATATGCATGCAAATGAAGAGTTAGGACCAAATGGAACGCGAGTTCCTAAATCGCTTCTACAGTACAAGGCATACTGTGAGTATGATGTAACTCACCAACACGAAACAATGGAGGGACAAACCAGCTGTTGACTTTATCAATAGGTGGCGCTCGCTCAGTCTTGATTGTAAAGATCGCTTGTCAGAAGCGTTTGTAGTTGAAATGTGCATCCAAGGCATGCATTTCGATTTGTTGTACATTCTCCAAGGTATCAAGCCTCGAACCTTTGAAGAACTGGCTACGCGAGCGCATGATATGGAGTTGAGCATAGCTAGTCACAAGAGTAAGAAAGAGTCCGTCAGTGACCAACGAAAAGATAAGGCTTTCAGCAGCAAGGTTGACAAGGTTGTGTAAAGGCCTACAAAAGAGTCGATGACTGTGAATGTTGCTCCAATCAAAATCTCCACATGAGACAAGAGGGAGGTTAAGAAAGCATAACCAATCCAAACCTACGAGAGGAGGAAGCACTCATTGACTGAGTTGGAGTAAAAGACTTACCCATTCCCAGATTCCGACGTGGCGGGCATGTTGGAGGATTTGCTTGAGAACAAGGTGATAGAACTTCTAGAGTGCAAACATCCAGAAGAAACACATCTGGTCAACGATCCGAAGTATTGTAAGTTTCATCGCATCATCAGCCACCCAGTCGAGAAGTGCTTTGTTTTGAAGGATTTGATCATGAAACTCGCCAGACAAGGAAGAATCGAGCTGGATGTCGACGAGGTTGCTACGGTCAATTGCACTACCATTTCATTTGGATCTTTTGAGCTGGTTCAAGTACCTTCTATGCCAATGAAAGCGCCATACCATTTCTCGAAAGAGACTAGTAATGGTAAAAAGTTAGAGGAAGCAAAGCTAATCCAGCAAGTGAACCTCGCTCTTAAAGCTGCCCCATACGACGATGGTGAGGGATGGATACTTGTCACTCGAAGAAAAGCGCCCAAAAGTGTGTTGTCAAGTCCACCATCCTCGCGGCCAGATCGCAAACAACCATATGGTAGTCGTCAATGGCTCAAGAAGAGTGAGACAAGCTGTATAAAGGAAAAGTTCGTTCCTTGCGTACAAAGGTCCCTCAATCAAAATCCGCCAACAAAGTGCATGCCTAGGCGCGGGTGAGTCTAAGAGCTAGTTCAATGACAACAAGTTATGAAGGTGGTTCCAAAGAAGAAAATGAAGTGTTGAAACAATTGGAAGACTTACCTTTAAAATTTAACCTTTCTAACCTGTTGCAGCTGCCCAAATCAAAAAGACGTGCGTTAATCTAATGGCTGCTTGATGAGGGTAAACATTCTTCGAACATCAATGAATGTGGAACATGCGTAGCATGTTGTGACGCCATTTACTTCATGGATGAAGATTTACAATTGGGTTCAAAGCCGCACAATCGACCTCTTTTTGTGACAGGTTACATGCGAGAGCAAATATTGAATCGCATGCTTATAAATGGAGGGTCTACTGTGAACATTATGCCAAAATCAACAATGTCTCAACTCGGCATCAATATCGACGAGTTATCTAAAAGTCATCTCATGATCCAGGGTTTTAACCAAGGAGGGCAAAGAGCGATAGGCATGATTCGGCTAGACATGGTTATTGGCAAATTGAAATCAAACACTTTGCTCCACGTGATCGATGCAAAGACTTCATACAACATATTTTTGGAGCGACCATGGATTCATGAAAATGGTGTTGTACCTTTAACTTTGCATCAATGCTTCAAGTTCTATCGCGGAGGTGTAAAAACAGTGGTAGGTGATACCAAGCCATCACTGAAGCTGAGTCTTACTTCGCAGATTCCAAGTTATATTCAGACGAGGAATCAGTAATAGAAGTTCTTCTGGTTGAAGTACCCTCAACAGGGAAGGCTACAGTGGTGATAAGGGAAGAAGTTGAAGCAAAGGGCAAGGGAAATGAAGAGTCATATAAGTCTCTATCTGAAACTGTGACATCAGTTACAAAAGACAAGTCCAACCCAGTTGTCCCAGTTCTTCGATATGTGCCAAAGTCCAAGCGCAAGGAAGGAGAGTCTCCATTTGTGGGAGCAAAGCGGCAAGTGAGTCCTCGGAGGTTGGGTGAAGAGGACATAAAATTATTGAAGGAAGCGTCGATATTGCTATTGTCGAAGTTGAACGATCAAACTCCTACCAAGCAACCTTTGAAAGGATCTGTCAAACCAGTCCAAGGAAGGGTAGAGCACGGGCCTTTACTCGGGAAAAGAACAAATGAAGGGTTTGACCCCAATTCTTACAAATTGTTGGCAAAAGCTGGATTCAACTTTGGTTCGTCAAGTAAAGAGGATGATTAAGTTGTCAGCAAGAAAGCACATGAGCTCAATGAGTCTCAAAAGAAGTTTAGAGAACAGGAAAAAACAAGTGATTCGGCTAAGACGGGTCTTGGTTTTGTCCCAAGCAAGCCAATCAAAATCTCAGGCAGAAGAACAGCGGAGAAGGCAAGCATGCAGTACATAAGCATTGAAGAAGTAGAAGATGAAACTCCACAAATCAAATATGTCTCTCGCGCTTCAGTGTTCGATCACATTTGCCCAAGTTCTCAAAGTACAAGTACTGAATCAACAAGCAGAGTTTCGGTGTTTGAGAGTGTTCATAGGTCAACAAGTCGAAGCTCAATCTTCAATCGTCTTGACACCTCAGCCACACGGACTTCTGTGTTCAAAAGGTTGTCATCGTCAAATGAAGAAAACAAACAGGTAGAGCCAACTCCTCGAAAGTCGGCACTTGGGAGGATCCAAGCTCCTAAAGAACAACAAAAGAGCAAAAGAAAAGAAGAAGTTGGCCAATCGAAAAATAAAGAAATCTGAAGTCTCATCCCATCACGCATGAAAAGACGTTGTGTGTTAGAGGTGAATTCGACTGACCAACTTAAAGTGAAGCAACATACCATCATATTCACTAGTGAAGATAAAGAAGGCGATGGTACTAGTGATGATGAGGATAATATTATTCAATGTGCTTATCACATCACATTAGTGGAGGTGGAAGCTTATGAAGAGGATGACCATGAAGGCTCCGAATATGAAGTGGAGGCAGCTCCTCCAGAACTTGAAGATGGGGTGAAAGCTACGGTTGATGTGTCACGCCCCGACTCTTAAATTTTTATCTTATTTACTAGCAAGGTGTTAATAAGAGTTTTACCATCTTTGTCAATGAGTTTATAGTTTAATTGGTCCCTAGAGGGGTTTTTGGGGACAACTATTACGGTGGGATTATTCGTAGGAGAAAAATGCGACGACGGTAAAAATGGTAAATTTTAGCTAGTAAAAGGTAAGTTTTATTGGGGTATTATTTTGTGGTGTTAATTTTGGAGTTGGGTTTATTAGTGTTGGACCGGTTTGGGGAGGCCTAAACCATTTCTCTCCTCTCATTCTTCTCTCTCTTCCTCCCGCTCCCGAGTTCCCTCTCCCTGCTGGATTTTCTTCTCGGCCGTCCGCCGCCGTCCGTCCATCGTTCGCCGCAGCACCGGTCCCGAACGGTCAGCTTCCGACCCAGCTTCCATCCTAGACCGGTGAGAGGCTCCCTAGCGCTGCCGTGGGAGAGATATCGGGCCCGAAAGGTCCGATTGTCCAAAGCTTCCCATCGCCGGAACTTCCTCCTCCAGCCGCCATAGCTGGAGCTGCTAGGCTCAAAAGGAAGCCCTCCTCCCATACGTTCATCCCTCCAAAGGATTCGCTCCCGCTTGAGGTAGGTAAGGAGAAATCGGTGATTGAAATTCTAGGGCTTATTAGATGTTTTCGTTCAATTGGCATAGTGAGGCTTGGAATTGGTGTTTGTGCTAGTTAGGAAAGTTGTAGAGGAGATTGAGAGGAAGGTAGCTATTGGAGGTCGCTGGAGTCGGCCGCCGGCCGCCGCTGCCGGCGGAGTCACCGCTATTAGGGGGATTTTTATGGTTTTAGATGTGGAATATTAAGGGGAGGTTAATGATGTGAATTTTGGAATTTTTGGAGGAGTTTTGGATAAGTTTGGAAATTGTTAAAGTTTGGTAATTTTGACGGATTAATAGAGTAGAATCCGGTCATTGGTTTGATGTTGTTTAGACTGTGGAAGGTTGCGTTAAGGCTGCCGTTATTTTTCCGGTGAGGTTGGATAATATTGAGTTAAGAATGACAAAGTTAGGCAAGGATGAGCGTAGTTAAGGCTCACAGTTAATGTTGCCTATTTTGATTAAATATTGGATTTTTTAAGCTGGAAAATTAATTATATATTTGGAACAGGGCGTGAGGAGGCTCGAGCAGAAGAGGCCTCGGACATCAGGCTTAGGCCTAAGTTGTGAGTGGACCATTGTTTTAAATATTATGCCAGTAAAAAGATTTATTGATGAATATTTTGTTTTGTTGGAGAATAACCGAAATTGAGAATTTTGGTGATTATATATTTATATATCGATGTTTACGAGAATAGTATGTATATAAATAAATGCTAGCTAGCTATACGTGCTTTTCCGCCATAATGAGGTAAAATACCATTATGGTGTGACGTGAGCGTTAGACGCAATCATAGTAGCCCTATATGAATATAATAATGATTCATATAGGGAGTATGCACGTATATAAATACACCCGTCTTTTCCGCATAATGAGGTAAAATTCCATTATGGCGTGACGTGAGCGTTAGACGCAAGCGTAGTAGCCTTGTATGAATTTCTATTTTCTTATATTTCTTCATAAGAAATCATACAAGGAGTATGACGAGTGTAAATATATATATATATATATATATATATATATATATATATATATATATATATTTTAGCCTGAGAGGCTGTATTTTATTAAGTTTTGGAGACTAGCCAGAGCTAGTCATATACTTGTCAGTTTTTGAGCTGTCGCATGCAGCGTAATTGCTATGAAAATTAAATTGGGGAAGCATAAATATTTTCATTAAATTCATTTTTTGTCCACTCACTCTAACGTTTTCAAATGTTTTCCCCTGGGCTCTTCGTTTTTAAAATGCCCAGTCTGCAGAGTACGGGTCGGTACTAGTAGGAGGAGACGAGGCATAGTCACCCATCTTTCAGCCACTTTTCACCAGTAGGTTACCTGCTTAATCTACTAGGGTAGTTTCCTGTTTCCGTTGTTTTTAATAGCTCTGAATACTCTTGGGATTATTGTATAATATTTTAATGGAGTGTGCTAAGATTCATGTTATTTTATTTGGATTGTTTTTATGGGTAATTCATGGATTCTCCGGATTACGGTTGTCCATTTTCAAGGGAGGTTTACCTAGTGCTTCAGTAAATTTTCCTTGGAAGTGGACCCCGCAAGACTTACTTCGGGTTTCAGGGTGAAATTCGGGGTGGGTCTTGACATGATGAACTTAAGGAACTCAATCTAGGGACAGAAGAAGACCCAAGACCGATATTTGTGAGCGTGTCGCTAAGCCCCCAAGAGGAGAAGGAGTACTATGACTTGCTGCTCGAATACAAGGATGTCTTCACTTGGACTTACAAAGAAATGCCCGGTCTTGACCCTAAGGTAGCAGTTCATCGATTAGCTGTTAAACTGGAGGCTCGACCTATCAAACAGCTGACACGACGTTTTCGAACAGAGGTACAAACCCAAATTGAAGAAGAGATTGACAAGTTGATCGCTGTAGGCTTCATTAGAGAGGTCCAATATCCCAAGTGGATTGCGAACATTGTTCCAGTGGAAAAGAAGAATGGACAATTGCGTGTGTGTGTAGACTTTCGCGACTTGAATGATGCATGTCCGAAAGACGACTTTCCTTTGCCTATCATCGAACTCATGGTGGATGCAACCACAGGTCATGAAGCTTTATCTTTCATGGATGGATCATCTGGCTACAACCAGATAAGGATGGCGTTAGAAGACGAGGAGTTAACTGCCTTTCGCACTCCCAAAAGGATTTATTGTTACAAAGTCATGCCTTTTGGATTAAAGAATGCTGGTGCAACGTACCAACGCGCCATGCAGAAAATCTTTGGAGACATGCTTCACAAGTACGTCGAATGCTATGTTGATGATTTGGTTGTCAAGTCAAGAAAAAGAAATAATCACTTGCGGGACCTACGAAAAGTGTTTGATAGGTTACGCAAATACCAACTCAAAATGAACCCATTGAAGTGCGCTTTTGGTGTGAGTTCAGGCAAGTTCCTTGGATTCATTGTGAAGCATCGGGGCATTGAGGTAGATCAATCGAAGATTAAAGCCATTCAAGAAATGCCAAAGCCAACAAATTTAAAAGAATTGAGAAGCCTCCAAGGAAAACTCGTGTTTATCAGACGGTTCATCTCCAACCTCGCAGGTCGATGCCAACCTTTTAGTCGACTCATGAAGAAGAATGTGCCTTTCGTGTGGGATGAAGCATGTCACAATGCTTTCGAAAGCATAAAAAAGTATTTGGCTAATCCTTCGGTGTTGGGTGCACCTATTCTTGGGAAACCTCTTATTCTCTATATCGCAGCTCAAGAAAGATCACTTGGAGCACTTCTAGCCCAAGAAGACGAGAAAAAAAAGGGAGATGGCCTTGTATTATTTAAGTCGAACTCTCACAGGAGCAGAATTAAATTATTCTCCAATAGAGAAAACATATCTCGCTCTCATCTTCGCCATCCAAAAGTTGAGGCATTATATGCAAGCCTACACAGTGCATTTAGTAGCACCAATTGACCCAGTCAAGTTTGTCATGTCTAAACTAGTCTTATTAGGACGAATGGCAAAATGGGCTCTGCTCCTCAATCAATACTACATCGTCTATGTACCTGCCAAGGCAGTCAAAGGCCAAGCTGTGACGGATTTTCTAGCGGATCACCCAATTCCTACAGATTGGGAGATTTCAGATGACTTGCCTGATGAGGAAGTCTTTCTTGCAGAGGTTCTCCCTACTTGGAAGATGTTCTTTGATGGTCTTCAAGAGTAGATGGAGTAGGGGCCGGCGTTGTCTTTGTCACCCCAAAAAAGCAAATATTGCCATATGCCTTCACTCTCGGTGAATTGTGTTCCAACAATGTTGCGGAATACCAAGCTCTCATTATGGGGTTGGAAGCAGCCTTAGAAATGAAAATTGTAAATCTAGAAGTGTATGGGGATTCGAAGTTAGTAATTGATCAACTGCTAACTAATTACGAAGTTAAGAAAGAAGATTTGGTTCCTTATTTCCGTCTCGCTACACAACTCTTGAAGGGTTTCGATGTTGTTACACTAGTACATGTGCCAAGGAAAGAAAATCAAATGGCGGACGCCCTGGCCAACCTAGCAGCAATTTTGGCATTATCAAATGATGAAATTGTGGACCTTTCAATCTGCCAACGATGAGTTGTATCAACAGAAATTGTCCTATTGTGCGAAAATTCCAATGTAGTCTCCGTCTATGCTATTGACGTCGAGGATTGGAGACATCCTTTGATCGACTACATTGAGCATAACAAGCTACCTGACAATCTAAAACAGTGGACGGATATCAAACGAAGAGCCCCACGCTTTTTCTACTACAAGGAGACTCTTTATCGACGATCATTTGACGGGTTACTACTTAGGTGTTTGGGAAAAGAAGAGGCGTCCAAAGCCATGGAAGAGGTTCATTCTGGAGTATGTGGAGCTCATCAATCAGGTCCTAAGTTGCATTTTCAAGTAAGGCGAATGGGTTACTACTGGCCCACAATGGTCAAGGATTGCATGGAGTATGCACAGAAATGTCAAGCTTGTCAATTCCACGCAAACTTCATCCATCAACCGCCTGAGCTATTACATTCTACAATCGCTTCACACCCGTTTGATGTTTGGGGGATAGATGCTGTGGGACCCATAACTCCAAAATCTTTTGGAGGCCACATGTACATTTTGGCAGCCACGGATTCCTTCTCGAAGTGGTCAGAGGCGGTACCGCTTAAAGAGATAAAGAAAGAAACTGTCGTGGACTTTGTCAAGACATGCATCATCCAGCGATATGGTGTGCCACGTTGCATCATCACAGACAACGCCAAGTACTTCTCAAATAGTGCTATGCAAAACCTTAGCGAGAAGTATCACTTCAAGCTACACTTTTCATCAATGTACAATGCACCAGCTAATGGTTTGGCGGAGGCATTTAATAAGACGCTCTGCAACATCTTGAAGAAGACTGTCAGCAAGTCACAAAGAGACTGGCATGAGAAGATGGGCGAGGCATTGAGGGCATATAGAACGACATATCGAACTGCCACAAATGCCACACCTTATTCTCTGGTGTATGGTGTTGAAGCCGTCTTGCCATTAGAGAAACAAATTCCCTCATTGAGGATTGCTTTGCAAGAGGGCCTCACAAATGAAGAAAATATCAAGTTACGACTTCAAGAGTTGGAAGCCTTGGACGAGAAGAGGCTTGATGCGCAACAACATTTGTAATGCTACCAAGCCCGGATGTCGCGTGCCTTCAACAGAGGGGTTCGGCCTCGATCCTTTCAAATTGGCGACTTGGTCCTTACTGTACGCAGACCCATCATCATGACACACAAGACCGGTCCCAAGTTCAAATCAAAGTGGGATGGTCCTTATGTTGTCAGCGACGTCTACACCAACGGAGCCTACAAAATCGTGGCTGAAGACGGTTTGAGAATTGGCCTAATCAACGGCATGTTCTTGAAGAAATACTATGCTTGAAACAAGTGAAGCACGCTCCTTGTCCGCACGAGCATAAACTGCGAATGGCAAAAAAAAAAAAAAAAAAAAAAAAAAAGCTCTTTGCCTGCATGAGCATAAACTGCATATGGCACCAACAATAAAAAAATCTTTGAACTACGTAATGACTTGATTCCTTCTTTGGAAGGATACATAGGCAGCTTGAGAATTATAGTCTGGAGTTCAGTCACATCAAAAAAAAAAAAAAATTTATTGCATAATAAGTTCTGTTGTCAAAATGACTTATTACATGAACAAAAAAACAAAAAACAAAAAAAAAAGGAACAAAATAAATCATAAGCTGCTAGTGCCGACTGGCCTTTCACGTCCAAGTTAGGCCTTTGAAGCTGTTGCGTTGCTTTTCAAAATCATCTCTAAACTTCTTTGCTTCCTCAAGTTCCTCAGCAGTCAAGTCTGGAATCTCTTTAATCTGGACTCTCTGCTTTTCTAAATTGGCAAGGTTTTTGTCATGAAGTAGAAGACTCGCGTCTAGGGAGGTTATTTTCTGCTCCAACCTTTGCTGCTCCTCCTTCAAGTCCTCCAAGGACTCAATCGCAGCTTGATGTTGACCAAGGTCAGTTTGACGAAGTTCGATCGACTTTGCAATTTCAGCCTCCATATGAGACAAACGTTGATCATATGTGCCTGGGGTAGCTTTATGCGTGCATGCAAGCCTTGCCGCGTGTTATTGAGTAACACAAGTCATCAAGCTTTCTACCTTGTTTCTTACTGACGAAGGATCAAACCCATAATACTGAAGTTCGGCCACCATCTCGTCAAGGTCTTTCTTCTTAGAAAGAATGGTTCTCGACGAGTGCTTCGTTATAATGTCTTCAATTTGTTCACAAATTAGAGTGGCAGCCTGCATACGAATTTTTCGGAGCCCCTGGTTGGTGTCCATGACATCAACTCCACCACGGGTGACTTCGGAGAATGCCATAGTATTTAAAAGCCCCTGAGGGTTCACCTTTGCAGTTACATCTACACATGAATTGCAGTCCAAAGATACCTTCATGATTAACTTGTTGCAATTCATTTTGTTTGATAATGCATGCATCGTCCTCGTGAAAAGAGCTGGTCTTTATTGGTTCTGTTGAAAGTGACAAGATCCGCCCCAAAGCACACAGGAAAAACAGGCAAGTCTTTTGGGATCCACTCTAAAAGAGATTATACCGAAATTTCGGCATAACCTCCTCTAAAGATGGACAACCCAACCTGTAATAAAACTAAGACACACTTCAAATATAAAACCAGTGACAACACCTGGAGACCTCCACTCCAGCACCCAAGTCACAACAACCTAAAAGCAACCCAAACCAATATTCAACTACATTAAATGAACATGAAATGAACATCCAGAGTTCACTCTCTCTATTCGGTCATAAACCTTAAAAAAAAAGACGCTTCAACTTAATTTACATAGTCCCATGGTCCTCAGAGCACTAAAGAAGAAAAATCAAATAACTACACATAGGTTAACAGGTAACCTACGGTCAACCAGGTGCAGCGGAAGATACTATGCCCCAACTCCTAGTGGAACCGAACATGAACTCTGTAATCTGGGCATTTGAAAACAAAGGGCCCAGGGAAAAGCATTTGAAGCATTAGCATGAGTGGACGAAAAATAAACCAATTAATAAGTATTCAAGAACAAACTAATACGAAATCTAATGTGATATGCTTTTCCATTTATATGAAATTTAAATAAAATTTCCATGCATGCAATTATTGTAAGCTCCTCACAAATTCACACTAGGAAAAGAAATATACAACTCTCATGTAGGAAGCTCCCAAAATAATGGACTAACCCCGCTAGTCAAATTAACAACTCAAATAAAGGAACCTATATGGCTATATAAGTGAGTCTCCCAGACTTGGTTGCTTCCCAGGCAAAGTACTCCCATACTCCCTGTACCTTCACGTCGAGTTGACGGATAGGGCACAGGGCTTGCGTGATGCCGCCGGCAACATCACATCACCGCTAGGGTGGAAAGGGCTTGCGTGACCCCACTTGCAATGTGGAAGTCACATCACCTCGAAAGGTGGAACGACATGCTAGCATCGACATCATAAAACCCAACAAATATGGCATAACAAGAAAACTATAAATTCATGTGAGTTTCCCCGAAACTCATATTTAAAGCATAAGTACGATTCCCAATCGTACTCGGAAGAATTCCAAGAGAAAACAAATACATTAAATTTAGTCCCACACGTTAAAATGCTCAATGAAATAACCAACCCAAATAATCAACATATTTCAAACCTCAAATCCTCGATGAAATCTCGAATCCATGAATCATTAGGATTAATATAATTTAAATGCCAAATCTTTTACCCAAGCTCAAATCCATAAGTTCATTAATAAAATCACAATCAATATGTCAATCTCAAATAAATTTCATGATCAATTCAAAAGCTGAAATTATAATTTAATCTTGGAAAAATATAATGAACCACTTATAAAAATCATGCATGCATATTAATGAAAACCAAAATGTCCACTCACAATATAGGCGGCTAAGCCTGACGTCGGTCAGAGCCCTCCTCACATGGTGTCTCCTCTCGTCCTGTAGAAAATGAGATTTAAGGCCCGACACTAAAATCACACATTTATCAATTACAAAGAAAAACCATTCTAGCATTATTCTTACTCGCCCAAACTTTCCAAAATCTACTTATAGCTCTCCTTTACCACCAACTCCCTACAATCCGACAAGGAGCTCTAGTGTAAAAAATATAATGAACCAAACTAATGAGCCTCCTCAAATCCTGTCCTCCCAAAACTAATTTCAACACCATATTCCTAATTCCGAGCAACCATCACCAATAATCACCTATACTAAACCAACATTAATCCCTCCTAGAAATCATCCAACATTCCTCTAAACCACCACCAAAATCGGCAGCAGCCACCGGAAGTGGCGTTCAACCACCACCACCATAACAACTTCAACCAAAATTAACAAGGCATACACTAATCTCATCCTCTCAACAAGCTCAACAACAATTATGACTAACACAAAACCCACAAATTAAAGGTTTGGCCGGAAAATACCTCCAAAGTTCAAGAACACACTAGGTTCCGATTTGTACTATACTCCGAGTCGTCCTACCACTTTTGGATGGTTGAATGGCCAATCAAAGAGCTACAAAACCCCTCAAGAATCACTGGAATCGGTGGCCGGAAAAAGGGAGTTCCGGCTAGGGCAAAACACGCGATAGCAGTGGCGTCTCCGCGCCTCCATGCCAGCGATCTTGAGCCGATAACCACCTAGGCTGGACGAGCGGCGTCCCAGCTATCGAACAAGACTGGTGCGGTGGCCAGGCGTGGTCGGACGGCGGGGATCAGTCGAAGGGAAGGCGGACGGGTTAGGCTCGGGGTCGGGCTAGGGGAGAGAGAAAGAGAGGGGTGGGTTTCTATTTTGTTTCTCCTTCACCGAAAAATATAAAGTTTCCCACTTAAAACACTAGCCCAAATATGGAACTGGTATTATTTTAGCTACCCTTCGTTTATAAACTCAACCAAACCACCTCTAACCAAAAATAGCAACACAACTCCCAAATTGATTTTCCACCATTAAATAAGAAACCACAGCATAAAAAGTAATACTAAGTCCGGGGTGTATCAATTCTCCCCTCCTAAAAAAAAAATTTCATCCTCGAAATTTCCTTACCTGTCAATAAAAGAGATGGGGATACTGTTGTCTCATCAAATCCTCAGGTTCCCAAGTAGCCTCCTCCACCTGATGACTTCTCCAAAGAATCTTAACAAGTCGAATCGTCTTATTTCTTAGCACTTTCTCTTTCTGATCCAAGATCTGAACCGGTTCTTCTTCGTAAGTCAAATCCTTCTTTAAACTAATTGGTTGTTCTTGTAATACATGAGAAGGATCGGCTACATACTTACGAAGCATAGACACATGGAAAACATCATGGATCCTTGATAACTCCGGGGATAACCTCAAACGATAAGCTACTGGGCCAACCCGCTCTGTAGTTTCATAAGGACCGATGTACCTTGGACTAAGCTTCCCACGTTTCCCAAAACGAATCACACCTTTCCAAGGGGACAACTTCAGAAATACCCAATCACCAACCTGAAATTCAAGGTCCCTTCTACGGTTATTTGCATAGCTTTTCTACCTACTTTGTGCTGCCTTAAGTCTGTCTCTGATTACCTTGACATTCACATTAGTATGAAAAACAATTTCTGGTGTAGCAAATTCTCTTTCTCCCACTTCATTCCAGCATAAGGGTGTACGACATTGTCTTCCATACAAGGCCTCAAATGGTGCCATACCTATACTAGAATGAAAACTGTTATTATAGGCAAACTCCATCAAAGCCAATTTCTTATCCCAACTTCCTCTAAATTGCATCACACAAGACCTCAGCATATCTTCCAAGGTCTGGATAGTTCTCTCGGATTGCCCATCGGTTTGTGGATGAAAGGCAGTGCTAAAACATAATCGAGTCCCCAAGGCCGCCTGTAACTCTTTCCAAAACTTTGACACAAAACGGGGATCCCGATCCAATACTATAGATTCTGGCACTCCATGAAGTCTGACAATCCCATCTACGTACAATTCTGCCAATTTCTCCAATTTATAGGTTTTCTTAACTGGAAGAAAGTGTGCCGATTTAGTAAGTCGATCAACGATCACCCAAATACCATCATGACTATCTCGAGAACAAGGTAAGCCATAAACAAAATCCATAGTAATGTGATCCCATTTCCACACCGGAATCTCTAGTGGTTGTTGCAACCCTGCTGGTTTCTGCCTTTCAGCTTTCACCTGCTGACAAATCAAACATTTACTCACAAATGCTGCAATCTCCCTCT
The DNA here is from genome assembly GCA_009720345.1 of Fragaria iinumae. Taxonomy (NCBI): domain Eukaryota; kingdom Viridiplantae; phylum Streptophyta; class Magnoliopsida; order Rosales; family Rosaceae; genus Fragaria; species Fragaria iinumae. Next base: position 16,571,928 of record CM019117.1, on the reverse strand, counting down.
TCATATTTGGCCACCAATAAAATTCTCTCAAAGTCCGATACATTTTAGTACTGCCAGGATGCATCGCATAAGGAGAATTATGAGCTTCTTTCAAAATATCTTGCTTAAGCACTTCATTCCTTTTTGGCACATCAAAGCCTATTTTTAAATAATAATACCCCATCTTTTCCAATGGAAAATCCCACCGTGGTGCCATCACGCGTTCTCTCTATCAAACGGATGATGGAAGGGTCTTGAAATTGTGCCTCTCGCACTCTATCAATCAGAATTGGTCTCACATGGAAACTAGCAACCAACGTACCAACTTTATCCACAGAAAAATCAACTCATGTAGCTCGTAGTTCATAAAGGAGAGGAAGTTGAACTGTCCTCAAATGGGATAAGCTAAAAGTAGTTTTCCGACTAAGAGCATCTGCCACTACATTTGCTCTTCCAGGGTGGTACTCAATAGTGCAATCATAGTCTTTAATCAATTCCATCCACCTCCTCTGCCTCATATTCAACTCCTTTTGTGTAAAAATATATCGGAGACTTTTGTGATCTGTGAAGATCTGGCACTTAGCTCCATAAAGATAGTGTCTCCACAACTTCAATGCAAATACCACTGCAGCAAGTTCTAGATCATGGGTTGGATAGTTCATCTCATGTGGCTTAAGTTGCCTAGAAGCATAAGCAATTACATTTTCATGCTGCATAAGCACACCACCCAAACCTACCCTTGATGCATCACAATACAACACATACTCTCCACTGTCATCAGGTAGAGCCAAAACAGGAGCACTAGTTAACCGATTCTTGAGTTCTTGGAAACTTTGTTCACATTTCTCAGACCACTCAAACTTAACTCCCTTCCTTGTCAATCTTGTAAGTGGAGCAGCGATCTTAGAGAAATCTTGTACAAAACGACAATAATATCCTGCTAGACCCAGGAAGCTACGAATCTCCGTTACACTATTAGGTCTACTCCAATTAGTCACCGCTTCCACTTTTTGAGGATCCACACTCACACCCTCAGCTGAAATAACGTGGCCCAAAAATCCAACACTATCAAGCCAAAACTCACATTTACTAAACTTGGCATATAGCTCCGCACACCTCAGGGTCTGAAGCACTAGGCTCAGATGTTTAGAGTATAACTTCTCACTCTTTGAATAGACCAAAATATCATCAATGAACACAATTACAAAACGATCTAGATATGGGCAAAACACCCTATTCATTAAATCCATGAAAGCAGCGGGTGCATTTGTCAACCCAAACGACATCACCACAAATTCATAGTGACCATAGCGTGACCAAAAGGCAGTCTTAGCTATGTCAGAATCTCTAATTCGCAACTGGTGATACCCAGACCTCAAGTCAATCTTAGAAAAGACTTTAGCGTCCTTCAACTGATCAAATAAATCATCAATGCGGGGTAAATGATACTTATTTTTCACAGTAACTTGATTCAACTTCCTATAATCAATGCACAATCTCATACTGCCATCCTTCTTCCTTACAAACAACACTGGGGCACCCCAAGGAGACATACTAGGCCTTATGAAACCCTTTTCTACTAACACCTGCAATTGAACCTTCAACTCCCTTAACTCCGCCGGGCCCATCCTATAAGGTGCCTGAGAGATAGGGGTTGTACCAGGGAGTAATTCAACGGTAAAATCTATCTCCCTCTCAGGAGGTAAACCAGGTAACTCCTCAGGAAAAACATCAGGAAACTCCTTGACTACAGGAATATCTTCAACCTTAAGAACCCCCATACTAGTATCCACAACATGAGTCAAATATGCTTGACAACCCCTACTCAGCAATTTACTTGCAGTAATTGCCGAAATCAAGCAAGATGGCAAAACATTTTGCTCTCCACGAAACAAAATCTCCGGCTTCCCCGGACTTCGGAACACCACAGTTTTCTGAAAACAATCAACTAAAGCCTGATGTGTCTCTAAGAAATCCATCCCCAGAATTACATCAAAATCAACCATCTCTAACGGAATTAAATTTGCCTCCAAACTATACCCCTCAACCAGAACTTCACAAGACCTAAATACCCATCCAATTCTAAACACATCACCCGAAGGCAAAGACATATACCATTCCCCCGGGAGAGGAGATGAGGGTACATTAGCATGAAGTGTGAATCTACTAGACATAAAAGAATGGGTAGCTCCCGGATCAATCAAAGTAAATGCAGGTTGACCAAAGATAAACAACGTACCAATGATAACCTCGGGCGAGGTACGACCCTCCTGAAAAGTCATGGCATGAACTCTAGCCTGCGTGGTAGGACGTCCTCTCTGACTCCTACCCTACTGGGGACCACCTCTAACTGCTCAACTAGCACGAGAGCCACTGCTAGAAGCGCCAACTGAAGTCTGACCTATAGCCTGATGAAATGTAGGTGCAACTCCCTGAGTCAAACGGGGACAATCTCTCTTAAACTGATCTGGTTTGCCACACTCGAAGCACCCAACTGGCTGATACTGTCCAGACTGACCTGACTGACTACCGTGGGCTCCACTACTACCACTCATACCACCCCTAAACTGACTAAAGGGGCGTCTGCCTGCAAATCCTCCAGCAAATCTACGGCTACCCCTGAGCCTAAGTCGGGCTGAATGACCAGAACTACTACTACGTCCACTACCCATAGAAGATCCGGAACCGGATGTAGATGCCGCTCTCTTTGACAGCCCCTGACTAGGGCCACCAAAGTCTCGGGGTCGGCTACCAATTTGTGATGTTTCAATATTCAAGGCTGCCCCAACTGCATCACTAAATCTCGGATACAACACCGCTTGCATCTTTTCTTGATACTCACCCCCGAGTCCCAGAACAAACCTTTATATCTTATCCTACTCATCGCGTACCAAGTCAGGTACATGATGAGCTCTAGCAAGGAAATGCTGCTCAAACCCCAACACTGACATATCTCCCTTCTGCAAATTCATAAACTGATCCTGCATCCTATGGAGATGATCTCGACTACAATAACGATCATTAAAATGGGCCTTGAACTCATCTCAAGCCATAAGAGAAGCATCCTCATAATCTCTAGTAATACCAACCCACCAATGCCATGCAGGGCCGTGCAACCATTGCACTTCCAAAAATACCTTACGATCATCAGGAACATTCAACCTAGTAAACACTCTCTCCATAGTCTCAATCCATTCCTGGGCCTCAATAGGATCCTTGGCTATAGAAAATTTCTCAGCACCATTTTCCTGGGTCCTCTTAATGCTGAAATCAGGCAGGGGTTGAGGGTTCATGGCTGCAGCAAACTGATTAACAATTTGCTCAAACGCCCCCAGCATACCCTCTTGTGCATTCAAGTCATCCTCCACAGGAGGAGCTCTCTGTGTTCGGCGTCTAGGAGGCATAGTACTTGAGATAGGTATAGATTAGTAATACATACATGGACAATCTATTAAACTAGACGCCATTAACCCAACAGGAAGAGGAACATAATGCTCTGATACCAACTGACAAGACCCGTCCCAAAGCACACAGGAAAAACAGGCAAGTCTTGCGGGATCCACTCTAAAAGAGATTATTCCGAAATTTCGGCATAACCTCCTCTAAAGATGGACAACCCAACCTGTAATAAAACTAAGACACACTTCAAATATAACAACCAGTCACAACACCTGGAGACCTCCACTCCAGCACCCAAGTCACAACAACCTAAAAGCAACCCAAACCAATATTCAACTACATTAAATGAACAGGAAATGAACATCCAGAGTTCACTTTCTCTATTCGGTCATAAACCTTAAAAAAAAAAGACACTTCAACTTAATTTACATAGTCCCATGGTTCTCAGAGCACTAAAAAAGAAAAATCAAATAACTACACATAGGTTAACAGGTAACATACGGTTAACCAGGTGCAGCGGAAGATACTATGCCCCAACTCCTAGTGGAACCGAACAGGAACTCTGTAATCTGGGCATTTGAAAACAAAGGGTCCAGGGAAAAGCATTTGAAACGTTAGCGTGAGTGGACGAAAAATAAACCAATTAATAAGTATTCAAGAACAAACTAATACGAAATCTAATGTGATATGCTTTTCCATTTATATGAAATTTAAATAAAAATTCCATGCATGCAATTATTGTAAGCTCCTCACAAATTCACACTAGGAAAAGAAATATACAACTCTCATGTAGGAAGCTCCCACAATAATGGACTAACCCCGTTAGTCAAATTAACAACTCAAATAAAGGAAACCCACAAATTAAAGTTTTGGCCGGAAAATACCTCCAAAGTTCAAGAACACACTAGGTTCCGATTTGTACTATACTCCGAGTCGTCCTACGACTTTTGGATGGTTGAATGGCCAATCAAAGAGCTACAAAACCCCTCAAGAGTCACTGGAATCGGTGGCTGGAAAAAGGGAGTTCTGGTTAGGGCAAAACACGCGACAGCAGTGGCGTCTCCGCGCCTCCACGCCAGCGATCTTGAGCCGATAACCACCTAGGCTGCACAAGCGGCGTCCCAGCCGTCGAACAAGACCGGTGCGGGGGCCAGGCGTGGTCGGACGGCGGCGATCTGTCGGAGAGAAGTCGGACGGGTTAGGCTCAGGGTCGGGCTCGGGGAGAGAGAAAGAGAGGGGTGGGTTTCTGTTTTGTTTCTCCTTCACTGAAAAATATAAAGTTTCCCACTTAAAACACTAGCCCAAATATGGAACTGGTATTATTTTAGCTACCCTTCGTTTATAAACTCAACCAAACCACCTCTAACCAAAAATAGCAACACAACTCCCAAATTGATTTTCCACCATTAAATAAGAAACCACAGCATAAAAAGTAATACTAAGTTTGGGGTGTATCAAAAAGAACACGAACCTCTTTCGAACAAGCTTTGTCTTCAAAAAGTGGGTGCCCTTCTGGCTGAAAACAAGAATGTAAAGAAAAAGTGAGTTCAAATCACGCATATAATGTCAAAAAGGCGTGCATGGTGATGGTGGTGTTAGAGAAAAATATTTTTTGTGCTCTTCTTTTGGTCTCACCAGAAAGAGACAATATCAAAAAAATTTAACTAATTAGAGACAAAGAGAACTTGCCACGACATAATTTGGTGTTTGTTGCAAGGGACCCGGAACGTCGCCAAGAAAATCGCTATTGAGGGGAAATTCATCGTTGGGATTAAAATAAACGGAGCCAAGGCCGGGTTCAATTCTTCGACGTTTGAAGTTCACACCCCTAGAGTTGTTACTACTTCCACTAAGCCTTTTGGCTTGGGTGTTGGTCCCTTTCAGCTTAAGGTGACTCCGAGCAAGACGATGATCGGATGAGTCCCCATGACCTTCTAAAGCTTGGTGCGGTTCATCCGGAAAGCTACTATTTGGAGGCAATGCCTTGATAGAAGATGCATGAGGATTGTTGTCAAATTCAATTTCGCGAGGAATCACTTTCTGACGAGGCGGTACCGTGCGAGTGGCGATCTTGTCTTCTTTCGCTTTCAGAGGTTTGTGCTATGACCCAACAACAACAGGTATTGTTGCTATAGTCATCTTGGGCATGGGACGATATACTTTGGACCACCATTCAACATAACCACGAGTCACCATGTACTTTGTTAGAGCGCTTTCAGATGGCAACGTAACTATGCTCCCTGTCTCACGTTTAGTAAGGCTTTCCCAATGCCAGTACATCATGGATAATGCGCCCTTGCGAATGTCTGTTTTAAGGCTTCCTGGAACATCTTGAACATAGCCAAACTGTCGGCTGAAATAGTAAGGACTGTAGGGTTGAACGACTCACCTGTTGTACTGCCTAAGAATAAGAAATCCAGATCGAAGACAGAAGAGGTAAACGATGTCTGGGCGGCTAACGTTCCAGCGATCAACGATCACTCTGCGTTCTTTATGGACCATGGCTAAAGTGTCCATTCCCACATTACCACATGCGTTGAATAAAGAATGAGCTTGTGCATCTCCAAAGTGCTTGGCCGAAAATGCCCCCGAAAAATGAATCATGCGCGGTTTAAAGTTGTCAGGAAGAGGAGAATAAAAATGGGTGCCGAAGTACTCTGCCAACCACGCATACACGTAGTGAAAGGGTAATGTGGCCGAACAGTTCCCTGGGTCTTTGGAAGCAGAAATCTCGTTCAAGCCTTGATAAATGCTGGCCAACACGGGTATCGCTAGACAAAATTGATAACCTTGGGACATTTTACTGGCGACTTTAAACACACTGGGTCGGATTAAACCTGTGTCGTCCATAGGAAGGACGAATAGACACAACCAGCATGAGTAAAATGCAGCCAAGTAAGTGGACTCTATGTCTTCGTCATCTACGTCCAAGTCATCAAACGGTGCGGAGTCATCATCAGTTCGGTCTTGAACCTCGTGGATTTCACCAGACGGGTTGTACATCTTCTGAGGTGCATCTTTCTTGTTTCGTACACTCTTGGTGGGTGGCCTCTTGTATCTCATGTTTCCTTTGTACCAGTACTGTATCCATGACTCGATCTTCACTTTTTGCCCTTTGTCGTCCTTGCAAAGCTTATGGTATGCGAGAAATAAAAACCTGCAACTCTTGGGAATGATTGGCTCACCTCCTTTACCCTTGGCTGAAAATTCTTCGATAGATGGAACAATTTCGTCGTAAAACCTTCCAGTTGTGGGCAAGCCACAAATATATATCAAGTCCCTCAAAGAAATGGACATTTCGCCACACGATGTGTGAAGAGTATTCGTGTTGGAGCACCAATACACACGTAAGGCCCGCACCACAGGCGTGACACGGTCATAGCTGAAGAGCGATGCAAACACCGCTTGGTAGAGGCCAGTTTTGTGAATGAGATCTCTGTTTCGGCTTAAGATGTCTTCTAACCACTCCCAGAAACGTTCCACGTAGGAGAAGGCTCCGTTGGCACGAAACCCGCTCCATTGCACTGAACCATTGCTCATGCGGTCGCTAAGAAGTACGAACGGTGTTTGAGGAACGTTATGATCATGGTGGGCAAACTTCAACATCCATACATCTGCGCTTCGCCTCTCGCTAGCGGATTTGGCTTATTGAAAGGTTGCCAGCTGACGTGATTGTTGGAAAGTCCACCGGGGAATATGACCTGAACCATCGTAGGAGGGAGACTCGAGAGCGTGCGGCCCAGTCAATGAAGGATAAGTATATAAGGTGGTGCCATCGCTTTGAACGTCGTTGGCATCTTCAAGGATAGTGATTGTGCCTTTCTTGAAACTCTTGAAAAACGCCATTTGGAGCAGTGTACGTCTACGCAAACCCTAAATGCTTTGAGCGATTAATCCCACGTCCAAGAGGTGGAAGAAATCAAATGGTTAAGTGTTTGCGTCCTTCAGTTACCAACGAAATTCTGAAACAAAAAGTGAAAAAAATTCAGTAACATGCAAAGAGTCATGTTATCGTAAAAAAAAAAATCATTCATTGATCTATTTACAAAGAGACATACAGGCGTATCAGAGCTAGACGTCATTACCTCACTTGTCTTTGATGACAATCAGTCAAACCAACAACTTAGGGCACCACCTCAATCCTCTCCACCCTGATGTATGGGACAGGATTAACCGAATTTACAACTTAGGTCTCGAGGGGCAAATCAACTGGACCAGCGACCTAGGCATTAGAAAGGATTTGATTTGTCGAAAGGAGTGCTACTTTGCTGCCTTAAGCCCTAATTTATACTGCAGTTTTAAGGTTTGTTTCACAAGTAATTTCCTCATTGAGACTGGAAAATTATGGAGGGAATCAAAGATTTCCCGCCATATGGCGCCAGATTATTTGGTGCCAGAAATCATTGATTATGGAGAATCAAGCAAATCAAGGAAGAAATACATCAAAGGTTTCCTTCCGTTTATGTTCGGTGTTTGGAGACCTTTACCGAATCAAATAAAATATGTAGAAATCCTTGCAAATTTAAGGAACCTCTACAAAATTTGGGTATCCTATAATGTCAAGGAATCTCTACAAGAAAGTAGGGAATCTTTATAAATTTAGAAATCCCTATAAATTCGGGAACTCCCACAAAATTAACCCATTCCTCACATATTGGAGCCCTAGCAGCCGGTCTAGAACCATCCACAACAAGAGCATGGACTTCAAGTCACTCCTTTGGCACATGACAACAGCATGGCTACGACGTACGTTGAAGTGGGGGCATTTGTAGACATATAAAATTTAACGATAATAATAATTGTTGAATAATTCAAGCAACGCGTAGACCCGATAAATTGCATACGTGGCTCTTGAGTCGGCAAAGTTGGAAAGTCGTCGGAAATGACACCTGGCAACGTGAAAATGGTCGGCAAACAATAAAACCTTAAATCCCTTTTAAAATCAATTATTAAATGTCGATCGATGATCAGACATCAATTAAATTAAATTGATTATCAAAAAAAGAAGAAGTCGGGCATGCCCAAAATAATTGGGTTTATAAGTGATGGCTTGCCAGAGATCAGGCAAGCTAGATAGTAGAGTTCACATGCGAAAAGGATTTCGCATGGAATCAAGAAACGAACTTCGCGTAGAGATAAACGAAGGCGAGGCGAAACAAACTTCGCGTAAAGGTACATGAAGGTGAGGTGAGATGACTTCGCGTAAAGGTACACGAAGGTGAGGCGAGATGACTTCGCGTAGAGGTAAACGAAGGCGAGGCGAAACGGACTTCGTGTAGGGGTACATGAAGGCGAGGCGAGATGACTTCGCATAAAAGTATATGAAGGCGAGGCGAGATGGCTCCGCATAGGAGACTTCGCGAAGAAGCAAGGGGCGGAGTTCGCATGCATGTGGAGATGTATGTTTTGGTTGAGTCGTAAGTTCCTCGTCCGCGAGGTGGTACCAGAACTCCCCGCTTGTTTGGAAGTCAAGATTCCACGCACCTTCTTTCCGTGTCCGCGAGATGGCACGCCCCATTTACTGAGGATCGTGGCCAAAGCAGAATATTTAATCAAAAGCAATTATACCTTATTGGGCGTAACTAAATCAATCAATTAAGACTGATTGATTTGATTATGTTAAAATTAACAATTAAATTAATCAGTCAAAATTGATTGATTCAATTATTACCGTTAAGGAAATACAATTGATTCGGTGTCTTCATTACATGCCATAAGCGAGGGTATGTTGAGACTAGAAATACCCCCTCTCATATCAAGAAGAGGACTTCTGGACGAAAGGAGAGAGAATTTACTCCCAAGAACTCAGAAGTCTCAAAATCCCTCGAAGAACTATCAAACTCCCAAATAGCTAGTTCTTCACCAAATCTAAATCCCAAACACTTGTCACGTGATCAACTCTCGTGACCCCCTTTACACTCAAGAACAAGTGCTCGTCACCCTTGAGTCAAATCCATATTCGGAGATAGAATCAGAGGAGTTCATAAAGATTTGTAACCCGCATTCATATTAATAAAATTATATTATTCTTTGTACACGTGTTGTTCTGTAATTTGTCACAGATTTTCCGTGTTTACAGTGACATGTATGTACTAGACTCCCCTTGAAGTTTGCACATCCTCCTGATCTTTACATCAATCATAGGGCTCTTCTTACTAATCACAGAAATTTTAATAACTTAGCATGTCAATGCTCTTTAACATGTCTTCAAATGTGGCATTAGGTAATGATTAACTAGTTCATGCCATATTGTCCTCAAACATGATCTTTTACACTTAGATCTTGAGAAGAATGCCGCTTGTGAACTCAAAACATAAGTTTGTGCAGGAAATTAGATTTCCGCGCAGCATGACCTTCAGTTACTAGAACAGCCGTAACTTCCTCTAGGAAATACATATGAACAAACCATAAACGGTTTTGGAAACTAGACTCATTTAGCTTTCTAACCGTATATTACACACATTCTGGTTCATCAGAAGCTGTTCACAAAGTCCCGTCGAAGTTGACTGTTCTGCCAAAATCAGATTCTCGGACAGATTCGTCATACTTTACGAAAACGGCCATAACTCACTCATTATGATAGGTATGGTCAATTGGTTGATGTCCCTGGAAAGTAGACATATAGCCCTTTCCAATGGTACCAAATTCACCATTTTATAGTGAGTGAGATTTCCTGTAGGTCCCGTGAAAGTTGACCTACGAAACTTGGCAGATTCTGATTTCGCTATTGATGTGTCTTTCTTATGTAGGGATAGAATAAGCCTCAACCCTTCATACCATCAAGTATTGAAAAAAGGAGTTACTGCCATTATATAGGCGTTGCGTGGGTGCATAGCTACACTTAGCTTTACAACTTTTCATAGCGAATGAGATGTCAAGTCTTTCGTATTGTGTTGAATATATTGATGCGTCTTATTGTACTTAGATGGAAACTTCATCTCTTAACATATATTTGTCATCTTGCTTTAGACAAAACAACGGATCTCTCTTTAGAGTAAATGTCGCACCCCAATTTTTGAAGGGTACTTAGATAAATTTTCAAAAATTTGGACGTGATATAACTCAAAATCTTAAATTCCCAAAGCTTGCTCAACAACTTCCAAACTAACAACAATACTGGAAGTGTACATGTCAACAAACTTGTAAATCGAGTTAAACATTAAACCTACTTAATTACATTAACTTCAAAAGTCTAGTAATAATTAAGTTGCTCACATGAACTTAAACAACTGTCACAACAAAATAAAATAAAGTGCAGAGAAACTAAAATCCTGCCACTATGCCTCCGCCTCAACTCTGCTGATCAACACCTGCAGGTCTAACCCCTACACCAGGAAATTGTGCACCGGGTTGTAAACAATAAACCCGGTAAGCTAAAAAGCCGGTATGAGTAAATCCTAAAATGACTCAATACTTCTACTCATCAACACACAAGGTAAAACCAAGAGTTCGTGCATTAAAAATAATTTCAGGAAACACTTACTAGCAAGAGAATCAAAAGAAGAAATTAAGGAAACACAACAAATCACAATCACTCAAATCATAAATGAAATCCTGCAAAAAGCCTAGTTCAGGAATTCCACTAAAAATCATACAATTAAGATTAAAAAATCTCCTGCGGATAAGCATAGTTCAGGAGATACTCAAAGCAAGGAATTTTAAATGAAAACACATAAGAACATAACACAATCATTTCTCTACTCTTACTTATGAGTTCGTCAACACTTAGTCATCCCCCATGAACTATCGACAGACAGACTAGAGCTCTATACTGACCGTAACCAATCACCCGGCCAAGGCTTGGTTCCCGGTCCACCACGAAGGCTCCTAATCTAATACACACAATGTCACGCCCCTATTCTTAAGTTATTTTACGATTATTTACTTTGGTAATATTTTGGTCTTTTACCGTTTACTATTTAAGACTCCAAAGTTGACTTTTTTTCCGTATGGAATTTGGGAAAACTTTCTTCATGAAAGTCGTAGAGGATGTTGTTACGAGTTCGTAGACATGCTATGCGTTAAAATCGGAGTTAGCGTGGAAAAGTTATCAATTAAAAATGTAAGTTTTATTGGGGTATTATTTTGGGGTGTTAAATTTTGGAGTTGGGTTATGTTTATTAAGTTGGACCGGGCCTTGTTTTTGGTCAAAGGCCCAAAACACTCTCTCTCTCTCTCTCTCCCTCCCGATTCTCTCTCCTCCCTCCCGATTCTCCCTCTCCCGCTGCCGGATTTTCACCACCGCCGTCCGGCCACCACTGACCGCCAGACCGGTCCCATTCGGACCCCCGCCACCTCCTCTTCATTTCTGGGTAGGTGGCCGAGCCCCTAACGCCGCCGTGAAGGAGCAGCCGAGCCCGAAAGCCCCGGCTACCGTGGTGGTTTTCTCGCAGGAGCTCTCCTCCCGTGCGTTCATCCCTCCAAAGGACTCCCTTCCTCTTGAGCTAGGTAAGGAGAAATCGGAGAATGAAATTCTAGGGCTTTTTAAGTGTTTCGGTTCGATTACCCTATCTAGGCTTGAAATTGATGTTTGTGCTAGTTAGAAAAGTTGTAGAGGAGATTGAGAGGAAGATGCTGTTAAAATTTGGTAGCTTTTGCAGGTCGCCGGAGTCGGCCGCCAGCCGCCGCTGTTTTGGGAAATTTTGTGGTTTTTGATGTAGAATATTAAGGGGATGTTTATGATGTGAGTTTTGGAATTTTTGGAGGAATTTTGGATAGGTTTGGGATTTTTTTCGAAATTTGGTATTTTAGCCATTAATTTGGATAGAATCCGGCCGTTAGATTATTGTTGTTTCGGCCGTAGAAGGTAGATTTAAGGCTGCCGATATTTATTGTGAAGTTTGGACGATATCAATTTTTAAGATTTACAAAGTTGGGCAGGAATGAGAATAGATAAGGCCACATTTAATTTTACCTATTTTTATTTAAGTGTTGGTATATAGTTGAGGATTTAATTATGTTCTTGGATCAGAAGAGGAAGCTCGAGCAGAAGAGGCTTCGGACCGACTTCAGGCTTAGGCCTAACTTGTGAGTGGACTTTTGATTTAAATAATGTGCATGCAATTGTTTATTTGGTTGGACCATTTGACGATTTTACTCATTGTGGTGAGTTACCGAAAATGGGATTTTCGGTAAATTATAATATATTTTTAAGGAGAGTATGTATATAAAAGCTAGCTAGCGATATGTGTCTGTCCACCTTAATGACATAGTATATAAGTGCATTATGGTGTGACGTGAGCGTTGGACGCAAGCGTAGTAACCTTATATTAGTGTTTAATTCATATAAGGGGTATGAGCACATATTTATACACTCGTCTGTCCACCTTAATGGCGTAGTGTATCACCACATTAAGGCGTGACGTGAGCGTTGGACGCGAGCGTAGTAGCCCTATATAGATTATTATTAATTTATATAGGGAGTATGGGCGAGTGTAAATATATACATATATATATTTTAGCCTGAGAGGCTGTATTTTGTTATATATACTTTTGAGCAGTAAAGGCTCAATATTTATAACGATAAGAGAATTATCGTTTAAGACATGCATTCGTTTTCTTGGAAATTAAATTGGGAAAGCATAAATGTTAATAAATATTTTCTTTATTTATTTTTGTCCACTCACTCTAATTATTGCGAATGTTTTTCCCCTGGGCTCTTCGTTTTAAAATGCCCAGTCTGCAGAGTTCGGGTTAGTACGAGTAGGAGACGACGAGGCATAGTTACCCATTTCCCAGCCACATTTCACCAGTAGGTTACCTGTTTAACCTATTAGAGTATTTTCCTGCTCCTCTAGTGTATAGTAGCTCTGAATACTCTTTGAGATTTATCGTTTAATGTTTCTGGTGGTGTGCTTAGACTTTTGTTGTATTTTAGAATATACGAAGTTTGTAATTATTTAGTCACTTTCGTATAATTGTGGGTTGTTTTGGAGGATGCTCATTTTTTTTAAGAAAATAACACTTTAGTTTTCTAGGTTAGGGTTGTCAATTTTCAAGGGAGGTTTGCTTCGGTAAATTTTCCTTAGAGGTGGTCCCCGCAGGACTTACCTCGGGTTTCGGGGTGAAATTCGGGGTGGGTCATGACAGTTGGTATCAGGGCTGGTATACCCGTGAGGGGCATGACGGTATTTGGGTGATTGTGGATAGACTCACCAAATCTGCACATTTCTTACCGATGGGAAAGAAGTATGCACTGGATAAATTGGCTGAGCTTTATGTGAATGAGATCGTGAGACTTCATGGTGTACCTGAATCAATAGTGTCGGATCGGGATCCTAGATTTGCTTCTAAATTCTGGAGAGCTCTTCAGGCAGCTTTAGGTACCCGATACACTTCAGCACTGCTTTTCATCCTCAGACTGATGGGCAATCAGAGAGGACTATTCAGACTTTGGAGGATATGTTGAGATCTTGTGCCTTGCAGTTCAGGGGGAGTATGGATAAGAACCTATCTTTGATGGAGTTTGCTTATAATAACAGCTACCATTCTAGTATTGGTATGGCTCCCTTTGAGGCACTTTATGGGAAACAGTGTCGTACACCTTTATGTTGGAATGAAGTAGGAGAAAAATAACTTTGTGGCCCTGAGTTAATCCATGATACTAATGAGAAGATTAAAGTGGTAAGAGATAGACTCAAGACCGCTCAAAGTAGGCAGAAGAGTTATGCAGATGTCCGCAGGAAAGACCTTGAGTTTCAAGTGGGTGATTGGGTGTTTTTGAAATTATCTCCTTGGAAAGGGATAGTACGTTTTGGTAAGCGTGGGAAGCTTAGTCCGAGGTATATTGGGCCTTATGAGATAATAGAGCGAGTTGGCTCACTTGCTTATCGATTACTTTTGCCTCCAGAATTGTCCAGGATACATAATATGTTTCATGTATCCACGCTTCGCAAGTATCTTGCCGATTCGTCTCATGTGTTGCAAGAGCAGCCAATTAGTTTGACGAGAGATTTGACCATTGAAGAGGAAGCGGTACAGATTCTTGACCGAAAGGAGCAAGTACTGAGAAACAAGACAATTCCACTTGTCAAGGTGCTTTGGAGAAGTCATCAAGTAGAGGAAGCTACTTGGGAATCAGAAGAACAAATGAGACAGCAGTATCCCTATATTTTTTTTTTACAGTTATGTAAATTTCGAGGACGAAATTTTTATAAGGAGGGGAGAATTGTCACGCCCCGGTTCTTAAGTTATTTTACGATTATTTACTTTGGTAATATTTTGGTCTTTTACCGTTTTAAGTAACCGTTTACTATTTAACACCCCAAAATAATACCCCAATAAAACTTACATTTTTAATTGAACTCAAGGTCTTTCCTGCGGACATCTGCATAACTCTTCTGCCTACTTTGAGCGGTCTTGAGTCTATCTCTGACCACTTTAATCTTCTCATTAGTATCATGGATTAACTCAGGGCCACAAAGTTCTTTTTCTCCTACTTCATTCCAACATAAAGGTGTACGACACTGTTTCCCATAAAGTGCCTCAAAGGGAGCCATACCAATACTAGAATGGTAGCTGTTATTATAAGCAAACTCCATCAAAGATAGGTTCTTATCCCAACTCCCCCTGAACTGCAAGGCACAAGATCTCAACATATCCTCCAAAGTCTGAATAGTCCTCTCTGATTGCCCATCAGTTCGAGGATGAAAAGCAGTGCTGAAGTGTATCGGGTACCTAAAGCTGCCTGAAGAGCTCTCCAGAATTTAGAAGCAAATCTAGGATCCCGATCCGACACTATTGATTCAGGTACACCATGAAGTCTCACGATCTCATTCACATAAAACTCAGCCAATTTATCCAGTGCATACTTCTTTCCCATCGGTAAGAAATGTGCAGATTTGGTGAGTCTATCCATAATCACCCAAATATCGTCATGCCCTCACGGGTATACCAGCCCTGATACCAACTGTCAGGACCCACCCTAAATTTCAGCCTGAAACCCGAGGTAAGTCCTGCGTGGACCACCTCTAAGGAAAATTTACCGAAGCAAACTTCCCTTGAAAATGGACAACCCTAACCTAGAAAACTAAAGTGTTACTTTCGTAAAAAAAAATGAGCATCCTCCAAAACAACCCACAATTATACGAAAGTAAGTAAATAATTACAAACTTCGTATATTCTAAAATACAACAAAAGTCTAAGCACACCACCAGAAACATTAAACGATAAATCTCAAAGAGTATTCAGAGCTACTATACACTAGAGGAGCAGGAAAATACTCTAATAGGTTAAACAGGTAACCTACTGGTGAAATGTGGCTGGGAAATGGGTAACTATGCCTCGTCGTCTCCTACTCGTACTAACCCGAACTCTGCAGACTGGGCATTTTAAAACGAAGAGCCCAGGGGAAAAACATTCGCAATAATTAGAGTGAGTGGACAAAAATAAATAAAGAAAATATTTATTAACATTTATGCTTTCCTAATTTAATTTCCAAGAAAACGAATGCATGTCTTATCGTTATAAATATTGAGCCTTTACTGCTCAAAAGTATATATAACAAAATACAGCATCTCAGGCTAAAATATATATATGTATATATTTACACTTGCCCATACTCCCTATATAAATTAATAATAATCTATATAGGGCTACTACGCTCGCGTCCAACGCTCACGTCACGCCTTAATGCGGTGATACACTACGCCATTAAGGTGGACAGACGGGTGTATAAATATGTGCCCATACCCCTTATATGAATTAAACACTAATATAAGGCTACTACGCTTGCGTCCAACGCTCACGTCACACCATAATGCACTTATATACTATGTCATTAAGGTGGACAGACACATATCGCTAGCTAGCTTTTATATACATACTCTTCTTAAAAATATATTATAATTTACCGAAAATCCCATTTTCGGTAACTCACCACAATGAGTAAAATCGTCAAATAAAAATGACGTCAAATGGTCCAACCAAATAAACAATTGCATGCACATTATTTAAATCAAAAGTCAACTCACTCTAATTATTGCGAATGTTTTTTCCCTGGGCTCTTCGTTTTAAAATGCCCAGTCTGCAGAGTTCGGGTTAGTACGAGTAGGAGACGACGAGGCATAGTTACCCATTTCCCAGCCACATTTCACCAGTAGGTTACCTGTTTAACCTATTAGAGTATTTTCCTGCTCCTCTAGTGTATAGTAGCTCTGAATACTCTTTGAGATTTATCGTTTAATGTTTCTGGTGGTGTGCTTAGACTTTTGTTGTATTTTAGAATATACGAAGTTTGTAATTATTTAGTCACTTTCGTATAATTGTGGGTTGTTTTGGAGGATGCTCATTTTTATTTAAGAAAGTAACACTTTAATTTTCTAGGTTAGGGTTGTCCATTTTAAAGGGAGGTTTGCTTCGGTAAATTTTCCTTGGAGGTGGTCCCCGCAGGACTTACCTCGGGTTTCGGGGTGAAATTCGGGGTGGGTCCTGACACACAATCACCACTAAGGCACACATATCCACAACTAATGCATACAATCACCACTAAGGCACACACATCCACAACTAATGCATACAAACCCCATTCAGGCACAGATTCACAACTAAGACACACAATCACCACTAAGGCACCATTCCATAACTAAAGCACACAATCACCACTAAGGCACCCACATGATCAGAAGTCCATTTGAAATATTATATTTTTAACAGAAAACTTGTTTTCACTTACCATGAGCCGTTGGCGATCAAGCTCGTATATTTTAAAACAACAAAAGAAAAACTTTTTTTTTTAAATCATCAACATCATCATCATCGTGATCGTCAACATTGTCATCAACATCATCATCATCATAATCATCATAATTAGCATCGTAATAATAATAATAATCATCATCATATCATCCTCATAATCATCATAATAATAATCATCATATCATCATTATAATCATCATATATAAATAGGTCACAAAGTGAACCTTGGTGAGATTTTACTTACCTAAAAATCCTGCTGCGTTCTTCCGCAACACAAGAGCCAAGGAAACCACAATCTCACAAATCACCTAAAATTACACAATTAAAACCCTTAGTAAAAAATCACAACAAGGATCAAAGTACCCTTAACTTAAAGGTTGCCCAAATAAGGGCAATCCTTCCTCCTAGACCTCCCAAGGTCATTGGACACTCAACAACAACCACACTACCTCCAAGATCAAATTTTCCAAGTTTCCGACCTAACGAACACCAAGAACCAACTTAGCACCTACGATGCAAAAACCTAATCAACACTCATTCTTCACACACCAACAACACACTAGCAACAATAAGGACTAGCTAACACAACAACCAAAGCCTTTACCCTGCTCGGACGCGCTCCCACGAGCCGCCACAAGTAGCGGGCGAGTGAGCCCCACGAGCCACCACCAACCTCAAAATTTGGAGAAACTCACAACATGAAACTTGTAGATTGAAGCATAAGGAACACTTTCTGTACCTGAGGTTTCAACCGATTCATCCGGGATCGGCCGGAAAACGCCCCGCAATACCAACCCGGAAATCAAATTCCAAACCTACAAAACCGGCACCAAAACTTGATTTCTAGATCACCAAAGGGGTAAAAACATCTCTAGAAGAGAGAGGAGAGCAAGACTCACCTAAACTTGGCTGGAATCGGCATCGAAATCGCCGGCTTTTTGGCGGAACAACAGCAGCTCCGCCGCTTCGTGGCGGCTTCCAGGCGGCGCGACGGCGAGCAAGACTGCCCTAGAAGTGGAGAGGAGACCCGTGCCGACCCAACGGGACCGGCGGCGTCCAGTTTGGTGGCCGGATGAGAGAGAACTCGGCCGGAGCAGAGAGAGAGCTCAGGTGCGTCGGGAGAGAGAAGAGGGAGACTGATTTTAGGTTTCCAAAATAATTTTCCCACATTTTTCTACTTATACACTTTCCAAACCCGGAAAGTAACTTCCTCTTACCATAACTTTCTCATACGACATCCGATTTATGCGTGTCGCATGTCTACGAACTCGTATCGCCAAAATCTACAACTTCCAAGAAGGAAGTTTTTGCAAATAACTTACTGAAAATAAAGTCAATTTTTGGTCTCTTAAAAGTCAAAGGACCTTAAATAAACTCTTGAACTTCAACTACGCATAACCTAATAATAATTTCCATAAATAATCTTTTATTAAATATGGGAATAATATAAGGAATTTGATATGAAAATATAGGGTATTACAGTAAAGACTTTGACTAATCATGAGGTATATGTAGGCCTCACTAGTTATAGAGCGCCTAAGCCGATTGATGGAACATCATCATCAATACAGTCATCGAGTACCTTATCAAGACCGTGTCTTCCTAAGATCTTTTTTATTCTAACTTCAGATGTTGATACATATTGGCATCTCTTGATCCATCAAGAGTCCATGTAAATCTGTAATGAACACGCAAAGACATAATTCACCATATCCCTTCCAAATCAAGTAGAGTCCATGTGCGTTTCAATACCTTTAGCAAATGCGTGCTCCTTTGGTCTGGAGTCACTTGATTCGGATGAATGAAGTTCGTTTAACACCTTAATGTATATCTCTGATCACATAGAGATGTTATTATGACCACATTTATAGGCTGCATGTTCAGTTATTCGGAAACTACCAAACTGACAAAGTAGTGGAGTTCAATAATTCACCATATCCCTTCCAAATCAAGTAGAGTCCATGTGCGTTTCAATACCTTTAGCAAATGCGTGCTCCTTTGGTCTGGAGTCACTTGATTCGGATGAATGAAGTTCGTTTAACACCTTAATGTATATCTCTGATCACATAGAGATGTTATTATGACCACATTTATAGGCTGCATGTTCAGTTATTCGGAAACTACCAAACTGACAAAGTAGTGGAGTTCAATAACATCCATTACGAGAGCATATCGTCGATCCCAGTGCGTGTTAGTGAGAGACCTTGCGCCATAAGGTGAGTCTAAACTCTTGTTCTCACTATGCTATCTAACAAAGACATATTTGATAGGGTTTACACTTGCGGTGTCGGCATCACCTGCCCAAGGACCTATCTCTTTGTTCATGCAGGATCACATCTTTCCATTAGGCCAATCAACTAAGTTGATATCCATCAATGAAGGGTGGTCACGTCCTCATGTACACTAGTGTAATACTTGTAAAGATCTCTATATGGATTGGATTTGACATTGAGGCGTCCCCCAACGATAATCACAATTCAGACTTCATGAGACGGATTTGAGTATCACTGATCAATGGAGCAAGTTGTGCTAAGCTCGCTTTCTTCCCAGTACGAGAAAGTATCGAACCTAAGGGCCTCCCTCCTTTTGGGAAGCCACACGGCCTTGTGACACCAATTTTGCCACTATATGACATCACCATGTCACCATCCATGGAGATGGCATCAAGACCAACACCTTTTGGTCGCGCCATGTCCTCTTGATAGGACATCAATCCTTGTAGACATATTTGCAGCATGTGATCTCGTCACTTTAACACTTTAAGCATTTAGGATCAAGATGAGACTTAGTAGGGACAAACCACGACAATTCACGTCGTTCCACTTGAACACTTGTGTTCTTATCTCCCCCTAACAGCGAGAATACTGTCTAATCAAAGTGACAATCCGCAATATAGCGGTGAAAGAGATCGCCTGACAAGGTTTCTACATAGGCGGATTAAATAGTTGGAGGTTCATATCCAACCAACCTAAGTACTTATTCATCTTAAATGACCCATCATTGTACGCAGTGGCAGTGCGATTTGACACCTAGAAATAACATCTAGCCGAGCTCAAGGATAGGAGATCCGTTTCAATCCTACCGAGCTCAAGGATAGGAGATCCGTTTCAATCCTACCAAGCTCAAGGATTGCAATTTCGTGTCAATCCTCGTATACAGTCACGAGCTATAGTACAAAAATTGTCAAGACCTACCCCGAATTTCACCCCGAAACCCGAGGTAAGTCCTGCGGGGACCACCTCCAAGGAAAATTTACTAAAAAGCAAACCTCCCTTGAAAATGGACAACCCTAACCTAGAAAACTAAAGTGTTACTCTCTTAAATAAATTTGAGCATCCTCCAAATCAACCCACAATTATACGAAAGTGAGTAAATAATTACAAACTTTGTATATTCAAAAATACAATAAAAGTCTAAGCACACCACCAGAAACATTACAATAAATCCCAAAGAGTATTCAGAGCTACTATACACTAGAGGAGTCGGAAAAATACTCTAGTAGGTTAAACAGGTAACCTACTGGTGAATGGTGGCTGAGAAATGGGTAACTATGCCTCGTCGTCTCCTACTCGTTCTAACTCGAACTCTGCAGACTGGGCATTTTAAAAACGAAGAGCCCAGGGGAAAAACATTCGCAATAATTAGAGTGAGTGGACAAAAATAAATAAAAAGAATATTTATGTTTTCCCAATTTAATTTCCAAGAAAACGAATGCATGTCATAAACGATAATTCTCTTATCGTTATAAATATCGAGCCTCTACTGCTCAAAACTATATATATATCTAAATACAGCCTCTCAGGCTAAAAAATATATATATATATATATCAAAATACAGCCTCTCAGGCTAAAATATATACATGTATATATTTACACTCGCCCATACTCCCTATATAAATTAATAATAATCTATATAGGGCTACTACGCTCGCGTCCAACGCTCACGTCACGCCTTAATGCGGTGATACATTATGTCATTAAGGTGGACAGACGGGTGTATAAATATGTGCCCATACCCCTTATATGAATTAAACACTCATATAAGGCTACTACGCTTGCGTCCAACGCTCACGTCACACCATCATGCAGTTATATACTATGTCATTAAGGTGGACAGACACATATCGCTAGCTAGCATTTATATACATACTCTCCTTAAAAATATATTATAATTTACCGAAAATCCCATTTTCGGTAACTCATCACAAGGAGTAAAATCGTCAAATAAAAATGACGTCAAATGGTCCAACCAAATAAACAACTGCATGCACATTATTTAAAACAAAAGTCCACTCACAAGTTAGGCCTAAACCTGAAGTCAGTCGGAGGTCTCCTCTGCTCGAGCCTCCTCGCGTCCTGTTCCAAAACATAAATAATTCCTTAAATAAAATCCCAACGTTTAAAGAAAATAGGCATAATTAAATATGAGCTTCTCGTGCTCAACCATGCCTATCGTCCTAAATCTTAACTTCACTGCCAACCAAAATTCTCCATAAATACCGACATCCTCAAAAATCACCTTCCAACGTCCTAATCATAAAAATAATCCAATGGCCGAATTTTAACTTATTAATCCGCCAAAAATACCAAACTTTACAAATTCTAAAACCTAACCAAATCTCATCCAAACATTCCATAAATCACACCAATATACTCCTCTTAATATTCCACATTTAAAACCCTAAAAATCTCCTAACCGGCGGTGGCGCCGCTGGCGGCTCCGCCGGCAGCGGCGGCCGGAGGCCAATTCCGGCGACCTCCAAAACCTATGAAATTTTGACAGAATAATCTCCTCATCATGCTCTACAACTTTCATGACCAACACAACACCCAATTCCAAGCCTAACTAGGCTAATCGAACGAAAACAACTTAAAAGCCCTAGAAATTTCAACTCCACATTTCTCCTTACCTAGCTCAAGAGGGAGTGAGCTGATTGGAGGGGTTGCTGCACGGGAGGAGGGCTACAAAACCGTACCAAGCTTGCCCGGATTGGTGGCCGGAGGAGGGAGTTCCGGTGACCGGAAGTTCGGGGCAGCCTAACCTTTCGGGCGGCACCGCTCTCTCACGGCGGCGCTAGGGGGGCTGTCACCGGTCCTGGAAGATAGCTGGGTCGGAGACCGATCGATTGGGACCGGTGCGGCGGTCTGGGGTGGCCGGACGGCGGCGGTCGGGCGGCGAGAAGTTTCCGGCGGGGAGGAGGAAACGGGAGGGAGAAAAAACGGGAGGGAGGAGAGAGAAAGGAGAGGGAAAAACTGAAATGGGCCAAAGCCTACCCGGTCCAACACCACTTATACCCAATCCAAAATTCAACACCCCAAAATAATACCCCAATAAAACTTATATTTTTAAGGATAACTTTTACATGATAACTCCGATTTTAACGCGTAGCATGTCTACGAACTCGTAATAACATCCTCTACGACTTTCATGAAGAAAGTTTTCCCAAATTCCATACGGAAGAAAAAGTCAACTTTGGAGTCTTAAATAGTAAACGGTTACTTAAAACGGTAAAAGACCAAAATATTACCAAAGTAAATAACCGTAAAATAACTTAAGAACCGGGGCGTGACAAAAATATTCAATGATGGTGGGTCATAGATGAATAGTAAAGCTGCATGCAAATTTTGCATAGCCCCAAGACGCAATAGAAAGAATGGGGCACATCAATAATGTTCGAGCGACAAGCTAAAGTTGCTTTGTCGTAGCCTCGGTGAGATCGTATTACGTGTGAACATGGGGTATAGGACACTTCAACTTATATCCTGATAAACTTCTTTAAAGAATGGGTAGTGAGCCCGTAGAAGTATAAGCAGCATAAACAATAGATAATAATGTAACACGTGACCAGTGTGTTAACACTTCAACCAACACCACAAAGCATAAAAAGGTATCCACAAGTTGGTTGTATCTATCTACATAATTTTGATGTAAGAATGAAGTATTCTTGTTTGTGTCATTTAGTGTAGGAGGGTCTCGCTCCTAATTTAGCGAAAAAATAGGCATTCAAAACGAGCAATAGCATTGCAGGGGGCCAATGAGACATCAAGGGAAGGCCGGTGCACCTCAATTGCTTGAGGAATTGATCGGACGTCCTCCGGGAAGTTGGAGCCGTGTTCGGGTGACGCTAATGTCCCCCGGGTGCCGTCATTTACAACTATGGCGTCACCATCATGCTTCATAATGATGCTAGATCCCGAATGTCTTCGTTTTAAGTGGACGAATGGATGTCCATGAGAATTTCTCAAAATTTGGACCATTATATCTCTTCCAAGATGACTAATTTGGTCAAACCAAAGCCTATATGAGCCGGTGTCCCAAATAGCATGTTTGGCGACAACATGTGATTCGATATTCGAATCATAGTGACATACAGTCCACTAGATTGACTCATAAACTTCTTTAAGATGCATTTCAGTCCGCATTCAGGAGAAGGTATACACAAAAGAACTCTTGTTCATTCTCACAATGTGTTTTCAAATGAAAACTATTAGCAGGAATGTCTTTAAAGCTCAACATGGTTCGTTTGCCTCTCAATGCATAGAGGGCATCTGTGACATTGATCATGGTGCCATGAGGCATCAAGATTCAAGCTAAACCGCGTCCCTGAATGACTGGTATGATTTAATCATTGTAGTCATAAAATATTTACAAGGCACAAAATCCAAAGATAGTTGCTGGTTTCTTATAATGTTGTGGATAGTTCCACTATTTGCGAAGCACTCAATGTCTCTATGAGACAGATCTACAAAATGGAGTAGATAGGAGAGTAAATAGTTCCACTTGAACAATTTAGAAGGATTGAAAGAAGCTACAAAAAGCTACAATCCCGAGAGTGCATAAAAATTTCCACGCAAAATGACCTTTGCGCACTAAAACAGCCATAACTTCTTCGTTAAAATAGATATAGACGAACCGCGAAAGGTTCTGAAAACTAGACTCGTAATGATATAAAGCTCACAGTCTAGTTCATCTGGAGCTATTCACGAAGCTCAAATGAAGTTGACTGTCCAGAAGGGACAAATTGCTGTTTTTCATAAAATTGGCATGTGTGAAGCTGTGAAGCTTGCAGGTGGCATGTCGGCTTTTGCCTTAGCCAAAAGTGACGTGTGTATGATCAAAACCAAGTCCTTTCGGTCGTTCCAAGATCATAAACTTCATGACTAGTTAGCAAAAGCTCCCTGACATGAACATAAACTAACTCAAAGGACCTAGAGGGTTTGATCATGATGATGATTGACCGGTTTTGATA
The DNA here is from genome assembly GCA_009720345.1 of Fragaria iinumae. NCBI lineage: Eukaryota > Viridiplantae > Streptophyta > Magnoliopsida > Rosales > Rosaceae > Fragaria > Fragaria iinumae. The sequence goes on along the minus strand of CM019117.1, from coordinate 16,547,605 downwards.
AGTCTTCAACGTCTTTTGCAAGATGGAAATTGTTTTAATAGTGTAGGGGGACCCAAAATCAAAAGCTTTCGGTAACTCCAAGTCAGTATGACCAGGCATCTCCTTGGAGGGTCGGTAGTATGAGGCACACTTGAAACCACTGTCTCCTTAATTTAGGACAAGTCTAAGACATCACATTGAGCTTGGATGAGCCTAGTTGAACAATTGATGATGGAAAATCCTCTATAGGGTAGAAGACTTAACCGGATACACGTTGGCGATCCTCCTTGAGGATGCAAGGCTATGCGTCATCTTCACTTGGAAGAGACCAAAACGGCACAATCTAACCATGTAGATTGTAAATATGCCATGATTCTAAGGACGATGTAAAAATGTACATCTTGTTTGTAAATTAATACGAACCATAAGAGGAGAATAGTTCATAACTTCGAAAAAATTCTCAAGGCATTCATTATTGCTAATGTGAGTACATCGAGGTCTCAAATTGACGAAGGACGTCGATACGACGCCTTATTACATATAGCTTGGAAAGAAAATCAATGTCTAGCCAATGACATCAAAGTCAGTTGTAGCTAGAGCTGGATCCGAATCTTTGAAATTCGTGATCCTGAGGATGACGTTATTGTCCTCATATTGATTTTCCGTACCTTTTTGTATGTATTTTATGCATTTATAATTTGAAGGAGAGCTCGACAACTCTTGAACTAGTGATCCGAAGATCGACAACTATTGCAGTGTCATGAGCTGGCATGAGTAGTTTTGACAAATTGGTGTCTAGATAGGAGGGTCGCCATTAGGGCCGGCGACACCTCCCCCTCTTTTCTAGACATCGACACGGTGTTTTCTGCCGTTGCTGTGACCCATATTATTGTCCCCACATTAGGGGACAATCCCAAATATGTTTATCGCATTAGCGTATATACAATTCTCGTTTGCAATTTTATGATCAAAATCAAGTCTCGTTGGTAATTCCAAACCAACTTGGAGGACCTAGAGAACTTAATGATGATCGAATCCGCTAAAGATTATAGATCATGATGCCATGGAATATCATAGACGATATGTAGTCAATTAAGGTGGTAAGCAATCCACTTGACTTAATAACTCAGCTTGTTGAGTTAGGTGGACGTTTCAAGAAACGCTCCAATCTTCGAAAAATTCCAAACCTAACCAAAACTCCTCCAAAAAATTCCAAACTTCATACCATTAGAATCCGCTTAATATAACATATTTAAAACCCTGAAAAACCCCTTTACAGCGGCCGGCAGCCGACTCCGGCGACCCCCAATGGCTACCAAATTTTAACAACATCTTCCTCTCAACATCCCAAACAACTTTCATAACTAGCACTTAGTCCAATTCTAAGGCTAACTAGGGTAATCGAACCAAAACATCCATAAATCTCTAGAACTTCAATTATACATTTCTCATTAACAAGATTGAATTAGACCGATTCCTTTTGAGGAATTACTCACCTTGATGAGGACTACAAGATGAGCCAAAAATCCCGACCTATGGTGGCCGGAGGAGAGAACTCCGGCGAACGGGCAGTCGGCGTCTCCGGCGGGTTTTCTCCTCTTCGGCGGCGTCACATGCTCGAACGCTTGCCCAGGAAGAGAGAGGAGGTGGCGGGGGTCCGAACGGAACCGGTCCTGCGGTCTCTGGTGGCCGGACAACGGCGGACGGAGGTTGGGTCTCCGGTGGGTCGGGAGAAGTTCACAGGAGGGAGAGAGAAAAGATAGAGGGAGAGAGAAAGAAAGTGAGTGCGGGTGTTGGGCTGCTCCACACCCGGTCTGTCACGCCCCAATTTTCGAAGGATAATTTTCAAAAACTTAGGCATGATAAAACCTAAAAAAATAATCCTAAAACTCTAACATTAAATCCAGATACCCAACCCATTTACTGGAAAAATGAATGTCAATATAAGCCCAACATGGAGTCAAATATTTCCTATCCCTTGTTTACATCAACTTGAAAAGTCAAGTAAAATGAACCGCTCACTTGGAGCTTAAAAACAACCCAACAAATAAAAATGAACAAAAGAGTCTAACTCTAAGGTGGCTGCTCAACTTCTACATCTCAACCATGTTTAGTCCTCACCTGCAAGATCAAACACCTACACCATGGAATGGTGCACCGGGTTGAAAGAAACTGTAGACATATAAAATTTAACGATGATAATAGTCGTTGGATAATCCAAGTAAATATGTGGCATGTGAGTCAACAACATTGGAAAGCCGCCAGAAATAACGCGTGGCAACGTGGAAATGATCGGCCTACAACAAAGCCTTAAACCTCCAATTGAAATCAATTATCAAGTGTGGATTGACGATTTGACTTCGCAAGCGAAATGGACTTCGCTTAGGCGAGCAAGGCTTGGCGAGATGAAATTGACTCCGCGAGGTGACTTTGACTTCGCGAGGCGAGCTAAGCTTGGCGAGGCGAACTGGAATTGAAGGCGAGGCAAACTCGACTTCACTTCGCGTAGACCTAAACAGTGACTTTGACTTCGCGAGGCGAGCTAAGCTTGGCGGGGCGAACTGGAGTTCACTTTGCTTAGACTTAAACAGTGGCGAGGCGGAATGACTCCGCGTAGAGATAAATGAAGGCGAGGCGAACTCGACTTCACTTCGCGTAGACCTAAACAGTGACTTTGACTTCGCGAGGCGAGCTAAGCTTGGCGAGGCGAACTGGAGTTCACTTTGCATAGACTTAAACAGTGGCGAGGCGGAATGACTCCGCGTAGAGATAAATGAAGGCGAGGCGAACTCGACTTCACTTCGCAAAGACTTAAACAGTGGTGAGGCGAAATGATTCCGCGCGCATGTACGTGAAGGCGAGTTGGCTCCGCGTTGGGAAATTCGCGAAGTAGCTAGACGACAGAGTTTGCATGCATGCAGGGATTGGAAATCACGGTTCGCTTGGAGATCAAGCCTCCTCACGGGATACTTTCCATGTCCATGAGATAGCTCGCCCCTTGCTAAAGATTTTGTCCAAAACAGGACACTAATCTAAAGCGATCTGGGCATATCTAAATCTTAAGATTTGATTGATCTGATTGTGTTAAAATCAGCAAGTAAATCAATCAGTCAAGATTCATTAATTCGATTAAGAAAATATTATTGATTCAAAATCTTCATTACTTGCCTTAAGTGAAGGCATGTTAACACTATAAATACCCCTCTCATACCATGAGGAAGGGGGCAGAGAGAAAAAGGGCGAAACCAAGAGAGCATAAACAGAAGCAGCAGACTAGAGAGAGAGAGAAGAATCCCTCCCGCGAGCTCAGAAGTCTCCCCAAGATCCTTGAAGAACTATCAAGCTCATAGCCTCTTCTTCGCTAAATCCTCGAAGAACTATCAAGCTCATAGCCTGTTCTTCCTAAATCCTCGAAGAACTATCAAGCTCATAGCCTGTTCTTCATCAAATCCTTGAAGAACTTTCAAGCTCATAGCCTGTTCTTCATCAAATCCTCGAAGAACTATCAAGCTCATAGCCTGTTCTTCATCAAATCCTTGAAGAACTATCAAGCTCATAGCCTGTTCTTCATCAAATCCTTGAAGAACTATCAAGCTCATAGCCAGTTCTTCATCAAATCCTTGAAGAACTATCAAGCTCATAGCCAGTTCTTCACCAAATCCAAATCCAAATCCCAAATACTTGTTACGCGATCATCCCGTGTAACCCTCGAGAACAAGTGCTTGTCACCCTTGAGTTAGACCTAAATTCGGAGATAGAATCAGAGGAGTTCACAAAGATTGTAACCCGCATTCGCATTTGATCAAATTAAATTATTGTTTGTACACGTGTTGTTCTGTTATTTGTCGCAGACATTTTCGTGTTTACAAAATTGGCACGCCTAGTGGGACAACTTTGCCTCTCATCTCCTTCTCCGCAAGCAAGTTCAAATTCGTTCGACGTAATGGCCTCCAAGAGCACTCAAGCCATCTCGACGAAGAAGTCTAAACCAACGACCGCAAGGTCAAACAGCGAGCCCTCGGGTCATGTCACCCGTAGCATGGCGAGGAATCAACCCACAACATTTGTGGCTTTGCCTTCCAACCCTCGCGAACCGGTCATCACCTTGGTGAATCTCACGGACAAGCATGCCTTGCGAAGTGAAGAAAAGGAAGCTCCAAACAAATCAAGGGAGCGATCATTCTCACCTGCCACGAATGATGAATCAAGCACGGCTTCATATGATGGAAGCCCAAATAATGATGAAGACCGCACGTATGGCATGCCTGCGGACTATTCATCACAACCTATCCCCATGCAAGTCATAGTGACAGGTGCCTCCACCATCGAAGAGCAAATAGCCAATCTGATGGGAGCGGTTGAGAAGCTTACCAAAACGGTGGAAGAAAAAGACATGCAGATCGCCGAACTCTACAGCAAGCTTGAAAGTCAAGATGAAGAAAAGAAGTACAATGTAGGCGAGAGCTCCAAGAACGTTGACAAAGATGATGATGGCTCGCTTGGATCTATGTCCTTTCAGCAATTGCAAGACATCATCACCAACTCCATCAGAGCCCAATATGGAGGTCCTTCTCGTGATTCTCTAACCTACGCCAAGCCCTACACCAAAAGAATCAATGGACTAAGGATGCCGTTGGGATACCAGCCGCCAAAGTTCCAACAATTCGAAGGGAAGGGTAATCCAAAGCAACATGTTGCTCACTTCATCGAAACCTGCAATAACGCCGGAACGGAGGGTGACCACCTTGTTAAGCAATTTGTTCGCTCTTTGAAAGGCAATGCCTTTGAGTGGTACAGGATTTAGAGCCCGAGTCCATTGACAGTTGGGACCAAATGGAACGTGAGTTCTTAAATCGTTTCTACAGTACAAGGCGAACTGTGGGCATGATGGAACTCACCAATACAAAACAATGGAGAGATGAACCAGCAATTGACTTCATCAACAGGTGGCGCTCGCTCAGCCTTGATTGTAAAGACCGCTTGTCGGAGACGTCTGCGGTAGAAATGTGCATCCAAGGCATGCATTTCGACTTGCTGTACATTCTCCAAGGTATCAAGCCTCGATCCATTGAAGAACTAGCTACGCGAGCGCATGATATGGAATTGATCATAGCTAGCCACAAGGGTAAGAAGGAGTTTGTCAATGATCAGCGAAAGGATAAAGCCTTCAGCAGCAAAGTTGACAAGGTCGTGAAAAGATCTACAAAGGAGTCGATGACTGTAAGCATTGCTCCAATCAAGATCTCCACACGAGACAAGAAGGAGGTTAAGAGAGTAGAACCGACTCAAGCCTACGGAAGGAAGAAGCACTCATTGACTGAGTGGGAGCAAAAGACTTATCCATTCCCAGATTCCGACGTGGCAGGCATGTTGGAAGATTTGCTTGAGAACAAGGTCATAGAACTTCCAGAGTGCAAGCGTCCAGAAGAAATGCATCGGGTCAATGATCCAAAGTATTGCAAGTTTCATTGCCTCGTAAGCCACCCAGTTGAGAAGTGCTTTGTTTTGAAGGATTTGATCATAAAGCTTGCCAAGCAAGGGAGAATCGAGCTGGATGTCGATGAGGTTGCTGCGGCCAACTGCACTACCGTTTCATTTGGGTCTTTTGAACCAGTTCAAGTACCTTCCACGCCAGCAAAGGCGCCATGCCATTTCTCAAAAGAGATGGGCAATGATAGAAAGTTAGAGGAAGCGAAGCCAATCCGGCAAATAAACATCGCTCCTAAAACTGCCCCATGCGATGATGATGAAGGATGGATACTTGTCACTCGTCGAAAAGCGTGCAAAGGTGTGTTGTCAAGTCCACCACTCCCGCAGCCAGATCATAAACGACCACTTGGGAGTCGTCAATGCCTCGCAAGGAATAAGACGAGATGTGTAAAGGAGAAATTCACTCCTTGTATACAAAAGTCCTTCAATCAAAATCCGCCAGTAAGGTACTTGCCCAAGAAGCGAATGAGTTGGAGAGCTAATTCAATGACAACCAGCTTGGAAGGTAATTCCAAAGGTGCTGAGAAGGTTGAAGAAATTGAAGTGTCGAGACAATCGGAAGACTTGCCTCTAAAATTTTGCCTTTCAAACGTATCGCAACTTTCCCAGTCAGCAAGACGTGCTTTAGTCCAGTTGTTGCTTGATGAAGGCCAATACTCTTCAAACATCAATGAGTGTGCGGCATGCGTAGCATGTTGTGACGCTATTCATTTCACAGATGAAGATCTACAATTAGGTTCAAAGCCACACAACCGACCTCTTTTTGTGACAGGCTACATGCGAGAGCAAAAATTAAACCGCATGCTTGTAGATGGAGGGTCTACCGTGAACATCATGCCAAAATCGACAATGTCCCGACTCGGCATCAATATTGACGAGTTATCTAAAAGTCGCCTCATGATCCAAGGTTTTAACTATGGAGAGCAAAGAGCGATAGGCATGATTCGGCTAGACATGGTTATTGGCGAATTGGAGTCACACACTTTGTTCCACGTGATCGATGCAAAGACTTCATACAACATATTGTTGGGGCGACCATGGATTCATGAAAATGATGTCGTGCCTTGAACTCTGCATCAATGCTTCAAGTTTTACCGCGGAGGCGTGAAAACAGTGATAGGTGATACCAAGCCATTCACCGAGGCTGAGTCTTACTTCGCAGATTCCAAGTTCTATTCAGATGAGGAATCAGTAATTGAAGTTCTGCCAGTCAAAGCACCCTCAACAGGGAAAGCCACAATGGTGACAAGGAAGGAAGTTGAAGCGAAGGGTAAAGGAAATGAAGAGTCACACAAGTCTCCATCCACAACTATGACATCAGACAAGTCCAGTCCAATCATCCTAATTCTTCGAAATGTGCCAAAGTCCAAGCGCAAGGAAGGAGAGTCTCCATTTGCGGGAACAAAGCGGCAAGTCAGTCCTCGGAAGCTGAGTGAAGAGGACATAAAATTATTGAAGGAAGCATCAATATTTCCATTGACAAATTTAAACGACCAAACTCCTACCAAGCAACCATTGAAAGGATTTGTCAAACCAGTCAAAGGAAAGGTAGAGCACGGGCCTTTACCCGAGAAAAGAACAAATGAAGGGTTTGACCCCAATGCTTACAAATTGCTGGCAAAAGCTGGATTCAACTTCGGTTCGTCAAGTAAAGAGGATGATCAAGCCGTCAATAAGAAAGCTCATACGCTCGATGAGTTTCAAAAGAAGCTAAGGGAACAGGGAAAAACAAGTGATTCGTTTAAAACGGGTCTTGGTTTTATCCCAAACAAGCCAATCAAAATCTCAGGTAGAAGAAAGGCGGAGAAAGCAAGCATGCAGTACATAAGCGTCGAAGAAGTAGAAGATGAGATTCCACAAATCCAATCCATTTCTCGCACTTCAGCGTTCGATCGCATCTGCCCAAGTTCCCAAAGTACTTCTACTAAATCAACAGGTCGGCTTTCGGTACTTGAACGTATTGATAAGTCAACAAGTCGAAGCTCCATCTTCAATCGTCTTGACATTGCAGCAACACGAACTTCTGTGTTCAAAAGGTTGTCATCATCAAATGAAGAAAGTAAACAGTTAAAACCAACTCCTCGGAAGTCGGCACTTGAAAGGATCCAAGCTCCTAAAGGCCAACAAGATAGAAAAAGAAAAGAAGAAGTTGGCCAATCGGAAAATAAAGAAATCCAAAGTCTCATCCCATCACGCATGAAAAGAGGTTGCGTGCTAGAGGTGAATTCGACTAACCAACTTAAAGTGAGGCAACATACCTTCATACTCATCGGTCAAGATAAAGAAGACAATGATGCTAGTGGCGATGAGGATGATGTTATTCAATATGCTTATCACATCACAGTAGCCGAAGTAGAAGCTTATGAAGAGAATGACCATGAAGGCTTTGAATATGAAGTAGAGGCAGCTCCTCCAGAACTCGAAGATGGGGTGAAATCTACGGTCGATGAACTTAAAAAAATCAATCTGGGGACGGAAGAAGACCCAAGACCGATATTTGTGAGCACTTCGCTAAGCTCTTAAAAGGAAGAGGAGTACCATGACTTGTTGCTTGAATACAAGGATGTCTTCGCTTGGAATTATACAGAAATGCCCGGTCTTGATCCAAAAATAGCAGTTCATCGATTAGCTGTTAAACCGGAGGCTCGACCCATCAAACAGCTGACACGACGTTTTCGAACGGAGGTCCAAACTCAAATTGAAGAAGAGGTTGACAAGTTGATCGCTGCAGGCTTCATCAGAGAGGTCCAATATCCCAAGTGGATCGCGAACATTGTCCTAGTTGAAAAGAAGAATGGACAAATGCGTGTTTGCGTAGACTTTCGTGACTTGAATGATGCATGTCCGAAAGATGACTTCCCTTTGCCTATCATCGAACTCATGGTGGATGCAACCACAGGTCATGAAGCTTTGTCTTTCATGGATGGATCATCTGGCTACAATCAAATAAAAATGGCCCTAGAGGACGAGGAGTTAACTGCATTTCGCACTCCCAAAGGCATTTACTGTTACAAAGTCATGCCGTTTGGATTAAAGAATGCCGGTGTAACATACCAACGTGCCATGCAGAAAGTCTTTGGAGACATGCTTCACAAGTACGTTGAATGCTATGTTGATGATTTGGTTGTCAAGTCAAGAAAAAGGAGTGATCACTTGCAAGACTTACGAAAAGTGTTCGATAGGTTACGCGAGTACCAACTCAAAATGAACCCATTGAAGTGCGCTTTTGGTGTGAGTTTAGGCAAATTCCTTAGTTTCATAGTGAAGCACCGGGGCATTGAAGTAGATTAGTCAAAGATTAAGGCCATTCAAGAGATGCCGGAGCCAACAAACTTAAAAAATTGAGAAGCCTCCAAAGAAAACTCGCGTTTATCAGGCGGTTCATCTCCAACCTCGCGGGTCGATGTCAACCTTTTAGTCGACTCATGAAGAAGAATGTGCCTTTCGTATGGGATGAAGCATGTCATAATGCCTTCGAAAGCATTAAAAATTACTTGGCTAATGCCCCGGTATTGGGTGCACCCATTCCTGGAAAACCCCTTACCCTTTACATCGCAGCTCAAGAAAGATCGCTTGGAGCACTTCTAGCCCAAGAAAACGAGGAAAGAAGGGAGATGGCCTTGTACTATTTGAGTCGAACTCTCACAGGAGCTGAATTAAATTATTCTCCAATAGAGAAGACATGTCTCGCTCTCATCTTCTCCATCCAAAAGTTGAGGCATTATATGCAAGCTTACACGGTACATTTGGTGGCCCGAGCCGACCCAGTCAAGTTTGTCATGTCTAAACCAGTCTTATCAGGACGAATGGCAAAATGGGCTCTGCTCCTCAATCAACATGACATCGTCTATGTACCTGCCAAGGCGGTTAAAGGCCAAGCTGTTGCTGAATTTCTAGCAGATCACCCAATCCCTGCAGATTGGGAAATCTTAGATGACTTGCCGGATGAAGAAGTCTTTCTTGCAGAAATTCTCCCCACTTGGAAGATGTTCTTTGATGGATCTTCAAGAATAGATGGAGCAGGGGCTGGCGTTGTCTTCGTCACTCCCCAAAACCAAATATTGCCATATGCCTTCACTCTCGGTGAGTTGTGTTCCAACAATGTTGCGGAATACCAAGCTCTCATCATGGAGTTGCAAACGGCCTTAGAAATGCAAATTGCAAATCTAGAAGTGTACGGGGATTCAAAGTTAGTAATTGATCAGCTACTAACTAATTACAAAGTCAGGAAAGAGGATTTGGTTCCTTATTTCCGTCTCGCTACACAACTCTTGACAGGTTTCGATGTTGTCACACTAGAACATGTGCCAAGGAAGGAAAACCAAATGGCGGATGCCTTGGCCAACCTAGCAGCAACTTTGGCATTATCAAATAATGAAATTGTGGACCTTTCAATTTGCCAACGATGGGTTGTCTCAACAGGGATTGTCCCATTGTGCGAAAATTCCAATGCGGTCTCTGTCTATGTCATTGACGTCGAAGATTGGAGACATCCTTTGGTCGACTACATCGAGCACAACAAGCTGCCTGACGATCTAAAACAGCGGACATATATCAAACGAAGAGCCCCACGCTTTTTCTACTACAAAGAGACTCTTTATAGACGATCATTTGACGGGTTACTCCTCAGGTGTTTGGGAAAAGAAGAGGCGTCGAAAGCCATGGAAGAAGTTCATTCCGGAATATGTGGAGCTCATCAATCAGGCCCTAAATTACATTTTCAAGTAAGGCGAATGGGTTACTACTGGCCCACAATGGTCAAGGATTGCATGGAGTACGCACAGAAATGTCAAGCTTGTCAATTCCATTCAAACTTTATCCATCAACCGCCTCAGCTATTGCATCCTACAATTGCTTCACACCCGTTTGATGTCTGGGGGATAGACACTGTGGGACCCATAAACCCGAAATCTTCCGGAGGCCACATGTACATTTTGGCAGCCACGGATTCCTTCTCAAAGTGGTCAGAGGCAGTACCACTCAAAGAGATAAAGAAAGAAACCGTTGTAGACTTCATCAAGACATGCATCATCCAGCGATATGGTGTGCCACGTTGCATCATCACGGACAATGCCAAGTACTTCTCAAATAGTGCTATGCAAAAACTTAGCGAAAAGTATCACTTCAAGCTACACTTTTCGTCGATGTACAATGCACCAGCTAATGGTCTGGCGGAGGCATTTAATAAGACGCTCTGCAACATCTTGAAGAAGACCGTCGGCAAGTCACAAAGAGATTGGCATGAGAAGATGGGTGAAGCATTATGGGCATATAGAACGACATATCGAACTGCCACAAATGCTACACCTTACTCTCTGGTGTATGGTGTTGAAGCCGTCTTGCCATTAGAAAAGCAAATTCCCTCATTGAGGATTGCTTTGCAAGAAGGCCTCACAAATGAGGAAAATATCAAGCTACGACTTCAAGAGTTGGAAGCTTCAGACGAGAAGAGACTCGATGCGCAACAACATCTAGAATGCTACCAAGCCCGGATGTCGCGTGCCTTCAACAAAGGAGTTCGGCCTCGATCCTTTCAAATTGGCGACTTGGTTCTTGCTGTACGCAGGCCCATCATCATGACACACAAGACCGGTCCTAAGTTCAAATCAAAGTGGGATGGCCCTTATGTCATCAGCGAAGTCTACACCAACGGAGCTTATAAAATCGTGGCTGAAGACGGTTTGAGGATTGGCCCAATCAACGGCAAGTTCTTAAAGAAATACTATGCCTGAAACAAGTAAAGCTCGCTCCTTGTCCGCACGAGCATAAACTGCGAATGACAAAAATGCTCGTAGCCTACATGAGCCTAAACTGCACAAGGCATTAAACAAAACATAAATCTCAAAAAAAAGAGAGAGTTCTAAATCCTCATCCTTGAACTACGTTATGACTTGATTCTTTCTTTGGAAGGATACGTAGGCAGCTTGAGAATTATATTCTTAAGTTCAGTCACATCAAAAAAAAAAAATCTCTTTTTTATTGCATAATGAGTTCTATTGTCAAAATGACTTATTACATACGCAAAAAAAAAAAAAAAAAAAAAAAAGAGAATAAATCATAAGTTTCTAAACGATGATGAGCCCTTCATGTCCAAGATAGGCCTTTGAAGCTGTTGCGTTGCTTTTCAAAATCTTCTCGGAACCTCTTTGCTTCCTCAAGTTCTTCAACAGTCAATTCTGGAGTCTCTTTGATTTGGACTTTCTGCTTCTCTAAATCGGCAAGCCTTTTGTCATGAAGTAGAAGGCTCGCATCTAGGGAGGCTATCTCCTGCTCCAATGTCCGCTGCTTCTCCTTCAAATTCTCCAAAGACTCAATCACAACTTGACGTTGACTAAGATCAGTTTGGCGGAGTTCGATCGACTTTGCAATTTCAGCTTCCATAAGAGGCAAACGTTGATCACATGTGCCTGGAGTAGCTTTATGCGTGCATACAAGCCTCGCCGCGTGGTATTGAGTAGCACAAGTCATCAAACTTTCTACCTTGTCTTTTATTGGCGAAGGATCAAACCCATAACATTGAAGTTCGGCCACCATCTCGTCAATGTCTTTTCTTTTAGAGAGAATGGATCTTGATGAGTACTTCGTAATGACGTCTTCAATTTGTTCACAAATTAGAGTGGCGGCCTGCATGCGAATCTTTTGGAGCCCCTGGTTGGTGTCCATAACATCAAGTTCACCGTGGGTGACCTCGGAGAATGCCATATTGCTTAAAAGCCTTGGAGGATTCACCAAAGCATCTTCACGATTAACTTGTTGCGATTCGCTTTGTTCGCATGCATCGTCTTCGTGAAAGGACGCGAACCTCTTTCAAACAAGCTTCGTCTTCAAAAAGTGGGAGTTCTCCTAGCTGAAAACAAGAAGGTAAAACAAAGTGAAATGCATGGCGGTGGTGGCGAACATACCTCAACGCGATTTGGTGTTTGTTGCAAGGGACTCGGAATTTCGCCAAGGAAATTACTATTGAGGACAAATTCATCGTTAGGATTAAAATAAACGGAGCCAAAGTTGGGTTCAATCCTTCGACGCTTGAAGTTCACGTCCTTAGAACTATTACTGCTTCCACTGAGCCTTTTTCGAGTGTTGATCCCCTTCAATTTAAGTTGACTCTGGGCTAGGTGATTATCAGAATCCCCGTGACCTTCTAAAGCTTGGTGCGTTTCATTGGGTGAATTGCCACTTGGGGGCAGCGCCTGGATAAAGGATGCGTGAGTTATATTGCCAAGTTCAATCTCGCGGGGAACCACTTCCTGTCGATACGGCATCTCGCGGGGAACCAATCTCTGGCGAGATGGCATCTCACGAGTAACAACTCTCTGGCAAGGCGGCATCTCACGTGGAACCACTTCCTGACGAAGTGGAATCTCGTGGGGAACCACTTTCTGGCGGGGCAGTACCACGCGAGCAGCAACCTTGTCTTCCTTTAAAAGCTTGTGCGGCGATCCAACAATAGGCATTGTTGTTGTAGTCATCTTAGGCATGGAACAGTATACTTTGGACCACCATTCAACATAGTCGCGAGTCACCATGCACTTTGTCAGAGCGCTCTCAGGTGGCAACATCACTGTGCTTCCTGTCTCACGTTTGGTAAAGCTTTCCCAATGCCAATACGTCAAGGACAATGCGCCTGTTCGAGTGTCCTTATGAAGGCTTCCTGGCACATCTTGAACATAGCCGAACTGGCGGCTGAAGCGGTAAGGACTGTAAGGTTGAATGACTCGCCGGTTGTCCTGCCTAAGGGTAAGAAATCCGGATCAAAGGCAGGTAAGATATACAATGTCTGAACAGTTAACATTCGCACGATCAACGATCATTTTGCGTTCTTTAGAGACTCTGGCTAAGATGTCCATCTCTACATTGCCACATGCATTGAATAAAGAACAAGCTTGTACGTCTCCAAAATGCTTGGCCGAAAATGCCCCTGAAAAGTGAACCATGCATGGTTTAAAATCGTCAGGAAGAGGAGAATAAAAATGGGTGCCGAAATACTCTGCCAACCACGTATACACGTAGTGAAAGGGTAATGTGGCTGAACAATTCCCTGGATCTTTGGAAACAGAAATCTCGTTCAAGCCTTGATAAATGTTGGCCAACACAGGTACAGCTAGACAAAATTGATAGCCTTGGGACATTTTACTGGCGACTTTAAACACGCTAGGTCGGATCAAGCCTGTGTCGTCCATAGGAAAGACAAATAGACACAACCAGCACGCGTAAAATGCCGCCAAGTAAGTAGGCTCAATGTCTTCGTCATCCACGCCCAAGTCATCAAACGGTGCGGAGTCGTCATCGGTCCGGCCTTGAACCCCGTGGATTTCACCAGACGGGTTGTACGGGTTATGAGGTGCATCTTTCTTGTTCCGTGTACTCTTGGCAGGCGGTCTCTTGTATCTCAAATCCCCTTTGAACCAGTAGTGGATCCATGACGCAATCTTCACCTTTTGCCCTTTACTGCAAAGCTTGTGGTACGCGAGAAATAAAAACCTGCAGCTCTTGGGAATGATTGGCTCACCACTTCTACCTTTGGCCGAAAATTCTTCAATACATGGAACAACTTCGTCATAGAACCTTCCAGTTATGGGCAAGCCACAAATATATGTCAAGTCCCTCAAAGAGATAGACATCTCCCCACACGATGTGTGAAGAGTATTGGTGCTAGGGCACCAATACTCACAGAAGGCCCGCATCACAGGTGCAACACGATCATAGCTAAAGAGCGATGCAAACACCGCTCGATAGAGACCTGTTTTGTGGATGAGATCTCCGCTTCGGCTCAAGACATCTTCTAACCACTCCCAGTAACGTTCCGTGTAGGAGAAGGCTCCGTTAGCACGAAACCCTCTCCATTGCACTGAACCATTGCACGTACGGTCGCTGAGAAGCACGAACGGTATTTGAGGAATGTTATGGTCATGATGGGCAGACCTCAACATCCATACGTCCGCGCTTCGCTTCTCGCTGGTGGATTCGGCTGATTGAAAGGTGGCCAGCTGACGAGATTGTTGGAAAGACCACCGAGGGATATGTCCTGACCCATCATACAAGGGAGACTCTAGGGCGCGCGGCCCAGTCAATGGAGGGTAGGCATATAAGGTGGTGCCATCACTTTGAACGTCGTTGTTGTCCTCAAGGATAGTGATTGTGCCTTTCTTGAAACTCTTGAAGGATGCCATGCGAAGTAGTGTACAGGAGTTCGCCTCGCGGGCTTGAACTTTCTGCAACACCTCGCGGCCTTGAACTTTCTGCAACACCTCGCGGCCTAGAACTTTCTGCTGCGCCTCGCTGCCCTAAACTTTTGCCGCGCCTCGCTGCTTTAAAACTCTGTAGCGCTTCGCCGAGTACGGTTTCTTCTGTTGTTGAAGGTAGATAACTCAGAAAGACCTCGCGACCTACAAGACAAAAAAAAAAGGGAAGAAGTCAGCGGATTATATAACTCTGCACCATAACAATCAAATCAAAAGGAGAGAGAGTATACTGTTGATCTTGCAGCGAGATGGTTATGACTTTGTGATAAATAATATTCAACCGGAGGCTCTAATTTATAGTGCAATATTTCCCCATTGGAACTGGAGAAGTATGGAGAATCAAGCAAATCAAGAAAGGAATACATCAAAGGTTTCCGCCCACTGCTTGGAAACTTTACCAAATCTTTCTGTTCGGAGGAATCCTTGCGAATTAAGGAATCCCTACAAAATTGGGTATTCTATAAATTCGAGGAATTCCTACAAGAAGATGGGGAATCCTTACAAAATTAGGAATCCCTATGAATTCGGGAATTGCCACAAACCCATTAAACGTAGACTTCAAGTCACGCCTCTGGCACATGATGACACCATGGCTACGACGCACCTTGAAGTGGGGGCAAATATTTGTAGACATATAAAATTTAACGATGATAATAGTCGTTGGATAATCCAAGTAAATATGTGGCATGTGAGTCAACAACATTGGAAAGCCGCCAGAAATAACGCGTGGCAACATGGAAATGATCGGCCTACAACAAAGCCTTAAACCTCCAATTGAAATCAATTATCAAGTGTGGATTGACGATTTGACTTCGCAAGCGAAATGGAGTTCGCTTAGGCGAGCAAGGCTTGGCGAGATGAAATTGACTCCGCGAGGTGACTTTGACTTCGCGAGGCGAGCTAAGCTTGGCGAGGCGAACTGGAATTGAAGGCGAGGCGAACTCGACTTCACTTCGCGTAGACCCAAACAGTGACTTTGACTTCGCGAGGCGAGCTAAGCTTGGCGGGGCGAACTGGAGTTCACTTTGCATAGACTTAAACAGTGGCGAGGCGGAATGACTCCGCGTAGAGATAAATGAAGGCGAGGCGAATTCGACTTCACTTCGCGTAGACCTAAACAATGACTTTGACTTCGCGAGGCGAGCTAAGCTTGGCGAGGCGAACTGGAGTTCACTTTGCATAGACTTAAACAGTGGCGAGGCGGAATGACTCCGCGTAGAGATAAATGAAGGCGAGGCGAACTCGACTTCACTTCGCATAGACTTAAACAGTGGTGAGGCGAAATGATTCCGCGCGCATGTACGTGAAGGCGAGTTGGCTCCGCATTGGGAAATTCGTGAAGTAGCTAGACGACAGAGTTTGCATGCATGCAGGGATTGGAAATCACGGTTCGCTTGGAGATCAAGCCTCCTCGCGGGATACTTTCCATGTCCGTGAGATAGCTCACCCCTTGCTAAAGATTTTGTCCAAAACAGGACATTAATCTAAAGCGATCTGGGCATATCTAAATCTTAAGATTTGATTGATCTGATTGTGTTAAAATCAGCAAGTAAATCAATCAGTCAAGATTCATTAATTCGATTAAGGAAATATTATTGATTCAAAATCTTCATTATTTGCCTTAAGTGAAGGCATGTTAACACTATAAATACTCCTCTCATACCATGAGGAAGGGGGCAGAGAGAAAAAGGGTGAAACCAAGAGAGCATAAACAGAAGCAGCAGACTAGAGAGAGAGAGAAGAATCCCTCCCGCGAGCTCAGAAGTCTCCCCAAGATCCTTGAAGAATTATCAAGCTCATAGCCTCTTCTTCGCTAAATCCTCGAAGAACTATCAAGCTCATAGCCTGTTCTTCGCTAAATCCTCGAAGAACTATCAAGCTCATAGCCTGTTCTTCGCTAAATCCTCGAAGAACTATCAAGCTCATAGCTTGTTCTTCATCAAATCCTTGAAGAACTATCAAGCTCATAGCCTGTTCTTCATCAAATCCTCGAAGAACTATCAAGCTCATAGCTTGTTCTTCATCAAATCCTTGAAGAACTATCAAGCTCATAGCCTGTTCTTCATCAAATCCTTGAAGAACTATCAAGCTCATAGCTAGTTCTTCATCAAATCCTTGAAGAACTATCAAGCTCATAGCTAGTTCTTCACCAAATCCAAATCCAAATCCCAAATACTTGTTACACGATCATCCCGTGTAACCCTCGAGAACAAGTGCTTGTCACCCTTGAGTTAGACCGAAATTCGGAGATAGAATCAGAGGAGTTCACAAAGATTGTAACCCGCATTCGCATTTGATCAAATTAAATTATTGTTTGTACACGTGTTGTTCTGTTATTTGTCGCAGACATTTTCGTGTTTACAGAAACAAACCCGGTAAGCTTTTGCAAGCCTGTATAAGTAACCTTAAAATCCATAAGCACTCTTAATTAACTAATAGAACACTTGCATTGATTTAAACCAGTTGAAGGGCACATAAACAATCAATGAGATTAAGGCATATGAAATAAACCAGAAAATTACTGTAAAACAAACAATTGAAAACATAGGAATCCCTGCGCATAGCTTAGTTCAGGTAATTACATTGAGACCAAACAAATATAAAAATAGTGATCCCTGCATAAAACTTAGTTCAGAAAAATCACTAGAAACACTAAGAAAATCAAATTAGAATCACAATAATTAAATACGAAACACACCATTAACAAAAGACCATTAGCAATACCAATTGCTTGACTACAAATCTCAACATCAACCACAACATCTACTCAAGATCATCACAAAAATCATCTACACAGATTCATCACACATATCACCACACATGTCAACACAAGATTATCTACAAAGATTCATCACACAGATCACCACACAGGTCAACACAAGATTATCTACAAAGATTCATCACACAGATCATCCCCAAACAACGATTACTCTTCTCCAAATAAACTCAAGGTCTTAATCATAAACATTCCCAAATTACGTGTTCTAACAGCCCACCAATTCTCAACAAAAGACACACACTAAAAACAAGCCCATAGCCATGAATCCTCCCCAAACCAATTCTTAAAATGAACAAAATATTTTACGACAAATGTGAACTTGTCACATAATTTCACCAAGCACAACAACTTCCAAGAGCATATATATAAACTACTAACATCAATATTGCTACAATCGGAAATGGCTCAAGAAAACAAGTAATTATTAAAAGAACCCTTTTTACTTACCTGTGAACCGTGGACGAACAAGTTCACATGATTTTAAAACAAAACATTTCACTTTCAAGAGCACAATTCCACAATTTAGCAAATCAATAAAATATGTAAGGAAACCGATTCCTACTTGAACCCAAGAAATGTTACTCACCTTAAACAAAACTCCCGCTGCGTCTTCTCTTAGTAATAGGTGAGATGCAAACACGTATCGTTAACCACCTAGAATAGAATCTCCACTTAGTAACAACAAAACAACATAATCCGACTCGAACCAAAACTCAAGTCCTAACCTACAGACTTGTCACTCGAGGCAAAACTTCTCCCTATACCAAGAAAAGGTCGCCTAAACATCCTACACAACCTCCAAACAACTAACCAGATTTTCTAAAACTTGAAATACTCAAAATGGAAACCGAACAAAACCTAGCACCGATTGGAACCCTAGCATGCATTATCGGTAACCAAAACTTACAAACCACAAATCAACAAGTTCGTATCAACAAGCACTACCTAAACAGCACACCAAACACCATTGACAACACCGAACGCGTCGCCACGTGCCACCCTTCCAACCATAGAATTTGAACAAACCCCAAACAACAAACTTGTAGAAAGAAGAGAGAGAAACATCTTTTATACCTGAGGTAACCGCCAATTCGGTCGGAGCACGCTGGAAAACTCGCTGGAACTTTGAAATTCACCACCGCAACTCTACACCGTGAGTTGAGCTTCAAGACCACCGCAAGTCGAACCAGGACGCCAAGGAGGTTCTATCCCGACCGGTTGCAGGCCACGTCGCCGCCGCCGGAGGTGAGAATTCCGGTCGGGTTGCAAACCGAGTCGTCACCCTCACTGTGGCGCTCGAGTAGCTTTGATCCGCTTGAGTCGTCCTCACTCACCAACACAGGGAGGATTGCGCCGAGGAGAGGAAGATTTTCCGACCGGTGCAATCGTCTGGGTCGGCTGGAAAAATCGGGTCGAGTCGTCCGGGTCTGGGTTGGGTCGGCTGGAGAACTTTGATACTGAAGGTATTGCGAGACAGAGAAGAAGGAGAGGGAAAGAAATGGGTTCCGGAGAAAATGGAACCCTAAACTTCTTATTTAACCAAAATTTCTCATTAAGCAATGAACTTCAGCTGACCATAACTTTCTCATACAAAGTCCGTTTTACGCGTGCCACGTGTCTACGAACTCATATCGTCGTGCTCTAAAACTTTCGTGAAGGAAGTTTCTTAAGAAACACAACGAATAAAAAGTCAACTCTATGACCCTTAAAGCAAGTAAAACTGCTTCGGTAAATTATGTGTCTGAACACTTCCGCTCTTCCTTCGAACCTCAAAACCACAACCAAATAAAATTAGAAACCAATATCTAATTTCCGGGGTATTACACGGTCCAACTTAAAACACCCACAAAAAATAAAGCCTACTAAAATTTACCCCTCTTTTACTAAAACAGTAACTTTTGGTTTTTAGACCATAATTTCTTCATACGAACTCCGTTTTAAGCGTGCCGCATGTCTACGAACTCTGTTTAACGTCCTCTACAACTTTCATGAAGAAAGTTTTTCCAAATTCCAAACGGAAGAAAAAGTCAACTTTTGGAGTCTTAAATAGTAAACGGTAAAAGATCAAAGTAATACCAAAAGTAAATGACCGAAAAATAACTTAAAAACCGGGATGTGACATATATAGTGGTCGCTTGTTTAAACATAAGCGAGGAAGTATTCCTCAAAAATTATTACGTTCCACAAGGAATTATAAAATTCCTCGGTCATTATGAGGCGGGAATTGGCGGCATAACTTTTTGAGTAAAAACTCATGCAATATTGTTGGCGGGTCGAGATGCAACCATGTCTTTTATCGAAAATTCATCCAATTTTGTTGGCGGGTCGAGATGCCGCCATCTCTTTTATCGATTAACAAGGAAGCATACACATTCCTTGCTAGAAAGCCCATAAGTATATATATTAAAAAAACAAAACCCTTTCTCTGATCATCACCACCGAAACTCAAAACTCAAAGCTCTTCTCTAGAAACTCAAAGCTCTTCTCTTAACCTCTAACTCTCTTCATCACCACCGACTCCTTTCTCTGATCATCAACCACCACTCTCGAGGCCCGACGACCTACTTCGATCACCCACTACCACCCACTACGCCAATAAGTGCAACAAACGACACTTTTCATACAACGGTTCATAATAGCAGGGTTGTACAAATTTAAAAAATGATTCATACGACGTTCAGAAATTGTCAAGCGTTGTGTGGATAGTCTGAGATCATTCCAGATTTTTTTTCCGTAAACTAGTACAACACTTAGGACAATATTTTGTTGTGTGAATGCAGATAAAAATGAGGCCCATTTCGCTTCTAACCCCACTCTAGTTTGACATATAACTGGGTTTTGTTACACAACAGTAAAACCAATAAATGTTGTGTGAATGTATACAATTTAAACTATCACACAATACTTTTTATATATCTGTTGTACGATATATCTCTCATGCTAGGCTGCAGACTTCTAGTTTTAAAATTGCTCTTACATATCCTCCGAAAACCTAAATTTTGTATGAAGGATAGTCTTGGTGGTCTTGATGTAACAACGGAACACTCAAACCTGTTGTGTGCTAGTAGAGTATTTTCAACAATCAAACAACGGCTTTTCAGTTTTGGTTGTATAATGTATTTGTGTGTCATGATGAAGCCCTTGTCTTGCATTTGGCAATACTACCTTAAATTCTTCATCCTACAACAATCAACTAAGAAATGTTGTATGAAGGTATATCACACAATTGTTTTCAATATTACGTTGTATGTATCATAACCTCTAACCCCTAAAATACCCTAAATCCTAATAAATTTCCTATTGTAGTGCCACAACGGTTATTTTTTAATACTAATGTGTGATATAAAATTAATATTGTTGAATTTATGGTTGACCGAGTTGATCGATACCCAAACGTTTCCGAAAATTTTTGAATTTTGTTACACTGCTATACTTCACTATCATAATTATATCAAACGGTCAAATTTTCATGATTTTAATCCTAAACATCTATATCACAATCGACCTACTATGAGATATAACATGTTTACTATGTTGCACATAATGTGACATAACATGTATAGTACATATTATGTAAACGTGTGTTTATCTAGAGAGACACCATTGAGGAAATGAAATTTTGAAAATCGAACTGTATAGAGATGTTTACGATATTGAAGTATGATTGTGGTAGAAATGTCATCAATTTTCGGTATTACACAAGTGTCGATCGACGCGGTCAACTATAATTACACTTACTTTCACTATGGGGAGCCAAACCATCATGATATAATTGACACCACTTATTGTATGAGTTCATGCACAATAACCATATGATTATACGAGTGTCGACAAAATTAAAAAAAATGTTTAGAGTATTGCATTTCGACATTCGTATGATGAGCCTCCCATATTTAGACAACGCTTAGTGCTTTTATGCGTTGTGTGAGTGAAAACTAGGGTTATTTTAAAGAGTGACACGTTAGAATGAAAAGTAACCGTAAATTTCCCGCCCTCACGATCATTAAGTGAATGTCTCTATTTTCTTTCTTCTTAGACAACACAAAATATGCAATTTATGTTGTATGATTTGTAAAATAGATAGGAAAAAATTAAGGCCGAGATGTAGCAGCGGGAAATCTCCCGCTCTTGCAAGTTAAGGATGTCATTTCTTCTCAGACAACAAAATATAGAATTTACGTTGCCTGATTTGTAAAATGGATAGCTAAAAAATTAAGGCTGAGATGTAGCAGCGGGAAATCTCCCGCTCCTGCAAGCTAAGGATGTCATTTCTTCTCAGACAACAAAATATACAATTTACGTTGTCTGATTTGTAAAATGGATAGGTAAAAAATTGAGGCTGAGACGTAGCAGCGGGAGATCTCCCGCTCTTGCAACTTAAGGATGTCATTTCTCATACAACCAAAATTTGGAGTTATGTTGTATGATATGAGAAACACTTGATATGACTCAAAAACCTAAGGGAGTTGACACTTAGAAAAAAAAAACTGTATCACTCAAAACTATCGCGCACACACACTTTCAACACACACTCACCGCTCTTTCTCTCTTCTCTCTTCTCTCTTCTCTCTTTCTCTCTCGAACAAAGCTAGAAACTGCGCACTCTCTCACTTTCTCTCTTCTCTCTTCCTCAATCACTCCTCTCAATCACTCCTCCCTCAATCGAGAGTAAGCCACTGTCACTTGATTAGGGTTCGTTGATTTGGGGAGTTCGTCGATTTGGGGGTTCGTCCATTTGGCGTGTCACTCGATTTCTTCCAATGTGGTTCGAGGTTTGTACTCTTCTCCTTTCTCCGATTAGGTTTCTGGGTTGGTATTATTAGTTGAGCTGCTCAGCCTTTAGTCCCAGTTGCTCTCTCTTTCTCTAATCAAGTTTATAAAGTAGGAACCGATGCGACTGTTTAGTAGTAACCACACTTCATTCACACCGGTTTTGTCTTTTCTTGAATCCCCCAACTTGGTCTTTCTCTCTCATTGTTCATAGCTTTCTCTTCTTCCAGTTGAGGCTTCTCTGTTCTTGTCTTGCATTCTGAGAAGAAACGCTGCCGTTTTGGTCTTGTTGGAGTTTCAAGGAGTTGGGAATAGAGGTAAGAGTAATTTGGGTTCTAAATTTTGAATTTTTTTTTTTGTAGTTTTGCGGTTGTTTGGTTGCTGAAATAGTGTTTGATCCAATGTGTGATGTGATTACTAAAAAAGATGGGAACTTGAGAACAATCACGGCTTGAATTGCTTGTTCTGTACTTTATTTGATGTTTTGTAACTGTATAGTGTTTAGATTTTGGCTTTTGTTTCGGTTTTTAAGGAAAATGGTGCATAAGAACCCTAAAGATTCTGTCTTTTTTTTGGGCTTGAGTTCATGGTTTGCTAATGGGATTGTTAGTTTTCAATTGTTGAGAGGTTGATATCAATTCTGTGTTTCGTAGATAGGAATCTAGGTAGTTAATTGGAAAAGATAATAGAGTTTGCACTTGTTGTTGATTCTTGAAATCTAGGTATTTCCTTGATTGTAGTAATCATACATTATATTTATCTTCTTATTCTAGAAACCCGGGGTGGATAAAGTCTCCAAGAAGAAGAGAAAACGTTCAGAACTAGCTGTCCAAATGGAGGAGGCTGATGTGACCTTGGCAGAACTTGCACCTAACCTATCTGGACCATATGAGATGCTATGTACCGCATTCAAGGATGGTCGAGAACTCAGTTCCAACATTGAACCTGAAGTATTTGGATATATTTGCAGCAGCTATATTACCGGAAATGATGTTGTGGTTATTGCAACCATGGAAAAAGTGACTGGAAACTTGATTGCTTCTTACCAGAGGTATAAATTATGCCTACTTATAATTTGCTTGTGATTTTATCGTAATTCTATTGATAAGTAGGCTTTGCTGAAAGATAATGTGTTGGTATGGTTGTTAGGTACCTATATAGCAAGTTGGAAACTTATAGAATGGTGGACATGGTAGCGTTTGTTCACCCTTCCCAAATTGGTGCAGTAGGGTGTGGGACTGGAACTCAGAGGACCGAAAATATAGCTAAAAGGCTTGCAACTGCCAAACCGGGTCAAGTGTTCATGTTGCCATATAACTCGGGGTAAGTCCATGCTAGTTTTCAAGTTTTGGTATAAATAAATGTTTTTAGTAATTATGGCTGAACTGTGGGAATGGTACTCGGGTATTGTTTGCTAAATATTGCATATGAATTTTTTTTATGTGGTAGCGATCATTGGACTTTGACTGTTGTTGATCCGGACAATGACACTGTCTACTTCATGGATCCTGTGAGAAGACGTATACCATGTGGTGTGATGACCTGACTAGGCAACCAAGCTAGTAGGTGCATCCGTCCCACGTCGCCCGGGGGAGACAAGTTGCTATGCTTATATGTGCAGAACTAGCACCTTACATTGAGACGCGTTTTGGGGTGAAACCTCAAGAGCAAAACCGTGAGGGTCGTTGGGCCCAAAGCGGACAATATCTCAATGGACTGGGCCGGACTGTTACATTTGGTATCAGAGCCTGTCCCCGGCCGGAAGTGTGCCGACGCGGACGTCGGGCCCTAAGGAGGGTGGATTGTGATGACCTGACTAGGCAACCAAGCTAGTAGGTGCATCCGTCCCACATCGCCCGGGGGAGACAAGTTGCTATGCTTATATGTGCAGAGCTAGCACCTTACATTGAGACGCGTTTTGGGGTGAAACCTCAAGAGCAAAACCGTGAGGGTCGTTGGGCCCAAAGCGGACAATATCTCAATGGACTGGGCCGGACTGTTACATGTGGAGATTGGGCGAAGATTGTAAAAGAGTAAGTTTCATTATTCATTGTGCAAATTGAGGTAATAAGAAGTGGGATGTCTTGTATTGTCTCCCTTACATATATATATATATATATTTTTTTTTTGTCTTCTGTAGTGCAATGGTTATGGCTAATATTGCAAGAAAGAGGAATGGACGAAGCTCAATGATCCCTAAAAATTTGGCTGTGAGTGTCATCTACATTTTAAGTAATAGATGTCTTAGTGTATCTTGGTTGTGTGGAATTATTTTGTAATATATGGTTTGTTTTTAGGGCATGCCCTTCCAACCAAGCGACAAGGAATGTGGGTACTATGTCATGGGATACATGAGGGAAATAATTGAAGACAAAGACACGTCACGGTTTGTTACCAAGGTATACAATCTGTTTTTAGAGTCATTCAATATAGCTTAAGTATTAATAATATGTTTATTATATTAGGAGTTCCATGGAGCAGTACTATATATCAGAGACTAGAATAGTTTTCTTTTTTCCCACCAACTTAATGATTCAAATACTACAAAATAGACAAACTATAAACAGAAGATTATACTGCTAATTTTGGTGCCCTGACTTGATGAAATGATTAGAATTGATATTTGTCTTGAAGTGATATCTCCATTATAGGACTGAGATCTAATCTTTGTTAGCAAAGTCAGTCAATCATTACAAGTTAAATATTAAGTTTAATTTTTGCTAAAAGGGTGACAGCTAGCTGGTATGGATACACAGATTAACTAATAGATCTTATTATTTGATGCCTAATGGAATTTATGTTGTAAACTTATTGTTTTGATCTATCATTTTTTGTGTTTTGTTGAATAAGTGGGAATGGTTCCTTTTTGGATCTTAGTTTTTGGTTCATTGAATCTTCATCATCTCAGATTAACTAACAGATATATAGCAGTGTTAAGTTACAATGATAACTGAAAAACCAAGTGTTGTGTCTGGTTTATATGTACATCTAGGTTGAGATAGCAGATAGACAGCTTATGCCTCTAGGGGCTTGATTGGATATATATATCAATTTTTGTTCTTTGTTTATTTTAGTGGGACAAGAGAGGCAGCTGCAAATACACTCGAGAATATTTGGATGAGGTGAGAAACGAGTGGGCTGACTTTAATGTCAAGAAGTATGTGAAGGAGCCGTGATTGAGGTAGCATCCTCTTGTTCAAAGAAAAGCATCTTTTTTGTGCTTCTCAGCTGGTACAATATTCATGCATGATATGTGGCATGTTTTTGGTACAATTGATACTATGTATCAGCTAGCTTTTGATGTCCCTAGTTGATGGGCATGTATTTGAATGCTTTTCTTATTTTAAATGGTTGTTAGGATGATGGGCATATGTTTTAGATGTCATGTTAACGTTAACAATGCATCGGATGCTTTATATCATATTTTTGGTTGTTTGAATGTTAACAATGCTTTGGATGGTTTGGAAATATTACTTGTAATACTGTTCATTAGATAAATTTGGTATTAGGGCATCAATAAAGCACATCAATCCAATTTGAGGACTCATCTTTTCAAATTCTAGCTATTTCCTGTATCAACCACCACAATTGCCTGCAATTACAAACTTTTGTAGAACAAATTGGGTAAGGATTTCATCCTCTATTCAGTTCATTCGTTGATTCAAATACAAAAAAAACAGAAATCTTCTTTTCGGTCTGTCTATTGGTGAATGATGACTATGGACTAGCATTGTTGTTTGCTATTATTGAAACGAGCTAGGTGCAATCAGCGAGCAATTGGAAGCAATCATATTGACGGGTAAACCTCTTATGTCTTCCTCTTGATAATCGAGAGTCTTGTTCACTGTACTTAAGTTGCCGATTTACTTTAGGGAAATTTTGTTTTGTCAATTTACTTCTGTGTGGTATCATGTTTGGTATGCCAATTGACTCCCTTGAGTTAGTGTAATCCTTAGTGTATCCTATGGTCATATTTAGGGAAGTTTGTTTTGCCAATATAAAGAGAAGTTGATCGAATGGTTCCTCAAACATGCTAAGCTAATACCTTAATGGAGTTGATTCTTTTGTTTTTGTCAAGACTCACCCTGAATTTCATCCTGAAACCCGGAGTAAGTCTTACGGGGTCCACCTCCAAGGAAAATTTACTGAGGAACTCGGTAAACCTCCCTTGAAAATGGACAACCCTAACCTGGAAAATCCAAGAATTACCCATAAATATCCAAATAATATAACATAAATCTTAGCACACCACTATTAAAATATTTGCTAACCCCAGGGGTAGTCGGAGTTACTAAGGAAAAATTACAGGAAGAATGAAGATACACTGGTAGGTTTATCAGATAACCTGCTGGTGAAGAGTGGTGGAGAAGTGGGTAACTATGCCTCGCCTTCTACTAGTGCCAACCCGGACTCTGTAAACTGGGCTTTTTTGAAACGAAGGGCCCAGGGGAAAACATTCGAAAACGTTAGACTGAGTGGACAAAATAAAAAAGAATAAATACAGAAAATAAATAACAATATTTCTGCTTTCCCAATTTAAATTTCCAATACAGTCGAATGCGTGCTCCACACGATACATCTTTTATCTCAAAAATATATACCAATATATGTATGTATTTACACACAACCATACTCCCTATATAATTATTTTATAAATTTAAAATAATTTATATAGGGCTACTACGCTCACGTCAAACGCTCACGTCATGCCTTAATGCGGTACTACACTACGCCATTAAGGTGGACGGACGGGTGTATAAATATGTGTCCATACCCCCTATATGAATTAAACACTCATATAGTGTCACGCCCCGACTCTTAAATTTTTACCTTATCTAGCATGGTGTTAATAAGAGTTTTACCGTCTTCGTCAATGAGTTTATAATTTAATTGGTTCCCAGAGGAGTTTTTGGGGACAACTATTACGGTGGAATTATTCGTAGGAGAAAATTATGACAACGGTAAAAATGGTAAATTTTAGCTAGTAAAAGGTAATTGTTATTGGGGTATTATTTTTTGGGTGTTAAATTTTGGAGTGGGTTAAATGGTGGGTGGACCGGTTGAGCCAAGCCCCAATTATTTTTTTTTCTCTCTCTCTCTCTCTCTCTCTCTCTCTTCCGCTCCCCGAGCTCTCTCCTGCTGCCGAACTTCCCGTCGCCAGCCCGCCACCGTCCGGCCACCGTTCGCCGCCGCACTGGTCCCAAATGGTCGGCCTCCAACCCAGCTTCCATCCTAGACCGGTGAGAGGCTCCCTAGCGCCGCAGTGAAGGAGAAACCAACCCCGGAAGGTCCGACTGCCGTGGTGGTTTTCTCGCCGGAACTTCCTCCTCCGGCCGCCATAGTCAGAGCTGCTAGGCTCAAAAGAAGGCCCTCCTCCCGTCCGTACATCCCCCCAAAGGATTCGCTCCCCCTTGAGCTAGGTAAGGAGAAATCGGTGATTGAAATTCTAGGGCTTATTAGATGTTTTCGTTCGATTGGCATAGTTAGGCTTGGAATTGGTGTTTGTGCTAGTTAGGAAAGTTGTAGAGGAGATGGAAAGGAAGATGCTGTCAAAATTTGGTAGCTATTGGAGGTCGCCGGAGTCGGCCGCCGCTGTTAGGGGGATTTTTATAGTTTTAGATGTGGAATATTAAGGGGAAGTTAATGATGTGAGTTTTGGAATTTTTGGAAGAGTTTTGGAGAGGTTTGGAAATTGTTAAAGGTTGGTAATTTTGACGGATTAATAGGGTAGAATCCGGTCATTGGTTTGATGTTGTTTAGACTGTGGAAGGTTGCGTTAAGGCTGCCGTTATTTTTCCAGTGAGGTTGGATAATTTTGAGTTAAGAATGGCGAAGTTAGACAAGGATGAGTGTGGTTAAGGCTCACAGTTATTTTTGCCTAGTTTGATTATGTCAGGACCCACCCCGAATTTCACCCTGAAACCTGAGGTAAGTCCTGCGGGGACCACCTCCAAGGAAAATTTACTGAAAAGATTGAGAAAATCTCCCTTGCAGATGGACAACCCTAACTCGAAAATTCCAAATTTCACTCTTAATTCAACACTTCCAAACATCACATAATTATCCTTCAGAAATTCTACACATAATATACAATAATCCCAAAGTATTCAGAGCTACTAAACACTAGCGGAAGCAAGAAAACACGAGTAGGTTAAACATGTAACCTACTGATGAAAACTGGCGGAAATGCGGGTGACTATGCCTCGTCTCCTACTAGATCCAACCCGAACTCTGCAGACTGGGCAATTTAAAACGAAGGGCCCAGGGGAAAAACATTTAATCACGTTAGAGTGAGTGGACAAAAATAAAATAATAAATAAAATATATATGTTTCCCCAAATTAATTTCTAAGGAAAAATTGAATGCATGCCGCAAGCGATAAAACTTTTATCTCATAAAATATCGAGCCTCTCAGACTCTATAATATATGTATGTATTTACACTCGTCCATACTCCCTATATAAATTCATGGGTCTATATAGGGCTACTACGCTCGCGTCCAACGCTCACGTCACGCCTTAATGCGGTGCTACACTACGCCATCAAGGTGGACAGACGGGTGTATAAATATGTGTCCATACCCCCTATATGAATTAAACACTCAAATAGGGCTACTACGCTTACGTCCAACGCTCACGTCACACCATAATACGGCTATATGCTGCGCCATTAAGGTGGACAGACACATATGGCTAGCTAGCATTTTCTATACATACTCTCTCATAAATACATATTTATATCCACCGAAAATCCCATTTTCGGTATCTCTCCAAGAGAAATAAAAATCGTCAAAAATTAAAATGACGTCAAAATGCTCCACGACATTAATTGTTCATTCATGAACCATAGCATGCATATTATTTAAAACAAAAGTCCACTCACAAATTAGGCCTAAGCCTGATGTCGATCTGGGGCCTCGTCTGCTCGAGCCTCCTCACGTCCTGTTCCAAATATAATATTAATTTCCCAACCAATAATCCAATATTTAATCAAAATAGGCAAAATTACCCGAGAGCCATAAATACGCTCATCATTGCCTAACTTCGATATTCTTAAATCGGAACGATCCGAACTTAAATATCATACTCATCAGTCGTAAATACAACCTCCCCAAAATACGACTTAAATCCTACGGCCGGATTCTACATTAATTAACCGCCAAAAATACCAAACTTCGGAAATTCACAAACCTATCCAAATCTCATCCAAAAATTCCATGAATCACACCAATATACTCCTCTTAATATTCCACATTTAAAACCCTAAAAATCTCCTAACCGGCGGCGGTGGCCGGAGGCCAATTCCGGCGACCTCCAAAACCTATGAAATTTTGACAGAATAATCTCCTCATCATGCTCTACAACTTTCATGACCAACACATCACCCAATTCCAAGCCTAACTAGGCTAATCGAACGAAAACAACTTAAAAGCCCTAGAAATTTCAACTCCACATTTCTCCTTACCTAGCTCAAGAGGGAGTGAGCTGATTGGAGGGGTTGCTGCACGGGAGGAGGGCTACAAAACCGTACCAAGCTTGCCCGGATTGGTGGCCGGAGGAGGGAGTTCCGGCGACCGGAAGTTCGGGGCAGCCTAACCTTTCGGGCGGCACCGCTCTCTCACGGCGGCGCTAGGGGGGCTGTCACCGGTCCTGGAAGATAGCTGGGTCGGAGACCGATCGATTGGGACCGGTGTGGCGGTCTAGGGCGGCCGGACGGCGGCGGTCTGGCGGTCGGAATTCCGGACAGCGGGAGGGCTCGGGTGCGGGAGCGGGAGAGGAGAGAGAATCGGGAGGAAAAGAGAGGAAAAGAGAATGGGTTTGGGCCTCACACCCCAAACCGGTCCATCACCTATATACTACCCAATTCTAAAATTAAACACCCCGAAAAATAATACCCGAATAAAATTACCTTTTACTAGCTAAAATTTACTATTTTTACCGTCGTCGTATTTTCTTCTTATGAATAATCCTCAGCACAATAATCGTCCCCGAAACCCCTCTAGGGACCAATTAAGCTATTAACTCAATGATCGAGACGGTAAAGTTCTTATTATAATCACGCTAGTAAATAAGGTAATTTTATAAGGGTCGGGATGTGACAGATTAAATATTGGATTTTTAAGTTGGGGAAATTAATTATATATTTGGAACAAGACGTGAGGAGGCTCGAGCAGAAAAGGCCTCGGACCGACATCAGGCTTAGGCCTAAGTTGTGAGTGGACCTTTGTTTTAAATATTATACCAGCAAAAAGATTTATCGATGAATATTTTCTTTTATTGGAGAATAATCGAAATTGAGAATTTCAGTGATTATATATTTATATATGGATGTTTATGAGGATAGTATGTATATAATTAAATGCTAGCTAGCTATACGTGTTTTTCCGCCATAATGAGGTAAAATACCATTATGGTGTGACGTGAGCGTTAGACGCAATCGTAGTAACCCTATATGAGTATAATAATGATTCATATAGGGAGTATGCACGTATATCAATACACCCGTCTTTTCCGCATAATGAGGTAAAATTTCA
The DNA here is from genome assembly GCA_009720345.1 of Fragaria iinumae. Taxonomy (NCBI): domain Eukaryota; kingdom Viridiplantae; phylum Streptophyta; class Magnoliopsida; order Rosales; family Rosaceae; genus Fragaria; species Fragaria iinumae. The sequence continues at coordinate 16,516,812 of CM019117.1, read as the reverse complement.
TTATGGCGTGACGTGAGCGTTAGACGTAAGCGTAGTAACTTTGTATGAATTTCTATTTTCTTACATTTCTTCATAAGAAATCATACAAGGAGTATGACGAGTGTAAATACATACATATATATATTTTAGCCTGAGAGGCTGTATTTTATTAAGTTTTGAAGACTAGCCGGAGCTAGTCAGATACTTGCCAGCTTTTGAGCTGTCGCATGCAGCATAATTTTTATTAAAATTAAATTGGGGAAGCATAAATATTTTCATTAAATTCATTTTTGTCCACTCACTCTAACGTTTTCAAATGTTTTCCCCTGGGCCCTTCGTTTTTAAAATGCCCAGTCTGCAGTATGCGGGTCGGTACTAGTAGGAGGAGACGAGGCATAGTCACCCACCTTTCAGCCACTTTTCACCAGTAGGTTACCTGCTTAACCTACGTGCTTCTTAGGCAAATATGATAGTAATATGGAGGAAGGAAATGAAACCTAAAGCTCTGATACCAACTTTCAAGACCGACCCCGAATTTCACCCTGAAACCCGGAGTAAGTCTTGCGGGGTCCACCTCCAAGGAAAATTTACTGAGGAACTCGGTAAACCTCCCTTGAAAATAGACAACCCCAACCCAGAAAATTCAAGAATTACCCATAAATATCCAAATAATATAACATAAATCTTAGCACACCACCATTAAAATATTCGCTAACCCTAGGGGTAGTAAGAGCTACTAAGAAAAAATTACAGGAAACATGACGATACACTGGTAGGTTTATCAGGTAACCTCCTGGTGAAGGGTGATGGAGAAGTGGGTAACTATGTCTCGCCTTCTACTAGTGCCAACCTGGACTCTGCAGACTGGGCATTTTTAAAACGAAGGGCCCAGGGGAAAATATTCGAAAACGTTAGAGTGAGTAGACAAAATAAAAAAGAATAAATACAGAAAATAAATAACAATATTTCTGCTTTCTCAATTTAAATTTCCAATAAAGTCGAATGCGTGTTCCACGAGATAAATCTTTTATCTCAAAAATATATACCAATATATGTATGTATTTACACACGTCCATACTCCCTATATAATTATTTTATAGATTTAAAATAATTTATATAGAGCTACTACGCTTGCGTCGAACGCTCACGTCACGCCTTAATGCGGTGCTACACTACGCCATTAAGGTGGACGGACGGGTGTATAAATATGTGCCCATACCCCCTATATGAATTAAACACTCATATAGGGCTAATACGCTTGTGTCTAACGCTCACATCACACCATAATGCGGTTATATACTACGTCATTAAGGTGGACAGACACATATGGCTAGCTAGCTAGCATTTATATACATACTCTCCTCATAAAAATATTTATAATTTACCTAAAAATCTCATTTTCGGTAACTCTTCAAAATAAATAAAACCAACAAAATAAAATGACCTCAACAGAAGAAATTGTTCAACTTAGAACCATAGCACGTATATTATTTAAAACAAAAGTCCACTCACAAATTAGGCCTAAGCCTGTTGTCGATCCGAGGCCTCTTCTGCTCGAGCCTCCTCACGTCCTGTTTCAAAAACATAAATTAATCCCCACTATATACCAACGCTTATATAAAAATAGGCAACATTAAATGTGGCCTTATCTACTCTCATCTTTGCCCAAACTTCATCACAAATACCGGCAGCCTTAAACCAACATTCTACAGCCAAAACAACAATAATCTAACGGTCGGATTCTATCCAAATTAACGGCCGAAATACCAAACTTTCAAAAATCCAAAACCTATTCAAAACTCCTCCAAAAATTATAAATTTCACATCATTAACCTCCCCTTAATATTCCACATCTAAAACCATAAAAATTCCCCTAACAGCGGCCCCGCCGCCGTCTGCTCCGCCGGTGATCTCCAATACCTAGCAAAATTTAGCACAACCTTCCTCTCAACACGCACAACAACTTCCCTAACTAGCACAAACACTAATTCCAAGCCTAGCTAGGGTAATCGAACAAAAACATCAAATGAGCCCTAGAATTTCAATCAAGGATTTCTTCTTACCAAGCACGAACCGGACCAAAACCTTTCAAGGTATTACTACCCTAGAAGAGAGCTTCAAGATGAGCCGTGGATTGCTAGCTATGGCGGCCGGAGGAGAGAGTTCCGGCGAGAAGACCACCGAGCTTCCAAGGAGGACTTCCTCTGTTCGGCGGCGTTGCAGTGTCGCTCACTATTCCAGGACGACGGCGGAGAGGACGATGGACTATGGTGGACCGGTGCGGCGTCTCGTCTTAGCCGGACGACGGCGATGGAGCTCGGGGAGTCTCCGGCAGTGAAATGAGGATGAGAGAAGGTCAGGAAGAAGAAGAGAAGAAAGAGAGGAGAGAAATGGTTTGGGCCTCCCCAAACCGGACCAACACCAATATACCTGTCACACCCCAATTTTCGAATGGAAATTTTCAAAAATTTTGGCATGGTCTAACTTAAAATATTGACATCCCAACCTGTTCCAATAACAACATAACACAACAACAACAACAACAAAACTCAATACAGAATAGAAATTTCCACAAGATCTATCACTGAATTAAGATTACACTTCCTTGTTTATGTAAAGTGCAAAACAAGGACATGAGAACAATCTCATGATTTAATACTGTCTATTCAAAACTACAACTATACAGAGTCTGATAAAAGAAAGGAGAACCCTGTCACTATGCCTCCTTCTCACCCCTGCCGATCCTCACCTGCAGGTCTAACCCCTACACCAAGAATGGTGCACCGGGATTGTAGAATAACAAACCCGGTAAGCTAAAAAGCCCGTATGAGTAAACTCAAAAGTAAACTCCACAATTAACACATCCAACAATTTAATACATCAACCATACCCCAAATAGATTTGATCAATCAATAAAAACCACATATTAACAAGAAATGTACCCATGAGTCCCAGATATTTAGTAAATACCCCTCATGACCTACAACAACAACATGTGTACCCATGGGTCCCAGATACCATCAAGTATCTCCCATGACCTACACCGACAGACGGACTAGAGCTCTAATTCCTAACCGTAACCAATCACCCGGCCAAAGGCTTGGAACCCGGTTTGACTGTCCAATACCAATAAAATAAAATAATAAATAGTATCTTAACCGTAACCAATCACCTATTTAAAGGATTGGAACCCGGTTAGGCTATTTATTCAATAGTCATCATATCACAACTTCATTAACAACATCACAAGATTTACATCTTCAAATTATATCCTTCACAAGGATATAATTATGTGAACAATAAGAATTTTCCCAATAACATAACTTCTCACCACATAATAAAATTATGATCATAAGAGCCTTAGAGTAACACATAATAAAAAACTAGTTTTACCTTACCTATGAGCCGTTGACGATCAAGCTCATATATTTTTAAAACCAATATTAGCAAAATATTAAATCACATCCTAAGCATTATCCTTAAATAACCATAATAAATCTTGGTTCAAAAGTGAACCTTAGTGAGGTTTACTCATCTAAAATACTCCTGTTGCGTTCTTCCGCAACACGAGAGTCAAGAAACCCAACAACTCACAAATCACCTAAACATAAACAAATCAAAACCCTTAGTAACAACACCAAAAGGAAATAAAATACCCTTTACTTAAAGGTTGCCCCAAAGAAGGGCAATCCTTCCTCCAAGACCTCCCAAGGTCATCGGACACTCGACAACAACCACACTACCTCCAAGACCAAAATTTCCCCAAATTTCCGACCTAACAACCACCTAGAAACAACTTAGCACCTACAATGCAAAACCAAAACAAAACTCAATCTTCACACACCAACAACACACTCACATCAACAAGGACTAGTTAACACAGCAAACAAAGCCTCTACCCTGCCCGGACACGCTCCCACGCGCCGCCATAGGCGGCGGCGAGTGAGCTTCACGCGCCTCCACCAACTTCACTATTTGAGGAAACTCAAAACATGAAACTTGTAGATTAAAGCATGGTGAACAACTTTAATACCTGAGGTTTCAACCAAAACTGGCCGGAATCGGCCGAAAACTAGCCCGAACTGCAACCCGAACACCAAACTATACAACCTGCAAATCCGGGTTCAAAAACTCAAAAGCTTGCTTCAATCTATGCCTAGCTATAACCAGGAGGAGGAGAGGACCAAAACTCACCTAAAGTTGTCCCTTTTCGCCGCCGTAAACGGTGGCTCCGACCGGTGACACAGCAGCCCCTTTTTCCGGCCAAAAACTCCTTATCCGGCGTGCTATGCCGGGCAGCAGCTGCCCAGCCTTGAAGGGGTGACCGGTGGGAGTCGAACGGGACCGGTGGCAGCCAAAATGGTGGTCGGACGTCCGACTTCTCTTCCGGCGAAAACGGCGACTCGGGGAGGAAGAGAGAGAGAGAGGGGGGGGGGGCTGCACAGGTTTAGTGAGAAAAAAAAGGTTTCCCAGAAAAAAAAACCCAACTTTCCTAATATACACTTTCCACACCCGGCAACTTACTTCCTCTGACTATAACTTCTTCATCCGACGTCCGTTTAAAGCGTGCCGTATGTCTACGAACTCGTAATGACGAGCTCTACAACTTTCAAGAAGGAAGTTTTCAAAGATAACTTACGGAAAGTAAAGTCAACTTTTGGTCTTTTAACGTCAAAGCACCTTAGAAAAAAAAACTCCAAACTTCCATTTCGCAAAACCAATAAGAATTTCCATAAATTTTCCTTCATTAAAAAGAGAATAATACAAGGAAAATAGTATGAAGATTCTAGGGTATTACAATCTACCCCCTTATAGGAATTTCGCCCCAAAATTCACAATTCTAATCCAAGAACAAACTAGGATACAAAGCTCTCATGTCTGACTCTAACTCCCAAGATGCATCGCCCTCATCATGGTGACTCCAACACACCTTAACCAAATCAACTTCCTTCCTTCGAAGCCTCTTGGTTGATCTATCTAAGATTCGAACCGGTTCAACAACAAAGGTTGCATCCGCATTCACCTTGATAGTTCCAAAATCAATCACATGTGATGCATCTGGAACATACTTCCTCAACAAGGACACATGAAACACATTGTGTACCCCAGACATGATAGGAGGTAAGGCAAGCCGATAAGCCAAATCTCCTACTCTTTCCAAAATCTCAAAAGGCCCTACATACCTTGGAGCCAATTTACCCTTCTTGCCAAATCTCACCACCCCTTTCATAGGAGAGACCTTCAAGAACACATGGTCGCCAACATCAAACTCTACTTGCCTCCTCTTCAAGTCGGCATAGCTCTTTTGCCTGCTTTGCGCTGTTCGGATCCTATCTCGGATAGTAGAGACCTTCTCAGTCGTCTCTAGTACAAAATCAGGACCCAACAGCTCACTATCACCCACCTCCGCCCAACACACAGGAGATCTACACGGCCTCCCATAGAGTGCCTCATATGGTGCCATGCCGATACTAGAGTGGTAACTATTATTGTAGGCGAACTCAATCAGTTGGAGGTGATCCTCCCAACTTCCCTTAAAGTCCAAGACACAAGCCCTCAGCATATCTTCTAACACCTGATTCACCCGTTCAGTCTGTCCATCAGTCTGAGGGTGAAATGTTGTACTCATGTCTAAGGTAGTACCCATGGCTTTCTGAAACCCACCCCAAAACTTTGAAGTGAATCGTGGGTCTCGATCTGGAACGATCGAAGTAGGCACTCCATGAAGTCTCACTATTTCCTTCACATACATCTTGCACAAGGCATCAACCGTGTATGTCATCGACATAGGAAGGAAATGTGCTGACTTCGGCAATCGGTCAATAATGACCCAAATAGCATCATGTCCGTGCTTGGACTTAGGCAGTCCAGTCACAAAGTCCATAGAGATCTGTTCCCACTTCCAAGTAGGAATAGGTAATGGCTGTAACATACCTCCAGGCCTCTGATGCTCTGCCTTCATCTGCTGACAGGTGAGACACTTGGACACATACTCTGCTACATCCTTCTTCATCCCATTCCACCAAAACTGCCTACGCAAATCTTTATACATTTTGGTACTCCCTGGGTGCACCGTATAACAAGATCGATGTGATTCCCAAAGGATCTCCCCTTTGAGATCAATAATGTTTGGAACACACAATCTCAATCTAAACCTCAAACCACCATCTAACCCAACTGACCACTCGGAAGGACAATCTTCCAACAAGTCCACTACTAACTCTGCCAGCTTTGCACGCGAGAACTTGTCATGTGCTTGGCCCTGAATGATCCTGGAAATCAAGGTGGGTTGCACAGATGCACTTCCAAGGAAAATCCCCTGCTCCTTGCCTGATGGTTGAATGTCAAACTCAGATACAGTCTCCAACATGAGCCACTCCTGCACCATGATAGAGGCGACTATACCCCTAGGCTTCCTGCTCAATGCATCCGCCACTACATTGGCTTTCCCAGGGTGATACTCCAAAGTGAAGTCATAGTCCTTAAGGAGTTCCATCCACCTCCTTTGCCTCATGTTCAAATCTTTCTGAGAGAATAAATACTTTAAACTCTTATGATCAGAAAAGAGTTCGAACTTCTCTCCATACAAGTAATGCCTCCAAATCTTCAAGGCAAATACTACTGCACCTAGCTCTAGGTCATGAGTGGGGTAATTCTTCTCATGAACCTTCAACTGTCTAGAACCATATGCCACAACACCGCCAAGCTGCATCAATACACAACCCAAACCCCGATGAGATGCATCGCTATAGACGACAAAGTCAACACCACTACTAGGAATGACTAACACTGGGGCTGAAGTCAACCTAGTCTTCAACTCCTCGAATGCATTCTTACACTCATCGGTCCACACAAACTTGGCATTCTTCTTTGTCAACTTGGTCAAGGAAGAGGCAATACTAGAAAATCCCTTAATAAATCTCCGGTAGTATCCTGCCAACCCAAGGAAACTACGGATCTCCGTAGGAGTAGTTAGACGAATCCAAACCATCACAGCCTCCACTTTAGAGGGATCCACCGAAATCCCCTCCTTTGATACTACAAGACCAAGGAACTTGACCTCTTCTTTCCAAAACTCACACTTCTCAAACTTAGCATTCAACTTTGCCTCCTTAAGAACCTGTAGTGCTACTCGCAGATGCCTATCGTGATCCTTCAAGGTCTTGGAGTAAATCAAAATATCATCTACAAATACTACTACAAACACATCCAAATAAGGACTGAACATGCAGTTCATCAAATCCAAAAACGCAGCAGGCACATTGGTTAGACCAAATGGCATGACAACAAACTCATAATGCCCATATTTAGACCTGAAAGCAGTCTTATGAATATTCTCCTCCTTCACCCTTAACTAGTGATAACCAGACCTCAAGTCAATCTCAGAGAATACCGTAGCATCTCTAAGCTAATCGAACAAATCATCAATCCTAGGCAAGAGATACCTATTCTTGATGGTCACCTTGTTCAACTCCCGATAGTCCCCACACAACCGGAGTGTATCATCCTTCTTCCTCACAAACAACACTGGTTCACCCCCAAGGCGAGGTGCTACGTCTAATGAACTCCTGCTCGAGAAGGCCCTCAATCTGAACCTTCAACTCCTGAAGTTCAGTTCTCCCCATCTGATAAGGAGTCTTTGATACCGGCGAAGTATCTGGTACCACATCTATAGCAAACTCTACTACCCTCTTAGGAGGTAACCCTGGAATCTCCTAGAACACAACACTAAACTCAGAGACTACTGTCATATCCGCAATACCCAGGTACTACCTGTAGCCTCTATGTGAGCTAACACTCCTTCCCACATGATCGTGTCCGACCTATGACAACGATAGCGAAAGCTCTGCTGTCCAGGAACGTGAAATGACACCACCATAACAAAACAGTCAATCACAGCATGGTTTGGCCTCAGCCAATCCACTCCCAAAATCACATGCACTCTTAACTAACTACAACATAAAACCCTTGCATTGGTCTAAATCAGTGAAGGGCACATAAACAATCATCAAAATCAATGCATATGAATTAAACCAGAAATAATACCCCAATAAAAATTATACCCCAAAACTAAAACGATCATCAAAAAAATACCCCAATAAAAATTACCTTTTACTAGCCAAAATTTACCATTTTTACCGTCGTCACATCTTTCTCCTACAGATAATTCTCTGAAATAATCGTCCCCCAAAACCCCTCTAGGGACAATTTCAACTATAACTTCATTGACGGAGACGGTAAAATTCTTATTATCACCAAACTAGTAATTAAGGTAAAAATTTAAAAGTCGAGATGTGACAGTTTTAGTTTGTGAGAGTAAAACCCTATAATTCATTGGTTTAAACCTATCATTTATAGCTATTGCTCCTGTATTTGCAATTCCGATTGACGACGTCCTCGCTTCTACGACATTTAGGTATGCACTATTCTATAAAGCTGTGTCTAGGACATTATTACTGGTATATATAAAAAAAGAGGACTAAGAATTTAAATTACCTCCCACATTTAAATGATGCAGATGTTCATTGTAATCTTTAGTTATCGTTTTTTGTGTTTTTTTTCTTTTTACCTTTAACTTTTGCTATTTTGCTATTTTGCTTCAGCACAATTGTTTATGCTTAGAGCAATCAATTTTCCTAATAACACAATTTTACAATGTGCATGAATCAGTAACAACCAATAAATTTACTAGAAACATAACAAATGTGAGCATGAATTAGATTGATGTGCATTTGTTGTGCTACTTCTATTATGGCTTGTATATCTGACAATTTTTTATTGTTCTTATATGTAGGACATTGACGGCATACAACAATTTCAGTCCAAAGAACTTATTGTGTGTGGTTGGTTTTTTTAAGGTTAGTTATCTTATACTTAATCATTAATTATAAACTGCTACCGTAGTATAGAAGCTTTGTATTTTCTATATATTCATTTTCATAGATTTTGTCGCCATGAGTTGAATCTGAGAAGTTTGGTAGTTTTTTTTTTCCACTGTGCGGTAATGAAAATCTTCATAGATTCTGAGCCGAGCATTAATGTAATACCCTAGAATCTTCATACTATTTTCCTTGTATTATTCTCTTTTTAATGAAGGAAAATTTATGGAAATTCTTATTGGTTTTGCGAAGTGGAAGTTTGGAGTTTTTTTTTAAGGTGCTTTGACGTTAAAAGACCAAAAGTTGACTTTACTTTCCGTAAGTTATCTTTGAAAACTTCCTTCTTGAAAGTTGTAGAGCTCGTCATTATGAGTTCGTAGACATGCGGTACACTTGAAACGGACGTCGGATGAAGAAGTTATAGTCAGCGGAAGTAAGTTGTCGGGTGTGGAAAGTGTATATTAGGAAAGTTGGGTTCTTTTTTTCTGGGAAACTTTTTTTTTCTCACTAAACCCGTGCAGCTCCCCTCTCTCTCTCTCTTCCTCCCCGAGTCGCCGTTTTCGCCGGAAGAGAAGTCGGACGTCTGACCACCATTTTGGCTTCCACCGGTCCTGTTCGACTCCCACCGGTCACCCCTTCAAGGCTGGGCAGCTGCTGCCCGGCATAGCACACCGGATAAGGAGTTTTTGGCCGGAAAAAGGGGATGTTGTGTCACCGGTCGGAGCCACCGTCTACGGTGGCGAAAAGGGACAACTTTGGGTGAGTTTTGGTCCTCTCCTCCTCCTGGTGATAGCTAGGCATAGATTGAAGCAAGCTTTTGAGTTTTTGAACCCGGATTTGCAGGTTGTATAGTTTGGTGTTCGGGTTGCAGTTCGGGCTAGTTTCCGGCCGGTTCCGGCCAGTTTTGGTTGAAACCTCAGGTATTAAAGTTGTTCACCATGCTTTAATCTACAAGTTTCATGTTTTGAGTTTCCTCAAATTTGAAGTTTGGTGGAGGCGCGTGGAAGTGCGTGGAAGCGCGTCCGGGTAGTGTAGAGGTTTTGTTTGCTGTGTTAACTAGTCCTTGTTGATGTGAGTGTGTTGATGGTGTGTGAAGATTGAGTTTTGTTTTGGTTTTGCATTGTAGGTGCTAAGTTGTTCTAGGTGGTTGTTAGGTCGGAAATTTGGGGAAAATTTGGTCTTGGAGGTAGTGTGGTTGTTGTTGAGTGTCCGATGACCTTGGGAGATCTTGGAGGAAGGATTGCCCTTCTTTGGGGCAACCTTTAAGTAAAGGGTATTTTATTTCCTTTTGGTGTTGTTACTAAGGGTTTTGATTTGTTTATGTTTAGGTGATTTGTAAGTTGTTGGGTTTCTTGACTCTCGTGTTGCGGAAGAACGCAGCAGGAGTATTTTAGGTGAGTAAACCTCACTAAGGTTCACTTTTGAACCAAGATTTATTTATGGTTATTTAAGCAAAATGTTTAGGATGTGATTTAATATTTTGCTAATATTGGTTTTAAAAATATATGAGCTTGATCGTCAACGGCTCATAGGTAAGGTAAAACTAGTTTTTATTATGTGTTACTCTAAGGCTCTTATGATCATAATTTTATTAAATTGTGAGAAGTTATGTTATTGAGATAATTCTTATTGTTCATATAATTATATCCTTGTGAAGGATATAATTTTATGGTATAAATCTTGTGATGTTGTTAATGATGTTGTGATATGATGACTGTTGAATAAATAGCCTAACCGGGTTCGAAGCCTTTAAATAGGTGATTGGTTACGGTTAAGATACTATTTATTATTTTATTTTATTGGTATTGGACAGTCAAACCGGGTTCCAAGCCTTTGGTCGGGTGATTGGTTACGGTTAGGAATTAGAGCTCTAGTCCGTCTGTCGGTGTAGGTCATGGGAGATACTTGATGGTATCTGGGACCCATGGGTACACATGTTGTTGTTGTAGGTCATGAGGGGTATTTACTAAATATCTGGGACTCATGGGTACATTTCTTGTTAATATGTGGTTTTTATTGATTGATCAAATCTATTTGGGGTATGTTTGATGTATTAAATTGTTGGTTGTGTTAATTGTGGAGTTTACTTTTGAGTTTACTCATACGGGCTTTTTAGCTTACCGGGTTTGTTATTCTACAATCCCGGTGCACCATTCTTGGTGTAGGGGTTAGACCTGCAGGTGAGGATCGGCAGGGGTGAGAAGGAGGCATAGTGACAGGGTTCTCCTTTCTTTTATCAGACTCTGTATAGTTGTAGTTTTGAATAGACAGTATTAAATCATGAGATTGTTCTCATGTCCTTGTTTTGCACTTTACATAAACAAGGAAGTGTAATCTTAATTCAGTGATAGATCTTGTGGAAATTTCTATTCTGTATTGAGTTTTGTTGTTGTTGTTGTTGTTATGTTATGTTGTTTTGAAACAGGTTGGGATGTCAATATTTTAAGTTAGACCATACCAAAATTTTTGAAAATTTCCATTCGAAAATTGGAGCGTGACAATTAATGTTGATCAGCTTCAACAGATGCTCCCTAACTCCCCCAGACCCATTACACTTCAGGTCATAGAAGCTCCTAGTCAGCCTAGAAGCCTTTGCCTTCTCATTCTCCTTGAACTTCTTCTCAATGGCTTCCATAAACTCAGTGGCTAACTCAGGTTCCCTTATGCTACCCCTAACAGTATCAGACATAGAGTTTCTTATGGAATTCTTGGCCATCCTATTTGACCTCCACCAGGCCTTAGAAGCCCTGATCTGCTTAGGGTAACTATTTTCAGTTATAGACTCAGGTTGGTCCTCAATGAAAACTAGGTCTATATTTGGCTGCATAAGCATATAGCGCTCCACAAAGTCTTTCCAAGCTCTAAAATTTGTTCCAGTGAGCACGAGAACATCATTGAGGTTCATGTACATGTTACCTAATGAGCAAAAGAAAATAAAAGTCTATAAGTTTAAGTTTCAAAATTTTAATTCAACCAAGATGTTTCATAGTTCTGTGTATATATATTTCTATAGCAGTTCATCACACACAAAACATTTGAAAACAAAACATCATATATGCAACAATACATAAACATAATCATATTGCTAAACACCCCAAAACTGAATTTAATATATAGCAACACTTTTATAGCAGTAGACAATATATTCTTAAGTTTTCTGAATTTTTACCTCATATTTAGCTAATTCAATTTATCCAAAAAGACACTTAACATCTTTATGACAGTAGAAGAGTCTTTAAGTATCCGAATATGAATTTACCAACTATGTGTAAAACTGTTTGGTTACTAAATCATGCCATTTTACACTCATTTGGGAGACATTATAAAGCAAAGTTTAACAACAAAACATAAGTTACAAGCCTTCTTCAACTTAATGTTTTTATGCAAATAACTATAGAGAATTCTTTGTGCAACATATCCATCTTTATTTACAATTAACCTGTGACCTTAGCAAAGTTTTACCTAAAACTAAATTCAAGTTTACATCTGAAAAGAGGCTTTGCTTAATCTGCAAATTTCTTTGAATGAAAACACGATTGATATGCATAATATATCATGAACATTAACTCAAAGTATTTATTTCATTCAACATATCATCATAATGAGCATACAACAACACATATGAGATAATTACAGAACGCAAAGTATCAAGCATTACCATCCAAAAACAATCACAAGAAAACATAAAAATCTCAATTCAATCCAGAACACAACCAATTGAAATTTAAATATCATCCAGTTTGATTCGTATACACTAATCTTATGCACACACTGGGAGTGCTCTAGGGTTCTTGCTTTAATCAAAATTCTGAAAATTAAAGCTTGAATTGAAAAGTATGATTATTGAAAAGCCTGACCTTTGCATCTGCAATCCTTATATCAATTTAGCGGAAGCAATTTTGAAAACCCAAAACTTGTATGCCCCAAAGATCTTCTGAATCCGAATTGCATGATGTGGTTTTTTGAATCCACTTTGAGTTGTTGAGACCCAGCGCGTTCTTCATACCAAACCTAGAAAAATTTTCGTCCTGGAATAACGATCTAAAATCCTTCTTAAACGAATGTGTTTTCTGAATTGGGTATGGGCCATTTGGGCCGCACGTCACACAAAACGGGCTTTAAGGGTTTTTTTAATTTATTTATTATTATTATTATTAAGCAAAAACCTGATATCCCAAAACGTTTTGCAAAATAAAAAATAAAAATAGAACTGAAGAACATCTTATTTCAAATTTTATGAATCGATCTTCAAAATGGTTTATAACTTTGTGAAAGGCACTCTAATACCAATTGTAAAACTTAATGAGCATCCAAGATCATTTCACAAGCATATAAACACAACACAATGATCAATACAGTATTAAAACATGAAACAAGAACTCACCATCTTTATCAGTTCTAAGAATGTACTCACCATTCTGATCCATCCTAGCCATAGCGCTTAGAGCAGCAAAAAAAACACAGCAACAAGATTGAGTAGCCTCTGCAATCCCAACGCCTTAGCACCTTACTGCAACACACCTTAAGTCTTCTATTCGACTCAGATTTCAACTTCTTTCTATGGGGCAGAACCGAATGTTTCTTACTGACTGAATAGGGACACTCTAAAACACCTGTATATAAAGCTAGAAAACCTCTTCCCATAAGCGAGTGATTCTAGCTGAATACTCCATCAAAGGAGTTTTGGTGTTATCATATCACAATCAACATAATGGATTTCTAATCAGATGAGTGATATACTCTCATCTAATAACAAGAAATATTCTCCTAATAAATTTCCTATTAAACATAAATGTATCTTTCAATTGTTTCTTAATATAGATTATATTAGGTCCAAACATATCTTACAACAACCAAACCATTTTGGTGTCCTCCCCTTAGGGCGATCACTGGCGCAACATTCAACATATCGGAACTGTTGAGGTCTTGTCCACTGATCGGCTCAACTCCTTCTGCCATGTCCGAAAAGACGAAGTCAAGCAATTGCTGCTCAAGCTTTCCCATCATGTAGAAGAAGAAGGTCGTTTTGTGAAAGTAGAACTGAGGTCTATGTTGTATGAGCTGACCTTCAACAACATAATGACAATGGTGGCGGGGAAGAGGTAGGTCAGGGACCATGTTTCAAACAAGGAAGAAGGGAAGGAGTTCATTGAGATAATGGACGAGGCCTTTTCATACGGCGGGGGAACCAACCCTGGAGAATTCATGCCATTTCTAAAACGGTTTGGTGGAAATGGTTATGAGAAGAAGGTGAAGTTGGCAAAGAGAGCAGATGTATTCTTACAATGTCTGATTGATGAGCACCGGAACAAGAGAGCAGATGTATTCTTACAATGTCTGATTGATGAGCACCGGAACAAGAGAGCTTCGGAGAGTAAAAATACCATGATCGAACACTTGCTTTCCCAGCAAGAGTCACAACCCGAGTATTACGCTGACGAGATTATCAAAGGACTCATATTGGTTAGTAGATACTTGTTCTTCCTTAAACCTAATTAGATTCTCTTTTAATTTGTTTTTGTTCAAGTAAAATACTTTCATGTCTTTCTGTTATGTGTCTTGACCTAATCGTTTCCTTATTAGAATAGATTACAGTATTGATAGATGTTCTAGATCCTTCGGGAGACTCTATGTAATGCCTATAAATAGGTCTTTCTATCAATAAATGAGTAGACTGTTATTCTCGTTATATGTTCTCCTTCAACACGTCATCAGTCCGTTGTTCTAACCCTGAGTCCAAAGCCAAAAGAAAACCCTAACCCTAGAAAACCAAAACTCAATATCGGCCGACGAAACTTTCAGTACTTGGCGAATCCGAAAGCCATCATATAGCCCTTGTTCCCAGGATTCAAAAGCCACCGGCCTCACCCCAAGAACCGGCCGGAACAGTATCGAACCGGTCACCGGGATACCTGAACCTTCTGTCTCACTAACGCCTCCGGTTCACGCCCTTCCCGGAGTCCGATCGCCTTCAAATTTTGTCACCCGTAGCATATCATTGTCAGGGTTCTTATATCAAATTTTCACTGCAAGAACCGGTCCAGAAGTAGTTGAACCACTCAATAGACCGACGGTAACGCATAAGGAGAAGAAGAAGAAAAAAAAGTTCTCACAACCCTAACATCGCAACGCCACAATTGCGCACCTCCGGACACGCCGTGCTAGGCAGTCTTTTGCTACATCTTGTCAACAACAAATCCCCAAGGTTCCAAGCACTTTGACGCCCATCTCCGAAAGCGAATTCTCCGGCAATCAAAATGAGGTAAAATTTTTTCTAAAAGTTGCTGCTTTCAAGTTTTTAATTTCATAGTTGGGCTTCCTAGCTTTCTTCTCCATCCCACCTTTCTTTATAACGTGGGACGATATTGAGGGATTGGGGCCCCTCATAACAAGTTTGATTAGTGACGGCTTTGTCACGGTACAACTCCAAAAAAAAAAAAAAAAAAAAACAAAGGGAAGAAATCGATTGTGACGGTCTAACAGTCACGATTTTTCACATCGATATTGTGACCAATACATCTTGGCTCACGTTCTAATTCCATATACTTGATTTTAGTATTCGAATTCTCGATACTAACTAATTTCCCTTATCTTTTGTAGATGACCGAGCCGTCTAGGCCAGAGTTCGAAATCCTTGATGCTCAAGGAAAAGAGTATCATAGGTGGGTGTTGGACGTGACTCACACATTCGTCGGTAAACGATACACCACCACAATTTTCCCTTCGGATGTTCCCAATACTCCTCCTCCTAGTTTAGAGACCAAATGTCACACCCTGGTTCTTAAGTTATTTTACGGTTATTTACTTCGGTATTATTTTGGCCTTTTACCGTGTTGAGTAACCATTTACTACTTAAGGACCCTAAAGTTGACTTTTTCTTCCGTTTGGAATTTGGGATAACTTTCTTCATGAAAGTCGTAGATGACGTTATTACGAGTTTGTAGACATGCTACGCGTTAAAATCGAGGTTATCATGGAGAAGTTATCCACAAAAAAGGTAAATTTTGTGTTGGTAATAAATGGGGTAAAAATTTAGTGGGTTTATTTTTGGTTGGGGTTTTAAATGGACCAGGTGTGGGAAAAGCCCAACACCCATTTCTCTCTCTCTCTCCCTCCCGCGAACTCACCCCGACCCGCCGGAGTCCAGCTCGCGTTCGTCGCCGCCAAGGACAGTCGGACCGGTCCCGTTCGGACCCCCGCCACCTTCTCTCTCTCCCTAGGCCGGAGATCGCGCACGGGTCGCCGCCGAGCGGGAGAAAACCGCTCCCCCGCAGCCGACTGTTTCTTCGTCGGAGTTCCTTCCTCCGGCCACCATAGGTTGGGATTCTTGGCTCAACTTGTAGCCCTCATCTAGGTGAGTAATCCCTCCAAAGGAATAGGCTTAATTCGATTTTGGTGATGAGAAATGTATAATTGAAGTTCTAGGGCTCAATTTAAGGTTGTGGTCCGATTAACCTAGTTAGGCTTAGAATTGGATTTTGTGCTAATTAAGAAAGTTGTTGTGCGGGTTGAGAGGAGTGTTGTGCTAAAATTTAAGAAGCATTGGAGGTCGCCAGAGTACGGCTGCCGGCCGCTGCTGCTAGCGGAGCAGGAGGCGGCGCCGCCCCTTAAGGGTTGTTTTTCATGTTTTTAAGATGGTACTAATGAGAGGGGTTTAATGAAGTATAATTTGGATTTTTTGGAGGAGTTTTGATAAGTTTTGGGATTTATCGATGATTAAGGATTTAGGCGGTAATTCGAATGGAGATCTGGCAGTTGGTTTAGCAGGGTGCATCTTTCTTGTTCCGTACACTTTTGGCGGGCGGTCTCTTGTATCTCAAACTTCCTTTGTACTAGTATTGTATCCACGACGTGATCTTCACTTTTTGCCCTTTGTAGTCCTTGCGAAGCTTGTGGTACGCAAGAAATAAAAACCTGCAACTCTTGGGAATGATTGGCTCACCACCTTTACCCTTGACTGAAAATTCTTCGATGGATGGAAAAACTTCGTCGTAGAACCTCCCAGTTATGGGCAAACCACCAATATATGTCAAATCCCTCAAAGAAATAGACATCTCGCCACACGATGTGTGAAGAGTATTCGTGTTAGGGCACCAATACTCACAGAAGGCCCGCATCACAGGTACAACACGATCATAGCTGAAGAGCGATGCAAATACCGCTTGGTAGAGGCCAGCTTTGTGGATGAGATCTCCGCTTCGGCTTAAGATGTCTTCTAACCACTCCTAGTAATGTTCCATGTAGGAGAAGGCTCCGTTGGCACGAAACCCTCTCCATCGCACTGAACCATTGCACGTACGGTCGCTGAGAAGCACGAACGGTGTTTGAAGAACATTATGGTCATGATGGGCAGATTTCAACATCCATACATCTGCACTTCGCTTCTCACTGGTGGACTTGGCTGATTGAAAGGTGGCCAGCTGACGTGATTGTTGGAAAGACCACCGAGGAATATGACCTGAACCATCGTACGAGGGAGGCTCGAGGGCGTGCGGCCCAGTCAATGAAGGATAGATACACAAGGTGGTGCCATCGCTTTGAACGTCGTTAGTACCTTCATGGATAGTGATCGTGCCTTTTTTGAAACTTTTGAAAGTTGCCATGCGAAGTAGTGTACGTCTATACAAAAAAAAAATTTGACTTGTTAAAATTTTTTGTGCTTCGCTGCCTTAAAACCCCTGCTGCACCTCGCTGCCTTAAGATCTTGCTGCACCTCACTGCCTTAAGATCCTGCTGCACCTCGCTGCCTTAAGATACCGCTGCGCCTCGCCGAGTAAGGTTTCTGCTGTTACTGACAACTCAGAAATACCTCGCGACCTACACATACAAGATTAAAAAAAAAAAAAAGAGGGGTCAGCCAATTATATGACTCTGCGCCATAGCAATCAAATCAAAAGGAGGGAGAGTATACCGCTGATCTCACAGCGAGATGGTTGTAACTTTGTGATGAATAATGTTCAACCGGAAGCTCTAATTTATAGTGCAGTCTTTCCTCATTGAAACTGGAAAAGTATGGAGAATCAAGCAAATCAAGAAAGAAATACATCAAAGGTTTCCGCCCACTACTTGGAAACTTTACCAAATCAAATTCGCAGGAATCCTTACGAATTAAGGAATCCCAACAAAATTCGGGTATCCTATAAATTCAAGGAATCTCTACAAGAAAATAGAGAATCCTTAAAAAATTAGGAATCCCTATAAATTCAGGAACTCCCACAAAATTAACCCATTAAACATAGACTTCAAGTGTCGCCTCTGGCACATGACGACAGCATGGCTACGACGCACCTTGAAGTGGGGGCATTTGTAGACATATAAAATTTAACGATAATAATAGTCGTTGAATAATCCAAGAAAATACGTGGCTCATGAGTAAACAAAATTGGAAAGCCGTCAGAAATAACACGTGGCAACGTGGAAATGATCGGCCGACAACAAAACCTTAAATCCCGATTGAAATCAATTATCAAGTGTCGATTGATGATGTGACTTCGCCAGGCGAACAGGACTTCCCGAGGCGAAATAGACTTCGCAAGGCGAACAAGAATTCGCCAGGCGAACAAGACTTCGCCAGTCGAAGAAAACTTCGCGAGGCGAAATAGACTTCGCTAGGCGAACAGGACTTCGCCAGGCGAAATCACTTCGCGAGGTGAACTTGACTCTGCGAGGCAAAATGGACTTCGCGAGGCGAGCTAGGCTTGGCGAGGTGAAATTGACTCCGCGAGGTGACCTTGACTTCGCGAGGCGAAATGGACTTCGCGAGGTTAGCTAAGCTTGGCGAGGTGAAATTGACTCCGCGAGGCGAAATGGACTTCGCGAGGTGAGCTAAGCTTGGCGAGGTGAAATTGACTCCGCGAGGCGAAATAGACTTCGCGAGGTGAACTTGACTTCGCGAGGCGAAATGGACTCCGCGCGCATAGACTTACTTGAAGGCAAGGCGAGATGGCTCCACGCGCGTAGATTAACATAAAGATGAGGCGAGATAACTCCGCGTAAGGGGGAACCTCGCGAAGGAGCTAGACAACAGAGTTCGCATGCATGTGGGGATGTACGTCCAAGAGAAGTCGTCCGCAAAGTGAGACCAGAAATCATCGGTTGCTTGGAAATCAAGGTGCCTCGCGAGATACCTTCCATATCCGCGGGATGGCTCGCCCCTGACTAAGGATTTTGATCAAAACAGGACATTTAATCCAAAGCGATTTGGACATATCTAAATCTCAAGATTTGATTGATTTGATTATGTTAAAATCGGTAAGTAAATCAGTTAAGATTCATTGATTCGATTAAGGAAATATTATTGATTCAGAATCTTCATTACATGCCTTAAGTGGAGGCATGCTAACACTATAAATACCCCCTCTCATACCAAGAGGAGGGGAGTAAAAACAAGGCAGCGAACTAGAGAGAGAGAAATCCCTTCGCGAGCTCAGAAGTATCCCCTAAACCCTTGAAGAAATATCAAGCTCCCCAGATAGCCAGTTCTTCACTAAATCCTTGAAGAACTACCAAGCTCCCCAGATAGCCAGTTCTTCACTAAATCCTTGAAGAACTATCAAGCTCCCCAGATAACCAGTTCTTCACTAAATCGTTGAAGAACTATCAAGCTCTCCAAATAGCCAGTTCTTCACTAAACCCAAATCCAAATCCCAAATACCCGTTACGTGATCAACCCGTGTAACCCTCAAGAACAAGTGCTTGTCACCCTTGAGTTAAACCTATATTCGGAGATAGAATCAGAGGAATTCACAAAGATTGTAACCCGCATTCGTATTTGATTAAATTAAATTATTCTTTGTACACGTGTTGTTCTGTTATTTGTTGTAGATATTTTCGTGTTTACAGTATGTACCTGTGTAAATGAAGCCCCTGCAAAACCTGAAGAATTACCCTGCCAAAATATAAGCAAGATATCAAGGTATGATAGAAACCATGTAAGCAAAATAAACCTGAACTAAATGAGAGGGAGAAAAAAAAACCCTGCTCCACACTAACTATGCAGGCGTCCGTAGAAACCAACTCAAATTTGTTTGCTTCTACAAGAACTAGAGATCCTCATCCACCCTATTCTATTCAATGAACAATGTGTAGCAAGACAAGGAAATTGGTGAATAGTTAAACAAATTTCTCTTTATATAAGTACGAGAACTGTCAAACAACTGAATATATGTATATATACCAATCCACCTGATAAACAAGTAACTGTTTAAACATAACTACAATGACAATATTTGTAGCAACCGAAATCCAAAGTACTTAATACCATGGATTTATAACTGAAAACATTAGCTACCACATGAAGCTAACAAAAGTCGTTTAAGAGACTTTAAACTTTAACACTGTCTTCAACCTTAATGACAGCAAACATGTACATAGCCAAAACATAATAATTATTTGGCATAACTGAATCTGCAGATAACAACCAAATAAAGCATTGGCATACAACTCAATTTGAACTTTAAAAAGAATATTTGAATTGGAACACTTTGAGAAGAAACAATCATCAACTTGACAAAAATAACACAAAAGTTACTAAATATTTTTCACAGAAAATTACTCCCACTGACCTCTAAAACATAAAAAGGTCTCTGAAATTTTCATCAGCAAGTGCATATATAACAAAACTTGAGAAGTTGTTCAGACCTCATGTTAGAAATCACAAATCACCAATCTACTTAATAAATAAATATCCTTATCATACATAAACTTTAAACTAAAACTCAAATGCTCTTTACTGAGCCAAACAACATCAATTATTGAAGATACATTTAAATGTTTATTTGCTGCAGAATAAGATCAGGACTGAAATTTTCTTACTCTTACAGAAGCAAGATACCCAAAGAAATTCATTTTCTATCATGCAAACTGAAGACTTCCAATATATAGAAGATAAGTGAAATAATTCACTCTCACTGTTTCTCATAATCCACTTCCATTGTTTCTCACTCTTAATCCTTTTTGATTGAACCAGAAAAATAAAAGAATCCATATTGTTAATAGAGAAAATGACAAACCACTACCATAGACAGTTGTAAAACACAGAAAAACCAACTTTCAACAGATTTAAACAAATAAGGACATAAGCCCAAACCCACAATCCATGGTCCTACGCCCTGTCAGCAATTTTTATGCAAAATACCCAAAAAACCAATATTTTCTAAAATAACTACAAACCTGCCAATGCCTCCTCCAAAATCCCGTTACCTCCCCCAAAATCTCACTGCCTCCGCCTAAAGCCTAAATCCCACACTTCTCCACCATTTACTTTAAACCCAAAAACGCCAAGAAATCCAAATCCCATTTCTATCTGAATCCCACATTTTGATCCCTGATATTGTTTCACGGCCCAAATGGGTTTTCTGGGTCTGAATCAAAATCACTGATTTCAGAGCAGAACGTGAAGAAAAATTTAAACAGATTGCAATGGAGAGACGGCAGCAACCTCCTCCGACGGAGATAGAGATAAAGGTGGTCACTCCACGGCGGGGTGACAACATGGTCCACCCGGCGGGCCAGTCTCCGGTACCGGCGCCGGCGAGGACCTTCAGCGAAGTCTACAGGCCGTTCAAGAGGTGGAAATCGTGGCTGGTGCCGTGTTTTGTGGTGGCCAACATTGTGGTTTTTGTGGTGACCATGTTTCTGAATAATTGCCCCAAGAACTCTGATAAGTGCATTGCAAGGTTTCTGGGTCGCTTTTCGTTTCAGCCCTTCAAAGAAAACCCACTTCTGGGTCCATCTTCATCCACGTAAAGTTTCCCACTTTTTTCTTTTTTTAAGTTTTTTGTTATGTTGGTATTGGTAGTTTGAAATGAAATGAGTGTTGTGGGATTTAATTGGGTTTGTGTTTTGCTTCTGGAAGAGTTATTAGGATACTAGTGCATGAAATGAAATGTGTGTTGCGGGATTTAATTGGGTTTGTGTTAATTGGGTTGTTATAGTTGTTGATGATACTAATGCGTGTGAGATTTTGTGGAATTATGATGAGGAGGCTTGGATGGGTTGTTTATAGTAATAGTCATCAACTGTGTGAAACTGTTGGAGATTATGTTAATAGGATTCATGGTTTGCCTTGCTGGGTCAGTCAAAATGTTCCTTCAACTTATATGTTTGAGCCAATTGTCAGTAATAATTTTTCAGTATTACTCTACATTCTGCTATGTTTGATGCTACTGCGTGTTGTTGTGTGCTGCTATTGCTGCTAGTGCGTGCTGTTGTGTGCTGCTGCTGCGTGCTGTTGTGTGCTGCTACTACGTGCTGCTACTACGTGTTGTTGTTGTGTATTGCTACTGTGTGCTGTTTTGTGCTGCTACTGCGTGTGTTGTTGTTGTGTGGTGCTACTGCGTGCTGTTGTGTGCTGCTACTACGTGTGTTACTGCTTGTGTTGTTGTGTGCTGCTACTGCGTGTGTTGCTCTGTACTGCTACTGTGTGTTGCTCTGTACTGCTACTGTGTGTTGCTCTGTGCTGCTACTGTGTGTTGCTCTGTGTTGCTACTGTGTGTGTTGTTGTTGTGTGCTACCACTACATGTTGTTGTTGATGTGTGTTGCTACTATATGTGTTGTTGTTGTGTGTTGCTCTGTACTGTTACTGTGTGTTGCTCTGTGTTGCTACTGTGTGTGATGTTGTTGTGTGCTACCACTACATGTTGTTGTTGATGTGTGTTGCTACTGTATGTGTTGTTGTTGTGTGTTGCTACTGTATGTGTTGTTGTTGTGTGTTGCTCTGTACTGCTACTGTGTGTTGCTATGTGCTGCTACTGTGTGTGATGTTGTTGTGTGCTACCACTACATGTTGTTGTTGATGTGTGTTGCTACTGTGTGTGTTGTTGATGTGTGATGCTACTACGTGTGATGTTGCTATGTGTTGTTACTGCAAGTTGTTGATTCATGTTACTGCTACTGCGTGTGCTGTTGTTATGTGTTGTCATTGCATGTTGTTGATTCATGTTGTTGTTGATGTGTGTTGTTGATGTGTGCTGAATTAAAGGATTGCCCAAGCATCCTTGTGCTACTACTGGGTTGTTAACCCATGCTACTATTTCTACTAGGATGTTAACCCATGCTACTACTTCTACTAAAATTAACTGCTACTACACTAAACTATTGAAAATCTGCTACTGTATTCCATTTACTAAAAAAATCTGAAAAGGAGATACTTTTATCTTCAAAAAGTATATTTAATTAATGTAAGGTTAGTTTGGTAAATTAAATCATGACACATGGCATGTAGAGAAAAGATTGTCCTTAATTGTTAAAAACTGTCCTTATTTGTTTAACAACAACATAAGTGGATTTATTTGTGTTTCAAATCCTTTGAGAGGATGTATATGTGATTTGCTATTGTTAAATATTCAGTTATGCAATTAAACATAAACTCAAGATTCTATGACAGATTTTAGATCAAATGCATAAGTAACAGAAATACTAACTTGATTGGTTCATATTTGTTTCGGTCTCAGTCTTCTCTGTTTCTGTCTCAGTCTTCTCCTAGATTCACTTCTTAATACTCTCTATTTGCTTGATGGGACAAAATGAATGAGAATGTAACAGTGCTCTAGCGGGGACCTAAGATTGTTTTATATAAACAGCAGATTGCAACTGTCATTTACAGTTACTTGACAGTTCCTTCCATCAAGGAATTGTCTAACTGTTTCTTGTCCTAATCCAATCTTTGTATTCATGATATTACTTTGAATTTTGAATTCAAAACAGATGTTTATCTTACAATAACTAAATCGATTAATTCAAATGTGTAAAACATTACATTAGGAATTCAATATCAAGTTTAAAAGTTTACTTGCTGATATACAAAGTATATAAGCCTAGTTCCATATTCAGTAGTATTAATAAGCTAATATAACAATCTCCCACTGAACTTGGATTATATACTTTATAACCTGCAATTAAACTTCTTGAGTTGCGCATCAAACTCAATACAAATTCTCATCTGTTTTCAAAACCCTGTCAATTAGACTTAACCATATTGAATCATAAGAGAACATGACAATTTAGTAAATTATCAGTCTCTTATAATCACACTACAGCAAATCAAACTACATGGATTACCACTAGTAAAATCATGCTTATATAAAGTAATCGAGTAAAAGCATCTTGATCCAGATGGCTTAATATACTACATATATAGTCTACTGATATGATATCAGTAATATCTGAAAGTATATACTTAATGAATCTATGCAGTAACTGAACAAATTGAAATTCATTCAAATTTGTTAAATGAAATAATGCATACTGAAATAATCAACTTGCAAATACTTATGTATAAAACATCTTACAGTAAATTGCTTTGTCAATCATCAAAACTACTTAAAATTCCTATATGCTTGACATGATTTGCAAATGCTGCTACTGGTAGTGCTTTGGTCAACGGATCTGCAAGCTGTTCTCTTGTACCAATCTTTACTACTTCAATTTCCTTATCTCTCACACTTTCTCTTACAGAAAAGTACTTCACATCAATATTCCTTGAAGCAGAAGTTCTTTTGTTGTTCTTGGAGAAAAATACAGCTGCTGCATTATCACAATAAATCACCAATGGCCTTTCAATTGAATCAACAACCTTCATTCTGGAAATAAAATTCCTTAACCATATAGCATGTGCAGTAGCTTCGAAAATAGCAATGTATTCTGCTTGAAATGTTGAAGTAGCAGTCAATCCTTGCTTACTGGTTTTCCATGATATAGCTCCTCCTGCGAGCATAAATATGTATCCAGAAGTAGACTTTAAATCATCCATGTCTTGTTTGTATGAAGCATCTGTATAACACTCTACTTGCAACTCATGATCTTCAATGTGCTTATATACCAGCATATAATCTTTGGTACTCATCAAGTATCTCAAAACTTTCTTTCCTGCCATCCAATGCTCTTGCCCAGCATTTGATTGATACCTGGAGAGCATATTTACTGCAAAACTAATATCAGGCCTTGTACACACTTGTGCATACATCAAACTTCCAACCAACCCTGCATAAGGTATATTCTCCATATTCTTCCTCTCCAGATTGTTTCTAGGACACTGCTCTTTATGCATTTTATCACCTTTTGAAATAGGTGCATTCCCAGATCTACACTTTTCCATTCCAAATCTGCTCAACACCTTATTAATATAATTCTTTTGTGACAATCCCAGCATATTTCTTTCTTTGTCTCGACTTATTTCAATGCCTAGCACATAGTGTGCTTCCCCCATATCCTTCATATCGAAACTTTCCATCAAGAAATCCTTAGTAGCTTTCAACAATCCAATATTACTACTTGCTAGTAAGATATCATCCACATATAAAACTAAAAATATGAAATGACTCCCACTGATCTTGCAGTATACACACTCATCCAATTTGTTCTCTTCAAAACCAAAACTGGTAATTACTTCATCAAACTTTAAATACCATTGCCTGGAAGCTTGTTTCAAACCATAGATCGATTTTCTCAATTTGCAGACTTTGTTTTCATCTTCCACAAAACCTTCTGGCTGCAACATATATATATATCTTCTTGCAAATCTCCATTTAAAAATGCTGTCTTTACATCCATTTGGTGTAGTTCAAGGTTGAAATGTGCAACCATAGCCATCACCACTCTAAAAGCATCTTTGGTAGAAACTGGGGAAAACGTTTCATTGTAATCCACTCCTTCTTTTTGATTGTATCACTTAGCCACAAGTCTTGCTTTGTATCTTTCTATTTTACCTTCAGCATCTCTCTTAGTCTTGTACACCCATTTACATCCGATTGGCTTTAAATCTGCAACTTTATCCACCAAAATCCAAACACCATTTTGAGACATGCTTAAAAGTTCATCTTCCATTGCAAGTTTCCATTTGTGACTGTGTTCGGATTGCATAGCCTCTTTGAGTGTAATTGGATCATTTTCTTCCCCCAAATCAAATTCGACAATAGTATTGAACACATGGTAATCATTAGAAATTGCAGATTTTTTCTCTCTTTGTGACCTTCTCAAAACTGGTTGTTCAGCAACAACTTCTTCTTGTTGTTGTTCCATATGAACTTCTGGCTGTCCAACATCAGTTGCCTCTTCATTTACTCCAGTAATAGATGCTGGAACAATAGTTGTCGAAATTTGATTTTCAACAGCTCCATTTTCTGCTATTGTACTTTCTGCTGCATTTTCTGTGACCATACTGTCTATAATTTGAGGCATATATGAAAATACAAACCATTCCTCCATATTTAAGTATTGTTTTTCCACTTCTCTAGCCATCCCTGGATCTTCATTCTGACAAAAGATTTCATCAAGAAAGGTAGCTCTATGAGTTTCAAAAATCCTATTGAATCTTGTATGATCATAGAACTTGTAGCCCTTCGATTTTTCTGAGTAACCAATGAAATAAGCACTAATGGACTTTGATTCAAGCTTGTCATTTTTACCATTGTAAACTCTGGCTTCTGCTTTGCAGCCCCAAACATGGAAGTGATTTAAGCTTGGCTTGTAACCATACCAATTTTCAAAAGGAGTATTAATCACTACTGTGCTCGGTATTCTATTGCTGATATAGTTAGCTGTTTTCAAGGCTTCTCCCGATAAGAATCTTGGCAAATTTGATCTGCAAAACATGCTCCTTACCATATTCATGAGAGTTCTATTTCTCCTCTCACTTACACCATTTTGTTGTGGTGTATATGGAGTAGTATATTGAGCAACAATGCCACATTGTTCCAAATACATGGCAAATGGACCTTTATGTTGCCCCTTTTCTGAGTATTTTCCATAGTACTCACCACCTCGATCTGATCTTACAACCTTAATGAACTTTTCTGTTTGTTTTTCTACTTCAGTTTTGAAGATTTTGAAAATTTCGAAGACTTGTGATCTTTCAGAAATCAAATAAAC
Source organism: Fragaria iinumae (assembly GCA_009720345.1). Taxonomy (NCBI): domain Eukaryota; kingdom Viridiplantae; phylum Streptophyta; class Magnoliopsida; order Rosales; family Rosaceae; genus Fragaria; species Fragaria iinumae. The sequence continues at coordinate 16,490,085 of CM019117.1, read as the reverse complement.
AAAACAATATCTTGAAAAATCATCTATGAATGTCACAAAATAAGAATTTCCACATATTGTTTGCACAGGAAAGGGACCACAAACATCTGTATGTATTAATTCTAACAATGCAGTAGCTCTTTTGGAATCAAAATTCCTTTGATTAGTCATTTTTCCTTTCAAACAGTCTATGCAAGTGCTAAAATCATCAAAATTCAATGCAGGCAAAATATTTTGTTTCACTAGTTCTTGTAGTCTAGGCTTAGATGCATGTCCTAACCTTTTGTGCCACAAAAACGATGATTTTTCTTGTTGAAACTTTCTTTTGACACCAACAGTACTTGATATGTTAAAAACTTCATACTTTTTATCTACTGCATTGACACAATTCACATACCAATAACCATCTACTAAATCAGCATTGCCAAAACAATATGAATCTTTATAATAAAACATAGATTTATTATTACTAGAGAAATCATAACCATTATTCAATACATATTGAGAACCAGATATCAGGTTTCTCTTTATTGAGGGAATACAATACACATTATCTAATATTAATTCAAACTTATTCCTAAACAACAATTTCACAGTTCCTACAGTTTGAACTGCTACCCTTTGTCCATTTGAAGCACAGATTTTTGTTTCATTCTTTCTTGGGATTGTTTGACTGAATAATCCCTGCACATAATTGACAATATGAATGGGTGAACCAGTATCAAACCACCATGAATTTTTGTTAACACATGCATGAGACTCTAATGTAAAGATTGTTTTAAACAGAAAAGTACCTTTTTTGTTCAACCAATTCTTAAAACCATCACAATCCTTCTTGAAATGACCAGTTTTCTTACAGAAAAAACATTTTAGTAGACCATTGGTTTTGTTGTGAGGCTTGCCTTTGTTCAGATCAAGTTTCACTCTAGAACTTGAAGCACCGTTCTTATTGCCAAAATTCTTAATGGCAGAATACTTCTTGCCTTTGTTATCCTTGCTCTTTGGCTTAGATATGTAGTTGACAACAATCTCCTTTCCTCTCTTAGTCTTATCCTCTTCCTCCTGCACACAGATGGAGATTAGCTCATTAACACTCCATTTCTCCTTCTGAGTGTTATAAAGACTTTTCAGATGGCTATACTGTTCTGGAAAAGAGTTCAGCAATAGAAACACAAGGAAAGGCTCCTCAATGTTCATCTTCAACCCTCTCAGCTTCTCAGCAATGTCTGCTCCTTTCATGATGTACTCCCTGATGCTTCCTCCATTGTATTTCAGTCCAGTAAGCTTGTTCATAAGCCTACCTATCTCAGCTTTGTTTGACACCTTGTACTTATCTGCAATTGCATTCATGTACACCTTTGCATAATCAGAATCTGGTATGCTTCCCATCACAGAATTATTCATGCTCTTCTTGATACAAATCAGTGCCATTTTATTGTGCCTCTTCCAGTTCAAGTACTTGTCCTTCAATTCCTTTGAAGCATTTGCAGCAGGTTCAGCAGGGGGATCTTCCTTGAGCACATGATCAAAATCCAGAATTGCCAAGTTGAGTTCAATGTCACCCCTCCATTTCTGGTAATTGAATCCATTGAGGAGTTCAATTTGATTGATGCTCATGGGAAAATGCATGGCTGTAATGAAGTTTTGAACTTAAGTCAGTCATTCATTTATCTCAATTTGCATGTATATATATACATAAGATCCAGTTTGTCCAAAATACCAGAAAATTCATATATAAATGCTTATCCCAATGTCAGTTCATAAAGAAATAACATTTTAATGAATGTCATATATAAAATGATAAGAGGCATTTTCAAGATATCAGTTTCAACACCTGATACATTAACTGTAATGAAATGCTTGAATTATCATCTGATATACAACTTGAAACAAGAATTTTTCAGTTCAAAATTTTAACCGCTATGGAAGTCAAAATTTATTCCAAATTTTCATGTTTTATGTAGGATTCTTTCTAAGATACTTAACAATACATATACTTCAGCCAATATGTCAGCATTAAAAATACATGAAAGTTACATAATACATCAGCAGAAAGAATGATTTAGTCTAATACATATATTACAATTCATACATAGTCACTATGGCAACATTTGTAATCAAGAGAACATATGCATTGGACTTCACGGATCATCTGTAATGTTCACATGTATTCACATATTCTTATTACCAGAAAATTTAAACATCAGGTAAATGGATTATAAAGAATAAGAAACAATTTATATGAAAACAGCATTTGAGAATAGCATTTTAGTATGTAAAACAGTTCACTGAGATGCATCATGTCCCAGGATTCTAAAAATAATGAAATAAATAACTCATACATCAATCTAATATCTGAGCATAAAGGCTCTGATACCAATTGTTAATATTCAGTTATGCAATTAAACATAAACTCAAGATTCTATGACAGATTTTAGATCAAATGCATAAGTAACAGAAATACTAACTTGATTGGTTCATATTTGTTTCGGTCTCAGTCTTCTCTGTTTTTGTCTCAGTCTTCTCCTAGATTCACTTCTTAATACTCTCTATTTGCTTGATGGGACAAAATGAATGAGAATGTAACAGTGCTCTAGCAGGGACCTAAGATTGTTTTATATAAACAGCAGATTGCAACTGTCATTCACAGTTACTTGACAGTTCCTTCCATCAAGGAATTGTCTAACTGTTTCTTGTCCTAATCCAATCTTTGTATTCATGATATTACTTTGAATTTTGAATTCAAAACAGATGTTTATCTTACAATAACTGAATCGATTAATTCAAATGTGTAAAACATTACATTAGGAATTCAATATCAAGTTTAAAAGTTTACTTGCTGATATACAAAGTATATAAGCCTAGTTCCATATTCAGTAGTATTAATAAGCTAATATAACACATATAACAGTGACAAAATGATGAGGACAAGAAACACAAAGTTGCAGACTTTCAGAAGACTAAAATCACAAATATGAGGACCAATTTCCAGTAGTTCAAAGAAAAGAACTTCAGTAATAAAAACACTTATAATCATTCCCCCTGTTTTTATTATTTACTCATGCATATAGTATGACCTGTAAACAAGAACAAGTAACATATAGAGACTGAAGGTCAAGAAGTCCATTTTCAAAAGCAAAAAAAAAACATAGTCTGTGTTTGTCTTCTTTCAAGGTAACAATTAGTAACCATATAAAATGAAATTTTGTAGAGAACCTGAAAGGGATACTAGCTACTTGAAATATTAGTACAAAAGAGCACTTAATGTGAGTGGATGCTCACAAAACCATATAGAAACGTGTGCTTTTGTAGGAATTATATATAACAGTTTTAACAACATTTAAGAATTATAATCACAAGCAGCCACATGTATCAAAGAAGCTGAAAATCAAAGTGAAATCACTAACAGAACAACAAAAACACAAGAAGACATTTATTCTCCAGAATGAGTGTCACTAGTAACTTAATGTAGCATAACAACCAAGACTACAATACTAGCATACCATAGATCACGTTAACCAATTCGTGACTAGATCAATACCACTAGTCATATCTCAAGCAATTACCTTTTCTGAATTTACATACGAAAAACCAAAATTTCATTGAGTTTATTTTTCTGCATATTTTGAATACTGTACCACTGAGTAGTGAATACAATAATTCAACCCCATTCGGTAATCTATAATTTCAATACCAAGCAACACCTTCGTTAATCTAAAGTTCTTCTAGTTTTACTTTTCTGAAAACTCAAGTGTTTATAGTAAAACCAATTATCCTGCAAATCGATTCATACAAGTGGGAGACATAGAAAATCACATAGCATTCATACATCAATTGCAGACATAGAAACTTCATTCAATTGAAGAGGCTCAATGAAAATACCTAAACCTATGGAGGATTAAAACAAAAGCAAATTATAGTTCAAGCAAATCATGTGAGCAACTTAATTATTACTAGACTTTTGAAGTTAATGTAATTAAGTAGGTTTAATATTTAACTCGATTCACGAGTTTGTTGACATGTACACTTCCAGTATTGTTGTTAGTTTGGAAGTTGTTGAGCAGGCTTTGGGAATTTAAGATTTTGAGTTATATCACGCCCAATTTTTTGAAAATTTATCCTTCGAAAATTGGGGTGTGACATTAGTTCCCTGTGGTTAGCTAGTCCATGTTGTTGTGAGCTTGTTGAGAGGTAGTTTGGCTAGGTTTTGAACAAGGTTTGCATGTTAGGAGTTAGGTTTATTTGTTTTGACTTGGTTGCGTTTGAGTTTAGGTTATGAAGATTTGAGACAGCTCTATTGTGTCGTTGAGTTCAACGACTTTGGAAAGTTGTCCTCCTTTAAGCTAAGGGTTAGTTTAAGGGTATTGTGTTATCCTTTAGTACTTTGGTTTCTAAGGTTTTTAATTGTGTGATTTTAGGTGATTTGTGATTTTGTGATTGGTTTGCCTTCGTTGTGTTGCGGGTTTTGCAGCGGGATTTCTAGGTGAGTAAATCTCACCATGTTTCGCTTTTGGACCTAATTTTATTATGGTCATTGGATGTTGATAATGGATTTAATAATATGCTATTAATTATTTTTAAATATATGAGCTTGATCGCCAACGACTCATAGGTAAGATTAAAACCAGTTTTCCTCATATGTTTATTTTTGATGTTTTTGTGATCATAATTTTGTTGATTTTTGATAAGTTATTTTTGTGAAATAATATATAATGATCATATAATTATGTCCTTGTGAAGGATATAATTTATAATGTGAATCATGTGTTGTTGATGATGATGTGGTGAATTAGTGAATTGTTGTTCAAAATAGTCAAACGGGGTTCCAAGCCTTTAACCGGGTGATTGGTTACGGTTATGATGAAATTTTATTTTGTGATTTTTATTGGACAGTCAAACTGGGTTCCAAGCCTTTGGCCAGGTGATTGGTTACGGTTAGGAATAGAGCTCTAGTCCGTCTGTCAGTGTAGGTCATGGGAGATCCTTTATGGTATCTGGGACCCATGGGTACACAATTTGTTGTTGTAGGTCATGAGAGGTATTTATTAAATATCTGGGACTCATGGGTACATTTCTTTGGTAATGTGTTGGATTTGTGATTTTTAATTATTGATCAAATCTCTCTTGTGGAATGTTGGATGTGATAAATGTTGTGTTATTTTTGAGTTTACTCATACGGGCTTTTTAGCTTACCAAGTTTGTTATTTTACAATCCCGGTGCACCAATTATTGGTGTAGGGGCTAGATCTGCAAGTGAGGATGAGCAGGGTTGAAGCGGAGGCTTAGTGGCAGGGTTCTTTTTGGCTTTTGCTGTACTCTGTATAGTTTGTTAATTGGGTAGGAAATATTAAACTCATGAGATTGTTCTCGTGTTGCAAGTTCATGTAAACAAGGAAGTGAAATATTTAACTCAGCGATGGGTTGTATGATATTTACTTTTCCGCTATTTAGTTCTAGTTGTTTGGGTTTGTTGTTGAAACAAGTTGGGATATTTATATTTTAAGTTAGATCATTCCAAAAATTTTGAAAATTATCTTTCGAAAATTGGGGTGTGACACGCAAGGCCCATGAATCATGAATTGATTGACAATTTCAAACAAATGTGGATCAACATTCTTATCAGGAAGTTCAACACAAATAATAGAATCTATATCATTTGCTGTATAACATTTGTAATTTTTTTTCAACCAAAATAGCATGTGAGAATGAGGTAATCCTCTTTTCTAAAACTCAACTTGTAATACCCCAGATTTTCATATCAATTTCCTTATATTATTTTCAAAATTAATGAAGGATTATTTATGAAAATTCTTATTTGGTTGTGCGAAGTCGAAGTTTCGGGAGTAATTTTTAAGGTGCTTTGACTTTTAAGAACCCAAATGTTGACTTTCTTTTCTGTGAGTTATTTGTGAAAACTTCCTTCTTGGAAGTTGTAGAGTTTGTCGATACAAGTTCGTAGACATGGGGCACGCGTAAAACGGATGTCGTATGAGAAAGTTTTGGTCAGCGGAAGTTCTTGGCTTTACGGGAATTTTGGGTTAAATAAGAAAAGTTTTAGGTTTTCTTCTCATTTTTTTTCCGAAACATTTCTTTCTCCCTTTCCATCTCTCTCCCCGACCCGTAACTATCAAAGTTCTTCAGCTGACCCGACCTGGACCCGGCCGACCCGACCCGTCTTTTCTGGCCGACTCCGGCCGAGCCAGACGGCGGCACCAGTCGAAAACTCTTCCTCTCCTCTGCGCAATCCTCCATGTGTTGGTGAGTGAGGATGACTCGACCGGATTGCAACCCAGCCGGGATTCTAACCTCCGGCGGCGGCGACGGGGCTTGAAACCGGTCGGGATAGAAGCTCCTTGGCGTCCTGGTTCGACTTGTGGTGGTCTTGAAGCTCGACTCACAGTGTAGAGTGGCGGTGGTGGATTTCATTTTTCCGGCGACGTTTCCGGCCACGTCAGACATAAAAGATGCTTCCCTTGGGGTGGCGCGTGGGGCCCACTCACCGCCGCCTATGGCGGCGCGTCCAGTAGTGTCTGTGGTGTTTTGTGGTGCTGGTTAGGTAGTACTCTTCGATACGAACGTGTTAATATGTGGGTTGTAGGTTTTGGTTACCATTATTACATGCTAGGGTTTCCCCTTGGTGCTAAGTTTTGTTTGGTTCTGTCACACCCCAATTTTCGAATGGAATTTTCAAAAATTTTGGCATGATCTGACTTAAAATATTAACATCCCATCCTGTTTTCAACAACAACAAAACAACACCAACAACAACAAAACTCAATTACAGAATAGAAATTTCCACAAACCTATCACTGAAATAAGATTACACTTCCTTGTTTACATAACGTGCAAAACAAGAACATGAGAACAATCTCATGATTTTAATAATGTCTACTCAAATCTAAAACTATACAGAGTCTGACAAAAAATAGGGAGAACCCTGCTACTACGCCTCCGCCTCAACCCTGTTGATCTTCACCTGCAGGTCTAACCCCTACACCAAGAATTGATGCACCGGGATTGTAGAATAACAAACCCGGTAAGCTAAAAAGCCCGTATGAGTAAGCTCAAAAATAACTCCACATTTAACACATTCAACATACCACAAGTGAAATTTGATCAATAATTAAAAACCACACATTAAAAAGAATGTACCTATGAGTCCCAGATATTTAATAAATACCCCTCATGACCTACAACAACAATATGTGTACCCATGGGTCCCAGATACCATCAAGTATCTCCCATGACCTACACCGACAGACGGACTAGAGCTCTAATTCCTAACCGTAACCAATCACCCGGCCAAAGGCTTGGACCCCGGTTTGACTGTCCAAAACCAAAACACAAAATAATAAATAGCATCTTAACCGTAACCAATCACCCAATTTAAAGGCTTGGAACCCGGTTAGGCTATTTATCCAACAATCATTATATCACAACATTATTATCAACAACACAAGATCCACATCATAAGATTATATCCTTCACAAGGATATAATTATATGAACAATATAATTTATTCCAATAGAACAGCTTCTCACAATTTAACAAAATTATGATCATATGAGCCTTCAAATAACACATAAGGAAAACTTGTTTTATCTTACCTATGAGTTGTTGGCGATTAAGCTCATATATTTTTAAAACCAATAATAGCAAAATATTAAAATCACATCAAATCAATATCCCTCCTCAAATGACCATAATTAAACTTGGCTCAAAAGTGAACCATGGTGAGATTTACTCACCTAAAATCCTGTTGCGTTCTTCCGCAACACAAAGAGCCAAGGAACCCAACAAACTCAAAAATCACCTAAAATTATACAATTAAAACCCTTAGTAAAAACACCACAAGGATTAAAATACCCTTAACTTAAAGGTTGCCCAAAGAAGGGCAATCCTTCCTCCAAGACCTCCCAAGGTCATCGGACACTCAACAACAATCACACTACCTCCAAGACCAATTTTTCCAAGTTTCCGACCTAACAAACACCTAGAACAAACTTAGCACCCACAAAGCAAAAACCTAATCAACACTCATTCTTCACACACAACAACACCCTAGCAACTACAAGGACTAGCTAACGCAGCAGTCAAGACCTCTACCTTGCCCGGACGTGCTCTCACGCGCCGCCATAAGCGGCGGCGAGTGAGCTTCACGCGCCTCCACCAAACTTCAAAATTTAGGAAAACTCAAAACATGAAACTTGTAGATTGAAGCAAGGTGAGTAACTTTAATACCTGAGGTTTCAACCGATTCTGACAGGAACCTGCCGGAAAACACCCCGCAAACCAACTGGGAAAACAATTTCCAAACCTACAAAATCGGCCCCAAAACTTGATTTCTAGATCACCAAAGGGGTAGAAACATCTCTAGAAGAGAGAGGAGAGCAAGACTCACCTAAATTGCCAACTTTCCAGCGGAACAGCAGCAGCTCCGCAGCTTCGTGGCGGCTTCCAGGTGGCGCGACGGCGAGCAAGGCTGCCCCAGCAGTGAAGAGGAGACCCGTGCCGACCCAACAAAACCGGTAGTGTCCAATTTGGTGGCCGGATGAGAGAGAAATCAGTTGGAGAAGAGAAAGTGCAGGAGAGCTCGGGAGAGAGAGAGAGAGAGAGAGAGAGAGAGAGAGACTGAAATGGTTTTCCAATTTAACTCCCCCACATTTTTCTACTTATAAACTTTCCAAACCCGGAAACTAACTTCCTCTGACCATAACTTCTTCATCCGACGTCCGTTTCACACGTGCCACATGTCTACAAACTCGTATTGACGAGCTCTATAACTTTCATGAAGAAAGTTTTTGAAGATAACTTACGGAAAATAAAGTTAACTTTTTGGTCTTTTAAACGTTAAAGCACCTTAAATAAACTCCCGACTTTAACTACGCATAACCCAAAAATAAATTTCCATAAATAATCCTTTATTAAATATAGGAATAATACAAGGAAAATGGTATGAAAATCTAGAGTATTACAAGTTCCGTTTTGGGTAAACACGAACATGAAAATCTGGTTAGTAGTTCTATAGGATGTGTAGGACGTTCCGACGACCTTTTAGAGGTCAAAGAGGAGGATTTGTCTCGATTGACAAGCTCGTGAGTTAGGACTTGAGTTTCGGTTCGAGTCGGATATTTTTGTTTTTGATAGTTCCTAAGGTTAACGTTTTGTTAATAGGTGACTTGTAGAGTGTGGTTTTAAGCTACATGCTTGTGTTGTGCGTGCGAAGACGCCGCTGAATTTGAGGTGAGTAAAATCTCACCAAGGTTCACCTTGTGACCTATTTATTTATGGATATTATGATGATGATGATTATGATGATTTTGATGATGATTATGATGATAAATATTATGATGATGATTATGTGATGATGATGATGATGATGATAATGTTGATGGTGATGTGATGATGATGATGATTATTATGATGATGATTATGTGATGATGATGATGATGATAATGTTGTTGATGATGATGATGAATTAAAAAAATTATGCTTTTGTTGTTTTAAAATATATGAGCTTGATCGTCAACAGCTCATGGTAAGTGAAAACAAGTTTTCTGTTGAAAAAATATAATATTTCAAAAGGACTTCCGATCATGTGAGATTGTATGCATTAGTCGTGGATGTGTGTGCCTTAGTGGTGATTGTATGCATTAATTGTGGATGTGTGTGCCTTAGTGGTGATTGTATGCATTAGTTGTGGATGTGTGTGCCTTAGTGGTGATTGTGTGCATTAGATTAGGAGCCTTCGTGGTGGACCGGGAACCAAGCCTTGGCCGGGTGATTGGTTACGGTCAGTATAAAACTCTAGTCTGTCTGTTGGTACTTCATGGGGGATGACTAAGTGTTGACGAACCCATGAATACACGGTTGTTTGGTTACGTATGGGGAATGACTAAGTGTTGGCGAATCCATAAGTAAGAGTAGGTAAATGATTGTGTGATGTTCTCATATGTTGTTATTTGAATTCTTTGTTTTTGAGTATCTCTTGAACTATGTTTATCCGCAGGAGATTCTTAAATCTTAATTGTGTTATTTTAATAGAATTCTTGAATTATGTTTTTGCAGGACTCATTTATGATTTTGAGTGATTTGAATTGTTGTGTTTTCTTAATTATTTCTTTTGAATTCTCTTGCTTTTAGGCGATTCCTGAACTAAGTTGCTTATGCAGGAATTACCAGTTTTATCTTTTGTAAATTTGTTAGGTTGGTAGAATTAATTATTGTTCTTATTTGTTCATGTGTTTTACTTGCTTGTTAGAAGTATTGATTTTGCAGGTGAGGATTTTCAAGATTGAGACGTAGAGGTCTAGAAGCTGCTTGTTAGGAGTTAAATATTTTTATTATTGATTGTCAATTTGTAGTGAGCTCTTTTGAGTGTGACATTTACTTGTCTTCTCAAGTTATGTAAACGTCGAATTGTATTATATGACCCCTTTTTATTTTTGTTATCATGCCTTGAATTTGGATTTTTATGTATCTGAAATTTGGGGCGTGACACAACTGTATATACATTTGCTTCAACCTCACCAAAAGGTTGTCCTGATTTGATGTATGAGATCATATCGTTTAACTTTAACTGAAAAATTCTTGAAACTATATCTGGTCTATCTTCTTGTTTGTATCCAAGATTGTTTTGAAAGTATCTTGTTATCTCAGGCCATTTAGGATTACAGGTAAAAGTTATAGACAAGTCTGGATTGCCATATTGTCTACAAATTGCCATTGCATCATGGTAATTGTTAATCATATCTCGGGGACTACCCGTATGAGAGCTTGGTAGGATAATTTTCTGTCCTACATCATGACTTTCAGTAATTCCAGATGAATTAGCAGCAAATATATCTATTTTCTTTTCAATCCTATAATCATCGTTATGTTTTCTAATATAATATAGTTCATTTTCTTCAACCGTTGCATAAGCATCAACTAAATATTGTTGAAACAATCTTCCACTCCTTAAGAGAGTACTTTTTTGATCACTTCTATCATGAATTTGGTATGCAATAAAATTACGCATTGACATTCTTTTTCTGTTATTTTTCTCGTTTCTAAATGTTAGCTGTAAGTATAGACCAATCTCGTATCCATCTTCACCGTAAGGGAAAAGTATGGGGTATTGCAATGACATATATTTTGGATGTATTTTGGAAATTCGCTTTAAATGACCATCATTGGACTGAACAACAATATCTTTGTTAGAATTAAATTCTCCAATATCGCCAACAATTAGACCACCTATTTCTTCATTTACTGGTGCTTCATATTGTTTACTATTAAATGGTTGGCGACTTAACATGGTCATGTTGAATGAAGGTAAAGAATCATCTTCAAATTTATCTCTCACATTTCGAAATATTTTTGTCAACTCATTGATATCATCAAACATTTTTATAAGTCTGTCTGCAATATCAAAATCAATTCTTTGTTTTTTGTTAGGACTCATAGCATTGATACGATTTGATATTTCATTTTGTGTATCATAAACATACAATTGTGCAAACTTAGGTGGTTGACCATCAAGTGGTAAAACAAAACCCATTACATGATGTATTTGTCCACATATTTTGAAAACATAAGGTCCAGATCCATTTTTATTTATGTCTTTTACAATGTGTGCACCCATTGAAGTAAAAGCGAACATCGAGTTGTATATACGTATATTATCACGAAAATGTTTACTTTTTGCACCATTGTTTAAATCTAATAGATAATTGAGAAATTGTGGAGTTGGATTTGATGGTTCTAACCTCAGTTGTCCTCCTTTGCAACAACCTATATAGACTCCACACTAGTAGAAATAAAGTCTTAAGCGATGGGAATAAATTGTCGCTTAAGTGCCAAGTTTTGTCGCCATACGACTTAAGCGACGAAACCGGCGTCGCTTAAGCTTCGTCCAATATGACGCGTCTCATAGGCACTTAAGCGACAAAAAAATATTCTCCGTCGCCTAAGAAAACGGAACAGGCGACGGGTACAGTTTATGTCGCCACAGATCAAGGCGACGAAAAAATTTCCTTAAGCGACGAAAACTATTCGTCGCTGAACTGCTTAAGCGACGTATATTATTTTGTCGCTTTATTGTAAAGCGACGAAACTTTTTAGTTTAGCGACAAGGTTTCTTTCGTCGCTAAATATAATGCGACGAAATAATTTCCTTAAGCAACGAATTGTTGTCGTCGCCAAACTACTTAAGTGACGTATGTTATTTTGTAGCTTTATTGTAAAGCGACGAAACTTTTTAATGTAGCGAAAAGTTTTCTTTCGTTGCTAGATATGATGCGACGAAATAATTTCCTTAAGCGACGGATATTGTTTAATGACAAAAAAAGAATTATTTTTCCCCTAGGCGACTGAATTATTGTGTCTGATCCTCAACCATTTCAACGAGATCCTCACCGCCTCCTACAGCACCTCCGACTCCAACTTCTTACAATCAACCCCAAACAACCCCAATATCTTACAACCAAGATCAAGCAACCCAATTTCAACCGAGATCGATGAAGGCGAGGAAGAGACCGCTGGCGAGAAGGCGCAAAATCCGCTGGCGAGATGGGCGCAGAGTTTGATGGAGGAGGAAAATTAGTCCTTCCATGAAAACGGCTGCCAAGGAGAGGTGAAGCGATAGTGGCGACGAAGGAGAGGAAGGGGGGCGAAGTCCGCTGGCGAGATGGGCGTGGTGTACGCTGGCGAGATGGGCGCGGAGTCCGCTGGTGAGATGTGCGCGGAGTCCGCTGGCGAGATGGCATGGAGTCCGCTGACGGAGATGGGTGCGGAGTCTGATGGAGTAGGAAAATTAGTCCTTCCATGAAAACGGCTGCCAAGGAGAGGCAAAGCGACGGTGGGGAAGAAGAAGGAGAGGCGACGGTGGCGAAGAAGAAGGAGTGGCAGAGGGAAAACGGCTGCTAACGATGAGGGAGCAGGCGACGGTGGCGAATAAGAAGGAGAGGCAAAGCGAAAGCTAGAGTACTCTAGGGGTCTATCGGTGCGTGGAAACTAGGGCAGAGGAGAGGAGGGAGAGAGAAGAGAGTCTGAAGAAGAGAGAAGAGAGAATAGAGAGTTCAAATATAGAGAAATGAAAAGTGAGGCAGAGGATAAGGATCGAAACTTTCAAAAATTTGGTTCAAATTTTTCTGAAATTTTTGGCGGAATATGTAATACCCCGGAAATTTAATATTAGTTTCTAATATTATTTTGGGAATTTTTGAGTTAGAAGTTAGTGTGTTTTGAGGTTCGAAGGAAGAGCGGAAGTGTTCGGATACATAATTTACCGAAACGGTTTTATGGCTTTGAAGGGCCAAAAGTTGACTTTCTTTTCTGTAAGTTATTTGTGAAAACTTCCTTCACCAAAGTTGTAGAGTTTGTCGATACGAGTTCGTAGACATGTGGAACACGTAAAACGGATGTTGTATGAGAAAGTTTTGGTCAACAAAAGTTCGTGGCTTTACGGGATTGTGAGTTAAATAGGAGAGTTTTCTTTTGGGTCCTCATAATTTTCAAAACCTTTATTTCTTCCACTCTCCGTCTCTCTCTCCGTCCCTGAGAGAGTCCAAAATTCCCAGCCGACCCGACCCGGACCCGGCAACTCGACCTGAACTTTTCGGCGCCGTCCGACGCCGCCTGACCGCGCCACCGGCTCGAATCGCTTCCTCTTCTCCTTGCCTTCGTCCCTCTCTAGCTGGTTCATGCCGATTCAGTCCCGAAGCGGTGACCCGAAGCTAGGAAGTTCGGCTTGGAGACCGGTCGGGATTCCCACCTCCGACGGTGGGGACGCGGCTTGGAAACGGTCGGGATAGGAGCTCCTTGGCACCCTGGTTCCACTGCGGGTAGTCTTGAAGCTCGACTCACGGCGGAGAGTAGCGGCGGTGGATTCCAACTTTCCGGCGAGTTTGCTGGTGTTTTCCAACCGATTCCGGCCGAACTAGGTGAAACCTCAGGTATAAAAGATGCTTCCCTTGCTTCAATCTACAAGTTTGCTGTTGGAAGTTTGTTGAGATTTTGAGTTTGGTAGGGTGGCGCGTGGGGCCCACTCGCCGCCGCTTGTGGTGGCGCGTCTGGCAGGGTATGTAGGTTTTGTTGCAAGAGTTAGCTAGCTCTTGTCGTTCTGAGCATGATGATATATTATAGGCTAGGTTGAGATCATGTAATGCTTAGTTGTTGGAGTGTTTTCGTTGTTGTTGTTGAGTTTGTGAGTTAGAATGTAGGAGCAATTTTTGGTAGTTGCAGGAGGTGTTGTTTTGGGGATCGAAGACCTTGGGAGGTCTTGAAGGAGAGTTGCTCTCATTTGGGCAAACCTTCGGGTTTAGTTTTGAGCTAAGAGGGCAAATGTTACTTTTTAGTTGGTTGGTTACTAAGTTATTATTTGTGTAATTTAAGTGACTTGTGAAGTGTGATTTGGGATCGGCCCTTGTGTTTTGTTGAAGACACAACGGGGTTATTGAGGTGAGTAAAATCTCACCAAGGTTCACTTTGTGACCTTTTTACTTATGGTGGTTATGGTAATTATGATGATGATTATATGATGATTTTAGTGATGATAATGTTGATGAAAATGTTGGTGATTATGTGATGATGATAATGATCATGGTAATTATATGATGATGATTTGATGATGATCATGGTAATTATATGATGATGATTAAATGATGAAGATGATGTTTTGATTTAAAAATTTTGTTTATCTTTTGTTTTGTTTAAAATATATGAGCTTGATCGCCAACGGCTCATGGTAAGTGAAAACAAGTTTTCTTTCAAAAATATAATCTTTCAAATGTGCAATTGTTGTGAATTGGTGTCTTAGTGGTGAATGTGTGTTTTGTTGTGAATTGGTGTCTTAGTGGTGATTGTATTGCATTAGTTGTACATGTGGTGTCTTAGTGGTGATAATGTGTCTTAGTTGTGAATGTGTGCCTGAGTGGCGATTGTGTGCATTCGTTGTTGAATGGTGCCTTAGTGGTGATTGTATTGTATTAGTTGTAGATGTGGTGCCTTAGTGGTGATTGTGTGCATTAGTTGTGGATGTGTGTGCCTTAGTGGTGATTATGTGTATTAGATTAGGAGCCTTCGTGGTGGACCGGGAACCAAGCCTTGGCCGGGTGATAGGTTGCGGTCAGTATAGAGCTCTAGTATGTCTGTTGGCACTTCATAGGGGATGACTAAGTGTTAACGAACTCATAAGTAAGAGTAGAGAAATGATTGTGTGATGTTCTTATGTGTTGTCATTTAAATTTCTTGCTTTGAGTATCTCCTGAACTATGCTTGTCAGTAGGAGATTCTTTAATCTTAATTGTATGATTTTTAGTGGAATTCCTGAACTATGCTTTTTGCAGGATTTCATTTATGATTTGAGTGATTGTGATTTGTTGTGTTTCCTTAACTATCTCTTTTGAATTCTCTTGCTTTTCGGTGATTCCTGAACTAAGCTACTAATGCAGGAATTATCAATTTTATCTGTTGTTCATGTGTTTTACTTGGTTGGTAAAAGTATTTAGTTATTTTGGGTTTTACTCATACGGGCTTTTTAGCTTACCGGGTTTGTTGTTTATAACCCGGTGCACCATTTCCTGGTGTAAGGGTTAGACCTGCAGGTGTTGATCAGCAAGGTTGAGGCGGAGGCATAATGGCAGGATTGTAGTTTCTATGCACTTTATGTTATTGTGTTATGACTGTTGTTTTAAGCTCATGTGAGCGACTTATTTATTACTCGACTTTTTAAGTCCATGTAATTAAGTAGGATTAATGTTCAACTCGATTTACGAGTTTGTTGACTTGTACACTTCCAGTTTTGTTTTAGCTTAGAAGTTGTTAAGCAGGTTTTTGGATATTAAGATTTTGAGTTATATCACGCCTACATTTTTGAAAATTTATCCTTCGAAAATTAGGGTGTGACAGAATAGGTGCCGTTAAAAATTTCGGTACTTAGGCAACGAAAAGTTTTACTTTCGTCGCATAAGTGATTAATAATTTTAGTTTGTTTAAAAAATAATAATAATTCCGTCGTCTAAAGAAATTAATACATAACATAAATAATAAAATAAATTCATTACATATATAATAAATTCATGACATAATTAAATCAAAAATTTGATGTTTTAACACACCATGAGTTTTCAATCGCTATCAACGTAGTCTCTGTCTTCTAAATCATCCTCACTCACTTCATATGAATGATCGTCTGAGTCTTCCTCTTCGTCGTCTGGGCGGATGAATGGAAGTGAACCAAAAGTCAAACTCTAAATTAGAAATGGGAACGTACGTACTTGCGGGGTTGGAAGTGGATGTCGTTATTGATGCGAATAGTCTCTGTGTCGGGGATATTAGACGTCGAGGCTTCTTGATATGGTTCAAGAATGACATTCTCAATATCTCTATTTGCAATACCCATCTCAAGTGTAGTTGCAATGTAAATACCTCTTTGTGACATCACGTAAATCCAACCCCCACCCTCCTTTGGATCATCAAGATAAAAAACTAGCCTTGCCATTGTGGCAACAATAAACTATTGATTCTCATACCAACAATAACAGGCCAGATATTGTAAGACAAGTTCATGTTTCCATAGGGACTAAACTCGTCTGTTGAGAGTACGAGACTCACATTTCGAACGTTTGCAACAAAATCAGGAAATGATAAGTCAAAGGATTTCCATCCTTCCCCATTTGCGGGGTGTATCAGCACATCGTCATCTTCCCTCGGAATACCGTGCCATCTCATATCTTAAAACCAACACATCTAAAAAAATTAGGAACAAAGAATGACAATATATAATTGACCGGAATACTCCACCGGAAAACTGATCATCGGAAAAAATGGTAGAAAAGAGGGAGAAAGAACATGTACCAGCAAACTACAAACTAGTGGATGAAGATGATATCATGCATCAAATAAGCCAGAGATTTGCCAGATTGATCTGTGCAGATTTTTTTTTACTTTAGCTCGTTTCACTTAAGCGACGAAATATTTCGTCGTTAAAGTCAAACATACCGTCACTTTAGTGTTAACCTCAGACGACGAAAATTAAATTTGTCGGTTAGGTGCAGTATATCATGCGACAATCAATTTCGTCACTCAAGCGTCAACACTTTCGTCGCTTTAGTTTTAAACTAAAGTGACGAAAATTAAATTTGTCGGTTAGGTGCACGATATCATGCGATAAAAATTTTCGTCGCTCAAGAGTCAAAAGTTCTGTCGCTTTAGTTTTACGAAATATAAATTTGTCGGTTAGGTTAAGGATATTATGCGACAAACTTATTTGTCGCTTAAGTGTTAAGATTTCGTCGCTACATAAATAATTTGTGACAAAATCTTTGTTGTCGCCTGAGTAGGACCTATGGTGATGAAGTTTAGGCGACAAATATATTTCGTCGCTCCAGAAAATTGTAGCGACGAAAAATGTATCTTTAGCGACGATATTAGTTTTCGTCGCTTAGGTATTGCTTAAGCGACAAAATATGAAAATACTCATCACTTAAGCCTTTTTTTCTACTAGTGCCACGTGCATTCATCTCATGTTGCCAGTAATGGGTGTTGCAATGAATGCATTGAAATGTGTTATCTCCGAAATCTTTGTACTGAATAATAATACCTGCAATTGCAATTAATTTCAATTAGATTTACCATACATTCATTTATTATGGGAAAAATGAAGAAGGAAAAAAAAACCTCTATAATTCAACATGTATAACCTTTGATCTGTCTTTGGTAGTGTGCTTGACCAAATGAAGACAAATTGTCATTATGCAACTTGTGGAAACACATATTTCTTGATGATATTCGACCTCCAAGTCGCATATCTACAAAATTGATCATGATAAGCATTCATTTTATTTAGTATGATATTGTTTCAATTTTTATTAAGTTTTGAACATACTTTGATTAGTATTTCTTCCAAAGTCGTTCATTCCCCCATCCAATTGTTCCAATTTATCTCCATCTTCATTTTGAAAAGCTTTAGAAACAGCTGATGATGTTTCTTCATTATTCAGATTCTGGAAAAAAATTCTTCTCGAAGATATCCGTCTTCCAAGTTGCATATCTACAGAGCAGAACAATAATACATGAAACTAATCAAGATATGAAAGTAATTAAGATAAACTAATCAAGTCACTAAATACATTTATATAAATTGTTTGTCTTTTGATTTTTATCTAGCTGAACATATTATCATACACAGTTTCTTGAAGATTGTTCATTCTACCATCCAATAGTTGCATTGCATCTGGATGTTTATATTCCAAAATTTACAGGAGATGCAGATGTTCCTATGTTATCCAAATGTTAAAACAAAAAAATAATTCTTGAGGATGTTTGACCCACTCCGTATGTTTATGAAACGTATGGTAATCCACAAATTAAAGACAATTTTAAAAAGATCCGAAACATATCATAGTTCAAAAAATCAATCAGAATACATGAGGCTAATGATGATCAAGTGAAATATAGAAAAGTAAGATCACAATGAAGGGAAAAAAAATACTGTTAAATGTATCTGTAAGCACGAAAATATCTGCAACAAATAACAGAACAACACGTGTACAAAGAATAATATAATTTAATCAATCCGAATGCGGGTTACAATCTTTGTTAACTCCTCTAATTCTATCTCCGAATATAGATTTAACTCAAGGGTGACAAGCACTTGTTCTTGAGGGTTACGCGGATTGATCACGTAACGAGTATTTGGGATTTGGATTTGGATTTAGTGAAGAACTGGCTATTTGGGGAGCTTGATAGTTCTTCAAGGATTTTGGGGAGACTTCTGAGCTCGCGGAAGGATTTCTCTCTCTCTAGTTCACTGCCTTGTTTATGCCCTCCTTTGCTTCCTTTTCCCCTCTCCTCGGTATGAGAGGGGGTATTTATAGTGTTAACATGCTTCCACTTATGACATGTAATGAAAATTCTGAATCAATAATATTTCCTTAATCGAATCAGTGAATCTTAACTGATTGATTTACTTGCCAATTTTAACATAATCAAATCAATCAAATCTTAAGATTTAGATATGCCCAGATCGCTTTGGATTGAATGTCTTGTTTTGATCAAGATCCTTAGTAAGGAACGGGCCATCTAGCGGATATGGAAGGAAGAGCGCGAGGAACCTTGATTTCCAAATAAGCGGTGATTCCTGGTCCCACCTCGCGGACGACTTATCTTGAACGTACATCTCTGCATGCATGCGAACTTTGCCGTCTAGCTTCTTCGCGAAGTTCCCTACGCGGGGCCATCTCACCTCGCCTTTATGTAAATCTGCGCGCGCGGAGTCATTTCGCCTCGCCTTCGTTTACTTCTATGCGACGTCCAGTTTGCATGCGAATTCTGCTCTCTAGCTCGCTTGACCCTTGGCGAACCATCACCAACTATCTTTGGGGATGTCCGACTTCTTTGTTTTGATAATTAATTTAATTTAATTGATATTTGATCATCAATTGACACTTGATAATTGATTTCAATCGGGGTTTAAGGTTTTGTTGTCAGCCGATCATTCCCACGTTGCCACATGTCATTTCCGACGGCTTTTCCAATTTTGTCGACTCACGAGCCACGTATTTGCTTGGACTATTCAACGACTATTGTTATCGTTAAATTTTATATGTTTACAGTATCATCAGAGTAACCTACGTTAGTGTGGGAAAAGTAATGTTCTCATTAATTTTTAAAAAACTTAAAGAAAAATCATATAACCATCAAAATATGACAATGACATTACAGTACCTATCGCATCATCATCAACAGCAAATGACCACTCTGAATCTTCAGAAACTTGACTAGCAACAATGGCCCCGTCATTAAATCTTTGCAGATCCATAGATGTTCCTTCACCTTCAACAGATTCCAAATATGAAGAGCTTCTCTTCCTCATAGAACTTTTTCTCCTAGGAACCACATCTAAAACAAATAAAATAACAAACCACTCATTCCTGATAATCTTAACCCACTCATTCCTGATAAGCTTAATTTTAAATTATTGAATTTATAATTAACAGTAATTGCACGTTGACTTTAAATATTTAAATGCAAAGCAAAGTAATGATACTGTTACGAGTCTTGGAAATAGTTTACACTAATATATGCGGTCTTTCATTTAAATGCAATTTTTTTTTTCTTAAGAACTGAAGTTGATTTATATAAAAATATGTATATGAAACAATCTATAAATGAATGTCATATAATTAGTAAGAACAAATACAATAACTAACTATACATAACTAACTACAAACCAAGGGTTCAAATAGATCCAAATTCAGTGCAATGTAAGTTACAATACAATTATACCTCTGTTATATATGGAGTTGTCTTTAAAATTAACAGGAAAATATCAGAACATCAAAGGTGCAATGATGAATTAATCCAAATAAAAACTCGAAATTGGTTTTGGGCTACAGAGTTTTTCTTCTTTCAATTACACAGAAGATAGTATATTGCATAGGCTCAAAAAAATTAGAGGTAAACAGTGGTGATTCATATATGGGTTCTATTCGTCATGTTTGTTAACCATTCACTTGATTCATGTCTGATCCATAAATTCTTAAGTACTTTTAAATTAAGAGTGCAAAACCCTCAAATTATATGACAATCAATGTACTAATTCTAAGGTAATCCCATAAAATTATATGTATATACAGTACCAATAGCATATACATAATAAAAGTTCTATAATGTAAAAGTTATTAACTGGAAATAGTGAACTTTTAAAGTTTCTGTTCTTATTAGTTTGTCAGCAGCTTCATTCAAACTATATTATTTTCTGAGAATAATCATATTGCTTCTACTGGTATTTTCTGAGAATAGTCAAACAAAATATATATCAAGTCAAGTTGAGGTGAGATATATATATATATACACACACACACATATGCATTTGCAAATGAAAATGCTAACACAACAACGTTTTATTGATGGGATGCATCATCATATATTTAGTATTAGAATTTGAAAGAAGCAAGATGGATCATAAATCAACTGGGTAAATGGATGTAAAGTATTGCCCAAATGAGATGAAAATCTGCATCATTGCAATGACACCTGCTAATTCCTAGTTATCACAAAAAACAAAAGTTATAAGCAGTTTACCGCTCCTATATGAATTTCCAAAGATTCCAGCAACTGGTACTCCTAACCCAACCAATCCTTTGCCTGATCTCCAAAAAGTGTGGATGGTATTGCATATGGAAGCTTGAATGATAAAAATTTAACCAAAAAGCCTGCTTTGCCAAATCGAAAACTATATCAAAGTGGAAGAACTCCATTATAAAGAAATCACCAACCAAACCATCTTAACCGAAAAGGATCTTAAACCAACAACCAAATCAAAAGCGATTTACTCCTTTTATGAATCGATACAAAACCACAACGACAATTAACCATACATTTACTTATAATTACAATAACCCAAATCGAAATCACAAAATAATTGAAGAAATTGGAGAATAAATCGATGACAATGGCAACGATAATCAATCATACATTTACCTATAAATACACATAATATTGTTTTCTGATAGACATCTAAAATGTATCAATTATGATACATATTATGTCATATTTTTTTTAAATTTTACACAATTGCCACAATTCAACTATAACATATAAACATAATAAATAAGTTTAATTGATGTTGTCTTAAGTACCTTGATTATGAGTTTTTCTTCTAACACTAACTTTTTTCAATCAATTTGCAAGAATCATGCAGTTTTCTTTATTTTTATAAAAAAATCTAGGTGAAATAAATACATTCTATGATCTATACATCAGGTAAAATATAATATAAATAAGATATCTGATTATTAAAGTAAAAGGAAGAAATTTTATAATGTTACTGTAAGCCCTAAGCCCTAAGCCCTAAACCCTAAACCCTAAGCCCTAAGCCTGAAAACCCTAAACCCTATACCTTAACCCTATACCCTAAACCTAATTTTGAGTTTCTTCTTTGTAAGTATATTATCATATCATGTCCTACTTAATAGGTACATTAGAAATGTAAATGTTCTCTCGATCAGGATGAGAAATGATATAATAATATACCTAAAAAGAAGAAAATTAATCAAAGAACAAGAACGTGTACCTTACAATTATACATTTTTCGACTATGTAGAAAGACATCAAATGTGAGCTTAAGAATGAAAAGAATCATTCTATTACAAATGACAGACTTCTATATATAACATATATATATACACTCAAGTTAGTAATAACAAGGTAAGAAATTAAAGAATGTAATTGATTATGATAAAGTTAAATCCAGCTAAATTTTAGCTCAGTATTTGAGTTTCAAATTGATGCTAAAATTGAGAAATATACCAAATTTAGTTTTATATCGCCTAAAGGGCAAATCAGAGAAACTAAAAAATGAAGAAAATTATTAATTATAGACATATGCTCTATATAGTAAGTTTGCTTATGTGGAGTGGGTGTAAAATGAAAGAAAAATATGTATGGATTTATCTTAAAAGAGGTCTAGTATTTTGGGTTTTCATCTAATTTTCTCTAAATACAATCACCCAAATTGAAATCACAAAACACAGGGAGAAAGATAGAAACTACATACAGATCAACACCCATAAAAGATTTAAACCCAGATCGAATAGCAAACCTTACCTGTTCCAATCTGAGGGAAGCGAGGAGAGCGAGAGATGAAGAAGGAATAAGGACTGATTAAGGAGATAGAGAGAGTCGAGAGAAGAAATATGTCACGCCCCAATTTTCGAAGGATAAATTTTCAAAAATTTGGGCATGATAACTTAAAATAATACACTTCCCAAGACCTGATCAACAATTTAAAGAAGATCAATCTAAATTTCAGAAATGAAATGTCAACACTGCTCAACAACGAGTTAATATTACATTTCATTATTTACATGAACTTGAAAGTAATGAAAACACTCGAATGAATTTAATGCTGCCTACCAGTATCAAAATATCAAGTATACAGCAAACTAAAAATCCTGCCACTATGCCTCTGCCTCAACCTGCTGATCAACACCTGCAGGTCTAAACCCTACACCATGAATTGGTGCACCGGGTTGTAAAATAACAAACCCGGTAAGCTAAAAAGCCCGTATGAGTAAACTCAAAAATAACACAACATCATCACATCCAACATTCCACAAGAGAGATTTGATCAATAATTAAAAACCACAAATCCAACACATTAACAAAGAAAATGTACCCATGAGTCCCAGATATTTAATAAATACCTTTCATGACCTATAACAATAAATTGTGTACCCATGAGTCCCAGATACCATAAAGTATCTCCCATGACCTACACTGACAGACGGACTAGATCTCTATTCCTAACTGCAACCAATCACCCGGCCAAAGGCTTGGAACCCAGTTTGACTGTCCAATATCAAACACAAAATAATAAATAGCATCAGAACCGTAACCAATCACCCGATTAAAGGCTTGGAACCCGGTTTGCCTATTTAATATCAAAACACAAAAATGATAAATAGCATCTTAACTGCAACCAATCACCCGATTAAATGCTTGGAATCCGGTTTGGCTATTTATCCAAAAATCACAATATCACATCATAAATTATATCCTTCCACATAAATATATTTACATGAACAATTATAGATATTCCACATGAATAATCTATCAATAACCAAAAACATTATGATCACAAGAACCTTAAAAATAATCATAAAATAAGAAAACTTGTTTTAACTTATCTATGAGCCGTTGGCAATCAAGCTCATATATTTTAAAACATCAAAAACATAATAATTTTTTTTTAAATATAATCATCATCAAAATCATTATCATAAAACAATCATCTTCAACATCAAAATCAATCATCATAATAATTATCATCATCATAATCATTGTCCTCATCATCATCCTCATCATTAAAATCAATCATCATAATAATTCCATAAGAAATTGGTTCCAAGTGAACCTTGGTGAGATGTTACTCACCTAAATACTCCCGCTGCGTCTTCACAAAAACGCAAGAGCCAAGCTAACCACAACCTCACAAACCACCTAAAATTACACAATTAAAACCTTAGTAAAAACACAACAAGGATCAAAGTATCCTTAACTTAAAGGTTGCCCAAAGAAGGGCAATCCTTCCTCCAAGACCTCCCGAGGTCATTGGACACTCAACAACAACCACACTACCTCTAAGATGCAATTTTCCAAGTTTCCGACCTAACAAACACTAAGAACCAACTTAGCACCTACAATGCAAAACAAACTATCAACACTAAATCTTCACACACCAACACACTCTAGCAACAACAAGGATTAGCTAACACGGCAACCAAAGCCTTTACCCTGCCCGAACGCGCTCCCACGCACCGCCACAGGCGGCGGCGAGTGAGCTTCACGCGCCTCCACCAAACTTCAAAATTTGGGGAAACTTAAAACATGAAACTTGTAGATTGAAGCAAGGTGAGTAACTTTAATACCTGGTGGTTCAACCCGTTCGGTTAGGATCGGCCGGAAAACACCACGCAAAACCAACCCGGAAATCAAAATCCAAACCTACAAAACCGGCCCTAAAACTTGATTTCTAGATCACCAAAATGGTAGAAACATCTCTAGAAGAGAGATGAGAGAAAGACTCACCTAAACTTGGCCAAAATCGGCGTCAAAATTGCCTACTTTCCGGCGGAACAGCAGCAGCTCCGCCGCTTCGTGGCGGCCTCTAGGCGGCGCAACGGCGAGCAAGGCTGCCCCAGCAGTGGAGAGGAGACCCGTGCCGACCCAACGGCGAGCAAGGCGTCCAATTTGGTGGCCGGAGGAGAGAGAAATCAGTTGGAGAAGAGAGAGTGAGAGAGAGGGTCGGGAGAGAGAGAAGAAAAGCTGATATTTGGGTTTCCAAATAACTCCCCCACAAATTTTCTTCTTATAAACTTTCCAAACCCGGAAACTAACTTTCTCTGACCATAACTTCTTCATCCGACATCCGTTTCACACGTGACGCATGTCTACGAACTCGTATTGACGAGCTCTACAACTTTCATGAAGGAAGTTTTCGAAGATAACTTACGGAAAATAAAGTCAACTTTTTGGTCTCTTAAACGTCAAAACACCTTAAATAAACTCCCGACTTCAACTACGCATAACCCAAAAATAAATTTCCATAAATAATCCTTCATTAAATATGAGAATAATACAAGGAAAATGATATGAAAATCTAGGGTATTACAATCTACCCCCTTAAAGGAATTTCACCCCGAAATTCACAAATACTAGCCCAAAAACAACTTAGGGTACAATGCCCTCATGTCTGACTCTAACTCCCAAGATGCATCACCCTCATCATGGTGACTCCAACACTCCTTAACCAATTCAACTTCCTTCCTTCGAAGTCTCTTGGTTGATCTATCCAAGATTCGAACCGGTTCGACAACAAAGGTTGCATCCGCATTCACCTTGATAGTTCCAAAATCAATCACATGTGATGCATCTGGAATATACTTCCTCAACAAGGACACATGAAACACATTGTGTACCCCGGACATGACAGGAGGTAAGGCAAGCCGATAAGCCAAATCTCCTACTCTTTCCAAAATCTCAAAAGACCCTACATACCTGGGAGTCAATTTCCCCTTCTTGCCAAATCTCACCACCCCTTTCATAGGAGAGACCTTCAAGAACACATGGTCCCCAACAACAAACTCAACTTGCCTCCTCTTCAAGTCGGCATAGCTCTTTTGCCTGCTTTGCGCTGTTCGGATCCTATCTCGGATAGTAGAGACTTTCTCAATTGTCTCTTGCACAATATCAGGACCCAACAGCTCACTATCACCCACCTCCACCCAACATACAGGAGATCTACACGGCCTTCCATAGAGTGCCTCATATGGTGTCATGCCGATACTAGAGTGGTAACTATTGTTGTAGTCAAACTCAATCAGTTGGAGGTGATCCTCCTAACTTCCCTTAAAGTCCATGACACAAGCCCTCAACATATCTTCTAACACCTGATTCACCCGCTCAGTCTGCCCATCAGTCTGAGGGTGAAATGCTATACTCATGTCTAAGGTAGTACCCATGGCTTTATGAAAACCACCCCAAAACTTTGAAGTGAATCGGGGGTCTCGATCTAAAAAAAAAAATAGAAGTAGGCACTCCATGAAGTCTCACTATTTCCGTCACATACAACTTGCACTAGGCATCAACTGTGTATGTCATTGACACAGGAATGAAATGTGCTGACTTCGTTAATCGGTCAACAATGACCCATATTGCATCATATCCAAACTTGGACTTAGGCAGTCCAATCACAAAGTCCATAGAGATCTGCTCCCACTTCCAAGCAGGAATAGGTAATGGCTTCAACATACCTCCAGGCCTCTGATGCTCCGCCTTCACCTGTTGACAAGTGAGACACTTGGACACATACTCAGCTACATCCTTCTTCATCCCATTCCACCAGAACTGCCTACGCAAATCTTTATACATCTTGGTGCTCCCTGGGTGCACCGTATAACGAGAACGATGTGCCTCCCAAATGATCTCCCCTTTAAGATCCCTACTATCTGGGACACACAGTCTCAATCTATACCTCAATCCACCATCCTATCCAACCAACCACTCCAAAGGACAATCATCCAACAAATCCAACACTAACTCCGCCAACGTTGCACGTGAGAACTCGTCATGTGCTTGGCCTTAGATGATCTTGGAAATCAAGGTGGGTTGTACAGAGGCGCTCCTAAGGAAGATCCCCTGCTCCCTATCTGATGGCAGAATGCCAAACTCAGATGCAGTCTCCAACATGAGCTACTCCTGCACCATGATAGAGCGACTATACCCCTAGGCTTCCTGCTCAATGCATCCGCCACCACATTGGCTTTTCCAGGGTGATACTCCAAAATGAAGTCATAGTCCTTAAGGAGCTCCATCCACTTCCTTTGCCTCATGTTCAAGTCTTTCTGAGAGAATAAATACTTCAAACTCTTATGATCAGAAAAGAGTTCGAACTTCTCTCCATACAAGTAATGCCTCCAAATCTTCAAGGCAAATACTACCGCAACTAGCTCTAGGTCATGAGTGGGGTAATTCTTCTCATGAACCTTCAACTGCCTCGAGCCATAAGCCACAACACCACCAAGCTGCATCAACACACAGCCCAAACCCCGATGAGGTGCATCGCTATAGGCAACATAGTCGACACCACTAATAGGAATGACCAACACTGGGGCTGTAGTCAACCTAGTCTTCAACTCATCAAATGTCTTCTCACACTCATCGGTCCACACAAACCTGGCATTCTTCTTTGTCAACTTGGTCAAGGAAGAGGTAAAACTAGAAAATCCCCTCCTTTGACACCACATGACCAAGGAACTTGACCTCTTCCTTCCAAAACTCACACTTCCCTAAGAACCTGTAGTACTATTCGCAGATGCCTATCGTGATCCTCCAAGGTCTTGGAGTAATTCAAAATATCATCCACAAATACTACCACAAACACATCCAGATAAAGACTGAACATGCAGTTCATCAAATCTATAAAAGCAGCAGGCACATTGGTTAGACCAAATGGCATGACAACAAACTCATAATGCCCATATCTAGTCCTGAAAGCGGTCTTCGGAACATCCTCCTCCTTCACCCTCAACTGGTGATAACCGGACCTCAGGTCAATCTCAGAGAATACCGTAGCACCTTTAAGCTGATCAAACAAAACATCAATCCTAGGCAAGAAATACATATTCTTGATGATCACCTTAAATTTCACATGCACTCTTAACTAACTACAACAGAAAACCCTTGCATTGGTCTAAATCAATGAAGGGAACATAAACAATCATCGAAATTAATGCATATGAATTAAACCAGAAAATTACTTTAAAACAAACAATTGAAAACATAATAATCCCTGCGCATAACTTAGTTCAGGTGATTACATTAAGGTCAACAAAATATGAAAATAGTGATCCCTGCATGAAACTTAGTTCCGGAGATCACAAGCAACAGAAAGGTATCGAATTTAGAATCACAGTAATTCCATACGAAACACAACAATAACAAATGATCATTAGCAATACCAATTGCCTGACCACAATCCCAACAATCCTAGTCCCCCAAACTAGAGTAACAAATTCAATCCCCAACATTAAAACAAAAAGGCATATGCTTCTAGAAGAGTAATGCAAACCCTCCCATGACACGGGTGTTTTGGCCACGATCCTCAGCTCGCGGAGCAGAGGTAAATAGCGAGCAAAGAGAAGGGGGAGTGCTGCGGGCGTGCCACCTCGCGGACGAGGAAAGGGTGATTGTGTATGCGCTTGACTTCTTGATCAGATGAAGGGGTTTCCAGGTGCCACCTCAGAGGAGGAATTTACGAGCACAAGGTGATCAATACTCACGGAGGACGCGAGCAGAGCAACAATAGGGAGGTAAGAGAGGAATCGGGGTAGAGTCCGGAGGGCTCTGAAGAAAAACCTAGGCGGTGGCGCTTAGAGTTAGGGTTTTCGAGTAGCTCGAAGGATAACTGGATTTCAGTTTGTATTGTGTTTTTTGGGTTTGTTTGAGAGTCCCTTCTGTTAGGGTTCGAGCCCCCTTATATAGTAGTTCGACTTACGGCAGAAGAAAGATAATCATAGTTCAAGTTGGATTCCGAAACCCTAATCTCACAAGGACTTTGCTAATCCTGCGCGGGCCAAAAGAAGGCTTTTTAATTATTAAGGGCCACAGGGATTGACCCAAAGCATATCAAAAACTGGTGAGAGTCTTCAACGATTAGTGTGGTGCACGCGGACTCCGCCTGTGGCTTGTTCGCGAAGTCTCCTACGCGAGCCAGCTCGCCAGCTCACCTCGATGTATTCCGCCTCTCCTAGGACTTTTACGCGAAGTACATTTGCGCCTCGCCTACGCGAAGTGTAAATCTCGCCTCGCCTACGCGGACTGTCTCGCCTCTCCTACGCGGAGCGAGCTAGCCATTCCGCGCGAAGTCGTTTGTACGCGAAGTGTGTAGTCCGCGCGAAGTATGTAGTTCAGCTCGCGTGGTCTTACTGGCGGGCCATCACTTGTAAACCCAAAGAAATCTGGGCTCGTCGGTGAGACATGGATCAAGAATTAATTAATATTTACATAGACATTTACGGTCCAGTAAAATATTAATTTAGGCATAAACATTGCCCCCCAGCCTCGAAGTCATGAATGTCAAAAATGACTAAAGATGTTTATGTTCATGCTGCTCCAAAGCCACTGGTATTGGCTCGGGTCATAAGATGAGTGTGAGTAGACAAGCCTGTGAATAGGCCTTGAAACCCAAGCACCCAACAAGGCATTGTAGCGAAGTTTCTGTACAGCTCGCCTAGTGCCATATTAAACTGATAAACTTGACATAACTAGGCCCCTTGGACATGGACTTCAAATGCATTCGCCTGCCCTACTTCTGCATTCGCCCGCTCTTTGCCTGCATTCACTTGCTTTTTGCTTGCGTTCGCTTGCTTTAACTAGATTCCAAAAAATAGCCCTTCGCGAGCTCTTGGCGATAGCGGACCAACGTTGTGATAAACATGGAATGACAATGGCTATGTACTTCGCTGCCCCCCATTGCGAACCAATGAGAGACAAACAAAAGAGTCGGCGAACGGCCGTATAAAGCTGAAATTTTTTTAAGAGGCCATGCACTTTGCTGCCCCCCAGTATATACTTCGCTGCCTCCCAGTGCGAACCAATGAGAAGCAAACAAAGGAGTCAGTGAATGGCCGCATAAAGCTAGTGAACCAACTTTGAAAATTTGGAGGAGGCCACAGGGGTTAGCCTAGATGATGACTAAGAAACAACTTGAATTAATTCCTTTATTCAGGGCCTCTAGAATAGGCCCCAATCTTGTACTGGTCTGTTAGTTAGACCACGCACGTTTACAAAGAAAAACTAATTGCAGGTGATGGAGCGTAAGCGCGATGACGCATGACACTAATAACAGTGGTCGCGGGATCAGGAGGGGGGGGGAGGATCTGCGCGCTCCAAAACACCAGCAATGTGGTGCTTTAAGAACGACCATTGGGATGGAGTGTACGGTCAAGGTCGTGCAAATGGTATGCCCCCTTAGGCAATATGTGATGAATAATAAAGGGTCCCTCCCACCGTGCAGACCATTTCCCGCGGCCTTCGGTTTTCTCCCCAAGTGGGAGCACAGCACGCCATACCGTTTGGCCCTCGGCATAACTCCGACCTCGAGTGATTTTATCATATGACCGCGCAACGCGCTGCTTCTCAAGGATGAGATTGTTGAAAGCAGTGATGCGATGTTCGTCAAGGTCTTCAAGCTCTTGCCACATTGCCTGGACGTAATCGTCACCAAGCAACTGGTGCTGTTCCTGGACACGAAGCGAGGCAACGTGAACCTCAAGGGGGAGGACGGCGTCATGGCCATACATGAAAGCATATGGGGTGGTATCTGTCAGACCGCGCTTGGATGTACGGTAGGCCCACAAAGTATGGTAAAGCTCTAGATGCCAAACGCGGGGGTTCAACTCTAGCATCCTTCGCAAGATGTCGAGGATAACTTTGTTGCTCGCCTCCGCCTGACCATTGGACTGGGCATAATAGGGGGTCGAATGCAGGAGTTTGATACCATAGCCGGTGAGGAATGTGACTACGGAATCCACCATGAAAGCTGCCCCCCGGTCCGTCACAATGCATTCTGGAATACCAAAGCGGGAGATAATGTTGCAGAAAATAAAGTTGCGGACCGAGGTCGCGGAAGCGACCTTGAGTGGCTCGGCCTCAAACCACTTGGTAAAGAAATCGGTGGCCACTATAAGGAACTTGTGCTGCTCGGAGGAATAGGGATGAATGAGGCCGACGAAGTCTATCGCCCATCCTCGACTTGGCCAGGGTTTAACGATTGGCTGTAACGGAATGTTTGGAATGTGTTGCACTGGTCCGTGAGCCTGGCAATCTTGACATCCTTTAGCGAAAGTAATACAATCCTTGAGAATAGTAGGCCAGTAGTAGCCGTGGCGACGGATTAACCAACCCATCTTTGGTCCAGCCTGATGCGAACAACAAACGCCGGAATGCACCTCACGCAAAAGCCGCTTAGCCTCGTTGCCATATACGCAGCGGAAATCGTTACCGTCCTCGCCGTGCCGGCGAAGCTCACCATTGCGAAGCACTAAGTTGAGGGCGAGAAACCGCATTTGCCGGGAATGGGTAGCTTCATGAGGGTGATCGAGGTAGGCAATGAACGGTAGCCGCCAATCTTCATCGATAGGGTCGAAGGCAGCGACGTCAAGAGAATCTGCCTGATATTGCCCCCTGGTAATGAAAGAAGGAAGAGTGCGTCGTTCGACCTTGAGTAGTCGTTCGCGCACGCCGTCTCGCAAGCTAAGGCCAGAGGCAATCTGGGCGAGCTCATTCCCCGCGAAGTTGAACTCGCGCGGAATGTGCTTGATGTGAACGTCATCGAACCGGTCCAATACGTCAAACGCTTTGCGCAAGTAAGGCTCGATAGATGAACTCAAGCACTTGAACTTCGCCACAAGTTGGTTGACAACCAATAAGGAGTCGCCAAAGACTTGAACCTCGCGGACTCCTAAGTCCAGCAAGATTTCCAGTCCGATGATGAGTGCCTCGTATTCCGCCTGATTATTTGTACATTTAAAGTCCAGCTAGAAAGAGTAAGAAAACCGGTCTCCTGCAGGGTTCTCGATGGCGATCCCGGCACCAGCAGCGAATTCAGTGCGCGAGCCATCAAAGTAAAGAGTCCATGGAGTAAGGGAGACTACGGCGACCTCCAACTCGCGGAATGCTGTCAACTCAGTTGGTGGGTGATGAGCGAGGAAGTCCGCTATGGTCTGTCCTTTAACTGCCTTTTGCGGAACATATTGCAAAGAGAATTCAGACAAAGCCAATATCCATTTACCTATGCGTCCCCGTAGGATAGGGCGGGAAAGCATATATTTGACTAGGTCGGACTGAGCGATCACCACCGTGGTAAAGGCCAACATGTAGTGGCGGAGCTTGCAACCTGCAAAGAATAGGGCGAGACACAACTTTTCCATTGGGGAGTAGCGCGTCTCGCAATCGGTCAACACCCTGCTAAGAGAGTAAACGGTGTGTTCCACTCCGTTATCGTTGTCTTGTGCCAAGAGTCCGCCAATAGACAAATCAGCAGCGGCGATGTAGAGCTTAAGCGAAACGCCAGGGCGAGGCAGAACCAAAACAGGTGGGTTCGTAAGATAGTCCTTGATACGATCGAAGGCCTCCTTGTGTTGTGACTCCCATACGAACTCGGTTGCCCCCTGGAGCTTCAGAAGAGGCGAAAAGGGCTGAACTTTGCCTGCCGCGTTTGAAATGAAACGGCGGAGGAAGTTGATTAGCCCGATCAGTTGTTGGAGCTCCTTTTTGGTTGTAGGAGGCGAGGCGTTTATTACCGCCTGCGGCTTGTCTTTGGGGATCTCGATACCCCTTTGATGGATTAGAAACCCTAGGAAGACGCCTGCCTCCGCGAAGAAAACACACTTGGCGGGGTTCATCTTCAGGTGATGTTTTCGCATCCGCGTGAACACCAACCGGAGGTCTTCAACGTGTGTCGCCCGTGTCTTGGTTTTAACCACTACGTCATCGATGTAGACTTCGATCAACTTGCCTAGGATATCGTGAAAGATAAGGTTCATGGCGCGTTGATATGTTGCCCCTGCGTTCTTGAGCCCGAATGGCATGACAACATACTCGAATGCACCTGCAAACCCCGGACAGTGGAAAGCAGTCTTGTGGCGATCTTTTTCAGCGACAGGGATCTGATGGTACCCAGCAGTTCCATCCATAAAGGATAGCACTTCATGCCCCGCGGCCGCGTCAATGAGGAGGTCAGCAACAGGCATGGGATATATATCTTTAGGCGTTGCGTTGTTGAGGTCACAGTAGTCAACACAGACGCGCGTTTTGCCATTCTTCTTGCGAACTGGAACGATCTTGGATAGCCATTCATTGTATTTGGCCACGCGAATGATACCTGATCGGTGCATGTTCTCAATTTCTTCCTTGACCACAATCTGGGTCTCAGTTCGCATGAATCTGCTGTCTTGGCGGACTGGACGTCTGTTAGGATGAGTAGGCAGACGGTGACAGACTAAATCCGGGGATAGGCCAGGCATGTCTTCGTACTGCTCGGCGAAACAGTCCCTATATTCATGTAGTAAGGCGAGAAGGTCTTCCTTTTCTAGTCCCGCCAACTTGGCACTGATGGAGAGTAGCAAGGGTTTCTCTACAATCCCCACGTCGACTTGTAAGGTGGGGTCGCGGACGTGAGGCGGCGTGTCGTCCAAGACAGCGGGAGCTAACTGAATAACTTCCTCCTCGGTATCGATATAGTCCACTATCTCGTCTACATATTCCATAGTGGCAACTCTGTCGTAGGCTTCGCGTTCCGCCCAATGTGAGAGGAGTCTCTCACACAAGGACTCGCCAGCCTCGCGTGCTTCTTCTGAGGATGTACTAATCATCAGAAGGTTGGAAATGGTCCGCCATGGTGTAAGGACGTTGTAAGTCGTCCCTCGCCTGAGTGAGTCCCCATCGCGTTAAGTTGGAGGCTGTGACCCCATATGGGTGGCCTTTAGAATTGACGCCTTGGACTTCCAATGGGCCCAAGTCGGTATTGTAGTAGCGAGCATCATTGAAGTTGTCGGAAATGGAGAAAGGACGCGGGTCCGCTTTGTTGAGGACCGCCTTGCGTCTCTCATTGTCCCAGATTATAAGCTCCTGGTGCATGGATGAAGGTATACAAAAACTCCTATGGATCCAATCACGGCCTAGAATCATGTTGTAAGATAAAGTGCACTCAGCGACAAAGAATGTATAGACCCTTGAAGCCGGTCCCACCTTGACCCGTAAGAACAACAAACCTAGAGTCCTGGAGACTTGTCCGGTGAAGTTCTTGACTGTCAAGGACGTAGTTTGGATCATCGAACGTGGGATACCAAGGAGTCCCATAGTGCGGGTGGTGACGACATTCACTGCAACCCCCGTGTCGACCATAACTTTGTTTATCATAATTCCTTCAACTTCAGCCGTGATATACAACGGCCTCATGTGAGTGGCCATGTCCAGGGTCGGAGTGGAGAAGGTCAGAGTCAACATGCTTGTGACGCTACTTGTGGCTTCCAATGGTGTAGCGTGTGCGGGCTCCGCCAGGATTGGACCCATCTCACTGCTGCAAGGGGGGGATATGTCACAGACATTTTCGCTATTGTCTGGAATATCCACTGCGTTGCATGTTGTATTTGGTGGGAGAGCGTATCTCTCAGATATGAAGAACACCATCTCGACCTGAAAAGAGAATTGTTCGCGGACTGGGACCAGTGGCGTCTCAATGCTCCCGTGTTCTCCGTCGAGCACGGCGAACGCATTCTCTGTGGGGCTGACTTTTTCGTTCTCAGGCCCTGCGGACACTTCAACCATGTTACAGGTGAATGATTCACCCTGCTCACTGTTCTGAAACCCTAATCTCACAAAGACTTTGCTAATCCTGCGCGGGCCAAACGAAGGCTTTTTAATTATTAAGGGCCACAGGGATTGGCCCAAAGCATATCAAAAACTGGTGAGAGTCTTCAACGATTAGTGTGGTGCACGCAGACTCCGCCTGTGGCTTCTTCGCGACGTCTCCTACGCGAGCCAGCTCGCCAGCTCACCTCGATGTATTCCGCCTCTCCTAGGACTTTTACGCGAAGTACATTTGCGCCTCGCCTACGTGAAGTGTCAATCTCGCCTCGCCTACGTGGACTGTCTCGCCTCGCCTACGCGGAGCGACCTAGTCATTCCGCGCGAAGTCGTTTGTACGCGAAGTGCGTAGTCCGCGCGAAGTTGTTTTGGCCACGATCCTCAGCGCGCGGAGCAGAGGTAACTAGCGAACAAAGAGAAGGGGGTGTTGCGGGCGTGCCACCTCGCGGACGAGGAAAGAGTTGTAGGTGTGCGAGATCTTGACTTCTGATCAGGCGAATGGGGTTTCAGGTGCCACCTCAGACTAGGATTTACGAGCACAAGCGATTGATACTCACGGCGGCGCGAGCAGAGCAACTAATAGGGAGTTCAGAGAGAAGTCGGGGGGTAGAGTCCGGAGGGCTCTGAAGAAGAAACCTAGGCGGCGGCGCTTAGGGTTAGGGTTTCGAGGTAGCTCGAGGGGTAACTGGTTTGCAGTTTGTATTGTGCTTTTGTATTTGTTTGAGTGTCATTTCTGTTAGGGTTTGAGCCCCCTTATATAGTAGTTCGACTTGTGGCAGAAGAAAAGTAAATAGAATCCAAGTCGGACTCTGAAACCCTAATAGCACAAGGGCACTGCTCCGTCCATGCGAACCAACCATCTTGTGACACATGTCCAGTTCGCACACTTCATTCCAAACCTACAAAACCGGCCCTAAAACTTGATTTCTAAATCACCAAACGGGTAGAAACATCTCTAGAAGAGAGATGAGAGAAAGACTCACCTAAACTTGGCCGAAATCGGCGTCAAAATCGCCTACTTTCGGGCGGAACAGCAGCAGCTCCGCCGCTTCGTGGCGGCCTCCAGGCGGCGCAACGGCGAGCAAGGCTGCCCCAGCAGTGGAGAGGAGACTCATGCCGACCCAACGAAACCGACGGCGTCCAATTTGGTGACCGGAGGAGAGAGAAATCAGTTGGAGAAGAGAGAGTGAGAGAGAGGGTCGGGGGAGAGAGAAGAAAAGCTGATATTTGGGTTTCCAAATAACTCCCCCACAATTTTTCTACTTATAAACTTTTCAAACCCGGAAACTAACTTCCTCTGACCATAACTTCTTCATCCGACATCCGTTTCACACGTACCATATGTCTACGAACTCGTATTGACGAGCTCTACAACTTTCATGAAGGAAGTTTTTGAAGATAACTTACAGAAAATAAAGTCAACTTTTTGGTCTTTTAAACGTCAAAGCATCTTAAATAAACTTCCGACTTCAACTACGCATAACCCAAAAATAAATTTTCATAATTAATCCTTCATTAAATATGAGAATAATATAAGGAAAATAATATGAAAATCTAGGGTATTACAAAATAAAATGTAGTCATTCATTCATTCAACTCAAGAGTGTTTTGGTTAGTGCCGAGGATCCAAACCTATCAGAATTACCATTGCCAATTACATCTTCTTTTGCAGAATAGAGGCCCAACTCTCTTTTGGGTGCTTATAAACAGTAATTAAAAACAGTGTTATGAACAGCGTTTTTAGTTCTCTGCACAGTTGACAGAAAATATATATATGGTATGGTAAATTTTTGTCCTTGTTTCCCGTTTATTCACGCTTCTGCCATTTCTCTTTATTCACATTTTTGTCCCTTTATTTTTTCCTTAATAACAGTTTTGCCATCTTTCTTTAACAAAGGGGTATATATTGACTTTTCCAATTAAAACGTGCATAAACCCAATTGGCCTTTTCGAATTAGACGCGGGTGCAAATCCTAGTATATAAAAGAACTCGTACAATCTCAGCAACCAATCATGCTGACAAGGCAAGAGTAGTATCTCTGAAAATTAGGCAATCATTCAAAGTCTACTCTATGACTACAAGCCGCATTATGGCTAAATAATCAAAATCGAATCTGTTAATTAAAGCCATAGAAACTGATGAACAGCCAAATCGTATATGGTATCTAGCTCTCCATCCTTGATTCGCTTAATTTCCTTTTGTTACCTAGTATGTCATCAATGGATTTGCTCTTCTCATCCCAAAGTGGTTCTGCAACAAAATTGTAGCTCTTTACTGGTGGCGACTTGTGTGAATGATCTCCCAGATTTGTGCCGACTCCACGTGAAGCATATGGCTGTCTGCAATCAACAGTCTTTGAGTTGCCCTTATTTTCATGCCACTGATCAAGGATATCCAATAGAGAGCTGCCTACCTTGTTCACTCTGCCCTTGCCTTGTTCTTCCAGCGCAGTTCCAGACGAAGCCTCTCCATCCGAATCTGAATTGTCTGAAAGGGATGGCTCATAATCAAAACCAGTTGATTTCATTTTTTTCCTCCTTGGTGCTACTGCCACAACATTCTTGTTATAGACAGCTTTGGTAATCTGCCCCAGCTCATCCCACGGAGAGGCATTATTATCTTCCTTCCTTGAACCAGAAAAATGATTATCTGAATTAAAAACTGGACGACTGGCCATATGTTTTTTGATTTCAGGAACAGTCTTCCTATCACAAGCTTCAGGAGTCTTAGAAAAAGGAACAATGAAAGTAGAATCTACTTTTACTCCATCCAATGATTGTAGTAGATCCACCAACTTTCCATAACCAAGCATTTTCAAATCGAGATGGTACCCATATCTATCAAGGAATTGTTGTCTGAATACTGAGATGTTATATCCATTTGGGCACTCCTTTAACTTCTCGTTTACAAGCTTCTGGCAGTCAGCTAGTACCTCAATTCTAGGCTCATTTGAGAGACGTTTCTTGACGGAAGGTAGTGAAACTCCAGTATGAGGAATATTCTTACATTTTTCCTCTCCAGGTCCTGGTGATCTCTGCATTTCATCTTTGGATGGTATATTAGAAAAGATGGAACTCAGCCTACCTGAAGGATGGGAATGATTCAGAGACGTCTCTCCATCACGTTGAGCAAGTTTGAATGGTGATGTTTGGGAGGGGAATTCTTCCACCCATTTCTTTTCTGAAATTAACAAATCTACCAACTGAAGGAGATCACACTTCGCGAGAGATCTAAGAACCAAAGGCCCTTCCTTTTGAAGATTGAGAGCCATCTCTTCCCTGAGATAATTGGAAACCAGGAGAGCATTAAGAAACTGTATGAAACGTTCAAACAATAGTGCCACAGAAAATCATCAAAAACAATCCCATTGGTTGACCGAATATTCGACATCATTAGGAAACTATAAGTCTACATTAGAAACACAGTGGGAAACAGAAGTTTAAGAAAACAAAAAAACAGACCATAGCTTCAGGTTCCTCATAGATGTTTCAACCCTAAAGGGACTGCTCAATCTTGTATTCTCAATGAAACAAAGATAGATTTTTATACCAACAATTAAAACCAATTCAGCCACTTGATGCAATTCATTTAATTGACTGCAACTCGAGAAACAATCTAGCAACTTGACAATTCTTGTGCATTGATGTGACTTGAAGCATATATAATAAAAAAAAATGAAAGTATAAATTGAACCTGGTCCTTGATTCAGAGATAATAACTGATCCTTTAGGTGTGCCCATAAATGATTCCAAATCTCCCCAAAAAGAAATAGAGAAGAGCTCATGTTCTTGAGAGTGAGATTCCATCAACTTCGCTTTGTCACAGGATTGATCACTCAGGTTACTTCTCCAAAATTTACACCTCTGTACTATCTGGTTAAAAAGCCCTGGATGTGATTTATCAGCATTCACTTCATAGCTTGTCGCAGTTTTGCTGTCTACAGAAGATTCATTATGGGATGAAGATGATGAGGCTGGAGGTACTGAATCAACAAGCTGACACCTAGATGTCTGTTCCTCGAGTGTTCCGTTTCCACAGTTATCAACATTCATACAATGTTTCTCCAGAGTTTCATGACCTTCCTTCTCGGTACCCTCTCCAGAAGTGTGAATTTGTTCTTGATTGTTGCAGCTAGTACCTGAAACATCAACTCTACTGCCAAACCACTTTCTCCAAATCCTCTTAAAATAACCAACATCAGACTCAAAATCTTGTCCAACCGCAGGAGGCAAATCAGGCTCAGTTTCTTGTGCCTCAGCTACTTCAACACCTTTTTCATCAACGGGCGCCAGTAGAGGCTTCATATGATCAGGAGAATGAGGGGATAGTGACTTCCCATCAATGGAAGAAAGTTTCTCAGGTGAAGGAGGTGACAGTGACTTGCCATCTACAGGACTAGTACAAGTACTATCCAGTAAAATGGGTTGTTGCAATTCTTGACAAGGCTCCTCCAACTTTGGTTCCGGAGCACAATCCCGCCGCTGTCCATTATCACTATCACCAGGATTCCGCATGAATGACTCAGCTGATTTTGGGGTAACACCGTATATCATAAAATTTCCATAACCTACTGGCCGGAGCATCAAAATATCGGGCATTGATGCAAGAAAGCAGGACAACTTTTTATAGCCATAGAACGGTCTTTCCAAGCTCACATTATATTTTTCCAACTGCCCGCGAAGTTCATAAATGGAGATTCCTTTAGGGTGTGACTTCAATATATTGCGAATCAGCTCGACAAGAGTTTTAGGAATTGCAGAAGGCTTAGACTCTGAGCCAGTAGGAATCATTTGAAGTTTAGAATCAGAACCAGGTTCAGGTAGCCTTTCAGACTGGGAAACTGCCAGCTCAGTGGATGAGAATGGGTCTTCAAGAGGCGCCTTGTAATGGCCATACCATGAACCATAGGGACCATCAGGTGGTTGGTTGAAATACCTTCCTGTGAGATTGTCACCCATAAGCAGATCATGCCATGGCCACATGATACTTGCAGCACTACAAAGGACACCAGGAGCATTGTCTAAAGTGGCTAGCAATATATTATAGTTGTTCATTCTTAACTTGTGTAAAATGCTAGCAAAGTCTCTGTCACCAGAAATTAAAAATAAATGAGCTGGTGGGGGATTCTGAGACACCCAGTACATAAGATCTGCCAAGAGAGACCTATCTGCACTATTCTTTCCACCTGCAATCATGGATATATGACATAAGAACCTGATTAGTATTTGAACGAGTATGTCTACGCGTGTGTTTAGAAATGCACAGATATGTGCACATATTAAACTGAGACACCCAAAAATCAAAATACATTTTTATTCATTTCATGATTTTTATGTCCAAATACTTTTTCATGTCCCACCCTAGCAAAAGTATTATTCAAAACTTTAATTCATAGCAAGAAAGAATAATGAGTACTGAGTTGCAGAAGTTAATTTAAGGTACATTAAACATTCCCACATACAAAATCATCTTTCGACAAACTATAGCATTTGGAACTTTCGTACTAGATGATTATCAATAAGGTGAAATTTTTTTCCTTAGTGCGCATACATAGGCCAAACTTATAAGGCCTGTCTCTTTCAAAACATATAGATAGTCATGATTAACAACATAATTGGTAGGTGCCAGGCCTAGGATCTAGACTGGAAAATTACAATTTGAATGCGTAAAGATACAGAACGAAGCAAGCGCAAGATGGTGCAATGAAGCACAAGAAAATAAGGAAGCTCTAGTGGCATTGAACACTGCTTGGACAGCTTGACCATCAAAGGTCTCCATCAAACTGAACTTTGTTTAGCCTAGAGAGTTTAGGTCTTAAAATTATGGGCAAAAGTCATTTCTTGGACACTAGGATTACTTGGTCCTGCCGGAGTGGGACTATAAAAAAGCACGTTAGGAAACATAAGCTTAACCAAGAACTAGTGCACAATTCCACAAAGAAAATGAAAAGATAGGACAATTATAGTATATTGAGTATGAACCATTGACTAAGCCTAGGTGAACCTATAAACAAAGACGCAATCTTTGTATCACTCCTGAGCATAAGTAAATAAAAACTAACAGTTTGGAAACAAGCCACCAAATATAAACTTAAAATAATAGTTGGATGTAGTTGGACAGAGATAATGTTACCTTTGTTCCCGTTTAAACATTAAAAGGATTAGACAACGGAGAGAAGAATATATTGGACGCTTGATCGGTTATAAGCATACAAGAACAAAGTAAACTAGTTGCTCTAGTTTCCGCAAGCAGAGATTTTAACTCTACAATTGTGCTTCAAAAACAAAATGCATAATTTGCATTGAACTGGTTCATAGGTCTCACATGATCCCAACACAAAGCTACTTCCTATAGGCTACTTAACTACTACTTAGATCACGCATTACGCCGAAAACTACACATATGCAATTCATTTCATCCAATAATAAATTTCGAAAAAGCAGTTGAACTGAACCAAAGGAGGAGAGACAAACCGCTAGGAACATGATTGAGACTAATCCCTGTAGAGGACAAGGCCTCCTGGTTGGCTCTAGAGAGCTGAAACATGTCCCCAAAGGCAGTGATTTGAATGGGACCCTTGATCCCATTGGCCCGGAGCGCCGCCGTGATGGTGCCAGCGATCTTGAAGGGCTTGACGGTGGACGGCAAATTGCAATTCTCGAAGTCCCACCACACCGAAACCCTCACGTTGCGAATCTCATCGTCTCGTCTTGGAGAAGAGTAAGAGCTGAAGTGCCTTGAGGAGGGTAAGAGGAGGTGGGTGATTTGGAGAGAGAAGAGAGAAGAGGAGGAGGAGGAAGAGATGAGGTGGCGTCTCATGGTGGTGGAAAATTGGGGGTTTAGGGTTTAAGGGTAGGTGGGTTTTGGAAGTGGAAATGGGAGATGGGTTCTGGGTTTAATTCATGGTGGAATAACTGGAATTTGAAGGTCTGGTTTGAGAAGGAAGGAGTGTGAGGGTTTTAGGGGAGAAGAAAAGGGGGTTGAGGGTTTAAGGAGGAGTGGAAGAGGAAGGTGACCTAAACCCTCTGAGGCACGTGCCGTGCACGCATCCTGCACATTTGGGCTGGGTTTATTAAACGAATCCGGATCCTCTCCTCATGAGAGTCTCCTCATACTTCCTCATAAGTCAATCTCAGCCTTTTATTTTCGACCAACGGCTAAGATCTTTTAGTTAATATTAAACTCTATTTTCACATCTACAAAATATCATATCGTGTTAAAAAAATAAAAAACCAAGATATCTCTCTCTCTTCAGCAGTCGCGCGCACTCTTTCTCTCTCTATACCATCGTCGCATCTCTCTGCCTCCCTCCGCCGGCCATGACCTCTTCCGCGGTCGCCGCCCCACCATACCCCAAAGAAATCAGCTGGGTTCGAATTCTGAGCGGGGAGTTTAAGGTGAGTTGAGTTCTGGAAACCCATTTCAGTTCTTATTGGATTTTCATTCATTATGCGTTTAGCTTACTGAGATTTCTATATTGTCTATAACTGGCTTAGTTTTTGAAGTTGGGTATGCTATGTTCTAACTTTTGATTCAATTTGGTTCTCAACGTAGAAAATAGATTAGCAATTACACACAAAGCTCTATGCTTTTTGTTTTAGATTTTTGGTTAAGGTTGAAAACAGAGGTCTGCATTTCCAAACCAAGTTTTCTAATTTTGTGACCAAAAATTGTACCATTTTTCCATTTTGTGAAATGTCTGTATTATGAAAAGTGGTAGTAACATTTGAATCAGTATTGAAGACTTGAGACTTGCATGAAAAATCAATTTTTTAGAGTAAGTTGTGATTCTTTGAAGGCGAAAGTTAGCTGTAGGAATTGTTAGGAGCTGCAATACTTTCATTATGTTTTTTTGTTCAAACGTGTTTAGGACCATTGGAAATGAAATGGGCACTTTAAGGTTTCAAAAAATGAGAAAAATTAAAACAATCATGCCCTGTTTGGAGTTCATTTGTAAGAAAGAGTTGGACCATTGCGAAACTAGCGCTGCGCATCAGAACTTATGCAGTATATACACTTTGCATCTTTATTTGCTG
This sequence comes from Fragaria iinumae, assembly GCA_009720345.1. Lineage (NCBI taxonomy): Eukaryota > Viridiplantae > Streptophyta > Magnoliopsida > Rosales > Rosaceae > Fragaria > Fragaria iinumae. The sequence goes on along the minus strand of CM019117.1, from coordinate 16,447,653 downwards.
CTTCATATGATGTTTAAATGGCTTCAGATTTTAGATAACATTTTCATAGAATATATCATGTAGAAAACTATACAAAAAGAAGGATTTTGCTGTAAATAATATGTGCTTGTCGATTGGAGCATGAGTGCTAAGTTGCTAACTATTCTATGTCAAAATCTCAAATACTTATTGGATAATTATTTTATTTTGCAGTGATAGGTAGCTACATTATCACTTGGAATCCCCAGTTACGTTATGAACCGAAGCTTCCGTAAACCGAAGCTCCTTCTTGTATACTAATACCCGTTACTCTCGTCAGACTGTGTTTCCCACCTTAAGTTCTCAGTTTCATCTTCGCCACCCAGAGAGAGACAGTCAGAGTCAGAGATGCGTTAGAAATTTTGGAGCCAAATACTTGCATTAGAGATGTGTTAGAAATTATGAAGACCTTTAGTGTAGCCATATACTGGCAAATTTGGACATATTGAAATTTTGGGAGCAGATTTTGGAACATATGGCCAGATTTGTAGTGTCATTTTGGGAAAACTTGGGAGTAGTGATACATTAGCTGTTGGGAAAATTGGCTTCTTTTGTATAGCTGATAGGGTCAATTTGTTCAATCTATTGCAGCAGGGACAAATTTACAGATTTTGTATAGTAGCTATGACAACATTTTGTTCAATCTAGTGCAGCAGGGGAAAAATGGTAAATTTGAGATGATAGTGTCATTTTGAGATGAAATGAAATTGCTTTCTATGTTTTTGCTCCATCTCTATTCAGTTTTAAATTACGTGCATTACATGGCAATGTTTGTAGGTCTCTGGCAATGTTTGTTACTTGTATTATATGAACTATATTTTTGCTGAGAACTTGTTTCTTTACAAATACACTAACACAATGGAGCACAAACCATCAATTCATACTGTGAAAGGTTTCTTCATTGAAAATTTGAAATCATACATAATATTTGATCAGAAACATAACCAAATCATTGGATTTCAACAGAAGCTTGAAACATTGTATACATCTTGAAATACATTAGAGATAAAATTTCACATCAAGAAAAGCTTTCCCATTGTATACAGCTTGAAACAGCTTCAAGATGAGAAGGGTGATCACTGTCATATATAACAGCTTTAATTCTTTCTTTGCTGCAAACTTCAATCTTCGCCTCTAAGCCTGTATTGTAGCTGTAAACACGAAATTGTCTGCGACAAATAACAGAACAACACGTGTACAAACAATAATTTAATCAAATCAATGCGAATGCGGGTTACAATCTTTGTGAACTCCTCTGATTCTATCTCTGAATTTAGGTCTAACTCAAGGGTGACAAGCACTTGTTCTTGAGGGTTACACGGGATGATCGCGTAACAAGTATTTGGGATTTGGATTTGGATTTGGTGAAGAACTGGCTATGAGCTTGATAGTTCTTCAAGGATTTGATGAAGAACTGGCTATGAGCTTGATAGTTCTTTAAGGATTTGATGAAGAACATGCTACAAGCTTGATAGTTCTTCGAGGATTTAGCGAAGAACAGGCTATGAGCTTGATAATTCTTCAAGGATTTAGCGAAGAACAGGCTATGAGCTTGATAGTTCTTCAAGGATCTTGGGGAGACTTCTGAGCTCGCGGGAGGGATTCTTCTCTCTCTCTCTAGTCCGCTGCTTCTGTTTATGCTCTCTTGGTTTCATCAAATCTTAAGATTTAGATATGCCCAGATCGCTTTAGATTAATGTCCTGTTTTGATCAAGATCATTAGTAAGGGGCGAGCTGTCTCGCGGACATGGAAAATATCTCGCGAGGAATCTTGATTTCCAAGCAAGTGGAGATTTCTGATCCCAGTTCGCAGACTCCCCTATGCGAGGCCATCTCGCCTCGCCTTCATCTAAATCCACGCGCGCGGAGCCATCTCGCTTCTCCTTCATGTAAATCTACGCGAAGTTCGCTTCACCTCGCCAAGTCATGTTCGCCTCGCGACGTATATTTCGCCTTGCCCAGTCTGGTTCGCCTCGCGGAGTCTATTGCGCCTCGCCAAGTCTATTTCGCCTCGCCAAGTCTGGTTTGCCTCGCCGAGTCTATTGCGCCTCGCCAAGTCTATTTCGCCTCGCCAAGTCTGGTTCGCCTCGCCAGGTCTTGTTCGCCTCGCCAAGTCGTGTTCGCTTGACCAAGTCTTGTGCGCCTTGCGAAGTCCATTTCGCCTTGCGAAGTCCATTTCGCCTTGCGAAGTTCAGTTCGCCTGGCCAAGTCAATTTCGCCTGGCAAAGTCAATTTCGCTTGGCAAAGTCAATTTTGCCTCGCGAAGTCTACTCTCTAGTTCGCCTGACTGCTGGCGAACCGTCACCAATCATTTTTTTGGGGGTGCCTGACTTCTTGGTTTTGATAATTAATCTAATTTAATTGATATTTGATCATCAATCAATATTTGATAATTGATTTCAATCGGGATTTAAGTTTATGTTGTCAGCCCACCATTTCCACATTGCCACGTGTTATTTCCAACGGCTTTCCAATTTTGTTGACTCATGAGCCACGTATTTACTTGGATTATTCAACGACTATTTTTATCGTTAAATTTTATATGTCTACAGTAGCCCCACCACCTCTCTTTCATAAAAATAACCCTCCATATGTATAACTAATACAGTAGAGAGCTAAACTCCTATGACCTGCACTCAGGATCAAAACCTACCGTAATCAAATAGATAGCTAAAAGATATCATTAAAGATATCAAAACCTACACAACAATCACGGTTATGTCATCGTGGAAACGGCGACAAACACCACGGTCAATCTTCTTCAAGTCTGAATACCGCATTTCTCTCTTCCTTGCTGCTTCTTGCAGGGCAGTTTTTACCAACCTCTTTGCACTTCCCTACATCAGGTTAAGCAAACAAGAATTTTAATGGGACAACACATAATAGTGACAGGCTACAAGAGAAAGGTGTACACAAAGATCAAAAACGATTCACATAAGATCATTCAAAATCACAAATGCTGGCATCATTTCATCCTGTTATTAGTTGTGGCTTTTATTTCAGAGTTGACTCCACTCTAGTACATTGATCCCAGAGTTCACCAATACAGTATATTTTTTTTTTTGCAGAACTAGGTACGAGATTCATACAAACACTCAATAGAAATAGACGATTAGATTTCTACAATTTGCAACAAGTTCTTCACTGATTAAGAACATAATGACATCCTAATTGTATTATTAGTGTTCTCGTGGTCAGCTGGTGATCAAGAAACTTATGGTCACCACCAACTTATATCTTAAAAGATATCATTTTTCAATCTTTAGAGGCACATTTGACACAAGCAAAAGACTAAAATTCAAGATTACTGTGCTAAATGAATAATATAAGTTTTTCCATGATCATAATAGTATAATTGTCAAAAAATCAGCCATAAAACCAATAAATAATTCTTGCAGTTGATTCAATCTCAAAACTATAATTCAAATGGAAGAAACACAAGCCAGCAGCCAATGCAATCAAATTAGATAAGAAACGCATAAACCTAGATGAAGAATTATTGAGTATACTAATACTACATAACTCAACAATCAAACCCTCAACAATGAAAAACTAAAACCCAAGGTGGAGATCGAACCTCAAACTCCAGTAGTGAAGATCAGAAAGCTTGGGATGAATATACATAGTTTATGTGAATCGACTTCTTTTCTTCTTTTTTTCCACCAGTCGCCTCAGAGGACGTGGAGGACGCCGGATATGGTGGGCCGGCGCAACCGAAGAGGTCGTCACCGTCGGTTGACCGGCGGAGGAAGGCAAAGAGATGCGACGACAGAAGAGAGAGAGAGACCTTGGTTTTCATTTTGTGTGAGCACGATACGATATTTTGAGAAGAAGAAGAGAGAGAGATAAGTTGGGTAGATGTGAAAATAAGGTTTAATATTAACTGAAAAGATCTTAACCGTTGGTCGAAAATAAAAGGCTGAGATTGACTCATGAGGAAGTATGAGGAGACTGTCATGAGGAGAGGATCCGGATTCTTATTAAACGGACTAAGTCAACCCTCGCAAACAATCCTCAAGTTAATACAATGGTTAAGATAACAACTATTATTTGAAATTCTTATATGCACAAACATGTAAATACATGACGCAATCTTAACCGTTTATAACAATTTATATGTTTAACCACCATGTTTTTATATTATGAATATAAGTGCATAGGGCTGGGCATAAAACCCGAAACAGAAAAAAACCCGACTTGAACCGGCCGGTCCGAGCAGGGCTTTTTCCCTGTCCTAGCTTCTTGGGCCGGTCCTTAAATGCGTCAGGCCAGGCTGGGTCCCTTGTATTAAAAAGACTTGCAAGCCCGAAAGCCCGAGTGTACAACAAATGTGCATAATTAACCTAAATAAAACCAAAACAGCCATTGGGCTTTGGCCTGCTCCTTAACAACAACAAAAAACCTTATAATCCTAATTCCTAAACAGCCGTAGTTTAATTTATTTCCTAAAAAAATTCCCCAAATTGACAAAGCAGGCTCGTCTGGGAGAGAAGAGGAAAGGAGAGGAGACGATTGCATGTCCGACTTCTTCCTTGTCGATTGCTTCTACGGCAACGAATTGTGAGAACTTGTCAGGACCCACCCCGGATTTCATCCTGAAACCCGAGATAAATCCTGCGGGGTCCACCTTCAAGAAAAATTTACCGAATATTCGGCTAAACCTTCCTTGAAAATGGACAACCCTTACCTGAAAAATCCAACTTGACACTTCTATATCCACACATCCATCCTCAACACCTGGAGCCTTCTTGCTCCCTAAGTTAAACACATCTCCCAATAAATCAATTACTCAAAATAGATTCACTAACTGGTTATCAGAGCATATCTAATAACTAAAGAATAACAATGAACAAAGATTAAGCGGAAGCAGGCTCTGGCTATGCCTCGACTCCATGTACGCCCGACCTAATCTATACTTAGCCTGCACACTGGGCATTTAAAACCAAAGGGCCCAGAGAAAAGTAATTTAAAAACGTTAGAGTGAGTGGACAAAATAATTTAAATAATTTGACAAAAATAATTTAAATACTTTCCCACAGTTCAGCTTTAAAAAAAAACTTAGCTGCACGTAATTTTAAACGCCCTTAAAACCTTAAATCCAAATTCACTTAATAAATGGATAAACCAGCCCCGCTGGTTAATCAATTATAACTGAGAAAAATAAATAAAGGGAAGAGTTATCACCATGTAAAAGGAGCCTCCCAGGCTATAACAGCGTCCCACGCTAAGCACTCTACTCTCATATGATGAGAACCGTTGGTAAGACTATAATAACGTCCCACGCTAAGCGCTCTACTCACATATCATGAGGACCGCTATATAATGGCTAGCTAACAATAAATATATATATATATATATATATATATATATATACTGATCGGTTGCCTCCCAGGCAATAATAGCGTCTCACGCTAAGCGCTCTACTCTCATATGATGAGGACCACTGGTAAGACTATAATAGCGTCCCACGCTAAACGCTCTACTCACATATGATGAGGACCGCTAAACAATAGCTAGCTAGCAATAATCAATATAAACGACCATATATTATGGTGAGTAAAAACATACGAAAACACTTAAATCCACTAATCCTCCCCAAGATCATATGAATGGTACGGTTCGCAACCGTACTTGAAAATCATCATAAGAGATTATATTAAAACTCAATGACGTGTCTCACACGTCAAAATATTCTCAAACTTATAACTATAAGCGAGATTTCGATATCAAACATAAATCATAATTAATATTATCTCCACTGGAAAATTCTCTCTAAAATATTCTCCAAGTCAAAATCATTATATTAAGATGGAGGACTACCGAAAATCCCATTTTCGGTAATCATTTAAAAAAAATCCCAAAATCATCAAAATAAAACCGATATTATTTAAATCCATTGAACTCAATACAGTTCCCAACTGTACCTGAAAATATTGCGTAACAAAATAAATCACTTGACATGTCCCACATGTCAAATAAAATACTCAAGAGAGTTTCCGAAAAATAAATGGAACTCATTACTCCAAGAAAATATTAAATCTTCAATATGCCTTTGAAAATTAAATAAACTCTAGTGCATACATGGCATTCAAATCAAAGGTCCACTCACAGTATACGGTTATGCCTGCCGTCGATCCGAGGTCTCCCAACACGATCATCCTCACGTCCTGAACAATAAATAATTATTAAGTCTCCAAACTAGGATAATACTTTAATAAAATTTCTGAAATAAAAGTAGGCCTATAAATTCTTTTTCCTTGCCCAAATTCTCCACTTTTAATCTAATACGGCTTACTCACAATATTCTGAAATTACCGAAATCTATAATTTAACCTTTTTGAAGTTTAAATCCTGCTAAATCAACTGCCAGAACTCCATTCGAATAACCACCTAAATCCTTAATCATTGATAAATCCCAGACTTTATGAAAACTCCTCCAAAAATTCCAAACTATACTTCATTAAACTCCTCTCATTATAACAAACCTGAAAACATGAAAAACTGCCCCTAAGGGGGCGGTGCCGCCGCCTGCTCCGCGGGCAGCGGTTTAGGGTTTAAGGCGAAAGGCTATCCGGTGTTTCCGGCGGGTTTTCTCTCGAACGGCGGAGTTACACGGCCGGTCACCGGCCCAGGAAGAGAGAGGAGGTGGCGGGGGTCCGAACGGGACCGGTCCGGCGGTCGGTGGTGGCCGGACGGCGACGGACGAAGGTGGTGAAGCCGGCGGTCGAGAAACTTCAGGAGAAGGAGAGAGAGAAGAAAGAGGGAGAGAGAAAGAGAACGGGGGGGGGGGGGGTGTTGGGCTACCCACACCAGGTCCAATAACTTAAACCCCAAAAATTATACCCACTAAATATTTACCTCTTTTTTACCAACTTAAAATTTACCCTTCTAGTTGATAACTTTTTCATGCTAACTCCGATTTTAACGTATAGCATGTCTACGAATTCGTATTAATGTCCTCTACAACTTTCATGAAGAAAGTTTTCCCAAATTCCAAACGGAAGAAAAAGTCAACTTTATGGTCCTTAAGTAGTAAACAGTTACTCAACACGGTAAAAGGTCAAAGTTGTTTACGCCTAAATTAATATTTTACTGGACAGTAAATGTCTATGTAAATATTGATTATTTCTTGGTCCATATTATACCGGCGAGCCCAAGTTTCTCTAAGTTTACAAGTGATACCCCGCTAGTGAGATCACGCGAGCTAAGTTAGACTTCACGCGGAACGAACTGCATGCGAACTGGACTTCATTTAGCTCGCGCGCGGAATGGACATAGGCGGACTACGCAGTTCGCGTGGAACACTTAGCTCGCGTGTGGAATGACTTCGCGTGGAATTACTATTTAACACTCCGCGTAGGCGAGGCGAGGCGAGGCGAGCTGGCGAACTGGCTCGCGTAGAAGACTTCGCGAGGAAGGAACATGCAGAGTCCGCGCGCACCACGACAAATGTTGAAGACTTTTACAAGTCTTTGACATGCTTCGGGCCAATCCTTGTGGCCCATTAAATATAAAAAAACCCTTTTAAGGCTCGCGAGCTGCAATAACCCGCGAAATGGAAGCGAGCTTCAGTAGCACGCGAGATAGCTTCCTGTGACAGCCCGCGGGATGAATTCCAGTTTGCATAGGAGTGTACAGTTGGTAGCGCGGAAGCAATGCCCTATGCGGAATGAAGTGTGCGAACTGGACATGTGTCACAAGATGGTTGGTTCGCATGGACGGAGCAGTGTCCTTTTGCGAATAGGATTTCAGAGTCCGACTTGGATTCTAATTACTTTTCTTCTGCCGCAAATCGAACTACTATATAAGGGGGCTCGAACCCTAACAGAAGGAAGCTCTCAAAACAAACACTCTCTCAAAACAAACACTCTCTGAAACAAACACAAAAACACAAATACAAACTGAAACCAGTTACTTTTCGAGCTCCTCGAAACCCTAACCCTAAGCCCCGCTGCCTAGGTTCTTTCTTCAGAGCCCTCCGGACTCTACACCCCGGCTTCTCTCTGAACTCCCTATAGTTGCTCTGCTCATGCCGCCGTGAGTATCGATCGCTTGTGCTCGTAAATCCTCGTCTGAGGTGGCACCTGAGACCCATTCGCCTTATCAGAAGTCAAGATCTTGCATCACCTGCAACCTTTTCCTCGTCCGCAAGGTGGCACGCCCGCAACTCCCCCTTCTCTTTGTTCGCTAGAAACCTCTGCTCCGCGCGCTGAGGATCGTGGCCAAAACATTGGCACGCCCAGTGGGACAAGGAGTACAAGCTATTCACCATAGGGAAGCGAGACCGCCATGGTAGGCTCTCAGCCGACCCAAGATACAGACTCTGCTCCGTCTATGGAGCAAGTGTTCCAGATGTTCGCACAACTCACGGGGCAGATCCAGGGTTTGACAAACCAAAGCTTCGCCACTCAACAAAGCCTCACCGACCTTGCTAGTAAGGTCGACGGCTTTGTTGAACAGGTCAAAACAAAGAGAGCCCATTTGAGGGCTACCCATGACAAACTCACCATGCTCAGTGAGGACTCTGGCCACTTAGATGGCAAATTCATGGAAAACAAGGACATGTTTGAGGGGTCTCTCCAACAAACCCAACAAGAGTCGGGGCAAACCACGAATGTCTTGCACAAAAAGATTGAATTGCCTAGCAGCCAATCTAATGGTGAAGATCTTCCTTTGGACGAACCCACGTCCAAAGAAGGAACCACTTCGTCGATCGATGATGAAGGACCTGAGGTAGAGGCTGGCGAGATTATGGATGATAATCTCATCTTGAAATTTCACGGTGTTCCTCAGGAAAAGAAGCCTGAAGATAGGACAAAACAGTCCATCTCTGAAGAAGAAATCGGTTCGCACACTGATGGCGAACCACAACTTTGCATGATGGCGAACCACAACTTCCGAGTAGCCAGTGTCCTTATGCGAGATGTATATGTGGACACAGGTCAAACACGTGGAGGGCAAACCCGTGTCCTGAAATGTCCTCACCAAGAAGGTGATCCTATTGGCCAAGAAGAACCCAAGTTTGCCCAATTTGTCTTATACGAGGGGGTTTCTGGTCTTATCAAGGAAGGTGTTAGTCAAGAAGCCACTAAATCTGATCATAATCAAAGATTTGATCAATTCGACCTAGCTGCTGGACGGTTGCATGGCTTCCCTGCAAGCAAGTCATCGTTCTGCATAGCTCGCCTTCCCTACGAGCTGCCTCATTCAAGCTTCAAAGTTGTTGGCGCGCAACATCTCAGCTCCACACTTGGAGCTTCTCAACACAAGAAGTCTCATGCCGAGAACACAACGGCATCGAGGCTCGGAGTGAGGTGTGGGAGGCCTCCCCCATGGCCTAACGAAGGGTACCTAATCAAGCTATGATACCCTCTTTTCTTTGTTCCTAGCTTTCCTTCAGTTTTTACTTCCGCTTCTTTCAATTCCTTTCCTTTTTCGCATTGAAAAAGAAAATACAAAAAAAAACAAATAGCAGAAAACCCAAAAAGAGACCCTTGGTCTTGCTGAAATGCAAGGCAACGTTCTTGCCCCTGAAAGGCTTGAACTTCATTTAGGAGCCTATCCTTGAGGCTTGACGACAACAGGGATTCCGCATGCCTTCGAGTTACTGCCAGCGAAGTCAAGTCAGAGAGGCAATACAACTAGTTTGCCATTCTAAAAGTTGCACCAGCCACTACCAGACAGTCCACTTCGCGGACTTCATTTGAATGATATAGGAAGCATTAGCCGGCGCGCCTTATATCAACAGAAAGCCCTGGATGTCTAATTTCCAGAGGATTTTACGGTTTGTCATTTCGCCATTCCTGGAGAAAGTTATGGCAGTTTGAATGCAGACAGGTCAGGATACGCGCGGATTTGCAATGTGTATTTTCAATGTGTTTTCATGACCTCGTAGCCTGCTTTCCTCACTGGGGGGCATCGGTACCACAACTCTGTCCATGGGGGGCATGCTAAAGTTTTAATGTCCTTCATTTCTTCTCAAGCACCGGCGAACAGACATCAAAACTGGGGGGCATATTGGGTAGATGTGTTCCAGTTATTTCAGACTTTGGACCTTCTTCAAGTGTCTTAGTCATTATTTAGGCCAATCCCTGTGGCCTCCAAATCTCCAAGGTTGGTTCGCCATCTTCACGCGACCGTTCGCTGACTCATTTGTGTGCCTCTCATTGGTTCGCACTGGGGGGCAGCGAAGTATATACTGGCATGTACACAAAAAGTTAGAGAGGCGTGAAGTTCAAGTCCAAGGTGCCTAGGCGAGCCGTACAGCAGTTCGCTACAATGCCTCGTTGGGTGCTTCAGTTTCAAGGTCTATTCACAGGCTTGTCTACTCACACTCATTTTGTATGACCCGACCCATACCGCAACATGAACATAAACCTCTTCAGTCATTCTTGACATTTCATGACTTCGAGGCTGGGGGGCAATGTTTACGCCTAAATTAATATTTTACTAGACAGTAAATGTCTATGTAAATATTAACTATTTCTTGGTCCATGTTATACCGGCGAGCCCAAGTTTCTCTAAGTTTACAAGTGATAGCCCGCCAGTAAGACCACGCGAGCTGAGTTAGACTTCACGCGGAACGAACTGCATGCAAACTGGACTTCACATAGCTCGCGCGCGGAATGGACATAGGCGGACTACGCATTTCACGTGGAACACTTAGCTCGCGCGCGGAATGACTTCGCGCGGAATTACTATTTAACACTCCGCGTAGGCGAGGCGAGGCGAGCTGGCGAACTGGCTCGCGTAGAAGACTTCGCGAGGAAGGAACATACGAAGTCCGTGCGCACCACGACAAACGTTGAAGACTTTTACAAGTCTTTGACATGCTTCGAGCCAATCCCTGTGGCCCATTAAATATAAAAAAACCCTTTTAAGGCTCGCGAGCTGCAATAACCCGCGAAATGGAAGCGAGCTTCATTAGCACGCGAGATAGCTTCCTGTGACAGCTCGCGGGATGAATTCCAGTTTGCATAAGAGTCTATAGTTGGTAGCGCGGAAGCAATGCCGTATGCGGAATGAAGTGTGCGAACTGGACATGTGTCACAAGATGGTTGGTTCGTATGGACGGAGCAGTGTCCTTGTCCGAATAGGGTTTCAGAGTCCGACTTGGATTCTAATTACTTTTCTTCTGCCGCAAATTGAACTACTATATAAGGGGGCTCAAACCCTAACAAAAGGAAGCTCTCAAAACAAACACTCTCTCAAAACAAACACTCTCTGAAACAAACACAAAAACACAAATACAAACTGAAACCAGTTACTCTTCGAGCTCCTCGAAACCCTAACCCTAAGCGCCGCCAGCTAGGTTCTTTCTTCAGAGCCCTTCGGACTCTACACCCCGGCAGAGGTTTCTCTCTGAACTCCCTATAGTTGCTCTGCTCGCGCCGCAGTGAGTATCGATCGCTTGTGCTCGTAAATCCTCGTCTGAGGTGGCACCTGAGACCCATTCGCCTTATCAGAAGTCAAGATCTCGCATCACCTGCAACCTTTTCCTCGTCCGCGAGGTGGCACGCCCGCAACTCCCCCTTCTCTTTGTTCGCTAGAAACCTCTGCTCCGCGCGCTGAGGATAGTGGCCAAAACAAAAGTAATCAAAAGTCAATAACCGTAAATTAACTTAAGAACCGGGATGTGACAGAACTTGTCCCCGGTTCGCGACGAGAGGAGACCCAACATTCATTCTATCCCCGATTAGCCATGAGTTCTTCCTTGTCGCCCCCGATTCGCCATGAGTTCTTCGTTGTCGCCCCCGATTCGCCGTGAGTTCTTCCTTGTCACCCCCGATTCGCCGTGAGTTCTTCCTTGTCACCCCCGATTCGCTATGAGTTCTTCTTTGTCGTCTCCCAAATCAAGGTTCTATGTCTAGACAGGTTAGATGGATTTGAAATTGATTTGTTTCTGGTTTCTTGTTTTGAAATTAAATTCAAATTTATAGTTAGGTTCAAAAGTGATGATATCTTTACTCATTGAGTTCATGAAGTCGATGATTGTTGGTTGTTTATGGGTTTGATCTTTCCATCTAGGTTTTCTTTCCTTTCATGTTTTTCTTTTGTTTTACTCATTGCTTCTATCGGTATCTAAGGAGCAAGTCAAGATCGGCGGAAGTCGAGTGCTTGTAGACTTGCAGCTGCTTTCGATAGGAGTGGAGAAGGACTGGTGAGACCGGCCAGGTTTATGCCGGTCCCTCCTTTCGGAAACAGCTAACCTGGCCCGGTTTATCAGTGGCCGGTTCGGGCCCGGGCCTTGACAATATAGTGCATTTCAATATAGCAATAAGAATGACAATGAAGATTAGATTGTCATAAAAGTGTCGTTAATATTAGCAACTTCTTCTACAAGTAGTCCTACCCACCAAGTCATCGATCATGCGCCTAAAAATAGGTAGCGAAAAGGTCAGGTAAGGCATTCTCACTCGATCTGATTTTGATTTTGATTCTTTGTACTACACTTGTCTATGACAAAAACTAACTTGAGCATCAAGCATCTAGTTAAAAAGCCAACGGAAACGTCTCAATCAATCATTCCAGGTCAGCACTCGCGCTCTAGTTTTTATTTATTGGTGTGTCAAACTCTTATACGGAATTTTCGTCACCCACAAAAACCATGTCGATTATCAGTGTAGACATAGAAAATTTAACGATAATAATAGTCGTTGAATAATCCAAGCAAATACGTGGCTCGTGAGTCAACAAAATTGGAAAACCGTCAGAAATGGCACATGGCAACGTGGGAATGGTCGGCCGACAACAAAACCTCAAATCCTGATTGAAACAAATTATCAAGTGTCGATTGATGATCAGATATCAATTAAATTAAATTAATCGGACATCCCCAAAATAATTGCTAATAGTTCGCCAGCGGTCAGGCGAGCTAGATAGCTTGACTTCACGAGGTGAGCTAGACTTCGCGAGGCGAAATGGACTTCGCGTAGAAGTAAACAGAGGCGAGGCGAGATGGCTCCGCGCGCGTAGAAATATATGAAGGCGAGGCGAGATGGCTCCGCGCGCGTGGATTTACGTGAAGGCGAGGCGAGATGGCTCTGCGGGTGTAGATTAACATAAAGGCAAGGCGAGATGGCCCCGCATAAGGGAGAACCTCGCGAAGGAGCTAGACGACAGAGTTCGCATGCATGCGGGGATGTACGTCCAAGATAAGTCGTCCGCGAAGTGAGACCAGAAATCACCGGTTGCTTGGAAATCAAGGTGCCTCGCGAGATACCTTCCATATCCGCGGGATGGCTCGCCCCTTACTAAGGATCTTGATCAAAACGAGACATTTAATCCAAAACGATCTGGGCATATCTAAATCTTAAGATTTGATTGATTTGATTATGTTGAAATCGGCAAGTAAATCAATCAGTCAAGATTCATTGATTCGATTAAGGAAATATCATTGATTCAGTATCTTCATTACTTGCCAAAAACAAAGGCATGTTAACACTATAAATACCCCATCTCATACCAAGAGGAGGGGGGCAGAAACAAAAGGAGCGGACTAGAGAGAGAGAAAAATCCCTGAAGAGCTCAGAAGCCTCCCCGAAATCCTTGAAGAACTATCAAGCTCCCCAAATAGCTAGTTCTTCACTAAACCCTTGAAGAACCATCAAGCTGTCAAATAGCCGGTTCTTCGTCAACCTCAAACCTAGAAGTTGTCAAATCCTGAAGAATCATCAAGCTGCCAAATAGCCGATTCTTCATCAACCTCAAGCTTAGAAGTTGTCAAATCCTGAAGAATCATCAAGCTGCCAAATAGCCGATTCTTCATCAACCTCAAGTCTAGAAGTTGTCAAACTCCGAAGAGTCATCAAGCTGCCAAATAGCCGACATCTTCACCAAATCCAAATCTCAAATACCCGTTACGTGATCAACCCGCTTAACCCTCAAGAACAAGTGCTTGTCACCCTTGAGTTAAACCTAAATTCGGAGATAGAATCAAAGGAGTTCACAAAGATTGTAACCCGCATTCGCATTTGATTAAATTAAATTATTCTTTGTACACGTGTTGTTCTGTTATTTGTTACAGATATTTTCGTGTTTACAATCAGTTTGTATCGTTTCAATTAGTCAGAATAATCTCTATGAAATAAAATAATAATGCATGTGTGAATCGAGTAATATATATATATGGTTTAGGGTTTAGTCAGTTAAATCAATTAACCTACTTCAGAGTTTAGGGTTTATATATAAATTTTTCAAGCAATAATATTTTTTAACAAATGTTGTACGTACCACGCCTACTACTACTTCTCATCGTCTCAATGATGGGTTCAATGCAATCTTCAGTTAGGGGGAGTCTATTCCTTTGTGAAGGTGGTGATCATCATCCAAAACGTATTCTTCATTTATTTTTTCTTCATTTATATGTGGTTTTGTCTATTTGCAGTGTTTTATTTGGGTGGGATCCTGTTGGGTATGAGCCTTTACATGTTCTTTGAGGAAAAAGAAAAGAACAAAAAAGCATGGATCGATCGAGAATGTCGGGGTTGGGGTTGCTTGAATGCAGCCGCTCACTTCCAGTTGAAGCTGAAAAAGAAGACATATATGCACTAGAGTACATGCAGAAGAGCCAGAGGTGACCATGAGTCCACCCACGTTTGTTTAACCTAAGGTGCCCAGAGAAAAGCTGATCCGATCCTGTTTTAAATTTTCCAAATATAATTAAAGCAAATTCTCACTGCCTCTAAATTCAGAGTAATATTTCCTGTTAAAAAAATAAGATTTTAAAATGCCAATTAACTCAATAAACTCTTAAGATCTATTCTCTCTCTCCTCTTCTCTTCTCACGAAAATCTCACAAGCTCTCCTCGTCCTCCTCCGCCGCTGCCGCCAATCTCAAGCCTCACCGGCTCCTCTCCCTCTCCGGCACCCGTACGGTTCTCTCTCTTTGAATCGCCGACACCCTAAATTCGAATTCTTCTCAAGACTTGGGAGTGGAGACTCTCGATTTGACCGACGAGAAGGCTCTTGCATTGCAGAAGCTCTCTGTCGATTGGTGGCCGGAGATCCGCTCCCCACCGACACCGGTGAATGAATCTCGATCGATATGAAGGAAAGCTGGGTTCTTGTTGTTTATAAGGTTAGAGAGTTTTGTCAAATTAACTTGCTGTGTTCATTTGGTGTGAACACTCGGCCATAGTTTTCAGAGAAGATGTTGGTTCCTAAATCACTTGATCCGCCTCTTCTGAACACTTGTTGTCCCTGTAAATGGGTTGAGATTCCAGGTTGACAATCCTGGAGTTTGTTTATGCATTGCTTTAGGTAGGAATAGCATGATGAGGCTGACGATGCTCTTTACTTATATTTGATTATATGGAATAAGGACATCAGTGTAGTCCATTTCATATACAGTATGGACTTAGTTTTTGCTTCAGCCATATAGGTTCCATTAGCAAGCCGATATATAGGAAGATAGATATCTCTAAGTATACTTGTGATGTTCGTTTGAAAAATGAGTTATCATGAAGATTGAAGTAGATTGCTGCATTGGTATTAATTGGTTGTCCCAATGAGTTTCCACTGGAGAAAACATTAAACTGGTATGTGATGGAGCTATAAAATGCTTACGTAGTTGGAATTACTTATATATCCTGGTACTAATCAGTGTAATGATTGTTTGTCTTCCTCGTTTCAATTTTATATTCCAATGGTCATTAGTAATCTTATCAAAGCATATACATACTGGATTCCCAATTGTGCACCTACCGATTTTATCTTTCATAAGTGCACATACTGGAAATTGTCAAAGGAGAAATAATGGATGGAAATGTATAGGCATCTCTCATCTTTCATGTATACTGCCTCTATTAGGAGGTCCTACTGACTCCAATAGGTGGTCCTACTGCCCCCAGTAGGTGGTCCTCTTGACCCCAGTAGGTGGTCCTGCTGACCCAGTAGGTGGTCCTGCTGACCCAGTAGGAGGTCCTGCTGACCCCAGTAGGAGGTCCTGCTGACCCCAATAAGAGGTCCTACTGACCCTAATAAGTGGTCTTACTGACCTCAATAGGTGGTCATACTGCCCCTAATAGGGACCTGTTATAAGTGACTGAAGCATACAGTTAAGTTCAAGGGTCATATTGCCCTCAATAGGAAGTCTTACTGACCCTAATAGGTGGTCATACTGCCCTCAATAGGGACATGTTATAAGTAACAGAAGCACACAGTTAAGTTCAATGGTCATACTGCCCCTAATAAGAGGTCTTATTGACCCCAATAGACCCCCCAACACACCCCCGACTGCCCCCAATAAACCTCTTGACAAACTCCCTATTGTCACGGATAGACCCTCTACCGTCCCCAATAGACCCCCTACTGCCCCTAATAGACACCCTATCGTCGGAATTCGGTCAACGACCTTCGAAAAGACTTCATATTGCCCCCAATATACGCCCTTCTACTGCCCCCAATATACACCTTATCGCCGGAATCCGGTCAACGGTCCCCGGAGCCCGGTCAACGTCATTGGTCGTGAGAATCCGGTCATAAAAACTTTATTTTATAATAGACTTTTATAATGGTCTATTGTAGTTTATTTAATTCATTAAGGGTATAAATATTTTTGTGCTGTTTAAGTTGGTTCTTAGGAATTTTAAAATCTGATTTTGTTAGTCGGAATAAAATTCTTAAAATTAGAGCTAGTGGGCATTGTCCCTATAATTAAAAGTAGTATGTGGCGAAACATATACTCAAACATTGTAGGCAAGAAAACCCTAGCTATATATACTTACGGTTTGTTTATCATACCATATGGTATGACATACTTATTGCAAATGTGTCAAATTGTATGACACATGAGAGCTTTTGAATGGGTAAATTGTAACACCCCAAATTGAATGAGCTCTACTGCCCCCAATATAACGGAAATTTGAATGAGCCCCTAAATTGAGCCCAGTGGATATTTTGGTCCAAGACTGCATAATAAGTTTTGGGTAACATTTGGGCCAATACATGTGGCCCATTTAATATAAAGCCTTTTAAGTCTCGCGAGCTTCAGGGGCGCGCGAGATGGAGTCAAGCTTCAGGAGCTTGCGGGTTGGTTTGAGTCCGCGGCCCGCGTGAGATAGGTTTCCACAAAGACTGTGACATCTTGCGGGATAAGAACTTTCGTCATTTGAGTCCGCATAGGACTCTACAGTTGGGCAGCGCGGAGGCAGTGACCCACGCGGCTAGACACGTGTCATACAGATGACTGGTATAAGCAAATAAAGCAGTGTCCTGGTGGTATTGGGTTTCAGAGTCCGAATTGGACTATGAATATCTTTCTTTAGGCCGAAGGCAAGCTACTATATAAAGGGGCTCAAAGACTTACATTAGGACACTCTCAAAAATACAACAACTCAATACAAAACAAACTTTCAACCTAGTTGAACCTCTTCGAGCTTCTCAAAAACCCTAACCCTAAGCGTACCGCCGCCTAGGTTTCCCAGAGCCCTTTTGGACTCTACTCCGATCACCCCTAATCTCTCCTTGGTTGCTCTGCTCGCGACACCGTGAGTATCGAATTGCCTTGTGCTTGTAATTCCTTGTCTGCGAGGTGGCACCGGTAACCCCCCGTTTGTTCAAGAAGTCAAGACCTGACGCACCCTACTTCCTTTCCTCGTTCGGGAGGTGGCACACCTGCATCCACACCTTTATTTACTTTGGGTAGCTAGTTACCTCTCTAATCCCTTACTGAGGATCGTGGCCAAAACATTTGGCACGCCCAGTGGGATCGGGAGTACAAGCGATTCACTATAGGGAAACCTGGAGAATCACTATACAGGAAACCTCAAATTTCTTGTCTCAAGCACAGATCACTACGGTACAAACCCCATAACAGCGCGGCTTGCCGATCTCTCACTGCGGAACAGGTCCTTGCTCAGTTTGGTAACACAGACTTTAGCAAGACCACAATGGTAGGCTCGCAGCCCACCCAGAACACAGGATCTGCTCTGCTTATGGAGCAAATCCTCCAGATGTTCGAGGAACTGAAGAGCCGACTCGAGGCCACTGCTACCCGACAGAATGTCATCGAGCTGGCTGAAAAAATCAACGACCTTGCTGAACAGGTTACGAGGGACAAGATCCTTTGGGAAGCAAACCAGCATAACCTCGCCATACTCATCGAGGATTTCAACCAGTTTGCAAGCGAAGTAAGGGAAACCAAAAGCCTGGTTGAAGGTTCCCTCCAACATATCCGAAAGGATTTGGACCAGAACTCGGAAACCATGAAACAAACTGCGGAGACTTTGTCGCTCACTCGCGCGATAGTGAACGAGCAAACTTGTTGCTTGGACGAACACGATACCAAGTTGCACGACCAGCAAAACACATCCTTCTTTGGAAGTAAGAACAACCAGGAAAGGCTTGAAGACTTCAAGGAATGACATGATGATCTGAGTTTGAGGGTCTTACAAGTGGAAGATTCGGTACGGTCTCAAGCACCAAAGAATCCTGCCCTTGACTTGACTAGTGCAGGTGCACCTGAGCTCCCGTCTAGGTACATTCCACCCAATGAGTGCCCTAGGGCTAACGCAAAGGTTGGGACTCAGAAGACCCCTCAATTCGCGTTGGGGGCTAGTTCTTCAAAGACACCACCACCTCTACTTCCTCCGCGCAGCCCTAGAATCACATAGAAGGGCGCTGGTAGCTTTCCTTATCAGGCGACAGGGACACCAGATGACCCGGTTGTAGCTTACTCTAGTCCAACCCCTAAGAATGTCGGGCAGGCTCTTAGCTTCTCTGCATGGCCAAACCATGAAGAGGGAGCAAAACCCACACCTGTGACTGCAGCCGACTGACACCAACTTATCTCCAACATAGTCAAGGAGCAAACCGGAAAAGGTGATGCTGACTTGCAATATCGCGACCCCTACCCTGATAGTGTGGCGCAGTACCCTTTTCCCCACGGGTTTAAAAACATTGTCTTTACAACATTCTCTGGGGAGACAAGGGAAGATGCAGCAACCCATAAGGCCCGCTTCATAGTCCAATGCGGCCAATATAGGAGTAACGATATTCTCAAACTCAAGCTCTTTGGGACTTCTCTGTCCGTAGCTGCTTTCAGTTGGTATTCTAGGTTGAAGCCTGGATCAATTACAGACTGGCCTAAGATGGAGAGATTGTTCCGAGAAACTTATGGCACCATCGAGCCAGAGGTTGGCCTTGACTTCCTCACCCAAATGAGTCAACAAAGCATGGAGTCCGGAGTCTCATTCCTCCAACGCTTTAATATCCAGCAAGCCAAGTGCGACTTCCTACTACCTGAGCAGGAAGCCATCAAGTTGGCTATCTGAGGCCTTGAGCATCGCCAGCGGCTGAAGCACCATGGGGAGCGCTTCACGTCCATGGGTGCCCTCATTAATAAGGTCAGAAGCTATGAACTGATTCTTAACGAGATGGATGAGAAAGCGAATGCCTCTAAAGGGACCTACATGCCAGGAAAGAATAGGACTGTGGGGGCATTGAACTTGCAATCCCCTACTTATGATCCTTATTATCAAAGGCAGGAGGAAGCTGAAGCCACACCAGATTATGACGATGTAGGAGCAGTAGAACTGACTGGGAAGCCATTGGCTCACAAACTGAAGAATCTTAAAATGAGCCGTGAGCCAGTCACCATCCAGTCTTTTGCATGGATCAAGCCCGAATATGAGTCATACACGTATGACGCGAAAAACGCCCATCTGGTCTTTAATGACTTGATTGAGGCGAAGTACGTGCGCCTGGATCACAAGATTCCATCCAAAGAAGAGCTAAAGGACAAGAAGTACTGCACCTTCCACAACGCCTATAATCACGACACTAAAGATTGCGTCAAGCTCCGAGACCAATTGCAGACTTGGCTAAACTCTGGCGCCCTAAAACTGAAGACGCCAGGGAGCACAGCCTCGCTGGTGGATGTGGACCCTTTTCCGCCCGTGGTCGGCATGGTTGAAGTAAACTGGGCCGACCAGCCAGAGGAGAATAACCGCCGCCGGGTGCCGAAGCCAGGCCAACGACGAGTCACATTAGATTTGTCTGAACGTCAAGACGAGAACCCACGCCGGACACCTAAGAGGGACCGCGAGGAAAGCAATGATGACACATTTTGGCCGTCTCGCCAGTATACCTATAACGTCAACCTCGCACACGAGGTTTTGGACGACCTAATTGATGACAGACTCGTTACTGTGGCGAGGGCCTTACCCTACGTCGAATATAAGGAAGGCCGCGTGCACTGCAAGTTCCATGATAGTTGGGGATATCGAACTCGCGATTGCTACCAGCTTCCCGAGCAACTCCAGGATTGGCTCAACCTCAAGTACATTCGCTTTCAGGATAAAGGCGGTTCCATGATCGCGACTGCTGATGTCGCTTGGCCTCGTATCGGCCAGCGTGCGATAACATTGGATATATCTCCAAAAGAGGGTCCGCGCGAACTGCCAGGACGAAACCGCAAGAGACCGGCGAATGACTATACCTTGCTGGCAAACCGAAGTGGAAACCATAACTTGGCAAAGCCATTGGTCGCCAGACTAGAGTGCAACTACCCTTCAAGAAGAGATAAGGGCAAAGCTATTATGAGGGACGATGAACCGTCCCCCGCTAGAAACTACCAACCCATGAGCCCCAGGACTCGCGAAGAGTTGGAACAAAGGATCAAACGCCTCGAGATGTTAGTCCAATCACATTGGACAGACGAAGTGCCTTCATCTCCAGCCTCAAGCGAGATGGACATATCCGACTCCGGCAGCGGGTATCAGGTAAATGAGGCTTTAAGCCCTCGTCAAGGTATCTTGACTGACCCCTACATTCCCCCGACATCCAAATCAGCGATCAAGGAGGGAATATGGTACACACAGCAAGGGGGCATACCAGTTACCATTAGCAGGTCCAAGAAGAGGAAGCTACAGAAAAAGCATGGTAGCATCCTGCGTGCCTTACGAGCTGTCGATGATGGCGCCATACGACCCTCGTAGCTCGCACAAGCATCTGAGCGGATGTGGAGAGAAGCGGAAGGCCTACGCGCAATACTCCAAAGGCCACCGGCAACGCCTCCAAGGGTATGCGCACAGGTAGCAGATGACCCTGCTCCAAAGGCAAACGTCTTATGTTGCCTCACCGTACCACCAAGACAGAATCCTCAGCCTTCCAGACATAGGCAATCTCCGGAGCCGGAAAGAAGGGATCTACAGCCTTCCCGGCGCAGGCCCTCACCAGAGCCTGACCGACAAAGGAAACCGATTCCTCAAACAAGGCGCTGACAATCTCCAGAGCTAGAAAGAAGGAATCCACAGCCCTCCCGACGCAGGCCCTCATCGGAGCTTGACCGAAGACGGGAACCGCTTCCTCAACTAAGGCATCGACAATCGTCGGAAGTCGAACGAAGAAGGGAACCACTCCCTCCAGTAAGGCGAAGATTATTCCCGAACCCAGAGCCCGAGCCAAGACGCGAGTTGTATCGGCCATCACGGCCCCGGGAGCCTCCTCGCCAAAATTTCGAGGAAAGAAGGGAAACACCACAAACACGTCAGCCCTGACCACAAATTAACCCGGAGCCGGGTGCCAAGAAGGAGTCTCGCATCCTCGCCCTTTCTCCGTCAAGGGAAAATGACAATGCCAAGGTTCCTTTAGCCGCGGATAAGAAGCCTGCTGAGGACAACCAGCCCTCGACCAAACTCGTGTGGCGACCACGGCAGATGGAGACTGATGCATCCCCAGGTGCCGAAAGTACCACCTCCAGCCCTAACTTAGCGAATTTGATGGCCCAGCGTTTCCGAGAGAATTCGATGAACGACGAGGTTTATTCCGAGCCTCGCATTGACTTAGACAAAGACCAAGCCGAAGAGCAAGGGGAATCATTCACTTGCAATAAGCTCGAAGTCTCTGCATGGCCTGAGGACGAAGAGTTCGACCTAGCGGAGAGCGTATTCGCTGTGCTCGAAGGAGAACATGGGATCATTGAGACTCCACTGACCCCAGTCCGCGAGCAATTCTCTTTTCAGGTCGGGATGGTGTTTTTCATATCTGAAAGATATGCTCTCCCGCCAAACTCAACATGCAATGCGGCAGATATCTCCAACGGTAGCGAAAATATCTGCGATATGTTCCCGCCTTGTAGCAGCGAAATGGGTCTAGTCTTTGCAGAATCTGAGGATGCTCCACGATTGGAAGCTACGTACAGCGTCACACGCATGCAGAATTTGACTTTCTCCACACCAACCTTGGACATGGCTACTCACATGAGGCCATTATACATTACAGCTGAAGTTGAAGGGATCATGGTCAACAAAGTCATGGTTGATACGGGAGCTGCGGTGAATGTCATAACAACACGTACCATGGGCCTCCTCGGTATCCCGCGCTCAATGATTCAAACCTCATCTCTAACAGTCAAGAACTTCACCGGACAAGTCTCCAGAACTTTAGGCTTGTTATTTCTACGAGTCAAGGTAGGTCCGGCGTCTTGGGTCTATACTTTCTTCGCTGCCGAATGCGCTTCATCCTACAGTATGATCTTAGGTCGCGACTAGATCCATAGAAGTTTTTGTGTGCCTTCCTCTATGCACCATGAACTCATGATATGGGATACTGAGAAACGTGAGGCGGTCCTCATCAAAGTGGATCCGCGTCCTTTCTCCATTTCCACCAACTTCAATGACGCCCGCTACTACAATACTGACTTGGGCCCATTGGACATCTAAGGCGTCGATTCCAAAGAACGACCCTACGGGGTAACGACCTCCAATTTAACGCGATGGGGGCTAACCCAGGCGAGGGACGACTTACAACGTCCTCACACCATCGCGGATCCCCTGCAACCCGTTGATGGATAGTGCCTCCTCAGAAGAAGCACGCGAGGCTGGCGAGTCCTTGTGTGAGAGACTCCTCTCATATTGGGCAGAACGCGAAGCCTACGACATGGTCGCCACTATGGAATACGTAGACGAGATAATGGATTATACCGATACCGAAGAGGAAGTTATTCAGTTAGCTCCCGCTGCTTTGGACGATACGCCACCTCAAGTGTGCGACCCCATTTCGCAAGTTGTCGTAGGGACTGCTGAGAAGCCCCTGTTCATTTCCATTAGTGCTAAGCTGGCGGCGGACGAACGAGAAGCTCTTCTAACTCTCCTACGCGAATATAGGGATTGCTTCACCGAGAAATACGAAGACATGCCTGGTTTGTCACCGGCTGCCCACTAATCCGGAACAGCGTCCAGTCCGCCAAGATGGCTGATTCATGCGAACTGAGATCCAGATCGTAGTCAAGGAAGAGATTGAAAACATGCATCGATCAGGTATCATTCACGTGGCCAAATACAACGAATGGCTATCCAATATTGTGCCCGTCCGCAAGAAGAACGACAAAATGCGTGTCTGTGTTGACTACCGAGACCTTAACAATGCAACGCCCAAGGATATATACCCTATGCCTGTCGCCGACCTCCTCAATGATGTAGCTGCGGGGTATGAAGTGCTATCCTTTATGGACGAAACAGCCGGATACCACCAAATTCTCGTTGCTGAAGAGGATCGTCACAAGACCGCCTTCCGCTGCCTAGGGTTTGCAGGTGCGTTTGAATACGTTGTCATGCCTTTCGGACTCAAGAACACGGGGGCAACGTATCAGCGCGCCATGAACCTTATCTTTCACGACATCTTGGGGAAGCTGATTGAAGTATATATCGATGACGTGGTGGTTAAAACCAAAACATGAGCGACACACATTGAAGACCTTCGACAGGTTTTCACGCGGATGCGACGACATCACCTAAAGATGAACCCCGCCAAATGTGTGTTCTTCGCAGAAGCAGGCGACTTCTTAGGCTTTCTGATCCACCAAAGGGGTATTGAGATCCCCAAAGACAAGGCACAGGCGGTGATAAACGCCTCACCCCCTAGAACTAAGAAAGAGCTCCAACAAATGATCGGGCGAATCAACTTCCTCTGTCGTTTCATTTCAAACGCGGCAGGAAAGGTTCAACCTTTTTCGCCTTTGCTCGAGCTCCAGGGGTCAACCGAGTTCGTATGGGAGCCACAACACCAAGACACCTTCAATCGTATCAAGGACTACCTTACGAACCCTTCTGTTTTGGTTCCACCTCGCCCAGGCGTTCCGCTTAAACTCTACATCGCCACTGCCGATATGTCCATTGGTGGACTCTTGGGACATGACGACGAGAACGGGGTGGAGCACGCCGTTTATTACCTTAGCGGGTTGTTAACCGATTGCGAGATGCGCTACTCTCCAATGGAGAAGTTGTGTCTCGCCCTTTTCTTTGTAGGTTGCAAGCTCCGCCACTACATGTTAGCCTTTACCACTGTGGTGATCGCTCAGATCGATCTCGTCAAATACATGCTTTCCCGACCTATACTACGGGGACGCATAGGCAAATAGATATTGGCTTTGTCTGAATTCTCCCTACAATATGTTCCGCAAAAGGCGGTAAAAGGACAAGCCATAGCGGACTTTCTCGCTCATGACCCACCAACCGAACTAACAGCGTTCCGCGAGTTAGAGTTCGCCGTTGTTTCACTCACCCCATGGACTCTTTACTTTGATGGTTCGCGTACTGAACTCGCTGCAGGTGCCGGGATCGCCATTGAAAACCCTGCAGGAGACAGGTTTTCTTATTCCTTCCAGCTGGATTTTAAATGTACAAATAATCAGGCAGAATACGAAGCGCTCATCATCGGACTGGAAATTTTGCTGGACTTAGGGGTCCGCAAGATTCAGATCTTCGGCGATTCTTTATTGGTTGTCAACCAGTTGGTGGCGAAGTTCAAATGCTTGAGTTCATCTATCGAGCCTTACTTGCGCAAAGCGTTTGATGTATTGGACCGGTTCGATGACGTTCACATCGAGCACATTCCACACGAGTTCAACTTCGCGGCGAATGAGCTCGCCCATATTGCCTCTGGCCTTAGCTTGCGAGACGGAGTGCGCGAACGACTACTCAAGGTTGAACGCCGCACTCTTCCTTCTTTTATTGCTAGGGGGCAATACCAGGCAGACTCTCTTGACATTGCTGCCTTAGACCCTATTGACGAGGACTGGCGGTTACCATTCATCGCCTATCTCACGAACCCTCAAGACGCCACTCATTCACGGCAAATGCGATTTCTCACCCTCAACTTCGTGCTCCGCAATGGTGAGCTTCACCGGCAGGGCGAAGAAGGTAATGACTTCCGCTGCGTGTATGGTTCCGAAGCTAAGCGGCTTATGCAAGAGGTTCATAGCGGGGTTTGTGGTTCGCACCAGGCAGGACCTAAAATGCGTTGGTTAATCCGTTGCCACGGCTATTACTGGCCTGCCATTCTCAAGGATTGTATCACTTTTGCCAAAGGTTGTCAAGATTGCCAGGCTCACGGCCCAGTGCAACACATCCCCAACATTCTGTTGCAGCCGATTATTAAACCATGGCTAGGTCGAGGATGGGCGATAGACTTCATCGGCATTATTCACCCTCATTCCTCCGAGCAGCACAAGTTCCTTATCGTGGCCACCGATTTCTTTACCAAGTGGGTCGAAGCCGAACCACTCAAAGTCGCCTCGGCGACCTCGGTCCGCAACTTTATCTTCTGCAACATTATCTCCCGCTTTGGTGTTCCGGAGTGCATCGTGACGGATCGGAGGGCAGCTTTCATGGCCGATTCTGTGGTCACGTTCCTCAACGGCTATGGTATCAAGCTCCTGCATTCATCCCCCTATTATGCTTAGTCCAATGGTCAGGTGGAGGCGAGCAATAAGGTTATCCTCAGTATCTTACGCAAGATGCTACAAATAAACCCCTGCGTCTCGCATCTAGAGATTTACCTTACCTTGTTGGCCTACCACACTTCCAAGCGCGGTCTGACAGATACCACCCCATATGCTCTCATGTTTGGTCATGATGCCGTCCTTCCTCTTGAGGTTCGCGTCGCTTCGCTTCGCATCCAGGAACAACACCAATTACTTGGTGATGATTACGTTCAGGCAATGTGGCAGGAGCTTGAAGACCTCGATGAACACCGTATCACTGCTTTCAACAATCTCATCCTCAAGAAGCAGCGCGGTTCGCGGTCGTATGATAAAATCACCAGAGGTTGGAGTTATGCCGAGGGCTAAACAGTATGGTGCGCTGTGTTACCACTTGGAGAGAAAACCGAGGGCTGGGGCAAGTGGTCCGCCCGGTGGGAATGACCCTTTATCATTCATCGCATCTTACCTCAGGGGGCATACCACTTGCGAGACCTTGACGACACCATCCACCGCAATCCTATTAATGGTTGTTTCTTAAAGCGCCATATCGCTGGTGTTTGGGAGCGCGCGGATCCTTTACCTCCTCCTGATCCCACGCACATTGTTATTAGTGTTACGCGCCATCGCGCTTACGCTCCATCACCTCACACTAGGGGGCAACCCGAGAGAGAAGCATGTAATTAAATCATTTCCTTGAAAACGTACAAAGTCTAACCAACAGACCAGTACAAGATTGAGGCCTATTCCAGAGGCCCTAAATAAAGTTTTACATGCAATTTGGTTATGCTAATCTCCTCATTCCTCTCTTGATTTCCTGTGTAAACGTGCGAAGTCTAGACAAAAGACAAGTACAAGATTGGGGCCTATTCCAGAGGCCCTACATAAAGAAAATCACATATTTTTCCCTTCTGATACAGGTTTCATAAGCGGTTTTGCGGCCGAAGCAAACACATTAGAAAAATAATGGAATCTGATTACCCTACGCTTAAGCGCATAGATCTACCACGCCTACAAGCGTAGATCTTGGAACGAAGAACGAATAAGAGACGACACACTGGGAGGCTAGAGGTCCACTGGAACAGGGTCCCTCATGCTACCAGCCAAGCTTCGGAGGGTGCTTCAAGGACACTGGCAATCTCCCAAAGCACGAAGGGACGAAGGTCCTCAAAAACCTCACGCGTCGACAGAACAGCAGGCGCAAGGCAGAAGGTACCCAGACCATTTGTTCTTCCAGACGGAGGCTTGGCCTAAGAGTAGATTTTGAAACCCACCTTCGGCCTAAGAGTAGATTTTGAAACTCATCAGGGCAAACGATGAGTAGGAGGAATGGTGGTTTCGCTTTAAGAAGGGATAGAAGGATGAACAAAAAGGAAGAGGGAGCCATAGCGAGGGGGCAAAGAGACTTGATCGATGTCCCAAACCCGGCCAGCGGATTTCTTTTATACAAAGAAAGGACCGATTCCCTTTGACATGTGTCCTGCACGCAGAGCTTTGCTCCGAGATATGGGCTTTAGATAAGGTGAATGCGTGGATCTATAGTGACTTCCTGTTTTCCAAGCAAACAGTCACGCAGAGACCTTTACCCAATCCCAATGGAAAACTTGTTTTGAACCGAGGCATTTATTGTTAGAAATACGAAGGATTCAGCAAGCATGGGACAGAGTTAATGGGTAATAAATACTTAAATAATGCACCTAAAACAAAGGTTCATACATGGGGGCAACAAAAAAGGAAATGAAACTAGACTTTCCTAGAGGCCCTATACAAATCCAGGAGAAGGCCTTTCAAGGCCAACTCCTCAACATCCGCCTGAGCTTGGGCTTCGCCCGCAGTAACAGTGGCTGAGTTCAGAGCTTCTTGAGTTTCCTCTGCGGCTTGTACGCGCGCCTCGACAACTTCAGCCTGCGCGAGTTTTTGGCGAGCTTGAGCAAGCTGAACCTGCAGCTCTGCTATCTGAGCTTTCAAAGTCTCCACTTGCCTAGCATAAATGGTACAGGGGTTTTCTGAAGTTGTTTCAGGAACCTCCATATCTTCAAGCTGGTTCAAAAGAACCACCATTTGGTTGTCTAAGGCTTCGCGAACTCTCTCCTGAGCAGTTGACTGGGCTTCCGCATCATTGACGCGACGAGCTTGCAGCTCGACCGCATTGATCAACTCTAAGGAATTGTCCAGTACAGGGTTACTACTAGCGAGGTGGCGGACCAAGGCACCATGAGCCTCACGAGCGCATCGCACCAACTCAAACACATCCATGTTGGGGCCTTGTCTTATTAGGCCATGAAGAAAGCCTCGGGCCAGGCGAACCGGCTCTGGATCAGCAGGTGGAGTTACCCGAGCTCGGAGACGGGCAGTCCGGGTGGCCAGAGAAGAAGTTGTTCTGGTGGTCAGTTTCACCAGAGAATGAGTGACCGGTTCAATCTCCGAGACAGTTGGCGGGGTCGTGGACGCTATTAACATCTCTCATTCTTCAAGCTCTTGAACGACCGGCTCCAGCCTCGGTGAGGAAGGCATCACCTCTGGTTGAGTCTCCTCTGGTAGAATTGTAGAAGAGGCAGTGAAGTCTGGAGTTGAGACTGGATGGCTGAGTCCTTGGTCCTGAATAGGACCAGGAGAGGACACCAGCATCAAGCTTGAGTCATCCGGCGCACCGTTTGGTGAAGGAGGTTGCTCTTCAGTATCCTCAGGTATAGCGCATGTCTCTTCAGCCACAATCACCTCCGGGACAGGGGTCTCAGTTATACTTGCTTCCCCTTCAGCACTGTAACAGTCCGGCCCAGTCCATTGAGATATTGTCCGCTTTGGGCCCAACGACCCTCACGGTTTTGCTTTTGAGGTTTCACCCCAAAACGCGTCTCAATGTAAGGTGCTAGCTCTGCACATATAAGCATAACAACTTGGCTCCCCCGGGCGATGTGGGACGGATGCACCTACTAGCTTGCTTGCCTAGTCAGGTCATCACAATCCACCCCCCTTTAGGGCCCGACGTCCGCGTCGGCACACTTCCGGCCGGGGACAGGCTCTGATACCAAATGTAACAGTCCGGCCCAGTCCATTGAGATATTGTCCGCTTTGGGCCCAACGACCCTCACGGTTTTGCTTTTGAGGTTTCACCCCAAAACGCGTTTCAATGTAAGGTGCTAGCTCTGCACATATAAGCATAGCAACTTGTCTCCCCCGGGCGATGTGGGACGGATGCACCTACTAGCTTGCTTGCCTAGTCAGGTCATCACAAGCACTGTCGAAGCGGGGGCGAGTGCGGCGATGAACCTACAAATGGAGAGATAGTAAGTCATTGCTGACTTGAACAAATTGGTTATAAGAGGAAAGGACATTTACCAAGCCATGCTCTCGCTAATAGCGCAAGTCTTCCACCATTTCCTCTTCATCGTTAGCAGGACGCTTGCGCGAGCTCTCGCCGCCTGTCGTTCGAGGGATGGTCGAGACAGGCTCATCTTCGGGGTCCGTCGCGGGCTCCTCTTGCACAGTAGCTTTCCCTTTATCTGTCGCAGTTGCAAGTCTCCTGAAAGATCTAAGGCGAGGTGCAGCCTATGAAAGGGGGATAAGCAATTAGAAAGGAAGTCACTTCTTATGAAATAGACAAAAGTGTTGAAAAAATGATAAAGTCATTAACATACCACAGGAGCGGAGTTGCGTTCCCTGATGACGATTCCAGTTGGCCGGCGAGGCACTTGGGCGTTAGGATGCACTACTAGCCTGGGCCTCGTAGCTGCTCTCTGTGATGTCCTTGCCTGTCCACGCGGGGCGTCAAGGACGGCGCGGTCAGATTCCCCATATGTGTCGTATAGGGGAGAGAAGATGGCGGCAAAGCCGTCATCATCTGCATACTCCCAATGATTATCAGAGAGGGAGCGCCACCAAGAGAGGTACGCATGGTCAACACCTAAAGCAGGCTCAATCTCAAGCAGGCCTGGAGTGAGCGGGAAAATGTTCGCTAGCGGAGTGACTCGGTCCGCTTTGCCAATCTTGTGCCAGGATGTATACTTGTTCACTGAATGAAGGAGCGGATAAGGAACCCCTTTGATAAAGCCACGCTGTCTGGCGAAATGATTGGGAGCATACACCTCAAAACCTTGGTCCTCTTAAGCAAGTTGAAGATCGCAGCATGAAACCGCCCTCATAAAGCTCGTCTTGGCATCGGATCCAGAGTCAGGACGAGGAAAGAAGCCCTCCGCTAAGACTTCAGGATGACGCCGGCAAACCATCATGTTTATGGTGGGGGGAGGCTCCAATTGGTTGTAAAGGATGGATAGGCTGGCAAAGAAGGACAAAGGAGTGCGGTTCGTTGGACTTTTGCATACCGCAAACCAAAGCAGTTGGTCCTCTGGTAGAAAGGTTAGCGGGGAACGTTTGCAGAGAGGGAAATATAGCTGCAGCCATAGATCCATGATCCATAGCGGGCCAGCCGGCAGATGGAAAGGCTTCAAGGAGAGTGTGTGCAGGGCCCAATAGAGTGCACCCAATACGGGTTGCCCTAGCCCAACCTCAATTTCGTTGTAGATGGCTTCGGCTAGTTTCGTCCACTTGTCCGTAGGCTTGTGAGCGCTACCACAGAAAATAAATTTATTTAGCCAGTACTCAAAGAAAGCAATACCTCCTTCGTGCCACTCCGCATGCTGGATAAAATAGTTCCTTCAGACTGGGAATGAGGCCTTCAGGGAACGGCGTGCTCCTAGGTTGCAGTTGTAGGTGAACTCAGTTGTCGCAAAATCACCTGGCGCGAATGGCTTCGCGTGGATTGGCAGCCCCTTGATAGCAAGAGTACCCAGCAGGGAGATACTCATCTGCCCAAAGGGAAAGTCGAAAGTGTTGGTGGCGCTGTTCCATAGACACGCTGCTGCAGCGATCGACGCCCTGTCAGTAGAGGAAGGCAGCGAAAAGCTCAAGGCGATAGCCTCGGCTATGCCCACCGCTTCCCAGATCGGCTTATCGGTTTGGAGGCGAGCCTCATACTAAGCTCGTTCTTCGCTGGTGGTGTTCGGCCATTCTCCCACTCGGATGTTGACATGGGAGCGAGCTTGCTGAGCCCAGGTCGCGAAGTCGCCAGGTTCACGACGGTGAGCAAAGATGGGGCGCCGCACGGGGTCGGTGTATGAATTGAGGTCGGCGGCAGAGAAAGGCTGAGAAGGAGTCGGGCCGAGTAGGGCTTGCCCGTTCTCAAGGAAATAGATGGGTGCTCCTTGAGGGGGGTTCGCAGATAAACGCCGACCGAAATTGGTAGACCAACCGATCGCCGCCGTAATGTTGAGATTCGGGTCTCAGACGATTGGTTTGGGAGGCATTGTTTTCTGGGTAGAGTGGTGACGGCAGCGAAGGATTATTTGTTTGTAGGAAGGAAAAGTAAGGGATGGTGTGACGAAATGTTGGGACCCGTTTCATGTTTTTAAAGAGACGAACCGTAACGACTTTTCAATCAAGGGACGGGATAACGCCGATACATCGGGACTTTTCAAATTTCAAATTTCCGTAACGTGCTCTATAAGGCCTTTTCACTTACATGTTTTGGATAAACAAAAGCTCAAGGCCTAGGGGGCAATGTTTGAGCCCAGTGGATATTTTGGTCCAACACTGCATAATAAGTTTTGGGTAACATTTGGGCCAATACCTGTGGCCCATTTAATATAAAGCCTTTTAAGTCTCGCGAGCTTCAGGGGCACGCGAGATGGAGTCAAGCTTCAGGAGCTTTGCAGAAACCAAACCGGACCGGAAACCGAAGTCAACCCGGTCAACCTTTCAAAACGACGTCGTTTTGTTTTGTTTTTTTTTTTTTTTGAAACCCTAAATTCCTAATGAGTAATGAGAGACAGAGAGAGTCTTTGAAAATGACTCTTAGTCTTCGTCTCCTCTCATCCCTCTCGACCTCTCCTATGCTCCTCTAGTCCTCCTTTTTTTCTTTTTCGCCTCCTGCCCTCCTCTCCTCCCTAATTTGATCTCATCTCCACGTTCCGCCACCGGACTCCAGTCCTCCAAGTCTCCAACGTCTCCTCTCCTCTCCTCTCGGCCTGACCATCACAATAAAGAGGGGTAAATTGAACACATCAAAGCGAGGCTCAACTGGTCATGGCCGTGGTCGTGGTGCTGCGATCAGTGCGATGGACAAATCGTCCTCATCTTCTCAGGTATTTTTTTTTCTTTTCAGAATGTACTCATCTTCTCTACTGTATATGAAATTTGGAAAACCATAAGTATTTGTAGAAAAACCATTTTGCTGCGATTCTAGTTCTCAAATAATCTTTAGGTTGTCTATTATAATTGTTTGAAGATACCAACTTGAAATTCTTAGCCGAGCTATACTGTTTTTAGCCAAAAAGGTCTGCTGGTCAGGAAGACAGGAACTGAGGAAGTTAGCAGTTTTTCTCTACTGTATAGGAATTTCGGAAAATCATAAACATTTGTAGAAAATTCCTTTTGCTGCGATTCCAGTTCTCAAATAATATCTAGGTTGTCTATTACAATTGTTATGAAGAGACCAACTTGAAATTCTTAGCGGAGCTATACTGTTTTTAGCCAAAAAGGTCTGCTGGTCAGGAAGACAGGAACTCAGGAAGTTAGCAGTTTTTCTCTACTGTATAGGAATTTTGGAAAATCATAAGTATTTGTAGAAAAATCCTTTCGCTTCAATTCGAGTTCTCAAATAATCTTTAGGTTCTTTGTGACAATTGTTATGCAGAGATCAACTTGAAATTCTTAGCCAAACTATACTGTTTTTAGCCAAAAAGGTCTGCTGGTCAGGAACTCAGGAAGTTAGCAGTTTTTTTCTACTGTATATGAACTTTGGAAAATCATAAATATTTGTAGAAAAATCTTTTTGCTGCGATTCTAGTTCTCAAATAATATTTAGGTTGTCTGTTACAATTATTATTAAGAGACCAACCTGAAATTCTTAGCCGAGCTATACTGTTTTTAGCCAAAAAAGAATGCTGGTCAGGAAGTTAGGCATACATTTTCTGATTTTGTTCCTTTGCTCTTAGTCTCAATGTTTGCTAAATGATTCTTGCTTGATTTGGTCTGTAATACCTAACTTGTTTAAATTGGTTTATTTTTTTATGCAGATGCAAGTTGATAGTGTTGGTGTCGGTGAATCGGCAACTCTGACACCGGTTCCTAGTATGGGTGGATCACAAGCAAGTACCCGTCCTATTCCACAAGATTTTGTAAACCAAGGAGAGGCAATGACCGAGGAAGAATATTTGAGCTCCTTGAAGTTCAAAGAATGGAAGTATTAGGTTGAATATTTATGGACTTTTGAGTTTTACCATATGGAAATATGAAGTATGAACTATGAAGTATAAACTTTATAATTTGTGTTTAAGATGTATGGACTTTAACTATGAACATTCAAACTATTTTTAGTGTTTTGATTGTTTTTGTATACATTTGGTTAGTGGTTATATTGATACATAGTTTTGAAATGCTAAAAGCAAGAAATGTGGAGGAGTTGTTAATTTTTTTGTTACAGTTAAATCATGGTCAGAAAATTTTACAGTTTCTACAAAGTTTTGTAAAAAAAAAAAAAAAAAAAAAAAAAAAAAAAAAAAAAAAACTGAAACCGAACCGGACCGTTGGTTTGGTTCGGTTTTCGGTTAGACTTGTCTAAAAATGAAAAGCCGGGCCAAACATTAATTTCGGTTGGGTTTTCGGTTTAGGCTAAAAACCGAACCGAATCAAACCGAACCCACCCCTAGTTGGATTAAGCTTAAAATGGTAAAGAGGAGGTTGACCCAGTCAAAGAACTCAACTCGGATTTGACCGAGCCCAACCGAGCCTCTCCCTCTCCTCCCTCGTCTCCCTCTGCCGCTGCACTTCTCCAACACAGCACCGCCGTCTCCGGCCACCCCTGGCAACGAGATCGCCACCGAAGTGATCCGTTCCTCCTTCTCAACTCAGTCCATTCCTTAAATCCGGGAGGCATCCACTCTCAACGGAGATCAAAGGAGGAGGACGGCGACTGTGTTCTGCAATTTCCGGCGAGCTCCGGCAAGGATGACGGCTTTGAAGGGTATATTCTTGTCCTCCTCACTTCCCTCTTCCTTTCTATGTCCTTGAATGTGCGAATCGAACCCTAATCTGGAAACCCATTTCTTCTCTTTTCTGGGTTCCGAGCACCTAGCTCCGGCAACCGGTGTTTGATGGTTTGCAACGAGTGCTTCGGGTTTTGCTGGAGCCGATAAGGCTTCATGGTACCTCTTGTCTCCTTCCCGACGACCTGCTAAGCACCAAGAGGCCAAGACGATCGTGTGTGGAGACTTAAGGTGTTGCTGCTGATTTGTGGGAGGAACCACGAACCCGGAATCCGGCAAGAGAGCCACCGTCGGCAAGAGAAACGTTGCTGTTGTCTGAAGGTAATCTTCTTGCATCTAGAGTTGTTGGGTTGCTGCTGTGTTGATTGTGGTTTGAGAAAATTGAAGTATGGTTGCTAAATTCAATGTTTTGGTTGTTGTCGTCGATAATTTGGTGATTCGGAGTTTACAGGGAAGCTATGGTGAAATTCCGGCAAGTATTTCTAGCAAGTCACTGAAATCCGGTAGGGATTCTGGCGAGGCAGTAGTTTCGGCAGAAGAAGATGAGGTAGTTATTGACGTTTCCTTTCTGTTTTGTATCGTTTCAGAAATAGGAAAGTTTGTCAAGTTGTAAACGGAAATCTTTTAAGTGAGGAAAGTTTCTATTTTAGGAAACTTTCCCTTTTTGGAAATTTCCTATTTATGGAAACCCTTTTTGGGTGCCCTTAGCAAATTTCATGGGTTTTCCAGATTCCGGATATTTGAGTCATTGAAATTACATTAGTTTGTTTAATCAAAATCAAGGTTCTCCAAAACGATTTATTTAATCAACGCCTAAATGTTCACGATTAGTAGGGCATTAGAGTAATGACCTGAATTGTTAAGTCGAAGGTTAAACTGGAAAATGTCGAAACATCGTTAGTTGGCCAACTCTAAATCGATTTGTCAAACTTGATCAATTACGGTCTACTTATGAAACCTAGTCAAACTAGGAAGTAGTCAAATCGATAATTATTGGGGTCCGGTCTGATCGATTTGTTCCACTGTTTATCATCAGACGTGGGAATTGGCTAGAGAGGGTGAATAGTTGGAGGCAGTGCTCGAGGAGTATTCCAAGCATTGGAAAGTTTAAGCCTAATACTGTGAGTGGACATTTCTTTTAAATTAAATGCATGCAGAGATTTATTTTAAAGGAATAATTTTATTAGTCATTAATTTATGGAATTTGTTTTCCTCTTGTGAGATATTTTCTGCGAAGTTATTTTTAGAGGTAAATGTTCTTATTTTATTTATTAACTTCGCTATTTTGAGAATTTCCGAAAATGAGATTTTTCAGTGTATATATATGTATATTTATGAGGAGAGTATGTATATAAATGCTATTTAGCTATACGTGTCTGTCCGCCTTAATGATGTAGCAATTAGCCGCCATTATGATGTGACGTGAGCGTGAGACGCAAGTGTAGTAGCCTTATATGAGTGTTTAATTCATATAGGGGGTATGGACACATATATATATATACCCGTCTGTCCACCTTAATGGCGCAGTGAAGAACCGCATTATGGTGTGACGTGAGCGTTAGACGCGAGCGTAGTAGCCCTATATAAATTTCTTTAAATCCATAAATTTATATAGGGGGTATATGGGCGTGTGTAAATACATTGTGATTTTTATTAGAGCTTGAAAGGCTCGATATTTTTCTGAGTTAAGAGTTTCTCTATTTACTGCGTGCATCGAAATTTTCCTGAGGAGATTAAAATAGGAAAACATAAAGTCTTAGTTATTTGTTCGATCCTTGTAACTTTATTTTTGTCCACTCAGTCTAACGTTTTCAAATGTTTTCCCCTGGGCCCTTCAATTTTAAATGCCCAGTTTGCAGGTTAGCTTAGTTGAGGTCGGGCGTACATGTAGTCGAGACATAGTCCATCATATAGCTTCCGCTTATTTGTTTATTCTGTTTCCTTCCTTCTTTGTTAGAGTCGCTCTGAACCAATGAATTGTTTGTTGTGGGATTATATTTAGTCTAATAGTTAAATTGGGGAGCACGAAGGCTCCATGAGTTTATAAGGTTGGAGTTGGAATTTTTAGAAGTGTTTGCAGGGTTGTCTATTTTCAAGGGAGTTTATGCCGAGTTGTCGGTAAATTTTCCTTGGAGGTGGACCCCGTAGTATTTTCTTCGGGTTTCAGGGTGAAATTCGGGGTGGCTCCTGACAGTTGGTATCAAAGCATTAGGTTATTTGATTCCTTCCATTTCTTTAATACTACCTTATATACTTGGTCATACTTAGTGTCTATAGAGTGATGGTCCGACCGCGGCGGATCCGTTAGCATTATATGTTTTAGATGTTTTGTGTTGATTAGGTTTATGAGGTAGTTGTTCTTATCTTATTTATGGATAGTGTTGTGCCATAAAAGTCTACGTCTCTATGAATGTGCCTCTGTACACCAATCTCTTAAGTGTTCATCCTGCTTTGAGTAATGAAAAGGTATATAAATTACGGCTTTTCCAAGGGTCATTGATTTAATATCATAAATTGTTAGAGTTCTGTTGCGAGTTGGGAACTCAAATTGAGAACTCAAAAGCTTGATATCATTTCTTTCTTTGTCCAACAATTGATTGGTCTATGATTAAGGTGCTGGGTTGGGCAGCTTATGTGAATATGTAGTAGGTGAAATGTTTGATTCATGCCTTGGAGTTTTCCATGTTCAGTGGACAAGATTGGAGTCCAAATAGGTTGATGGGAGATCTTGGAATCAATTATGTGATTTAGTGGGAGAGAAGAGTTTGGTGGGAAAGTTCGAAGTAGTTGTGTATTTTATTGATGAAAAATTTAGTTGATTTTTTGGTGAGGTACCCATAGAAATTCCCATAGGTAATTTTTAATGAGTTGTTGCTGACCCTAGTCTTGGGTTAATTAGCCACGGGGAATTTGTGGCTAGTGTTTGGGTTGCAGGAAGTTGCTACATAAAAAGCTATATATCAATTTGGGAAAGTGTTGACTGAAGGCCAATCTTATCGGCTACTTTAACTACAAAAGAAATCAGTTGGGAACATTTTGAGATAGTTCTGGTTATGGCAGCACGTTCTGTTTCCTATCGCTCTAATTGCGGATATGTTCTTATCCTTAGAGCATTCTATTAAGATGGTAGTGGGATTATATTTTCGAAGGGACGGCTACTAGTAGCCGACAAATAGTAAGATTTCTAATGACTTTCGCCAAAAAGGTGGCTTAGCTTAAGTGTCATACCCCGACTCTTAATTTATACATTATTTACTAGCTTGATATTAATAAGAGTTTTACCGTCTTCGTAAATGAGTTTATAGTTTCAAAGGTCCCTAGAGGAGTATTGAGAGACGAATATTTCGAAGAAATTATTCGTAGGAGAAAATTATGACGACCAAAAAAATGGTAAATTTTAGCTAGTAAAACGGTAAATTTTGATTAGGGTATTATTTTTGTGGTGTTATTTTGGAGTTGGGTTTGTATTGGAGTTGGTTTTTAACTTTGGGATCGGGTCAATTTGGAGGGGAAAAGCCCAAACACTTTCTTCACTCTCTCTCTCCTCTCCCCCGAGCTCTCCCTCTCCGCCGGAAATCCCGACCTCCGCCCGCCGTCGTCAAACCGAGCTAGGCCACCGCACCGGTCCCGTTTGGACCGCCGTCTCCTCCTCTCTCGTCCTGGGTTGGTGGTAGCGCCTCTCTTGCCGTCCTTCGCTAGATATTACGGCAAGACGCCGCGGTTGTCTTCTCACCGGAACTCTCTCCTGCGAACTCCACAGCCAGAGCTGCTTAGCTCATTAGAAAGCTCTCCTCCCGTGCAGCAAACCCCTAAGAGGTTTCACTCCTTTTTGAGCTAGGTAAGGAGAAATCAGTGATTGAAATTTTAGGGTTTTTCGTAATGTTTTCGTTCGATTGGCATAGTTAGGCTTGGAATTGGTGTTTGTGCCAGTTAGGAAAGTTGTAGAGGAGATTGAGAGGAAGATGCCGTTAAAATTTGGTAGATTAATAGGTCGCCGCTGTTAGGGAGATTTTTATGGTTTTAGATGTGGAATACTAAGGGGAGGTTAATGATGTGAATTTTAGAATTTTTGGAGGAATTTTGGATAGGTTTGGCATTTTTCGAAGTTTGGTATTTTTGCCGTTAATTTGGATAGAATCCGGCCGTTAGATTATTGTTGTTTCGGCCATAGAAGGTGGATTTAAGGCCGCCGGTATTTGTGGTGAAGTTTGGACGGTATCAATTTTAAGATTTGCAAAGTTGGGCAAGGATGAGAGTAGATAAGGCCACATTTAATTTTGCTTATTTTTTTTTATAGCGTTGGTGTATAGTTGAGGATTTAATTATGTTTTTAGATCAGGACGTGAGGAAGCTCGAGCAGAAGAGGTCTCAGACCGACTTCAGGCTTTGGCCTAATTTGTGAGTGGACTCTTGGTTTAAATAATGTGCATGCAATTGTTTATTTGGTTGGAGCATTGGACGTCATTTTTATTTGACGATTTTATTCATTGTGGTGAGTTACCGAAAATGGGATTTTATTAGCCCTATATAGATTATTATTAATTTATATAGGGAGTATGGGCGAATGTAAATACATACATATTTTGATATATAGTTTTGAGCTGAAGAGGCTCGATATTTATGAGATAAGAGATTTATCGTTTGAGGCATGCATTCGTTTTCTTTGAAATAAAAATTGGGAAAGCATAAATGTTGAAAATTATTTTCTTTATTTATTTTTGTCCACTCACTCTAATTTTTGCGAATGTTTTCCCCTGGGCCCTTCGTTTTAAAAATGCCCAGTCTACAGAGTTTGGGTTAGTACGAGTAGAAGACGACGAGGCATAGTTACCCATTTCTCATCCACATTTCACCAGTTGGTTACCTGTTTAACCTACTAGGGTATTTTCCGGCTCCTCTAGTGTTTAGTGGCTCTGAATACTCTTGGGGCTTATCGTATAATTTTTCTGGTGGTGTGCTAAGACCTATGTTTTATTTTAGAATATACGAAATTTGTAATTGTTATATTCTCACTTTCGGATAATTGTGGGTTGATTTGGAGGATGCTTAATAATATTTAGGAAAGTAACTCTTTAGGTAAAGTAACTCTTTAAGTAACTCTTTAGTTTTCTAGGTTTGGGTTGTCCATTTTCAAGGGAGGTTTACCTAGCTTTTCGGTAAATTGATCTTGGAGGTGGACCCCGCAAGACTTACTTCGGGTTTCAGGGTGAAATTCGGGGTGGGTCTTGTCAGTTGGTATCAAAGCTTTAGGTTTCATTTCGTACCTCCTTAGTACTATCATATTTGCTTAAGAAGCACGTAGTTCCTATAGAGTGGTGATCCGACCGCGGCGGATTCACTAGCATTTTATGCTTTGGATGCTATGTGTTATTGGGTATGTGTGATAGTTCTGTTAGTCTTGTGTACAGACTACTAAATATCTTTTTCTTCAGGTAACTATGCCTCCTAGACGTCGACCCCGTGAGGCTACCTCGACCAACGCAAATGAGGGTGATGAGATTAGAGGATTAGTTGATTCCATTGGGGACATGCTGAGAGGTGTCTTAGAGACAGTTCAGCACCTTCCATCTGTTAGTCGTAGTTAGTTAAGATGGCAGTGACTTTTCTGGATGATTCAGCTCATCATTGGTGGACTCTCGCTAGTAGTAATATTGGTGGTGCTCAGAATATGACTTGGGAGCAGTTTAAGACGCTATTCTTGGGTCAGTATTTCAGTCATGCTCATCGTACTAGGATTCAGTCAGATTTTATGAACATGAAGAAGAGGGATGACGAGGGTGTCATAGAGTTTGAGTAGAGGTTCACTACTTTGAGTTATCATATGCCATATCTGGTTCCTGATGAGAGGACCAGGATTGACATGTTCATTGGGGCACTTGGTAGAGTGTATGCAGATAAAATGATAGGTGTTATCTACCCGACCTTTCTTGATGCAGTTAGTGCAGCTATGGCCATTGAGACCATGAGGACACATGGTGTACGATTCCGTGATTACAGTGGCCTTAGCCAGGGTCCATTCAAGAAGGCTACTTCATCATCCGCTTCAGGGTTTTCAACTGGTAGTGGCAGTAGTGGTGGATCGAGTTCTAGTTCTCGGTACAGGGCTAAAGGACATAACAAGAGACCTTTCCGGAGCCAGTTAGGTAGGCAACAGACTGGTCAGTTTGATTTTGGTGGCAGTTTCCAAGGTGGGACATCGGGTGGTCAGACTTTTTCTTTTGATCAGCAGTAGTTTTCTAGGTGCTTTGAGTGTGGTGGTCTGGACCATTTCAAGAGAGATTGTCCCTTATTGGCTCAGAGGACCACCCCCACTCCTACTCAGCCAGCCAGTCAGTCTTCAGCCAGAGGCTCCAGTAGTTGTACTCATGGCAGTTCAGCAGCCAGCGGTGGCTCTCAGCAAGGTAGTGGTCAGCGTGGACGTCCCATGACTCGTGCTAGACTTCATGCTATGACTCAGCAGGAGGGTCGTACTTCTCCATATGTCATCATTGGTACGTTATTAATTTTTGGTCAGTCAGCTTTTACTTTAATTGATCCCGGAGCCACGCATTCATTTATGTCTAATAGATTTGCCCTCCATGCCAATGTGCCATCATCGTCTCTTCCAGGCTAGTGGCATGTGTCTCTACCCTCCGGTGAGGTGATGAGAATAAATTGGATGTTTAGTGGTTGTGAAGTATTGGTGGAATGGACTAAGTTTAAGGCAGATCTAATCCCTTTCGATATTGTGGAGTTTGATGTGATCTTGGGAATGGACTTTTTATAGGCTTATAGAGGTATGGTAGATTGTTTTCGAAAAGAAGTGGTGCTTCAAAGTCCAGATGGATTTGAGGTTGCATTTCAAGGAGAAAGAGATGTTATTTCGAGTTTGTAATACCCCGGAAATTTGATATTAGTTTCTAATATTATTTAAGAATTTTAGAGTTAGAAGTTAGTGTGTTTTTGAGGTTCGAAGGAAGAGCGGAAGTGTTCGGATGCATAAGTTACCCGAAACGGTTCTAGCTTCTTTAAGGGTCATCGAGTTGACTTTTTTTTTTCGTTGGGTTTCTTTAGAAACTTTCTTCATGAAAGTTGTAGAGCTTGCCGATACGAGTTCGTAGACACATGGCACGCGTAAAACGGATGTCGTATGAAAAAGTTATGGTCAGATGAAGTTAGTTTCTTATTTTAGGAAGTGTATAAATAGAAAAAATTGTAGGTTATTTTCAGAAACCCTAAATTTTGCAGAAATACCCCTGCGGTTTCTCTCTCTCTCCCGTCTCCGTTTCCACCTCAAACTTCTTCCGGCCATAACTCGGCCATCCAGCGACGGATTTGGGCGTGCTTGGTATCATTGGAAATCTCTCACTCCCGTCTTTCTATTCATACCAGCTTCACACCCTATGGAGCACTGTGCACAGTGCAGCAAGACCCGCAAGTTACTGTTGCTGCTGGCGGTGAAGCTCCGACCGATTCCGGCGACATCGAGGTTTGAGGCTACCCATTTCTGGAAGTTATTGTCCTTCTGAGCATGATGATACCAGCCTTGAAGCCCAATTTGAAGCGTGGAGCCTTGGAGTTCGAAATGCTTCTTGTTTCGTTCCGGCGACGTTTCTGACCTCTTTCCGACCGAATTGGCTTTGGCCACAGGTATGAAAAGTGTTCCATTTGATGTGACCTACAATTTTGCTGTTGGGAGCTTGCTCAGATTTTGAGGTTGATGGGGGGGGCGCGTGGGGCCCAGTCGACGCCGCCTGTGGTGGCGCGTGGCGGCGCGTCCGGTAGTGTCTGTGGTGTTTTGTAGTGCTACTTAGGTAGTACTCTTCGTTACGATCATGTTGATATGTGGGTTGTAGGTTTTGGTTACCATTTTTTCATGTTAGGACTTTATGTTTAATCCTAGATTTGTGAGAAGTTTTGAGTTTAAGATCTGAGGATTAAAGACAGTTGTTTTGGGTCGTTAAGTTCGACGACCTTAGAAGGTTGTCCTCCTTTGGGCTAAGGTTTAGTTTAAGGGTGTTTTGATATCCTTTGTTACAATGGTTACTTAGGTTGTTAATGGTATTATTTAGGTAACTAGTGAAGTTGATTTTGAGCTGAGCCTTGTTTTTTTGTGAAGACGCAGCGGAAGTATTTAGGTGAGTAAAATCTCACTAAGGTTCACTTTGGGACCAATTATTGATAATTGTTATGAGGATGATTATGATGATTGATTTTTGATGATGATGATTATGATGATGATAATTATTATGAGGATAATTATGATGATTGATTTTTGATGATGATAATTGTTATGATTATGATGATGATGATTATGA
Source organism: Fragaria iinumae (assembly GCA_009720345.1). Taxonomy (NCBI): domain Eukaryota; kingdom Viridiplantae; phylum Streptophyta; class Magnoliopsida; order Rosales; family Rosaceae; genus Fragaria; species Fragaria iinumae. The sequence goes on along the minus strand of CM019117.1, from coordinate 16,405,594 downwards.
TAAAATGATGATGATTTTGATGATGATTATAATTAAAAAAAATTATGTTTTTGTTTGTTTTAAAATATATGAACTTGATCGCCAACGGCTCATAGGTAAGTTAAAACAAGTTTTCCTATTATATGATTATTTTTAAGGTTCTTGTGATCTTAATGTTTTTGGGTATTGATAGATTATTCTTGTGGGGATATCTATGTTTGTTCATATAAATATATCTATAAGGAAAGATATAATTTTTATGATGTGCTCCTTGTGTTCATTGTTGATGATTTTATTATATTGTGATTTGTGGTTTAGATAGTTAAATCGGCTTCCAAGCCTTTAATCGGGTGATTGGTTACGGTTATGATGATTCTACTCTTTTGTGAAATGTTGTGTAGATAGTCAAACTGGGTTCCAAGCCTTTAAATCAGGTGATTAGTTACGGTTATGATGCTTTTATTATTTTGTGATTTGATATTGGATTGTCAAACTGGGTTCCAAGCCTTTGATCGGGTAATTGGTTACGGTTAGGAATAGAGCTCTAGTCCGTCTGTCGGTGTAGGTCATGGGAGGTACCTGAAGGTATCTAGGACCCATGGGTACATAAATTGTTGTTGTAGGTCATGAGAGATATTTATTAATATTTGTGACTCATGGGTACATGTGTTTGTTGTAGGTCATTGGAGATACCTTATTGGTATCTGGGACTCATGGGTACATGTATATTTGTAAAAGTATTGGTTATGTGATTTTAACATTGTTTTTAATTGTTGTCTTTTAACTTCCTTGTTTTGAGTATCTCCTGAACTATGCTTAATGCAGGAGATTCTTTAATCTTATTTGTGTGAATTTTAGTGGACTTCCTGAACTATCCTTTTTGCAGGATTCACTTATGATTTGATTGTTTTGTGATTTGTTGGGTTTTCTTATTTACTCACTTTCGAAATTTATTGTTTTGAGGCGATTCCTGAACTTAGTTCTAAGTAGGAATTACCGGTTTTATCTTATGTGATGTTAGGTTGAGTTATTTTTTTTGGAATTACTCATACGAGCTTTTTAGCTTACCGGGTTTGTTGTTTACAACCCGGTGCACCAATTCATGGTGTAGGGGTTAGACCTGCAGGTGATGATCAGCAGGGTTGAGGCAGAGGCATAGTGGCAAGATTTTAGTTTATGTGCACTTGATTTTATTATATTATGGCAGTTTAGTTTTAAGCTCATGTGAGCGACTTTATTATTACTAGACTTTTGAAGTTGATGTAATTTAAGGAGATATAATGTTTAACTCGGTTGATGAGTTTATTGACATTTACATTTTTAGTTTTTGATTTTGTTTTAGTTGGAAGTTGTAGAGCAGGTTTTGGGATATTAAGTTTTTGAGATTATCATGCCCAAATTTTTTAAAATTTATCCTTCGAAAATTGGGGTGTGACAGAGTTGCTTGATATCAGCTGTTACTGCTAGGAAATTGTTAAATAAAGGTTGTCAGGCATATTTAGCTCACATTGTGGATACAAGTATATGAGTGTTGGGAGTAGAGGATATTCCTGTAGTAAGAGAGTTTCCGGATGTTTTTCCCGAAGAGTTACCTGGTTTGCCTCCTGTAAGGGAGATAGACTTTTCTATTGAGTTACTCCCCGAAACTATGCCTATCTCACAGACACCTTACATAATGGCTTCAGCGGAATTCAAGGAATTAAAGACTCAACTGCAGGAGTTGGTAGATAAGGGTTTTATTCGACCTAGCATGTCTCTATGTGGTGCTTCGGTGTTGTTTGTTAAGAAGAAAGATGGCACCATGAGACTATGCCTTGATTATAGGAAGCTAAATCAAGTCACGATGAAGAAAAAATATCCGTTACCTCGTATTGATGATTTATTTGATCAGTTGAGGGGTGCTTCTGTTTTCTCAAAAATTGACTTGAGATCTGGTTATCATCAGTTGCGGATCCGAGAGAATGACATAGCCAAGACTGCTTTTCGATCACGCTATGGTCATTATGAGTTTGTGGTGATGCCTTTTGGACTTACTAATGCACCCGCTGCGTTCATGGATCTCATGAATAGGGTGTTTAGTCCATATCTTGACCGCTTCGTGATCGTATTCATAGATGACATTTTGGTATACTCAAGAAGTGAGAAGGAGCATGCCAAACATCTAAGAATGATATTGCGGACTTTGAGAAATGCTCAGTTGTATGCCAAGTTCCACAAGTGTAAATTTTGGCTGGATAAAGTGGGGTTCTTGGGTCATGTAGTTTCGGCTGAAGGTGTTAGTGTGGATCCCCAAAAGGTGGAAGCAGTGTCAAATTGGAGAAGACTCACCACTGTGACGGAGATTCGGAGTTTCTTGGAATTAGCAGGCTATTATCGATGCTTTGTGCAAGACTTTTCAAAGATTGCTGGTCCACTTACAAGATTGACCAAGAATGGAGTTAAATTCGAATAATGGTCAGATCAGTGTGAGCAAAGTTGTCAAGAATTAAAGAATCACCTGACTAGTGCTCCTGTTTTAGCACTTCCGGATGATAGTGGGGAGTATGTGGTTTATTGTGATGCTTCTAAACAGTGTCGTACACCTTTATGTTGGAATGAAGTAGGAGAAAAAGAACTTTGTGGTCCTGAGTTAATCCATGATACTAATGAGAAGATTAAAGTGGTCAGAGATAGACTCAAGGCCGCTCAAAGTAGGCAGAAGAGTTATGCAGATGTCCGCAGGAAAGACCTTGAGTTTCAAGTGGGTGATTGGGTGTTCTTGAAACTATCTCCTTGGAAAGGGATAGTACGTTTTGGTAAGTGTGGGAAGCTTAGTCCGAGGTATATTGGCCTTTATGAGATAATAGAGCGAGTTGGCTCACTTGCTTATAGGTTACTTTTGCCTCCAGAATTATCCAGGATACATAATGTGTTTCATATATCCATGCTTCACAAGTATATAACTGATCCCTCTCATGTGTTGCAAGACAAGCCAATTAGTTTGACAAGAGATTTGACCTATGAAGAGGAACCGGTACAGATTCTTGACCGAAAAGAGCAAGTACTGAGGAACAAGACAATCCCACTTGTTAAGGTGCTTTGGAGAAGTCATCAAGTATATGAAGCTACTTGGGAATCAGATGAACAAATGAGGCAGCAGTATCCCTACCTCTTTGATTGACAGTTATGTAAATTTCGAGGACGAAGTTTTTATAAGGAGGGGAGAATTGTCACACCCCGACTCTTAATTTATACCTTATTTACTAGCTTGGTATTAATAAGAGTTTTACCGTCTTCGTAAATGAGTTTATAGTTTCAAAGGTCCCTAGAGGAGTATTGAGGGACGAATATTTCGGAGAAATTATTCGTAGGAGAAAATTATGACGATGGTAAAAATGGTAAATTTTAGCTAGTAAAACGGTAAATTTTGATTAGGGTATTATTTTTGTGGAGTTATTTTAGAGTTGGGTTTGTATTGGAGTGAGTTTTTAAGTTTGGGATCGGGTCAATTTGGAGGGGAAAAGCCCAAACACTTTCTTCACTCTCTCTCTCCTCTCCCCCGAGCTCTCCCTCTCCGCCGGAAATCCCGACCTCCGCCCGCCGTCGTCCGGCCGAGCTAGCCTGCCGCACCGGTCCCATTTGGACCGCCGTCTCCTCCTCTCTCGTCCTGGGTTGGTGGTAGCTAGCGCCTCTTTTGCCGTCGTTCGCTAGATATTACGGCAAGAAGCCACGGCTGTCTTCTCGTCGGAACTCTCTCCTCCGACCGCCACAGCCATAGCTACTTAGCTCGTTGGAAAGCTCTCCTCCCGTGCAGCAAACCCCTAAGAGGTTTCAGTCCTTCTTGAGCTAGGTAAGGAGAAATTGGTGATTGAAATTCTAGGGTTTTTCGTAATGTTTTCGTTCAATTGGCATAGTTAGGCTTGGAATTGGTGTTTTTGCTAGTTAGGAAAGTTGTAGAGGAGATTAAGAGGTAGATGCTGTTAAAATTTGGTAGATATTGGAGGTCGCCGGAGTCGGCCGCTGGCCGCCGCTGTTAGGGGGATTTTTATGGTTTTAGATGTGGAATATTATGGGGAGGTTAATGATGTGAATTTTGGAATTTTTGGAGGAATTTTGGATAGGTTTGGGATTTTTCGAAGTTTGGTATTTTGGTCGTTAATATGGATAGAATCCAGCCGTTAGATTATTGTTGTTTCGGCCGTAGAAGGTGGATTTAAGGCCGCCGGTATTTGTGGTGAAGTTTGGACGGTATCAATTTTAAGATTTGCAAAGTTGGGCAAGGATGAGAGTAGATAAGGCCACATTTAATTTTGCCTATTTTTTTTTATATAAGCGTTGGTATATAGTTGAGGATTTAATTATGTTTTTGGATCAAGACGTGAGGAAGCTCGAGCAGAAGAGGTCTCAGACCGACTTCAGGCTTAGGCCTAATTTGTGAGTGGACTCTTGGTTTAAATAATGTGCATGTAATTGTTTATTTGGTTGGAGCATTGGACGTTATTTTTATTTGACGATTTTATTCATTGTGGTGAGTTACCGAAAATGAGATTTTCGGTAAATTATAATATATTTATGAGGAGAGTATGTATATAAATTCTAGCTAGCCATATGTGTCTGTCCACCTTAATGACATAGTATATAACTTCATTATGGTGTGACGTGAGCGTTAGACGCAAGCGTAGTAGCCTTATATGAGTGTTTAATTCATATAGGGGGTATGGGCACATATTTATACACCCGCCTGTCCACCTTAATGGCGTAGTGTATCACCGCATTAAGGCATGACGTGAGCGTTGGGCGTGAGCGTAGTAGCCCTATATAGATTATTATTAATTTATATAGGGAGTATGGGCGAGTGTAAATACATACATATTTTGATATATAGTTTTGAGCTGAAGAGGCTCAATATTTATGACATAAGAGATTTATCGTTTGAGGCATGCATTCGTTTTTTTTTAAATAAAAATTGGGAAAACATAAATGTTGAAAATTATTTTCTTTATTTATTTTCGTCCACTCACTCTAATTTTTGCGAATGTTTTCCCCTGGGCCCTTCGTTTTAAAAATGCCGAGTCTGCAGAGTTCGGGTTAGTACGAGTAGAAGATGACGAGGCATAGTTACCCATTTCTCAGCCACATTTCACCAGTAGGTTACCTGTTTAACCTACTAGGGTATTTTCCGGCTCCTCTAGTATTTAGTGGCTCTGAATACTCTTGGGGCTTATCGTATAATTTTTCTGGTAGTGTGCTAAGACCAATGTTTTATTTTAAAATATACGAAATTTGTAATTGTTATATTCTCACTTGCGGATAATTGTGGGTTGATTTGGAGGATGCTTAATAATATTTAGGAAAGTAACTCTTTAGTTTTCTAGGTTAGGGTTGTCCATTTTCAAAGGAGGGTTACCTAGCTTTTCGGTAAATTGATCTTGGAGGTGGACCCCGCAAGACTTACTTCGGGTTTTATGGTGAAATTCGGGGTGGGTCTTGTCATTAAGTGGTTAAGGTGTTAAGCATAATGACTAAGATTTTTTTTCCTTGGGTTGTTGGCTTTACAAAAAGTGATTGGTCATAGCGTTGTGACATATTTATTCATGTGTCACAGTGAGAAAATCTTAAGAATTGAATGGTGTCACTAAATGTTTTGAGTTTCAAGCAAGTTTTTAATCGTGGAGTGAGATGTCAGTTCTATTATTTTAATCGTGGGGCCATTATGGATTCCTCCGGAATCCTATGTGTTGAAGTTTGATTTCCGGATATGTTGAGTAATTTGGAAAGACGGTAAATGCAAATGGCTTTCAAACGTAAAGTGGTAGAGTGGAAGAGAGATGGTTGTGGTGTGTTTGGGGATATATAAATTATTCCTGCCGTAGTTTAGGGTAGCAACCATAGAGTTTGAAACCTGTGGGGTTTGAACGCTATAATTTGAAGGTTAGAAATCCTTGTTAGCTTGTCAAATTTTCAAGGTAAATGAAGAATTAATTGTTGTGTCGTTGATAGGGATTATGGTTAATTCAATGGTAATCTTGAGTGAATCGGAGTCCCATTAGGCGACGGACCATTCAACTACAAGTTTTGTTTAGTAGTTTATGAGTTGTGTGAATATGTTGAATAAATGACATGTGTGACGTTGTATATGGCTTGTGGTGTAGACTTGGGAGAGAGGGTTTCCCCTATTGTTTCAAGAAGCGTTTCAAGTCAAGGTTTATTAAGAGTTATATTATTGGGGATAGTAGATATATTGATAAGTTGAGCAATGTCTTTTCTAGGGATCGTGTCGTGGTGGGACCACTTATTGATCCAAGTATGACCTGGGAGGTCATCGTTGGTTGGACAGGTGTACATCTGCTGGCGTCGGTAGTCTTGGCTGTAACCACTATGTTGACTTATGGATTTGCTTCCTTGTTACACTTAAGTTATTCCCTCTCGAGGTAGAGCCAAAGAGTAGCTGGAAGTTTTGATTTATACTTGAGTTTAAGTTTTGGTAGATGGCAAATCCTGGATGGTGGTGATAGCTTTTGAATGGACATTAATTTTGTCGTGCGACAGGTAACTTGGTGTTCTTTGCACGCTCAGCGCGACAGTGGTGGTAAATGCTAAGTTTTGCTTCTGGTTATCACCACTTCTGACGACAAATGTAGTTAATCCAGGTGTAATTTCGTGGTTGTCGATGCATGGGTCAGGAGCTTTTGGGGCTTTGAAATCATAGCGTCAAGTGTGTACAAGAGTTTGACCACAAATGATTCTCGGATCGAAATTTTGTTGTCAAACTAATTATATTTGGAGGTAAAAAGAGAAGTGTGTTAGTTCAGTTCAATGGTTTTGGCATTTAGAATCTTTCTCATGGAATGGCTAAAGTGAGCTGTATAATTTTAACTATTGATTTGTGGTTGCGGTGGAACACGAGTAAGTAGTAAGGCAGGCAGCTTGATTTGACCGTGCTAAATTTTGCGGACATTTTTAGTTAGTTTTGTTTATGGTAAGCAAGAAGGAGGAATATCCCGTTTTCACATGATAGTCATGTTTAGATTATTGCTTAAGTTGTGGTGGAGAGATAATGGGATCAAGAGAGAACTTGAATTCCGATAAGTTGCCAAATTGTATGCAGAAAATTGGTAATGTCATAGTTTTGGGTGGAGAGACCTAATTGACGTAGTTATTGATCACTACATAACTTCATTCCAGCAATTGAGGTAAAAATCTTGTTGGACTAATCGCTTAGGCAGAGCAGGGTTGTCTGGTGGACTTGCGAGAGCCTTGACCCTGCGAAGTATCTCGGTATTAGAAGTGTGATTGTTGTAGTTTGTGCAGTGTTCGAATTCTCAAACTTGTTCTTCTAAAGGGTCTTAATTTGGACCTCCATGAGAATCTTATCAAGTGGTTTTTCAACGTCGAAATCATGCGCATTGTATTGTCGAGTTTGTTACGTGATGTGAGAAGATTTAAGGCCGGCATTGAAATCAAACTCTACTCTTCGAGTGTGTAAGCTATTTTCATTGCATGGAAAAGCGTGAGCATACCTATTGGTATTTGTATTTTGGCCTAGGCACCGTGGAACTATTTTCAATGAATGTTTGCGGTATGCTATAGGTTCATAGTCATATGAGAAAACTGCTACTTATTAGCGAAAGTACGGGAATCGGCGAAGATTCAGATCCTTGAAAAATGTTTTACTCGCGCCGAGGGAGGGATTGGTGAAGCAGAGTCCAGTGTTTTAATTGTAGCGATGCCATGTTTGGATGGGCAGAGTCAAGCCATTAAGTTTCTTAGCGAAATAAAGAGTAAAAGGAAGTTGACCAATAATTATTGACGTTGGCTCGTTCGATTTGAAATTTCGAGGACGAAATTTTTATAAGGGGGGAGATTGTAACACCCCGGACCAAATTTGACCTATTTACCGGGTGTTTCTACAAATTACTGAGAAATTTAACCACGGTCGGTCACTTAGTAAGTTAACACTCTAGTTTATTTTCGAGTTTTTCTCGAAATGTCAAATCCCTCTGTTAAGGTCTCGAAGTCGTATTTTGTATTGACACAAGTTCACCAGTGTTTTCGGATTATTTTTCAGAGCTTCGAGGTATTTTCTTTGATTTATCGAAGGTTTGGTATTATAATTAATTTTCTGAAATTAGAATAACTTTTAATCCAGGCCGTCAGATCCATTAGGGTTTTGATCTGGGCCGTTGGATTAAGCTTAAAAGGGTAAAGAGGAGGTTGACCCAGTCAAAGAACCCAACTCCGGTTTGACCGAGCCCAACCGAGCCTCTCCCTCTCCTCCCTCGTCTCCCTCTGCCGCTGCACCTCTCCAATGCAGCACGGCCGTCTCCGGCCACCCCTGGCGACAAGACCGCCACCGAAGTGATCCCCTCCTCCTCCTCAACTCAGCCCAGTCCTTAAATCCAGGAGGCATCCACTCTCAACGGAGATCGAAGGAAGAGGACGGCGACTGTGTTCTGTAATTTCCGGCGAGCTCCGGCAGGGACGACGGCTTTGAAGGGTATATTCTTGTCCTCCTCACTTCCCTCTTCCTTTCTCTGTCCTTGAATGTGCGAATCGAACCCTAATCTGGAAATCCCTTTCTTCTCTTTTCTGGGTTTCGAGCTCCTAGCTCAGGCGACCGGCATTCGATGGTTTTCGGCGAGTGCTTCGGGTTTGGCTGGAGCTGATGAGGCTTCATGGTACCTCTTGTCTCCTTCCCGACGACCTGCTGAGCACCAAGAGGCCAAGACGATCGTGTGTGGAGACTTGAGGTGTTGCTGTTGCTCTGTGGGAGGAACCACGAACCTGGAATCCGGCAAGAGAGCCACCGCCGGCAAGAGAAGCTTTGTTGTCGTCTGAAGGTAATCTTCTTGCATCTAGAGTTGTTGGGTTGCTGCTGTGTTGATTGTGGTTTGAGAAAATTGGAGTATGGTTGCTAAATTCAATGTTTTGGTTGTTGTCGTCGATAATTTGGTGATTCGGAGTTTACAGGGAAGCTATGGCGAAATTCCAGCAAGTATTTCCGGCAAGTCGCTGAAATCCGGTAGGGATTCCGGCAAGGCAGTAGTTCCGGCAGAAGAAGATGAGGTAGTTATTGACGTTTCCTTTCTATTTTGTATCGTTTCAGAAATAGGAAAGTTTGTCAAGTTGTAAACGGAAATCTTTTAAGTGAGGAAAGTTTCTATTTTATGAAACTTTCCCTTTTTGGAAATTTCCTATTTATAGAAACCCTTTTTAGGTGTCCTTAGCAAATTTAATGGGTTTTCCAAATTAATGTTTTCCGGATATTTGAGTCCTTGAAATTACATTAGTTTGTTTAATCAAAATCAAAGTTCTCCAAAACGATTTATTTAATCAACGCCTAAATGTTAACGATTAGTAGGGCATTAGAGTAATCACCCGAATTGTTAAGTCGAAGGTTAAACTGGAAAATGTCGAAACATCGTTAGTTGGCCAACTCTAAATCAATTGGTCAAACTTGATCAATTATGGTCAACTCAAGAAACCTAGTCAAACTAGGAAGTAGTCGAATCAATAATTATGGGGGTCCGATCTGATCGATTTGTTCTACTGTTTATCAACAGTTTATCAACAGACGTGGGAATTGGCTAGAGATGGTGAATAGTTGGAGGCAGTGCTCAAGGAGTATTCCGAGCATTGGAAAGTTTAAGCCTAATACTGTGAGTGGACATTTCTTTTAAATTAAATGCATGCAGAAATTTATTTTAAAGGGATGATTTTATTGGTCATTAATTTATGGAATTTGTTTTCCTCATGTGAGATATTTTTTGCGAATTTATTTTCGGAGGTAAATGTTCTTATTTTATTTATTAACTTCGCTATTTTGAGAATTTCTGAAAATGAGATTTTCAGTGTATATATATGTATATTTATGAGGAGAGTATGTATATAAATGTTAGCTAGTTATACGTGTCTGTCCGCCTTAATGGTGTAGCAATTAGCCGCCATTATGGTGTGACATGAGCGTGAGACGCAAACGTAGTAGTCATATATGAGTGTTTAATTCATATAGGGGGGGTATGGACACGTATATATACACCCGTCTGTCTACCTTAATGGTGCAGTGAAGAACCGCATTATGGTGTGACGTGAGCGTTAGACGCGAGCGTAGTAGCCCTATATAAATTTCTTTAAATCCATAAATTTATATAGGGGGTATGGGCGTGTGTAAATACATACTGATTTTTATTAGAGTTTGAGAGGCTCGATATTTTTTTGAGTTAAGAGTTTCTCTATTTACTGCGTGCATCGAAATTTTCCTGAGGAGATTAAAATATGAAAGCATAAAGTCTTAGTTATTTGTTCGATCCTTTTAACTTTATTTTTGTCCACTCACTCTAACGTTTTCAAATGTTTTCCCCTGGGCCCTTCGATTTTAAATGCCCAGTTTGCAGGTTAGCTTAGTTGAGGTCGGGCGTACATGGAGTCGAGGCATAGTCCATCATATAGCTTCTGCTTATTTTTTATTCTGTTTCATTCCTTCCTTATTAGAGTCGCTCTGAACTAATGAATTGTTTGTTGTGGGATTATATTTAGTCTAATAGTTAAATTGGGAGATGTTGTGATTTGTAAGGAGCACGAAGGCTCTAGGAGTTTATAAGGTTGGAATTGGAATTTTTAGAAGTGTTTGCAGGTGTTTAATTTAGGAATGATTGTCTATTTTCAAAGGAGGTTATGCCGAGTTGTCTGTAAATTTTCCTTGGAGGTGGACCCCGCAAAATTTACTTCTGGTTTTAGGGTGAAATTCGGGGTGGGTCCTGACATAAATTGTCATTACATGGTCATTTAATGATAGTCACACATTTTTTATGGCATAGTATACCGTATGGTATACTAGAATTTTCCATATACTTAGTACTCGAATTATTTGATGATGTGTGCCTAGCTTACTTCATAGGTTCAAGTCGATGATATATTGATATACATAACATACTGGTTGTATATGCCTGAGCCCGATCGAGTATATGTTAGGCTTCGGAGTCTGGGAGTGTATGTTGGTTATGACTATATGAGAGATCGAGTTCAGATTAAGCACATATAACAGCGGCGGAGATTTGTAGACGTCAAAGAGAGGTAGCGAGTGATCGCAGAAGTAGACAGTTACTGGAATCGATCACAACATCAATATGGCAAGGGTCCCTAACGGATTTTCGTATCTCGCAATATAACCTCAAAGAAAGGCGCACCAATAATGTTTCTAAAGCAATCTGAATCATATACGAATGATTGGTTGTTCAATTCCATCATGCAAAATTGCAAATGGTCCCTAATGGATTTTCGTATCTCGCAACTTGAAGCCAAGTTTGATTGCTTTTACATGTTATTTTCAATCCTTAGCAGCAAGCTTATACAACTAAGCACTACGTGACTGGCTCGATCCTCTTAAGAGTTGCTTGCTCTCTAGCTTCTTTTGGGTGTGAAAGCAATACCCTCAATCATCGATATGATCATGATCACTACCTGTCTACCTCTTCACTATTGGGTCCATATATTAGGGAGATTATAGCAATTAATCTTCCTAAAATTCTATTTGCTCGAGTACTGCTCTACTGCACTGTATATAAATGTGTAATGTGTTTGTTGTTTTTTAAAAGCTAGCTGGTTAGGAAGACGTCAATTTAGTCCAGACCTCCCAATGGAAAACACGCCGGCATGCAACTCGGATTCCTGGAGTCCTGGCTGTCCTGCCCCGCTAAACCACAAGCTTAATAAGCCTGTTTCCCAAAAGGTTCCTTGCTTGATTCTTTGATTCTTGTAACACTTATGATTGAGGACACTCGTTTTGTTTCTCCATCTTGGCTTTAATTCTGCATGGCACATTTTTAGTTTTTACTGACGGAGAAATTAACTTTTTAGCTAGGGGCGTTCGATTCTCAAACCAACTAAAATCGACCTAGGTTAATATGGTTCAATTTCATAATGCCACTTGGAGAGATATATCCACTATATCATTTCCTCCTTACATGCATGTAAACCATAACGAAATGATCAATTATCATACTTAAAGTGGTACCAGCTAGCTAGCTAGATATGGCTGCAGGAGCAGTCACCACATAAGGAAAAGATGGTCGGAGCCAGAGTCGTGAGTTTGTGACATGCACTGGGTGAAAACTTTTCCTCGATCTATGCATGCATTAATATTGATCACAATGAAATATGTCTATTCTCTTATCTTTGAACGTGGAAATCTAGGGATCACAATGACTAGGGCGCGCAATGATTTGGTTTGGATCATCAAAGTGGATACCCAGATAGTGTCCTATACCGTGTTACCCGGGAGCTTTTAACTTTCCGATCACATCCGGGGAAACTCTACGGAGACCAACAATCAGTAACTTTTTTCATTTATGAAAACATAAAATGTTGTTGTGACTCGTGACAATTAATATTATATATGCATAGAGGAGAATCTGACTCAATTAAACTAGCTGAGGCTTTATACTTTTCCTTTAATTATATCGTTCTCAAACACACAAAGCGAGCACTATGAGGTTATATTGCTAAAATAATATATAAGAAGCGAGGTGAAAATAAAAGTTGATATAGGATGTCGGTGAGTTGTGACTTGATTTGTTAAGTAGCTTAACTGACAACTTTAAGGTAATGAGTTCAAACCTCATTAACATATGTAAGTCTGTGTAAGTTATTTAATACGTTTTTTTTTATTTTAAAGAAAAAGTTGATAGAGAATTTCGTAAATGAAAATTAAGGAAAAACCCTAATTTTCTATAAAAAAAAAATATTGTAGTAATATCGATCATGTAATTCACTAGTTGGCCGAGAGCAGATGGAGATATGCAGCTTCAAGCTTTCGAGTTCGAGGTTGGTTTCGTACCCTCCTTATATCTCCTCAAAAAAAAATGTGGGTCGCCCGATCGGTTCGAAGAATAAACCTAGAATGGTGGTTGTCCACCCATGGAAGGTTTCTGCTGCTGGTATGAAGAAGACTAAGAAACGTCGATTCTCAGCAAAACACACATTGGAGATGGGTGAAGGTTCTTTTGGTTCAAGTTCTGCTATGGAGGACACCTCTAGAGGCTTGGTGATGGCGGACTCTAGGGATACTCCCTCTGCGTAAGGCAGTCCCTGAGTCATTATGATCTAATAAGCTAGTTTGCTATACTACAAGAGAAAACCCTTTTAGTGACCAACCTGTTTTGTCACTCATTCTAATTAATTTGTCGCTCGTACCAATGGGTGGGTGACAAAATCATTTTGTCGCTAATTTTGTCGTTGATACTATGTGACTGATTCTTTTTGGTGACAAACTGAAAATTTTGTCACCCAAATGGATCATAGACAAAATCTTGTTTGTCTCTAATTCCATCTATCTTTGTCACAAATACTGTCTACAATTCCCAAAAATAATCACCATATGGCGGGAAATTGACTAGGCTTAAATATGCTACTTCTGCTTTTATTCAGTTTTCATTACTTTTATGAACTTAGATTGATGTATAATCAAAACTAATAACCAAACGAACCAAAAAAAGAAATCACATCATCGAGCACAGTTGAATTTTTATTTGATAAAAAGAATTTTACATTGTCTCCATCATGATAAAACAAACATTCCACTAATAACATAACAATTCTAATCGAACTTCATCTTCCTCATTGCCCAGCAAGCCTCCAGCATTCTCAAAAGTGTGATACATCATGCAACCTCCTAGAACACACTTATTGGTGAGAGCAAGCCATAATTAGGATGAGAGTTTTCATCCATCTTCATGTGAGATCCCTGTTATAGAGTTATAGCATAACAGAATCCAAGTGAAAAGACATTACTCACAGAAACTTAGCAAAAGAGAGGTTAAATAAAATCTGTCTGTGTGCATAAAATTGTAAATTACAGAAAAAATAGGAGATAGGAAGATTTGGTGCTCAACAAATAATGGATGAAACAAACCTCAAGTATGTTTTTCAGAAAACGGTTCTCTGCGTACAAAGACGAATGGTAACTTGATGCAAGGGCATCACTCACAGCGTCATATCCAATTTTTCTTGAAATAGTAGGAACTCGAATAAATTTAACTCTATCAACTTAATGTAGCTCAGTCACTATTGAAAGTCTCAACCTTTACCTAGCATACAATCAGATGCTGTTATAATATCTGGTGTATAAGCATCTTTTGCAAGCTTGATATGGACCCTCCTTGATATAGACCCTGTTGTTTTAAATTGCAAACCAATAAGGATATCCTAGTTTGAAGAAGGTAAACAGAGAATATATATATATACATATACATATAGTTATGGATTAACTCCATGCTAGTTATTATCCCTGTTCATTGCAAACCATGCACTGCAAACCAATAATGATATACTAATTTGAAGAAGGTAAACAATTAATATATATATATATATATATATGCATATAGTTGTGGATTAACTCCATGCTAGTTGTTATCCCTGTTCGGAAGTCAATGACCAGTTTCCTAACCTAACTTACCTGCCACCAGAAATCATATCTTGATTAAGTACTGCTCCAAAGTTCATTAGATTTAGTATGCTGTGGTCTATATTATATTTGTGCTTATAATATGGAAGGATTCTAAATGGATCTGAAATTGATATGGATCTTAAATATATGACAGTGTCATACATCTATTTTTGGAGCTGTACTTATGTCTACATTTTTATAACACATATTTAGATCTAAATATAAATTCAGTTCTAACGTCAGGATTACTGGTATGCAGTTCTTTTTTCTTTTTTTTTCATATTAAAGGATATGAATGTCTGAACTTATATGGATATGGAGATAACTAGCAGATGTTAATAGTATAATCCTAATTGGTACATATACTAACCTTCCTTTGCAGCTTTCTACTTTCTTGTTCATACTGCTACTTTTGAAAACCTTTTAAAAAATGCTTTAGACATGTCAGAGGTTCTTCCACATTTTAATTCCTAGCATGAACACAAATTTTTCCTAAATTTTTACAGTTAACAGAAGATTAAAGGTTTTTCAGTATAAGTATTTAAGAAGTTCTAGTCAGGAAAAACATGTAGAAGATACAATATGAAGACGTACTAGGCTTAGCCATCCACGGGTAAAAACTCCTCCTTCAACTTCCAGCCTGATGGCTGCAAACGAGTACAGAAATATACCAACTACAATTAACAAAATATGGAAGATAACTCACAAAGCGGTAACCATATTGGAACACTAAGGCACAGTAAGATTAATATTATAAACTGACCAAGTAGTGTCTGGGAAATCAACTCAATACTTCAATAATTGTATAACTACAATGTACAATAAGTAATCGTATACCTGGCCACCTAAGTTGAGAATGACTAGTTTGACATCTTCTTCAATTCCAAGTTTCTTCCTCACCTATACCCTGGAAAACAGTGAACTATACACTCAACTCAATTGAGCAATTGAAAAACTTTACAAAAAGATAACCTCCATGTGGGATCTGTGCAACCTAGCTCCTCACAAATAAAGGTACATCAATTACATCACAGAATGCAGGCTCTGCAAAAGTATAAACAAAATAGAAGAAAAATCCATAGAAAACCTAGATCCACATAGAGAAAGGCAAAAAAGACATGGAAGCCACTGTATTCGGGTTTGTACAAAAACAACATACTTGGGCAGTATCCTCAGAGGCAGATCAGGAACTCCAGTCAGAATAATCTTCTACTATCTATATTCAACACAAGGATAATTACCACAGGAAAGATCAGATTTGAAGATGAAACCGTATGATATCAAACCAATACCATGAGAGAATACAGCCATGTATTGGCAGAACCAATTGAGTCAATTGGGGTACCCGATTGCCCCTTATTGAAGTACAATTGAGTAACCCAATATCGACAATCAATTGGAGTACCTGCGAGGGATTTCAACGCATAGAACACCTAATCACAAACTCTAAAGCCTAGAAAAACAATTGAGTCGAAATTTGATCATGCGAGGGGTTTCAACGCAGACACCCATATCGAATCAAATTCGCACAATAAACAAAACTACAGTTGATATATGAGAGAGGAGACCATTGGGCGATATGGAGAATCTAATTATTTACCATGGCGGTTGAATTTTGGCCGTCGAGGTCGAGCTGTGCAGTTTGGACCAGAGGGAAGAGCGAAGACGTGATGAGTGGAGCCCAGCAACTGTTCGAACTCTTTTACTTTTTTTTGATATTTTTATAATGAACTCTTTCGCTTATTTTCTAAATACCCGCGCGGTTACAACGTCGGCTTTTGAGCGACAAAAACAGTTGTCACCCCATCGTCACCCATGAGAGATAAGGCGACAAATTTAGGTTTGTCTCAAATAAATTTGTCACTAAAAGGGTTTTATCTTATAGTAGCATTAGTCTGTTTCTGTTTTTTTCGGTTATTCCGGATTTGGGTTTTGTTTTGTTAGTTCTGTTTTTGGACTTTGTTCTTAAGTGGTTACAATTAATTACTATATGGTAGTCTCATGGATTGATTCTTACGTGGTCCCTGAGGGGTAAGTCAAGTATTTGTAATCTCATTCTTTATTAAATATAAGGCCTGACGTCCTCCCTCTCAAAAAAAAAATTGTAAT
Source organism: Fragaria iinumae (assembly GCA_009720345.1). NCBI lineage: Eukaryota > Viridiplantae > Streptophyta > Magnoliopsida > Rosales > Rosaceae > Fragaria > Fragaria iinumae. Next base: position 16,389,084 of record CM019117.1, on the reverse strand, counting down.
TCAATAGTTAAACTGATAAACTTGATGGGTGGGTGGGTGGATGCATGGAAGTCTTATACCAATATGATAAAAATTAAATGATGTATGCTCTCAAAAAGTTCAGCGAAGCTAAGGGCTACAAAAAAAATCCAATGTGAGAAATTACAGTTTAGTTTGTGCTTGTTTAAACATTTTCGTGCTCTTGCTTTTTGTTTTGTCTCATTTCCTTTTTAGTGTTATAAATGTATAATAATGGCAAAGAATATTCTCATTGGATCGATTCTCTTTTTTCGTAACTTCCTTTTTCTTTTGAAACGATTGGAATCATTTCATTAGGCATAAAGCTAATCACGACCAATAATGATCAATGTATGAGCAATACAAGACAAAGCAAAATACTTAATCAAAATACAACTATGAATTGAAAAAACAAACCGCAAGCTACATCCAAAAATGTGGACATGAAAAAACTAGAAAGCAATGTACCTACTCCATCCTAGCATTGAATCAACTCCCAACGATTAGAGGCCTAAGACCACTCGATGTACCTTTCATCATGAAGTAGAGAGTAAAAACAAACTAGGTTTTGTAGGGATCTTTCCAAATAACACTAGGAAATCAGTCCTCTGCTTCAGATGCAGTTTCTAGCTCTCCCACCACAGAGCTGGATGTCAAGGAATCCGAGGTGACTCATTGGGTCTTCTTCTTGAATCTGCTACCCCGCGGACGACCACGCTTCTTTAGGGATTTCCTGGTATATATGCATGATTCCCAAATTCCCATCAGCACCTACCGAGAACCTTAATTAATTAGGGTTAAGTGGCATTGGGATCATTGTTAGAGCATATTTGGGGCGCTTGCCTTCTACATCATCTTCATCTACCATGCCTTTGCGAACACCAGTGATTTTGGTAAGAGAGGGAAAAGTCAGAACTTCCCGGATTGAAACTGTTTTCTTCTCTTTCGGCACCAAAGGAAGGGTAGGCATTGGGACAGAGAGGAATGCGGCCTAAATTTTTCCTCTCTATAGCAGGTGCGACCCATGTTGTTGTTGATGCCGGAGCTGGCTCTGGTTGTGGTGGTGCTTGTTCACGGGGACAAGAGAGGCCGCCTTGGTTGATCATGATGCAAGTGTGGTATCACCCTAGCAACCTGTCATACCTGAATTGCACAGTAAATACATCTCCAGATAAAACCCTAAGACGTCATTCCGACCTTACCGATTCGTGCAAAGGAAGGGTTAGTCGCACCTGCACCAAACCATGGTTGATACCACGGTTATCCACCTGAAGGACGGGGCCGCTAGTCTCCCCGACTAATCTTGTTGTGGCTATTGTAGTAAGAGTTGTCGGGAGCACTAGTAGAAAAAAAGGCTTAAGCGACGGGTATATTCATATTTCGTCGCTTAGGTACTTCCTAAGCGACGACAACTCATTTTGTCGCTAAAGATACATTTTTCGTCGCTACAATTCTCTTGAGCGACGAAATTATTTTGCCACCTAAGATTCGTCGCCACAGATCCTACTCAGGCGACAGCAAAAATTTTGTCGCAAATTATTTCTGTAGCAACGAAACATTAACCCTTAAGCGACGAATAATTTAGTCGCATAAGATTCATAATTAACCGACAAATTTACATTTCGTCGCTTTATTTTTCACTAAAACGACGGAACTTTTGACTCTTGAGCGACGCAAATGTTTGTCACATGATATCCTGAACTTAACCAACAAATTGAGATTTCGTCGCGTTAGTTTTAGACTAAAGCGACGATAATTTTGACTCTTGAGCGACGAAAAAATTAGTCGCGTGATATCCTGAACCTAAGCGACCAATTTGATTTTCGTCGCTTTAGTGTTTATCTAAAGCGAAGAAAATGTTGACTCTTAAGCGACGAAATTGATTGTCGCATGATATCCTGCACCTACCCGAGAAATTTAATTTTCGTCATCTTAGGTTAACACTAAAGCGACGGTATATATGCTGCTTGTGTAGTTAACGGCATTAAGTTTTTGACATTGCATCGAGATTATGGTTGAAAGACACAAAACAGTGGCGTGATGTGTGTGGGTACGGAAGACGGAGCTGAATATTACGGGGTCGTTATATCTGTTGTCGAGCTAGTGTACGCAACTGGTATGCCAGTTGTGTTATTGAAGTGTAGATGGTTCAACGACCCAAATATACCGAGGAGTACCAAGACGGATCATGGTCTGTTATCAGTGAATGCATGCACAAGCTGGTATGAGAATCAACCGTTTATTGTTGCCACAATGGCAAGACTAGTTTTTTATCTTGATGATTCAAATGAGGGTGGGGGTTGAAAAGTTGTTAACGTGATGTCATATAGAGGTATTTACACTGCAACTACACTTGAGATGGGTATTGCAAATAGAGATATTGAGAATGTCACTCTTGAACCATATCAAGAAGCCTCGACGTCTAATATCCCCGACACGGAGACTATTCGCATCAACAACGACATCCACTTCCAACCATGCGAGTACGTTCCCATTTCTAATTTAGGGTTTGACTTTGGTTCACTTCCATTCATCCGGCCAAACGACGAAGAGGAAGACTCAGACGATCATTCATATGAAGTGAGTGAGGATGATTTAGAAGACAGAGACTACGTTGATAGCAATTGAAAACTCATGATGTGTTAAAACGTCAAATTTTCGATTTAATTATGTCATGAATTTATTATATATGTAATGAATTTATTCTATTATGTTGTGATATGTATTAGTTTCTGATTGATTTAGTTTTATACTTTACTAACATTTTGGATGCAGCGGAAATATAAACGTTGGAATCCATGAACTATTGGAAAAAAGCTCTTAAGAGACGGAATCGTAGCCTAAGTTATCACTTAAGCTACGAAAGTATAACTTTTCGTCGCTTAAGTACCAAAACTTTGTGCGGCACCTACTCCGCCAAAAATTTTAGGAAAATTTGAACCAAATTTTTGAAAGTTTCGTTACCCGCTGCCTGACTTATCATTTCTCCATATTTGAACTCTCTTCCTTCAGACCCTCAGTCATCTCTACGGTATATATTCAGACTCTTCTCTCTCCTCTCTTCTTCAGACTCTCTTCTTCCTCTCCTCTGCCCCAGTTTACAAGACCGAGAGACCCCTAGCTACTCTAGCTGTCCCGGTTCTGCCTTTCCTTCTTCCCTCTGCCTCTCCTCCTTCTTCTTCCCTCTACCTCTCCTCTTGGATCCCTCTGCCTCTCCTCCTGGATCCCTCTGCCTCTCCTTCTTCTTCTTCCCTCTGCCTCTCCTCCTTCTTCTTCCCTCTGCCTCTCCTTCTTCTTCCCTCTACCTCTCCTTCTTCCCTCTGCCTGTCCTCCTTCTTCCCTCTTTGGTTCACCCATGTCGCCAGCGGCTACTTCCAGCCATTTACGCCAGCGGACTCCGCGCTATAGGAACCCCAGCAGACTCTGCGCTATAGGAATCCCAGCGGACTCCGCGAAATAGAACCCAACGGACTCCGCGCTATAGAACCCAGCGGACTCGTCGCTATAGAACCCCATCAGACTCCGCGCAATAGAACCCCAGCGGACTCCGCGCAATAGAACCCAGCGGACTCCGCGCTATAGAACCCAGCGGACTCCGCGCTATAGAACCCCAGCGGACTCCGCGCTATCTCGCCAGAAACATATTTTCAACGGAAATTATTCGTCGCTACATATATAGCGACAAAATAAAATCGTCGCTACATTAAACAGTTTCGTCGCTTTACAATAAAGCGATAAAATAACATACGTCGCTTAAGGAGTTCGGCGACAAAAAAAATTCGTCGCTTAAGAAAATAATTTTGTCGCATTATATCTAGCGACGAAAGAATACTTGTCGCTACAATAAAATGTTTCGTCACTTTACAATAAAGCGACAAAATAACATACGTCGTTTAAGCAGTACAGCGACGAATATTTTTTATCACTTAAGTTATTTTTCGTCGCATTATATCAAGCGACGAAAGTAACTTTATCGCTAAACTAAAAAGTTTCGTCTCTTAACAGTAAAGCCACAAAATAACATTCGTCGCTTGAGCTTTACAGTGACGAATAGCTTTCGTCGCTTAAGGAAATTGTTTCGTCGCTTTAAACTATGGCGACATCAACTATATCCGTCGCCTGTTCCGTTTTTTTAGGCGACAGATAATACGTTTTTGTCGCTTAAATGCCTATGAGACGCGTCATATCCGACGAAGCCTAAGCGACGCCGATTTCGTCACTTAAGTGGTATGGCGACAAAAATTAGCGACGATTTTTTACCGTCGCTTAAGACTTTATTTCTACTAGTGGAGGTTCTGAATTTCAACCCAGATCCACACAAAATCAAGCGGCACCACCATGATGTCAGAGAAACCATCATAGTCGTTGAGAAGGATTATCACCCTTGATAGCCCCAAGGTCCACCTTTCTTCACCCGGATCATATCTCTTTCGTTGGAGAAGGTAAAGAGAAACCTATATCTCCTCTAGCTTGAACTTCCACCGGGGTTGAGATGCGCCACATAGAGCGCACTGCACATCTAAACGCATCAAATGGAACCGGCCTGGCCGTGTTCAGTTTTTCAACAGGGTAATAGCCCAGTGCAACAAAGCCTTTGTTCGAGCACCAGAGATTTCCAAGATCAACAGGTTCATCCTGATTGCAGAGGGAGAGTTTTGAGATGAGTCGGGCAATCATTGAAGCAGCAGAAGTTGTCGTGGTGACTGCCATGGAAGGATGACGCCGCACAACAAAAACCCTAGACTCTGACGAGAGAGAGAGAGAGAGAGAGAGAGAGAGAGAGAGAGAGAGAGAGAGAGAGAGAGAGAGAGAGAGAGAGAGAGCTAGGGTTAAGGCCGTGGTACTTTTGGAAGTAATGCTCCTTTTCGTTACTTCTATTTTTTGCTTGTGTAAGATGTGTTTTGTATCTTTATAAGTGTTTTAACCAAACTGATAAATGAGGAGTGTGGTTTGTAAAATGGGGTATATATGCAATAATTGAAAAAATATTAAGTTCGTAAGTTTGAATCTCTTATATTCACAAAAAATAAATAAAATTAAAAAAGTTTGAATCTCTAATTATTTAGCTAACTTTATGGAATCAGTAATCTTGATACAAGTCGTGATAATATTGCCTCTTGACTTTGCGAAAGATCAGTGATATGGGAGCCGCAACTCCATTCCGATCTTTTGCTTAAAGCAGCTAACATAATGCAATCGAAAATGACTTCCATACAACACAAAAGAAAGCAATACTAGAATGCATATAGCAGTATACGTAATCTCAGCAGCTAGAAAAGGAGTTGAGAAAAGCAACGACGTACTATAACTGCTGATGATTTATATGTTATACTCATACATATATGCATGGTACTCAAAGTATCAAACAATCATAATATAATCCTAGCCAGCAACCAAAACCCTAGAAATTATTGGAGGATAAGCAATCCAGTTGTTCAAATGATGATGGATGGTGCCTGCTTTTGCTAAAGACTTGAATATTTGGTAAGTATGAATGAAGTTTCTGGAAAAACCATTATACATCCATAGCGATCGAGGATGTGAGGGATCAGGGAAAGATAGCCGATCTGCTTAACAGAGACACTACTACTTTTATTTCACTCTATCTCTTTTCGTGGTCCCTTAATTGATGTAAAGGTGTCTTACTAATTATGCTCAACACGTGTTAATTAAGAATTTGATATTAAAGATCGATTGATGCTCCTTTTCATCTGCGAATAAGCCTACAAGGATTATTCTTTTCTCATCATAAGGGACGCAATTGTGATGATAATCTAAGTTTAGAAGTACATTAACTTTAGCTTAAGATTATAACTCGAAAGTCTTGCATGTGGTACTCACCCTGCAATTATTCTTTCAAAGTAGTTCAGATCTCTGAATCTTTGGGTCTCTGTTAACAAAGATTTCAACAAAAAAGATTGGCCAATTTCTCAATGATCTTGAAGAGAAACACAATCATGATCAGAAAAAGAAAATAGCACGTTGTTTCGATGAAGAACGTTTAGATTAGAATGAAATTGGACAACGAATGGTTCGTATAATCGAATGTGACCGGGACTTACAACAAAGGAGTTATGATTATGATTTAAGGAGAGTAATAGAAGTTGTAGACAGATCAGTTTGTTCATAATTGGGTAAGTGTCTATTCGATCTTTAATATATTTTCCAGTAAGTCGAAGCTCTATAGATTCTTGAAGTCTTTAATAAAGTATATAGAAACTATTTAAAGGACCTCCTAGGAGTTTCTTTGCCTCATAATCAATAATGTAGGACTAGTACGTCATCTTATTTATATACAATCTTTTGTCTTTCACGACTGAAAAGAACATGTCAGATCGATAGTCCAGATTTAAAAGAACATGCACCTAGAAGGAACGATAAGATATTTTAACTTGATCAAATGGAAGATTAACATACTGATTAAGTTTTTTCTGCCTCTTATATAAAGGCTTTGGTTTTGTGATCAGGAAGAGGAAGCTTAGGTATAGCAACACCAAATAACTAGCTGAAAGAATGGAAACAGTAGGAAGCAGCAGCAGGAAGCCTTACTTGGTGGTTATTCTGATACAAACAATATATGCAGCTATGTTCTTGCTCTCCAAGGCTGCATTCAATGACGGCATGAACACTTTTGTGTTTGTGTTTTATAGACAGGCTGCTGCAACTCTCTTTTTAGTTCCTCTTGCCCTTTTTTTCGAATGGTAATACTAAACTCCATTTCTTTTCATAATAAGCTCTATCAGAGAGAATAAATACTGATGATGATGATCTTCATCTGCATATATATGATAGGAAAACTGCGCCACCGCTGTCTTTCATGACCTTCTGCAAGATTTTCCTTCTATCATTTTTTGGGTACGTATGTACAATCCATCCATCTGTTATTACGCTTTCAATTCTTGCTACTATAATATACATGCATGTTTAGTTAGGGCCTGCTCTGATTGAGTTGATTAAGATGTAAATACATAAGAGCTCAGTCCAGCCGGTCTGACCAGTCGACCAATCTAGCTACTGAGAATAGCTAGCTAGATAGCCCCTGAGATTGAAACGCAGATCTATAGAGACTGTAGGTTCGAATGAATATTATTAATAACCTCATGTATATTGCTTGAATCTCATAAATATGAAATGATGCGATTTTTTGGCTGATAATCAGCTTAATATTGAGCACAAAAAAAAAAAAAAAGCAAAAAAAAAACTGCCACCAAAATCACAGAGTACTTACATATGCAGAAAACAGGTACTGCGCAATGAATAACAGCACTACGGAGTAGATTTACATACATATTCTTACTCCAAAATTCACTTAAATATTAGATGATGATAGTACGCCAGCAACATGATTTTTCTGTTTTCTTGTTTTGTTTCTGACAAATTGACAATAGTATGTTACTATGTTTACGATGTAATTGTTGACTATAAAGAAAAAAATATGTGGACTTAAGGGACATGTTGCTTTGAATTGTTCTCATAGAAGAAAATCTCAGAATGCAAATGTTTCAGTACTGAAAAGCTTCGCTCTAGTCATCAGTAATATATGAATTTACTATGTTTGTCTTGGGCACGTACAGGATAACTTTAAGCTTGGACATCTATGGCGTTGCCCTTGTTTATACCTCGGCGACTTTGGCTGCTGCAATCACAAACAGCCTTCCTGTCATTACTTTCTTCTTGGCACTTCTACTCAGGTACGTACCAGCTTCTAGCTATATCTAGTACGTTTTCAAAAGCTAGCCTTCCGATCTCCTCAGTTCAAATGTATGTCATCTGCTTTGATCAGCTCATAGAGTCCTCACATGTAAACCCAAGGGTGGTCAATAAGTTAAGGGTTTACGAAGAGGCAAAGGCGGAGCCAGGATTATAGATTAAGGAGGGCCGAGAAGCAAGCTCGACAGCCAATCCAGCAGCAATAACGGAAGCGGCAGAAATCAATGGAGTTACAAAGTAAAAATACATAGTATTTGAAAACTGAATAACTATATATGAATACAATATCTAAAGGTAATTAAGTTTTGTATAATAGACATCATTGTTGCTAAATTGGAAAAAAAAAATTATGAAATTTGGAATACATTAAATATATAGAGAAAGAGATAAATAAGTTCATCAATTACAATGTACATAATAGAATGTATTATTCATTTTATGAATAGAGCTATGATAAGGAAAAACAATTATTCATTTTATAAATAGAGATATGATAAGTGTTCATTAATGTACAAGAAATAAATTGGATAAATTATACTTATATATTAACAACAAATGGTGTTTGTGGTTTAACAAGAAAGGAATGGGGGCCAAACCTTTTAAATTAGGAAGATTTTACTTGTAATTATATCAAACCTTTTAATAACTAATGCATCATTCATAAGTTGGAAAAAATTACTGGGGTGCCTTGGCCTCAATGCATGCTCCGCCCATGCAAAGAGCTTCCTTATTTTCCAGGGCTAATTACCATTAACTACATGTTAGTGGTAATTCTGTAAGGAGTTAGACCTTACGCATCCGCCTTGCGGAAGTTGTTAGTGGTAATTATGTAAAGAGTTAGACCTTACGCATCCGCCTTGCGCACTTCCGCAAGGGAATTTAGATGAAGAAGCTGTTAATATTTACGTTAAAGTGTAGTGGTAATTTTGTAAATTCTTTTAAAGCGAAATAGAGAAGTGTACGCGGCTAGGCGGGTAAGCCAATGAGACCATGCATGTAATATTGAAAGAATGAAACCATACATTTGATCAACAGACTCAAGTATAGGATAATGCCAGGAGACAACATTAGGATCGACGTACGTACAAGTAGGCAATACAAGTCTAAATATCCTTTGTAGTTTTTCCTAAGCAAATACAGCAATCTAACGAGAATATTATCAACATAATTATTATAGAATTTTAAAAAAAATCGATATATATATATAGAAATGACATAACTTTCCCTCACAGGGTGGAAGTATTGAAGCCAAGGACAACCTCCGGTTTGGCGAAGCTTGTAGGCATACTATTTTGCACGGCAGGAGCAGTCACCCTTGCCATATACAAAGGCCCCCATTTCAGTCTCCTGGGGAATCATAATCTCTTTCATCACCATAATATCCAAGAACATGAAGGCCATGTTCCTTCTGGCAAAACATGGATAAAGGGTTGCTTCCTCATGCTCATGTCCAACACCTTTTGGGGCTTGTGGCTTGTTTTTCAGGTGATCCCCTGTTTCATAACTCATTTACTGATTATACTTATGTCTAAGTCAAAATTCTCTTGTATGATTCATATCTCACTTTGAAGGGTCATGATCAAAACTATTTGGGTCAAAGTAATTTCCTATATTGGCAAACACAGAAGACTAGGGAGATATATAGGTTTTTGTTGTGTAAATTAATTGAAATTTTCCTTGGAGATGATATAGGCACGAGTAATGAAAAGCTACCCTTCAAAGCTTCTCTTTACTACCCTACAATGCTTTCTAAGTTCAATCCAGACGTTTGTCATTGCAATCGCTGTTGAGAGAAACCCCTACGAATGGAAGCTTGGATGGAATCTCAAACTCGTTGCCGTAGCTTACTGTGTAAGTACTCTGAAGCCATAATTTTTCTAATAATGTGGATTAGTACTATACTTTAAATATTGGAAATTAATATCAATCTGGCTCGCTGCAGGGAATTGTTGTGACCGGCATTACTTACCATTTACAAGCATGGGTAATCGAGAAGAAGGATCCGGTTTTCTTGGCTATGTCCACACCATTGGCTTTGGTCATCACACTCTTTGCTTCTGCAATTCTCCTTGGAGAAATCATTAGTCTGGGAAGGTGAATGACAATATATGTTTGCTTAGCTACACATATAAATATTCCCTTGAAAATGTAGTCGCATTTTTGGTCACCGTCGTTTCTATTTATGTTTGCAGCATCTTAGGTGGGCTATTATTGGTTGGAGGGCTTTACAGTGTTTTATGGGCGAAGAGCAGAGAGCAAAGTAAAGTTGATGAGAGTTGCTCAGGAGCTGAAGTTCTCAAAGACTCCTCACAACTGAAAGAAACAAAGGAGGACTTTGTTTCTGTAGTGTAAATGCGTAAGAGCAATGCGTAATACGTCATGTTTTGAAATCATATCAATGACATTATTAGTGATATAATGAGGATGTAAATTATGATCTTTTGAGTGGTTCTAACTTCTAACTACATATAACGTAGTGAATTTGGAAGTCCAGTTCAAGCCAATTTTCCAAGATTATAAGCCTATGGTAAGCAGTGCGCAGGGTGAATATTATGAATCCATTCACAATCGCAGGAAAAGATATATAAGAATGAAGAATTAACAGTGTGTTGTGATGCTTAACAGCTTAAGGCCGACACGCTTCTAGGTTAGTCACTTCTGGAACGCTACTGGCCGGCGTGTATATATGTATGTTTAAATGACATCTGAATCAGAGACACAAAAACTGTTCATCTAAAGCTTTAGGAAACAATCTATACTCGGTATATTCAATCTAAAATGTCCCATATGTCCACAAACAGACATAGTGCAGCAGAGAAGTTAATAAGAAACTCAAGTAAAAAAAGATAAAATCAAGAGATACATCAAATAAATTTAAGGAAACAGCAGAAACAAAGTCCTCTCAAAAAAAGATAGGGCAACCTTCCTTACATTAATGTAGCTAGTGAACAGAATTGAAGAAGCACAGCTCATCCATGAGAATGAATTAATCTTTTCCCTCTCATACTGCTTCCTTGGGTTTTTCTTCAGCTACACTTTCTTCCTTTGCTGCTTCGGTCTCTTTTTTTTCTTCGGAATTTTCTTTTGCAATTTTCTCTTCAGCAATTTCCTTGACTTCTTCTGCGATCTTTTCAACAACTTCGGTAATTTTTTGCACCGGAGTTTCAGTGGCTTCTGTATCTGCTGGTGCAGCTTCAATTGCTACCTCAGTGGACTCAGCTGCCTTTGGAGCATCCACAACAACAATTTCAGGGGTAATTTCCTCTAGAGGCTTTACAGTTTCTGATAATTCAGTTGTCTTCACTTTTTCTGTCAACTCCTTCCCTTCTTCATTCTGCCAATTAGTTTCATCAAGTCACAAAACGTTAGAGAACGAATGTATAAATTGCAATGCAAACTGTGGTTTAGCGTATAGATTATTCACACACATTATACGAAAAAGAAGAAAATTATTGATCGATCAATATAAATGCAGATGTATATACTTCAACCGTTATCAGGTACTAACCAACTAAACATTTTCAAGCTAGGGACCCTCAACACCAAACCATTTGAATTAAATCAAGGGAATCGAATGCTCCTAACAACTAGTACAGATAGTCATCTGCGGATTGAATGGTCTATATTCAGAACATATATGGTGGCCATGTACGTTCAAAGTCCACAACGTACTAATCAATCATCGTCTATGGTCATTTTTATTGCGTACTCAAAGTCTACATTTAACCTGCTAGAAGGTTTTAGAAGTCATGTGCACTAAAATTTCAAGCCTTGAGAAAATAGGCGTTGTATATCTAGCTAGCACACTCCATCGATCATCAAGATCCTCAACAAGATCTGGATGCAAGGGAATGCCTGTATATATAGGAACCATGCAGCAGACCACACTTGAATATTTGTGCATCCACTAATTAGCAGATCGATGTGTTTTCTAATTTCTTTACGGATATGGACTACGGATTACGGAAATAATTTTTTCAATTAATCTAAAAGAAACTTGGTCATAGGTCGTAGGTGAGGACTAGGCTAAAGTTGATTTAAATTAGAAAGATAAAATAGATAAAATGCTCGATGAATTGTTCCAGATAAATTCAACAACGCAACCGACGAATTTACACAGAAAAAACATTTGATCAGTGAAACAATCAAAGTGATGGTGGGCCTCCTTAAAACTTTGTTTTGTCATGAGAGGAAGATCGATGTCATGGAATCCAAAGATACCTTGCATTCTGATTCTCCAGGACTTCATAAGTCTCGACAAAGCAATCAACTATATTACGTGATTTATGTCTCATCTTTATTTCAAACTAAACAAGAAAATTTTCAGATAAAAATGTTGCAGATAGAAAGTTACATTTCAGTGTAAAATATCCGAGAATCTGATGGAAAATCCCTAATGCCGACTGGACATAAGACAAGCATAAAGACACGGACCGCCAGCTTAATATATAATTAAGGTTATGCAATTAAATATCAGAGAATAAGTAGGCATCGTGAACAATCAGTGAATGAACTAATCAATAGAAGGACACAAAATGAATGGTCCCGAAGTGGATGACATTAACGTATCAGCGAAACTACTCCAGCTTCGATTATACAGTTTTTTTTTTTGAAGGAATAAATCATTTTGATCAGCTCCATACAGTTCTACACTTAATTTACATTCATATATTTTTGATAAAAAATATACTGTACAGCTATATATTACTGTCCCATAGAATTATATTTTTGATAAAAAAAAAAACGACATGAATTGATCGAACTCCACAATGTAATAAGGACGGGTTTTGTTTTGGTAAATCAAGATCAAATATTGGTAAAATCCATCTTTTGAATAGCTTACCCAAAAAATAACTATGGTCACTAAATGAGAGAGATTAGAATGATCGTTGATCTAGAAAAATTCGGTTATTTTCAAGATTTACTTCTATGAAAGAATCTTTTTGTTTTCCTAGCCTTTAACTGTGTATAAAAATTGTAGGGAATCGTACAAAAAATTTCCAAACAAAAACTCAGAGGATGTGTCATCGGGAAAATTAAAAAAGTTGAAGCATATACATTATACAGAGAGCAAATTCACTTTTGCAAGAACATACTGCTTTGACTAGATCTCTGAATAATTCAGTACAAAATATACAGTATGATCGATGAGCTAGTACTAAACCAGTTCAACTTTTCTGACAAAAAGAAATAACGAGTTAAATTATTTTCATCTTTTTGACAAGAGACTGCGAACTTTGCTTGATAAGAATTAGTTCTCAAAACATATAAAACACAGCACTAAATCAACAAAAACAGTGATCATGACAAAGTTGAAGGAATAATAATTCATGTCTAATGAATTGAATTAATGAAATTTCACCTGGAACAAATTGCTGAGAGACTTGCGTTTATCTTCATCATCATCAACGATCTCCTTGACTGTATCATCACTACCTTCTATCTTCTTCTCCGATTCATCACCAGTCACTACTACCTCCTTCTCCTTCGTCTCGACTACGACTGCTTCTTCCTTGGCCGTCTCCGGAGCCGGCACTGGCGCCTCCACGCCGGCTACCTCCTTCTCCTTTGACACCTTAGGCTTCGTTGCGCATCCTCCCATATTTATCAAACAGATAAACAAAAACCAAGACTGCTACTTAGCTACCTAGCTAGGATGAATGAGAAAGAAGGCACAAAATTAAGAAGTGGGGAGGGGAGAAAGACTGGTTTATAAGGGAAAGCTTAGAGGCTGTGTGGTGGTTCCAACATTTGTTCCAAGGCAAATAAATAATTGTCTGTAATATTCTAATATTATTGCAAATGTTGTAACAGACTAACTTGTATTTATATATATGGAAGGGACCCAGTGCAGGCCTTGCAGAACCTGGAGAACCTACGTGGTGATTGGAAGGTGAAGGGGCCTCTATTGGAAACTAGTTTTTTTTTTTTTTTTTTTTCTGTTTTTTTCTTCTTCTTTAAAATGAAATGATTTATATAGCTTTGAACATTTTGTATATGTTATTATTACAGCGAGGCTGCATAGTATAAACGTCATGATCAGATTCATGTGGAGGCTTCTGAGTTGGCGAAGCTGTTTTCTATATTGCATAGTCCTTGGCATCCCAGGTTGGCCTCGCTGCTCATAAAATGTACAATAATAATTACTAATTTAATTAATTAATTAATTAATTCTGTGCTCTGTGGTACCAAATGTAACTAATGATATATTCAGTTTCAATCATGTAATTAATTTACAGATTTTATTAAATTAGAATCCAATTTGGCTCATAGGATTCTCCAATGTTGGTATATGTCAAAAGCTAGCTAGTGTACCCCATTGCCTATAAGTAAATTATAACTAATAGTTAAGAGTAAGTTTAATTATGTGATGACAAAAAAAAAACTAATGATTCTGTGGTAACCCCTTGGAATATGAAATATACAGAGCAAGGCATGTCACACCCCGGTTCTTAAGTTATTTTACGGTTATTTACCTTTGATATTACTTTGGTCTTTTACCATGATAAGTAACCGTTTACCCTTAAGGACCCTAGGGTTGACTTTTTTTAGGAAAATTATTATGGGAAAACTTTCTTCATGAAAGTTGTAGAAGACGTTAAACAGAGTTCGTGGACACGTGACATGCTTAAAACGGAGTTCGTATGAAAAAATTATGGTCTAAAAACGAAAGTTACTGAGTTGGTAAAAATGGGTAAATTTTTACTAGGCTTATTTTGGGGTGTTTTAAGTGTTGGACCGGGTATTATTGGAGAAGCCCAAAACCGAACCACTCTCTCTCTCTCTTCTCTCTCCTCTCTCCCGAATCTTCCCCGAACCGCTGGACTCCTCACCCACGTTCGCCGCCGTCCGGCCACCACCGACCGCCGGACCAGTCCCGTTCGGACCCCCGCCACCTCCTCTCTCTCCCTAGGCCGGAGATCGTGCACAGGTCACCGCTGAGCGGGAGAAATCCGCTGCCCCGCTGCCGACTGTCTCTTCGCCGGAGCTCCGTCCTCCAGCCACCATAGGCCAAGATTTTTGGCTCAACTTGTAGCCCTCATCTAGGTGAGTAATCCTTCAAAAGGAATCGGCTAAATTTGATTTCGTTAGGGTGGTTTGTATAATTGAAAGTTCTAGGGATTTATGGATGTTTTGATTCGATTATCCTAGTTAGTCTTAGAATTGGACTAAGTGCTAGTTATGAAAGTTGTTGGGTATGATGAGAGGATTATTCTGTTAAAATTTGAGAAGCATTAGAGGTCGCTGGAGAACGGTTGCCGGCGGAGCAGGCTGCGGCGCCGCCCCTTAGGGGCTGGTTTTTCATGTTTTTAAGATGGTATTAAGGAGAGGAGTTTAATGAAATATAGTTTGGAATTTTTGGAGGAGTTTTGTTAATGTTGGGGATTTTTCAATGGTTAAGGATTTTTGTGGTGATTAAAATGGAATATCGGTAATTGGGTTAACCGGTTTTAAAATGTGTATAAGGTTAATTTTTGGTTATCGGTGATGGTGGTGAATCTTGAGTTGTAATGGATTAAGGATGGAGAAAATGGGCAAGGAAGAAGATTGATTTTAGACCCTTAATTTTATGGAATTATTTATTGAAGTTTTAATGTTGAATGGGAATTAATATTAATTATTGTTCAGGACGTGAGGAGGATCATTTGGAGTAAGCATCGGGTCGTTGGCAGGCATAGCCGAGCACTGTGAGTGAACATTTGATTTGAATGTCTTGCATGCAATAAATATTATTAAATTTTCAAATGCATATTGAAGATTTTAATATTTTCTTGGAGTAATGAGTTCCATTCATTTTTTGGGAACTCTCTTAGGCCTTTTATTTGACATGTGGGACATGTCAAATGATTTATTTTATTACGCAATATTTCCAGGTACAGTTGGGAACTGTACTGAGTTTAATGGATTTAGGTACTATCGATTTTATTTTTGGATGATTTTTTGGGATTTATAAATAATTACCGAAAATGAGATTTTCGGTAGTTCTCCATCATAATTTAATGATTTTGACTTGGAAATATTATTATTTATGATTTATATTTGATATTGAAATTGGGTGTATATTTATAAGTTTGAGAATATTTTGACGTGTGAGACACGTTATTGAGTTTTAATACAATTTCTTATGACGATTTTCAAGCACGGTTGGGAACCCTACCATTCGTATGATCTTGGGGAAGATCAGTGGATTTAAGTGTTTTCGTATGTTTTTAGTCATCATAATATAGGGTCGATTGTATTATTTATTGCTAGCTAGCTATTGTTTAGCGTTCCTCATCATATATGAGTAGAGCACTTAGTGTGGGATGCTATTATAGTCTTACCAGCGGTCCTCATCATATGAGAGTAGAGCGCTTAGCGTGGGACGCTATTATTGCCTGGGAGGCAACCGATCGGTATATATATATATTGTTAGCTAGCCATTATATAGCGGTCCTCATCATATGTGAGTAGAGCGCTTAGCGTGGGACGCTATTATAGTCTTATTAGCGTGGGACGCTATTATAGTCTTATCAGCGGTCCTCATCATATGAGAGTAGAGCGCTTAGCGTGGGACGCTGATATAGCCTGGGAGGCACCGACCCGAGCTTGGGAGGCTCCTTTTACATGGTGATAATTCTTCCCCTTATTTATTTTTCTCAGTTATAGTTGAGTAACCAGCGGGGCTGGTTTAGTCATTATTTGAGATTTCTGTTTTATTTAACCAGCGGGGCTGGTTTATCCATTTATTAAGTGAATTCGGATTTAAGGTTTTAAGGACGTTTAAAATTGCGTGCAGCTAAGTTTTTAAAGCTGAAATGTGGGAATGTAATACCCTAGATTTTCATACCATTTTTTCTTGTATTATTCTCATATTTAATGAAGGGTTATTTATGGAAATTTATTTTTGGGTTATGCGTAGTTGAAGTCGGGAGTTTATTTAAAGTGCTTTGACGTTTAAAAGACCAAAAAGTTGACTTTATTTTCCGTAAGTTATCTTTGAAAACTTCCTTCATGAAAGTTGTAGAGCTCGTCAATACGAATTCGTAGACATGCGGCACGCATGAAACGGATGTCGGATGAAGAAGTTATGGTCAGAGGAAGTTAGTTTTCGGGTTTGGAAAGTTTATAAGTAGAAAAATTGTGGGGGACTTATTTGGAAACCCAAATATCAGTTTTTTCTTCTCTCTCTCCCGACCCTCTCTCTCACTCTCTCTTCTCCAACTAATTTCTCTCTCCTCCAGCCACCAAATTGGACGTCGTCGGTTTCGTTGGGTCGGCACGGGTCTCCTCTCCACTGCTGGGGCAGCCTTGCTCGCCGTCAAGCCGCCTGGAGGCCGTCACGAAGCGGCGGAGCTGGTGCTGTTCCGCCGGAAAGTTGGCGATTTTGACGCCGATTTCGGCCAAGTTTAGGTGAGTCTTGCTCTCCTCTCTTTTCTAGAGATGTTCTTACCCCTTTGGTGATCTAGAAATCAAGTTTTGGGGCCGGTTTTGTAGGTTTGGATTTTGTTTTCTCGGTTTATTGCGGGGTGTTTTCCGGCGGGTTCCGGTCAGAATCGGTTGAAACCTCAGGTATTAAAGTTGTTCACCATACTTTAATCTACAAGTTTTATGTTTTGAGTTTCCCCAAATTTTGAAGTTTGGTGGAGGCGCGTGAAGCTCACTCGCCGCCGCTTGTGGCGGCGCGTGGGAGCACTTCCGGGCAGGGCAGAGGCCTTGTTTGTTGTGTTAGCTAGTCCTTGTTGATGTTAGTGTGTTGTTGGTGTGTGAAGATTGAGTTTTGATTAGGTTTTGCATTGTAGGTGCTAAGTTGGTTCTAAGTGTTTGTTAGGTCGGAAACTTGGAAAAAAATTGGTTTTGGAGGTAGTGTGATTGTTATTGAGTGTCCGATGACCTTGGGAGGTCTTGGAGGAAGGATTGCCCTTCTTTGGGCAACCTTTAAGTTAAGGATACTTTGATCCTTGTTGTGTTTTTACTAAGGTTTTAATTGTGTAATTTTAGGTGGTTTGTGAGGTTGTGGTTAGCTTGGCTCTTGCGTTTTTGTGAAGACGCAGTGGGAGTATTTAGGTAAGTAAACCTCACCACGGTTCAATTTTGAACCAAGTTTAATTATGGTCATTTGAGGAGGATAATGATTAGGATGTGATTTAATATTTTGCTATTATTAGTTTTAAAAATATATGAGTTTGATCGTCAACGGCTCATAGGTAAGATAAAACAAGTTTTCTTATGTGTTATTCTAAGGCTCATATGATCATAATTTTATTAAATTGGGAGAAGCTATTTTATTGGAATAATTTATATTGTTCATATAATTATATCCTTGTGAAGGATATAATTTTATGATGTAAATCTTGTAATGTTGATAATGATGTTGTGATTTGATGACTGTTGAATAAATAGCCTAACTGGGTTCCAAGCCTTTAATTAGGTGATTGGTTACGGTTAAGATACTAATTAATATTTTTTTTATTTGGTATTGGACAGTCAAACCGGGTTCCAAGCCTTTGGCCGGGTGATTGGTTACGGTTAGGAATTAGAGCTCTAGTCCGTCTGTCGGTGTAGGTCATGGGAGATACTTGATGGTATCTGAGACCCATGGGTACACATATTGTTGTTGTAGGTCATGATGGGTATTTATTAAATATCTGAGACTCATGAGTACATTTCTTGTTAATGTGTGGTTTTTAATTATTGATCGAATTTCACTTTTTGGTATGTTAGATGTGTTAAATGTGGAGTATATTTTTGAGTTTACTCATACGGGCTTTTTAGCTTACCGGGTTTGTTATTCTACAATCCCGGTGCACCATTTCTTGGTGTAGGGGTTAGACCTGCAGGTGAGGATCGGCATGGATGAGAAGGAGGCGTAGTGGCAGGGTTCTCCTTTTTTTTATCAGACTCTGTATAGTTTTAGTTTTGAATAGACAGTATTTAAGTCATGAGATTGTTCTCATGTTCTTGTTTTGCACATTATGTAAACAAGAAAGTGTAATCTTATTTCAGTGATAGATCTTGTGAAAATTTCTATTATGTAATTGAGTTTTGTTGTTGTTGTTGTTGTTGTTGTTATGTTGTTGTTGACAACAGATTGGGATGTTAATATTTTAAGTTAGATCATGCCAAAATTTTTGAAAATCTCATTCGAAAATTGGGGCGTGACAGGGAAAGTATTTAAATTGGGTTTTTGTTAAATTATTTAAATTATTTTGTCCACTCACTCTAACGTTTTTAAATTACCTTCTCCCGGACCCTTTGGTTTTAAAATGCCCAGTGTGCAGGCTAAGTATAGATGAGGTCGAGCGTACATAGAGTCGAGGCTTAATCCAATAGTCAGAAGCTGCTTCCACTTCATCTTTATTCATGGTTATTCTTTCCTTATTAGATATGCTCTGATAACCAACTAGTGATCTAATGCTGACTTTGTTGTTTAGTTTAGAAGTGTTAAGTAGGATTTTCAGGTAAGGGTTGTCCATTTTCAAGAAAGGTTTAGCCGAATTTGCGGTAAATTTTCCTTAATGGTGGACCTCGCAGGATTTACCACGGGTTTCAGGGTGAAATCCGGGATGGGTCCTGACAAGGCATCTATCTCAATATTTGTGGATAGATTTGATCATCTTCTTCTGTACCCATGATAGATATTATATATGGTATCTCTATTATCTCTAGTCGTATCAAGGAAAAACAATAATCTTTGAATCTTCTAAATATATTTTAGCTGTTAAAGATTTGATCTCTAAGTAATTAATCCAATTCCCGCCATATATTGACCATATTTAACTAGTTTCTTAATTATAATTAAGACATAAATTAGTGCCAATTTAGGAAAATCAGCAAAGAAATTAGTGGCTCATAGATCGGGTCAATTGGTAGGTGTCATCACTCAAGCTCTTTGAGATGATAAAATGGTTGAAATATAATTAGATGCAGAAAGGAATGATATATTTCCCATATATTAATATTGTTAATACATAGCCAAGAACACTTGGCCATGTCGAGAATATGACATGATCACCCGGTCGCCAGAGGCCATTCAGGGCAAGACAACAGCGGCGAGATCTCCATGAACACCTAAAGAGTGAAGGTCCAGCAACAATGCACTCACAACAGCTAAATACCCCCGAAGGGGGAAATGTTGAACATGACCACGGGAATGGTCCCATATCGAAGATAGACGACATAACTCCCAAATACTAGCCTATAAGACAGCCACGAATTCCCAAAAGAGGTAAGTTCATCATTCCTCCCTTACTCCCGTACTATGCAAGTAGTCATCGTGCGCTGACTTAAGCATCAGAGAGTTGAAGATTGGGCCCACCCCGGTCTCGACTCTTGACGCGGTGTTACTTGTGCAGCTACAGGAACTGGAGCCAATAATTCGACCTCCCGTCTGGTGAACTCAGAAAGAGGTAGAAACAATTGGCGCTAGAAGGAGGGCCCCCTCTTGTGGAACTCCCATTTAACTTGGAAAACAAGATGGTGGAAATTGTGGATGATCAGAATGAACTCGGGACTCGGCTGGAGAAAGAATTATTCCAATCTGGCGATACATCTCTTAACCAAGCTACTACAGCCGCAGCCCTAATTAACCATGCCGATGCCGCCACAGCCCTTGAAATTTTGAAAAAAGACTTTCATATGTTCCGAGAGCAAGCAGCTAAAGATAAAGCAGAGGCAGAGGCGTACCGGGTAGGTATTGCCGAGCTGGAAAAAGAACAGTTCTTACTACGAGCCACATTGGATCATCGTAACGTCTACAATGACACCCTGAAACAAGCGGCAAGGGTCACTAGCACCCCCGACCCCACCTTAACATCTCTCTTTCCTAGCCAAGGACAAAACAGTTCCATGAACCCGAGAGGCCCCAACCAAATCATTTATGTAACCCATTCACTCACCCACCCATCCTTTCCACTTCCACCCCCCAACCATCTACAGTTACTAATGAACCCATTTCGCTGATAAATCAGTCCGACCCATCCAATTCACCCATCCCCAATCCCAACTCCACTTGCACCAACACTGCAAACCCGACTCCTCCTCTAGCTCAACAATTATGTCACTTAGCTCGCCTCGCGAATTGAAGGCGTAGAGAGTCACGGGAGTCAGCGACCCCTATTCACGGGATATGGACATCGCCCAAGCCCCTTCATGCCACGGGTGCAAATCAAAAAGAGACCACCCGAGGCCAAACCCTTCAAAGTGGAAAAATATAAGGGTACCAGGGACCCTCATCTCCACCTTGAAACATTCCTCTCCTTGTGCAGCTCCACTCGATACACAGATGTCGTGGCTGGTCATGTTTTCCAAGAAACCTTCTCCGATGAAGCACTCAGTTGGTTCCTTAACTTACCGCCCAACTTCAATGATAATTTTGATCAACACTCGAAACGGTTCCTCAACCGCTTCATATTGCATGCCAGCATTTACCGCAGCATCAATGCCCTGTTTCACATTAAGTAGAAGGAAGGAGAAGGGCTACATGGCTTACTATCCCGCTGACAGTCTGCCACGGCATGTTGTCACAACCTTGAACCACGAGTTGCCGAACAAGCTTTCCGCCAAGCCTTACTTCCCCGCAACTTCCTGATGGAAATCAATAGGAACCCTCCCAGATTGTATGACACCTTAATGGACCTTGTTGTTTGGTGGGCACGTGCAGAGTTTGCCACATTTGGGCATTCCAACCCCACCACCACATTAGCACTCTCAGCCCCACCCCCAAAGCAACACACTCAACAGAAATATGAGCATTATGACAGAGGACAAGACAAGGGCAAACAACATGGCAGTTCCCGGGATAATGGTCAGGCACGGGGCTCGGACCGCCGCCACAGTGGGCAGCAGGGACGAGACCATCTCTACCGGTCCAGAGAGCATAGTCCCCAGCAGCAACAACGACGCTCTTCCCTGCCACCCCGTTACGAGGTCCACACTACCCTGACAATTACATACGAAGATATATGGGCCAAGCACAAAGACCTAAAAGCAAGTATCCAAAAAAGCCCCGGTGGGTAACAGGAAACAAGTATTGTGCTTATCACGATGACAATGGTCACACAATTGAGATATGTCACGGTCTCTGCAATGCAATAGAGCACTCGATCTGGAACGGACAACTCCATCAATATTGCACTCCCACGACAGGAGCTAATGTCATTGAGGTTCATGGCCAAATCCTCACTCTGTATGGGGGAGCCCCACGACTAGCCCCTCGCTAACCTTCTGCAAAAATGCAATGTACAGACCCTTTGGAAATTCATGAAATACACAGAGAAGTCACTACTACCCCATCAACATGGGACCAGGTGTCATTTTACAAAAGGGAAGATATGATAAATTGCCATCACAATGAGCCCTTTATAATCAATGTCCAGGTGGATCACTACAGGTGCCACAAAGCCCTTATAGACACGGGAGCTGCAGTCAGTATGATGTTCGCAGATTGCTATAGAGGACTACGGCGCGACCAAGCTAAGTTATACAACAACCATGATCCTCTTGTCAGCTTCTCGGGAGAGATTGTGCAGCCCTTGGGCTCAAATCGCTTGACAGTGTCAGTAGGGACCAATCCTTGTCGATCCTCTATCACGACATGTTTCTCATAGTTGATTGTCCCTCGTCATATAACCTCATTTTGGGGCGCGACATTATCTGGGGACTACAATGCTTCATTGCAGGGCAAATGTTACTTATGAAAGTACCTACCCCGGGAGGCGTACTAACAATCCACGGGGATAGAGCAGCCATTGAACATTGCCATCTTAATGCCATCCAACAAGGGCGTGGTGCCTATGAAATGTTGCCACTCAGCCCCTCTGAAGCTATTAATGACCCCCAAGACGACCCTGAAGGGAAAGAAAAGAAAAAAAAGAGCCCCAATACCAAACCCAGAAGAGGACACAAAATGGGTCTCCCTGTCACCTAGTGTTCCTGAGAGGAAAGTCTGCATCGACACTAATCTTGACCCGAAACTCCGCCAAAAGCTCATTTCCTTCCTCCAGGATAAACAAGCAGTCTTTTCTTGGTCCTATGCCGACATGCCAGGCATTTCAGCGACTAAAAGAGATCAAGTTCATCCGAGAAGTTTCCAACCCAACATGGGTTTCCAATGTGGTAATGGTCCCGAAACCCAATGGAAAGTGGCGGATGTGTGTCGACTACACCAATCTCAACAAGGCCTGTCCCATGGACATTTTCCCTTTGCCACGGATAGACTAGCTGGTTGATTCCACAGCTGGTTACAAAATGCTCAGCTTTCTGTTCGCCTACTCGGGATATAACCAAATCAAAATGCATCCCACAGACCAGGAACATACTACCTTTTTCACAGACAAGGGATTATACTATTACGGGGTCATGCCTTTTGGCCTCAAGAACGCAGGGGCAACCTATCAAAGGTTAGCCAATGCCATGTTTGAAGAAGAGATTGGAGAACTCATGGAGGTCTATGTGGATGACATGCTAGTCAAAAGTGTGACGAATGATGATCATATCACCAACCTAGACAAGGTCTTCACTAAACTCCTGACCCACGGGATGCGCCTCAACCCACAAAAGTGTATCTTCGCTGTTGGCGGTGGAAAGTTTTTAGGTTTCATGGTCAGTGAAAGGGGAATTGAAGCTAACCCAGAAAAGATACAAGCCATACTTGATATGACTGTTCCGATTACTCGGAACGAGGTCTAGTGCCTCATGGGACGCCTAGTAGCTGTGGCTCGCTTCATCTCCCGTCTCATAAATAAGTGTAACCCATTCTTTCAATTGCTGAAAACCCAGTATAAAGAAAATATCACATTGGGCCCGGAACATGACGATGCATTCAATAACATCAAAGCTTGTCTGGCAGCGGTCCCGCTCCTATCAAAGCCTGTCCTGGGAGATGTGTTGTACCTATATTTGGTTGTTTTCGCTACATCCATCAGCGCTGTGGCAGAGGTTTTGCAGACCCCGAGACTCATTACCCCGATATCGAGAAATTTACTTTAGCCCTAATCACTGTAGCACAGAAACTCCGGCAATACTTCCAAGCCCACACAATTCATGTTCTAACCAATCATCTCTTGCGGCAAATACTACAAAAACCTAAAACATCAGGGCGCGTTGTAAAATAGGCAATTGAGCTGGGTGAGTTTGACATACATTTTAAGCCAAGGACAGCAATAAAAGGGCAGGCAGCTGCAGATTTCATTGCTGAATTCATTCCCCTAGAACACGATAGCCCCACAGAAGACACCCCTCCCCAGGACCGGGTCTGGGAACCCCATGTCGATGGATCCTCAAACAACAGACTAAGTGGAGCAGGAATAATCATCACAGACCCAAAAGGACATTCATAGGAATATGCCCTCCGGTTTAAGTTCAAGGCATCCAACAACATAGCTAAGTATGAGGCCTTGATAGCAGGCATCCAGCTCTGCCGAGAACTCGAGGCCCTGCTGATGGAATTCCTGCAAGTATACAGGGTGGATGTAGTATAGTAAATGGAAGAAAATGGGTTGTCGTTCCCACGAGGATTATTAGTTCTATTCAAATTATGAAATACCTAAACTAACTACACAGAATCAACCACTAACAATCATATTCATGCTTTGATGCAACTAACAGACTCTTTCGTTTCTCTAGATGACAATTCCCGTATCTAAGTCCAGTTACGGCACTTAGACCATAGTTTTCCTTAAGTGTATGATTCTCTCCAGGTACGGCAGAGTTTGTATATCCTAGCATGCAGTCTATCCAGTTACGGCATAAATTTAACATGTAAGTCTCATTACGTTCTAGAAAATAAGAGAATCATGCAAACCATTACTTCAGTTACGACAATAATGTAATTCACAACTCTTAATCACAAGAAGCTAATTTGAATTATATTGCAGGTACGCCTCAAATTCATCTTCTAATTTACTAGATGCAAAGCCCTAAGGTGATCAATCAAAGAACTCAAACATATAGCATCAATTAAAATAGTGACTAAGAATTCATCATAAAGAAACTATAAATCTATTAATCAATCATCAAAAACATAAACAATCATGCTAGGGCATCATCCTAACCCTAGAAAAGATTTAGCAAAACATGACTAAGAAAAACACAACGAAAACATAAAAAGAATGGAAAGGTGAAGGGTGGATGGATCTCTGCTCCTTTAGGCGTCTACAATGTGCTTCTGAGACCTCCCTTTTCATGTGAAATTCGTGCTCCTTTATATAGAGAAGTTTCCTGCTCATCTTTGACTTCATATTTCCTTGTAGAACTTGGATTCAGACTCCTTTCTTGATATGGAATGGGAAAACCTTGAGATATCTCTTGTAGAACTAAGAATACATATACTCCTTGAATCCTCATCTGCATTATTGTCTTTGAAGTTTTAGGGTTGACGGTCTTGTGACACAGAACATGAGTTCTCCACAAAAGCCTTGTAAATCCGAGCAGATTTGCTGATCTGACCTTTCTTCATTCAAACAATCATAACTCAGTCTAGAAGTATCAAAATCGAGATCCGTAAATTTCTACAGAAAGTAAACTTCCGCAGCTTTCCAATGATGTAAGGCTCATAGTCTGATTCGATCCGAGTAATTCCCAGTAATTCGGCAAGGTGTTGAAGTCATTGCACATCGTAGTTTGTGGAAACCATGCGGGAGCTCGGAATCTCATGTTCAAAGCACTCAAAGCGGGGTACTATTGGGCAACATTAGAGCAAGATGCAAAAGCAATTGTCCGAGCATGCCTTCAATGCCACAAATTCGCCAATTTTGCTCATCATCCACCAGTGCCACTATCCCTGATCATCTCGCCAGTCCCTTTCAGTCAGTGGGGACTAGATTTTGTGGGACGGCTATCTATAGCCCCGGGACAACTCAAATTTGCAGTAGTTATTGTGGACTATAACACAAAGTGGATAGAGGCAAAACCCCTTACCACAATTACAACCAAAAAAGTGATAAATTTCCTATGGCGTAACTTATACTGCCGGTTTGGGGTACCACAATCATCATCACAGATAATGGGACACAATTTGACAACGATACATTTAGAGAATTCATGTCCAAACAAGGAACCACAATCTTCTATACCTCCCCAGCACACCCTCAGACTAATGGTCAGGTGGAAGCCACCAACAAGCTCGTCTAACAAAACTTGAAGAAACGCCTGGAGGATGTCAAAGAGTTGTGGGTTGTCAAGCTCCCAGAGTTTCTCTGGACACTTCGTACCACCCCAATATAAGCCACAGGCGAATCCCCATACCTCTTATCCTATGGCAAGGAAGCCGTGATTCCAATAGAAATGGAGGATTCAAGTGAACGTGTCACGACATATGACCCCGAGACAAATTCCACAGGGCTACGCCTCAACATGGAGCTCTTAGAAGAGCACCGAGACAGAGCACACCTCTGTAATGTCAACAACAAACAGAAAATCGCTCAACACTACAACAAGAAAGTTGTCCCTCGCCCCTTGAGGGTAGGTGACTAGGTCATGAAAGAAGTCATTCCTCACCCTACTAGACTCAAAGAAAAATGGGAAGGCCCACTCGAGATAGTTAATGCCCTTGGACCAGCCACATTCTACCTTCGGGACACTGATGGACGAGTACTCCCCAGCCCTTGGAACGCCCGACACCTCCACCTCTACCCCGTTTAACTTATCAGTCCCGCAAACCAGCACAGTAGTCAGCACTTCATAATTTCGTGTACCTTAGCCCCCGTTAGCGGCTCAAACTTAATGTACATTGCCCATTAGCGACCTATCCTAAATGAAGATGTCATATTCTCTTTCCTATAGTGTCATCACAACATACTATATCAAGAACACGACAAAAGAAAAGCAAATCAATCTCATGAACAAAGCCATTCAAATAACAAGTAGAAAGGGAAACAAATGTCAACCTGGACTCCCAGGCAATTTAAAAACTATAAATTGTTCAAACTCAGCTAACCACGCCACGAGCATTAAATATGGTTTAAAAAAGCAAAACAACAATAACAAAAAAAAGGACCAAATAAGGGCAGTCACTTCTCCCCGGAAGAGGTGCCACTAGACTTGTTCACGCTCTCGCCACTCCTCGAGCCACTACCGCACCCACGACTCTGGCTAATATTCAGTGACACCCTCTGCCCATACGCATGCTTAGAACGATCACACGTCACTGGTGGAGCCCTCACTGAAACATTAAGACGCACCAGTGAGCTCACTTGTTGAACTTCGGTGGCAGGAGACTTGCTAGCTGAAGCTTTCTGCACCTCAGAGCGCGGGGGTGCCACAAGTCCAGATGCTCGAGAGTCAACTGGTGGAACAACAGAAGATGCGACCTGAGATACCACCACATGAGTGGATGGAGACATCTCAGGACGCGAAGCCCTCAACAGTGAAGCCGTAACAGTCGCCAAAGGCCAAGGCATGCCCACCCCGGGAACTTCCTTCGGAATAGCAGGTGAGACGGCACGCCAAGCCTCGTGTTGCTTTGCCAAGGATTGCGAGACTTCGGCTTACTTCCTCTGCTCTGGCGTCATCTGCTCCTAGGCCTTCTTCGCAGCATCCTTCTGGGCATACCACTTGCGCATCGCCGGTTCATTTATCCAGCCTACTTGACAACCAGTTTTGCTCAGCTCATCCTGCCCTCTGTTATAAACACTCCTCAGTTGCTGCTTGTACACTTCGCTCTCCCGAAACACCCTTTCTCCTGCGCCGACAGCCCTCCCACACTTGGCCTTCCAGGACATCTCTTGCTCGGCCAGCGCATAAGTCATCCTCGCCACCTCAGCCTCTAGGGACACCACCTTAACAATCGCCACTTCCCCAGCTTCCACCTGCTCATCCTTCTTCTGAATCGTCAACTTCAACTCAGCCACCTCTTTCCCAGATGTAGCAGCTTGGTCTCGGTATATGGTGACGTCCTGCTCTAGCTGTTCGAGATGGTGAAACAGAGCACGGTTGTTCTCCTCAGCCTCTCTCAATTGTTGGCAATTAGCCTCAGCGTTATCCTGTAAGTGAGTAACAGCCCTCTCACTCACAACATACATCAGCAACGTTGCCTGCAAATAGCACAAAAATATAAAACAAAAAAGAGAAAAGGACGAAAAAAAAAAAAACTGAACTACACGGCTACCTACCCGAGTCAACTTCTCCTTGGCGAGACCCACACCAACCAATGGATCAACCTCCTCCAAAGCATGGATGTCACGGGAGCGGTGACGCATGTCATATGCTATTTGCGCCAAGTAAGGCTGCACCTCCCCAGTCCCTTCCAACGCTTGGGTAATCTCAGCGAGGCTTCCCGAGCTCCCGGAACGCCCTTCCTTACGGCACCTCTTTGGTTGACCTTCTCGCGACGACTCAACCCTATCTTTCCTCTTCTGAGTCCTCATCACAACAACCTCTTCTGACTCTTGCACAACATGATCCACCTCTTGAATGATTGAGCGCCAGTCTGATGATCATCCGCGTCCCCCAGAGACATATCCTCTACTCCAATTGGCTCCGAGACTAGCTTTTCCCTCCCCACGGGACCCTGTTCCTATGGGTCCCCATGATCACCACCTTCAGTTTTAGTCACCTCATCATCCACCTCCTGGTCTCCAAGACCCATAGCTTCCACCACCAAGGGAGGCAAGTAAGCATAGTCCTCATCTGTCAGCTTCAACCTCAAGAAATCATCCTCACCTTCCTCAATCTCCACTTTTTTCCCTTCCCCAATCTCCAACTCAATATTGTATCGCTTGGCATGGTCAGCCTCAGCACGCAACCCTTCTAACCCATCCTCACCCAAAACCCTGTCATAGGGACCTTCTTTCTTTCGCGACCCACCATCTCGAGGCATCGTCACTACACCAAACAAAAGAAACAGGGAGTTATACACAAACAAGATAACAAAAAAAAGGTGAAAGCATTCAAGACAAAATACGGACCCAGGACCCGGGCATAACCGAATTGACTATAAATGCCAAGCCGGCATATCTGATACGAGCTCCTAGATTCGAATGCCCATATCACTCGGCGTATACGACGCTCCATCAGCTCGGTTAGCTTATACTCTTGAGACACTACACAAAGTCAGAAGTCAGCAGGGACAACACAGTACAAACAATAAGAAAACATGAGACACAGTACACGGTACCTATTTTCTGAAAGGCCCCGGGTACTCGGAACGGAGGCCCATGCCACTCCTGCAACTGTTCCCTAACAAGGAAACACTTCCGACGCCAGCTCTCATTAGTAGAAGTGGGCGAATCTTCTAGAAGAATTTTAAACTTCCCCCTAGACTTCAGAGTCATGCAACCTCTACTACCCTTCTTAGCACAATACGCCATATGCCAGCAGGCGTTGAACTGCTCATAACAAGGAAACTCTTGCCCTAGCAATCGAAACAACACCCTTGTCCCCAATATCTGCCATAGCATA
Organism: Fragaria iinumae; assembly: GCA_009720345.1. Taxonomy (NCBI): domain Eukaryota; kingdom Viridiplantae; phylum Streptophyta; class Magnoliopsida; order Rosales; family Rosaceae; genus Fragaria; species Fragaria iinumae. The sequence goes on along the minus strand of CM019117.1, from coordinate 16,359,999 downwards.
TTCGAAGTTGTCACACCCCAATTTTCGAATGGAATTTTCAAAAATTTTGGTATGATATAACTTAAAATATTACAACCTCAAACCTATTCCAACAACAACAACAACATCCCACAACTAAAACTCAACGTAGAAAAGTAAATATTCTACAACCCATCACTGAGTTAAATATTACATTTCCATGTTTACATAAGCTTGCAATTTTCAAGAATATGAAAACCATCTCATAAGTTTAATACTATCTACTCAATTAAACAAACTATGCATAGTACAACAAAAACCAAAAAGGACCCTGCCACTATGCCACCGTCTCAACCCTGCTGGTCCTCACCTACAGGTCTAAGCCCTACACCAAGAATTGGTGCACCGGGATTGTAAAATAGCAAACCCGGTAAGTTAAAAAGCTCGTATGAGTAAACTCAAATATCACAATATTTCTCACATCTAAAAATTCCACAAAAGCAATTTATATCAATAAATATAGCCACAAATCCAACACTTTTTCAAATAACTTGTACCCATGAGTCCCAGGTATTAAGAAATACCCCTCATGACCTACAACAACAAAATTGTGTACCCATGGGTCCCAGATTCGATAAGGTATCCCCCATGACCTACATCGACAAACGGACTAGAGCTCTAATTTCTACCGCAACCAATCACCCGGTCAAAGGCTTGGAACCTGGTTTGACTGTCCAATATCAAACTCAAAATAGTAAATAGCATCTAAACCGTAACCAATCACCTGATAAAAGGCTTGGAACCCGGTTTGGCTATTTATCTAACAATCACAATATCACAACAACAATACCAGATCACATCATAAATTATATCATTTGACATAGATATATTTACATGATCAATTATAGATATTCCACAAGAATAATCTATCAATAACCAAAAACATTATGATCATATGAACCTTCAATTAACATATAAAGGAAAAACTTGTTTTATCTTACCTATGAGCCGTTGGCGATGAAGCTCATATATTTTTAAAATCAATAATAGCAAAATATTAAAATCACATCATAATCATTATCCTCCTCAAATGACCATAATTAAACTTGGTTCAAAAGTAAACTTTGGTGAGATTTACTTACCTAAAAATCTTGCTGCGTTCTTCCGTAACACAAGAGCCAAGGAAACTACAAACTCACAAATCACCTAAAATTACACAATTAAAACCTTTAGTAAAAACACCAAAAGGATCAAAGTAACCTTAACTTAAAGGTTGCCCAAAGAAAGGAAATTCTTCCTCCAAGACCTCCCAAAGTCATTGGACACTCAACCACAACCACTACCTCCAAGATCAAATTTTCCAAGTTTCCGACCTAACGAACACCAAGAACCAACTTAGCACCTACAATGCAAAAACCTAATCAACACTCATTCTTCACACACCAACAACACACTAACAACAACAAGGACTAGCTAACACAGCAACCAAAGCCTTTACCCTGCCCAGACGCGCTCCCACTCGCCGCCACAGGCGGCGGTGAGTGAGCCCCATGCGCCTCCACCAACTTCAAAATTTGGGGAAACTCACAACATCTAACTTGACGGTCACAACATAAGGAACACTTTTTGTACCTGAGATTAAGCTTGGTTTGGCCTTGAACTGCCCCAAACAGCCCCCACGATGCTTGAGCCTCAAACTGAAATTCAAGCTTCCAAACACTCAAAATCCAGTTGTATGACTAGCAAAATCATACTTAGAAGGAAGAGAGCTTCACAGCCTACCTCTCACTGCCTACTGCCGTCACCGGAAAAAGCAACTTCCGGCCAACCCAGCTCCGCCTGCCTCTTGCTGCTACAGCTCAAAGTGAGACCACCCACAGGCCTAGGAAGCTTTGCATGGAGGAGACAAGCCTAACTAGGCTAGCTGCGTCATCGGAGGTTGCCGGATTAGGGTCCTGTGAGAGGTCACTTCGGCAGTTGCTGTTGGGCCTAGTTGCGTCTTGTCTGTCAGTCGCCAGCGTCACGAATCGGCACAGTTAGGTTGGTGAGGATGATACCGAGCTAACGGGACCAGTGGCGGCCAAAACGGTGGCCAGACGTCCGACTTCTTCTCCGGCGAAAATGGTGACTCGGGGAGGAAGAGAGAGAGCAGAAATTGTGTTTTCAGAAATTTAGGTTTCTACCCCCAAAACTTTTCTATTTAACCCAAAAACCTAAAAAGTTACCAACTTCCGCTAATCATAACTTCTTCATACGACGTCTGTTTTACGCATGTTGCATGTCTATGAACTCGTATTGACGAGCTCTACAACTTTCATGAATGAAGTTTTCAAAGATAACTTACGGAAAATAAAGTCAACTTTTGGTCTCTTAAAGTCAAAGTACCTTAAAAACTACTACTTAAACTTCAACTTCGCACAAACAAATAAGAATTTCCATAAATACTCCTTCATTAAATATGAGAATAATACAAGGAAAAATGATATGAAAATCTGGGGTATTACAGAAGTCACCTGCCCCGGGGCGATATGCAGGCACGCCAAAGTGTATTGCACGAAGGGAGGCAGCGGGAACATCAGCCCACACCTCAGCTGGTACTCATAAACTAAAGTAAAATTATCTATGGGGGCCCAAAACTTAACATTCTTGGACAAGGGTCGCAATAACACCTTATCTAGAATACCCCAATTTTTCTAAGCGCTACCAACTCTGACGACGTCATACTCTTGCCAAGAGGATCCTAGAACGAATCGTCAGCATCCCGAGAACCCGCCATGCTAAACTCTTCTACCTCCTGCAATAGAGGGTCAGACGAGGACACGTGAGACCCAACATCCATAATAGGAATGCCCTCTCCTAAGTCAAGTGCCACTTCTGCCATTAGATTATCCAATTATTCCTCCCACCGGTGCAAGGTGTCAGAATCAAGTTCAGGCGAGCTAGAGACAACAACGATCTCCTCGCTGGACACCCACACCGGGTCTGTCATACCCTACATCCTTACAAGTTAGACTCTCGCTACCTTAACCCTAATCAACCCGACAACACACCACCCAATACCCTACTCTAGAATCAACCAACAAAAATCGCAAGCAATGATAAGCCATAACAAAAACCCCCTACCAATTCAAAACAAAAACAGAGCCCAAAATGAGAATTGACAACTTCATACCTCTTTGAAAACGTGGATATGCGTAGTGGCAGTGAAGCTGGTTGCAAACAGCCGAGCGCTCGCACCCAACTGATTGTCGCACCCAACTGATTGAGGATGGAATTAAACGTTCCCCAGGTTCAATTCAACAGTTCTTCGAAGCACCCTTCCAAAAATTTGAAAACCGCTCCTTCAGCCCTACGTTTTCTATTTTCAAAACTCAGAATCCCCCATCTGCTCCCTCCAGGTCTATTTATAGAAACCCAAACCAACCACGACCGTCCAGATCCTCTCCGTCTAGACGATCAGGGAGAGGCCACGTCAGCCACGAATAGAAGCAACGTTCCAACGCGCCCACGATCCAACACACGCGCATCGGTTACACACCAACAAGCATTAACTGCCCAAAAAAAAACTCCTCAATCGATGCAACCGTTACAACCTTAATGACGTCATAAATGACCACGTGTCCCTCATAAATTGGCCACTTATGATACACGTGAGATATGGCGAAAGGTTCATATCGAACTCTCGGAACATAACCCCAGCCACCTTGCGACCCTCGCGTGGGGACTTGGGGACTCAAAACCATACCTCCAACTCCCGGGTAAAGTACATTCTTGGCACAATTTGAGAGTAACTCCCCACCCAAGAGCTCTCTCGGACTGGGGAATTGGGGACTTGTTAATACATAGCTAAGAACACTTGGCCACGCCGAGAATATGACATGATCACCCAGTCGCCGGCGACCATTCCGGGCAAGACAACACCGACGAGATCTCCATGAACACCTAAAGAGTGAAGGTCTAGCAACAATGCACTTACTGGAAACACTTCACAACAGCTAAATACCCCCGAAGGGGGAAATGTTGAACAGGACTACGGGAATGGTCCCATATCGAAGACAGACGACATAACTCCCCGATACTAGCCTATAAGACAGGCACGAATTTCCAAAAGAGGTAAGTTCATCATTCCTCCCTTAGTCCCGTACTATACAAATAGTCATCGTGCACTGACTTAAGCATCGGAGAGTTGAAGACTGGGCCCACCCCAGTCTCGACTCTTGACACGGTGTTACTTGTGCAGCTACAAGGAACTAGAGCCAAGAATTTGACCTCCCGTCTCGTGAACTCGGAAAGAGGTAGAAACAAATATCAAAATGTATATATACGTAAGAGCATCTTTAGCAGACTCTTTATATTGGCTCTTTAGCTATTTTGAAGAGATGTGTTTAGTTTTTTTTATCAATTTTACCAGCTCCAGCAGACTCTTAAGAGCATCTTTAGCAATGCTAGCTATTTTTAAGTTAAATTTTAGTTAAATTAGCTAAAATGTCATTTTGGCTAGCCACTTTAGAAATGTGGCTGCATCAATGCTCTATATTTTAACTAGTATTACATCAACATTATTCTTCAAATAGAAATTAAATAATTTAAATATATTTATATATCACATAAAATATCTTACAAGGAATGTATTAAATTATAGCTAGCCTCATCTGAGTCATCTCGCTAGCGAGATAGATAAAAGTTATAATAGCTTAAGTTTAGTTAGTCTGCTGGAGCTCCTAAAACATTCAAAAAAGTTAAGCACGCTCTCTAAAATAACTAAGGAGTTAAAGTAAAGAGTCTGTTAAAGATGCTCTAACTAACTAGCTATTTTAACTTTTAGTTATATCGCTCTTCAAATATAACTAGCAAAATAAGACTCTATAATTTATGTTAATTTAAATTATTTATTTTAAGTCATTTTGTGCAATATTTAAACCCATTTAAATTATTTTTTCTTTATTAAATCAAAAATATAAATCAACATTTAACTGAAATAGAGAGCATTGGTATAGAGATATTTCTAAAGTAACTAAAATTACTTTTTAAATATTTTAACTAAAATTTAACTACAAAATAACTAGCATTGATAAAGATGCTCTAAAAATTTGTACCATAAGATAATCTTTTCGACAATGACTTCTAGAGTAAGGTCATCACCACCACTCTCAAACCCAATTGGCAGTGATCGATGCCTAGCTATACATGGTTATTATTGCTCTAAGTATATCGACGACAATGCTTCTAATCTTACCAAGATTGGTATTGATTCACGTACAAGTGTCAACTGCTTGTTGAAATCCTTACAACTAAGAGGATGCAGTCTGCAACTTATTAGTAACAAAAGATCTTGGTGGCTCGTCCTCCGAGTTGTGGTGGCCTCACCATCAAGTGTCACTAAACATATGACAAAGAGTGGCGTCGTCATACTCCATGTTGTTTGTCACCTTCTTGAATCTGTTTAAGTGGGCAAAGGGCAAAATGATATGTCAGCCCTAAATAACCCGTCACGTACCCTTTAGGCCTTTGAAGTTTGCTGGTCGATATGACTGCATAATTTGAGGTATGAATGAGCCCGACTTGGCGATGAAAAACAACGCCTAGAGCTGCGCTAACAACACCCCATCCTGGTGCGCAGTCGCTCCTATATGGCTTGACGTTTCTGCAACAAAATGGCGCTTGCAACCGTGCCTTGACGTGGCGTCCCGCTATCACAAACACATAGGTGTTTAGCTGTTGCCCCCCTGGGCGACGAGTCCACTACTACCTCATTGATTTTCATTGGGGGTGGTGGATGACCCTGACCCCGTAGTTCTTGGCAGCTAGAGTACCACGTTAATGTTAGTAACATTATTCATTCTTCCAGTGTTTCATTTATACGCTTTGAGAATGTGAATTGCATGCGGAGTTTGCATTCGGATCTTGCAACATTCGTCCTGAAGATTCTTCATTTCTTCAGTAAATGTACTTGTTGTATCGTCTTTGCTTTTTCCTTGGGAAGGTATGCTAGAACCATATCTAGCTTTGCATGTAAGTCAGGGATTTGAGTGGGTCTTTCTCTTCTCTTCGCCATTGTTGATGCGGTTGCGATCTCTAACTCCGGTGTGTTTAGAGGATTTTGCTAGTTGGCAGCTTCGATAGAAGTGCTGAAATCTAGCGCTTTTGCTATGTTGGCGTCTTCCCGTGCTTAGGTTGACGCGTCAGTAGCGTCGCCTTGCTCATTAGTCATGGTAGGTATAGATAGAAAACAATCACCTTAGGGCATCTCCAACAAGGGTTGTCATACCCATACCTATACTCAAAACCCATAAAAACCTCCAACAATCAAAACTCATACCCATAAATGGGTTCCTCCCAGTCTCCCGACCCAAAATGGGTCGACTATGAAGGAGGAAACTCATTTGCCACATGCGCGGGACCCACGACCAGCAGCTGCACGTGGAGCAGTCTGCTGCAGCAGAAGCGACACGCCAGGGACAAGAAAGGCAACAGACGCGCGCAAAAGGACAAAAAAACGGCTGGAGACGGAGGACGCGCTAACCACGCGTTGAGAGAGTTTGACTGGTGTGGCTGATCTCACGTGAGCTCAGCTGAGGTCCTCCAACAGTCAAAAAATAAGCGGCCCATAATTGATTCGATTCAAAATGAAAGGTCCAGATAAAGCCACCAGAAAAAGAAAAAATTAGGCTGAAAATTTGTTTTGAAATGAACAAAAAACTTGAAAAATAAGAAGAAACAAAATAGGAAAATATAGAAAATTATTTTGCCCGTTGGAACAGTAATTTGTACCAATTTCTATAAATACCATCCACCTTCTTCATAATTTTTCACTTCAAAACTTCTCTCCTCCTTCTACACACTTTAATTTTCATAATTGTTCTTCATCTAGCTAGTTTTCAAACTTTTTTTTTTTTTCAAAGATGTCCAACCCCAAACCTAGAGGAGAAGCTTGGAAAAACCCCGAAAATGTGTCGTTATGCATGGCAGTGGTTGCGGTTGGTGAAGACGGTGACAAAGCTACCGGTCAAGAGAAGAAAAAATTATGGGATCGTATATGGGAAGTGTATGAAGCTTGCAAGCCACCCGGTTCCGTTATTAGATCGGGAGGAGGGTGTGAAGCTCGTTGGAGAAAGATTAGACCGGGTTGCACAAGGTGGCATGAAACTCTTACCAAAGCGGAGGCCGCTCACGCAAGTGGTGAAAATGCCACAGACTTGGTAATATTTAATTGTTTATGACCGGTAATATTTTTTTTTGTTTTATAACCCAATATAAGGAATTTGCTAATATTCGTTTATGTTTATGACATTTAATATCTTGTTTATAATCACTAGCACATGTGTGTGTGTGTGTATGACCACTTATATATTATTTCTTGTATGAATATATAGGAAATGCAAGCAAGGTCGGTATATCGTACATTGTCTTTGGGGAAGGACTTTAAATTTGCGCATTGTTGGCCAATATTGAAGGATACAGAAAAGTTTAGCAAACCTCCGTCCTTGGATGATGAAATCACTAGTGGTCTGTCACCTATTGACTTGTCCGGAGAAGATACACCCATTGAGGGAACCTCAAGTCCTTCAAATGTGCATGCACGCCCTCTAGGCCAAAAAGCTCAAAAGGCTGCTAAGAAAAGATGCAAACAAGATGACACATCTAAACTCTTAGCTCAAATGAAAAGAATTGCAGATCAAGGAGATCGCGATCTCGAACACAGACTACAACTTAGGGAGGAGACTAGACTTGCACAAGAACGTGCGGATGATGCAGCCACAATGGCGGTGGATCCATCAAAATTTCCCGCCCCAATTAGGGCTTATTGGGAAAGGAAGCAAACTATGGTTATTGAGAGGGAGGAACAAGCTTACAATGCCGGGTTACACCAACCATTTGCTTAATCTGAAGGTGAAGATGACCCAATGTATTAATACTTTGTTGCCTCTATTTTAATTTCATTTTGGTACTTTAATTTATGAAATGAATGTACTTTGACTTTCAATTATAATTAATGAGTAATTTATTTATCAAATTGTAAACATTACAATAATACTAAACACACAAACAACAAATAAATAAAAGAAGCAAATTGCAAACATTACAATAATACTAAACACACACCATGGCACAATGCCAATTATTGAAAGCATAAAGCATAATGTTGCTTCACGTGCGGTTCTGCTTTGCCTGTTGCTTCACATGCGGTTCTACTCTGTCTGTTGCTTCACATGCGTTTCTTTTCATACTGTTTCACATGCGGTTATGTTCTGCCTGTTGCTTCACATTCCATAGGTGATAACCAAATCCTCCTGGAGGCTTTTATGCACAATTGGACATCTAACCTGCTGGTATCGGCGCATGAATTCCCCAAGTGCAGGAGGATCACGCTCAACCAAATGATCTACTTCGTAGTGGTCATATATTTCTGCTCTCCTTGGTCTTGTTGGGACCTCATCAGGATCAACTTCATGATTATCTTCAGTTTCATCGCGCTCATCTTCAACAATCATATTATGCAAAATAATGCAAGTCATCATGATGTATTGGAAATCTTCCCTGTCCCATCCACGAGCTGGTCCTCTCACAATTGCAAAACGAGCTTGGAGTATTCCAAATGCTCTCTCCATATCTTTTCGGAATGACTCCTGCATCTTTGTAAAATGAGCTTGTTGTGGTGTGATCGGGTTTCTAATTGCTTTCACAAAAGTCCCCCATTTCGGGTAGATCCCATCAACTAGGTAGTAGCATTGACCATATTGGCAATCTCCAACATGGTATTTGACTCGAGGCGACTCACCTCTACAAACTTCGTCGAATAGCGGAGACTGTCCAAGGACATTGATATCATTGAGGGAGCTTGGAAGTCCAAAATAGGCGTGCCATATCCAAGTATCATATGATGCAACCGCCTCAAGGATGATTGTTGGCTTTCCTTTGTAACCGGTGAAATGCCCTTGCCATGAGGTTGGGCAGTTTTTCCACTGCCAGTGCATACAGTCGAGACTTCCAACCATTTTAGGGAATCCTCTTTTGTCAGCAACATTGAGCAACTGCCGCAAATCTTCCTTTGATGGTCGACGGAGGTAATGTTTGTGGTATACTTTCCAGATTGCTCTAGTAAAGTGACTTAGAATTTCTAAAGCTGTAGATTCTGTTATGTCGAGGAACTCATCACACAGGTCGGCGGGAAGCCCATAAGCAAGCATCCTCATGGCACAAGTCAACTTTTGTTCAGTTGACAAGCCAAGCCGACCGGAGGCGTCAGGCTTTTGGACAAAGTAAGAGTCATGGTTAGCGACATCGTGCATCATCTGGTCAAACACATGAGGCCGCATTCGATACCTCCTACGAAACACATCGCCTTCGAACTGACACGGCGAAGTGAAGTAAAGAGCTTTCAGTCGTTGATCCATAGCTTCACGCTTTCTAGGGGTGTATCGCCGGCCTTCTTGGGAACCACCCCATTCAGATTCTTCCTCTTGGATCCTCTGAATGTGTGAGGAAGCTGCCTGCATCACCAGGGCTCTTTGACGATTCCTTGTGATGGAATCTTCCTCCTCCTTCATTAGTAGTTTCCTCAGCCTATTCATTGCAGCAAACAACAAAAACTTAGAACTTGAATTCTGATATAAGAGAGAAGTGTTTGTGAATTAGTGAGGTATGATGGAGTGAAGAGCCTCGTATTTATGGACGGACCAAAAATGATTGATCAAGATAAGATATGACACGTGGCAGATAAAGATCTAAAACGTAATCTCACTAGTCTCTCACGCAACGACACGAGGAGCTAAGTATACCCAAAATTAAAGATCCGAAATCTTATCGGATATGTAATTATTGAGAAGATAGACATTATTAATTTTTAAGAATAAAAAAAAATTATTTAATTTTAACTAGGACAACATATTATATTAAATTATTATGTATGATTTATATAATTTATTTGTTGTTATATAAATCATTTAACCGTAAACATTATATATGAAATGATACTTATTTGTTGATGACCAAAACCCATACTCATACCCATACTCATACCCAAATTATATAAAATGATTAAAATTTGGGTATGAGTATGAGTTTTGATATAATGGTTGGAGATGAAATATGAGTTTGAATAGTAATGAGTTTGAGTGAGTTAAAATATATGTATAGGTATGGGTATAAAAAGGATTGTTGGTGTTGAGATATCAATCTCACATCGGGAATATGGAACATTGCCTGTGGGTTAATAAGGGTTTGGGCCACTCCATCCATGGCCAATTGGTTTTGGATGTGAACCCTAGACTACTTTATCATGGTATCAGAGCTGGTTACCCACGTCCACATGTGAAGCCCAAAGGCCACACGCACTCCACGTCACCCAAAATGTTGTCCACGTGTTAGGCTTGAAAATTCGCCACACGTGCGGGGGCGTGTTGAGATATCAATCTCACATCGGGAATATGGAACCTTGCATGTAGGTTAATAAGGGTTTGGGCCACTCCATCCATGACCAATTGGTTTTGGATGTGAACCCCAGACTACTTTATCAGTTAGAGATGCTCTTACGTGGTCTAGTTGGTAAAAGTTTAGGTGGGTAATCCCATACCCAATTTCGAAACCCGCCGAAGCTAATTGAAGTTTAAAACCCAATTTACTCTTGGTGGCTAGGGAGGAGAAAACGTTTTAACATGACCCTCAGTGAGAATTAGTCTCTAGACTCAAAAAGTCTTTGAGGATACCGTCGTTGATCCTGTAAAAAAAAATATAGATGAAAACTTCTTCTTTCAAGTTCCCACGTACGGAGCCTATGTTGATATAGTAGATTAAGAGTCGCTTAATCTTTTTAGGCTCCTAATGGACTGGGGTCCGGCTTGTTTGGTTTGTTTGTACGGTAAGCGGTTCCGAGACCTGTCAAATGAAATACAAAGCAACGTCAGGAAAAGGAGAAGTCAGTTGGTAGACTTCACTACTCTGATGCCTACTCAGTCAAGCTTTTTTTACATCCTGGAAAATCAGAAACAGAAAATGAGAAGCAGATATGCAGAAACAAGCTATGTTGGGTGGAATGAAGCCAACTAATTAGTCTGGTCCTCCATATTTTTATGAACTTTGTTAAAGTACCATCATTACGAGTGGGAAGAGGAAGATACATCATTAATATTCAGATGTTTTACATTTAGAAGAATAACGAAATTGATAAAATCTAATAGAGAAAGCCAGAATAGGAGCAAATCTGTCTAGTATCAGGGCGGCCGAATGTGATGGATATTAAAGTCTTTGATGAAACTCAGAAAGAATGAATGCAAGTGTGTGGTATCATTACATCGTGTTGGCCATACATTATGAACCAACATTTCTGGATTCTTTATTAGTTTGTTCTCTGCAGAGATAGAGCAGGCTATCCACTAAGTGAATGAAGCTTTCTAGAATAAGTAGATGGACGATTTGATAATCTTTCACACGTTTGTTCATCCATGATACCAAGTAACTTAAGCATCGTGGTCAATTTTTTCTCTTACTACTTTGACCCTTACGAGGGCACAAAATGTATTTAGCCAACTCAAAAAATTGGAGAATGACTATTTCACTTAGAATCGACTAAACCTTGTACCTTTTCGTATTAGTCCACAAGAGAGTTCCCACAAAGCTAGACTATTCTCCCGCCACAAGCACGTGAACTGGTAGAAGTTGAGACTTGAACTCTTAATATTAAGGTTCCATACTAAGTAGCTCGACCAACTTTACCACACCAGGTGGTCCTAGATTTTCATTTTTAAGTGGGCTTGTATGACTGCCCTTAAGCCTTGAACATTAATGAAATTACAAAATATGTTGACGGACATGATACCTGAACCCCAAATCACAATCAACATTACAAGAACCTAACGAGTCTCAATATAAAATGTGTACATAGTTTAGCTCCTTGGCGTATCAAAAGTATTATTCAATCTCTTTTCATCATGTTTGGCGCAAAGCCAATTTCTTAGCAGATAGTTTAGCCTCTCCGGGGCATACACTGGCTAACCAATCTGTCTGGATGTACTCTCTTCCTTTGTCCTTGTCTCCCGCCTTCTAATTTGATCTTTCTGGGGTTGTGTAGTGCGAGGGTTTTTGTCGTAAATTAAAAAAAAAAAACATAAAATATGTACATATCCTAATCCTTTCGACTTCTACAAACATTTTACGTAGCAAAGCCCGAAATATTTTCGGTTTAAGCCCCAAACTTGGCCCTAACTTTTTTTTTGGTTTAAGCCCGAGACCGAGCCTGCCCCGAATCTGTGAAAGCGTATGCGTCGGGGCAGAGGGAGAGAGAGAGAGAGAGAGAGAGAGAGAGAGCTTCGGCCACGCTGACCTTCTATCAATGCTTTAGATGAAACACAACCCACAGAACCTCAGCGTGAACATAGCTTGATGTTCCTGTTCCAAACCATATAAAAGTATCAACCTTGAAACTTGATACTACTTTGTTCCAGATTCCCCTCCACAAATGCAAGTACCCAGATGGAGAAACTTTATGATACTCAAGAATTCATTGATTCCGTCGACGTGTACGGCGACCCGTTTAGCGTCGTTTCATTCCACTCCTTCTTCATTTGAGAAGAGGAAAGACAAATGGAACTTTGTGAGTTGCTTATCTTTTCAACTAACCAATGTGTGTATTTTTGGTTCTTTGTTATGATCCTTAGTTCAATACTCATTTCAGGAATCAGGGATGTCTGTATTTTCTGTAAATGTTTATTCTTTGTGTTTGTTTGAGGCTTTAATGTTGTAAGAGACATTGGTTTGCAATTTTTCGTGTTGCAAAACAGAGGGAACTTATATATCAGAAGTGATATTAGAAAGGAAAATACTACATTTTCTTAGGACAATGGAGTTATGGGAGCAATGATTTTCTTCCTTTTCAATTCTTATTTTCAAAAACTTGATGATTTCAGTTTTATGGGATTGTTCAACACAATCTATCCCTCTATGTTGTCTCGTCTCCTTGAATACCTTTTTGCCATTTAGTAACCGTTCGTACAAGTAGAATGCGTATGAAAACAATTGATTTGGTTTATTTCCATCAGATTTCATTTATGTGAAGTCACACATTGTACGTGTTCCTTGCCCGCTTTCTTTCCTCTTTAAAATGAGGATGCCATAACTGTTTACTGTTTATTATACGTTTGATGTTTGTTGTCATCTTTAAATTTCATTGTTCTGTGTGAAATTTTTGTTTCAAGACATAGAGAATCTGTTATATAAATTTGTTGGTCTTCTGTGGTTGATTTCTTGGTTTTAGAAGTGGCCTTGCAAGTCCTGGAGCAAGGTTTAGGCCACTTTTAAAATTGATTGTCGAAATTGATGCATGTGTCTACCAAGCTTCAGTAAATGTTAGCTGTTAAAAACGTTTACAACTTTCTCCTCTCGCTCATCAGCTTGCTAGAACTAGCAAACATTCTCTGAGAATAACCAATCAAATGCTTTTGCAGGATGTGAAGAGTTCAGAACAACCATCAAAGGTACTAAAACTTCATGAACAATTATTTGAATAGTAGTAAAGCATAAAAGTACTTGAATATTTGTGAGCTAGAGCTGTAAAAGCTGATACTGTGTTAATTCTAGTATTTCCTTTCAATCATTGAGTGTTTTCACATAATAATTCTAGTAGGTATTGTTACTTTTTAAAAGTTGGTGACTTTGGCTGTTTGCTGAAGTACAATCCTAAAATTCTACATTTCATAGTTCATTCAAATTCACAACTCTCATCTGTAACTCGAGAAACATTTATTCCTCTGATGATCTCCTATAGAATATTTCAGTTCCCAAATTCATCTTTCATTATTGAAAAGTAGGTTGGGAGGAATTTGCATGAGTATTTTCAACAATATAATCTATGTTTGAATTGCTTTTTATTGCCAATTCATTTGTCTGAACAGTTTCTGAAACCATCTTTGTGTTTCTAGAAGAACAGGAATTCTGATTGTGGTAATCACCTTTACCTATCCTTTTCTCCCGTTGTTGTGAAATGCAGTGCTTCCACACCTTGTGTGGTTCTTTTAGAGTATAATCCCCCCGTTGGTCATCAACCTTCTATAACATGTATTAGTATTAAGCCATTCATTATTTACGAGGCTACATAATCTGAATTAGGTTGTCCAAAAGTTAAAGATAAATGAATTTAAATATGCATGCCGTTCACTATTTCTCAAAAAAAAAAAAAAGACAAAAAAAAACAACCACTAAAAAGAAATCATTCGCTCTTGCCATTGATGGTAAACGGTCATAAGAAAAAGGGATTTTATGGTATGCCAACACTTATACCACTCAAGATTTCTGTTGTTCCATCTCATTGCTTGTGTTTTTCATAGTTTTCCACACCGAGGCATCTCTAACACTTGAATTATGTAAATTTAGAATTTCATCAGATATGCAACTCGTCACAAGCGGGCTGATGCAAAGAAAGCCCTTAAAAATCTCCTCTTCAACAGTGGATACTGCCCTAAAGTGTCATATCAGCACATTCAGGTAGAATGATATATTACTTTTGTTTATATTTCCCTGAGATGCTCCTATGCTACTGTATAACACAACTTCAAATGTATTTGGTTTTTTTTTTTTTTTTTTTTCACATTATGTTGAATTGTGGATGTGCACATACCATGCTTCGATCGTTGGAATGGCTCTTTTTATTAAATGTTCTCTAGGGGTAATTGTGGGAGCCAATTTTGATTGAACGGCTATGTTGTAGTGAAATTGGTTTGGGATATGAATATACCTTTATTTATATGGTGCCATGGGAAAAGATATTTCAAACACAGTGATGAAGATTTATTTGTCTGTCTACTTTTTAATTTATTTTGATTCTAGAACCTAGAAATGTCCAATGATGTCAATCATGATGATAGTTGTGTAGTTTTCTAAGGGGCCTTGTAGAAAATATAAAACACAAAGGATCCTTGCAAAGTATATGAATCACACATGCACTCTCAGATTCACTCTCCTACATATTATTTGTGTTTTAATTCCAATACCTCTACCCCATCATGTGTCAGAGGAAGAAACATTTGCCTCTTAATTTTTGTGTTTTGGAGTCTGCATGATATCTGCTAATTGCTTATGACTAAACTGCAGTTTTTATTTTCATGTACTAATATGTGGTATGTTTCTACTGCTAAAAGGCTGAAGATGCTTCAGGTAGCTCTCCTAAAAATCATAGATCAAACTCTTATCGACATGCTCAGAAATCCCACCACAAGAAAATGAAACGTAAGCTTTCTTCTGTTTTCTTTCCTGAATGCTTTTCTTTTTATCTCTCTTTTTCTGTCTTGCATCACTAATACCATTTAGCATCAATTATTATTGTCTATTTGTATCACGTATTTTGATATGATGTATGTAAGCTTTCTTTTGACTCTGCATGCATGTAAGCAAACATCAATTTTTTTTTTGTTGGTTCCGAAATTTGAATGGGTTTAGATATGTTTGTGATAGTGATATTGTTTTCGAGTGTCGTCTGAAGACCATGTTGTCACTTTTGTTTAATGAATTCTGTGAATTAGAAAGTAAATTTGCATGAGACACTAGTGTGGTTATTGCAAATTTTCTCAGAGATGCACGCTTTTCAAGGCAGACCTTGTTAGAGACATTTTTGCTGGATTTGGATTGATTTGACAGAGCTGATTTTGCTTGCTTAGCTGGTAGATGTGTTGAACTTTTTAAAGGTGATACCTCTTGTTGAGCTGCAATCGTAAATCCCTTTCCTAATTGTATGGGTTGCTTGCCTTTAATAAGAGACTATGGAGTAGTTGTTCACTAAAGAACAAAATCCAACACATGAATTAGATCCCCACAATTATTATCAAAACTTCTCTTCCACAAAACTACCCAAGACATGGTTAGCACTTAACACACTGCTCGTATTATATTTCCTACACAGGCTCAGACACAGCGTGAATGCTATAGCGGCTATGAAACCAATGGTTTGGACTTCCAGCCTCTCCTTGAAAATTATGCCCTGTTCAAAAGAAATATTAAAAGTGAGTCTTATTCTGCTGTATCAAATCAGAGGTACTAACCCTTACCATGACCAACTGTACGAGTGAGAATTTCTACCTTTGGAGTTTGGAGGGTATAGAATCTACTAAGCTGCTATCATATCCATTCCATCGGAAATGTGCTTTGGGCTTGTGGCACTCTGATGTAAAGGTAAATTACCTGAAAATTTTGTCATTCCAGTCCACCCTTCAAGCTTGGGTATCCATTCTTTAGACTTAAGTACTCAGCTATATGTGGATCTCACTATACTTAACATTATACAATTGAAAGTGACTGCTCTACTTTCAAATCAGTGGGTTTCAGTTTGCTCTTCCCCTGGTATTATTGCCCTGTAAAAGTTACCCTTTTAAGGGGTTGGCTTCTAGGTAGCATAGGACATTCATTTATTTCTTTCCCTGCTACATAGTGGTCGATATGCTCCTTTCCTTCTGGATGAGATAAGGTGGGGAAGGGGAATGAGATTGACAGTTACATATCTCCTGAATTGTATGATGCGTATGCAAAAACCCTAGAATTCTAGTTTCCATCTTCTAGACTCTGATCTACTATAAGCTAAATACATACCCTAGAATTATATGTATAACATATAAAACATAAATTATACAGCTTTTAGTGCTGGTGTATATTGTATTATCGTCATCCCTTGCAATGTTTTCATCAGTGTCTAATATTTAGTGACATGTACTTGAAAAGGCAGCAAATGCATGTCTGAATTATATGGGTGCAGAGAATTGAAAAGTTGCAATCTCAAATATAAAACTTTATCATAAAAACCTGCAGTACATGTATGATGTAGCTATTATCTGTGAAGAATTTCCAAATATTTGACACCTGATCAAATATAACCATAGTTCAGAAATTTTATATATCTCCTAGTGATCTTATTGTGAAAAGCAGTAGATTTTAGGAAGAATGTATAACCTCATGTTTTTCTCTGCTGATTGGTTGACTAAGAAAAAACAATTTAAGAGTTGCATTCATTATTGGCATCCTAAGTTCCTAACTATGATTTTTTTTTCTTTACATCTTTAGGCAAGCTCAAAAGAGAGAGTTTCTCTGATGACGAAAACCATCCGGAGACAATCTTTCAGGCAACATATGGCAAGAGATGGTACACTTGGTCTTTTAACGCACAACGTAACTCTTTTCAAGATTCATCATATGGCTTTGAGTGGAGAGAGCCTTCAAGCTGGAAAGATACAAACAAAAGTTGGGAAAACATTAGTGACATAGAGTCTGACGATGAAGAATGTACCATAGGATCAAGTTCTGATAGAAAAATTCTTGGTCTCCCTTCGACAGGTCCTTTGAAGACCGAAGATGTTAAAAAAGCGTAAGTTTTTTAGTGCTTTTTCAATAATTTAGCAGGAAGCGGGTATCTGATATATTCGACAGTTTCTCTAGTAGTTATTGAAACTTCTTATTCTATCTGGCAGTTTCCATTTATCAGCTTTAAAATGGCATCCTGACAAGCATCAAGGATCTTCACAGGTCAGTTTTTGATCTCATGATTTTTGGTTAATTTTACGAATTTAATATCCTTCAATATCAAATGGGTTACTAAAGGAATATCATGTCAGCCTATCAGCTACTAAGCTTATCCAACACTGCAACATGTATGGTTCAAAGGATTTTTTATATAAGTAAAATCCTTTTTTAGTTTTATATTTTTTTTTTTCCGGTTCAGATTGTATAGGCCATTGTGATTGAATATAATGAATATGAATCAATGAATCATCGCCTATATAACCAGATAAACTTGGGGACCACTTTTTGTGTGAGTGTCTAACTCTGATATGGGTCACGTCTAGCCTCAAGAAACAAAGCTGCTTACATCCCTTCCATTCTGTTTGTTTAGACTTCAGAGTGATAGATGACTGTTGAAACAAAAAGAAGCGATGATGACTTGCACGTTTTTCTTTTCTTTTTAACACTAAAACATAAAACATCATCTCATGCTTCAATGCATACGTCATACTGAAATTGGACAGTGTGATGTGGACTGATGAATGTTTAGAATGCCAAAAATGAAGAATTTATCAGCATATACAATGGAATAATCTTTCTCATCTTTTGAATCATCATATTAGTACAGCTAGGCATAAATACTTCCCTGACTTCTAATTGACCCTGAGAGAAGCCAACAGGCATTGTTAGAAGTTCAATGTTTGCATTCTCCATCTTGCACAGCATGATGACTTGTTTCGCTTCACCCCCTTTGTTCAACTTTTTGTTCTCTCCTTTGTGCGCCAGTCCCTCTTGCTTTGCAGAATTTATGTCCAAATCATTTTGTGATTTATGTTTGGGAATTCCTCTGTTTCGATCTTTCATGTATAGTACTCTCAGTAACCTACTTCTGCCTCTTTGCAGGAAATGGCAGCAGAGAAATTTAGGCATTGTGTCAATGCTTACAATTCTCTGTGCAATGCATTATCCTCAGCATAACCTGGTGCAATAGGTGCTGGTTTGTTTGTAACAGTTTCCACCAGGGCTCATAATAACAATGGAGCTTTAATGTACTTATTATGGTTTAATTAATATATTTATTTTCATTCTCCACATGTCTTTTCTTCTCTTTAAGAAACATTTCCAAGTAGATACCCAACCAAGATGTCCACCGCTGGTCAGGCAAGCTGGACCGAGGAGACTATTGTTCCCAACTTATCATCATATGTGAGTGGTACCATTTCAAATTCAATTTCAAACAAAATTATTAATGTTAGTACTGTGAAGTTGGTAATTTCCCTGAAATTTCTTAGTTGAAAGTACTCTGGAGTCAGAGACCTATTAGTTGAGAGTTGCTTTTGACGCGTCTCACACAATGAACTAATTCGACCGAGTCTTGCGATGTGTTTCACATAATGAACTAATTCGACCGGCTCAAGCTATGCATTTCACACAATGTGCTAATTGGACGTCTCAAGCGTTATAGCTATGTAGCTTCAGTACTTTGCAACACCATAGGATACTGCAAAGAGAATGTAAAAAAGGTCCAAAGATTCCAATCAAAAGTAGGAAATGTTCTACAAACGCCACCGCAGTTTCAGTTGAAAAACTTTAAAAGAATGATGAGTAGTACATTCAACTGATTCAAACTTTCTACCTAAAAGTGGTGCCCCAAACTCAATTAATCTCTTTCATCTTCCTCAATCTCACAGGACAACCGAGATTCTACATTTTACATCAAATTCGAAAGTGAGAATTAACTTCTCCCCAACCCTCCAAATCGAGAAACACCCCCCTAACATCTACTCCTTGATCTCTCTCTAACCAACCCAACAAGGCAACAGCATTTCCTAAAAGCAAAGCAGAACAACAGAGGAAGCCACCATGAAGCCATAGATAACAATCAAGAACCCAAAATGCAGAGCCCAGTTCCTCTTAAACTTGCCAAAATAACTCTCAGGCGGCTCCTGATAATGAATCTCGAACTCATTATCCCCAATCCCATCAAACTCATGCCCTCCTCCACCATTAGCCCCCAGCCTCATCTTCATCTCCCTCAGCTTCTCAGTAGCCAACCCCAGCGTCAGCTTGTGACATCTCCTCTGGTACTTGAAGCCATTGATGCATCTAAGCGTCTGAGCGACGGAGACGTAGAAGATGAGGTGGGAAAGGGAGAGGAGGACGATGGGAACCCAGCAGTGGCGACATTGGAGGCGGGAGGAGGAGGACTGGGCGAGGAAGACGAGGGCGAGGAAGAGGAAGAAGAGCTGGAAGAGCTTCTGGAGCTCCTTCTTTTGGAGGTCGATGGATCGCTTCTTCTCGAGGGTCTTCTCGAAGTGGAGTTGGATGATGGTGTTGAGGGCTTGCAGGGCTGTCTCCTTTGGGATTGAGGAGTGGTGGTGGTGGGTTTCGTAGTCTGCCATTGGAGACAAGCTATAGCTTTTTAGCTTAGAGAAGTGAAGCTTGAGTTGCAACGACTAGAAGATGTAGCTTGGTGTTGTTGATGAGTTTGTGGGTTGTAATAAAGTGGAAGTGTGGAACTGTGGGAGTTTTGGCTCGGATCTCGAAAAGAGATTTTATCTTTTTTGAACTTTTTTTGGATTAACAAGTCGCCAAAAATGAGATTTATTTGTTTATGGATTTTTTTCCTACCATACTCATACTCGATAGTCTCATGAGATACAAATTTCCCGACCATTTTTATTTGCCTATCAAATGGCTCATCCTTTTAATTTATTGACACATGTCTCTTCAAATTATTTAACTTTATTTTTGATAATAAAATAGACATGTGTCAATATATTAAGAGGGTGAGCATTTTGGTTGGCAAATAAAGATGGTCGGCAAATTTGTATCCGTATGTATAGTTGTATACCAAGATTTTTATTTTCATTGAAATGTATATAGGACATTAATGGTAAATAATCGATAGCTTTCTTTAAATGGAACGACAAATTTTTTGACCGAATAAATATACCCATTTGTCTTTTCGAACATAAAAGATTACAAGTGTATCATTTCTTGATTAGTCGTGACATGTTTATGAAGTGATCTAACTAAATAGTAGAGAAGTTACGTATTCAAATCTCGTTTACAGTGTGGTAGGAAAAAAAAAATTACACATAGCATCACTCCTGATGCCAACATGTGAAGATTTCTTAGGTTCTTATTGTATGATTCGGAAAAGTCATTGCCAAACTACGTACTAATCATCTTATCGATGACAATCACTAATGTCATCGCCTACCAACCTTATATGTCTCAAAGTAAGATCTAAAACGAGCTGCCGCCAAACTACGTATGAACACTTACCTGATTTCATTGCTGCCAATATTAAACAGTCGGCCCATTTAAATCAGAGAATCAAATGACGAATCGTCCTATTTTTGGTAACTGTCCACAAATCGCCAATAATACCAAAGAATCTAACAAATAGGAAAATAAGATTAGAACACAAAGAAAATAATTCAAATTGCCATGCTAACCCTACTCAAGAATGAAGAAGGAGAAAATATTGGTCACTCCATTGTGTTTCATGCACTCCACAATTTACTCAATCGATCACTCCTTCAACTATCCAATGTCACACAATTAGATCCATCCGTTAAGTGGTCGTCCAAATCAGTGGTTAAGTTGATGACTGGACATATTTTTCAACTGGATAAAAGGAGAAATTCCATTTAACACCCCACCTACTCCGTTCTCTCTCTCTCTCTCTCTCTCTCTCTCTCTGTCACACCCCGGTTCTTAAACTATTTTACGGTTATTTTACTTTGGTATTATTTTGATCTTTTACCGTGTTGAATAACCGTTTACTACTTAAGGATCCTAAAGTTGACTTTTTCCTCCGTTTGGAATTTGGGAAAACTTTCTTCATGAAAGTCATATAGGACATTATTACGAGTTCGTAGACATGTTATGCGTTAAAATCGGAGTTAGCATGGAAAAGTTATTAATTAAAAGGGTAAATTTTGAGTTGGTAATTTTGGGTTTAAGTGTTGGACCGGGTGTGGAGCAGCCCAACACTCCTCACTCTCTCTCTCTCTCTCTCTCTCTCTCTCTCTCTCTCTCTCTCTCTCTCTCTCTCTCTCTCTCTCTCTCTCTTCCTTCTCTCTTTCTCCCGAGCTCTCCCTGAGCCCTTCTCCTGCCGGTAGTTCCCAGCGCCACCTGCCGTCGTCCGGCCAGCAACCGGCCGCCGCTCCAGCCCAGTTCGGACCCCCGCTGTCTCCTCTCCCTTCCTGGGTCGGTGACCGGGCCTGTGTCGCCGTCGATTGAAGGAAAACCGCCGGAAACGCCGGACTGTCCAGTCGCCAGAGTTCTCTCCTCCGGCCACTATAGGTCGGGATTTTTGGCTCATCGTGTAGCCCTCATCAAAGTGAGTAATCCCTCAAAAGGAATTAGTCCAATTCGATCTTGTTTATGAGGAATGTATAATTGAAGTTCTAGGGCTCATTTGATGTTTTTGTTCGATTACCCTATCTAGGCTTGGAATTTGTGTTTGTGCTAGTTAGGAAAGTTGTAGAGTAGGTTGGGATGAAACTGCTGTAAAAATTTGGTAGGCATTGAAGGTCGCCGGAGCCGGCCGCCGCTATTATGGGGATTTTTATGGTTTTAAATGTGGAATATTAAGGAGAGGTTAATGATGTGAATTTTGGAATTTTTGGAGGAATTTTGGATAGGTTTTGGATTTTTGAAAGTTTGGTATTTTGGCTGTTAATTTGGATAGAATCCGGCCGTTAGATTATTGTTGTTTTGGCTGTAGAAGGTTGGTTTAAGGCTGCCGATATTTATGGTGAAGTTTGGGCCGTATCGATTTTTAAGATTGGCGAAGTTGGGCAAAGATGAGAGTAGATAAGGCCACATTTAATGTTGCCTATTTTTATATAAGCGTTGGTATATAGTGAGGGTTA
This sequence comes from Fragaria iinumae, assembly GCA_009720345.1. Lineage (NCBI taxonomy): Eukaryota > Viridiplantae > Streptophyta > Magnoliopsida > Rosales > Rosaceae > Fragaria > Fragaria iinumae. The sequence goes on along the minus strand of CM019117.1, from coordinate 16,337,680 downwards.
ATTTATGTTTTTGAAACAGGACGTGAAGAGGCTCGAGCTGAAGAGGCCTCGGACCGACATCAGGCTTAAGCCTAATTTGTGAGTGGACTTTTGTTTTAAATAATATACCTGTTATGGTTTTGAGCTGAACAATTTCTTCTGTTGAGGTTATGTTATTTTGTGGGTTTTATTTATTTTGAAGAATTACCAAAAAATGGATTTTTCGGTAAATTATAAATATTTTTATGAGGAGAATATGTATATAAATGTTAGCGAGCCATATGTGTCTATCCACCTTAATGGCGTAGTATATAACCGCATTATGGCGTGAGCGTTAGACGCAAGCGTAGTACCCCTATATGAGTGTTTAATTCATATAGGGGGTATGGGTACATATTTATACACTCGTCCGTCCACCTTAATGACGTAGTGTAGCACCGCATTAAAGCGTGATGTGAGCGTTCGACGCAAGCGTAGTAGCCCTATATAAATTATTTTAAATCTATAAAATAATTATATAAGTACTATGGACATGTGTAAATACATACATTTATTGGTATATATTTTTGAGATAAAAGATTTATCGCATGGAGCACGCTTTCGACTTTATTGGAAATTTAAATTGGGAAAGCAGAGATATTGTTACTTATTTTCTTTATTTATTTTTTTTATTTTGTCCACTCACTCTAACGTTTTTGAATGTTTTCCCCTAGGCCCTTCGTTTTAAAAATGCCCAGTCTGCAGAGTCCGGGTTTGCACTAGTAGAAGGCGATGCATAGTTACCCACTTCTCCACCACTTTTCACCAGTAAGTTACCTGATAAACCTACTAGTGTATGTTCATGCTTCCTGTAATTTTTCTTTAGTGGCTCTGACTACCCCTGGGCTTAGCGAATATTTTAATGGGGTGTGCTAAGATTTATGTTATATTATTTGGATATTTATGGATAATTCTTGGATTTTTTGGGTTAGGGTTGTCCATTTTCAAGGGAGGTTTACCGAGTGCTTCAGTAAATTTTCCTTAGAGATGGACCCCGCAAGACTTACTTCTGGTTTCAGGATGAAATTCTGGATGGGTCTTAACAGTTGGTATCAGAGCTTTAGGTTTCATTTCCTGCCTCCTTATTACTATCATATTTGCCTAAGAAACACGTAGTTCCTATAGAGTGGTGATCCGACCGCGGCGGATTCACTAGCATTTTATGCTTTGGATGCTATGTGTTATTGGGTGTGTGTGATAGTTATGTTAGTCTTGTGTACAGACTACTAAATATCTTCTTTCTCAGGTTCTATGCCTCCTAGGCACCAACCCCGTGTGGCTACCTCGACCAACGCGAATGAGGGTGATGAAGTTAGAGGATTAGTTGATTCCATTGGGAATATGCTGAGATGTGTTTTAGATAGGGTTCAGCACCCTCGGTCTGTGAGGAAGAAGGATGTCTTCGATGTTGGGGCAATTGAGTTCAAGGGTGCCAAGGGACCCCTTGATGCATACACTTGGGTAGATAAGATGGAAAAGGCTTTTGAGAGCACTGATCTGTCGGAAGAAAAGAAAGTGAAGATGGCAGTGACTTTTCTGGATGACTCAGCGCATCATTGGTGGACTCTCGCTAGCAGGAATGATGGTGGTGCTCAGGACATGACTTGGGAGCAGTTTAAGGCGCTCTTTTTGGGTTAGTATTTCAGTCATGCTCATCGTAGAAGGATTCAGACAGATTTTCTGAACATGAAGAAGAGGGTTGATGAGGGTGTCATAGAGTTTGAGCAGAGATTCACTACCTTGAGCTACCATGTGCCATATTTGGTTCCTGATTAGAGGACCAAGATTGATATGTTTATTGGGGCACTTGGTGGAGTGTATGCAGATAGGATGACATGTGTTATTTACCCGACTTTTCTTGATGCGGTTAGTGCAACCATGGCCATCGAGACCAGGGGAACATATAGTACTCGGCCCCGAGATTTCAGTTGTCCCAGTCAGGGTCCCTCTAAGAAGGCCGCTTCATCATCCGCTTCTGGATCTTCAGCGGGTAGTGGCGGTAGTGGGGGATCGAGTTCTAATTCTCGATTCAGAGTTAGGGGGCGTCACAGGAGACCTTTTCGGAGCCAATTGGGTAGACAACAGACTGGTCAGTTTGGTGCTGGTGGCAGTTTCCATGGTGGGACATCTGGTGGTCAGGCTTTTTCTTTTGGGCAGCAACAATCTTCTGGGTGCTATGAGTGTGGTGGTTAGGATCATTTCAGGAGGGATTGTCCATTATTGGCTTAGAGGACCACCCTTGCACCAACTCAGCCAGTCGGTCAGTCTTCAACCAGAGGCTCCAGCAGTGGTACCCATGGCAGTTCAACAGTCAGGGGCGGAACTCAGCAGAGTAGTGGTCAGCGTGGACGTCCCATGACTCGTGCTAGACTTCATGCTATGACTCAGCAGGAGGGTCGTATTTCTCCAGATGTCATCATTGGTACGTTATTAATTTTTAGTCAGCCAGCTTTTACTTTAATTGATCCCAGAGCCACGCATTCATTAATGTTTAGTAGATTTGCCCTCCATGCCAATGTGCCATCATCGTCTCTTCCAGGCGAGTGACATGTGTCTCTACCCTCCGATGAGGTGATGAGAATAAATTGGGTGTTTAGTGGTTGTGAAGTATTGATAGAAGGGACTAAGTTTAAGGCGGATCTAATACCTTTAGATATTGTGGAGTTTGATGTGATCTTGGGAATGAACTTTTTAGAGGCTTATAGAGCTATGGTAGATTGTTTTCGAAAAGAAGTGGTGTTTCAAAGTCCAGATGGATTTGAGGTTGCATTTCAAGGGGAAAGAGATGTTATTTCGAGTTGCTTCATATCAGCTGTTACTGCTAGGAAATTGTTAAATAAAGGTTGTCAGGCATACTTAGCTCACATTATAGATACAAGTGTGAGAGTGTTGGAAGTTGAGGATATCCCTGTAGTAAGAGAGTTTCCGGATGTTTTTCCCGAGGAGTTACTTGGTTTGCCTCCTGTAAGGGAGATAGACTTTTCCATTGAGTTACTTCCCGGAACTACTCCTATCTCTCAGGCACCTTACAAAATGGCTCCAGCAGAATTGAAAGAGTTGAAAACTCAACTGTAGGAGTTGGTAGACAAGGGTTTTGTTCGGCCTAGCATGTCTTCATGGGGTGCTTCGGTGTTGTTTGTTAAGAAGAAAGATGACACCATGAGACTATGCATTGATTATAGGAAGCTAAATCAAGTCACGATGAAGAATAAATATTTGTTGCCTCGCATTGATGATTTATTTGATCAGTTGAGGGGTGCTTCTGTTTTCTCAAAGATTGACTTGAGATCTGGTTATCATCAGTTGCAGATCCGGGAGAGTGACATAGCCAAAACTGTTTTTCGATCACGCTATGGTCATTATGAGTTTGTAGTGATGCCTTTTAGACTTACTAATGCACCCGCTGCTTTCATGGATCTCATGAATAGGGTGTTTCGTCCATATCTTTACCGTTTCGTGATCGTATTCATAGATGACATTTTGGTATACTCAAGAAGTGAGAAAGAGCATGCCAAACATCAAAGAATGATATTGCAGACTTTGAGAGATGCTCAACTGTATGCTAAATTCAGCAAGTGTGAATTTTGGCTGGATAAAGTGGGGTTCTTGGGTCATGTGGTTTCTGCAGAAGGTGTTAGTGTGAATCCCCAAAAGGTGGAAGCAATGTCAAATTGGAGAAGACCCACCACTGTGACGGAGATTCGTAGTTTCTTGGGGTTAGCAGATTATTATCGACGCTTTGTGCAAGATTTTTCAAAGATTGCTGCTTCACTTACAAGATTGACAAAGAAAGGAGTTAAGTTCGAATGGTCAGATCAGTGTGAGCAAAGTTTTCAAGAATTAAAGAATCACTTGACTAGTGCTCCTGTATTGGCACTTCTGGATGATAGTGGGGAGTATGTGGTTTATTGTGATGCGTCTAGACGAGGTCTAGGCAGAGTATTGATGCAGCATGATTGAGTTATTGCCTACGCTTCTAGGCAGTTGAAGCCGCATGAGGCGAATTATCCCACTCATGATCTAGAGCATGCAACGGTGGTATTTACTCTCAAGTTGTGGAGACACTATCTTTATGGAGCCAAGTGTCAGATTTTTACCGATCACAAGAGTCTTCGGTATGTGTTTACTCAAAGAGAGTTAAATATGAGGCAGAGAAGGTGGATGGAATTAATCAATGATTATGATTGCACTATTGAGCATCATCCTGGAAAAGCTAACGTAGTAGCTGATGCTCTTAGTCGAAACCCCACCATATCTTTGTCTCACATGAGGACGGTTCGAGTTCCACTTCTTTTTGAGTTGCTAGCTACAGGGGTGGATTTAGCGGTGGATAATGTTGGTGCCTTGGTAGCTAGTTTCCATGTGAGGCCAGTTTTGGTTGATAAAGTGAGGGAGGCTCAATATGATGATCCTTCCATAGCTCAGTTGATAGAAAGAGCATTGAATGGAACTGCCGTGGATTTTTCGATAAGAAGAGATGAAACCTTATTGTTCAAAAATAGGCTTTGTGTTCCAAAGAGGAATGAAGAGTTAAAGACAGAGATAATGGAGGAAGCTCATAGTTCTGCATATGTTGCTCATCCGGGTAGTACAAAGATGTATCGGACTTTGAAGAATTATTATTGGTGGCCAAACATGAAGAGAGAAATTGCAGTTTTTGTGAGTAGGTGTTTGATCTGTCAGCAAGTGAAAGCTGAAAGGCAGAAACCTTCTGGGTTTCTTGAGCCGTTGCCTATTCCAGTGTGGAAGTGGGACCACATCACCATGGATTTTGTTTTCAGTTTACCTCGTACTAGTGAGGGGCATGACGGTATTTGGGTGATTGTGGATAGACTCACCAAATCTGCACATTTCTTGCCGGTGGGAAAGAAGTATACACTGGATAAATTGGCGGAGCTTTATGTGAATGAGATCGTGAGACTTCATGGTGTACCTAAATCAATAGTGTCGGATCGGGATCCTAGATTTGCTTCTAAATTCTGGGGAGCTCTTCAGGCAGCTTTAGGCACCCGATTGCACTTCAGCACTGCTTTTCATCCTCAGACCGATGGGCAATCGGAGAGGACTATTCAGACTTTGGAGGATATATTGAGATCTTGTGCCTTGCAGTTCAGGGGGAGTTGGGATAAGAACCTATTTTTGATGAAGTTTGCTTACAACAACAGCTACCATTCTAGTATTGGTATTGCTCCCTTTGAGGCACTTTATGGGAAACAGTGTTGTACACCTTTGTGTTGGAATGAAGTAAGAGAAAGAGAACTTTGTAGTCCAGAGTTAATCCATAATACAAATGAGAAGATTAAAGTGGTCAGAGATAGACTAAAGGCCGCTCAAAGTAGGCAAAACAGTTATGCAGATGTCCGTAGGAAGGACCTTGAATTTCAAGTGGGTGATTGGGTGTTCTTGAAACTATCTCCTTGGAAAGGGGTAGTACGTTTTGGTAAGCGTGGGAAGCTTAATCCGAGATATATTGGCCCTTATGAGATAATAGAGCGAGTTGGCTCGCTTGCTTATCGGTTACTTTTGCCTGCAGAATTATCCAGGATACATAATGTATTTCATGTATCCATGCTTCGCAAGTATATTGCCGATCCCTCTCATGTGTTGCAAGAGCAGCCGATTAGTTTGCAAAATGATTTGACTTATGAAGAGGAACCGGTTCAGATTCTTGACCGAAATGAGTAGGTGCTTAGGAAAAAGACAATCCCACTTGTCAAGGTGCTTTGAAGGAGTCATCAAGTAGAGGATGCAACTTGGGAATCAGAGGAACAAATGAGGCGGCAGTATCCCTATCTCTTTGATTGACAGGTATGTAAATTTCGAGGATGAATTTTTTATAAGGAGGGGAAAATTGTCACACCCCGGTTCTTAAATTATTTTACGGTTATTTTACTTTGATATTATTTTGATCTTTTACCGTGTTGAATAACCGTTTACTACTTAAGGACCCTAAAGTTGACTTTTTCTTCCGTTTGGAATTTGGGAAAACTTTCTTCATGATAGTCATATAGGACGTTATTACGAGTTCGTAGACATGTTATGCGTTAAAATCGGAGTTAGCATGGAAAAGTTATCAATTAAAAGGTAAATTTTGAGTTGGTAAAAAGGGGGTAATTTTGATAGGCTTTAATTTTGGGTTTAAGTGTTGGACCGGGTGTGGAGCAGCCCAACACACCTCACTCTCTCTCTCTCTCTCTCTCTCTCTGTCAGGACCCACCGCGGATTTCACCCTGAAACTCGAGATAAATCCTGCAGGGTCCACCTTCAAGGAAAATTTACCGAAAATTCGGCTAAACCTTCCTTGAAAATGGACAACCCTTACCTGAAAAATCCAACTTGACACTTCTATATCCACACATCCATCCTCAACACCTTGAGCCTTCTTGCTCCCCAATTTAAACACATCTCCCAATAAATCAATTACTCAAAATAAATTCACTAAGTGGTTATCAGAGCATATCTAATAACTAAAGAATAACAATGAATAAAGATTAAGCGGAAGCAGCTTCTAGCTATGCCTCGACTCCATGTACGCCCGACCTTATCTATACTTAGCCTGCACACTGGACATTTAAAACCAAAGGGCCCAGGGGAAAGTAATTTAAAAACGTTAGAGTGAGTGGACAAAATAATTTAAATAATTTGACAAAACTCAATTTAAATACTTTTCCACATTTCAGCTTTAAAAAAACTTAGCTGCACGCAATTTTAAACGCCCTTAAATCCAAATTCACTTAATAAATGGATAAACCAGCCCCGCCGGTTAAATAAAATAGAAATCTCAAATAAGGGATAAACCAGCCCCGCTGGTTAATCAATTATAACTGAGAAAAAATAAATAAGGGGAAAAGTTATCACCATGTAAAAGGATATAACAGCGTCCCAGGCTAAGTGCTCTACTCTCATATGGTGAGAATCGCTGGTAAGACAATAATAGCGTCCCACGCTAACCGTTTTATTCACATATGATGAGGACCGCTATATAATGGCTAGCTAACAACATATATATATATATATATATATATATATATATATATATATATATATATATATATATATATACCGATATATATATATATATATATATATATATATATATATATATATACCGATAGGTTGCCTCCCAGGCAATAATAGCGTCACACGCTAAGCGCTCTACTCTCATATGATGAGGATCGCTGGTAAGACTATAATAGCGTCCCACGCTAAGCGCTCTACTCACATATGATGAGGACCGCTAAACAATAGCTAGCTAGCAATAATCAATATAAACGACCCTATATTATGGTGAGTAAAAACATACGAAAACACTTAAATCCACTAATATTTCCCAAGATCATACGAATGGTACAGTTCCCAACCGTACTTGAAAATCATCATAAAAGATTATATTAAAACTCAATGACGTGTCTCACACGTCAAAATATTCTCAAACTTATAACTATAAGCGAGATTTCGATATCAATTATAAATCATAATTAATATTATCTCCACTCGAAAATTCTCGCTAAAATATTCTCCAAGTCAAAATCATTATATTATGATGGAGGACTACCGAAAATCTCATTTTCGGTAATCATTTAAAAATCCCAAAACCATCAAAATAAAACCGATATTATTTAAATCCATTGAACTCAGTACAGTTCCCAACTGTGCCTGAAAATATTGCGTAACAAAATAAATCACTTGACATGTCCCACATGTCAAATAAAATACTCAAGAGAGTTCCCGAAAAATAAATGGAACTCATTACTCCAAGAAAATATTAAATCTTCAATATGCCTTTGAAAATTAAATAAACTCTAGTGCATGCATGACATTCAAATCAAAGGTCCACTCACAGTATACAGTTATCCATGCCGTCGATCCGAGGTATCCCAACACGATCATCCTCACGTCCTGAACAATAAATAATTATTAAGCCTCCAAACTAGGATTATTTATCCCAATACTTTAATAAAATTTCAGAAATAAAAGTAGGCTATAAATTCTCTTTCCTTGCCCAAATTCTCCACTTTTAATCTAATACAGCTCACAATATTCCGAAATTACCAAAATCCATAATTTAACCCTTTTGAAGTTTAAATCCTGCTAAATCAACTGCCGGAACTCTATTCGAATAACCAGCTAAATCCTTGATCATTGATAAATCACAGACTTTATCAAAACTCCTTTAAAAATTCCAAACTATACTTCATTAAACTCCTCTCAATATAACAAACCCGAAAACATGAAAAACTGCCCCTAACACGATCATCCTCATGTCCTGAATAATAAATAATTATTAAGCCTCCAAAAAAAATAATTATTTATCCCAATACTTTAATAAAATTTCAGAAATAAAAGTAGGCTATAAATTCTCTTTCCTTGCCTAAATTCTCCACTTTTAATCTAATACAGCTCACAATATTCCGAAATTACCAAAATCCATAATTTAACCTTTTTGAAGTTTAAATCCTACTAAATTAACTGCCGGAACTCTATTCAAATAACAACCTAAATCCTTGATCATTGATAAATCACACACTTTATCAAAACTCCTTTAAAAATTCCAAATTATACTTCATTAAACTCCTCTCATTATAACAAACCCGAAAACAGGAAAAATTGCCCCTAAGGGGCGGCGCCGCCGCCTGCACCGCCGGCAGCGTCGGCCGGCGGCCGAACTCCGGCGACCTCCAATGGTTCTCAAATTTTAGCACAACACTCCTCTCAACCCGCACAACAACTTCTTTAACTAGCACAAAGTCCAATTCTAAGCCTAACTAGGCTAATCGAATTAAAATCCAAATGAAGCCCTAGAACTTTCAATTATACATTTCACCCTAACAAGATCGAATTTAGCCAATTCCTTTTGAGGGATTACTCACCTTGATGAGGGCTACAAGATGAGCTGTCACACCCCAATTTTTGAATGGAGTTTTCAAAAATTTGGGCATGATAACTCATAATAATACAAATCCCAAGACCTGATCAACAACTTAAAGAAGACCAATCTAAATTTCAGAAATGTAATGTCAACACAACTCAACATCGAGTTAATATTATATTTCATTGTTTACATGAACTTGAAAGTTAAGAAATGAAAACACTCGAAAGAATTTAATGCTGCCTACCAATATAAAAATATCAAGTATACAACAAACTAAAAACCTTGCCACTATGCCTCCTCCTCAACCTGCTGATCAACACCTGCAGGTCTAACCCCTACACCATGAATTGGTGCACCGGGTTGTAAACAACAAACCCGGTGAGCTAAAAAGCCCGTATGAGTGAACTTAAAAATAACACAACATCATCACATCCAACATTTCACAAGAGAGATTTGATCAATAATTAAAACCACAATTCCAACATTCTTTCAAATAACATGTACCCATGAGTCCCAGGTATTAATGAAATACCCCTCATGACCTACAACAACACAATTGGGTACCCATGGGATCCAGACACGATAAGGTATCCCCTATGCAGTACACTGACAGACGGACTAGAGATCTATTCCTAACCGCAACCAATCACCTGGCCAAAGGCTTGGAACCCGGTTTGACTGTCCAATATCAAATACAAAATAATAAATAGCATCAGAACCGTAACCAATCACTCGATTAAAGGCTTGGAACCCGGTTTGACTATTTAATATCAAAACACAAAAATGACAAATAGCATCATAACCGCAACCAATCACCCGATCAAAGGCTTGGAACCCGGTTTGGCTATTTATCCAACAATCACAATATCACAACATAAATTATATCCTTCCACGTAGATATATTTACCTGAACAATTATAGATATTCCACATGAATAATCTATTCAATACCCAAAGACATTATGATCACATGAACCTTAAAAATAATCATAAAATAGGAAAACTTGTTTTAACTTACCTATGAGCCGTTGGCGATCAAGCTCATATATTTTAAAACAACAAAAACATAATTTTTAAATTATAATCATCATAATCATCATCAAAATCATTAACAAAAATCATTCATCATATCATCATAATCATTATCATCATCATCATCATCAAAATCATTAACAAAAATCATGAACAAACGACCATAATTAAACTTGGTTCAAAAGTGAACCTTGGTGAGATTTACTCACCTAAATACTCCCGCTGCGTCTTCACAAAAACACAAGAGCCAAGCTAACCACAACCTCACACATCACCTAAAATCGTACAATTAAAAACCTTAGAAACCAAAATACTAATGGATAACACAATACCCTTAAACTAACCCTTAGCTCAAAGGAGGACAATTTCCCAAAGTCATTGAACTCAACGACACAATTGAGCTGCCTTAAATCTTCAAAACCTAAACTCAAACTCAACCAAGCCAAAACAAAAAAACCTAAGTCCTAACATGCAAACCTTGCTCAAAACTTAGCCAAACTATCACTCAACATGATCACAACAGCAAGGACTAGCTAACCACAGGAAACTAAGGCCACAACTCAGCCGGACGCGCTGCCACAAGCGGCGGCGAGTGAGCCCCACGCGCTACCCCAAAACGTCCGAATTAGGAGAAACTCACAACATGAAACTTGTAGATTGAAGTATGGTGAACAACTTTAATACCTGGGGTTTTGACTGGTTCGGCCGGGATAGGCCGAAAAACGCCCCGAAACTTCAAAACGGAAAGAAAAACAAAAGCTGCAAAACCGGTACCAAAACTTGGTTTTCAGGTCACCAAACACGTATAAACATCACTAGAGGAAGGAAAGGAGCAAGACTCACCTAACTCTCGCCCGAAACGCCGCCGAAATCGCCGGTTTTCCGGCGATACCGCAGCAGCTCCGCCGCTTTGTGGTGGCTTCCAGGCAGCGCGACGGCGGGCGGGACCGCTCCAAAAATGGAGAGGAGGTCCGTGCGGACCGAACGGGACCGGTGGTGACCGGTTTGGTGGCCAGAGGAGGGAGAAATCGAATGGAGAAAACCGGAGTGCGGGAGGAGGTCGGGAGAGGGAGGAGAGAGAAAGTGATTTCTGATTTTAGGTTTCCAAAAATAACTCCCCCATATTTTTCTACTTATACAGTTTTCAAACCCGGAAACTAACTTTCTATTATCATAACTTTCTCATACTACCTCCGTTTTGGGCGTGCCACATGTCTACGAACTCGTATCGACGAGCTCTACAACTTTCCTAAAGGAAGTTTTTGAAGATAATTTACGGAAAATAAAGTCAACTTTTGGGTCTCTTAAAAGTCAAAGTACCTTAAAAATACTTCTGAAACTTCAACTTCGCACAAACTAAAGAATTTCCATAAATAATCCTTCATTAAATATGGGAATAACACAAGGAAAGTAAAATGAAAATCTAGGGTATTACATGAGCCAAAAATCCTGACCTATGGTGGCCGGAGGAGAGAACTCCGGCGAAAGTGAAATCTGCGTCTCCGGCGAACTTCCTCGCGAACGACGGCGTTACACGGCCGGTCACCGGCCCAGGAAGATAGAGGAGGTGGCGGGGGTCCGAACGGGACCGGTCCGGCGGTCGGTGGTGGCCGGACGGCGACGGACGAAGGTGGTGAAGCCGGCGGTCGGGAAACTTCGGGAGAAGGAGAGAGAGAAGAAAGAGGGAGAGAGAAAGAGAACGGAGGGGGGGGTGTTGGGCTGCCCACACCCGGTCCAATAACTTAAACCCCAAAAATTATACCCACTAAATATTTACCCCCTTTTTACCAACTCAAAATTTACCCTCTTAGTTAATAACTTTTTCATGCTAACTCCGATTTTAACGTATAGCATGTCTACGAATTCGTATTAATGTCCTCTACAACTTTCATGAAGAAAGTTTTCCGAAATTCCAAACAAAAGAAAAACTCAACTTTAGGGTCCTTAAGTAGTAAACGGTTACTCAACACAGGTCAAAGTAATCAAAAGTCAATAACCGTAAATTAACTTAAGAACTGGGATGTGACACTCTCTCCCTTCTCCTGGAAGTAGTTCCCAGCGCCACCTGCCGCTGTCCGGCCAGAAACCGGCCGCCGCTCTAGCCCAGTTCAGACCCCCGCCGTCTCCTCTCCCTTCCTGGGCCGGTGACCGGGCCTGTGTCGCCGTCGATTGAAGGAAAACCGTCGGACTGTCCATTCGCCGGAGTTCTCTCCTCCGGCCACTATAGGTCGGGATTTTTAGCTCATCTTGTAGCCCTTATTAAGGTGAGTAATCCCTCAAAAGGAATTAGTCCAATTCGATCTTGTTTATGAGGAATGTATAATTGAAGTTCTAGGGCTCATTTGATGTTTTTGTTTGATTACCGTATCTAGGCTTGAAATTTGTGTTTGTGCTAGTTAGAAAAGTTGTAAAGTAGGTTGTGTTTTGGCCACGATCCTCAGCGCGCGGAGCAGAGGTAACTAGCGAAGAAAGAGATGGGGGGTGTTGCGGGCGTGCCACCTCGCGGACGAGGAAAAGGTTGATGGGGGTGCGCTTGACTTCTTGATCAGGCAAAGGGGGTTACAGGTGCCACCTCGGAGAAGGATTTACAAGCACAAGCGATCGATACTCACGGCGGCGAGAGCAGAGCAATTATAGGGAGTTCAGAGAGAAGCTGAAAGGGGTAGAGTCCGGAGAGCTCTGGAGAAAGACCTAGGCGGCGGCGCTTAGGGTTAAGGTTTCGAGGAAGGCTCGAAGGGTTTCAGTTGTATTGTGTTTGTTGTTTGTATTTATTTGAGAGAGAGACTCTGTGTTAGGGTTCGAGCCCCTTTATATAGTAGTTCGACTTGCGGCATAATAAGAGTATAATTAGAATCCAAGTCGGACTCTGAAACCCTATTCGTACAAGGGTACTGCTCAGTCCATGCGAACCAACCATCTTGTGACACATGTCCAGTTCGCACACTCCATTCCGCGCTACCGACTGTAGACTCCTATGCGAACTGGAATTAGGAGCATCCTCATCTCGCGGGCTGCTACAGGATGCTATCTCGTGTGCTTCTGTAGCTCGCGTCCATTTCGTGGGCTAATGCAGCTCGCGAGCCTTAAAAGGGCTTTTTATATTTAATGGGCCACAGGGGTTGTCCCGAAGCATGTCAAAGACTTGTAAAAGTCTTCAACGTTTATCGTGGTTCGCGCGGACTCCGCCTGTTTGCTTCCTCGCGAAGTCTTCTACGCGAGCCAGTTCGCCAGCTCGCCTCGCTTCGCCTACGCGGAGAGTCAATCTCGCCACGCCTCGCGGAGTGTGAAATAGTAATTCTGCGCCAAGTCATTCCGCGCGCGAGCTAAGTGTTCCATGCGAATTGCGTAGTCCGCCTATGTCCATTCCGCGCGCGAGCAAGTGTTCCACTTCGCATGCAGTTCGTTCCGCGTGAAGTCTAACTCGGCTCGCGTGATCTCACTGGCGGGCCGACATTTGTAAACTTAGAGAACTTTGGGCTCGCCGGTATGAAATGGACTAAGAATGTAATTAATATTCACATAGACATTTACTGTCCAGTAAAAATATTAATCTAGGCGCAAACATTGCCCCCTAGCCTCGAAGTTATGAAATGTCGAGAATGACTGAAGAGGTTTATGTTCATGTTGCTCCAAAGGTTCATGTATAAAAGGAGTGTGAAGGAGTGTGAATCGTAGCGAACTGCTCTATGGCTCGCCTCGGTACCTTGGACTTGAACTTCGAATGTAATCGCCTGCCCTTAGCTCGCATTCGCTTGTTCCACTTTTGCTTTCGCGTGCTTCTAGCCCACATTCGCCTGCTCAACTCAGAAGACATAGTACATGGCACATACGCGAGTTCTTGACGATAGCGGACCAACATGGGATGACAATGGCTATATACTTCGCTGCCCCCCCCCCAGTGCGAACCAGTGAGAGACGGGCAAACAGAGTCGGCGAACTAAGAAATACTTGAATGAAGTTGTTTTTTATTTAGGGCCTCTGGAATAGGCCCCAATCTTATACTGGTCTGTTAATTAGACCACGCACGTTTATAAAGGGAAAAACTGATAACTGAGAAACACTTGAATTTAAAATTTTCTAAATATTTAGGGCCTCTGGAATAGGCCCCAATCTTGTACTGGTCTATTAATTAGACCACGCACGTTTTATGAAGAAAAAACTAATTGCATGCTTCTCCCTGGTGTTGCCCCCTAGTGTGAGGGGAGGGAGCGTAAACGCGACGGCGCGTGACACTAATGATAGTGGTCGCGGGATCAGGAGAAGGGGGAGGATTTGCGCTCTCCCAAACACTAGCGATGTGGCGTTTTAAGAAACGACTATTACTAGGATTAGGATGGAGTGTACCGTCAAGGTCGCGCAAATGGTATGCCCCCTTAGGTAATATGCGATGAATAATAAAGGGTCCCTCCCACCGCGCAGACCATTTCCCGCGGCCGTCGGTTTTCTCCCCAAGTGGGAGCATAGCACGCCATACCGTCTGGCCCTCGGCATAGCTTCGACCATGAGTGACTTTATCATACGACCGCGCAACGCGCTGCTTCTCAAGGATGAGATTGTTGAAAGCGTTGAGGCGATGCTCGTCAAGGTCTTCAAGCTCCTGCCACATTGCCTGGACGTAATCGTCACCGAGCAACTGGTGCTGTTCCTGGACATGAAGCAAGGCGATGTGAACCTCCAGGGGGAGGACAGCATCATGGCCAAACATGAGAGCATAAAGGGTGGTATCGGTCGGACCGCGTTTGGAGGTACGGTAGGCCCACAGAGTATGGTGAAGTTCTAGATCCCAAACGCGGGGGTTCAACTCTAGCATCTTGCGCAGGATGCCGAGGATAACTTTGTTGCTCACCTCCGCCTGACCATTGGACTGGGCATAATAAGGTGTTGAATGCAGGAGTTTGACGCCATAACCAGTGAGGAAAGTGACTACAGAATCCGCCATGAAAGCTACCCCCCGGTCCGTCACGATGCATTCTGGAATACCAAAGCGGGAGATAATGTTGCTGAAAATAAAGTTACGGACCGAGGTCGCGGAAGCAACCTTGAGTGGCTCGGCCTCAACCCACTTGGTAAAGATAAGGAACTTGTGCTGCTCAGAGAAATGGGGGTGAATGAGACCGATGAAGTCTATCGCCCAACCTCGACATGGCCAGGGTTTGATGATCGGCTGTAACGGAATGTTTGGAATGTGTTGCACTGGTCCGTGAGCCTGGCAATCCTGATATCCTTTGGCAAAAGTAATACAATCTTTGAGAATAGTAGGCCAGTAGTAACCGTGGCGGCGGATTAACCAACGCATCTTGGGTCCAGCCTGATGCGAACCACAAACACCGGAATGCACCTCACGCATAAGCCGCTTAGCCTCATTGCCATACACGCAGCGGAAGTCGTTACCGTCCTCGCCGCACCGGCGAAGCTCACCATTGCGAAGCACAAAGTTGAGGGCGAGAAACCGCAGTTGCCTGGAATGGGTGGCGTCATGAGGGTGTTCGAGGTAGGCAATAAACGGTAGCCGCCAATCTTCATCGATAGGATCTAAGGCGGCAACGTTAAGAGGTTTTGTGTCATACTGCACCCTAGCAAGAAAAGGAGGAAGTGTACGTCGCTCGACTTTGAGGAGTCGTTCGCGCACTCCATCGCGCAGGCTAAGACCGGATGCGATCTGTGCGAGCTCGTTCGCCGCGAAGTTGAATTCGCGTGGGATGTGTTCAATGTGAATATCGTCGAAGCGATCCAAAACATCAAAGGCTTTCCGCAAGTAAGGCTCGATGGACGGACTTAAGCATTTGAACTTCGCCACTAGTTGGTTGACGACCAATAGGGAGTCCCCTAAGACGTGAACCTCGCGGACTCCTAAGTCCAGCAAGATTTCCAGTCCGATAATGAGCGCCTCGTATTCCGCCTGATTATTGGTGTATTTAAAGTCCAGCTGGAAAGAGTAAGAAAAACAGTCTCTTGCAGGGTTCTCGATGGCGATCCCAGCACCTGCAGCGAGTTCAGTGCGCGAGCCGTCAAAGTAGAGAGTCCATGGAGAAGGGGAGACTGCAGCGACTTCCAACTCGCGGAATGCTGTCAGCTCAGTGGGCTGGTGATGCGCTAGGAAATCCGCTATGGCCTGTCCTTTAACTGCCTTCTGCGGAACATATTGAAAAGAGAATTCAGACAAGGCCAATATCCATTTACCTATGCATCCGCGTAGGATAGGGCGAGAAAGCATATATTTGACTAGGTCAGACTGAGCGATCACCACCGTGGTAAAGGCTAACATGTAGTGGCGGAGCTTGCAACCTGCAAAGAAAAGGGCGAGACACAACTTTTCCATTGGGGAGTAGCGTGTCTCGCAATCGGTCAACACCCTGCTAAGATAGTAAACGGCGTGTTCCACCCCATTCTCATCGTCTTGTGTCAAGAGTCCGCCAATGGACAAGTCAGCAGCGGCGATGTAGAGCTTAAGCGGAACGCCCGGGCGAGGGGGAACCAAAACGGGCGGGCTCGCAAGATAGTCCTTGATACGATTGAAGGCTTCCTGGTGTTATGACTCCCATACGAACTCGGTCGCCCCTTGGAGTTTTAAAAGAGGCGAGAAAGGCTGAACCTTCCCTGCCGCGTTTGAAATGAAACGGCAGAGGAAGTTGATTCGCCCGATCAATTGTTGAAGCTCTTTTTTGGTTATGGGAGGCAAGGCGTTTATTACCGCCTGCGCCTTGTCTTTGGGGATTTCTATACCCTTTTGATGGACTAGAAACCCTAGGAAGTCGCCTGCCTCCGCAAAGAAAACACATTTGGCGGGGTTCATCTTCAGATGGTGTTTCCGCATCCGCGTGAAAACCTGCCGAAGGTCTTCAACGTGTGTCGCCCGCGTCTTGGTTTTAACTACGACGTCGTCGATGTAGACTTTGATCAACTTGCCTAAGATGTCGTGAAAGATAAGGTTCATGGCGCGTTGATATGTTGCCCCCGCGTTCTTGAGTCCGAATGGCATGACAACATACTCGAACGCGCCCGCGAACCCTGGGCAGCGGAAAGCAATCTTGTGGCTCTCTTCTTCAGCGACAGGGATCTGATGGTACCCAGCGGTTCCATCCATAAAGGAGAGCACTTCATGCCCCGCGGCCGCGTCAATGAGGAGGTCAGCAACAGGCATGGGATATATATCCTTAGGCGTTGCATTGTTGAGGCCACGGTAGTCAACACAGACGCGCGTTTTGCCGTTCGTCTTGCGGACTGGAACGATGTTGTACAACCACTCATTGTATTTGGCCACGCGAATGATACCTGATCGGTGCATGTTCTCAATCTCTTCTTTGACCAAGATCTGGGTCTCAGTTCGCATGAATCTGCCGTCTTGGCGAACTGGACGTCTGTCGAGGTGAGTAGGCAGACGGTGACAAACTAAATCCGGGGATAGGCCAGGCATGTCTTCGTACTGCGCGGCGAAACAATCCCTATATTCATGTAGTAAGGCGAGAAGGTCTTCCTTTTCTTGTCCCGCCAACTTGGCACTGATGGAAAGTAATAAGGGTTTCTATGCAGTTCCCACGTCGACTTGTAAGGTGGGATCATGGACTTGAGGCGGTGTGTCGTCCAAGGCAGCGGGAGCTAACTGAATAACTTCCTCCTCGGCATCGGTATAGTCCACTATCTCGTCTACGTACTCCATAGTGGCGACTCTGTCATAGGCTTCGCGTTCTGCCCAATATGAGAGTAGTCTCTCACACAAGGACTCGCCAGCCTCGCGTGCTTCGTCTGAGGATGTACTAATCATAAGATGGTTGTAGGGGGTCCGCAATGGTGTGAGGACGTTGTAAGTCGTCCCTCGCCTGAGTGAGTCCCCATCGCGTTAACTTGGAGGCAGTAACCCCATATGGGCGGCCTTTAGAATCGACGCCTTGGACATCCAATGGACCTAAATCAGTATTGTAGTAGCGGGCGTCATTGAAGTTGGCGGAAATGGAGAAGGGACGTGGGTCCGCTTGGATGAAGACCGTCTCGCGTTTCTCTGTATCCCAAATCAGGAGTTCTTAGTGCATGGAGGAAGGCACACAGAAACTTCTATGTATCCAGTCGCGGCCTAGGATCATGCTGTAGGATGAAGCACATTCGGCGACGAAGAATGTGTAGGCCCTTGAAGCCGGTCCCACCTTGACCCGTAAGAACCTAGAGTCCTGGAGACTTGTCCGGTGAAGTTCTTAACTGTCAAGGACGTAGTTTAGATCATCGAGCGTGGGATACCAAGGAGTCCCATAGTGCGGGTGGTGACGACATTCACTGCCGCCCCCGTGTCGACCATGATTTTGTTTATCATGATCCCTTCAACCTCAGCCGTGATATATAATGGCCTCATGTGAGTGGCCATATCCAGGGTCGGAGTGGAGAAGGTCAGAGTCGGCATGCGTGTGACGCTGCTCATCGCTTCCAATGGTGGAGCGTTCACAGGTTCCGCTAGGACTGGACCCATCTCACTGCTGCAAGGGGGCGATATGTCGCAGACATTCGCGCTATTGTCTGGAATATCCGCCGCGTTGCATGTTGTATTTGGTGGGAGAGCGTATCTCTCAGATATGAAGAAAACCATTCCGACCAGAAAAGAGAATCGTTCGTGGACTGGGATTAGTGGAGTCTCGATGGGTCCATTGTCTCCTTTGAGCACAGCGAATGCGCTCTCCGCCGGGTTGACTTCTTCATGTTCTGGCCATGCAGAGACCTCGAGCATATTGCAGGTGAATGATTCACCCTGCCCTTCTGCTTGGTCGTCGCCCAAGTCGATTCGAGGTTCGGAATGAGTCTTCTCGTTCAGTGAATTTTCACGGAAGCATTGGGCCATGAGCTCCGCGAGGTTAGAGCTGGAAGTGCTACTTTCGACCCCTGGCGAGACGTTACCCTCTGGCAGCCATGGTCGCAACACGAGTTTGGTCGAAGGCTGTTTGTCCTCGGCTGAAAGCTTATCCGCGGCTAGTGGGGCTCTGGCATTGTCCCCTGCCCGAGGTGGAGGAAGGACTGAGACCTGAGGCTCCTATGTGGGTTGAGGTTGGGGCGGATCCGGTTGTGATAGTTCCTTTTTAGCCTCAGGTTCCTGGCAAATAGGCTTATGAGGATGTGATGACCGAGGCAGCTCGCGCCTTGGCTTTGGCCTTGATGCGGCGAACAGTCTTCGCTGCGCTGGGGAAGACGGTTCTCGTCTTCTCTCAGCCTCTGGCGACTGCCTTCGCCTTGGTGGAGGTGGCGGGCCTCTTCGTCGTTCGGCTTCCGGCGACTGCTTGCACCTTGGAGGAGGTAACACATCCCTTCTTCTCTCAGGTTCTGATGAAGGCTTGTGCCGGGAGAACTGTGGCTCCCTTCTCCTTGCTAGCTCCGGCGATGATCTGTACCTTGCGGGGCGCGGATCCTGTCTTGGTGGCACGGTGAGGTGACAGAAGACATTCGCCTTTGGAGCGGGGTCGTCTGCTGCATGCGCACAGACACGTGGAGGCGTGACAGGTGGCCTTTGGAGTAGAGCGTGCAAGCCCTCAGCTTCTCTCCACATTCTCTCGGGTGTTTGCGCGAGCTGCGAGGGTCGGATGATGCCATCATCAGCCGCTCGCAAGGCACGCAGTATGCTGCCGTACTTCTTTTGTAGCTTCCGCTTCTTGGATCTGCTTATGGTAACCGGTTTTCCCCCTTGCTGTGTGTACCAAATCCCTTCCTTGATCGCTGATTTGGATGTCGGAGGAATATAGGGGTCAGTCAAGATACCTCGCCTGGGGCTTGAAGCCTCGCTATCTTGGCGTTCACTGCCAGAGTCGGAGATGTCCATCTCGCTTGAAGCTGGAGAGGAAGGTACATCTTTAGTCCAGTGTGATTGAACGAAGGTTTCGAGGCGCTTGATCCTCTGTTCCAGCTCCGCGCGAGTCCTGGGACTCATGGGTTGATAGTTGTCAGCTGGAGACGGTAGATCGTCCCGCATGGTAGCTTTGCCTTTATCCTTTCTTGAAAGGCGATCGGGCTGTGGTCTGGTGGCTACCTCCCTTTCTGGGTAGTGGTTCCCATTTTGGTTCGCCAGAACGGTGTAGTCATTTGCCGGCCTCTTACGGTTTCGACCTGGCGGGTCGCGTTGGCCCGCGTTTGGAGATAAGTCCAAAGTTATCGCGCGCTGGCCGACGCGAGGCCAGGCGATGTCAGCAACTGTGATCATGAAGCCGCCTTTGTCCTCGAAGCGAATATACTTGAGGTCTAACCAGTCCTGGACTCGCTCGCGGAGCTGGTAACAGTTGCGAGTTCTGTGTCCCCAACTGTCATGGAGCTTGCAATGGACGCGACCCTCCTTGTATTCAACATAGGGCAAGGCCCTCGACACAGTGACGAGTCCGCCGTCAATAAGATCGTCTAAGACCTCGTGCGCGAGGTTGACGTTGTAAGTGTACCGGCGAGATGGCTGACGTGTGTCATCATTACCATCCTCTCGGTCTCGCTTAAGTACCCGGCGCGGACTATCATCTTCTGGATGTTCGGCCAAGTCTAAGGTAATTCTCTGCTCGCCTGGCTTCGGTGCGCGATGACGGCTGTTCTCCTTTGGCTGGTCGGCCCAATTCACCTCGACCATACCAACCATGGCGGGGAAAGGATCCACGTCCACCAGAGAAGTTGTGCTTCCTGGCATCTTCATTTTCAGGGCGCCCGAATTCAACCAAGTCTGCAGTTGGTCGCGGAGTTTGACACAGTCCTTAGTATCGTGATTGTAAGCGTTGTGAAAACTGCAATACTTCTTGTCCTTTAGCTCTTCCTTGGATGGGATCTTATGGTCCAAGCGCACGTAGTTCGCCTCAATCAAGTCATTAGAGACAAGATGGGTAATTTTCGCATCATACGTGTAAGACTCGTATTCGGGCTTAGTCCATGCAAAGGACTGAATGGTGATTGGCTCACGGGTCATCTTGAGATTCTTCAGTTTATGAGCCAGAGGCTTCCCGGTCAGTTCGACTGCTCCGACATCGTCAACATACCCCTGCGCGGCCTCATTCTCCTCCTGCCTTTGGTAGTAAGGGTCGAACGTGGAGGATTGGAGGTTTAACGCCCTGACTATCCTGTTCCTCCCTGGTACGTACGTCCCTTTGGAGGCATTCGACTTCTCGTCCATCTCGTTGAGGATTAGTTCATAGCTGCCGACCTTGTTAATGAGGTCGCCCATAGACATGAAGCGTTCCCCATGGTGCTTCAGCCGCTGGCGGTGTTCGAGACCACGGACAGCCAACTTAATGGCTTCCTGTTCGGGTAGGAGAAAGTCGCACTTGGTTTGTTGGATCTTGAACCGCTGGAGGAAGGAAACTCCTGACTCCATGCTTTGCTGGCTCATTTGGGTGAGGGAGTCAAGGCCGACCTCTGGTTCAATGGTACCGTAGGTCTCCCGGAACAGGTTCTCCATGGTAGGCCAGTCCGCAATGGATCCTGGCTTCAACCTGGAGTACCAAGTAAATGCAGCTCCGGACAGAGAGGTCCCGAAGAGCTTGAGCTTGAGGATGTCATTGTTCCCGTACTGGCCGCACTGGACTTTGAAGCGGGCCATGTGGGTTGCTGCGTCCTCCCTTGTTTCGCCAGAGAAGGTAGTGAACACTACGTTCTTGAACCCATGCGAGAAGGGGTATTGCACCACGCTATCTGGATAGGGGTCGCGATACTGCAAGTTAGCATCACCGTGTCCGGTTTGCTCCTTGACAATGGAGGAGATAAGCTGGCGCCAGTCGGATGTTGTCACGGGCACGGATTCTGCCCCTTCCCCGTGGTTTGGCCATGTAGAGAGATTGACGGCCTGCCCGCCGTTCTTGGGAGTAAGGCTGGAATAAACTAAAAGCGGGTCATCTGGTGTCCCGGTTCCCTGGCGTAGAGAATTATGTAGTCCCTTGGAGGGAGCAAATAAGCCATGCGGGAGCGGACTCTTTGACGTTCCTGCTCCTGGAATGAACTGCGGGGCCTTCGGAGTCCCGACCTTAGGGTTTCCCCTGGCGCGTTCATTAGGAGGGACGTACTTGGGCGTCCCTTCGTTTGCTCGTGGGCTAGTAGGGTTTAGAGCAGGGTTCTTTGGTGCCTGCGCCCTCATCCAATCTTCAACTTCAAGGACCCGTAGGTTCAGCCGGTCTTGTTTGTCTTTGAACTCGTCTAGCTTCTCTAGACTGTTCTTACTCCCAAAGAAGGAAGCATTCTGCTGGTCATGCAACTTGGTATCGTGCTCGTCCAAGCGGCGAGTCTGCTCCTCTACTGTCGCGCGAGTGATCGACAGGACCTCTGCATGTTGCTTCACGATCTCTGCGCCTTGCTTCACGGTCTCTGTGTTCTGATCCAGATCCGAGCGGATCTGTTGAAGGCTTCCTTCGACCAAGCCTTTGGTTTCCCTTGTTTCGCTGACAAACTGGTTGAAGTCTTCAGTGAGTACGGTAAGGTTGTGCTGGTCTACTTCCCAAAGGGTTTTGTCCCTTTTGACTTGTTCAGCAAGGTCGGTGAGGCTTTGTTGAGTGGCAGAGCTTTGGGTTGTCAAACCCTGGGTTTGGGTTGTCAAACCCTGGATCTGCCCCGTGAGTTGTGCGAACATCTGGACGACTTGCTCCATAGATGGAGCAGAGTCTGTATCTTGGGTCGGCTGAGAGCCTACCATGGCGGTCTCGCTGTAATCTGGATTACCAAACTGAGCAAGGACATGTTCTTGAGTGAGGGATCGGCAGGCCGCGCTATTATGGGGCTTGTACCGTAGCGATCTGTGCTTGAGACAAGAAAGCTGGGGCTTTCGGTACGGCGCTTTCTCCGGTTTCCCAATGATGTATTCGCTTGTACTCCTTGTCCCACTGGGCGTGCCAATGTTTTGGCCACGATCCTCAGCGCGCGGAGCAGAGGTAACTAGCGAACAAAGAGATGGGGGGTGTTGCGGGCGTGCCACCTCGCGGACGAGGAAAAGGTTGATGGGGGTGCACTTGACTTCTTGATCAGGCAAAGGGGGTTACAGGTGCCACCTCGGAGGAGGATTTACAAGCACAAGCGATCGATACTCACGGCGGCGCGAGCAGAGCAATTATAGGGAGTTCAGAGAGAAGCTGAAAGGGGTAGAGTCCGGAGAGCTCTGGAGAAAGACCTAGGCGGCGGCGCTTAGGGTTAGGGTTTCGAGGAAGGCTCGAAGGGTAACTGGGTTTCAGTTGTATTGTGTTTGTTGTTTGTATTGATTTGAGAGAGAGACTCTGTGTTAGGGTTCGAGCCCCTTTATATAGTAGTTCGACGTGCGGCATAATAAGGGTATAATTAGAATCCAAGTCGGACTCTGAAACCCTATTCGCACAAGGGTACTGCTCAGTCCATGCGAACCAACCATCTTGTGACACATGTCCAGTTCGCACACTCCATTCCGCGCTACCAACTATAGACTCCTATGCGAACTAGAATTAGGAGCATCCTCATCTCGCGGGCTGCTACATGATGCTATCTCACGTGCTTCTGTAGCTCGCGTCCATTTTTCTGGCTAATGCAGCTCGCGAGCCTTAAAAGGGCTTTTTATATTTAATGGGCCACAAGGGTTGGCCCGAAGCATGTCAAAGACTTGTAAAAGTCTTCAACGTTTGTCGTGGTTCGCGCGGACTCCGCCTGTTTGCTTCCTCGCGAAGTCTTCTACGCGAGCCAGTTCGCCAGCTCGCCTCGCTTCGCCTACGCGGAGAGTCAATCTCACCTCGCCTCGCGGAGTGTTAAATAGTAATTCCGCGCCAAGTCATTCCGCGCGCGAGCTAAGTGTTCCACGCGAACTGCGTAGTCCGCTTATGTCCATTCCGCGCGCGAGCTAAGTGTTCCACGCGAACTGCGTAGTCCGCCTATGTCCATTCCGCGCGCGAGCTAAGTGTTCCAGTTCGCATGCAATTCGTTCCGCGTGAAGTCTAACTCGGCTCGCGTGATCTCACTGGCGGGCCGACATTTGTAAACTTAGAGAACTTTGGGGTCGCCGGTATGACATGGACTAAGAATGTAATTAATATTCACATAGACATTTACTGTCCAGTAAAAATATTAATCTAGGCGCAAACAGGTTGAGATGAAGCTGCTGTAAAAATTTGGTAGGCATTGGAGGTCGCCGGAGCCGGCCGCCGGCCGCCGCTGTTAGGGGGATTTTTATGGTTTTAGATATGGAATATTAAGGGGATGTTAATGATGTCAATTTTGGAATTTTTGGATAGATTTTGGATTTTTGAAAGTTTGGTATTTTGGCCGTTAATTTGAATAGAATCCGGCCGTTAGATTATTGTTGTTTTGGCTGTAGAAGGTTGGTTTAAGGCTGCCAGTATTTGTGGTGAAGTTTGAGCCGTATCGATTTTTTAAATTGGCGATGTTGGGCAAAGATGAGAGTAGATAAGGTCACATTTAATGTTGCCTATTTTTATATAAGCGTTGGTATATAGTGGGGGTTAATTTATGTTTTTGAAACAGGACGTGAGGAGGCTCGAGCTGAAGAGGTCTCGGACCGACATCAGGCTTAGGCCTAATTTGTGAGTGGAGTTTTGTTTTAAATAATATACCTGCTATGGTTCTGAGCTGAACAATTTCTTCTCTTGAGGTTATTTTATTTTGTGGGTTTTATTTATTTTGAAGAATTACCGAAAAATGGATTTTTCGGTAAATTATAAATATTTTTATGAGAGTATGTATATAAATGCTAGTCAGCCATATGTGTCTATCCACCTTAATGACGTAGTATATAACCGCATTATGGTGTGACGTGAGCGGTAGACGCAAGCGTAGTAGCCATATATGAGTGTTTAATTCATATAGGGGGTATGGGCACATATTTATACACTCGTCCGTCCACCTTAATGGCGTAGTGTAGCACCGCATTAAGGCGTGACCTGAGCGTTCGACGCGAGCGTAGTAGCCCCATATAAATTATTTTAAATCTATAAAATAATTATATAAATACTATGGACGTGTGTAAATACATACATTTATTGGTATATATTTTTGAGATAAAAGATTTATCGCGTGGAGCACATTTTAGACTTTATTGGAAATTTAAATTGGGAAAGCAGAAATATTGTTATTTATTTTTTTTATTTATTCTTTTTATTTTGTCCACTCACTCTAATGTTTTTGAATGTTTTCCCCTGGGCCCTTCGTTTTAAAAATGTTCAGTCTGCAGACTCCGGGTTTGCACTAGTAGAAGGCGAGACATAGTTACCCACTTCTCCACCACTCTTCATCAGTAGGTTACCTGATAAACCTACCATTGTATCTTCATGCTTCCTGTAATTTTTCTTTAGTAACTCTGACTACCCCTGGGGTTAGCGAATATTTTAATGGGGTGTGCTAAGATTTATGTTATATTATTTGGATATTTATGGGTAATTCTTGGATTTTCCGGGTTAGGGTTGTCTATTTTCAAGGGAGGTTTATTGAGTGCTTCGGTAAATTTTCCTTGGAGGTGGACCCCGCAAGACTTATTTCGGGTTTCAAGGTGAAATTCGGGGTGGGTCTTGACTCTCTCTCTCTCATCCATTTTCATACTATATTTCTATCTCTGCTTCTTCTTCTTCTCTGGTAAAGTCTCTGCCTTTCTCTCTCTTTTGACAAAGCCATGTTTGGTGACAAGGACCGCAGCAGCGCTCTCCTTGCCGTCGGAGACGAGGCTTCTCAAAGCAAGGTGACTCGTCACATCTCTAAGCAAAACAACAACAACAACCCGGAAAAGAAGACAGGTCTTAATTTCCTCAGGTTCAAATTTGGAACTGTGGGGAGGGCACTAATGGTTCCGTTCATAGCAGGTTCAAGCCGATTGGGGATGGAGTTGGATTGGCAAATCCTGGGGGGATTTTGTCGATGATGCAGAGTACTAATACACGCTTTTGACTTTGAA
The DNA here is from genome assembly GCA_009720345.1 of Fragaria iinumae. Classification (NCBI taxonomy): domain Eukaryota; kingdom Viridiplantae; phylum Streptophyta; class Magnoliopsida; order Rosales; family Rosaceae; genus Fragaria; species Fragaria iinumae. The sequence continues at coordinate 16,311,915 of CM019117.1, read as the reverse complement.
CTCGGACACTGAAGAGGTCTGACCCAGCTCGTTTCTCTCGGACAAGATCTTCTTCCTCGGAGAAGCGTTAATCTTCAACAGGCGACGATCGAAGGCTTGGCGAACGGGTTTCCAATGGAGCTTCGCCGGAGGGGGTCAGCAATTTTGGAGTTTCGGGAATTCGGGGCAGGTCGGGTAGCGATTGGGGACTTGTTCAACGGCACGGCCATGATGAGAAATTAGGGTTTTTGAAATTTGAAAAGATGGAATAGGTGACGCCGATGGTGGTGGAGGAGGCGGCGTCCGGCGAGGCGGTTGCGGCGAGGAAGAGGAAGGTGATGAGAGAAACGGCAGAGAGAGAAAAGTGGGAAGCCATAGAGAGAGAGAGAACGGAGGAGGTGGGGTGTTAAATGGAATTTCTCCTTTCATCCAACTGAAAAATATATCCAGTCATCAACTTAACCACTGATTTGAACGACCACTTAACGAATTGACCTAATTGTGTGACATTGGATAGTTAAAGGAGTGATCAATTGAAATTAAAAATTAATGGAGTAAACTGTCGAGTGCGTGAAAGTTACTGGAGTGACCAGTATTTTCTCCAATGAAGAATCTACGTGAATCTTAAATTACCGTCAACAAGGTGCTTACGAACCCTAATTCTATTATAGATGCACCGAAAAAAGAAGTTTCAATACTCATGTAAAGTAGTGTGAAGATTGTAATTTAGTATAATGTATAAAACTAATGCGTCTTGATATCGAAAAAATTCCCATTCAACAGAAAAGGAGAAACAGCACCACTGCCACCACATCTCCCTCGAGTAGAATCTGAAAGCATATGGAATAAAGAGATATTACCAATAAGTTAGTTCCCTCAGTCTTCCTGGTTTAACCTTGAATTTGCCGTTGAGGCCACTCTATTCTGTCGCCCCAACCCATTCAGAGTTATCAGCAGTGAACTTCATAAACAAACAGATTGGCCTAACAGTTTAACACCACATAAATCGACTTCAAAAACAATTCTAACCTAAAGCCAGATAATTACAGACAAGCATGAACTCTTTTCATTTTTGTATTTCAAGATGTCAATGAAATCTATAAAATATGACGAGGATTACAGTGAAAGGGTATATAACCAACTTTACTCAACAAGCAAATTAACCATAATACAATGCGACTAGCATGAACATTAAGAGAACCATAAATTTCATGTATGAGAATCATACTTTTACAAACAGGGAATAAACCATCCAAAAGCCACATAACAGCCAAGTACAATATCCCTCCTCTTATTCTCTCCCTACACTACCATCTTCTATTCAACAAAGGCCCTTCAACAAACGACTAAAGTATTTGTTTCTAGGATCCCATTTTACACTGCATTAAAACAAAACAAACTTCTCAACAGTTCTCAAAACTACATTTGAACAACAACCATGTGGTAACCAGAAATTGGAAACCAACTCACTTCAAAAACAAGACACATCAACTTAAGCTTTAGTAACTCACTTAACCTCAGCTCATAATTGCCACTGAAGGATTATCTTGTTCCATTGGAGAAGGATTAGCAGCTACAATCCGATAACCATCTCCAGCAACATCTCCCACTCCCTCTATGCTTCCATTATCTCCCTGAATCTTCTCAACGTTCTGACTATCACCATTCTGAGTCACTGATTCTGGCTGCTGCTGCTGCTCTTCTTGCCCACTCATCATATGCATCAGTAGCTCCTCAGGCCTCAAATCATAATTCTTATCAGCTTGATTCTCACCCTTACTATTCTTCTTGTTGTACAAAGCATCAAGCATCTCAACATAAGCACATGTCTTTGAATCCTCGGGCCTTTTCTTGTTGCTATCTTTCAATCTTCTGTAGTACTTGTTTATGTTCTCCCACTTCTCCTTGCACCTTTTGGCATTGCGGTCATAACCAAGCTTTTTCATGGATGCTGCGATCTCCTCCCACAAATGGCCTTTACTTGCATTTTCTTGATATTGCAAATCATAATTAGATCTCAGCCTAATCAAATCTGAAACTTCTTCTCTTGGCCACCTTGTAGAACTAATAGGCGTACGACTTCTACCATTATTCTTGTCTGGCGATTCCAAACTCCTACGCACAAGCTCCCAATCTTCATCCTTTTTCTGCTTGTCAGAAACTGTATTGGCCACAGATGAGTTAGCAGGCATTTGAACTCGGACTGCAGACGTTTGCACCGGCAGTTGCGCCGAGGATACTTGATTTGGTAATTGAACTGAGCACGCTTGCAATGGAAAATGCACAGAGGACTGTTGATTTGGAATTTGAACTGAGCATGATTGGCCTGGCAAATTCACTGAGGCTGCTTGTTCTGAAAACTTTTGCAAAAATGCAAGAACAGCAGCATCTTTTGCAGCTGCAACAGACCTCTCTTGAGCTAGGAGCTCTCTTTCTCTCTCAATTCTAGTCAATTCTTGCATCTTCCACGCCTCTTCTCTCGCTATCCGTTCTTGTTCATACTTGTCCAACACCTCCACAAACTTGGTCTGCAAATTCTCTTGCTTGTTGATCACTTGCTTCATCAACTTCTCAAAGAACTCAGTCACCCTCCTTTTCTTCTTGTGCGTGCCTTCAGACTCTTTACTTGAAGACGATGTGGTGGGAGTCGAGTTGTCAACAAAACTCGAAAGCTGGTGTTGCATCGAAGAACACGGGATTGCATTTGAAACACCATCCTTTGGGTTCGCTGCTGCTGTTTCAGCTGTAGAAGCTTGAACTGTTTCAGCAGGAGGAGGATGTTCAGAATGGTGTTGTTCTATAGCCTCCAATTGCTCAAAATACTTATATGTCTTCCCAGCTGATCGAGCACCCCGTGATTCTCTAGTCCTTTTGTGGTACTTGTATATGTTCTCAAATTTCTCCTTGCATTTTTTGGCGTCTCTACTATATCCAGCCTCTCCCATTTTCCTAAACACAATCCCAAAAAATCCATCTTTCTTACTTCAATTACACAAAATTCTAATTTAATTTCCTAGTAATCAGTAACTGAACATTTTATCGGTGACCTACTATGAACAACTGTAAATATAATCCAAGTTGAAATCTTTAAAGAAAATGCAAACTTAACCCAAAAATCTCGAATTTATGTTGTATAAAGACAACATACGACTGCAAAGAAACAACCATGACTCCATTTCCAACCATTCAAAGCCCACGTCAATAAAACAGAGCAAAAAAACTCACCTGGAAACCTCTTCCCAGAGAGGCAATTTAGGGCTGACTGCCTTGAACTCCGCGTCCATATCTGACCTTATCTTCAGCAGAGCCAGCGTCTCTGGCCGAGGCCAACGGTTACCGGCCCAGTTCCGGTAACCCTGCTCCAGCCCAGCTCTCTCTTCCTCCTCGAGCCCAACTGAGACCGACCCACCATCGCCGACGACCTCCTCGGCACTCCGGTCGGTTGTGGGTGAGCTTGGATTGGCCGGGAAAGTTGAATTTTCCAGCATCCCGTAAGATTTTACAGTTTGTAACAGCTGAGAGATTTGCCGAAGGAAAGAAGGTGAATTTGGTGGTGGTTGCTACTGCTTGGGTAAGTGGGTAAAATTTTGCAGAGGGTACTTTTAAGTACTGAGCTCGCGCATTTTCATTTGTTCTCTCAGTCGGTAATTGCTATGGGTCAATTAGGGTTTCTTCTTCTTTTATTCCCCTCCTCTTGGGTAAATAAAGAAAATACTTTTTTTTTCTTTCGAGTAAAAAATTAGGGTTTCTTTTTTATTGGTGGCAGTAAAAACTAGGGTTTATGAGGGTAATGGGTGAAGTATAAGACGTAAATTTACAAGTGAGGTTGTCGACGTGGCAGGATCTGATTGGGAAGTGGTGGATTAATGATTGATTTTTTAGGTTTGATATTGGAACTTGGAGGCATTATCATGTTTGACTTTTGGTCAACATTAGTTGGCTTTGATGGATAAGTGAAACATTTGGAGGCGAGGGTAAAAGTGGAAATTGAAAAACATGGAGGAGGTGGGAGATTGGGAACAAACTGGGGACAACAAGTTGGTTGGATTTTTAGTTTTCTTGTGTTGGCGGATGAATTAGGCTGAAAAGCCGAAGGACAGGTAAGCCCTTTTTGGTCTTTTGCGGTCCGCTAGGTTTTGATTCTTTGGCTTTCATACGGCTACTTTTGATTGTTTGTTGTAAGGTTAGATTCATTTTTCTTGTGATGGTTTTTATCGGTTTACTGGTTTGTACATCTCTATGTTACTGGTTTACATTATGTATAATTTCAGTGTTTTTCTATTATTACTGTTTTGGAAATGGGAATGGCTAAGTTCGTTTGTTCAAAGAAACCAAAACATTTGATCGTTTGGAGGTAAAATTTTAAATTGTGTTTAACAAATGAGTCATATGTGTAAATAGTATCTTGGAGTTGATTTCATTTTCATCATAACAAAACTGACAAACAACTGTCAAAGACAACGACTCAAATCATGTTGCTCTCAATTTTTTTCCAACCAAGACCCGACTTGATCTCATCTTATTAGGTAGTTTGAATCACGTACCACAAACATTAACGCAACGTGACAAACGTTGTTCGAATCAAATGCGGGCAACAGCCGAGACCAAACCTAATAAATAACAACGGAAATTGAAATCATCAAACGTAACACTTCCCACTAAACCATGCCAGACTATCAGACTAGCAAAGTCAGCAAACTGCCGTCTTTGCGTCAAGAGCCCCATTTTCAGGTATACACTCCTCTTCTTCGTACATCAAATCTATTACTAGAATATTTTAATGCTATATTTTTTTTTAGAGAGAAAGGATGAACGACCTTCTATTCAATAAAAAGGAAATTATAAATATATGACTTACCCTAAATGGGCTACGTAAGAATCAAGCCATGAGGCTACCCTAAAACAACTTATTGCAAGCAAGAGAACAAAGATAAACAAGAACCCAAAATTTGCTAGCAATCTAGCTTATTGACTCAAGTTCGACAATGACATATCGAAAACCTAAAAACTAGATTAAAAATCCTAAATAGACAAGGCCCAAACAGGATCGGACCCAGCCCTTTTACGCAGCCCATAGAAGCCCAGATGAGGCCCAGTACATACACCATCGTCAGCCACCCACCGTGCCACACCCGTCTGGATCTCGCCTTCGTCTCCACCACCAGCACGATTGGAACAGAGATTGAAAGGCAGCTCCATTCAACAACCATACAAATCGAACACCATTAACTTCAACTACCATCAACTACCGCTTCTGATCATAGATCAAAAGCCAGCGCCTTACACGGCATTGCGAATCCCAGCCACGCGCTATGACCGCCTCCTCCACCGATGGAACCCAACATACCAAACCTCTCACAGACCGCAAAAACCAGAGGTCAAAGACCCAACCACACTCCCTACCCACAAGGGGTGGATAATGGAGTCCCGTCTGACGGCGAAGCGAGGCACGCCGCCGGACAGGAAGACAGAAAAGTCGTGTTCGCTCTCTAGGGTTTGAGGGAGAGAGCAGCGTAAGTAATGTTATATTTTTTTTCCTTTTCAATATATGCCATATATATTTTCAGGAAATTGGGAACAATAACACTACAACCCTATAGATGGAAGGAAAATGAAAGAGATCTTCCAACAACGATTAACGCTTCCTCTCTTCACAACTTAAGAACAATTCATATGCCCGCTCTAAGGGCTCGCCCTTGCAGCGAACTAATAAGACGTGCAAGAAGGAACTTAGTGTCTGGTGGTGAGTCTAATCATTGTGATGCTTGTGGTAGATTTGCGTAGTGGCCTTGTTGGGGAAGGGCATCAAGGGATGAAAGGAATGCATGTGGCGGTGGTGTCATATCACCGAGCACGGTCTGCCTACTGGTGTTAACGAGCAGCTTGTGGCGAGATCCAGTTTTGACGTGCATAGATCAAATCGGGTTGTTCGATCTGATTTAGCTTTGTTGGAGCTGATGTGATAGGGAGTTCAGTTGGGTGGGTGACACACTTGAGTCGTTACGAGGTTGGTGGACAAAGGGAAGGACGACCAACGTGGTGCCAGTGTTGTTGTCGGTGGGGGATTGGCAGGCTGCATATTGCAAAAGGTAGTGGTGGAGGTGCACTAGCAGTCCTCATACATGCATAGTTTGTGATTGGTGGTTGTTGGGCTTGGAATCTTGACCAACACCCGTGTTATTTTTCTTATGGCTTTGTGCCAACAATAAAGCTTTATCACTTTTTGGTGGGGCGCTATGGGCTTTGTCCCGGTATACTCACTTAGTGTGTCTTATTTGGCACAAGGAGGCACCGAGGCGGCGAGCTATTTGCTTGATCAAATGAACACACGAAGTAAAGTTTTCTTAAATTTGTTTGCTTGTGCCAACATAGTGGGAAAATTATGTTTCTCTTAATAATGATTTTTCGTGATAGAGTTATCTTTCATGTATATCACCTTTTTTGTCAAAACAAATGAAGTAACCACACGTACTCATTTTGTTAATTGGTGTTTGATTCCTCTAAAAAAAATTGTGTTTTTTAGAATACAAAGATTTTGTCTTGGTATTATTTCAAGATGTTCTCTCAATACTTATTGTAATATGAGATTTAGGTTTTATGTCCTCTCTTTATATTAAGCAGTTTCAATAGTTAAGCCTTGAAACTATGTGAGCAGAAAGTGATCATCAAATGCATTCTCCTTTTACATTTTCAACATTAATTATGCAATCATTACATTACTTATTTACATTTATGACCTTGCTTAAAATGATTATTTCTCAGAATATATAAAAATTCTCAAGGACACAATGCTCCGACTTTCATGGAGCAAAGTAGGGTTGCGAAAGTTATAGGCCCTCTATCGGCGGCGGTGAACCCAGGGAACCCCTGACCATCTAATGGCTGGGGTCTAACGGCGGCGGAGCAGAGAGTTGTGTTCTCCTCCAGCGGCGACGTCAAGATCAAGACCAATCTAGGCCTTCAACCGTGGTGATTCATTGCGGGTAAAGGCGATCTCAAGACTAGGCCGGTATCTGCGACATCGAGGAAGGTAGCCGGAGGTATTGCCTTCAGATCGACGACTCGGGTAGTGTCGATGAAAAAACTTGTTGACTGGAAGAATGTGTTTTGGTCACGATCCTCGGTAAGGATTAGAGAGGTACTTAGTGGTACCAAAAGTAACTAATGGTGCGGGGCGTGCCACCGCGCGGACGCGGAATGAGGGTGCGCTGATGCTGGACTTCTAATCAAGCGGAGGGCTCCGGTGCCACCTCGCGGACGAGGAATTACAAGTAGCTTTGCTTCTCCACCTGTGATTGATACTCACTGTTCGTAGCGAGCAGAGCAACAAATTGGGATGGTAACCAAGGGTGAGTCCGAACGGGCTCTGAGGACTAAGGCGAGATGCTTTAGCACTGAGTTCGACTAGGTCAATTGTATTTTTGTTGAGTTCTTGTTGAGTTGTTTTATGTGTAGTTGTTGTGTGTCGAACTCCTTTATATAGTGACTCGCATCCTCCCAGAGGAAAGATAATCATAATCTAGTTCGGACTCATAATCAGAATGCTACAAGGACACTCTTTCATTCACGCAAACCAATCATCTGCATGATACGTGTCCAGCCGAGTGATTGATTCCGCCTGGGCTACTGCTTTCGCGCTATCCAATTGTAGACTTCTACGCGAACTTAACCAGGGACATCCTTATCTCGCGAGATGCTACAGTCCTTGTCACACTCCACCCCGCGCGCCCCCGAAGCTCGCGACATTTAACGGGCTTCATATTAAAAAGGGCCACAGGTATTGGCCCAAATGCTGAGTCTTGGACCAAAATATCCACTGGGCTCAAACATAAGGTTTGGGGATCTCCGAATCTAGATGTCGACAAGATCTCGTTGAAGGGGCTGAAATCAAATCGGGTTGTCACTATCCTACTTTGGATTGGCTTTCCGAGTAGGGTTCGGTGAAGCGGTGATAGGAGCACAAAGTGTGACGTTCTTAATATGTTTATACCCTTTATTTTCCCTTTGTTAACTCTTATTTAGTTGATTTAGCTTTATATTTGTGTTTAGTGTAGAATAATTGCTTAAAGTAGAAATATGTAGGTTTGAGTGTTAAAACACATAGTAATTTCGGAATTGAAGAATTTGGTGTTAAAATTGTGCTAAGTATTTGAAATCCTTGTTTACTCAGGATTCATGTCTTAATCAGGATTCCATCTTTCCTCGAAGCCAAGTCCATGAAGGAGAGGCCCAAACCAAGTCCAATATGGAGAAGAAGATTTAAATTCAGCAGAATCCGGATCAAATCGGGAGAATTCCTGTGCACGTCTGCCAACTTCAACGGACTCTCCAGGACAGTTCACAATGAATCAGAAAACGTGCCATATATGGATAGAAAGCTACGGGAGTCTAGTTTCCAAATCAATTGGAATCATCTCAATATCTATTTTCTAGAGGAATTTATGACGTAATCTTCAGACGGAGGTCATTCTGCCGAAATTGAGAAGAACTAGGAATCCTAAACCAACTTGGTTTAGGCTTTGTGGCTGACTTCTCTAGGGTTTTTCCTCTATATAAAGCACGACTTCAAGGACAGAAAGGGATCATCAACCCGTGCAAATAACACCAAAGCCTTTGCCGAAACTCCATCAACCTCCAAACACCACAATCCGATCCCACCTTCAGCATTTGTCCAAAGCACGTAGCCTAGGACTCCGCTCACTCGAAGAATAGAACACGTAGGGATATTTTGAGAGTGAATTCCATCTTCTATTTTCGGATTGCTATGTGTTTGTTTTCGTTTATGTTTGTTTTAAGTTTTTGCTTAAGTATACTTCGATTCTTGTCTATGAGATAGAAATACTTTTGAACCATGTTTTGAATTAGAGTTTTCAATTTTTAATCAATGATTTTAGGTATTATGCCGTGAGTTTAATGTCTAAATACTTTAAGATTTTCGGTGCTATATTACATTATCATGTGTAGTTGATACAAGTAGTTGATATTGCATGTGTTAATCATCCAAAGTTCGACTTTGATACACGTAGTTGATAAGTTGCATTGTCTTTGTTTTTCACCAATTTTCTACCTATGTTTGATTTGGACTAGTGCTTAAACACATCAATTCTTTATGTGATACGTAATTGCATGATTAGTTTATGTGTGTGACCGATAAGTAGAGCACGTAGCCGAGCTTGTTGTGTCGCGATGTTGAATGAAACCCGTAGTCTAATTCTAAGTTGGTCTATGTCATAGGAACCACGTAGGAACTTATGTGCATATCAAATTTAGGTTGTATAATTGCTCACGGTGTAGACTTAAATGAGATTAGGAATTGTCTTCTTTATTCTTACATGGTTGTTTGGTTGAGTTTGCATGAATGTTGGTTGATCACGTGTATATATGTATAGAAGTAATTTAGGATTTATTATTCTTGTTTTTTCCGAAATCATAAAACCTTTAAACCTATATGCTTATTTCGATATTTACATTAGATTAGATGGATCTACCCTGTAGTTGGATCCCCGGTTTAGAACGATCCCTGCTTGCTTTATACTACGATTGATTTGTTGACAGGGTTAATTGATGCGTGTGCAAATACGTCTTATCAAATGGCGCCGTTGCCGGGGATCCTTCGGGATCCTCGATCTTTTTAATTGTCAAAATTTGCATTGTATATATGTCTATATGTTTATATTTGTAAAGTTAAACCATAAATTTGTATATGATGTAACTGTGTTTTATTTTTGTCTTTCTACTTTAATACGTGTATGAATAATGTTGTAGGTTGTACTACACAGGAATAGGTAGGATCCCTTTTGTTAATTCTAGCCTTAACCCTTCTTGTCTACCCTCGGGTTTGCATGAGGTTGTGGGCGGCTTTTATTAACACTTGGAGTCATGTTTGGTTCATAAGTTTGTTGCTAGCTGAGTACATTGGTACGCTCCTTCTATTACTCTGGTGCATGGGACCAAAATTGGATCTAAAGAGCCTTGAGGACATACATCTCGGTGATGGAGTTCTCATTGCTCACTAAACGAGTCCTACCATGTTCACTATCTCTGGATTGAGCTATTGACATTTAGAAACAACGCTTCAAGCTTGTGATCGAAACATCAATATCCAGGCCGCACGTCCACCGTGTCTTACCATCTAGAATCATTATTTATTTAAGTGTTTTAGTAGCGACTCGAAAATAAGCTTGTATGAATTTGTAATCTTAAAAGATTGGTGCCATGTATGATTTTTGTATTTAATTTATTTCAAAATTTTTCTCTAGATTTTCGAATTTGTTTTGTTTTCCTTTGCTTAATCTAGTTTATTGCTTGTGATTTCGTTTTATACTCATGCATACTAACTTGATCTTGGCCGATTGGTTTTTCAGGTACTAGACGTGCATGCAACCACGACTCACTCGTTCGTCTTCACAAGGAGCTCTTGTTCCATTAAATCCCGAGATTGACCGTGCTTATAAAAACCAAAGAAAGAAGCAAAAAGAAGCATCAAGTAGCACGGTTGGACCTTTGGAATTTGAAGAGCAAGACCCTCCTTCTCCATTTCGGATCCATTCCGAATCTTCATCTTCATCCGATTCCGAAATTGATTGTGAGGAAGACAAGGCCGACATCGACATGACCGACTCAGCACTCAAATCTGCTTTCGTTCCCACAGCCCCGGAATCACCTTCATGCATCGCTTTCACTGTGCCTAATGAAGCCAACTTCTCCATACCAGTTCAGTTACTTGGGCAATTGCCTAAGTACTCGGGATCACCAATGGAGGACCCCAATGTTCACCTTAGAGAGTTTCTCGATATCTGCAGATTGCAATCCATCAATCATCTTACTCCAGAAGGCCTAAAACTGCTTTTATTTCCTTTTACTCTTAAAGATGATGCTAAGCGTTGGTTGTATTCTTTGCCTGCAGGAATCATCACCAATTGGAATGAGATGACCTCGAAGTTCTTGAAACAATTCTTCCCTGCGCAACTCACGAAGAAGCTAAGGAGGGAGATTCAGAACTTCACTCAAAAGGATGGTGACACTCTCTATGAGGCATGGGAAGAGTTTCAGGAACTTCAGAGGAAGTGCCCTCATCATGGAATTTCTTTGGACGAGTTAGTTCAAGCTTTTTATGAGGGACTTGACAACACCAACAAGGGTATGGTGGACTCTGCATGTGGATGCACATTTATGAACAAGACCGGACGGCAAGCATATAACTTGATTGAGGACTTGGCGGATAACAATCGTCAATTCAGCACCAAGAACTCAAGGAAGTCGGCAGGAGGCCGTGGTGGTGTCTATGACATTGAAGCTCGGAATCAAATGATCACGTTGGATAGGAAGCTTGATGTCTTGGTCAAGGCTTTCAATGGTTCGAACCTTGGCAACCAAGCTTGTGGAATTTGCTCACTTTCGGATCACTCTACAGATTCATGTCCGAATAGTGCTATGAGTGAGGAGGAGTTGAACTTTATGGGACAACAGAAGCAACGTTATGACCCATATTCGAACACTTACAATCCTGGAATTAGAGATCATCCGAATTTTCGGTGGAGTAACAACAATGCTCAACCGGCCAATATGCAAGGTCAAGGACCTCGTCCTTCAGGTTTGTTTGTGAGGCCTCAGGTACCTCAAGGTTTTGTCCCTAACTCTTCTAATTTCGTGCCTAATAATGCCAATGTTCAAGGTTCAAATAATAATGCTAGTTCTTCTACTCCTAACTATGATGAAATCTTGAAGTCCCTTGCTCAAGGGCAACAGAACTTAACATCTGCAACTCAAGCTTTAGTGACAGGTCAACAGGCTAATGCTAAAGAGATCACGGAGCTCAAGAAGCAGATGGGACAGGTTATCGATTTCATGGGTAAAATCCATGAAAGTGGTAAGTTGCCGAGCCAAACCTTGCCAAACCCGAATGCCGGACAATTCAAGATCGTTACAACTAGGAGTGGTCGAATTTTTGAGGAGCCTTTGTTGAAGAAGTCGGAGCCTTCTAAGGAAGGTGAGGCCGAGAATGTCTGTTTACAAGATGACAAAGATATTGAAGAGGTCTATGCCGAGAAGCAGCCGGACAAAGAGGCCGTGCCTCAGTCCGAGAGAAAGAATGACCATGCGGCAGTTCCTGTCGACAAGAAGAAGGTGCAAGAGGCCGTGCCTCTTGCAGTTCCTGCTGATCCGAAATCCACTCAAGCCGTGCTTGAGAAAGGTAAGTCTTCTAGCTCTAGTGGTTTAGTTTCTACTAATGTCCATGCTCGTGCCCCTTTCCCCAACAGGTTTGCTAAATCAAAGCACGATGAAGCTGATCATGCAATGATTGAGTTATTCAAGAAGGTGGAAGTAAACATGCCATTGCTTGAGTGCATTCAACAAAATCCAAAGTATGCGAAATTCTTGAAAGAGTTGTGCACCAACAAGAGGCTACCACGAGAGAAGGATGTAGTGGTAATGAATGAAACCATCTCTGCGGTTTTTCAAAGGAAACTACCACCTAAGCTCAAGGATCCAGGGAGTTTTTCGATTCCATGCACCATTGGTACTCATAGTTTTGATAAAATCATGTTAGATCTAGGTGCTTCGATTAATGTTATGCCTTCTTATCTTTATGCGGATTTAGGTCTAGGTGAGTTGAAAAAGGATAACATTATCATTAGATTGGCTGACCGCTCCAACAAGATCCCTCTGGGATATGTTGAGGATGTTTTAGTGCAGGTTGCAAGTTTAACATTTCCTGCAGATTTCTATGTCATTGACATGGAACCGGCGGATGCAGATGACAAAGAAATTCCCATTCTGTTGGGAAGACCATTCATGAGAACCGCCAGGACCAAAATTGATGTCTACTCAGGGGAACTAACTTTTGAAATAGATGGAGACATCATTAGTTACAATATTTTTGATGCAATGAGGTATCCTCTTCCTGAACTTTTTCGAGATTCTTTTTCTATTGATGTTGTGGATGCTCTTGCAGATGAATATGTGGAGACAATAGCTCAAGACACCTTGGCACTCACCTTGGCAAAAGGAATCGGATTTGATGCCATGGGGAACAAAATTGCAGTTTCTGCCGAGGCCGTGTCTCCGCCCTTATTTGCAACCGTGCAGTCACTTGAGGTGGCTGCCGAGGTATGCTACTCCTCCCCTAGTCCAATTCTCTTTCCATCTAACAAGTTTCTTCCTTCCATTGTCCAAGCTCCAAAATTAGATCTCAAGGTTCTTCCGGAACATTTGAGTTATGTGTATTTGGGAGAGAATGAAACATTGCCGGTTATCATATCATCATCACTAGAGAAGGAGCAAGAGGAGAGATTGATCGAAGTTTTGAAAAGACACAAGACGGCCATAGGGTGGACCTTAGCCGACATCAAGGGAATTAGCCCTACAATGTGTGTTCACCGAATTTTGCTTGAAGATGGAGCAAAGCCGACCAAGGAGGGTCAACGACGTCTTCATCCACCTATGATGCAAGTTGTGAAGGATGAGGTGACAAAGTTGCTCGATTGTGGAGTCATCTACCCAATTTCGGATTCAAGATGGATTTCACCGGTTCAAGTTGTGCCAAAAAAGAGTGGAATCACGGTGGTGAAGAATGATGAAAACGAGCTTGTGCCGCAAAGGACCGTAACCGGCCACCGAGTGTGTATCGATTATAGGAGGCTCAATGCAACAACAAAGAAGGATCACATGCCATTACCATTCATTGATCAAATGCTTGAGAGGTTAGCCGGCCATTCCTTCTATTGTTTTCTTGACGGTTATAGTGGTTACAATCAAATAAGTGTTGCGGAAGAGGATCAAGAGAAGACAACATTCACATGTCCCTTTGGCACTTTTGCCTACCGCCGCATGCCTTTTGGCTTATGCAATGCTCCAGGTAAGTTTCAAAGATGCATGTACCACATATTTTCTGAATTCATAGGTTCTAAGATTGAAGTCTTTATGGATGATTTTTCTGTTTATGGTGAAGATTTCGATACATGCTTAGAAAATGTAGAATTTGTGCTTAGGAGATGTGAGGAAACTAATCTTGTGCTTAATTGGGAAAAATGTCACTTCATGGTTAATCAGGGTATAGTGCTCGGTCATATTGTTAGTAATAGGGGTATTGAAGTTGATAAATCTAAGATAGATATTGTGCGTCACTTACCCATCCCCACAAGTGTGAGGGATGTTCGAAGCTTTCTTGGACATGCAGGTTTTTATCGTCGATTTATCAAAGATTTCTCCAAGATAGCTCGACCTTTGAGTTCCTTGTTGCAAAAGGATGTGCCCTTCCACTTTGATGCCGAATACAAGGAAGCTTTTGAGCGGTTGAAGACCATGTTGACATCGGCACCAATCATGGCGCCACCGGATTGGTCCTTGCCCTTCGAGTTGATGTGTGACGCCTCAGACTATGCCGTGGGGGCTGTGCTCGGACAGAGAAGAGACAAGCAGCCGTATGCCATTTATTATGCCTCTCGGACGCTCAATGATGCGCAACAAAACTACACCACCACCGAGAAAGAACTTATTGCCGTGATCTTTGCTTTGGATAAGTTTCGTTCTTACTTACTTCAATCTAAAGTTATTGTTTATACTGACCATGCGGCTTTGAAGTATTTGTTGACAAAGAAGGATGCCAAGCCGAGATTGATTAGGTGGATATTGCTTCTCCAAGAGTTCGATTTGGAAATCAAGGACAAAAAGGGATCCGACAATGTTGTTGCCGACCACCTTAGCCGATTGGTGCGTGACTCGGATCCCGTGGCCATCCAAGAATGCTTCCCGGACGAGCAACTCTTCAAGGTAAGCAAGGTAAGTGAGGTAAGTGAGCCTTGGTATGCCGATATTGTGAATTATCTTGTTACAAAGCAATTTCCGAATTCTATGTCCTATCATGCTAGAAATAGACTTAAGGCATTAGCTAGACATTATGTGTGGGATGAACCTTATTTATGGAAACATTGTGTTGATCAAGTTATTAGGAGGTGTGTCCCGGAGAATGAGCATAGGTCTATTCTTAGTTTTTGCCATGATCAAATTTGTGGAGGCCACTTTGGTTCTCGTAGGACTGCTTTAAAAGTTTTAGAATGTGGATTCTTTTGGCCTACTATTTTTCGAGATGCTTATATGTATTGTGCTTCATGTGATAGATGTCAAAGGACAGGGAATTTAGGACCTAGGGATGAGATGCCTATGCAACCTATTATACATGTTGAAATATTTGATTGTTGGGGTATTGATTTCATGGGGCCTTTTCCGAATTCTCAGGGAAATTTATACATTCTCGTATGTGTGGATTATGTTTCTAAATGGGTGGAAGCAAAAGCCACCCGGGCTAATGATTCTCGAGTTGTTGCAGATTTCCTACGCTCTAATATTTTCTCCAGGTTTGGAATGCCGAAATTTGTTATAAGTGATGAAGGTTCCCACTTTTGCAATCGGACAATTGAAGCTCTAATGAAGAAGTATGGAATCAAGCATAAGGTGGCTACACCTTATCACCCCCAGACAAGTGGGCAAGTGGAGCTTAGTAACCGAGAGATCAAGCGGATATTGGAAAAGAGTGTGAAGCCATCACGCAAGGATTGGAGCCAACGACTTGATGATGCACTATGGGCATATCGGACTGCATTCAAAAATCCCTTGGGGATGTCACCGTTTCGTATGGTGTACGGCAAAGCTTGCCACTTGCCTGTGGAGTTGGAACATCGAGCTTGGTGGGCGGTTCGGACTTTTAATATGGATATTGATGAGGCCGGATTACACAGGAAATTGCAGTTGTGTGAACTTGAAGAAATCAGGAATGAAGCCTATGATTCTGCCGTGATCTACAAAGAGAAAACCAAGGCGTTCCATGACAGGATGATTCGAAAGAAAGACTTTGTTATTGGCCAAAAAGTTCTCTTATTTAATTCTAGACTTAGGTTGTTTCCAGGCAAGCTACGTTCTAGGTGGATAGGACCTTTTGTTATCACTAATGTCTTTCCTTCTGGTGCAGTCATGATTAGAAGCATGGTCAAAGGAGCTGAATTTCAGGTTAATGGTCATCGATTAAAGCCTTACATGGAGAACATGGTGAACCAAACGGTGGAGGAAGTTTCTCTCCTAGAGGCTTCGGCATAGGCAAGGGGAGATGATAGTCTAGTCTAAAGGACTCTAAACATTTAAGCGCTGCATGGGAGGCAACCCATAGAAGGAGCCATCAACGAGAGTTTGCAAATTTCTTTATCCCTCCTCTTTTATTTTCGGTTTGCTCTTAGTTTTCTTACATTGAGGACAATGTTGATTTTAAGTGTGGGGTGGGATGTCATTACTCGTTGATTTGCTATGCTTTGATTTGATTTGAGTTATTTTTAATTTTTTTTCGTTAAATTTTAAATTTTGCCGATTCTTAGATGAACTTTGTTTCTTTATTTTGTGTTTTGCTTTTATTTTGTTAAGTCTTAGGTGCCTTCTAACGTGTCTAGGATGAATATACGATCTTTGATTGATTAGTTATTGAGATGAGCATGATTTCGAATATTTGAGCTTATATGTTATTTGATGGTTAATAGATATGTTGAAATTGTACGAACTTGTAGTAGATGAGGATCATTGAAACTTAGGTACAGAATGAGCATGTTCCTTACTTGTTTGATTTCATATAACCTTTGTGAGATTTTCGAGCCATATATATGTGCCTTTTCTTTGGAGAGTTTACTCTATCTATTCTTTGATATATATGACCTCATTATACACTATTTGATCGATTTATATGCCATAGATTTAATGAACTAGAGATTGCTAGAACTTACTTATGAAACTTTCAAAACTTTTATCATAACTTGCTTTGATTTTGAATAGGATTGTGGATCTTTCTTAGGACTATCACCACTTTATCTAAATAGCCATATATCCCTATTTTGAGCCCTGTTTGGGACCCCTTAGTCTAAACCCCCTAGAGCCTACGTTATGCTTTTCTTGTTCACCTAAATTATCCCTTGCCTAGTATAGAATTCCTCTACCTTGTCTCGAGCTTGGCAGAGCTATCTTTGATTGGTGATTTGAGGTGATGATTCAATACAAGTGTGGGGTTGTTCTAAGAAGTTTGTTGCCGATATACAAAAGAAAAAGAAAAAAAAAAAAAAAATTGCTCTCGAATATATAAAAAAAAAAAAAAAAAAAAAAGTTTCGAATTGAGAAGAAGTGTCTCGGCCTAGATGAAGTTTTTGTGAATTTGGAGTTGTGATTTGTTGTTGAAGGCTCAATATGTTATACTTTAGCCTTTGTTCGTTTTCACAATGTTTAAAGTGAAGGATGGGTCCAACATGATGAAATTTGGTCCTTGATGGTGTATGGTGACATAAGGTGGATGTTCTTGCTCTGCTAAGTCTTGAGGATGACCTTTGTGATTCCTTTACTTTGAAAATTCTTCCACGCCGAGCCTAGCCAACCTATTTTCTAAAAGATCTGCATGATTCTTAAGATAAGTAAACTTTGATCTGTGGAGTCTGTTTCATGAGTAAGCTTATGGTTGTGGTTCATTTGTGCATATGATTGGTATCTTTCATGAGGTTTTTGAATTCATTATGTTCTTTTTAACTCTTGTGTGTGAAAAGCTTTTAAGCATATGCCATGTTCTTGAGAGAAAAAAAAATCGGAGTGCATATCCTTTGTGAGTTGAATTTGAACTTGTTTGGAACATGTCGAGCTTAATTTCACCTTTGTTTCTGCCATGCCTTACTTGTTATATCGAAATCTCATGTTTATTAACCATTGAATTCACCTTTCAATTTCGATACTTGTGCTATTCTCGATGCTATGATTTTGAAGGTCTCTGAGACAATTTCGTTGAAGGCATTAGATTGAGTCATTGTAGTATTTTCGATATTAGTTGTGTTGTTTTTGTTTTAGTGGTTTGCTAAGGGACTAGCAAAGGTTAAGTGTGGGGTTGTTGATAGGAGCACAAAGTGTGACGTTCTTAATATGTTTATACCCTTTATTTTCCCTTTGTTAACTCTTATTTAGTTGATTTAGCTTTATATTTGTGTTTAGTGTAGAATAATTGCTTAAAGTAGAAATATGTAGGTTTGAGTGTTAAAACACATAGTAATTTCGGAATTGAAGAATTTGGTGTTAAAATTGTGCTAAGTATTTGAAATCCTTGTTTACTCAGGATTCATGTCTTAATCAGGATTCCATCTTTCCTCGAAGCCAAGTCCATGAAGGAGAGGCCCAAACCAAGTCCAATATGGAGAAGAAGATTTAAATTCAGCAGAATCCGGATCAAATCGGGAGAATTCCTGTGCACGTCTGCCAACTTCAACGGACTCTCCAGGACAGTTCACAATGAATCAGAAAACGTGCCATATATGGATAGAAAGCTACGGGAGTCTAGTTTCCAAATCAATTGGAATCATCTCAATATCTATTTTCTAGAGGAATTTATGACGTAATCTTCAGACGGAGGTCATTCTGCCGAAATTGAGAAGAACTAGGAATCCTAAACCAACTTGGTTTAGGCTTTGTGGCTGACTTCTCTAGGGTTTTTCCTCTATATAAAGCACGACTTCAAGGACAGAAAGGGATCATCAACCCGTGCAAATAACACCAAAGCCTTTGCCGAAACTCCATCAACCTCCAAACACCACAATCCGATCCCACCTTCAGCATTTGTCCAAAGCACGTAGCCTAGGACTCCGCTCACTCGAAGAATAGAACACGTAGGGATATTTTGAGAGTGAATTCCATCTTCTATTTTCGGATTGCTATGTGTTTGTTTTCGTTTATGTTTGTTTTAAGTTTTTGCTTAAGTATACTTCGATTCTTGTCTATGAGATAGAAATACTTTTGAACCATGTTTTGAATTAGAGTTTTCAATTTTTAATCAATGATTTTAGGTATTATGCCGTGAGTTTAATGTCTAAATACTTTAAGATTTTCGGTGCTATATTACATTATCATGTGTAGTTGATACAAGTAGTTGATATTGCATGTGTTAATCATCCAAAGTTCGACTTTGATACACGTAGTTGATAAGTTGCATTGTCTTTGTTTTTCACCAATTTTCTACCTATGTTTGATTTGGACTAGTGCTTAAACACATCAATTCTTTATGTGATACGTAATTGCATGATTAGTTTATGTGTGTGACCGATAAGTAGAGCACGTAGCCGAGCTTGTTGTGTCGCGATGTTGAATGAAACCCGTAGTCTAATTCTAAGTTGGTCTATGTCATAGGAACCACGTAGGAACTTATGTGCATATCAAATTTAGGTTGTATAATTGCTCACGGTGTAGACTTAAATGAGATTAGGAATTGTCTTCTTTATTCTTACATGGTTGTTTGGTTGAGTTTGCATGAATGTTGGTTGATCACGTGTATATATGTATAGAAGTAATTTAGGATTTATTATTCTTGTTTTTTCCGAAATCATAAAACCTTTAAACCTATATGCTTATTTCGATATTTACATTAGATTAGATGGATCTACCCTGTAGTTGGATCCCCGGTTTAGAACGATCCCTGCTTGCTTTATACTACGATTGATTTGTTGACAGGGTTAATTGATGCGTGTGCAAATACGTCTTATCAAGCGGCGCTGAAGCAGATTGGAGTTTGATAGTCGCTGCCACTGCCGGCGCTGATGCAAACTTTAGATTGTCGACGCGAGTTTGATGAGCGCTGCCTCCCAGAGTTGGGCTCATTAGGGGCTGAAATATGAGTTATGTATGAGATTCAAACTTCCCTCCCCTTGTGGTGAAGGCGATGAACTTTGATCTCTTTTGTAGAGGTTGCTTTAGAATCTCGTCAATCTAGCTTGTTTATGTTTCGCATAAAAAAACAAAACAAAATAAAAACTCCTAACTGGTCGAAATTAACAGCTCTTGCAATGTTACTCAGAAAATTTCTCTCCCACACTTTCCTACCTTGATTCTCATGTCCTAACTCGGCAGTGACATCGGCTACAAAGTTTGCTACGTTGAGGATGTGTATGAAAGCAAGGAGTAAAAAATCTATAATTTCCGCGATATTTCGCCGAAATTTTCATTTTTCTCACCCAACGGGTATTTTTACTCTCCCAAGCATTTCTCGTCCGAACTCTCGATATGTCCTGATATTTCCTGATATTTTACAAAATTTCCCGATATTTCCTGATATTTTCCGATATTTCTCGATATTCTTCACAATACACTGATGGCTCTACACAGAGAGACTATAAAAATAGTGAAAATTTTGTACCTCATAGGTCTTCTACGTATGTAATTCTATGTAAAATGTATCATATGTATATGAGGCGTGATGACCTAGCCTTTCTTTGAGTTTCTAGCTGTAATACCCTAGATTTTCATATCAATTTTCCTTGTATTATTCACATATTTAATGAAGGATTATTTATGGAAATTCTTTAGTTTGTGCGAAGTTGAAGTTTCAGAAGTTTTTTTTTTAGGTGGTTTGACGTTTAAGGGACCAAAAAGTTAACTTTATTTTCTGTAAGTTATCTTCGAAAACTTCTTTCATGAAAGTTGTAGAGCTCGTCAATACGAGTTCGTAGACATGCGGCACGCCCAAAACGGAGGTAGTATGAGAAAGTTATGATTAGAGGAAGTTAGTTTCCGGGTTTGGAAACTGTATAAGTAGAAAAATATGGGGGAGTTATTTTTGGAAACCTAAAATCAGAAATTAGTTTCTCTCTCCTCCCTCTCCCGACCTCCTCCCGCACTCCCATCTTCTCCAATCGATTTCTCCCTCCTCCGGCCACCAAACCGGTCGCCACCGGTCTCGTTCGGTCCGCACAGACTTCCTCTCCATTTCTGGAGCAGTCCCGCCCGCCGTCGCGCCGCCTGGAAGCCGACACGGAGCGGCGGAGCTGCTGCGGTATCGCCGGAAAACCGGCGATTTCGGAGGCGTTTCGGGCAAGAGTTATGTGAGTCTTGCTCCTTTCCTTCCTCTAGTGATGTTTATACATGTTTGGTGATCTGAAAACCAAGTTTTGGTGCCCATTTTGCAGCTTTTGTTTTTGATTTCGTTTTGAAGTTTCGGGGCGTTTTCCGGCCGATCCCGGCCGAAACAGTCAAAACCCCAGGTATTAAAGTTGTGCACCATACTTCAATCTACAAGTTTCATGTTGTGAGTTTCTCCTAATTCGAAAGTTTTGAGGTGGTGTGTGGGGCTCACTCGCCGCCGCTTGTGGCGGCGCGTCCGTCTGAGTTGTGGTCTTAGTTTCCTGTGGTTAGCTAGTCCTTGCTGCTGTGATCATGTTGAGTGATAGTTTGGCTATGTTTTGAGCAAGGTTTGCATGTTAGGACTTAGGTTTATTTGTTTTGGCTTGGTTGAGTTTGAGTTTAGGTTTTGAAGATTTGAGGCAACTCAATTGTGTCGTTGAGTTCAATGACTTTGGGAAATTGTCCTCCTTTGAGCTAAGAGTTAGTTTAAGGGTATTGTGTTATCCTTTAGTATTTTGGTTTCTAAGGTTTTTAATTGTGCAATTTTAGGCGATGTGTGAGGTTGTGGTTAGCTTGGCTCTTGTGTTTTTGTGAAAACGCAGCGGGAGTATTTAGGTGAGTAAATCTCACCAAGGTTCACTTTTAGACCAAATTATTATGGTCATTTTGAATGATGATTGTGATGATGATTATGATGATGATAATGATTATGATGATGATGATTGTGATGATGATTATGATGATGATTGTGATGTTGATAATGATTATGATGATAAAATGATGATGATTGTGATGATGATGATGATTTTGATGATAATTATAATTAAAAAAAAATTATGTTTTTATTATTTTAAAATATATGAGCTTGATCGCAACGGCTCATAGATAAGTTAAAACATGTTTTCCTATTTTATGATTATTTTTAAGGTTCATGTGATCATAATGTTTTGGTTATTGAATATATTATTCTTGTGAAATATCTATAATTGTTTATGTAAATATATCTATGTGGAAGGATATAATTTACGATGTGACCTTGTGTTATTGATGATGATGTTGTGATATTGTGATTTTTGGATAAATAGCCAAACCGGGTTCCAAGCCTTTAATCAGGTGATTGGTTGCGGTTAAGATGTTATCTATCATTTTTGTGTTTTGATATTAAATAGTCAAACCGGGTTCCAAACCCTTAATCGGGTGATTGATTACCGTTATGATGCTGTTTTTATTTTTGTGATTTGATATTGGACAGTCAAACCGGGTTCCAAGCTTTTGGCCGGGTGATTGGTTGCGGTTAGGAATAGAGCTCTAGTTCGTCTGTCAGTGTAGGTCATGGGAGATACTGTATGGTATCTGGGACCCATGGGTACACACTTTGTTATTGTAGGTCATGAGGGGTATATTTATTATACCTGAGACTCATGGGTACATGTTAATTGAAAAAGTGTTGGATTTGTGGATTTAATTATTGATATATTTTGCTCTTGTGGTATAATTGGATGTTGGAGGTTTTGTGTTAAATTTAAGATTTACTCATACGGGCTTTTTAGCTTACCGGGTTTGTTGTTTACAACCCGGTGCACCAATTCATGGTGTAGGGGTTAGACCTGCAGGTGTTGATCAGCAGGTTGAGGCGGAGGCATAGTGGCAGGGTTTTTAGTTTGTTGTATACTTGATGTTTTTATACTGCTAGGCAGCATTAAATTCTTTCGAGGGTTTTCATTTCTTAACTTTCAAGTTCATGTAAACAATGAAATGTAATATTAACTCGATGTTGAGTTGTGTTGACATTACATTTCTGAAATTTAGACTGGTCTTCTTTAAGTTGTTGATCAGGTCTTGGGAGTTGTTTTATTGTGAGTTACCATGCCCAAATTTTTGAAAATTCCATTCGAAAATTGGGGTGTGACACTAGCCATCAAAACAAAAAAAGATGTTTAAAATAAACTTTTAAGAATTATTAACGGTTCAGCACTAACATTTTCACCTTAACTTACTACAACTCTCTATAGATCAATGTTTATTCAAGGTTTTCATTTCAAATATTGTACATAATATAGAAAACAAACATCTCTTAAAGTTTGGTTTAAAATTTCTACACAGAGAGACGATAAAGATAGTGAAAATTTTGTACCTCATAGGTCTTCTACGTGGTTTTAAAGTACTCATGTAATTCTATGTGAAATGTATCATATGTATATATGGCGTGATGACCTAGCCTCCTTTTGGGTTTCTAACCATAAAAAAAAAAAAGATGTTTAAAGTAAACTTTTAAGAATTATTAACGGTTCAACACTAACTTTTTCACCTTAACTTAATACAACTTCCTATAGATCAATGTTTATTTAAGGTTTTAATTTCAAATATAGTACATAATATAGAAAACAAACATCTCTTAAAGTTTAGTTTAAAATTTCCGTATTTTTCTTCAAATTTTCTCATTTTTTTATTGCAATCGATATTTCCCCGAAATTTCCATCGAAATTTTCATATTTTAGAAGGTCGAAATTTCCGTAATCACTGAAATTTTCTTCCTGTATGAAAGTAATGTTTATGAAGTCCTTTAATTTGCGAACAAGTCAAAGCTACACTCACATCCAAATTGAAACCTACACATCTTGTAAGCCTCTTGATTCTCAATTCACTGGCTTTTCAGTAGGTTTGGTTCAATTTCGCAGTTTCAGCTTCATATGCCTGTTCAATATTTGTACTACTTTTGAAATTAGGGTTTAATATCCGTGCTCTATGTGACCTTGATTTGTTAAACAGTTTTTAGTCGTTTGGCGTTTGTCTGAATTTATTTAGTAGTTTTGAGATTAGTTATTGGATAATTAAATTTGCGAACTGCTAGAAAGCATAGTGAAAGCATAGTGGAAAGTTTAATTTCTAGCTAGAAGGTAATCTGGGTTATACTAGATTAGTTGCTAGTGTAGCGAAATGGTGAAGTGATTAAATTATTAGTAAAAAAACATTTATATGAGAGGGAGTTCCTGAGGGGAAGGAATATTTGATTTGGAGGAGATCGTTGCAGAGAACGAGAGAAAAGTTCATGGTGGGGATGGTTGGTATTTGACTAGCCTGGTGCCTGTCTGGCATCACGCCAGCGTTGGTGATGGCCTTTAGCCTAACAGGCGCTTGTTGGGTGCGACCGACTGGTGAAGTGTTTGGTGGATGTGTCCCAGGTCCAAAGGATGAGATCGAGAGGTTAATTTCCTACCTCAACTCTCTCCGAGGAAAGACATGGCTGCGGGCTTGGATTGGAATGGGGATGGACTGGATTAGAGCGATGTCAGGCGAATATCGACGGTTGGCGAGCTGGATTCGATGGTTTAGATCGGAATCCAGTTGGTTAGTTGTTAATGAAGATCGAACGTCCGGGTCATACCTTGAGGCGGGTTGGCTTAGGTTGATAAGCTTTAGGCGCCGAGCTCCGATCGGTGACGACGATCCGGTTTTTTGGTCCGACGCTGGTGGTGGGCAAGGCAACTACGGTTTCAAACCGGGCCGGGGGAGGTGGGTCTAGGCGATTTTCTGGTCTATCTTATGGGCCTTGGCACTATCTATGGGCTCGTTATGGGCTGAAATATGAGTTATGAGATTCAAACTTCCCTCCCTTGTGGTGAAGGCGGTGAACTTTGATTTCTTTTGTGGAGATTGCTTTAGAGGCTCCTCAATCTAGCTTGTTTATGTTTCGCATAAAAAAACAAAACAAAACAAAACAAAAAATCCTAACTGGTCGAAATTGACAGCTCTTGCAATGTTACTCAGAAAATTTCTCTCCTACACTTTCCTACCTTGATTCTCATGTCCTAACTCGGCAGTGGCATTGGCTATAAAGTTTGTTTCGTTGAGGATGTGTATGAAAGTAATGTTTATGAAGTCCTTTAATTTGCAATTGTTTTGATGTCTTCAATGGTCTGCTGGATTCTCCAAGGTGGATGTATATTGTTCTTCACAACGTCAATGGTGATCTTAGAGTCACTCCCAATATGTATATCTCTATAATCCTTACGTCGAGCTATATGAACTAAGGCATCACCAATGAATACTGTGGTTGCAATGACCGGATTTCATGATCCATCTCTGCCAATGTAACCGGTACCAGCAGATCCACTTGATACAAATAATTCAAAGTAGATCTTCATAACACTCTCGGGGGAGGGAGCCATTTGATATCTCTAGAGATGGTTTTATAACCCTTCCGGATCACAATCTATGGTTCTTCTCTTCAAATTGTACCAGCTCATCTATTAGCCCTTCACAATTTTTTTGCAAGTGGTAGAATGCAAATTCTTGTCGGCAGTCACACACAGCTCATCTGTGTAAAATATGAATAGTTATGCAAAATAGGGAGATATAAAAAATAAAGTTACGAACCTAATGATTTTGGTCTAATGGAAGCATGCTAGGTTGCAAGTGAAACTGGCGCTGTAAGGATTCTCTTGGTAATAAGAAGATCCTGGTTCGAACCCGCACCTTTTGGAAACATTCTTTAAGCCCACTGAGCCACATCCCTTGAAACCGCACCTTAAAGAAGCGTCATACCTAAATTGACAGTTTCTATCCAGATCAAAACTTCATTTTGAAATTAAAGTGCGAAAGTCCTTATTTGGCTCACTTTTCAGTCACATTTTTCGATCATAGCCAGTCAGTATATAGATATATATATATGACATGTTCATCTCTATAAATTTTCAACTAATTTGATGGTCGTTTAAGTTGTCAAACGATTTTGGTTGGACAGATTTCGTTCGTTTATTGATTTAATGTAGTTGCAACAACTTAAACAATCACCAAATAGCTGAAAATTTATAAAGATGACCATGTCAATATATATCTATATACTGACTGGTTATGATAAAAAGTGTGATAAAAAAATAAACTAAATAAAGATTTTTGTTCTAAGATATTCTATATCTTTCTAAATATTCTTTATGTGTGCCTTGACCTTATGTCAATATGATATGTAGTTTGACTAGATCTATGTATTCATTATCCTTACCATATTGGTATTGTGTAATTCCCTATATAAATGGTTTCTATCAATGAATAAGATAACCATCTTTCACGATTCTCTTGCTATCTCTTTTTGTCTCCATAATTTATATTTCATCACGTTATCATGCACTTTTGTCTCTACACCATTTGTTTTCCGAAACCCTAAAAAAATGTTTTTCGGCTCCTCTGTCCGACCGCCGCCGCCCGTTTTCCCGGCCGCCGTCCGACATCACTAGCTGCCAACCCCTTGGCCGCCGCCCGCTGATGATTTTTGTTTTCCTCCGACTACAATTTTTGACTTCTTCAAGCGTTTGAAGTTTCGAAAGGTATGTTTTGAAACCCTAAACTTTTCCAAGTTCAATAACTCGGGGAGGATAAAATCATTTCCTCCCTTCTTCATCTCCATTCTATGCTTGGTATTTTGTG
The DNA here is from genome assembly GCA_009720345.1 of Fragaria iinumae. NCBI lineage: Eukaryota > Viridiplantae > Streptophyta > Magnoliopsida > Rosales > Rosaceae > Fragaria > Fragaria iinumae. The sequence goes on along the minus strand of CM019117.1, from coordinate 16,285,617 downwards.
CGTGCAGGTAAAAATCCTGAAATTTTATTCGCAGGTCAAGAGTGTGTTTGATCACTCTTGTTTCCTTGTCAGGGTTGTGTATGATCAACCCCGACCTTTCTCCGGATTGTGTTTGATCAATCCGAGACCTTTTTCTGAATTGTGTTTGATCAATTTGTGGCTTTTCCGGATTGTGTGTGATCAATCTGAAGGACAAACCATTAAAAGCATTGTTTGTGACCTTTATCGAGTCTCATAACAGCTTGGTTTTGTATGCAAGTGCAATGTAGCATTCTGCTCATTTGAGTTTTGACGTACTCAATACCTAAGACGAATCTTTACTTGGTATCTGTGGAACCTTTCATTGGAAAGGATTAAACCACATGTTTTGACCCCAGGCTAACAAGCCTAGATACCGAGATTTCACATCTCTCGCGCTCAAAGTTTGAAGTGCCACATTGACAAAAGCCTTCAATGGCAATCTGTGCAAAAATGAATGACCACAAAGTACTGTGGAATGCACTCATTGAGCGTTTCCTGAAATATTCTTATAACTCTACTTGTTGAGTTATTAGTCAAGTGAAGTGCTTAATTGACTACATATTGTCGATGATCTTTTGTGGCATCATGATCCATAATCTTTAGTGGATTCGATCATCATCGAGTTCTCTAGGTCTTTCAAGTTGGTTTGGAATTACCAACGAGACTTGATTTTGATCATACAATTACAAACGGGAATTGTATATACGCTAATGAGATAAACATATTTGGGACTATCCCCTAATATGGGTACAAAAATATGGGTCACGGCAACGGCAGAAAATGCCATGTCGATGTCTAGAAAAGAGAGGGAGGTGTCACTGGCCCTAATGGCGACACTCCCGGTCTAGACACCAATCTGTCAAGACTACTCATGTCAGCTCATGACAATGCAATCGTTGTGGATCTCCGGATCACTGGTTCAAGAGTTGTTGAGCTCTCCTTCAAATTGTGAATGCATACAAGAAGGTATGGAAAATCAATATGAGGACAATAACGTCATCCTCATGATCGCGAATTTCAAAGATTCGGATCCTTCTCTAGCTACCCCTGACTTTGATGTCATTGGCTAGACATTGATTTTCTTTCCAAGCTATATGTAATAAGACGTCGTATTGACGTCCTTATATTACTCGAGATCTCGATGTACTTACATTAGTAATAATGAATGCCTTGAGAATTTTTTCGAAGTTATGAAACTATTCTCCTCTTATGGTTCATATTGATTTACAAACAAGATGTACATTTTTACATCATCCTTAGAAGCATGGCATATTTACAATCTACATGGTTAGATTGTGCCGTTTTGGTCTCTTCCAAGTGAAGATGACGCATGGCCTTGCATCCTCAAGGAGGAACGCCGGCGTGTTTTCGGTTAAGTCTTCTACCCTATAACGGATTTTCCATCATCAATTGTTCAACTAAGCCTATCCAAGCTCAGTGTGATGTCTTAGAATTGTCCGAATTAAGGAGATAGTAGTTTCAAGTGTGCCTCGCACTACTGACCCTCCACGGACATGCCTGGTCATACTGACTTGGAGTTACCGAAAGCTTTTGATTTTGGATTCCCCTATGTTATTAAACCAATTTCCGTCTTGCAAAAAACGTTGAAGACTTATCAAAACCAAACAATCATCATGATCAAATCCTCTAGGTCATCTGAGTTAGTTTATGTTCATGTCAGGGAGCTTTTGCTAACTAGTCATGGAGTTTACGACCTTGGAACGACCGAAAGGACTTGTTTTTGATCATAAACACATCACTTTTGGCTAAGACAAAAGCCTACACACCACCTGCATGCTTCACAGCTTTGCATATGCCAATTCTGCGAAAAACAGCAATCTGTCTCTTCTAGACAGTTAACTTCGTTTGAGCTTTGTGAACAGCTCCGGATGAACCAGACACTGAACTTTATATCATTGGAAAGCTCTACGAGTCTAGTTTTCAGAACCTTTCATGGTTCATCCATATCTATTTTAACGAAGAAGTTATGGCTGTTTTAGTATGCAAAGATCATTCTGCACGGAAATTTTTATGCACATTCGGGATTGCAGCTTTTTATAGCTTCTTTCAATCCTTCTAAATGGTTCAAGTGGAACTATTTACTCTCCTATCTACTCCATTTTGTAAATCTGACTCATAGAGACATTGAGTGCTTCGCAGATAGTGGAACTATCCACAACATTCTAAGGAACTGACAACTATCTCTGGATTTTGTGCTTTGTAAATCTTCTGTGACTACAATAATTGAATCATACCGGTCATTCAAGGACACGGTTTAGCTTGAATCTTGATGCCTCATGGCACCATGATCAACGTCACAGATGCCCTCTATGCATTGAGAGGCAACTGAACCATGTTGAGATTTAAAGATATTCATGCTAATGGTTTTCATTTGAAAACACATTGTGAGAATGAACAAGAGTTCTTTTGTGTATACCTTCTCATAAATACAGATTGAAATGCATCTTAGAGAAGTTTATGAGTCAATCTAGTGGACTGTATGTCACTATGATTCGAATATCGAATCACATGTTGTTGCCAAACATGATATTTGGGACACCGACTCATATAGGCTTTGTTTTGACCAATTCAGGTCATCTTGGAAGAGATATAATAGTCCAAATTTTGAGAAATTCTCATGGACATCTATTCTTCCACTCAAAACGAAGACATTCGGGATCTAACTTCATCATGAAGCATGATGGTGACTCCATGGTTGTAAATGGCGGCACCCGGGGGAAATTGACGTCACCCGAACACGGCTCTAACTTTCTCGGAGACCGTCTGGTCAATTCCTTAAGAAATTGAGTTGCATCGGCCTTCCGTTGATGTCTCATTGGCCCCCTGTAATGCTCATTGTTCATTTTGAAAGCCTTTTTTTTTTAGCTAAATTAGGAGCGAGAACCTCCTACGCTAAAGAGAATACTTCATTCTTACATCAATCTATGTAAATAGATACAACAAACTTGCGAACACCTTTTTATGCTTTATGGTGTTGGTTGAAGTGTTAACACACTGGTCACGTGTTACACTATTATTTACTGTTTATGCTGCTTATACTTCTTATAAACACGAAAATATCTGCAACAAATAACAGAACAACACGTGTACAAAGAATAATTTAATTTAATCAAATGCGAATGCGGGTTACAATCTTTGTGAACTCCTCTCATTCTATCTCCGAATTTAGGTTTAACTCAAGGGTGACAAGCACTTGTTCTTGAGGGTTACGCGGGGTTAATCACGTAACAGGTATTTGGGATTTGGATTTAGGTTTAGTGAGGAACTGGCTATCTGGGGAGCTTGATAGTTCTTCAAGGATCTAGCGAAGAACTGGCTGTTTAAGGAGCTTGATAGTTCTTCAAGGGTCTAGTGAAGAACTGGCTGTTTAAGGAGCTTGATAGTTCTTCAAGGGTTTAGGGGAGACTTCTGAGCTCGCGGAGGGATTTCTCTCTCTCTAGTTCGCTGCTTCTCTTCTATGCTATTCTTGGTTTTTTTCGCTCTTGGTTTCGCTCTTGGTTTCGCTCTCCCTCCTCTTGGTATGAGAGGGGGTATTTATATTGTTAACATGCCTCCACTTAAGGCAAGTAATCAAGATTCTGAATCAATAATATTTCCTTAATCGAATCAATGAATCTTGACTGATTAATCTACTTGCCGATTTTAACATAATCAAATCAATCAAATCTTGAGATTTAGATATGCCCAGATCGCTTTTGGATTGAATGTCCCGTTTTGAACAAGATCTTTAGTAAGGGGCGAACTATCTCACGGACATGGAAAGTATCCCGCGAGGAGGTTTGATCTCCAAGCGAACCGTGATTTCCAATCCCTGCATGCATGCGAACTCTGTCGTCTAGCTACTTCGCGAATTCCCCAACGCGGAGCCAACTCGCCTCGCCTTCGCGTGAAACTACGCGCGCGAAGTCAATCCACCTCGCCTTCATGCGCGCGGAGTCATTCCACCTCGCCTTCACGTACATGCGCGCGGAGTCATTCCGCCTCACCACTGTTTAAGTCTACGCGAAGTGAAGTCCAGTTCGCCTCGCCTTCATTTATCTCTACACGAAGTCATTTTATCTCGCCACTGTTTAAGTCTACGCGAAGTGAAGTCCAGTTCGCCTCGCCTTCATTTATCTCTACATGAAGTCATTTTACCTCGTCACTGTTTAAGTCTACGCGAAGTGAAGTCCAGTTCGCCTCGCCTTCATTTATCTCTACACAAAGTCATTTTACCTCGCCACTGTTTAAGTCTACGCGAAGTGAAGTCTAGTTCGCCTCGCCAAGCCTAGCTTGCCTCGCGAAACCAAAGTCACCTCGCGGAGTCAATTTCATCTCGCCAAGCCTGGCTTGCCTCGCGAAGTCCATTTCGCTTGCGAAGTCAAAATCACCTTGCGGAGTCAATTTCACCTTGCCAAGCCTAGCTCGCCTCGCGAAGTCCATTTCGCCTTGCGGAGTCTATTTTGCCTGGGGAAGTCTTGTTTGTCTGGCAAAGCCTATTTTGCATGGCGAAGTCACATCGTCAATCCACACTTGATAATTGATTTCAATTGGGGGTTTAAGGTTTTGTTGTAAGCCGATCATTTCCACGTTGCCACGTGTTATTTCTGGCGGCTTTCCAATGTTGTTGACTCACATGCCACATATTTACTTGGATTATCAAACGACTATTATTATCGTTAAATTTTATATGTCTACACTTCTATGGGCTCATTACCCATTCTTTAAAGAAGTTTATCGGGATATAAGTTGAAGTGTGTCACATCCCAATTTTCGAAGGATAAATTTTCAAAAATTTGGGCATGATAAAACTTAAAATATTAATATTCCAAAACCTGCTCAACAACTTCCAAACTATAAACAAATACTGGAAGTGTAAATGTCAATAAACTCATCAAACGAGTTAAACATTATATCTCTTTAATTACATCAACTTCAAAAGTCTAGTAATAAAAGTTGCTATCACGAACATAAAACAAAACTGTCCAAAATAACAAAAAGGAGCACAGGAAACAGAAATCCAGCCACTATGCCTCCGGCTCAACCCTGCTGATCAACACATGTAGGTCTAACCCCTACACCATGAATTGGTGCACCGGGTTGTAAAATAACAAACCCGGTAAGCTAAAAAGCTCATATGAGTAATCTCAAAAATAACACAACACTTCTAATATCCAATTTAACACAATGACGATTAGATCAATAATTAAATCCACAATTCCAACACTTTTTCAATAACATGTACCCATGAGTCTCAGGTATTAATAAATACCCCTCATGATCTACAACAACAAAATGTGTACCCATGAGTCCCAGATACCATAAGATATCTCCTATGACCTACACCGACAAACGGACTAGAGCTCTAATTCCTAACCGTAACCAATCACCCGGTCAAAGGCTTGGAACCCGGTTTAACTATTCAATATCAAAACACAAAATAATAAATAACATCTTAATTGTAACCAATCACCCGATTAAAGGCTTGGAACCCGGTTTGGCTATTTATCCAAAAATCATAGTATCACAACATCATCATCAACAACACAAGATCACATTATAAATTATATCCTTCCACATAGATATATTTACATGAACAAATATAGATAATTCACAAGAATAATCTATCAATAATCCATAAAATTATGATCACATGAACTTCAAAAATAAACATATAAGGAAAACTTGTTTTATCTTACCTATGAGCCGTAGGCAATCAAACTCATATATTTTAAAAGCAAATAATAGCATATTATTAATTTCAACATCAACATCAAGTGACCATAATAAAATTAGGTTCAAAAGTGAACCTTGGTGAGATTTACTCATCTAAAAATCCCGCTGCGTTTCCTGCACAATACAAGAGTCAAGCTAAACCACAACCTCACAAATCACCTAAAATTACACAATTAAAACCTTAGAAACTTCTCAACAAAGATCAAAGTACCCTTAACCTAAAGGTTGCCCAAAGAAGGGCAATCCTTCCTCCGAGACCTCCAAAGGTCATTGGACACTCAACAACAACCAATAATACCTCCAAGATCAACCTTTTCAAGGTTTAAGACCTAATAAACCTAATAAACACCAAGAACAAAAATAGCACCTTAGATGCTAAAATCAAAACAACACTTAGCCTTCACACACCACAACATACTAGTAACTACAAGGACTAGCTAACACTGCATCCAAAGCCCCCACATTGTCCGGACGCGCTTCCACGTGCCGCCATAGGCGACGGCGGCGAGTGAGCCCCACGCGCCACCAAAAACCTCATTACTTGGGGAAACTCACAACATGAAACTTGTAGATTGAAGCATGGAGAGAAACTTTAATACCTGAGGTTTCAACCAATTTTGGCCGGAAACGGCCGTAAAGTGACCCAAAACTCCACCACGAATTCAACCTTAAATCTGCAAATCCGGACTCAACCACTCAAAAACTTGATTCAAACTATGCCTAGGCATAACCAGGAGGAGGAGTGGATCAAAACTCACCTAAGGTTGCCCCAGTCGCCGTCGTATACGGCGGTTCCGATCGGTGATGCAGCAGCCCCCTTTTCCGGCAAGGAGCTCCAATTCCGGCGCTCTACACCGTGCAGCAGCTGCCCAGCCTTGAAGAGGACGCTTGTGGGAGTCGAACGGGACCGGCGGCGGTCCAAATGTTGGCTGGACGGCGGAGCTAGCTTCGGCAGAAGTTGGTTGCGCGGGGTGAGGTCGGGAGAGGAAGAGAGAGAAAGAGAGGAACTGATTTTTAGGTTTCCAAAAATAACTCCCCCACATTTTTCTACTTACACACTTTCCAAAACCGGAAATTGACTTCCTCTGACCATAATGAAGGAAGTTTTCACACATAACTCACGGAAAATAAAGTCAACTTTTTGATCCCTTAAAAAGAGAAAGCACTTCAGAAAATACTCCCGAACTTCAACTTCGCACAACCAATAAGAATTTCCATAAATATTCCTTCATTAATTTCAAAAATAATACAAGGAAAATTGATATGAAAATCTAGGGTATTACAAAGTGTCTTGTACCCCATGTTCACATGCAATACGTTCTCACCGACGCTACGACTCAGCAACTTTAGCTTGTCGCTTGAACATTATTGATGCGCACCAATCTTTCTATTATGTCTTGGGGCTATGCAATATTTGCATGCAGCTTTACTATTCATCTACGACCCACCATCATTCAATATTTTTGTACTACAACTCATGACTGTGTACGAGGATTCACACGAAATTGCAATCCTTGAGCTCGGCAGGATTGAAACGGATCTCCAATCCTTGAGCTCGGCTAGATGTTATTTCTAGGTGCTAAATCGCAATGCCACTGCGCATAATGATGGGTCATTTGAGATGAATAAGTTTAGGTTGGATAAGAACCTCCACCTATAATCCGCCTATATAGAAACCTTGTTAGGCGATCTCATTCACCGCTAAATTACGGATTGTCACTTTGATGAGACAATATTCCCGCCGTTAGGGGGAGATAAGAACATAAGTGTTCAAGTGGAACAACGTGAATTGTCGTGGTTTGTCCCTACTAAGTTTCATCTTGATCCCAAATGCTTAAAGTGTTAAAGTGACGAGATCACATGCTGCAAATATGTCTGCAAGGATTGATGTCCTATCAAGAGGACATGGCGCAACCAAAAGAAGTTTGTCTTGGCGCCATCACTATAGATGATGAAATGGTGACGCCATATAGTGGCAAAATTGGTGTCACAAGGCCATGTGGCTCCCCAAAACGAGAGAGGCCCTTAGGTTTGATACTTTCTTACACTAGGAAGAAAGCAAGCTTGGCGCAACCTGATCCATTGATTTGTGATACTCAAATTCGTCTCATGAAGTCTGAATTATGATTATCGTTGGGGGACGCCTCAATGTCAAATCTAGTCCATATAGAGATCTCTACAAGTATTACACTAGTGTACATGAGGACGTGAGATAATGAGTCTACTATCGACCCACCTTTCGTTAATGGATATCAACTTAGTTGATTGGCCTAATGGAAAGATGCGATCCGACATTAACAAAGAGATAGGTCCTTGGCCAAGTGATGCCGATACCGCAAGTTAAACCCTATCAACTATGCCTTTGTTAGATAGCGTAGTGAGAACAAGAGCTTAGACTCACCTTATGGCACAATGTCTCTCACTAACACGCACTGGGATCGACTACGATGAGATATGCTCTCGTAATGGATGTAATTGAACTCCCCTACTTTGTCAGTTTGGTAGTTTCTGAATAACTGAACATGCAGCTTATGAATGTAGTCATAATAACATCTCTATGGGATCAGAGATATACATGAAGGTCTTAAACAGACTTCATTCATCCGAATTAAGTGGCTCCAAACTACAGGAGCATGCGTTCGCTAAATGTATTGAAACACACATGAACTCTACTTGATTTGGAAGGAATATGGTGAATTATGCCTTTGCGTGTTCATTTCGAATTTACATGAACTTTTGATTGAACAAGAGATGCCAATATGTATCAAACATCCAAAGTTAGAATGAAAAAGATCATAGGAAGACACGGTCTCAATAAGGCACTCGATGACTGTATTGATGATGATTTTTCATCAATCGGCTTAAGCGCTTTATAACTAGTGAGGCCTATATATACTCTCATGATTAGTCAAAGTCTTTGCTCTAAAGAGAGATCCATTGTTTTGTCTAAAGCAAAATGACAAATATGTGTTAAGAGATGGAGTTCCCATCTAAGTACAATAAGACGCATGATTGTACTCAACACAATACGAAAGACTTGACATCTCATTCGCTATGAAAAGTTGTAAAGCTAAGTGTAGCTATGCGCCCACGCAACGCCAATGTAATGACAGTAACTCCTTTTTCAATACTTAATGGTATGAAAGGTTGAGGCTTATTCTATCCCTATATAAGAAAGACACATCAAAAACGAAATCAGAATCTACCAAGTTTTGTAGGTCAACTTTCACGGGACCTACAGGAAATCTCACTCACTGGAAAATGGTGAAATTGGTAGCATTAGAAAGGTCTATCTGTCTACCTTCCAAGGATACCAACCATTTGATCATACCTATCATATTGAGTGAGTTATGGCCGTATTCGTAAAGTAGGACGAATCTGATTTTGACAAAACAGTCAACTTTGACAGGACTTTGTGAACATATTCTGATGAACCAAAATGTGTGTAATATACGGTTGGAAAGCTAAATGTGTCTAGTTTCTAAAATCGTTTACGGTTTATTCATATGTATTTCTTGTACGAACTTATGTTTTGAGTTTACAAACGGCTTTCTCCTCAAGATCTAAGTGTAAAAGATCGTTTGAGGACAATACGACATGATCTAGTTAATCATTGCCCAATGCCACATTTGAAGACATATGTTAAAGAGCATGGACATGCTAAGTTATTGAAATTTCCGTGATTAGTAAGAATCATGAAGAGCCCTATGATTGATGTAAAGATTAGACGGATGTGCGAACTTCAGGAGGAGTCTAGCACATACATACATGTCACTATCAAATGTGAAGGGTGCGTTGTACTCTTTTTCTCCTACGATCAATGTTCAGTTTTTCTCCCACAGGGTTTTTGTGATTTTACAAGGTTTTTGACGAGGCAACATAACTGCACCATCGACATAGCAGCGCGCAGCACAAGAGGGAGTGTGCTAGGATATTTTATATCTTTCTAGATATTCTTTATGTGTGCCTTGTCCTTATGCCAATAGAATATGTAGTTAGGAAAATTTTAAGAATGGTACATGAGCTTTGGACGACTAAGAATTAAGGTGATTTATGTTACCGAACAATCACAACGGTGCCTGGCTTTCGGAACCCGACCCAATTTGTATACAAATCGTCAACAACTCCGTTATGCGGTATGCCATTATGAGAATTTTGAAGGGTAAAACTATATTTCTAGATCATCACCTTATCCTCATCCCTAATCTTATCTCATACTAAAGCCCACTTGTGGTCAGATGCAGTCAAAACCCTTTTCCTCTCTTTGTCTTTGAGTCTCTCTTTGTCTTCTCCTCCCAGTCGAAGATAGAGATAACATATAATCTTTTCAGAAGGTAAATAGGGAAAGAGATCTATACCCCGAAGATTTTATTCTTGAATCTAAGCTTTTCGAAAGCATGGTAAATTTCTGGAGGTATTTTAGGATTGATGGGGATCCACCCGAATATGCAGGTATGAAAAACGTGTTCATAAAGATCTGTTTTTCTTTTTCTCCATTTAGTCATTGTTGTCCATAGACTCTATTTTTGTTTAACTGAGTCAATGATAATGATTTAGGGTTTGGGGCTATTGTTAATATTCAATTAATTTCTTCTTGTCGCTATCTTATTTTCTTAAAGAAAAGTTAGATAAACAACAATTTGATAATAGAGAGACTGGTTGGGAAGTAAAATGAAAGTTTTTTTATGATTTCAATATGGGAATATATTGATTATGGTTTCTAGTTTGGTGGGAAGTAAATGAGTTGTTGATGTTACGTTTCCACCCAAAATTGTTAGGTGAAGTACACCCAGCAACAATGAATGACCACTTGGACAAAAAAAAGAGACATTGAATGAACACATGAGAAGAAACTGATATAGGATTTTTTCGAAAATGAAGAAAAAGGAAAAAAAAAAACTGATACAAAAAGTTAATTAATTTTGTTTTATGTTTGGGTCGCTTTCTGAGTTTCTGTTTTCTTTTCTATCTTTGGATTTATTTGTCTGTTAGTTGGAAGCTAACATATATTTGTAATCTCAAATTGGCAGGCACATAGTTGGTCACAGTGGCTATACACCATGGGGGTAGGTTTTATAGCAATGGTGGGATGAACAAGGTGTATAAAGGTGGGGATATGCTATATGTGGATCGTGTCGACCCTGTCAGGCTGGATATAGCTGAGTTCAATTATTGGGCCTTTGATCTAGGATATTGTCATGTCCCAATTAGCTATTGGTTAGGATACCAGGGTCTAAGGAAGGGATTGGGTATTTGCCAGTTGTTACTGATGCTGATGCTATGGACATTGTCCAATTTATTCCAAGATCTAGAAGGGTGTTAGACATCTATATCGTTTGTTTGACTCCAAAGATGACGTTTTCTGAGTTTGAATTAGAGCGTATGGATAAGGATCCAGATCACTCGTCATTCTTTGGACACTTGATTGAGGATTTACCTTTGACAGATGAAGAAGATACGGGTGAACAAGAAGATGCCGCTAATTTGGATGAGTTGTTTGAAGAGTGGGGCTTGCCAAAGACAACTATGGGGAGTTGTGGTATGGGTAATGGGGTTGTTGATGTGGCTGGTAGAAGTATCAGAGCTGATGGGAGTAGTCGAGGTACGAATGGGCCGAGGAAAAGAACAACAAGAATTCAAATTAGAGAGCCATCTAATGGGCCACGAGCTTCTATTCCTATTTCAAATGTCACAATAGATAGAGGCAAAGGAAAAGAGAAAGTTGTTGAAGTAGCCCATAAAAGAAAGGTTGGGAGACCCAAGAAGAGGTCATATAACACTAGAAGTGGTGGTGAGTCTTCTAGGCTTGTTCAGGAAGAAGAGTTCAGTTCTAAGAGTGATGACTCAGATGATCCTAACTATGATAGATTCGTAGACAGTGACTACAAGTTGGAAGAGAAAGATGATGAAATATTATTTGAGAGGAATGTTGATGGTAATGTTGATAAGGTGCCAGAGTTTGATGAAATGGGTTATGAGGGTCACATCAGTGATGAAGAGGCTGCAGCTTCGGATGAATTTCAAAGTGCGCATGAGTCTGACAGTGATGGTGAAGATGTTGGGCCTTTTAAGGTAAAGGGTAAGAAAAGGTTTTCTAATTGGTTAGAGTTCAATGAGAAGACCGATATGAAGAATCCAAGGTTTACTCTCAGGATGATCTTCCCAAACTCCAATGTGTTCAAGCATGCTGTTAGGAAGCCTGCTGTTTTGACTAAGAAAGAGCTGAGGTTTCCTAGGAACACAAAGCACAAGGTGTGAGTGAAATGCAAAACTTCTCCGGATTGCCCTTTTTGGCTTTATGCAAGTAGTCCATCTAATGACAATCCTACACTGCAGATTAGGACATTCAGACCTAATCACACTTGCAGCTCAATTAAAAAGAGGTTTACCATTGCCATGCTCCCTTTTTAGCTGAAGAGTATAAGGATTGCTTTATGGCTGATGCTAAGTGGTCTAGAGAGAGAATTCAGAATGTTGTGAATAGGGACTTTGGAATGGAGATTGGGTACCAACTTTGTTATAGAGCTAAGAATAAGGCGATTAAGAAGGCACAAGGGAGCATTGAAGATCAGTGTAACCTTCTAGAGGCATATGCTCATGAATTGAAAAAGAGAAATCCAGGTTCAAGTGTATGGATTCATACTGAGCTTGAATGGGAGATCACTAGATTCAAGAGAATCTACATTTGTTTAGCACCACTGAGAGAGGGATGCATAGCAGGGTGTAGACGCATCATTGGCTTGGATGGATGTCATTTGAAGGGTTTCCATAAAGGTCAGTTGCTTTCAGCAGTTGGGATTGATGGTAACAATGGCATCTACCCCATTGCATGGGCCATTGTTGAAGGGGAAACAAGAGCTACATGGAATTGGTTGACGAGTGCAAAACCTATATCAAATAAACCCTTTTTATCGTTAGTAGTATAAGGTAAATAAGGGTATCGTATAGGGCCGGGGATTGAGGGTACCTTGCAAAACAAAACGTTAGTAAAACACAATAAATAATAACAAGTAATAAAACCTTTAAACAATTTACAAAAATAACCATTATTCCTAACGAACAGTAGTCGAAAACCTAATTAAAAATCTAACCTAAACTACTCAGACAAATATGAAAATTTACAGAGATATATTAGACACATATATGAACAACTGTACAAATTTTCAGGGGGTATGGAAATGGTTTGATATGAAAATAAAATAAAAGAAAACAGGGGACAGAAGAATGGCGAAAATCCTAAACTATAAGGAAAACAAAAACCTAAGCTACTATATACATGTGATCGTCTCTTTGCACACAAGAAAACACTAAATCAGATTTATATAATCAAGTAGCTATGTAATTTCAATCCTAATAACCTAAATCATGCATATGGAGAAACAAATCAAATTCCATGTTTCAAGTAATTTACCGACCCAGACTTAACTACTTAACACCCTCCTAACTTCTCATAGATATGTACCGACGCGGACTTCATATCTAAAATAGATCAGAGGAAGAACTTGAACATGTTAGAATGTAATTCACCGACGCGGACTTCAAAAACATCCTAGCATGCAACCTATGACTCTTTACCATTCTAGTTCGTGTTTACCGACGCAGACTTAACACAAACAATGACACATATTGATTAAGAACAAGTCATAAGTTGTCAATCACACATATACACAATTTAGATCATCAAAAGCATCATCAATTACACCAACAACTCAAGTGTACAGATCTGATTTTCATGATTATAAGAACAAACTCAATCAAAAATCCAACTCATGAACACAAACGAATAAGAGAGATGGAAACAAACTAAAGTAATTGAATAGATAATAAAAGAAAACATGAGATCTGAGTTTAGATTACACTTTGAGTATTGAAACAAGGAACTACGCCGAGGATTACAAAGGAGAAGGCATGGCAGGAGATGTCCTAAAATTAGGGTTTGTGTTTGGAGAGGAATTTCTGAAGGAGATGAAAGGACGTTATTTTTTCTGCAGCAAAGATCGACCCCCTTTCACGTCTGCAACTCCTCCTATATATAGGGAACGTATGGACAACTTCTATTATGGTTAGAGAACCCTCAATTTTTTGTCCATGGGCTCGCTGTTGTGGTCTGGGCTGGGCCTTGAAATTGAAGTTTCGGCCCAAATCAGAAATTTGGGCAGACTGACATTTGGCCACTCAAACAGTCATAACTTCTTCTCCAAAATAGCTATCTGCAAAAAGTTATGGAAACTAGACTCTTCTAGCTTTCCGGTGATATAAAGTTCATCTCCTGGATATATGTGAGCGGATCACAATCCTCTGTCGAAGTTGACTGACAATTCCTGGCAGATTTTCTGATCTCTTTCCTTGTGCCATATGGATTCCTCTTCCCTCAAGATTTCTTCTCTTTAACTTGCTTCTTTTGTGCTCCTTGGCTTTATTTGAGACCTAAAAACACAAACTAAGTTAAAATCAATATTGTTAAAGGAATTACATAGCTAAATAGGGTCAGAAATACATTAAGAACGTTGCATAAAATGCACCTATCATTGGTTTCTGACTTTTTTAAGAGAAGCCCTGGAACCATGGAATTCACACCATTATGTCTCCATTAGTGACAAACAAAAAGGCCTGGAACAAGTCATCAAAGATTTGTTTCCTAATGCAGAGCATAGGCACTGCGTTCGACATTTGCATAACAATTTCAAAGGTGATGGCCACACTGGACTAGAGTTGAAGCAAAGGCTGTGGGCAGTGGCAAGAGCAACAACAATGAATGAATACACCAAAACAATGGGAGAAATGGTGGCAGCCTCAGGGAGTGCTTATAATTGGTGTATGGACAGATCAGCAAAGCATTGGTCAAGGTCTCACTTTGGATGGATGTTGAAATATGATATTCTTCTCAACAATCATAGTGAGTCCTTTAACAAGACTTTATTGGAAGCAAGGAAGAAGCCAATCATACCATGTTTGGAAGATATTTGAATTGCTTGCATGGTAAGACTAGCTAATAGAAGGAACTCTGCTGCAAGATGGAGGTGCAAGGTAGGTCCACGCATTGAGAAACTCTTGAAGAAGAATGCAAGTTGGGCAAATCAGTACAGGGCACTTGAATCTAGTGAATGGAGATTTGAAATACAAGGCAGAGGGGTTGCATGCAAGTATGGAGTGATCTCTCAACACTTGGTACAACTGGACGCAATGTCATGCATGTGTAGAAGATGGGATCTATGTGGACTGCCTTGTAGCCATGCAATTGCAGCAATTTACTTGAAAGGGTAGTCTCCAGATGATTATGTGGCTGAATGGTATACCAAGAGAGAAATACATGCAGGCTTATCAAGTGATGTTGCATCCAATTGCTGGTGTCTCTGAATGGGAGCCTATTGAGAGAAAGATTGCTCCTCCATTACATAGAAGGCAACCTGGGAGGCCTAAGAAAAACAGGACCAAAGGACTAGGTAATTTAATTACATTAGCTTGGATGACATTTTTTTTTCTAAATCAAGATGATTTATTCACTAATGCATTACACTTACACTAGGTGAAACAGCACCACCTCCTGGAACTGAAAAGTTGCCAAGGAGTTTTTATTCTCGTGTTTCATGTGGAACTTGTAACCAAAGAGGACACAATACTAGGAGTTGTGCAAGAAGGAACTAGGTAATAAGATTACTTATTGATGCAATTTGTGCAAAATGATTTGATTTCTCTTACAAGGTTATTCACCCTAGTATTCTACTATGGGATAACTTCTACTAATTATGGAGTTGCAGGTTAATGAAAATGTTGGGATGGAACAAGAAAATGTTCAAGAACAAGTGCCTCAACAAAACCCTATTCAAGCCGAAGCACCAAATGAAGGACCCCAGGAATATGAAGCACCACTGCCCCATGAAGAATCAAACTTTGAAGATGCAGATCCTAGGTACTCTTAGACATCATCTATGCCAAACTTGGACAATCATATTGTTAGTACATTGTATGTGAGAGATAGAACATCGGTCATACTCGCCTAAGAAGACATATATTGCCACATAAAATGGACTTGGGCCTTAACTAAGCCCAAGAAACCTACACTATCTCTTGAGGGCATAATGGTAATACACTCTCTAATAAGGGCAAAGTGGTATTTTTAGGATGCATTCACCCTATCTCTATAAATACATGTTCCACCCCTCATTTGGAGACACTCCATCTCCACCCTATTCACATCTCATTTCTACTCACATATGACTGACTTAGGCATCGGAGGGTCGAAGGTCGGCAAACCCGATCTTCCCTCTGACGCTCTTTATTCATGATTGACAGGTTATGGGTCTTGAAGATGGTGTTCTCGGATTCTGTGTGATTCATCCCCTCAGCAATCATACCGAAACAATTGGCGCTAGAAGGAGGGCAGCTCAAGTGGAAACCCTCCCATGGCTCACCACGAGCATATTCATGATCCGGCTGGAATTCCTTTTCTGGAATTTTTTTTTCCCCGACGACACTGTTTCTCCCTCTCTTTCTCATATAAATTCTCCCAATATCACATCTCACTTAAATGAAAATCAGCTTTTCAAGCTTCTGGGTTTCGAACACTATAAAAAATGAGGAGAGAGAAAGTAGATCTGGATTACTTTTCAGCTTTTCAACCACCGCAAGGTAGCTCACCTTCCCAGCCATCATACTCGCCGTCTTTCAATGAATCCAGCATGGCCTCCCCGACCTCCGGCCAAGACCCACGTGCCGGTGAGCAGCGCCCAAAGAACTGATCACGACACCTAGCTTCCCTCAGCTACGACACAAAGTCCTGGCAGTAGCTTCCCGACAATGATACGTTGTCAATCCAGCAAGACCCATTCCAGTAGCGAGACCAGCCACGCCAGTCACGGCGGAGACACAAGGTCCCGGCAGGGATATGCTCCCGGTCTCGCGACCTCAATCTCGGCACCCCCACTGCTAGTTGCCCTGGCGGACTCCCCTGGTCTCCCCAATTCCCCTGGCGGACTCCCCTGGTCTCCCCAGCTCCCCTGGCGGACTCCCCTGGTCTCCTCAATTCCCCTGGCGGACTCCCCTGAAGGACTCCCACACATACACAGCTCTCCATCCCAACCTCCCGGGACTCCTCTCTCCCGGTAGTAGGATACAAAAAAAAAAAAAAAAAAAACTGATCTGGACACCCATTCTAGTAGCGAGACCAGCCACTCCAGTCACGGCGGCAACACAAGGTCCTGGCAGGGATATGCTCTCGTTCTCGCGACCTCAATCTCAACACCCACCCCCCCGGGTCCCTGCCACCAGGACTTGCCTTCGCCTTTGGCACCCCTCTCCCGGGGACGCCCTCCCGTGTCTCGGTGTCTCTCTCCCGAGCTCCCCGGCTCTCATTTCTGTGCCCCGCCACCATAATCTCTCACGACACTCCTCTACTCTCCGTGTCTCCGTCCCGAGACCAATCCCTAGCCCTCCGGGCTCCCGGAATAGGTCATCTCTTGGTATCGGGACTCATCACTCCCGACACCTGTGGTCTTAGCAATCTAGCGACCTCTCTCTCGGCACCTCCCCTTCGTGGCTCCCGCCACAACAACTCAAACAAAGAAAGAGTTGTGGTCTCGGCACCCAACAACCTGCTCCCGGCACCTCCCCTTCCTGAGACTGAGTTACACGTCCTCCACAATCGACTAAGTGTTGCATGCAGAGCTCACAAGAAGACACCCCACACTATACTTCCATTATTTCTTTGAAGGTTAATCGATAGCCACATATATTTTGTGCTACATGCATTGACACATACATGATGCATCTATCCCACTCTATGATTACTATCTATGCCTCTGGCTGAATATTCTCTCCGAGACCACGTGACTATAGGCGCTGTCCATTATTTGGTTTGTATGTCAACCAATTTCGTATCCAATCCAGCTCGCTACCTTGATAGCGATCAATTGCCACTTTACCATGCCCCCTCAGCACTATATAATCATATCAAGCCAAGCTCCAACAACGAGTTGTCAAAAACACTTCATCTACAATGCTACATACTTCTCTATGGTCTATCTGTGGGCATTATGACACAAAGTTCTCATGAGTCATGCCCCTATCAAATGGCCACACCTTGTCTACTCATCCACTTGCCAGATATGATCGGCACACACTACAGACTATCATATTTGTCATCATGGCTTCTCTTCCCTGCGTCAGTACACATACATTACTTCTTGGCAGAGCAATATTATCTCCAATGATGAGCTCAATGAGTACGTCATTTCATTGGTTCGACTACTCCATTGAGATTCTTATACCAAGCTCTTTGACCGACATATGGGGTCCCATATCAACAACTTTAATTTTTCTACAATATCTATAGAGGCTCTACACGGCTCTAGATAAGTCTTACTTTACACTATTTAATTGAGTTATTATCATACAAATAACATGCCCCATGCATTATAATATACACGTCATAGAGTTAGCAAACACTCTTTACCACGTACACATGTTACATATATTCTCATGTACATGCTAAATACACATACTTGTAAACCATATGCAAACCATATGACACTTACTCACTACTAGAAAAATGCCCTGAGGTGACAAAATATTTCCAATTCGTCACCTAAGATAACACTTTAGTGACGAAAAAAGTTTCGTCACCTTAGTAAAATATTTCGTCATCTGAGGCAGGTAAGGTGACGAAAACTAATGTCGTCACTAACGTCGTCACCTAAGTTAGCTCTAACGTGACCAATATTATTTTCGTCATCTAAGGCATAGGGGAGGTGACGAAATATTTTTTCGTCACAAAGGTGTTCTATCTTAGGTGACGCAAATAAAGTTTCGTTATTTAAGTGACAAGTAAGGTGACGAAATATTTTTTCGTCACCCAGTTTGTATCACTGAGGTGACGAAACATATTTTCGTCATGTAAGTGGCAGGCTAGGTGACGAAAAAAATTTTCGTCACCCAAGTTAGTATCACTGAGGTGACGAAAAAAGGTTTCGTCGTCTAACTGGTTACTATGGTGACGAAATAAATAATTTTGTCACCTTACTGGATTTAACTTTTATAATATCCTGATGCGTTTCCAGATCTGCATCTTTCATTCTCCATTTTCTCTCAAAATTTCCTTCGATTTTCAATACCTGGTGTGAAGCCCTTCAATTCCCACCAGTTTTCGAAAACGTTTAGGTCTCGATCCACATGGTCAACATTAAATTAACGCCACTTGTTACACGAAAACGCTCTTACCTACCCCTATATGACCTAGTTTGATTGATTCTTTCACACACAAAACTCTCACATTGATGAGATGTAACCACTCATGTAAAAATTTAGATACGTTCACCTCTCGACGATAGGGCTCCACATAGGGAAACATAAGCGTATATAGGGTTGACCGCTTATATCGGGGACCAAACGTGTTACTTAAATATGTGATTTTTCAACCACAGTCGTATTTCACCATACCGATGACATCCTATTTCACAAGATTTTTGAAAATATTACTTCCTCCCTATAGTTGGTTCACAAATATCTACACTTACATATAACCTACTAAACAAGTTATATCGCATTAGTAGACACGTTGTGGTTCCGATGGCTAAATTTAAAAAAATAAAAATTCAACCGTCTGATATGATCAGTATACTAAAATACGGCTATGAAAAAAAATCCACTAGTTTTCGAAAACGTTTAGGTCTCGATCCATGTGGTCAACATTAAATTAACGCCACTTGTACACGAAAACGCTCTTACCTACCCCTATATGACCTAGTTTGATTGATTCTTTCACACAAAAAACTCTCACATTGATGAGATGTAACCACTCATGTAAAAATTTAGATACGTTCACCTCTCGACGATAGGGCTCCATATAGGGAAACATAAGCGTATATAGGGTTGACCGCTTGTTCGGGGACCAAACGTTTTACTTAAATATGTGATTTTTCAACCATAGTCGTATTTCACCATACCGATGATATCCTATTTCACAAGATTTTTGAAAATATTACTTCCTCCCTATTTAACAAGATCACATTCTATCAAAACCTTTTCTTTTTAAGAAAGAAAAAGGAAATTTTTTTTTTTCACTAAGATGACGAAAGTTCATGTCTTCGTCACCTAACTACTTAATTTTTGACGGGTCAAACTTCCGCCAATTTTTTGGGCCAAATTTTGTATTTCCCTTAAGTGACGAAATAGTCACGTTCGTGGGCTTAGTTTGTATTAGAATACCCAAATCAAGTCCTATACTTGATCAGTCTTGCTCTTCCTCCCTAAATCGATCAAGAGCTTTCTCCTCCCTAAATCGACTTCGCTTCCACATCGCCGTCTCCTCCCTTGCTCCATTGACTCAATCGGTCTCTCCCGCGCCCACATCGCCATCTCCTCCACATCGCCTTCTCCTCCCATATCAACATCGCCTCCACATCGTCGTCTCCCATATCAACGCCGCCTCCACATCGTCGTCTCCTCTCCCGCGCCCACATCACCGTCTTCCACCGCGACCGCAAGCTCCATCCACATCCACTATGCCGTTGCGACCGCAAGCTCCATCCACATCCACTATGCCGCCGCGACCGCAAGCTCTATCCACATCCACTATGCCGCCGCGACCGCAAGCTCCATCCACATCCACGTCCATTTCCTCAACCTTTTGATTTTCTAATTTGGTACGTTTTCTCATCAATTCTCTTGATTTTGAACTTATATACAAGGCCAGGGATCTGATTGTCAGCTGGCCGGTGTTCCGGCATCTATGGTACAAACTGCAGATCCCTTTTATTGCCATCTTTTCTTATCACTGCTGTCATATAGTATAAGTGCTTCTCACTTCAAGTTGTTTATTCCATATAGTATAACTTTATGATGATGATAATGGTGAATTGAACTACTATGATAATGACACAAGTTATTAGTCAGATGATATTCGGTCACACTAACACAACAGTAATGGTGTTAGGCACCTGTTTTAGTTGTAAAATTGAGCAGGTTATAGATGCATCAGTGTTTACTAACTCGAGGGTTTTCATTCATAACGGTGAGGCTTTGCGTAGACAAGCCCTTGTTGTATGTGTGGTGATGAAAAGAGGAGAACAATCCTGAGTTCCCGCCTATTGAGTTCAGAATCTCACTAGCTATCAGTCTTCTCTCTTATTTGTTGGAGTTCTGTATTCCTGGCTTTGGCTGGATTATTCTTATTATACTTTTTTTTCTACTATATCTTTCAAGTTCGTCGTGGTCATGTTATTGGACTGATAGTGGGAGCTAGGTTCATTAACAAAAATAATATTATTTTTTCTCAGAAATCTGTCCTCCAACAGTCTTCATGGCTCCATACCAATTGAGCTATCTCGGATTGGCAATTTGGATACTTTGTAAGTATAAATCAGTCCATTTTATTCCTCTCCTGTTGCTTTCTCTAAGTATATGTCTTCATATTTTTGAACAGGGATCTTTCTAATAACAAGTTTAGTGGTACCATACCTTCTTCGCTTGGTGATTTGGAACATCTTCTTAAGCTGTGAGTTCAACTGCTTCATTTTTTTTTTATTTTCATGGATTTTCTTCTTTTTCTGTACTGACACCTGTTTTACTTTGCTAGGAATTTGAGTAGAAATCATATGACAGGATTTATTCCGGCAAAGTTTGGTAATCTAAGGAGTGTTGTGGACATGTAAGTGCTTGTTACAGTTCTTTTTACTTTTACTTCCGTCTTTTGTACGTCTTTGTGTCTGTGCGCATGTTATTTCTTCTCTAATCGTAGACATGTTTTGCAGAGATCTTTCAAATAATCAGCTCACATGAATGATCCCTCAGGAGCTCAGTCAGCTGCAGAATTTGTACGCACTGTAAGTGCCAATGTCTGTTGTTGTCCAAAGTTTAGGATGTTTAAGTACTGAAACTTGATGTTTTTCGTTTTGATATTGTCTTCACTTGTGAAAATTATTGCAGGAGGCTAGAGCATAACAATATATCAGGGGAAGTGGTGTCTTTGATCAATTGTCTCAGTCTTGCAGTGCTGTGAGTCAATTCTTATTGAATATTCTGATTTCATTTTTTATGTACCGCAGCCTGATATAAGATTGCCCATATATTGTTAAGTTTCACTAATATGAAATTGAATCCTTACAGAAATGTGTCTTATAACAACCTGTGGGAAGTTCGCCCTCTCCGGCTCCTGGGACGGCGAGCTCCGCCTCTGGGACCTCGCCCAGGGCGTCTCCGCCCGCCGCTTCGTCGGCCACACCAAGGACGTCCTCTCCGTCGCCTTCTCCATCGACAACCGTCAGATCGTCTCGGCCTCTCGCGACCGCACGATCAAGCTCTGGAACACTCTCGGCGAGTGCAAGTACACCATCCAGGAGCAGGACGACCACAACGACTGGGTCAGCTGCGTCAGGTTCAGCCCCAACACGCTCCAGCCCACTATCGTCTCGGCCTCGTGGGACCGCACTGTGAAAGTCTGGAACTTGACCAACTGCAAGCTGAGGAACACCCTCGAGGGCCACAATGGCTATGTCAACACCGTGGCGGTGTCTCCTGATGGCTCCTTGTGCGCCAGCGGAGGCAAAGATGGAGTCATTTTGCTGTGGGATTTGGCCGAGGGAAAGAGGCTGTACTCGCTTGATGCTGGTGCCATTATTCATGCTCTGTGCTTCAGCCCCAACAGGTACTGGCTGTGCGCTGCGACTGAGCAGAGCATCAAGATCTGGGATTTGGAGAGCAAGAGCATTGTTGAGGATTTGAAGGTCGATTTGAAGACAGAGGCTGAGAAGACAAAGGAGACCGGCACTGCCAACAAGAAGAAGGTATACTGCTTCCTTTTGTTGTTTGGTTAGAATTTTTATTTTAATATTTGTTGCTTGATGGAAATTGATACCTGTTGTTTGTGTGTTACTTATCTGATTGGTTTTGAAATGTGTGAATGCCAATTTATTCGCTGAATTGGTGTAGGGAATTGCAATTTGGAAACAATGCTGATCATTTGTGTATTGTAGACGATGCAGATTTGTGATCAACTGTCATTTGTTTTGAGTTCGTTGATAGTTATATCCTTATTTGTTCACATTTGAAATGTGGGATTATTATTTCTCATGTCATATCAATGACAGATGAGGACAAATCAGCATTGTTTCCTGTTGTTATAGCTGTACATACTCCTTTGGTTTGAAGTTTATAATGTTGAGTTGCAAAAGGTTCCGAGTAAAGTCAGAAGGCTTATTTTTGTGTAGTATCATCATTCCTCTTAGGTGGTGTTAGGTCGTGTCGCTGTATAGTCGAAAATGCAAATCATGCAGCTCTTGTCATGAAGCATAGGAAGGATCGACTGAACCACAAGATCGATCAACTGAACAGAAAAATCTTCACCAAATTCAGCGTATGCCAGCCGGCAGTCCCACCGCAGGAGCAGCCTAATGATGATGATCATGATGATTGACGCATTGATTCAATTGACACTTCATAGTCACTAGCTAGTTCATTTTCTAATATATATTTTGTATGAACAAGTCTGTATTGATCAAGTACTATTCTTGATGAGTTTGTATATATGAACTTGATTATATATATAAATTTTTGTTATTGTCCAGATGCTTTGTCTAGGCTTTTTTTGTTTTGTTTTGTTAATATTAAATGTGATTTTAATAATTTTTAATGATTAAATTTAATAAAAATAAATAGCACTAAGATGACGAAAATTAAACTTTCGTGTTCTTAGCCCGATGAAGAATTGCCAGCAAACTAAATAATTTTCGTCAGCTGAGTAGATGGGTGACGAAATAATTTTCGTCAGCTGAGTAGATGGGTGACGAAATAATTTTCGTCAGCTGAGTAACTGGGTGACGAAAATTTTTCGTCAGCTAAGTAGATGGGTGACGAATATGTTTCGTCAGATAAGTAAACTGGCAACGAAAATGTTTTCGTCATCTTAGTAATGACTAAGATGACGAAATTAATATTTTCGTCACCTAAGTGCTCTAACCACCGACCTTAGATGACGACTCTGAGGTGACAAAATTTTCGTCAGCTAAGTGGTCACATGACGACAGAAGCTCTAAGGTGACGAAAAAATTTCGTCAGCTAAGAGCTTTTTTCTAGTAGTGACTTCACATGATTACGAGCCATACATTGCTATATATCTATCTATAATTTTACTCTCTCACACAAGAGCCGTGATCATGGCACAGCCGAGAGCCATGCAACTTACGCCAACAAAACATACGTGAAACATCCTTGACACTTCCTTCACATGGCACACAGTCATGCCGACCTCTCAACTACGCCATAGACGGCTACACACACAACATGTGTAAACAGCCAGCACCCAAAGGTGCAACCTCAGGCTACACACACCACGAGTGTACATAGTCGACATACAAACATGCAATCTCTCACGGCACTGGGGGACTTGGGCAATAGCCTTGTATGCCGACATTTACCACACCTCATGACGTGCTCTCGGTACACTTTGGCACCACTCGCCTTGCCATATCGGCATCTTGGCTACGCTTCCTAGCGTGCTCTCGATATCCTTGCCACGCTTCCTAGCGTGCTCTCACTATGCCCTAGTGGCACCTCTCGCCATGCCTCAGCGGCACTTCCTCCTTGCCTCAACGGCACCCTGGCCATGCCCAGTGACACCATCGTCATGCCTCAGCGGCACTCCTCGCCACACCTTGATGGCACACTTGCCTCGACTGCGAAATGGGGAACTATGTTTGGTTTGATCCCATAAACGGGTACGTAGGCACTTTAGCACTCACCTAGAGGCAACCACAAAATATGTCACCACAATCTCCCCTTGGAACGCAGGCTGGAATAGCTCAGCTAGCTAGAGCATATAGCTGATACAACTCAAAGGCTACTAAACGCCTAAGGCATACAAACATGCCGGTACCCGTTACGCACGCGAGGTGCTCGCCAGCGTTCCTACACCTGGCACCAAGTGGTACCTCAACTTCGACCCCCGATCACCCTGCAATCTCCAGACACTACATGGGAGCAACGACTCTAGTGTCACAATCATATGTCTACCTCCGGGCAAGATATCATGACATCATGACTCCTCATAATGTGACAGAGCTATAGCAACGCACGACGTACCCCACTTAGAAGTAGTCGGTCCATCCCCCCCCTTGGGGGACTGAGGACTGGTTATGTCGCTACTAGTAAGACTCGTACTCTCGATATTCTATCAGATAAAGTCCCCACCCAAGAGAGTCTCTTGACCGCGGACTTGGGGACTTGTTAGTACATCGTATGTGAGAGATAGAACATCGGTCATACTCGTCTAAGAAGACACACATTGTCACATAAAATGGGCTTGGGCCTTAACTAAGCCCAAGAAATCTACACTATCCCTTGAGGGCATAATGGTAATACACTATCTAATAAGGGCAAAGTGATATTTTTAGGGTGCATTCACTCTATCTCTATAAATACATGTTTCACCCCTCATTTGGGGACACTCCATCTCCACCCTATTCACATCTCATTTCTACTCACATATGGTTGACTTAGGCATCGGAGGGTCGAAGGCCGGCAAACCCGGTCTTCCCTCTGACGTTCTTTATTCATGATTGACAGGTTATGGGTCTTGAA
This sequence comes from Fragaria iinumae, assembly GCA_009720345.1. Taxonomy (NCBI): domain Eukaryota; kingdom Viridiplantae; phylum Streptophyta; class Magnoliopsida; order Rosales; family Rosaceae; genus Fragaria; species Fragaria iinumae. The sequence goes on along the minus strand of CM019117.1, from coordinate 16,260,291 downwards.
GATGGTGTTCCCGCATTCTGTGTGATTCATCCCCTCAGCAATCACACCGAAACACACATCATTAATGAGAATGAGAATGTGAACCTCAATGTCAATATTAATACCACCCAAGAATCTGGAACTCACAATGTGGTGCAACCAAATTCACAGGTACCTTATAGTTTGTTAAAGCCCATTTGTTGTATTTTGTTTGTGACTTTGTATATTTAGATGCTAATGTCTCATTATTTTGTCTATGTATTATTGAAATGTCATAGGGAGGCTCAGAAAGACTTGCAAGGGGGTTTAAGCCTAGACAGTCACCTAGGCTTTGTTGCAAAATCTGGCACAAGCACTCAGAATGTTTGACAACCAAAGGAGCCATGACGACCTGTACTGATTAGAAATTCATAGGTCTAGAACTTGTCTTTTAGTGGCATGTAAACTAACTGTTATGGTGGCATCTGTTTGTTTCTTTTGAACTTGCAAATGCCATGCTTTTGATGAAGCTTTTGTGTAACAGCTAGTTGTTTTTTATTTTGAACAATGTCAAATGCCAATTAATGAGATAAGATGTTTCCAGCTTTTTTATTTTGAAATGGGTTCCCAGCTTTTTTAGTTTGAAAATGGTTCTCAGTTTTCTAATTTGATTTGTTTCACATATTTTGTGTTGGTTTTTCCTTCTATATATATGGTCACAAAATGGTTGCTTTAAGTTATTATTGCTTACTGTAGTTGAATAGTATTTTGGCGGGGCAATTTTATGTTTTTGGAGGCAAAGTGAGTTGGAATTTTGAGTGATTTCACTATTTGGAGGGAAAATTTGTGACATGGTCACTGTCTAGTGCTGGATTGGCGGGAAAGAGAGGGTGACGAAATTGCCCTCAAAAGTTTGACGGAAACCACATGAGGTAACAGAGTAGTTGGCGGTTTGTATACAACTTGGGTCGGGTTCCGAAAGCCAAGCACCGTTGTGATTGTTCGGTAACATAAATCACCTTAATTCTCAGTCGTCCAAAACTCATGTACCGTTCTTAAAATTTTCCCTATGTAGTTTGACTAGATCTATGTATTCATTATCATTACCATATTAGTATTGTGTAATTTCATATATAAATGGCTCATATCAATGAATAAGATATCTATCTTTCACGATTCTCTTGCTATCTCTCTTTGTCTCTACACTTTATACTTCATCAATTTTCACATTTTAAACGAACTTCGTTCCGGATAAAAATGGTCTAAATTGATTGATGCCCGTTCCAACCTGGGAGTTCACTGACCCACAGAGGGCCACATGCGGAACAGGGTAACAGCGAGGGCAACATTGTAAATTTAAGTCGAAAAAAGAACGGTGGTCGGCTTATGAAGTGGGCCAGTCCATCCAAGTAGAATCTTGAATTTGAGTCCAGAGCTCTCTCTGAGAAACGAGAGCGGCAGCAGCAGCAGCAAGGGAGATGGGAGTCACCAAGGAACAAGTCGAAGCTACACTCACATCTAAATTGAAACCTTCACATCTCGTAAGCCTCAACCCGCTGGCTTTTCAGTTGGTTTGGTTCAATTTCGCAGTTTCAGCTTCATATGCCTGTTCAATATTTGTACTACTTTGGAAATTAGGGTTTAATATCCGTGCTCTATGTGACCTTGATTTGTTAAACATCTTTAGCCGTTTGTCGTTTGTCTGAATTTATTTAGTAGTTTTGAGATTAGTTATTGGATAATAAATAAATTTGCGGACTGCTAGAAAGCATAGTGGAAGGTTTAATTTCTAGCTAGAAGGTAATCTGGGTTATACTAGATTAGTTGCTAGTGTAGCGAAATGGTGAAGTGATTAAATTATTAGTAAAGAACTTTTATATGAGAGGGAGTTCCTGAGGGGAAGGAATATTTGATTAGGGGGAGATCGTTGCAGAGAACGAGGGAAAAGTTCATGGTGGGGATGGTTGGTATATTGAAAGTTAACCTCTACGGAGTGATTGCCTATGGAAAAAGATATTTCAAGATGGAATCAGTTGTAAATTCGCTAGGGAAGTTGGTTGACAACTTATCTTGCATTTGAATCCCACTCTCGTGATATGGAAAGGTGAGTATGGTATCTGTATTAGATTGGGTAATGTTTCATGGTAAGGCCAACACTTGAGACATCTTTCAAAAGATATTATTTAGTGCTCTTTCTAGGGCTGCAAGCCTTTTGTCGTTCATCACCACATTGCATTCAAGGTAGAGATTCTGTATGTAAGTTTGATTGAAGTTGTTTGTACATCCATCTTGTATTCCCTTAGTTTTGTAGCACACTTTCCTCTGGGGAAGGAAGACAGATGAAATATCATTGAGATGTGGTGATGGGTGTATGCCATGACTGGTTTTTATGGATAGATATAGAAACTGGTGTCAGAAGACACCTTGTACTGTGCCATTGCACACATTCCATTTTGCTATTTGCTATTAAATTTTTGTTTCTTCTTAAAGGAAAAGAACATTTGAGTATAGTTAATAACGAGTCTGGCTATGTATCTAACTTTATCATGCCACTATTCACCTTGCTACTCAGAGATTTGCATTAACACCTTACTCGTTGTTTTGGCTTGATACCCAACCAACTAGGATACTGTTGTGACACAGCTGCAAAGATCACATTAAAAGATATTAGAGAAACCCTTACCTCTCTTTCAAGAAACCACATGTTTCATTAAAAGCGCCATATGCAGTCATAAGGAGGCTAGTTTCCTTGTGACTGCCAGATAATTGACCTATTAGATAGGGAAAAAGGAATGAACTTCCCTCCCTTGCAGAAAATCATTAGTTTTGAGCAAATATTTACTTGGGAAGATATTATCTTTGCAAAAGCTGCTTAATCAAAACAGCTTTTCTTCTATGGACTGGGATTCCTAACAGGAAATAAAGGAGCAAGAATGCTATCGAAATGAATTCTTGTATGAAAAGCTAAACTATTTTATTCTTTGGCCAAGTGATTTTAGTCTTTCAATCTTTCTTTAGTTGTTATCAACATCTATCATAGACTACCAGTAGTTTTTCTAACTGACAAGCAAATGGAAATCATCAGAGAATGATAATATCATTTTTACCATTTTTGGAAATGTTTTCCTCATGGAAACAGGTATTTTCTGTTTGTTGTCTATGAGAATCAAGGGTCTTAGATTTAGAGTTCACTATTGGTCTTTCAATATTGAACTACTGCATGGCCACTGGATTTTTTTATATGTATTTATTTTTTCTGCAAATGACTGCTTGAGTGTAGCCTTAGAATAGAATTCATGTAGTTAGCTTGATGCAAATGCATTCTTGACTTTGGTGAAACACTTACATTTGCATTGTTGCTCTCATTTCCCGTCCTTTTCATATTCCATGCAAATGTGTGTGCCTATACCATTATTTCTAATTTATTTTTGGACGTTTGTATTTCAGGAAGTAGTTGATACATCTGGAGGGTAAGGACGTGCACTTAGATTGAATTTATGAATTTTCTCAGTTCTTTTGCCCTTTATCTTTTGTTCATTCAATGAATTTGTTGCTGTCAGATGCGGTGCTAGCTTTGTTATTGAAATAGTATCAGAGCAGTTTGAAGGAAAGAGGTTGCTAGAGAGGCATCGGGTGGTAAATTCTGCTTTGGAAGAGGAGATGAAGGAGATTCATGCCCTCTCAATAAAGAAGGCCCTCACACCAGAGCAGTGGAAACAACAGCTGGAGGCTGAAAAATCTAAACCTGCTGCTTAACATCGGTATAAGAAGTCTAAACTATTTTCTGTAGCTGATAATGCTGGAAACTGTTTGGAATAGATTTTGAGTATGTTGAAACTCTTACTGTGTTTCTTTAATTCTCACCCTTATCCCAAGTTACAGTGGAATATGTGTGGCACTTATTTTACTAATTTGTATATGAGATATCTGTTTATCTAGTTGTTTGAAGAAATTGCAAAAGAAAATAAGGTAGAACTTAATTATTAGTCCTGTCTTATGATCACTGTGTTTGTGAATTTGTTCAAACTCTTCCCACATCTAAATCATGTCTTAACTTGGATAGTTTCATTCGTTAAGTTCTATTTTTGATTTGGTGCTCAAGTTACAGGAGTTGGCAAATTATGGTTTTTGCTTTGAATTTTCAGTGCTTAAGTTACAGGAGTTGGCAAATTATGGTTCAAAACATGGTCAAAATGTAATGAACAGGTGCCAAGTCCTATTTTGTAGTCGGATGTATTGAATTGAGGCAACTTTGGTTTGCGAAAGTTGGCTCATAGTCATTGAATTTAAGATGAGACCATCTGCAGAGATTGCCTACGTTTTATGCCCCCTTGAACTTGGAAACTATGTAGGGATTTAAGAGAGACTATGTCCAACATTAAGAAATGGAAGTATGCAGTTCTTTTTAAAATTTTCTTACACATTTCTATACCTGTATAAATCATGATAGAGATATATATCAGCCATTGGTTTAATTTGAACAGCAGGAATTGGTTTAATTTGCTGGTAAGACTAATAGACTATGCAGTAGGGTAAGAGGCTGCCATAGCAATGCCGCAAAGGCCTTCCGCTGCATCGACATCCCTTTGCATCCTTATGTACCCTTCTTCACCCCATTGTGTACCCCATGAGTTCTTCACCAGCCAGTACTTTGTCCCATCATCACTCACACCGTAGCCAACTGCTGTAACACCATGGTCTAAACTTGTTCCACAGGTACCAGTAAAGACGCCACTTGAATAGAACTGGAAATCAGATCTACTAGCATCAATGGCAACCGAAATAGGTTGGCTTGCAACGGCCTTTAGAAGGGCACTTTCACTGTTTGCAGGCACATCTTCATGGCCAGTTATTGAGGCTGCATGGCTCGCTTCCTTCCGGGCATTGCATTTGCCATCAACACCGGTGTAGGGATAATTTGCCTCGGTGCTAAGTCCATGATTTTGATTGATGAACTCAAATGCATCATCCATCAAACCACCTTCACAACCTTGATCTTCACCACTTTTGTCACAATCAACCAGCTCTTGCTCAGACAATGAGATTAGTTTACCCGTTGTAAGTTGAGTAATCCCTTCCATGGCTGCCACTGCCGAAAATGCCCAACAACAACCTATACATGCATATTTGGGTTCCAGTCACATTAACTAGTACAAAATGAAACCATCTAACATGTCTGAATTAGATACATGCTTACCGCATTGGCCTTGATTCTTGATAGGAGTTACAGCTCCTTTGCTTCTCCAGTCCATCGTAGCCGGCACTGTGACATTTTCATACCTGAAGGAACTGGTCTTTGTGGAACTTTCATGCCCCTTAAATCCATTACTCAAGGATGTGAATTCTTCATTAGTAAGATGTGCAAACTGATTGACACCCAACCTGTAAGTTTTGCTTGCATCGTTATTGGAAGATTCGATATATGCCAAATTTTCTTTGAATATCTTGAAACGACTCTCCTTCTCGTCAATGCTGGTAAAAACACGTCCATGACGAGCCATCCATTGCTCATATCTCCCATACATTGTCACATCTTGCAGAGTGCGAGAAGTGGCTTCAGAAGACCAAGCCCCCGACATGAGGATCAAGGCCAAACTTATACATTTAATTTGGTTAGTGAACTCCATATATATAATAGCTTGGCTTCCAAAGTGAATGGATTGATGAGGTGCAATGAAATGGGAGATTACTCCACAGTTTATATAGAGAAGAGAGATAGAAAGGAGATGATATAATCATCTCCGTGCCCATCTGTTATAACTATATTAATGACTGTTGATCATTTTGCTATTACGGCAAGTTATAGCTAACTTGTACAACTCTAGCTATGTCCTCATCATTTGTTCTGGTTCCCATCAAGTAGCATGAGGGACGATATACATGTCAATTTTGTTCTGCATTTTAACTTGTTCCTCCTGCCTCTTATGTTCACAGAGATACACAGCCATTACATATCTTCAATTCATATTGCATGACTATTTTTTTGTTTTCAAATTTTCAAATTTTTTTATACTTTATTAGTTGTAGCATCAAATGCTAATGGTGAGCAAGTTAATATGGGTTTGACCACTCTTTCTGGATCCATCTTAAAAGAACCAAGTAACCAAAGTAAATTGCTAATGCTAATGGGGAAATAGGAGAATTGAATTTAATTCATCCCACTCCCAACTGCACATCTATCTCAAACTGTGAAGTCTCATGGTTACCCTATACTTGTTATTTGCTACCAAAGAAAACTAAAATGGAATAAAAATATGTAATAGGACAAACAAAACCAGACCTTTCATCAAATTAGATCAAGTTTTGTTCTTTTTCCTTGGTCTGGTAGAGACACCAAATTAACTATTCTGCTTCTTCCAATTCCAATTGAGCTACTCTGCCATTGTCAGTCCATGAGCTAATAAGAGAAGAATAGCTTGTGCTAGTACTTTGGAGTATACAATCATGGCCACCATGCTTGTCCAACCACCAATCCCAGCTTTCCATACTAACATTCTTCCATTGCTCAGAACCACAAACATGGTGATAACTCACACTTCACCCTCAACCACTCACCAAAAGACACAAAGCTCAAGACTTGGCGAGTGCCCACCTGGGTTCAGACCCATTCACAGAGTCAGAGTCAGAGTTGCAGAGAAAACCTCTGGCCTTGTTGGGGATGAGACACCCACCCAGATTAAAACCGAGCTTTACCAGGCACTCCAAGGTATGTAAGTTCATATTCATTTCCTTTCTAGCTTAGTCCAACATATGTACCTGTGCTTTGATTAACATTTTGAACTTAAAACTGAAATGGGTTGTTACTGATTGTACTTTAAGGTATTAATAGAGGGATATTTGGAGTCCCATCTGCAAAGAAATCTGAGATTGAAGGTTTGGTTGAGCAGCTGGAGTCTCAGAATCCAACTCCAGATCCTACTGTGAACTTAGAAAAGGTACATTCCATGTTTGATCCTTCAAGTTGTCTTGAGAGAATGAGAGTTGAGACTGTTAGTTATGAGTTCCATTTTAGAAATTTTGATACTTTCTACAATTGGAAGGTGGGTGGATGCTGGAAACTTGTGTATAGCACAATTACAATTTTAGGCTCAAGAAGAACAAAGCTAGGATTGAGGGACTTCATCTCATTGGGAGATTTCTACCAAAATATTGACGTTGCTAAGGTAGAAAGATTTCTGATCAAATGTTGAAAACTTTGTCAAATGTTTTTATACATTTGAATATCCACTTTGCCATTGTGCAAAATATATTTCTGTTTTCCCATGAACTGTATGGTGATTTGGTTTGTGTTTTACAACTGGGCATTTGGTGCATGATATGCCAAAACGGAGGGCAAAGCAGTCAATGTGATCGAGTTCAATGTGCGAGGATTGAATCTGTTTAATGGACGGTTAACAATTGTGGCTTCCTTCAAGAAAGCATCCAAATCAGTTAAAGCACTTGATATATCCTTTTGCTTACATATGTATCATCTCTTTACTTTTTAGTTAGATTACAGCTACAAGTTTTTGAAGCTTTCTGTTTTCAATTTTTACAGAGAGTTGACATCAGCTATGACAACTCTACAATCACTCCAGTTCAGGTATTTGACATTGCATTTCTTTTTGTGGCATGCATATCAGATAATTGGTATATGCGTTCTGAAACTTCAATCCCCTGCTCTATGCTGGTTTATGCTTTAATTTTCAATTTTAGCCGTGCATTATGAATGAGCTTTTTGAGCAAAAGCGGTGAGATCATAATCTATTTCGATTGTATGTGGGATCAATGTTGTGAACTTTAAATTTTGTAATACACGGTTACTAGTTAAAAAGCAAAACAAAGCGCACAGAGTCAATTTCCGAGTTGAGGAAGAAAGAACCATCGTGGAAGGGTGTACACACACGCCAGCTTCATAATGGGGTTAGTATGGCTCTGATTGTTTGTTTCTGTCTTTGGAAATGCAACAGTTGATGAACGTGTTTCGGAAAAATTATGATATTCTGCTTGGAATTTTCAATCCAGACGGTTGGCTCGAGATCACGTATCCTAAATTATTTTATAGTCTGGTATTTTTATCATATGCCGATTGTGTTTTGTTTTTCCTCAATTGAGTCAATACAGATATGTTGATGATACCGTGAGGATAGGAAGGGATGACAAAGGCAATATCTTCATATTAGAGAGATCAGAAGAAATTGTGATTTGATCTTAAGGTTCAGTTCATTGTTATACACTTCAAGGCCGATTTCCATCATTATTGGAGGCTATATTCACTGCTGCAGTAGGCAGTTTTTCTAATTATATAGATGGAAATCATATAGTTATTTCCACAGGCATCTTTTGCGGAGAATAATGAAGTTGATCCTAGTAAGCAAGCAATATTTGGTTTTATGAGGAATGACTTGGTTTCATATATAAGAAAACTCATCCTCTCTAGTCTAGATGTGCTAGCAGCCCTTCTGTAAGAAAAGTTGATAAAATAGTCTGGGGTTTACATCTAAAATCAATTGCCAATAAATGGAGTGACGCAAACTCTTATAAACCACAAGCAATGTCTCATTTTCCAGATGTATGATTTATATCTCAACAAAAGTAGATAGACAAAAAATGTTAGACTGCTTGCTACCTCAATTATTTTGAATAAAACTTGCACTAACATTAAGGACACATTTACTTGCATGGAATAAAATTAAAAAGTGAGGGAATGACATTCCGGCGAAGAAGAATTTCAGCATTTACTTACACATAATAAAATTGAAAGGGGTGTGGGTCCCATCTCTTAATAAGGAATCAATTTCTTGACAACTGTGAATTGTGATACCAAGGAGGGAGGTGAGATTAAGAATGGTATCATAAGAAATGAACTTTTATACTGAAAATACCCTCTTTAATTTTATTATGCTAATAATATTGAAGAATTTGCTTAAGATGTTAATAATTTCAATTTTTTTTCTTAAAGGTTTTTTTTATATGCTAATAATATACTATTTGTGGAAGTTGTTTAATTTGTTTATTTATAAAATTGCTTGCTTGATTTAAATATAATATTACTAAAAGTATAAAAGTATGACATGTTAATTTTGTTGTTCAACTCTTGCAACTTGCGGTTTGAGATACGGTCTAAATGATTTTGATAAATCATGGTAGAAGAGAGTTTATGCAAAGACGAGATTGCAATATAACCACGTAGGCTCTGTATTATATTATTAATATGTAACCACATGATTACAATCAAAATAGTCCATATGGTTTGTTTATTATACATAACTTATTAATTGAGACAATCAAAATGACGAACAAAACTAGATCAAGATATAGGGAAAAAATTGTGTTGAGAGTAATCGAAAAGTGTAGTTCATTTTTTTCATGGGTGTATTAGTAATTAAAATAGTAATTAATTACATTTATATTCTAATTTCATGTGATAAGTAAACAGCTCGGAATTAAAATCTCCATATACTATTCTATTCCGTCTCCTATTCCTTCCGTCTTTCATTCCTGATATCCATTCAAAGTAAGTAAACGTGTCAGAGGTTTAGTCGACGCCCCCAGAGGGTAACGTAATAGCTCTTACCTAATGGGATTTGCATTTTTTTCCTCGTCTACAGAGCCAATACACTAATAAAAAAAGAAAAGAATAGATGCACTATATTTTCTTCAATGGAGCCATCGTTTTGATATGCACCAACTTTTCTCAGCCATTTTCCTTCGAACAAGGAGGCAGGAATGCTGTTTTGCAACAGTTTTTCCCTAATAGGTAAAATTCTAATCTAAAGGAAGTAAGGAACAAAGTTAACCAAGCTCACCGTAAATTGGGTAAGAAAATGAACCTAGGAAAACATTGCAAGAAAAAAACACATATATTAAGGTCTTCTAGTTTCTTACATTGACAAATTAACATTGGAGCTAAAATTAGATCTTGATTGAACAAGCTCAGTGTCACTCACTATCTTGACTGAACCAAAATTATTAAGTTTCAGGCTTTCAGCCAAGCAAATCAGAAGAGTTGTGACTTTTGTTGCTAGTTCTATGCCATATGGTACAACCAGCTTGGCTCACTTGGAATGATTTGATGGAAGCAAATAGTAGGTAGTCCTAGACTCCTTGTCAAGACTCATCCCGAATTTCACCCTGAAACCCAAAGTAAGTCTTGCGGGGACCACCTTAAAGAAAAATTTACCGATAAGCTAGGTAAACCTCCCTTGAAAATTGACAACCCTAACCTAGAAAACTAAAGTGTTACTTTCCTAAATATTATTGAGCATCCTCCAAAACAACCCACAATTATACAAAAGTGAGAATATAACAATTACAAATTTCGTATATTCTAAAATAAAACATAAGTCTTAACACACCACCAGAAAAATTATACGATGAACCCCAAAGAGTATTTAGAGGTACTAAATACTAGAGGAGTCGGAAAATACCCTAGTAGGTTAAACAGGTAACCTACTGGTGAAATGTGACTGAGAAATGGGTAACTATGCCTCGTCGTCTCCTACTCGTACTAACCCGAACTCTGCAGACTGAGCATTTTTAAAACGAAGAGCCCAGGGGAAAAACATTCGCAAAAATTAGAGTGAGTTGACACAAATAAATAAAGAAAATATTTTTCAACATTTATGCTTTCCCAATTTTTAATTCAAAGAAAACGAATGCATGTCTCAAACGATAATTTTCTTATCTCATAAATATCAAGCCTCTACAGCTCAAAACTATATATCAAAATATGTATGTATTTACACTCGCCCATACTTCCTATATAAATTAATAATAATCTATATAGGGCTACTACGCTCGCGACTAACGCTCACGTCACGCCTTAATGCGGTGATACACTACGCCATTAAGCTGGACAGACGGGTGTATAAATATGTGCCCATACCCCCTATATGAATTAAACACTCATATAAGGCTACTACGCTTGCAGCCAACGCTCACGTCACACCATAATGCAGTTATATACTATGTCATTAAGGTAGATAGACACATATCGCTAGCTAGCATTTATATACATACTCTCCTTAAAAATATATTATAATTTACCGAAAATCCCAATTTCGGTAACTCACCACAATGAGTAAAATCGTCAAATAAAAATGACAACCAATGGTCCAACCAAATAAACAATTTGCATGCACATTATTTAAACCAAAAGTCCACTAACAAATTAGGCCTAAGCCTGAAGTGGGTCTGAAGCCTTTTCTGCTCGAGCTTCCTCATGTCCTGATCTAAGAACATAATTAAATCCTCAACTATATATCAATGCTTATATAAAAATAGGCAAAATTAAATGTGGCCTTATCTACTCTCATTCTTGCCCAACTTTGCAAATCTTAAAATCGATACCGTCCAAACTTCACCACAAATACCGGTGGCCTTAAATCCACCTTCTACAGCCGAAAAAACAATAATCTAACGGCCGGATTCTATCCAAATTAACGGCCAAAATACCAAGCTTCGAAAAATCCCAAACCTATCCAAAATTCCTCCAAAAATTCCTAAATTCACATCATTAATCTCCCCTTAATATTCCACATCAAAAATCATAAAATTTCCCCAAACATCGGCGGCAGACTCCGGTGACCTCCAATAGCTACCAAACTTTAACAGCATCTTCCTCTCAATTTCCTCTACAACTTTCCTAACTAGCACAAACACCAATTCCAAGCCTAACTATGTCAATCGAACGAAAACATCTAATAAGCCCTAGAATTTCTTTCACCGATTTCTCCTTACCTAGCTCAAGAAGGAGGGAGTCCTTTGGAGGGGTTGCTGCACGGGAGTAGGGCTTTCTAACGAGCCAAGTGGCTCCGGCTATGGTGGCCGGAGGAGGAAGTTCCGGCGAGAAAACCACCACGGTAGTCGGACCTTCCGGGGTTGATTTCTCCTTCACGGCGGCACTAGGGAGCCTGCAACCGGTCTAGGATGGGAGCTGGGTCGGAGGCCGACCGTTTGGGACCGGTGCGGCGGCGAACGGTGGCCGAACGGCGGCGGGCGGATAGAAAGAAATTCCGGCAAGGAGGGGGAATCAGGAGCAGGAGCTGGAGATAGAGAGAGAGAGAGAGAGAGAGAGAGAGAGAGAGAGAGAGAGAGAGAGAGAGAGAGAGAAATGATTTTTGGGCTTTGACCAAAACAATGGCCCGGTCCAACTTAAACATAACCCAACTCCAAAATTTAACACCCTAAAATAATACCCCAATAAAACTTACATTTTTAATTGATAATTTTTTCATGCTAACTCCGATTTTAATGCATAACATCTCTACGAACTCGTAACAACATCCTCTACGACTTTCATGAAGAAAGTTTTCCCAAATTCCAAACAGAAGTAAAAGTCAACCTTTGGAGTCTTAAATAGTAAACGATTACTTAAAACGGTAAAATACCAAAATAATACCAAAGTAAATAACCGTAAAATAACTTAAGAACCGGGGCGTGACACTCCTAGACTCCTAGTGCTATCATCTGGATTTGTTTAACCAACATTGTTCAACCATGGGCATCATGGCGCTACTTAAGTTTGTTCTTTTCTGTTTTGTTTTGGGATTTGCATATGCTTATAATTGTTATATCAGAAGTTTCGTCTATTAATTATCTTATAAAGAAAAAATAAAAAAAATTATGGTTCGTCATGATTGATGGACGGTGGTGGACCGGTGGAGGGGTTTAATCAAAGAATTCATCCGGTTGATATGACAACTGCTCATGCTTGGATTGGCGAAGTGTTTCAGTAAGGAGGAAAGAGAAATTTAGTGCTGGGGGCAATTCGAAAACTAAGCTGTGAAGTGGTCATTTTCTTAAAAAAAGAAACAATAACTGAATAAATAAAAAGATGACAGCGAAGCCCTGTGGCGCCAACAGTTATGTAGGGGAGTTGACTGGGCCTCAGCCATCAAATTTTGAAAGGGAAAACGTACTTTACAAACTGAGCCGAAAAAGAGAAAGTGCATAAACCATGATACAGTAATACACAGTTTTATCTTGTAAGAATTCACATATTTCCATGACATACATCTACGGAAATGATAAAACAATGAAACTGGTGCACACAATTTACTGCCACTGGTTGGACAGAAAACTCACATTTTAGATTAAAGGAAAACATGCTATCCTGATGTTTAGCCAAACGCTGCAATGAGGAAAGCCTTGTAAATACTCATGAACTTGGCCACGAACGCTGAAAAGAAAAATGATCCAGAAATACTATTAAAGACCGACACCAATGCCATTATATGTGTCTGAAGAGCATAGGCTAACAGGATGCAGTAATTATCATTTATTGGACAAATTGATGAGTAGCCAAGAACTCCATTTCTGCTATAAGCCCATGACCAACCTTATTCTATCTTATGCCTATTACCAATTTACTGTACAGAAAGCAATCCTTTTCAGATATATCGGCGTCCTTATCTTTTCAAAAGGGTGCTGCTAGATGTACCCAGCAAAATACTAAGTAGACCCAGCAAAACAAACTTTATTAAAAAAACAATTTTATCCTCATCTGAAATGACATTTGTAGTCATTATTATTAAGATAATAACAAAAGAAACCTAAAATTTTAAAATTCTTTTAGTTTGTAATTTCTAAATGTACCAAGCAGTTTAAGTTTAACGTAAACACATTGTTAGTTCTAACAAACCTTAAACGAGGTTTCCCATTTCACTATATTGTTGTGCTTCAAGGGTTTAATATATATATATATACATTGATGAAGTTGGGAGTGCAATTATGGTTTCAGATACTTCTAATAAGGTATGTTCATTTTGAATATGATTGAAAATAAATTAACCCATACAGATTCGTTATGCATGCGTTCTGTAGTTCGTCCGACCGTTCAGGCAATAACAACCGAAAAAATGCCTCGTATTCGGTAACGAAGCGATGAATATGAGTAGAATTTTCGGATCTTCACTACCAAAACGGGTAAAAATTTTCAGTAATTGGCTACCGAAAATTGCGAATATTTTCGGCCGGCAACACCTGAACTCAACTAAGGAATTCGGGACCACCGAATGTTTTTTTTACCATATTATTTTTACCCAGCTTATTGATTTAACATGTTTGAACAAGATAATCATACATCTACTAAAGGTGGCAATGGTGGGAGTGAATGTGTGTTAGAAATAACAAATCACTTCACAACTAAGGAGGTAAGTAGCTTGAAAACTAACCAATAATTAACTTTTACATCCGATTGTCTGACAATATAAAAAGTGATTATTTGTTTGCACATGTATTTATGAGTCGGAATGAATTAATTAATTGGACTCGTGCAGAAGGAAGAAAGTGCGGAATAGTTGTTGTAATCAAGAGGTCGGATTTTCCAGGGAATTGTAGATTACGAAGAGGGCAAATAGTTTTTGGTTGTGAGAGAGGTGGTTGTTATCAAAAGAATAGCGTAGACTCAACATCTTTACAAAAAAAGAAGCATGATGCCCCTAAAAAGAAGAAGCGTCATAAGAGTGGCGGTACAAAAAGGTGTGGTTGCCCATTTCGTTTGAAGGGCAAAAATGTTGGTCATGGAGATGAGTGGACTCTTGAGGTGGTAAATGGGATGCATAACCATCCTGCTGCGAAGTATCATGAAGGACATTCTTATTTGGGACGGTTAACTAAGGAAGAAAATCATTTGTTGGTTAATATGTCAAAGAACTTGGTCAGTCCGAAAGAAATATTGTGCACTTTGAAGCAAAATGACCCACTCAATTCAAGCACTATGAAGACAATCTACAATGCTTGACAATTTCATAGGGTGATTGAAAAGGCTGGTAGGTCAGAGATGCAAATATTGCTAAACAATTTGCAGGAAAACAATTATGTTGAGTGACATAGGAGCCACGGCACAGAAAACATTGTGAGTGACTTGTTTTGGACCCATCCTGATAGTGTAAGTCTGCTACGCTCATTTCCTTATGTATTGATTATGGATGCTACATACAAGACCAATAAGTTTCGATATCCATTGTTGGGGATTGTGGGGGTGACATCTACAGAATTAACATTCCATGCCGCATTTGTGTACATCCATGCTGAGAAGGAAGAAAATTATGTATGGGCTTTATCTAGATTGAAGAGTGATATGAATGAAGACTACCTTCCAAGTGTTATTGTTACCGACAGAGAGCTAGCACTCATGAATGCCGTTCGTAAGGTCTTCCCAGCTGCCCAACATTTACTATGTAGGTGGCACATTAATAAGGCAGTGTTAAGAAAGTGCAGAAGGCTTTTTGATGACCCAGAGAAGTTTAAAAAGTTTATGAAGTCATGGAACACATTGGTCTTTTCAGATACAACACTTGCCTATGAAAGACATTTACAAGAGTTGGAAAGAGACTACCAAAAATATCACGAAGTACTAGCTTATGTGAAAGACACTTGGTTGAATGAATATAAAGAGAGATTTGTTGAAGGCTGGACGAACAATTATATGCATCTTGGAACGATGACTTCGAACAGGTAATTTTAAATTGATATATTTATTTCTTAATGAAATCATATTGCTTCTCATAATTTAGTTGAATGTTAATATATTGTCATGTGTTCTTTTAAATGTGTTCTTTTAAATAGGGCGGAAAGTTCTCACTCAAAATTGAAAAGATATTTGATGTCTAGTTTGTGCAACTTTGGTACATCTTGGAAAAGGATTCATGCCTTATTGGTTTTGCAACACACGGAAATAAAAGCTTCATTTGAGAAAAGTCTGATATTTGTCCGACATGAGTTCATGAAGAATCTGTTTCAGGAAATGCTGGGTTTTGTTTCGCATGCTGGCTTGGATTATATTTTGGGAGAGTCTAAACGGATGGATTATGTTGGAACTAATGAAAATGTATGTGGTTGCACTTTGAGAAAAACACACGGGTTGCCATGTGCACATGAGATGACAACTTATAAAGAGAATGACCGGCCTATTCCACTTGATTGTGTTCATTGTCATTGGAGGAAATTAGATATGGTTTATGTCCCACAGAGTAATGACCCCATAGATGTTCCATTAAAGTCACTAGAGGAAAGATTCACGAGTTGGTTATGTGGAACTAACGATGACACCAAGAGACAAGTGAAGAGAAAGTTAGAGGAAATCATGACTCCGGGATGTACCACACTTACAGAACCACAAGAAAAAATTAAGACAAAAGGACGTCCAACTAAAGAAGAAGCTTCAACACGTCGGATGTTATCTTCTTTTGAGATTGCATTATCAGGCCAAGATTGTCAGTCACAGGCACCAAGTGTCAAGGGTCTTGATACAAAAGCACCTTCAAAGAGGCCATATAGGAGGCAGCCAAAACAAGCAAAAGACAACATTCAATCAAAAAAATTAACTCCAACAACTACTAGTACTGGAGAGTCAACAATGAAGCAAAAAAACGACCATAAAAAATGGAAGAACATATTGGTCCTTCACAAATTCCCCCTACCAACATTTAGGGTCTGAGAACACCATCAAGGATGTCAAAAATGGCAGAAGGTCCCAGGGTACTTAAAAAAAGACCAAAGTTGAAGGTATGTACTTATTTATTTATATTTATTTGTAAATTCCTTATAATGATTATTTGTTCTCTAACTGATTAACATTATTCTCTTAAATTCATTCATTCTACAGTTGAATATATGTGAAGATGTAGATCCAGCTTTATTGACACAATTATATAATAAGTGGTTCCCTGTGTTGTAAATAGTTTATTTAATGGGCATTCTTGTAATTAGCTTATTAGGGATATTCATGTAATTTACATACTGATTACATCACTATATAAGAGATGGTTCCCTACTCAATATGAGACAACATTTCCTCTCATTCTCATTATAAGTGTCGTTCCTCTTCTCTCTCAATCTCTTGTATTTTATGTTTTACAACACATTATCAGCACGAATAGTTCTAACGTTGAGTTTAATTTGCTGTTGCACGAAAAGCTCTGAAATTGTTGATCAACCAAGCAAAGGACGATCATTCAACCTGGTTCAAGATCATCATAAAGAAGCAATTGGATTGGCTGACAAGCTTTGCACTTCAACTGAGATGAAGATCCTTCTCACTCCGTATTGAGTAAAGTTTTCCAAATCTTAATTCTAATTCATTTATTCAAGCCATGATTATATGAAAAGCTACACCATGAAGCATAAACCATATTTCGTTTATCCATTCGAAATTTGTATATATATATATATATATATATATATATATATGCTTATTAATTTGTGTAGTATATAGAAAATTTCATTTGATGCATGAACCGCCAAATTTATATTATTGCTCTATTTTTGTTCATGTTTCGATTTTGGAAAGAAAAATCAGCGTTGAAAATCATTGAACGGCCAGTAGCGTTCGTAATTAGCCACAGCCACCTGCCTAGTAGTGCAAACCAAAAGGCGCATGGATCAACAAGTACATGTATCAAATTCAAGATCATTGTCAAATTCAAGTATATGCATGCGTTCCAGAAGTAACGCCCATAACCATTAATTTGGTCGTTTATGCTAGACGTCACATATATGAAATATGTATGCCTGAAACATTTAATAATACAAATGAATTAATATTTCTCTTAATGGAGTTTGAATAAAATCCGTTTAGAAATGTAACGTCGTTTGAATAATGACGCATAGCACTGATGATGTTATTTACGTATAAATTAACATCTACGTTTTGTCAGTTACTGATTTGAATTGTGTCAAATTCAATGTCATTTAAGGGTATGTAATTAATGCCAGAAGCATTTACCAAGTTATAACCCATACATAATGGTACAAGCATTATGGGCCAAATTATTACACAATTAATGATAGAAACGTTATACTTACACCAATTTGAATAATGTCATTATAATCCATTATGCTAGAAGCATGAATTTTGGGTTTTAATTACGTGATTGTTACATAAACGTTATGCCAGAAGCATTTATCTAATTTAATACTTATGCGTAATGCTAGAAGCATTAATGAGATTTGAACTCATTGCATAATGCTAGAAAAACGAGATTGTGATATAAGATTCCTTAACTAAGAGAAAGGTGTTATGGGCCTGCTGTTTCCACACCTACCCAAGTTAAACCTATATTGTTTAGATGAGTATTTGTAAGGAAGCGTAATGAGAAAAACGAGATTGTGATATAAGTCTTGTTTAGTGGCGCAAAGATTTTCTCAACACCCTGTGATTGATTACGAGGAGACGTACTTTCCCGTAATGGACGTCATAACGTTCCACTACCTTATCAGTTTGGTAGTTTCCGAATAACTGAATAAGCAGCCTATGAATGTGGTAACAACTTATCTCTATGGGGATCTGAATATAGAGATATACATGAAGTTTCCTGAAGGACTTCTGTTACCCAATGCAAATAGTTCTAGACCACAGAACATGCTCTCCATTTGCTAGAGTAGTTCACTTTAGGGGTTCAAACAATCCAGAAGGAGTTGGTATAACCGTCTAAGTGAATATTTGCTTGGGATGAGATATATGAACAATGGACAATGCCAATGCGTGTTTATTAAGAAAACAAACTTCGGGTTTTCAAATCATAACTACTATGTTCCCAAGCTGATATTCACTACCCTGCTCTAGACAATGAACGTGCAAGTCTGCTACTCAAGTATAATGCACTCATCTCATTTATTGGACAAATTGATGAGTAGCCAATAACTCCATTTCTGCTATAAGCCCATGACCAACCTTATTCTATCTATGCCTGTTACCAATTAACTGTACAGAAAGCAATCCTTTTCAGATACGGACGTCATTATCTTTTTAAAAATGCGGATGATCAACACTGGCCGTTAGATCATCTTAAAATAACTTCAACCGATGTGATCCTCTATATCCATATACTCGTCTTAATCCCCTCCATCTTGACTCAACGCACTGACAGCATCCCCACAATCATCAATTCAACCCCTCAGTCAGTACATGCAACGATTAAAAGAAGAAAAATGATTCCGGCGAGGGTTTTGCCGTTTCTGGCTTTGGCGTCAGAGGTTTAGCGGCATGGAGCTGGGTAAATTGGCCAGGAATGTTTTGAGTGGTGATTAAGGGGTTGATATTTGGGTCCAGAAATATGCCCACTACCTGCTCGATGTAAAGTCTGAGTCGAATTATGAGTGGATTTCGGGGAGGAGGTGGAGGAGTTTGAGTAGTTGCCGGGTTGACTTTAGGAGTCGAGATGGAGGGGTTGAATGGATATAGAGGATCACATCCTTTGAAGTTTTCTTTAAGATAATCCAACGGCCAGCGTTGATCTTCTGCAATTTTTAACGATATGGACGTCTGTATATGAAAAGGATTGTTGCTGTTATACTTTATACATTTTCCTTATCCCTTGTTTTCCAACAACAAATAACATTTATTATCCAACCCCAACCACAACCTAAACCTAGTACCATATCCATCAGGATTGATGACCATATATAATTCTTATTCTTAGGAGACAACATTATGAATTGGATGCCTATTGATGGAAGATTAATAGGCAACCGCAATTTTTCCCAATATGGAAGGAATAACTAATCCTAATCCTACTAGATGATAGATTACTGGTAAGCCTTGTTGGCTACAGCAATGAAATGGATGATTGCTTACAAATAACACAGACTAATTATTGAAAAGCTATTGCTGTGAATGCACATCATATAGAGTTTTTGGGCCCAATGAATCAGAGGGGAAGTAGAGGGGCCAGGCGCTTGCTGGCAAGCATACCACCCCAGTAGGAGAGTGAGGAAGTCCCACTCCAAGGAGATTGTGAGACCATATCACTCTTTCTAGAGTGATAAGAATATTGAAGGGCCAAGTGTTTTAGAGAGATGGAAAGAAACAAGGGGCTTTCAATGTATTAAAGCTGATATAGATTCTTCCCAAATCAAGCATGATTCCCATCAGTTGTTATCTTCTTAATTTCATTGTAGAATCATCAATTGTGATATGTATTGTTTTTACCTGTCTCGGGATCACGAGTCGGGATGATCTGTCCCGAGATCACGAGTCGAGAGGTGAATTCTTGAATCCGAGTCTTGCACCTACACAAGTAGCAATGCGTAAGGAGTCGGGACTGGGGTGGCCCAGTCTTCGACTATCCGATGCTCAAGTTAACGTTTAGTTGCTACTTGTAGAGTACGGGAATTTGGAAGGAGTTTTATGGACTTACTTCTTTCGGGAGTTTGTGTCTGTTTTATAGGCCTATGTTAGGCGCTTTCGGCCTCAGTCCTCGATGTGAGACCGTCTGTGGTCCTCTGCGGCACCTCCCATTTGGGGGGTGTTTTGCCGCTGGAGGGTGGATCTAGCAGGTGGATTGCTGCCGGACCTTCGCTCTTTGGATACCCGTGAAGGGCTCGCCGTGCTGTCTTGCCCGGAATGATCTCCGGCGACCGGGTAATTGTGCCATATACTCGGCTTGGCTATGTACTAACATGTATGAATTGTTTTCCATATTTGTAACCATTCCTAAAATACTAGCTATAAGATCTGTATATATCCGGCTACTGTAAATCTTTTTCAATCAATGGAAACACAATTCTACATGGTATCAGTTTAACCTAACGATCCATACCTGTGTCTTTCTCTTCTTCCTTGCTTTTTTGCGTCTTTTGTTCCTTGTTTTCTTTTCTCTTCTCTGTTATTCAATGGCTTCCTCTTCCTCCTCCATCACCCAAAACACCTATTCTTTTCCAAAACTCATTGAATCGAACTATTTAGTTTGGATTGTCTGAGAAATTTTTAAAAGTAACCAAGTTTTAGCCATCAAATTGATTTATAACCATGTTTTATAAAAAGTTGAAAAATGACCATATGAATGCACAAAAAATCTTTATTACCCATAGTCAACATTTATCCCTTATCTACTTTTTCTTTATTCTTCAGATACTATTGAACTGATATGATACAAACAGAACTAGTATTTTTGTTCTTCACAAACAAGCTAGACCGCCGTCATGTTGTTTTCTCCCAAACATCATAAACTTAGAATCATATGCCTAAGTTGCAATTTTGAATGTTAAAGATACAATCTTGGTTAAGAATTTGTCATTTACAGAAGCTAAACAGAAATCAGCTGCAGCTCCTAGGATTAAGTTTGATTCCATTCCTATAGTATATCCCCAAACAAAATAAAATCGTTAATTATCTGCTTAACCAAGTTTCAGTCTTTAACCCTTTCATCCAATCAGACAACCCCAGTCAAGACTCAAGACGATCGATCACTGTGTTCCTCCTTCGAAGATGCACCACATTCCTCTTCGTCATGAGGGTAATTTATGCTATTCCAGTTAACAAAGAAGATTCTTTTTTTCTCTTTCTTTTTTCTTTTGCACGAAAATGAACAAATATATATAATAATTTTAAGTATCTTTAAGAGTATGTGAATACGAGAATAAATGTATACTCATTCATTGATAGATTGACCTTTATATAGGCATTACATAGAAAATCCCTGTAAATCAGGGATAGATATCTTACAGATATTCTAATCTGATAAGGAGAAGATTCGGTCAAGACACATCATCAATGATATGAATGTAAATTCTTTCAACAAAGTAGTATATATAGGTTAGGAAATATGAAAAACTATTGAGGATATAAAAGACTTTTTATGACTTCGTATGGTCATTTTTCAACCGTTCAGAAATACAAGGTTAAAAATTAATTTGCTTACTAAAATTTGGTCATTTTTCAAAATTTCTCTTTCGTCCCATCCAGTCCTACCTCAATGGTGCTGATCTATGGGGTTACGTCGATGGCTCCATTCCAGCACCAGATCGCATGATTGATGTTCCGGCCAGCGGCAATACTCCGGCATCCACCAAACCTAATCCGGCCTATAAAGCATGGTATGTTGAAGATCAGAAGATTGTTAGCATTCTCACTACCTCTCTCACCGAACCTGTTGCTCAGATCTGACTTGGAGAGACAACATCCAAAGGAATTTGGGACTGGCTTGCTAATTTCTTCAACCAAAAATCTACTGCCAATGCCACAAACTTGAAACTTCAACTGTATGAGCTTCAAAAATGGACCCAATCTGTTGATGCTTACCTCCAACATGCTAAGTCGATTGTTGATGCTCTTGCCTCCATTAATCAGCCCGTCTCTGACGCCGATCTGGTAATTGCTACTCTCCATGGTCTTGGTTCTGATTATTTGATGCTTCGTACTGCCTTGTAACAGAGTACTCTACCCACCTTCTCTGATCTCTGAGCTAGAATTCTAGCGTTTGATGCCTGATAGGAGCATAAAATGCGACATTCTTAATTTGTTATTACCTCCATTTGTACTTTGATTATCTCTTATTGTCGTAGAATAGAGTCATAATGTAGAGTTTTAGTTTTTGGTAGAGTTGTGTGTAAAACGTGTTAAACATAGAGGAACGATATAGAAATTTGTCAAAAGCCGATTTGTGGAGCCTTAAAGATGTTCTTATGATTCTGTAAAGCTTTTACATTTTCAAAAATTGAGTTAACTCTCTGATACTTAGGTGACATGTAGAAGAGTTCATGAGAAAGAATTAGGAGAATTGGAGTTATGCCGGCAATGAAAAATTGACGTGTCGCGTAACCGAGGTCAAACAACTTCAATTTAATTACCCTGCAATCGTAGTAATATGGACAAGTAGGGATCGTTCTAGCCGGGGAAACCAAAGGGCGATCGAAAGAAGAGAAACCAAACAACTTATAAACAAGTATTCACATATATACATCGAAATATTGGTGGTTTAAGATTGATTAATTCTAACGAATAACCTACTGAAAATTAAACCTAAGATTATTATATACAAATGATCAACATACTCATGCAACACGTAACACGAAAAACCATCTAGAACACATAACAACTTCATGCAAGGCCAGGCAGCAACGTTCAAATTTTCCTCGACTCTAACCAATTCCGATTCTAATTAGAGCCTTTGCGGTTATCTAATTGTTAAGACTCCTCAGGTATTTAGAACCATCTTTGCGCTTGATCCTAAACATGAATGCTAACACATTTAAAAACACGTTGCGAAGAGATTAAACAAGAAAACACTTTAGCACATGAATCAATCGGAAACATGATCTAAGCCATGGCGTCACTCATCCTATTAGCATGCAAATTATCAGAATTAAATCCGCCCTAAGTTAATAACAAAGTCCAAGATAACTTTACGTATGAATTGATCCAAAATTATTATGGTAGATGAAACCGCACCTTAAGGACAACCATGGCCGAGGCAGCCTCAAGGATTGATTTAGATGCATGAATTCATGACAATTAATCAATTAGAAATCAAAAAAACATAAGAAAATGCTACTGCCCCAAAACCTAAATAATGAAATCATCATATATTCAAGAAGTTACAAATCAAAACATAGAACAATCAAAGATAAAAAAGAAATCCGAAAACCATGTTTGATAAATAAAACCAAAATCGAAAAGTATATTACAATAGAGTTCGAAACTAAATATAAAATAATACAAGAAGCCATGAGAAAATCACACTTTTACAACCTTCGAAGATTCGGCAAGTGTGGGGAAAATCGGCGGAAGGATGGAGTGATTCTTATGGTTTGTGGTGGATCGATCGGCTAAGTAATTTTCTATATAGGGTTTGGTAGAGTTTCGGCTATGTAATTGCAAGGGTAGAGATGATCCCTCCTGCCCTTGAAGTCATGCTTTATATAGAAGAAAGACCCTAGAGAGGCCGGCCACACAAGTGAAAACCGAGTTGGTTTAGGTTTCCCTAGTTTTTCTCAATTCGGCCCAATGACCTTTTTCTGATGATTTCGTCATAACTCCCTCTAGAAAATAGATATTGAGGTGATTTCAATTGATTTGGAAACTAGACTCCTGTAGCTCTCTATCCATATCTAACACGTTTTCTGCTTCATTGTGAGCTGTCCTGGAGAGCCCTTTGAAGTTGTGAGACGTGCACAAGAATTTTCCCGAAATTAATCAGGAATTTCAAGACTTGGACATTCCTTGATATTTTGCCGAATTTAGATCTTCTTCTCCAAATTGGACTTGGTTTGGACCTCTCCTTTCATGGACTAGGCTTCATGGATCAGCTGCTTTGCTTCCTGAGGTCCGTCAGGAACACTTCTCTCGGCAGGCAGTAGGTTACTCTGTTCTGGCAGTCTGACCTTCCGACAATGATTCCGGCATATCTCCAATTCTCCTGATTCTTTCTCCCATGAACTCTTCTACATGTCACCTAAGTATCAGAGAGTTAACTCAATTTTTGAAAATGTAAAAGCTTTACAGAATCATAAGAACATCTCTAAGGCTCCACAAATCGGCTTTTGACAAATTTCTATATGGTTCCTCTATGTTTAACACGTTTTACACACAACTCTACCAAAAACTAAAACTCTACATTATGACTCTATTCTACGACAATAAGTGATAATGAAAGTACAAATGGAGGTAATAACACATTAAGAATGTCGCATTTTATGCTCCTATCAACTACCCCACACTTATCCTTTGCTAGTCCCTTAGCAAACTAAATACAAGACTCTACTACAAACATTACTAATGCCCTTAAACAAATGTCTCAGAATCTTTATTATGCATAGCTTTCAAATTTGAACATTTGAGTGTAAACACGTAAATTCTAAGTTTCATAAAACATGTATCATGACATGAATAAGTAAGAAGTGAGAACAAATAGCATGAACACACAAGGTCAACCGATCCTCCTCACGATGGCATACTCTCTTCTTTTCACTCGATCATGGTATTCACTCATAAGTATATGCAAGAGAACAGATTGTAAGACAAGAAATAGCTTGCATATTTCATCAAATAAAAGCGCTTTGTGAATAAAATTTTCTGGAAAAACCTCATCTAACAACTAAGTGCAAGAATGGACCAAAACCATATGCTCAACTCATGAGAAAATCTCCACAAATCGAAGTTAGTTATCTTAAGAATCATGAATCAATCTCAATAATGGTCGTAATGGGGCTCGGCTGCATAGGGTAGGAATTTTTAGGATAAGTGGTGCTTTAAGGCATCACCAAGACTTTAGCAAAGCTCGATCCTCCTTATGTCTTCACTCCAAGGGCCGAATTTCATCTTGTTGGACCCATACGTCATCCTTAACTCCTCAAAGCATCATGAACATGAACAAATGTCACATATTACAATTTTAGACCTTCAAATACACACAAACTCCAAATTCAAAACACCTTCTTTTGTAGTGTGCCGTCCCTTTCTTTTATTTTGTTTTGATCCGATTTTCATTTTTTTTATTTATTTTTTATAAAGGTTTCGGCACACACAATTTTTACATCGGTTCACCCCACACTTGTTTCTTAACATCACACAAACATAACTCCACATTGAATGTAAGCTTTGCCAAGTCTTGATAACAAGGTAAAGGATATAATTATTCTAAGCAAGAGAATTTTATGAAGGTGATGAAAGAAAAGGCTCAATGTAGGCTCAAAGGGGTTAAAACTAAGGAGTCCCACGATGGGCACAAATAGACACATGTTTTATTTGGCAATGGTGGTAATCCTAAAGAGATCAATTCAATCCTTTTCAAAATCAAGACCTGTTATGATTATAGAGTTTCGATAATCACATGAGCGAGTTCTAGTACATTCTAGAGTCCATTAAAAAGCTGTAGCACATAGTCATTGAATATGCAAAGAATGATGAGGTTTATGATAGTGAATTTCGAAAAGTTTTTTTTTTTTTTTTTCTTTTTTACGTTATCACTCAGGAATAAAGCATTTAAGCTCAATAGCTCACATGGGTTGTTATGGAAACAAATTAACCAAACATGCATGCTTCACAATCAATCAAATCTCAAATGTTCAGACCAGTCCACAATATCCATGAAACTTACAATTTCTTTAAGTAAATGTCAAACCATCATCTATGCATTGAAAGACATAATCATCATTGACTTTAAGGGCATTCTAAGACTCAAAATAAAACAAAACACTCGTCTTTTTGTTGGATCCGATTTTTTGTTTTTCTGAATTTTGTCTTTGGTTTTCTTTTTATGACTCAAACAAACATGTTATTATGTAAACCTCTACCCCACACTTAGAAAATTACATTGTACTCAATGTAATACCCGAAATCATGTCATAATTTCCTAAGCATGCGTCTAAGTCGCACAACAAACACATATACAATTCGACCATAAGAAATGAAGGGATAAAAATGATGCAAATTCTCGGTGACGGCTCCTCCACCGCTACGGTTGAAATGAGTTGCCTCTCATGCAGCGCTTAATGTTTAAAGTCTTTTAGCCTAGACTCTTCATCTCCATAGTGGCATCACTCTCCATGCCGTGGGTCTTTAACGTTTTGCTCCTCAACGTTGTACTCCTTGAATGCCTCGTAATAAGGCTTAAGTCGTTGACCATTCACCTTGAACGTATTTCCTGATGTACTGCTTTGAATCTCAACGGCGCCATGAGCAAACACATTAGTAATAACAAGTGGACCTTGCCAACGTGAACGAAGCTTACCTGGAAAAAGTTTAAGTCTTGTGTTAAATAAAAGGACTTGCTGCCCTATTTCGAAACTCTTTCCCCTTATCATCTTGTCATGATAAGCCTTTGTTTTCTCCTTATAAATCATAGCCGAATTGTAAGCTTTGTTCCTAATCTCCTCAAGCTCACAAAGTTGTAGCTTCCTATGCAAATCGGCCGAATCTAGGTCCATGTTGAATTGCTTAACCGCCCACCATGCTCTATGTTCAAGCTCAACCGGCAAATGACATGTTTTCCCATAGATGAGCCGAAAAGGGGACATCCCAATAGGTGTCTTGTATGCCGTCCTATAGGCCCACAATGCGTCGTCTAAACGATCGCTCCAATCCTTCCTTGTTGGACCTATATGCCTATTCACAATTCACAGAATTATGGAGGTCCCCACAATGTCTATATGGGTAACGGTGATTCTATGCATGTCTCTCATACGGGTACTTTACCCCTATCTTTGGGGACTTCTCACTTTTCTCTCAATAACGTTTTACAAATTCCGTCCATTCATAAAAATCTATTGTCTGTAGCTCAATTTACTAAAGATAATCTTATGTTCTTTCTTTTTGCTCCCAATCTTTATCAAATATATTGCTTACGCTCCGGTCGTTTGTTGTTTAAGGGCCCTTGTAAAGATAGCCTTTATCCTCTTCCCGTTTCAGGTACTTCTTCCCAAGCTCCCCATGCTCTAGCTACAGTGTCGTCTTCCCTTTGGCACAATCGTCTCGGTCATCCTTCGTCAACGGTTTTATCTCGTCTTGCGTCTTCTCTTGGTTCAAACCCTTCATTTAAATCATTTTGTAATGAATGTGCGCTCAGTAAGTCGCACCAATTACCCTTTCCATCAAATAAAGAATATGCTTCTACTCTTTTCTTTATCATACATAGCGATTTTTGAATGTCCTCTGTCATGTCTACAAGTGGGTTTAATTATTATGTTCTTTTTACGGATGAGTACTCTCGTTATAATTGGATATATCCTATGCGTCATAAAAATGAAGTACTCACACATTTTTCAAAATCTTGTGGCTCTAATCAAAAATCGTTTTCAGGGGTCCATAAAATATCTCCAAAGTGACAATGGTACATAATACGTTAATAAAGTTTTCTCTCATTTTTGCTCCACTAATGGCATCCAACAACGCTTCTCTTGTCCTCATGCTCCAAAACAAAACGGTCTTGCTGAGTGTAAGCATCGTCATATTCTTTCCATAATTTGTACTCTTCTCTCCTCTTTTAACTCTCCATAGTATCTTTGGGTGGAAGCTGTCCTCACTGCTGTCTTTCTTATTAATCTTCTTCCCACGTCTACCCTTGACTGGAACACACCTTATTTTCGTCTTTATCAAAGTCCTCCTTCCTATTCTTCTCTTCATGTTTTCGGTTGTTCATGCTTTCCTTACCTAGGTGATTATGTGTCCAACTAGGGGTGGAATTTTGAAACCGAAAACCGAAAAAAACCGAGCCGAAACCGGAAAAAACCAAACTGAATTAAGAAAAAGCGAACCAAACCAAATTGGTTTGGTTTTTGGTTTCGGCCCTTAAAAACCGAACCGAACCGAAAAACCGAATCTCTCTAAAACGACGTCGTTTTTTGTCTTAATTTTTGTATTAAATATTTGATTTGAACAATATGATTTTAGGTTTTATGTTCTATATAATTATATGTTTGTCTTTTCTAATATTTTGTTTTTTATTTTCGTTTTATGTACATAGATAAATGTTTTAGGTGTCGTGTATGCGAAGTATAAAGAGTGATATGTTACCTCTAAAATCGAAGACCTTATTCTTGCGAGCATTAGATGATAGACTCTAATATTTAATTTATTTTTCTCTTCTTTATTCAAATTTATGATTTTTAAACTTTAAAATTCGGAATTTATTTGGATGGACTTTAAACTATGGAGTCTATATTTTGTGTTCAAGATGAACTTAGAAGTTTTAAAATTGTAGTTTCATGGTGTGCTAGTGTGGTCAATTCCCAATACTTTCGAAATTATTGAGTATTAAACTTTCAAAGTATCTATTTGGTTTATAAATTGTTGGTTTGTTGAAGAATTATTGCCAAAATTTTTATTGATATATTATATGTGCTTATAAAAACAAGTAATGGAAGAAAAGAAAAGGACCTAAAATACGATAATTTTTTACTAGGCTAAAAACATACAAATTTTAAGAAAAATTATTTTAAAAAAGAAGAAAAACAGAAAAAAAACCGAAACCGAACCACGGTTTGGTTTGGTTTCCGGTTCAAGGTCTCAAAAAATACCAAACCGAACCGAATTTTTTATTCGGT
The DNA here is from genome assembly GCA_009720345.1 of Fragaria iinumae. NCBI lineage: Eukaryota > Viridiplantae > Streptophyta > Magnoliopsida > Rosales > Rosaceae > Fragaria > Fragaria iinumae. The sequence continues at coordinate 16,231,587 of CM019117.1, read as the reverse complement.
TTGGTTTCCGGTTTTAGGTGAAAACCGAACCCACTCCTATGTCCAACAAATTGTCGAGTCGTACTCTTGAATGTGTCTTCATTGGTTATAGCCCTCATCATAAAAGCTATAAGTGTTTCCATTCTTCCTCTGGTCGTGTATATATATCTCGTAATGTCATTTTTAATGAAACAAGTTTTCCATTTGAATATTTGCAGGTACAATCTATTGGTCCTCTTGAGTTTGTCCAACTCACATCCATTGCCTCGGCCCAAAATCCCAGGCCCAATTCACTAATCCATTAGCCCAACCCTCTCTCTTCTAATTCCCCATCTAACACCAACTTTGATTCCACCGAGTCTTCATCATCTCTTCTCCTCACCCAAACACAAAACATCACCCCAAATTCACCACTTCCTCCCTCCGACCACCCTTCTCCCTCCCCGACCCCAACGACTACTTCGCCCTCTCTCCCACCACCTCCCTCCAACAACACCGCCCTACCGCCCCTTGCCACATATCACTGTCGTGCTCGCTAGATTCCGCCACCACCTCCCCCTCCTCCACCCACCATTCATCACACATATCGCCGCCGAGCACACCCACAACCACCTCCTCCTCCTCCGCCATGCCCATCCTCCCCCTTGCTGGACTTATCCTCCTCTGCACCACCCGCGCCCACAGTTGCCGGAGCCACCCGCTGTTGCTCCGCCCTCCTCTGCTGCTCCACCCTCATCTATTGTAGCAGCGGCTTCCACCATACAAACCAGATCGGGTGTAAGCATCTCCAAGCCCAAAATCCGATCTGATGGCACTGTAAGGTATCGGGTTCCTTGTGCTTTACTCACTATTATTACTGATGTCGAACCATCATGTTACTCTCAGGCCTCCAAATCTAAGGAATGACATGATGCCATGGCTGAAGAAATCAATGATTTGATGAAGAATCAAACCTGGACTCTTGTTCCACCTCATCCTACACAAAATACTGTTGGATGCAAGTGGCGTTTTCGGATAAAACATCATTAATGTCAAGACCCACCCCGAAATTTCACCCTGAAACCCGAGGTCAGTCCTGCAGGGTCCACCTTCAAGGAAAATTTACCGAAAGACTCGGCAAACCTCCCTTGAAAATGGACAACCCTAAACCGGAGAATCCATGAATTACCCATAAAAATAATCCAAATAATACCACATGAACCTTAGTGCACTTCATTTAAAATATTATACAATAATCTCAAAAGTATTCAGAGCTACTAAAGATAACAGAAGCAGAAAACTACCCTAGTAGGTTAAGCAGGTAACCTACTGGTGAAAAGTGGCTAAAAGGTGGGTGACTATGCCTCGTCTCCTCCTACTAGTACGCACCCACACTCTGCAGATTGGGCATTTTAAAAATGAAGAGCCCAGGGGAAAACATTCAAAAACGTCAGAGTGAGTGGACAAAAATAAATTTAGAAGAATTATTTATGCTTCCCCAATTTATTTTCCATAGAAATTATGCTGCATGCAACAGCTCAAAAACTGGCAAGGACACGACTAGTTCCGGCTAGTCTCCAAAACTTAATCAAATACAGCCTCCCAGGCAAAAATATATATATATGTATGTATTTACACTCATCGTACTCTTTGTATGATTTCTTTGAAGAAATATAAGAAAAACAGACATTCATACAAGGGTACTACGCTCGCGTCTAACGCTCACGTCACGCCATAATGGAATTTTACCTCATTACGTGGAAAAGACGGGTGTATTTATATACATGTATACTCCCTATATGAATAATTATTATATTCATATAGGGCTACTACGATTATGTCTAACGCTCACGTCACACCATAATGGCATTTTACCTCATTATGGCGGAAAAACACGTATAGCTAGCTAGCATTTATTTACATACATACTATCCTCATAATCATTCGTGTGTATATATATATATATATATATATATATATATATATATATATCCACCGAAAATCTTATTTTCGGTAACTCACCAAAATAATTAAAATTACCAATTATCAGAAAGGTAATATATTCCAACAAAAGAAATAAACTAAGCAACAGAATACGGCATGCATATTATTTAAAACTGTTTTGGCCACGATCCTCAGCGCGCGGAGTAGAGGTAACTAGCGAACAAAGAGAAGGGGGTGTTGCGGGCGTGCCACCTCACGGACGAGGAAAGAGTTGTAGGTGTGCGAGATCTTGACTTATGATCAGGCGAATGGGGTTTCATGTGCCACCTCAGACGAGGATTTAAGAGCACAAGCGATCGATACTCACGGCGGCGCGAGCAGAGCAACTAATAGGGAGTTCAGAGAGAAGTCGAGGGGTAGAGTCCGGAGGGCTCTGAAGAAGAAACCTAGGCGGCGGCGCTTAGGGTTAGGATTTCGAGGTAGCTCGAGGGGTAACTGGTTTGCAGTTTGTATTGTGTTTTTGTATTTGTTTGAGTGAGCCTTCTGTTAGGGTTCGAGCCCCCTTATATAGTAGTTCGACTTGCGGCAGAAGAAAAGTAATTAGAATCCAAGTCGGACTCTGAAACCCTAATAGCACAAGGGCACTGCTCCGTCCATGCGAACCAATCATCTTATGACACATGTCCAGTTCGCACACTTCATTCCGCATAGGGCATTGCTTCCGCGTTGCCAACTGTAGACTCTTATGTGAACTGGAATTAGGAATATCCTCATCCCGCGGGCTGTCACAGGATGCTATCTTGTGTGCTCCTGAAGCTCGCTTCCATTTCGCGGGCTATTGCAGCTCGCGAGCCTTAAAATGGTTTTTTATATTAAATGGGCCACAGGGATTGGCCCGAAGCATATCAAAGACTTGTAAAAGTCTCCAACGTTTAAGGTGGTGCGCGCGGACTCCCCATGTTGCTTCCTCGCGAAGTCTCCTACGCGAGTCAGTTCGCTAGCTCGCCTCGCCTCGCCTACGCGGAGTGTCAATCTCGCCTACGCGAAGTGTCAATTTGTAATTCCGCGCGCGAACTGTGTAGTCCGTGAGAAGTCGTTTGTACGCGAACTCTGAAGTTAGCTCGCGTGGTCTATTCCGTGCGCGAGCTAAGTGTTCCACGCGAACTGTGTAGTCTACCTATGTTCATTCCGCGCGCGAAGTCTAGTTCGCACGCAAACTCTGTTCTCAACTCGCGTGGACTTACTGGCGGGCCATCACTTGTAAACATTGCCCCCCAGCCTCGAAGTCATGAAATGTCAAAAATGACTGAAGAGGTTTATGTTCATGTTGCTCCAAAGCCACTGGTATTGGCTCGGGTCATACATAAAATGAGTGTGAGTAGAGAAGCCTGTAAATAGGCCTTGAAACCCAAGCACCCAACAAGGCATTGTAGCGAACTGCTGCATGGCTCGCCTAGGCACCTTGGACTTTGAACTTCAAATGCATTCGCCTGCCCTACTTCTGCATTCTCCTGCTCCTAGCCCGCATTCGCCTGCTGAACTCAGAAGACATAGTACATTGCACATATCGCGAGCGAATGTAGCTCGTATGGATGTATCTTGAGCAGACGCATGTGACTTGAGTAGATTCCAAAAACTAGCACTTCGCAAGCTCTTGGCGATGGCGGACCAACGTGGAATGACAATTGTGATGTACTTCGCTGCCCCCCAGTGCGAACCAGTGAGAGACAAACAAACAGACTCGGTGAACGGCCGTATAAATCTGAAAAACTTTAAGAGCCCATGCACTTCGCTGCCCCCTAGTGCGAACCAATGAGAAGCAAACAAAGGAGTTGGCGAACGGCCGCATAAAGCTGGCGAACTAAGTTTGAAAATTTGGAGGCCACAGGAATTGGCCTAGATGATGACTAAGAAACACTTGAATGAAGTTGTTTTTTATTTAGGGCCTCTGGAATAGGCCCCAATCTTGTACTGGTCTGTTAGTTAGACCACGCATGTTTACAAAGAAAAAACTGATGACTGAGAAACACTTTAATTAATTTTTTTTATTTAGGGCCTTAGGAATAAGCCCCAATCTTGTACTGGTCTGTTAGTTAGACCACGCACGTTTACAAAGAAAAACTAATTGCACGCTTCTCCCTGGGGTTGCCGCCTAGTGTGAGGTGATGGAGCGTAAGCGCGACGGCGCGTGACACTAATGACAGTGGTCGTGGGATCAGGAGGAGGAGGAGGATCTGCGCGCTCCCAAACACCAGCGATGTGGCGCTTTAAGAAACGACCATTAATAGGATTGGGATGGAGTGTACCGTCAAGGTCGCGCAAATGGTATGCCCCCTTAGGTAATATGCGATGAATAATAAAGGGTCCCTCCCACCGCGCGGACCATTTCCCACGGCCTTCGGTTTTCTCCCCAAGTGGGAGCACAGCACGCCATACCGTTTGGCCTTCGGCATAACTCCGACCGCGAGTGACTTTATCATAAGACCGCGCAACACGATGCTTCTCAAGGATGAGATTGTTGAAAGCAGTGATACGATGTTCGTCAAGGTCTTCAAGATCTTGCCACATTGCCTGGACGTAATCGTCACCAAGCAACTGGTGCTGCTCCTGGACACGAAGCGAGGCGACGTGAACCTCAAGGGGGAGGACGGCGTCATGGCCATACATGAGAGCATATGGGGTGGTATCTGTCCGACCGCGCTTGGATGTACGGTAGGCCCACAAAGTATGGTAAAGCTCTAGATGCCAAACGCGGGGGTTCAACTCTAGCATCCTTCGCAAGATGCCGAGGATAACTTTGTTGCTCGCCTCCGCCTGACCATTGGACTGGGCATAATGGGGGGTCGAATGCAGGAGTTTGATACCATAGCCGGTGAGGAATGTGACTACGGAATCCACCATGAAAGCTGCCCCCTGGTCCGTCACGATGCATTCTGGAATACCAAAGCGGGAGATAATGTTGCAGAAAATAAAGTTGCGGACCGAGGTCGCGGAAGCGACCTTGAGTGGCTCGGCTTCAACCCACTTGGTAAAGAAATCGGTGGCCACGATAAGGAACTTGTGCTGCTCGGAGGAATGGGGATGAATGAGGCCGACGAAGTCTATCGCCCATCCTCGACTTGGCCAGGGTTTAACGATCGGCTGTAACGGAATGTTTGGAATGTGTTGCACTGGTCCGTGAGCCTGGCAATCCTGACAGCCTTTAGCGAAAGTAATACAGTCCTTGAGAATAGTAGGCCAGTAGTAGCCGTGGCGACGGATTAACCAACGCATCTTTGGTCCAGCCTGATGCGAACCACAAACGCCGGAATGCACCTCACGCAGAAGCCGCTTAGCCTCGTTGCCATACACGCAGCGGAAATCGTTAACGTCCTCGCCGCGCCGGCGAAGCTCACCATTGCGAAACACAAAGTTGAGGGCGAGAAACCGCATTTGCCGGGAATGGGTAGCGTCATGAGGGTGCTCGAGGTAGGCAATGAACGGTAGCCACCAGTCTTCATCGATAGGGTCTAAAGCAGCGACGTCAAGAGAATCTGCCTGATATTGCCCCTGGTAATGAAAGAAGGAAGGGTGCGTCGTTCGACCTTGAGGAGTCGTTCGCGCACACCGTCTCGCAAGCTAAGGCTAGAGGCAATCTGGGCGAGCTCATTCGCCGCGTAGTTGAACTCGCGCGGAATGTGCTCGATGTGAACGTCATCGAACCGGTCCAATACGTCAAACGCTTTGCGCAAGTAAGGCTTGATAGATGAACTCAAGCACTTGAACTTCGCCATAAGTTGGTTGACAACCAATAAGGAGTCGCCAAAGACTTAAACCTCGCGGACTCCTAAGTCCAGTAAGATTTCCAGTCCGATGATGAGCGCCTCGTATTCCGCCTGATTATTTGTACATTTAAAGTCCAGCTAGAAAGAGTAAGAAAACCGGTCTCCTGCAGGGTTCTCGATGGCGATCCCGGCACCAGCAGCGAGTTCAGTGCGCGAGCCATGAAAGTAAAGAGTCCATGGAGTAAGGAAGACTACGGCGACCTCCAACTCGCGGAATGCTGTCAACTCAGTTGGCGGGTGATGAGCGAGGAAGTCCGCTATGGCCTGTCCTTTAACTACCTTTTGCGGAACATATTGTAAAGAGAATTCAGACAAAGCCAATATCCATTTACCTATGCGTCCCCGTAGGATAGGGCAGGAAAGCATATATTTGACTAGGTTGGACTGAGCGATCACCACCGTGGTAAAGGCCAACATGTAGTGGCGGAGCTTGCAACCTGCAAAGAATAGGGCGAGACACAACTTTTCCATTGGGGAGTAGCGCGTCTCGCAATCGGTCAACACCCTGCTAAGATAGTAAATGGCGTGTTCCACTCCGATCTTGTCGTCTTGTGCCAAGAGTCCGCCAATAGACAAATCAGCAGCGGCGATGTTGAGCTTAAGCGGAACGCCAGGGCGAGGTGGAACCAAAACTGGTGGGTTCGTAAGATAGTCCTTGATACGATCGAAGGCCTCCTGGTGTTGTGACTCCCATACGAACTCGGTTGCCCCCTGGAGCTTTAGAAGAGGCGAAAAGGGCTGAACTTTCCCTGCCGCATTTGAAATGAAACGGCGGAGGAAGTTGGTTTGCCCGATCAGTTGTTGGAGCTCCTTTTTGGTTGTAGGAGGCGAGGCGTTTATTACCGCCTGCGCCTTGTCTTTGGGGATCTCGATACCCCTTTGATGGATTAGAAACCCTAGGAAGTCGCCTGCCTCCGCGAAGAAAACACACTTGGCGAGGTTCATCTTCAGGTGATGTTTTCGCATCCGCGTGAACACCTGCCGGAGGTCTTCAACGTGTGTCGCCCGTGTCTTGGTTTTAACCACTACGTCGTCGATGATCTGTACCTTGCGGGGCGCGGATCCTGTCTTGGTGGCACGGTGAGGTGACAGAAGACATTCGCCTTTGGAGCGGGGTCGTCTGCTGCATGCGCACAGACACGTGGAGGCGTGACAGGTGGCCTTTGGAGTAGAGCGTGCAAGCCCTCAGCTTCTCTCCACATTCTCTCGGGTGTTTGCGCGAGCTGCGAGGGTCGGATGATGCCATCATCAGCCGCTCGCAAGGCACGCAGTATGCTGCCGTACTTCTTTTGTAGCTTCCGCTTCTTGGATCTGCTGATGGTAACCGGTTTTCCCCCTTGCTGTGTGTACCAAATCCCTTCCTTGATCGCTGATTTGGATGTCGGAGGAATATAGGGGTCAGTCAAGATACCTCGCCTGGGGCTTGAAGCCTCGCTATCTTGGCGTTCACTGCCGGAGTCGGAGATGTCCATCTCGCTTGAAGCTGGAGAGGAAGGTACATCTTTAGTCCAGTGTGATTGAACGAAGGTTTCGAGGCGCTTGATCCTCTGTTCCAGCTCCGCGCAAGTCCTGGGACTCATGGGTTGATAGTTGTCAGCTGGAGACGGTATATCGTCCCGCATGGTAGCTTTGCCTTTATCCTTTCTTGAAAGGCGATCGGGCTGTGGTCTGGCGGCTACCTCCCTTTCTGGGTAGTGGTTCCCATTTTGGTTCGCCAGAATGGTGTAGTCATTTGCCGGCCTCTTACGGTTTCGACCTGGCGGGTCGCGTTGGCCCGCGTTTGGAGATAAGTCCAAAGTTATCGCGCGCTGGCCAACGTGAGGCCAGGCGATGTCAGCAACTGTGATCATGAAGCCGCCTTTGTCCTCGAAGCGAATATACTTGAGGTCTAACCAGTCCTGGACTCGCTCGCGGAGCTGGTAACAGTCGCGAGTTCTGTGTCCCCAACTGTCATGAAGCTTGCAATGGACGCGACCCTCCTTGTATTCAACATAGGGCAAGGCCCTCGACACAGTGACGAGTCCGCCGTCAATAAGATCGTCTAAGACCTCGTGTGCGTGGTTGACGTTGTAAGTGTACCGGCGAGATGGCTGACGTGTGTCATCATTACCATCCTCTCGGTCTCGCTTAAGTGCTCGGCGCGGATTATCATCCTCTGGGTGTTCGGCCAGGTCCAAGCTGATTCTCCGTTCACCTGGCTTTGGTGAGCGACGGCGGCTGTTCTCCTTTGGCTGGTCGTTCCAATTCACCTCGACCATACCAACAACGGCCGGGAATGGATCTACATCCACCAGAGAAGTTGTGCTTCCTGGCGTCTTCATTTTTAGGGTGCCCGAATTCAACCAGGTTTGCAGTTGGTCGCGGAGTTTGACATAGTCCTTGGTGTCGTGATTGTAGGCGTTGTGGAAACTGCAATACTTCTTGTCCTTTAGCTCTTCCTTGGACGGGATCTTGTGATCCAAGCGTACGTATTTCACTTCAATCAAGTCATTAAAGACAAGATGGGCGTTTTTCGCGTCATATGTGTACGCCTCATATTCGAGCTTTGTCCATGCAAAGGACTGAATGGTGATTGGCTCACGGGTCATCTTGAGTTTCTTCAGTTTGTGAGCTAAAAGCTTCCCGGTCAGTTCGACTGCTCCGATGTCGTCAACATATCCCTGTGCGGCCTCATTCTCCTCCTGCCTTTGGTAGTAAGGGTCGAACGTGGGGGATTGGAGGTTTAATGTCCCTACTATCCTGTTTCTCCCCGGTACGTATGTCCCCTTGGAGGCATTCGCCTTCTCGTCCATTTCGTTGAGGATCAGCTCATAACTATCGACCTTGTTGATGAGGTCGCCCATAGACGTGAAGCGTTCCCTATGGTGCTTCAACCGCTGACGATGCTCGAGGCCACGAACAACCAACTTAATGGCTTTCTGCTCGGGCAGGAGGAAGTCACACTTGGCCTATTGGATTTTGAACTGTTGAAGGAAAGAGACCCCTGACTCCATGCTCTGCTGGCTCATTTGGGTGAGGGAGTCAAGGCTGACCTCTGGCTCAATGGTACCGTATGTTTCCCGGAACAGTTTCTCCATGGTAGGCCAGTCCGCAATGGATCCTGGCTTCAACTTGGAGTACCAACTGAAGGCAGCTCCCGACAGAGAGGTCCCAAAGAGCTTGAGCTTGAGCATATCATTGTTCCCGTACTGGCCGCATTGGACTTTGAAGCGGGCCATGTGGGTTGCTGCGTCTTCCCTTGTTTCTCCAGAGAAGGTAGTGAACACTACGTTCTTGAACCCATACGGGAAAGGGTATTGCGCCACACTATCCGGGTAGGGGTCGCGATACTGCAAGTTAGCATCACCGTTTCCGGTCTGCTCCTTGACGATGGAGGAGATAAGTTGGTGCTAGTCGGCTGTTGTCACGGGCACGGACTCTGCCCCTTCCCCATGGTTTGGCCATCCAGAGAAACTGACGGCCTGTTCGCCGTTCTTGAGAGTAAGGCTGGAATAAACTAGAAGCGGGTCATCTGGTGTCCCGGTTCCCTGGCGTAGAGAATTATTCAGTCCCTTGGAGGGAGCAAACGAGCCATGCGGGAGCGGACTCTTTGACGTTCCTGCCCCTGGCACGAACTGCGGGGCCTTCGGAGTCTCGACCTTAGGGTTTCCCTGGCGCGTTCATTGGGAGGGATGTACTTGGGCGTCCCTTCGTTCGCGCTTGGGCCAGTAGGGTTTAAAGCAGGGTTCTTTGGTGCCTGCGCCCTCATCCAGTCTTCAACTTCAAGGATCCGTAGGTTCAGCCGGTCCTGTTTGTCTTTGAATTCGTCTAGCTTCTCTAGACTATTCTTACTTCCAAAGAAGGAAGCATTCTGCTGGTCATGCAGCTTGGTATCGTGCTCGTCTAAGCGGCGAGTCTGCATGTCTACTGTCGCGCGAGTGAGCGACAAGACCTCTGCATGTTGCTTCACGGTCTCCGCGTTCTGCTTCACGGTCTCCGTGTTCTGGTCCAGATCCGAGCAGATCTGTTGAAGGCTTCCTTCGACCAAGCCCTTGGTTTCCCTTGTTTCGCTGACAAATTGGTTGAAGTCTTCAGTGAGTACGGTAAAGTTGTGCTGGTCTGCTTCCCAAAGGGTTTTGTCCCTTTTGACCTGTTCAGCAAGGCCCTCGACCTTACCAGCAAGGTCGGTGAGGCTTTGTTGAGTGGCGGAGCTTTGGTTTGTCAAACCCTGGGTTTGGGTTGTCAAACTCTAGATCTGCCTCGTGAGTTGTGCGAACATCTGGAAGACTTGCTCCATAGACGGAGCAGAGTCTATATCTTGGGTCGGCTGAGAGCCTACCATGGCGGTCTCGCTGTAGTCTGGGTTACCAAACTGAGCAAGGACCTGTTCTTGAGTGAGGGATCGGCAAGCCGCGCTGTTATGGGGCTTATACCGTAGCGATCTGTGCTTGAGACAAGAAAGCTGAGGCTTTCGGTACGGCGCTTCCTCTGGTTTCCCTATGGTGATCGCTTGTACTCCCTGTCCCACTGGGCGTGCCAATGCTTTGGCCACAATCCTCAGCGCGCAGAGAAGAGGTAACTAGCGAACAAAGAGAAGGGGTGTTGCGGGCGTGCCACCTCGCGGACGAGGAAAGAGTTATAGGTGTGCGAGATCTTGACTTCTGATCAGGCGAATGGGGTTTCAGGTGCCACCTCAGAAGAGGATTTATGAGCACAAGCGATCGATACTCACGGCGGCGCGAGTAGAGCAACTAATAGGGAGTTCAGAGAGAAGTCGGGGGGGGTAGAGTCCGGAGGGCTCTGAAGAAGAAACCTAGGCGGCGGCGCTTAGGGTTAGGGTTTCGAGGTAGCTCGAGGGCTAACTGGTTTGCAGTTTGTATTGTGTTTTTATATTTGTTTGAGTGAGCCTTCTGTTAGGGTTCGAACCCCCTTATATAGTAGTTCGACTTGCGGCAGAAGAAAAGTAATTAGAATCCAAGTCGGACTCTGAAACCCTAATAGCACAAGGGCACTGCTCCGTCCATGCGAACCAACCATCTTGTGACACATGTCCAGTTCGCACACTTCATTCTGCATAGGGCATTGCTTCTGCGCTGCCAACTGTAGACTCCTATGCGAACTGGAATTAGGAATATCCTCGTCCCGCGGGCTGTCACAGGATGCTATCTCGCGTGCTCCTGAAGCTCGCTTCCATTTCGCGGGCTATTACAGCTCGCGAGCCTTAAAAGGGCTTTTTATATTAAATGGGCCACAGGGATTGGCCCGAAGCATATCAAAAACTTGTAAAAGTCTCTAACGTTTAACGTGGTGCGCGCGGACTCCGCATGTTGCTTCCTCGCGAAGTCTCCTACGCGAGTCAGTTCGCCAGCTCGCCTCACCTCGCCTACGCGGAGTGTCAATCTCGCCTACGCGAAGTGTCAAATAGTAATTCCGTTCGCGAACTGTTTAGTCCGTGCGAAGTCGTTTGTACGCGAACTCTGAAGTTAGCTCGCGTGGTCTATTCCGCGCGCGAGATAAGTGTTCCACGCGAACTGTGTAGTCAGCCTATGTTCATTTCGCGCGCGAAGTTCAGTTCGCACGCAAACTCTGTTCTCAGCTCGCGTGGACTTACTGGCGGGTCATCACTTGTAAAATTAAAGAAACTTTGGCTCGCCAGTATGACATGGACCAAGAAATAATTAATATTTACATAAACATTTACTGTCCAGTAAAATATTAATTTAGGCGTAAACAAAAACAAAGGTCCACTCACAAGTTAGGCCTAAGCCTGATGTCGGTCGGAAGTCTCCTCTGCTCGAGCCTCCTCGTGTCCTGTTCCAAAACATAAGTAAAAGCCCTAGAAAATTCAAACACCGATTTCTTCTTACCCAAGCCGAATCGGGAAGAAACCTTCGGAGGGATTGGAGCACGGGATGAGGGCTTCCTTTTGAGCCTAGCAGCTCCGGCTATGGCGGCCGGAGTAGGAAGTTTCGACGACTTGGCCTCCACGGCAGTCGAGGCTTTCGGGCGGCTTCTCTCCCTCACAGCGGCACTAGGGCGGCTCCCACCGGTCTAGAATGGAAGCTGGGTCGGAGGCTGATCGATTGGGACCGGCATGGCGGTCTGGGGCGGCCGGACGACGGTGGTCGGGCTCGGGAATCTTTTCCAGGCGGAGGGAGAGGGAGAGAGAATCGGGAGGGAGGAGAGAGAGAAGAGAGAGAGAGGAAAATTGGGCTTGGCCCAAACCGGTCCACAACACCACCATTAAAAACCCACTCCAAAATTTAACACCCCAAAAATAATATCCCAATAAAAATTACCTTTTACTAGCTATAATTTACCATTTTTACCGTCGTCAAAATTTTCTCCTACGAATCATTCTTTCGAAATATTTGTCCCTCAACACTCCTCTTGGGACCAATTAAATTATAACTCATTGACGAAGATGGTAAAACTCTTATTAACACCATGCTAGTAAATAAGATAAAAATTTAAGAGTCGGGGCGTGACAATTAAGAGGGCTCAGTTGATCGTTATAAAGCTCGTCTGGTTGCCAAAAGATTCATCAAAGACAGAGAATTGATTATCAAGAAACATTCAGCCCGGTCATTAAGCCTGCCACCATTCACATAGTTCTTGCCATTGCCGTCTCTAAAGGCTGGACTCTTCGTCAACTTGATGGCAAGAACGCCTTCTTGCAGGGATTTCTCAATGAAGATGTCTATATGACCCAGCCTCCTGGGATTGTGGACCCTGAACATCCTTCCTATGTCTGTAAACTTCACCGATCTCTCTACGGCCTCAAGCAAGCTCCACGAGCTTGGTTCAATCGCATCAGTGCCTTTCTTTTATCCGCGGGATTTCTTCAAAGTAAGGCAGATCACTCTCTATTCATATTTCACTACGGGCCACACACCATATACCTGCTTCTTTATGTGGATGACATAGTCGTTACTGGTAGCAATGACCGTATTGTTGAGGGTTTCATTCATGCTCTCGGTCGTGGCTTTGATATAAAGGACCGTGGCCCTCTCCATTATTTTCTTAGCTTGCAGGTCACTTCCTCTTCTCATGGTCTTCACATTGACCAACTCAAATATGCTCATGACATCCTTCAGAAGTATGATCTTCTTCTCAGTCAACCAATGAGCACACCTTTGGCTACCAAACCTCTTCTAACAACAACTGATGGCGAGCCCCTTGCCAATTCGACACTCTTTCGTGAAATAGTTGGGTCTCTCCAATACCTAACTATTACACATCCAGACATCTCTTTTGTTGTCAACTCGGTTGCCCAATTTATGAGTCACCTTCGGACCACTCACCTTGTTGTTGCCAAACGTATTTTACGTTATGTCAAAGGTACTTTGGATCATGGTCTTACATTTCGTCCTCAACATCACCTAGTTACACTATCGGCTTACTCTGATGCCGATTGGGCCGACTGCCCGGATTTACGCCACTCTACCTTTGGTTATTTGGTGTACCTTGGCTTAAATCTCATCTTATGGTGTTCGAAGAAGCAACCTATAGTGGCACGTTCCAGTGCTGAAGCAGAGTACCGCTCTCTTGCTCATGCCTTTGCTGAAACAACATGGTTAGGCCATTTATTATATGAACTTGGTGTGCACTTAGCTCGTCCTATTATGCTTCATTGTGACAATCTCAGTGCAACCTATATGGCCTCTAACCCGATTTTCCATGCTCGCACTAAGCACATAGAACTTGACTACCATTTTGTTCGTGAAAAAGTTGCTCTTGGTAGCCACTGTGTTTGTTACATTCCATTTGTTGACCAGCCAACCGACCTACTAACTAAGCCTCTCCACAAACATCGTAATTCTGCATTGTGTCACAAACTTGTCAGCCCAAGGCCGCCCAGTTTGCCCCGGGGGGGGGGGGGTATTAAAGCTGATATGGATTCTCTCCAAATCAAGCATGTTCCCATAAGTTGTTATCTTCCTAATTTCATTGTAGAATCATCAATTGTGATCTGTAGTAATTGTTTTCCATATTTGTAACCATTCCTAAAATACTAGCTATAGGATCTGTATATATCCGGCTACTGTAAATCTTTTTCAATCAATGGAAACACAATTCTACATAATGTTTTTCTTCATCACATCTTAATGCTAGGGGATTGGGAAGATTGTTGTACCCATCATTCAGTAGTGGAAAAGATAGTAGTTCCACAACCACGGTATTTCCTGGTGTTCTGTGAAGAGATTCTCTTAGTTTGATGAGTTTATTTTGACTCCTCAATGCAATATTTCACATCAAAGTCTAACAAATTGTAAACTCACAGAGATCAGAGATGATACAAATCGAAATATATAAAACTTGATTTAACGAAATTTCTGTTGAGACTTAACTGAAATATAATGCAAACTAAAAGCTATCAGAGATGGACCTAGTGTTTTGGCCACGATCCTCAGCGCGCGGAGCAGAGGTAAATAGCGAACAAAGAAAGGGGGAGTGTTGCGGGCGTGCCACCTCGCAGACGAGGAAAAGGTGATTGTAGCAGGGGCTTGACTTCTGATCAGACGAAGGGGGTTTCCAGGTGCCACCTCAGAGGAGGAATTTACGAGCACAAGGCGATCGATACTCACGGAGGGACGCGAGCAGAGCAACAATAGGGAATCAGGGAGATCAGAAAAACCTAGGCGGCGGCGCGCTTAGGGTTAGGGTTTTCGAGAGGCTCGAAGGGGGTTTCAACTAGGTTGAAAGTTTGTTTATTTTTTTTGTGTGTGTTTGAGAGTGTCTTTTGATTGTCTTCGACCCCTTTATATAGGTAGTTCGACTTGCGGCAGAAGAAAGATAATCATAGTTCAAGTCGGATTCCGAAACCCTAATCTCATTAGGACTTTGTCAATCCTGCGCGGGCCGCGGATTCGAACCATCTCGCGGGCCAAAAGAAGGCTTTTTAATTATTAAGGGCCACAGAGATTGGCCCAAAGCATATCAAAAACTGGTGAGAGTCTTCAACGATTAGTGTGGTGTACGCGGACTCCGCCTGTGGTTTCTTGGCGAAGCCTCCCACCCGAGCCAGTTCGCCAACTTGCCTCGATGTACTCCGCATGCCTTTCCTACACGAAGTGTCAATCTCGCCTCGCCTATGCGGGGTCAGCTAGTAATTCCAGGCGAAGTCATTCCGCGCGCGAGCTATGTAGTTCGTGTGAAGTCCATTCCGCATGCGAACTCTGTAATTCAGCTCGCATGGTCTCACTGGTGGGCCATCACTTGTAAACGTAGAGAACTTGGGCTCGCCGGTATGACATGGACCAAGAATTTAATTAATATTCACATAGACATTTATTGTCCAGTAAAATATTAATTTAGGCGTTTGTGAGAGGTGCATTCCGGCGTTTGTGGTTCGCATCAGGCTAGACTAAAAATGCGTTGGTTAATCCGTCGCCACGGCTACTACTGGCCTACTATTCTCAAGGATTGTATTACTTTCGCTAAAGGATGTCAGGATTGCCAGGCTCACGGACCAGTGCAACACATTCCAAACATTCCGTTACAGCCGATCGTTAAACCCTGGCCAAGTCGAGGATGGGCGATAGACTTCGTCGGCCTCATTCATCCCCATTCCTCTGAGCAGCACAAGTTCCTTATCGTGGCCACCGATTTCTTTTTTTTTTTCTGGTTCGGCACACATAACATTTTTTAATACTTGGACAAGTCCACCCCACACTTATTTCATGCATCACTCCATCATATCTCCATATCGAATGTAAGCTTTGCCAAGTCTTGATAACAAGGTAAAGGATATAACTATTCTAAGCAAGGGAATTTTATGAAGGTGATGAAAGAAAAGGCTCAATGTAGGCTCAAAGGGGTTAAAACTAAGGAGTCCCACGACGGGTACAAATAGGGCACATGCTTTCTTTGGCTTTGATGGTCATCCTAAAGAGATCTTTTTCAATCCTTTTCGCAATCAAGGCATTTTATGATATAAAAGTTTCGAAAATCATCAAGAGTAAGTTCTAGTAAATTCTAGAGTCCATTAAAAAGCTATAGCACATAGTCATTGAATATGCAAAGAATGATGAGGTTTCAAAACTGAAATTGCCGAAACTTTTTTTTTCTTAAGTCACTCATGAAGAAAGCATTTAGGCTCAAAAGCTCACATAGGATGTTATGAACACAAATTAACCAAGACATGCATGCTTCCAGAATCGATCAAATCTCAAATGTTCATACCGATCCACAATGTCCATGAAACTTACAATTTCTTTAAGTAAATGTCAAACCATCATCTATGCATTGAAAGACATAATCATCATTGACTTTAAGAGCATTCTAAGACTCAAAATAAAACAAAACACTCATCTTTTTGTTGGATCCGATTTTCTGTTTTTCTGAATTTTATCTTTGGTGTTCTTTTTATGACTCAAAACTATAGTTAAATGACTCAAACAAACATGTTATTATGTAAACCTCTACCCCACACTTAGAAAATTACATTGTCCTCAATGTAATACCCGAAATCATGTCATAATTTCCTAAGCATGCGTCTAAGTCACACAACAAACACATATACAATTCGACCATAAGAAATGAAGGGATAAAAATGATGCAAACTCTCGGTGACGGCTCCTCCACTGCTACGGTTGAAATGAGTTGCCTCTCATGTAGCGCTTAATGTTTAAAGTCCTTTAGCCTAGACTCTTCATCTTCATAGTGGCGTCACTCTCCATACCGTGGGTCTTTAACGTTTTGCTCCTCAACGTTGTACTCCTTGAATGCCTCGTAATAAGGCTTAAGTCGATGACCATTCACCTTGAACGTATTTCCTGATGTACTGCTTTGAATCTCAACGGCGCCATGAGCAAACACATTAGTAATAACAAATGGATCTTGCCAACGTGAACGAAGCTTACCTGGAAAAAGTTTAAGTCTTGTGTTAAATAAAAGGACTTGCTGCCCTATTTCGAAACTCTTTCCCCTTATCATCTTGTCATGATAAGCCTTTGTTTTCTCCTGATAAATCATAGCCGAATTGTAAGCTTCGTTCCTAATCTCCTCAAGCTCACAAAGTTGTAGCTTCCTATGCAAATCGGCCGAATCTAGGTCCATGTTGAATTGCTTCACCGCCCACCATGCTCTATGTTCAAGCTCAACCGGCAAGTGACATGTTTTCCCATAGATGAGCCGAAAATGGGACATCCCAATAGGTGTCTTGTATGCCGTCCTATAGGCCCACAATGCGTCGTCTAAACGATCGCTCCAATCCTTCCTTGTTGGACCTACAGTTTTCTCCAAAATCTGCTTTATCTCTCGGTTTGAGACTTCGGCCATTCCGCTAGTCTGAGGATGATATGGCGTTGATATCTTGTGAGTGACTCCATACTTCTTGAGCAAAGCCTCTATGGTGCGGTTGCAAAAGTGAGAACCTCCATCACTTATCAAAACTCTTAGAACTCCGAACCTAGAATATATGTTAGTTCTCAAAAATTCTGCAACAACTTTAGAATCATTAGTCTTGGTGGCTTTTGCCTCCACCCACTTAGAAACATAATCAACAGCCAATAAAATGTAAAGGAATCCCTTAGAAGAAGGAAAAGGTCCCATGAAATCAATTCCCCAAACATCAAAAATTTCAACAACAATGATAGGGTTTAGGGGCAGTTGATCTCGCTTACCTAAATTACCTGTTCGTTGGCAAATATTTCTTGCTTTACGAAATTAAACAATCGGTTATACAAGGGTTATACACGAAATCTTCAGATTTTTATAAAATAAACACTCAAAATTTTCAAGACAATATACACAAACAAAATCTTCAAAGCTTCACACAAATCGTCATTCATATAAAGCATCGAAGATTACTACAAGTATGTGAACAACTTTCAAGCATCGAAATCAACAACTCAAGCTCACAAATCAAGACCGAAACTTCCAAAAATTAAAAATACAAATTAGTCAAAATTAATTACAAGCCGGAAACCAATAAATAAATAAAGACTATATAACATCTTCTTCGATTCTTCTTGGCTTCCCCGGCAACGGCGCCAAAAATTGACGTGTCGCGTAACCGAGGTCAAACAACTTCAATTTAATTACCCTGCAATCGTAATAATATAGACAAGTAGGGATCGTTCTAGCCGGGGAAACCAAAGGGTGATCGAAAGAAGAGAAACCAAACAACTTATAAACAAGTATTCACATATATACATTGAAATATTGGGGGTTTAAGATTGATTAATTCTAACGAATAACCTTCTGAAAATTAAACCTAAGATTATTATATACAAGTGATCAACATACTCATGCAACACGTAACACGAAAAACCATCTAGAACACATAACAACTTCATGCAAGGCCGGGCAGCAACGTTCAAATTGTCCTTGACTCTAACCAATTCCGATTCTAATTAGAGCCTTTGCGGTTATCTAATTGTTAAGACTCCTCAGGTATTTAGAACCATCTTTGCGCTTGATCCTAAACATGAATGCTAACTCATTTAAAAACACGTTGCGTAGAGATTAAACAAGAAAACACTTTAACACATGAATTAATCAGAAACATGATCTAAGGCATGGCGTCACTCATCCTATTAGCATGCAAATTATCAGAATTAAATCCGCCCTAAGTTAATAACAAAGACCAAGACAACTTTGCGTATGAATCGATCCAAAATTATTATGGTAGATGAAACCGCACCTTAAGGACAACCATGGCCGAGGCAGCCCCAAGGATTGATTTAGATGCATGAATTCATGACAATTAATCAATTAGAAATCAAAAACACATATGAAAATGTTACTGCCCAAAAACCTAAATCACGAAATCATCATATATTCAAGAAGTTACAAATCAAAACATAGAACAATCAAAGATCACACAGAAATCCGAAAACCATGTTTGATAAATAAAACCAAAATCAAAAAGTATATTACAATAGAGTTCGAAACTAAACAGAAAATAATACAAGAAGCCATGAGAAAATCACACTTTTACAACCTTTGAAGATTCGGCAAGTGTGGGGAAAATCGGTGGAAGGATGGAGTGATTCTTGTGGTTTGTGGTGGATGGATCGGCTAAGTGATTTTCTGTATAGGGTTTGGTAGAATTTCGGCTATGTAATTGCAAGAGTAGTGATGATCTTTTCTGTCCTTGAAGTCATGCTTTATATGGAAGAAAAACCCTAGAGAGGCCGGCCACACAAGTAAAATCCCAGTTGGTTTAGGTTTCCCTAGTCTTTCTTAATTCGGCCCCATGACCTCTGTCTGATGATTTCATCATAACTCCCTCTAGAAAATAGATATTGAGGTGATTTCAATTGATTTGGAAACTAGACTCCTGTAGCTCTCTATCCATATCTAGCACGTTTTCTGATTCATTGTGAGCTGTCCTGGAGAGCCCATTGAAGTTGTGAGACATGCACAAGAATTTTCCCGAATTGATTAGGAATCAAGACTTGGACATTGCTTGATATTCTGCCGAATTTAGATCTTCTTCTCCATGTTGGACTTGGTTTGGACCTCTCCTCAATGGACTAGGCTTCATGGATCAGCTGCTTTGCTTCCCGAGGTCCATCAGGAACACTTCCATGAAATCTTCTTCATGTCACCTAAGTATCAAAGAGTTAACTCATTTTGTGACAATGTAAAAGCTTTACATAATCATAAGAACATCTATAAGGCTCCACAAATAGGCTTTTGACAAATTTCTATATCGTTCCTTTATATTTAACACGTTTTACACACAACTCTACCAAAAACTTTCGACTCTACATTATGACTCTATTCTACGACAATAAGAGATAATCAAAGTACAAATGGAGGTAATAACACATTAAGAATGTCGCATTTTATGCTCCTCTCAATTGCCAGGCTCACGAACCAGTGCAACACATTCCAAACATTCCGTTACAGCCGATCGTTAAACCCTGGCCAAGTCGAGGATGGGCGATAGACTTCGTCGGCCTCATTCATCCCCATTCCTCCGAGCAGCACAAGTTCCTTATCGTGGCCACCGATTTCTTTACCAAGTGAGTTGAGGCCGAGCCACTCAAGGTCGCTTCCGCGACCTCGGTCCGCAACTTTATTTTCTGCAACATTATCTCCCGCTTTGGTATTCCAGAATGCATCGTGACGGACCGGGGGGGCAGCTTTCATGGCGGATTCTGTAGTCACATTCCTCACCGGCTATGGTATCAAACTCCTGCATTCGACCCCCTATTATGCCCAGTCCAATGGTCAGGCGGAGGCGAGCAACAAAGTTATCTTCGGTATCTTGCGAAGGATGCTAGAGTTGAACCCCCGCGTCTGGCATCTAGAGCTTTACCATACTTTGTGGGCCTACCGTACATCCAAGCGCGATCTGACAGATACCACCCCATATGCTCTCATGTATGGCCATGACGCTGTCCTCCCCTTTGAGGTTCACGTTACCTCGCTTCGTGTCCATGAACAGCACCAGTTGCTTGGTGACGATTACGTCCAGGCAATGTGGCAAGAGCTTGAAGACCTTGACGAACATCGCATCACTGCTTTCAACAATCTCATCCTTGAGAAGCAGCGCGTTGCGCGGTCATATGATAATATCACTAGAGGTCAGAGTTATACCGAGGTCCAAACGGTATGGCGTGCTGTGCTCCCACTTAGGGAGAAAACCGAAGGCCGCAGGAAATGGTCCGCGCGGTGGGAGGGACCCTTTATTATTCATCGCATATTGCCTAAGGGGGCATACCATTTGCGCGACGTTGACGGTACACTCCATCCCAATCCTATTAATGGTCGTTTCTTAAAGCGCCACATCGCTGGTGTTTGGGAGCGCGCCGATCCTTCCCCTCCTCTTGATCCCGCGACCACTGTTATTAGTGTCACGCGCAGTCGCGTTTACGCTCCATCACCTCACACTAGGGGCCAACCCGAGGGAGAAGCGTGCAATTAGTTTTTCTTTGTAAACGTGCGAGGTCTAACTAACAGACCAGTACAAAATTGAGGCCTATTCTAGAGGCCCTAAATAAAGGAATTAATTCAAGTGTTTCTTAGTCATCATCTAGACCAACCCCTGTTGCCTCCTTCAAATTTTCAAAGTTGGTTCGCCAGTTTTATACGGCCGTTCGCCGACTCTTTTGTTTATCTCTCATTGGTTCGCACTGGGGGGCAGCAAAGTGCATGACCATTTGTCATTCCATGTTTATCACAACGTTGGTTCGCCTTCGCTAAAAGCTCGCGAAGGGCCATTTTTGGAATCTAGTCAAAGCAAACGTCTGCTCAAGATACATCCATGCGAGCTACATTCGCTCGCGATATGTGCAATGTTCCATGTCTTCTGAGTTGAGCAGGCGAATGCGGTCTAGGGGCAGGCGAATGCATGCGAGGAGCAGGCGAATGCAGAAGTAGTGTAAGCGAATACAGGCGAAGTTCAAGTCCAAGGTGTCTAGGCGAGCCGAGCAGCTGTTCGCTGCATTGCCTTGCTGGGTGCTTGGGTTTCAAGTCCTATTCACAGGCTTGCCTACTCACACTCATTTTATGTATGACCCGAGCCAATACCAGTGGCTTTGGAGCAACATGAACATAAACCTCTTCAGTCATTTTTGACATTCATGACTTTGAGGCTGGGGGGCAATGTTTACGCCTAAATTAATATTTTACTGGACAGTAAATGTCTATGTGAATATTAATTAAATTCTTGGTCCATGTCATACCGGCGAGCCCAAGTTCTCTAAGTTTACAAGTGATGGCCCGCCAGTGAGACCACGCGAGCTGAATTACAGAGTTCGCATGCTGAATGGACTTCACACGAACTACATAGCTCGCGCGCGGAATGACTTTGCCCGGAATTACTAGCTGACTCCACATAGGCGAGGCAAGATTGACACTTCGCGTAGGAGAGGCATGCGGAGTACATCGAGGCAAGTTGGCGAACTGGCTCGCGTGGGAGGCTTCGCCAAGAAGCCACAGGCGGAGTCCGCGTACACCACACTAATCGTTGAAGACTCTCACCAGTTTTTGATATGCTTTGGGCCAATCCCTGTGGCCCTTAATAATTAAAAAGCCTTCTTTTGACCAGCGAGATGGTTCGAATCCGCGACCCGCACAGGATTGGCAAAGTCCTTGTGAGATTAGGGTGTCGGAATCCGACTTGAACTATGATTATCTTTCTTCTGTCGCTAGTCGAACTACCTATATAAAGGGGTCGAAGACAATCAAAACACACTCTCAAACACACACAAAAAACACAAACAAACTTTCAACCTAGTTGAAACCCCCTTCGAGCCTCTCAAAAACTCTAACCCTAAGCGCGTCGCCGCCTAGGTTTTTTTGATCTCCCAGATTCCCTATTGTTGCTCTGCTCACGTCCCTCCGTGAGTATCGATCGCTTTGTGCTCGTAAATTCCTCCTCTGAGGTGGCACCTGGAAACCCCCTTCGTCTGATCAAAAGTCAAGCCCCCGCTACAATCACCCTTTCCTCGTCCGCGTGGCGGCACGCCCGCAACACTCCCCCTTTCTTTGTTCGCTATTTACCTCTGCTTCGCGCGCTGAGGATCGTAGCCAAAACACCTAGCACATTGACATGGTAATTTTCAAATTTCTTTCAGCAAGTACTGACAATGCTACTGACATAATAATTTCATATTTTTAAATTTTTTTTAAAGAAATAGGACTTTAATTAACAATATAAAAACAAGTTGTCCACTTAAAGAAAAAATAACAGACCTTAAACACAAAAACAGGGAAACCCACATGTAACACACAAACACATTGCTTATTGATAGGGAACTAATTCGTAACTTACATAATATGTTGCCCAATGGCTGACCTCATGCTTCAATTCTGCATCCAATTCTGCTCCTCCTTCCAGAGATCCCCATTTCCCGATTTCAGAAGGTAAATCTTCCCCCCTTTGATTTCAGATCCATGAGATTTAGGGCTGAGTTGATTTTTGTAGCGGATGAGGACAATTGCAAACCCTATTTTTTGCATTTCTAATTTTTATTCAATTTAACGAGGTTTCGTGGTTTTAATGATTGGAATCGGTGCTTTGTTTGTTGTGTGTTGTGCAGTTACATGGTGGAGAAGAACCGGAAACTTCAGAATCAGTTTGATACTGAAGCTTCGAGTTTTTTAAGTTCCGAGAAGAGTGTTTTTCATGGGGTTTCGATTTTTGTAGATGGTCTCACAGTGCCTTCTAGTCAGGTTTGTTTTAGTTTTTTCAATGTCTGAATTATTTACTGCTAAGAGTTAGTTTTTTGAATTTTAGATTCGTGTCCAGTTATGCTATTGTATTCAGACATTATGCCTAAATACTAACCAAACATTTCAAGGCACTCCATGTTTTAGGGAACCATGAGGGCTAGTTCCAACATTTTGATTGAGATGGTATTGATGCATTACCTATATGGTTTGAGATGTTTCCTATGTTGAGTTATATATTTAATAGTTTTGATGAATATTGTTATATAGGTAAACGGTTAATATCAAGAGAAATTCGTCTGAATGGTATACGAACTTTTGCTTCTTATAAACTTTTTTAAAAATATCAGATTGGTATCTCATGTTTCTATCCTGACCTAAGATTGGTATTATAGTCATTAAGATGACTAATTTATCCTCAGACCCAAAAAAAGATGACCAATTTACCCTTAAATTCTCTTTTTTCTTCTTTGTTTTCATATTCCAATTTTCTCTTTTTGGCTTTTTATATTTTTAGGAACATAGAGAAAAATTCATCACTTTCTCCTTGCTAATAATCAGTTTTTCATCTCAATCATCTTTGAATGTCAACAGCAACAACAAGATCTTTGAGTGTCAACGGAAACAATAAGGATTGAACTTTTGTATGTTTCCTCTCTTCAATCTTCTTCAAGTTTATAAAGGCCAACCCAAATCATCAAATTCCAAAACCTCTTTAATATTTATGGAATATGAAAACAAATAAAAAAAACTAAGAAAAAAAGAGAACTTAAGGGTAAATTGGTCATCTTAATGGCTATATATACCAATCTTAGGTCGGGATGGAAACATGAGATACCGTTATGATATTTTCAAAACTTGATATACCAAAGTTTATAAGGAGCAAAAATTCGTATACTATTCGGACGAATTTCTCTAATATCAAATATTATTTAGTCATACTGTATTAGGACTTAGGTGTAGTCCTTTATAATATTATGTTTTTATGTGTTTTGTCCAACCATAATTCCGTTTTCCTAGTTCGTCCAAAGGGTTGGACAACACAGATTCTAACCGTTGTGCTCCTGATAGTTCTCCAAAGACTCCCATTATACATATTGACATGGTATTATGGTGAACTATACTCCAGTTCTATTTTATCTCAATTGTTATTGTACGTTTCAGAATACATAAACTTTCACAAGAACACATAAAACTTTATAAATCACAGAAAGTATATTCTCAACATGCACTTTGGTAGTTCTAAAACACAACAAGTTAGGATTCGTAAATGACCGCAGTCTTGAAACACATTGAGTGTATATATGCAGAACAACCAGATCATAAAAAAATGATGTTTGTTGACCATCATCACTTTCATTTTCTCCCAACTCCCATATATAGGTAGTTTTGTTAACAAGATCATTGTGTAAAAACTTGAGGTTCCATTCTTATTTCCAAAGCACTTCTCAAATATTTTGCAGTAACGTAACTGTTAAGGAAAGTCATTGCTTGGAATTCTCACTTGTATTATTTCCCAATCACTCTTCAAAATCAAAGCCTCTTGTCTTCAAGGTAAATCCTTTGCAGAAGTATGATGTTGCTAATATGAAAATCATGACTAACATGCTTTATCCTGTATAATGGTGGATTCATTTCAACTGTCAACTTGATTGGTTTTGGAATGTACAAACTGAAGATCTTAGTAGCTAGGAGTTTTATGCGTTACTAAAATATTTGTCAATATGTTGTAGGACTGTTTTTTTGTGTTCAATATTAACTATTATATTAATATTGAACTGCATTGTACACCAAGAACAAAGTAACTCAATATGCAAGAAAACCAACCTGTGTAGCAATATCAGGAGCCGAACCATGTATAGGTTCAAAAAGTCCAGGACCCTGAGCCAATGAGAATTATAATGTATTCAGATAAAATAGAATCCACACAATCCTCAAAATAAAAAAGCAAAGGCTAGAAGGTCATTCCAAGAAAAACAAATTCCTTACACAGTTGAACATATAAAGCTAAATTTAAACTGACAATGTTGCCTTACTGATTCTCCAAAACTAGCAGATCGAAGCATCTCAATACTTCCAGTAATCATTGAGGTCTCATCAGATAATATATCGCCAAAAATGTTGTTTGTTACAATTGTATCAAACTGCAATTGTTCATGGGAAGACATTGTTAGATTACCAATTTCATTTAGGAAAGTTATAAATTTTGCTCCATCCATCCATATTTCGATCCTAGAATAAAGGAAAGATTGACATCTCGAATGGAAACGACGAACCTGTTTGGATTAAGAACAAGTTGCATTGCAGCATTATCCACATACATGTGTGAGAGTTCAACATCAAAATATTCCGAGGCAATTTCCATGATTATTTTTCTCCAAAACATTGATGTTTGGATATCCCATTGAATACAATATATCAATACTACAAGAAATGTGATGAACTAATTTAATTTGACCATTTGTGAAAGGAAAGAAAGGACAAATATATACACCAGTTGATAATTTTTTTAGTCAATATATTTCTAACATTTCATTTTCTAAAACAATCACAGGAAACATTGTCCATAACTGAGTTTAGAGTCCATAGATCATTAGACCTAAAAACAAGGTTTCGTTAATGGTTATGACGTGAGTGCTGTCATTCTAGCCCTTGTATTCAAAAAAAAAAGTTGTAAATTTAGTTCAATTAGTTATAAATGATTGTATGGTATACATTTTAGCATAGACAACTCCCTCTAATAGTTTACAAAACAATATATTTTTTTAAATGTTTTATTTTATTTAAGACCCTTTTTTTATTATATTGGGAATGGGATATGAAGCCACCTCGGTATCAAGATAACTCTTTGTATTTTTTTTTTTTGGTCAACAAGATAACTCTTTGTATAATGACCCAATAAATGTATATTGGAAAGCGCCGCTCTATCACTATGGTTCTGAGGCAGTGAGACCAAAAGGCACGCAATAGTTTTTCTTTTGTCAAATCTATTCAAGGCAGTGGTGCATCGGTGGGCAACGGGCTCAGTGTTAATGCAAGGCAGCGGTCAGAGTTCTAGGCCTTCCTTTGATTTGGGTTTTGTAGTATCGTCGACATCAAGGGGTGTTCGTTGACGGTTGGAGGCGGAGCCATGCAGATTGCGTGGTTGTAGGGAAACCTTGGGTCGAAATCGATCTCTCCTTTGAGTCCGGTGCAAGTCTCAGAAGATAGTTGACTGGAAGACATCGTCGTCGATGGAGAAAAGCTCTAGTAAGAATGTGTGTCTGCCTCCGGGCAGAATCTCTAGCGATGGTGGAAAGGATCTGGATGTGAGCTCAAGTTGTTTGGGCTTCGTCTGTGTCCTATTCTGGGTTGTTTACTTTGGACAATATTTGGGCCTAGGTTCAAATGCAATAGGTTGGTCTTCAGCGGAGTAATGGAAAGGTTATAGGAATATTTAATTATGTCTAGACTGGGTTTAAATATGTAGTAGGTGCCTAGTCTATATACGCTTTGTTAGGCGACTTGCCTACTGTATCACAATTACGTGCTAGGCAAATTGATCTTGATACATATGTAATTGTACAAGATGAGACTAAGTTTCCATAAAAGTCTTGCTTAATTACGAGCATACCTTTTTAATTAGTAGTATGCTTTACTTTCTTAGGTTTATCCGGTACTTCGGATTTTCTTCTATAAGTTCAGTGAACTACAGTAATTTGGTTGTTGGTATCAAATAATAGTTAACTTCTAATTATGAAAATAAAAGAAGTCATCTTGGTTATGTTAGCAAGTTAGTAACACACCCACCTAGTCAGCATACAGACCGAGGTCCACGAGAATACCAACAATGTCAGAGTAACCTCCTGCCAAAGGTATATGAACCTGGAGGCCCCTCAAATATGTTGGACACAAACTGGTGGGAGTTGTGACTCGAACTCAAAACATGATGGTTTCATACTAAGCAGTTCGAGTATAGACGTTTTTCTTCTAATATTCAACTAGGTATATAAATAAAGTTTTTCAAATTCTTGACCATTATTTAAGACTTCCTTAACCACTATATATTTCGAATTCTTGACGGAGTTGTTCATCAAAATATACATATACTTTCTTAACTCATCAAAATATACAGAAACTTTACAAGGAGCTCGCTGAAAGAAGGGTTTACATATTTTACATGCATCTTGCCTTTTCACCCACAACCCGAAACCGTAACCGAACCCGAAACCGAAAGGACACACCCATGACCGACCCGGTTATAAACTAGACTAGAGAGGCAGAGAAGAGAGACTGGGACTCTCAATGGCTCCAGCCAAGAAGGGAAAGGCTAACGCCAAACCCAACGCTCCCGCCGAGTCGACTCAGTCAAATTTCCCGGCATGTATTTGCTCCGTACCTCCCTCCTCAGTCGCCATCACCATCCACGCCAAACCCGGCTCCAAACTCGCCTCCATCACCGGTACCCCTCTCTCTTTCTCAATCTATCAATTTCATCTCTTCACACATTTCTCTAATAACCTTTGCTTCTTTTGTTTTGTGAATGAAAGATTTCAACGACGAGGCATTGGGTGTGCAGATCGACGCGCCCGCCAAGGACGGCGAAGCTAACGCCGCCCTTCTCGACTTCATGAGTTCCGTAATTGTGTGATTTTAGGTGATTTGTGATTTTGTGATTGACCTGCCTTCGTTGTGTTGGGGGGTTTTGCAGCAGGATTTCTAGGTGAGTAAATCTCACCAAGGTTCATTTTAGGACCAAATTTTATTATGATCATTTGTTGATAAAATTAATACTATGTTATTATTTGTTTTAAAATATATGAGCTTGATCGCCAACGGCTCATAGGTAAGATAAAACAAGTTTTTCTTATATGTTATTTTTGAGGTTCTTGTAATCATAATTCTATTGATTATTGATAAGTTATCCTTGTGGAATAATATATATTGTTCATATAATTATATCCTTGTGAAGGATATAATCTTATGACGTGAATCTTGTGTTGTTGATAATAATGTTGTGATATTGTGATGGTTGGATAAATAGATAAACCGGGTTCCAAGCCTTTAATTGGGTGATTGGTTACGGTTATAATACTATTTTTATTTTGTAATTGGTTATTAGACAGTCAAATTGGGTTCCAAGCCTTTGGCCGGGTGATTGGTTGTCACACCCCAATTTTCGAAAGATAATTTTCAAAAATTTTGGCATGATATAACTTAAAATGATAACATCCCAAACCTGTTTCAACAACTATCTCAAGCAATTAAAACTCATTAGCGGAAATGTAAATGTTACACAACCCAACACTGAGTTAAATATTATATTTTCTTGTTTACATAAACTTGCAAAACAAGAACATGAAACGAAACCATGAGTTTAATTACTATTTACCCAAATATAAAACTATACAGAGTACAACAAAACCCAAAGAACCCTGCCACTAAGCCTCCGTCTCAACCCTGCTGCTCCTCACCTGCAGGTCTAACCCCTACACCAAGAATTGGTGCACCGGGATTGTAAAATAACAAACCCGGTAAGCTAAAAAGCTTGTATGAGTAAACTCAAAATGACACAACATTTCTCACATCTAAATATAACACGAGAGATTTGATCAATAATTAAAAACCACACATCCAACACATTACCAAAGAAATGTACCCATGAGTCCCAGATATTTAATAAATACCTCTCATGACCTACAAGAACAATTTGTATACCCATGAGTCCCAGATACCATAAAGTATCTCCCATGACTAGAGCTCTATTCCTAACCGTAACCAATAACCCGGCCAAAGGATTGAAATCCAGTTTGACTGTCCAATAATAATCACAAAATAAATAATAGTATCATAACCGTAATCAATCACCCGATTAAAGGCTTGGAACCCGGTTTGACTATCTACACAACATTTCATCAAAAAAATAGAATCATTATAACCGCAACCAATCACCCGATTAAAGGTTTGGAACCCGGTTTGACTATCTAAACCACAAATCACGATATAATAAAATCATCAACAACAACACAAGATCATATCATAAATTATATCCTTCCACATAGATATATTTACATGAACAAATATAGATATTCCACAAGAATAATCTATCAATAGCCAAACACATTAAGATCACATGAACCTTAAAAATAATCATACAATAGAAAAACTTGTTTTAACTTACCTATGAGCCGTTGGCGATCAAGCTTATATATTTTAAAAACAACCAAAAACATAATTTTTTTTAATTATAATCATCATCATCACAATCATCATCATAATCATCCTCATAAAAATTATCATAATCATAATCATCCTCATCATAATTATCATTATCATAATCATCATCATCAAAAATCAATCATCATAATCAAATGACCATAATAAAACTTGGTTCAAAAGTGAACCTTGGTGAGATTTACTCACCTAGAAATCCCGTTGCAAATTCCACCACAACGAAAGCAAGCCAATCACAATTTCACAAAACACTTAAAATCACACAATTAAAAACCTTAGAAACCAAAGTACTAAAGGATAACACAATAACCTTAAACTAACCCTTAGCTCAAGGAAGGACAACTTCCCAGAGTCGTTGAACTCAACGACACAATAGAGCTGCCTCAAGTCTTCAAAACCTAAATTCAAACTCCACCAAGCCAAAACAATAAACCTAAGGTCCTAACATGCAAACCTTGCTCAAAACCTAACAATACTACCTCTCAACAAGCTCACAGCAGCAAGAGCTAGCTAACCACAGGAAACTAAGGCTGCAACTCAGCTGGACGCGCTGCCACGCGCCGTCACAGGTGGCGGTGAGTGAGCCCCACGCGCCACCCCAAAACTTCCGAATTAGGAGAAACTCACAACATGAAACTTGTAGATTGAAGCATGGTGAACAACTTTAATACTTGGAGGTTCAACCAATTCAGCCGGAGTCGGCCGAAAAACACCCCGAACACCAAAACGAGTTCAAACTTAAATCTGCAATTTCAGGGCTCAAAACCTCAATATCTTGCTTCAAACTATGCCTAGCCACAACTAGAAGGAGGAGATGACCAAAACTCACCTAAGGTTGCCCCTCGTTGCCACCGTATAAGGTGGTTCCGATCAACGGCACGGCAGCAGTGGCTTCGGGCCTCGCTGCTCCTTGTACGCCGGTCACAAACGTTAAAGACCGACACAGTTGGGTAGGTGAGGACGAGACCAAACGAATGGAACCGGTGGCGGCCAAAACGATGGCCGGATAAAGAAGAACTCCGGTGAAACCGCAGCAGCTCCTCCACCTTGTGGCGGCGTCTAGGCGGCGTGACGACGAGCGGCGTTGCCCCAGGAATGGAGAGGAGGTCCGTGCGAACCGAATGGGACCAACGGCGTCCAGTTTGGTCACCGGACGACCGTGTTCTAAGCCGGCGAAGGTTGAGGTGCGCGGACGGTCGGGAGAGAGGAGAGAGAAACCGGTCTGCAATTTCTAGGTTTCCAAAAATAAAACCCCCAACTTTCTATTTATAAACTTTCCAAAACTGGAAACTAACTTCATCTAACCATAACTTTCTCATACGACATCCGTTTTATGTGTGCCACATGTCTACAAACTCGTATCGCCAAACTCTACCATTTTCATGAAGGAAGTTTTCACAAATAACTCACGGAAAAAAAAAAGTCAACTTTCGGCCTCTTAAAAGTCAAAGCACCTTAAAAATTACTCCCGAAACTTTAACTTCGCATTACCAAATAAGAATTTCCATAAATAATCATTCATTAATTTTGGAAATAATACAAGGAAAATAATATGAAAATCTAGAGTATTACATTGGTTACGGTTAGGAATAGAGTTCTAGTCCGTCTATCAGTGTTGGTTATGGGAGATACTTTATGGTATCTGGGACTCATGGGTACACAACTTGTTGTTATAGGTCATGAGAGGTATTTATTAAATATCTGAGACTCATGAGTACATTTCTTTGGTAATGTGTTGGATGTGTGGTTTTTAATTATTGATCAAATCTCTCTTGTGGTATGTTGAATGTGATAAATATTGTGGTATTTTTGAGTTTACTCATACGAGCTTTTTAGCTTACCGGGTTTGTTATTTTACAATCCCGGTACACTAATTCTTGGTGTAGGGGTTATACCTGTAGGTGAGGATCAGCAGGGTTGAGGCGGAGCCATAGTGGCAGGGTTCTTTTTGGTTTTGTTGTACTCTGTATAGTTTTAGAATTAGGTAGATAGTATTAAACTCATGAGATTGTTTTCATGTTCTTGTTTTGCAAGTTTATGTAAACAATGAAATGTAATATTTAACTCAGTGATGGGTTGTATGATATTTATTTTTCCGCTATTGAGTTTTAGTTGTTGGGTTTGTTGTTGAAACAGGTTGGGATATTTATATTTTAAGTTAGATCATGCCAAAAATTTTAAAAATTAACTTTCGAAAATTGGGGTGTGACACAAAACCTGCATTGTGATAATAAGGTAGCCTTACATACTGCTGCCAATCATGTTTTTCATGAGAGAATATTACATATAGTTGGTTACATGATTCAAAACTAAGCGAAATTTCATCTCAATTGATAACATTATCGTTTTGTTGCTTGACTATAGACCCGGCCGATGTTGTAGTTCATAGAGTTGAAAAGCCTCAGAGAGAGTAAACAACAATGGCGGCTTGCCTGAACACTAAGCCCTTCACGCCCCCGCTTGTCTCTCCTCACCCATACTCCTTCAAGCTCGCTAGGGTGAAGTGCTCCTCCACCGCCGTCGCCGCTGCCGCACCGTCGAAGCGCTACACAATCATCCTCATTCCGGGCGATGACATTGGCCCTGAGGTCATCTCAATCGCCAAAAATGTCCTCAACCTCGTTGCCTCCATCGAAGGTTTTAATATTTATGCTCCTTTCATATTTTCAATCAAAATAGGGAGAGTTTGGCAATAACTTTTTAGTGTGTAATTTCGCTAAGTTTCAAATTATGTAAGGACAAACATGTAATGTATTAGGGATTGAGTTTAAATATCAAGAAATACCTGTTGGTGGAAATCACTACAAAAAAGAATTCAGTTAGCCACCGGAAATCGCCACGGCTCGGATTTGCCGTCGCCATTGGTTCAAGTTTTGCGACGGCGCTGCGACTGCAAAGCTTCCATGGCTAAATTAAAACCATTTTGCGACGGCAACTCTGCGCCGTGGCAAAAAAGAATTATGTTTTGCGACGGCAACTTTGTGCCGTGGCAAAAAACTTGATGTTTGGCGACGGCAAATTTCCGCCGTGGCAAAAAATTTAAGTTCTATGACGGCGGAAAGAAGCCATGGCATACTTTATAATCAATGGCGACGACATGTTACCGCCGTTGCTAATTTTTCATATTTTTTTTTTAAATGTCAACTCAAAAATAAGATTATGCTTCCATAAGGAAGCCCTATCACGGGGACAGAATGTCCCAAAATTTTTATATGGGTTGATACATCTCGTCCCCACGAGCGTGTGAGTGTTGACAAATCAAGAAAATAATTTGCGAGGAAGTAGATACAAGCATTTTTGTTTGATGGTTATTTAGTGTTTCGAGTTAACACGTCGATCGAGACCAAAACGATGACAAAAACATGTAATTTTTTTACCATAGTCATATTTCCTTATAATGATCAAGTCCAACGGTCGAATTTGTCAAATTATTTGTGCTCCACCTTGTTTGTTTTGAAATGTATGCTTTCTCATATAACCAATAAACATGTTATACAACACTAGTAGACATACAATGATTTTGAGTGATACCAATAATAAAAATTAAAAATTTATTTATTTGACATCACCCATTTATTTAACACGTATTAATAATTGTTGTATAAAAAAAATAAACCGGACGTTTTTTGAAGCAAACGTTATGGATCTAAATTTCATATTAAATTTATGACGTTTTTAAATGTCGTTGTAGGTGCTGCTATTTAATGACGCTTTTTAGAGGTCATCATTCTTATGACTATTTACAGTAGTCATGGAAAATATTTTCATGACATTTGAAAAACGTAGTGATTGACATATGGGTCATGACGATTAAAACACGTCTTGAAAAATTTTTAGATGACGATTGATAAACGTTGTGATTGAAATGCTTCATGACATTTCTAAAACGTCATGAAAGTTTAATCTGTGACATTTTATTAAGTGTCATAAACCTTAAAATGAGTCATGACATTTTGTAAATGTCATGAATGAATTTGACCCAAAATTTAAAAAGCCCGCCCTACTAGGCCGAAAGTTGAACTTCCCAGTTATTTTTTTTTTCTTTAATGAAAACATAAAAACAAAACCCTGACCAAACCCCCATTTAACACTTCCGCCGTTCAGCGTTGAGGAGCCCGATCCCAAAGTCTGAACCCTATAGCGCGACCCAGCCTCTTGCCGACCCCAACTGCAACCACCTCTGATCCCTTCTCCGCCTCCGACCGACGAAGTCTCAAATCTCTCTCAAACAAAGCCTTCAAATTTCTCTTACTGTAGCTTTCATTCTGTAATCTCGAAATCAATGGCGTCGTTCCCTGAAGCCTGACCGAGGGTGGAGAGAAGATCTTCAAGATCAAATGCGCTCAGTGCCACACCATCAACGAAGGCACGGACCACAAGCAGGGTATTTCGTTCTCTCGCTTCTCCAATTTCGATTGGTTTTGGTTTTGATTCTATGGATCTAAGAATTTTCTTTGATTATTGATTCTTGTTTCGATTTCTCTTATTTTGTTGTGGGTTATCTATTGGATTTGAATTTGTAGGATTTTGTTTTGTTGTTTGTTCAAATTTCCTATGCGTTCCGCATAATTGTTGAATTTTCTTTAATGGATGTCCTTTTTGTGTGCAGGAATTAATTCGGCAAGGAAGAGCTCCTTTGGAATAACCCCGTCAAAATCAATCTGATAATAGTCATACCATTGCTCTTCAATTTTCTAAATATTGGTACGGGTATCCTATCTAATAATTGTACGCATGTTCATAATTATAGCCTGACAATGAGCCTCCTCAGAAGGTTAGTTTTCGATTGAGTAGAGCTTGTATGTGAATCATTTCCATGAGTTATGTGTAGTCATGGACTTGCTTGTTTTGCAGATGGGAGACGCATCTGTCTTCAATCAGCTCATGTCCCTTTGCTTGTATCTAACTCTTATATCTTCTCAATCGATCGCCTTAATTAGGGAGATGTATTTGTCATGTGGAAAATCGAATTGATCAGGCATAGGATTATAGGGTGTTTTCAGTTTTCACAAATCTGTGCAGACAAACATTTTGAGTATCCAATGCTTGGTAATTGGGAAGAGGCTGCGAAGGATCTCCACTTGGCATCAAAGCTAGACTTTGATGAGGAAATTAGTGTCATACTAAGAAGGTTTCTTTCTCATTTTTTGCCACTGGTTTATGGTTCTATTACGCCCTTTTCCTTGTCCTGCTTCATATTTATGGATGTTTGTACTAACTAATCTATTGAGTAGTTATTTATACTATTAATCACTGGGAATGATTATATTTGCAGGTTAAATCTACATCCCGCAAGAAATATTGTGTATGACCAAATGTAGGTGTTATCTTGCAAAAATCAGCTTGTGAATTCTCAGGTATTGATCATGCACCTCACTGAGTACACTCTGAGAAATGTTTGGATTTGCATGTAAACACTAACTTATTAATGGATATAGGAGCATGAGGGTTGCGTATGCCCCATTTTTATAGTGTTCCATTTTTTATATCGTAAAATTTTATTTGCTTTAGAAACATCAAGATATTGGCATTCTCTGGGCTCACAATGTTAATCAAATCTGTTGTTCTTTGCATTGTGCATTCTGATTGTTTTCTCCTATAGCTGAAACGCTACTGCAATATTAATTTTTTATAATCACATATTGAATGTATGATTTGTATGTTCAAACTCAAGCTAAATAAGTTTTATTTTTCTATGTGCAGGAACTAGTGCAATACTCACATGTTAGGTCAAGGCTGCAAAGCAACCAAACTTGTGGAGAGGACTGAAGATAAACCCTAGGTCTTTTGTAGCACATAAAATGGCAAATTGGCAATGACATGGACTGAAGAACATCCCTTTTTCTCAGACCTGAAATGTCGCTTCCGATGTTAGTGTTATTGCTTGAGGTCTCTCAATTGGAAAGGTAAGAGTTACTTAAACAGTAAAATCTGTTAAGAGGAGGCTTGCAAACACTACAGTAATTGGTTGAGGAAAATCCTGCAAAGCTTATCTTGAAGTAGAGGAACAAATGTACATTGTACTATCTTGTAAACTCTTGTGTAAGAGCTTTCATCTTTTGTAACATTCATGGGTGAAATTAAATGCAAGATTTTTTTTTCAGTATGTCTTATTCCTTTTGTACAGCTTAAATTCAAAAATAAAAAACCTTTCATGCAATTTTTGCATGCCAGGTTTTTTTTTTAATTCATGAAAAAAACTTTGGGACGGCAATTTTACCGTGGCAAAAATGGGATTTGTGACGGTATAAGCAGTAGCCACTTGCCGTTGCTTAATTGGCGACAGCCTTTGCAGTCGCTGCTTGCCATCGCCAATAAGGTGGCGACGGCTCGTTGCCGTAGCCAAAAGCAACGGCCACGCCCTCAACGGCGACGGCAAAAATGCCGTCGCTACGCCGTCGCCGTTGGTCTTTTGCGATGGCAAAATGACTTTTAGCGACGGCATTGTGCCGTGGCTAACTGAATTAATTTTTGTAGTGAATGCATTGGATTTGACTGTAGTGCCGTTACCAGACGAGACCCTTTCGGCAGCACAACAATCTGATGTGGTTCAAATCATGTAAGGAACTACATGTAATTTATTAGGGATTGAGTTTAAATATCAAGAAATGCCTGTGGGTGGAAGTGCATTGGATTTGACTGGAGTGCCGTTATCAGACGAGACCGTTTCGGCAGGACAACAATCTGATGCGGTTCTGCTTGGAGTAATTGGGGGGTACATAATCTTCTCCTTTACTTTGCCTTTTTCAATTAACTTTTATTTTTTATTTTTCTCAAGAAGCAATTGATTTTCCAGTTGAGAAATTTTATTCACGCATTGCTACATACTAGATACACTTCTCTTACTTGATACACCACCTTAAGATTTTTATATTTTATTATTTTACTTAATGCACAACCTCAAACTCTCTAAAACACCCTCATTCACAATACCCGCTTGTTCACTAAATACTAATTGAACTTTTTTTTATTAATTGAAAAAAAAATAAAGACTAAAAGAACAAATAGATATATATATATATATATATATATATATATATATATTTACCCAAAAGAAGATAAAATATATATGCTTAATCAACATATATAACACGATCAAAGAGAGTTCAAGATTTAAAAAAAAAAAAAAGGTTCAAGATGTTTATATGAGTTGTTTGTAACATAATTAAACAACAACCAGATGTTAACCTATAAAAATGTACAATGACAATACGGGTTTTGATGGCATCTACATGTTTTTTTTTTATCACCATGAATTGTATTTTTCGATCGGAGATCATCATGAATTCTATAGTGACTTGATTTGTTTTTTTTTTTTTTGGAAAAGATAGTTGTTTGATTATGCATAGTGTTGTTGCAAATATTATATGATTGTGGATGTCCACGCAATTACTCATTAGTTATGTCCGTATGATATAAACCATACTCATATATAAAGAAGACTAAGCAGAATGAATAATACACTTCTTTCTCCTCCCACATTCTATCTCTCTCTATTATCTCTCTCATTTCTTAGTTTATAACACGTTATCAGCACGAATTTGCTTTTTATTTTTCTTTTTCTTCTATGAACTCCAATGATGATCCACAGGCCTATAGTGTAACAAGATTATTTATGACCAAGGCTAATAATCTATAAGTTTTTTCTTTTCTTATGAACGTCAATTTTATATATGTGTTCATTTTATATATACATATTTATGGATACGACTTTGAGAACTTCATGTTCCAATAGTCAAGACTCGAGTCCGTTAACCGAGTAGTCTTAGACCTATGGCTCTAAAGACATGATCACACGAATGTTTTTCTCATATTTTTCTTATGGGATCCATGTTCTTATTCATGAACGCTTCGAAATGTTCATATTCATGAACACTTCGGAATCTCTATTTCGAATATGATATATAATCATTTTGAGAGAACATACATGTTCAAATATGGATCCTGATATGGCTATAGACGTAACTATAGTAACAATTTGTAGAACCTTTGTTGCATATCCTAAAATTTTGTGGCATTTTACCAAGCCCTCCTCAAAAGCACTAAATAACGTTGATATATATATATTTATATATATATATATATATGTTGATATTGGGACTGATCTAAGCCATTATACAACACTTCACCGAAAATTGACAATTTGTTTTTTGGAGGATGAGAAACATGCAGGGCTGCTCACCTGCGGGATACGATTTAAGGGACAAAAAAGGATCATTCAATCTCAGCCGTTGAATGCTTAGTGAGTAAATCTTATGGTTCTAATGGAAACAAATTATATTCCAACTCTGTTTCATCTTTTTCCCTCATCGATTTCACTTTCCAAACTTTTCAACCCAGATCTGTTCATCTATGTACTTTTCCTCATCTTGCTATCCTATTATGTAATTTGTTAGAGGTATCATCTGCTATCATTTTCTCATCCTCCATAGAACTAATCTAAGCAACATGTAAATTAAATCCAACAAATATAGAAAACCAGAAGTAACCCGATTAACAAATACCCATTACCTAATTTTCTCTCCAGTCTCTCTTTGAATTCGGTTCGCACGAGGCCGAATTGGTGCGCCTCGACGGACGCGGTTTGGGTCTCTAGGTCTGAGGCTTGGTCATTGCTACTCAAACTTAGTTTTTTTTTTTTTTTTTTTTTGGGTCTGATACTCAAACTTAGATTGGAGAAGAAGAAGAAAAGAATTGGAGTGAATTTGTTAATCGGAGGAAAGAGACAAACTCACAAAAGTGCGAAACTGTGTTTTTGTTTCATGAAGGAAGATGGTGGTGCTTTCAATCCATGACATGGTGGAAGGTTTCATGGATGAGAGAGAGATAGATCCAAGACATGGTTGAAGGCATGGACCAGAAAAGAGTCGAGAGAGAAGAAGAGAGAGTCTCTGATAATTGGGTTTTAATGTATATGCTTTTCTAGCCGTAAGATCATTTCATTAATAATCCAACGGCTGCCATCACTTCATCCCGTTTTGTCTCTTAATTGTTGTCCCGCAGGTGAGCGGGCCTGGAGAAACATGTTGAAATAATCAACAACGGTGTTCTTAACACCGATCAAGCCTATATTTTGGCATCGATTAAAAATTATCATTTCTATCACTGTTATGTGGTACATTATGTTTTTTTAATGATTGTAAGTTACTAATATTGATGGCTCCTTATCTTTTTCCATTATCATTATTGTTATTAACAACTAAACTTATTACCATTTTGATTATTCGGTAATCATGGTTACGACAACACCTTACCATTTTATTAATTGTCATGTCTAGTACTTATTATGAGTAAATCTTCAACCTCATATTTGTTACAATTGTTTGGTGATTGTTGTTAAATATTATTTTTTCGTTTTCTTTATGAAAAATGAATAACAAAATATATTCCGTTGCAGGGTTTGAATTTGGATGTCTTGGGTAAGAGCTAAATATCTCGACCAACTAAGACATCATCATTTTTATATTATTCTGTTATAATGTTATAGATACTAATGCATGTTCCAATTACTGAATCTAAATGCCCCCTTTATTTTGACATATGGTACTCACGAATTGATATCAACAATGAAGATTGATTTCACATTATCAGTGCATCTTATTATGGCAACGACAATGATTCATGCATGGACGCCTTATGCTCCAAAAGGCTGGAGAACATATATGCCTTGCTAATAGTGCTATTACGC
This sequence comes from Fragaria iinumae, assembly GCA_009720345.1. NCBI lineage: Eukaryota > Viridiplantae > Streptophyta > Magnoliopsida > Rosales > Rosaceae > Fragaria > Fragaria iinumae. The sequence goes on along the minus strand of CM019117.1, from coordinate 16,192,848 downwards.
ACATGATTCTTCATGATTGAAAATTTTTCTCCACTTTGATATTTACCAAAGCTAATGTGACCATGATATCTGGAATTACAGACCTAGTTTAAGATTCCAATAGCCCACATTAGAATGATAAATGACACTATGTTGTCTTTATTCAAGAGATTTTATTCTCTTTTGAATCCAAATTGATATCATATTGAGTCCACATCAATGTTATATTATGCTTTTACCCGAACTCTCTACAAACTTCCATTATAGCATACCATACCTGCAGTAAAACAACTACCGGACTGAAATTCGCAAACACTTTAAGACCTTCTCCAAGGTTAAGCAACCCAGTTTCTGGTTTTAAATGTTTTTTTTTATTTTTATCCCATTTGTATCTTAAAAAAAGACCAAATTTCAACCAAAGTAAACTACAATATAGACAAAAGCATGAATAAGTCTAAGCTATAAAATAAGGCAAAGCCAACCACAATATATACCAAAACATGAATAAGTCTAAGCTATAAAATAAGGCAAAGCCAACCAAAGTAAACCACAATATATATCAAAGCATGAATAAGGCCACAATATATATCAAAGCATGAATAAGTCTAAGCTATAAAATAAAGCAAAACCAACTAAAGTAAACCACAATATATATCAAAGCATGAATAAGGCCGGATAGGCTACGAAATAAGGCAAATTGAAGGAGAAGAGTATGTACCCCCCAATCGCTCCAAGCAGAACCGCATCGGATTGCAGAGCTACCGAAAGGGTCTCGTCTGGTAATGACACTCCAGTCAAATCCAAGACACTTCCACCCACATGAATTTCTTGTTATTTAAACTCAATCCCTAATACATTACATATAGTTGGTTACATGATTCGAAAGTAAGCGAAATATGAAAGGAACGAAAATTGAAACCTTCGATGGAGATAGCGAGGTTGGGGACGTTTTTGGCGACTGAAATGACTTCGGGGCCAATGTCATCGCTGGGAAGGAGGGTGATTGTATATCGCTTCGACGGTGCGGCAGTGACGGAGCACTTGACCCTAGCGAGCCTGAAAGAGTGTTTGGAGTGTATGTGAGGAGAGACAAGCGGTGTGAAGGGCTTAGCGTTCAGTTGCAGGCAAGCAGCCATATTGTTGTCTCACCACTCTCTGGGTTTTAGAGGACTTCTCTAGACTTCTCTTAGGTTTGACGAAGGGACCTTTTACTGGTCAATAAACAGAATGGGTAAGATGACGTCGTCCTGTATCAACTTTCAATGAAATTTGGACAAAAAGAAAAAAGAATATGGACCCGGAAATTAGTCGCTCCGACCCGACGAGTCGGTGAAATCTGGGGACATATAAAAACCAGTCTCCATTTGAATAGATTCTCCAACACAACTCAATTCTCTCCCAAACGAGATGAACGTTAATTTTATATATGTGTTCATTTTATATATACATGTTTATGGATACGACTTTGAGAACTTCATGTTCCAATAGTCAAGACTCAAGTCCGCTGACCGAGTAGTCTTAGACTTATGGCTCTAAAGACATGATCACACAAATGTTTTTCTCGTGTTTGTCTTATGAGATCCATATTCATATTCATGAACACTTCGAAATCTCTATTTCGAATATGATATACAATCATTTTGAGAGAACATACATGTTCAAATATGGATCCCGATGTGGCTATAGTAACATTTTGTAGCACCTTTTTTGCATGCCCTAAAATTTTGTGGCACTCCACCAAGCCCTCCTCAAAAGCACTAAATAACGTTGATATATATATATATATATATATATATATATATATATATATATATGTTGATCTTGGGACCGATCTAAGCTATTATACAACACTCCACCGAAAATTGACAATTTGTTTTTTGGACATGTTGAAATAATCAACAACGGTGTTCTTAACACCGATCAAGCCTATATTTTGACATCGATTGAACATTATCATTTCTATCACCGTTATGTGGTACATTATGTTTTTTTTATGATTGTAAGTTACTAATATTGATGGCTCCTTATCTTTTTCCATTATCATTATTGTTATTAACAACTAAACTTATTACCGTTTTGACGGTAATCATGGCTACGACAACACCTTACCATTTTAATTTAATTGTCATGTCTAGTACTTATTATGAGTAAATTTTCAACCTCATTTTTTTTTACAATTGTTTGGTGATTGTTGTTAAATATTATTTTTTCGTTTTCTTTATGAAAAATGAATAACAAAATATATTCCGTTGCAGGGTTTGAATTTGGATGTTCTGGGTAAGAGCTAAATATCTCGACTAGTAACAAAAAGTTCACTGATCAATATGTATTTATGCTTCAGCATGACCATCTGGTCACCAGGATTTACCATGAACCGGAGGATAATTATAATTTCAATGGTCAACCATTGTTGAATATACATGTTATTATTCTGCCAAGAAACCCGTGCAAAACTCGCCCGCAAGAAAATTTGGTTGTCATGACCTCTTATGCAAATATGATATTTAAAATTCAAGGCGACACTTATTCTTTTATTTGAAAATTCAAGGCGACACTTACAAGTTTATTCAACCATTTTGTGGACCATTTTTATATTTCATGGTGATGGTTGACGCATAATGAAACTCCAAAAATAAGGACTGCAAATTTGACCTTTTTCTTACTTCCCTCTAAAAGGAAATTATCATGTAGTTGGAGGTATAGAAATACCAAACTTGATGAAAGCTGAGCTTGAAGTGTCCAACCGTCTTCTTCCATAGCTCAAAGGAAGCCTCTGCTTTCTGCAGCTTCCATCTACAAAAAGTGCGGCTTCACAATTGCAATCCTCCAAGCAGGCATAGTTGCATTCTTCTTTGTCTGATAATTACAAAGTCATGTGCATAATTTTCCTATCTTGTGCTGGGCAGTTCTCGCATGATGTATGTGAAGTTTTCATTCTCTGAATTGCAAACATCTGCAACCATATTCCTCCCACAGCCTGAAGTCTGATCCCTCGGGGTGATAGGGTCAAATCCTGGAAAGCATTTTGCCTTGATCTTGAAAGATATTCGATAGGCAATAAGGAATATTAGTTGATGTGCTGTATTCCAGAACGGAAATAGATGTACGTTATGATGACCGGTTACCAATGCAGACATGGAACACCTCAGTGCAATGCACACTGGTTCAGTCAGCACCTGTAAGGCAGATGATTACACGGTGAAAACAACCGGGGGATTTGAGTGTGTGGGAGACGAGGTCGAGAGGGATCGAGCCAAGAGCCAAATTGCTTAAACAGGTATAATCTGATGTACCTTAAGGTCTGGGATAGGAATGTGTAATATGAAGACCGTCTTTTACAATATAGTAATGTCAGTTCCTCATTCTTCAAGCATGAATCTCTCATTTCATTATCTTGCGTCCTAAACTTAAATGTAATGCTTGCAGACATTACTCTTTGACTAACAGCTAGCATAAGGGATTTTAGTAACTCATCAACCCATTTGATTTAATGGTAACTTTGCACTGATTTATATACCTATTTCAGTTGGAATCTGTTACTGAATCGGCTCGGGTCAGGGATACAAATACCTGTTTTGGCAGTATCCCAGTGCGCTCTTCAGTTCTGATTCAAGGATCAAATTAACTCTTGCTTGGATTGGCGAAGTGTTTCAGTAAGGAGGAAAGTGAAATATAGTGCTGGGCAATTCGAAAACTCAGCTGTGAAGTGGTCATTTTCTTAAATAACAAGATGACCGCAAAGCCCTGTGGCGCCAACAGTTATGTAGGGGAGTTGACTGGGCCTCAGTCATCTAATTTTGAAAGGGAAAACGCACTTTACAAACTGAGCCAAAAAAGAGAAAGTGCAGAGAGATAAAACCATGATACAGTAATATAGTTTTATCTTGTATGAATTCACATCTTTCCATGACATACATCTACTGAAATGATAAAACAATGAAACTGGTGCGCACAATTTACTGCCACTGGTTGGACAGAAAACTCACATTTTACATTAAAGGAAAACATGATATCCTGATGTTTAGCCAAACGCTGCAATGAGGAAAGCCTTGTAAATACTCATGAACTTGGCCACGAACGCTGAAAAGAAAAATGATCCAGAAATACTATTAAAGACCGACACCAATGCCATTATACGTGTAAGAGGATGCAGTAATTATCTAATCCCATTCGGTGATGATGGTAAAACAATAAAACTCCCCAAAAAATGGAAGAATAATAGTGGGTTACTCTAGCAGATTATGTTTATCTGAATGGCTAAGCTCTAGGTCCATGTACAGAAAATAAGAGGTCTGTTTGACAAAATTTTGATTTTTTTTGTTGTTGTTGGGTCAATAAGTTAAACCAGATTTTAACCAAAGCACTTAAAAACTGAAAATGAAACACATTTTATATTCAACCAAGTAACTTCGCAATTTCTATTGTTTCCTCATTCTACTCATCATTATCTCACACATCATCAAAAAATGTATAGTACCTTCGAGGTGAAATATGGCTTTCTGCCCAAGACGCATCCTATGTTCCTGTAAATAAAAAAAAATTATAAAAAGAAAAGAGTAAATGACAATATATCACATTTGACTACTGAATAAATCAAATCATAACTACTATGTTCCCAAGCTGATATTCACTACCCTGCTCTAGACAATGAACGTGCAAGTCTGCTACTCAAGTATAATGCACTCATCTCATTTATTGGACAAATTGATGAGTAGCCAATAACTCCATTTCTGCTATAAGCCCATGACCAACCTTATTCTATCTATGCCTGTTACCAATTAACTGTACAGAAAGCAATCCTTTTCAGGTACGGACGTCCTTATCTTTTTAAAAATGCGGATGATCAACACTGGCCGTTAGATCATCTTAAAATAACTTCAACCGATGTGATCCTCTATATCCATATACTCGTCTTAATCCCCTCCATCTTGACTCAACGCACTGCCAGCATCCCCACAATCATCAATTCAACCCCTCAGTCAGTACATGCAACGATTAAAAGAAGAAAAATGATTCCGGCGAGGGTTTTGCCGTTTCTGGCTTTGGCGTCAGAGGTTTAGCGGCATGGAGCTGGGTAAATTGGCCAGGAATGTTTTCAGTGGTGATGAAGGGGTTGATATTTGGGTCCAGAAATATGCCCGCTACCTGCTCGATGTAAAGTCTGAGTCGAATTATGAGTGGATTTCGGGGAGGAGGTGGAGGAGTTTGAGTAGTTGCCGGGTTGAATGGATATAGAGGATCACATCCTTTGAAGTTTTCTTTAAGATAATCCAACGGCCAGTGTTGATCTTCTGCAATTTTTAAAGATATGGACGTCTGTATATGAAAAGGATTGTTGCTGTTATACTTTATACATTTTCCTTATCCCTTGTTTTCCAACAACAAATAACATTTATTATCCAACCCCAACCACAACCTAAACCTAGTACCATATCCATCAGGATTGATGACCATATATAATTCTTATTCTTAGGAGACAACATTATGAATTGGATGCCTATTGATGGAAGATTAATAGGCAACCGCAATTTTTCCCAATATGGAAGGAATAACTAATCCTAATCCTACTAGATGATAGATTACTGGTAAGCCTTGTTGGCTACAGCAATGAAATGGATGATTGCTTACAAATAACACAGACTAATTATTGAAAAGCTATTGCTGTGAATGCACATCATATAGAGTTTTTGGGCCCAATGAATCAGAGGGGAAGTAGAGGGGCCAGGCGCTTGCTGGCAAGCATACCACCCCAGTAGGAGAGTGAGGAAGTCCCACTCCAAGGAGATTGTGAGACCATATCACTCTTTCTAGAGTGATAAGAATATTGAAGGGCCAGGTGTTTTAGAGAGATGGAAAGAAATAAGGGGCTTTCAATGTTTTTCTTCATCACATCTTAATGCTAGGGGATTGGGAAGATTGTTGTACCCATCATTCAGTAGTGGAAGAGATTGTAGTTTCACAACCACGGTATTTCCTGGTGTTCTGTGAAGAGATTCTCTTAGTTTGATGAGTTTATTTTGACTCCTCAAAGGAATATTTCACATCAAAGTCTAACAGAATGTAAACTCACAGAGATCAGAGATGATACAAATCGAAATATATAAAACCTGATTTAACGAAATTTCTGTTGAGACTCAACTGAAATATAATGCAAACTAAAAGCTATCAGAGATGGACCTAGCAAGTATGCACATTGACATGGTAATTTTCAAATTTCTTTCAGCAAGTACTGACAATGCTACTGACATAATAATTTCATATTTTTTAAATTTTTTTTAAAGAAATAGGACTTTAATTAACAATATAAAAACAAGTTGTCCACTTAAAGAAAAAATAACAGACCTTAAACACAAAAACAGGGAAACCCACATGTAACACACAAACACATAGCTTACTGACAGGGAACTGATTAGTAACTTACATAATATGCTGCCCAATGGCTGACCTCATGCTTCAATTCTGCATCCAATTTCTTCAATAACTCATAAAGCAGCCTCTGAGACAACAGCAAAGACGAGTCCAAATCAACTTCTGAAAAACTTTGTAGAAAAATAATAATAAACGAATTATCCAACCTTCTCGACAATGTGTACAGGAATAAGATTAAGAAGTAGCTCATAAAACTTTTGCTAATACATGATAATGCCCTAAGTAAGGAGGCAAAACCACAAATTGTAGAAAACAATAGTAAAAATATGTACCTTAAGAATGATCTCAGGGGGGATACAATTAACAAGAAGCTCATATAACTTTTGGTGCACCGCATAAAGCCTAAAGCAAAGACAAGCAGAGATATGAGAGAAAATGGATCATTAATCATCTATATAGTTAGAAAAAAAATAAAAAATGGAAGAACTTCAAATTTCGAAATATGAACTGATTACAAATTTTCAAAAAACAACAATATAGAATTCCCTTTTGCTTTTATGTGATACAAGATTATGGTCAACATGATCCTGCTAGTCCAATTCCCATGCAATTAATTTAACCTCTCGTGGTGAATGTATGACAATAAGGAATATTTTGAGAAACAAAGGGTCATATCCGGTTAATTCAAAAATTACTCGGTCGGTCGGTCCCCTTATTCAAGTAATTCTACAGTAGCAAAACAATATTGCAATTCAAAGGACAAATACATACCACTGGAATCACTGACAGCAAGGAAAATTTGCATTCCAAGGAGACAATGCAAACAAATGAAAACTATAGAATAAATAAAATGAAAAGATAAAAACTTTCCCCTTTCGTTTTACAAAACAGAAGTGCGGAGATAAACATGCATAGAATTTTTCTTCTCACTTACCTGAGCATCTTAATGAATAAAGATCATTTATCAAATCATAGAGAAGAGGAAATAGATGCACAAAGGAACAAACATCCACTATTGTATTTGTCATAATGATCTTTTATACAATGATCACTAAGAGACGTTAATGATCTCATAAAACAGGGCTTAAAATCTGAGAGCTCCATATAACCCAACAATTCATCAAGTCAGACACACCCAAAATCTAGGCCAACAACAAATTGCGATTAGAAAAGGAAGAAACATTAGACAATTCTAAATGACACTGAAACGAACTACGGTCTAATATTATTAGAATTCTATGCATTAGATTGGACAGCACACTTGCTCCTAATGGTTGAGCAGTTGAGCACAACACAGAGTTTGCTAAAATGGGAACTTCCAAAACGGTTTTCCTAACAGCCCTTCTTTCCTTTCAATAAAATTCCCAGAGAAAGCACTCCATTCTCATCTGTTTACTGCAGGAGACCCACCTAGTTATGATCTTTTGCCTCTCCACTACTCTTAGAAAATGGAAAACCTTCTTTGTTTCTCTTACACCAATGCTATTTGATTATGAGAGGCTGGAAGTGGAAGGCCTTTGGGATTGAGTGCAATTATGGTCTGCTTAAGGTGCACCAGTCACTGCTGTTTAGGGCTTATTCTTTTCTTCTATTATGATAAATCTGCTAGCTTTGGGACATGAGGCTGTTTCATTGTTTCATTGTTTCTTTTCTCTGAGTTTTATTTTTTCCTTTTTTTTTCTTTTGTTGAATTTTGGTAAGCTCTAGAACATTTCATCTGTTCTAATAAAACTTTTGTTCTTCTTTAAAATCACATAAAAATCCTGAATAAAAGTTAAACTGAGATAGTTTTTAGTGTATGTTGTTTGCTTCCACTAGACAGATGGTACGTCTGTATATGGGATAACATAACTTTGTCAGTCTTCTGAGTTGAATTCAGTCATAGAACTAAAGAAAGATATAATTCAAACTAACAGAGCTGCTGAAATATAGACGATTATTGTAGGATGTCGCAAACCTTTTCGGACTCTGCTCCTTCATTATATGCAATTTCTGAAACATATTCTTCCCAATCCATCGAAGGAATTATTTGGTTGCTTGTAAAGGGATACCTACAACCACATCAACATCACACAGGAAGTGCAAACCTATCAGAACCATGCCATGTCTACATGATGTGCATGAAAAAAAGACATGGGAAAGTAACTGGTCGATGAATAAGAAGAACTAAGGCACTCAACTGTTGAACATGACAAGTTTCTAGAGACAACATAGCTCTCCTTAAGTTCCTGTTTGATTTTTCAGCTAGACGGGCAGCAAATCCAGAAGGAAGTTGCAGCCCTTCTTTCTTTCCAATGAACTCCAATGCCTTAACAATCTGACCCAGAATATTTCACAATAATTCAGTAACTCGGGTATGAATTAACCATAGATGTCAACATACATGATGACCTTTTATTTTGCACAATCAAATCTACAAGTTAAAAGCCAGCGACCCCAACCTGTTCGTCTGTTGGTGCATTTATTCGCACATTTAGACACCGTGATCGGATTGCTTCAGTAACCTTTGAAGAACTGTTACAGCATAGTATTAGGCGGCAATAAGCACTATATTTCTCCATAGTTCTTCGAAGAGAATACTGTGCTTCTCTGGAAAGTTTGTCAACTTCATTCAACACCAAGACTGACATAAAAAATCAAGAGGATGTGGTATCAAAATATAAGAGTTTGACGCTTAAGCAAATACAACTTGTTCATATATTGTGGTGATGAATAAAAGAAACCCAGTTTTAAAGAACTTGAAAAGGATGAGAAAACAACATAAAGAAACAAGTAATTCATTCAACGAAAAGATACAGAAACCCAGCTGCGTACTGTTGAAGGACATACAAACCACAGTCCTCTAGAACACATTAGACAACTTCATTCACAACAAGTAAAAGGATGCAAACTTACTTTGATATCCCTTTTTTCCTTTTGTGTCAAAGGGTCTATTTTTAGCAATTTCCTTAATGATCTCTTGAACAATGTATCTGTCCTGAAAGCCTGCATCACTGGGTTTAGTTCAAAGTGATTGTTGCTTGATAATGTAGTCAGCTCGATGTCAATGGTTCTACTCCCAGCCTAAGATATCCAGAGAAAAAACTGTAATTAAATACGAGTATATGAATACGTAACACTGCGTGTCAATGGGTTTAAGGTGAACAAGGAGGATATTACAAAAATCAGAGATCTTTTATAAACCATAAACGATGACATTCGATATATGAATAAATACTTTCAGAGATCCAAAACATGTAATTTTTGAATAATATTATGGGAAATGAAATTCAAACTAGGACCTTGCCAAACAGTGAAGAGAAAATACCACAAGACTAATCGCAAAAGAAATTTGCATCCAGCTACTAAAATAATATAATCCTTTGTTATGTTCCACAAATTGGTAAAGATGGGTCGTAAATGACAAATGAACTATTGTCTATTGTTTCTGTAGCTAGAATCAAGGAACAATGTCAATTAAGAAAGAGGTTGAAAAAACTTGCATCAACTTTCCATGTCTTGTTTTCCACCTTCACCTGCAGTAGCCAGAATCATAACAGTAACTCAAAAACATGACCATCTACAAAATTGAAATGTTTTAAAGACTAGAGGTAAAAGAGAAAGATTGGGAAGACCTTGTCGGCGCTGGGTCCGAAAATCTGACGAATAAGGGCGATGATTAGGGTTTTCTTGCCGGAGCCAGGAGGCCCGTAAAACAGCAAATGGGGCCAGTCCCGCTCCGCAACCTGCACCAAAACCAAAACCTAATTAAGAATTTAGGGAATTGAAGAGATAGAGGTAGAGAAATTGTACAAGTTTCTTGAGGTTTTGGGCGATGTCTTGGTGGACCATTGCCTGGTCTAGGGTTTTGGGTCTGTACTTGTTTACCCACAGCATCTTGTTCGATCCTCCTCAGATAGCAAATGTGGCGGGAAATCCTACCTAATCTTGTGTCTTGGATAAGCAAATTGAATTCAGAGCAAAACAAAACACACTACCCATGCCCTGAACTACGAAATTAAACAAATGAAAGAACAAAAAGAGAGATATCAATGACCAACCAAGTCTGAGTTCCAAGCAAGAGAAGGTGGGTTTTGCTTGGGTTTAATGAATGAATAAAGGGTATTATTGAAAACTTGCTAAAAATTTACTAGGTACATAGGAACACCCCAAATAATTGTGGTGTGGACTTCATATTTTGTACTATAAACAGCGTTTACTTGGGCATAATTGTGCTCGGAAAGTTACTTGGAATAGAATTAAAAAGTGATAGAATGATTCCGACATAAGATAATTTTTGTGTTTACCGTGATGAAATCGGAATAGATTCCTTAACGACCAAAATTTGTAATCCCAAGAGGGGAAATCGGTTTTGAAATTATACCATCCAAAATCAACTTTTGAACCCTAAACCCTAACTCGCGGCGCTCTCCATGAGTCCCCATTGCCCCATTGGGATAGTGCGAGTGCTCCATCACCCCCTCTCCAACTATTGCAGATGAGCCAATATCACCTATTATTTATTATGTTTTTTTTTTTGGGTACTATTGACTTCACACTCAGCTCCAAATGCAAGTGTTGAATGAACCTGAAGCCTTGAACTATATTGAGCTCATCTACAACATTACTTGCAGAAACAAAAGTGGAAATTCAACACCCAGTATTTTGACAAACGTTGTGACAAAACGGCTTATCAACCCGAGTGCCTGGGATCAAGCAAGTTCATAAAACCAAATACAGTGTTTTAGCCCGAATTCTTTTCCACGTAATTATCTTACAAGTGACAACATTTCCATGATACAACAATCCTCCATGACCCTGATAACTGTAAGCACCAAACCAAAAGATAAAAAGCAAGCACATTCCTGGCACAAATGAAAATGGTTTATTTCACCTCAAGCAAATGGAGCTGCAAATCGAAAAGCGATAAAACAGTCCTTTCATATTAGTAAAAAAATATTACAAAAATAGAAAAGAAAAAAGAAGAGGAAAAAACTTTCATTGGAGAAGATTGTTTCTGCTCAGGATGGCTCCATACTCCCCAGATCATGTTAGATTGGCACGGGACTAACTTCATACGGGAGAAGGAACTCGAGAATCAACCGACTTCAATACCTCTTCACCCATTTCTTTGCATCCTACCAACTTCTTGGCACGGGACTAACTTCATATGAAAGAAGGAACTCGAGAATCAACCGACTTCGATACCTCTTCACCCATTTCTTTGCATCCTACCAACTTCTGTATAAAGCCAATGTAAGCCATCATGGTCAGTCAAGTCAAAATAAGACATCTTCAAAAGAACAAATAATAGAAAACACGAATAGACCGAAGATGTGTGTACCGTTCCGGAGGAATAGATGTCAACCGTTCGAAACCCCCGGTCCAAGGTATCTAGAACTGCTGCCTCAATTCTCCGGGCAGCATTTTCTTCTCCTAGACCGTACTTCAAAAGCATAGCAACACTGAGAACCGTTGCTAATGGGTTTGCCTTATCCTGCATGTTGGACCATTATATTAATATTAAACCGTGTTGTACTCCAAGAACCAAGTAACTCAATATGCAGGAAAACTAACCTGTCCAGCAATATCAGGAGCCGAACCATGTATAGGTTCAAAAAGTCCAGGACCCTGAGCCAATGGGAATTATAATGTATTCAGATAAAACAGAATCCACACATTCCTCAAAATAAAAAAGCAAAGGCTAGAAGGTCCTTCCAAGAAAAAAAAATTCCTCACACAGCTGAACATATAGAGCTAAACTTCAACTATTGAAAGACAGCTGCCTTACTGATTTTCCAAGACTCGCAGATGGAAGCATCCCAATACTTCCAGTAATCATTGAGGCCTCATCAGATAATATATCGCCAAAAATGTTGTTTGTTACAATTGTATCAAACTGCAATTGTTCATGGGAAGACATTGTTAGATTATCAACTTTCATTTAGGAAAGTTGTAAATTTTTGCTCCATTCATCCATATTTCATTCGCAGAATAAAGCAAAGAATGATATCTCGAATGAAACGACAAACCTGTTTTGGATTACGAACAAGTTGCATTGCAGCATTATCGACATACATGTGTGAGAGTTCAACATCAGGATATTCCGAGGCTATTTCCATGATTCTTTTTCTCCAAAACATTGATGCCTGGATATCCCATTGAATACAATATATCAATACTACAAGAAATGTCATGAACTCATTTAATTTGACCATTTGTGATAGGAAAGAAGGGACAGATATATACACAAGTTAATAATTTTTTTAGTCAAGATATTTCTGACATTTCCTTTCCTGAAACAATCACAGGACACGTTGTCCATAATCCTGAGTTTAGAGTCTACAGATCATTAGACCTAAAAACAAACATGCTTTAGCCCAATACATTTGCTAATAGATCTTGAAAGGCAGTATCAGATCGAAAACCTGTCATCAGATGGACTGTATCAATCAATTAATAACATGACAAGTGAGCCTATCAAAGGGTCTAAAGTATTATATCCAAAAAAAAAAAAGGTCTAAAGCAAAATAAGACATTTTTAGCAGTTATTTCAATATAAATTTATTTAACCTGTTGCTATTAATGTTTTTCTGCGTGAAATGTCGAACCATTTCTTCTTTTGGTCAAATGGAAAATACAAAGACAGACATCTGTACTAAATGAGAAAAAAGAAGTACCCAATGAGTACTAAATGTTTTTTGTCCTAAATCAAGACAAAAGCTGAGCCAAAAACAAGTCAAGTCACATAACTCACATCTGTAGTAGTTTTGAAACCATTGGTATTTTCTCTTGTTTTATGCAGGAGAACAATTAGCACAAGTAATTCATTATGCCATCATCAATCTGAAAAATAAGACTCTTGTCTTATAGCATAAAATGGAGTAAAAGCACAAGACACGCTCACAGCTTTGGTTTGGAAAAAATTGAAACCCAGGCCTGACAAGTAACCTCTGTATGTTATATTCAAGTAATGAGAAAAGAAATAAAGAGTGTTCTTCCAACAAAATAGTACCTCCAAGACATTTGCTTTGTCAACATTGCAGAGCTTTCCCTGCCGCTTCCTAGCAGTCTCAAATGCAACTCGAGCAATACGATCAACCTGGCAAGAAGAGATTATTTAATGATGGTTTTTATAGAAAAGTCTGAGCTTATGAATATTATTTCACAATCAACTACAACTACTATAATTAGACAAGCAAAACTCATCAAAGGAGTTCCACATATCATTTACTTAAATAATGGATCAGCCATATGTTGGCTGGAAAAAAAAATATCCTCTTTGCAAGCCTAAGGCTAAGCCCAACCCTTGTTGTTCCAAAGGACACTCTCCATGGTAGTTTAAGGGCCTTGTCACCTTAATTTCAGTTTTATAATGAATAATTATGAGCCTAATGCTTTAAGAGTGTTAAAATCTTCAAGGTATGTAGTGTGTACTCAAGGGCTTTGAGTGTGTCTTTATGTATATTTAAGCCTTCAAGAATTTAAAGGTCTTATCTTATTATTAAGAAGCCCCCCCCCCCCCCCCCTCCCACAAGCCTCTCTCGTTCTGATTCTCCCTTCCACAAGCTAATAACCCTTTGGTTCTACTAAAATTATACAGCTTTCTTAAGTTCTCAACACTCCCAAACCCACCCAACTCATACTCTCACCAACTGTCCCTTCCTTACTACATCATATAATGATGAAATTCGTAAGAGTTCCCCCATCAACTGAATGAACCTAATTGATCTCAGTGAGCCACTTCTTGAAGAAACAACTGAACTAAAGCATATCTGTTTTTGAGAAAAAGAAGCTACTCTGCATCAAGTTATAAACCCAAAGCTACCTAATAGAAGTTTTTACCCATACTACAAGTTAATGAAAGACCAAACAGGAAATTATTTTTATGATCCTCCCATTTTTCTTTCTGCAGAGGTCAATTTTAACGACGTTATATCACAACTTTGCAAATTGAATTTAAGCCATATACACAGAAAGGCTCAGGTGTAACAGTTGGGATTTATATGAATAGGGTAAAATGGTAGTTTATGACTTCAGTGAATTCAGAGAGAATTTTGATTTAAACAAAATTTCCCTGATTATAGTATCCCGTGTGAAACCATGGACTGCAACCATTAGAAATATATCTAGCAAAATAATCTGAAAACTACCTCATATGCAGCATACACCTCGGTATTGAAACCAATCTCCTCACCGTTTTCGTTGGTGCCAAAACCCCTTGGCTGTCCAAAGTAGATGCCTATTTCCAGAAAAAATTAATGGCATCATTAGTTCAAGTAGGATAAATTCAGCATAAGAATTGTTCAGTAGTAAGATTACTAGTTTAAATCTAGCATACTAACCACCAGTGAGCTCTCTTACAACCATAACATCAACCCCTTCTGCGACCTCTCTTTTCAAAGTAGAGGCATCGACCAACTGAAAAAGTACATAAAATTTCTTTCATTTACAAGTATGATATAAAGGTAGACTACTGGCTTTAAGAAATTAGATGAATAATGTACAAACTTCGATTACTCCATTAACAGTTAGATAGCATATACAAATACCTTAATAATATTTATGTATATGAGGTCATAAAAATGGTCAATCCACACTCAAACAGAGTCTAAATCTAACAAGGTGCACAACTTATTCATGAACTCACCACATCATGTTAAAAACTGATATATGCTTTGACCTATGCTCTTGATAAACTTCTATTATAGCAGACCATACCTGCGGTAAAACAACTGCCGGCCTCAAATTTGCAAACACTTTAAGACCTTCCCGAAGCTTAAGCAACCCAGTTTCTGGTTTTAAATGCTTTTCGTTTTTGTCCCATTTGTACCTTTAAAAACACCAATAATTCAACTAAAGTAATCTACACTATAAACCAAAATAATAAGGATAGGCTACGAAATAAGGCAAATTGAAGGAGAAGAGTATGTACCCCCCAATTGCTCCAAGCAGAACCGCATCGGATTGCAGAGCTGCCGAAAGGGTCTCATCTGGTAACGGCACTCCAGTCAAATCCAAGGCACTTCCACCCACAGGCATTTCTTGATATTTAAACTCAATCCCTAATACAATACATTGCATTACATGATTCGAAACTTAGCGAAATTACACACTAAAAAGTTATTGCCAAACTCTCCCTATTTTGATTAAAAATATGAAAAGAGTATAAATATTGAAACCTTCGATGGAGGCAGCGAGGTTGAGGACGTTTTTGGCAACTGAGATGACCTCGGGGCCAATGCCATCGCCCGGAAGGAGGGTGATTGTGTAGCGCTTCGACGAGGTGGCGGCGGAGCACTTGACCCTAGCGAGCTTGAAGGAGTGTTTGGAGTGTGGGTGAGGAGAGACAAGCGGGGGCATGAAGAGCTTAGCGTTCAGGCAAGCCGCCATTGTTGTTTACTCTTTCTGGGGTTTTTCAACTCTATGAACTACAACTGCGGCCAGGGCCAAAGGACAAAACGATGTCGTTATCAATTGAGATGAAATTTGAAGAAAAAAATAATAATAAGAAAAAAAAATTACCCACTCCGTGTTGGGACCGAAGTCCAGGGAAATGGGAAATTGAAAAATTAAAGAGAAATGAAAGGAAAATAAGTTAAAGACTAGCCAACAACCCGCGCGCTGCTGCGGGAAAAAACGTGTGGGGAACAATCGAGTATTGAAAAAGATGTACGAAAGTTATAGACAAATGGAAAGAGATGGAAAGATTCAGCAACACACATGTACATAATGTATTAATAATCACCAAGGAATGCTAAAGAAACTTGCAAACACTACTCATGGCACATCCTATAAGTGCATCAGAATACTGCTTCCACATATAGAGCATAATAGATTAAAATATCAATCTAAAATTGTGAGTGGTTGCTATTGCACACTTCAAGTTTAAGCCTCAAATTCAACTAAAAATGATAATTGTTGCAAAGTTTTACTCCCCTCGAATTCAAAACATGATTGACACTGCATACTTTATTTCCCAAAAGTCATTCAATCTCCAAGTCTCTATTATTGATAATTCTAAAATGCATTCTCTACCTAAACTTTCATAATCCATGAGCGCTCGCTACTGCAGGCATACCTCTCAGTGAGGTAATCGATCAAATTTGATATTGACACCAGCTGACGAGCAGTATATGTACTTGCGAATCAGTGGAATTGTTTAATAAGCTTAAAGTTGGTTATCTTACACTGGTGGAAGTAACATTTTAGCATCAAAACATCAGTTCCACCACTTTAGTATTTGAGCAAATCTAAGAACTATCTATTTAATCAAAGCACCAATAATTCCCATTTCCACATTTCTTTAGTTCCATTTTGACTCACAACCAACACCTATACCTATAGAGTTACCTGATCTTCTCTAAAATAACAAATGTGTCAGCTAACTTCAAGGGCTGGCATTTCATTTACTCCTCTGCATGATCCATGATAGCAGTCTTCATCCTGTAAATACATATCATCAGTTCAAAATTCTCAAATGTAAATAGGAAAAAAACAATTTCACTAACTCTTCAGAGGTTTCCTAACACCAAAAACATGCGGCGAACATAGAGTACTTGATTTTAAATCCTCAATTCGCTAAAAACTTAAAGCAATTCAGATTAATCATGTGTTCTCAAATATAAGCCAACAATTTTTCATTCTTCAAACATAGTATTATATCAGGAAATGACTAAATAAGAACACTATCAAGCAACATTATCTCTTTCAAATAGCACAATGAATTCAGCTATTCAAATTTTCAGCATACTATCTAAGCAATTGAGCTGATACTTACATCCACCATCTCTAGCATAGCAAGCAATCCTAGGAAATTACTAACCGAGTCAAATAAATTACTAACCAAGTCAAAGAAATTGTATTAATCTCTGCAAGACAGTGATCAAGAAATTTGTTCACTTGATAACTGGAATTTAAAACTATCAAATACCATAACCAAAACTATCTCATATCCCATATCTGCAACACATGATTCCATTTGATCGATCACCCTACTTGTAGCAATCTGAAATTTGATTAGAGTTCCTAATTACTAACTGAGTGTTTGGGTTGTTAATTTTTTTAATGGCACATATCCATATCAACTCTGAGTCTTCAAGCTTCTCAGAGTTCCTAATAGCACATGTTTCTGCACTCTAAATTTAAATTATTCCCCTCAGAAAGCTTTGAAGCTACCATGTTTTATATAATCCTAAATGCAAAACAAACAGTTTCTACTCAACTATATGTTTCTTTAATCTAACAACAACCTTCGCAGTTTCACCTACATAACTATTTGGATTTTTCTATAGGCAGATTGATTTGCAGAGGTGCATGAAAAGTGCTGACTAAAAGCAAAGAGAAGGATAGTAATACTGAAAGAGATTCATTCTATTCAGAGAAAAGGAATAAAAATTGTGAATTTGCCAAATAGTTACATACAACAGTATCATACTTATTAAGTGGATAATAAACCATCTGATTTATATTCTGGTGAACATGAGATTCTAAATGCAAGTTTTGAGGACTGATATTAACATGGAAGAGGAACAAAGATAAACCAATGTATAAAAAAAGATACATAGAATATCACCAGTAATTGTAACTCATAACAGGAGACGGATTCTCTACTCACCTATGTTCTATTGCTGTCCAGTTCCAGCTCTTGTTGCGAGTTTAAAACAGCTAGTTTTAATTGTTGGATAGAAGCCTATGGCAGACAAAACAAAATTATATATACATGAAGATGGAACTACAATGGATTTATATTTCTATAGATAAACTAAAATAAACTCCATGTCAGACAGAAACGAAAAAGCATATTGAATGGAAGATTGCAAACTAATCTAAGTACACTAAAGGTCAGCCACCATTTTTTTTTTTATACATTTATACATAGATATATGTATATGCACATATATCCAATTACTTTATTATGTTGATCATCTCCTGGTAAACGAAAATCGATCATCTCGATCTATATATGCTTATAAAAGACAGGCCAACGGCCAACCATGCATATCCAAAGCTATCAAGCATCAATAAAGCTGTCAAGTTTTGATTTCAAAGTAATAAAGGATCTTAATATCTGTTGCAGCAAGTCTTGAGAGCTATTCAATTGGGGGGAGCCATGCTTTTCAGTGGTAGATCGCTGGGCAAGTTTTACTGGTGTAGCTGTATCTTATTTTCAATACAGAACCATTTATTTAACTAAGAGATAATGATTAGTGATATATATATATAGCAATCGATCAATCAAGTTCGTCTATATGATGAAAGCAATCAAATATAGATGACGATGAAACATTAAAGAAACCTTGTTTAAAGAAACCTGAATTCACCAAAAACCTTTGATGCTTGATTGAAACCCAAACCCGCAATAAGCAATAAAAGATATCGGCGAAATCAAACCTCGAACACCTTCTGCATTAAATTTCCCAAAAATCGAACCAAAAAATTGAGGGGCGCATGCAGACAGGACGATTTCTTGCAGAAAGAGAAAGGGGATAGCTTACCTAAAGAACGATGGTCTTGTTTTGCTTTGCTCTGCTCTCCCTCTCTCTCTCTCTCTCGCGTTGTTTCCGATGAGTTTCAGTTCCTCGGTGACGAAAACGAAAGAAAGTACAAGCACTCATCGTCTCATATAACCAGAGGCAAACACCTAAAGACCCGTTTACAACATAACCCGGATCCAGTAACCCATGCTATTAACCAACTGGTGAATTTGTGAGGCCCAAGTCCACTACGTGGCCCATGTAACTAGGTAAGGTCCTAACAATGGTACTTACCACTTGTGTGATTCATATCAGCAGTGCACAAGGAATCAGAGAGGTGACCAATGAGAGCTTTTCCAGCAAGTAGCCAAGCTTGAGAGGCTTGAACTATGTCTGTCAGTAGCCCAGCTGGTGGCGTTGCTCCATCACCTACGTTACCAACCAAGCTAGTGCCAATTATAAGAGCATGGAGTTGTTTCTCCTGTAGATTTGCAACATACCCCACAATGCCACTTTCTTCATAAATCAGGAAACTGGAGCACCTTTACTCTTATGGAGTTTTGGCCCATTCATCCTCCAACTGAAAATCTAGGTTTCCAGATGAGAATATCAAGATCAGTAGATCAACCAGCAGAAGAATGGTGCTAGCGCTCTTAACCAGTAGAGAGCCTAACAACCATGCATCACTTAAATTGCAAAACTGAACCACCTGAAATTTTGACAACCAACTGGGAGCAATGTCTCTGCAACAGCCACTAACCATGTACGCTGTCCCGTTTAGGCGCATATAGATTGCACCTGGAACAACAGCAGTACCAAAAGCATCTACCTTTGAGGATTTCGCTTGAAGCAAATGAAACATTACTGTCTTGTACATAACATAAATATCCACAGTGACAAGGGAAAGTGTTGTATGAGTGGTCAGAGCATCAATGATCAAATTGGTAGTAGCAACTACCCAAGATTCAAGTTCATTGTCTGTTGATTTCTCATAAAGCTCAACAGTAAGATCCCAGCCCACCATCTGATTGGCAATATGAGATGCCAAGATATGTTTGCTACTTGCAAGCACCCAAATTAAAAACGAAGTTTCAACGCCCTGCATCTTGACATGGAACTCAATGAAGGCAATGCTCTTTTCACATAATGCAGCAACAATTATATCAATCATACTGACATCATCTTCATAAGATAATCTACTCAGATAATCCAAGTGCAAATACCCTAACCGAGGCACAACATTGAGCGTAACACCAGTGAACAAAGGCAGACCCCATAATGTAGAATATATGAGCTTGAGACCTCGTACTCTCACCAACTGTTGCTTCCTTACTGCATCATATAACAATGAAAACCATAAGAGTTCCCCATTCAACTAAATGAACCTAATTGATATCAGTGAGCCACTTCTTGTAGAACAACTGAACTAAAACATGTCTGTTTTTGAGAAAAAGAAGCTACTTTGCATTAAGTTATAAACCCAAAGCTACCTAACAGAAGTTTTTACCCATATACTGCAAGTCAATGAAAGGCCAAACAGGAAATCACATTCATGATCCTCCCATTTTTCTTTCTGCAGAGGTCAATTTTGGATTAAGTAACTTTAACGAAGTTATCCCAAAGCTGCAAATTGAATTTGAGCCATATACACAGAAAGGCTCGGTATAGTAGTTGGGATTTATATGAATAGGGTAAAATAGTAGTTTATTGACTTAACTGAATACAGAAAAAAAAATTAACTGATTCGCAGGCGTCAGTCATGTAGAAAGAGAGAGAATGGATTCGCAGCTGTTCAGTCATGTAATTTGTTGGCATCGATAGGGATACCAACGTCATTTAAAAAGTTTCATTAAACACCCGCGAAAAAACACGCTGACTTACAAAGAAAAGGAGGGTAGGAGCAGCTTCTCCTTTTCCACTTGAAAACACCTTCTACTTTTTAAAAAAGTGGCTTTTGTACGAGTTACCAA
Source organism: Fragaria iinumae (assembly GCA_009720345.1). Taxonomy (NCBI): domain Eukaryota; kingdom Viridiplantae; phylum Streptophyta; class Magnoliopsida; order Rosales; family Rosaceae; genus Fragaria; species Fragaria iinumae. The sequence continues at coordinate 16,172,075 of CM019117.1, read as the reverse complement.
ACACAAAAAACGAGGTTATAAGCGCCCCCCCCCCCCCCCAAACGCAGCCTATACATTCTCATTCATATTTGTCCCATGGAGAATTGCTCTATTTAAGCCTTTCAATCCCTGCTAGAACACTACACATTCTCATTCATATTTGTCCCATTAAGCAAACAAGAGAGTATACATAAGTGAATCTAGGAGAAGATTGATATGGATCCTAACATGAATTCCTACAATGCTGCTACAATGCTGCTGCAAGTTAGTCTTTAAACTTATATACATTTGATCCATTATTTAGCATAGCTTAGTTAAATCTTCATGTATGTATAATATTGAATCTAACAATTAGTATCAGAGCAACTATGCTCAGATATGGATTTGGTGTATGTTTGATACATGTTAAATTAGAATCCTGGGACTGAACTTGCATATCAGTATTGGATCGAGAAAACTTTTTCTGTTCATAAGTTTGATTAGAATGCTTCTGTACAAATATAGTTCTTTCTATGCAACAACTTAGTGCAGAGTATCATCAATCAGACCTTCTAATTAATATGCTTTTGATGACCTCGTGAAACACAATCATGCAGTCTGAATGTAATAGATTTGTCCTTTGTCAATTGAATAGTTCTCTTTAACTATATATTGCACATTTGCACTACAAGAAAATTTGACAGAAAGGAGAAAATAATTGAGAAAAATCCAACCTTTATAAGTGAAGAGAAAAGTGGATGATGAAAGGCAAATTTCATTATTATGAGACCGTCTGGAATGGTTTTAAACCAACTATGGTCCGAGTGGGTTCGTTTCTCAGCACAGTTTGGTGTTTAGAGTCTTTCCGAAATACACTATCCATAGTTATTTACACATCGATTAGCAGAAAAATAGATTTTAGATGTACATGATGTGTACATCCCAGGACTATGAAATCGGTAGTTAATATATGTATGAACTTATAAACTTATTGTAATCTACACCACACCATCTTGGATTATAATTAAGGAAAAAGTTCTCAACTACAACATCTGAAAAAAGAAACTTTCATCACAACATCATCTGTCTGCTTAACCAGCTCAAAGACACAAACATCTCCTACTTTCAGATCATTCTCTCTAACAAACTCATTCCAACCTTGAGAGAACCTACTGGAGTGTTGGTCATTAGTCCACTTCACAGACCACAGCCTGTTTGAAACTTGAAGCTTAGTTGTCCGTTTCTTTATCTTGATGTTTTTTACAAAGGTACTCAGTAAATGCTGCAAAGGTTAGATCAAATAGGTTATGATTTTGTGCATACTATGGACCAAATTGATGCATGACCAAATTACAAGATTATTTATCAACAAAGATATCAGATGAGGAAGGTTGTGTTCATGTTCCTACCAGCATTCCTTTGGTCACATAACTTTGAGTCAAAATAACTCTGAAGCAAGGATGCTTCGATGCATATTTGTTGGCTGCTTCAAGAGCAGTAGCTTGTGTTAGATTTTCCACTTGAGGCTGCGAAGCCAAAGTCTCTCTAGTACTATTCATACTTACTGCATGAACCAAGTGAAGAAATAAGCATTTGCAGTAGTTTTGAAAGTGCATTAAAATATATCCGTTAAGAAACTTACTAAGAGACTCATCAACATCCACAGATGTTTTCAATTCACTATCACTAATAGGTTCAGATTTGACGGTAACAGTTTCTTGACCAGCTTTATATCCACCAGTGGAACCTTCTAAGTTCTCATTATCCATGTTCTGCTTTGGATGTCTCGTGGAGCTGCCAACATACTTTTTCGAGTTAGCATCTGTTCTATGAATCTCTTCACTCTGTCTCTTTACAAGAGGTCTTTCACTTCTCGTAGCCGCCATTACAAACTTCTTTTTGCAACCATGTCTCCCATATATGTCAACAAAGAATTTTGAAATTCCAGCGTATCGAAAAACTAGAAACTCGCCAAGCCTTAAACCATTATCTCGCACAAATTGCTTCCAACCCTTTTGTAAAATCAACCTCCCATTATCACTTTTCACATCAACAAGCCAAGTTCCAGCCGGGGTCTGAAGATAGGACTGCTGAAGTACCCTTCCATCAAAATGCTTATGGAAAGCTTGTGGGATTCTCTGTAACAAAAGTGGTTAGGATGTGAATCAATGGACACTACATACTATACCAGACCTAATGACGAAGTAAACTCTTGTCTCATAATCATAGTGGAAAAACGAAAAGCACAATCTACAATAGGGACAAGGAACTTCATCTTTATAAAGTGGATACTTTGGAATTCTATACCTTAGTTTCAATTTATTTAAAATTCATATTTCATCGTGGAAATTGCAAAACACAATTGATATAACAATGGGGGATGTGTAACAAGGATTTTCGTTCGTACATGTTAGAAAGGGACTTACCAGCTGGTCAGAGAAGTCACCTATAAGAACCTTGAAAAAGGAGGGCTTTCTTTTTCTTGTCATGCCGATTTTGGTGTTCGTCTTCTTCTTATTCGTCCTTCGCGGCGGAGCAAGCAAGCTAGGGTTCAGAATTCCCTTATATCCTTAGTCCCAACATCCTAAACTCGATGATTATGGTTTTTTTTAATAATAATATTTTTAATAGTTTATTCTATGAGAAAATTGACCAAATAATTTTTTTTAATCTAATACAAGAAATATTGTTCAAAAATCTAATATATGAAATTAAGCAACACAAAAAAAAAAATTAAATTAAATCTTTTGACATGTAACCGATGCAAGTGGACTAGTGGTTCTTGTTTAATTAGTTGAGTGTGCTTCCCAACCTAGGCTTGAACCCGGAAGCTATGAAAATGGTCAGACCCTATGCTGCAATGCATAGTTTAACTTCTAAGAGATTAACTGTACACCAAGAGATTAACTTATGAGCCTAAAAAGTCTTTAGGGTACCCTAATCTGTAAACGCTGTGAAAAAAATAATAATAATAAGAAGAAGAAGAAGCTTTTGACGTGTGGAAGGTTTTACTTTCTTCCACTTTTCATTTTGAGCTGGAAATGTCATTCATTTATGAATTTCGGCAAGTAGTACAATAACGGTTATATATATAAGGCTGCAGAAAAAAAAAAACTATTACTCAATATTACATTAACAAACACACGCAAAATCAAGCATACTAGCTCTAAGCATCAATACCATTTGAAATTAATAAAAACGTTATCGACACCCGTGGACCATAGTCTTACAAAAGATCGGCTATTTAGGGTACCCGAATCTGTAAATACTGTGAAAAAAAAATAAAAAATAAAAAAAGAAGAAGAAGAAGACGTGCGCAAGGTTTTACTTTCTTCCACTTTTCATTTTGAGCTGAAAATGTCATTCATTTATGAATTTCGGGAAGTAGTACAATAACAGTTATATATATAAGGTTGCAGAAAAAACTATTACTCAATCAAGCACACGCGAAATCAAGCATACTCTAAGCATCAATACCATTTGAAATTAATAAACACATTTCCGACACTCGTGGACCATAGTCTTACAAAAGATCGGCTATTTATGATATTTATTGTTTACATTAACGACATGCAGTTGCCCGTTTAACTGTTAACATCATGAGTTTAGGGTATTATGAACAAATATTTACAACATGTTATATAAACTCGAAAGTTCTTGTATGCATCATGGTGCATGTGAATCAACTATAACTGACCAATCATCATCATTTATTTAATGCAGTCAACTACATGACATTAACACCAATACTAACACCGTTAAAGAGAATTGAGACAAAAAAAATTGAATGAACATGGTAAAAGTAAGACTAGGGTAAATAATATTAATTGGCAATTAATTCCAAAACGCAATTAATACGATTTTTAAATATTTTAGCATGTGAACCAACTAGGCATAATGATGTTATGGTGATGTTCACAATGGTTTAACTCAAACCATAACAATTAGATGTTATGGGGAATCTTAACAATGATTGAAAAGTTGAAAAAACCTAAAATTTCCGGTTTTTTCAGCTTGCGGACTAGTCATTGTGAAAACCGGTTCACCAAATTTTAGACCGGTTCTTGAGGTTTTGTTTGGGGCCACGGATTTCTAGCATCCAAGCCTACTGACGGACGGTTCAACATAAGTGTTCACGGATGTCCAGCGACTCCGACGGACGGTTAGGCACGTTTTAGGCCGGTTCCGTCGTTGAGGCTGGCGGTTTTGCAATCATAACGCCTATGTCTACCTGCTTACAAAATTTGGAACTCTGGAAAATAGTGAACTGTTAAAGGAAGTGTAAAATAGAGGTCTGGTGATGCCGGCGGTCGGTTCAACCGGTTTCTTTTTGACCGGTCCCGGCGGTAAGGCCAGCAGTTTTTTGGACTTGTAAGACCAACGACTACGGGTTGTAGCAGGGTCATAGTTTTACTTATTCATCTTTACCCATCATCATTCAAATCTTTATATTACGGTTGTAACGGTATGCATATTTGTTAACGGATTGAGTTAACGTTCTATAATCTATATCGTCCACATGTTGTATGTGTCAAATTGCGCCTCCATAAGCGTACAATGATGGATTATTTGATGAATATTGTCTTTGAATAAGACATGAGCTTCCGACTATAGTCCGCTTATATAAGGACCTTGATAGGCGATCTCTTTTATGTCACTTTGATGAGTCAGTCTTCCCGTCGTTAGGGGGAGATAAGAACAAGAATGTTCAAGTAGAATGACTTAGATTTGTCGTGGTTTGTCCCTACTGTATCTCATCAAGTTCCCTAAAGTGACGAGATCACATATACATGCTGCAAACATGTCTGCAAGGATTGATGTCCGGATAAGGACATGTTGATGTCCGGATAAGAGGACATGTTGATGTCCAGATAAGAGGACATGTCGTCACCCATAGATGGTGGCATGGTGACACCACAAATGTGGTAGATGGTGTTGCTAGGCCGTGGCTCCCATGGTTTGGTTCGATACATACTGCCAAGGAAAAATGCGAGTTTGGCACAACTTGATCATTTGATCAATGATACTCATTCGTCTGTTATTTCTGGATTATGGTCATCATTGGGGGACGCCTCAATGTCAATACCAATCCATATAGAGATCTCTACACTTAGAAATTACACCGGTGTATATGATGGCGTGGTTTAATGAGTTTGATATCGAACCATACTTCGTTGAGAAAATACCAACGTTGTAGATTGACTTAAATGGAAAGATGTGATCCAGTTGAAACAAAGAGATAGTGTTTTGGTTAGGTGACGCCGACACCCCAAGTGTAAACTCTATCAGTTATGTCAAGACCCACCCCGAATTTCACCCAGAAACCGGAAGTAAGTCTTGCGGGGACCACCTCCAAGGAAAATTTACCGAAAAGCAAACCTCCCTTAAAAATGGACAACCCTAACCTAGAAAACTAAAGTGTTACTTTCTTAAATATTATTGAGCATCCTCCAAATCAACCCACAATTATACGAAACTAAGAATATAATTACAAACTTTGTATATTCTAAAATACAACATAAGTCTTAACACACCACCAGAAAAATTATACGATAAACCCCAAAGAGTATTCAGATCTACTATACACTAGAGAAGCAGGAAAATACTCTAGTAGGTTAAACAGGTAACCTACTGGTGAAAGGTGGCTGAGAAATGGGTAACTATGCCTCGTCGTCTCTGTAAACACGAAAATATCTGCAACAAATAACAGAAAGACACGTGTACAAAGAATTATTTAATCAATGCGAATGCGGGTTACAATCTTTGTGAACTCCTCTGATTCTATCTCCGACGTCGATTTGATCCAAGGGTGACAAGCACTTAATCTTGAATCGAATTGTTGTGATTTGGACTTCTTATCGTGTTGACGATTTGTAGAAGTTGATTGACCAAGGGCCGTAGAGGCTTGTTCTTGATCGGACTTAGGGCACGAGCAGTGTCACGTGGTGGTTTGTTCTTTGTCTTGGAGTTGGTGAAGATGTCGGCTATTTGACAGCTTGATGACTCTTCGGGATTTAATAACTTCTAGGCTTGAGGTTAATGAAGAATCAGCTATTTGGCAGCTTGATGATTCTTCAGGGTCTGACAACTTCTAGACTTGAGGTTGATGAAGAATTGGCTATTTGGCAGCTTAATGATTCTTCAGGATTTGACAACTTCTAGACTTGAGGTTCATGAAGAATCGGCTATTTGGCAGCTTAATGATTCTTCAGGATTTGACAACTTTTAGGCTTGATGTTGATGAAGAATCGGTTATTTGGCAGCTTGATGATTCTTTAGGATTTGACAACTTCTAGGCTTGAGGTTGATGAAGAATCGGCTATTTGGCAGCTTGATGATTCTTCAGGATTTGACAACTTCTAGGCTTGAGGTTGATGAAGAATCGGTTATTTGGCAGCTTGATGATTCTTTAAGGGCTTTGGCAAATTCTAGACTTGAGGTTGATGAAGATTCGGCTATTTGGCAGCTTGATGATTCTTCAAGGATTTTGGGGAGGCTTCTGAGCTCTTAAGGGATTTTTTTCTCTCTCTCTAGTTCGCTCCTTTTGTTTCTGCCCCCCCCCCCTTCCTCTTGGTATGAGAGGGGGTATTTATAGTGTTAACATGTCTTCGCTTTTGGCAAGTAATGAAGATACTGAATCAATAATATTTCCTTAATCGAATCAATGAATCTTGATTGATTGATTTACTTGCCGATTTCAACATAATCAAATCAATCAAATCTTAAGATTTAGATATGCCCAGATCGCTTTGGATTAAATGTCCTGTTTTGATCAAGATTCTTGGTAAGGGGCGAGCCATCCCACGGAAATGGAAAGTATCTCGCAAGGCACCTTGATTTCCAAGCAACCGGTGATTTCTGGTCTCACTTCGCGGACGACTTATCTTGGACGTACATCCCCGCATGCATGCGAACTCTGTCGTCTAGTTCCTTCGCGAGGTTCCCCCCTATGCGGGGCCATCTCTCCTTGCCTTTATGTTAATCTACGCGCGTGGAGTCATTTCGCCTCGCGAAGTCTTGTTCGCCTCGCGAGGTCATTTCACATGTCGAAGTCTTGTTCGCCTCGCGAAGTCATTTCACCTGGCGAGGTCCTGTTCGCCTGGCGAAGTCCTGTTCGCCTGGCGAAGTCATTTCGCCTGGCGAAGTCTTGTTCGCCTCGCGAAGTCCTCTTCGCCTGGCGAAGCCTTGTTCGCCTTGCGAAGTCTATTTCGCCTCGCGAAGTCCTGTTTGACTAGTGAAGTCTATTTTGCCTGTCGAAGTCTTGTTCGCCTGGCGAAGTCTATTTTGCCTCGCCAAGCCTAGCTCGTCGTCCATTTCGCCTCGCGAAGTCAAGGTCACCTCGCGGAGTCAATTTCACCTCGCCAAGCCTAGCTCGCCTCGCGAAGTCAAGGTCACCTCGCGAAGTCCATTTCGCCTCGCAAAGTCAAGTTCACCTTGCGAAGTCTAGCTCATCAATCGACACTTGACAATTGATTTCAATCGGGATTTAAGGTTTTGTTGTCTGCCGATCATTTTCACGTTGCCACGTGTTATTTCCGACGGCTTTCCAATTTTGTTGACTCACGAACCACGTATTTGCTTGGATTATTCAACGACTGTTATTATCGTTAAATTTTCTATGTCTACAGTCTCATACTCGTACTAACTCGAACTCTGCAGACTTGACATTTTTAAAACGAAGAGCCCAGGGGAAAAACATTCACAATAATTAGAGTGAGTGGACAAAAATAAATAAAGAAAATATTTATTAACATTTATGCTTTCCCAATTTTAATTCAAAGAAAACGAATACATGTCTCAAACGATAATTCTCTTATCGTTATAAATATCGAGCCTCTACAGCTCAAAACTATATATCAAAATACAGCCTCTCAGGCTAATATATATATATATATATATATATATATATATATATATGTATGTATTTACACTCGCCCATACTCCCTATATAAATTAATAATAATCTATATAGGGCTACTACGCTCGCGTCCAACGCTCACGTCACGCCTTAATGCGGTGATACACTACGCCATTAAGGTGGACAGACGGGTGTATAAATATGTGCCCATACCCCATATATAAATTAAACACTCATATAAGGCTACTACGCTTGCATCCAACGCTCACGTCACAGTATAATGCAGTTATATACTATGTCATTAAGGTGGACAGACACATATCGCTAGCTAGCATTTATATACATACTCTCCTTAAAAATATATTATAATTTACCGAAAATCTCATTTTCGGTAACTCACCACAATGAGTAAAATTGTCAAATAAAAATGACGTCCAATGGTCCAACCAAATAAATAACTGCATGCACATTATTTAAACCAAAAGTCCACTCACAAATTAGGCCTAAGCCTGAAGTCGGTCTGAAGCCTCTTCTGCTCGAGCTTCCTCACGTCCTGATCCAAGGACATAATTAAATCCCCAACTATATACCAACGCTTAATTAAAAATAGGCAAAATTAAATGTGGCCTTATCTACTCTCATTCTTGCCCAACTTTGCAAATCTTAAAATTGATATCGTCCAAACTTCACCACAAATACCGGCGGCCTTAAATCCACCTTCTACGGCCGAAACAACAATAATCTAACGGCCGGATTCTATCCAAATTAACGGCCAAAATACCAAACTTCGAAAAATCCCAAACCTATCCAAAATTCCCCCAAAAATTCCTAAATTCACATCATTAACATCCCCTTAATATTCTACATCAAAAACCATAAAATTTTCCAAAACAGCGGCGGCCGGCGGCCGACTCCGGCGACCTGCAATAGCTACCAAATTTTAACAGCATCTTCCTCTCAATCTCCTCTACAACTTTCCTAACTAGCACAAACACCAATTCCAAGCCTAACTATGCCAATCGAACGAAAACACCTAAAAAGCCCAAGAATTTCCTTTACCGATTTCTCCTTACCTAGCTCAAGAGGGAGGGAGTCCTTTGGATGGGTTGCTGCACGGGAGGAGGGCTTCCTTTTGAGCCTAGCAGCTCCGGCTATAGCGGCCAGAGGAGAGAGTTCCGGCGACGGGAAGTTCCGGGCAGTCAGAACTTCCAGGCTCGGCTGCGGCTTCTCGGCGGCGCTAGGGGCTCGGTCACCTACCCAGAAATGAAGATGAGAGGATGGTGGGTCGAACGGGACCGGCGCGGCGGTCTGGGGCGGCCGGAGGGTGGCCGGAAAGTTTCGGCAGGGAGGAGGAAATCGGGAGAGCTGCGGGGAGAGAGAGAGAGAGAGAGAAATATTTTTGGGCCTTTGACCTAAAACAAGGGCCCGGTCCAACTTAAACATAACCCAACTCCAAAATTTAACACCCCAAAAAAACTTACATTTTTAATTGATAGCTTTTCCATGCTAACTCTAATTTTAATACATAGCATGTCTACGAACTCGTAATAACATCCTCTACGACTTTCATGAAGAAAGTTTTCCCAAATTCCAAACTGAAGCAAAAGTCAACTTTGGAGTCTTAAATAGTAAACGGTTACTTAAAACGGTAAAAGACCAAAATAATACCAAAGTAAATAACCGTAAAATAACTTAAGAACCGGGGCGTGACAAGTTATGTCTTTGTTAGAAAGTGTAGTGAGAAAAAGAGTTTAGACTCACCTTCTGGCGCAAGGTCTCTCACAAATGTCCTGGAATCGATTACGATGAGATATACTATTGTAATGGATGTAATTGCACTCCACTACCTTGTCAGTTAGGTAGTTTCCGAAAAACTGAACAAGTAGTTTATGGTCACAACTTATCTCTGTTGGGAACTAAGAGATGTACATAAAGATCTTGAAGAGATCGGTTTTCACCCAAATCAAGTGGCTCCTAACCACGGAGCGCGTTTGCAAGGTATTTGCTTAGTAACTACTTGATGGGGAAGGGATATGAAGAATTATGTGTATTTGCGTGTAAATTCTAGATGAATCGTGATGAACTCTTGTTAAACTAAGAGATGTCACTGATCCAAAATTATGAATGAAAGGATCTTGGGAACACTTGGTCTCGTAATTGAGGATCGTTATTGATGATGCTTATTCATCTGTTGGCTTAAGGCAAGCTAAAGGACGATGAAGTTATGCCTGTATGTATCCCTTGATCGGTTGAAGTCTTAAGAAGACTTGTTTCGTCCATATGACGAAGAAGTCTTAGGAGAAATTCTCCATCTAAGTACGGTAGCACATTCATGTACTTGTTACAGTATGCTTGACTCAACATCTCATTCACTATAAACTTGTAAGGCCAAGTTCTCCTTAGTCTTTCTGTTAGAACCAATCCAATATCTGTTCAAACAATATATATATATATATATATATATATATATATATAACAACGAAATTAAAACGAAATTGAAAAATTACAACGAAATAAGATGAATAACACTAACTTGATTGATCAGATAGAGACCTGCCTTGCAGTGACCTAAGACAGAAATTCGTCCCCGCTTGTGCTGCAGATTCGGACGTCTATCTAGAGGATTCAACTATCTGGTTCAAGTTCTTGCACAAGAATTTGAGCCTGGCGAATTTACTCTATGCTTCAGAAGAAATAGTTTTTTGGGAGGAAGAAGAAGAATTATTCGATGATAAAAACAACGACAGAAGTCGTCCTTATATAAAAGTCAATTCGAACAGGTATAACTGTTTGAACAGACACAACTGCTCGGACAGTTATGTCTTTTGATATTTATCCGAATTAATAATTAAATTAAATGATATTAACTTCCAAAAATTAAATTCGGATTTAATCAACAGAGCCCCAAGGCCCAAGGCCCAATCTTTGACTTTTATTAAATATATATATTAATATATATATATATATATATATATATTTCTATTGAAAAACCCAATAGAAAGCCCATCAAGCCCATATTAGGCCTATCATCCATTTAATGAGTCACATGGGTGTTTTCATATAAAGACTCACATATTTAATGCTTCTTCAATGTGGGATAAATACCACACAAGTTCTAACAATATCCCACATTTTATATTCAAACTCTAATAATACCCCACATTTGAATAGAAAATAAGATAATAAAGAGGAACTTATTTTACTATTTTCAAGAAACGAAATATGATAGGCATCAGAAAATGTGTCTTTTGGACTTGAACCTTTCGTAGTGAGTATTTATCGGACTTATTTTGTGGGTAGTGAACTTTAGTCTTGAACTAACCACGTTTTGTAGTAAATCGAGACAACAAATATCACACATATCATATCTATACATAGTTCAATTCTTATGGTTGTGTTCATTTCGGTCTTGAACAAATCCTTCTTCATGAGTATTTTAGAGAACGTAGCCATCTCAGTTCTCAAAGATGCGACCCCACATCAATCTCATATAGGTAATGTCAATCAAGAATAGTCCGTATTATTCCACTTTAAAAGTTATTAGCATTATTAAGAATAAATAAATATTCAACCCTTAATCGTCAACGGAACAGCACACTTAAATTCATCATAGGAATGAGCATATATGTGTGGTTATGCTCCTTGAGTCTTCCCCAACTAGTTTGCCTATTGAACCTAGACCATGGGATCTCCAATGTTGCTAGGTTAGGTTTTCGCCAAGTAATGACTCATTGTATTGGCTTTAAGCCCATTCCCCTCGATGTAAATACTACTTGCTCTCTATTTAGGCCTTTTGTCAAAGGATCTGCTATATTCTCCTTTGACTTTACATAGTCGATGGAAATAATTCCATTCTTGAGCAAGCCTCGTATTGTCTTGTGATGACGCCTTATATGCCTTGATTTGCCATTGTAGATTTGGTTCTTCGCTTGTGTAAGAGCAGCCATACTATCACAATGTATGCAAATGGCAGTAACAGGCTTTGGCCATAACGGAATACCCTCTAGGAAGTTTTTGAGCCATTCCGCTTCTTCGGCGGCTTTATCTAAGGCTACAAACTCTGCTTCCATAGTTGAACATGTATTCACTGTTTGCTTTGATGACTTCCAAGATACGGCTGCACCTCCAAGTGTAAATACATAACCACTTGTGGACTTACTTTCCGAATGATTGGAAATCCAATTAGCATCACAATATCCTTCTAATACGGGAGGATATTTTGTATAATGCAATCCATAATTCATTGTATGTTTTAGATATCGGAGCACTCTCACTAGTGCATCCCAATGATCTTTCCCGGGATTGTGTGAGTAACGACTAAGTCTACTCACACTATATGCTAAATCCGGTCTTGTACAATTCATTATGTACATCAAGCTTCCAAGAACTTGAGTATACTCCAATTGAGACACACTTTCTCCTTGATTCTTCTTAAGGTGACTAAAGGGATCAAATGGAGTAACAACCGGCCTATCATCATAATGTCCAAATTTTCTAAGGACTTTCTCCACATAATGGGATTGAGTAAGTATGTAACCATCTGAATTCCTTTGAATTCGAATACCAAGAATTACATCCGCTACTCCCATATCTTTCATATCAAAAGAGGAGTGCAACATTGTCTGGGTTTGATTAATTACATCCGTATTCGTTCCCATAATAAGCATATCATCCACATATAAACATATAATGACACATGCATTTCTACATTGTTTAACATAAACACATTTATCACATTCATTTATTTGAAAACCGTTTGATAAAAGTGTATTATCAAACTTCTCATGTCATTGCTTTGGAGCTTGTTTAAGGCCGTAAAGGGACTTAACCAATTTACACACCTTATTCTCTTGACCTTTAACAACAAACCCTTCAGGTTGGTGCATGTATATTTCTTCATCCAATTCACCATTCAAGAATGCAGTTTTCACATCCATTTGATGTATTTCCAAATTGTGAACAGCCGTTATTGTCATTAACGTTCTTATAGACGTAATTCTTGTTACCGGTGAATAAGTGTCAAAGAAGTCTACACCTTCTTTTTGACGATACCCTTTGGCTACGATACGAGCCTTGTATTTCTCTATGGTACCATCGGATCTCAATTTCCTCTTGAAAATCCATTTATGGCCTATTGGTTTATGTCCTAGAGGTAAATCAACCAATTTCCATGTATTATTTTGCATAATGGATTCTACTTCACTTTGAATAGCCCCTTTCCAATAAGGTGCTTCCGATGATTCCATAGCAGCCTTATATGTTTGAGGTTCTTCTTGAATAGCAAAGGTCATATAGTCAGGTCCAAAATCTTTGACTATTTTTTCACGTTTACTTCTTCTTGGTTCTAGAGCTTCATCTTGAACCGTAGAAGTATTGTTTTCATCAGTTTCGGTGCTTTTGTTTAATTCATTTTGAGACAACGTATTGTTACACGTTTTTTTCCTTGGATTAGATTTCTCTTTATCCTTATAAGGAAATATATTCTCAAAAAATTCTGCCTCGGCAGATTCCATGATTGTGTTTTTGTTCACATCCTCCACATCAGACTGGTAAACCAAAAATTTATAAGCTGCACTATTCTTGGCAGGGCCAATATATATGCAATCTATTGTTTTTTGTCCAAGTTTAGTTCTTTTGGGTAAAGGAACTTGAACTTTAGCAAGACAACCCCACACTTTCATCGTTTTAAAAGTAGGCAATCGTCCTTTTCATAACTCATAAGGAGATTGATCACTTTGTTTATGAGGAATTCTATTTAATATCATATTTACAATAATACAAGCCTCACCCCACAAACTATGTGGTGCTCCCGAAGTAATTAACATTGAATTTATCATATTTTTCAATGTTCTATTCTTCCTTTTGGCAACTCCATTTTGTTGTGGAGTATATGGGGTTGTAGTTTGATGCACAATACCATGAGCAGAACAAAATTCAGCGAAGTCATTGGATTCGTATTCTCCTCCTCTATCAGACCTTAGAATTTTTATTCTTTTCTCAAGTTGATTCTCAACTTCGGCTTTGTATGTTTTGAACATGTTTAAAGCCTCATCCTTGGTATGTATCAAGTATACATAACAATATTTACTGCAATCATCAATAAATGATATATAATAGTTCTTTCCTCCACGTGATGGAGTTGCTTTGTAATCACACAAATCACTATGAATTAAACCAAGTACTTCATTGGATTTCTCCACGGATTTATGAGGATGACCTGCATATTTAAATTCTACACAGATCTCACACTTAGTCAATTTGTTCATAGAACATTTTGGCAGCATGCCTAATTTTATCATTCTTTGTAAAGAACAAAAATTAACATGACCTAATCTAGAATGCCATAAAGAAGAAGACTCAACCATGTACATAGAAGCAGTGCTAGTGCCTGCATTATTATTATTAATAATACCATCATTCATAGTAGGTGCAACATTAAGCTTAAAGAGCCCTTCATAGAGGTAACCCTTTCCTACATACATCCCACCCTTGGTGAGAAATAATTTGTCTGATTCAAATACAAGTTTGAATCCTTTGTTGCTTAGAACAGGACCAGAAACTAGATTCTTATAAATTTCAGGCACATGTAACACATTAGTAAGCACAAGATCTTTCCCGGAAGTGAGTTTCATAATCACCTTCCCTTTTCCTTCCACCTTTGCAGTAGTGGCATTCCCCATGAACAATGATTCTCCATCGTTGATTGGTTGGTATGAAGAGAACATCTCCATTGAAGAGCATACATGCCTTGTAGCACCAGTATCAACCCACCAATCAACAACATTGGTAACCAGATTTGCTTCAATCACTCCAATGAATTGATTTTCAGACTCAGCAAAGTTTGCTTGGTTGGAATTTCCAGAACCACCAGTACCTCCATGATCTTTCTTGAGGCGACACTCCTTTGCTCTATGCCCTAGTTTTCCACACACCCAACACCCTCCAATTTGTGGCTTCTTGAAAGCTTTGGACTTCTGTGGGGCGAGAGGGTTCTTTCCAGCAATAAAAGGAGGCTTGGCAACAACACCTTGCCTTTATTTTTCTGAAACTTAGCCTTTGATGAACTTCCTCCAACCATATTTGCAGTTGGCTCCAAGGAAATAGCATCAGCCCTTTCATTCTTCCGGTTATCCTCTTCAACTCGAAGTTTAAGAACCAATTGCTCAAAATTCATACCCTCGGTTAAATGTTTCAGATATATTTTGAAATCTTTCCATGAAGGAGGTAATTTCTCAATCACAGAACCAATAAGGAAATTCGGGTTAAGACTCATACCTTCCACATCTAACTCATGAACAATGACTTGGAGTTCTTCCACTTGCTTGCCAACAGACTTGGCATCGCTCATCTTGAAATTCAGAAACTTGCCAATGACAAACTTCTTGGAACAAGCAACTTCAGTCTTCTACTTGTTCTCCAATGATTCCCACAATTCCTTTGTCGTCTTGAAGGTAGAATAAATATCATACAAGGAATCGTCCAAAGCATTGAGGATGTAGTTTTTGCAACTATACTCATTGTTGTTCCAAGTCTCACTAGCCTTCAGATTTTCGGCCCTTTGAGCATCCGTTGGAGCATTATCCCCTTCTCCTTCCGGCAGAGCCTTTGGAGCCTCGGCAGTGAGAACACTTGCCACATGAAGTGTTGTCAAATAGAACAACATCTTCTGTTGCCAGCGTTTGAAATCCGACCCCTTGAATTTCTCGGGTCTCTCAACATGATTTTTCAGAACAGACACAGATTGATCCATCTCTACACAATAGAGAATTTATATCTTAGATTGTTAGAACCAATCCAATATCCGTTCAAACAGTATATATATATATATATATATAACAACGAAATTAAAACGAAATTGAAAAATTACAACGAAATAAGATGAATAACACTAACTTGATTGATCAGATAGAGACATGTCTTGCAGTGACCTAAGCCAGAAATTTGTCCCCGCTTGTGCTGCAGATTCGGACGTCTATCTAGAGGATTCAACTATCTGGTTCAAGTTCTTGCACAAGAACTTGACCATGGCGAATTTACTTTATGCTTCAGAAAAAATAGTTTTTTGGGAGGAAGAAGAAGAATTATTCGATGATAAAAACAACGACAGAAGTCGTCCTTATATAAAAGTCAATTCGAACATGTATAACTGTTTGAACGGACACAACTGCTAGGACAGTTATGTCTTTTGATATTTATCCGAATTAATAATTAAATTAAATGATATTAACTTCTAAAAATTAAATTCAGATTTAATCAACGGGGCCTAAGGCCCAATCTTTGACTTTTATATATATATATATATTTCTATTGAAAAACCCAATAGAAAGCCCATCAAGCTCATATTAGGCCTATCATCTATTTAATGAGTCACATGGGTGTTTCCATATAAAGACTCACATATTTAATGTTTCTTCAATGTGGGATAAATACCACACAAGTTCCAACACTTTCAACTCTCTTCCTAGCGGTCGAGCATTTTCGCTCCCTCTTAGATGAGTGTGAAGGAACATTAAGATAATGGCCGGATGCGCCCACGTAACGCCAATGTAATGGCAGTAATTTCTTCTATGAAAGGTTTATTCACCCCTACAGAAAGACACATTAACAACGAAATCAGAATCTGCCCAATTTCGTAGGTCAACTTCCACGGGATCTGCAGGATAGCTCACTCGTTGGAAAATTGTGAAATTGGTACCATTGGAAAGGTCTCTGTGTCTACTTTCCAGGGAAACTAACCATTTGATCACACTTATCATATTGAGTGAGTTATGGCTATTTTCGTAAAGTAGGACGGATCTGTCCGAGAATCTGTTTTGGCAGAACAGTCAACTTCGACAGAGCTTTGTGATCAGCTCAAGAGGAACTAGGTTATGGACCTTGTATGGTTGGAAAGCTACGTGTGTCTAGTTTCCAGAACTTTTTAAGGTTCATCCATACCTATTGTATTGAAGACGTTATGACTGTTTAAGTATACGAAGGTCATGCCACGCGCGAATCTGATTTTCAACGCGAACTTATGTTTTGAGTTGTTAGGCAATCTTCTCCTTAAAGATCAAAATAACGCTAAGTATAGCAGGTCTGATCTAAGGGTAATGTAGCTGGATTTAATGACTAAATCGTTGCCCAACTCTACTTTTGAAGTATGTGAAGTGCATTGGCTTGTGCCGTTTATCTGTACTCTGAGATTGAGTTACCAATCAAGGGGAGTCGTTGTATAGACATTAGGAGAAGTCTACATGCATCAAATGTTATCTTCAATTGTAGTTGGTGCGTTATGCTCTTTTTCCTTTCGTCCAAGTCTTTTGTTTTACCCATGAGGTTTTTGTTTTACTTGGCAAGGTTTTTACCGAGGCAACACCATAAGCACCATATCGTATTAGGGACGCAACATAAGGGGGAGTGTTTAAGGAAATTATATTTTCGTCCTTCTGTTATGTGTCTTGCCCTAATACACGTAGGATTGGTTAATCCAGTTTCCTTATTAGAATAGATTACAGTTGATAGATCTTCTAGATCTTTCGGGAGACTCTATGTAATGCCTATAAATAGGCTTTTCTATCAATGAATGAGTAGACTGTTATTCTTGTTATCTTTTCTCCTTCAACACTTAAAAGAAATAGCCCACATTAGTAGGCACATATATAACTAGTTATGTGCCACCGAAAAAAAATAATAATAATACATGGCACACCCTACACGGGTACGCATATTAGGCGTGGTAAAGAATAGTAGTATAATATTAGACAATTGATCTCGTCTGTCGTATTTTTGAAATCACTAGGACAGATCCTATGAAACCCTAGTCTTGTTCTATCTCTCTCTAAATGGTGAAAGGTACACCATGAGGTCTTAGGCCTTAACCGTTGAGAGTTTAGAATAATCTTAGAGCGATGTACGTTACTATGTTTTTTTAGTTCTCATGTCTGCCTTGTTAATTTTGAACACCTTTGCGGTTTGATTTTTCATTTTGTAGTATGTACTTAATTTGCATTAAGCTTTTGCTATGTGTCTTAAGCAATCTTCGGATTGTTCATGCTATGTGTCTTAAGGTTTCAATATTAGTATGATTTATTCTAGAAGCCTAGACTGTATATTATTATTCATGCCAAAAGAAACTCATGTAACAGTCCGGCCCAGTCCATTGAGATATTGTCCATTTTGGGCCCAACGACCCTCACGGTTTTGCTCTTGAGGTTTCACCCCAAAACGCGTCTCGATGTAAGGTGCTAGCTCTGCACATATAAGCATAGCAACTTGTCTCCCCCGGGCGATGTGGGACGGATGCACCTACTAGCTTGTTTGCCTAGTTAGGTCATCACAATTCACCCCCCTTTAGGGCCCGACGTCCGTGTCGGCACACTTCCGGCCGGGGACAGGCTCTGATACCAAATGTAATAGCCCGGCCCAGTCTATTGAGATATTGTCCGCTTTGGGCCCAACGACCTTCACAGTTTTGCTCTTGAGGTTTCATCCCAAAACGCGTCTCGATGTAAGGTGCTAGCTCTGCACATATAAGCATAGCAACTTGTCACCCCGGGCGATGTGGGACGGATGCACCTACTAGCTTGTTTGCCTAGTTAGGTCATCACAACCCAGGCCACTGAGAATTATACTTGTATCAATCGAGCGCTGCATTCATTCTATACAAACCCCCGCCGTTCCCGTTCGCTTTGTTCTGTCTCTCTCTCCAAGTATGTTGTCCCTTCCTTCCTTTCCTCGATGACGTTCCTCTCCAAGTCTCGACCTCCGATCTGTGTTATCACCGGTGCCCCCGCCGACGTCGTCGATTCTAACCGCTAAGCCATCACACCTCGATGTCATTCATCCCCTCCCTCGCCTCTTAGCTTCCCAATACCCTAGCCTCCGAGCTCACCAGAACCCCACAGTCATGATCACCGCCCTCCTCTCCTCTCGAGCCAGTAGGGTAATCATGAGATAGGTAATTTTATTTTCACTGCGTTGGTTTTTTTTTTTTTTTAAGTTTGCTAACCTAACCTCTGTTAGCCTATGTTAGCTGGTTCATGTACACCATGGTGCACTGAATCCGCTCCGATATAAACTAGTACAGTAACAACTTGCTTATGGGGCTACAGAAAAAATCCATTAATAGTACGTGCATGCAGCGACAAGAACACGCAAAATAAAGCATACTCTAAACATCAATTGTCACGCCCCGGTTCTTAAGTTATTTTACGGTTATTTACTTTGGTATTATTTTGGTCTTTTACCATTTTAAGTAACCGTTTACTATTTAAGACTCCAAAAGTTGACTTTTGCTTCTATTTGGAATTTGGGAAAACTTTCTTCATGACAGTCGTAGAGGATGTTATTACGAGTTCGTACACATGCTATGCGTTAAAATCGGAGTTAGCATGGAAAAGTTATCAATTAAAAATGTAAGTTTTATTGGGGTATTATTTTGGGGTGTTAAATTTTGGAGTTGGGTTATGTTTAAGTTGGACCAGGCCCTTGTTTTTGGTCAAAGCCCAAAATCATCTCTCTCTCTCTCTCTCTCTCTCTCTCTCTCTCTCTCTCTCTCTCTCTCTCTCTCTCTCTCTCTCTCTCTCTCTCTCTCCCGCACCCGCTCCCGATTCCTCCTCCCTGCCGGAAATTCATTTCGTTCGTCCAACGCCGTCCGGCCACCGTTCACCGCTGCACCGGTCCCAAACGGTCGGCCTCCGAACCAGCTTCCATTCTAGACCGGTGGCAGCCTCCCTAGCGCCGTCGTGAAGGACAAATCAACCCCAGAAGGTCCGACTGCCGTGGTGGTTTTCTCATCGGAACTTCCTCCTCCAGCCGCCATAGCCGGAGCTGCTAGGCTCAAAAGGAAGCCCTCCTCCCGTACGTTCATCCCACCAAAGGACTCCCTCCCTCTTGAGCTAAGTAAGAAGAAATCGGTGAAGGAAATTCTAGGGCTTATTAGATGTTTTCGTTCGATTGGCATAGTTAGGCTTGGAATTGGTGTTTGTGCTAGTTAGCAAAGATGTAGAGGAGATTGAGAGGAAGATGCTGTTAAAATTTGGTAGCTATTTGAGGTCGTCGGAGTCGGCCGCCGGCCGCCGGAGCCGCTGTTTTATTGATCCCGGAGCCACGCATTCATTTATGTCTAGTAGATTTGCCCTCCATGCAAATGTGCCATCATCGTCTCTTCCAGGCGAGTGGCATATGTCTCTACCCTCCGGTGAGGTGATGAGAATAAATTAGGTGTTTAGTGGTTGTGAAGTATTGGTGGAAGGGACTAAGTTTAAAGCGGATCTAATCCCTTTAGATATTGTGGAGTTTGATGTGATCTTGGGAATGGACTTTTTAGAGGCTTATAGAGCTTTGGTAGATTGTTTCCAAAAAGAAGTGGTGCTTCGAAGTCCAGATGGATTTGACGTTGCATTTCAAGGAGAAAGAGATGTTATTTCGAGTTGCTTGATATCAGCTATTACTGCTAGGAAATTGTTAAATAAAGGATGTCAGACATATTTAGACCACATTGTGGATACAAGTATGGGAGTGTTGGGAGTAGAGGATATCCCTGTAGTAAGAGAGTTTCCAGATGTTTTTCCCGAGGAGTTGCTTGGTTTGCCTCCTGTAAGGGAGATAGATTTTTCTATCGAGTTACTTCCCGAAACTATGCCTATCTCTCAGGCACCTTACATAATGGCTCCAGCAAAATTGAAAGAGTTGAAGACTCAACTGCAGGAGTTGGTAGATAAGGGTTTTATTCGGCCTAGCAGGTCTCCATGGGGTGCTCCGGTGTTGTTTGTTAAGAAGAAAGATGACACCATGAGACTATGCCTTGATTATAGGAAGCTAAATCAAGTCACAGTGAAGAATAAAAATCCGTTACCCCGTATTGATGATTTATTTGATCAGTTGAGGGGTGCTTCTGTTTTTTCAAAAATTGACTTGAGATCTGGTTATCATCAGTTGCGGATCCGAGAGAATGACATAGCCAAGACTGTTTTTCGATCACGCTATGGTCATTATGAGTTTGTGGTGATGCCTTTTGGACTTACTAATGCACATGCTGCGTTCATGGATCTCATGAATAGGGTGTTTAGTCCATATCTTGACCGCTTCGTGATCATATTCATAGATGACATTTTGGTTTACTCAAGAAGTAAAAAGGAGCATGTCAAACATCTAAGAATGATATTGCGGACTTTGAGAAAGGCTCAGTTGTATGCCAAGTTCAGCAAGTGTGAATTTTGGCTGGATAAAGTGGGGTTCTTGGGTCATGCAGTTTCGGCTGAAGGTGTTAGTGTGGATCCCCAAAAGGTGGAAGCAGTGTCAAATTGGAGAAGACTCACCACTGTGACGAAGATTTGTAGTTTCTTGGGATTAGCAAGCTATTATCGACGCTTTGTGCAAGACTTTTTCAAAGATTGCTGCTCCACTTACAAGATTGACCAAGAAGGGAGTTAAATTCGAATGGTCATATCAGTGTGAGCAAAGTTGTCAAGAATTAAAGAATCGCCT
The DNA here is from genome assembly GCA_009720345.1 of Fragaria iinumae. Taxonomy (NCBI): domain Eukaryota; kingdom Viridiplantae; phylum Streptophyta; class Magnoliopsida; order Rosales; family Rosaceae; genus Fragaria; species Fragaria iinumae. Next base: position 16,150,789 of record CM019117.1, on the reverse strand, counting down.
GACTAGTGCTCTTGTTTTAGCACTACCAGATGATAGTGGGGAGTATGTGGTTTATTGTGATGCTTCTAAACGAGGTTTAGGCGGGGTATTGATGCAGCATGATCGAGTTATTGCCTACGCTTCTAGGCAATTGAAGCCGCATGACGTGAATTATCCCACTCATGATTTAGAGCTTGAAGCAGTAGTTTTTACTCTCAAGTTGTGGAGACACTGTCTTTATGGAGCCAAGTGTCAGATTTTTACCGATCATAAGAGTTTTCGGTATGTGTTCACTCAAAGAGAGTTAAATATGAGGCAGAGAAGGTGGATGAAATTAATCAATGATTATGATTGCACTATTGAGTATCATCCTGGAAAAGCTAATGTGGTAGCTGACGCTCTTAGTCGAAATCCCACCATATCTTTGTCTCACCTGAGAATGGTTAAAGTTCCACTTCTTTTTGAGTTGCAAGCTACAGGGGTGGATTTAGCGGTGGATGAAGTGGGTGCCTTGGTAGCTAGTTTCCATGTGAGGCCAGTTTTGGTTGATAAAGTGCGGGAGGCGCAGTATCATGATCCTTCCATTGTTCGGTTGATTGAAAGAGCAGCGAATGGAGCCGCCGTGGATTTTTCGGTAAGAAGAGATGGAACTTTATTGTTTAAAAATAGGCTTTGTGTTCCAAAGAGAAATGAAGAGTTAAAGATAGAGATAATGGAGGAAGCTCATAGTTCTGCATATGCTGCTCATCCGGGTAGTACAAAAATGTATCGGACTTTGAAGGATTATTATTGGTGGCCAAACATGAAGAGGGAAATGGCAGCTTTTGTAAGTAGGTGTTTGATTTGTCAGCAAGTGAAAGCTGAAAGGCAGAAACCTTCAGGATTGCTTGAGCCGTTGCCTATTCCAGTATGGAAGTGGGACCACATCACCATGGATTTTGTTTTCAGTTTACCTCGTACCCGTGAGGGGCATGACGGTATTTGGGTGATTGTGGATAGACTCACCAAATCTGCACATTTCTTGCCGGTGGGAAGAAGTATACACTGGATAAATTGGCTGAGCTTTATGTGAATGAGATCGTGAGACTTCATGGTGTACCGGAATCGATAGTGTCAGATCGGGATCCTAGATTTGCTTTTAAATTCTGGGGAGCTCTTCAGGCAGCTTTAGGTACCCGACTACACTTCAGCACTGCTTTTCATCCTCAAATTGATGGGCAATCAGAGAGGACTATTCAGACTTTGGAGGATATGTTGAGATCTTGTGCCTTGTAGTTCAGGGGGAGTTGGGATAAGAACCTATCTTTGATGGAGTTTTTTTACAACAGCTACCATTCTAGTATTGGTATGGCTCCATTTGAGGCACTTTACGGGAAACAATGTCGTACACCTTTGTGTTGGAATGAAGTAGGAGAAAGAGAACTTTGTGGTCCTGAGTTAATCCATGATACTAATGAGAAGATTAAAGTGGTCAGAGATAGACTCAAGGCCGCTCAGAGTAGGCAAAAGAGTTATGCAGATGTTCGCAGAAAGGACCTTGAGTTCCAAGTGGGTGATTGGGTGTTCTTGAAACTTTCTCCTTGGAAAGGGATAATACGTTTTGGTAAGCGTGGGAAGCTTAGTCCGAGGTATATTGGGCCTTATGAGATAATAGAGCGAGTTGGCTCACTTGCTTATCGGTTACTTTTGCCTCCAGAATTGTCCAGGATACATAATGTGTTTCATGTATCCATGCTTCGCAAGTATATTATCGATCCCTCTCATGTGTTGCAAGAGCAGCCAATTAGTTTGACGAGAGATTTGACCTATGAAGAGGAACCGGTACAGATTCTTGACCGAAAGGAGCAAGTACTGAGGAACAAGACAATTCCACTTGTTAAGGTGCTTTGAAGAAGTCATCAAGTAGAGGAAGCTACTTGGGAATCAGAGGAACAAATGAGGCAGCAATATCCCTACCTTTTTGTTTGACAGTTATGTTAATTTCAAGGACGAAATTTTTATAAGGAGGGGAGAATTGTCACGTCCCGGTTCTTAAGTTATTTTACGGTTATTTACTTTGGTATTATTTTGGTCTTTTACCGTTTTAAGTAACCGTTTACTATTTAAGACTCCAAAAGTTGACTTTTGCTTCTGTTTGGAATTTGGGAAAACTTTCTTCATGAAAGTCGTAGAGGATGTTATTACGAGTTCGTAGACATGCTATGCGTTAAAATCGGAGTTAGCTTGGAAAAGTTATCAATTAAAAAGGTAAGTTTTATTGGAGTATTATTTTGGGGTGTTAAATTTTAGAGTTGGATTATGTTTAAGTTGGACCGGGCCCTTATTTTTGGTCAAAGCCCAAAATCATCTCTCTCTCTCTCTCTCTCTCTCTCTCTCTCTCTCTCTCTCTCTCTCCCGCACCCGCTCCCGATTCCTCCTCCCTGCCGGAAATTCATTTCGTCCGTCCAACGCCGTCCGGCCACCGTTCGCCGCTGCACCGGTCCCAAACGGTCGGCCTCCGAACCAGCTTCCATTCTAGACCGGTGGAAGCCTCCCTAGCGCCGCCGTGAAGGAGAAATCAACCCCGGAAGGTCCGACTGCCGTGGTGGTTTTCTCATCGGAACTTCCTCCTCCGGCCGCCATAGCCGGAGCTGCTAGGTTCAAAAGGAAGCCCTCCTCCCGTACGTTCATCCCTCCAAAGGACTCTCTCCCTCTTGAGCTAGGTAAGGAGAAATCAGTGATGGAAATTCTAGGGCTTATTAGATGTTTTCGTTCGATTGGCATAGTTAGGCTTGGAATTGGTGTTTGTGCTAGTTAGGAAAGATGTAGAGGAGATTGAGATGAAGATGCTGTTAAAATTTGGTAGCTATTAGAGGTCGCCGGAGTCGGCCGCCGCCGGCGGCACTGCTGTTTGGGGAATTTTTATGGTTTTAGATGTGGAATATTAAGGGGAGGTTAATGATGTGAATTTAGGAATTTTTTGAGGAATTTTGGATAGGTTTGGGATTTTTCGAAGTTTGGTATTTTGGCCGTTAATTGGGATAGAATCCGGCCGTTAGATTATTGTTGTTTCGGCCGTAGAAGGTGGATTTAAGGCCGCCGATATTTGTGGTGAAGTTTGGACGGTATCAATTTTAAGATTTGCAAAGTTGGGCAAGAATGAGAGTAGATAAGGCCACATTTAATTTTGCCTATTTTTATATAAGCGTTGGTATATATTTGAGAATTTAATTATGTTCTTGGATCAGGACATGATGAAGCTCGAGCAGAAGAGGCTTCGGACCGACTTCAGGCTTAGGCCTAATTTGTGAGTGGACTTTTGGTTTAAATAATGTGCATGCAATTGTTTATTTGGTTGGAGCATTGGTCGTCATTTTTATCTGACGATTTTACTCATTGTGGTGAGTTACTGAAAAGCGTAGTAGCCTTATATAAGTGTTTAATTCATATAGGGGGTATGGACACATATTTTTATACCCGTCTGTCCATCTTAATGGCGTAGTGTATCACCGTATTAAGGCGTGACGTGAGTGTTGGACGCGAGCGTAGTAGCCCTATATAGATTATTATTAATTTATATAGGGAGTATAGGCAAGTGTAAATACATACATATTTTGATATTTATAGTTTTGAGCTGAATAGGCTCGATATTTATGAGATAAGAGAATTATCGTTTGAGACATGCATTCGTTTTCTTTGAATTAAAATTGGGAAAGCATAAATGTTGAAAAATATTTTCTTTATTTATTTTTGTCCACTCACTCTAATTTTTGCGAATGTTTTTCCCCTGGGCTTTTCGTTTTAAAAATGTTCAGTCTGCAGAGTTCAGGTTAGTACGAGTAGGAGACGACGAGGCGTAGTTACATATTTCTCGGCCACATTTCACCAGCAGGTTACCTGTTTAACCTACTAGGGTATTTTCTGGCTCCTCTAGTAGTTAGTAGCTCTGAATACTCTTTGGGGTTCATCGTATAATTTTTCTGGTGGTGTGCTAAGACTTATGTTTTATTTTAGAATATACGAAGTTTGTAATTATATTCTCACTTTCGTATAATTGTGGGTTGTTTTGGAGGATGCTCAATAATATTTAGGAAAGTAACACTTTAGTTTTCTAGGTTAGGGTTGTCCATTTTCAATGGAGGTTTACCTAGCTTATCGGTAAATTTTCCTTGAAGATGGTCCCCGCAAGACTTACTTCAGGTTTCAGGATGAAATTCGGGGTGGGTCTTGACATCAATACTACATTGAAATTAGTAAACACGTCTTTTTACACCCGTTGACCTTAATTTTACTACAAAAGATCGGTTGTTTATAATATTTAGGGCTCGATAGCTAGGCTTAATTCTTACAAGAGTCCTGGACTCCGTTAACTTGGCTTATGCTACACTAAACCTAACCCACGTTTGTTGCTTGTAAGACTAAAGAGCATGATAATAAGCAAAACCAAGAACATCAAAATGAAAGGCATTTTACCTGCAAAAACCAAAATCCCAGATGAAAGGGTAGCATAACAGAATACATATATCATTTATAATAAACAAATGTGTTATATGAGTCTTTTCTGGGCTTATTGGCTTTGCTGCCTTCTGAATTATTATCAAGAACAAGAAACCACAGATGAATAAGATTTGTTTGTACCAAAAACTCCCGATCTATTCCGAAAACTCCGGATCTCTTCTCCAATTACGACCAAAATGATTCTTGTAATCCCAAAAAATTGTTGCATTACCCAGGAAGAAGGAAAGACAAAAACAGACCGAGGAGGAAGAAAAAGAAAGAAGAAAATCGAATCAACTATCTTCAATTTTGATCAAATCTAGCAATCCCAAAATGAAACACTGAAATTACCCAGGATCAAGAAGAAACATGGAGGAGGAAAAAGAGAGGAGGAGATGAGGATACGAACCAAAGAAAAAAGAAGACAGATGAACATGCAAGAGAATGAGAAGCAAAAAGAGAGAGAATAGGAATCAACAGAAGAGTAAGGTCTGAGAACTGGGTCTTTCAAAAAATGATAAATTGAATATGATCGAAGAAGAATTGCAGATCGTGATGGAAGTTGATATTCAAGAGCAGAAGAAAATATTTTGGCTTCCAGAGTCCCATGGTTTTTGGGGCCGCTCTGGAAGACGGGTTTGACACGTTTTTTGGACTCTAGAAGCTCATTTAATAGAGTCCCTCTCGTCACCAAACGCTGGTTAGTTTATAATTCATAAAGGAAGTCAGTCCAATCCCGGCTAGTCCCGAGTAACAAACGAGCCCTTATTGTCTACATTAACGACATGCATATTGTACGTTTAACGTATTGTTTACATCTTGAGAATAGGGTTATAAATAAATATTAACAACATGTTAAAAAAAACAATGAATGTCAAATGTAACTTTAAACAACTACGTTTATATATATATATATATATATATAGGCGCACGTCCGTACCGGCCTTAAAGTGCGGACGTGTCTCCATTCGCCACCATACGGCGCCGGCGAGGGCGCGCCTCCACCCCAACAGACTCTAGCAGTGTCCCCGATTACTTTCCCTCCCCGGCGAGTCTGCCGAATTCCAGTTTTTCGGCCAGATCACCCAAAACTTCAAATAAAGTTGATCTGGCCGGAAAACTGGAATTCGGCGGACTCGCCAGGGATGGAAAGTGGTCAGGGACGCTGCTGGTGTCACACCCCAATTTTTGAATGGAATTTTCAAAATATTGGGCATGATAACTCACAATAATACAAATCCCAAGACCTGATCAACAACTTAAAGAAGACCAATCTAAATTTCAGAAATGTAATGTCAACACAACTCAACATCAAGTTAATATTACATTTCATTGTTTACATGAACTTGAAAGTTAAGAAATGAAAACACTCGAAAGAATTTAATGCTGCCTACCAGTATAAAAATATCAAGTATATAACAAACTAAAAACTCTGCCACTATGCCTCCGCCTCAACCTGCTGATCAACACCTGCAGTTCTAACTCTTACACCATGAATTGGTGCACCGGGTTGTAAACAACAAACCCGGTAAGCTAAAAAGCCCGTATGAGTAAATCTTAAATTTAACACAAAACCTCCAACATCCAATTATACCACAAGAGCAAAATATATCAATAATTAAATACACAAATCCAACACTTTTTCAATTACCATATACCCATGAGTCCCAGGTATAATAAATATACCCTTCATGACCTACAACAACAAAGTGTGTACCCATGGGTCCCAGATACCATACAATATCTCACATGACCTACACTGACAGACGGACTAGAGCTCTATTCCTAACCGTAACCAATCACCCGGCCAAAGGCTTGGAACCCGGTTTGACTGTCCAATAACAAATCACAAAATAAAAATAGCATCATAACCGTAACCAATCACCCGATTAAGGGCTTGGAACCCGGTTTGACTATTTAATATCAAAACACAAAAATGATATATAACATCTTAACCGCAACCAATCACCTGATTAAAGGCTTGGAACCCGGTTTGGCTATTTATCCAAAAAATCACAATATCACAACATCATCATTAACAACACAAGGTCACATCGTAAATTATATCCTTCCACATAGATATATTTACATAAACAATTATAGATATTTCACAAGAATAATCTATTCAATAACCAAAATATTATGATCACATGAACCTTAAAAATAATCATAAAATAGGAAAACATGTTTTAACTTACCTATGAGCCGTTGGCGATCAAGCTCATATATTTTAAAATAACAAAAACATAATTTTTTTTTTAAATTATAATTATCATCAAAATCATCAACACAATCATCATCATTTTATCATCATAATCATTATCAACATCACAATCATCATCATAATCATCATCACAATCATCATCATCATAATCATTATCATCATCATAATCATCATCATAATCATCATCACAATCATCATCAAAATGACCATAATAATTTGGTCCAAATGTGAACTTTGGTGAGATTTACTCACCTAAATATTCCCGCTGCGTCTTCACAAAAACACAAGAGCCGAGCTAACCACAACCTCACACATCACCTAAAATCGCACAATTAAAAACCTTAGAAACCAAAATACTAAAGGATAACACAATACCCTTAAACTAACCATTACCTCAAAGGAGAACAATTTCCCAAAGTCATTGAACTCAACGACACAATTGAGCTGCCTCAAATCTTCAAAACCTAAACTCAAACTCAACCAAGCCAAAACAAATAAACCTAAGTCCTAACATGCAAACCTTGCTCAAAACATAGCCAAACTATCACTCAACATGATCACAGCAGCAAGGACTAGCTAACCACAAGAAACTAAGGCCACAACTCAGACGGACGCGCCGCCACAAGCGGCGGCGAGTGAGCCCCACGCGCCACCCCAAAACTTCCGAATTAGGAGAAACTCACAACATGAAACTTATAGATTCAGTATGGTGATCAACTTTAATACCTGGGGTTTTGACTGGTTCGGCCGGGATCGGTCGGAAAACGCCCCAAAACTTCAAAACGAAATCAAAGGTCCACCATGATCGGTCGTGAAGTTTTGAGTGAGATTGCTGCACAAACCTCCGATCGCGATCTCTCCGGCCTTCTTCTTCATTCCAACACCGTCGGGGGAGGTCTGGGATCACGCCGGGGAGAAGAAACGGCGTCGCCGGCGCTGGAATGGTGGAGAAACGGCGGAAATCCGTACGGAAAACCCGTATATATATATATATATATATATATATATATATATATATATATATTTTGATTTGGGGGTTGCCTTAGTTAGATTAGGTAACACACACCCATGCAGAATATATATCCCAACAATTGCCGGACAATTCCACTACATTGTCATGGGGCAAGAACGCGAACATGCACATGGCTTCACCACCGGCTGGGCACCAAGGCCTTATAGGGTTTCAAACTCTAGACTTGGGGGTTCCAAACTAGCCATTCTACTGCCCCACTAATATCCTTAGTGGTTAACAACTACGTTTACTTAGTAAATTGATGTTTTTTTATTTTTATGTTTCAGAGGAGAGAAATTTTATTAACATATCCCTAAATGTTAGTTACACATCTCTATTTTTTATACAAATTATATAAGAGTTTGTGGGTACGTAAAATTACCAAAAAAGACATTCATATCAAAAGTAAATAAAACTTGTTGAAATAAAATATCCGCTTAAAAGTTTTCTTCTTCTATACAAGAACAACGTATGTGAAGATACCAAACCTTATAATTTAAACCTCTATAAATTAATAATGTTGGGACCGGTAAAAAATATTATTTAATCGAGATTGTTAATTTATCGACATCAATTTTGCTAATTCTTTATTTCGGGGCTGGCAAAAAATATTATTTAATCGAGGTTATTAATTTATCAAATATTAAATTATCAAAAGGTAGCTAAGTTTGCTTTGGGTGCTGGTTGGTATGGTCCTATTCCTAATGGGATTTATGGCTTTTTGGCCAATATTTGTAACCTTTGAGTTGTTGGAATGAAATTTACGTCCTTGATCAAAAAAAAAAATTATCAAGGTTTTACTATCGATAGTACAAATTGAACTTTGAAATTTAGATTAAACTGTTCACACATGCTAGGTCGTTCAAACTAAACACCAAACTAGAACATGGGATGATGTTATATATACTCCTCTCTTCTTTTTTTTCTTTTTTTGAATGAATTGAATAGCAGATCTAGAAAAAAAAATGTGTATGTAGTGAATAAGTGATGCATTTTAAATGAGGGTATTGTAGGAAGGTTGAGTATATGTATCTAATAAAATTTTAAAATAATAAAGTCAATAGGTAGTGTATTAAGAATGAGATGTGTATCTAGTAATTAGGGATGTGTTAATAAAATTTCTCTTCAGAGGACATTGTTTCAAAATAAGTATATACCAAAAAGAAAAAAAGGAAACAAAAGTTTTTTTTTTTTTTTTTTGAATAAAACAAAGGTATCTTTATCTCAATTGGAGAGGCTAGAAACCTATATAAGATCAACTCAACATGCCTCCCTACCATAACGTAAACGTAAAAACCAGAACGTTTCTAAAAAGAAAAAAGAAAAAAGAAAAAACGTAAAACCAGGTTAAAGGTTGCCGTTGTTTTGTACAAATCCGCCTCTCTAGAAGCCTCCGCTACTCCTATAAAAAAGACCTCAAGGGCGCTGTTCAACTCATCACTCCCTCACTCGATCCTCAGCAGTATCTCAATTTCTTAGGTAATTAGGGTTTAAGTTTTGGCTTTGATTCTTCTGTAATTAGAGATTGGGTTTTGCCTTTCATTGTAAATCATGATGAAGACGAATCTTATTGATGCATCCGATAGTCAGGACGAGGAAGACGAAGAAGATGAGACAATAACCTACTTCATAAGTCTATATCGAGTTGACGATTTACCAAACAGAGGTATATATATGTAGCTAGCTATCAGCTAATCTATTATCATCTTTGTTTTATTTCTGAACCTCTTATATACTTGCAGATACGACTTGCTATGGAGCTTCTTCAATGACCCGTGGAGTACATATTGGAAACGATGAACGACTTCTTGGGCTTGTTTGAGTTCCCAGTAACTCAACCTCTCAGTTCAAGACAGGCAGCTGAGTAATTGAAAAATTGAAGGGATGGACAAGTTAAGGAGAATGCCTGCGGGGAGCCTTGTCTCTATGCATCCAGACTTGAGATATCTGTTGTTGACAAGACTATGTAACGGTTTAAAATGAGTAAGGTTAAATTGGATTAGTGATTTACCAGGGAGTATGGAAGTATGTATGATCTAAACATTGAGTTAGGTTAAATTGGATTACTGATTTACTAGGGAGTCTGCAATATGACAATTGATTGTAATAACAAGTTAATTAGCTGCTGAGAGTATGATCCTAACATTGAGTTTAAGTTAAATTGGATTAGTGATTTACCGGGGAGTCTGCAATATTATGAGAATTGATTGTAATAACAAGTTACTTAGCCGCTGAAATGATAATCTTAACGGATGCATTACAGTTAATTTGTAAGTTCATTATGGGATACTAGTCTTTCACCCGTGCTTGTGCACACGGAGTTTCATCCCACCTTTCATGGAGTAGTTATCTATAAAAAAATAAGATTATCTAATTTATCCGATTTTAAGTGCAGACATCTTCCATTTTCACTAGACGGTACATAATATCTAGTGGTGTTTTACGGTAAAACTATATTAAATATTATTTTTAGTTTTTTAAGAAATTTCTACTACCTTAGTTTTTTGGGCAATTTAAAAAAAGACTTCATCAATGACACAAAACACGTCTGGTTTTCTAAAAGCATCTTTAGCAATGTTAGCCATTTTACAGTCAAATTTTAGCCAAAATAACTAAAAAGTCATTTTAGCCACGTTATAAATACTTCTACACCGCCACTCTCTATTTCAACTAAAGTATCTTTGATCCCTCACTCAGAAATCAGTATCTCTGATCCCTCAAACCTATGTGCGTCATTTTGTTCTGTAAATAGGGATTAAGTTTTCGCTTCTTTTTTTTATATATATCATGGTGAAGAACTCTGATATGCATCTCCTAGCCATGACGAAGAAGAAGATCATGATGAGACAACCCAGTTCCTAAACATTTTTTTTTATCGAATTGACGATTTACCAAAAGCAGGTACATATATACGTCAATCAATTTATACCTCATTGTTTGATTTCTGAACCTCTTATTTACCATACTCTTGTTTGGACACATCTAGAAACATGTGTGATTAAGATCGAATTCACTGTGATCTGTTTGTAAGAAACATTGATTTTGTGTTGTACTTTTCATCAAGGTTTTCTTAATATTAATTAGAAATATTTATCTTATTTATATCAATTTTAGGATGGAGAAGCTAGTTGAAGCTAATCTGCCCTCAGAAGAGAGATAAGAGCTGTAGACGTCGGCATTGGAACTGCCACAAGTTCTATAAACCAGTTCTTCAACTGAGCCGGTTAAAGATGAAGAAAACACAGGCTAAATTGAGCCAGGTTAAATTGGATTAGTCTTTTACCAGGGAGTCTACTATATGAGAATTCATTGTACCAACAAGCTAGCTAGCTGTAAAAACGATGAATGATCTTAACAGATGTAAAACAGTTTGTAATTTCAATGATTTATTAGTGGATAGTGTACCATGACTTGAGCCGAATTTGTTTTTCCTATACATGCTGGTTTCACAGTGATCCCGGTCCTATTACTGTACTGTACATAGTGCAATTGTTAAGACCAATGTTTATTCAAAAAGAATAATAAAACACCAAGGTAGCAACTGTTAAGCACAAACGTTTTGGTTTAGTAAACGTTAGGGAGGCTGAACCTAGACCTTGGATAAGATCAACTCAAAACCTAAAACCAGAAACCTAATTAAAACCAGATAGTGTCATTGCCGTTGTTTTGTACAAATCCACCTTTCTAGAATCCTCCGCTGCTCCTATAAAATGGAGCTCAAGGTCGCTCAAGTATTCATCTCCTCACTTAGAATCAGTGTCTTCGATCCCCCAGATCTATCCCACCTCACATTTTCTTCTGTAATTGAAGACCAAGTTTTGGCTATCATGGTGAAGATGAGCCCTGACGCAATAGATGATGAGACAACCCATTTGGCCACTTCATATATACACAGTTTATATCGAATTGACGATTTACCAAAGACATGTTCAGGGGGAGGTTTACCAACAGAAACAGGAAAACCAAATTCCCTGCCATGGAAAGGAAGAAGGTGACTTGAGCTGTTGTAAAAGAGTGGAAGTCCACCATTGATGCTGCACTGCCAAGGAATATGAAGAGCCTGATGAAAAAGCTGGTGAAAGCTGTTGACAAAGCTGGTACATTCAGCTCTTGACCCAGATTAAAGGACGAAGAGAAGAAGCGGCAGTAGCAGCAAGAAGACTAAGCCAAACCAAGAGCCAGGGTTATCGGATCAGTGATTTACCAGAAAGACTGCTATATATGATGAGAAATATGCAAATTGATTGTAATAACAAAGTAGCTATTGAAATGGTGATATTTACATATGTAATACAGCTTGTCATTTGAATGATTCACTAGCGAAGATCTATGTTCAACTTGACTCTGTCATGCCTTGTACCAAGTTTGTTTTGCCTTTACATGTTGGTTTCAGATCAGTACGTGATTCACTATTTTTGTCCAGTTTTGATGGCTGCACATGTAGTACAATTGTTCAAATTGTGAAACCCTAAGTCTCGCATATATCTTTTTTTTTTTTGGTCAAGGAAGCCATATATTAAACAAAGCCCAGAAGGCAGAGAAGTACAGCATAAACAAACCTAAGAAAACACAGATTAAACGTAAAAAAAACAGCCGAAAGGAAAAATTGAAGCACTAATAGCTAGCTCGTACAGCTAGCTCCAAATTCATATTAAGGAGGGGCAGGCAATCCATCATTCCTTAAAATTGAAATCAAAGAGTTTGGGGGCCTGTTAGCCCATTCCTGACAGCACAAACTCTGAATAGCAAGCTTGGCCGCTGCGTTTGCAGGGCGGTTGGCTTCTCGTGGAACCCAGTTCCAATGAATACTTCTAAAAAACGGAACCAACTGAGCAACCTTCTTTAGGATTGGGGAGATTCTCCAGCTAGGAGATGAAGAAGAGTCACTTAACGCCTTGATCACTTCCTGAAAATCCCCTTCAACAATTATCTTTTCCAGCTTCAACACCATAGCCATTCGGACTCAATTGCTGAGTTGTGGGAACGAAAAAGACTCGCTCTAGCAATAGATAAACCCATATGGCTGCGAATTATTACTCCCACTCCACTATTAAGATTCGACTCCTTCCAAGCACCATCAAAGTTGATCTTTACTACATCAACAGGAGGTAGAGTCCACAAAGTAGGAGCTCTTGAAATTGACTGAGAAGACTGCAACACAGACACTCTTGCTTCTTCCCAGTTTAACAAACCTCTCTTGATGTTTTCAATGACAAGACTGGGATTTGGGGAGTCATTTTTCATGACCACCGAACATCTGTGTTTCTAGATCTCCCACATGTGCAAACAGACAAAATTAAGAACATCCTCTTTTTCACACGGAAACATAGTAGCATTCTTATGGATCTCCAACAACCATTCCTTAAGATGATAAATTTTCCCCCTATCAGGAGTGTAACCCAGAGAGCACCCAAACCACACAGCTAGAGTCCAAGGGCAGTGTAACAGGCAATGTTCAATGGTCTCTGGCTGATCATCACAAATAGCACAAATTGGGGTTTTCACAATTTTCCTTCTGAAGAGGCTCCACAAGGAAGGCAGGGTGTTCGACAAAGCTCTCCATATGAAGTTTGTAACCTTAGGAGCCATATTTGGCCTCCAAATCAACTTCCAGATTCTGATATCAAAAGAATGAGAAGAGGAAGGCTTCTCTGTGCACGAATTCCCCTGGCTTGCAAACAATTTATGGTAGCCACTTTTTACCGAGTAATTCCCAGACTCTGAATGAGGCCACACCAACAAATCATCATCAGTTGCACTTCCAATTGGAATAGCCTTGATTGTCAAAATATCACTTTCCTCCAAGAAAGGCTCAATATGCGAAATATTCCAATTCCTATCTTCATTATTTACTTCCGACACAGACAAAGCAGTGAAACGATTAGAAGTAATAATGGGTTTAATCATACCCGATTAGAGTTCGTAACCCATCTATCACTCCAAACATCCACATTTCTTCCACTATTAATCTGCCACAAAGCATGCTCACTAATAGTCTCACGTCCTGCTAGGAGGCTGTTCCAAACCCATGAAGGCCGAGACCCTTTCTTGGCTTTCAAGAAAGTGGTGTTAGGGAAATACCTGGCTTTCATAACTTTACCCCACATAGAATTGGGTCTGTTAATCAACCTCCAACATTGCTTGGTCAGCAAGGCCTTGTTATAGGTACGGAGGTTTTTAAAACCAATGCCACCTTCTAACTTACTTTTACACAGAGAGTCCCAAGCCTTCAAATGAAGGTTATCCTTTGAGTCCGAAAAACCCCACCAGAAATTTGAGATATCTGAGTTGAGAGCTTTACACATAGTAACTGGCAAGAGGAAAATGGACATGGGGTAGGAAGGGACTGCCGTGGCCACTGCTTTGATGAGCACCTCCCTTCCAGCTTGAGAGAGCACATTCGCTTTCCATCCCTCCAATTTCTTCTTAATTCTTTCACGAATGTAAGCCAAAGCACTCTTTTTTGAATTTCCCCAAAGAGTAGGGAGCCCAAGATAAACTCCTGCCTTCTCTAAAATAGGGATATTAAGAGCAGAAGCTATCAATTCCTTAAGGTGCAAAGGACTGCAAGCTGGAAAAAAAAATAGACGATTTTTCTAGATTGACCGATTGTCCCGAAGCCTTGCAGTAGGAATCGAGAATAGCTCTAAGAGAAGTGCAGTTTGCAGCGGTGGCTTTGAGGAAGAACAAAGAGTCATCCGCGAACAAGAGATGGGACAAACCAGGACAGCTCATACTTAATTTGATTTGCTGAAGATTATTACTGCTAATAGTTGCAGTGATGGATTTGGAAAGAACTTCCCCCACAATAAGGAGAAGGTAGGGAGAGAGAGGGTCTCCCTGTCTGAGTCCTCGAGTAGGCTTGAAAAACTGGCTCTGCTTCCCATTAATTAGAATGGAGAAAAACACAAAAGAAATAACTCTCATAACCAAACGAACCCAGCCCGGACAGAAGCCAAATTTAAGTAGCGCAGCCTCGAGGAAGTCCCATTCCACCCTATCATAAGCTTTATTCATGTCTAACTTCAAAGCGAACTCATGATCGACCTTTGATTTCTTTAGCTTCAAGTAATGGTAGGCTTCGTGGGCAAGAATAAGGTTATCTTGAATTTGACGACGCGGCACAAAAGCATTTTGATGCTCCGAAATTAGCTGAGGGAGAATTGGCTTCAGTCTGTTTGCAAGCAGTTTGGAAATAATCTTGATGGAGCTGTTACATAAATTGATTGGCCTGAACTAACCAACATTCTCCGGATGAGAGACTTTTGGAATTAAGACAATATTTGTCTTGCATATATCACTAGTTAAAAATCAACAAAATTTGTAGCAATCAAAGACCTTCACAATTTCAATCTAAATCCCTTGTGTCCGTTTTTATGTTTGTTTTACTTACGGAATCGGAAGATTTCAGTTTAGAACAGGTAAAGGGTGTTGGTCATTCAAACAAAAAAATTAAGATCAGTCTTGATGACCTTTTTCTGATCGAATTACATCAACAATTGCTTCGAAATAATAGTTACATATGATGATTGGATATCAAGTTCCTCTAGTAACTTATAGGTAATGGTGACATTTGGATAGTGAATCTCGTGGTGTTGTGTCTTGGTTTAACGATGGCATTCAGGCTTAAGTTTACTCGTGTAATTGTGGAATCTGATTCATGTATTATCGTGATTTGATAGAGGGGACGAGGTTCATCCTCTCCGTAAGTTATTATTGAGTAGCAAAGCTCTTATAGAACTGTCAAATAGAAATGTCTCCAAGTAAATGTACCGTGGTTGTCAATGGGTTGCTCAAATAGTACATGGTTGAGATCCCTCCAGCCATATTTCAGACAAACTTTAGGAATTCACATACTTTTGAGCCATGAAAACGAACAGCGCGCCTCAGTTTTTCTATACATTCCTCCACAACCAACATTTCCACCGAGTCACCGGAGCTCTGCCTTTGTTACTACCATCGTTTGTTACCACCTTCGCCTTCACGCCCAAGGCTGCTCTGTTGCTCGTGGTTAACACAAGTTATATGTGTAGCAATACACAGTTTCTCACCATCCAAAAAGAAAACAGAAGGAAGTGGACAAGTTAAAATATATGTTTTGCGACTCCACTGCCTAATGTCAGATCTCACAGCCGATGAAAAGATGAGAGAGCCTGTGGTTCAGTACCTTGAGAAGCTGGGAAAATTTTAGGATGGCGAGGTGCCACTGTGGAACACTAATTAACGAGGCAGTTTCTAACTGAAAGAAAAAACTCATAAAAGAGCCTAAACATGCCAAATGGTGACCACATATGTATTAGTATACCAACTTCCAGTATTAGGAAGGTTGGTCTACCACAAGAGACTGAACTACCATTGATGCATGTTTCAGCACACTTGAGACTTCAAAAAAACCTAATAATAGCTCAATGTTACCTGATAAGACCCGCTAGGGGGAATATCTGTAGCACCATACCAACATAATACAGCCACTACATGAACCTTTATTTGGATCACTACATGCCGTTGGCAAGGAAATGCAATCAGCAGGAAACATCAAATATCAAGGGGTAATAGAGTCTTAAGTGATAGAAATTTGATATGGAAATTTTATGAGTAACAAAGTATCAAATGCAACTCTATCGCCACACTTCTCCAGCTTTCTTAAAGATAACTATGGCATTTGAAACTGGCTTTTCTTTTTTCAACTTGTGTACAACACTCAGCTGCTTAGATGGATAATATATGATCATGTACTTCAGAGCCGGAGCATTCCCAAGTATATACCTTGCTAAGTGCATTGCGTTTGAACCCTCACAAAGATCCATGTGTACCTCCTGAAGTTTATGCATAAAAGCCAGGTCTTGCTTCTCCCAGTAGTCCAAATTAAACTTAGATGTTGTCTAGAAAATCAAAGGAAATTTCCACATTAATGAGTAAGAAAAATAGAAAACAAACTTTAAGATGACAGCACGCACGGAGCTTTGTTATAAAATCCTCATGAATACACTCCTCAACATGATTGTGAGAGAGATTGAAGAGATAGAAATAGAAACCAACAAGAGCAAGTGAGCAACAGGGACTACTTACAACATGGTCACAGCGAACAGAAGAGTAGTTGATATTCATGAACACCATGTGTAAAGTGCACAAATTGGGCATTCCTTTAAAAAGAGAAACCATGGCCGGGATTAGATCATTAGTAAGCACATGCATGTCCATGCGCAACCACCAAATATTATGTAACTGAATTGGTCGGCATCCTTCCCAGAATAAAGCCTGCAATGTGATTGAACTTGTTTCTCAATTTATGTAAAGTGCAAAATCTTGCACAAAACTAAGTTCTTGTACACCCTTTAAAAGCATGTCATTATCATGTAATAACAACATATCACTCAAGTTGGAAAAGCAAAAAAAATTCACTGAATTAGAAAATAACTAAACTCGCTAACTGCCTTATGGGTTTAAAAAAAAATCTTGTCCCAAAAAAAAAAGAAAAAAGAATTTTGGTCCCTCTGTTTTAGCTGATGTCAATTGGCACCAGAGAACTGTTTGTTCCTCTTTTCAAACGGTTTCAACCTTGGTCACTGGTGGCAAAAACCATCAGAATTTCATTCAAATCGCACATGAACCACATGACCACAGGTTGACAAGTTGACAAAAATTGGCACCAGTTTCCACCATTGTAAACACTTGATAGCACATTGACTAAGAACCTAAACTGGTAACATATGAACAATACGGGAATTGACCATATGGAACAGATGACACAGAACGAAATGGAATTCTATAATCAGTTAATCACCATACCAAAAGAAAAATTCAAATAGTAAAATATCCATAAAAGAGATAATGCATCAGCACTAGAGCCATAGTTCTCTTTACCTGAATGGTGAATAGATCAATAATAAGAACTCGAACCCAGCATAAACTGCAAAGAAGCCCATATACATTTTTATAGTCTACTTCAGGCTCCAGTTGAAGTGTAACTTGTTCTAGACATTCTAATTTTCCCAGGTTTCGCTGATTCATCACATTACCGTACCACATCAACTTTTTAAGATTGGGAGCAAAAATATTTGACGATCTGTTACTAGGTTCATCAAATCTCCAGTCAATGACTATGTCTTCAAGTTTCTCACATGACAAGACGAGATGGCATATATCAACTGGAAAATAAAAACCAAATATTTTCAAGGATGAGTTCTCAATGGTGACAGTGTTTATCCCACGAACTTCTTCCAGAATTAATTCTTCAATGAATCTACAACAACATGATATCCATTTGAAAAACCCCTCATCATTGATACGAAAATTTTGCAACTTCAAGTAGTTGAGATTAGAAGAAACAGCAAAGGAGGGTGCTTCATGAATTGTACAATACATTTTCAGCAGTAGAGACCTCAAAGATTCACAGAGAAACATGAACGTCATAGACATTGTAGTGATCGTACTCACATCTTCTAGGGAAATGATCTTAACAAGAAGTTTTTCAACTTTACAACTTACTGCATTTTGGATCCACGTGAGTATCATTCGAAAAATCTCATCATCACAAAAGCATTGTAATGCTCGACCTTCATCTATAGAGTGACTACGCCAACTCACACGAAAGTATTGCAACTTATTACCCCCATGGTGAACCAAGACCCTATCCAAAGAATTTAACAGCCGTAGCCGCTTATTACATGTGGATGTATCCTGGTTATAAAATTTGATATCCAGTGAAGGAGTTGATATGTATAATTCTTTGCATCTATTGGAAACACAACCCACTCGAGCAAGGTCTTCTATAGTAAGCAAGGAGAGAATCTGATGAGAAACTTCATCTGGAAGATTACTAAATCTATCTATCATATTCTTGTTGTCGAAACATATTTCGTCACCTTCTACAGTTGCCATTATCTTATGCTTCTCTCATGAAATTCTTGTCTATTACTTTTGTAAATGAATTTGATTTCAAAATTCTGCTACAAATTAAAAGAAATTACAATTATAAAACATGAACTGTTGTGATTCAAGAACTAATCCAAAATAAACACAAGTAATCTAAATAATAATGCATACCAATCATATATCAAGGAGAAGTCGATCTTATCCTTCTACCCAGCTAGTAGGAGAATTTCTGAGCCAATTGGATACCTTCACCTTCCTTCACTCTAGATTGGAAACTTAATTGCCTACCAAATCTCTCTCGGAGCAGATCAGAGAGAACCCCCAAGTGTTTGGTGAAGGTTAGAAAGGGTAGTAGTAGATGGGTTAGGGCAGCACATTTCTAGATATTCTCTCTCCTAACCTGGCATATTCATACTGTTTATATCAGATTGCGGTTACAAAAATATTTTTATCTATTTTTTATGGTGCTGGTTATATGACTTGTTTTTGCTTTAACCATTTCTTTCGTGCTTGGTGCAGTACCAAGTCTTCTTTAACCTCTCTCTAAATTAGAGATTTCAACAAACGAAACGCTTCTTAATCCTAAACACAGTTCTTAGACAGCTCTATGACTGGCTACATTTGACTATTGTCGATACCTGAATCTAATAGAATTAATATTTTTTAATTACTCATGTTATATGGAAATGCTTTATTTTTATGAAGCACATCTAAAGATTTAATCAATGGTCCTTATTTGGCAAACTTTAAATTTGATTATAATTTTTTTATACGTTGGAGTTTATATAATAACTATTTAATTCCTTTTCTATTTGGTAAGACAATTATTCCTGTAGATTCCAGCTTATGGGGTTTTTCTTTTCGTTAAGTTTTTATTATTGCAGACCAGAACAAAACTATAAAATTTGATTTTATACCAGACAAAAAACCTATGGCCGTATACATAGAATTTACCAATACCAGCTAATGCAAAAGAAAAAATATATATATTTATATATATGGCTATCGTGTGTGTATACAGTTCTCAGACAACTCTATGACTGGCTACATGGAAATTAGTAATACCAGCTAATGCCTAAATAATGAGATCCTAAAGTTTCAAATAGGCATTTAAAATTTCAATTACTCACCCAAGGTTTGACTTAGAAGTTTTCGCCCTTTGATGAGTCATGCTTCAAGGACCTATCCCATATCACCACCATCCATCATGTGTGCCTAGTTCCACAATACATGGTAGTTGAGGAAATTGCTTCGCATTTGCCACTCAGTCTACTCAATATCGCTGATGCTTCATCCAAATATTATAGTGGCATGCTACCACCGTGTTCTGAAATATCAGTACTTTCCTAGAGGTCCTAAAACTGAAAATAAATGACTTCCACAGCACTATTAGACTAACCTGAACAAACTGTGACATCTTAAGGTTGATCTATCTAAGTCAAAGCAACTTCAAGCTCAACTACCAAAATCATTCATTAGCAATACAATGTGGAAGCTCATTCATATTGGTAAGGATCAAACTACTGATACTTGACCTTCGTGGATGGGAGGTTCTTGTTTTGCAACTTAATTATTTTACGACACTCTAATACTAACGGCTCAAAGCAGCATTAACATTACAGTCCCAAACTAGTCCAGGACTGATCCCCTCTCACAATCGTTTCTCAGATATTTGTCTGCAGCATATTCCAACAGTAAAATGTCATGACAACTATTGGTAAGAAACAGTTTGGAAGGGATGATTCTGGAGTCCCTCAGATACTAAAAGGGACTTCCTTTGCTCAACCTCTCCAATACCCATGCAAAATGACCTTTCTCAGAATAAGTTGTCAATTAAGATCCCCGCAAAACTAGCAATACTCATATTCCTTGATCCTTCAGCACCTCAAATAGCAATCTCATTGCACCAACACCATCTGGGATGCAGTTCAGTATGTTTGCCACACACTTAATTCAAGACAAAACTAAGATCCTGTGATATGTCACGGCCAATCATGATAATTTCCAGGCTGCCCTTCTATCTCAACCCTCAACACCCAAAAATGAGCAGCTATTCAAAAAAAAATAAAAATAAAATGAGCAGAGCAGAGAGTTGCTCATCGAGCTAGGTTAGAACATTGTGCATATTGGCTATCGTTGTGAGTTTCTTATAGGACTTGTAAGAAATTATCTTACAAAAAAGATGACTTGTAAGAAATTTCTTATGGTTGTGGTTATGGTTTTTTTTTAAGATCAAAAAACCAACCAACAGACTTTAGTACACATATCATGCTTCTCGCATCCCCCTCCCTCCAAAAGACAACTAATTTCATGTTGCAGCAGTTATATATAACTATACAACACCAAATCAAGACAGGTGACTTTTTCCGTGTAGGGTCTTATATCATCCACTGAAGGAGTTTCTGTAAGATTACTATCTCTATGTCCAGGGTACAGTTCCTTGATGAAGATGGTGTCAAATTAATATAAAAAATACTATCAATGATAGTTTTATATGACTAAATCAACTTGGATGTGTGTTTTAAAGTGTTCCTGCAGGACTACTCTCTGGTTAGAAATACTAAACTAAATGCTTCTAATGTCATACTGCCAAATAACAACAATAAATATACGGTTCTTGACTTGATAAACAACCAAGGTTCAACAAAAGTCATATAAGTGGTAGAGTTACTGCATAACATATAGAGTAGTATAAGCACATTATTTGTTACCAGCACAAGAAGAATCCAAACCTACACGTGCAACTTAATAACATAATGCAGCTTAATTGAAAATATGCAACTACTTTTGGAATCCAAGTTACTTTACCTCCATCAATGTCACCATCAGCTACGATGATTAGATCCTCGAGTATTCAAACAACTGCCCACCTACCATTACTGTGCCAAGGCCAGGATGAATTGTAACCTCAGATAGACCTATAAAGAAGGGTTCAGAGTAAAAGTGAGATCAATCTAATAAATAACACAGAAATGCAGACAAACCAAAAAGGTAATTGATTTATTCAGGCATCATTGAGATGTTAACTGCAAAACAAAATCTATCATCGATATTCCTGCAATTCTACTCATTTATTATGAAAATTTGTGAAGAAACATGAATTCACATAACGTAACATGATGCAGAGAAAACAGTGTCAAAAGTACCCGTTACTCAGAGATCTTTGTAGCTTTCCGCTTTTCAGAATTTCCTATCTCCTCAAGCTTAGGACTCCTGCTAAGCCATGGTACAACTTCATAAACATCTTCTGCTTCGTTCTTTGGTCTCTCTTCCTTTGTCCTAAACAAAAAGCCAAAACCGAAAGAAATAAACTCATGTTTACGTACAATTCTAAATGCAGCAAAGAACATTATCTACAAACACAACTCAATCCAACTCTAACATCACTGCCAAGTAATTAAATATTCAATAAACCAACTAGAGGCACCAAATCATCTGTAATTCTAATGAACAACTGTAATTGTAAGCATTACAATGATTAAACTTAATGCAAGAACAATCACAAGATAATTGCAAGCTTCCAATCCTGCACTTTATCAAGTTTCCCATATCAAATATTTTCCTTTTTCATACAAATTATATATGGATGTAAAATATAAAAATAATTGCGACAGATTTGCTTCAATTCTGAACAAGGAAACAGAAACCAACGGTATTGAAGAAGGGTAGGAAGAGATTGAAACCTTAGGATTTGGATACGGTTGGTGGCAGAGGAGAAATAGCCAGAGATGTGGGAGGGAGAAGGGCATATTTGAATGACTTTGCCGGCCAAGTTGTCTATTCTCATTATTCCGGTGGAAAATTCGGAGTCGGAAAACGAAGCCTCTTCTTGATAGTTCAAAGAGAACTCGTGTGGTCGTGTTCTCCATTTAGGCCCACTTTTATTTCTACAAAATCACCAAAGATTTATCAATATTATATTTAAAGATTAGATTTCAACCTGATGGTTTAGAGTTTAGATCCCATTTTGAGACTAAGACCTTCATTTTAGGACCGACTATCCTTGTTTAGCCACTAAAGTGTCCGTCCTTATTTTAGACCTACTATTGAAGTTGTCCTTAGATTATATACGAATTAGGTAAAAGAAAAGATAGTGAGTGCGAGTGTTGACGTGTACACCACTAAATTTCAAATGTGCATACTAACTCATTACACCCGATCAGTTTGCATATAACAAGCTGAATACAAACTAAACTAACTTCGTCTCTTAAGACTAATTATAATTTCTATATCTTACCAACTTTTTACTAGTAATATTATGCGGTCTTCGAGTTCGTCGGTCTGTGTGGACTTCGAAACAAAACACTACCTGGAAGAGTGTCTTACTAACTTATTAACGTATTAAAGTGACTTGTTACCTCACCCTATTTCAAACAAAAAAAAATAAAATAATCAGAAGGACGGGTGTGAGAAAGTGAAAAAATGTTGGTGAAAAATAGAGCTGAGAGGGGAAATGTAACTTGGGCACACAACCGCACAAAACGACCAACGTTCTCTTCTTTTCTTCCCTCTGTTCTTACATCTCCCGATTTCCTTCTTCCCAAACACAAACCCGAACAAGAAAAGAAGCAGCAACTCCTTGGCTTGGTTGAGATGAAGGCTTTAGCAAGATTGATCGGACGAAGTCTTTCATCTCAGAAAAGATTCCACCTTTCTGGGCAATCCAACACCTTCCGGTACCTCTCTCGCCGGACCTATTTCCTACCCGCTTCTTCCCACGCCACGACGTCGTTTTTGGGTCGCCCTCTATCCCCCTCCTCTTCTCCTTTCGCTTCTACCAAATGGGGCCTTCTCTCAGGTTTGTTTGTCAATTAAACCTTTGAAATTTAATATAAAGATCAAATTTTGATTCAGTTTATTGGTGATTATTGGTAAAAGGAGACATGGGTTAGTTTGAGTTTAAGTAGTTTACTTATGATTGGTGTTGAATTTATGCAGGGCAGAAGAGAAGCATGTTTATACAAACACAGTCGACACCCAATCCTGCATCGCTTATGTTTTACCCTGATAAGCCTGTTATGGAAGTTGGCAGTGCTGACTTTCCGAATCCTCGGTCCGCTATGAACTCCCCACTGGCCAAAGCCCTTTATGGAATTGATGGTAAGATTGTTGTTGTTGTTGAGATTATTGCTAATGTAGCCTCATATTGTATCTGTTTTCGTAATCAGTACTCCAAGATATTAGCTTTAGGAGCATTTAGTTTTATACTGTCGCCGGTTTATGTTTTTATTTAATTGGACTGGTGATTGAAAAACCGACTTTATTAGGACTGCTTGAACATATTTTTACATGCTTGATGATTATGGCTCACGCCTATATGTAACTGCCCATCCTTATTAACCGCACGTCTGCGCCTAGATGCTTTCCTCGGCCCTTAAAAGGATATAGCTCATAACTGATTCTGGAGGGGACTTCTTAATTAGAGGGTCTTAGAGTTGGGAGGGTATGTATGACTGTCGAGGGATGGTTCCCTCTGTATATTGTGGTTTGTTTTGAGATGGAAAACACTTGTCTTTTGAGAAGGGAGGTTAAATTGAAGTTCTTGAGCATTATACCATCTGCACCCTGCCTGTTTGGATACCAGAGTCAGATCGTTTTTTTTTAATTGTATAGGTCATGTGCTTCCCTCCTCAAAAAACAAAAACAAAAAGAAAACGTAGGAAAGGTTCAGATATAGTAGCTGGTTTGGGACTTTAGGGTTCGGTTGGTGATGGGGGGTGCTTCAGGATTTACGCTGGTGATGATTGTCGCCTCTTTCTGAATACTGCATCTGAACTGTATAGATAAACAAAATAGATGCCTTAGATATACCAAAACAACTTCAAGAAAAAATTGGATACGCTTTTCCTTTCTCCTCTTTGGAAGAAAACTTCAAGAAAATTTGAAGTTTGTTTTCCATTAATCGACTTCAACATCTCACTGGATTGTTGATCAATCTCTAATCTTCTAAGTCTTCTTTTGACTAACACTTTTCAGTTGATGTTACAAAAGTCCATTATCCTAACTTGCTAATAAATAGAAATGTCCATCAATAACATACCTTTATAATTTCCCGAACTCATTGGTAGAATAAAGCATAAATATAAAGCAAAATTGAATAAATTTGTAGCAGTTCTTTTCTTTAGAGGAGACACACTGCTTAATGTTGTTGTACATGTAGGTTTAGGCTTCAGTTTGCAAAAGATTGTTTTACTTACAGATCAAGAGATTGCATCACGTGATTACTTGGGCATAGTTACACATCACCCCCACGCAACACACAGAGACTTAAGTAGTGACCAACTACATGTATATGTTCCTCCACATGGTCGAAATGATATAGAAATAAAAGCAAAGATACACAGCAACAGTGTGACCTACTTTAATGGTATTTGGGTTACAAAAGAAAAGGTTTTTGCATCAAGTCTGTTGATCCCAAAAGAAAAGCTAGTGTTGTCTATACTTTGACAAATAGTTGAAAACTTGATCCCTAGTATTTTCCAGTTATTGCAAATTTATATTGTTGTTGATGCAGTTTGCGCTTAAATGTTCTTTTTTTTCTTTCTTTATCTTTTTGGTCTTGAACTTTTATTTTGGCATTTTGTATGTTGAGGTAATAAACTCCACATGTTTTCCTTAATACAGGTGTCACTCGAGTGTTTTTTGGATCAGATTTTGTCACTGTAACTAAATCAGAAGATACTTCATGGGATATTTTGAAGCCAGAAATCTTTGCAGCAATCATGGACTTTTATTCTTCTGGGGAGCCACTCTTTCTCGACTCAAAAGCTGCGGCAGCAAAGGACACAGCTATTCATGAGGTATGACTACAAATTCATGTCTGTCAATGCATGTTGAGTTTTTATGCTAATTGACAGAGACAGCACATCCGAGTTATATTTTTGCTCTGAAATTTGTATTATTGATCTATCTCAAGCTTCATTCCAATAGCATGTTTCTTTTTTACCTTGACTTTTCAAAATGCTAGTCTCAGTACAACCTTATCATCCCCCATCATTGTGCCTATCTGGGAGTCTTAGCTACAACAACATCTGAGAGTCTTGTGGAAGGGCCACTAGTTAGTCTTTTATTGTTACTCTTTAGTCATTCTGATGCCAATTTAGTTACTCTTATAGTGTTCTTGAAAAATCTACAAAAAGAAAGTACCATTTGGTAATGCAAATGTAGTTACCCTGATCATTTGCTGAAAGTTGTGAATATATCTGAGCGTGTGTTTTAACCATCAATTATGCCATGCTAGCTTTTGAAATAGTGGGCCCCCTTTGTACGGAGGCATATTTTGTTTTCTTGTTATAGAACACTATTTATTAGTTGTTGTGGTGGCTGTTGCAGGATGATTCAGAAGTTGTTGCCATGATCAAAGAATTATTGGAGACTCGCATTAGACCAGCAGTCCAAGATGACGGTGGAGATATTGAGTATAGGGGATTTGATCCGTAAGTTTTCCGTCATTTGATGTTTTATTTGATGTTGTTTTTATATATTGGAGACTTCCTGAATCTCTTAGCACTTGTATATTGTCTATAGAGAGACTGGAATAGTTAAACTGAGCATGCAAGGAGCGTGTAGTGGTTGCCCAAGCTCATCAGTCACCCTGAAATCTGGCATTGAGAACATGCTCATGCATTATGTACCTGAGGTAAGAAATGACATGTTTTGGTTCTCAGTAATGTGCATATGTGCATATCTTTTGAATTGGAAGGTCTGTCTGTAAACTAAAAGTAGACGCACACACACGCGCACACACACACATCCATCTAAGAAATTGTGTTTCTAATACTATTGACTATAAAGTATAATTCCCTTCCAATCATGATCTGTACTATTGACTGTAGAATGACTAATCAAAGAAGCCCACCGAGATGTCAAAATTGTGCTGGAAAATCCACCTTTTCACTCTCATTCCTAGAATTTTGAGAATAGAGAAGAGATTATAACAGTATTATTAGCGGATACCCAAATCTAAATGAAGTAACAAAAAGGTGACAGATGAATGTCCTTGCTGAATATCTTCCCATGTCGAAATCGGTTTGCACCAAAAAATATAAGCTCCTAGAAGAATGAATATTTTCCTCAGTCGAGTTATGAATTTTAAAGGAGAGTGAAATAAAATGTGCTCAATCCTGGATTCCAACCCATCAGCCTGTACCGGAATTGTATAGTAAAAGAATAGAACTATGAGATTCTCCGAAGTAGGAATCTCGAAACTTAATAAAAGATTACACCTAGGAAACAGTTTCACATTGCTACCAAATACTTGTCCAGATTTCCATTTTGTCGTTTCGTCTACAAAGATCTCAGATTTCTTAATGTCTCCCATGCGCGTCAAATTTATTCCCAAGATAGCATCTCTCATTCCCTGAAGCTTTACTTCTTGCTGCCTACCTCTCTAGATTATCACTTCCTTTGATTCTGTTCAAAATGACTTTGTTGCCTTCTTCCCTTATTAGTCCAAGAAGTTGGATACATATTGGAACGAGTTCTTTCGCTCAAGATTGTCAGTACCTGACATAGCTATTTGCATTTACAGGTCAAAGGTGTGGAGCAAGAACATGATGAAGAAGAAGTTGCAGCACTAACAGGACATGTAGAGTAGAGATTTATTTCTTTGTTCAAAGCAGGCATAACTTAAGATAGAATGGTGAGCTCACGAGAGATTGGGTAGCATTCTTGTACAGTAGCAAATAAAGTTGTATTTTATTTATTGGTTGGTCATGAGAGTTGCTCAATGGTAAGAATCTAGAGCTTTGAGTTGTATAACGCGAAATACGACTGGTTTACTTGGTCAATCAAATTTTTCCTGTTCAAAGACTACTGATGCATTTTTTCCTTTCCCCAAGAACTCTGGGTTGAACCTGCTTCTATATTTCGCTTGATGTAAACATGCATGTTTCCAGTCTTGGTTTTGGAGTGAATGTCATCAGATGCTCGCATTTTGTAACCAATTTTTGTATGTGGTGCTAGACTGGTAGTGATTCATTCTGTTGTGTACCTACGTCTTTGCATTGCAGCATGATAAACGATCAACTCTAACACTTTGTAAAGAACACACAAAGGAAAAAATTGAAAGAGCAATAGTTGCTCACGCTCTGCAATATACGGCCTTCCACTTAAAAATACGAGACTTGTACAATTAATGTATCAAATACGGTCTGAACTAATACCTTTCTTTTTAGTATTTGTCCAGTTCTGATTTTTGACATTTCTTTTTCATTCCTTTTTAATGGCGCGTCCTTGTTACTTAGCACGATAGTACTTCATCTTGAACAAGTCAACAATGTTGCCGACTTCCTCGTTCAGCGAAATTCACAACACGGACTATTGGCAGCTGGTTTGCTGCCGAAGCTTCTTAATTCGTAACAACTAAGTACTCTTTCTCCTATAAAAACCTCATCTTCCTCCTTAACCCTCCAACACAATTCACATCGAGAAATACATAGCATTTCATTCATTCCTCATTATCTGCTATTTCAGTTCCAACAGAAAGAAAGAGAAGCTAGAAATATGGCTCAAGAGGACTCAACCACGCAGCAAAAACATATCGCGGAAGAGGTGGAAGAGAAGCAGCAGCTCAAGTACCTGCAATTTGTTCAAGTGGCTGCACTTCAGGCCGCGGTCCGCTTCTCAAATGCTTATGGTTATGCCAGAGAGAAATCCGGTCCGTTGAGGACCGGCGTTGAGTCAGCAGAGGGAGCTGTGAAAATTGTTGTTGGACCTGTGTATGACAAGTACCAGGCTCTCCCTGGCGACCTCCTCGCTTTTCTTGATGGCAAGGTTGACGAATCTGTGACCAATCTGGCATCATCCTATGCAGACGTTGCTCAGAAAGCGCCGGAGGCAGCTCGAGCTGCTGCATTAGAGATCAAGCACAGAAGCTCAACCATGGCTAAGTCGGTATACTCCAAGTACGAACCGAAAGCTCAGCAATGTGTTGTTTGTGCATGGAGAAAGCTGAATGAGCTACCTGGGGGACCAAAGGTGGCGGAGATTGTTGTACCAACCGCTGCATATTGTTCGGAGAAGTACAACCACACCGTGAGTTGCGCTGCGGAGAAGGGGTACAAGGTTGCCTCCTATTTGCCTTTAGTTCCAACAGAGAAAATTGCACAGGTTTTTGGAGGGAATGTGGCTGAAACCGTCAAGTGATAGTTACTTCATTGTTGGTTTGTTTTTATGGCCTCTGCGACATTTCCTTCTGCTTTTTATGAGTGTCGTATTATTGTTATTAGGGATATGGCTACCCTGCGTTTGGGTAAAACCATATCACCTGACGTTTAGATGTTTGAACTGAAAGTAGCCATTGTGTATCCTCTACATGAAGTCAGTGATCAAAGGAAATGAGAGTCTACACTAATACCATTACATTGTGGACATACACAGATTTTGCGTATGGCATTACTTGCGACCTACTCTAAAGCAACAAGTGGATATGAAATTTGTAATTGATCGAAAGCTACACTTCCTGGCAAAGCAAGTCTATCATTGACAAAAACATATATTCAATATTGGGTCCACAAGGGTTGCTGATGGAGAACTTGGTAACGGTCTGTGTGTCGCTTTTGGTATGAAGGGACTGGTATGGTCTCAGAAACACAGTTCTAATCTATGCCTTTCTTTCTGGTCGACAGACGATCACATCACACCACACCAGAAGCTGGTTTGGGTTGTATTTATAATCAATAATAATGCACAACATAACAAAGATGTCAATGCCATCTCCGATTGATTGAAGCTGTGTCAATAGAGATTCAAGTCTGAGAGCAGAAGAGGGATACTCAAACTTATCTTCAGTTCTCAACTTTGTGAGACACGAAAACTCTAAACTAGCAGCAGGATTTAGATAAAACATCTCCCGCACACAATTGGCATCTTGAAAAGAGTAAAACCATCAAGGAAGGACAACAACAAACAGATACATCAAGCAAGCAAGCACAGGAGCAAAATTCCTCTCAAGCTTTCAAGCCAGTATTTAAATATAATTTCCATAGCAGTTTATGACCACAAACTGACACTACCATTCAGATACAATAAAACTAGTAATATTAATGTTCCCATGAAAAAAGACCTTCAAATATAGAACAAAGAAGAAAAAAGGGCAGAAAAAAAAAACATCCCAATCACTCTCCACTACAAACCCCGTCCTCCACATGACACTTGACACGAAAATCCAACTAAATTGAAAAAAATAACTCACCACCAAAACATTTGTAGAACTTAGAAGCACTTCCTGTGGACAATGGATGGACCAGACTCATCGTACTCTCCCTTGGAAATCCACATCTAAACAACACAAGAAAGCTTGTCAGTCTCGATAACCAAAACCTATGAATAAAGATTCTAAACTGCATGATACAATCTAAAAATTGTACTATGGGAACTGATGCAAACCTGTTGGAAGGTACTGAGGGAAGCAAGAATGGACCCTCCGATCCAGACACTGTACTTCCTCTCTGGTGGAGCCACGACCTTAATCTTCATGCTGCTTGGAGCAAGAGCAGTGATTTCCTTGCTCATCCTGTCTGCAATACCAGGGAACATAGTTGAACCTCCACTGAGCACAATGTTGCCATACAAGTCCTTCCTGATATCCACATCACACTTCATAATGGAGTTGTAGGTAGTCTCGTGAATGCCAGCAGCTTCCATTCCAATGAGAGATGGTTGGAAGAGGACTTCTGGGCACCTGAATCTCTCAGCTCCAATCGTGATGACTTGGCCGTCGGGAAGCTCATAGTTCTTCTCAACTGAGGAGCTGCTCTTGGAGGTCTCAAGTTCTTGTTCGTAGTCAAGGGCAACATATGCAAGCTTCTCCTTCATGTCACGGACAATTTCCCGTTCAGCAGTGGTGGTGAACATGTACCCTCTTTCAGTGAGAATCTTCATCAAAGAATCTGTGAGGTCACGTCCAGCAAGGTCCAGACGAAGGATGGCATGGGGGAGGGCATAACCTTCGTAGATAGGCACGGTGTGACTCACACCATCACCAGAGTCGAGCACGATACCTGTAAAAAGAAGAGCCCATTCAATGCCAGAATAATTTGATGATAGGAATATTAAGACTCAAACCACGGAAATAGTCTATACTAACCAGTTGTACGACCACTGGCATACAGAGAGAGAACGGCCTGGATGGCAACGTACATAGCAGGCACATTGAAGGTCTCAAACATGATCTGGGTCATCTTTTCTCTGTTGGCCTTGGGGTTAAGAGGAGCCTCAGTAAGAAGAACTGGGTGCTCTTCAGGAGCAACACGAAGCTCATTGTAGAAAGTGTGATGCCAGATCTTCTCCATGTCATCCCAGTTGCTTACTATACCATGCTCAATGGGATATTTCAAGGTAAGAATACCTCTTTTAGACTGTGCCTCATCACCCACATAGGCATCTTTCTGCCCCATACCAACCATGACACCAGTATGTCGTGGCCGACCAACAATACTAGGAAAAACAGCCCTGGGAGCATCATCACCAGCAAAACCAGCCTACAAAACCATTGTCGAATCAAAATGCTGACAAACAGTGGTAAGGGTGATATAAAAACACAAATGGGAACGAGAAATGAACAATTACCTTCACCATTCCAGTTCCATTGTCGCACACGAGTGGCTGAATGTCCTCGGTATCAGCCATATTTTACAAACCTGAAGCAAGGACATGAAAAAAATTAGTGCAACAGAAAGTCAGAAACAAATTTCCTTTTTAATGCCATACATTTGCCAGAACTAGGCACATTGTTCAGTAATCAAATGAACATTCAGCGTTCCACTTCTTAAATTTTAACAGCAAATCACTCAGATATCACTTTCTAACCAAACAACTTACATTCTAATTAAATTAAATTTGAAAACACATGCAGGTAGCACCTGTCTAAGGCCCCATCATTCAAATCATTTTATCACTCAGTGATTCAATAAAGTTTTAAACTAATGCGATGAATCATCAAAACTCAGCATTCTCTTTCTATCAGCTTACTTACTATATTTCACCGAACCATCCATCTCATCCTACTTTGCTTTCAAATTAATACAAATCGCTTTGCATGAGTTCAAATCTAAACATATCAGATATCAGAGCTCAAATGCTTCGCCAAACAGTAAGCAAGCACTAAAAAAATCCACATTTCTTCAAAAAAGAAAGCAGCAGATCTAAATTATTTACTGATAAACCAGATCCAAAGCATTAGATCCAAACAAACTAAAACCAGATCAGACAATCAAACAATCTCAACACATCCAAAAGTCCAAAATCTAATTCAAATAGACCGATCGGTCAATAAAATTCAAACCTAATTCCAGATCTAACTCCAAGCACCACACACACACTCAGAATCATCACAAAATCTTCCACATCAAACACATATACTTCTCCGCTCTCAAATTCAAACCTGAAACTTCAAACTCTAGCAGAATTCCACAACAGAAAAGATGCATAAACAGAAAAGAAGCTCACAGATCCGCTCCGATTACCTTGAAAAGAGGAAGACGAAGACGATCGGAGACTTGAACGGCGAAGAAGAAGAAGGACCAAGCCGACCTCTGCTGACGAAGGCTTGGCTATCTCTGACCTCACGGCTACGATAAGTGGACTCGAAAATGGAGCAGAATTAGGGTGAGCTTGAAATAAGAGTGGCCTATATATATAGCCGGGGCTTTCGAAATGCACATGAAATTCGGACCAAATTTACAATTTCATTTATTTATTTTTCGAATAATTATTTTTCTTATTTTTTGAAATTGAAAAATAAAAAGGAATTAAATTGGTGTGTGAGGAGGAATCATTTCGGCCACCAGAAAAGATAGAGTGACCTGGCTGACAGCCTTTTCCATGTTATGGATGTTTGTGCGGGAGTCAATCTCAGCCGTCTGATCTGTGGGCCAGGATGATCAGTGCCAAGTCGTCTTGAGGAGGGTCCCACGGTTCGCGTCACATTTGTGAATCTCGAGTATTGTATTGGTCTGTTTGTCCGTGACCGTGACAATTATTCATCGCGAGTAACAGTGGGTGTTTGGGGTTTGCACTAAAACACACGCGACTTTGCCACCAATTTTCTTCGAATTTCAAATCACCTATCGGAGGCTACCTATGATAACTAAGGATTAAAATCTCTATGATATAATATATCATCCGATATCTTTTTTTTTGAATGACCGATCTATTTATAGGGGTTAATATTTTATCTTTCACCCTATCTACGATATTTTCTCGATATTTCTCTGATACCGTTAAATATCTCTAATATTTAGGAAATATCTCTGATATTTATAATATTTTCGATATATCACCGATATATTAAAACAATATCTGTAAAAAAAATTGAAATGATATCAGGAAGAGAAGTAATTCTCTCGAGGTATATCTAAATGAAGAGTGTGGGTCTCGAATAATATCTATGATAGAAGTAATTCCCTCGAGGTGTATCTCAATGAAGAGTGTGGGTCTAGAGTGATATCTAGGATATAAGTAATTCCCTCAAGGTATATCTCAATGAAGAGTGAGGGTCTTAAGTGATTTCCAGAAGAGAAGTAATTCCCTCGAGATGTATCTCAATGAAGAGTGGTGGTCTCGAGAAGAGCATGATTCCTTTCGAGAGATATTTGGATGCAGATTGATCAATTACACAATTATCAAACTTGGAGATGAGTCATATGTCCTGGTCTGATTATTGTACTTTTATGGATCAGCGTGCGTCTTATCAACAACCTAGATTTTCATTCTAGATGAAGTTGATGTTTGTAATATTTATATGTAAATCCAATAAATTAAATATTTCAGAAAAAAAAATTCTTCCCAAAATCCCGATATTTTTTTCCGGGTTTCCCCGATATATCTGATATCTCCCTTTTTCAAAGTACCGATAGATACACCGATACCATATTTTAATGAGAAAATGACATCCCACTGCCATAAACAGTTGCAAAACACAGAAAAACCACATTTCAACAGATTTAAACAAATAATGACATAATCTCAGGCCCACAGTGTATAGTATCATGCCCTGTCAGCAATTTTTTAAGTAAAATACCCAAAAAACCATTCTTTTCTGAAATATCTATAAAACTGCCGCTGCCTCAAAATACCACTTTTCTACCATTTTCAGATATGGGAAACACACCGATTCCTCTCTCTCTCTCTCTCTCTCTCTCTCTCTCTCTCTCTCTCTCTCTCTCTCTCTCTCTCCTCCTCCTCCTCCTCCTCTTCCCCCTCCTCCTCCTCCTCCTCCTCTTCCCCCTCCTCCTCCTCCTCCTCCTCTTCTTCTTCTTCTTCTTCTTCGCCGGTCACCGATCCGACCAAATCGTTAGGAGGCGAGGAAGGGAGGAGAAGCAGAATAATGAAAGGATGAAAGTTGACTAAGACTTCGCCGAATCTAACAAGATCTGATTTGATTATTCTTTGATCTCTACAACTTGGTTTACTCAAAGAGTCTTTGAAATTAAAACCCATATCTTTTGAATTTGACAGCAAAAAGTGATCATTCGTAGCTAATCTGTGCTCATGCTTCGTGCTGCTACTGTATTCTGCCGTGTGCTGCTACTGTTGTGTGCTTCTGCTGCTACTGCGTGCTGCTGCTTGTGATATTGGTGTGTTGTTGTGTGCTGCTACTGCGTGTGTTGTTGTGTTCTTTTACTGCGTGTTATTGTGTTCTGCTACTGCGTGCTGTTGTGTACTGCGTGTTGTTGTGTGCTGCTACTGCTGTATGCTACTGCGTGCTGCTGTGTGCTGCTGCTGCTACTGCGTGTGATATCGGTGTGTTGTTGTGTGCTGCTACTGCGTGTGTTGTTGTTGTGTGCTTCTACTGTGTGTTATTGTGTTCTGCTACTGCGTGTGTTGATGTTGTGTGTTGTTGTATGCTGCTATTGTGTGTTGTTGTGTGCTGCTACTGCTGTGTGCTCCTGCGTGTTGCTGCTGCTACTGCGTGCTGCTGTGTGTTGTTGCATGTGATATTGGTGTGTTGTTGTGTGCTGCTACTGCGTGTGTTGGTGTGTGTTGTTGTATGCTGCTACTGCGTGCTGTTGTGTGCTGAACATGAGAGGATGTTAACCCCTGCTACTACTTCTATTAGGATGTTAATCCCTGCTACTACTTCTACTAACTCTCCAGCCTCCAGCAGTCCACTCCCTCAGTCCCTCCAGCCATATGAAGCGTCTCACTCTCAGATCGTCGTCTGCTGTCGTCTGCTACTCCGCCTGCTCGGCTACTCCTCCAGTCCTCCTACTCGGCTGCTCCTCCTGCTCGGCTGCTCCGCCTGCTGCTCTGCAGCCTCTGCTCCTGGGCTGCTGCGGTCCTTCCTCCTGGCCTCCTGCTCTGCGTCCAACGGTCCAGGTGTGTATAACTGTATAAGTGTATTCTTAATTTCTTATCTCTTATTACTTGTGTTCGTTCTGGGTGCTACTACACTAAATTATTGAAAATCTGTTATTGTATTCTATCTACTGAAAAATCTCAAAATGAGAGACTTTTCTCTTCTAAAAGTATATTTAATTAGTATAGGGTTAGTTTGGTAAATTAAATCATGACACATGGCATGTAGAGAAAAGATTGTCCTTAATTGTTAAAAACTGTCCTTATTTGTTTAACAACAACACAAGTGGATTTATTTGTGTCTCAAATCCTTTTAGAGGATGTATATGTGATTTGCTATATTTTAATCCTTGATGATAACCTCAATAATTATATAGAACCATTACATTTAAAATTGAAACTCACTTATAAGTGAGCATAGCATAATACAAAATACTAGACGTGAAAATTTTAAGAATAGTACATGACAAACGATCCACTCTAAATTTTGGTGTTTCAAGTTTCAAAACAATAAAAATGGTACATGACTTTTAAAAGCCGGCACACTTTTAGCATATGTCGTCAATAACACCGTTAACTCTATGTAATTTCTCATTTTTCAAAGCGTGGTTTCAGGTTTTTTCCATTCTTTCTTTCTTTATATTATGTTTTCTTTTTATTTTTTTTCTATTTATATACTTTTTTAATCTTGCAAACTCAGACCATATATTCTCAAAAGACTTTGTTGTTTTCTCTTTACCTGGTTTCTTTGCTTATTATTCGTTGTATTTGTAAGTTACTAGGTTTGGTTTTAATGAAAAGCTCTTATTCATAAAAAAAATAAAAAATAAAAAAAAGACTTTCATACTCGTCCCATCCAAGTAAAACTAGAACATAGCTTTCTCGCTCTAAGTTTCCTAAATCAATACCCACCGATATATATTCAACATTTTTCTTCCATAACTTACCAAATCAAATCATCTTCCAATTTCCTCATACAGTCCTACCTCGATCACCATTTTTGTGTATGTTGGGTTTGAACAGGGACAAAAAAAAGAGACAACAATACTTTTTCTTTTCCTATTTCCCTCTCCTCCTTATTAAATATTAATTTAATTATTGATTTTAATAATGTATTACTGCTAAATTAAGAAGTGGCGGATTTGCCCCTCAAAGTTTAACGGAAAACACGTTAGACAACAGAAAATATAACGGTGTGTACATATTTTCGGTTAAGATTACAAGTTCATGTACCATTATGATTGTTTTGATACTTGAAACACCAAAATTTGGAGTGGACCATTTGTCATGTACTGTTCTTAAAATTTTCTCATACTAGACACAAAAAGATATTAGGAAAACATATTGTTAGAGCCAAAGCGCTCAGTTACGGTATTCCTAACAACATACAATCATCTAGATGTAGCTAATCTTCCCACATGGGGAATATGGGACCTTGTATGTGGGTTAAGAAGGGTTTTGGCCTCTTCATCCATTGTCAATTGGTTTTGGATGTGAACCTCATACTACTTTATCATGATATCAGAGCGGGTTACCCACGTCCACGTGTAAAGCCCAAATGCCACACGCACTCCACGTCACCCAAAATGTTGTCCACGTGTAAGGCTTGAAAATTCGCCACACGTGCGGGGGCGTGTTGAGATATCAATCCCACATTGGGAATATGAGACCTTACATGTGGGTTAATAAGGGTTTGAGCCTCTCCATCCATTGTCAATTGGTTTTGGGTGTGAACCCCATACTACTTTATCACCCGGTCTACATGCTCACGCACCAAACACAGAAGCAACACTACCTTTTATCGTTGCCATTTGGATCATGGCTTGGAGGAGTGCCAGAGAAAAGCACATTCAACATGTTATCACTAGTAATCTTAGTTGGGATGGTGTCAAACCAAACCATAGTTTGATGGATAACGTCACCTTGATCCCAAATGCGAAACCCAAAAAAGCTAAAGCCCATCAGATTTGCCCTAAACTGAGCCCAAGTCCAAGTAGTTAGGTTGGCCACCCAATTGGGCCTTTGAATTGGTTTGTGAACCCAAATGGAGTTGGGCCTAACAACTGATCTCTGCACCCAATCTCTATCGGCGATGTCACTGGGTGTTCCTTCCACCATCGTCGTCACAAGCTAGGCCACGACTGGCTTTTGTGCATCAGATCGGATCTTGCCTCTAGCAAGGTTCCACATTTAAGCCTTTACCACCATTCTCAATCTCTTTATATGCCCATAATCCCAAGATCTCCTAGTAATCTCCTATTCGGCTGAGTTGTCTTTGAGCCGAGCTCGATTCAGACGAAAGTCACGCGAATTATCTCTAAGATAAATATATGGGCTTATCACAATTTTATAGTTAATATTGTAGAAAATTGTATAACTAAATAGGTGCAATTACTCGAAATCTTAAATAGGTTTGTAGTATTGCTCAAAATTTGAAACAGGTTTGTTTTGCTAATAATTATGTGAGCAGTGAGCTTTCACTTTCGATTGACAATGGGGTTTGAATGTTTAATTTTAAGGTAAGGAGACCCCAATTTTTTTTATTTTTGCTTAGAACTCCCTAAATCTCATGTTCGACCCTATTATTGAGAGTTGCAGCGCCCACATTAGCAACTTTAAAAGGCCGGGATGACCATTGTGGGGTTGCGCCTAAACAGGCCGCGGGACTAAGTGGGTGTGCTACCAACTCATGTGGCCTTGTTAAGGTTCCAGCAAGAACTGGCCAGGGCTCATGAATGAGGGCACGGGGAATGGTTGAGACTTTTGGGTCTTTGCCACTTTCCCATCTCTCCCTGACTTGGGCAGACACCTTTGATGGGATTTTGTGAGTCCGTTCGGGGCTGGATACCACAATCCCTTAAGGTTAGGGAGAAGAAGACCCCTACACAACTTTGATGAAGGAAAGTACCCTATATATCAGTGGACATATATACCATTCGGCCTCTAAGCCTTAGACACATATGTAGGTGTACCTTTGATTAGCTGTGTAAGCTATTTTCTTTTCAATTGTAGTGTATACTTCTTCAAACATTAGTTGTTTTGGATATGTTTTTATTTTCTTAGGAATGTAGTATTGAATAACTGAGCATTGCCTTGCAATCGAGTTGTCTTAGGACTTATCCATGGTCGACATAGTACAGTAGTGTGATTATCATCAATAGATTTATTTCTGTTATTTCAGAAAAAAAAAAAAAAATTGCTCAGTTCTATGTAAAAACGACTTGGGATAACAAACGTTGTTAGAAGTTCTTCAAAAAAAAAAAAAAATGTTGCGAGATTAGATAGATCGAAACTCGAGATATCAATTGTTGATTTTGTTTTTAAATGTTGTTTGGTTTTCATATAATTTTATTGAAAGAATAGTATATTTGTTGAATCTTGCAATTCTAATGACTCTAGTCACTCTACTATGATAGTATTTGAATGGATGTGCAGATTCTATGATAGTATCTAGACTCTACTATCATAGTCACTCTACTATCATAGTATTTGAATGGATGTGCAGATTCTTATAATGAGGTCGGTACTAAGTAAATGGATTATGGAAGTCCACAAATGCATCAATTGATGAAAGAGGATTCAAAATATTTATAAATATGATGTGAAACGATTCTACTTTTTTGGAGCTGACTCATCGCTCTCGTACGAAAATTTATTGATAAGTGTAAAAAGGTAAATAACAAAGGGGACGAAGCCAAAACCTTGCCAAAAACAAGAAGAAACAAAACACCACAATGGAAAACAGTACAAAGAAAATGAACTAACATATCATATCACACAAGACACATGCAAAAAAGAAAACAAGCAAATTAAGAGAACCTATAAGAAGGTCGTCCTAAGAGGTTACGGCCAGCAGCAGAAGTAAGAAAATGAGGTAATACGTTCCACCAAGTTGAACCAATATGTGAAGCCCCATAATTCGCAAGCATATCTGCCACAACATTTCCCTCTCGATAGGTTTGTGTCAGACGGAAATGTATTTATCGAGTCATCTGGATGCATCTGGAATTTTGGACCTTCTTGTAGAAAACCTCCATGGAACTCTACATTTTTTGAAATTGCTTATTGATATCATTAGATCAATAGACAAAATAGCTCTATTCTAGCTTCCTTACATATGAAAGAAGAGACATGAAAGAAACGGCAAAACAACAAAATGCCGACCTAACCTATCTAGTAAGTAGAACCAATTTACAATATACTATTTCACAGTGAGGAGCTTACACTGTTCCTACACTGTTCATTTGGTCAAAAATTACTGTTTTGTCTATGCTCTTCTTCTTATTTACGGTGTTGCTAATGCAAAACTGTTGAAATTTTGTCCCAGTTTACAAAGGGTGTGTCTATTACCACCCCACAAACCATTTTCCTCACCTCACATGTTGTTGATTTATTGAAATATTAAAATACTCTGATGTAAAATTACAGCAAGGGACAATAAGTTGTTACAAATTACAATTTTTTTTCTTTTTTATATTTTTTTTAGATGAACACAAACTTCATAAACTCTAACCCAGATTTATCATCGGTCGTGAGTCTGAAAGCACTAGCATTTAACCTGAAGATGAAGTGTTTTTTTTTTTTTTTCCTGGTGATTTGTTTATCCATTTACTCATTATTCCACTTTGTGTCTAAATTCACATGGACAACTATTGTGCCCAGTGGCGAATCCAGGATGAAAATCTCACATGGGCTAAATGTAACGCAAAAAAAATTTAACCAACAATGCGATAAATTTTGATTCATTGAAAAAGAACATACATACATAAAGGGACGTAGCAAGTTTTACCCTCAAACGCATTTACATGAACAAAAGCTATACACAATACAATACAAGAAACACAATTAAAAACTAACTAAACTGTACTCTACGAGGCCCCAAAGCTTCAAAATCTTTAATCACCATCTCATTGTCAACCGCTTCAACAAATTCTTTTTCGATATGAAGCACCATGCAATCATCAAGAAACTCATTCTCTATCTTGTTTCTAAGTTTGTTTTTGATGATGTCCATGGATGAAAAAGCTCTCTCAGTGGTTGCAGTAGAAACATGAAGAGTCAACACCAAACAAATCAACCTAAAGATCATAGGATAAAACTCTAATTTTCTTTTTTGAACAAGTTGCCGACACAGATCAGATATAGAATCTAAGGTGTGAAATGCTACATCTTGAATCATATCTTTCTTATAATATGCACACTCTAATTCCAAAGAAAGAAAGTCATCTTGCACAAAATTTTGAGGATAAAAGCTCTTAGCAAGAAGGAGTACCGTTTGAGTTTCAAACAGGCTAAACTTATCATGAGGATCCAAAGTTGAAGTAAGCTTAAGGAGTTCGCAAGATCTGTCATTGAACCTCTTATTTAGCTCACTTAATTGAAAGTCAAGTACAACATTGAATACCTCTACACGGAAGTGGTGCTCATGTGTGATGAAATTCTTTTGTTGACTCAGACGACCCGTACCATCCAACCAACGAGCACTCATATCAGGCATAGCAATATCATGTGTCTCACAAAAAGATGAAGAACCATAAAAAAATCATCCCAACCATCATCTCTCATGTCTTGAAGAAGTTCTTTTGTAGTTTCAACAAACTTCATTGCTTCTCCAATGTCAATGGTTTTCTGTTGTACTACTTGACAAAGAACTTCTGTGACTTTCATGACTCTATGCATCAAAATCAGACAAAACACAAACTCAAACGATCTCATAGCTCTAAGAATACCACTAGCTTCTCCCTGAACAGGTAAGGTTGCAGTGTCCATCATATGATCCAGAGTTGCCACGGTTGAACCAAATAATTCAATCATACTCTTAATATAACGAAAATGAGAGCTCCAACGAGTAGCAGAAGGTCGTTGCAAACTGCAAGTTTGATTAGAGCCCGTACCTGATTGAAGATTGTGAATTAGCAAGGTGCAAAGTGCAAGTATAATCAAGAATATGATATCTATTGATGCAAATAGAATACAAATTAAAGTTAGCGTCATACTTATTTGAAGTTTACCAAGAGCTATCAAATCTAGCAGCTTTTAGGGCACCTTTGCGCTTAGCAGATGAATCCATAAAATTCACAACAAGTAATAAAGTAGAAAAAAAGCGATATGTATCATAAACGCCCTTAGCCACACCATTTAGAGCTAGTTGCAAACGGTGAGCAAAACAATGAACATAGTATGCATAGGGACAATCTTCAAGAAACAATGTCTGTAAGCCATTCCAAATACCACTCATGTTACTAGCTCCGTCATATCCTTGACCACGCAAATTTTCCACTTGTAGATTGAACATACCGAGAACTTTGACTATCTCCAATTTAAGAGTTAATGAGGTTGTGTCGGGAACACTCACTATCTTAAAGAACCGTTCTCGGATGAAGTCATGACGATCAATAAACCTCAAAACAATAGACATTTGCTCCTTGCCAGCTACATCAACTGCTTCATCAACAAGAATGTAAAACTTTGCATCACCAACTTCTTCACGAATCATTTGCCTCACTCTATTACCAAGAATATTTAACAGCTGCTTTTGAATAGATGGAGAAATGTACTTGGCATTTCCAGGAGCATTCTGCAATATAACCCTATCATCATCACTAGCCATTCTTTCATAAGACTTTCTAACTTGCTTAAAATTTCCAGCATTAAGAGAGCTTTCAGATTCATCATGGCCCCTAAAAGCTTGTCCTTGGTTTGCTAGAAGTCTCACACCCTCTATTGCAGCCTTCAATCTAAATCGATTATGCTCCACCTCCTTTGATGTTCTTTTCACAAAAACTCTCTCAATTTATGTAGCCAAATTTCTCAAGAGGTGCCATTTCTCCATGGCTTCATGATGTGGACTCCCTATAGACCCCATATATACTGTAAGCACACTCCTTTGCTTCCAGTTTCTCATCCCATCTATAGTAAAAGCAGGATGAAGAGGGTTTTCTTTATCAAAAAGAAAACAAGGGAAACAATATATCTTGTCTTGATCTTCCGAGTACTCAAGCCATGAATGACCTTCAAACCAATCAAAGTTAAACTTACGATTTTGTGCCCCATGAAGTGAAAGAGGACAATGTTTCAGCTTAGGTTGACATGGACCTAATGCAACATAAGCTTTTCGAACGGCTTCACGTTGATTCGCAGGATACTTCCATAAAGAACACCGTTTGCCCGGATCACGTTCAATGGCATTGACATTGCCATGTGGATCAAACTCATTCCTCTGAGACCCAAATAAAGGAGACTCTGAAGACGGTTCTTTAGTTATTCCAATAGTAATTGGAGTGCCTATAGAGGATTGTGAACTTGAACATGATGACGGTTGAACTTTACTAAACCATGTGCTGATATCTTTTGATCTAGGTCTTTTGACACGATTAATTTGTTTATCTGACATTCTGTAATTCCAAATAAAATTTCTAGCAATTCAGTAATGCAAAACTTAACAAGACAACAATTCAATTGAATAAGCATTCTAGCAGCCTAGTTCATTCAATTGACTTCCAATTCTATACCCAGAAGGAACACAAATACAATGGTCTCAGACTCTCAAAGAACAACAGTCGTAGACTCGTAGGGCTAATTTTTTTTATTTTTTTTATTGGGTGGTAGAATTTTTGGCCCAAAATCTCACCTGGGCTCTAGCCCAGGCAAGCCTTGGGCTGGATCCGCTACTGATTGTGCCGTATTTATGAACAACACATAGATCAGTTCAAGAACTCAAAAGTATGGAAGGCGTTGCTACTAGAGATACATTTACAGACATTGTGTATCATGATATCGACTGATACCATTGAGTTGTTAAATTTTAGAGTTTTTTTGTTGTTCCTTAACCGAGATTTATATTTTAATGTGAATTTTTTTTGTTCAGTTGGTGATTTTACTTACTTTGAGCAAATATGAATTTAACAAAATATATGTGTTTTGGCCATGATCCTCAGCGCGCGGAGCAGAGGTTTCTAGCGAACAAAGAGGGAGGGTGTGTGTTGCGGGCGTGCCACCTCGCGGGTGAGGAAAAGGTTTGATGGGGGTGCGCTTGACTTCTTGATCAGGCAAAAAGGGGGGTTACAGGTGCCACCTCTGAAGAGGATTTACGAGCACAAGCGAATCGATACTCACGGCGGCGCGAGCAGAGCAACTATAGGAAATTTTAGAGAGAAGCTGAAAGGGGTAGAGTCCGGAGAGCTCTGGAGAAAGGCCTAAGCGGCGGCGCTTAGGTTAGGGTTTCGAGGAAGGCTCGAGGGGTAACTGGGTTTCAGTTGTATTGTGTTTGTTGTTTGTATTGATTTCAGAGTTGTCTCTGCTAGGGTTCAAGCCCCCTTATATAGTAGTTCGGCAGAAGCAAAGTGATTAGAATCCAAGTCGGACTCTGAAACCCTATTCGCACAAGGACACTGCTCAGTCCATGCGAACCAACCAATTGGTGACACCTGCCCAGTTCGCACACTCCATTTCGCGCTGCCAACTGTAGACTCCTATGCGAACTGGAATTAGGAGCATCCTCATCTCGCGGGCTGCTACAGGGTGCTATCTCGCGTGCTTCTATAGCTCATTTCCATTTCGCGGGCTATTGCAGCTCGCGAGCCTTAAAAAGGCTTTTTATATTTAATGGGCCACATGGGTTGGCCCGAAGCATGTCAAAGACTTGTAAAAGTCTTCAACGTTTGTCGTGGTGCGCGCGGAGTCCGCATGTCGCTTCCTCGCGAAGTCTTCTACGCGAGCTAGTTTGCCAGCTCGCCTCGCTTCGCCTACGCGGAGAGTCCATCTCGCCTCGCCTACGCGGACTGGCAAATAGTAATTCCGCGCGAAGGCATTCCGCGCGCGAGCTAAGTGTTCCACGTGAACTGCGTAGTCCGCCTATGTCCATTTCGCGCGAAGGCTAAGTAAAGTCCAGTTCGCCTCGAGCTAAGTGAAGTCTAACTTGGCTCGCGTGCGTTCATTGCCTACGCGGACTATCACATGAACATTTAGA
Organism: Fragaria iinumae; assembly: GCA_009720345.1. Taxonomy (NCBI): domain Eukaryota; kingdom Viridiplantae; phylum Streptophyta; class Magnoliopsida; order Rosales; family Rosaceae; genus Fragaria; species Fragaria iinumae. The sequence continues at coordinate 16,106,956 of CM019117.1, read as the reverse complement.
GAAACTCCATCTCGCCGGTATGACATGGTCCAAGAAATAATTAATATTTACATAGACATTTACTGTCCAGTAAAATATTAATTTAGGCGTAAACAATATGTAGGGTGAGAAGAGAATATAAGATGAACAAAGTAGAATTGATAAAATGGTATTTTGGGTATTGTTAATGGGTGAACAAAGTAGACTTACAATTAAAATTATATAAGTGGGGTGTGAAAAGAATGTGAGGTGAGCAAAGTGGTTTGTGGGGTGGCAATACACGCACTATTTACAAATTGCCCTGGGTCTGGACTAAATTACCATTTTATCATTATATTCTGTTTAATTACAAATTGTCAATACTTTTTTCAGTTTATTTACACAACTTTCCACTCATATGGCAAATTATTGTTCTGTTGTTTTATCCTGCTTATTTACCAAATTGTCATTCATCAATTATGAACCATGTCTTCCTTCTGCTTTTTTGAATTCACATCGGTAGGTGTTAACCCGCAGCAACGCGCGGGGATTGTGTCTCGTAATGTCTATGGTAGGCTCACTTTAATGTAAGCCTTTGCCCGAGAATATGCATCTAGATCCTTATATGCCTACACACTTAAACATACGTCTCCATAAAAGACTAAAAAAAAAAACACACACACTAGCAAAGACTGAGTTCCCATATCAAACAAAAATCAAACAATAGCCTTCTTCGCAATCTTCTTCTCACTACCTTTTTTTCTTCCCATTTGGTTAAAAACATACGATTGTCACCATCTTCCTCAAAGTCCACTACAACATTCCTCGCAGTCTTCTTCTTCTCACTACCTTCTTTCAGCTTCTTCTTCTCAACATAAGGCAATTTATTCTTGATACCTTAAGGCCTACTTCGGTTATTTTTAACTCGATCATGATGAATTAGTTTAGTGTTTACATTCAAAACTCAATCGGTAATTGATGGAGTGACCTAAACCCTTATAAACCTATAGGCAAAGTCTCATTTTTCCGATCTGAGATCCATATCTCAACACGGCTCCGCACGTATGATGAATTTTCAAGCCATACACACAGACAACATTTGGGTGACGTGGGGTTCGTGTGGTCATTAGACATTGACACGTGGACGTGACCATGTGGGTAAGTCGCTTTGATATCATGATGAAGTAGTTTGGGGTTCGTATCCAAAACCAATTGGTAATAGATGGAGTGACTCAACCCTTATTACTTCATAGGCAATGTCTCATTTTCCCGCTCTGGGGTTCATATCTCAACACGCTCCTGCACGTGTGAAAATTTTCAAGCCATATACGCAGACAACATTTGGGTGACGTGAAGTTCGTGTGGTCGTTAGATATTCACACGGAACATTGGAGTCCGGTGTGGGATTCATATCTTAACAGATCATTTGTCTCCAATGGAACAAAGCCAAGAGATGTCAGCTCTAGTTGAACAGTACGATTGCCCACTGTTAAATTGACTGCACCTTCTTTGGGGAATGCTCGGTCGCTCTTTCATCCTCCATGTCTTTGCACTACCCAAACAAAGGCATAACCAAGGTATCAAAGGCTGGCAGTTCGTGCACGGACGATCACTTGTCGGACGATGGCGTGATGTTGTCTCTTTCATCAACGAGCCCTGCAACTCTCTTAGCTAGTACTGAAGAGTTGAATAGAATCCCCGATCCAGCAACAGAGAAACATGTTATGAAGTTCTCATGCAATTGCACCCTTGGGCTTGAAGCAGTGCCTGATCCCATGAACAACATTGGTGCCGTCACAGGAGCCGCCGACATTAGGGTTCATTGCACACCCAAAATCGTGCGCTTTGTTTCCGGATCATCCTCATCTAAAGGTGGATTATCGCATGACGTACCTACAAGTGTTACCAAACCGCAACCTAGTACAAGTGTTACCAAAAGTTTTATCATAACAAAATTGATAATTAAGCATCAAAGTAATAGTTAGTGAATTCGAATGATTGAATGGTACTACAAGTCTTTTAGAAACCGTACGTATATATATACGTTTTCCTACATACTAGAGTCATGTACTAAAGCCTAATGAGTAATAAGTATGGTGTACCGTGTACGGTAATGCCTATATGTCTGCACTTACATTTAGAGTAACATGAAGAAGTTGTAGTTTTTGACTTCATATTAGGGTGACCTAAACCCTATAAACTTAAGGAAAATATATATATTTCTCAATGTTGAATGCTAGAATTGCACTGCACTTAAATTTGCACAATCTACAATCTACAATATGAAGTCACATTTGTCTTTGTGAATATATTAGCTTGCATATGCAGAGCAAAGTCGATCTAGACCATCTCCAGCCTAGCCTGTTGAGTGCTGATTGAGATGAAAATGCTTCAGAATAGATCAATACATGCCAAGTTTGATGAGCACGCACGCACGTTGTCATTCAATATACATGTCAGCGTGTATAATCCACCATTCAACCATCTCAGAAGTACAAGCCACAGCTTTCCCAATCAAAGAAGGACTAACTACTAGTGGTGGAAGTTCAGCCATAATTGAAACACAGCTACGAAATGAATCACTGAATAACCTACAAATTAAAATGGACCTATCTGTAAGCTTTACCTTTACTCTTCAGCTACCCATTTCTGGACCACCAAACTTGCTTACCCTAAACTCCGATCCCATTTTCTTAAGGACTTGATGATACTGTAACTTGGATTGGATTTGTGGCTCAGAAATTTAACTATCCACATGAAGTCTTTAGGCCTCTGCTTCTCTATTACTAACAGCCAACCCATATAAAATACTCTTCAGCTACCCAGTTAAAGCATTAATTCCATTAATTCTCTCATTGCTTTTACTTAAAACTTATAATCATGCACTGCAAGTATATGAAGTTATGAACCAAGAATGTGCATAAAAAGAAAAAGAAAAAAGTGGCCGTCACCGTTCATCAGCTCAGTGATTGCCCCATACATGCAGGTAACTAGAAGCTTAATTAGCTAGCTTTCTGTAATTTGGTAAATTCTTCTCAAGGGGCTAAATGATCTCTTTGACAGGTCCTCGTGTTACTTGCACCATTCGTAGTGATCGACGAAATAAGAAGAGAGAAAAAAGAAGAAAAACGAAAGCATCACTTACCATATGAGACTTGAAACCAAAATTCAAAATACTTTAACTCTACTAACTACGAAGGATGACAAACTACCAGCTGGTTAGGTATTTGCCAGTCACTAATGTAGTAGAATTAAAATGAATGACCTCATTCAGAAATTCCTTTAGTTACTTGCTCTGTTGTACCCTAAATTCTTTGTGATCAAAAGGCCAGAAAAGATAGAGAACAAGAAAAAGTGAGGCATGCCCATATACTACGTTGGACTTGGACATGATAGTGTGCTGGTTGAACTGACTAGTTGTTTGGGTGCATAGACGATTCAAACTTATTTTCAATCCCAACATCGAAGCCCATAGTGTATGTGTTTTATTTGTCGACCTTCCTTGATCCTCAATCCTCATAGACTCATACTTCATTTCTTTTAACCCTCTTTTTTTTTTCATTAATATTCATATTATCTCTGTCTTGATCGATGCAGTTACATCTACTAGTACTCAATCTTTTGTTTCAAAAGGATCTGAAATGTTGTGGATGTTGGATAGGTCTATCTTCTAGAATCTAGGGATCCAGATTCTCTGCTTGAATTTAAGTTGTTTGAATTTGCTTGAATGTCTTATAACCGTTAGATGGAGTAAGAATGACATGGTGGTCTTAGATTGTACTCGATCCAATGGTTAGAAGTCATCCAAGCAAAACCAAGTAACATAAATCCAAGTAGAGAAGCCAAATTCCTCATATGTACCTGTAATGAGAAAACAAAACAGTTATCCAAAAGTAGAGGCTCTTAACTAATAGTGGATGTTTTCTACACGTACATGCATTACGCCAATCTCTGATGTGGAAAGTTCTGGTATGGAGCGTTGCATGCTATGCAGCATTCTTTCCGGAGGCAACTTCTCAACATCAGCCCCCGTGCAATGCACATGCAATCCACCCCTTATTAGTATATGTATGCTATGCCGTGCTGCATAGCAGACATACCCGTCAAGGACTCAAGGTTAATTTGTATAGTGGGATTTGCAGCTTATTGCTTAGTACTTAAGTAGACTCGAGAAGGGTAGGTTCGCAGCTTCGCTCAGCGGAAGAGCCTTACTATTATATTAGTAAAGCGCTAGCGCCCAACGTATAGGAAGATGTTGGAAATTAAGAGATGTGAAGATTAGTTCGAGTTTTATTCTGCGTCAAAATCATTGCAAAACGGGAAGAATTAAGAAGGGAAGATGTTGGAGGCTTGGAGCAAGTATAACTAGCTGCTAGCTAGGCTTGAATGGATATTTTTTTTGTCTTTCTTAAGTTTGGTATCAGCTGCAGTGATCCCATATATATAATGCTCCGATCCTGGTTTTAGGTTTTAGATGATTTTGGAGCCTGATTTTTGGTGTTTTTCTCTTTCCTAATATGGTAACTTTTCGTACTGTAATTGATTCGGATTACAGAACGACAAACGCACGTACAGTCTCACGCAGCCTAGCCTAGCTCCACTGCTCCACCAAGTTCATCAAAAAGGAAGGTTGAAGAAGCAGAAAAAGGCAGAAGATTATGTGCGCCACACCGAAGTAGTAGGAAGAGAATTGGCATTAACGAATCTAGATATCAGTTCATATTACATGAACGTACATATATAACTTGTTTTGAATTCATAAAAACTAATGATCGAGTCCTATGTTAATCAACATCATACTAGTAAGTAGAGTAATTAAAGACCTTCTAAAAAAAGAAGAAGAAGTAGTTAAATATCCATATTACTAGTTTAAGTTCCAAATTAACTTCCATGCAACCTCATTCGCATCTTGTAAAGAGCACTAGTTTCATGATTTTATTATTACTTCACTAGCTAGATATCAGTTATGTGAAAAACGAAAGGACATTATTCGATTTTGTGAAAAATCAAATCCATAAACCTAGACTCATGATCATATATGATCGGATTTCTACCTTGACATTCCTAATTAGAAAGCATGGAAGCCCTTCTAATGAGGACCCTTAAGTTAAGGACTTTTCGGTTTATCCCACTTTTCGATCTTATGTCCACATCTTGACCGTTCAGTTTATAGATATTTATGAGTAGATCATTTCTGCAAATTTTCAGCCATATTGAAAATCGTTAAAACATTCATAAGTGTGATTTACCAGTTATGAACTTGAACGGTTCATGTTTGACAGATTTTGTCCATGTATTAATTTGATCTAGTTTGTTACCTTAATGATCACTGATTTGGCTGAAAATTTATAAGGTTGATCTACACATATAGACCTAAAAACTGAACGGATGAGATGCCAAGATGTGATCGAAAGATAGGTCTTTTAAACCATAAACCGAAAAGTCCTCACTAAAAGGGCTCCATAGAAAGCATATATAAACCTACGCAAATTAATATTGTTGGTCATTCTCCGATCGTTCATAGCTAGTGATCATAATAATCTTTAAACGACTGTTTTAATTTGATTTTGTTTTCTTTATAAGATAACCAAACAAACAATTGCATGTGCTAGTTCTAACAATTACATGTGCTCACTATCTATAAAAGTAGAGATTGGTTAGGCTTTTTAAAAGAGAATGTGTGAGTTGGAGCTAGAACACTTAATATGGAGCTAGCGATGTCTAAATTCAACTTTATTAGAATGCAAAGGTAGAGGACCCTTTTTCTTGACACTTTTTTCCCCATTCAATTGAAATGATTGAAAAAAAACTCCATGGATGAATGCTCTCAATCAGCACTAGGCACATGCCACAAATTCTGTTAACAAGATTAAAGTGAAGGAGGAGATAAATACACTGATCTCTTTCTTTCTGGGTCCCCAAGAGCAACAACAAACCTAGTGAAATCCAACCCACCAAGATATAGATCCAAACTTCATTCGAAGAAAAAGATCGATATAGATTGATCCAAGTAGTAGTGGTACTCGTAGTAGGAGAACACAAAACCCAAAAGACATGTCCTTTAAGCTTAGACTATCTTTGATCGCTTCCTACAATATAATTTCAATATATTGTATTGTATCTTAAGTTTACAATATCCCAACACATTATTTCTTATTTAACCAAAATTGGTAACTGTTAGACCACCAATTCCTTGCACCAGTATAGAACACGCAGGGACAACTGTATATGAGACATTAGAGGAGACAGATTTGTAGATTTGTAAACTTTTCATTAGCGAAGTCAAATGATTTCATGAAAAGAGTAGAAGAAGAGCCCGAAGCGATAAAATACTTTCATACATGGGAATTAATCAAAAGATGAAATATCAACTAAATTGGCTTAGATAACTAGCTAGGTTACCTGCCTTAGTTTGAGTCTATGAGGTGTTTTAGTGAAAATAATTACAAATTACGTTGTCTAATCCAACAATGATCACATCATTAAATTAATAGCGAAATAGCTACAATCTATCTCGTTTATAAAAGAAATCGGATGTACCAAAATTTAATAAGCAACAATAAACTACTAGAAAAACTTGTACACTCACATTTAAGCAAGCACGTATATATGATCCTTACTTGTTAGTTGTCAATTAAGTACGCAATTGTGGTACAAGCAAAAAACTCGACACCTACAGATCGAAGACTCACACGATCAATATATGTTTGACTCATGATGTAGAAAAAGTTAACATCCGATACAATGGTGAGACATGATCGACTACGCCCGATTCTATCCTGATGACTTCGATCAAAAATATATGGGATTGCAAAGACTCGAGCTTTTTCTTTTCCTAGAGTACTTCAAAACGCACTCCCTCCTCGATCGATTATATGAGTTTGGAAATTGCGAGAGACCGATGTACACTAACCTTTCGTGTGTCCATTTCCCCGATCACGAAAGTTAATTGGCTAGATAACCAAGTTGTTGGCCAAATGTTCCATGACACTTTGAAGTAGGTGCAACTTGTAATTATACATGAATTAAGTAGCGGATAATTGATAGGAGCATAAAATGCGACATTATTAGTATCTTATTATCCCTTATTTGTGCTTTGTTAAGTCTATTTAGAGTAAGATAGAGTCATAATTTAGTTAAATGAAGCTCTGGTATAGTTTTGGAAAAATGTGCTTAAATTGCTAGAAAAACGACTAAGTATAAAAAATCTGTGAAAAAGTGCCAAGATATGTAGTTTTTGTGATTTTGAGGCTTGCGTCTGACTGACTTATTCTTATCCGAATTCGATGAAATTTTTCAAGTGTATTATTTGGAAGCTAAAGTGTATTATGTCAAAATTTCAGGTCAATTGGAGTTCGGGAGGTCATTCAAATGAAGGCTCAAAGCCGGCAGTTCGAGAATTTCACTCCAGGGGCTAAAACAGAGTTTCCAGCTACTGTGTCCTAACTTTAAGAGCTTGTGTACGATTCAATACTTGGAATTAAATTGCGTACTATATATGGATGGAAAGCTATACGAGTCTAGTTTCCCCAGAACTTGGAATCACGCCAATTGGATTAACGAGGAGAGAGTTATGCCTGAAGGAATGACCAAAGGTCAGTCTGCCGGAAAACAGGATTCTGCTACTTTGCAATTCCGGTTTGGAGTTCAATGTTTCTACATCAAAGTCACATCAAAACTCATCAAGAGAGGTCTACTAAGCATATTGAAGATTTGAAAAGTCATTTAGGGCCAAAGCTTTGCACGGAATGGAGGAGAAGAAGCAATCCTAGTCCGGCTAGGATTGGAAGATGCATTTCCTGTTTTGGAGAGATTCCATGTGCAACCATGAAATAAAGCTTGCATCTGCTATCCTAGGCCGATTATGACAAGGATTTGAAGGCAAGAGACGCAACAAAGGAGTTCCTAGAAGATTCAAGAAGTTCAAAGTCTAGTTGGTTTAGGAAAAGCTAATATTGTTGTACTAGGAAAACCAATTCCTCTTGGTTTTAGGTTAAGGCTTGGCTGACCATTGTAATCACTATATATAGGACCCTCTTGGCACTTAGATAACGGTCACAACCTAGCAATACACAGAGCGTAAGTCATTGTAATACGAGAGTTTTTGAGTGTTCATCCTATAGACAAGTAGAGAGAGATTTCACCACCGCCGGCCACCTTTCATAATTCCGTCCATCACCATACTTTGGAGCTTTAACTTATAAAGTATGATCCATACATTCTATTCTTCATCTATGTTTATTTGTTTAGATTTGCATTATTTTGTCTATAAAATATGCATGTTTGATTGCTTGATTCTTTTGTTGTATGAAAGTTGTGAAACCATTTTCAAAATCTATACTTAGGATTTTCATACTCTTAAACTTGTGATAATTTTGTGCATTAGATTAGGCAAAGCATGTTCATGTAGTCATTCTCATAACTTGATTAGTTTCTAGTATTCGAGCAACTCCATCAACACTTGCATGCGGCTAAGGCCTTAGTTGTTGTGCAGGTTTAGATGTCATCAACCAAAGTATTTAGGGCTTAGTTAGGCGCAACGTCGATTAGGTTCCATTGCTTTTAGGGCAGTTATAATTCTAGAAATTTGCATGCTAATAGGATGAGTGACGCCATACCTTGTGTGTGTTTTCGATCAAGACTTTTGTGCATAATTAATTGTTGGTTTTATTTTCGACGCAACGTGTTCTTAAAATCAATTAGTAAAGGCTTAGGATTCGACGCAACGTGTTTTCTAAGTATAATCTAAGAAGTCTTATAACGATTAGATGAACCGCAACGGGCTCTAGTTAGGTCGAAATTAAGTTAGAGTTAGGTTATTTGTTCATTGTTTTGCCGATTCCCTTGTATGATCTTATTGTATGTTTTTGATTGCTTTTGACTTATGCTATGATGTGTATGGTTGTCGATCACATGTAAATATTAGTCTAAGATTTATTTTTCGTGTCTTTAGGATCATAGTAATGTTTTCTAAAAACCCCCAACGTGACAACTTGTAAATATGTATATATGTGTGTGTTTTGTTTTAGCATCATGATTGATCACCCTAATTGATCCCCGGACTGAACGATCCCTACTTATTTTATACTAACGATGATTTTGCAGGGTAATAAATTGTGCGCTTAGTTTAACCCCGGTTACGCGACGCGTCAATAATTTTACTAAATGTTTGCTTTAGTTAGGAGCCACAAAGTGAAGACCTAGCTTGCACTAAATTAAAACCCCTTGAGATTACAATCTAGCTACTTGCATGGCCAAAAGATCATTCTTGATTTCGTTGCAGGTTGAAAGCAAAAGGGTAAGATCCGCAGGGGACCCTCTTCGTATCTTATCTCCTGCTCTGCTGCCTCTTCATAGTATTGCATAATTGTGTACTAGATATTAGTGTTTAAAAAAGTTGATTCTTATATATTGATGTATTGATACGTAAGTGAATCTGTAGTTGATTTCTTTGATTAATATATGTACTTATGAAATTTGTTTGCTAACGATCGAGTGCTGTTATATAGATTATTTCATGGATATAAGTAAGCTTCAGTATCTTCAGGGCTATATATAGTTTCAATAAAACTCAGAACCTGTTATGGATCGGAGCAGACCATGCATATGAACTTGTAATTAAAATTATCGCATCGTTTAACTCTTTAAGGGGTTGAATGATTCTGCAGAACATATCTACGTTTCTTGATTTTATTAGTTGTGTTTGCAAATCTGCACTTTATCGATTGAACTTACATATATAATCACATAGAACATCGTTAAATTTGAAGCGAAATTTTCGATGAATGTTGTATCGGTCACAAATGGTGAATGAGACATTTGCAAATGCCAAATGGTGATAAGTACGATGAGATATTGGGAGGATTTAAGATCACAGTGACAGTGAGTACCACGTTTTCCTGACTGGTAGTGCTCTATTCTGAGAATGAGCATGATTATTAAACTACAAAGATCATTCCAATTTGCAATATTATGACAAACGAGTCAGCACGACCCACCCAAAATCTTGCTTATCAAAGTAAGCTATTCAAAAAATATATTAGTCGTTGACTATTTCTCCATAATTCCAGTGTATTCATCTCCAATTAAGAAAACAATGACATATATATAGCTACAAACTCAAACATATTATCATATATCGAGCCACTAGAGTTCAGACTTGTTTATGTTTTGTACATCGATCTAAGAGCAACAAATAAAGAAACACAGCAAGGTAGTCTAGTTGATTGGGTGTCTCCCCAACTTAGGTTTGAATCACGGCACTGTTAAAAATGGGGTTAAGTGGCCATGAGAGGAGCTGCAATGCCCTGCTGGCTGTCCGGACCCTTAGTAAATTAGTATTTGGGCCTAGAAAGTCTTTAAGATACCGTGATCTTGAATAAAAAAAAAACAACAAGTGATCGAAGGGGCATAAGTTTAGATTCAAAATTAAGGGAATGGTATTTGAGTGAACTTATGAGTTTAGTTCGTTTTATCCCATGGTAATTAGGATTACCATAATGATCGACTCAATTTTTTTTTTTTCAATAAAATTCTCGATCCCATTTTCTTTTAAAATCAAAATGTCTATATATATATATATATATATAAGATATGAGGATCACTGAGGCTAATAGTAAAATCTGGGTAGCAATTAAAATGGACTGGACCATATATATATATATATATATATATATATATATATATATAGGAGCAACACTTTTTGATGTGTTATACCCGTTACATGCATCCTAGCTAAAGCTCCTTAAAGTAAAGGCCAATTACGGTAGTGCGATATATATGATCATACTTTTAGCTCTATCTTCCTTTATTTCCACCTCAAAATTAACCTCCCAAACTTTCATTCTTTTACACGTTAATTTAGCCCTAATTTAGTTATAAACATCCATATTTGGAACTTTTTAATCAAGTCCAAACACTAAAATTTAAATCACTGGAGTCAAATCTCAACTGTAATATATTGTATCATGGAATAAGCTTAGATTAGAAGTTGGTGTTCTAGCCAGCTAGCTAGAGTAAAAATGGCGGCAAGCCGTACTATATATCCTCACTGAGGCTCATGCAAGATCTGTGAGACTACGTACATCTGATTTCATTACGATCATAAGCAATCACATAAACCATTTTTGTTATTCTCACTCTACATATGAGACAGTATTGCAAGTTCGATTTGAATTTATTGATCGATCTCCTCTGAATCAGATGTTTCTCTACCAATAATCCAGAGTTCCAGATCTCTTTAGATATAACAAAGATTTGATCTCATAACCTTAATCTTAAATCTTAATTTGGAAGAGCTATTTTGCATATCTAGTACTGTACGTATAGTATATATGTCACTTATATACCATTTCCGCTAGTTTTTTTTGAAGAAAACATTATATATTATATAATACAACATTACAACTATCTCAGTTCGACCACCAGAAAAAAAAAACCTCATGTTGCTTGAAAGAATTAGGGTTCGCCACCTATATAAAGTTTAGGCTAGGGTTTACTTTTTTATTTTTTTAATTTACTTTCTAATTATTTAAAAAGAAATAAATAATTGTTAATTGGCACATTTATCTCCAACTAACAAACTCCAACTCCTAATTGAGAATCATCCTTAAACCCTACTAATATTGAATGCTTATATATTTCTCCCGCGAAGCTTCTTGGCCCCTTCCTTCCTTTTCTTGCCCTAAAACGTACGGGTCCCAAATCTCATTCCCAGATATGATTCAATCACCCAGAAAAGGTGCCACCTGTGATTCTCAACTGGCCTCAAGGTGGGAGTCAGGCTCCCCCACCTTGATTAGAAACCATTAAAACTACCAAGAGGCTCTAACTCCTCAGTGGAGTATCCACAGGGTTTTCAAAAATCTCTATTATCTCCTTCTTAAAATAAAACCTTCCCCAATAATGCTGCCTCAAACCTCCTCAGAATATTCTCAAATCTCAACTATGTTACAGTAATCCCTGTACACTTCGAAAATTAAAAAAGCAATTGAAAATATGAACTTTTTCGTATATATAAACCCCCTTCTTCAGCTTCTGCTACCATTAATCCCTTCTTGAGCTCACACCAACCACCAACTTCAACTTCAACTTCTTCCTAAAACCGAACATGCCTGCTTCTGCTTCTCACCAACTTGACCATCTTGTTGGGGAGTTCTACTCCAGAAGACTACTCCTCCACAACCCTCTTTACCCTCCACCCATCTCTCCTTCTTCAACCTCGCACGACGCATCTTCTTCTTCTCCTGATCAGTACCCCGGTGACAACAGCTTCGATGCTAATGTGGTCATGGTGCTCTCAGTCCTCCTCTGCGCTCTGATTTGCTCTTTGGGGCTCAACTCCATCATAAAGTGCGCTCTGAGATGCTCTAGCTTCGTGGCCGCTGAGTCCTCTTCTTCCTCCAACAACTCGGCGAGGCTGGCCAACACCGGAGTCAAGAAGAAAGCCCTCAAGACTTTTCCGACCGTTAGCTACTCAGCTGAGATTAAGCTTCCCGGGTTGGACAGTGAGTGCATGATTTGTTTGTCGGAGTTTACAACCGGCGAGCGCGTGAGGCTACTTCCCAAGTGTAACCATGGATTCCATGTGAGGTGCATCGATAAGTGGCTGAGCTCTCACTCTTCGTGCCCTAAATGCCGGCAGAGCTTGATCGAGACGTGTCAGAAGATCGTTGGCTTCAGCCAGGCGGCCGGTAGCTCGTCGGAGACGACGACTCGTGCTCTTCCTGTGCAAGAAACTATAGTAAGCATTGCAGCACTTCAACCTGAAGGGTTTATTCGTAATTATAGGGGAATTATTAGCTAAGCAAAGAACCTAGTTAGTTGAGGTTGAGCTATTTGAATTGCCTTTAGGGTTTTAATGGATGAAGCACTAATTCAAGTGTCTTCATTTCTGGTAAGATGTCACTATATAGCTAGCTAATTAGCCACCAGCCAAGGCAAAGTGTAATTATTGCTAGTAGTTGTCAATTTGTACAGAGAGTACTTTGGAATTGTGAATTATTGAAATTATTTGCTCCTATGAAGAATTCGATCTCATTTTCTAGTTTTGTACGCGACGTAAATGTAAATGCTCTATACCACTAAAGCTACGAAGCACTGCATTTCCATCGTCGTTGAAACGTGATTGATATGTCCAACAGCTGACTCAACATTGCAAGATTAAGATTGTCCAAAGTGGCTGTCTATTCTGATAAAGAAAACCACTTAAGAACCCAGAAAGCCTCGAAAGGGGTTTCCCAATCAGATGAGACAACTGAATTTCTTCCTTTTTCCTTTATACTAAATGCTTTTAATTTGAACCGATATTTCCCTAAAAGTGATTTCCAGTGCCTATTTTAAAACCCTTAAAAAGCCAATAATTGTCCATTGTTCTATCTCTGGTTTTTTCTCGCTGGCCTATAGCATTATTAAGGCGGCACATGTATACACACCACAATGGAGTACACCATAACCTTGCTGCAAATTCCTATGTTCATATATATATGCTAGAGTATATTCAGAAGCGCCGTACACAAACAGGGGCAGAAAGCAAAGCCTACAAAAGAAGGATTTGATTGAGCAAGTTAAATTAATAATGGAGCATACACAGAATTGGAGGCTGAGGATGAAACCACTACTAGCTTTCAAGCTTCAAATCAAATCGAGGCATGTACTAAAAGGGTGATTTTGTTACATAGTACTCACGTGAAGTGTCTCCAAACAGTAGCTAAACTAGCTAGGCCCGGCGGCTGGGAATTGAATTTGATTAATTTCTCAGGCTAGTGAAGATGTGCTCATGTTTAGATATATATAATAAAATTGTCAAGCACTGATGATCCCTTAAAGAAAGCTTCTCCCGATAGATCTTTGTAGTAGTACGGGACGTACAAATAACACTGTTACAGCCGGTTCTGCAGTGCATTTACAAGTGATGAAAGCGATTTCCGAGTTTCGGATACTGTTGGGACAACAAGATCAGTGGTTTCCATTCTAGGCATGATATCGGCGCCGCAGATCGATCTGTTCAGTCGTTTGCTTCTTCTCAAGCTTTGTCTAGTTTTATCATGGCGAAAACAAAACTCGGTCTCAACTCGCGTTGAACAGCAGAAATGATGTAATGATAGGTGCTGCTGTGCTGGGAAGCTACTCAAGAAGTTCGACTCAATGCTTTAATTCTGCCCTACAATCTATATAATTCTGCCCTACAATCTGTGTTTAATCCCAACAAGAATATAAGCAGAGTAGCTCCCAGCTTGGATTGTAGTTGTATGTTGACATATAAGTGTTCAACTGAGATCCGAAGCTGGATTTTGTATCTTCAGAGGGTTCTGATCATTCATGCATTATCATGGTGCCAAGAAACAAATTAACCATCCCCCTTCGTAAACAAAAAGCAAGAAATTAAGATCGCAGATGATGTAGAAAGTACACAAAACGAAAAGTGAATGCATTCTGGTGACATAAACCAAGTTCGATTCAAGTCTGACGAAATTGTGCCATAGAATAGAAAAATCGTAACTTCCTTGCATTCACCATGAGAGATTGTTTTGGTCCCTAAGAACTAAATAAAGCTACAGTTCTCATCCCAATGGTCTAATAATGATTGAATTACATCCATAGCACGTCCTTAACTTGGACAGTAAACATGCCTCTCGATTAATAATGGGGAATGCTTTTGCTGTGACGCGTCATAGTTCATCCTGCGAGTCAAGAAAAATTCAATTGAAAAAAAGAAACTCAGAGTATCTTGTGATCAGTATAGAAATTAGCAGCAAGCTTTAAACATGTTATGTATATCTTTAGGTCATAGTTAAAATGCAGCATTACGGAGCTCAAGATCGCTGTTGCCACCAGGACACGGTAAAACAATGATGATGGGAGCTTGAAAGTTCTTCAGTGAATGGATGGTAAATGGTAAAGGTGCCTAAACACATTTCTTTTTGTATTCTTGTTGATAGGTTGCCTTCCGCTTAAATTGCACATGTGCTATAAAAGTGCACCAGTGATGTTCTTTGTGAAGGACTTTTACATGCAATTTTGGAATATCATTTCCTAAAGGTTCCACTTACTGTGTTTGATATGAGATATAGAATTAGAATTACTATGACACTACTAAATAATGAAAAGAGAAGGGAAATAAAGCAAAAAGTTAATCTTCCTTACATGGTAATCATCCAAATAATCACGTGGATCATGCTGCAAAAGAGAACAAAGATTTCAAATTAGACACTCAGTGGCCATTATATCTTAATTACAAATCTGTAATAAACACTATTTAACTTTGCATCACATCCAAATTTGAGATGATCAACTTGCAACTTTACATCCATCCTGTCTGGTGACAGGTGTGTACCTATCTAATTAGGGTTCACCTTTTTTGTTTTTCTGTTTTTTTTTTTTTTTTTTTTTTTTTGTGTGGATATCTATGACCATTCAGAGCATCAACTAAAATAAAAAAATAAAAACGTCTTCAATAAGACCTTTTCCCTTAATCATTAGGGATTCCTACTGACATCTTCCTCTGTGCAAGGATGTAAGCCATGCGTCTGCTATATTACCTTCATGTTCTGTATCTCTAGAATCTTGGTTGTCTCAGATAGGGATAATGCAAGTCAAAGTTCAGTCACTACCAGTACGATGATGTGGGAAGATGTGCTTATGAAAACATTCATTCTAATCAATCAATCCTTGCCAACCTAAAAAGAGTTAACAGCAGGGAATGTTTTCTATATGTTTTTTGGGGTGAAAGCACGGAGCCCATTTTAAACATGTAATACTGAGACAAGAACAACACATCAAGTATCAGAAATGAAACAAAATCAAGGAATACAATACCTTTCTACGGCGCCTTCTATCTCCATACTTATGATCCCTCTCCCTTTTCTTTCTTTCACCTTCTTCTCTTGCTCTTCTAGCATCCTACACAAGCAATCATATTGGATCGATATCAATCAGAAGGATTAGTGTGCAACTACAGTGTTACCTCATATTTAAAAACTAGAGAAGAATTTCCTGTTATTCACCTCTTCTTCTCGTGCTCTTCTCTCCT
This sequence comes from Fragaria iinumae, assembly GCA_009720345.1. Classification (NCBI taxonomy): domain Eukaryota; kingdom Viridiplantae; phylum Streptophyta; class Magnoliopsida; order Rosales; family Rosaceae; genus Fragaria; species Fragaria iinumae. The sequence continues at coordinate 16,090,968 of CM019117.1, read as the reverse complement.
TCTCTGCATCCTCAAAAGCTTCTTTTTCAGCCTAAAATTATGCAGATAGTTACAGAAGTTTGACATTTTAACTGAGATAAATGACAAATATAAACATTAGAAGTAACAACTTACCTCTCTATTGGAAAATATCTCTTCTACCACTTGTTTTGCATACTGTGGATCATCACAAATCAAAATGTTGTCGAAAACTGAACCAGCTTTTACCTGCAACACATTTGATGAGGCTCAACATTCCAGAAAGGATAAGAGCAAGCCTTTAATTCCAACTTTTGTCATAAGACAATCATTTTCTGTCTATCAATGTAGATATTTCAACTTTAATCTCATTAATTGAATCCTGGTAGCAATGTTAACTGATGACACCTACCTGCCAAATTTCAATGCCCACATATTTTATTGGCTTCAGCACATAAAGGTCAGGATCATCCTCAAACTCTGCAAGAATTAAGGAAATATTCGAAGCTATATGTCTAGAAAACTTGCTAAGCTGGACAGAAGTCTAACTCCACATGCTTAAGCACACACAAACACACCATTAACACACAGACAAACTGATATTTGTCAAAGAAACAATCTACCCTTTCAAAAAAAAAAATCTATGCCAACAGGAAATTAGAGTTCTTCAGATAAAATAAATAGACATCTTCATGTCTGGACATCTTCTATGTAGAAAGCCGTTTTAATTACTTTAAATAAGTAGATCCAAAAGGCTATGGGACAGTCAACTCATGTCAAACTATGTCAACAGCACTCAAAATCCTTTTAATATAACAAGTAGACTCAACAGGAGGATTGTATATGTTACTGGGCTACATATTTTCTATGGTAGCCTTGCACTCAAAATCAGGAGCCATTGGAAATTTAATGATCAATTAGGTTGACCATATGGGACAATCAAGTCATGACTTGAGAGCATCCAATACAAGATCTCCAATATAAAATTGTTTTATTTCTTTCCTTCTTTTGTGTCAAACACAAACCGTCTGAAGCTCATGAACATACCTGGGTTATCAATCCACGGAGTCTTCCACTTCCCCTTATAGTTGGGGTTCTTGATTTTCTGCAGCACATCATTTAATTAAATCTTAGCAGCTGCATCAATAATGATTATCAATCAAATAATTTTTTACTATGAGATCACCTTACGCTTCCATGGCCCCTTGTAAGCTGGATTCGGGATCTTTGGTGGTCTCCATAATCCATTCTCTTCCTCATCCCAGTCCTCTGGCTATCAAGCCATCAGCGTTTCTTTCAGATAACTTGTCATCCAATAAGTTTGCACTAACATCTAAGTCATTCGTGAAAAGTAGTATAGACAAAATCCATTTCCCACTAAATCCTAGCAACTAATAATAACAGATTTTCCCCATTATGCATGACAAAAGATATCTTTCCTTCCAGAAATTGGTTTGCACTAACCCACGAAATAGACAGCAGTCACAACTCATCCAATGCAATTATAAATAGATATCAACAAACCTCTTTGGCCTTTGGATCAGGAATTTCTGATGGAACTGAATCATATCCCTACAACATTAAAAGAGATAAAATGACTGTAAATTATGTGAAATGATTACATGAAACGTATTACTAGAGCAGAGTATAATACCTCCGGTTTGGCCGCTTTGACGTCCTCAATGTACTCTCTGTCATCCCAGTCTGATGGCTGTCAAGACAGCAGTAGTAAATATATAAATTTGTGATATGAAGAGGTAGATTGAGGTATGATGGGAACAAAGTACTAACTTTTGAGAGACCCATTGATGGATAAGCAAAAATCTACCAAAGGGTGCCACAAGATCACATACTACTGATTATAATTTAACTTCCACACAAAGCACTTCTCAACTCTTAAAAGTTCAAATTATTTCTGCAATTATTAATTATTTCTGCAATTTAGATATTAGACAATACCTTTCTTGCATTGACATCCTTGACTTTCCGTGGAGGAAGTATATCCCAATCAGTATACATGCTTCCAGAATCTCTTTCTCGATTATCAACAAGGACACTGTAAGTTGCATCAGGTCTAAGAATAAATGTATAGAAATGAGTTAACTTGTCTGTTTCACATTGAAGATCCTTTTTTATGGGATAATTCTGCCCCTGGTAAGAAAGTATAAGATGGAGTTTTTTGGTCTGTGAGCCACATAGATCTGGTCCAAACATGAAACTGCAAAACAATAATGAAGTAAGAGCCATGACAATGGAAAAAAATTACACAGCAGGCAAGCTTGCCGAATAGAACAAAGTATGTGAATTTCATATAGACAAACTGGCAAAAGCAAAAGTAAAACAACTTCAAGGTGAACTCAACACTATTTAAGAAAGCCTAATCATTCATGACTAGTTCTTAAGTCTTCCTAACCTAGTCGGCCAGCATTACTTTTCTCTGCCCGTATTCTAGTAAGATCTTGTTGAAACATACTACTTATAAAACTATTTATTGCTCACTTATACTGACTTAAAGAATCTAAGTCCAACAAGATTTGCCGAGTGCCTTTGACAAGGTATCAAGTTAGCTGGCCATGAAATACAACTTGTTCACTCCACAAATGTATCAGAAACAGACTATCACATATGGAATCATTATATAATAATGAGCATATGAGTATTGTTATTGGAGTACTCATCCAGGCCATAAAATAGACATGCATCCCGGGGCATTATGCAACTCCAAAAATTGTTCACTCAACTAGTGTATCAGAAACAAGCTAAAACTAACAAAATTTTACCATATATGGAATCATTAGGTCATCACCCTATAAACAATAAAGGATGAATGAGTATACGAGTGAATAGTTCAAACACAATAATCACACAGAACACAGCTTGGAGCAATATTTTTCAAAATAGATGCTTGAGCAATATAAGAGTCCTCAGATTGACAAAAGAATTATGAAAATAAGTACATGTGTGTCTGTGTGGCGACACAAGGTAGTAATTAACAGACCTGTATGGGGTATCACCGCCGAACTTCTTCTGATTCACATAGCCAGATAGAAGCTTGATGTAGCCGCCACCACATTCAATGTCTTGCTCAAATTTAATCGAATACTGGATCACTAGAGTTTTGTTTTTGTTGCTGAACTCAGGAATTTTTGCAGATATGGCATAATGCTTGGCATCATTATATGTCTGAATGCCTGCATAAATTTTGTAAAGGATGCTATAGCTCAGCCGTATCTAACGGATCAAGTAACTGAGACCCCATTATGGCTTCCAATGAGAAAGAAAAACCATTACATTTTGAAAATTAATTATTACCAACTTTACAATCTAAGTGTTAATTATTGCTACCTCTGTGGGATATGTTTCTTGCTGTACCTAATTCACATTTATTCTTGTTTGGCAAAAAGCGTCTCATACAGATTCTGGAATCAGTGTCTGACAGTCTGAAATAGTTTATGCCAATTTTTAGTTAAGGCTAGCAGTTTAGAGTTTAGCCCACTTGAAAAGCAGGATCCAAGTGTGTTAGATCTTTGACAATTCGTTATGACACAAGAACCTTTTAAAACCCATAGGAAGAAGAAAATATATCAGTAGACTAGAGAATTCACTGTTTCCTCATAATTAGACTCTACATTTTACGCTTCTTTATAAGAGGTCCTCCTTTTACTTGCTTTTATATTACTCCTACAAACGTGTATTCATGCGTAAACTGATTCCAGTATGATATAAAAGATTTTAAAGACTAGAGAATAACCCAAGATTCAACTCAAGGCCCAAATGAAAGATTCAGAGACAGAGTAAGCTGTCAGATCACATTGGATGCTTTCCTCATTCCTTAGTTTTTGCAACCGTTCTCATGTCAATAACATGCACATCAGATCAACGGATTAAAACAAATCAACTGATGAGAGCAAGTACTGAAACTGTACTAAAATTTAGCGTAACAACTTTAAACTGATCAGTGTATCAACGAATCATATAGATAGTCACTAAGATGGTATTTTAATCAGCAATGCGAGTTCAACAATAAATCAAGTATATATAGGTCAACTTAAACAAAAAGTTTAATTGAGCAACAAATCAACCAATCAATCATGTCTATGATCATTTCAACAGTATTGTCAATCATCGGAAATAAAAAATCAGTTATAAATGTTCAGAAAAGTAGCTAAAATAAGCAAGTGTGTCCTTAGCATTACCTTTATCATCAGGATCTCCAGACCATTTCCCTGCAGTATGCTTAAACGTCCCCGCTTTCCCTTCGGCCCTCTTCCAGTCCGACAACACCCACCGGCTCTTCCATCCTTCTATTCTCCACACAAAAATTCAACACAAATCACAATTCATCACAAACTCGAAAATAAAACCAATGCTAAATCCTTAGCTTCAAAAACAACAACTCATCTCCGCCGCAACACACACACAAAACCTCTCCCTCAACTAAGCCACACTAGTCAAACTCAACAATTTCCTAGCTCAACAAAATCTACACGTAAGGTCATAAATTCATACACTATGATCTTCACTAAATACTTACACAAACTCAAAATCTCTCGTTTGGCAACTAATTAAGCAAAGCAACAATCGAATCTAAGCAATCTACAACAATCTGATCTGAAACGGCAGAAGAAGATTCTAGAGCGAGAGAGAGAGAGAGAGAGAGAGAGCGTTTTACTGTTTTTGACTTGCTTACCTTCGAATCGCTCTTCGAAGAAGACTTCGGCGACGGCGAGGCGGAAGTGGAGGGATAGAAGCGGAAGCAGCAGCAAGAGCAGCAGAAGAAGAAGAGGTTCGAGAAGCTTCATCTTTGGCTCTCTCATTTCTCAGAGACTCTCTGACTTGCACTCACCCTGGTCAAACTTTCATTCTCTTTTTCTGAGAGTGAGCCCCGCTATTTATATTCACCGAGTTTGATGTGATCCCATTTCTATCTTTCGCGTATCTTCCAAAATTAACCGCTACTTTGTTTTCTTAGTTTTTACTATAACCGGTGATTCAAAAGTGTTCATTTGAATATTTTCTCCACTTGACATTATTCCACGTTTTTCTCGATATCTAGCTCAAATGCTACGACTGGTATTTTCGTGAGTCGAATTCAAAACCTTTAATTTACAAATAAGAAACTATGTTACTGTACAAAATGATACCGAACTACATACCTATTTTTTCAAATAATTTGTCTTCCAAGAAACAGTTGTGTATAGAAGTTTAGGGAAGTTGGCAAGTGTCACGTCTCACTTATCAATCACACTTCTGTAGCCTTTCAGAAGAAAAAGAAAAAAAAAAAAAAAAACCCACCCTTCAGTCGAGAAAAAAAGGTGAGGCTTAGGGTTTCAAGTCGCAACGGTAACTTTTTTGACCAATACGTGCGGTAACATTTCTCATGCCGTTTTGGAACTACCCTTGGCAACAAACTTTGGAAGTCACTCCACCCTCTATGAAGCTCGACAATCATATCATTAGAAACGATTCATTACCCACAATATATAAGAAGAAATTTCAACTTCCAACTCCCCAAACTATTTCAATTTTCTGTCACCCATCTCACGAAACAAGCTGTATCAAAGGATTCAAAAGAAGAAGAAAACATATCTAGCACTTTCAACTCAAATTCTCTCTTCTAACTAACCCCCATTCCATCTATACCTCCCCAAACCCATGTGAACTATGTACACATTCGAGCCGAGCTCCTAGGACCACTTGGTGGTTTAAGGGCTCAGCTTCGAGGATAGGTACTGCATCAAGGCAAATGCAGGACACTAAAACTCAGCAGTACCAAATTACAGTGCAGTATATAATTTATTCATTTTCTAACTTTTGTATCTGTTGGTGGAAGTCGCGGTGATGCCTGTGCTCCACCACCAAGTGCCGCAGCAGCAGATTCGACATGTGTAAGAAGATACTCGTAGATCTTCTTCCTTAGCCTATCAATGGTCTCTTCGGAAACAGCAGTTGCTTCTTCTGCATCTGTATTAGAACCAATACTATCCAACCAATCGTTCACACTCTTGAGCTGAGTTAACATTCCTGATATTTGACCATTATCTGACAGAGCTGAAGTGTCCACATCTGCATCCAGGAACCTCTCCACAAATTTCAAGAACCAATCTTGTGAGTGCAGTCGCAACATTTCAGCCAAGTCGACAGTCTCATATAGGCCATTTCCTTTAATCCATTCAGGTAGAGGTTGTGCCTGTGGTTTTTGACCCATGGCTGATCCATCCCCTAGTCGTCGAGGAGTCCCTGGTGAGGCAACAACCTTGGAGCCAACTGTCTGGCGAACTTTTCCCTGGGATTTTGTCGTCCCGTTCTTGGTAGAGTTGTCTAGAACTAAGATGGGTTGAATTGCAGAGACATTCTTTTGGTTTTGAGAGGAAGCTGGAACTGAGGTTGAACTGGACTCTTTACTATATACAGCAAAGGAAGACAAATTAGTTGCTAATGCAGCTTGTACCCAAGTTGCTGCCTGTTTCCGCCTCTCAGAAGTAACCTTTAGCACTTCTTCTGACGGGGTTTCTTCACGATCTGGGGATGAACCGGCTGGCGTAATTTTGGATAGAGAATCGGCTACTAGACGAGCATTATTCAAGTTAGCATGGAGGGCTAAGAACTGCTCCACTGCAGGCTGTGGATTATCTTCTTTGGCAGAGGTAATTAGCTCAGAATATATGCTGCATGGCAAATCATGAAAACATAGAATGTCAGACAAATAAACTACAAATCTTAAGCTTAAAAAAGGTAATATCAATCTACGCCACACTTGGAAGTGATTCGTTTGCACAATCAGATGTTTCAATTCTTATTGTTTCCTCTATCACAATTCAGAAGTCAAATATTAATCAACTGTGACCGACTCTCTACAAACTTACTTGCAAAAGTTCAGAGTGTTCTTCTTTTTCTTTTTTGGGATTGCTTCTTCTTATTGCAAAGTAGTCTTACATTATCAAGTCATCTTAGCATACAATGAGTAAATTCTATATCTTTCAAATATTAACCAAGTAATGTAGGTTATCAAAATGGAAGACTTGGTTTTGTTGATGTCGCAAAAACTATCTTTCTATCATACACCTACACTACATAATTTTTTTCACCAGGAATGGCACAGCAAGCATCCTACCTAGCAAGCAGTGCACTACACGTATACATGATGTATATACTTTGAAGTTAAGCATTCTACTTTTTTATGTTTTGTTTCTTTATATTCTAAAGAAAAAAGTTCATTAGGAAAAAGGAATGTAAAGACAACTGAAAAAGAAACTCTTTAAACTTTCAAAGCTACAAATGATATAGCAGGAAATTACAAATTACATGTACTCCAAAAAAGGTGGCTGAAGCATCCATACTTAGGATACAGAAACACAGCCACAGTTGGGTATCTATAACCTTGATACCCGGTTACTCATATGACAGTTAAATTCTCTCAGCTTAAAGAACAACTTATACATCTAAGGCATTTGTATCCACATAACTTGCACGTTACTGCTACTCAGTACTTTTGAAGTAAAAATTTGGACTCCAACAGTAACTTCATTGGAGGCTTGTAACATGCACAATATCTCAAGAGAGTATAGGAGGAAAAGGAAACAGGCTACCCAAGTACCCACGTATCTTATATGCAGATAGATGTAGGATTAAGATGACATAGGCTAATGAAAAGAACTAATCAGGAAGTTCAACCGAAAAAGCAGCTGGAATGGAAATGGATTGCATTGATCACAATAATCATCTAGCCGTGGCTTGGATGCATAGGGATCATATATATGCTTTAGACTACGAATAACTGATTAAGAAAACCTAACAACATTCTAATCTTCCATATCTTCTAGTTTAGAATGCTCAACCTCCCAGACCCTAGAATCTCAAGGATGAGGAAACTCTAGCAAATAGCTTGGCAGATACCATGAGGGGGCATGAACCCCACAGCACTAGGAGCAAACCATGGGCCTGCCCATTTCTACCAAATACTAACTACCGTCTCATCATTTATTACTTTCCTAAGGTGCTAAAGTAATCACTTGCCAGAACCTTAAGGTTAAAAGCAGCATATCCAGCTTCATCAACCCCACATGTGACTGCCAACGTCCATATTTATCATCTTCACATTGATCCTTGCCTTCATGATAAATACACGCATAACCACCCCAAGATCATAATTTTATGTACATAAAGTACAAAGAGTTTTCTTATTATCATGCAAATTGAACATTGTTATATCTGATATAATCTAAGATGAACCATTGCTGTTCATATCCCCGTGTTTATGACCTGGTTCCACTACACTAACTAAATGCCTTACCGCCCTGGTACCCCACCACCAACACAATGATCTCATATGTTTAAGGACATGAATCTTGAATCTAGAGGGAAAATGGATTTTTCTTTTATCTCTGACAAGCTCTGAAGCCTGAGAAACTTACAAACAGGCCTGTCTGATGAATTAAATTGCACCAGTTATTGCTATTTAAATTTCTTTGGGTTAAAGTTTGTTATATGCTATCTATACAGCATACAACCAAATAGAAATTTACAGGCACAAAGTGAATCATAGCCTAAATAGGCGGAAGATATGCAGCATGTGAAGTGATAAAAGTTAAAATTTGAAAACGATAATTTTAATCAACAAAAGGAAGCTACAAGTAAATGAATTCAATGTCACTGGCCTTACCTCAAACACCGAAGTAAGCTCTCTGCAGTAGAAGCCTCCTGGATTGCCTCTATTGCTGCCATTTGTGCTGAATCCCTGTGCCTCAAAACTTCCTATAATGATAAATGTGAAAGTATATAGTAAGAGAAGTGCTAAGTTGCAGAACATAATACAAATGTAGAAAGACTAGCATACCAAATAACATGTATGTCACTAAACTCACACAGAAGAGAGAAAAGTTAGCTGTTGCTTCGAAATAAATGAAACTATTGATGAAAATTACGCTCCTCAATTGGTACAAAGCAAAACAAAGGACTACAAATAAGGCAATATCATTATCTAATACGCAAAAACAATTAACATACATGGTTCTTTTTATCACACTTCAGTAGGAAAAACCTCTGAAATATGACGGCACTCTTTACCCAACCTAATGGCAGAAGGACATTGTAATTTACTCAATAAGCGGAAAATGAGAAGCTTTATGCAGTTAACTAACCGAAATCTAAGATGTTAGAGAAACTATACCTTTGCAAGCTTTGCAACTGATGATGGAAGCGAAGCCCATGGAAAACCTCCATCTGTCAATTTTCTGTTACTTAAAGGAACCTTGACCAAGTTTCCCGGAAATCCATTGTTAGATGCATCCGATGATCTCTTTCCAACAGATATTCTTGGTTTAATTGACTTGTCTTGATCACCCATGGTTCCGTTTGCTGTAACTTTCTTTGTAGACTGTTGAACCTTATTCTCCTCCTTCAATGATTTTGCAGATATCTGCATTTCCTCTTTAGACGGCAACCTCTCATTTGATATACTTTTCCTAGGAGCCTGGACAATGCATATTGTCAATAATTAGAAATTGTGCATAAGGGAAATAAAAACTGAAATATTTTTCTTAATCTTTTGGAAGGTGGTTACTGCAAATTCAAGAACAAAGAACAGAGAAGAACTTTGAAACAATATAATTTATTATTACAGTTATTTGAATTGTTTATTGCCAGATTTAAATACTCTCTTACAAGAATATCCAGATGAGCAAACAAGTTCAATGACTGAATCAATATCAAATAAAGGGTGCATCCAAAAAAATAAAAATATATCAATTAAACCAGAAAATCTAGTTGCATCAATCTCATAACCAAAGTTGAAGCACAATAGAAACTTACAGATGGGCGAACTTCTAACTTCGAATCACGTCTGGTATCCCTCGATTTTGAACTCTCTCTACTCTTCACCTCCATATTTCCTTCCCAGCTCTTCCTTAGAGCCTTGGCCCCCATATCAAATCCCTGAACCAAATTCTTGATTGGGTTTCCGGATAATGATTTCCTCCCATTGGGACTTGCCCCACGAACAGAACTAGTCTTTTCTACACCTCCCACCTTAGCTGTTGCCTTTACTTTTCCCTGAGTCTTGACACTATTTGAAAATTTCTCAAAAGACGGTGGCAATGAATAACAACTTGTTGGAGATGATGGAATAGACCTTGAATTCAAGGACCTCAATCTGGCCAGAGATTCCTTCTTCACCTCAATACTCAATGATGGTTTAGATGGCTGAGACTTTGATCTATCAAAAGACCCGGGTTTCTTATCTAATTTCTCCTCCTTGGCACTACTACCATTTGATCTTGCTCCACCATGACCACTTCCTAATACTTTAGACTCAGATTTCACTCTTTCACCATTCTTTGAACCTGAATTCGCATTATTGTTAAGAAATCCAAGAGAATGTGTTGCAACAATGTCCTCAGGGCTCCCTACACAAGGGTGTCTCCCCGGAACAGGCCTAACCCCATGAAGAATGGGGACCGGTGTAGCGGCTTGAAGCCGGTCCACATGAATGAACTGACCCAATTGAATCTTATCACTGAGAATTAAATCATCATGTTCATCAGGCAAAGACACATAAGTTGCATGAGAGGAATCTGATACCTTGAGATAGAAGCCTTGGTTTGGGAAAAGCTCACCCCCTGCCAGAGCTGGAACAATGCTCACAACTTGCAACAGAGACGACCTGTGCTCACCAGCCACTTTCACATCTGTGTTCATGTGCTGTAAAAGCTTGAGCAGCACACCAGGGACAAGATTCGCCATTTTTTTGATCTGGATACCCCTCACCTACAACTCCAATACGGCATAACACAGAAGCCAAATACTCCTAAACCCAGATGAGAAAAGCCTCTCAAGATTGAAACTTTTCTCAAAGAACCTCAAACTTTTCTCAAAACCCAGATGAGTAAAACCTTCAAGATTCAATTTTTACACAAAACCCTGATAGGAAACACAGATTTGTGAATACCCAGATGGTGAAAAAAGCCTTCTTTCAACTTTTTCCAAGGTACCCAGATTAATCTGTGGAATTTGACAGGTTGCAGAGATTGGCAAAATGAGAACAAAGCTTTAGAAGCAAATAAAATTTGATACCAAAGAAAGGTTTAATCACACAAAACACAAAACAAGGGAAACATGCATTGCACAAGATTCATGTTTGGTAGGTGTGAGTGTGCCTTTGCCACTAATAATGGTGACCATCCTTTTCAGGAAAAATATGAAAAAAGTTTGATTCTTAAAAACTCAAAATCATCAACCACTATAATATGAAGGGTCTTCGTTCAACAAATGGCATTAATGATTGTGTGAAGCAGAGAACAAGAGAAATGAGTAAAAAGGACTCAGGGAAATAGAGGCATTTGGGGGAAAATATGAATCTCATAAGCAACCAAAATCGGGAAGAAGAACAAAACTTGGAAACTCCTGCAAGAGTTTATTAGTTTCTGCTTTTTGGGTAAGGAAGAAAACAAAACTAGAGACACTGGGGCTTATGGAGAAAATTACAGATCAGCAAAAGGAGGAATGGGAAATTGGGAATGGGAAGAGAGATAATTGAAGCCAGGCTTATTGTATGATTGAGTTTGAGTGTAACAAAGAGCTGTCAGTGTCTGACACAAACACAATACACACATGCACATCATAAAACAGATGGAAAAAACTTAGGAGGTGACCCACTATGGCTCGGATTTGATTCATTTGGTTTGGAAATGAATGTGGAGCCAAAGAAGCGGTTAAAGGGTCGCAAGAATTGTTGCAGCTAGCAACTACTGGGGGATAGGGTATCTTTGCAGAAAACGAAATCTGTATAATCAATTTTATTTCTATTTTTGTATTAACGTATTGAAATTTTTTTAATGGTTTCAATGCAATTTTTGGAGTATGGAATTTTTTGACTTGTATGGAAATGGAAGAGTATGCAAATGGGTGCATGTGGACGGTAAAGGATTGTTAGCATCAAGGTCATGGTGTGTCGGCTGTGCCTGAAAAAGTGTCACATCCCCAAGATAATAGCAGCACCGCTTCCCTTTATATTATTTGGTTTTCTAATGAGAAGAAAAAATCATTGATGTTATTATATTTGAGACCAGAATCTAAGCATTAAAGAAGTGCTCAGGCAACTCAGTACAGCAGAGCAAAGGGAGCTTAGATTACAAGACGTCGCTGTTAAGTGATGTCGGAGTTCACCAGATTTTATCTATGTGTATTCTCTCGGCAGGAGGCGGAGTTCACTCGAGCACTTGTATCGTTTACAGGTTTGGAGCCATGATCCAGGCCGACGAATGTTACCGACATAGGTGGCACTGCGTTGGCTGCGGAGTCTACAAGCTGGATTGACAACCTTTCTAGCCTATGTTTCATTCTCTTGGTGAGTCTTGGACATCAGATTATAGGTCTGCCATATTGATTAACAGATGGGAGGTAGATGGGAGCTTACTGAACGAGATATTAGACCAGGGGGTGGACAACATCCTAGCCGAAGAAGCTTAGAAAATTCTATTAGTAAACATGGTCTATTCGATCTGGAACATAACAATAGGAAAGACTATAAATGTGCACAGAACCTCTGCTCGACTAGGTGGCTCCAGCACACATTGGGAACTGGGATGCGCTTCTCACAAGTTTCGGAGATGAATGTGATTTGGGTGCTCTGAAAACAGAGGTTTAGCTTATAAGACTATCTAGAAGACTAGAATCAAAGTTCAAATTTGATGTAGATTGTAACAAAATTTTCTACAGAATGCAAATGTAGCTATGCGGTAGAAGCATTTATGTGCACTTCAAAAACAAAACAAAAACAAAAGATCACAAGGAAAAAGAAAGGGCCATGAGGAGCCACACTTCATTATATCCCTTCTACAGAGTTATAATGTATGCTAGACACCATAATTGGCCATCTCAACTAAGGAGCTATCTTAAACCACCTTCAGTCTTCATACTAGCCTGCTGAGAGACTTGATGAGTAACTTCAAATTTTTTCTTGTAGCCTCATCACCCGTGAATCCCAAAATATCAGAGCTAATGTTCTGCATTAAGTATAATAAAATTAAAAGAAGAAAACAGTTTTGTAAAGGCTCTATGACATAGGGATAAGAACAAATTGATATATAAAAAATAGGATCACCTCAATGTTCTTCATGGTGAAAATCAGAGTGTATATGGACTTCTGAATCAGTTCCGTATTCTCAGGGGTCATAATAGATGAGTGCACTCTCCTGCAGAAAAGGAATATTTTATTCAAGGAGACTACTTAATCCGTATTTATAATAATTTGCTAATCTTATTATAATGATGCTCTATATCATTATAATCTGGGAAATTAAGAAAGATATTCATATTTATCATGGTTTACTGAAAACTTTGATGGCACAAATCATTGGAATGTGACTATTTCGATATTTGGAAGGCCCATCATAAAGCTAACTGAAAACACCATGTTATAATCAGTTCCTTGAAGCTCTGCACTGTAAATCTAAAATGTTTTAAAGCAAAATTTCTGCAGCATCCATATAAAATTGAAGCCCCAAATCACAATACATCAAGTAAAGTAACTGCATTTATCTTGAACGAAAAATCAGTGCCTTCTACTTTAAGACATTATGTCATACATGGAATTCGAAAATAATTAACCACCATGGAAATACAGATGAAAAAGACACATAAGATCTCTAATGGCGTTGGACATCAACTATTGCTATAATAATGGAGAATGCTTATAACACTCGGAAACAAAAGTCCTCTGTTAGTTACCAACTGATCTTGAGAGAAGATATAATATTATAACATAACTGGTGAAGAGCAATGTGCATAGTACCATGTGATATAACTAGATTGAGATAATTTACCTCAAATCTTCCGAGGCTTGCGTAAGGCTTTTGGTCAAAGTCTCAACTTCCGTTAGCAGACCACTATCATGAATCTCAGCCAACAAAGGTTGCACATCTTCAGCCATGGCTTCGATCTGAGGCATCACTACATCAGAGCCATTCGCTTGTTCATGAGGACATATTAAATGTATAATATAAATGGTGAATCAGCTGATAGTGAGAAGCAAACACCCAGTTTACACTTTACACCATATGAACTCTGGAAGGACATTTAAATGTATGATACTGATAATGAATAAACTGATAGTTAGAACTAAGAAGTAAACGCCCAGTTTACACGTTACACCAAAAGCACTCCAGCACAGAGACATTTAGACACATATTCATTATATTACATGCAACTATAAGGCGAGTTCCAAGTTCAATACAAAGGAAATTTCTGATCCTTGTGACCAAATTGACAAAAACCTAACACATCCATATGTCCCTATGAGAAAAATAACTCTACAAACGAGAAAATTACATTGATGTGGGTTTCGTTTTGAAAACGAAAATTTAAGCACTAGCAACCAGTCAATATATTAGAGGTTCGCACTGAAGGACGGAATTGACCGGAAAGCATATGAGTTAAACATATTGTGGCGTTCTACAATCTAGAATATGTCAAGCCATGTACATTCTATTTTTCAAATCTTATGTCAATACATGTTTATACCCTGCTACGAAAAGAGGGTGGAGTAATAAACATCAAGTAAGACACCTTTTATGACAACATAATGTGAAAACTTATCAGATTGGGAGTCTGATAAGTCTGCTACCGATGTCTGCGTAAAACTAAATTTACCTTGCATTATTAAATGCGGTTAAAGAATGTAGAAACTTTAACACACAACTTCATTTTTAAAAGCTCCATAATAGTTATAATGACTTGAATGCTAAATTTTTTTACTATAAAGAATGGTGAAAATTCTTAAATAGCTGGAAGAACGGGAATACTTACAGACATTTCTTTTAAGCATGAAATGATTTAATCACACACCAACACTCATTGTTAATGGACTTTGAAAACTGTGCAGTGATTTTGAAGGCTACTTCAACGTCTATTAAATAGATATGCAGCAGCATTAGAACACTGAACATAAGTAAAATCCTATTGCAATTTTCCCATTGTGACATGAAAGGGAGTATCTTTCACGGACTTCAGGACCCTCCCACATATTTGTAGGTGTCCCATAGAAAAGTCTGAACTGATTAAATACTTATACTTTGGATTTTAAAATCTGAAGCAAATACAAATGACCCCAAGCCCTCATTAAATCAATCTATATGAGAAAATCTACGAGTAAATGAATGGTTCTAAATATGCTTCTCTTAAGAAGTAACTACATGTAACAAGCGTAGAGATCCGAGTAAAAGGATTGAGGGAGGAAAAGAAAAGGAAAGAGGAAGGGATTAAAGGTCACCAACTGAACAAGAAACATAAGAGAGGGCACATCACACCTTTTTCAGCAGTGGCTTTGCCTCTTCTATAACAGCCGCAACGCGCTCAGCAAGTGAATAGGTGTTCGCAATACCAATCTCCTCCACTTCACGTCCCAGACGGGTGAATATGCCTACCAATGCATCTAAACTTACCCCTTGATGTCCCTTCATCTTTTGCCTATCACATACAATTACACCCTCTTTGTCACATTCGGGATGAAGAGGCCCAACTGAAATATTAGGAATTGGATCTCTTGGTGTAATGTCAATTCTCGTTTCCATGAGAAGACCTGACTGATTTACCTCAATCAGTGAATTTCGAGGTATGACAGTTTTATCATCTTCAACCTGCAAACATAGTAATCTCATTGTCAGACAATGTTGTGTTTCCACTTCAAAAGATATAGGAATATTATGTCAATGAGCCATACCTCAACAACAGCTTCGATACTTTGCAAGGACGAGTTGACACGGATAACATTTCCAACAGTGACCCCTCTGATCCGCACTGGGGTTCCGGTTGCTATTCCACAAGCTTGAGTAAACTCAAACACAGCGAAGTACTTCCTGAATCTAGAACGCAATTGATAACCCCTCAACCAAGCCAAACTGAGTGCAAGGAGAACTGCCCCTGATACTAGAAACAGCCCTACCCCGCCTTCCCATATGCTTCTATGACCAAACCCAAAATCACTCAATGGTCGTAATGTTTGCCTCCAAATAGTACGAGGAGCATCTAAAACAACTGCAAGTATATTCCTTTCTCTCTTGGAAGAGGAGGGTGGTTGACTGTGTCCAGTATTAGCAGATGTAGCCCTTATCCGGGTTAGTTTTGTTGACCGTGGAGGAAGATAAGGCAAGCCATTTGAAGAAAAACGTGACAAGGACAACATTGTGGGGCATGTTGAGACTTGGACCAAAGAATTCCCTATCATCTTTTTATATAGTCCAGAAAATGGCTTTTACGGCTGTTGCAACTATATCAATACCAGTTATGCTCACTTTTAGGTTGGTACAATCCACAAACAGTTTGAGCATACGAATCTATAAAAGGGCTTCACTTTCACATGAAGCTGAACTACAGAAACTACCAAGCATGTGTAATCCCTACAAAACAGAAAAAGGATTACTATAAGCGTCTCCATTTCCAAGTGGCAATACTGTAATGAGATGAAAGGCAGAGAATTTCCACTTACAATCTTATTTCTGAGATCAAGATTCTAAAATAAGAGCAAATGAACACAATACTAAACAATTCCCTCCTCTTTTTTGTTCCCCATATTTTCCACAAAGACATGCAAGTAATATACAGATCATATAAGTAGCTATATAAGTAGCCATATTTATGTCTTTTTTTTGAACAGTTTCTACTACTTATTTTCATACTGTACAGAACCGATCAACAGTACAAACAAATATAAAATACTACAATTTCTTTGTTGGAATTTATTCATGCGATATTTGATGAACAATGATGATTCGGCATTACAACTAAACGATAACCAATTCCAAATCTCAGCAAAGCAAATAACCACATAACATAAACACTAACAGTCTAACATGTCACAAATACTCCATAACATGAATCATAAACCTAACAATAACCTATTCCAAATTCCAGCAAACTAGCAATACAACACAACACAGCAAACACATTTTCGCGAACACTCAGTAACAAGAATCATAAGCATAGTAATCAAACCCTAACAAAGCCGCATTTCCGTACTAAATCAGCAATCTATACAGCAAATACACAGCTCCAGTGGCAGAGTAAGAGAGAGAAATGACGGATTACCTGTATCCGTAACTGAGCCTGAAACAGTAAACACAAAACACACACAAGAATCAAGAATCGGAAACCAAAACGAAATTGAGAGAGATTGACTTGCAGGGGAGTAAAATACAAATGTAACCCTAGAAATCTAAGGCAGCGATGAAAAGGGAAACAAGGATTAGAGACTAGAGTTGCCTGGGCAAAAGCTCCCGGAGAGTGAAGAAGAGAAGAGTAGTCAAGACTCGAGAGGCGTATTGAGAGAGGTGCTGAGGCGGAAAGCTCGGAGGGCCAATTTGGGAATTATAAAAAGCATATGACGTAGTATGATGACCGGAGATTCTTCAGTCCACGGAGTGGGCTGTCACCAACGGTCAGCTAACGGAAGCGTGCAGTACACGCGCTGTTAATCCAGTTCCAAACAATAGACAGTAAAAACTGAATTACCATCCTCTCTTTCTCTCTGTTTAGTTGGGCCTTGTCCCTTGGACCTGCAAACCCAACAACCCTATACCCCTTCCCCTTCATTGGTTCATTTCCAAGTCGAGCACGGTGAGAGACTCCGGGAGGGAACCATTGAGGAGATTTAAGGACAAGTCGAGGTAGCCGCGGAGGTTCTAGAGGAGTCGGATCTGGGCCGGAGAGTGGGAGGGCAACGAGGGTGGTGGCGTTGAAGAGGTGGGCGTAGAGAAGAGAGAAGAAGAATGGTATGGGTTTTTGAAAATTCTCACGTAAATCAATATCTGGAAAACCCCATATAAACAATGAAGCTCTGGAGAATTGAGAATTTGAGATGATTGTTAAGATGGAAAGATAAGAATATTACTTGGGTCTCGATCTAGTGGATACTACTTTCGAATGGAAGGAAGAAACTCATACCTAGTGGTTGACAAAGTCAGTTAAATGTGGCAGTGCTGATCTTGGATGAGTGTGGAGGGGAGGCGGCCAAATGGGTTGTTTCTAAGGTCAAACCCTTCCCACAAGTCCACAATCTGTCTCCTTCTTTTCTTTTCTTTTCTTTTTTTCAAAAGGAAACGACACCGTTTTAATATTATTAATGTATTTGGTATTTTGTAAGAGGAACGCCATTGACGAGTGTGAATTTAGGAGAATCCAACCGTTGGATGAGATGGGAGTGATACCATAAACTTAGGGTAAAAAATTTACAAAATTTCACTGATTTTTCGACTTTAATCTTTACCGTCAAACCGTTGAATGTTTATAAACTAATAGGTTGACCAAAGTAGTATCTATTAGATCGAGACCCAAACAATGACAAAAATGGATGAATTTTCTACCACAACTGTGTTTCAGTATACCGATCACATCATACGGTCGATCAAAAAAATATGTTGCTTTATCGGTATAGTTGGTTTACAAAGATGTAGACTTACATATAACCCACTAAACAAGTTATACCACATTAATAAACGTGTGGTTCCAACGAGTAGAATTCAAAAAATTAAAATTCAACCGTCTGATGTGATTATTATACTTGAATATGTCTATGAAAAAAAAAACACATATTTTCAATAACATATGAGCCTCAATCGGCGCGGTCAACTAT
Source organism: Fragaria iinumae (assembly GCA_009720345.1). Classification (NCBI taxonomy): domain Eukaryota; kingdom Viridiplantae; phylum Streptophyta; class Magnoliopsida; order Rosales; family Rosaceae; genus Fragaria; species Fragaria iinumae. The sequence continues at coordinate 16,072,388 of CM019117.1, read as the reverse complement.
ATATTTACGTCACTTATTACACGAAAACGCTCTTACCTATCATTTGTGATTTATTTTGGTCGATTCTTCCACCTACTCACTCTCACATAGATGAGAAGTAGCAGCCCATATAAAAATTTAGAGAAATTTACGTCCCAACGATAGAGTTTCTCATAAATAAGCATAAAGCGTAGAAAACGTTGACCGCCTTGATCGGGGTTCAAATATTATCAAAAATGTTTGAATCTTTCACCATAGTCGTATTTCACTATACCGATCACATCCTGCAACCGATTTTACAAATTTTTATTTTCTAGATATACTTGGTTTATAAAGATGTAGACTTGCATATAACCCACTAAACAACTTACACCACATTAGTAGGCATGTTGTGGTTCCTATGACTGAATTCACGAAATAAAAATTTGACCGTTTGATGTGATAAGTATACTTAAATATGGATATGAAAAAAAATTCACTTATTTTCGATAACGTTTGGGTCTCAATCGAGGCAGTCAACCATAAATTTATGTCACTTATTACACGAAAATGTTCCTACATATCCCCTTGTGACTTACTTTGGTCGATATTTCAACTTACAACCTCTCACATATATGTGATGTAGTGTAGTAGCCCATATAAAAATTTAGGGAAATTTACCTCCCGACGATAGGGTTCCTTATAAGGAAGCATAAACATAGAAATAGCTGACCGCCTTGATCGAGGTCCAAATATTATCGAAAATATTTGAATCTTTCACCATAGCCGTATTTCACTATACCGATCACATCCTACGACTGATTTTACAAAATTTTATTCTCTAGATATAATTGGTTTATAAATATGTAGACTTGCATATAACCCACTAAACAAGTTACACCACATTAGTAGACACGTTATGGTTCCTATGACTGAATTCACGAAATAAAAATTCGACAATCAGATGTGATAAATATACTTAAATATGGATATGAAAAAAAATTCACTTATTTTCGATAACATTTGGGTCTCGATCGAGGCGGTCAACCATAAATTTATGTCACTTATTACACAAAAATGCTCCTACATATCCCTTTGTGACTTATTTTGGTCGATTCTTCAACTTACAAACTCTCACATTTATGTGATGTAGTTGCCCATATAAAAATTTAGGGAAAATAAAAAAATTGGTAAAATTATAAAAAAAATAAAATCGGCCGTAAGATGTGATAGATGTAGTGAAATAGGGTCAAGGTAGAAAAATTAAATATTTTCGATAACATTTGAGTCTCGATGAAGACAGTAAATCTTATTTACGTACGTTTATTCTCTCTTACGGGGAGCCCTATCGTCGGGAGGTAAACTCTCTTAAATTTTTACATTAATTGGCTTCTACATCTCTTATACGTGAGAGTGTGTGCGCATATGAATTGACAAAAATAAGTCACAATGGGGTAGGTGAGAACTTTTTCGTGTGATAATATACATTGATTTAGGGTTGACCGTGTCGATCGAGACGCATACGTTATCAAAAATTGATGATTTTTTTTTTCCATAGCCATATCTAACTACATTTTACATCATATGGTTAAAATTTGATTTTGTGAATTTTAGTAATTGGGATCTCAACATGTCTACTAATGTAGTATAACTTGTTTAGTAAGTATTATGTAAATGTACATACTTGTGAAACAACTATATCTTGCAAATAGAATTTTAAAAAATCGGCCGTAGGATGTCATAGGTATAGCGGAATATGGCTATGGTAGAGAAATCACATATATTCAATAACGTTTGGACCCCGATCAAGGCGGTAAACCCTATTTATGCTTATTCTCTCTTATGAAGAGCCTTATCGTCAGGAGGTAAACTTTCCCAAATTTTTACATTGGCTGCTACATCTCTTATACGTGAGAGTGTGTATACAAAGGCATCGACCAAAATAAGTCACAAGGGGGTAGGAAAACACGTTTTCTTGTAACAAGGGATGTTGATTTAAGGTTGACCACGCGGATCGAGACCCAAACGTTACCGAAAATAGGTGAATTTTGTTGCATAACTGTATTTAACTATACTGATCACATCAGACAGTCGAAATTTAATTTTGTGAATTTTAGTCACGTGCCTATTAATGTGATATAACTTGTTTAATAGGTTTTATGTAAGTGTACATCTTTGTAAATAAACTATATATTGCCAATAAAATTTTGAAAAATCGGCCGTAGGTTGTAACATGTATAGTGGAATACGGTTATTGTACAAAAATCACATATTTTTGTTATTGTTTGGAGCCCGATTAATGCAGTTAACTCTATTTGCGCGTATTCTCTCTTATGAGAGAGAGTCCTATCGTCGGGAGGTAAAATTCTTATAATTTTGACATCGGCTGCTACATCTCATCTACGTGAGAGTGTGCGGGAAGAGTCGAACCGAATTTCTAACTTTTGATAAATTTAATTACTATTTTTTACAAATTTCTATACTTTTTGATAATTTCTTTTTTACTATTTTCTGATTTTTTTTACTATACTTTAATTACTCATTTCCTTCATTTAATCTGGTCCAAGCTATTTAAACGAAAGAGAGGTCAGTGAGAGAAGCAGAGGCGCAGCCGCACCGGCTGGCAGTGACTCCGCCGCCGTCGAGCTGCCGCTTGACGATCGACGACCACCATTTTACTCGTCTCTCTCCCCTTTTTCTATCCCTGCCACCGAATCCAACATGCAACTACCACCCATAGAAAACCCTAAATTCCGAATTCTGCAATTTCCGGCGAGTTCTTGCTTCCCAAAGGTAAACAACATTCCTCATTTGATTTTCGAGCATCTTTAGACTTTGATTTGTAGTGTGGAATCGATGTACTTGATCACAATCGGAGCAAATGACTGCAATTCTCGATCCGTACAGCAATTTGTAGTCGGTGCGAAATACGATGGGTATGGAATTGAGAGCTGGGCTAGAGGGAGCAGTTACAAGGGTGAGTATAGGCAAGGATCGAGGCACGGTTATGGGGTTTATAGATTTTAAACAGGAGATTCGTATTCCCGGGGAGTGGTGTAAATGGCTCTGGAGTGATATAAGGTAATTTCGTTTTTACTGCAGTTTTCTTTTTCGTCTGCAATCGCTCCAACGCTGCTAACAGACGTTAAACCCACGTGAACGGTTCCAGTACACCGTGGTGCACTGAATCCGTTCCGGCAGATAAGACCCCAAAAACCATTACTTTTCCAACTTAACAAAAAGCATTGAAAAAGAAAAAGCCTGTATTCGACTACAATAAACACACAAAAGACATACACTCTCTCCGTCTCCCTCGCTCATTGGTCAGTCAGCTTCATACTCTATCTCTCTCTCGCTTTTTGTTGATAATCTCCACTGGGTTTTTGCGTCTTTCGCTTACCCTCCTCTAGGGTTCTTCAATTTCGTGGAAAATATTAGCTCCCGCAAATTGAATCATAAAAAAAAAAGAAACCCAAATAGTAACAAAGTGAAACAAACCCACATCACGCGTTTCTTGCTGGACAAGCTGTTGCCGATTCTCTCTGACTCGTCTTTCTATGATCCTTATCTGTTTAATCTGAAATCGTTGAATCAGTGCTTGGTACTTAATCTGCTTTTGGGTGTTTTGGGTTTTCTGGGTTTTTGATCATTGTTGCCAACACTATTAATCTTTGTGACTCAAAATTGTGTTCAAGTGTGTCTTTGAACTCTGTGATTGTTGTTTTTTTTTGCAGTTGAATGATTTGAAAGTGGAGTGTTGTGGAATCAAGTGGGTGATTGTTGTTCAAAAGGGTACGTGCCGATTGTATAATTTTTTTTTTTGATCATAGTATGGCATCTTCTCATGGTAATACTCACTCTGAGGCAGAAATTAAGGAACAAATAATCACTGAATTCTATGCTAAAAGTTTACAAATTATTCTCGAGTCGAGGACTCCTTACATGTCCTCCAGAAATTATAGTGGGGAACAAGGCTTGTCATCGCCTTCATCTTCCTCTTCGTCCTCCTCGAGTGTGAGGCCCAGGGATAAGTGGTTTAATTTAGCTCTAAGAGAATGCCCTGCTGCGCTGGAGAATCTTGTTATCTGGCGCCAGAGCAATTTTGAACCTATGGTGGTTGATGTGGTTTTGGTCCAGAGACCAGTTGGTAGTGATTCGGTGGAGAGTTCGCCTAAGAGGAACTTGTCATTGAAAGAGCGGTATCCGAATTGTTGGAATTATGAGCAGGAAGATTTTTGGTGTGAGGCAAAGAGTGAAAAGATTATAGAGAGATGGGTACTGCATTATGATACTCGTAGGACTAGAGAAACAAAATCAGGGAGCAGGAGGTCAAGCAATACTACTTTACAGATGTTGTATAAGAAATCCATATTACTGTTGAGGTCATTGTATGTTACTCTTAGGCTTTTACCTGCTTATAAAATTTATCGCGATCTCAACTCATCTGGCCAAATTCTTCCATTTACTCTGGCTCACCGGGTGGCCTCTTTTGCTGAGCCCTTCACATGTAGAGAAGATGCAGAAATGCAGCGGTTTGAGTTTACCCCTGTGGATACTGCTTGTGGTAGGCTTTGCCTTTCAGTGTTGTACTGTTCATCGCTTTCAGATGTAAGCTCTGAACCATCAACTCCTATGTCTCCCCAAGTTATACCAGACTATGTTGGGAGCCCATTGGCAGACCCACTTAAAAGGTTCCCATCCCTTCCTGTGTCAGGATCATTATCACGTGCCACTCCATCATCATCTCCATTCTCAAGGCGTCATAGTTGGAGTTATGACCATGGTGCAGATTCACCACCTTCAATTTCCTTCTCACCTTCACCAACACATTCAGAACCTCATGCTTCAATTTCCCACCCACGATCTCGCCATTTCCCACCCACAAGCTTACCACGTTATCAGCCTGGAACATCTCTTGATCATAAGAAGGATATAGGTTTTTATGAGTATTATCCTTCACCTGGCTTTTCTCCTGCACTGTCCCCATCAGCCACTCCATCATTGCCAATCTCTATTCCTGGCAATCACGTTTCAAAGAATCCGTTACGGTCTGAGAGTGCACCATTCAGTGCCCCTGTGGCTAAACATGCTAGTTCCCCTGCATCATCCCAGAAGCTAAACTTTCCTCCATCTCCCCCCCTTAGGAGTACAAGCTCTGGTACTTATAAGACTGATAAAACTACGGTTGGGACAGCTGTTGAAAAGGTATTGCATTCGCTCATCAAGTTGAACTTTTGATTTCTATTTTATGACTCTTTATTTATTTATTTATTTTTTAAACCATTGTAGTTGCTCTCTTTTGGGAAAGGGGAGTCTAGACAATGTTCTGGGCTTAAGATTTCATCAAGCAGCTCGCAGCAGATATCCTTTTCTAGAAGCTCCACTAGGTCTTTTCCTGATGATTTTGATGATTCGGAGTATCCTTGCCCATTTGATTATGATGATGATGTGACAGATCCCGGTAGCAGGTAAAATATTTTGTTTTTATCAAGTGAATATAATATATCTGAATTAATTCACTTTCTACTCGTTGATGTGTGTGTGTTTTTATTGTTGTATAGTCTGATACATAAATTTTAATTTAAGGGTCGATTACTTTGGCATATTGGCTGCACATCTCTTGACATGCTTGCTACGTCCAGTGGTCATAGCTTTGAAAGACAATTTGTGATTAGTTAGTCAGAAATAAGAAATAAACAGGCTTTAAAATATTAGTCACTAATGGTTACATTGTTCTTAGTGTGCTCCCCCGTTTTTCTTACATGTGGGGGTTTCCATTTTAGTTGAATCCATGAAGTGATTGGGAGATACTGACAATAACTGAGATATGCTTGCTTATTGCAGGAAGACCCCTTTGTTGTTGTGTTTGTGCCCATTTCCATTTTTTCATTTTAGAAGTATTGATAGTGCCTTATGCAGTAGTTGTTTCATATGGAGTAGAGAGCATGATTTTTTGTTGGATTTTGTTAATTGACCCTTTAAGGTTGAGCTGTTTAAGACTTGATCCTATCTAAAATTCCCGTTGCCTTAGATTCCTCCTGCTTCTACTTCTGTTCCTCATATAGGATACTCAAATGTGGCAAATAGCTAGTTGGGTACCTAGAGGGGGTCTGGAGTATTGAGGATTTGAGGATGATGTGTTGTAATTTTGCTTTGTTTAGAAATTACACTCTAAAGCTGGTTATCTTAGTTTGGTGCACGCGTTGAGTAATATAATGATGGAATACAAATCTGTACTTCTTTGTATTGTAACAGTGCTTATGACTAAAATGGGTGGTTTGTACTTGGGGTCAAGTACATTAGGTGGGAAGGCGAGTAAATGGTAATGGATTTCACATATTGAGGAATTTTAGGGTAAATAAAAACTTTGGCAGCTAAGACTATGACAGGAGTTTCTTTTGGCTAGCTGAAAAGAACTGAGGAACTCCTGAAGAAGTCCGGGTTTAGGAGCGGAAATTCTTGATGTTATCCATGAAGTTCTTGATTTTTTTTTTCTTTGTGGCAAGGTTCTTTGACATTATGTAGACCTCATGAGCTCACTTATGGACTGATCATGTGTCTGCTATGGATATAGAAATGAGTCCAAGTTTGAACTCATCTGTTGTCTACTACGGTTATAACTGCCATTTACGAATTGATAATAATATTTTCATGGAGCTACAAAAGAGAAAGAGGTCCTTTGATTATAATATACAGGCATTATGAGCTAAAAGGAGTCCATCATCTGCACATATAACAACTTTTGATTTTAGCTGAAATATGGTGTCATCGTCTTCTTAGCATGTAGTGGTTCTGGTCATGGCTTTAGTATGGGCTGCTTTTAGGTTCTCTTGATGTTCTTGTCAAATTCAGTTGCTGCTTTCATATCTATCAATTTTATTCTCTAATATTTGAACTGAATTTTTTTTGCTGCCTCCAGACCCGAATCCTTTGACCAAAGGCATGAGCCTGGAGGATTATTTCCAATTACGAAATCCCAAGATGCTGCTGTTGGTGCGCTTGTAAGAATGCTAAAAAAAGCCCCACCTCTTCGGCAAGAGGTCTCTGATTCAGTAAGTTTGTCACAGGACTGCAGGCCTGAAATATGGAGCGATATTAAACAAGAGGCCAATCTCTCTTCTGAGAGACCCGCACCAGGTCACCCTGCTCATTCCTCAAGTGTTATATCTTCAGGGCTCGTAACATCAAAAACTACAGCTGATGCCTTAGAAGAGCTCCGGGGTTACAGGGATATGAAAAACTTGTTACTGGCGCAAAGTACTAAGTTTCATACGTAGTCCAGACATGCTCCTGCAGCCTTTTTGAACATATGTACAGCGTTTTGGTTCGAGTGTTAATGGTTTGATGCTATATGGCTTAAAGAAACTAATATTTTGGCCTCAGCTCTCAGTTTGTATGTATATACGTAAGGGAAATATGATACTGTAAGTTCGAGGATAATGTTTCATTTGGAGCGCTGCGCCTTGTTCATAATTGTCAAATATGTTTGTTGGCTTATTAGCTGCTCACTAGTTCTTTCTTTTGCTTCGATATATAGTTTTGTTAGTTATTGTGCTATTGGTTGTATACTTGTATATGCATTTTGCATAGGTAGTGGAATAATGCAGCAGCTGATTGCTCTGCAGGTTTTAGACCACTTCATTTGGTGCTGCAATCACAGAGTTTTGTTTTCAGGAGACAGATAAGATAGGTCCAAGCTTGTCTAAACGAGTTATTCATCGAAGCCTAATACTTCAATTTTCTTATTGCAAGTTTGCAACTAGCAAGTTCGAAGGATTCCTAAACACATATTTGGCCACCAATAAGAATTTCCCTAAAGTAAGTACCCAGTCTTCTACAAGGACAATCTTTATTGGCTACTTCAAGTGGACTCAATTCGATTGCATCTGGATATCTCAACTGTTCAACTGGGTTTTAGGTCTCTATGAATGGGCATTTGTGCAAATTTTCACCCAAATTAGAAATAGTTAAGTCATCGAGATGGATCAAATTAGTGCACGAACCAAATCAATATGACATGAACTATCTATGTTCATAATGATAAATCATGGTTGTGAAGACCCTTAATGATTTCCAGAATGGTCCTAAACTTTGCAGACAGACTTAATAGAGAAATAGTTATGCCGAACTAGTTCAAATACGAACTAAATCTGTATCACTTATACCACCATTTATGATGATAAATCATGATCATGAAGACCCCAAACGATTTCCAAATTGTTATAACGTTAGCTTCCACTAGGATGCCTGCAAAGCCAATGGTATACATACGTATGTCGCAAAGCCATCTTCAATCCTAAACATAACACCGAGAGTTCTACTCAGGAGATTACCAACACCCGAGTGTTGATAGAAACCAGATATTTCAGCAACGAGATTGCCTCATTTTACTACCTTATATACGATTTTCGTTGGTGCCTCACATACCCTTGGTCATTTGCAATGTGGACCAGCATCCCCTTGATCTTCATGCCTTGAAGAGAGGCATGTCATGTGATGTGAAGTTCCATGTGAATGGTTTTCTCTAGTTCGGAAATTAAAGAAATGAGAAGGGTTGGTAATCTCCCATAATATTTTTTTTTTTGATGGGAAAAATAAATAACTAAATAGAGATGCCTCGAACAGACCCAATGTTCATACAATCAAGTGATAAAGCTAAAGAAGCCTATGGGGGAACATTCTCCACCCAGAGACGACACCTATCAGATCTATGACCCATATTAGCAAGGGCATTGACAACAAAGTTAGCTTCTCTGAATACATGTGAGAAGTGAATGGACTCAAATGAGCTGCTCAAACATTTAATATCATGCCAGAGTTTGAGGAGTCTCCAAAGGGGGTGAGAAACACCATTAACTACATCGATAATAAAGAACACACATATATACATTTAATATCATGCCATAATCTCCCATAACTTTACAACTTAAAAGAACACATACATATATACATATACACATGCACATATATAGAGAAACTAACGAGGACTTCCTTACTTTAAGAATTTGAGAATTTTTACTATTAAAACTTTTGATATGAGTTCTAAACAAAAGTTCAAGCTAAAAAATTTGTTTATAATTGATTCTTAGTTAACCAATTAGCATATGTAAGTGGCTCAAGCTTGTGTCTTGGACTATAATCTAGCTTAATTTGTGCAATGTATCTGGTATGAAATCTGTATTTTAATCTTGTTTTGAATTAAATCAACTTTGAATATTTTTTTTAGGAGAAACTAAATTAACTATGAATTGTGTTCATGAGGACAATGAGAAACTAAATATCATGATATTCAAAAGCCTAAATGATAGAGATGGACTGCCTAAACTACACTTTGCTATTTTGTTTTAGTAGGCCTATATCGTGTAATCATTTGACTCTTACCATATTAAACAAACCCTCCTAGTCTCAATGGTGCTTTGATGTTTCTAATTAAAATACAAATGATAGACTTATGTGAACCATTATTACTTGGAGCTAATTAAGTACAAGAGTAAGACAAGTTAGTTAACCAGATTATTCCATTCCATTGATAGGCTATAAACTGCATAGTTATAATGCTCTATTATAAGAGAGATGCATGGATACCTACAAAATTGGAAAAATGGTGTATTATATGAATGATAGATGAAGTTTCAAAATGTTCTGAACATATTTTAAGGGATAGTTTAAGTACTACTTTTTTTCTTTTGATAATTTAAGTAAATATTGGATCATTGTACGTAAAAGACAAACCGCCGTAGGAAAGCAAAAGAAAGCTATGCTCACTAAATTGATTGAATGAGATATAAATCGTGGGAATCTTAAGTAGCTTAGTAATATTGTTTGTATTGAGTATCTTTACACAAAACCTTCCTAGTGTACGTATTACAATACCAATTAGTAGGAAACTACGTTATACGTACATTGAGCTAGCTTTACTAGCTTTTTTTTTTTTTTTTTTTTTTTTTTTTTTTTTTTTTTTTCCGTTTTGCTAGCTGTTGACAAAATTAAGAACTTTCATTGAGAACTTATGTAGAGCATCACGTACTCGTTTGCAAGTTGCAACCCAACATGCTCAAACTTACGATTGTTTTCTTGTTTGACATTAGTAAATCTTGTCGACAATCTCAATAGGGAAAGACCAACTTATAAAAACCTTGCTTGATGATAATTTACCCTTAATTTATATGTATAGCAGAAGTAACAATTATATATGGTAATGGACCTCTCACTAAATTACTTACTATTTATTAATCAACACCAGCGTGCTGCTCTTGTCACCATTGTAGTTGCTTATATTATTTTTTGCAGCAACTCTAAATGGAAGAAACATCTTCATCTCGAATTTTCTGGCAAACAACACCATATATGCCAATCAAATGTTCAGATCTACTAATAGCTAGGTTCTAATAATATTCTGATCTCAACGACGTCCTTCATTTTCTATTTGAAAGCTTGACACAAACAGAGATGAAAGCAACAACCCACAAGTTGGGTGCTTTCATGTGCTTTGACAAGTTACAAGCTTTATAATATGCTTCTGGGTTTCGTCCTTTCTATCTTCTTAGTTTGTTTGCTTCAATCTCATCAAAATATAAGCCAAAGAAGTTCAATTTCGGTTGGACTTGTTCTAGCTAGAGTTCTAGACCATATTTGTCACCCCCATGTCATGCACTTAGAATATTCTCAGCTCCAATATATTCCTCTTAATATGATAGCCATGCATGAATCTTCCTCTAATATAATTTGCTGCTTACATTTGGATCGAGTTTAGAGTTGCGCTGATAAACTACTCTCGATCAACTTGTTTGTTTAACTTAATTTTCTTACGTATATTAGTTATCCCCTTAAGGTTTAACTCTTAAAGAGCTAGCTAGCTTTCCCGAATTATATATAGATATGATCCAATCGATCTCCAACCCGGCAACCCTAAACATTCTGTTGGAGCTAGAATATTTTTAACACGGGGATCTTCTCCAAATAATGTCCAACTCGATCATATAAACCCTAGAGTCTAGGATTTAGACAACAGTGTACATATGGTGTGCGTCATACATATTTCTTTTCTTTCATTTATTTTTTCTTTGAAATGAACTGCTCTTTACTAATCAAAGAAACCATACTTGCTGGAATGTGTTAGACTTAAACAGCAGCAGTATATAAATTTCCCTATGGCCCTTATATATCAAATATCTTCTATATATAGAGTCATCAAGTTTGATAATTTGTTTGGTTTTTTAATCAACTTTGTTATATTAGAAAAAGTTATACGTTAAAACAACATCATTATTGGTCCATTTTGGTCGTACCTATCTGTGCTCCCATAGTTTGGTAAGTGATATATAAGGACTAATACCCGGTCTGCATAAGCCGTTCCAAGCTACAGCTTTCCCTTTTTTGCAATGGAAGTTGAGCTCATTGATCACCCTTTCAACCCGAGCTACATTGATGAACTCTATGACTGTAGCTTTGAATCTGATTCCTCCTTCCAAACATCGGATTTGTTTACTCCATGCACCACCAGTGTTGATCGAAACTTGGACCACGAGTGCCTCGATAGATTGCAGCAAATTGAAGCGCAGCTCATGGACATAGACTCGTCTATCAGTGAAAGTGATGTAATCAGTGTCAATGGTCTTTTGAAGGAGATTCAGGTAGATTGGCTGGAAGAGAGCAGCTTAACTGAACTCTTATTCGCAGGAGCTGAAGCTGTTGAAGCACAAAATTGGGTTTTTGCTTCAAACATAATCGCAAAGCTCAACACTCTTCTACTCGGTAGCGAAAATGGAGACAACTCGTTCCACAAGTTGGCCATGTTCTTCTCTCAAGGCCTTCATTACAAGACCAGCAACTCTCCTCAAGTTCCCCACAAGCCAGCTGTTTCTAGAAACACAGACACAATGTCTTCATTTCAGATGCTCCAAGAGCTCTCTCCTTACGTTAAGTTTGCGCATTTCACAGCTAACCAAGCGATTCTCGAGTCCACACAAGAGGATGAAGACATTCATGTCATCGACTTTGATATCATGGCGGGTAGCCAGTGGCCTTCATTGATGGTTGACCTTGCAATGAGGAAAGGTCGCCGCTGCGCTTCTCTCAGGGTAACTGCCATCACAGTCGACCAACAAAGTGCCGCTCTTGCCCAACAAACCGGAAGAAGGCTTAAAGAGTTCTCGGAGTCTATCAATTTGTCATTTATTTTTGATCAGATGATGGTGGCCACAGAAGAAGATTTTCCAAAAATCGAAGTTATTGATGATGCGGTAATAGCCAATTGCATGATTCACCAGCTTCACATGCCGAACAGAAGTATCTCATTAGTGAAGACCTTCTTGGGTGGCATGAGCAAACTATCACCTAAGCTCATTGTCCTAGTACAAGAAGAGTTGTTCAACTTTTCCAAAATCCCTTCAATGTTCTTTGCAGAGTTCTTCTCCGAGGCTCTCCATCACTACAATGCGCTTTGCGACTCGCTTGTGTCTAGTTTTAGCCGCGAGTACAAAATGGGGCTAAGACAGATAGAGAAAGAGGTATTGGGGGTCAAGATTTTAGAAAGTGTCAGGCAGTTCCCATGTGAGAAGGAGGAAAGAATGTTGTGGGAAGATTGTTTTGCTTCCTTGAAGGGCTTCAAGTCTATCCCTTTGAGTTCTTCTAATGTTTCTCAAGCCAAATACTTGGTGAGTCTGTTCCATAGGGGATATTGGGTGCAGCATGAGAAGGGCAGGTTATCTTTGTGTTGGAAATCAAAACCTCTGACATCTGCTTCCATTTGGGTGCCCTTAACAAAATAAAGGCAAAATATATTGGCGCCTTTTGATTTGTGTGTTTAAACTCTTAAACTTATGCAAGGTTTGCCTTGGTGCCTAAAAGTCTAAAACTGCCACAAGTCTCCGTTTTTACTTTGGACGTTGCTAGATTGTGCACTGCATTTTAGCTCCTGTGACAGAAGCCTGGTGGGGTGGCGGCGGCACAAATCAAATTTGTTCATTGTACATCTGTGACTTTGGTTAATCATATTGGTTCATTCAACCATTGTAGTTAGCTTTCGATCATACCACGGTGTATATGCATGTGTTATCTGAACCAAATATGTGCAAGAAAGATATTAATTGAAATATATATATAGGCCGGATGAGAGGCGGACGCACTCGGCTTAAAGTGCGGACGTCCCTCCGTTCTCCACCTTCCGGCGCCGGCGCGCCTCCTGTTAATATATGCCTTGAACCATCCAATCTGTGCTGACGGGTTATACTAGGTTATGGTTACCTATTCGGGTTATACTAGGTTATGGTTACCTATTAGGACTAGTATATCGGATTTAGGGCTGTATATATACAACCTATTGTGTGTTGTGTACATGCCATTCTGTATTGTTGCTCAACATAATAAAACTGTTCTCCTTCTGTCCGTGGACGTAGCTAACACGTTGTTAGTGAACCACGTAAATCTGTGTTCTTTCTTGCACTCGTTATAACAAACTGGTATCAGAGCAAGGTTTATCTGGCCTGGTTGTGATTTCCGCCAAGAAAGATGTCTGGTTTGAATGTGAAGATTGATAAATTCACAGGGAGGAACAGTTTCAGTTTATGGCAGATCAAGATGCGAGCCTTGTTAAAACAACAAGGGATGTGGGCGCCGCTGGTTAAGAAGTCAGGGGATCAAGAAATCGCTGAGATGGCCAGTCTGGAGGAGAAGGCACACTCGACAATTATGTTGTGCCTTGCAGATGATATAATCACCGAGGTCGCAGAGGAGGAAACTGCGGCTGGTCTGTGGTTGAAGCTTGAGAGTCTATACATGACGAAGTCTTTAACCAACAAGTTGCTTCTAAAGCGACGTCTGTTCGGTCTGCGTATGGAAGAAGGTACATCTCTAAGAGATCACTTAGATCAGTTAAACACTGTTCTATTAGAGTTGCGTAATATCGATGTTAAAATTGATGATGAGGATGCTGCTCTAATCCTGTTGGTATCTCTACCTTCGTCGTATGAGAATTTTGTGGATTCTTTTATTGGTGGGAGAGATACTCTGACTCTGGAGGATGTTAGATCATCTTTACATACTAGAGATATGCGCCATAAGGTGACCGGTACTAGTTCAGACAGTCAGGCTGCAGGGTTGGTAGCCAGTGGAAGTTTGGGACAAAAAGGCTCGGGGAAGAAGAAATACAAGAATCCAGTTTCAAAGGGTTCCAAATCCAATGATGTCTGTAACTACTGTAAAGAGAAGGGACATTGGAAAAACGAATGTCCAAAGAAGAAGAAGCAGTCTGAGAAAGCATCAGGTACTGCTGTTGTAGCAGAAGTTGACACCATTTCGGAAGAAGATCTGGCCTTGGTTGCAGATGCACACATACATCACAGGGATGTGTGGATTTTGGATACCGGGGCGTCTTATCATATATGTCCACGCAGAGAGTGGTTTTCAACCTATGAGCAGATAGATGGAGGCAATATTTCTATGGCAAACAGTTCTGCAAGTAAGGTGGTTGGAATTGGCTCAATAAAAATACGGACACATGATGGTAAATTCTGTACATTGAATGATGTTAGGCATGCTCCACACATGACGAAAAACCTGATTTCTTTGGGTCTTCTAGATAGCAAAGGTTTCAAGTACAAAGGCTCATGTGGAATTTTAAATGTCTACAAAGGTGTCAATGTGGTTCTGAAAGGTGTCAAGCGAGGTACTTTATATATTCTGCAAGGTTCAACGCTGTCAGGCTCGGCTGCTGTTGCATCATCAGAGGTTCACAAGGATGATATGACCAAGCTATGGCACATGAGGCTTGGTCATATAAGTGAAAGAGGGATGCAAATTCTGTCAAAGAATGATCTTCTTGGTGGTCACAAGGTCAAGGATTTTAGTTTCTGTGAAAATTGTAGTGTTGAGAAACAGGTGGAGCAACAAGTCACTGAAGATGTGAGTGAACCACAACAAGAAGATCAATACCTACATTCAGAATCAGAACAAATGGCTGCTAATCAGCATAGTTTGACTCATGAGCGATCTAGGAGATCAAACTTTGGGAAACCACCTACAAGGTATGGTTTTGAGGACATGGTGGCTTATGCACTACAGGTTGCTGAAGAGGTGGATCCTCATGAGCCGTCCACCTACAAGGAAGCAGTTACAAGTACAGAGTCAGCTCAATGGCTTGCTGCAATGGGAGATGAAATGGAATCACTTCAGAAAAATCAGACTTGGGAATTGACCAAACGACCTGATCAGGGGAGAAAGGTTATTACTTGCAAATGGGTTTTCAAGAAGAAAGAAGGGTTGTCACCTGCTGAGGGCATCAAGTATAAAGCTCGAGTAGTTGCAAGAGGGTTCCATCAGAAAGAGGGAGTTGACTACAATGAGATTTTCTCACCTGTGGTCAGACATACTTCTATCAGGGTGCTACTAGCCATAGTTGCACATCATAATCTGGAGCTTGAGCAACTAGATGTGAAGACAGCGTTCTTACATGGAGAATTGGAAGAAGAGATTTACATGACTCAGCCAGATGGTTTTCAAGTCCCTGGAAAGGAAGACTATGTTTGCAAGTTGAAGAAGTCCTTGTATGAACTAAAGCAGTCTCCTAGACAGTGGTACAAGAGGTTTGATAGCTATATGATAGAAATCGGCTACATCAGGAGTCCGTATGATTGTTGTGTCTACTACAACAAGTTAACAAATGATTCCCTCATTTATCTGGTCCTGTATGTAGATGATATGCTGATAGCTGCAAAAGACAAGTCTGATATTCAGAAGTTGAAGGGTCTTCTCAGTGCAGAGTTTGAGATGAAGGATTTGGGAGCAGCCCGGAAAATTTTGGGAATGGAGATTTACAGGGATAGAAGTCAGAAGAAGCTTTTCTTATCTCAGAAAGGCTACATCCAGAAAATATTATCCAGGTTTGGTATGTCTACATCTAGATCTTTAGATACTCCAAGTGCTGCAAATATTCATCTGTCTACTGCGTTTGCACCTAAATCTGCTGAGGAGAAGGAATACATGTCTCGAGTTCCTTATGCTAGTGCAGTAGGAAGCTTGATGTATGCTATGGTTTGCACTAGGCCTGATCTTGCACATGCTGTTAGTGTTGTCAGCAGATTTATGGGTGATCCCGGAAAGGAGCATTGGCAGGCTGTGAAGAGAATTTTTCGGTATCTCAAAGGTACGTCTGATGTTGGTCTCATTTATGGAGGTGATACAAACTGTTTGGTAACAGGCTATTCAGATAGCGATTATGCTGGAGATGTTGACACTAGGAGATCTATGACTGGTTATGTCTTTACTCTTGGTGGCTCTGTTGTTAGCTGGAAAGCTACTTTGCAGCCTACAGTGACTTTGTCTACTACTGAAGCAGAGTACATGGCTCTGACAGCCGCTGCAAAGGAAGGCATATGGTTGAGGGGACTGGTCAGTAGTCTTGGTTTGCATCATGATCAGGCTATAGTATATTGCGACAGTTTGAGTGCAATATGTTTAGCTAAGGATCAAGTTCATCATGAGAGGACTAAGCACATTGATGTCAGGTATCATTTTCTGAGAGATGAGAGCAGAATTAAGGTGAAGAAGGTGGGCACTGCTGACAATCCCGCTGATATGTTCACCAAGTCGGTTCCACACAGCAAGTTCCAACATTGTTTGGACTTGCTAAATGTTACAAGCTGTTAGTTGCCCTTTGGGGGCGACATCTGAGGCAGAAGGAGTTATCTGTACATCTGGCATCACTATGGTGCATCTGGTACATCTGTTATTTGTGAGAGGATTCAAGTCAAGGTGGAGATTTGTTAATATATGCCTTGAACCATCCAATCTGTGCTGACGGGTTATACTAGGTTATGGTTACCTATTCGGGTTATACTAGGTTATGGTTACCTATTAGGACTAGTATATCGGATTTAGGGCTGTATATATACAACCTATTGTGTGTTGTGTACATGCCATTCTGTATTGTTGCTCAACATAATAAAACTGTTCTCCTTCTGTCCGTGGACGTAGCTAACACGTTGTTAGTGAACCACGTAAATCTGTGTTCTTTCTTGCACTCGTTATAACACCTCCACCCTAGAAGACTCCAGCAACGTTCCCGACCACTTTCCCTCCCCGGCGAGTCCGTTCTTTTCCAGTTTTCCGGCGAGATCACCCAAAACTTCAACTAAAGTCGATCTTGCCGGAAAACTGGAAAAGAACGGACTCGCCGGTGAGGGAAAGTGGTCGAGGAGGCTACTGGAGTCTTCTGGGGTGGAGGCGCGCCATAGCCGGCGCCGGTGCCGGACGGAGGAGAACGGAGGGACATCCACACTTTAAGCACAGTGCGGACGTCCGCTTCATATCGTTTTCGTATATATATATATATATATATATATATATATATATATATATATATATATATATATATATATATATATATAAGGACCAAATTAGCTGAAAATTTGCAGAATTGATCTATATATAAGGACCAACAAACTGAACGGTGAAGATTCAAAAATATAATCGAAAAGTTGGTGTAATCCCCCATCCCTCATATATGTCAAAAAAATGGATCCCTTAGTGGAATGGCCATGTGTGTGTGTGTGTGTGTGTGTGTGTGTGTGTGTATAAACACATACACACACAATGCTGATCAGGTAAGGACCTCCTTACCTTAGCTAAGGTGCGGATTTCCTTATTCGACCCACTTTCCGATCATATTTTTCGATCATAGCTAGCCAATATCTAGATATACATGACTTGATCATCTCTGTAAATTTTCAGCTAAATTGATAAACGTTAAGGCATTCAAAACTGTGATTTATAATTACAAGAACGCGCGGTTCAAGATGAACAAATTCGGTTTGTTCATTGATTTAATACATTTTCGATACCTTAGCGATAACCAAATTAACTGAAAATTTGTAGGGATGATCAAGTCATGTATATCTAGATATTGGCTGGATATGATAAAAAAATATGATCAGAAAGTGGGTCGAATAAGGAAATCCGTACCCTATCTAAGGTAAGGAGGTCCTTATACAGAAAAGATCAGAAGAGGACGTCCGTAGTGCCCTTAAAGTGAGGACGTCCATGTGTTTGCCACGATCAAGCTAGCGCTGACAACGGTGCTCCTGTTGCCGAGGGGACACCAGACCTCAATTGTGACCTTCCTCTTGCCGGTGGACTTGCCGTATACCAGTTTCCAGTCGCCATTGTTCTTGTCTGAAGTTTTGGGTGGAGGTTACTGCCCAGACCTTCAAATCTGATCTCCATGGCCTTCATCTTCATGGTAAAGTCGTCGAGGATGCCTCTTCTGTCGTCTGGAAAGAGAAACGCCGTCATCGGTGCTAAACGGTGTAGAACAGAGAAACGTCGACACTTTAAGAGCGGTGCGGACGTCCGTCGCTGAATGAGCATATATATATATATATATATATATATATATATATATATATATATATATATATAGTCCGGATCTAGAGAAGACCTCCTTAAACTCTTAAAGTGAGGATGTTTTTAGTTCTAGCATGTATTTTGACAATCAAAGTCACATATTCCCTAGTTACTTACCCACATATGAATCCTACAAAAATTAGCCAAAATGAGAAACGTTTAACCATTTGATTAACACAATTTTCGTTTTAATTTTATCTAACGGCCTATAATTGTTTACGTCAATTTGAATGACCAAATGATTATGGAATTAGTTGAAATTTTGTACACATGTTTCTTGCATATAAATCTAGAAGATCAACGTTGAGATCGTTAAATGAAGTCATACACTAATGTAAAATAGTAGAAATCCTCAAATTCTTAAAGTAAGGAGGTCCTTTTTAGATCATATATATATATATATACGGAGCCGTTCAGAAGCGGACGTCCGCACCGTCCTTAAAGTGCGAACGTCCCTCCGTTCTCTACCGTCCGGAGCCGACGACGGCGCGCCTCCACCCGAGCGGACACCAGAGGCGTCCCCGATCACTTTCTCTTCCCGGCGAGATCGATTTGAAGGTCTGGGCATCAACTTCCACCCAAAACTTCGGACTCGCCGGGGAGAGAAAGTGATCGGGGACGCCTCTAGTGTCCGCTTGGGTAGAGGCGCGCCGTCGTCAGCGCCGGACGGTGGAGAACGGAAGGACGTCCGCACTTTAAGGTCCGTGCGGATGTCCTTCTGTTCGCACCGTCTGACGCCGACGACGACGACGACGTTTCTTGTGTCGTATGATAGCAGAGGCATGCCTGACGACTTTACCATGAAGATCAGATTTGAAGATCTGGACAGCAACCTCCACCCAAAACTTCAGACAAGAACAATGACGACTGCAAACTGATATACGGCGAGTCCACCGACAAGAGGAAGGTCACAATCGAGGTCTAATGTTCGCTCGGCAAGAGGATCGCCGTTGTCCACACTTTAAAGGCGGTGCGGACGTCCACTTCTGATCCGGCCTGTATATATATGACGACGACGCTCCTCTTTCAAATTAAATATAAAAGTTCCTGTCCAAAGTGGAGCCCTGCTTTGAAATTAAAGTGTAGGACTCCTTATTTGACATACTTTCATGTCACTTTTCCACTGTTCAGTGTCTAAAACATAATGTGTAGATCATTCATGCAAAGTTTCATCTAATTTGCAGATTATTTGAGCTTCCATAATCATGATTTACACGAACGGTTATGTGTGGACATATTTTGTTATGTTGATTCATTTATGCTAATTCGGTGCTCAAATGATTTCCAAATTAGTAGTGAGTTAACACTACTGGAAAAAAACACTTAGAAGACAGAATTACATCGTCTCCTAAGTGACAGATTTCGTCTCTTAAGTATTTAGGAGACGAAACATCTGTTGACTAAGTTTCATCTGTTAAGAGCGGTGAGGTAAGTGACGAGCCGACGAAACTTTTATTTAGCCTCCTAATAACTTCTTAGGCGACAGAACCGTTTTGTCTCCTAAGATCTTAAGGGACAGATCTATTAAATAAGGAAAAAAATTTAATAATAGTCTTAGGCGACCGAATCCAACCGTTCCGTCACTAAGTTTAAAGGAAAAAAAAAATCACACCACCACCACTAAATACCACCGGCCACCACCAATACTAGCCGGCCTCTGTCCCAAATACCACCACCAAAACCACCACCCAAATACCCCTTACCACCAAACCCATATCGATCAATTTGCCCAGAAAGTGGTTTCAAATCCATTCAAAGATCTGCAATTCCAAAAATGATATACAATTCCAAATTACATGTACAACAAATTCATCAACCCAATGCAAACAACTTCAGATCTGAACATTAAATCCCTCGAACCAGTCCTAAAACAAAAACCCCCAAATTGAATCAGCCGGGTTCGTCTGCATCGACGTCATCTTCCGGCTGGTCTTGCTCGCCGACGTCGGTTTGGGTCTAGAGAGGAATCGGGGCGGCGGCGACCGTTTCTTGGCTTGAACAAATTGAGGGAGGCTTATCGGCGAAGGCGGAGGCGGAGGTTCATGCTTGGTCCATTTGGGAAGAGAAACAATTTGATTTGATCAAGTTGTGGAAGAAGAAGAAGAAAGGAGATAATTGAATTGGTCATGGAGATGGAGGTGGTTTTGAGTTTTGAGAGGGACGGGAAAGGAAGACAAGGCGTTGAAAAGATGATAGCTAGGGACATACCTAAGTTGAATAACCATTCATTGGCATGAAGAAAAAACATGTCGTAGACTGCTACTTTTACTCTCGACTCACCAACAATAATAGCATCTTGACTCCGTTTGGTATAACCAAACACCCCATAAGTAAAGAATAGTTCGTATTTTACGAATCATTCTCACTTTTCTCTGAATGGACGAATTTGGAAGACACTCAACGCCTGTTCTTTTTACCATAGTATCTGATATCTTATTAGTCTATTCTTCTTCTTCTTTTTAAAAAAAAATAATAATAAAAAAAATTAAAATAAATTTAATTGTGGTCATGCACTTACAACTATCATTTTATTTTGAAGCAACTTATTGAAAACTTTGGACCAAATCCTGAGGCTGAGACTTGTTCTCAACCACATGGATAACCACGGCAACTATGTGGTTTGTAGAGGAGTCATCAACATCCGGGGGATTGAAAATGTGGATGCATGGAGTTATGACATTGTAGGGATATCTGAGATTTTTGGTCTAATTTACCTACAATTAGACCAGCAGAGCGTCAAAGATTAATAAATTATCTTAAGCAGACCGTCAATGATTTCAACCCTCATACACAAATGTTTAGTCTTGTGTTGTGTTGTGCTCTCATAGTCAAAAGATTCCCCTAATGCCTCTCATGGTCAAAAGATATCAACAAACTACGATATTTTCAAGAAAATGGTACGCTTATCTTTGATATCATCTGAATGTTTATTCAGGTAGCAGTACGGTGTGAGACTACAAAAATCTAAAAAACACCCTTACTTACGTGACTGTTAAAAGGGTGAGATATTTTTTTGATCTACACATGAGTATCACAAACCACACCACTCAAGGACCTCAACAACTTATGTTGGACAAATTTAAGGGGTTCTAAGATTAGGAAAAGAAATGGAGGCCACACTTGATACATAGAGTTAATCTTACTTAGAAGAGAAAATTGACTTCCGCTAAACCTGTAGAAGATAAACTCAAAGACTATAACTATAACAAAGTATATATTGTATGAGGATTAGTTGCATTTTTTGGACTATAACAAGGTATGAGGATTAGTTGCATAAGAGTGACCTCGATGGAGAGTACGGACTCGTCCCCTCATCCATAAGAAAATTCAATTTGATCTTCAAAAAAATTGCAAATGTTTTCTAATGAAATCTTAAATCTTATCGAGCCCAATCAATACATCGCTTTTTTAAGCAAGTTTCGTCTTATTAACGTAAAATCACATCATTTTCTTTTGAGTTACATCATCTCTTGAATTGTGAAACCGAGTTTTTTGTGAACCCAGATTTCACATTCATCTCTAACTATGTACCATTTTTTTTTTTGTTGAGGAATATTGAATTGTGATGTAGGTACCAATTGTATACCTACATCATCTCTTAAATTGTGAAACCGAGTTTTTTATGAACCTAGATTTCACATTCATCTCGATTTAATCTTGTACCATTTTTTTTTTTTTTTTTTTTTTGTAAGGAAAGCATGTACCAATTCTATACCTAAATAAAACATTAATTTATTGATTTGAACTTGTGTTGTTCATTTTCTGTGTCGTGATTAGTAATTTTATGTGAATTAATAAAATTAACAATCACTTACAAAAACAAATTGAGAGGTCCAAGTGCTAGCTTTAGAGGTATGAACGGAACGTCCCTTTCTTATATGAATTAATGAACTTGTAAAATTGTGAGGCGTGCTTTAGGTTGAGGGCCAAGACTATTGTATTGGTTCAGTTACCCACTAAACGTCGCATTATCTGACCACTAAAAAGTGATGAGCGGCGGCCACCTCGCACCCACTCAGCCTCCCAGTGGTAGAGGTTCATCACATGGCCGACCTTGAGGCAGGAGGCAAGAGCTTCTAGTCTTGTGTTTAGGGCCTCCACTGATACAGGGCCGGCCCTGGTTCATCAGTATCATCATCATTAGCATTAGCATTAGGCGACATGAGGCATGTTTAGAGTTTTTCATCTGCTTCTTCACCCAGCCAAGAAGTTAGAGTGGTTTTAAAGACATACCTCAAATAACTTAATACACATCCCTATTGTTTGATATTTCAAATCAAATTTGATTAGTATGTTAAATGACAAAAAGAGGCATGTGTAATACAATTTAAATATTAAAAACAAACTTATATTTGGAAACTAATAATGTGAAATATAAACCAAATTAAAATATTAAAAACGAAAACTTATTTTTGGAAACTTATAAAGTGAATTAGAACAAATTAAATTTTTAAGATTGAGAATTTATTTAAGGAAACTATTAAAGTAAACAAAAAATTTGCAAAGGAAATTTGGATAACCAATTAATTTCTTTTTTGTCCTTAAAGATTTATAATTTCCAAGTTTAGAGTGTCAAAGTGTCAAACTATGTAATTGTTATTCAGATATATATTTTTAATCTTATTTATTATTTTCATGTTTAAGAATTTGAAATGAACAATGAATCTGTAAGGATTTCTCAATAACTAACACAAGTAGTAGATATGAACATCTATAAAATGTTAATTTATATAAATATATATTAATTATAAAATAATAATAGTGTTAATATAGTCACATAATATGATATTTTAAGGGTATTTTAGGTACTTTGGGTTGTGTATTTAGTAAAATATCCGAATGAGAAATTAAATAAGTTGTGTATTGAGAAAATGATGTGTATTAAGTTATTTGAGGTGTGTATATAAAATTTCTCAAGAAGTTAAGGCCAGTTACTCAACTCATTGTTTCATGGACATATTTCGAAACTATGTGATGAGATAAGGTTTCCTTTAATTTCTTTAAGTTCATTTTCTAATTAAATTAACAATAAAAATCCATAACAACATCCGGTGCATGTAAGTAAAGTCGAAGTAGGCAACATCAATCAAAATTAACCACTTCTATATCAACTTTCTATAAGAGCTTAGGATGTAAGGGTTTGAAATGCTGTAAATGAGCAGAGTAAAGGGTGCTCCATTCTTCTAGAAATGTTTGATCATGCTCATGATATACCTTTTCCAGTCTTTTGTAGTAGAAGACATTGGGTTACTAGGTTTCAAGTGTACCTGCACAAAATGATCATTGACGAATCTCACAGAAATCTCACTCGGTGCTAAGAATAATGATAAAGTTCTAAGGGACATAAATGAAAGAGAGAGGATAGAAGAGAAATGTTTGAATACGACATTGTATCGGGTTTTTGATTTCTTTCATTTCAAGATCATATCTATAATCAATTTTTCTCGATTTAATAACCTTCTCGTGATCTTCACCAAAAAGTGTTTTACAGTATTTAGTATTGTTACTCCTCAATTGCATGTTAAGGAGAACGTTGTCACATCCCGGTTCTTAAATTAAATTACGGTTATTTATTTTTGATATTATTTTGGCTTTTACAGTTTACTATTTAAGGTTATAAAAGTTGACATTTTCTTTCGTCTAAAATTTGGGAAAACTTTCTTCATGAAAGTCGTAGAGGACGTTAAACCGAGTTCGTGGATATGTGGCACGTTTTAATCGGAGTTTGTATGAAAAAGTTATAAGAGTTTAAAGTCAGTGGCAGATTGGTAATTTTGCAGAAAACTCAAGTTCTGTATATAGCAAATCAGACCCCTATTTCGGGATAATTCCAGAATTTGCCCAGAAATTTCAGAATTTTTGCCGGAACTTCATCGCCGCCGTCCGGCGGAGTTAGGAGGTGAGCTAGGTATCAAATCAAAGCTTGGAACATCCTCTTCAAGTCTAGGTAGGTGACTGGTCGTGTTGCGTCGCCATGAAAGAGAAATCAGTCCCGAAAGCCAGGGTTGTGCGTGGTGGAGTTTCACCGGAAACTTCCTTTTCCGGCCACCATAGCCGGAGCTGTTGGTCTCAACTTGAAGCTCTCCCTTCCAGCAGTAAACCCCTAAAAGGATACATCCTAACTCGAGCTAGGTAAGGAGAATCGAAGGTTTGAAATTCTAGGGTTCTTGAATTGGGGTTTTTCTGTTTTGATTCGATTGACATGTTTAAGCTTGAAATTGATCAATGTGGTAGTTATGAAAGTTGTTTGGAATGTTGAGAGGAAGATTGTGTCAAAATTTGGTAGCCATTTGAGGTCGCCGGAGTTCGGCTTCCGGCCGCCGCTTAGGGGTAGTTTTTCATGTTTTTGAGTTTGTTTTAATGAGAGGAGTTTAATGATGTGAAGTTTGGAATTTTTGGAGGAGTTTTGGTTAGGTTTGAGATTTTTCAAAGATTAGTGAAATAAACGGTTGATAGGATAGAATCCGGCCATTGGATTAATGTTGATTAAACTTCAGAAAGTTGTTTTATGGATTTCGATGCTTGTGGTGAAGTTGGAGCCTTATTGGTTTAAGGATGGAGAAGTTGGGCAAGAGCGAAGGATTTATAGGCTCACTTTTATTCTTGCAGTTTTATTTAAAGTATCGAGTTAGTCTTGATATTTAATAATATCTATTGTTCAGGACGTGAGGAGGATCGTGTTGGGAGACCTCGGATCAACGACAGGCATAGCCGTATACTGTGAGTGGACATTTTGATTTTAAATAAATATGCATGCAAGATTTTATAATTTATTATTTTATTTTCCGAGCTTATATTATAATTTCGGCTTATGAAATGATCTTGGAAAGTATTTGAGTTTGAAACATTGATTAATTATGGGTCATGATTTATGAATTTGAGCTTGGATTACTAATTTGGTATTTGAGTTTGGATATTCTTTATAAATTCCGGATTTCATTATAATGGTTTTAATGGTAGACTTTGAGATTTATAAAAGATTTCCGAAAATGAGATTTTCCTTAGTTCGCTATTTATAATTTTTGAAATTATTGGTGGAATATCGATCTTGACCTTGAGAATGTTTTAGCGAGTATTTTGGATTAAGATATTAATTATGATTTTTACTTGTTAATTAAATCTTGCTTATATTATGGTTTTGAGAATATTTTGACGTGTGAGACACGTTATTGAGTTTTAATATAATTTCTTATGATGATTTTCAAGTACGGTTGGGAACCATACCATTCGTATGATCTTGGGGAAGTTTAATGGATTTAAGTGATTTCGTATGTTTTTAGTCACCATAATATAGGGTCGCTTATATTGATTATTACGAGCTAACCATTATTAGCGGTCCTCATCATAGGTGAGTAGAGCGCTTAGCGTGGGACGCTATAATAGCCTGGGAGGCACCGACCCGAGCCTGGGAGACTCCTTTTATATGGTGATAACTCTTCTCCTTATTTTATTCTTCTCAGTTGTGTATTTGATTAACCAGCGGGGCTGGTTTGTCTATTTTTATGATATTCTGGATTTAAAGTTATTTGGATTATCAAAGTTGCATGATGTTAAGTTTTAAAAGTTGAAACGTGGGAAAGTATATAAATTATGTATTTGTTAAATTATTTAATTTATTTTTGTCCACTCACTCTAACGTTTTTAAATTACTTTCCCCTGGGCCTTTTGGTTTTAAATGCCCAGTATGCAGGATAAGTTTAAATGAGGTCGAGCGTACATGGAGTCGAGACATAGTCAGAGGCTACTTCCGTTTATCCTTTATTCATTGTTTTTCGTTCAACTTTAGATATGCTCTGAAAGTCCAGTAGTAAATTATTAATTGTCTGTTGTTGGTTATGAGATTATTTTAGTTGAGTAATTGTTATATTGGGAGATGTGATGATCTTGAGGAACAAGAAGGCTCCAGGTGTTGGGGCTGGTTTGTTTGGTTATAGAAGTGTAACTTGGATTTTTTTTTTCAGGAAAGAGTTGTCAATTTTCAAGGTAGATTATGCCGAATTTTCGGTAAAATTTCCTTGAATGTGGACCCCGCAGGATTTATCTCGAGTTTCAGGGTGAAATTCGGGGTGGGTCCTGACAAACGTAGTTAGCTCCGTGCTTCAAACGACATTTTCCTCCCCCCTCTAAATTATTCACAATATTTAGTAATGTGATCATGTCATTAGACTAAATGATATTGTTTGCGGTGGGAGACTAATTGGTAATAGGTGGTGAAAATAAGAAACTCACCAAACCGTATACAAACTAATTGGTAATAGGTTGATGTCTTTAATCTCATTCCGGGTGCAGTACACATATGGACCAAAAAGAAGTTATATGCATACAACGCCTTTGCGCCTTAATTGTAGAATCAGAATGAATGACAAATAAAATAGGCTTCGTAATGAACGCTCACATAACTAATGAATCGGTTATCTTACACTATTGTAAAAGAAGTCTGCGGTCAAAACATATTAAGCTTTTACCAAATATCCCTCAAATATCAAAACCCTTTTACTATAATATTCGAGAATGACAAATAACATAGAAAGCAACACAAAACTTAAAAAGACAAAACTTAAAAGACAAAGCAACAATATTCGACATTTCTCCCCCGCCTCTAAATTCCTTTGGTCGTTGTTTTGCCTGTATTTATCATCTGCTTATGGAATCCTGTTGGCCGGAAGAAGTACGTGACAAACGATTGAGAAAAATTTCCATCCCAGTTTGATTAGGTCGATAAGATTTAAATAAGTTTTTAGCATCCCTTCCTCCTCACTTTTTCATGAAGAATTAAGTGTCTACTATTTTATGTGTGTAAGTTATCGAAATAAAATAAAATTGTGTGTAATCATCAGCACAATAGTGTTCACCTGGTCAGTGACTGACCAAGAGAATCATGGTCAATCGCCATTTAATATAAATACAATGATGGGAAGTATTATTTTAAAGTTAAGTTGTTTTGTTTTCAGCCCTTCGATTTAAATCTAACGGTGGTTGACCATAGATCCCTTAGTCAATAACTGGCTAGGTAAACATAATTGATCATTAGCAATTACTTAGGTAGTATCTTCTGGTCTTCTGTGACATAATTAGAAAGTCATTGCCTCGTCAGCATGCGTAAGTCGCCTCATACCCTGTAAGCACATCTTGTTATCAAAAAAATTAATGAAGAAAGTGGTAGTTTTGAACTCTTTCTTAATATCTTTTTTTTTTCTTCCCTAATTTATGAGAAGTCATTGTATTGCTTTATCAATTACTAAAAGCTACTAAGTTTGTTAAGCGAGGAATACAAGCACATGACTGATACCTTTATTGGTGACACATGGACTCATAAAGAGCCTGAAGCAAAAGAAAATAACCTTAATTACTACTTATTTCATGAAACTAAATATTAGCTGCTTAAAACTTCAATTCGTGTATATTTGATAAACTTAAGAATGAAGTAATAAAATTACATATGATGCTCAGGCTGGTATAACTCATGCCCTAAGTCGTGCCCCTACCATTGGTATTAGGGGGAACTATCACATCATGAACAACTACAAAATAACCCTTCTTTGCTTGGAATTCAAGCCCAACGACCTAAACTTAGTCCTGATCAATCCTACGTTTGAACCCAGATTCAGACCCAAAGACCTCAACAACCCCAAAACCAGGTGAAGCTCATCCTCTCAACAAATGAACCATATTCTCCCTCTAGCCAAGCTGGTGTTGAACCTTGGTCCACCATCCCGGATCCAAAACTCGAGCCCCGAACAGCTTCATTCAGATCGCAGCATGAATTGGTCCATGGAACCACATAAGCCTGTCGTCTCAGTCCAGCCAGCGTCGTCGAGGGGCCTTACTTTCCCGCAAAACCTCGAATGCAGATCGACAAAATCCAATCTAGACTCACTCAGCCTAAAGGGTTCACATACACCCTTAGCAACCACCTATATTGCACAGAAACGGAAACGAGTTTCGGTTTCCGATACAATCCGATACGCGAAAACGTCAAAATCAAAATATAGTCCGATACGAAACGTGAAGGAAACGTCAAAATTAAAAATAAATATAATATTTATTATAATAACTATAATTGAAAAAATAACATCAACAAAATAGTTTCTTAATAAAAAAACATCAATCCAAATCCAAACAAGAATGCGTAATCATATTACAATACAAATAACAAGGAACTTCATCACATAGTCAATCCAAATCCAAACTCAAACAAAGGTTTGAGAAAAGGTTCATAGTCAAATTAAAATACAAATAAGTGAAAGTTGTTTTCAACTAATGACTTCATCAAGCTCCAACAACATCATCCTTCTCAATGTTTTTCTCTTCAAACTCATCATCTTCAAACAAGACCGTCTCCAATTGAGGTTCATCAAGTGAAAGGTTGGCAATCTCAAGCCTTCCAACATTAGAGTCTTTCAATGAATCAAAGTCATCACGTCCAACATCCAACATATGAGTTGCACATTTGTTTTAAGTTGGGCATTGCCTAGCTAAAAGGCGAATATTAGTATGCACAAATACCAAAACTTACGCTCTTTGTGGTGCCAACTTGTTCCTCTTCAAAGAGTGAATGAAATTGTAAGTACTTCAATTCCTTTCACAACATGAGGAAGAAGAAGATTGACCTAGCACCTTAAAGGCTATGGCTTGGAGAATTGGTGCCGAAGATCCATGAACCACCCACCATGTTAGTGGCTCTAATATAAACCTATCCTTCATCACATCTCCACTTTCAAACCCTTGCATACACATAGAAAAATTAGCATACTCTATGTTAGCATTTCTTCTATCATCCTCATTGACAAAGTATCAAAGAAAACAATTTTTTCTTTCCCTTGTAACATCTAAATCCTTGTGAGGAGCAACCCAATGGGAATCTTCATCAAGCCATTCCGAACTATAGTACATAAATATAAATATGCATAATTTCTATAAGATTCGCTAGAGATCAAATAATTATGAAATAACTAAAATAAGCAAATTATAATGAAATTAATTAATAG
This sequence comes from Fragaria iinumae, assembly GCA_009720345.1. Lineage (NCBI taxonomy): Eukaryota > Viridiplantae > Streptophyta > Magnoliopsida > Rosales > Rosaceae > Fragaria > Fragaria iinumae. Next base: position 16,043,043 of record CM019117.1, on the reverse strand, counting down.
TTGTAGTGTTGTACTTACTGGGGATTTAAAGAATGTGCCAAGCAATGGAGGGGTGTCTTGGCTTTGCTCTAACGAGACAATAAGATTTTATGCACCGCATCCTAAAATGGAGATTCTTCATGAAGTTCCTTTATTTCTTTCCTATAAATAATTAAATAGCCTTCTTCACTTGCTCCATCATATTATCCCATCATTCATACACCAAATGAAGACAAGGCTTATCCGTGTCCGCCTTCCTAATCATCTCATAGATAGGCTCGGTAAAAGAAATAATATAATCAATGTTATCCCACATAAAGTCATCTAACAACATTTCCTTCACTCTATCCGCCTTCCTATAATCATCTTCTCTGTAATCATCCCACTTTGTACTAATCACCATTTGTTGTAAACCATTCTTGATTGTCTTAAACCTCTTGAGCATAATAAATGTAGATGCAAACCTTGTGGGAGCAACAGAAAAAGCAACTTCAAATTACAATGATCACTGAACATAACTAATCTCATTCTATGATTCATAATGAAGTTCTTAATAAACATAATATCCTCCACAACCGGTTGTATCCAACAACATGCATCATACACATCCACATTGTTCAAAGCTTGAGAAGGTGTGCAAATATTATTGAGAGAAAGATTCAAAGTATGAACAATACATGGAGTTTAAAAGATAGTAGGATACTTACTTGCTTGCTATCAAAGCACCAGCCTTTGAACAAACGGGAGCATTGTCGGTAACCACTCGCACTACATTTTCATAACCAACTTGCTTGATAGAATCAATAAAGAAGTTGGCAATCAATTGATGATCCTTGTATTCTCCTTCATAATTTATAGCTTTCAACATCATTGGTCCACTCTCACAAACAACCATCACATTAATTAAGGGTCTTCTTTGTGCATCGGACCAACCATCACTACATATGCTCATACCCTTATCTTTCCATGCAAGCTTCAATGGCATCAACTGATTCTCAAGATTATTCCTTTCATTAGCAAGGAGTGTTGTTCTTATAGCATTATAAACCGGTAAAACATAGCCCGGAAGAGTAGAAGCTCTAAAATAAGAGTTCCGGTAGTGTAGATTTCTTGCTAGATTGAAGGATAAACCACCGGTGTAAAACATCCTAGCTAGCAATCTCACCATTACATTCTTCCCTTAATTCGTTTTGGAATGCCTTTTCAATATAACCATAGGCTGCCCTTCTTTTCTTCCCTTTAACTGTTGTTGTTGGTGCTCCTGTGTAGTCACCATAACTCACAGAATAGCTGCCACAAGCTGCTGAAATCCTTCAGCTTGTTGATGATGGTAAAGGAACTTGTCTTGCTCCTCTATATGCTATTCTCTCCTTGCAATCCTCACCAATTTAGTCAGTTGAGCTAATGCATGGGGGTTAACTTTTTTACAAATGGTAACCCCCACTCCTCCTTCCTTCAATAGATGTTGTCGCACTCTAGTGTGAGACTCATTATAAAACAACTTGCAGAAGTTACACTGCCACCTCCAACTTCCTACAGCGTCCCATACCTTTCAATCTTCTCAACATATTTCCACAATGGTGCTCTATCATCTATTATCTCACTTTCGGGATTAGGAGCTTCATTATTGCTAGTACCAGCATTAACACTTGCACTTGCACTAACATGAGGTGTCCCTCTTGGCATCGTGTTCCTGAAACTAACAAGGTAATCAAACTAGAACAATTCTCAGACACAAACAACAAAGCATAACAAAAATATTTCGAGACAAACAAAAACAGACCATTTAAACAGATAGACCAATGTTTTGAGACAAACAAAAACATACCAAAACACCAAACAAGTTTAATCCTAGAGAATCAAATCGATGCCCCCCATTATGGAGAAGAAGAGCTCAATTCCGATTACGCGCAAAGGAGAAGGAAGACAAAAGAGAAATGTCAATTTTGAAAACAGAGGAAGGAGTGAACGCACCAGAATTGGCTGAGGAGAAAGAACAAGTGGTTGCTCCAGTATGTGAGGAAGAGGCGAAACCCGAATCTAGCGAAGTGAGAGCTCAGAGACGATTGTGGACGATTGTGGAGGACACGATTGTGGACGATCTTATACGACGGCTTGTGTCGGCAAAGAGCGGCCGAACGATGAAGTAGGTGCAGATAACGGAGGTGGAGATACGGCACCTCTGCACCACTTCCAGGGAGATCTTTCTCAGTCAGCCTAACCTTCTTGAACTCGAAGCTCCCATCATTTGCAGCATACAAAATTACAAATTGCTCTTATCTGTAGTGGAGGAAGGAGTCCAAAATTGATTCAATTTTGGAGGAGGAAATCTTCTCTGATATGAGAAGAGAGGAAGATCAGAAGAGAGGAGAGGCCAATTCTAAAAGTGGAGACGAAGTTGACCTAATCTCTTTCTGCCATGATAAATATCAAATTTGCCCTTGCATTTCGGGAATAATTACACAAAACATTTCTATTAAAGGCGAAACGCATTTCGGTGCCGTTTCAGAATAATGTTTTTGTCAAAACGCGTTTTGGTCACGTTTCGTTTCTGAAATGTGAAACGCGAGTGTTTCGCGTTTCGGTGCAACGTAGGCAGCCACGTATCGCCACTGCTGGAGCCTCTAAAACATCTTTATCTATATTCTGTCACCACCTCTTGAGAAAGAAACCCCTCTCGGATCTCATGTTGCCGCCATCTCGCCTCTTCTTTGTCTGGGGAGCATGAGGCTTGCTGCCGCCATAGTGAAACTAAGGTTTTGTATCGGCGAACCACTCTGCAAAGCATAGAGCATTGTGGCCTCATGAATCTCAATTATATTTATTTATATTTTATGTAATGAAATTGTGTGTATATAATAGTTTGTGTAAATTATGGATCCGTGAGAGCAAAATCCTTATGATGTTTCACCATAATTGTAGCCAAAAATGCACTCTTTGCTATTTAGTGCTTGTTAGAATACATTCTCTCTTTATGGTGAGTCTCGTTATTATCTCAAGATGTTCTCTCCATGCTTTTTGTTATTTGGGGTCAAGGTATCATGTCTCCTCCTTGTATCATGGGGTTTCATTAATCAAGGCTTGATGGTTGTGTTTCAAAAATAGACATTACAGAAGAGTGTTTTAAGTTGATTGAAAACTTCTTTTACCTTCAAAGAGCCACGATTTTTCCAGAAGAAGCTTATTTATGTGTGTACCAAACACCAAATCCACCAATGCTTTTTAGCACAGCAGCACTAAAAGAACCCTAAATTTGTTTAGGGTTTAAGATTAAGATTATCTAATCAGACCTTTTAATATGATTGGTTAGATAACCTAACTATGAACATTAAGGTCATGTATTCAAACTATGTCATGATGGGATGACGTAAGAATTTTTGATAATTGTTTTTTTATTTTTTATTTTTTTAAAACTCACCATAAATTTATCATCCTTTAGAAAATCACACACAAAGTACAGTGCTCTCTTTATTTTATTTAATTTTTGGTCAATGAAAGCAATGTATTAGAAATAGTACTATCAACTTTATCTTTTGTTCGATGCTCTCTTTATCGAAAACAAAAAAGCACGATGCTCTCAACCAGTAATAGAATACCCACAAAATGAATAAACGAGGTTGAAACCACCTAGAGAATGAATTGTCGGACACTTTGATTCTTGTCCTCTGTTAATCACCCCAATGTCACTCCCGTAATCATCCTCTCAATTCTTTTAGTTTCTTGTCCAACCTATTTTATTAATTCTACCATTCCCATCGTTTAGGTACTTAATTTGGAGTTGCATGTTTTAGGGTCAATGGGTCATCACTTCGATTCTGTCATTGTTTGGTTTGTGACTAAAGTGATCATCTCTCTAGGTTGTTCCTTCATCTCAGTACCTAGTAAATGGCTGAGAGCATGAAGGGTTTATTACTCTTTCCATTGTGAATGCAAAAAGGTCGTCGCCGTTTCAGAGTATGTTCGTAGCTGATGCTTGTTCTGAACCCATGATATATATTTGAACTGACAATGACTGTATGTTTGTTCTTTCCAAAGCTGTTGATATCGCATTGCTGCTTCTGCTCTCATTCAGGTCTTAATTTTCTCCTGAATCATATGGAGATGAATTGAACTCACCTATAGGAAATTCGTGTGAGCAACCCAGCATTCTTTTTTGATATTTAGTGTGTTAGCTAGACCTTATTTTGCGGAGGAGTATGTGCAATATGTTAACTTTTCTGTGTTCAGGATAGTGTAAAATGAAGATCTCGGTTCACTATATGACAGTAAGAGTGTAAGACTTAAAGATTTTAACACAAAAGAAATTTACACATGGATTGGATTGAACTTTTTCTAACACAGAAGGACACTTTTTTTTTCTTTTAGATTGAACTTTATTTTCACTGTAAATCAGTCAGCAGTTAGAGAGTTGTTAGAGCAAACCAAACAGATTAAATCTGATCTATTTTTGGTGTGAATTGTTGAAGTAAAATGTGTTTTAGGCTTTTGGCTACATCATGAAATGCGTTTACTGAGTGAATTGCTTGCAGCTCCTTTGATAACAAGTTGGGTATGAATGAAATAAATGTTCCATGTGGTAATGCAAGTTTTCTCGAAGGCTTTAAATCCAAATATAGATTGCTATGAAATAGGCTTATAGGCCTGTTCTCAGAATTTGTAATCTATACACAGCGGTAAACTGGTAACCTTCCAAGTATCTGGTGTGTAATTTATGAACCACCTAATTCTGCACTCAGGCTTCTGAAATCTGGAATGCATCTGCTTATGACATATCTCTAGTATCTGTTAAGTGAAATGTATCTGTAGTTAATTAGTAAATTAAGATGGAAGAGGTAAACACATACAAAGTGAGTTGTGTAGATGTATTACCATATATATGACTAATGCAGATGCAAAAACTGTATTTTTCTCCACCCCCTTCTCTTTCAACTTTATTACATCTGAAATTTGCCTACATGGAAGTATGGAACCTTTTTATTATTTACTTCTATGATATCGGAGGAGTATGATGCAGGTTCAAATCTTGGAAATTTTTGCAGGGACAGATGTTTGTGCTTATATTTGGCAGCAAAGAAGAGTTGAAGAACAAATTGCCAAGAAAGTTTTGCACTGAATGGTAGTTCCATACTTCTGTTGTTACTAATGACATTGGTCATCAGTCTGATATTTGTTCTCTGACTGCATGCAGTAAATTTCTTTGTTATACAGGGCTGGTTTGGAAGTGCCATATTCTCACTGCATCATTTAAAGAGACTTAAAACCAGAGGTAAACGCAGATAGCTATTTTCGTGAAACATGGGGATGGGGGCGGCTCTGGCTATAGGTCCTAGATCTGAATGTTCACATGTGGTGGATAAATTTGCGCCCATATAGCATGCTCAATATTCATTCACACCATCTTTTTTGTATTACAGTCCTAGAGTAAGCAGGAACCCAGAGAGCAATCTTTAATTTTCCATCAGAACAATCTATTTTTGGTTTAGACTTAATTTTAGTTTCATTCTAAGAATCATGTAACATTATAAAATTGTATCATCTGATTGAACATAAAGTGGTTTGACATTCTATCCTTGCTTCATGGTTCCTAAATGGAAATTGTATATATGGGTTAGGGACTTGGGTTACTTTTAGACTTAAACACAGGGTGCCCACCTGAAATTTACGATTGATCCTAAATTAAAACTGTAAGTGTTTACAGATTCATTTGTGGAAGCTTCCATTTTTCTTTCTTGGAGCATTTTTGAGTTTCTATTTTTGGTGATGTCTCATGACATAAAAGGCTACTCCAGAATTCACATACCACTTAATTATATATGTGACACTGCTGTGTTGTCAACAAAGAACAATAGAAGTTGCAATTGCTGCCTTTGCTGGTGTCATATTCTACATAGTAGCTGCAAAAGCAAAGTTTATTGTTGTTTGACACTATATGTGAATTTCCTTTTAAACGGCTAAATTCTTGTGTTTTGTTTGGACTAGCTAGATCACTCAGTGAGGCTGAAGATGATGCAGTCTAAATTCATGTCCTTACCTCTTAAGGTGAATTCCAGAGAAAACAATTCCAGGCGATTATGCTGATCGGCTTGTAGATCACCATTAGGCATGGCACCCGCAGCTCTTCAGGTAAGAGTTATTTTAATTACAGCTGAGAAATCTGCCTATATAGAAAAGTAAATGGTTCTCTCATATGTGGTACTTTCAGATTTTTCTTGCTTTTCATTTGATTCGAATGGCTTGAGAACATAATGAAAGAACATCTTTCCTTTTTTTTAGTTGTGGTAGGGATTTGATTTGGGACTTGCATCTTGAGACAAATAAGAGTAGGCCAATAGCAAGTTGGCATATAGGACAACCTATCAGTTTATCGAAATGACTTCTGCAATTTCCATTCTGAGTGACAATGCCAATTCTAGAGGAAGACTTACGAGTCCAGGCCAGCACACATCATGGTGGGGTAGACGTTACCAATAAGTTTGCTGATTTAGTCACTTATGTCTGAGCCTGATAGGTCATATAGTGCTCTTTCTTCTCTTAGGTGAGCTGGTGTTACTATATTCCTTAAGAAGGACCATATTTCATCATCTTTCTAATTTAGAAATAAATAAAGCTGAAAATTTTAGTAACACAGGAAGATTTTATTTGAAAAATGAATAAAGAAAAAAAAAACAGAACTACTCACAAGAAGATTATACTTGGTATCAACACTACAGACTTCATTGATGGACGCAGAGCTGGTTCATCATCTTGTATACACCATAATCCCACCTTAACAATATTCTGGAAAGGATAGCCAAGAGTACGTCCAAGGCAATCAAAGGGTGTTAGATATACGTAAGTAACTTAACATACTTGCAACTTGAAGAGATACAAACATAACTCTTCGACTTGCAACACATTTATTAAGATCAACGCTACAATCAAGCATCAATAAAACGAACCATACTATATAGTACATACAACTCTCTTAGAGATTTTATTTTCTTTCTCCCATACTAGCACCATGCTGTGTGCCCAACAGCATACTGCTAGCTTATTCTTTTAACAGACTTCAAATAAGCAGAGAAACATTTCCCCAACGGCTAGTGGTTTATCACATAGAAGCAGTGGTTGGACATGGAGGGATAGATATATCAGTAATGCCTTGTAACATCAACACTACAGACTTCATTGATGGCCGTAGAGCTGGTTCATCTTGTATGCACCATAATCCCACCTTAACCATATTCTCCAGGCTCTTCTTATTCACTTCTTCGCCACCCACAATAAGCTTATGCAGCGCTCTACTCACAAAGCACTTATAGACCCAAGTAGAAAGAACTATCTCCTCTGCTCTAACACTGACATCCAAGTTCCTCCTGCAACAAACTAGTTCAAGAAGCACTACACCGAAACTGTAGATATCTGCCTTCACTGAGATTGGAGTGTTCTTTTGCCATTCTGGTGCCAAATACCCTCTTGTCCCTCTTATCCCTGTGAAGGTCCTTGTTTGATCCGGCATCAGCAGTTTTGCAAGTCCAAAATCAGCTATTTTCGCATTCCAAGATTCATCCATCAGAATGTTTTGAGGCTTTATGTCGCAATGAATGATAGGGGACTTGCACTCTTCATGTAGATAGAGGAGACCTCTTGCCACATCAACTGCAAGTCTCACTCTTTCATCCCAAGCTGGATGCCATTCTGCCCTGAAAAGAAGATCTGCAAGGGAGCCATTGCTCATATATTCATAGACAAGGAGCCTTTTGGAGTCCTCAGCAGAGTAACCCAGTAATCGAACTAAGTTCTTGTGATGAGTTCTTCCAATTGCCTGCATCTCCGCTCGAAACTCCCTCTCACCTTCTTCCACCAACTTCTCCAGTCTTTTTACTGCAATGAGTTTTTTGCCTTTGTTAAGAGCCCCTTTATACACTGCTCCAAAGGAGCCCTTTCCCAATTCTTGCTTGAAACCATTTGTCGCTCTTTTCAGCTCGTTGTATGAAAAAACTCTCAACGTGAGCTCCTCATCTGCCAGGCCCAGATTACCATTAACCTCTGTGAGCCTTTTGTAGTGTAGAACTCGAATTTTGAAAATGTAGAATCCAGAAATTGCTAGAGCAACACATATGAATATGATGAAACCTAAGGTTATAACAAGAACTTGCACAAGTAGTTTCTTGCTTGTGCTATCAGCCTCCGTAAATGGATTCACCGTGGTGGGAAATTGATTAGTTTGGTTGTTGTTTTCGGTGCTTGTGATCATTCCAACCTTGAAGAAGGCTATGGTAGTCTCTTCTAGATCCCTTCTGACATATTTGAGTGGTAGATTTTGCTTTGTACAGTATCCTTCCTTTTCCTGGAACAGAGCTGCACCACAGTTACAGTCTTCTAAACATGACCTGCTGCATTCTTCCTTCAACATCTCCTCTTCTGCATAAGAAGTGCCTCCCCACATCATGTTGGTCATGGTGCTCATTTGACAATTGGATATGTTTACTTGACCTCCTTGACACTCTACTTCTGTATAGTTTCTCAAGCAACCCAGCATTTTCCGATCCATATTGACGTAATTTGATCCAGGAAGACAAAGACAGTTTGGTTGGTCATCATAGAGTGTGCAATAGCTGTTAAGGCCACATAATCCTTTAACTCGGCAAGGTTTATCTATAGCGGACCACATCAAAACCAATGGTTGGAGCTTTCCATTGTTATCATCAGAACCATGAGAATACAACCGGAAATTTCCATCCACGCCAACAATCGCACGGAATACGGTACCGTTTTTGTAACTATGTTTAGATCCATCATATATAACTCGGTAACTGTTGGAATATTTCCAAATAGTAGTGTTGGTGATAACAAGAGTACCTGTAGCATCAAGATAGAGGTGAAAATTGATGCCGATGTGGAACGTATCAGAGCTCCAATAAGCATCTGTGTACGAGTCTTCAGTGTTTGCCGGGTATAGGACTAGATTTCCATCACTCTGCATCTTGAGATGAAACCGTCCAGTAGAGTGATCAGCTTCTGATAAGCTAGAGTATAGCTGACCTCCAACAGGCAGAGTTTGACCATTCAGGATAGTATCAGTAGGATAATCAAAACTCTCCCAAATAACTTCGGATCTTTCATTATATAAAACAAAGTTGCCAGAATCAAGCATGGAGGCAAAGAACACAAGTTCATTGGTACTGTTGGAGACGATGAGTTTCTTCTGTCCTCGCTGATTTAGCAAGACAAGCTCACCATGATTTGTTAGCTGCAGCACTGAACTTGAAGCGACTGGGAGGTCATCCCGGTTTGCTGTCCAAACAACTGTTCTCTGACTGATATCCTCCAACCAAATTCCGACCGCAAAGCCACTTCCTTGCTGATAGAAGCCAAATGAAAATTTGCCTGAAGGAGAAGGCCATGAGCTTGGGTGAGTGATGGGAGAAAGTGAAGAGCCCCGGGCTATTTGGCTGGAATTATGCTGCTGTTGAGCTCCTTCACTTAAACAACATAGGCAGAGGAGACAAACACAAATAACACTAGTGGAAGCCATTGTCAAGATAGAATGAAAAACCAGGTTGCACTCTTAGATTTGTTCATATATCATTAAACCAGAGATTAAGATTAATATGTGGTTGAAGGTGTGTGTTGACCAAATGCAAGTCTTTTGTCGAGTCAATTCATGTCTAGATGGAGGGCTGGCTGGCCAGTAAATATATGATACAAGAGAGCGTATTCGGAGCACCCGGGTGCGCCGCGCACCTGGAAATTTAACGGTGAGATCGCCGGTGAGATCACCGGGTGGGGCCGGCACGGGTGAGATCGGCCGGGTGCGCGGCGCACCCGGGTGCGTTCTATAATTTTCGATGATACAAAATTAATTGTTGTGTTTTTTTTCCCTAGATTTGTATTTCTTCTCCAAGGTCGGTAAGTTGTGGTGGTGGTGTGGGGGGGGGGGGGGGGGGGGGGGGGGGGTGGGGGTGGGGGGTGCAAAATCAACTTCCAAGGAAGGAAGGTTTACTTAATCCAAAAGGAGACTGCACTTAGATGCTCTCTCCATCTTTTGTAGTTGAGATTGCTGCAGGTGAAATCGTTAGTTAAGCAGCAATCTTAGGTTTTCTTTTCTTCTATTTGGTGACGCATAGATTTAGTACATAGGTAGGTCAAGCAAATAAAGTTGTGTGATTCGTTTCTCTATTTTCTTCCATTGCAGTCCTGATCTTGAGGATGCACTCGTAAGATTTTTACAGTTATAGTTTATGCCCTTGAACTAGAAGTTGCATATAACTTGCATTATAAAGAATGAACTAGAATAATGAACAATTTCAAAACATCTAATTAACTATTTAGTCTATATCATTATTCATTTTATGAACCATTATAGTTCAAACATTACATATAGCCATCGTAATACAAGAACCTAAGGCAGATCCCATTATTCTTCAAACAAACATCACTTACATCCATCACAATACAGAAGTGGTAAGGTAGAAATGGCGTTATAGTTCAAACAAGATGGGGATGTCTTGGAGATGGAGGGACTGGTATATCCATGGTCCCTTCCAACATCAAGATGACGTTCTTCATGAATGGACGGAGAGCTGGATCATCTTGAACACACCACAACCCCACTTTCACCATTCTTTCTAGGGTCTTCAAATCCACATTTTCATCCTCCTCCACAAGCTTACCCAACTCTCCAGCTGCATAGCAATTATATACCCAATCCGAAAGAATCATATCATCTGGTGTTGAAACATCCACTTCTATGTTTCTTCTGCAGCATACAATTTCCAGGAGCACAATACCGAAACTATAGATATCTGCTTTTACTGATATCATGGCATTCTTCTTCCATTCCGGTGCTGCATAACTTCTCCTCTGGTCAACTAGTCCAGTAGAATTAATTTTTGTTTCACTTGGCACTAGTAGCCTTGCCAAACCAAAATCTGAGATCTTGCCGGTCCAAGTGTGATCCAGGAGTATGTTTTGGGGTTTCAAATTGCAGTGGATTATGTGGACACTACACTCGTCGTGTAAGTAGAGGACCCCCTTAGCCACATCTAATACAAGTCCTACTCTTTCTTTCCAAGAGAGCCGCACCCCTTTGGCCTTGAAGAGAACATCCGCAAGTGAGCCATTGCTCATGTATTCATAAACGAGAAGCTTCCGAGAGCCCTCAATGCAGAAACCAAGCAACTGAACTAGGTTTCTGTGATGAGTTCTTCCGATGGTAGTGATTTCAGCTTTAAACTCCCTTACTCCTTCTTCCACAACTTTCTCCAGTCTTTTGACAGCAACAGTTGAGCCTGACAGAGTGCCTTTATAAACAGCTCCAAAACTGCCTCTTCCCAATTCTTCCTTGAAGCCATCTGTTGCTTCTTCAAGCTCAGTGTAAGAAAATGATTGCAAAGTGAAGTACCCTTGATCAACTAATCCGGAGTTTGTATACTGCAACAGCTTCTGATACCTATGTAGTCTGTGCTTGTATAAAAAGAAGCTAGAGAATGCAAAGACAAAACACATGAAAGCTATGAAACCCAGACTTAGAGCAAGAATTTTAAGCATATTATTCTTATTGCTTTTGTTTTCTCCCCTCCAACTGACCGGAACGCTTCCAAGAGCCACCCTGATGAATCCTTTCACTGATATATTTTTACTAATCCTGCCGTATCTAATTGGAAGCTTGTACATATTGCAACTCGCATTTGTATATAGGACCGCCCCACAATTGCAGTCCTCCAGGCAAGAGTCACTACAGAGTTGCTGGTTTTTCTTTGATACCAATGAATAAGGATGATCACCCCACATCACATTCTCCATTTCAGCTACCATGTACTGCAAGCGAGGGTCTTGATGATTGCTAGTGCAGCCATCGTCACTGGAATTTCGATAGCACCCAAGAGATGTATCACTAGGGTCGATCACAAATCCTGGATAACAATTGCAGTTGGATTTGTTTCCTACTGCTGTGCAGTAACTGTTTAAGCCGCATTGTCCTTTGACTTCACACTCGTCCTGCAAAAAGGACCAAACCGGCTCTTCCCTGGAACTAGTACTATCATTGCTCACAAAATTGTGCATGTAGAGTCGAAGAATCCCAGTCACATCCAGTGTTGCGCGGTGGATAACATTCCAACTCCGGCCATGATACGATCCATTTACCAAAGTGAGCACCCTAGTGTCACCCTGTAGCAAAGTGAGAAAACCTGATATGTTCAGACTGAGGACATTTGAACCCATACCATAAGTACCAGAAGACCAATAAGCATTTTCTGGAATCGCGGAGCTATTTACCGGGTAAGCAACTAAGTTATAATCACCTTGCATCCACAACCAAAATCGTCCACTCGAATGATCTGATATAGACGCACTGGATACCAATCTGTTGGAAGCATACAGATTTTGACCCCCCAGAATGGTATCAGTTGGAAAACTAAAGCTCTCCCAGATAACAGTAGAATTATTGTCGTAAATCACAAAATTTCCAGAATCAAGCAGTGCAGCTGAACTTGCAGACCCGTACGTTGCTGAGTTCGGTCCCGTACTTGAGAAATTAGCAACAGCTATTTCTTTTTGGGGCTTATCATAACTCTGAAGGAGAAGACCATTTCTCTTCAATGTTAGAGTAGAGCTAGAGGATACAGGCGGATCATCGCGGTTTGCAGTCCAGACTACTAGTCGATTAGACTGATTGACAAGCCATATTCCAACAGCAAAGCCGTTGCCTTGTGGATAGAAACCAAAGGCAAAACGGCCTGAAGGTGAGAGCCATGAACTGAGGTTAGTGTTGGGGGATAGAGAGGAGTCCAAGCTGATGTTATAGGATTTGGAGTGGCTTCTTTGAGCTTCCACATTCATCATGATTGAGATGATAACTACAACAGTACTGAGTAAGAACATAATCAGTACAGAAGAAGAAGAAGCCATGAGAGAAAGTAGCTCGAGTTGATCACGCAGCTCACTTCTATAAGGGGATTCAACTTCTTTCTAAATTCAATCAACTTGCACTCCCTCTGTCCGGAAATAATTGAGTGACTAACTGGGACCTGGGATCAAACTTTTCTCTACATCCATAGAATTTGGTGTGTGGTCACAAAATTTAGTGTTGCTATCTTGTCATCCTTAATGTTTGTGTACAAATCTTCACCTTTAAATTCTCATAACTACAGCCACTCACTGCTGCAGGTTCTGCATTGCGAGGAATCTGGACTTCAAGTCCTTGATATTGATCGTTGCAGTTGGAACACTTTGTACACTCCAAACCATCTTTATTGAGGACATATGCATGTCCTTGGTTTCCAAGTCTTCTTGTGGAATTTTCTTTGTCATTCCGATGGCAATATTGTTTACATACTGTTAACCAAACAATACATAGAAGACCAGAAACTAGCAGTTCTGTATATCTGAAGTAATTGTTCGTTTGTATTGTCCTGATGTTTATGACAAGTCTTCCTCTCTCAACTCCCATACAGACACTCATGCCGTGATCAGAAAATTAAGGAGAGAAATTAGTGAGTACGTACAAGTCTATTTCATTTTGAAGAGACATATGATAAGTCTTCCTTCTGAAGTCAAGCAAATCACTAGCAACCAGAAAAGGAGAAATAATTGATAGGTAAAAGAAGTCTTTTTCATTTTTGAGTACATCTACATTAATACATATGCATGTCCTTGATTTCCAGGTCTTCTTGTGGAAATTTCTTTGTCATTTCGAGATCAAATTAGTTATTTGCATCAACTGTTACACGCACGATACAAAACCAGCTCGTTGGTGATGATCGAGTCTTCCTTTTGATGCAAATAGATCTCTAGCTAGGTTTATACACTCATGATACAAACTTAATGGACAGAGTTAACGCCAGGGGCAGTTGGTTAAAAACTGAGACAGAAAGTGTGAAAATAGTTATGCTGGTTTTTTTTGCTTAATTGAACATGAAATGAACAGAAGTATTTAGTATGACCAGTTCATCAGGTCTAGCTTCTTACTTTACCTCACCCTTAAACTCTCCCTACATAGATTGCATCCATTGATTCCATAATCCAGTTATTGCACTTATTGCATTTCACTCCAATTAGTGCTCAATGCAGCAACCCATTGTTGTGTCAATATATTAACATTCTGGCATGGCTGTACATGATTGATAAGATGGTAGAGATTCTAGTGAGGTATATCAGCTTAGGGTCTCTTTACACATGAAAACTTTATTATGTATAGGTTTTAGGTGTTGAAAGAAGGCAGGTCTCTATTGGTTGTATCTCTCTACAGTCTTAGTCATTGTGGATAAACTTTCAAAGTGCACCCTGATAGACTGAGAGATGTTAATTTGATCCTTGAATCAGAACTGAAGAGCGCACTGGGAGACTGCCAACTGCACACTGCAACTTAATTCCACCAACACTTGTTCCTGTTTATCGAAACTTTTCCCATCGGTTGTTTTTGGTACTTCAAAACAGGTATTTGTATCCCTGACCCGAGCCGAATCAGTAACAGATTCCAACTGAAATAGGTATATAAATCAGTGCAAAGTTACCATTAAATCAAATAGGTTGATAAGTTACTAAAATCCCTTATGCTGTTCGTCAAAGAGTAATGTCTGCAAGCATTACATTCAAGTTTAGGACGCAAGGTAATAACAATGAGGAACTGGCATTACTATATTGTAACAGACAGTCTACATATTACACATTCCTATCCCAGACCTTAAGGTACATCAGATTATACCTGTTTAAGCAATTTGGCTCTTGGCTCGATCCCTCTCGACCTTGTCTCCCACACACTCAAATCCCCCGGTGGTTTTCACCGTGTAATCATCTGCCTTACAGGTGCTGACTGAACAAGTGTGCATTGCACTGAGGTGTTCCATGTCTGATTGGTAACCGGTCATCATAACTTACATCTATTTCCGTTCAGGAATACAGCACATCAACTAATATTCCTTATTGCCTATCGACAATCTTTCAAGATCAAGGCAAAATGCCTTCCAGGATTTGACCCTATCACCCCGAGGGATCAGACTTCAGGCTGTGGGAGGAATATGGTTGCAAATGTTTGCAATTCAGAGAATGAAAACTTCACATACATCATGCGAGAACTGCCCAGCACAAGATGGGAAAATTATGCACATGACTTTGTCATTATCAGACAAAGAAGAACGAAACTAGGCCTGCTTGGAGGATTGCAATTAGGAAGCCGCAATTTTTGTAGATGGAAGCTGCAGAAAGCAGAGGCTTCCTTTGAGCTATGGAAGAAGACGGTTGGACACTTCAAGCTCAGCTTTCATCAAGTTTGGTATTTCTATACCTCCAACTACAGATAATTTCCTTTTAGAGGGAAGTAAGAAAAATGTCAAAGTTGCATTCCTTATTTTTGGAGTTTCATTTACTGCTTTAGGGTCCACTAGATGATGGTCGTGCGTTGCTGCGGTTTGCAATGACGGATATTAACTACCGCGATTACTTTTGTTTGAATCAATGTTGCTGTTGTTCGACAAAATTATAAACACAATAATATAACATGGATATTGCACAATGACATTGGCCACAAAAAGGAAATGTATAACATTTTTTGACAACATGCAATTCATGATGGTAAACAAAATGGAAATGTATGACAAAATAGAAATATACATGGTGCTGCTATCGATATACATAACATATAAAACAAAAATAGTAGCCTTACAGGTGAAGATAAGACTCTGTAGCAAGGTCAGCATAAATTCAAAAACATTAACTTGTAATTCAAAACATTTTAACCCAAACATTAACAACAGTTAGACATTAAATAAAAGTATTAACAGGAACTCGTCACGACTCGTATTAAAATTGCTTTGGATAAAGGAATCAAATAAGAAAGGCCTGCAACTACCATACCAATAATAATGAAATATAAAATATGAGTGCCAGCTTGAGAAAGGAAACATATTGCAATGTATTGATAAGTGTTATGTTTCGTGAAAAAGTTATTTGAAATAAGCTACTTAGTTGCATCCACACAAAAAAGATGGTTTTTTCCTTATATTTTGCATATGATTCTTTTATGAAATCTGATAACATAATTTTCAAGTGTTTTCATTTTTGTTCAGCCAATTGATAATCAGTGTGTAAATACTACCATCAAGAATGGACAATAAATGTTTTAAAACTGATTAAAAGATTATGTAGACGAACTTGTATAAGCCAAGCACCAGTCAACCACAGTTCAAAAATGGGGAAAATAAAAGTACTTGTAAATCATAGAAAACATATCATATTTAATCAAATTATTTTACCTTGTCTTTCTTTCCAACTTGCATATTCAGGGCACTAACAGTGATCATATTCTGATCTTGAAGATCAGGAGCAGGCTGATGACGTGCAGATGGTATTGTAATTATCTTTGGGGGTGTGAAAAGGTTTGTTAAAGCTGCAAAAGCAAACAAAATAACTTCAATTGCTTTCATAAGTTGAAACAATAAACCTTATGTCGTTCAACCTATAAGAGTTTACCTTGCCCTATATACATATGTTTCAGGAATGGGTGGATTGATGAACATACATGTACTCAGTACTCATCCCAGTATTCGCAATGGTGTTATCTGAAAAATGAACAAAATATTGAAAGCACCAAAAACAGTTAATGGTCATTATACAGCAACATGTAGCAGGACAAAATGAGACTTTCATACCAAAGTGCCTGACTTTTGGGCTTGTGATGGCCATCACATGCAACTGGAGGTGGCAAATTCTTATTGTCTCAACATCACATTCAGCTGCAAGTGTTCCCCAGAAAGTGACTTTCAGATCCTATTTCCTGTAAAAATTGAGAATAACTTGTTAATCAAAGCTGTTTTATAATCAGCTTCAATTTCCCATTCATTGTTATGAGGGGAGTTGCCTTGTTTCATCACAGATTGTATAATTGTGAGACAGACCATATCAATAATCGAGCTTAATTTCCCACAAATTTCAAACTACTGTTGGCAAGGAGCACAATTTTGGAGAGTTTCTTTGTAGAGTATAAGCTGTGCACTTGATAAAAGCTACAGTAGTATAAGCCTTCAAATATCTACTCTTATCTTTGCTAAAATGGCTTTTTAAAAACAAAATATCATACATCTACTACAAAAGACATATTTACTACTGTTTTCTGAAAATTTGAAGAATTCGTAAATAATAAAAATGTTACTACACAAATATCATCATCACAGGTTTTGCCAAAAACAGATAACTTCATTGTCATTGAATTCACATCGCCCACCAGTAACAAACCATCAGTGTGAGGTAACATGGTTTCGAGCTTAATCTAAATGTTCCATAGGCAATGTTTATGCAATGCATGTTCCTACATCAGCATGCCAACTTAGAAGTGATTCATTTGCACATAATGTCACAAACAGGTCTAGTAAATTGCCACAATCAATCAATCACAGTCAACTTAGTGGACAACAAAGATTCATGCAAACCCTCTTTGTTTTTATATACAAACCTGTTGTATATATATACAACTTAGAAGCATCTCCATCTGTTTGTTTTTACATATAAGGCCTCTTTGTTTTTCTCTTTCTTGATCTAATCTAGATAATTGAGCAGTAGATAAGAGTTTCTTTCTAACTCTGTGTACCAGACCATGTATGGCTCCAAAGTTATACAAAAGAAACGTAAACAACATGTATGTTCAAAGGTTATTGAATTTCAATGTCTGTATCTGATACATAATGATCAGATACATGTGACAGATGATAAACCCGGAGCAGTTTGTTTATGATGATTGAAAGACTAATTGCCAACTTGTCACAATTTTCTTTATCTTTGTTTTGATCTTTTTTCCTTACTTTTCTTAAAGCTTTTGACCTTAACAATTTATCTATGGATTGAATTGGACAGAAAATTGAGGTTGAAAGACATCGATTTACTTTCCACATGTAGAAAATGATTAGACATCCTCAACTATAATGGTGATGCAACACTCTGGTTCTGGTTTGAAACACTCATTTCCCACAACTAATTTTATACTATTGAATATCAGAATGTAATACAGACCATGCATCCCATTTAAATCATACTGCTGCAATGTAAATAGATACTGAGATAGAAAAGAAATGCATATATATGGATATAAGCAATGCTTACTTTGACGTCCCTTTGCTTCTTTCTCCTCTGCAAAGTGAAATGTTTTCAGTAGGGGATCAATTTGGTTGATAAAAGAATGAACCCACAGAGAGTCCGCTGGACCACCGCCGTTTGAAAACCCAGACTCCTATTTACGAATTGACAAATGTATTGGCAATTTGGAATCAAAACAAAAATAACAGATGATCGGGACAAATGAACAGAAACCCAAAATCGATCATATACAGAGCAATGTCAATACCTTGACAATTTGATTAACAATAGCAATGCAGATTTTTGTTGCACGAATAACCCCTTTGGATAGCGATCGATTTTCCTCTTTGTACTCTCACTCCCTCTCACTGCAAAAAGAAAAGCAGAAGATGGTTCATCACATGCAACCCCGTCGTGTAGAAGAAGACATTGACGACACGTCAATGACCCAGACAAACACGTATCAACGATACATGCCCACAGGTGTCAATATAGATTCACCAATGGCATTATTGCAATTGTTTGCGAACCGTGGGTAATACCGTGTTTTTGCCAGCTGAATGAACAGTTGTATTCCCTTCTTGCTATAGTATATAGAACTAGTTTTTGTGCCCGCGCATTGCTGCGGGGAACAATCAAGCGTTGAAGAATACTGAGTATTCTATGACAGAAGCTATAAACATGATGTATTAATATCAATGAGGTTGGTTAAAACATAAATTGATTCAAAATAGTAAAATACTTTTGTACAGTAAATTACAATGTAGTAAATAAAGATATTCTGATATTCATCTTATCTCACCTCTGCAGATTAGGACTTTAGGAGTGCACAATGTAGTATATTGACCTAGAAGGAACCTATTGCTTAAGCCCGAGAAACCATACGGTGATCTTCACTTGCTCTATCTTTGCTGTACCACTTGATGAATTTGGATCTCTATGCCCATACCTGTTAATCTGCAGAAGTTCATACAGAAAACTAAAAAGCAATGTGTCCAATGACTTTGTTGCACACACACACGCACACTAAAGAGACCATGGAACGGTGAGTGTGATTACAGTTTATAAATTGGGAACAACGAACCATGACAATTAAAAGTGAAGAAACAAAATTAAGATGTTTTGTGTTACAAAGTTGGCTGACGACATTTAAGGTCTAGACATATACGAATCCCCACAGAAGACTCCAAGCTTCACTGTAGTTTTACCTTACTTATAAAAACCGTTGCTAGATCAACTGATCAATTGTAAAGCAAAGATGCATTCCCACTCGATAAATCACAAAGATTTCAGTTTCTACGTGCTATCTTAAAAATGGTACTTCCTAGCCTTGGCTGATGACTCATGCAGCCTTAAGAAAACGGAAAAAAAAAAAACAGATGCACAAATTTATCCCAAAGAGACTAATAATACACACTCACTTTGGAAAAGAACTATATAGGCTTAGCATGCATATCCATAACCATGTACTTTAAAAAATGACACACATTTGAGTGAAATAAAGACTAACAACATTTATAACATACCTGAAGGCAATATTGTTACAATTAAGAGCTGATTGTTCCCCAAATCAGTTACAGAATATAGCAAACTGCTACCCTCAAAATCTACAGAACACATAAAGTAGATTTAGAATAATCGTAACTATACAAAGTCCTTTGAAAATTTTGTAAAGATAGTAAGAAATAATTTGCAATCATAGGGGTACAAACCTGTGCAAGAAAAAGAAAGTAAGCTAACACAGAAGACCAAAATGAGGAACAACGGCAGAAATTTGAATCGAAGAAAAGGTTGCATAAAATCTGCATATCATAAACAGAGAAAGATGAAAAAGGAGTACATTTCCTGTTTGTTGAGAAACAAAAGAAAAAAATTATGCATGGTTGCAAAATTATGAGAAAACAACATCTAAAAGATTTTACTAAACAAAAAATGCATAGCTTTTTCAATGCAAAGAAAGCAAGTCTCGTACAGAATCCCAAATCAACTTGTGGAAAACTGAAGTCCCCAAAAGATTTTACTTCTAAATGAATAATGCAGAACTCCTTGAATGCTAAAGAAGCAACACATACCTATGAATCTCAGCTTGTTCAACTTCGATAAAACAGTAGCAAGACCAAAAGGAAATACTTTGTTTCTGAGCAAGAACTGAAAAGATAAAATAAAACAACAATACAAATCACAAATAAGTAATCGTAATTAGTTGATGGCTATGATAATCAGAGTACTGATATTTTGCTTGCAAACATTATAGCATTTACAGCCATATAGCTACTTATCTACTAAAAACTCAGAAAACAGCTTTAGTAAGTGGTTCTAACTGTATTAGTTGATTTTCTTATACTTTCTGTTCTCGTTGCTATACCCTACAGTAACAATGGTTACTGTAAACAATCAGTGATCAACTGATCAATTGTTCCCCGCAGCAATCAGTCGATTGTTCCCCGAACAACTAATACTGATCAACTGATCAATTGTTCCCCGCAGCAATGCGCGGGCACAAAAGCTATAAACAATCAAGGTCTAGAAATGTACGAATCCCCACAGAAGACTCCAAGCTTCACTGTAGTTTTACCTTACTTATAAAAACTATTGCTAGATCAACTGATCAATTGTAAAGCAAAGATGCATTCCCACTCGATCAATCACAAAGATTTCAGTTTCTAAGTGCTATCTTAAAAATGGTACTTCCTAGCCTTTACACAAAGGCTGATGACTCATGCAGCCTTAATAAAATGGGAAAAAAAAAACAGATGCACACATTTATCCCAAATAGACTAATAATACACTTTCACTTTGGAAAAGAACTATATAGGCTTAGCATGCATATCCATAACCATGTACTTTAAAAAATGACACACATTTGAGTGAAATAAAGACTAACAACATTTATAACATACCTGAAGGTAATATTGTTACAATTAAGAGCTGATTGTTCCCCAAATCAGTTACAGAATATAGCAAACTGCTACCCTTAAAATCTACAGAACACATAAAGTAGATTTAGAATAATTGTAACTATACAAAGTCCTTTGAAAATTTTGTAAAGATAGTAAGAAATAATTTGCAATCACAGGGGTACAAACCGGTGCAAGAAAAAGAAAGTAAGCCAACACAGAAGACCAAAATGAGGAACAACGGCAGAAATTTGAATCGAAGAAAACGTTGAATAAAATCTGCATATCATAAACAGAGAAAGATGAAAAAGGAGTACATTTCCTGTTTGTTGCGAAACAAAAGAAAAAAATTATTCATGGTTGCAAAACTATGAGAAAACAACATCTAAAAGATTTTACTAAACAAAAAATGCATAGCTTTTTCAATGCAAAGAAAGCAAGTCTCGTACAGAATCCCCTAATTAGCTTTGATCAACATTCTACTAATTAGCAAGAACAAAAGTGCTGTGAATATGATATATCATAACACTCACAAACCCATACCACAATAGATACAAAATCTAAGGTCTGTGAATATGAGTTTCTTCACAGATGTCATTGATAAGTCAGAAATAGAGAATCAAAAACTACATCAACATGTTGATCAATCTATTACCACTTTTCGTCTGATCAAATTCTCCCTTGTAATAACAGAAATGGAAGACAAACTCTGAAAACGTAAAATAAAATATAAAAAAATCATCTGAAAAAAAAAGAACAAAAAAAAAAAACAGAGAAACCAATGAATCACTCATCACTCACACAGCTTGCAGGCAGCTTCCCAACTACAGAAGAAGACCAAACCAATAATCAAACCGCAGTTTAACATATGAAAATAATTACCAAAGAAACCATAATTCAATAAGAAATTATACCTTTTGTTAAACTCAGAACAACATTGAAAACCTCTTCCACTATACTATCATAGTTCATAACAAAATTTGAATCAACTCAAGATCAAGTGAAACAGAAAACACAATCAAACATTCATAAAGCAATACCAGAAAACATAACTGTGATATCTCTGATTTACATCCTTACCAAACTAATAGACACGACAAATTGCATGTCCTCGAGAACAAATCGACGGAAATCAAGATAAACTAAAAAGAGCAAGCACAAGGAGAAGGATAGAAGCTTACATGCAGATGAAAACCCAGAAAAGAATCAAACGGAGATCAAATCAAATTGTCTCAAATGCATAGTAAACTTGAAATACATACTCATTAACAAAACCATGACAGTTCTGGGGCTTTAAGGTTACAGGGAGGCTTACAGGGTAACAAATTTGATCTTGGATCGATCAGTCAACTCTTTGATCTTCGATCGATCAACGAACTGTAGTCTCTCCCTCTATCTGCTTCTGTTTGGAAAAAAAGGAGAAGGAGCCCAGATTCTTGCAGAGGTGTGCAAGACCGACGACAACAAATCTAAAGCTGGATCGATCAGTGTACTCTTTGATCTTCGATCGATCAGCCAATTGTAGTCTTTCCCTCTCTCTGTCTTTGTCTGGAAAAAAAGGAGAAGGAGCGCAGAGACTGATGAAGGAAGCGACAAAAGAAAGGGAAGGAGAGGTTAGGTTAAGAGAGGCGGAGTGTAGAGAGATCGAGAGAGAGCTCTGGAAACTGATGGAAACTGATGAAACCGAGGTGGGCGGTGGGTTTAGAGACCGAGAGAGAGGAAGAAAAAGAAAAAGGCCCAACCCAATTCGGAGGAACAGTAAGGAACAGTAAGGCGGCGCGAGGCCGCATAATATCTAGTTAAATAGTTAAATTTTGTTGGTGATCTCTGTAGTTGCATTTTGGAAACATAAAGTTTGGGGTTATAAAAAGATGAATCATGAGCTCAATGGTGATGTTGGGTGGAATGACGAAGAAGTAGCTTCGCGACCATTTGCATATGAACAGCTAGAGAAGATGACTTTAATTCTTAATGCTCCCCCTCAAGTTGGAGAGTGAATATCACGAACTCCCGACTTGCGAATCATAGGACTGAAAATTTCTTTTCCCAACGCTTTTAGTAAAAACATCCGCTAACTGATGTGAGAAATTGACAAACCTCGTAGTAACAAAATCATCTTGGATTGTATCTCTAATGAAGTGACAATTCATTTCAATGTGACTTGTTCTCTCATAAAAAACAGGATTGGCAGCAATATGTAAGGCTACCTTATTATCACAAGGCATGTTTTGGATGCAACACACCTAAGTCCCAAAGAAGATATCACAACCAAGTTAATTAATTCCTGGATAAGTAATGTCAGGTCTTGAAATTGTCAGATAAATTAACCTCCCAACCAGCCTCCTATATTGTGATGGATCTTTGAGCAAATCACTTTTATTGGACAATTTCAATCCACGTTCCATGGGCGTATCAACTGGAGCTGCACCTAAAAATCATGCATCTTTAATCCTTGAGGCACCCGGATAGGCCAGGGTCTTATTCAAACTTAACGAACAATTGTCGAGATGCTTGCTTCAGTCCGTACAAGAACTTATGGAAGCGACAAACTAAGTGTTCCTTCCCTTGTTGTCGAGAGCGGCCAATGCCAACCAGCAGCTAAAGCAATCAAGCAGCGAACTGTGATCATTTTAGCAGTGGGAAAAACGTCTCTTGATAATCCACACTCTACATTTGAGTGAAACCTTTTGCCACCAAACAAGCTTTATATAATGCTTGACTGAACCATCAGAATGATGTTTGATCTTGTAGACCCAATGACAATCTATGAGTTTCTTGTCGGCCGGAAGAGAAGTAAGGGTACATGTTCTATTGTCATGGAGAACCTCTAACTCAAAGTGCATGGCCTCTTGCCATTCAGGATAGAGAGCAGTTTCAGTGTATGATTCTTGTTGATTAGCAATAACTTCCATCAGGTTCGCATTACGAGGAAAGCAACTAATGATTACGTTCTTAGTCAACAAAGGACCAAAAATGCGAAACATAGCACATTCTCCGAGAAAAGATTTGAATGTCGTTAATCTCGCTATTGCTGGTGAATTTGTAAGTTCAGCTTTTTAGGTAGGACAAAACACTACAATGATTTTAACTGTGAGTGAAACCATATTGTTTAATACAAATTCCACATATTTCTTATTCCTCGACTTTACCATCTGATTAATTACTTGTACTTGATTCACCAATCCATTTTGCTGAAAAGTGTCCTTGAAGTGCAATGTATAAGTAATTCTGAACCACAGACTCTTAATGTTTTTTTTATTATTTTTTTTAAAAACTTTTTTAGTATAAACTCACACACTCTACATATGTCGGTGAGGTTTGAATCCATGGGTTAGTCTAATGTTTCATCCATGTAATTTTTTTCAATCATATGTATATAAATTCAAAATCTTAACATTCAAATTGAATTGTTACTTCAACTAATCAAATTTATCAGAAAAAAAAAAAACTTAAATAGAGGATGATAAGTTTGTTACGTTGATTGATTAATCACTTGTTACGTGGATTGATTAATCACTTGTCCTACTATTAAAGACTATAAAAGCTACTACACAATTGTCATTAGCTAGAGTAACACTAGAGCCTTACATTTCTTAGCTAAATTCATTAGAGTTCTTATCTTTACTCTTTTAACTCAGTGTGGAATTTCTCAGCAACTAAGTAAGAATGAAATGTCTATTGCATCTTCAAACCTAAAGAAACATGTTTCAGGGATCTGCAAACGAAGAATAAGACATAAGCAAATATAATACCACCATGTTGAACTAGCATAGGTATATATATATATATATATATATATATATATATATATATATATATATATATATATATATGTTCATCAAAGTTCATATTCATGCATAAGCCTTATTTGAATGTACTCTTACATGATGATCAGTTTATTGTTGATTGAAGACAATCTCCAAGACCTACAAAAAAATCAAACTAGGTGATGAATCGAACTAAAGAAAGATTCTAGAGACATACCATTGGTTCATTACAGTACATTAGTTATCAATATTAGGAGCTCTGTAGACGAAGTCTCTCTTAAAATTAAACGAAAACGGAAGAATACGTCATGCGTACTTGAACTTTCAGTATGAAGAGATAAAACTCACAATTCTTGCAGAAGTTACAGGATTTTGGTTGAATTGCAGTGTTCATTTATGTAAGCAATCCACAGGCTTCCCCACTCCACAAAAGTCCCCCGGGGGTTGAACACCATACCAAACCCTCTCAACCTTAGAACCATAATAATCTGTCGTTTAAACTACATAAAAAATAACATAATTACACAAATACAATAAGAAGCAGCAGCACACAATTTCTAGATATAAGATGAAAGCCAAAATATGTTACAGCATAAAACAATAAAATTTCTCTCTTTGTTCTTTTTTAAGTAATGTCCAATATCAAGTACTGGAGCTTTCAAATAGTAAGAAAACCAAAATCCCAAGTGTCTAATAGCCTAATCAATGAACATATCTAAATGAGCAAATAATAAGCAGTAAGATGGAAACTGAATTGCTCACCAATTCACACGCGGCTCTCATAGTCAAAATGGACCACCAGTGCATGTCTTCCGACTGCAGGGTAAGAAACTCCTTGTAGTCTGTATATACTAAATATCCTAAACTCATGACATGCATATTATTAATGTATATACTAAATATCATAAATAAACCGATATTTTGTCGTAAGTCCAAGGTGAATGTGTCTCAAAAAACTTGTTTATCAATTTCAATATGGTATTGATGTTTGAAGTGTTGAATTGGCGTGTGCTTGTCGGCGTGCTATTGAGTAACGAATTTTTCGGTAGCCTTAAAGCAAGCCTTTATGTACCACTTGTTGAAATTTATTAATGAATGACGTATTCGATCAGCTCAAAAGTGAAAAGTGGAAGAACAAAACCTTCCACACGTCAAAAGAATTTTTCTTGTTTTGACAGTGTTTAGGGTACCTTAAAATCTTCCTACACTTAAAAGTTAATCTGTCGGTGCATGTGAAATGCTACAACTATGGGCCTGGCCACTTTCATAACTTCAAGATTCAGACCTAGGTTGGGGAGCACACCCAACTAGGCAAGAATCACTAAGCCTGCCACCTATAGTGGTTACAAATTGAAAGATTTAATTTCACTTATCTTTCTTTGTCTTGCTTATTTTCATGTATTAGATCAAATATAAGAGAAATTCGTGTGAATGATATACAAACTTTTGCTCCTTATAAACTTTGGTATATCAAGTTTTAAAAATATTATATTGGTATCTCATCTTTTCATCTCAACCTAAAATTGGTATATATAGCCATTATTGCTAATAAAGAAGGATATAATGCACTAAAACGTTTTTTGGTCTGAAAATAGAGATTCACTTGGGGAATTGCCTTACTGTTTCCCTAGGAGAGATGAAGTTAGCTAATCCATGCCGAGTCAACATTCCAATAGAACCTAAACACAAGGCAAGATTTTGTATAAGTTGAAACACGCTGCACTTGAAAATGATGCAAGTGAACATCACTTAGTCTTTGCCTTGACAAGGATAGTCCATACTTTTCTTCGTCTTTTAAATTTTGAATACGATTTTGGATTCAAAGTACAGACCAGACCATGTAGACCTGTCATCAGACTTTGTTTGGCTGATTATAGTTGTGATGAGCATTCCCCGAATAATACCAATTGCATACAGAAGAAAAAGTAACGAGTTTAATAGTTCTTCAGTTGTAGCTTCTTACTTAATCCACCCTTTAACTCTCTTCATTGCATCCATTGATTCGATATTGCATTTCACTCCAATTAGTGCTCGATGCAGCAACCGAACACGATTAATTGTTGTGTCTATTAACATACATGATAAGATGGTAGAGATTCTAGTGAGGTAAATCAGCTTAGGGTCTTTTATACATGAAAACTTTATTATATATATATATATAGGTTCAGGTGTTGGAAGAAGGCAGGTTTTTTATTGGTTGTAGCTCTCTACGAAGTGTTTTTGACATTCTGGAGAAACTTTCAGAATGAAAGTGCACCCTGATAGAGTGATAGATCGATGTGAATTTGATCCTTGAATCAGAACTGAAGTGTGCTCGGACAGTACCAACTGGCAACCGCAACTTAATTCCACCAAACGCTTCCTGTTTATCGGAACTTTTCCCATAGGTTGTCTTTTTACTTCAAAACTGGTATCTGTATCATGTCTGCATTGCACTGAGGTGTCTCATGTCTACATTGGTAACCGAAGATCATAACTTGCATCTGATTCCGTTCAGGAATATAGCACATCAACTAATGTTCCTTATTGCCTATGAGTGGCCACTTCCACTCATAGACATCAAGGCAACAACACAACAGTGACAGTGAGGAGTTCTAATTATAATTGAATTAGAAATCATCATGATTTAAGTATTCCCTTGATTTCAAATTCTCGCATCCACATTTGGGACCCTTTAATGGAGCAACATAACCAACATGAATCAAAATTCGTTTGCAAAAGATAGGGTAAGTTGAAAAGTTGAATTAGTGGAAGCAAAAGCCTGACCAGTTGAGTGAAATTGGTGCATGATTTAGAGTTAACTTGTTTATCAAAAGGTGGATGTTAGTCCTTGATCTTAAAAGAGAGGAACAATGGGCTAACTTTGAGATAATTTAGTCGGGTAACAGATGTTTTGAAGTGTTGAGACATCTTACAAGATGAGTTTGAGGAAGGCTAATGAGTTAACAACCAATAATGTACGATTATTTCTTGAGAATGCTAAGTCTCTGATGACAAGTCCACTCGGTTTTCTGCATCCTTTGAATGTGAACTCCAGCAAGTTATGTGAAATTACTAGTATGGTATTATTACTTCGTTTTTGAAATCTAATGCAGTCCTGTCAATTCAAGGAATCAAAAATAGTATATCAAACTTTATCATGGGAAGAAAAGTCTAGAGTGCTACTCCGTCAACGGCGCCAAGGCAAGACATAGGAGTCTGAATTCACTTCCATCACTTTCAACTGCACTGGAATTTTCTGTCTCTGCATTGATGTGGACTTCTGTTTAGGTTCTAAGAAATATAGGAATGTTGACTTGGCTAACACAACCTGCAATTTGTGAGGACCTTGGAAGCTAGACTATTGAAGTTTTGAAAGACTTTGAATTGGATCACTTCCAATCAACCTTATATCTTGTATTAAATCAAGAACAAAGGAGAGAAAATACTCAACTATAGAGAAGTATTACCAGTGAGATATTCTTGCATGGCTTTTCTTGTAGCCTGTCTTCTTGCCTTTGCATTTATCCTGAATGCTGAAGCACAATCAGCACCATCTAATATAAGCCCTGGATCTTCTTTAACACCCAATTCCAACTCCTCATGGTTGTCAAGCTCTGGTGTGTATGCCTTCGGCTTCTATAAGCAAGGCAATGGCTATGCTGTGGGGATAGTACTTGCTGGAATGCCTGAAAAGACTGTAGTCTGGACTGCAAACCGCGATGACCCCTTGGTCTCGGACAATGCCACCTTGCTCTTGACAGCTGACGGGCTTTCTTTGCAACCATCACAAGGGAAACCATTGGTGACAAGTATTACTCAGGAAGTTTTCTCTGCTTCAATGCTTGATTCTGGTAACTTTGTACTATACAATTCCGATCAGGAAATAGTATGGCAAAGTTTTGATTATCCAACTGATACCCTTTTGCCGAAACAAACTTTGAGAGCAGGGGCAGAGCTTTACTCTGCTAAATCCAAGACTAATACCTCAACTGGCATTTTCCATCTCAGTATGCAACGCGATGGTAACCTTGTTCAGTACCCGGTAGCCACCACGGCAGCTACTGATGCTTACTATTCAACTGGCACATATTTAAGTGGAGACAATGTGACACTACACTTGGATGCTGATGGCCATCTCTACTTGGTGAACAAAACTGGTTTCACTATCTTCAATCTTACAAAGGGAGGTGATCCTGCTGATCAAGGGAAATCTTATCTCATGAGACTTGATGTAGACGGAATTTTTCGCTTGTATTCGTATAGTTTGAAGCAGAATGGAAACTGGTCAGTTGAGTGGGAATCTAGTTTAGATCAGTGTAACCCTTTAGGTCTATGCGGATATAATAGTTACTGTGTCACGATGGATCTAAAAGCTGAATGCAAATGCCTTCCCGGATTTGAGCCTATCACCCCAGGGGATCAGACTTCAGGCTGTGGGAGGAATATGGTTGCAGATGTTTGCAATTCAGAGAATGAAAATTTCACATACATCATGCACGAACTGCCCAACACAAGATGGAAAAATTATGCATACATGACTTTGTCATTATCAGACAAAGAAGAATGCAACAAGGCCTGCTTGGAGGATTGCAACTGTGAAGCTGCACTTTTCGCAGATGGAAGCTGCAGAAAGCAGAGGCTTCCTTTGAGCTATGGAAAAAGAAAGTTAGACACTTCAAACTCAGCTTTCATCAAGGTTGGTATTTCTAAAACTCCAGCTATAGATGATTTCCTTATAGAGGGAAGCAAGAAAAATGGTCGAGTTGTAGTCCTTATTCTTGGAGTTTCATTTACTGCTTTTGGGACAATTTTGTTGGTGAGCTCTGTAATTGCAGTTTGGAAACATGAAGTTTGGGGTTATAAAAGGATGAATCAGCTCAATGGTGATGTTGAATGGAATGAGGAGGATGTGGCTCCGCGACCATATGCGTATGAACAGCTAGAGAAGATGACTGATAATTTCAAGGAGGAGGTTGGTAGAGGAGCTTCCGCAACAGTTTATAAAGGGGTGATGCTGAGTAGCCAAAGGCTAGTTGCTGTGAAGAGACTAGATAAAGTTGCAGCTGAAGGAGAAAAAGAATTCCAGACTGAGATGAAAGTTATTGGCAAAACCCATCACCGCAGTTTAGTACGTTTGCTTGGGTATTGCCTTGATGGACCAAAGAAGCTTCTGGTTTATGAGTACATGAGCAATGGATCACTTGCAGATATACTTTTCACACCTGAGAAGAAACTTTATTGGGAAGAAAGAATGGGAATTGCTCGAAACATTGCACGAGGCTTTCTTTATCTGCATGAAGAATGTGATACACAGATCATCCATTGTGACATAAAGCCTCAGAACATACTGATGGATGAGTACATGTGCCCCAAAATCTCGGACTTTGGTTTGGCGAAGCTGCTTCAGCAAGACCAGACTAGAACCACTACCGGCATTAGAGGGACAAAAGGGTATGTTGCGCCTGAGTGGCATAGGAAAATGCCTATAACAGTTAAAGCAGATGTTTACAGCTTTGGAATTGTGCTGTTGGAGATTGTATGTTGTCGAAGGAATGTGGACTGGAGTCTACCTGAGGAGGAAGCTATCTTGGATGAATTAGTCTACCATTACTTTGAGAGTGGTGAGCTCAGCAAATTGGTTAGGGATGAGGATATAAACAGAAGGCAATTTGAAAGGGCAATTAAAGTGGGACTTTGGTGCATACAGGATGAACCATCGCTCCGTCCGTCTATGAAGAAAGTTCTGCTTATGTTGGAAGGGACTGTAGACATCCCAGTTCCTCCTAATCCAAGTTCGTTTCTCAGTACCATCTAAATTGTGTTTGAGCCTCAGGTACTCATCTATTCATGAAACCAACTGATTGAGCCTCACATAATGTGCACCAACTGTATGTAATCATCTTGTATTCATGATGTGTTTCCATTTCCATTGTATCACAACTCTCATTTGTCAAACTGTAAGTTTATACAAATCTGACTTCCTTTTCTTTCTTTCTTTGGTGCAATGATCTGCAATCTTTGTTCATTCTAAGACTGCTTTTGTGTATAATCCCAAACTGGCTGCAGTTATTTCATGCCAATGCAATCCTGTACGCAACAATGTTATCAAAAAAAAATAAAAAATCTTGTATGCAACAAAATATCAGAAATCATTCCATAGACCACCAAGTCACAAACTAACTGTTCCCGGGAGATTTGCAGATCAAAAATTGCAGCTGCATTTTAGTTCGACATGTTCTACATGTTTGACGCATCTAGACTATAATGCAATCTCAAAATAGAGATTCATTTGGGGCATTGCCTGATTGTTTCCCTATGAGAGATGAAGTTAGCTAAGGCATGCCAAGTCAAAATTCCAATAGAACCTAAACACAAGGCAAGATTGTGTATAAGTTGAACACGCTGCAGTTGAAAGTGATGGAAGTGAACATCACTTTGTCTTTGCCTTGACAAGGATAGTCCATACTTTTCTTCCTCTTTTAAATTTTGAATGAGACCAGACCGTGTGGACCTGTCATCATGCCAAGTCTTCTGCACTAAACATATAGTGCGCAGTGTCACAGCCTAACCTTGAGAAAAACACTAGGCATATAAGTTTTGCATCTTTTATTTACTACAGATTCCTTAATGCTAGCGTTTGAAACTAGAGAGTAGCTCTTATTCAAAAAATAAAATAAAAAAAAGTTAGAAAGAAGCTTATACCTTAAAAAGCTTCTCTGTGAAGAAGTTTACAAAGTAGCAGTACACAAATTATGATGACCCAAGAACATCATACATGGAATGAAGTTTGAAAAGAATTCCTTATATTGAAAAAAAAAAGAAAAAAAAAAAAAAGTTTTATCACGTCGATCAAATGCGAAGCTCAACCCACCTGAGAATCTAGATGGTACTGAGAAATGAAACCGGACTAGGAGGAACTGGGATTTCTACAGTCCCTTCCAACATAAGTAGAACCTTCTTCATAGAAGGACGGAGCGACGGCTCATCCTGGATGCACCAAATTCCGACCTTAACCACCCTTTCCAATTGCCTGCTGTCCATATCTTCATCCCCGACCAATTTTCTGAGCTCACCACTCTCAAAATAATGGTAGACCAATTCATCCAAGATAGCTTCATCATGAGGAAGGCTCCAGTCCACATTCCTTCGACAGAATACTATCTCCAACAGCACAATTCCAAAGCTGTAAACATCTACTTTAACTGTTACAGGGATTTTCCTATGCCACTCAGGTGCCACATACCCTTTAGTTCCTCGAATACCAGTACATATCCGGGTTTCGTCAGGCTGAAGCAGCTTGGATAATCCAAAGTCGGATATTTTAGGGCACATGTACTCATCCATCAGTATGTTTTGAGGCTTTATGTCACAGTGAATGATCTGTGTATCACACTCTTCATGGAGGTAAAGAAAACCTCGTGCTATGTTGCGAGCGATTCCCATTCTTTCTTCCCAATGAAGTTTCCTCTCAGGTGTGAAGAGTATATCTGCAAGTGAACCATTGCTCATGTACTCATACACCAGAAGCTTCTTAGGTCCGTCAGGACAATACCCAAGTAAACGGACTAAGTTCCGGTGATGAGTTCTGCCAATAACTCTCATTTCAGTCTGAAATTCTCTGTCACCTTCAGCTGCAACTTTCTCCAAGTCTCTTGACAGCAACTGGTTTTTGGCTATTTCCAATCACCCCTTTGTATACTGTTCCTGAGGCTCCTCTACCAACCTCTTCATTGAAATTATTAGTCATCTTTTCTATATCTTCATAAGCATATGGCCGCGGAGCCACATCCTCATTCCACTCAGCATCACCATTGACCTCACTCATTCTTTTATATGCCCAGACATTGTTTTTCCATAAAACAGTTACAGAAATCACCAACAGAATGAACCCCAAAGCAGTAAATGACACGCCAACAATCAAGAATAAATTTCTACCATTTTTCCTGCTTCTTTTCGGAACAACTGCATGTGGAGCTGGAGGTGCAGAAGACATGACAACCTCCTTGAGGAGAAGTATCTTTGATGCACTCTCATCTCTTCTTCCATATCTCAAAGGAGGCCTCTGCTTGCTGCAGCTTAAACCGTCAAAAACTGCAGCCTGACAGTTAAAATCATCCAAACAGGCCTGTTTGCAATCTTCTTTGCTTGAAGATTTCAGAACCATATACGGCTCATCCTCCCATTTTGTGCTGCCCAGTTCTTGCATGGTGTAGTTGCAATTCCAATTCTTTGATTTGCAAACATCTCCAACAGAAGAATTTCTCTCACAACCTGAAGTCTGATCTCCCGGGTTAATATATTCGAATCCAGGAAGACATTTACAGTCAATTGCTGCCCCCATTGTGACACAGTAGCTATTATATCCGCATGCACCTTGAGGGTCGCATCTATCCCGTGAAGATGACCATTCAGTGGACCAATTTCCTTTCTGTTTCAGATCATATGAATAGACACGAAAAATTCCATCTGCATCAATTCTCATAAGATATGACCTTCCTTGAGTGGGAAGACCTCCGAGGCTGAGATTCAATAAATTTCCATCACCAGTACCATTGAGCAAGAAGAGACGGCCATCAACACCTAAATTTAGCGACACATTTGGTCCTGCGTTAGATGTGTCGGATGCATAGTAAGCATATTGAACACCACCATCTGGTCCAGTGTCCACAGGGTACTGGACAAGGTTTCCATCACCTTGCATAGCGAGACGAAAAGTGCCTGATGAGTGATCAGTTTCTGATTTAGCAGACACAAGTTGCTTCCCTGCTATCAGTGGTTGATTGGGCAACAAGGTATCAGTTGGGTACTCAAAGCTTTGCCATACTATTGCCCGACTCGCATTGTACAGCACAAAATTACCCGAATCCAGCATCGAAGCAGAGGAAACAGGCACCGGAGCATCAACCACCAAACTTTGCCCTTGTGTCGACTGCAAGGCAATCCCATCACTTGTGAAGAGCAAGCTGGCATTGTCCGAGACCAGTCCACCGTCTCGATTTGCAGTCCACACCACAGTCTTTTCGGGGATTCCGGCAATAAATATCCCCACAGCAAAGCCATTGCCTTGCTTGTAAAAGCCAAAGGCATACATACCAGAACGAGACAACCATGAGGAGTTGGTAGTGGGTGTTAAAGCAGGGCCCCGGCTTATATTAGACTGCAGTTGTTGTGCTCCAGCATAATTGAAGAACGCAAAGGCAAGAAGATAACAAACCATAAACGCCATGTCTCAATCTGTTTTTTTTTCTTCCTTAAAACAGTCCACAAAATTGGTTGTTTGTAAGATCTTATTCTAAAGTTGCTTTAATATAAGCTCTACTGGTAGTAATAAAGCTGTAGGAGCTCGTTTTCTGTAGGAATGACTTGCTTTTGCCAAGTCAAGTATCCTAAAACCTCACAAATGAGCGTCTTTTGCAAGTTGTGTCAATAGTCTGAAACTTCTTAAAGACTTGAGACCTAAAGACACGGCAAATTAAGACTAAAACTTCCAATGAACTTGAAAGTGATGGGGCAGTAGTTTCTCATGCCTTGACTGGGATGACATTGATTTTTCTTCTTCTGCTAATCACTAAACTATAGTTCTGGTTCGCAATTCCCACAGGATTAATGTTATCATACAATATCTTAGAAAAGATGGTCTGGTATAATAGCAATTCACTAAACTATAGTAATAGCAACCTTCAGGCTGTAGGTGTAGTTACTGCTCAGGAAAAGATGATCTGGTATCGTAAAAACAAATTGATCATGTGAACTTTGGTAGCTATTCTCACTGAAAATTTCATGTGAAAACCAATACCTCAGCTAAGACAGAAATTAAAGAGCAAAAAGGGAATCAACAATGAAATTATACGCTAGATCAAGACAAAAAATCTGACTGACCACCACTGTTTCAGCAATTACCTTCAACCTATGGTTGGCATGGGGATGAGGAGCACGTAGCCTATGAGGGAGGGACTTTATACTTCCGTTTAATAAACGTGAAAATTAGGGCACGATGGATTTTTCAGGCAGTACAGGGATGAGGCAAATCCCCCATTTTCCGGTGAGGACATCCCCTATGGTTTTTGCCATCCCTAATGCTATTAGCAATTGCAGATGCTGTACAGGCATTACAAAGGTGACTACACAAGCAGTAACTTGCCTAATAGATGTAAGTTTTAGTTGGTGAACAAAGAAATGAATCTACTGCGGAGATTACATTGAGCCTAGAAGTTCTGAATTCCTCGCTCCAAAGTTCAGAATCTTTACATAGAAGAAAAATCCAATGGGACATATCTATCACTTCTAGCAAAGAGGATCTGAGAGTTGATGCCAAAGCAACAATGATTCAAGTCTTGCTGAATAGAAAAATCTTAAAAATAATTGAAGCTGAAAACAAACCAATCTAAAAGAGGTTTACACATTATGACAGATCCAATCTGCATTTATGCAGAACTTAGATGAACTGAACCAACCAGATTTGATTTCTCAGGTTCAAAACACCCGAAGTCAACAGTAACGATTTATGGAGGAATGAATGTGTCATGACCTAATTGCAACCAGAACTACAATGTAACTAAAATACACTAGGAAGCAGATAGAGTTGGAGGGTTAGAAAAATTTCCCCCAACTTCAAGGCTCTATAAATAGGGGGCGAGGCTATTAGAACCCACAAATCATTATCCACTAGCTTCTGCATAATTTGATTTCAACAAAACTTTTAGGGAAAGAAAGAATCAAAAAATTTTGTTTCCCAGCCCTACCTCTAAATCATGAGGCCATGTTAATAGCACCTGTATAACGTGCAGTCACCCATGTGTTCTGGACCACCACAATCCAATTAATCAGTAGCTAATGCCATGGTCACTTAACAATTTAAATTTTAATTAGGAAACTTTATGTTCAAACATGAGAAGTTCAAATATATTTTACAAAAAAAAAAAAAAAAAAAAACTTGTAAAGGACTACCTGAATCAGTGAAGATTCAATAGGAAGATTAATGGCTATTTGAAATAGCCATCTAAGATGAATGGCTGGTTGATTTTCAATAGTAGGCAAACATAAAAACTATTAAATGGTGAAATAGCCAACCCATTACTGTCCATCTAAGATGAATGCCTGGTTGATTTCCGATAGTAGGCAAACATATTAATGGTTTTCCGTGAAATAAACTGGAAATGAAAACATTCAACATATGTTGATGTCCTGCTCCTAGCAAGGGTTGAGAAAGGGATTTGTATGTAGGGAAAGTAACTTACCAAGATGCTTTCATCACAAATAGATTGGTTTGAACTTTGGAGAAAGCAAGAGCCGCAAGGTTATCCAACTTCAACGATGATAGCGCCTAGAAGTTCAGATTCCTTAAAAAGCGAGTTTACAAAAGGTCAATACAGAAGTTGCAGGCACCATTGAAATTTAAGGGGGGGGGGGGGGGATATAGCAACACAACAGACATTGTAGTTGATGTGTACATACTTTTGTTCACAAGAAAAAGTAAACTGCATAGTATAGTAAGGTATAAGATCTATCTAGAAAGGTTTATGAGATAAAGGGGAAAACGAACTATGAAGGGATTAATATTTGAGACAGTTAAAATGTAATCATAGTATTAGTTGATTACATTTAAGCATAATTTGCATTTATAAATAAGTAACTTTTTGTTGTAAACAGGGAAACAATACAAAGCAGCTAAACTATCGGTAGGAAACTTTTCTACACATACTTGGATAAATCAACTATGCGATGGCTAGGTGCTAACATCAGGTAAGCTTCACAAGTTCTCTCCTGATTCAAATTTACATCTCTTGCTCTATGCGCTGCACTTTGAAGCTTTATCCAGAATGTCAAAAACACTTTGTAAAGTCATCTCCTCTACAATAACAACCTTGTCTCTTGATTTAGAGCCACATCCAATAGAAACCTGCCTTCTTTTTACACCCAACACCTGTAATTTGAGAAGAACTTAGCTATGAAGTTTTCACATGTGAACATTGACACGTGACTAGACCATATAGCGCATCAAACATTTTATAGAAAATTTATTAGAAAAAACTATGTTACAAGACATTCATGACTTTTGAAAGTTTAGGCCTCATTATGTACCCACCCATTACAGAAATCACTGATCTTCTCTCCATAAGAAACACATATGAAAGTTCATCATACTTTCTTCAACTTCTGTTCAGTGTTTAGATGGGGAAAATATAAAGTTTTGCATGGATTTGACTTCAGATGAAAAATAGTTTCCCAAATTACACTAAAAGTTTAACCTAGCAAAATTCCTCAAAAAGGTGTAATGACAATCTAAGAAAGCCACTTAAACTTACAAATGGTTTCTAGCTAATTTTGGATCAGTACTAAGTGACCTGGGATGGGATTTCAACTTTATTCTTAGAGAAACTGACAAACCAACCCACATTGTTGCCGTTGTTAGTCACACAAAAAATCATCTTAAGAGGAATCGACTCCAACCAAGATTCTGAGACATAGAGAACGGCAGGAGCTTCCGTCCACACGTGAGCCTTTGCTGAATCGCATCCAAGGAGCTTGTTTCACCAGTCAAAAGACTACTTAGCCTAGTCACCTCTATTGTTAATCCAATACTTATGTCCTTTGCAGGTATCAAATCAGTTTCCCAACAAAGCTAGCTTACAGGTACTAAAGCTTTCCGTCTAAAAACCGTTTTTCTTGAATGGGAGAACAAAGTACCCTTCAAACTTGGGAAGTAGTATTTCACTATTTCTTAACCATGCCCACAAGTTACTCAAATACCTTAGCTTTCCAGTTTCCACCATAAACATTAATCTGCGTTCCTTTTACCTGACACCTATCCATAAACTAACCTCATGAGCATCCTATTGCAACCCATACACGTCAACGAGCACAAAATCTCCTATTAGTCATGAGCCTCTAATCTGGGCTTAGATTTTGCTGAGAATTATCATTAAAGAATTCAAAACAGACTCATACTTTCCCTTATTCATTCATCACGAAAGGACTGGCATTGCAGTGCTTATTTCAATCCTATCTAAATGTCACCAATAAAAACCCCAAATTCTACTCTTCAAGTATTTACCAAAGAAAATACTAGCACTCTGTCAATAGAACCAAACTACGCCTCACATAGTCACATAGCATGAGCAAAGTCACAGACGGAAGCAATTCTCCGATCATAGTAATCTATACTGTTAAAAAAGGGCATTCCCTTCATGTCTATGAATTTTTTTCTTACCTACTACGCACTAACACTTGATTCTGCAACATTAGAATTCTTTTGAATACAAAGCAGAAGACATAAATTAAAAGTAAAGTCATCATCCTCTTCCCAATTTTCTAAAGTTTACGGCCTCTAATCATTCACACATTTACATCCACATCCTAAAAAGGTCGGTTGTTTCTAAATGCAATTTACAACCTCGGTTGTCTTCGCAAGTATCCGAAATGCAAAGGCAGTTAATGTTCTCAATGGATAGCTATCAGTTGCATAAGTACACTCTGAGAACAAAAAATAAGGAAAAACAAAACAAGTTTCCACTCCACAGAAACATTTAGAACACTTAAAACCTTGACCATAATTCAACTATAATTCAACTCAGAACACTTAGAACCTTAACCGTTCTTACATATTTACAGCACAACAAGAACAGAAACAAAACAACTTACGGAACTCATGAAGTCGAGAAGGGCGGCGTTAGCTTCGCCGTCCTTGGCGGGCGCGTCGATCTGCACACCCAATGCCTCGTCGTTGAAATCTTTCATTCACAAAACAAAAGAAGCAAAGGTTATTAGAGAAATGTGTGAAGAGATGAAATTGATAGATTGAGAAAGAGAGAGGGGTACCGGTGATGGAGGCGAGTTTGGAGCCGGGTTTGGCGTGGATGGTGATGGCGACTGAGGAGGGAGGTACTGAGCGAATACATGCCGGGAAATTTGACTGAGTCGACTCGGCGGGAGCGTTGGGTTTGGCGTTAGCCTTTCCCTTCTTGGCTGGAGCCATTGAGAGTCCCAGTCTCTCTTCTCTGCCTCTCTAGTCTAGTTTATAACCGGGTCGGTCATGGGTGTGTCCTTTCGGTTTCGGGTTCGGTTACGGTTTCGGGTCGTGGGTGAAAAGGCAAGATGCATGTAAAATATGTAAACCCTTCTTTCAGCGAGCTCCTTGTAGAGTTTTTGTATATTTTGATGAGTTAAGAAAGTATATGTATATTTTGATGAACAACTCCGTCAAGAATTCGAAATATATAGTGGTTAAGGAAGTCTTAAATAATGGTCAAGAATTTGAAAAACTTTAT
The DNA here is from genome assembly GCA_009720345.1 of Fragaria iinumae. Classification (NCBI taxonomy): domain Eukaryota; kingdom Viridiplantae; phylum Streptophyta; class Magnoliopsida; order Rosales; family Rosaceae; genus Fragaria; species Fragaria iinumae. Next base: position 16,004,103 of record CM019117.1, on the reverse strand, counting down.
TTATATACCTAGTTGAATATTAGAAGAAAAACGTCTATACTCGAACTGCTTAGTATGAAACCATCATGTTTTGAGTTCGAGTCACAACTCCCACCAGTTTGTGTCCAACATATTTGAGGGGCCTCCAGGTTCATATACCTTTGGCAGGAGGTTACTCTGACATTGTTGGTATTCTCGTGGACCTCGGTCTGTATGCTGACTAGGTGGGTGTGTTACTAACTTGCTAACATAACCAAGATGACTTCTTTTATTTTCATAATTAGAAGTTAACTATTATTTGATACCAACAACCAAATTACTGTAGTTCACTGAACTTATAGAAGAAAATCCGAAGTACCGGATAAACCTAAGAAAGTAAAGCATACTACTAATTAAAATGGTATGCTCGTAATTAAGCAAGACTTTTATGGAAACTTAGTCTCATCTTGTACAATTACCTATGTATCAAGATCAATTTGCCTAGCACGTAATTGTGATACAGTAGGCAAGTCGCCTAACAAAGCGTATATAGACTAGGCACCTACTACATATTTAAACCCAGTCTAGACATAATTAAATATTCCTATAACCTTTCCATTACTCCGCTGAAGACCAACCTATTGCATTTGAACCTAGGCCCAAATATTGTCCAAAGTAAACAACCCAGAATAGGACACAGACGAAGCCCAAACAACTTGAGCTCACATCCAGATCCTTTCCACCATCGCTAGAGATTCTGCCCGGAGGCAGACACACATTCTTACTAGAGCTTTTCTCCATCGACGACGATGTCTTCCAGTCAACTATCTTCTGAGACTTGCACCGGACTCAAAGGAGAGATCGATTTCGACCCAAGGTTTCCCTACAACCACGCAATCTGCATGGCTCCGCCTCCAACCGTCAACGAACACCCCTTGATGTCGACGATACTACAAAACCCAAATCAAAGGAAGGCCTAGAACTCTGACCGCTGCCTTGCATTAACACTGAGCCCGTTGCCCACCGATGCACCACTACCTTGAATAGATTTGGCAAAAGAAAAACTCTGGCGTGCCTTTTGGTCTCACTGCCTCAGAACCCTAGTGAGGGAGAGAGAGCGGCGCTTTCCAATATACATTTATTGGGTCATTATACGAAGAGTTATCTATCTTGATACCGAGGTGGCTGGGTATCCCATTCCCAATATAATAAAAAAAGGTCTTAAATAAAACAAAACATTTTAAAATATATATATATATATTGTTTCGTAAACTATTAGAGGGAGTCGTCTATGCTACAAATATGTATACCATAGAATCATTTATAACTAATTGAACCAAATTTACAACTTCTTTTTTTGAATACAAGGGTTAGAATGACAGCCATCATACCATAACCATTAACGAAACCTTATAATATAAGGGGGGAACATTGTGCTTAAACCTCATACTGTAAAAACACCTTAAAAACATATTAGGCATGTCTACAAAATCTGTGTATTCTAAAAAGCATCATTTAGCAAAGAGTGCATCATTAGTTACTCTATTTGTTTTACAATTTTTGCGACATACCGGAAAAATACTGCTCATACAGAGCCATAAGTTATTATATCTATCAGATTTCCGACTATGATGTCACTGGAAATTACCAGCGATCCTAAGTTTCATCTTGCCACTAGGAGGCTGCGACCATTTAACAAAGCAAGGAACTCACCGCTTCATTAAAGCAAACATGGCACCTTGAGCGCACTTTCCAAGACATAGCCCACCAGTATCCAAAATCACTAATAAACAATAAAACAAAAAATAGCACCTACTAGGGCATAGCCTTTCGTCAGCCATAAGAACATGGTGACTTTTTTTTTTTTTGAGGTAAATGCGGACTTTCATTCAATATTAATCAAGTAGTACGGGTACAATCGTGTCTTAGCACATCAGTGATGCAATCTGGAGGCTACACCGGCCAAATTGCACCATGTCTATCTTCATATCCAGTAGCAGCTAGTCTATGTGGTTGCATGGGCGAGGAGCATGTTGAGCACATAACGAAAACACTTCAGTATCTCTTTGATGTCTTCAATCACCGCTGCTTCAGCTAATCTTTCATGTTGAGCATAATTAATGACACTGACAGCTTCTTGACAATCAGTCTCTACTATAACTCTATAAATTCAGAGTTTGAGCAAGATTTAGTCCCTCCAATATAGCTCGGAGCTCAGCATATTTAGGTGAGTTTACATGTTGAACTGGAACTGAAAATGCAGCAACGAAACTACCACCTGAGTCACGAATTATTCTTGACAAAGCATACCATAATTTAAAGCACACACATCTGAGTCACGAAACTACCACTTGAGTCACCTGAGTCACAAAGTATTCTTTACATTCACTTCAAATTAGGGTATCCTCATTTTCATTTAAATTCTCTTGTTTTTCCCTTGAGCCAAATACACTCTACTTGAATCACCTCGTTTGACATCCTAAAATTTTAAAGCATACTCTAATTTAAAGCATACCTATCACACCACATTCTTGACAAAATTACGGCAATTTTCATAAAGAAACGTAATCAACGGATCTCTAAACTCTGGAAAGAAAAATTGACATTTGTTGGTCTCAAAAGAGCAAGAGTGACATCCGATCGAACCTTAACACATACGAACCTGCCCACACAGATACCATGCCCATTAGATTTATCATCCACATACTTCCCAAGCATACCACCGATACTGTGCTACCCAATATACAACCGTCTTCAACACCAGGCACAAAACGTGTGTTTGCCATTGGTGCCATCAGAATCAATGACTTATTAAAATCGCAAGGTTCCCGTTCCATTGTCTTCTAATATCAACCTTACACTTGAAACAGGACATGAACTGACCGTCATTTGTGTCGCTTATCGTTACTTGCAGATCGCCTCCCCACAACTGGGAAAACATATCGATGAAACTACTTTGACTATCTACCGCTTTGTCAAAACCTTATACAGCACCGCACACTGGCACTTCAGCGCTGACTGTGTCGCCAAGCCTCCCCACCTCTAAATTCCCTCTTAAAGGGAACCAACGACCCCGCAAAACGTCTCTTCTAGAGAGCCAAAACCCTCGTGACGTGTCAGAGGGACTTAACCTCCATCGTGTGCCTTGGTAACGTATCAATGTTTCAGTTTGTTAATTTTTTTCTTTAAAATAAAAAATGAATTTGTAAGCTGATTTAAGATGAGAGGAAATTTATGATATACATACGGTTAAATCTCTATAAATTAATAACGTCAGATCAATAAAGAAATATTATTTAATCGAAATTATTAATTTATCGAATATTAAATTATCAAGATTTGACTGTAATGGTATTGGAATCGGTCCATAAATATTTGGAGCTTGTCTCATACCATTTTGAAAACTAATATTATGAAATACAACATGCATGTATTTCAATCGAATAATGCGAATGTAGTGACTAGCGTTAAGATACCTCATTTGTACTTGATCGGAGGGGTAGCCCGACCGTCAGATTCCGCAAGGACGGCCGACTGATCGTGAGAAATAAAGGAAGCAGCATTGTCCTAACTCTGTCGACATCGCAAATACGCAGTGCATGTATTATAACTATACGGCCGTGCATGTAACACCTCTGTATCCAACTACTAGATTTCCCATTTGGGGCAACGCGACATTGCTCTCTTTTGTCCATGTCTGGGTCTCATCCTGCAAGTTCAGACCACGAAAGGGCTCCAACTTTTAGCCTCAGGGTGCGTGCATTCATTCAAAGTTTCAAACCCTCTAACCATCTCACCAGGTTTCCCCATTCGTTCTCTCCATTCATTCCAAAATCTAAAATCTAAAAACCGCGTCAACCTTCTCCTTCTCTTTAATAATAGTTTAAAAGGGAAATGATGAAGGTGATGACTGATGACGACGTTAATGCGTTTTGACTGGAGTCAACGTTGACCTGGCCAACACCGTCGTTTTGTCTGGTCCGCCGGATTAATTTGGAGTGTCGCCGTCGACAAAGGTTTTGGTCGACAAGAGCCAAATGGAATTATTCTGCTCCTCTCTCTTTTATATACCGAAAATTATTCTATGCACCTTACCGAGCAATTAATATATAATATTTTGATCCGGTCATCTACGTTCTATTACATACCATTAACAAAATTGAAATCTAAAAAAATAGTCCTAAGTGTTTCCAACTAAGGATGTGCGAACTAGGTCGAAGAAGATGTACTCTTATTATGGGTGTTTAATTTGATCGAATCAAAAATGAAAAGAAAATGAAGGAATTTAGGGTCTCTAGTATTCATTCAATCTTCTCATACCGCGATTTGAACACTTACACATTAATGATATAAGTACGCTTTGGTGCGTAGAATCCACTCCTCATTCTATCCACTACCATGTTTTTCTCTTTCAAATTATCTCTTCAGTTTATTTATTTTGTAATTTACCATAGTAGCTATTTTTCAAAAAATATGTATCAATTTAATAAGAGTAATTTTGTCAAAACATAATTTGGTAATTTAAAGACCACTCACTTTATATATATATATATATATATATAGAGTAGATATTACAACATGCATACAGTGATTGATGATCGCAAAAAGAGATGCCCACTAGATTTGTACGACAAAAGATTATATGTCAAGTACCAAACAATTAAAGTCAACATACTGTGTGGGCTTTGGAGCTAGCTAGGTTTGAACTTTGAACGACAATAATATATGGTCTGGAAGGTTTAGTTCACTTTGAAGTTGTCAGCCAATAGTGGAAGTGGTAAAGTAATAGTCTAGAACACTTGAGCCTTGTGTACCGGAGCATGTTAAGTCTCAACTTAAGTACTCTAACAGTCAATTGATACATTATTTAGTCATGTACTTTGGTTGTTGATGGGTACGTTTCTGGATGTAACGACTCCTTTTCTTCTAGAATTAGAATTCCAGTGAGGAGATTCTTAAGAGTTAGAATTAGGTTTGGCATAACAAATTATTTTATTAATTAGCTATTTGAATATGACGCACGACGATGACTATAATAGAGTCAGAAAAATCGAGGATGAGAATTAATCTTATCTTTCATACTCATTTTTGTGTTACGACCATTTTAATTGATATTATTTTTTAGGATGGAATAACAAAAAATTACAAAACACAGCCCCTGGAACACCCTAGGTTGATACACTTCTTACCGCATTTCATACATATAACTAATATTCATTTGATCTCTACATCCCGTACGCACTTCAACGAAGCCGAATCCACAACAAGAATTTTGCAGGGTTCACATCAAATACGGCTGGCTCTTCATGTCGACCTTTGTTCCTCAGTACCGACCCATTAAACTAAGCTCACGCATCGAAGGGCGTCATGTTACTAAATCATTTGGTACAACTTCTTATTTGTTTCCCTGCTACAAAATCGTCACATGAATCATATATGCACGTTTACACAGTTTCCATTTGACTCCTCCATGACAAAATAAAACTAAATTCTTATCCAATATCCAGTGCACCCTTATAATATCCCAAGCTTCGATTCCCTTTCCTTTCTTAGCTTCATCGTCTCCCATTTCACACACCCAATCGAAATCCCATTACTTATATACTTCATTTCGATGCAACAAAAACAAGAACAAGATGTTTTATCTGTTATAATATAACTCGACGAGTTTGCTTCGTTCTGAATTAAGGTTCTGACAGCCCAGCAACAGAGACCAAACGTACCGACTTCAATATTTCAACGGCGGCGTTAAACTAATCCCCATCTATATTATTCCACCGCCTCCACAACTTTGGCTGTGCGTATATATTTCGACGCCTGTTCAAACCCAAACTCGTTTGCAGATGCTGCTACTGGGTCGTAGTCGTGTTTCGACAACGTAGAGATTGATAAGCCTTAGCGAGGTTAGGTTTGAAGTTTCCGTACTTCATCATTTCGTTGAGACATATATGTGTTTTTTAAAGGTGGCGAATCCCAGCAGAGACAGAGACGACGACCGCGCCGCCGCGGCGGGGCAAGGCAATGAGACACCACAAACGGAAGAACAGAGAGACCTTATTGAAGAGTGGCTGCTTTTCGAGCCTCTGCTCTTTTCTCAGCAGCAACGACGTGGCAGTGGTGGAGGAGGAGGGATAGTGGCGTCATCGTCAATGCTGTTGAGGTTGGATAGGGAGAGGGAGATGTCGGCGATGGTTTCGGCTCTGACGCATGTTGTGACCGGAGAGGAGCAGACTCATGAGGTTGATGGTTTGAATTCGTCGCCGGGCGGCGTTGGGAGCAAGAGAGGAAGAGAAGACGACGGTGGTGGTGGTGGTGGAGAGCACGTGACAGAGTCGGTTTCAAGGCTTTGCAGAGCATTTGGTGATTTTCCACAGCAGGGTTCATCTTCCTCGTCCTCTGTTTTACCAGGTGATTTTCACTTTTGGTGTCATTTCTTACTTTGGTAAATTCTTTTGTCAAGTAAATATCTAGTCCTAGTTATTGATGGAAAGAAAAATCGTGCACGCATTCTATTGCTTCTAGACGAAGTCTGTACTTTGAATAGTCCAAAATCTAGGAAGATGTTCTCTTCGTCTTGTCCTTCAAGATTTCATGAAAAATATACTCTAAACCGAATCAGGTATATTGGTATGTACACCGTAGAATTTTCCGAATCCATGTCGGTAGTTAAAAAGTTACATTCTAGACTTTTAGTTAGTCTAAAGTCTATTTTCAAGGAAAGTGACATAGTTGCATGGAGATCGTTCGTCTACCACTATATATTTGTAACCGATCGTAACATTTCTAAGGTGTTCTTACGACTGTTTCTAACATTGTTATGATGAATTCTACAGAAAACTCGATCACAAGAAATAGGAGTACTAATGTCACACCAGGTATACAAACAGCATATGAATATAGTGCACCTCAGATATCAGAACAACCAACAAGAAGAAAATACAGAGGAGTGAGGCAGAGGCCATGGGGGAAATGGGCAGCAGAGATCAGAGACCCGTTCAAGGCTGCCAGAGTTTGGTTAGGCACATTCGACACAGCAGAAGCCGCCGCGCAAGCGTATGACACAGCCGCCTTGCGCTTCCGAGGCAACAAGGCCAAACTCAACTTCCCGGAAAACGTTAGACTCCGTTCACTACCCTCATCAGCTGCAGAAAATAATCCAATGACGAGTCAACCTACTGTTTCGGGTTCTCCGAATGCCCTTCTCTCCATTCCTACATCCACCGAGGCTATTGTTCACTCCCATGCAGCTACTTCATTCCAACAACAAAGGGCGCCTATGAATCTTTATGATCAGATGGTTTTGTTGTCTTCGTCTTCATCTCCATCAGCTACTACTTCTTCTTCTACACTTGCCTCCTCTGTTTCCTCTGCCTCTTCTTCGCCGCCACCACATGTCTTTTCGTCACGTTTTATTGCTCAGTCAACTTCACCGGTTCATCTCAGACAAGCCACCGGTGATCGTAGTGGCGGAGCTGATTTATCAATGCAGCATCAGTGGTCTACGAGCTCCGGTCATCACAGTACTTCCTAGATGATATTTGTTTAACCTTTTTCCTTTTTCCGTTAAACATGATATTGTTTTCGGTTTTGAAATTAGTTGTTGTATCATTTCTGTAGTCTCTTACTCATAAATACAAATTTTTATTTTGTAGTTCTGCTTTGACAAACATTTGAAAAATCTATACTAATTAAGGTCACTAGGTAGTCAAGTACATATATATGTTCCGTGATCAATCATCTAGATATCTTTGACATGGGGGTGCTAACTGAATTTACAATTGGTACAATTTTGGTATAAAGCTCTTGGAGATGTTGACATATGACATGTATAAGGGGAGTGGATTTCACTCACACTTTAATAATCTGCACCCTCCATTACTTTTAGTAACTTGAATTTCACCTATTGAATGATATAAATTTTATCTTTGTACAAGTGTCGAGTGCCGACCAAGAAAGAAAAGAAGTGTGGATTGTAAATCAGGGAGTATGAATTTTGTTATCCATAATGGTTTCTACCTTTTCATTACTCTGTCGAGAACCAATTCACTCTAATGAGAACCTTATTCTCCTTAAGACTTCTTCCTGATGAACAAAAGCTGCTTTCTGGTGAGGACCTTGTTCACCTTAACAAAAGCTGCTTCCTGGTGATGACCTTGTTCACCTCAACAAAAGCTTCTTTGTGGTTATGGCAGGATGTCTCTCACCATTTTATAATTCAAACTCTTCACTTTTTTTCAGTAACTTAGATATTGTATTTTTATAGGGGTTACAACCATTGCAAATAAGGGCGTGTGAATTTCATACTCCATATATCATATATAACTATCGTTTTCACAGTTTCATTACTCTGGTAGAACTAGTTCTCACTCTAATCAGGACCTTAATCTCCTTCAGAAAGACTTCTTCGTGGTGAGGACCTTGTTCACCTTAACAAAACCTTCTTCCTGGTTGTGACAGGAGTTGTCAAAGTAATAGATATTGTATCAAAGTGGAGAGCAGCTGGCATACAAAAACAGGGGCGAATGAGCACGTCCCTAAAGACCAAAAAACAACAAAAAACTTGAAGACCAAAATGACTGAAACTGAAGGTAAAGGCCACACACAAAAAAAAAAAAAAAAAAAAAAAAAAAAAAACTGAAAGAAACTGAAGGCAAAGGTCAAACCTACTCGAACAGGCAATGTCACAGACAGAAGGCCATAGTGTAAACAAGGTTTATAAAAGATAGCTAACAAGGCCATGACCCGAGTTCATTTTGCCAATCTTAATCGAAATAAGTAGTTCATTTTGCAAACACCAAGTTGATCTGCTTCAGTAGTGAAGTATGAAAGGTCAATATCTCTATGAATCGGCTACCCAGTAAAAAGTTGAACTGAGAGTCGACAACCACACCCAACTAATCAGAAGTTCAGAACACATGATGAAATCAATTTACGAGCAAAGAAAACTACAAGAAATCTTTAGTTGCCTGCTAGCAAGCCGAAAAGTATATGCAAGCAAGTATACAACAAAGAGTTTAGTTCTGGCATAATAAATAACTTGATACATATACTTGACCAGCCCTCTTGCCTTGCAAAGAAAACCCCTGTCTTCCAACGATTTGACTACTGGAATCTGATACTCTTAGTCCATGGAATATGAACTGGGACAATGGTTTAGGAGCATCATTGATCTCGAAAAGACTGAAGACTTGTCTTTAGTCCTGTCACACCTTCAGAGCTGCTTTGTGAACCATGGTTTCTTTATGAATTTGGTGGCAGCTCTTCTCCACAAGATCAAGAAGTGTCTCCAAGTTTGTAGCCCACGAATTAAGGACATTGTTACTATCTTCTGCAGTTTGGAAACAAATTATGCCTACTGGCCTGTCAATCTTGGCCACCAGTGCCTTGGACACAACCATTTCTGAAAGATGCTTCTCAGCTTCCTGAATAGTAAAAACCAAACTATTGGTAAAGCTAGACTGAATATATATCAGCAGATCTTTTATTCAAAAAAAAAAATAAAAAAAAATTAGCAGATTTCAAGTATGAATAAGAAAAACTTTAATTGAATGCAAAAGACACTTCAGCAAATGATGTACTACAACCAATCACAAAACCTTAAAAAAGTTATTTTCTTTTCCTACTCTAAACAAGGGTACTTATGTCATGGGCTGATATAACTATGTCATGGGCTGATATGTTATATCAGCCACATGGTACGATCTCAGTACAATAGGCATAATCATTGGTAACTCTACATTGCTTCCCTTACTTCGTTATTATAATTCTCATTGTTGGTACGACACTCATTTCTTTTATTTGGGAAACATAAAATTGAAGAAAGGGTGAAGAGGATCTGTTTACTTTGATCAATTAAGTAATATAGTTTTACACATCCAAGTGGTCCAATCAGCTTAATTAATCACCTCTAAGGTTATCATGATACTCTTCTCCCCATATTCTTTGTTCTCTTGGTCAACCAATTTTTCCTTTAGTAACTTTTGATAAAATCCCTCTTTCCATCCCAGGTAATTGAAATAGTTTATGCAACACAATTACTTGGAATACATGAAATCTGAAAATGGTTAATCGTATCTAACAGGAATTAATAATTAGTATCCACAAACCTGGATACTTAAACAGAGCAGCTCAGCGAGTCTCATCAAGGTAACCCTCGAGTAATACTTTGAAACAACTAGAATATTCTGCAAAAGCATCACATGTCATAAAAGTGATTGTGGACCAAACAGTGAAATAAAGGGCAGATAAGATGGTGTGATGTCTAGGGGAAACTTACATGTTCAATTATCCTCTGCTTTAGATCTTCAGCTGCTTTGTCACCCAAAGGGCCTCCTAGCATATTCTTCTCATTCTCAAACTCATCCTTGAACTTATTCCATAAAGTGGTCCATTGTATGACCTCCATAGTTACCACTTGTTTCAACAGTAACCTACAAGAGAATAACAAAGGAAGGCCTCAGTTATATTAAAGATATGATTCCTATGACCAAAAGAAGAGCTAGCACCACAGATGCTAATGTTGAAAAAACCTAAAATATGGAATCTCAGAAAGATTCTTATCCTCCAGGGTGGAATTAAGTAGGCTTGACTGCATTGGGTCGTATGGTGACAGAACCAAGTACCAACAGATTTTCCTCAATATCTACAATGAAGAGAATGTTAAAAGAGTTAAACACAAATAAAGAGATTTTCTCCATCTACTCTTAAGCTGGTCCTTTGGTGTCACAGGCTTCACCAAAGTTTTTGTTTACCCAAAATACAACCTTTATCAACACAAATTCTCAATGTGAAACAAAAACGTGTTACAGGATAATGCAAAAAGAAATGACCAGGTAAATCATAAAAGAAAACAAAAGGCTAGATTTCCCTGAACTCAGTTGTAAATCATAAAGGAACCACTTCCGCACACGCTTCCCATTATCCCACCCACCTTTACTGACTTGGATAATTCTTGATAAAGAGAAACTTTGCAGATGCATTTTGTCCTTCTATCACTCGTTAATTACTTCAATGAGACGAGCCAAGTTTCAAAAAGGCAATAGAAATCATCACAGGAAGACAAGTGTTCTCAGGTACTCTTCAACTGCTCTCTTCTTTAGTAAATGTACTCAACCATATCATATGCCTTACCAAGATGTTTTACCTTGGGTTTTTGATTTCTTGTGTTCGCTAAACAAGCCCGTACATGAAGAATGATCAAAAGATGCAATAGTGAATAAAGAGGCCGATAGGGTCTCAAACAAAATGGACATCCAGGTTTACCTTATGTTGGTCAGGTTAGCTGCTATCTAATTTCTATATTTTTGTTAACAAAATTTTACTTTGAAGAGATTAGTGCAGAGGTGTAACATTTCAAATGAGAATAGCATGTTGAGAGGCTAGAATAGTAGAAATAAGAGATTTACCGGTATCCATTGGGCTGGATCCTCTTTAACGGAAGGGATCTCGTATATCGCCTTATAGCAACGGCAAATCTCAAGGTAATCATTGTTATGAGAATAATACCTGAAGACACCATAGTGAAGAAAACAAATCATTACAATAAAAACACCCATAATATGAGGTATCCTCAATTCAGATGATGTAAAGAGACTATACACCAAAAATAGCATCAATTATGACCACCTGAAAACTATTGCAGTTGGCATTGAACTGCTTTTCAAACACCATATGTCTGGTCATATGTTATAGTCATCAACAGAATCACGTAACAATGTTACAAGTGAAAAGAGTGGGACATGGCAATTCTTTTTACAGATATTTTGAAGATTTAGGTAATCTAATGTTTTGGAAAGTAATCCAACATATAGTGTTGCCCTATTCCAAATAAATTTGAACATTTAAAGGCTATTTCACTTCTAACATCTGGAACTCAAATCAAGAAACATAGCTTCATCATCTCATAGCCATTCTCAAGTAGCAAAGCAGTTCACACACACTACCTTAAAGGTATCACACATTCACACCCAAAATAACAGAACAACAATGAGTAATTCCAGTATATCTACTTCCTTCAAATTTGTCAAGCTTTAGCAAACATGGGGGAAAATAACGTAACAAGTATAAGACAATAAACACATTAAATACGGATAAAACAAGTACAAACATACCTTATCATTAATTCATAGTAGATCCGCTTTAACTCCAAGAGAGATGGTACATCAGCAGGAGCTTCTTCAACAATATTATCACCTTCCTTGGGTTTTTTCTTTTCTTTTGAAGCATCAACATCAAAAACCCTAGGACTGATCTTCCTCGACAGTATTTGAGCACGAACAAAATCCTGACGGTCTTCGCACAAACGAACCTACAACGTTGAATAAATTTCATATGACTCGTAATTCAAAAACAAAAAATATATAACTTCAAGAATAATGAGTTTTTGATAGGAAATTGGACCATACCTGTTCAAGAATGAACGCAATCTTCTCAGTTTTTGCCATAGCACCAAATGTTTCCACCTGCAAAGCTTAATGATTTAATATGATTGCTAGGAAAAGATTGGGGGGTTGAATAAGTTACGTTGTCTATGTATATCTGCACTCACCGCAGTTTCTTGCATCAAATCAGCAGCTTCAGCAATAAGCCCTTGCTCTTCCTTGATCTTTGCAAGTCTTTTGATTAACCGTGCTCTCTCAATTTCAACATATATCTAAAGAACAAGATAGCTCACATTACATGAAGTCTAATTACATAATTACAAATGACGAAATGAGTAACATCCCAGCACATATATACCTTCCCAGCAGAAACATTATTTAGTGTTTTAATGAGCTCTATACGAGTTTCAAGGTCAGGGGTCTGATCAATATATTGCATTGCTTGCTGGACCAATGCAGTTACGGCCTGCATAGAAACAAACCTGATCAGAACAACAATTATAGCGCATAATCTTATAAACTAATTTTAGTGTACTAATTATCCATGAAAACTACAAACATTCAATCAGTACTATCAAGTTGTGCACCACACTATTACCAATACAGGATTCACTAAGAATACTTTATAAGACGAGCCTGCCTTGCAAACAAGTTTTGATTAATTGAAAGCCTCCCCAACTGGTTTGGTCTAACAGAAGGTTAGGGTAGAAAGATCGACTCTTCACTTGTGATCAATGTCTTATGCAAGGAAGAACTCTACTTTCTAATGTTGGATTTGGGTGTGCATCATATTTAAGGCTTCTGCAGCTGGGAATATGCCTAATCAGGCCAGGTTTATTAATCCCCTATTTATTTTCTTCCGCAGTTCTAGTTGTTTGATGATGTTTTGGTCTTCCTAAACCTAGATCAGCTTTGTGATAGTTGTTTGTTGGACTCAATGCCAGGACGAAACCTAAAACAGACATTCTAACTAGCCAGGTACTAATGTTAACTTATTCCAAAACTAAACAAGAATAGACGCCAAAGAATCAAAGGCACCTGCTTGAGCTGACCACGGCGTTTGGACAAGACAAGAATCTGGTCGTTGAGGGTCTTCCAAGCACCAGCTTCGAAGCAAAGCTCAAGAATGTCAGTGGCAGCCTTCTTGGTTCCCGCCACGTCACCAGAGTGCCTCATTTGTTTCTCCACATTCAGAAATTCCTCTATCTGAGCATCTAAATCGCTTCCTCCTTCCTGAAAATTTTCAAAAATTCACAGAAACCATAACAATTCAGCATCCACACCAAAAATGATTTTTTCTAGATCTACATAAAAGGGCCAACTGCCTTACCATCGTTCAAGATCAAGGCCCGCTTCATTTCATCTTCTAATCCCAAAAGCAACCTCTTCTATTTTCCTTTTTCTTTTTCTTTTTCTTTTTCTCTTTGTCTGGGTAAATACAGGCCCAATCACTCCGGGTAGCCCAAGTTCTCAACTAATCTAGACGGTTCCACGAACCCAATCAAAACCCTAAACCCCGGCTTCTCCTATAAATCCTAACCCCCTCTCTCACTTCACCCCAAGCCTCTCATCTTCTTCTCCTCAAAGCTCTCTCTCCAGAGGCTTGTTTCGCCGGGCTTGAGAGCTAACGCTGCTCTTCTCCTTCCTTGCATGTCTGAGACTAGTACTCTCTTTTTGGTTTGTATATCTAGTTTTTCAGTTAGGGTTTAGGGAATTTGAATCCTTTTTCAGTGTTTCAGCTCTCTTGCTTTTAATTTTGACAGTTGGGTTTTGAAGTTTTATTGAGTTGCTATCGATGATGATAAATCTAAGGCTTGTTTCTCAAGAACATTCGCAGTTGCCGCCTGAGAGCTTTCGCCTTTCGCCGGGCTTGAGAGCTTATGCTGCTTTATCCTTCCTTGGATGTCTGAGATTGGTTTTATTTCACATTCTGTTTTCAATTTTGAACCTCAATCTCAACAGAATTGTTTTTACTTTTTTATGGGTCATGTTTTATGTAATTGTGATGGATATGATGACTATTTCCCCAGATGATCGAAGCTGAACAAACTGAGCTATTACATCTCTGTTTTACGCAGAGATACCAAGCCAGGTGTATCTGATCCTCTCACAATTTAAAATTCTGTTTTAAAAATTAGAATTGCAATGTTATGATTGTTAGAATCAATTTTGAGTTTTGATGTTGAATTGAATTGCTGTCGATGATGATAAATTCTAAGGCTTGTTTCTCAAGAACATTCGCAGTTGCCGCCTGAGAGCTTTCGCCTTTCGCCAGGCTTGAGAGCTAATGCTGCCTTATCCTTCCTTGGATGTCTGAGATTGGTTTTCTTAATTCCTAAATCATGATTTTGTTTCAACTGTTGTTTTAAGTAAAATGCTAGATTATTAGTTTTTAAAGTTTGGTGTTACAATAGAGATGGATGTGATGACTATTTCCCCAGATGATCGAAGCTGAACAAACTGTGCTAGTACGTCTCTGTTTTAAACAGAGATACCAAGCCAGGTGTTTCTGATCCATCTATTATGAACAAACTTGTTTGAATTTTCAAAACCCGAATTTCTCCTGAATTTCTTCAGCTCTTTTCTATCATCAATTGTCCAGCAATGATGACAAATCTAAGGCTTGTTTCTCAAAAACATTCGCAGTGGCCGCCTAAGAGCTTTCGCCTTCGCCAGGCTTGAGAGCTTATGCTGCTTCTATCCTTCCTTGGATGTCTGATGCTGATCTTCATGAACGTATGGTTTTCTTGTAATGTTTATGTTATTTAGTTTAATAATAAGTGGTTGTGTTTAAATTTCTATGTTATTATCTTATCAAGTGCTTGTTTGATCACTTTCCTTGAGAAAGTCATATAATTGGTGTGTATTTGATCATCACAGCAAAGTGTACATACTTCACAAGTGGACGGAAGAGATCCATACAATTCAGAAGCATCCCACAAGAAAATTGCTGTCTAGAATGTGTTTTGAGTTTTTGTAAATCCAGATTCCTGGTAGTATATATTGTAATTTATCTCAAATAATGCATCAGCTATCCGACAGCCTTCTACAAGTTTCAATTTTACCATTGAAACTTCTGATATGAAAGAAAACAATTAGGAATCTGAAGAACCTGAGTTTGAATTTCTTATGTCTAACAAAGACCAGCAAAGCTTTGCTTCTGGCTGCTATCTTCTGAATGCTTCATGTTGTCTCGGTCTTCTAATTTAAACTGTCCAACAATGGTACTTACAACCTTCAATCTCGCTTGAATAAGAGCCTGACAACTATGAACTCGGCATCAGCCGTGTAAATAAGACTAACAACTTTTGGTTGGTTGCATCTCAAATCTTGTAGATTGAATCTTACTCGGCCCCCTTCATACTCTAAGGTTGGGTATATAAGCAAGACTCGTTTAATTTCCAGTACACACTCACTTGACTCGAGTCTCTTGTCTCATTATGGCTCTTTCTGCTGCTGGAAAATGGAGGAGAACCACTCTGGCTCTATTACAATCCCGAACCTTCCGATCAGACGCCGCCTTAGAATCCCTCTCCGAAGCCTCAGACGAAAAAGTCCCCAACTTGCTTCTCTACAACTTCCCCTCCTTCTCCGGCGCCTTCTCCGCTCTCTTCGCCCATCTCTTCCACTCTCGCCTCAACCTCCCCCTCCTCTCCCTCCCTTTCTCCTCCGTGGAGCCCTTCAGGTCCACTCCCAATCCCTCCCACCTTCCCGAATTGCCCCCCAAACTCATTCTTATTTACTTTGCCTTTTGCAGGGTCGGTGATTTGTGCATTCAAGGACTTGAAAGCTGCTATTTAGTTGATTTTGTTGGCCCGAGAGGATTCGCGGTCGAGCTTGCAAGGAGGGCTTCGTGCGAGTGAGTTAGTTACTGTATTTACTTGTGCTTGGTCTCGTAATTGATTTAGTTTTGATTTTAGGGTGATTGGTTTCGATCATCGGAAATCTGCACTTGCTGAGTTACCCTCCAACGCGGAGGATTGTCCTGAAAACCTCACGTTTCGAGTGAATACTGAAAAGAGTAGCTCTAGTGCTGTGTATGATTACTTCTCTTCTAAGCTTGCCGGTATTGAATGCGATAATGTGAGTTGTAGTTTCGAGTCTTTACTTGCGCTTGCGGTTGAGGTATTAGGTGAATGGTTTAACAGTTTTGGTTTTGGTTTTGTTGGGATTAGGGAATGGGAGGAAGTTTGTTGGAAGTGGAGGACAGAGATCGTGTGGAAATGGTGCTTAAGTACATTGAGGATGGAGATCTTCGTCGTTGGAGCTTACCGGATATTAGGGCGTTTAATATTGGACTTGCTGAATGGCGCTCAAAGTTGAATTGCTTTACTAATCCATACATTTATGAACAGGTTTGGAATGTAATGCAGTTCATTCTGAACACAGACACACACGCTCGTAGTTGTGAAATACCATTCAATTGCTTGCAAATTTTCTGTTAAGTTCTGAAGTTACTATTAACTTGTTTAAGATCAACTTGATGCAGTTACTGGAGATAAGTGCTACAGATGTTATTCTTAAGGGAAAGTCACGTGTTTCTGCTCGCCAAAAATCTGCAAATAAATTACTGGATAAAGCTTTGAAAATAAGGCTGGGCAGAGGATTTTATGGGGACTGTCTGGTAACTATTTCTCTCCCTTTCAAGTTTTCTATAGGTGCTACTTCATTATGATTTGTTTGCACACTATTGGTTTGGTAGAACATTATTTTTTTTTTCTGCTAGACACAATTATGTCATGCCAGTTATTTTTTTGATGTGATTAAAGCTACGACTTGCTGCTGAAAGTCATCATTCTTTTCTCTAGTTGACCCTTCACATAAATAAGCACATGTTTATTCATTGCAGGGAGTGAGAGCTGATGGGAATTCAGAGTTAAGTGATGAAATTGGCAAGCAGCTAAGTTTGAAAAGTGCTGCTGCTGGTCTAAGGTAACTAAACTAAGAGAAAGTGTTTTGTTTTTTGATTTCATACATAGTTTAAAGAAATGATATCTGCACATACTTTTAGATGCTCACTAAGACATCAAATGTTGAATCGGTTTATGGGTCTTCCGTGGACTGATGTCATATCTGGCCTTACAATATGCACACTACTAGTTAACTGGATATTTCAATTGAATTGGTCCTTTTACACAATTTTTAACAGCCATGCCGCTAGATTGTTATTTATGTTCATTGCTTGCTGTTAGGCTTTCAATAAATATTTGGAGAATTTTATTTAGGCTTTCATAGTCATAGCTTTGTTGAGACAGTTTAGAAGTCTTGAGCTATGTCATGATAAATTCTGTCAACATTTTCAAACAGCTCTGAAGTTCTTATTTTTACTGATGCAAATTGCATTTTTAGTAGTCCTGTCATGTATTATCATATAGCGACTAGCGAGGCTAAAGTCCTCTTTGCCTTACCCAAACCGAGCCTGATTCCCTGTCCCATTCACTCGTTTCCTGATTTTGAGGTTGTGTTTATAGTAATCCTGTTGGGTATTGTCGTAACTTAGTTGGAAGGGAATTCGGAAGAATAAAACCATTGTTGGCTATCCTAATTGCTGACTGCTGAAAACGAAAAGAAAATTGCTGATTACAAGTTTATTAGGAAGTTAAAAGCTTTTTTGGGGGTTTGGAATGGATGGGAGTGGGTGTTATAGTGTTGGAGTAAAGAGGTGTTTCACAATGTCAGAAAAGCCAACCTTTCAGGAAAGGTAGGAGGTCTTAGATATTGATAAAAGGCAGGTTGTGGGTGGTCCTAGCTACCGTTATTGTTTTCATTTGTGAAAGTAAAATGATGGCATATCATGTACTTGTTTTCCTCACATACGCTTTCTGTCATTGGAGTTTAGAGTTCCATTTGAAATGTTTCTTGGCCTGATATATGCTATTGCCTGAAAGGTTGATGACTCTTTATTTGCTTCCATTCATGGAGGTTTTTAAGTATTTAATGGAGGTTTTAGAAGTTCCCGAGGATTTACGAGTATTAAGTATTTTATTTAGGCTTTCATAGTCATAGCTTTGTTGAGACAGTTTAGAAGTTCCCGAGCTATGTCATTATAAATTCTGTTAACATTTTCAACAGCTCTGAAGCTCTTATTTATACTGATGTAAATTGCATTTTTAGTAGTCCTGTCATGCATTATCACAGTAGCGAGGTTAAAAATCCTCTTTGCACAAACATTGAGTTCTTTATTTATTTAAAATAACATAGATACATTGTTCTTGGCACTATTTAACATTAAAGCTTAGGTTCTCTTTTCTATTTTTATTCAGGTCTCAACGAGGTCAGCTTTCTTTCATCTTTAAGAACACACTGAGAGTAATGGTTTGATCATTGATCGAGCTTCAACTCCATTTATTGATTTCTTATTTAAACAATTTGGTCAGGGAAGAATTTTACATTTTATGACCCCAGGAGTGACCATGTTGCTCCCATCTAACAAAAAGGCATTTTTGGTCCAGAGTAACATACCCATGTTAGTCGAGTAGATAATCAGTAATAAATAGAACAATGAAGCAATAATTTAGGACTCGATTTAAAGGTGATGTCAAGTCTTAATGTGAGCCAATATATTGGGTCTTGGAGAAGCTCATTTTTCTATTAAATTTTCTCTGGGCAACTTTTGGGTCAGTTCTCTTGAGGCATTTAAATTAGGCAAATTCTTGCCAACAAAATCTGATGAGTAGAACTGAAGCGTTGTTGAAGGGCTTGGCTCACTAATGTTTCCTGCACTTAATTTCTCCTCTTATGTGCTGCAATAAATTTCTTTTGGGTCTAGAATCATCTTCTCTAATTCATTTCACTTACATTTTTTCAATCTAAAGTCATAATCCAGACTAAGAATCAGCCTCTAGTTAGAAGGCCATGGTGGTATTAACAGACTTTTGGTTGAGTACTCATCTTTTGAGATGAAACGGAAGCATTTTAGAGGGATTTACCTTCTTGAAACTTGTCAGAAAGAAGTCGGTGGCATTTAAATACATAATTCATTTGTGAATGTAAAATTATGGCATATGTACTCTTATTGTTTTCCTTGCATACGCTTTCAGTCATTGCAGTTTAGAGTTCCATTTGAAATGTTTCTCGTCCTGATATATGCTATTCCCTGAAAGGTTGATGGCTCTTTATTTGCTTTCATTCACCATCAACAGTTTACAAGTTTTTAAGTATTTAATGGAGGATTTACCACCATGTAGGTTTTCTGGAACAAGCATCATTCCCTTAAGGGGCCACTTGGATAAAGTGTCCAAATATAGGGATTTAGCACTTAAGGTTAAATTGCTTTTTTGGACTATTTTAAGATTGAGTAAGAAGAAGAAATGAAAGAATTTTGAAATGACTCCTTCCCAACTGCATCTGGTTTGTGAATAATTGTTATTCTGCCCAGTGAACTCCTTGTCCCCTATTTCCTGATCTTTTATTTTTATTTTTATTTTATTTTATGGAAGTATGTTTCTGAACTAAATGACAAAAAAATTGAAAAGGAAAAGAAAAGTCCTGTCAATAATTAAATCCATTATATGCAATGTTATATAGTCTTAATTCTTTTTTTTGAAATCATTCCATTCAATGGAGCCTAAGAGTGAATTCATTCTTGGTGCAAGGCCTATTGGAGCTGTTATATTCATGCAACGGGGAAACCTCAAAATGTGCTTAAGGAGTATCGATGCTGCTACCGATACCTCTGAAGTCGCAAAGGTGTGGCTCCATTATTAGTGTGATCACATATTATCTATGATTCTGTTTTGTGTTGATAAAATATAAGAATTTTTATTGTTGTTGTGCTGTTCGTCATGTCCGATAATGTCACTGACTTGATATGTGAAGGCATATGGAGGAGGAGGCACCCCAAGTTCTAGTTCCTTCATTATAAGGATGGATGAGTACAATCAGTGGATTTCAGGAAATTCAAGATGAACACATCAAGGTGTGAAACACAATCACATAGTTAATTTCCTAAGTTGTTGAATTATCTGACCTTCTATCATTGATACTAGTACTGCTATAATTTCCTGTCTCATTTTTCATATCGGAAATATCATATTTTCCTGCACCCACTTCTGGGTTATTATTTTTTGGGGAAGAAACTGAAATTCTATTAGTGAAGACAGAAAAATTCAATAGATGATACGTTCGAAAAACAATACTATTAAGGAAGTACACACTTCCAAGATAAGAGCAGTTTATCACCTACCTGTAGCTTTCCAATGTAACAATAATTCTATAGAGACTGTCTGTAGAGCCAAAATTAAATGGATCCCACAGCTTTTACAAACCCATCCTGATTACTTGACAACATGTCAACATCCTATTTCACTCTATCCAAGTAACCCAAGAAACTGCCAGCATTCCTCATTCACCTTTTGATCCTCTTATCTGTTCTTGTACCCTTAAATGCCTACCTAGAAACTCATAACATCTTCTTGGAATGGTCACCATGACCCTCTACCCTACATTGAAAACAATAGAACGTTGAGTATTAACTTAAAGGAATGGCCCTCATCTTTGACGATATCTCAAGGACAGTGTCACAAGTACTTGCGTTCCCATGAGCCGCCACCAAGTAAGCACTTGAACCTTAATACAAAATGCTTTTGCATCTGATCAGCTGGATGAAATGAAAAGATAACTTATAAGAACTACATAAAAACGTCCTCCTGAAATTTCTAAACAAATTTCTGTAGTTCATTGACCGAAGAAAATTTTACTGTCAAATTTCTAAGACTTAAAATCTGCAGAGCTTGCAATTTCTGACTGTCCCTGCTTGACATCCTCTATAATCTGGGGAAAATGTGTTCTTTTTTTCTTTTTGTATATCAGTCGTCCACCACCGACTTACAACAAAAGGAAAGAACTCCACTAGATATGTCTTTTCACATGCTTTGACTTGAACCTTTAACACGGGTCTAGCCATCCTGGCCGTTAACATTTAGTCCATATTTACTCCTATCAACATGCCACATAAGAACCTCCTCCAAAAGGTATATTCATGATCACTTCTCAAGCAAGGCTTTGTTTCTTTCAAATATCCCCATTCTGTTCGCTTTTAGCCACCAGAGCCAATTTGATTACAACGTATTCTTTCCTGCTGCCTCTCTACCCTGCGGAAGAAATTTCACTCACTCTCACACAAACAAAATTTGATTGCTGAAGGCATTTTCTTCACTACAATAGCTGCCTGTTTGGTAAAGTCTAATGAGATTCTGGTAGATAGTAGTTTTAATATAACTTTTTTTAAGTGGTTGTCAATCACAGTGTGTGGGATATGGCAAGGGGCTTGTTAAAATGTGCCTTGGATATTCCCAAAGTAATTAGGTTTCCTGTTGGAATTAGATTGTAGGGATTAAGTTTCCTGTTGGAATGAGACAAGGGGTCCCCGAATTAGGACAATTAAGTAGTCGATTCAGTTTAATAGTTAATTAACCAACCTCTTCAAATGTAGTTAATTTGAACAAAATATTACATGTTTAATTCTGCATTTGTAAAAGTCAGGCAATCATTTTGTGCATATTAGGAGACACAGCCTCCTCTACTCCGTACTCCGTCAGATTCATTTTATATTCCAAGAATGAAGTGCATTTGCTCACGATTGCTTTAACTATACTGCAGGAATTGTAATTCAATGTTACAGTGACATATGGACTGGAAGAAGGTTGCTTTGGGAATGGTCTTATTGTACCTCCAAGAACATCTTCATTCAGTACTTAGTTTCCAAGGGTTCAAAATATCTCGCCAAACCTGAGATCACCGATGCATCAGAGAAGCCCTGTTCAATTGGGCACATGCCCTAGGATTACCTGACAAATATCAGCCAAGCATGAATGGAGTTAAGCAGCCAATGTGATTCCACAAGGATGATTGTTCTAGCAATAACTGTTCTATCAACTGGGCATACGTTGCCCGTAAGTCTTTAACATTACATACATGCGTATTATATATCAATTCCCCCTTTTTTTGAAGGTTGATATCTGATCCACCTAACAGGAGAGAGAAATAGAAGAAATAGAGGAAGGAGGGATTAAAAAGATATCTGATATTCGATAATGAAAAATAGGTTTTGGGGTACAATATATAGCCCTATCATGAAAGACACGTGTCGATCATGTAGAGACTGAGACTCAAACCTAATCCTTACTTAATTAACATAACAGCAATTAATTAAACAAAGCAGCTAATTAACCAAGGCTTCCACGCGCACTGCACCTGTGATCCTTCTCCTAATGCAAACAGGAGTCTAACATACCTTACCAAAAATAAAGGTCCTGGAGGGGGGCGGGGTGAATAGGTCTTTTTTAGATTTTCGTTAACTTCTGTATCCGAGGATAGTAATAACCTGTGCTATCTCAGATTTACAGGATACAAGTTTGTAGAAAGTAAATTGCAGTAAATAAACAATCAACACAAAGATGTTTTTTATTCGCAGAAACCCTGAATGCAGGGAGAAAAACTGCGTGCCTCTAACTCTTGAGAGACAAAACTTTCCACTAAGTTAAAGTGACCTTTTACAAGAATAACAGTTCTAGAGAAACACCACCGCAGTGCTATCATACCTAGTCTCAAACTAGTCTAGACCTATTCCCTCTCTTGTTTCTAAGTACTTACAACATATAACACTTTCAGGAGCCTTGTTCGTGAATTCAGCTAACCAATAGCAGATTCAACCTTGAACACTTCTTGGGTTGGCTGCACTACACATCCCTCATGGCATGCAGCATGATATGAGTTGATGAAAAGAGTTTTGAGTTCAAGCTCTAAGGTTTACAGTCACGAAGAAGACTTAGAGCAGCATGAACAATGCAAGCTAAAACTAAACTCAACAAAGAAAACACAATAAGACAGTTTTCAACAACCATTGAGCAAAGCCAAAGCTATAGATATATATAGGCAGACGAGGGCATCAAAGATGATGCAAGCTGACCTAACATGTTTCAAAAAAGGTTTTGGACATAAGTGTTTGGCTACAATACTAAAAGTGATGTAACCAAAATGAGAGTTGACACAAGCAAACTCAATAAGACAAAGATACCTTTCCTAAAACAAGATCGATTCAAAACAGGGAGCAAAGAGGTTGCAAACCCTCTTACTCAGTCCATTAGTGGACCTTGACACAGCCGATAGCGATTGGTCTTTGAATCAAACAGGGACCAGCTATATGTTGGATAATGTATCATAAAATCCAAGATAGAGCCTTGAACATCAAACCATTTGGTCACGGGTTGGCATAACAAAATATCTCAACCCTTAGACTGGTTTGAGCGCCAAAACACTTCCCAAAAATTCAGTTGCCAATTTGAATTTGAAAACCAACAAAAACCTATTAAACTAGAATAACATGTTCTTTGAAAATGCAGACAACAACTAACATAACATTAGGATAGCAAGCGAAGCTGCTAACCTATGTGAAAAACCATATGATATGCATATGCATGTTTTACCTGAGACTATGAGAGAAGTTAGTGACTTCTGCAACTTGTTCTTGTTCAAATGATAGAAACTCCAAGTGTTTTGTATGATAAAGGATTTCCAACTATCCTTATACCTTCAAAAAATGTATGACTAACTAACATATCATACATGCATATGGCCTTATTTATCGATACCTCCATCTCTGTCTTTTTTTTTTTCTCTTTTTTTTTCTGGTGATAAGATCATAAGAGTCTCGATTTCAGTTAATGACAAAATCCTGCAGAATCCACAATTGAAATCGAAGTTGTTCCAGGAGACTTGTCACAGTTACCACACCTCCACTTAAGGGGTCGTATTCCAGCTAGACGATTGTACAGTCCCTCGAGGGTGTTCTCCAAAGCACGAAATCTGTCGGTGTATTCAGACTTGAGCTCATCTGTCCACTCCAGAATCGTGGGGCAGCTCCGGAGGAGACTCACCCCGTCGTCTATCGACATTCTGAAATCCTTTAGCACACTAACTGGTATATAAGTCAGCTCTTCATTTTCTGCCGTATTCCTTTCTACCAATTCAAATATCTGGTGCGTCCGCTGTGTTATGCGTTTGATGTTCTGTAACCATTCTATTATTGCGTACGCAACAGGAACTTGCAGTGTTAGATCTTGAAGCACATCATCAAGTTCTCCTAGTTTACCTAGTAGAGCCGCACCTTCAAGTGCATGTTCCACTGCAGGCAAAAAGAAAAATGATATATTCAAACCATGCCACCAACACATCCCTTGATTAACTTGGAATTCCAAACCACAAAGTCAGATTCATATAACTGATACAAATTAATATATCCTTATGACGGCATGCAGATCGGAGTACAACATTTTGATACAATGAATTATTCATTATATACTATAGGTGTAGTTTAGAACTTTAGATATGCAATATTGACCAGAAGAGTACGAAATTTTCAGAAATCTTCCAACAAAGTTACCTTGGCATTCTATAAGGCCCACGTTTTGTTTCTTCATTATGTTCATGATCACTTCCTGCATCTTCTTGATATCTTTAACAGTCTCATCCACCTCATAAACTTTTCTCTTGGTGCCCTTAACAATCTTAGTGTTCTTCTTCACAACCTTAGAATTCTCCTTCGTTGAAACCAAGACCTCCTTCATGTCAAGTGCTGACTGCAGGCGCAATTTCTTCACCAGACTCTTAAGAGACGCATCGAATTCAACAAGTCGGTCGTTGTAACTTCCCTGCATGAACCAGCTCAACTTATTAAAGTCCGGCAACTCGTCAAGAAGCCTTGTGCCCCGCTCCATCTCTTCTTTCAGTTCTTTGACTTCATCTTGACGATCACCCAACTTCATGTTATGATCTTCCATCTTGGGAATCATTTCCTTCAAATTCTCCACCGTGGATTTCACGCTCTCCAGGACGGGATAATCACACATGCAGCACTTCCCTATCGATTTGAGGAAGGATTCACAGGCCGATCCAAGTACTGCTTCACCAGCACCCTCTACAATCATCTTCCCTGCTTCCTTGAGCATCTCCATTGATCGTCAATAATCTTGCCGACAAACTCCCCAAATCACAGAACTGGTATACGTCAACCGGCTGCATCAATTAGAAAACGTAACAATGTTCAGATCAGACACTCGAAAATTAACCACAAGTTCATTCCGTTTCAACAACAACAACAAAAAAGTGTGTTAACAAGTCAGAAAGATTTACCTAGCTAGCTCGTGGATCTGCAAGAAATGAAACAGCCCAGAGAAGTTGCAGAATTTTGTCTCACTTCTCTCAAAATCACTATCTGCTTTGATGCTCTCTGTGTGACATTATTCTTAAGATAATTCGAGCTATTTATAGGAGCTACAATAATATGATGTTTTCTGCGAAGCTACTCAAAATGCCAAAACTTAGGCCTAGTTTGGTACAGCTTCGCTTTTAAAAAAAAAGAGCTTTTATCCGAACTTCTAGATTTTGTGGTGTTTGGTAAATGAAAGAAAAACAGTTTTTTTTTTTTTTTTTTTTTTAAATTACAAGTCACTGGCAACAGTTTTTAGAAGTAACCTAAATGTTACTTTTAAAAGCAGCTGTCATGCACTAAAAATACTAGAAATTAATAAATTTTATCTTGACATCACTTTTAAAACTAATATTTACCAAACACAAAACTGTTTTAATTCACAGCTGATTATTTTCGTAATACAGCAACAACAGTTTTTTTTTTTTAAGTCACAATAATACCAAACTAGTCCTTAATATCATCTTAGATAAGATATATCATTCTTTTAACCGTATTTAATCAAGGGGCCATACATTCAAAGTTTGGAGCTAAAGATAATAATAAATAAGATCCTACTACAATACAATGCGTGAGTTATTTACAAACTAACATTATTTGACATATATACGATGTGATGTGACCTGAGAAGCTACTCGAATTCAATAATATATATGTTAAAACTTTAAACTATAACACATAAGATAATAAAAATGGCCTTCAATTACAATTCATATGTTAAAACTTTAAACTATAACACATAAGATAATAAAAATGGCCTTCAATTACAATTCATACACTTTATTTAAAAAAGCTAAGGCCAATTGGATCCTCCTTTCAAATTAAGAAAAGGGAGGCAATATAGGCCAGTGATGGTGTGAAAGGAGGAAAAGATACAGATGCTGCATGAGCTCTGGAATCTTTGAAGTTTTACACAAAACTAATTAATTAAAGATTTGGTGGGGAGCATTTTCTCATGAGCTTCCTTAGTTTTGGAAGTGATCGATGATGACACTTGCTAGCTTCTAGCTGTTATGCGCTTGTCATTTCCACACAATTGCTTTAACTATATACTGCAGGAATTGTTGTAGTTTAGTCTCTGCTGGTGGCATGTATGAACTCGATCGAAGAAGGTTTCTTCCGGAGTATTGTACCTTAGTTAGTTTCCGAGGGTTCCTTATGTCCCGGCCCGGAACCCGAAATCACAGATATATGCATGCATCAAGGCAGACTTGGTCTTCTGGGCATGTATTGGGACTACGTGACGAAGATCATTTAGGCAAGAAATTGAGACAAATATGGAGTTCAGCAGCCAATTAATGTGCTTGATTGCTTCCACAAGGTTGATGGTTCCGGCAAGAAGATTTGTCCTATTACTTTTTTTTTTTCGAGAGGGATTTGTCCTATCACTTGGGCATACATGGCGAGAAAATATTTGAGAAAATATTTTCTCAAATTTAAAACGTAAGCAACTAGAATATGTAAAAGAAACAACAACTATTGATTTGACATACATGTGTGCCAAACAAGAAGTTAGAGGAAGTAAGTCACAATACATGGTTTATTATATCAGAAATTCTTATACGCAAGTGAACCGATAATCTATTATGTCAGGATCCACCCCGAATTTCATCCTGAAACGCGAAGTAAATCCTACGGGGACAACCTCCAAGAAAAAATTTACCGAAAACTCGGCACAACCTCCCTTGAAAATGGACAACCATTCCTAAATAAAACACTTGCAAGCACTTCTAAAAGTTCCAACTCCAACCTTATAAACTCCTGGAGCCACTACGCCAATTTTGCAATCAGACGACAGGTATCAGACGACATAAGTCGTTTTTGCTGTCGTCTGATAAATTTTTACGACAGACATTTAAAAATCTGTCGTCTGAATGTTGAAACGCGAAAACAGTTAAAATTAGTGTGTTCATTAGACGACAATCATCTGTCGTTTTAAAAACAAGAAAATTTGACAATTAATATGGATATTTTAAGACGATAGAAAACTGTTGTACTTTGAGAAAGATAAATGTGTCTGACCTCGTGTTTTTTTTTTGGCGTAACTGTATGGATAAGTTTTGACACTTAAAACCTTTCTCTCATTCTCAACTTCCCCGATACATGCCTCACTCATTCAATTCTCTCAACCGTCTCAGCTAGAAAACTCAAACTCATTCTCTCAACTCTCTACTTTCATCTCTCACCCTCCATCCACCGCCGTAGATTATGAGAAATTTTTATTCCTTGGTAAGTTCCATGCGAAATTCTATATCG
The DNA here is from genome assembly GCA_009720345.1 of Fragaria iinumae. Lineage (NCBI taxonomy): Eukaryota > Viridiplantae > Streptophyta > Magnoliopsida > Rosales > Rosaceae > Fragaria > Fragaria iinumae. The sequence goes on along the minus strand of CM019117.1, from coordinate 15,976,302 downwards.
AAGTTGATTTAGTGTTTTGTTGGATTGGGGTTTTGTTGCGTTGATTTAGAGTTTTGTTGGATTGGAGTTTTGCTTGTTGATATTGAGTTTTGTTGGATTGGGGGTGCGGAGATTTTTGTGATTTTGTCTGTAAATTTCCCGTTTCAAAATCACGAGAGATTCCCTCCTTCTGAAGAGACAGATCGGGTATGAAGTATTGATTCACCGTTGTTCGCTGGTAAGCTGTTTCTTTGTTTTAGAAGCTAGGTATTTAGAAGGTAACCCAGTTCGAATTGGGGTTTTGCTAACGATTGGAGGTTTTTAGAAGGTATTCCAGTTCAAATTGGGGGTTTTGTTAATGATTCTGATGGTATTTAGAAGGTAACCCAGTTGGAATTAGTCTCAATTGGAATGATTCTAGACATAAAATTTTGGAATTAGTCTCTTTTGCTATTCACAGGGCCTCTTTCTCCATCGACAATTGCTGAAGGGAAAAACTGCACTCCTGGTGTTCGACTAAATGCCCTTAAGAACCAAGTGAGACTACTAACTAAAATTTTGAAGAATGACATCAGTATTACTCTCGATTTATCATCTCATTGTATACTTCATCTAGTATAAGATTGTTCAACTCTTACATCTACCACACTAAAATGTCAGTTTATATAGCCATGACTCTATTGTCCTAATATATGAAACAATTATATATACTTTTAATGTTTGAAGCAGACTACATATGTATATGGTTGAAGTTGAGTTCCCTTACTGTATCGTGTCATTTATTATCTTGTTGCCTTACTTCAATGAGTATGATTCTTGATTATACTTTTAAACCAAAATGGTGGTTCTATGGAACTAACTATGGTGAACCATCTTGTGAAGTAAGGCAGGAAAACCTTCTAGAATGATTATGAACCCAAAGAAGTCATGTTGACTATGTCAAAGGTAAAATCATGTCTTTCTGTTTATATGGAATCATTTTGTTTTTGTAGTGTCATTGGTTTAAAAGAATCAGGTTTTCATGTCTATGTCTTTTTTTTTTTTTCATGTCTATGTCTATGTTTCCTCTCTAAGTCTCAGTTGTAGTATGAGATGACTTAATGTTGAACTTCAGAGGAGGAAATCTGAAACAAGATAATTGACAGCTCCAAGGAGGTTAACTGTGACATTCTGTAAGTTGTGATTACCTATCATATAAGTTTCTATTTGTTATCTTATCATGATTCTATTTGGTTGTCTGATTATGTATTTTTTTAGGATATTACACCCAAAGGATAGATATACATTTGTCTATATGGAATTCTTTTGATTGTCAAGATTCTTTGATAGTGCTTGACAATCAAAAGAATTGATTATGCAAGTCTTTGAGATAATAATTTGTGGGTCACAATTGGGTTTCACATGAGATGACCAAAAAGAAATATGTGGGTTAAAAAGCAGCTCTTCCAGGTGGAGTGCTCCATGCCGTAAGATGTATTTTACCCTACAATTTCAATTTTTTTATGTAATTAGTTGATGTTCAGTGATTTCTCAAGTACGGTCTAGAAGTGTAGGAGCTGTGAAATTTGCAACAGTTGGTAGGCATTGATGTGTATTGCAAAGAATCAGGGAAGGTAATTACACCTTGAAAATGTAAGATTATCTCCAATTCAGTTCTCAAGTTCGAAACCATAAATGCAATGAGCTATTACATCTTTATAGAGAATCAAAAGATTTTAAAGCTCCATTGGATTTTCCAGATGTAGCTTTTTGGCCTCACATGTATGCTGAATCTTGAAAAGGTTTGCAATTATTTTTATGGGCATTCTTAATTTTTTTTTTTTGTAGACAAGCAATATGGTCATAAAACTCTGCCTGTGAAAATTTTTGTCTAGTAATGTATTGTAATAAATGGTTTGATATGGCAAGTGTTTTCTTGGTCTATGTTAGCTTCTGTGGCAATTCATTCAACTGTATGTTAGTTTGTATTTGGTTTCTGTGTTCTTTAAGTACAACTTACTTAAGTTATGTGTCTCTGATTTGAGGACTTTCTAGTTAAGAGGACTTTCTAGACGCCACTATTGCAGTTGCTAATATTTGGTTTGATGTCTTTTTATGTTATAGCTTATATGTCTCTTTAGAACAAGCAACTCTTTGTAAAATATGTTGATTTTTGGTAAATGAATTTAAGATTTCTGAATCATGTTGTGCAAATGTTTTTGTTGAGACATTAAATTCTCATAAAATTGACATCCAAATCAAAATCAGACAACAGATAATCCTATGGACTCTGATGTCTCTACATCTTTCAAAGAACATTTATATGTCGTCTTAAAATAAAAGATCATATCATATGTTGTCTGAGATATATATCAAACGACAGATAAATGACGTTTGAATTTGTGTGAGACGACATACATTATATCTCAGACGACAGATAAGTGACGTTTGAATTGGTGTGAGATGACATACAGTTGCTCACTTTTAGTCTAAAAGTAATTTCAACGATACGTTTATGTCGTTATAACCAATGTCTAACGACATAAAGTTAGAGTTTGTTGCAAATCCAGATGCACACAGACGACAAATAGTTAATATTGTCTGTCGTATAACGTCTATCAGACGACGGGCTCGATAGACGACACACATAAAAATGATCAGACGACGGGCAATGCCTATCGTCTGAAGGCAAAATTGACGTAGTGAGCCTTCGTGCTCCCCACAAATCACAACATCTCCCAATTTATATTTACTAATCTAAGAAAAATCCTATAACCAACAATTCATAGGTTCAGAGCAATTCTAACAGTGAAGAGAAGATATATATAAGCAGAAGCTATACGATGGACTATGCCTCAACTTCATGTACGTCCGACCTCAATTATACTAACATGCAAACTAGGCATTTAAAACCGAATGGCTCAGAGGAGAAGTAATTGAAAACGTTAGAATGAGTGGACAAAAATAAATTTAATAACAAAAACAAATAAAAATTATTTATGCTTTTCCAATTTTAATCTCCTCAGGAAAATTTCGATGCACGCAGTAAATAGATAAACTCTTAACTCAGAAAATGCTTCCAGCGATAGAACTTTTAACTCATAAAATATCGAGCTTCTCAAGCTCTAATAAAAATCAATATGTATTTACACACGCTCATATCCCCTACATAAATTTATGGATTTAAAGAAATTTATGGATTTAAAGAAATTTATATAGGGCTACTACGCTCGCGTCTAACGCTCGCGTCACACCATAATACGGTTCTTCACTGCGCCATTAAGGTGGACAGACGGGTGTATATATACATATCCATACCCCCTATATGAATTAAACACTCATATAAAACTACTACGCTTGCGTCTCACGCTCACGTCACACCATAATGGCGGCTAATTGCTACACCATTAAGGCGGACATACACGTATAGCTAGCTAGCATTTATATACATACTCTCCTCATAAATATACATATATATACACCGAAAATCTCATTTTCGGAAATTCTCACAATAGCGAAGTTAATAAATAAAATAAGAACATTTATCTCCGAAAATAACTTCGCAAAAAACAACTCACGAGAGAGAAACAAATTCCACAAATTAATTACCAATAAAATCATTCATTTAAAATAAATCTATGCGTGCATTAAATTTAAAAGAAAATTTCACTCACAGTGATTTAGTTATTTATTGCCAAGTAGAGGCTTCCTAAGTCAATTGCCCAACAACTTCCTATGGCAAGCATTTACGTCCATAGGCACGTACTTGAGTCATTTAATTAGACAATTAACCTAAACCGTAAATTAATAATCTCAATTACTTCCAGATTAACAGTTATCTATAGCCTTAGCCAATAGTCTAATCCAAGACTTAAGACTAGTCTCTAAATAAAATTACATTGATTATTCCCAAATACTTTCCCTAACCAATCAAACTCCACTTTGAGATATGGATGCTTCATCTCTTGACAACATTTAATTCCAACAACCATTTTACTAATTCAATTATTTGTTTCACTTGAAATCAATTAGTTCTTAAATAAGAAGAAACCTTTTTACTAAATCCATTCTTCATTTATCCAATTTTTATAATCCGAGAAATCCTCAATCATAACACACCTTTGTTTCTTCATCCATACAATCCTCATTTACTTCCTCTCTACACAACTTTCCACCATAAATCACTAAAGGCACCCAAAAATGGGTTTCCGTAAATAAAAAGTTCTCAAAAAGGAAAAGTCTCCCTAAATAGAAACTTTCTTAAAATGACCGATTTTACTAATTCGGAAACTACCACTTGACTTAGAAAGAAAACCTTGAGAACTACCTTCTCGGCTCTCTGCCGGATTCTGCTACCCTCGCCGGAATATTCTGTCTGATTCCAGCAGCTTACCGGAATTTCGTCATAGTCTCCCTATATCCACCAATCTCCAAGTTATCGACATACAATCAACCAAAACACCCAACTCAGCAACCAACTTCGATTTCAGCATTTAATTAACACGAAAACTTCACGGTAACTAAATCACAAAGTTTACCTTCAGCCTACCCCTAAATTGAGAGTCCAGCAGCTTCTCCTTGCCGGCAGTAACTTCTCGCCGGAATCCGGGTTCGGGTTTTGCTCAACACAACAGCAGGCAACACCTCAAGTCTCCACACGCGTTCGTCTTGGTCTCTTGCTGCTCAATAGGTCGTCGGGAAGGAGACGTTAGTTACCGGGAAGCCTCATCGGCTTCAGCTGCAGCCACTTGCCGGAAAAAACTTCAACGTCCAGAGGAAGGGACCATTCGAGTTAGGGCTCGAATTAATGAAAGAGAACACCAACTTGTGAAGGAAGAGAGGAAGAGAAGACTCACCATGGCCTTAGAAGGTCGCATCGCCGCCTGGGCTTGCCGGAATTCTTCGGATTCCGATGAACACAGTTGTGTTCTTCCACTTCGATCTCTTCCCTGTGTGGATGCCAATCGGATTTTAGGGTTGGGTTTGGAAATAGGGATGGAGACGATCCATTTTAGACTGCTGAGGCGGCGACTAGTGGTCGGTGACGGCCGGAAATGCGACGGAGGTGGGCTGGTGCAGCAGAGAGAGAGAGAGAGAGAGAGAGAGAGAGAGAGAGAGAGAGAGAGAGAAAGAAGGGAGAGAGTCCGGAGCTCGGGTCAACGCCCCTTGTGGCTTTTGATCGAAGTCAACACCACTTTCCCCTTTATACTTGAACCAATGGCCAAGATCAAAACCCTAGTTGATCAAATGGCCCAGATTAAAAGTTATAATCTAAGTTCAGAAAATTAATTCTAATACCAAACTTTCAGTAAATCGTAGAAAATAGCCCGAAGCTCCGTAAAATAATCCGAAGACACCGGTGAACTCGTGTCAACTTGCACTTCGACATTGGAGTCTTAAAAGAAGAATTTGACATTTCGAGAAAAATTCGAAAATAAACTTTAATGCTAATTTTACTAAGTTACCGAACATGGTTAAATTTCTCAGTAACTCGTAGAAAACCCGGTAACTAGGTAAAATTAGGTCTGGGGTGTTACATATTAAACAATCTTAACCATTGCATTTATAGATACTTTGATTTTAAATAATCAAATAGTGTTATAACACGACTATATTTATATTTAGGGGTGTCGATTTCGACACGAGTTGATAACACGACTCAAAATTTGCACGAACTAAAAAAAGTTGAACTCGCACAATTAAAAAGTGGGTCAGCGACGTGTCAATCCTCAATGACCCATTTAATAAATAGGTCAACCACATACATGGTTTCTATTGTTGAGAGTTCAATGGCTAAAATCTAAGTTTTTGACACCCTTAGTTGCCTTCGTTCTCAATGGGGTCACATCTCGCTCTTCTAGCAAGGTGTACTTCCTTAGCTATGGTCATGATCTTGGTTAATGTTACAGTTACGGTTACTAGTACAATTATATTGCTTTCGTGACATAAACAGTGGCTCGATGTCGTTCGACATTAAGTCACATATTTTTTCTCTCAATATTGATGCGTTATAACTTCCCCATATTCTTGATTTTCTTAATTTTGAGGAAGATTTGGTTGTTTTGCTCTAACATATTCTCTAAAACTTTCTCCAAAATAGGGAATGTAATGAGAGAGAAAACCAAATTACATATATTTGCAGCAAAGTTTATAATTTTTTAAAAGAATTTGGGGAATGATTATGGAATCTCTAAAATGGGATATTCATTGTTTTTTCTAGGGGTGGGCACGAGTTGGTGTGGTGCGGGTTATGGCTCAAACCTAATATAATCCATTTTAAATGGTTTGACAGTTCTTCAAACCATAACTTTGAAAAGTCTAATCCACATATTGGGGTGACCTGCTTTCAAGTTTGGTTTCCAATTGGATTTGGAATTAACCCATATTCTATTTGGCCAAATTACTAGGCCCACAAATAAAACATATACCAAGCTATTTAGGCTTTAAATCACATATATGTATTACAAATAATGAAATAAATTAAACCGGTGCGAGTTGGTTTAAATCGGATTGGAGTTTTCCTAATCGTAATCCAGTCCGCTTTCATGCGGGTTGAAGTTTTACCAATCCTAATCTGATCCACTACAACCAGCGCAGTTTGCATTATGTATTGAACGCGGTATGGTGCGGTACCACATTTTCGATCTGAAGTGCCCATCCCTAGGTTTTTCATTATAAATATGTTTGCGCATTTTGTTATGATTTCTTGCTTTCTTTCGACGTTGTTGCATCGCTTTGCTTTTCAATAATAAAAAGGAAAATAAAAAAAAACTTTATTTTCATAATTACACATAAGAAATTAATGTGATTACATGTGACGGTTGCCATCTCATTTACCCAAAAGGTCATAAACAAAGAATCCTCCTCTCTTGAGACATTAAGAGAGAAGGATTAAAAAACATAAGAGACGCTCCACAAAAAGCGGAGCGAGCATCCCAAAACCTAGGGTTTTGGCGCTAGGCGGCGGTGAACTCTGACTGCGGGCTCTTTGACTACATCTCATCCCGGTGAGGTGCTCAGACCTGTATTGGGCGAGTCTGATTTGAAGCGAGATGGCGAACGTTAGAGGCAGTCTAGGATCGCGTCGGAGAACAGAAGCAAGTGGCCCCTGTATCGCATTGGTGATTGAGAAGGCGGTGTGAGTTTGTTGGAGGCACCGTCGTTGGAGGAGGTGGTGTGGTGTCTAGGCAGAGGAACTGCGAGAGGTCGAGGCTGGGAGGTTGGTATTGAGAGGCAAATCATGCTTCTCTCTTTAATCTTCTTGAAGAAGATCTGAAAACTTAGCCCTTCTAGGCGAGGTAGCGTTCGCTAGGGGCGGATATGATGTTGTGGTGGGGGCCAACAGATTAAAGTGGTGAATGGAGGCTCCTCCAAAATTTTCAGCGACAGTGGAGTCTGAAGGGGAAGAAGGGGGACTGGATGGGTCTGGGCCTCAATTCTTTTGGGTTGCTGTTTAGTAGTTTGGAAGGTTGGGCTTTGAGTCTTTTAGTCTTTCTTCCTTCATATTTAGGCTAGACCTTCGTTAGGCTTTCGTAGGAGTGACATCTCTAGTTTATATTATTGTTCGGTCGCAGCTGTTCGAGTGGAAACGTACACCAATGAGTATTAGACATCATACTCATGTGGACGGTTGCTTTGCCTTATAGTTGTATATGACTAAAGATTATATTTAATATCGCTTTTTAATTGCCATATCAACTTTTTTTGATGTAGTTTTAAGGTTATTTTTTAATTCTTAGATGTAGCTCGTATTTAGTTTTCTAGCTATGTTGTTTGTATGGACTTCAAACTATTCATGCTTGATTTTTTGGTCGTCATAATCTTTGATCAATAGAACTATCTCATTTCACCTCAAAAAAAAAATCCTCCTCTCTTGAAAACGTAACGTTTTAACCAAAATCCAAGTACAATCTATTGAAAATAAATAAATAAATAAATAAAAACCCAAAAGGGCGTATAGATTCTAGACCAAAAAGAAAAAAGAAAAAGAAAAAATACACAAAACCTACCACCAAACCAAAAAGCAGTCATCAGGTTGTTCTTCCTATACCTCTTCCAAGGTTGCTGCTAATATGAAGTTCGAAGGAGATGTCACTCTAAACTCATTGGTTCGCCAGTTCCAACGTGGGTTTACCACACTCTCTCGTTCTTCTGGTCTTCACTTATCTGTGGCTGGTCTTGTGGGTATTGCTGGCCTCGTTCTGGCTTTCGAAGACTCCAAATTGGGCAAGCTCAGCAACTTACAGTGGCTACCCAAGAACCATCATGGTGAACCCAACTTGCTTTTGGTGCCTGGCTTGCAAAACCTCGGGAAAAATTGTTTCTTGAATGTGATTTTGCAGGTATATTCAACTTTGAGCTTGTTGGTTTCTCTTGTTTTTGATTGTACAGTGATTGTGTTATGGATTCTGAGCAGGGTTTAGTGAGTTTATGTATTTGGGTTTGGTAAAGTAATTGTTGTTTATGAAAGTTTGAATCTTTGGATATTTCGCAGGCTCTGGCTAGTTGTTCGTACTTTCAACCTTTTCTTGAAAAGATTTTAGAGGAGTCTGAAGTCTTAGCAGTTGAGGATTCCTCAGATTGCGTGCCGCTTACAATATCTTTGGCTGCATTGTTTGAAGGTTAGCATAAATCTTTGGCTATCAAATGTCGTAGTGTTTTTGAAGATAATAGATTTCAGGGTTTTGAGCTTTTTTCTATTAGGAATATGGTGCAAGAGGAATTAATTTGTAGTGTTTTTGTAGAACTATGTGCAGTTGGTGGAGGAAGAGTTGTATTGAGTCCACGGCGAGTGATGTTTGCGATGTCACATTACATTGAGAACTTTGATCTAACTAGTGAGCAGGTTCTACTTTGCCGTTTGAATGACTAAACAACTTGAAAAATCCTGTGACATACTGAATATCTAATACACAGTATTTTGTGCATGTAGGATGCTGCAGAAGCATTTCTTCACCTTCTGTCGTCTTTAAGAGAAGAATTCTCAGATTTTTATTGTCCAAATCAAGGTTCTATAGTGGAAGTCTTAGCCTCTAATGGTAGGATTATTACTCCAAAGAGAGTGGAGAGCCAAAGTGAGCAGGAAAGATGGAAGCAACACTTCTTTGGACCATTTGATGGAATTCTTGGCAGTATCCTAACATGTCGAAGTTGTTCATCGGAGGTGATCATATGAATTTCTGAAGGAACCTCTTGTTTTGAAACACTTACATGAGTTAAACTTTCCCTTATGTTTGCATGTATGTACAATTGGTGTTGCGCAATCAGTACAACTCCGGCAATTGGTAGGGGTCTTACTGTTGAGTTTAGAGAATCAGCTCCTTTGAACTTTCTGCCAATTCCATGTGCATATTTTTTCTTGTTATTGTGTTGGAAGTTTTGTATCTTGTGGTATCATTCTTTTAAGTTGTCCTCTGGTCTTTTAGGTAGGAAATTTTATGTACAAGTTTATTCTTCAGGGTATACTACTTTCACTTGCCACAGTAATGGTCTCCTAGCCTGATTTTATCCTTTGTTTTTCTTTTTTTCAGATATCATTGAACTTTGAATCTTTTCACAGCTTGCCTCTTTCACCGGTGCTTAATGGTGGTGCCACAATTGTATGTGTACTGAAGACTTCCAGTCTTTGATATTGTGTATGTTTGAGTCTATTACTTGACTTTTTCTTATAAATACTTTCTTTTACGGAAGTGATGCCACCTCTTTTCCTTCACTTTATTTCTTATGTTCCCTTATTTCTGTAAAATATTAGATGGCTGGATGTACCTTAGAGGATTGCCTGAAGCAATTCACTGCTGCTGAGCAAGTTCAGAATTACCGCTGCAGCCGTTGTTGGCATATTGCTGCAGTCAAATATTTATTATCTATGGGAGGAAATGAGGTAAATTCCTATTCCAATAGCGGTAATTACTTTGAACTAAGGAAATTAGGGGAACCTTTATAGGATTCTTTTGAAACTGATGACATCACAAATTATATTGAACCTATCAGTTGCTGCAGACTATTTATAGAATACTATCTGAGAACATATCTAGAGTTTGGACAAGACAATAATAAGTTAATAACAGACTTGTTCTACAATGACTCGTTTGTATTTCTGAGTATCTATATGTATGACACATGCTACTTCTTACATCATATGACAAAACATATACTCTTTCACTATTTGCGTAGCGCCATAGGTATTACCCACATCTCCAGAAAAGGGAGGCATTTTTGCAATTTTCTTCCATTTTGTTTGTAGTTTTTCTTTTTCATAAATTTTAAATGTCTTCTCTTGTTTCATTAGATTTTCAAGGTTTATCCCTGAAGTCCTGAAACCTACCGTAGCAAGCAGTGCTAGACTTTTATGGACCCTATACCTTAGACAGAGTAGGCATTTTTTTTCCACAAGAACTGAAAAAACGGAAAAAATAAAGAAAAGGAAAAGAAGAAAGAAGCATGCCAGACCGAAGAAATAAAACATATGCAGCTGGGCCTCTTGGGAATGTCCTCCCTGTGTTGGACTTCTGATAGTTTACTCTTGATGCTTGTACTTTGTAGAGGACTTTTAGTTTAACAAATTTTGCTCTTTGACTGAATTTCTCCATTATGCTGGCCTGAGTTGACCTGTTGAGGTTCTTGTACCTTTATATCGGCTATAAGTGCTGTAAATAATATACTTGTTCTGCTGTTTGCTTTACAGGCAGCAGTTGAAAAGATCGAGTGTTGCACCGAGGAAGATTCCTGTGACTGTCAAAGACTTTTTCATCTAGAAACACTACCATGGTCGAATAGATTTTCACGTACTTTAAAGCAAATAAGTATTGCTCGCTGTCCAAAGGTACGTATACTGATGCTTTACTTGTTTTCATAACATTCAGGTGCGTGTCAGGTGTAAACTAGACTGACTGTTTGTGTATATTCAAAAGTAAAGACTCACAGAATTGGGTGGTTTTTTTATTTCAACATTCTTTCGTAGATAGCCAAATAAAGAAATGGAGAATAGGTTTGATATTGGAAACATCTTGGAGACATGGTTTTATTTGATCTATTAAGTGCAAGTGGCGTTGCGGCCTTATGCACTGAAAACTGAGTATATGAGAGTATATAACAACACAGATACCTCAGCTGCTTTGGCATAATCTTAGAACGAAGAATAAAATGTGGTATGTTATAGGTCTCTAAATTTCTAATGGAGCTAGATTAATTATGACCAATTACTCTAAATATATAGGAGGAATATTCTCTTGGAGCAAGAGGTGTAGATATTGCCATACAGCAATAACACACATTAAGTACCAATCTAACTAACTGATTATGGTCAGTGAGATTTTGTTATGGAGTTTTATAAAATTTTGGTTGCTTTGAGTGAAGCTACCCATAAGCTGAACCAAAATAATTAAGGACTTCTCAATTTACTTGGTGACCCTGTAGAAGGGGAAAGCTGAAAATTTCATTTACAGTTGTCAAGTTATCCTATATCCTGTGTTGTATTTTAATAGCTCATTTGAATATGTTGTCATGTCACTCACACTTCAAAAATTATACAAAAGATACAATACCTTAGGTTGATTTGATTGTATTGGTAAAACTAAGCCTGGATTGGAAATTGAACCGGTATGTGGTTTCCTGGTTGGTTAACCTGTGAATGAGAGGGTAACCTTCTGTAACTCGCAAATTAGCTCTACTTTTCTAACTATCAGTAATGTAAGGTATACTAACAGTTTCATTTTCCTCATAAGGCTTGGGTTATGCACTACAATATCTAAGAACATCAACTGTTATGATTGTGTACTTGCAGATTTTGTGCATTCACCTAAAACGCGTTTCAGTCAATGTATTTGGAGAATTCGTAAAACTTTGGGTATGTAACGTTTCTTGCTTTTGATTAGGTCTGGTACATGATTTTCTCGTGGTATGTTAAGGAACCAAGTGTTTCAAATGGAATTTCAAACAAGGCGACATATGTTACCAATTTCTTTTTCCAATTGAAAACATATGTATGCCATTCTGCCGTTTTCTTCCTCTGTTTTACAATTGTCTTGCCCATTTTATTTAATAATAAACATATGTTCCTTATCGTACTGATTTATGATTGTAGGGCCATATTTCTTTTCCATTGGTTTTGGACCTTTCAAGTTTCATGACAAGTGGGGTGGGAATAAAGAGTGGGGAGAAAAACTGGAAAACTGGACGAGTCCAACTACAAAGTGAAAACCCTAGTCCTCAGCCCAATCATTTCAACTTAGAGTATGATCCAAGAAGGTTAAATATTGTCCAGGGACTAGCAAGAGGATGCACCTACCAAGAGGTATTAGCTTCGGATTTATCTCAGTTCACTGCAAATGCACAAGAGTCATCACGATAATTCAACTTCCCCTCTATTGGAGGCTTTTCAAACACCACAACCAGGCACAGACCAGTTAGAAACAGCAATTTGTTTTTACTTTTCCAATATATCTTGTTGTGTGATGAATATCGATCTCCTAGGTTGGGTGCTGACGTTTTCTTTACCCGGTGCAGTTGAATACGAGTTGTGACTCAGTTCCTTTGGATACGTGTTTGTACCATCTTGTTGCTGTTGTGGAGCACTTTGGAAGAGCCGGAAGTGGGCATTACACTGTTTATAGAAGTGTCTGGGCTGATTTATGTGGGGAACAACCTGGTGATCAATTTGACGCTTCTACTCCCCGCTGGTTTTCTATTTCAGATGCAGAGGTGTGCAGTGTGTCAAAGGAACATGTTCTTGGTGCAGAAGCTAGCTTGCTTTTCTATGAAAGGTATCAAGGCTAGAGTGCCTAAAAGATCATGTTATTCTGAGTAACGGGAACTGCATTTTATTCCAGAAAGCTCAAAGCTGATGCTTCACATGTGAGTTTAGGAAAATCATGTTAAGATAGCAAGGGCACTGCTGATACTTCTGCAACTCGAGTGGGCTGCAGATGTCCAATGAGGCTAGTTCTTTGACTACAAAAACCTCAATTTTGAAATTGTGACAAGGGGAGTACTTGTTTGAAATGTACTACCCTGCATACTAACTATACCTCAGCAGTTGAATTCTGCCGACCAAGGAAAGAAAAAACACAGAATTTATGGAAAATATACTTTAACTGAATCATATGCTATTTGTGAGTTTGTTGAAGCCTCGTTCTAGAGTACGTCGTCGGCAAAGGGTGATCTACTTTACTTAACCTATTTAACGACAATTGCATCGGCAGAAATGTATTCTACAAACTTTTTACCTAGCCGAAAAACTAGTAGGCAAATGCTGTTCTACCAAATTTTGTCTTGTTAAACCTGATCGGTTCCTTTGTATTGGATGAAAAACCTTTTTTATTTTTTAATTTTTTTTTCACCATTCTTTCGGATTGTTTGCGGTATCCCAAAGACTTTTTAGGCCCAATGACTAATCTGTTGGGGCCTGTCAACCAACAGGACATTGCAGATCCTCTCTAGCCACATTTATAATTCAGCAATAACATAAAGTAACGCCAGCGAACCCATGACATGAGGGTTTTATATCATCAAGTTCTTGTGATGGGACCTAATGCATTCGCTGCACTACTTACCGTGGTTCAAACTAATCTTATTTGACAACACAATATAACACATAGTTGTGAACCTTAGGAAGGATTTTGTAGGTCCTAATTAATTCGACATCAGCAACATCTTTAAGAAGGTACTCAATCAATATGGAGTATTATTGGAATTCATCTACAAACTGATTCAAAAATCTGAAGGCAGTTAAATCTTCTAGCTGATTCCGAAAATTGGCTAGGGCCGACTAGGTAGTATTCATTCATACATTTTAATTAGCTCTCTCCATATCTAAGCTTTTTAGAATTGTCAAGTGACTTGCACTGTTGCACATCATACTTGAACTCTCCAACCATGTTAGCTTTAAACTCCCCAGATCTCCCATCGAGCTATTGAGAACTTAATTGAGAGTTGAAGCTCGTATATATGCATATCTCTAACATGGAATTCTGATCTCCTTGTAATCAGCTATTATATTTAGAAATATATGTTCAAAATGAATGTAAATATTGTGGATATTATTCTGGTATATTCATCGGTTCATATCGAAAAAGGATCAAGCAGTGATTCATCGATAGCTTACTAGCAGCATCAAGTATCACTTAGCAAGGGTATCATAGATAGCTACGTTCAAGAGTAATGATCCAAGTGGCTCATGAAAGGATCAAGCAGTGATTCATTCAACAGTTGGACTTTAGTATGAAGTTATGAAATGTATGCTACATATATGAGCTATAGTCTTTGAAAAATGTTCATATCGAATTATCGATCGCATCTCTAAGAAACAGGAATATGTAGAACCTTGATTAGCGTACGTATTCAAGCACCAGATTAGAGTATTTCCAGCGACGTTTCTCAGTCAAGGCCTACCAGTAATCTCATAAAATAACAAGCTAGCTACGTAGATTATCGAAATTTCCAACAGGCTAGGTTTTCATCTTACAACCAACTAATCAAGCGGACATATAAGATTATATGCTCGATATGTGTCTAAATGAATCATATATCTTGCTCTGAGGCAAAAGATATACATGTCTTAGGAAGTTAACTAGTCTGGATATATATAAAGAATACATATAGATTATTGCGCTATCTGGTAATAACTTCATTCATGAATTTCCATATGGAAGCGCAATCCTTTTTATATACAAAAGACCCCTCGATCTGGCATATATAGATAGAGCACAGTAGCTCACAACTGTCTATCTATGGCTCTGTATATTATCTCTAAGCATGTATAGTTTCATGACTTTCCATTCCTAACAAAATAGGAAGGAGCATAGATCGCGACTAAACTAAAATAACCTTTCAGTACTCTTAAACATGTATAGTACTTAAACAATAAGCTAGGTTGCTCTATACCTAGTTGTGGATTGGAGGCTTTTTACTTGCTGGACTGTAATCCATAGCCAGTAAATCAGTACTCTCATCTGGTACTACTCCATCATCTTCTTTGATCCCATGTTTCAAGGTTTCATCGTGGCTCTTCTCATCAGATCTATTGTTACTCCGCGCCACTCCCAAACTTCGTGCTGCTGCAAATTACAAAGCCAAGATGCACACAATTAGGATTAGTTTACTTCTGCACTATCAGAGAGAGCTCATCAACTGACAGTTTACAAACCAGGAATTTACCTTCAGTAGTTGTGATAGTGATGAAGCAAAGCAAGATTAAAGCCACAAGAACAAGGTGCTTGTATCGTATCACAGCTGCCATTTGTAGGTATCTGATATATTCAAGTATGTGCTGATCTTTTTAGTTCCTGGATATATAGCTTATCAGAGCACTTAGTTGTGAATGGATATGGAGTAGGTTCTTCCTTATATAGACTTGTAGAGAGGGATGAACAGTATTTTGCTGGCAATGGACTACGACTTGATATAATTGCAATTCTGTTGTGAGCAGCAATAAGGTCGTGTTGAGTCACCATCAA
This sequence comes from Fragaria iinumae, assembly GCA_009720345.1. Lineage (NCBI taxonomy): Eukaryota > Viridiplantae > Streptophyta > Magnoliopsida > Rosales > Rosaceae > Fragaria > Fragaria iinumae. The sequence goes on along the minus strand of CM019117.1, from coordinate 15,960,892 downwards.
TGTCTCCTACTGTCTGCTCTTGAAATGATAGCTTAATTAGCTTGGACACAAGACGCTCCGATCCTTAGGCTATAAGTGTGAATATCCATTGGTAACTACTCAAGTAAATCAAAGAGGTCGGCACAGTGTCAAAGAAGGAAGATGCCTGCCCTTATGCCCTAGACCATATGAATGCTTCTTTTTTTTATCTAGCTAGACGGATTATTTTGTACATCGGATTAATTTTACCACGGGACAACGTCAAGTGCGTGGTGTACCCACAAGTTTTTGCTTGACACACATTTGCGTGGCCACTTCGTTTACAGCCTAATGACTAGAGAAGAGTTTATGACCCCGTCTTACCTTTGCTTCTCAAGATGGAGCAGAGCATAGCAATGTGGGTTGTAGGGTTTGCGAGGCACAATAAGGAGCGCTGGTATTGTTTTTAGCCACAAAAAGTTGGCAGAAGGAGTTTCTTGTTTGGATTCGATGTAAGAAAAACTTTGGCTTATCTGATTTCAATCGATTCGATTTATTTTTGAAAGGGATTTTGAGTTGATTATATTTCATAAAGATGCATGGTTCTTTGCATCTGAGAAAACCCTAGTTAGACTCTCCTCCCGTACGTATGTATTGAATTGTTAATAAAAGAATAAGCACTCCATGCATGGACTAAACTCATGAGAAACTGATAACTCAAGGTTTGAATGCATATATTCAGACTAAAACACAAGTAATAGATGCAGTTGATCGAAGCTTAGTTTGGATTCAAGCAAAAAGACCAGTAGATTGAATTAACATACCAAAAGTTGTAAGGCCTAAGGGAACTAACATGTAGTCTAATAACGAGACAATTATGTTTAACGAGAATATTGTTGTTCCTGCTGCATGATGATGAGCCTGCATCTTCATATTGTTGTTGCTGCTGCATCTTCATATATATTAGCCATGCCTTAGACATTATTATCATTCTAGCTTTATAATTGACAATTTCTGCTGGGTGAAGACAGATTTCGCATAGCCCTCTCCCTTAGACACAAGTTTTAGTCAAGTAATGCGGACAAACTCATGTACCTGTAAACCATTTTTGACCTCCTTCAGAGCAGACCATAATTCCCCACTAATCAATAACTAACTTCCAAATATAAATATATCATCAAGTAGTGGAAGATATTCATGCATCCAGTGATCGAAGGATCTAGGTGATGAAATGCTTCCAAACTATCCGCGTATACCCGGTGGTTAACAAACAACATCAAACTTATGTAGGCAGCACATTACATCCTAGATAAATCTTAGTTGATCCATTTCCTATAGGATTGAATTCCTGAATATTCTAGGCAAGGAACTAATTATCGATCATCAAAAATTATCAGCAACTAACACCAGTTTACTGTACGAATCCTAAAAACCTATTAGCTAATAATTAAACTAAGATGCATGCGATCAAACACTAAAAGGAAAAATATCAAATGGGACTTAACTCGAGAAATTACAAAGATTAATTCACCCGTATTAGTATAGCTAGTAAGAAAATGGAATTAAAACCCTAGTTCGATTCGTTCATAATGAACTATCTAGCAAATTACAGGTGCATATGTAAGTAGCTCACTAAGTGATGGATTAATCATGGAAGAAACCATGCATTAAATTATGAAGGGAGAAGATCCAACATAGATCGTTTTCGGATTAGCTGGAAGAATGAACATTGTTATGTAAGAAAATCACGTGGGAAGCAGATGGTTCATGTTTTGTCTATTTTGTGTCCCTTGATTGCTTTTGCTTGTCCGCAATATATATGAACACACACCAAACATGGCCTGTTTTGTCAATCAGAGCTCTACATGTATCATCATATCATACATATAGTGATCGAAAAATCGACGTACTGCTGAGAATATTGTTAATGTTGATCGATCATACTACCCCAAACTAGCAAACCGGCCCTATGATATCAGTAACGGAGAGCAAGTTTTTAGTTTAATTTGTGTCATGGCTTGCGTTTGATCTATTGCTCTCTTATGCTTCCATTTAATTTGAGTTCCATTTTCTCTAGTGCTTGCTTTCAAATTCCCAAAACCCCAGTATCGGTAAGGGTATAAAATTTTCATGCATGTTTAGTTCTTTGTTTCTACATGGATGTCTAACTTTAAAAGTTTTGGTTCCGTAACAGATTCTCTAAATTGGATCCTCAACCATTTTGGTGAGCTTGTTCAGTTTTTTATATATTAATTTTACCAGCTCAAGCAAACTCTTAAAATGTTAAATTAATATTATTCTTCAAATGAAGATTAAATAGTTTAAATGTATTTATATATCACATAATTTTTTAAAAAAGAAATGTATTAAATTATAGAGAGACTCATCTCGCTCTTTATATTTAGAGAGCGAGATAACTAAAAGTTAAAATACAGATCCTCATCTCGCTCATCTCGTTTAAGATATAAGGTTTGGGGTTGTGGTCATACTACATGAAATATCGTCTTAGCCGACGAAAAAGAATAATTCCGTCGGCTAAGTTCATCTTCGTCGACGGAAACATAACCGTCGTATAGGACACAACAACCGTTGCCTAAGATCTATTTAGGCGACAGAAAATGACTGTCGAAGATGTCCGTCGACTGAGATATTCCTATCCGACGAAACAGAATTCGTCGTCTAAGTTCCGTCGGTAAGGATGGTCTTGTGCAACGAACCATTTTTCGTTGGCTTAGTGAGTCCTGGGCGACGAACCCTGTGCCGTTGGCTAAGTCATTCTTGGGCGACAAATATGTCTTTCTTAGCAGACGCTTTGTTCCGTCGACTAAGAAATGACATTATTGCCTGACACAACGCAGAACGAATATATTTCTTTGCCGACGCCTTTTTTCTTAGGTGACAGAATATTCTGTCGGCTAAGTAAACACATCATTAATTTATACAACTTCTGCCCAGAAGAGAACACAGATGAAGGCCATTATTAAATCTAGTTTTGGATTCTTGAAGAGAATGAATAAATCTAGTTTTGGAAGCTTTTCTTCATGAATTTGATCGATCTTCAAGAGTTGTTTCTCTCCTAATTGGTATGTAACTACTTTAATTCATTTACTTTCATCATTTAGGCATATTTTCCGGCGATTTTGCCGGTCCAATTTTGATGGAATGTTGCTTACTTATGAGGATAATATAATTACTGGATTGCTTGATGCATGCATGATATATGTAACTTTGATAGTGTATATACATGTTGAAATTAAGGATGAAATTTTTGCAGTGTATATATATAGCTTTTTTGTGTATAATATGTTTGTATAATATATGTGTGTATAATATTATGTTTGTATATATATATACAGGCCGGATGTGGAGCGCACGTCCGCCACTGTCCTTAAAGTGCGGATGTGCCTCCATTTGCCACCGTCTGGCGCCGACTACGGCGCGCCTCCACCCGAGCGGACTCCAGCAGCGTCCCCAACCACTTTCCCTCCTCGGCGAGTCCGCCGAATTCCAGTTTTCCGGTGAGATCACCCAAAACTTCAAACAAGATCGATCTCGCCGGAAAACTGGAATTCGACGGACTCGCCGGGGAGGGAAAGTGGTCGGGGACGCTGCTGGAGTCCGCTGGGGTGGAGGCGCGCCGTTGTCGGCGCCGTCTGGTGGCGAATGGCGGCACGTCCGCACTTTAAGGACTGTGCGGACGTGCGCTCTACATTGTTTTCGTGTGTGTGTGTGTGTGTGTGTGTACAGGCCTGTTCTGGTGCAGACGTTTCTCCGTTCTCCACCGGACGGCTCCGACGAAGAAGTGCCTCCACCCCAGCGGATTTCTGCAGCGTCCCCGATCACTTTCTCTCCCCGGCGAGTTCGCCGAATTCCAGTTTTCCGGCGAGATCACCCAAAACTTCAAATCCAATCGATCTCGTCGGAAAACTGGAATTCGGCGGACTCGCCGGGGAGAGAAAGTGATCGGGGACGCTGCTGGAGTCTGCTAGGTTGGAGGCACGCTGTCTGATGGAGAACGGAGGGACGTCGGCACTTTAAGCCGAGTGCGGACGTCCGCTTTGGAACATTTCTATATATATATATATATATATATATATATCTTTAGTTTTTGTATGTATGATTAATAATTATGTGAATAATATGTTTATCAAATTTTTGTTTTCATGCAAATCATTTGTGTATTCAAATGATAAAAAATAAAATGATGAATCATGTAATTAAGAATTATAATATTCTTATACATTCATCAATATATTGTCACCCTTAAAAATTCCGTTTGAAAACCATTATGTTACGACTGTGTCTAACAAAATGTTTTTCGAATTGTCCCATATTTGGACAGTTTGGGAGCATATGACATTGAGATTCCGTTTGTTGTTGGTGTGTTTCGTTTTCGGTTGTGGGTATATATATTTTGACAGGATATTCCTTTATTGTTCCTCGAGTGCATACTAGGTATAGATATTCGTGCACTTGGGGAACTGTAGGGAGATGCTGCCGAAATTTTTTCACATATGCGAATTCGAAACGCCACAACAACAAACGAAATCACAATGTCATGTGCTCTCAAACGGGATTAGGGCCCTAACCGGAGGTATAAGGTGAAGATTAAGCGATATGAATAACGTACATTAATAGATCTAGATCAAAATTTCTTAGTCGATGGATAGAGATCGGGCTTTAGTTTGCTCTTCAGTTCCTTCTCGGTTTGATTCTCTTTAATTTTCTGTAATACTTGATACAACACATCTCTTCCTTGATTTTCTTCCAGTTTGATACTTGGATGTTTGTTTTACTCTTTTTCAGGTCTTTTCTTTACTCTAGAATGCTTCCAGTTTTTGTTATGCTCATATATGTTCAAGTGTGAAAAATTATTGAGGGTCTGTAATTTTCCTTACTAGAGCAACCAAAGTTTCTGGATGATTGTTATTACTTAGATACTTTTCAAGCATCCTCTAATGACATAATGAGATAGTAAACTCTCAAGTATGAAAAATTATTGAGGGTCAATAATTTTCCTGAACAGAGCAACCAAAGTTTACTAACCCCCAATAACCACCATGTAACAAAAAAAAACTGAAACTGACAATCAAAGATAACTGAAACTGACAGAGAGATCAAAGGAATAGACCAAAATAAAAGAACAAGTTCTGGCACTGAAATTCAAGATAATTCATATGTTCTTGCAACACTACCAAAATACTATATATTTTCACATTTTTCAAGATCCTACATCTAAAGTGGCTCTATTCTTTTTTCTATATTGATGTCCATGAACTTTAGTAGCATTTTCTTCCTCATTTCATTACCACCATCTTCTGTCGGTTTTTTCCCTTGACATAGGCTCTCTATAAAGTGGAGCAAAAATAGTTCACAGTTTGACCTACAATGTATTAAGAAACAGTGTTACTAAATTTTTGACCCCAATAAAACAGTTTAAAGGAAGTTTAAAGGTACTTACGATGTTTTCTTTTGCTGCGGGCAGGATAAGACATCAATGAGCTAATATCTTTCTTGATAAACGTTTTGGTTCAGCATCCATCTTCTTGTTCTTTTCTCTTCAGCACTCATCATCGAGTAACCGTCAACCTCTATTCCTTGGCTGTCCTGCTCGCCATAGTTTTCCCTCTATTCCTCAAGGTCCAAGTCTTGGCTGAGAGGGTATATGGTGGAATCATATACGCGTTTGACGAACACCATAATGTGCTTCACCTGTTGGCTCCAACACACAAATAAATTACAACTCAAACAAACTAAGAGAACAAGCAACAAACAAAACCCAGTAGAAGTTTACTGCCCCCAGTAAACTTTTTACCCTAATAAATTAGTTACAACTCACCACTGCCATTGCATTCTGAAAGTGGATGTTGGTGTCGGCAGAGTAATCTTTCCTTGGCGATAGCATTGAGTTCAGGTGATAGAAGCCTCGATCTTTGTTGTTAATCACGACCAAGGTATAGTGGTGGCTGACCCCGTGATGTACTGGAATGAAAACCAAGTCCTTACTAAAGATGGACCACAGAGGATTAATAATGGAAAGCTCTATATCCAATTCATTACATTTGAATTCCCCCTGTTTTCCTCCTCCAGCTAGGAACTCCTTCAATTTTTGTTCATGTACCACCGCCACGCGCTGTATTTATAAAAGCAAGTAGTAAGATTGTGTTAACTAGAAAAACTAACAGAGGAGACCGCGGTGCAGCGGCACGCTACTATTTCAGGTTAGACTACTTACTGCTGCCTCTATGTCTAGGAATCCGACCGAGACCTTCTTCTTTTCCACTTCCTCTTTCAACATTTAGAGGTACACCCTGATTGTCTGCATGTACAACATAAGTCACAAATTACAACAAAGAATACATCTTAGGTTACTCAAACATCAACTTTATTAGGGTTAGTAAGACTAATAATTTTTTCTCACGTTAGATGTAATCTCTCCTTCTTGAATTATTCTCTTCAAGTCGTCTTTGGTAATGTCAATGATACCATCACAACACTCCTAATACCGGAAACTGTGCAGACACAAATAAGTCATAAGCAAGTCAAATCAGGGAATTAATTGTAATGTTATATATAAACTAAGGAATAATAAACTTACTCATCATTCTTGTCCTTGTTCAAATCAAACCAGTTCTTATAGTGATTCGCCACCTTTTCATCCAAGAGCTTCTATGTATTAGTGTTGCAGTTCACTCCATCAATAACAATATCATTCTTCTTTGTTCTTTTTGTTGGCTTTAGCCCTTCAAGGGTGTCATACTCCCATTCTTCTTCTTTCCTCTTTAAATTACCCAGAAGTGAGATCCGCAGAACAAAGGAACACCCCAACTATTATGAATGAAAGAGAGGAAGCCTAGATAATATTAGATGGTAAGTTTTATTCCAGAATTATTGATTTGATTTCATTCTTCCTTCTCCTTTCTATTTCTTTCCTTATTCTTTTTCCTCGGCAATGCTACAAGTTCGTTCTGGTAAACTGAATTATGGGCTGATCTTAATTGGATCGGGAGGACCCAAATGATTTGATTTTGCCAATCTTGTAAGTTGCAAGATGTTTGTTTCGTATTTTAGATTGCGATTTGGTGCATGTCAAAGAAGGAAAAAAAGATCTGGATATATTTTTTTTTTACAGACGTTATGTGCATTTGTGCAGTCGCAGCAATCCTCGAGTTATGTAATTCAATCAGTTCATGTATGTAGATATTAACAGAACTGAATATTCAGATGTGGATATTATGCTTTCATTGAATGCTATTAATCATCTGGTTTTAAGTTTTGTGAAATGCTTTTTGGTGTTGATGGTTTTGGATTTACTTACTATTATGTTGCTTGATCCTACTATCACCAAACATGAGTCAGACTTATGTTCAGAATAAGTCATGTTAAAAGAGTCCATGCTTAATATAGAAATTAGCCATGCTATGACAATCCTGTGAAATAAACATCCCCTTATTGGTTTTAAGCCAAAAGTTGGAGATTCCTTAATAGAGCCAGGTGTACAATAGACAATTAACATTTGTAATTTTGGCATGTGGTGCCATGTAGCATCTCATTTTTATAGCAACACACGTACTGATGCAATGTCCTCCAAAGTGTTAGAAAGTCAAATTCAACGATAATCTGACCTGAAGTAGAAAAATATTACTGTCAAACACAGGACTAAAACTAATCTATACTATCTCTAGCTACGAAGTATGAATTTTAAAATACCTCAGCCTTATGTTCGTATAACTAACATAGAGTCAATGCAAAATGGATAACATTGGCAGGAGGGTATGTTGTATGTATATTTTTGTACACCTAACTTCAATGTCATCAAAATATTTAGTAACTACTCTATGGTCTCAGGGTACCACGTGGCATTACCACGTGGTGGTTCTAGCCAACAATATCATCCAAATTTGGTGGAAAGCATTACAGGGGTTAAAAAATATTACTTATTTTATGAGAACTAATAAAAAATAAGTATATGTTATATAGACCAATGACATTAACACGAACCTCCATGTGTATCATGATCCGGGATCCTATGCGTCATCAAATTTTAACTAGTTGTTAAAAATTGCACGGGGTGGAAAAATCAAATTAAGAAAACCAATTAGGAAAATATGTCACGTTAACCAATGACATTAACTCGCACCATCATGTACGTGTAACATAATCTGAGACCATAAACGTCATAAAACTTTAACTAAGTGTTACTCATTAGCAGGTGAAGAAATCAAATAAATAGAAACAATAAAAAAATAAGTACACATCACACGGACCAATGACATTAAGGTGAACCACCACGTGTATTATAATCTAGAACCTTAAGCGTCATCGGTGTCGTTTTTGGAAAGAGAAAAACGGTTGACAGAGGCAAAGAGGACTAAAAGGAAAGTGGAAAGACTAAAAATCCACCACATAATAAGAACCAAAGTGCCTCATTCTTCTCTTTAAATAATCCAAACTCTTAGCACACAGAGAGTCTCATCTCAAATCAAGAGGACTAAAAGGAAAGTGGAAAGACTAAAAATCCACCACATAATAAGAACCAGAGTGCCTCATTCTTCTCTTTAAATAATCCAAACTCTCAGCACACAGAGAGTCTCATAGATCTCAAATCAAACCCAGCACCAAACTTGTCAGGACCTATCTCGAATTTTACCCTGAAACCTGAGGTAAATCCTGCGGGGTTCACCTTCAAGGAAAATTTACCGAAAATTCGGCATAACCTTCCTTGGAAATGAACAACCCTTACCTGAAAAATCCAACTTGACACTTCTATAACCAAACATCCATCCTCAACACCTGGAGCCTTCCTGCTCCCCAAGTTCATCACATCTCCCAATAAATCAATTACTCAACTAAAATAATCTCACAACCAACAATACTCAAAATTAATTCACTAATTGGTTATCAGAGCATATTTAATAATGAAAGAATAACAATGAATAAAGATTAAGCGGAAGCAGCCTCTGACTATGCCTCAACTCCATGTACGCTCGACCTCATTTAAACTTAGCCTGCACACTGGGGATTTAAAACCAAAAGGTGCAGGGAAAAGTAACTTAAAAACGTTAGAGTGAGTGGACAAAATAATTTAAATAATTTAACAAATACTCAATTTAAATACTTTCTCACATTTCAAACTTTAATAACTTAGCTGCATGCAATTTTTTTGATAAATCATATAACTTAAATCCATAAACCCATAAGAATGGACAAACCAGCCCCTCTGGTTAATCAAATAAAGAAATCTCGTAAAAAGAGATAAACCAACCCCGCTGGTTGATCAAATATATATTTGAGAAGAATAAAATAAGGGAAGAGTTATCACCATGTAAAATGAGTCTCCTAGGCTCAAGTCGGTGCCTCCCAGGCTATAATAGCGTCTCACGCTAAGCGCTCTACTCACCTATTGTGAGTAGCCACTAATAATGGCTAGCTAACAAATAAACATAAATACTGATCGGTTGCTCCCAGGCTATAATAGCGTCCCACGCTAAGTGCTCTATTCACATATGGTGAGTAGCCGCTAATAATGGTTAGCTAGCAATAATCAATATAAGCGACTCTATATTATGGTGACTAAAATCATACAAAATCCTTTAAATCCATGAAACTTCCCCAAGATCATACGAATGGTACGGTTCCCAACCATACTTGAAAATCATCATAAGAAATTATAATAAATTCAATGACGTGTCTCACACGTCAAAATATTCTCAAAACCATATTATAAGCGACATTTAATTAACAAGTAAAAATCATAATTAACATCTCAATCCAAAATACTCGCTAAAACATTATCAAAGTCAAGATTGATATTCCACCAATAATTTCGAAAATTATAAATAGCAAACTACCGAAAATCCCATTTTCGGAAATCTTTTATAAATCTCAAAGTCCACCATTAATGAAATCCGGAATTTATAAAAATATCCAAACTCAAATATCAAATTAATAATCCGAGCTCAAATCCATAAATCTTGACCAACAAATAAATCCATGCATCAAACTCAAATAATTTCCAAGATCATTTCATAAGCCGAAGTTATAATATAAGCTCGGAAAATAAAATAATAAATTATAAAATCTTGCATGCTTATTTATTTAAAACCAAAATGTCCACTCACAAATTTAGGCATAAGCCCGACGATAACCGCATCGCCGCTTAAGAGAGGTTCCCTTCGTATCCTGGCACAATAAATATGCTTAGAACCACTCTTCGATTTAGGAAATTAAATGTTTTAATTTAATCATCGAAATCCTCCCAATTAACCCACTAATAAGCTAATTAGATTTTTACCAAACTTCATCTACAACTTCACTTCATCGGTTTTAGCACTTTAGGACCATAACCAAGAAAATCCAATGGTCGGATTTATTCTATCAACCGCCAATTTCTCCAATCTCTGAAAAATTCCAAACTTCACCAAAACTCCTCCAAAAATTCCAAACTTCATACCATTATATTCCCCTTAATATAACATATTTAAAACCCTAAAAAGCCCCCTTACAGCGGCGGCCGGCGGCCAACTCCGGTGACCCCCAATGACTACCAAATTTTAATAGCATCTTCCTCTCAATATCCCAAACAACTTTCATAACTATCACCAAGTCCAATTTCAAGCTTAAACATGTCAATCGAACAAAAACACAATAAAGAACCCCTAGAAATTCAAACATTCGATTCTCCTTACCTAACTCGTGTTAGAATGTATCCACCTATCTTGGCCGGATGGCGGCGGACGGAAGCGACGAATCCGGCGGGTCGAAACGGGCGTGGGAGAGGGAAGAGAGAGAAGGGAGAGAGAGAGAGAGAGAGAGAGAGAGAGAGAGAGAGAGAGAGAGAGAGAGAGAGAGAGAGAGAGAGAGAGAGAGAGAGAGGGTTGGGCTTCTCTTACCCAGTCCAAACTAAATACCCAACAAAAAAAAGCCTACTAGAATTTACCTCCTTTTACCAAAATAGTAACTTTCGTTTTTAGACCATAACTTCTTCATACAAACTCCGTTTTAAGCGTGCCGCATGTTCACGAACTCTGTTTAACGTTCTTTACAACTTTCATAAAGAAAGTTTTCCCAAATTCCAAACGGAAGAAAAAGTCAACTTTTGGAGTCTTAAATAGTAAACGGTTACTTAAAACGGTAAAAGCCAAAGTAATACAAAAAGTAAATAACAGTAAAATAACTTAAGAACCGGGATGTGACAAAACTAATCCCTCAACCTTCTCAAACTTCAGTGCCCATCCTCGTCAACAATAACAGGTAAGTATCATCGCTTCCCTTGATTTCCTTCTTCTTCTTCCCTATTTTATTGTATTCTCATTTATTTGTGAAATTTTGATTTCTATGTTTCCCAACTTAAATGCAGCAACTGTTGATTCTCCCGACGACCAGGATCTAGGTGACTTCATTCCCATCTTTAATTACCAGTAGACATTCAGAATTAGTGATCATGGGTCGGTCAATTCTGATGGAAGCATGCAACTGTATTGTGCCAAAATGATCGGCTGATGAGCTCATGATCAAATATCAATACATTTCGAGCTTCTTTATTGTTGTTGCATATTTTTCAATCCCTCTTGAGTTGTTATACTTTGTGAAGAAATCGGCAATGTTTCCATATAAATGGGTTCTTGGGCAGTTTAGTGCATTCATTTTGTTGTGCGGCATCACACATCTGATTAGCTTGTGGAATTTCAACAGCCATTCTAGGACGGTGACTATAGTCATGACTACTGCTAAGGTTCTGACTGCTGTGGTGTCTTGCGCCCCCAAACCATATATGATAGGGGGCTTTTTATACACATTGTTTTTCTTCAATTGACAAGGATGAGGTGGTATCCAAATCATGGTAGTTGTTCAATTACTTGTGCTGATTAAAATCATCACCTTATCATGAATAAAATTATAATATGGATAATATGGATTGCCTATCTTTTTTCTTTTTTTTTTGAATATATAGTCAACCATATATTAAGAATCAGCAAGAAGTGTAAAGATAACCCACCTTGTAGGGCCAAAAATAAGAAGTTACCTATCTTTAGTACTCAAAATCTAACCTAAGCTAGATCCAAGACCTAAGTACACCACCACCTTTAGGGGACAATTGAGCACAATTATTTCAACAAACTCCAAACCCTTAGAAGATTTGGATAAATAATGACAATCAAGGTGAATCAAACCTACCTCTTATTCAAAAACTATGCATGACGTTGGGCCATAAAAACCCAATACAACCATGTATTGAAAATGATACCCATGACCCAAATAAAGGTCCATGCTGCTGAAACCCTTAGAGCCAAATTGGAAACCCTAACAAAAATTTCCCAGCAGGTCTATCGAACTGTGGTGTGACTGCTGTGGTGTCAGCCACCAAACCATCGCTGGTACCCGATGAACTGCCTTCATATTGACGTACATAGTCGATGACAAGAAAACTACAGTCTTGACCGCCATAGCTTCTCTCCATGTTCGACCCCAGTCGCCGTCAAACCACCAATTGAAAGTAAAAATTTCCCAATAAGATTAATACCCCGATCCGGATCCTCCACCACCTTGATTATCGAAACCATCCGCCTCGACAACAATCTATATTGCATCACAGGTCTTCAACACGCCTGCAAAATCAACACCTTCAACTTTCGGATTGCGTTTTGCTCTCACCTCCAGAATGATCAACACATCCTACCGATCCAGCAAAGGACCTAATTATAATTGACCCCACCATGAGGTTACCGTTTTGCTGCAAACTCAGGACGGGATTACAACAAATATCAAGAAGCCGAAGCCTACTAGGTTCAGACTTCATCAAGCCAAGTCACCGTCGCTTGGAAGTAGCCATGAAAGAGGAGAAAAGTCTCCCTTCTCAACCCGAAATTCACAGCCACCAGTGGAAAACTCTAGCCGCCACCGTATGGTCTCTCAAGCACGAGGAAAAGGCCTTATTTTTTTATAATGTAACATAGTATTATCCCCTTTCAATTAGGAGATGAAGTCATTTATTTGGATTGCCTATATATTTTGAGTTTGCTTGGGGAAATTAGACTAGTAAACAAAAATATTTTTATGAGATATTACATGAAATTAAATAATTTTAAACTAAAATATTAATTTTTTTTAAGCTAGTAACAATTAGGCTATATTAATCTATTTGCAGCGGTTGCAAGGGATGACTAGTCACCCCCCACCCTCGAAGGGGACCATCACAACCGAGGGTCTACTGCCCGTCTCTTATTAGAAATTTATTAATAGAATACAAGAGTAGTAGAGAGACGAGGGACTAGACCAAAACCGCTCACATGAAAGATAAGCAATTAAAAATAGCCAGCTAATACAAGAAGGAAATATACAATAAAAAACAAACCGTAGAGTAGGCTACCCTTCACGAAAAGCAAGTCTAGAGGAGGCATCCCAACCAAACGACTGAGGTAAAAAACTAGGCAAGATGGTCCACCGATAATCACCACTAGTAGCCTCATAGTTTGCAAGAACATCTGCAACTGCTTAGCATTGCGCCTACATATATGTATGAGACACTCTAACAGTCATTTGACTTGTAAGAAACATAGCATTACACCTAGGTACCCGCAAGTACCAAGGAACCAAGTTTAGGCTAGAGTGGTAGTGGTCAACCAATGAAGAATATGTTTCAACCCAAAGGTTTTGCCAACCTTTATTCCAAGCAATGTATATGGCTTCAACAAAAACAAACTATTCAGTTTCAATAGCACTATTTTGACAGTTATTTTCTTAAGATTGCACCTAGAAAAGTCACAATGGAGTCCCTAAAGATTCCTCCAAAACCAGCTTGGTTCGGAATCGAAAGGACCCATCAATGTTGACTTACCCAATGATGATCAGGAGGCGGATGCCATAAGACCGGTATGAAGCTGGGAGTCGAACATTGCAACGGAGACAATCCCAACCATTTGAAAATTGGATAGCAATCAACAACTATCTTGCAGGTTTAAAAGCTAGACCTACAATTTTTTAAAAAACACTAGAGAAAAAGAGGTGGAAGCGTGTTGGATAAAAGTTGCCTTCATTCTGTCTTAAACGATTTTGCTCAAAGCATATACACCATAACATATTACATCCAAAAATAAACCAAAGAAGTTTGATAGAGGGGCAAAATCCAGTAGGCAAAGAGGCATTGAAAAAACTAGAGTATGACGTACCTCGATTGAAGACTTTTTTGAACATAGCTGTGAACCATTCCCTCAAGAAAATAATGGAACAATCTCAAAAAATGTGCCGAGTAGTTTCATATCCGTTGCAGCAAAAAGAACACCTTGAGCTTAAGAGAACACCTCTGCATTGCAATAACTCATTTGTTAGAATCTTGCAATAACTAAAATATTATGTTACTATCACCTTCGATCACTTCAACTAATACTTTCCTAACATGTAATTAAGTTAAAATATTAGCCAAAACAAAAGAAATCAATTACACAGAGGGGAGAGAGCCCAACAAACAACCGTAGTCTTCTCCATGCCAGTTCATGCAATGTTCATTATCATCATCTTCGTTCAACCCCTGAATCTCTCTTTGCCCATTGCCCTCAAAATCCATGAGTCTGGCCTCTCTCTCTCTCTCTCTCTCTCTCTCTCTCTAATCTCCATCGTAGAGATATCACAATAAATAAGAATTTGAGAACAAGTTTAGTGTTTAATTGTAGATAAATTCTACTTTAATATGATAGATCTTTCTTAGCTTTCGCTTTATGATATAAGAGGTCAGTTGCTATCTTGGACTTTAGTCACTATATACTGTATGATCACTCTCAACTCAAATTGTATGCATTTTTGTACACAATAGTTCAATGTTCATAAAATATAGAGTAATTATTTTATGATATGAACCAATACCGACTTTGGTGAAAAACATCAGGGGCAGTGAAAAAAGAAACTAGTTTTGGAGAACGAATCAAAACTCGGGTCGGATCCAGTGAGTCATTCTCTAGAGAAGGGAGTTCCGGGTTGTAGGTGGTTGAGTTGGCTTGGAGGATGAGACTGTTAATAGCTTATTCTGACAGTAGATGGTGGAGCGAAGACGAAAACTAACGTCGAGGCGACGATTGGGATTGAAATCGGGATGATGGCAGTGGTTGATGGTTGGACAACTCTTGGTGCCTAGAGTAAATTTGAACTCCTGAATGTGGGCTCAGGCAGTTGTGAGCCTAACTTGGATGGGTTGGGTTGGGGGCTTAAGTCCCACTCATTGGTGGGCTCGGATCTAGGACTCAAGAAAATGGATTGGGCTGAGTTGTTTTTTGATTCTTTTTTGAATTGGAGGTTTTTGGTTCTTATTCTTGATGGTATAGTTGCTAATCAAGTTTTTGACACCCTTGACGACCTTTGGTCTTTTGAGAGTCACAACTCGCTCTTCTAGCAGGGTGTATCCCCTAGTTACGGTTACAATCATGGTAATCGTTATCACTACTACATTTATACTATTTTTGGGACATATGTAGTGCAACGATGTCGTTCGGCATCAAGTCCAATGGTTACCTTTCATTTTATATGCATTTTACGCCGTGTATTATTTTACTGATTTATGTAATAGACGTGTTTTGTGCATTTTATTTAATTAAAATCCCTTAACTTACATCACCCTTACATATGCCAATGAGGTTTGAACTCATAACACATATGACCTAAATGTTCGAGTAGGCAAACAACTAGGCCACAACTCGCCAACAGTAATGTACACACTAGTTACTCCTTAATAAAATCGTTCTTCCATTCAAAACAATTATAGCAACACATGTACCAATGTTGTGTCTTCTAAAGTGTTAAAAACTCAAAGCCAACCACAAGAGCTTCGGTAGGTGCCAAAAAGTGTTATAGTATCGAACATGCGACATAAAGCTTATAGAAGTGTCTATACTTTGGAGAGATGATCATTTTATAACTACGAAGTATGAATTTGTGTTTGTATAACATAGTAGATCCGACGTGAATTAATAGAATAAGAGAATGGCACATGATACCACCACTAGGAGGGTTTGCTCTTTAATGTTCATGAAAATATAGAGTGATTATTTTATGATTTGGAGTACCATGTGACATTATCATGTGGTGGTCCGAGCCAATAGTATCACCTTTATTTGGTAGAAAGCACCGAAGATGGTGAAAAGAAAAATTAATTCTAAAAAACCAACCGAATAAGTACACGTCATACATACCAACAACATTAATCCAAAATGACATGTGTATCATGATCCGGATCCATATGCGTCATCAGGCTCTAACTCGTTATTACCAAATTACACGGGTGAAAAATTAAATTAAGAAAACTGATCAGGAAATAAGTCCTATGAACCAATGACATTAACTCGCACCGCTACATGTATCATAATCCGAGAGTCCGAGATCATAAACGTCATGAGACTTTAACCAAGTGTTACTCATTAGAGCATGTCCACCGATGACAAAAAAATCCAACCCAGGTTGGATCCACATAGACAAAGCAACACAGCCTAAAATTTTTTGCTTCCACCCATGAAATGGGTTATCTCATTTTCTAGCTCAGGTTACTTTGTTGGGGAGAAAACTAACCTAGGTGAGAAAAGAAGACTGACCTAGGCAAGAAGCAGCCACCTCAGCCTAGCCCACGCTCGTGGCTTGCGTCAGCAAGCTTGCACCGGCCGACGCGCTTGGAAGGAACTTTCCCGCACGAACTAACCGCAGCAATGAGCTGAGCGCGTGACTCCATCGACAGGGAGATAGGGACCACGCCACACGGGCACGACAGGGAGACGGGGACCACACCATGCGTCGCACACTGAGCCACGTCTGGAAACCGACCGTTGCAACCCTAAATTCAAAAAATCTGACCGTTTTGAATAAATCCAAAAGAAACGGTAGGTTGAGAATAATTCCAACAAAAAAAAATCTAATTTTTTTTAAAAAAAATTGTAATATTTCTAACGGTAACATGAAAAATCTCTTATATATACATAGTCAATTTTACATATCTCACACCAAAAAAAATTCCAACTTTGATTACTAGTTATTCCTTTCCACACACTGATTTGCAATACAAACAATATCAGCCTCTTCCAATAGCCATTCAACTCCAAAAACAAAATGAAATTGAAGAAAACCATAAGATTAATATCATTTGGGTAAGTGGAATCACAAACTGAACAATAAAAACCACATTAAAGTATAAATCCCAATTAAAGAACAAGAAAAAACTCTCAAACTTAACAATTCATTGGTATCCGTCGATATCAAGATACACAACGTCTACAAACTCTACTTCGAAAAAGCTCTGAAACCGATGAAAAAAAAAATCAAATATATATAAGTGAGCGACTAGACATGGAAATTTACATACAAAATCGATATGAGAAATAATGAGTAAAAAGACAGACAAAGCATCAACAAAGAAAAAAAAAAAAAAAAAAAAAAAAATATATATATATATATATATATATATATATATATATATATAAACAGTTCACCTCATCTTCAGTTGAATGCTAGTGTCTTCTTTAGACTTCATAAAGATTGAATATGATAAATTATGGGTTACGATTTATAAAGTACGTGTTTATCTAAAAAAAATTATAATTTGTGACAACTTATTGTCCCTTGCTGTAATTTTACATTAGGGTATATTAGTCATTTAATAAATCAACAACATGTGGGATGAGAAAAATGGTTTGTGGGGTGGCAATAGACGCACCCCTTAAAAACATTTTTTAAAATTCAATAAACAGTCACTGCCACGTGGTAGCAATCTCACATGTCACATCCCGGTTTTTAACTAAATTTGCGATTATTTACTTTTGATATTACTTTGGCTTTTTACCGTTTTGAGTAACCGATTATTGTTAAAGGACCTTAGAGTTGACTTTTTGTAGGAAAATTATTTTGGGAAAATTTCTTTAAGGAAGTTATAGAGGACGTTAATACGAATCCGTAGACATGCTATACGTTAAATCGGAGTTTGTATGTAAAAGTTATGGTGTAAAATATAAAGTTACTATTTTAGTTGGGGGTATAAAAATGAGAACTTACCATTTGAGGTAAGGTTGAAAGTAGAAAGTCAAAATCTCTCTCTCTCTCTCCTTTCCCCGCAGCTCTCCAGACCTGGAACTTTCCGGTCGCCTTTCGCCGTCGTCCGGCTGAGATAGGAAGCGATCTTGGTATCAAATTGAAGCTCGGAGCATCCTCTATAAGTCTAGGTAGGTGACAGCCCATGTCGCGCCGCTGTGAGGGAGCAATCTCGCTGGAACTCCTTTTTCCGGCCACCAAGATCAGAGCTGCTGGTCTCGTTTTGAAGCTCTTCTCCTGCACAACAAAACCTCAAAAGGTTTCAATCCATCTTGAGCTAGGTAAGGAGTCTCGGGCATTTGAAATTCTAGGGTATAAATTGGGATTTTTATTGTTTTGGTTCGATTACCCTAGTTAGGTTTGAAATTGGACTTGTGCTAGTTATGAAAGTTGTTTAGAATGTTGAGAGGAAGATTGTGTTAAATTTTGGTAGCGATCGGAGATGGTCGGAATTTGGGGGTGGCCAGCCGCCGCTGCCGGCAGAGCAGACGGCGGTGCCACCTCTTCTGGGTGGTTTTTAAGCTAATTTGGTAGAGTATGATGTGAGGAGTTCATTGATTTAAATTTGAGAATTTTGGAAGAGTTTTGATTAGGTTTGAAATTTTTCGGAGATTGCAGAAATTTTTCTTGGTTATGGTCCTAAAGTGCTAGAATCGATGAAGTGAGGTTGTAGTTGAAGTTTGGTGAAAATCCAATAAGCTTAACCCTAGCTAGGGTAGTGGGTTAGGCGGAAGATTTTCAGGATGTTATTTCAAAAGTAATTATTTTTCCAAAATTGGAGTGTGATTCTAATATTGCTTATGGTGTTAGGATACATGGAGACCTCACGTTTGGCGTTCCGGATATCGTCGGGCTTATGCCTAAATCTGTGAGTGGACGTTTTGGTTTTTAATTAATATGCATGCATGATTTTATAAGTTTTCAATTATATTTTCCGAGCTTAAATTATAATTTCAACTTTTAAATTGGTTATGGAATTTATTTGAGATTGACCGATTGGTTATGTTTTCGATAATGAACTTATGGATTTGAGCTTGGGTAAGAGATTTGGTATTTGAGTATATCATTCTTTATGATTTCCATATTTGAGATTACTTTCAGATTTGCATATTGTCGGGTTTTCGAAAGATGATAATTATTTGAGTTATTTATTTCATTGAGCATTTTAACATGTGAGACACGTTGTTGAATTTAATTAATTTCTTTGCTCTTTGAATTCTTTGAGTACGGTTGGGAATCGTACTTATGCTTTAGTTATAAGTTTCGGGGAAACTCACATGGATTTATGTTTCTTTAATTATGTCATACTTGTTGGATCGTTATTATTCATGCTAGCATGTTTTTCCGCCTTTCGAAGCGATGTGGCTTCCACGTTTTAAGTGGGGTTACTCAAGCCCTTTCCGCCTTCGAGTGATGTGATGTAGTCGACGACATCACGCAAGCCCTGCACCCTCTCTGTTATCATAACGTGAAGGTGTAGGGAGTATGGGAGTACCTTTGCTTGGGAGGCTCATTTGTATGGCTATATATGCTCTTTTATTGTTTTTGTCTTGACTAGCGGGGTTAGTCCATCTTTTTTATATTCCTTTTTACGAAAGTCTTTATGAATCCTTGTTGTTGTTGTTTTGACTAGCGGGGCTAGTCTATTATTTTGGTACCTTCTTCTATGAAGGTTATTAATTATTTTTGTTTCTTATCCTATGTCCTTTTATTTATTTATTTTCGTCCACTCACTCTAACGTTTTTAAATTACTTTCCCCTGGGCCATTTGGTTTTAAATGCACAGTTTGCAGGCTAAGTTTATTTGAGGCCAAGCGTACATGAAGTCGAGGCATAGTCAGAGGATGCTTCCGCTTATTCTTTATTCTTTGTTTTTCCTTCATTATAGATATGCTCTGATAACCATTTGAAATTGTTTTAGTTGATTAAGGCTTGATGTATCTTGGGAGATGTGATGATCTTGGGGAGCAGGAAGACTCCAGGAGTTGAGGATGAAAGATTTATAATAGAAGTGTTTATCTGAAATTTTTCAGGTAAGAGTTGTTCATTTTCAAGGTAAATTATGCCGAATTTTCGGTAAATTTTCCTTGGAGGTGGACCCCGCAGTATTTACTTCGGATTTCAGGGTGAAATTCGGGGTGAGTACTGTTAGTCACATTTCAGACGAGTGAAAACTGCTGCTCAGTCACAGTAACCCAGAGTGACCCAGGTCACTATGTTCATTCTAACCCAACGGGATGAACTTACTCTTAACAGGTGACAAAATCAAATTCAATAGAACCAATCACAAGATAAATACACATAATATGTACCACAAGATAAATACACATAATATGTACCAATAACATTAATCCAAACCACCGCGGGTATTATAATCTAAAACCAAAAACGTCACCGTTGTCATTTTTGGAAAGAGCAAAATGGTTGGGAGGAGGCAAAAGTCTCGAGATGACTAAAAAGAAAGTGGGAAGACTAAACAAACCCACCAGAGAGGAGAAGAACCAGAGTGCCTCGTTCTTCTCTCTAATCCAAGCTCTCTGAGAGACTCAGAGCTCTAATCAAACCCAATCCCTCGATCTTCAGTGGACCTCCCCATCACCAGCAACAGGTAAATACCATCGCTGCCCCTCGCTTCCTTCTTCTTCGTCTTCTTCCCTATGGCATTCTATTCTCATTTCTCTGTGAAATTCTGATTTCTCTGCTTCCAAACTCAACCGCAGCAACTGTTGACTCTCCGGCGACCGCTATCCAGGTGACCTCATTCCCGTCTTTAATTTCTTGCTAGACCAAAACCAGTAGCCACAATTGGATTGTTTTCGATACGAATTGGGGTCGATTCTGTTTGTCTTGACTGTTTAGGGTTTTAGGGCGGTTAGAATCGGTGATCATAGGTTTCTCAGTTCTGATGGAGGCCTGTAACTGTATCGAGCCGCAATGGCCGGCCGATGAGCTGTTGATCAAGTATCAATACATTTCGGACTTTTTTATTGCTCTTGCGTATTTTTCAATCCCTCTAGAGTTGATATACTTTGTGAAGAAATCTGCGGTGTTTCCGTATAGATGGGTGCTTGTGCAGTTTGGTGCATTCATTGTGTTGTGCGGCGCCACGCATCTCATTAACTTGTGGACTTTCAACATGCATTCTAGGACTGTGGCTATAGTTATGACTACTGCCAAGGTTCTGACTGCTGTGGTGTCGTGCGCCACGGCGTTGATGCTTGTGCATATAATTCCTGACTTGTTGAGTGTTAAGACTAGGGAGTTGTTTTTGAAGAATAAGGCTGCAGAGCTTGATAGGGAAATGGGGCTGATTAGGACTCAGGAGGAAACTGGTCGGCATGTTAGGATGCTGACCCATGAGATCAGGAGTACTCTTGATAGGCATACTATACTGAAAACCACACTGGTTGAGTTAGGTAGGACTTTGGCGTTGGAAGAGTGTGCGTTGTGGATGCCCACGCGTACTGCGTTGGAGTTGCAGCTATCATATACACTCCGTCAGCAGAATCCTGTAGGACATACCGTACCCATACATCTTCCTGTGATCAATCAAGTGTTTAGTAGCAACCGTGCTGTGAAGATATCGCCGAATTCCCCGGTGGCAAGACTTAGGCCACTTGTGGGAAAGCATATGCCTGGAGAGGTTGTTGCAGTTCGCGTCCCTCTCCTGCACCTCTCGAACTTCCAAATCAATGATTGGCCAGAGCTCTCAACTAAACGTTATGCCTTGATGGTTTTGATGCTCCCTTGTGATAGTGCAAGGCAATGGCATGTGCATGAGTTAGAGCTTGTTGAGGTGGTTGCTGACCAGGTAAGGAACTATAATTTTTTTTTTTTTTTAAGTCTCGTTTATGCTATTGTTGTCTCTTTCCAAGATGGTTACTTTATGCATTTATAATATAGTTTAGGGATATATACGATGTTTCCTCTAGTATTTATAGTATAATTTTTACACACTTTTATATATAGGATGTTCCCCATGGTATCTCTTACATATTGATATAACTTTTGTCACATAGAAATTTCCATTTTGTTGAACCGGTGATGAAGAGTGAATTGTGGTTACTGTCTCCCCTAGTATGAAGCTAATACCAATTAATAGGGAAATAAAATATCAAAAACTATAAAGAACGTACTTCTGACTAGGATGCAGTTTTTTGTTGTTAGCTTGGGCTTCTGATTCTTAAACAGTCCTTGGATTAGGATGAAGTCACATTAGCTCCTAGGAAACTGTCATACAATCTGTAGGTTGATGCTTGCAATCATGAATCTTCATAGATGTCTTGCTTATAATAAAGGAAGAACAAAAACGTCTAGCAGTAGTTGGTGGATATAATGAGAGCAAAACATACATAGTTGTCATGTAATAACTGAAAAGATAAGAACTGGCCTTCTGAAAACATATTGAAGTATTGAACTGTTTATTGTTTGCTTCGTTAGTAATGGTTGTATATAATAAGAAGCATCAATTTTTCTAATGTTATGAATTAAAATACAGGTAGCAGTTGCTCTCTCACATGCTGCAATATTAGAAGAGTCAAGGAGGGCAAGGGATCTACTAATGGAGCAGAATATTGCACTCGATCTGGCTAGGAGGGAAGCAGAAACAGCGATTCGTGCTCGCAATGATTTCTTGGCAGTAATGAACCATGAAATGAGAACTCCGATGCACGCAATTATTGCTCTTTCTTCATTGCTGCAGGAAACTGAGCTGACACCGGAGCAGCGTCTAATGGTTGAGACAATATTGAAGAGCAGCAACCTTTTGGCTACTCTGATAAATGATGTACTAGACCTTTCAAGACTTGAAGATGGCAGCCTTCAACTTGACATAGCAACTTTTAACCTCCATTCTGTATTCATAGAGGTAATGTTTACCATGAGTTGATTTGGATTCTGTTGAAGCATGCTTGAATTGATTTCTGTAGCAGTTTGCCTCACGAAGATCTTTCTTATTGCAGGTTCATAATTTAGTTACGCCTGTTGCATCTGTCAAAAAGTTGTCAGTTACACTAAATTTAGCAGCAGATTTGCCAGTTTATGCGATTGGTGATGAGAAGCGCCTTCTACAAATTATTCTAAATGTTGTTGGGAATGCTGTCAAGTTTTCAAAAGAAGGGAGCATCTCAATTACTGCTTTTGTTGCGAAATCAGAATCTCTAAGAGATTTCCGTGCTGCTGACTTTTTTCCTGTGCAAAGTGATAATCACTTTTATCTGCGTGTACAGGTTTGTTTTTCAAATACTTGATTGGATTCTTTTTGTCTTATGAATGATCAATCTTTTGATCATAAGTTAGTGTTGCAATTTACATCATCTATTTCTATTGCAGGTAAAAGATTCAGGATCTGGAATCAATCCCCAGGATCTTCCGAAGTTATTCACCAAATTTGCACAAAATCAGTCATTAGCTACTCGCAATTCTGGTGGAAGTGGACTTGGTCTTGCAATTTGTAAGAGGTACTTCAGTTTGTGCTTTGCCATATTCAACTTGATTTCTGTTTGCATATACAGTCCAACTAGTTCATGCTTAAATGAGGAGAACCAAAGAACAGGGTTTTTAGTCCATGTGGTCAACTCCCCCCCCCCCCCCCCCCCCCCCCCCAACAAAAAAAATGTACCTAACTAGCATTTGCTAGAGTTTTACTGCATCCTAATTTAGGCTTTGGCATGAGGCCCACCCCATTTTTAAACTGCACAGTATCCAAAGGGGATTTGACTTATTAAGGAACAAAGAAAGAAACAGTGCAATGAGCTTATGTTTGCTATTTCACCTATTTTTTGACATTTCAAGTTTGAGTGTGAACTAGTATTGTAAGGAATTTCTTCATAAGGATGGAGTTCTGATGTCATCTCTTTATGCATGATGTATTCAGATTTGTAAATCTTATGGAGGGGCATATTTGGATTGAAAGTGATGGTCCGGGCAAGGGATGCACTTCTACTTTCATTGTGAAACTCGGCTATCCGGAGCGATCAAATGAGTCTAAGCTGCCTTTTGTGCCTAAGATGCACACAACTCATGTTCAAACAAACTTTCCAGGGTTGAAAGTTCTTGTCATGGATGATAATGGGTCAGTAACAGCCATCTTTTGTTCTCCTTTTATTTAGATTAATAATCAAGGTCCAATTTGTAGTACAATAATGGATGCAGTCCAGTAACTTTTTTCTTTGTTAATTCTGGTCTATTGACCATTTTTTCTGATCAATTTACCCTTTCAAGTCTAGAAAGACAACATATTTAAATTACCGGATATTGCGAAATTCATAGTTATTACTTCTATTTTTCCAAATTTTAAAATTTGAATTCGTGTAATTATATGTTATAATTCCAAAAATTATAAATTAATTTTTTATGTATTTACAAAACTTAGAACGTTGAAATCAACTCAACCAATAAGTATGCAAGCATGAATGTTTTACCTCCTTGCAAACAAGATATATGGTATCTATATAAACCTTACCAAAAGGTAGAAAGTGAAGAACCTAAAATCAACCTAACCACTAGCACGTATAATTACAGAACTTGAAATCAACGTAAAGAAATAATAGTACAAGATAACAATAATTTAGGATTACAATTACTATATTGATTTCTACTTTTCTTGAAATTATATTAGATAAGGTCATTTTAGGAATGATAATTTAGGTTTGAGTTGGCAAAATAAAAAATTAATAAATCCAATCTTGCAGATGACTCAATGGATCAAGATAATAGAAATTTTTCTCCGATTACATCTAATTTAAGGGATGATTTATGGATCTGTATAGATTTTTTATTTTATTTATTTATTTATTTATTTATTTTTGTGAACAAGGATTAAGTACATTACACCTACTCTTTTTATTTCCAGGTGCTTGACTTGCACCTTGCAGAAATAATGTTTGCAATAAGATACAAGGCTAAAAGCCAGCTGAAATGTCAGGATTATTCTACAGATTGAGTTTTTTTTTTATCTTTTTATCTTTTTGCTAATCTGGCCTAGTCTGATATAACTTCTTTTCCAATTTTGGATTTATAATTGTATACTGTATGGATGACCATTTCAATAAGGACATGTTTGAATTTGTATTTTTACTTTTATTATAAGTTTATCAAGCACAGGGCCTAAAATTTGATTAGAACTGGTCGAGACCTTCCATTCTCAACCTTAATTTGTATTTAAGCAGAGGCAGACTAATCGAGATTGGCACCATCACTTAGACTTCAGGCTAATAAGTTGGTTTTGATCAATCACTGTCTTAGCCAGCATGTTTCAGTACTATTTCCTCCCCTTTCCTCCCCATGGCCCATTTCCCTCTACTGCTGCCAACCGTGGTCTATGCTCTGGCAAGAACTTGTTGTGATGCGCTTGATTTGTCCAGAGTTAGATCAACCAGTTTTCCTGTTTATCTTCATATTTTTCCATAGTGATAAATTTAACAAAGGTAAATAGAATGGGGAAGTTAGTTTACTTTTCTTTCTAGGCACTGGATGTGTTGAGTATTCATGGTGCATATCAAACTTCCGTAAGTATGTGTATTTATTCTCTTACTTGAAGTCATTTTTATTGGAATGAAAGCAAATGAGTGTAGCAGTTCATTTATGTGGAAGATAAATGTTTTCCTAATGATCAAATTCTATACCCTTTTTACTTTCCATGTCCTTTGAGACCATTATTCAACTTGGATATGCAAGTTTTGATGTAATCACGACTTAAGGAATACAAACTAATATGTTGAATATGAAGTTGTATAATCTTCTTTTTTCCATCAACTATGCAGAGTCAGCAGATCAGTTACAAAGGGACTCCTTGAGCACTTGGGATGTGATGTAACAACTGTAAGCTCAAGTGATGAGTTCTTGCAAGTTATTTCACAGGAGCATAAGGTGGTGTTCATGGATGTGTGCATGCCTGGCATAGATGGTTTTGAACTAGCCGTCCAGATTCATAAAAAGTTTACAAAACGTCATGAACGACCAGTATTAGTTGCACTTACTGGAAACATAAACAAGATGACAAAGGAGAGCTGCATGAGGGTTGGTATGGACGGAGTTATACTTAAACCTGTTTCAGTTGATAAAATGAGGAGTGTTTTATCAGAACTACTAGAGCATCGAGTTCTATTTGAGGCCATGTAAGGATGCAGGAACATTGCTGCAGCTTAGAAAGTCTTCAATGGGAAAATTAGAGCTGAAAGCTTCTAAGCGGTAGCTATAGTGTTGTATCGTGTACATAGAATGTGTCATTTTTATTGCAACACAATAAAGGTGGATTGATGTTTTGCTGGGGGAAATTGTATGTTATGAGCTGTCTCCATGTATCCTCTTTTCTGTGCGATAGTTACAAGATATAGAAGCAAATTGAATAATGACCCATCAATGTAAACTGATTATTGTTTACTGAAAGTATAGAGCAATGTATACTTTCTCCTTTTTTTTTCTTTTTTTCTTTCAGATGTATACTTTCTCCTATTTTGGCAAATCAATGTGGAGCAGGAACAGTTTAATTTACTGACCCAGAACATTTGCATAGAGGTGTCAAAAAAATCCACTGTTGTGCTAAAATCTAGTTTCAGGATTCTTGATGGCGAGTAGCTCAGAAAAGAATCCCAAAGAAGAAAGATACAGAGAGAGAAAGTAGGAGGAGACAGAGTGGTGTATTCTGGATTGATCAACAATGCTCATGTGGCTATCTACCTTGGAATTGTTACAGTCAAATTAAGATTTCTTAATCTTCCAAAGTTCCAATGCCATTCGGTCTACTATCACTTTTCGACTTTTCGAACCTGAATTTCTAGTTTCTTCAAAACATTTGTTAGCATTTTCTTGTGAAAAGATTGCAATACAAGGCATGAACCACATAAATCTTCTACATTATTTCTCAAATGAATCTCGCCGAAGCAAGAAAAAGTCGTTTACAAAGTAACACCAGATTCAAGGGAAAAGAACCCTTATTGCTCAGTAACATCCCATGCAAGGCCTCAAAGGCAATTGTCCATAACTTTTCTGAAGAGTTCCTTTGGTGCTGCAATTGACAATCAAAAGTAGTAGGTAAATAATAGATTGTATAAGATATTGAATATATAGAATGCGAGTATTCTTTAAGTGATACAAATAGTCATACCAGGCAATCCGGTGAACCTCTCAAACTGTTCATATGCCTGTCCAATGAGCATCTCAACCCCACAAACAACTGTGACACCAGACTCGGCAGCTTCGCTCAAGAGTCTAGTCATTCTGGGGTTGTAAACGGCATCAAACACCAACGAGTAAGATCTCAGAGCATCCTGTTGAAAATAGAAAGCTATTGCCACTAGAAGTTTGAAGTGACTTCGAGTCGATCAATCAATAAGCACTTGGTGAAGGTATCCGAACATGAAACATAAGAACTTGGTCTCTGGTAGCTAGAGCTTCCACGTTGAACTCTCCCAAACCATCATCACTTGAGACCAAAAAATATTTCAATGCTTTTCAAAACGCAAATGAGGTGTTTTTTTTTTTTTTTTTTTTTTTCCCAAGGTTATAGCTCACTGTGCTCATGAAGTTCATAACTTCATACTAATTATAGGTACATGCACATTCATATATGATCATAAATATCATATATAACAAGCTCAGCTGATTGTTGGTAATGTAACAGAACCGAAGAGTAGAAAGTAGCAACTAGCAAACCTTAGGAATAGGTGTCTCATCAATATTCGGTTGCATTCCCACAGATGTTGAATTTGCAAGAATCGCGCCATCCTCTGGACGAAAATTTGCTAAATTAGCAAAAGACAAAGCATCTCCTCCAACTTCATCTGCAAGTTTTCTGGCTCGATCTTGAAGAAAAAGAAACGTAGGAACAAAAACCATGGTGAACATCAACAATGAACAATGAAAGTGGAAAACAAAGCTGCAGGAAATACTACTCTCATTAAGGTGTGCAAATAAACGTTCAAATTCAAATAATATCCTACCATATATGAAAGACTAATCTATATTTAATAATGCAGAAGACAGTAAAAGTTACATGTTCAATGTGCACCGTGATGTAAAATTGTCTTAGATATGGTCATGCATGTAGTTCAAAATTCAAAGAGAAAGAGAGAGAGAGAGAGAGAGAGAGAGAGAGAGAGAGAGAGAGAGAGAGAGCGTTCATATCAAATATTTGACACAGCTTTCAGAATATCTAGTGATAAATCACACTACAAAATGAAGCAAAACATTGCAGACCATATATTCATAACATATAAACAAATAATTCTTGAATTCATTGGAACAAAAGAGAGAAAGAGATGCTGGAAAGGAGAGTACCATATTTGCGGTTGGCAATTATAATCCTAGCTCCCTTCTGCTTTGCACCATAAGCAAGTGCTTTTCCAGCACCTCCAGCACCCATGATAACGAACAACCTACCTGCTAAAGGTGAACCAATGATATTGCTTTTATCATGTGAACCTGCAAAAAGATGAGAGGGAACATGCATCACCTTAGGAAGAAAAACTCTTGCCAGAATGAAGAAAGAAGAAAAAATTTAGCTAGTACAACATAATAGAAACCTCGAAGTCCATCCTCAATTGCAGAAATAGACCCAAAGTAGTCAGTATTTAAGCCAAATAATTTTCCATCAGTTGGCCTCCTTACAATGCAGTTAACAGCTCCTATTGACTGAATTGTTTGATCATCAAGAGTAAAGGTAAGTACACAAACGAACGATGTCAGCAGTGAAATACAAATGGTTTGTTCACTACCTTGGCAATGGGATCAACCACATCACAGCACTTAAGAGCATCTTCTTTGTGAGGAATTCCAACGCTGTGTTATATTCAAGTACTACAAATTGTTATCTTGGGATTAATACAGGAAGAACAACTTGCGGTATAGATATTTCGATCAGATTCAAGTCAATCCTAAGGAATATATTATATATATGTATAAAACCTTACAGAAATGTGAACCTGAATCCAGAAAAGTCTGTTGATGAGTAAGTATGGAGAAAATTTGCAATGTCATCTACCAAAAGATGTAGATAAACTCCATCAAAACGTACTGACTTGAATCCTTCATTGTATAAAAGAGGAGATCTGCTGTGGCTGATAGGCTTTCCAATAACACCAAACATTTTTGTACAAGGTCTTATCAGTCTGAAGTTATATACATCTAATATATCCTTGATGGCAGGTTCCCCAGGAACCGAAACAATTCCTGAATGGAGCGTACCAGAAGTACAATAACCACCAAATTTGGCACAAAGTATCCGTGAAATCAAGCCCCTCTCACCCATTGCAAGTCCTATCACTGGGACCTGAATACATGTATAGATTATGAAAAGTGGAACTTAGAATGAAAACCATCAACTTCAATTCTTATATACTGGCAATGTATGAAGGGGACTACAAAACCATAAATGAGAATTCAACTCAGCATGGAAAGTAACTATGAACAAAGCTTAAAAGTACAATGCAGTATCAAGAACATCTATGCTGCTTACATGAGAATGCACAGATATCTGAAAGATACGTGCTACATCAGTGATATCCAAGGCAGTGGTCGTGATCCTGACTATGTCAGCTCCAGTGGCTTGTATTCCAGCAACAAGATCTCCGAGATCCTCGACAGATGGAGTATCTTGATAGTTGTGAGAAGAAACAATAACTTTTAACTTCTCAGGCTTCTTTCCATCTATGGAGTCGATGAATTCATGAGCAGCCTTCAGTCACAGGTAACAGCATTAGTAAAAGGTAATTCATGATCTACAATCCTAGTGCCGAAGTTAAACCATAACAGAATGTAAACGAGTTTTCTAACATCCTAGTTGTAATGCAAGCGTAGTTTGTTTAATTCTTAGGTGAAGAAGAATGTAAAAGTATATATCGAACATGCTTCTTCCTCTAGTCCAATGAACATGTTTAGAGTTGTACTATCAGTTCCTCAGAGTTCTATCTACAGTTCAGGGATGAGATAATGTTAATAAATCGATATATAACTTTCTAAAGTTACATATGCATAAAGGAGCAGAATCTGAAACTCTACATCAATGTAATCAGCTCCAAGCACCATTGCTAACCGAAGAACATCCAGTCGATGTTTTTCATCACCATCATACTGACCACCTTCCCACTTTGGTCTATAAAGATACAACATATCAGATGGGAGTTTCGAATTGCTAATATAGGCATTACCAACTTCAATACCGACCCTTTTGTTTGCAGAAAACATGCCATATTGAACAGTTAGGTGGATGAGCAAAGTGATAGAGGTGCATGCATGCGACTTTATAACCGTAGATAGCCATGCATGAAAACTAAAAATAAAGGTCATAGTGATCGAAATGGCTTCAAAACAGATAAACAAATAATTTGTGGTACTTCAACAACTCGATTTTTTAGTTTCCGTCCAACACTTTTCTGTACGAGAAACTAGTAAAGGGCAAACCAGAAAAGAAGCTCTATCAGGGGTAAGAAATATTCTTGGCAAATTTACCTATAAGTGAAAAGAGTTGGCATAGGGGATTCTTTAATTAGGGTCTTAAGATCTTGATTGCTATTGAAGACCTTCAAATAATCCAATCTGATCTCCACTACATCAGCGCCAAGGTCTCTTGCCTTGCTCATATCTCTCACCATCTTAAGAACAGTTTCCGCCGTTGTCGGAGCGCAAACAAGTGTAGAACTCCCCATCATTCCCTAACAACCCTTATCTAGCAAAGCTGAAGTTCCCCAAATTGAGAAATGACAGAATAGTAGCTCAAACTATTGAGGCTACACCACTCACGCACTCAGAAACGGATATCTAAGGAGAAAGCTCCCAGGTATCTGTTTGCTTGGCCAAAACAGCCTACTTAATTATCCTTCCCAGTTTGGGATAAGCACAGGGGGTCCACTTTACTAAGTTTTCTTACCTGTAAGTCTACTCAAGCTTCTTCTAAATAAGGTTGGAAGAAGTTAATTAGTGCAGACTGCAGACCCCTCCCTTGCCTGGCCGGGGTCATCTCTATAATGGCGGAATATACGATCGACATTGATGGAAAGTGATGGCAAAGAAAGGCAGCTCAGATTCCTCAGAATATTCGACACCGACATCATATTTCTGTACAATTTCAAAGCAAGAAAATAACCGAGGAAGATCGAATAGTCCTCTTAGCAATTGCAATGAAAATAATTAAGCAACCTATATATTCAATCAATGTCCATTGCCATAACCGTAGCTGCATATGAAGCTATAAACCGATGGAGAAATAATCTTCCATCTCTCCAAGGTGGATATGTGTGCTCCTTATTAGAGAGTTGCAATACGGGAACTGGACAACTGAGGCATTCGAGGAGCTTCATTATGAAAACCGGTGAATCTATGAGTTTGAATAAACAGAATCCTTATAAATCATCCCTTATTACAACACCAACTGTGGAAGTAGATATATTGGTGGAATCCTCATTGTTTGCTACAACTATATATGATTCAATAGTTAATTTCAATTGATGATGAGATATAATCTGATGATGGCAAATTAATTTGTACTCATTTTCGCGACTGCATAGTTAGATTTCGAGACCATTAAGACGTAGAAGAAGTTGTTGAAAATGAGAAATCAAGGCTGGTTGGAGTCTTTGTCGACATGAATTATTGATGAATGAAAATTATTAATGGTTGCATGCAAATATATACAAAACGTGAGAAATGCATGAAAAAGCTTGATATTGCTTTTCATGCTTCACACCTACAACCTGCCATGAAAGCAATATGTCTATATAAAGGCATTCAATCATGCAAGAACAAAACCTAGTCATACGAAATTAAACTTGTCAAAGTTTGAGATCAAGGTATCCAAATTCATTCAAGCTTTTGAGAGTTTCAGAAGTTAGAGAGTCCATGAGTAGAAACTTTTGCTAGACTAGCTTGGTGAAAGAGTTCCTCGAGAGATTACAAGAATTAGTTCCTCGATCAGTATGGTGATGAGAGAGAGAGAGAGAGAGAGAGAGAGAGAGAGAGAGAGAGAGAGAGAGAGAGAGAGAGAGAGAGAGAGAGAGAGAACATCCTGATTAGAGGACCAAGAGGGAGTGAGAGAGAGAGAGAGAGAACATCCTGATTAGAGGACCAAGAGGGAGTGATGTTTTCACCGAAGTCTAGTCATGTACTATTGTGTGATCGTTTCTTGTAAACTCATTAATTTACATAGTGAATAAGAATGGTTGTCTCGGGACGTAGACACATTTTTCCAACCTCGTCAAACATATATATTGTGTCTTCTTGAATTTGTTTATTCGTTGTTACTTCCACAAATCATAAGTAAAGTGCGTTAAACAAAGTTATATCTTAAGATGATTAATTCTTTATTGGCCTTGTATTAACTATTAAGGCAACACTTCGCTCTCAAGTCTTAATATATAGGATGACCAAAAATATGTAAAGAATATCACTTAGCTTAATTCTCAAAAAAAAAAAAAAAAAAGAACAAAGTAGGTCATTAGGGTTTTAAAATGAGAAGTTGAACATATACAATGATATAATGCTGTCTTCTTTGTAGCCTAGTGGTATTGAATCATTCTCACTCTCCACTAGATGCAAGGTTCGACCGGCACATTTATATACGTACAATGATATATATAACTAATGCTTCCCATTTACAAAGGAATTACTGATGCGACTAGACCAAATATTAGGGGAACACCACCATACTTCAAAGAATTCCTATCATATATTCTCTATCATTCCTTACCTAACAAGCTGAATAAAGTATTCTCCAAAGTCCTAACTGAACTCGACATACTGAGGCTACACTGCTGGCTCTGAATCTGATCTAAGAAGGTCCCGTTATATGTTTACATGTTTGGCCAAACAGCCTTCTCATTCTTCCCAAGGTTTAGCACGAATTCGAAGTCAGGTTCTTGGCAAGGGCAGTGGTGCACTTCACTAAGCTTACCAACCTGTAAGTCTTCCTTAGAAAAAAATTATCAGAAGAATGTAGTACAGACCCGTCCCTGTAGTCATGGCTCCCCAGGACTGTGACCCCTTGAACCACATATCCATACTCTCAACCTCTTAAGAAGCAAAGAAAGGCAGCTCATCTGTGTGGTGTCGTATTCGAATATGACGCCACAGTGACCACACTGAGAAAATGATCAAAATAATTGAGATACAATGGTCCTCTTAGCTCATGCAGAAGAAGCGAGTCCAATAAAAGTGGGCAAGCTATCCATAGTGTTGGTGGAAAAATGAACTCTAAATAGTGAAACAAACTTGTGAGTATTGTGATTTGTGACCACTGTCGACCAGTTGTACTGATGTAATCTTCAGTAGGCCATAAAGGCTTTTCAAGATATTTACATCCTTTTATTGAATTATTTGTCCTTTATCTTTGAGCTAAAATTCTACTTCCAATTCTTTGAGCTACATTTCCTCTGAGCTCAGTAACAAATCACATCTGCTTCTATCCCATATTTATTGTAAAAGATTGCAGGGATGCCACAGAAAACACTTCCTACCACTACT
Source organism: Fragaria iinumae (assembly GCA_009720345.1). Taxonomy (NCBI): domain Eukaryota; kingdom Viridiplantae; phylum Streptophyta; class Magnoliopsida; order Rosales; family Rosaceae; genus Fragaria; species Fragaria iinumae. Next base: position 15,927,424 of record CM019117.1, on the reverse strand, counting down.
AGAAAATTTCCCCAATAGCACCACTTTAATAGACAGACACCACAAATCATCAGTGGCTTCTCTAAACGGTATGAAACCAATGTTCGACAGCAATGACATAATATTTTTTCTTCCAAATTGGATTGGGACAAGGGTGCAGTACTATTTATTTGTAGAAGTGGTCCTTATATATCGTATTAACAATCCAAAGATGGTCATTTCTATTTGACAGGGCTTCTTCCTATACCTATGAATTTCATTGTACCATTCAGTAATCACAATTCACAACTACCATCTTCCTTTCAAGTTCTACATGTCAGTTTGGTTGCTAACAAAACACATTTGAGACACAGAAGTGATGTGATCTAACGATTTTTCTGTCCATTTCAGCTTCCTTTCATTTCCCAGTTGCACAATACAAAGTTGACAATAACACAAAGATTGTCTCGTTATGTGAATCTGCTACTTTCTGATGAGCTTCCTTCCATTTCACATTTCTGTGCTTCACGTTGTGTGGTGTATAACAAAGCACAGAACAAAAACAACTCAACCAAACTAAAACATTGAACACATGAAGATGCAGCACACATGTCATAGGCCCAACATTTCTCTGTAATATTGCATTATTGCTACAAGATTTGATCTGGCAATCTGGCATGTTCAATTTTGTGTTTGTAAAAATACGTCAATATATACTATGGGAATATTGAAAGAAAAATTATTAACAGTCCATCAGAAGTGTCACTTTTTTATCTACTCTGCATCACCTTCTACGGAAAATTTTAGTATACCATATGGTATAGCATGCCTCACAAAATGTGTAACTATTATTGATTGAAGAAGTAATTAAATGACCACGTAATGACCATTTACCTCTTCAAAACATCTTATACAACAGTACATGCATATAGAACACTGATTATAAAAGCCACAAAGGTCTCCTAGGAGCTATGTGATCTATGACTGTTTTTGTTGATGCGGACATATAAGTGATATGACTGACATACAAATTCAGTTTTTACAAGTTTTTTGCAGTTTGCCCGCTACATGATGACAATATAATGCATTGAATATAAAAGGCCTTGCAATTTTGACAACAATAACTAGTTCATCAGTTCTAAACATCCATAAGCTCAGTAAATCTGATAAACTCAACTGACCAAATGATCAGCAACCAAGAGACTGAAAAGGACTGAAGGAAATCTAAATCAGGATTTAGATCAAAATCTGAGATGGAACATTTGGAGGACGCCTCCTTGGTGTGATGTAATCTGCAAGATTTACTTCCTCAGTAGTCCCATGACTCCCATCAAGAACACCATCTTGGTTTGATGGAAACTTATAGCCCGTGCCTTGTTGACGATCACCTCCATTACTGCTAGGTGCCACTTGCAAACTCCTTGCTGTCAAGGGAAACCCAAAAGAATAAAAATCCCAATCCACAAGAAAAAACAAAACATTCAGACTATTGAAAATCTTGACGAGTTATGTAAAGAGGAAGTTTTATATTTACATTTACCTCTGCTAGTAGTGACAGAGATCAAATAAAGCAAGAACATAACAGAAAGAACAAGGCCCTTGCATGGTACCATTGCCATATCTAAAGATCCTGATGATCTCCTATATGTCATCTATCTTTTGCTGTATATATAGAATTCAAGATCTAGGGGTGTCTTTCTCTGAATAATTCCTCTTTTTTTTATTGAGGTCAGCAAATTCACATAATAGCTGCTCCGATAATTCACGATATAGGTAGATAGATACTTAACAACAACTAATGTTATAATACAGATGCACTTGCTCTTATTTATATATAGTGAGATGGAATAGTTGTTGCCTTGTTGCCTCAGTCCTCTACATGATTGCAGAATCTAGACCAATTACAATATAAATTTGGTAAGCATATATGACCAAGAAAAGTTGGCAGGATTGTCTTATTTTATAAAAGCATAGAAGCAGCAGCTATGGAATTCACATAAACCTATACTTCCAAATGTGCCAAGAGATGAAAACACACAAAGCATTTGACCGCATCCCTTAATATTTGTAGCTTAGTTGATAGACGTTAGCAGAAATCTAACCTTCCCAATGAAGTCTTAAGGTTCTCTGTATTATTGTATCTGAGAAGCCAAGAGAATGCCAAATTTAGGCCAATCACAAGGAATATGAAATCAAGTAGATCAAGGATAATGTATTCGTGATGAATATGAATATGAATACTAGAGTAAGTAATCTCTCTCAGGGAAAAAAAAAATTAAAGAAATTTAAAATATAGTGAATTAGTATGCAAGAGATGGTAAACTGAACTTACAGCAGCTAGGTAGTTACAGCACATAGGTACCAACCAGACGTAAATGATCACATGGGCAAACTGTGGAATCGTAATCAACCAAATATCATGAGAGCAACTCTCACCTTCTCATAATAATCACTGCGGAGAAATTTCGGAAACAGAATAAAGCAAGTCTAACCTTTTGACCTTCAAAAGTTCCAGGTTCCCTAAGTTCCTGCTCCCTGCGGCACAGGTTCCATAGGCTTGAAAGAATCAGTCATCTGACATGAAGAAGACTTGTAGAATGGGATCTCCATGATAAGGACTATAGGAGAACATTACGAAACCATGATTATCATGCAACTTGACAAATAATATTTCGGCATCCTGAAGACTGGGGAATCCAGCTTCCCAGTTTAACTGTGTCAATCCACTTTCCAGGTGGCTCACATAAACCTCAAAACTCCGGGATGCTCTAGACCCCAGATTAAGATATTGCACGGATACTGAACAATGGTGAAACGTAACGAATGGTGCATTACCAGCAGCAATTTGGGGATCAGTTGGAGGCACATCTAGAGGCAACCACACCCCTACAACAACTTTGTTGTCAAATACCTCGAGAAAGCAGATGCTAGGTTTATGCTTATAGGCAGGACTGAAACCATAGAGATTTCCTTCCACCTCTGCCAGTAAAGGACTATTCTAAATCATTGGCAAGGACTACAGGCTCTAGTGTTCTTCAACTAGCTGATGTTGCAGTAGCTTGTTGTTGCTGGCAGTTTGCAGCCATTAACAACAGTTCCTGGTAGACTATCATAACCATTTTTGTTGTATGCATCCATTACAACTGGAGTATCTCTTCAACTTATACATGGAATGTTTGTCTCTTAATTAAATAGTAAACACATCTCACTTCCTTCAACCATTAACATCAACAAAGCAAGGATTCCTGATTTCAAAATTTATGTACTGTAGTGTATTGTACACCTTGTCCATAAATGGATTAGAATTCTTCCCAGCAACAAAACACAGTACCTCGTTTCTCACTTCAATCCAACTACAACCAGGCATTTTCTTCACCCCTTGATCTGCCATTCCCTTCCTAACCATTTCAGCTTCCTTCCATTGCCCACTTGCACAATACAAATTTGACAATAACACATAGCTCGTCTCATTATGTGGTTCTGTTATTTTCAGAGATTCCCCAAAATGTTTTCCAAATCCCAAATCCCCATGCGCAGAACATGCTCCAAGCAGAGCTTCACATGAGCTAGTCTTAGCACTATATACTGAACAATACTTATCAGCCAATTTCTTCGCTTCAGCTAAGTAACCACCTCTTCCAAGCATATCCACCATGCATGCCACATGATCTTTTTCAGGAGAGAACCCATAAATTGTCTGCATTGATTCAAAAAGTGCACGACTTTCCCCTATCAATCCAGAATGGCTGCAAGCCATCAACAAGCCGATAAAGGTAACATTATCTGGTTTGAACCCAGTCACCACCATTTGTTCAAAAACTTGTAGAGATTCGATAGCTTTTCCATGTAATCCAAATGCAAACAACATCGCATTCCAAGATACCAAATCCTTGTGCAATATTTCATGGAATGCACGGATGGACCCTTTCAAATCCCCGCATTTAGCATACATGTTAACCAGGCCATTCCCAATAAACACATATGCATGGAAACCATAGTGAATTATGCAAGCATGGAACATTTCCCCGCATCCAAGTAATGCCAAGTTTGAACATGCATGAAGGACAGCAGCAAAGCTGAAATCATCTGGTTCAAGTCCAGTTCTCATCATTTCAACAAAGAAGACTGCAGCTTCTTCCCCATGTCCATTTCTTGCATACCCTGAGATCATAGATGTCCATGAGACAATATTTTGTTCAGGGGATAGCTGAAATACACGAAGTGCTCCATGACTATTTCCGAGTTTCATGTAGGCATCAATCATTGCGTTCCAAGACACCTGTGTCAGCATATTACCGGACTCAAACACCTTAACCGCATCGTCAAGGCAACCTAATTCAGCATAAAAACTCAAAACCGAGTTCTTCACCTCCACAGAAGAGCTCCAACCACTTTTAATGATGACAGCATGCAGCATGCAACCACACCGAAATTCCAATGTCTCTGCGCAAGCACTCATAACAGCACTGAAAGTCCACTGATCTGGCCGGCACAAACTCTCCTTCATCTCTCTCAACAAACCCAAACACAACTGCACTTCCCCATTTCGCGCGTAACCCACAATCATAACATTCCAAGCTATCTCCACCCTCCTAGGCATTACACAAAACACTTCACGCGCCGCGTCAAACAGTCCCGATTTTGTGTATGCAAACAACAAAGAACACCAAGTTACTTCATTCCTAAGTCTCATCTCCTCAAACACTCTATTAGCACTACAAGGGTCCAAGCATTTCCCATACATATCGACAAGCGCATTGTTAACCGGCAAGTAAGACTGGTAACCGAAAACAGTGACTAAACCATGCACTGTGGCTCCACATTGGAGACTACTTGCCGCGGCGCAGGCGCTTAACGTGGCGGTGAAGGTGAAGTGATCAGGGGTGGCATTGGAGATTCTCATGCGGCGGAGAAGAGAGAGAGCTTGGTGGTGAAGACCAAGATGGGTATAGCTGGTGAGCATTGCGTTCCAAGCAATGGAGTCTCTGTGAGGCATTTCGTCGAACAGGTGGCGTGCGTGTTTTATGTGACCCATTCTTGCAAGGGCTGCTATCTTCGACGTCGTTTTGATCAGTGTTCGAGTGCATGCCATATTCTATTTTAGTAACGTTTTGACTTTCTGAGGAAGGATGTCAACAAGTTGGAAAGAGAAGGTCACACAGACACCATTTGGGTAAAAACCATGTGTATGTCCCAAGTCCTAACAGCCTAACTCTCTTTAAGTGCATGTCGGGAAGGCGTCGGGAAAGACGGTCGGCGTCGGGAAGGCGTCTGGGCTCGATCAGCGCTCAACTGAGCTCTTTGACCGGGTCAACAGTCTCCTCCCCATTATAAAGGGAGAAGAGATCAACGACCCAGATTAATTCAGCTATTTTCTAAATTTCAGAAATTGAATTTATTTATCGAAACTTTGATAAATCATAGTAAATAGCTCGATGCTCCGAAAAATAATCCGAAAACGTCGGTGAACTGGTGTCGACGCGTATTTCGACACTACGACCTTAAACCTTGAATTTGACATTTCAAGAAAAAACTTGAATATGAACATGAACTTTAACTTTAAAAATTACCAAGTGTGGTTACTAACCCTTGTAACCAGACAAAAACCCGATAAATTTCTACAGGGTTTCACAATTAAAATACGATTAACCGTTTTTAGAGTCAAGAAGCACGTGTGGCCTCCTAATTTTATAGTTTATGGCTTATGATGAGATCAATAGTTGATCAGCTCTAGCATATACAAGGTATATGATGATCGAGTACGTACTAGTCACCTTTAGTGTATATAGGGTTTATGATGATCGAGCACTAGCTAACCCTATTGTATGTATAGTTTGGATTTATGATGATTGCGTACTACTCAACTCTCGTGTATATAGGATTTAGAGCTTATGAAGATCAAACAATAATCAGCTCTCGTGTATATATGATTTACGGTTTATGACATGCATCCACCGCCTTCTCAAGATTGAAATCCAAACCCTAAATCCCCAAATCCAATTTCCGGCCGAATCTCTCCCTTTCCGGCAAACTCGTGCTCCCTGAAGGTAAACCCATCACTTTCTCTCGTTTTCACTCCTCCTTGAGCTTTGATTTCCCTAAATAAAGCCCTAATCTGATTTTCTTTTCTTTTGTATTTCTGGGTTTTGGTCGAAGTTTTCCGGCGACTGTGTAATAAGCTGACCAGGCGACCTCGTCGACTTCTAGGGAGTTCTATCTTGTTCTAATGGAGCCGAAGTACCTTTAGGTGGCGTTGTGGAAGTAGCGGTTGTGGTTCTGGGTTGAGGCAGTGGCTTTCTAGCGAGGGGAGGATCCATGTTCTTATGTTGATTCTCCGATTTGGTCTTGATTAAGCGAGGAAGAGGTTCAGACGTAGTCTGGTTCATTGATTTGGTGAAAAAGATGGTAAGTCTCAACCTCTCTTATTGTTGTGGAATTACTGTGTTGGTTGTTCTGTGTTGAGTTGTTGTTGAATTGTTGGTTTTGGATTTCACCTCGGTACCATGGCGGATTTGGAATTGAAGTAGCAAAGCAAAGCTACTGTGTTGGTGTTGGTTCACAAGGGTACTGTGTTGGTTCACAACGGTAAGGATTTCCCTTGTTTTGTTGCAGTGTCGTTGTTTTCTTGTGTGGTTTTGCTATTGATGGCTGATTTGAGTGTTTTGGTTGCTTGTATGTCGAGAACTTGGTGTTTTGAAGAATACCAGGAGGTCGCCGGAACCCGTCAGAATATTCCAGCTAGTCACAGATCCGACAGAGAGCTGAGAAGGTAATGCTCGACTTTTCCTTACGAATTGTGTCGTAATCACCAGTAAGAAAGTCAGGTCTTTGTGGGAATTGGGTTGCTCTCTAATTCAACAATGTTGGTTCTTTCTCACTTATAGTATTGACTTAATTGTTTCGTGATTTAGAACAATGTATAGGTATGTGTATTGAGTATAGTGGAAAAGTTGGTTTCTTTTGGTTGTTGTGTTTGCATGTTTTACTGGATTCTTGAATTTGATTGCTTGATCATAGTTTGATATGTGTATTGTTGATTTTGTGTTGAAAGTTGTTTGTAGAATTTGGAGGATCGGATGTGTGTACTTGTGTTTGATGATCTTACTTAACTGGTTAGCTTTCCTGAAATTGCACTACTGAAGAGATCTGAAAACCCTTCTCTTAATTGAATCAGAACCTCATTGAAGTGAAGTAAATCCAAGCTGGTTATTTACATTGCTTTGTGGTCGAGTGGACTAATTTATGTTAGTTTAAATGTCATATGCAGGACTTGGTATCTTGCACCTATCTTTATTGATCGCATAATTGATAGTTTTTTTTTTGATTGTGCATGACTGATAGTTGATGGTGTTGTTCTGTTCTTTCCAGACACTGAGTGTGCAAGCATTCAATGGAGCATACGGAATAAATTATGGAAGAATTGCAGATAGCATTCTCCGAAAAAAGTTGCTACACTAAGAGCAGCAAAGATAAAGAATGTCAAGATATATGACGCAGTTAAAAGCATCTACAATGCAACAAAGATGTTAAAGTTAGATGATTTAGTTTAGATAAAAGTAAAGACACTTTCTGAGTTGAGCATTGCTTGGTCACCATGTTATAAGTGTCATGAAACTATTAGATTTTGCAAATTAAACAGGTAGACTTTGCTCACAAAATGTACAGCCGCTAAACAAATCAGGTATGTTCATCTCCGTAAACAAAATCAAGTACATAATCGACGTTCATGTACAGCCGCTAAACAAAAGAGGTACGTTCATCTCTGTAAACACGTAGACCTTTTCTCTAACAAAACGCGTAGACATTTACTCAAAAATAAGCAGACTAAGCATTGTAAGAACGTACCCCTCTCTTGCAAGAGTGAGTTTGTGGGAATTCTTGACCTTTACTCGGAAACAGGCAGACAATTCTTCTAATGAAAATAGTAGACTCGGCATATTAAATGAGTAGACTTTACTTGCAAAATTAGTACTGCATATAAAACAGTACATTTCATAACACTTTGAAGTATAACCTTGTCTACCCTATAACATGTCTACTTTTATAGGACCAAATGTTTCATGAAAGTAGTAGACTCAACACGTTAAACGGGTAGACTTTGTTTACAAAATGAGTAGACCTTGCCTATAAGATCAGTACACTTCCGTAACAATGTGAAGTATGACCATCCGAAACGTCTACCTTTATAGGAGAAAATGTGTCATGAAAGTAGTAAAATAAATAGATCTTTACTCAGAAATAAGCAGACTATGCTTCATAAACACGTACTCCTCTCAAGTAAGAGGGAGTCTGTGTGAATTCTTGATACAATGAAGATGGTCTACGCGTATCATGAATCAAATGTCGAACATCATGTATACCATATAAACAAAACATGTAGGTTAATCTTCGTAAACAGGTAGAGCTTTTCACTCATAAAACAAGTAGGCATTTACTTGGAAATAAGCAGACTATGCTTCGTAAATAGATAGACCTCTCAAGAATTCTTCAAGTGTCTGTGAATTCTGGACACTATCGAGTTGGTCTACGTATATCATGAGTCAAGGATCGAACATATTGTACACCATGTAAACAAAATAGGTAGGCTAGTCTTCGTAAACAGGTAGACATTTTTGTCTCACAAAAAAAGTAGACCGTTACTCGGAAATAAGCAAACTAGGCTTCGTAGACAGGTAGACCTCTCAAGAATTCTTCAAGTTTCTGTGAATTCTGGACACTATCGAGTTGGTCTACGCGTATCATGAGTCAAGGATCGAATATATTGTACACCATGTAAACAAAACAGGTAGGTTAGTCTTCGTAAACATGTACACCTTTTTATACTCGATCATCATAAACCCAATATACACTAGAGGTGACTAGTGCTTGATTATCATATATCACGTATACACTAGAGCTGACTATTGGTCGATCGTCATAAACCGTAAATCATATATACACAAGGCAACATCGAAGTTTCGGTAAAACAATTTATTTTTCAGAAAATTAGAAAATAGCATTTTTAGATCTTGACCGTTGATCTCGTTCTCTTTTAATCCTGACCGTTGATTCCTTCTTTGAAAACCCAATCAAGGTCAACTGACCCAAGTCGGGTCAAGCACTCCTCTCTCGCGTACGACGAGAGCTGAGAAGCTCTCCGTCCCCGGCCGTCTTCTCCGACGCCGCCCGGCTGACTCCGGCCACCATTCTCCACAAAACCACCACCAAATTTCCTCTCTTTCCCCTCTACACAACCCAGCCCATGAATCGCACATACTGATTCAAAGATAAATCGACGGCGAGAAGCTCCGACTGTGTTCGTCTGTTTTCGCCGTCTTCGGCGACGACTTGGCCTGGAACTGGCATATTCGAACTTTTCCCTTCATTCTCTACACCCTAGTGCCCTTAATCCCTCGAATCTTTTACAAATCTTAATAACCCCTTTACTGTCGATTTTGAGTTTTCTGGCGAGCTGTTACGGTGGATGCCGACGAGGCTTTCTGGCGTCCTCTACTTCTTCCGATGACCTGGGTCGACTTCAAAGGTGTTAAGCGGTGGTAAGTGACTTCGTAGCTACTGAGCAGGGTTGCTGTTTGTGTGTGTGTGTGTGTGTGAGAGAGAGAGAGAGAGAGGGGTTAAAAAAAAAAAAAAAAAAAAAAAAAAAAACTTAACGGAGTTAGTGAGTTAGTTAACGGAATTAGTGAGTCAGCTAACAGAGTTAATGCCACCTAGACGAGGTATGCGTACCCCAAGGTGTGCAAGGGCATCCCATTTCTTGAACCCTATGAAGCGTTTTTTAAAAAAATCCCTTTTTGAAGCGTTTTTTTTTTTTTTTTGAAAATCCCTTTTTGAAGCATTACATTCATAGAGAACATTTTGAATAATAACAAGTGTGCTGTTCTATTAGCCACGTCATTTGCTTCACGATGCACAAACCGCATTTGAAAGAAAACAAACAAAGCATTTACATACCTGTTACAATCTTTCAAGAGCAAATTCGTCTATTTTTTTTTTTTTTTTTGAAAACGGGTTGGGTCTCCATTTAGGTTGGAGTATTATCGATCATCTCTATATTATTATTAATAAGAGTATGAGAATACACCGATGGAGACATAGAGTATAAACCTCGTTCTATAGTACACCCATCCTGAAGAAGCACAACTTGTATAATATCAGGTGTGTCGTTGACCCAAAACTCATCCACAACAGATCTACTAGCTAGGTGAGCTAATCTCTGAGCAACGACTTACAGTCATTCACTATTGTTCCCACCTCGGTCAAATCTTCCTCCTCCCTAGTCAGAGCCTGTAGCATAATAGCACTATCACTTTCAACCTCTATGTTCTCGCAACGGCCTTGTCCATCTCTGGCTATGACTCCCACACCTCCAGTTCTCTCCTCCTTCCTAAATGCACCATCCACATTAATCTTGAGCCTCCCACTGGGTGGACAGCTCCATTTTGTTCTCGGTCTGGTTCCTCTCTTTTTCTGTCTTACATGAATCTTCTGGTACTCCTCAAGCAACTGCAATGCGCAAACCGCCATGTGCGCAGGATTACAGTCTCCGCCCTCCCACACCAACTTGTTTCTCTCGCACCAAATTGCCCAAAGTGAAACTAGAAATACCTCGAACTCATGTTGGTTGAGCACCGCCATAACCGCTTCGAACCACTCAAAAATGCTTAAACCTGGGAGGTCGACACACTTTCGATGGAGAGAGGACTGATTCCAAAAACACCGAGTCACTTGACAGTCCCGAAACACATGCATACACGTCTCAGAATTCCAGCCACAAAACGCACATGACACATCTGCTAACTGAACCTTGTGTCTAAGTGCAATTCTTGTAGGTAGAATCTCCCTCATTAATCCCCATGCAAACGATCTCACTTTGGGCGGTACATTTGCACACCACAGTCTCCTCCAAATCCCCTCCGCTGTGCTGCCCTCCACTGGACGTTGACGCATATTCTTGAAGTTGGACATGCTGCTGTGCTAGATGGTAGCCACTTCTGACGGAATATGCACCTCTCTTGTCAAAATGCCACACATATTTATCCTCTTGCTGCCTTAAACTCAAAGGAATGCTCAGAATGGTCTCTACTTCCTCGTTTGTAAACAGGTTTTCAATCATAGTGCTATTCCACTCCTTTGTTTCCCCCCATCTGTTAAGTCACCAACTACCCACTCTTCTGTTCCCTCCATTGGAAGAGAGAAAGGCTTGAAAGTATGTGGTTTTGGTATCCATGGATCATGCCATACAGCAACTTTACTCCCATCACCAATGCGATATCGTGTCCCTAATGTTAGCACCTCCCTCCCTTTCAACAAACTTCTCCAAGTGTATGATGGATCTGTGCCAAGTTCTGCCTTCATAAAGTCCCCATGGGGATAATACTAGGCTTTCAACAATTGCGTAAAAATGGAATGAGGTCGATGCAACAACCTCCACCCTTGTTTGGCTAGAAGAGCTCTATTAAAGTTCACCATGTTCCTAAAACCCATTCCACCCTCACTCTTAGGTAAACACAGCCGATGCCACGCCGACCAATGGATCTTTTTTGCTTCCCCTTTGTCCCCCCACCAAAACTTCGCCATTGACATATGCATCGCATGACATAAATGAAGTGGAAGCTCAAAGCAGCTCATCACGTACGTCGGGATAGATTGCAGCACTGCCTTGATGAGCGTTTCCTTCCCAGCTACACTCAGTGTCTTATCACGCCACCCTTGTGTCCTCTTATCAATTTTTTCCGCCACGTAAGCAAATGCTTCTTCCTTTGAGTAACTAAGCTCCATTGGTAAACCCAAATACTTTCCATGTTTTTCCACATGCTTGACTCCCAAGAAACTCGCCAACTCTTGCTGTACCTCTTCGGGAACATTCTTGCTGAAAGACACACTACTTCGGGAGCAAATTCGTCTATTATTTGACATAGTTTGAGCCAAATCACATTGGTGTATGTTCAACTCTGTGTTGCATAGACTTGGGAGTCTGCTGGCAAGTTGGCAACGACTAGTTCCCTTCAGTATGCACTTAGGTAGTATAACATTCTTTGAAAAATCGTATATTGCTTGAATTCATTGTAGAATAATTACTTGTCTTCTGATAACAAAAACAAAAATATTGATAATTATAGAATCAGATGAACTGATTTTTTTTTTTTTACTATAATTCTATAAATGTGAGTTGAACATATCCAATCAGAATAGAACACATAATAATGTTTACAACGATTTACCACTCCCGTAAAAAGCTCTATATTTCAAGTTTGTTTGGAAAATGACATTTCATACAAGCACATGATTCACTAATCTCTCATTCAAATGCACCCACTACTAACTACTGCTAACAAGGGTGCTTGGGGTGCACTTTTCTTTTAGTATGAAGGCTCTGCTGACACGGCGCTGTTTCTCATGCCTAATAGGGGTGTATAGAACAGGCAAGAATTTAGGTGACAAACCTCAAGAGGTACTCTCTACAACTTTCCTGAAGATTTCCTTTGGTGCTGCAATTTACAGTTAAATTGCGTAAGAGGATGATGATACTATAGAATGTCGATCTTTGTGTAATATAACTAAATCTTACCAGGCAATCCAGTGAACCTCTCAAACTGTTCATATGCCTGTCCAATGAACATCTCTGACCCACTAACAACTATGGCACCAGACTCTTCTGCTTCTCTCAGGAGTCTGGTTATTTTGGGGGTATAAACAGCGTCGAAAACCAAGGCGTAAGATCTTAGAGCATGCTGCAAAAACAGAAAAGCGATTTACTAAAGAGGTCCGAGTATTTATTTAGTGTAGCACCACATAGTTTTTATATTATGTAAGGCCAACTGATAATTATCATGCAACAGAATATGAGGCAAACCTTAGAAATGGGTGTCTCATCAACTTTGGGCTGCATTCCAATAGAAGTTGTGTTTGCAAGAATCATGCCATCCTCTGGGTGGAAATTATCTAGATCAGAAATTGACAAAGCCTCTCCTCCAATTGTGTCTGCAATTTCTCTGGCTCGATCTTGAAGAAAACCAACAAGCATATATTAAGATTAAAAAATCCCAGTGAATTGGATCTTAAAATGAATTGTAGAAATTGACAGTGAGGAAAAAGAAGTAGCTCGGCAGAAAAGCCAATAACAATGTTGAGCAAAGACATGAGGTGTTACTCGCTTCATGTACAGAACATAATTAATAACTCTTTTTTTAGCCGCAATAACATGACAATAGTATCTGTACTAAGATAATGAGACTTTGAAGGTTATGCATTCAAATCTTACAATATTTAAAATAGTAGTTGATCTTTTTTCTTAACAAGTAGGAACCTATGCAAATTGAATATGGTCCCTCTGCTCCATGGTATCAAACTTGTTAAATACAAGCATTTAGTTAGAAGCGATTTCGGTCATGTCAAACAGATATGGAGAAGGATATCAGCATAAATACAAAATCGTGGGATTTCTAACTGAGAGTAATGTTTGCTGGGTGTCACCAGACATTGCACCTCGTTGATGAGGGAGAAGTTTAAAAAGTCGGAAAACAGGCTAGGCACTATGGGTTTGTCTAGTTATGTCAATTATATGGGTCATCTATGCTTTAACCATAATAGAGGGCAGCAAGTGAACAAGGCTTGGTCAAAGTTTATGCGTTGTGCAGCTCTTTCAAAGTTTCCATTCACCACTTTTCTCAATATAAGAAATAATAATATTTGTAAAATAAGAAACATTCTGATTTGCTCTATTTTAGGAATCCTATGCCTCTGCAGATTTCAGAGACATAACAATATCACACATTATTTTTAATTGGAAAGCTATGTTATCTACTTTTCTTGATTAGCTGACTATCCCATACGGTCCAGTTAGGCTAGGACATGTGACCGCGAAGAGCCAAGAAAACGGGGATCAGGGTAAAGATGTTTATCAGCATGAAGAAACATGGAACCTATTTCAAACAACAAAATCTTACAATTCTCTGAATTAAAAATATATTTGTTTACAGGTAACCTTCATCTTCTGTAAAGATCAGAGGTAACCTTCATCTTCTTTAAAGATCAGCAGGATAGTAAAATTGACCTCAAGGAGAAAAAAGGAGAAATGAAATAAGAAACATAGATTCATCATTGTCAATAGATATAGAATAAAAGAGCAGAACAAAACAAAGATCACACGCTTACTGATTAACGATTATAACAAAAATAATTAAAAAAGAAGGAAGAGGCTGGAACTAATTCAACTAACCATAGGTGCGGTTGGCAATCACAATCCTTGCTCCCTTCTGTTTTGCGCCATAAGCAAGGGCCTTGCCAGCTCCTCCAGCACCTATGACAACAAAGAGCCTACCAGCTAAAGGCGAACCAGTTACATGGGAACTCAGTGAACCTGTAAAGGGAGATAAGCAGAAACTCAGACACCCCTTGAGAAAAATTATTCATAGAATAAAGAAAGAGAGAAAGAAAGCGAAAATAGTAGCACAACAAGATTCAAACCTTGCAGTCCATCCTCTATAGCAGAGATAGCCCCAACGTAATCCGTATTTAATCCATATAATTTTCCATCATTTGGTCTCCTTATAATGCAATTAATTGCTCCTATTGCCTGAATATCATGATCCAGCAAGAAACAATTATGAACAAGTATCAGTAAAAAAAGTGAATTATATGTATGAGTATGAATCAGTAGTTAATCAACTAATCCAACAAAAATCTCAACACTGGTAATATTAGAAAATAATTCATCCGCTACCTTTGCAACTGGATCAACCTCGTCACAGCACTTAAGTGCAGCTTCCTTGTGAGGAATTGTAACACTGTAAGGAATAAAGACAACAAGCTGTGATCTTGATGTAATAAGAAATTGAACTGTATGCTATTTCTAATCAACTCTAAAGATTATGAACCTGAAACCAGCAAAATCCGCCGATGAGTATGTCTTGAGAAAATTGGCAATGTCATCCACCAATAAATGTACATAAACTCCATTGAAACCTACTGACTTGAATCCTTCATTATGCAAAATAGGAGATTTACTGTGGCTGACGGGCTTCCCAATAATACCAAACACCTTTGTGTCAGGCCCTATCTGTCTGAAATTGTATAGATTCAAGATATCCTTTATAGTAGGTTGACCAGGAGCTGAAACTGCTCCTGAATCAATCGTGCCAAAGGTAAGATAACCACCAAATTTGGCACAAAGTATCCGTGAAATCAAACCTCTCTCACCCATCACAAGTCCTATTATTGGTACCTGAAATTCCACGGAAAAGTCAAATTTTGTTCTTATCTTAAGAATGATAATGTGTGAAAATGCAATGACTCAACGAGAAGACAGTCTATGCTCTAGAAAAAGGAGAAGACAGTCCCTGTAGGCGCATTTAGGTGCACAAACAAAGGAAGAGAGAGTAACTTTAGCCATTTTTGCATCCTATTGTTTTTCTCTCTATCAAAATGACATGTTTGTCTACAACTGACTCTTGATCTCCTGAGAATCCTCAACCAAAGAAGCAATCTGCTGACACTTGTCCCCCCCCTTAGAAGAACCCCATTGATTTGACTGGTAGGTTGTACTTATTAATTATAGTATCATCTTATATAACAGCAAAATGTTATCCATTATTTACCATTGCTACAGTGAAATAGGTATAGCACTACTCGACATGCAAACAATCAAACTACTCCTGTGATCAATTAACATTACAGCTACTATCTGAGGCAGGTCTGTAGAAGATTTATGTAGACAGTCTTATCCCCCCTTGACAGAATGTCGTCTTCCATTACAAACCCACTGCCCTTCAGGTCACACCATCACAGTGCTAGTTGCCTTAATACAGTGCCAAGGCTAAGCTCATATTTTGAGAGTAGTACTACTACCATAAATCATATATTTCAGTAGAACTATTATCTATTGTACCATCTAAAAGAGATGGAAACATGATCATTTATACACCATTGGTCTCTATGGTTTAAGATTATTGAATTGGCCAGGGTATGCAAGGGTTGCTAGTGTGAGGTACTGGGAAGGCCGTGTTCATTTTCAAACCACTAGCCTTCAGTCGGAAAGTAGTGTTTTGTTGAGGCTCAACTCATATATACAGTACACTATTACTAACATAAAGCATAGAAAATGTACACCTCAGTCAATCATATATATCTGCACACATTGAATTAGATCGATCAACAGACTGGTATATATAAGTTACCTACAAGAACAGTGATCTAAAGTTCAATTAAAGGAAACAAACTCTGAACCAAACTGAATTTACTGCAATAAATAGCACACCACCTACATTGCTTACTTGAGAATGCACGGTTATTTGAAAAATGCGAGCTACATCAGTGATATCCAAGGCAGTGGTCGCAATCTTCACAATATCAGCTCCAGTGGCTTGTATTGCTGCAACAAGATTGCCAAGAGCCTCAACAGATGGAGTTTCTTGATAGTTGTGAGAAGAAACAATAACTTTGAACTTTTCAGGCTTCTTATCACGTATGGAGTCAACAAATTCTTGAGCAACCTTCAACAGAGGTAATAACATTAGTAAATAGTAACTTAAGTTTAGAAATTTTAATCTTAAAGTCAAAAATGGAAAACAGATTAATCAATTTTCTTTAAAATCTTTACTATGGCCACACTACTTAGGGCCGCTTATTCACTAGGAAAGAGTTATATCTTCGCCTACATAAATTTTTGTAACAAAACACATAAACGAAAGTTGAATGATCTAAAGAAGTTGGCTTTACCATCACAAGAATGGAATATATCATGTTACACAGCTTATAAAATCAACATGCCAAAAATGCTGTGGAGTGATATAGTCATTAAGGAGTAACCTGAAGCTCAACATCAATGTAATCAGCCCCCAACTCCATAGCTAATCGCAGCGCATCTAGTCTACTCTTCTCATCGCCATCGTACTGACCACCTTCCCACTTTGGTCTAGGAAAACATACATAGTGACACAGTTGTCTCATACTAGCAGAACAAACAAAACAAGCTCAATGACATAACGATATTGATACCTATAAGTGAAAAGAGTGGGCAAAGGTGATTGGTCAACTAGGGTCTTGACATCTTCACTGGAATCAAAGACCTTCAAATGGTCCAATCTAATCTCCACAAGGTCAGCACCAACGGCTTTAGCCCTGCCCATTTCAATCACCATCTTGGCCACCGACTCCGCCATTATCGGAGCACAAATCAGCGTTGAACTCTTTCTCATTCCTCCACCACCCACTTGAGCTGATGCAACCTGAAGCCCAGAAATACAGTAAAGTCGCAAACTTTATCACATTTTCAGGTGCCCAATGATCCGAAAAAGTTGAACAGAATGTAAAAAAGCTTGAGAATTTATACAACAAACTCAATCAGAGACAGAGAGAGAGGGAGAGGTTACCGTGAGGGTTGGAGAGTCCATTTGGTCTGGTTGGTGTTGAGAGTTGGAAACAAGCCAAAGCCAAGTAGATGCTGCCGATTTTAAGTGATTGGGTTGGTGAGAGCCCAAGGAGGAGATATTTTTCAGCCCTACGGCATGCCCACGTGACAATACCACATGATTCTACATTTCCAATTAAATATTGACACATGAATTTTATTAAGAAAAAATTACATCAGATATTTTGTTAAAAACAATTTTAGGTTTGTTGTTGTTTTTTAAACCCTAAACTATAAACTCTAAACCCTAGACCCTAAACCTTAAACCCTAACCCCTAACCCCTAAACTTAAACCCTAAACCCTGATCCCAAACCCTAAACACTAATTCAAACTCAACAAAGACCTATGAAGGTTATTTCACAAAAAATAGAAAACTTTAGTTTATATTTTAGTTGTAATAAATCCACGTGTCAATATTTGATTAGAATGTAGGACCACGTCATATTGCCACGTGGTCCTCCTGTAGCATTTAAAAAATTCTCTCCAAAGGGAATTTGGATTCTCTGTCCCTCTCCCTGTCCTCAACTAACATAATGACACGTGTTACTCAACTTAACGGTTGCTTGACCGAGTTGGGTTTATCTATCATACTGACATACTTGTTACAAATGTGTCTAATTGTATGGTACATGTGCGCTTTCAGAGGGGTAAATGGTCATTACATGGTCATTTAGTTCATTTTTCAATCAATGATAGCCACACATTTTATGAGGCATGTTATACTATATGAGTTAGGGTAGGTCTATATTCATACCCAGGTTCATCAACTTCCTCCCGCCTGTAATACTTTTCTTCTCTAAATTGATAAGACAGATTCAGAAAGTTGTTTCATAGACATGAACTTTCAATACCTCGTTACAAAGGGTAGCAGCAGAATTCACCAACACAGTAGCATTACAACAAGGCCTTGTTCTCTTCAATTGAATGAAAAATTTTCGATCAAAGTTCTGAGCTATTTAGATAAACAAAGCAAATGGTCATGAAACCAGAACGCCGAAAATTGAAATGAAGACAGGAGAGTACTTGGTCACGTAACTTGTCACCGACGACGACGAACATGGAGTGGTTCTTGTAAGGATTCTGATGCCCTCGTCGACCTTCTTCCTCATCATTGGTTGGAGACAAGACAATATGTCATCACCATCTTCTTTTCCAGTCATGATCTGAGTTGGTCCATTGGAGCCGTCAATATTAATTTACATCTTATTAATTTTTTAGAAATTGTCTAGAATACGCTTTAGGTTTAGCACGCACTAAACGGACGCTACGAAAGGGCATTTGTGGCTTTTCTTTAGGAGCTGTAAATTGGTTTTTAACCATTGTGACGATTAGGGGCAATTCTAGAAGACATAACAGACCCAGAATTACAGAAAGTAAGGCCACGATGAGGAGTGAAACCTAGACTTGAAGATAGACTACCATAGAGAAGATAGAGGTTGTGCTCCACTGGCCCGCGGGGGTCGCCCAGATACCGTCTAAGAGGCCGATTTTCAGCCTCACGCCTAGCATCAACGAATGCCCAGATTGAGTACTGCAAGAAGAACGTGGTAGAGGGCATCTAATTCGGCTAAAGGTGGGACGAGAAGAATATGGATTGTGGAGAGGAAGAGAGAGAGAAAGGGTCAGACTGTCAATGGTTGGATTGTGGGTTTGGTCTACTATTTTCAAAGTCATAAATGCCCTCACAGTTTTACCATAACAAAATCATCTTACTGCTGACGACAGCTAAGTTTCGAATTTGCTTCTTTACCCTTTCATTTCAGATTGTGTGGACAGAAAGATGCTACGTGGCAGGCGTAACTTCGGCGTATGCGAATTCAATGACGTTTTCTAGACTTTCAGCCCTTTCTTAATTTTTATTAAAAAACATTATACACTTTTTTTTACTCAAACTGTGTCAAGTTGGTGTTAAATCTGCTCATGTGGAATAACACATGTCAGATCATTAGTGATACACAAGGAACATGACAGGGAAATAGGTAAACATAGGATTTGTTTAGCGTAAAATACTGTATAGTACTTGTTCAGCGTAAATCCATTCCGCCTCAACGCCATGTCACCAAAATAAAGCGGAACTGACCAAAATACCCATAACTTTGTTGAGTGAATTTTTTTCAGAACATGTAAAGGGGGTCGAATCTGTTACCTCTTACAACGAAGCCAAGCACCTTACCACTAGAACATTTCGGGCCTTGTGTAGTTACGCAAGAGACAAATTTTTATATATTTACATGTTTCCAACATCAGCCTAAAACTAACCCGTTTGGATCCCCAATCCTTCTTCCCAGTGGATGTGTTCACGTCCTAATTCAAAGTTTCAAACAGCTCGGCCTCGACGGACGACAACTCTCCTGCAACGGAGGCCATGGATGTCTCCGACGAAGACGAAGACGGTGGAGACGATGTCGTCGTCGTCGACCTCAACGAGCTGGCACTGTGCACCAGCAAAAAATATCCGGCGAAGCACAAGCTCCGGCTCCACCGTCAAGGCGAGCCGGGTGCGACAACGAGTACGACGAGGTGATGAAGGTGAGGTAGACCCGAGGTTTTAGCGACGGAGATGAAGCTGGAGAAGGCCCAAGTTTTTTGTCTATCTAATGCTTTTCCATCTATTAAAAACCTAATTTGTGCTAAAATCTGATAGGACTGTTCTTGCTAAAATTGTGCAATAGAGCTACAGGTTGAAATGATGATGTTGGAACTGAATTAATGATGATGATGATTGTCATAGCTTTGTCAGTCCCTCAATTCCACTTTAGAGGTAGAAGGAAGAGACGGTGGAGGCCATGAGCTCGAGGGTCGGGAGAGTTAGGCCGACGACAGTGGTGTAGGTGGCGCCGGTGACGGTGGAGGTGGAGGTGGAGGAGGTTTCCGACGATGTGGTTGCGGTAATGAGGAGGAGAGAGAAGAGGCTGAGGACATGGTAATTTGGAGGCTGAGGACATGGTGTAGCTGGTGTTGGAATGGTAATTTGGAGTTTTTAATAGTTCTATGCGAAGAAAAAGTGGTAAGAACTTTCTTTCTTACATTTCATTGATACAGTACTGCTATATATACAAGAAGTAGGATCATTTTAGATCCCAAAGATTAGCAATCATATTTATGATTTGCTGTCAATTTCTCTCCTACAAATATGCATCAATTACATCTCTATGATTATGCAGATCTCCTAAGATAAAGCTGATTAATAAGAGATAAGAACCAGTGATTATGCAGCAGAAATTTAGCACAAGATTATTGCTTATCACCCCCCCCACAAGCTGATGGGCCGTGGGCGAACAGGAAGCTTGTCAAGAAGATACTGAAATCTGTTGGTGGATAGACCTTTGGTGAATATATCTGCCTGTTGATCTTGAGAACAGATATAGCAAACTTGGACTTCCTTACGGACCACCTTTTCTCTGATGTAATGATAGTCAACCTCCACATGACGTGTGCGGGTATGGAAGACTGGATTGGAAGCTAAAGAAATAGCACTGATGTTATCACACCATAATTTAGGAGGTTGCAGTGGAATTCGTAAGTCACGAAATAGGATGCGAAACCAAGAGAGATGAGCAGCTGTGTAGGCCAGTTGACGATATTCGGCCTCCGTGCTTGAGCGGGAAACACCTGCTTGCTTTTTAGAGCTCCAGGAAATCAGATTTTTGCCTAAATAAATACAGGTGCCACCAGTGGAAATTCTAGTGTCTGGATCCCCAGCATAATCAGAGTCACTAAAGCCAGTGATATGCAAAGAGCTTGGGGTGTAAAATAAGCCATAGGTAGGAGTGTGTTTTAAGTAACGGAGAATCCGTTTGACAGCAACCCAATGGATAGTAGTTGGAGAATGAAGAAATTGGCAAACCTGATTAACAACATAAGATATATCAGGTCGAGTGATGGTTAAATACTGTAAGGCTCCGACCACACTGCGATACTGAGTGCCATCTGGAAGAGGAGTTCCGTCAGTGAGGCTAAGACGCTTGTTACTTGCTGGTGTAGAAGCAGGTCGTACATCAGTCATATTGGTCCGATGGAGAAGATCCAGAGTGTACTTTGTTTGTGTGAGAGCAAGACCACTAGAGGAGCGCACTGCTTCAATTCCCAAGAAATAGTGCAAAGGGCCCAAGTCCTTCATTGAGAAAAGTTTACCCAAATTGGCAATGAGAGTGTTGATGTGAGCAAGATGAGTACCCGTAATGAGGATATCATCTACATATATCAGAAGATAAAGCTTGATGGAGCCTGAGTGATAAATGAAAAGAGAGGAATCGGCATGAGAGGCAGTGAACCCCAATTCTTCCAAATAGGCAGAGAAACAAGAGAACCACGCACGAGGGGCTTGTTTGAGGCCATACAAGCTTCGTCGTAGTTTGCAAACATGTTTGGGATACTGGGAATCAATAAAACCTTGCGGTTGCTGCATATAAACATCTTCTGACAAATATCCATGTAAGAAGGCATTTTGCACATCCAATTGTCTTATAGTCCAGCCAAAAGAGATAGCAATAGCTAAAATCAATCGAATGGAAGAGTGTTTGATGACCGGACTGAATGTTTCACTATAGTCAATACCTTCTTGCTGCCGAAAGCCCTTGGCAACCAGCCGGGCTTTGTATCGCTCCACCGAGCCGTCAGGCTTCCTCTTTATGCGATAAACCCATTTATTTGGAAGAATGTTCATAGAACTGGAAGATGGTACAAGCTCCCATGTACCCGCTTGAATCAAAGCATTAAATTCTGCACTCATTGCCGAGCGCCATTCTTCCTGCTTCACTGCTTGACTGAAACACGTGGGTTCAATTTGGTGAGTAAGAGATGTGACTACCATAGCATACTTTGGATTGGGTTTCCGAATCCCCCGTTGACTACGGGTTACAGGTGCAGATGGCTCCAAGGATGAGGATTGAGGATTGGAGGTAGAAGGTGGTATCTCAGATGGCGCAAGAAAAGGTTGAGAGAGAGGATGAACAGTGGGCGATGAGGATGATACATGCCGGCGACGATAGGTGTGAATGGGTGGGGCAGTGGGTTGTGAGATTGTGGGGTTGGGTGGGGGTGCTATTGATGGGCTTGAGGTAGGAGTAGATAGGGTGGTTGTGGTAGTAATTATTGTGAGAGGATTTTGATCATGCCCGGTAGCTGCCGTTGAAGAGAGAGTGCTAGTGGATTCTTGGAAAGGAAACGAGGACTCATCAAATATTACATGGCGAGAGAGGTAAACACGACCAGAAGACAAGTCTAAGCAACGATATCCTTTGTGATGTAAGGAATAACCGAGAAAAACACACTTTGTAGAACGAAAATCCAATTTGTTCTTGTTATAAGGACGAAGATAAGGATAGCAAGTGCAGCCAAATGTACGAAGAGAAGAGTAAGTAGGCGGACTCTGAAATAATTTTTCATATGGAGAAAGAAAATGTAAGACACGAGAGGGAAGTCTATTTATGAGATAAAGAGCAGTGTTAAGTGCCTCAACCCAATATGACTTGGGAACTGAAGCGTGAGCAAGAAGTGTAAGAGCAGTTTCAACAAGGTGACGATGTTTTCTTATATCACTATGTTGTTATTGAAGTAGTTTTAAATGACATGGCAGCTTGGTATGGAAGTCCAAGAGACCCTAGAACGTATTGTTTGTTATCACAAAGAAGCAAGACACACTCATTCTTATAATACCGCGTTTTTTTTTTTCTAAAAATGATCAATCTCTCGCTTAGCAACTAGGGTCACAGTTCTTCATAAACTTGTTGTGTGGCGCTCTCTCATGTTTGTTGTTTTGGCAAACATGACAGAAAAACTCGAATCCAAACTCTCTATGAAGGATGCTAAAGAACATGTTGATTTAGGGAACCTCCGGTGCCGGGAGAAAGGTTTCCTTGCACACCAATTCTTTTTGGTTTGGAGGTTGAACAACGCTAAAGCAGTGATACTAGAATCTTTTCGCATCGTTGTTCGGTCTATGTGGATATTTGCAGTACCGGTGGAGGAGCATGTAAGAGGAGATCGATTCCTTTTCACGTTTTTGAACGAACATGATATGATCTAAACAAGGTAAAGAAAGGAAGGTCGTGGGGTTTTCTGTGATTACGACGCCATGATCCTTCTCAACGACTACGAAGGCTTCTCTGACATCACCATTGTGCCTCTCGAATTCATCTGGATTATGGTGGAGCTGTAGGGATTGCCATCAGGGGTGATGACAACGGCAACGGTAAATCTGTTGGGGGGAAATTTTAGGCCCTATACTCCAAGTAGACCACCCTGGTGTGCGGCGCGGGGTAGCTATGATTCCTATCACCCTACCCTTGAACAAATCGGTGAGATTGAGCAAGAGAATTATGGTTTCCGCGATCGACGTTCTTACCGTCCAGTTCAATTATGAACGACTCAGAGATTGCTCTATAATTAATGATGTCGAAGCAGACTGTCCAAGAAGTCAGACCTCAGTACTAGGTTTAGTATTTAGAGTAACATCCTCTATTTCAAGCGACTCCTTGCGTACTATTCAGGTCCCAAATCTTAAGAGGCTTGAGAAAAGGACAATCACAATCCGTAATCTGCCAGAATGTTCATCCAACCCCGATCGGGTTTGGGGTGTCCTTTTTTTTTTTGGCAAAAGAAGAAATTTATTCCATAAAAAACATACCTTCTGTAAGGGGGACATGAAGCCGAAACCGTTAGAAGAAATAACAAAACCAAAAGGCAACTTGGGTGTCTAGTTGCGGGTAGGATAGGGGTCTCGTGTATCTCTTTTGGTCTTCACTTTCTTAGTTTGAGATTTTAGGAGGGACTTAAGTCTCATCTTCCATAGTCGCGTCACCCTCATCGAACCATGAACTGAAAGAGCTAGTGTCAACTTGTGTTGATGCAATGGATTATCGTTGGAATAATCCTTGCATTTACGGATGATGAGAGTGAGGAAAAAAGATAATGAGACGCGAGGTTTATAGTGGTTCATATCCATCTCTTAGATAGACTACATCCACTTAACATGTACTAGGTGTTGGGAGCCTAAGTGGCCCCCATGGTATTACAAGATGTTGTAATTGTGTGTTGAGTAAGTGGGAATGAGTCTCCTCTTATAGGATAAGGAGGCTCATTCCTTTACATGATTTCCAATGTGAGACAAGAGTCATATTCTAGTCTTCAAAATGTTGTGTGAGGGCATGTTGGTGAGGCCAGCAAGGTGACTTCCTGGTAAAGTCTTGGCCGCTTCCGAGTACCGTTACGTAGCTTATATGTCGGGCTTCAGGATGTACGTCATGGTCGGGTCCCGCCATGGCTCGTGGGCCTACAAATATTATCCATAATAGTGGCTACACCTACAATTCCCCGAAGTCCTCAAGTAAGAGAGCCTTCATGGTTGGGGAGTTTAAATCAAGTCACCAAGCATAAGTGACGCCAATGTGGCACCTAGCGCTACTAGTCCCCAAGCTCCACAAGCAAGAAGGGTATCTTCAAACTGCTTTCCAAAGTACTGGCGGTTCAACTTGGTAGCGGAAACTAATTCTTGCCGGAACATCTTGGCGGTTCAACTTGCTTTAGCTATCAAAGTGTTGGCGGTTCAGCAAGTACTAGTAGTGAAATTGCTAGCTAATAACATTTTGCATTTTGTGCTCATGCTTAGTGGCATTTTAGGTGGACAAGTAAAGCATGGCATTAGTTTGTGAAGCATAACAAGTGTTTTTACACAATGTTGTAGCTAGGCATGATTGAAAGTAGTAAAGCATGTAATGGCATGGCGTTAGCTCTTTGCAAGAGCGCGTATCAAAATATAGATTTTTCTTATCTTTTGACGACTTGAAGTGGATTGGAGTGAAATTTGCTAAAGTCCCCGAGTCCCGTTGGAGTTGTCCAAACATGACGCTCCATGTGATTGGGGAATGACCGCCAATAGCTCGTCGTGACCTTGTGCACAAGAAGATGCCCAGTTTTAAGTGATTGAATTTCCTCCAAGCAATAAATAAAGAAGAGATTAGTAACTTATACTTGTAACTTTCTTGTTGCCATGTTTGAATGGTTACTGCACTCGAATGGTAATTCTAGCAGAATACATATATATAAATGTGATCAAGTATGTTAACCAGTTAACCCTGAAGGTATGAGTCTAATGATCATAAGCTTTGCATCATTTAAACACATGTATTAGTGAACTAGGGTCAGTAATATACTTGATGAACCATAAGTTTGTTTCATACATGCACCCATATGGGTATATGGGTGAGAATGCATCACACATATCTTGTAGCTAGGCGCTGGAAATCGATATTGGCTGGGTATCAATACGTTTGACGTTTGCTAAGTGTGGCTACTTTGCAAGTCAATTGTATCATGCTTTTTGATGGAGTCACCATTCGAAAATATATATATGTATATGCCAGATGCATTGTGATTGCCCAAAACGGAGAGCTAGCATATTAATATGTGCGGTCATATTCGAGTCCCTCGTGTCTAGCTATTGGCTCATCTTATATATAGTGTATACAGACGAATGTATGACACATTTAAAATTCAATTATGAGTTGCACTTCACATTTGGTAGTAAATCAGAAGCTATACCAATTGCAAAGATGCTTTAAATAAATATGGCAGGCATATGCTTCGGGTTTGCACAGTGGTGAGATTGAATTTTTGGAAACTTATCTCGTATGTTGAAGTGTTGGTCTGCCGCCCGTGAAACTTATCTCGTATGTTCAAGCGGTGGAACTTGAGCGGTTGAAGTCGAGTTGACGCCGAGCGGTTGTGGACGAGTGGTTGTCCACGAGCAGTTGTGAGATGAGCGGCTGTGAGAAGAGCGGTTGGAGAGGAGCGCTAGCGGGAGGAGCGGTTATGAGAGGAGCGGTTGCGAGAGGAGTGGTTGAGGTTGAGCGGTTGTCGAGGAGCAGTTGTGACCAAGTTGTGGGCGCCTGAGCGTTGAGCGGTAAACTCTTGAGCGGTTCATATAGAAAAGTATTTTGGCTAAAGTGAGTTTTCTATTGATACTGAATGATATATATACAGAGTACAAGACTTGCACAACAAGTAGTCTCCAACATTCTAGGAGATAAGAAAGGCAATACAATATTTACATCTTGTGCATATCAAATCTGAATCTATCTACTGATACACAAATCCAACCTATTGATACACAATGATCTACTTTCCAATACTCCCTCTCAAGTTAGAGAGTGAAAGTCAAGAACTCCCAACTTGTGCAACAGAGTTTTGAACTTATCTCTCCCCAAAGCCTTGGTA
Organism: Fragaria iinumae; assembly: GCA_009720345.1. Lineage (NCBI taxonomy): Eukaryota > Viridiplantae > Streptophyta > Magnoliopsida > Rosales > Rosaceae > Fragaria > Fragaria iinumae. The sequence goes on along the minus strand of CM019117.1, from coordinate 15,900,842 downwards.
AATATGTCAGCTAGTTGTTGTGAAGAAATGACATGTCGAGTAACAACTTGACCTTGCATAATTTTATCTTGAATAAAATGACAATTCATTTCAATGTTCCTAGTTCTTTCATGAAACACTGGATTTGCAGCGATATGCAATGCTGCTAGGTTATCACAATGCAAAACAGCAAGACCCGAAATAGGGAAATGTAAATCTGCTAATAAATAGCGCAACCAAGTGAGTTCATAACATGTATCTGCCATTGCTCTGTATTCAGCTTCTGCACTTGATAAAGAGACGGTTTTTTGTCTCTTAGTTCTCCATGAAATCAAAGAATTGCCCAAGAAAACACAATAACCGGTAGTGGAACGACGGGTAATAGGACAACCCGCCCAATCAGAATCACAAAAAGCTCTCAATTTCAATGAATCATCAGACTTGAAAAATAAACCTTGGCCTGGAGTAGATTTCAAGTAACGTACCACTCGAAATGCAGCTGCCATGTGAGGTTGCCTAGGATCATGCATGAATCGACTCAGAACATGTACTGAGTATGTGATGTCAGGTCTTGTAATCGTCAAATAAATCAATCGGCCAACTAGACGCCGATATGCTGCTGGATCTTTAAGTTGTTCTCCTTTGTTCGAAAGCTTGCATTCTTCCATAGGAAAATCAACAGGTTTAGCTCCCAGATATCCACAAACCTTAATTATTTCTAAGGCATATTTTCTATGAGATATATAAATTCCTTTCTTTGAACGAGCTATCTCAATGCCTAGAAAGTACTTCAAATCACCAAGTTCTTTGATGCGAAATTGAGCATGAAGAAACTGCTTAAGGGCATTTATTGACTTTATGCAATTCCATGTAATGAGGATATCATCTACATATATCAATAAAGCAGTAAGGGAAGTACCATCTTTGCACACAAAAAGTGAATAATCGGCTTTGGATTGGGAGAAACCAGTAGCAAGAATGGACTGTGTAAACTTTGAGAACCATTGACGGGATGCCTGCTTTAAACCATACAACGACTTGTTGAGGCGACATACAAGGTTCTCCCCCTGTCGCCGAAGACCAGGAGGAGGGGACATATAGAGTTCTTCAAGCAATTCACCATTAAGGAATGCATTGTTGACATCCAACTGATGTAGGGACCAATTTTGGCTGGCAGCAAGTGTAAGAAGGCAACGAACAGTGACCATTTTTACGGTGGGAGAAAAAGTGTCATGGTAATCAATCCCAGCAGTTTGAGTGAACCCTTTAGCAACAAATCGTGCCTTATAGCGCTCAATCGAACCATCAGCATTATACTTGATTCTATATACCCATTTGCAGCCAATGGGACGCTTACCAGGAGGTAATGGGACAAGCGTCCATGTGTTGTTGCCAGTGAGAGCTTCAAGCTCCGAATCCATGGCTTGCTGCCATTTAGGGTCAGCAGCTGCAACATCGAAGGAAGAAGGCTCCATAATTTGACTAATATTAGCCACATAAGAAAGATGCCTAGGAGAGTATCGATGGTAAGACAAATAGTGACATAGAGGGTATCTCGTACCTGGTGGAGGACTTGGAGAGGCCGATGAGTTATGGTGTGGAGGCAGCATCACTGGCGAACAAACGTAGTCTTTGAGGCGGACGTTGGCTTCTCGAGAGCGTTGAGAACGACGAAGCAGCTCAGCAAGAACAAGGGAAAGAGAGTCAGGGAGGACAACGTCAACTGGAGGCAGTTCAGATGGGGACGTTCCTAGCGCCGACGGAGGAAGAGAGGAAGACGCTGGCGGAGCAGAGTTTTCAAAATTGGAAGGTGGAGGCGGATTGGGTGACGGAGTGGGTGATGGAGATAGCTGCGGATCGGTGGATGGAGAAGGCAGCGACGGATTGGATGGGAGAGAATGTGGTGGTGAAGAGGAAGATTGGATCGGCAGATTTTCTGAAATTGGGAGAGAAGAAGACGTGTTTGGTGGTGGACGAAGGAAAGGGTCTGTTTACGCCTATATTAATATTTTACTGGACAGTAAATGTCTATGTGAATATTAATTACATTCTTGGTCCATGTCATACCGGCGAGCCCAAAGTTCTCTAAGTTTACAAATGTCGGCCCGCCAGTGAGATCACGCGAGCCGAGTTAGACTTCACGCGGAACGAACTGCATGCGAACTGGAACACTTAGCTCGCGCGCGGAATGGACATAGGCGGACTACGCAGTTCGCGTGGAACACTTAGTTCGCGCGCGGAATGACTTCGCGCCGCGGAATTACTATTTAACACTTCGCGTAGGCGAGGCGAGGCAAGCTGGCGAACTGGCTCGCGTAGGAGACTTCACGAGGAAGCAACATGCGGAGTCCGCGCGCACCACAACAAACGTTGAAGACTTTTACAAGTCTTTGCCATGCTTCGGGCCAATCCCTGTGGCCCATTAAATATAAAAAGCCCTTTTAAGCCTCGCGAGCTGCAATAGCCCGCGAAATGGAAGCAACCATTAGGAGCACGCGAGATAGCATCCTGTGACAGCCCGCGGGATGAGGACATTCCTAAATCCAGTTCGCATAGGAGTTTACAGTTGGCAGCGCGGAAACAATGCCCTATGCGGAATGAAGTTTGCGAACTGGGCAGGTGTCACCAATTGGTTGGTTCGCATGGACGAAACAGTGTCCTTGTGAATTAGAGTTTCAGAGTCCGACTTGGATTCTAATCACTTTTCTTCTGCCGCAAGTCGAACTACTATATAAGGGGGCTCGAACCCTAACAGAAACGCTCTCTCAAACAATACACAAAAACACAAATACAAACTGAAACCAGTTACCCTTTGAGCTCCTCGAAACCCTAACCCTAAGCGCCGCCGCCTAGGTTCCCCTCTTCAGAGCCCTCTGGACTCTATATCCCAGCTTCTCTCTGAACTCCCTATAGTTGCTCTTCTCGCGCCGCCGTGAGTATCGTTCGCTTGTGCTCGTAAATCCTCGTCTGAGGTGGCACTTGTAACGCCCTTCGCCTGATCAGAAGTCAAGATCTCGCATCACCATCAACCTTTTCCTCGTCCGCAAGGTGGCACGCCCGCAACTCCCCATTCTCTTTGTTCGCTAGAAACCTCTGCTCCGCGCGCTAAGAATCGTGGCCAAAACAGGGTCGGAGTCAAAAGGAAGTGGAATGGGCTGGGCCTTTGAATGTTTTTCGATTGGGCTAGGGTTTGGTAAGTGGTGAAACGTGTCCTCAAGAAAGATTACATCTCTGTTAGTGAAAATTTTTCGGGTTTCAATATAGTAAAGTTTGTAAGCTTTCTGTCCCATTGGATAACCCAGAAAAATGCATTTGGTGGCACGAGGAGAAAATTTAGAAGATGGATTAGGAACGGTTGCAAAAGCAACGTAACCAAAAACTCGCATATGCGAATAATCGGGAGGCTTATTGTAAAGTATTTCAAATGGTGTTTTCTTGTTAAGTAACAAAGTAGGTAAACGGTTAATGTTGTAAACAGCGGTTAAAACACACTCACCCCAAAAAGAAATAGGAAGATGAGATTGGAAACGGAGGGCACGAGCAGTTTCAAGAATATGTCGATGTTTTCTTTCGACAACACCATTTTGTTGAGGTGTGTATACACAAGAATGTTGAAAAACGACTCCTTGCTGAAGAAAAAAACCTTTTAAAGAGAGAAATTCAGCTCCATTGTCAGAGCGAAACTGTTGGATTTTGGTATGGAACTGAGTTGCGACATAGGTAAAAAAATGACGAATTAAAGGTTGTGCTTCATTCTTATGTCGCATTAAAAATACCCAAGTGAATCGAGAAAAGTCATCAACAATAGTCAAAAAATAATGAGCACCAGAATGAGAATGAGTTTTATAACGACCACAAATATTACAATAAATGAGAGAAAAACACTTGGTTGTTGAAATTGAACTAGGAAAAAAAGGTTGACGAGTTGTTTCGCCAACGGACAAACATCACACTTATGGCTAGAATCAAAGACAAAATGAAGATTATTCTTTGCTAAATGTTGTAAACGAGCAGAGGAAGGGTGGCCTAGTCGGTGGTGCCAAAGGTTGGAGGAGATGGTCAAATTGCAAGCAAAACGATGAGATCGAGGAATGGAAGCCAACACCACAAGGTAGTATAGGTCACCACGTCGCTTACCCACACCAATCATCGTTCTCGTATCCAAGTCCTTTAGAGAACTCAAAAACATAGGCCGATGTTGCATTGGCTTGAGGAACTGCTGCTTTGCGGCTTAGGGCAGCAATAACTTGAACATATTGTTCTTCTGTGAGATCCGGCAAGGTGTTTTGGAGCTCTTGAAAGGTGGGAACATAGTTGCTTGCAATGGAATTAACGAAGTTAGCTGAAGAAATTGATTTGGAATGCGAGTTGTTGTTGTTCCCTTGATGCTGATTTCGATTTTTGTGCTTTGGATGCCCGGGTGGATAACCATTCTTCTTCCAACAAGTTGATTCCCTGTGGAATTTTTGTCCACAATAAGTGCACTCAAAAGGTTCATTGTTGCGGTTCCCTTGATTGTTTGCCCTTGACCTCATGTTGTTGTTGTTGTTGTTATTGCCACGCACAATCATAGCTGCCGTATTCGAGGGCATGGTGATAGAGGAAGCTAACTCACGCTGCTTCTCTTCTTGTGCAACAGAAGCGTAGGCCTGACGAACAGATGGTAAAGGATTCATCAACAATATTTGACCACGTGTACCTTATTTTGGCCACGATCCTCAGCGCGCGGAGCAGAGGTTTCTAGCGAACAAAGAGAAAGGGGGAGTTGCGGGCGTGCCACCTCGCGGACGAGGAAAGAGGTTGATGGGGGTGCGCTTGACTTCTTGATCAGGCGAAGGGGGTTACAGGTGCCACCTCAGACGAGGATTTACGAGCACAAGCGATCGATACTCACGGCGGCGCGAGCAGAGCAACTATAGGGAGTTCAGAGAGAAGCGGGGATGTAGAGTCCGGAGGGCTCTGGAGAAGAAACCTAGGCGGCGGTGCTTAGGGCTAGGGTTTCGAGGAAGGGTCGAAGGGTAACTGGTTTCAGTTGTATTTGTGTTTTTGTGTATTGTTTTGAGAGAGAGGGTCTTCTGTTAGGGTTCGAGCCCCCTTATATAGTAGTTCGACTTGCGACATAATAAGAGTATAATTAGAATCCAAGTCGGACTCTGAAACCCTATTCGCACAAGGACACTGCTCCGTCCATGCGAACCAACCATCTTGTGACACATGTCCAGTTCGCACACTTCATTCTGCATAGGGCTTTGTTTCCGTGCTGCCAACTGTAGACTCCTATGCGAACTGGAATTAGGAGCATCCTCATCTCGCGGGCTGCTACAGGGTGCTATCTCGGGTGCTTCTGTAGCTCGCGTCCATTTCGCAGGCTAATGCAGCTCGCGAGCCTTAAAAGGGCTTGTTTCTGCCAGATCCCGTAGACCTAGAAGAAACTCGTCCTGGATCTATCTTCTTGCCTGCAAAAGGATACTGACCGGGACTTTTCGGTCTTTATCTCTCCGATGGTAAAGTTAGTTTATCGGTAGGAGTGTATTTTAAGTGTAAGGAGATGTTTTCTTACCCTTTTGGCTGACTTTACCATTATACTTATAGCCCCGGGTCGTCTTGCATTTCAAACATTTTTCGATGTGGGACAAGTGTGGCTCCCGCATAGTCGTCCTCCCTCCCGGGCGGGACCGTTACAACTGTTTCTGTTTCGTAGCATCACGGTCCGGGGGAGGTATTTGTCGACCACCGACTACAAGTCCCCCCAAGTTCCCGTTCAAGACACGTCTTGAGTGGGGACTTGAAGAAATGGTCCGTGATGCTGAATTGTTAACGGGTACCCGATCATAGTCCCCCCAAGTTCGTACTCAGGACATGTTTGAACGGGTTGCCGTTGGGATGGAAGGTAGCGAACTATTCCACATTAGTTGTTGCTCGAGCGCGAGGTATGATCCCCGTGTGGGTTATCAGGCCACTATTCTCCGTGTGAAGGGAATGATACAGGCATGCCCAACTCCCGTGTTTCCGGAGTCGTACAAGGGGCTTACAGCTCTCAAGGCTTGGTTGTTTCAACCTTGCATTCAATCGGTGGTACACGCGGGACTTGTTCAGTCGTTTTGCGCGGGGTGAACTCCTCACCTTGCGTGGAGGGGACCCTGGTGGTTTGATTGACGGGTCTACGTAATCCCCGGGGGCTCGGTGACCATTGGTGAGTGTTACCGGGTAGGGTTGTTGTGCAATAATGGTATGTCCGCCAGGTGGCGCTGTGGGGAGGGTGAAGGGATGTGCATTTAATGCGAGGCGTGTCACGCCTGTCGTGTTGGAGAAACTACTCGGTAGTGGGGCACGTGTCTGGATCCTACGGTGGGCGCGACCGGTTGGATTGCCTCAATGGGAGGGGGAAAAACGAGGCGTTTCGTCCCCGGATTCATATATAAGGAGGTGCTGCCTTATCTTCACTCCCGTCTTGCCGTTGAAGCGTGGAGGAAAGAAGGAAATTCGTACACCTGGGGGAGTGCTGCTGCTTTGCTACAGTCGATCTTGCGATTGCGAGGTGCTATCCGTTTGCTGTTCTTGTGAGTCGTCGGCCGTCGCTATCTGGTGAGTTTCCCTTCTCTAGTGTGTAGTTGTGTGGCTGTGAGTATGTAGTAGGGTGTCGATTGGTAGTTGTTTCTGGGTTTCTCGGTGTCATTGGGTGGCGGAAACGGGTGGTGTCAAAACTTCCCGGCGGCGGTTCGCGGTGTAGGTATCTGATAGGGTTTTTTGTATAGGGTTAAAATGGAGTCAAGGGCTTCCGACGCGAGCGTTTCTGATTCGTTTCGGCTGGCCCGTGCGGATGAGGACGAGAGGATGGAGGGGTATCTGCGCCGGGAGACTAATAGGGATGCCGAGAGAGCGAAATCAAATTCTGGAGTTTCCAGTTCGAGCACCGAGTACCCGGTGATGGAAGCGATCCCGATCCCTCGCGCCCTTCACCGTTTGGAGGACGGGAGGGTGTGTGATGAGCCCATATGCAGTTACACGCCTGAGGAGATCGAACAGTTGAGGGAGGAGTGGAACATTCCTCCCGAGATCCCTATGCGTGGCATGTACCCGGGAGAGCTTGCATGCGCTCCGAGAGATAAGTATGTAGCGGTGCATGACAACATGTTCAGGAATGGGTTCTCCGTACCGCTACCCCAATGTGTGCAGTACATACTGAGTATGCTGCAGCTCGCTCCCGGCCAGGTCCCGCCGAATCAGTGGCGTCAATTGCTGGGACTAGGTTGTCTGTATTTCCTTTCAAACTTGGGCTGGCCGACAATCAATGAATTTCACGCGCTCTACAGGCTATCATACTCGAAGAAGGTGGGAAGCTCCGGGTGTGTAGGCTTTACCGCGCGGGATTATGAGTCAGTGATCACCGATCTCCCTTCTTCGATAAACAAGGAGTGGAGGGCGAAGGTAGTCCTGGTGGGGGGGCCCTGGCAAAGAAAGACGAGGCGGCACACGGTTCCCAACTACTTCCGGTCTATTGGGGATCAAAGCTATTCGTTGACAGCGATCGAGCGGGAGCGGATTGCCCGTATATTCGCTGCGTGGCCCCACGACGAGGATCGTAGCTCGTATCACTTGACGCGGTGGGCCGTTCTCGCATACTGTGAGATGGGTAGAGTGCCCGGTGGGTTCATCTTGATTTCTGTTTTGTATCTGAAGTCTTTAGTATGCTCAGTGTAATTAATGTCGTCCTTTGGTGTGCAGGAAAGATCCCTAGGCGTGTTCCGCGCCCGAATCATCCTCTTGACATGGAGAAGGATCAAGCCCTGTTGAAGAGGCTCCTGACCAAAGGGGATCTGGCATCGCGCACTGAGGTGGACGTGGACACGCATACGGTGCGTGTTTTGGATAAACAGAAAGTGCTGGATGTTCCCGAAGAAGTATATGGGTCAACGGAGACTCCGCCGGTACCGCTTCCTGCAGGTGTGCCAATCACTTTGGGTGAAAGGAAAAGGCGCCATCATCACTCGAGGAGAACTCAAGGTGTCGAGGAGCCCCTAGTGACAGACACCGGCAGGGTAGTGTCCGGGAGTCACGTACCAAAGCCGAAGAAGCATAAGGCGGCTCCCGGGGCATCTACGTCGACTCCCACGCTGTCCATACTTGCCTCTGCGGTTCCGAAGATTTCGAAGACCCCGATCAGGCAGGTTCTTGATGAGTATGGTTATGCGGACAAGAAGTTCGTCCGGGCGATAGTTGGAGACCTGAAGGGGATTGATCTGGACCGGGTGAGATTCAAGGAGAGTTCTCCCTCCGAGTCCCGAAGGATAGCACGGGAGCACCTGATGAAGGTAAGCGTACGGGATGCTTGTGTTTTGTTGTGAATTGTGTTTGTACTTGTAGTCAACATTTGTAGGCTCATTCTTTTGTACTTGTAGGCTTTGTTCGCGGTATACTCCATTGATGCCAGCGAGGACACTGCTGTACTGAAGGAGCAGGTGGCGAAGCTCAGCGGACACGTAAGCTACCTTCAGACTGAGAAGGGGTCTCTCGAAAGGGAGAAACAAGTTTTGGTCGAGAAGCTGGCCACGACTCAACAGCATGTCCGGGAGGTGGAAAGCAAAGCGGATCGGGTCCCGGAGCTAGAGGCCGAATTGCAGGCCTTGAGGGTTGAGGTGGAAAAATATCGCCCGCTGGAGGATAGGCTTCGTGAGAAAGAGGCCGAGATAGCGGGGTGGGAGAGTTTGGTTCCCGTGCGCTGTGAGCAAGCGGTTGCGGCGTTCAAGGAGTCGCAGGAGTTCAAAGGTCTGCTCCAGGCTGCTCGGGATGAGGCCATCACGGAGAAGTTTACAGAGTGGAGTGTGCACGGGTACCTCGACAAACCCCGGATGCTCGCGGATCTGCTTGCTGCGCAGGAGAAGGGCGAAGCACAGGGCTCCCAGGCTATCCACCCGGAGGGTCCTGTCGAGGCCGATCCTGAATGCGCTGGGGCCGAGGTGCACGTGTCCGAGAGTGAGGGTGAAGAAGATACACCCGACTCGGTCGAGAATGACATGGTATAGGGTGTTGAGCTAAGCGTAACTGGACTAATTTTTTGATTTTGCTGTGGAATGGCTGTGTCGGTCCGCGGTCCGGCTGGTATATTTGTAATGTGTTTCAAGTGTCCATGTTGAATTCTCATTGTTATGCTTTTGAATTGTGTGTTGCTTCTTTGTTTTGCCCGTTGGAATCCGGGGTACCACACCCACAGTTTCTCTAGTGTTACGAGTTTAACTGTACAAATGTTGTGAATTTAACTTCTCCATTTCTGTAAGTTGTTAACAAAACAAATGAAGGCATCTTCCCGGGTCGACTTAACCAGACCCGGTAGGCATGATTTACAATTCCTGACCTCGATTAAACGGGGTAGAATTTAAGGTGTTCGGTGTTCCACGGGTGCCCGGTGATGATGCCGTCCCTGTCTCTTAGAAAGAATGTTGCAGGGCCGATTTCCTCCATGATCTCGTAAGGGCCCTCCCAGGTCGGATCAAGGGCCATTGGGTGGGCCATCACCCGCTTCATTACCCAATCTCCGAGTCCCAAGGTGCGCGGTCTGACTTTGGAGTCGTAATGCCGGGCGACTCGCTGCTTGTAAACTTGGTTGTGTATGTCGGCCCTGTCCCTTCTCTCCTCAATGAGATCCATGTTTAACTGTAGCCCCTCCGTGTTGGTTTGTTCATCGTATCCCTCGACTCTTCCAGTCGGTATCGTCACTTCGATGGGAATGACAGCCTCCGTGCCGAAAGCCAAGCTGAAGGGTGTCTCTCCCGTTGATGCCGTAGCAGTCGTTCGGATGGCCCACAGAACCTCCGGGAGGGTTTCCGCCCACAAGCCTTTAGCGGCGTCTAACTTCTTCTTCAGCAGTTTTTTGATAATCTTGTTGGCCGCCTCCACCTGCCCATTAGTCTTTGGGTGTGCTACCGATGCGAACACCATCCGGGTTCCCATGTCCTTGGTGAACTCAATGAGCCTTGGGTTGTTGAATTGCGTGCCATTGTCGGTTATGATTGTCTCCGGGACACCGAATCTGCAGTAGACATTTTTCATGAGGAACCCCATCACGCTGTCGGTGGTTATCCGACGAAGCGGTTCTGCTTCAACCCACTTTGTGTAGTAATCCACCGCTACGATGGCATACTTGTACTGTCCGGGAGCGGTAGGAAACGACCCGATCAAGTCTAAGCCCCACTGTGCGAAGGGCCACGGAGACAGCAGGATTGAGAGTGCAATGGGCGGGGAATGGACCGCGTTAGCGTGTTGGTGGCATTTATGGCATCTTGCTGCTACTTGGTCCGCCATCTTCCCCATGTTGGGCCAAAAATACCCCGTTCTGAGTGCCTTGAACGACAGGGATCTCGATCCGGAATGATTGCCACAAACGCCCTCGTGGATGTCCCGGAGGATCGTTTCACCGTTTTGTACCGACACACATTTTAGGTTGGGAAAGCAGTAACCCCTGCGGTACAGTGTATCATTGATAATCGTGTATCTGGCGCATCTTGATTGCAACTTTCTTGCCTGTTGCCGATTCTCCGGGCGGACACCCTCTTTGAGGAACTCAATGATGGGGTCCATCCACGTTGGTTCTGCGGGACCGGTAGTGATGGCGAAGATTTCCGAGATCGTCTTGTCGATACTCGGCCGGTTCAGGATCTCCACTTTCATTTCTTCGTGTCTTTGCTGACGGGTGCCGGTGGCAAGCCGGGCCAAAGCATCGGCATGGCTGTTCTCTTCCCTAGGGATCTGGGCCATAGTTGCCGACTCGAATTCGCACATGAGAGCTTTTGCGAGTGCCCGATAAGAATTGAGGTGCGGCTCTTTAACTTCAAATGTCCCGTCTACTTGGTTCACCACAAGCTGCGAGTCGCTGAACACGTCGACTCTTTTGACCCCAATCCCTAATGCCAGCTGTAATCCTCCGATCAATGCCTCGTATTCGGCTGTATTATTGGACGCAGGGAAATTAAACTCCTGGGCGTGTGTCTATGCAAACCCGTCCGGGCTAACCAGGATGATTCCCGCTCCGCTCTTCTCTTTAGTGACGGAGCCGTCTACGAACAACTTCCAACGCGGCTGGACTTCATGGGGAGCCTTCGTGTCTTCTTGCTCTGCCGCTGAGCACTCAACTTTTTTCATGGGGGTCAATTCGGAGATAAAATCCGCCGCCGCTTGCCCCTTGATGGCCACTCTTGGCACGTAGTGGATGTCGAACTCTCCCAGTTCTATCGCCCATTTGGCCAGTCTCCCGCTGGTCTCTAGCTTCTGGAGGACTTGCCTGAGGGGGTAGTTGGTGAACAGGGTGATGGAATGAGCTTGGAAGTAATGTCGAAGCTTCCGAGCGGTCACGATGAGTGCTAGGGCCAACTTCTCTAAGTCCGGTTATCTGCTTTCAGCCAGTGTGTAGCCCTTGCCAACATAATACACCGGAAGCTCCACGGTGTCCTCTTTTCTGATCAGAGCTGAGCTTACTGCCGTATTAGATGCTGCAAGATAAAGATACAGCATCTCCCCGGGAGTTGGTTTGGAAAGCTTCGGTACGGATGCCAAATATTCCTTGATATTCCGAAAAGCCTCGTCTTGCTCCGGCCCCCAATTGATCAGCTTGCAATGCTGGCTCTTGAGGAGTTTGAAAAACGGTGCACACTTGTCCGTGAGTCTGGAGACAAACCTAGCGAGAGCTGCGATCTTACCCGTTAGGGACTGTACATCGCTTCGGACCTTCGGGACCACCATATCCATGATGGCTTGGACCTTCTCCGGGTTCGCTTCAATTCCCTGCCGGCTAATCACGTGGCCCAGGAACTTCCCTTTGACAACTCCGAACACGCATTTTTCCGGGTTCAGCCTCATATCGTACACGAGTATAATATCGAAAGTTGTTTGCAAGTCATTGACGTGCTCGACCGCAGTGAGACTCTTGACTAGCATGTCGTCCACGTACACTTCCATGGTGATCCCCAGCTGCTTAGCGAACATCTTGTTCATCAGGCGCTGGTAGGTCGCTCCCGCGTTCTTTAGTCCGAATGGCATCCTTTTGTAGTAGTAGACTCCCTTGTCGGTCGTGAAGGCAGTATGTTCCTCGTCCACGGGGTCCATCATGATTTGGTTGTAGCCTGCATAAGCGTCCATAAAGCTCAGCATTTCGAACCCGGAGGTGGAATCGACAAGCTGGTCGATTCGAGGCAGTGGGAAGCTATCTTTGGGGCACGCCCTATTAAGACTGGTGTAATCCACACACATCCTCCATTGCCCTACCGCCTTCTTGGGGACCATGACCACGTTGGCCAACCATTGCGGGTATTTCGCTTCCTTGATAAACTGGATATCCAGTAGCCTCTGCACCTCTCCCTTGATGACGTCATACTTGGCCACGTCGAATGATCTCCGCTTCTGCCGTACGGGTGGTACGCCTTTACGGACTCCCAACTTGTGCGTGACTATATCACTCGAGATACCGGGCACGTCAGCGTACGACCAGGCAAACGCTTTGCTGTTTGCCTTCAGAAAACGTACGAGTTCCTCTCGCACGGCGGCAGGCAAACCGGTCCCAATCTTCGTGGTTCGGGCTGGGAACTGGTCCGAGATGCAAATGAGCTCTGTTTCTTCAACCGACCCTGGTCTCTCGGATTCAGTTCCTTCCGTTGCAGCATTAATTCTGGGATCCTCGTAAACATCCGACATGAGTCTATTTGTACTTCCAGAGGTTAACACCTCTGCTCTTTTCCTGCCGGTATCTCGGTCGATAGCGTAACATCCTCGTGCAGCCACCTGATCGCCGCGGATGGTAACGATGCCCGTGGGGGATGGTAGTTTCATCATCAGCATGTGACCGGCGATGAACGCCTTGAGTTTCCACAAGGCCGGTCTCCCAAGTATCCCGTTGTATGATGAGTTACAGTCGACTATGATGAAGTCTACCGTTGATCGCGGCGTGCTCCCCTCTGAACCTCCGAGGAGCATAGGTATATAGTCAGATCCGAGAGGTTGTACCACGTCTCCAGAGAAGCTTATTAGCGGTTCATTATCCTGTGTGAGCTTGCTGCTCCCCCTTTTTAGTGCTTGCCAAGCATTTCTGAACAGTACATTCACGGACGCCCCGGTGTCAATCAGAATTTTCTTGCAGAGATAATGATCCAACTGTGCAGTGATCAAGAACGGATCCTCGTGAGGCAGCCTGGTCCCTTGCTCCTCTTCTTCTTTGAATCTCACGGACTTCCACCGCAAGTTGACATTCTGAGTGCTACAGCTCGAGAAGGCGTATACCTCCCACCCATCTCTGATCCCGGGGCACTGTTTCTTGGCCCTGTTACTTCTCTGGTCGATTGGCTCTCCCCCGCGGATCGTGTTGATCGTCCCGTACACGGATTCCGCAGGCGCTTGCCGTTGTCCTGACACGTACTGCTGAAGCTTTCCTGCTTTTAGCTGGCTTTCGATCGTCTTTTTTAGCTCAATGCAGTTATTTATCGCGTGCGTTGCTTCCCCGTGGTATCCGCAATACTTTCTGGTATCTTCCCTCGTTAGTCGGGACGGCGGAAACCTTCTGGCCGCCGGTCCCGGGATCGTTTCCTTCTCGTTCCATACCACCTCGGGGGTTGCTGTTAATGTGGTGAAGCGTTCCCTGGCTACAGGAATTGTCGCTCCCTGTCCGCCGTCCCGAGGGTTCCCTCTGTGTGGACCCCCCGATGGCTTGGTTTGCTTCCTGCCCCCGTCCTTGAACCTCTTGCTCGGGGTGCATGCTTGTCCCTCTGGATCCCCTTGCCAGGTTCTTACTTCTTGGATCGATTGCCCTCGGGATTCGGCCCTTCTTCCTTCCTTTCTTTTGTTCGCATGCCGATCCCTATACGTGTCGTGGTCTGCTTGGGCATGTCTGATCGCCATTTCCATCAGCTCATCATAGCCCCGTGGGTTTTCAATCTGTACTGCGTATAAGAACTTCCCGGGCAGTAGGGCCTGGACAAAGGCTTCCTCCGCCACCTTCTTGTCGAAACTCCTAACCCTGGCTGTGGCCCCCTGCCAACGATTCACAAAGGTCTTTAACCCCTCGGTGTGCCCTTGTTTCACCTTGAAGAGTTGGGTGGTGTTCTGCCCGTCCGTTCGCAGTATGAATCGGTTCACGAATCTGTCCGCGAGCTTCCTAAAGCAATCTATTGAGCCGGCCGGGAGCTCATAGAACCAGCTCAGCGCCTCACCCGATAGCGTCTCCTGAAACATGTTGCAGCACGCGGCATCCGAATAACCCTTCGCGTTTGTATGTGATTTAAAACTGTCGAGGAAGAGATGCGGGTCCCCTTCCCCCCCCCGTAGCTCAACTTTAGAGGCTTTGCTGCATGAGAACGTACGGTCTGTGTAATGGTCCGCGTGAACGGTCCCCTTCTTTCTTCGAATCCCACACCGGGCGGGTTGTGGGCCGCCCGTCTCTCAGCCTCGTCTACCCTCGTGGTCAGGTTCACCACACTGTCCCGCATTGCCATTAGAACTGTCTCTATGCCTGTCGTTTCGGATCTCCCATCCTCGATAGGCGTTGGGGGCGGTGGTGGGCCCTCTCTCTCCATAATTTCTGGGAACAGGTTCGCTCCGACAACGACTGTCCTGCGGGCGATCATCGGCGGCGTCATCGGTGAACCCGACCCTTCGCCTTGCGCCTCACGGGATATGGCGGCAGCCCGCTCGATTGCCTCGTCTCTCTCCAGTCTTCTTGATAACGCGCCCATTATCGTCGCGTTATCTTTCTCCAGCTTTTTCTCCCGAGCGGTTGCTTCTAAGTGGTCCCGCGCTCTCTCTCTTTCCATACGTTCCACGTCCGCTCTTAACCTCCCTATCATGTCCTCCATTTCTTCCTGTGTGGGATCGCGCCTCACCCCGTCCGGGATCCTTTGTAGATCATTTGTCGCCAGCGCGCGCTCCAGCCTCTCATCCGTTCCTCCCGTCCTTGGATTACTTCCTGGTGTCCCATCTCTACTGAGGCCACTGTGGTCTCCTGTCGTGATCCTGCTCCCGACTTCTGCTTCATTTGTCTCGGTCATCATGATATTGGCTTTTCGTAAACATTTCCCACAGACGGCGCCAATTGTTTCTGCCAGATCCCGTAGACCTAGAAGAAACTCGTCCTGGATCTATCTTCTTGCCTGCAAAAGGATACTGACAGGGACTTTCCGGTCTTTATCTCTCCGATGGTAAAGTTAGTTTATCGGTAGGAGTGTATTTTAAGTGTAAGGAGATGTTTTCTTACCCTTTTGGCTGACTTCACCATTATACTTATAGCCCCGGGTCGTCTTGCATTTCAAACATTCTTCGATGTGGGACAAGTGTGACTCCCGCATAGTCGTCCTCCCTCCCGGGCGGGACCGTTACAACTGTTTCTGTTTCGTAGCATCACGGTCCGGGGGAGGTATTTGTCGACCACCGACTACAGGGCTTTTTATATTTAATGGGCCACAGGGGTTGGCCCGAAGCATGTCAAAGACTTGTAAAAGTCTTCAACGTTTGTCGTGGTGCGCGCGGACTCCGCCTGTTTGCTTCCTCGCAAAGTCTCCTATGCGAGCTAGTTCGCCAGCTCGCCTCGCCTACGCGGAGAGTCCATCTCGCCTCGCCTCGCGAAGTACATTTCCGCCTCGCCTCGCAAAGAGTCCATCTCGCCTCGCCTACGCGGACTGGCAAATAGTAATTCCGCGCGAAGGCATTCCGTGCGCGAGCTAAGTGTTCCACACGAACTGCGTAGTCCGCCTATGTCCATTCCGCACGTGAGCTAAGTGAAGTCCAACTTGGCTCGCGTGCGTTCATTGCCTACGCGGACTATCACTTGTAAACTTAGAGAAACTCCACCTCGCCGGTATGACATGGTCCAAGAAATAATTAATATTTACATAGACATTTACTGTCCAGTAAAATGTTAATTTAGGCTTAAACATTGCCCCCTAGCCTCGAAGTTATGAAATGTCGAGAATGACTGAAGAGGTTTATGTTCATGTTGCTCCAAAGGTTCATGTTGCTCCAAAGCCAATAGTATTGGCTCGGGTCATACATAAAAGGAGTGTGCAGAAACAAGCCTGTGAATAGGCCTTGAAACCCAAGCACCCAGCTATGCATTGTAACGAACTGCTGTATGGCTCGCCTAAGCACCTTGGAACTTCAAATGCATTCGCCTACTCTTAGCTCGCATTCGTCTGTTCCACTTTTGCATTCGCGTGCTTTTAGCCCGCATTCGCCTGCTCAACTCAGAAGACATAGTACATGGCACATACGCGAGTTTTTGACGATGGCGGACCAACATGAAAAAAATTTAGAGGTCATGCACTTTGCTGCCCCCCAGTGCGAATTAGCAAGAGGCAACCATAGGAGTCGGCGAACGGGCGCATAAAGATGGCGAACCAACTTAGGAAATTTGGAGGCCACAGGGATTGGCCTAAATAATGACTAAGACACTTGAAGGAGGTCCAAAGTCTGAAATAAATGGAACACATCTACCCAATGTGCCCCCCAGTTTTGATGTCTGTTCGCCGATGCTTGAGAAGAAATGAAGGACATCAAAACTTGAGCATGCCCCCCAGCCAGAGTTGTGGTACCAATGCCCCCCAGTGAGGAAGATATGCTACGAGATCATGAAAACACATTGAAAATGCATATTGCAAATCTGCGCGTATCCTGACCTGTCTGCATTCAAACTGCCATAACTCTCTCCAGGAATGGCGAAATGACAAGCCGTAAAATCCTCTGGAAAATAGACATCCAGGGCTTTCGGTCTATATAAGGCGGGCCGGCTAGTGCTTCCTGGATCATTCCAATGGAGCTCGCGAAGTTGACTGTCAGGTAGTGGCTGGTGCAACTTTCAGAATTGCAAACTAGTTGTATTGCCTCTCGGACTTGACTTCGCTGGTAGTAACTCGAAGGCATGTGGAATGCCTGTTATTGTCAAACCTCAGGGATAGGCTCCGATGTAAAGTTCAAGCCTGTCAGAGGCAAGAACATTGTCTTGCATTTCAGCAAGACCAAGGATCTCTTTTTGCGGTTTTGGCTATTTTATTTTTTGTATTATCTTTTTTCAATGCGAGAAAGAAAGAAACTGAAAGCAAACAGGAGTAAAAACTGAAGGAAAGCTAGGAACAAAGAACAAAGGGTATCATAGCTTGATTAGGTACCCTTTGTTAGGCCACGGGGGAGGCCACCAATGCTTCACTCCAAGTCTCGACGTCGTCATGGTTCCAACAAGAGACTGTCGCTGTTGAGAATTTCCAAATGTTGAGCAGAGTTGTTCCGCGTCAACCACTTGAAAAGTTGGGCAAGGTATTTCGTAGGGTACATCTCGTTGCCCCCCACGTATCCTTTTCTGTTGACTAATCATGATCTTCAACTGCATTCTCGTATATCGTATGCTGTTGAGATCAGCCTTGTTGCCAACTATCATGTCATAATGCATGGTGTTTTTAGGAATAACCACGCACTGACCATGGAAAAGACTCACTTGCTGGTCTCTTTGCACCATATCAAGAGTGTCACTGGGATTGAACTCTTGTGGTCTATAATTATGAGATAGACATACCAACATATAGTCTTCATTGTATTCATCGTATATTGGCTCTGTGTCAAACTCAACTTTGGAGTCACTATAGTCCAGCAAATTCACCTCTGCCCCTGATACAGATATATGACATCCATAAGCATCATGCTCAGATGCCGCCAAGCTCCTGCTGCACACTAGAGTGAAATAACAAACATGCCTCTGAACTTGCATGCAGAGAGTCCAAGAGTATTGAAATGTGCAATCGCGGGCTGGCCTAAGTATACCACCACACCATGTATAGTTAAGCTTATCATGACCTAGGATTGGCGAAGCGGACTGAGGCATCTTGCTGGTGAATATAAGATTGGCGAGGCAAATTAGTGGGAGAAACGGATCTCGCCAGCCTTGACGCCCCGCGTGTACAGGCTGAAAAGGAAACTCAAGAGGCTCTGGTCCAGCTGCATTTCGCTTGTCATGATTTGGTAAAGAAAGCAGGCGAGCTCCGCCTTGCCCCCCATGCGGCTGACCTGTGTCCACATATACATCTCGCATAGGAAAGCTGGCTCTTGAGTCACCTTTCATGCGAGCTTGCGGTTCACCACCAGCGTTTGACCCGCTCTCTTTCTCTAAGGTGGACTGTTCTATCCTAGCTTCAAACTTATCTTCCTGGGGAACAACGTCGGTTTTTGAGATAAGATCATTATCCAAAGTCTCACCGGCCTTGACCTCAGATACTTTGTCATTTATTGACAAAGCAGTTTCTTCCTTGGACATAAGTTCATCCAAAGAAGAAGCTTCACCAGCCGTAGGCTTTGCATTCTGGCGTTGTAAAGCCTTTTTCATGGTATCCCACCACTGATGAGACTGATCCAGAAAAGCCTTCCTTTCGGCTTCTTCCTTTTCTTTAGTAACCGCTCGAGCAGCCCTTTCCTCAGCGAATTGCTCGAGAAGGGCAGCCATTCGCTCGGCACATCTTCTTTGGACGACAGCTCTTCGCTCGAGATGATGTCTATGGAAGGCATCTAATCTTTCACGGCTGGCCGCTAATTTTTCTTGCAAATCGCCCCAATCCATTATCGCATTTTGTTTGTCATGATTTGGGGCGGCGTCTTGATCACGTCCAGTAATTGGACAAAGCTTGAGTTGATCATACCCTTGATCATGTTGGAAGTTGTGGTTCGCCATCATGCAAAGTTGTGGTTCGCCTTCAGTGTGCGAACCGATTACTTCTTCAAAGATGGACTGTTCTGTCCTATCTTCAGGCTCCTTTTCTTGAGGAACACCGCCGATCTTTGAAATAGGATAATGACCCATAATCTCAACGACCTCGACCGCAGGTTCTTTGGACGTGGGTTCATCCAAAGAAGATTCTTCACCATGAGATTGGCTGCTAGACAACTCAATCTTTTTGGCAAGGACATGCTTGTCAACTATAGGCTTTACATTTGGGCATTGTAAAACCTTTTCATTTTTTTCAGCAGCCTCTCTGGCCGCCCGCTCAGCTTGTCGCCTACTGATGGCAGCTATTCTTTCCTGGTTAGCTGCTATTTTTTCTTGGTTAGCTGCTATTTTTTCTTGCAATTCGTCCCAATTCATTATCGCATTTTTTGCTTTCGATCTCCGATCCCGATGAAGCTGAAAACTGTATTGATGATTCTTCTGGCTTCCCTATGGTGAATCGCTTGTACTCCCTGTCCCACTGGGCGTGCCAATGTTTTGGCCACGATCCTCAGCGTGCGGAGCAGAGGTTTCTAGCGAACAAAGAGAAAGGGGGAGTTGCGGGCGTGCCACCTCGCGGACGAGGAAAGAGGTTGATGGGGGTGCGCTTGACTTCTTGATCAAGCGAAGGGGGTTACAGGTGCCACCTCAGACGAGGATTTACAAGCACAAGCGATCGATACTCACGGCGGCGCTAGCAGAGCAACTATAGGGAGTTCAGAGAGAAGCAGGGATGTAGAGTCCGGAGGGCTCTGGAGAAGAAACCTAAGCGCCGCCCCCTATGCGAACTGGAATTAGGAGCATCCTCATCTCGTGGGATGCTACAAGGTGCTATCTCGCGTGCTTCTGTAGCTCGCGTCCATTTCGCGGGCTAATGCAGCTCGCGAGCCTTAAAAGGGCTTTTTATATTTAATGGGCCACAGGGGTTGGCCCGAAGCATGTCAAAGACTTGTAAAAGTCTTCAACGTTTGTCGTGGTGCGCGCGGACTCCGCCTGTTTGCTTCCTCGCGAAGTCTCCTACGCGAGCTAGTTCGCCAGCTCGCCTCGCCTACGCGGACTGGCAAATAGTAATTCCGCGCGAAGGCATTTCGCGCGCGAGCTAAGTGTTCCACGCGAACTGCGTAGTCCGCCTATGTCCATTCCGCGCGTGAGCTAAGTGAAGTCCAACTTGGCTCGCGTGCGTTCATTGCCTACGCGGACTATCACTTGTAAACTTAGAGAAACTTCACCTCGTCGGTATGACATGGTCCAAGAAATAATTAATATTTACATAGACATTTACTGTCCAGTAAAATGTTAATTTAGGGTTAAACATACCTGAATTGGATTCATTGAGTCCCATGAGGAATTGCATCAACTTGGTACGGTCATTCTGAGCTCCACAATTGCAGGTAACAAAGGAGTTGAAGGATGCAAGTTCGTCCCATAGCCCTTTCAATTTGGTGTAGTACGCAGCAATTGACATCGAACCTTGCTCGATCTTATAGATGTCTCGCTGAATTTGATAAATTTGAGGAGCATTCCCCAAAGAAAACCTCTCACGCAGATCTTTCCAAATGGCATGAGGAGTGTTGCAAGAGAGAACGGAGTTGGCCAGCTCTAGTTCAATTGAGTTGAGAATCCAAGAGAGCACCATATCATTACAACGCCGCCAAAGGGCATGCTCATCAGGTTTTGAAGTAGCATTAGGTTCCTTGATCTTGTCAGTGATGAAACCTGTCTTGTTCTTGGCACTGAGAGAAATCCTCATGGCACGACACCAAGAATGATAGTTATCGCCATTCAGCCTTTTGGAAACAAGAATTAGACCAGGATGAATTGAGTGATGAAGAAAAAAAAGGTTGTTGGAATCATCGGCATGAGAGCCGGTTGGAGAAAGGACAATCTCTTCGTCAGACATGGTATTTGGTGAAAAACTGGAAAATAAAAAAAAAGGGCTGCGACGGCAGAATAACAAGAGCTAGGGTTCAATCCTGCTCTGATACCATATAGAAAAGTATTTTGGCGAAGTGAGTTTTCTATTGATACTGAATGATATATATACAGAGTACAAGACTTGCACAGCAAGTAGTCTCCAACATTCTAGGAGATAAGAAATGCAATACAATATTTACATCTTATGCGTATCAAATCTGAATCTATCTACTGATACACAAATCCAACCTATTGATACACAATGATCTACTTTCCAATAGTTCAGGGTGTTGTTGGCGGAGTCTTTGGTGTCGTTAGCGTGGTGGAGAAGAGACCAAGCGCTGCACTTCTCTGGGCGGACCAATTCTGGGCAAACTGGTCCCTTGCCGCAATTGGGTGGTTCACTTCTCTAGGCGGTCAAGGACGATCGGTTTGCTTGCTAGGTCGACATTGCGTTTCTTAGCGGCGGTGTAACGCTGGGCTGCTATTCTTGGGTGCAACACCAAGTTGGGTGGCATGAGTTTGAAGAGCGGTGAGCGATGAGAGCGAGAGGTTAGCGAGCGGCTTTGTTCTGAATTGTTGAGCACTAGAGAATTCAAGCTTAGTGGATAATCAAAGCCGATGATCTCAAATCTAGCGGTACAACTTGGAAAAAATTCACCATGGCAGTGATTGATCTGACAAAGTGTATCTAGCTTGATGAGCGGTGATTGATCTGTCAGGCGCGTTGGTGCTGACACAAAATTGAACTTCCGTCAAAGTTTTTTTTTTTTTTTGGGTACCACTGTGGGTAGCTGTTGATTAAACTTGGGCATAAGTTGTCGTTTAAGGATTTAGAATGAGTGAATGACATTTAAGAAAATGTTTGAGAGGACTTAGCTCATCAAAGGTGTGACGAAGCCATTTGTATCCGCTTCCCACAGACGGCGCCAATGTTGATGTAGTAGATTATCGTTGGAATAATCCTTGCACCTACGGATGATGAGAGTGACGGACATCTCCATCACTTGGATACACTACATCCACTTAACATGTACTAGGTGTTAGGAGCCTAAGTGGCCCCTATGGTATTACAAGAGGTTGTAATTGTGTGTTGAGTAAGTGGGAAGGAGTCACTTTTTGTAGGAGAATGAGGCTCATTCCTTTACATGTTTTCCAATGTGAGACAAGAGTCATATTCTAGTCTTTAAAATGTTGTGTGAGGGCCTGTTGGTGAGACCGGTAAGGTGACTTCCCGCTAAGGTCTTGGCCACTTCCGAGTACCGTTGTGTAGCTTATATGTCGGGCTTCGAGATATACGTTGTGGTCGGGTCCCACCATGACTCATGGGCCCACAAAGAGGGTGTCACTTATGCTTAGTGGTGTAGGCATATTAGCCATAATAGTGGCTACACCTACAACTTGAGCATATGCATGATGACCAATAGGATTTTCATTTTCTAGATCACCCCAACAGAACTCAGCTTGACTTTGTTGGCTCAAAAATCGTCCCGGCCACGTGTCAATGGGCCGAGGGCTTATTTGGGCTACACGTGTCCTTCTGGCTTGGTGACGTGTGCGATGGCGTGC
The DNA here is from genome assembly GCA_009720345.1 of Fragaria iinumae. Lineage (NCBI taxonomy): Eukaryota > Viridiplantae > Streptophyta > Magnoliopsida > Rosales > Rosaceae > Fragaria > Fragaria iinumae. The sequence goes on along the minus strand of CM019117.1, from coordinate 15,878,665 downwards.
CAACTCACGGCCGAGAGGCCGAGCGATGTTTTGTTCTGATCTGTAGGTGTTGCGCTGCCCTGACTTCTTATCAGTCGACTGTGGGCCGAGGAAGGATGTTTTGTTCTTATCTGTAGGTGTTGCAAGGACTTTAACACGGATCGGCCAGCTAGCCGATCTTGGTGCGGTGAAACTAGGTGAATGTTGTGATGGTGCAAGTGATGCAAATGCAGGAATGTAAAGTGCAGCAAATAAAGTGTAGGAATCTTAAAGAAAAGGTAAAGAACACGAATGTAAATTTGCAAGGAAGATAAAGTGCGGAAATTTAAGGACAATAAGATAAATTGCAAGTATGAAAAGAACACGTAAAGAAAAACAAGATAAATTGCAAGTATGAAAAGGAATGATAAAGTAGATTGCAGAAAACATAGACAAGTACCAGCAAAATAAAGCGATAAGATAATAACACAAAAAGATTGATAAGTGTGATGCTGAGAAGCTGAATTGTATTGAGACAGAAAATTTGTAAATTGCGTAGAGCGTTTAGTCGAGGACCTCTAACAAATAATCATAAGGTCCTTTTTATAGTGAAACAAAATAAAGAAATGTAATCCCGACTTTAAACATAGGGATCGATTACAGGTAATTCATAGATTGAAATTGTAGTAACGTTGATTCAAGCAATAAAATGCTTTCAAGCACATTCAATCTGATTGAAACAGGTTCTGTAACGGCTCCCCTGAAGGCGCTCTGGCACCATAGTCATTCATTAATGGCCGCGGTAATTCACATAGTAGGCTACGGTCATTGCGTTCTTGGCACGGTAGTCATTCATTAATGGCCGCGGTAATTCGCATCGACGGCCTCGGTCATTATGTTCTTGGCACAGTAGTCATTCATTAATTGCCGCGACAATTTGTATAGTCGGCTGCGGTCATTCGTCAATGCCGCGATCACTTTCTTTGTCTTGCATGTTCTACTGCAGCTCAAGAAAATAGACCGCTATGACCCCTCGCTAATAGCTGCAATCATTCGTGGGCCCAACCCACTTGATCTGCCATATAAGTCTTGCCAAATTTGGGTTCAAACAGACTTATACTAGATTCTACCAAAGTCGTATTATCAACTCCTACGAAAATGTCATTATGCTCTCCAAGTGTTTCTTACTGGAACAATGCTTTCGCATTGCTCTTGTATTATTGGAACAATTGCTTGCTCTCTAAGGGTTTAGGGAGGAGGATGGTGAAGATATTAATGACGATGGGAAACGAGCAAAACATGCACGAGCTCTTATTCCACAACCACTACAAGCGGAGCAACTAGGGTTTGTAGCAAACCCAGAAGGCACTCTTGAAGTTGTTGCTCTTTTGATGGTAGTAGCTCGAAGAAGCAGAGACGTTCCCACGACAGCCGCAACAAACCTAAAGCTAAGGATGGCAACTCCATGGTGGCAAGTTATGCGGTCTCTGACACTGGCACGGTGTCGGAGGTGGAGGTGTCACCCAACCCGGAGTGATCCCTACTGTTAGTCTAGAGTTGCATGGTATGTTAACAAAATTATCATGAAGGGCGATAGTTGGGTACACCGTAATGGTCTAGCTCTAGTCCTGAAATTTCCCTTTTGCTTTGGTTCGAATTCATGCAATCCCTAAGGTGTTGTCAGCTTTTATTTTTTCGATTGATTCAGTTTTTTAGTTTTGAATTTCCTTCGATTGTAGTTTTTTATTTCATTTCGAATAACGACTTGTTGAGTCTAGAGTCTGTAATGAACTATTGCTTGTCCAGGCATTGTTTTACCTAATTGGTAGTTTGGGTAGCTCCTCTCAAATAACACCAATTACCAACGTGACTTGGTAGCTCGTTTAGAGGCAACTTATCAACTGTAATATTTAGAATAATTAGCATTTTATTTATCAAATTATGAAGTCGAGAACCTATTAATTGCACCCAAAAATTTTGCACCGACTTTAGTTTTATCTCTTAGAGATCCTAGACCAAATTAAAGAATCTGAGGCTACACTAAAGCTAGCAGTGGTGGTATACCAATGCCAAATGTTGATCAAGAGCTTCTTGAATTGATTGAAGAGGCGAATCCGGATCCAAATCAGGAACCGGGTCCAAATCGACATCCGCTTTAGAATTTGGTCCTTTTGAACCTGCATGAAATGAATCGTGGTTTTGAAGTTAGAGTTTACCGGCATCTGAAGATAGCCAAGGAATTGCTCAGAAACGATTACCAGATCTTGCTTAAATACTTCTAGTTGTAGGTGGAGTGAGCGACATAATTTCCAAGCTTATGTGCATTGAAATTGATGAGTATATCCTCAAGATGATTGGAATGTGTTTGATTAGTGAATAGTCAAAATAGTATAACGAGATGGACACTGCCGAAAAGAAAGAATCGGTAAAAAAGGCAATGCAGTTAAAGAAGTGACGTGTCAAACCTAGGTTTTACAGAAAATGAACGAGGAGGAGCAGGAGGGTGGGGGAAGCGTAATTGGAAAGCATGTCACCATGCGCATCGATCGCACCATTTGATTTGGCACCGACGTCATTTTCATCTTGGGATTGAGGAAGGTAACCAAGGACACAATCAAAACAATGGTGGAAGAAACTAAGGGATTGCAAGATACTCTTAAAAATTCGTGTAAAATCAATCGAGTGGATGCTGGTAGGGCTAGATTCGGTACGGTATTGGCTGGTAACAGCCATGTGCCGAGATATTAATATGGGCCAAATTTGTTCCAATTTCTAAAAAAACTTTATTATGGTACATTGTTAATGACCCATTCCAATTGTTAAATCTCATGTTCAGTCCAATTATGCTACACATGGGGGTGGGGAACCCCACAACAACATGCAAGTGCAACAATATTATGCGGGACACAAACCATAACAAAGACAATTAAAACACATATGAACACATGAACTCCACATATAATGTTGGACACAATATTAAGATACTGTAGTCGGTAGTCAGTAAACTACATTTTCCGCCCATAGACCAGTCATGAAACTTGTAGACCGACGTCTGGGCTACCTCGCCGTGGTGAAATATCATCGGTACCACATCGGGAAGGTGCTCCTCCAAGCTCCACAAGAAGGCAGCATGATAAGATAAATGCATAATTGTCCCACATCGGAAATGTGTAAAAAGAGGAAACCTTCCTTATCTATAAAAGGAAGGATTCCCCTATGTAGAAATGACATTTTGTCTTTTGACTCGTCCCCACTCCCTCCCCCATTCCTCCAGGGCGGGATGGATGGATGCTCTTGTAACATCAAAGGCCTATTGGCCATTATAGTAGATTCAAGTGGACGTAGCCATGCCCTCCGATGGCATGGTGAACCACTATAAATATTGTCTTTGTGCGTATGATTATGTTTCACTGTAGTTCTGCATAGCCTACGGGTTCTTGCAGAAATAGATACAATACGAACAAGTGAGCAATGGAAATCAAAGAAGTCATGACAAGAACAATTAGTTATACAAAAACACTAGAAATCCAACAAATCCTCTGAAATAACGACTAGAATCACTCATATCCATAAAAATCATATCAAATCACAACAAATCAACACAAATCTTAAATCGCTAAGCCCTAAATTGCTCTATGAACCCTAGATCTTCAAAAAAATCAACACAAATCTTTCAAAACCCTAGATATTTAATCTAATTTTACCTGGGTTGAAGAATCGGTTGGGTTTAGTCTTTGAAACTTGGATTTCGTCCTCGGGTTAGGGTTTTGTTTTTCGCAGATTGTGTGAGAGAGAGAGAGAGAGGGTTTTTTTTATGGTTTTGAGGGAGAGAGTGTTCAGAGAGAAAATTAGAATCTTGAAATCTTAGGGTCCAGGTTGTAGTTACATAACATAATACTACTTGTCCTTAGATCATACCTAACTTAGGCCACTGCTCCTGTACATAACACATATCTTCCACAACCCCCATCAATATTCTCAATCTGTAGTTCCATGGTGTAAAACTTGATCTCTAGCTCTCTAGGTTCTCTTCTTCTATCCATTCAGTAACAATGGCCCTCAACTTTCGTTTATCACACCATCTTAGCTCCGAGTGAGATAGGGGTAACGGCGACGGTTAGCTCAGTGGCACGGAGTGTAATTTCTTTATTTTTATGACCAACGGTTTAAGGGATTTAAGTGGGGGTACTTAATTATCATTATGCAAAAGTTGAGGACTTTTTTTATTATTTAAGGACTTCAACGACCCTTATTTATAAAAGCCTTATAAAAATATCCAAAAAAAAGTAGGAAATTTCATAAAAGCAATACGTTCACAGCTTCAAGATCTCAAATACAAGCTTAAATTCTCCCTCCACTTTTATTGATAGTTTCTTATTTTCCCTTCCCAATCATATATCATCAACAACTAAAGGCCTACATGTAGACGGCGAAGTCATAAAAGTCTTTCATAACGTTTTTCAACAGTTATTGAAACTTTTTATATAGTAGTGACAGTTAAAGTCAAATGTAGTTTTTTGTTGTTACTCTAAGAGTGTTTGAATATTATAGACAAGTTATTGACGTGTTTTTATCTATTTTAATTGACATTAGTAAAATGAATTTTGTTCGGTTAGCTAAGAAGAATTAGCAATGATAACACTACTTAGGGCATATTGTTCACCTGCAAAAAGTGATATCTTCACAGACATAAATTTTGTAACGAAAAACATTGTTACATAGCTTATGAAATCAACATGCCAAAGAACCGAAAATATTTTAAAAGTTATATGGTCATTAAGGAGCAACCTAAAGTCAAATTTTGATACATTTTGAAGGCTTATATAAATACTAGAGAGTAAACTATAGAATATTTCTTTCCTATTATCAACAATTTATCAACAACATGGAGGATTTCCATCACAAATTTAATGACGTGTATAAAAACATCAAGTGATAGTATTTTGGGTGATTGGGCCACCCTAGATTATGTGTAGTATAATAAAGTACTAATTTCAGTTTACCCCCATCAATTTTAAGTCGATCATCATGTTAATCATTTTTCTTTCAATTTCATCAAAAACACCCCTCGATTTCCAATTTTCATCAGCCGTATCCAAACATCCATTTTCCATCCTATTCCCCCGTTATGTGCTGATATGCATTAAGAAGAAAACCAAATTTGAAGTCGCTGGACCCACAGAAAACGGCAAAATAGACAAATTACATTCAATTTCCACCAAAATCACTAATGTTATGGTGTTGTGATGGGAACGGAGATGTGTATTGATATGGGGGGAAAATGGTCTGAAATGTTATTTTCGGAATTTGACTTTCTTCTTAATGCTACGTCATCACTTGACGGAAGAATTAGATGGAGAACAGAGGTTTGGACACGGCTGATGAAAATTGGGAGTCGAGGGGTGTTTTTGATGAAATTGAAAACGGAGGAATTGGATGGAGAACGGAGGTTTGGACACGGCTAATGAAAATTTAGAGTTGAGAGGTGTTTTTGATGAAATTGAAATAAGAAGAACTAACATGATGATCGACATAAAGTTAATGGGGTTAAACTGAAATTAATTTTATAATAAATGTTGCCCTGCCTGCTACACTGCTACAGAGGAGCCGGACTTTTAGCAAAACTATCATAAATGCTGTGAAAAGTTATGTCAAGCTCAACTTATCCTTTGATGGAGGAGTGCCCAAGGTCACCTTTTGTTCAAATATTGGCAGTAACCTTATCCTCTGTTTGGTAATTGGTTTTAATTATAACATTTATTTAAACTTGGGTCAGACGTGGCCGTACCGGGTTTGGTGGTGACAATGACCCTGGTAGTGGTAGTGACGAAGACCCTGGTAATGGTGGTGACGATGAGAATTAAGCATATAGTATAAAGATCACTTCTTGGTAGCATTTGATAAGAATTAACTGTTTTACCTTGCTCCTTAAAAATTTTGAAAATTAAAAAAATCAAGTGACAATCATGAATAGATTGACAAGATTGACTAACGAATTAAGCATATATATAAAGAATAAAGCTTTTGACATGTGAAGAAGATCTTCATTATCTTTTTGCGACTGAAGGAGCACCTCAGATTTCTTGTTTATCTTTGCTTCAAGCTTCACGAGTTTCGACATCCTATCAACATGAGAAACATCATACACACCTCTATCACGAGACTTCATAGCTAGGAAAACAGAAGAATACCTTATGCATATATACTTGAACTTTCCGAATTAGTTACAGGTTTTCATCAGTTGAAGTTAAGTTGCAGTGTTAATTCATGTAGGCAGCCCACAAGCTTTCCCACTCCACAGAAGTCCCTCGGGGGATGAAGATCATACCAACCCTCCCAACCTCACCCCCAACCATGATAATTTGCCGTTTAAACTACATGAATAAACATAATAATCACAAAACGCAATAAGGGTAATGACGACGGTTATTGTTAGTGGTACGAAGTGTAATTTGCTTTACTTTTATGGGCAACTATTTAAGGGATTTAAGGTGTGGATACTTAATTATTCAAAGTTTTAATCAAATTTAAGTTTTTTCTTAAGTCCTCACCCAAAGCTTTCATCTTTGGGTTCAATTAAGTGCTACCAAAAGGATGAGGAAAAGACACTGACTTTTGTTCTATTACTCTAAAGTTTCAATCTTTTAGATTTGCAATGCAGCAGATTTAGGTTTTCTCTTAAGTCCTCACCAAAGCTTTCATCTTTGGGTTCAATTGATTGCTGCCAAAATGATGAGGAAAATATACTAACTTTTGTTCTAATACTCCAAATTTCAATATCTAAGACTTGAAATGCAGCAAATTTGGGTTCTTTCTTAAGTACTCACCCCAAAGCTTTCACCTTTGGATCACAAGATTCTATCTTTTTTCTCCATAAACTCTGTCATGCCTCCAATATATTCTTATTTTGTAATCATTACGTCAATTTTGCAATCATACAACAGGAATCAGACGACAGAAGTCTTTTTTACTGTCGTCTGATAAATTTTTACGACATACATTTAAAAATATGTCGTCTGAATGCAGCAACGCATCACTCTTAAAAAGTAGTTAAAATTAGCATGTTGTTCAGACGATAAATATCTGTCGTCAAAACAAAAAAAATAAGTAAAATAAACTTGCATATGTTTCTTTCTCACTCTTGCTCTCCCAAAGCCGCATCCCTTTCCTAGTCTCCTTCGATCTCACCGAAGTCTGAAACCCTATCTCCTCTCTCTTTCTCTCTCTCCACATATCTCTAGAGCATGAATCTGTAAAGATTTGTTTGTGCTCATCTCAGGGTGGTCTTGGTGGACTGGACAGAGTCATGGCCGGAGGACACAGCCTGGCCTTGACTCATCGGAGGAAGGCGAAGAAGATGGTGGCTACGGTATATTGTGAGTCCACCCCGGTGGTCGGAGATCGATTATAGAGGAGAGAGTCCTCCAGATCCACTGTCTCTCTCCTCCAGAATTCTCGTCTATGCTTTTCTCTCTTCTCTGTGAGGACAATCGATGCTTGATTTATGAGTTTTGGCCTTCCAGGATCTGATTGGGTGGGGTTTTGGCTTGGTTCTATGGATTTTGATGCAGGGGTTGTCAATACGCTCGGGAGAGATTTGGTAAACAATATTCAGTAGGTAATTTCATGTTGTTTACCCTGTAGACTTTAGACTAATAAACAGAAGCTTAGACTTTTAATTTTCTTTCAAGTACATTGCTGATATAATGTAGTGCATTACTAAACTTTGAAAACAAGCCCATATATGTTCTAGATAATCTCTCTTATCTTTGTTTGATTTCTCCGTGGAATATCTGCAAGTGATACACCTCGGACATGTACCATTTTGTGTATGTTGTTTTACCAATGGGTTCCATTGGATGATTGTGCTTTATTAATTCTATGGAGTATACTACACTTTAAAACGATTTCTTGCCATAATGAAAACTGAACTTGTGGATTGAACTAATTGTCAATGACTTGGGTAGCATCATGCCTAGACATGTATAATGTTTGTAGATTCATCTTCTGTTAGTATTGTGATATCAGAAAACACATAATACTATCAGATATAATTGTATATAATTGTGGTGCACTCCAATTTTAGCACTTAATTTTTTTTGTGTCCATATGTCGTGTGTGAAATTGAATATGATTGCTGATAACTAGCATATCTAAATAACTATTCTCATTCAACTGGTACACAAATGAAAACTGACTGTAAGTTATCATTTGTTCTAGTTCATTTGTATTTATTATTATTTATGTCTTAACGACAACTGTTTCATGAGTATGTTTGGGATCAGCTTGACAAGATGCCCATGACCAGGGAGGAGGGTTCTGGTTCATGTGTAAGGTAAACTTATTTGGTGTGAACAGAGTTTGAGCTTTTGATTCATGGTAAACTTTATTTAGTGTTCAATATATATGAACAGTTTACATTCTTTATGCCAATTAAGATTCATGTTTGAGTGAGGAATATATATGAATGATTTTAGATCTGTTGAGTTTTTCCTTGGCAGTATTTTTCTGAAAGATTTGGCTTTCTAATATTTTACGCTTGACTAGCAAAGAGGTTCTACTTAGTTGATATTACTAATACCAGATTTCATCTATATCTTGCAGCTTCAGAAAATGCACAATTTCCACCAACTTATCTAATAAAAAGGTACTTATTATTGTCTGTGATTTATGAGGTATCTTGGTGAGTTATTTGCTTCTTATTATTGCTCTTGGTTCCAATTACTTCTGCAATTTTTGTATGTACGTTGTTCATGTTTATTAACCCTTGTTTGGATTCAGCTAAAAAATACATGTATTAGTAAGTTAAGGTGTTAATTTGGTAGGGCTTGCTCTGAATTTATTCTTTGTTAAGATAGAATTGTGCTTTGTGAAAGTTGTGATTTTACCCATTGCCTACTGCCCCAAGTTTGTTTCATGGTGTTTAAACCCCTTAAAGAATATATTCCAGGTTTTAGTGTGTTATGTTTTTGAGGCCTCTGATGGTTTTGTGCATTCTGGAGGAATATAGGTGCATTTGATATAATGAAGGAGAATGGTGGAGCAGTTTGAGAAAGGTTCTTACGGTTTTATGGTTCTTCGCTCCTTGCGAGACATAAACACGAAAAAAAGTGAGTATCCCTAACATTTTTTATATGATAGTATAGTCATTTGAGTATGACATTTACAGATGCAATTGCTATGTAAATATTAAGATCTTTACATGTTGAGATGAATTCATAAGATCTTTTGCAATTGGTACATACATACTAAGATCATAAAGAATCTGCTCATAAGATACTTCAATGAGGTATATTCATTTTTTCTGTGTGTAGCGCCTCTTTGTTTTACTATCTTTTCATATCTCTCTCTTGGCGATAGAGCCACATTGCAATTTACTTCTATAATATTTATGTGTATCTTATACCAGTCATATGACTTGCTTGCTACTTTAATTTGATTCTTATTTACGAAATTCGCAGGTTGGATAATTGGCTGATATAATAGATATGTACAATAAAGATCTTTACAACCTGCCTGATAAGAAACTATCTTGTGCTGTTATAGCAAGTTCCACCAACTTATCTAATAAAAAGTTACTGTGGCATATCTCTTCTTCATTTCTTCTTTGTTTCGCTATCTTTGCATATCTCTCTATTAGCGATAGAGGCACATTGGAATTTGTAGACATATAAAATTTAACGACAATAATAGTCGTTGAATAGTCCAAGCAAATACGTGGCTCGTGAGTCGACAAAATTGGAAAAGCCGTCGGAAATGACACGTGGCAATGTGGGAATGGTCGGCCGACAACAAAACCTTAAACCCTGATTGAAATCAATTATCAAGTGTCAATTGATGATCAGATATCAATTAAATTAAATTAATTATCAAAACAAAGAAGTCGGACATCCCCAAAAATAGTTGGTGATGGTTCGCCAAGGGTCAGGCGAGCTAGATAGTAGAATTCGCATGCGAACTGAACTTCGCATAGAAGTAAACGAAGGTGAGGCGAAATGACTCTGCGCGCGTAGATTTACACAAAGGCGAGGTGAGATGGCCCCGCATAGGGAACTTTGCGAAGGAGCTAGACGGCAGAGTTCGCATGCATGCGGAGATGTACGTTCAATATAAGTTGTCCGCGAGGTGGGACCAGGAATCACCACTTGCTTGGAAATCAAGGTTCCTCGCAATCTTCCTTCCATATCCGCGAGATGGCCCGCCCCTTACTAAAGATCTTGGTCAAAACAAGACATTCAATCCAAAGCGATCTGGGCATATCTAAATCTTAAGATTTGATTGATTTGATTATGTTAAAATTGGCAAGTAAATCAATCAGTCAAGATTCATTGATTCGATTAAGGAAATATTATTGATTCAGAATCTTCATTACATGTCATAAGTGGAGGCATGTTAACACTATAAATACCCCCCTCTCATACCGAAGAGAGGCGGGAGAGGGAGAGGAGGGGGCATAAACAAGGCAGCGAACTAGAGAGAGAAATCACTCCGTGAGCTCAGAAGTCTCCCAAAACTCTTGAAGAACTATCAAGCTCCCCAAACAGCCAGTTCTTCACCAAATTCAAATCTAAATCCCAAATACTGGTTACGTGATCAACCCGCGTAACCCTCAAGAACAAGTGTTTGTCACCCTTGAGTTAAACCTATATTCGGAGATAGAATCAGAGGAGTTCACAAAGATTGTAACCCGCATTCGCATTGATAAAATTATATCATTCTTTGTACACGTGTTGCTCTGTTATTTGTTGCAAATATTTTCGTGTTTACAAAAGTGGCACGCCCAGTGGGACAACTTTTCCTCTCATCTCCTTCTCCGAAAGAAAGTTCAAATCCATTCGAAGCGATGGCCCCCAAGAGCACCCAAGCCATCTCGACAAAGAAATCTAAACCAACGACCTCGAGGTCAAGCAGCGAATCCTCCGGTCATGTTACCCGTAGCACGGCGAAGAATCAACCCACAACATTCGTGGCTTTGCCTTCCAAGCCTCGCGAACCAGTCATCACCTTGGCGAATCTCGCTGAAAACAAGCGTGCCTCGCGAAGTGAAGAGAAGGAAACTCCAAAAAATCAAGGGAGCGATCATTCTCACCTACTTCTGATGACGAATCAAGCACGGCTTCATACCATGGAAGTTCAAATGGTGATGAAAAAAACACACATGGCCTACCAGCAGACGATTCATCACAACCTATCCCCATGCAAGTCATGGTGACAGGCGCGTCCACCATTGAAGAGCAAATAGCCAATCTGATGGGAGCGGTTGAGAAGCTCACCAAAACGGTGGAAGAAAAAGACCTGCAAATTGCCGAGCTCTATAGCAGGCTAGAAAATCAAGGTGAAGAAAAGAGGGAGAAAGAAGGCGAGAACTCCAAGAACGATGGCAAGGACGATGATGGCTCGCTTGGCTCTATGTCCTTCCAGCAATTGCAGGACGTCATCACCAACTCCATTAGAGCCCAATATGGAGGTCCTTCTCGTGATTCTCTCACCTACTCCAAACCCTACACCAAAAGAATCAATAACCTAAGGATGCCAATGGGATACCAGCCGCCAAAGTTCCAGCAATTTGAAGGGAAAGGCAATCCAAAGCAACATGTTGCTCATTTCGTTGAAACTTGCAATAATGCCGGAACGGAGGGTGATCACCTCGTCAAACAATTTGTTCGCTCTTTGAAAGGCAATGCCTTTGAGTGGTACACGGACTTAGAGTCCGAATCCATCGACAGTTGGGACCAAATGGAACGCGAATTCCTAAACCGCTTCTACAGTACAAGGCGAACTGTGAGCATGAAGGAACTCACCAACACAAAACAATGGAGGGACGAGCCAGCAATTGACTTCATCAACAAGTGGCGCTCGCTCAATCTCGATTGTAAAGACCGCTTGTCAGAAGCGTCTGCAATTGAAATGTGCATCCAAGGCATGCATTTTGATTTGTTGTACATACTCCAAGGAATCAAACCTCGAACCTTTGAAGAACTGGCTACGCAAGCACACGATATGGAATTGAGTATAGCTAGCCACAAGGGTAAGAAAGAGTCCGTCAGTGACCAACGAAAGGATAAGGCTTTCAGCAGCAAAGTTGACAAGGTTGGGAAAAGGCCTACAAAAGAGTCGATGACTGTGAATGTTGCTCCAGTCAAAATCTCCACATGAGACAAGAGGGAGGTCAAGAAAGCAAAACCAACTCAAACCTACGAGAGGAGGAAGCGTTCATTGACTGAATGGGAGCAAAAGACTTACCCATTCCCAGATTCCGACGTGGCAGGCATGCTGGAGGATTTGCTTGAGAACAAGGTGATAGAACTTCCAGAGTGCAAACGTCTAGAAGAAATGCATCGGGTCAATGATCCGAAGTATTGCAAGTTTCATTGCCTTTTCAGCCACCCAGTCGAGAAATGCTTTGTTTTGAAGGATTTAATCATGAAACTTGCCAGACAAGGAAGAATCGAGCTGGATATCGACGAGGTTGCTGGGGTCAATTGCACTACCATTTCATTTGAATCTTTTGAGCCAGTTCAAGTACCTTCCATGCCAATGAAAGCGCCATACCATTTCTCGAAAGAGACTAGCAATGGTAAAAAGTTAGAGGAAGCAAAGCTAATCCAGCAAGTGAACCTCACTCTTAAAGCTGCCCCATGCAACGATGGTGAAGGATGGATACTTGTCACTCGAAGAAAAACGTGCAAAAGTGCACTATCGAGTTCACTACCCTCGCAACCAGATTGCAAACAACCACCTGGAAGTCGTCAATGGCTCGAGAAGAGTGAGACAAGGTGTATAAGAAAGAAGTTCGCTCCCTGCGTACAAGGGTCCCTCAATCAAAATCCGCTAACAAAGTACATGCCTAAGACGCGAATGAGTATGAGGGCTAACTCAATGACGACAAGTTATGAAGGTGATCCCAAAGATTCTGAGAAGGTTGAAGAAAATGAAGTGTTGAAACGGTTGGAAGACTTGCCTCCAAAATTTAGCCTCTCTAACCTATCACAGTTGCCCAAATCGGCAAGACATGCATTAGTCCAATTGTTGCTTGATGAGGGCCAGCATTCTTCGAACATCAATGAATGTGCGACATGCGTAGCATGTTGTGACGCCATTCACTTTACGGATGAAGATTTACAATTGGGATCAAAGCCGCACAATCGACCTCTTTTTGTGACGGGTTACATGCGAGAGCAAAACTTAAATCGCATGCTTATAGATGGAGGGTCTGCTGTGAACATTATGCCAAAATCAACAATGTCTCGACTTGCCATCAATATCGATGAGTTATCTAAAAGTCGTCTCATGATCCAGGGCTTTAACCAAGAAGGGCAAAGAGCGATAGGCATGATTCGGCTAGACATGGTTGTTGGCGAATTGAAGTCAAACACTTTGTTCCACGTGATCGATGTAAAGATTTCATACAACATATTGTTGGGGCGACCATGGATTCATGAAAATGGTGTCATACCTTCAACTCTACATCAATGCTTCAAGTTCTACCGCGGAGGTGTGAAAACAGTTGTAGGTGATACCAAGCCATTCACCGAAGCTGAGTCTTACTTCGCAGATTCCAAGTTCTATGCAGACGAGGAATCAATACTAGAAGTTCTTCCAGTTAAAGTACCCTCAATAGGGAAGGCTACGGTGGGGACAAGGGAAGAAGTTGAAGTAAAGGGCAAGGGAAATGAAGAGTCATATAAGTCTCCATATGAAACTATGAACCCAGTTGTCCCAGTTCTTCGATATGTGTCAAGACCCACCCCGAATTTCACCCTGAAACCCGAGGTAAGTCCTGCGGGGACCACCTCCAAGGAAAATTTACCGAAGAACTCGGCAAACCTCCCTTGAAAATGGACAACCCTAACCCGGAAAAAATATAGAACACCCTCTTAACCAAAATGTCATTCTTCAACTCAATCCAAATAACCGAATAAAATAATTACACAATTATTTTTCCAAAAGTATTCAGAGCTACTACAAGAAAGACAACGGAAGCTGATAAAAATCCTAGTGGGTTAAACAGATAACCTACTGGCGAACAATAGCAAAAAGATGGGTGACTATGCCTCGTCACCTTCTTCTAGACCCCACCCGAACTCTACAGACTGGGCATTTAAAAACGAAGGAAAAGCCCAGGGGAAACATATTTAATTACGTCAGAGTGAGTGGACAAAAGTAATCTCGACAAACAATAATATTTCCCCAAGAAAACTTTCAAGGAAAGCGCTATGCAAGCGACAGCTCAAAAACTGGCAAGGACACGACTAGTTCCGGCTAGTCTCCAAAACTTAAACAAATACAGCCTCTCGGGATAAATTATAAATATATCAGTATGTATATACACTCATCTACTCCTTGTATGATTTCTTTGAAGAGATAAAAGAAAAACATAAATTCATACAAGGCTACTACGCTCGCGTCTAACGCTCACGTCACCCCATAATGGCATTTTTCCTCATTATGGGGGAAACGCCCGAGTGGATATATATATACGTGCTTACTCCTTGTACAAATTCTAGGAATGAATACAAAAAAAAATAGAAAGTCGTACAGGGCTACGACGCTTGCGTCTAACGCTCACGTCACCCCATAATGACATTTTTCCTCATTATAGGGGGAAATCACGTATTGCTAGCTAGCGTTTACTTATATACATATTATTCTCATAAACGTCAATAAATGAGTATAAACACCGAAATTCTCAATTTCCAGTTAAATTCCAACAAAATGAATTATTCAACAATAAAACATTATTTAAAAACAAAGGTCCACTCACAACTTAGGCCTAAGCCTGATGTCGGTCGGAGGTCTCCTCTGCTCGGGCCTCCTCACGTCCTGTTTCAAAACATAAATAAATCCTTAAATAAAACACCGACATCCCAAAAACATCACCTTCCACCGTCCTAATCATAAATAATCCAATGGCCGGATTTTAACTTAATAATCCGCCAAAAATACCAAACTTTAACAATTTCCAAACCTATCCAAAACTCCTCCAAAAATTCTAAAACTCATTCCATTAAATTCCTCATAAAATTCTCCACTAAAAACAATTTTTCAGCGCCGGCGCCGGCGGCCAGCTCCGGCGACCTCCAATGCTCACCAAAATTTGGCAGCACCTTCCTCTCGACCTCCTCTACAACATTCCTAACTAGCACAAACTCCAATTCTAAGCCTAACCATGTCAATCGAACGAAAACAACAATAAAAGCCCTAGAAAATTCAAACACCGATTTCTCCTTACCCAAGCCGAATCGGGAAGAAACCTTCGGAGGGATTGGAGCACGGGAGGAGGGCTTCCTTTTGAGCCAAGGGGCTCCGGCTATGGCGGTCGGAGGAGGGAGTTCCGGCGAGAAAACACTTCCGGCAGTCGGACCTTCCGGGCGGCGTCTCTCCCTCACGGCGGCGCTAGGGAGGCTGCCACCGGTCTAGAAAGGGAGCTGGGTCGGAGACCGATCGTTTGGGACCGGTGCGGCGGCGAACGATGGCCGGACGGCGGCGGACGGGCGGCCGAAAGTTCCGGCAGGGAGTGGCTCGGGGAGAGAGAATCGGGAGGAAGAGAGAGAAAGGAGAGAGGGAAATGGGTTGGGCTCGGCCCAGCCGGTCCAACACCACCATATACCCAATCCAAAATTCAACACCCCAAAAATAATACCCCAATAAAAATTACCTTTTACTAGCTAAAATTTACCATTTTTACCGTCGTCACATTTTTCTCTTACGAATAATTCTTTCGAAATATTCGTCCCTCAACACACCTCTAAGGACCTTAGGACTATAAGCTCAATGACGAAGACGGTAAAATTCTTATTAACACCATGCTAGTAAATAAGGTAAAAATTTAAGAGTCGGGGCGTGACAATATGTGCCAAAGTCCAAGCGCAAGGAAGGAGAGTCTCCATTTGTAGGAGCAAAGCGGCAAGTGAGTCCTTGGCGGTTGAGTGAAGAAGACATAAAATTATTGAAGGAAGCGTTGATATTGCCACTGACGAAGTTGAATGACCAAACTCCTACCGAGCAACCATTGAAAGGATTTGTTAAACCAATCCAAGGAAGGGTAGAGCATGGGCCTTTACCCGAGAAGAGAACAAATGAAGGGTTTGACCCCAATGCTTACAAATTGTTGGCAAAGGCTGGATTCAACTTTGGTTCACCAAGTAAAGAGGATGATCAAGTTGTCAGTAAGAAAGGACATAAGCTCAATGAGTTTCAAAAGAAGTTAAGAGAACAGGGAAAAACAAATGATTCGGCTAAGACGGGTCTTGGTTTTGTCTCAAGCAAGCCAATCAAAATCTCAGGCAGAAGAAAAGCGGAGAAGGCAAGCATACAGTACATAAGCATTGAAGAAGTAGAAGATGAAATTCCACAAACCCAATCCGTCTCTCGCGCTTCAGTGTTCGATCGCATCTGCCCAAGTTTTCAAGGTACGACTACTAAATCAACAAGCAGAGTATCGGTGTTTGAGCGTGTTGATGGATCAACAAGTCAAAGCTCAGTCTTCAATCGTCTTGACACCGCAGCTAGGCGAACCTCTGTGTTCAAAAGGTTGTCATCATCAAATGAAGAAAGCAAACAAGAGGAGCCAACTCCTCGAAAGTCGGCACTTGAGAGGATCCAAGCCCCTAAAGAACTACAAAGAGGCAAAAGAAAGGAAGAAGTTGGCCAATCGGAAAATAAAGAAATCTGAAGTCTCATCCCATCACGCATGAAAAGGCGTTGTGTGTTGGAAGTGAATTCGACTGACCAGCTTAAGGTGAAGCAACATACCATCATACTCACTAATAAGGAAGGCGATGGTGAGAATGATACTATTCAATATGCTTATCACATCACAGTGGCGGAAGTGAAAGCCTATGAAGAGGATGACCATGAGGGCACCAAATATGAAGTAGAGGCAGTTCCTCCAGAACTTGAGGATGGAGTGAAAGCTACGATTGATGAACTTAAGAAACTCAATCTGGGGACAGAAGAAAACCCAAGACCAATATTTGTGAGCGCATCACTAAGTCCTCAAGAAGAGAAGGAGTACCATGGCTTATTGCTCGAATACAAGGATGTCTTCGCTTGGACTTACAAAGAAATGCCCGGTCTTGACCCTAAAGTAGCAGTTCATCGATTAGTTGTTAAACCGGAGGCTCGACCCATCAAACAGCTGACACGATGTTTTCGAACTGTATGTCGTGTAATCTTTATCAGATGACAGATTATGCATGTCGACTGAATAGTTATCAGATGACAGCTCGATAGACGACACGTAAAAAAGTAATCAGACGACGGGCATTGCCGGTCGTCTGAAGGCAAAATTGGCGTAGTGAATTTATTACCACTGATCCAAAAATTGGACTAACTAGTAAACATAAGTTCACATCCCAATAGGGATTGAAAATGTCTAAACATAAAAATTCAAAGGGATCTAATTTCTTACATGAATGCTCGATGGAAGAGAGATGCTTTGGAGGTTATACTTAAAAGTTTTATGTAGTATTGGACGTTGAAGCAAGGTATCTCATTTATGCTGACCTGCAGTACTTCGATGCTTCGATGCTGAGAAATATAGAAGGATAGTTGGTGGAGTGGAACACAATGTAGCAAGGCGTCAAATTAGCAAAGAGTATGTTTTAGAGATACATAAAATGCACAACCGCATGGAGAAATTGATGCATCGTAATTTAGTTGAATTTGGAACTAAGAGACAAATGAGGATTGTGTTTCAACTTAAGAGATGTTATGATTGGGATATAGTGAAGTGGTGATTGAAAGTGAGGATGATGAAGTCAAAAGACAAATGCAGGAAGTTGTAACCAAAGCCTTGATCCCAATCCAGGAAGCTAACTATTACTCCAATACCATATTTAGGTTTTTCTTAAATCCTCACCCAAAGCTTTCATCATTAGATTCAATTGATTGCTGCCAAAAGAATGAGGATAGACACTAACTTTTGTTCTATTACTGCAAAATTTCAACCTTTAAGACTTGAAATGCAGTAGATTTAGGTTTTTTCTTAATTCCTCACCCCAAAGCTTTCATCTTTGGGTTCAATTAAATGCTACCAAAAGGATGAGGAAAAGACACTAACTTTGTTCTATTACTCTGAAGTTTCAACCTTTTAACACTTGAAATGCAACAGATTTAGGTTTTCTCTCAAATCCTCACCAAAGCTTTCATGTTTTGATTCAATTGATTGCCGCCAAAACGATGAGAAAAATATACTAACTTTTGTTCTAATACTCCAAATTTCAATGGGGAAGGTTAAGATGTGTTAGTGCATAACATGCATTAACTTTGTCCTAAAGTTGAAAAATGAGTCCTCGAAGTAGTAAAATTGGTTCTCAAAGTTGTAATATAAGTCCTTAAAGTTGTAAAATTTTAATTACAACATTCGTCTTTAAGTAGTAAAATGTGTCCTTAAAGTGGTAATTTAGTCCTCAAAGTTGTATCAACTTTTTTTTTATCACTTTAAAAACTCGTATTACCGCTTTAAAGATTAATATTACTATTTTAAGGACTCATATGGTAGCTAAGAATATTTACAACTTTAATGACTCATTTACATCTTTAAGGACTAATATTATCACTTCGAGAACTCATTTTACAACTTTATGACAAAGTTGATGCATGTCATACATTAACACATTGTAGAATTTTCTAATTTCAATATTTAAGACTTGAAATGCAACAAATTTGGGTTCTTTCTTAAGTACTCACCCCAAAGCATAAGTTCATATTCTTCACATGAAATTATATGGTGTCTACCTGTATGTGATATCTACATTTACAAATGTGACAACTTCTTTGTAGTCAAAGTTGTAATGCTGAGTCGTATTGTTTGTAATTTTGCTCTAATAATTGTAATTACAAAATGTACAACCATTTTACAACTTTTTGAACAAATTGTTCTCATAGTTGTAATTTTGTTTAACTTCATGTAAATAGTGTAAATAAATTTGGTAAATTTGTTCTCAATGTTGTAATTTGATTCATAACATTGTAATTTTTGTTCAAGTACATGTAAAATAAAAGTAGGATATACATCCCAGTACCATAACTTGTCTCATTTTTCACATGTCCGTGGTCATTTTTTTTTTCTTTTGAAAATGTACTTAACCAATTAAAAGGAATTAAAATAACAAGACTCAGGTTTTGATTCAATCATATTTGTTTTTTGAATTCAATCATTTTGACTGGATTTTGAGTTTTGATAACTACATAGAAGAATTACATCTTTGAAAGATAACATATTAAAACTTTATTGATTTGGTGTTCTTAGAGCAACTTTAGCAGACTCTATATTTTAGCTTTTTGTTATTTTAGAGAGCGTGTTAGTTTTTTTTTGATATTTTTGAAGCTCCAGCAGACTAGCCAAAGTTTAGTTATTATGCTAATTATAGAGAGCGAGATGACTCAGATGAGACTAGTTATAATTTAATACATTCTTTGTAAGATATTTTACGTGATATATAAATATATTTAAACTATTTAATTTTTATTTGAAGAATAATGTTGATGTAATGCTAACTAAAATAGAGAACATTGATGCAGCCGCATTTCTAAAGTGGCTAGTCAAAATGAGTGAGATGACTCATATGAGGTTAGCTATAATTTAATACATTCATTTGATATATAAATATATTTAAACTATTTAATCTTTATTTGAAGAATAATGTATGTTGATATAATGCTAGCTAAAATAGAGAACATTGATGCAGCCGCATTTCTAAAGTGGCTAGTCAAAATGACAATTTAGCTAATTTAACTAAAATTTAACTCAAAAATGACTAGTATTGATAAAAATGCTCTTAATGGATTATAAAATATTTATGATTTGGTTTGGATATCACGTACTTTCAACTAGGAATCGAAGCTTAATACTAGCTATCGTCTTCAATTTATCAAAATCTGAAGAAAAAAATGCTCATATATATGATTACATGACATAAACTTTGTTATATTTTATAATGATATATATTAGTGAGAGTTGAAATAAACTTGGTGGTTTCTTTGTCATTCTGCAGCCATAGGACATCTGCACAAATGAGGAGAACAAAGATGTTGGAGATGATAGTGAAGAAATTGTTTTTGATATTTTCCTTTTCATATAATTATTTTTACTTATATTTTATTGATTGTTTAATCTTTTTAATGACAACAAAAATAAAAGGAAAAAAGTGATTTTACATGTAAGCTGCCACATAATTTGGTGTACAAAATTTGGTAAAAGTTTTTGGCTCTAAGACTTGTGGATTGGACAGGAGCCCGGGTGAGAATGAAGCCCAGATTAAAAACCACATCCCATAAATAAATAAATAAAATAGATGGCATCGTTTGTTGCAGCGCGTCTACCCTAGGTTCTTCCTCTTAATTCTTAGTTCCTTTCAATCTCACAGTCATACCTTTCCTCTCAATCCTTAGTTCCTTACTTTGTCCGTCGTCGTTGCCCGTTGTCGTTTCTTACTCCCCAGAGCCTGTCTCCCCAGTTTTCAGTCCACACTTCCCCAAGTATGGCTCACTCTGCCTACAAATCAAAATCAAACTTTAGAATTTAATTAGATAGGGATTTAGGGAAGATGTTCATGATTCATTGAATGTTCACATAGGCTTCTTTTTCTTTTGTCGGGGTCTAGCAACTGTTACAATCACAAATTCACAATGTTTCCTTGAATGTCATACAATACAAGATGGCCGTGTAGATTTTGTATGGATGAAATTCAAGTAAGCATGTGAACAAGCTTGTTCTCTAATCATCTGATGATGTATGTGACACTAGTACTTTGATTTAATTAAGGTTAGTTGCGGGGAGTGTAGTTGTGTTTAGGCTATCGCAAATTCACCATCGTAATATATATGTTGTAATTATACAAAATAGCTAACGTGTGTTTAGTACTTTGATTTAATTAAGATTGATCTAGCTGTGTTTAGTACTTTGATTTTGTCATTGAATTTTCTCGCTATTGTGTGTTTAGTACAAAATTTCTTGCACCGTCAAGCTTTATTAATTTTTTTTCCGTGTGTTACAATTACCTCACGTGACATTTTGATCATGGCTCCGCCGCTGCAAGTCGTGTCAAATTTCCAGTGAAGAAAATGGCATACGTACAATTATGATTATAACTTGTAACTTACAAGACTATACCACCTATACATTTTCAGAACACCAGTATGACTGATGACTCCATGATCTCTCTATATATAAATGCTGAGACACACTGGCACTTGCTGCTTTCAATCCAAAATTCAATAAAGTTTGCTCTTTGCTTGAATCATACAGTGTCGGAAAAGAGATATATACATCCAGCAGATTTTATCAAAAAGTATCCCATGGGATTGATGGGAAAGACAAACCGATCTTAACGAAAACTATAGTTCCTAACAGCAAGGAAGAAAATCTAGCTAGCCCTTAAGGTTCGATCATACCAGAACTCCTAGCTAGCTCTAGAACGAGTAACTCTACACACTTATCATCCAAAATAGCATTTGTAGCTCTAGAAGGAGGCTGTAAAAGCAGACAACTCTATTTTTCCATGGCCAATATGCCATCTGTGATTACCAAGGGAGTTGCACGCAGTCATTTGGTGAATCCTGCGCTTACTATTCTATCAGGTATTAAAAGGGAAACCACCAACTTAGTAACATAGTATTTGACAACAGATCCATGAAAACGTTTACATAATACATATACCAGTCTGCGTTGCATCACTCGATCTTGGCAATGTACGTGTACACAACTACACACATATTTATATTAATATAACACTATTGCACTGATATTGATAGAAGACCCACAAAATGAGTTAAATATATGTTTTACAAACTTATTTCCTCAATATCCAGTGCTCCTCCTTTACATTATTGACAATATATATGACATGATAAAGCTATTAATGTATTGAAAGCTTAATTTGTAAAAGGTGATGAGAAAATTTGGCTTCTTAGTTAATTTAGTTATGAATTGGTGGTTTCCTCTTTGCTGGAGTGTAATCCATAGCATTTAGGTCCTCAGTACCATCGTCAAGAGAACCATCTTGGAATGACTGAAACTTATAATCCCTGCCTTCTTGTCCATGATGAACACTACTAGCTGCTTCTTTCAAACTCCGTGCTGTCAAAGCAAACAAAAGAAGAATAAAATTTGTCCTCTAAACACAAACGTTTAGACGAAAATGTCAACAAAAGAGAAAACTTCACAGTTGAATTTACCTCTAGCAGTTTCGACTGATATAAAGAAAACCAAGAGAACAACAGAAAGAACAAGGGCCCTGCATGGTACCATAGCCATATCTTGAAGCTCTTGGTCTGGTTTATAATAAGATATCTCTTCTTTTGCAGAATATATAAATGCAGATGCTCTTGCACTTATCTTGCACTTGTTATTGTTATATAGATAGTGAGATAGAACAGTAGTTGGCAACCAGGTAGCAGGACAAGTACAGCAGTTCATAGTTATGGTGACAAGATGGTTTAGTGCATATGTGGCTTGGTGCTTGGAGGAAAAGACTTGATTTGTCGCCCACGCCTTGCCATCAGGATGAAATCGACAAAGCTAAACCTTCAAAATGAGGACCCTTTTCATGTTGAAGTACAAAGTATAGGGTCCAGAGTTTATAACATTTGTCTCCCCAAGTGTGTCATTCATGACTCGAATATGAGGTTGACAATACTGGGAAGCTAGATATGCAGTAGTCCAGGGCCATATGTTGTCTGAGGATATTACGCTAATCCCGGAGAAAGTTTTCAATTTATCACTACCCGATCGACAAAGCCATCCTTTATCACACCACCTTTGTTATCCATTTTGTGTTGAACCATTTCTTTCATTTGAATAACTATTCTTCCATCCTCTTTTCATATCGTCTGCTTTCTTCCCCCCATGGTCCTCAGTGATTCTAATCTAATAGATTGGTATTGAATTAAGTTCAATCCAAACTGCTAATTTTAACTATGTGGCGTATCCATATGTTTATGCATGCATCTTTGCAGGATACAGGATATCTATTTTGTTCCTTTGAGCATGTTTGGATGAACTCTTGGCCTAGCTATAATCGCAAAGAGCTAGGAAAGAAGAGAAAAATGTAACCAAGTCTAGCTAGGCACACCTTGCATCCGAGAGGGAAGAATTGTACGAGGGAGGGACACATTCATGCCTATATATATGGAGGCCCTCACCTCATTACAAGGCATGGATTCCACTTGAACAGATCATTCAAGCTCTCAACACATGCATGCATGCAACTTGTATCTATATTTCACGCATAATGAAAACCCTAGAACACACTGAAAATGACGTAGCCTGGCGACCTCATTGTACCGGGTGACAAATACAGCTAGCAATAGCATAACCATATATAGCTTTGCTTGATTTTAGTTAGTGTATGTATTGATATTACGACCGAATCAAGAACAAGATTTGACCGGCCGATGAATTCCAGGAATTTTTACTGACTGACCGGAACAGGTAGCGCATCTTTTCTCAGCGGATCTGGGAGAAGAGAGCGCATGTACAGTAAGAGATTGTAACCACAGAACAATTGAAGCATTGCAATAATGAATGGAATTAAGGACAACCATGAAAACCAAGATTGCATATATGCCAAATTCACATGGGATTCATCAAGCACCCTGACCCGGGGATGGTGTACTTGCATGGTGACCCTAGCTAGGCTAGAGGCTTATCTCCAGTTTAGTTGCGTATACATGCGCTTTAAACTTGATAAGAATAAAGCTTAAGATAGAGACATTTGATTCAAGCAGTTGAACAAACACAAGAAGAAAGCTAGAAGTCTCAGTATACGTTTTACTTTTCACTAAATTCTCGACCATTTAGCTAAGTAGAAGTCATCTACAGAAGCAAGAAAAGCATTCTCTCTCGTTCTTCAAATCGAAGTCTCTTTCAATCTTTGCGACTTCCACCAAATTGGAAGAAGATCTGGTCTTCCTTACCATTCGGACTCATGTTTGTGAAACTCATACTCATAAGAAACATATATCATATATGGTTAGCCTTCAAAAAAAAAAAAATGGTTTTTCTCTTGGTGAGCGATCATCATCAACAACTAATCTACTGATTGACTGATTACCCGGTCTGACATGAGTGTCTGGCTATAACAATGTGGTTTGGCATGGCCTCATGGGCAAGGCGATGGAGTGCATGGCTTCACTTCTAATTGCACATGGAAATAGCAATGTGTTTGATGCTTAGTCTAATTTGGAGGGTAGCCAGTAGCCAGAAACGAAGTACATGCATATAGTCCCTTCTTTGGCCTTAGCTTCTATGTTGTTTGCAGGTCATTTTCAGATTTCTTGGCTTCAACTAAAGAAGGGTTAGTAGGGAACAAGCTCATGTGTACATGTTTGTTATCTGCGCTACACTAGCTCGAAGTTTACCAAGTGAGATCCACAAAATCCTTTTCATCAGCCAAAGCAATATCATCCATAATCAGAGGGTATTATCTATCCATGTCTAATTGGATCCAGGCTTTTATCTAGGGTCAAGGTTGAGCATTCTCATCCCACACCAAAGGCATATATCACGTCTAACTAGATTACAAATTTTAGGGTATACTTTGAGAGATCATGTTTAACTTTTTCTCTATCTTCCCAGCTTGGGTGCACATCATAAACTCTAATGATCAACTAGAATTTATACAACAATCACCCTTGTAGTGTTTTTTTTCAAGTGTGTATATCCACCTTAAACTTCACTCTCAAGTCTCAACTAGTTTGCCAACAAATATCCACTCTAAACTAGCTCATGTACCTTGGAAAGCAAGTCGAGGCAAGTCGACTTTAGACTTCGTTGCAAAGCACTGTAGAAGCTGCAAGCTCAACAAGCTTATTTCTCCGTCCTAACCTAACCCAGCAACTCTAATCTTATCTGAAGTTGGGTAAGCACTATACAATTATAGCCAACAACTCAATCTACTCTACTCTCAAAAAAAATTAATTAATTTACTCTACACTTCAGTGAAATCATAATTACATGAACAAAATGTGAACGGATAGCATTCCCACTTCTTCATAATCCAAAGCACGTGTTCTCATTGCCTTAGTAGCTTCTGTCTTGAACAGCCTAGCATTAACCAGACCTCAACACAGGTACATAAGTTTACTTTTTATTTTTGGAAGAGCGGTACATCAGTTCAGTAAAAGCCATTTATGAAAAAAATGGAAAAGTTACCGATTCTGCAAGAAAAGTATTTAACATTAATCCTTGAGCCTACACCTCGACTACTCAACATAATCTGTAGCCAATCATGCATATGAATCAAAGACATGTCACATGAATGCTAAATTCAAACAGACAATTAATGAATGATATATTGATATATCAGGAACAAATGCAAACTGAGAATCAGTAGAGCAAATAAAAGTATTTGATAACCAAGAAGTAGAAAAAAGGATGTATAGCCCCAATTTTCAATCAATAAGGTCCTCTATTATAATCAGTTGCAAAAAATAAAAAAATAAAATAAAATAAAATAAAATAAAAGAGAGACTGACAACGTTGAGACCATTCGATCGTGTGTTTTATTTTAAGTGGACAGCTGCAAACCAGAATAATACTATAATAGTGTTCATTTACTTGGCATGCGCTTGTGGGTTTGTTTCTTAGTAAAAGTATAAGCAACCATGAATTCTTTTCATTTCATAACACATTATGAACATTTAACAAGTCCTAAGTCCTAACAATTCTCAAACAGAAACAACTCAAATTCTAAAACGAAAACAGGAAATTGTTGAAGAGCCAACATACTATGGAGTCACTCAATAAACACACTGCAGACATATATAAACTACAAAGGAAATTAAACACTAATATGAATGCATGGACAAAAACAGGCTAATTATTTTCATTTAACTAAATTGGTAATTATGGTTATTATTTCAAAGGCTGATGGAGATGCTCCAAGGAAATGCTGGGCTTGAAATTCTATCTTTTTTTTTAAGTAGATTAATTGAAGATGAACAAAAAGAGGAAAGGTGATGTGTGTATCACAGAACAAAAAGCGTAGATGAACAGGTCAAAGAATATACACCTGCTTTTGTCGATACAAGTGACAGTAATATAGAAATTTGCAGAGCAATCATGTCAATTGACCCTGAAGAAATCAGCACCATCTTCAACGTCGTCAGTCTTGGTGCAGCCACTTTGTGCCATGAGTATCCTGTACACTCTCTTGGAGCACACCTCACCTAATCTTCTATCACCACCAAGTAAACCTTCTGTTGTCAAGTCCTTGAGCAGAAATTCCTTTTCATGTACCTATCATTTCAATAGATAATTAGCACCAGTGAATGATGGCCATATGTAATCTATATCCATGATACTGGAATTTCATGGTTAAATCTTATTACTTCTCAAGATAACTCATCAGTTATGATAACAAGGCAACTCAGCTATCTAGCCATATGCATTGACCACAACATAAACGGCTATCATATCCCACTGAACCTAAGTTGGCCCAAATCTTGTCAAAATTTGTTTGACAAACAAGAGGATAATGAAAACTAGTTCCTAATATGCCCGGGGAAGACAATGCAACCTATTGCATTTCTACATTTCCATTGGCTTCCAGAAAGGACTAGTGATATGTAACCCATAATTAAAAATGTCATGTTCGAAGCAACACTCCGAGTTCCTAATCAAGACTTGGTTATTTAACATAGTTGTCAGCTGTAGTTCCCACAGAAAAACCAAAAAAGTGTATATTGATCTTTTTCTATATAATTTATGTTTCTCCTCAAGAAAGGGCCTTTACATACCATCTTCTGATAATACACATAAACTTTAGAGAACTGGATCGAAATACTCGAGAGAACAAGAAGTCCTCAGACCCTAAACATGTCTTCACATCCTATTGGAAGTTATATATCAGAAAAATACAAGAAAGGGTGCATCTCATATTCCCATTGAAACTGGATAGAAGAACTGCAGTTTTTACTATCTTTTCTGTGTTTAACCGACTAAGTTACTAATAACTATTTATAAAGAAATTCCCTTCTCTGAAGGCAATAAAATCCACCAGACTGGAAATTTACATAAGTCAAACAAACAGTAGTAAAACAATCTAGTATCTTTTATATAAAAAGAAATACCCTTTTTCCAAGGAAATTGAATTCGCCAAACTGGAAATTTACATAGAGAAATCTAGGTATCTGTAATTTAGATAGCTCAACTAAAAAGTGCGGAGCAATCTAGGTATCTGTTATTTATTTGTCATGGCCAGTCAAAGAGAAAGAGGCAATCTAATATTTATACTTACTGATATATTAGGGTCCATGTAAACACTTAACAGAGACTTCATGGTAGGATACTTCTTGCCTATGGCAATAGCAAATCGTGGCTGTACCTTCGGGATAGCTACTAAAGCCTTTAACCTGTATGCAGAAACAAATGTCAGGTACTGAAATTAAAAGCTCCAAGAATAAGTAAAATCATGAAAAACAGACAAATCAACTTGGAAGGGTTCTTTTATGGTACTGTTTTTTTCCGAAGCTTGTACTGAATAGCCTTGGCATAGTTGAGTATAATATCAATCGTGCGAGACTGAGATATTCTCTTACGTGTTTGGCAGATAGATCAGGTATGGAAATAACAAAAATTCCAGAGATACAGATTTAGTTAGAAGTTTGAAGAAATGAGGGTTTCCCTCACTAGAAAACTAGACTGGCAGGTCACTCTTTACTCTGTGCCCTTCCACTTCCATTGTGGCTCCTCTTCTCATTTCTGTCCTATTACAACCCTTTTCAAAAGTAGACAGACAACCTAGTTCATACCTAGTTCTGCTCAACCTAAGAGAAATATTCCTGCCAATATACAGTCACAACATCCAAATTGAGGATCTTTAATGGAGCCAAAGATATCAAATTCCCATCAAGGCAAAAAGGCGGTGTATCAAGCGCATATCAGGTGGAGCGAAATCACAACCATAGAGATAACAAGAATTTACCACTAAACTATTTCCACATCACCATATATAAAAATTTCATACCCATAGAAGCTAGCTTCATCTTATAACGGTTATCATCTCCACCCTAGGAAGGCACATTTTCAAACTTTGTTCAACATAGTCTTTTTTCTTTTTCTTTTTTGATACTGGACCATATAGTCTTTTGGATCTGGGTATCCTGTCATATCTTATGATTCTTCTATAAGATTAATTGACATCATACCACTCACCATGAGCTCTGTTTTATCAAATTCCGGTCTACACAGTCCTTTGTGATAAAGGATCCATTAGCATTTACATCAAGTCTAGTTAACTTCTTCCTGCATATTCATAATTTAGAAGGTAGAGTCAGAATACTGACCAGTAAATTGCGCACGCACACACACACACACCAACTAAGGATAAGTGCAGATATGACTATAAATTTCCTAGGTTATGTATACAAACTTCAAAAGTAAACAACATTAAGAAATATGTAGAATTGGACATAACAACTTTAGGGAAACACTGTATATGCTATTGATATTTAGTGCAGAAAACCTGTATTTAGTGCAAGCATGTTCTAAATGAGCAGGTATTAAGTAAATAAATAAGAGTGTTCATACCTGAAAAGACAGGATGACAAGCTACATGTTAAACCAACAACATGTTCAGCAAGTTCAGCCTCATCTTTGCACTGCCTGGAATGTACTTTGGAAAAACTAGTGGTCAAATCTGCCAACACCTGTTAAAACATGGAGCAGTTAAGACACATTAAGGTCTTTGTATTACAAGCAGGACTTTGTGTTAGAAGGGCAACCTTTTGAACCTTGTCAACAGTTGGATGTCCCTCGCGCCCCCGGCCATTGTACATTTCTCCTTCCCTGACATAGTCAACTCAATGTGATAAAGTACCAGATAGCCATTATGCAGAACCAAGAAAGCACATAACAGAAAATATGAACGAAAAAAAGTCAGACACTGTAACATGACTTTAATTCCATTATATCGGTTCCACAAGACAATTTACTAAATAAAACTAAAACGCAGGTTCAACTGGTATGTATAATCATCCATAATGCCCAACAATATGATAGTACATACTACTCAATGAGCAGTGAAGCTTGACTTTACTGTGAATGTGTTCATATTCACTGTAAGGCTTCTAGATAAATTACTTACCAATTAATTAAAAGTAACTTATAGAGATATTCAAGCAGCCGGTAAATGATCTTCAGTCAAAACTATAAAACCATAGTTTTATTAATACTTTCTGTAGAAAATGCCTGTCCAATATACTTAAATAAGGGAGATACCACGGTCCAGTTAAAAATTTAAGCCACACTATGATTTATATTTTTACTTATCACTTAATTTATAGGTATAGACACATTGATAACCACATTGGTGATAAAAGAAACTAATTTCTCATTACTGCGGTATGCCTTGGTCATAGGAAAAGTAATGGCAGAAGATTTTAGTGCACCATCCGCATACTGCATATCTAACTGATTATAACCATTGCAGCATCTCTCAGAAGAATATATATAAAACTTGGAAAAGAATAAATGATGGAAGAAAAAATTAACACGTGAGTATAAAACATGTTTGCTAATTAATATGAACTAAAGACTCCACACAGTAACCTGAAAACTTCAGCAACTCTCACCTTTTCCTAACATATGCAATCAACTTATTTGTGAGGTAACACACTGTATATGAAGGATAATGATTTTGAACTCTCGAAACATGTCTGGGAAGAGATTCATTGATGATGAGTTTACAAAAATCTTCAGCCTCATAAACAATCAATATATATTGAATCTCTACTCCTTCAGGAGAAAGCTGCAATAAGATATTGAGCCAATATAAGTTAAAAATTTGAAGCAGATATATGAAAAGTATGGCTGCATATAGATTGTGTGCAATTATTCATAGAGAAAGTTACATGTTATCATATTTCCAAGAAGAACTCAATGGTTAGTGGTTACATCAGGCATGCCTCAGAGATTTGATGTAAATCAATAAATGACTGGCATCCAGAAACCTCAATGACGCAAGCACAACCCATAGAGAAGCACCGTAATAGTAACCAATAATTGCATCCTAGTCCTTTGACAGTGAGCCCTTTGACGAACACATTCTACATACACGTTAACGTCATGGTTTATTTTTATTAATGTCAAAGATTTCAAAAGAGTACAAAGGTGCAGCGTGGAGGAGCTCCAGGAAAGAATATGGCTTTGTCCAGCTTTATGGCTGTTTGTATCAATGGGTTTTAAAGACTACAGTGTTTCTTGTCTGGTAGAAGGGTTTGAAAGAGCACATACGTGCAAGGGTGGAGGAACTGGGGAAAGAATAAGGTTTGTACAGCTTTATGGGCATCTGTTTCTGTGGTTTTTAAGTACTACAGTCTTTCTTCCATTCTGCTATACTGGAAGGCAGCTGTAGTATAGGGTCGCTGACTCCATTAGAGTGGTTTGTTTGGTTCAACCACCTTTGACGTAGGCTTCCGTTTGATTTTGCATCTCACTAATGTGGTTTCCCCACATTCATCATACCATGCTATATTGTCAGTAAAAATTGTTTTCAAGAGAAAAAAAAAATTACATATTTTTATGTAATGGGTGAAATGGAGGAATGATTCAAGCTTGTGAGAGTTATTGAAAGCAAATAAACTTCTAGCTAATTCTTAGTCACGACTTACCGGACTCCCTATGTAGGGAGATGGCAACAACAACAATAATCATCATTATCATATCATCTTATCAATTCCTTACGCATATTACCTGTGAGATATGTTCTGGAACAGTCATTGTCCAGACAATTGATCTTTCAATTGGATTTGATGTTATACGATATGTTAACCCCCTTTCGGCAAACCTTGAAAGCAGACTTCCTAACATAGAAATGTTAAACAACCTCTCAGCTAAAAGATATTATAGGACATAGAAGCGCAATCTATTTTTAACTGAGAAGAAGAATGACGTCACCTCCAACTGATCCTGATTCAATTACTTTAGAATCAATCTCAGCCACGATGGATTTAAGTGCAAACTTCCCTTTTTCCCACCTTAGCTTTTCCTTCTGTAATTTTTTCATCTCTGCAGCTTCAGCTTTCAGAGCTTCTCGTTGCAACTTCTCTTCCTGTTTTTCATTGATAGGAATCAGCTTAGTTTCTGTTTAAACAAATATAGAATCAAGTACAGATCACCAACTAACAACTTACAAGCTTCTTTTGCTTCTTTTCTTCCATTAAGCGTGTCCTTTCCTCTTTGGTCATCTTCTTTCTTCCCTTTACTTCTTTTGTAATATTTTCCTTTTCTGTAATAGCTGCATATTCTTTTCCCGGTCTCAAAATGTTGCCCATTTGATCCAATATGTTTTCATTGTCAGGACAATCAAGTACCTGATATCACATGTAACCACATTTTAGATTAGCATACCTAATCAAATATGTGAATATTGAAGAAGGGAACCCCACAACTACATCAAAATATGCAGCAAAAGTGAAGATAGAATGTCTCAAACATGATCATAACTGAATTCATAGGACTTAGGCATAAAGAAAGTAGTGAAATATAATATATCATATGTCTATACAATGGATAAACTGCAAGACGGGTGCTACATTTACACTGTGAAGATGAAATCAGTCAACACTCAAAGCAGCAGATTCAAAGGTTCCTTCACTCTTGATTGGTAAAGCAAAATGTGGTTTGAAATCAAAATTTTACTATACAATGGCACCATTCAAACCCCACTTTCCACGAAAGTCCCAAGTAGTTTTCTTAAAAAGCATTGCACCCCAATCATACTCATGAAGCTTTGGACAATTAAAACAAATTATAAGTCATATCTAAAGTTTTTCATAATGCCTTACTAGTCCTGGCCATTACCGTTAGTGATCATTGATCACTAACACTGATCATGCATTACATATATTCTGGGAAATAAAATACCACATCTACAAATGAAAAGGAACAAAAACAGGAAGCACACTACTTGACAATCAAGTATAATCATTAAACGTTTCAAACAAGGATGTCAAGACCACACTCGAAAATAATATCCCCGAGTCTACTTGGACCAATTGGTGGAAACAGAACGCAATTCAAAATATATGGCAACTGGTTGTTTACTTCACCACAGTTGCACGGTAACCATAAAGTAGAACTATATTAAAAGAACACAAATCAGGAAAGATACCTGATCAATATCACCCCGCGAAGAAGTAGGATTTGAAGAGCTGCCCTCAATCGTATGCTCCCATTCAGAATGTCCTGATAAACATGAATCTGTTATTATATCAAGAGCACAAACATATACCGCGAGAGCAATCATAAAACAAAACAGTTGACCATACATACCAACTCCACATGAGGACTCAACAAAACTAGGACTCCAATCCAAGACCTTGGCCAGACCAAAACCACCCGGCATCGATCCATTTTCCTTCTTCTTTTCGCCTCCACAACTACTTCCAGGCTCATTATCGGATTCCAAACATATCACACCATCAATGCCTGAATGCACAAACAAAAAATATGCAATTACAATCATACTTCAATGTCCAACCCCAAATCCAAAGTAAACCAAAACAAAATTTCACCAACATAACATCAAAGGTTGCTTCTTTTTTCACACCCAGTGTGACCCTTCACTCAAATTGACTAGCTTTATTGCAAAAGTACCAATTACACTCAAAAACCCGAAAGCCCCAATTTCGAAACCCTAATTCGAAAAAATTGAGTGAAAATACAATTGAGTGAAAATACAATTGAGTGAAAATTGGTACCAGATAACTTGGGCTGGGCAGCTCTGGTGCATTTGACGATTGCAACATCGGAATTGGGGGTGTCCGGGACGAAGAAGGCGGTGGATTTGGGACCGGGTTTCAGCGGGGTCGGGTCGTCGTCGAGGATGAGAACCGTGGGATTGGGGTCGGGGTCGAATTGGGTTCGGCGTTTCTTAGAGGGGAAAGGTGGGAATGGGGATGAGGGCGCATTGTGGTGGTCATCTTCTTCGTCGGAGAGGATGATCGGCTCTGACATTTTGGGACTGAAGAGGACTCTGCCGGCTTCGGCTTTTGAATAAGCGCGGGAGGGACTATGTACAAAGTCTGTTTCCTTGTCACATTTTCTTGGGTTCTTTCACTATTCTCTACTTTATAACAGGTTTATCGGGTTCATTTCGCTGTATTTCTAAAAACTCTCATAATTCATGAGTTATTAGTGCATTTTTATTGTTTTTTATAATAATTTTCAATACGAGTCGAGTTTATCGGGTCCAATAATTTCGATGCTCCCCCACCGGGTAGAGAAACAGGTATGGGAGTTTTATATAAAAGACCTCGACATTAGTGTGTGTGTTACCATTCTTTATAAACCAAGAATGACTTTTTCACGTTTTGTTGTGGGATTCCAAATGATTCATATCTAAGTCACATTTTTCTAATATAACACACTGTATTTAACAAGCCTTGTAAACCAATAGCTAGGCCGCCAAATAAATTGTAGCAAAGAGACTCAGACTGGGTGGTAGAGCGATGCCCTCTGTTGGCCATCAACCTCTCCGCATGGAAGTGTTTCTGCAACCCCACCAAAGATGCTAACTGACTTCGTGTTCTTTAGACTCTTGCATAGTTACATATTCGGTCAATTTATATTTTTACTAAGTATACATAAAAGAATTGGTTCGATCAGCAATAAGGTAGACATTAATTTTATGCAAGATATGTTATGGAGACTTAAAAAAATAAAAACACGGAGTTTCGCCCAAAAGAACCAAACGCCAATACTTTGCTGACCCCATGTTCAAAAGCCTAGATAGATCCATCATCCATGTTCTAGTGTTTTTTTTTTTTTTATTAAGAGGGGTCCTCGTTGGAGCGGCTTCATGAAAATACAAACATTTTCAAATGTTTAATATGAGGACAAAAACAGTTTCAAGAAAATCATGAAAATCCAAAACAAATGTTGAGCATGAGCGCAAAGCCGGTTTCATGAAAATCCTAAACATTTTCAAAATCATTGTGGACAAAAACGATTTCATGATAATCCAAAAACATTTTCAAATGTCAATTTTGATGACAAAGACTTTCCTCAAAAAAAAAAAAAAAAAAATTTGATGACAAAGACGGTTTGGTGAAAATCGGGAACATTTTAAATTTTGAGTCTGACATTATTTTTATCGTCACTTTTACCAAAATTACAGTGAAATCTTACTTATTGAGCATACAAAAAAAAAAGTTATGTATTAATTTCTTTTATGCAGGTGCATTGTTTCTAACGCCCTTTCATAACCGTCGATCCATCTTTTCTAAGATAGTATGGCTAGTGCCAATATGCATCACAAATCTTTTCTCAAATGTCCTTGACTTTAATTCTCATACTCAAAATGCATTATGGAGCCTTCTAAGATCCTTGAAGGAGATGAAGAAAACAAAAACGCTGCTAGTGAAGAGCATGATGTGTTTCTCTATGATGATCATCGAATCTATGATTCACCAGAGATACAAATTTCATACCCATATAGAATTTCAATTTTCTTTCAGGTTTTCTTTTCCCCCCACGCATATATATATATATATATATATATATATATATATATTACTCAATTTGTTGTGAGTTCTATTCATAGGTTGGGAAATAACATTCATCGAGTTGTTCCCTCTTGGATCTGGTAATTTGATCTTTTGAAAAATACAAAAGAAAAAAAAAATTCAACCAAGTCAGCCTTTAATAGACCTAATTAATCTCGATGAATGTTTCTTGAGTTGTTTGTGCACTCTATTAAGATTTGAGTATTGTAGTCTTTTAGGTCATCTAATTTCAAAGTTTCTTGTTGCCCGAAATTTGGTTATGTACAACCAGATTTTAGGTCTGCAGGAATTCCAAGGTGCAGAATGAGCAACGACAATACATTTGCGCAATTTGTTCCTTGAGCTCTGAACCTCTCATGTCATGGTTGTCACATCCCAACTCTTAATTTTTACCTTATTTACTAGCTTGGTATTAATAAGAACGTTACTGTTTTCGTAAATGAGTTTATAGTTTCAAAGGTCCCTAGAGGGGTGTTGAGAGACGATTATTTCGGAGAATTTATTTATAGGAGAAATATTTGAAGACGGTAAAAATGGTAAATTTTAGCTAGTAAAAAGATAAGTTTTATTAGGGTATTATTTTTGGGGTGTTAATTTTTGGAGTTGGGTTTTAATTAGTGGTGTTGGACCGGTTTGGATTAGTGGCCAAAACATTTCTCTCTCTCTCTTCTCTCTCTTCCCTCCCGAGCTCTCTCTCCCTCCCGGATCTGCCCCGCGCCCGTCCACCACCGTCCGGCCAGCGTAGGCCGCCGCACAAGTCCCAATCGGTCGGACATCGACCCAGCTTCCTTCTTGGACCGGTGAGAGCTTCCCTAGCGCCGCCGAGAGGGAGATATCGAGCCCGAAAGGTCCGACTGCCGTGGTGTTCCGTCGCGGGAACTCCCTCCTCAGGCCGCCATAGCCATAGCCACTTGGCTCGTTGGAAAGCCCTCCTCCCATGCAACAACCCCCCAAGAGGTTTTGCTCTCTCTTGAGCTAGGTAAGGAGAAATGTCGAGTTGAAATTCTAGGGATTCTTGGATATTTTTGTTCGATTGACCTAGTTAAGGCTGAAATTGGGTTTTGTGCTAGTCAAGAAAGTTGTAGAGGGAGTTGAGAGAAAGATGGGTCACCGGAGTCGGTCGCCGGCCGCCGCTGTTAAGGGGATTTTCATGGTTTTAAATGTGTTTTTTAAGGGGAGTCTATTGATGTGAAGTTTGGAATTTTTGGAGGAGTTTTGGATAGGTTTAGGATTTTTCAAAGATTGGCGAAATTTGGCAGTTAATGGGGTAGAATATGGCCGTTGGATTAAAATTGTTATGGACTGTAGAACGTGAAAATAAGGATGTCGATAATTGTGGTGAAGTATGGATCGAAGCGAATTAAGAATAACGAAGTTAGGAAAGGAGGAGCGTGCAAATCTCACATTTAATTTTACCTATTTTTATATAAGCATTGGTATATAGTTAAGGATTAATTTATGTTTTTGAAACAGGACGTGAGGAGGCTCGAGCAGAAGAGGCCTCGGACCGACATCAGGCTGAGGCCTAATTAGTGAGTGGACTTTTGTTTTAAATAATATGCATGCAATTGTTTATTGTTGAGTAATTTATTTTGTTGGAACATTTGACATCATTTTTATTTGACGATTTTATTTATTTTGGAGAGTTACCGAAAATGGGATTTTTGGTAAATTATAAATATTTTTATGAGGAGAGTATGTATATAAATGCTAGCTAGCCATATGTGTCTGTCCACCTTAATGGCATAGTATATAACTGCATTATGGTGTGATGTGAGCGTTAGACGCAAGCGTATTAGCCATATATGAGTGTTTAATTCATATAGGGGGTATGAGCACATATTTATACACTCGTCTGTCCACCTTAATGGCGTAATGTATCACCGCATTAAGGCGTGACGTGAGCGTTAGACGCGAGCGTAGTAGCCCTATATAGATAATTTTAAATCTATTAATTTATACAGGGAGTATGAGCGTGTGTAAATACATACATATATTGATGATATATTTTTCGAATATTCGGAGGATGAAGTTGGTTTATTAGTTGGATATTTATGTGATGATTTTCGAAGATGGTTGAGTCTTTTTAGGAGGGTATTCTGAATTTTTCCGGGTTAGGGTTGTCTATTTTCGAGGGAGGTTTACCGAATTTTCGGTAAATTTTCCTTGGAGGTGGACCCCGCAAGACTTACTTCGGGTTTCAGAATGAAATTCGGGGTGGGTCTTGACAATGGTAGCCCACCAGATTGCTCACAGGCCTTGGTGTGCTCGTTGGCGTCACACCAAAGAAGAGAACAACGATGTAGTTCTTGCTTCCACAAGGCTAAGAAAACCAGTGCAGCTTCTTTTGGTTCTGGATGATAATCTGCATGTAATTTATTCTCATAAGTGTCTTGTGTAATGTGGTATATTAGATCAAGTGCTCTGTATCTTAAGCAGCAAAATGAGAAATAATGGTTTGTGAATACCAGCAATATCTCATAGTATATGAATTTTTCCTTGTATATTGTATTTCCAATTGTAAGACTTCAATTATATTTTGAAGCTCTCTCCTCAAGAACATCAATTTATTATAACCCCACCAGCCATCCTTCAATCCCTATTCTTCAAACCTAAATTCTTTCCAGAAAACCCAATCCTAAAACCCAGTCCAAATCTCTCACCACAGTGCGCTTCTAGCTCCCACACCATGCTTCACGCCGTCAAGCTCCCTTTGATTTCCACTCGATCTGAATCACGTACAAAATCCTCCCAATAATCGGATTATTGGGTTGGTTTTGGCCTAGTCAATGCTTATTTCAAAAAAGACCCTCACAATTGTACATATAGTTCACGAATATCAGAGTACTTCGATAAGATTAAAGAGGCCTCACCTAAACCCTAAAACCCTAAGCCGTTCTCTCTCTCCCAGAGCGCAGCCACCAAACCCAAAAAGCTCAATCTTTCATCGGTTCTCCTTGTTTTCAATCATTCTCATGGCCTCTTCGCACCCAAACCTTGATCTCTCACCCTCTTTGAAAGGATCGAAGAGCAAGTTTTCCACCACTTCATCGCCATCTATTGGCAAAAACCCTAGCATAGCCAATATGCTAGCATCATCATCCTCTTTGGGTATTCAAAACCCTAGTCAAGCATATGCTGCCTCCTTGGCCTTCGCTAACTCGAAGGTTATCGAACTCTCAGATTGTGTCTTTTCTCCTCCCAAAAAGAAGAGAAGACGTCTTATAGGTTCACGGAACAGAATGAGTCAAAAGAAGATGCAAGAGGAAGAGAAGCCTCCTACCATCACCCATGAACCAGTTAAGATGGCATCAGTTGCAAACTGAAGGTCAAAAGAAGAAGCGGGGACGTCATGTCGGCTCCAGAAACCCAAAAGCGATGTCAATCAGGAAGATTCGACTCCTTCCTCGAAGCCCTAGCTTGAAGGGCAAGAAGGTTCTTTGAAGTCTTTTTTTTCTATTTCCCTTTCTGCAATTTCAGTTATTTTTGCTTATTTCAGAACAATTGCTCTTGGTCCATGCTTTTCACATGGGGGAGCTTTTATTTTCTTGCTTTTAGTTTGTTTGAAACAATTGCCTATGATGTATATGCTATTAGATTATAGACTCCTTGTGAGCCGAAATTTGTAAGGAGGATGCAACACTCATACGAATCAGATGATTTTGCTTGTCCTCTGTACGCATGGCAACGGATCAATTCGTATTGTACCCTCTACTTTAGTACTAATGACAAAATTGTCTTTGAGTTCAAAAAAAAAAAAGTTCACAAGTACCACCAATATCTCAACAAATGAATTTCCCTTGTATATTTTTTTCATTTGTAAGCCTTTAATCTTGTTTTGAAGATCTCTTTTTAAGAACATTTGTTGTAGTACATATCGTTTTAGGATTCATTTTTGTGATATTAACCCAAAATTGATAACTCATTAACTCTAGCTAGTTTACTTTAATGGTCATTTGAATATATATAATTTTTGCTAGCCAAAAAGGAAGAGAATTTTGTAGCGAAGAGCCCCAGAGCAGGCGGAGAAAGCAAAGAGCCCCAGAGCAGGACGTCCTAACTTGTCCGGCGATGAGCCGGGCGCCATCGTCGGACGGGATTGAGTAGATTGTGGTGGTAGAGTGAAGCCGGGTCCTCGGTCGAAGTCTCTTTTTCGATCGAAGATTTGCGGTGGTCAGGCAAGGGTTGGGATTAGGGCTGCCACTCGGTCGGTTCGAATCGGTAATGGGTGTTACCAACTTCAAAACCAAAGCTTTCGGTAATTAAATATGACTTTCAATTACCAAACCAAAAACTTCGGTATGAGATAAATCTTACCAACTTCGGATGTCGGTTTTTCGGTATTACCAAACTTCACAACAAATATATTTTCAAAATATAACAAAACAATACAAAACTATAAAATTTAAATATCACTTGAGTTTCTAGAGTCTGATAATACATATACAAAAGATAATCATTTCAGTACACATTATCGAGTATGGTTTAATTTTCTACCGAAATAGTCAGGATGTAAATGTTTCCAAATTTTTATATGAACAAGTTATGTGTCATCTATGTGAAAATATGTGTGTGGAAGAGTCGACCAAAATAAGTCACATAAGGGCAGTAAAAGCTTTTTCGTGTAATAAGTGACGTTAAATTATGGTTGACCGCTTTGATCAAGACCCGAGAATTATTGAGTACAATTGAATTTTCTATCATAATTGTATTATACTATAATGATCACATCAGACAGTCAAATTTTAATTTTATGAATTGTAATCATTGGAACCACAACATGCCTGGTAATGTGGTATAACTTATTTAGTAAGTTATATGCATATGTACATCTTTGTGAACCAACTACAAAGAGGAAGCAAAATTTTCAAAAACCTTGTGAACTATGATGTGATCAATATAGTGAAATACGACTATGGTAGAAAAATTAGGTATTTTTGATAATGTTTTGGCCTTGATCAAGGCGGCTAACCCTATTTACGCTTGTGCTTCCTATGGGGAGCCCTATCATCAAGAGAGGTAAAAACATTCCTAAATTTTTACATGGGCGGTTACATGTCATCTAAGTGGGTTTGTCTATGTGTGTGTGTGATGAATCGACTAAGACGGGTAGGTAAGAGCGTTTTTATATAACAAGTAACAATGAATTAAAGTTGATCGCTTTAATTGAGACCCGAATGCTACCAAGTATAGTTGAATTTTTCTATTCATTGTCTTGTTTTTTACTAAATGGTATATACAATTGAAAACGTGAGATAAGATTATTAATCTGTGTGTTTTTAGAAATATAAGTCTTTAAATAATTAGAATTTCGGTAAATTCGGTATTTATCAAAAACCAAACCAACTTTTTCGGTATTTCTCGGTTTCGGTTTTTTTGATTTCGATTACCAAAATTCGGTTTACCAAATCATAAATTTTCGGTCGGTTTTCGATCGGTTTGGTATTTACCAAACCAAGTGGCAGCCCTAGTTGGGATCCTCATGGCAGCGGCTGGGTTTTGGTTCCATCTTCTCTGGTCTTGGTGGCGGAGTTTGTTGGTGGCGCGTTCGCGATGGTGGCTGGGCGTGGTGGCATGGCTGAACTCGTTCACAAGTTTGTGTAGTCCTGCAAGGTCGATGGGATGGTTTTGTAGTGGTGTGAGCTGGTTTGCAGCCACTGGATCTGTTATGGATCCGACTCCGATTTGGGAAAGGACGTGGTGCGGGTTCCGGCGTGAGGACGACAACCGTACTTGGAGGATGGTGGTTCGGCGTATCAGGCGGGATGGGGGAGGCAAGACTTGGTCGGCGGTGGTGGTTGTCTCAACTTCTTGGATTAGGGTTTCAGGTTGGGCCTGGGCTCAATTGTTGGGCCCTTTTGGAGTTATTGCTGTAGTTTTATTTGAGTTAGTTTTTGGGTCTGGTTTTCAGATCTCAAATAAGTCTTTACTCTATCGAGTTTGTTGGATAGATGTCATGGTTTCTGATAGGTACTTGAATTCGGGTAGCTGGTTTGGGGTTACAAGAACTCAGATTTTAGCCGGTCTTTGGCCGCGCATTTTTTCAGCCTGTGTTAAACTTGCCGGGAGATCCTAGGATGGCCCACCCAATGGTATTCTGTTGTGGTTAGATCATGTCCCAGTAATTGCTACCTTTGTTAGTAAGTTAACTCGGGTGGCTGTCCAATTCGGTTTCTATTAGATCCATTGACATGTCAGTCTCTCCTCTTCGGAGTGAGTACGAGTAGTTTGAGGCTAGTGTTATTGGCTTGTAGTCGTGATCCCTTGGTGGGTGTTGTGATTAGTTTGTAATTGCAGTTTATTAAATGAAATTTGCTTTAATCAAAAAAAAAAAAAAAAAGGAAGAGAATTTTAAAAGCCGAAAAGGAAACGCTAGAAACTACCACCATATATATTCAAATCTCAGTATTGTGCATTACAATTAGAGAAATTTTATTAACACATTCTTAATTACTATATACACATTTCATACTTAATACACTACCTATTAACTTTTTTGTTTTAACATTTTACTAGATACACATACCCAAACTTCCTACAATACCCTCATTTAACATAAACAACTTATTCGCTAGATACACAACTCATTCACTACACATATTTTTCTAGATCTGCTACTCAATTTATTCAAAAAAAAAAATCACATTACTGAGATTTTTCTGAAAATGTTTCATATTTCCTCATATTATTTCACCTCATTGACATATTCATCGAACGAAGATTTTTATTTTTTTCTCTAAAGGGTTTCACATTGTTAAGATCTTCCTCAAGGGATTTCTCTTTGTTAACATCTGTTCCCATCAATTTTTCTTGACAAATTATCTTCTCAATGAGCCTCTTACTCAAATTGATTTCAAGATTTTTTTAGCCTACCGAATCAAAACAAAACAAGACAATACATCACCAAAGTCTTTAACGGAACTTTCAGCATTAGAATGTTCAATCCTGTGTAAAACTAAATTAATCGATTCTTGGGAACCATTGCATACTAAAAATTAAAAAGTGTTTGAAGTACAATAGTTAACATGAACGTCTTAAACGAGATATTTTATTTCAACTAAGTTTCTTTATTTTTGATATGAATGTCTTCTTTGGTAATTTAACGTACCCACAAAGTTTTATATAATTTATATAAAAAGAGATGTGTATCTAGTATTTAGGAATGTGTTAATAAAATTTCTCTTACCATTATATATATACACACACACACGACGAGAGAACGAGACTGAAACCCTAGGTTTCGAGAGCAAGGCGGCGGAGACTCGGGGAGGCTTTCGACTGCTGCAGGACACCTCCGGCGTTGGGCTACGCAAGTGAGCGGAGGAAGAGGTGGCTTTGGTGTCCCTTTGGAGTGGCGAAGATTCTTTCCAGCTTGGGACTTCATATCTGATCTAGTGTTTCGAGGAAATTCAAGAGTAAGGGCGTCGGCGTTTGCGCGGGGCTGCGTTGCAGTTCATAGGCGATGGGGTGTGTACGATTCAAGCTTTCCAGGTGAGGTGGAAGACCGACGAGGCTTCGATCTGAGATTGGAGACACCACTGTGTAAAGGCGTGGGGTTCTGAGTGCACGGCGTCGGTCAAAGTCTACCGACTTCTTGACGCAATGTGGTTCGCAAGGGGGAGACCGCCAGACAGAGATTGAAGGCAGCGGAACTATGGTGGTCCGTTCTGGTACCCGATCAGGCTCCCTGGTCCAAGCGGGCTGAGGGTTGTGAGGGGGTATGTGGGAGTGCGCTGGTCCTTTTGTTTTTGGGCTAGAGTTCCGGGTTTGGGTTACTATGATCAGGCTTATTACGTAGTCCTAATCCAAGGTTGTTCATTTAACTGACGGGTAGAGGGGTACACCATGAAGGTCTCTAGGCACCAAGCTAATCATGACGGATGCTGAGAATTAGGGTTATATCGAATAAATTAGTTTTGGATGTCCATATTTTTGGACGTATTTTTGGTTTAGCATTGAGTGTCCAGCTTTTTGGACTTTATTTTCCTTGTAGGATTTTAGTTTTGTTATCCCTTAGGGTTAGGGTGATTTATCTGATTATTCGTATAGTCATTCGAGTAGTGGATGTAAATGAAGGTCACTCGTGACCTTTACGCTTGATCTTGTACGATCGTATTAATGAATGGGCTGCCCGCCCACGGGAGTAACATCTCTTTCCCTCAAAAAAAAAATTTATACTGTTCTTTTTTCTTTTTTTCAGAAGAGCTTTGTAAGCTTTTAAAGTTTTTTTTGTTTTTGTGGGTGAAACAGTCAACCAATTTCATGATCAGCAAGTAGTACCAAGATAACACACCATTTAGGGCCGACAACAAGTAATCTCTTATGACTCGTAAAGCCATTCGAAACTGACTCAAAAGTAAAACGTACCTAGGTTTTCAAAGATGTTTGAAGCACGTAAATTCAGAAAACAGAGAAGGCGTAGAAGCTAATAAAACTCAAGGTTATGTGTGTTAAATATGAATAAACACCGTAAATTACTTGATACACATCCACATTATTTGACATTTCAAATCATATTTTAT
Organism: Fragaria iinumae; assembly: GCA_009720345.1. Classification (NCBI taxonomy): domain Eukaryota; kingdom Viridiplantae; phylum Streptophyta; class Magnoliopsida; order Rosales; family Rosaceae; genus Fragaria; species Fragaria iinumae. The sequence goes on along the minus strand of CM019117.1, from coordinate 15,835,670 downwards.
TGGCATGTTAAATGACACCATTTAGGGCCGACAACAAGTAATCTCTTATGACTCGTAAAGCCATTCGAAACTGAGTCAAAAGAAAAAACGCACCCACGTTTTCAAAGATGTTTGAAGCATGTAAATTCAGAAAACATAGAAGGCGATAGAAGCTATTAAAACTCAAGGTTATGTGTGTTAAATATAAATAAACACCTCAAATTACTTTATACACAACCCCATTATTTGACATTTCAAATCATATTTTATTGGCATGTTAAATGACTGAAAGAGACATGTGTAAAACATTAAGAATTTATAAATAAATTAAAATATTAAAAACGTAAAACCTATATTTGGAGACTAAGAGCATCTCCAACAGCTTCTACATATTCTTAGTTTTCTCAATTTTGGGGAAGATTTTTAGGTGTTTTGCTCCAACAGATTCCCTAAAACTTTCTCCAAAATGAGGAATATGAAGAGAGAGAAACTCAAATTCCCTAAATTTGCAGAAAACTCTATAATTTTATAAAAGGATTTGGGAAATGATCATGAATTCTCTAAAATAAGGAAACTGTTGAAGTTGAAGAAGAAAAATAGCTTAAAGATTTGACTTTTGCTTCTATATAATAGAGAAATTATAGAGAAGCTGTTGGAGGTGCTCTAACAATATGAAAACATAAAAACATTAATATATTAAAAGTTTAGAATGTCAAAAGATGTAATTTATATATGAAAATCTATTCATATATGAACTTTTTCTTTTCCACCCAAACACACTGTTGAGGTATGTGTTCTTCGTTTTTTTTTTTTTTTTGACAAACATTTTATTATCATTTTCATGTTTAAGGATTTGGAAGGAAAATTAAATCCGTAAGGATTTCTCCAGACCCTACACAAGTAGTAAATATGAACATCTACAAAATGTCAATTTATATTAATATATACTAATCAAACAATAATAGTTTTAATATAGTCAATTAATGTTTCATGAAATTTTAGATTAAGGGTATTTTAGATACTTTGGGTTGTGTATTTAGTAAAATATTAGAATGAGAAATTAAATAGATGGTGTATTAAGTAAGGGATGTGTATTAAGTAATTAGTGGTGTGTGTATAAAATTTCTCTTAAAAAAATATGAAGGACCAAAATTTAAAATGATAGAATGATAATGAAGAAACACATGCCAACTCTTCGTTTTGTGTGTATGTCAAGTCAATAGTTTTCTTCGATCCACTTACAACAAAATAAAAGATGATATATATTATTATTTACTGTGATATTTTGGTACATGCAGCCCTCAGGTGCATTTTCTTGCCATGTATTCCTAAGTTGATAGAACAAATCTTCTTGCAAGAACATTCACCTTTTGGAAGGTCATTGGCTGCGGGACTTCATCCATGCTTGAATGACCTTGTCATATAGTCCCAAGACATGCCGAAGTGACAAAGTCTGCCCTGATGCATATGTGATCTAAGGTTTGGCGATACGGTTGGAACCTTGGAAACTGAATATTGTAAGACGATTTGTGTGAAACTAAGTTTAAGAATATTAAATGGGCCCAATAGTGAAGAGGCTTTTTTGTGTCTTAAGATCAAAAATTTGATCTCTCAACGCAGATGAAATGCTTTAAATATTTCTACTTGTTGTTGGGGGGTTTCCTACCTGACGCTCAATCGCTAGATCACTTGCAACGCTTAATGTTAATAAGTTTAATTCTAGCTAAATTATACACATATATTCCACATTGGAATACGTAAAATTGGAAGTAATATTTCATCAATGTAACCAGTACGATGATTGACGATGCATATTCCATTAAAAAATTGAATTCAAATAAAGAGAAATCTTGTTCAAGTGTTACCATTTTACTTATTTTCCGACTCCAATGGAATTTTTATATTTATTGTACAGTATATTACATCAGCATGTCATCAAATTCATTCATATATACGAAATGAATGGTACTAGTAAGATTACAATACCAACCAGAATCTCGAGATGTTCTCTCTATTTATTGTAAGTTGAGGTGGTTCCAAAAATCACCTCTTGTATTCTACATGGACCCAAACCAAGCCCTAAAGTCACACAAAGAACGGAGATGAACACGACTCCGGTGGGTGGTTTACCCCACAAAGGCGCAATAAACCTTCACTTATTTGGTCCCCCGTCACCACTAATTGATACCCAAATGACTAATCACAAGTGGCTTATCCTAATTCTATTGAACAGCAAGAAAATCCACCACTATATGTATTCTGGTCCACCTCTGCCGACCTCTCATCACAATGATTCCATATATATATCCCAACAATCAGCAAATCATAGTGCACCTAATCCTCAACAATATATGGTGTCACCAAGCTTCTCCACTAAGAAAATTTTGTTTCTTTGTTGCTAATAGTTAATGGCAATTGTTTGATTCCTTAATCTTGGAAGCCAAGAGCCCATGAGCAAAGGCTCTTGGTATTAGTCTTAAGTAAGGAAATGCGACGAAAGAGTCGAAGAATTAACAATGCATGGTGTTATTGTCTAGCAATCTAACAAGTAGAAACTCTAAGCAAAACCCTTGAACAGTGAACACGACATGATATTTTAAGTAACAAAGTAACCTGACACTACCGGAGTCCGATATGTTAATGTCACTCACTCACTCTCTACTGTTATGCTCATTGCTCTAAAATAATCTAGCATATTCGTTCTGTATAATATCTAAGCACTATTGTCCTCGCACGAGTCCCATTAACAAATCTTTCAAATCTTCGATCATCAAAAACAAAGGCATGTCATGATAGCCCATGCACATCGCACTAGGTTGATTGCTTCACTATTATATTCACTAGTGCTAGTGTGCTCCTTTCTCACCCTCTCATATATTTGCAACTCATGAGAGGTCTACTCTTGTAACTGCAGGAACTCTCTATCTCCTTGTCTTTTGAGCTAAAATTTCATATATGGAGAAGAGCAAATCTTTTTCTGGGTACTACTCAACTGGATATACAGAGGCCAGGTTCGGGTTTGAGGATCGAAATAAATCTTATAGCTTCAATGGTCCGGTGAGCAAGGTAGAGGGGCTATCTTCAGCATCAGGGTCTGGCAATAGTAATCCAGAGCTGGAGAGAAGGAAGAGGGTGGCAAACTATAACATGTATGCTGTGGAAGGTAAGTTCAAGTCGTCGCTGCGCAACAGTTTCAAATGGATCAAAGGTAAGTTTGTGGACAACTTCTATGACGAGTAGTAGTAGTGTACTACTACTACTAGTGAACTAAACAAATTATCAAATCCTTCTCTCTTTTTGAACTGTGTATAGTTTGTTTAAGATGAGCATAAACTGTTGTGTTACAAGATCTTAGTTGATTCTAACGATTCCTAAGGCTTGGATCCGTTGACAAGTGTATGTATATGAAGGTTTTGAATGCTTTTGATGGAGTTTGTTTCAACAGTACTTAATTTGGATGTGTGGAGCTGCTCTTGCAAATGAGTAGTATGCTTCCCTTTTACTTTTTAATGTCTTTGAAGGATTATTTCAATTTTGGGTCTGGTGTTTCAGCTGGACTTAACTCGGCTGTTAACATCTGTTACAGCATGAGAGTCAACTAGCTAGAGATGCTCTTATAATTTGAGTAAAAATATGAGGACTCCAAAATCCAAATTGTAACTTAATATGAAATGAAGATAGAGAGAGACAGTTTCATCAGATGGATGTTGCTTTGGATCTCTAAACAAGCATGAAACTTTCCACTTGCAAGTTTAGGAGGTTTTGCTCATTGATATAATGATTCATGGAAAGCAAGATGTTCTGTTGAGACTTCAAACTTATCTCAGATATCCTCCTTTCTCTGCAACGATTTCTACCATGTTCAAGTGATCAACATTGTCCATTATGAGGCTAATTTTGCAGCAGCGTTTGCAAGAACTATCATTGATTATGATCAAATCGATAATACCTGATGTGCGCTTATGAAAACAAATGTTTAGCAAGTGTGGTCTAAAGTGTGTTATATAAACAAGAAAGTTGTGTTGTTTCAACTTTGTAGAAATGATGTGTGAAATCTAAGAACAGCAAGGTATAGGATACAACCAAATTGGGATTTATAACTTGAGATGATAGATAAAACAAAAATCTGGTGTGATAGCAAATCATGTCTATTGTGCAATGAATCATTACACAACTACTTGTTCTGCCATCTTAACCAACTTCTTTATTTTACGGAGAACTTTCCATAGGTAATCTGAGTTAAAAAAAAAAAACAAAGAATATAGAAGGTAGAGACAGAGTTATTGTTTATAGGACAACTCATGTAAGGGAAATTTGTGACCAAAATACTGGAAAAAAGAATTCCAAGTTTCTAGCCCGTAAGGGGTAGAAATCTTGAGCTGATAAAGATATGCTGTGATTGCCTATACTTTGTCAAATCCAAAAATCTTCTCGGGATCAAAATTTCGGAAGTCTAGTGTTGAATGAGATCTCCGGTATGTACTACCTTCAGTGGGGTAGCCGATATCTTTTATAGAGGCCTGTAAGAGTGTAAAGTTCTTGAGGTTTTTGAGAACATCAGGATTTATGTTCTTGAGAGCATTGGGATGACCCTCGGTGCTTGGAAATCTTTTCTGGTGAGAACGGATGATTGGGGAAAGAGATGCATTCAAGTTCTCGGGTATGAAGGGTCTGAAAGTGGAGGAAGTGTTGCTGCTTGCACTAGTGTTGCCCATTTCTTGGCTATGCATGCTTCCCATATCTTGGCTGTGTGTAGTCCCAGTTTCCGCATTCTTTTCCTGTTTAAAGTTGATAAGGCCAGAAGCCCAGAAGTATGTAAATCTACAAATGATCTATCATAAAGGAAACTGAAATTATGATAGTTGTAAACCAAGTCTGAGAACTCAAAGAAAAAAAAAAGTGAAAGAATATACTCTGTCAGAATATTTTCCATTTCTGACTTCCATGCTATCAGAGAATCAATATCAGTCACAATACAAGGTGAATCTTAGAGGAAAGACTGCAGTTGGGTTATACTTTTACTCTAGTCACAATACAATATCAGTCATTATCCAATTTTAACAAAGTGTACGTTGTTTATTTTATTTAAAGACAGAATCCATTGTCAATACTATTAGTTCTTTTCTCCTAGACATTTACTTGGAACAGCTTCCAAAGGAAGCACCTAATAATCCAGAAAGCACTGTGAGCAAGTGCTCCTAGAACCCCAAAAGAACATTGGTTTTCTGCCAAACACAATAAAAAACAGGTTTGATCGATTATTTGGAAGTGCATTTGGAACTAACAAAGCATTGTAAAGCAAATCCCTTATTGTGTAATATAGCACTTGAATAAATGTTTTTTTTTTCTAAAGCACAGTTTCCCCCCATGAAACTTCTGAAGTAAATGATACCAACCTGAATTAAACATCTATCAACTCAAATAAAAAGTCTGATTTAGAGACTTGTCAATGTGCAAAACTTACCTCAGTTGAAGATCCAAATTCTCCTCTTCCCTCGACCTTTCTCTGATGGAAATCACGGTTTGTTTGAGACCATTGCCTTACTTTGTAGACCCTCCTTATACCAGATGGAAAACCACAATTAGGTAATTCATATTTAGGGTGTTTAGACCTCCATTGAACTGGTAATGTGCATTTATCTGTATTAGAGTTTAGTTGAATCCTTTGAGGTTTTGACGGCATTTGCTCTAAACAGAACCAACTGTATCTGAAACCTAACAGGAAGGATAAATGCAATTCAAAAACCTAATGAATTAGGAAACATCTGATCAAATGTATTGGAGCGGAATTTTTTTAGTTTCCTTGTGATATGCAAAAAGTAGTACCAAATGTCAAGTTCAATAAAAACATTAAAACAACAAAAAATCATAATTTCTCATCCAGTTAAGTTCAAAATGCATATCCAAATGAACATCTAGATGTCCTTAGTTTGTATAATACCAATTAAAATAAGGAAGTAGATTATACGGTAGTAATTAATAGCATACTTCTTCTGATCCTTGGTTTCAGCCAGATTATCCTCCTCTTTATACAACACTGGTAGAGCTGAAAGGTTACACGCCAATGGACTTGAACTAAAAAACTGTCAGCAGGAAGGGATATTAGAATTGGTAAATGGTAAATAACATGTTGAACAGATGTAGATCAAACAATTAAAAAGAACAAAGTGAATTCACCGAAACATTTGGATTTTCATAATTCATTTTCGTCTAAGATCGACCAGATTTCAACTTACAGGTCAAATTATGGCATGTACTTGAGAGATGAGATCTTACTTGAAAACTTCAGTCATAAAGTAAAACAGCAATGATGGCATGTTCAATTTATGTCCCAGGAGAAAACAATGTAAGCATGCAGATCAAAATTAGACAATGCTAAAGTTGATAGTGTTCCTCCCTACCCTTTCACTTCTATATAACAATGCTAATGATCAAGCCCTATTTTTTTTTTTTTTTTTGATGCTAGTGATCAAGCACTTTACAATACAATGAATACTCTCTAGGTTTATTTCATTGACCAAAAACTCTTGGTCAATTCAGAATTAAATTCATGATTAATGAATTCTAAACGGATTATACATACAACTAAAACTCTGACTATTTTAACTCTGGGTATCATTTTTGGCTTATGTGCTCTTTATGTCCATGTTCAGTTCGATCAAATAGAACAGAAGGAACTAAAAGTTGGAAAAAGAAGAATTGATTAAAGAAAAAGAGAGAGAGAGATAGAGCTCCTTTTTAGTACTCACTTCGCTTTGGAGACCAGAAGCAGCACTGCCGCGAGATGTCGGGTCAAGAGCAAGAAGTGTAGTCAACAAACCGAAGGATGGTGTTGAGAAGTCCCTGAAAAATTCTTCAAAACTAGGTTTGTAATGATGTGGGGGTCGGAAGCTTGTTGGTAACTTCATTTTCTTCCAGTAATCATCCAAAGGGGAACCACAAAGCTTGAAGATTTTATGAAGTTGCTCAACCTGAATACACAAATGCTTGAGAGAATAATAGACTAAAGGCTGCAGTAATAAAATGAAAGTGACTGTTCCAGTAATTTCGGTTCCCATCATAGAAGGGATGTTCATGTTGAAAGTTGAGAAAGAGATGAAAAGGCAAAACAACTATTTCTCATAAGAGGCCAATAGATGCAAAGAACACGATATTGTTTTTAATGGCGTGTCAGATAGGATGATTCGATTGCGTAAATAACTCATTTGGAGAACACCAAAGCTGATTTAGTTTCCCCACAAAAGTTCTAATGAACAACTGATTTGAGTTCCTAATGTTAAAAATAAAGTGTAAGAGCATAACTAGCATCAAAGCAATATACCTCAGTCCTCCCAGGCATAATTGGCCTTCCTACAAACATTTCTCCCAGTAGACATCCTGCACTCCATAGATCAATACCAACACCATAATCTGTAGAGCCTAACAAGAGCTCTGGGGCTCTATACCAGAGAGTCACAACTCGGCTCGTAAGAGGACGTTTTTGTTTGGGAGGGAAGAAGTTTGCTAGCCCAAAATCTGCAATTTTGAGTGTTCCATTCTTGTCTATTAGCAAGTTTGAAGGTTTAATGTCTCTGTGTAGAATTCCTTTCTCATGGCAGTGCTGGAGACCAGAAAGCAGTTGCTGCATATAGCACTTTACCTGCAAAAAAATCCTCTCGAGTCACTCCAAACAAACCTCTACATAGTGGTAAAACAGTTACAAATTTAGAAAACTTAACAATTAGACGCTCATGCCAATTATGAGATAAATTAAACAACTTTACAACATTTCCACCGAAACAATAGTAGTCCTCGTCATAATCTTCGACCTCTTCTGTTCAAAATAAATAGTCAAACCGTCCCTTCCTTATCATCACCTATCCCTGATTGGTTGAGGAACTCCACGCCTTTCCCAGCACAATGTTCATGAATTGCCAATAACTACATACAACTTTTAAGTATGAAGAGGGGAAAATGCCAACCTGTGGTTCAGTGAGCCTCTCTTCAGGACGTGAGATTATTCTAGTCAAGTCATGTTGCATGAATTCAAAGACCAGATATAGACTATATTGCATCCTTGATGTGGCTAGTCCTTCAAGCTTGATGACATTGGGATGATCTAGCTTCCTTAATATCGTTATCTCCCTCGCCATAAACTTGATACTCTCTGGCTCTGATGTGTCAAATCGGACCTTTTTCAAAGCAACAATCTTTTTGGTGTCTCTATCACGAGCTTTGTATACATTGCTGTAGGTTCCTTGGCCTATCTGCAGAAACCAGAAATCCAAGTAAGAAAAACGAAATTTCTGCACTAATTCTTTACCTGCCCCGCCCTGACCTCCGCCTTTCAGTTTCTCTAATTCCGTTCATATCAATTCAAATTCATGATGATATAGGAAATAAATGTCACATGATAAGAACAATGGCAGCTCATTCTAGCCTGTTCACGCCTTAATTCACTCGGAGAATTAACACGAAACAAAGCTATCAACTTTTTCTAGAACAAAGTCTAAGAACATATGTAACTGAAATGCTATGTAAAATGTGTTATTGCTGGAATCAGCGTATATATGCAACTCAAATGCAATATCATAGAAATGAGTATCACATACTGATTACAAATTACCTTAGCAAGCTTGTCGTATGAATCAGCACTCTTGGGAACCAAGCCATCCAAAACCTCTGGAGGCACATTCTCAACAAGCCACTTTGGCCAGCCATCCACAATATCATCATCATCTCCTCCAGTCTGCTTCACTGTAAGCCTCCCCGAAACATTCCCTTTCTCTGTCTTTCTACTAACCACACGGTCCCCACCCTTCCCTCCTCCTCCGCTATCCGCCTTAACCTCGGCATTGACCTTCACCAGCTTCACCGGCTCCTTTCCCGGCGCTTTCAGGCCAATGGGTCTTCCTTCCCCACCTCCCTTGACATACCCATGATCAACTTTCAACTTGTCAAGGCCTTGAGAGCCATGAGTTGGGGAGTTGGTCTTGGCCTGAACACACCCCATTGAACCTCAGAAGCAGCAGTTAGTCTCCGACTGAGTGTTTGACGGTAGCACCTAGGTGACATAGTAATCATGAAAGTGGATAAAAACAAAGGGAATGTGGGGATTGGTGGTGGCAAAATTTGATTGAGCTGCCGTCCATTGGCCGGCACTGCTTGGATTTATGCCAGCGGAGAAGGGTGTCATTGATCATTGTTTGGCTCCGTTTACTCCGCCATGAGAATTTGGGGAATGAGAAATGAAAATGGTTATTTGGGTTGGATATTTTTCTTTTACCCTTCTCCTTTCTCAACGGCTTGGACTGTGTTCTCAAAGAGAGTAGTACAAAATTGAGAAAAAAGAAAAGGAGACTGATGGGAAATTGGAATGCTCAATTTGGCGGGTAAATGGGTCACTGGGAAGTAGAGGTGCACAGCTTACAACAGTTGCCACCAGCCAGCAGGCAACTCACCCACATTGTAACTGGCGCAATTCATATAGAAAAACTATGGACTCCAGTGTATACTCCAGGTTGTTTCCATCATCATATTCGGTTAATTCATGGATCTTATTCATCTAATGATAGAAAATTTGGAGTATGCCAAACTTCGAAGCAGTACCAAATATCTCCTCAAAACAATAAATTATCATAACGTTTTGTTTTTGAAGTTTTGATCACACTTGTAAACAAAAGGATATTCTTTAATTTCTTGTAATCTATTTTTATGACATCTACATTTCTCTGGTTCTTGACTTTTTTTTTTTTTTGGGTACTTGGGAACTGACAGAAAGTGAGACAAATAGTCCATACTGACCTACATGCACTACAAACCTTTCATGCTAATTTTGGCACAACTAGAGTTTACCTGCATTTTTATAAACTGCAACTCCATATTAACTACCATATCAAAATTCCATATAGAAAGGTACAATAATAAACTGCACACCAACTTCAGGAGTTAAGTCTTCAACTATTATATAAAGAATGAACTAACACAGTTAAACAGAGTACCAACATTGGGATTCTAGAAGCTAGCTACCTACCTAAAAGAAAAGTATAAAGCAGACACTATATAGAAATATATTTCTCTACATCTATTTCAAAATATTGCATATTGGAAAGTACTGATCAATCCAGTCTAAGCTTCAATTCAAAACAGTAGATAGGACATATTTGATATGACTAGAAGCCATGCGTTTGAAATGGACTTGAAATAACTATATGCAATGAATCATTAGGAAATTGACTGTTTTCTCATTCTTCTATTTCAAATCTTGACATATATGGGTTTGTATAGCAGTTTTTTCAAGCACTTTAACCTCATGATGTCATTAATCCCTTGATATGGAATCTCCATCAAAAGGGTCCCTTACTCTCCAACTGCTACTTAGCAAATCCACTGATGCTTGTACTCTCTGCATTACAGAGCTTCTGGGAGACAGGCAGGCCAAGATCAAAGGGTCCCAAAGAGTCCGTCTGTGGTGCAGCAGGACAAAAAAAAAAGATTATTAGATTTTCTATTGTAAAGTTGTACATCGTGGTATATCACTCCAAGAAGAAATTCAATTACCCATTTGATGCCAGATAGCCCAAGGCTCCGTTCATCATTGTTCATATATGAAAAATTCATCCGTTCTGTATTAGATTCTTGCCGAGCATGGTCTTGCAGAAGCTCATCTAATCTATTAGCCTGAAAATAGACATCAGACGTGAGGTGAAATTGACAACTTGTAGTACCACAAGAAAAGCCACGACTTTATGCTGTTTCAAGCATATGATTATGACTAGGGATTCGAACAGATGATTAAGAATAATAAATAGCCTCATGTTCAAGAGACTAAAGAATGTAGTCTATTTATTGTAATTAAGCCAAGGTTGGAAAGGTCTACCGAACAGCATTGCTTAATATATCAATTGCTAACATAAACACAGAAAATATTGATCCCTCAAAAGTTCACAAATATGCAAAGGCATTTTCTTACTCTCATTAAAACTTAAATGTTGCTATTCCACCACATATCACCTTGACACCTCATTTAACCAAGAAATAAAGATTAAATTGCTGCTGCACCCGTAAAACTTCCACAGAATTAGAGATTTTAAGTTTATACTTCTCAATACCTAAGCATTCTCCAGGCTAATTTGGAGGTTATCAATCAAAACAATTAGTGGCTGATGTGAAATCCAAGTTTAAACATTAGATCTATCATACCAAATTAATTCATGTGGTACAAAATTCATGACAAAATTACTTTAAATGGGATTGAAATGTAATGGATTTCAAAACCTAGTAGATTAAAGCAGCATAGAATTATGCACAATCGCTGTAACAGAAACAAATAAGAAAACCGAATTACACAAACCTTGGCTGGAAGAGGAAACTTGAATAATTTGAAACCAGAGTGCTGGCTAGAACCTCCACAACTTCCATCAAAACCCAGAACATCTTTTCCCAGAGAAAACTTTTGAGAAGGAAATGCATGACAGGTTTCTTCAGCATCCAAAATTGATAAGCATGGATCATGGGTGGATAGCCTAGTGCCTTGAGGACTATCATATTTAGAATGACCTGGCTGCAAGCTTGGATTGCTCATATTTGATTGCGCAACAAAACGATTGACTTTTCCCTGTAAGGATACTTCAGACAGGATACCACCAATGCTTATAGATGGACAATCAGACCACAACTCAAATGATTTTGAATCACTCTTTTTGTCCAGGGGATACAGGGTCTTAGCCTTCTCTCTATGGTTCTTATTTCCATTATTGCACCTGGCTTGTAAGGATGCTTCGGAAAGGAGGCCTCCAATGCTTAAGTTAGTTTCAGTATCAACAACCACATGTTTACCATCTACTTCATATGCATTCTCTGCAGGGGTGCTAGTATCTCTCTTTATGCCTTTAGACTGTAAGTCAACCTTGTCATTAGCTGATGTAGAAGGCTTGTCAGATGATTTATGTTGATTAGAGAACCAACCATACCTTGAAAGTTATATAGAGTCAGAAACAATGAAATAAACTATACAATCTTATTTTAGGTTCAAATTACACAGACCGTTGAGCAAGACAAATGACTAAGATTTATACCTTAAGCGAAAAACTTCAGGGCTTCCAATAGCTGCATAGACATCTCCAGCACAGGTGTCACCATCATTAAGTGTCCATCTTCTGTTACTAGATACACTGTCCTGTATCCTATATGGGAATAAAACCGGCTCACCAAGAGCAGCACTTGAACTGCCCCATTTGCTAATAAGGTGATTTAAAACAGAAGAGATCTTCTTCCGTGCTCTAAGAGTGAGTTCCAAGTACGGATGAAATCCATCCTAAAGTGAAATGAAATAAAGCAAAATGAAACTTAAATTTTGAAGTGATAATAAACTTATGCTTTGAAATAAATGAAACTGTTCTCATTTCCAAAGCTTCATCGATTAATAATTACCTTTACCAATCCTATTCGAATGCCTTCATTTACAGGAAAAAGCTGCAATTTGATCTTTGAATGAGGAAGAAGTGGTTTCCCTCCATGAATGCCATAAAAAGGCAGATTCTCTGTTGGTTCTGGAAACTGTACACCATCAGAAAGTTCCAAATCCAAGCCTTTAGCTGCTTTGCAAGGTGATAAATGCTTGTCTTTTTCATTGTCATCTTTCCCTAAGGAATATAAGGTATATTAGCAAAACAAAATTCGCAAATTATCTGCAGTTTCAATGCGCATGTCTTTGAGATGTTTCAACATATGCAAACTTTTGAAAGAGGACAGCATGGAAAAGTGAATGTTTCTGAAAAGGAACTTTATCTAGAATTATTTAATTGAACAATATTAGCAAATCCTGTACATGCAAATGAATACAAAAACATATGGATCAATGTACAGTTCAAGTTTGACAGTATTCAAGCATAGCTAAGCATGCTTCTTATTTACCTGGTTCTCTCTGACAGTGCTGTGTAGTTCCCCTTGTAGATTTTTGTTCTCCCATGCTACCTTTACTTGCTCTACCCTTTATAGGAACCTTGATCACTTTCAAGTTTCTCTGTCTAGGAGCTTTCATGTTGTTTCATCTCTCCAGTAAGTTTTAGCCGCTGCCACAACACATTTGTCATCTTTCTCATAGAGGAACAATAATAGATTGGCAGGCTTCAACAAAGTTATCCAAAATTTTCTCAAAACTAGCTTCTAAGTTGCTTGCAATCATGTTCAAAGACAGTGCTGGTTTAGCTAACTGGTGTAAGCCCAGCAATATACATTTGTTAGTATTCCCATTAGTATATTTACCCTTTCCTTCTCTTTCAATATCAAAGCATACAATGGTTGAATAGCACGAAATTCGCACTGCCTTTCCTCACATTTTGCTCCAAGAGTTTGTGCACACAAAAAAAAGTGACTCATGCCTAACACCGACACGACATCAACATTCAACACATAACAAAACTTAACCCACAGAAGATCCCTTACAATTCTGCGGAAACAAAGGTCCATATCGAAAATCCAAGTTTGAAAATTGATTCATTCCCAAACAAAAGCAAACACTACACCGATCCCTAAGAACCCCAATTAAACAAAACGTGTACTGAGATAAAATTCTGAAGATCTAACAGCTAAGCTAATGAATCACAACCCAAGTCCTAGCTCCAAGTACAAATGGCTCTCGACACAGTCATTTGACCGAAGCACCGGTCAGAAATTGTATGCGTAATTGTATATGTGTGCAAATATGAAATCCGAACACCGAAAATTCCAGAATCTAGGGTTTTGGGCAGAACACATTGGAGCAATTCCGAAGGCTTATAAAGGACTATTTAGACAAAATTTCAAATAATCGAACACCGAATCGTAAACGAGAACACCCAAATCAAATCCAGTACATACATATACAGCTGGTAAATCGACTTCACTAAATTGCGAAAAACAACGAACAATTGAAGAGTAATCAATTGAAATTGAAACAAGGCGAAGGATTAAACCAAAACGTAAAGGGTTAACGAAGCCTGCGTACCTTGATTGAGCCCAAACCGAGAAGAGAGAGAGACCGAAATGTTGGGCGCGAATGAGTTTTGGGAATTTTTAAGCGCCTTAAACTGGAGATTATTATTTATAGCAAATTACATATACACTCTCCAAAGAAATTTAAAACACAAATAAATCCACTTGTGTTGTTGTTAAACAAATAAGGACAGTTTTTAACAATTAAGGACAATATTTTCTCTACATGCCATGTGTCATGATTTAATTTACCAAACTAACCCTACACTAATTAAATATACTTTTAGAAGAGAAAAGTCTCTCATTTTGAGATTTTTCACTAAATGGAATACAGTAACAGATTTTCAATAATTTAGTGTAGTAGCAGTTAATTTCAGTAGAAGTAGTAGCAGGGGTTAACATTCCAATAGAAGTAGTAGCATAGGTTAACATCCCAGTAGAAGTAGTAGCAGGGGTTAACATCCCAGTAGTAGTAGCAGTTAATTCCAGTAGAAGTAGTAGCATGGGTTAACATTCCAGTAGAAAAGTAGTAGCAGAGGTTAACATCTTAGTAGAAGTAGTAGCAGGTTTTCAGTGGCTCAGCTAATGTAGTAGCATGTTTTGTTGGAAAACTACACTTGCTGGAATGTTGTTGCTACTATACTTCCAATAAATGCAGTAGCAGATTTTTAGTAGTTCAATTAGTGTAGTAGCAGCTTCAATAACTACAGTAGCAGGTTTATAGTGGCTCAACTAATGTAGTAGCATGTTTTACTGGAGAGTTAGTTGTTACTACACTTCCAACAAATGTAGTAGCAGAGTTTTAATGGTTCAGTTAATATAGTAGCAGCTTCAGTAAGTATAGTAGCAAGTTTTTAGTGGCTCAGCAAATGTAGTAGCAGCAGCTATTTTCAGTACGTGTTGTAGTAGCAGGTTTTTATTGGTTCGGCTAGTGTAGTAGTATGTTCTGTAAATACAGTATTGATAGAAAAATTCATTTATAACTGCTATTATTAATAGGAAAAGTTCATTTATGAATTATGCTACTGTTCGGTTCTAAAAATTACTCTTTTTTTTTTCTACTACACTTGTTGTAGTTATGCTACTGCACTCATGTTTTTCAAGTTTCTGTTACTACATGAAGATTAATTGAGTCTCATCCAATTCTACGCAGGCACAAGACGTCATCTCCTTCGACCCACAGACCATCAAGCCCTTGGACCAGGCCCAAGAAGAAGCCCAGCTCCTCAACTCATCCGCCGCTTCTTCGTCGCTCATCACTCTCCCGCTCCACCCTCGTGAGTCTCTTTACACCTCCAACCACAAGGACTACAAGTCGTTGGTCCTCACCCGACTCTGCCGCGACTCGGTCCGAGTAAACTCGCTCAACTGGCTTTGCAGGGAGTGAACCGGGCGGATCTAGAGCCCATGCAGACGGAGATCCGACCCAAGGACTTGTCAACTCCCGTAACTTCCGGGATCAACTTGGGAAGCGGCGAGTACTTCACACGCGTCGGCGTCGGTAGCCCGGCGAAGCAGTTCTAAATGGTGTTGGATACCGGCAGTGACATCAACTAGCTCCAACGCCAGCCTTGCTCCGACTGTTACCAACAATCTGACCTGATTTTCGACCCGACCGGAGTCGATCTAGTAGCGGCGGAGTCGATCGGCGAGGTCGATCTAGCAACGGCGAAGTCGATCGGCGTCGTGTGGTGGGGGGAGGGAGAGAGAGAGAGAGAGAGAGAGAATATGACATATATCGGAGAAAGAGAGAGATAAAATATTTTTGGTTAAGGTATTTTTGGTTGGCTGTTTAGTAGATATTTTAGAAAATATTGATTTTTAGGTATTTTGCGTAAAAATTGCTGACTTGATGTGGTATTATGCACTTTGGGCCTGGGCTTATGTCCTTATTTGTTTAAATCTGTTGAAAGATGGTTTTTTTGTGTTTTGCAAATGTCTATAGTAGTGAGATGTCATTTTCTCTATTATTTACGAGTATATGAATATCTCGCACGTGTCGGAATTTTTATGATTTCCCGACGTTTTATTAACCAGCTGTAATTTTTCTTTTTTGATCGGAATTGAGGTAGCAAGTCGGTGACATACCATCTTACCACGGTTCGGAACTAGTGGGTTATTATTCATGTGTTTACTAGCAAATACATGAAGTAATTATGATGGGTGTAGATCTTGATCACCTCATTATCACAATATTAGGAATCAATTCCCTTAACTAGATAAACAAGAGAAGACATGGGTCTAGGAATCATTCATGCACCGATTATTTCTTTCTACATTCTTGTTGTCTCTTATTATTCATGACTTTTTATCAAATCCAATTTTTCTTATTACTTTTGTATCTGTAGTAGTGCGAAAATGCTCATTTAGTACTAATTTAAACCCTTCATTCCTCATTCCAATGATAATCTTTTTCATGAGCCCATTTCAATATAAGGAAACTTTTTTCATGCCCAAATGCACAAATTTTTACTAAAATCTTAACAAACCATATTATTTTAAGACTATTTTGCCTCACTTCTTAAACATGCATAGAGAGAGAGAGAGAGAGAAAATGGAAGAGACAGAATACTAGGTCGGAATCTCACCGGCCGTCGGACTCCGGTCACCTGTCGCCGGAGTTTCCCTGTCGCTGGATTCCGGTCACCTGTGACTCGGTTACTGACCCTAAATAACTTGGTTACTAACCCCAATAATCAGTTACTGACCCCCAATAATCAGTTACTGACCCCCAATAATCGGGTTACTGCCCCCAATAACTTGGTTAGTGACCTCTAATAATCAGTTACTGACCCCAATAACTTGGTAATCAATTACTGACCCACAGTAATCAGTTACTGACCCAGTAACCAAGCGAATTACTGACCCCTGATATTAACAGAGAAACTAATCAAAATGCAATGAAAGAAAAAAAATATGAAGAAAGAAGTTTAACTATTTGCCGTTCATACAAACTATTTGCATATGTGATGAACTATATGCAATGTATTAGTCAAATGCGAAATTTCATGCCAAGCAATTCACACCAAAACTCAACAATTCAATGATTCATACCAAAACGCAGCCCAAAAAAGAGGATGCAGCCAAAAAAACAAAGCATAAGAGCCACGTCGGCCGGGTGTCCAACCAACTCGATCGGCGTTGCTGATCTTGCCATCGCGGTCGATCGGTACATGAACGGAGGCGGTCCTGATGCTCATTTCGGTGGAGGAGGAGGTAGGGGAGAGAGAGAGCACCGAGCGGCGTATCTCAACTGTGGAGGAGGATCTGGAGTACTAACCGGTGATCGAGGGAGGTGACGGAGGGGAAGGCGAGGCGGAGGTGGAGGATCTTGAACCCGTGCACCGGCGTGATGTCGATCATCTGCTACAGTCGACGGTTGTCGATGTTCTTGATGAAGCGACTGCTCCTAACACACCACCGGCGAGTCGCCGACGGTCGAAACCCTTGTCGACAGAGGAGATAGACTGAGATAGTGGTGGTGCTGATTCCGACGACGGTGGGAAGCATATGAGAGAGAGAAGAAAGTTTAGTGGTTGAAATTGGAGTAAGGGTATAAATGTCATTGTATAAAGATTAATTGGATTGGGCATTGAAAAAATAATTTCATTGATATGGGTTTTACTTTAGGAAATTTTGTGCATTTGGTCATTTTTCCTTGTAATAGTGCGAAAAGAATGCCCGACTTCAAGTTGTTCAGATGTGTTGTTCGTGAGAAAGACTAACAATTCTAGGAAAGAGAGAAATCGGAAGTGTTCTAAACTCTAGAGAACAATGCACATCTAGCGGCTCATCGGAGTTGGGGCTAGCTAATGGCTTCGCTGGCATAGGCAGGACGGGATGCCCCAAGTGTGGGTAAGTCTGAAGTGCATAAGTTGGGGTCATGAAGGGCTTATCTTCGCTTCTCTCGGTTCAAGGTGATGGCTACATCTGAGATTGAGGTTTGATTGTGGGGTGGGATCAAAGTGGGTGAGGATTGATGCCTGTTTTCGTGTAGGTCTAAGTCACTGTCAAGGGGAGGTCACACGAGATCGAGCGTACGTACAATAGGATGGTTCCTCACGACGCTTTAGGATCTGATTTGAGGTCTGATATTCTTCTTCTCATAATTAGGTCAGGGGCGTTTTGAGTTGGTACAAACGAGGGAATGTGAAGGGATGTGTTTGCACCTATTTTATACACGTCGGCCTATTAGGCCGAAATCGTTGGTTGCAAAGAAGCCTACAACATTTAATGGTAATTATCGTGATTATTTCGTATAATTATCATCATCATTAATGAGATTTGCCGAGATTCATTATTTGGTATTAACACGTGCATACATACCAAATATTGAAGCAACGGCGATATTTGGCAACAAATTAACATTTACAGCTAATTGGAAGCTTGAAGAACGATATTTCAAGATAATTAGCGAATCAATTCTAACGAAGCTGCAAAAAGAAAGAAATAACGACGATAATTATTGCCGAGATTTCAATGAATTTGAAGGCATTAAAGATGATATTGCACAATTGAGAGCAAATTGATTCTAACGGTACCTCAAAAAAGAAAGTAAATATGGCGTGATTAAAGAAAATGAGTGGAGTATATCTTTATTCCGGTCGTTAAGACCGAAATTCAAATATTTAATTGTATTCTATTTCCTTAATTGTGTGTTTGTACTTGTATATATTCGACCCTCAGCCTCATTGTAAAGGATCCCCAACCAACACAAACAACACTTCAAGACAATCTCAAACACTTCAAATTCTCTACGAATGTTCTTCAATATCGATCTTTTCATTCTTGTTCTAGTCTAGTTTTCTTCTTCTTTTTATTGCTTTCTTTACCTTTTGCACTTTATTGATTTCTTTACCTTTTGCACTTTATCGCTTTCTTTACATTCTCCAGTTTAATTCCTCGCAATTATTTTCCGCTCTTTAATTTCTGCACTCTATCTTTCTAGCAATTTCATTCTCTTTAAATTTCATGCACTTTATTTCATGCAAATTAAATTTTCGTTCTTTTGTTTTCCGCACTTTATTTCTCGCAAACTCATATACAAAAAATCACAAAAAATAGAACCATTATCGGTGAAAACGCTAAAAGTCCTTGCAACAAAGGTAAGAGAAACCAACGACCGAGACGGTTCCTTCCTCGGGCTACAATCACTTGGAAGAAGTCAGATTAGGCGTAAAATATTTATCAAAAACCTCGCTTGGCCAACAGGCCGCAAGTTGGCACGCCCACGCGGCCGCGCAAATTTTGAAGGACGATTGTTCTCAAGACCCTCGACCTCTCTTTTAGGCCGAGACGATTTTTGAGCAAACAGAATGATGGTAAGGCGATGAACATATTGGATTGGTGTAGAGAATAGGAGGTGGTTGTCTTGAATTTACTACAGTCTAATTAGCACTAAATACACTTTTGAGCTCATAATTACCACTACATCTGGTTTTTCATCATCCCCGTGCGGCCAATTTCCATCTAGGTTGACCGAATGGATTCTATAAACGAAGAAATTTGAAAAATTGTCATTTCATCTTTTTACCACATTTTTTACGGTCATTAGCATTACGCATTTGTTAGTGTAAGAAACATTACGCCTTTTTATACGGTCAGTAACAGTAACATTACGTTATTTTTTAGGGTAAGTAGCATACGCTTATTGGTGTTTGAAATTTCAAAGAGAACACTCGGTCATACAGAAGCTTCATGATCATGATGAGAAAAAGTATGCATATCCTTTAGTAGCCTAGAAATCATAAAATTTACATTTCTTACTGACCCTTAGTCTGGTTGTGGTACGGTAGAGCTAAATACTTCTACAAAAGTTGTAATACCCTAGATTTTCATATCATTTTTCTTGTATTATTCTCATATTTAATGAAGGATTATTTATGGAAATTTTTTATTGGGTTATGCGCAGTTGAAGTCGGGAGGTTATTTAAGGTGCTTTGACTTTTAAGAGATCAAAAAGTTGACTTTATTTTCCGTAAGTAATCTTTGAAAACTTCCTTCTTGGAAGTTGTAGAGTTTGACGATACGAGTTCGTAGACACGCGGCATGCATAAAACGGATGTCGTATGAGAAAGTTATGGTCAGTGGAAGTTCATGGAAGTTGGGTTAAATAGAAAAGTTTGGGGGTAGAAAACCTAATTTCAGAAAACCCAACTCCCTCTCTCTCTTCCCTCTCCCCGAGCCGCACGCACAGCCGTATCTTCGCCGGAGCAGAAGTCCGATGTTCGGTCACCAAAAGCGACGCCACCGGTCCCATTCGGTTCACGCCGACCTCCTCTCCATTTCTAGGGTAGCGCCGCTTGTCGTCGCGCCGCCTGGAGGCCGCCACGAGGTGGAGGAACTGTTACGGTCTCGCCGGCGTTCTTCTTCTTCCAGCCACCAATCGAGACGCCGCCGGTCCCGTTCGACTCACACGGGCGCCCTCTTCAATCCTAGGCTGGTGTAGCACGGCGTTGCAAGCCAGAGACAGAGTTTTTGGCCAGAGAAGAGCTCGGCTGTGTCACCAATCGGAACCGCCGTTTGCGGCGGCGACGAGGGGCAGCAATATGTGAGTTTTGGTCATCTCCTCCTTCTGGTTGTGGCTCGGCTTAGTTTGAAGCAAGATATTGAGGTTTTGAGCCATGAATTACAGATTGAAGTTTGAACCCGTTATGGTGTTCGGGGCGTTTTCCGGCCGATTCCGGCTGAACTGGTGGAACCTCCAGGTATTAAAGTTGTTCACCATGTTTCAATCTACAAGTTTCATGTTTTGAGTTTTCTCAAATTCGGAAGTTTGTGATGGCGCGTAGGGCTCACTCGCCGCCGCCTGTGGCGGCGTGTGGGAGCGCGTCCGGGTAGTGTGGGGGCTTTGGATGCAGTGTTAGCTAGTTGTTGTTGTGTGTGAAGGCTAAGTGTTGTTTTGATTTTGGCATTTAAGGTGATATTTTGTTCTTGGTGTTATTAGGTCTTAAACCTTGAAAATGTTGATCTTGGAGGTAGTATTATTTGTTGTTGAGTGTCCAATGACCTTGGGAGGTCTCGAAGGAAGGATTGCCTCCTTTGGGCAACCATTAAGCTAAAGGTTGGTTAAGGGTACGTTGTTTCTTTTTGAGTGGTTAATAAGGTTATAATTTGTGTTAATTAGGTAGCTTGTGGAGTTGTTAGTGAGCTTGGCTCTTGTGTTTTTGTGAAGACGCAGTGGGAGTATTTAGGTGAGTAACATCTCACCAAGGTTCATTTGAAACCAATTTCTTATGGGAATATGATGATTGATTTTGATGAGGATGATTATGATGATGATAAATGATAATGATGATCGATTTTTTTTATAATGATTTTGATGATAATTATAATTTAAAAAAATTATGTTTTTTGTTATTTTAAAATATATGAGCTTGATCGCCAACGGCTCATAGGTAAGTTAAAACAGGTTTTCCTATTTTATGATTATTTTTAAGGTTCATGTGATCATAATGTTTTTGGTTATTGAATAGATTATTCTTGTAGAATATCTATAATTGTTTATGTAAATATATATATGTGGAATGATATAATTTATGATGTGATCTTGTGTTGTTGATGACGATGTTGTGATATTGTGATTGTTGGATAAATAGCCAAACCGGGTTCCAAGCTTTTAATCAGGTGATTGGTTGCGGTTAAGATGTTATTTATCATTTTTGTGTTTTGATATTAAACAGTCAAACCGGGTTCCAAGCATTTAATCGGGTGATTGGTTACGGTTATGATGCTATTTTTATTTTGTGATTTGTTATTGGACAGTCAAACCGGGTTCCAAGTCTTTGGCCGGGTGATTGGTTGCGGTTAGAAATAGAGCTCTAGTCCGTCTGTCAGTGTAGGTCATGGGAGATACTGTATGGTATCTGGGACCCATTGGTACACATTTTGTTGTTGTAAGTCATGAGGGGTATATTTTTTATACCTGAGACTCATGGATACATGTTAATTGAAAAAGTGTTGGATTCGTGGATTTAATTATTGATAAATTTTGCTCTTGTGGTATAATTGGATGTTGGAGGTTTTGTGTTAAATTTGAGTTTACTCATACGGGCTTTTTAGCTTACCGGGTTTGTTGTTTACAACCCGGTGCACCAATTCATGGTGTAGGGGTTAGACATGCAGGTGTTGATCAGCAGGTTGAGGCGGAGGCATAGTGGCAGGGTTTTTAGTTGTTGTATACTTGATATTTTTATACTGGTAGGCAGCATTAAATTCATTCGAGTGTTTTCATTTCTTGATTGTCAAGTTCATGTAAATAATGAAATGTAATATTAACTCGATGTTGAACATTACATTTCTGAAATTTAGATTGGTCTTCTTTAAGTTGTTGATCAGGTCTTTGGAATTGTAATTTTGTGAGTTATCATGCCCAAATTTTTGAAAATTTATCTTTCGAAAATTGGGGTGTGACAAAAATTTATAGACCTTATTCAACAAATAAAATAGGAATAATGTTTATTTAGTACTAATTATTGGGTCTTGTTACCCGTTCCAATGAAATCTGTTTACTGTGCCTAATTACACAAATCTTAAGAAAAAGACTAAAATATCTTTAACCCTGTTAATAACATCTCTCTCTCTCTCTCTCTCTCTCTCTCTCTCTCTCTCTCTCTCTCTCTCTCTCTCTCTCTCTCTCTCTCTCTCTCTCTCTCTCTCTCTCTCTCTCTCTCTCTCTCTCTCTCTCTCTCTCTGGATCGGAGCTCAACACCGACAACCGTACATCACCACAACCGGTAGGAGACTTCGTCGTTAGAGTCGCATGCGAGCAAAGCTCACCGATCCGCCACGAACAACCAGTGACGCGATGCACTGACGACGAGAAGTCGACGCCGACAAGGGTAGATCCGGCCATCCCAACTAGATCCGGCCTCTCACATCAAATCTGATCAAAGCATATCCGGTGGATATCACGATGTTCTTCCTCATAGTCTTTCTTCAGTGGAGATCACGGTGAGTTCAAATTCGGATGCAAGCAGAGCTACGCTTCTGAGTGGATGACAGTGGCGGCGCTGACGACGATGACGAGTTGATGATGTCGCCGTTGTGGTACCAGAAAGGCAGAGCAAGCGGTGGTTGCCGTTCGGATCCGGCTTCATCAACTTCGTCCATATGGTTGAAGGTGAATTGGTGAAGGTAAACTGGGTAGGTGAATTGGTGAAGTAAATTGGTGAAGGTGAATCGGTTTTGATATGGATAAGAAGTTTACTGGGAGTAAGTAATTATCACGCCTCGACTCTTAAATTTTTACCTTATTTATTAGCATGGTGTTAATAAGAGTTTTACTGTCTTCGTCAATGAGTTTATAATTTAATTGGTCCCCAGAGAGGTTTTAGGGGACGATTATTTCGAAGGAATTATTCGTAGGAGAAAAACGTGACCACGGTAAAAATGGTAAATTTTAGTTAGTAAAAGGTAAGTTTTATTAGGGTATTATTTTTGGGGTGTTAAATTTTTGAAGTGGGTTAAATGGTGGTGTGGACCGGTTGAGCCAAGCCCAACTCTTTTCCCCTCTCTCTCTTCTCTCTCCTCCCTCCCGCTTCTCTCTCCCTCTCCCTCCGCCCGGAAAAGTTTCCCGAGCCCGACCGCCGCCGTCCGGACACCGTTCGCCGCCGCACCGGTCCCAAACGGTTGGCCTCGACCCAGCTCCCATCCTAGACCAGTGGCAGCCTCCCTAGCGCCGCCGTGAAGGAGAAACCAACCCCGAAAGGTCCGACTGCCGTGGTGGTTTTCTCGTCGGAACTTCCTCCTCCAGCCGCCATAACCAGAGCTGCTAGGCTCAAAAGGAAGCCCTCCTCCCGTACGTTCATCCCTCCAAATCGATTCGCTCCCCCTTGAGCTAGGTAAGGAGAAATCGGTGATTGAAATTCTAGGGCTTATTAGATGTTTTCATTCGATTGGCATAGTTAGGCTTGGAATTGGTGTTTGTGCTAGTTAGGAAAGTTGTAGAGGAGATTGAGAGGAAGATGCTGTCAAAATTTGGTAGCTATTGGAGGTCGCCAGAGTCGGTTGTCGGTGGCGCCGCCGCTGTTAGGGGGATTTTTATGGTTTTAGATGTGGAATATTAAGGGGAGGTTAATGATGTGAGTTTTGGAATTTTTGAAGGAGTTTTGGATAGGTTTGGAAATTGTTAAAGTTTGGTAATTTTTGACGGATTAATAGAGTAGAATCCAGCCATTGGTTTGATGTTGTTTAGACGCTGGAAGGTTGCGTTAAGGCTGCCGTTATTTTTCCGGTGAGGTTGGATAATATTGAGTTAAGAATGGCGAAGTTAGGGAATGATGAGCTTGGTTAAGGCTCACAGTTAATTTTGCCTATTTTGATTAAGTATTGGATTTTTAAGTTGGCAAATTAATTGTATATTTGGAACAAGACGTGAGGAGGCTCGAGCAGAAAAGGTCTCGGACCGACATCAGGCTTAGGCTTAAGTTGTGAGTGGACATTTGTTTTAAATATTATGCCAGTAAAAGATTTATTGATGAATATTTTCTTTTGTTGGAGAATAACCGAAATTGAGAATTTCGGTGATTATATATATTTATATATGGATGTTTATGAGGATAGTATGTATATAAATAAATGCTAGCTAGCTATACGTGCTTTTCCGCCATAATGAGGTAAAATACAATTATGGTGTGACGTGAGCGTTAGACGCAATCGTGGTAGCCCTATATGAATATATTAATAATTCATATAGGGAGTATGCACGTATATAAATATATCCGTCTTTTCCGCATAATGAGGTAAAATTCAAGCGTAGTAGCCTTGTATGAATTTCTATTTTCTTATATTTTTTCATAAGAAATCATAAAAGGAGTATGACGAGTGTAAATACATATATATATATATATATATATATATATATATATATATATTAGCCTGAGAGGCTGTATTTTATTAAGTTTTGGAGACTAGCCGGAGCTAGTCAGATACTTGCCAGTTTTTGAGCTGTCGCATGCAACATAATTTTTATGGAAATTAAATTGGGGAAGCATAAATATTTTCATTAAATTCATTTTTGTCCACTCACTCTAACGTTTTCAAATGTTTTCCCCTGGGCTCTTCGTTTTTAAAATGCTCAGTCTGCAGAGTGCGGGTCGGTACTAGTAGGAGGAGACGAGGCATAGTCACCCATCTTTCAGCCACTTTTCACCAGTAGGTTACTTGTTTAACCTACTAAGGTAGTTTTCTGCTTCCGTTGTTTTTAGTAGCTCTAAATACTCTTATGATTATTATATAATATTTAAATGGAGTGTGCTAAGATTTATGTTATATTATTTGGATTATTTTTATAGGTAATTCATGGATTCTCCGGATTAGGGTTGTCCATTTTCAAGGGAGGTTTGCTGAGTTCTTCGGTAAAGTTTCCTTGGAGGTGGACCCCGCAAGACTTACCTCGGGTTTCAAGGTGAAATTCGGGGTGGGTCTTGACAGTAATATGTGATGGGGTGGATAAGAAGTTTATTAGGGGTCAGTAATATGTTATTGGGGTAGATAAGAAGTTTACTGGGGTAAGTAATATTCTGTCGACCGGAGGCCGTGGACCGGTCATTAGAGTCTGGCAAGGCTCCGACAAAGTCCTCTCTCTCTTTCATTTTCTCTATCTAAATGTGTATAAGACACAAAGGTAAAAGTGTCTCAAAAATATTATTTTATTATGAATTTAATAAAGATTTGTATATTTGGACACAAATAAGCTAATCTCTTATTACATTAGGGTCAAAAGTCTTATTGTCATTGGAATGAGATTTGACTTTTATTTTTTTGTGCAAATGGGCATTTTCCCAATAAAATTACCTCGTCTGGACTTGTGAATTCGGGCAGATCATTCACAAGCTTCTCTTACCTTTTTCACCCTGTTTACCTTTCTTCTTGGTAAAATAGACATGCGACAGTAATTCATAAGGTAGACATGATTAGACTATTATCATGTTGGCAGTAAATTCGCTTCTACATACACATCCTGGGCGTGTTCCTATTTTAATGGAGGATTCTCCTCAGTATGTTCAAAGACTAGAATTGAAAATTCGAAATGGTAGAGACCAGCACGTCGAGTATGGAGTGTTCATCACTGCTCCTCACGTTGTTAGATTTAAAATTTACAAAACAAAAATGGCCAAACAGAATACCATAATCTCCATTCTTGGTCACATTACAATTCGCAAAGCCACAAAAGTTTCACAAAAGCTGACCAACAAAGTGTAGGAGAGCTCTCTTACTTTGGAGTGACTAAAAGATGCAACACAAATTCAAACCGAAAAAAGGAATAACTTGAGGGGGGATAAAGATGTCACTAAAATAATGTGCATCATTCATATGAAGCTAAGTTTAAAGAAGGGTATCTTATAGAAGAAACAAAGGGATCATCAGAGTGAAGTCAATAATGAACAATACTAGAGTCAATGGATGTGTGATTTGTTAGGCAGGTTCCAAGTGAAAAATGAGAGACATAATGAGGGCACCAAATTATAATGGACCCAAACATTAGAATCTATGAGCATAAGAAGAAGCATATTGGCTTATTGGGAGGTTGAAGTTGGCACATCATGAATGCAAAATTGGGGGTCACCAAACCCATATGTCAGTACATGAACCATAGAGAAAAGAACAAGAAAAGGACTTTTCTGGCACAAACAAATCAAGAAAATGACACTATGCACCATCCTAAACACATCAAGATCTCACAACTTTCTAATAATCAAATACACAATGATCAAACTAAAATTAAAAAAAAACAATTCCCTTTTACATATTAATAATCTTATAGGAGTCTTAGATACTGTTTTATATAGTTCTAAATAAAGTCTCATATACATATAGAAATATCATTACAATGTGGACTATTTCCTCTCCACTGTTATTATTAATAATATCGAAATCAAGATATTTTTCGTATTTTGAACTTAAGACCGTAATTAACCTTACATAAGATCGTCGTTGATCACCTACCGCCCACAACTCCAAATTCGTATAAGAAAAGAGAGAGACTAGCAGAATAAACACATGCAAAAGTATAAGAGAGATCTCTGACAAAATTATCTAATACGGCTGGCATGAATTTCACGAAACCAACCAACAGTTATGTACATCATTAGCTTACGTCGATTTATCCAAGCAGCCGTATCCAACCAATTCGATAACTCGCTTTCAAAAAAGCCGATTTACAATCTCAACACTTGAAAAGTCTCAAATCCGGCAACACACAAATCGATCACTAACACTAAAAAGTGAACATCAAAATCCAACTCTCACACGCCCCCTCAAAAACACCATGACTCATCTAACCTAATGACCCATGAGAAGACCCTAATGCCTAATGCATGTGCATTTTAGTTCAAAACCAAAACCAAATCCCAAATATGCCCCTCAATTTCTCTAATTAGATGAGTAACAAGAAAAAAATTATAAAAATAAAACGTAGAGAGACAGTTGGTTCATTCACTTTTTCTCTCTCAGTTTACGTCTTCTCTCTCTGTCTTTAATGGCGAGGAGGAAGGCGTTCTTTTACGTTCTCTCGTCTTCGTCTTAACTCCGCGATCCCCGAGCCCCATTCTCTCTCTCTCTCTCTCTTCTTCTTCTTCTTCTTCGTCTCTGGAGGTTCGTCTCTTCTCTCTCTCTCTCTGAGCTTCATCGCGCTTTCTGATTTCTCATTCTCTCTCTCTCTGTTGCACATTTTGCCGGGAAATTCAGATGCCGGAGCGACGGAGGCGAGCTCCTTCAGTTTTCCGGCTTCTGATTCTCCCGGAGTGTTTTTGGTTTCGGTTTCTGGTGTTGATCTTGTGATGGATCTAGTTGCGGATAGTTGTGATTCGGCTCAATTTGAGTCTGGAAATTAATTAAGTTTTGATTTTTTTTTTTGTTTGGTAGAGTAGCTGTGGTGCTTGATTGACTGAATTGCATTTCAAATCTGGGATCAGCTTTGGAGTTTTTTTTTTTTTTTTTTTTTTTTTACTGTTTTTTAGTGTTGTTGATGACTTTGTGGCTTGTTTTGAAGTGTGAGACTGCTGATTTCAGTTACCGATGGTTTTCGGAAACTTTTGTTGTTCTGATTTAGTGTGCTGTGTGTTCAATTTAGTTGAAATGAGAATGCTTTGTGTTGATTTATTGTGTGTTGTGAAGATTGGGCAGTGAAGAATCAGGGGGATCAGTTGGAAGATATTAGTTAAAGATGAGTGCCAGCAAAGGGGATAGGAAGGCGACTCTTGACGCAGCGTCGTGGCTGTTCAATGTGGTTACTTCTGTTGGAATCATCATTGTCAATAAATCGTTGATGGCTACGCATGGTTTCAGTTTTGGTATGTTTATCTGTCCTACATTATCTTCTTTGTTTTCGTAGGCGATCTAATTGTTTATCCTTTCCAAAACTTTTTGTGCTTTGATGCTGTGTAAACTGTAATTATCCATCCTCGTTCCCCAAGTAAATGTAGGGGGGTGCCAGAGCTATAATTGTCTCAATGATGTATTACATGTACAAACCATAGAGTTAGGGGGAGGATTGGGGAAAGAGGGTATACTTGAGCTGCTAGCTCGTTCGGAAGAAACGTGAAACAATTCAATCACTTTATACATTTCCTTAATATTTGACTAGCAAGTTTATAGTAGACATTATGTATTCCAGTGATCTTAGTAATGGAGAGATAAACTTTTAGAATAGCTCATTGGGTAACTTGTGTTTGAATCTAACCTTGCAGAACTTTATAGTTGCCAAATGCATAAATTTGACTAATGAGGTTATATTTATCAAAGAACATATAGGAAGGGCACTGCACACTAAATACACAGTGAAAGAACAAATCTAAACTAAAGGACTTAAACATGTATGGGCATGATGATATATTCTGTAACAGTTATGCTGATAAGTCTCCAGACTGTACTTACCATCGAACAATTCCATTTGAGTTCTTGCATCGTACTTATAACTTGTTAGGAGTTAGTTTATTATATAAAGGTCTAGTAAACCGAGTGGGCTAAAAAGAGACCTGATTATGTAATAGTTGCTATCTATGCACCTGAGTTCCTTTCCTCAGTTAGAAAAAAAAAATCCCCACCAATTACTTTGTGGAAAGAAAAATCAGTCACAAGCATGTCTGGTTAGGAGTAAGATATTATTTAACCTGGGCACATATCTATGCGTTATAGACATGACCACCTTCTACTGTTGTCCATGATTCATAGTCTAACAAAGTGCTGCTTCTGAAAACGGAGACTTTTATTTTAGGGAAAAATTTCCTGAAGATTTTCATACATCCTGATATGTTCTCTATATACTGCAGCTACAACATTAACGGGTCTGCATTTTGCCACAACAACCTTATTGACACTTGTCCTTAAGTGGCTGGGATACATCCAGCCTTCCCAATTACCAGTGCCCGAGCTTTTGAAGTTTGTTTTATTTGCGAATTTCTCCATAGTTGGTATGAATGTGAGCTTAATGTGGAACTCTGTTGGATTCTATCAGGTGTGTGCTCATAAACTAGTAAATACTTATACTGCTTTGTCATATAGTTCTAATAATTTTCATGTTTTGGTTTCAAAATTTATTTTCAGATCGCGAAGCTGACTATGATCCCAGTATCATGTTTTCTAGAGGTTGTCTTGGACAAGGTGCGATACTCAAGGGATACGAAGCTTAGCATAACATTGGTTCTCCTTGGTGTTGCAGTTTGTACTGTTACTGATGTGAGTGTTAATGCCAAAGGTTTTATAGCTGCTTCAGTGGCAGTTTGGAGCACAGCCTTACAACAGTATGTAAGTAGCTCCTAAACTTAATCCATGATCATATGTACTGCTTGAGGATGGAATGGGTTAGGGGTCATTAAGTGTGACTCCTGTTCTCTTAGGGATGCACAGTTGAAATTTCTACTTAACTGTAGTTCTCATATTTGTATATGTTTTCCTTATTTGTAGCCACGTCATTAATGTTAACATCCTTCAACCACCTAACCATAATACAATAGGCATCCTGTGTCTAAGTGGTTGGTCCTGGGAAATATGTATATCACTGTCAATCTGTTCTCAATATATAATTTCCCAATGAAGGATTGAATGGACTCATGTTGTTTAACTCCAAGCTCGACTTGCTTGACATTGTTCAATATCTATGTTTCTGCAGTATGTGCACCATCTTCAACGGAAGTATTCTCTAAGTTCTTTCAACCTTTTGGGACATACTGCACCAGTACAGGCTGCATCTTTGCTGATAGTGGGCCCCTTTGTGGACTTCTGGTTGACAGGCAAAACAGTTTATGCATATGACTATCATTTTATATCAGTGGTGAGTTCAATACGATAATTATATTGTTGCTAGATTGCATTGCCTTCACATATGCATGGCTACTCTCAGAGCCTCTGCATTAGTATGTCTGTTAGTACTCAGTAGTATCCTTTCAATTTACCATGCTTATTTGTATTTGTTCGTTAAATTCAATTACTTTTCCGAGCACATCCCTCATATGTTGTAAGTGTCAATATGACTGTTAACTATATACCTTCCAAATAGTGCTGGTCTAATCAGGTTGCTATTTAGATTTATTGCATTCCCCGACAAGTTTGCATATCTGTATATTTAAGAAATTCTATTTGCTAGCTGATTTGCTGCTTTGGTTTATAATTTTGCCCCATTTAAGGTGTTTATTTTTGACTTCATGATATTTTTTGTCCATTCAATGGACAATGGGCAGCTCAAATCTGGTGAACCTGAAACTTTGGTCTTGACAGATTCCATGAGAATTTTGTGGTGACAAGTTCACAATTCAAGTAGTTTTGGCAGTATTATCTATTAGGAAAGAAAACTATTCTTCCTTTCTCTGAGTTGTGTCAATCAGTAGTAGCCAATCCATAGCCGTGCAAAAAAACATTTGCCACTTCAAACCACCACAAAAACCTTGATGACCTACAACAGACATATGAGCATTGAAATAACCATTTGCCACTTCAATCCATAAATCCATCATGAATCATTATCTTGGTGACCTTTCACAATCTTGATAAAAACCTTCTATTACAAAACCCTTCATTTATAGAAAGTCTGTTTCTCCATTGAAATAACAATGTGTGTGCAACGTGCATCATTTTTTATTCCTCTGGTGATTATGTTTTCTTCATCGTACATCCTGTGGACCAAGATAGGATAATTCTACAACATATAAAGCTGTAAAAATGTATGCCTATGAGCATAAATGCATTTACATTCTTGCTTACAGCTACCTGTGACTTGTGGCAACCATTATTGATTCTCTCTGATTTTGTTCTCTACAGTCATTGATTCTCCTATCTTGCACCATTGCGGTAGGAACCAACCTCAGCCAGTTCATATGCATCGGCAGATTTACTGCCGTGTCATTCCAAGTCCTGGGTCATATGAAGACAATTCTAGTCTTGATCTTAGGATTCATATTCTTTGGGAAAGAGGGTCTCAATCATCAAGTAGTATTAGGTATGTTCATTGCGATCATGGGAATGATATGGTATGGCAATGCCTCTTCCAAACCAGGAGGCAAGGAGCGTCGTTCCGCTCCAAGCAAATCCCAGAAGAAAGGCGCTGTATCAGAGTCCTCAGAAGTGGATGACAAGGTATAGAATTTCAGTAAAAGGCTGTGCCAATAGTGAGAGAATATGGAATGAAATAGAGAGCATATTAGGTCAGCGCTGATTCAAGGAGCTTCCCTCAAATTTTTATACTCTTTTTTTTTCTTTTTTTTTTTTCACATATTTGATATTTGTATTCTTGAGTTTATTAAAGTGAAAGATAAGTTGCATGGGTGTAAAAGTTACCTTGTACCACTATAATTTTTTATATTAACTTATTAAAATATCAATTTCAGATACCATCCGAGCCCTCCACCCCACTCTATTTGCTTGAATTACTTTGTGACTATTGTTAAGTACTCTCTCCTAAGGAGAGCTAATTCTAACATTTTATCAGATAACAACCAAAATATCTACATCTCTTTCTGTCTCTCAAGTGATGCAGTCTTTTGTGATTCCATGTATACAACCTATAGGAATCTCTATATCTCTTTCTAGCTTTCTCGTCGCATGATTCAGTCTTATGTGAGGAATCTATGTCTCTTTCTGTCTTTCTCATTGTGTGATTTAGTCTTATGTGGTGTGATTCAATCTTATATGAGGATTTCTATATCTCTTTCTATCTTTCTCATCGCGTGATTTAGTCTTATGTGATGTGATTCATTCTTATGAGTTTTTTTTTAGTCTTTAAACAACTGATGAACTGATTGGAGTTTTTTTTTTCTGGGTAAAATGAAATCCTACTCCATTAATTCAAGTTTGGCATCATCTAAAATGAAGTGTCAATGCATGTGAGACATGCAATGAATTCAATTTACCAGAATTTGGACTTTAATAAGTTGTGCTCTATATATATATATATATATATATATATATATATATATATATATATATATATCATCATCATTCATGAGCAATGAGGAATTGAAAGAGCATATTAAATGTCTGATATATATGTTTGGTGGATTTACCATATGAAAAACCCAGAATTATTGAAGCTTCTTCCTCCTTTCAGCTTCACTCTATTTGTGGTCCCAATTCACATGTAGATCTGGCTATTTGGCAACACTCTCCATTAAACTAAGACTATGCTACTGTTAAGGCCAGGACCTGTCTTAAAATATTATGGATTTGAGATATGGGGAATGATATGTTAAATTCATTCATAGGTATTTTACTGGAAAATTTTATTTATATCCTGCATTGCATTTCCCCTGAGCTTTCTATTTAAGTATTAGAATCTGTGGGGGGAAATTTCCCAAGTATCAGAAATGAGTATGTTGTTTGGGTCAAAGTTGATGCAAGCAAGTATAACTGCATTGAAATGAAAGGAGGGGATTTCCAGCCTTTATGTGATTGTGTTAATGTTGGCTCTTCACCAACTTAACTGTTGCTGTTTGCACTTGTGTTAATGAAGGGGCAGCTAATGCTGGGTTGGATTTGAGGGGAAATGGAAGACTTTTCTACTTAGCGACTAGTTTGGTACTGTAATTGTATAGCACAGAGAGCCACATGTGTTTTTGGAATCCCTGCGGTTGTTAAATGATGTTGATAAGTTTGTCTAAAGTGGAAAACTAATTAGTCTCGATGATAAATTACAAAAAAAAAAACTTTGAATGTTATAGGTTTGAACATAATGGCTACATCAATATGTGTTTATCTTTCGTACAATTTTTTGCACGTTCGATTTTATCATTTGAAATGAATTTTACTTTACATTTACTTAAAACTTAAAATGTATCTCACGTGAAGTATGGATATATGTTAGTCAGTTACGTCAGTTACTATATTTTTTTTTTTTAGTATGGATATCCAAGCTTCACATAGATCGAATGAGCATAGCTTCACATAGATTGATTGTCAGGACCCACCCCGAATTTCACCCCGAAACCCGAGGTAAGTCCTGCGGGGACCACTTCCAAGGAAAATTTACTAAAAAGCAAACCTCCCTTGAAAATGGACAACCCTAACCTAGAAAACTAAAGTGTTACTTTCTTAAATAAATTTGAGCATCCTCCAAATCAACCCACAATTATACGAAAGTGAGTAAATAATTACAAACTTCGTATATTCAAAAATACAATAAAAGTCTAAGCACACCACCAGAAACATTACAATAAATCCCAAAGAGTATTCAGAGCTACTATACACAAGAGGAGTAGGAAAAATACTCTAGTAGGTTAAACAGGTAACCTACTGGTGAATGGTGGCTGAGAAATGGGTAACTATGCCTCGTCGTCTCCTACTCGTTCTAACTCGAACTCTGCAGACTGGGCATTTTAAAAACGAAGAGCCCAGGGGAAAAACATTCGCAATAATTAGAGTGAGTGGACAAAAATAAATAAAAAGAATATTTATGTTTTCCCAATTTAATTTCCAAGAAAACGAATGCATGTCTTAAACGATAATTCTCTTATCGTTATAAATATCGAGCCTCTACTGCTCAAAACTATATATATATCCAAATACAGCCTCTCAGGCTAAAATATATATATATATATATATATATATATATATATATATATATATATCAAAATACAGCCTCTCAGGCTAAAATATATACATGTATATATTTACACTCGCCCATACTCCCTATATAAATTAATAATAATCTATATAGGGCTACTACGCTCGCGTCCAACGCTCACGTCACGCCTTAATGCGGTGATACACTATGTTATTAAGGTGGACAGACGGGTGTATAAATATGTGTCCATACCCCTTATATGAATTAAACACTCATATAAGGCTACTACGCTTGCGTCCAACGCTCACGTCACACCATAATGCAGTTATATACTATGTCATTAAGGTGGACAGACACATATCGCTAGCTAGCATTTATATACATACTCTCCTTAAAAATATATAATAATTTACCGAAAATCCTATTTTCGGTAACTCATCACAATGAGTAAAATCGTCAAATAAAAATGACGTCAAATGGTCCAACCAAATAAACAATTGCATGCACATTATTTAAAACAAAAGTCCACTCACAAGTTAGGCCTAAGCCTGAAGTCAGTCGGAGGTCTCCTCTGCTCGAGCCTCCTCGCGTCCTGTTCCAAACATAAATAATTCCTTAAATAAAATCCCAACGTTTAAAGAAAATAGGCATAATTAAATATGAGCTTCTCGTGCTCAACCATGCATATCGTCCTAAATCTTAACTTCACTGCCAACCAAAAATCTCCATAAATACCGACATCCTCAAAAATCACCTTCCAACGTCCTAATCATAAAAATAATCCAATGGCCGGATTTTAACTTATTAATCCGCCAAAAATACCAAACTTTACAAATTCCAAAACCTAACCAAATCTCATCCAAACATTCCATAAATCACACCAATATACTCCTCTTAATATTCCACATTTAAAACCCTAAAAATCTCCTAACCGGCGGTGGCGCCGCCGGCGGCTCCGCCGGCAGCGGCGGCCGGCGACCAACTCCGGCAACCTGCAAATGCTACCAAATTTTAACAGAATCTTCCCCTCAATCTCCTCTACAACTTTCCTAACTAGCACAAACACCAATTCCAAGCCTAACTATGGTAATCGAATCAAAACATCCATAAATCCCTAAAACTTTCAATTATACAAACCACCCTAACGAAATCGAATTTAGCCGAATCCTTTTGAGGGATTACTCACCTAGATGAGGGCTACAAGTTGAGCCAAAAATCACGACCTATGGTGGCCGGAAGACGGAGCTGCGGCGAAGGTGCAACCACGGCAACCGTGGCTTTCGGGCTCGGCTGCTCCTTCACGGCGGCGTTAGGGGATCGGCCACCTACCCAGAAATGAAGAGGAGATGTCGGGGGTCCGAACGGGACCGGTCTGGCGGTCGGTGGTGGCCGAACGGCGGCGGACGGCGGTGGTGAAATTTCCGGGCGGAGGGAAACTCACGGGGGAGAGAGAGAGAGAGAGAAACGGGAGGAAGAGAGGGAGAGAGTGTTTTGGGCTTTGACCAAAAACAAGGCCCGGTTCAACTTAATAAACAAAACCCAACTCCAAAATTTAACACCCCAAAATAATACCCCAATAAAACTTTTATTTTTAATGATAACTTTTACATGCTAACTCCGATTTTAACGCGTAGCATGTCTACGAACTCGTAATAACATCCTCTACGACTTTCATGAAGAAAGTTTTCCCAAATTCTATACGGAAGAAAAAGTCAACTTTGGAGTCTTAAATAGTAAACGGTTACTTAAAACGGTAAAAGACCAAAATATTACCAAAGTAAATAACCGTAAAATAACTTAAGAACTGGGGCGTGACATTGATCGTGCAAAATAGAACTTTAGTGAGTGTACTCAAAATATACAAATTTTAACGGTCATATACTCATATACATATGATATATATCGTAAATACTCTATGACAATACTCAAACGTACCAAGAGAACTTGAACACTGTATTCTTCAAAGTTCAATCATATATATTTCTGAATTGCAAACTATATATGTCTAGTTTGAGAGTACTAACTAGGGCTGCCACTTGGTTTGGTAAATACCAAACCGATCGAAAACCGACCGAAAATTTATGATTTGGTAAACCGAATTTTGGTAATCGAAATCAAAAAAACCGAAACCGAGAAATACCGAAAAAGTTGGTTTGGTTTTTGGTAAATACCGAATTTACCAAAATTCTAATTATTTAAAGACTTATATTTCTAAAAACACACAGATTAATAATTTTATCTCACGTTTTCAATTGTATATACCATTTAGTAAAAAACAAGACAATGAATAGAAAAATTCAACTATACTTGGTAGCATTCGGGTCTCAATTAAAGCGATCAACTTTAATTCATTGTTACTTGTTATATAAAAACGCTCTTACCTACCCGTCTTAGTCGATTCATCACACACACGTACACATAGACAAACCCACTTAGATGACATGTAACCGCCCATGTAAAAATTTAGGAATGTTTTTACCTCTCTTGATGATAGGGCTCCCCATAGGAAGCACAAGCGTAAATAGGGTTAGCCGCCTTGATCAAGGCCAAAACATTATCAAAAATACCTGATTTTTCTACCATAGTCGTATTTCACTATATTGATCACATCATAGTTCACAAGGTTTTTGAAAATTTTGCTTCCTCTTTGTAGTTGGTTCACAAAGATGTACATATGCATATAACTTACTAAATAAGTTATACCACATTACCAGGCATGTTGTGGTTCCAATGATTACAATTCATAAAATTAAAATTCGACTGTCTGATATCATTATAGTATAATACAATTATGATAGAAAATTCAATTGTACTCAATAATGCTCGGGTCTTGATCAAAGCGGTCAACCATAATTTAACGTCACTTATTACACGAAAAAGCTTTTACTGCCCTTATGTGACTTATTTTGGTCGACTCTTCCACACACATATTTTCACATAGATGACACATAACTTGTTCATATAAAAATTTGGAAACATTTACATCCTGACTATTTCGGTAGAAAATTAAACCATACTCGATAATGTGTACTGAAATGACTATCTTTTGTATATGTATTATCAGACTCTAAAAACTCAAGTGATATTTAAATTTTATAGTTTTGTATTGTTTTGTTATATTTTGAAAATATATTTGTTGTGAAGTTTGGTAATACCGAAAAACCGACATCCGAAGTTGGTAAGATTTATCTCATACCGAAGTTTTTGGTTTGGTAATTGAAAGTCATATTTAATTACCGAAAGCTTTGGTTTTGAAGTTGGTAACACCCATTACCGATTCGAACCGACCGAGTGACAGCCCTAGTACTAACATATACCCTTTGTTACAAGATTGCAATTTCTGATGAAGACCCTTTTGAATTATATATACTGAGCTCTCCATATCCAAGAAACATTGATGGATTTACAAATTCTCTGATGAGGGATGGGCACTGTTTTGCTACATGCTATATTTGACTATGATTAAGACCCTTTCTGAATCATTTAGTCTTTGAAGCACGAACACAAATGACAAAAGTTCATAAATTCAAGAGAGAACAACTTTAGCTGTATCTCTCTTTTTAATTTGGTGCAGCTGGGCTTTGCTTAGGTAGTTCATCATTATTGAAGGGCCACCCCCAATCAAACCCAAATTTTATTTCTCTATAATAATTTGATGGAGGGGTCACTCCTCTCGTGTGGGATTAGGTTTTTTTCATTCTGATTTTCCAATTTGTACTTTATGTTTTTTTGATAGGAAAAAAGAGAGACATAGAAAATGAAAATGGGACCTATACATTACTTGATGACCCTCATCTTTCGCCAACCAAACATATATAATCACAAATTAATCATCATATAATCTTCATTAACACCAATCAATGGACTCTACTTTTAGATCATTGAAGCCATTAGTTAGATTTTTCCCGTCTTAACGTTTTATTTGTCTTGTCTTATGATTTCATTATCACAACTATTCATGAGTAGCTAATCTAAAGTTTTTGAGAAATTTTATTCACACATAGTTAAATACTAAATACACATCTCACATTTAATACACCACTAAATAACTTTATAATATTAACATTTTACTAGATACACATCTTTAAACCTCATAAACTACCCACATTCAAAATATACCAATACTACCATATATATTTTCTAAATACACATTCATTCCCTTTTTATATTATCTTGACTTAGAAAGAAAATAAAAGTTTTTTCTTTAGAAACTCAAGAGCATTCAAACTGCTCCACCATAATTGATCAATATATGCAGAATCATTTGCATATTCATTATTTTGGACGTTTTGCACCCAAACATATTTTAGATCAATGCAAAACAAATGTCAAACTAGATCACCAGTCTCTTCTGCTTGAAAACATCGAGCATGGATACTCCACTTGTTGGCAGGATAGACAATACCATTCTAAGTCTTTGTATGGTCGAAGCCAACCAAAAACCTTCATTTGCTTGGGGGAATCCATTATTATGAATCATTAAGTTCTTGCTCATGAGACCATGATTAATCCTTGATCAATTCGGTTAAAAATATGGCTATTGTCAAGTTTTAAGTTTGAAACTTCATTCATGTAGAGAGAAAAAAACGTTAAAGTGAGATGTAGTGTATTTCAAGTTTTCAATAATATTATCTAATTAATATAGACTTCTTTTGGTAATTTTTTTTTGATCAAAAGGTCATTTCATTTAAATCAGAGCAAGCAGTACAAAGACGACGCACCCCTATGAGGTCGTCAGTAAACATCGTCTTGAAGAATTGCAAGTCCTATACTAGCTAAAGCATAAGCTATGAAATCCCAAGTACACCCACCTTGTAGCGATTAAACAAGATTTTACAAATAAACTAGGATCCGTGGAAAACTATCAAATATCCTACGAATGCACTAGTCTACCTGGATCAAACTAAATTTAAACTAGGGGCTCAAGCCCAACTTTATTAGCCAAGGCCCAAACGAGGGAACCCTAGCTGATCCAGCCCATCCCCATTCGAGCCCAATTCCAATAGGAGCCAATAATGTTTCCCTAGCAGCCACCACCTTTCCGCCGACGTCATCACCATCAGAGCCGAGCATTGCCGTCATAGCCAAAATCGGAGTCTCTATGTCCATGCCATATTGATTCAAGATCTTATCGATCTCAATTGTTTCACCACCACCATCAATGCCATCACAACCACCATGAGCAAAGGGATAGAGGTCGAAGCTTGTATTAGATAAGAATTGGCGAGCCAAACCACAGTCAAAAATCACCACCGATCCACCAAAGAGATCTCTAGAGACCAGATCCGAACAGATAAAAACTCCACCATAATCCAAGAGAATAGTAAACACAGAGAGGATTAGCAGGGTGAAGCCTGCTTTGGTCTCCATTGAAAAACAATGGAGAAAGTTTGGTTGGGCTCGAAACCCTAGCAGCCGGCTAGGGAGGAGAGAACGATAGGGAGAAAACTTTTTATTCCAAAATGAATAACTTCTTTTGGTAATTTAATATACTTAACTTCTTAGATGTATAAAAAAAAAAAAAAAATAAGGTAATGTGCATTTAGTATTTAAGAGTGTGTGAATAAAATTTCTCAAAGTTTTTTTTTTTATACGGGAAAATTATAAGTTAAAACTAAAGCTGTGAGGACAATCATAATGTACAATGTCGAATAATAAGGTATTATTTGTCTTAAGGGTATGATACAAACTTAAGGGTCTGGACACGCCTTGGTTGCTTCACAAGTCCCTGATCTCAATCACAATTATGTATGAAGGATGCAATGATAAGAGCACACAGACAATGAGTTTTTCTCAAAATGATGCAAGCCACGCAACATACAGTATAATAGTTTTTGACTCAATAAAACTCAGGGTGAATGACAAAGATTTCGATGTATATATATAGAGAAAGAACTCCCCCTTTATCGGATCACCTTTTAATCACTGATTGAGAGCCATAACGAAACTGCTTTGAAAATCACAATCAGTTAGAGCAGATGTCGATTTGAAAACAAGTATATATAAAAGGTTAGCAGCCAAATATATCTTTTACAAATTAAGACTAATAAGGAAGAAAACTTTTCTCTAAGATATCTAAAATGAAATGCATTTATAATTTGTGACTGAGATCAGTTTTACTGCAGGTAAACATCATCTCTTCCCCCTTTGACTTTGCTTCTCCTAGTTTGGAATCCTTGTTTTGATGTTCTTCAGTTTTCTTTGATGAATTCTTAGCCTCCTAGGTTGAATATCGTGCCATACACTTACATAATGACATGTAGATTTGTGTATTTTTTTTGTATCCAATAACAACTCAAATACTAAAATTAATCTTTTGTGTGTTAAACTCACAACCTATCACTTACAAATGAAGATTATGTCACTATACTAAAGAGTAATGGACATATTTATGTATTTATAGTGATTATTTTCATTTGTTTTGTAGATCGATCTATTTTGTTTTTTTCAAAAACTTAAATTATTAAAATTCTTTAATCCACTCTTCAAACCATGACTATCTCTACTACGTCAATTAGGCTAGTCAACCAATAGACCACATGTTAGCCAACAAACAACTGAAATACTATAACGAGTCTCACGACCTTCCACTTACAAAAAGGAGACTCATGCCGCTGGACCAAATGGTACCGGTAGATTTATTTATTTATCAAATCTATAAATTCACAAATAATACTT
The DNA here is from genome assembly GCA_009720345.1 of Fragaria iinumae. Classification (NCBI taxonomy): domain Eukaryota; kingdom Viridiplantae; phylum Streptophyta; class Magnoliopsida; order Rosales; family Rosaceae; genus Fragaria; species Fragaria iinumae. The sequence goes on along the minus strand of CM019117.1, from coordinate 15,795,067 downwards.
ATCTCAATGACTATTTTCTCCCTTAATCATCCTAATTAACGATTTAATTAAGTGGGCCCGCCATACCTAAAAACAATATGTTACGTGCTTGTGCACGTGTGCTGTTCTGCTTCTCTTAATTTTCCATCTTTTAATTTCTGTGTCATGCGCACTCGTGTGAACCACACCCGCCGCTCACGTTAGCATTAACCCCCAACAGTAACTAAACACCCAGATCCCAACAGTAACTGTTAGGCCGTGAACAGTAAATCATCCCCCACTCTCTCTCTCTCTCTCTCAATTCTCCACAACGAGCTTAGCTAGCGTAACAGTGACAGGCTGGCCACCCCTGTCGGTGACGCTGGGGTCAAACCCACACCCTGCCATTGGTCCACGTGACCACCACGGACATCGGCACGTGTTGATCGCTCCCTCCTGGGTCCCTCCATCCCCTTCCCTCCAAATCAAGCCCCCATCATTTTCTCTTTTTTTCCTCAATAATCATTTCCTTTTCTAAATTCAAAAATAAAAAAAATAAAAACAAAACTAGATTTTCAGTGCCCATATTTGCTCATATTGGATGAGAAGCTCATCACTCCCCTAGGCCCCATCACAAGGGCCCCACTTGAATGAAAATGACGTGTAAACTGGTGGGCCCTCTTATTACCGAAAGAGAGAGAGCGTGTGACAGCGACAGACTGATCATCAACGAAGAATTTTCTCTCCAAGTGACAGCTACAAAGTTATGTACGCCCCCACGCACCAGCGGTTAAACGACACGTCGTGTGGTAGCAGCAGTACGTTCGTGGTTTTGACGCGCGGGACAGCGAGGGTGGGAAAGGTTTTTGGAGTCTTGTACGTCAGTGGAGTCAGTCTGTTTTGGTTAAATTCGGATGTCGTTAGCGGAAGTTAAAACTTTATTTGTTTTTTGCTTGCTTTTGGTGAGGAAGGGGACAAAAGTAACTGTGGTTAACTGATTGGTATCTGGTTTGGGAAATTTTTACTGCTTTGCAGCTTTGCTTTTTTGGCTTTCACCGTAGAAACAGAAAAAAGGAAAAATAGGGTAAAAGGGGGGAAGGAGATATTTGGGGGAGCTAAATATAGAATATGATGTGGGAGATTGTCACTTGGATTTTGGACGACAATGAGAGAGATTGAGAAATTTTTTTTAGTTGTAGTTCTCGTTGTGATCAAGATGTTCTTGGCATGAAGTAAGGAGAAATCTTTGGCGATCGAACGAAGTGAGTTTTTGAATCGCTTGATGTTATGATGAGTGTTGTTTTAAGAAGTGTTTTCGTGAACTAGCTTTTAGTGGCGTGTTTAGTTCTTATAAAATGAGGATATAGTATAGATAGCTCTTAGTGACGTGATTAATTCTTGTAGAATTAGGATATAGTAGAGATTTATGTCGCTTTATGAACTTGGCCGTGCGAATCAAGACTCTTCTTATTTGGTAGTTTTCTCTTTCTTTTTTTTTTTTTTTTTTTTTTTTTTTTTTGCAACAGCTAAGTTGTGACATGAATTCATAAATAAATTATCATTTCTACTTGATGTCAGCTTTTTCATCGATTACCCAGTGTGCTATTGTTGTCGTTAGTTTCCGACAAAAGCTTTTCTACAAATTATCTTTCTCACGTATCTTGTTTTACGTCAATAAATTATTCCTCGTACATTAAAGAGTCACTTTATGTAATAAAATGAAAAATCTTACGTCACCAAGATAAACTACATGCAACTAAGCATGGGCGTCTAGACCCAATAAAAAGCCTGATTTAGTTTGGGTTTTATCTTAAAGATACTAATTTCAATGATATGATCTTATTAACTCCTTAGAAGTTTGAGAATTGTGTATTTTTTTAGGCGAAGTATTACAACTTCAACAATGACCTAAGGTTCATGATATAATTATACTTTTGTAGTCCAAAAGTTTAACTCACTCTCTATACTATCTTATAAATGATAAATTTTAATATGATTATCTCATAAGGGAAGTCCTTCTAATGAGGACCCTTAAGTTGATGACTTGTTGAAGACTTTTCGGCTTATCCCACATTTCAATCTTATATCCACATCTTAACCGTTCAGTTTATAGATATTCATGAGTAGATCATTTATCCAAATTTTCAGCTATATTGAAAATTGTTAAGACATTCATAAGAGTGATTTATCAATTATGAACTTGAACGGTTCATATTTGACAGATTTTGTTCGTCCATTAATTTGACATAGTTTGTTATCCTAACGAACACCAATTTGGCTGAAAATTTATAGAAATGATCTATTCATATAAACCTAAAAACTAAACGGATGAGATGTCAAAATGTGATAGAAAAATTGGTCTTTTAAACCATAAACCGAAAAGTCCTCAACTAGTCCTCAACTCAAGAGTCCTCACTAGAAAGACTCCCATCTCATAAGACCAAATTTTCGTCCAATGTATAAACCACTTTTTCATTTGTATTGTTTTGTTAACAAATTCGTCATTTTTCTTGAAAGTTAGGAAGGGTTTTTCAGACCGTGAAAAGAAAAACATAGGGTTTCTATAGGGATCCTGACCCTATGATTTTGTTTAGAAAATTGAAATTTTGGAATATTCTTTTACCTTGAGCTTTCTGTTAAGAGTATTTTCAGACAAAATAGAAAAAGAAAAGGAATCACATTGATTTCCTCAACGTCACAAAATTTTCACCTGAGATTTATGTTGTCATAAATACCCTCAGAGACTAAAGCCTACCACAGTCACCAATAACGGGCATTTATGTACTTGTAACAGTAAGTACTAGTCTCTAGACTCACTACTAGATTTACTGCTAGATCCACAACACAACAACCGTTGGTACAGTCAGTACAGTCAATTCTGCTCCACCCAGTTCAATCCTGACCGTCAAAATTTACTGACGGACATATTCATTGCCTACGTGGACCCCCACGTAAGGTCACACACTGCGTTTACATACGGTTAATAATTATACACAGCCGGTATACTTACTTTGCATCTAGAGCGCGTGTAAGTCAGATATACCGCGCTGTTTCGAGCGTGAAAGTATGCAATGGGGTGCGTTTTTACTTATTACATCTTTGGATCAAATTATACACGTTTCCGGGGCCACAGTCTTGTGGCTACACGAGCGTGGCTGGCTTACCAACGAGGTTTTTTTTAATTTTTTAATTTTTTTTAATAAAAATATATCACTTAATTTCCAATTCGAGTTATCATTAAAAATAGGAAATATTTAAAACTCAATCAACATTTTACGAGGATAATATAAAAATTACGAGGTACAATTTGATCTAGTGACATAAGTCTCCTCTTTATAAGTGGGAGGCCGTGAGCTCGTTTAACAACAAACTCATTGTAGTATTTGAGTTGTTTAACTGATCAAATATATATATACAGGCTAGATCAGGAGCGGACGTCTGCATAGCCTTTAAAGTGTGGACGTCCCTCTATTCTTCACCGGACGACGCCGATGACGGTGCTCCTCAATCAGTCACTTAATTTCCAATTCGAGTTATCATTAAAAGTAGGAAATATTTAAAACTCAATCAACATTTTACGAGGATAATATGAAAATTGCGAGGTACAATTTGGTCTAGTGACATAAGTCTTCTCTTTATAAGTGGGAGGCCGTGAGCTCGTTTAACAATAAACTCATTATAGTATTTGAGTTGTTTAACTGATCATATATATATATACAGGCCGGATCAGGAGCGGACGTCCGCACAGCCCTTAAAGTGTGGACGTCCTTCTGTTCTTCACCGGACAGCGCCGACGACGGCGCTCCTCAAATATATATTTCATCAAGATTGATGATCGTTTGAGTTTTCGTAATCGTTATTTACACAAACAGTTATGGTTAGACAAATTTATGATCTGTTCATTGATTTGATCTAATTCAGTACCCAAACGATCATCAATCTTGATGAAATTTTGTAGGAACGATCTATACATTAGTATCAATAATTTGAACGATGGAGATGTGGAAATATAACAAAAAAGTGAGTCAAATAAGGAACTTCACACTATAGTTTCAGAGCGAAGCTTCGCTCTGGATAGGAACTATATATATATATATATATATATATATATATATATATATATATATGTATGTATATATGTATGTCTTTCAAATTAGGACCTCCTTACCTTAACTAAGGTACACATTTTCTTAATTTGACCCACTTTTCGATCATAGCCAGCTAATATCTAGATATACATGACTTGATCATCTCTGCAAATTTTCAGCTAATTTGATTATCTTTAACGTATCGAAAATGTATTAAATCAATGAACGAACGAAATTTGTTCATCCTGAACCGTATATTCTTTTAATTCTAAATCACAGTTTTGAATGCTTTAACGATTATCAATTAGTGTGCCGACGCGGACGTCGGGCTTTAAAGGGCGGTGGATTGTGATGACCTAACTAGGCAAGCAAGCTAGTAGGTACATCCGTCCTACATCGCCCGGGGGAGACAAGTTGCTATGCTTATATGTGCAGAGCTAGCACCTTACATCGAGACGCGTTTTGAGGTGAAACCTCAAGAGCAAAACCGTGAGGGTCGTTGGGCCCAAAACGGACAATATCTCAATGGACTGGGCCGGGCTGTTACATGGGTTTCTTTCGGCATGAATAATAATACACAGTCTAGGCTTCTAGCATAAATCATACTAATATTGAAACCTTAATACTATGTTCCTCTTGATGAAGAACGACCATCCACTTCTGTTCTATTTATATTTCTTTCTCGCCGTCGTAATACGGGTCGTGGTTGCGGGTCGACGATCGTCTATCCGGGTCTAAGAAGTTCGGCCCTTCGTGCGTGTGATCTGGTGCACCTGATCACATTCAGCAATATGTGTATTCAATCTAAATAGGCCTAAAAATGTGTAAAGATGATATATTTGTATATATCTAGAAGCTGAACGGTTAAGATGAGAAAATATGATCGAAAAGTGGGTCGAATAAAGACATCCGTACCTTAGCTAAGATAAGGAGGTCCTTACCTGATCAACATTATATATATATTGAATCTCGACATAATTCTTAATATGATGGTATAGATTGAAATGTTCTTACAACTGAATGGTAGATGCATGTAAAAGTCCAAACAAAATGAGTTCGATAGACGGTTTGGACCAAAACTACACGTAAATAAGTTAAGGTGACAAGAATCAAACGAAATAAAGGGTAAGGATGAAAATGTAAAGTCGATTAAAAATCGATGATATCGTGCACCGTAACTTTCTAAACATTATATAATCGAAACCAAAATGTAAAGTGATAGTTCATTAAATAAAAATTTGACTGAAAGACAAGTTCTAGTCATCTTTTGCCTCGCACTTCCGAGGTCAAAAAAGAAAAAAAAAAACAAATCATAGAATAGTTATTTTCAAGACTCTTGTTTTATTTTTATTTTTTATAAGTTCTTAAAGATTTACAAATCATAGAAATCATAGAAGAGTTATTTTCAAGACTCTTTTTGTATTTATTTATCTTTTTTTTTCCTTTTTTTTTTTTTTTTTAAAGAGTGAATTGTAAATTATAGAGGGAAAAAACTTGGGTGACAAGGTCTAGTCACTAGTACGTGACCAACACCAATGAAAAAATGACATGTGGCCAAAAAAAACAATTAAATATAAATATCAATTACTAATAACCTCCTGTAGTGTCCTTAAAGTTAAACATAAATTCTTCAACAGGACACGTATTCCTTTCTCATTGATGTTAGTTACTTACAAGTAACCATACCTGGTTACCGAAGTCGAGTCCATTACAGAGTGTGTGTGTTGATTATCCTTAACTAAAACTTGGAATGAGGTCACCTATCAGATAAAATCTACATGGGTACTTGTATATCTAAGTTCAATAAATTAGTGATCTAGAGCTAAAACAATAGACAAAACCCCACTTAATACTTTATTAAAAAGATAAAAAAGCGGGAGCAATAAATTAAGAGATGGAATCTTGATAAATTGACAGTGATGGATCTATCTATGTTTTTCCCATATCACGTACGCGCAAAAAGCCAGAAAAGCTAGAGAGACAAGCTCATAAAAATTATAGTTCCATGATATTTTTTTTTTTGGATAATTCCATGATATAGATAGAGAGAATAATCACACTCATTTTCCCTCCATTACTTAATTAACACCCTCCCTTCATTCTTAGAGAAACAAAGAAACCATTTTCTCAGAGAGCTAAGATTAATTATAATAGAGCAAAGCAAAGCAAGTTTGTAATTGCAGACAAAGAGCCAGAGAAGACTGAGATAGAGAGAGAGAAGAAGAAGAGGGTCACATGCCATGTGAGTAACCTGGCCTGTGTCCAATCCTTCCCACTTTGATAAATACCCTCCTTACCTTCCTCTCTCAGACTTTTGACCCTCTCTCTCTCTCCTCTTCCCCTTTCTCTCTCTACAAACCCAGCTCAGGTTCTCAGAGCTTCTTCAATGGCAGAGCTCAGCACCTAGACCACAACCCATCTCTTAATTTCTAGCACCCAAATCAGATAAAAGATGAAACCCCACAGACCCATTTCACCACCCTTCTTTCTTCTTCTTCTTCTCTTCTTCCTCTCTGCAACTCCTTCTTCTGCAGCTTACAAAGACTCCCAGAACCTCCTCAGCTTCAAATACTCTCTCCCCAAACCTACCCTTCTCTCCAATTGGCTCCCTGACCAAAACCCATGTCTGTTCTCCGGCGTCTTCTGCAAACAAACCCGAGTCTCCTCCATCGACCTCAGCCTCATCCCCTTGTCCACCAACCTCACTGTTGTCTCCACTTTCTTGATGACCATTGATTCTCTTCAATCCCTCACTCTCAAATCCACGGCCCTCTCCGGCCCGGTTTCTTTTCCGGCGAAATCCAAGTGCAGCCCTCTCCTCACCTCCATAGATCTTGCTCAGAACACCTTGTCCGGCCCAATCTCTACTCTCTCCAACTTGGGCTCCTGCTCCGGTTTAAAGTCTCTTAACCTCTCCTCCAATCTACTCGATTTCAATGTCAAAGACTCGACGCCGTTCGGCCTCTCGCTCCATGTCCTCGACCTCTCCTTCAACAAGATTTCCGGCCCCGCCGTGCCGTGGATCCTATCCAACGGCTGTGCTGAGCTCGTGCAACTAGTCCTCAAGGGCAACAAGATCACCGGGGACATGAGTGTCTCCGGGTGCAAGAAGCTCGAGATTCTTGATTTCTCCTCGAACAATTTCACCGGCGAGATTCCATCGTTCGGCGACTGCTTGGTTCTCGACCGCCTCGACATCTCCGGGAACAAATTATCCGGCGACGTCGCAAATGCTCTCTCTTCCTGCAGCCACCTCACGTTTCTCAACCTCTCCATCAACCATTTCTCCGGCCCGATCCCGGCCGTTCCCGCCGAGAAGCTTAAGTTTCTTTCCCTCTCCGGGAACGAGTTCCAAGGTGCAATTCCACCCAGCTTGCTGGGTTCATGTGAGTCGCTACTGGAGCTTGATCTTTCGATGAACATTCTCTCCGGTACTGTTCCCGACGCATTGAGCTCGTGTGCTTCGCTGGAGACTCTCGACATTTCCGGCAACTTCTTCACCGGCGAGTTGCCCGTGGAGACTTTATTGAAGCTCAGCAAGTTGAAGAGCCTGTCTCTTTCTCTCAACGATTTCGTCGGCACTCTGCCGCGTTCTCTCTCCAAGCTTGCGTATTTGGAGAGCTTGGATCTCAGCTCGAACAATTTCACCGGTTCTATTCCGAGCTGGCTCTGTGAAGATCCCGGGAACAGCTGGCAGGAGCTGTATCTTCAGAACAACAAGTTCAGCGGGACTATTCCTCCGTCCATTAGCAACTGTACTCAGCTTGTCGCGCTAGATTTGAGCTTCAATTATCTCACTGGCACCATCCCTTGGAGCTTGGGGTCATTGTCGAAGCTGAGAGACTTGATCATTTGGTTGAATCAGCTCAGCGGGGAGATTCCGCAGGAGCTGATGTATCTCGGGTCACTGGAGAATCTTATTCTCGACTTCAATGAGCTGACCGGGACGATGCCTGTTGGGCTGAGCAACTGCACCAACTTGAGCTGGATTTCGCTGGCGAACAACAAGTTGAGTGGCGAGATTCCTGCCTGGATTGGGAAGCTTCCGAAGCTGGCGATACTTAAGCTCAGTAACAACTCGTTCTATGGGAACATTCCCCCGGAGCTGGGTGACTGTAAGAGCTTGATATGGTTGGATCTCAATACAAACCTGTTGAATGGTTCAATCCCTCCTGGGCTTTTCAAACAGTCTGGCAACATTGCGGTGAATTTTGTTGCTTCCAAGACGTATGTGTATATCAAGAATGATGGAAGTAAGGAGTGCCATGGAGCGGGGAACTTGCTCGAGTTTGCTGGGATAAGGCAAGGGCAATTGACCAGGCTATCGACGAGAAACCCCTGCAACTTCACTAGAGTTTATAGAGGTATTCTCCAACCAACATTTAATCACAATGGGACGATGATTTTTCTTGATATTTCACATAATAGGTTATCCGGTAGCATTCCAAAAGAGATTGGGAGTATGTACTATCTCTATATTCTGAATTTGGGCCATAATAATATATCCGGAGCGATTCCAGAAGAGCTTGGGAAATTGAAGGACCTTAACATTCTTGATCTCTCGAGCAACAGCCTTGATGGAAGCATTCCTCAGACTTTGGTTGGCCTCTCCATGCTGATGGAGATTGATTTGTCAAACAATCATCTGTCTGGAATGATTCCAGATTCAGGGCAGTTTGAGACATTCCCTGCTTACAGATTCATGAACAATTCAGACCTTTGTGGCTACCCATTAAGTCCCTGTGGAGCTGCTTCTGGGGCAAATGGAAATGGGCACCAGAAGTCTCATCGACAAGCGTCCTTGGCAGGCAGTGTGGCAATGGGGCTACTGTTCTCCCTTTTCTGCATCTTTGGTTTGCTTATTGTTTTAATTGAAACCAGGAAAAGGCGGAAAAAGAAGGATTCAAGTCTTGATGTTTATGTGGACAGTCGTTCCCACTCGGGTACTGCCTGGAAGCTAACAGGTGCCCGAGAAGCATTGAGCATTAACCTTTCCACATTTGAGAAGCCACTTCAAAAGCTCACGTTTGCAGATCTTCTTGAGGCTACCAATGGTTTCCACAATGACAGTCTTATAGGCTCTGGTGGTTTTGGTGATGTATACAAGGCCCAATTGAAGGATGGCAGCATTGTAGCCATCAAGAAATTGATCCATATCAGTGGACAAGGTGATCGTGAATTCACTGCTGAAATGGAAACTATCGGGAAGATCAAGCACCGAAACCTTGTTCCGCTCCTTGGATACTGCAAAGTAGGAGAAGAACGGCTTTTAGTTTACGAGTACATGAAGTATGGGAGTTTAGATGATGTTTTACATGACCAGAAGAAAGGTATCAAGCTGAGTTGGTCTGCAAGGAGGAAGATTGCCATTGGGTCTGCAAGGGGACTGGCCTTTCTTCACCACAATTGCATTCCTCACATCATTCATAGGGACATGAAATCGAGCAACGTCCTGCTCGATGAGAACTTGGAAGCCAGGGTCTCTGATTTTGGAATGGCAAGGCTTATGAGTGCAATGGACACTCATTTGAGTGTGAGCACTCTGGCAGGCACACCTGGTTATGTCCCTCCAGAATACTACCAGAGCTTCAGATGTTCTACAAAAGGTGATGTTTATAGTTATGGTGTAGTATTGCTCGAGCTGCTAACAGGAAGACGTCCTACAGATTCAGCTGATTTCGGTGACAATAATCTTGTTGGTTGGGTGAAACAGCATGCTAAATTAAAAATAAGTGATGTTTTTGATCCAGAGCTCATGAAAGAGGACCCGACCCTAGAGATTGAGCTGTTGCAGCACTTAAAGGTAGCTTCCGCCTGTTTGGATGATAGGCCATGGCGCCGCCCCACGATGATTCAAGTCATGGCAATGTTCAAGGAGATCCAAGCAGGATCCGGAATGGATTCCCAGTCAACCATAGCCACCGACGATGGAGGTTTTGGTGCAGTTGAGATGGTTGAGATGAGCATAAAAGAAGACCCCGAACCGGGCAAGCAGTAGCTTCAAAGCTTAAACCAATTTTCAAGTGAATTCGTTGGAAGAAAGAAGAACCAAGGTGGGGATGATGATGTGCCATAAGTCTCCCCAAAAGTTTTCCCTCTTCTTTCCAACTTCAAATGCTGCGGAGCTGCTTCTGTATGTGTACCAGTTAATGTATGTAATCTTTTCATTTTATACATAGGAGGTTGTTTAACTTGTTATAAATGTGTATATAAACAGCTTCAGTTGCTTTATGCTTTAAACTTGATTCTCAGTTCATCTTCATATTCAGATAAATTTCTCAAAACAGAAGTAGTTGCATCCCTGACCTCATTGATATGACTAACCGGACAATCTTTTTGGCACTTTCCTCCTAGATTAGCCAAGCTGATTTGTTTGCATTACTCTATTCTGGTACCCCAACGTTTACTCAATTATATTGATGCAGCATGCCATAACCATGTGCCCTGTGATATAATACCAAGAACAAATTTATACTTATTCCATGTACTAAAACTGAGCTCGGAAACTGAGTTCGGATTTGAACAGTACCCATGGGGACCGAAACGACGGTTCTGTCACTGTTTTTTTGTTTAATTACAACTCTTACCTGTGAGGTTAAAATGACGATTTCGTCCTTGTTTTTTGTTTAATTACAACTCTGCCATTATGGAATCGAAATGATGGTTCTGTCCCTGCTTTTTTGTTTAATTACAACTCTTACCTGTGGGGCTAAAATGACGTTTTCGTCCCTGTTTTTGTTTAATTACAACTTTGCCATTGAGAAACTTCATGAAATGACTGTGTTACCCTTCAGTTGTTGCCCAATATCAATTTTGCCATCTTCTTACACGTTGAAACCCCTCGGTTCGACGCGGGTAAAAATCGTAGCACAATACTAATAACCAACACCATCTAGGTTACTGATATTTATCTTCCATGTACGGCAGATGTCTCAAGTTCGAAGTTATAGAAACAAATAGAAATAGTCGAGAAATTGTTTTCTCCTTTGTGTATTGACTTTGTTAGAACAACGAATACGACGAAATGTGGATCGAAATTGTAAAATACATAACATGCAAACCGAAAATGCAATCGGACCAAAAATACATTGCATTTCTCTGTCAATTCAGATTCCGAAAGAACAAAAATCAAACAAGCAAAATATTAACATCAACACAGACGTGTGGCACACATCAAACTCACGAACCCACCAAAAGGACTGTGTACATGAATGCAGAAAATCCCTAGTTACAAAACAAGATTACGAGGGTACGTAGCTAGTGGACCATTTTCTCTCTTAATCTGAATCCTTCTTGATCCCAACCTAGACATTTTCATAGCAGAAGAGCTCTTTCACCATTCCCATCTGTGCCTGGTATGGACCATTTGGTGAGGGAGGACAAGTCCCAATCCCATAATTGCAAAACGTAAGCGCAAAATTGGCATGCTCTCAAAGCTGTCAAGCACTTTGTATTCAACGTTTTCATCCTTTCCAAACAAGATCCATAAACAAATAGAAATTTGTCTGGTTTTCTTCGACAATGTGCAATGGTGTATCACACGTGCTCTGGGTCTTGAAGATCATATAGTTTTCTGCCATCCAGCTAGGAAAATGTGTTCCTCTAATTTAAGCACATAGAATACAACCCCCAACCTCCAAGAGGAAAATAAAATACAAACGTTGCCTTGAGGAACATTATCAAATATCAACTTGTGATGTTTGAGATCTTGACTCGATCACCACGGGGGGATGATAAGGGTCTTATTTTATGTCTTGCATGTAAAATGAAGAGAGTTTAAGCAAACTGGAATTTGCTAGAGTTCTTCGGGTTCTATGACTTCTATCCCAACGGAATGCAATCGGTTAGGGTCGTCTATGTATGCATTCACTTGATCTTTGCAAAACCCCATCTTGATTCGCCAACTTCTATTGCCAGAAGCACCATGATCAGTACCATCAACCCAGTTTGTTTCCATAACGTACTGAAAGAGAATAACCACGAGACAGACTGACAGAGTAGGCCTCGTCCCTCGCCTTCAACTCAGTCCCGTCGAGAGAGGGAGGCCATGAAACTACAAAGGAAAAAAAAAAGAAAAAAAGATAAGCTTATTTTTTTTAACCTGTTTCGATCACTTATAGAAAAAGAAAACCATTGTTCCATCAAACGAGAGACATTTTCCAACTTATTAATAACGGATGGATGCAATTTGATGATCAAATCCTCATAAACCCACAAACACGGCCTTCATTTATACGTACGTGGACAATATGTATTGAAATACACTGAGTCCGTGTGACTGTAAAATATACACACGCTGGATAATTTGTACTGATATCATGATAAAAGAATATAAACTTCACATACGAAATCAATCTTTATGAACTTATGCAATTTCTCACTTTTTCCATGTGAGATTCATACTCATAACACATTATGCATTGTGACAATTTTTCAGGTCATACATGCAGGCGACTTATATAGGTAATGTGGAAACCGTGTGGTTGTCTGACACGTACGCACACGAGTGAGACACCCGCGCGCTCTGGTACTTCATTCATATATAAAACCAAATAACAATATATAAGCAACTCAACACTGATTAACTTCAAAGCCTAGATTTGTGGTTGATCCGATTATACGTAAGTCGTTTCGATTTAATGACTTAAAAGGGAGAAAAAAAATTCATCTATAAACCTTAATATTTCCAAGCATATCGTGAAGTCTTCCTCACCAATCAATACACACACACACACACACGAAAACGATATGAAGCGGACGTCCCTCCGTTCTCCACCGTCCGGCGCCGGCGCCGGCGCGCCTCCACCCGAGCGGACACCAGAGGCGTCCCCGACCACTTTCCCTTCCCGGCGAGTCCGCCGAATTCTAGTTTTCTGGTGAGATTGACCTTGTCTGAAGTTTTGGGTGGAGGTTGCTGCCCAGACCTTCAAATCGATCTCGCCGGAAAGGGAAAGTGGTCGGGGACGCCTCTAGTGTCCGCTCGGGTGGAGGAGCGCCGTCGCAGGCACCGGACGGTGGAGAACGGAGAGACGTCCGCACTTTAAACCCAGTGTGGACATCCACTTCATATCCGGCCTATATATATATATATATATATATATATATATATATATAATGGAATGATTTCTACTGTTGCAATATTGTTTTTGGACCAAATCATGCAGAGGAATTTATTAGAGTTAATAATTTAATGAAAAAGAAATCTAGAACAAGGAGATTTAGGAGAGGGATGGATAGTGCCGAATGGTTGCGATTGAAAGTGAAGGGGCCAACTGGTATTGTCTGTGGGTTTGCCCTACAACGTCGCCCTCTCTAATACAGTGATGTTCTTCTCCAGTCCCACTTAAAAAAGATCTAATTAGGATTTAGGAGGGACATTTCATACACCCTTCAATCTAGATTAATGAGAATTAGGGGATGATATAGTTTTGGAACCTCAATATCGATCTTCTCGTGCAAAACTTTTGGTTCCTCGATCGCAAGAAGATGATGTGCAGACGAGGGACAAATTTTCTGTCTATGCATCGTATTCTTATTCTTATTGTATCAAGGTGACTTAGGTTTTGAATTTCTGTAAATTTTCATATTAACAAAGAGGTAATATACTAATAACATATACTTCAAAAAGTTGGCTTTGACTCTGTTAGGGTTTCTCCCTAGCTAGCCGGAAAAGTATTCAAGCACTCTGAGAATGGCAGCGTCTTCCCTTCTAGCGGAGGAAACACGTGGTGGTGGATCTTGAGGGGGGCGCCTAGAGTTGATCGATGACCCTGGTTTCTTCTTGTGTGTTCGATGCTTATCAAAGAAGTCGGTGATGGCGCCTAGAGTTGATCGATGACCCTGGTTTCTTCTTGTGTGTTCGATGCTTATCAAAGAAGTCGGTGATGGTGCCGGCTTTGATGGCGGCGTTGTCGGGAGTTTGGCGATTGAAAGATAAGGTGGTGATTCATGAAGAGGCCGGAAGGTGGGATCTTCGAGTTTCAATTCAATGAACAAGAGAGGAGAAGAACCGGATTCTTCACGGATACCTTTCGTTTTTCAACAACTCCATGCTGATGTTGACGGAGTATGACGGCGTTAACGATCTGAAGGATGTTTCGTGGAACTTTTTTGAGGTCTAGGTACCGGTGTCGGTGATCGACATGCCTTCATTTTATTATGCGCAACGAGAAGGTTTTGATCCGGGTTGAAAACATATTGGGGTCATACATATGTTCAGATTGATCAGTTGGCGTTGCAAAGGAAGGACACCATCTGAAAAATATGTTTGCTTCACGACGTGAGGCAGCTGGGAAAGAAAGTTGATAAAGGTTTTTTGTGTTGTAGTATTTTGTTTATTACTTTGTTTAATGAAAAAAGAGAGTAGAGTATCTATTTTGTGATATCACAGTTTCATTGATCAATAATATCCTTTAGCATTCCAAAGTTTAGTTTGTAACCCTATTTAAGTGAATCAACTTCATGGAGCGGATTTTACATACCAAGCAGGTGCACTTGCATCATTAATGTGTAAGCGCTCAAATCGCCGTTTGAGAAGATCGAATGAAGACTACTGACCATAAATTTCTTTCTTTCAATTTCATTTTTGACTCTTATTTCTTTTTTTCAACATCTTCTTCGACCTAGTGTTCTCACCTCCTTAGTTGGAAATACTTGAGACTATTTTTTTAGGGTTTCAATTTTGTTAACGATATTAATATATATGCATGTAGTGCGACATAAATGACCGAATCAAAATACTGAATATTAGTTACTCGGTTTACCTGCACCTTAGTGCATAAATTTTTTTTCGCAAACTTCATAGCTAAATGTTTAAACTATAACTTCATGCAACAAACTGTGTCCTTGGAGAACAGTGGAGAAGGGTGTCATAGAGAATTCCTTACGAAACGTAAGACCTTGAAATTAGGGTTTAAGGGTTGCGAGTCACGAGGGACCACGTGGTCGTCTCCGGTGGCTCGGGGTCTGCATGCATTCTAGGGTTTGTGGCTCCTCCTTTTAACGCATATTATATTTTTGTAATTAATTTAGGGCAAAAAATGGGGGGATCAATCAAAATCCATGTAGTTAATTTGGAAGTATACGACTACAATACGATGCTGCATCATACATTAGTGAGAGCTAGATAACCAAATTAAGAGGTTTAACGCATAAGTTAGTAGGTCTCACGAGATCCTGTTGTTTATGTGTTTCTGCCTCGATCAATTTGTTTTGATTTCCAAAGCCAAGCTTTGTTTAATAGAGCTAGCTTTGTCTTGTAACAATTGGCATGGAATGGAGGAGGAAGTAGAGGAGTAAGAAGTTGGTGCAATAGGAGTCGATGAACGTGAGCAACTTGGTAAAGGTGGCATGGAATGGAAACATAGGTGAGTGAGTATTCTAGTTTGCCCCAACGTGCAAGTCCCTCTCCCTATAGTCTTTGAATATTCTTGACACTGTTAGTGAACTGTTGTTTACTAATATTAGATATATCGCAATATCTAATATATCTAGTCTTTCATGTATTGTTTGGTCCGCGAAAAAATAAGCAACAACAAAGGTAAATTGTTCATTTTTTGCTTAGGGATGCAAAAGAAAATGAAATACTTTACCAAATGAAGAGAAAATAGAAGGAACGGTTCATTTCAAAATTCAAAAGACCAATTTTTTCCCATTTATTATTCACATAATATTATTTTGGAAGCCCTTCTAGTGAGGACTCTTAAGTTGAGGACTTGGTGATGACTTTTCAGTTTATGGTTTGAAAAACCCAATTTTTGATCACATTTTGACATCTCATCCGTTCAGTTTTTAGGTTTATATGAGTAGATCATTTCTACAAATTTTCAGCCAAATTGGTGTTCGTTAAGATAACAAACTAGATCAAATTAATAGACGAACCAAATTAATCAAATATGAACCGTTCAAGTTCATAATTGATAAATTACACTTATGAATGCCTTAACAATTTTCAATATAGCTGAAAATTTGGAGAAATGATCTACTCATAAATACCTATAAATTGAACGGTCAAGATGTGGATATAAGATCGAAATGTGGGATAAGCTGAAAAGTACTCAACTTAAGGGTCATCAATTATTTGCTATAATTAACAACTTTTCAGATATTTTTCTTATATTACCAAACACTAGAACGTAGGTTTTTAAAGAAATTTCATTTCCATTCTCGCGGGAAAGAAAACCAAACTGGACCTTGTTGTTATTAACCAATTCAAACGAGACCTTATGTTGATGTAATAGGATTGGCACTACAGTTTGAAGATGAAAACCGATCCATAAAGCCTAAACAATGGATGAGACCTTAATTACAGTACCTTACGTAGCATAACTACCGGCCGAAAGTAAATTCAGAATTTACATAACCTGAACAAATAACAAATAACTATCTGGCTAAGACTTACTTTTAGTAATTAATCAACACAACAGGATTTCATTCCATTACGAACGTGATTCAGGCGCAAGTATACAATATAGCCAAACGTGCATCTGGTAATTGCCAACGAATAAATATATACAGAATCTGCAATGAACTATCATATATAAACCCTCGATGTTTAGCTCAGTTGAGATTATACACAATACAAAAGGTACATCGATCGTACCATTCATATAGACATGTAGGTCCGTAAACATAATTCCAATCAAGATGCTCTCACAGTTTTTGTATCACTCTATTAATTATTAATCACAAACTTTGAGAGAGTTCCATATTACGATCACCAACATATATATTTGAAATTGTTAGAGAGAGCCAAATTGTGGTTTTCAAATTTGCATGCCAGCTACCAAAGAAGTAGCAATAATAATATTGTATATGTATTGCATGTTTCTTGGGTCAATGGTAATAGTTTAACTCCTACGATCTGTCTA
This sequence comes from Fragaria iinumae, assembly GCA_009720345.1. NCBI lineage: Eukaryota > Viridiplantae > Streptophyta > Magnoliopsida > Rosales > Rosaceae > Fragaria > Fragaria iinumae. The sequence goes on along the minus strand of CM019117.1, from coordinate 15,778,152 downwards.
ATTCCAAGTGTATCGAGTTGGCAAAACAAATAAAAACCCTAATTTTCTTGTAGCCACTGGAATGATGTGCATGCCCCCCTTGTAGCATAAAACAAAAACAGCATGACATGCATCCATTCCCGATTTATTCCCTTTTAAAAACGAGCAAATGAACTGAAACATAATTCAAAAAAAACTTCTCATTTGAAACTGTGAAAGAAGATCTGATGATTCCAAGCCCTACTCAGACGATAATTAAATCATGATTCTGTATAACCTTGATTATTAGGGTTTAATTATTTAGACCCAAGTTCTAACTTCCAGCTTCATCACTTAATATGATTAGATTATGATCAAGGATGGATCACAGGTAACATACATTATATACAAACATCATGTACGTTTTGTTTTGGCCAGTAAATAATGGGGGGATTTGTCCAAAAAGAAGAAGATCGATGAAAGTATATGATGAGGTGGGGCATGAAATATTTAGGTAAATTTTCATACATATAAAGCAAATGGATTATTCTTAGATTTCTCATTCAATTTATGTTCTATGCCAGTCATTTGGTTTTGTCTTATGTCATGCATGATTGGTGGAGAAGTTTATTATGATGGGCTCCAAAGTTGCACAAAAGTTTCACAGGTTTTGATTGACCCTTTCGAGAGGAAACGGAAACTGGAAAGTAGTGATAATGGAATTCCAATCTGAGAAAATCAGTGAAAGTCTGTAGGGATGCAGACAATACCAAAATAATGGTACTTTGGTTCGAAGAATATATATCAATGACAATGCATCCTGGTTTCAGTACCATGCATTGGAAAGTGAAAGCTGCTAGCTAGCTCTTCTTCATCATCGCAATCTATTGCTGCCCCTTGATGATCTCAGACATTATATTTTCTGTAGCAAGGTGATGAAAGACTATCTGCTACTGAGAAAAAGTCAGAAATTAAACGAAGACGTACCATCTGGTTTTTTGTTGCCTCATGTATATAGGCTAGTCACGGAGGACTGGTATAAGACCAATTTGGCATGTAGATTAATTTAGGCCGGCCTGTACCAAGTCTATGCAAATAGTCTAAACATAGTTCACTGAGAAATTTGTCAATTAAGAGGAAATGCAGAAGAGAAATTTTATTCACACACTCCTAAATACTAAATACACATACCTTTTTTTTATACTTCTAACATCAAAGAGTTTAAATATATCAAATTACTAAAAGAGGTCTATATTAATTAGATAATATTATTGAAAACTTGAAATACACTACATCTCACTTTAACGTTTTCTTCTCTCTACATGAATGAAGTTGTTTTGGCCACGATCCTCAGCAGGGGAAGAGAGACGGTAGCAGTCAATGTTTCTAGGGAATGCGGGGCGTGCCACCTCGCGGACGAGGAAAGGAAGTGGGGTGCGGACGAGGAAGTTACAAGCACAAGGCAATTTGATACTCACGGTGTCGCGAGCAGAGCAACCAGAGAGAGATCAGAGGTGATCAGAGTAGAGTCCGAAAGGGCTATGAGAAACCTAGGCGGCGGCGCGCTTAGGGTTAGGGTTTTTCGAGAGGCTCGAAAGTATCAACTAGGTTGAAAGTTTGTTTGTATTGTTGTTTGTGTTTTTGAGAGTGTGTCTTGTAAGCATTCAAGCCCCTTTATATAGTAGCTTGCCTTCTGCCAGAAGAAACATAATCATAGTCCAATTCGGACTCTGAAACAGAATACCACAAGGACATTGCTTCATTCGCGTGAACCAACCATCTGCGTGACGCGTGTCCAGCCGCGTGATTGACTCTGCCTAGGCTACTGCTTTCGCATTGCCAACTGTAGAGTCCTACGCGAACTCAACCACGGACATCCTTATCTCGCGAGGTGCTACAGTCCTTGTCACATTCCGCCCCGCGCACCTCCGAAGCTCGCGACTTTGAATGGGCTTTACATTAAAACGGGCCATAGGTATTGGCCCAGATGCTATCCAAAACTTATTGCGAGTCTTGGACCAAAATATCACCTCGCGTAGTACATCTACTCATGCATCCAGCTCGCATGCAACTCAAGTCACTGTTTTGATATGTGCGAACTCTGCTATCCAACTCGCATGATCTCGCTGGCGGGCCATCACTTGTGAATCCAATATTATTCGAGCTCGCCGGCGTGTCGTGGACTATGAATTTAACTAATATTCACATAGACAATTACTGTCCAGTAAAATATTAATTTGGGTGTAAACATTGCCCCCCAGCCTCAAAGTCATGTATGTCAAAAATGACTGAAGAGGTTTATGTTCATGCTGCTCCAAAGCCACTGGTATTGGCTCGGGTCATACAAAATGAGTGTGAGTAAACAAGCCTGTGAATAGGCCTTGAAACCCAAGCACCCAGCAAAACATTGTAGCGAACTGCTGTACGATTCACCTAGTACCATGTAGAATTGATACTCATGAACTTAACATAGCTAGGCATCTTGGTCTTGAGCTGTCACGCCCCGGTTCTTAAGTTATTTTACGGTTATTTACTTTGGTAATATTTTGGTCTTTTACCGTTTTAAGTAACCGTTTACTATTTAAGACTCCAAAGTTGACTTTTGCTTCGGTTTGGAATTTAGGAAAATTTTCTTCATAAAAGTCGTAGAGGATGTTATTACGAGTTCGTGGACATGCTATGCGTTAAAATCGGAGTTAGCATGGAAAAGTTATCAATTAAAAAAATAAGTTTTATTGGAGTTTTATTTTGGGGTGTTAAATTTTGAAGTTGGGTTATCTCTCTCTCTCTCTCTCTCTCTCTCTCTCTCTCTCTCTCTCTCTCTCTCTCTCTCTCTCTCTCTCTCTCTCTCTCTCTCTCTCTCTCTCTCTCCTCGCACCCGCTCCCGATTTTCTTCTCCCGCAGCCGAAACTTTCCGGCCGCCGTCCGCCACCGTCTGGCCATCGTTCGCTGCCACACCGGTCCCAAATGATCGGCCTCCGACCCAGCTTCCATTCTAGACCAGTGGCAGCCTCCCTAGCGCCGTCGTGAAGGAGAAATCAACCCCGAAAGGTCCGACTGTCCAAAGCTTTCCATCGCCGGAACTCTCTCCTCCGGCCGCCATAGCCGGAGCTGCTAGGCTCAAAAGGAAGCCCTCCTCCCGTACGTTCATCCCTTCAAAGGATTCGCTCCCTCTTGAGCTAGGTAAGGAGAAATCGGTAAATGAAATTGTAGGGCTTTATTGATGTTTTCGTTCGATTGGCATAGTTAGGCTTGGAATTGGTGATTGTGCTAGTTAGGAAAGTTGTAGAGGAGATTGAGAGGAAGATGCTGTTAAAATTTGGTAGCTTTTACAGGTCGCCGGAGTCGGCCGCCGGCCGTTGCCGGCGGAGCCGCTATTTTGGGAAATTTTGTAGTTTTTGATGTGGAATATTAAGGGGATGTTAATGATGTGAATTTAGGAATTTTTGGAGGAATTTTGAATAGGTTTGGGATTTTTTAAAGTTTGGTATTTTAGCCGTTAATTTGGATAGAATCCAGCCGTTAGATTATTGTTGTTTCGGCCGTAGAAGGTGGATTTAAGGCCGCCGATATTTGTGGTGAAGTTTGGACGGTATCAATTTTAAGATTTGCAAAGTTGGGCAAGAATGAGAGTAAATAAGGCCACATTTAATTTTGCCTATTTTTATATAAACGTTGGTATATAGTTAAGGATTTAATTATGTTCTTGGATCAGGACATGAGGAAGCTCGAGCAGAAAAAGTTTCGGACCGACTTTAGGCTTAGGCCTAATTTGTGAGTGGACTTTTGGTTTAAATAATGTGCATGCAATTGTTTATTTGGTTGGACCATTTGACGTCATTTTTATTTGACGATTTTACTCATTGTGGTGAGTTACAGAAAATGAGATTTTCGGTAAATTATAATATATTTTTAAGGAGAGTATGTATATAAATGCTAGCTAGCAATATGTGTCTGTCCACCTTAATGACATAGTATATAACTACATTATGGTATGACGTGAGCGTTGGATGCAAGCGTAGTAGCCTTATATGAGTGTTTAATTCATATAAGGGGTATAGGCACATATTTATACACCCGTCTGTCCACCTTAATGGCGTAGTGTATCACCGCATTAAGGCGTGACGTGAGCGTTGGACGCGAGCGTAGTAGCCCTATATAGATTATTATTAATTTATATAGGGAGTATAGACGAGTGTAAATACATATATATATATATATATATATATATATATATATATATATATTTTAGCCTGAGAGGCTGTATTTTGATATATAGTTTTGAGCTGTAGAGGCTCGATATTATAACGATAAGAGAATTATTGTTTAAGACATGCATTCGTTTTCTTTGAATTAAATTGGGAAAGCATAAATGTTAATAAATAGTTTCTTTATTTATTTTTGTCCACTCACTCTAATTATTGCGAATGTTTTTCCCCTGGGCTCTTCGTTTTAAAAAATGCCTAGTCTGCAGAGTTCGGGTTAGTACGAGTAGGAGACGACGAGGCATAGTTACCCATTTCTCAGCCACATTTCACCAGTAGGTTACCTGTTTAACCTACTAGAGTATTTTCCTGCTCCTCTAGCGTATAGTAGCTCTGAATACTCTTTGGGGTTTATCGTATAATCTTTCTGGTGGTGTGCTTAGACTTATGTTGTATTTTAGAATATACAAAGTTTGTAATTATATTCTCACTTTCGTATAATTGTGGGTTGATTTGGAGGATGCTCATTATTTTTTAGGAAAGTAACACTTTAGTTTTCTAGGTTATGGTTGTCCATTTTCAAGGGAGGTTTGCTTATTAGTAAATTTTCCTTGGAGGTGGTCCCCGCATGACTTACCTCGGGTTTCAGGGTGAAATTCGGGGTGGGTCCTGACATGAGCTTAACGCGCACTCCGCTTACACTTCGCCTGCTCTACTCAGAAGACAATGGTACATTGCACATACCTCGAGCGGATGTAGCTTGAGGGGTGTATGAATTGATTGAAAAATTGCCCTTCACTTGAGCTCTTGGCGACAATAAACCATCTTTTTGACTTTGGCCATGTACTTTGCTGCCCCCCCTCCCCCCGTGCGAACCAATGAGGGTTAAACGCAGTGCCACATGATTTGGCCAAGCGAAATTCCAAAAAGTAGGCCACAGGAATTGGCCTAAATAATGACCAAAACCTCAAGAAGGTAAGTCTGAAATATCTGGAACACATATCTATCCCAATGTGCCCCCCAGTTTTGATGTCTGTTCGCCGATACTTGAGAAGAATGAAGGACATCAAAACTTTAGTATATGCCCCCCAGTGAAGGAGTCGTAGTACCGTGCATCATTGAAGGTAACAAACACCGAAAAAGGTTGTGGATCGGCCTTGACTAGATCCCGGCGTATGAATAAAGGTACGTAAAACTTGTAGGGATGCCTCCCAGTAAAGAAAAGCAAGTTGCAAGGTCGTGGAAACACATTGAAAAAACACATTGCAAATTCGCGCGTAGCCTGACCTATCTGCATTCAAACTGCCATAAAGCCCTCCAGGAATGTTGGAATGACAAACCGTAAAATCCTCTGGAAAATAGACATCCAGGGCTTTCTGTTGATATAAGGCTCGCCTGCTGGTTCTTCCTGGATCATTCCAGTTTAATCGGCGAAGTGGACTGTCTGGTAGTGGCTGTTGCAACTTGCAGCAACTATTAGAATTTATTCTCTGACTTGACTTCGCTGGCAGCAATTCAAGGCATATGGAATGCCTGCTGTGTTGTCTCCAGGCCTCAAGTAAAGTTCAAGCCTTTTGTAGGCAAAAACGTTGTCTTGCATTTCAGTAAAACTAAGGATCTCTTTTTGTATTTTCTGCTATTTGATTTTTTTGTATTTTCTTTTTTCAATGAGAGAAAGAAAGAAAAATGAAAGCAAACAGAAGTAAAAACTGAAGTAAAGCTAAGAGTAAAGGAAAGGAGAGTATAGCATGGTTAGTTACCCTTCGTAAGGCCACGGGGAGGCCACCAATTCTTCACTCCAAGTCTCGACGTTGTTATGTTTCTGGCATGAGACTCTTGTCGTTGAGAATCTCCAAATGTTGAGCAGGGCTGCTTCGCGTCAACAACTTGAAAATTTGAGCAAGGTAGTTCGTAGGGTACGTCTCGTTGCCCCCCACGTATCCTTGTTGTTTGACCAAGCATGATCTTCAACTGCATTCTCGCAGATCGTATGGTGTTCAGATCTGCCTTGTCGCTAACTATCATGTCATAATGCATGGTCTCATCGGGAATAGCCACGCATTGGTCATGGAAAGGGACCATATCAAGAGTTTTACTGGGATTGAACTCTTGTGGAATATGATTATGAGAGAGACACACCAACATATAGTCTTCACCATATTCATCATAAATTGGCTCTGTGTCAAAATCAAATGCAAAATTATCAAAGGTCGGTAGCTCGACCTTCCTTGCAACCATAGGCATGCATGGGATATGTACGTATTTCGCACATAAACCAAATGCACATCCCGACTTATGAACTTGCATATAAAAACTCCAATGATATTGTATAATGAAGCCACGTAATGGCTTTGCAAGAACACATGTTGGTTGATAATTAAGTTGGCCATTATTTTGGCCATACTTGAGGAAACGTCCAGAAGCTAATTGACAAAGTAGGTTTTCTCCTATTCCTTCACTAAGACGCCCAGCAGCTTCATGAACTTGCTTCTCTAGGTTAATTAAAGAATGAAGGCGAGCTACACCTCGCCCCCCATGCGCCTGACCCGTGTCCACATATACGTCTCGCATAGGAAAGCTGGCTCCTTAGTCACCTTTCATGTGAAATTGTGGTTCGCCATCATCAGTGTTCGAACCACTTTCTTCTCCTAAGATGGACTGTTCTGTCCTATCTTCAAGTTCTTTTTCTTGAGAAACACCGTCAAATTTCGAGAGAAAATTATTATCCATAATCCCGCCGGCTTCGACCTCAGGTTCTTCGTCATTGATTGACAAAGTAGTTTCTTCTTTGGACGTAGGTTCGTCCAAAGGAAAATCTTCGCCAATAGATTAGCGGCTAGGCAGTTCAATCTTTTTGGCAAGAACGTGTTCGCCAATTGTAGGCCTTACATTTAGGCATTGTAAAGCCTTTTCCAAGGCATCCCACCGCTGACGAGACTCCTCTAAAAAGGCCTTCCTTTCGGCTTTTTCTTTTTCTTTAGCAGCCTCTCTAGCAGCCCTTTTCTCAGCGAATTGCTCGAGAAGGGCAGCCATTTGCTCGACACATTTTCTTTAGACGACAACTCTTCGTTCGAGATGTTTTCTATGGATACACACAACTAGATTCTGGAACAAAACCTAAGACTCAATCACTCTTTGGTTTCTGCCTACCGATTCTCACAAAATCAATATCCTTTGGTTCTTTTACACAATCAATATCCTTTGGTTCTTCTACACAACCAATTTGCTGAGATCTGCAACACAATCAGCTATCTTCTTCCACCAGATCTCAAATGCAACCTGAATGTAAGTAAGAAAGAGAAACCCAGTCTATAGAAAAACAGTTAAACACACACAAGCAATTTGTAAATTGATCATGAACAATATCAACTCAGAATATCAAAGTCTAGGGGTGTCACCGGTTTAATCCGGTTCGGTTTCCACCTAAAACCGGAAATCAAACCGAATTAAAAATTCGGCTCGGTTGATTTCAGTTTTTAATTTTTAAAACTGCAAACCGGAAACCAAACTGAACCGAACGGTTCAGCCTGGTTCGGTTTTTCTTCGGTTTTTGTTTATTTTGTTTGCTAAAAAAAAAACAGTAGTACAAATTTCTGGTAGTTTTAATATAGAGTAATATAGACTTATAGATCCATATTCGATAATGCATACTTTCATATAGTTTAAACTTAAAAGTCCACAAATTGAAAATAGAGTCCAATGTTCAAAGTTTAAACATCACAAAATAAAAATTTGTAATAAATGGGAGAAAAGTACATCAAATCCTTATCAACATCATCTCATCCTCAAAAGAGGGCGAGGCCGCGAGAGGGGAGAAGAGGGCGAGAGGGGAGAATTGGAGAAAGACTGAAACTGAATTAGGGTGTGGCCGTGTGGGACTGTGGGTGTCACTGACTAGAAGAGCTAGGTTTTTATTTTATTTTATTTTTTTAATCAAAACGACATCGTATTACAACGTTGACCGTTGACTACGGTTGAAACGGTTACTGGCCTTAAACCAAAAACCGAACCGAACAGATCTGGTTCGGCTGAGTTTTTTTTTCGGTGCGGTTTTTACGGTTTCAGTTTGGTTTTCGGTGCGGTTTTTTTCGGTTTTCGGTTTTCGGTTTCGAAGTCACACCCGTATCAAAGTCTTTATTCTATCACAAAAAGCTTAATCTTTACAAAACACAGCATAAGCAATTTATAGAGTATATGACACTCCCCCTCAACTAATGCATTTCAATATTGAGAAGATCAATTTTCGTTTCTAAAAAGATTCAATCAGTCAACCATCATTTTGCACTTTTCAAAACTCATAAACCGGTTCCATGCTATAACACAACAATCAGATATTCCACAATTCAATTTCTTAATCACCAGAGAACAATGATTATGCACACGTACATGGATGATCAGATATGTTTTGTGCAGGTAAACATTTTAGTGAACCTGATATGGAAATCAGATATCCTATAATAGCTCATGATTATGCACACAAACATCTTAATGTACCTGATATGGAATTTTTCAAATACAAGACTTTTAAATTTCCTCAATCAAATTTATAAACTTAAAAGAGAGATCAACTTACCATATATGAGATGTTTAAATCTCATTACCTTGTGAATCACGTTTATCTCTCAAAATACCTATGATCATGCTGCTTTCTTGATTTCTGATTTTTCCATTCTTCCTTTCCTAGTTTCATTACGAATTCTAGTGTTGAATAGGAATTGCCAATATACCAACAATGTGGAAATCTGGTACCATGCATGTAGATTAATTGTACAGTTGAGATGTGGAAATGCGGCCTGAAAGTGAGCGAAATAAGGAGGTCCACACTTTAATTTCAAAGCTGGACACCGTTCTGAAAAGAAATTATATATATATACAGTTCCTATCCAGAGAGAAACTTCGTTTTGAAATTAAAATGCGAAGCTCCTTTCTTAGCCTTTGGATCAATTTACTTAAATCTAATGGACAATAACTAATCTCTCCTAACTATAATAAAAAATCATGAGTTAACAATTAAGGAAAAAAAAAAAAACAAACGCAGAAGCACTTTGCAGCGACTTTGTTCGCGTCAGTGTCTTCCAAATCCATGGCATAAATCCTCAATCCTCATAAGGATTATATATGATATGACTTAGAATTAGCACTGTGCTCTTTTCTTTTCTATTCCCTTATGATCTTGTAATTAATTATGAACATTATGTTAGTTCATAGATTTGTAATCCATCTTTTTGCTTATGCTTTATCATTCCATAAAATATTATATGTGATCGATCTTGAATTCAAGAAAGGTCAAAATTGAGAATCTTCGTTCACCCAGATCATTCGGATACCATGATGCTGAAAGATACCCCAATTTGGTTCAATTTCGCTTCGTTTCCTCTCCTTGTTAATATTTAGATTAAGAAATTCATTTGATTACGTACGCACTTGTTCTTCTCAATTTCACACCCCAGAAACTAGCAACTAAATTTGAAAATCAACTAGACATTGAATGAGAAGCTTCGCACTGGCAGAGGAGAATATCGACCACAAAGAAAATAAAAAAAAGAAAAGAAGAGGATGAGACGTGAGTGGAGAAGATCGAGCAGATAGAAGAAAAAAACAGAGAGAAGGAGATGATGAGTCGTGAGCGTGAGAGAAGATGAAGCGCACAGAGAAAAAAAAAAAAAAAACAAAAAGAAGAAGAAGAAGAAGAAGAGGATGAGACGTGAAAAACCCTTGTTTTAGGAGATAATTGATTCTTTTGCAATAAAGAAGGAAAGGATTAATTTTTTACTTAATTTATGTGTTTGTATTTTTTCTTTTTCTTTTTATCAATTGTTAACTCATGGTTTATTACTATAGTTAGGAAAGATTGGTTAAGAAAATTGATTTAAAGGCTAAGAAAGGAGCTTCGTGATGAATGATAAAATGTAGAGACAAAGATAACAAGAGAATCATTATCTTATTCATTGATATGAACTCTTTATATAGGGAATTATAAAGTACCAATATGGTAATGATAAAAAATACATAGTCTTATTCTAACTACATAACCTGATGGCATAAGGCCAAGACACACATATATAATATCCTAAAACACTCCCCGTTGTGCCGCGTGCTGATATGTTGCCTCGTTAAAAACCTCGTCAAGGAACAAAAACCCTGCGAGAGAAAAACTAAACCTTGATCGTAGGAGAAAAAGAGTACAACACACCCTTCACATTTGATAGTGACATGTATGTATGTGCTAGACTCCCCCTGAAGTTTGTACCTCCCCCTGATCTTTATATCAATCATAGGGCTCTTCCTGATTCTTACTAATCACAGAAATTTCAAAAACTTAGCATGTCAATGTTTTTTAACATGTCTTCAAATGTGGCATTGGGCAATGATTAACTAGATCATGCCGTATTGTCCTCAAACAAGATCTTTTACACTTAGATCTTGAGGAAAAGGCTGCTTGTGAACTCTGTTAATACATCATATATGAGAGATAGAACATCGGTCCTACCCGCCTAAGAAGACACATATTGTCACATAAAACAGGCCTGGGCCTTAACTAAGCCTAAGAAACCTACACTCTTCCTTGAGGGCATAATAGTAATACACTTTCCAATAAGGGCAAAATGATACTTTTAGGGTGCATTCACTCTATCTCTATAAATACATGTTTTCACCCTTCATTTGGGTAAGTCTTAATTTGCACCATATTTATACCTTATCTCTATTCTCATGAAGCTGACTTAGGCATTGGAGGGTTGAAGGCTCGCAAACCCGGTCTTCCCTCTATCGCCATTTGCTCATGATTGACAGGTTATGGGTCTTGAAGATGGTGTTCTTCCTGCATTCTGTGTGATTCATCCTCTCAGAAATCACGCCGAAACAATTGACCCTAGAAGGAGGGCTCTCAAGTGGAAACCCTCACATGGCTCACCATGAGCATATTCATCATCTAGTCGGAATTTCTTTTTCTGAAAATTTTTTCTTTTTCCTGCGACACTGTTTCTCTCTCCCCCCTCAGCTCCCTCTCACCTCAAACACAAGGAGCTCGTCTACTTTGTAAATCCTCCCAATATCACATCTCCCTTACATGAAAATCAAGCTTTTCAAGCTTCTAGGTTTTGAACACAGTGAGTTTTGAGGAGAGAGAAAGTAGATCTGGGTTTTATCTCTTTCCTCCACCGCCACAAGCATGCTTGGGTTTTCGGAAACCCATTTACGAGCTCCACCGCCCCTCACTTCCACCACCATAGGGCTCAGTACCCTCTAGTGAACCACCGAATCCACCCCGACCTCCAGCAACGACCCACGCGCCGGCATAGCCAAACCCAGAATTACTCTGGGCACCTAGAGCTTTTCTCTCTCTTCGCGAGGCTACTTTGCCGGTACCCTCCTTCCTGGCGAGTTTGCTAATCTCGGCACCCCCCTTCCCGGTACCTGCTCCCGGCACCTCTTGCAATGCAGGATCCCGAAGCCTAACTCCCGGCAGCCCCTCCTTCCCGGCGAGTTTGCTAATCCCGGCACCTGCTCCCGGCACCTCTCTCCCGGGATCCCGAAACCTAACTCCCAGCACAGCCCCTCCCTGGCCTCCTAGGCTCACGGCTCCCCTTCTATTCTCGGTGTCTCTGTCCCGAGACCAATCCCTAGCCCTCCCGGCTCCCGGCACAGGTCGTCCCTTGGTGTCGGCACCTCCCCTCCCGGGTTCTCGGCACAGCAACTCGTTGACAATAAGAGGTGGTCTCGGCACCCAGCTACTTACACTTGGGAATTCATTCCACTTTGAAGAGCTTCCCCCACAAACACTTGCAATCTCATCTTGACAACAACTCCACATTCTAGTAGCCACTCCAGCAACATATAACGGCTACTAGGGCTGTGGTTATGGCCTATATTCTCTCAATGCGAGCCCGGCATCGGTGACAGTGTCCTCACTTCCCTCAAATAGGAATCATGATATAGAACTATAGAAGCTAAGTCCTGAGCTCCTGATACATCAGTTCACACGCCCCAGACATGGAGACAACCATATATATATATATCACATTTGCACATGATCATGATCATGATCATTGATATATATACAATCAAATATGGGCTGCCCCACAACATGAAATATGTACACATGAAATATGTACACATATGTGCATGAGACTCTATAGTTGACTACGTGTTGTATGCAAAGCTCACAAGCAGACACCTCACATTGATGATTCCACTATCTCTCTGAAGGTTAATTGATATCCACATATATTTTGTGCTACATGCGTGGGCAGATACATGATGCACCTATCCCATTCTATCTATGCTTCCGGTTGAATACTCCTCTCCGAGACCACGCGACTACAGGCACTGTCCATTATTTGGTCATATGTCTGTAAACACGAAAATATCTGCAACAAATAACATAACAACACGTGTACAAAGAATAATTTAATCAATGCGAATGCGGGTTACAATCTTTGTGAACTCCTCTGATTCTATCTCCGACGTCGATTTGATCCAAGGGTGACAAGCACTTAATCTTGAATCGAATTGTTGTGATTTGGACTTCTTGTCGTGTTGACGATTTGTAAAAGTTGATTGACCAAGGGCCGTAGAGGCTTGTTCTTGATCGGACTTAGGCCACGAGCAGTGTCACATGGTGGTTTGTTCTTTATCTTGGAGTTGGTGAAGATGTCGGCTATTTGGCAGCTTGATGACTCTTCGGGATTTGATAACTTCTAGACTTGAGGTTGATGAATCGGCTATTTGGCAGCTTGATGATTCTTCAAGGGTTTGACAACTTCTAGACTTGAGGTTGATGAAGAGTCGGCTATTTGGCAGCTTGATGATTCTTCGGGACTTGACAACTTCTAGACTTGAGGTTGATGAAGAATCGGCTATTTGGCAGCTTGATGACTCTTCAGGATTTGACAACTTCTAGGCTTGAGGTTGATGAAGAATCGGCTATTTGGCAGCTTGATGACTCTTCAGGATTTGACAACTTCTAGGCTTGAGGTTGATGAAGAACCAGCTATTTGGCAGCTTGATGGTTCTTCAAGGATTTTGGGGAGGCTTCTAAGCTCTTGAGGGATTTCTCTCTCTCTAGTTAGCTGCCTCGTTTATGCTCCTTTCTCTCGGTATGAGAGGGGGTATTTATAGTGTTAACATGCCTCCACTTAAGGCATGTAATGAAGATTCTGAATCAATAATATTTCCTTAATCGAATCAATGAATATTAACTGATTTACTTGCCGATTTTAACATAATCAAATCAATCAAATCTTGAGATTTAGATATGTCCAGATCGCTTTGGATTAAATGTCCTGTTTTGAGCAAGATCCTTACTAAGGGGCGAGCTATCTCGCGGATATGGAAGGTATCCCGCGAGGAAGCTTGATTTCCAAGCAAGCGGTGATTTCTAATCCCACTTCGCGGACGACTTATTTTGGACGTACATCCCCGCATGCATGCGAACTCTGTCGTCTAGCTACTTTGCGAGTTTCCCTACGCGCGCGGAGTCGTTTCACCTCGCCTTCATGCGTGCGGAGTCATTTCGCCTTGCCTTCATGCGCGCGGAGTCATTTCGCCTGGCGAAGTCTTGTTCGCCTCGCGAAGTCATTTCGCCTGGCGAAGTCTTGTTCGCTTGGCGAAGTCTTGTTCGCCTTGCGAAGTCTATTTCGCCTGGCGAAGTCTTGTTCGCTTGGCGAAGTCCTGTTCGCCTCGCGAAGTCTATTTCCCCTCGCGGAGTCTGGTTCGCCACGCGAAGTTCGGTTCGCCTCGCGAAGTCCATTTCGCCTCACGAAGTCAAGCTATCTAGCTTGCTTGACCGCTGGCGAATTATTACCAATTATTTTGGGGATGTCCGATTAATTTAATTTAATTGATATCTGATCATCAATCGACACTTGATAATTTGTTTCAATCGGGATTTGAGGTTTTGTTGTCGGCCGACTATTCCCACGTTGCCATGTGTCATTTCTGACGGTTTTCCAATTTTGTTGACTCACGAGCCACGTATTTGCTTGGATTATTCAACGACTATTATTATCGTTAAATTTTCTATGTCTACAATGTCAACCAAGTTCGTATCCATAATATGGTCTCTAACTTTCTACACACATGTTCACACAACAAGATTGCTCTATTAATCAGGTTAGATTGGGCCAAATCCAATCCAACTCGCTACCTTGACAGCATCTCAATTCCCTAGTCCTCGATCAATTGCTACTTTACCATGCCCCCTTGGCACTATATAGTTATATTGGGTCAAGCCCAACATGGAGTTGTCGACAACAATCCTACATATAATGCTACATACCTCTCATATGATCTATTTTTAGATAACATGAACTCGCATACCCTTTATATGCTCATCTACTTGCCACAAATATCATCGGCACACGCTATAGGGACAATTATATGCTATCATCAACTTTTCTCTATGTTGATGTACACACATATTACTCCTTAGCAAGACACTACTATTATCTTCACCGATAAGCTCAATGAGTACATCATATTATCAGTTCAACTACTCTATTAGGATTCAACAACTCTAATTTTTCTACAATATTTATAGCGGCTCCACACGGCTCCACACGGCTCCAGATAAGGCTTACTTTACACTATTTAATTGAGTTATTATCATACAAATAACATGCCTTATGCATCATAATATTCTTGAGCATACTTATTACATGTCATAGAGTTAGCAAACACTCTTTACCACGTACACATGTTACATACATTCTCATGTACATGCTAAATACACATACTTGTAAACCATATGCAAACCATATGACACTTGCTTCACATGATTGCAAACCATACATGTTATATATATGTGGTCCACTCTCTCATAGCGTGGCATTCACACCCCATTGGGAGCCATGCGACAAATGCTCTATTTGCAGGTTGTAATACCCCAGAAATTTGATATTAGTTTCTAATATTATTTGAGAATTTTTGAGTTAGAAGTTAGTGTGTTTTTGAGGTTCGAAGGAAGAGCGGAAGTGTTCGGATGCATAAGTTACCCGAAACGGTTCTACCTTCTTTAAGGGTCATAGAGTTGACTTTTTTTTTTTGTTGGGTTTCTTGAGAAACTTTCTTCACGAAAGTTGTAGAGCACGACGATACGAGTTTGTAGACACGTGTCACATGTTAATCGGAGTTCGTACGAGAAAGTTATGGTCAACAAAAGTTCATACTTTTTTTAGAAGTTGTCTTTAAATAGAAAAGAAAAATCAGAAAACTCAAACCAACCAAATCAGAAAAATCCCGCATCTTTCTCCTCCTCCCAACCTCCTTTCGTTTTTTAGCCATATCTTGGTCATCCGAGCTCGGATTTGGGAAAATGAGGTACCGTTGGAAAGCTCTCTTGATTCTCTACAAGTCTGTGGTGTTTGGTAGCAAGATTCGAGCAGCTTGAGGTGCAGCAAGGCCGGGAAGCAGCGGTGGCGCCGTTTTGGGTTCTTCGTCGGAACTCCTAATTCCGGTCACCTTCGGCGACAACTCTTGGGGGCTTTTGAAGGTTGTGAGACATGGATCAATCCCTCCAAGCCTCTTGAACCGACTTGAAGTGTGGAGGGTGAAGTGAGGATTTGAAATTCTAGGGTTTTAATCACCCATTTTACTTGAGAGGTAATTTCCACCTTCTATAGTTTTATTTGGACTTTGTGATAGTTGAGACTATTGTAAGGGTTGTTGAGATGAAGAGTTTGATGTATGAACCATGACCCGGTTCGTGGGTCGCCGGTGGCGCGTGGGGCACACTCGTCGTCGCCTGTGGCGCCGCGTGGCAACGTGTGTAGTGTTGGTTGTTGTGGTTAGCTAGCTCATGTTGTTGTAAGCTTGTTGAGATGTGAAATTTCTAGGTTTTGAGCAAGGATTGCATGCTAGGACTTTATGTTTAATCTTAGATTTGTGAGAAATTTGAGTTTAGGATCTGAGGATTAAAGACAGTTGTATTGGGTCGTTAAGTTCGACGACCTTAGAAGGTTGTCCTCCTTTGGGCTAAGGTTTAGTTTAAGGGTATTTTGATATGCTTTGTTACAATGGTTACTAAGGTTGTTAATGGTGTTATTTAGGTAACTTGTGAAGTTGATTTTGAGCTGAGCCTTGTTTTTTTGTGAAGACGCAGCGAGAGTATTTAGGTGAGTAAAATCTCAATAAGGTCCACTTTGGGACCAATTGTTTATAATTATTATGAGGATGATTATGATGATTGATTTTTGATGATGATAATTATGATGATGATAATTATTATTAGGATGATTATGATGATAATTGTGATAAAATGATGATGATTTTGATGATGATTATAATTAAAAAAAATTATGTTTTTGTTTGCTTTAAAATATATGAGCTTGATCGCCAACAACTCATAGGTAAGTTAAAACAAGTTTTCCTATTATATGATTATTTTTAAGGTTCTTGTGATCTTAATGTTTTTGGGTATTGATAGATTATTCTTGTGGGGATATCTATGTTTGTTCATATAAATATATCTATGAGGAAGGATATAATTTTTATGATGTGCTCCTTGTGTTGATTGTTGATGATTTTATTATATTGTGATTTGTGGTTTAGATAGTGAAACCGGGTTCCAAGCCTTTAATCGGGTGATTGGTTACGGTTATGATGATTCTACTCTTTTGTGAAATGTTGTGTAGATAGTCAAATTGGGTTCCAAGCCTTTGAATCGGGTGATTGGTTACGGTTATGATGCTATTATTATTTTGTGATTTGATATTGGACAATCAAACTGGGTTCCAAGCCTTTGGCCGGGTGATTGGTTACTGTTAGGAATAGAGCTCTAGTCCGTCTGTCGGTGTAGGTCATGGGAGGTAGCTGAAGGTATCTGGGACCCATGGGTACATAAATTGTTGTTGTAGGTCATGAGAGATATTTATTAATATTTAGGACTCATGGGTACATGTGTTTGTTGAAGGTCATGGGAGATACCTTATTGGTATCTGGGACTCATGGGTACATGTATATTTGTAAATGTATTAGTTATGTGGTTTTAACATTGTTCTTAATTGTTGTCTTTTAACTTCCTTGTTTTGAGTATCTCCTGAACTATGCTTAATACATGAGATTCTTTAATCTTAATTATGTGAATTTTAGTGGATTTCTTGAACTATCATTTTTACAGGATTCACTTATGATTTTTATTGTTTTGTGATTTGTTGGGTTATCTTATTTACTCACTTTCGAAATTTATTATTTTGAGGCGATTCCTGATTTAAGTTCTGAAGTAGGAATTACCGGTTTTATCTTATGTGATGTTGGTTAAGTTATTTTTGGGAGTTACTCATACGGGCTTTTTTAGCTTACCGGGTTTGTTGTTTTACAACCCGGTGCACCAATTCATGGTGTAGGGGTTAGACCTGCATGTGTTGATCAACAGGGTTGAGGCGGAGGCATAGTGGTAGGATTTTAGTTTCTGTGCACTTTATTTTATTCTATTATGACAGTTTGTTTTTAAGCTCATGTGAGCGACTTAATAATTACTAGACTTTTAAAGTTGATGTAATTAAGGAGATATAATGTTTAACTCAGTTGATGAGTTTGTTTACTTTTACATTTCCAATATTTGTTTTAAGTTTGGAAGTTTTGAGCAGGTTTTGGGATATTAAGATTTTAAGATATATCATGCTCAAATTTTTGAAAATTTATCCTTCGAAAATTGGGGTGTGACACAGGTAGTCCCTTCATGGTAACGCTTCATGGTGTCGCCACATGGTAACTCCCTACGGCTACACCTAAGCGACTATACTCGATAACTACAACTCGAAACTACATTTCTCGCTACACTCCCTTGGTAGCGACGCTTTTCACTCGCAACACCTCCTAATTGCAACAATGATTGGTTGTGACTCCTTCAGGCCATGACATAAGTGGAACATCATTGACACTTAATTTCACATGACACACAGTCATGTCGGCCTCTCGGCTACGCCATAGACGGCTACACACACCACAAGTGTACACAGCCAGCACTCCAACATGCAATCTCAGGCTACACACACCACGAGTGTACACAACTAGCATACAAACATGCAATCTCAGACAACACACCACGAATGAATACAGCCAGCACTCCAACGTGCAATCTCAGGCTACACACACCACGAGTGTACACAACCAACATACAAACATGTAACTAAAAGCTACACACACCACAAGCGTATACAACAACCTTGCCACGAGGAAAGGTACCTCATCAACCAGCTCATTCTCACCATGACAAACTCTTATGGCACCACACCATCAGATCTATATAGTACCACCATAATATTTCAGCAACATCCTCCAGTACAGTCACGACATGTTCTCAAAGTTACACATGTCAGTCACCCCCCTGCAGCGACTCTCTGCAATTGCTCTCCATGACAGACAACTCTACTCTCCATGGTTTTTCCACGGTCTCCTTATGGTTTCTCTTTGGTTCTTTTTTTTGTTTTGTTTTGTTTTGTTTTCTTTTTTCTCTATATATAGCATGATCTCTATGATCTCTCCACCGCTACCCCCTATGGTTACATGTCAGTTGCTCATATATGGATAGTCTCCATGGCCGCTTCCCATGGTTATTCTATCCTCATGATTTTGTGTTCTCATGATTATGCTAAGGACTTTGGTCACTACAATCAATCTCCACGTTGATATTCCGACACCTCGTTACTCCAAATACAAACGCCCATCAACATAATATCATCATAGATAAGCCAACTGTGGCGAGTACGCTCCCCGGCACATGGCGTCACTTAGCCAACCGTGCCAACACACTCCCTGGGCACACGACATCTATCATGTATCAGCCATCCGGGACGAGCCTATAAACACTCCCCAACGCGTGACACCTACAAGTCACCAAAGTGCTTAAGGCACTTCTTAACACATGACATTATCCTCACCTCTCGAACACGCCATAGGAAATCCCCATGCCAAATCAAGCGTCATTCCGGTGACCGGCCACTATAATCACTCCCGGCACCGAGGGACTTGGCATCCTACTTGAGACCATGATCACTCTCAACACTAGGGGAACTTGTTTGTATCTCCTATGCTTCAACATCTCTCCAAGGCTTCAGCAACATCTCCTAGGACTCGAAAACACCCTTATATGCAGGCATTCACCACGCTTTCATGATACTCATCATGCCTACTCGGCACCCTCGCCATAACGGCACTCTCGTTACGCCTTAACGACACCCTCCTTGCCTTATCAGGCACCCTTACCACGCCTCATGGTGTGCTCTTGCTACACTTTGGCAACACTCGACACGCTTCCTAGCGTGCTCTCGTTACGCCTTAGCGACAGTCACCCCTTCCGCAGTAGCTCTATACATGCCCTATCGGCACCATCACTATGCCCCAGTGGTACCTCTCGCCATGCTCCAGCGGCACTCCTCGCCATACCTTGATGACACACCTGCCTCAATGGTGAAATGGTGAACTACGTTTGGTTTGATCCCATAAATGGGTACGTAGGCACTCTAGCACTCACCTAGAGGCAACCACAAAATATACGCCACCACAATCTCTCCTTGGAACACATACATGCTGGAATAGCTCAGCTAGCTAGAGCATATAGCTGATACAAATCAAAGGCTACTAAACGCCTAAGGCATACAAACATGCCGGTACCCGCTACCCACGCGAGATGCTCACCAGAGTTCCCACACCTGGCACCGAGCGGTACCTAAACTTCGACCCCCGATCACCCAGCCTAGACACTACACGGGAACAACGATTTCTCATATTCATGTGTCTATCTCCAGACAAGATATCATGACATCACGATTTCTCATAACGTGACAAAGCTATAGCAGCACACGACACCCCACTTAGAGGGAGCCGATCCATCCCTTCCCTTGCAAGGGGACTTGGGGGACTGGGGACTGGTTATGTTGCCACTAGTAAGGCTTGTACTCCCGATACGCTATCAGATAAAGTCCCCACCCAAGAGAGTCTCTTGACCGCGGACTTGGGGACTTGTTAATACATCATATGTGAGAGATAGAATATAGGTCCTACCTGCCTAAGAAGACACATATTGTCACATAAAACGGGCTTGGGCCTTAACTAAGCCCAAGAAACCTACACTCTTCCTTGAGGGCATAATAGATTCCAATAAGGGCAAAATGGTACTTTTAGGGTGCATTCACCCTATCTCTATAAATACATGTTTCCACCCCTCATTTGGGTAAGTCTCCATTTCCAACTTATTCATACCTTATCTTTATTCTAATGAAGCTGACTTAGGCATCGGAGGGTCGAAGGCCGGCAAACCCGGTCTTCCCTCTCACGCCATTTGCTCATGATTGACAGGTTATGGGTCTTGAAGATGGTGTTCTTCTTGCATTCTGTATGATTCATCCTCTCAGAAATCACGCCGAAACAAACTCAAAAAATAAGTTCGTGCAGGAAATCAGATTTCCGCGCAGCATGACCTTCAGTTACTAGAACAGCCGTAACTTCCTCTAGAAAATATGTATGAGCGAACCGTAAACGGTTTTGGAAACTAGACTTATGTAGCTTTCCAACTGTATATAACATACATTCTAGTTCATCAGGAGCTGTTCACAAAGTCCCGTCAAAGTTTACTGATTTGGCAAAATCAGATTTTCGGACAAATCCGTCCTACTTTACGAAAATGGCCATAACTCACTAAATATGATAAGTATGATCAAATGGTTGATGTCCCTGGAAAGTAAACAGATAGAACTTTCTAATGGTACCAATTTCACCATTTTCCAGTGAGTGAGATTTCCTGTAGGTCCCGTGGAAGTTGACCTACAAAACTTGGTAGATTCTGATTTCGCTTTTGATGTATCTTTCTTATGTAAGGATAGAATAGCCTCAACCTTTCAAACCATTAAGTAATGAAAAAGGAGTTACTGCCATTACATTGGCGTTGCGTGGGCGCATAGCTACACTTAGCTTTACAACTTTTCATAGCGAATGAGATGTCAAGTCTTTTGTATTGTGTTGAGTACATTGATGCGTCTTATTGTACTTAGATGAGAACTCCATCTCTTAACACATATTTGTCATCTTGCTTTAGACAAAACAACGGATCTCTCTTTAGATCAAAGACTTTGACTAATCATGGGAGTATATGTAGACCTCACTAGTTATAGAGCGCCTAAGCCGATTGATGGAAAATCATCATCAATACAGTCATCGAGTGCCTTATCGAGACCGTGTTTTCCCAAGATCTTTTTCATTCTAACTTCGTATGTTGATACATATTGGCATCTCTCGATCCATCAAGAGTCCATGTAAATCCGGAATGAACACGCAAAGACATAATTCACCATATCCCTTCCAAATCAAGTAGAATCTATGTGCGTTCCAATACCTTTAGCGAACGCGTGCTCCTGTGGTCTGGAGCCACTTGATTCGGATGAATAAAGTCCGTTTAAGACCTTCATGTATATCTCCGATCCCATAGAGATATTATTATGACCACATTCATAGGCTGCATGTTTAGTTATTCGAAAACTACCAAACTGACAAAGTAGTGGAGTGTAATGACATCCATTACGAGAGCATATATCATCGTAGTCGACCCCAGTGCGTGTTAGTGAGAGACCTTGCGCCATAAGGTGAGTCTAAGTTCTTGTTCTCACTACGCTATCTAACAAAGGCATAGTTGATAGGGTTTAGCTTGCGGTGTCAGCATCACTTGCCCAAGAACCTATCTCTTTGTTAATGTTGGATCGTATCTTTCCATTAGGCCAATTAACTAAGTTGATATCTATCAACGAAGGGTGGTTCGAGAGTAGACTCATTATTCCACGTCCTCATGTACACTAGTGTAATACTTGTAGAGATCTCTATATTGATTGGTTTTGACGTTGAGGCGTCCCCCAACGATGATCACAATTCTGACTTCATGAGACGGATTTGAGTATCACTGATCAATGGATCAGATTGTGCCAAGCTCGCTTTCTTCCTAGTGCGAGAAAATATCGAACTTAAGGGCCTCCATCCTTTTGGGGAGCCACACGGCCTTGTGACACCAATTTTGCCACTATATGGCATCACCATTTCACCATCTATGGTGATGGCGCCAAGACCAACTTCTTTGGTCGCGCCATGTCCTCTTGATAAGACATCAATCCTTGTAGACATATTTGCAACATGTGATCTCGTCACTTTAATACTTTAAGCATTTAGGATCAAGATGAGACTTAGTGAGGACAAACCATGACAATTTAAGTCGTTCCACATAAACACTTATGTTCTTATCTCCCCATAACGGTAGGAATACTGTCTCATCAAAGTGACAATCCGCAATATAGCGGTGAAAGAGATCGCCTGACAAGGTTTCTATATAGGTAGATTAAATAGTTGGAGGTTCATATCCCGCCAACCTAAGTACTTATTCATCTCAAATGACCCATCATTGTATGCAGTGGCAGTGCGATTTGGCACCTAGAAATAACATCTAGCCGAGCTTAAGGATTGGAGATCCGTTTCAATCCTGCCGAGCTCAAGGATTGCAATTTCGTGTCAATCCTCGTACACAGTCACGAGCTGTAGTACAAAAATATTCAATGATGGTGGGTCGTAGATGAATAGTAAAGCTGCATGCAAATATTGCATAGCCCCAAGACGCAATAGAAAGATTGGTGCACATCAATAATGTTCGAGCGACAAGCTAAAGTTGCTTGGTCGTTGCCTCGGTGAGACCGTATTGCGTGTGAAAATGGGGTACATGACACTTCAACTTATATCCCGATAAACTTCTTTAAAGAATGGGTAGTGAGCCCGTAGAAGTATAAACAGTAGATAATAGTGTAACATGTGACCAGTGTGTTAACACTTCAACCAACAACATAAAGCATAAAAAAGGTGTCCGCAAGTTGGTTGTATCTATCTACATAGTTTGATGTAAGAATGGAATGTTCACTTTTGTATCATTTAGCGTAGGAGGGTCTCACTCTTAATTTAGCTAAAGAATAGGCTTTCAAAATGAGTAATGAGCATTGTAGGGGGCCAATGAGACATCAAGGAAAGACCGGTGCACCTCCATTGCTTGAAGGATTGACCGGACGGCCTCCAGGAAGTTGGAGTCGTGTTCGGGTGATGTCAATGACCCTCAGGTGCCGCCATTTACAACCATGGCGTCACCATCATGCTTCATGGAGAAGCAAGATCCCGAATGTCTTCGTTTTGAGCGGAAGAATGGATGTCCATGAGAATTTCTCAAAATTTGGACCATTATATCTCTTCCAAGATGACCAATTTGGTCAAACCAAAGCCTATATGAGTCGGTGTCCCAAATATCATGTTTGGCGACAACATGTGATTCGATATTCGAATCATAGTGACATACAGTCCACTAGATTGACTCATAAACTTCTCTAAAATGCATTTCAGTCCGCATTCATGAGAAGGGATACACAAAAGAACTCTTGTTCATTCTCACAATGTGTTTTCAAATGAAAACTATTATCAGGAATGTCTTTAAAGCTCAACATGGTTCGGTTGCCTCTCAATGCATAAAGGGCATCTGTGATATTGATCATGGTGCCATGAGGCATCAAGATTCAAGCCAAACTGCGTTCCTGAATGACCGGTATGATTCAATCATTGTAGTCACAGAAGATTTACAAGACACAAAATCCAGAGATAGTTGCCGGTTCCTTAGAATGTTGTGGATAGTTTCACTATCAGCAAAGCACTCAATGTGTCTCTATGAGACAGATCTACAAAATGGAGTAGATAGGAGAGTAAATAGTTCTACTTGAACCATTTAGAAGGATTGAAAGAAGCTACAAAAAGCTGCAATCCCGAGAGTGCATAAAAATTTCCGCGTAGAATGACCTTTGCGAACTAAAACAGCCATAACGTGTTCGTTAAAATAGATATGGACAAACCACGAAAGGTTCTGAAAACTAGACTCGTAGAGATATCCAATGATATAAAGCTCACTGTCTGGTTCGTCCGAAGCTGTTCACAAAGCTCAAACGAAGTTGACTGTCCAGAAGGGACAGATTGCTGTTTTTCGCAAAATTGGCATGTGCGAAGCTGTAAATCTTGCAGGTGGTGTGTAGGCTTTTGCCTTAGCCAAAAGTGACGTGTTTATGATCAAAACCAAGTCCTTTCAGTCATTCCAAGGTCGTAAACTCCATGACTAGTTAGCAAAAGCTCCCTGACATGAACATAAACTAACTCAGAGGACCTAGAGGATTCGATCATGATGATGATTGTCCGGTTTTGATAAGTCTTCAACGTCTTTACAATACGGAAATTGGTTTAATAGCGTATGGGGATCCAAAATCAAAAATTTTCGGTAATTCCAAGTCAGTATGACCAGGCATGTCCATAGAGGGTCGGTAGTGCGAGGCACACTTGAAATCACTAGCTATCTCCTTAATTTCAGACAATTCTTAGACATCACACTAAGCTTGGATGAGCCTAGTTGAACAATTGATGATGAAAAATCCACTATAGGGCATATACAATTCCCGTTTGCAATTGTATGATCAAAATCAAGTGTCGTTGGTAATTCCAAACCAACTTTGAGGACCCAGAGAACTTGATGATGATCGAATCCTCTAAAGATTATGGATCATGATTCCACAAAAGATCATCGACAATATGTAGTCATTTAAAGTGATAAGTAATCCACTTGACTAATAACTCAACAAGTAGAGTTGTATGAACGTTTCAAGAAATGCTCCATGAGTGCATTTCACAGTACATTGTGGTCGTTACTTTTTGCACAGATTGTCATTGAAGGCTTTTGTCGATGTGGCTCCTCAAAGACTTTGAGCGCATTAGATGTGAAATCTCGGCATCTAGGCTTGTTAGCTTGGGGGTCAAAACATGTGGTTTAATCCTTTCCAATAAAAGGTTCCACAGATACCAATCGAAGATTCGCTTTAGGCATCGAGTACGTTAAAACTTAAAGGAGCAGAATGTTACATTGCTCTTGCATACAAAACCAAGCTGTTATGAGACTCGATAGAGGTCACAAACAATGCTTTTAATGGTTTGTCCTATGGATTGATCACACACAATCTGGAAAAGCCACGAATTGATCAAACACAATTCAGAAAAAGGCCTCGGATTGATCAAACACAATCCGAAGAAAGGTCGGGGTTGATCATACACAATCCTGACAAGGAAACAAGAGTGATCAAATACACTCTTGACCCGCGAATAAAATTCCAAGATTTTGGTACCTGCACGCACAAAATCCCAAGCATAGAATGAAGATGGAGAAGGGAGGAAAGGATTTTATCCTCCCTGAGTTATTGAACTTGAAAAAGTTTAGGGTTTCAAAACATACCTTTCGAAACTTGAAATACTTGAAGAAGTCAAAAATTGTAGTCGAAGGAAACCAAGAATCGTCGGCAGGCGGCGGCCGGAAAAACGAGAGGGGGCGGTAGTCGGACAGAGGAGCCGAAAAACACTTTTTAGGGTTTCAGAAAACAAATGGTGGGCTATTAGTTCTAGGGTTAGAACAAAGTGCATGATAACGTGATGAAAGATAAAGTGTAGAGACAAAGATAACAAGAGAATCATCATCTTATTCATTGATAGAAGCCCTTTATATAGAGAATTACAAAGTACCAATATGGTAATGATAAGGAATACATAGTCATATTCTAACTACATATCCGGATGACATAAGGCCAAGACACACATATGAAATATCCTAGAACACTTCGCACTTTAGTTTCATAGCGAAGCTTCGCTCTGGATTGAAACTGTAACCCAAATGATCCTCAAATCAGATGAAACTTTGCATAAGTGATCTATGCATTAAGTTCTAAAAACTGAACGGTGGAGATGTGGAAATATGATCAAAAAGTAAGTCAAACAAGGAACTTCAATCACATTTTAATTTTAGAGCAAAGTTTCGCTCTAGATAGGAACTTTGGACTATTTTTCCATATATATATATATATATATATATATATATATATATATATATATACAATTCCTATCAAAGCAAAGCAAGAAAAGATGAGGTACATTTATGACAAATTTCTCTTTTTATTATATAAAATGAATAACAAAAATAAAAATTCAAGGGTAAATTGGTCATTTTAAGAATAAAAATGGTCGTCATCAGTCTTTTTAACGGAGCTAATGGTTCTAGATAGCAAACTTTGGTCAAGGTACAAACGTGAGATATTGTTTTAAAGTTTGCTAAAGGTGAGATACCAAAGCTTTGCTTCTTTAAAATGTGAGACATTGTTTAGACAATTTTCCCTATATATATATATATATATATATACAGGCCGGATGTGGAGCGGACGTCCGCACTGTCCTTAAAGTGGGGACGTCCCTCCGTTCGCCACCGTACGGTGCCGGCGAGGGCGCGCCTCCACCCCAGCGGACTCCAGCAGCGTCCCCGACCTCTTTCCATCCCCGGCGAGTCCGGCGAATTCCAGTTTTCCGGTGAGATCACCCAAAACTTCAAACAAGATCGATCTGGCCGGAAAACTGGGATTCGTCGGACTCGCCGGGGATGGAAAGAGGTCGGGGACGCTTCTGGAGTCCGCTGGGGTGGAGGCGCGCCCTCGCCGGCGCCGTACGGTGGCGAACGGAGGGACGTCCGCACTTTAAGGACCGTGCGGACGTCCGCTCCACATCCTTTTCGTGTATATATATATATATATATATATATAGATATATTTCAGATACAAACATCCTTATTTATTCAAAAGGTACGGATTTTCTTTATTTAACCCACTTTTCGGTCTTATTTTTTCATTTTAACCGTTCACATTGTAGGTATATATGAGTAGATCATCTCTACAATTTTTCAGCTAATTTAGAGATCGTTAATGTATCGAAAATGAATTAAATCAATGAACGAATTGAAACTGTTCAACCTGAACCGTTCGTGTTTTTAGTTCTAAATCACATCGATCTTTGAATGCCTTAACGATTATCAATTTGGCTGAAAATTTGTAGAGATGACGATCTACTCATATATACCTATAATGTGAACGGTTAAGATGAGAAAATATGATTTAAAAGTGGGTCAATTAAGAAAATCCGTACATTTTGAATAAGTAAGGATATTTGGACCTAATAATAATTATGTGTATATATATATATATATACAGACTTTCTTGGCTAAGGAGGTCCTTATTTATTCTTACGGTGCGGATTTCCACTCTAGACTCACTTTTCAATCAAATTTTCACATCTCCACTGTCTAATTTTTAGATACTAATGTATAAATCATCTCTGCAAAATTTCAGCCATTTTGGTTATCATTAAGGCACTGAAATTTGATTAAACCAATGGATGAACATAATTTAGTGGAACATGAACCGTTCATGTTTATAACAGAAAAACGTAGTTTTGAGTGCCTTAATGATAATCAAATTGGCTGAAATTTTGTAGAGATGATCTATACATTAATATCTAAATACTAAACGGTGGAGATATGAAAATTCGATTGAAAACTAAGTCTAAAGTGGAAATCCGCACCGTAAAAATAAATAAGGACCTCATTAACCAAGAAAGTCTGTATATACACACACACACACACACACAATTATTATTAGGTCAAAATATCCTTACTTATTCAAAATATACGGATTTTCTTAATTGACCCACTTTTAGATCATATTTTCTCATCTTAACCGTTCACATTATAGGTATATATATATATATATATAGACACACACACACATAGCCCGGATCAGGAGCGAACGTCCGCACCACCCTTAAAGTGCGGACGTCGCCGATTTCTCCACCTTCAGGGCGTCGATGACGACGCTTCTCTAATTACCGGATGGATAGCAGACCTTGATACTGAGCTTCCTCTTTCCGGTGGACTCGCCGGCTACAAGTTTGCAGCCAACCTCGATCGGATAGCCCCAGTTGTTGTCCAGAGCTCCGATCTCTATCTCCTTGACCTTCTTCTTCATGTCAACGCCGTCCTGGAGGCCTCTGGTCTTCATCTGGCAAGAGAAGCGCCGACGTCGACCCCCTTAAGGTGGAGAAATTAGCGACGTTCGCACTTTAAGGGTGGAGCGGACGTCCGCCTCTGAACGGCGCTGTATATATATATGGATGTTTTAGTTCGATTACCTAAGTTAGCCTTAGAATTGGACTAAGTGCTAGTTATGGAAGTTGTTGTGGACGATGAGAGGATTATTCTGTTAAAATTTGGTAGCCATTGGAGGTTGCCCGAATTTGGCTGCCTGCCGCTGGTGCCGCCCCTTAGGGGCAGTTTTTCATGTTTTCAGGTTTGTTATAATGAGAGGAGTTTAATGAAGTATAGTTTGGAATTTTTGGAGGAGTTTTGATAAGGTTTGGGATTTATCAATGATTAAGGATTTATGTGGTTATTCGAATGGAGATCCGGCAGTTGATTTAGCAGGATTTAAACTTCGAAAGGTTAAATTAGGGCTTTCGGTGATTGCGGAAATTTTATGAGCGGTATTAGATTAAAAGTGGAGAATTTGGGCAAGGAAAGAGAATTTATAGGCTACTTGGTTTGGAGGCTTAATAATTATTTATTGTTCAGGACGTGAAGAGGATCATTTGGAGGAAGCCTCGGGTCGTCGGCAGGCATAACCGAGCACTGTGAGTGGACCTTTGATTTAAATGTCATGCATGCACTAAAGTTATTTAATTTCTAAGGCATATTTGAAATTTAGTATTTTCTTGGGATTAATGAGTTCCATATATTTATTTAGGAACTCTCTTGCTCATTTTATTTGACATGTGGGACATGTCAATTGATCTTTTATATTTAGTATTTTATTTACACCCTAAAAGGGTTGATTGATATTGACTATTGCTAGCTAACATTATTTAGCGGTCCTCATCATATGTGAGTAGAGCGCTTAGCGTGGGACGCTATTATAGTCTTACCAGCGGTCCTCATCATATGAGAGTTGAGCGCTTAGCGTGGGACGCTATTATAGCCTGGGAGGCAACCGATCGGTTTATATAAATATATATTATTGTTAGCTAGCCATTACTTAGCGGTCCTCATCATATGAGAGTTGAGCGCTTAGCGTGGGATGTTATTATTAGACTTATCATCGGTCCTCATCATATGTGAGTAGAGCGCTTAGCGTGTGACGCTATTATAGCCTGGGAGGCTCATCGTTATGGTGAAACTTTTTCCCCATTTGTTTTGATTTATTGAGAACCAATGGGATTGGTTCATTATTTTTGGTCTATATTATTTTCGGGAAGATTTCCAAGAGTGGCATGCATAAATATTTTTCTCAATGGAAAATATGGGAAAAACATAAATTATGATTTCAAGGCTCTATCATTAATTCAGTATTTGGATTATTTATTTTTGTCCACTCACTCTAACGTTTTAAATGCTTCTCCCCTGGGCCTTTCGTTTTAAATGCCCAGTCTGCAGAGCTCTGTTCGGCGAGGGTAGGAGGCGAGTCATATTTTCCACCACTTCCAGTTTTCTCTCGTAGGTTACCGGATTAACCTATTTTTCTCGTTTCCTTCATTTTAGTAGCTCTGATAACTATGGGATGATGTATCCATTTATGTTTATGTGTGTTAGAGCTTATGACTCAATTTAGGAGAGATTTGAAAGGTTTATGGGATATTGTTGCATGAGAAATTAATTTATGAAATTGTTGGAATTATATGGATTTTGAGGTGGTGGATGTTTATTTGGGGGAGCGGGTGGCTCCAGGAGTTGTGGTTTTACTTGATTTAGAAGTGTTTGGGTTTTGGTGATTTTTCTTTCAGGTATGGTTACTCATTTTCAAGGGAGGTTATGTCAAAAATTTTGGTAAAATTTCCCCTGAGGTGAGTCCCGCAGGGTTTATTTCGGATTTCAAGGAGAAATCTGAGGTAGGTCCTGACATATAGAGATAGAAGAGGTACCCAAATAGGGAAGTAATCAGGAAAATCTCTCTTGTGTATGGCTTTGTTACCATCCTGCCTTTCAAAATGGGACTTCAAGTACCGCTCGGCTTCGTCGCAATGTTGAAGGACAGACCAATGAGCCTCTTTGATCTCAACATTACTTAATCTTTCAGAATTATTTAACCTGCCATATGGTTGAACATCGTTGGAAACAACTGATAGATTGAATTACTGGCTACTATCCGCTCCAGATGATTCCCCCACTGTGTCTTCATCATTGAGATATGCGTTGCAGTAAGTTACGCACTCAACCTGAATGTATGCCGCTGTGATCGACCCTTGAGGGAAACGTTTGTTTTTGTTCTTCTTCTTGAAATCCCCCAATTGCCTGCAAAACATATATTTATTAATTCTCTTACAATAAATATTTAAAAAAAATTATCTTAATTTGAAATGATGATTAATTAGAATAAATATGAGTGTATACCTCTCATTTGGATAGCACCAGGTATACTGTACCGGACCAGTAAGCAACACTTGTTCGGGAAGGTGGATCATGAGGTGAATCATGACGTCAAAGAAAGTTGGGGGAAAGATCCTCTCCAGCTTGCACATGATGTACACAATGTCTTCTTGCAATGACCGAACATCAGACTTTTTAAGCTCTTTAGCGCATATCCTCTAAAAGAACTTTGACAAAGCCACTAACGTGTCAACCACATCACTCTGCAAATACGGTCTAATGACCACGGGAAGAAGACGTTGCAGCAAAACATGATAGTCATGAGTCTTCAACCTAGTAATCTTATTTTCCCCCATCTTAACACATCGAGCGATATTCCCTGCATACCTATGAGGATACTTAACATTACGAAGCCACTGAAACACTTCCGCCTTCTTTTGAGGATGGACTGTGTAGCCTGCCTGAGGCATTCTGGCTTTTTTTGTTTTTTTTGTTCTCTACTAGCCATAGCTGGGGTCGTATACCCATTTTCTTAAGATCAACATGGGCTTTGGGGGTGTCCTTGTTCTTATCTTTCAGATTCAGAACTGTTCTAAGAACGCTGTCACAAACATTCTTCTCTATGTGTATGACGTCCAAGTTATGTCTGATTTTCAACGTCGATCAGTAAGGCAATTCAAAGAATACACTTTTGTTCGTCAAATACTTAAACTCATCAGGTGTGGGAGGATTCAAGTCGGTTACATCTTTACTGGTGCTCAAATATCCGAACCAATGTTGGTTAAGCCTATCCAAAATCCACTCACCAGACCTCCCTGGGGGTTTCAGATTATGCTCCTTAGTCCCATCAAATGCCTCAAAATCCACTCGTGATCCTTGTCAAGCCACCTACAAGATCCCAAGAAACACATTTTGTCGGCGTGCTGACTAGAATTGATGTCATCTAAGCATACCGGGCAAGCCTTGTACCCCTTAGTTTGTTGGCCAGACAACATCCCGTAAGCTGAAAAATCACTGATGGTCCAAATAACAGCTGCTTTCATCATGAATGAAGTTTGACCATGCCTGTCAAAAGTAGGGAGTCAATTTTCCCAGAACTCCTGCAGCTTGTCAATTAATGGTCTTATGTACACATCCAAGCACTTTCCTGGAGAATACAGCCCTGGAACCATAAGCGTAAGAAAATTGTACTCCTTCTTCATACACATGTTGGGAGGTAGATTGTACGGAAATACTATCACATGCCAAATGTTGTAAGAAAAATTCATGTTTCCAGTAGGATTGAATCCGTCTGTTGCAAGTCCGAGTCTGACATTTCGACAGTCTCTAGCAAATTCGGGAAAAGAACGGTCAAAGTGCTTCCAAGCCTCCCCGTCTGCGGGGTGTGTGAGATTATCCGGATCTATCCTCTCCTCTCCCTGGTGCCATCTCATATGCTTGGCCGTATGTGAAGACATGTACAGACGCTGCAGACGAGGACCCAACGGGAAGTAACGAAGAACCTTCCTAGGAATGGGCGGGTTTTTCTGTTTAGATGAAGTGGAAGCTTTATACCTTGGCTCGTAGCAGTGTGGGCACTTAACTTCATCCTTGTTTTCTTTGTAATACAAGATGCAGTTACTGACGCACGCGTCTATCTTCTGGTGATCAAGACCGAGGTCAGCCAACATGCTTTTTACCTGGTCGAAATTTTCCAGACAATTGTTACCTTTGGGAAACACTTTCTTCATAAGTGCAATATCCTTATCAAAACATATGTTACTCTTTCCCCGCTTGTTTTTGATCTTCATTTGCTCCATGACGGTACCCAACACAGTATGCTCACTGCCATGATATAATAAGGTTTGTACTTCCCGTAGAATCCTGTTGTACTTATCATAATCACTGTTGTAGTCAACGTGGGAGACATTAGGGAAGGTGTCAAGGGCGTTGTCATAAACAACATTTTCCTGATATCCTGAGGCGGCGAACAAGAAGGCATCATTTAAGAGGTTCATCACAGCAGGATCCCCGTAACTAGCATGGGAAGATCCTACCTGCTGATTATGTTGTGCTTGAATTTCTGCAAATGTAAGCATTTGAACTTGATTTTCGCCGTGCCATGTCCATGTGGTATAACTAGGACAAATACCGTTTAGTGCCAAGTGAGAATACATGTCTTCATATGTTACTAGTTTCCGATTGAGACATTTGTTGCACGAACATATGTGAATAACTTTGTCTGGAGGACTATGTAGACACACGAACTCAAAAAAATCAAAAATGCCTCTCATATAAAGAGGAGACCACCTCCCTAATTGCATTAAGCTCTTGTCCATGTTGTACCACTATAATAACAGAAAACAAAAATATATAATAAAAAAATGGTGAATAATAAACGGGTGTGTGTATATATATATATATATATATATATATATATATATATAATATATTAATGTACGTTGTTCACACCTACAATCTTCACCTTATGCCTCCGGTTAGGGCCCTAATCCCGTTTGAGAGCATATGACATTGTGATTTCGTTTGTTGTTGGGGCGTTTCGAATTCGCATATGTGAGAAAATTTCGGCAGCATCTCCCTACAGTTCCCCAAGTGCACGAATATCTATACCTAATATGCACTTGAGGAACAATAAAGGAAGATCCTGTCGAAATATATATATACCCACAACCGAAAACAAAACGCACCAACAACAAACGGAATCTCAATGTCATATGCTCCCAAACTGTCCAAATATAGGACAATTCGAAAACCATTTTGTTCGACACAATTGTAACATAATGATTATCGAACGAGATTTCTAAGGGTAACAATATATTGATGAATGTATAAGAATATTATAATTCTTAATTACATGATTCATCATTTTATTTTTTATCGTTTGAATACACAAATGATTTGCATGAAAATGAAAATTTGATAAAAATATTATTCACATAATTATTAATCATACGAACAAAAACTAATATATATATACTCTAAAAATTATACACACACAAAAGTTAGATATATATACAAAAACATAATATATATTATACACACATATTATACGTATATACACAGATTATATGTACAAACATAATATACACACAAAAACATATACGTACAAATATATTCAACATGTATATATATACACTATCAAATGTTACATATATCATGCATGCATCAAGCAATCTAGTAATTGGACCGGCAAAATTGGACGGGCGGCAAAGTCGCCGGAAAGTTTGCTGGAAAATATATATGCATAAATGAAGAAAGTAGATGAATTGAATTAGTTACATACCAATTAGGAGAGAAGCAGCTGTTGAAGATCAATCAAATTCATGAAGAAAAGCTTCCAAAACTAGATTTAGATCGGATGAATTATGTGAGGGGGGGAGGAGATACACCATGCCTTTCTTCTGCGTTCTCTTCTGGGCAGAAGATGTATAAATGATGTGTTTATTTAGCCGACGGAATATTCCGTCGCCTAAGACAAAATGTGTCGGCAAAAATATATTTGTTCTACAGTGTGTCAAGCAATAATTCAATTTCTTAGTCGACGGAAAAGTTCGTCGCCTAAGAAAGACATATTCGTCACCCAAGATTTACTTAACCGACGGAACCTTGTTCGTCTCCTAGGACTAACTACGCCGACGGAACATGCTCCGTCGCCCAAGATTATCTTTACCGATGGAACTGTTCCGTCGCCTATAAAAATCTTAGTCGACGGAGTCTGTCGAAAGCAAACTTCCGTCGCCTAAGATGTTCTAAGCCGACGAAAATTTACAGACGGAACGTATTCGTCGCCTGTGGTTTACTAAGCCGACGGAACTTAGACGATGAATGATGTTTCGTCGAATAGGAATATCTTAATCAACGGAAGTCCTTAATAGTCATTTTCCGTCGCCTAAATAGATCTTAGGTGACAGATGTGGTGTCCTATACGACGGTTGTGTTTCCGTCGATAAAGACAAATTTAGACGACGAAATTTTTTAATTTCGTCGGGTAAGTCGTTATTTCCTGTAGTGATATCTTCATATCAGAATTCAAGGAGGAGCTACGGTTGCTAAGAGGTTCTTGTCAATCTCTGGGAAGCCAAGTCGATAAGTCTCTGAAGTTTGGGTCTCTACCGCCTTCGTCATCCGACCTTATTGAGGCTACTACTGATGGTAATCCGGTAAGAACCTCTACCAATATGGGGTTGAATCTATCAAAGCATACAGTCATGTTCAATGGTGAAATAAGCACTGAACCTGTGGCATCTGATATTTCAACATCTACTGATGAGATTTTGATGTTGAATAATGATATTAGTGTTGTTGTGGTATCTGGAAGCAATTGTGAGGATGGTATTTCTTTTGGCATGTCTGATAAATTGAATCCTGTGAGTAATAAGATGGGTGCTAGCATTGAAAATAGGGAGTCTGAGGCTGAAAGTACTGAGGGGGTGAATGATGGTCAATCACGTTATTTCCAACTCACTAACTTTGGTAATGTACTACATGTTGGGAACACACATCTTCATTCTACGGTTCACAGTTCTGTGGGTGTTGGTAATGGATTATTGAACGTTAATCTTGGTGAGGAAAACATGGATGTGGGACACAGCTTTGCAAAATTGCAAGTGAATTCGGAAATGGAGCTGGACAAAATTTGGAAATCAAAGGTTCATGTCAAATGTGGAAGTGAATGGAACGCAAAAGAATGTGATTCTACTGTTAAAGAAGAGCTCAAGCTTGACAATGAGATGCATGATACAGGTGGAGGACTTGCTACTCATCGTGTAATTGTTGATGCTTCCCTTATGTCAACTGAAATCTTGTCATATGCTACTCGTGTTCTCATGGAAACTGAAGAAGAAGAGGAGGGAAATGTGATCATGAAAAATGAAAAAGAGCCATCCAAAATGGATAGTCCAGAGCAAGGAAGTGAACCACCTTCTGATTCCTTAGTGGGAAATACTAAACTATGGCTTCATGATTGTGTGACCAATGTTACACCTGGTAACAATATATCTAATGCATTTCAACACTCTGCTTCTTTGGCACAAGCAATATATTCATTTTTGAGAGAGCATCAGGAATCAACATATGAGTTCCTAATGTTAGTTGATGTGACTCAACTCTCTTTAGTGGAATTTGCAAAACAAACTAAGGTTTTGGAATATCTAGCCCGACTTGATGCTATCCTGCTAATTCCTACTAAATCTGGTCTCAAGCTCGCCAACAATATTGTAGTATGCTCCAGTGGCACCCAACTTCGAACACAGTTGTTGTCGTGGTTCATTCTTTTCTTTGAAGTTGGTAATTGTGAGACAACAACGAAGCTGCCACCCTCTTGCAAAGCAGCATTGACAGAAATCAGTCAAGTGATCCATACCTCAGTCTCTCAGGTACTCATTACCATCATTTTCCACCCTCAATATTTTCCAGCAGCTTTTGATTGGGTATTGTGTGATTTGGTCAAGCTCTATGTCATGATTTATTGTACATTGAATAATGATGTTGGAGATTTTCTTCATGATGATATAAGTGGGTTAATGGGAACCGTTATGAGCTCTCTTGTTGATATGTATGCCCACTGTGTAACTTTTTGGACTACCATTATCAATGAATATGGAATGTTGTGTCATGACAAGGAACTGTTGAAATGGTTAGAATCAGATATGCCATCACCTATCTCCACTACTCATTTTGGGATACCACATACTGATATGATATCAAGCTCCGCTGTTAATGTTCCTATGGCTGCCCCAAATAATCTAGAAATGGTTCCGGTGACTTCAAAGATTGGTTTGCAATGGTCAGTGCTAAATTATGGTTATATGCTGAACAACTATCATGGGAATAGAAAGTATTTCTCATCTGCTGGAGCTTATAGTTATGCATCCCAGGATTGCAATTTTATAATTCAAAATGGTGGGCTCATGACTCGAATTGGTGGTCACATGGGTCAAAATGGTTGCTATAGTTATATTCCTCAGTCTATTATGCTTTCTTCTGTTGGTATTCAAGGAGGCACTCAAAATGGCATGTATCTTGTTGCCTCTTCTAATCTGACTCATGTACATCAGTATAATGGTTTCCCTGCATTATGTGAGAGTGTCTCTAATGAAGTGAAAGAGATGATTGCTCATAGTATTCAAGAATCTATGCATACCGAGACAAATGACATAGTTGTATCAATGGATGAGCAGATATCTACAAGTACAAGACTACCTTGTTCACCTACTGATGTTGTTCTGAGAGTGGAAGCAATGCTAGATGAGAAAAGGGATTGCCATGGAATTGAACTGGGAAATGCGGGAGAATTAGTCAGTCAACCTCTAAAGATTTCCAAGTTGGTTCTCCATAGGCACTACTATGGTATCCAACCACCTTCTCCTCTTTGTGCAGGACCTAAAGCTTTGTCTGCTTTCATATGCACTCAACCAAAGCCAGCCTTCATTGCTACTCAGTCAAATATCAATGTTTCTCAATCACAGCAAGCTCTTGTCAAGCCTCAGCTGATTACACCTCCATCCCCATTACCAGTTTCTACTTACCCTCAACTGCAGCAAGCTCTTATCAAGAGAGTTGCAGCTCTGCCGACTTTAGGCGTTTGGCTAGTTACCTCTACTCGAGACAGATATATGATGGCTTTGTGTCACTTGTTGGACATGTTGACTCGTTTTGGGAAGACATTTTCAAGCTTGAGGTCAAGCTTGTTCTTTGAGCGGGTGGAAAAAAAACGATTCTAAATGTTTAAGTGGGCTATTTGTTGGTTTGGGCCTCCTAGAAATAGTAATTTGTTAATGTAATGGGTCAATGGACCCAGGTTCTCTTTTACATGAGTCTTTAGGGTTTATTCTCCTACTATATAAAGCAATCTAGGATGCTTGTAATGGTATTGAAAAATATTGAAGTTTAATTTTAGTTATTTTCTTTCTTTAGCTTTCTCTTTCCTTTCTTTGCAATGGTCTTTCAGGGCTGGGATCCTGAGGATCCTAGCAAAATACTTTGCTATATATCTCCCTCGTATACAATAAACTTGTATCGCACTCTTCTCAAAGATAGAAAGATGTTTATAAACATGTCAAAATTAAGTAACCTCTTGACAAACTCTTATCACAGCTTCACAGAAGGTTACTTCTAGATATTAGCTAGTAATTGGGTGGCGCATAGAGCAAGCTCATGAGAGGATAGGAGATATTTCAATTTTAGTTTTTCTAGTTAAATCCGTTTGATGAGTTTTAAGCTATTTGTGTGTTACACGCTAATCAGAATGCATGATTCCTGTTCCTAGTGTAGTTAGGTTTCCTATCCAGTTAAATTAGCATTAGTCAGTTTTCCTTTCCCAGTTTGATTATGTTTTTCTAGTCCTAGTGTGATTAGGATTTTTTTTCCTGAACCAAACCAAGTTCGGTTAATAATGTTCCCTATAAATACCTTCGCTTGTAGAGAATAAGCCCACACAAAAAGCAAAGACAATTGAGTTGATCTGTCTTATTGATTCAACTAAAAACTCGATCTTCCTTAACTTTCATTGATCCATGGCGATAATCTCAGACTTCGAAGAAGAACAAACCGAAACCCAAGCCAAAGTCGCACCACCCTCTGAGTCATCATCGTCGCTTAAGGCAGAGAAGAAAGAGGTCAAGGTGGAGGATGACAAAGGGAAAGCTGGAGGGTCCAAACTAGTTCCAAACAAAGGGAATGGCCTTGATCTAGAGAAGTACTCATGGACACAGAGCCTGCAAGAGGTTAACATAATGATCCCAGTGCCTGCCGGAACTAAATCAAGGGATGTTTTGTACGAGGCAATTGCGAGGCATCTCAAGTTTGGACTCAAGGGTCAACCAGCTCCTATTATCGATGGTGATCTGTTTCAGTCTATCAAGCCTGATGAGTGCTTGTGGAGCATAGAGGATCAGAGCGTTGTCTCTATTCTGTTAACAAAGCAAAACCAAACGGACTGGTGGAAGTCTTTGGTGAAAGGTGATCCAGAGATTGACACTCAAAAGGTTGAACCTGAGCCTAGTAAACTGTCCGACCTGGATTCCGAGACGCGCCGCACTGTAGAGAAGATGATGTTTGATCAAAGGCAGAAGCAGATGGGGCGTCCGACTAGTGATGAGATGCAGCAGCAGGAGTTGATGAAGAAGTTCATGGAACAACATCCGAACATGGACTTTTCAAAGGTTAAGATGATGAACTAAACAATAATTCGGCTCTAATTAGATCGAATGAATAAATGTAGAATAAATGTAGTGGTGGGATTTCTTTCCTAGCCTAATTTGTTTTTTAAACTGCTTTAGAGTATTTTTGAGAGTTGATGTTGTTCATGCTTCTTAAGAAATAAGAATTTCGTTATTTTCTTGACAAGAACGACCATCAGGATTTTGAGCCACCAATGCTTCTCCTCCCTTCTGTGAATTTCAATTTTTACACTATCAGCAAAACAGGCTTGTAGAATCCAGAACATGACAACATTAATATTATAGAATCCTTCTAATACTACCTAAAAAGTTTCAGATTATAACAAACTTGGTGAGGGCGATTCCCTTGGTACCCCATTTATGATTTTGCAAATAAAATTTCTCCTGTTGGCTGGTCTTGTCGATCCATGAGTGATAGCTAAAAAAGTGTTGAAGCACCAGTAGTCCAATCAGTAACCTGAGTAATATTACAATATCTTTTATTCATCAGGAGGGCATACAGTCGAAGACAGGAGGCCCAACAAAAACGGGCATTGGAGCAGCACATCCATCGATCCTTATTATCCTCGTCTCCAATACTGTCAATTTACACAAAACCAAAGGGCACCAGAACTAATGTTCGACATTGATCACGTTTCACAAATTCATTAGCTTAACTGACATATAATATTTTACATACACGTTAACATGTGTCTACCAGAAGAAGTTATTTAGGCGAGATGGGGATTCGGAATCTTCAAGATCATGAGATGGAGAATGTGCGTGTCTTCCTTCATATGTTGTAATCACCATTCTCGGGTCCTCAGCTAATCTCTCTACGCGTTTCTTTACACGGCAGTTGTCCATTGTGCAACGATAATAGCTCCTGCATGCATGAATACAAGAGTTTTTGTAACCTTATGCATATGATATATAAGTCCTGCAAAACAACTGAAACAATGTTGCTGGGTGCAGGGAATTCAAAAGAGATATCATCAGGGTGAGGTATATAAAAGATCACCTAGGCGAATGTCAACAGTTCTTCTATGGACTTAGAATAGTAGGTCTGTTTGAAGAAATATAGAGCTTTCTTTGCAAAAGTATCATACACGGGAAATGAAGCCGTATCTAATTATCCCAGCATGTAGTGATGATGTAGAAGATGCGGGACACACTTAACCTCTAACTTTCAACTCTAAATAGGTTTCTGCTTTACTTTTGCACACAATATAGTTAGAAATAAGAATTAAGCACTGAATTGCACATGTTTTCTAATGATGCAAACTTTTTTTTGGTCGATTAATGATGCAGATTGCCAACTAGCTAGCATATTTAATTATACTCATCTCCTTCACTGTAATTGACTGCACTGTACTTGACTTCACTGTTATTACTGAAAAATCTCTAACAATCTACCTAGCTAGCAGATAAAGGAGGAAAGTTTCAATGTCAAGAGGAAGTACTTTCGATTTTATAGTTTGCACAGAGTTATCTTTGTACATCATATATATTGAAGTACTAATTGTTGGAGAAGACATGCGCCTATGAAATTCAACAAATGAGGCATGCATGAGGGATTATGCTGGAGTGCTGAACATATAAAAACAATATGCATATTCAAAGCTCAAATGATTTCTGTGGAATTTTGCTTCTGGACTTGCTCATGTGGTGGCAAATTACAGCAGGAATTTCCAGTTCAGTAATCATTATTCAAAATGCAAATGGCACAATCTTCGTGTTATAAATACATGCACAGTTTTAACCTTTCTCTAATTATCCAAGACCCTGTTAAAGGTTTGAAGACGATATCAGCAGAGCCAGAAATATTACATTTTCGATCATGGAGACGTGATAAGGAACCCTATATGAAAACATTTGACACAGTTTTCCACTCAAAAAGGAAAAAAAAAATACAAAGAAACCAAATTTCTCAGTGAAGTAACATCTAAGATTTAATGTCGGGCACAAGTCAATAAGGGAGCAAAGGGAACTGCAATGGAGAAGACAAAATTGGCTGCAACTGATGAGTTCACGACCTATAGTAGTGTAGATATGTCACTTTCCTCAAGATGCACAAATTAAATACATCCACAATAAGTTTCAAATAGCTGTTTGTGTTGTTATGTTTCAACTACTTCAATCATATATATATATATATATATATATATGATCATATGAATTTATTTTATGTGTAGAGAGAAGTTCTTAGAAGTTTCCATTAATCGTTGCATTTTTGCATTAGGTACTTTCTACTTGTGTGTGTATATATATATAGACTAACGTTATACAGTAATCACTAATCACTCATTGGGACGACATATATGACTATATAGCCACACATGTAGTGAATATTTTGTATATAAACCTGTAATGATCAAATTCTAATGGAAAGTACTTTTAGCAAAAACTAAGGAAGATCACCTTCAAAGCCATTCAGAAAAGAAAATCGAACTAGCCATGCAAGTTCTGTACGTATGTACAGATATATGGTCTCCACTCTCCACTGCTTCTTCTATTATATATGTAGTCTGAATGTTCACATATCACATTTTCTTACATTAATCTAATTGTTGTTCTCATGAATAAACATGGTCACAGTTTAATGTCATGAACCCTCCACATTAGTAGAAGCTAATCTCAGAATTAATATGACATTATTCAATCTTTTTTGTCTTAAAAGCAGTGGATTAAAGTTCTATTCCATTTAGTTAAAGCATTATCATTATCCATCTTTGCAAAATATACATTGGCAATGATCTTTATAAATAGAACTTTACCTTTCAAGGGTACTAATAATTAGTTCTTTTTAGCAATCAACGGCTCTACAATGTAATTATAAGTGTATCAGTTATCTTTTTTTCTTTTGGTCGGAGTTTATTGCGTTTATCAATAATATCGTAAATTATTCTTTTTTTTTTTAATTTTTTTTAAAACAGTTTATTAATAACTCAGACACCTCTACATATGTCAAGGACCTCAAAATTGTCAGTTAAACACCTTAATCAACCAAGCCACGGCTGATCGACACATCTACCCGTCAAATCCCCGGCATCAAAGCCTGTAAAAGCCTAATGATCATAATCATAACAATGTCAATAATGAGTGAGAGAGAGAGAGGAACAAACATATCATGTGTGCATGGGGTACAACCGGAGCTAAAATCCAATGTGCCAATTGAACTTTTTCTTTGAAATATAACAGATTCATAAAATATAAAAAAATAAAAAAGAAGGCAGAAAAAACTATAATGCAGTAGCACAGAAATTTTATAAATCTATATGAACTATGTACCTGGGATGCTGTGTGTTCTTTACCACTTTCTGTCCGTACTTCCTCCACTTGTATCCATCATCAAGCACATCAACTTCGCTCATTGTCTTGAAGCAAAACCTGGGTTCCCTCACTTTTTTCCGAATAGCCTTTATCTTCTTCATCTTCATCG
This sequence comes from Fragaria iinumae, assembly GCA_009720345.1. Classification (NCBI taxonomy): domain Eukaryota; kingdom Viridiplantae; phylum Streptophyta; class Magnoliopsida; order Rosales; family Rosaceae; genus Fragaria; species Fragaria iinumae. The sequence continues at coordinate 15,736,119 of CM019117.1, read as the reverse complement.
CTGAAACCCCTAATCCTACATGATGATGATCATGAATATCGCTTGATGATCTCTTGCTGCTCAGGCATTCACTCACCTGATCTCCCCATGCCCTAGATGAAAACCATCATCATCACCGTGATCAATAATTAGTTAACACTATGCTTCTATTCAAACATGAATGATTAGTATTGATTGTACTGCATGTAAGATTTTACCAGAGATTTGCACTTGATCTTTGCAAAGAAAGGAGTTGGGATCCTCCAAAATCAGAAGTGATATGAGCTTCTCTATGCTTTTGAGTATTGAGAGATGGGATTAGGGTTTCAGAAAGATTGGTTGAAGATGCATGGTGATCATCAGAACCAAGTGAAGAAGGTAAGGAACTCAAGGCTTTGACAGATTGTTGACATCCCAACGATGAAAAGGTCAAGTTATTTGGTGGGTAGGAAAAGAAACCCATCTGTATAGGAGCCTGATCTTGATTCTGATCAAACAAGCCCTGCTGGTTCAGCATGGTCGACTGTGTCATCTATATATGACTCTCCTCGTCGATCTTGATCTCTTCTTCTAATCTTCTTCTTCGATCTTGATCTTCTTCTTCTTCTTCTCTCTATCGATCTGTCTCTATCTGAAGGGTGTAGATCACGAAGAAGAAAGTAGCTTGAGGTCTTGAACTATCCAAGCATATCTATATACGCAGTGCTGTAGATTAAAAGCACATAGATAGTATGAGACTACGGGTGTCTCTCTCAAACTTGAAGGATATATAGATAGAAAAAGGGAATTTTTAAGATTTGAAAGTAACCAAATACCTTACCGCTTTCGCTTGTTGCTTTTCCATGCTTTCACAGTTCACACCATTTCGTCTGTGTGTAAAAGTCGCTTCGAAATTTAAAATTCAGGATCCACTGATAAAAAAACAAAACAGAAAAGAACATATTTCAGCAGATGAAAATGAAGAAAGGAAGAAAAGTGTGATTTTATTATAGTACAGATTAAGACAGAGACCTTCAATCTTATGAAGCTGGTGATTTGGTTTTGGAGTAATATATATACAGTAGTGCAATACATGTTACCATTTGACCTCAAAAGCATGAAATATCCATATTTCACAAGTGTGTTAGTGGAACTTTACTGTTTTTGGTAGAGGTCAACATTAGATGACAAATGCAAATGTTAGCTACACATCGCTGGGTTATTGCACTCTCGTCGGCACAAAAGATTATCTGACAGAAATTACATCTTTATATCCTGTGGTCAATTTATGGATCACTCACTTTAAATTTACTACAGATTTGTAAAAATGTAGTACCTTCAATTTATGGATCACGTACTTTAAATTTACTACAGATTTGTAAAAATGTAGTACCTTCAATTTATGGATCACCTACTTTAAATTTACTACAGATTTGTAAAAATGTAGTACCTTCATGGCTTCATTATCTAAACACTGTAAGATTATGAGGTCTGATAAAACTGATCTGACTTTGCCATAATAAGAGAAAAACTGACATGATGAGTTGTAACAACCCAGTCCAGTTCATTGAGATATTGTCCGTTTTGGGCCCAACGACCCTCACGGTTTTGCTCTTGAGGTTTCACCCCAAAACGCGTCTCAATGTAAGGTGCTAGCTCTGCACATATAAGCATAGCAACTTGTCTCCCCCGGGCGATGTGGGACGGGTGCACCTACTAGCTTGCCTGCCTAGTTAGGTAACCACAATCCACCCCCCTTAGGGCCCGACGTCCGCGTCTGCACACTTCCGGCCGGGGACAAGCTCTGATACCATCTGTAACAGTTCGGTCCAGTCCATTGAGATATTGTCCGCTTTGGGCCCAACGGCCCTCACGGTTTTGCTTTCGAGGTTTCACCCCAAAACGCGTCACAATGTAAGGTGCTAGCTCTGCACATATAAGCATAACAACTTGTCTCCCCCGGGCGATGTTGGACGGGTGCACATACTAGCTTGCCTGCCTAGTTAGGTCACCACCCCAATTTTCAAAAGATAATTTTCAAATTTTTTGGCATGATCTAACTTAAAATATAAATATCTCAACCTGTTTCAATAACAAATCCAAACAACTAAAACTCAATCGCGGAAAAGTAATATCATACAACTCATCACTGAGTTAAATATTACACTTCCTTATTTACATAAACTTGCAACACGAGAACATGAGAACAATCTCATAAGTTTAATAGTTTCTAACCGATTAACAAAACTATACAGAGTACAGCAAAAGCCAAAAAGAACCCTGCCACTAAGCCTCCGCCTCAACCCTGCTGATCCTCACCTGCAGGTCTAATCCCTACACCAATAATTGGTGCACCGGGATTGTAAAATAACAAACCCAGTAAGCTAAAAAGCCCGTATGAGTAAACTCAAAAATAACACAGCATTTATCATATCCAACATTCCACAAAAGAGATTTGATCAATAATTAAAAACCACAAATCCAACACATTACCAAAGAATATACCCATGAGTCCCAGATATTTAATAAATATCTCTCATGACCTACAACAACAAATTGTGTACCCATGGGTTCCAGATACCATAAAGTATCTCCCATGACCTACACTAACAGACGGACTAGAGCTCTATTCCTAACCGTAACCAATCACCAGGTCAAAGGCTTGGAACCCGGTTTGACTGTCCAATATCAAAACACAAAATAATAAATAACATCTTAACCGTAACCAATCACCCGATTAAAGGCTTGGAAACCCGGTTTAGCTATTTATCCAATGATCACAATATCACAACATCATCATCAACATCACAAGATCACATCATAAGATTATATCCTTCACAAGGATATAATTATATGAACAATATATATTATTCCACAAGAATAACTTATCAATAATCAACAGATTATGATCACAAAAACCTCAAAAATAAACATATAAGAAAAACTTGTTTTATCTTACTTATGAGCTTTTCGCGATCAAACTCATATATTTTAAAACAATTAATAGCATAGTATTAATTTTAACATCATAATCATTATCATCATCACATGATCATAATAAAATTTGGTTCAAAAGTGAACCTTAGTGAGATTTACTCACCTAGAAATCCCGCTGCAAAACCCCCAACACAACGAAGGCAAGCCAATCACAAAATCACAAATCACCTAAAATCACACAATTAAAAACCTTAGAAACCAAAATACTAAAGGATAACACAACACCCTTAAACTAACCCTTAGCTCAAGGGAGGACAACTTCTCAAAGTCGTTGAACTCAACGACACAATAGAGCTGCCTCAAATCTTCAAAACCTAAACTCAAACTCCACCAAGCCAAAACAAATAAACCTAAATCCTAACATGCAATCCTTGCTCAAAACCTAGCCATACTACCTCCCAACAAGCTCACAACAGCAAGGACTAGCTAACCACATGAAACTAAGGCCACAACTCAGCTGGACGCGCCGCCACAGGCGGCGGCGAGTGAGCCCTACGCGCCACCCCAAAACTTCCGAATTAGGAGAAACTCACAACATGAAACTTATAGATTGAAGAATGGTGAACAACTTTAATACCTGAGGTTTTAACTGGTTCGGCCGGGATCGGCCGGAAAACACCCCGAAACTCCAAAATGAAATAAAAAACCAAACCTGCAAAACCGGCGCCCAAACTTGGTTTTCAGGTCACCGAACACATATAAACATCACCAGAGGAAGGAGATGAGCAAGACTCACCTAACTCTCACCGAAAACGGCGCCGAAATCGCCGGTTTTCCGGCGATACCGCAGCAGCTCCGCTGCTCCGTGGCGGCTTCCAGGCGGCGCAACGGCGAGCGGGACTGCTCCAGAAATGGAGAGGAGGTCCGTGCGGACCGAACGGGACCAGTGGCGTCCGATTTGGTGGCCGGACGGTGGAGAACCGTGCCGGAGAAGAAAGGAGAACGGGAGGAGGTCAGGAGAGGGAAGAGAGAGAAAGTGAGTGTTCCGAATTTAGGTTTCTAAAAATATCTCCCCCACATTTTTCTACTTATACAGTTTCCAAACCCGGAAACTAACTTCCTTTGATCATAACTTTCTCATACTACCTCCGTTTCAGACGTGCCACATGTCTACGAACTCGTATCGACAAACTCTACAACTTTCAAGAAAGAAGTTTTCGAAGATTACTTACGGAAAATAAAGTCAACTTTTGGCCTCTTAAAAGTCAAAGTACTTTAAAAATTACTCCTGAAACTTCAACTTTGCACAAACTAGAGAATTTCCATAAATAATCCTTCATTAATTATGGGAATTATACAAGGAAAATAATATGAAAATCTAGGGTATTACATGAGTTGCATGACAATTTTGTGCAGCAATTTTGTGTATATGACTCTACCAAGGACTAAAATATCAACATCACGGAAATATTGGTAATAAAAAATCTCGATGGATATATCGAGAAAAATATTGAATATCGATAGAAATTTTATCAAAAGTTTATATAAAAAATTGCATATTCGATAAAAAATAGACTAAATATAAAATATCAGAAATATATAAAAATTAATACTGATACTTGTAAAAAACAGAAATTTCAAAGAAATATCAAGAATAATAATGAGATGAAGGCAGGAATGTTAGAAGTAATACCTCTAAAAAAAGTAATTACTGTGCATATAAATAACTGAATTATGATTCACCGCGAAAGCTTTTCGAAAACAAAACAACAAAAACAAAAAGAGAATAAGAGGATCATTTTCTAGGGTTTCTTATGGGGCATCAAAAAGAAATATTATTAGAGCTAGCTAGGGCAATGATGATGAATCTTGGGTGCAAATCTAACGCTCTCTGCATCGGCGGTGAAGATATGATTATGGTTTGTGAAATAGCTAGGCTCTCACTCTATTTGACTTTTGGCAGAGAAAAAGCTTCTCACCTTTCTAATCTCCTTCAAACTTTCATTTTGCTTTGCTTCACCCAACCCCGCATCTACCACCATTTCTTTCCCAAATTCCAAACCAACCTATTATATTGCTATCATGTCTTCAATTAGGTTTCTTAATCTTTGTTTTGATATAATTAACCTTTCCCCGAAGTGAGAAATTCTTGTGGGCCTTTTTAACTAGAGTTATGAGCAATGGTATCACTACTATTGTTTCCTAGCTATAATTTAAGAATAATGTGGTGTTTGTACTTCATTCGTTTGTTAAACTTAGATGATTAATTTGTAAATTCGTTTGGTGAATACAAATTCATCATGTTTAGCTCATGCATGGTCGGTATCTTGGTTTGAGGATGATAATCATAATGAAATTGTAAAGATATATTATTGATTACGAGTCTGTTGGTTCACCGTCTTACCCTATAAGATGGTAACAAATGATATGTGATTCAAGTTAAACAGTGAGATAAAACAACTAATGCTTACATTTTAGGAACAATGATGTATTATGTAGCATGGAAGATATTATTATGGTTACATAATTACCCATTTGATATAATTAAGAACATGACTTCAACTTAGATCTTCATAATTAAAATTGAGGATCTTTTCTTTATAATTTCTTTTTCATAAATAAGTACATTTTTTTTTTTTACAAAATAGATAATTTCATTAATTTATCCATCAACAGACGCTTGCTTCAAATTGTCTACTTACAAGTTACGACCACTCGTTGAGTTTGCAACAAGAAATAACAAAATAACAGAGAACCCTCATTGTAAATGCGCGCAAATTATACCTACCATAAAAGATTTAAAACTACTCCTATCTAATCCCATGTAACGTTAATACCAGTCGCATGCGGTGATGCAGACCTTAATTGGTGTGCAACTAAGTAAAACCGAGGCTTAAAACAAGAATAGCCATTAATCATAGGGGTAGGAAAAACAAAAAATCTAAGGTTTGCCTATGAAAAAAGACGCACCAAATTGAGTCCAGCCACCCAGAGTAGATCTCAAGTACAAAAATCCAGGCCCTTGCAGAAGAAGGATTGAGGCCAGACCCAGAACCAAAAACCCAGATCCAAGCCCGACCCATACCAACAATCTGCCTCTTTCATCAAGCATCACCGTTTTCAGCCAACCATTAGCCTCCGATAAACAACTGGTACAACGAGTCTATTGTGAGTCGAACTCACGTTCTCTCATTTATAATAATGAGAGACTTATGCTACTAGACCAAACGCTACTGGGTTTACGTAGATATATTATAAGAATGACCAACTAGCAAAAAAAAAAAAAATCATTTACTTTTCTTTATGTCTTAAACGAATTGAATTGAATTGTATAGTAAGTAGTTATCCAAAATTAATTATCATTACTTGAAATACTCTTCGAAGTTCGAAGAAACATTTGGTATGGCGCAATTATTTTTTTTAGAGTTTGATTATCTTCGGCAGACAACCTAATCAAGTTAGATAATTCTCTCAGTTGACAAGCCTCAGCGCCAGCTCCTTGAGCTCCGGGCCTCCGGCACATGATAATTTGTAGGATCCTAACTTGTATTAGACATTGGTTTAAGCTAAAACTCGTATGGTTGGTACTTGGTGATAAAAGAATTTTCTTGTATATGTTTTCTTCCAATTTTCAAGAAAAAGGGGAAGGACTGAAGGAGAACTTGTGAAAGGGAAAGCAAGGAAAAGGAGAAGGAGCTTTAGTGAGACGTTTAGGTTAACTTGAATTGGTGACGGCTGGCGTGGAGCTAACGTGCCTATGATGTCAGAAATATGATACGAATGAATTAGCTAGGGAATAATATCTACCAGTAAGTTCTGTAGCTGGAGAAGAAACTGATACATTCATTATTTCATATAGGGCATCGAGTGGGGTGGCAAACAAACATCATTTCGTTTTGTCTCTGTTTGTAGGTGGTCATTATTCCACTGAGATTACATCCCTACTATATCTTGGTTAAATAATAATTCCTATGAATGGCACTTCTTTCTCTTGCTGATTTAGCTTTCCCTCGAAAGGAAAAAGGCAAATGGAAAATATATATGAAAACGAAAATAGGGACCCATAGTATCATTCGGGCTCTGCTTGAAGACATATGCATGAATAATCATAAGAGAATCACAGTTTATATATAATCTGTCCTCGCAGCCAATGTTGAAATAGTAATTTGCAGTTAGATCAAAACATGCAAACCCAGAAATTTTTTCATTAGTTTGTTGTTATGGACCTTCTGGTGGTGCCATTTACCCTAATAATAATGATAACTTAAGAAAGCTAATCAAGTAACTTTAATCTTATACCTTGCAACCCAAATGTAAATATAGATAATATATACAATATAGGTTATATGAAATCTGATGGTTATGATTAAGAACACAGTGGAAATCACTGATCTAGCTTTTTCTCATCCATCAATCTGCTCTCTTCATATCATGTCTTTGCAGAATTACAGAGGCATCCCATGCAATCCATTCTTGGTTATTAAGTTGTCATCATTGATATATATATGACATCATGTTAATTATACCAGGACAGCATGTTCATGCATACATGCATCTCCGTCAACAGTTACATAGATTTGTATGGAGACAATGTATATGAGGAAAGCAGCCTTTCTCTTCACGCCCAGCTGCTGCCTCTAGGCTCTCAGCTCTGGCCAGTCTTAGTCTCAGTTCAGACTGTCCTGGTAAAAGAGGAAGAAGAAGCATGGGACTAACTATAGGTACAGTCATGAAAATATACAAGTACAATCTGTTTTTACTGTACGTACGTATAGTTAATGGAAGACATTCTTTCCCTTGGAAAATGACTGTTCGATAAAAATTGATGGTGGGGGGAATTAGTGTCAGAAGCTAGCTATGGCAAATGAGAGGTTTGATCAGAAATTCAGAAGCAGCTGACATATGCGTGCGTACCAACCTCAGAACCTCACCACATTGTCGGTCTCTTTGTAATAATAATTCTCCCACAGTCCCACTGGGGGCGTGAGAGCTTCTATTGTATCAAACCCTTTGGAGCTTTGTTGCTCCGGAATATCTCTACAGGAACCTTAGCTATGTTTATAGCCCTTTATTCTTACACAAGTACTCTGATGACCAGAACAAAAAATAAGAATACCTAAAGATTGAAGTTCATCTCACATATGAGGAAAAAATAAATGTTATGTATGTATAACAAATAAGGAGTTCAGGATCGGACCGGCCCTGTATGTTGTTACGTACTATGACTTGTATTTTAGGTTGAGATACTCAGTCCTGGGATTTGTGTTTGGTGTATGTATGTACGTATTTCATTGTTTCATAGTTGGCTTTGACTTAGAAAATAAAATAAGAAATTAATTTTGGAAGAAAGAATAATATGCAAATAGTTTCGTTTTTTTTTTGTTGATTGATGCAAAGAGTTTCGCTAAGGATGATTTCATGCTTCCCAGGTTTTTATTCACATAATTTTGGACACTGGTGAAGCCGTGAAGGGCGAGGCGCCGTGGCCTGTACCGGATAGTTATGTTTCTCTCGTAGCTAGGAATCCCTAGGATGGTATACGTAGCATAAGCATTACATTATATTGAATGGTGCATTTGATGAGGTTCTAGTGTTGCCGGAATGATTTGGAATGGCCGGGACCGAATGGTAGTTAGAGTCTCAGAGATCACGAGGGTTTCTACTCGTTAAGGATATCTATATCTATCCGGTTTCGGGGATAGGGTTTCTTAATTTGAATCATCAAGGTGAGAGAGCAAGTGAGGTCTCGTAAAGTTCTTGAAAAATTATCGTATGCTAATTTTAATAGAGTATCTCCAACTGCTTGTCATCTTCCCCATATTCTTGATCTTCTCAATTTTAGGAGTATATAGCTGTTTTTAAGTTCAACAGCTTCACCATCTCATTTCTCAAAATGGAGATGAAAAAGTAAGAGAAACACTCATTCCCTAAATTTACAGCAAAGTCTTCATTTATCAAATTATTGAAATTAACATTGTCATTAATTCCTCACATGCTTCAATGACAAGAAAAAAGTATAAAATGTTTTAGGATATTTCATATGTGTGCCTTGGTCTTATGTCATCAGGATATGTAGTTGGAATATGAATATGTACTCCTTATCATTACCATATTGGTACTTTGTAATTCCATATATAAAAGGCTCATATCAATGAATAAGATTATGATTATCTTGCTATCTCTTTCTCTACACTTTACCCTTCATCACGTTATCATGCACTTTGTTCTAACCCTAAAACTAATAGCCCACAATTTGTTTTCCGAAACCCTAAAAAGTGTTTTTTGGCTCCTCTGTCCGACTACCACTGCCGCCCGTTTTCCCGGCCGCTGTCCAACATCACCGGCTGCCAATCCCTTGGCCACCGCCTGCCGACGATTCTTGGTTTTCTTCGACTACAATTTTCGACTTCTTCAAGTGTTTAAAGTTTCGAAATGTATGTTTTGAAACCCTAAACTTTTCCAAGTTCAATAACTCGGGGAGGATAAAATCATTTCCTCCGTTCTCCATCTCCATTCTATGCTTGGGATTTTGTGCGTGCAGGTACCAAAATCCCAGAATTTTATTCGCGGTTGAAGAGTGTGTTTGATCACTCTTGTTTCCTTTTCAGGGTTGTGTATGATCGGTCCTTTCTTCGGATTGTGTTTGATCAATCCGAGGCTTTTTTCCGAATTGTGTTTGATCAATTCGCGGCTTTTCCTGATTGTGTGTGATCAATCCGAAGGACAAACCATTAAAAGCATCGTTTGTGACCTCTATCGAGTCTCATAACAGCTTGGTTTAGTATGCAAGAGCAATGTAACATTTTGCTTCTTTGAGTTTTGATGTACTCGATGCCTAATGTCAAGACCCACCCTGAATTTCACCCTGAAACTTGAAGTAAGTCTTGCGGGGTCCAACTCCAAGGAAAATTTACCAAAAATTCGGTAAACCTCCCTCGAAAATGGACAACCTTAACCCGGAAAAATTAAGAATACCCTCCTAAAAAGACTCAACCATCCTCGAACTCATCACATAAATATCCAACTAATAAAACCAACTTCATCCTCCGAATATTCGAAAAAATATATCCTCAGTCTTAGCACACCACCAAAATATTATACAATGACCCCAAGAGTAATCAGAGCTACTAAACACTAGATGAAGCAAGAAAATACACTAGTAGGTTAAACAGGTAACCTACTGGTGAAAAGTGTCTGAGAAATGGGTAACTATGCCTCGTCGCCTCTTACTAGTGCCAACCCGAACTCTGCAGACTTGACATTTTTAAAACGAAGGGCCTAGGGGAAAACATTCGCAAACGTTAGTGTGAGTGGACAAAAATAAAAAGAATAAATAAAGAAAAATAATTAACAAGATTTATGCTTTCCCAATTTAATTCCAAAGAAATCGAATGCATGCCTCAAGCGATAAATCCTTTATCTCATAAATATCGAGCCTCTTCAGCTCAAAAAAAAAAAAAAAAAATATATATATATATATATATATATATATATATATATCAATATATCAATATATGTATGTATTTACACACGCCCATACTCCCTATATAAATTAATAGATTTAAAATAATCTATATAGGGCTACTATGCTCGGGTCTAACACTCACGTCACGCTTTAATGCGGTGATACTCTACGCTATTAAAGTGGACAGACGGGTGTATAAATATGTGTCAATACCCCCTATATGAATTAAACACTCATATATGACTACTACGCTTGTGTCTAACGCTCACGCCACACCATAATGCGGATATATACTAAGTCATTAAGGTGGACAGACACATATAGCTAGCTAGCATTTATATACATACTCTCCTCATAAATATATTTATAATTTACCGAAAATCTCATTTTCGGTAACTCTCCAAAATAAATAAAATCGTCAAATAAAAAATGACGTCAAATGCTGCAACAAAATAAATTACTCAACAATAAACAATTGCATGCATATTATTTAAAGCAAAAGTTCACTCACAACTTTAGGCCTAAGTCTGACGTCGATCTAAGGTTTCTTCTGCTCGAGCCTCCTCACGTCTTGTTTCCAAATATATAATTAAATTCCCAACTAAAATTCAATACTTATACAAAATAGGCAAAATTAAATGTAGACTTATCCACGCTCATCCTTGCCCAATTTCGTCATTCTTAAATCGATACGGTCCAAACTTCACCACAAATATCGGCAGCCTTAAACCAACCTTCTACAACCAAAACAATATTAATCTAACAGCCGTATTTCTAACCAATTAACTGCCTTCACCAATCTTTCAAAAATCCAAAACCTATCCAAAACTCCTCCAAAAATTTCAAACTTCACATCAATAGACTCCCCTTAATATAACAAATTTAAAACCATGAAAATGCCCCTAACCGCCGCGGCGCCGCCGTCTGCTCCGACGATAGCGGCGGCTGGTGGCTGGCGGCCGACTCCGGCGACCTCCAATCCCTACCAAATTTTAATAGTATCTTACTCTCAACCCACTTTACAACTTCCCTAACTAGCACAAACACCAATTCCAAGCCTAGATAGGGTAATCGAACCAACCCATAGTATTGAGCCCTAGAATTTCAACTCAACGTTTCTCCTTACCTAGCTCAAGAGGGAGTGACTCCTTTTGAGAGATTGCTGCACAAGAGGAGGGCTTTCAAACGAGCCAAGCGACTCCATCTATGGCGGCCAAAAGAGGAAGTTCCGGCGAGAAGATAGCCGGCCCCTTAGACGAGTTTCCTCCCGATCGGCAGCGCTACCAGCTAGCTCACCGGTCCAGGATGAGAGAGGGGAAGATGGCGGTCCAAACGGAACCGGAGCGGCGGCGTAGCTCGGCCAGACGATGTCGAACAGTGGTCGGGATTTTCCGGTCGGGAGAGAGAGTGAGAGAGAGTCGGGAGGGAGGAAAGATAAGAGAGAGAGAAATGTTTTGTGCCTCTATTCCAAACCGGTCCAACACCACCAAATAAAAACCTAACTCCAAAAATTAACACCCCAAAAATAATACCCTAACAAAAACTAGCTCAAATTTACCATTTTTACTGTCTTCAAATATTTCTCCTACGAATAATTTCTCCGAAATAATCATCCCTCAACACCCCTTTAGGGACTTTTGAAACTATAAACTCATTTACGAAGACGGTAACATTCTTATTAATACTAAACTAGTAAATAGGGTAAAAATTATGAGTTGGGATGTGACAATTCGCCCCTCCTTATAAAAATTTCGTCCTTGAAATTTATATACTTGTCAATCAAAGAGATAGGGATATTGCTGCCTCATTTGCTCCTCTAATTCCCAAGTAGCTTCTTCTACTTGATGACTTCTCCAAAGCACCTTGACAAGTGGGATTGTCTTGTTCCTAAGCACTTGCTCCTTTCAGTCAAGAATCTGAACCGGTTCCTCTTCATAGGTCAAATCCTTCTGCAAACTAATCAGCTGCTCTTGCAGCACATGAGAGAGATCGGCAATATACTTGCGAAGCATGGATACATGAAACACATTATGTAACCTAGATAATTCTGGAGGCAAAAGTAACCGATAAGCAAGTGAGTCAACTCGCTCTATTATTTCATAAGGGCTAATATACCTCAGACTAAGCTTCCCACGTTTGCCAAAACGTACTACCCCTTTCCAAGGAGATAGTTTCAAGAACACCCAACCACTCACTTGAAACTCAAGGTCCTTCCTGCGGACATCTGCATAACTCTTTTGCCTACTTTGAGCGGCCTTGAGTTTATCTCTGACCACTTTAATCTTCTCATTTGTATCATGGATTAACTCAGGATCACAAAGCTCTTTTTCTCCTACTTCATTCCAACACAAAGGTGTACGACACTGCTTCCCATAAAGTGCCTCAAAGGGAGCCATATCAATACTAGAATGATAGCTGTTGTTATATACAAATTCCATCAAAGATAGGTTTTTATCCCAGCTCCTTCTGAACTGCAAGGCACACGATCTCAACATATCCTCCAAAGTCTGAATAGTCCTCTCCGATTGCCCATCAGTCTGAGGATGAAAAGCAGTGCTTAAGTGTAGTCGGGTGCCTAAAGCTGCCTGAAGAGCTCCCCAGAATTTAGAAGCAAATCTAGGATCCCGATCCGACACTATTGATTCAGGTACACCATGAAGTCTCACGATCTCATTCACATAAAGCTCCACCAATTTATCCAATGTATACTTCTTTCCCACCGGCAAGAAATGTGCAGATTTGGTGAGTCTATCCACAATCACCCAAATACCGTCATGCCCCTCATGGGTATGAGGTAAACTGAAAACAAAATTCATGGTGATGTAGTCCCACTTCCACACTGGAATAGACAACGGCTCAAGCAACCCAGAAGGTTTCTGCCTTTCAGCTTTCACTTGCTGACAGATCAAACACATACTCACAAAAGCTGCAATTTCTCTCTACATGTTTGGCCACTAATAAAAATCCTTCAAAGTCCGATACATCTTTGTACTACCCGGATGAGCAGCATATGTAGAACTATGAGTTTCCTCCATTATCTCTTTCTTTAACTCTTCATTCCTCTTTGGAACACAAAGCCTATTTTTGAACAATAAAGTTTCATCTCTTCTTACCGAAAAATCCACGACGGCTCCACTCAATGCTCTTTCTCTCAATTGAACTATGGAAGGATCATTATACTGTGCCTCCCGCACTCTATCAACCAAAACTGGCCTCACATGAAAACTAGCTACCAAAACACCAACATCATCCACCGCTAAATCCATCCTTGTAGCTCGTAACTCATAAACAAGTAGAACTCGAACCGTCTTCATATGAGACAAAGATATAGAGGGATTTCGACTAAGAGCATCCGCTACCACATGCTACCACATTAGCTTTTCCAAGATGATACTCAATAGTGCAATCATAATCATTGATCAACTCCATCCACCTTTTCTGTCTCATATTTAATTCTTTTTGAGTAAACACATACCTAAGACTCTTGTGATCGGTAAAAATCTGACACTTGACCCTATAAAGATAATGTCTCCATAACTTGAGAGCAAAAACTACAGCTGCAAGCTCTAGATCATGAGTGAGATAATTCATCTCATGCAGCTTTAATTGTCTAGAAGTGTAGACAATAACTCGATCATGCTGCATCAATACGCCGCCTAGACCTCATCTAGAAGCATCACAATGAACCACATACTCCCCACTATCATCCGGAAGTGCCAAAACAGGAGCACTAGTCAAGCGATTCTTTAATTCTTAAAAACTTTGCTCACACTGATCTGACCATTCGAACTTAACTCCCTTCTTGGTTAATCTTGTAGGTGAAGCAGCAATTTTTGAAAAATCTTGTACGAAGCGTCGATAATAACTTGCTAACCCCAAGAAACTACGAATCTCCGTCACAGTGGTGGGTCTTCTCCAATTTGACACTGCTTCCACCTTTTGGGGATCCACAGTAACACCTTATGCCGAAACCACATGTCCCAAGAACCCCACTTTATCCAGCCAAAATTCACACTTGCTGAATTTAGCATACAACTGAGCATTTCTCAAAGTCTGCAATATCATTCTTAGATGTTTGGCATGCTCCTTCTCACTTCTTGAGTAAACCAAGATGTCATCTATGAATACGATCATGAAACGATCAAGATATGGACTAAACACCCTATTCATGAGATCCATGAACGCAGTGGGTGCATTAGTAAGTCCAAACGGCATCACCAAAAATTCACAATGACCATAACGTGATCGAAAAGCAGTCTTGGCTATGTCACTCTCCCGGATCCGCAACTGATCAAATAAACCATCAATGCGGGGCAAGGGATATTTATTCTTCACCGTGACTTGATTTAGCTTCCTATAATCAATGCATAGTCGTCTCATGGTGCCATCTTTCTTCTTAACAAACAACACCGGAGCACCCCATGGAGACATGCTAGGCTGAATAAAACCCTTGTCTACCAACTCCTGCAGTTGAGTTTTCAACTCTTTCAATTCCGCTGGAGCCATTCTGTAAGGTGCTTGTGAGATAGGCATAGTTTCGGGAAGTAACTCAATAGAAAAGTCTATCTCCCTTACAGAAGGCAAACCAGGCAACTCGTAGGGAAAAACATCCGGAAACTCTCTTACTACAGGAATATTCTCTACTTCCAACACTCTCACACTTGTATCCATAATGTGAGCTAAATATGCCTGACAGTCTTTATTTAACAATTTCCTAGCAGCAACAGCTGATATCAGGCAATTTGAAATAACATCTCTTTCCCCTTAAAATGTAACCTCAAATCCATCTAGACTTCGAAGCACTACTACTTTTCGGAAATAATCTACCATAGCTCTATAAGCCTTCAAAAAGTCCATTTCCAAAATTACATCAAACTCCACAATATCCAAAGGAATTAGATCGGCCTTGAAATTAAATCCCCCCACTAATACTTCACAATCACTAAACACCCAATTTATCCTCATCACCTCACCGGAGGGTAGAGACACATGTCACTCGCTTGGAAGGGACGATGATGGCACATTGGCGTGGAGAGAAAATCTACTAGACATAAATGAATGCTCCGGGATCAATTAAAGTAAATGCAGGCTGACCAAAAATTAATAACGTACCAATGATGACATCTGGAGAAGTACGACCCTCCTGCTGGGTCATAGCATGAAGTCTAGCGCGAGTCATGGGACGTCCACGCTGACCACTACTCTGCTGAGATCCACCCCTGGCTGCTGAACTGCCATGAGTACCACTACTGGAGCCTCTGGCTGAAGACTGACCGACTAGATAAGTAGGGGTGGAGGTGGTCCTCTGAGCCAACAAGGGACAATCTCTCCTAAAATGATTCTGACCACAACACTCATAACACCTTGTAGATTGCTGCTGTCCAAAGGAAAAAGTCTGACCACCAGATGTCCCACCCTGGAAGCTGCCACCAGTACCAAACTGTCCAGTCTGCTGTCTCCCCAACTGACTCCGGAAAGGTCTAATGTGACTTCCCCTAGCCCTAAACCGAGAACTAGAACTCGATCCACCACTACTGCCACTACCATCTAATGATCTAGAAGCGGATGATGAAGCAGCCTTCTTGGATGGATCCTGACTAGGGCCATTGTAATCTCGGGGCCGTGCACTATATGTCCCCCTGGTCTCAATGGCCATGGCTGCACTGATTGCATCAAGAAAGGTCGGGTAAATTACACCTGTTATCCTATCTGCATACACTCCACCAAGTGCCCCAATGAACATATCAATCCTAGTCCTCTCATCAGGAACCAGATATGACACATGATAGCTTAAGGTAGTGAACCTCTGCTCAAACTCTATGACACCCTCATCATCCCTCTTCTTCATGTTCAGAAAATCCATCTGAATCCTACTACGATGAGTATGACTGAAATACTGACCCAAGAAGAGCGTCTTAAACTGCTCCCAAGTCATATCCTGAGCACCACCATTATTTCTACTAGCGAGAGTCCACCAATGATGTGCTGAATCATCCAGAAAAGTCACTGCCATCTTCACTTTCCTTTCTTCCGGACATTCAGTACTTTCAAAAGCCTTTTCCATCTTATCTACCCAAGTGTATGCATCAAGGGGTCCCTTGGCACCCTTGAACTCAATTGCCCCAGCATCAAAAACATCCTTCTTTTTCACAGTCTGAGGGTGCTGAACCCTATCTAAAACACCTCTCAACATGTTCCCAATAGAATCAACTAATCCTCTAACTTCATCACCCTCATTTGCTTTGGTCAAGTTAGCCTCACGGGGTCGACGTCTAGGATGCATAGTACCTGAGGAAGGAGATATTTAGTAGTCTGTAAACAAGACTAACAGAACTATCACACATGCCCAATAACACATAGCATCCAAAGCATAAACTGCTAATAAATCCGTCGCGGTCGGATCATCACTCTATAGACACTATGTGCTACTTAGGCAAATATGATAGTGATAAGAAAGCAGAATACGAAACCTAAAGCTCTGATACCAACTGTCAAGACCCACCCCAAATTTCACCCTGAAACCCGAAGTAAGTCTTGTAGGGTCCACCTCCAAGGAAAATTTACCGTAAATTCGGTAAACCTCCCTCGAAAATGGACAACCCTAACCTGAAAAATTCAGAATACCCTCCTAAAAAGACTCAACCATTCTCGAACTCATCACATAAATATCCAACTAATAAAACCAACTTCATCCTCCGAATATTCGAAAAAATATATCCTCAGTCTTAGCACACCATTGAAATATTATACAATGACCCCAAGAGTAATCAGAGCTACTAAACACTAAAGGAAGCAAGAAAATACCCTAGTAGGTTAAATAGGTAATCTACTGGTGAAAAGTGGCTGAGAAGTGGGTAACTATGCCTCGTCGCCTCCTACTAGTGCCAACCAGAACTCTGCAGACTGGACATTTTTAAAACGAAGGGCCTAGGAGAAAACATTCGCAAACGTTAGAGTGAGTGGACAAAAATAAAAAGAATAAATAAAGAAAAATAATTAACAATATTTATGCTTTCCCAATTTAATTCCAAAGAAATCGAATACATGCCTCAAGCGATAAATCTTTTATCTCATAAATATCGAGCCTCTTAAGCTCAAAAATATATATATATCAATATATGTATGTATTTACACACGCCCATACTCCCTATATAAATTAATAGATTTAAAATAATCTATATAGGGCTACTATGCTTGGGTCTAACGCTCACGTCACACCTTAAGGCGGTGATAAACTACGCCATTAAGGTGGACAGATGGGTGTATAAATATGTGTCAATACCCCCTATATGAATTAAACACTCATATAGGGCTACTTGATCTACGCATTTTATGCTTGATTATTAATGTCTTTCTCTCTACATTTTGCTTTGTTATGAGCTTAGTAAATATGTTTCTAACTTGTTTTATGTTTTTAGGTAGAAAATAAAGGAGAAATAATAAAGGAGGCGATTTGGACCAAAATATGTGCAATTACATGGTATTCTCGGCCAAAGAAGAATTGGAGTCAAAAAGGAAGCTTGTGTTGACTAGGAAACAATTTCCTATGTTGACTAGGATATGGAGCAAATAGTGATGCATGGACATTGATGAAGTCTAGACGGGGAGCTAATATGCATGGCAGTTTTCGAAAAGGAGCTTAATTGCCATGGATGTAACGGTGGTGAGTAAATTGGGTGAAACGGATGTATAATTGAAACGGTTTTGAACGGCTACTTAAATAGCTTAATTGACAATTGCATGGATGGTGTTATGCATGGCTGGATTTGAAACTGTTTTGCATGGCTGTCTTTCATGGCTTAATGGCATGGATGAATGGATATGCTTAATTGCATGATGTAATGGTGGGAGCTTAATAGCTAATGGCTGTAACGGTTTTGTATTGAATGGAGCATAATTGTGCATGGTTGTATTTGAAATGAGGTGAACGGCACCATCATCATCCCCTATATAAAGAGCTTTGGAGGAGGAAGAAAGGATGACACACTCATCGAGCCGAAGCCTTGTCTAAACACTAACCCCTCTCATACTTAGCCAAAATCAGCCTCTCTTAGTCGAAATACCATCTCCACCACCTCATAGACACCCTTCCTCCATCCGTGAGTGTTCTCTCGCTAGATTTGGCTTTGAACACTTGCGTAGCCATCCTCCACCAAAGGGATGTGCGCTCGGAGCTTGCAGAGAGACGAATTCCTCGGAGCAAAAAGTGTAACATGGCCTCTTTGTATTTATTTCGACTTTGTATTGTTTTTTTTTTCCAAGGCTTTGTATAGAAAGACTAATATTTTGGTGTAAAGATGATTATTTCTAATTTGTTTTGAATTCTTCCATGTGTTTATAGGTTGATTGGGACGTGTATGTATGCTTGCCATGTTCTTAATGCTCTGGAATTTGCTTAGGATGACACTAGATGATTTGGTTCACCCTATGCATGTTCCACCGATCTGATCAAGATAAAATTGGGTTAGGGAGTTTGCTAGATGATTTGGCTGCCCTCTAATTCGATGCAAGTGTGTGTATATGTTCTAATTAACATGTGAATTTCGTAGGATTCAGCCAAGGAGGGAGTAATCGGCCTAAGCAACATGATGTGATGATCACTTGTAAATAATAGACTTAGGAACTTATTTTCGGCTAGATGCATGTTAGGATTATGTGCTCTTGATTGTTTGCTTGTCTATGAGTTTAAACATGTTAGAACTTGTGATTTCTTGATATGTATCTACCCATCTTCTTGTTTTATTTCGTAGGAACTTAGAACAAACAATCTTGCACCCCCCTAAACAACCTTAGCATAGTTATGCAATCACCCTCAATCCCTGGTTAAGAACGATCCCTACTTACCAATGCTACATCTACAAAGAAGGGTTTTAATTGTATTTGTGTTTAATTGAGTATTTAAATAAGTGCTTGAAAACACGCGAATCACTACTACGCTTGCGTCTAACGCTCACGCCACATCATAATGCGGATATATACTACGCCATTAAGGTGAACAGATACATATATGGCTAGCTAGCATTTATATACATACTCTCCTCATAAATATATTTATAATTTACCGAAAATCTCATTTTCGGTAACTCTCCAAAATAAATAAAATCGTCAAATAAAAAATGACGTCAAATGCTCCAACAAAATAAATTACTCAACAATAAACAATTGTATGCATATTATTTAAAACAAAAGTCCACTCACAACTTTAAGCCTAAGCCTGACGTCGATCTAAGGTCTATTCTACTCGAGCCTCCTCACGTCTTGTTTCCAAATATATAATTAAATTCCCAACTAAAATTCAATACTTATATAAAATAGGCAAAATTAAATATAGACTTATCCACGCTCATCCTTGCCCAACTTCGCCATTCTTAAATTGATACGGTCCAAACTTCATCACAAATACCGGCAGCCTTAAACCAACCTTCTACAGCCTAAACAACATTAATCTAACGGCTATATTTCTAACCAATTAACCGCCTTCACCAATCTTTCAAAAATCCAAAACTCCTCCAAAAATTCCAAACTTCACATCAATAGACTCCCCTTAATATAACAAATTTAAAACCATGAAAATCCCCCTAACTCCGGCGACCTCCAATGCCTACCAAATTTTAACAGCATCTTCCTCTCAACCCACTTTACAACTTTTCTAACTAGCAGAAACACCAATTCCAAGCCTAGATAGGGTAATCGAACCAAAACATAGAATTGAGCCCTAGAATTTCAACTCAACATTTCTCCTTACCTAGCTCAAGAGGGAGTGACTCCTTTTGAGGGATTTCTGCACGGGAGAAGAGCTTTCAAACGAGCCAAGCGGCTGCAGCTATGGCGGCCAGAGGAGGAAGTTCTGGCAAGAAGACATCTGGCCCCTTGGACGAGTCTCCTCCCGATCGGCGGCGCTGCCAGCTAGCGCACTGGCCCAAGATGAGAGAGGGGAA
This sequence comes from Fragaria iinumae, assembly GCA_009720345.1. Taxonomy (NCBI): domain Eukaryota; kingdom Viridiplantae; phylum Streptophyta; class Magnoliopsida; order Rosales; family Rosaceae; genus Fragaria; species Fragaria iinumae. The sequence continues at coordinate 15,715,821 of CM019117.1, read as the reverse complement.
GATGGCGGTCCAAATAAAACCGGAGCGGCGGCCTCGCTCGGCCGGACGACGTCGAACAGTGTTCGGGATGTTCCGGCCGGGAGAGAGAGTGAGAGAGAGTCGGGAGGGAGGAGAGAGAAGAGAGAGAGAAATGTTTTGGGCCTCTATTCCAAACCGGTCCAACAGCACCAAATAAAAACCCAACTCCACAAATTAACACCCCAAAAATAATACCCTAATAAAATTTACCTTTTTACTAGCTAAAATTTACCATTTTTACCGTCTTCAAATATTTCTCATACGAATAATTTCTCCGAAATAATCGTCCCTCAACACCTCTCTAGGGACCTTTGAAACTATAAACTCATTGACGAAAACGGTAATACCAAGCTAGTAAATAGGGTAAACATTAATAGTTGGGATGTGACACCTATCTATGGAACATTTCATTGGAAATGATTAAACCACATGTTTTGACCCCCAGGCTAACAAGCCTAGATGCTGAGATTTCACATCTCATGCGCTCAAAGTCTTTGACGCGCCATATCGACAAAATCCTTCAATGACAATTTGTGCAAAAAGTAATGACCACAATGTACTGTGGAATCCACTCATGGAGCGTTTCTTGAAACATCCACCTATCTCAACAAATTGAGTTATTAAGTCAAGTGGATTGCTTACCACCTTAATTGACTACATATCGTCGATGATATTCCATGGCATCATGATCTATAATCTTTAGCGGATTCGATCATCATTAAGTTCTCTAGGTCCTCCAAGTGGGTTTGGAATTACCAACGAGACTTGATTTTGATCATACAATTGCAAACGGGAATTCTATATACGTGTAAACACGAAAATATCTGCAACAAATAACAGAAAGACATGTGTACAAAGAATAATTTAATTTAAATCAATGCGAATGCGGGTTACAATCTTTGTGAACTCCTCTGATTCTATCTCCGAATTTAGGTTTAACTCAAGTTCATCTCGCGGAGTCAATTTCACCTCGCCAAGCCTAGCTCGCCTCGCGAAGTCCATTTCGCCTTGCGAAGTCAAGGTCACCTCGCGGAGTCCATTTCACATCGCCAAGCCTAGCTCGCCTAGCAAAGTCCATTTTGCCTGGCGAAGTCCTGTTCGCCTGGCGAAGTCTTGTTTGCCTTGCGAAGTCTATGTCGCCTCGCGAAGTTTTGTTCGCCTGGCGAAGTCTTGTTCGCCTTGCGAAGTCTATCTCGCATCGGGAAGTTTTGTTCGCCTGGCGAAGTCTTGTTCGCCTTGCGAAGTCATTTCGCCTGGTGAAGTCTATTTCGCCTGGTGAAGTCCTGTTCGCCTGGCGGAGTCTTGTTTGCCTTGCGAAGTCATTTCGCCTGTTGAAGTCTATTTCACCTTGCCAAACCTAGCTCGCCTCGCGAAGTCCATTTCGCCTGGCAAAGTCCTATTCACCTGGCGAAGTCATTTCGCCTGGTGAAGTCTATTTCGCCTGGCGAAGTCCTGTTCGCCTGGCGGAGTCTATTTTGCCTGGTGAAGTCTTGTTCGCCTGGCGAAGTCACATCATTAATCGACACTTGATAATTGATTTCAATTGGGATTTAAGGTTTTGTTGTCGGCTGATCATTTCCACGTTGCCACGTGTTATTTCCGACGGCTTCCCAATTTTGTTGACTCACGAGCCACGTATTTTCTTGGATTATTCAACGACTATTATTATCGTTAAATTTTATATGTCTACAAATGCCCCCACTTCAAGGTGCGTCGTAGCCATGTTGTCGTCATGTGCCAGAGGCGCGATTTGAAGTCTATGTTTAATGGGTTAATTTTGTGGGAGTTCCTGAATTTATAGGGATTCCTTGAATTTATGGGATACCCGAATTTTGTTGGGATTCCTTAATTCGCAAGGATTCCTGCGAATTTGATTTGGTAAAGTTTCCAAGTAGTGGGCGGAAACCTTCAATGTATTTCTTTCTTGATTTGCTTGATTCTCCATACTTTTCCAGTTTCAAGGAGGAAAGACTGCACTCTAAATTAGAGCTTCCGGTTGAACATTATTCATCACAAAGTTACAACCATCTCACTGTGAGATCAACGGTATACTCTCCCGCCTTTTGATTTGATTGCTATGGCGCAGAGTCATATAATTGGCTGACCCTTCTCTTTTTCTTTTTTTTTTAATCTTGTAGGTCGCGAGGTATTTCTGAGTTGTCAGTAACAGCAGAAACCTTACTCGGCGAGGCGCAGCAGTATCTTAAGGCAGCAAAGTGTAGCAGGAGTTTTAAGGCAGCGAAGCACAAAAAATTTTGACAAGTCAAATTTTTTTTGTGTAGACATACACTACTTCGCATGGCAACTTTCAAAAGTTTCAAGAAAGGCACGATCACTATCCTTGAAGATACTAACGACGTTCAAAGCGATGGCACCACCTTATGTACCTATCCTTCATTGACTGGGCCGCGCGCCCTCGAGCCTCCCTCGTATGATGGTTCAGGTCACATTCCTCGGTGGTCTTTCCAACAATCGCGTCAGCTGGCCACCTTTCAATCAGCCAAATCCACCAGTGAGAAGCGAAGCGCAGATGTATGGATGTTAAAATCTGCCCATCATGACCATAACGTTCTTCAAACACCGTTCGTGCTTCTCAGCGACCGCACGTGCAATGGTTCGGTGCAATGGAGAGGGTTTCGTGCAAACAGAGCCTTCTCTTACACGGAACGTTACTGGGAGTGGTTAGAAGACATCTTAAGCCGAAGCGGAGATCTCATCCACAAAGCCGGCCTCTACCAAGCGGTGTTCGCATCACTCTTCAGCTATGATCGTGTTGTTCCTGTGATGCGGGCCTTCTGTGAGTATTGGTGCCCTAACACGAATACTCTTCACACATCGTGTGGCGAGATGTCTATTTCTTTGAGGGATTTAACATATATTTGTGGTTTGCCCTTAACTGGGAGGTTCTATGACGAAGTTGTTCCATCCATCGAAGAATTTTCAGTCAAGGGGAAAGGTGGTGAACCAATCATTCCCAAGAGTTGCAGGTTTTTATTCCTTGCGTACCACAAGCCTTGCAAGGATAATAAAGGGCAAAAAGTGAAGATCGCGTCGTGGATACAATACTAGTACAAAGGAAGTTTGAGATACAAGAGACCACCCGCCAAAAGTGTACGGAACAAGAAAGATGCACCTCAGAACGCGTACAACCCGTCTGGTGAAATCCACGAGGTTCAAGTCCGGACTGATGACGACTCCGCACCGTTCGATGACTTAGGAGTGGATGATGAAGACATGGAGTCTACTTACTTGGCGACATTTTACGCGTGCTGTTTGTGTCTATTCGTCTTTCCTATGGACGACACAGGCTTGATCCGACCTAGCGTGTTTAAAGTTGCCAGCAAAATGTCCTAAGGCTATCAATTTTGTCTAGCTGTACCTGTGTTGGCCAACATTTATCAAGGCTTGAACAAGATTTCTGCTTCTAAAGACCTGGGGAACTGTTCGGCCATTTTACCCTTTCACTACATGTATACGTGGTTGGCCGAGTACTTCGGCACTCATTTTTATTCTCCTCTTCCTGACAACTTTAAACCGCGCATGGTTCTCTTTTCAGGGGCATTTTCAGCCAAGCACTTTGGAGACGCACAAGCTCGTTCTTTATTCAACGAGTGTGGCAATGTGGGGATGGACATCCTAGCCATAGTCCCTAAAGAACGTAGAGTGATCGTTGACCGTGAGAATGTTAAACGTTCAGACATTGTCTACCTCACCTGCCTTCGATCTGGATTTCTTACTCTTAGGCAGGGCAACCGGCGAGTCGTTCAACCCTAGAGTCCTTACCGTTTCAGCCGTCAGTTTGGCTATGTTCAAGATGTTCCAGGAAGTCTTCAAAAAGACATTCGGATGGGCGCATTATCCTCGACGTACTAGTATTGGGAAAGCTTTACCAAACGTGAGACATGGAGCACAGTGACGTTGCCTCCTGAGAGCGTTCTAACAGAGTACATGGTAACTCGTGATTATGTGGAATGATGGTCCAAGGTGTATCGTTCCATGCCCAAAATGACTACAACAACAATGCTTGGGTCACCGCACCAGCCTTTAAAAACGAAAGAAGACAAGGTAGCTGCTCGCGTGGTACCGCCCCGCCAGAAAGTGGTTCCCCACGAGATTGAACTTGACAATAATCTTCACGCATCTTCTACCAAGGCGTTGCCCCCAAGTAGCAATTCTCCCAATGAACCACACCAAACTTTAGAAGGTCATGGGGACTCATCTGATCATCATCTCGCCCAGAGTCACCTTAAGTTGAAGGGGACAAAAACTCAAGCAAAAAGACTTAGTGGGAGTAGTAACAGTTCCAGGGACGTGAACTTCAAGCGTCGATGGATTGAACCCAACCTTGGCTCCGTTATTTCAATCCTGACGATGAGTTTCTCCTTAATAGAAACTTTCTTGGCAAAGTGCCTGGTCCATCGAAACATACTCCAATTCATGTCGAGGTATGTTCGCCACCATCACCATGTATATTTTTTGACATTATATGGATGATCTAAACTCATTTTCTTTACCTTCTTGTTTTTAGCTAGAAGGACTCCCACTTTTTGAAGATGAAGCTTGTTCGAAAGAGGTTGGCGTCCTTTCAACAGAATCAATGAAGACCGCCTCTTTTCACGAAGACGATGCATGCAAACAAAACGACTCGCAACAAGTTAATCTTGAAGATATTTCGGTGAATCCTCCGAGGCTTTTAAGCAATATGGCATTCTCCGAAGTCACCCGCGGTGAAGTTGATGTTATGGACACTAACCAAGGGCTCCGAAGGATTCGTATGCAGGCTGCCACTCTAATTTGTGAACAAATTGAAGACGTCATCACGAAGCACTCATCAAGAACCATTCTTTCTAAAAAGAAAGACCTTGGCGAGATGGTAGCCGAACTTCAGTGCTATGGGTTTGATCCTTCACCAGTAAAAGACAAGGTAGAAAGCTTGATGATTTGTGCTACTCAGTATAACGCGGCAAGGCTTGTATGCATGCATAAAGCTACTCCAGGCACATGTGATCAACGTTTGCCTTATATGGAGGCTGAAATTGCAAAGTCGGTCGAACTTCGTCAAACTGACTTTGGTCAACGTCAGACTATGATTAAGTCCTTGGATATCTTGAAGGAAGAGCAACAGAAGTTAGAGCAGAAAATAGCCTCCTTAGATGTGAGCCTTCTACTTCATGACAAAAGGCTTGCCGATTTAGAGAAGCAGAAAGTCCAAATCAAGGAAACTCCAGAGTTGACTGCTGAAGAACTTGAGGAACCAAAGAGGTTCCGAGATAATTTTGAAAAGCAACGCAACATCTTCAAAGGCCTATCTTGGACGTGAAAGGCCCATCATTGTTTAGTAACTTATGATTTATTCTCTTTTTCTTTTGCGCATGTAATAAGTCATTTTGACAATAGAACTCATTATGCAATAAAAAAAAAAGATTTTTTTTTATGTGACTGAACTTAAGAATATAATTCTCAAGCTGCCTACGTATCCTTCCAAAGAAAGAATCAAGTCATAACGTAGTTCAAGGATGAGGATTTAGAACTTTTTTTTTTGAGTTTTTTTTTTTGGTGCCTTGTGCAGTTTAGGCTCATGCAGGCTAGGAGCATTTTTTGTCATTTGCAGTTTAAGCTCGTGCAGACAAGGAGCGTATTTGTCATTTGCAGTTTAAGCTCGTGCAGACAAGGAGCGTATTTGTCATTTGCAGTTTAAGCTCGTGCAGACAATGAGCGTATTTGTCATTTGCAGTTTAAGCTCGTGCAGACAATGAGCGGTCTTCACTTGATTTAAGCGTAGTATTTGTTTAAGAACTTGCCGTTGATTGGGCCAATTCTCAAACCGTCTTCAGCCACAATTTTGTAGGCTCCGTTGGTGTAGACTTCGTTGATAACATAAGGGCCATCCCACTTTGATTTGCACTTGGGACCGGTCTTATGTGTCATGATGATGGGTCTGCGTATAGCAAGGACCAAGTCACTGATTTGAAAGGATCGAGGCCGAACTCCTTTGTTGAAGGCACGCGACATCCGGGCTTGGTAGCATTCTAAATGTTGTTGCGCATCAAGCCTCTTCTCGTCTAAAGCTTTCAACTCTTGAAGTCGTAGCTTGATATTTTCTTCATTTGTGAGGCCTTCTTGCAAAGCAATCTTCAATGAGGGAATTTGCTTCTCTAATGGCAAGACGGCTTCAACCCCATAGACAAGAGAATAAGGTGTGGCATTTGTGGCAGTTCGGTATGTCGTTCTATATGCCCACAATGCTTCGCCCATCTTCTCATGCCGGTCTCTTTGTGACTTGCTGATGGTCTTCTTCAAGATGTTGCAGAGCGTCTTATTAAATGCCTCTGCCAAACCATTAGCTGGTGCATTGTACATCGACGAAAAGTGTAGCTTGAAGTGATACTTTTCGCTAAGTTTTTGCATAGCACTATTTGAGAAGTACTTGGCGTTATCTGTAATGATGCAACGTGGCACACCATATCGCTAGATGATACATGTCTTGATGAAGTCTATGACGGTTTCTTTCTTTATCTCTTTAAGCGGTACCGCCTCTGACCACTTTGAGAAGGAATCCGTGGCTGCCAAAATGTATATGTGGCCTCCAGAAGATTTCGGGTTAATGGGTCCCACAGCGTCTATCCCCCAGACATCAAATAGGTGTGAAGCAATTGTAGGATGCAATAGCTCAGGCGGTTGATGGATAAAGTTTGCGTGGAATTGACAGGCTTGACATTTCTGTGCGTACTCCATGCAATCCTTGACCATTGTGGGCCAATAGTAACCCATTCGCCTTACTTGAAAATGTAATTTAGGGCCTGATTGATGAGCTCCACATATTTCGGAATGGACCTCTTCCATGGCTCTGGACGCCTCTTCTTTTCCCAAACATCTAAGGAGTAACCCGTCAAATGATCGTCGATAAAGAGTCTCCTTGTAGTAGAAAAAGCGCGGGGCTCTTTGTTTGATATATGTTCGCTATTTTAGAACGTCAGGCAATTTATTATGCTCAATGTAGTCGATCAAAGGATGCCTCCAATCTTCGACGTCAATAACATAGACGGAGACCACATTGGAATTTTCGCACAATGGGACAATCCCTGTTGAGACAACCCATCGTTGGCAAATTGAAAGGTCCACAATTTCATCATTTGATAATGCCAAAGTTGCTGCTAGGTTGGCCAAAGCATCCGCCATCTGGTTTTCTTTTCTTGGCACATGTTCTAGTGTAACACCATCGAAACCCGTCAAGAGTTGTATAGCGAGACGGAAATAAGGAACCAAATCCTCTTTCCTGAATTCGTAATTAGTTAGTAGTTGATTAATTACTAACTTTGAATCACCGTACACTTCTAGATTTGCAATTTGCATTTCTAAGGCCGTTTGCAATCCCATGATGAGAGCTTGGTATTCCGCAACATTGTTGGAACACAATTCACCGAGAGTGAAGGCATATGGCAATATTTGCTTTTTTGGGGTGACGAAGACAACGCCGGCTCCTTCTCCGTCTACTCTTGAAGATCCATCAAAGAACATCTTCCAAGTGGGGAGAATTTCTGCAAGAAAGACTTCTTCATCCGGCAAATCATCTAAAATTTCCCAATCTGCAGGGATTGGGTGATCTGCTAGAAAGTCAGCCATAGCTTGGCCTTTGACCGCCTTGGCAGGTACATAGACGATGTCATGTTGATTGAGGAGCAGAGCCCATTTTGCCATTCGTCCTGATAGGACCGGTTTAGACATAACAAACTTGACTGGGTCAGCTCGGGCTACCAAATGCACCGTGTAAGCTTGCATATAATGCCTCAACTTTTGGATGGAAAAGATGAGAGCGAGACATGTCTTCTCTATTGGAGAGTAATTTAATTCTACTCCTGTGAGAGTTCGACTTAAATAGTATAAGGCCATCTCCCTTCTTTCCTCGTTTTCTTGGGCTAGAAGTGCTCCAAGCGATCTTTCTTGAGCTGCGATGTAAAGGGTAAGAGGTTTCCCAGGAATGGGTGCACCCAACACCGAAGCATTAGCCAAGTAATTTTAATGCTTTCGAAAGCATTGTGACATGCTTCATCCCACACGAAAGGCACATTCTTCTTCATGAGTCGACTAAAAGGTTGACATCGACCTGCGAGGTTGGAGATGAACCGCCTGATAAACGCGAGTTTTCCTTGAATGCTTCTCAATTCTTTTAAACTTGTTGGCTCCGGCATTTCTTGAATGGCCTTAATCTTCGATTGATCTACTTCAATGCCCCGATGCTTCACAATGAATCCAAGGAACTTGCCTGAACTCACACCAAAAGCGCACTTCAATGGGTTCATTTTGAGTTGGTACTCGCGTAACCTATCGAACACTTTTCGTAAGTCTTGCAAGTGATCACTCATTTTTCTTGACTTGACAACCAAATCATCAACATAGCATTCAACGTACTTGTGAAGCATGTCTCCAAAGACTTTCTGCATGGTACGTTGGTATGTTACATCGGCATTCTTTAATCCAAATGGCATGACTTTGAAACAGTAAATGCCTTTGGGAGTGCGAAATGCAGTTAACTCCTCGTCTTCTTGCGCCATCTTTATTTGGTTGTAGCCAGACGATCCATCCATGAAAGACAAAGCTTCATGACCTGTGGTTGCATCCACCATGAGTTCGATGATAGGCAAAGGGAAATCATCTTTCGGACATGCATCATTCAAGTCGCGAAAGTCTACGCACACACGCATTTGTCCATTCTTCTTTTCAACTGGGACAATGTTTGCGATCCACCTGGGATATTGGACTTCTCTGATGAAGCCTGCAGCAATCAACTTGTTAACCTCTTCTTCAATTTGAGTTTGAACCTCCGTTCGAAAACATCATGTCAGCTGCTTGATGGGTCGAGCCTCCGGTTTAACAGCTAATCGATGAACTGCTACTTTAGGGTCAAGACCGGGCATTTCTGTGTAGGTCCAAGCGAAGACATCCCTATATTCAAGCAACAAGTTATAGTACTCTTTCTCCTCTTGGGGACTTAGTGATGCGCTTACAAATATCGGTCTTGGGTCTTCCTCCGTCCCCATATTGATTTTCTTAAGTTCATCGACCGTAGATTTCACCTCATCTTCAAGTTCTGGAGGAGCTGCCTCTACTTCATATTCGAAGGCTTCATGGTCATCCTCTTCATAAGCTTCTACCTCTGCTACGGTGATGTGATAAGCACATTGAATAACATCATCCTCATCGCCGCTAGCATCGTCGCCTTCTTTATCTTGACCAGTGAGTATGAAGGTATGTTGCCTCACTTTAAGTTGGTCGGTCGAATTCACCTCTAGCACACAACGTCTTTTCATGCGTGATGGGATGAGACTTTGGATTTCTTTATTTTCCGATTGGCCAACTTCTTTTCTTTTTCTATCTTGTTGTTCTTTAGGAGCTTGGATCCTTTCAAGTGCTGACTTTCGAGGAGTTGGCTTTATTTGTTTATTTTCTTCATTTGACGATGACAACCTTTTGAACACAGAAGTTCGTGTAGCTGCGGTGTCAAGACGATTGAAGATGGAGCTTCGACTTGTTGACTTTTCAACACGTTCAAACACCGAAACTCTGCCTGTTGATTTAGTAGAAGTACTTTGAGAACTTGGGCAGATGCGATCGAACGCTGAAGTGCGAGAAATAGATTGGATTCGTGGATTCTCATCTTCTACTTCTTCGACGCTTATGTATTGCATGCTTGCCTTCTTCGTTTTCCTTCTGCCTGAGATTTTGACTGGCTTGCTTGGGACAAAACCAAGACCCGTTTTAACCGAATCACTTGTTTTTCTCTATTCTCTCAACTTGTTTTGACACTCATTGAGCTCATGTGCTTTCTTGCTGACAACTTGATCATCCTCTTTACTTGACGAACCGAAGTCGAATCCAGCCTTTGCCAACAATTTGTAAGCATTGGGGTCAAACCCTACCTCGATGGCATTAGCTCATGTTGCAGGAGTGCAATATTGGTGGAGTTGTCCATTCCGGACTAGATGTTCTATGGCATTGCGGAGGCCATGACACTGCTCTGTTGTATGGCCATTATCGTCATGATAAGCACAGTATTTATTGTCTGTTGCCCGCCGGGGCTTTTTTGGATATTTGCTCTTAGGAGGTGGAGGAATGAGGTCTTTGTGCTTGGCCCATATGTCTGCGTATGTGGTGGTTAGAGTAGTGTGGACCTTGTAACGAGGTGGTGGGGAGGAACGGCGCTGTTGTTGCGGAGGGCTCTGGTCTTGTGATCAGTAAGGGTGGTCGCGGTTCCGCTGTCCCCCGTGACGACGGTCGGAACCGCGTCCCTGGTCCCGGGAGGAGCCATGCTGTTTACTTTTATCTGGCCCTCTGTCAAATTGCTCATACTTCTGCTAAGGTTGCTGCTTTGGGGGAGGAGCGGGGAGTGTTAATGTGGCTGGGGCAGAATGCCCAAAGGTGGCAAATTCAGCGCGTGCCCATCGGATAGCCAGGTCCAACAACGCATCATAGGAAGCTGGAGGGTTCCTGTTGATCTCCATTAAGAAATTACCAGGGAGCAGGGCCTGGCGGAAAGCTTGCTCGGCCACCCGAGGCTCCAAGTTGTGGCATCGCGCTGTGGCGGATTGCCACCTGGACAGTAACTCGTGGAGGCCTTCGCCGTTCTTCTGCTTGATGTGGAACAGGGCGTCCACGTTGCGATAAATGCTGGCATGAAGTATAAAGCGGTTAAGGAAGCGTTCCGAGAGTTGGTCAAAGTTGTCGATGGAGTTGGGTGGTAGGTTGAGGAACCAGCTGAGTGCTTCGTCAGAGAGGGTCTCTTGGAAGGCGTGGTAGGCCATGGCGTCTGTGTAGCGAGTGGAGCTACATAGCGAGAGAAATGTCTCGAGATGGAGATGAGGGTCCCCAGTGCCCTTATACTTGTCCACCTTGAAGGGCTTGGCCTCGGGGGGCGCTTCTCCACTTGTATCCATGGCGTGAAAGGACTTGGGCGATGTCCATAGCTAGAGAATAAAGGTCGCGGGTTCCCGCGACTCTCGACCCCGTCAATCCGGGAAGCCAACTGAGTGACAGATTGGCTGAGCTGGAGCAGCAGGCGGGTTTACATGTCGAGAGGTGGGTTGGAGGTGTTGGCAGGGGTAGGAGTGGGGGCAGGTGGAGCAGATGGGTCCAGTTGATTTGGCAAGAGGGTGGGGATTGTAGATGGTTGAGGGGCTGGTAGTGGAAAAGATGGATTTGTAAGTGGGTGGGTGACGTGGACGATCTGGTTAGGGCATTCCGGGATCACGGAACTGCTTGGGCCTTTGTTAGGGAAAGACGTAGTGGCAGGATCTTGGGTACCAGCAACCCGTGCCGCGTGGTCCAAGCTGTCATTGTACACGTTACGATTGTCTAACGTGGCGCGGAGCAAGAATTGTTCCTTCTCCAACTCGGCAATGCGTACCCGGTATGCTTCAGCCACCGCCCTTTCTCTGGCCGCTTGTTCGCGAAACGAATGGAAGTCGCGCCTTAGAATTTCGAGGGCGGTGGCGGGGTCGGGATGGTTAATGGAGGTTGCATTGCTGGTTTGGGGAAGGGATGCATCTTCAGATTGGAAAAGTTCTTTCTCTATCTGAGTGCCAGGGTCATTGGGGTCATCTGCGGTGTCCATTGTTTCGAGCTAAACGCGAGTTCCACAAGGTTGAGCCAAACGCGAGTTCTACAAGGTCGGAGGTTCGGCCTTCCTTCTAGCGCCAATTGTTTCTACCTGTCCCAAGGTCAAGGGATGGGAGGTCGAATTCTTGGAACCGAGTCTTGCACCTGCACAAGTAGCGATGCGTCAGGAGTCGGGACTGGGGTGGCCCAGTCTTCGACTCTCCGATGCTTAAGTTAGCGCTTAGTTGCTACTTGCCGAGTATGGGAGTTTTTAGAAGGAGTTTTGTGGACTTACCTCTTTTGGGAGTTTGTGCCTGTTTTATAGGCCAATGTTAGGCGCTGCGGCCTCACTCCTCGATGTGGGACTGTCTGTGGTCCTCTGTGGCATCTCCCCTTTGGGGGGTGTTTTGCTGCTGGAGAGCGGATCTGGCAGGTGGATTGCTGCCGAACCTTCGCCCTCTGGGTACCCGTGAAGGGCTCGCCGGTGCTTTCTTGCCCGGAATGATCTCCGGCGACCGGGTAATTATGTTACATTCTCGGCTTGGCCAAGTATTTTGGCTATGTACTAACAGTAGTTGATTGTACCTTTGTCACAAAAGAGTGATCCTGATCATGTATAATATCTCGCATGAACGTCATGACATAAAAGCCGCACTGAATGTGGTCGGGTTGGTGAGGAACACCCTAGAAACAGAAAATCAATTTATATTCATACATGAACAGTTAGCCTGATACCAGGTGGTGGAACTATTTTGTATATAAACTACATCTTTTGGCTATGTATATCATGAAACAGATTCAGCCTTTTTATCTTATCAAATTCAGCAGGTGTTTCTTTAGTTTTGACTACAACTGATTTTGAAACTATGCTCAAGTTTCCTAAATGTTCAATTTGATAGTATCGAGCTCTTGAAAGCAACCAGAGTGTTTATGAAAATGTTTATCTTATACACATACACACCTTCAGCAAATACAGTACAAGTGTTCAGTTTTACTTACTATCTCAATATCTTGGGCTCACTATACATGCTACCCTTCAACTAGATAAGAGCTTTGTGGCTTTTCTCTTGCGTTTAAGATCAGCTGCTCTCGAGTTTGAAATATTTCTTTCAGTTTTTCAGGTTCTTAAAAAAAAAAAAAAAAATTATATAACTGATTTTCAATTTTCAAATTCCACCACCATTGCCATACCCTAATCCAAATACGTACACTTGATAAGAAACAATCCAGAAATCCAACAAATTAAAGCAATATTTACATACCCCAAGGTTCTTCCAAGCAACCCGAGTGTATCCAAACACCTCAGGCTCAATAAAAAACTCAAGACTCTTATCATTTTTGAGCTCATCTGCACCCCACATGCACAACATCTTCAACTAGATTGGTGCATTAAGTGCATCTGCCTTCAGGTCAATAATCTCGACATGTACCACTATGTTTTTCCTCTTCTTCTGAGGTTGCTACACATAAACAAATAGGACATGCATTATAACCTTTCACTATACTTCCGGAAAGGTTACCATAAGCTGGATAATCATTGATTGTTAATAACAGACAACCCCTACGTGTGAAAGTCTGATTTTGAGTTGCGTCATACACTCCCCTAACCCCTTCCCACAACCTTTTTAAGTCATCTATCAGAGGCTGAAGGTAGACATCAATGTTGTTTCCTGGTTGTTTTGGACATGATATCAGAAGAGTTAACATCATATGTTTCCTCTTCATTATGAGCCAAGGAGGCAGATTGTAAATCACAAGAATTACAGGCCAGCAGCTATACTTGCTATTTTGTCCACTAAAGGGATTGAAACCATCAGTTGACAAGGCAAGTCTGAGCTTTCTAGGGTCTGCACCAAAACTAGGCCATTTTTCATCAACTAACTTTCATGACGCCGCATCAGCTGGATGACGCATTAACCCATCTTTCTTCCTATCAGTAGCATGCCAAGTTAAACTCTTGGATATTTCACTTGACTAAAACATCTTTTTGAACCTAGGGATGGGGGGAAAGTACCACAGTACTTTTACTAGAACATCTTCTATTATTTTTTTTTGTTTTTCCCTACCTTCCACTGAGAAGCACCACATGTGGGACACACTACTGCTTCTGCGTGCTTCCCTCTATATAAGATACAGTCATTGGGGCAAGCATGAATCTTCTCATAATCCATCCCTCATTTACTTAATAAGGACTTCTTTGCATCGCTATAAGTATCAGGTATCTCATTGCCTTTTGGAAGAAAATCCCCTATCAATTCTGCCCAATCAGAGTAAGCGGCATCACTCATATGGTGCTTTGCTTTAAGGTTTTGAAGTCGTACAAGTGCATTGAACTTGGTGTGCGACTTACAACCGGGGTACAACAGTCTGTTTGCCTCCTCAACTAACCGCTGAAACTCGTTGCATTCATCTGGGGGTTCCTGATCCTCTCCAAAATCTAACTCTACATCACTATTCATTTCTATATCCATATTACCCTACACAGATTCATCTGAATCTGTGTCCATCCCATGATCACTATCACTATCTGAAACCAATGTAGCCTCCCCATGCTCACTCCAAATAACATAAGACGGATCAATCCCGTTAACAAATAAATGATCCTTAACTACCCGAACAGAATAGCTATCATCATTTCCACACAACATGCAAGGGCAGTTGATCTGCTTGGGATCTCTTGCATTTCTCAAAGCAAATTCAAGAAAATCTTCAACACCAAACTTATATTCAGAAGATCTCCTATCAGCAACTAGCCACGACCTATCCATCTATATATATCCAAACATGCAATTTCAGAAAAACAAATAACAACATGTAATTTCAACATGTAACTTCTTAGCAACAATCAACAATAACATGAATATTTCACCAGCATTAACAATCAGCAATAAACCAAATAATTTAAAAATCAAAACCAATAATCAGTAATACAGCATGACATTCTGGGAAAATCGAAGCAAGCATAACATAGTTCACAAGAAAGTAAGCATCAATTACTCAAAGCAAGCAGCATGGCATTCTGGGGAAATCGAAGAGAAGAGAAGAGAGGAGATGACATACCTCCAGTTGAATCCACCAGCAACAAACCTCCACCAGAAACAAACCTCCTGCATGCAAAATCAAAATATTGAATCATTGAACCGAATTGAGCCCTAGCCGCCGCGACGAGCCTCGCCTCGCCGTGCACAGTTATAAAAGAGAGAAAAGAGATTGAATCATTTGAGAGATTCAATCGATTTGAGAGAAGAGTGAGAGAGCTGAATGAGCGACAAAGTTGAGAGAGAAGGCGAGAGAGTGCGAGTTGAGATAACATTGAGAGAGAGAGAGAGGGCTTACCGTTTGAGAGTGAGAGTTGAGAGTCGATCTGTTTGGTGGGTTTAGGGTGAATGAATGCGAGAGAGAGAGAGAGAGAGAGAGACATCGATATGAATGTGAGAGAGTGAGAGTGTGAGACAGCGTTTAGGATTGGTGGGTACGTTATTAAATTTATCAACTTTTTCACACAACAGAATATATACTCGGAGGGAAACTTTGGAGCCAAAACTATTTTGGCATAGCACACCAAATCAATGGAGGCAAACTTTGGAGCCAAAACGACTTTGGCATGCCACCAGATTTTCCAGTCACACAACAGAATGTTTTAAACTGTTGTATATATTTTCTAAATTTGCACTAGGTATTGCCTAGTATAAATTGTAACAACATCATACAACAAAGAAATAAAAGTCTATTGTCCAAACATTTTGCATCTTGCACGATTTTCAATTTGGTGATGGGGGGAATCCTTCTGCCAAAACTTTCATAAATCATCCAACAGAAAATTAGCATCATTGTTGTGTTTTGAACTCTTGAAATATAGCCTGACAATTTCGTGTCATCAGACAACAAAACTTTGTAACTTTGCGTTGTATATAATAGTTCACTTCATCAGATAAGTAGGGAACCCTAAAAGGTTGTCTGATGAGTGTTGTTTGATAACGTTTTTGTAGTAGTGACATGATGCAAATATGTCTGCAATAATTGATGTCATATCAAGAGGACATGGTGCGACCATGGATGGTGATATGGTGACACCATATAGTGGCAAAATTGGTGTCACAAGGCCGTGTGGCTCCCCAAAAGGAGGGAGGCACTTAGGTTCGATACTTTCTCGCACTGGGAAGAAAGCAAGCTTGGCACAACCTGATCCATTGATCAGTGATACTCAAATCCGTCTCATGAAGTCTGAATTGTGATTATCATTGGGGGACACCTCAATGTCAAATCCAATCCATATAGAGATCTTTACAAGTATTACACTAGTGTACATGAGGACGTGGGATAATGAGTCTACTATCGAACCACCCTTCATTGATGGATATCAACTTAGTTGATTAGCCTAATGGAAAGATGCGATCCAACATTAACAAAGAGATAGGTCCTTGGGCAGGTGATGCCGACACCGCAAGTGTAAACCCTATCAAATATGTCTTTGTTAGATAGCGTAGTGAGAACAAGAGTTTAGACTCACCTTATGGCGCAAGGTCTCTCACTAACACACACTAGGGTCGACTACGATGATATATGCTCTCGTAATGGATGTCATTGAACTCCACTACTTTGTTAGTTTGGTAGTTTCCGAATAACTGAACATGCAGCCTATGAATGTGGTCATAATAACATCTTTATGGGATCAGAGATATACATTAAGGTCTTAAACGGACTTGATTCATTTGAATCAAGTGGCTCCAGACCACAGAAGCACGTGTTTGCTAAAGGTATTGAAACGCACATGGACTCTACTTGATTTGGAAGGGATATGGTGAATTATGCCTTTGCGTGTTCATTCCGGATTTACAAGGACTCTTGATGGATCAAGAGATGCTAATATGTATCAACATCCGAAGTTAGAATGAAAAAGATTTTGGGAAGACACGGTCTCGATAAGGTACTCGATGACTGTATTGATGATGATTTTCCATCAATCCGCTTAGGCGCTCTATAACTAGTGAGACCTACATATACCCCATGATTAGTCAAAGTCTTTACTCTAAAGAGAGATCCGTTGTTTTGTCTAAAGCAAGATGAAAAATATGTGTTAAGAGATGGAGTTTTCATCTTCTAAGTACAATAAGACGCATCAATGTATTCAACAAAATACGAAAGACTTGACATCTCATTCGCTATGAAAATTTGTAAAGCTAAGTGTAGCTATGCACCCACGCAATGCCAATGTAATGACAGTAACTCCTTTTTCAATACTTAATGGTATAAAGGGTTGAGGCTTATTCTATCTTTACATAACAAAGACACATCAATAGCGAAATCAGAATCTGCTAAGTGTCGTAGGTCAACTTCCATGGGACCTACAGGAAATCTCACTCACTAGAAAATGGTGAATTTGGTACCATTGGAAAGTTCTATGTGTCTACTTTCCAGGGACATCAACCATTGGATCATACCTATCATATTGAGTGAGTTATGGCCGTTTTCGTAATGTAGGACGAATCTGTCCGAGAATCTGATTTTGGCAAAACAGTCAACTTCGACGGGACTTTGTGAACAGCTCCTGATGAACCAGAATGTGTGTAATATACGGTTGGAAAGCTAAATGAGTCTAGTTTCCAAAACCGTTTACGGTTTGTTCATATGTATTTCCTAGAGGAAGTTACGGCTGTTCTAGTAACTGAAAGTTATGCTGCGCGAAAATCTAATTTCCTACACAAACTTATGTTTTGAGTTCACAAGCAGCCTTCTCCTCAAGATCTAAGTGTAAAAGATCATGTTTGAGGACAATACGACATAATCTAGTTAATCATTGCCCAATGCCACATGTTAAAGAGCATTGACATGCTAAGTTATTGAAATTTCTGTGATTAGTAAGAAGAGCCCTATGATTGATGTAAAGATCAGGGGGAGGTGCGAACTTCAGGGGGAGTCTAGCACATACATGTCACTATCAAATGTGAAGGGTGCGTTGTACTCTTTTTCTCCTACGATCATGGTTTAGTTTTTCTCCCACAGGGTTTTTGTTCCTTGATGAGGTTTTTAACGAGGCAACATATCAGCACCACCAGCATGCCGGCGCGCGGCACAAGGGGGAGTGTTCTAAGATATTTCATATGTGTGTCTTGGCTTTACGTCATCAGGATATGTAGTTGGGATATGACTATGTATTTCTTATCATTACCATATTAGTACTTTGTAATTCCCTATATAAAGAGCTCATATCAATGAATAAGATTATGATTCTCTTACTATCTTTTTCTCTACATTTTACCTTTTATCATAAAATATATTATTGAGTATTTTATTGTTATAATAAGATATAGAATTTTTTTTATAATTAAAAATGAAGTAGAATATTTAATTGTAGTAATAAATGTCAAATTCTCTAAAATGAGAAAGCTGTTAGAGTTAGAGTAATTTTTATTTTTATTATTATTTTATTTTTTTTTGAGGTTTTGGCTTTTGTCTTCCCATTATAAATTTTTTTTTTAAAAGTTGTTGAAGATGCTCTTATAGCCGAAAACATAAGCAACACAAAATTCTTCAGTGTATAACTTGACCAAGGAAACGAATTTTCTTAACTAAACATGTCATCTTTATCGAATGAAATTCACATCATAGGAGCCTCTAACTAACTCGCTGGGAACAAATTGGATTGTAAGGAGTAAGGACCAAGCCGAAGTAATGGATAGGTTTAAGCCTTTAAGGTGATTTGATGGAATTTTCTTTATCCCGTAGCCCTTGATTTATCAAGAATAATATGGCATACTTATAGATCATGCACGGATATCGGAAACTACCATTCTTCAGGTGACCATTTCCCACAATGACCAAGACATTGGTGCCCGCAGCAGCAGGAATGTAGGGGATGCACTGGAGGCCCCTCTGCTAACCGGTGTCCCTGCAGTTCCAATACCTGGAACGACTCGCAGCAGCCAAACCTCTAGCAGAAATGAATCGAGGTCGCAAGTCTTTAACAATGTTTGAGGTACTGAAGCTAATTCTGATTCCATAACTAGGCATGTTGGTTTGTTGTAGGCTTGTAGCCACCAGCGGAAGAGAAGAATCTTGAAGCCCACGGCGGAACGCAAACCACTGAGCTGCTTCTAAAAACCACGTCCTGGCCTGTAGTAGATTCACATCCTCATCATGACATCCAGTATCAGTAAATAGTAATAGTGTAATACGTTGTTCGGTCTCGGATCAGATGGCTTTGACAGATTGGATATTGTGTGCAACTTATTTCTTGAAGACCTGAAGCTTGAAGACTTGGAAGTTGCAACATAGGTTGAAGAACTTTAATTCAATCAAAAGAAAAAAAAACAAACAAAAAAGGTCCAGGAACTTGAATACCGCCCTATTCACTGTCTTGTTTCTTATTTTCCATTTGCAGTCATCCATGTCCGACCCTTCGCTGTCAAGTTCAATTAAATTCAAATCACTTTTCATCACAGTTCCTGATAATTTGACACGATGAATTCAATCCATGCTTCTTCTAGTATAGTTTCTCACGACGGGAAAAGCATGGCATGCGTCCCGGATCAAGTGTCCTTGGTCAATGTTTAGCTCCAAATACATGTTTAAACATGAGACAACAGTTTTTCTGGCTTCATCTTAGGTTTGCAATTCCACAGTTTTCTGGGAATGGGAATGGTCATTTCCATTACTAGACCAGAGATGATTCTATCAATTTCCTTCCTTTCAGTTCAAGCACCATCTAATCTAGCTACAATGCAAATAAAATCAAATTCAGGGGGACACGTACGGTTTCAGAGAACGGAACTTCAACTCTGAATTGCAAGCCACAGTTCTAATTAATTTCAGACATGGCCAGTTATACAGGTTCACTTGCATGGGTATAAAATCATATTCAGGCTCACTTGCATGCTAAAACCAAAAGTGGGCACGACCAGTGAAAACTAGAACAAACTGATAGCAGAGTATCAGATGGTTAGTACAAATACAAAACTGCATCAATGAAGCATCAATCATCACCACCAAAATTACAATCACAAAAACAATTCAAACATTGTGAAGTATGAAAAGATGCAAATCAGGGTCGTAGAAAAAAAAAAAAAAGTCTCTCAAACAGAACTCGAAGGTGATTTGAGAGAAAACAAGAAAATGCAAAAGCAATCTTTTAACAAAAGCAACTTGCAGAAGGTGATACTAGACTGAAAAACAAGTGTATGAACCTGATTCTTTTTCTCATACAAGCATAAGTAATCAGCCCCTATTGTTCATTCCCATCAAGAGCAAGCTGACTAAGGAGAAGAACAAATGGATGAAATATAGACATAAGAGAATGACCCGATTAAGAAATTGATCGCGAGCACCCCAATAAACGGAAAAGAGAAATTTAATGCCAGAACTTGGTACCCAAGAAACACTTGATGCTCACAAACAACACGACCACCGTTTTAATAAATATATGGGAAAAGAAACCAAAAAGCAACAGACCAATGTTGGGTTTGATTTTCAGTCTGATTCCCTGGGACACTGGGACATAAGCTTCCAAGAGTGAAATATTGAAGATCGCATCCACGCATAATATGCATGTCCCTTATTCAAGTATCTAAGAATGAAGCTGCTAAGCTCACAAATCATCAAAAGAAGCAAATAGTTACTTTGATTTTAAACCCGCACCACAGGCAAGCTCACACATCATCAAAAGAGGAAAAATAGTTCCTTAGAAACTAAAGCCACACCACAGGCTAGCTCACAGATCATCAAAAGAACATTAGTTCCTTAGAAAATAAAGCCGCACCACAGGCTAGCTCACGATTAATACAACCACGAAAAATGATACACCTTAGTTTTACTGTTCATTACGGTTCTTATCAGTTATGGGAGATCTCAATAAAAAAAAATATTACCTTTACTGTAAACTGCAGTCCACACTCAAATAGCAGGTATTATTTCAGAAATAAGTTAATTCATGCGAAAGATCACCACCAATACCAGCAAAAGCTTCACGACATAACAATGGCCTAAGAAAGGAACAAACACCGGAGTACAGTACAAGGTACCAACAAGCAATGCAATTAATGTACTGAAGTTTCAGAACTAAGAATCTGGAGAACACGAAAACCACATTGATATAAATAAACCCAATTGTTCTAGAGCTAGTCTTATTCAGCTACACCACAATCAACACATATACACATGAAGCAATAATTATCAAAATATACACTTATTATGTCAAACACCAATGTATATTCAGCAATAATTCATAAGGGAAATGAAGTCTACCACACTCATGTTCCGTTCCACACTTCTCTTAACGATCATATCTTATCAATTTTATCAGCCTTGATGACAGGGTTTGCCTTTGCAATTGCATCTTGGCCTGCACTCTTGTAATCAAACATGCAATTATGAGAGTTGGAGTACCGATGCAGGGAACAAAATGTATCACCACATCTGCACTTGAACCCCGTTAGGCCAACCCGCTTTCTACAAAAGCTGCACCTATTTGCGGGGCGCTTCTCGGGTTTCTCCGAAGTCGTCCCTTCTTCAACTTGACTCTGTCTAACTTCTTCAACTACTTGTTCAACATGGGACTTATTCACCACATTTGTCCCTCCCTCTCCAACCTTATTCTCCACAATCGCGGTACCCTCCACGGCACCTTTCGATTGCGTTAGTAAAAACTCCTTGTAGCATTTGGAGCAGAGATCATTAGTTTTGGCACTTCCATAAAACCCACAATTATTCACACAAAGAATGGGAGCATTCGAGGGCTCAATGCCAGTCTCATCAAGCTTCCTCTTCTGTGATTCTTGCTCCATTATTCGACACAGAAACAAATCAATTCCAATCCAAACAAACCCCACAAAACCACAACTTCTCAATCCAATTTCCCACGGAACCCTTGTTCCAAATCCCCCAAAGATTCAAACTTTACCTGAAAACTCACCAAAAAAACCAAACCCAGATCAGCAAGCAATCCATTTGAAACCGGCCGAGTCCATAATTGAGGTTCTCAGACTCCAGCACACACAAAACCCCTATAAAGTCAAAACCCAAATCAGCTGAAAAACGAACCAAAAAAACCCAAATCAAAACCAAACCAGAAATAACAATTAAACATTCCATGCATGCAGAATTGCAGATCATCCATGATAACAGATAGAACAGAATGAAAAATTGAGGGAGGTGGTTCCAGATCGTGATACCTGAACGGACGGCTGTGATTCAGCGGAGGAGAGAGCGAGAGTTGGTTGGGGATTTGAGAAGTGAAGAGTCTCCAACTCATCAACTGATGAGAAGGTGTGTGGGGATAGAGAGAAAAAGGATGAGGAGAAAGGGTGTGTTGGAAACTTGGAATTGAAAAGCTGGAAACCTCTTTATTTTATTTTTAAAAGAAAAGAAGAAGAAAGAAGAAAATGGGTTTGTTTCCGGTGTATGCGTGTGCTTATCAGTTCATGCTGCGGTTGCGGTCGGACTGACGTGGACGTTTGACAGATCCTCCATTCAAACCTGATCCAATCAACTTATCCTACCTTTTTTTGCTGTTTTTTTTAAGGCAAGCGAGGAGATAGTTTTGTTGATCAACGGTCATGAATGGTCTGAATACCATATAAGTAAAAAACAAGAGACTAAAACAAACTAGAGAGAATGACATACTACTATCTTAAACAGAATTATATTACATAAAATTTACCTTTCAAAAGATTTAGACAAATAAAAACACAACCAAAACCTAAAAAGAAATGTCACGGATTTAATCCATCAACATTCACATGAATTTACCAATTATAACAAACTTGTCATCAAAATTACAGCAATGTCATAGTTGACATAAACTATAACTCTCTCTCTCTCTTAAAACTAATTCTGTTTCATAGATACCTCTCTCTCTCTCTCTCTCTCTCTCTCTCTCTCTCTCTCTCTCTCTCTCTCTCTCTCTCTCTCTCTTCAAAACTAGATCTACCGGTGCTGGAATCGCAAGGTGGCAGAGTACTAGCTGAAGAATGAAATGGATGAAATGATTGACAAGCCTTAGATGCCCATGGATAAGATTACAGCTTTGCTAGATAACCTGGAGCTCACAGTTCTTCACGCCCAACTTCTCCAAACGCAACATTGATATTTGTGTGGTTCTATGGTCAGGGAACATATATATGGTCAGCTGACGTTAGATCACACCAATTTAAATCCAAGGGCTGAGAGATAATGAAGTTAAATTGAACTATAATTTATTAATTTGTATTTTGAATCATTTTCAGTTACTATATCCTCTAACTTTTCTACCCACGCATCTTCTCCCAATCTCCTCGTCTTCTCCGCCTCCTCTTCTCACAAATCTCATAGCAAGATCAACACCCAATTTTCCTGATTTCCAAATGTCCATTCTAATTTCCAATTTCCAATTTTCATAACCTTAATGCGTGTTTCTCAAATTCGAGCATAGTAAGATTATCAAATCACAAGAAGAACAATACATTTTCTGGGCTTGAAGCTGAACTGACTGTGATGAAGCCAAAGACACCCAAAACACCAATACCTTCAAAACCCGATTCAAGAGAGAGGGTGTAGAAGGTGGAAAGCGAAATTTGGTCCTCCATGTGCGGATAATGTAACGCCCCGTATCTAACTTTACCTATTTACCGGATGTTTCTACGAGTTTCTGAGGAATTTAACCATGTCCGGTAACCTAGTAAGGTAACATTCAAGTTTATTTTCAAGTTTCAAAAAGCCAAATCGAGGGGGAGAAGCCTCGGTGTTTTCCGGCGAATTCTCGAGATTCTGACCACGAGCCAACGAGTGGATGGTAAGGTTAGCTTCCTCTCTTCCTTCTTCACATTCTGGTTCTTTATTTTCCTCGATTTGAGCCCTAATCCCAAAAACCCTCCTTTTGTTTATCTGGGTTTCTCGAGGTCATTCTCCAGCGAGGCCGTGCAGCGGCTTCCTTTCTTTCTACGTCCCTCTTCCTCCTTCCTACTGGCATCGCAGCGACCAAACGAGGATCTTGACAAGCCTAGGAGGTGGATTGAGCTACTAGTTTACAGATTAGAGCAGATTGAAGCATGTTAATTGTCAAGACCCACCCCGAATTTCACCCCGAAACCCGAGGTAAGTCTTGTGGGGACCACATCCAAGGAAAATTTACTGATAAGCAAACCTCCTTTGAAAATGGACAACCCTAACCTAGATAACTAAAGTGTTACTTTCTTAAATAAATTTGAGCATCCTCCAAATCAACTCACAATTATACGAAAGTGAGTAAATAATTACAAACTTCGTATATTCTAAAATACAACAAAAGTCTAAGCACACCACCAGAAACATTAAACGATAAATCCCAAAGAGTATTCAGAGCTACTATACACTACAGGAGCAGGAAAATACTCTAGTAGGTTAAACATGTAATCTACTGGTGAAATGTGGCTGAGAAATGGGTAACTATGTCTCGTCGTCTCCTACTCGTACTAACTCGAACTCTGCAAACTGAGCATTTTTAAAACGAAGAGCCCAGGGGAAAAACATTCGCAATAATTAGAGTGAGTGGACAAAAATAAATAAATAAAATATTTATTAACATTTATGCTTTCCCAATTTAATTTCCAAGAAAACGAATGCATGTCTTAAACGATAATTCTCTTATCTTTATAAATATCGAGCCTCTACTGCTCAAAACTATATATAAAAAAATACAGCCTCTCAGGCTAAAATATATACATGTATATATTTACACTCGCCCATACTCCCTATATAAATTAATAATAATCTATATAGGGCTACTACGCTCGCGTCCAACGCTCACGTCACGCCTTAATGCGATGATACACTACGCCATTAAGGTGGACAGACGGGTGTATAAATATGTGTCCATACCCCTTATATGAATTAAACACTCATATAAGGCTACTACGCTTGCGTCCAACGCTCACGTCACACCATAATGCACTTATATACTATGTCATTAAGGTGGACAGACACATATCGCTAGCTAGCATTTATATACATACTCTCCTTAAAAATATATTATAATTTACCGAAAATCCCATTTTCGGTAACTCACCACAATGAGTAAAATCGTCAAATAAAAATGACGTCAAATGGTCCAACCAAATAAACAATTTCATGCACATTATTTAAACCAAAAGTCCACTCACAAGTTAGGCCTAAGCCTGAAGTCGATCTGAAGCCTCTTCTGCTTGAGCTTCCTCACGTCCTGATCCAAGAACATAATTAAATTCTCAACTATAAACAAATGCTTAAATAAAAATAGGTAAAATTAAATGTGGCCTTATCTACTCTCATTCTTGCCCAACTTGCAAATCCTAAATTGATATCGTCCAAACTTCACCACAAATATCGGCGGCCTTAAATCTACCTTCTACGGCCGATACAACAATAATCTAACGGCCGGATTCTATCCAAATTAACTGCCAAAATACCAAACTTCAAAAAATCCCAAACCTATTCAAAATTTCTCCAAAAATTCATAAATTCACATCATTAACATCCCCTTAATATTCTACATCAAAAACTACAAAATTTCCCAAAACAGCGGTGGCCGGCGGCCGACTCTGGCGACCTGCAAAAGCTACCAAATTTTAACAGCATCTTCCTCTCAATCTCCTATACAACTTTCCTAACTAGCACAAACATCAATTCCAAGCCTAACTATGTCAATCGAACGAAAGCACCTAATAAGCCCTAGAATTTCCTTTGCCGATTTCTCCTTACCTAGCTCAAGAGGGAGAGAGTCCTTTGGAGGGATGAACACACGGGAGAAGAGCTTTCCAACGAGCTAAGCAGCTCCGGCTATGGTGGCCGGAGGAGGGAGTTCCGGCGAAAGTGCAACCACGGCAGCCGTGGCTTTCGGGCTCGGCTGCTCCTTCACGGCGGTGTTAGGGGATCGGCCACCAGCCCGGAAAGGAAGAGGAGGTGTCGGGGGTCCAAACGGGACCGGTTTAGCGGTCGGTGGTGGCCGGACGGCGGTGGTGAAGCCGGCGGGTCGGGAAGCTCACGGGAGAGAGAAAGAGAGAGAAAAGTCGGGTGGGAGGAGAGAGGATCGGGAGGAAGAGAGAGTGAGAGTGTTTTGGGCCTTTGACCAAAAACAAGGCCCGGTCCAACTTAATAAACAAAACCCAACTCCAAAATTTAACACCCCAAAATAATATCCCAATAAAACTTACCTTTTTAATTGATAACTTTTCCATGCTAACTATGATTTTAATGCATAGCATGTCTTCGAACTCGTAACAACATCCTCTACGACTTTCATGAAGAAAGTTTTCCCAAATTCCATACGGAAGAAAAAGTCAAATTTGGAGTCTTAAATAGTAAACGGTTACTTAAAACGGTAAAAGACTAAAATAATATCAAAGTAAATAACCGTAAAATAACTTAAGAACCGGGGCGTGACATTAATTCTGGAGCAATCGGAGCAAAAAGGTGGATTTGGGTAGATCCCGACAAGTTGCTGGAATTAGGCGAGATATTTCGGCAAATCACCGGAATCCGGCAAGCAATTCCGGCAAGTCACCGAAATCCGACAAGGGACTCCAACGAAGGCAGTTTTCCGGCAGGAGCTGATGAGATAGTTTTCAAGGACATTCTTTCTAATTCGAATTGTACTTCCGAAATGGGAAAATTTGGGTTGTAATCAGAAAACTTGCTAAGTTAGGAAAGTTTCCATTTTGGGAAACATTCCCTTTATAGAAACTTCCCATTTATGGAAACCGTTTTGGGTGCTCTTAATAATTTAGTGGGTTTTCCAGATTAATGTGTTCTGTATGTTTTTGAGTTCTTGAAATTACACTAGTTTGATTAATCAAAACCGAAGGTTACCAAAACGATCTATTAAGCGTGAAGGTTAGGTATCCTTAGTGATTCATGAATTATTAAGCGACGCCTAAGTGTGTAACGGTTAGTAGGACGTTTGGTGAAATGACTCGGATAGTTAAGTCAAGGGTTAATCTAGTAAACGTCGAAACATCATTAATCGGTCAATCTTGGTCAACCCAGGAACCTTAGTCAAACTAGGATAGGGGTTGAGTCTATAATTGTTTCGGAATTCGATTTGACCGATTTGTCTTACAGCTTATCATCAGGCGTGAGGTTGACTTGAGGATTGAGATTTTTGGAAGCAGCACTCGAGGAGTGTTCCGAGCATTGGGAAGCTTAAGCCTTTTTTTTTTGAATACAAGGGCTAAATGGCAGCCCTCACGCCATAACCATTAATGAAACCTCAGAATACAAGAAGGGACGTTATGCCTAAACTCCATACTGTAAGAACACCCTAAATTAACATTAGGCATGTCTACAAAATCTATGCATTCTAACAAGCATCATTTAGCAAAGAGTGCATCATTAGCTACTCCATTTGCTTTACAATTTTGGCGACATACCGAAAAAATACCGCTCATGCAGGGCCATAAGTTACAATATCTATCAGCTTTCCGGCTATGAAGCCACTGGGAATAACCGGTGACCCCAAGTTTCATCTTGCCACTAGGAGGCTACGACCATTTGACAAGGCAAAGAACTCGTCGCCTCATTATGACAAACATGGCACGCTGCGTGCGCTTACCAGGACATAGCCCACCCATCTCCACCAAAAGTTGGTTAGAGTTTATTATAAACAAGAAACAAATAACTGAAGCGACATAAACGAAATAACTAAAAACAATAACATAAAAGATAAACCCTATTGGACCTAGGGTAAATTCCCAGGCCTATGAATCATCAGGCTCATAGCAGGCCCAAACTGGGATTGAGACCAGGAGGGTCCTAACCTCTGACCCAGCCCACAACACATGTAACACAGACAGTCCCGCCGCGATGGTCGCTCCGCCAAGATCACCGCATCGTCTCCGTCGTTGGACCCCAAAAGCCATCGGATCGATTTCGTTAGCCAAGCAACAGAAGGTCAGAAATCTCCCCTTAAATCCCAAGCGTCCAAACTAAATATAATATCCAGCCCTAGAGCACTCGTTGCCGCCTTCTGTTACTGGATTTGGAGCGCTGATCTAAAAAACGAATGCACATGGAATGGCAACCAAATCTGGGTAGATCCAATCACTTACCACCGATCCCGATCGAGCGTGTATCTCAGCCACACCATCGGTCCCCATCGTCCGCACAGACCCGCCATCTGGTTTTGCGTTGTCGTCGACTGTAGAGGAGGTAGGAGAACACCTATCAGCCTCAATCTCTGAACACCTACATCAACATCTCGTCTATCCGCACTTGACGAACGGTGGCGAGGCTAATGACCCACACCGACGTCGCGGCGCAGCAGGACGACCAAAAGCAGCACCCTTGACAAGGATTTGGTTAGGGGCGGCTAGGTTTTTTTTTAGAGAGAAAACCCGTGAGCTTTAATATTTTTTTAGCTTAAGCCTATTAGTGTGAGTGGACGTTTGTTTTAAATTAAATGCATGCAATGGTTTTATATTTAATGATTGATTTTATTTTACTGAACTTAATTAGTGGAATTGATTTCCTTTCGTGAATTATTTCCCCAAAGTTATTTTTGGAAGTAAATATTCTTATTTTAATTGTTAACTTCGCTATTTGGAGCTAACAATTAAAATGAGATTTTCTGTGGAGTGGTATACATATTGCTTTCTTTTATAATTGACAATTTTCATTAATTTGGAGAGTTACCGAAAATGATATTTTCGGTGGATATATATATTTATATTTATAAAGATAGTATGTATATAAATGCTAGCTAGCCATACGTGTCTAGCCATCATAATGGTGTAGCAATTAGCCGCCATTATGGTGTGACGTGAGCGTGGGACGCAAGCGTCGTAGCCCTATATGAATGTAGGAATTCATATAGGGGGTAATAGACACGTATATATACCAGTCTTTTCCACCATAATGGTGCAGCGATTAAACACCACCATTATGGTGTGACGTGAGCGTGAGACGCAAGTGTCGTAGCTCTGTATGAATTAGAATTCATACAGGGAGTATTCAGATGTGTGTAAATACATATTTATATACTAGAGCCTGAGATGCTCAATATCTTATAGTATTGGAGACTAGCGGCGCTAGTCGCGTATTTCAATATTTGTCAATTTTGCGCTAGTCGCGTATTTCAGTATTTGTCAATTTCTGAGTTAAGAGTTTACTATTTATTGCATGCATCACAATTTTCCTGAAGAGATTAAATCAGGAAAACATAAAGTCTTATTTAATTATTTATTTCTTTTAAACTTTATTTTGTTTCCACTCACTCTAACAGTTTTAAATGCTTCTCCCTTGGGCTCTTCGGTTTTAAATGTCAAGTTTGCAGGTTAGTTTAGTTGAGGTCAGACGTACTTGGAGTCGAGGCATAGTTCATAATATAGCTTCCGCTTATTTGTATATTTCTATTTCCTTCCTTCACTATTAGAGTTGCTGTCACATCCCGACCCTTATAAAATTACCTTATTTACTAGCGTGATTATAATAAGAATTTTACCGTCTCGATCATTGAGTTAATAGTTTAATTGGTCCCTAGAGGTATTTTTAAGAGATAATTAGTTTTGGGGAATTGTTCGTGGGAGAAATTATGACGACGGTAAAAATAGTAAATTTTAGCTAGTAAAAGGTAATTTTTATTCGGGTATTATTTTTCGGGGTGTTTTATTTTTGGGTTTGGGTTGTTTAAAAGGATGGACCGGTTTGGGGTGTGAGGCCCAAACCCAGTTTTCTTTTTTTTCCTTCTTTCTTTTTCTTCCTCTCTTCTTCCCGGTTTCCTCCCGAGCCTCTCCCCCGCCGGAAACTTCTCGCCGCCCGACCGCCGCCGTCCGGCCACCCCAGACCGCCGCACCGGTCCCAATCGATCGGTCTCTGACCCAACTATCTTCCAGGACCGGTGACAGCCCCCCTAGTGCCACCGTGAGAGAGCGGTGCCGCTCGAAAGGTTAGGCTGCCCCGAACTTCCGGTCGTCGGAACTCCCTCCTCCGGCCACCAATCCGGGCAAGCTTGGTACGGTTTTGTAGCCCTCCTCCCGTGCAGCAACCCTTCCAATCAGCTCACTCCCTCTTGAGCTGGGTAAGGAGAAATGTGGAGTTGAAATTTCTAGGGCTTTTAAGTTGTTTCTGTTCGATTAGCCTAGTTAGGCTTGGAATTGGGTGTTGTGTTGGTCATGAAAGTTGTAGAGCATGATGAGGAGATTATTTTGTCAAAATTTCATAGGTTTTGGAGGTCGCCGGAATTGGCCTCCGGCCGCCGCTGCCGGCGGAGCCGCCGCCGGTTAGGAGATTTTTAGGGTTTTAAATGTGGAATATTAAGAGGAGTTTATTGGTGTGATTTATGGAATGTTTGGATGAGATTTGGATAGGTTTGTGAATTTCCGAAGTTGGTATTTTTGGCGGTTAATTAATGTAGAATCCGGCCGTAGGATTTAAGTCGTATTTTGGGGAGGTTGTATTTACGACTGATGAGTATGATATTTAAGTTCGGATCGTTCCGATTTAAGAATATCGAATTAGGCAATGATGAGCGTATTTATCGCTCTCGGGTAATTTTGCCTATTTTGATTAAATATTGGATTATTGGTTGGGAAATTAATATTATATTTGGAACAGGACGTGAGGAGGCTCGAGCAGACGAGACCCCAGATCGACATCAGGCTTAGGCCTAATTTGTGAGTGGACTTTTGTTTTAAATAATATGCATGCTATGGTTCATGAATGAACAATTAATGTCGTGGAGCATTTTGACGTCATTTTAATTTTTGACGATTTTTATTTCTCTTGGAGAGATACCGAAAATGGGATTTTCGGTGGATATAAATATGTATTTATGAGAGAGTATGTATAGAAAATGCTAGCTAGCCATATGTGTCTGTACATCTTAATGGCGCAGCATATAGCCGCATTATGGTGTGACGTGAGCGTTGGACGTAAGCGTAGTAGCCCTATTTGAGTGTTTAATTCATATAGGGGGTATGGACACATATTTATACACCCGTCTGTCCACCTTGATGGCGTAGTGTAGCACCGCATTAAGGCGTGACGTGAGCGTTGGACGCGAGCGTAGTAGCCCTATATAGACCCATGAATTTATATAGGGAGTATGGACGAGTGTAAATACATACATATATTATAGAGTCTGAGAGGCTCGATATTTTATGAGATAAAAGTTTTATCGCTTGCGGCATGCATTCGATTTTTCCTTAGAAATTAATTTGGGGAAACATAAATATTTTATTTTATTTTTGTCCACTCACTCTAACGTTATGAAATGTTTTCCCCTGGGCCCTTCGTTTTAAATTGCCCAGTCTGCAGAGTTCGGGTTGGATCTAGTAGGAGACGAGGCATAGTCACCCGCATTTCCGCCAGTTTTCATCAGTAGGTTACATGTTTAACCTACTCGTGTTTTCTTGCTTCCGCTAGTGTTTAGTAGCTCTGAATACTTTGGGATTATTGTATATTATGTGTAGAATTTCTGAAGGATAATTATGTGATGTTTGGAAGTGTTGAATTAAGAGTGAAATTTGGAATTTTCGAGTTAGGGTTGTCCATCTGCAAGGGAGATTTTCTCAATCTTTTCAGTAAATTTTCCTTGGAGGTGGTCCTCGCACGACTTACTCCGGGTTTCAGGGTGAAATTCTGGGTGGGTCGTGTCAGTTGCTATGAACCTCTGAATTTTGGTTGTGAGATTATTTTTAGGTTAGCACATAACATGGGAGGTGTTGTGAATTTGGGGAGCACGGATGCTCCAGGAGTATAAAGTTGGAGTTTGATTTTTAGAAGTGTGTGTAGGTGTTTTAGGAAGGGTTGTCAATTTTTAAGGGAGGTTATGCCGAATTTTCGGTAGCATCTCCTTTGGAGGTGGTTCCCGCAAGGTTACTTCGGATTTTAGAGTGAAATCCGGGGTGGGTCCTGACAGATAATCTCTACAATTAACCCACATTAAATACATTTCAGGAAGATCAAAGAGCCTATGTGCTTTAAGAGTAGCAACCCAGCCTCAAACCAATGAAGGCACACCCATATCGACACACCAAAACATAACAAGAATGTGAAAGTGTAGTCTTGAAGATCAGGTTGTGGATGAAAGGTCATGAACTAAGTTCAATTGGAGAGATCATTGGTACTCAGCTTCTGTTATTGAAGATTCAGACCCTAAATTGCCTACCCCATTTCAAGTTCTGAACAAGTAATAAGATTTGGGTAACGAAACTCTTCCGTGTCCGGCGAAAACGGTCTTCGTCTTCAACAATTTTTACCTGGGTTTGCGAGAAGACACAAAAGAGGAGACATAAGAGTCTTGATTTTGTTCCCAACTAATAATTAAAAGTGATTAAAAAATATAAAACACTAAATTAAACCTGATTATATCTTCGCCCAAGGATTTAAACGAGCTATGATCTTACGGTAAGTGACCAAATCCCTCCTGGTCAGTCACTAACCAGGTGAACGAGACTGTGATTCCTTAATAGAGAAAGGACGTCACACAAATGAATTCCATAGAAACTCTAACCCTAGCCTGGGTCAGAGAGAGAGAGAGAGAGACAGAGAGAGAGAGAGAGAGAGAGAGAGAGAGAGAGAGAGAGAGAATTTTGGGGAGAGTCGCGGTATTTAACTACTTAACCAAATTAATTTTTTGTTGCTGCTTTTTTATACATACGTTCTTCTTAGTTATTGTAGAGCATGCATTAAAAAAACATATTGTAGAGAAAATTTACATAAAAAATTTGAAGAAAAGATCAATATTTTGCAGTTTTGAAAAATCTAACCATTGTCTTTTGAACAGTTGATAGACGTACACCACTCTCTCTACTAAACTTTTATTCCTAATATGAGAGCCTTTCTGCTAACGGTCTTGGTACGTCAGCCGGCATAAAAGGATTTTCTTCTCTCACTAATGTTTCTGATGATTGAGGTGGTGAGGTTTTTCTAAGTTGGGTTCTTAGTGCACCAATCGGTTCTTGGATTACGGTAGTTGTTTTCTTTGCTCATCCTTCCTGGTCGCCTTGATGGATTTGCAAGGGTGTGTCGGTGATTTGATGTCTAATTGCAACTTACACACAATAAGAGCACGTTCATCAAAGAAGTGGGAAGTATTTATGCCCAAGTTATCGTACCATGGGGATTAGTGGGTAGCCAACAATCCTATGTTTGTCTGAACAAAAGTCACCTAGCAAATAAATAAAAGGGAAAAGAAAATAGAGGAATATGTTACTCCGAGGCACCAGGCCTTAGTAATGCTCGGTATTGGTTCGCACCAAAGCCTAATCAATATTAAATGTCTAGTGATAACTATTTAAAATGAGTTGAAATTGTTACCGAGAATTGATTTTGAATTTGTAGTAACTAAATGCAATAACTTTTTACTCACCAACTAAACTAGATAAATGAATGAAAAGTAAGAAATTAATATGAAAAGGGGATTCATAGCTACGGATGGATCGTAACTCTAATCCAATGTTCTAGATGTTAACTTAATCGACATGCAATTTCATAAAGATGATAAAAGCCGTACCCAAGGCTTTTCAAGGCTCGAGGTCCGAAATTCTCTTTATTAATTGTATTCCTACTCCGGTTCAAGGGCAGTAGAAACTCAATTGGCATGAGTTAGAGTCATTTCAAAGGTCGCTAACTGATATCAAGCGGCCTAAAGGTCATGGAAGTAGGCTACCAAGCTTACCATGACCGCAATAAAGCAAATCATGTACGTAGTGAACCATGCTTGTGTTACCACGAATACTAACTCAAGGTTCTAGCTCAAAAATCTAAGGTTGTCATCCCCTAAATTTTAATTTAGAAATATCAAAACACATACCTAAGAGTAGCATAACACAAGCATCCAAATATTATCAAATTGCATGTATATATTAAACTCAAGCATACATTACATCAAATTTGGGCAATGAAACACAACCCTAACTCCCAACAAAGAATATTACTCACAACCTATTATTATTGACATAACAATTATAAAATCAAAAGAGATAAGAGTAGAGGAATGTAGGAGAAAACATGAATAGTTACAAATAGCTAAAAAACTAGCATGATTAATATTGATTTACAACCCCAACAATTACCCAAGCCTTGAATCTTGGAAACGTAGAATCCTTGAAGTTTTGAGTGAGTAATTGTTGAACTACCCAAAAGAAACTAAGTTAGAAAAATGAAATGATGGAGAGCTTAAGAGAGAGAGAGCCGCCCTCCTCAATTACGGGTGTGTGATCGTGGAAATGATATGATGTCACGTGGTAGTTGATGATTGGAAGGGAGATGAATAAAATTGTTGTTCATGTGAGACCAAAGAAATGACTGCTCCCATATCTAATTAAACCAAATTTGGTTTAGAGCATCTCGAATAGCTTCTTAAAAATTTCTCTAAAATGGGGAAGTAAAATTCAAAATCTCTAAAAATAAATTATGCTCCAACTCCAACGGCTTCCCCATTTTGGAGATTTCGACATTTATTATAACAATAAAATATGCTACATCATTATTAGTTATAATAAATATATATATATATATATATATATATATATATATATATATATATATATTTTATTCTAACAATAAAATACTCAATCAAATATTCTATATATTTTTTCTTCTAGTTGGAGCACGTGAAGAATTTATATATGAGAAAGAAAGGTTTTGCTGCAAATTTGTGAAATGAATCATTTTTTTTAGCACAATAGGGTTCTTAAACACTGGAAATGATTGTCCATAACAACATAGGGTTCTTATACTAAAAAACATATAGTCATTACAAAACGCTTAAACCATAAATAAATGAAAAGAACTAATGGTGGCGGTAGAAACAATCTTCATCACCAAGATGCTTGCAGTACTTGACGAATGAGCCGTATGTATCAATGGCTAGAGATTCTAAATATACAAATATATTTTAGTGCTCCCACAGCACAAATCGGGAAATCATATCATCACACACACTGAAACATATCACACATGCATTCAAATTCCACAAATACATTTGTACAATTACACTAGCATGAGATCAATTTCCCATCAAACAAATAACCCAAAGGAAAGACTTCCAAAATCAAGTCAAAATACTAAAGAACATAAACAAACATAAATGATATTATGGGGTCATAGATTTTATCTTTAAAACAGAACCAAAACGAACAGACCATTAGAAATATAAACTCAAAACAAAAACCACTCAAGGAATTCTTTGGTGGGGGTGATTGACCTAGCACCTGACCGTCTTCACTTATTAATATCAAATATAGGTTAGCTGAAGCCTTCAGGAAAAATAAACAATATAGATAATGATGTGGCTTCCATACCCAGCAACTTCACCATGCATTTATCTTTCTCCGCCCACTGATTTATGAACTGTTTTATGGTTGTAAATCTCTTAACAATTATAACCCAACAGAGACTTCCATCCCACCATACCTTTTCAACCCCACGCCTAAGCTGTCTTCGGCCATATTCGGGGAAATGATGGATAACGTGACTATTGTTATGGAGCGGATGTAATAAGCACCCCCAGTACAGCTTCATCACCAACTGTTTTTTGCGGTCTAGAGGAAGGAAGTCTTAAGTAAGTCTTTCGTAAAGACGCCATATAACCTTTGAAAAAAACATAATTAATATAAATAAACAAAAAAAGCTGAAAAATAATAAAAGCTTAATGTAAAAATATTTATCTTTTTGCTATCAACGAGCTCTTTGAAGTTTACTTTTCTAGCTAAGCACTTGTCACTAAACTCCTGTGAAATCAGTAGCGCCCAAGCAACAGACAGTGGATACGTGCTAGGTAAACTTCCACTATTAATCGAACCATTTTTTCTGAAATTTATCTTTGAAGATGGCATTCAAAAGGTCTTGATTGTGTTCAAATGCCTACGCGGTAAGAAAAAACATGTTCCCGCCCAAAAACTTCTTTTTCTTGAGTAGGCAATAATGTATATGGGCAAGCAGTGCCACTCCTCATGCAACATTCTTATACTTACGATCTTCTATTGACCTTAAGTAGCCTAGGGGGACATAACAATCACCAGTAGGTAATAATACTGTACCGTAAAGCTACAATACAAAAACATTGACAAGGTGTTGTAACGCTTGCGGATTCACCTGTGCAGACATAGTTTGAAATTTCTCTCGCAAGCTATATATGTATGGATATTGATACACCCCGAACTTAGTAATTATTTTATACCGTGGTTTCCGATTTAATGGTAGCTAATCAATTCAGAAATTTGTTTTCTTTTATTTTGATTTTGATAGAGGTGGTTTAGACGAATTCATAGATTTTTAGTTACCTAAATAGGAGTTCATAAATTAAGGGTAGCTAAAATAATAACAATTTCTATTTGTGGGTTGAGGTATAAGTGGGAAACTTTCTATTTTTGGTTAAGGTAAAAAAAACAGAAAATCACCCACCCCTCACTTTCTCTCTCCCCGGGCCCGAGCCCGACCCGACCGACTTCTCTCTGATAGATCGCCGCCGTCCGACCACGCCTGGCCGCCGCACCGGTCTTGTTCGACAGCTGGGACGCCGCTCGTTTAGGGTGGTGATCAGCTCAAAATCGTCGGCGTTGAGGAGCGGTGACGCCGCTGCCGTCGTGTGTCTTGCCCTAGCCGGAACTCTCTTTTTCCGGCCATCGATTCCAGTGATTCTTAAGGGGTTTTGTAGCTCTTTGATTGGTCATTCAACCATCCAAAAGTGATAGAACGATTCGGAGTATAGAGCAAATCGGGATTAGTGTGTTCTTGAGCTTTGGAGGTATTTTCTGTCCAACTCCTTGGTTTCTAGGTTTATTACTAGTTATGATTGTTATTGTGCTTGTTGAGAGGAAGAGATTGACATATGCCTTGTTAATTTTGGTTGAAGTTGATATGGTGGTGGTGGTTGACTGCCACTGCTGGCAGTTTACCGCCACTGCCTGCGGCTGCTGCCGGTCTTGTTAGTGGTTTTGAGGAATTTTGGATGATTTCTAGAAGGGATTAATGTTTATTTAGTGTATGTGATTTTTTGTGATGGTTGCTTGGATTTTGGGATATGGTGTTGGAATTAGTTTTGGTAGGGGAGGAATTGAGGAGGCTCAGTCGTTTGGTTCATTATATTCTGCACTAGCACTCCTCGTCGGATTGTAGGAAGCTGGTGGTAAAGTAGAGCTATAAGTAGATTTTGGAAAGTTTGGACGAGTGAGAATAGTACTAAGATAATTGTTTTTTATAATCGATTAATTTGTGATTTTTGTGTTGGGACTTAAATCTCGTTTTGTACAGGACGAAAGGAGACACCACGTGAGGAGGGCTCTGACCGACGTCAGGCTTAGCCGTCTATATAGTGAGTGGACATTTTGGTTTTTATTAAAAAGCATGCATGATTTTATAAGTGGTTCATTATATTTTTCCAAGCTTAAATTATATTTTCAGCTTTTGATTTGGTTATGAAATTTATTTGAGATTGACATATTGGTTATAATTTCATTAATGAACGTATGGATTTGAGCCTGGGTAAAAGTTTTGGTATTTAAGTTATATTAATCCCAATGATTCAAGGATTTGAGATTCCTCTAGTTTTCTTTGAAATATGTTGATTATTAGCGTTGTTCATTCTCTTAAGCATTATAACGTGTGAGACACATTATCAAATTTAATTTGTTCCTTTTCTCTTGAGATTTTCCGAGTACGGTTGGGAATCGTACTTACGATTTTAATATGAGTTTCGGGGAAACTAACATGAATTTATATATTTCTTTTTATGCCATATTGGTTGGATATTATGATGTCAATGCTAGCATGTCGTTCCACCTTTCGAGGTGATGTGACTTCCACGTTTCAAGTGGGGTCACGCAAGTCCATTCCACCCTAGTGGTGATGTGATGTTGTTGGCGGCATCACATAAGCCTTGTACCCACTTCGTCAACCCGACGTGAAGGTACATGGAGTATGGAAGTACTATGCCTGGGAGGCAACCGAGTCTGGGAGACTCACTTATATGGCCATATAGGTTTTTTTATTTGAGTTGTTAATTTGACTAGCGGGGCTAGTCTATTATTTTGGAAGTTTCTTATGTGAGGGATATATTTATTTTTCTTGTTGTTTTATGACTAGCAGGGCTAGTGTGAATTTTTGATGAGCTTATAATATTTGCATGCATGGAAATTCTTAAATTTTGTTTAAATGGAAAAGCATATAAAATTTGATTTCGTACTATTTTGTTCTTGGATACTTATTAATTAGTTTATTTTCCGTCCACTCACGCTAACGTTTTAAATGTTTTT
This sequence comes from Fragaria iinumae, assembly GCA_009720345.1. Classification (NCBI taxonomy): domain Eukaryota; kingdom Viridiplantae; phylum Streptophyta; class Magnoliopsida; order Rosales; family Rosaceae; genus Fragaria; species Fragaria iinumae. The sequence continues at coordinate 15,678,031 of CM019117.1, read as the reverse complement.
CCTTGGGCCCTTTGTTTTCGAATGCCCAGATTACAGAGTGACAACGTGCGTGATAGGAAGCTAAAACAGACTTGAGAAATTAGATAACTCTTGCTCCTTGTTGATTCCCGGGGAAGGGAATAACCAAGAACAAGAGGGTCTATGCCTTGTTGATTCCAGAGGAATACCAAGTTGATAGAAAAGAGAAGACTTAGCTCCTTGTTGATTCCCGGGGAAGGGAATAGCCAAGAACAAGAGGGTCTATGACTTGTTGATTCCAGAGGAATACCAAGTTGATAGAAAAGAGAAGACTTAACTTTATTCAATTGCCAAAAAAAAACTAACAACCACAAGCTAGGCGGCCATAGCTTTTAAACAAAAGACCCAAAGCAGTTACAGAAGACAAATAGCCCCAGACCGTTTTGGGAAACAGAAAGACTTGCTAATTAAAACACACAAATTAATAGATCAGTTACGACCCTTTCGTCCGTCCAAACGAAAGAGATAATTGGCTTCAATGCAGGCTGCATCACAGAGTTCATGTTCGGCTTCACTAGGAGTTGAGGCATAGTATCTTCCGCTGCACCTTGTTGATCGCAGGTTACCTGTTAACCTATGTGTAATTATTTTATTTTCCTTCTTTAGTGCTCTGAGGACCATGGAATTATGTAAATTAAGTTGAAGTGGTTTTTAAGGATTTTGACCCAAGTAGAGAGAGTTTAACTCTGGGTGTTTATTTTCCTGTTTATGTAATGTAGTTGAATATTTGGTTTGGATTGCTTTTATGTTGTTGTGACTTGGGTTGTGTTGTGTGGAGCTGAGGGCTCCAGGTGTTGTGATTGATTGTTATAGTTGAAATGTGTCTTGGTTTTATTTCAGGTTGGGTTGTCCATTTTTAGAGGAGATTATGCCGAAATTTCAGTATAATCTCTTTTAGAGTGGACTCTGCAAGACTTGCCTGTTTTTCCTGTGTGTTTTGGGGCGGGTCTTGTCAGATATACTACTTTTACCACCTTTCTTAAACATCATGTCCATATCCAAATAACCCAACCTTGCCACTTTAAAGCCTTCACCATCAACAACAATAGTATGTTTGTTGTCCTTAATCACCAAATCTCCTATCACGTCAAGTCCGGTGACAAATAGTATGTCCTCTAATCCAAAAAATAATGTGTCTGATTCTGTATCATTTTCTCTTATGCTCAAGGAAATGCAAAATTGATTATTGTTTAGACTTTAGACATTGAGAGAGGTTGTACTGACTTTATTATTCTTACGGTATTAGTTGCCTAGTTTTGTGCTTACCTTTTGTCCATAATGCAGTTATAAGATTTTGTGATAGTATATCCTTTCAATTTCAATTTCTCATATTATTTTTTTTTCTTGTTCGAAAAAAAAAAAAAACTTTGATATTTTATTCACTTAAAGGATCAAAATGGATTTGGCTGTGGAACATAAAAAATGTTCCCCTCAATCTTGGTCTATCTCATGCTTCATTGATTCATCTGTTTGAAATGTATATAATTACATTTAAGCTGTTCAAAATGTTCATTTCTTAAACCTGGTTTGCACTAGAAGTGGTAATATGATATAAGCAAGCAGTAATGCATCATTGTAAAAACTAAAAAGGTTTCAATTCGGCTTTGAAGGCTCTAATCATTCTTTTTCTCTTCTTTTCTATGTATGCAGCAACTTTAAGTTCAATTGGATCAATTTAGGAGTAGATTGGCTGATCAAGTAGCGAAGAGACTTAATTTTGCAAAGTTTTTAACTTCAGAGTTCGATAAAAGTTTAGATTTTGATATGCTTTCTGGATTTTTGTGTCATTCTTTCATTAAATACACATACACATCTAATACCTCAGTTTCCAGACTATTCCTTATTAAACAGCTCCCATTTTGGTGCTTCTACACTCCTGTCATGTCACACCCAATTTTCGAAGGATAAATTTCAAAATTTAGGCATGATATAACTCATAATAATGTAATTCCCAAGACCTGTTCAACAAACTTAAAGAAACTAAACTCAATTGCAGAAATGTAAATGTTAACATAACTCAACATCGAGTTAAATATTACATTTTCTTGTTTACATAAACTTGAAAGTCAAGAAATGAAAAAACTGAAATGAGTTTAATGATGTCTACCAAATATAATAATATAAAGTGTGTATCAACTAAAAACCCTGCACTATGTCTCCGCCTCAACCCTGCTGATCATCACCTGTAGGTCTAACCCCTACACCATGAATTGGTGCACCGGGTTGTAAACAACAAACCCGGTAAGCTAAAAAGCCCGTATGAGTAACTCCCAAAAATAACTCAACCCAACATCACATAAGATAAAACCGGTAATTCCTGCTTTAGAACTTAGTTCAGGAATCGCCTCAAAACAATAAAATTCAGAAAATAGTAAATAAGAAAACACAACAATTCACAAAACAATCAAAATCATAAGTGAATCCTGCAAAAAGGATAGTTCAGGAATTCCATTAAAAATCACACAAATAAGATTAAAGAATCTCCTTCATTAAGCATAGTTCAGGAGATACTCAAAACGAGGAAGTTAAATGACAACAATTAATAACAATGTTAAAACCACACAACCAATATTTTTACAAATATACATCTACCCATGAGTCCCAGATACCAATAAGGTATCTCTCATGACCTACAACGAACACATGTACTCATGAGTCCCATATATGAATAAATATCTATCATGACCTACAACAACAATTTATGTATCCATGGGTCCTAGATACCTTAAGGTACCTCCCATAACCTACACCGACAGACGGACTAGACCTCTATTCCTAACCGTAACCAATCACCCGACCAAAGGCTTGGAACCCAGTGTCCAATATCAAATCACAAAATAATAATAGCATCATAACCGTAACCAATCACCAGATTAAAGACTTGGAACCCGTTTTGACTATCTAAACATTAGATCACAATATAATAATATAATAGGAAAACTTATTTTATCTTACATATGAGTCGTTGGCGATCAAGCTCATATATTTAAAAACAAACAATAACATATTCTTTGAATCAACATCATCAACAACATAGAGCACATCATATAAATTATATCTTTCCACATAGATATATTTATATGAACAAACATAGATATTCCCACAAGAATAATCTATCAAGAACCCACAATATTATGATCACATGAACATTAAAAATAATCATATAATAAGAAAACTTGTTTTATCTTACCTATAAGCCGTTGGCGATCAAGCTCATAAATTTTTAAACAAACAAAAACATAATTTTTTTTTAAAACTATAATCATCATAATCATCATCATAATTATTATCATCATCATAATCATTATCATCATCACAATCATCATCATAAGCATCATCACAATAATCATAAATAATTGGTCCCAAAGTGAACCTTGGTGAGATGTTACTCACCTAAAAATCTCGTTGCGTCTTCACAAAAGAAATTCAAGAACCAAGCCTAAAAACAACTCCATAAGCTACCTAAACAACACAAATATTAACCTTAGTAACCAATCAACTAAAGAGTAACATTTGTCCTCTTAACCCAAAACTTAATCCGAAGGTTTGCCTAAAGAAGGACAACCTTCTAAGGTTGTCGAATTTAACGGCCCAAAACTGCTGTTTCTAATTCTCAAACTTCCAAAGTTCACAACCTCCCAAAACAACTATGAATAACATAGAACCTAGAATTTCCACAACTCCATATGCTCACAACAACAAGAGTTAGCTAACCAAAGAAACTAAAGCTACAACACTGCCGGACACGTTGCCACGCGCCACCACAGGCGGCGGCGAGTGGGCCCCATGCCCCCCCATGAACTTCAAAATCTGAGCAAGCTCCCAACAACAAACTCGTAGGTCACATCAAATGGAACACTTTTCATACATGTGGCCAAAGCCAATTCGGCCGGAAAGAGGTCGGAAACGTTGCCAGAAAGAAACAAGGAGCATTTCGAACTCCAAAGCTCCACGCTTCGAATTGGGCTTCAAGGCTGGTATCATCATGCTCAGAAGGACAAGAACTTCCAGAAATGGGTAGCCTCAAACCTCGATGTCGCCAGAATCGGTCGAAGCTTCACCGTCGGCGGCAGCAGTAACTTGTGGGCCTTGGTGTGCCGTGCACAGTGCTCCATAGGGTGTGAGGCTGGTATGAATAGAAAGAGGGGAGTGAGAGCTTTCCAACGATACCAAGCACGCCCAAATCAATCGGCGGATGGCCGAGTTATGGCCGGAAGAAGTTTGGTGGCAAAAAATGGAGACGAGAGAGAGAGAGAGAGAGAGAGAGAGAGAGAGAGAGAGAAATTTCGGGATTTTTAAGGTTTTCCAAAAAATAAAACCCCTAACTTTTCTATTTATAAACTTCCTAAAATCGGAAACTAACTTCCTCTGACCGTAACTTTTTCATACGACATCCGTTTCACACGTGGCGCGTGTCTATGAACTCGTATCACCAAACTCTACAACTTTCATGAAGGACGTTTTCGAAAATATCTTACGGATAAGAAAGTCAACTTTTGACCACTTAAAAGTCAAAACACCTTAATAAAATTGATTCCCGAAACTTCAACTTCGCACACACGAGTAAGAATTTCCCACAATTAATCCTTCATTAATTTTGGAAATAATATAAGGAAATTGATATGAAAATCTGAAATATTACATGTCACATCTTATAAATTTTTGTCCATTTGGATTGAAATTGTTCCGGGCATGTAAACATTCATAGTAAAACCAAAATTAACTAATTCAATACACTTCCATTGATATAGGGATGACAAAAGAAAACCCCTAGAAACTTAGCGTATTCCATATAAGCTCAACTTGAATTTAAAAAAAGTCATCCAATCTATCTAAATAAAATAAGACATAATTATCATTTCATCCAAACATGTATAGTTACCCAAATCAAATCTGGTGTACATCTTTTTTGATACAATATACATCATATGTCATATATCAGTAAAGGAAAAATGCAAATGTTGTGATATAATTGATCAAGTGCAATAAAGAACATAGAAACAACTCACATATGATCATAATCTTTTTATATAGTGACAATGGACCATGACCAATAACATATCATGACAAACCATAGACTAATTTCCCTGTATTTCCTTTAATCAGCAGACCTCAATATCACCAAATATCTTTTATTCCAAAACAAAGTAAATTGGAAAAATTGATGTATACTTACTGTCGTATATGCATATAGCCAATATCACCGCATAACTTTTTGATCGCCACAGACTACATATTTGTACTTTGATATGGAGGTCGTTGTAAGAGTTCGATATATAGGCTTGATAATATGTTTTCTAACCCACTCCATCATAAATGCATAATGTTGGTTTTAATAGTAGCAAGTAATTTCATATGGACCTTTAACAATTGCAATCCAGGACTAACATTTGGTATCTAAATGGACCAGGACAAACACTTTCTTCTCTAAATTACCAGAACAACTCATAGTTAATAAGCTTAGCTTCTCCAGGAAGTATATTTAGTAAGCTTAATGATCATGTATATGTAAGTAAGCCAACTCCTAGGTTTACTCTTAAACATTAAATAATCCATTCAGTGATATCTTTATCAGAAAATATCATTAAGCATGACATAAAATTCATGGGATTAAGCCTAACCACAAATTCACAATAGTTGGAATAGAGGAAAATAGAAACAGAGCAAATGAAATTGTAGAAGAAGGTCATGTCTTGTGTCAAATAAATCGGATTTCGAAGCCGAAAGCCCAATATGTAACAATCACATAACAGTGACAAATAATCAAACACCAATTTCATTATCATGGAACCGTAAAAAAAAAGCAAAATGATTGCAATTCAAATTCTAAAAATGTACTACTGCGTGGCTAAATATGTCAGGACATACCCCGGATTTTCCCTTGAAATCCTTTGAGTATCAACAAGACACGATGCAAAAATATGAAGGAAAAAAGACTCACAAGCTAGATATGAGCTCAGAATTTGGAAGTGGGTTTGAGAGATGAGAGTGAATTAGGGTTGTGGGGGTGTGTTAATTTGACGGTTAAAAGGAGGTCATCAGATATGGAAGGAGAAGACAGAAAAATTGGAAGTGGAAAATTGATGGTTTTTCAAAAGTGAGGTTTCAAAAGTGGGGTTAAGTAGACGAAGTAGTTCTAGTAATGATGGAAGATAAGCACATAGTGAATATACAGGGAAGAGGAGAGAGTTGAGTTCTTTTTCTTCCCCATTTGAGCAAACCACCAGTTTATTTGAAAAACACATCACACACAACGCCGTTCTTTCTACTTTATATATCTCTATTGGGATATTTTCCTTTGCTGGGTAGTAGATTCTCAAACCATAGGTCTATATGCTAAGTGGTAAAAATCAAATGAACATTGACATATACAAACAGGATTAGCAGAATAAAATTGGAAGTTGACTGGGCCCACTTGCCCTCCTTTGCGTCCGCCATTGCGTATAGTATCTAGTATTTAGTGAAATGATAGAATAAAATACCCAAAGAGTGAATGAGTTGTGCATTAAACTTCGACATGTGTATTAAGCGTTTAAGTAAAATCACTCGGTAATACAAGTAAGTTTTCACACAAAGGCTGCCACGTCAGATTTTCACCTTCACACAGGAGATCTTTTGCCCTTTCTCCTTCGACCCATCATCAGCAGTCACCTTCCCTCTTCTCCTTCGTCTTCTTCGTCTCTGCGTCACCGACTTCGACACCTCTCCGGCGCGGCACGATCCTCACTTCACCCACCGGTGCTTCCCTCTCCACTCACTCTCCTCATCGCGAACTTCGTGACACCACTCTCGACCTCCTCCTCCATTCATCGCCATCCCAAGCTTCTCATTCCGGGAAATTCCCTCAGCTCTGAAAACCTGGAGAACGCTTCCGGTTCCGGCATGTGATGCCGCCGCTCCCCGATTGATCAGTCCGTGCAAGTTTCCGGTGCTTTCTCGAACTCTTCTCCTATTTTTAGATTCGAATTTTCGGTACTTTGTGATTATCAATTTCGGATTCTGGAGCTTCGTTTATCTTGTGTGGTAGTGATTTTGATTTGGATTGTTACTTCCAGTACTGTAAACTGAATTGAGATCATGGAATGTGTCAGTGGTTTAAGCTCAGCTTATTGTATCTGTTAGGAAATGATGAGAGTATGAAGTTTTTAGTTTAGTCATGAATAAATAAGGGAAAAGTGTTAAAGATTTTTGATTTTGCTTCTAGCATAGGTTTCGGTGGCCGATTTTCGCCGTGATTAGTTGTAAGGATATCGATGACTTCAGTGGAATCTAGCCTTTTCTTTTGGCTCTTCAGATAGGAAAATGCTACATGGGAGATAGAGAGTGTGAATTCTAGTCTAATTATGATTGAATAAGGGAAAAGAGTTAGAGTTCTCATTAAGGTTTTTGCATTTGTTCGGGTGACCGATTTTCGCTATGATTAGTTGCAAGATGTAGTGTGTGTGAAGATGAATTATACTTAAAAATCGACGACTTCAGTTCAGTCTAGCTTATTTTTTTGAATATTCGTAGAATGCTTAGTTTGAAAGTCACATGTACAATGCCATGAACATGAATGCTCATATTTCTTGTAGTAGGGAAGTTTAGTAATTATTAGTTTTTTTTCTTGTTTCCTTTTCATCTTTCACTTGTTAGTGCTGAGTGAAACTGATTATTGTTTAGACTTTAGACATTGAGAGAGCTTGTACTGACTTTATTATTCTTACGGTATTAGTTATCTAGTTCTGTGCCTACCCTTTGTCCATAATGCAGTTATGAGATTCTGTGACAGTATATCCTTTCAATTTCTACTTCTTAACTCTGATATTTTATTCACTTAAAGGATCAAAATGGATTTGGCTGTGGGTGATAAAGGACCTGCAGTACTTCAGTTGCTCAAATGGGGCTCTTCTCAGCCCCAGCTAAACTTGTCGGAATTTCGTGAAGCTTACATTTCACCTACAAGACAGTTATTATTGTTGCTTTCATATCAGTGTGAGGCTTTATTGTTTCCTCTGATTACAGGTTAGTTTCTTTAATACATTGTTCGTCTTGTGTTTGATCCTATATACTTGTCATATCATCGTTTTCATTTCTTTTTTGTATGTGTCTGTAGGGGTCTCTACAGGTAGTAACAATTTGGAGAGTAATTTTGGTGAAAGTCTTAAAAGTACAGAGACAGAGCATGGTAGGTCAGATTTAACAAGGGATGATTTGCCGTGCACATCTGGATCAGTAGGAGATGTTGATAATGATTTGAGTTTTGGAGGGGATAGTTTAAGATCTGAAAGTAACCCATTTGTTGGTGATGTTAACTCTCTGGCTTGGGGCATTTGTGAGGACACTTATAATCAGCACAAGGATTCTTTATTTAGAGAACTTTTGTTTGTTTGTGGCAAGCAAGGTATTATGGTCCATGCTTTTGTTGAATCCACTGGAAACACTACAATTACCAGCGATGCACGGGAAGGTAGGTATAGGCAAGGGAGGTGGGTTGAGTGGGGGCCTTCTGCTTCTTTAGTTGGAAATATGGAGGTGGAGGAACCTACAAGCTTGAGTTCTGAAGCCACTGGAAATAGTGAGTTTAACAAAGCCAATGGAAAAAGTGAAAGTCCCCATACTTATAATGTGGATGGGAATGATGAGGTGTCCAAAAGTGTTGCTTCTAAGAGATGGTTGCAATCTTTTTTGACTAAAGTTGAAAATGTTGAAGATAATGGTAAGATATTGACCAGATTTCCGGAAAAGTCATCGTTACCTAGCTCTGCAAGAATTGTTTCATTTAGTTTATTTGATAGTAGTTCGCCAATTTTGGAGTACCTTTCAAAAAATGATTCTGCATCAGATAAGGCACGTGGTCAGGAAAGACTTTATGAGTCGGAGAATGATAAATCTCTAAATTTAGACATAACTTCATCTGATCCACATTTCAAGTCTGAAACTCTGTCCAATCTTTTTGGTGTTGGAATGGATAGTGTATACAAATGCTGCAGAGTGTTCTCAAGCAATTCACATTACTTCATTGGATTTGTTTTCACACAGGTTGATCCGGTCATTGTCAATACTAGTGATGATAGTGGAAAAAGCAAGAAGAATAATGTACTGCTTATTTCTAGATTAGACGACGCGGGAATTCATTGGGTTTCCACAGTGAAGCCTGACGAAAGTCCACATATCAGCTCAGTAGGACAATGGACAGACTTCCACTTTTCCGATAAACTTCTTGTTTGTCTTAATGCTTGTGGGCTAATTGTATTTTATGCAGCAATGTCAGGTGAGTATGTTGCACATATAGATATTTTAGAGACTTTAGGAATCAACACTGGGTTGCATTTGCAGAAGCAGGAAGCAGTTTCCACAGATTATGATGAGCATATTAGTCAAGTTGATGACATTCGGAACAAATCAGTTTTGCAACATGTAGATTATTCTGGCAGTAGAGTTTTTAAAAAGTTGATTGCTGCTTCACATACCTCTCTAGTAGCTGCTATAGATGATTATGGTGTAATATATGTAATTTCTGCTGGTGAATATCTACCGGACAAATATAATACAAATGCGAAACTACTTCCACATATTCAGCATTTGGAACTTGGAATATTGGCTGGTTGGGAAGTTGGCGGTTCTCATATAGGCCACCAAAGAGATTATTCTGACATGCCTGATTTGTGGAATTCCATCATTCCATCCATGATGAAAGGAAGATCCTTCCTGGATGATTCTGGGGAACAAGTGCTTCAGAGAAACAAAGATTTATACCTCAAACAAGAAGGGACTGGATACAGGTCAGAAGTAACTGATCAGAAGTTTGATGAGTCTCACAGAAAGGGACACCTTATGCGCAAGATCTTTGTTCCCAGTTATAAATTAAGTGAGGATGATATCATCTGTTTTTCTCCATTGGGAATTACTCAGCTTATGAGACACCAAAATTCACGTGATCAGAGGGGTTCTCAAATGGTTCATCTTAATATGCATGCAGAATCAGCAGTACGTGATGACAGCTTTTTGAATACCGGTTGTAAAAAGTTTTATCTCCATGAGAAAGAAGAATACTTTATCGGTGAGGCAGTGGGTTGCACATTCCAGGGATGCATTTATTTGGTTACGATAAGTGGACTTTCGGTGGTGCTTCCCTCTATTGCAGTTTCATCAAATTTTCTTCCTGTAGAAGTTATTGGATGTCGACAGTTGTGTCTCAATTCAGGCATTGGGTATCAAGGGAAGGATATAAGGGGAGATAAAGAATCTAAACAGCCGTGGTCACCTTGGAATGTTGAAATTCTGGATAGAGTTCTCCTATATGAAGGTGCTGAAGAAGCCGATCGCTTATGCTTGGAGAATGGTAAGAATTTAGCATGCTATTTTCATACAGATAACAACCATCCTACTATCACTATAGAATAAGATTGACATTTTAATTAGTTCAAGGTTGCAATGCAGATACTAGATTACTACCCCTTGTTTTTATTTTATCTTTTTATTTATTTATTTATAGTTTCTAGTGAAGTTGGTTATCTAGATATGGCATTTGGGTAATCCAGTTTTAGCCTATTGGTTGAAGTATTTTCACGTTCCATTTTCATTATATGAGTTGAAGAAAAGATTTGGATTTAACAGTAAGACTAGGTCTTTTTTATTTATTTTTGATCCTTGTGAAATCTCTTATTGTTGATCAGTAAGTAAGACTACATTAAAAGAAAAAACGCATAGAATTAAAGATCAATATATAGGAATACAACAACTGTGGCTACAATAATCATAAAATGGATGTGCAGTCACAATGGGATCACTCTTTTCTAATGGACTTCAAGATGTCTTTTAGTGCAAAGGACTGGACTGCACGTTGTCTGTTTTCTGCACTGAACTTTATTAAGATTATTTTGCTCTGATACATTTTTTTTTTTTTTGAAAAGAAACAGCTTTTTTTGTTTTTTTTTTTGAGACAAAAAGCAAAATACAAAGAGGCGGACAAGGAGTCCGCTTTAGGGCTTAAGGCATAGGCGCTCATCTATTAGTGTTAACTCTAAACTTAGGGGCATATACTACAGCTGCTTCCCAGTTAAGAATAATGGAAGAGAGACTATAATCCCCTTAAATTCCTTAGAAGTAGAAGCCCATAAGGATGCCCAGAACTTGACTCTCTCCCACAGGCCATCCCTCTCCAGCCCACCATAGGTTTCAAATAATCTTTTATAATGTTCTGATAAAAGACACTTGTGAAACCTCTGGATTGTACACTGCTCACATGATAGAAATTTACTGGCTCTAGTACTTGTAGACCGAAGAAAAGATTTCCAACTAGCTTTCTTAAAATTGTCTATCAAGACATAGAAAGTCTCTCTTTTTTTTTTTTGTTGTTTTTTTTTGTTGCAGATCATGTGAACGATACTAGGCCAACTTATTTATTATTTTATTGATAGTTTGTCTATTTATTTGTTCATGTCAGGTAGGGTTGTTTCCATACTCTTTGACTAATTTTCACACCTGGCCTATTGGGGTGCAGCTATTTTGTATATAGCTTTTATAGGATGTGCGAAACAATTCTGAGTAAATCGCTGCAATGCCAGGTTGGGACCTGAAAATATCTCGGATGCGTCGGCTGCAGTTGTCACTGGATTACTTGAAATTTGATGAGATAGAGCGGTATGTTTCTACAATCTAATTTTTCTTCCCCCATACGTCCTTGTTACCTGGTATAAAAAGTGATATTCTACAACGCAAATTCTAGTTATGTATTTTGGATCACATTAGTTGAATACTTGTGGTATGCTGCGCCACATGTGCTGAAGGGTAGAGCATGACAAGTTTCTGTTGTTATTTTTTAGTCCTGATGCATGAAAGGTTTTCTAAAACAGATAAGTGTTGGTGTAAAATTCTTCAGGGAAATGTCTGGTAACTCTTTGGGGTCAGTAGCATTTCTACACTAGATGTCAATCAAACTATTCATGTTGGGTTAATTTTCTCATCCTTTTGGTTGCTCAATCAGATCATTAGAAAAGCTTGTGGGTGTCAATTTGGCAGAAGAGGGTGTGCTTAGATTGCTCTTTGCAGCTGTTTATCTGATGCTTCGTAAAGTTGGCAATGATAATGAGGTTTCTGCTGCATCAAGGTAAAATCGTTTACTGATCTGAACTCAATTTTGTACGTTATATTTCTTACTACTTACTCATCCAAGTTACAAGAAATTCATGCAGCTGCATCAAGGTAAAAATTCGGTATATATCATTCTTGAGGGGGGATGTTAAGAAGTTTTCCCCTGTAAAATGTTGACTCTTCCTAAAACGATATATCAGAATATTGGCAGCGAGGTGTCACACTACTGTATGTGTTGGTGTGTTTTCCCTTGAGACCTTGCATATCTGGAGTTCACATGAAAACCTGGATGGTTTGAACTGTGAACTTGTTGCAGTTAGAGCACTGAACTGTTTACCGTTGATTTTGTTTCTTTAAGAAAGTTTTGGTTGATGTTAGCAAATTTATGCTGGAGTGATGGGATACTAGCGAGATCTTATGTAAATTCCAAAAAGTGCAGGGTGTAGAGTGAAAACCTTTAGAGGGTGGTCCGTAGGTTTAACCCTCATTTTCACTGCTGGTAATAAATTGAAATCCCATGGACATGATATAATGGGAACAATGGCATAATGATTTGGATTCTGTGCATTTATTCATTTTCTTCTACAAGACTTTATAGTAGTTTATGCTTTTCAAATCGGGTATCAGTACTTTTCTTGTATATGATGCTCTATTTGAACATACCAGTGTGGAATTCACTTTCTTTTTCATTCTTGTTCTTCAGGCTTCTTGCACTGGCCACTTGTTTTGCGAAAAAAATGATTCGCAAGTATTGGTTGCTAGAACATAGGAAAAGGAAAGATGCATACGAATCTGGTAGGACCCAACTTCTATCTCTTCCACCAGTTTCACCGGTGAAGATAGAAGATGAAATGGCAAATTCAAGGAGGCTTCGTGAGATGGCTCACTTTTTGGAGATAATTCGAAATCTCCAATCTCGACTTGGTTCAAAGTATAAGAGGCCAGGCCAAGAACTGGTACGCTTTCCAGTTCTTTAGTATATTCAAAACTTTAATAGTGAAAGGAAGAAGGAAATAGATCTTAAGAAAGAAAACATCTAAACAATAATTGCAGGACAGAACAACCAAAAGAATTTCCTCCCCTCGCCATCTTTAATATTTTTTTTTCCCTTATTACAGTTAATATAATTAAAATATGTCTCTGTATCACAGGTGGATAGTGGGGAAGCCTCAAGATTGGTTGAGACTGATTTATTGCAGAATGAATCGCAGTTATCAATTGTATCTGTGGACGCTATATCTTTGGAGACATCCAAACAGCATGAAGTTTCTTTCCCTGTATCGACATCAGGCCTTAACTATAATGAGAATCTTGCTTTAACACCTGTGGATTCTAAAGTCCCTTTGGACCCAGAGGATTTGAGTGAAGTGTCTGCTCTTGTGCCACGAGGAGGGCTCTTAGAGAAGAAAATTCTTCCCTTAGAGAATCCCAAGGAGATGATTGCTCGTTGGAAGATAGATAATCTAGACCTTAGGGCAGTAGTCAGTGATGCTTTACTCTCTGGTCGTCTGCCCTTAGCAGTTCTTCAACTACATCTTCATCGTTCAAGAGATTCATTTTCTGGAAAGGAGCCTCATGATACTTTCACTGAAGTCCGTGATGTTGGTAGAGCTATTGCTTATGATCTGTTTTTGAAGGTAATTTGTTAATGGTTAAGGTAATTTGTTAATGAGTTATTGCTTACAACATACATGAAGTATTGAGACTTATGGTTAACCAATACAATTACTGACAACAGGGTGAATCTGGACTTGCTGTGGCCACATTGCAAAGGCTTGGAGAGGATGTAGAAACCAGCCTTAAGCAGTTATTATTCGGCACTGTGAGAAGATCTCTTCGTGCGAAAATCACTGAGGAGATGAATAAATATGGTTACCTGGGATCATATGAGTGGAAGATATTGGATAGGATATCACTCATTGAGGTATGTAAACCTTTGCTTCTTATCTTACAATCATATATGTCATGATCTCAAGTATTACCTTGATAATTTCCTTGTTGATTTGATATAATTTCTTGGAATAGAGGCTATACCCCAGCAGTAGTTTCTGGAAAACGCTTCATGGACGGCAGAAAGAATTCACTCGAATTCCAGCAAGTTCCAGTTTGCCCAAGAGATATTATTTGCGCCTATTGGATTCAGCTGTAGTCAACAATTTTACCATCGAGTGTGATGAAATTGATGGAGTTGTTTTTGGTTCATGGACGAATGTAAACGAAAATCCTTCTGGTCCTATGGTTGATGAAGATAATGCTTACGCTGGTTACTGGGCTGCTGCTGCTGTATGGTTTAGTTTCTATGATCAAAGAAACGTTGATCGAGTAAGTCACTTTTTATATATTCCTTGTCTAACATTGCAAGCTAGATATACTGATACTTTGGTCTCTATTAATACGCTGGTGAAACTTACGTGGTAGGGATATAATAATGCTCAAATGAGCTAGGTTCTTGCACCTTTTGAGTTGACAGTCTTTCCCAGTTCCCACTGCTGTGGGGTCCTCTTTGAACTATATTGACCTTTGTTAGTTTTATGAATGATTGGTGAAGCTATGCAAAAACCCAAGGGCAATATCCCTTGCATTCTCTGCAATCTCATTTCCAATGGATACCCAAATTTATTACAAGCAGAACATGCACAGTTTACTGCAGTTTGACTTTTAAGTCCAGTCCTTCATATTAGTGTTCTTTAAGCACTCCTATTGTTGAGCATGAGTGAAATATTCTGACAAAAATATATAGTTTCAAGAGAAAATCTGGTTATAGTGTTTTTATTGTGCACTCCATCCATTTTCAACACAGGAAAATTTTGTGTTCCTGCTCAGCCTTTTATCTTGTCTTGCTGTTAATAATCAGCAAGATGTGCAATGACATTTTTGGTCCACTGCATGTCTAATTGGTCAATGAAGTGGTTTTGAGATAGTCTAATAAATCTAGCGGACTCCTTGTGCGCCTCCTTGTTCTTTGCTTTTTGTCTCAATAAAAACCTGTTTCTTTTCAAAAAAAAAAAAAAAAAGATAGTCTAATAAATCTAGCTCAAGTGTTTGGCTATTGCATATGAAGTTTGTGCTCATAATCTGCTAAGAACAGTTTTCCATGCCTGAACATTCATGTAACTTCTTAAAACTCTTTTGCATTTTTGAGAGTTTTAGTTGTATAAATAGCCTATGTTATTGGATATTTCTTGCCTTTTGTTATTGGAATAGGTTGAAGAAACTACATATTTAAAATCCTCTTTCAATACAGATCGTCTTGGATCAGTCATCTTTCATGGGTGTGCATGTATTGTGGGAATCACAGCTTGAGTACCATGTATGCCACAATGACTGGGAGGAAGTTTCTAGACTCCTGGACCTTATTCCTGCACATGTTCTTGTCGTTGGAAGCCTCCAAATCAATTTGGATGGGCTACAGCCTGCTTCAACTTTTGAATGCAATAGTGGTTCTGACTACAGTGATTACCTCTGCTATGTTGAAGAACTGGATGCTGTTTGCATGGATGTACCAGAGATCAAAGTTTTCAGGTTTTCGTGTGATGGTATGTGCTCCATATGGTTAAAGATGCTGATGGAAGAAAAATTTGCAAGGAAACTAATTTTCTCAAAGGAATATTGGGAAGGCACTGCAGATATACTTCCTCTTCTTGCTCGTTCTGGCTTCATTACTAGCAAGTATGAGATCACTTCAGAGGATGATAATATTGAGGATAAGTCAGTCCTGAAATTTCCGGATGGTGGTACCATACAGGCTTTACATAAACTACTTATTCATCATTGCTCACAGTACAACTTGCCAAACCTTCTGGACCTTTACCTTGACCAGCACGAGTTGGTAACAGATAGTAATTCAGTTCGTTCACTTCTGGAAGCCGCAGTAAGTTTCTTGATATCTAGTGTTGTTTCAACTCTGATTGCTTGTACTCATTCACAGATCCCATCTACCTACCTTATTGACTCTTTCTATTTGTTATGCTTTGAAGTTCCCTTGGTTTGGTTGTATTTGCCCATTCGTGTGGGCTTTTTTATTTTTTATTTTTTACATTTTGCATTTTGAATTGTACTTAAAACTTTTCAGCTGAATATTTGGTGGTCGTAGTAGTATTAATAATGAAAAGAAAGCTAGAAGTTCATTAATAAAGTGCAACAATAAACCTTTGCTATGATAATATGATATGATGAAAGACATGGAGAGATTTGAGGTACTGTCAGCGCTAAGTATAGACTAATCTTATCTTGTGGCGAGACTAATGATACTCTAAACATGATCCAAGCCTGGATTCCCTGAGTAATCTGGGAAGAGTCTTAAATAGTGAAAAAAGATTGATGCAGTGTGAACTGCTTGATTAGGCAAAACTGTATGATTTTGGCAAGGAGAAAAGGCCAAAGTCCTTGGGATGTGGGGTGTTTGCTGTGATTTGTGTGGAAAGAAATAATAGGATCTTTGAGACCTGTAGCAGACGATTGAAAAAACTTTGGAAGATAGGTTATGGGCAACTTTATGGGCTATGTTTCTGGGGAGTTTAAAGATTACACTCTTTCCTCGGTTGGTTTAGATTGGAAAGCAGTTGTAGTTTAGGGTTCTTTGTCTAGGCTGGCTTTGGTGGAAATTTGCGACTATTTCTCTGATGCTCTAGCCATTTTCGACAGCTTCTCTTTAAGTGGAGTTCTAATATGCATTATATTATGAAATATTAGTTTATTCTACAACTGTGGTACTTAGACAGTTAGACTAGGTTCTCCACCTCTAAACGGTATTAAAGATGTGTGTGCTGTCTCTGTTACTTTCCAGATTGCTTCATGACTTCTGTTCAGTTATGTTAATATATGTGGCCCTCTGTCTTTCTCCTCCCCATCTTATCCATAGAGAAACAACTTTTTCTTTGTCTCATCCGTTTCTGAATTCATTCTGATAGGGAGATTGTGAATGGGCACGATGGTTGCTCCTCTCTAGAGTTAAAGGGTGCGAGTATGAAGCATCATTTTCCAATTCTCGCGCGATACTTTCACACAATCTAGTTCCGGATAGTAACCTCCGTGTTCAGGAGATGGATGAAATAATTCGTACTGTTGATGACATTGCAGAAGGAGGGGGAGAATTGGCAGCTTTGGCAACCTTAATGTATGCCTCTGCCCCCTTTCAAAGTTGTCTAAGTAGTGGTAGTGTAAAGAGGCATAGTAGTACATCAGCCCAGTGCACACTGGAGAATCTCAGGCCCACGCTTCAGCGTTTCCCTACACTATGGCACACATTTGTATCAGCATGTTTCGGGCAAGATACAACTTCCAATCTTGTGGGGCCTAAAGCAAAGAATGGTGCGGTTTTAGCCATCCTGTTTCAATCCTTTTCATTGTTGCTGTATAGTACGTTTGCTTCCATAATGATTTTTTACTATGGCTTAAGAATATACGACTTCGTCAATTCAGGTTTATCAGATTATTTAACTTGGCGTGATGACATATTCTTCTCTTCTGGACGTGATACTTCACTTCTGCAAATGCTTCCATGCTGGTTTCCGAAGGCTGTGCGGAGGTTGATTCAGCTTTATGCTCAGGTATCTTAATTCTGTTCCCTATGTGTCACTGAGCTTCTTTTGCGAAATGCCCATGTGCCAAGACATACACACATGATTTCTATTGCACACATATATATAGTAGCTGGTTGGTTTTGAAGTATATCTTGACATGGCGTGTTAGTTGCTTCAAACAGATTTCCTGCTTTTTCCGTCTCCTTCGCTCATCCATTTTTAGTGGTTTTTAGTGAGGTATTTGGATTTATTGTATCAGCATTTTGCATGACATTGCAGGGTCCTCTTGGATGGCAATCAATACCAGGTCTGCCTGTGGGAGAAAGTCTGCTGCACAGAGATATAGATTTTGTTCTAAACACTGATGAGGATGTAGAAATCAGTGCCCTATCCTGGGAAGCAACTATCCAAAAACACATTGAGGAGGAACTCTATAGTTCTGCACTTGAGGTATCTGTTTAATTTCTACACAGTTATTCTTATCACTCTAGAGAATTGCTCAAATAGCTATTTGTCTCAAAAAGAAGGGATAAGAAAGAAAAAGGAAAAAGAAGCTTAAATAGCTGCCTCCCTATTTTGCTAAAACCTACAGTTCGATTACAGGGAAATGCGCTTGGGCTTGAACACCATTTACACCGTGGACGTGCTTTAGCTGCTTTTAATCATTTTCTTGGTTTGAGAGTTCAAAAATTGAAATCAGAAGGAAAAGGACAAATACAAGCAAATGTTCAAGCAGATGTTCAGACACTTCTTGAACCTATAACAGAAAGTGAAGAGTCTCTTCTTTCATCAGTAAGTTTTATTTTCTACTCATTTAGTATCATACTTTTTCTTGGACCACAAATCAGAGAAGTGGATCTTTTATCAACTCTTGTTTACATTTTCTTTTTTATTTTTGTTTAATTAAATCTCAGTTTCCCTGTAGCAGAATACATTTTCTATTTTACGGTTTTCACACACGAGATATATATTGAGAGTGCAAAGAGTACAAACAGTAGGGGACTGGCAGTGCACAAAAGAAGTTAATGTTATACTTTCAGTTCTGATTGACTTATTAGTATTGTGAACACGAAAAAAAAAAAAAAAAAAAAAAAAACTATGTTAACACAGAGGATAAAACAATGGCTCAGTTAATTCTCTTTCTTCATGGTGAGAGTGAGGATTTTAATGGTTCTGTGACATTTCCTTGTGGGACTTTCTTTATAGGTCATGCCACTTGCAATTATGCATTTTGAGGATTCTGTGCTGGTTGCTTCGTGCGCTTTTCTCCTGGAGCTTTTTGGGTATTCTGCCAGCATGCTCCGAATAGACATTGCTGCTCTGAAACGGATGTCTTATTTTTACAAATCAAGTGAAAATACTGACAACTTAAGGAAAATTTCGACAAAAGGGTCTGCATTTCATGCAGTTGGCCATGAAAGTGATATAATGGAGTCTCTCGCTCGAGCTCTAGCCGATGAGTATCTGCAGCAGGATAGTGCAAGCATGACTAAGCAAAAGGGTACTCCAAGTTTAGCTGCGGTTAAGCAACCTTCACGAGCTCTTATGCTTTTCTTAGAATTCTTGGAAAAGGCTAGCCTTCCTTCAATGGTGGATGGGAGAACATGTGGGTCTTGGCTGTTGAGTGGTGATGGTGATGGAATCGAGTTGAGATCTCAACAGAAAGCTGCAAGCCATCGCTGGAACTTAGTTACAATTTTCTGCCAGATGCACCACCTTCCCTTGAGCACTAGATATCTTTCTGTACTGGCAAGAGACAATGATTGGGTTTGTACACATCGTACTGTTAAACTTTTCGTTTATATTAAATGAATCTGGCTAGTACACAATTTCTTGAGTATTAATCTTTGGTTCCATTGTCTCTTTAAGGTTGGGTTTTTGTCAGAAGCTCAGATTGGAGGATATCCTTTCGACACAGTGGTCCAAGTGGTATGTCTTGTTTCTATTAACATTAACTATTACACATTTGTACACATTTTTTGTTGACAACTAGATAGACTAATAAACCTTGCATCATTTTTATCTCCTGATCCCTTCATGTTTCAGGCATCAAAGGACTTTAGTGATCCACGTCTTAAAATTCATATTTCGACAGTTCTGAAAGCCATGCAGTCAAGAAGAAAAGCTAGCTCTTCAACAACAGAAACTATAGAGAAAAGGAGTGAGGCTTCCTTTACTGATGAAAGCATTTGTGTCCCAGTTGAACTTTTTAGAATATTAGCAGAATGTGAAAAGCAGAAAAACCCTGGAGAGGCCATTTTGATGAAAGCAAAGGAGTTATCTTGGTCAATTTTGGCTATGATTGCATCCTGCTTTTCAGACGTGTCTCCAATATCTTGCCTAACAGTCTGGCTGGAAATCACTGCTGCAAGGTTCTTTCTGTTATCCCCTCTACAAAATGATGTTTTCTAGCTTGTATTCAAATGATTCATTGTATATTGGAAAATGTTTGTGCAGTAAACTGAACACTTGTTTCTAATGCTTTTGAGATAGGTTGCTCTCCATTTCTTCTGTTTATGATACATAACTATGCAATCTTCAAAACTTGATCTCGCTGCTACTTTATTCTCCACAGGGAAACTTCATCTATCAAGGTGAATGATATTGCTTCCAGAATTGCAAATAATGTTGGAGCAGCTGTGGAAGCTACTAATGCTCTGCAAGCAGGAGGGAGTAAATCCCTTACATTTCATTACAATAGGCAGAATGCAAAAAGGAGGCGGCTCCTGGAGCCCAACTTAGGAGAACCCTCAGCCACTACAATGTCTGGAATTCTGGGTTCACCTGTGGGTGTGAAAATATTTGACCAGGGAACTATTTCTGAAGACGAAAGAAATATAGAACTTGGCGGAAATATGATTCTCTCAACTGATTCTGATGAAGGGGCTGTTTCACTGTCGAAGATGGTTTCAGTGCTTTGTGAGCAGCACCTGTTCCTGCCTTTGTTAAGAGCATTTGAAATGTTCCTTCCTTCATGTTCTCTCGTACCTTTCATACGTGCACTTCAGGTTTGTGAAAAGTACAAAACAGCTTCCTTTAATTGATCCAGTTACTTAGTATTGCTATACAATTTACGTGGTTGATGTTTAACTTTTGACATCGCTTGGTTTGATTTCCTATGGGCTTCGGAATGAGTAAATGGGAGCAACTTTAATACTAGGTCTAATTGTTTATTCTTTCTTATGTCCCTACCTCAGGCATTTTCACAAATGCGCCTTTCTGAAGCATCAGCACACTTAGGTTCATTTTCTGCCCGAATCAAAGAAGATTCAACTCGCTTACAAACAAATGTAGGAAGAGATACGCACATTGGTGCATCATGGATAAGCTCTACGGCTATTAAAGCTGCGGATGCCATGCTTTTGACTTGTCCATCGCCTTATGAAAAGAGATGCTTACTAAAACTTCTTGCTGCCACTGATTTTGGTGATGGAGGCCCTGCAGCTACTTATTATCGACGGCTTCATTGGAAAATTAATCTAGCGGAGCCACTATTACGCAAGGATGATATTTTGCAACTGGGGAATGAAACTCTAGATGATGGTGCACTTGCAACAGCATTGGAAAGTAATAGGCACTGGGAGCAAGCACGCAACTGGGCCAGACAGTTGGAGGCCAGTGCTGGAGTTTGGAAATCTGCTGTTCATCATGTAACTGAAACTCAGGTAACTTTAGTATATATATCTGCTTGGCTTAGTATCCTTCGATAATATCTAAGGAGACTCTAAAAGACGGTGGAATATAAGGCATGACACCTTATGTATCCTATTATGTTACACTTCCCTTTCCAAGTTTAGAAAATCCATAGAGAAAATATTATTCTGGTAAGTACACAGCTTGATTTCACTAATTTTCTTTTAAAGAAAAAAAAATGGAGATGTATCGTTCATTCCCTTTTAGGAGTTGAGCCCGGTGCTGGGTATGTTATGTTGCCCATTTGAAATTATTTCTGTCTTTTGCTCTTATTAGGAAAACAATGAATTGTAGAACAACTTTTTGTGGAAATATTTTTTGAAAAGATACTAGGTAAGTCTCAATATAATATCGGTCACATGATAGATACTGATATTAGTCAGTTGACCAGTAACATGTCGTTGGGAGTGTAGTTTGTTTAAATCGTAAGGAGTCAGTTGAGCTATGATGTCAGTTACTATAGTGAATTATATAGTTTATACTGTTGGACTCCCTTGGTTCCGGAGTTAGTTGATCACATGATTGTAAATTCCATACCACTGCCATCTATCTCTCTCTCTCTCTCTTCCAAAAAATCTCTCTCTCTCTCTCTCTCTCTCTCTCTCTCTCTCTCTCTCTCTCTCTCTAATATGTCTTTTTTAATTTTTGCTTCTGTAGGCTGAATCTATGGTAGCTGAGTGGAAGGAATTTCTTTGGGATGTCCCTGAGGAGAGAATCGCCTTATGGGGACATTGCCAAACGCTGTTTATCAGATATTCCCTCCCTGCTTTACAGGTATTTTCTCTTTATGGGGACATTGCAACTGTTGTCAGCAAATTTTTTATCCTAGTTTCTGCTTAATTTGTTGAGATGATTTCCAGGCTGGGCTATTTTTCCTTAAGCATGCAGAAGCTCTGGAAAAAGATCTTCCAGCTAGGGAGCTTCATGAGCTGTTGCTGCTTTCACTACAATGGTTAAGCGGAATGATTACTCTGTCCAATCCGTAAGATAATAATTAAATATTTGTTTTTCTTCACTGCTGTGTTTTGCTTATTTCTTCACTGATTGGTGCTGTCAAATCATCAGAGTTTATCCACTTCATTTGATTCGGGAAATCGAGACTAGAGTATGGCTCTTGGCGGTAGAATCAGAGGCACAGGGTAAGAGTGTAGGAGACTTCAATCTAAGCAGTTCCATCCGTGATCCTATTCACAAAAATAGCTCCAGTATTATTGACAGAACAGCAAGTATCATAACAAAAATGGACAATCACATCGGTACATTTAAGACTAGAACTGTAGAGAAACATGATGCAAGGGAAAATAACCAGGCATATCACAGGAACCAAGTATCAGATGTTAGCTTTCCAACCACCACTGCAGGGAGTACAAAGACTAAGCGAAGGGCAAAAGGCTATGTGCCATTACGACGGCCAGTAGTGGACTCACCAGAAAAAAGCGCTGATCCTGATGAGGGTTCTAATTCTCTTAATGTTAGACATGAATTGCAGTCTCAGGATGAAAACTTAAAATCAGACATGTCCTTTTCACGGTGGGAGGAAAGGGTTGGACCTGCAGAGCTGGAAAGGGCTGTTCTTTCTTTATTAGAATTTGGACAAATAGCTGCTGCAAAGCAACTCCAGCATAAGCTGTCTCCAGTAAAAGTACCATCTGAAATTTTACTTTTGGATTCCGCACTGAAGCTTGCTGCTATGTCAACTCCAAGTAAAACAGTATCTTTAGCAATGCTTGATGAAGAAGTACGTTCAGTTATTCAGTCCCACCATATTCCGACCCAGCAACATGAAGTTGATACACTGCAGGTTTGTGTCCAAATCTGCCTTCCCTCTTAATCTATGTTTCCCACTGCACGAGTTCTTTTTTTTGTGGTCACTGCTCATGTTATGCTTGTGTATCTAAAGGATATACTAGGTTTCTAATCTTTGTTTACTAGATTTTATGGTAATTTCTAGATTTCACTACATTTGTTGCTGTGGGTTTGCGGTTAGGTTGATTTGTTATCTTTTGTTATTGGTTTTGGTTTGTACTTTTTCTTTGTGAGTTGTGAGTATGAGATCCTAAGTTTGCTTTATTTATTCTCTTCTTTTCTATTTTGAAGTTAATGCAGTTTTTCTTCTCAGAAAAAAGAATGGCCTATAGTGGCTAGGGGCATAGTGTACCCTCTGTTCTCTCCTCTAGTACTTGACTGATTCTTTTGTGTTAACTTGATAAAGGTTTTGGAGAATCTAGCAACCATTTTTACTGAAGGTTGTGGACGTGGACTATGCAAGAGGATAATAGCAGTAAACAAAGCAGCATGTATGTTAGGTCTTCCATTTCCGGAGGCATTTGCCAAGCAGCCAATTGAATTACTACAGCTGCTTTCCCTTAAAGCACAAGAATCATTTGAGGAGGCACATCTCCTTGTCAGTACTCATTCAATGCCCGCAGCCAGTATTGCTCAGATTCTTTCAGAATCCTTTCTAAAGGTTGGGCTTTTAACAGTTACTTCTTTGCCTACCTGTGTTTGTAAGTATTGGGCCGGTTGGATATATTGTAATATCTGGGTGTTTTAGTATACTTTTAATAGTGGTACAAAGTTAAATTTGTATAATGTAAGTTAAATGGAGGGTAATGTACAAATTAGGGTGGTTTAATATTTAATCTATGGTGCAAAGTTAATTAGCTTAATATAAGGTAAATTCGGGTAAAACATGCTGTACAAATTAGGGGTTTAAAATAAGTCTGAACTGTGTCTCCAGGGCTTATTGGCAGCTCATCGTGGGGGATATATGGATTCTCAAAAAGAAGAAGGACCTGCTCCCTTACTCTGGAGATTTTCAGACTTCTTAAAGTGGGCAGAGCTTTGTCCTTCTGAACAAGAAATTGGGCATGCACTAATGCGCTTGGTTATTACTGGACAAGAAGTACCACATGCTTGCGAGGTACTACTGCTAGAAATAGATGTTGTTAATTGTCCTGTTTGCGCTGGTTGTTCAAATTATTTATGAAAAACGCAACATTTCTTTTCCTATAATAGACGAAGGGATGTGCAATGATTCATGAGAGTATTTTTTATTTTCTTGAGCTAATGCTTATTTGTAAACAACGATTTCAGGTTGAGCTTCTAATTTTGTCCCACCACTTCTACAAACTATCATCTTGCCTTGATGGAGTTGATGTTCTTGTAGCCCTTGCAGCTACTAGAGTAGAAGCTTATGTGTCTGAGGGTGATTTTTCATGTTTGGCCCGTCTGATAACTGGAGTAGGAAACTTCCACGCCCTGAATTTCATTCTTGGAATTCTTATTGAAAATGGCCAACTGGATCTCCTTCTTCAGAAGTATTCAGCTGCTGCAGACACGAATGCTGGCACTGCTGAGGCTGTCCGGGGATTTCGGATGGCTGTTCTGACATCATTGAAGCATTTTAATCCCAATGACCTTGATGCTTTTGCTATGGTTAGTATCTGCAGACATAATGTTTTTGACTATCAACAACTATTTCGTATTGTTTATGAGATTTCAAAGTAAATTAGGATATTAGCGCAATGAACTAGTAGATCAGTTATTCAGTTAGTCAGTAAACTGGTATATACAATGAATTTATTACTTGCCTATGCGTTGAGAAACAAATAAGTATGAAATACCATTTATTCTTCTTCTCACTTTCTTTCCACAGGTCTACAATCACTTTGACATGAAACATGAAACGGCTGCTCTTTTGGAGTCACGAGCAGAGCAGTCATCAGAGCAGTGGTTCATTCGTTATGACAAGGATCAGAATGAGGACCTTCTAGACTCCATGCGTTATTACATTGAAGCTGCTGAAGTTCACAAATCCATTGATGCTGGCAACAAAACACGCAGAGCATGTGCTCAGGCCTCCCTCTTGTCTCTTCAGATTCGGATGCCAGATTTCCACTGGCTGTACCGATCCGAAACCAATGCCAGGCGTGCCCTAGTGGAGCAGTCTCGTTTCCAAGAGGCCCTCATTGTTGCTGAAGCCTATGGTCTTAACCAGCCAAGTGAGTGGGCCTTGGTACTTTGGAACCAGATGCTCAAACCAGAAGTTCTGGAAGACTTTGTGGCTGAATTTGTGGCTGTTCTTCCTCTCCAGCCCTCGATGCTCATTGACCTAGCAAAGTTCTATAGGGCCGAGGTGGTAGCGAGAGGGGACCAATCCCAGTTTTCAGTTTGGTTAACTGGGGGAGGGTTGCCAGCGGAATGGGCAAAATATCTGGGGAGGTCGTTTAGATGCTTGTTGAAAAGGACTAGAGATTTGAAGTTGCGGTTGCAGTTGGCTACTGTGGCAACTGGTTTTGGAGATGTCATTGATGCATGTACAAAGGCGTTAGATAGGGTCCCTGAGAATGTTGGACCTCTTGTCCTGCGGAAAGGCCACGGTGGTGCTTATCTACCACTCATGTGAGTATGATATGATGGTGATGACGAAAAGATCCTACAAGCGGGTTCTTCAAACGAAAAAGAGGGGGAAGGAGAAAAGTAGGAAAAGAAACGTAGGAATGGGAATAGAAACCATACAGGACATGTAAATTTGATAGAGTTTGTAAATGTAGGTGACAGGTTTGATAGATCCTCATTCTTTTTCCAGCTTCATTCGATAAGCCAAAAGCAGCGACCAGTTTTGACAAAGAAGCAAAGCATGTAGATCAGATCATTAGCTAATTCTAGCCCAAAGTTGTGTAGTATATGATTTTGTTCTCTCCTTTCTCCTTCATTACCACCTATTCTTTTATTGATAACTTCAGCAGTTGTATTTTCCTTGTGTTGATATCAAATGTATCAGGGTTTCTTATTGCAAATATTGAAAGAACTCTGATCTGCACTAAGATTGAGTCATATGCTCTTATTTCTAAAATGCGTTAAGTGCCAACAATGAATAAACCAACAGCCATATATAGAATGGAATAGGGGTAAGTGCAAGGCTATATACAGAGACCACACAGAGGGTATTGGGATTTAAGGTAAATTACATGAGAGCTAGGCGGCGATCTAGCCTCTGTAACTTATTCATATCATTGTGTACATATGGCTGTGCATGTTTAGGCCTTATATAGCAAAATCAAATGGAATGGGATAGAATGATAGATAGATATATATGGGTGAAGTGAATAGGGGAATCACGAGAAAAAAGAACTAACAAGCAAGATTCCTTTGGTGACCAAATACCCTATTTACCATCGGCTTCCGATAGTGGCTCGTCGTTGTGATTGAGTATGAGAGTATGATTAGTATTTTGTTTGAAAAGAGTAAAATAAAAATATAAAATTTACTAAAAACGTGAGATGTGTTATGTGTATCTAGAAAATAGGCACATGTTAATAAAATTTCTCAAGACTTAAAGCTTAGTTGAAATTACAAAGAAATACTGTGGAAGTTTTATTTTTTTAATTTTTAATCTTTTTAATTTTTTGTAATTTGGGTTTAGTGGGGGTGGGGGTGTGCCATGTAACTGTGTGGTGCAGATAGTGTTAGGCAAATAGGCAGGAAGCAAAGCATAAACCCTAGCTATACCTCCCACTTTATTCCCGCCCCTTTTCCCTTTCCCTCTTTCTCTTTTTTTCCTCACTTTCTTCCCAACCCAAACACACCTCTCCTTTCTCACGTCCACCCAAAGCGATTCAGGCCGTCATCTTCACTCCTTCATCTTCCTCAACCTGTAAGTATCTATTTCAAGTTCTCTTCTTTTTACCTGATTGAAATTTAGGCCTCATGTTGAAATTGCAATTGTTCATGGATTGGTGAGTATTCAATTGGGTATTGCTGGATCAGTTGGGATTGAACTGGGTGGTAATCTTTCTTATCATTTGATAAGCTCCAGGTTCCCTAGCCATGTCCACCGCCCTCAAACCAAACGCAGAGCTTGCTCTTGCCTTTGCCTCTTCTTTTTCCAGACCCTCGTATTCGAAACCCAACTCCACCCAGCTACCCAGAATGCCCTCCGGGTCTCTCCCCAACTACTTCTCCGGCCTCTCATTGGCTTCATCCAGTGGACTTTCTCAGAGCAAACATGTATGCTCACTTTCGAAGAATGATTCCGGTGAAAGCTCTGGTGGGTTCTCGTATAAGGATGCTGGTGTGGATATAGACGCCGGGGCGGAGCTTGTTCGAAGAATTGCCAAAATGGCTCCTGGCATTGGAGGCTTTGGAGGTTTTTTCCCCCTCGGTATGATATTTTGACTTATGTTGGATTTTGAATGTGGAGTTTGAATTTGTTGCTTGGGTTGATTGAGTTATGTGGTTCAACAGGTGATTCGTATCTCGTTGCTGGTACTGATGGTGTGGGAACTAAGCTTAAGCTCGCGTTTGATACTGGAATTCATGATACTATTGGTATTGATTTGGTAATGCTACTACCCGAGTTGAGTCATGTGGTAGTGTAGGGTGTATTGGTTTCTGTACTGATCAACTTTGACTCTCAGGTTGCGATGAGTGTCAATGATATTGTCACTTCTGGAGCCAAGCCATTGTTTTTCCTTGATTACTATGCTACAAGCCGCCTTGATGTTGATCTTGCTGAAAAGGTACATGTCACTCTGGATCCCTCAGCTTCTATAATTATGTAAAGACATATTACCAACTCAATGCAGCCTATTTATTCTGTTTCTTTGTTTTAGGTTATCAAGGGAATTGTCGATGGTTGCCAACAATCTGACTGTGCTCTATTAGGTGGAGAGGTATTCCCAAGTACTTAGTTTTGCAGTTTCTGTTGTCTTATTAGCTGAGGAATCCATGTGTTTATTGTTTGTAGACACATGTTCATATTTTTTATATGGTAATTGCATATATTTTCAGACTGCCGAGATGCCAGGTTTCTATGCAGAGGGTGAGTATGATCTCAGTGGTTGTGCGGTTGGAATTGTGAAAAAGGACTCTGTGATAAACGGGAAAAACATTGTGGCTGGAGATGTCCTCATTGGCCTACCATCCAGTGGGGTTCATTCCAACGGCTTCTCTCTTGTAAGAAGGTTGGTGTTGTTGAAAGAAAAAGCAAATATTTCTCTGCTTTTATATATGTAATTAACTTTAACTTTATTTTTTCTTGTCTGACCCTGCAGTTCTCACGTATAACAAATTTTTTATTGCTCTATCTTTACAGGGTTCTAGCTCATAGTGGGCTGTCTCTAAAGGACCAACTTCCGGGTAAATCTGTTACATTAGGTGAAGCTTTAATGGCTCCCACAGTGATATATGTTAAGCAGGTCAACTTGAAATCCTAGTTTACAATATTATGCATTTGTGCTCATTTAGTTGGTTTGTCTTGAACTAGCTGCTGAAAATGCTTTGTGCATTTTGGTTTTGCTGCACTGGAACAGGTGCTTGACATAATTAGCAAAGGCGGTGTGAAGGGGATAGCCCACATCACGGGAGGTGGTTTCACCGACAATATACCTAGAGTATTTCCAAAAGGCCTGGGAGCTGTCATCTATAATGGTTCATGGGAAATCCCAGCTGTTTTTAAATGGATCCAAGAGGTAACGAGATTTTCATGCATCTCCTTATTCTGAGCTTTTCTCTGGCATTTATGTATCTCATGTCTTTTCTCATTTTACTCATCTAATGCCAACACTAGGCTGGAAGAATAGAAGATGCTGAAATGAGGCGAACTTTCAACATGGGTATTGGGATGGTTCTTGTTGTGAGTAGAGAGGCATCCCGCAGAATTATTGAGGGTGAAAATGGAGCTTACTGCATTGGTGAGGTTGTAACTGGTGAAGGAGTGAGTTATAGATAAAATGTATTGTGAGATACAAGCTACTGCAGCTTGTTTTTGTTGTTATTTTTGTATCCTGTGTTTCAGTTACACACAGGCATTTGTTAGTGTATCTTGGGGCTTTTTAAGTTCTGAGTTCCCTTATTTCAATCCATGCTCAACTGTTATACCAAGCAAGTGTTTTTCTTTCTTCCCTACCATGCCCCCTTTTTTTTTTCCTTAACCGGTAATTGTAGTTTGTAGTTCCAGTTGCTTGCGATGCATGCGAGTTAGACCTAACCCTACAACTAACGATTTTCATTCCAGATTATGTAATGTTGTGCTTCTTACCAGTTGATTGATTCCCTGCAACTGCAAAATTCAAAATGGTGTGTTCCACCAACTGATATCTTCACTACTCGACTGTCTCTTTGACTGCGAGCGATGTCTTTCACTCGAACCAAAAGAAAGTTTGTCCTATGGGTTAGAATTAAGTAGAATTAAATTCAGCTTACCTCCTTAGACTTTAAGTCGAAAATTAGTTTGATGCCTCAACTTTCTTTTTTTTTTAATCAGGATCATCTCTATACTTTTAATTTCCATCATTCTAGTCTTAATTTAGAATTTGACTTCAATTATGACATCACATGCTGATTTGTCACCGACAGCATGACGCACTTAAACAAAATGTCCAAACAGTCCTTGACCTTGGTCAAAAATTTCTGAAAATAATCAAATTAAAATTCTTTCCTTGCAAAGATTCGAACCTTTCCCATATCAGTAGTCAAGACAAGCTGCTGACCAAGCCCAAGAAGCTCAAGACCAACACCCCAAGCTCTTCAACTTTGCCGGCGACGAAGAAGACGCCGCGCCATCTCGCTCCTCATCCTCCTTCTCGATCGGAATCGGCAGCGTGATCTCAACCAGTCCTCTGATCTGAAGCTCCACAATCTTGTGCTTCAAGTCCTTGCAAAGATTGGTGATCTTGACCACAGTCTCTTAGATCTGAAGTTTGGATCGAATTGCGACTTTCTCTTCTCTCAGAGTTCTCTGCTACGCAAAGAAAAGAAGACCCAAATTTTTTCTTTCCTTCGTTAATATTTTTAATTAATAATAATAAAACTAATTTATTTTATATGTTTGTCTTTTATAGTGATAATGTCCATTTTACTTTTTTTTTTGGGCTATGTGTCACACCCTAATTTTCGAAAGATAATTTTTAAAAATTTTGGCATGATCTAACTTAAAATATTAACATCCCAACATGTTTCAACAATAATAACAACAGCTACAACAACAACAACAACAAAAACTCAATTACAGAATAGAAATTTCCACAAAATCTATTACTGAATTAAAATTACACTTCATTGTTTACATAATATACAAAACAAGAACATGAGAACAATCTTATGATTTTAATATTGTCTACTCAAATCTAAAACTATACAGAGTCTGACAAAAATAGGGAGAACCCTGCCACTACGCCTCCGCCTCAACCCTACTAATCCTCACATGCAAGTCTAACCCCTACACCAATAATTGGTGCACCAAGATTGTAAAATAACAAACCCGGTAAGCTAAAAAGCCCGTATGAGTAAACTCAAAAATAACAACACATCATCACATCTAACATTTCACAAGAGAGATTTGATCAATAATTAAAAACTACAATTCCAACACATTACCAAAGAAATGTACTAATGAGTCCCAGATATTTAATAAATACCTCTCATGACCTACATCAACAAATTGTATATCCATGGGTCCCAGATACCATAAAGTATCTCCCATGGCCTACACTGACAGACAGACTAGAGCTCTATTCCTAACCGCAACCAATCACCCTACCAAAGGCTTGGAACCCGGTTTGACTGTCCAATATCAAAACACAAAATAATAAATAGCATCAGAACTGTAACCAATCACCCGATTAAAGACTTGGAACCCGGTTTGGCTATTTAATATCAAAACACAAAAATGATAAATAGCATCATAACCGCAACCAATCACCCGATTAAAGGCTTGGAACCCGGTTTGGCTATTTATCCAACAATCACAGTATCACAACATAAATTATATCATTCCACATAGATATATTTACATGAACAATTATAGATATTTCACAAGAATAATCTATTCAATAACCAAAGACATTATGATCACATGAACCTTAAAAATAATCATAAAATAGGAAAACTTGTTTTAACTTACCCATGAGCCGTTGGCGATCAAGCTCATATATTTTAAAACAACAAAAACATAATTTTTAAATTATAATCATCATAATCATCATCAAAATCATTAACAAAAATCATTCATCATATCATCATAATCATTATCATCAACAAACGACCATAATTAAACTTGGTTCAAAAGTGAACCTTGGTGAGATTTACTCACCTTGAAATCCCGCTGCAAAGCCCCCAACACAACGAAGGCAAGCCAATCACAAAATCACAAATCACCTAAGATCACACAATTAAAAACCTTAGAAACCAAAATATTAAAGGCTAACACAATACCCTTAAACTAACATTTAGCTCAAGGGAGGACAACTTCCTAAAGTCATTGAACTCAACGACACAATTGAGCTGCCTCAAATCTTCAAAACCTAAACTCAAACTCAACCAAGCCAAAACAAATAAACCTAAGTCCTAACATGCAAACCTTGCTCAAAACTTAGCCAAACTACCTCTCAACATGATCACAGCAGCAAGGACTAGCTATGTCACATCCCAGGACTCACTCCGCCGTAACACGATATTGTCCGCTTTGGGCCCACCGGCCCTCACGGTTTTGTTTCCGGCAGCTCAGGAGCAGCTTCCCAGTAGGTCACCCATCCTGGGATTGCTCTAGCATCAACATGCTTAACCTCGGAGTACCCATCCCCTCCTGAAGCCGCTGAGCCACCAAAAGGCCTCGTGTTAGATTGGAGGTGGGCATGTACATATACAGCATATAACCCCTCTCCGTTTGGCCGATGTGGGATATTACAATCCACCCCCCTTGGGAGCCCGACGCCCTCGTCGGCACACTCGCACCACACGGCAGAGTGGCTCTGATACCATTTGTCACATCCCAGGACTCGCTCCGCCGTAACACGATATTGTCCGCTTTGAGCCCACCGGCCCTCACGGTTTTGTTTCCGGCAGCTCAGGAGCAGCTTCCCAGTAGGTCACCCATCCTGGGATTGCTCTAGCATCAACATGCTTAACCTCGGAGTACCCATCCCCTCCGAAGCCGCTGAGCCACCAAAAGACCTCGTATTAGATTGGAGGTGGGCATGTACATATACAGCACATAACCCCTCTCCGTTTGGCCGATGTGGGATATTACAATCCACCCCCCTTGGGAGCCCGACGCCCTCGTCAGCACACTCGCACCACACGGCAGAGTGGCTCTGATACCATTAGTCACATCCCAGGACCCGCTCCGCCGTAACACGATATTTTCCGCTTTGGGCCCACCGGCCCTCACGGTTTTGTTTCCGGCAGCTCAGGAGCAGCTTCCCAGTAGGTCACCCATCCTGGGATTGCTCTAGCATCAACATGCTTAACCTCGGAGTACCCATCCCCTCCGAAGCCGCTGAGCCACCAAAATGCCTCGTGTTAGATTGGAGGTGGGCATGTACATATACAACATATAACCCCTCTCCGTTTGGTCGATGTGGGATATTACAATCCACCCCCCTTGGGAGCCTGACGCCCTCGTCGGCACACTCGCACCACACGGCAGAGTGGCTCTGATACCATTTGTCACATCCCGGGACTCGTTCCGCCGTAACACGATATTGTCCGCTTTGAGCCCACCGGCCCTCACGGTTTTGTTTCCGGCAGCTCAGGAGCAGCTTCCCAGTAGGTCACCCATCCTGGGATTGCTCTAGCATCAACATGCTTAACCTCGGAGTACCCATCCCCTCCGAAGCCGCTGAGCCACTAAAAGACCTCGTATTAGATTGGAGGTGGGCATGTACATATACAGCACATAACCCCTCTCCGTTTGGCCGATGTGGGATATTACAAGCTAACCACAGGAAACTACGGCCACAAATCAGCTGGACGCGCCGCCACAAGCGGCGGCGAGTGAGCCCCACGCGCCACCCCAAAACTTCTGAATTAGAAGAAACTCACAACATGAAACTTGTAGATTGAAGTATGGTGAACAACTTTAATACCTGGGGTTTTGACTGATTCGGCCGGAATCGGCCGAAAAACGCCCCGAAACTCCAAAATAAAACCAAAAACAAAATCTGCAAAACCGGCACCAAAACTTGGTTTTCAGATCACCAAAGACGTATAAACATCACTAGAGGAAGGAGAGGAGCAAGACTCACCTAACTCTCGCCCGAAACGCCGTCGAAATCGCCGGTTTTCCGGCGATACCGCAGCAACTCCGCCGCTCCGTGGCGGCTTCCAGGCGGCGCGACGGCGAGCAGGACTGCTCCAGAAATGGAGAGGAGGTCCGTGCGGACCGAACGGGACCGGTGGCGTCCGGTTTGGTGGCCGGAGGAGGGAGAAATCAATTGGAGAAGATGGAAGAGCGGGAGGAGGTCAGGAGAGGGAGGAGAGAGAAAGTGAAGCTGATTTTTAGGTTTCCAAAAATAACTCCCCCACATTTTTCTACTTATACAGTTTCCAAACCCGGAAACTAACTTCATCTGATCATAACTTATTCATACGACGTCTGTTTCACGCGTGCCACATGTCTACGAACTCGTATTGACGAGCTCTACAACTTTCATGAAGGAAGTTTTCGAAGATAACTTACGGAAAATAAAGTCAACTTTTTGGTCTTTTAAACGTCAAAGCACCTTAAATAAACTCCCGACTTCAACTACGCATAACCCAAAAATAAATTTTCATAAATAATCCTTCATTAAATATGGGAATAATACAAGGAAAATTGTATGAAAATCTAGGGTATTACAACAAGTCAGCATGTGACTTCATAGTTGAAGTCAAATTCTAAATTTGGACTAAAATGATGGAAATCAAAAGTGTAGGGATGATTCTGATTAAAAAAAAATTAAGGTATCAAACTGATTTTCGACCTAAAATTTGAGGGGTAAACTAAATTTAATCCAACTAAGTAACTTCCCGTTGCAAGTTTGCAACCGCCAGTTAAGGAAGAGGTTTTGTCTTTATAATATGAGTATTATTGAATATGAATATGATTGATAGGTGAACTACCTTTTTAGATACCACTTACATCTCACCTTATGTGTTTTACTCTTTACATAAGGTGAAATATAGGTGGTACCAAAAAAAGATAATTCATCCAACACTATCCATATTACATAATTGAGGTGGTACATCTAACTGTATCTGTGCTTAAATAAGTGACATAACAACAAACAGTGCCTTAACCGGCTATCTAGTTCTACTTGTGTTATAGATAAACACTTACAGTAGTGTTCACATGGTCACCTAGTGACCAAGAAAATTATGGTCAATCACCGTTAGATGTTAATATAATGGTGAAAAACAAAACAACTTAACTTTAAAATAATATTTCTCATGACTCTTGGATTTATATCCAACGGTGATTGATCATGATTTTCTTAGACACTATGTGATCATATGAACACCACTATAAACACTCCAAGGAAGGCGCCACCTAGCTACTCTCTCTTCTTGTCTTTTACAGAGAACGCTCCAGTGAAGGCGCCATCCACTAATTCAACTCTTTGAGGAGTTCTCCAAGTTCTCAGCAGCTTGATCTCCACTTTGAGAAGCCGTCATCCACTTCAAGGATTCCTCCAAATTCACAAGAGCATTGATCTCCACTTTGAGAAGCCGGAAACAAGCTAGGCCAAGGTGGACATCACGTACTCTTATTTACCTCTGGAAACCAAAGAGCCTGAAACATTTTCACAACCAAAACGAAAATCAGTACAGAACTTGACTCGCAAAATGTATAGATAAAATAAACAATAATCAAGAAAATGTAAAAGTTATAAATGGTCCTCATGGTTTGGAGTTATGGTTATGTTTGTCCTCATGGTTTAAAAATGTCTAATGTTGAACCTTGTAGTTTATATATCAACTAATTTTGGTTTAATTATAACATTTCGGCTAACACCGTTAGTAAAGTTATTATACCAGTCACCAGTCACTTCTACTGTATTGCTTGCGCGCTATAATACCATAGAACCGTTTAGTATAATTTATTCATTTTATGTTACTGTCAATACAATTAATTACATGATTAACATAGTTGAATATCTCATTGGCCGGCGAGTTGAGATAAAATTAGTATTTCCAGGTTGGGTGTTTTCTCAAGCAATAGGTTTAAATATGTAATATTTTGTATATATAGGATATGTTCCATGCATGTGAACCCGAAGATTACGATCACCTTATTCCATAAATAAATCGTTAAAATGACTTGTATACTTGTAGGCTCCAGTTCAAATTTGTCTTACTGGAAATTAAGTTGACTTGAGCTGTATTATTGATCACAACTAACCTTTGGGTCGACATATACAAATCAGCAAGCAAGCATATTTTGACAACACTTCACAACTAACTTTCTACAGAAACGCATTTTCACTTCATATTTCATCACCAAAAGCATATACTCCTTCACCACAACAATATAGCCCAACACCCACAGACATATGTAATGTGGGCAAATTGGCCTAGAAAGCCACATATGTGTGTGGGCAAGCTAATTTGCTACATAAAACCAAAGCTAATAGCCAACTGATATACAAAAACCATGATGGAGTACAAATTGTACTTGAGCACTACAATATACAATGCTAAGTCAGACTTCACATATAACAACAAAACCTAAATATGTCTGAAGCTAATGCTAAAAGCCTCTGCACTTATCCCATGATCAAGTAGCTATACACCAGTATAGTAGAGAGATCATAGATTAAGTTCAAAACAACAAACTTATACTAATCAAAAGGTGAAGTATGAAGGGCCTCAATATGTGGCAACTTGGTGGTGCAACTCTTCACAGTATTGAGATATGTAAACATTATCCAAGTCATTCATATCTGCTCAAATGAAGGTTGAATATAGCTCACCGATGGTTGAAGAGAACCAGTCTTCATTCGTACACTAGGAACTTGGTCTGGTCTAACTCCAATGTCAAATCCTCGTATTGCTCCGCGCCTCTCTTTTCCAAGCACAGTTGCATATACATCGTTGATTTCAAAATTATTAAGATCATTC
Organism: Fragaria iinumae; assembly: GCA_009720345.1. NCBI lineage: Eukaryota > Viridiplantae > Streptophyta > Magnoliopsida > Rosales > Rosaceae > Fragaria > Fragaria iinumae. The sequence continues at coordinate 15,641,840 of CM019117.1, read as the reverse complement.
GGAAGTTGAGATGCCCTCTTGGTAGACTTCATCTTTTCAATCTTGCTCTTCATTGATGCCTACATCAAACAATCGGTATAACTAATCACAATCATCACACGTTACCACCAATATCAAATATTGAGTACTTTTAAGAACTTTTACATTATCTTTTAAGACTTCATAACTATGCTTAGAATAGCTTGTTTAGGTTTTCCAGAGTTGTTGACATGGGTAAGCTCAAACATTGTGCAACGATCTGGGCACAATAATAAGTGGACACACAAGTCAATGGTACCAAAAGCCCCATTTAACCTGTAGATATATTATCTACCATTAGTCTGTACAAAACAGTGAAACCTTTTAATACCTCTGCAAATTATAAGCTTGAATTCTCTACAACTAAATTATAAGGCCACTTTATGAAAATTGCTTCCTCTGATAGAATCCAAATTCAAAAAGAATTGATTACCTATAAAGTATAATCTTTGAAGTGCCTACATGTTTAAGCTAAGTAGGCATTAAACAAAGATTAGACTGAAATTCATAACTTGTTATTATGTTTCTTTCCCCTCAATTTTCCACCATCTAAACAGAGCACAAGCTTCAAAACCCAATCACAGAACAATGAATTCCATCATAAAGTGCAAGATTGATATGATATAGCAATAGTAGTACTATAACTCTATAAGCAAGAAGCAAAGTAAAAAAATAAAAAACAAACCAGAACTTTTGGGTTTATCATTGGCTTCCTCCTTCACAGTCACATAGGTCTACTCTGAGCTCAAACCCAAGAAATTCCTCAAAGTTTAAACCCACAAATATATATATATATATATATATATATATATATATATATATATATATATATATATATATATATATATATATATATATATATAGGCCGGATATGAAGCGCATATGCGTAAGTGCGCACGGAGCTCCGTTCGCCACCGTCCAGCGCCGACGACGGCGCGCCTCCACCCCAGCAGACTCCAGCAGCGTCCTTGATCACTTTCCCTCCCCGGCGAGTCCGCCGAATTCTAGTTTTCCGGCGAGATCACCCAAAACTTCAAATAAAGTCGATCTCGCCGGAAACTGGAATTCGGCGGCCTCGCCGGGGATCGCAGGGGAGGGAAAGTGATCGGGGACGCTGCTGGAGTCTGCTGGGGTGGAGACGCGCCGTTGTCGGCACTGGAGGATGGCGAACGGAGCTTCGTGCGCACTGCGGACGTGCGCTCCATATCCTTTCCGTATATATATATATATACACACACACACACATACACGCAGAGCTGAACTACAGCAACAAGTGAAAAGTTACTTCCAAAGGGCCTATTCTCTTCTAGTATCAGAAAGAAAGGTCATGGATCATGAAAGAAGAAAGCTTTGACTAAATTTTTGATTATCTGATATGGAAACTAATTGAAGATACCAATTACCAAGTATTCCAGAAAAATTAGTATTCAAACTAGACAAGACAAATATATTTTTCTTAAAGCTTACTTTTTAACCATTTCCATAAAGTACACACATTTGTTGCCCCTTTCCTTACAACTGAAGCAAGTATAGCAACCTTTATGAATATTAGTTTGAACGAAACTAATTTAACTTTATACCAGAGCCAGAAAGGTAGGAACTGGCAATAACCACGATCGAGCTCCATAACATAATAGTGAGCTTGTTGAACTCCCTCATTATTAACAATTAAAAACACCAATTATCTCATTGCAGGCGTAAACACAAGGATATTGAGCTTGTTGAACGCAATTGACCAAAAGTTTAAAGACTATTAATACATTGATTCACAACAATAAGCTTAGTGTGGTTTATCAGAGTCGCGGACATGGGTAAGCACGAACATTTTGCAACGGTCTGGGCTACACCTCAATTCCCTGAGATTGTCATACAAACTATAGCTATTATCATGCATCAGTGCTTGATTAAAAAAAAACTAATTGTTAGTACCATATTTGTTGCGCGGATGCTTTCAGAACGCCCACCTTCGAACAACCGTCGTCAATCACATCCCTCAATACCACTAACCGCAAGTCCGCAACCAAGAGAGTACGCGCAGAGGGACAAAACACCACTTTCACCTTAGCCTCCTCCTGGGCGATCTGAAGCGAAACCACACCCAAACATATTTTAGTCTTCAATGAGATCCGAGCATATCGAATCACCCAACTCCAGTCGAGTCAAAGCCAGCAACTGAACCCGCAAAGCAATCCCTCCCATCCTTAGTCCCCGATCCCCTACCCCATAATCCCGTCGGCAAGCCCAAACGCATGTGCACCGCAGTGCATCCAGATGAGAGAAGACGAAGACACCAAAAAGCCTAGGTTTGGGTTAGCGTCTCCCTTCTTTTTTCCTTTTTTTTTTTCTAGTTCCACAATGACATTACCCGTGGATGAGAAAATTGTTTAGTTGTGGTTAGGAAATTCATTTATCAATTATAATAATGTAAAAAACAAAAGTAACACCCACCCATGAAGAAAAGAAATGGAAAATCTTTTATCGAAAAAAATGAAGGAAGGTATAACAAAAAAAAAAAACGAGAAGGTAAATATGCAATATTATATCAAACTTGGACCCAGTACTATAAATAGTTAGGCCTGAACAAATATAAAAAAACTCCAACACTCGTTCCATTTGTGGCCAAGGATGTGTGGCTGTTGCTCACATATGTAGTAGTGCTTCCTCCTACAAAATACTTCTTTCTTTCTTTCAGACTCATGCATCATGGAGTTCGCCGCCAGCATTGCAGAGAACGTCTTGGGTAGGCTAGCTTTCTATGCTTCCCAAGAGATCTCCTTGGCATGGGGTGACTTGAACTCACCAAGCTCAACAAGACTTTGTCTACCATCAATCTAGTGCTTCAGGATGCAGAGAAGAAGCAAGTGAAGAATCCCCTAATCAGTCATTGGTTGGCAAAGCTCAAAGATGTTTGTCACGACATTGATGATGTCCTTGACGAACTGGAGTTTCGAAAGCTGCGGAAGAAAATGCTAGTCAACAACCATGGGAGTGTCAAAGGAAAGGTACGCCAATTTTTTTCGCGTTGGAATCCGGTAGTGACTAACTTCAAACTGGGTGATAAAGTGAAAGAGATTAGAGAGAGACTAACTGAAATTGAAAAAGATAAGAGTGAGTTCGCTCTTATTGAAGTCTCTCAGCTAGCCGAAGATCATCGTGCTCCCAGACGAGTGCACGATGACAGAAGGATAACAACTTCGAAAGTTGAGGCTTCAAGTGTTATTGGGAGAAATGGTGACAAACAACAGATTCTCAAGCATCTGTTGAATGACATTGATTTCTCCCGGGAAGAGAATGTGTCTGTTATTTCCATCATTGGGTTAGGAGGGTTGGGAAAAACCACACTAGCTAAATTGGTGTATAATGATAGCATGGTAGAAGAAATTTTTGAAACGAAGATGTGGATATGCGTCTCAGACAACTTTGATATTCAAACATTAGTTAGAGACATTACTAATGCTGCTGGTGGACCAAAATGTGAGGATGAGAGTTTGGATATTATGGAATCAAAGTTGCAGCAAACTCTGAGGGGCAAAAAGTTTTTGTTGGTGTTGGATGATGTCTGGGACACAGAGTTGGTTGGAGCAACACGTGAAAAATGGATTGCTTTAAAAACTCTGTTAAATGTGGGAGCTAATGGAAGTAAAATCATCATAACAACTCGAGACGAATCTGTTGCTTCACTTGTGAATTCCTTATACATGCATTCTTTGAAAGGTCTTCCCCACGAAGACTGCATGTCCTTGTTCATCAATAGGGCATTCAAGAAAGCAGAGGAGAAACGCTATCCACACTTGATGGAAATTGGAGAGGATATTGTGAAGAAGTGTGGAGGACTTCCTTTAGCTGTAGCTACTACAGGGAGCATGCTCTATTCGAATACCGAGCGACACAAATGGTCGAGTGTTAGAGATGATGACATGTGGAGCATAGGAAATGACAATATTCTACCTGCACTCAAATTGAGCTATGATGCATTGCCACAACACTTGAAACCATGTTTTGCTTTTTGTTCACTTTTCCCTAAGGATTATGGATTTGAAAGTAGCTCATTGATTGAGCTGTGTACCTCAAAAAACAAAAGAAAGATGAAGATCTTGAACAAATGGGTATAGACTATATTAGAGAGTTTCTCTCTAGATCTTTGTTTCAAATCGAGAATGATGTCAAAACCGTCATAGCGTTTAAGATACATGATCTAGTTCACGATGTAGCGATTTCAGTGTCAAAAGTAGAGTACTCGACAGTCAATTTTCGTCCCTCTAGTGCTTTTGAAATGGTTCGACATGTGTCGATATCCAAAAAGGACTTGCTTGGAGAAAAGGCACAAGTTCAGGATTTCATATTCAAGTCAACCAAATTGCGAACCCTTCTAACTCCTGATTTTGGCGAGATGAATCCACGTTTTGTGAAGACATGCATCTCGAGATTCAAATATATACGAGTGTTAGATCTTGGTGGGTCGCCTCTTGAGGAGCTACCAAGTTCCATTGGTAGTTTGTTTCATCTCAGATTCCTCAACTTGAGTAACAATGATAAGATAAAAAGGCTTCCGAATTCTATCTGTAACTTACTGAATTTAGAGTTCTTAGGATTTAACGAGTGTCCCGCACTTGAGGAGATACCCAAAGACATAGGGAACCTGATCAACCTCCGATGCTTGGTGATAACTACACAGCAGACATATTTGCCAAAAGGAATTAGACGCCTTACTGTACTCCAATCTCTCTATTTTGATGGATGTGTCAATCTTAAATCTTTGGGCGAAGAGATCCAATTCCTCACCAACCTTCGTCAATTGTGGATTATTTCCTGTGCAAAATTGGAATCCTTGCCACCAAATATGAAACTCTTGACCGCTCTGGATACTCTGTTTATTGCCGAGTGTAAAAAGCTTGATTTGATGAAAACCACGGAAGGCCCTCAAGGTCTTAGATCATTTATGCTCAGCAAATCAGATTTGGAGGTTTTGCCTCCTTGGCTTGAAGATTCAGCGAAAGTTTTGCAGAGCATAGCACTCGTCGGCTGTGATAATCTAACTGAACTTCCTGAATTGCAAAAGTTCACATTCCTCGAGCACCTAAAGTTTGAAAACTGTTCCAATTTGTCGGCTTTGCCGGAAGGGTTGCATTGCCTCAGTGAGTTGAGAGAATTGTCTATTAAAGATTGTCCCAAACTGAGCAAGAGCTGTAAAAAGCAATTAAACTGTGAGGAATGGTCGAAGTTCGCACGTGAGGCAAACATTACTCTCGACTCTGATGAAGAGGAAGACGAAGATGAAGGTGCACCAATGATCTACCAAGGAGCTGATGATAATGATGAAGGTGCTATATCCAGTGATAATCAGGTAAGAAACTATCTACTACGTACTTAAAGATTCCTTCTTTTACATATCGATACGTAGAAGAATATAATGTCTAGCTTTCATAATAAACGTGGTGGGTTTTCATGGTAGACAATCAATTCCTTATGCTTGTCAGTTTGACGAAAATTAAGATTTCGAAGATATATATGTTCGTCACTAGCTCATATAGCACCACTAGGAGTTTGACAATTTGTACACACAAAAATAAAACGCTGTGCTATAATATTTTTTAGTCATGTATGATGTACCATCGATTCTAAAATAAAATTTAATGCTTTATATATATGTATGTCACTATGTCAGACCATCTCTCCAAATTTAAAGCATATATAATGTAGGGGGAGCCCTTTTAGTGAGGACCTTTAAGTTGAGGACTTGGTAGAAACTTTTCGGTTTATGGTTTAAAAAACTCAATTTTCGATCACATTTTAACATCTCATCCGTTCAGTTTTTAGGTTTATATGAGTAGATCATTTCTACAAATTTTCACCCAAATTAGTGTTCGTTAAGATAACAAACTAGATCAAATTAATGGACGAACCAAATCTGTCAAATATGAACCGTTTAAGTTCATAATTGATAAATCACACTTATGAATGCCTTAACAATTTTCAATATAGCTGAAAATTTGAAAAAATAATCTACTCATAAATACATATAAACTGAAGGTGGGATAAGCCGAAAAGTCTTCACCAAGTCCTCAACTTAAGGGTTCTCACCAGAAGAACTTCCATAATGTAGGAACCATAGATCAATTATGTTTTATATACATGTAACTTTGGAAATATTGTACTCTTATATTTACTAAAGATTGATTGTTAAAAGTTAAAACTAGCTACCTACCACTAGATTTTCATAAACTTATTATAACATATAAGCTTTTCATATATTGTAGATACTCAGATCAGTTGCAACAGAAGCGCGGCTAGGTGCTTCAGAATGAAGTTGCACTACGCTGCTGTACTTGCATTCTACTGCTATGCTTCGGTCTTCGCGGAACGGTCGCTGCTGCGGCGGCTCTTTGCCTGTTGCTGCTTGAGTTTTTAGGCCTGTCTGGTTTAGGCCAATGTCTTTCTTTTTCTATTTCGGCCTACTGTACTGCGTCTGTACTGCTACTTATGTGTCGCTTCGTTGTTCCTACCTAGCTAGTTTCAGATTTAATTTTGTGGTTGCTCTTCTTTTGAAGTTCATTTGATTGATCACATGATCGTTGTTTGCCAGAAAAACTTAGTTTGCAATGTGAGAGGTTGATCGTATCAAAAATAAAAAATGTGAGAGTTTGATGTGTGATAAACGTAATTATTTGAGCGACTTCATCTATGCTTGTTTCGTAATTTTCTTTTTATAAAGCGAGAGATTCAAAAAAAGTGACAAATTCAAATTTCATTTTAAAGTTAATTGCATTAATCTAATAATCTTTTTTAGTAATAAATTAGTATTTGATTGTATTGGTCTATTGGACGGGAGGTTGTATATATTTTTTTGAATAAAAGGCTGGTGCAACAACCCTCAAACCTTCATTAATGAAATCGTCGAATATAAGGGGGACATGAAGTCTAAACCCCTTATAACAAATATTCCAAATAATATCAAGATTCTTTACAACGTACATGTATTCAAATAAGCAATAACTAGCAAAGAATATTATTTTAATGATGACTATATTTGCTTGTACATGTATTTAAACAAGCATAAACTATCAAAGACATGAAATAATATGGACTATATTAGATAGGGTGTATAATATTAGATTATGAGAAAATGACCAAATACCCAAAAGGCCTTGATTGAAGTCAGACACTCAGTCCTGTGTGATTGAGAAAGATGAACTCAGTGAGTTACTTTTTGAAATATGCCTTTATTTAGTGTTGTTTTCTTGTGCTAAACTGCTTCAGGAGATTACGCCTCATCTAGATTCTCTTTGAGAGGATTCATTTTCACCCGGATGTCTTTGGAGAGGATAATATCTCAACTAGATTGGCCTTGAGGGGATACATTCTCATACAAGATTGAGGAGATTACTCCTCGCTCATTCTCCTTCACACATATCAAATATAAACAAGAAAATACAGCTTTACGACAAGTGCTATATGTACTCGGAGTCTCAAAAACTTAGTTTAGTTCAAACACAAAATCACAAAGATATATAGGTTAATTCTATTTCTAGTAGATTAGTACAAAGAAGAACAGTAGTACTCTTTTTAGTCTTTTACGTAAATGGTCAAACAACAAAAGCAACTCAAATAGAACTTGACAATGATTCAACTTGTCACCACTTTTATCATTGATTCTAAGCACAATCAATAATTCTTTTGTCCTACCATGCATGCAAAAATTAATATTTGCGGCTATAGCTCCAGTTAATAAATGAATTATTTTTCAACAAAAACTAGGACTAGCAGAAACAAATTCCAGTAGGATTGGCAAAGATAGTAGTAATTTGAATGAAAAATGAATTAGTTGTCAATGAGGATCAGAATTAGCCACTCCGATTGCCATTCTGCCTCCCTCTGTCTTTCTAGTCTCTATAAGTACTGCATGACCTAGCCTCCCCTCTGCCATCATACCCACCAAATTAACCTTCTCCTCTAATACTCTCTGTTCTCTATTACGTACCCTCCTCCTCTTCTCTTTCTTTGTTTGTAGTTGTTGATAATGGCTAATGACAAGGGTCTAATCGTCAGTTTCGGGGAGATGATGATTGACTTCGTTCCCACAGTTTCAGGTGTTTCACTGGCCGAAGCTCCAGGGTTCTTGAAAGCCCCCGGTGGCGCCCCAGCCAACGTGGCCATTGCTGTCTCTCGGCTCGGCGCCAACGCCTCCTTCGTTGGGAAGCTCGGTGATGACGAGTTCGGGCACATGCTGGCCGGAATCTTGAAGGAGAATAACGTCTCAGGAGAAGGCATCATGTTCGACCGAGGTGCACGCACCGCTCTGGCCTTTGTGACCCTACGCGCCGACGGAGAGCGCGAGTTCATGTTCTACAGGAACCTAGCGCTGATATGCTGCTCAAGCCCGAAGAGCTCAACTTGGAGCTGATTAGATCGTTCCATTATGGATCCATTAGCTTGATCGTAGAGCCATGCAGGTCGGCTCATCTAAAGGCAATGGAGGTTGCCAAAGAAGCAGGTGCCTTATTGTCCTACGACCCTAACCTCCGGCTACCACTGTGGCCCTCAGCTGAGGAGGCACGAGAGCAGATAATGAGTATATGGGACAAGGCAGAAGTGATCAAAGTCAGTGACGTTGAGCTTGAGTTCCTCACAGGAAATCCCAACATTGATGATGAATCTGCCTCGAGTCTCTGGCACTCTAACTTGAAGCTCCTCCTTGTCACTCTTGGTGAAAAGGGTTGCAGATACTACACGAAGAGTTTCCGTGGATCTGTGGAAGCTCTTCGTGTAACTGCGGTGGATACTACTGGTGCTGGTGATTCATTTGTGGGTGCTCTGCTAGCGAAGATCGTTGACAACCAGTCTGTTCTTGAAGATGAGCAAAGGTTAAGGGAAGTGCTGAAATTTACAAATGCATGTGGAGCAATTACCACTACAAAGATGGGAGCCATTCCGTCCTCGCCCTAATCAATGAAGCATAGATTTAGTTTTGTTGTTCATTCATCTTTCTGGGATTTCTGGGATTTTTGTTTTATTTTTTTTTATTATTTTTTTTTATATCAGTTTATCTATCTTTGTAGGATTTCCGATTTCTGTTTTAAACATTTGCTTTTGGTTGGACAATGTGTTTTAAGCTTCTGACAATCTGTGTTATATTTTCCAACGATACTATCTTAAGCTATGTCCAGTACTCCAGTTAGTAATGGATATATTTTGTTAGGATGAGAAATATCAATTGTAATTATATAAAATGAAAAAGAACAGATGCAAAGAAAAAGAAATTTATGACAAAGAACCCCTTTGTACAGAAGAAAAAAAGAAGACATGACTTGATAAAAGCCTATCAAAGCCAATGGCAAGATTTCAAACTGGCATTTAAGAGTAATTTTAATACACTAGAAAAATGGAGAACATAATGGATTAATGGATATCCTTAGTTTATCTACATGCTAATCCTGCTTCGTATCTTCACCAACTTTTGGTCGACTCTGAGCAAGTAAGCGCTTTGTTCTCTCGAGGACACCAAAAAAGATTGAACCACCAATCCCTATCCACAGCACTCTTGGTCCAATACCCTGAAGTACAAATATATGCAAGCAAAACTTGCAGCAATCAGATTGCCTCCAACAACAATCACTTCATGCTATGATTCGTAATGACTCGAAGGGACCATCAATGCAATAAGTTGTGATAACATGAGAGAACTTCATACAAGGAGATGAAGTTCCCAGGAAGGTTACAATGCTAGTCTAGGAATATCTATACAAACCACAGGACTACTACTCCACTAGTCACATTTCTTTTTCCTGAAATTAGGACAAGTCTTTATGGCTCCGTAAGGAGATGAAACTTAAGAAGCTACTCACATATTTTCACAATTAAAACCTCCATCTAAACAAAAAATGGAAAGCAAAAACAAGGGACAAAAGTGAAATAAACAAGTCTGGTGTTTTTGAAACAATTTTGGAATGCCTGTGCAGAAGGTTTTGGGGAACTAGATTGGTGAGAATGGGTTAATGGATCTGAATGTGACTGATGTGAGAAAAGGATAGAGAACAGGGTATTATTTTTAAAAGTATGAACTTGTTTATAAAGAGTGAACTAAATTCCAAACAAATAAATGCCTGAATTATGAAAGACGTCCAAACAGAATCCCCATCTCAGAACCCTGTCCCAAATTATCCCACCTCCTCACACCTAGCTCCCTCAAAGATACATTCAATCCTTCTATCCACACTACCCACAAAGATGCTATCATGTCACATCGTTCCCAATACAGTTCCCCTCTTTTTGGCAAGCAAAGAGCTTATATTTCTCTGCCAACAAGGCATACCTGAAGTGGGTTATCTGAGTACACATGTTACTCCCCAGTCACCTTATTGATGTTACAGTCAAAAGTAAGTCAAGTCAGCATATTGGCAAGGTGGAGCAAAAGTAACTACAAGATCCTTGATGAACAAGGCACAAGACTTAATAAACAATTTCACTTCCCTAAGAAATACAGGTTACAAGGATTGAAGAAAAAACAAACTCAATATTGAAAGCACATCATTTTGCATAATCTTTGATCTTTCCAGGGGATGTAAGGAGACACATCGCAATCATATTTTATATGACAAGGGATATTAAGGCTGGTCAATGCATACCTTCAAAAGAGCAGGAGGTCCTTCTTCCCTCACAATAGTCTGAACACAGTCAACAATTCCTTTGTACTGGTTGGCAGATCCCTTTGAAAAAGAAAAAAGGAAAAAGAAAAAAAACAATGAGAGCAAACAGTTGGAGGCACAGTGTTGTTAGTTATGAATTTTGATCTGGCCCTAATTTTACAGCCCCTCATATATATGCTATACAGAAGATAATATGGGACTGTTGGAATAAATTTCAGGCTTCATCACCAGGGTGCACAAATTACTTGGAACTAACATCCCCTGATAAATATCATGCAGAACAGCAGATGGGCCTTACCTGTACCATTAGTCTAGTTTTAATCACATCAAGGGGTGTGGTTATAGCTCCAGTTAATGCACCTACAAGAGTTTGATATTAAATGTATCAGAATTGCTTTAGGTCAAACAGATAGATAATGAAGAAAGCCAATGACAATACTCTTTTATGAAGACTATGAAGACAATCAGACAGACATGAACTTGTCCCAACCAAACTAACCCTATTAGAACACAGAACCAAAGACATAAAGTATATTTTTTTCACCATAACTTACCATATTCATCTCAGAGTACATAAGAACGAAAATGCACTATTGTTATTTGATCAACTTATGGTGCCTTCAGAGCACAGAGATAGTATGATACAACTTTCGTGCTCTATTATAATTTATGTAGGAATTACTTGATCGTACACAGAAGTTGTAGATCTGCCAAGTCATTCTGGAGCTACATGTCAATATGAGGAGCTGAGGAGTTGTAGTCATCCTCACCGATAATAAAATCACATTTCAGAGAATCTCATGTTGTGACAAATAGTAGTAATATCACCCCATGTAGGAATACTCATGGCTGAAGAAGCTTGAGTTCTCAGGCCGCAATGAGGAAAGAATAAATTCAACATCGGAGACCATAGCACCCTAATTTTGTCTATACAGGACCCTGAATTTGGGTGAGTTCCATATCGAGAGTTGTACTAAGTCAATCAATGTATATAACCTACAATAAGAAACTCCATTTGTGACATGGCCTTTTGGTTATTACATCAATGTGCCATGAACATCTCCATATGTGAAGTTGTGTTTCTCATTTGCTAAGAATAATACCGGCTATTATTAACATCAGCTAATCAGTATTGATGTAGAAATATTTTACTGACTGAATCATAGTGCTCGAATGTATACTAGGCAGGCATGCATGGATTACATTCAATGTATATAGCATAATGTCCTAATATTGTTTGGGAGCATTAATCTGTTCCCTTTTTGTATAGTAAGAGGGTATGGACTAGTGTGAAACCTTTTTTTCTGAGTCCAAAGTTTACACTACTTATAAATTGCACACAGACAAGAGAAAATGAAGGCGTGCACTGGATTATGCATGTTAAAGAAGATCCCACAACCAACCCCAAAAGAGTTAAAATAGAATAATATGATCACTGATTTCCTATAAAACGGAAGAGTCAAAAGCTAAGTACCTGCAAATGCTCCAATTACAGCATTCTCAGGATCGTTGAGCTCTCTCTTTGCCTGATATAAAGAGAAGACTAGAAAGATATCAAGACAAATACATTACAGATTTCTAACATATATGTGTATATACAGACTTTGCATTCATATGTTATAGAAGCATTCAAGAGGAAGCATGTTGTCTCACTTCATGCACAGTTTTGGTTATATAACCATAGATTATAGCTATGGTACGGCTACCACTTGTAATTTTGGTTTAGAAGAGATAAATCTACTATTTCCCAATGGTATTTTTAAAGGGAAGTTGATAGGGCAGAAATGTTTCATGACTACTTGTTCAGAGTTTAGGGAATTCCACTCTGGAAATAAACAAGCAAGTATTCTATGTGATCTTCAGTATCTTCAGAATTTAACGCTTCCACTTTTGGCTGTTTATGCAGATTGGGGAGCTGATGTAGTTTCAGGAGGGGGTTCCCTAATCGTAATTTCTCATGTCTGGTATCTGGAAGTGTAGCTCTCTAGTGGATATCTTGACATATCATCGCCTAAGTAGCAATGTACCATGTTTAACCCATTCTAAAAATTGCTTCCATCTAAAATATACAACTAAAAAGTGAACTAAAACAATAGAGAAATGAGATAACTGCACATACGCAACACAATCAAACAGACAGAGGCCAGAGACTCAAACCCCCAAATTTTGACTTAATTCAAAGGAAACTGGACATGTTATAACAGAATAAACGTGTAAAAAGAAAAGACGTCATGAAAATAACTGCAAGGAATAATTTTTTGGATATGATTTTTTTATAGGTTCAGTGGAATACTAATCAGAAGAGAAATTGACCTCTGACCTACATATCCATATTTTTTGTTAAGGTTTCAACCAAAAGAAACTTGTCTTATTTATCACACGAAGAAAGAGATCCTAGATTTCGTCCATTATGAACATGGTTGATAACGTTGGTGCTACAGAAGCATCAACACCATGGTCATCAGTGCATGCATCAAGGCTATAAATCCAAACATTACAAGGCATCATATAATTGCAAAAAGGAGGAGCTTACCGCCACTTTATAACCTATCCGAAGCTGCTCATATAGACAAAATTGAATTGCATCAAATGGCAAATCTCGCAATAAAAATGATCCATATCCCTAGCATCTCAAAAAGGATAAGGAGAGTTAATATATTGATAATAAATTAAGAAACACAATAGAGAAGTAATTTGTTTCTTTATATAAAGGAAATAGGGGAACCAAGTATGAACTAGTATGATTTGTATCCACAGTGGGAATACCTACCGCATAGAGTCCCTTGAAGCCCTCCTTAGCAGCAATAAGGCGAACAGCAGCAGAGGCGGATGTGAATTGCCCCGTTTGCATCCTTTGCTTTACAACCTAAACGTAATAAAGAGTCTGAAGGTCATGAGGTGAGGCAAATTTAGGCAGGCAGTGAGTACTATAAACTACTCTACCTCTGTTGGAACACGAACGAGTGAAGCAGCAATGCCTCCACAAGCCCCCGCAGTCTACATAAAGTTAGAAAAACAAAGTTTGATTCAGAAAAGAAGTTTACAATGCCAAATTTTAAGCATAAGAGTCGAACAATGACATAAGGGATTTCCATTGAAGACAAGACAACAGAATGTTTTAATTAACGTAGATGATAAACCAGTACTTCACATAATGTGAAATTACAAGAAAAATAATCCCAGGAAGCATGCATCGGAATGTTTTTGAGGTTTAGATGATGTGATGAACAAGCATCCTGAGGCTGACAACATCACTATTTGTGCTGTTGAAAACCTTTAAACTTCAAACAACAAGCTCAATAATCTTCTCAAACCACTCAATCATCATATACCTATAGAGAAGACATAACATGTAAGGAAATGAACAGACAAGATTCACTTACGAAATGAGCTAAAGCACTTAGATTTTCAGGAAACATCTTTAACAATTTCTGCTTCGTAGGTTCATATACTCCAACAAAAATTGCAGAAGCCCTGTACACAAATGAATAATTATCAAACATAAATTAAATTGCTTTACACAAAAACCCGGTTTTTAATAGCTAAAAACAAGTATAATTAGTTGAACTCATATAACTATAACCAAATGAAAGCACCCAGCAGTTGGAAACACAAATGCACAATTCAACATCCTTTATTAGACAAAAGAAAAATCAACAACCTATTAAAAATGTTTGGAAAGCATGATAGACAACAAGACCATGAAGAGCATTGCAACTAGACACATAAAACAGTCGCCCCAAACTGGACAACAGCATAGTTCAACATAGCAGTTTAGCATACCAGTGTAGGCAAAATTTTATTTTATTTCCAAAAGAAACCAATAGGAAAATCAAATGAATGCAAATGAAGTTAAAACTTTTATCCTTCTTTGATACCCAGAAATCCTGCAAACATGTTCACAGAACCAGGCTCAAAACTGGGGCCTCTTGCCGAACCCTACAATCTTCAAGAGGCAGGAAACTCTAGTAAATAGCTAGGTAGGTAATGTGAGAGGGTTTTGAAGCCCAGACCACATGAGAGCAAACCATGGTCCTAAAGAGAATACTAAACTGGAGAATACTAAACTGAATGAACTAAAAGACCTTCATGAAAACTGAACAAAAAATAAATAAAGAATAAGATAAAATACAATAAAAGGAGAGCAGTTTCTGAAATTAAAAGCATGTTGGAGTAAATGGTATAAATTGTTAAGACCTGCTCAAGTATATTGAGAATTGGAATTCAAGCAATCCACAAGTTTGTAATCAGAAACTTAATGAGACACAAAATGAGTGTGCCCAACTCAAGACCAAGAAGCTATTTGTTCCGGTGACTTTTAGATAATCAACAAACTAGTAAAACTTATCTGAAACAAAATGAGACTAATGAGTCATTTCTGGACATATTATCAACAAGCCATGTCTGTATAATTATGATAAACAAGGTCCTAGACTTCTACTTAATATTGAATCAAGTACTCAGAAGGTACATACGGTAATACACCAGCAATATTTCCGGCCAATCCAGAATAAAGTCCCTTCAAGACTATTTTCCCTCCACCACGAGCTGCCTGCATTTGGAAAAAGAGAAGAAGATAAAAGTCAAAAATAATACTCAAAAAACGTTTCTAACTAAGAGAATTGAAGAGACAGAGGCTAAGAGATAACAGTTTCTAACTAAACACACAAGTTAATTTATCTGCATAGATAACCTGCCTGCAACCTTGTCTTTATAGTATCAATGGGATATAAAGCTGTTTCAACAACAACACCAGCAGTGCCTCCTGCTATAACACCCTCTGCAAAATTCACCAGAGAAGCTAAATCACAAACAAAGTAGGAAAGCAAATAGTTTTATTCATTTAATATCTTATAACTCAAGGTCTTTCGAGCATATTAAGAACACTCTTACACAAATTTTAAATCTTTATAAACCATTAACTCAAGGAATCAAATTAATAAGAATGATGCACAGTGAACTGCTACCTAGCATTCAATACATATGTAACTTCAATTGCAATAGTACACGTACCAAATAAAGTACGTAAGAAGTCAAACGGCTTATCATCCTGCATGCTGACCGATGCAAAAGCCTTCCGCTTTACCATAGGCAAATTCAGAAATTTCTTGCCACAAGCATCTGCAAAACCACATCACCTGTTCAATCAAAAAAGCAATCGCATACCAACTCTATCTACACATTGTTCCTATATCCGAAAGCCAAACAACTTCAACAATTCTTCAATAAACCAAATAAACTCCACTTCAACTGAAGATAACGCTGAAATAGACACACCAACTATTGCATATGATTCCCTCACTTAACATCTAACACGAAAACCCGAAACTAAAAATGAATGTCCCTAATTCTAAGACGAAAAGGCATCTGCAAATCACCAAATAAAAATCCAATCTTTTCCACAATGCATGATGGGTTTTAACCAAAGCTTGAAACTTTGAACAATGTCAGAAGCCGGGCATTTCGGTAATTTGAGCCACCGGACAAAACATACACAAAACTTGAACAATTCAGAGAGAATGGAATGGTTTTACCTGAAGAAGAAGAAGAAGCGCCGGGAAAGCTATCGGAATTAAGCGCCAGAGTAAGAGGACCCATTTGCTTTGCCCAACAAAAACCTGTCAAAAACAAACCATGAAATTGTTTGAGTTGGCTGACAACATTGCAATTGGGAAAAGTGAAAAAAGGTTCGATCTTTACCACCAAAATAAGGAAGTGCGAAACAAAAGAGAGAGAGAGAGTAAGAAGCAGCCAGTGTAAAACGAATGAATAGCTTCTGCAGTACTATGATTATGGCAAAATCCCAATTATAGCCCTTTCAATCCCCCTCCTATCTTGTGCTATATTTTTACACGAGAAAACAAAATTAAACAACCAACCCGATTCTTTACCCGAACTCGATCTATAGGACTCAAATTCCATTTTCTCTATAGATTTTGACAATGCAAGTCTCGTTACTATTCATCAAAATCGTCAACCTTTAACCTATCTAAATAGAACTCATTTTGAGTCTAAATTTTTGTTTCAATAGACCATTCAGTTTTTAAAGTGACTCAGAAGTCATTATCTTTGCAACCTCTTTCATATGTTCCTTTTAATGTTGGAGATGTGAGATGTTCATGTCACACGGAGTGTTGTGAAATACAACAAAATATTCTATATCTGCAACTAATACGATCACCTAAATTGTAGACCCTAAATTTGAGGCTTTCATTCCTAGAGCTAGATATCCTAGAAAAATGTACGAGGCTAGAATTAGAAAAAAGGAACAGATGAGTCAATGTGAGAAAAATTAACACCATAGGTTGTTCCAGAAGAAGATATTTACACCTCCAATTTCAGTTTAATTTAGAAAATTGTTTGATTAGTTTTTCTAATTGCGGCCACGAACCTATTGCTGCCATCCTACCTCTATTAAGCACTTCCTTCCATCCCAAGTCTTAATGATCTCCCAAATCCTAAACACATTAGCCCTTAGCCCTAGCCAATTCAAAACTAGCTACCATTGTTTCCAGTTTCTCCCCCATATCAGAACGGCCGGCTCCCATCATGGCTCGAGCCGCGGTTCTTGTGTGGCTCTTGTCGATGATGTTAGTCTCCATCGACATTGCACAAGGCTACGGTATTAACTGGGGTTCAATGATGACACACCCTTTGCCTCCTAAAAAAGTTGTTGCAATGCTTAAGGAAAATGGCTTCAAGAAAGTGAAGCTTTTCGATGCAGAGCCATCGATGATGGACGCGTTGGCCGGTTCAGGCCTAGAGGTTATGGTCGGAATCCCCAATGATAAGTTGTCAGAACTTGCTAGTGATTATGGAAGTGCCAAAGCCTGGGTGAAACACAATGTGACCAGCTATTTGTATGACGGGGGCGTCGCTATCAAGTATGAGTTTATTAACTGTTTCAATGGCATGTCATTATTTTTAATCTTCATGTTCCCAAATTTCTATTATATGCATGTCTAGCTGGAGAACCATTTCTAGTCTTGATTTTTGCGTGCTGTTTGAACCTGATTTTACAGATATGTGGCTGTTGGAAACGAGCCATTCTTGTCAAGTTACAATGGGAGTTATGTTAAGACTACTTATCCGGCTATGAAAAACATTCAGAAGGCCTTGTATGATAGTAGCCAGGAAGTTGGATCGAAAATCAAAGTCACCACTCCCTTCAATGCAGATGTGTATCATTCGAAATCAGACAAGCCAACGGATGGTGAATTCCGACAGAACATTAGGGATAGTATGGTGCAGATTCTAGGACTCCTCAAGCAAGCCAAGTCTCCATTTCTAGTCAACATATACCCCTTCCTTAGTTTGTCCCAAAACACTGATTTTCCTAGGGAATTTGCTTTTTTTGATGGTGGTGGAAAGGGGGTTGATGATGGCAACATCCACTACGACAATGTGTTTGATGCAAATCTGGATACAGCTCACTATGCATTGAAAAAGGAAGGTTATTCGGACTTGGAGATTATAATCGGAGAAGTCGGATGGCCTACAGATGGTGGCAGGGATGCCAACGTCAAATTGGCACAGAAGTTTTATGACGGCCTCTTCAAGAAGCTAGCAAAAGGGCAAGGAAGCCCTCTTCGAAAAGGAAGCGTAGAAGTGTACCTCTTCGGTCTTTTTGATGAGAACTCCAAAAGTATTGCCCCGGGGGACTTTGAGCGTCATTGGGGCATCTTTCGTTACGACGGACAGCCTAAGTTTCCGATGGACATCAGCGGAAAGGGGCAAAACCAAATGCTAAAGCCAGTGAAAGGGGTGGAAATGCTGGACAAACAATGGTGTGTATTAAACAGTGATGTGAGAAACTTGAGTAAGGCAATGAAAGAAAAGGACTATGCTTGCAGTAATGCGGATTGCACAAGCATTAAAAATAGTAGCTCATGCAGTTTTCTTGAACCCAGTGACCAAATCTCTTACGCTTTCAACTCATTCTACCAATCGAGGAACCAAAGCGTGGAGGCGTGTAATTTTAATGGGATGGGAACAAAGGTTACACAAGATCCTTCAAAAGGAGATTGTTTATTTCCGTTACAGATAGAAAGTAGTGCTACAGATTTGGTTGCATTGAGTCTTTCTACAGGACTCATCTTGCTCATGAGCTTCTTCATATTAATGTAAGAAAATGCATAACCTAGCTAGCCATATATACAAATTATTGATCCATATATACTCGTTGAAATTGGATAATATTATCTAAGCAGTTTCTTTCTATGTATACAGAACATTATGGTCAGTCTTCTCTTGCAGGATTTTGAGTATTTCATACATCATGCATATCTGTCTGCATGGTTGATCGATAATGTTCATGTATAAAAGAAAAATTAATTACTTAAGTTCAAGTTGATGATATTAATCAATTACACGGGACGCTTAATATTGCAACATTATATTTTGATCGTTCAGTTAAACTACTGAAAGACTAGAGGGTTGAGGAAGAAATGAGGGAGAAAATATACATGACTGAAAAAGGAAACATTCTGTTCCTATCATTTCTTCTTCCCATGCACAATTTCTGTCTCAATCAAAAAAAGAAGGGGAAAACTAAAAACAATGAAGGTTGAAGCTTAATAACTTCCAAGAGAGAAACATCCGAACAGACCGACAATTTTTTCCTATATATGCAGCTTTCTTGCAAACCACCTAAATTTTAGACTCTAGCTTTGAGGTCACTTCCCAAGATCGTTGAAAAATCTAGAACATGTTTGACCCCAAATTGAAAGAGAGAGACGACATTAAGAGATTTTATTTTTTTTGGTCGGAATATGAGAAAATTTTCACACCCTATATTTCCACTACAATTCCGTTGCTTATCACTAGAACTACCGTCCATCTCTACTTGCTAAAATTAGATGATCACTTTCGTGTGAGGTCCTTCATCTGTGGCACTAATCAAAATCCATTGCCACCATTTACATTCCACAACTTGATCAAACTGCTCATGCACAACCCTAGCTAGTAGCCCTAGCTATTACAACACTTCCAGCTGCTTGGTTTCCGGCGCATTTCTTCTGGGCAGCGCTCCAAAACTGAGTTGTTGAAGCCATGGTTCGAGTCTTACTTCTTTTAACATGTGTTGTTCCCCTAATGTTGGTGAACTTGACCGATAAGACTCAAGGTTTAGGTGTCAACTGGGGAGGAATGGCGTCGCACCCTTTGGATCCCAACAATGTTGTAAAGATGCTCAAGGACAATGGGATCAAGAAAGGGAAGCTTTTCGACGCAGAGCCTTCCACCATGAAAGCCTTGTCCGGGTCAGGCATTTCAGTCATCGTTGGAATTCCTAACGATAAGTTGGCATCAATTTCTTCAGATTACAAACATGCCCAAGAATGGGTTAAAGAAAATATCACCAAATATGATCATAATGGGGGCGTCGATATCAGGTTCGGATTTGTATCTGCAAACTTGTTGTTTTTTATAGCCACAATTTTAGTGAAACCATCGATTTGCATTTCTATTCTATTTAACTTTTAGATATAGGCAATGCTCAATCCTGATAACTTTCCAAGTTTTCATCCATCTATAAAAGGAAAAATAAAAAAGATGCAAATGTAATGTTTTCAACAAAATATATATCTACTTGAACTTTTGATCATTGTTGATTAACTTTGGTTTTTTTTTTTTTTTATAACTATTATAGCTATGTGGCTGTTGGAAACGAGCCTTTCTTAACAAGTTATAATGGGAGTTTTCTTAAGACTACTTTTCCAGCATTGCAAAATATTCAAAAGGCCCTGGATGCAGCTGGCACTAGACAAAAAATCAAAGCCATAGTGCCTTTCAATGCTGATGTTTATGAAGCTGCTTCGGGCAAACCATCGGACGGTTCTTTCCGAAAGGACATCAGGGTTGAGATGCTCAAGATACTAGGTTTGCTCAACAACAATAAGTCTCCATTTTTCGTTAACATATATCCCTTCATTAGTCTCCAGCAAAGTTCTACTTTCCCCAGAGAATTTGCATTCTTTGATGGTACTAGCCAACCTGTCCAAGACAATAACAACCAATATACCAATGTGTTTGATGCAAATTTGGACACACTTGTTTGTGCACTTAAGAAGGTTGGTTACCAGGACTTGGACATAGTTATCGGAGAAGCCGGATGGCCTACAGATGGTGACAAGAATGCCAATCCAACTTTGGCTAAGAAATTCTACGACGGACTTCTCAAGAAACTCGCAAAGGCCGAGGGAACCCCTCTTCGAAAAGGGTACTTGGAAGTGTACCTTTTCGGCCTCACTGATGAGGACCAAAAAAGTGTTGCCCCAGGGGACTTTGAGCGTCACTGGGGCATTTTTAGCTATGATGGAAAGCCTAAGTTTGCAATGGACCTCACCGGGAAAGGGAACGATCAAATGCTTAAAGGGGTACAAGGAGTTCAGTACATGGACAAGCAATGGTGTGTTGTGAACAGTGATGTTAAAAATGGGACTCTTTTAAAAACCGACCTCAATTACGCTTGTTCTCAGGCAGATTGCACATCTTTGGGAAGTGGAAGGTCATGTGATTTGGATATGCAAGGGAAAGCCTCATATGCTTTTAATTCCCTTTTCCAAAGTAAAGACCAAGATGTTCGGACCTGCAATTTTAATGGCAAGGGAACGATTACAAAAACCGATCCTTCTAAAGGAACTTGTGTATTCAATATACAAATTTACAGTAGTGCTGGAGTGAGGCATCAAGTGAGTACTTATGCATTGAGTATCTTTGCAGGACTAGTCTTTATGACTTGCTCACTTTAGAGAAGCCGAATCCTTAAACTATATACATAACGATTGTATTAATGTACTCGTTGAGATCATAGAATTTCATATTTTATTGTCATTTGTTCAAGGCAGTACCAACAAGTTTATTCATTAAACTCTATATTGAGATCAAACATACGTACTCAATTTATGACAGATACATAGATCCAATGTTACCTTGTGGATAGCTGAATAAATTTTAATATAAAGAGTACAGAACCAGTAACCAAGCTAGACAAACGACTAGGGTTAAACGATGAAATTGAAGGCCCTCGTCAGGCAGCTCTCGTGCTGCATAAGGCTGATGGCCTTGGCGGAGAACGGTGAGTGTAGCCGGGCGGGGTAGTTTGATGGGTCGTGATAAGACGTATTTGCACACGCATCAATTAACCCTGTCAACAAATCAATCGTAGTATAAAGCAAGCAGGGATCGTTCTAAACCGGGGATCCAACTACAGGGTAGATCCATCTAATCTAATGTAAATATCGAAATAAGCATATAGGTTTAAAGGTTTTATGATTTCGGAAAAGACAAGAATAATAAATCCTAAATTACTTCTATACATATATACACGTGATCAACCAACATTCATGCAAACTCAACCAAACAACCATGTAAGAATAAAGAAGACAATTCCTAATCTCATTTAAGTCTACACCGTGAGCAATTATACAACCTAAATTTGATATGCACATAAGTTCCTACGTGGTTCCTATGACATAGACCAACTTAGAATTAGACTACGGGTTTCATTCAACATCGCGACACAACAAGCTCGGCTACGTGCTCTACTTATCGGTCACACACATAAACTAATCATGCAATTACGTATCACATAAAGAATTGATGTGTTTAAGCACTAGTCCAAATCAAACATAGGTAGAAAATCGGTGAAAAACAAAGACAATGCAACTTATCAACTACGTGTATCAAAGTCGAACTTTGGATGATTAACACATGCAATATCAACTACTTGTATCAACTACACATGATAATGTAATATAGCACCGAAAATCTTAAAGTATTTAGACATTAAACTCACGGCATAATACCTAAAATCATTGATTAAAAATTGAAAACTTTAATTCAAAACATGGTTCAAAAGTACTTCTATCTCATAGACAAGAATCGAAGTATACTTAAGCAAAAATCTAAAACAAACATAAACGAGAACAAACACATAGCAATCCGAAAATAAAAGATGGAATTCACTCTCAAAATATCCCTACGTGTTCTATTCTTCGAGTGAGCGGAGTCCTAGGCTACTTGCTTTGGACAAATGCTGAAGGTGGGATCGGATTGTGGTGTTTGGAGATTGATGGAGTTTCGGCAAAGGCTTTGGTGTTATTTGCACGGGTTGATGATCCCCTTCTGTCCTTGAAGTCGTGCTTTATATAGAGGAAAAACCCTAGAGAAGTCAGCCACAAAGCCTAAACCAAGTTGGTTTAGGATTCCTAGTTCTTCTCAATTTCGGCCGAATGACCTCCGTCTGAAGATTACGTCATAAATTCCTCTAGAAAATAGATATTGAGATGACTCCAAGTGATTTGGAAACTAGACTCCCGTAGCTTTCTATCCATATATGGCACGTTTTCTGATTCATTGTGAGCTGTCCTGGAGAGTCCGTTGAAGTTGGCAGACGTGCATAGGAATTCTCCCGATTTGATCCGGATTCTGCTGAATTTAAATCTTCTTCTCCATATTGGACTTGGTTTGGGCCTCTCCTTCATGGACTCGGCTTCGAGGAAAGATGGAATCCTGATTAAGACATGAATCCTGAGTAAACAAGGATTTCAAATACTTAGCACAATTTTAACACCAAATTCTTCAATTCCGAAATTACTATGTGTTTTAACACTCAAACCTACATATTTCTACTTTAAGCAATTATTCTACACTAAACACAAATATAAAGCTAAATCAACTAAATAAGAGTTAACAAAGGGAAAATAAAGGGTATAAACATATTAAGAACGTCACACTTTGTGCTCCTATCAACAACCCCACACTTAACCTTTGCTAGTCCCTTAGCAAACCAGTAAAACAAAAACAACACAACTAATATCGAAAATACTACAATGACTCAATCTAATGCCTTCAACGAAATTGTCTCAGAGACCTTCAAAATCATAGCATTGAGAATAGCACAAGTATCGAAATTGAAAGGTGAATTCAATGGTTAATAAACATGAGATTTCGATATAACAAGTAAGGCATGCAGAAACAAAGGTGAAATTAAGCTCGACATGTTCCAAACAAGTTCAAATTCAACTCACAAAGGATATGCACTCCGAATTTTTTTCTCTCAAGAACATGGCATATGCTTAAAAGCTTTTCACACACAAGAGTTAAAAAGAACATAATGAATTCAAAAACCTCATGAAAGATACCAATCATATGCAAAAATGAACCACAACCATAAGCTTACTCATGAAACAGACTCCACAGATCAAAGTTTACTTATCTTAAGAATCATGCGGATCTTTTAGAAAATAGGTTGGCTAGGCTCGGCGTGGAAGAATTTTCAAAGTAAAGGAATCACAAAGGTCATCCTCAAGACTTAGCAGAGCAAGAACATCCACCTTATGTCACCATACACCATCAAGGGCCAAATTTCATCATGTTGGACCCATCCTTCACTTTAAACATTGTGAAAACGAACAAAGGCTAAAGTATAACATATTGAGCCTTCAACAACAAATTACAACTCCAAATTCACAAAAACTTCATCTAGGCCGAGACACTTTCATCAATTCGAAACTCTTTTTCTTCTTTTTTTTTTCTTCTTTTTTTCTTCTTCTCTCGGATTATGCTCTTTTTTGTTTTTTTTTTATATGTATCTCGGCAACAAACTCCTTAGAACAACCCCACACTTGTATTGAATCATCACCTCAAATCACCAATCAAAGATAGCTCTGCCAAGCTCGAGACAAGGTAGAGGAATTCTATACTAGGCAAGGGATAATTTAGGTGAACAAGAAAAGCATAACGTAGGCTCTAGGGGGTTTAGACTAAGGGGTCCCAAACAGGGCTCAAAATAGGGATATATGGCTATTTAGATAAAGTGGTGATAGTCCTAAGAAAGATCCACAATCCTATTCAAAATCAAAGCAAGTTATGATAAAAGTTTTGAAAGTTTCATAAGTAAGTTCTAGCAATCTCTAGTTCATTAAATCTATGGCATATAAATCGATCAAGTAGTGTATAATGAGGTCATATATATCAAAGAATAGATAGAGTAAACTCTCCAAAGAAAAGGCACATATATATGGCTCGAAAATCTCACAAAGGTTATATGAAATCAAACAAGTAAGGAACATGCTCATTCTGTACCTAAGTTTCAATGATCCTCATCTACTACAAGTTCGTACAATTTCAACATATCTATTAACCATCAAATAACATATAAGCTCAAATATTCGAAATCATGCTCATCTCAATAACTAATCAATCAAAGATCGTATATTCATCCTAGACACGTTAGAAGACACCTAAGACTTAACAAAATAAAAGCAAAACACAAAATAAAGAAACAAAGTTCATCTAAGAATCGGCAAATTTTAAAATTTAACCAAATAGATTAAAAATAACTCAAATCAAATCAAAGCATAGCAAATCAACGAGTAATGACATCCCACCCCACACTTAAAAACAACATTGTCCTCAATGTAAGAAAACTAAGAGCAAATCGAAAATAAAAGAGGAGGGATAAAGAAATTTGCAAACTCTCGTTGATGGCTCCTTCTATGGGTTGCCTCCCATGCAGCGCTTAAATGTTTAGAGTCCTTTAGCCTAGACTATCATCTCCCCTTGCCTATGCCGAAGCCTCTAGGAGAGAAACTTCCTCACCCGTTTGGTTCACCATGTTCTCCATGTAAGGCTTTAATCGATGACCATTAACCTGAAATTCAGCTCCTTTGACCATGCTTCTAATCATGACTGCACCAGAAGGAAAGACATTAGTGATAACAAAAGGTCCTATCCACCTAGAACGTAGCTTGCCTGGAAACAACCTAAGTCTAGAATTAAATAAGAGAACTTTCTGGCCAATAACAAAGTCTTTCTTTCGAATCATCCTGTCATGGAACGCCTTGGTTTTCTCTTTGTAGATCACGGCAGAATCATAGGCTTCATTCCTGATTTCTTCAAGTTCACACAACTGCAATTTCCTGTGTAATCCGGCCTCATCAATATCCATATTAAAAGTCTGAACCGCCCACCAAGCTCGATGTTCCAACTCCACAGGCAAGTGGCAAGCTTTGCCGTACACCATACGAAACGGTGACATCCCCAAGGGATTTTTGAATGCAGTCCGATATGCCCATAGTGCATCATCAAGTCGTTGGCTCCAATCCTTACGTGATGGCTTCACACTCTTTTCCAATATCCGCTTGATCTCTCGGTTACTAAGCTCCACTTGCCCACTTGTCTGGGGGTGATAAGGTGTAGCCACCTTATGCTTGATTCCATACTTCTTCATTAGAGCTTCAATTGTCCGATTGCAAAAGTGGGAACCTCCATCACTTATAACAAATTTCGGCATTCCAAACCTGGAGAAAATATTAGAGCGTAGGAAATCTGCAACAACTCGAGAATCATTAGTCCGGGTGGCTTTTGCTTCCACCCATTTAGAAACATAATCCACACATACGAGAATGTATAAATTTCCCTGAGAATTCGGAAAAGGCCCCATGAAATCAATACCCCAACAATCAAATATTTCAACATGTATAATAGGTTGCATAGGCATCTCATCCCTAGGTCCTAAATTCCCTGTCCTTTGACATCTATCACATAAAGCACAATACATATAAGCATCTCGAAAAATAGTAGGCCAAAAGAATCCACATTCTAAAACTTTTAAAGCAGTCCTACGAGAACCAAAGTGGCCTCCACAAATTTGATCATGGCAAAAACTAAGAATAGACCTATGCTCATTCTCTGGGACACACCTCCTAATAACTTGATCAACACAATGCTTCCACAAATAAGGTTCATCCCACACATAATATCTAGCTAATGCCTTAAGTCTATTTCTAGCATGATAGGACATAAAATTCGGAAATTGCTTTGTAACAAGATAATTCACAATATCGGCATACCAAGGCTCACTTACCTCACTTACCTTGCTTACCTTGAAGAGTTGCTCGTCCGGGAAACATTCTTGGATGGCCACGGGATCCGAGTCACGCACCAATCGGCTAAGGTGGTCGGCAACAACATTGTCTGATCCCTTTTTGTCCTTGATTTCCAAATCGAACTCTTGGAGAAGCAATATCCACCTAATCAATCTCGGCTTGGCATCCTTCTTTGTCAACAAATACTTAAAAGCCGCATGGTCAGTATAAACAATAACTTTAGATTGAAGTAAGTAAGAACGAAACTTATCCAAAGCAAAGATCACGGCAAGAAGTTCTTTCTCGGTGGTGGTGTAGTTTTGTTGCGCATCATTGAGCGTCCGAGAGGCATAATAAATGGCATACGACTGCTTGTCTCTCCTCTGTCCGAGCACAGCCCCCACGGCATAGTCTGAGGCGTCACACATCAACTCGAAGGGCAAGGACCAATCCGGTGGCGCCATGATTGGTGCCGATGTCAACATGGTCTTCAACCGCTCAAAAGCTTCCTTGCATTCGGCATCAAAGTGGAAGGGCACATCCTTTTGCAACAAGGAACTCAAAGGTCGAGCTATCTTGGAGAAATCTTTGATAAATCGACGATAAAAACCTGCATGTCCAAGAAAGCTTCGAACATCCCTCACACTTGTGGGGATGGGTAAGTGACGCACAATATCTATCTTAGATTTATCAACTTCAATACCCCTATTACTAACAATATGACCGAGCACTATACCCTGATTAACCATGAAGTGACATTTTTCCCAATTAAGCACAAGATTAGTTTCCTCACATCTCCTAAGCACAAATTCTACATTTTCTAAGCATGTATCGAAATCTTCACCATAAACAGAAAAATCATCCATAAAGACTTCAATCTTAGAACCTATGAATTCAGAAAATATGTGGTACATGCATCTTTGAAACGTACCTGGAGCATTGCATAAGCCAAAAGGCATGCGGCGGTAGGCAAAAGTGCCAAAGGGACATGTGAACGTTGTCTTCTCTTGATCCTCTTCCGCAACACTTATTTGATTGTAACCACTATAACCGTCAAGAAAACAATAGAAGGAATGGCCGGCTAACCTCTCAAGCATTTGATCAATGAATGGTAATGGCATGTGATCCTTCCTTGTTGTTGCATTGAGCCTCCTATAATCGATACACACTCGGTGGCCGGTTACGGTCCTTTGCGGCACAAGCTCGTTTTCATCATTCTTCACCACCGTGATTCCACTCTTTTTTGGCACAACTTGAACCGGTGAAATCCATCTTGAATCCGAAATTGGGTAGATGACTCCAAAATCGAGCAACTTTGTCACCTCATCCTTCACAACTTGCATCATAGGTGGATGAAGACGTCGTTGACCCTCTTTGGTCGGCTTTGCTCCATCTTCAAGCAAAATTTGGTGAACACACAATGTAGGGCTAATTCCCTTGATGTCGGCTAAGGTCCACCCTATGGCCGTCTTGTGTCTTTTCAAAACTTCGATCAATCTCTCCTCTTGCTCCTTCTCTAGTGATGATGATATGATAACCGGCAATGTTTCATTCTCTCCCAAATACACATACTTCAAATGTTCCGGAAGAACCTTGAGATCTAATTTTGGAGCTTGGACAATGGAAGGAAGAAACTTGTTAGATGGAAAGAGAATTGGACTAGGGGAGGAGTAGCATACCTCGGCAGCCACCTCAAGTGATTGCACGGTTGCAAATAAGGGCGGAGACACGGCCTCGGCAGAAACTGCAATTTTGTTCCCCATGGCATCAAATCCGATTCCTTTTGCCAAGGTGAGTGCCAAGGTGTCTTGAGCTATTGTCTCCACATATTCATCTGCAAGAGCATCCACAACATCAATAGAAAAAGAATCTCGAAAAAGTTCAGGAAGAGGATACCTCATTGCATCAAAAATATTGTAACTAATGATGTCTCCATCTATTTCAAAAGTTAGTTCCCCTGAGTAGACATCAATTTTGGTCCTGGCGGTTCTCATGAATGGTCTTCCCAACAGAATGGGAATTTCTTTGTCATCTGCATCCGCCGGTTCCATGTCAATGACATAGAAATCTGCAGGAAATGTTAAACTTGCAACCTGCACTAAAACATCCTCAACATATCCCAGAGGGATCTTGTTGGAGCGGTCAGCCAATCTAATGATAATGTTATCCTTTTTCAACTCACCTAGACCTAAATCCGCATAAAGATAAGAAGACATAACATTAATCGAAGCACCTAGATCTAACATGATTTTATCAAAACTATGAGTACCAATGGTGCATGGAATCGAAAAACTCCCTGGATCCTTGAGCTTAGGTGGTAGTTTCCTTTGAAAAACCGCAGAGATGGTTTCATTCATTACCGCTACATCCTTCTCTCGTGGTAGCCTCTTGTTGGTGCACAACTCTTTCAAGAATTTCGCATACTTTGGATTTTGTTGAATGCACTCAAGCAATGGCATGTTTACTTCCACCTTCTTGAATAACTCAATCATTGCATGATCAGCTTCATCGTGCTTTGATTTAGCAAACCTGTTGGGGAAAGGGGCACGAGCATGGACATTAGTAGAAACTAAACCACTAGAGCTAGAAGACTTACCTTTCTCAAGCACGGCTTGAGTGGATTTCGGATCAGCAGGGACTGCAAGAGGCACGGCCTCTTGCACCTTCTTCTTGTCGGCAGGAACTGCCGCATGGTCATTCTTTCTCTCGGACTGAGGCACGGCCTCTTTGTCCGGCTGCTTGTCTGCATAGACCTCTTCAATATCTTCGTCATCTTGTAAACAGACATTCTCGGCTTCACCTTCCTTAGAAGGCTCCGACTTTTTCAACAAAGGCTCCTCAAAAATTCGACCACTCCTAGTTGTAACGATCTTGAATTGTCCGGCATTCGGGTTTGGCAAGGTTTGGCTCGGCAACTTACCACTTTCATGGATTTTACCCATGAAATCGATAACCTGTCCCATCTGCTTCTTGAGCTCCGTGATCTCTTTAGCATTAGCCTGTTGACCTGTCACTAAAGCTTGAGTTGCAGATGTTAAGTTCTGTTGCCCTTGAGCAAGGGACTTCAAGATTTCATCATAGTTAGGAGTAGAAGAACTAGCATTATTATTTGAACCTTGAACATTGGCATTATTAGGCACGAAATTAGAAGAGTTAGGGACAAAACCTTGAGGTACCTGAGGCCTCACAAACAAACCTGAAGGACGAGGTCCTTGACCTTGCATATTGGCCGGTTGAGCATTGTTGTTACTCCACCGAAAATTCGGATGATCTCTAATTCCAGGATTGTAAGTGTTCGAATATGGGTCATAACGTTGCTTCTGTTGTCCCATAAAGTTCAACTCCTCCTCACTCATAGCACTATTCGGACATGAATCTGTAGAGTGATCCGAAAGTGAGAAATTCCACAAGCTTGGTTGCCAAGGTTCGAACCATTGAAAGCCTTGACCAAGACATCAAGCTTCCTATCCAACGTGATCATTTGATTCCGAGCTTCAATGTCATAGACACCACCACGGCCTCCTGCCGACTTCCTTGAGTTCTTGGTGCTGAATTGACGATTGTTATCCGCCAAGTCCTCAATCAAGTTATATGCTTGCCGTCCGGTCTTGTTCATAAATGTGCATCCACATGCAGAGTCCACCATACCCTTGTTGGTGTTGTCAAGTCCCTCATAAAAAGCTTGAACTAACTCGTCCAAAGAAATTCCATGATGAGGGCACTTCCTCTGAAGTTCCTGAAACTCTTCCCATGCCTCATAGAGAGTGTCACCATCCTTTTGAGTGAAGTTCTGAATTTCCCTCCTTAGCGTCTTCGTGAGTTGCGCAGGGAAGAATTGTTTTAAGAACTTCGAGGTCATCTCATTCCAATTGGTGATGATTCCTGCAGGCAAAGAATACAACCAACGCTTAGCATCATCTTTAAGAGTAAAAGGAAATAAAAGCAGTTTTAGGCCTTCTGGAGTAAGATGATTGATGGATTGCAATCTGCAGATATCGAGAAACTCTCTAAGGTGAACATTAGGGTCCTCCATTGGTGATCCCGAGTACTTAGGCAATTGCCCAAGTAACTGAACTAGTATGGAGAAGTTGGCTTCATTAGGCACAGTGAAAGCGATGCATGAAGGTGATTCCGGGGCTGTGGGAACGAAAGCAGATTTGAGTGGTGAGTCGGTCATGTCGATGTCGGCCTTGTCTTCCTCACAATCAATTTCGGATTCGGATGAAGATGAAGATTCGGAATGGATCCGAAATGGAGGAGGAGGGTCTTGCTGTAATATCCCACATCGGCCAAACGGAGAGGGGTTATATGCTGTATATGTACATGCCCACCTCCAATCTAACACGAGGCCTTTTGGTGGCTCAGCGGCTTCGGAGGGGATGGGTACTCCGAGGTTAAGCATGTTGATGCTAGAGCAATCCCAGGATGGGTGACCTACTGGGAAGCTGCTCCTGAGCTGCCGGAAACAAAACCGTGAGGGCCGGTGGGCCCAAAGCGGACAATATCGTGTTACGGCGGAGCGGGTCATGGGATGTGACACTTGCTCTTCAAATTCCAAAGGTCCAACCGTGCTACTTGATGCTTCTTTTTGCTTCTTTCTTTGGTTTTTATAAGCACGGTCAATCTCGGGATTTAATGGAACAAGAGCTCCTTGTGAAGACGAACGAGTGAGTCGTGGTTGCATGCACGTCTAGTACCTGAAAAACCAATCGGCCAAGATCAAGTTAGTATGCATGAGTATAAAACGAAATCACAAGCAAGAAACTAGATTAAGCAAAGGAAAACAAAACAAATTCGAAAATCTAGAGAAAAATTTCGAAATAAATTAAATACAAAAATCATACATGGCACCAATCTTTTAAGATTACAAATTCATACAAGCTTATTTTCGAGTCGCTACTAAAACACTTAAATAAATAATGATTCTAGATGGTAAGACACGGTGGACGTGCGGCCTGGATATTGATGTTTCGATCACAAGCTTGAAGCGTTGTTTCTAAATGTCAATAGCTCAATCCAGAGATAGTGAACATGGTAGGACTCGTTTAGTGAGCAATGAGAACTCCATCACCGAGATGTATGTCCTCAAGGCTCTTGAGATCCAATTTTGGTCCCATGCACCAGAGTAATAGAAGG
The DNA here is from genome assembly GCA_009720345.1 of Fragaria iinumae. NCBI lineage: Eukaryota > Viridiplantae > Streptophyta > Magnoliopsida > Rosales > Rosaceae > Fragaria > Fragaria iinumae. The sequence goes on along the minus strand of CM019117.1, from coordinate 15,610,171 downwards.
AGCGTACCAATGTACTCAGCTAGCAACAAACTTATGAACCAAACATGACTCCAAGTGTTAATAAAAGCCGCCCACAACCTCATGCAAACCCGAGGGTAAACAAGAAGGGTTAAGGCTAGAATTAACAAAAGGGATCCTACCTATTCCTGTGTAGTACAACCTACAACATTATTCATACAAGTATTAAAGTAGAAAGACAAAAATAAAACACAGTTACATCATATACAAATTTATGGTTTAACTTTACAAATATAAAAATATAGACATATATACAATGCAAATTTTGACAATTAAAAAGATCGAGGATCCCGAAGGATCCCCGGCAACGGCGCCATTTGATAAGACGTATTTGCACACGCATCAATTAACCCTGTCAACAAATCAATCGTAGTATAAAGCAAGCAGGGATCGTTCTAAACCGGGGATCCAACTACAGGGTAGATCCATCTAATCTAATGTAAATATCGAAATAAGCATATAGGTTTAAAGGTTTTATGATTTCGGAAAAGACAAGAATAATAAATCCTAAATTACTTCTATACATATATACACGTGATCAACCAACATTCATGCAAACTCAACCAAACAACCATGTAAGAATAAAGAAGACAATTCCTAATCTCATTTAAGTCTACACCGTGAGCAATTATACAACCTAAATTTGATATGCACATAAGTTCCTACGTGGTTCCTATGACATAGACCAACTTAGAATTAGACTACGGGTTTCATTCAACATCGCGACACAACAAGCTCGGCTACGTGCTCTACTTATCGGTCACACACATAAACTAATCATGCAATTACGTATCACATAAAGAATTGATGTGTTTAAGCACTAGTCCAAATCAAACATAGGTAGAAAATCGGTGAAAAACAAAGACAATGCAACTTATCAACTACGTGTATCAAAGTCGAACTTTGGATGATTAACACATGCAATATCAACTACTTGTATCAACTACACATGATAATGTAATATAGCACCGAAAATCTTAAAGTATTTAGACATTAAACTCACGGCATAATACCTAAAATCATTGATTAAAAATTGAAAACTTTAATTCAAAACATGGTTCAAAAGTACTTCTATCTCATAGACAAGAATCGAAGTATACTTAAGCAAAAATCTAAAACAAACATAAACGAGAACAAACACATAGCAATCCGAAAATAAAAGATGGAATTCACTCTCAAAATATCCCTACGTGTTCTATTCTTCGAGTGAGCGGAGTCCTAGGCTACTTGCTTTGGACAAATGCTGAAGGTGGGATCGGATTGTGGTGTTTGGAGATTGATGGAGTTTCGGCAAAGACTTTGGTGTTATTTGCACGGGTTGATGATCCCCTTCTGTCCTTGAAGTCGTGCTTTATATAAAGGAAAAACCCTAGAGAAGTCAGCCACAAAGCCTAAACCAAGTTGGTTTAGGATTCCTAGTTCTTCTCAATTTCGGCCGAATGACCTCCGTCTGAAGATTACGTCATAAATTCCTCTAGAAAATAGATATTGAGATGACTCCAAGTGATTTGGAAACTAGACTCCCGTAGCTTTCTATCCATATATGGCACGTTTTCTGATTCATTGTGAGCTGTCCTGGAGAGTCCGTTGAAGTTGGCAGACGTGCATAGGAATTCTCCCGATTTGATCCGGATTCTGCTGAATTTAAATCTTCTTCTCCATATTGGACTTGGTTTGGGCCTCTCCTTCATGGACTCGGCTTCGAGGAAAGATGGAATCCTGATTAAGACATGAATCCTGAGTAAACAAGGATTTCAAATACTTAGCACAATTTTAACACCAAATTCTTCAATTCCGAAATTACTATGTGTTTTAACACTCAAACCTACATATTTCTACTTTAAGCAATTATTCTACACTAAACACAAATATAAAGCTAAATCAACTAAATAAGAGTTAACAAAGGGAAAATAAAGGGTATAAACATATTAAGAACGTCACACTTTGTGCTCCTATCAGGTCGTTTTTCGGCCTTTGTAGGTGCAGCATGGCTTGGACCTCAACGAGTTTGCGAATCATGAGTTAGTGATGCGCCTTAAGATCGTCTTGGAGGTTTTGGTCGAGTAGCCTATTGATGTTAGAACGATGTTGGCTAGCGAGACGATGCTTAAGGAAGCTTCAACAGGCTCGATTTGGATCAGTGTTTTTCGGATTTGATATGAGTACTTTGAATCCATGTAGGAGAAGATGTTTTGGCTGAAGGATTGTTTCTTGTCGGTGGGCTAGGTTTGTTCAAGAGGTGGTGAGTTTCGACGTCCACTAGCGGCGGCTAGGGTTCCGGTACCGTGATGGAGGCATTGTGAGTGCTGCGGTTTGGAGCTATGTTTGGGTTTGAGTGCTTTGGGTTGGGTCTTGTTGTAGGCCCACATTTTTTTTTTTGATAGTTTTCGTCTAATAATGCTCAACCATTTGGTTAGTGTAATGGGTCTTGGCCTTATATCTCTTTTTCATTAGTTAGTACACGGTCTAATCAGTCTAACCCAATTACACCAGTATTGATGTACACCATAAAGGTCTCTAGGCAGATATACTATTGAGTTAAATTATGTGCTATCTTTGTTCAAGGTATATGAGTCTTTATGAGTCATTATCAAATGTGCAATCGGTGCACTAGTTACCTGAGAAGTTGATGTAATAAGTGATATTCAGATCCTTTAAATTGAGACAGAGAGCTCGTTGATTTATATGATTTTTTCGATCAATGGAGTTATCTATTACTCCATTTCCCTTATAAAAAAAGCTTTCCATCCAAAATGTGGTGCAAGATGACGAGAATGTATAAGTTAGACGGAGAAAGATCAATTGAAATATGTAGATAGCAAATTGGGACGTTTCACTAGAGTCACTCTTTTACAAATAAAAAAAAAAAAAAAAAAAAAGCTAGTGTTTCCCTCTTTTCTTGATTCAATCTCAAGGCTGGAGCACTCCATTCAGGCACCTTTAAAAACTAGTGGCACCGCAATTTGACTCTATGATCAAAATTAAGCACTGGGTACTCACCAAGTTCGGATTTTTGAATTCATACAGGCTGCGCCTTTGATTTTGTTGCTTTCAGAAAACCCAACTCAAGTTTGGGCGAATTGATTGGTAATTTTGCTGATTTCTTCTGATGTTAATTCTTATATTCTTCCAACTTAAGAATTGGGTTTCTGAAAAGTTGGCTTCTTTACTAGTATTGGTCGCTGAATTAGTGAATATGATATGGTTGGTGTTGGGGTTGGGGTTTAGGGTTCTATTATCTGGGATTGGGAGCTTTAAGGGTTTGGCTTTTCAATTTTCGCTTCTATTATACGAATGTGAGTTTATTAGTAATTACTCAAACTGTGAGAGTTTTGCATTCTGTGTATTGAGTTTGCAAGGCCACCAGAAATTTTCTTTTCAACTTTGATGGACTTGATAGGATGCATTTCCTCAATCTTTGGTGGCAAGTTTCCGTAGTGTTGTTAATGTATTTGAAGTGATGTTCTGAATTTGATTCATCATTTTTGTACAGGGCACCCATATGTCTTGAGAGCATTGTGCAGGCTGTATGTTAAACAAGGGACAGAGTGCTTACACAAATTGTTGCTATTGCTGTATGAGAATAAGCAGAGCGTGTTGAAATGGCAAACAGCAAGTACGAGTACGTGAAGTCATACGAAGTTGAAGATGAGATCTTCTCGCCTAATTTGATTGTTGTTCGAATTGATGGACGTGATTTTCAAAGGTGCTTACCCCTCCCTGACTCGTAGCCACCTTCCCCACCAATTTGCATGCTTCCCTTTCTCTGTATGCGTTGGAGGTTGCGATAATGACATTCAATTTTTTCCTCTTATCAAGGTTTGCAGAAGTGCATGCGTTTGAGAAACCAAATGATGTGGTAGCATTGAATTTGATGAATTCATGCGCAGTTCGTGTTTCGGAGGAGTTTCCAGATGTCGTTTTTTCATATGGATTCAGTGACGAGTACAGGTACTTTGAGTGTAATGTAGGCGTCTTATTTTCACTTGTTGTATGAGAGTTTCACTGGGATATTCTGACATGTTCCTTAATGGTTGTAGCTTTGTCTTCAAGAAGACGTCCAAGTTTCACCAGAGGCGTGCAAGGTTTTAATACTCAACCTTCTAGAGTTCTTCTCTTATTGTCTCTGATGTATGTTAGTGTTGTACCAATGTCTATTGTGCATGTTTCCTTCTTTGTTTGTACTTGTTGTCATTTTAATCACACCATATTTTGCAAATTATCCATGCAGCAAAGTAGAGTCCATTATAGTATCTTTCTTCAGCTCAGTATATGTGATGAAATGGAGAGAATTCTTCCCTCATAAGGAGTTAAGATACCCTCCCTCTTTCCATTCAAAGGTTATACCCTGTGGTACAATAGAAGTTCTTCAGTCATATTTTTTGTGGAGACAAAACGATTGTAAGTAGTTCCGTAAGGGTGCTTTCAGTATGTCTATAAATGTACAGTAGTCATCCCAGTTGATAAGCCTGACTATAGAAAACTTCCTGCGAAATTTTGCATTTACATGCTGTATGACTTGTAAATTGCAGGTCATACAAATAACCTGCAGAATACTTGCCTATGGGAGCTAATTAAAGGTGGAAAGACTGAATGCAAAGCACTAGAGTTACTAGAGGTGGGGAGATTTAATGATCAGTACTTGAATCTTCATATGCTAAGTACTGCAAAATCTATAGCAGTGTTTAATATGTTCGCCTAATTTTCCTTCCAATTTATATTCTTCATTTGCGGTTTCCTATCTCACATATTGTGGGCTTTCAGTGTTTTCTTTTCGATCTTCCATACTTACCCAAAAAGTCTAATGATTTGGGAAGACCTATTGGATAGGAAGCTGTTTTCTTTTGCTCTGGGATGTGGTTATATCTGTTTTAATATAATAAAATTTAACTTTATATTTGTTATTAATTGTAACACTGTGGATGTATGTATTCAATCTGCAGGGCACCAGTAAAGAAGAGAAAAACGACCTTCTTTTTGAAAAGTTTGAGATCAATTACCAGAAGTTGGATGAAATGTTTCGTCAAGGATCCTGCATTTTGAAAACTGAGGTTATCTTCTATCCAGTAGTCAAAGGTTTTATTTTTCGTCTTAGAGTTGCTTCATTTCTATGCAGCTAAAAGGGTCTACAGTTGCTTTTACCCTAGTATCCTAGTATTATGATACTATGGTGCACCTAGTTTTCATCGGGATCTTTGTTGATGTTTTTAAGCTATCCTGTGCAGAATTTTGGTTGTATACTGAAAATGACATATTGAGATCTATGAAGAGATGGCTGGTAGTATTTGTTCGTTGACTGCTAATTATACTATGGATTTTGAAAGCTACTATCTGCAAATCTGGCTATGATTCCTAAAGTTTAACTTCAATTTTTGAAAAGCATTTGAGTGTCTTTATTGATAAAAAAAATATTATTTTTATTTTAGGTTGAGAAAAAATACGGATTTTTTTTTTCCAGTTGAATTCCGATCACTATGATAATGAATCTATACTTCTTCTATTATAGTATAGTGATATGTCTGCTTTTTAATTTTGTGTGCATTCTATTTATGTCTGGATTTAGTTGGCTTCTTTTTTGAGAAGAGATGTAGCTAGCTTCTGACTTCTCATGCTGAGACCTCCATCCTACATTGTTCAGGTGATAGACGTAGTGAAGCACAATGAGAATGGTTCTCCAGTTCGGAGACTTAGGAAAAAGTTAAGAATAGTTCATTCAAAGAATATAGCAAGTATAAGCTTTTGGAACAAGCACAAAATTCTTCTGAATGAGCTCGGTAATTTCGCAAAGGACATTGGAAAAGTTGAACCGGATTTTCTCAGGTCTTTCCAGTTTGATAAAAAATTGATGCCATCGACTTGGATTGTCATTAGAATTGATGGTTGCCATTTCCACAGGTAAACTATCACTCGGGTGATAAGTTACATAGAATAGACTTTAGAGTTGCTGCAGTTAGTGTATATATTTTCTCTTGGACTGCTACTTTTCAAGGGAAGGTGGAATGACTCGTTGATAATGTCCCAATTCTCTTATAAGTGGGCACAGTTTAAGCACCATGTCCTTGTTATTCACCTGTTAAAGAAATCAGACTGCCGTTTTCTTATTAACTTTTTGCTCATTCATCAAGTAGCGAGGAGCCAGAGAGTTAAGTTAGTTTCAGCTTTATCTATTTGATAAGCACAATCCTTGTCCTACTAAATGAAAAATAGCTTATCAGTTAGCTGAGGATAATCAAGTTTTCTACAAGGATTCATGCAATTTATAGTTTTATGTTAGCCTGCTAAAACTTAGGAATAATCACTTTGGGCATTTGGCAGGTTTTCTGATGTTCATGAATTTGTGAAGCCAAATGATGAGCAGGCTCTCAACCTTATGAATTCATGTGCAGTGGGTGTGGTAAAAGAGTTTCAAGACACAGTGTTTGCCTATGGCGTCAGTGATGAATACAGGTACAAAATAAATTCTTCTTTTAGCTGAGTATTGTGATTTTGCATCTCTAGTCTCATTGTTTTTGTTATTTGCAGCTTTGTTTTGAAGAAAGACTCTCATTTCTATCAAAGACGAGCAAGGTTTTTTTTCTATTATCCTTTTTATTGTTCCTAGATGTACATGCTAATAAAGACTTTGTGTGGGAGCATATTTAAGTGCATTTGGAGACTGAAGGCAACCAGCCAAGCACTATAGAAAATTCTTGGTTAAGGGAGTCCATTATGATGCAAGAGCTTCTTCTGGAAGTTGATGAAAAGTCCAGCAATCCCAATATTAAGCTGATCAAGAAGGTCAACTGCTAATAGTAGATTTTCATGATCAGAAATTACTCTGTGGTTCGGGACTTAAGATGATTATTGTCCGTGCTCAGCTGTAGGTTAATTCTTCTAAAGTCTAGTTTAGCAAAGTAAAGTCTTTAAGCCACACTTGCTCTCATGCCAGGAAGGTGCTTCTCCTAATGTAGTGATCTTTCATTATGTGATAAAACTAAAACAGGTCTTGCGAAAATGGTTTTCCTTTGAGCATTTTTTGTCAATACTTTGAAGTTTTGAATACATTTCAGTGGAAGGAAAGGCCTGGGCTTAAAAACTTATTTCAAAAAATACTGTTCCTAGACCTCTCCCGGGTGTTACTTTTGTGTTGGGGCATTGACATGTGGTGATATTTTTAAAATAAATCATTAAATCCAAATGGCCTTTTTTTTTTTTCTTTTTTCCTTACAGTTGCTAATAGTCTTCAGCTTTTGCAGTGAAATAGTATCTGTCATGGTGTCACTCTTTACTTCCTTGTACGCAATGAAATGGAAACGTATCTTCCCTGAGAGAGATTTGAAATACCCTCCTTATTTCGATGGCCGTGCTGTGTGCTATCCATCAACTGAAATTCTTCGAGATTATCTGGCTTGGAGACAAGTTGATTGTGAGTATTTCATCTACAAATTTCAGAATAGGAAATGATAAAATAAGAGGATAACTCTTTCAGTTTATAAATAATAAGAGCTATAGAAGCAGAACATATTCAGCTTGTTTAAGGCTGGCTTCTGATAAACTAGAAATATCCACACACCCCAGGGATGGTTTTTTTGTTTTTCTTCCCCCAATTCACTGTTATTTATAATTTGATAGTTTTACCCTTTTTAATTAATTTGGTTCTCAAAAACCTTAATATATGGTGGGTATTTGTGTAAAATATGTTATGGTTGACAAAGACTCTAATCTTAAAATATATTATGATACATACCATATATATGTATATACACATACACACACTTCAGTTCATATGACTTGATATCTGGGTTGCAGGCCATATCAACAATCAATACAATACTTGTTTTTGGCAGCTTGTTAAGTCTGGAAAGAGCAAAAGTGAAGCTCAAAATTTTCTGAAGGTATTTCACCTATGCAGTCTTTTCGTATATAATTTCTTGACCATGTATCAATCCTCCACTTTTATCAACCTCATATGTTTCTGCACTATATCAAATTATTTTCTTATAAAAATTGTTTGCAGTGATCTTATTTTGCTCTTTTTCATTATTTTATTAGTGTCTCTTTATTTTTCATTCTAGTGTCTATGTATATATTTGCACTTTTTCCCGAGAAAACTATCTACCCATTTTACCTGTTTGATGTACACCAACTGACCGTGTCAAATACATGGCCATGCTATGCATTACATATTTACATCTCTGATGTATTTACTTCAGAATCCATTACAGTAAGAAAGCTTTTCATGATAGGCCTGCCTTGTTTAAACTTTGTTCTCCAGGGTACTCTAGCAGGTGACAAAGATAAACTGCTTAAGCAATTTGGTACTGACTACAGCGAATTGCCTGTCATGTTCCGCCAAGGTTCATCCATTTTCTGGGATGAGGTTTCTTTCTATCCTTATTGAACATGAATATTCCACTTGCAATATCTCTTTAGTGTATGCTTTCAAGGAAACAGCTACCACCTATTCATCTTACTCAGTTCACATGATAAAGGAAAGAGAACCATGGGTCAAGATCATACATTCTAGCCTGGACTATTTAGTTCGGATTCTCTGGGTGAAACCATGGGGATGCGAGTTGAGAATATCCGAGTGACATGGTCAATTGATTTATGTGTGATCTATTTGATACCAGTGCGACATTTCCTAATATTAGGGCTGGTATTGACCTGATAGTCTTTTACTATAGTTAAGGAACTTTAATGGACTAGCTTTTCCCAATAGGTTATAACATGGTAGAATGTAGTTTTCCCTTGATCTGCAGGTCTCTGATATCACTCGTTTATTTTCTCAGAAAAAAGAAGTTGTTGAACATTGCAATATTATTGAACCAAGCTTTTGGTGTGCACACCCAACAATTCTTAACACATAACCATGGACGCTGGAGGCACTGGATAAAGATTTTTCATATCGATATACGTCTCTACCAATGACATGACTCAGATTTTACTGAAGTGATGCAATTTTACAGAGATTGAAGACTCCTAGTAAATTAGAAATTGATCGAGGAAGAAAAGATTCCTAGTTGCACTTTCTAAGTTAAACACATAGACAAAAGGACTTTTCGTGTTTGTGTGTATATTTGTAACCATTGCAAGAAATCAGGGTGTGAAGGGATGTGTGGTTACTTAAAAATCCAACAGATCTGTTCTCGTTATGTTTGTAGCCAGAATAAGGTTGACTAGTAACTAGATAATTCATCACAACCCGACGCTCCTTCAGTATTTATACATGCAACCCGAAGACAATCACTAGCTGCTTGTGCCCTCTTATCACAGAACAGTTTCTACACCAATAGAACCCTCATGTTTCAATTTTCTAGAATAGCCCACTGTCAAGTAAATCTCTTCTACTTGAATGAGGACTTTCATTTTACAGATGGTATAGAATCATTAGAATGTGCCTTTCTCTGCATCTCAAACATTATAGAAATCGTACGAAAGTAAATAAGACAAGTAAATGGTTTTGGTTACGTGTAGCTGTCATTGTTTTCTTATTATACATGACAATAGGAAAAGTGTCCTCTGCCCACTAAAGAAAACAAGGGGAAATGACCGTCTTTTACCAAGAATTTCAGAAAACAAAGGATACATAGCATATAGCATCCACTTGATATTTAGTGAATCCGGTAGAACGTTATATAGCGCTGATTGGTAATCAGAGTAAAGAGGAAGATGTAGATTGAATAATGGCTACATCACAGTTGCTAGCACTGTGTATTACTATGTTCTTGTTGTCTGTGGTTGCTAGTACATCAGCAGTAGTACCCATGACAAAGCCTGGTTGTTCATCGCATTGCGGAGATGTTGAGATCCCATATCCTTTTGGGATTATTGAACCAGGTTGTTACATTGACGAATGCTTCCAACTACTCTGCGAATACTCCTCCGGGCATGGCAAGCCTTTCTTGAACCGCACGCATCTGGAGGTGTGGGAAATTTCTGTTGCAGATGGCACAGTAAGGGTTACATACCCGATCACCTTCTCTAATTGCAGTTCCAACCTAAACAACGCTGTCAAGACATTCACATTAGAGGGAAGCCCTTTCCGGTTCTCCCTGGAAAATAGGTTCACTTCAGTCAGTTGCGGAGGAATTTCCCTGATGACTATTGATGGGTCTCCAGTTGGTGGTTGTGTGTCTATTTGTGACAGGTTTCCTTATGTTCCTATTAGAATGCTAAGCAATAATGATTGCTATGGTACGAATTGCTGCCAGACCACAATTCCGCACAATCTAATTTACTTCGACACTAGTTTTCAGAAGTTTGATAATAGAGAAATTGAAAGTTTCTGCACTTATAGATCAGGACTGGTTTATGTCAAATTCCATAAACATTTCCCCAACTGGTGAAATACTTGACCCCATCCCTGTACGACTGGAGTGGAACTTGCTGAACTATTCACCTCCTGCTGCAAGTGATTCATCGTCGACCTACTGTGAAAATGTACATATACTTTAACGCCCGTAACAATGGCTACTCGATGTTTCTGTTGAGATATATATCCCCCATCGGGAAAAATGGGACATTGCCTGTGGTTAATAAGGGTTTGGGTCACTCCATCCATTACCAATTGGTTTTGGATGTGAACCCCAGACTACTTTATCATGGTATCAGAGCAGGTTACCACGTGTGAAGCCTAAATGTCACACGAACTCCACGTCACCCCAAATGTTGTCCACATGTTAGGCTTGAAGATTCGCCACACGTGCGGGGGCGTGTTGAGATATATATCCCACAGTACTTGAAGGAAACCCTCTCTCACATTTGTTTTGTTATCAACTACTCTACACTCTCAACTTGGAGTGGACACTCTTCTCTACTTAGAAGATGAATGTTTCTCTCTTGAAAGAAATGTTTGAGATGCATGAGATGCATGAAATGAGCAAATGACTCTCCTTTTATAGGCTAAGGAGGAACCATCTAGACCTCTCATTTGTGCTCTCCCAATAAATGGTACTTCATGAGTCATCCTGTAGCTCATGCCTTGACTATAACCCTAAAACCATTCATGTAACCTTGTGTAACTCATGTAACATTTGTGTAACTCATGTAACCTTTGTGTAACTCATGTAACTTATGTAACTCATGAAACCTTTCATATTATTTTCATTACTATTTTATTTATTTTGGTCTGGATATTATAACAATCTCACACTCCAGACCAACCCAGAGACATACGCGGCAAGACTTCTACTTGAAGTCCATCCCAGTGGACTTGCTGCAATACTCCAACTTCTGTTGTGGCACAACCTTAGTCAACATATCTGAAGTATTCTTGTTGGTGTGAATTTTCCTCAACTGTAAAAGCTTCTTTGACACTATATCTCGTATCTAATGATAACGTAGATCAATGTGCTTAGTGCGAGGGTGATAAACTGAATTTTTACTCAAGTGAATTGCACTCTGACAATCACAATGCACCATATACCTTTCTTGCTTCACACCCAACTCCTGAATGAACTTTTGCAGCCATATCATTTCCTTGCCTGCTTCGTTTGCCGCTATGTACTCGGACTCAGTGGTGGATAAGGCAACACACTTCTGTAACTTAGACTGCCATGATACAGCTCCCCCACAAAATGTAAATAAGTACCCAGAAGTGGACTTTCTGTTATCAAGGCCCCCAACTAAATCTGCATCTATGAAACCCTCCAAAACGGGTTCGGATCCACCAAAAGACAAGGACAACTTTGAGGTGCCCCTCAAATATTTGAGTATCCACTTAACAGCTTCCCAATGCTCTCTGTCAGGGTTAGATAAATATCTACTAACAACTCTAACTGCATGAGCAATATCTGGACGAGTACATACCATGGCATACGTAAGACTACCGGCCAACAGCTGATGAGTAAGGGACACCTGCCATTTTGTCTTTCTCCTCTTGTGTAGTTGGGCATAATAATCTACTTAACTTGAAGTGATTACCTAGAGGTGAGCCCACTGACTTGGCTTCTTTCATGTTGAACCTTTCAAGCACCCGTTCAACATACCTCTCCTGTGACAACCATAATTTATTTGTCTTCCTATCACGGGTAATCTCCATGCCCAAAATCTGCTTAGCTGGACCTAAGTCTTTCATATCAAAAGACTTTGATAAATCTGCCTTCAACTTGTGGATCATAGAAACGTCTTGCCCCACTATCAACATATCATCAACATAAAGCAACAAAATTATAAATTTACCTCTAGTGAACCGTTGAATGTACACACATGGGTCTGCATCAGTTCTTTTGTATCCATGACCCACCATGAATGAGTCAAACTTCTTGTACCATTGCTTGGCGCTTGCTTCAGCCCATACAAACTTTTCTTTAGCTTGCAAACCATGTGCTTCTTGCCCTCGACCTCAAAACCTTCTGGTTGCTCCATGTATATTTCTTCCTCCAAATCACCATGTAGGAATGCCGTTTTTACATCTAACTGCTCCACCTCAAGATCCATGCTAGCTGCCATGCCCAAAATAACTCTGATAGATGTCATTTTGACAACTGGTGAGAAGATCTCATCAAAATCTACTCCTTCCTTCTGCCCGAAACCTTTGACAACCAAGCGAGCCTTGAACTTTGTCAACTGTTCATTCTCGTCCCTCTTCAACTTAAACACCCATTTGTTTTTTAGTGCTTTTCTGCCTTTAGGAAACTCCACCAACTCGTAGGTGCCATTTTTCAACAAGGACTCCATCTCAGACTTCATAGCTAATATCCACTTGTCGTCGTCTGCATGAGTTTTCGCCTCCTCAAAGCATTCAGGCTCTCCATCACCAGTCAACAGAATGTATTTGGAATATGGATTATCTCCATCACTAGTGAGCAAAATATATTGAGAAGAAGGATACTTGGTACTTGGCTTCAGCACTCTATGAGATCTTCGAACTTGTGCTTTTCTTGTTGCTGCTCTTGATTAGGCTCTTCCTGATTAGGCTCCCCATGATCATGATCATCCTGAACCTGATTCTCCTGGTCATCATTTGCAGCACCTGCAGCTTCTGGTTCTGCTGTATCAGGAACGTCTTCATTAACCATTTCTTGAGGTTTGTTAGACTCTTCTTGGAGCGGAGACGAGTCATAAGTGAGACGCTCTGCATTTTCTAGTATGTCCTTGTCAAAATTTGCAATAGTCTGATCCTCATGGAACACCACATCTCTGCTTCTGAATAACTTCTTGGTTATTGGATTCCACAACCGGTAGCCCATCTCTTCATTACCGTACCCAAGAAAGATGCACGGCACGGCCTTGTCATCTAGCTTCGATCTTTTCTCCTTTGGAACATGTGCAAATGCTTTGCACCCAAATACCTTCAAGTGAGAATATGAAGCTCTTCTACCGGTCCACACACTCTCTGGAGTCTCCAAGCCCAACGGTACACATGGTGTTCGGTTGATGAGGTAACATGCGGTTGTCACTGCTGCGCCCCAAAACTCTTTCGCCAGGTTAGCTGTCTTTAACATGCTTCTCACTTTCTCCAAGATGGTGCGGTTCATCCTCTCTGCTACACCATTATGTTGTGGGGTGCCAGGAACTGTCTTTATGTGTCTAATGCCATGCTTCGAACAATAACCTCTAAACTTGTTCGAAGTGTACTCTCCACCATTATCACTGCGGAGACACTTGAGGGTTCGTCCCGTCTCCCTCTCGACCATGGCATGGAGCTCCTTGAAGGTTTGAAACATCTGGTCTTTTGATTTCAACAAATACACCCAAACCTTTCGTGAAACATCATCAATAAAAGTGATAAAATATTTGCTATGACCTAGTGAATCAACTTCCATAGGACCACATATATCCGAGTGTACTAGATCTAAAACATTCTCTTTCTTTGTAAATGTATTAGCAAAACTAACCTTATGTTGCTTACCAAATAAACAATGATCACAAGATTCAAGTGAGGTACCTTTGGGAAAGGGAATAAGAGACTTTTTTGCCAGAACTTACAATCCCTTCTCACTTACGTGGCCTAACCGCTTGTGCCATAGACTTGAAGAAGAGTCATCCGTGACATTCAACTCCCCTTTGCATATCTTGCCATATGTCTTGTAGAGGGTGCAACACAACTTCCCTCCAGCCACCACTAGTGATCCTCGGGTAAGCCTCCACTTTTGTTCTCCTCCGTGATGATGAAAACCTTCTCGATCAAGCACGCCGGTTGACATCAAATTGAGACGTAGGCCCGGAACATGTCGAACATCTTTCAACATCAGCTTGTTGCCCAAATCGGTCTCAATGCATACATCTCCAATTCCTGCAATCTTGGAGTAGCCTTCATTGCCCATCTTTACAATCCTAAATTCTCCACCTCTATATGTAGAGAAGAACTCCTTATTTGGAGTGGCATGGAAAGAGGCTCCGGAATCAACGACCCATGGAACACCGGGAGTATCGTCATGAACATGTAGGCATTCTCCTTCAAGGCAAAGGAACTCATACACATCATTGCACACGGCAGCGGTTGTGTTCCTTGTGTCATCCTTTGGTTGAGAACTGCCTTCTCGCACCTCCCTTGAATCCTTTTTCAACTTGTGACAATTTTTCTTCATGTGCCCAAAAATGCCACAATGATGGCACTTTCCGTTGAACCTCATTCTGGATCGGCTTACACTCCTTCCATGACCTTTGGGTCCTCTACTCTTGCTCCTTCCTCTGTTCTCCGCCACGAAGACTTGGCTATTGTCGGAGCTTGAGGCTTTTCTCCTTGTCTCTTCATTCAACAAGTTACTTTTGACATTATCCATAGTCAATTTACCATCAGGAGCAGAGTTACTTACAGTGATGACAAAAGTCTCCCAATTGTCCGGCAACGACCCCAACAACAACAGTGCTTGTAATTCATCATCGATCGCCATCCCCATGGTTGTCAATTGATTAATTGTACTTTGGAAGTTGTTTAGATGCTCGGTGACCCTCACGCCATCACTATACTTCATGTTGACAAGCTCTTTGATTAAAAAGGCTTTCTTGGCGGCGGTCTTCTTCTCAAACAAGGACTCCAACTTCTTCCATAACTCGTGCGCATCGGTTTCGTTGGCTACATGGTGGAACACACTATCGTCCACCCACTCCCGAATATGACCGATCGCCTTGCGGTTCATCTTCTTCCAATTAGCATCCGAAGTCCCTTCCGGCTTAGCCTCGACTCCTTCGATGGGCTCATGCAAATCTTTGCAATAGAGGATGTCCTCCATTCGCGGCTTCCATGTAATCCAATTTGAGTGGTTGAGTCGCACCATGGTACTCTTTGAACCTTCCATTGTAACACCTACGCCCTACGAACCAAGGGCTCTGATACCACTGTTGGGAAAATAATATAATGGAAGTAACAACTCAAAACCACACAAAGGATAAATATGCAAAGTTGTAAAAGATAGAGGAAATGGAACACCGGATATAACGTGGTTCGGCGATGTGCCTACGTCCACGGGGCAGCAATAACAAGAACTTCCACTATGAAATAATGGGTACACGAGATACACAACTTCAAGAACAGTACTTGAAGGAAACCCTCTCTCACACTTGTTTTGCTATCAACTACTCTACACTCTCAACTTGGAGTGGACACTTTTCTCTACTTAGAAGATAAATGTTTCTCTCTTGGAAGAAATGCTTGAGATGGATGAGATGCATTGAATGAGCAAGTGACTCTCCTTTTATAGGCTAAGGAGGAACCATCTAGACCTCTCATTTGTGCTCTCCCAATAAATGGTACTTCATGAGTCTTCCTGTAACTCATGCCTTGACTATAACCCCAAAACCATTCATGTAACCTTGTGTAACTCATGTAACCTTTGTGTAACTCATGTAACCTTTGTGTAACTCATGTAACTTATGTAACTCATGAAACCTTTCATATTATTTTCATTACTATTTTATTTATTTTGGTCTGGATATTATAACAGATTTAAGTGCCTCTATAAATGCACAAGTTTAGAGCTATTGAGTTCATAATCTATTTCTACATTGTCTATGAAAATCAGATAACAATGAGTGCCACAAATAAATTATCCTGGGATGTTTACATGCCAATTGCCTTCTCCACTACAGTATCACGATGAAGTTTCAAGTAATGTGTCTGCACTCTCTATAGCTTTAATTTGATTTTGATTTCATTTTTTGTTTCCTCAGAACACTGTTAATGATAAATAACTAAATGTATAGGCTACTAATTGCACATCACATAACACCCTACATATTATCTCACTCCTAGAATCATATAACTGTTGCGCTATGTACAAGAAGAAGCAATATCTTACTGATGACCAAGTTATCTTTTCCACTTTTATTGTCTGATTCAGTTGTGTGCTGCACCCTTGGTATATCCTTTCTAATCTTAGTGGCACGGTGGTTGAAAAGGGTCATCAAGAAATGGAAACAGAAAAAGAGCAGGGAGTAGTTCTTTAAACAAAATGGTGGTTTACTGTTGCAGCAACAATTATCTACCGGCAAAGAGCAGGGAGTAGTTCTTTAAACCGTAAGTGTTTTAGTATAGCGGGTTGTCGACTAAATCTCTTCTACTTGAGGACTATTTCTCCTTACAGAGAATATCGAATGAGGGTATGTGTTCATTCCCATGGTTATTTAGATCCCAAGAAAGTAACGAGAGTAAATTGTTTTCGACTTTTGGTTATGCTATCCTGCCGTTGTTTTCTTTCAACCGTATGACAAAGCATATAGTGTATAGGACAATAAGAAAAGTTTCCTTTACACACTTGAGAAAACAAGGGAAAATGACTGCCGTATTTTCCAAGAAAATAACACCTACTAAACCGCCAAGAATCTAAGAAAACAAGGCACATCTAGTATAGCACATTAATCAGAGAGCGGAAGAAGTGGATTGAAAAATGGCTACACTGCAGTTCCAAGCACTGTCTATTACTGTGTTCTTGTTGTCTATGAGTACCGGTACTTCAACACCGCTAGCATCAGAAGCAGTAGCACACTTGTTAGCACCAATGACAAAGCCTGGTTGTTCATCGCATTGCGGAGATGTTGAAATCCCATATCCGTTTGGAATTGAACCAGGTTGCTACATTAATGAATGGTTCCAAATACTCTGCGAATACTCCACTGCCCATGCCAAACCTTTCTTGAACCTCATGCATCTGGAGGTGTGGGAAATATCTATTGCAGGCACGATAAGGGTCACAAACCCAATGATCTTCTCTAATTGCAGTCAGTCCAGTCACAACCCGCTCAATGCTGTCCGGACATTCACACTAGAGGGAAGCCCTTTCCTGTTCTCAAACAATAACAGGTTCACTTCAATCAGTTGCGGTGGAACTGCCCTGATGATGACCTCAGATGGAGATCCAGTTGGTGGTTGCTTGTCTATTTGTGAGGTGGGATATTCTTTTCCTACTCCTATCAGTACTTGGAAAATAGTAAGCTATGATAATTGCAGTGGTATAAACTGCTGCCAGACCACTATTCCACTCTATGACCTTTATCTTTCTGCCTTCAATACTAGTTTCCAGAAGTTGAGTGGTAAGATTGGAAGTGCCTGCAATCATGAATTCCTGGTAGACCAGGATTGGTTTATATCAAACTCAATAATCATTTCTCCAGCTGGTGAAATATTTGACTCCATCCCTATAGTGCTGGAATGGAACTTATATAACTATTCGCCTCCTGCTACTGATGATGATGGTTATTATATCAAAGCTACATACTGCCAAAGAATTCAACATAAAGTGCTGCCCATTAGTACTCGATGTTTCTGCTCACAGGGCTTTCAAGGAAATCCATATCTTCTTCAGGGATGTCAAGGTATCAACTAATGTTGTCCGAGTAATTAATGTTGTCAAACATTGAGTTCTTGATCTAATTCCGGTTATTATGGTTGTTGATAAATTTCAGATATCGATGAGTGTGATCACTCCCTCAATGTATGTGATTATGGAATTTGCAGAAACTATATTGGGAGTTATGTGTGCATAATGCCTCCAATATCTCTGACTTTTGTGGTATACCTATGTAATGTTTCCAGTACCCTCTGAAGCTTTAATTTCAGTATAGACTATCCATAATATAAAAAATATATAATAAATTTCACAGTCCAAGATAGAAGTAGATGACTGTTGATTATCAATTTGCTATGCATGATGAAAAGCAAAAAACAATGTCTTACTGACCTTATTATACTCTCTAATTGTGTGATTCAGGCCTTGGACTACTCTTCCTATTCGCAGTCACACGGTTGTTGATCAGGGTCATAAGGAAGAGGAAACACATTAAACGCAAGGAGATGTTTTTTAAACAAAATGGTGGTTTACTGTTGCAGCAACAATTATCTACAGGTGAAGTCCATGTTGAGAAAATTAAGTTGTTCACTTCCAAGGAGTTGCACAAAGCCACAAACGAGTTTAATGTAAATAGAGTTCTTGGCCATGGAAGTCAAGGTACTGTTTACAAAGGCATGTTGGAAGATGGGAGAATTGTTGCTGTCAAGAAGTCCAAAGCAGTTGATGGAGGCGAAGTTGAACAGTTCATCAATGAGATTTCCATTCTTTCGCAAATAAACCACAGAAATGTGGTCAAGCTACTAGGTTGTTGCTTAGAGACAGAAGTCCCTCTTTTGGTGTATGAATTCATACTCAACGGAAGCCTTTCTCAATACATTCATCACCAGAATGACTTCTGTCTCACATGGGAAATGCGCTTACGAGTTTCTATGCAAGTTGCGGCAGCTCTTTCCTACTTGCATTCCTCTACTTGCTTGCCAATTTACCATCGAGATATTAAGTCCGGTAACATACTACTGGATGACAAGTTCAATGCAAAAGTAGCAGATTTTGGAACTTCAAGATCCATCACCATTGACAAAACACACCTTACAACACTAGTAAAAGGAACATTTGGTTATGTAGATCCAGGATATTTTCAATCTAGCCAATTTACGGACAAGAGTGATGTCTATAGCTTTGGAGTGGTCCTTGTTGAGCTCCTGACTGGACAAAAACCAGTTTTCTTGATACAATCTGATGAAGAATGGAAAAGCCTAGCAACGCATTTCATTGAGTCCATGGAAGAAAATAGTGTGTTTGGCATTATTGATGAGCGAGTTATGAAAGATGGTGGGAAGGAAGAGATCATGGCAGTTGCTAACCTTGCAAGAAGATGCTTGGATTTCAATGGAAAGAAACGTCCAACTATGAAAGAAGTGGCAGTGAAGCTAGAGGAAATTCTACTGTTAGTTACTAGCTAGTTAGAGCATCAATCAAATGATGATGCTGATCAACTTGAAAAAGTATTCAGTTGCCGGTTGAATGTTTGCTCCTCCTTTGCTCTTCTTTTTTGGACAGAAAATGTGTAGCAACTGAAATAACCATGGTTGTGGACTTGTGGATGTCGTTTCATCATCAGCACGGTTCTGTATGGCATAATCAATGTGGTTTTCAAGGTTTAACTGTTTAAGGGTAAGAAGCTATCAGATATTAATATATGCATCCTTGATTCAGGCTTATCTTCTTTATATATAACAAAAGACTTTTTGAAATAGAAAGAACCTCCAAAATAAAGAAGGAAACACCTCCCTTGCATCCATCTCAAAACGCCTCCCTTTGCATCCATTCCGTGAAGCAAACGAGGCCGAAGAGAATAGTTACTATTCATTGGGAACTGAGGACGCATAGAGCCATAGAGGCAGCAATAGAATACAATACAATTATACAGCATTTGGTGGAGTTTCCGATCAGTACGTAGAATTGGCTCTAGCAAAGTCATCCATCAGTAGATGCACTTTCTATAAGACAACCAATGTTGCCATTACTCATTTTATTAGCCTCATTTTTATTGAGGTAAGATCGTAAAGCATTGAGTAGCACTCTAACGTATTATTCTCTACACTCTTAGAATAATCTAATTAGGAGACGTTAGAATAACAAGATAAAGATTGATGAACTTCATATTGTCTGTCTAGAATAATCTAATTTCATGACTAATCGGAGAAACTTAAGCAACAAGCACCAGTGGTCTAGTGGTAGAATAGTACCCTGCCACGGTACAGACCCGGGTTCGATTCCCGGCTGGTGCATTGACATATTTTTTGTATACCAATTTTCGGAATTTTTTTTATTTCTGAAGAAAAGAGATTAATAATGAAGTACAAAACAGATAAATCCTACAGTATTCTACCATGCATGCAAATAATTCTGTCTTCTCGATAGTAGTTTACAATATCATAGACAACTTTACAGTATACTAATGCTGTAATGCATACATCTAGCTTTCAGCTCCTTTTTCTTCTGTGGCAAGTAAGTGTCAAGTGAGCATAACAGGGATAGTGATACAAATGACTTATGATCGAGCAGAGACTTCAAATCTTTTGTCAAATTCATTTCCGAGTGCTAAAAAGCACACCTAAACCTAACAAATCTTCATAGTTTTCATAGTCCCTTGAGACTGTTTCTTTTGCGAGTCAATGACTCATCCATGGACAATGGGATTTGAAGTTCATACCTCTGCTAAATCCGACATAGATTTCTGATCTTTAACTTCTATCACGGAATGCAAACGTGAACCCTCAGGAATCCCCAACGGAGGATTTTCACATGAAGAATTGTTAACTGTAAACAGCTCCCACTCTTTAATACCACAGTTCTCCAAAGCAGAAACTAATCTACTCCTATTCACATCATTCGGGTATGCACCATCTGGACTGACAAGCACAGCACCAGTATAAGATTGTCCAGCAACTCTTGCAGCACCACAATAGTAAAACAAACCCCAACTAAGATCATCGGCTACATCCACGATTGTCCAGGACTCATTTGAAACAACCCCATTGTCCAAGACACTGAATTGGAATGTCCCTGGGACTTTGTTTCTCTTCACACGATACTTCCGCCTCCTCCAAACCATCTTCCCCTCCAGTGTTTTCACCTGAAAAACCGGCTCATACCAAAATGAACCTTTTGCCTTGCCCCTGTAGAAGAGTTGGTACTGGCAAGGGAATTGATCATATGCTGGGTTCTGCCCTGCCACGACACGCCAACTCCAATCCAAATTTCCCAACCAACCAACAAAAAGATCTTCAGCAGTTTCGTGGCACAAGTCCTTCCCTTGAAATTTAACCATGGGTGGCACATAAGGTTTGTCAGGGATCTTTGCATCCAACCCAAGACAATTGTGCTTCTGCAGCACACACAGAGAAAATGCTTCTAGAACTGGACTCTCATACGAAGCAATGCACCGATAGTTACACACTTGATCCACCGGACTGCATTCATTCAAGCATCGAAGAGCTTTTCTACAGTTGGGATCCAAGAGACAGTTTAATATCTGAGGTCCACAGTTCTTCACCATGCAGCTGAGAGTAGAAAGACCTTTTGATCTTAGATTCTGCAGGCTTGGCACCGGCCTTATATAACCATTGATTATAACCAACAAACAAAACCTTATATCATCAGAATTATGCCGCTCCCACGCCTGTGACACAGTCTGTACGACTTCCATTGATTCACTGCTTCTCTTTGATTCGGCAGTGTCAAATATTTTGCCAAAGATGTCTCCTTTACCTTCCCTGTGAATATAAGAACCTCCTAGCTTGTTTTGCAATTCGGGAGATGAGTCAAAACAGATTATGTTTCCAATATTCCCACTATTAGTTCGGATCCACTCGACAGATTCTTGATTGGTAACAGCAACAATCACCAAAATACCCGCGCGTTGTAATTCCATCCGGAAACTCACTGCATTTTGATCATTAGATTGGCAGATATCATCCGTAAATACAAGCATATCATACCCTTCATCCACCCATTTCAATCGTTTCACCTGTTAAAACACATGCATCATTGAAAATTGATGCGAAAAACCGGTGCCTTTCGGAGAACCATTAACCAAGTACTAGACGCTACAAATATAAAAGCGCAAGATAAGCTCACTAATATCAAAATAGACTTCCTTCAGTTCTATAAACAAGCAAAAATGGCAATACAAAGGCACAAGCTACTCTTAACTTAAACCCAAAACCTACAACCCAGAATGAGGCAGGCCCCTTTCTTATGTTTTCTCATATTGGTTTTGTCTAAGCTCTAAAACATCATTATGCACCTCATCTCCTCGAACCCACCATCCTTTTGTTAAGTAAAGATAACAAGTCTCAATGCCACGCCTCAAATTACACACAAACAACTCCAGTAACATGTAATTACCCAGCACCAATTTCACTCTATGCACACAGTAACAACAAAGATCACTACTTCATTAACAATTGATGCTCATATAGAATTCTACAACAATCAAGTTCAAGCTTTTCAGTTTTCACTAAAAGTTTGAAACTTTATTGGGTTTCACTCACAGTGTGGAGCATGACGTCTTCCCAAGGCGTACCCTTTAAAGGGCTGACGCTGTCTTTGCCGACGAGGGCCACAATTCTCACCAGCGTTGAGTCTACTTGCGTCACCGGCTCCGTCACAGCACCCGCGTTAGCAGCCAACATGGTAGTTGGGATACGACGAGTAGCTTTCGCGAAGGAAGATGGGGGATGAGGTGCTCTGTGAAGTTGAAGAGAAGCGGCGGCGGTGGCGGTGACACGGCGGTTCGGTGAAAAGCGGGTGGCGGCTTTGTGGAGTAGTGGAGCTTCCAGAGCCATGACGTGCCTGCTCTCTGCTCACTTGGGATCAAAATTTTATCTCTCTAGTCTTTACTATTGGAATTATTATTTTGTAACCAAAGACCCTTTTTGAACTTGATCTAGGAGTTGTGAGTTTGTGACCCCCGAAACTAATGTGAGAGAGTCTTAGAGATCAAAGCTTGTCACGGTAAGGAAATGAAATATTATGAATGACATGTTAATTAGATGTGCACTAATGTTCCTGCTAACTATTATTTTTGTATGTTATATGACTATCGCTCCGCCCCTTTCGGAGCGATTGCAAGAGACGAAACCCTAGGTTTGTAGGCGGTGACGGTCTCTTTTGGAGGTTGTTTGCTCATGATTAGGAGGCAGTGGGGCGGTCTTTGGTGTGGTCTCAGAATCACGAAGGTTGAGCCTGCGTCGCTTTTCTTTGGGGTCGATGGCGGCTTTGTGTGGCCAAAAGCTTGTGGTGTTTGGCGCGGCGTTAGTCGGCGGTCAAAGATCGAGCTCGATAGGGTTCGGTTTTCGAAGCTGGTGGAGGTCGTGATAGGTTTGGTCAAGCGGATCTGGGCGCTTGCGTGGCTATACATGGAAGAGTGGTTGTCTCGGTTGGCCCTGTTCAAGGCAACGACGAGTGGTGAGGCTCGTCGGGAGGTCAGGCTAATGATGGTTTGGTGGAGTCATGGCCGACCGCCGGAATCAGCAACGATAGTGGGCAGTTTGGAATCTGGGTGCCCCGCCTAGGTGCCCAGAGCAGATAGACTTGGGTCCTTTGGGCCTGGGCTTTTTAGGCCTGGTTACTTTGGGCTAAAGTTCATTGTTCTAAGGTTCTTGGATCTCAATTAAATTAGATGATTCTGACAGTTACGATTTATTAATTGCAGTGCCTAGCTACTTTAGAGTTTACAATATTAAGATGACTTATGTCATATAGGTTGTTTTGCATAGCTCTCTTCTATTGTTGCCCTTGCGAGTGTGTTATATTTACGTTGTATTCATACAATTCGGTGATCAATAAAATGACTTATCGTCCTTTTAAAAAAAAAAATTAATTAATTAGTTAAAAAGTCTTGTTAGGTAACTAAAAAACATGCGACTTTTTGCTCTGTTTGGGTTTTACCTAGCCACAAAACAGCTCGAGCACGGGGTTGATTTTGTCGGACGCTCTCTTAGTGACCTATATCGCATCTTTCAGGACATGGTTCTAGATCTGTATGGGGCTTTTAGAGGTAGCGAAGGCTTTGACACTATAGATGATAACCGAGACAGCTACGGTTTTGTCGATGATGCAGGAGATGGTGATTGATGCACTTTGACAGCTGAAGGGTTTGGCATCGTCGCGCTTGGCAGGGATGTTGTTGGTATATATGGCAATTCCCGGCAGCAAACTGTATGTTGGTTTGTTTAGTCTTTTATTAGTTTGTTATTAATACATGTCTATTTGTTAGGGACTAGTTGATAAGATTTTGACTGTTTCATATTAGTATGTTCACGTTCTAGGGATTCAAAACGTGGGTTGGTTGTTTTGATTTTATCCTCTTGTAATGGCTTTATAAGCCGACTGTTTGCTTTCGATTCAATAAGAAGTTTCATTTAAGCTTTTGCATCTACTAGTTTATCAGAGTGTTCTTAACAAACATGTTGCTGGCTTGGGGCTGCTGGAGGACCCCTATGGTGGACTTGACGGGTTTATTGGCTGTTGTGGAGGACTCACTCCGGGTTTGCTCGCTGGCACTCTTGATGCAAGTATGGTCACCTATAGTGGTAGATGGAAAACGATCAGGAATTTGATTGTTGTCGAGCTTCGGGTTGTGGGTTTTAATCCAATTCCGGGCCTGGGACTCAGGACGACGGCTGGTGGAATGTCAGCCACCGACGATTGTGGCAAGGTTCCCCAGGTGTTATGGGACGTTGTTGGTGGCCTCTATGGTTGTGGGTTGTTGGTTGCGGTGGTGGCGCCGTGGTGACTAGGGTGCCCAACCTAGGTGCCCATAGCATCGGAGATGGGCTTACGCTTGGGCCTGGATTCATGGCCTAAAAGTCTTGTGCTTAGGTATGGGACTTGCCCTATTTCCAACAATTTATGTGCCTGACGAAGCTGATAACAAGCCCGGGAAGCCGCTCGAGTAGTATCTTTTTAGATTTTGAATAAGGCTACAGGAGATTTGGTTTCGTTCCGGTTTATCTTCTAGCATGGTCAGGTAACTATTATCTCTAGTTCCTTTGTTTTTCATTATGATGAATTGTTACAACATTTAGGCGTATTTGTTTAGCTTGCAATGTTGTTTTAAACCAATTTGATCACCTAAGAATGACTCAATGTTGTTCAACAAGCGGGACATTTTTTAAGCAAGGAATTTCGGGAGTTGCAAAATGTTAGACCGGGCTGCGCAGTGGTGAGCTATCTTGTTGAGGAAAAGTGGTGAGGTATGTTGTTTCTAACGATTTAAACTTATAATGGATTGACACCCAAGTTCCTTCAAAAAAAAAAAAAGAAGTTTTGTACAAATCGGGTGTTGTGAACAGCTATGCTTGTGTGGCTTCACAAACTCATTTATTATAGGGTCATTCCACTGAAGGATCCCTTATTTTGGTTTATATGAGGGATGGGGGATTACACAAACTTTTCGATTATATTTTTGAATCTCCACCGTTCAGTTTGTTGGTCTTTATATATAGATCAATTCTGTAAATTTTCAGCCAATGTGGTGATCGTTAAGGTGTCGAACAAGATTAAATTAATGAACGAACCAAATCTGCCAAATATGAACCGTTCATGCTTATAATTATAAATCGTAGTTTTGAATGCCTTAACGATTACCAAAATTTCTGAAAATTTGCAGAAGTTATCTACTCATATAAAACTACATATTGAACGGTGAAGATGTGATTTTGTGATCGAAAAGTTGGTGTAATCCTCCATCCCTCGTATATGTCAAAAAAAAGGACCCCTTAGTGGAAGGGCCCTATATATATATATATATATATATATATATATATAGCCCTTCTCAGCTGCGGACGTCCGCACTAATGGTTTTGGTGCGGATTTTCATTTTTGCACCATTTTTCGATCGAACTTCCTCATCTCCATCGTCTAGTATCTAGATAATATTGTGTAGATCATCTCTGCAAAATTTTAGCCAATTAGATAATATTGACTGAAATTTTGCAGAGATGATCTACACAATATTATCTAGATACTAGACGGTGGAGATGAGGAAATTCGATCGAAAAGTGGTGCAAAAATGAAAATCCGCACCAAAACCATTGGTGCGGACATCCGCAGCTGAGAAAAATTCTCTATATATATATATATATATAGTCCGGATATAGAGAGGAACTCCTTAAACTCTTAAAGTAAGGATGTTTTTAGTTATAACATGTATTTTGACAATTAAAGCCACACATTCCCTAGTTACTTACCCACATATCAATCCTACAAAAAATTAGCCAAAATGAAAAACGTTTAACCATTTGATTGACACAATATTCATTTTAATTTTATCTAACGGCCTACAATTGTTTATATCAACTTGAATGACCAAATGATTATAGAATTAGTTGAACTTTTATAGACATGTTTCTTGCATATGAATCTAGAGGATCAACGGTTGAGATCGTTAAATGAAGTCATCTACTAATGTAAAATAGTAGAAATCCTCAAATTCTTAAAGTAAGGATGTCCTCTTTAGATCCACCCTCTATATATATATCAATTTGAATGACCAAATGATTATGGAATTGGTTAAAATTTTGTAGACATGTTTCTTGCATATGAATCGCATATGAATCTAGAGGATCAACGGTTGATATCGTTAAAAGATTTCATCTACTAATGTAAAATAGTAGAAATCCTCAAATTTTTAAAGTAAGGAAGTCTATATATATATATATATATATATGAGAGAGAGAGAGAGAGAGAGAGAGAGATTTTCTCAGGTAAGGTGCGGATTTCCACTTTAGACTCACTTTTCAGTCGAATTTTTATATCTCCACCGTCTAGTCTTTAGATACTAACGTTCATAAAATTTATCTTCACACAAATTAGTGGATAGACGGTATTCAAATGAATTTTAAAACAACCAAGATCTCCTAAAACATTCTAACTATTTAATGCGGTTCATGTAGGTCAAAATTCAACAAAAACTAAGTACATAAATACATGAGCTATCAAAATAAAGAGTTCTATAAAATTACCCTTTGAAGTGTTGTGCCCCTGTAATGTCCATCCTGAACTTTGATCGAAGACTGATGCAAGATCATGATGTAATTCCCATATGAGTATTGTGTTGCATTTTCCTATAACACCATAACAATGCCCCAACTGCAATCCCTTGAAAGGAACGCAACGGAATACACCCACAATAAAATAGAGTTCATATCCTATGCAGATGGAAAACTTGATCAAATAGAGTGCAAATTTGCAGTCGATCAAGCCAAATCTACAAATCAGTTTATTTTCTTAATCGACTCCCAAAAATCAATAGAAGTAGAGGAAAAGGCACCAAAATCTCAATCAGTGATATCAAAGCAAAGCTTAGCCTCATCCCAAGGACCCTTTATCTCAAACTTATATTCTTGCATCCGGATCAGCCAATACGGACAAACCACAGTGACAAAAACCAACAATCCTAACAACATCACAAAAAGCAACAAATGTAGGGTATAAACAAACACCAATGTAGCAATCATCAGCCCAAAAGAAAACCAAAGATGTAAACGGAACGAATACTTCTTAATACAGTAAGTAACCAACGGAGCGAAAAGGAACACTTGCAGAGAGAACAACATGATTGCGAAAACCTGCAACCTAGACCGGAGGCAAGAAGCAATGAACACTGAGGCCACAACAGAAGCATTCAAAGAAATACAACTTATCAGTGTGGGATTGTGCAGAGCCCCGGGAGCCCTAACAGTGGAGCCAAAGTAATCATGCAGGAACAAATGCAGTACAAGCAACGTAACCGTGACAGCCCAAATCGAATTGGAGCTAATGGAAGTGGTGAGTGTTTGGTATATTGGAGCCAAAACATACAAACCACTAATGAAAAACGAAATGTTGAGCAAGTGACGCATGAAAAGATTGAAGGAGAGCATTTCTTTTGTTAGAAGCAGAACGAGGAACCCTAAACCGAGAAGTGTGACGTCAAGAAGCAAGAGTGAGTTTTCGTTGAGGATTGATCTGAGGGTGTAGGTCCAAACAAAACCTACGAGAGCGACAATGCAGAGGTACTGAGATATGGAGACAGAGTCGAGCATGACTTTGAGAATGTCACATTTGACAACGTTGGCATTCATCACCATTTCTTCCAGGAATGAGTCGTCTGTGTGGTTGTCATCAAACCCGAATTGCATGCCTCCGTATGCAACTTTTCTCCATGTAGAAGAGGTCATCATTTCGCTCTCCATCACAACCCAAATCAAATCGAAGATGACCAAGGATGAAAATTTTGAAGCACAATATGCAGAGTGAACAACGGTCATAAAATTTTGTTATGGTGGAGGTAATTGAGAATTGAAATGTGGAAAGGTTGTGGGTATGAATGAGAAGTGGTACCTGGAAAAGGTAAAACACTGAGTAAAGACTTGTTTTTGTGATCCAATCTGCAACGGGAAAATCTGAGAAGATAATAAAAAAAGAGAAAATGATGTTATGGAAGGAAGGGAATGCCAAATTTCTCCTTTCAGTCTTTGCATGGACTCAGGCTTGTAAGTGGTTCTTGGAACC
Source organism: Fragaria iinumae (assembly GCA_009720345.1). NCBI lineage: Eukaryota > Viridiplantae > Streptophyta > Magnoliopsida > Rosales > Rosaceae > Fragaria > Fragaria iinumae. Next base: position 15,581,876 of record CM019117.1, on the reverse strand, counting down.
AAATAAAAGTAAACAAAAGACACGCCTAAGGAAGGAGGTAAATGTAATAAGAAGCACTAATGAGGAGAAGTGATGCAATTTGAGAACCAAAAGAAGGAAAGCTGTAAGATCCAACAATAACAAAGACAACAGCATCAAAAAGAAAAAAAAAAACAATAACAAAGACAAGCGAAGAAGCCGATGGAGAACAAAAGTCATGCCATGCAATGAGTAGCACTAGTAGAAACAAGAAAAGGGTTTTGATTGCGCAGAGCATGCTTCTAGCTAGTACTTGTACTTGGCTACCATAAGTTTTCCAGATAATTGATTTAACAGGAGAAAATCTAACCTGGATATTACCACTTAGTTCTGCACTGTGAGATGATTTGGAACACAAATAAATTTCAAACGATGGCATAAGAAAAGAAAGCTGCTAAACACACTTCTTTTTTCACAAGGGGAAGCTATTCCAGTAAAAGAGTAAAAGACAAGGTCAATGGAGTCTCTAAGATGGCAACAATCCATGTTTGGAACAAACTCTAAGCTGAACATAGAAGTATGACATACACAAGAACTCCTATCTTGAGTCCAATCAAATGCAAGCTCTGTTCTAGAAACTCATAGAATTTGTATAATATCCCCATGCAGATGCAAACTGCTTGACTTTGCCCTTGGAATCGCATATTTACTACATGTCTTCAGTAGCATTTTCTCTACAACTATATGTTCTCGAAGAACCACATCCCCTCAGTCTAACTAGTAATCTGTAAGTCACCCAGAGAAAAAAGTCTAAACTTACTTCTGGCTTGAAAAGTCAGCATCAAACTCCTTCTGAAGCTGTTCCCCAGGTTTCATTTTGGCTGCCAACACAACATCGTCAAGAAATCCCTTTTGAGAAACTTCTTCAGGCACAAGAGCCCTATATATTTCAAACTGTTCTGCAGCTTCCTTCTTTTGATCCAGTAGACTGTAGATAATTCCCTGCCAAATATTCCCAACATTTAATATTCATTGAGCTTCTAAAAGCTTTATATTTTTACTTCTGACTATAATTAGTAGTACTATATGATTAAACCTTTTGGTTTACAAACTTTAACGAAGACATCTGCATCATTCCAGATGATAATTATTACCCAGCACATCCATTAATACGAAAAGGAAAGCTTAAATATGAGTGTGAAGATTCAAGTAGCAACACATGGCGTGTTTGGAAAGAACAATTTACCAGTAAGCAACAAAAATCAGCATTGACTATGCCAACATATTAATTCGCCAAATGTTAAACAAAGCATGACTTGCCTCTGTATATAAATTCTGCCTGTTACTATTAGCTTTTGATTTTGATATCCAGAAACCCCACCTACTTTGATAACCTAGCACAAAACTGGGGACTCCTGCCAACCTCTAAAGTCCTTAAAAACTAAAGTTGATTTCTTGTGTATTAAAGAATGCTAGGATGAAGGGTAACTTTTGCCTTTTGTTTTAACAATTTACTCACATTTGGGACTCTCGACCACTATAGATCCCAAAACACAGACAACAAATTTGGGAAGTTAGGAACACTGTTCCAAACCCGCTGTATCTTTTATCACTGTTCTTAGGACCTTAAGTCGTAGAATGTTACCAATTATTTATTTAAGACAAATGCAAACTACCAGCAGAAAGTGATGATTGTGAGAAAACTAACCCGGCAAAGATAAGGTCGAAAATCTCGAGGATCCTCAGTCACAAGATCTTGAAATAAATTCAAGCCTTCTTCCAATTGCCCCTATAAGGCATAATTTCGCAAAGTCAGCAAAACTGAAAACACATTAGTTACTCTAATATTCAATAACCATTGGAAGAAGATTAACAATTATTTTTTTATCACAGGGAATTATATACTGACGAAGCAGTTCTGGTTTCAGATAATATCAAATGCGAGGTTGCGACTGATGAGTTACCTTTACAACATGCATCTGTGCGATCAGAATTCGTATATTCCTCTCCTCGATCACTCTTTTTTCCCGATGTGCAATTTTTAAAGCCTTGTCAAGCCTCACAAAAACTGCTGGACCTTCACGCCTTTTGTGCATAACCAATGCTAGACCCTGATAAGATGACATATGTAGCTATCAAGTATTTCTCTAAAGACATGTTACTTCCAACACAAGAGGTGTTAGTATATGTAAGACCTTGCACAACGTTTTATCAATATACTCAACAAATGACTGAACTGGCATTCACTAAACTGGGTAAAGTAATCCCTACAAATGGTCATCATGTCATGAACAAATAGCCTGAGGATTAAGCACTCAACAAGGAAGAAGTATCCGCACAGGTCTAATATAATCAGTTTACTTGCAAATTTGACCAACCAATTGCGCAGACTTTGTAATAAGTATAATACAAGGAAACCAAATTTTAGAATCCTAAACTCATCCAGTTCAGTGTCGATTCATCCAAAACCAACGTCAATGCTTCAACTTGTAAAGGCTATATCAATCTCTTTATACCTACTATCTAATCTCACAACATAACCAAAGACAAGCATTTAAACAACATAAAGGCAATCAAAAATTCCAACAACAATAAATCTAAAAAATCGAAAAACCCCAGAAACATACATGCAAAGCTCTGAGCAAAAGAGGCCTCTCCTCCAATATTTCCTGAAACAATTTCTTAGCAGTACCCAACTCCCCCATAATCTCATGACAAAGAGCCAGCAACAGCCTCCACTCAACTTCATCCGGTTCGACACCAATCAACTTCTCCACATACTTTATAGCCTCCTTTGTCTCCCCTCTCCTCATTTTCCCATACACAACCACTTTCAAAGCCTCAACATTTCTTGGGTCCCCCTCCAAAACTCTCTCATACATTTCTTCCTCCTCACTCTTCCCTTTCTGGGTCTCTCTCTTTTCCTCCAAACTCTCACTGGAACTGCTTGTTTGAGCTGGCAGTGCCACAGCTGCTCTGATATTGAAACACCCAACAAACACAACTGTCCCTATAACCAAACCCACTACTTTTTCCACCAAAATTGTTGGAGAATTCTTGTGGGGTTTGAGAGCAGAGTACACATTTGGGAGTTTTGAGGAGTGTGTGGGGGTGTTTGAGTGAGAAGAGATGGATTTGAGTAGGGGAAAAGGTGGGTTTTTTATATGGTGAGGATTGAGGAATTGGGGTTTGAGTGAATTGTAGCAGAGATTACGGGGAACAATCTGTGTGTTGGGTAACAGTGTTTTGGGTTGAAGAGAGAAGCCACTCAAGGAACCCATTTGTCTTCTCTCCTTCTCCAAGCTCAGGAATGTCCCTTTGTATCACTACTATTACCTCTATCCTGTCTTAAAGAGTTAAAGTACCTTCCTTTTTGGTTCGTGGTTAAATTTCTTCAGGGTTTAGGGTATTACTTTTTGAACAAAAAATGAGGGTAACTTTATGATTTTGTGATTCTTGCTTCCATTTAACTTATTTGTAAAGAAAAGTTACAGATCGTATGCTAAAGTACGACTAGAAACTGATTTGTCTTCTTCTTTCTTTTGAAGTTCAAAGTTCTCATTTTCAAGTCGAGCCACGACAAGTAGTCGAATTGGTGCGAAATCTCATGCTTAAGTTCAAATTCCGCCAACGTTAATTGAAGTTTAATCCACATCTATTTTAACACACATTCTTAAAAAATGTCTACTTTTTAGATTTCTTGAAATTTTATTTTGGAGTTTAACGTTTTACATTTTAGCAAAAGCATTAGTTTCACCGTGTAACTAACTTTACGACTGCAAGTTGGATGAATGTGAGAGCTGGATACAAAGAGTTCTTAGATTCACTTGTGAGAAACGAATCATGAAGAGAATTTTATCTGAACCAGGTCCCTACTCAGAGTGATAACATATTTTACCGGTTGTCTCATCACACAAAAAAAAAAAAAAAAAGAAGACAGTAACGTCGTAACTTTTCCCCCTTTAAGATGGTAAAAAGTAAAAGAAACACAAAACCCTGCGACCTATAAAACTCGAAAGTCCAAAACCTCCCATTTTCATACCCTCCCATTTTCATAAACCCTACCCAGCCAAATTCCATAAACCCTAAACCCACCATTACCCAAAAACCAGAGCAGCTTGATTCCCAAAGAACCCACCTTTAATTTTCCCCACTCATTCTCTCAAAACCCAGAACAGCTTGATTGCCAAAGAACCCACCTTTAATCCAAAAGATGAGGAAGAAGGTCGACGAGCGCATCCGAACCCTGATAAGCAATGGCGTAAAAAACAAGCACCGCTCCATGTTCGTCATCGTCGGCGACAAGTCACGTGACCAGGTACTCTGGCGTGTTCCGAATTCGCCGCCGTATAAAGCTCAAAACTTTGTTTAACAAATTATGTATTGGGTTTTGCAGATTGTGAATCTTCACTATATGCTCAGCAATGAGTTGAAGAAATCAAGGCCTACTGTGTTGTGGTGCTACAAGGACAAGCTTGAGCTCAGCAGGTTGATTTTTTTTTCACTTCCTGTTGTTTTTACCTTTTTAACTTTTCATCTATGGTAAATATTGATTGATTTTTGATGCAGTCACAAGAAGAAACGTGCTAAGCAGGTGAAGAAGCTGATGCAGAGGGGCCTGCTTGACCCCGAGAAGGTTGATCCCTTCTCTCTTTTTATAGAGAGCAGCGGAGTGACGTATTGCTTGTACAAGGATTCCGAGAGAGTTCTTGGTAATACTTTCGGAATGTGTATACTTCAGGTAACTAACTCTTGCAGATTATATGAATGTCTAGTGTTTTTTAGTTTTTTGCTAGTTTTTGTGACTGAGTTTACGGTTTGCAATGCATTAAGGATTTCGAGGCCTTGACACCGAATCTACTAGCTAGAACAATAGAGACCGTGGAGGGTGGCGGACTAATCATACTGTTGCTTCGTTCTTTGACCTCACTCACCAACTTATACACCATGGTTATGGTATGAACCTATTCTCCTGCTGCTCTCATAGCCATAATAGCAAAGTACTGTTTAGTCTTATAATTTTCGTTTTTATGTGAAAATTTAGTTGTTTCAAGATTTGGTACATTTGGGAGGAATATATCAAGATATACACCCCTTATATATATTTAACTGTTGTAGCACTGCCATGCTATAAATGAAAGGTATCTGTATAGTACTCATATGCAAGCTTCTTGATTTCAGGATGTCCATGACAGGTTTAGAACCGAATCCCATTCTCAGGCTACTGGCCGTTTTAATGAGCGTTTCTTATTATCACTTGCGTTGTGCAAAGCATGTGTGGTTATGGATGATGAACTGAATATTCTACCAATTTCATCTCACATAAGGTCAATTACCCCAGTGCCAGTTAAAGAGGTAACTTTTTCTGGTAAAACGTGTTTTGTGATATGCAAAATTGCAAGCTAAAATGATTTAATTTGTCTGTAATGTGCATGCTCAATGGCGGTTTTGTTTATTCACTGTTTTTATTAGGTAGCTTGTAGGAGTAAGTGATATTTTTGTTAAAATGAAGCTTTAAAGAACTGATTTGTTATTCTGGATCAACAGGACTCCGAAGGGATATCAGAGTCAGAAAGGGAATTGAAGGATCTAAAAGAACAACTAAGTGATGCCTACCCGGTCGGCCCTTTAATAAAGAAATGTTGCACGCTTGACCAGGTATACAACTCTTGTCGAATTCTTACCCATATTATTCAGTCATTTGGTAGTAGTTTGAAAATGCTTATATTTCTCTGAACAGGGAAATGCTGTTGCTACATTTCTGGATGCAATATTGGATAAGGCACTCCGAAGTACTGTTGCCTTGCTTGCTGCTCGTGGCCGTGGGAAATCAGCTGCACTTGGTTTGGCTATTGCTGGAGCTATTGCTGCAGGGTAATTGCTTTTACACTGTATTGAAATTGTTTATATCTTAAACACAAAAATGTATGTTACAATATTCATGATTGTAAACTGATTATTGTAACATACATTGCAGGTATTCAAATATCTTTGTAACTGCACCGAGCCCTGAGAACTTGAAGACCTTGTTCGAATTTGTTTGCAAGGGTTTGGATGCATTGGATTATAAGGTATCTCTCTATTCCCATGGGTGGTTCTGATCCAAAGATAGGCTAATGATTGTCAGAGACAGGGGCAAGGTTGGATTCATAAAAGATTTCTTGGAAGGCCAAACATACACTTACTTGTACTTTAAGAGGACCAATATTTTGAAACTGAAGTAAATAATTACACTGGAATGCGTTCAGGCCATTTAATATACCACCATGCCCTTTTAACCATCAAAATACAAGAAACTGCTGTTTTATTGACACCAGCCTTTATAGTTATCTTATATGGCTCAAACCTGTATACAATTACTTGAAAGTTATTTTATTGGTTTAGTGAGGAGAATGATATTTGATTCTAAAATGTTGCATAACATTGTAATCTGCGTCATGCTTGTTTGATTGTACAGAAATGACGGAAGTTACGATCTTTTTTCTCTTTTCATTTGGTTGAGAAATAAAATAAAAGTTACAGCATCATACCTGTTCGGCTGTTTCTTACTTATGGATTTTCAGGAACACTAATTATTATTGAGCTCACTATTGTAAACTGTTTCAGGAACATTTAGATTATGATGTGGAGAAAAGTTCTAACCCTGCGATGAAGAAAGCAACTCTAAAGATCAACATATTCAAGCAGCACAGACAAACAATTCAGGTGAAGAGTATCTCTTTTTGTAATATACCACATGAGCATATCATGAGTGTCTAAGAATAGTTTGCCAACTGGGTAGTTAACTTAAAAGTAAGCAATCAATACAATAAATTTTTTTAGCAGTAACTGCTTGATTACAGAGTAAGTTTTATTTAAAAAAATGCACAAGCAGGAGTTTATATTCATTGGCTACAATATACGGATGGACTTCTAAATGATGCCCATTTCTAATTAATAATGATATTTCGTGATGTGGAACTGTGGAAGCTCAGTTAGGTTAGTGAGGAGAGTATATCTAACATAGTACTAATAAAGTAAAATGGACTCAGGGACCTTGAGAACAAGAATGAGATTTGCTCAGGCAGTTGATACTTAAGATGTGTTGGTCATGTCCCTTGGGAATGCAGAATCTGAGGTTGGAAGAACATTTCTTATTACGAGGATAAGCCAGATCACTCAACTTATGAATGTGTAAACCGTCTTGCCTCAGGTGTACACCCTTGTATATGATTAGTGCACAACCTTTTTCTGGGTGGTATCTGAAATTTCAATGCTTGCCATGTGATGGTATACAAATATAAACAGTTGGTATGTGCTTATAGTATTGTGCGTGCAATGCGAATGAGTATACCGACAGTAGGAAGCTTTCTACTTAATGAATGTTCCTGGATGGGCAAACTATTGGGGCACTTAGAGTAATTTCTTATACATCTAGCATTTTTTGGGAGGCACATCACTTGCCTGGGCTCGATTAATCAGACATTCTTGACCCTTGTGTGCATAGTTATTTTTCTGCAATTGCTTATGCGGTAGTTGTTTCCCCACATCTCCTTGCAGTATATCCAGCCCCATGAGCATGAAAAACTTTCCCAAGTTGAGTTATTGGTTGTTGATGAGGCTGCTGCTATTCCACTTCCAGTGGTGAAGTCTTTGCTTGGCCCTTATCTGGTCTTCCTTTCATCTACTGTCAATGGGTAAGAGTTGTCCATTATATTCTTATGTTCTTGAGAAAGAACTTTCACATTCCATTTCCTGTTCCCAGTATTCCACTATTCAGGCAGTCATACGTGATTTTGTGCTCCAATAGATGAGATCATCATGAATGCAATCAACTACTAAAGCACATTTCTTTAATTTGCAAGCTATGAAGGTACTGGTCGGTCTCTGTCTCTGAAGCTTCTACAACAATTGGAAGAGCAAAGCCAGATGTCTGCTAATGGCCCTATATCTGGTATGCTTATCTTATCCTTCCCTGAGCATGCAGTTACTGTTTTTGATTGGTGTATTTTTAAATTGAGATTGAACCAAGATCCCAGATTGCATCCCTCATCGCCAGTCCCAAAACCCCTTGGGAAAACTAATGTGTGGTTTTATTTGATGTATATCCCCAATTCTGCTTTTCTTCTTGGAATATTGGCGTCACACATGTACTTTGGCATTTAGTAGTCTAGTGATGTTAAGATGCCCATTAATTTAATAAAACTGAAAATTTTAAGTCTACCTACTCAGATCACTATTTTTCGATTAGCTTTAGGCTCCAATTGGTAATATCCTTGTTTCTGAAAAAGTGGAATTATTAACTATCTCGTCCAACTGATGTACTTGTTCATGTATAAGATATATGTGCATAATTTGCTGAACTAACAAATACCTTTGCTTTAGGTCGACTTTTCAAAAAGATAGAATTAAAAGAATCAATCAGATATGCTTCTGGTGACCCAGTTGAATCCTGGCTTGGCGGTTTACTTTGTTTGGATATCACCAATTCCATTCCTAAGCTTAACGGGTAACAAACTATATTTATAACTTCAGAACTGAGGAAGATGAAACCATATTAATTATCTTCGTTAACTCTCTCTCTCTCTCTCAACCAGGTTACCTGCACCTAATGAATGTGATCTCTACTATGTGAACCGTGATACACTTTTTTCATATCATAAAGATAGTGAGATGTTCTTACAGGTAACTACATATTCAACTTTTATGTTTATAGCTGATTTCAAGTTTCATATATATGTATATATATATATATATATGTGTGTGTGTGTGTAGCACCACCCTATGTATATTATATATATATATATATATATAGAGGCCGGATATGAAGCGCACGTGCGTAAGTGCGCACGGAGCTCCGTTCGCCACCGTCCGGCGCCGACGACGGGTCGTCTCCACCCCAGCGAACTCCAGCAGCGTCCCCGATCACTTTCCCTCCCCGGCGAGTCCGCCGAATTCCAGTTTTCCGGCGAGATCACCCAAAACTTCAAATAAAGTCGATCTCGCCGGAAACTGGAATTCGGCGGCCTCGCCGGGGAGGGAAAGTGATCGGGAACGCTACTGGAGTCCCCTGGGGTGGAGGCGCGCCGTCGTCGGCGCCGGACGGTGGCGAACGGAGTCCTTGCGCATTTGCGCACGTGCGCTCTATATCCTTTCCGTATATATATATATATGATTTTTCTCAGCTGCGGACGTCCGCACCAATGGTTTTGGTGCGGATTTTCATTTTTGCACCACTTTTCGATCGAATTTCCTCATCTCCACCGTCTAGTATCTAGATAATATTGTGTAGATCATCTCTGCAAAATTTCAGCCAATTTGGTAATCGTTAAGGCCCTCAAACTCGAAAAACCAATGGACGGACTGAATTCTGTCAAACATGAACCGTTCATGTTTGTAATAGAAAGACGCCATTTTGAGAGCCTTAACGATTACCAAATTGGCTGAAATTTTGTAGGGTTGATCTACACAATATTATCTAGATACTAGACGGTGGGGATGAGGAAATTCGATCGAAAAGTGGTGCAAAAATGAAAATCCGCACCAAAACCATTGGTGCGGACGTCCGCAGCTGAAAAGGGCTGTATATATATATATATATATATATATATATATACTTAGCCGTTCAGAGGCGGACGTCCGCACGGTCCTTAAAGTGCGGACGTCCCTCCGGCGTCGACGACGGCGCGCCTCCACCCCAGAAGACTCCAGCAGCGTCCCCGATCACTTTCCCTCACCGGCGAGTCTGTTCTTTTCCGGCGAGATCGATCTTGTTTTGGGTGATCTCGCTGGAAAATTGGAAAAGAACGGACTCGCCGGGGAGGGAAAGTGGTCGGGGACGCTGCTGGAGTCTTCTGGGGTGGAGGCGCGCCGTCGTCGGCACCTGAGGGTGGAGAACGGAGGGACGTCCGCACTTTAAGGCCGGTGCGGACGTGCGCCTCTGATCGGACCTGTATATATATATATATCTCTTTGTCTGGTGCTTATATGTTTCATATTTGCAGAGAATGATGGCGCTATATGTTGCCTCTCACTACAAGAATTCTCCAAATGATTTGCAACTAATGGCTGATGCTCCAGCGCATCACTTGTTCGTATTGCTTGGTATGTTTGTTTGGTATTAAAATATATATGCTTGCATTGTTGCTATGGGCTGGACTTGATTCTACATGCTGCATGTGCAGGTCCTGTTGACGAGTCAAAAAATCAACTTCCTGATATCTTGTGTGTTGTTCAGGTTTGCACGTCTTTTTTGATAAATGAGTTTTCTTTTTTGGTCGCAAATGAACTAGTAATAATCTCCCCTATCTTCTGTGCAATACTGCTTCAAATGTATTTCATTTATTTGATGCCTAACTTTGAGAACACTTTATAAGTTGTTAAACTCCTCGGATTTGGATACTGACTTAAATCCTAACTTCTTTCATATAATCTCTCTCCCCCTCTCTCTCTCTCTCTCTCTCTCTCTCCGCTTAAACATTTTCTTCTGATGAATGTTATCTGTCCTCTAGAAGGAGTTTTAAGTTTCATCTATTCTATGTCATCTGGATGCTCAACACTTGTGTTCCATCCTTCTTCTTAGGTGAGCCTGGAGGGACAGATTTCTCGTAAATCTGCAATCAAAAGTTTAAGTGATGGTCATCAGCCTTCTGGTGATCAGCTACCATGGAAGTTCTGTGAGCAATTTCAGGACACAGTTTTTCCCACTCTTTCAGGGGCTCGCATTGTTAGAATTGCTACCCATCCAAGTGCCATGAAGGTAATTTTCTTAATTTTTCATCCGTTGTTGCCAACTTGATTTCGTCTCTCCAGCTTTTCGTTGAAAATGTAGTCCTTTTTCTTATTTATACTTATTATTTGTGTTTAATTTTTTTTGCAGATTGGTTATGGTTCACAAGCTGTAGAACTATTGACAAGGTAAGTTGCTGACCAAGTGTACCAGTATTTGTAGATCAAACAGGATCTGAATCTTTATTTTGCTGGCTAAGGTTCTTGAGAGAAATTAGGTGACTGATTGTTTTATCACCATATTCCTCACATCGAAACTGAGGGTTGAAACTTCTAGGATATATAATGGTTCTAGTACTCTATTGCATGCTAAATTCCTTTGATCAAGTTACTTGATAGATTAATTAGAGGAAAGTAGTCAAGCATATTACCCTATTGTTTGATGATACATGTGTGCATGGAAGTTGCAAATAAAGATTCCGTTCACACAGCTCAAAACCAATTAATCTATGAGGATCGGATGTGTTGTGCTTCTAGTTTTAGCATTTGAATATTGAGTATTTGAAGCTTGGGGAGGCAGTTGATAGTTACAAAAAATTGAAGGAAACTGAAGTAGGATAGAACTAGCAATTTTTATTATTTTTAGCATGTAGGAGAGGATAATGTTATTGCTTGAATAGGTTGAAGGAGGCTAAATGTGGTAGGGAATTGAAGGACAATGGTATATTATATCCAATAGTAAACTTACCATTCAGTGGGTGCTAGAGTTAGTTGTGGTAGTGGAATAGAGTTATTTGGGATGTCCAATTTCATGGGGTTCCTGCATCAGTGGAACAAATGTTCTTTGGTTCTGTAATGTGATGCTGCATATATTTGTTCTATAGATTTCAAATAGTGTTTATCATTATTTTGCCTTAGGTACTATGAAGGACAGTTCGCACCTATTTCCGAAACAGATGTCGAAGAAGTTGAGGCGCCAGCTGTCAGTGTGATTGAAGCTGCCAAGAAGGTAATTAATTATTGTCACTAAGCTTACTTTTCTTTTATTCTTTTATTCTCTTTTAAATCAGTCGGCTGTAATAAAGTCTGCATTAATAGTATTATTTACCTTTATTTCAATAGATTGCTCAAGTTGCGCATAGTTTTGTAAGTCAATACATTACTGAATGCAACGGTTTTTTAATTAAAGCATATGGGTTTATCAAACTTGGTTCTACTTTGTTTTGAGAGGTCTGAAAGAACAGTGAATCATCCTTGTACAACATCCTAATAAAGCAAATGGGAGCATAATATATATTGGCTAGTCTCTTTCATATTAGTGCGATCAGTTGTTACAGTTTATATTTAATGATGAAATCGGAGTTTCATTTTACATGTAGGTTTCATTGCTAGAGGAAACTATAAAACCCAGAACAGATCTTCCCCATTTGTTGGTACATCTTCGTGAAAGACGACCAGAGAAACTTCATTACATCGGTGTCTCCTTTGGGCTTACCTTGGACCTTTTCCGTTTTTGGAGTAAACATAAATTTGCTCCATTCTATATTGGGCATATTCCAGTTAAGATGGATTCCTCCTCCCAATTGGATATTGTTTTGTATTATAGTTTGTAGCATTGTAGTGGTCTGACATTGTTCTTGTCAATTGATAGAGTGCTGTGACGGGTGAGCACACATGTATGGTCCTGAAATCGTTGAACAGTGATGACCTTGAAGTTAGTGATTTTCATGCATTTTACCTAGGTGGGCATACTTTTTACAATATATTGCTCTACTTGTATTCATATTCCTTAACTTCAGTCAATAACTGAATGAGTTAATTCCTCAGATTTCAGGCGAAGGTTTCTCAGACTATTAGGTGTTAGTTTCCAGGCGATGGATTATAGGCTCGCAATGAGGTAGAACATACATTTTCCTTCTCCGATGCATATTCATTGTTGAAGTGCTTATACCTCATAATGTTTCAGCATCTTAGATCCGAAGATCAATTTCAAAGAGCTAGAACCAACATCAAAAACCTCAAATGGATTCTTAAAGTCGACTAAAGATTTCTTCTCGCCTTATGATATGAAGCGACTGGAAGCATACACAAACCATCTTGCTGACTTTCATATGGTAAGACATTTGAGCAATGGTTCATGACCATTATCTGATAGATATTTTAGTTTCTTGTTGGGGGGAGTGGTGAACCTATATATGCCATCTGGTTCATATTAGACAAGATTGATTTACAGTAAAAAGAAAATGTTGTCTTGTGTTACAAGAGAATCATCCTGTTCATTTCACATTGCTTATCTAAATGTGGTAGGAATGGTGAGTTAAGGTTTCTTACTAATTCGATTTCTGAGGTTTAAATTTTATATATACTGGATTATCTGTAATAGAAATAGCATCTTTGCTGTTCGTTTTCTTTTAGGTCATTCTTCTGAAATTTCAGAGGTAGATTCAACTCCCATAACCTTGCTCGACTGTCTTCTGTAGAAGTGTATTCCTTGTTAAATGTAACCCAACATCATTCTCTTTTGTTTAAAGAATAATGGACGTTATCTACAGGTAGTTATTTCAAGCAGCGGACAAGGAGTCCAGTCATAGTAGAACTAAATTTTATAACAAAAAGCAGCCAATCTAAAAGAAATCAATAACTAGCTAACAGATGCCTTCCAATCCCATAATCAAACCATTTTGGTCATAGTTTTCTCTTTACAGTTTTGACTTTTGACCATGGTCGCTGTGCACAATATAATAGAGTACACAATCATTTATTATATTTCTGAGGTTCTTTTCTAGTGTAAATTACTTTTGTGCATGCATGTCTAACTAATGTCTTCTGTACAGATATTGGATCTTGTTCGTACCATTTCAGATCTCTATTTTCAAGAAAAACTTCCCGTAACATTGTCATATGCTCAAGCTTCAATTTTGCTGTGCATTGGCCTGCAAAGTCGAGATATCTCCTATATTGAGGTTTGTTTCTCTACTATTCCTTGCACTGTTGTTGCTTACATGTGAGCATGTGGGCAAACTCAGATGCTCATGAAAACATAGTTATTTAAATCTTTGTGCCTAAATATAAAAGCATCTTTCTTCAACCTCCTATCTCCCACCCAGTCCAAGAATATAATAAGTGTTATAACCAGCCAATAATGAAATCTTCGTACTCCATGAATCATCTTCACATTATGGTAATATAATGAGCATTGCTCCTTCTATAGTACATTTTGTTGGTTGTGTTTCTAACTTCTCACGTTCCTCTTTTGCAGGGGGTGATGAAATTAGAAAGGCAGCAGATATTGTCACTGTTTATAAAAGTTATCAAGAAGGTCTACAAATATTTGTACTCTGTTGCATCTGAGGAGATTCAGTCAACCTTTCCTCAACCAAAAGATGTAAGTTGAGCAAATTAGTAACTTTTTATATGTATGACAAAATGCTACATGTACTAGTTATCCTGCTTAAAAATGTCATAGTTTGCTGCTTGCATCTGGAACTTAAAGTTTTGTTTGGCCAAATTAATAAGGAGCTAAGGAGGTTAATTCCAAGGGGCGATTTGATAGCTTGTAGGATATGTGGAAAGGAGAAAGTTGAGGAATTTGTATATGGAGTTTCATGTCCTTGTTTTTATGAAAGGTTCCTGGGTATAGAACTATTGAAAAATCTGGAAATTTTCATTTTTGCTCCCTGCCCACCTCACCAGCTAGGAACTGAATTTCCCATGCTTTACTAGGCACACTGTTGGACACTTTTTTCTTCAAGCTTAACATTGGTATCAACTGATCAGTTTATATCTAAGAATAGCTAGCGATGCTTGCACTTCTAGAGTTGGTGTTTCATTGGTGTCTAATAATGATTTGGCTAAGGATTATAAATCCTTAGTTCTGAAAAATGAGATGCAGGAAGGAACAAATGATATAAAAGGAAAATATCTGGTTTAAGTTGTAAACAAAAAGAGCTGAGCAGTTCAGGTGCTCAACTGAGTGAATATGGTCTCATGCTTACATTAGGTTATTTGCTATCTACTTGAATTAGATAATTGATTGCCAATTTTGATTGTCATACACTCGTCCATTATCTAGCCACTTGCTGGAGAAAGCAAGCTAAATTAGCATCAGTTGATAAAATTCTCTCATACATGATGAGATTAAAACTGGAACAAGAACCAGAACCATGCCCCAATACCAGTGAATATGTTTCTCAGGAAACTAGGTGAGAGCTTTAAAAATGATCTAGGGGAGTTATCCAGAGTGAAATGGGATTATGTTGTCTATATCCTTGAGTTATCCAACGCTAGTGGACATGTCTATATGTTTGTATCATTTTTATTTATTTTCTATACTGTTCTAACTCTGATTTGACAACTCTGAGTTCAGACTGCGATGGAACCTCACAAAATCTCTGTTGATGAGGATCTCAACAATGCTGCTAGAGAAGTTGAGGTATGCATTAGTCCTTTAATCTCCTGTTCACACTGAATTTCCATTCTGTCTCCCTTGTTCAGATTCTTAAAAGAGTGAGAACTGAACTTATGTGATTATCAATGTGCAGAATCAAATGAGATCCAAGGAGGAATCATCAAACCCCAATGAAGATGCATTAGATCTTGCATTATTTCGAGAATATGCAATTGAGGATGAAGATGCAGAGTTTGAGAATGCTCTGCAGAATGGTAAACAGATACCAAAGGATGGTGTTATTAGTGTGAAATCAAGTAGAAAAGAAAAAGAGGAGCGTGGAAAACATAGAGAGAGTGACAAGAGTGGAAAACATAGAGAGAGTGACAAGAGTGGAAACAGACGAGGTAGAGATGAGCATGGCTCCACCTCTAAGTCAAAAAAGAAGAGGAAATCTTCACACTAATGACATATTACAAGGTTTTTTACATTGCAACTCTTTTAACATTGAGATACTATATCCATTTGATAGCCTTTAAATTACCTGCTGTCACAACAGTGTGCAGGGTATAATTTTGACCGCAACAGAAATCAGAAATGTATCAGTAATGCATTGTTTCATCGTTAATTTGATATCCATAGTTATTTTGACAAAGTTTGGTGGTCAGCATCTTGTTTCATGGGAGAATTTGTGTTCGGGGTCTGGAGGTCGATTTGTTGCCGGCCTCGGCATCCCTTTCCAATTTATTATCCCTAAGCAGAATTACTTGCTGCACCTCATACTCATAGTGAAATAATCTATTCTGCCTTTCTGAGGAAACAATGGAACAGTCCATTCTCGGACAATACATCTAACCAATATAGGAAACACAAAAGCACATTTTTATTATCAGTTTTACACGAGTACAATATTTTTCCCAATGTTTGTCAACATACACATTTTTCATTTCACTTCCGGCATGGTAGTATTAGTAACTTACGTTCGGTATTTTTCTAGTATGCATCAACGTGTGAATGTAAAGTGGATTTTAGTGACAGATAGCATAAGACATACGTGTTTGACTGATTAGGAGAATCAAGGAATAATCAAAAAGATACAAAGCTATGTAGAGCGAGTTGTATCTGATTCTAGAGAGCCTATTCAGCGCACCCGGAAATTTAACGGTGAGATCACCAGGTGGGGCCGGGCACAGTGAGTGGACGGTGAGATTGGCCGGGTGCGCTGAATAATTTTCACTGATTCTATTCCAGAGGCTCCTGAAGAGCTTACAACCAGAGGTTCCAAAAGAACCCTTTCCAACGGCTCTTACGAAATCTAAACATAAAGTCTATATGAACGATACAAAAACAGTATGACAGTTACATGATGGCCCAAGATATCAGTTCAAAGTACCATATGCTACACCACCACTAACGCTACTCTTAGGCCAAGCAAGAGCCAGCGGTTGGGAAGACCCTCATGTAACCACAGAAGACAAAGATCAAACGCCCTCATCTAATGAGGAAAAGCGACCAAACGAGGACTCGGGGGAAGCAGAGCCTACATGCACACACTACTTACAAACAGCAGTTCTTGCTTGGCTTCTTTGCCACCTTGCTGCCGCATAATAACCTACCAAGCTAATAACATCGTCATAGTACGATACCTCGTGTTTTCTCCTGCCCCACTGATTTCTCTCGCTTATCGCGTTGTAAGTATCGATTTAATGGTTCACAGGAGATCAGAAAGCAAGAATCCAATGACGGAGTTCGTGCTTTCTTCGTCCATATCAGCTTGATAAGGAGCCAGGTTTACGCACACCGAAGCTTAATTACTATGTTTGGCACGCCCAAATCCGCAGAGACTGGTCAAGTGGTCAACAGTCTCTTTTGCGGATGAATGTGGGCGTGGTAGCACCGTGGGGTGCAAATAAGCTTCGACGCACGTAAACTTGACTTCTTATCAAGCTGTGGACGAGGAGAGCACCAACTTACTGGAATTTTGTTTTCGCCTAGACATGTATCTTGCATGCTTTTATGATCTCTTGTAAACCCACTATATCAATGAGTGTGTAAGCAGAGAAATCACTAGTGAAGGAGAAAACACTAGGCATTATGCTAAAACAAGTTCTTAGATTCGCCGATTTAGCATGCGGCGGTAAGCAAAAGCTACCAAGAGATGGCTTAGGTCAAGGTGGCGAAGAAGCCTTGTGTAAGAGCCGTTGTTTGTACGTTGTGTGTGTGTGCTTGTTTGCTAGAGTTTTGGCAGTTCCTTGTCATAGAAGGATTATAGGATTTTGCTTCCTAATTGAGTTATGTTATCTTAATTGCACATTGTATCTCGTACACCACGGCCGGTTAGGGCGAAGCTCTGACCTATGCCATAAGATATACATAACTTGAGCCTCTGGCATTGACTCATGATAGCGCTTATAAAAATAGTAGTAGTAAAAATAAAATCATAGCAACTGTTGAAGGAATTTACATTCCTATCATTGATGATGTGTCTTGACCGAATCTTCTCCTTATTAGACTAGAATATCTGTTAAATATCAAACTCTGATTTACACGGATTCTCTATGTAATGCCTATATAAAGGTCAATATATCAATGAATAAGTAGACTTTTATTCTCGTATTCACAAACTCTTAATCACATTATCAAACTTGGTGCCCTAACCAAGAGATAATAGGCCAACCATCCCGGAAAAAAAAAAACCTTCGAAAACCCAAACTTTTCCCGAAACCCTAGTCTGCCCGTTTCGTTTTTCCCGATTTCCGGCCAGATTTTCCTCTGTTCACGGCCGGAATTTCATATCCACAAAAAACCCTCGACGTCCCAGTTCCAACCCCACCGGTCTCACCCCGAGAACCGGCCGGAAGATTCTTGAACTGGCCGTCAAAAGTTTTCAGACCGCCGCCACCTCCAACCACCGGTTCACCGCCTTCCCATGCTCCGATCGACCTAATTTTTAAACAGAACCTTCTGTTTACACCCAAATTAATATTTTACTGAACAATAAATGTCTAAGTGAATATTAATTAAATTATTGATCCACGTCACACCGGCGAGCCCAGATAATTGGGTTTACAAGTGGTGGCCCGCCGACAAAGTCATGCGAGCTAGATGATACAGGTTGCATGCGAGATGGACTTTGCGAAGAAGCAAGAGGCAGAGTCCGCATGCTCGTGATCACCTATGCCACATTTATCGATGAAGACTCTTTGACATGCTTTGGGCCAACTCCTATGGCCCTTTTATTGAAAAAAGCCTCTTTAAAGCTCGCGAGCTTCAAGGGCCCGCTAGATGGAAGCAAGCTTCAGGAGCTCGCGGGATGGTTTGAGTTCGCGGCCCGCGCGAGATAGGTTTCCATAAGGACTGTGACACCTCGCGAGATAAAGACTTTCCTAAATTGAGTACGCATAGGACTCTACAGTTGGGCAGCACGGAGGCAGTGACCTATGCGAGCTTGACACGTGTCATGCAAATGATTGGTTCGCACGAATGAAGCAGTATCCTTGTGGTATTCTGTTTCAGAGTTCGAATTGGACTATGATTATCTTTCTTCTGGCAAAAGGCAAGATACTATATAAAGGGGCTCGAAGATTTACATAATTCTCTCTCTCAAACAAACAACAACTCAATACAACTATCGATCTAGTCGAACTCAGTGCTAAAGCATCTCGCCTCAGCCCTTTCTTTACAAGATCCCCGGAGCTCCCTTGTGTTCTCGTTTTCCCTTCTCTTTGGTTGCTCTGCTTGCGACACACTGTGAGTATCAAATCGCTTAGTGCTTGTAATTCCTCGTCCGCGAGGTGGCACCGGAGCCCTACTTTCGATTGATTAGAAGTACAGGTTAGCGCACTACAACAACAACTTTACTACATTCCGCGTCCTCGCGGTGGCACGCCCCGCATCCCTAGAAGTATTGACTGCTACCATCCATCTGCCTCCTGCTGAGGATCGTGGCCAAAACATTGGCACACCCGGTGGGACCGGGAGTACAAGCGATTCACCATAGGGAAACCAGGAGAATCACCATACATGAGACCTCAGATTTCTTGTCTCAAGCACAGATCACCACGGTACAAGCCCCATAACAGCGCGACTTGCCGATATCTCACCACGGAACAGGTTCTTGCTCAGTTTGGTAACAGACTTCAACAAGACCATAATGGTAGGCTCACAGCCAACCCAAAACACATGATTTGCTCTACCTATGGAGCAAATCCTCCAGATGTTTGAGGAACTGAAGAGCCGACTCGAGGCAACTGCTACCTAACAGAGTGTCATCGACCTTGCTAAACAGGTCAAGAGGGACAAGATCCTTTGGGAAGCTGACCAGGACAACCTCGCCATACTCAATGAGGACTTCAATGAGCATGTCCTTGCCAAAAAGATTGAACTGCCTAGCAGCCAATCTACTGGCGAAGATTTTTCTTTGGACGAACCTACGTCCAAAGAAGAAACTACTTTGTCAATCAATGACGAAGAACCTGAGGTCGAGGCCGGCGAGATTATGGATAATAATCTTATCTCAAAGACTGACGGTGTTCCTCAGAAAAAGGAGCATGAAGATAGGACAGAACAGTCCATCTTAGAAGAAGAAATTGGTTCGAACACTGATGATGGCAAACCACAACCAAGGAGCCAGCTTTCCTATGCGAGACGTATATGCGGACACGGGTTAGGCGCATAGGGGGCAAGATGTAGCTCGCCTTCATTCTTTGATTAACCTAGAGAAGCAAGTTCATGAAGCTACTGGGCGTCTTAGTGAAGGAATAGGAGAAAGTCTACTTTATCAGTTAGCTTTTGGACGTTTCCTCAAGTATGGCCAAAACAACGGCCAACTTAATTATCAACCAACATGTGTTCTTGCAAAGCCATTACGTGGCTTCATTATCCAATATCATTGGAGTTTTTATATGCAAGTTCATAAGCCGGGATGTGCATTTGGTTTATGTGCGAAATACGCACATATCCCATGCATGCCTATGGTTGCAAGGAAGGTCGAGCTACCGACCGTTGATAATTTTGCCTATGATTTTGACACAGAGCCAATTTATGATGAATATGGTGAAGACTATATGTTGGTGTGTCTCTCTCATAATCATATTCCACAAGTGTTCAATCCCAGTGAAGCTCTTGATATGATCCCTTTCCATGACCAATGCGTGGCTATTCCCGATGAGACCATGCATTATGACATGATAGTTGGCGATAAGGCAGATCTCAACACCATACGATCCGTGAGAATGCAGTTAAAGATCATGCTTGGTCAAACAACAAGGATACGTGGGGGGCAACGAGACGTACTCTATGAACTACCTTGCCCAAATTTTCAAGTTGTTGACGCGAAGCAGCTCTGCTCAACACTTGAAAATTCTCAACAACAAGAGTCTCATGCCAGAAACATAACAACGTCGAGACTTGGAGTGAAGCATTGGTGGCCTCCCCCGTGGCCTTACGAAGGGTAACTAACCATGCTATACTCTCTTCTTTCCTTTACTCTTAGCTTTACTTCTGTTTTTACTTCTGTTTGCTTTCATTTTTTTTTTCTCTTTCTCGCATTGAAAAAAGAAAATACAGAAAAAAATCAAATAACAGAAAATACAAAAAGAGATCCTTAGTTTTGCTAAAATGCAAGACAACGTTTTTGCCTACAAAAGGCTTGAACTTTACTTGAGGCCTCTCCTTAAGGCCTGGAGACAACACAGCAGGCATTCCATATGCCTTGAATTGCTACCAGCGAAGTCAAGTCAGAGAAGGAATTCTAATAGTTGCTGTAAATTGCAACAGCCACTACCGGACAGTCCACTTTGCCGATTAAACTGGAATGATCCAGGAAGAACCAGCAGGTGAGCCTTATATCAACCGAAAGCCCTGGATGTCTATTTTCCAGAGGATTTTATGGTTCGCCATTCTGACATTCTTGGAGAGAGTTACGACAGTTCGAATGCAGACAGGTCACGCTACGCGCGAATTTGCAATGTGCTTTTTCAATGTGTTTTCATAACCTTGCAGCATGTTTTCCTTTACTGGGAGGCATCCGTACAAGTTTTGTGTACCTTTGTTCCTACACTGGGATCTACTCACGGCTGATCCACGACCTTTTTTCGGTGTTTGCTACCCTCAATGATGCACGGTACCACAACTCCCTTACTGGGAGGCATACTAAAGTTTTGATGTCCTTCATTCTTCTCAAGTACTGGCGAACAGACATCAAAACTGGGGGGCACATTGAGGTAGATATGTGTTCCAGATATTTCAGACTTAGACCCTTCTTGAGGTCTTGGTCATTATTTAGGCCAATTCCTGTGGCCTACTTTTTGGAATTTCGCTTGGCCAAATCACGTGGCATTGCGTTTGACCCTCATTGGTTCGCATGGGGGGGCGGGGGCAGTGAAGTACATGGCCAATGTCAAAAAGATGGTTCGTTGTCGCCAAGAGCTCAAGCGAAGGGCAATTTTTCAATCCATTCATACATCCCCTCGAGCTACATCTATTCAAGGTACATCCCTTTGAGGTCAGACGGTTCCTTTCCCAATATATCCACTCGAGATATGTCTATTCAAGACACATTCATGCGAGATACATCCGCTCAAGTTTACTATGGTACCAGGCGAATCGTATAGCAGCTTCGCTACATTGCTTCAATGCTCGGTGCTTGAGTTTCAAGGCCTGTTCAGTGGCTTGTTTACTCACACTCATTTTGTATAACCCGAGCCAATACCAGTGGCTTTGGAGCAGCATGAACATAAACTTCTTCAGTCATTTTGACATACATGACTTCGAGGCGGGGGGGGGGGGGGGCAATGTTTACACCCAAATTAATATTTTACTGGACAGTAAATGTCTAAGTGAATATTAATTAAATTCTTGATCCACGTCACACTGACGAACCCAAATAATTGGGTTTACAAGTGGTGGCCCGCTGACAAAGTCATGCGAGCTAGATGATACAGGTTGCATGCGAGATGGACTTCACGAAGAAGCAAGAGACGGAGTCCGTATGCACGTGATCACCTATGCCACATTTATCGATGAAGACTCTTTGACATGCTTTGGGCCAACTCCTGTGGCCCTTTTATTGAAAAAAGCCTCTTTAAAGCTCGCGAGCTTCAAGGGCCCGCTAGATGGAAGCAAGCTTCAAGAGCTCGCGGGATAAGGACTTTCCTAAATTAAGTCCGCATAGGACTCTACAGTTGGGCAGCGCGGAGGCAGTGACCTATGCGAGCTGGACAAGTGTCATGCAAATGATTGGTTCGCACGAATGAAGCAGTATCCTTATGGTATTCTGTTTTAGAGTCCGAATTGGACTATGATTATCTTTCTTCTGGCAAAAGGCAAACTACTATATAAAGGGGCTCGAAGACTTAGAGAATTGTCTCTCTCAAACAAACAACAACTCAATATAACTATCGACCTAGTCGAACTCAGTGCTAAAGCATCTCGCCTTAGCCCTTTCTTTACAAGCTCGCCGGAGCTCCCTTGTGTTCTAGTTTTCCCTTCTCTTTGGTTGCTCTGCTCGCGACACACCGTGAGTATGGGCCAACCTCTGTGGCCAAAAGCTCGCGTATGTGCCATATACTATGTCTTCTGAGTTGATATGGTATCGAATCGCTTAATGCTTGTAATTCCTCGTCCGCGAGGTGGCACCGGAGCCCTACTTTCGATTGATTAGAAGTACAGGTCAGCGCACTACAACAACAACTCTACTACATTCCGCGTCCGCGCAGTGGCACGCCCCGCATCCCTAGAAGCATTGACTGCTACCATCCCTCTGCCCCCTACTGAGGATCGTGGCCAAAACACCTTTCTCTTCCAGTGGTGCTCCTCCTGTCAAAATTTCAGCTCAAAAGTCGAAGAATAAGTAGGTGAAAAGTTGCTTTCTCTTCTCGGCAACCTCTAGAAACCAAAGATTTCAAGATTGCTCATCTTCAAAGAAAAGCCATAAAGGTTTCCAACCCTCGGTCGAAGCCTGCAATCGACTCAAACTCATCAGAGGTAAATTTTTAATTAAGGTTACTGCTTTCCGAATTTCAATTCATAGTTTGGGCTTAGTAGCCTTTCCATCTATCCCCTCTCTATGACGGGATTGGGTTTTGGGGGGGGGGGGGGGAATAGGGTTTGGGAGTTTCGTTGGGGCTCCCATCCTCTATTAAAACTTTGTGACTGTGACATACGCGTCACCATATATTTGCGACTGTGATTACGCGTTGCCTACAAGGGAAAAATCGACTGTGACTGCGATTACGCGTCACCTACTTTTATTTACATCGATTTTATGACCACAACATTGGTTCACTAATTCCAATCCTCTTGTCTTTTGTAGATGACTGCGCCTCCAAGGCCTGAGTTTGAGATCCTCGATGTACGAGGCAATAATTACCTTCAATGGGCATCCGATGTTACACGATTGTTCGTCGGAAAAGGATTTACTTCCACTTTTTTTTTCCTCCTGATGACCCAGATGCGGTTCCCAATGAGATGATCAAAGCCCAAGCCCTCATGTTCCTGAGGAACCATATCCATAAGTAATTAAAGATGCAATATCTGATGATAATGGATCCCAAAGAACTGTGGGACGACTTGAAGCTCCGCTTTGATTACGTACATGATATACAGTTTCTAGCGTTGCGGCAAGATGAGAAAAAATCCACCAACTTCTATTGCATTCAACTCAGCTCAATGGTCTTCCTTGCTTTCATTGCGGCTCTAATGCCCATATGCACGAAGATTGTCGTGCCAGCGAGGATGCTAGAGATACCTACAGAAGACACAAGCAGTGCTTGGCTCAAAAAGCTAACTTTACTGAGGGAGATGACATTGGTGCTCAGCCTTCCACCAATCTCAACATAGCAGATTTCGTAGCTAAGAAGCAAGCTAGTCCTGCGCACATGCATGATTCGAATTTTAATTAAACTCTTTTGATTAGATGTTTTTTCTCTGCTATTTTCTGTTTGACACTTGTTTAGCCATAGTTATTTTCGACTTTTCAGTCAGTTTTTATGGAATTAGACATCTTTTGATGTATTTTTTCAGTTGGCATTAATAAAATCTCTCATTTATGTTTAAATGTGTTGAATGGATTGAGAATTTTATTTCCTTATGATTGGTTTGAATTGCACAAAGCTAAACGCTTCATTACATGGCAAACATGCTAAATTCACATGTGTTTATGGTCCTTGAATTGATTATGGTATAAAGATTGGCAAAACATGAGAACAATTGCGAAAAATCGGCGAAAATACACCAAGGCAGCAAGTTGCCGTGTATTGGCAGCGTTGGAGCGCCCCTAAGGCGCCCTTAAGCGTCCCTGATGCGCGTTGGGTAGCTGCCTGAGACCCTAGAGGGCCCGTACCGCAGCTTGCCGCAGCATGCCGAGCCCTAGTGCCGGCTGTGAGCCCCTAAGGGGCCCCTGCCGCAAGCTGCCAAGACCTGCCGCACGTCTGTGTCTACAGCACGCCCCTAGCGAGCCCCTGCCGAGCCCATGCTGGCAGCAGGGCCCCTGCCGCACCCCGGCCGCGCCCCTGCGCGTTTCTGCTCGCCGACCGAGCCCCGGACAAGCCCCTGTGCGCCCTTGCCATGCCGCGCCGCAATATCGTACCCCAGCGTGTTCCGCGCGCGGACAGGCTCTTGGCCGCGCCTCTACACGCGCCCTGCCGTGTTGCCACGCTCGTTAAGCGCGCTTCCGAGCCCCTGTGAGCCCCTAGCGAACCCTTGCTGTCTGCCAGCGCTGCGAGCGAACTTTTGGTGCTGTTGCCGAGCCTCTAGACCGGCCACATGCTATGATTTTATGAAAGTGATTTTCGTGCCGTGTAATTGCATTCATTCGGGTTCCAACTTGGTTTAAATTCTCAATTAACCCCTCTATGTTTAATTAGAGTGTTCGCCTTATCTTGATCCAAGACTAATTAATTACACATATTTGTGTAGATGTCTCGTGGCGAAATTGAGTGTCTAGCTGACAGTGGTACTACCCATACTATTTTAAGGAATAGGATGTTATTTACAGACTTTGTGCCTTACGTATCCTTAGTGACAACCATGATTGGTTCCTCGCCTTTGACTCATGACAGAGGTAATGCGCAGTTCATGTTGCCAAATGGCACAATGATCCATGTCACTGACACGCTTTACGCGCCTAAGGGTAAATGGTTCCTCGCCTTTGATTCATTTAGGGATATTCGTGCCAACAGATTTCACCTGAAAACGTTCGAAGAGAATAGACAAGAGTTTTTGTTTATTACCTCTAATGACTGCGGCCGTAAACGCATCTTAAAGAAGCTCAAGAGTCAATCAAGTGGGTTGTATCAGACAACCATCAGGATTATTGAATCCTATGCTTTTTCTCGCAGTTTTTGCGAGTCTAACTCTTACAAGCTATAGCATGACCGTTTGGGACATCTCGGACGTGACATGATGATCCGAATTCTCAAGAATTCACATGGACATCCATTTTTCCGAGCACTGAAGTGTGTTGGAGCTCCTCCTTCCACTGATATAGGTGATGCGGTCGTGCATGATGCACATGCCATAGTCTCAGCCTCCAAGGCCATTGCTGAGCCTCCAAATGCCTCTATGACTATCTCTAATGCTCACCGCTCGTTTTGCAAAGCTTGTTCACTAGCCAAATTGACTGCAAGACCATCTTTTGCTAGTGATTCTAAACAAAACATTCCATTCCTACAAAGAATCCAAAGTGATATTTGTGGACCTATCAAACCAGAGTGCGGACCATTTCGATATTTTATGCGTCGCTTATCTGAACTCCATAATTGATTTAATTATCAGGGGAAGTTGATTGTGTGGACATCAGGGGGAGTCTACGTCACATGTTTTACATTCAAGTTGTAGTTGGCGCGTTGTGCTCTTTTTTCCCTTCGACCAAGTCTTTTGTTTTTACCCAAGAGATTTTTGTTTTACTTGGCAAGGTTTTTACCGAGGCAACATTCATGCGTCATGTGATTCTAATATGCGACACAAGGGGGAGTGTTGAAGGAATTTACATTCCTATCCTTGATGATGTGTCTTGACCGAATCTTCTCATTATTAGACTAAAATATCTGTTAGATATCAAACCCTGATTTACATGGATTCTCTATGTAATGCCTATATAAAGGCCAATCTATCAATGAATGAGTAGATTTTTATTTTCGTATTCACATACTCTTCATCAGCAACTAACTTTTAACAGAGATTTTTTTTTTCCTGGTGAGTGAGTAAATTACGGTGGGAAACTCGTTCAAAGGCATCCAAGAAGAGGTAGAAGCAATGGAAGGCCTCTCGTATTTTCCGGGACAAAAATACTCAACCTATAAGCTATAGATACATAGACCTATTGGTCATATCAACCCGGGAGCAGGCGTTTCTTGTCTTCCAGAGAACGTTTATCTTTTTTTGTCTTCCAGATAATTATTATTATTAATATAGAATTATAGATCAAAAGAGAAATAAAGATAGATATGGCCAAGATTTCAACTCTAACAGGGATGTTTCTGGTGTTATGGCTAGCAATGTCGATCGGGACTTGGGCTACCAAGTATGCAGTAGATCTCTATTTTCATTTTGGTATATGTTTCGGCTATTTTGTTCTGATCGATATTCATTAACGTATGAGTTGTTGAGTTGATGATTATGTTTATGAATTAATATAGGGACGGCAAGCCACCAACTGAGAAGGAGATGCAGGAATGGATAAATGTTCTACGTGAAGCCGAGGTTGCTCTTGAAGCTGACAACTTCCAAACAGCTAGTGCCAGGGTTGCAGAACTTGTTGCTAGGTTAGACAATACCAATTTACCTGACCGTGAGAAACTTGCCAAGTTCGTAGAAATGCTGAAGATAGTTGAGCAGGCAGTCGACGAAGATAACAAGGCCAAAGCTATAGCTCTCATTACCGCAATTGGAGCGAGTTTCGAACAGCAATACGGGAATGCGCAAGGAGGAGGAGATAAGAAGAGGGAGCTACTCGGAGATGAAGTCCCGCAGAGCAAAATCATGGAGGTTATGGGCTATTTACGAGAAGCCTCCAGAGCTATTGAACAAGTTCAATATGCCAGAGCTCAAGAGGTTATGAACACTGTTTACCAGAATCTTAATAATGATAAGCAATTATGCAAGGAAGGAAAAGTCCTAGAATTTTTTAAGGACATCAACGATGCTGAGCAGGCTCTTAAAGAAGATTATAGAACAAAAGCTTTAGAGTCTCTCAACCAAGCCGCGGGCAATTTTGGAGTTCCCATGCTACATGAATAGCAAGCCAACGACCGGAGAGAAATTTATTATCGCATCGAGCTTATATTATGCCAGAAGGAACTAAGAGGAATGCTGCTTTTTAATTTCCAGGCTCTGCGTGTACCTTCAGTATTGTACCTTATGATGCTCCATTGCTTTCTTCTTCGTTTTATATCTTTCTGATATCTAAAATTCTTGAGATGGCTTTGAGTTATACTGTATATGAGTATGTGCATGCACACATGTTGGATGAGATGTGATCTGATATATACATCGAGAGTTGTCACTCCTAAATTGCTTCAACACTGAATGTTGATCATCTTTACTTTAATTTTATTTTATTTTTCTTTGGGTGGATTGAGGCTATTAAAAGCCATACACAAGGAAAATTACGAAAAACAACTAAGAGCAACTTTAACAGACTCTCTATTTTAGCTTTTAGCTATTTTAGAGAGCGTGTTTAGTTTTTTTTTATATTTTCGGAACTCCAGCAGACTAGCCAAAATTTAGCTATTATAACTTAATTTTAGCTATCTCGCTAGCTAAATATAGAGAGTAAGATGACTCAGATGAGGTTAGCTATAATTTAAGACATTCCTTGTAAGATATTTTACGTGATATATAAATATATTTAAACTATTTAATCTTTATTTGAAAAATAATATTGATGTAATGCTAGTTAAAATAGAGAGCATTGATGCAGCCGTATTTCTAAAGTGGTTAGCCAAAATAACATTTTAGCTAATTTGACTAAAATTTAACTAAAAAATGGCTAGCATTGCTAAAGACGCTCTAAGCAGCCGAAGCTGTGGAAGACTACTATATATCTGCAAAATATAAAGTTATGGAATTTCCACATCGTGTAAAGCCGTGAACATACAAATTTTTGAACATATATTATCAGTTTGAAACTTAGAGCACTCCAACAACATCCTTATAATTTTCTCTAAAATAAAGGAAGTGATGAGAGAGCAAACTAAATTCTCTATATTTGCAAGGAATAGTGAGGCAAACAAAATTATTTTTGATAAGTTATGTTTCGAAAGCACACCCCATTAACGTACAAAAGTTGCAAACTCTTCAAAGTTTTTGTTAGAGCAATTCCAATAGTTTCTCTATAATTTATGCATCATAATAAGGAAGCAAAAAGTCAATATTTTTCTAATACTCATGCTTAAACTCCAGCAGATTTCTTATTTTACAATAATCTCCACAATCTCCATATTTCCTCACAAAATTTTGAAGATTACTGTAAATTTAAGGAATCTCGTTTTCACTTTCCTCACATTTCTTATTTTAAGGATAGTTACATTGAATATCTTGGAGCAAATTACAAGAAGCTTATTTTTTTGAGAAAATTTCAAATATGAGAAAGCTGTTAGAGTTCTTCTTTAAGTTTTCGTACTCACTTCCTATAAAATGGGAAGTCTACGATGGGGAACGGAAATCCGCAACTTGTCATGATGAATTGTTTCATTTTGTATCAATAGTTCAATACATTAGGTCACAAAACTAACATGATCGTTGACGACTTTCGATTTTGCATATAGCAGTTATTGTTATTATCATAGCTAAAAAGCTAAAAAAAAAAAAGCTTTATTAAAACCTAGCTAAATATCTAGCTTTGTCCTTGTTCATGCTCCAGCATATAACCTAAATCTGAAGTTAAGATTCAACATTTAGAGTTTTCTCTCCTCTCAAGCAAAGTATAGCTGTATAGAATTCAGAAATAGCTAGCTAATTAAGGCCATGTCCGGTAAAGTTTTAAAAATGATTTTTAAAAACAATTTTTGAAAATAGAAAATAAGGTTGTAATGTCAATTTTGTAAATGTATTTGGTATAGAAAATAAGGTTGTAATTATATGAAAACGTGAAAATGTCAATGTGACTTTCTACAGCTTCTAAGTACCTTCTAGAAATTATCTAAAATACATTTTATATTAAATAATCTATGAAAATAGTTAGCATTGATCAAGAGAGAATTATTGAAAGAACATTAATAGCACCTATGGTGTTCTACAAGAAAACATATATTTGATATCTTATCTTTATACGGAATCAAGATTCTTTAGTCCCGTTTGGTTGGTGGGAAATCATTGTTTGGGATGGGAATTAGTTTCATTTTCATTAAATTGTCATGTTTGGTTATGTCATGGGAAACTAAACCAAATGACTTGACCGGAGTCCAATTCCATAAAAGGGGTGGAAAACAAATACCATCTAGGAGGTGGTATGGTATTTCATTTCCACCGTAGATGGAATGAAAAATTTACTTATAATTGTCCCTTGTAAAATCTAGTATTAATGGTACTTTAATTACACGTATTATTTTTAATTTTTTCATATTTAATTTGTTTGGGTATTATTGGAAAGTCATTAACAAATTAATTGTTTCAAACCATTTCCTAATCTCAAGTCTTGGATTCTTCCAAACATCACAAATGAAAATGCTAAATCAATTTCATTCCATCCTTGAAAGGAAAATGACTATAATTTCTTTTCTCATTTTCACATTCTAGTCAACCAAACGAGGCCTATGATCAAGACACACAGTTGTAGAATATTCGTACAACAAGCATGCATGATAAAAAAAAAAAAACATTAAAAATAAACTGTCAGGAAAACTTCCATATTTCTCTTCCATATATTTATCAATAAAACACGTGCATGAGGCTAGTTTAAATAGTAGCCAACTTCGTTTCAAAACAAAATGTACGTAGCAAACTAATTTCTTCTCTATCAATTTCGAGAGAGCAAATCACGGTGGGAAACTCGTTCAAAGGCACGCGAAAAGCGGCAAACATGCAATGCTTTGATTCACAGGTGGAGAAACAATATGAAAGGCCTCTCAGATTTTCTGCAGTTGAACCACTCAACCAGTGACTTCTGAGCTATATATACATAGATCAACTCAGATCAAGCATTTCTTGTCTTCCAGATCGACAAGTATTCACAAAGAGCATAAGAGAATGATGGCCAACATGTCAACTCTAATTGGGATGTTTCTGGTGCAATGGCTTGCAATTTCAGCCCGCACTTTGGCTGCGGGGTACAGGCCGGCCTTGAGATTTTCGTGGCTCTAGGCGAAAATGAAAATGGGGCTCAAATATATTTTTTAAATTTTTTTTCTTTAAAAGTTATTTAATAAGTTTAAATAAAATTCACTAATAAGGTTAACAACAGCAATCCTAAAATGATGATGGTAGTGTAATGCATCAAAGAAAGAAATCTAAAAGGAAAACAGAAAGAAAAAAATTGATGTATATAAGAAGAGAAAGAATAATAAAAATAAAATACATGCATACAAAAAAAAAAAATCAAAGATGGGAGAGCGTTTCGAACCAGGGAACTCCTCCAATTGTAACATCTGTCTCTGCCACTACGTCAACAACAAATAATGTTTTTTCAAAAAACTTCTATTTATATATTACGGTTAGTAAATTTAAAAAATTATAAAACTTGATTTTATTTTTCGGGGGCCCGTAAGTTTTGGGCTCTAAGCACAGGTCTTCTGGGCCTATAGTCAGGGCCGGCCCTGGCCGGGTATGCAGTCTTAGATCTATATTTTTTCATTTTAGTATATGTCTCGACTTGTTTGCTCTTACATTCATTGACGTATACGTATGTGTTGTTGAGTTGATGATCATACATGGTTATGAATTACTATTTAGGAATGAGAATAGCGCTGATAGCGGTGGCGGCAGCAGGCCACCAACTGAGGAGGAGCTCGGAGCGTGGTTGAATGATCTAAAAGGAGCCGAGTTCGCCATCCAAAATGATAAATACCAAACAGCTTTGGCTATGGTTTCAGGAGTTGCTGCTAGGTTAAAGGCTACCGTCATGTCTGACCAGAAGAGACAAGACGAGTTGTCAAAGCTGCTGACAGAAATTGAGCATGCACTGAACGAAAATGATAAAGACAAAGCCACAATGTTCACCGACGCAGTCGGAAGGAACTTCGAACATCAACATGCACAAACGCGAGCCGGAAAGCAAAGGCACTTGCATGAAAATGCAGACCCTCACGCAAACCCTCACCCAGACCCTCACCCAGACCCTAATGTGCACGACGCGCAACACGATACCGTAGATACCTACGGAGACAGGCAGATGGTATCGAACCGTTTGCAAGAAGTCTTCCTGGCTATTAACGAAAATCAATTGGACAGAGCTAGACATCTTCTTCGCGGTTTTTACCGTCTTCTTAGAGATAACAGAGATTTGGTTAGTTACGAAAATGCAGTAATGTTTCTTCATGCCATTCACCAAGCTGAGCAGCATGTTAGAGAAGGTTCTGTATCAAGCAAAGGTCGACTAGAGAACTTCCTTTTGTTCACAGAGAAATTTATTATTCAATCCAATCCTAGTTATTAATTGTTTTCCGATGAGTAATCGTACGTAGTTACTAACTTACGAGCCAGACATTCATTTATTAAGATTTTACCATACGTTCAACCGAAAACTTTTGTACGCATTAAGGTGTAAGTGAACCGAGTAATTAAAATACATGATTTGATCCAGCCATTCACGTGTCACTATCATGCATATATATAAACGACGGCAACCAAATTGAAATCAAACAAAAAATGGTCCAAGTGTTTCTAACAGATGAGATGATAATCTGAGGTTGAAGAACATATATGTTCTCTTATTATGAACGCCTAATTTGATTGGATCAAAAATGAAAAACATAGGAATGAATTGAGAGTCTCTAGTCTTCATACTATCAGTTTTTCGCTCCTAAGTTTTATGAAATTGAAATAAAGTTGCTTCGCTCTACCAGTTTTTTGCGCCTATATAAGGTTCTCCCAACTTGTAATCTATCTTAAAACGGAAAAAAGAGGTATTCAAACACTCGAATTTGGTTTCAAAAGGTGGAGTTTTGATATGCAACTGCCGCATCTGCTCAAACTTTTTCTGAATCTAGCATTCTAGCTAATCTCGGGGTTGCTCCTCCCATTTATTGGAAGTTTGGAACTTGCATGCGTAATTGTTCTAAAGCCATTTTACTACCAAGCCATTTTCCTAATTTATGTATCAACATATGTATATCGATTTTAGGTCTCAAAAAAAAAAAATGTATATCGATTTTGAAGTGTGTAGTGGATCTGATAATTGTGGCGGCTTCTACTTAGCATATAGCATATTAAGCCAAAATGTTAAGTGTACGTTTGGAGTTTGGACTAAATCCTCAGTTGTAACTAGTAACACAGAAACCCCAAGAGCCTGCACAATGTTCCTTACAAAACCATGAAGCTAATTCCCAAACTCACTCTAATTAGACCCCAGCTCTAGCTGAACCATCTTGAAGTGTTGAACCTTCAACATTTGGCTTACTTGTAGTTCTGTTGCAGAAGGTTGGCAGAAATCCAATTGTCCTAATCAAAACTAAAAATCTAAACTAGTACTTTGCCAAGTAGCTCTTGTTTTAGGGCAGGTTAAGTGAAGTAGAATCTGGACAATGTTTTGCAAGCAAGATTAGAAGCAAAATACAGTCAGAAATTAACTGATGACATGAGCAAGAAGTCTGCCTCAAGCCAACAACCAGTGTTTCCATCTACATCTGAACCTTGAGTAGGATTAACAATGCTGATATAGCACTTTCGATGGAGAATTTACCATTTTACCAAAAGCCAATATTTTCCCTTTTGCCAATTCTCTAGTTCCTTGCATCCACAAAAAACAGCACAAGCAGCAGAACATAATTGCAAAACTTGGGAATTATAGGGTCCTGAGAACAAAAGTAGCTGAAGGCAACTAGCAGCTTCTCCGACAATGGAGCAGCCGCAATGGCTGCTACCACTGCTTGGAGAAGTGCCTAGACAGCCTTGGTCACCATGCAAAGGCACTCACGTCCCACAAAGGCAAAGGCCGTCCAAATCGATAGCGCACGCATCAGAAAATGGATATGTCAGAGTATCGGCTTATATGTGTCCGTCGCAAACAGGTCGATCAATTCACTGGACATTGATCCAATCCGGCAACTCGTGATTTAGAACCGCCAAAGCATGACAGAACCATGAATACATGGACAACACAATCGGTTTGCCCTTTGACAACTTAAAACTGCAGAGAAGCTGTCCCTTTTCGCATTCAAGGTTAGAGTTCAACCCGTGATAGGCGAGATTTATAGGCCATGGTGGACATGAGGGGCCAAGACTTGGTTGTAATTGCTGCCAACAGTCCAACACTGGGACTGATTGCAAGTTACTATAATGAACAAGTACCACTAAATTTTATGGTCTGGTGATCTACTCTGTTCCCACCGGTCTTGGTTTCTTCCTTATGAAACTAACATACTTGGGTTCAGGGATTATGTTTTCAGGGGAACCAACTGCAGGAGTCCCTATCCTTAGGTTTTAGGGTGTTCTTGTAATTCCTCATTGTTTCACTTGTATTTCTATAGTTCTAATGGAAATGTACCGAGTTAATCATTCTAATTTAATTAGGGGAAGATGAAACATACAGACAAAAGTAATATAATGCAATAAACTCTGTAGATGCAGCAAGTGACAAAAGATTTGCAGTTCTCACCTGGCAACGTCATAAAACCAGAAAATTACATAATCTGATCAATCGACACAACTGCGTTAGAAACCAATCGGGCCTTATTAAACAGGAGGGCAAACTCCCCATACCCCAAAATAGTTGGTAGTTCTCCAGATCTTAACAAGATTGGGTTGACCTCAAAACAAGCAATTGGAAGCAATCTCATCCTCAGATGAAGTTTCGGATATCCAAAGACTTTACCTCAACCATTGCCTCATCTTTAAATTCCTCCCTGAGAAACAGTAATAAGCCAGCCAAGAAAACTTCAGACCTCAGAAATGGAGTAATGAGTAATTGCCAATTTATACAAGAGAGAAACTTCCATCTGCACCATCTACCCATGCTCAGTTTTAAGCAAATATCACACAGTTGCAAATTTTATAAAAGAAAGCTAGGGTCTATAAATCTCGACCAAGCATCCGCAACAAGACAACTGAATTATACCAATCTGTGAAATCACCGACTGTCCAAACAAAGAGATTAATCTAACAAGTAAACTACAAAATATGGATAAAAAGAGGGGTGGAAAAGATTTGTATAAATTACCTCTTTGCCTGAGTGTCCATTGCCTCAAAAGCCTCCTTCTCAAGTTCCTGCAGTTGTGCTTTGGCTTTCTTGAGTTCTAGTTGTTCTTCATACTTTGGTAAATCTTCATAACGAATTCCAAGCCTGAAAATGCAACGTTAGATGCTAGAAATGCTTTATGTAAGACATTTAAGTTACATAGGGCAAGTGATCAATGTTAAACAACACCGGCCGTAGAGCTGACAACATCCAAAATCAGCTTGAGAGTCGACAGCAGAGATAGGCAGCATTTCAATAAACCAAACTGCTAGAATACAAATTTTCTTCAAGTGATGACATAAAGAAAAGATATAATGGAACTTAGGAAGTTTGTTTTACATACAAATTCATCTATCAAGTATTAACAACGAACCACCCAGCTCCATCCAACCAACATGGAGCAGTGTTGTTGCAGATGCAAGTTTTATGTATGGTACAATTAATAATTTAATGTGGTAGGATACTCTAGTACCATACAAAAGCTAATCTATCACGAATTAACAATGAACCACCAGCTCCATCAAACCAACATAGAGGAGAGTTATCCCAGATGCATGTTTTATGTGTGGTGCGATTTAGCACTTCATGTGGTAACACACTCCAGTAGTACACTCACTACACTGTATAAGCACCTCAAAACTTTAAACAATACTAGAGAAAAGAGATCAAGAGCAGATACAGAAAGTCCATCCAGCAGTCACAAAATCGAAAGAGAACCTATCTCATTGTCATTTCGTGAATATTATGCAGCTTTATGATCTCTAGGTCGCTCTCTATCTCGCTATCTGGTATCTTTGAGCTATTCCACTACCCATTACATTGGTTACTAAGTTCATGATAGCAACTTAAGTTTAGAGAATCAAGTTAGATGGAGCCACAACCAGATAACATCAGCAAACCAACTACACTGCAAGCCCAAATTCATGTAATCTCCAGACTTGGCAATGCATTACTGATTTCCAGTATATTAGATCGAGTGTAAACTAAATAAAAATAAATAAATCAATAACACTAGTAGAAGCTGCAGATAGATGATGTTAATCCAGATTAATAACATGGATTCTTTCAAACTTGGTAAAAATTAGAGAAGAAAATGTCACCTACTTTTTGTTTATTTTATCAAATTCTGCCGTGAGAAGAGTCATTCCTTTCTCATCTTTCCTCAAAAGAGGTTTCTTCAGTTCCTTTTCAACTTTCTCCAGTGCATCCATCATCATAGACTCTGCACCAAGTTCATCAGTGAGACCTCTCCTGCAAAAGGAACATAAACAATTAACCAATGTAGCTATGGGCGTGTGTGCGTATGTTAACTGTACAGAGAGAAAGACAGAGAGAGAGAGGGGGCGGGGGGGGGGAGGTAGACACATAAATGTATGGACGTAAAATATCCCTGACGGAAAATTTACTGTAGTCCACTAGAAGTTCACAAATTCAGATCAAGGGTACACATTGATAAAGACCAAAAACTTACACAAAGTTTCAACAGATAATCACATCTAAAACTTAGCCAACATTTTTTAGAAATTTTTGGGCAATGGTTTAAGGAAATTATTAAACAAAATGGACATATTAGATTAAGAAACCGGATGGTCTATATAGCAGAAAAAATTGGGGTATGAACACATAACCCATACTAATCATATGTATTGCAAGAGATCCGAAAATTTGACCAACAGAATAGCACTTACTTGATCCTGATTTCCTTCAATGTCAACAGATATGTTCTAGCATCTGGGATATCTTTCGTACGGCTTTCGATGGTAAATGCTATACGTTGGGATTCTGAGAACAAATCCGCCCTGCAGGATACAAGATGCATTACTGATCACTTTAACATAATCGAAACACTGATTTTGGTATAATCCAAAGTCCAACCAAACAAAACCAAAACAGTTTCTCTCCCATTAATGAGATACAGCAATAGTAATCTTTCGTCCTTTTCTGACATCATTAATAATATCAACAGAAGTAAAATAGAAGCATCACATGACTAAAAAGAAGAATAGAGATATCAACAGTTCTACACTTGATTTTTTAGAAAACATGATCTATGCAGTTAGGAAATACAGAACCAGGGATCATTGTAGCTAAGTCTGGAAGCAGTAAAGTATCAATCTCACTTAGAAGACAAGTAAATGCTCCCACTAATACATAACATGCCCTAACCATATTAGATAAAGAAAAGTGCCCTGACAATATCACATAAATAAAAGTTCAGCCACTGCATGTTTTTTGCTAATATGGAAAAGGGAAAGGATCAAAGACTAGAAGCTCTCTTCTATTTTGACAATCAATCTCTATGAATACTAAATACACCCACAAGTGGAAACACATACAGATGCATAAAACAAGAAAGAAAGAAGAAACTAACTTCTCTCGGATAGTTTTCATGACTTTGGCGTATTGAGACACTGCAGCTGGATCATTGGGGTCAATAGTGATCTTCTCTTGGCGCAGTACTCCAAGGGCCGTCTCAAACTTGTTCTTAACTTCCAGGAAGATGTTCTTCAGCATCTCTTCACCCCCGCAAACAGTACGAAACATCATCAGTAAGATTCCAATCACATCAGATTCGATGAACGAAAAACAACAAAAGCTAAAAAATTTCAGCCACAAACATTTCAGCTCAGAATCTCAGAACATTAACAATGCAAACCCTACATCGAGAGAAAATGCAGATAAACAAAAAAAAGAGGCGTTTCGACTCACCGTCACCCTTAAGCACTGGGCGATTCGCTTCCTTGGCAAAGTGCCGAACCGGAATAAGACGCTCCTGTTGAAGAACGACTCCATTGCTGCACAGCTGTAAATTCACCCCCAACAAAAATTCATCAATTCCTTCGCTTCGATTTATCCACAAACCCTAAATTTACCAAATCTTTTCACACATTTCATCTCCTAATCAGATCATCAATCAAAACACAGCTAATTGATCAAGAACTAATTGGTTGAGAAAACGAGTTCGGAATCTGAAATGTTACGAGAGGAAGAATTGGAAATGAGGAGTGACCTGTTTGGACTTGGATAAGAGACGGGAAGAGAAGGCCATGATCAGAGCTGAGTCGTCGTCTTCTTTCGGTTTCTTAGGGTTCCGATTCGATTCGTATTGGGGGCCTGTAATCCGACGAGAGTGAAATAGACGCCCCCCAGTGAGTTTAGCTTATATGCGACGCTCCCATCTCAATACGGCGTCGTTTCACTCTCTGGCATATTTGCAAAAAAGTAGCCTTTTTAAAAATAAAAAATAAAAATAGATCGACTTTCAACAGACATGATACAACTAATAGATTGGATACTCTGGCCCATGGGGGAACTTTGGGCAAACAAGATGCCTTCGAATTCACATTGTCGCTGTGTTACCCTTAACACTGGTCAGAGATCCTCTTATCGATTGCAGAAGCAGAAGCAGGCACGAGTAATCTGTGCTTGTGGTGAATCTGTATTTCTGAGGTTTGGTTGGGATATCTGTACCATCATGAGTTATCATACTACTGAGATGGCATTAATAACATTCATGATTATTATATCATTTACTTAGAGAGTTGCTCCAAAGAGAAAACTGATGACAGCTGGGTTCAGCAATGCAATTGATTTTACTACTAGGATTTCTGAAATATGTAATACAGGACTACCATGGAAATTTCATACACAGTTTGTTGTACATCTATTATTCTATTCAAGTTTGTCCGTATACACAATCCTACATTTCTGCGGCAAAAGATTTACCACAACCACATGTTTGTGTGGCATTAGGATTTTTGAAAGAAAAGCCTCCACCAATAAGAGCATCACTGTAGTCCAATTGCATGCCATACAAGAAGAGGAGGCTCTTTGGATCGCAAACTGCAAAACAAGAAAAAAATGGAGTTCAATATATAAGTTTCTGGGAGGCAAAGCAACAAGTAATCCATTGTGTGACATGTATTTTCAAATAATAGTCAGAGTGCAGCAAGTACATAACCTCACAAAGCAGTTCAGAAGTCACAACACCAGGCACATAAGATTATATATACTTCATATCGTCTGCTGAAAGACTTTGTTCTTTATTCGTTAAGGGACAAAGTTTATTCTTTTACGAGACCACGATTAGAAAGAAACAAATATTACTGCTAAGTGCTAACAAAATATACAGGAAAACAGGCATAGATCAATGCTTTCCGAAATTAGAGGAAGGATAACCCCAAATATTCTATCTAAATGACTAGTGAATTACAGCCCTGGAATCAATAGGCATAGTAATGAGGGAGCTCAAATTCTGTAATATTGAAAGCCCAAAGTGATGCCGAAATTCTGGCCTTATCTCAAATTCTGTAGATAGTGATCTTCCTATTTGTCCTGCAAGATTGCAAATCTCACCCCAGAAGAAAATATGAGTAACAACAGATGTAGCTAACCGCCTAAGCACACACTTCTATACACAAAACAAACAGGAGTGCAGCTAATCTTCCAAGTCAAAGCACCTAAAAAAAATCATTGCAGAATTGCACCCTCTCTCCACTGCCCGCTGCCAAGTATCAACCTAAATAGTTTGGTGAAGTTCTTCATAGAGTTGAGTAACCTCATTTCAGTGCTCTTATTGACCCTCTTGTTGCTCACCCAACAGTTGCTTGAGCCCAATATTTACTTCTAATGACAACATGCTATAATGATTCCCCCTTCAGAAGTAACCTCCATGACCATTTCCCAAATAAGGCCTCATTGGACAGTACTCAAGCTGAAACTATCACAGCACAGCAGTAAAGGGGGTTTGAAGGGGTTACATTAGTCTATAGTTTGACTCTTACTAATATCCTAGAAGATTGAAGTTGACTGCAATCTCCCTCCCTCCCCACCCCCTAATTTGTATGCTTAAGCACACAGTTTAACTCAACAATTTACATAACTTTGCAGCATCTTAAGCACTTCAACTTTGTACATCCCAGTCCTTTGGTTTCGCAGTCTCTGTAACATGTTCCCCACTCATAATAGAAAACCTTCTGAAACTATCGTCCATGCCTCCGTGAGTACAGATTATTCTTTTCAACCCTGAGGTATTCTCAAACTCATAATAATATAAATGTTCTCTAAACACCACAAATAAAAAGGAAAAAACACATTCTATGTTGAAAAAATATATACTACATGATTATGAAGGCAGCTAGCCGCTGGAGTCATCCTAGGATAAAGTACAAATCTCAAGCACAAATCTCGAGACTTCCTCAGCAAATTGCATTGAAAATATTTCAAATGAGAAATGCTGGTTTTGGAACACAGATACATTGTCCAACTATTGACATGTTGTCACATAGGTCTGAATACTAAAATCTGAAGCTGGAAAATTTGCTGTCCCGTCCGAGACAAGAAAAACTATACTATATGCATGAAAACCCATCAACATGCACCCTCACTAGAACGTCCAATCATTAACCATCTACAAAACCAATAAAGCTGTTTTTTTTTACAAACTCGAACTAGAAAGTGCAACATTACTCCAACCATAACATATAGCACATCAGTCATCTATCACAAACAGTCCAATCTCACTTGACTAAGAGAATGAAAAAAACAAGAAAGCTCACCTATCTCGAAACCATTATACTCAATAATGGAATCGTCTGGTCTAGCGTTCTCTTTGCTCTCAAAGTCCATCGTGTACGACATGCCAGAGCATCCACCCTGTTTAACACCAATTCTCAAGCACAAATCCTCATTACGCTCGGCCCTCATCTTATTAAAGTGCTTCAATGCATTCTCCGTAAGCGAAATTGCAGGTGCAATGCCCTCGGATTTCGGTGCAGCTGAAACACAAATCGATTCTAACCATCAACCAAAATAATTCACTCAAAAAAAATGAAATGAAATTCATAGTTATTCGACTTAATTAAAAAAAAAAAAAAAAAAAAACTCTAGACCTAAAATTTCCGCATACAGATTTCAATTTCCAGCTAAGAATACAAAATCAAAATCAAATAGCAGCGAATTGATTACATAAACAAAAGAGAGAGAGAGCTGACCG
This sequence comes from Fragaria iinumae, assembly GCA_009720345.1. Classification (NCBI taxonomy): domain Eukaryota; kingdom Viridiplantae; phylum Streptophyta; class Magnoliopsida; order Rosales; family Rosaceae; genus Fragaria; species Fragaria iinumae. The sequence goes on along the minus strand of CM019117.1, from coordinate 15,541,496 downwards.
GAAGTGGAAACGGATCGAATTGAGATGCGTCTTCCACGGCTGAGACTTGTGGATGAGAATCGGAAAGAGACTGAATTCCGAGCTGAAGACGACGACGACGCCGACGGGCTCGTCGCCGGCAGACGAAGAAGAGAGGAGGGGCAGTGCGTTGTTATTGCAGAGAACGCCATCATTTTTTTCAGCGAATGACTTTTCGTGTGAATCTCAAGCTTTAGTAGTTTGTGGCCTCCGGGCCATTTTATGTGGGGAAGATCTGAGCCGTTGATTCTCTGATGAGTGCTTTGATTAACAGTTGGAGTCTACAAACAGTCCAATTTGTTTTTGTATATTTTATTTTATTAATAATTCTAGGCCCTGAGCCTCATCAGTTCTGAAGCTCGTCGCCGTCGTCCTGCTCGTAAACCCCAATGTTCTACCTTAGCCGAATTGAGCACTCTTTGCGTCTGCCTCCTTCTCTGCTTAGCCATCGTCTAAAAGATGCAGTCAAGGGAGAGCTTGAAAATCTTTTCTTAGATAAGGTCTGCACTGCGCTTAATATATATTCTCAAATTAATTGGAGTTTGAGCTATATGCCCTTAATTACGCTTTCACACTTCTTTGTTTGATAGGTGATCTCGAATTTGGGACTTTGCATTTCCGTGTATGATATCGAATCCATTAAGGATCACTTCATCTTACCAAACGATGGGCACCCAACTCTAACGGTACGTATATTTACCTAGTTTTGGTCATATGCCATTTTGGTTGATTCTGAGGTCTATCCCTGTAGTCTGAGACAGCAGTTTGCTGTTTCTGTTATTTCATTATTTGTGCTTTATAATTATTTAGGACAGCGGGTTTATTACTTGGTGTCTTCTGAAAACAAAAATAAGAAAACAACAGAGGAAAACGATATGCTTTGTCTACTGTTTTCAAGAATCGTAATGCATGGAACAAGTTGCTAATATGTTCTGGTATGTTTGCAGGTGGTGTTCACAATGATTATGTTTCGTCCATTTGAGGGAGAGATAATTACTGCAAAAGTCATAGAGTCTACTGCCGATGGTTTACGTTGTAAGTCTTCAATCAAATTGTTTTGACCGACTGCTCGAGTTCATTCTTCTGTGTCTCTCTGGTCCAAGCAATTCACACTAAACATGCAATTCAGTGCTGCATGTCCATTGATCCACTTTTGATGATAAATCATTTCTAATTGTCCAGTATCTGTTCTTGAATCTGCAAATGCTGCACTGAGGCATGTATAGCGAGAATTATGTGTACTGAAGAGACACCAATATGATCAATTTATTTTCAGTAGTCTGATTTTGAATTTGCAATTGGCAGTGTCACTGGGATTTTTTGATGATATTTACATACCTAATCATCGTTTTCCTACTCCGTGCCACAAGAAGGGTGACTCAAAAAAGTAGGTGTGCCCTTCCTTCTATGTTGGTCTGATTGATATACCTATAGAGGTTTAAATGCTGGATACATTCTTATATTATAGTTGGTTCATTCTTTGAACAATTTTTGTTTTATTTTTCTCTTTTTACTTTTAACATTATATTAGGACTGCAGGAATGTTGTCTTATGGTACTGGAAGCCTTTTGACGATGAGCTTCCAATTTATTTGAAGGACCAGGTTCATATCTATGTTTTTATCCATTCATATACATGCTTCATTTTGTGGAGTGCAAGTGTATACTGACATATAGTTTTGAACTGACAGATACGGTTCCAGGTTGAAAGTGTGAACTATCCTAAAATTCCAATTGAGCAGCCAGAAAACTCAAAACCATTTGCCCCAATGGAGGTTAAAGTAAGTTCATGCTTTGAACCTTATCATATGACTCGTCGCTGAATATCTAGCTGTAATTTCCTAATGACTAGTTCTCTACCTTTCTCAAGTGAACTTTGTATACATGCTGCTTCTTGAAATATTTTTCTTTGAAAAAAAAAAAAAAATCTTACTTTCATGTGGAGAATCACTATGAAGAGTTAATTTAATGTTTCAATGAAAGACTTGAGGGAAAAAAAATCAGCATTGCTTTTTCTTGACTGCAGTCTCTCTAATAATTGATTGTCTGAAAAAACATCACACTTGCCACTAGGAGGTTGAGTCACTAGTATGCCATCTATGCCATGACCTCCTATTGGATGTTTTCCTGAGGTGGGCTGCCATTGTTACATGCTCTTTTTTATTTGACTAAAGACACTCAGTTCAGCAAGAATACCCAGCTAATATGTCAATGGAAGTAGATTTTTGTTTTTGTTTTTTGATCAAATGGGAATCGAACTTGATCCATTTCTTGTATGGTTATAATCTGTTCTTTTACGAGGATGAAAAAATGAAATCATAGTCTTAATTGTTTCCTCTCACCTCTGTTATTTGCTGAAAACTTTGATCTTATTAGTTGTTTTTCTATATTTCAGATTTTACTGTTTTTAAAGGTTCTAGGGTGAACAAAAGAGGTACTTCTGTTTGTCCATTTATTTTTATTACCTCTATAGGGTTTAGATTATTGACTTTCGTTTTTTTTTTTTTTTTTTTTTTTACTTTTTATTAAATAACTCACACACCCTACATATGTCAATGAGATTTGAACTCATGACCTCAAAGTTGTTAGCTAACACCTTAACCAACCAGACCATGGCTCATTGACATTGACTTTCGTTTATTTATCTATTAGCTGAATGCTTTTGTTTTATACTTAACGAAAATTAGTGTTTGTTTGCTGTCACTATGAATTTATGATTCGGATTTCGCTTATAAAAGAACTGGTGGATAAATGACATGTGATGCAGTAAATTCTTTGTACTGCCTCTAGAATTTCTTTTTGTGCTTGCCAGTTGCCATGCATTTCCTATGTGTTAATAAACTTCAATAGTTCCACTATTATACTTGAATTCTAATTAAGCATAGCAAGTTCGTTGACCGAAATTGATGGTTAGGAAGTTTGCCCGGTGTAATTTAATGTTTCAGATATAATGTATAAAGGTTGGTTGTTCATGTGATTCCGGCATTCAGCACATTGTTTAGGTCCCAAGCATATGATTCATTCTCTTGCTTATCTATTTTGGATATCTTGGTTTTTTGTTTTTAAATTAATTTATTTGCTTGGAGTTGTGAAGGAGATTATGATCCAAAGAATGGAATTTTGCAATTTTTCGAACTTGAAAATGTGATTTTAGTCTATCACTTAGAAATCCAGGAAGTTCTGTTCGAATCAAACACTAAAAGGCTAATGCTAAGAAAATTATTTTACAACTAAAGTACTCCTCAGATGTTATTGGAAAAGGTGTACGTTGTGGTGATGTTGATATCTGATTGGCCATAATCAAATTTTACCTTTTCTGTTTCTTCTGGTGTAACCAGTAAACGTCAATGTCTTGCAGCACCTGTTTTGTATGTGTGTGTATAAGCACTGGATTCTTGTGTTCTATGTTACATATCTCAGGATTAGACGGGGCCATGAAATGTCCATCTCATTTGATAGTTTACTATTGATTGTGTAGGCTAAGTGATTCAAGTATTGTCACAGTTCTAGATTCTGTCTTATCAGGGCCACATAAATGTTGAACAGAAATATCTCATGTGGACTACACTGTGTGAAGTTTATATCCATCTTTAATATGCCATTGAATTGGGTTTTTATAAAAGGTTTGTGCTTTGAGTTCGTTTATCTTTCTGAAAGTAAAGCTGGTCAACCTTTTGGACAGTATTACATGATATTTATTTATTCATTAATTTAACCTGATGCTATAATTATGTTTCCTTTGCAGGGGTCAATTTATTTTGATGGTTTAGGTCCTGTTCAATGGTGGCAAGATGTCGATGAAGAAGTTTAAGCTCACATTCTCTTTAGCATAGGCGAGCTACTTGAATCTCAGTTTCTTGTAATTGTGCTTGAAGGCAAGTAGACAAAATTGATAGAATATGTTAATTGTTAAATGTGGATGGAACTTAAAATCATTTAGGTTCTAATTCGAGGGGAGACTTATTTATGGTTACAAGCTTTGCATCGTCGTACTATTTGTTCACTTACACACAAAAGTTTACCTACTTTAGGCTACTGTGACAGCTTCTGGACACTAGCTAGTTGAAGCATTGAGTTTCTAATATCGTTAATTTCAATTGAGAAAATGTAAATCAACACATTACCTTGTCAATGGATCTGTAACGTAACTAACAGTTCAGGCAAACAAAAGAAACATGTTTCTGTAACTTGTTCTATGTATATTTCGTATATAATTCCGTGGAAACTTGATCACTATCTTGGTATATTTCGTGGAAATTATATTTCGTATATAATTTTGTACATCAAAAATAGAGAACTTATTACACTCGGACATATAGAATGGTAGTTGTATACACATGAGATGGGCAACACACAAGCTTCCATTCATAAGAATGAAAAATTATAAGAATGTTCAGATTAAAATTAATGAAGATCTTCAACAATTACTTAGCATGCACACCCCCCTCTCTGCTCTGCTTCTGAAACAGTTTCTGATATACCTTTGAAGTAACTGGGGAAACTGTTAAATTAGATGGGTTACAAATGATTCAGATAAAGATCCAAAAACAATAAAGGTTAAAAATGATGGATAAACTGGCTAAGATAGTTGTTGCAAAAGTGTGAATGGAAATAAATACTGAGCTATATGGAGCAACATAGTTAGTGTTTTTTCATGAATTTTTCATTCTGTTGTCTAGATATAAAAGAAAATAAAAGTTTTTGAATCATTTATAGTGGACTCACATGTCTTGTTCATGTTCATGGGTGAGTCCTGTTTTTGCTACACAGAGAAATGCTTCGTCGATGTTATAGTCCTCTTTTGCTGATGTCTCAAAGTACGGTATGTTTCCCTTGGCAGCACACCATTCTTGGGCTCTCCTCTCAGAAACCTGCACAATTTGTGTTACTGCTTTAAATTCTTGTCCAAGAGTAAACCTTAGACCCTTGAAATATTCAGGAATGCATTTTATGTGTGTCCATACCGCTCTGCTGTTTCCGCCATCTATATCAATTTTGTTGCCGAGTAGTATAAATGGAAACGCCTCAGTGTCAGCTGGATCTGCCTGCTAACCGATAATGACATAATGTCAGTAATTAGAACTTCAGATAATCAGGATAACTTTACAAGCTAGATTGTGCAGAAGAGGAAAAATTTAACAGACCTGTTTGAGAAACTCTTCATGCCAGTTCTGAAGTGTTTCAAATGATTTTAGAACATTCACATCATAAACAAGAACACAACAATCTGCTCCCCGATAAAAAGCTGCCCCGAGACTATGAAACCTTTCTTGCCCTGCTGTGTCCCAAATCTGTCAAAACAAATGCACAGATGTGGCAAACAGAACCAATATTAATTGATGTTTATATATAGAGAATACGTTAAATGCTTTAATCACTCACTTGCAAAGTCACCAATTTGTCATCAATTTGAAGTTCCTTTGTCACAAAATCAGCACCAATTGTAGCTTTGTATTGTCGAATGAACTTCTTATATACATATCTAAACATTCAGTTAATGATCCACAGAGCTACACAGCACAGAAATTTGGGTTCTGATTGATCACAGTAAATTCAAATTACATTTGATTAAGTTTGCATTACTCAAAATGGAGCCAGTTCATTGGTTTCAGTTGAAGTCTTACACGGTTAAGTCTATCGAGAATCTTATTACCAACATATATGACATGAATACATGCTATCAGGAATTATAAACTAAATTAACCCAAACCCTATAGAAAATAAACCACATCCACTGCATCTATCACAAGTATTGAATAATGTGGATATGAAAATTGCAGGTTTTGAAGTTAAATGGTAATCAAGCTAGACTTTATGCATTGAAATTCACTAATACAGCAAATGAAAGCCTCATTACTGTGACAGCTTCAATATAAACATCCCCATTTTTCCCACAACACATTATCACCTATTCAATCATCTCTACCTGACCCTTCCCTAACCTTCAACCATCCACATTAGTGCAACCAACAGATAAATGGAAGATCAGATCGATGTCAAAACTCGAATAGTTTAATCAAACTACAAATTTAGAGACAACTGCTCAATGCTATGAGTTACAGGTTCTTGCTTGTAGCAATGTAAATCAAAGGATACTGATTCATCAAAGAAGTCTTTCCCACCCTGAAAGCCACACAAAACAGGAAGAAATAAACAGATCATATATCTCATCAACCAATATGTCTGCAATATTCATTCTAAAAACAGAAAGAAACCCATTACATCAAGGAGAAGAAGAACAGAAAAAGAAAGATGAACAAGTATGACATACCCACTATCTCCAAGGACGATGACCTTAAGCAAAGTTCTTCGTTTCATAGAGCTGTCCATAATGCTCTCTACTACTCAATACACAAAGAAGATAGTAGAAAAGGTTCAAACTCCAAATATGAACTTTGTATCCTTGGAATCCTATACAGAAAGATATCCTGGAAACTTGGAAAGTAGAAATGATCACAAATAATGAAAAGGGTAGAGTATTTCCGGTGTGGATACAGATTCTTCTTGATCTTTCTGGCTCAACCAGAGTGCCTTTAGGTTGTGATATAATTGCTCTCTTTTTTCTCCTTGCTGTGTTTGAATGATACAAAGCAAAAGACATGTGATCTTTGCCAACCAAAACCAACGTTACCCGCCAGCTGAGCTCTTTTTTTAAATAAATGTCCCAAATTATTGATATGTGATTATATACAAATTGGTTAGTTGACTATTAATTTGCTAGCTAAGATTCTAAGCCAGTCGTGCTTGTAACATTTTTTGCTTTGCTCCCAATCAAGTCCTCTCGATCTGTTCGTTTTATTGATTCACAGGCAGGACAGTTTTCATTCTTTAATCATAAACCCTTAAAGAACTTCATTGTTATTTTTTTCTTGAGGATACAATATTAGTTGACAGTTAAGAAGAACATTAAACTGATCTTCTAGCAGCAGATCATCATCCTCTGATTGAAAAATGGAGGCTCATCGTGTCAAAGACGAATATCGTCAGAGGATTGACAGAGTAAATCTAGCGAACCTGCCCCTTGCCTCATCAGGATCCAGCTTTACGAAGCAGGAATGTGACAACAACATGAACAAAATCGATTACCAAATTCCGATAAACTTACCATACATCAATAGTTGGAAGAGCGTTTAGAGACTATAGGCTGAACTAGTAGTTAACCACTAAATATAGCCATTTTATTAGCGCAAATGTAAAGTTAACATACTTCAGGGACCAATAGTAATGTGAACATGCAAGCACCTGATATCTGAATTGACATAATCCTAATTTCCCAAATTACATATAGCACTATGCCCTTTCCTCCAAAATAAGATCATTCTGTACCAAAAGTGACAGATCCAACCACCTGACCATTACAACTATTCATGTGCGAGTCTATCTTAACATGTTACACGACTTTGGAGTCAAGAATTTGGAGTACGTTCATCATTTTGGGGTTGAGTTTCTCGACCCTTTGCCTTAGGATCAATTCCTTTCATTACAGTAGTTCTGAACAAGTTCAGGGATAACAAGTCTTGACGGTTTTTAGCCGTCATGGATGTGAATTTTTCTTGTGATTGTAACATTCATCAAGCATGCAATGTAATAGAGTACAACTATTTATCTTAGAGGCGGCTCCAAGTTATTGAGAAAGGATCAGACCAAAGACTAATCTGGTCTCTCAAAAGTGCATGCTTGGAAGGAAATCTAAAGTTGAACCAACAATTTCTCTCAAAAACAAAAACTTCAAATCTGTAAGTCATTATAAGACTTCATCTAGGTCAAGTGCAACTAGTTCTTTGCACTTTCCTCATCATTTCACTCCCAATCCGTGACATAGTAAATATCCAAAGGTCTTGCTAGTGATTATGTTTATCGTGACCCCATTGGATACTGACCTCTTGCCTATCCTTTTGGCTACACCCCTAGCTAGCAGTGGGAAAATTGAGCATATCTAACTCAAGTTGATTATTTTGGTTTTAGATTTAATTTGCGTATACATTAAATTGATTATATCATACAGTAGCCATGTTCACCTGGTCAACAACTAGATAAGAAATTCATGTTCAACTATCATTGGATGTAAATCCACTAGAATAGAGAGAAATTTTTTTAAATAGATCGAGTTGTCAAAGTTGTTTTCAACCCTTTTATGATGTAAATCATATACGATGTTCACTAATTATGCCAATTTGAACAGATATTAGAAAAGCACACATCCCAAATTCCCAATGGTTCTTACTCGGGGAATTTCGGTATGGCACCAACCAGGCAGCCACCAGGGAACCTACAAAGACGCTAAAAATAAAAAAGGTTCAGTACTAAATTAAACAAAAAGAGGAGGAATATTTTGGCAAAATTGAAAAAATCTCATATGAGAATAAAGACATGAACACTCGAGAAAGAAAGACTGCCTAACATGTTGATAAAGTTGCTCTTGGCAGCCACCATGTTCGTTATATTCCTTGGGTTGATCAACCAGCTGACCTTCTCACGAAACCTCTTCACAAACATCGCCATAATGCGTTGTGTGTCGTCCAAGGCCGTCTTAGCGAGATCAAATCATGAGAGTGATTTCCTCTCAAATCTCTAGTCTTTACCACTATTCTGTAATTGTTGCTTAGATTGATTCATTGTAATTACTCCATTTATTTCTGTCTCATTGTAATTGTAGATCAAACACAGCTATATAGCTTGTACTTGTAATCAGTTTCAAATTAAGGAAAATACAATTCTACAATTTCTACACATATCATGACCATACAATTTGGCCACAAAACAACATAAATCCTACATACCTGAGTAACCGTACCAGACCCTCACAGTTGCCACCAGAAACTAGCATGGAACAAGAATTTTCCTCCCAACAATTGACCAAACTAGCTGCATACTTTAAATTAGTCCCTGTCGTTTCAAATCAGTATATGTCTTCTTATTGTAGACGTTACCCTCTCTGTCTTCATACTCTTCTTCAAGTTCAGGGCGCCACCTTTTCACCCCTTGCCGTGCTTGTATTCCCTTCCACAATTCTTGTGCTTCCTCAATTGATGTGATTTCATTGAAGTTCTTGGTGTTTGGTATGCCAAGGCAACGCATTCCATGCTGATGGCGCCCTTCCTTAAAGTGCCTCTCGAATTCTCTACGCCCCCGGTAACTCTGATTCCCACATATCTCACACTTGAATTCCTGACCTAGGCCATGAAGCTTATACAGCCAGTAAGGTATTGGCTTCCCATCCACACCCATTGGCAGTTTGAGTGGATTATATGTCTGCTGCTCATCGTCATCGCTTTCGGTATAATCATCAGCTTGTGTCTCTTCATCCTCACGTTCTGCTGCGATTTCTTCATATGTCAAAGCCTGTTTCTTAACAATGTTGTCTTTCGTTCGTTCAATAGCCTCACTCAGTAACTCACTTAGTTTTTTCAATTTGGCTTCCATGAAAGCTATTTGTTTTAACATGCCAACTCGATTTGGAGCTCCATTACAAGCAAAATGTTTCTTGTCCAACTTTTCCAGACGAGTGTCCTTGGTAAGTAAAAGCCTTTGTGCACGTTGCTGAAGGGTACCCCCTATCTTCAGTCCCAATGAAGCCAATGCCTCCTTTAGCTTTTCAGCACCCAATTCCACCAGTTCTTCTACTGTGCTGAAATAGTCGAGATCAATAACAGTCTGCTGATCTTGAACATGTTCACTATCGTGAATTGTCGCATTTTCCCATTCTTCTTCAAATTCAGCTTCAACCTTTGCGATTATCCTATCAAGATCTTGCAGCGGTTCTGTTCGGTGGAAGAAAGATACCAGATACTTAACTAGGTTTTCAACATATTCCCTGTACTGCCTTGTAGACTTGAGCTTCCGAGGAGTCTTATGTGGTTGTGAGAAAACATCAAGGTAAGCATAGTACTCGATCGGCTCTCCAAATTTAGAATTGATATACTGATTGTAGAGTTCATGTAAATCTAGGTATCGTCCATAAGCTTCTTCTCCGCTAAACTCAACTTGAGGCTCCACCTTTTGTTCCTCATTAGCATCAACAACTAGTGCAGCTGGATGTCTCCTATGGTACTCACGGATCTCTTCGGCTCTCTCAATGACCATCGCCTCAATTTGGGTGTCAGTTTGGCCTTCGAGAGCCGCGTACTCGTCCTTCATCGCATTATCTTTGTCTTCATAGATTAGAATGAGTCTTTGTGTGATGGAGCAGATGGTGTCGATCATGAGGCGGATACGGTGGCTCTGAGCCAAGCATTCTTTTCTTCTCGTCGGCTGGTTTTGTAAGTCCTTCACTATCAGACGCTCCAACCGCTCCACCTCCATGTGAGAGCCAAGCGCCAAACCCAGTAGCGTCGACGACATCTTCTTCTTCTTCTTCTGCCTCCCTTGAGTTGCAGTTAGGGTTTTGGTTTCTCTCTACTCGACCTCTTCTTTTTTATTTCAAGGAAAAGAAAAACAAAAAAGGAACAAAACAAAACCGCCAAACACATTAAAAACCTAATCCTTATATATAATATGTTAACAAAAATAATCCAACCAATTACTAATGACATTAGGTAGTCAAATGGTTATGAAAACCTAGTCCTTATACGTTACGGACAAAGGAATCCTAATTTTTTTTTTGGCTGAAACAAAGGAATCCTAATCTGAGAGTGATTAGGATTTAGGAGACCTAACCCGAGAGTGATTAGGAGAAAAGATGTGTATAAGCTCTCTCCTTTATCTCGTTCTCCGCACATCTTTCGGGAAACTTGGGGATCCTTCTTGAATTGTTGGGTTCATCAAATGGGTTCCACTTAGAAATGCCAGACTCTTTACGGCAAATATGAGAATCTTGGTTACTGGAGGAGCTGGGTTCATTGGGTCTCACCTACTGGACAAGCTTATGGAAAACGAGAAGAACGAGGTGTGCGACTTGAAATCCTAATTGCCATGGTTTCACTGCATCACAATGAGTTTTTGTTGCAGGCAGTAGTAGCTTTGTTTATTGGCGGTAGTAGTAGCTTTTATTGTTGACGGTAGTAGTAGCTTTTATTGCTGACGGTAGTATCTTTTGTTAGCAGTGGTAGTAGTTTTCTTTGAATGCGATAGTAGTTTTTGTTGTTAGCGGTAATAGTTTTTGTTGTCAGTGGTAGTACCTTTTGTAGTCGTCGGAATCCTCACCGGAGGTCGGCAGGAAAATTCACCAGAGGTCGGCAGGAAAATTCACCAGAGGTCGGCTGGAAAGTTCGCCGGAGATCAGCCGGGGACTTTTCATAGTTGTGGACTTTATACATTAGTTGCATTTTTGTAAATATAAGAGATAATCTAATTTTTTTGGTTAAATGACAGTCTGTAATTTTGTTGAACTTTAATACCTAATATAAAACTCTATTTAAGCTTGGGTGGACTTATATGTGGTAAAAATGTTTGAATGGATCTATATATGAGAAAATGTCACAATGTAGACTTTTATGTAATTGGCACGTCCAGACGATCCCACGCTTGGGGGGCAATGTACAAGACATCCTTTACAAATTTTTCAAGTTGTTGACGCAACATATCTTTGTTCAGTATTTAGAAGTTTTCAAAAGCAAGGGTCTCATACCTGAAACATTACGGTCTCGAGGCCTCCCCTTGGTCTTACGAAGGGTAACTAATCATGTCATGATTCCTTCTTTTCTTTGCTTCTAGATTTTACTTCGGCTTTTATGTTTATTTTCCTTCATTTTTGCTTTCCAACATTTGAAAGATAGAAAATACAAAAAAATCAAATAACAAAAAATAAAAAAAGAAATCCTGAGTTTTGCAGAAATGCAAGACAATGCTCATGCCTACTTCAGGCTTGAAGCTTTACTTAGAGGCCTACCTCTAAGGCCTGAAGACAGAAGGCATTACATATGCCTTGATTTGCTGCCAGCGAAATCAAGTCAGAGAAGAATTGAAGACAAGGTTGCAATGCTGAAAGTTGCAACAACCACTACTGCTAAGCCTCGCGGAATAGTCTAGAATAATCCAAGAAGACAAAACTGACACGGCTGTTGATTGATTGTGGTGTAGCGGGTTATGATTGATTATTTATTAGCCTTTGAACAGTTGAGGTTTTGGTAATTTTTCACTCTTTTATAGTTCTGAAACTTCAGTCCGTTCATTGCATTGCTCATTCATTAGTACTTTGGGTCCCTTTGTTTGTTCCTTTTAAGATCATGGTTCTGTGCTGAAGTATTTTTTGCTGGTATTGGTGGTGATCTCTCACTCATATTAAGTAATTTCTGAAATATTACTTGCTATGTGAGTTTGGATTGCAGTTTTGTTTAAAACTGGTATTGTGTGTGAAGGGGAGGGAGGAAGAGAAAAGAAAAAAGAAAAGATAGTAGAGAGAAAAGAAAGAGAGGGCGATACCAAAGAAGGGAGAAGGAGAGAGCAGACTAAGAGAGACTTAGAGAGTCGAAAACTCCTTTATCTGTCTGCTGGGTGTTGTAGAGAACATAGACTTTAGCACTTGAATCCTATTTCTGTAATCTCTATTCTCTGGACTTATAAGCGTATTGTTTCTTTAAATTTCTCTTATTTGAGAAAAATGTAGGCTAATCTCTACACACAGAATTGCGTAGGTTTTTGGTTTGGGACTATGAGTTATTTGATTTAGATTTTTCAGAGATTGAGTAAATTTCTAGGATCATTTCTTACTACCACTTGGATGGGTCGAGAGCATGGCTAAAATATGGGTGGGTTTAGATATGGGTGTCATGTTATTGCTTTCTTATCTTTTTCACAGTTTCTATTGTAAAATTTGTGTTGCATTACAATTAAATGGTGAATGAACAATTGGTTCATGAGTTATGTGGTGGTGCAATGAAAATCATGTTACATGAATGGAGTTGATACTTACAATAGTTATGACCTGACAATGATCATACTTGTGATCTGACAATGATCAGTTTTATGATTATCTGGGCTTTTGTCTTGATTTCTTTTCAGGTTTTGCTGAGCTCACTTCATTCCAGAAATTGTTTTACTAATACACACAAAGTGTCCAGGTATGCTCTAAATTTCCATGTAGTCTTTTCTATCTTCCTATCTTTTCAATGTTCATGGTTATGGAAACTAGGACCAGACTTATGACATGATGGTAATGAGCATGATATAACAGAAAAACAAAGAGTATTATATGATTAAGGATATATAAGTTGTTAATATTACTGCATATATAAGGATTAAAAGGAAAATATTAAGGATTACTGCATATATTACTGCATATATAAGGATTAATAATCCTTTTAATTTCACCATGTCTATACTTAGTTGAATAAGGATTATTTTGCTAATATTCATCAAGAGACAAGAACATACATCATTGTTATGATTCTTTACAACTATTTATAGTTGATATGATTGCCTTAGGTTGTTTACTATCTAGCTAAAGGTTGTCGAATGTTTGCTTAACAGGATATCATCAATAGATAGAAAATGGATTCGTGATAGACGTCGTAGATACAACATTTGCAGAAAATGTATATATATATATATAGAAAATGTGTATATATATATATATACACACATGGGGTTGAATCATTCCTTCAAGTTGCAGAAAAACATTTGAATCGTAATAACAAGACACCCTACCCGTGTATTAATTGTCAGAATAAAAAAGACCAGACCATACCTGTTATCCGGATGCATTTAGTTGTTGTTGGTATGTTAGAGACTTATGAAATATGGCATAGACATGGTGAAAAAGTTGGAGCTCAACATCAGGATGGTCAATGGATCAACGAAGCAGCTGAACAAAGAAGGGTTAGCTTTTGTTAAAAATATTTTCAATTTCTAAGTTATTTTTTTCACCTTTCAGTCAATAACTTTGTCATTGTTCAATTATATAGAACAAAATGATAGCAGAATTGAATCAAACCAAGGAGAAGCTAGCTAAAGTTCTTGGGGCAGCCTCACTTGACGAGATAGAAGTTCCAGTTTCAATGCAGCTAAATATCTTGGAAAAAGGTGTTGGAAAAGCAAAGGGTAGAGGCATTCGCGGTCTGGGTTATGGTCCACGAAAAGAATGCAACTCTTCTTCCGAGAGTGGTAAATCAAGTGCCTCCATGATAGAACAAAATGTTGTTAAGCTAACAGCTACAGTGCAAAGGCTATTGAGGCACCTCAGGCACATCGAAGCGCAACTTGCTACTGTTGAAGGTTATGATGTTTATGATAATGAAGAGGATGATGATGATGTTTATGATAATGAGGATGATGATGTGAATATGTATGGGGATGGAGAAGGGGAAGAAGATGAGGGTGCAGACTAGATGGTAGGAACTTTGGTTTTCCATTTTCTATCTTAAACCAAGAAACTTGTTTTCGCTAGCTACTGTTTGTGTAAAACTATGAATGGTACGATGACTTTCTTGGTTTTGCAGTCTTTTCATTTATTTAGTACAAGTAACTATTTCGATGTATTTGTTATTTAATTTCATTCAATAATGTTCGTAATCTAATTATATGAATTTAAAAAAAACTATCAAAATAGGAAAATAACATTAAATAGGAAAATAAAAAATAGTATTAAATAAAAAAAATTTATTTCTAAGTATTGGTGACAAACCTGTTTTGTCACTCATTCTTAACTAGTTTGTCATCAACTTACAACACTCCCGCCATTTTATTTAAAATTTCCGCCAATTTCTTTAAAATTCCCGCCATTCATGGAATTATGGCAATTGTTGGAATGCTATTGATGACAAAATATAAGTGTGTAGGCGACAAATAATATTTTGTCCCCTTTATTTTTGGGTGACAAAATTTAGCATTCGTCACTAAAAACAATTTGTCATGTGTTATTAGCGACAAACTTAGCGACACAAGTATTTTGTCACCTATAGTAATGGGCGACAAAAATAATATAATTGGAGACAAAATAAGTTTGTCGCTAAAGGGGTTTTCTCCTGTAGTGACTAGCAAGCGAATCTTATATTAAAGGAAAGTCCTGGATGTCTACTTTCCAGCGAATTTTACGGTTCATGATTCTAACATTCCTTAAGAGAGTTATGGCTGTTTAAATGCAAGCAGGTCAGGAAACACACGAATTTGTAATGTGTTATTTGCAATGTATTTTCGCGACCCTGCACCCGGTTTTGGCAGACCTAGAGGGGGGCGTGGGGTGGGGGCAAAGGACTCAAAGCGACTAGCTTCTATATTCGATTAAGCTATCCTAAAGACGTGTATACTATGCCTGTGACCGACATTACAGACACTGTCACGCCCCGGTTCTTAAGTTATTTTATGGTTATTTACTTTGGTAATATTTTGGTCTTTTACCGTTTTAAGTAACCGTTTACTATTTAAGACTCCAAAGTTGACTTTTTCTTCCGTATGGAATTTGGGAAAACTTTCTTCATGAAAGTCGTAGAGGATGTTATTACGAGTTCGTAGACATGCTACGCGTTAAAATCGGAGTTAGCATGTAAAAGTTATCAATTAAAAATGTAAGTTTTATTAGGGTATTATTTTGGGGTGTTAAATTTTGGGGTTGGGTTTTGTTTATTAAGTTGGACCGGGCTAATTTTTGGTCAAAGCCCTAAAAATATTTCTCTCTTCCTCCCGATTCTCTCTCCTCCCACCCGATTTTCTCCTCCCTCCGCCCGGAAATTTCACCACCGCCGTCCGCCGCCGTCCGGCCACCACCGACCGCCAGACCGGTCCCGTTCGGACCCTTGCCTCTTCCTCTCTCATCCTGGACCGGTGCACGCGCGCGGAACGCCGCCGTGAAGGAGCGGTCAACCCCGAAAGGTTCGACTGCCGGAAAGGGTTTTTCGCCGGAGCTCCGTCCTCCGGCCACCATAGGTCGTGATTTTTGGCTCAACTTGTAGCCCTCATCTAGGTGAGTAATCCCTCAAAAGGATTCGGCTAAATTCGATTTCGTTAGGGTGGTTTGTATAATTGAAAGTTTTAGGGATTTATGGATGTTTTGATTCGATTACCATAGTTAGGCTTGGAATTGGTGTCTGTGCTAGTTAGGAAAGTTGTAGAGGAGATTGAGAGGAAGATTCTGTTAAAATTTGGTAGCATTTGCAGGTTGCCGGAGTTGGTCGCCGGCCGCCGCCGGCGCCGCCGCCGAGAAAATGTTTTTGGTGGAGAATATTATGAGGAGTTTAATGGAATGAGTTTTAGAATTTTTGGAGGATTTTTGGTTAGGTTTTGGAATTTGTAAAGTTTGGTATTTTTGGTGGATTAATAAGTTAAAATCCGGTCATTGGTTTATTTTTATGATTAGGACGTTGGAAGGTGATTTTTGAGGATGTCGGTATTTATAGAGATTTTTGGTTGGCAGTGAAGTTAAGATTTAGGACGATAGGCATGGTTGAGCGTGAGAAGCTCATATTTAATTATGCCTATTTTCTTTAAACGTTGGGATTTTATTTAAGGAATTATTTATGTTTTGGAACAGGACGCGAGGAGGCTCGAGCAGAGGAGACCTCCGACCGACTTCAGGCTTAGGCCTAACTTGTGAGTGGACCTTTGTTTTAAATAATGTGCATGCAATTGTTTATTTGGTTGGACCATTTGACGTCATTTTTATTTGACGATTTTACTCATTGTGATGAGTTACCGAAAATGGGATTTTCGATAAATTATAATATATTTTTAAGGAGAGTATGTATATAAATGCTAGCTAGCGATATGTGTCTGTCCACCTTAATGACATAGTATGTAACTGCATTATGGTGTGACGTGAGCGTTGGACGCAAGCGTAGTAGCCTTATATGAGTGTTTAATTCATATAAGGGGTATGAGCACATATTTATACACCCGTCTGTCCACCTTAATGACGTAGTGTATCACCGCATTAAGGCGTGACGTGAGCGTTGGACGCGAGCGTAGTAGCCCTATATAGATTATTATTAATTTATATAGGGAGTATGGGCGAGTGTAAATATATACATGTATATATTTTAGCCTGAGAGGCTGTATTTTGATATATATATATATATATATATATATATTTTAGCCTGAGAAGCTGTAATTTGATATATATAGTTTTAAGCAGTAGAGGCTCGATATTTTTAACGATAAGAGAATTATCGTTTAAGACATGCATTCGTTTTCTTGGAAATTAAATTGGGAAAGCATAAATATTATTTTTATTTATTTTTGTCCACTCACTCTAATTATTGCGAATGTTTTTCCCCTGGGCTCTTCGTTTTTAAAATGCACAGTCTGCAGAGTTCGAGTTAGAACGAGTAGAAGACGACGAGGCATAGTTACCCATTTCTCAGCCACCTTTCACCAGTAGGTTGCCTGTTTAACCTACTAGAGTATTTTTTCCTACTCCTCTAGTGTATAGTAGCTCTGAATACTCTTTGGGATTTATTGTAATGTTTCTGGTGGTGTGCTTAGACTTTTATTGTATTTTTGAATATACGAAGTTTGTAATTATTTACTCACTTTCGTAAAATTGTGGGTTGATTTGGAGGATGCTCAAATTTATTTAAGAAAGTAACACTTTAGTTTTCTAGGTTAGGGTTGTCCATTTTCAAGGGAGGTTTGCTTATCAGTAAATTTTCCTTGGAGGTGGTCCCCGCAGGACTTACCTCGGGTTTCGGGGTGAAATTCGGAGTGGGTCTTGACAGACACACTTGCAAGACACAAAGTTTTGCCCTTCATGCACGGTACCAATGCAACGAAGGCAGCTCGTACAACGGCTTCCTTAACTGGGGGCACGCTAGAGTTTTGATGTCCTACATTCTCTCCAAATATCGCCAAACAGACAAATGGGGGTACATATGGGACAGAGAGATGTGTTCCTCACTCCATAGGTAAGACTTCCTTTATGTGTCTTGGTAAATATCTAGGCCAACGGCTGTGGCCTTAAAAAAATTTCGATGTTTTCTTTTTTCTAAGGCGGCAAAGCTTGTTCATTACAAGCTTTGCTCAAGTCAGCTTTGCTTGTACAACACAGGGCTGGACTTATAACCATTGGAGCTTTCGGGGAGTCTGCATGCCAATTGAATATCATCCTCAACGGAACACACTAGCTCGTTCTCATGGGCTACATCACGTTCATGATGGTAGACTTCTCCAATTGTGTTAGCAGACGAGGAACTGTTTTTCGAAAATGAAATTACAAAGAGAACAACGCAGACATCTACACGAGGTACATTAACTCAAACTTCATTTATTCAAGGTACATCCACTCGATGTATATCCACTCGAGGTAAAGCATAACAAGCAAAGTGGACATTTTATTCATGGTGATTCGAGCACGAGGTGATTCAAGTCAAGTTGAGTACATGATTGTGAATTGATGATATGTGCTACTATTGGAAATGCCTAACTACTTCTTAGTTCGGTGAGTGTGTTTGCTATGTCATTTAAGTTTCACAGTCATGTGAATTTATCAACCAAGCCAATATCAGTGGCTTTGGAGCAGCATGAACATAAACCTCTTCAGTCAATCTTGAAACTTATGACCTCGAGGCTAGAGAGGGAGGGGGTAATGTTTACACCTAAATTAACATTTTACCGGACATTAAATATCTCAAGTAAATACGGGCTAGATCCGTGGTCCATGTCGTAATTATCGATAAGCCCGAAATATTGGATTTATAGGTGGTTGGCTTACCTACAAAATCATGCGAGCTAGATGGTAGAGTTTGCATGCGAGAAGGACTTCATATACATGAAGGACTGAGAGACGTAAGTTGCGCAAGTTGGCTCAGTCAATTATGCTTAATTGTTTGATAAAGGGCTTGCGAAACCTATATGCATGAGAAGACGTGTTCATTAAGGGTTCTTATCCTTAGTTAGGTGTGTTTACGCCTAAATTAATATTTTTACTGGACAGTAAATGTCTATGTAAATATTAATTATTTCTTGGACCATGTCATACCGGCGAGATGGAATTTCTCTAAGTTTACAAGTGATAGCCCGCCAGTGAGACCACACGAGCCAAGTTAGACTTCGTGCGGAACGAACTGCATGCGAACTGGACTTCACTTAGCTCGTATGTGGAATGGACATAGGCGGACTATGCAGTTCGCGTGGAGCACTTAGCTCGCGCGCGGAATGATTTTGCGCGGAATTGCTATTTGCCAGTTCGCATAGGCGAGACGGAAATGTACTTCGCGTAAGCGAGGCGAGATTGACTATCCGCGTAGGCGAAGCGAGGCGAGCTGGCGAACTGGCTCGCGTAGAAGACTTCGCGAGGAAGCGACATGCGCAGTCCGCGCGCACCACAACAAACGTTGAAGACTTTTACAAGTCTTTGACATGCTTCGGGCCAATCCCTGTGACCCATTAAATATAAAAAGCCCTTTTAAGGCTCGCGAGCTGCAATAGCCAGCGAAGTGGACGCGAGCTACAGAAGCACGCGAGATAGCATCCTGTAGCAACCCGCGAGATGAGGATACTCCTAATTCCAGTTCGCATAGGAGTCTACAGTTGGCAGCGCGGAAGCAATGCCCTATGCGGAATGAAGTGTGCGAACTGAACATGTGTCACAAAATGGTTGGTTCGCATGGACGGAACAGTGCCCTTGTGCTATAGGGTTTCAGAGTCCGACTTGGATTCTAATAACTTTTCTTCCGCCACAAGTCGAACTACTATATAAGGGGGGCTCGAACCCTAACAGAGAGATCTCTCAAACAATACACAAAAACACAAATACAAACTGCAAACCAGTTGCCCTTCGAGCTCCTCGAAACCCTAACCCTAAGCGCTGCCGCCTAGGTTCCCCTCTTCAGAGCCCTCCGGACTCTACATCCCCGCTTCTCTCTGAACTCCCCATAGTTGCTCTGCTCGCGCCGCCGTGAGTATCGATCGCTTATGCTCGTAAATCCTCGTCTGAGGTAGCACCTGAAACCCCCGTCGCTTGATCAGAAGTCAAGATCTCGCACACCATCAACCTTTTCCTCGTCCGAGAGGTGGCACGCCCGCAACTCCCCCTTATCTTTGTTCGCTAGAAACCTCTGCTCCGCGCGCTGAGGATCGTGGCCAAAACATTGGCACGCCCAGTGGGACTGGGAGTACAAGCGGATACATCATAGGGAAACCGGAGGAAGCGCCGTACCGAAAGCCCCAGCTTTCTTGTCTCAAGCACAGATCGCTACGGTACAAGCCCCATAATAGCGCGGCTTGCCGATCCCTCACTCAAGAGCAGGTTCTTGCTCAGTTTGGTAATCCAGATTACAGCGAGACCGCCATGGTAGGCTTTCAGCCGACCTAAGATACAGACTCTGCTCCATCTATGGAGCAAGTCGTCCAGATGTTCGCGCAACTCATGGGGCAGATCCAGGGTTTGACAACCCAAAGCTCTGCCACTCAACAAATCCTCACCGACCTTGCTGGTAAGGTTGACGGCCTTGCTGAACAAGTCAAAAGGGACAAAACCCTTTGGGAAGCAGACCAGCACAACCTTACCGTACTCACTGAAGACTTCAACCAGTTTGTCAGCGAAACAAGGGAAACCAAGGGCTTGGTCGAAGGAAGCCTTCAACAGATCCGCTCGGATTTGGATCAGAACACGGAGACCGTGAAGCAAAGCGCGGAGACCGTGAAGCAACATGCAGAAGTCCTGTCGCTCACTCGCGCGACAGTAGACGAGCAGACTCGCCGCTTGGACGAGCACGATACCAAGCTGCATGACCAACATAATGCTTCCTTTTTTGGAAGTAAGAACGGTCTAGAGAAGCTAGACGAATTCACAAACAAACATGACTGGCTGAACCTACGGGTCCTTGAAGTTGAGGACTGGATGAAGGCGCAGGCACCAAAGAACCCTGCTCTAAACCCTACTAGCCCACGCGCGAACGAGGAGACGCCCAAGTACATCCCTCCTAATGAACGCGCTAGGGGAAACCCTAAGGTCGGAACTCCGAAGGCCCCACAGTTCGTTCCAGGAGCAGGAACGTCAAAGAGCCCGCTCCCGCATGGCTTGTTTGCCCCCTCCAAGGGACTGCATAATTCTCTACGCCAGGGAACCAGGACACCAGATGACCCGCTTCTAGTTTATTCCAGCCTTACTCCCAAGAACGGCGGACAGGCCGTCAATCTCTCTGCATGGCCAAACCATGGGGAAGGGGCAAAAACCGTGTCCGTGACAACAGCCGACTGGCGCCAGCTTATCTCCTCCATTGTCAAGGAGCAAACCGGACACGGTGATGCTAACTTGCAGTATCGCGACCCCTATCCAGATAGCATGGCGCAATACCCCTTCCCGCATGGGTTCAAGAACGTAGTGTTCACTACCTTTTCTGGCGAAACAAGGGAGGACGCAGCAACCCACATGGCCCGCTTCAAAGTTCAGTGTGGCCAGTACGGGAACAATGACATCCTCAAGCTCAAGCTCTTCGGGACTTCTCTGTTTGGAGGTGCATATACTTGGTACTCCAGGTTGAAACCAGGATCCATTGCGGACTGGCCTACCATGGAGAAACTGTTCCAGGAAACCTACGGTACCATTGAGCCAGAGGTCGGCCTTGACTCCCTCACCCAAATGAGCCAGCAAAGCATGGAGTCGGGAGTCTCCTTCCTCCAGCGGTTCAAGATCCAACAAGCCAAGTGCGACTTCCTCCTACCCGAACAGGAAGCCATTAAGTTGGCTGTTCGTGGCCTCGAACACCGCCAGCGGTTGAAGCACCATGGGGAACGCTTCGCGTCTATGGGCGACCTCATCAACAAGGTCGGCAGTTATGAGCTGATCCTCAATGAAATGGACGAGAGGGCGAATGCCTCCAAAGGGACATACGTACCTGGGAGAAACAGGATAGTAGGGGCATTAAACCTTCAATCCCCCGCATTCGACCCTTACTACCAAAGGCAGGAGGAGAATGAGTCCGCGCAGGGGTATGTTGACAACGTTGGAGCAGTCGAACTGACCGGGAAGCCTTTAGCTCACAAGCTGAAGAATCTCAAGATGACTCGTGAGCCAATCACCATTCAGTCCTTTGCATGGACTAAGCCCGAATATGAGGCGTACACGTATGACGCGAAAAACGCCCATCTTGTCTTTAATGACTTGATTGAGGCGAAATGCGTGCGCTTGGATCACAGGATCCCGTCCAAGGAAGAGCTAAAGGACAAGAAGTATTGCAGTTTCCACAACGCTTACAATCACGACACCAAGGACTGTGTTAAACTCCGCGACCAACTGCAAACTTGGTTGAATTCGGGCGCCCTGAAAATGAAGACGCCAGGAAGCACCGCTTCTTTAGTGGATGTTGATCCATTCCCGGCCGTTGTCGGTATGGTCGAGGTGAATTGGGCTGACCAGCCAAAGGAGAACAGATGCCGCTACACACCAAAGCCAGGCGAGCGGAGAATTACCTTGGACCTGGCCGAACATCCAGAGGATGATAGTCCGGGCCGGGCACTTAAGCGAGACCGAGATGATGGTAATGATGACACACGTTAGCCATCTCGCCGGTACACTTACAACGTCAACCTCGCGCACGAGGTCTTAGACGATCTTATTGACGGCGGACTCGTCACTGTGTCAAGGGCCTTGCCCTATGTTGAATACAAGGAAGGCCGCGTCCACTACAAGCTCCATGACAGTTGGGGGCACAGAACTCGCGATTGTTACCAGCTCCGCGAGCAAGTCCAGGACTGGCTAGACCTCTAGTATATTCGCTTCGAGGACAAAGGTGGCTTCATGATCACAGTTGCTGACATCGCCTGGCCTCGCATCGGCCAGCGCGCGATAACTTTGGACCTATCTCCAAACGCGGGCCAACGCGAACTGCCAGGTCGAAACCATATGAGGCCGGCGAATGACTATACCGTTCTGGCGAACCAAAATGGGAACCACTACCCAGCAAGGGAGTTAGCCGCCAGACTACAGCCCGATCGCCTTTCCAGAAAGGATAAAGGCAAAGCTACCATGCGGGATGATACACCGTCTCCACCTGACAACTATCAACCCATGAGTCCCAGGACTCGCGAAGAGCTGGAACAGAGGATCAAGCGCCTCGAAACCTTCGTCCAATCACACTGGACTAAAGATGTACCTTCATCTCCAGCTTCAAGCGAGATGGACATTTCCGACTCCGGCAGCGAACGCCAAGATAGCAAGGCTTCAAGCCCTCGGCGAGGTATCTTGACTGACCCCTACATTCCTCCGACATCCAAATCAGCGATCAAGGAAGGGATTTGGTACACACAGCAAGGGGGAAAGCCAGTTATCATCAGCAGATCCAAGAAGCGGAAGCTACAAAAGAAATATGGCAGCATACTGCGTGCCTTGCGAGCGGCTGATGATGGCATCATCCGACCCTCGCAGCTCTCGTAGACACCCGAGAGAATGTGGAGAGAGGCTGAAGGCTTGCGCGCTCTACTCCAAAGGCCACCTGTCACGCCTCCACGTGTCTATGCGCAGGCAGCAGACAACCCTGCTCCAAAGGCGAATGTTTTCTGTCGCCTCACCGTACCACCAAGACAGGATCCGCGCCCCGCTAGGCACAGATCATCTCCGGAGCCAGAAAGGAGAAGGGAGCCACAGTTCTCCCGGCACAAGCCTTCATCAGAACCTGAAAGAAGAAGGGAATTGTTACCTCCACCAAGGCGCCAGCACTCGCCAGAAGCCGAACGACGAAGGAACCCGCCACCTCTACCAAGGGGTAGGCGGTCGCCAGAAGCTGAAAGGAGACGAGAACCATCTTCCCCAGAGACGCGAAGACTGTTCGCTGCATCAAGGCCCGAATCAAGGAGCGAGCCGCCTCGGTCATCACATCCTCAGAAGCCTATTCGCCAGGAACCTGAGGCTAAAAAGGAACTATCACGACCAGGTCTACCCCAACCTCAACCCGCACACCAGCCTCAGGTCTCAGTCCTTCCTCCACCTAAGGCAGAGGACAATGCCAGAGCTCCACTAGCCGCGGATAAGCTTTCAGCTGAGGACAAATAGCCCTCGACCAAACTCGTGTGGCGACCACGGCAGCTAGAGGGTAACGTCTCGCCAGGGGTCGAAAGTAGCACCTCCAGCCCTAATCTCGCGGAACTCATGGCCCAATGCTTCCGTGAAAATTCATTGAACGAGGAGACTCATTCCGAGCCTCGCATCGACTTGGGCGACGACCAAGCAGAAGGGCAGGGTGAATCATTCAACTGCAATATGCTTGAGATCTCTGCATGGCCCGAGATCGAAGAAGTCAATCCAGTAGAGGGCGCATTCGCCGTTCTCGACGGAGAACACGGGAGCATTGAGATGCCACTCGTTCCAGTCCGCGAACAGTTCTCTTTTCAGGTCGGAATGGTGTTCTTCATATCTGAGAGATACGCTATCCCACCAAATACAACATGCAACACGGCGGATATTCCAGACAATAGCGAAAGTGTCTGTGACATATCCCCCCCTTGCAGCAGTGAGATGGGTCCAGTCCTGGCGGAGCCTGTTTTGGCCACGATCCTCAGCGCGCGGAGCAGAGGTTTCTAGCAGACAAAGAGAGGGGAGTGTTGCGGGTGTGCCACCTCGTGGACGAGGAAAAGGTTGATGGGGGGTGCGCTTGACATCTTGATCAGGCAGAAAGGGGTCACAGGTGCCACCTCAGAGGAGGATTTACGAGCACAAGCGGGTCCATACTCACGGCGGCGCGAGCAGAGCAATCAACGGGGAGTTCGGAGAGAAGCGGGGATGCAGAGTCCGGAGAGCTCTGGAGAAAAGCCTAAGCGGCGGTGCTTAGGGTTTGGGTTTCGAGGAAGGCTCGAAGGGAACTGGGTTTCAGTTTTGTTTGTTTGAGAGTTGTCTCTGAGTTGTTGTTGTAAAAGTCGTTCGTATGTGAGAGCTTTCGAACCCTTTATATAGTGGGGCTTTACTTGCGGCAGAAGAGAGAGATAATCCTACTTCAAGTTGGATTCGGAAAACCTAATAGCATAAGGGCACTGTTTCGTCCATGCAAACCAACCAACCTATGACACATGTCCAGTTCACATACTTCATTCCGCACCACCAACTGTAGACTCCTATGCGAACTGGAATTAGGAGCATCCTCATCTCGCGGGCTGCTACAGAGTGCTATCTCGTGTGCTTCTGTAGCTCACGTTCGTTTCGCGGGCTATTGCAGCTCGCGAGCCTTAAAAGGGCTTTTTATATTTAATGGGCCGCAGGGATTGGCCCGAAGCATGTCAAAGACTTGTCGAAGTCTTCAACGTTTGTCGTGGTGTGCGCGGACTCCGCATGTTTGCTGCCTCCCGAAGTCTCCTACGCGAGCCAGTTCGCCAGCTCGCCTCGCTTCGCCTACGCGGAGAGTCCATCTCGCCTCGCCTATGCGGACCGGCAATCTCGCTTCGCCTCGCGGAGCGTTGAACAGTAATTCCGCGCGCGGGCTAAGTAAAATCAAATTCTCATGCAGTTCGTTCCGCGCGAAGTCTACCTTGGCTCGCGTGGTCTTACTGGCGAGCTATCACTTGTAAACTTGGAGAAACTCCATCTCGCCAGTATGACCTGGTCCAAGAAATAATTAATATTTACATAGACATTTACTGTCCAGTAAAATATTAATTCAGGCGTAAACATTGCCCCCTAGCCTCGAAGTTATGAAATGTCGAGAATGACTGAAGAGGTTTATGTTCATGTTGCTTCAAAGGTTCATGTTGCTCCAAAGCCAATAGTATTAGCTCGGGTCATACATAAAAGGAGTGTGAATCGTAGCGAACTGCTCTATGGCTCGCCTCGGTACCTTGGAGTTGAACTTCGAATGTAATCACCTGTCCTTAGCTCGCATTCGCTTGTCCATTTTTGCGTTCGCGTGCTCCTAGCCCGCGTTCGCCCGCTCTACATTGCTTGTACGGCGAGCAAATGTAGCTCGCATGGATGTGTCTAGAGTGGACGTTTGACTTGACTACATTCCAAAAAAGGCTCTTCGCGAAATCTTAGCAATGGCGAATCAACTTGGTGATAAACAAAGAATGACAATGGCTAGGTACCTCGCTGCCCCCCAGTGCGAACCAGAGAGAGACAAAGAAGTATTTGAATGAAGTTGTTCTTATTTAAGGCCTCTGGAATAGGCCTCAATCTTATACTGGTCTGTTAATTAGACCACGCACGTTTACAAAAGGAGAAACTGATGACATGAGAAACACTTGAATAAGACATTTTTAAAAAATATTATTTAGGGCCTCTGGAATATGCCCCAATCTTGTACTGGTCTGTTAATTAGACCACGCACGTTTTAAAAAACTAATTGCATGCTTCTTCCTGGTGTTGCCCCCTAGTGTGAGGTGATGGAGCGTAAGCGCGACGGCGCGTGACACTAATGACAGTGGTCGCGGGATCAGAGGGGGGAGGAGGGTCTGCGCGCTCCCAAACACTGGCGATGTGGCGTTTTAAGAAACGACCATTAATAGGGTTAGGATGGAGCGAACCGTCGAGGTCACGCAAATGGTATGCCCCCTTAGGTAATATGCGATGAATAATAAAGGGTCCCTCCCACCTTGCGGACCATTTCCCGCGTCCTTCGGTTTTCTCCCCAAGTGGGAGCACAACCCGCCAGACCGTTTGGCCTTCAGCATAGCTCCGACCTTGAGTGATTTTATTATAAGACCGTGCAACACGCTGCTTCTCGAGGATGAGATTGTTGAAAGCAGTGATGCGATGTTCGTCAAGGTCTTCAAGCTCCTGCCACATTGCCTGGACGTAATCGTCACCGAGCAACTGGTGCTGTTCTTGGACACGAAGCGAGGCGACGTGGACCTCCAAGGGAAAGACGACATCATGGCCAAACATGAGAGCATAAGGGGTGGTATCGGTCGGACCGCGCTTGGAGGTACGGTAGGCCCACAAAGTATGGTGAAGTTCTAGATGCCAAACGCGGGGGTTCAACTCTAGCATCTTGCGCAGGATGCCGAGGATAACTTTGTTGCTCGCCTCCGCCTGACCATTGGACTGGGCATAATAAGGGGTTGAATGCAGGAGTTTGACGCCATAACCGGTGAGGAAAGTGACTACAGAGTCCGCCATGAAAGCTGCCCCCCGGTCCGTCACGATGCACTCTGGAATACCAAAGCGGGAGATAATGTTGCTGAAAATAAAGTTACGGACCGATGTCGTGGAGGCAACCTTGAGTGGCTCGGCCTCAACCCACTTGGTAAAGAAATCAGTGGCCACGATAAGGAACTTGTGCTGCTCGGAGGAATGGGGGTGAATGAGACCGATGAAGTCTATCGCCCAACCGCGACATGGCCAGGGTTTGATGATCGGCTGTAACGGAATGTTTGGAATGTGTTGCACTGGTCCGTGAGCCTGGCAATCCTGACATCCTTTGGCAAAAGTAATACAATCTTTGAGGATAGTAGGCCAGTAGTCACCGTGGCGGCGGATTAACCAACGCATCTTGGGGCCAGCCTGATGCGAACCACAAACACCGGAATTCACCTCGCGCATAAGCCGCTTAACCTCATTGCCATACACGCAGCGGAAGTCGTTACCGTCCTCGCCGCGCCGGCGAAGCTCACCATTGCGAAGCACAAAGTTGAGGGCGAGAAACTGTATTTGTCTGGAATGGGTGGCGTCATGAGGGTGTTCGAGGTAAGCGATAAACGGTAACAGCCAATCCTCATCAATAGGATCTAAGGCGGCGACGTGGAGAGGTAAGGGTCGACTCCACATTCCTTGATCGCTGATTTGGATGTCGGAGGAATATAGGGGTCAGTTAAAATACCCCGCCTGGGGCTTGAAGCCTCGCTATCTTGGCGTTCGCTGCCGGAGTCGGAGATATCCATCGCGCTTGAAGCTGGAGAGGAAGGCACCTCTTTAGTCCAGTGTGTTTGAATGAAGGTTTCGAGGCGCTTGATCCTCTGTTCCAGCTCCTCGCGAGTCCTGGGACTCATGGGTTGATAGTTGTCAGTTGGAGACTGTATATCGTCCTGCATGGTAGCTTTGCCTTTATCCTTTCTTGAAAGGCGATCGGGCTGTGGTCTGGTGGCTACCTCCCTTGCCGGGTAGTGGTTCCCATCTTGGTTCGTCAGAACGGTGTAGTCATTCGCCGGCCTCTTACGGTTTCAACCTGGCGGGTCGCGTTGGCCCGCGTTTGGAGACAAGTCCAAAGTGATCGCGCGCTGGCCGATGCGAGGCCAGGCGATGTCAGCAACGGTGATCATGAAGCCGCCTTTTTCCTCGAAGCGAATATACTTGAGGTCTAACCAGTCCTGGACTTGCTCGCGGAGCTGGTAACAGTCGCGAGTTCTGTGCCCCCAACTGTCATGGAGCTTGCAGTGGACACGGCCCTCCTTGTATTCAACATAGG
The DNA here is from genome assembly GCA_009720345.1 of Fragaria iinumae. Taxonomy (NCBI): domain Eukaryota; kingdom Viridiplantae; phylum Streptophyta; class Magnoliopsida; order Rosales; family Rosaceae; genus Fragaria; species Fragaria iinumae. The sequence continues at coordinate 15,513,286 of CM019117.1, read as the reverse complement.
GCAAGGCCCTTGACATAGTGACTAGTCCGCCGTCAATAAGATCGTCTAGGACCTCATGCGCGAGGTTGACGTTGTAAGTGTACCGGCGAGATGGCTGACGTGTGTCATCATTACCATCCTCTCGGTCTCGCTTAAGTACCCGGCACGAACTATCATCCTTTGGATGTTCAGCTAGGTCTAAGGTAATTCGCCGCTCGCCTGGCTTTGGTGCGCGGTGACGGCTGTTCTCTCTTGGCTGGTCGGCCCAATTCACCTCAACCATACCAACCATGGCGGGGAAAGGATCCACGTCCACCAAAGAAGCTGTGCTTCCTGGCGTCTTCATTTTTAGGGCGCCCGAATTCAACCAAGTCTGCAGTTGGTCGCGGAGTTTGACACAGTCCTTGGTGTCGTGATTGTAAGCATTGTGGAAACTGCAATACTTCTTGTCCTTTAGCTCTTCTTTGGACGGGATCTTATGGTCCAAGCGCACGTAGCTCGCCTCGATCAAGTCATTAAAGACAAGATGGGCGTTTTTTGCATCATACGTGTAGGACTCGTACTCGGGCTTAGTCCATGCAAAGGACTGAATGGTGATTGGCTCACGGGTCATCTTGAGATTCTTCAGTTTGTGAGCCAAAGGCTTCCCGGTTAGTTCGACTGCTCCGATGTCGTCGACATACCCCTGCGCGGCCTCATTCTCCTCCTGCGTTTGGTAGTAAGGGTCGAACATGGAGGGTTGGAGGTTCAACGTCCCGACTATCCTGTTCCTCCCCGGTACGTACGTCCCTTTGGAGGCATTCGCCTTGTCGTCCATCTCGTTGAGGATGAGTTCATAGCTGCCGACCTTGTTGATGAGGTCGCCCATAGACATGAAGCGTTCCCCATGGTGCTTCAGCCACTGGCGGTGTTCGAGACCACGGACAGCCAACTTAATGGCTTCTTGTTCGGGTAGGAGAAAGTCACACTTGTCTTGTTGGATCTTGAACCGCTGGAGGAAGGAGACTCCTGACTCCATGCTCTGCTGACTCATCTGAGTAAGGGAGTCAAGGTCGACCTCCGGCTCAATGGTACCGTAGGTCTCCCGGAATAGCTTCTCCATGGTAGGCCAGTCCGTAATGGATCCTGGCTTCAACCTGGAGTACCAAGTAAATGCAGCTCCGGACAGAGAGGTCCCGAAGAGCTTGAGCTTGAAAATGTCATTGTTCCCGTACTGGCCGCACTGGACTTTGAAGCGGGCCATGTGGGTTGCTGCGTCCTCCCTTGTTTCGCCAGAGAAGGTAGTGAACACTACGTTCTTGAACCCGTGCGGGAAAGGGTATTGCGCCACGCTATCTGGATAGGGGTCGCGATACTGCAAGTTAGCATCACCGTGTCCGGTTTGCTCCTTGACAATGGAGGAGATAAGTTGGCGCCAGTAGGCTGTGGTCACGGGCGCGGACTCCGCCCCTTCCCCATGGTTTGGCCATGCAGAAAAACTGACAGCCTGTCCGCCGTTCCTGGGAGTAAGGCTGGAGTGAACGAGAAGCGGGTCATCTGGTGTCCCGGTTCCTTGACGCAGAGAGCTATTCAGCCCCCTAGGGGAGGCAAACGAGCCATGCGGGAGCGGGTTCTTTGACGTTCCTGCCCCTGGCATTAACTGTGGGGACTTCGGAGTCCCGACCTTAGGGTTTCCCTTGGTACGTTCGTTGGGAGGAATATACTTGGCTGTCCCATCGCTCGCGCTTGGGCCGGTAGGATTCAGAGCAGGGTTTTTTGGCGCCTGCGCCCTCATCCAGTCCTCGACTTCAAGGATCCACAGGTTCAGCTGGTCCTGTTTGTCTTTGAACTCATCTAGCTTTTTTAGACTGTTCTTACTCCCAAAGAAGGAAGCATTTTGTTGGTTATGCAGCTTAGTGTCGTGCTCGTCCAAGCGGCGAGTCTGCTCGTCTACTGTCGCGCGAGTGAGCGACAGGACCTCTGCATGTTACTTCACGGTTTCTGCGCCTTGTTTCACGGTCTCCGTGTTCTGATCCAGCTCCAAGCGGATCTGTTGCAGGCTTCCTTCGACCAAGCCTTTGGTTTCCCTTGTCTCGCTGACGAACTGGTTGAAGTCCTCAGTGAGTACGATAAGGTTGTGCTGGTCCGCCTCCCAAAGGGTTTTGTCCCTTTTGACTTGGTTAGCGAGGCCGTCGACCTTAGCAGCAAGGTCGGTGAGGCTTTGTTGGGTGGCGGAGCTTTGGGTTGACAGACCCTGGATCTGCCCCGTGAGTTCTGTGAACATCTGGACGATTTGCTCCATAGATGGAGCAGAATCTGTATCTCAGGTCGGCTGAGAGCCTGCCATGGCGGTCTCGCTGTAATCCGGATTACCGAACTGAGCAAGAACCTGCTCTTGGGTGAGGGATCGGCAAGCCACACTATTATGGGGCTTGTACCGTAGCGATCTGTGCTTGAGACAAGAAAGCTGGGGCTTTCGGTACGGCGCTTCCTCCGGCTTCCCAATGTTGTATTTGCTTGTACTCCCTGTCCCACTGGGCGTGCCAATGTTTTGGCCACGATCCTCAGCGCGCGGAGTAGAGGTTTCTAGCAGACAAAGAGAGGGGAGTGTTGCGGGCGTGCCACCTCGCGGACGAGGAAAAGGTTGATGGGGGGTGCGCTTGACTTCTTGATCAGGCAGAAAGGGGTCACAGGTGCCACCTCAGAGGAGGATTTACGAGCACAAGCGGGTCCATACTCACGGCGGCGCGAGCAGAGCAATCAACGGGGAGTTCGGAGAGAAGCGGGGATGCAGAGTCCGGAGAGCTCTGGAGAAAAGCCTAAGCGGCGGCGCTTAGGGTTTGGGTTTCGAGGAAGGCTCGAAGGGAACTGGGTTTCAGTTTTGTTTGTTTGAGAGTTGTCTCTGAGTTGTTGTTGTAAAAGTCGTTCGTATGTGAGAGCTTTCGAACCCTTTATATAGTGGAGCTTTACTTGCGGCAGAAGAGAGAGATAATCCTACTTCAAGTTGGATTCGGAAAACCTCATAGCATAAGGGCACTGTTTCGTCCATGCAAACCAACCAACCTGTGACACATGTCCAGTTTGCATACTTCATTCCGCACCACCAACTGTAGACTCCTATGCGAACTGGAATTAGGAGCATCCTCATCTTGCGGGCTGCTACAGAGTGCTATCTCGTGTGCTTCTGTAGCTCACGTTCGTTTCGCGGGCTATTGCAGCTCGCGAGCCTTAAAAGGGCTTTTTATATTTAATGGGCCGCAGGGATTGGCCCGAAGCATGTCAAAGACTTGTCGAAGTCTTCAACGTTTGTCGTGGTGCGCGCGGACTCCGCATGTTTGCTACCTCGCGAAGTCTCCTACGCGAGCCAGTTCGCCAGCTCGCCTTGCTTCGCCTACGCGGAGAGTCCATCTCGCCTCGCCTATGCGGATCGGCAATCTCGCTTCGCCTCGCGGAGCGTTGAACAATAATTCCGCGCGAAGTCATTCCGCTCGCGGGCTAAGTAAAATCAAATTCTCATGCAGTTCGTTCCGCGCGAAGTCTAACTTGGCTCGCGTGGTCTTACTGGCGAGCTATCTCTTGTAAACTTGGAGAAACTCCATCTCGCCAGTATGACCTGGTCCAAGAAATAATTAATATTTACATAGACATTTACTGTCCAGTAAAATATTAATTCAGGCGTAAACAAAGCCCGCACAGGCTGCACCGTTGGAAGCCACAAGCAGCATCACAAGCATGCTGACTTTGACCTTCTCCACTCCGACCCTGGACATGGCCACTCATATGAGGCCATTGTAGATCACGGCTGAAGTTGAAGGGATTATGATCAACAAAATCATGATCGACACGGGGGCGACAGTGAATGTCGTCACCACCCGCACTATGGGACTCCTTGGTATCCCACGCTCAATGATCCAAACTACATCCTTGACAGTCAAGAACTTCACTGGACAAGTCTCCAGGACTCTAGGTTTGTTGTTCATACGGGTCAAGGTGGGACCAGCTTCAAGGGTCTACACATTCTTCGTCGCCGAGTGTGCTTCGTCCTACAGCATGATCCTGGGCCGCGACTGGATCCATAGAAGTTTTTGTATACCTTCATCCATGCACCAGGAACTTCTGCTCTGGGATACTGAGAAACGCGAGGCGGTCCTCATCCAAGCAGATCCGCGTCCTTTCTCCATTTCCGCCAACTTCAATGACGCCCGCTATTACAATACTGACTTGGGCCCATTGGACGTCCAAGGCATCGATTCTAAAAGCCGCCCATATGGGGTCACGGCCTCCAACTTAACGCGATGGGGATTCACTCAGGCGAGGGACGATTTACAACGTCCCCACACCATCGCGGACCCCCTACAACCATCTTATGATTAGTACACCCTCAGAGGAAGCACGCGAGGCTGGCGAGTCCTTGTGTGAGAGATTCCTCTCATACTGGGCAGAACGCGAAGCCTACGACATGGTCGCTACTATGGAGTATGTAGACGAGATAGTGGACTATACCGATACCGAGGAGGAAGTTATTCAGTTAGCTCCTGCTGCCTTGGACGACACGCCACCCCAAGTCCGCGATCCCACCTTACAAGTCGACGTGGGGACTGCAGAGAAACCTTTATTACTCTCCATTAGTGCCAAGTTGGCGGGACAAGAAAAGGAGGACCTTCTCACCTTACTACATGAGTATAGGGATTGTTTCGCCGAGCAGTACGAAGACATGCCTGGCTTATCCCCGGATTTAGTCTGTCACCGTCTGCCTACTCATCCTGACAGACGTCCAGTCCGCCAAGACGGTAGATTCATGCGAACTGAGACCCAGATCGTGGTCAAGGAAGAAATTGAGAACATGCACCGTTCAGGTATCATTCGCGTGGCCAAATACAATGAATGGCTCTCCAACATCGTTCCAGTTCGTAAGAAGAACGGCAAGACGAGCGTCTGTGTTGACTACAGTGACCTTAACCACGCAACGCCTAAAGTATATATATCCCATGCCAGTTGCGGACCTCCTCATTAACGCGGCCGCGGGGCATGAAGTGCTATCCTTTATGGATGGAACTGCTGGGTACCATTAGATCCATGTCGCTGAAGAAGATGGCCACAAGACTGCTTTCCACTGTCCGGGGTTTGCAGGTGCATTCGAGTATGTTGTCATGCCATTCGGGCTCAAGAACGCGGGGGCAACATACCAACGTGCCATGAACCTTATCTTTCACGATATCCTAGACAAGTTGATCGAAGTCTACATCGACGACGTAGTGGTTAAAACCAAGACGCGGGCGACACACGTTGAAGACCTCTGACAGGTCTTCACGTAGATGCGGAAACACCACCTGAAGATGAACCCCGCCAAATATGTTTTTTTCGCGGAGGCATGCGACTTCCTTGGTTTTCTAATCCATCAAAGGGGTATCGAGATCCCCAAAGACAAGGCGCAGGTGGTAATCAATGCCTCACCTCCTAGAACCAAAAAGGAGCTCCAACAATTGATCTGGCGAATCAACTTCCTCCGCCGTTTTATTTCGAACGCGGCAGGGAAAGTTCATCCCTTTTCGCCTCTTCTAAAGCTCCAGGGGGCAACCGAGTTCGTATGGGAGTCACAACACCAGGAGGCCTTCGATCGTATCAAGGACTATCTTGCGAATCCACCTGTTTTGGTTCCCCCTCGCCCTGGCGTTCGGCTTAAGCTTTACATCGCCGCGGCTGATTTGTCTATCGGCAGACTCTTGGCACAAGATGACGAGAATGGAGTGGAACACACCATTTACTATCTTAGCAGGGTGTTGACTGATTGCGAGACGCGCTACTCCTCAATGGAAAAGTTGTGTCTCGCCCTTTTCTTTGCAGGTTGCAAGCTCCGCCACTACATGTTGGCCTTTACCACGGTGGTGATCGCTCAGTCCGACTTAGTCAAATATATGCTTTCCTGCCCTATCCTACGGGGCTGCATAGGTAAATGGATATTGGCTTTGTCTGAATTCTCTTTGCAATATGTTCCCCAAAAGGCAGTTAAAGGACAGGCCATAGCGGACTTCCTCGCTCATCACCCGCCGACCGAGCTGACAGCATTCCGCGAGTTGGAGGTTGCTGTAGTCTCCCTTACTCCATGGACCCTCTACTTTGATGGCTCGCGTACTGAACTTGCTGCAGGTGCCGGGATCGCCATCGAGAACCCTGCAGGAGATCGGTTTTCTTACTCTTTCCAGCTGGACTTTAAATGTACAAATAATCAGGCGGAATACGAGGCGCTCATCATCGGCCTGGAAATCTTGCTAGACTTAGGAGTCCGCGAGGTTCAAGTTGGCGACTCCTTACTGGTCGTCAACCAACTTGTGGCGAAGTTCAAGTGTTTAAGCTCATCCATTGAACCTTACTTGCGACAAGCTTTTGATGTCTTGGACCGCTTCGACGATGTTCACATTGAACACATCCCGGCGAATTCAACTTCACGGCGAATGAGCTCGCGCAGATCGCATCCGGTCTTAGCTTGAGCGATGGAGTGCGCGAACGACTCCTCAAAGTCGAACGACGTACACTTCCTTCTTTTCTTGCTAGGGGGCAATATGAGGCAGACCCTCTTAACATCGCTGCCTTAGATCCTATCGATGAAGATTGGCGGCTACCGTTCATTGCCTACCTCGAGCACCCTCATGACGCTACCCATTCCCGGCAAATGCGGTTTCTTGCCCTCAACTTTGTGCTTCGCAATTGTGAGCTTCGCCGGCGCGGCGAGGACGGTATCGATTTTTGCTGCTTATATGGCAACGAGGCTAAGCAGCTTATGCGTGAGGTGCATTCCGGCGTTTGTGGTTCGCATCAGGCTGGACCAAAGATGCGTTGGTTAATCCGTCGCCATGGCTACTACTGGCCTACTATTCTCAAGGATTGTATTACTTTCGCTAAAGGATGTCAGGACTGCTAGGCGCACGGACCAGTGCAACACATTCCAAACATTCCGTTACAGCCGATCGTTAAGCCCTGGCCATGTTGAGGTTGGGCGATAGACTTCATCGGTCTCATTCATCCCCATTCCTCCGAGTAGCACAAGTTCCTTATTGTGGCCACCGATTTCTTTACCAAGTGGGTTGAGGCCGAGCCACTCAAGGTCGCTTCCGCGACCTTGGTCCGCAACTTTATTTTCTGCAACATTATTTCCCGCTTTGGTATTCCAGAATGCATCGTGACGGACCGGGGAGCAGCTTTCATGGCGGATTCGGTAGTCACATTCCTCAACGGCTATGCTGTCAAACTCCTGCATTCGACCCCCTATTATGCCCAGTCCAATGGTCAGGCGGAGGCGAGCAACATAGTTATCCTCGGCATCCTGCGCAAGATGCTAGACTTCGCGAGGAAGCGACATGCGCAGTCCGCGCGCACCACGACAAACGTTGAAGACTTTTACAAGTCTTTGACATGCTTCGGGCCAATCCCTGTGACCCATTAAATATAAAAAGCCCTTTTAAGGCTCGCGAGCTGCAATAGCCCAAGAAGTGGACGCGAGCTACAGAAGCACGCGAGATAGCATCCTGTAGCAGCCCGCGAGATGAGGATACTCCTAATTCCAGTTCGCATAGGAGTCTACAGTTGGCAGCGTGGAAGCAATGCCCTATGCGGAATGAAGTTTGCGAACTGAACATGTGTCACAAGATGGTTGGTTCGCATGGACGGAACAGTGCCCTTGTGCTATAGGGTTTCAGAGTCCGACTTGGATTCTAATTACTTTTCTTTCGCCACAAGTCGAACTACTATATAAGGGGGGCTCGAACCCTAACAGAGAGATCTCTCAAACAATAGACAAATACAAACTGCAAATCAGTTGCCCTTCGAGCTCCTCGAAACCCTAACCCTAAGCGTCATCGCTTAGGTTCCCCTCTTCAGAGCCCTCCGGACTCTACATCCCCGCTTCTCTCTGAACTCCCTATAGTTGCTCTGCTCGCACCGCCGTGAGTATCGATCGCTTGTGCTCGTAAATCCTCGTCTGAGGTGGCACCTGAAACCCTCGTCGCCTGATTAGAAGTCAAGATCTCGCACACCATCAACCTTTTCCTCGTCCGCGAGGTGGCACGCCCGCAACTCCCCCTTCTCTTTGTTCGCTAGAAACCTCTGCTCCGCGCGCTGAGGATCGTGGCCAAAACAAGGTGAAAAATATAAAGTGTCACAAATATTTTCTTCATATATATGATTATATATATGATTGCATAGGGGAGTATATGTCTAGAAGCAAGTGACTTAAATCCAAGGAGTTATGTTTGTAGGCAATTATGTGCCTAAAAGACATCCACGTGCAAGCGGTATTTGAAAGTCATTCAACGGCTTTACCACGGCAGAATTATATCAGAAGGCAGCTAGCATCATTGCCTATAATGTCTCTGCGTCAAAGACTAGCGAAAGTCTTTGATTCTTTAAGGGCGAACTAGTGGCATTGCCAAGAATTTTGGTCTAGTAGGACACAAACATAAAGATACTAAAAGTTAAAATTAATTAAATATGATTTCTATAAATTACAATAGTGTTATCGACAAGAATTCATATTTTGACATATTTTGAAATCGTTGCGTGATAGTCTCGTTGTATATACTAGTAAAAATGTTTTTCTAGTTATAACAAATCAACAATCATTCATAAATTGTCACCCATTAAACTCTTTAACTAAATCTTCAAAATGTTTATAGCAGAAAATACTGTCTCTACTTGCAGTCCTAACCGGTAAAATCAATGTTATTGTAAAAAACAATCATAATACTCAGGGTTAATTTTTATAATATCTCTTGATAATTTAAACTCTCTTGACATATAATAACGTTCTCCATCATATTTTGATTATATATATAAAAATGTTTAAAATACTTTTTAAAAAAGATTTTAGAAGGAGTTGCAAAAAATAAAAAAATAAATAAAAACTTTCATAAACATTAAAAGTCATACGTGCTCGCCCCAAATCCCATCAAAATAGGAAAGAAAGACACCATGTGCCTCTTAGTGAAAAGATGTTCCGATTCAAACAAAACACTAATATAATTGAGTAGAGACTAAGCGGAAAAAAAAAATTTAATGGGGGCACATATAATAATTTAATAGATTATATACATATGGTGCCCCTTGTTTTTTTGTTAGATAGGACACGCGACCCACAGAGTCCCTATGGATGCGAAGACATGTTCTTTAAAGATTTTTATCCTTAATTAGGTGAAAAATATAAAGTATCGTTGTGTTACAAGTATTTTCACCTTATCTTATATATTAAGCGAAGTGAGGGGGGGGAGGGGGAATAATGTTCACGTGAACAGTGAGCGGACGCATTTGCCCTTTTGTTTTTTCATGTATTTCAACTTTGTCACTCAGCCCTCATGACTAATTTGCCCTTAACTGGCAGAATGACGGTGATGCCCCTATTTCTAATTTATTTACCATGCTGCCATTAGTCTGATTGTAAAGACGTTTATACCCCTATTGTAATTTTATTTACCATGCTGCCACTGTATGACATAAAAAGACGATAGTGCCCCTGTCTACATTTTTTTTTTCTTCCAAATTTCGTGTTGGGATTAATGTCGAAACGTTTTCTTAGTATCGATTGGTGGCATCTATCTCTTTCTAGCCCACAATAAGACATGTTTAAGCGAAGACATTTGTTACTGTTCACGTAAACAGTGGCATGATCTTTTTGCCTTTCTTTTTTAATGTATTTACAAGCCTAACATTGTTTAATAAATTACTTGATGTACATAATTAATCCTAGGCTGTAAATTACCCTGACGAAAATTAATCCTACATTATTATGTTCATCATCTATGCTATAATGAAAGAACTAAGGGTGTTAAGTTCATTCTAAAACAAAAAAACAAAAAACATATGGTGTTTTTTATTTTATTTTATTTTTTGTTGGCTGAGGGGGGTGTTTCCCAACCATGTGTAGTTCTTCACAATACTTTCTCTAGGTGCTCCTATTTTGTCACGCCCCAATTTTCGAATGGAATTTTAAAAAATTTTGGTATGAAATAACTTAAAATATTAACATCCTCAACCTGTTTCAACAACAACAACAACAAAAACTCAATTACAGAATAGAAATTTCCACAAAATCTATCACTGAATTAAGATTTCACTTCCTTGTTTACATAACGTGCAAAACAAGAACATGAGAACAATCTCATAATTTTAATACTGTCTACTCAAATCTAAAACTATACAGAGTCTGACAAAATTGGGGAGAACTCTGCTACTACGCCTCCACCTCAACCCTGCTGATCCTCACCTACAGGTCTAACCCCTACACCAAGAATTGGTGCCCCGGGATTGTAGAATAACAAACCCGGTAAGCTAAAAAGCCTGTATGAGTAAACTCAAAAATAACTTCACATTTAACACATCGAACATACCACAAGTGGAATTTGATCAATAATTTAAAAAAACACACATTAATAAGAAATGTACCCGTGAGTCCCAGATATTTAATAAATACCCCTCATGACCTACAACAACAATATGTGTACCCATGAGTCCCAGATACCATCAAGTATCTCTCATGACCTACACCGACAGACGGACTAAAGCTCTAATTCCTAACCGTAACCAATCACCCGGCCAAAGACTTGAAACCCGGTTTGACTGTCCAAAACCAAAACACAAAATAATAAATAGCATCTTAATTGTAACCAATCACCCAATTAAAGGTTTGGAACCCGGTTAGGCTATTTATCCAACAATCATTATATCACAACATTATTATCAACAACACAAGATCCACATCATAAGATTATATCATTCTCAAGGATATAATTATATGAACAATATAAATTATTCCAATAGAATAGCTTCTCACAAATTAATAAAATTATGATCATATGAGCTTTCAAATAACACGTAAGGAAAACTTGATTTATCTTACCTATGAGCCGTTGGCGATCAAGCTCATATATTTTCAAAACCAATAATAGCAAAATATTAAAATCACATCAAAATCAATATCCTCCTCAATTGAACATAATTAAACTTGGTTCAAAAGTGAACCATGGTGAGATTTACTCACCTAAAAATCCTGCTACGTTCTTCCGCAACACAAGAGCCAAGAAACCCAACAAACTCACAAATCACCTAAAAATATACAATTAAAACCCTTAGTAAAAACACCACAAGGATTAAAATACTCTTAACTTAAAGGTTGCCCAAAGAATGACAATCCTTCCTCCAAGACCTCCCAAGGTCATCGGACACTCAACAACAATCACACTACCTCCAAGACCAATTTTTCTAAGTTTTCGACCTAACAAACACAAAGAACCAACTTAGCACTTACAATGCAAAAAAAACCTAATCAACACTCATTCTTCACACACACAACAACACCCTAGCAACTACAAGGACTAGCTAAAGCAGTAAACAAGGCTTCTACCCTGCCCAGACGTGCTCCCACGCGCCTCCACCAAACTTCAAAATTTGGGGAAACTCAAAACATGAAACTTGTAGATTAAAGCAAGGTGAGTAACTTTAATACCTGGTGGTTCAACCCGTTCGGTCGGGATCAGCCGGAAAACACCACGCAAAACCAACCCAGAAATCAAATTCCAAACCTACAAAACCGGCCCCAAAACTTGATTTCTAGATCACCAAAGGGGTAAGAACATCTCTAGAAGAGAGAGGAGAGTAAGACTCACCTAAACTTGGCCGGAATAGGCGTCGAAATTGCAGACTTTCCGGCGGAACAGCAGCAGCTCCGCCGCTTCGTGGCGGCTTCCAGGCGGCGCGACGGCGAGCAAGGCTGCCCCAGCAGTGGAGAGAAGACCCGTGCCGACCCAACTGAACCGGCGGTGTCCAATTTGGTGGCCGGATGAGAGAGAAATCAGTTGGAGAAGAGAGAGTGCGGGTGCGTTCGGGAGAGAGAAGAGGGAGACTGAAATTTTAGGTTTCCTAAAATAACTCCCCCACACTTTTCTACTTATAAACTTTCCAAACCCAGAAACTAACTTCCTCTGACCATAACTTCTTCATACGACGTCCGTTTCACGCGTGTCGCATGTCTACAAACTCGTATTAACGAGCTCTACAACTTTCAGGAAGGAAGTTTTTGAAGATAACTTACGGAAAATAAAGTCAACTTTCGGGTCTCTTAAAAGTCACAGTACCTAAAAAAATAATCCCGAAACTTCAACTTAGCACAAACTAAATAATTTCCATAAATAATCCTTCACTAAATATGGAAATAATACAAGGAAAATAATATGAAAATCTAGGGTATTACATATTTCATTTGAACCTACAACAAGAATTCCATGATATAACAATTCGCTGGACCAGAACTTGAGGGCTTATTGAGGGTCAATGAAATCTTTATAAGTTTAAAGTGGTTGTGAGTATTGATGTGTTATCAAAGAATCCTCAACATTATAAGAATATAGAGAAGCGTAGCAGCGATAATCTACCTGATTCTTGAACTTGGAATACCCAAGTTTATCAAAAGAGCAACATGCTTATTTGGAGAGAACTATAACACATGAAATGACGAGAAAAAATGCTTCTACACGCGCACGCGCGAGCGCGTGCACAAAGCCTAGTATATATGATTGCATAAGGGAGTAAATGTTCAGAAACAAGTGACTTACGTTCAAGGGGTTATGTTTGTAGGCAATTGAAGGGCCATTTAGGTCTAAAAGACATCCACGTGCAAGCGGTATTTGAAAGTCATCCAACTGCTTAGACCACGACTGTCACATCCCGGTTCTTAAAGTAATTTGCGGTTACTTACTTTTGTGTTATTTTAACCTTTTACCATTTTAAGTAACTGTTTACTATTTAAAGACCCTAGAGTTGACTTTTTATAGAAAAGTCATTTCGGAAACATTTCTTAAAGGAAATCGTAGAGGACGTTAATACGAATCTGTGGACATGCTATACCTTAAAATTGAGGTTCGTATATAGAAGTTATGGTGTAAAAGGTAAAGTTACTATTTCAGTCGGGGGTATAAAAAGGGAAACTTACGGGATAAGGTAAGGTAGAAATCAGAAGTTACCATCTCTCTCTCTCTCTCTCCTCTCTCCTGCGTCTCTCTCCTTCGCCGGAATTCTTTACTGCCGTCCCCCCGAGATAAGCGGCGATCTTGGTATCAAATCGAAGCTTGAAACATCTTCTTGAAGTCTAGGTAGGTGGCTGGTCGTGTTGTGCCGCCTTGAGGGAGAAATCACGCCAGAAAGTCGCGCCATCACCGCTGGATTCGTCTTGCCGGAACTTCCTTTTTCGGCCGCCATAGCCGGAGCTGCTTGTCTCTTTTGGAAGCTCTCTTCTAATACAACAAAACCCTAAAAGTCTTCAACCTAACTCGATCTAGGTAAGGAGAATCGGGTATTTGAAGTTTTAGGGTTTTCAAATTGGGATTTATATTGTCTTGCTTCGATTGACCTAGTTAGGCTTGAAATCGGACTTTGTGTTAGTTAAGGAAGTTGTTGTGCGTGTTGAGAGGAAGATTGTGTCAAATTTTGGTGAGCATTAGAGGTGGTCGGAGTAGGGCCGGCCGGCTGCTGCTGCTGCCCGCGGAGCAGACGGCGGCGCCGCCTCTTTTGGGTAGTTTTTCATGTTATTAAATTTGTTATGTTGAGAGGAGTCATTTGGTGTGAAGTTTGCAATTTTTGGAGGAGTTTTGGTTAAGTTTGGAATTTTTCAAAGATTGGTGAACTTGACGGTTAATAGGGTAGAATCCGGCCGTTGGATTAGCATTGTTTAAACTTTAGAAAATTGTTTAAGGTTGTTGATGCTTGTGGTGAAGTTCGGGCCTTATTGTGCTAAGAATGGAGAAATTGGGCAAGGACGAGCTACTTTTATTCTTGTCTATTTAGATAAGTATTGAATTTTAGTTGGGGGCTTAATTTTATATTTGAAACAGGACGTGAGGAGACTCGAGCTGAAGAGACCTCAGATCGACGTCAGGTTTAGGCCTAAATCTGTTAGTGGACTTTTATTTTAAATTATATGCATGCAATGGTTTGTCGGTGAGCAGTTTCTTGTTATTGGAGCTTATGGCGTCATTCTTTTTAATTTAGCAATTTTCATTATTTTGGAGAGTTACCGAAAATGGGATTTTCGGTGAATATATATATATATATATATATATATATATATATAATTATGAGGATAATATGTATATAAATGCTAGCTAGCCATATGTGCTTTTCCGCCATAATGGTGTAGCAATTAGCCGCCATTATGGTGTGACATGAGCGTGAGACCCAAGCGTCGTAGCCCTATATGAATTCCTACTTTCATATAGGGGATATGCACGTATATACACCCGTCTTGTCCGCCATAATGATGTAGCGTTTGAAATCCTATTATGGTGTGACGTGAGCATGGGACGCAAACGTTGTAGCCTTGTATGAATCTCTATTTTTCATAAGAATTCATACAAGGAGTATGACGTATGTAAATGCATACATATATATTATAGCATGTGAGGCTCTATATTATAAAGTTTTGGAGACTAGCGGGGCTAGTCACTTATTTGTCAGTTTTTAAGTTCAAAGCTTTTAAGCTTGTTGCATGCAGTATAGCTTTTATATAGAAATTAAATCGAGAAAGCATAAATATTTTTATTGGTTCATTTCTTTTAAATTTATTTTTGTCCACTCACTCTAACGTCTTCAAATGTTCCCCCCTGGGCCATTCGTTTTTAAATGCCCAGTTTGTAGGTTAACATTGTTGATGTCGAGCGTATATGGAGACGATGCATAGTCAATAGCTTCCTCTCATTTATATATTTCTGTTTCTTTTTCTTCACTATTAGAGTCGCTCTGAACCTATGAATGTTGGTTGTGAGATTAATTATTTAGATTAGTGAATAATTTGGGAGGTGTTGTGAATTTGGGGGAGCACGAAGGCTCCAAGAGGATATGGTTGGAGTTGAATTTTTAGAAGTGTCTGCAGGTATTTTCAGGATAGGGTTGTCCATTTTCAAGGGAGGTTATGCCGAATTTTTTTGTAAATTTTCCGTGGAGGTGGACCCCACATGATTTACTTCGGGTTTAAGGGTGAAATTCGAGGTGGGTCCTGACAACGATAAAACTATATCAGAAGGCAGCTAGCATCATTGCCTATAAAGTCTTTGATTTATTAAGGGCCAATACTAGTGGCCTAAATGAAGTCTACTTAGGTTATTGGAACTATATCACCCAATTACGTGATTGTTAAGGAAAAACGAGACCTTATGCAACCCAAGTAGCAAAAACCAACTATGCAGCGAATTCGCCTCTGTATAAGGGAGTTCGAGGATCTGGTCTAGACACACAATCTCTGATACAAACATAAATACAATACAACCTTCGACTTAGTCGAAAACCCAGACGTTAAGGAACCATCTTTAGCACAACACAACTTTTCGAAGCCTTTGTGATTGGGAGCTCTACTCGTCCTAACGACGAGTATTGATTTGGTGGTGTCAAGATCGCTATTGTAAATCCTTATCCGTAAGGTGACTCAAAAGAACTTGGAGACAAAGCTTGTGCTCTCTCTATCCTCAATCGCTTGAATAGAAGTAGAAGGCTAAAAACACATCGATACAGAAGATTACTACTACCACTACTTGCGCATCCACGTGCTGGCACACCCGTAATCAAAAGAGACTTTGGTGTAACATACCTACCCTGCTATGACGTAGCTAAAACAAGAGCAACCTCGTTTGTAAGTTTTCCCTTTACTGTTAGGAGAACAACCCGGGTGATGTCTTGCAAAAGGCAAGTTGCAAAAGGCAAGTTGCAAAAGGCATGGTTCAATGCTGTCATGCTAACAAGAAGTTCTACCAGACAAAAGATCAGCGATTTTGTGTCTGACAATCCTATGATCTTTGTTGGGCTCTTATGTAAATCTTACTTTTATCTTATTTGTAATTTGTTTAAGATGCTAACAAAAAGTTCTACTAGACAAAAAATCAGTACGTGGTTTTGTGTCTGACAATCCTATGATCTTTGTTGGGTTCTTATGTAAATCTTACTTTTATCTTATTTGTAATTTGCTTGAGGGAAAAAATATATGAGTTCGGGCTGCAGCTTTTGAAGCTGATTTGTGGGTGCAAAAGAGTTTGTTATTGCGGTTTATTTTGTTTCTTTCTACTTGATCAGTTATATTATGATCTGATTAAGTTCTTAGTCAGTTTAAAAAGATCTTATGAAGAATTTGAGCATGCACATAACATATTGATTGCTCTTATTCATATGGGAAAAACAATAACCAAACATAAACAACTATTAGTTAATGTATGTTCAAAATGAATGGTTTTTTTAACTCTAAAATGTGGTTATTGTTGTGCTAATACATAAGAAGTTATCTAACTTAAGGTTAAAAAGTTAAAATTATAGGGTAGCAAGGACACAATAGTGGGGCTTCATTACTATTTTAGCACTTAGGGGCAATATGTAAGTTCTTGTGGGGGCACAAATACATCATATAAACACTTGTACAAATTCTACAGGGAGCACGGGCCCCACTCAAGTGTTGTAGCTTGAGGTGACCATCTCAGACCACTACCCTCAAGGCGGCCTCCGGCAACCTTTTTCTTTTCGTGTACATATAGTTTAAATTAGTTATATATGATTTGCTTGCAATTAGTTTAGTGATATTAATCTGGTCTTGTGGCAGGGTACTTCTTTATAGTTTAATTTTTTTTGTTCTGTTTTCTCATCAATGTGATTCTGTTTTCTATAGCAGTAGTTCATTTTGTTTTGAGCTTTACAGATGTTAGAACAAAAACTTCTTTATTGAACTACTGCTAATTATATACACATATATATATAGACAAAAATACTGGTCACTCCATTAACTTTCATGCACTCGACAGTTTACTCCAATATCTTTCAATTTCAATCGATCACTCTGCGAACTATCCAATGTCACACTATTGGGTCCATCCGTTAAGTATACATCCAATCGTGTCGTCAACTTGCTGACTGGATATATTTTTCAATGCCAACTCAACTGGATAAAAGGAGAAATTCCATTTAACACCCTACCACTGTGACCCATTGGCCCTCTTCTCCCAAAAAAACCACCTCCTCCGTTTTCCTTTCCCGGAGCCTAATATTGAAATTCTTGGTAAACCATACCAGCATTTAAATTTACTGGTTTTGACAAAACTGTCTAAATATTGCAGGAGAGATGGACTTCTTGAAGCAATATGGACTTGAACTGCTGGAAAACTGCGTGGATCCTTCAGTGATTCATCATCCCAAGGGCCACACGATACCAAGACTCGATGAAAAGGGTTTAGAGACCATTATGAGCTTCATTGAGACGATTCAGAAGAAGTTGGACGAGAAGGAGGAGAAACAGTAATCATGTAGCTCTGGTCACACCCATATTTTGGATTCATATTTAGGTGTGTTCCTCAATTTGTGCTCTGTTGGCGCTATTTTAAGCCATATTCTTTTGATGTTGTTGTTCAATGGAAACTAATAAGAAAAATTTATACGTGCCAAGAAAGTTCCATAGAAAAAGTACATAAATCTGTCATCTGTATTGGTTTTATTCATTTTTCAACCATATCTGATTTTCCTTTATTTGTGAGGATAAGTTATGGTACTGGGATGTTTATCCTATCTCTATTTTACATCTACTTGAACATAAATCATAATTTATATAAATCAAATTACAACCTTGAGAACAAATTGACCATATTTATTTACATTTTTTACATAAAGTTAAATTAAGATTACAACATTGAGAACAATTTTAAAAAAAAATTGTAACATGGTTGTACATTGTGTAACTACCAATACTAAAATAAGATTACAAACAATAA
Organism: Fragaria iinumae; assembly: GCA_009720345.1. Taxonomy (NCBI): domain Eukaryota; kingdom Viridiplantae; phylum Streptophyta; class Magnoliopsida; order Rosales; family Rosaceae; genus Fragaria; species Fragaria iinumae. Next base: position 15,495,554 of record CM019117.1, on the reverse strand, counting down.
GACTCTACATTACTACTTTGACTACAAGCATATAGTCACATTTGTAAATGTGAGTATCACATACGGATAGGTATGGTCGAAAGTCCCTTTATCTTATTGATGTGTGTCAGGCCCATATATTAGGTGAGACCCAAGAGGCAACAACTTCAGCCCTCAGGCATCAGATTTTTGGGGGCACCAACTCCAAAGATGATATATAAGCTATATATTGCAGCATCTTATATACCAGGGATTGCAATGGACTCCAAATTCTTTGAATGACCTTAATTTTATTTTTTTTTATGCTAAAAGACTGAAATTACAAAGAAAAACCCCTGGAGCAGCTTGGCCCAAAGAGATCGAAGCTCAAAGCATGTCTAACAACAACATTAAAAACATCCTCCCAGCAGCACATATTGATGTGACTATGTCTTAAATTGGCAAAAGCATCGGCAAAAAAATTAGCTTCACGGAGAACATGATGAAAAGAAACTTGCTCAAAGTAGGCGGCAATGCTTTTGATGTCCTTCATGATCCAAATGAGCTTCCAAGGGCACTTAAACTTTGAGTTAACACAATTGATGATAAGGGAAGAATCGCCCTCAACTATCACTTTCTTGAACTCCTTCTCTTTAGCTTTGTGCAGGCTAGAGCCATTGTTTCTACGACTGAGACATTTGTTTTCCCAATGGAACGCGCAGCAGCAATGATGGGACAACCAACATCATCTCTGAACAGAAAACCCACAGTAGCATTAGAACTCGGCTGAACAACGGAGCCATCAAAATTGATCTTCACATCACCAGGGGGAGGAGGAGTCCACTTGATTGAGGAGTCACATCTGGGAGGCAATCTAGTGTTACTGATAGCACGCGAGTTGGGTTGAAACTTGAAAATAAGAGGCCGCACAAACTACTACTGAATGAGCTGAAAATGGTTTGTGTCTGAAAACAGCCATTACACTTCTGCCAAATTTGCATACATAAAATGATGATTTTCTCGAACCTATGCCCATCATAAGAACTGTTAATAAAAAGATCATCATAAGAACTTATGCCCATCATAATTACTGTTAATTTGAATGACCTTAATTAACTTTTTCAATTTCAAGAATAATTAAGAAGCTATACATACAAGTGCCCAGCAGCTAACAGCCTGACACCATCTTAAAGCATATTCAACGGCTTCCCTAAAATAAAATTTAAAATGGGGAAGCAAAAACTAAAATCTACAAAAAAAATTATGCTCAAAATCCAACAGCTTCTCTATTTTGGAGATTTCGGCATTTAATACAACAATAAAATATATTATATCATCGTTAATTATAGCAAAAAAACATTATATATTTTATTGTAACAATAAAATATCTAATAAAAGTATACTATTGTTGTTTTTTTCTTGTTAAAGCATGTGAAGAATTGAATTTTAGAGAATGAAAACTTTGCTGCAAATTTAGGGAATGAAGATTTATCTTTCTTCTCCATCCCTAGTTTAGATAATGAGATGGGGAAGCCGTTGGACCTAAAAAAGACTTAATATCCCCTAAAATCAAAAAAATGAGAAAGTTGTTAGAGATCTTCTTATTTACCAGTGATTGCAATCAGACTCCAAATTCTTTGAATGACCTCAATAAGTTAATTAACTTCTTCCAATTCCAAGAATAATAAAGAAGCTTTGTATACAAATACCCAACAGCCCACACCATCTCATTAACCAATGCAAAATCATTATGTTACACTTTGTGTTTGTTAATTTCATGGGGGTATGAGGCACTTTCAGTGATTCATGTAGCAATAATAAGCAGTTGAGTTGAGATGAATCCAACAACCGGTGATGCATGAGGACAAAGCCATAGCGTCATAGCTTTCTATCTTTTTTCTTCACGAAATTCGTCAATTTCGTTATGAATATAATTTTCTTTTTTCTGTACTGTATTGGAACAACAATTTATATTTGTTTGGAACATTTTTGGTTCTTTTACCAGTTTTATGTCTATCGTTGTTTCTTTTAACATTTCATGGTTTCAAACCTCAGATCCGGTCCTGATGTGTGTAGTGCACGTTTTTATGTTTACATAAAAAATAAATAAAAAAACAGAAACCAGAAAAGAATGATCCTTTTGAGTCTTTGAGGCAGAAACAAAACCACCAACTTCCCGCACCTTCTTGAACCAGAGAAGCTTCACGATGCCAAAGAAGCAAACTTTACTCTGTTTTGTCAAAACCCAATGTGGTCATCATCCTTACGCAAAACCTCAAATATGAAATGTCTCTTCATCTCAGCCCAACAATCACTCTCACTCTCTCCCAAACTCATTTGTAACCCTCACGTCACTCCTTCTCCTTCTCCTCCTCTCTTCTCCTCGGTAAGCTTCTCTCTCTTTCTCTTTCTCTATCTCAGTCTCTCCCTGTTTCCATTCTCACTCTAACCCACTACTCATATATTTCTAGGCTTCTTTTCTCCAACCAATCAAGAGCCCTGCAATTTGTGCATTTGGTTCAAAGCCCAGAAGCTATTTCGTACGAGCACTTCGCACCATGCAAAACCAAGAAGCTATTTCGTACCTGACGCAGAGCCAAGCTGCTGAGATTGATGAGATTCTCATGGGTCCTCTGGGTTTCAGTGTGGACCAGTTGATGGTTTGTTTTTTAAAGATGGGTTTTTGTTAATGGAGGATTGTTGATAATGGGTTCGTTTCTGATTTGGGTTTTGCTTATTTTGTAGGAATTGGCTGGTTTGAGCGTGGCCACTTCAATAGCAGAGGTAAAGTTTTGTTCTCTTTTTTTTTTTGTGGTTCTTGTTTTTGAGTTCGTAATCGTGTGTTATGAACTATAATATGAGTATAATCATAACTTGCTCATAGTGTTTAGCTACTTAGTAATCTGGACATGTGTTCTAATTTGTAGTTGTAAATGGGTTGTGGTGAATATAGTATTCTGGTGAGAGATGAATGAGATTGTGCTATTATATTTTAAATTGTTTTACGTGTTTTTGATTCAAGATTGTTTGTTATGAGCTATAATCGTAACTTGATCATAGTGTTTACCTACTTAGTTATCTGAACATGTGTTTGAATTTGAGTTGTAAATGGGGTGTGGTGGATATAGTATTCTGTTCAGGGATGAATGAGATTATGCTAATATACTAGGATTTGCGAGAATTTAGTAGGAATGAGGAGCTGTACTTGGATGATATGATCATTTATGCTTGTGTTTCAATTTTATTTGGCAGGTCTATAAACCAAGCGAGTATAATCGTGTCCTCGCGATTTGTGGCCCTGGAAACAATGGCGGTGATGGTCTTGTGGCTGCTCGTCACCTGCATCACTTTGGATATAAGCCGTTTATCTGTTATCCAAATCGTACTCCTAAGCCTCTTTATACTGGTCTGGTCACTCAAGTAAGGAATATAACGTAAACTTCAAGTTCTTGATTGCTTTGTTTTATTATATGCATATATATGGGGCTGGTTGATTTTCAGTGGAGGCCTATATATTTTGAATGATATTCTTATCCAGTGGAGTAATTTTGCAGCTGGAATCACTGTCAGTCCCTTTAATATCTTTAGAAGATCTGCCTTTGGACTTGTCAAAGGACTTTGACATAGTTGTAGATGCAATGTTTGGGTTTTCATTCCATGGTAATTACTACTTCTCTTCATTTCTAGTTGATCTTTTCCTTTTTCCCATTCATATTGTTAAAGGACGTTGATACAAGTACTCTTATTCTTCTTGAACTGTGGTCCATGTGTATAAAGAACGTGAACATGAAAACCTATACATCACGTTTTTGTAGAATTTTTTAAACAACTGAACAATGGATGCATGAAATTTCTCCGGTATACTCATGCATCAGAATAAATTCTGCACTATTATTTCTCCCATATACTGTGACTCTTTTCATAGCAAACCATCAACTTTCCCAGTTTGCCCAACTACATAGGATTTCAGAACAGGCCTTCTAGTAAATCTAACTATATCATTCTATGGCCTTTGAGCCTGTTTGCCCAATTCTAATCCATTTTGATTTCATCAGTTTCATGTCATCTCATTTTCGTGTTTGCTTCATTGGTTGCGATAAATTTTAGGTCCTTTTGGATGCATGTACATTGGCCTTATTGAACAAAAAAAATATTGCTCCTCGGAACTCCCACTTCTTCAATTTTATTCTTGTACAGATGCATATGTTGCGATTAGAACTTAGTTAGAATGTAGTGCAGGAGGTGGTTCTGGTGTTCTTTACAGAGGTCGATACAATCTTCGTCTTGTGAAGTTCATTTGACTTTCGTTGGTATCCTAGATTTTGTGGTGGGCCTAGTCTTATATACTTAATAGAATTAAGTTTTTCTTAGATAAGCACAAAGCATTCGTAAAAATACAATTCAACAAATGACTTATAGATTTCTTGTCCCTTTATTATGCAGACCCTGGCACCTAATACTTGATAAATCTCATCCACATTAGAGGTCTCCACTGTTGATTATTCTGATAGTTATTTAAAAAAGTTATATCTAACTCAATAATGTGGGATGCTTCAGGTGCTCCAAGGCCCCCTTTTGATAATCTGATACAAAAGCTTATTTGTATCAATCAATATGATCAGACAGGCCAAAAGTCCTCTGTCGTTGTCTCCATAGATATCCCATCCGGGTGGCAGGTTGAAGGAGATGGTGGTCCGGAAGGCATTAAGCCCGACATGTTGGTATGTTCTTGAGGAACAGCTAAATGTGTGATTGATTACACATGATCTATATTTTTATACTTGGTTTAAAGATATACCTAAGATAAATGTAATATGTAAATGTAATAAGCCATCTCATTGATGAAAACTTGGTACTTTCTAGGTTTCTCTGACCGCTCCAAAGTTGTGTGCGAAGAACTTTTGTGGTCCACACCATTTTCTGGGTGGTCGATTTGTCCCACCGTCTATTGCTGATAAATTTAAGCTTCGTCTTCCCCCATATCCAGGCACTTCTATGTGTGTACGAATTGGAAAGCCTCCGCAAGTTGAAATTTCTGCTCTAAGAGAGAACTATATTTCTCCTGAGTTTCTTGAGGAACAGGTGGAGGCTGATCCCTTTGATCAGGTATGGATAAGCTAAACTACGTGCTGGTTTTGACTATGCTACATATAGTTGAAATCCAATCATATATTTGTAATCTCCAAATTTTCTTCTAGTTCCGCCAATGGTTTGACAATGTAGTGGCTGCTGGCTTAAGGGAACCAAACGCGATGGCCTTATCAACCGCTTGCAAGGATGGAAAACCGTAATTTTTGTTTCCTCTGTCTTTCTTGTTGTTCGTAAGTTATATTTGGCAGACTCTTCAAATATGTTACACATTGACACCAAGGATTGTAGTCATTTAGTTTAACTCTCTGCAGTTTCACCTACGGAACATCATTTTCAGTTTAGATGTTATGATCATCATCATCATCAGTATTATCATTATAATTCTTTGTGCTTAAATACATTTTTCCAATGTACATGGAACCTGTTGACCTCTTACTACTTTACTTGACATTATTTGTTTCTTCTACAGCTCTTCACGAATGGTATTGCTGAAAGGATTTGATAAGAACGGTTTTGTCTGGTTAGTAGCGGTCTATTATTGCTGTGGCAGTTACATACATCAAGATTCTAACTTGGATGCTATTTATATTGTTAATTACATGCTATTAAATTTTATGCAGGTATACCAATTATGAAAGTCGAAAGGCACAGGAATTGTTTGAAAATCCTCATGCATCTCTTCTTTTCTATTGGGATGGTCTGAATCGTCAGGTAAACCATATTTTCTCTTTACGAGTAATTATTAGAATGTTTGGTCTATAGAGAATCAGACTTGCTTTCTAAATACTCAATGATAATCTGATGATTCAAAAACATTTATTTCGTACATAATTGATCAAAATAAGAATTTTGATTATTGACCTATTCTTCTATCTATGAAAAATGATGGGATATTTACTATGTATAAATCCATTGGGCTTTCAATTGTTCATTGGAGAATTATATACCGCTAGTGATGTGTTGTACCAAGAGATGGGTATTAGTCTAGATAAGTAAATGGATGACATGAAATTTCCCTGCTTCCTAATGATTAGAAGCCGTGGAATTCGAACGTAGTAAAAGTCAAATTGATAATTGGATTGAACTCATTGAAATGATATGTTTGCATGGTCATCAGACATGAGGTTTGTCATTGCGTTTGGTTACAAATTTTTCTTACTAGGTAAAACTCATATAGCATATGAAGTCATATATCATGCCATCTATACCAACTTCAAACAGCACTGACTTTCATTTTTATCTGGTGGTAGTGTTTCTTTCTTCCTTTTTTAACTGCAGTTTGTTAGAGCGAATGAAATTTGTTTTTGCAACGATCTATAAAACATGTGGCTAAGTATAGGATTTCGTGCCGGGCTTGCAATTTAGATGTAACTTCTGCTCTGGAAAAAAACATTTAGATGTGTGATAATCTTGAATGTTGAAGACAATGCCTTAATAATATCTGTGATTTATAGGTGAGAGTGGAAGGATCTGTGCAGAAAGTTTCTGAGGAGGAATCTAACCAGTACTTCCATAGCCGCCCTCGAGGAAGTCAGATTGGAGCAATAGTTAGCAAGCAGGTCTGTTGTTACATAAATTTTGAAGGTGTGAAATATGATTTTTCTAGAATCTGTGGAAATATGATATAATTAAACTGATATATTTGATAAATAAGAGAGATAGATAACCTGTTTCACCTTTCATTTGTTTACTTATTTTATGAAATAAATATTTAGGCAACTTGAATGTCAAATATACAAATAGTTATGTATTTGTTATTTCAACTTATCTGAGAAATTGTAAGGTATGAATGTGTAAATATAAAGCAAGGGTTACAATGTCAATGCTGAGAACAAGGTATGAGTGAGTGGTATGGTGGGTGAATGTAACATTGTAGAAGCATCTACAGTTATCTTAATTCACCAGATTCACTATTATGTCATATTTTGTTGTTCTACTTATTGATACTATTTATTTCCTCAAAGGAATTTGAATAACTTTTATTTCTTTCCTTCAGAGCACAATAGTTTCTGGAAGGCATGTTCTCTACGACCAATATAAAGAACTTGAGGAAAAATTCTCAGATGGGTAAGCAGTTAGTGTATCTGGCTTTATTTAATCGTAATATGTCCTTGATCAAATCCTCTACCTTCCTCTTAGCAACCGTGCAATAGAATGGAAATTTGTGTAATTCCAGTGCTTTGTTTCTGTCTGCAGAAGTTTAATTCCTAAACCTAAGAACTGGGGTGGATACAGACTTAAGCCAAAGATGTTTGAATTTTGGCAAGGTCAAAAATCTCGCTTGCACGACAGGTGGTTCCTATCCCATTTATAAAGGGTGATTGTTAAATCTTTTCTTTTGCTATATTATCTACTTATGTGGCTCATAATGGGAGGAATGGAAAAGATCTGATTCTGTGACTTGGATACACAACTTCATATAGTAAATATTTGGCCACTGCCTTGGGTATGAACTGTAACTCAGATATCACTTGGGTTTGGGTTTTTGTGGGTCGGACCAAAATTGGTTGAGGATTTGGGTCGACCATAGCAGTCCTTACTTATACTGTTATTTTAAAATTAACATCCTAGCTGTGTATACAAACATCAATAATAAATGAATAGATGTGTTTCTGAAAGGTTGCTTTTTCAGTGAGGTAGCTCATTTTTGTGATAGTCTTGAGTAGAAATCTAATTCGGCCAAAAAGAAAGCTCAAAAAATCTTATTAACATACTTTTGGAATTGCATATATGATAAAATGTCAGCTCAATGCAAAAGGAGATAATTGTTTATCATTAAGTCTTACTGTAGAGTATATTTTTGGTAATAGGCTGCAATATTCTCCTCGGGAGATCAATGGACAACGAGTATGGAAAATTGAGCGATTGGCTCCTTGAATAATTTCAGCACCTTCATTTTGAAGTTCAGCCTTCAGGTTATTATGTAATTCTTACTCATAGTTACTGGTCCTATTATTTTATATATTTTTCTCTTTGGCATGCATGTGTAATGTAATGGTAGGTAAAGTCATGATTATTTATTTTTTGCGATGGGTTCTGAAAGTACAGTATAACAAACACTTGAGTATATCAAACACAAAATTGTGGTTGGGAGATTTAGCAGATTGCAGATGATCTGTTGCCACTTCTATTGCCCAATCATCCTTATTGGTCAATCTTCTTGCAATTTTAGTATAATACATTACCAGAGAATGGAATATAGATACCAACTATACAAAGACGTGGTGAATTAGGTACTTGTCAATGGTGCAGACATTTTTTGTTTCTATTAGTAAAATATGAAGTCTGTCAAGATTGTAATAGACAGTGTCCTTGTTAGTGTCAAAACTGCTACTCTTGCATTATTTACTAGTTAAGAAACTGCTCTCTTTTTTTAGTCGTAAGAAACTGCTCAAATCCACTGCATTTCTTTCTTTTATAGTTTAGACAGAGATTCATTGATGAACTAATATCATAGCTTCAGCTTAAGACCTGTTCTTTCATTACTTAGTTTGAGTCGTTTACGTTGTTGTATCCTTGTATTAGACTTAGTTCTGCTTTGCATGAGCTCATAATGCTGAAAGTGTTCTCAACTGATACGGAAAGGATCTAAGTGTGCTTTGATGCTGAAAATTACAGAGATGATAAGTAAGACTGGTTATAAACTCATAATATGTTGTTAGTTTAATTGGTATTCAATCTTATTGTGAATATGACTGTTGCGTTACTCTTTTCTTATTATCCTTCATTGTCCAAAGTGATGGTCAAGAAGGTTCAAATGAGTTAATGAGGTAGCCATCATTGAACACAGCCACCTTCCTGCGAGTTTAGCTGCAGTTCCGTACTTGGGAGGTCAACATGTGACAGTGTCACATGCCAAATGGAAATTACTCTTTGATAGTGGATCATAAAGTTTCACTTTGGTTATTTCAATCTCATAATTGACTAACAAGAATTTGTCTTTTAGGTCACCAGAAGTAATGTTTTCATAATATGGGAGTCTGAATCTTTCTGACCTTCAATTAGTGCACAATAAAATAAAATTCATGTATAGGATCATTAAAAGTTTTAAACCAAAAGAAAGGAGAAATTCTTTTTGCTCTCTTCAGAATATTTAAAGCCATTCTTATTCTTAACTTTTAAGTTTTTTTTTAATGCATGCTTCATCTCAAATCTCAATAGCTCTGATAACCAAAATTACATGTTTTGATCATGCTTTATTAAAGTTTGAGACTCATTCTGCAGACTTCTGTGGGTACATGGTAGTCTGTGAAATGGTAGACAATGGGATTATGTGTATTAATTTTTAAGATATGTGACCAAAGTATAATTGAAAAGTTGAGAGAAACAATTGAACTAATTGAACTGGAGTCCTTCAAAATTCTCCTGTGTCTATTTTTGTAGGTTTCTTTTGTCTCTCTCTCTCTCTCTCTCTCTCTCTCTCTCTCTCTCTCTCTCTCTCTCTCTCTCTCTCCTAGCTAGCCATGGCTTCCCACTTTTCTCTCTCGCCGTTTCTCTCATCACCCTCCTCTCTCCTCTTCCTCGCCGGACGCCGCCTCCTCCACCGTCTTCGGCGCCACCTATTCCGCCGCCACCTACCCCACCCATCCTCTACCGGAGCGCGTGGCCTCCACCGTCACTTTCCTCCGCCTCGCTGCCCTCCGCCCTGATGTCTCTGACCCCAACCTCGTCCGCGCCTTCCTTTACTCCAACACCACCCTCCTCCTCACCATCCCCAACACACTGGTCCCACCTCTCGCCGCCAACGGCACCAACGCCCTCCGATGGCTCTACGCGCACGTCGTCCCTTTCTTCCCTCGCACCAAGATCGTCGCCATCTCTGTCCCTTTCTGCTTCGCCACTGACCCTTACATATTCTACGATTTCAAGGTGTCCTACATCTTCACTGCTCGGAGTCCCTCAGAGGGTTTGTGCTTTAAACCCTTCAGTCTTTTTCTGGGTTTTAGTTTGTTCTTGGTGATTGTTCATAGCTAGGTTTAAAGAGTCGTCTTGGTTTTGGATCTTGGTTAAGGTTTAGTGGATCTTTTGTGGGTATTGTGCTTTTTGTGAAATCCAGATGAGGTGCAATTCATGGCAGGATGGTGTTCTTGGTACGAATTGCCCAATCTCTCTCTCTCTCTCTCTCTCTCTCTCTCTCTCTCTCTCTCTCTCTCTCTCTCTCTCTCTCTCTCTCTCTGTTTCTATAGCACTGCGGCTTTTGGGGTGTTAAATAGAATTTCTCCTTTCATCCGGCTGAGTTGGCATTGAAAAATATATCTAGTCAGCAAGTTGACGGTACAGTTGGACGTCCACTTAACGGATGGACCCAATAGTGTGACATTGAATAGTTCGCGAAGTGATCGATTGAAATTGAAAGATATTAGAGTAAACTGTCGAGTGTATGAAAGTTAATGGAGTGACCAGTATTTTCTCTTATATGTGTGTGTACACACACACACACACACAATCTGGATCAGAGGCGGACGTCTACACGTCCTTAAAGTGCGGATGTCTTTCCGTTCTCCACCGTCAGACGCCAACGACACCAGAGGCGTCCCCGATCACTTTCTCTCCTCGGCGAGTCTGCCGAATTCCAGTTTTCCGGCGAGATCGATCTTGTCTAAAGTTTTGGCTGGAGGTTGCTGCTCAGACCTTCAAATCGATCTCGCCGGGAAGAGAAAGTGATCGGGGACGCCGCTGGTGTCCGCTCTGGTGGAGACGCGCCGTTGTCGGAGCCGTCCGATGGAGAACGAAGGGACGTTCGCACTTTAAAGGCTATGCGAACGTCCTCTTTAAAGCGACTCTGTGTGTGTGTGTGTGTATATAGTTGGGTTAATTTGTTTGAAATCCTAAAGATGCTGAAAACTTGTGTAGAAAAATTTTGAGATAAATGATAATTCATTGTTCATGAGAGGTCACAAATTAATTATTCGCCTCAAGTGTTTAAAATATCAGGACCAGCCTTAAAGACGCGGATGAGTCTTCCCTAAAATAAAAAATGACCCTTATTTATTCAGCCGGTAAAAGTAAAAATTTATTTTACTGATTGAAGGGGGGTATTTTCCGTGGGCAAAGCAAAGACATATTACCAAAATACATAACCAGATATACAATCCCTAGTTAGTAAAATACGGTACGGGAATTAAACATGAAGAATACGTACTTGTACAATACCAAGACTCATATAGTTCCTAATGTAAACCATAAGATTATATCAAGGATGTCAATCTATTTCACCCATTAGAAAGAAACATTGATATTTATTTTCTTATGTAAAAATTCTTTCAATCTCTTGAACAATATATATTATATATATTATCAGGTCTAAATATCCTTATTTATTCAAAAAGTACGGATTTTCTTAATTAACCCACTTTTATATCATATTTTTTCATCTTAACCGTTCATATTGTAAGTATATATGAGTAGATCATCTCTACAAATTTTCAGCCAAATTGATAATCATTAAGGCATTCAAAGATGTGATTTAGAACTAAAAATACGAATGGTTCAAGTTGAACAGTTTCAATTCGTTCATTGATTTAATTCATTTTCGATACCTTGACGATCTCCAAATTAGCTGAAAATTTGTAGAGATGATCTACTCATATATACCAACAATGTGAACGGTACCGGTTAAGATGAGAAAATATGATTGAAAAGTGAGTCAAATTAAAAAAATCCGTACCTTTTGAATAAATAAGGATGTTTATCTAAAAACGCATGTATATATATGTATATATGTGTGTGTTTGTGTGTGTGTGTGAAAATCCGTACCTTTTGAATAAATAAGGATGTTTATCTAAAAAGGCATGTATATATATGTATATATGTGTGTGTTTGTGTGTTTGTGTGTGTGTGTGTGTGTGTTTGTGTGTTTGTGTGTACAGGCCAGATTAGGAGAGGACGTCCTCACAGCCCTTAAAGTGCGGACGTCCCTCCGTTCTCCGCCATCAGGCGCCGACGATGGTGCCCCTCTACCCGAGCGGACACCAGAGGCATCCCCGATAACTTTCTCTTGCTGGCGAGTCCGATGAATACCAGTTTGTAGCCAAGATCGATCTTGTCTGAAGTTTTAGGTGGAGGTTGCTGCCTAGACCTTCAAATCAAATTTTAATATCTATATATATATATATATATATATATATATACATAGCCCTTCTCAGCTGCGGACATCCGCACAAATGGTTTTGGTGCGGATTTTCATTTTTGCACCACTTTTCGATTGAATTTCCTCATCTCCACCGTCTAATATTTAGATAATATTGTGTAGATCATCTCTGTAAAATTTCAGCCAATTTGGTAATCGTTAAGGCCTTCAAAATGACGTCTTTCTATTACAAACATGAACGGTTCATGTTTGACAGAATTCAGTCCGTCCATTGGTTTTTTGAGTTTGAGGGCCTTAACGATTACCAAATTGGCTGAAATTTTGCAGAGATGATCTACACAATATTATCTAGATACTAGACGATGGAGATGAGGAATTTCGATCGAAAAGTGGTGCAAAAAGGAAAATCTGCACCAAAACCATTGGTGAGGACGTCCGCCGCTGAGAAAAATCCTTTATATATATATATATATATATATATATATATATATATATATGAAAACATGGAATTTTAATGATACAGTGATATGTTAAAACAAATTGGTATAAAAATGTACCCGAACACATCGTATTTTTAATTAAATTGGAAACAAGGCTTGAAGATAGGCCATGAGAAGTTGGAAACAAGGTCTGAACTCTGAATATAATGAAATATGAGGTCTGCCGATAGGAGTAGGAGAACAAGTAGCTAGTTAGTAGTTATCAACTAGCTAATATATGAGTTGGGAAACTAAGTGCTCGTTTGGTTCACGGAAAAGAAAGTAGTTTCTTCCACTCTCTCATTTTGATGTTTGGTAAACCATGGAAAATCATCGGGAAAGTTGTTAAAAAATATTATAACATATTATGGTGTGAGCACTAAATGCAGGAAAATAAGGAAGAAAAGTGGTTCCTTTGGATTTTGAAATGAACCACTTTTCCCCATATTTTCCATTTATGCAGGAAATTAAGTATTTCATTTCCTTTTGTTTTCCCAAATGCAGGAAATGAACTATTTTCCTGTCCTGATGCATACTTTCCGCGAAACAAACGAGTTCTAAATAGACAGATCTTTTACATTGTTTACAGTTTTCATTAATTGAGTCTAGAGTAGAGCTAGTGTCAAGACCCACCCCGAATTTCACCCTGAAACCCGAAGTAAGTATTGTGGGGACCACTTCCAAGGAAAATTTACTGATAAGCAAACCTCCTTTGAAAATGGACAACCCTAACCTAGAAAACTAAAGTGTTACTTTCCTAAATATTATTGAGCATCCTCCAAATCAACCCACAATTATACGAAAGTGAGAATATAATTACAAACTTCGTATATTCTAAAATACAACAAAAGTCTTAGCACACCACCAAAAAAATTATACAATAAACCCCAAAGAGTATTCAGAGCTAATATACACTAGAGGAGCAGGAAAATACCCTAGTAGGTTAAACAGGTAACCTACTGGTGAAAGGTGGCTGAGAAATGGGTAACTATGTCTCGTCGTCTCCTACTCGTACTAACCCGAACTCTGCAGACTGGGCATTTTTAAAACGAAGAGCCCAGAGGAAAAACATTCGCAATAATTAGAGCGACTGGACAAAAATAAATAAAGAAAATATTTATTAACATTTATACTTTCCCAATTTAATTTTCATAAAAATTATGCTGCATACGACAGCTCAAAAACTGTCAAGTATCTGACTAGCTCCGGCTAGTCACCAAAACTTAATAAAATACAGCATCTCATGCTAAAATATATATATATATATATATATATATATATATGTATTTACACTCGCACATACTCCCTATATAAATTAATAATAATCTATATAGGGCTACTACGCTCGCGTCCAACGCTCACGTCACGCCTTAATGCGGTGATACACTACGCCATTAAGGTGGACAGACGAGTGTATAAATATGTGCTCATACCCCTTATATGAATTAAACACTCATATAAGGCTACTACGCTTGCGTCCAACGCTCACGTTACACCATAATGCAGTTATATACTATGTCATTAAGGTGGACAAACACATATCGCTAGCTAGCATTTATATACATACTCTCCTTAAAAATATATTTTAATTTACCGAAAATCTCATTTTCGGTAACTCACCACAATGAGTAAAATCGTCAAATAAAAATAACGTCTGTAGTCAGTAGTCAGTAAACTACCTTCCCCGCCCATAGACCAGTCATGAAACTTGTAGACCGACGTCCGGGCTACCTCGCCATGGTGAAAGATCATCGGTACTACATCGGGAAGGTGCTCCTCCAAGCTCCACAAGAAGGCACCATGATAAGACAAATGCATAGTTAGTCCCACATCGGTAATGTGTAATAAGAGGAAACATTCCTTATCTATAAAAGGAAGGCTACTGCTGTGTAGAAAAGCTCTCTCTGACTTCCCCATCTCCCCCTCCCGGGCAGGATGGATGGATGCTCTTGTAACACCAAAGGCCTACTGGCCATGATAGTGGATTCGTAAGTGGACGTAGTCATGTCCTCCGAGGCATGGTGAACCACTATATGCCCCTGTGTTGTCTACTGTTCATGTTCCACTGTATGCCCCTGTGTTGTCTACGGGTTCTTGTAGAAACAATTGGAGCCATCTGTGGGAATCATTACTAAAAGTCATGTTACTCTACCGCCCGAGAGGCATTTCATTCAAATCCATGAGCAATAGGAAGAGGCGAGACACTTCGCGTGGAAGCGAGGCGAGATAGCTCGGGTGGAAGCAAAGCGAGATGACCTCGCGTGGAAGCGAGGCGAGATAGCTCGGGTGGAAGCAAAGCGAGATGACCTCGCGTGGAAGCGAAGTGAAATTGACATTCAGAGAGGCATTCCACCGAGAGATTAGCATTGACCTCGCAGGGGAGCAAAGCGAGATGAATTCGCATTGAGGCGAAGCGAGATTACCCGCCCGGGTTCCCTTTATCACCGAGTCATCACCAAGAGGCCAACTGGCCTGCGACCGACGCCTCCAACCTCCAGGAGATGATTCAACAAGACCCAAGGGTTCCTCTCCCAGTGGCAGCCTCCGGTTTGTTCCAAATCTCCGGAGGTCCCTGCTGGCACCGTAAGACCCATCCCGGACCCTTGTTCACTCAGTCCAAAGAGTGACCCGCCCGGGTTCCCGATTGGCAGCTAGCGCCCGGGATCCACCGGCAGCGTCGGTCAGTTGCCCGATCGGGATGGGCACCGCACGAGCAACTCGGTCAAGGCTCGTCTGGTTTCACCTGCAAATCAACATAACACATGGGTTCAACTCGGTCAAATCGGCGGGAACCCGCTTTATCTCGGTCGAGTTCGGTGCCAGACTTGATATCAAAATAAGCAACCGGTAGTTTCTTTGCCTCCGGGATAGCAGAGTCCATGTTCAGGCAAAGCAAGCTTATGTACTCGGTTGGTCGGATTCATCAGGAGAGGGAGTTAATGTGGGAGTTGGGATCAGACCTGAGCGGCCTCGATCGACTTAGAACTTGGGTCACTCGATATGTTGGCATCATTCAACTGCAGAAGAAAATGTGTTCGGTTGGGTGCCCACTGAAAAATTGCTATGGACACCCAGCTCGGCAGTAGCTTCATCTCTCCGGGTTTCAATCAACTTACCCCAATGACTCCAGGTTTAAAGAGTTAGCCATCCGGGAGCAGAAAAGAAGTTGAAGAAGGTAGAGAATTGACCCCATGTGCAAGTCAGGGCTCCACCACCTTTATCTCCGAGTATCGAAAGGGGAAGGCTCAGTGCCTCAGACTAATCTGCAAGCAGCGGGTCTCGGTGGCAAAGCTATGGACACCCGGAACTATTTAACTGGAAAAAGTCAACAAATCTTATAGGTAGCCCGACCATACTGGCAACAAGGATTCATTGTCCGGGAGTAGTACGGGCCTGAATCTGCACCTCCTGTGTGCACCCATTTAGCAGCTATTTTCACAGATAAGTCCCGTCTAGATTATGATTGTTATAATATCATTGGTTTGTGAAAATTCATAATATTCTTCTTGCAAGTCAACCTGCATGTTTTGGCATTCCACCAGGAGAGAGGTATTCCACCGAGAGATAGGCATTCGACCAAGATTGGCATTCCACCGAGAGATAGGCATTTGACCAAGATTGGCATTCCACCGAGAGAGTATTACACAATTGCATGAACCATTGTGCTTTTCGATAATTATTATGTCATAACAATACTTGGTTGGCCCTATAATTGTGTTGATCAACTAAACTATGTAAGCTGCTAATCGATCATTTGTTCATTGTGAAGGTACAACAATCCTCGCCCGGCCGAATAAGTTTTGAGGCCGGATGTCGGGAGAGGCATTTTTTATCTTATCGGCGGACTCCAAATCCACAGCTCACGCGGTAGTCCTTATGCGCGGAGCACTTCTCAGCTCGCTTGACAATTTCAATCCCTTTGCGCGGAGCTCAGTTCGCCCGATGATGTCAGTTCTTGTGTATGAAGCGGACTCCGCAGCAAGCACGCGAGCTCTTCAGCTCGCCCGCTAGTCAGTCCTGTGCCAAGCGGACTCTACAGCTCGCACGCGAGCTCCTCGTCTGGCCGAATCAGTTTTGAGGCTAGGGGTCGGGAGGGACTCGGCGGACTTGAAGACGCGGAATCAGCAAAGACAAGACCCGAGTAGCCCCCATGTATAGAGAATATCAACAAAGCAAGACGCAAGGGCCACATTGAGCATTACCCGCCCGAGCAATCTTCGAGCAAGACTTAGGGGGGGGACATAGTGAATCTTGTCACTCCACTCCAAAAGAGAAGAAAATCGTGAGAAAGGGGGAGAGGGAAATAATTCATCAAGGTGCGGGGTCTCGATCACGATTTCATCAAGGTGCGGTTGTGCAGCCCGCTGTACCTCACCGAGATCACCTCCGCCACCCGGCACCAGAGACCGACGTCGCCGATCGGCCGGGTAACCAGCATAAGGACTCTAGCCCGGTCCAACCCGATTAGCTCTCCCGGGCCAAGCTCATCTGGTGCCAGCCAGCTGGGAGCGCCCAGGATTGTTGATTTAAAGTAGGGCACCAGGTTGCCGTATATTCCAACTAAATGACCAATAATTGGAAAGGCAAACATGACAGTAGTAAGTCCCGGATAAGTGTCACCGGGAGGCAGCATACAACAACTGCTTAGGAAATCTCGATTTCCGGATAAGAACTAACGGGAAGAAACATACAACAACTGTTTCATGAGATTATTATACCCGAGCAAGAACCAACGGGAAGCATGCGCACGAACTAGAAGGCATGCATACAACCCCGGAAACATATCACCGGGCAGCATGGACGAAACAACTAGAGCCATGGAGATCGGGTCCATGTTGGGGACATATGACTGGTCTATGGACATTTTGTATATTAAGTCTCCACTCAAGATGTGTCTTGAACGGGAACTTGGGGGGACTTGTAGTCGGTAGTCAGTAAACTACCTTCCCCGCCCATAGACCAGTCATGAAACTTGTAGACCGACGTCCGGGCTACCTCGCCATGGTGAAAGATGATCGGTACCACATCGGGAAGGTGCTCCTCCAAGCTCCACAAGAAGGCACCATGATAAGACAAATACATAGTTAGTTCCACATCGGTAATGTGTAATAAGAGGAAACCTTCCTTATCTATAAAAGAAAGGCTACCCCTATGTAGAAGAGCTCTCTCTGACTTCCCCATCTCCCCCTCCCGGGCGGGATGGATGGATGCTCTTGTAACATCAAAGGCCTATTGGCCATGATAGTGGATTCGTAAGTGGACGTAGCCATGTCCTCCGAGACATGGTGAACCACTATATGCCCCTGTGTTGTCTACTGTTCATGTTCCACCGTGATTCTACATACCCTACGAGTTCTTGTAGAAACAACGTCAAATGGTCAAACCAAATAAACAATTGCATGCACATTATTTAAACCAAAAGTCCACTCACAAATTAGGCCTAAGCTTGAAGTCGGTCCGAAGCCTCTTCTGCTCGAGTTTCCTCACGTCCTGATCCAAGAACATAATTAAATCCTCAACTATATACCAACGCTTAGATAAAAAAAATAGGCAAAATTAAACGTGGCCTTATCTACTATCATTCTTGCCCAACTTTGCAAATCCCAAAATTGATACCGTCCAAACTTCACCACCAATATCGGCGGCCTTAAATCCACCTTCTAGGGCCGAAACAACAATAATCTAACGGCCGGATTCTATCCAAATTAATGGCTAAGATACCAAACTTTGAAAAATCCCAAACCTATCCAAAATTCCTCCAAAAATTCCTAAATTCACATCATTAACATCCCTTAATATTCCACATCAAAAACTACAAAATTTCCCAAAACAGCGGCAGCGCCGCCGGTAGCCGACTCCGGCGACCTGTAAAAGCTACCAAATTTTAACAGCATCTTCCTCTCAATCTCATCTACAACTTTCCTAACTAGCACAATCACCAATTCCAAGCCTAACTATGTCAATCGAACGAAAACACCTAAAAAACCCTAGAATTTCTTTTACCGATTTCTTCTTACCTAGCTCAAGAGGGAGCGAATCCTTTGGAGGGATTGTTGCACGGGAGGAGGGCTTCTTTTTGAGCCTAGCAGCTCCGGCTATGGCGGCCGGAGGAGAGAGTTTCGGCGACGGGAAATTCCGGGTAGTCGGAACTTCCGGGCTTGATTTCTCTTTCACGGCGGTGCTAGGGAGGCCGCCACCGGTCTAGAATGGAAGCTGGGTCGGAGGCCAATCGTTTGGGACAGGTGCGGCGGCGAACGGTGGCCGGACGGCGGCCGAAAAGTTTTCGGCAAGGAGAAGGAAATCGGGAGCGGGTGCGGGGGAGAGAGAGAGAGAGAGAGAGAGAGAGAGAGAGAGAGAGAGAGAGAGAGAGAGAGAGAGAGAGAGAGAGAGAGAGAGAGAGAGAGAGAGAATGACTTTTGGGCCTTTGACCAAAAATCAAAATTTAACACCCCAAAATAATACCCCAATAAAACTTACATTTTTAATTGATAACTTTTCCATGCTAACTCCGATTTTAACGCATAGCATGTCTACGAACTCGTAATAACATCATCTACGACTTTCATGAAGAAAGTTTTACCGAATTCCAAACATAAGCAAAAGTCAACTTTTGGAGTCTTAAATAGTAAACGGTTACTTAAAACGGTAAAAGACTAAAATATTACCAAAGTAATTAACCGTAAAATAACTTAAGAACCGGGACGTGACAGCTAGAGTCTTAAGAAAGCCAAAAGGTGTTTACGCTATGTTTGGATGAGAGTTTTCTTAATTCTTGACGAATTCTGAAATGATGGAATTTAGATATCTATTAATTGAAATTCCGTTAATTGCAATTTCTATTGTTTCTTATGTATATTTGAGATTTGAAGTGTGTGATTGATTAAGAAAGTTTAAAACAAATATAAAAATAAATAGAACAAATAAAATTTTGAAAAGCCTTGTTTTGGAAATGAAAATTGAATCCCGCAAAGGAATTTGTAAATGACACATATTTTTGGTGGAATTCAAGTGAAAAATTTAATCAATGAATTCATTCGTTTTCAATTCTATCGAAATTTAAAATTCTCTACCTGATAATACCAAACAAGGGAATTGACTTTTAGGAACTATGAAATCCTTACTTTCAATTAAACTCCATGAAATTTTCCCGCATCCAAACACAACATTAAAGTCTTCTGCATTATTTTCGAACAATGTTTAGGAATACTTATAATTCTTAAATTTATGTATTTTTCAATTATAAAATATAGGAATACGTATAATTTACGAATAATATGTTTGGTATAAAAAAAACGTGTTTTTTCGTATCTTTTCCTTGTATACGGCATACACACGTTTTTAAAAAAAATACGTACGTACACAAATAATAGGCTTATAATACGCAAATTAACTAACTAGGATACAATCATACATACAGTTACAACCCATTAACTATGGATAATTGGTCAGAACAATCGTGGACAATTAATCACCATATTTGAGTGGGTCTCATAAGTCCATAACAAACGGTGGGTATTAGATGTTTTTCTTGTAGTGTTAGTTGATGTTTATTTGTTGGGATTAAGTATTGTGCTAAATAATGAATACGTCCAGTTTGGTTAGTCTCATGTTTGGTGATACTCGGTAGAGAAATAAATGAGCTTAAATAACACATTATTTTCATTCTGGTTTCCTTATATGGTCTTATTGTGGGTACTCAAATTGGTCATCCTTAGATAACACCATAATTTTAAATATAACCCATGTAAATTACTCTCTAATTTCATGCAACACCAAACATGGATTGATATTATTACAACTTAATGCAGCCCATATAAGTGCAGGACAGTCTTGAAAAATAAGAAGGCCTAATGCAGTCATGAGTACCAAATATGGACTACAAATTTTAATTCCATCGCATAGGTCATGTCAAGGGTGAAACTTTCTAGGGGTAGAGAGGGCCACATCTGTTTTCTTTAAAAACCACTTCCCTTATTTTATAGGTAAAGTAAACAAAGTATATATATGCCCCTCCAACCTATTATTTTCTAGGTAAAAAAAAAACCTATTAAATCACCTTTATATATATATATATATTGGATCCGGATTCTCTGCTTGGATTTAAGTTGCTTTGATTTGTTTGGATGTCTTATAACCATTAGATGAAGTAAGAAGATGACATTGTGGTCCCAGATTGTACTCAATCTAATGGTTAGAAGTCATCCAAGCAAAACCAAGCAACATAAATCCAAGTAAAGAAGTCAAATTCTATATATATTGCCCCTTCAAAGTTTAGATTCAAGTTCTCTTACTCCCAAGTAAAAGTCATGTCCACAGCCGTTTTCTTTAAAAACCACTTCCCCTGTTTTATAGGTAAACAAAGTATATATATGCCCCTCCAACCTATTAAATCGCCTTTACATATATAGCCTTTTCAAGATTTAGATTCAAATTCCGTTACTCCCAAGTCCAAGTCATGTCCACAGCCGTTTT
Organism: Fragaria iinumae; assembly: GCA_009720345.1. Lineage (NCBI taxonomy): Eukaryota > Viridiplantae > Streptophyta > Magnoliopsida > Rosales > Rosaceae > Fragaria > Fragaria iinumae. The sequence continues at coordinate 15,474,464 of CM019117.1, read as the reverse complement.
CTTTAAAAGACACTTCCCCTATTTTATAGGTAAATAAAAATTAAAATATATATATATATATATATGTCTCTTCAACCTATTAAATCACCTTTATATATATAGCTCCTTCAAGGTTTAGATTCAAGTTCCGCTACTCCCAAGTCCAGGTCATGTCCATGTACAAGTTCAGTGTCATATACCCTAACAGGGTTTGTTTTTCTTGTAGTGTTAATAGTATGTATCGACAGTTTTCATGGATGTATACATCCTTCGTGATGTATCAACAACATCTCATGACTTTCATTTGATGGTTATGTCAAACCTATGATCTTAGGGTCAAGAGGCTAACCTGGAGTTGAATTTTATCATTCAAAGCTTCAAATTCTATTGACATTATTTGAGAATGAGATTCCCAGAGTTAGTTGATTAACTGATTAATTATAATTTACTATATCAGTTAATATTGAATTAGTGAAATAAAGAATCGTCCCCTTTATCAATTTGTGCTGTATTTCGGCTTCATATAGGTTGTGCTAGTTTCACATTTGCGGTATTGTTGTTGATGGTTAGATAGTATAGTAGCAAGGCCAGTCATGATCACCTGGTCAGTAATTGACCAAGAGATTCATGGTCAGTCACCATTAGATGTAAATCTAATGGCGGGAAGAATTATTTCTAAGTAGAGTTGTTTTGTTTTTAACCTTTGGATGTAAATCTAACAGTGATTGACCATGAATCTCTTAGTCAGTAACTGACCAGGTGAACACTACTGGTAGCCAGGAAGAATCTCTTAGTCAGTAATTGACCAGGTGAACACTACTAGTAGCCCGGAAGAGTTGGCTTACAGTGGTATATATTGACATTGTTAATGCAACCTGAGGTGTCATAGCCAAGGTAGATCGAATTTTGTTCTTCCTCTATCTCACGAAGTACACAGAAATCAAAAAATCAAGTATGAGAGAGAGAGAGAGAGTGATCTTGAAGAATGAAGATATGATTGTTCATTTATATGATAATATCAATTTATATCTAGTTTCATTTTTATTCCATTTCAGAATCTCATAGAGTTCTACGAGTATCTACATTGTTGTCTTGGAACTTCACGGAGGGGAAGCAAGAACACGGTGGGTAATTGTAAAATTAGGGTATAAGAAAAATATTGTGTAATAAAAGTAAACAGAGATGTGTGAATAAAATTCTTAAAATAAAATAAGTTGAAAAAAAGAATGAAAAAAAAAAACAAAATTGGAAACGTCAATTTTGTCAATTAAGCTACCTAACAAAAAAAACCACGGCTCACCATTAAAAGATCTGTCATTGTCAATTATTAGAGAAAATTAGATAAAAACCCAAAATATTAGACCTCTTTTAAGATAAACTCATACATATTTTTCTTTTAGTTTACACCCATTCCACATAAGCAAACATACCATAAAGAGCAAATGTCTATAATTAATAGTTTTCTTCATTTTTCGGTTTCTCTAATTTGCCCTTCACACAGTAGAAAACTAAATTTGGTATATTTCTCAATTTTGGATTTAACTTTGTCATAATCAATTACATTCTTTAATTTATTACATTGTTATTACTAACTTGAGTTTATATATATATATGCTATACACAGAAGTATGTCATTTGTAATAAGATGATACTTTTCATTCCTAAGCTCACATTTGGTGTCTCTTTACATAATTGAAAAATGTCTAATTATAAGGTACACGTTCTTGTTCTTTTATTAATTTTCTTCTTTTTAGGTATATTATTATATCATTTCTCATCCTAATCGAGATAACATTTTACTCTCTACTACTTACGTTTCTAATGTACCTATTAAGTAGGGCATGATATGATAATATACCTAAAAAGAAGAAACCCAAAATTGGGTTTATGGTATAGGGTTAAGGTATAGGGTTTAGGGTATAGAGTTAGGGTATAGGTTCATGGTATAGGGTTTAGGGTTTAGGGTATAGGGTTTAGGGTTTAGGGTTTAGGGTTTAGGATTTAGGGTTTAGGGTTTAGGGTTTAGGGTTTAGAGTTTAGGGTTTAGGGTTTAGGGTATAAGGTTTATATCATATATCTTATTCATATTATATTACCTTATGTATAGATTAGAGAATGAATTCTTTTAATCTAGATTTTTTTCATAAAAATAAAGAAAACTATTTGATTCTTGCAAATGGATTGAAAAATGTTAGTGTTAGAAGAAAAACTCATAATATTTAAGACAACATCAATTAAGCTTATTTGTTATATTAATATGTTATAGTTGAATTGTGGCAATTGTGTAAAATTTAGAAAAAATAGGACATAATATTTATCGTAATTGATACATTTTAGATGTCTATCAAATATGAATATTAGGTGGGTTTTATTTAAAACCACTCTTCAAAATTGAGTGTATATGAAAATTCCCCCAATTATTATTGTAATACATGGTTCATGTTCTAGGATATTATGTATCTTTCTAGATATTCTTTATGTATGTCTTGGCCTCATGCTAATAAGATATGTAGTTTGACTAGATCTATTTATTCATTTTCCTTACCTATTTGGTATTGTGTAATTCCCTATATAAATGGCTCCTATCAATGAATAATGCACATCATCTTTCACGATTCTCTATTCTCAGATCTCTTTCACTTCATCAGTTCATGATTTATGGTGATGAGTATAGTATACATGGGAGCTCTTCTAATGCGAACCTTTAAGTTGATGACTTTCTAATTAATGGGTTAAGGACCCACTTTTTAATCATATTTTTGCATATTAACTATTCAGTTTATAGGTCTATATGAGTATATTATTTATACAAATTTTCAGCTAAATTGGTGATCGTTAAGGTATCAAACTAGATTAAATCAATAGACGAACCAAATCTATCAAACATGAATTGTTCAAGTTCATAATTTGTGAATCACACTAACGAATGCCTTAATGATTTTTAATTCGGCTGAAAATTTGTAGACATGATCTACTTATATAATATGAACAGTTGAGATATGAGCACGCAATCTGAAAGGGGGTGAAACAAAGAAGTTCTCAACTTCAGAGTCCTCGTTAGAAGGCACCCTGGTGTACATACCAAATTAAGTTTCTTCAAAATCTCTACCCCACCACCCCCTTACAAGCATATGCAACCACATCTTTAGGGTATGTATACCTCACCTATGTCTACCTCTTATCATGCACTTCAAAGCTTGAGGACATATCCTATGTTTTAAGAGAGACATAGGACCCAAATTACAAAAGAAAATACGCCCGAATTACACTGAATATAAGGGTTAGTTTTTGGACTTTAAATGGACTTTGTCTTGCTTGTATCTATATAAAGCTGGATAGCAGACATATATTACAATTCATTTTATATTCCTCATTCATATGCAGTAGAAAACAGTGATTTGTTTGCAATAGAAGTACTAGTAAGATGTGGAGGATTCAGTTTGGGAAGGGTGCAAATGATGACCCTTATTTATTCAGCACAAACAACTTTCATGGGAGGCAGACATGGAAGTTTGACCCAAATGCAGGCACACCAGAAGAGCGAGCAGAGGTCGAAGCCGCTCGTGAGAATTACTACCAGAATCGGTTCAAGATACAGCCTAGTAGTGATCTCCTTTGGCGTTTTCAGGTACAAAAGTGTATGCAGCCACGTAAATGGCTATATTTCAAAACCAATTAAACACTACACACACACACACACACTTTATCCATTGTGCATGTGTGCAAATGAGTTTACCTCACTTTGCTGATGCTCAGCTTACAAAGTCGTAACTAGATTTCTGTTTTCTTTTCCCCAATTGCAGTTGCTAAGAGAGAAGAAGTTCAAGCAAGAAATTCCTCCAGTGAGAATTGGGGAAGGTGAGGAAATCACATTTGATCAGGCCACAGCTGCATACAGGAGGGCTGCTTCCTTCTGGAATGCCTTGCAGTCACCCCATGGTCACTGGCCTGCTGAGAATTCTGGACCAAACTATTACATATCTCCCTTAGTAAGTTACTGCATGCTGTCAAGAAATTTTACAGTAACCTAGATGACTGTAAAAATTGGGTCGTTGCACCTGACCAACTGTTGTACATGTTTCTTGATATGCAGATCATGACTTTGTACGTTACAGGATACCTCAATGTTATTATCTCAGCTGAGCACAAGAAAGAAATCTTGCGCTACACATACAACCATCAGAACGAAGACGGTGGCTGGGGATTGGACATAACAGGTCATAGTATGATGTACACCACATGCCTCAACTACTGCATGATTCGTATTCTTGGAGAAGGCCCCGACGGTGGTCGAGATAATGCTTGTGCAAGAGCCCGGAAATGGATTCTGGACCACGGTGGTGCCCTGTATTCTTCTTCAAGTGGAAAGACCTGGATGGCAGTATGAAATACTAGCTAGCTAGTTGAAAGCTTTTATCTATGCTTGCATATGGCCGGATATATATATATATATATCGTTGAATGGGGTTACCTTTTTTTGTTACAGATACTTGGTGTTTATGATTGGGAAGGAAGCAACCCCATGCCCCCGGAGTTTTGGACTTACCCCACTCTGCTTCCTTTTCATCCATGTAACAACAAATATAATTAGTCTGCAAACTTTTATTCAGTACTTATTATTTCTAATTAGTACCACTTCAATGTAAATTGCAGCAAAGATGTGGTGCTACTGTAGGTTAACTTACCTACCCCTGTCCTACCTTTATGCAACAAGATTTGTTGGCCCAATCACTCCTCTAGTTGAACAATTGAGAGAAGAAATTTACTGTGAATCTTACAGTGAAATTAAGTGGAGTATAGTGCGCCATCATTGTGCAAAGGCGAGTCTATGTTACAGTGGCGCGGTCAGTTCGATCACACCATTTTGCAAGCTTAATCTGACTGGTATACAAATTTGATTAATGCAGGAAGATACCTACTATCCTCGTGGAAGGGTACAACGTCTCATATGGGACACTCTTTACCATGTTTGTGAGCCTCTTCTTGCTTCGCGGCCCTTGAAGAAGATCAGAGACAACGCTATTAAATTTACCATGGAACAAATTCATTACGAAGATGAGAACAGTCACTATATTACCATTGGATCTGTGGAAAAGGTAAGTGTGTGACAGAGCTAGCTAGACATGAGGGTACAAATATATGTACACACACACAACGTACGTGTCCCTGTTGTTGGTTAAGTTCTGCTGCTCTGATAATGGATACCATTTGATTTGGATAGCCATCGATGATGCTTGCTTGTTGGGCTGAGGATCCTAATGGAGAAGCTTTTAAGAAGCATCTTTCTAGACTTGATGATTATATTTGGGTCTGTGAAGATGGAATCAAGATGCACAGTTTTGGCAGCCAGACTTGGGATTGTGTTCTTGTAATTCAAGCTTTGCTTGCTGGGAATCTCCATAATGAATTTGGATCTGTACTTGAGAAAGCACACGACTTCCTAAAGAAATCCCAGGTCATATATACTTCAGCTCTATATACATTTTTTATTTTAATCGATGGTATATTTATTTGGTTAATTACTCACTATAATCAATCCTCTCTATGTAACACTACTGTAGGTGAGGATCAATCCTTCTGGTGATTACCAAGCTCATTTTCGTCACATTTCCAAAGGATCCTGGACTTTCTCTGATCGAGATCATGGATGGCAAGTTTCAGATTGCACAGCAGAAGCATTGACGGTATCTGAGATTTACTTATTCAAGACTCATGGCACTCAACTCAATCAGATTTTTCTTTTCTTAAGAGAACTCAATCAGAAAGTTGAGAACCTCATCTGTGATGACAATGATGCAGACCTAGTAAATTATAATCTTTTTATTTCAGTGCTGCTGTCTGTTTGCAATGATGTCACCAGAGGTTGTCGGTGAGCCAATGGAAGCCGAGCGTATGTATGATGCTGTCAATATCATAATGTCACTACAGAGTCCAAATGGCGGTGTGCCACCATGGGAGCCAACTGGAGCTCCTAAATGGTTGGAGGTAAATATATACTAGAAGTCTTGCAGTACGTAACTACGTACAGATAGAGAATTTCAATGTTTTGATCGTCATGTTATATTTTCATTTCTTTTCCCTTTTTAGTGGCTCAACCCTATCGAATGTTTGGAGAACGTAGTCCTTGAATACGATTACGTCGAGTGCACTTCATCTACGATTCAGGGCTTAGTTTTGTTCAGGAAGTTGTATCCTAGTCACAGAAGAAAAGAGATCAAAAACTTCATTACAAGGGCTGCAGACTTTATTGAAAGCATGCAACACGCTGATGGCTCATGGTATGGAAACTGCGGTGTCTGCTTTGTCTATGGAACATGGTTCGCTATCAAAGGGTTAGAGGCTGCAGGAAGAACCTACCACAATTGCGAGGCAGTTCGCAGAGGTGTCGACTTTTTGCTCAAAACACAAAGGGAAGATGGTGGTTGGGGAGAGCATTACACCTCATGCACGAACATGGTATTATTCTTCTACTACTATACGTATAAGTAACTAAGCATGAAGTGTGAGATAGTTTCTCTCTTGTTTCTCTTCATGAATAACAACCAATTAATGGCATTGGCTTTCTGCTTTGTGCTTTGCAAAGAAATACACAGCTCGAGACAGTACAAATCTGGTGCAAACTGCCCTTGGATTAATGGGTCTAATTCACGGTCGACAGGTCGGTACATGCATACTTACTTTTAAACATCTTACAGTTAACCTCTTCTGTGAATCGATTCTTCAAAGTTCTAAAAGAAAATATGGTTTTCCAATAGCTAGTTTTCTTTCTATTTGTTGCAGGCTGAGAGAGATCCAACTCCTATTCACCGTGCTGTAAGGGTTTTGATGAACGGTCAGTTGGATGATGGTGATTTCCCCCAACAGGTAGCTATGAACTAATTTCCCTTAAAAGGAAAATGATGTGAACTTCTTACACTACAATACTGTCTATCATGATTTTATTTATTTATAGCTAGTTAGTGACACCTACTAATGGTTTGGTTTTGGTATTGTTTGAAGGAACTGATGGGATGTTTCGCGAGGAATGGCTTGTTACACTATGGAGCATACAGGAATATTTTCCCATTGTGGGCTCTTGGAGAGTACCGTACAAACGTACTCGGGAGCAGTTCCTTTACCAAAAGGATTTGAACCCTTGACCGTCACATACAGAAGATCAAATGGATTCCAGCAGAAAGAAATGGCACTGAAGAAAGAATAATCTCATCAGACCAAAAAAAAAAAAAAAAAAAGAATAATCTCTGCCTCATTATTTGCACCTCCTTTGCCACTGAGCAGCTTGGTTGAATTGTCTATCACTCTATCTTGCATTTTGTCAATAACATTCACTTCTGTCTTGTTGTTCAAGCTTGTGCAAATATGATACCGCAACTCAGTCAGAAAGATAAATCTTATAATCCTTTAAGTCAAGAAACTGCCTAAATCCTAGCTTCTTGTATATATAGCGATTTCTAGGGCAAAAGAAGTGGCTCTCAACAACCTTACAAACAACAACAATCTTTGCTAGCTACATTGCGTCATTGCAACCCACACCGACCCTGAAGCACATAACAGCGTAACCCGCTTCTTGCAGCTAATTCAACGAAGAAGCTAATTATATTATGAGAAAATTAGATAAAAACCTAAATTATTAAGTCTACGTTAATATACACCCACCTACCTATTTTCTTTCATTCTATACGAAAAATCTTTTAGGGTGCGTCTAATGCCACCCCACAAATCATTTTATTCACCACATACGTTGTTGATTTATTTAAATACCAAAATAATCTAATGTAAAATTACAGTAAGGGACAATAAATTGTTACAAATTACAATTTTTTTTAGGATGTGAAATCCACACTTCCCAAATTGTAATTTACACTCATACTTTCTATTTTTAGTCATCATTTACATAAAAAACAAAAATCAAGTCACTAAGAACAAAGTTTTAGTTACCAAAAATTTTAATTACCACTTCCCAAAATTTGGTACGAGGATGAGGAATGAAAAAAGGTTCGGGTATGGTATTTTGATCCCCTAACCCTACCCTACCCATTGTCATCTCTAAGTCTGAAGCTGCTAGCATTCAACCTAAGATAAGGTGAACTGTTTGTATTTTTTTTCTTTCTTCTCTTGTTTTTTTTGTTTTTTCTTCGTTTATCACTTTACTTATTATTTCTCATGTTGATTTTATATGTAAATTTTCATATTTAATGGCTTACTTAAATTCAAATTTTTTTTCATCGACATTAGAGGTTTTTTAAAGTAATAGTCGTTTGAAGTAGGGCTGGGCATAAAACCCGACTAAAGAAAATAAAAACCGGTAAAACCGACCTAAAACCGGTCGGTCCAGGCCGGATTTTTCACGGTCCTAATTAATGTTTTTGTTAGTCCGGTCCGGTCATAGTTACCTAGGACCGGTCCCTAAAATCTGAAAAGTGCTTCGGCCCGAAAGCCCGAGAGAAGACGTGGAACAAGTATGCGGGCCAAATTATTCCCAAGTCTATTGTGAACCTCCTCACACCATATAAATCCCTCTAATATATAATTTCTATCCCTAAACTCTCTCTCTCTCTCTCTCTCTCTCTCTCTCTCTCTCTCTCTCTCTCAGTTCTCACAAAAAAACCTTCTACTTATCTTGTTTCTTCATCTCAGAGACTGGTGTACTCCATGCTTCTCCTCTCAACTTCCCTTCATGTTTTTTATTTTATGTTCCAGAGCCCAAAAAACCAAGCCAAGCCAAGCCAAACGGATTGGAGAGAGCTAGCAGATTGAGGTTGATGATGTAGAGAGAGGAGAGATGGGTGGGATGAAGAAGATGCGGTGGTGAGGTTTGTGTGGGCTTTCTACGCATCGGCGCTGGGAGTCTGAGATTGATGAGGGATGAGTAGTCTCATCGCAAATGTAATTGGGGCTCAAGGCTCAGCTCTTCTACGCCTTGTTTTCATTGTATTGAAATCTGAGACTGAAAATTGCTTTCATTTGCCTTGCTAGTTTGCTTTCATGTATAACAGAATTGATGTATTGAAATTTGTACAGCAGATTGGATGAAATCTAAGGTTTGAAATTGCAAGCCCGAGGGCCCGGCAGGACCGACTTATTTTACACCGGTTCGAGCTACTACTGGTCCTAGCCTTTGACAGAAGAAAGGCCGGCCCGCTCTGACTGTTACCGATCCGGGCCCGGTCCTTAGAAAATTGGTGCCTGGACCGTGTCCAGCCCTAGTTAGAAGAATTTTCAATTCCAACTTTTACAAATGCGGGTGAATAAAGTAAATTTAAAATTAATATATATATATGTCTTTTTAGATACAGATCTCTTTATTTATTTAAAATGTACAGATTTCCTTAATTGACATACTTTTCGATCATATTTTCTCATCTCAACCATTCATCTTTTAGGTATATATGAGTAGATTATTTCTACAAAATTTTAGTCAAATTAATAATCATTAAGGTATTCAAAATTGTGAATTACACGAACGGTTCATGTTGAACAGATTTGTTTCGTTCATTGTAATCATATAGTTTCGATACCTTAACGATCACCAATTTAGCTGAAATTTTGCAGGGATGATCATGTCATATATATCTAGATACTAGTTGGCTATGATCGAAACATATGACCGAAAAGTGGTTCTGTTGGCAAAATCCGTACATTTGGAATAAATAAGGATATTTGGACATGATAATGTGTGTGTGTATATATATACATATATATATATATATATACAGGGCTTCTTGGCTACAAACGTCTGCACCAATGGTTTTGGTGCGGATTTTCATTTTTGCACCACTTTTCGATCGAATTTCCTCATCTCTACCGTCTAGTATCTAGATAATATTATGTAGATCATCTCTGCAAAATTTCAGCCAATTTGGTAATCGTTAAGGCCCTCAAAATGGCATCTTTCTGTTACAAATATGAACGGTTCATGTTTGACAGAATTCAGTCCGTCCATTTGTTTTTCGAGTTTGAGGGCCTTAACGATTACCAAATTGGCTGAAATTTTGCATAGATGATCTACACAATATTATCTAGATACTAGACGGTGGAGATGAGGAAATTCGATCAAAAAGTGGTGCAAAAATGAAAATCCGCACCAAAACCATTGGTGCAGACGTTTGTAGCTGAGAAAAGCTGTATATATATATATATATATATATATATATATATATATATATATATATATATATATATATAGTTCCTATCGCTTTGAAATTAATGTGTGAAGTTCCTTGTTTGACTCATTTTTCAGACATATTTTCAAATCTCCACCGTTCAGTTTGTATAACCCAATGCATAAATCACTTCTGCAAAGTTTCATCGAATTTGATGATCGTTTGGGTTTTCATAATCATTATTTACACAACCAGTTTTGATTAGACAGATTTATGGTCCATTCATTAAATTAGTCTAAGTCCGTATCTTAACAATCATCAAGTTGGATGAAATTTTGCATCAATGTTCTATTCATTAGTATCAATTAACTAAACGATGAAGATGTGGAAATATGACCGAAAAGTAAGTCAAATAAGGAATTCACACGTTAATTTCAAAGCGAAACTTCGCTCTGGATAGAAACTGTATATATATATGTGTGTGTGTGTGTGTGTGTTTGTGTGTGTGTGTGTGTGTGGGGTGAGATGAGAATGTTGGGTGAACAAAACAAATCTGAAATTGAAAAAGGGTGAGAAGAGAATGTAGGGTGAACATAGTAGAATTAGGAAAAGAGTATTTTAGGTATTATAAATAGATGAACAAAGTAAACTCACAATTAAAAATAGAGTTAAATTCAATTTATTACCCTGAATTTTTGGTCTAAAATCAGTCTGATACCTCATCTTTTTTTTTAATCAGTTTCGTCCCTAAACTTTCAAAATGATATCAATCTCGACCAAAATGACTAAAATAGCCCTTGTTACGGTTTTACTTAATCTTTTTACTCTCTTTTTACTCTCTCTCTCTCTGCTCGACCTGGACTAAGATACCATCCGCCTCCCTCAATCACCACCAAATCGTGGCCGAATGTGTGGTGGTGCGCCGGCTCCACGTTGCCGGCCTTAAACCTAACTACAGCCGACGTGGGACTCTCCCTCACTATCTTCATTGACCCACCCGGAATGATATCAATTTCTCTCAAATCCTGATTTTTCACCAGACAACAGATTGAGCAAGAGCTCTCTTGCGGAGCAGAATCCGCCTCTCTCTCTGCTCGACCTGGACTGAGATCGGCGGCATCGCCTCCAACCCGACATGCCCTGAACTGAACGGAAGCACACGGACCGGATCCCCATCACTCTTCGCCTAATATGCTACGATCCGTTGTGCTCGACTTGGACTGAGATCGGCGGCATCGCCTCCAACCCAAGGACTGAACCACTGATTTGGAAACACTGCTCCGTCGCTGTCGCACCGACAACACCACCTCCGCGCGCGCGTCTCCGAAAACACAAGCGGACCTGCGTCGTCCAATCCAGGAGTATCAAAGCCCACTGGACCGGCGCCGCCTAGCCTAGCCCTTACCTGCTCATCTCTCGGCGCCGCCTGCAATGGATTTTCCACACGAGGTCCGCACCATCTTCATCACCGGTCTTCATCCACCCCTACCACCAGCAATGGATGACGTCGCGGCGCTAGTCACACGTGCCGTGGCACATGTTGAGCCTCGCGACGTTCATGCCGGCGGCGGCGAGCGCCTCGAGCTGGTCGGACCCTGCGGAGGCGGGGCCGAAGGTGCACATGAGCTTGGTGCGGAATCCATTCTCCCTGAGCTCGGCCTCGGTGATGGCATCGACCTCGATGGAGGTGGAGGAGGAGTAGTCGGGAGAAGGGGAGAGGACGACGCCGGAGGAGGTGTCGTTGGCGGAGACGAGGACAGAGGGGTTTGATCGAAACCGGCGGCGGAGGCTTTGACGGAGAGGGAAGGGAAGGCGGTAGGAGAGCGGTGGTTGGGAGCGGAGAAGGGGGCGAGGAATAAGGAGGAGTGTGGGGTTTGGGATTGGGGAAGGCTTGGAAATGAGAGAGAGAGAGAGAGATTAAAAAGAGAGTAAAAAGATCAAGTAAAACCGTAACAAGTGCTATTTTAGTCATTTTGGTCGAGATTGATGTCATTTTGAAAGTTTAGGAATGAAACTGATTAAAAAAAAAGATGAGGTATCAAACTGATTTTAGACCAAAAGTTCAGGATAGTAAACTGAAATTTTCTCTTAAAAATATATAAGTGGGGTGTGAAGAGAACGTGGAATGAGGAAAGTGGTTTGTGGGGTGACAATAGACGCACAAACCAATATGTCTAATTTGGATTATTATTATTTTTGTTTGTTTTCAATATGTCTAATTTGCCCTTCTGATCGATGTATAAAAAAACTAAACTAATTTCTTTTTCCTTAATTGCATCTATTTGAATTATATTCAATCTTAATCAATTTCATCCATGATTTTTTCCTTGCTTTAAATTTATATTGCTGACTTCAATGTGTGTGTATTCATTACAAAACTATTTGATTTGTAAAAAAGTTCGAGTTCTTATTCTTATTCTTCTTCATATGTTTTTGGTGCCGGCCTCTCTACAACTTCCTGCACATTTTTTGTTGTATTATACTTGAAAAATGTTTAATTGTAAGGTACACGTTCTAATTCTTTGATTAATTTTGGGTGCGTCTATTGCCACCCTCACAAACTAGTTTGCTCACCCCACACATTGTTGATTTATTAATATACCAAAGTACCCTGATGTAAAATTACAACAAGGGACAATAAGTTATTACAAATTATAAATTTTTATTTTTTTTCTTTTTTATCTTTTTGTTTTGGATGAACATACACAAATTTCATAACTCTAACCCAGATTTATCATATTCATTCGTGAGTCTGAAGACACTACCATTTAACCTCGATGAGGTAAACTATTTGTATTTTTTTTTTCTTTGTTGATGATTCGTCTATCATTTCACTCATTATTTCTCATGTCGACTTTGTATGTAAATTCTCATGGACAACTATTGTATCGTATTTATGAACAACGGATAGATCAGTTCAATAAACTTAGAAGTATGGAAAGTGTTGCTACTAGAGATACATTTACAGACATTGTGCATTATGATATCGACTGATACTATTGAGTTGTTAAATTTGAGAGTTTTTTTTTTGTTCTTTAACTTGGATTTATACTTTCATGTGAATTTTTGTTCACTTTGTGATTTTATTTACCTTGAGCAAATATGAATTTGACAAAATATATGAAGAGAATGTAGGGTAAACAAAATAAAATTGAGAAAAAGGTTTTTTAGGTATTGTTAATGGGTGAATAAAGTAGACTTACAATTAAAATTATATGAGTGGGGTGTGAAGAAAATGTGGGGTGAACAAAATGGTTTGTGGGGTGACATTAGACGCACCCTTAATTTTTTATTTTTTAAGTATATTATTATATTATTTCTCATTCTGATTGAGAGAACTTTTTACCCTCAACTATTTACATTTTTAATGTATCTATTAAGTATGACATGATATAATAATATACTTAAAAAGAAGAAACTCAAAATAGGTTTAAGACATATTATAATAACTTAACGAACACATCCAACCAAAGATTGCTTTGCCCCCTTTACTCCCAATGATTGCTTTGCTCATACAATCAACGTGGAAGGATCACATCCAATGTCCTACTTCCAATTGGGCAAGAAAGAACCTATAGACGGAGTTGGCGGTCTCTCTGCAGTCTACAATCACTGAAAGAGTAGCAAGATTAAACGCATGCCGCCATCAGTTACTTGAACTTTGTTGCTTCTTTCAAATTTCAACCCTCTACTATTAAAATTTGAGATCTTTGAACTACTTTGAGTGTTGGGGAGAGTGCGATAATATATATGTGTCTCTCTTTCTCTAGAGATAAGGATCGCTAGGGTTTTCAACACGTACGGACCTCGCATGAATATCAATGACGGTCGTGTTGTCAGCAACTTCAATACTTCATAGCTCAAGCTATCTAGAATGAGCCCTTGACTGTTCAATCGCCTGGAACACAGACGAGGAGTTTCTGCTACATGTCTCCGACATGGTCGATGGCCTTATTTGACATTTCGACTCATGCAAGGAGACAACACCGGTCAGATCAACATTGGGAATCCAGACGAGTTTACTATCCTCGAACTGGCAGAGAATGTTAAATAGCTTATCAATCCTGAGGTGGAGTTCAAGATGGTTGAAAACACACCTGATGATCCTCGCGAGAGAAAGCTCCTAACGTGAGTCTCAATCCTCGTATATTAGGAAGATATATATTAATTCTGTAATCAACTAGGATTATGTAAATCTTTCAGTGTAATTAGTTTCATTCTAGGGTTAGAACTGTGTTTGTATATATACCCGACTTGGGGTTTGTTCAATATATTTGAAAATTCTCAACCTTTAGTGTTCTGTTTGACTTGACATCAGAGCCTAAGTCGATCCTGGCAATCTTTGTGATCTGATCCTGTTGTTTTCCGCTGCAAATTTGTTCTAAACCTGTCCCAATTTGATCTGTTCGACGTGTCGAAGGAAGCTTTCGATTTCATCGAATTATGTCGTACTTGTTCTGTTCCTCTGTCATCAAATCCTCTTTGCAATGGATCTTGCAATCTTTGGTGATCAACCTGAAGTTTCCAGTGAACAATTGATGGCTCTTTAAAACGAGAGCTCAGGCTTTGGAGTGAAACTGGATGGCACAAACTATCCAGTATGGCGACGACTTATGAAGATGCATCTTGGCGGTGTGGGCAAGTGGGAATATGTCGCTGGTACTCTCCAACGACCTGAAGAAGTTGGCAAGGCACAAGCTATGTGGGATGCTGCAAATTCTAATACGATGGTGCTTCTTCTCAAATCCATGACCAGACCAATCATGCTGTTGTTTTCAAGTTATACGACGCCAAAGGCAATCTAGGATGCAGTCGCAACCACATACTATGATGGGAGTGATTTTGCAAGAGTTCATGTGTCAAGACCCACCTCGAATTTCACCCTGAAACCCGAAGTAAGTCTTGCGGGGACCACCTTCAAGGAAAATTTACTGATAAGCAAACCTCCATTGAAAAATGGACAACCCTAACCTAAAAAACTAAAGTGTTACTTTCTAAAATAATATTGAGCATCCTCCAAATCAACCCACAATTATACGAAAGTGAGAATATAATTACAAACTTCGTATATTTCAAAATACAACATAAGTCTTAGCACATCACCAGAAAAATTATACGATAAACCCCAAAGTGTATTCAGAGCTACTATACACTAGAGGAGCAGGAAAATACCCTAGTAGGTTAAACAGGTAACCTACCGGTGAAAGGTGGCTAAGAAATGGGTAACTATGCCTCGTCGTCTCCTACTCGTACTAACTCGAACTCTGCAGACTGGGCATTTTTTAAAACGAAGAGCCCAGGGGAAAAACATTCGCAATAATTAGAGTGAGTGAACAAAAATAAATAAAAAGAATATTTATTAACATTTATGCTTTCCCAATTTTATTCAAAGAAAACGAATGCATGTCTTAAACGATAATTCTCCAATCGTTATAAATATCGAGCCTCTACAGCTCAAAACTATATATCAAAATACAGCCTCTCAGGCTAAAATATATATAAATGTATATATTTACACTCGCCCATACTCCCTATATAGGGCTACTACGCTCGCGTCCAACGCTCACGTCATGCCTTAATGCGGTGATACACTACGCAATTAAGGTGGACAGACGGGTGTATAAATATGTGCCCATACCCCTTATATGAATTAAACACTCATATAAGGCTACTACGCTTGCGTCTAACGCTCACGTCACACCATAATGCAGTTATATATTATGTCATTAAGGTGGACAGACACATATCGCTGGCTAGCATTTATATACATACTCTCCTTAAAAATATATTATAATTTACCGAAAATCCCATTTTCGGTAACTCACCACAATGAGTGAAATCGTTAAATAAAAATGACGTCAAATGGTCCAACCAAATAAACAATTGCATTCACATTATTTAAACCAA
The DNA here is from genome assembly GCA_009720345.1 of Fragaria iinumae. Lineage (NCBI taxonomy): Eukaryota > Viridiplantae > Streptophyta > Magnoliopsida > Rosales > Rosaceae > Fragaria > Fragaria iinumae. The sequence continues at coordinate 15,458,475 of CM019117.1, read as the reverse complement.
AAGTCCACTCACAAGTTAGGCCTAAGCCTGAAGTCGGTCTGAAGCCTCTTCTGTTCGAGTTTCCTCACGTCCTGATCCAAGAACATAATTAAATCCTCAACTATATACCAACGCTTAAATAAAAATAGGCAAAATTAAATGTGGCCTTATCTACTCTCATTTTTGCCCAACTTTGCAAATCTTAAAATTGATACTGTCCAAACTTCACCACAAATATCGGCGGCCTTAAATCCACCTTCTACGGCCGAAACAACAATAATCTAACGGTCGGATTCTATCCAAATTAATGGCTAAGATACCAAACTTCGAAAAATCCCAAACCTATCCAAAATTCCTCCAAAAATTCCTAAATTCACATCATTAACATTCCCTTAATATTCCACATCAAAAACTACAAAATTTCCCAAAACAGAGGCGGCGCTGCCGGCGGCCGACTCCGGTGACTTGTAAAAGCTACTAAATTTTAACAGCATCTTCCTCTCAATCTCATCTACAACTTTCCTAACTAGCACAATCACCAATTCCAAGCCTAACTATGTCAATCGAACGAAAACACCTAAAAAACCCTAGAATTTCTTTTACCAATTTCTCCTTCCCTAGCTCAAGAGGGAGCGAATCCTTTGGAGGGATTGTTGCACAGGAGGAGGGCTTCCTTTTGAGCCTAGCAGCTCCGGCTATGGCGGCCGGAGGAGAGAGTTCCGGCGACGGGAAGTTCCGGGCAGTCGGAACTTCCGGGGTTGATTTCTCCTTCACGGCGGTGCTAGGGAGGCCGCCACCGGTCTAGAATGGAAGCTGGGTCGGAGGCCGATCGTTTGGGACTGGTGCGGCGGCGAACGATGGCCGGATGGCGGCGAACGATGGCCGGACAGCGGCGAACGGCGGCCGGAAAGTTTTGGGTCGGGAGCGGAATTCGGGAGCGGGTGCGAGGGAAGAGAGAGAGAGAGAGAGAGAGAGAGAGAGTGTTTTGGGCCTTCGACCAAAAACAAGGCCCGGTCCAACTTAATAAACATAACCCAACTCTAAAATTTGACACCCCAAAATAATACCCAAAAATAATACCCCAATAAAACTTACATTTTTAATTGATAACTTTTCCATGCTAACTCCGATTTAAACACATAGCATGTCTACGAACTCGTAATAACATCCTCTACGACTTTCATGAAGAAAGTTTTCCCAAATTCCATACGGAAGAAAAAGTCAATTTTGGAGTCTTAAATAGTAAACGGTTACTTAAAACGGTAAAATACCAAAATATTACCAAAGTAAATAACTGTAAAATAACTTAAGAACCGGGGCGTGAAATCATGAGTTGACCTGTCAAGCTTTGGCAACCACTCAAGCTTGTAAGCCTCTTGCAGAATATTATGCCAGCTTGAAGGCTATCTGGCAAGAGTTCAATTAAAGGGACCCCAATCCTATGGTGTGTGATCTGGATATTGCTACACACAACAAGTCCCAAGATAAGATGCGAGTCCACATCTTCTTGAATGGATTGGATTCAAAATTTGCTACTGCTAAGGGAGAACTGCTTCGACAAGCCACACCACCAAGTTTGAAACAAGCTTATGCTTATGTACGCAAAGATGAATCTAATCAGTCTAGTGCAAAGGAGTTGCATACCGAGGTATCCAACCTCACTGTCCAATGTAAACCTCAACAAGATTGGAAACCAAAGAACCAAGACAGTGAACTTCGAATCCAGCCTGCTCGTGGACCAGATCTTTCTAAGGTGCAGTGCTTCTATTGTAAGGAGTTTGGTCACTACAAGAACTCATGTCCTAAGAAAACAAATCAAGGAGTTACCTATGATAAAAGCCATGGTGGCAAGGCTGCCATTCAGTTGGTCCAAGAACCTAATTTCTATGGAGTAGGAGGACAAGACCTCACCACAGGTATGTGTTGTCAGGAGAAAAGAGGTAAAATTGGTATTGCATTAAAAATTTCTAACTTTACTGGTAGTGATACATGGATAATTGATTCTAGTGCGTCTGTTCATATGACATTTAATAAGTCATTTTTTTTCGAGTATGTCCCCATCTCCCATACCTGAAGTGTCTAATGCAAATGGGGTGTCCTTCCCGGTCCTAGGTATAGGGTCAATTCAAGTTACTCCAACAATTGTGTTAGACAAAGTCCTTTATGTTCCCGCTCTATCACATCACTTATTGTCTGTTTCTGAATTGAATTCACAAAACAAATGTTCAGTAACCTTTTTTTCTATGTATGTTATCTTACAGGACCTGTCATCTCAGGCGATAATAGACAAGGGGGATCTGCGGGGGAGACTGTTTCATTTGGATTGCATGTATAGCGGGGAAGCAAGAGCAGCGTCACCAACCGTTGCCCTGACATTAAGTTCTGATCGAGTAAAAGAAATTTGGCTATGGCATCGCCGAATGGATCATCCATCTTTTGGAGTCATGAAAAAGTCGATGCCATCTTTGTTTTTTGGAATAAAAGAGTCCAATCTCCATTGTGAAACTTGTGTTTTTGCTAAGAGTCATAAGTCCAGTTATTCTCCTAGTTTTTCTTCTAGTTCTGCACCATTCGAGTTTATTCATTCTGATGTATGAGGGCCTTCGAAGAATTTGACATTGATAGGAATGAAGTACTTTGTTTTGTTTATTGATGACTTTACAAGATTAACTTAGGTTGTGTTATTGAAAAAGAGGGATGCTGTGTTTTCGGCTTTCACCGCTTTTCATAGTCTCATCCAAACTTAGTATAATGTTTGTGTGAAAATATTTTGATGTAACAATGGAGGAGAGTTTGATAACCACTCTTTCTGAGACTATTTTCAATAACATGGAATTGTTCATCATACTAGTCCTCAGACACCAGAACAGAATGGGGTATCTGAGAGGAAAAATCGACACCTCCTGGATATTAGAAGAGCCCTCTTACTCAGTGCCAATCTACCCAAATATCTCTGGGGTGAAGCTGTGTTGTGTGCCTCTCACCTTATCAACCGTCTACTATCTGCAGCGCTTCAGAATCGGGTTCCTTTTGAGGTATTGTTTGAACATGTTACTATTCCATCTCTCAACAAACTTCATGCTCGTGTCTTTCCTGATCTTTACAAAAATCAGAGATCTAAGTTGGAGGCTCGTTCCCTTAAATGTGTGTTTGTTGGATACGGATTCCATTAGAAAGGATATAAGTGCTACCATCCTCCGTCTCAACGATTCTATGTCACCATGGATGTCACATTTAGTGAAGACATGTGCTATTTTTCTCCTACGGTATCTCCGAGTGAGGAGGAGAAGCATGCTTTTTATGATGATTAATTTGGAGAACTAGAAGATTGTGTAATTGTTGACAGTAACCCCGCTGAAAAGGATCTTCGGCCTGTCACCGACCAGATCCAGAATCCGAGAGATAATACTTTGGAACCTCAAAAAGTGGTTCAATCTGTTGAACTGCCCAAGTTGAGGCGTCTGTTCCCTGTTCTGAAAGTGTTCGACATGACGAACAACTGTCCGACACGTCGAAAGGAGGAGAATTGAATGGTAATCAGCCGCCAATTGTTGAAGATGTACATGCAAGTTCAGTCTCTCCCCCTACATCAACGATCTCTCCTAGCTTGTCATCACTTGAGGTATGTAGTAATATTCTGTTGTCATCATCCAATGTCCCTAAATCTAGTACGGTCTTGCCTGCTAGGTCAACCCGTGGTCAATCTCCTAAAAAATATGAACCTCTCTTGTCAGCTAAAGCCAAGTATCCTATAGCCAACTACGTGTCAACTCATAGATTGTCTAAACCTTATGTAGCCTTTGTGAATCAATTGTCTGTTGTGTCTCTTCCTAGTAAAGTGCATGATGCAATCAAGGAGGAGAAGTGGGCCAAAGCAATTGAGGTTAAGGTGGATGCTCTCAAGAAGAATGGTAGTTGGGATTTGGTGTCATTATCACCTGAAAAGAAGACCGTTGGTTGTAGATGGGTTTATATTATGAAGCATAATGCAGATGGCTTAGTTGACAGATATAAGGCAAGGTTGGTTACAAAAGGATACAGTCAAAAATATGGGGTGGATTATGATGAGACGTTCGCACCTATGGCAAAGATCAATACCATTCGAGTCCTCATGTCTTTGGCAGCTAATCTGGATTGTCCTCTGCAGCAGTTTGATGTGAAGAATGTATTTCTTCATGGAGATTTGAATGAAGAAATTTACCTGCATCTTCTTCCAGGATATAATACTTCTACGGGCGAGAAGGTGGTGTGTAGATTGAAAAAGTCCCTGTACGAATTGAAGCAATCTCCAAGAGCTTGGTTTGGAAGGTTCACATCTTTCGTGAAGAAGATTGGGTATAGGCAGAGTAACTCAGATCATACTTTGTTCCTGAAACACCGACAAGGTAAGCTTGCTGCCTTGATCATTTATGTAGATGACATGGTAGTGACAGATGATGACACTGGTGAAATTAGAAGATTGAAAGATTAATTGTCTTTTGCATTCGAGATGATCGACTTTGGAAATTTAAAGTATTTCTTGGGAATTGAGGTAGCCAGGAACAAGGACTGTATCATGCTGAGTCAAAGAAAATATGTTTTGGATTTGCTAGCAGAGACTGGTATGCTTGATTGTCAACCAGTTGATACACCGAGAGAACAAAACCATCGGATTACAGAGTATCCTGATCAAGTTCCGACTGACAAATCTCGATATCAAAGGTTAGTTGGAAGATTAATTTACTTGTCGCATACTAGAACTGACCTTGCTTATGCGGTTAGTGTGGTGAGTCAGTATATGCACAATCCTAATGAAGATCACATGAATGCTGTGATGAGAATCTTGAGATACTTAAAGTCTGCTCCTGGAAAATGCCTGGTGTTTCGTAAGCATGGACATTTGAGGACTAGTGTTTACACTGATGTGGATTGGGCAGGGAACATCACTAACAAGCATTCTACTTCTGGCTATTTTACGTTTGTTGGTGGAAACTTAGTCACTTGGAGAAGCAAGAAACAGAATGTGGTGGCCCGTTCTAGTGCAGAAGCTGAGTACAAATGTATGGCTTAAGGAGTTTGTGAGTTGTTATGGTTGAGAAGTTTGTTAAAGAGTTTGGGTTTCAAGCAGGAATGGTCAATGCCTCTTAACTGTGACAATACTGCTGCGGTTGAAATTGCACATAATCCTGTTAAGCATGATCGGACAAAGCATGTAGAGATTGACAAGCACTTCATCAAGGAAAAGCTAGATGCTCACATAATCTCGTTCCCATTTGTTCCTTCGGAGGAGCAGCTAACTGACATCCTTACCAAAGCTGTGTCGTCCAGGGCGTTCAGTGATTCACTTGACAAGTTGGGCATTCAAGATTTGTATGCGCTAACTTGAGGAGGAGTGTTAACGTGAGTCCCAATCCTAGTATATTGGGAAGATGTATATTCTGTAATCAACTAAGATTATGTAAATCTTTCGGTGTAATTAGTTTCCTTCTAAGGTTAGAACTGTACTTGTATATATACCCAACTTGAGGTTTGTTCAATATATTAGAAAATTCACAACCTTTTGTGTTCTGTTTGACTAAAACGTGACATCTCAAAGGAAAAGGATCGGAGTTGCTGGGATAGAAGCCAAAGGTCAAGCTGTGTGACGGTCTGCCACTCATGGAGGATGATTTCGTATAAGACTTGGTGTCCCAAGAAATTGATCAAGAATGTAGCAAAGAATTCGAAACATGGAGGCAGGGGCCTAGGCATAATGGGGATTGAACCCTCTGACTTTTCATTGAACCCTCTGACTTTTCAACGTAACATCTAATTGGCTGGGGCAATTTCCTTATATAGATATATATTATACTTTGAGACAAGATTTTGCCCCCTTCTGCACCAAATTGACGAAGTTTGGTTTGAATTTATTAATTAATGTTTTGTCTAGTCTTTGATTTGGACATGACTCATTGTCTTCTTGCGACAAAAGAAACATATCTCCATGAGTTTTATTTTTTTTAATATATAATCTTTTGTCTTGCGATGAAAGAAGCCTATCCCGATTATTTTTATTTTTATAATATATAATTGCTAATCAATGTAGGAAGAAGTTTTTTCCTTTCCAAAATTGGACAGATTTACTGTTACTAGTCACGCATTGTCTTCTTAATCCTAATCAATTCATGATTTACAGTATACATGTCTATATATATTCAAGATTCTACAATTTATTAATCTATTATAATTCTCTATAAATCATCCCCATCGTATTTTTGTTTCTTGTTCTTCTCAAAATTTCTCCCTACAAAGAGCAAGTCAAAACCTTCATAATCCAATACTTGGAATTATGAAAGCTTTTCTCGAGAGATATCATAAAAGAAAAGCGGCGGATCAGTTGACACCATCTCAAACTCCTCAAATAAGAAATAGATCCAACGAAGGTACTTCGGAACATCATCCTCATCCTGAAGAGTTGAACTTGACAAATCAATCAGCATCCTCTCAAGCTCATCAGCCAAGTAATGCATCTGAAGATATTGGTACATCAAAACATTTTGTCAACAAGTTTAACATAGAAGACCTTCCAGGAGATCCGGGACTTCGAACACCAATTTTAGAATATCATTCTAATGTTCGAGATCGAGTGCGAAGACATTATTTGATGCAAGTCCCTTGTCAACCAAAAAACTATGTATTTCCTAAAACGAAATTCAGCGGTGTTAACCGAAAGTTCAAAGAGACATGGTTCATGGATTATCCCAGTTGGCTGGAGTATAGTATAGAAAAGGATGCTGCATATTGTTTGCACTGTTATCTTTTTAAACCAGATACTGGAGACCAAGCAGGCGGTGATGTATTTGTTGGTACAGGGTTTACTAACTGGAAGAAAAGAAGTGAGCTTAAACAACATGTGGGACGCACCAATAGTGCTCACAACAATGCTAGAAGAATGTGTGAAGTTTTATTAAATCAACGACAACATGTTGATTCAGCTTTGGTGAACCAAACACAACAAGATCGGATTAACTATCACACTCATTTGAATGCATCAGTTGATTGTGCTCGGTTTCTTCTACGACAAGGGTTGCCTTTTCGTGGTCATGATGAATATGATAGTTCAAAGAACCAAGGGCACTTTAGAGAGCTTTTGAAGTGGCATTCTGATAAAGTTGAAGATATAAAAAAGGTTGTCTTGAAAAATGCCTCAAGAAATCATCAATTGACATCACCAGATATTCAACATGATATTGTCAAGGCGGCTGCGACTGAAACTCTCAATATCATACTTACAGAAATTGGTGATGCATTATTCTCTGTTCTCGTTGACGAGTCTCGTGATGGGTCAGGAAAAGAGAAAATGACTATCGTCTTGCGGTATGTGAGAAAAGGACAAGTGATTGAGTGTTTTGTTGGTGTTAAACATGTCACGTCCCGACTCTTAAATTTTTACCTTATTTACTAGCATGGTGTTAATAAGAGTTTTACCGTCTTCGTCAATGAGTTTATAGTTTAATTGGTCCCTAGAGGGATTTTTGGGGATAACTATTACGGTGGAATTATTCGTAGGAGAAAAATGTGACAACGGTAAAAATGGTAAATTGTAGCTAGTAAAAGGTAAGTTTTATTAGGGTATTATTTTTGGGGTGTTTAATTTTGAAGTTGGATTATATGTGTGGGTTGGACCAGATGGGCAAAAGCCCAAATCATTTCTCCTCTCTCTTTTCTCTCTCTTCTTTCCGATTCTCTCTCCCTCTCCCTCTGCCCGGAAAACTCCCCGAGCCCAACCGCCGTTGTCCGGCCACCGTAGACCGCCGCACCGGTCCCAATTGGTCGGCCGTCGACCCAGCCATCTTCCTGGACCGGTGGCAGCCTCTCTAGCGCCGCCGTGAGAGAGAAAACACAGTCGATAGATTCGACTGCCGTGGTGGTTTTCTCGCCGGAGCTCCCTCCTCCGGCCACCATAGCCGGAGCGGCTTGGCTCGTTGGAAAGCTCTCCTCCCAGGCAACAAATCCATAAGAGGTTTCGCTCCCTCTTGAGCTAGGCAAGGAGAAATCGGTGATTTAAATTCTAGGGTTTTTCGTAATATTTTCGTTCAATTGGCATAGTAGGCTTAGAATTGGTGTTTGTGCTAGTTAGGAAAGTTGTAGAGGGAGTTGAGAGGAAGATGCTGTAAAAATTTAGTAGGCATTGGAGGTCGCCGGAGCCGGCCGCCGCTGTTTGGGGAATTTTTATGGTTTTAAATGTGTGTTGTTAAGGGGAGTCTATTGATGTGAAGTTTGGAATTTTTGAAGGAGTTTTGGATAGGTTTTGGATTTTTATAAGATTTGTGAAATATGGCGGTTAATGAGATATAATGCAGCAGTTGGTTAATTGTTGTTAGGACTGGAGAGAGTGGTAGTAAGGATGTCGATATTGTGGTAAAGTATGGATCGAAGCGAAGTTTAGAATTAAGACGTTAGGCATGGATGAGCGTGCAAAGCTCATAATTAATTTTGCCTAATTTTATATAAGCGTTGGGTTATAGTTGAGGATTTGATTATGTTTTGGAACAGGACGTGAAGAGGCTCGAGCAGAGGAGGTCTCAGACCGACATCAGGCTTAGGCCTAATTTGTGAGTGGACTTTTGTTTTAAATAATGTGCATGCAAATGGTTTATTGATAAATAATTTCTTTCGTTGGAGAATAACCGAAATTACGAATTTCGGTGATTATATATTCATATATGGATGCTTATGAGGATAATATGTATAAATAAATGCTAGCTAGCTATACGTGTTTTTCCGCCATAATGAGGTAAAATACCATTATGGTGTGACGTGAGCGTTAGACGCAATCGTCGTAGCCCTATATGAATATAATCATAATTCATATAGGGAATATGCACATATATATACACCTGTCTTTTCCGCATAATGAGGTAAAATTCCATTATGACGTGACGTGAGCGTTACACGCAAGCGTAGTAGCCTTGTATGAATTTCTATTTTTCTTATATTTCTTCATAAGAAATCATACAAGGAGTATGACGAGTGTAAATAGATACATATATATAGTTTAGCCTGAGAGGCTGTATTTAATTAAGTTTCGGAGACTAACCGGAGCTAGTCATGTATTTGCCAGTTTTTGAGTTGAGAGCTTTTGAGCTGTCTCATGCATCATAATTTCTATGGAAATTAAATTGGGAAAGCATAAAGAATTATTTCTTTTAAATTTATTTTTGTCCACTCACTCTAATGGTTTCAAATGTTTTCTCTTGGGCTCTTCGTTTTTAAAATGCCCAGTCTGCAGAGTGCGGGTCAGTACTAGTAGGAGGAGACGAGGCATAGTTACCTATGTATCAGCCACTTTCCACCAGTAGGTTACCTGCTTAACCTACTAGTGTATTTTCTTGCTTCCGTTGGTTTTAGTAGTACTGAATACTCTTGGGATTATTGTATAATATTTTAATGGAGTGTGCTAAGATTCATGTTATATTATTTGGATTTTTATGGGTAATTCTTGGATTTTCCGGGTTAGGGTTGTCCATTTTCAAAGGAGGTTTACCGAGTGCTTGAGTAAATTTTTCTTAGAGGTGAACCCCGCAAGACTTACTTTGGGTTTTAGGGTGAAATTCGGGGTGGGTCTTGACAGTTGGTATCAGAGCTTTAGGTTTCATTTCATGTCTCCTTAGTACTATCATATTTGCCTAAGAAGAACGTAGTTCCTATAAAGTGGTGATCCGACCGCGGCGGATTCACTAGCATTTTATGCTTTGGATGCTATGTGTTATTGGGTATGTGTGATAGTTCTGTTAGTCTTGTATATAGACTACTAAATATCTCCTTCCTCAGGTACTATGCCTCCTAGACGCCAACCCCGGGTGGCTACCTCGACCAACGCGAATGAGGGTGATGAAGTTAGAGGATTAGTTGATTCCATTGGGAATATGCTGAGAGGTGTTTTAGATAGGGTCAGCACCCTCGGTCTGTGAGGAAGAAGGATGTCTTCGATGCTGGGGCAATTGAGTTCAAGGGTGCCAAAGGACCCCTTGATGCATACACTTGGGTAGATAAGATGGAAAAAGCTTTTTAGAGCACTGATCTGCCGGAAGAAAAGAAAGTGAAGATGACAGTGACTTTTCTAGATGACTCAGCGCATCATTGGTGGACTCTTGCTAGCATAAATAATGGTGGTGCTCAGGACATGACTTGGGAGCAGTTTAAAGCGCTCTTCTTGGGTCATTATTTCAGTCATGCTCATCGTAGTAGGATTCAGACGGATTTTCTGAACATGAAGAAGAGGGTTGATGAGGGTGTCATAGAGTTTGAGCAGAGGTTCACTACCTTGAGCTACCATGTGCCATATTTGGCTCTTGATGAGAGGACCAGGATTGATATGTTTATTAGGGCACTTGGTGGAGTGTATGCAGATAGGATGACAGGTGTTATTTACCCGAATTTTCTTGATGCGGTTAGTGCAGCCATGGCCATCGAGACCAGGGGGACATATAGTGCTCGGCCTCGAGATTTCGGTGGCGCTAATGGAAAATACCGTAACACTTTATGAGGAATCTTCTTTCCCTCCCGACTTTCATCATTCTTATACCATGGATGCTTACGAATAGGACATTTATCCTTCTCATGATCAGCATGCTCCTTGTAAAACAAAGCACAATCATACTTACAGACATGGATCTTTTCATACCCCATCCCAATGTCTTTCAACGCCCTCTTGTAGTCATAATAGGAATCAGGAATATTGTTTGGGTTAGGATGAGTCCTCTTCAATTATTTCAACAGTTTATTAACTAATTCGTTGGTCCACAGATTCTCAACCTTTTGTTGAAGTAACTCCACAACAAAAGACAACACTGTGTGCTCTTTGCAACCAGGGTACTGTTCACGTTGAGCTTCCAACAACAGCTTCTCATAACTACTGTTATACTCAATACCACCACCCCGTAAAATAATTTCATCCCTCATTACTTCATCTTCATCATCAACATCATCATCATCATCATCTTCACCTTCATCTATATCCATCATTGGATCATCTTCATCCCTTATTGCTTGGTGATTTTCAGCATTCATAGGAGGGAACAGATCACAAATCATACCAAATAAGTTACCATTTGGTTCATCATTTTGCTCATCAATCTCACCGGCCAATGTATCTCCCTGTTCTCCATGATCTGTCCATTTTAGATACCCAATTGACATTCCACCATGCAACAAATGGACACGAGTAACATGAAGGGGCTGCCAACATTTATTCAAACAGTCCATGCACGGACATATTGTCTCATTCCTCTCGTTCACATGGTGCTTAGCAACCTCCATAAACGACCTAACCCCCTCTTTATACTTTTTACTAAATATGTTATGCTTAAGTATCCACTCCCTATTCATTTCAACCTGATTCCAATCTCAACATGATTGTAAGAATCCATATGGATGCATGTATCAGCTAACTTACAATTTATTATATGCATTTATAAGAGGTTAGTTGAGAACAAATGCAAGACTAGCAACTGACATGTAAAATTGAATCAGTATATTATATGTATATATACATGCATAATAAACCATATATGTTCCACCTACCAAATAAGCTTTCAAATTCATTTAGTAGACAATAGTTAATTAGTTATATAAGTTTCCAAATATTACAGACATTACTTTCTTTACTTTACAGACACAATTGCCCAAGTGTTCTGGTTCATGTTACAAGACAAAGAAAACATGATTCATTTTCATTACCGCATAGTGGAAAAAAAAAAACTACGAACTTCTCAGATACAACACATGGAGACAAAATCTATGAAAATGAATATATAGAAAATACAAAGCTTCTATACTACGGTAGCAGTTTATAATTAATGATTAAGTATAAGATAACTAACTTTAAAAAAACCAAGCACACACAATAAGTTCTTTGGACTGAAATTGTTGTATGCCGTCAATGTCCTAGATATAAGAACAATAAAAAATTGTCAGATATACAGGCCATAATAGAAGTAGCACAACAAATGCACATCAATCTAATTCATGCTCACATCTGCTATGTTTCTATTAAATTTATCGGTTGTTACTGATTCATGCACATTGTAAAATTGTGTTATTAGGAAAATTGATTGCTCTAAGCATAAACAATTGTGCTGAAGCAAAACAGCAAAATAGCAAAAGTTAAAGGTAAAAACAAAAAAAAACAAAAAACGATAACTAAATATTACAATGAACATCTGCATCATCTAAATGTGGGAAGTAATTTAAATTCTTAGTCCTCTTTTTTTATATATACCAGTAATAATGTCCTAGACATAGATTTATAGAATAGTGTACCTAAATGTCGTAGAAGCGAGGACGTCGTCAATTGGAACTGCAAATACAGGAGCAATAGCTATAAATGATAGGTTTAAACTAATGAATTATAGGGTTTTACTCTCGCAAACTAAAACAAAAGCATCAACTCCATTAAGGTATTAGCTTAGCATGTTTGAGGAACCATTCGATCAAATAAAATCCGTATATATTAACAATAGCACTTGATTCGGGAAAAAGAGCTAGGGTGGCCTGTAATGACGAGGTGCCAATTTGATTCCTCTTTCCAGATTAGAAATGTTTTCCATTGCACTATGACTGTTTTACTAAATTACTCTGCAAATTTCATACATCAAGTAGTATAGTAGATGGAATGGTGACTGCTATATACGCGTGTGTCCGTGTGTGTGTTATAGATACATAATTGAGACTGAGAATTTAGTCTCCTGTACTCATACCAGGACTGATTTGTGAAACAAAACAACCAAATTGATCCTCCCACATATAGGTGGTTAGTGGTCAGTTGGTGACTGTGAAGTTAAATGTGGTTCCTTTGAGCTACACTCGTGTAATGAAAGTTAAGAGGATTGGCCTGTGATCAAGATATTTTGTTAGTTTAGCTTTCATATCAACTCACTCAATCCAAAATGACAATTGTAATATCATTACTTGCTTAACCAAAAACATTGAAAAAGGTAGGAAGTCCTCTTTGTCTCATCTTTTACACTACAACATTGAATATCATGCATCTGTGTGAAGTGAAGTAGTCTGTATTCTCTTCTGTCAGAGCTAACATATACACCTGAAAAGTAATTCATATATACTTGAACTGATTTTCTATTATTCTTTATAGTACTCTATTTTGGATTTGAGAATGTGTGTCAATGCAAAGTTCTTGGCAATTTCAGCTTGATAACAGCCCACCCAGAAACATAAGGATAATATAAAACTTACTAAAATGATTGGTATATGTTTATTGCTATGTCTATCGCTGTCTGAAAATCTAGTTTTTACAAATCAGTGAACAAGACTCTCGATTATCAAGAGGAAGACATAAGAGGTTTACCCGTCAATATGATTGCTTCCAATTGCTCGCTGATTGCACCTAGCTCGTTTCAATAACAACAAACAACAATGCTAGTCCAGAGTCATCATTCACCAATAGAAATACCGAAAAGAAGATTTCAGTTTTTTTGTATATGAATCAACGAATGAACTGAATAGAGGATGAAATCCTTACCCAATTTGCTCTGCAAAAGTTTGTAATTGCAGGCAATTGTGGTGGTTGACATAGGAAATAGCTAGAATTTGAAAAGATGAGTCTTCAAATTGGATTGATGCAGGAGGTCAATTGTTGCCAGCAATTGAAGGTGGTAGTGGGTGATCGAAGTGGGTCGTCGGGCCTCGAGAGTGGTGGTTGATGATCAGAGAAATGAGTCGGTGGTGATGAAGAGAGTTAGAGGTTAAGAGAAGAGCTTTGAGTTTCGAGAGAATAGCTTTAAGCTTTGAGTTTCAATTTGGTGGTGATGATAGAGAAAGGGTTTTGTTTTGTTTTTCTAATATTTTAATATATATATATACTTATGCGCTTTCTAGCAAGGAATGTGTATGCTTCCTTGTTAATCAATAAAAGAGATGGCGGCATCTCGGCCTGCCAACAAAATTGGATGAATTTTCACTCAAAAAGTTATGCTGCCAATTCCCGCCTCATAATGACCGAGGAATTTTATAATTCCTTGCGGAACGTAATAATTTGTGAGGACTATATATTCCTTGTAAATTCTAACATTTTGTAAGGAATTTTCAATCGTCGCAAATAATTTCCTCGCTGATTGCCATATTTCTTATAGTGGGCCCCAGTCAGGGTCCATCGAAGAAGGCCGCTTCCTCATCCGCTTCTGGATCTTCAGCTGGTAATGGTTATAGCAGCGGATCGAGCTCTGGTGCGCGGAACAGGGCTAGAGGACGTTTCAGGAGACCTTTCAGGAGTCAGTTGGGTAGGCAGCAGACTGATCAATTTGGTACTGGTGGCAGTTTCTATGGTGAGACATCTGATGGTCAGACTTTTTCTTTTGGGCAGCAACAGTCTTCTGGATGCTATGAGTGTGGTGGTCAGGATCATTTCAGAAGGGATTGTCCATTATTGGCCCAGAGGACCACCCCTGCCCTTACTCAGCCATTCGGTCAGTCTTCAGCCAGAGGCTCCAGCAGTGGTACCCATGGTAGTTCAGCAGTCAGGGGCGGAACTCAGCAGAGTAGTGGTCAGCGTGGACGTCCCATGACTCGTGCTAGACTTCATATTGGTACGTTATTAATTTTTGGGCAGCCAGCTTTTACTTTAATTGACCCCGGAGCCACGCATTCCTTTATGTCTATTAGATTTGCCCTCCATGCCAATGTGCAATCACCGTCTCTTCCAGGCGAGTGACATGTGTCTCTACCCTCCGGTGAGGTGATAAGAATAAATTGGGTGTTTAGTGGTTGTGAAGTATTAATAGAAGGGACTAAGTTTAAGGCGGATCTAATCCCTTTAGATATTGTGGAGTTTGATGTGATCTTGGGAATGGACTTTTTAGAGGCTTATAGAGCTATGGTAGATTGTTTTCGAAAAGAAGTGGTGTTTCGAAGTCCAGATGGATTTGAGGTTGCATTTCAAGGGGAAAGAGATGTTATCTCGAGTTGCTTGATATCAGCTATTACTGCTAGGAAATTGTTAAATAAAGACTGTCAAGCATACTTAGCTCATATTGTAGATACAAGTGTGGGAGTGTTGGAAGTGGAGGATATTTCTGTAGTAAGAGAGTTTCCGGATGTGTTTCCCGAGGAGTTGCCTGGTTTGCCTCTTGTAAGGGAGATAGATTTTTCTATCGAGTTACTTCCTGGAACTACGCCTATCTCTCAGGCACCTTTCAGAATGGCTCCAGCAGAATTGAAAGAGTTGAAGACTCAACTGCAGGAGTTGGTAGACAAGGGTTTGGTTCGGCCTAGCATGTCTCCATGGGGTGCTCCGGTGTTGTTTGTTAAGAAGAAAGATGACACCATGAGACTATGCATTGATTATAGGAAGCTAAATCAAGTCACGGTAAAAAATAAATATCCGTTGCCTCACATGGGTGCTTCTGTTTTCTCAAAGATTGACTTGAGATCTAGTTATCATCAGTTGCGGATCCGGTTAGTGAAATAGCCAAGACTGCTTTTTGATCACGCTATAGTCATTATGAGTTTGTAGTGATGCCTTTTGGACTTACTAATGCACCCGCTGCTTTCATGGATCTCATGAATAGGGTGTTTCATCCATATCTTGACCATTTCGTGATCGTATTCATAGATGACATTTTGGTATACTCAAGAAGTGAGAAGGAGCATGTCAAACATCTAAGAATGATATTACAGACTTTGAGAGAGGCTCAACTGTATGCTAAATTCAGCAAGTGTGAATTTTGGCCGGATAAAGTGGGGTTCTTGGGTCATGTGGTTTTGGCAGAAGGTGTTAGTGTGGATCCCCAAAAGGTGGAAGCAGTGTTAAATTGGAGAAGACCCACCACTGTGATGGAGATTCGTAGTTTCTTGGGGTTAGCAGGTTATTATCGACGCTTTGTGCAAGATTTTTCAAAGATTGCTACTTCACTTACAAGATTGACCAAGAAGGGAGTTAAGTTCGAATGGTCAGATCAGTGTGAGCAAAGTATTCAAGAATTAAAGAATCGCTTGACTAGTGCTCCTGTATTGGCACTTCCGGATGATAGTGGGGAATATGTGGTTTATTGTGATGCTTCTAGATGAGGTCTAGGCAAAGTCTTGATGCAGCATGATCGAGTTATTGCCTACGCTTCTAGGCAATTGAAGCCGCATGAGGCGAATTATCCCACTCATGATCTAGAGCTTACAGCGGTGGTATTTACTCTCAAGTTGTGGAGACACTATCTTTATGGAGCCAAATGTCATATTTTTACCGATCACAAGAGTCTTTGGTATGTGTTTACTCAAAGAGAGTTAAATATGAGGCAGAGAAGGTGGATGGAATTAATCAATGATTATGATTGCACTATTGAGTATCATCCTGGAAAAAGCTAACGTGGTAGCTGATGCTCTTAGTCGAAACCCCACCATATCTTTGTCTCATATGAGGATGGTTCGAGTTCCACTTCTTTTTGAGTTGCGAGCTACATGGGTGGATTTAGCGGTGGATAATGTTGGTGCCTTGGTAGCTAGTTTCCATGTGAGGCCGGTTTTGGTGGATAAAGTGCGGGAGGCTTAATATGATGATCCTTCCATAGCTCAGTTGATAGAAAGAGCATTGAATGGAGCCGCCGTGGATTTTTCGGTAAGAAGAGATGAAACTTTATTGTTCAAAAATAGGCTTTGTGTTCCAAAGAGGAATGAAGAGTTAAAGATAGAGATAATGGAGGAAGCTCATAGTTCTGCATATGCTGCTCATCCGGGTAGTACAAAGATGTATCGGACTTTGAAGGATTATTATTGGTGGCCAAACATGAAGAGATAAATCACAGCTTTTGTTAGTAGGTGTTTGATCTGTCAACGAGTAAAAGCTGAAAGACCGAAACCTTCAGGATTGCTTGAGCCGTTGCCTATTCCAGTGTGGAAGTGGGAACACATCACCATGGATTTTGTTTTCAGTTTACCTCGTAGCCGTGAGGGGCATGACAATATCTGGGTGATTGTCGATAGACTCACCAAATCTGCACATTTCTTGCCGGTGGGAATGAAGTATACACTGGATAAATTAGCGGAGCTTTACGTGAATGAGATTGTGAGACTCCATGGTGTACCTGAATCAATAGTGTCAGATCGGGATCCTAGATTTGCTTCTAAATTCTGGGGAGCTCTTCAGGCAGCTTTAGGTACCCGACTACACTTCAGTACTGATTTTCATTCTCAGACTGATGGGCAATCAAAGAGGACTATTCATACTTTGGAAGATATTATGAGATCATGTGCTTTGCAGTTCAGAGGGAGTTGGGATAAGAACCTATCTTTGATGGAGTTTGCCTATAACAACAGCTACCATTCTAGTATTGGGATGGCTCCATTTGAGGCACTTTATGGGAAACAGTGTAGTACACCTTATGTTGGAATGAAGTAGGAGAAAGAGAACTTTGTGGTCCAGAGTTAATCCATGATACAAATGAGAAGATTAAAGTGGTCAGAGATAGACTCAAGGCCGCTCAGAGTAGGCAAAAGAGTTATGCAGATGTTCGCAAGAAGGACCTTGAGTTCCAAGTGGGTGATTGGGTGTTCTTGAAACTATCTCCTTGGAAAGGGGTAGTACGTTTTGGTAAGCGTGGGAAGCTTAGTCCGAGGTATATTGGGCCTTATGAGATAATAGAGCGAGTTGGTTCACTTGCTTATCGGTTACTCTTGCCCCCAGAATTATCCAGTATACATAATGTGTTTCATGTATCCATGCTTCGCAAGTGTATTGCCGATCCTTCTCATGTGTTGCAAGAGCAGCCAATTAGTTTGACGAGAGATTTGACCTATGAAGAGGAACCGGTTCAGATTCTTGATCGAAAGGAGCAAGTGTTGAGAAATAAGATAATTCCACTTGTTAAGGTTCTTTGGACGAGTCATCAAGTAGAGGAAGCTACTTGGGAATCGGAGGAGCAAATGAGGCAGCAATATCCCTACCTCTTTGTTTGACATGATTATAAATTTCGAGGACGAAATTTTTATAAGGAGGGGAGAATTGTCACGCCCCAACACTTAAATTTTTACCTTATTTACTAGCATGGTGTTAATAAGAGTTTTACCGTCTTCGTCAATGAGTTTATAGTTTAATTGGTTCCTAGAGGGGTTTTTGGGGACAACTATTACGGTGGAATTATTCGTAGGAGAAAAATGTGACGACGGTAAAAATGGTAAATTGTAGCTAGTAAAAGGTAAGTTTTATTAGGGTATTATTTTTGGGGTGTTGAATTTTGGAGTTGGGTTATATGTGTGGGTTGGACCGGTTGGGCAAAAGCCCAAATCATTTCTCCTCTCTCTTTTCTCTCTCTCCTTCCCGATTCTCTCTCCCTCTCCCTCTGCCCGGAAAACTCCCCGAGTTCGACCGCCGCCGTCCGGCCACCGTAGACCGCCATACCGGTCCCAATCGGTCGACCGTCGACCCAGCCATCTTCTTGGACCGGTGGCAGCCTCTCTAGCGCCGCCGTGAGAGAGAAAACACAGTCGATAGGTCCGACTGCCGTTGTGGTTTTCTCGCCGGAGCTCCCTCCTCCGGCCACCATAGCCGGAGCGGCTCAGCTCGTTGGAAAGCTCTCCTCCCGTGCAGCAAACCCCTAAGAGGTTTCGCTCCCTCTTAAGCTAGGTAAGGAGAAATCGGTGATTGAAATTCTAGAGTTTTTCGTAATGTCTTCGTTCGATTGGCATAATAGGCTTGAAATGGGTGTTTGTGCTCCTTAGGAAAGTTGTAGAGGGAGTTGAGAGGAAGATGCTGTAAAAATTTGGTAGGCATTGGAGGTCGCCGGAGCCAGCCGCCGCTGCCGGCGGAGCAAACGGCGGCGCCGCTGCTGTTTGAGAAATTTTTATGGTTTTAAATGTGTGTTGTTAAGGGGAGTCTATTGATGTGAAGTTTGGAATTTTTGGAAAAGTTTTGGATAGGTTTTTGATTTTTATAAGATTTGTGAAATATGACGGTTAATGGGATATAATGCAGCTGTTGGTTAATTGTTGTTAGGACTGGAGAGAGTGGTAGTAAGGATGTTGATATTGTGGTAAAGTATGGATCGAAGCGAAGTTGAGAATTAAGACGTTAGGCATGGATGAGCATGCAAAGCTCATAATTAATTTTGCCTAATTTTATATAAGCGTTGGGTTATAATTGAGGATTTGATTATGTTTTGGAACAGGACGTGAGGAGGCTTGAGCAGAGGAGGCCTCAGACCGACATCAGGCTTAGGCCTAATTTGTGAGTGGACTTTTGTTTTAAATAATGTGCATGCAAATGGTTTATTGATGAATAATTTCTTTCGTTGGAGAATAACCGAAATTGAGAATTTCGGTGATTATATATTCATATATGGATGCTTATGAGGATATTATGTATATAAATAAATGCTAGCTAGCTATACGTGTTTTTCCGCCATAATGAGGTAAAATACGATTATGGTGTGACGTGAGCGTTAGACGCAATCGTTGTAACCCTATATGAATATAATAATAATTCATATAGGGAATATGCACGTATATGTACACCTGTATTTTCCGCATAATGAGGTAAAATTCGATTATGGCGTGACGTGAGCGTTAGACGCAAGCGTAGTAGCCTTGTATGAATTTCTATTTTTCTTATATTTCTTCATAAGAAATCATATTTCTTCGTGGTTAAGGTTACGATGGAGCTAGTAATATGAGAGGAGAATTCAATGGTCTCAAAGCACTTATTTTAAAGGATAACCAGTCAGCGTTTTATGTTCAATGCTTTGCTCACCAACTTCAGCTAGCTATTGTGGCTGTAGCAAAAAATCATATCTTAATCTCTGATCTCTTCATATTTGTTGGTAGTCTGGTAAATGTCGCTGGAGGTTCATGCAAACGTCATGATTCTCTTCGAGAAAAGCAAGTAGCCAAGATCATGGAAGAACTGAATGTTGGTGCTATTTCAAGCGGGAAGGGGTTGAATCAACAAACCACTCTAAAACGAGTTGGTGATACAAGATGGAGCTCTCATTATGATACTTTGATAAGTATTATCACTTTATTTCCATCTTTAGTTGAATTGCTTGAAGAGATAAAAAAGGATGGATTGTCCAGTGATCATAAACAAGATGCAAGCAGGCTATTAGACTCATTAGAATAATTTGCCTTTGTATTTAGTCTCCATTTGATGAAGGTTTTGCTGGGAATTACAAATCTTTTGTCACAGGCATTGCAAAAAAGAGACCAAGATATTGTGAATTCAATGAAGTTGGTTAAAGTGTGTAAGGAGCAATTGCAAGACATGAGAGACAATGTATGGGATTCACTTCTAGGTCAAGTTGTTTCATTTTGTGAGAAATATGAGATTGATGTTCCTAATATGGATGATGTTCCTATTATTCTAGGAAAATCATGACGCAGAGCTCCAAAGGTCACTAATATGCATAGGTATCGGGTTGAATTGTTTTCTTCAGTCATAGATATGCTACTTCAAGAGCTAAATGACCATTTTACAGAAACTACTACTGAGCTACTTCTTTGTATGGCATCTCTGAATCCATCTAATGCATTCTCAGCATTTGATAAGGAAAATGTTTACGCCTAAATTAATATTTTACTGGATAGTAAATGTCTATGTGAATATTAATTAAATTCTTGGTCCATGTCACACCGGCGAGCCCAAGTTCTTTAAGTTTACAAATAATGGCCCGCCAGTAAGATCACGCGAGCTGAGAACAGAGTTCGCGTGCGAACTGGACTTCGCGCGCGGAATGGACATAGGCGGACTACACAGTTCGCGTGGAACACTTAGCTCGCACGCGGAATAGACCACGCGAGCTAACTTCAGAGTTCGCGTACAAACGACTTCGCACGGACTACACAGTTCCGGCGCGGGATGACTTCGCGCGCGGAATTACAATTTGACACTTCGCGTAAGCGAGATTGACACTCCGCGTTGGCGAGGCGAGGCGAGGCGAGCTGGCGAACTGGCTCGCGTAGGAGACTTTGCGAGGAAGCAACATGCGGAGTCCGCGCGCACCACAATAAACGTTGAAGACTTTTACAAGTCTTTGATATGCTTCGGGCCAATCCCTGTGGCCCATTTAATATAAAAAGCCCTTTTAAGGCTCGCGAGTTGCAATAGCCCGCGAAATGGAAGCGAGCTTCAGGAGCACGCGAGATAGCATCCTGTGACAGCCCGCAGGATGAGGATATTCCTAATTCCAGTTCGCATAGGAGTCTACAGTTGGCAGCGCGGAAGCAATGCCCTATGCGGAATGAAGTGTGCGAACTGGACATGTGTCATAAGATGGTTGGTTCGCATGGACGGAACAGTGCCCTTGTGCTATTAGGGTTTCAGAGTCCGACTTGGATTCTAATTACTTTTCTTCTGCCGCAAGTTGAACTACTATATAAGGGGGCTCGAACTCTAACAGAAAGGACACTCAAACAAACACAAAAAACACAATACAAACTGAAACCCAGTTATCCTTCGAGCTACTCGAAAACCCTAACCCTAAGTGCCGCCGCCTAGGTTTTTCTTCAGAGCCCTCCGGACTCTACCCCGATTCCTCTCTTACCTCCCTATTGTTGTTCTGCTCGCGTCCTTTCGTGAGTATCGATCGCCTTGTGCTCGTAAATTCCTCCTCTGAGGTGGCACCTGGAAACCCCTTCCGCCTGATCAAGAAGTCAAGCGCACACAATCACCCTTTCCTCGTCCGCGAGGTGGCACACCCGCAGCACTCCCCCTTCTCTTTGCTCGCTATTTATCTCTGCTCCGCGCGCTGAGGATCGTGGCCAAAACATTGGCACACCCAGTGGGACAGGGAGTACAAGCGATTCACCATAGGGAAGCCAGAAGAATCATCAATACAGGAAATCCCAGATTTTTTTTGTCTCAAGCACACCTCGGTATAAGCCTATAGCAGCACGGCTTGCCGATCTCTCACCATAAAACAATTCTTGCTCAGTTTTCAGCTTCATCGGGATCGGAGATCGGAAGCAAAAAATGCGATAATGGATTGGGACGATTTGCAAGAAAAGTTAGCGGCCAGCAAAGAAAGATTAGATGTCATCCATAGAAAACATCTCGAACGAAGAGCGGCCGTCCAAAGAAAGTGTGCCGAGCAAATGGCTGCCCTCCTCGAGCAATTCGCTGAGGACATGGCTGCTAGAGAGGCTGCTAAAGAAAAGGAAAAAGCCGAAATGAAGGCTTTTCTGGAGGAGTCTCATCAGTGATGGGATACCTTGAAAAAGGCTTCACAATGCCTGAGTGTACAGTCTACAATTGACGAACACGTCCTTGCCAGAAAGATTGAACTGCCTGGCAGTCAATCTACTGGCGGAGATTTTACTTTGGACGAGCCAGCGTCCAAAGAAGAAACCACTTCGTCAATCGATGATGAAGGACCTGAGGTAGAGGCCGGCGAGATTATGGATGATAATCCCATCTTGAAATTTCACGGTGTTCCTCAGGAAAAGAAGCCTGAAGATAGGACAGAGCAGTCCATCTCTGAAGAAGAAATCGGTTCGCACACTGATGGCGAACCACAACTTCCAAGTAGCCAGCTTCCTCATGCGAGATGTATACGTGGACACGGGTCAGATGCATGGGGGGCAAGGCGGAGCTCGCCTGTCTTCTTTAGTTAACCACCGTGATCAAGGGCATGATCAACCCAAGCTTTGTCCAATTACTGGACGTGATCGAGAAGCTGCCCCAAGTTATGACAAGCGAAAAGAGGCTGCGATAATGGATTGGCGCAGATTTGATGAGTTGCACAAGCAACTAGATGCGCAAGCGGCTGCTGAAGAAAATGAAAAGGCTTTACGACGCCAGAATGTTAAGCCTACGGTTGGCAGAGATTTTCCTTTGGATGAACTTTCGTCCAAGGAAGAGACTGCTTTGTCAATCAATGACAAAGAATCTGAGGTCAAGGCCGGCGAGACTTTGGATAATGATCTTATCTCAAAAACCGATGTTGTTCCCCAAGAAGATAAGCTTGAAGGTAGGACATAACAGTCCACCTTAGAAAAGGCGAGCGGGTCAAACACTGATGGCGAATCACAACTTCGCATGAAAGGTGACCCACGAGCCAGCTTTCCTATGCGAGACATATATGAGGACACAGGTCAGCCGCATGGGGGGCAAGGCGGAGTTCGCCTGCTTTCTTTACCAAGTCATGACAAGCGAAATGAAGCTGGACCAGAGCCTCTTGAGTTTCCTTTTCAGCCTGTACACGCGGGGCGTCAAGGCTGGCGAGGTCCGCCTCTCTTAATGATTCGCCTCGCCAATCTTAAATTCACCAGCAAGATGCCTCAGTCCGCTTCGCCAAACCATGGTCATGTTAAGCTTAACTATATATGGCGTGGCGGTATCCCTAGGTCAATCCGTGGTTTCACATTGAAATATACTTGGAGTCTTTGCATGCAATTTCAGAGGCCTAAAGGGGACTTTGGCTTATGTGCGAAGTACGTACATGTCCCATATATGCCTATGGTTGCAAAGAAGGTCAAGCCACCGACCTTTGTTGATTCTGCATGTGATTTTGACACAGAGCCAACTTTTGATGAATACGACGAAGACTATATGTTGGTGCGTCTGTCTCATAATCATATGCCACAAGAGTCCAATCCTAGTAAAGCTCTTGATAGGGTGAAAAGAGACCAGCAAGTGGTTCTCTTCCTTGACCAATGCATGGTTATTCCCGCTAAGACCATGCATTATGACATGATAGTTGGCAACAAGGCAGATGTCAACATCATACGATCCACGAGAATGCAGTTGAGAATCATGCTCTGCCAAAAGACAAGGATGCGTGGGGGGCAGCGAGACGTACCCTACAAACTACCTTGCCCAAATTTTCAAATTGTTGATGCGAAGCCCTGCTCAACACTTAGAAATTCTCAACAGCAAGAGTCTCACGTTAGAAACAAGATGACATTCAGGCTTGGAGTGAAGCACCGGTGGCCTCCCTCGTGGCCTAATGAAGGGTACCTAATCAAGCTATGATACCTTCTTTTCTTTGTTCCTAGCTTTCCTTCAGTTTTTACTTCCGCTTCTTTCAATTTCTTTCCTTTTTCGCATTGAAAAAGAAAATACCAAAAAAAAATCAAATAACAGAAAACAAAAAGAGATCTTTGGTCTTGCTGAAATGCAAGACAACGTTCTTTCCTCTGAAAGGCTTGAACTTTACTTAGGAGCCTATCCCTGAGGCTTGATGACAACAGGCTTTCCACAAGCCTTCGAGTTACTGCCAGCGAAGTCAAGTTAGAGAGGCAATACAACTAGATTGCAATTCTGAAGCGTTGCAACAGCCACTACTAGACAGTCAAATTCGCAGACTCCATTGGAATGATTCAGGAAGCATTAGCCGGCGCGCCTTATATCAACAGAAAGCCCTAGATTACTTTCCAGAGGATTTTACGGTTCGTCTTTTCGCCATTCCTGGAGAGAGTTATGGCAGTTTGAATGCAGACAGGTCAGGATACGCGTGGATTTGCAATGTACATTTTCAATGTGTTTTCATGACCTCGTAGCCTGCTTTCCTCACTGGGGAGCATTGGTACCGCAACTCCTTACCTGGGGGGCATGCTAAAGTTTTGATGTCCTTCATTCTTCTCAAGAAGCTTCGGCAAACAGACATCAAAACTGGGGGGCACGTTGGGGCAGATGTGTTCCAGAAATTTCAGACTTTAGACCTTCTTCAAGTGTCTTAGTCATTAGTTAGGCCAATTCCTGTGGCCTCCAAATTTTCAAACTTGGTTCGCCAGCTTTATGCGGCCGTTCGCCGACTCCTTTGTTTGCTTCTCATTGGTTTGCACTAGGGGGCAGCGAAGTGCATGGCCTCTTAAAGTTTTTCAGATTTATACGGTCGTTCGCCGAATCTTTTTGTTTGTCTCTCACTGGTTCGCACTGGGGGGCAGCGAAGTACATAGCCATTGTCATTCCATGTTGGTCCGCCATTGCCAAGAGCTCGCGACGGGCTATTTTTTAGAATCTACTCAAGTCACATGCGTCTGCTCAAGATATATCAATGCGAGCTACATTCGCTCGCGATATGTGCAATGTTTCATGTCTTCTGAGTTGAGCAGGCGAATGCGGGCTAGGAGCAGGCGAATGCAAGCAAAAAGCAAGCGAATGCAGGCAAAGAGCAGGCGAATGCAAAAGTAGGGCAGGCGAATGCATTTGAAGTCCAAGTCCAAGGTGCCTAGTTATGTCAAGTTTGCCAGTTTAATATGGCACTAGGCGAACTGTACAGAAACTTCATTACAATGCCTTGTTGGTTGCTTGGGTTTCAAGGCCTATTCACAGGCTTGTCTACTCACACTCATTTTATCTATGACCCGAGCCAATACCAGTGGCTTTGGAGCAACATGAACATAAACCTCTTCAGTCATTTTTGACATTCATGACTTCGAGGCTAGAGGGCAATGTTTACGCCTAAATTAATATTTTACTGGACAGTAAATGTCTATGTGAATATTAATTAAATTCTTGGTCCATGTCACACCGGCGAGCCCAAGTTCTTTAAGTTTACAAATAATGGCCCGCCAGTAAGATCACGCGAGCTGAGAACAGAGTTCGCGTGCGAACTGGACTTCGCGCGCGGAATGGACATAGGCTGTCACGCCCCGGTTCTTAAGTTATTTTACGGTTATTTACTTTGGTAATATTTTGGTCTTTTACCGTTTTAAGTAACCGTTTACTATTTAAGACTCCAAAGTTGACTTTTTCTTCCGTATGGAATTTAGGAAAACTTTCTTCATGAAAGTCGTAGAGGATGTTATTACGAGTTCGTAGACATGCTACGCGTTAAAATCGGAGTTAGCATGTAAAAGTTATCCTTAAAAATGTAAGTTTTATTGGGGTATTATTTTGGGGTGTTGAATTTTGGATTGGGTATAAGTGGTGTTGGACCGGGTAGGCTTTGGCCCATTTCAGTTTTTCCCTCTCCTTTCTCTCTCCTCCCTCCCGTTTTTTCTCCCTCCCGTTTCCTCCTCCCTGCCGGATCTTCCGACCGCCGGTCCGCCGCCGTCCGGCCGCCCCAGACCGCCGCACCGGTCCCAAACGATCGGTCTCCAACCCAGCTACAATTCTAGACCGGTGGCAGCCTCCCTAGCGCCGCCGTGAAGGAGGAATCGACGCCGAAAGCCCCGACTGCCGGAAACTTCTTTTCGCCGGAACTCTTTCCTCCGGCCGCCATATCCGGCGAGCCTTGGCTCAAAAGGAAGCCCTCCTCCCGTGCTTCAATCCCTCCAAAGGGCTCCCTCCATCTCGAGCTAGGTAAGGAGAAATCGGTATTTGAAATTCTAGGGCTTATTGTGTGTTTTGATTCGATTACCATAGTTAGGCTTGGAATTGGTGTTTGTGCTAGTTAGGAAAGTTGTAGAGGAGATTGAGAGGAAGATTCTGTTAAAATTTGGTAGCATTTGCAGGTTGCCGGAGTTGGTCGCCGGCCGCCGCTGTTTTGGGAAATTTTGTGGTTTTTGATGTAGAATATTAAGGGGATATTATTGATGTGAATTTAGGAATTTTTGGAGGATTTTTGGTTAGGTTTTAGAATTTGTAAAGTTTGGTATTTTTGGCGGATTAATAAGTTAAAATCCGGCCATTGGATTATTTTTATGATTAGGACGTTGGAAGGTGATTTTTGAGGATGTCGGTATTTATGGAGATTTTTGGTTGGCAGTGAAGTTAAGATTTAGGACGATAGACAAGGTTGAGCACGAGAAGCTCATATTTAATTATGCCTATTTTCTTTAAACGTTGGGATTTTATTTAAGGAATTATTTATGTTTTGGAACAGGACGCGAGGAGGCTCGAGCAGAGGAGACCTCCGACTGACTTCAGGCTTAGGCCTAACTTGTGAGTGGACTTTTGTTTTAAATAATGTGCATGCAATTGTTTATTTGGTTGGACCATTTGACGTCATTTTTATTTGACGATTTTACTTATTGTGATGAGTTACCGAAAATGGGATTTTCGGTAAATTATAATATATTTTTAAGGAGAGTATGTATATAAATGCTAGCTAGCGATATGTGTCTGTCCACCTTAATGACATAGTATATAACTGCATTATGGTGTGACGTGAGCGTTGGATGCAGGCGTAGTAGCCTTATATGAGTGTTTAATTCATATAAGGGGTATGGGCACATATTTATACACCCGTCTGTCCACCTTAATGACATAGTGTATCACCGCATTAAGGCGTGACGTGAGCGTTGGACGCGAGCGTAGTAGCCCTATATAGATTATTATTAATTTATATAGGGAGTCTGGGCGAGTGTAAATATATACATGTATATATTTTAGCCTGAGAGGCTGTATTTTGATATATATATATATATTTTAGCCTGAGAGGCTGTATTTAGATATATATATAGTTTTGAGCAGTAGAGGCTCGATATTTATAACGATAAGAGAATTATCGTTTAAGACATGCATTCGTTTTCTTGGAAATTAAATTGGGAAAACATAAATATTCTTTTTTTTATTTATTTTTGTCCACTCACTCTAATTATTGCGAATGTTTTTCCCCTGGGCTCTTCGTTTTTAAAATGCCCAGTCTGCAGAGTTCGAGTTAGAACGAGTAGGAGACGACGAGGCATAGTTACCCATTTCTCAGCCACCTTTCACCAGTAGGTTACCTGTTTAACCTACTAGAGTATTTTTCTACTCCTCTAGTGTATAGTAGCTCTGAATACTCTTTGGGATTTATTGTAATGTTTTTGGTGGTGTGCTTAGACTTTTATTGTATTTTTGAATATACGAAGTTTGTAATTATTTACTCACTTTCGTATAATTGTGGGTTGATTTGGAGGATGCTCAAATTTATTTAAGAAAGTAACACTTTAGTTTTCTAGGTTAGGGTTGTCCATTTTCAAGGGAGGTTTGCTTTTTAGTAAATTTTCCTTGGAGGTGGTCCCCGCAGGACTTACCTCGGGTTTCGGGGTGGGTCCTGACATAGGCGGACTACACAGTTCGCGTGGAACACTTAGCTCGCGCGCGGAATAGACCACGCGAGCTAACTTCAGAGTTCGCGTACAAACCACTTCGCACAGACTACACAGTTCGCGCGCAGGATGATTTCGCGCGTGGAATTGACACTTCGCGTAGGCGAGATTGACACTCCGCGTAGGCGAGGCGAGCTGGCGAACTGGCTCGCGTAGGAGACTTCGCGAGGAAGCAACATGCGGAGTCCGTGCGCACCACAATAAACGTTGAAGGCTTTTACAAGTCTTTGATATGCTTCGGGCCAATCCATGTGGCCCATTTAATATAAAAAGCCCTTTTAAGGCTCGCGAGCTGCAATAGCCCGCGAAATGGAAGCTAGCTTCAGGAGCACGCGAGATGGCATCCTGTGACAGCCCGCGGGATAAGGATATTCCTAATTCCAGTTCGCATAGGAGTCTACAGTTGGCAGCGCGGAAGCAATGCCCTATGCGGAATGAAGTGTGCGAACTGGACATGTGTCACAAGATGGTTGGTTCGCATGGACGGAACAGTGCCCTTGTGCTATTAGGGTTTCAGAGTCCGACTTGGATTCTAATTAATTTTCTTCTGCCGTAAGTCAAACTATTATATAAGGGGGCTCGAACCCTAACAGAAAGGACACTCAAACAAACACAATACAAACTGAAACCCAGTTATCCTTCGAGCTACTCGAAAACCCTAACCCTAAGCGCCGCCGCCTAGGTTTTTCTTCAGAGCTCTCCCGACTCTACCCCGATTCCTCTCTTACCTCCCTATTGTTGCTCTGCTCGCGTCCTTCCGTGAGTATCGATTGCCTTGTGCTCGTAAATTCCTCCTCTGAGGTGGCACCTGGAAACCCCTTCCGCCTGATCAAGAAGTCAAGCGCATACAATCACCCTTTCCTCGTCCGCGAGGTGGCACACCCGCAACACTCCCCTTTTTCTTTGCTCGCTATTTACCTCTGCTCCGTGCGCTGAGGATCATGGCCAAAACAGAAAAATTGATTCGGCTTGCTCAATTTTATCCTCAAGATTTTACTGCAGTATCTCTCTTGGCTCTTGAAGATGAATTGGACACTTACATGTTTGATATGCGAAGCAATGATCTGTTTAAAGAACTGAAAGGAATTAGTGAGCTTGGAGAAAAAATGGTTGAGACATAGAAAAACCAGGTTTATCCGTTAGTTTACTTGCTCATGACATTGGCACTGATTCTTCCAGTTGCAACTGCCGCTGTAGAAAGAGCATTTTCTACCATGAAGATTATAAAAAGTGATTTGCGAAACCGAATGGGAGACATGTTGATGAACGAAAACATGCTTACATATATCAAGAAAGATATATTTGATTGTGTTGATAATGAGACCATCATGAAAAGATTTCAAAATATGAGAAATAGTTGTGGACAATTATAATTGCTTTAGGGAGGCTTGTTACTTTGTATTTTTCAAGTATTGATTTAATAATTCATATATTTTTATGTTATTTAATACAAATTATTCGTTTAGTATTCTTGTTTAAAATTTGACCATTCTAGTCATTGTTTCTGGCTACGCCACTGGATGGAGGTGTTTATTTTGTCCATTAATGTGCCACCCAAATCTTTACTCCATATGTTTCTCAAGCACAAGATTAGTGCTTATAATGTTCTGTTTGTATATAGTGAACTTTTGGAATGTATTTGATTTGATGAAGAGCGTTTGGGTTCTGTGTTTTTCTTGGAAAGAAAATTTGCTTATAATGAAATCTGGAAACAACAACACAACAATCCAAAGACTGTTAATCTTATTCTTTGTTCTCAAGCCGTCAAGATCCTTGCATTGTGATCTTCGATCAATAGTATAAGGCCGTCCTTGTGCTGTTGGAGGAGAACTTCAATTCCTCTTTGTAAAGTCGACTCATTTTATCCCTGTTTAATTTGCATGGGTACCTTATTCACTTCTGGAAGTTGGTATTTTTCTGTCCAGTTGGTGAAAAATAGTGATCGATATTAGTAGTTCCTCAATCTTTTCAGATTAATTTGGGGTACTCTTCATGTTAAAGGATAAAACTTAAAAATTTATTTTCCTCTAAAGCTTTCAAATGGAAAGACAAAAAGGACTTGGTTGAAATTGATGATCATGATGGAGAGTTGAACATTGAAAACATATGAAAGGGACTAGCAGCGCTGTAACTAAGGACTGACTATTGCTTTCGAGTATGAAGTTTCCTTCCTAATTCCCCTCTCAAATCGTAAGTTGGAAAGACAGCATCGAAGTTGAAACTAGGTACAATATTATAAACTTCTGACGTTTAGGTCAATTCAAATATTTGTATGCAATTTCCCCATCATTTCACTCCCAAATCACAATCAATAGAAACATAATATATAGCTAGCTAATTAATGGGTCTACTAGCTTCATGTGATGTGCTTATTTATATATCCTATTGATGCTTCTCCTGGAATCAGATATTATTCAGCATATGACCAATTGGATACAGACAAAGGCCTCCTTTTGATTATTCAGCAATATATAGCTAGCATATAAACCCTTTTGCCTATAAACCAATTTCATTAATGAAATTTTTTGAGTATATCCTAGATATTCCCTAAAAAAAAACAAAGACTTTAAACCCTTGTAGTGAAAACCTAGCTTTGAGTATATCTTAGATATTCCCTATAAACCTTCTTGATTTCATTTTTCTTTTAAACCCTTGTAGTGAAAACCTAGCTTTGAGTATATCTTAGATATTCCCTATAAACCTTCTTGATTTCATTTTTCTTACTCCATGCTTATTTTCTGTAAGAGAATCAAAACTAAATAGGGAAATAAAATTGGTACCCGTTTCTCACAAACCACAGCCGGCGCCGATATACACTTTTCAATAGTGATCCATCTACATTGAGGCCTCTGAGGGTAAAATTTGGGGTGCTAAGGTTTCTTCTAATGCACTACTGTACGTAGAACTAAAAATAAGTACGCGTATCCGATCAAGATCACAATATTTTGCGCAAAGTCAACAAGGTCTACAAATTAGACTTGAAACTTTGGTTCAATAAGTCATCCATGAAAATAAAATGAATAAGTAGTCAATTAGGAACCCCATGCCAATTCATATTTATATTTTGGCTGTTAGAACTGCATTTCTAAAAACTCCTTCAAGAATAAAACTTCATTCTTAAACTCGATCATCTTTCTCCACTATCATTTTCTGTAGTGATCAGAGAATAATGTAATGAAAAGTCTTAAACATCTACACCTAGTGTTTGATGGCTTTGATGGCCTTAAAACGATGATGTCATCTTATAAAAATAAACAACTTGGATGGATTAATTAAAATTTAACGGGTGCCTCATGTGAATTAATTAATTTAACAAGATGCACTTGGTTCTTTATATTTAGCTTTTATTTTGTTTTAAGAAAACAAACAAAGAGGGAGAGACATGAACCGGTACAACGTGAAATTGAACATTTGATCTGTAAGTAAATTCTTCAAAACTTCATGCATGGTTATTACTTGGTATTTGGCTTCATGCATGATGCATCATTCATGTAATTTGTCTGTACTGCAAAACTGTCGTCGGCAAAACATTTGTATTTTCATTTCTGTGTGTATAATTATATATACATACATTTGTATTTTCATTTCCTATCCAGAACGAAGTTTCGTTATGAAATTAAAGTGTGAATGTCTTTATTTGGTTAATTTTTCGGTCACATACATATATGTATGTATGTGTGTTTGGTTATAGGGAGGGGTTCTAATGGGAACCACTATGTGAACGACGAGTTGAGTACTTCTCATTAATCGTTTAATTACATCCACTTTTCAATTACATTTTTCTATCTCAATCGTTCAGTTTTTAGGTCTATATTAGTAGATCATTTCTACAAATTTTCAGCCAAATTGGTGATCATTAATGGATCGAACTAAATCAAATCAATGGACGATTCAAATTTGTCAAACATGAGCCGTTCAAGTTTATAATTGGTAAATTGCATTTATGCATGCCTTCAAAATTTTCAATTTGGATGAAAATTTGTAAAGATGATGTACTCATATATATCTATAAACTAAACGGTCAATCGAGATGTAAATATACGATCAAAAAATAGGTGAAACGATTAAGTTTTTAACTAGTTTTCAACTCAGCGGGTCTCGATAGTTAGAACCACTGCTAATAATCCTTATAATTATATATAGACACGCACAATTATATATATAGACAACACGCACATAAGTCTTGGATTATTATGATATCGATCTGAGTAGGAGTAGCTGTCAAAAATCCCCACCACAACTGTCCTCACTTATCAGAAACGAACATAAAATTATCAGCTCACACCCCACCTGGCCCAACCCAACACAAGTGCCATTTCCATAAACGCAAAGCAATCCGACGTCTTCATGGTGACGTCATCAACCCCTCCAATGCTCAACCGCCACGTAGCAGAGCTGATATGATGAAGACGACGAACCTTCATAGCTTGCCTCCGGGAAAGTGTATGCGAAGTTGCAAAGGTTTTGAGAAAACAATCGGTATATATGAGTGTGCAAAGCTAAGCTAACAAGCTAGCTAGTATTATCACCACTTTCTTCAGTTGACTCAACAATTAGTTTAGAGTGGATAGTTCATCTGGGGAGTCATGGACTCAAACCCTAGCTGGATGAACTGCGGTCAGTTTGGAGAGAATCAGCTGGATCAGAACTCGATGGGTTTCGATGAGTTATCGGAATATCTCATGCTCGATTACAGGGTCGATGATTATCAGGATTCGTCGTCGCTGATGAGCATGATATCGCCGGAAACATGTCATGGTACTGCTGCTGGTTGTGGTTCAAGTAGTGCAACATCAAGAAATTCCAGCACTAATATGCAAGTGGAATACATACCTTTTCAATTTCTTAATTTTACTTGGAAAATTAAGCTTGATGTTCTATAGCTAGTAGTCAATTCTTATATGATATGTTTCTGTTTGTGTAGAAATGCGGCAGCGATGAAGAACAGCAAGAGAGAAGGGGGTCATGGCCATAGGGTTGCATTTAGAACAAAATCGGAGCTGGAGATCATGGATGATGGTTTCAAGTGGAGGAAGTACGGCAAGAAGTCGGTGAAGAACAGCCCAAATCCCAGGTAATTATTCTTTTATATATAAAAATAAAAAATAAAAATATTAGAGCAACTTCAACTTTGGTTGAAGTTCCAAGTACTGAGAAGATCGATCATGTTTAATTTTTCTTTTCATTTTTCAATTATTGATGATCTTTACAAATCTGACCATCTGAGATCGAGAAGCTGAAGCAAACTAGCTCTAACCTTGAACACGTACACTAGCCAGCTGCAGTAAGCATTAACTTGATGAAATATTCTTTGTTAAGTTCTGCATAATTTCTATATTCAATCTGAGAGAAAAAGAGAGAGAGGCTTCTATCATCGACCTGCATCAGGTACATATCGATCAATGATCAACAACATAGTGAACATACACAGACGTAGGTAATCACAGAGTCATGTCTAGTCAATAAGCTTGTCATTTTGCTCTATTAATCCAATAGATCGATGATATGATACTTGTGGCTTGCTTTGATTCGAGACTCGTGATATATCTCTCTCTCTAGCTCCAAAACGTCTATTCCAATGGGTAGGGACGACCACGTACTATTCATATAAGATCATACTCAAGTTGGCACACTAGACACTAGCTCGCAGCTAGCTGCATTTCGGCCATGATTATTATACAAAATTTGTTTTAATTAATCTGTATCGATGTCTTTGTCCAAGAAATTTGCATGTATGTCATTGTTTTCCCTTCAAAGTCGACGTTTATGCCAAATTCCAGTACTCCTTCCGCAGCACTTACCTAGTTACCTAAATGGTTATATGATAGATTTCACAAATTTAGACCTTAAAAGGGACTCAGTTTTTATGAAAATTGAAGGAGAAGTATTTGACCATTGGATTCTCTTGCATAGATAATGCTTATTAAATGTTGGATTTGTCTGCTTACTATATGAGTAAACGATTTATGTGTGCCCTAACTGCTTTTGTTCCAAGATTTTGATATATATAAACTATTCGGATATATTATTAGATTGCATTAAGAAATGTAAATTGTATTGCTTGCTTAAAATAGTCTCCCCCCTCGTAGTGAAGTTACACACTGCTCTGAATATATGAATGGATAATGCTAGCTTAGCACAGCTTCGAACATCTAGATGGTCGTTATTAACTTAAAGATGTCTTGAGAGAGAGTGAGATTTGCTTACATATGTTTTAAATCTTCTTGATCGATCGAGGAGGCATATATATAATTAGTGTCTGTGTGTGTGAACCTACGTGCACTCTGGAGAACACATGAGGCATTTCCAAAGTGCTTAAATTAAGCTACTTAATTGGGGGATTTGCCTCCGCGTTTCATTCTATCTCATTGCCATAAAGACTATATGGAACTACCTAACGTTCGTTTTCGGTAGGATGTTTTTTGTTGCATATTAGTTTTTGTTTATCTGTCTGTTAGAGCTTCTTATCATTTTGGTAACTTTTCTTATTAAGGAGTTAGGCTTAATGTCCTTTCTTTATTTTTGTATTCTTCTATTTTTCCTTTTAAATAAAACTCAATAGAGGTTTGGGCATCTAGCCCGTCCTCTGTTAAAAAAAAAAAAAAAAACCTCACTGAAAGAGAACCTAATTCAACTAAGCTTTACATGAATTTCACCCATTTGAATCGTTTATCTAGGTGGTTATTTCTTGAGTTAGAGCTCTTAACTACGTAGTTTTAGGGCTTTTGATTAGCATGTTTACGTGAGAATTGCGCTATGAGATATATATGGGTGGCTCTTTCTATGGATATCTAGCTACATGTACTAAATATGCATCTTGATTAATGGCCACTCTACTAATATGTCATGGTATTTTCTGTCACTTATTTGTCTAATTAATCAATTAATTATTGAACATTTTGTATCAGAAATTACTACAAGTGCTCAAGTGTGGCCTGCGATGTAAAGAAGAGAGTAGAGAGGGACAAAGAAGACTCGAGCTATGTGATTACCACATACGAGGGAATGCACAATCATGATACCCCTAATTGTGTGCAGCTGCATTTCAATCCTGCTTCACTAGTAGTGGATGTGGATCCCAACAACATTTGGACTACTACTTTACGAGCTTCTTCGCAATCTTCTGCTTCTACATAGATCCATCTATTATTTACTAGCTCAAATAATCATAAGCAGCCAAGGATTCAGAGTAATATATATGGCATTTCTTATTTTCATATGCGACCACCTGATGGGCTGATGATATCTCTTCGTGTGTTCTGCGTCACACTTAAAGACGTTGGACTATTACTCAAACCAAGCTAAGAGATATATATGTGTAAAATATACCCAAGTGTAACAAAGAGTAGTCAGTAAAAAACATAAAAATGACGCTTCCATATTATAGAGAAAAAGTTATAGAGAAATGAACTCTCACTAAGTAGAAGTTTATAACTAATTGATCAAAGGAAATACATAATGACATATGCACCAAATCATTCTAAAAAAATTAAAGTAGCTAAACCATAATATGTGGTTTATGCAAACTGCAAAGCATGCATATGTTAATTGTTAAACTTAACTTTTCGTTTCCTTTAGAGCAAAGGGTTTCAAAGACCCAGGTCATAAGCCATGTAGAGTGTCTATGAAAATAGTGGTCTCATTGATGAGTTCACTATTGGAATTTTTGATGTGATATTTCAAAATACAAAAATTATTTGTTAAGTTTAATTGTAGTCAATTAATTGATGCTTTGATTTCCAACATAATTTTTATTCTATAAATACATCCGTTAAAATTGTAACACATATTAACTATTTCTTATCAGTTACAAAGACCAAAGTTATGATTATTGAGCTCATTATCATGACTCGTAACCATTATTCTTTGTTGAGCTATATATATATATATATATATATATATATATATATATATATATATCCCTGCCTCATGACTATGATATAGATAATAGTTGTACATTATCATCAAAATCATTCTCCTCATTGGTCGTCTCATTCTACTTGGTCATATGCTCTCAAATTTATTTTTCAAATGCCAAAGGAAGTTATCAAGCGGTTCTAGGATCCAAGTATTGCGAGTGTACGCTTACAAGGATCAATGGTTATTGTACCCTAGAGGGTAGGCGCCATAAACCTATTACACCGAGACATTGTCTCCGAATGGCGAAATCCACTCTTAAGGGCAGTGTTTACACGCCTCAACCTTAAACATTTACCAGATATTAACATCCTTCAACCAAAATTTCCAACAATCTTAAGAGTAGAATTCGTTGGTGGATGTTTCCTTGTGGTAGAAACTTTAATATAAAGATAAGTCTTCTACTACTAGTCTAGTATATTACTTAATATTTTTACGAGGTTACTATCATTTAGAAGAGCTTTGAAAGCTTTTATTCTAAACCCAAAAGGGTTGCTTTTAATTTATTTACTGATAAATTATATTGGGCTCTCGTATTATATAATTGTCATCATGTATGCATGATCATTATATTATTTGCTTAGTATCCTTTTATCTATTGATACTACTTACTCTGCATGGTTACAATAACATGTGTGATATTATGATGATTGAACAACTTGTAACATATCACATATGTTACAATGTAAATGTGATTATAGTCTAAATGTTATATGAGTAAGTATTAAAACGGGCAATTATTTCTTAGTAATGCGTGCGGTAATTATAATTTATGTTGCGTGTTATTATTGAACTAAACTGACATTGGTTTTTATGATTGAAGGAAAATAAATATGATTGCCTTGAGGATATGGTTATCATTAATACAGTTGCCTAATTTTATATCGTGGGTTACTCGGTATTTGCTCAGTTAATTGGCTCGGTACGTTGCCATAAAGATTTCTGGTTGCCTTTTGAATTTGTGTAGCCTTTTGAAATTGATGGTTACAAATCTGGGGGTGACTAATGTCATCTAAAGGTACAGATTGGTACATGCCAAGATAGTTACCTAAATAAATGTGAGTGATACTGTTACGTCAGTATATATGAGTTTATGGCTATCAATCATACCCAAAAATGTAGGGGTCAAAAAAAAACAATGAAATGTTGGCTCTTATGGTCCAATAATATTGGATAACGTACTGAGAATCCAATTGGGATTACTTATTCTCGAGAATATTCAATAAGTTTCATATGTGAGAGTTGATTTTGGCACATACTCTTACAACCACTACGCTAAAGACCAAAGCTAGTGGTTAGTACATGGAGGGGGATGAGACTTATGCCTATAACAAAGGTCAAGAGTGATGTGATAGGAGCATAAATATGCAACGATATAATGATTAATTCATCTTTTTACTTTGTTAGTTTATCGTATTTTCCATTTAATTTAGTTATTTTTATGTTTATTAGGTGTTTTGGAGCAAAGAAGGGAATATGAAGATTAAACCTACTGAAAATTAAACCTAAGATTATTATATACAAGTGATGAACATACTTATGCAACACGTAACACGAAAAACCATCTAAAACACATAACAACTTCATGCAAGGCCGAGCAACAACGTTCAAATTTTCCTCGACTCTAACCAATTCCGATTCTAATTAGAGCCTTTGCGGTTATCTAATTGTTAAGACTCCTCAGGTATTTAGAACCATCTTTGCGCTTGATCCTAAACATGAATGCTAACTCATTTAAAAACACGTTGTGTAGAGATTAAACAAGAAAACACTTTAGCACATGAATCAATCGGAAACATGATCTAAGGCATGGCGTCACTCATCCTATTAGCATGCAAATTATCAGAATTAAATCCGCCCTAAGTTAATAACAAAGACCAAGACAACTTTGCGTATGAATCGATCCAAAATTATTATGGTAGATGAAACCGCACCTTAAGGACAACCATGGCCGAGGCAGCCTCAAGGATTGATTTAGATGTATGAATTCATGATAATTAATCAATTAGAAATTAAAAACACATAAGAAAATTCTACTGCCCCAAAACCTTAATCACGAAATCATCATATATTCAAGAAGTTACAAATCAAAACATAGAACAATCAAAGATCACAAAGAAATCCGAAAACCATGTTTGATAAATAAAACCAAAATCGAAAAGTATATTACAATAGAGTTCGAAACTAAACAGAAAATAATACAAGAAGCCATGAGAAAATCACACTTTTACAACCTTCGAAGATTCGGCAAGTGTGGGGAAAATCGGTGGAAGGATGGAGTGATTCTTATGGTTTGTGGTGGATGAATCGGCTAAGTAATTTTCTGTATAGGGTTTGGTAGAGTTTCGGCTATGTAATTGCAAGGGTAGAGATGATCCCTCCTGCCCTTGAAGTCATGCTTTATATAGAAGAAAGACCCTAGAGAGGCCGGCCACACAAGTGAAAACTGAGTTGGTTTAGGTTTCCCTAGTTTTTCTCAATTCGGCCCAATGACCTCTGTCTGATGATTTCGTCATACTCCCTCTAAAAAATCGATATTGAGGTGATTTCAATTGATTTGGAAACTAGACTCTTGTAGCTCTCTATCCATATCTAGCACGTTTTCTAATTCATTGTGAGCTATCCTGGAAAACCCTTTGAAGTTGTGAGACGTGCACAAGAATTTTCCCGAAATTAATCAGGAATTTCAAGACTTGGACATTCCTTGATATTCTGCCGAATTTAGATCTTCTTCTCCATATTGGACTTGGTTTGGACCTCTCCTTTCATGGACTAGGCTTCATGGATCAGCTGCTTTGCTTCCCGAGGTCCATCAGGAACACTTCTCTCGGCAGGCAATAGGTTACTCTGTTCTGGCAGTCTAACCTTCTGGCAATGATTCCGGCATATCTCCAATTCTCCTGATTCTTTCTCCCATGAACTCTTCTACATGTCACCTAAGTATCAGAGAGAGTTAACTCAATTTGTGACAATGTAAAAGCTTTACAAAATCATAAGAACAACTCTAAGGCTCCACAAATCAGCTTTTGACAAATTTCTATATCGTTCCTCTATGTTTAACACGTTTTACACACAACTCTACCAAAAACTTTCGACTCTACATTATAACTCTATTCTACAACAATAAGAGATAATCAAAGTACAAATGGAGGTAATAACACATTAAGAATGTCACATTTTATGCTTCTATCAACTACCTCACATTTATCCTTTGCTAGTCCCTTAGCAAACTAAATACAAGACTCTACTACAAACATTACTAATGCCCTTAAACAAATGTCTCAGAATCTTTATTATGCATAGCTTTCAAATTTGAACATTTGAGTGTAAACACGTAAATTCCAAGTTTCATAAAACATGTATCATGGCATGAATAAGTAAGAAGTGAGAACGAATAGCATGAATACACAAGGTCAACCGATCCTCCTCACGATGGCATACTCTCTCATGGTATTCACTCATAAGTATATGCAAGAGAACAGATTGTAAGACAAGAAATAGCTTGCATATTTCATCAAATAAAAGCACTTTGTGAATAAAATTTTCTGGAAAAACCTCATCTAACAACTAAGTGCAAGAATGGACCAAAACCATATGCTCAACTCATGAGAAAATCTCCACAAATCGAAGTTAGTTATCTTAAGAATCATGAATCAATCTCAATAATGGTCGTAATGGGGCTCGGTTGCATAGGGTAGGAATTTTTAGGATAAGTGGTTCTTTAATGTCACGCCCCGGTTCTTAAGTTATTTTACGGTTATTTACTTTGGAAAAATTTTGGTCTTTTACCGTTTTAAGTAACCGTTTACTATTTAAGACTCCAAAAGTTGACTTTTGCTCCTGTATGGAATTTGGGAAAACTTTCTTCATGAAAGTCGTAGAGGATGTTGTTACGAGTTCGTAGACATGCTATGCGTTAAAATTGGAGTTAGCATGGAAAAGTTATCAATTAAAAATGTAAGTTTTATTGGGGTATTATTTTGGGGTGTTAAATTTTGGAGTTGAATGGTGTTTAAGTTGGACCGGGCCGTGTGGTCAAAGCCCATTTTTTTCCCTCTCTCTTTTCTCTCTCCTCCCTCCCGATTCTCTCTCCTCCCACCCGGTTTTCCTCTCTCTACACCCGGAAACTTTCCGGCCGCCGTCCGGCCACCACCGACCGCCAGACCGGTCCCGTTCGGACCCCCGCCACCTCATCTTCCTTCCTGGGCTGGTGGCCAAGCCCCTAACGCCGCCGTGAAGGAGCAGCTGAGCCCGAAAGCCCCGGCTGCCGTGGTGGTTTTCTCGCCGGAGCTCCCTCTTCCGGCCACCATAGCCAGAGCTGCTTAGCTCGTTGGAAAGCTCTCCTCCCGTGCGTTCATCCCTCCAAAGGACTCCCTCCCTCTTGAGCTAGGTAAGGAGAAATCGGAGAATGCAATTCTAGGGCTTATTAGGTGTTTTCGTTCGATTAGCATAGTTAGGTTTGGAATTGGTATTTGTGCTAGTTAAGAAAGTTGTAGAGGAGATTGAGAGGAAGATGCTGTTAAAATTTGGTAGCTATTGCAGGTCGCCAGAGTCGGCCGCCAGCGGCGCCGCCGCTATTTTGGGAAATTTTGTGGTTTTAGATGTAGAATATTAAGGGGATTATGATGTGAGTTTTGGAATTTTTAGAGGAATTTTGGATAGGTTTGGGATTTTTCGAAGTTTGGTATTTTAGCCGTTAATTTGGATAGAATCCGGCCGTTAGATTATTGTTGTTTCGGCCGTAGAATGTGGGTTTAAGGCCGCTGATATTTGTGGTGAAGTTTGGACGGTATCAATTTTAAGATTTGCAAAGTTGGGCAAGAATGAGAGTAGATAATGCCACATTTAATTTTGCCTATTTTTATATAAGCGTTGGTATATAGTTGAGGATTTAATTATGTTCTTGGATCAGGACACGAGGAAGCTCGAGCAGAAGAGGCTTCAGACCGACATCAGGCTTAGGCCTAAATTGTGAGTGGACTATTGGTTTAAATAATGTGCATGCAATTGTTTATTTGGTTGGACCATTTGACGTCATTTTTATTTGACGATTTTACTCATTGTGGTGAGTTACCGAAAATGAGATTTTCGGTAAATTATAATATATTTTTAAGGAGAGTATGTATATAAAAGCTAGCTAGCGATATGTGTCTGTCCACCTTAATGACATAGTATATAACTGCATTATGGTGTGACATGAGCATTGGACGCAAGCGTAGTAGCCTTATATGAGTGTTTAATTCATATAAGGGGTATGGGCACATATTTATACAATCGTCTGTCCACCTTAATGGCGTAGTGTATCACCGCATTAAGGCGTGACGTGAGCGTTGGACGCGAGCGTAGTAGCACTATATAGATTATTATTAATTTATATAGGGAGTATGGGCGAGTGTAAATATATAAATATATATATATATATATATATTAGCCTGAGAGCCTGTATTTTGATATATATAGTTTTGAGCAGTAGAGGCTCGATATTTATAACGATAAGAGAATTATCGTTTAAGACATGCATTCGTTTTCTTGAAAATTAAATTGGGAAAACATAAATGTTAATAAATATTTTCTTTATTTATTTTTGTCCACTCACTCTAATTATTGTGAATGTTTTTCCCCTGGGCTCTTCGTTTTAAAAATGCACAGTCTGCAGAGTTCGGGTTAGTACGAGTAGGAGACGACGAGGCATAGTTACCCATTTCTCAGCCACCTTTCACCAATAGGTTACCTGTTTAACCTACTAGAGTATTTTCTTGCTCCTCTAATGTATAGTAGCTCTGAATACTTTTTGGGGTTTATTGTATAGTTTTTCTGGTGGTGTGCTAAGACTTATGTTGTATTTTAGAATATACGAAGTTTGTAATTATTCTCATATTCGTATAATTGTGGGTTTGATTTGGAGGATGCACAATATTATTTAGGAAAGTAACATTTTAGTTTTCTAGGTTAGGGTTGTCCATTTTCAAGGGAGGTTTACCTAGCTTTTCGGTGAATTTTCCTTGGAGGTGGTCCCCGCAGGACTTACCTCGGGTTTCAGGGTGAAATTCGGGGTGGGTCTTGACAGTTGGTATCTGATCTTTAGTTTCATTTCCTACCTCTTTGATACTACCATATTTGTCTAAGAAGCACGTAGTTTCTATAGAGTGGTGATCCGACCGCGGCGGATTTACTAGCATTTTATGCTTTGGATGCTATGTGTTATTGGGTATGTGTGATAGTTTTGTTAGTCTTGTGGTCAGACTTTTTCTGTTGGTCAGCAGCAGCAGTTTTCTGGGTGCTTTGAGTGTGGTAGTCTGGACCATTTCAAGAGAGATTGTCCTTTATTGGCTCAGAGGACCACCCCCACTCCTACTCAGCCAGCCGGTCAGTCTGCAGCCAGAGGCTCCAGTAGTGGTACTTGTGGCAGTTCAGCAGCCAGGGGTGGCTCCTAGCAGGGTAGTGGTCAGCGTGGACGTCCCATGACTCGTGCTAGACTTCATGCTATGACTCAGTAGGAGGGTCGTACTTCTCCAGATGTCTTCATTGGTACGTTATTAATTTTTGGTCAGCCAGCTTTTACTTTAATTGATCCCGGAGCCACGCATTCATTTATGTCTAGTAGATTTACTCTCCATGTCAATGTGCCATCATCGTCTCTTCCAGGCGAGTGGCAGGTGTCTTTACCATCCGGTGAGGTGATGAGAATAAATTGGGTGTTTAGTGGTTGTGAACTATTGGTAGAAGGGACTAAGTTTAAGGCGGATCTAATCCCTTTAGATATTGTGTAGTTTGATGTGATATTGGGAATGGACTTTTTAGAGGCTTATAGAGCTATGGTAGATTATTTCCGGAAAGAAGTGGTGCTTCGAAGTCTAGATGGTTTTGAAGTTGCATTTCAAGGAGAAAGAGATGTTATTTCGAGTTGCTTGATATCAGCTATTACTGCTAGGAAATTGTTAAATAAAGGCTGTCAGGCATATTTAGCTCACATTGTGGATACAAATCATCTCAAATTTTTTGTGGTAGACGCTCTATGTGTCTAGTACACCTCTGTAAATTTTCGTATTTTTCTTAGCATTCTAGGTTAGGTTTTTCTTTTATTTTTCGACTGTCGTTCAATAGAAGCTGCAGTCACGTTTTGTGACATTTGTTGAAGCTTTTAGTTTAATTTAATTTTCTGCGGGAGACCCTTATTTCTCTATATTACAATCGATAAATTTGCAGGAGAATAAGGAAAATAAATAGCTTTTAATTTAGCTATCAATTTTATGGCGCCTTGTCGCCGAGGATTACTTTAAATCTAATAGCTTCTTTTTGTTTTGTGTTTGTTTCTTGTTGTGTTTTAGTTTTTAATTAGTGTTCTTTGTTCCTCTTTTAAGGTGAATGCACACTCGAAGGAATATGCAAGGAGAACTTACCCCTTTGGATTCGGAGATAGAACGCACTTGTAAGTTGAACAAGAAGCAATCGAAAGATTCTCGGTTGTCAATTGAAGACATAACGGCGGGTTCTACTTCTTCACAAGAGGAGGAACATGAGCAAATACCATCACCTACACATTCAATTCACGAGGACGAGGAAGAGAAAGTAGAGGAACCGTCAAAAGCTAAAATGGCATTGAAGGATTCCTTTGTCCCAACCGCTACAGACTCTCCATCATGCATCGATTACGCACCATCGGACAATCATTCGTTTTCGATCCCTGTGCAGTTACTTGGACAATTTCCCAAGTATACGGGTTCACCATCTGAGGACCCTAATGTTCATATTAGGGAGTTCTTGCACATATGCAAACTGCAAACTATAGCAAATTTGCCTCCTGAAGGGCTTAAGTTGCTTTTGTTTCCCTTTTCTTTGAAAGATGATGCTAAATGTTGGCTTTACTCTTTGCCTGCAGGTATCATCACTACATGGGATGGAATGGTCAAGAAGTTCCTGAAACAATTCTTTCCAGCCCAACTGACAAAGAAACTGAGGAGGGAGATTCAGAATTTCACTCAGAAAGATTGTGACACCTTATATGAGGCGTGTGAGGAGTTCTAAGAGCTACAAAGGAAGTGTCCCCATCATGGTTATGACTTGGATGACTTGGTGCAATTTTTCTATGATGGACTGGACACAAGTAATAGAGTCATGGTGGACTCAGCTTGTGGATGCACATTCATGAACAAGACCGGTCAGGAAGCATACAATCTCATTGATGACTTGGCTGACAATAACAAGCAATTTAGCACAAGGGACAAGCGACCTAAAGGTCGTGGAGTATATGAGGTTTCATCATCATGGAATCAAATGGTGGCAATGGAGAGAAAGATTGACATGTTGGTTAATGCCATAGGCAATGGCTCTAAAGCATCTCCTCAGGTATGCTCTATTTGCTCTTATTCTGACCATACTACTGATAGATGTCCTATGTCTTCTTTGTCTGAGGAGCAAGTGAATTATGCAAGACAACAAAGGCCTAAATATGATCCTTACTCGAACACGTACAATCCCGGATTGAGAGATCACCCTAACTTTCGTTGGAGTAACAATGACAACGTGCTTCGACCTCCTTAAGGTGTATACAATGGACCACCTAGATTTCAACAAGGATCAAGGCAGCAACCATACCAACAAGCTTCACCTCAACAATCTTCAAGTAAGTCTCTAGAAGATGCGCTTAAAGAGTTGGCCCTCAACACCACGGCATTCCAAAATGACACCAAAGCTTTCATGCAAAGAACAGAGACTCAATCTCAACAACATGAACAAGCTATCAAGAACTTGGAGAGGCAAGTTGGGCAACTTGCAACAGTATTGCAAACGAGACCTCACAGTGTTCTTCCTAGCACAACAGTTCAAAATCCTAAGGATGGGAGCATGTCTGAGCTTAATGCAATCACTTTGAGAAATGGAAAACAATTGGAGGAGCCCACTAAGCCTCACAAGATATCGAAGAGTGGTCAAGACAAGGAGGAGGAGCTGGAAATCTTCAAGTAGCTAGGGGGCTGTTGAAGCCCCTAGACATGATTCATAACATGCTTTGATTTTCAATTTGTTTTTGCAATTAATAAGATTGAGGTTTTGTTTACCGATTGTTCATCGATGAAATTTTTGTGTGTGTGCTTTGAAGGCCTACTTAGTATACAGGCTAGGGTTCTAACACTTTGATTATTTGATGCCT
Source organism: Fragaria iinumae (assembly GCA_009720345.1). Classification (NCBI taxonomy): domain Eukaryota; kingdom Viridiplantae; phylum Streptophyta; class Magnoliopsida; order Rosales; family Rosaceae; genus Fragaria; species Fragaria iinumae. The sequence goes on along the minus strand of CM019117.1, from coordinate 15,413,495 downwards.
GGGTCAATATCGGATCCCTCAAATTGTCTAGAGAAGTAATCTGTAGTTTTCACTAGCGAGTAGATGAAACCCTAGGTTTAGCAAGGCGCTAAGTTTATTGCGATACCTAGTGATTGCTCAAACTCTTTTCATGCTCATTGATCTCTGCTTGTTTAGCCTAATAAACGTACCTTTATTAGGTTACAATGTTTGAGAATAGTTTAGGTGTAGAGCACTTCCTGCCTAACGTACAAAATAAGAAAGAGTAATAGATTGTGCTCAAACGTACCGAGTCAATCTGAGCATCTTCAATTGAGTTAGTTGGTCACAAATTGGACAAAGTGTGTTGTGTGTGACTGTCAGGGGTGGATACTTCCTCCCTAGCTAGTCTCATTATCTTGATTCTCAACTACTTTGAAATCAGTTTTCAGTTTTCTTATCTTCTGTCCGTCATTTTCTCGTATTTTATTTTTCCTATCAAATCAACTTGAAATCATCTCAAATTTTGTGTACTAGACGCTCTGTGTGTCTAGTACACCTTTGTAAATTTTCGTACTTTTCTGAGCATTCTAGGTTAGGTTTTTATTTTATTTTTCGACTGTTGTTCAATAGGAGCTGCAGTCACATTTTGTGACATTTGTTGAAGCTTTTAGTTTAATTTAATCTTCTGCGGGAGACCCTTATTTCTCTATATTAAAATCAATAAATTTGCAGGAGAATAAAGAAAATAAATAGCTTTTAATTTAGCTATTATGATGGTAACCCAACCTATTCATATGGGTAATAACAAGTCGCTTGTTGATATGTGGTGCACTATCAAATTAAAAATTTAGAGTCTATCCCTATGATGTAAAGATAGTGCTTTAACTAGAACGTATAAGAATGAACTTTGTTCTTAATGAGTGCCATAGCCCTTACATTTGGGTGGTGTGTTCGATTCCAGTACACACTTGATGGACTCACCTATATGAGTGTGGAAGTGAGGCCGCTTCCTATGAGACTTGGGCAAGTCTTCTAGAGCACTCATGAATATCTAGGTTGGGGTGCATGGCCTACTCATGCCCACCCGTGCGCAGGACAAGCTTGATAGAGGTTCAATGTGGATATATAGTAGCTCTCTGATGCACATCGAGAAATTATTGTTCATAGAAAATTTCATTTTCACCAAATTTCTGTGTGTCATGGCTATCTTATCCTTTGGCTGGTTCATAGTCGAAAAGACACCTGTTCAGATGCATTGTACTCTCACTTACCTTTGGCACTCTTCCGTTTCTCTCATTTTATTCGAATTTTTGCATTTTGAAATATGTGGGGGATTATTGGAATTTTTGATGTGATATTTCAAAATACACAAATTATTTATTGAGTTTAATTATAGTCAATTAATTGGTGCTTTGATCTCCAACATAACTTTCATTCCACAAATACATGCGTTACAATTGTAACACATTTTAACTTTTTCTTATCTGTTACAAAGATCAAAGTTATGATTATTGATGCTCATTATCATGACTTGTAACCAATATTCTTTGTTGAGCTATATATATATGATGAAGGATAAACTGTAGAAACAAAGAGATAGCAAGAGAATTATCATCTTATTCATTGATATGAGCCCTTTATATAGGGAATTACAAAGTACCAATATGGTAATGATAAGGAACACATAGTCCTACTCTAACTACATATCCTGGTAGCATAAGGCCAAGACACACATATGGAATATCCTAGAACACTCCCCATTGTGCCACGTGCCGGTATGCCGGTGGTGCTGATATGTCGCCTCGTTAAAAACCTCGTCAAGGAACAAAAACCCTGTGGGAGAAAAACTAAACATTGATCGTAGGAGAAAAAGAGTACAATGCACCCTTCACATTCGATAGAGACATGCATGTGCTAGACTCCCCCTGAAGTTCGCACCTCCCCCTGATCTTTACATCAATCATAGGGCTCTTCCTGATTTTTACTAATCACGGAAGTTTCAATACCTTAGCATGTCAATGCTCTTTAACATGTCTTTAAATGTGACATTAGGTAATGATTATCTAAATCATACTGTATTGTCCTCAAACATGATCTTTTACACTTAGATCTTGAGGAGAAGGCCGCTTGTGAACTCAACACATAAGTTCGATCGGGCAGGAAATCAGATTTCCGCGCAGCATGCCCTTCAGTTACTAGAACAGCTGTAACTTCCTCTAGAAAATACATATGAATGAACCGTAAACGGTTTTCAAAATTAGACATATTTAGATTTCTAACCGTATATTACACACATTCTGCTTCATCAGATTCTATTCACAAAGTCCCATCGAAGTTGACTATTTTGCCAAAATCAGATTCTCGGACAGATTCGTCCTACTTTACGAAAACAACAATAACTCACTCGATATGATAGGTATGATCAAATGGTTGGTGTCTCTGGAAACTAGACACATAGACCTTTCCAATGGTACTAATTTTAAAATTTTCCAGTGAGTGAGAATTCCTGTATGTCCCGTGGAATTTAACCTACGAAACTTGACAGATTCTGATTTCGCTATTGATGTGTCTTTCTTATGTAGGGATATAATAAGTCTCAACCTTTCATACCATTAAATATTGAAAAAGGAGTTACTGCCATTACATTAGCATTGTGTGGGAGCATAGCTACACTTAGCTTTACAACTTTTTATAACGAATGAGATGTCAAGTCTTTCGTATTTTGTTGAGTACATTGATGCGTCTTATTGTACTTAGATGAGAACTCCATCTCTAAACACATATTTGTCATCTTGCTTTAGACAAAACAACGGATCTTTCTTTAGAGCAAAAACTTTGACTAATCATGGGAGTATATGTAGGCCTCACTAGTTATAGAGCGCTTAAGCCGATTGATGGAAAATCATCATCAATACAGTTATCGAGTGACTTATCAAGACCGTGTCTTCCCAAGATCTTTTTCATTCTAACTTCGGATGTTGATACATATTGGCATCTCTTGATCCATCAAGAGTCCATGTAAATCCGGAATGAACACGCAAATACATAATTCACCATATCCCATCCAAATCAAGTAGAGTCCATATGCGTTTCAATACTTTTAGCAAACGCATGCTCCTGTGGTCTGGAGCCACTAGATTCGGATGAATGAAGTCCGTTTAAGATCTTCATGTATATCTCTGATCTCATAGAGATGTTATTATGACCACATTCACAGGGTGCATGTTCAGTTATTCGGAAAACTACCAAACTGATAAAGTAGTGGAGCGCAATGACATCCATTACGAGAGCATATCTCATCGTAGTCAATCCCAGGGCGTGTTAGTAAGAGACCTTGCGTCATAAGGTGAGTCTAAGCTCTTGTTCTCACTACGCTATCTAACAAAGACATAGTTGATAGGGTTTAGCTTGCGGTGTCGGCATCACCTGTCCAAGGACCCTATCTCTTTGTTAATGCTGGATCACATCTTTCTATTAGGCCAATCAACTAAGTTGATATCCATCAACAAATGGTGGTTTGATAGTAGACTTATTATCCTACGTCCTCATGTACACTAGTGTAATACTTGTAGAGATCTCTATATGGATTGGATTTGACATTGAGGCGTCCCCCAACGATAATCACAATTTTGACTTCATGAGACGGATTTGAGTATCACTGATCGATGGATCAGGTTGTGCCAAGCTCGCTTTCTTCCTAGTGCGAGAAAGTATCGAACCTAAGGGCCTCCCTCATTTTGGGGAGCCACATGGCCTTGTGACACCAATTTTTCCACTATATGGCGTCACCATATCATCATCCATGGTGATGGCGTCAAGACCAACTCCTTTTGGTCGCACCATGTCCTCTTGATAGGACATCAATCCTTGCAGACATATTTGCAGCATGTGATCTCGTCACTTTAACACTTTAAGCATTTGAGATCAAGATAAGACTTAGTGGGGACAAACCACGACAATTCACGTTGTTCCACTTGAACACTTGTGTTCTTATCCCCCTCTAACGGCGAGAATATTGTCTCATCAAAGTGACAATCCGCAATATATCTGTCAATACCCACCCAGAATTTCATCCTGAAACCCGAAGTAAGTCTTGCGGGGACCACCTCCAAGGAAAATTTACTGATAAGCAAACCTCCCTTGAAAATGGACAACCCTAACCTAGAAAACTAAAGTGTTATTTTCCTAAATATTATTGAGCATCCTCCAAATCAACCCACAATTATACGAAAGTGAGAATATAATTACAAACTTCGTATATTCTAAAACACAACATAAGTCTTAGCACACCACCAGAAAAATTATACGATAAACCCCAAAGAGTATTCAGAGCTACTATACACTAGAGGAGCAGGAAAATACCCTAGTAGGTTAAACAGGTAACCTACTGGTGAAAGGTGGCTGCGAAATGGGTAACTATGCCTCGTCGTCTCCTACTCGTACTAACCCGAACTCTGCAGACTGGGCATTTTTAAAATGAAGATCCCAGGGGAAAAACATTCGCAATAACTAGAGTGAGTGGACAAAAATAATAAAGAAAATATTTATTAACATTTATGATTTCTCAATTTAATTTCTATAAAAATTATGCTGCATGCGACAGATCAAAAACTGTCAAGTATCTGACTAGCTCCGGCTAGTCTCCAAAACTTAATAAAATACAGCCTCTCAGGCTAAAATATATATATATATACACTCGCCCATACTCCCTATATAAATTAATAATAATCTATATAGGGCTACTACGCTCGCGTCCAACGCTCACGTCACGCCTTAATGCAGTGATACACTACGCCATTAAGGTGGACAGACGGGTGTATAAATATATGCTCATACCCCTTATATGAATTAAATACTCATATAAGGCTACTACGCTTGCGTCCAACGCTCACGTCACACCATAATACAGTTATATACTATGCCATTAAGGTGGACAGACACATATCGTTAGCTAGCATTTATATACATACTCTCCTTAAAAATATATTATAATTTACCGAAAATCTCATTTTTGGTAACTCATCACAATGAGTAAAAATCGTCAAATAAAAATTACGTCCAATGGTCCAACCAAATAAACAACTGCATGCACATTATTTAAACCAAAAGTCCACTCACAAATTAGGCCTAAGCCTGAAGTCGGTCTGAAGCCTCTTCTGCTCGAGCTTCCTCACGTCCTGATCCAAGAACATAATTAAATCCTCAACTATATACCAACGCTTATATAAAAATAGGCAAAATTAAATGTTGCCTTATCTACTCTCATTCTTACCCAACTTTACAAATATTAAAATTGATACCGTCCAAACTTCACCACAAATATCGGCGGCCTTAAATCCACCTTCTACGGCAGAAACAAGAATAATCTAACGGCCGGATTCTATCCAAATTAACGGCCAAAATACCAAACTTTGAAAAATCCCAAACCTATCCAAAATTCCTCCAAAAATTCCTAAATTCACATCATTAATATCCCCTTAATATTCCACATCAAAAACTATAAAATTTCCCAAAACAGCGGCGGCCGGCGGCCGATTCCGGCAACCTCCAATAGCTACCAAATTTTAACAGCATCTTCCTCTCAATCTCCTCTACAACTTTCCTAACTAGCACAAACACCAATTCCAACCCTAACTATGCCAATCGAACGAAAACATCTAATAAGCCCTAGAATTTCAAACACCGATTTCTCCTTACCTAGCTCAAGAGGGAGCGAATCCTTTAGGGGGGTTGCTGCACGGGAGGAGGGCTTTCTAACGAGCTAAGCCGCTCCGGCTATGGTGGCCGGAGAAGCAATTTCCGGCGACGAGACAGTCGGCTGCTAGAGGCGGTTTCCTCCCGCTCGGCGGCCTCCCGCGCACAGTCACCGGCCCGGGAAGAGAGAGGAAGCGGAGGGGGTCCGAAAGGGACTGGTCTAGCGGTCTCTGGTGGCCGGACGGCAGCGGACGACCGGGAAGAAAATCCGGCAGAGGGAGAGAGAATCGGGAGGGAGGAGAGAGAAGAGAGGGAGAAAATATTTTTGGGCTTTGACCAAAACAATGGCCCGGTCCAACTTAAACATAACTCAACTCCAAAATTTAACACCTCAAAATAATACCCTAATAAAACTTGCCTTTTTAATTGATAACTTTTCCATGCTAACTCCGATTTTAACGCATAGCATGTCTACGAACTAGTAATAACATCCTCTACGACTTTCATGAAGAAAGTTTTCCCTAATTCCAAACAGAAGGAAAAGTCAACTTTAGAGTCTTAAATAGTAAACGGTTACTTAAAACGGTAAAAGACCAAAATAATACCAAAGTAAATAACCGTAAAATAACTGAAGAACCGGGGTGTGACAATAGCGGTGAAAGAGATCCCCTGACAAGGTTTCTACATAGGCGGATTAAATAGTTGGAGGTTCATATCCAACCAACCTAAGTACTTATTCATCTCAAATAACCCATCATTGTACGCAGTGGCAGTGCGATTTGGCACTTAGGGACATCTAGCCGAGCTCAAGGATTGGAGATCCGTTTCAATCATGTCGAGCGCAAGGATTGTAATTTCATGTCAATCCTCGTACACAGTCACAAGCTGTAGTACAAAAATATTCAATGATGATGGGTCGTAGATGAATAGTTAAGCTGCATGCAAATATTGCATAGCCCCAAGACGCAATAGAAAGATTGGTGCACATCAATAATGTTCGAGCGACAAGCTAAAGTTGCTTGGTCGTAGCCTCGGTGAGACCATATTGCGTGTGAACATGGGGTACAGGACACTTCAACTTATATCCCAATAAGCTTCTTTAAAAAATGGGTAGTGAGCCCGTAGAAGTATAAGCAGCATAAGTAGACGATGGTGTAACACGTGACCGGTGTGTTGACAATTCAACCAACACCATAAAGCATAAAAAGTTGTCCGCAAGTTGGTTGTATCGATCTACATAATTGGATGTACGGATGAAATATTCTCTTTTGTGTCATTTAGCGTAGGCGGGTCTCTGTCACACCCCAATTTTTGAAAGATAATTTTCAAAAATTTGGGCATGATATAACTTAAAATATTATAATCCAAAAACCTGTTTCAACAAACTTTATGAAAAACTAACTCAAGCGGAAAAGTAAATGTCACACAACTCAACACTGAGTTAAATATTACATTTCCTTATTTACATACACTTGAAAGTGAAAAAAATGAAAACACTCACATGAGTCTACAACTTTTTACCCCAAATATACATAACAGACAGTGTACAGCAAAACCCAACAAAAACCCTTCCACTAAGCCTCCGTCTCAACCCTGTTGATCCTCACTTGCAGGTATAACCCTTACACCAATAATTGGTGCACCGAGATTGTAAAATAACAAACCCAGTAAGCTAAAAAGCGCGTATGAGTAATCTAAAAAATAACATAACATGTCTCACATCCAAATATACCACAAGAGAAATTAGATCAATAATTAAAATCCACACATCCAACACATTACCAAAGAAATGTACCCATGAGTCCCAGATATTTAATAAATACCTCTCATGACCTACAACAACAATTTGTGTACCCATGGGTCCCAGATACCATAAATTATCTCCCATGACCTACACCGACAGACGGACTAGAACTCTATTCCTAACCGTAACCAATCACCCGGCCAAAGGCTTGGAACTCGTTTTGACTGTCCAATAACCAATTACCAAATAAAAATAGCATTATAATCGTAACCAATCACCCGATTAAAGACTTGGAACCCAGTTTGGCTATTTATCCAACCATCACAATATCACAACATCATAAATTATAAACTTCCACATAGATATTCCATAAGAATAATCTATCACAAAAAATAACATTATGATCACATGAACCCCAAAAATAATATATAAGGAAAACTCGTTTTATCTTACCTATGAGCCGTTGGTGATCAAGCTCATATATTTTAAAACAAATAATACCATGATATTAATTTCATCAACAAATGATCATAATAAAATTTAGTCCTAAAAAGAACCTTGGTGAGATTTACTCACCTAGAAATCCCGCTGTAAATCCCACAATACAACTTCACAAATCACCTAAAATCACACAATTAAAAACCTTAGAAACCAAAGTACTAAAGGATAACACAATACCCTTAAACTAACTCTTATCTCAAGGGAGGACAACTTCCCAAAGTCGTTGAACTCAACGACACAATAAAACTGCCTCAAATCTTTAAAACCTAAACTCAAACCTCAACCAAGCCAAAACAAATAGACCTAAGGTCCTAACATGCAATCCTTGCTCAAAACCTAGCAATACTACCTCTCAACAAGCTCACAGCCGGACGCGCCACCCCAAAACTCCCGAATTAGGAGAAACTCACAACATGAAACTTGTAGATTAAAGCATGGTGAACAACTTTAATACCTAGACGTTCAACCAGTTCAGCCGGAATCGACCGGAAAACGCCCCGAAACAACAACCAGGAAACAAAAACCAAACCTGCAAATTCGGCGCCTAAACTTGGTTTTTAGGTCACCAAAGATGTGTAAACATCTCTAGAGGAAGGAGAGGAGCAAGACTCACCTAATTCTCACCAAAAACGCCGTCGAAATCGCCGGTTTTCCGGCGATACAGCAGCAGCTCCGCAGCTCGGTGGCGGCGAGACGGCGAGCGAGGCTGCCCCAGGAGTGGAGAGGAGACCCGTGCCGACCCAACTAGACCGGCGGCGTCCACTTTGGTGGCCGGACGAAGGAGAACTAAGCCGGAGAAAAAGAGAGCGGGAGGAGGTCGGGAGAGAGGAGAGAGAAAGTGAGACCGGTTTAGGTTTCCAAAAATAACTCCCCCACATTTTTCTAGTTATACAGTTTCCAAAACCGGAAACTGACTACCTCTGACCATAACTTCCTCATACTACATCCAAATCAGGCGTGCCGCATGTCCGCGAACTCGTATCGCGAAACTCTACAACTTTCATGAAGGATGTTTTCACAAACAAACTTACAGAAAATAAAGTCAACTTTTGGTCTCCTAAAAGTCAAAACACCTAAAAAAATACTCCCGAAACTTCAACTTCGCACTACCAAATTAGAATTTCCATAAATAATCCTTCATTAATTTTGGAAATAATACAAGGAAAATGATATGAAAATCTGGGGTATTACAGTCTCACTCCTAATTAAGCTAAAAAATAGGCTTTCAAAACGAACAATAAGCATTGCAGGGGGCCAATGTGACATCGAGGGAAGGCCGGTGCACTTCAATTGTTTGAGGAATTGACCGGACGGCCTCCAGGAAGTTGGAGCCATGTTCGGGTGACGACAATATCCCCAAGGTGCCACCATTCACAACCATGACGTCACCATCATGCTTCATGGAGAAGCTAGATCCCGAATGTCTTCGTTTTGAGTGAAAGAATGGATTTCCATGAGAATTTCTCATAATTTGGACCATTATATCTCTTCCAGGATGACCGATTTGATCAAACCAAAACCTATATGAGTCGGTGTCCCAAATATCATGTTTGGCGACAACATGTGGTTCAATGTTCGAATCATAGTGACATACAGTCCACTAGATTGACTCATAAATTTCTCCAAGATGCGCTTCAGTCTGCATTCATGAGAAGGTATACACAAAAGAACCCTTGTTCATTCTCACAATGTGTTTTCAAATGAAAACTATTAGCAGGAATGTCTTTAAAGCTCAACATGGTTTGGTTGCCTCTCAAAACATAGAGGGCATCTGTGACGTTGATCATGGTACCAGAAGGCATCAAGATTTAAGCTAAACCATGTTCTTAAATGACCGGTACGATTCAATTATTATAGTTACAGAAGATTTACAAAGGCACAAAATCCAAACATAGTTGCCGGTTCCTTAGAATGTTGTGGATAGTTCCACTATCTGCGAGACACTCAATCTCTATGAGACAAATCTACAAAATGGAGTAGATAGGAGAGTAAATAGTTCCACTTGAACCATTTAGAAGGATTGAAAGAAGCTACAAAAAGCTGCAATCCCGAGAGTGTATAAAAATTTCCGCGTAGAATGACATTTACGCACTAAAACAGCCATAACTTCTTCATTAAAATAGATATGAACAAACAGCGAAAGGTTCTGAAACTAGACTCGTAGAGCTTTCCAATGATATAAAGCTCAATGTCTGGTTCGTCTAGAGCTGTTCATAAAGCTCAAACGAAGTTGGCTGTCCAGAAAGGACAGATTGCTGTTTTTCGCAGAATTGGCATGTGCGAAGCTATAAAGCTTGCAGATGGCGTGTAGGCTTTTGCCTTAGCCAAAAGTGACGTGTGTATGATCAAAACCAACTCCTTTCGGTCGCTCTAAGGTCGTAAACTCCATGACTAGTTAGCAAAAGCTCTCTGACATGAACATAAACTAACTCAGAGGACCTAGAGGATTCGATCATGATGATGATTTCCGGTTTTGATAAGTCTTCATCATCTTTTTCAAGACGGAAATTGGTTTAATAGCGTAGGGGGATCCAAAATCAAAAGCTTTCGGTAACTACAAGTCAGTATGACCAGGCATGTCCGTGGAGGGTTGGTAATGCGAGGCACACTTGAAACCACTATCTCCTTAATTTCGGACAATTCTAAGACATCACATTGAGCTTGGATGAACCTAGTTGAACAATTGATGATGGGAAATCCGCTATAGGGTAGAAGACTTAACCAGAAACACGTTGGCGATCTTCACTTGGAAGAGACTAAAATGACACAATCTAACCATGTAGATTGTAAATATGCCATGCTTCTAAGGACGATGTAAAAATGTACATCTTGTATGAAAATCAATACGAACCATAAGAGGAGAATAGTTTCATAACTTCGAAAAAATTCTTAAGGCATTCATTATTGCTAATGTGAGTATATATCGAGGTCTCGAATAAACAAAGGACATCAATACGACGTCTTATTACATATAGCTTGGAAAAAAAAAAATCAATGTCTAGCCAATGACGTCAAAGTCAGGGGTAGCTAGAGCTGAATCCGAATCTTTGAAATCTGCGATCATGAGGATGACATTATTGTCCTCATATTGATTTTTCGTACTTTTTTGTATGCATTCACAATCTGTGCAAAAGCTTGACAATCTTGAACCAGTGATCCGGAGATCCACACGGTTGCATTGTCTATGAGTGCATTCCACAATATTTTGTGGTCATCTTTTTGCACAGATTGCCATTGAAGGCTTTTGTCGATGTGGAACTTTAAAACTTTGAGCACGTGAGATGTCAAATCTCGGCATCTAGGCTTGTTAGCCTGGGGGTCAAAACATGTGGTTTAATCCTTTCCAATGAAAGATTCCACAAATACCTAGTGAAGATCCACCTTAGGCATCGATTACGTCAAAACTCAAAGGAGCAGAATGTTACATTGCTCTTGCATACAAAACCAAGCTGTTATGAGACTCGATAGAGGTCACAAACGATGCTTTTAATGGTTTGTCCTTTGGATTGATCACACACAATGCGAAAAAGCCGCGAATTGATCAAACACAATTCAGAAAAAGACCTCGGATTGATCAAACACAATCTGGAGAAAGGTCGGGGTTGATCATACACAACCCTGACAAGGAAACAAGAGTGATCAAACACACTCTTGACCCGCGAATAAAATTCCGGGATTTTGGTACCTGCACGCACAAGATCCCAAGCATAGAATGGAGATGGAGAATGGAGGAAATGATTCTATCCTCCCCGAGTTATTGAACTTAGAAAAGTTTAGGGTTTCAAAACATACCTTTCGAAACTTCAAACGCTTGAAGAAGTCGAAAAATTGTAGTCGGAGGAAATGGGAAAACATGCGGCGGTGGCGGCCAAGGGATTGGCAGCCGGTGATGTCGGACGGAAACGGGAAAACAAGTGGCGGTGGCGGTCGGACATAGGAGCCGAAAAACATTTTTTTTAGGATTTCAGAAAATAAATGGTGGGCTATTGGCTCTAGGGTTAGAACAAAGAGCAGGATAACGTGATGAAGGATAAACTGTAGAGACAAAAAGATAGCAAGACAATGATCATCTTATTCACTGATAGGAGCTCTTTATATAGAGTATTACAAAGTACCAATATGGTAATGATAATGAATACATAGTCTTATTTTAACTACATATCCTGATGGCATAAGGCTAAGTCACACATATGGAATATCCTAGAACTATATATATATATATAGGGCCCTTCCATTAAGGGATCTCTCTTTTTGACATATATGAGGGATGGGGGATTACATTAACTTTTCGATTATATTTTTGAATCTCCACCGTTCAGTTTGTTAGTCCTTATATATAGATCAATTCTGCAAATTTTCAGCCAATTTGGTGATCGTTAAGGTGTCGAACAAGATTAAATCAATGAACGAACCAAATCTGCCAAACCTGAACCGTTCATGGTTACAATTATAAATCATAGTTTTGAATGCCTTAACGATCACCAAAATTTCTGAAAATTTGCAGAAGTGATCTACTCATATAGAACTACATATTGAACGGTGGAGATGTGATTTTGTGAAAAAAGTTGGTGTAATCCCTCATATGTCAAAAAAAGGGATCCCTTAGTGGAAGGGCCCTATATATATATATATATCCCTCATGACTATGATATAGATAACAGTTGTACATTATCATCAAAAACATTCTCCTCATTGGTCCTCTCATTCTACTTGGTCATATGCTCATAAATTTATCTTTCAAATGCCAAAGGAAGTTATCAAGCGATTCTAAGATCCAAGTACTGCGAGTGTATGCTTACAAGGATCAACGGTTGTTGTACCTCAGAGGGTAGGCGCCATAAACCTATTAGACCGAGACATTGTCTCGGAGGGACGAAATCTACTCTTAAAGGCAGTGTTTACACGCCTCGACCTTAAACATTTACCATATCAAGTTTTCGACACAGGCTTCATAATCGAAGATAAATATTTATATTTTGTTGTTTTCTAGTTATTTCGGCGTAATTATAAGTAATATTATTTGTTAATAATATCATGTATTTGTATGATTTTGTAGGTGAAAAAATTCGGTGACAATATTAACATCCTTCGACCAAAATTTCCAACATTCACCGGCAGAAAACTGAGGTGACATTGTATAGTCAAGTCCGCCGGGTTACTAAATTCCTAGTTTACGGCACCATTTGGCATATCGTAAGAGTGCCTATGAATACTGTGGTCTCATTGGTGAGTTCATTGACAGAAAACGGAGGTGACATTGTATCATACAAGTCCGGCGATCCATGGATCTTGATCTATACACTTGTTCATTCAATCTTCACATATATGTTCCCATTTTTTAGGTACTTCATTTTTGATCCATTGATCTTGATTTTCAAGCACGGAAACACAAAAGAAGTATAACAATCGTCTCTAATTAACAGACAACTAACAACGTTCGCTGACTTTTTGTTAACTAGAAAACTAATCAGCTTGCACTCTCTCTTCTCTCATCCTCACTCAGACTCTTATCTCTCATTAGCTATGCGATCTCTTGATTTCTATCTTGTCGGCCAAGCTGCACGAGCTGCTTCGATTGATAATTTTGTATGGACGTTATTACAATTTTTACTTTTCTCCAATTTCTCAAATGCAACAATCGAAGAAGCTATTACATGGAGTTTAATTGATGCATTGCTCAATAACTTAAGCATCAATTCACAAGATTAAAATATTTGTCATGAGGTTACTCATTCACATAAATATAACACTTTGTAATAATGTGGTTACTCCGTCACATAAACATTATGTAACCTCATAAGAGAATCATGGCTTCTTCTCTTTTTCTGATTTTCAAAGTAGGCTGATCGATTATTCTGTCCGCCATAATGACTCAATTCCTCTGTTGTAATTAAGAACCACATTCTTATTTTCCTTGTATAATAAGGTTATTTATTAAATAAAAGCTTGCAAATGTATAGATATGAATGTTATACTTGTGTTTAAAAAAAAAAAATACAACACCGAAAAGTCTAGTTTGCGATAGAGCAGAACTCTTATGCCACCATCGACTGTCTCACAAATCTCATCATAGCACAACCATTGATTTTTCTTTTTCTTTTTTTGAAATCCAGGATACCTAACTTTACAAACCCTAGCAGAGAACGAGAGAGAAAAAGGAGAGACAATCGCAAACTTCCGAGTTTGAACACCCGTTCTCAATTTGTGGTTGTTGCTGGACGGATGCTGGAATAACAGGGGCTTCTAGGGGTCGTGGAGTGGTTCTGCTCGGAGTTTTTGATTGATATTTTGGGGTCACGTTTAGGGATGACATCTCTTGGAATGTAGGGTGGAGGCTGTAAAGTGGTGGCACACTCATCGTGGACTCCCAATTTCGGCCGCGGCGAGGGCCTTGGTTCTCTTTGGCGGCGGTACGGAGTTCAGCAATGCGGGATCCGTGGTCTTCGCGTCATGGAGTTGCTTATGTTTTCTCCCGACGATAAGAACCTCGTAGGGCTCGAGTGACTTTGAGCAACGATGGGTTGCGGCAGAGCGCGTGGGAGGAGGAGACGGCGGGGCTGGTCAAATGAGACGGCGGAGCTCATGGTCGGTGGAGACGGCGATGCTGTATAGTGGGAGATGTATTAGGGTTTAGGACCAACAACATTTTCTAGGCTTGAGCTAGGCCTTTTCATGATTCTTGGGGCTGCTATTTAGGGCTAGGGTTTCTCTTAGCTCAATTCTTTGTTTCTTTATCTTGTGTTTTTTATTTAGTTTTGTTTACGCCTAAATTAATATTTTACTGGATAGTAAATGTCTATGTAAATATTAATTATTTCTTGGTCCATGTTATACCGGCGAGCTCAAGTTTCTCTAAGTTTACAAGTGATAGCCCGCTAGTGAGACCACGCGAGCTGAGTTACAGAGTTCGCGTGCGAACTGGACTTCGCGCAGCTCGCATGCGGAACGAACTTCATGCGGAATGGACTTCACGCAAACTACATAGTTCGCGCGCGGATTTACTATTTGTCAGTCCGCAAGGCGAGATTGACTCTCCGCGTAGGCGAGGCGAGGCGAGCTGACAAACTAGCTCGCGTAGGAGACTTCGCGAGGGAGACACATGCGGAGTCCACGCGCATCACATTAATCGTTGAAGACTTTTACAAGTCTTTGATATGCTTCGGGCCAATCCCTGTGGCCCATCTAATATAAAAAGCCCTTTTAAGGCTCGTGAGCTGCAATAGCCCGCGAAATGGAAGCGAGCTTCAGGAGCACGCAAGATAGCATCCTGTGACAGCCCGCGGGATGAATTCCGGTTCGCATAGGAGTCTACAGTTGGCAGCGCGGAAGCAATGCCCTATGCGGAATGAAGTGTGCGAACTGGACATGTGTCACAAGATGGTTGGTTCGCATGGACGGAGCAGTGCCCTTGTGCTATTAGGTTTTCAGAGTCCGACTTGGATTCTAATTACTTTTCTTCTGCCGCAAGTCGAACTACTATATAAAGAGGCTCGAACCCTAACAGAAAGACTCTCAAACAAATACAAAAACACAATACAAACGGAAACCCAGTTACCCTTCGAGCTACTCGAAAACCCTAACCATAAGCGTCGCCGCCTAGGTTTTTCTTCAGAGCCCTCCGGACTCTACCCCGATCTCTCTGAACTCCCTATTTGTTGCTCTGCTCGCGTCCTTCCGTGAGTATCGATCGCCTTGTGCTCATAAATTCCTCCTCTGAGGTGGCACCTGGAAACCCCTTCCGCATGATCAAGAAGTCAAGCGCGCACCATCAACCTGTTCCTCGTCCGCGAGGTGGCACGCCCGCAACACTCCCTCTTCTTTGCTCGCTATTTACCTCTGCTCCGCGCGCTGAGGATCGTGGCCAAAACAAGTTTTTCCCTTTCTACTAATGCTCCCTTTGTTGGAAGGTGGAGTGGGATTTTGCCCCGTGTCCCTTGTTCATTTAGTCGTTACGATTAAACCCAATTATACTAGTATTAATGTACACCATGAGGTCTTAGATGGATATACTCTTGGGTTCATTTGTAACTTTTGTTGGTTCAAGTTGTATAAGTCTTACATTCTCAAAAAAAAAAAAAAAAAAAAAATGGTTGTATAAGTCTTAGCTAGGAACTTTGGTGGGGAGTCATGGTTTCATGTGTAGTCAGTGCACCACATGAGCAGTGTATGTAATAGTTGATCTTTAGATACCTTTAAGGTTTAGGGTTGTGCGTACATAGCCGATCTTTTCGATAGAGTGGGAGAGGTCGTGTATGATCTTTTCGATTAATTGAGTTAAAATAAAAAATTATTACTTTACTTTACTTTACTTGATTAATATGTTATTAAAAAAAAAATTGATTAATATTTTTGTTGTTGTTTAAAAAGTAATTCATTAAGCAACCTCGAGATCTTGCTCCGTTGCTCGGCATTCAAGTACTTAAAAACTCTACCGCGAACTTGTTCATAGAAAAAGCAAACACAAACAAAATAGTGATTTGAAGAAAATTACACAAGTTGGAGCCAAATCCCAGCTTTTACTTTGAATTCGGAACGCCTCAAGGTATTCATACATAGCCGATCTGTTAGTGGAGCTCGTCTCGGTTCCTGGGCTCTCTCTATTGGCTTCTCTGGGTCATGTTCCCAACTGGGTTCTGCGTGTGAGGGTCGATCTTGGCTTGATCTTAATGGGAAATGGATTCTAGATTGAAACGGAGGGTACCCATTTGGAGAAACTGTTCGTTTCTGTGTGTGTTTGATGGGACTTGATTTGTGGGTCTCCAAAGATTGGTTCTTTGATTTTTGAGGTGATTTGGGTTTGAAGATTTTAGAAAGGGGACAAAATGTTCTGGAGGGAACGTGAGAGGGAGAACAACAAAGAGCAAAACGGTGGTGGGCCGCCTTCTGGGCAGGTTCGAGTTCTTGTTGTTGGTGACTCAGGTATTTGTTTTTCACTTTAGTTTTTATAAGTTTTGGGTTTTGCAAGTTTTGATTTTTATTGTTTAGACTGTTATATGTGTTTAGTGATTAGTGGAAGCATTATGTATGAAGAATTTGGATCGAGAATTAGATTTGGTTAGGTTAGTATTGTTTGGGCATAGTTGTGATTAGAGTGATTATTGCTTTTTTGGATCAGATTAGATTGTTGAGAAGTATATCTGTGTTGGGGTGTGGAGAGACTCTTCTTTGAAGTGCTTGTGTAAGTAATTTGAATTAAGAGAGTTAAGTGGCATGTGAGATTGGCTTTGATGGGTGTGCTGCGCGGCATGTACCCAGTTGACGGCATGAAAGTATTCTTCGGTGAAGGTTTATTGAGAAGTGATATTGATTATGTGGCGGTAGTGGGAGACTGATCTGTTAGATTTATAGAAAATATATGGATGAGTAGCTTAGATTGGCGATGCTTTGAGCTTAATCCAATCGGTGTTGAGTAGTTTGCCATAGCATTCTTCTGTTTTATGATTCCTTGTGGTGTGGAAACAAGGGTGGGAGGGTGATGATAGTATTATTGTGGAAATGGATGGCAGAAGGGAAGGAAGGACCATTTGGTTAGGTGGGATGGGATGTGGTGTTGCAAGCTAAAGACAAAGGAGGGTTAGGAGTCAAGAAAATTAAGTCAGAGGCATATTCTCTTGGGCATAATGTAAGTTGGAGTAATTAGGGGCTGTATGAAAATGGCTGAGATTTTTAAACCTTGTAGATCCAAGTTAGTACCAGAAGAGAGATCTCCAAAGGGGTTCAATTCTTTGGTCCTTCTCGTTATTTTGAGTGGGCAATGGGGGAAGTTAGTGTTTTGGTAAGAGTTCTGGGTTGGTAACGGGATCTGATGACTTTATCAGCTAATGCTTAATACTATAATAATTTAATTTCAGTAATCTGTTTGTCAGGGAGGGGTTGGGGGTGGACTTTAATCCCATCAGTGTGGATCAGCTTTTTAATCTGTGGCAATGGATATTAGAAGTTGTTTGTTGAAAGGGGTTGCAGAAGGAAACTAAGGGCCATGTTGAAAGGGGAGATTTGGTGGGGATATCCAAGGAAAAAGGAAGGCTACGGTTCTTTTTGTCACACTAGAATAAAAAAGTAAGTACAGGAGGATTGAAAGTGGTAGAAACTGTTGCTAGGTGACCTTGGACTGACATATCTACCGCGCCAAAAGAACTGTGGGGAGAGATATTTTTGTTCTGTTTTCCTTGTCTTTATTGTTGTCTCAATCCCTGGGTTACTCTGTTTGCAAGAATGTGCAGATTGTTTTTCCTTGTGTTGGGAATTTTTTGGTTATAAGAGAATCTCCATGAGCAAGAAGCAGAGAGCTATCTCATTAGATAAACTAAATCTGGAATCTTCTAGAGCTTTTCTTAAATTGTTTCTCAAAATTACACAATGGATAGCCATTATCTTTCTTTCTTCAAACCTTGCCTTGTAATATGAAAAGCTAAAGCACTCTCTAAGGCACAAATGTCTTGGCTTTGATAACTTCTCATGGGAAGCTTTATACCCTTATTCCTTTTCTGTCAATGGTGTTTCTTTGCAAGAGTGCTGTTACGTATGGGTCATTTATTACTTCACTGTATTGATATGAACGGTAATTAACAGGATAATAAAAGGTGGAGGATGAGAGCGTGGATTATTTATGGGTGTGTCTGGATTGGGCTCCTTTATGGACATTCACTGTAGCAAACTGTAGGAATTTAGCCAATGTACTTAGCAGCTATGAGTTGATAGTTTTTTATTTTATTTTATTATTATAATTTTTTTTAATAATGTTGTGTTGTTTTTAGCGTGATCTGTAGAGTTTCTAGTAGGTGGTTGTACATTGTGGACCGTGTTCTCTGACTTCTGTTGTTTCTTTTTCCTAATCAAAGTTCTGTTTTTCTTTAATCAAGCAAAATTTCAAGATCCATATTAACCCGTGCTAGGTATATAAACTTTGCTAGCTATAGAAAACAGTTTTATTTGTGTTTTGTTTATATATTGGATGAAACAGTATATGATAGCTGAAATGGAACTGTTCTGAGCCTATAGCTTAACATTTGTGCATGTGTTGAAGTGTAATTGTATAATGCATGTATGTCTGATGATCTTTCTCCAAAACTCTGCTTTATTGTACACTATATCATGTAACTTCAGTTGTCAAGGTAGACCATCATCTTTTGATTTTGAATCATACATAGGTGTTGGAAAAACTTCTCTTGTTCATCTGATTGTCAATGGTTCTTCCACTGCCCGCCCTCCTCAAACAGTAGGATGTTCAGTTGGTGTAAAGGTAAGAACTACAGTTACTTTGTATCTTAAAGAGGGCAGAGCCATTGTTGAGAATTGAAGTCTCCTATGTCTTTACTATTATTGTTTTATCCAGCATACTACTTATGGCAATTCTGGTAGCTCGTCAAGCAGCATTAAAGGCGACGCTGAGAGAGAATTTTTTATAGAACTCTGGGATATATGTGGACATGATAGATACAAAGAATGCCGGTCTCTTTTTTATTCCCAAATAAATGGTAAGCTTAGAAATGTTATTCTGAGCATGTATTTTTTTATTTATGAAATCAACATGTATGCGTTAAACATCTTTGCCTCTCTTGGTGAATGCATGTTCTATGTATCAACAATGCAATGAGCGCCAAAAATGTTGAATAAATTTTATGTTAAATCATGTTACAATATGGTTATCACCATCATGGTTGGACACAATTTGTTAACGGTATCCGGACATCAATTCTCATGTATCGCTTCCTATTAAAAGCAACGTAACTAAAATGTTGGAAACAGATGTGAGATCTTCAATTCAGTTCTTAATTGGATTTCATGTGTAGGTGTAATCTTTGTTCACGATCTCTCCCAAAGAAGGACAAAAACTGGCTTGCAGAAGTGGGCAACTGAGATTTCTGCAACTGGGACATTTTCAGCTCCTCTGGGATCTGGAGGTCCTGGTGGCCTTCCTGTCCCATATATTGTTATTGGTAACAAAGCGGATATTGCTGCAAAGGAGGGTACGAGGGGAAGCAGTGGAAATCTTGTTGATGTTGCCCGACAGTGGGTTGAGAAGCAAGGTTTGCTACCATCGAGTGAGGAACTTCCACTGACTGAAAGTTTTCCTGGAGCTGGAGGCCTTATTGCGGTAAGTAGCAGTTTATTGTATTTTCATTTTCATTTCCCACCTTTACTTCTCGGACGTTGTCTAGCAAATGACTTATGAGAATGAAATTTGGATATGGTAACACATTATTTAATAAATCTATTGGTTGTGTTTTCTTTTGATCTGTTTGCATATACAAAATCTTAGTTGTTGATATGAGGTCCATTATCTTGACAGTATTGTCAAATTCAACCAACTGAAATTGCACAACTCTGTGAAAATGTAGTTTCAGAATCTGCTAAGTGCAGCTCCAAAATCACAATGAAGAATAATCTAACGGTCCTTAAATTAACAGCTATAAGTCCATCAAGCAGTCTACATAATTTCACAATTTTTTTTGCCTTTCTCGCCGTTAGTTCAATGTTTTCAGCCAACAATATGAGGCCAAATTTGCCTCACACAAGGTTGCTTCCCCAAAAGATGATGCCAATCTATGTGTGGTTGGATATAGAGATATGGGAGGTCAATCCACTCATAAACCTCCCCTTCCCCCGCACAAAATAACTTGCTGGACTTGGTGTGTAACTGCTTAATGGATTTTAAATTGATAGAATCTAAAGTGAGTTAATCAGACGCGGTGCTAGTCTAGGTATATCTTTAAAATATCAAATTACAGTATTTCTTTATATATTCATGCACAGTCACATGATGTGTGTTGTTTCTTGATCGTCTAAATGAATGAAAGGCAGAGCATTAGTTGAGACAAAGGACAAAATTCAGCCAAGGCCAGTAGTTTATCTACCTTAATTTGTTTTTCATATATTTGAATTACTTTTTCTTGTTATGAGATGACAACATTTTATTTTCTAATGTTTTAACTAGCAAGAGGAAGATATGATCTTCACCAACTCAAAATGCTTTTGTCTGTGACATTTGATAGATGTTTATGTTAACTCTGCTGTTTATATAATGAATAGAAGAAGATAAAATAAACATAAGGCAGTGGGCAAAATTTGAACAGGTTCTGTACCACTGTAAGGACTTGTCCAAGGTCAAATGGGTATCTTTATTCTTTCTTTATACTGTGTCATTCACTTGTGTGGATGTCATTTGTCAGGAATGGGGTGCCAAATTAGTTTCACTCTTCAGATAGAACATCTATCGAAAATTTGGATTATTCGTCCAAAATTCAAGAATATATAATCTTTCAAGTTTGCAAGTCTGTTATATTCAGTGCCAAAGTATTTAGAAAAAGTATAAGGTTAAATCTGTATTAAGTTGTAAAATCTGTTTCCTAGAAAACAATCTTTGGTACAGAATGTCAAAATCTTGATAAGATAGTTACTTCAATAATGGTTATTGTTGCTTCTCTCCCTTCTCAGTTCTATTAAAGCGTTCTCTGCCGCCCTTGTAGTTAAGTACCCACCCCCACCACTAATTTCTTTATGCTTTTGTCTATACTATTTTATTAGCTAAAAGATCAATTGCTCAAGATTTCCGATAGTTGGATCAGGGCTGTTGGATCCATTAGTTGGATCAGGGCTGTTGTTGATTTGTGGGCTAATTTTGTTTGTTTGGTTTGCACCTCTTTGTGTTTCATTGCTGGAATATGATTTGTCATCATGCTTTTTGGCACAAACATCTTGTGATGGAAGGGTTGGTAAATTGGTGAGATTCTGAATTGGTGTTAAATCAGATGTAGTTATACTAATACATGATTGTCTGGTTACAGGCTGCCAAAGAAGCAAGATATGACAAGGAAGCTGTGATGAAATTCTTCCGAATGGTTTGTATTTCTCTTCTTGTTAGCTGATTATGTTTAATTTGTCTCAAGACATATGTCCAACTTTATATTGTTGTGCTTGTTTCAGTTGATTAGGAGAAGATATTTTTCTGATGAACCTGCACAAAGTCCATGGTCTATCTCTCCGGTTGAAAGTCCTGCGCAGACAGTAGATGAAAATTGGAGTGACGAGGATCATTCATACAGGAAGAAGAGCAGGTAGTTTAATGTAATAAAACATAATCATATTGCAGGAAGAAGAGCAGGTAGTTTAATGTAATAAAACATAATCATATTGCCTGCTATACGCTACACGTAATGAGACATGTTCTGCTGAATTTAGACTATAACAATTGATGTTCATCCTCATTGTCATTTCTTCTCTCAATTTGCTTTGTTTGAATTGATGATTGGTGTCTTACATTGGTTTTTTTTGTTCTTCCTTTTCCTCTGCTGTAGTTTACATGGTGGCGACCCTTACAAGTACAACATGCTCCCTCCTCTTCCAGCGCAACGCAATCTGACACCACCTCCCACGCTTTATCCTCAGCAGCCAGTTGCGGTTTCTGAAAATTACAGCATCCCTAGATTTGCATATTCTAGTTACCCAGAAATCGGCAATGCTGCCAGATCAAAGCGCTCAGATATCAATGTTTAATGGTCATTGACTCTGAAAATTGTGATTGTTTTGGCACAAGTGGGATATGTGCATGTGGTGGTCTTTTCATTGTGTTTCATTTGTAACTGGTCTATCGATTCTTTTACTCTTTTACAACTACAGGTTCTATCATTGTAAGCAGTTGTTATATGTTGGGGCCTTGAGGTACAAGAATATAGTGATTTATTGAACAACCTGGAAGTTACAGGCAATTTACAGAGACGATAATGGTGCCTAAGATCTTTGTTTTGGATGTCACCAATTCTGTAACTTACTCAATACCACTCTGATAATGTATTTATAGTATTGTGGAGCTATGGGCAACTGGGCATTGAATAGACATTTGTGAAGTAAATCATAACATTAGAAACAAATTGTGATGCTGAAATCCGGAAATTGTAATGTCCTAAAGATACACAGCAGAGGTTTCAAGAGTTTTTGCAACTGATTCCAACATTTCATCAACGAGCTTCGCTAGTATTCTGTAGCAGATACCACACTTCATCTAATGTATCCCAACTCCCGATATTTCTTTTGTTTGCCCTGCGTTTAAAAATCGTTTGAATAATCATACGTTTATAGACATTAGAGTTGACATATTTCACATATGTATAAGAGTTATCACAAAAACAACCTTTATACAACAAAACATCTAGTCTTGTGTTTTATCCATTTGATAAATGTTCTAATTGTTTTGATTTGTACGTATACAAAGTGGAAGAGAAAATGACGGAAATAGTTCCGTGAAACAGTGGGGTAATAAATTAACGCAGTAATATATTAATATCTATAGACTCTTCTGCTTTGTATGAAATGTTGGAGCTATTTCGAGAAAGTGTGAGAAAGATGGAGAAATGTTGGGCGAGAGAGAAAGGGCGAGAAGCGGCAAAAAATAAAATCTTATACCTAGAGTTAAATGAAGGGTAAATACGGAATTACACATCCCATTAACAGGGTAAAAAGGTCTATACACTGTTCACAGTGTTTATGCGAATACCATCTCATTTTGCATACTGATCTTTGTTGTCTGATCAAACGGGTTACCTTACAAATTTCTATTGCGTAACGGGTTTCACTACTTTTATGAAATGCGATTACCCAAAGTAAGAATCTAACTTGCTGTTTAAGCTATAAACCTTATATGCACCTACCTTGTTGGAGTAGGAGAGTCCGTTTGGATTTTGGGTTTCACTACTTTTATGAAATGCGATTACCCAAAGTAAGAATCTAACTTGCTGTTTAAGCTATAAACCTTATATGCACCTACCTTGTTGGAGTAAGAGAGTCCGTTTGGATTTTGCTTTTCCACCTATCCAAGTTTCCAGGAGAAGAACACAGAACCTCAAAGCAGAGTAGCCAACAACATTCTACTCACCTACCTCTTAAAACCTCTATCCCTTTTTTCTCTCAACTCACTGTGACTTGTCGGTATCTCCCTCTCTCTATATTTTTCTACTTGAACGTTTAAAATCCAACAAACCCCACACCAACCACACATTCCCTTACTCCTGAAGCGTAAGAGGGGGGGGGGGGGGGGGGGGGGGGGGGGAGATGCAAAATTCGACTCACTGCTTAAGATGAGGAAAAAGTTAACCATGTTCCTCTTTAATAATCAAACACAGTCCCTCCATCTATATTTCTCTGCCTGAACGTTTCAAATCCAACAAACCCCACACCAACCGCACCTTCTTTTACTCAGATAAGAAGAAAGTAGAGTGATTCGATTCTCACACAGTTTTGAGTTTCTTTACCTATGTCTCTCTGTTTTCTGAGATTGTTGATGTTGTTGCTTGGAGACCTGAAACGGTGGATGGACAAAAATTTTCACTCAACTCACAACTGATAAGATTTGATGCAAAATTCAACACACAAACTTTCTGCTACAAACTGCAATAATGCCTAATTCATAAAATTAGCACACTTACTTTCGTTTTTGATCAAACCCAATCCTCTAACACGATCCACAAATTCTTTATAGCGATGTACAGAAAGTGAAAGGTTGAATGAGAACAGAAAGTGAAAGGCTGAATGGGAGACACAGGGAGAGAGTGGATTGATATAGAGAAGAAGATCGGTCGTCAATCGGCGTCCAGATCGTTCTCGATCATTCACAGAGACACAGCGACAGAGTGGATTTATATAGAGAAGAAGGTCGGTGCTCAATCAACGTCCAGATCGTTCTCGATCATTCACGGTCTATTTGGGATTTGTCGACATCTGCTATTATACATATATATTAATATTTAGGGTTAACGGTAGTATTGTGGTTTTTTAAAAACAACAGGGATAGAATGGTGATCACATAAAAACACATTATTAACCTGTGCTTATAAATAGTCCAGCCAGCAAGGCAACACTGAGTTAACACTTGCATAAGACTTAAACAAAAGTTTAAGTCATGAACAAAAGACGTAATAACCACGTCATCAAAGCAACACTGACTTCCACAATTAAAATCTGTGAAGTCAAACAATAGTTCAATCTAGAGGTTCTTATTCCTCAAAGACTAAAACTCAAACATCCTACTCAAATCTCCCGCACTTCACCTACTGAGGCAACCTATGCCTTAGCGACCTAACGCTCAAAACAACACATTACTCCCGCATACGCAATGACATATCAATACCCAAGAGCATATGATGGTGTTCCGCTGCAGTCGGGCCATCACTCCGAAGTATTGATTATCACCAAATATGCAAACCTACGCTCTGATACCAAACTGCCACACCCCAATTTTCGAAATATAATTTTCAAAACTTTTGGCATAATATAACTTTAAATATTCATATCCCAACCTGTTTTAACAAACTATCTCAAGCAACTAGAACTCAATATCGGAAATGTAGATGTCAATAAACTCATCAACCAAGTTAAACATTATATCTCCTTAATTACATCAATTTTAAAAGTCTAGTAATTATTAAGTCACTCACATAAGCTTAAAAACAAACTGTCATAAAAGAATAAAATGGAGTGCACAGAAACTAAAATTCTACCACTATGCCTCCGCCTCAACCTTGCTGATCCACACCTGCAGGTCTAACCCCTACACCATGAATTAGTGCACCGGGATTGTAAAATAACAAACCCGGTAAGCTAAAAAGCCCGTATGAGTAAACTCAAGAATAACACAACATTTATCACAACCAACATTCCACAAGAGAGATTTGATCAATAATTAAAACCTACAAATCCAACACATTACCAAAGAATTATACCCATGAGTCCCAGATATTTAATAAATACCTCTCATGACATACAACAACGAATTGTGTACTCATGGGTCCCAGATACCATAAAGTATCTCTCATGACCTACACTGACAAACGGACTAGAGCTCTATTCCTAACCGTAACCAATCACCCGGCCAAAGGCTTGGAACCCAGTTTGACTGTCCAATATCAAAACACAAAATAATAAATAGCATCTTAACCGTAACCAATCACCCGATTAAAGGCTTGAAACCTGGTTTGGCTATTTATCCAACAATCACAATATCACAACATCATCATCAACAACACACAATCACATCATAAATTATATCATTCCACATAGATATATTTACATGAAAAAATATAGATATTCCACAAGAATAATCTATCAAAAATCAATAAATTATGATCACATTAACCTCAAAATAACACATAAGGAAACCTTGTTTTATCTTACCTATGAGCCGTTTACGATGAAGCTCATTGTTGATGCAAGAACCCGTAGGCTATGCATAAGAGAGCATGGACAAGAGACAAAGGCATATAGTGGTTCACCATGCCATCGGAGGGCATGGCTACGTCCACTTAAGATTCCACTATCATGGCCAATAGGCCTTTGGTGTTACAAGAGCATCTATCCATCCCGCCCGGGAGTAATGGGGGGAGGGAGTGGGGATGAGTCAAAAGACTAAAGGTCCTTTCTACATAGGGGAGTCTTCCTTTTATAGATAAGGAATGTTTCCTCTATTTATACATTTCCGATGTGGGACAATTATGTATTCATCTTATCATGGTGTCTTCTTGTGGAGCTTGGAGGAGCACCTTCCCGATATGGTACCGATGATATTTCACCACGGCGAGGTAGCCCGGACGTCGGTCTACAAGTTTCATGACTGGTCTATGGGCGGAGAAGGTAGTTTACTGACTACCGACTACAAGTCCCCCCAAGTTTCCGTTCAAGACACGTCTTGAGTGGGGACTTAATATACAAAATGCTCATAGACCAGTTATTTATCAACGGGACCCGTCCTAGCCCCCCCAAGTCCGTATTCAAGACGTGTGTTGCACGGGTCCACCTGGCACAGAAAGGCTGACACTAACACGCGAGCTGAGGAGTTCGCGCCGCACAGAAGGGTTGACTCTCGGGCGAGCTGAAGAGTCTGCCTCGCGCCATAAAGACTGAAATTGTTACGCGAGCTGCCATGTGTGTTCCGCGTGCCATGACCATGACGCGAGCTGTTGAGTTCGCTCCATGGGCCCCGACTACCACGCGAGCTGAGGAGTTCGCTCCGTACAGAAGGGTTGACTCTCGGGCGAGCTGAAGAGTCTGCCTCGCGCCATAATGACTGAAATTGTTACGCGAGCTGCCAAGTGTGCTCCGCACACGACCACGACGCGAGCTGTTGAGTTCGCTCCGCGTGTCCCGACTACCACGCGAGCTGAGGAGTTCGTTCCGCGCGAGCTGAGGATCTCGCGTGCTCATGGACTACCCGCGAGCTGAGGGGTTCGCTCCGCACACAAAGTCTACCTGCGAGCTGTGGGGTCCGCTCCGCGTACAAAACTTCACGCGAGCTGTGTTCACTTTACGTGCAATACTTTCACGCGGACTGGAGAGTTTGCTCCGCGTACAATGTTATCTCCGTGACATATGTGAGATGGATCTTATTCCCCGCGAGATGAGTCTCGCTGACGCACGCGAGCTGTTGAGTTCGCTCCGTATGATCTCGCTCCGCGCACAGTGACCATGCGGACTGAGAAGTCTGTTCCGCGCATAATGATGACCGCGTGAGGTGCATCTTGTTCCACGCAAGATGGGTCTCGGTGACACACGCGAGGTGGATCTTGGTGTTATACTTTCATGGACAAGGGTAGCGAGCCCTTTCCATTTCTGGTGTTACTGCTCGAGCGCGGGGTATTATCCCGCATGGGTTATCATGCCAGTATTCTCCGTGTGAAGGGAATGATATGAACTGCCCAACTCCCACTCTACGGGAGCTGAACAAGGGACGTACAGTTCTCATGGCTCTAGTTGTTTCGTCCATGCTGCCCGGTGATATGTTTCCAGGGTTGTATGCATGCCTTCTAGTTCGTGCGCATGCTTCCCGTATGTTTCTTCCCGTTAGTTCTTTTCCAGGAATTGAGATTTCCTAAGCAGTTGTTGTATGCTTCCTCCAGGCGACACTTATCCGGGACTTAATACTATCATGTTTGCCTTTCTAATTATTGGCCATTTAGTTGGAATATATGGCAACCCGGTGCCCTCAATACTCAATTGCAAACTTACCGAGTCCAATCTTCAAGACTTGGAACTCCTAGCTTTTACACTACCGCGCGAGCTGAGGATCTTGCGTCGTGTGCCATGACTACCGCGCGATGGTGAGTCTGCTCCGCGTACATTGCAGACACGCGAGCTGTGGAGTTCGCTCCGCGCACAGTGTTCACGCGAACTGAGGGGTCCCCTCCGTGCGAGGTGAGGAGTTCGCCTCGCGCAAAACGACTGAACAAGTCACGCGAGCTGAGTACGTCGCTCTGCGTTCAATACTTACACGCGAGTTCGCTCCGCGTGCCAGGACTGCCCCGCGAGCTGCTGAGTTCGCCCCGCGGGCCACGACTTCCCCGCGAGCTGTTGACTTCGCTCCGCGTGCCATGACTAGCATGCGAGCTGTGGGGTTCGCTCCGCGTGCAATACTTTCGCGCGAGCTGGGTTCGCTCCGCGTGCCAGTGACCACGCAAACTGAAGAGTCTGCTCCGCGTACATAGTTTTACACGCGAGCTGTGGTCGCTCCACGCGCAGTACTATCACGCGGACTGAAGAGTTCGCTCCGCTTGCATAAACTAAGCGTGAGGTGAGTTCTCGGCGGGGTGAGGATTGTTGTACCTTCACAATAAACAAATGATCGACATAATTATGGGGCTAGCCAAGTATGGTTATGGCATAATAATTATCGAAAAGCAAAATGGTTCATGCAATTGTGTAATACTCTCTCGGTGGAATGCCAATCTTGGTCGAATGCCTATCTCTTGGTGGAATACCTCTCTCTCGGTGGAATGCCAAAACATGCAGGTTGACTTGCAAGTAGAATATTATGCATTTTTCACAAACCAATGAGGCTATAACAATCATAAGTTGGACGAGACTTATCTGTGAGAATAGCTGCCGAATGGGTGCACACAGGAGGTGCAGATTCAGGCCCGTACTACTCCCGGACGATGAATCCTTGTTGCCAGTATGGTCGGGCTTCCTTGTTCAATTTCTTTTCTGCCCCCGGATGGCTAACTCTTTAAACCTGGGTCATTGGGGTAAGTTGATCGAAACCTGGAGAGATGATGCTACTGCCGAGCCGGGTGTCCATAGCAAGTTTCTTCTGCATTTGAATGATGCTAACAGATAGAGTGACCCAAGTTCCAAGTCGATCGAGGCCGATCAAGTCTGATCCCAACTATGACCGGGTTGAACCCATGTGCTATGTTGATTTGCAGGTGAAACCAGACGAGCCTTAACCGAGTTGCTCGTGCGGTTCCCATCCCGGCCGGGCAACTGACCGACGCTGCCGGTGGATCCCGGGCGCTAGCTGCCAATCGGGAACCCGGGTAGGTCACTCCTTGGACTGAGTGAACAAGGGTCCGGGATGGATCTTATGGTGCCGGCAAGGACCTCTGGCGATTTGGAGCAAACCGGAGGCTTCCACCGGGAGAGGAACCCTTGGGTCTTGTTGAATCATCTCCGGGAGACTAGAGGCGTCGGTCGCAGGCCAGTTGGCCTCTTGGTGATGACCGGGTGATAAAGGGAACCCAGGTGGGTAATCTCGCTTTGCCTCCATGCGAGGTCATCTCGCTTTGCTTCCACGCGAGCTATCTCGCCTCTTCCTATTGCTCAAGGATTTGAATGAAATGCCTCTCGGGCGGTAGAGTAACATGACTTTTAGTAATGATTCCCACAGATGGCGCCAATTGTTGATGCAAGAACCCGTAGGCTATGCATAAGAGAGCATGGACAAGAGACAAAGGCATATAGTGGTTCACCATGCCTTCGGAGGGCATGGCTACGTCCACTTAAGATTCCACTATCATGGCCAATAGGCCTTTGGTGTTACAAGAGCATCCATCCATCCCGCCCGGGAGTAATGGGGGGAGGGAGTGGGGATGAGTCAAAAGACTAAAGGTCCTTTCTACATAGGGGGAGCCTTCCTTTTATAGATAAGGAAGGTTTCCTCTATTTATACATTTCCAATGTGGGACAATTATGTATCCATCTTATCATGGTGCCTTCTTGTGGAGCTTGGAGGAGCACCTTCCCGATATGGTACCGATGATATTTCACCACGGCGAGGTAGCCCGGACGTCGGTCTACAAGTTTCATGACTGGTCTATGGGCGGAGAAGGTAGTTTACTGACTACCGACTACACTCATATATTTTAAAAACAAATAATAGCAAAATATTAAATTCAACATTGTAGTCGGTAGTCAGTAAACTACCTTCTCTGCCCATAGACCAGTCATGAAACTTGTAGACCGACGTCCAGGCTACCTCGCCATGGTGACAGATCATCGGTACCACATCGGGAAGGTGCTCCTCCAAGCTCCACAAGAAGGCACCATGATAAGATAAATGCATAGTTAGTCCCACATCGGAAATGTATAACAAAAGGGAATCTTCCTTATCTATAAAAGGAAGGCTCCCCCTATGTAGAAAGGACTTTTAGTCTCTCTGACTTCCCCTCCCCCATTCCTCCCGGGCGGGATGGATCGTTGCCCTTGTAACACCAAAGGCCTATTGGCCATGATAGTGAATTCTTAAGTGGACGTAGCCATGTCCTCCGAGGCATGGTGAACCACTATATGCCTTTGTCTCTTGTCCATGCTCTCTTATGCATAGCCTACGGGTTCTTGCATCAACAATTGGCGCCGTCTGTGGGAAACATTACTAAAAGTCATGTTACTCTACCGCCCAAGAGGCATTTCATTCAAATCCATGAGCAGTAGGAAGAGGCGAGACACCACGCGTGGAAACGAGGCGAGATAGCTCGCGTGGAAGCAAAGCGAGATGACCTCGCGTGGAAGCGAAGTGAAATTGGCATTCAGAGGCATTCCACCGAGAGGTTAGCATTGACCTCGCAGGGGAGCAAAGCGAGATGAATTCGCACGGAGGCGAAGCGAGATTACCCGCCCTGGGTTCCATTTATAACCGGGTCGTCACCAAGAGGCCAACTGGCCTGCGACCGACGCCTCCAGCCTCCCGGAGATGATTCAACAAGGCCCAAGGGTTGCTCTCTCTGCCGGCACCGTAAGGCCCATCCCGGACCCTTGTTCACTCAGTCCAAGGAGTGACCCACCCGGGTTCCCGATTGGCAGCTAGCGCCCGGGATCCACCGGCAGCGTCGGTCAGTTGCCCGGCCGGGATGGGAACCGCACGAGCAACTCGGTCAAGGCTCGTATGGGTTTACCTGCAAATCAACATAGCACATGGGTTCAACCCGGTCATAGTTGGGATCAGACCCGATCGGCCTCGATCGACTTGGAACTTGGGTCACTCGATCTGTTGGCATCATTCAAATGCAGAAGAAACTTGCTATGGACACCCGGCTCGGCAGTAGCATCATCTCTCCGGGTTTCAATCAACTTACCCCAATAACCCAGGTTTAAAGAGTTAGCCATCCGGGAGCAGAAAAGAAATTGAACAAGGTAGCCCGACCATACTGGCAACAAGGATTCATCGTCCGGGAGTAGTACGGGCCTGAATCTGCACCTCCTGTGTGCACCCATTCGGCAGCTATTCTCACAGATAAGTCTCGTCCAACTTATGATTGTTATAGCCTCATTGGTTTGTGAAAAATGCATAATATTCTACTTGCAAGTCAACCTGCATGTTTTGGCATTCCACCGAGAGAGAGGTATTCCACCAAGAGATAGGCATTCGACCAAGATTGGCATTCCACCGAGAGAGTATTACACAATTGCATGAACCATTTTGCTTTTCGATAATTATTATGCCATAACCATACTTGGCTAGCCCCATAATTATGTCGATCATTTGTTTATTGTGAAGGTACAACAATCCTCACCCCGCCGAGAACTCACCTCACGCTTAGTTTATGCAAGCGGAGCGAACTCTTCAGTCCGCGTGATAGTACTGCGCGTGGAGCGACCACAGCTCGCGTGTAAAACTATGTTCGCGGAGCGGACTCTTCAGTTTGCGTGGTCACAGGCACGCGTAGCGAACCCAGCTCGCGTGAAAGTATTGCATGCGGAGCGAACTCCACAGCTCACATTTCTGCAATGTACGCGGAACGAACTCTACCGTCGCGCGGTAGTCATGGCACACGACGCAAGATCCTCAGCTCGCGCGGTAGTGTAAAAGCTAGGAGTTCCAAGTCTTGAAGATTGGACTCGGTAAGTTTGCAATTGAGTATTGAGAGCACCGGGTTGCCATATATTCGAACTAAATGGCCAGTAATTGGAGAGGCAAACATGATTGTACTAAGTCCCGGATAAGTGTCACCGGGAGGAAGCATGCACCACCGCGAGGGGAGTTGGCGGTGAGGGTGCCGAGATTGGGGTCGCGAGACCAGGAGCATATCCCTGTCGGGACCTTGTGTCGCCGCCGCGACTGGCGTGGCTGGTCTCGCTACTTGAATGGGTCTCGCTGGATCGACAACGTATCATTGTCGGGAAGCTACTGCCAAGACGTTGTCATAGTTGAGGGAAGCTGGGTGTTCAGATCAGTTCTTTGGGCGCTGCTCATCGGCGCGTGGGCTTTGGCCGGAGGTCGGGGAGGCCACGCTGGATTCATTGGAAGACAGTGAGTATAATGGCTGAGAAGGTGAGCTACCTTGTGGTGGTTGAAAAGCTGAAAAGTAATCCAGATCTACTTTCTCTCTCCTCATTTTTCAGTGTTCGAAACCCAGAAGCTTGAAAAGCTGATCTTCCCAGAGAGTGGAATTTCGGCCAAATGAGGAATATGCTCATGGTGAGCTATGCGGAGGTTCGACCCTCCTTCTAGCGCCAATTGTTTGTGTGTGATTGCTGAGGGGATGAATCACACGGAATGCGGGAACACCATCTTCAAGACCCATAACCTGTCAATCATGAATAAAGGAGGTCAGAGGGAAGACCGGGTTTGCCGGCCTTCGACCCTCTGATGCCTAAGTCAACCATATGTGAGTAGAAATGAGGTGTGAATATGGTGGAGATGGAGTGTCCCCAAATGAGGAGTGGAAAGTGGTATTTATAGAGATAAGGTGGATGCACCATAAAAATACCACTTTGCCCTTATTAGAGAGTGTATTACCATTATGCCCTCAAAAGATAGTGTAGGTTTCTTAGGCTTAGTTAAGGCTCAAGCCCATTTTATGCGGTAATACGTGTCTTCTTAGGCGAGTATGACCGATGTTCTACGATGTACTAATAGAACTCCTCCACACTTCTTCACAATAGCATCTCCGATTTCTATCAAATGTTGATAGCGATGCTCCTCTCCTTTCTTAAATGCTCTCTGGATGAACAAGGAAATGCAATCTTTATGGGGAAGACCTTCTAAAGAATGCTTGTATGAGGAATTCACAATTGAAGCAACTTGATTGTTTCGTGTTGTTACGATGATTTTACTTCCATTACCTCCCACATTTAACAGAGGTTTTAAAGCAATCCATTTTTCACGAGTAACTCCAATCAACTCTGTATCCCAGACATCATCCAACACCAACAAAAACTTTTTTCCCCTGAGAGTTTGCTGCAACTTTGTTTCCATAATATCCAAACTCTCATGATACTCCCCACATTTTGGTCCACCAGCAGCACTAGTAATGCCTCTCACTAATGTTTGAATATCGAAGTTGTCTGAGACGCATATCCACATCCTCGTCTCAAAATTTCGTTCTACCAAGTTATCATTATACACCAATTTAGCAAATGTTGTTTTCCCCAACCCTCCTGACCCAATGATGGAAATAACAGACACATTCTCCTCCTGGGAGAAATCAGTGTCATTCAACAGATGCTTGAGAATTTGTTGTTTGTCACCATCTCTCCCAATAACACTTGAAGCCTCAACTTTCGAAGCCTCATCGTACACTCGTCTAGACGCACGATGATCGTCGGCTAGCTGAGTGACTTCAGTAAGAGAAAACTATCTCTTTTCATTATCAATGTCAACAAGTCGTTCCCTAATCTCTTTCAGTTTATGCCCCAGTCTCAAGTTAGTACCTACCGGATTCCATCGCGAAAAAAAATGGCGTACCTGTCCTTTGACACATCCATGGTTGTTGACCAGCATTTTCTTCCGCAGCTTTTGGAACTCCAGTTCGTCAAGGACATCATCAACGTCGTGACAAACATCTTTGAGCTTTCCCAACCAATGAGTGATTAGGGGATTCTTCAACTGCTTCTTCTCTGCATCCTTATGCACTAGCTTGATGGTAGATAAGGTCTCTTTTAGTTTTGTTAGCTCAAGTTGGGCACCCCATGCCAAGGAGACCTCTTGGGCAGCATACGCCCAAGATGTCTTCTGCGACGATGGTGACAAACTCCATGAAGAAAGAAAGAGCAAGAGGTATTGTGAGGTTATAGCTAGCAACTCAAGTCGGACTCGATTATAATGAGTGACTGAGGTCCCCGGTCAACCAAGTCTTCCTTCAATCATCATGTATGACAATTAATTTAGTTGGTGACTGCCATAAATCGTTGTCTTCTGGTTCACACGGTGAACATGGTGACAGCCCTAGATGCGAGGTTTGTGTCTGCCGACAAATTTCAGGTACAAAGTCACTGATGATCGATGTAATTGCAAATGTAACAACTAACAACCGTCATCAACTTAAAAGCTGACCCCATGCATTCTCCTCTGCATTATAGTTCTAGAAAGATTCCTTAAATTTCTGCAAATCGAATTTGAGACAAAATCTCAGTGACCCCATGCATTCTCCTCTGCATTATATTGTTCATACGACTTGTAAAAGTTAAGGTGTGCATAAATCTCAGTGACATTCTATTTAAAAAAGTGAAAGAAAAACAAAATCAAACTAGGAACTCTTTGCCAGCTTTCAAACAGGAAACAAGACACTTAGGTACAAATGTACATACAGTATACCTAACTCAATAATGCAAATCCTATTCAGATTCAAAAACACCCAACATGTGAGCTTGATCAAACATTTCGATCAACCATTGCACTTAGGTCGAGATGATAAAATGGTTATATTAATAGATCGTATTTGTCAGAGTAGTGAAGTAGTGATCAAATCTCTTATAGGAGAAGGAAACCGAAAGTAAAGTATCCTTGTTAGGTTAGGAATCATCGTTCAATTTATATATATATATATATATATATATATATATATATATATATATATGCGATTGCAGTATATGAATCATTGAATCCTTAATGGGTTAGGAACTATGATCTAACATCTATTTAAACAAGTTCTGGTTTGGGGTTCCTCGAGATTCAACATGCCAAATTTGAAACGCTGCAAGCAGCTCAGAGATGCCGCAAATCCGAAGAGGCGGAAAACGAATGGGTATTACTCAGTCCAAGATTTCAGCAGCGGCTCCGAGGGATACGACGAGTCGTTTTCCACTCCGGTCGAGGTCAACCGGAGCTCTGACAACGTACGGAGTTCGGCTCGATTGAAAAAATCAATCGGTGGAGATTGCGTGCATGATGAGTGTGACAACATTTCGAGTAACGTTTTCATGGACATGGAGCACATTGATTGCAAAAACAAGGAATGTGAATCGTCCGATGTGGAAAGTGGCCGGAAATATTTGACCGGCGTGACTGTGGTGTGTAATGGCATGGAAGGAACATATGTGCCACACCTTCATATGGTTGCTTGCAAGTGTGGAACGTGTGGTGAGTCAAAGATGCAGAGCCTTGGTAAATGGGAATGGCACACAGGATGTAGAGCCAAAAAATGGAAGCATAGTGTGAAGGTGAAGGCCACAATGCTAACACTGGAACAATGGATTGCACAGTACCATGAACAAGGTTTAGATAAGCAGCAAATACTTGATGCCTTAGAACAAAAGTACGAGCCGGTCGATGCGAAGTGGACAAGTGAAAGATGCGCGGTTTGTAGATGGGTTGAAGATTGGGAAGATAACAAGATGATCATTTGCAATAGGTGTCAAATAGCTGTGCACCAAGAATGCTATGGTGCAAAACATGTTCAGGATTTTACTTTATGGGTTTGTAGAGCATGTGAAACACCTGAGGTCATCAGAGAGTGTTGTCTATGTCCTGTGAAAGGAGGTGCTTTGAAGCCTACTGATGTGGATACATTGTGGGTTCATGTTTCTTGTGCTTGGTTTCGGCCCCAAGTAGGGTTCCTGAATCATGAGAAGATGGAACCTGCTGTAGGAATCCTCAGAATCCCACCCACTAGTTTTCTGAAGCCTTGTGTGATTTGTACACAGACTCATGGTTCCTGCACCACATGTTGCAAATGTGACACTCATTTCCATGCAACCTGTGCATCAAGAGCAGGCTACAGCATGGAGTTGCATAGCCAGCTGAAGAATGGGAAACTAGTAACAACTAAGTTGATATATTGTGCTGTGCACAGGACCCCCAATCCAGAAGCTGTTATCGTCATTCGTACTCCTTGGGCTGTTTTTGCTGCTAAAAGCTTGCTTCAAAACGAGAAAGGTTTCTTCAGGGCTTCGAGGGTGCCCTCATCAAACAAGACTGAAGCTCCAGAACCTTCAACCTCCTTAGAGTCTTATGAATTAGAAGAACCGCTCTCTACTGCAAAATGCCGAGCAAGTTTTAAGGGAGGTGAGCAGCTACCAATTGTTCATAGACCAAGGGGAGCAACACATCATTCTTTAGACGTAATAGACAGCTTGAACACACACAAACTAGTTGAAGATGATTCTAAAGCTTTTTCTTCCTTCAAGGATCGGCTTTCCCACTTGCAGAAAACCGAAGCTCACCGGGTTTGTTTTGGTAAATCTGGAATACATAAATGGGGACTATTTGCACGTAGGAACATACAACAAGGAGAAATGGTTGTCGAGTATCGAGGTGAGCAAGTAAGAGGCAGCGTTGCAGATGTGAGGGAAGCAAGGTACAGGCGACAAGGCAAAGATTGCTATCTTTTCAAAATCAGCGAGGAAGTAGTTATTGATGCTACATGTAAAGGAAATATAGCGAGGTTGATTAACCATTCGTGCATGCCAAATTGCTATTCAAGGATCATCAGTGTGGGTGAGCAGAACCGAGTAGTTCTCATTGCCAAGACTAATGTTTCGGAAGGTGAAGAACTAACTTACGATTACTTGTTTGAGCCGGATGAACGTGACGAGCTGAGAGTTCCCTGTCTATGTAAAGCTCCCAACTGTAGAAAATTCTTGTGTTAGTTCACACTTCAAAAGTTCAAAGTACATTTTTTGGTGCTCCCATATCATCTCTTCCCGGAGGTCTGACCACTTCTAACCATTGACAGAAAGGAAAAAAAAAATCTTAACTCCTTGAGCTTGTAGTTCTTTACTATGTATATATCTACGGCCATTTTTGTTGTATTATAAATTTATAACCGTATCAGAATAAAATTTATGAATTAGCCTTGTGACATGAGCTAGAGCTATATGTTTATAACCATTTTTGGGCATTCTTCATACTATTCTTGACTTGGCTTTTCTGTGTAAGTTTAGAAGTTAGAAACAACTGCTGGGATAGATTTCAAGAGAACAATACAGGTAGTTTGTACAAATACTCATAGAATCCTTCCTTTTCTGCTTAGCAGTGGAATGTGTTCGGACTTAGTTCATGATCATGTCTTTGTAGGTGTTTATAACTCAGAAGCTGTCACTCTAGCCATATTCCTGAATGGGACTCTCAAACCCTTGAATGCTGAACCTCTGTTGCACATGCAACATTTTCTCAGTCGTATATCCTCTAGTTCCAACTTCCAACCTCAACATTTTCTCAGTCGTATATCCTCTAGTTCCAACTTCCAACCTTTCTCAGGAAACCTTAGAACACTACTAAAATCATCTGTGGTATTCCTAATATATACTTATATAGGTTTTAAACCGCTAAGACCACCACACACTCTTTATACTTTATAGAGTTAGGCTAGGATTATTTATCCATAAATCAAATGCCAAAGCACAGGAAGTGAATTCTAATATTAATCGTGGATATTGATCATGATTATTAATTAGTATTAGGTATTATATATAACTTATAGGACAAGGAAATCTAACAGTATCCTATTGGAATTTGGCTAGAGTTAGACTTGCTGAACATTATCCTGTAGATATATATTAGGATTCTTTACCTTGACGAGTTGCAGAGGGGAGGGACTACAAGACCTTAGTCAACTACCGTGCCTCAAAAGGTATTTATCTTGGTTTCATGAAATCATGAACGTATCTCTGTGCTCGAACATAACATGTATCTGAGTATCTCTATGGTTTTGTATCCAATTTATAGCATGCATGAAATAGATTTGAGGAAATTGGGGGTGATTGTTCTGCACATCCCATCCTCTGGTAATACCTAGGTACAATAGCCTTTTGTTTCTCATGCTTTGGATGGAGCTGAATTGATCACTTGCAATTTCAGTACACCTAAAATTGTTTGTTTATGAAAAAAAGGCATCAAGCAAGTGTTATTTCGTCTCCCTAAATTGTGAAGAATCTATCAATTATGGACGAATTTCACAGTCCAAAAGACCTTAAAAGTTGAGTCTTTGCCTTCAGCAAAAATACAAGAGAAGCAAGTCCCACATCGCCTAGCAGGAGCTAACATCTTGGTTTATATAAGCTGACCATATATTAGTTACCGCCGAGCTTGGTAACGCTAGCTTATAACCCGAGTGGGGGCATTAAAGTCGTGGAACATTGGCTTTGCCCTAGCGGGTCGGGTTCGGTCTGGCTTCATTCTGACTCGCCCGTTCCAAGCGGAGAGTTGGGCTGTGTGGCTAGAGCGAAGGCTCTGGGTCACATAGTCCTTAGAGTGGAGGGCAATGCGTGAGGCTGGTTTCACAGAGCAGCGACTACCTCCCGCTCCTTGCAGTGGAAGGATAACGGGTCGGTGCCACCCGGATCCACCATGGCCTGCTAGACTCTGCCAATCGGACCCCAATTTTTAAAATTTTTTTTTTTCGTACTTGTTTCTTCCTCCTCTGTTTGCTGATATCTTTCTGCGTGGCTCAGAAGGGGTGGTCTCTAACTCAGAAGTCGCGGCCTCTAGGCATATTCCGGGTGTCTCTAACCTAGAAGCTGTCACTCTTGCCATATTCCGGTATTGGACCGGACCTTCGAGCTTTTGAATGCTGAAATGAACATCTCTTTAATTTCTTGTGTGCTTGATACATCATGGTAAATATAGGCAATACTGGTTTCCATTTGTAAAAATCAAATCAATATTATGTGTTAACCGGAGCTAACTTACAAACTGTGGTGGTAGTGACTGAATGCTCATAATGTCACAACATATTTTTGGTCAAAATAGTTGGGGATAGCTGATTGTAAGCTGGATATTTCCGATTTTGCATTTGTTCTCTGAAAGTTGATATTCACTATTGTTCAAGATGATTTCCCTGCTGCTTTCTTATTGTTATTGTTTGCATGCATTATGACATCGTGTGTCAACCTGATCAAAATCTTTGTGTATGGTCTTATTTTTGACTGTTTTAAGGTTTCTAACTAATGCTGTCATTGCTGTGTTATGAACTAGGAGGGAAATGTTTTGTAGGTTGTAGAAGGATCATCATCGAGGAGCTCAATGATGTGCTCTCTCTCACTTTGCCATTTGCTCCTTTCAGTTTTCAATTGTTCTGTATTTTAGGTTGCTAGCTGATAATCTGATGCCATTTTCTTACTACTCATATTGCACTAAAAGCAAGTGCTGCGCCGTTTATGAGTATACTACCAGGGTCAGAGGTTTCAACCAATTTCTGATGCTTAGAAGAATTGAAGTATTACAGATGATCTGATGATGCAAACTGAATGCTGATATAACATTAAGTCATAAACAGGACAAAAACTATATGATTATTCTTGAATACTAATGCCATGAAAGTAATTTCTTATGTGGGAATAAGGCGTTGAATTAATTATAAATCAGATCATCTCAACAAGCACCACTCAACTAGTATGAATGTTTTCATTTTGTTTCCAGTACTAGGGTACAACATTACTCCGAGCAGCACAACAACTCTGTGATCATCAGTGCAAAGTGTGGCTTTCAAGTTTCAAGCATGTAATGCAAAATGCTGATGCATGAGTCATGACTCATATATATCAACCCTTGACAGATTTGCTCGAGCTTCTGATTCCCTTGCACCGTTGTTACATAAAAGAATTTTCCAAGCAACTCTAGATTAATCACAACGAAAACTCAACAAACCGCTTCGTATTCTCGTCATTCCTTTTCACTAAAATGATTGATAAATCTTTCCACAAGGACGTTATTTTTTCCTTTCGAGTATTAAAAAATGTTTTAATAAAGCACAGCATTTGTCTAATTTTGAGGAGTTAAATTCTGCAAATTCTCTTCTAACAGAAAAAAATCAACAATTTAATAAAAACCAGGGGCCGTTGAGCTAAAAATTTGCAAAATAAGGAAAATATAGCATAACGTTTGGGGTCAATAATTGAAATATCTAATATTACAGGGACTTGAAAGGAAAAGAAGAGTCCAGAATCCCTATTAATGTTAAGCGGCCAAGTCCCCAGCAAAGGAAGAAAGGAATTCAAAATTTGAAACACACACACAGACTGAGAAAAGCGATGGCGACGAAATCGAACATGAAGGGTTTCTACAAGCAGAAGAAGACCGGTATCTCCAAGAAGAAGGCCTCCCCCTCCGCCTCTCTCGGCTCCAAAGTCACCCAACCCTCCGCCCTCATCTCCCACGCCGCTCCTGATCTCAAAGGTATCTGTCTACTCATCCCTATCCCTCGTTTCGCTTTCAATTTTCGAATCCGAGTAATGTTAGGGTTTCGTTTGGGTTAGGGTTTAATATTTCGACTTTTTTTTTTTTGTTTATTCTTTGTGTGATTCTGTTTAATTCATGCTTGTTTTAATTTTTACGATTAGATGATTATGATGAGCAAGAGGAGCTGCTGAGGCAGTTTGATCTGAACACGGCGTACGGGCCGTGCCTTGGGATTACCAGGCTGGCACGGTGGGAGCGTGCTTGCAGGCTGGGGATGGATCCTCCGAAACAAGTGGAGAGTCTTTTGAAAGGTGGCAAGGTTCGGCTCGATTCCTTGTGGGATGGTTGCATTTAGCAGTGGAGCTTGCTGTGGTATTAGATGTGAGAGGTTTCAGCATCTTGCCGAAACTTAGGGGGGTTTGTTTTACTATGTACTCGAGTGCTATATGCAGATTCTAGTATGTTTAGTTTTTATCTAATGTGATGTTGTGATGTGGTTTGGAGTTAATGGAAGCGTGTGGTGTTTGGCTGGAATGTGCTTTTGTTTTGTAATGTACTCAACTTGTTTATGCTATCATGTCGTTTCATTTTCATCGACAATTAGAAGTTGTCTTTGTTTGTTCAATCTGAAGTATGACTTACCTGGCTGTGTTGGGGCTTAGAGTTGGAGAAAGCATTTAGCATCAGGCGGAAACTTGCTTTTGTTTTATAATGAATTTGATTACTATATACTGATCCCAATCCTGTTGTGAGTAGAATGATCTAGTTTTGCATCCATAAGAAACTTTTTGATGTTATCAAAAATCTCCCCCTCAAGGCCTCAACATGATCCTAAGAGTCGATGGCATTAGCTAAAGCTTCACTTAGTGAGCTTTTTGCAGTGCAATTGTCGTACCTTTGTCAACCCTGTTTCTGTGATTACTTCCCTTGGTTGTTTTCTTGCATATGTTGCTCTAATTGTTTTTCAGTATGTGAGTTAAACATTCCCTTGGTTTCCTATAAATTTTTCAGTCTGTGTTTAACTCAGAAGCGAGGCTTTCGATTTGGCAATATTGAGTGCTATACATTCTGTTATCAATAGTTTTATTCTTGGTCAGAATTGTACCACCAATATGAGAGTCTAAATTTCTAATTTCCTACCACTGCTGACCTTACTACCACTTGAAGCTCTAAATTACCTTGTCCTAGAAAGCTATAGTTCGGTGGTTTTTCTCAAGAACTTTGCAAAGATATTGTTGCTCTATTTGCTCTATTGCTTTTCTTTTGAATGGGATTCTTGGGGATTTTTGAATTTTGAGCTGATAATGTACTTTGTACGGAAAACCATTCTGTTTTCCAAGCAAGAATGAGGTTCTACATCTAAATCATTTTTTGTATTGGTCATAGTTTGAATCTTTGCAGTTGAAGAACTTTTAACATGAACTGTGGTTTATCTAAATGGAATCAATTGTGTAGAGCAGTCTTTCTTCAAGGTGTTAAGCTTTTAAAGGGATAAAGGTTTGCCGTTCTTCTAGCACAAAACTATGGAACACCTCGTCCCTCTATCTTCAGCTGCAAGTTTATACTAGAGCTAGGTGGTTTCTGAGAAATCACCCTGGCTGCCGGATCAATGCTTTCAAAACTCAGATGCTAAATTTCTACTGTTCTTCTACGATCGTTTTGATTTGTTTCGCTTGTACCAGTGCAACGGATTCTTTTACATATACTGGTTCTGTCATGGTAGAGTGATCCTAGATTATGGTTGGTTTAAGAATATAGTACCAAGAGATTGTTAGAGTAATCAAACTAAAGACTACCATGGGCATGGAATAAACTTTGTGCTGGAAGAGCGCAGATAACTCTAATAAAACAAGGCTAAAGCTACATGATGAACTTGTATGAAAAAAACTGTAAATATGCCTCACACAAGTAGTTTCTTCCTAGGTTCTAAATTTTCCTCCAAATTTATCTCTTCGTAGATCACATCTTTGAACATATTCAACTCCACCTCTTCAAAAACCGGCAATCTCTTGTGTTTCCTTGTGTCACCAAAGAAGTACTCCTTGTGCAGCTTTCTGAACTCCTTCTCGTCTTTCTTCGATATAATGTGATCCTTCGACGGAGACCATCTCAAAGCTAGAGTAGTCGTCGTCGTCGGCTGCACATTCGAAGAAGACGGTATGGTTGGTGAAAGTTGCGATCGTGCCACAAACTTGGTATCGTTGATGTCCTTGGTTTTCCTCCTGCTATGTTTCCCCCTTGGCATATCTATTACAGATCGCGTGCTGCTTAACGTTGTTATGATTTGTCCTTGGCTTCTTCGTGCTTCTGTGTACGTTTGTAATGCGGTTTTCTTATGATGTTTGGTCGTGTGTGTATATATAGAAGAAGAGGGGCATGGATTATCCTATTTAAAATTGGTTTTGAATTTGGTAGTGAACATTATTTATTTGGAAAGTAATTATATTCTCACTTTGAAAGGGATATTACGGATTGATCTTCATTCAATCACATACTTATTAGAGGCAACTTCGTAAAACTATAAAATTCAATCAATTCGTCTCAAAACTTCACAAGTTTTTCTTTTCTTTTTAGGGTTTTAATTTACACCCGTTAAAAACCTAACCCGAACCGGCCCACTTTCGTTCTCTGTTAACACACAAGTACTCAATTCACTCCTCCCTCAGTCTCAATCTCTCTCTCTTCTCAGACTCTGAAACTCCCAAAACCCTTTTGGCGAGTGGAGCTCACGAATCGCCTTGAATTCGAGGTATGCCTACTCAACAATCCCCAATTCCCTAAACCCTAAATCACACGTCTGTTATACTTCTTTGTAAAGTTCAAGTCTTTAGGGTTCTTTGAGTAGATAATAGGGTTTAAGCTTTTGGGTGTTTGAGGTTTTACCGTCTTAGTCATATGAATCTTGCTTCATGTTGGGTTGGTTTAGTAGTTCCTTATTCTTTTTGTGATTATTGTCAATTTGTGTAATTAGGGTACAAGGAGGCCTCTGTTTGAATTTGAATTGCTTGGTTGGTCGAAATTGTGCAAAGTTGATGTTAAGGGTCAAGGTATGAATCCCAGATAATGTTTATGTGGGACTGTGGGAGTGGATTTCGGTTTAGTTTCTTTTTAGGTGTGATTATAAGATTGTTCTCGGTTGCACATGTGATTTTGATGTTAAAAACAAGTCGAGCAATTTTGGCAGTAAAACTAGAATTTGTGCGAATCAGTGTGTTGTGAGTTGAAATCATGAGAAAGATGTGTCTTTTAAAGCGGAATTACACAAAAGTGCTCATCATCAAAGTTATAATGTTTCTACAGGCATTACTGAACTCAGCACTATATCAGACTTATGAATGAATACTGTTAATGGGTTCTCATCATTGCATCTCCTGCAATTTTAAAGTT
The DNA here is from genome assembly GCA_009720345.1 of Fragaria iinumae. NCBI lineage: Eukaryota > Viridiplantae > Streptophyta > Magnoliopsida > Rosales > Rosaceae > Fragaria > Fragaria iinumae. The sequence goes on along the minus strand of CM019117.1, from coordinate 15,369,612 downwards.
CTGTTGATATTTGCGTGCTTCTTTCTTTCCAGGCGTAACCTGATTTTCTTGACTTCTATTATGTAGGCAATTTAATGTGTAAATATGCCACAATGACCTGTTGAATTTATGAAGTAAGGTGTATTCTAATAATCAAGTGATGACTAAATGACTATGCAGGTCCATTGTGTCTCTGTATCTGTTAAAGACTGCTGAAGAAGAGATTTACATTGCATTGTGATGGTGGATGCGTGGTGGTCCCTGTTAGCGGCTATCCCTGCAGTGGTTGCAGGACAAGCATATCGGGTCAAGAAAAGGCGCACTGAAGAACAGAGATTAAAGAGTGCTAGGGGAAGGGAGAAGAGTTCTGATGAGATTTTTGTCTGTGAGAGGGTATGCACATCAAAGAGAATGCTCAAAAAGGTAGGTGCATTCTCAAAGGACCCTATTCCTGATACGTGTGTTACTGTTTGTGGTGTCTCTGAGCTTGATGCATGCGCTGATGCATGTGCACGCACTGTTTGCGTGAACCAACACCAAGTGCCCAATTGGAATGACATCTGCCTTCGGAGATGCCAGAGTGAATGTCTAAAACTCTCGACCTCCAGTTCTTCGTAGGACATCCTATTTTGATTTGAAGTAGAGGTGTGTATAACATGTCGAGTTATCACAGTGTCAGCTACTCCCATTTCGGATATGTAAGATCTGATTGGTTATCAATATTAAACTTCCGAGCGTGAACTAGATATTTGGTCCTGGATTTTACTTTAAGGCTTCTTTGTTGCACAAACTTGGTTGGTTTTGCTTAGAGATTAGTCTTTTTGGTGAAAGGACCCCGTTCTGTCTATTTTGATAAAAATGAAAAGATGAAAAGAACTGTCCTTTTCTGCTTTTTATTCATCCATCTGGGGCGTTCCATCATTTATCATCATTTGCTTATTGATTAAGTAGCAAAACCATCCATTTCCAAGAGAATTTGCGATGTTACAATGAAAAGGCTCTTAAAGCGAAGCTTTACCCTTCACAAATACAGCACATAAATGATTAAAGCTCTGCGCTAGTCTCATCATTGGTAACAACTTCCTTTACCTTCTCTGCTGTCTTGTGCACAGCATCAGCGGCTGTTTTAGCTGATTCCTCTACTGTATGTTTGCTTGTTTCGAAACTCTTCTGAGCTGCGTCTTTCATCTTCTCTCCCACGCCTTCCTCAGTTTCGTCCTTTTTATTATCCCCCCTGAAACTGATTCAACAATTTAGAAGCTTGGCTTTGAAAAATCATCATAACTCAGCAAAACCAAACGTAAGGAACAAAATACAGAATCTTTACTTTCGAAACTTGCTTTCGAATAAACTTTGTTAAATGTTCTCAATGTTCCCAGATTGTTATCCCACACACTATAAGGAGTACAAGATAACAAATCGATATGTTGGGACACCATTGTCACACAATTTTGCGATATCGGTTTATGATAATGAAACAGTATACTTACTCTATAGATGGAGGCATAAACTGCATTTGCATATCTGCTATGGTGGTTTTCATCTTATCCCAGGCAGCTTGATGAGACTTTTGCAGCATAGAGACCGTGTCTTGCAGCACAGACAGTGTCCTTGTAAAATAGGTTTGCTCTTCCTCATTCTGTTCTTCTCCGATTGTTCTCGGAATCTGAAGTGAAACGATGATGAACCAGAAGAGGAGAAGTGCAGTTCTTCTGCTAAATTTGTCCATGCCACTAAAATTGGAGGTTTAAAATAGGAGCTCAAATGGGACATATCAATATCAAATATCAGGGTGTTGTCTGAAATTTGAACACTTTGTGGGCTTGTAGCTAGTTACATGTGTAAGGTAACGTGTAGTGTGCTTCTTGTATGTAGGATTCAGAATTTGAATCTGTCAATCATGGCTGAGATTAAATGGAAATGTAGGCATAACAGTTTATGGCTTGCAATTTATATTTGACCAAGTGCAGTAACTAAACATGTGGATCTCTAGCATGTTAATAAGATCGCACACTTCTGGCTAAATCCCCTTTTTGCATATTAGAAGTGTTTTCCCGACGAAATTGTCGTAAGGAGTTTCTCTTTTACAGACAGTCGGGACCTTTTCGGTAAATTTTTTTGAAAATGATTTTCAAAAATAATTTTAAAAATAAAAATGAGAAAATGAAATTGTAATTTTTAATTTTGAAAATGTATTTGGTAGTTTGTTGTAAAAAGTATTTTCTATACTTTCTAAACTAGGAGAATGAATAAGTGAAAGACGTCAAATTGATGTTTTCAATGTTTCTTTGTAAAAGTTGAAAACATTTTTATTTTTTATATTCTACGTTTGAGAATGTTTCACATAACATATTTTCAATTAAAAAATAAAAATACAAGTATGAAAACGTTACCAAACGCCACTTTACTTTTTCCCACAAAATTTTGTATATGATTTTTGTTGACAATTCAATCTCCAGGAGATGTTTTTTGGTTTCCTAAACAATGACGGTAAACAAGGCCACACGTTTTGCCGATGAAAATAATGTCGGGATAAATTATTTTATTATTATCTTAAAGAGTGAAATCTCCGACAAAAATTTCGTCTCTAACCTAGATGAATTTACTGTTTTAATCTTACGATCTTAAGTAATTACATATGTATGAGCATTTAAGAATCTTTGTGTAACAACCCACAACACGCATATCAATGTCTGTTTTAGGCTCCGCCCTCATGGTTTGTTCATGGATTCCCAACCTAAAATGCGTCTCATTATGGGGAGATGTATTTGCACATATAAAGCACACCTCTTTCCCTCGTTGAGGGATGTAGGATCTCACAATTTACACCCCTTTAAGGGTCCAACCTAAAATGCGTCTCATTATGGGGAGATGTATTTGCACATATAAAGCACACCACTTTCCCTCGTTGAGCGATGTAGGATCTCACAATTTACACCCCTTTTAATAGCTCATGACGCATAGCAAATACTGTCTATTTTAGGCCTGCCCTCGTGGTTTTGTTCTTGGGATCCAACCCAAAACACGTTTCACTATTGGAGGGAGGGGTATTTGCACATATAAAGCCAGTGCTCTAAAAAGCAGCGCCCAGGTTCTATGCAGCAACAAAACGCCTAGTTTTTTTGAGATTTGGGAACCCCCTCAATGAAGGGAGCTAAAGAAGGCGGCCGGTGGTTGTATTATCATTTGTTCACTTATGAAAGATCAATAATCAAAAGATCTAGCTAGCAATCCTTGTCCTTATCCTTGTTTAACAGAACCTGGAAAATTTAATGTTCATGGATATAATTTTAAGTATTGTTCTATTTAGATGATTATACGTATATCATATATCATCCATAAGAGTTTATATAAAAGAAGAAATTTCTGAGCAGTTTTTTCTACGGCCATGGCTCATTTGAACAACAAAGAAGAAGGGAGAATGAGAGACAATGTGAAGAGAATTTCTCTCTAAACTTTCTATTTTAATAATAATTATTTTAATTAAACTGTAAATTATTCAAACCGTGGAATTGTCAATTGTGAAGGCAAAAACTTAAGACAGCCACATAAGTTTGTATATACAATATTTCATGGTATTTCAAATACAGGCCGGCTTTGGAAACGGGTAGCCCAAACCGATTTTCAACCGACCCGCCTCTATCCTTATAAATCCCAAATCGTTTCCATAAATCAGAATTGAAATTCCCTTCGGCCTGAAAAAGAGGGTTCCAAATTCCAGTCTAGGTTTCCGTCACCGTCTCTGCTCGCTCGTTAAACATGTCCGGCGAAGAGGAAGAGAACGCCGCCGAGCTCAAAATCGGAGACGGTAAACCGTCCTCTCCTTTATTTCCAGATATGTGATTGTATAGATTGGTAATTATTGAGAAAGGTCTGGGGTTTTTGGGCAGAGTTTCTCAAGGCCAAGTGTTTGATGAACTGCGAGGTTTCTCTGATTCTTGAGCACAAGTTCGAGCAGCTTCAGCAGATGTCTGATGATCCCAGGAACCAAGTCTCGCAGTGAGTAATTGATAGGCTTTTTGGGTTTCAATCTTTGTGAAAGTTGCCAGCTTGATCAGTATTTTGAGATAGAGAAAATTGTTAATAATCTGTAACCGTTTGAACTGTTTTGTTTGTTAAGGAAATCTGATTATGGTTTTGATTGGTTTTGGTGTTTGTGTTACTTTTTGTAGGGTGTTTGAGAAGTCTCTACAGTATGTGAAGCGATTTAGCCGGTATAAGAATGCTGATGCTGTGAAGCAAGTGAGAGAGTATCCTTTTTCGGACTTGGATGTTGTTCAAGTTAGTTCATGGATATGCGTGTTTCTTCATTCACACACATGTACATTGCACTAGCTTTTATATGTTATACTCGAAATTTTTCATGCTAGGGCATTGCAAGTTGCAATTAAGTTTTGTGTAGCATGCTTCTGGGGTTTGTGGGGTTTGGTTTCGTCTGGTTTCTCAATCAAGCCTGCAGTTCCAACTTTAGAGGGAAGGATTTGTTCATGTGCTATTATACCTACGTTTTGATGTGTAGAGCTTAGGTAGCCCACTCATTTGCTTAGGGTGTACTAGCGATTACCAGATGGTTGGTTTTGTTAGTTACTTTCTGAAACAGTAATTTCGTTATTCTGCGCTTCAAAATTTTGTTCTATCTGCTTCATGTGCTTTAGGAGTTGAACCTTAACTTAAATTTGAAATTCAGAATCCTCAGTAGATATCAGTTGACTGAGTTTGAGGTAATTGCCCAATCATATACAGTTAACTCTTGAGAACCTTTTCCTTCCATTTATAGCACAAGAATGTTATAAATGTTGGATTGCTATCTGTTGTGCAGCTTTGTGTGCTTGGGAATCTCTGCCCTGAAACTGTTGAGGAGGCCATTGCTATGGTACCATCTATAAAGGTATGATGTGCTCCTATCACATTTTGTATGGTGTTTGTGATAATGATGGTGGGCAACTTGGGATATATGATAGTGTACATTTCTTATGTTAGTGAATAATGTAAGAAATGGTGTTTTAGCTGCATTGGTTAGAATATATGACTAGCATTCATGTTGGAAAAGAACAATTCTGAAGAACCGATTGTTTTTGGATAGTAAGGCAATCAGTATTGTACTGCAGTTTCAAAAACTACAGAATGAATATTATTGATTTGGTTAAAAGTTTGAAAAAGAAAGAAACAAGTAGGGGGAGGGAAGGATACAATTAGATAAGACACGTAAGATTCAAATTGATTCTTAGCTTCATTCTCATTCTAGTGGAAAGGAGAAAGGTTCGCCGTTTCTTCTGGACTCTATGCTGAGCATATTTACTTATTAACAATGCATTCCTGATGCAGGCAAAAGGACGGGTGCATGATGATGAGGTGATTGACAAAATGTTGAATGACATTGCAATGATCAAGAAATTTGATTAGAGGCTTATACTTCTGTCCTCTGTTTTATAGCAATGTAGCTGAATATTTGGGTATTGGCTATTGTAATCTGCCAGTGAAGCAAAACGTTTGAACTCTTGTTTGACCCTTTATGTGGATCTTACCTTACTAATCTTGAATATCACTACCTATTGTTGAACATGTCCAGTGTTGCTTCATTGATACTTGATTTGTGATTCTTTTATTCCTTTGGCTTATTCTCTACTTTCCAGTAGAGAATGCGGATTGTGTCATGGCAATGATGTAGAAGTGTCACCAAATAGAAAACTGATCGTCGCTGCTACGGGAGGACCACGTGACAGTATGATGTGGTTCTACATTCCAATCAGATTACCATATCTTGGTGTGCAACCCTCCCCCCCCCCCCCCCCCCCCCCCCCCCCCCCCCCCCCCCCCCCCTTATCTCACCGTCCTCTTCCTTATACCTGATGACTTGGTGTTGTATCGTACATACGTATTAGCTGGTCCAATATGTAACTTCACTTCCAAAAAGGAAATTTCTGCAGCTCTAAACAATATTAGACATGGAAGAGTAATTTTTTTTACACGTTGTAATTTTATTAATACACACCTCTTCAATTTTCTGTGCTACAAGTTCCTGATTTTTCCTCTTTTACCCTCTTCTCACATCGTCTGAAGCTTGGTCTTTCTCATCTCTCTTTCTTCTGCATCTGCAACAATAGCGACATATCTTGGTGTGCAATCCTCTCTCTCTCTCTCTCTCTCTCTCTCTCTCTCTCTCTCTCTCCCCTTATCTCACCGTCCTCTTCCTCTGATTTCTCTAGGACTAATCTTGATATCTTTGGAATAACTATGGCGGAACCATTCAATTTGACAAGCCTCATATGAACTCCCCGATAAGTTGTGATATAAACTTAAATATATAAGCCATTAAGCACTCACACCCTTGTAAGTTTCAGCAGGCTTTGCCAATTATATATTCACTCGCTAGCTTCTTTTAGCTTTAGGAAGATGATTCTTCTGTTGAAGCAGCCGGTTCTTTTTCCTCTTTTCATTCACTATGCCCATATAAGGATACAAAATGCTCATAATCATGCAGGTGGTTTAGATGGAAGCTGATTTTGTTTTTATTGAATTTGAGAGGATACAAAATGCCCACAATCATGCATACTGCATCAGATTGCACTATACTTTGGGGGAGATAAATGCTTTCAAGGACTTCACCATTTGGTTCCAAAAGCCACAACAAAACCCTGGTGGCCTGATACCACCAGACACCAGTAGTTCTTAAGGTAACTGGTAACCTGAGCAGCTAGCAACACTTACTATAGACCACGCCAACTATTTATACAATCAAGTATCTTATGCAATTAAAAAGCAACGGAGTGCTACATAAATGATCGATTTTGAGAAGAAGAGAATGATTAGAATGATTTGGATCCACAAACTGTGTCCAACCTCTTCTATATATATCAGATTGAGATTACAATTACATAACAACCTGATAAAGCTATAATCTATCTAGAAGTACAAGAGTTGCTTATCCTATATTTTCGTCACTTTGAACCAAAAGGAAATTGGCCTCACAGACTTCATAAACCAGTGACTGTAAACTACCAGAGTTTCATCAAACATGTAAAGCAACAACTTACTTTTACCATCACCATGAATATCACTGTCTAAAACTGAGAATAAATTATCCAACTCGATCGAGCCTGATCAGAGCCAAAATGTAAACAAGTCGTTCTAACTTTTGAAGTGTAACTTTACAAATGTAAAACTAATAAGATTTTACAAATGTAAAACTAATAAGATTATCGATCAATAGAGCTTGTTCTTCAAATTGGCTTTGACTGCGCTCCATTGCTCATTGTTTCCAATTGGCTTCCACAAAGGATGATCACGTTTCTTCTTGTCACGAGCTTTTGAAAGATTGACCGTGAGTATGAAATCATCATCAATGCAATTCTTGAAGAGACATTCCCATTCTTGGTTATTGGAAACCGGCATCCGCAAAGGATTGCAGCATTTCTTCTTGTAAACAAGAAAATATCTGTAACAAATAACAGAACAACACGTGTACAAAGAATGATTTAATTTAATCAATGCGAATGCGGGTTACAATCTTTGTAAACTCCTTTGATTCTATCTCCGAATATAGGTTTAACTCAAGGGTGACAAACACTTGTTCTTGAGGGTTACGCAGATTGATCATGTAACGAGTATTTGGGATTTGAATTTGGGTTTAGTGAAGAACTGGCTATCTGGGGAGCTTGATAGTTCTTCAAGGGTTTTGGATTTGGATTTGGTGAAGAACTGGCTGTTTAAGGAGCTTGATAGTTCTTCAAGGGTTTTGGATTTGGATTTGATGAAGAACTGGTTGTTTAGGGAGCTTGATAGTTCTTCAAGGGTTTTGGGGAGACTTTTGAGCTCGCGGAGGGATTTCTCTCTCTCTAGTTCGCTGCCTTGTTTATGCCCCCCTCCTCTCGGTATGAGAGGGAGTATTTATAGTGTTAACATGCCTCCACTTAAGGCATGTAATGAAGATTCTGAATCAATAATATTTCCTTAATCGAATCAATGAATCTTGACTGATTGATTTACTTGCCGATTTCAACATAATCAAATCAATCAAATCTTAAGATTTAGATATGCCCAGATCGCTTTGGATTGAATCTCCTGTTTTGATCAAGATCCTTAGTAAGGGGCGAGCCATCTCGCGGATATGGAAGGTATCTCGCGAGGAACCTTTATTTCCAAGCAAGCGGTGATTTCTGGTCTTACTTCGCGGACGACTTATCTTGGACGTACATCCCTGCATGCATGCGAACTCTGTCGTCTAGCTCCCTCATGAGGTTCCCTACGGGGGGCCATCTCGCCTCGCCTTTATGTATATCTACGTGCGCGAAGTCATTTCGCCTCGCCTCTGTTTACTTCTACGCGAAGTCCGTTTCACCTCGCTAAGTCTAGTTCGCCTCGCGAGGTCTAGTTCGCCTCGCGAAGTCTTGTTCGCGAAGCGAAGTCTAGTTCGTCTCGCGAGGTCTAGTTCGCCTCGCGAAGTCTAGTTTGCCTCGCGAAGTGCAGTTCGCCTCGCGAAGTCTACTCACTAGCTCGCCTGACCGCTGGCGAACCATTACCAATTATTTTTGGGGATGTCCGATTAATTTAATTTAATTGATATCTGATCATCAATCGACACTTGATAATTGATTTCAATCAGGATTTAAGGTTTTGTTGTCGGCCGACCATTTCTACGTTGCCACGTGTTATTTCCGACGGCTTTCCAATTCTGTTGACTCAAGAGCCACGTATTTGCTTGGATTATTCAAGGACTATTATTATCGTTAAATTTTATACGTCCCCAAATGCCTCCACTTCAAGGTGCGTCATAGTCATGCTGTCGTCATGTGCCAGAGGCGCGACTTGAAGTCTATGTTAATGGGTTAATTTTGCGGGAGTTCCCGAATTGATAGGGATTCTTAATTTTGTAAAGATTCCCTATTTTCTTGTAGAGATTCCTTGAATTTATAGGATATCTAATTTTTATAGGGATTCCTTAATTCGCAAGGATTCCTACGAATTTGATTTGGTAAAGTTTCCAAGTAGTGGGCGGAAACCTTTGATGTATTTCTTTCTTGATTTGCTTGATTCTCCATACTTTTACAGTTTCAATGAGGAATGACTGCACTATAAATTAGAGCTTCCGGTTTAACATTCTTCATCACAAAGTTACAACCATCTCGCTGCTAGATCAGCAGTACACTTCTCTTTTTTTTTTTACTCTTTTTGATTTGATTTCTATGGCGCAGAGTTATATAATTAGCTGACTTTTTTTTAATCTTGTATGTGTAGGTCGTGAGGTATTTCTGAGTTATCCATCTTCAGTAACAGCAGAAACTTTACTCGGCGAGGCGCAGCAGAATTTTAAGGCAGCGAGGTGCAGCAGAAGTTTAAGTCCGCGAGGCGCACTCCTTTCAACTAATCAATTCTTTGTGTAGACGTACACCACCTCGCATGACATTTTTCAAGAGTTTCAAGAAAAGCACAATCACTATCCTTGAAGACACTAACGACATTCAAAGCGATGGCACCACCTTATATACCTATCCTTCATTTACTGGGCCGCGCGCCCTCGAGTCTCCCTCGTACGATGGTTCAGGTCATATTCCTCGGTGGACTTTCCAACAATCACGTCAGCTGGCCACCTTTCAATCAGCCAAATCCACCAGTGAGAAGCGAAGCGCAGATGTATGGATGTTGAAGTCTGCCCATCATGACCATAATGTTCCTCAAACACCGTTCGTGCTTCTCAGCGACCGTACGTGCAATGGTTCAGTGCAATGGAGAGGATTTCGTGCCAACGGAGTCTTCTCCTACACGAAACGTTACTGGGAGTGGTTAGAAGACATCTTAAGCCGAAGTGGAGATCTCATCCACAAAACAGGCCTCTACCGAGCGGTGTTTGCATCGCTCTTTAGCTATGACTGTGTTACATCTGTGATGCAGGCCTTCGGTGAGTATTGGTGCCCTAGCACAAGTACTCTTCACACATCGTGTGGCGAGATGTCTATTTCTTTGAGGGACTTGACATATATTTGTGGCTTGCCCATAACTGGAAGGTTCTATGACGAAGTTGTTTCATCTATCGAAGAATTTTCAGCCAAGGGTAAAGGTGGTGAGCCAATCATTCCCAAGAGTTGCAGATTTTTATTTCTCAAGTACCACAAGCTTTGCTAAAAAGTGAAGATCACATCATGGATCTAGTACTGATACAAAGGAAGTTTGAGATACAAGAGACCGCCCGCCAAGAGTGTACGGAACAAGAAAGATGCACCTCAGAACAAGTACAACCCGTCTGGCGAAGTCCGTGAGGTTCAAGCTCGAACTGATGACGACTGCACACCGTTTGATGACTTAGGCGTGGATGACGAAGACATAGAGTCTACTTACTTGGCAGCATTTTACGCGTGCTGGTTGTGTCTATTCGTCTTTCCTATGGATGACACAGGCTTGATCCGACCTAGCGTGTTTAAAGTCGCTAGCAAAATGTCCCAAGGTTATCAATTTTGTCTAGCTATACTTGTGTTGGCCAATATTTATCCAGGTTTGAACAAGATTTCCGCTTCCAAAGACCCAGGGAACTGTTCGGCTACATTACTCTTTCACTATGTGTATACGTGGTTGGCAGAGTATTTCGGCACCCATTTTTATTCTCCTCTTCCTGACAACTTTAAACCACGGATGATTCACTTTTCAGGGGCATTTTCGGCCAAGCACTTTGGAGACGCATAAGCTCGTTCTTTATTCAACGCATGTGGCAATGTGGGGATGGACATCTTAGCCATAGTCCCTAAAGAAAGCAAAGTGATCGTTGATCATGAGAATGTTAACCGTTCAGACATTGTCTACCTCACCTGCCTTCGATCTGGATTTCTTACTCTTGGGCAGGACAACCGGCGAGTCGTTCAACCCTACAGTCCTTACCGTTTCAACCGTCAGTTTGGCTATGTTCAAGATGTGCCAGGAAACCTTCAAAAGGACATTCAGACGGGCGTATTATCCTTGACGTACTGGCATTGGGAAAGCTTTACTAAACGTGAGACAGGGAGCATAGTGACGTTGCCGCCTGAGAGCGCTCTAACAAAGTATATGGTGACTCGTGTTTATGTTGAATGGTGGTCCAAATTATATTGTTCCATGCCTAAGATGACTACAGCAACAATGCCTATTGTTGGGTCGCCACACAAGCTTTTAAAAGCGCAGGAAGACAAGATCGCTGCTCGTGCGGTACTGCCCCGCCAGAAAGTGATTCCCCGCAAGATACCGTTTCGACAGAAAGTGGTTCCCCGTGAGATGCCGTCTCGCCAGAGAGTGGTTACCTGCGAGATGCCGTCTCGACATGAAGTTGTTCCCCGCAAGATTGAACTTGAAAATAACCCTCACGCATCTTCTATCAAGGCATTGCCCCCAAATAGAAACTCTTTGAATGAACCACACCAAGCTTTAGAAAGTCATGGGGACTCATCTGATCATCATCTCGCCCAGAGTCACCTTAAGTTGAAGGGGACCAACACTCAAGCAAAAAGGCTTAGTGGAAGTAGCAATAGTTCTAAGGACGTGAACTTCAAGCGTCGAAGGATCGAACCCGACCTTGGCTCTGTTTATTTTAATCTCAACGATGAATTTCTCCTCAATAGCAATTTTCTTGGCGAAATTCCGGGTCCCTCGCAACAGACACCAAATTATGTTGAGGTACGTTCGCCATCACCATCATGCATCTCTTTTTGACATTATACGCATGATCTGGACTCATCATTTTTTTTACCTTCTTGTTTTCAGTTAAAAGGACTCCCACTTTTCAAAGACGAAGCTTGTTCGAAAGAGGTTCGTGTTCTTTCAACAGAACCCATGAAAACCGATTCTTTCCACGAAGACGATGTATGCGAACAAAATGAATCACAACAGGTTAATCGTGAAGATATTTTGGTGCATCCTCCGAAGCTTTTAAACAATATGGTATTCTCCGAAGTCACCCATGGTGAAGTTGTTGTTATGGACATCAATCAGGGGCTCCGAAAAATTCGTATGCAGGCCGCCACTCTAATTTGTGAACAAATTAAAGACGTCATTACGAAGCACTCGTCAAGAACCATTTTTTCTAAAAAGAAAGACCTTGACGAAATGGTGGCCGAACTTCAGTGTTATGGGTTTGATCCTTCGCCAGTAAAAGACAAGGTAGAAAGCTTGATGACTTGTGCTACTCAATACAATGCGCTAAGGCTTGTATGCACGCATAAAGCCACTCCAGGCGCATGTGATCAACGTTTGCCTCATATGGAGGCTGAAATCGCAAAGTTGATCGAACTTCGTCAAACTGACTTTGGTCAGCGTCAAACTATGATTGCGTCCTTGGATAACTTAAAGGAAGAGTAACAGAGGTTAGAGCAGAAAATAGCCTCCCTAGATGCGAGCCTTCTACTTCACGACAAAAGGCTTGCCGATTTAGAGAAGCAAAAAGTCCAAATCAAGGAAACTCCAGAGTTGACTGCTGAAGAACTTGAGGAAGCAAAGAGGTTCCGAGATGATTTTGAAAAGCAACGCAACAGCTTCAAAGGCCTATCTTGGACGTGAAGGGCCCATCATTGTTTAGTAACTTATGATTTATTCTTTTTTTTTTTGTGTGCATGTAATAAGTCATTTTGACAATAGAACTCATTATGCAATAAAAAAGAGATTTTTTTTTTTGATATGACTGAACTCAAGAATATAATTCTCAAGCTGCCTACGTATCTTTCCAAAGAAAGAATCAAGTCATCATGTAGTTCAAGGATGAGGATTTAGAATTTTTTTTTTTTTTGGGTGCCCTTTGCAGTTTAGGCTCATGCAGGCCAGAAGCATTTTTGTCATTTGCAGTTTAAGCTCGTGCAGACAAGGAGCATTTTTTTGTCATTCGCAGTTTATGCTCGTGCGGACAAGGAGCGGTCTTTACTTGTTTCAAGCATAGTATTTCTTCAAGAACTTGCCGTTGATTGGGCCAATTCTCAAACCGTCTTCAGCTACGATTTTATAAGCTCTGTTGGTGTAGACTTCGCTGACGACATAAGGGCCATCCCACTTTGATTTGAACTTGGGACCGGTCTTGTGTGTCATGATGATGGGTCTGCGTACAGCAAGGACCAGGTCACCAATTTGAAAGGATTGAGGCCGAACCCCTTTGTTGAAGGCACGCGACATCCGGGCTTGGTAGCATTTTAGATGTTGTTGCGCATCGAGCCTCTTCTCGTCTAAAGCTTCCAACTCTTGAAGTCGTAGCTTGATATTTTCTTCATTTGTGAGGCCTTCTTGCAAAGCAATCCTCAACGAGGGAATTTGCTTCTCTAATGGCAAGACGGCTTCAACACCATACACCAGAGAATAAGGTGTGGCATTTGTAGCAGTTCGATATGTCGTTCTATATGCCCACAATGCCTCGCCCATCTTCTCATGCCAGTCTCTTTGTGACTTGCTGACGGTCTTCTTCAAGATGTTGCAGAGTGTCTTATTAAATGCCTCCGCCAAACCATTAGCTGGTGCATTGTACATCGACAAAAAGTGTAGCTTGAAGTGATACTTTTCGCCAAGTTTTTGCATAGCACTATTTGAGAAGTACTTGGCGTTATCTGTAATGATGCAACGTGGCACACCATATCGCTGGATGATGCATGTCTTGATGAAGTCTACAACGGTTTCTTTCTTTATCTCTTTAAGTGGTACAGCCTCTGACCACTTCGAGAAGGAATCCGTGCCTGACAAAATGTACATGTGGCCTCCAGAAGATTTCGGGTTTATGGGTCCCACAACGTCTATCCCCCAGACATCAAACGGGTGTGAAGCGATCGTAGGATGCAATAGCTCAGGCGGTTGATGGATAAAGTTTGCGTGGAATTGACAAGATTGACATTTCTGTGCATACTCCATGCAATCCTTCACCATTATGGGCCAGTAGTAACCCATTCGCCTTACTTGAAAATGCAATTTAGGGCCTGATTGATGAGCTCCGCATATTCCGGAATGAACCTCTTCCATGGCTTTGGACGCCTCTTCTTTTCCCAAACACCTAAGGAGTAACCTGTCAAATGATTGTCGATAAAGAGTCTCTTTGTAGTAGAAAAAGCGCAGGGCTCTTCGTTTGATATCCCTTCGTTGTTTTAGATCGTCAGGTAATTAGTTATGCTCAATGTAGTCGATCAAAGGATGCCTCCAATCTTCGACGTCAATAACATACACGAAGACTACATTGGAATTTTCGCACAATGGTACAATTTCTGTTGTTACAACCCATCGTTGGCAAATTGAAAGTCAACAATTTCATCATTTGATAATGCCAAAGTTGCTGCTAGGTTGGCCAAAGCATCCGCCATTTGGTTTTCTTTCCTTGTCACATGTTCTAGTGTAACAACATCGAAACCCGTCAAGAGTTGTGTAGCGAGACGGAAATAAGGAACCAAATCCTCTTTCCTGACTTCGTAATTAGTTAGTAGTTGATCAATTACTAACTTCGAATCCCCGTACACTTCTAGATTTGCAATTTGCATTTCTAAGGCCGTTTGCAACCCCATGATGAGGGTTTGGTATTCCGCAACATTGTTGGAACACAATTCACCGAGAGTGAAGGCATATGACAATATTTGCTTTTGTGGGGTGACAAAGACAACGCCGGCCCCTGCTCCATCTATTCTTGAAGATCCATCAAAGAACATCTTCCAAGTGGGGAGAATTTCTGCAAGAAAGACTTGTTCATCCGGCAAGTCATCTAAAATTTCCCAATCTGCAGGAATTTGGTGATCCTCTAGAAAGTCAGCCACAACTTGGCCTTTGACCGCCTTGGCAGGTACATAGACTATGTCATGTTGATTGAGGAGTAGAGCCCATTTTGCCATTCGTCCTGATAAAACTGGTTTAGACATGACAAACTTGACTGGGTCAGCTCGGTCTACTAAATGCACCGTGTAAGCTTGCATATAATGCCTCAACTTTTGAATGGAAAAGATGAGAGCGAGACATGTCTTCTCTATTGGAGAATAATTTAATTCTGCTCCTGTGAGAGTTCGACTTAAATAGTATAAGGCCATCTCCCTTCTTTCCTCATTTTCTTGGGCTAGAAGTGCTCCAAGTGATCTTTCTTGAGCTGCAATGTAGAGGATAAGAGGTTTCCCAGGAATGGGTGCACCCAACACCGGAGCATTAGCCAAGTACCTTTTAATGCTTTCAAAAGCATTGTGACATGCTTCATCCCACACGAAAGGCACATTCTTCTTCATGAGTCGACTAAAAGGTTGACATCGACCTGCAAGGTTTGAGATGAACCGCTTGATAAACGCGAGTTTTCCTTAGAGGCTTCTCAATTCTTTTAAATTCGTTGGCTCTGACATTTCTTGAATGGCCTTAATCTTTGATTGATCTACTTCAATATCCCGATGCTTCACGATGAATCCAAGGAACTTGCTTGAACTCACACCAAAAGCGCACTTTAATGGGTTCATTTTGAGTTGGTACTCGCGTAGCCTATTGAATACTTTTCGTAAGTCTTGCAAGTGGTCACTCCTTTTTCTTGACTTGACAACCAAATCATCAACATAACATTCAATGTACTTGTGAAGCATGTCTCCAAAGATTTTCTGCATGGCATGTTGGTATGTTGCACCAGCATTCTTTATTCCAAATGGCATGACTTTGTAACAGTAAATGCCTTTGGGAGTGCGAAATGCAGTTAACTCCTCGTCTTCTAGCGCCATCTTTATTTGGTTGTAGCCAGACGATCCATCCATGAAAGACAAAGCTTCATGACCTGTGGTTGCATCCACCATGAGTTCGATGATAGGCAAAGGGAAGTCATCTTTCGGACATGCATCATTCAAGTCGCGAAAGTCTACACACACGCGCATTTGTCCATTCTTCTTTTCAACTGGGACAATGTTTACGATCCACTTGGGATATGGGACCTCTCTGATGAAGCCTGCAGCAATCAACTTGTCAACCTCTTCTTCAATTTGAGTTTGTACCTCTGTTCGAAAACGTCGTGTCAGTTGTTTGATGGGTCGAACCTCCGGTTTAACAGCTAATCGATGAACTGCCACTTTAGGATCAAGACCGGGCATTTCTGTGTAGGTCCAAGCGAAGACATCCTTGTATTCAAGCAACAAGTCATAGTACTCCTTCTCCTCTTGGGAGCTTAACGACGCGCTTACAAATATCGGTCTTGGGTCTTCCTCCGTCCCCAGATTGAGTTTCTTAAGTTCATCGACCGTAGATTTCACCCCATCTTCAAGCTCTGGAGGAGCTGTCTTTACTTCATATTCGAAGCCTTCATGGTCATCATCTTCATAAGCTTCCACCTCTGCTAGCATCATTGCCTTCTTTATCTTGACCAGTGAGTATGAAGGTATGTTGCCTCACTTTAAGTTGGTTAGTCGAATTCACCTCTAGCACACAATGTCTTTTCATGCGTGATGGGATGAAACTTTGGATTTCTTTATTTTCCGATTGGCCAACTTCTTCTTTTCTTTTTATATCTTATTTTTCTTTAAGAGCTTGGATCCTTTCAAATGCTGACTTTCGAGGAGTTGGCTTTATTTGTCTATTTTCTTCATTTGACGATGACAACCTTTTGAACACAGAAGTTCGTGTAGCTGCGGTGTCAAGACGATTGAAGATGGAGCTTCGACTTGTTGACTTATCAACACGTTCAAACACCGAAACTCTGCTTGTTGATTTAGTAGTAGTACTTCGAGAACTTGGGCAGATGCGATCGAACGCTGAAGTGCGAGAAACAGATTGGATTTGTGGAATCTCATCTTCTACTTCTTCGACGCTTATGTACTGCATGCTTGCCTTCTCCGCTTTCCTTCTGCCTGAGATTTTGATCGGCTTGTTTGGGACAAAACCAAAACCCGTTTTAACCGAATCACTTGTTTTTCCCTGTTCTCTCAACTTCTTTTGAGACTCATTGAGCTCATGTGCTTTCTTGCTGACAACTTGATCATCCTCTTTACTCGACGAACCAAAGTCGAATCCAGCCTTTGCCAACAATTTGTAAGCATTGGGGTCAAACCCTTCATTTGTTCTTTTCTCGGGTAAAGGTCCGTGCTCTACCCTTCCTCAGATTGGTTTGACAAATCCTTTCAATGGTTGCTTGGTAGGAGTTTGGTCGTTTAAATTTGTCAATGGCAATATTGATGCTTCCTTCAATAATTTTATGTCATCTTCACTCAACTTCCGAGGACTCACTTGCCGCTTTGTTCCCGCAAATGGAGACTCTCCTTCTTTGCGCTTGGACTTCGGCACATATCGAAGAACTGGGACAACTAGGTTCACAGTTTCGGGTGGAGACTTATATGACTCTTCATTTCCCTTGCCCTTTACTCCAACTTCTTCCCTTGTCCCCACCGTAGCCTTCCCTATTGAGGGTACTTTAGCCGGAAGAACTTCTAGTACTGATTCCTCGTCTGCATAGAACTTGGAATCTGCAAAGTAAGACTCAGCCTCGGTGAATGGCTTGGTATCACCTACAACTGTTTTCACACCTCCGCGGTAGAACTTGAAGCATTGATGTAGATTGAATGTACGACACCATTTTCATGAATCCATGGTCGCCCCAACAATATGTTGTATGAAGTCTTTGCATCGATTACGTGGAACAAAGTGTTTGACTTCAATTCGTCAATAACCATGTCTAGCCGAATCATTCCTATCGCTCTTTGCCCTCCTTGGTTAAAACCCTGGATCATGAGACGACTTTTAGATAACTCGTCGATATTGATGGCGAGTCGAGACATTGTTGATTTTGGCATAATGTTCACAGCCGACCCTTCATCTATAAGCATGCGATCTAATTTTTGCTCTCGCATGTAACCCGCCACAAAAAGAGGTCGATTATGTGGCTTTGATCCCAATTGTAAATCTTCATCCATGAAATGAATGGCGTCACAACATGCTACGCATGCCGCACACTCATTGATGTTTGAAGAATGCTGGCCCTCATCAAGCAACAACTGGATTAACGCATGTCTCGCTGATTTGGAAAGCCGTGACAGATTGGAGAGGCTAAATTTTAGAGGTAAGTCTTCCAATTGTCTCAGCACTTCAGTTTCTTCAACCTTCTCAGCATCTTTGGAATCACCTTCAAAACTTGTTGTCATTGAGCTAGCTCTCAGACACAGTCGCGCCTTGGGCATGCACTTTGTTGGCGGATTTTGATTAAGGGACTTTTGTACGCAAGGAGCAAATTTCTCCTTTATACACCTTGTGTCATTCCGCGCGAGGCATTGACGACTCCTATGTGGTTGTTTATGATCTGGCTGCGAGAGTGGTGGACTTGGCAACACACCTTTGCGCTCTTTTCGTCGAGTTACAAGTACCCATCCTTCACCATAGTCGCATGGAGCAGCTTTAGGAGCGAGGTTTATTTGTTGGATTGGCTTCACTTCTTCTAACTTTTTATCATTGCTAGACTCTTTCGAGAAATGGCATGACGCTTTTACTGGCATGGAAGGTACTTGAACCGGCTCAAAAGACCCAAACGAAATGGTAGTGCAATTGACCGCAGCAACCTCGTCGACATCCAACTCGATTCTTCCTTGTTTGGCAAGCTTCACGATCAAATCTTTCAAAAAAAAGCACTTCTCAACTGGGTGGCTGACGAGGCGATGAAACTTGCAATACTTCGGATCATTGACCCGATGCATTTCTTCTGGACGTTTGCACTCTGGAAGTTCTATCACCTTGTTCTCAAGCAAATCCTCTAACATGCCTGCTACGTCGGAATCTGGGAATGGATAAGTCTTTTGCTCCCACTCAGTCAATGAATGCTTCTTCCTCCCGTAGGCTTGAGTCAGTTCTACTCTCTTAACCTCCTTCTTGTCTCGTGTGGAGATTTTGATTGGAGCAACACCTACAGTCATCGACTCCTTTGTAGATCTTTTCACGACCTTGTCAACTTTGCTGGTGAAAGCTTTATCTTTTCGTTGATCATTGACAAACTCCTTCTTACCCTTGTGGCTAGCTATGCTCAACTCCATATCATGCGTTCGCGTAGCCAGTTCTTCAAAGGTTCGAGGCTTGATGCCTTGGAGAATGTACAACAAATTGAAATGCATGCCTTGGATACACATTTCTACTGCAAACGTCTCCGACAAAACGGTCTTTACAATCGAGGCTGAGCGAGCGCCACCTGTTGATGAAGTCGATCGCTGGTTCGTCTCTCCATTGTTTTGTGTTGGTGAGTTCCATCATGCCCACAGTTCGTCTTATACTGTAGAAGCGGTTTAAGAATTCACGTTCCATTTGGTCCCAACTGTCAATGGACTCGGGCTCTAAGTCCGTGTACCACTCAAAGGCATTGCCTTTCAATGAGTGAACGAATTGTTTGACAAGGTGGTCATCTTCCGTCCCAGCGTTATTGCAGGTTTCAATGAAGTGAGCAACATGTTGCTTTGGATTGCCTTTCCCTTCGAATTGGTGAAACTTTGGCGGCTGGTATCCCAACGTCATCCTTAGACCATTGATTCTTTTGGTGTAGGGTTTGGAGTAGGTGAGAGAATCACGGGAAGGACCTCCATATTGAGCTCTGATGGAGTTGGTGATGATGTCTTGTAACTGCTGAAAGGACATAGATCCAAGCGAGCCATCATCGTCTTTGTCATCGTTCTTGGAGCTCTCGCCTACTTTGTGCTTCTTTTCTTCATCTTGACTTTCAAGCCTGCTGTAGAGCTCAGCGATCTGCATGTCTTTTTCTTCCACCGTTTTGTAGAGCCCATCAGATTGGCCATTTGCTCTTCAATGGTGGATGCGCCTGTCACCATGACTTGCAAGGGGATAGATTATGATGAATAATCCGCTGGCATGCCATACGTATTGTCTTCATCACCATTTGGACTCCCATTGTATGAAGCCGTGCTTGATTCATCATCTGTGGCAGATGAGAATGATCGCTTCCTTGATTTGTTTGGAGTTTCCTTCTCTTCACTTCGTGAGGCACGCTGGTCTTCACTTCGCGAGACACGCTGGTCTGCGAGATTTGCTAAGGTGATGATTGGTTCGCTAGGCTTGGAAGGCAGAGCCACGAATGTTGTGGGTTGATTCCTCGCCATGCTACGGGTGACATGACCAGAGGGCTCACTACTTGACCTCGAGGTCGTTGGTTTATATTTCCTCGTCGAGATGGCTTGGGTGCTCTTGGAGGCCATTACTTCGAACAGATTTGAAATTTCTTGCAGAGAAGGAGATGAGAGGCAAAGTTGTCCCACTGGGCTTACCAATTTTATAAACACGAAAATATCTGCAACAAATAACAGAACAACACGTGTACAAAGAATAATTTAATTTAATCAATGCGAATGCGGGTTACAATCTTTGTGAACTCCTCTGATTCTATCTCCGAATATAGGTTTAACTCAAGGGTGACAAGCACTTGTTCTTGAGGGTTACGCGGATTGATCACGTAACGAGTATTTGGGATTTGGATTTGGGTTTAGTGAAGAACTGGCTATTTGGGGAGCTTGATAGTTCTTCAAGGATTTTGGATTTGGATTTGGATTTGGTGAAGAACTGGCTGTTTAAGGAGCTTGATAGTTCTTCAAGGGTTTTGGTTTTGGATTTGGTGAAGAACTGGCTGTTTAGAGAGCTTGATAGTTCTTCAAAGGTTTTGGGGAGACTTCTGAGCTCGCGGAGGGATTTCTCTCTCTCTAGTTCGCTATCTTGTTTATGCCCCCCTCCTCTCGGTATGAGAGGGGGTATTTATAGTGTTAACATGGCTCTACTTAAGACATGTAATGAAGATTCTGAATCAATAATATTTCCTTAATCGAATCAATGAATCTTGACTGATTGATTTACTTGCCGATTTCAACATAATCAAATCAATCAAATCTTAAGATTTAGATATGCCCAGATCGCTTTGGATTGAATCTCCTGTTTTGATCAAGATCCTTCGTAAGGGGCAAGCCATCTCGCGGATATGGAAGGTATCTCGCGAGGAACCTATATTTCCAAGCAAGCGGTGATTTCTGGTCTCACTTCGCGGACGACTTATCTTGGACGTACATCCCCGCATGCATGCGAACTCTGTCGTCTAGCTCCCTCGCGAGGTTCCCTACGTGGGCCATCTCGCCTCGCCTTTATGTATATCTACGCGCGCGAAGTCATTTTGCCTCGCCTCTGTTTACTTCTACGCGAAGTCCGTTTCACCTCGCTAAGTCTAGTTCGCCTCGCGAAGTCTTGTTCGCGAAGCGAAGTCTAGTTCGCCTCGCGAAGTCTAGTTCACCTCGCAAAGTGTAGTTCACCTCGCGAACTCTACTCACTAGCTCGCCTGACCGCTGGCGAACCATCACCAATTATTTTTGGTATCTGATCATCAATCGACACTTTATAATTGATTTCAATCGGGATTTAAAGTTTTGTTTTCGGCCGACCATTTCCACGTTGCCACGTGTTATTTCCGACGGCTTTCCAATTCTGTTGACTCACGAGCCACGTATTTGCTTGGATTATTCAACGACTATTATTATCGTTAAATTTTATACGTCTACACTTCTCATTATCAATTTTTGTTTTGGAAACCAAGGAGAAGTCAGAAAATGGCATCAAACTTCCATATTCTTCTTTGAGTTGGACACCACCGCTTATCTTTGTAATGACTTCATCTCGTGGCAGCAGAGGCAGAGCACAACCTTTGATAGACATTGTTGCAGCACGAAGTGAACACAAGGCTTCGTGTCCCGACAAGACTCTATTCAACACTCGCTTTAATTTGAATTGAAATTCGAATCAAACAATGGCTCTGGTTTCGATTTTGGGAGTAACAGAGAATTAGAGCTAGCTTCTTCTAGGGCAGGACAAGGATCTCAACCATTCGGAGATGGCTAAATTCTCCAAGCTAGACGCTGAAGCTTATCCAAGGTCGCTATTTAGTACTAAGGTGTATTGTACAAACCACACTACTAAATACAAAGGAGTGGAGTCCTTTTATACTAACACCTACAGTACACAAGATATATGACGTGTACTAATCAATCCTAACACTAGTAAGCACCGCTAAGTATAATCTTCGCTGCATCATTGAACTACAAAATGACATGCAGACAAACACGCTCTAACATTAACAAATAGCCAAGCATATTTATGGAATAGTAGAAATGGACATCTGATCCTAAACCCTACACAGACTTGCCTCAGTCGAAGTAACATGCAAAAATGCTTGTATTTAAATGCAAAATAATCACGAAACTTGATTGGAGATCGACTTTGATAATTTGGAATTCATATGCTCATTTCCAATTACAAACTATCTCCAACAACTTATCCAGCACACCGCTTCCTGAGCAAAAATCAATCTATAGCATAAAAGATTTTAAATACCAAAGCTTAAACAGAGTACCAGTACACCTTACATCGCAATCAAACATCAACCGCCGAGCATTGCACAATGCTGGAGTGCCTAGGAACCGAAAGAAGCTTCTGCGACCAATCGATTCTCCCCCACCACTCCCCATCCCTATTCTCCTTCACCTCAATCTCAGCACACCAAATCTCCATCTCCTTAATTCCCGTATGCCTTAGTTTCCCACAAAACCACCAAATTCTCCCCCACATTCGCCATAGTTGCGCCGCACAAGAACTTTGGCAGCTTCTTCTCCACTCCCTTGAGCTCCTTCCACACTCGATTTTTCGCATCGAAACCTCTAATCTTCCCCAAATAATCATAACAATACAACATCCCATGCACCACACAAGCCCTCCCTCTCCACCCCATATCCATCCTCTTCTCCATTCCTTCCCAAACCGGGGTTTTCGGGTCGTAAACCACCCCGCCCTGGTCCGCCATCGCATAAACCTCCCTCCGATCACCACACTCGCGTGCATCCACTTGCCGTGAACCTCCAACGGACTCACTACCACCTCCAACGGACTCAGTACGTACTCCGGCCTGGTCCACGAGTTCGTCATGCAACCGCCGATCACGTACTCTTCGATCGGATGATGAAGCGGCCTTCTTCGATGGACCCTGGCTGGGACCACCGAAATCTCGAGGCCGTGCACTATAAGTTCTCCTGGTCTCGATGGCCATGGCTGCAGTAACCGCATCAAGAAAGGTTGGGTA
The DNA here is from genome assembly GCA_009720345.1 of Fragaria iinumae. Taxonomy (NCBI): domain Eukaryota; kingdom Viridiplantae; phylum Streptophyta; class Magnoliopsida; order Rosales; family Rosaceae; genus Fragaria; species Fragaria iinumae. The sequence goes on along the minus strand of CM019117.1, from coordinate 15,346,616 downwards.
AATAACACCAGTCATCTTCTCGGCGTACACTCCGCCAAGTGCTCCAATGAACATGTCAATCCTGGTTCTCTCATCACAAACCAAATATGGCACATGGTAGCTCAAGGTAGTGAACCTCTGCTCAAACTCGATGACACCCTCAACATCCATCTTCTTCATGTTCAGAAAGTCCGACTGGATCCTGATACGATGAGCATGACTGAAATACTGACCTAAGAAGAGCGTCTTAAACTGCTCCCAAGTCATGTCCTGGGCACCACCATTATTTCTACTAGCGAGAGTCCACCAATGATGCGCTGAGTCATCCAGAAAAGTCACTGCCATCTTCACTTTCTTTTCTTCCGGTATATCAGTGCTCTCAAAAGCCTTTTCCATCTTGTCTACCCACGTGTATGCATCAAGGGGTCCCTTGGCACCCTTGAACTCAATTGCCCCAGCATCGAAGACATCCTTCTTCCTCACAGACCGTGGGTGCTGAACCCTGTCTAATACATCCCTCAGCATACTCCCAATGGAATCAACTAATCCTCTGACCTCATCACCCTCACTTGCGTTGGTCGAAGTAGCCACACGGGGTCGGCGTCTAGGAGGCATAGTACCTGAGGAAGGAGATATTTAGTAGTCTATAAACAAGACTAGCAGAACTATCACATATACCTAATAACACATAGCATCCAAAGCATAAAATGCTAGTGAATCCGCCGCGGTCGGACCACCACTCTATAAGAACTACGTGCTTCTTAGGCAAATATGATAGTATTAAGGAGGCAGGAAATGAAACCTAGAGCTCTGATACCAACTGTCAAGACCCACCCCGAATTTCACCCTGAAACCCGAGGTAAGTCATGCGGGGACCACCTCCAAGGAAAATTTACCGAAGAACTCGGCAAGCCTCCCTTGAAAATGGACAACCCTAACCCGGAAAAATATAGAACACCCTCTTAACCAAAATATTAATCTTCAACTCAATCCAAATAACCGAATAAAATAATACACAATTATTTTTCCGAAAGTATTCAGAGCTACTACAAGAAAGACAACGGAAGCTGATGAAAATCCTAGTGGGTTAAACAGATAACTTACTGGCGAACAGTAGTGGAAATGTGGGTGACTATGCCTCGTCGCCTCCTTCTAGACCCCACCCGAACTCTGCAGACTGGGCAATTAAAAATGAAGGAAAAGCCCAGAGGAAAATATTTAATTACGTCAGAGTGAGTGGACAAAAGTAATCTCGCCAAACAAATAATATTTCCCCAATAAAACTTTCAAGGACACGACTAGTTCCGGCTAGTCTCTAAAACTTAAACAAATACAGCCTCTCAGGCTAAAATTTAATATATCAGTATGTATATGCACTCGTCTACTCCTTGTATGATTTCTTTGAAGGGATAAAAGAAAACAGAAATTCATACAAGGCTACTACGCTCGCGTCTACCGCTCACGTCACCCCATAATGGCATTTTTCCTCATTATGGGGGAATCGCACGAGTGGATATATATATACGTGCTTACTCCTTGTACGAATCTATGAATGAATACGAAAAGAAAATAGAAAGTCGTACCAGGCTACGACACTGGCGTCTAACGCCCACGTCACCCCATAATGGCATTTTTCCTCATTATGGGGGGAAATCACGTATTGCTAGCTAGCGTTTACTTATATACATACTATTCTCATAAACGTCAATAAATGAGTATAAACACCGAAATTCTCAATTCAGGATAAATTCTAACAAAAGAAATTATTCAACAATAAAACATTATTTAAAACGAAGGTCCACTCACAAATTAGGCCTAAGCCTGATGTCGGTCGGAGGTTTCTTCCGCTCGGACCTCCTCACGTCCTTTTCCAAAACATAAATAAATCCTTAAATAAAACACCGACGCTTAAAGAAAATAGGCATAATTAAATATGAGCTTCTCGCGCTCAACCATGTCTATCGCCCTAAATCTTTACTTCACTGCCAGCCATAAAGCTCCACAATTTTTCCGACATCCTCAAAAGCACCTTCTACCTTCCTAACCATAAACAATCCAATGGCCGGATTTTTAACTTATTAATCCGCCAAAAATACCAAACTTTAACAATTTCCAAACCTAACCAAAACTCCTCCAAAAATTCAAAAAGTCATTCCATGAAACTCCTCATAAAAATCTCCACCAAAACCAATTTTTCAGCGGCGGCCGGCGACCTCCAATGCCCACCAAAAATTAGTAGCACCTTCCTCTCAACCTCCTCTACAACATTCCTAACTAGCACAAACTCCAATTCTAAGCCTAACCATGTCAATCAAACGAAAACAACAATAAAAACCCTAGAATTTCCTTTACCGATTTCTCCTTACCTAGCTCAAGAGGGAGCGAATCCTTTGGAGGGATTGGAGCACGGGAGGAGGGCTTCCTTTGAGCCAAGGATCGCCAGCTATGGCGGCCGGAGGAGGGAGTTCCGGCGAGAAAACCAAGTCAGAGCTTTCGGGGTTGTTTTCTCCTTCACGGCGGCGCTAGGGAGGTTGCCACCGGTCTAGAACGGAAGCTGGGTTGGAGACCGATCGATTGGGACCGGTGCGGCCGGATGGCGGCGAACGGGCGGTCGGAAGTCTTCCGGGCGGAGGGAGAAGGAGAGAGAATCGGGAGGGAGGAGAGAGAAAGGAAAGGGGGAAACTGATTTGGGCCTTTAGCCCACCCGGTCCATCACTCCACCATAAACCCATTCCAAAATTCAACACCCCAAAATAATACCCCAATAAAAATTACCTTTTACTAGCTAAAATTTACCATTTTTACCGTCGTCACATTTTCTTCCTTCGAATAATTCTTTCGAAATATTCGTCCCTTAACACACCTCTAGGGACTTTAGGACTATAAACTCACTGACGAAGACGGTAAAATTCTTATTACCACAATACTAGTAATTAAGGTAAAATTTAAGAGTCGGGGCGTGACATATATACCAATTCAAAATATGTATTTTTAATTTTGGTCTTTGCAAGTAACTTTTACGGTTAGAGAAATTTTATTCACAACCCAACTTTCTATATACATCTCTTTTTTCACAAACTCAGTGTTTAATTTTTTTCAGACTATAAAATTACTAAAAAGGTTGAATTGAGAAAAGAAAAAAAAAAGATGGAGGTTCTAGTTGTATCTCTAAATTTCCTTTGAGTGTCCGGTTCAAGGGACATCAAATTTGACATAAATTTTGATATTATTTCTTAGCCATTAGATTATATAACATTCAAGGATCTAAATCAATTATAAATATGATGTGTCAAGTGACGTGGCACTGCATATTTTTATACATATTAAATCAAAAGAAAAGAAGAAAACAAACCATCCTATTTTAAAATAAAAAGATAAGATACAAGACGCAAAGGAAAAAAAAAAAAGACGATGTTGATGTCCATAATATAACAAAAACCTTGAAATTAAATTCTGGTTTTCTCTACCTTGCTTGAATCTGATTCAACCATAAATTTTTGAAAGCCTTGAACATATACAAACCCACAAGCATCTATTTTACCCAACACTTTGATTGCTAACTGGAAAAATAACTAATCCACAAAAAAATAATTAATTAAAGGGATCGAGTTCAGAGTCTCAGAGATATTGAATAAGCTTTGTTATAATTGGGTTGCAGATTCATAAAAATATTCACCGCAACATCGTCTTTTCTTTTTTCAGCAACATCGTCTTCTTCTTTTTCCTTTGCGTCGTGGATCTTATATTTTTACTGTAAAATTAGATTTTGATTTTTAGATTTGAAATTCTAAGTTTACTTCTTTTATTTTGATTTGATTTGTATAAAAATAGGCAATGTCATGTCACTTGCCACATCAATTATTTATATGTTGACATCATATTTACAATTGATCTATACCCTTAATAGTTTTATAATCTAATGGTAAGAAAATAATGTCAAAATTTGTGTCAAATTTGAAATCCCTTGAACCAGTCCCATATATAATTTAAAAATAGGTATTTAAGTAAAACGTAGGTCTTTTGTAATTTTTTTTTCCTGATTCTCTTAAAAATATATATATATAACTCCTTTTTTTAATATATTTTTTAAAATTAATTTATTACATAATTGTTAATGGGGATCGGGACGAGTATGAGAACGTAAACGCCAAAGGGGACGGGAATGGGGACGGGGACAGGAAATCCCCATTATCTAATTACGGGGATTTAGTCAGGTACGGGGATGGGGAATGAAATAAGGTATGGTTGTGGGAAAAGTGGGTAGTGGGAAGATAAAACTGATAATTACATTCATAAAAACTTCTAACATCAAAAACCAAACAAATAAACCAAAAATGACCACTCATAGGGATCTTATGAGTAAAAGGTAGTTGCATATAATGCAGGATGCACAGTAGTTTTGAAACTGAAAACAGAAAAAACCGAGCCGAAAACCAAACCAAACCGAATTAAGAAAAACCGAACCGAACCAAATTAGTTTGGTTTGGTTTTTGGTTTCGGCCCTTGAAAAATCGAATCAAACCAAAAAACCGAATCTTTCTAAAACGAAGTCGTTTTTTGTCTTTATTTTCGTATTAAATATTTGATTTGAACAATATGATTTTAGGTTTTATGTTCTATATAATTATATGTTTGTCTTTTCTAATATTTTGCTTTTTATTTTCGTTTTATGTACATATAGCCAGAAGAATCGATGAATTCCAAGAGGCAATAACTTGAGAGATTTTCTTTAAGATTAATTTCAGTTTACCCCCCTGAGGTTTGGAGTTGACATCATTTTACCCTCCATATTTTTAATTTTGAAAATTAACCCCCTAAAGTTTCCGATTTTCATAAATCAGGCTCAATTGCTAAAATTCTGTTCAATTTGGAGGTTAAATGTTAGCAAAAAATCTTAGAAAAAAAGGTCCTAAAAGGCGATTTATGTTGTTATATGACTATTTTAGCGTTTTTAGTGAGTTATGAAGTCAAAATTAACGTCTGAATTAGATGAAATTTCAACAATTGAGCTTGATTTATGAAAATTGAAAACTTTAAAGGGTAAATTTTTAAAATTAAAAATATGAGGGGTGAAACGATGTCAACCCTAACCCTCGGCTAAACTGAAATTAGTCATTTTCTTTAATGTGCAGCTTATCTCGTCTGTCTCTCTCTCTCTCTCTCTCTCTCTCTCTCTCTCTCTCTCTCTCTCTCTCTCTCTCACAAAGACTCCACTCAATGAAGATTGGGATCTAGAGGTGGGTGTCCTCCATATTCGGCAATTGATTGTGTCGAGTGTTCCTGGCATCGGAGGTGGATTTTCTCTGTTTGGGACATACATATTTGAATCTTGAAGGAGATAGATGGGTTGGTTTCAATTGGGAAAAAATTGAGGTTTGAAGCTGGGGATTCTTCAATTCGGGAAATTTGAGGGAGATGGGTTGGGTTGATTTGTTTTGGAAATCAATTGGATTAATAATTTCATAGCATGAATAGTACTACTGCAGCAAATGAGTTTACATTTGTTTTTTTTGGATGAATTGGCTGGCTATGTTGGAAAACATACCCAAGATCATCACTTTGACGAATGCAAGACTCGGAAAATAAATTCAACCCAGAATTCCAGAAACTAATTCTGGAATCTTTGCGAAGAGAGAAAGAGACAACGGTGACGAGATCTGCTGTCGGGTAAAGTAATCCGGATTTTATTGGTTTGCACATCTGTGTCCATCAGATCGTCTCATTTAAATCCGACGGCTAGGAAGAGTTCATCCCTTTTGGTCCCGTAAATTTTGTCCCGCAGGTGAGCGGGCCTGTTGCAAATCCCAGAACTCTTTTTCTTTATACATACGCAGAGGTATAGTTCATCATTCTTACTCTTCCCAATCAAGTATATATCCACGTAGACGGGTTTACCACATCCGCACGGGTATACCCTTCCCAATCAACTGTAAAGTGAGTGTTTCAACCTAATTGCAAACGCATTATGGGGTTTCAAAGGTTCAATGACTGAAAAATCTATTGTGCATTGTGATTTGAAGCCTAGCAACATACTACTAAGTACTAGATGATGATTTAGTTGCTCATGCGCTGCTGATTTTGTATTGCAAAACTCTTGGGTGGAAGAGATTCCATGACTCAAAAACGATGAACCTAAGCCAAAATTGGTTATATGGCTCCCGTGATGTTGCTGGCTTATCTTTTCAATTTTATATCTTGATTCTGAAGAAGTTAAATTTTCTTGCATGGTTTACTTTTCATCTTATATAAAACAATTCACTTAACATTGCAGAATATGGAACGGAAGGAGTAGCTACTAGAAGAGGGGACATGTATGATTTTAGTATTGTACTCATGGAAACTTTCATAAACAAGAAGCCAACAAATGAGATGTTCAATGGGAACATGTGTTTGAAGGAATAGGTTGCAAATGCACTGTCTGCAGATACAGTGCTTGTTGTTGATACCATCTAAGCTCCTTCCTCCAAGCACCTGTTTCAGAGTATTAATGACATTAACCTCAGATGTATTCAAACAAAAACAAAGACCCTGCATTCACTCCATTGTTCGAACAAAAAATCATAATTTTTAAAAAAATAAATAAATATAACTTCTAAACAGACATTCGATACATCAAGGATGCAAAAGATACATCTGCAATTGTGAGTGTGCAAGACAGTTCTGTATGAAAAAAGAAAAGAAAAACAAAAGACAGTTCTGTATGAATATATTAACCAAAAATGAATCTGCTAAGTTTTAAACTGAAAAGGTCAACAGTTATAAAACAAAACCTTTGGCTATTTATTTTGTCCTAGCTAAATCGGAAAATCCAGACACAAAAAGAAACAGAATTAGCACAAGTACAAAAGCAAAGATGAACAGGCAATAAGAATCAACTAATCCAGCCTCACCGGCAGAATATAAGGAGTGACGAAACTCCAATTGATAATGAAAAAACTCCAATAAATCCATAGTTTGCTTTCAGAAAATAGAAACCAAACGAGTTCAAAGATTTGTTGTTAATCTTCCATCAGTACCAGACTCTGTAGGTCAGATGATCTTGTAATTTAGTTCTCCCAGCAGAGAACCAACAATTGATCGAAATCAGTTTTTCTTTTTTAGGAAAAATAAAACCAATAGTAATAGCAGTTTCACAATTCATAGACATGCTAATAATGTTTCTTAACTGTAATACCACTACCGTCTCAGAACAGTGTGTGCATGGAGTCATTTCACAGCACCTCAAACCTCTTCTTCCCATGAATCCCCTACTACCTACTTACAAACTCAGAACCACAAATAGTGCTCTGCACACAATGCAAACCATCCCAACTGTATTTTTCTGAAACTTGTTTCGATAGTCAAAAAAAGAGAGTTATCACAAAGCACCAAAACCAATGTAATACAAGTCGAAACGGGAATCATGATGAGCTACAATTTCTCAATTCCAGGTCCCAATTTATTAAACCATAAACTAAAAATAAAAAAAGAATCCCGATTTATGCATTATACAGCATGAATCTTTCTAACCACCCACATGCCAGATTTTACTCAAACAGAGATTGAAATGCACAAATTTAACCTCTGCATATCTGATGTTTGTGAGCACTTTTTATGCAAGTATTGGAGCAGGTCTGCAAAGATGGAGTGCAGCAACAGCTATTTTTCTTCAATTGGGTGATGGGGTGAAGAACAAAATTTGGGTTCAGACCTTATACAAAAGCAGAGTTTCGATAATAAGTGCTGAATAAACTAACATTCATAGATTACCTTGTGGTTTTAATCCCAATGTCTCATCCAATGAATAATCCATGTTCACCTGCACCAAAATTAATTTGAATACAGATTGTCAATTCCTTGAAAACATTATGTGCATATATCAAACTGGAATACAAGTCAATATAGCTAGTCAAAAACAAAGGAATGAATTCGTTAATATCGAAGGGTTTGCAACAATCATTAAGTATGAGTTTCCTATAATTTGAAATTTACGAATTCAATAAATGAATCACAGCAATCAGAAGAGTAATTACCTAAAGTAGCTTAGAAACTTAATCCAAGCACTTTTCAAGAAGTTCTGGTTATCCTCCACAATCGATTCACTCTGCAAAAAGAATATTAAGAGTAATAATATATCACCTATCTGAATATTATAGACTACAACACTAAAGGCAAACAGTCAGTCATATTACCTCTGGTTGGCCGCTCAAAGTATTTGTTTTTATGCATTTCTATTAGAGCTTCAAGGTTAGCACTTGTAAACTCCAGCAAACAAAGGCGTTTTTTTCTGGATATCTTTACTTTCACTTAGAGCTTCAGGAACATCTTGTACTTTATTGAAACGCATCACCCTGATGATGAGTTTATCCTCCTTGGAAGCCGAAACAACAGTTATACACCTAACCGCTGCATACTTCTTCTTCAGCTTCTTTGCATACTTCAATTCTCTTTTAGGTTTGTAGATGTATCCCTTGGTGACCACCAAACATGCACACATCATGAAAAACTTCATGTCATGGTAATTGTCCATATAAAGATGAATCATATGGTAGTATGACCTAACCGATGTCAACTCACCACCTATAGGAATATAGGCAAATGTACCAAACCCACCAGAATCTGGGATATTAATACATGCCCAACCCATAGCTTGTTGTATCAGGCAAACACGTTTTTCATGAGTTAACGCTTCACCCTCTTTATAGCTCAGATATGCGGTCCCTTCCATCCTCCCAGAACCAATTCCATAAATATTTTGGTAAGTGTTTTCCACATCCTTAACCAAACCCACAACATAAACAACAACATTTCTGTGTTCCCAACATACAAGAAGTGCAATGCAAGGAAAAACCTTTTTTTTATTTTTTTATTTACAGATTCCCCACTTTCGATAAAATCCATGCAAGCTGCATAGGCAGAGTGGATGTTGCTTGGCTCATTACTTATTCTATCGTAGACATACTTCATCATATGTTTTCCGGTTTTAGAACCACCTGCTACTACCGCCGCTATTCCCTCATTCAGATGAAAAATCTTACAATAATGGTCCGCAACTAGACTTCCACTTACTGGATCAGAGGCCCTTCCCTCACCCCCGATATATATAACATTTTCTGTAACGAATACTAGGCATGTTGTACCATGAATTTCGGATTGGGAACTAGTGTTGGCAGTAATCTTCTCTTCTTGTTGCTGCAAACAAAGAGGATCAGTGACAAACTTTTTATGGAAAGGACATTAGAAATATGCTATCGACAAGAGCATTGTGAAAAGGAAGCAGATTTATGATACAACTTTTCATGTCATACTGTAGTGGGGCTCAAAATAAAGCATAAAAGCCACACATCCCTCGACTAGTTTCTTTCAATTTTCACATTAGAAAAGAAATTTTTCGTAAGTCAGGAGTTTACTAGCACTCTAAGAAAGACATGAAACAGATACTTAATAGCAAACTAAAAAGATAAAATGAAACACTTGAAGTACACACAATCAGGAAAGGATAATTATATATATTGCATATGATTACCTGGAGCGGCGTGTTCGTAAATGGATCAAGTCCCCCTTCTGCTATGCCTTTAGCTATATGTTGTGACAGATCAGACAAATGTATGAAATCTTGAGAAATGGGATCATAAACCCGTTGCTGCCGGAAACTCATTATTTCTTTCTTGAATGATTCTTCATAAGGTGGAGGAACTAAAACATGGCTGTTCTTTAGGTGCTCAATTACCTGAAATTGACAAGCCATCAATCACGTTACAAAAGATATATTTAAGGAAAATGACTTTTGTCTATTAAGAAGAAAAACATTTTTGAGAAATCAAAACACAGTTGTTGGTCCATATCCCTAAATGTATACAATAACTTGCATGCATGAGGGAGATTGAAAATACTGGTATATGAACCAAAATAACTACAACTATTACCACTACTGGAAAAATGATTTCTCTTACAGTTAATCTCTCCTCTTCATCATTGCTATTTTCACATTGTTGTAAGAGAAAGACTAAGCAAACCTTAATGCCACGTGACTTCCACTCCTCAGGACTGCTTGCAACTTGCATTGCATGGGCAAGGGTTTCATCCAACTGCTTAACTTGCACAAGACATTTCTTCTTCCTGTAGTCAAACATTGCTTTGGACAGCTCTTCCAAATTTTCACAAATCCACAATCTCTGTCTCATGCGAGTTACAGCCACATATAGTTGCTTCAGTTCAGAGCACAAGATATTGTGTTTGGCTATATCGAAACCAGGAAAGCCTTTGGGTAATGTGTGGTCGAGTAAATGTAGTTCGTTCATGCAATCATATATAACCCTCCACTGATTTTTTGAAGGTGATGAGCCAAAAAAGTTGTATAAGAGAACATCCTACAGAGGATAGACAAATGTAAGGACTAGATGATTCGTCATTTTAAAAGGCAACTAATAACAATATTCTGATCTAAAACCAGTATATGACAGGAATTCCACTGGAAAATGTGGCGAAGAAAGGATCTTCAATGGAAACAAAAGGAATGAGAGGAAAGATTCATGACATAGCAGAGCCATACCTAGGGATCAATAGATTAAAAGAACCAAAATTAAAGTACGTACTAAATTTAAAACTACTGATAATTACTTCTGTGACGCTAGATAAGTTAACAGATTCAGTATTGTAATCACCTGAAACTCAAGGCCCTTGCACTCAACAATGGTTAGAACAAGAGCAAGCTTCCCTACAAATTTGGATATCTCTTTTCGAGCACTATAATCTTGCACCAAAATTACCTGCTCCACACCAAACCCAACTATATTTCCAAAAATCTTTACGATGGCATTTTCATTTTCTCCAGATTCAAGCAATACCAGAGCTTTTCCCCATATATCAAACTACTTTCAGGTTTTAAGACATCAATTGAGAGGGGGGATAATGATAGAGTAGGTCAATAATGCTTTGTGACAGCTTGAGGATTCCATCATGGGTACGGAAGTTTTGGGTCAAGTGAAGTATTTCTGAGACTTGGCCTTTTTCCTTACTTTCTTCCTGCTTATTGGCTCTTGACTCCAACACGAACTTCTTGTAGAATAGATGTCGTAATTCTTTAACCCCTCGCAATTGTTTGTGCAGTGTCACCAGAAAAGACAAAACCCTCTTCAACATTGTGGCACATATGTTTAAACAAGTCAATTTGACTCATTGTTAGGTCTTGAACTTCATCAACATAAACAAAGTCCATAAGATCCCCATCATAATTCCCATCTGTCAGTCTATGGTGAAGATCAGTTACCAGATCAGCAAGTTCAAACTCCCCCTTTTCCATCTTCTTTTCATACATCTGAAGAATATCATATATAACTTCTCTCTCTTGCCTGGTTAGATTGGAAACTCAGATCTCTGATAGTTGAATATAATCCTCCCGTCTGAGTTTACCATCACATGCTTCTATAGCTCCCACTATAGCTCCCACTAGATGATGCCCGTGCGTTGCTGCGGTTTGCAATGACGGATATTAACTACCGCAATTACTTTTGTTTGAATCAATGTTGCTGTTGTTCGACAAAATTATAAACACAATAATATAACATGGATATTGCACAATGACATTGGCCACAAAAAGGAAATGTATAACATTTTTTGACAACATGCAATTCATGATGGTAAACAAAATGGAAATGTATGACAAAATAGAAATACACATGGTGCTGCTATCGATATACATAACATATAAAACAAAAGTAGTACATATTATAGACACCAAAATAATTGTGGGTACAAAAAATAGCTACATCTATTGTCTCTTTGGATAGCAAAATGCTTCCCACCGCCAGCCAACACTGGATTGTATCTATAGTTAGAACCAACTATGTCTAACTTGTTAGCATCAAAAGGATAACATATACATACGTAAGCCAGATAATACCAATATCTTGTAATCTTAGCCTTACAGGTGAAGATAAGACTCTGTAGCAAGGTCAGCATAAATTCAAAAACATTAACTGGTAATTCAAAACATTTTGACCCAAACATTAACAACAGTTAGACATTAAATAAAAGTATTAACAGGAGCTCGTCACGACTGGTATTAAAATTGCTTTGGATAAAGGATCAAATAAGGAAGGCCTGCAACTACCATATCAATAATTATGAAATATAAAATATGAGTGCCAGCTTGAGAAAGGAAACATATTGCAATGTATTGATAAGTGTTATGTTTCGTGAAAAAGTTATTTGAAATAAGCTACTTAGTTGCATCCATACAAAAAAGATGGTTTTTTCCTTCTATTTTGCATATGATTCTTTTATGAAATATGATAACATAATTTTCAAGTGTTTTCATTTTTGTTCAGCCAATTGATAATCAGTGTGTAAATACTACCATCAAGAATGGACAATAAATGTTTTAAAACTGATTAAAAGATTATGTAGACGAACTTGTATAAGCCGAGCACCAGTCAACCACAGTTCAAAAATAGGGAAAATAAAAGTACTTGTGAATCATAGACAACATATCATATTTAATCAAATTATTTTACCTTGTCTTTCTTTCCAACTTGCATATTCAGGGTACTAACAGTGATCATATTCTGATCTTGAAGATCAGGAGCAGGTTGATGACGTGCAGATAGTATTGTAATTATCTTTGGGGTGTGAAAAGGTTTGTTAAAGCTGCAAAAGCAAACAAAATAACTTCAATTGCTTTCATAAGTTGAAACAATAAACCTTATGTCGTTCAACCTATAAGAGTTTACCTTGCCCTATATACATATGTTTCAGGAATGGGTGGATTGATGAACATACATGTACTCAGTACTCATCCCAGTATTCGCAATGGTGTTATCTGAAAAATGAACGAAATATTGAAAGCACCAAAAACAGTTAATGACCATTATACAGCAACATGTAGCAGGACAAAATGACTCTTTCATACCAAAGTGCCGGACTTTTGTGCTTGTGATGGCCATCACATGCAACTGGAGGTGGCAAGTTCTTATTGTCTCAACATCACATTCAGCTGCAAGTGTTCCCCAGAAAGTGACTTTCAGATCTTATTTCCTGTAAAAATTGAGAATAACTTGTTAATCAAAGCTGTTTTACAATCAGCTTCAATTTCCCATTCATTGTTATGAGGAGAGTTGCCTTGTTTCATCACAGATTGTATAATTGTGAGATAGACCATATCAATAATCGAGCTTAATTTCTCACAAATTTCAAACTACTGTTGGCAAGGAGCACAATTTTGGAGAGTTTCTTTGTAGAGTATAAGCTGTGCACTTGATAAAAGTTACAGTAGTATAAGCCTTCAAATATCTACTCTTATCTTTGATAAATGGCTTTTTAAAAACAAAATATCATACATCTACTACAAAAGACATATTTACTACTGTTTTCTAAAAATTTGAAGAATTCGTAAATAATAAAAATGTTACTACACAAATATCATCATCACAGGTTTTGCCAAAAACAGATAACTTCATTGTCATCAAATTCACATCGTCCACCAGTCACAAACCATCAGTGTGAGGTAACATGGTTTCGAGCTTAATCTAAACGTTCCCTAGGCAATGTTTATGCAATGCATGTTCCTACATCAGCATGTCAACTCAGAAGTGATTCATTTGCACATAATGTCACAAACAGGTCTAGTAAATGGCCACAATCAATCAATCACAGTCAACTTAGTGGACAACAAAGATTCATGCAAACCCTCTTTGTTTTTATATACAAACCTGTTGTATATATATACAACTTAGAAGCATCTCCATCTGTTTGTTTTTACATATAAGGCCTCTTTGTTTTTCTCTTGCTTGATCTAATCTTGATAATTGAGCAGTAGATAAGAGTTTCTTTCTAACTCTGTGTATCAGACCATGTATGGCTCCAAAGTTATACAAAAGAAACGTAAACAACATGTATGTTCAAAGGTTATTGAATTTCAATGTTTGTATCTGATACATAATGATCAGATACATGTGACAGATGATAAACCCGGAGCAGTTTGTTTATGATGATTGAAAGACTAATTGCCAACTGTCACAATTTTCTTTATCTTTGTTTTGATCTTTTTTCCTTGCTTTTCTTAAAGCTTTTGACCTTAATAATTCATCTATGGATTGAATTGGACAGAAAATTGAGGTTGAAAGACATCGATTTACTTTCCACATGTAGAAAATGATTAGACATCCTCAACTATAATGGTGATGCAAAAGACTGGTTCTGGTTTGAAACACTCATTTCCCACAACTAATTTTATACTATTGAATATCAGAATGTAATACAGACCATGCATCCCATTTAAATCATACTACTGCAATGTAAATAGATACTGAGATAGAAAAGAAATGCATATATATGGATATAAGCAATGCTTACTTTGACGTCCCTTTGCTTCTTTCTCCTCTGCAAAGTGAAATGTTTTCAGTAGGGGATTGTATTGGCAATTTGGAATCAAAACAAAAATAACAGATGATCGGGACAAATGAACAGAAACCCAAAATCGATCATATACAGAGCAATGTCAATACCTTGACAATTTGATTAACAATAGCAATGCAGATTTTTGTTGCACGAATAACCCCTTTGGATAGCGATCGATTTTCCTCTTTGTACTCTCACTCCCTCTCACTGCAAAAAGAAAAGCAGAAGATGGTTCATCACATGCAACCCCGTCGTGTAGAAGAAGACATTGACGACACGTCAATGACCCAGACAAACACGTATCAACGGCACATGCCCGCAGGTGTCAATACAGATTCACCAATGGCATTATTGCAATTGTTTGCGAACCGTGGTAATACCGTGTTTTTGCTAGCTGAATGAACAGTTATATTCCCTTCCTGCTATAGTATATAGAATGCCACCTTTTACATGGGAAATAATCTCTGTAAAGACTCTTGAAGCATCAAGCCTCTTTGTTAGATCAGTATTAAAATGCGGCCAGTACAGTATACTAAACCTCTCATAATTGACTTCCTTTGTTCTTAAAAAGTTCTGCAAGGCAGCTGATCTTGAACTCCGGAGATGGCCGTGAATGAGCTCAATTGCATCAAGGAATCTTTCAAAGTACGAGTTGCTAAGTGTTCCATCAACCATAATCAAGAACTTGTGAAATGTGATGAAATGAAGGTAAGAATGGGTAGGAATGGCATGAAATGAATCTTGGATATCATTGAATTGAGCTTCATCCTCATCAAATTCAATCTTATCAACCAAACTGTTTTCTGTCGAATGACTTCCACCACATGCAAAACTGTGTACATAAGTAAAAGAAAAGTCAGAAGTCAGAATATATGAAAAAACTTGCATGAGCGACAGAGATCATGTATTAGAGCACAATTTCATCCTGAAACTAAAATTCTCTGATGTTAAAATAATAATCCGTACATTAAACCAAACAATACAGAATGAATTAAAACATCAACAATGGTTAATAACATGAAAACTATGTACAGACTACTGACAGTAATGCTGCATTCTAACCACAGTTGTGAACTGATCCAAACTATTTAATTATATCTCAAGTTTAGTGTATTTGAGATAATGTCCAAGCCTTGTGTGACTTATATGCCAAGATACGACAGTATTTCCCCAAGAAAGATGATGTTTTATAATTCATGATGCAGAACCTCTCAATCAGATTGTAAGAAAATAAAATGCAGAAATCAAATGGATAATCATCACACCTTTTCAAATGTGAAACATGTCGCTTGATGGCATAACACAGCATGGGACTCACTGTAACAAAAAGCTGGTGTAGAACTTTCTTCTCATTAGCTGCAGAGCTCTGTTCAGTCTTGCTACTTTGACTGGTATAGCATCCTTGCTGTGCAAACTGGTGCCACTGTTCTCTCTGAAATAATTTCATTGTCAAAACAGTGGTCTTCCCAGTTCCTGATCGTCCAACTATGAAGGAACTTTTCTGATGAAGGATAATCTCCACTTCTTGGTCCGTAACTTCAAATGGAAGATCAAGTTCTCTACCCTCACAATCAGACAGCAAGTGGTTTACTACCCCAGATGATAAGGAGTAGAACTTCATCAGCAACAAACTTTCGCTAACTTGAGAATTCTCAGCATAACTTTTACCATCACATGTGTCAGCAACAACATCATTCTGCATTTTGGTGAAGCTAAGATCCTTAGACCGCAAAAGTTCCAGAGAAGGTGGCCAACTCTTCGGAACTTCCAAATCACTGATCATAAAACAAAGACAGAGAAACCAATAATTAATATGAACAGTTTGTGCATCTATATCATATAGAGAAGAGTTGCTACTACCTTTTCCAGTCAAAATACAAGTGTAGAAACTGAATTTCTTAATATTAACAGGTTTACAATTGCAGGATTTATACAGAACCTACAGCTAGTATTTTAGGAATAGTTACAGCTAAGGTAAGCAATTAATACAGATTACAATTGGTGATTCTACAGAGAAATTAGGAAGGTAACAAGTGATTGAAATCACGCTTGATTTGGAAAGAATCCATATCAGCTTTAACCCCCCCCCCCCGCGCAAACTGGGCGGCCTTGGGCGGACAAGTTTGTGACACAAGGCAGAATGACGAGATTTGTGGAGTGGCTTGGTAAGTAGGTCAGCGGGCTGGTCAACAGACAGAATGTAACAAACACGGTGACTACCAAGAGCAACTTTTTCACGAACAAAATGGTAGTCAAGTTCGATGTGCTTAGTGCGAGCATGGAAAACCGGGTTAGAGGCCATGTAGGTTGCACTGAGATTATCACAGTGAAGCATAATAGGAAGAGCTAGGTGCACACCGAGTTCGTATAGTAAGTGGCCTAACCAGGTTGTTTCTGCAGAGACATGAGCAAGAGAGCGGTACTCCGCTTCAGCACTAGAACGTTCTACTGTCGGTTGCTTCTTAGAACACCATGAGATGAGATTGGAACCAAGATACACCAGATAACCAGAGGTAGAGCGGCGTGAATCAGGGCAGCCGGCCCAATCGGCATCTGAGTAAGCCGACAGTGTAAGGGGGTGATGCTGAGGCCGAAAGGAAAGACCATGGTCCAAGGTACCTTTTACATAACGTAAAATACGTTTGGCAGCAACAAGGTGAGGAGTCCGAGGTTGACTCATAAATTGGGCAACTGAGTTGACTGCGAAAGAGATGTCCGGTCGCGTAATAGTTAGGTATTGCAGAGACCCAACCATTTCACGAAAGAGTGTCGGATTGTCAAGTAGCTCGCCATCAGTAGCCATGAGAGGAGGTTTGGCAGCCAAAGGTGTAGACATCGGTTGACTGAGGAGAAGGTCATACTTTTGAAGGATGTCATGAGCATATTTAAGTTGGTCAATGTGAATACCATGAGAACAGGAAGTCACCTGCAAGCCAAGAAAATAATGGAGAGGACCGAGGTCTTTTATATCAAAGCCGCGACCGAGAGCAAGAATGAAACGCTCAACAATACGGCCATTGCTACCAGTGACGACGATATCATCGACATAAAGAAGCAGGTATAAGGTGTGTTGCCCGTAGTGAAAGATGAAGAGAGTGTGATCTGCCTTACTTTGAATAAATCCAGCTGATAAAAGGAAGGTACTGATGCGATTGAACCAGGCTCGTGGAGCTTGCTTGAGGTCGTATAGGGAACGGTGAAGCTTACAGACAAAAGAAAGATGTTCAGGGTCCACAAACCCAGGAGGCTGAGTCATATAGACATCTTCACTGAGAAATCCCTGGTGGAAGGCGTTCTTGACATCGAGTTGACGAAGAGTCCAACCTTTAGAAACAGCAATGACAAGAACTGTGCAAATGGTCGCAGGCTTAATGACTGGGCTGAAGGTTTCTTGAAAATCAATGCCATGTCTCTGATGGAATCCTTTGGCAACCAGTCGAGCTTTATAACGATCAATCGAGCCATCTGGAAGATATTTTATCCGGAAGACCCACTTGCATCCAACAGCGTTTTGGGTAGGATGAGGGGGAACAAGCGTCCAGGTTTGATTCTTCAATAAGGCATTGATTTCTTCAGCCATGGCATCACGCCATTCCTTGGATTTAGAGGCCTGGGAGTAACATGTTGGTTCAGCATCAGTAATAACAGTAAGTAGAGCACGAGGAACCGGATACCTGATGGTGCCATCAGATCGAATTTTGGGCTTAGAATTGCCCGTACGCGATCTGGTTTGTATTGTGGGAGGCGCTGCTACAGTAGAGGACAGCGGGGCAGCCAAGGAGGGCGGAGCGGCATCGGATGACTCCGACAAGACTGAGGGCGCATGAGGCGTAAGGGAAGAAGAGAGTTCCTGTAAGGGGGAGGATGCGGGATTTGAGGGAGGAGGAGGAACAGGTTGGGGTGGGGGCGGGTCTCGGCGATAGGTGTGATGGATGATGGGCGGAGGTGAAGGAGGGGGCGGGGGAATCGGTCGAGCACGGCGGTGATAGGTGGCAAGCAAGGGGGCGGTGTCGGCGGAGGTAGACGGGATGAGAGAGGGAGAAGGCTGATCAGAGGTAGAGACAGAGAGTGAGGAATAGGGAATGGATGTCTGTGTTTGGGTGAGAAGGAGAGACGATGAAGAAGAGTTTGGGTCGGATTGGGAGGGTGAAGAGAGAGTGTTGGGCTGATGGTTGAGTGGAGTGGGCCTGGGAGGTTGGGCGAAGGCAGGGAGATGCACAAATTCAAGTGGACCAGTCAATGGTACCTGCAAAGATGTAAACGGAAAACGGGTTTCGTTAAAAATAACATTACGAGATATATATACCCGACCCGAGGAAGGATGGAGACACTTGTAGCCTTTATGATGAGGGCTATAACCAATGAAGACACATTCAAGACTACGATTTGAAAATTTGTTGGACACATAATCACCTAAATAAGGAAAGCATGAGCAACCGAAAACACGAAGAGAGGAATAGGAAGGAAGACTTTGATAAAGACGAAAATAAGGTGTGTCCCAATCCAGTGTAGACGTAGGAAGAAGATTAATAAGGAAGACAGCAGTGAGGGCGGCTTCAACCCAAAGATAATGTGGAGAATGAGAAGTAGTGAGAAGAGTACGAATGGTGGAAAGGATGTGACGATGCTTACGCTCAGCAAGACCGTTTTGTTGGGGAGTGTGAGGACAAGAGAAGCGTTGTTGGATGCCATTAGTGGAGCAAAAATGTGAAAAAGCTTTATTAACGTATTCTGTACCATTGTCACTTTGGAGGTATTTGATGGACCCCTGAAATCGATTGTGGATTAAAGCCACAAGATGTTGAAAATGTGTGAGTACTTCATTTTTGCGTCGCATAGGATATAGCCAAGTATAACGAGAGTACTCATCGGTGAAAAGAACATAATATTGAAACCCACTAGTGGACAAGACAGAAGACATCCAAACATCGCTATGGATGATAAAGAAAAGAGAAGAAGCACATTCTTTATTTGATGGAAAGGGTAATTGGTGCGACTTACTGAGCGCACATGCATTACAAAATGATTTAAACGAAGATGGTGAACCAAGAGAAGACGCAAGACGAGATAAAACCGATGACGAAGGATGACCAAGACGATTGTGCCAAAGGGAAGACGACACGGTAGCTAAAGCATGAGGAACCTTGGAAGAAGTATTGGAAACTAGAAGAGGATAAAGACCATCTTTACAAGGGCCCTGAAACAATAAACGACCTGAGCGTAAGCAATATATTTGATAAAGATTAGGAGCAAAAAGAAAGAACACAAGATATCTTTAGTAAACTGGGCTACAGAAAGAAGATTTTTACGAATGGACGGAATTTGAAAGACATTATTGAGAGAAAAGTGAGAAGGGCCCAATGATAGGGGTAAAGTACCCGTATGAGAGACATGCATAGAATCACCATTACCCATATAAACATTGTGAGGTCCTCCAGAATTTTGTGGGTTTTGAACCGGCATAGAGGTCATGTGGTGAGTAGCACCAGTATCAGGGTACCAAAAAGGATCATCAGGTTGGGCAAAATGAGCACCGGCAAATGATCGAATTGTGGGAGGACCAGGAAACCGATGTGGGCATTGGGAAGGCCCATGCAAGGAGGACATACAAGTTGGACACCACGGCTGTCCAGGAGGAGGACCAAGGATGCCGGGTTGAGAAGGAGGCCGCATGTGTTGCTGTTGGGCCCATGGATGCGGCGGGGCAAAGCCCATATAAGGCGGATAAGAAGGATGCGGCTGTTGGTGAGACAACTGATTGTTGAAGCCTCCAAATCGAAAGGACTGCCCATATGGTCTGCGCTGCTTACCGAACTGGCGTGCTCCGCCGCCGGCACCAGCAGACGAACGGCGACCGGAACGATAAGAGGAGCCGGAATTGGTGGAGGAGCTAGCGGTGTGAAAAAGAGCAGTGGTGTTGAGCACGACAGGAGGGGACGTCTGTTGGGCATCAAACGCCAGAATTCTAGCGCGGAGATCAGAGAAGGAAGGGAGAGCACTCTGTGACAAGGCAGTACGAAGCATCAAATAATCAGAACCAAGACCATGGAGGGTAGCAATTACCAGATCGGCATCAGAGACGGGCTGATTGATGGAGGCAAGCGCATCGGCAATCGACTTGGCATGTTGGAGGTAAGCATCAACAGATTGGGACCCTTTTTGAAGCTCATACAGTTGAAGCTTCAAGTTTGTGGCATTGGCAGCATATTTTTGGTTGAAGAAATTAGCAAGGCAGTCCCAAATTCCTTTGGACGTAGTTTCACCAAGACAGAGTCGAGCAACAGGTTCGGTGAGAGAGGTAGTGAGAATGCTAACTATCTTCTGATCTTCAATATACCAGGCTTTGTACGCTGGATTGAGTTTGGTGGATGCCGAAGTATTGTCACGGGCCGGAACATCAATGGTGCGATCGGGTGCCGGATTGGAGCCATCGACGTAACCCCATAGATCAACAGCATTGAGGTAGGACTGAATAGGGACGATCCAAACTAAATAGTTGGATCCAGTGAGTTTTGGAAAGGAAGAGGTATTTGGGGTGATGGAGGAGGAAGAGAAAGCCATGGAAGAACAGAGAAGGGAAGAGAAAACAAAGAAGGGAAGACGCAGAAAAAAGGAAGAAGAGAAAGACACAGGTATGGATCGTTAGGTTAAACTGATACCATGTAGAAACTGAATTTCTTAATATTAACAGGTTTACAATTGCAGGATTTATACAGAACCTACAGCTAGTATTTTAGGAATAGTTACAGCTAAGGTAAGCAATTAATACAGATTACAATTGGTGATTCTACAGAGAAATTAGGAAGGTAACAAGTGATTGAAATCACGCTTGATTTGGAAAGAATCCATATCAGCTTTAACAGCTTTGTTGTTCATTTTTAGAGCTTCTGGTTATTCATCTATAAGGAGAGTAGGTGCTATGTGACTTAGATTATAAAATCATGCATTAGGAAAACAGGAAGATAAAATGACATACCCCAGATTATAAAATCATGCATGATTAGGAAAACAGGAAGATAAAATGACATAACCCTCAAGACATTTCTCCTTGCAGAGATTAATGAAACCATCAGCATATTTGTTTATTATATGGTCCAGGCGATTTGCTAAAGTTGGGACATCCTCTATAGGCAATATGTCCCAAATCTTCAATACTTGAAAGTATATCGAGTCCTTTGCAATGTCTGTTGTACAAACAACATATAGATTTTCAACCTTACATTTCTTCTGGAGTGAAGAGCTACCACAAATTATTTCTGAATTCTTCTCCTTTGGTCTCCAGCCACTGGCAAGCTTCAGTAGAACATTTAGTGCCGACCTCTTCAAACGGACTGACGTGAGTTTCTTGAAAGACTTCAAGAAGTTATCACTAAAAAGAACCTGAAGATAATGTAACAGATAATCCATTTAAACATTTGAACAATTGCACTTTAAGTTATTGAAAAATTAACGGGATATGTATGTTGTTGGCATTAAGATAATCAAGATGTAAACAAGAGGTTTATTTACCTTCCATCTAGCACAACTGAAAAGTATACTGTCAGCATTGAGCAAATCATCTAATTGGTCGTACTGTTTCTTAACCTCGAATATGGCCTTGGCTAGATCCTTGTCTTCATCCGCATTAAAAAAGCACTGGCGATTTTTGGCATCAAGGACCACGGCTTTCCAAACAGGCTCATCATCACATAGAATTGTTTCATTCCCCAAAATCCATAGACAGTGCCTAAAATTATTAGAGGGTCAGTAGCTATTTTCACCAACCTACTAAACAAGGATGCAAAAGCATACAAAATGACGTATGTAAAACATGTTATGTGGAAGCGACCGAGAGGCCCTGAGGGTCCCACACACACGAGTCTAATAATGCCGATATTCCCCCCACTTTAGTCACCCAGTGGAGAAACATGTATGAGGTTTTACACAAAAGACCTCGACATTAGTGTGTGGTACCATTCCTTATAACCCAAAAATGACTATTTCACGTTTCCGATGTGGGATTCCAAATGGCTCCTATCTAAGCCACACTTTTCCAACAATCTCCACCTGGAGTGATTCGAGTCATCTCAGACTGTCTCACGATCCAAATTCCAATAGCTCAACCTCGATCACAACCATCTGAATCTTGTGATCCCAATCTAAACGGGAGCTCCACCAAATTGTAACTTGATCGTATGAGACACCAAGTCTCAAGCGTCTCCTGGGCTCTGATACCACTTGTTATGCGGAAGCGACTGAGAGGCCCCGAGGGTCCCACACACACGGATCTAATAATGCCGATACTCCCCCCACTTTAGCCACCCAGTGGAGAAACGGGTATGGGGTTTTACACAAAAGGCCTCGACATTAGTGTGTGTGGTACCATTCCTTATAACCCAATGATGACTCTTTCACGTTTCCGATGTGGGATTCCAAATTGCTCATATCTAAGCCACACTTTTCAAATAAAACATTAGTAGCCCTAGTAAGATAAACATTAATTCTTTGCAGTTTTGAAACAAACTCAAGTGACTGCTGATTTTTGGATACGGTGGACAATATAATTATGTCCTCTTCCCCCACCTTGGGAACCGTCAACTGTCCTTATCTTCACTGTAAAGCCATCAAGATTATTATACTTCTGTGCAAGTTTTTCCTCGATTGCGACTACTTGAGCAGCATATGGAGATACTATACCAATACTGAGTTTCTTTCTTGACTCGACCCATTCTGTATACAAAGAGAAAGACTAGTGAATATCAATCCGTATGATATAAGCTACAGAGAGTGGATCTAAGAAATGAACGATCCTGTATGAATATTACCCAAATTACATTTATATAAATATGATACTGTTTCAGGGACGCATAAGAAAGTTACAAAATGCTAATATATACAAAGATAAAAGTAGCTGAAAGGAATTACTGAGGCAATGTAAATTTTCAAATCAAAGCATGTGCATACACCAGGACATTTTAGATATACTGACAACATAGTTACTGTATCAGATGCTAAAGTAAACCATCAAATAAAAAATTAAATGAATTATGCAAACAATCATTTAAACTATCGACATGAGAGCACATAAAGAAGAAAGCAGCTTGACGTACTTATGTAAAGATTCCGCAGCATTTGTGAAACAATAGCAACCTCCACCACATTCTTTCGACCACGTCCATCCTCATCCTTCTCTTCCCGTCCACCGATTACGTTGATAAAAGAACAAGGACCAAACATTGACCCCTTAAGATAGTGTTTCTCCTGGCTTCTACTTTTGAAAAAGAAATTACAGATTTATTCGGACAGATTTCTTTTTGTTTTTGCTGAGGAGTGAGGAGGGTCATTGGGAAGCGGACAGGTTCCCCCATAAAATCATCATTTTCTTCATTGAATGTTTACGCTTCTTTTAATCATCAAGTTCCTTCTTAACACATTTTATATGTACTGAACCACATATTCAGATATATAACCATTTATGGGGCAATAGATCAATGTAGTGTATTTATGGTTCACGGAAATGAAATTTCGAATGAACCATCGAAGGCTTCTTTCTAGGTTTATGCAAAGGCTTCTTGTGCGAAGACCATGGTTAAAAGAAAGCCTTAAAAACATTAGCAGCACCATTAATTAGCAAAACTGCAAATTATTGGTCAATGTTACCATCACCATTGGCAAAAAAAGCATGAGAAACCCACAACATCTTGATGGTTTTCATTTAATATGGCCATTTGATGAATGAAGGCTAAACAAATTACCAGCAGTCCGGCACTATCGATGGTTTTTATTTTTTGAACAAAGAAATTGATTTCATTCAAATAAATAGCCAGCAATCTGCGAAAAGTCAAGAGTTAAAACAACTTCATAGGTCATACATCTTTGTAAGGAGCTCATTTTAGAGCAACTTACAAATAAAGAAATACTTACGAGTCTTCAAGGACAAAATAGTATTCTGACTTCCTAATTGTGGTACCAACAAGAAGCCACTTCTTTTTCCAACACTTGCAAGCAAATCTCTATTTATAAATCACCGTACCGCCAATCTTAATTAAAATACTTACTAACCTCGCATGAAGCCATGATCTAAATCGATTGGACGTGGACCATAATAATAGAGCACCCAAGTTAGTCATGCTCTTTTCGCCAAAAAAAAAAAAAAGTTAGTCATGCTCTTGGGTTTCGCTCAAACACCCCTTCTAACGTGATGAGGATGTCAAGGCATCCTCCATCCCCTCCTCAGCTCCCACCTTAGACGGTTTGGGCTTATTCTGGTGGCCAATATGACGACCTCTTTTCTTGAGAGCCTTCCCTTCAGTGACCGCGACCTCCATCAATTCTCCTAATTGAAACTCATGCTGCACGTTTGGTACGCATGACTGTCTTAGCCCGAACTAATTCCTTAAGCGGTCCGCCAAGCTCGGCTTAAACCGCACTCCCTCCAGCCCACCGCAATCCATTTCAGGCCCAATAGACCCAGTTGCTACCCCAATCACATTCTCTTGCCCAACCACCTCCGGCCTTTGTCACAAACACCGCCGCCGTGGCCGAAGAAGCCACAATCACGGCAAAATGACACTTCTCTAATCTGAATTCCAGATCGACGGAGATGTCCGGCGAAAACTCAAACGGAATTGTACATCAAAGAGTACCCGCATCTTCTGGATCATCTCCTTCCGTTGCACCGCCGCCTGATCCGCCCTTACAAAGACTCCCGAATCGTTTCCGATTCGAGATAATTAAAACCCTCTCCTTCCTCATTCCAAACCGCAGTCCAGAGACCGAAATTAACCCAAACCTCTTAACTGATGCAACGGGACCGTACCGTCTCGAGAGAGCTCAGTCTGTCATACTCAGCCAACATAAGCATCCTGCCACCGAAAAAGCATGGCCCTCCACGCATAACAAAGATTCCGGGTTCCTCCTCGCGGTTTAGAACCTTCTCCTTCATATTCCAAATCGTGGATACGCCGCCGTGAAAACAAGTAGCACCACCGCCTTTTTCATCCCCAACATGCTTCCACAAAGGTAGAAGTAGGGATCCGCGTCCCCAACCGAGCTCCTTGGCCGCTCTCTCCGGCTGACCGCCGCCATCCCGATCGATTTTGACGCCGTTGAGCAACACCCTAGCAGAGCGTCAAATAAACATCGATGGCTTCTTTGTTTAATTTGTAGAATCATTTTTTTATATATTTGTTTCATTTAATTGTACAATTTAATTATTAACATGAATTCATCAACCATGGTTATGGAAACACCATTGAAAAACCATGGTTAAAAGAAAAAAAAAAAGTCGTGTAAATTGGATAGATAAGTAGGTATTTTAGTAAGCAAATTAGGGTGGTCGGTAAATTTGCTTCCATTACTAGAGCCGGGGATAAATCTGGTTTTGAACCGAAAACCTAAAAAACCAACCGAAAATTCAAATTAGATAACCGAATTCAGAAAAACGGGTCAAAATATGGCGTTAACCGGTCTAAACCGGAATAAATCGGATTGGTTCCGGTTTAGCCTGTCAAACCGACCAAATTAACCGAATTATATATATAGATATGGAGTCTGGATCTAGAGAGGACCTTAAAGTAAAGATGTTTTTAATTCTAGCATGTATTTTGACAATCAAAGTCACTCATTCCCTAGTTACTTACCCACATATGAATCTTACAAAAAATTAGTCAAATTGAAAAATGTTTAACCACTTGATTAGCACAATATTCGTTTTAATTTTATCTAACGGCCTACAATTGTTTACGTCAATTTGAATGACCAAATGATTATGGAATTAGTTGAAATTTTGTAGACATGTTTCTTGCATACGAATCTAGAGGATCAACGATTGAGATTGTTAAATGAAGTTATCTACTAATGTAAAATAGTAAAAATCCTCAAATTCTTAAAGTAATGAGGTCCTCTTTAGATGTTCTCTCGATATATATATATATATATATCCCCTATAAGTCTTTAATATTCTGGAAATATTATGTTAATTACATAAATATAATTATTATAATTGTTTAACCATGATCAAGAAAGAGGACACATGTCAATAGATTAAGAGAGTAGACACTTTGGTGAGCGAATAAGGTGGTCGGCAAATTTACTTCCCATTAAAAATTAGTTGCTATGATTTTATTTTTACTACTACTATTTATAACAAGCACTATCATGATGTTTGAGCTCTAATGTTAATTTGGAATTTGATTAATGTCGAGCCCATAAGTCGATACCAGAAGCTTAAATTATGTATATCTTATGGCTTAGATCAGAGCTTTACCCTATCCATGTTGTATAAGGAGATACAACTTTGTGCATTTAAGATAACATAACTCAATTGACTATCTATGACTAGGGACTACCGAAACTCTAGCAAACAAGTATATATATAAGGGTCTTTAGGGCAAATAAAAGCACACACAACTTAAAAACGACGCCTCTTTGCCACGTTCACCTAATCTCTTGGTACGTATTGCCGTCTAAGAGCATCTCTAACAGATTCCTTAAAATTTTTCTAAAATAGAAAAGCAAAAGCCAAAATCTCAAAAAAAAAGACAAAAATTCACCATCAGTCCCTCAACTCTTGTGGTAAGGCCAATGTAATACCTAACTTCTTAATCATCCAAATAGTTCTTATGATTTTATTTTAATCTGAATAGTCCTAAGTTATTATTTTTCATCCAAATAGTCCTTATAGCCTTTAACTGAAAAAATAAATCGGGAGGACTATTTGGATGAAAAATTGTGACTTTAAGGACTATTTAGATTAAAATAAAACCATAAGGACTATTTAGATGAAAATTGTGACTTTAACAACTATTCAGATTAAAATAAAACCATAAGAACTATTTGGATGAAAATTGTGACTTTAACAACTATTCAGATTAAAATAAAACCATAAGGAATAAACAGATATCGACTTCAAACCACAAGGACTAAACAAATTTCAATTCATAAAAAAAATTATGGTCTAACTCCAACAGCTTCTCCATTTTTGAGATTTTAACATTTATTACAACAATAAAATATGCAACATCATTATTCATTATAACAAAACAAAATCATATATTTTATTATAACAATAAAATACTCGATAAAATATTATATATTTGTAAACTTCTCGTTGAAGCACGCAAAAAATTTAATGAATCATTCTCTTTCTTTTTCATTTCTATTTTAGAGAATGAAATGAGGAAGCTGTTGAAGATGTTGTAAGACCATCTCTAATAAAAGGGCTAAATTGGGCTCTCTAGCCTTTTTTGTTAAAAAAGAAACTCCAATCACGTAAGGGCTGAAGAGCTAAAGGGCTAGAGCTAGGTGAAGAATGCTACAATTGGTCCTGAAAGTGGCCTTTTAGCCCTTGCGGGACCCATGAAAAGGTGACAACAAAAACAAAGGAAGATGGTGCATCATGTATGTGCATGGCTTTTGAAGGAAAATCCAATGACTATTAGGATTTCATCGTTGAGATCCAATGGCTATGAATCAAGCCATAATTAAATTGGATCACCTTTGAAAAAATTTACTGGAATGACCAAATGAATCAAGCCATTGGATCTCAACGATGGCAATGGCTTGTGTGCATATTAGGGCTGATATTGGTAGGTATACCAACTTTGTTTACCAATATCATGTACTAACCAACTTATGATTAGTAGGCAAAATCCTCTACCAAAACCAACCGCCTAAGTTGATATACCGACTTAGATGGTACGGTTGGTATAGTTGGTAATAGGCCTCTACCAAGTTTAGATTATGACCCAAAAACTGAAGTGATAAATATAATTTTTGCACAAATATAATGCAATGATAGCTTTGGTCTGGTAGTATGTGGTCATATTTTTTATCAAGCAGTTATGGTTTCGAAACATACCTCTTCCCAAAATTTAAACATTTTATATTTTAATTGTATTTATATCTATAGGATGTTATAAACATAAAACAATACATATAGGGTGCGTCTATTGCCACCCCACAAACCACTTTGTTCACCCCATACGTTTTTGATTTATTGAATGACTAATATACCATAATGTTGATGAATGATATAGTGTAGAGACAAAGAGATAGCAAGAGAATCATCATCTTATTCATTGATATGAGCCTTTTATACAGGGAATTACAAAGTACCAATATGGTAATGATAAGAAATACATAGATCTAGTCAAACTACATATCTTAATGGCATAAGGCCAAGGCACACATAAAGAATATCTAGAAAGATACAGAATATCCTAGAATACTCCCCCTTGTGTCACGCGCTGATATGCCGATGATGCTGATCTGTTGCCTCGTCAAAAACCTCGTTAAGTCATAAAAACCTTGTGGGAGAAAAACTGAACCTTGATCGTAGGAGAAAAAGAGTACAACGTACCCTTCACATTTGATAGTGACATGCATGTATGTGCTAGACTCCCACTGAAGTTTGCAACTCCCCCTGATCTTTATATCAATCATAGGGCTCTTCCTGATTCTTACTAATCACGGAAGTTTCAACAACTTAGCATGTCCATGCTCTTTAACATGTCTTCAAATGTGGCATTGGGTAATGATTAACTAAATCATACCGTATTGTCCTCAAACATGATCTTTTCCACTTAGATATTGAGGGGAAGACCACTTGTGAACTCAAAACATAAGTTCGTGCAGGAAATCAGATTTCCGCGCAGCATTACCTTCAGTTCCTAGAACAGCCGTAACTTCCTCTAGGAAATACATATGAACAAACCGTAAACGGTTTTGGAAACTAGACTCATTTAGCTTTCCAACCGTATATGACACACATTATGGTTCATCAGGAGCTGTTCACAAAGTTTCGTCGAAGTTGACTGTTTTGCCAAAATCAGATTCTCAGACAGATTCATCCTACTTTACGAAAACGGCCATAACTCACTCAATATGATAGGTATAATCAAATGGTTGGAGTCCTTGGAAAGTAGACACATAGAACTTTCCAATGGTATCAATTTCACCATTTTCTAGTGAGTGAGATTTCCTGTAGGTCCCGTGGAATTTGACCTACGAAACTTGGCAGATTCTGGTTTCGCTTTTGATGTGTCTTTCTTATGTAGGGATAGAATAAGCCTCAACCTTTCATACCATTAAGTATTGAAAAAGTAGTTACTGTCATTACATTGGCGTTACATGGGCGCATACCTACACTTAGCTTTACAACTTTTCGTAGCGAATGAGATGTCAAGTCTTTCGTATTGTGTTGAGCACATTGATGCGTCTTAATGTACTTAGATGGGAACTACATCTCTTAACACATATTTGTCATCTTGCTTTAGACAAAATAACGGATATCTCTTTAGAGTAAAGACTTTGACTAATCATGGGAGTATATGTAGGCCTCACTAGTTATAGAGTGCCTAAGCCGATTGATGGAAAATCATCATCAATACAGTCATCGAGTACCTTTTCGAGACCGTGTCTTCCCAAGATCGTTTTCTTCGGATGTTAATACATATTGGCATCTCTTGATCCATCAAGAGTCCATGTAAATCCGGAATGAAACACGCAAAGGCATAATTCACCATATCCCTTCTAAATCAAGTAGAGTCCATGTGCGTTCCAATACATTTAGCAAACACATGCTCCTGTGGTCTGGAGCAACTTGATTCGGATGAATGAAGTCCGATTAAGAACTTCATGTATATCTCTGATCTCGTAGAGATGTTATTATGATCACATTCATAGGTTGCATGTTCAGTTATTTGGAAACTACTAAACTGACAAAGTAGTGAAGTTCAATGACATCCATTACGAGAGCATATCTCATCGTAGTCGATTCCAGTGCGTGTTAGTGAGAGACCTTGCGCCATAAGGTGAGTCTAAGCTCTTGTTCTCATTACGCTATTTAACAAAGGCATAGTTGATAGGGTTTAGCTTGCGGTGTCGGCATCACCTGCTTAAGGACCTATCTCTTTGTTATGCTAGATCGCATCTTTCCATTAGGCCAATCAACTAAGTTGATATCCATCAACGAAGGGTGGTTCGATAGTAGACTCATTATCTCACGTCCTCATGTACACTAGTGTAATACTTGTAGAGATCTCTATATGGATTAGATTTAACATTGAGGCGTCCCCCAATGATAATCACAATTCAGACTTCATGAGACGAATTTGAGTATCACTGATCAATGGATCAGGTTGTGTCAAGCTCGCTTTCTTCCTAGTGTGAGAAAATACCTAACTTAAAGGCCTCCCTTCTTTTGGGAAGCCACACGGCCTTGTGACACCAATTTTGCCACTATATGGCGTCACCATTTTACCATTTATAATGATGGTGCCAAAACCAACTTTTGGTCCCGCCATGTCCTCTTGATAGGACATCAATCCTTGTAGACATATTTGTAGCATGTGATCTCGTCACTTTAACACTTTAAGCATTTAGGATCAACATGAGACTTAGTGGGGACAAACCACGACAATTCACGTCGTTCCACTTGAACACTTGTGTTCTTATCTCCCCCTAACGGCGGGAATATTGTCTCATCAAAATGACAATTCGTAATTTAGCGGTGAATGAGATCGCCTGACAAGGTTTCTACATATGCGGATTATAAGTGGAGGTTCATATCCAACCGAAACTTATTCATCTCAAATGACCCATCATTGTACGCAGTGGCATTGCGATTTGACACCTAGAAATAACATCTAGCCGAGCTCAAGGATTGAAGATCTGTTGCAATCCTGCCGAGCTCAAGGATTACAATTTCGTGTTAATCTTAGTACACAGTCACGAGCTGTAGTACAACAATATTCAATGATGGTGGGTCATAGATGAATAGTAAAGCTGCATGTAAATATTGCATAGCCCCAAGACGCAATAGAAAGATTGGTGCGCATCAATAATGTTCGAGCGACAAGTTAAAGTTGCTTAGTCGTAGCCTCGGTGAGACCGTATTGCATGTGAACATGGGGTACAAGACACTTCAAATTACATCCCGATAAACTTCTTTAAAGAATGGGTAGTGAGCCCGTAGAAGTATAAGCAACATAAGTAGTAGATAATAGTGTAACATGTGACCAGTGTGTTAACACTTCAACCAACACCATAAAGAGGTGTCGGCAAGTTGGTTGTATATATCTACATAGTTTGATGTAAGAATGAATGTTCACTTTTGTGTCATTTAGCATAGGAGGGTCTCACTCCTAATTTAGCTAAAGAATAGGCTTTCAAAACGAGCAATGAACATTGCAGGGGGCCAATGCGATATCGAGGGAAGACCGGTGCACCTCAATTGCTTGAGGCATTGACCGGACGGTCTCCAAGAAGTTGGAGTCGTATTGGGGTGACGTCAATGTCCCCCGGGTCACCACCATGCTTCATGGTGATGCTAGATCTCGAATGTCTTCGTTTTGAGCGGAAGAATGGATGTCCATGAGAAATTCTCAAAATTTGGACCATCTCTTCCAAGATGACCGATTTGGTCAAACCAAAGCCTATATGAGTCGGTGTCCCAAATATCATGTTTAGCGACAATATGAGATTCGATATTCAAATAGTAGTGACATACAGTCCACTAGATTGACTCATGAACTTCTCCAAGATGCGCTTTAGCCCGCATTCACGAGAAGATATACACAAAAGAATTCTTGTTCATTCTCACAATGTGTTTTCAAATGAAAACTATTAGCATGAATGTCATTAAAGCTCAACATGGTTTGGTTGCCTCTCAATGCATAGAGGGCATCTGTGACGTTAATCATGGTGCCATGAGGCATCAAGATTTAAGCTAAACCGCATCCCTAAATGACCAGTATGATTCAATTATTGTAGTCACAGAAGATTTACAAAGACACAAAATCCAAAGATAGTTGCCGGTTCCTTAGAATGTTGTGAATAGTTCTACTATCTGCGAAGTACTCAATGTCTCGATGAGACATATCTACAAGAAAGAGTAGATAGGCGAGTTAATAGTTCCACTTGAACTATTTAGAAGGATTGAAAGAAGCTACGAAAAGCTGCAATCCCGAGAGTGCATAAAAATTTCCTCGCAGAATGACCTTTGCACACTTAAACAGCCATAAATTCTTTGCTAAAATAGATATGGATGAACCGCAAAAATTTCTGAAAACTAGACTCGTAGAGCTTTCCAATGATATAAAGTTCACTGTCTAGTTTGTCCGGAGATGTTCACAAAACTCAAACGAAGTTGACTGTCCATAAGGGACAGATTGCTGTTTTTCGCAGAATTGGCATGTGCGGAGCTATGAAGCTTGCAGGTGGCGTGTAGGCTTTTGCCTTAGCCAAAAGTGACGTGTGTATGATCAAAACCAAGTCCTTTTGGTCATTCTAAGGTCGTAAACCCCATGACTAGTTAGCAAAAGCTCCCTGACATGAACATAAACTAACTAAGAGGACCTAGAGGATTTGATCTTGATGATAATTTTCCGGTTTTGATAAGTCTTCAACGTCTTTTGCAAGACGGCAATTGGTTTAATAGCGTAGGGGGATCCAAAATCAAAATCTTTCGGTAACTCCAAGAGAGTATGACCAGGCATGTCCGTGGAGGGTCGGTAGTGCGAGACACACTTGAAACCACTATCTCCTTAATTTCGGACAATTCTAAGACATCACACTGAGCTTGGATGAGCCTAGTTGAACAATTGATGATGGAAAATCCGCTATAGGGTAAAAGACTTAACCGCAAACACGTTAGCGATCCTTCTTGAGAATGCAAGGCCATGCGTCATCTTCACTTGGAAGAGACCAAAACGGCACAATCTAACCATGTATATTGTAAATATGCCATGCTTCTAAGGACGATATAAAAATATACATCTTGTTTGTAAATCAATACGAACCATAAGAGGAGAATAGTTTCATAACTTCGAAAAAATTCTCAAGGCATTTATTATTGCTAATGTGAGTACATCGAGGTCTCAAATAGACGAAGGACGTCGATACAACGCCTTAATACATATAGGTTGGAACGAAAATCAATGTCTAGCCGATGACGTCTGTTTCTACCTGTCCCGAGGTCACGGGATGGGAGGTCGAATTCTTGAAATTGAGTCTTGCCCCTGCATAAGTAGCGATGCGTCAGGAGTCGGGACTGGGGTAGCCCAGTCTTCGACTCTCTGATGCTTAAGTTAGCGCTTAGTTGCTACTTGCCGAGTACGGGAGTTTCGAAAGGAGTTTTGTGGACTTACTTCTTTTGGGAGTTTGTGCCTGTTTTATAGGTCAATGTTAGGCGCTGTGGCCTCAGTCCTCGATGTAGGACTGTCTGTGGTCCTCTGCGGCACCTCCCCTTTGGGGTGTGTTCTGCCGCTGGAGAGCGGATCTGGCAGGTGGATTGCTGCAGGACCTTCGCCCTCTGGGTACCCGTGAAGAGCTCGCCAGTGCTGTCTTGCTCGGAATGATCTCCGGCTACCGGGTAATTGTGTCATATTCTCGGCTTGGCCAAGTATTTTGGCTATGTACTAACAAGTCCCCAAGTCCCAGGTCCGAGAGAACTCTTGGGTGGGGAGTTATTTTTTAGGTGCCGAGAATATGTTTTACTTGGTCGCTGGAGGCATGATGTCGAGTCCCCAAGTCCCCACGCGAGGGTCGCGAGGTGACGGGGGAAGGTTCCGAGAATCTGAAGCGGACCATCTCGCCATGTCGCACGTGTGTCATAAATGGCCAGTTTATGAGAGGCACGTGGTCATTCACACCGAGTGTTATGGTCGTAACGGTTCGCGGTGGTGGGTTGAATGGTTCATGCTGGTGGCGTAACTGTCCGCGCTAGTGGCGTAACTGTCCGCACTGGTGGCGTGACGGTTCGCGCTGGTGGCGTAACAGTTTGCGTCTGTGCGTTTCGTCTTCGCCCCACGTGCGTAGTTAATGCGCGTACGCGTGGGAGTGGATGCGTCGTAAATGCATTTATGATCGTGGTCCACGTGGCTGTGCCCTAGCTGTATAGTGGTAGGGTCTGGTTGGGATGTCTATAAATAGACTTGGGGTAGACTGGAGGGGGGGGTTATTCACGATTTTCTGCAGAAGTTTTTGGGTTGTGTTTTGAAATCAAAGCTGTTGAACGTCCAATTTCACCCTCGATCAATTGGGTGCGAGCGCTCGGCTGTTTGCAACCAGCTTCACTGTCACTACGTGTATCCCCCGTGTCAAGGTATGAACTTGTCGAGTTTTGTTTTGTTGCTGAGTTTTTTTTTGTTATCTGGAGTTGATAGGGATTGTTCGTATTTTTGTGATGTTGGTAGGAGTTCTAGAGTAAGGGATTGACTGGTTTGCTGTCGGGTTGGTTAGGGTTAAGGTAGTGAGTGTAACTTGTGAGGGTGTAGGGTATGACAGATCCGGTGTGGGTGTCCAGCGAAGAGACTGTGATTCTGATTCGGACACCTTGCACCGGTGGGAGGAGGAGTTAGATGAGCTTATGGCGGAAGTTGCCCTTGATTTAGGGGAAGGCATCCCTGTTACGGATGTCGGGTCTCACGTGTCCTCGTCTGACCCTCTCTTGCAGGAGGTAGAGGATTTTAGCATGGCGAGATCTCGGGAGGAGGATGATTCGTTTTGGGAACCTCCTGGCGAGAGTATGACTGTGTCGGAGCTTAAAGCGCTTCGACAGAATTGGAGTATTCTAGACGAGGTTTTGCTGCGGCCGCTTGGCAAGGGTGTGAAATTTTGGGATCCGCCGGGCAATTTTACGTTGGTATACGAGTACCAACTTAGATGCGGGCTGACGTTCCCGCTGCCTCCATTCGTGCAGTACATACTGGCGTGTTTATATGTCGCCCCGGGGCAAGTTACCCCCAATATGTTAAGGCAGATATTGGGGACGGGGGTGCTTTTTCGCCTTCTGAAGCAGGAGTTCCCCAACTTTGAGGAGTTTAATGCCTGCTGGCATATGGGGTGGTGTGCAAAGAAGGGCAGCCGGGGCTGCGTGATGATGAAGTCCCGAGGGAAGTTCAAAGTCTTGGTGGAAGACTTGCCTACGTCGAGAAATGAAAATTGGCGGCGGAAGTGTTTTCTAGTTGGGGGGCAGTGGCAGGAGTGGCATGGACATCCCTTCCGGGTGCCCGGGGCTTTCCAGAAAATAGGTACCATGTTCTCGTGTCTTTGTGGTTCTTTATTTTGTTATGTTCTGCCCTTGTTGACTGTTGGCTTTGTGTAGTGCCCCAAGAATATAATCTAACCGAGCTGATGGAGCATCGGATACGCCGGGTGACATGGGCGTTCGAGTGTAGGAGCTCTTACCGGATATGCCGCCTTGGCATATACAGCCATTTCGGCTATGCCCGTGTTCCGGGTCTGTATTGTGGTTGTTGTGGTCCCTTTTTATGCTTGTTGGTCTCTTTTTGATCTTCTCCCTTTTTTTTTTTTTTTACAGTTACGATGCCACGAGACGGCGGATCGCGGAAGAAGGAAGGTCCATACGACAAGGTGTTGGATAAGGACGTGTTGGAGGCGTTGCGTGCCGAGGCTGACCACGCCAAGCGGTACGACTTTGACTTGGAGACCGGTGAGGGAAAAGAGGTGGAGCTAGGTGATTGTGAAGATTCTTTTTAGGTTGAATTTGGCGGATGAGGATTACGCCTATGTACCTCCCTTGGTGGAGGAAGCAATGGGTTTGGGCATCCAGGAAGTGGATGTTGAGGAGACGCAGACAAAGGGTGGTGATCGCGAGGATGAACAAAGTCAGTCCCCATTTGAGGAACCTGTCGCAGAGCCAGAGGGTGTGGAGGACTTGGTGGTGGAGGATGTGGGCGGGCCTCTCTCAGGTGGCGAAGACGTGTTGGAGGAGTTAGCGGATCCTGTTGGAGAGATTGGCGAGGCAAAGTCGTGGAAGAGGAGGGAGAGTGCCGGGCCAATTCGCGGGGGCCAATCTAAGAAGCCGCGAAGGGAAGGGCGTTCCGGGAGTTCGAGTAGCTTAGCTAGGATCACCCAAGCTTTAGAAGGGACGGGGGAGGCGCAGCCGTACTTGGCCCAAATGGCATACGACATGCGGCATTGCTCCCGCGATATGCATGCTTTGGAGGAGGTGGATCCGCTGGCTGGCATTGCACTCGCCATGGAGAAACTGACGCGGGTAGGTATTTGCAACGCGCCCTTTTTTTTTTTTTTGCTTAGACGTGTTGTCGTGTACGTGCAGGCGACGTTGGTGATGTATGCTGCGAGTGAGAGGGCGGTCACTCACTTGCGGGATGATGCTAAGGCGAAGTGCCAGCGGTTGAGGGAGGCGGAGGAGAATAACCGCACCCTCGCGGAGCGTCTAGAGCAGGTGGACCAGGCTGCCGCCGCGGAGAAAGTTGTGGCGGAGCTGAAGGGGGCGATGCAGAAGAAGGATGAGCAGGTGGAGGCTGGGCAGTTGGCGATAGCCAAGGCAGCGTCCTTGGAGACTGAGGTGGCAAGGCTGTCTCAGGCGCTGGCGGAGCTGGAGATGTCTTGGAAGGCTAAGTGTGGGCGAGCTACCGGGGTAGGGGACAGGTTGTTTCGCGAGAGTGAGGCCTACAAGCAGCAGCTAAGGGGTGCCTACAATAAAGGCCAAGATGAGCTGAGTCGGATTGGTTGCCAGGCGGGCTGAATTAATGAGACGGCCATGCGCAAGTGGTATGCCGATAGAGATGCTGCTAAGAAGGCGTGGGAACAGATGACGCCTGAACAAAGGAAGAAAGCTGAGATCTCGCGGTCTTTGGCGAAGCAGCATGAGGCTTGGCGTTCGACGTCTTCTGCTGGGCGGCAGGAGGTTTTGGCTGTGGGTGCTTTGCGGCCTCCGGCCCCTTTGGCGGCGTCACCCGCAAGGGCTGCTGGTCCCGAGGGGTCCTTATCCACGCAAGTGGTGGTGTCCCAAGTGTCGTCTGAGTCTCTAGCTGTGGGGCCTCTGGCGCCTGCTCGCCCCAATATGCAGAGATCCCCAGTGAAGAAGTCTTATGTTCCTAAGGTGGCACAAGTGAGTTCGCTTGTGCGCCCCAATGTTCCTATGAGGCCTCCACTTGTGTCACTGGATCGCGCGAAGCACCCGTTAGGAAAAAAGGTTTAAGTGAATGTCAGCCAGTCTCGTGGCCGTGGTAGCGGGTCAAAGGGTGGGGGGAGTGTAGACAAGTCTGGCGGCTCATCTTCTGGGGGGAAATGATTGATGTAATTAGGATTTTTGTTTTGGTAGGTGTAGGGAAAGAGATTTTTGTGCCTGGAACAGTGTAAGTGGCGTGGTTAGCCATGTTGAATATATTTGAAATATATGAATTGCCTGGGAGTCCAGGTTGATGCTTGGCGTTATGTTTAGCCATATTGTGTGTTTGTTTTGTCTTTTATGAATGCTTTTGTTTATGGTCCCGTGTTGTCGGGACTTAATTTAGCATGTTGGGTTGATAAAGCGATTCGTCTCATTTAGATTTGGCCGCTAGTGGGCAAGGTGTACATATTGTTGGAGCCGCTACTGGGCTAGAGTACACAAGTATCGGCTATGATGCCGGGTTTAAAATTGATTAACTGGGGTAGAGGTGGAGGTGGCGAGCGTTCCAAGGGCTGGGTAGTACGTGACCATCATAACCTCTAAGGTAGAATGTGGCAGGTCCCGGAGCGTTAACTATCTCGAGTGGGCCT
This sequence comes from Fragaria iinumae, assembly GCA_009720345.1. NCBI lineage: Eukaryota > Viridiplantae > Streptophyta > Magnoliopsida > Rosales > Rosaceae > Fragaria > Fragaria iinumae. Next base: position 15,308,744 of record CM019117.1, on the reverse strand, counting down.
TCCCACTTTGCCTTGAGGCCGGTGGGGTGGGGGATGACCTCTTTCATGACCCAATCGCCTACTTTCAGGGGGCGGGGTACGACTTTTTTGTTATAGTACTTGGCTATTTTATGCTTATTGTTTATGGTCCTGAGGTGCGCCTTGTCTCGGCGTTCTTCCAGGAGGTCCATGTTAAGTCGTAACCCGATTGTATTTGTCTCGGGGTCATAGGCTGTGACACGTTCACTCGGGACTTCCACTTCCACTGGTATCACTACTTCGGTGCCATAAGCCAAGAGGTATGGGGATGCCCCTGTGGCTGTTGTGGGGGATGTGCGGAGTGTCCAGAGGACGTCTGGGAGCTTAGCTGCCCACAACCCTTTGGCCTCTTCCAGGCGTTTTTTTCAAGTTTTGTTTGATGAGTTTGTTTATGGCTTCCACTTGGCCATTGGTCTGGGGATGTGCTGGGGAGGCATAAAAGATTGCAGTTCCCTGATCTGATAGGAATTCCTGGAACGTGTCATTGTCAAACTGGGTGCCGTTGTCTGTAATGATGGTCTGAGGCACCCCGAATCGACAGTATAAGTTGCGTCATAAGAAGTTTATCACTTTTTCAGTGGTGATTGTGGCAAGGGGCTCTGCTTCTATCCATTTTGTGTTGTAATCTACAATGATAATGACATACTTGAATTGTCCCGGGGCTATGGGGAGTTGCCCGATGAAATCGAGTCCCCACTGGCTGAAAGGGACTGGGGAGATGATAACAGAGAGGGGCACTGGGGGATGATGTGCAAAATCTGCAAATTTATGGCATTAGAGGCATGCTTGGACAATTGCCTTGGCATCTTGCTCTAAGGTTGGCCAATAATACCCCGCGCGAAGCGCTTTGAACATGAGGTTCCGGGCCCCTGCATGGTTCCCACAAATGCCACTGTGAAGGGACTTTAGCACTTTGTGTCCTTCTGCCGTGGGGAGACATCTCAGTAGGGGACATGACTGGCCTCGGCGATACAGTTTTCCATCCATGAGCAAGTAAAGTGAGGCTTTGCGGCGTAGTCGCTGTGCTTCATTCTTGTCTCGGGGTAGGGTGCCATCAGAAGGGAAAGCGACAAATGGGTCCATCCATGAGGGCTGGTTAATGGGCTCGAGAGCAAAGATCTCTAAGTAAGCCTTTGAGATGCTAGGCTTGTCCAGCATCTCGATGTGCACATCAGGTGGCGTGGACTCGGGGGGAGTTGTGGCGAGTCTCGCGAGAGCATCGGCCGTAGAGTTTTTCGCTCGTGGGATTTGGGTGAGTTTGTATGAATTGAAGTGTTTTGGCCACGATCCTCAGCGCGCGGAGCAGAGGTAACTAGCGAACAAAGAGAAGAGGGTGTTGCGGGCGTGCCACCTCACGGACGAGGAAAGAGTTGTAGGTGTGCGAGATCTTGACTTCTGATCAGGCGAATGGGGTTTCAGGTGCCACCTCAGACGAGGATTTATGAGCACAAGCGATCGATACTCATGGCGGCGCGAGCAGAGCAACTATAGGGAGTTCAGAGAGAAGTCGGGGTAGAGTCCGGAGGGCTCTGAAGAAGAAACCTAGGCGGCGGCGGCGCTTAAGGTTAGGGTTTCGAGGAGCTCGAAGGGTAACTGGGTTTTAGTTTGTATTGTGTTTTTGTGTTTGTTTTTAGAGAGTTCCTTTCTGTTAGGGTTCGAGCCCCCTTATATAGTAGTTCGACTTGCGGCAAAAGAAAAGTAATTGGAATCTAAGTCGAACTCTGAAACCCTAATAGCACAAGGGCACTGCTCCGTCCATGCGAACCAACCATCTTGTGACACATGTCCAGTTCGCACACTTCATTCCGCATAGGGCATTGCTTCCGCGCTGCCAACTGTAGACTCCTATTGCGAACTTTAATTAGGAATATCCTCATCCCGCGGGCTGCCACATGATACTATCTCGCGTGCTCCTGAAGCTCGCTTCCATTTCGCGGGCTATTGCAACTCGCAAGCCTTAAAAGGGCTTTTTATATTAAATGAGCCAGAGGGATTGGCCCGAAGCATATCAAAGACTTGTAAAAGTCTTCAACGATTAATGTGGTGCGTGCGGACTCCGCATGTGTCTTCCTCGCGAAGTCTCCTACGCGAGCCAGTTCGCCAGCTCGCCTTGCCTCGCCTACGCGGAGTGTTAATCTCGCCTACGCGAAGTGTCAAATAGTAATTCCGCGCGTGAACAGTGTAGTCCGTGCGAAGCCGTTTGTACGCGAACTCTGAAGTTAGCTCGCGTGGTCTATTCCGCGCGCGAGCTAAGTGTTCCACGCGAACTGTGTAGTCCGCCTATGTCCATTCCGCATGAAGTTCGTTCCGCGCGAAGTCTATAACTCAGCTCGCGTGGTCTCACTAGCGGGCTATCACTTGTAAACTTAGAGAAACTTGGGCTCGCCGATATAACATGGACCAAGAAATAATTAATATTTACATAGACATTTACTGTCCAGTAAAATATTAATTTAGGCGTAAACATGAAGTGCTGCAGGAGGGCGCCTGCGAGACTTTTGTAGGATCTCAAGTTGTGTTGGTTGGTCTTGAAGTCCCCTGCCACCTGACTGACTACAAGCTGAGAATCACTGAAGATGTGGAGGTGCCGGGCGCCAAGTTCTCGACAGAGCTGAATGCCTGCTATGAGGGCTTCGTATTCAGCTATGTTGTTTGAGGCTTTGAATTCAAACCGGAGAGCATACTCGTACGAGTTGCCCTCTGGGTCTGTGAGGATGATTGCTACTCCACTGAGTCTGTGGTTAGAAGATCCGCCAACATGGAGTTCCCAGATGGTGTCCCGGTTGGGGGTGTCTGAGTGTGGACCGTCATTGGCCAAGGGGATGAACTCAGCAATAAAATTCGTAGCTGCCTGCCCTTTGATAGCCACTCTCGGCTTGAAATACAAGTCAAATTCTCCCAGCTCAATTGCCCATTTCACCATGAAGCCTGAGGTTTCCGGTTTCTGCAGTATTTGCCGTAAGGGGTGGTTGGTTAACACATGGATTGTGTGGGCTTGGAAATACTGCCTGAGTTTCCTAGCAGCAGTAATGAGGGCGAGAGTGAGTTTCTCTATGTTTGGATAACGAGTCTCGTGATCTGTATATCCTCTGCCACAGTAATAGACCGGGAGTTCGTTATCGTGCTCATGGCGTGTAAGGGCAGCACTGACGGCAGTGGCGGAAACAGCCAAATACAGGTAAAGCACTTCTCCCGGGGCTGCCTTGGAGAGTAGAGGGACCTCTGCAAGGTAGGCTTTGATACTATTGAAGGCGTCGTCATGTTCCGGGCCCCATGTGATATCCTTTTTATGTTGTGCTTTGAGCAGTTGGAAGAAGGGATTGCACTTGTCCGTGAGGCGGGAGATGAAACGTGCCAGAGCTACCAAGCGTCCCGTGAGGCACTAGACCTCATTTCGTGAGGTCGGGACAGTCATGTTAAGTATGGCTTGTACTTTTTCTGGGTTGGCCTCAATGCCTCTTTCACTGACAATGAAGCCTAGGAACTTGCCGCCGCTGACGGCTAGGATACACTTTTGTGGGTTGAGGCTGGCGCTTAGTGAATACTTTGCTAAGGTTGGCAATGTGGTCGCCTTCTGTCTTGCTCTTGACCAACATGTGTTCAACATATACTTCCATGGCTTCTCCAATTTCGTCTTCAAACATGGCGTTTACTAGCCTTTGATAGGTTGCTCCTGCATTCTTGAGGCCGAAAGGCATGACCTCATAACAATATAGTCCCTTGTCCGTGACAAAGGTAGTGTGAGTCTGATCTGCAGGGTGCATTTTGATCTGATTATAGCCCGAGTAAGCATCGAGGAAGCTGAGCATCTTGTAACCAGCTATGGAATCAACCAACTGGTCAATCCGTGGCAATGGGAAGCTGTCCATGGGGCATGCCTTGTTGAGGTTTGTGTAGTCCACACACATTCGCCACTTGCCGTGAGGCTTGAGGACCATGACTACATTGGAGACCCATGTTGGGTAAGAAACCTCACGTATGGACTTGATTTCTTTGAGCTGTTAGACCTCGGCTTGGATAGCTCGATACTTGTCTGGGTGGAAGGCACGTCTTTTTTGTTTGACAGGGGGGTGGTCTTGAAGGATGTTAAGCTTGTGGGTGATGATATCAGGGGAGATGCCTGGCATGTCGACATAGGACCAAGCGAAGACTTTTTGTTTTTCTTGGAGGAAGGTAATGAGCTTTTGGTGGAGTTATGGGCTGAGGTTCGTACCAATGCGAACTTTCCTTTCCGGGGCGGTAGGTGACAGGGATACCCATTCCGTGTCTTCCGTTGGATTAGGGCGTGAGGCCCTCTTTCCGCTCCCCTCAGGGTCGTCTCGCGGGTCATCAATGGGCTCTGAAGGGCTGAGGGGCAACATCTCATAGGCGCCCCACCCCTGCTGGATGGCATTAAGATGACAATGCTGAATGGCTGCCCAATCACCCTGAATTGTCAGAATGCCTCCTGGGGTGGGTACCTTCATTAGTAGCATGTGACCGGCGATAAAACACTGCAGCCCCCAAAGAATGTCCCGGCCTAAGATGAGGTTATAGGACGAGGGACAATCGACTATCAGGAAGCGGGCTGTTATGAAAGAGCGGCAAGGAGCGGTTCCCACTGACACGGTTAGGCGGTCTGAGCCTAACGGCTGCACTATCTCACCAGAGAAGCTGACAAGGGGATCATGGTTGTTGTACAATTTGGCTCGGTCCCGACGGAGCCCTCTGTAACAGTCGGCAAACATGACACTGACGGTGGCCCCCGTGTCTACCAGGGATCTATGGCATCTGTAAAGATCCACCTGCACGTTTATTATAAATGGTTCACTGTGGTGGCAATTGATTGTGTCCTCCCCTTTGCAAAATGTCACTTGATCCCACGCTGACGGGGTGATCGTGACACCTCGCTGGATGTCAAAGACTTCCAAGGGGGTTGTGCATTGCCTTTTTGTAGAAGGCTGGCGAGGGGGGAGCCGCGGGGCTCCACCGTGCAGGGTTAGGATCTGGCCATGCACCTCGATGGCATTAACTCCTGTTGCAGGAGTGCAATATTGGTGGAGTTGTCCATTCCGGACCAGATGTTCTATGGCATTGCGGAGGCCATGGCACTGTTCTGTTGTATGGCCATTATCGTCATGATAAGCACAGTATTTATTATCTGTTGCTCGCCGAGGCTTTTTTGGATATTTGCTCTTAGGAGGTGGAGGAATGAGGTCTTTGTGCTTGGCCCATATGTCTGCGTATGTGGTGGTTAGAGTAGTGTGGACCTCGTAACGAGGTGGCGGGGAGGAACGGCGCTGTTGTTGCGGAGGGCTCTAGTCCTGTGACCGGTATGGGTGGTCGCGGTTCCTCTGTCCCCCGTGACGACGGTCGGAATTGCGTCCGTGGTCTCGGAAGGAGCCATGTTGTTTACCTTTATCCTGCCCTCTGTCAAATTGCTCATACTTCTGTTGAGGTTGCTGCTTTGGGGGAGGAGCGGGGATTGCTAATGTGGCTGGAGCTGAATGCCCAAAGGTGGCAAATTTAGCGCGTGCCCACCGGACAGCCAGGTCCAACAAGGCAACATAGGAAGCGGGAGGGTTCCTGTTGATCTCCATTAAAAGATTGCCAGGGAGCAGGGCCTGGCGGAAAGCTTGCTTAGCAACCCGAGGCTCCAAGTTGTGGCATCGCGCGGTGGCGGATTGCCACCTGGACAGTAACTCATGAAAGCCTTCGTCGTTCTTCTGCTTGATGTGGAACAGGGCGTCCACGCTGCGATAAATGCTGGCATGAAGTATAAAGCGGTTAAGGAAGCGTTCCGAGAGTTGGTCAAAGTTGTCAATGGAGTTGGGTGGTAGGTTGAGGAACCAGCTGAGTACTTCATCAGAGAGGGTCTCTTGGAAGGCATGGCAGGCCATGGCGTCTGTGTAGCGAGTGGAGCTACATAGCGAGAGAAATGTCTCGAGATGGAGATGAGGGTCCCCAATGCCCTTATACTTGTCCACCTTGAAGGGCTTGGCCTCGGGGGGTCGCTTCTCCCCTTGTATCCGTGGCGTGAAGGGACTTGGGCGATGTCCATAGCTGGAGAATAGAGGTCGCGGATTCCCACGACTCTCGACCCCTTCAATCCGCGAAGCCAACTGAGTGACAGATTGGCTAAGCTGGAGCAGTAGGCGGGTTTGCATGTCGAGAGGTGGGTTGGAGGCGTTGGCAGAGGTAGGAGTGGGGGCAGACGGAGCAGATGGGTCCAGTTGATTTAGCAAGAGGGTGGGTTCGTTGGGGATTGTAGATGGTTGAGGTGCTGGTAGTGGAAAAGATGGGTTGGTAAGTGGGTGGGTGACGTGGACGATCTGGATAGGGCCTACCGGGATCACGAAACGGCTTTGGCCTTGGTTAGGAAAAGACGTGGTGGCGGGATCTGGGGTACCAGCGACCCGTGCTGCGCGGTCCAAGCTGTCATTGTACACGTTACGATTGTCTAACGTGGCGCGGAGCAAAAATTGTTCATTTTCCAACTCAGCAATGCGTACCCGGTATGCTTCAACCTCCGCCCTCTCTCTGGCCGCTTGCTCGCGAAACGAATGGAAGTCTCGCTTTAGAATTTCGAGGGCGGTGGCGGGGTCAGGATGGCTAATGGAGGTTGCATTGCTGGTTTGGGGAAGGGATGCATCTCCAGATTGGAAAAGTTCTTTCTCTATTTGAGTGCCAGGGTCATTGGGGTCATCTACGGTGTCCGCCATTGGTTCGAGCTAAATGCGAGTTCCACACGAGGTCGGAGGTTCGAGCCCTCCTTCTAGCGCCAATTGTTTCTACCTGTCCCGAGGTCACGAGACGGGAGGTCGAATTCTTGAAACTGAGTCTTGCACCTGCACAAGTAGCGATGCGTCAGGAGTCGGGACTGGGGTAGCCCAGTCTTTGACTCTCCGATGCTTAAGTTAGTGTTTAGTTGCTACTAGCCGAGTACGGGAGTTTCGGAAGGAGTTTTGTGGACTTACTTCTTTTGGGAGTTTGTGCCTGTTTTATAGGCCAATGTTAGGCGTTGTGGCCTCAGTCCTCGATGTGGGACTGTCTGTGGTCCTCTGCGGCACCTCCCCTTTGGGGGTGTTTTGCCGCTGGAGAGCGGATCTGGCAAGTGGATTGCTGCCGGACCTTCACCCTTTAGGTACCCGTGAAGGGCTCGCCGGTGCTATCTTGCTAGGAATGATCTCCGGCGACCGGGTAATTGTGTCATATTCTCGGCTTGGCCAAGTATTTTGGCTATGTACTAACAACGTCAAAGTCATGGGTAGCTAGAGCAGGATCCGAATCTTTGAAATTCGCGATCATAAGGATGACGTTCTTGTCCTCATATTGATTTTCTGTACCTTTTTGTATGCATTCACAATTTGAAGGAGTTTGACAATCTTGAACCAGTGATCCGAAGATCCACAACGGTTGCATTGTCATGAGCTGACGTGAGTAGTTTTGACAAAATGGTGTCTAGATCGGGAGTGTCGCTATTAGAGCTTGCGACACCTCCCCTTCTTTTCTAGACATCGACATGACGTTTTCTGCCATTGTCGTGACTCATATTGTTGTCCCCACATTAGGGGATAATCCCAAATACGTTTATCACATTAGCATATATACAATTCCCGTTTGCAATTGTATAATCAAAATCAAGTCTCGATGGTAATTCCAAACCAACTTGGAGGACCTAGAGAACTTGATGATGATCGAATCCGCTAAAGATTATGGATCATGATGCCACAAAAGATCATTGACAATATGTAGTCAATTAAGGTGGTAAGCAATCCACTTGACTAATAACTCAACAAGTAGAGTTATATGAACGTTTCAAGAAACGCTCCATGAGTGTATTCCACAGTACTTTGTGGTCATTACTTTTTGCACAGATTGCCATTGAAGGCTTTTGTCGATGTGGCGCTTTAAAGACTTTGAGCACATGAGATGTGAAATCTCGGCATGTAGGCGTGTTAGCCTGGGGGTCAAAACATGTGGTTTAATCTTTTCCAATGAAAGGTTCCACAGATACCAAATGAAGATCCGCCTTAGGCATCTAGTACGTCAAAACTCAAAGGAGCAGAATGTTACATTGCTCTTGCATACAAAACCAAGCTGTTATGAGACTCGATAGAAGTCACAAACAATGCTTTTAATGGTTTGTCCTTCAGATTGATCACACACAATCCGGAAAAGCCGTGAATTGATCAAATACAATTAGGAAAAAGGCCTCAGATTAATCAAACACAATCCAGTGATAGGTCAGGGTTGATCATACACAACCCGGACAAGGAAACAAGAGTGATCAAACACACTCTTGACCCGCGAATAAAATTCCGGGATTTTTGGTACCTGCAAAAAATCCCAAACATAGAATGGAGATGGAGAAGGGAGAAATGATTTTATCCCCCGAGTTATTCCAAAGTAAATAACTGTAATATTAAAGCTTACTTCCTATTTTGCCAAATAAACAACGTTTATAGGAGCTCTGATGAGTTTGAGTCGATTGCAGGCTTCGACCGAGGGTTGGGAACCTTTCTGGCTTTCCTTGGAAGATGAGCAATTTTGAAATCTTTGGTTTCTAGAAGCTGCCGAGAGGAGAAACAACGTTTCACCTACTTATACTTTGAATTTGGGGCTGAAAATTTGATAGGACGGGCATCTCTGGATGGGGAAGCTGCTGTCAAAAATTCAGGTTGATCGGAGCAAGGGAAGGTGGTGAACTGGTGGTCAGTAGTGGCGTCGGTCTGGAATCTTCCGGCGGCCGGTTCGGAGAGTTTCCGGCCGGTTCTCAGGGTGAGGCCGGCGGCGTTGGATCCGGGACGGAGAGAGCTTTCTGGGGATATAAAATTTCGGCGGAGGGCAGTAGGAATTTTGGTCGGAAATCGGGAAAAACAAGGGTGCCCGATTTTAGGGTTTTGGAAAACAAATGTTGGGCTATTGACTCTAGGGTTAGAACAAAGTGCATGATAACGTGATGAAGGATAAAATGTAGAGATAAAGAGATAGCAAGAGAATCATCATCTTATTCATTGATATGAGCCTTTTATATAGGGAATTACAAAGTACCAATATGGTAATTATAAGGAATACATAGATCTAGTCAAACTACATATCCTAATGGCATAAGGCCAAGGCACACATAAAAAATATCTAAAAAGATACAGAGTATCCTAGAACAAATGTAAAATTATAGCAAGGGACAGTAAGTTGTTAGAAATTACAAATTTTTTTTTTAGATAAACACGTACTTCATAATCTTAACCTAAAATTTATCATATTCGATCTTTTTATAAAGTATGAAGAAGAAAATAGCATTCAACTGAATATGAGGTGAACTGTTTATATATATATATATATATTTTTTATTTTTATTTTTTTTCTTTGTTGATGCTTCGTCTATCTCATTACTCATTATTTCTCATATCGATTTTTTATGTAAATGTTAATGTCTAGTCGCTCACTTATATATATTCGATTTGTTTTTTTTTTCATCGGCTTCAGAGCTTTTTCCAAGTAGAGTTTACATTTTACATACATTGTGCATCTTGATATCGACAAATACCAATGAGTTGTTAAGTTTGAGAGTTTTTTCTTGTTCTTTAATTGAAATTTATATTTTGATGTGATTTTTATTGTTCAGTTTGTGATTCCACTTACCCACATGATATTAATCTTATGGTTTTATTTAATTTCATTTTGTTTTTGGAGTTCAATGGCTATTGGAAGAGGCTGATATTGTGTGTATTGCAAATCGGTGAATAAAGTAAATTTAAAATAAAAATATATATAGACGGGGTGAGAAGAGATCGAATGTAGGGTGAATAAAGCAAATATGAAATTGAAAAAAATATATGTAGGGTGAAAAAAAAAATTTAGGGTGAATAAAGAAAAATGGAAAAATGGTATTTTAGGTATTGTAAATGGGTGAACAAAGTAGACTTAGAATTAAAAATATATAAGTGGGGTGTGAAGAGAACGTGGGGTGAACAAAGTGGTTTGTGGGGTGGCAATAGACACTTATAATAATGGCGCCTTGTGCTTTAGTGGTTGTGAGTGAGAGTTGTTTGGAAGAAGTTTAAAGTTCGAGTCTCACCTCCGCAACGGATTGCCAGCCCTAGTGCATATCACATAAACACGTAATGTTACGCCTTAAAATGAAAACATTTTTGTCCCTTTTATAAAAAAATATATATTGCCTTAAAAATTAATTTTTTGTTTCACAAATTAATTTTGATCTAAACTAAATGGTTACTATAATAAAACTAAATCATAAGTTTCAAATATATAATGTGAAACTATAAAATATTTGAAAGAGCTAAAATTTAGCCCTTCCTTGTTGGAGATGATTTATTATTTTATGAATAAATTATATTATTTATGAGGGCTAAATTTTAGCTCTGACCTCAATATAACTCTTCCTTATTGGAGATGGCTTAAGAACTTCTTTTTCGCACAACGCCTAATGTGTAACCTTAACTAATGATTGCTCTACTTACACAGCTTTAGTGGTTTACCAATAATCATAAAGCATGCAAAATCTGGTCATGTCCAAACAAAACAAAAATCCAACGACGAAGTTGGTGCTCTCCTCATCCGCAGCTTGATAAGAAGTCAGGTTTAAGCATGTCGAAGCTTATTTGCACCCCACTGTGCTGGCACACCCACATTCATCTGCAAAAAAGACTGGTTATGAGGTTATTATGACGCGGTAAACTTAGCTTCGCAGGTTAATGAGGTTATTATGACGCGGTATGCAAAAACAACCAAGAGATGCTCCCATGACCCTACTTTTATAATTCAGTAAATAATACTGAGCAACACCAGCATTCCAACCCATGACGTGAGGGTTCCATATCATGAAGTTCCCTGATGGAACCCAATGCATCTATTATACTACTTGCGGTGGTTGAAAAAATTATTGTACTATTATATAAAATTGATAATAAAAATGTGCTTTTGTGTTTCCTATGTTTAGATGTATTGCCCGAGAATGGACTGTTCCATTATTTCCTCAGAAAGAATGGATTCTTTCACTATGATTATGAGGTGCAGCCAGTAATTCTGCTTCATTTCGATATCAATAGTGGCCATAGGGATAATAAAATTGGTTAGGGTTGCCGAGGCCGGCGACAAATCGCCAGCACTTTTCCACCGCCACCAAAGTTTAAAGGTTTTAACTACTAAGCTACACCACTATCCACCCGACGGCCAAATCCTTGCCTCCATTAACTAAGCACTTGTAAAACTCTATCGAAGTGATGTGGGTCTTGTCTCGTAGAAGCTCTGAACCAACCGCTCACTTGCCTCGCCTTTCAAGGTGGAGTGAGTGTCATTGCTGTGTCCTCTTCACACAAAACTATACGACTTACAATAGATTCGCAAATACTCTAACACGACTTGTAGACTCATTTCGGAACATAACACGTTCAAAAATTTTTAGAGGCATATTCAGAATTCTGAGCTCTACCACAACCAAAACTTTAGTACTCAATGAACAAAACTTAACACCCACTTTTCAGTTATGTGTGTCAATGATACAACCACCACTATCAGTAGCGAGGTGAAGAAGGCTGGCCCCTACTGCCCTCTCATATGTATACAGTTCCAGCGGCTGGGATGAATCACCCTCATATGGAATGTACTGTCTTCTTTCCCAGAAGAAATACAGATTAAGATAAATAACTTTGTTCGGCTACCCCAGGAAAGGATTGCTCTTGTTGTACAAGAATAGCTTCCTCTGCCATGAGCCAGTTCCCGATGTTGAAATTTCCTTGATCAAAATGTTGAGAACAGCTCTGAAAAAGGTAAGAAGATTTACACAGCATTATTTTCAAAGAAACTTTAAGCATTACCCTACCACCTACTGAAGAGCATTTGAGTATGGTTTTTAAACAAATTCACAAGCTTTTATATTCAAACAAAGTAGCACCGTTGACTTACCTGCGAACAAGTATAAACCGTAAGTGACATCCAGTTCCAGTTCTCCAATAATTGTCTTTGGCAATCATCTGCAGCTCCTTGTAGGAAATATAATAATGGAGGCATTAGCTGAATTTCATAGTGCCTTGATCCACCACACAATGCACATCTCCCAGGGTCGCCTTCGGCTTGTGTAGCTAGGAGTGGATCTCCACCGTATGAATATCTGAAGTACAGAACATATAATAAGAGATAAGAAAGGCAATTCGCGGAGGGGGGGGGGGGTGGGGTGTGTTGGGGAGAGAGGAGGGGGAGAAACAAAATGATGATTACTCCTTGTGGTTATACAATATTCTCACAAAATAACTTTAAAGAAAACTAAAAAAAATAAAAAATCTCCCACTCACTATGAATGTTACAAAATCAAACATATCCCACATATGAACTTCATGCACTTTAAATCACATTGACCCTCAACAATGATTCGAGTCCTTCACCACCAAATGTATAGGAAACTCCATAGTTTCTAACTAGACTAGAATTACAACTTGCATATAAAATTCCATCAAATTATGAAATTAATACCTGAAACATTGTTCTGGGTTTGCATCCAATCGTTTCTTAAACTTAAGGTATGTCCTGTCAGCTGTCAAAGCTTTATCATATTCATAAGCTTCCTCCGCCCATGTTTCACTTTGTGCATGCTCATCCTCATCATTTGAGTTATTTTTAATGGACAGTGATGAGTAGTTTGAACACATAGATGTAAGGTCCTTTGAAGATGACTCTTCTTGGGTGTATAAATAAAAACAAGGCAGCGCTGCAAAAAGCATGTTTTGATAAACATGTTAAAGCTCCAAAGAGAAACACACACTAAAAATACTCAGATTCTAAACTCAGTTTTCATCCAAAAGAATGTTAACAAAGAGTTGTAACATGAGCTATTCTGATCAGTTCCTGAAGATACACCCAACTCCCAACATAAAACATTACGCAAATACTAAGTGTGAAATGTACAGATAAATCTTGCTGAACAGATACCAAAACATGGTTGTTCAAACTGACACGACTTTTAAACTCCATGAAGTTTTGGTACTACATCTTTCTTGGAATCAAAAGGAAGAATGAAAGCCAATCTCCATGTCCTTTTTATTTACTTAAGTTTCATGGTGCCACATCTTAACGTTGGTAGCAAGTTTGTTTCCTTCTTCTACTTTATCCAATTCTCCACCGTCACTGTGTTATGTTCAACAACCAAGAAGAATTCAAACACAAAGAAACAATGAAGTGGCAGCTTTTCGCACAGAAAGAAATACTGCCACGGCAACACAATAGTATATGGAACAAAGAAGCTGCAGGTCATTAGGGAGGCCAATGGTATACAGGCAACTAATAAGAGCAGAAACCCAGTACAGGGAACATAAGATGAGATTAGTTCTTCTAGAATGCATTCATACCAGGTGTATTAGCGTCCACAACTTTTTCCAACTGACTTGAAGGTGATGGTTTTGCAACAGGCTTACGACGTTCATTCACATGTGGTTTCTTGGTATTAGAAGCGAAGCTCGAAGCATCGTTAAGTGCTTTACCCAACTCCTCCAAATCAATATCTCCATCTTCATCATCCAAATCCTCCCACCAGCTTTTGTTTGATACTGATACATATGGCGAAGCCGGAGGCACCACTTCCTCAGAAGTGGTATTTGATTGCTCCGCATTGTCCAGCTTTTGAAGACGAAGAGCTCGCCAGCTGCATGTAATGATCACAAGTATAAAGTTAAAAACAGTTGTACCAGGCTACCAGCATAGACACTAGATATAACAGTTATACAATATTAAAGAGATTCTTGAAAAGACCTAAGAGGAGTGCTCCCACACTTTGCCATCAGACAACCAAAGACAAAAATAACACGCTCTTCAACTTCCAAGTCTTTACTTGAAACTGGAGCATAAACCTGACATGAAAAACATAACAAGTAGCTGTTTAATTCAAATGAATTCTTCTCACATATTAATTTATCAGTTTCTAGAAGTAAAACCTGCGCAACAAGACATAGTTTACTTCCACAAGCACTACACTCAAGCAGATTCGGTGGCACAGATTTGTTAGGAATGGGCCAATCCTGATGCAAAGAAATAAAATTTGGCTCATAAACTTGAAATCAGCACATCCTCTAAAATAACCTGACATAGAGATTAGAGATAAACTGCAATTGCTTACAGGTAGTCCACCAATTTTTGTTGTATAATGATCCGCTGATTCACGAAAATCATCAGCCCATGGTCCTGGCATGCCTAACAAGACTTTTGCCATGACTCAAGCTACTAGAAGTCTAAGAACAAAAACAGCATCAATAAGCGTAGTGCATGAAACAATGTTACCAACAAATAAATTCTCAAATTCCACTTTATTTAGCTATAGTAAAAAAAAAAAACGAGCAAATAACAACCAGTTGGACAGTGACTGCAATAACTCATGATAAATCAAAAGCATTTTCAGATGTGAACCCTAATACAGACATTATTTGAAAAGCATAACACAATAACTGAATCCACATAAGTATCATACACTTCATGACCCCCCCCCCCCCCCCCCCCCCCCCCCTTCTCCTTCCATTTTCTTAGAAAATGGATGAAAAGATTATATCTTTGCATTTTCTCACAATTTTAGTCAAACATCAACTCAACTGAGCCAACAATTAGTCTTTCTGAGTTCCTCACCACCCAAGTAACAACAAAAATACATTTTTCCTATAAGGTGATAGTATATGACAGTTTTTTCTCTTTGGTTTGCTCAGCAACCAAACAAGGTTTTCTTACAAGGTGCTTAATAGCAAATGCAAAAGCAATACACAGATGAACAAAACACATCAGCACCATAAAAATAATGAACTCTTTGATTATCCTGCTAAATTTACTGACTACTACAACTCTTATACTAGACAAATGTCCAATTATTCGATATAGGTATCATATAAACTCAATCTGGGCTTCCTCTGCCTTCAAGAAGAAACCAAAATCCGAACACCTTGAAACTGGGTTCTAATCAGGAACTATATATCAAATATTAAGCCCAGAATTCTTTGATAACAGTAACAACAGTATAATTAGCAGAATCTGAAACTTCAAAAGGTAAAACAGAGGCTTACACAACTTAGCAATCAGAACAACGACGGCTTTTCTTTGCTCCAACACAATACCCCACTGTTACTTTCTAAGCCTCCCACTCCTGCTTTAGTTTCAGAAAAAAGAGAAAGGGTTGGACATACCCTATTCCAGACTCCAGAAGGACACTCCAGTCATTTCTCATATAAGTCAATGGCAGTTTAGTCATTCGAAATAAGCCACGTGGCAGATGAGCGGGGCCGAGCCAGCTCACTGAGTCAACAAACGAGTCAATCACCCCTCCCGCTAAAACCACAAAAGTTTCCCGCCCACATTTCATTTCTATCAAAACCTAAGAGAGAGAAACCCTGAAGCACTCAGATCCAGAAGAGAGAGAAAAGCTATGGCGGACGACGAGCAGCCGATCGGCGGGAGGCGCAGGAGCCGAGGAGCCGAAGCGGCGGCGCGGTCCAGCGCCCTGGAGCGTCTCAAAGCTCTCCGGGAAGGAGGCCGCCGCTCGGGAAACTCCGACGACCGGTTCCAGATCAAGCTGGAGAAGCCGATCTACGACACGGTGGACGAGGACGAGTACGACGCCATTAAAGCCAAGCGCCGCGAGGAGTTCGGGGACTTCATCGAGGACGACGACGGCCTAGGGTACCGCGACGACGGCGAGGAAGAGGACTGGACACGCCGCGGGCTGCCTACGTCGTCGGATGAATCGGACGGCGATGCGAGGCCGAAGAGGAAGAAGGTGGAGAAGAAGGAGAAGGAGCCTCGGGCGAAAAAGCCCAACGCGTCGCTCACGGCGGCGGCGGCGATGATGGGGAAGCAGCGGCTTTCGTCGATGTTCACGTCGTCGGTGTTTAATAAGAGTAGGGATGGTGACAAGGGTAAGGGATTGTCTTGTGATAGTATTGTGGATGAGGTGATTGCGGAGTTTGCGCCGGATGAGGCTGATAGGGAGAAGCGGCGGAGGGCGCAGCCGGTGAAGAGTTTCGTTCCGATTAGGGGTGTCAAGAGTGAGAGAGTGAGTAATGGGGGTGTTGATTTATCAAGGAGGCTTGAATTGGATCGAATTGTTGCGAATGACGGTGTTTCTGTGCATAGTAAGGAAATGGATAAAGATTCGGAGGTGGATTTCGGAAATTGTCAGCCACAAATTGAGCAATTGCACGATTTTTTGGAGAATAGCGAGGTGCCTAATGAGAAGAAGACTGAGGATTCTGTTGAGGTGTTGGCGGAGCCTGTGGTGAAGAAGGAAGACGTTTTCACTTTGAATGCAAAGATTAAGGAAGCTGATGATCCGGCATTGAGTGCTATGGCCGGATGGAAGGCGGCGATGACTGGTGGTGCCGGGGTTACTGGGGCAGACAGTGTGGAGGTCAAAGCTAGTGAAGGGAGTTCGGATTTTGATCTGGAATCAGATGGGTCACTGCCCTTTTACATGCTTGATGCTTACGAAGAGTTCTATGGACCTAATATGGGCACTGTTTATCTATTTGGGAAGGTAAACATGACGAGTTTGATGTCTTAACAGTATGTTGTGTACTTAATGAATGAATGCATTGTATTTCTTTACATTTCTGAAGAGTTGTTATCTTACAAGCTTAATCATGTCAACCTATTCGATAGTTGATTCATTGTTGTGATGCAGGTTAACATAGGAAGTTCATATCAGAGTTGTTGTGCGGTTGTAAAGAACATGCAAAGATGTGTCTATGCAATTCCTGACAGTCCTTTAATTCAAACTGATGAAATGATCTGCCTCGAAAAGGATGTTGAAGAGTCAAGGATTTCACCCACAGATTTTCGAAAGAAGCTGCATGTAGGTGTTTCTGTATAAGCTTGAATACATAGAATTTAGTCTGGCCTTGTCCTTTTTGTTTCTTTTGCTACTGGCTGATGCTTTTTTCTACATCATCAGGATGCAGCTTCAGAATTAAAGAACGAAATAGCAAAGAAGTTGTTGGATCTCAATGTATCAGCTTTTAGCATGACACCTGTCAAGGTTTGCATACTCAATCATTCTGATCAATTGTCCGTTGTATCAGTTGTGACTTGTGAGAAAATAAAATTTCTTCAAGGTTCATAGCACTATTATGTTCTTCCTTCAATTGTTGCTCACTTTTTGTTATGTGAACACTGCAGAGGAACTATGCTTTTGAGCGAACTGACATACCAGTAGGGGAAAATCATGTACTGAAGATAAATTATCCATTCCGGGTATATCACTCAACCAGTATGAAATTAGTAGGGTTATTCAGTAGCAATAAAGTGACCTTCAAATTGTAAATCAACTGTATTGCAGCTTCTTGCTCATATATGTAATTAGAGTTTCATTAGTAGTTGCGCTTTAAAGTTGCCTGTGAAGCAGATATGCATAAGACAGAATGACTTGATAATTTATTAACATAATTTTGTTGACTCAGTTTCTTATGAACATTATTTGCACTGTTGCAGGATCCCCCACTATCAGCAGATCTAAAAGGAAAAACTTTTTGTGCTCTTCTGGGAACTCATAGCAGGTATAAAGAGTTAGAGTTGCTCTTCATTTTTAATATCTGATACATAACTCATAAAATCTTCCTTTTGTGTTTATGTTTTAAGTCCTGGGTTGATTATCTACCTCTAGGTAGATATCTTACAATCAAATGTTCTTTAGAAGAAATAACAAAAAAATCAACACATTGTATCATGCAGCGCGTTGGAACTTTTCCTTATTAAAAGGAAGATAAAAGGACCTTCTTGGCTATCAGTTTCAAATTTTTCTGTCT
Organism: Fragaria iinumae; assembly: GCA_009720345.1. Lineage (NCBI taxonomy): Eukaryota > Viridiplantae > Streptophyta > Magnoliopsida > Rosales > Rosaceae > Fragaria > Fragaria iinumae. The sequence continues at coordinate 15,290,958 of CM019117.1, read as the reverse complement.
GCTCAGCTCCACAACGGGTGAGATCTTCAATTCTTAGCATACATCATCGTCTTAGTCATTCTGTAAATCCATATTTGGCTTCCAGTTCCTTCGTTAAGATTATGTCATTTTACTGTACAGGTAAGCTGGTGCAAATTTGAGGTGATCGTCAATGCTCCGAAAGATATAAGGGTCTCAGCTTCCACGAAAAAAACTGTAGATATCCCTCTATTGGTTGTTACTGCAATAAGTTTGAAAACTATAATCAATGAGAAGCAGAATGTTAACGAAATTGTCTCTGCATCTGTTGTCTGCTGTAACAAGGCCAAGGTTAGACCTAAAATATTTTACACTGCCTTTTGTTTTGGCAAACTATTGAGTTGTCTTGTTGGAGTGCACAATTATAAGTTACATAATATATAATACTCTGATTTCCTAATACAATGCTGTTTGGTCTTTTAGATTGACACTCCCGTGAAGGACTCAGAATGGAAGAGTCCTCGTATGCTGAGCCACTTTACTGTTGTCCGTAAGCTTGATGGAGGCATATTTCCCATGGGGTTTACTAAACTAGCTGGAGATAAGAATTCTAAAGCTGGATCAAATGTCTTGAGCATTGAGGGCAGGTCGGGTTTACTTATCTTGTTATCAATAAACCATTTCCATGTCACTCTTGAAAATTAACTAAACTATCTTTTTGGTCTTGAAATTAAGTATATTTGAACTTTATTTGCAGTGAAAGGGCTTTGCTGAACCGTTTGTTCATTGAATTATACAAGTTGGATAGTGATGTTCTCGTTGGACATAATATATCAGGATTTGATTTGGACGTTCTTCTCCACAGAGCTCAGGTAAGCAAGATAAACAAGGAGATTGTTGAAAGCATTGCTTAAATGTTTATGATTGATTGGATTATACTTTGCTGCATATCATCAGCACGTGGAGTCATAGTATATACTGCTGGCTGGAAGCAGTTCCTGCTCAGCTGTATGACCTTTTTGTAAATTGTTGTAAACAAGTTGGAGAAATTCTTAAGTGCAACTTTCTGCCAAAAAAAATGGACCTTCTACTCTTTTAAGTTCCCATTTCTCGTAATTATGCTGTTTATGTTGCTCGTCCAGTCATCCTTTAATAACACATAAAGTTCTGCTGATTTGTTGATCAGATATGTATCTAATTACCTGCCATATCTGCCAATTCCATTATCATAGTAACCCTGCCATCCAAAAAAATGAATTCAAATTAGATAAACTGTCTGTCTTCTACTTTGTATGCACACAATGAACTGCAATTTCCCATAAATATAAAAAGATTATGCTTTGCAGGTTTGCAGAGTTCCAAGCAGCATGTGGTCCAAAATAGGCCGCCTCAAGCGTTCTGTGATGCCTAAGCTTGCAAAAGGAAGCACCATTTTTGGCTCTGGAGCAAGTCCAGGGATCATGTCCTGCATTGCTGGTAGGCTGTTGTGTGATACATACTTGTGTTCCCGTGACTTATTAAAGGAGGTAGGGTATCTGTGTTGGATCTTAACACGTAAAGATGAATGTGTAGATTATTTTTTAGTTTTTTTTTTTTTTCTATTCACAACAAAAGAAGAGTTATATATAGTTACTCAGATACCTCTTGTTGCTCTTCCAGGTTAGCTATTCTTTGACACAACTTGCACAGACTCAGCTGAGCCAAAACCGGAAGGAGATCACACCACATGATATACCTAGAATGTTCCAAAAATCTGAGTTTCTCATGGAACTTGTACGTTGTCATGCTTGCTTTGATTTTTGGGGTTTCATGTGCGATAACTCGATAAGGAAATCATCATTGAATATATACTTTTTGAAATGGATTAGTGTTATTATAGTTTTGTTGTGCATGGTGGGGCTTAATTTATTTGTGTATATTTGTTATAATTGCAACTGAACACATCAATACATGCTCTAGAAAACTGGTTGGAGATCCATTTTAGCTTTGGTGTGTCAGATTTTAAGTTCTTTAATTGACTGAGTATTCATGGTTGGAAATCACTAATAGTTTTTTACTGGTTTTAGTAAGAAATACAATGGACTATCACGTTTACCAGCTATGTCAGCCTTTTCTTCCTCCTAAAAAACATACTTGTATAATTTTCCAGAAGCCCTGTAAATTGATTTTTGTTTCCACTTTGAGGTTTCAAAATTCAATTCAGACTTAGCGCTATGACATTTTTAGAATGTAGCTAGTATAGCAGGTTCAATCCCTCTAATGGAAATTTATGCTGTCTTTGCATATCTGTTGTCCTTATTGTGTGTCTTTTATATGTTCAGATTGAATATGGCGAGACAGATGCATGGTTGTCTATGGGACTCATGTTTCATTTGAGTGTTCTTCCTCTCACACGTCAGCTGACCAATATTAGTGGTAATCTGTGGGGGAAAACTCTCCAAGTGAGTCAAGTTTCTGTTCTATTCAATTGATTACCATCACACTTTTATATGAGAAGGCATAAAAGTTATAGTGGTATAATGTAATCTTTACTTCTTCTTTATTTCAGGGTGCAAGGGCACAACGAGTCGAATACCTCTTACTTCATGCTTTTCATGCAAAAAAGTATATAGTTCCGGACAAGATTCCTCATATGAAGGATACCAAATTGACAAAACGGAGAACAAATAAGGGAGTTGAGGAAAAAGCTGCTGAGGAGTTGGATGTAGGTGATGTCAATGTTGTTAATGATCCACAGAGTGGTCATGGGAAAGGCAAGAAAGGTCCTGCCTATGCTGGTGGATTGGTTTTGGAGCCAAAAAGAGGTTTATATGACAAGTATATATTACTTCTGGACTTCAATAGTCTTTACCCGTCTATTATTCAGGTTGGAATCATTTCACTTCTGTTATATTATGACCTAAGCTTTGTAAAGTGACGCAAGAGCTTGTTGGATTTTTATTATTTAACCATTACTGAATTTACAGGAATATAATATATGCTTCACGACTGTTGAAAGAAATTCAGAAGAATTGGTTTCTAATTTACCTTCTAGTCAGAGACCTGGACTTTTACCTGAGGTATATATCATCCTCAGATATAATAAATTCTAGTTTATGCGTTTAGATATAGCTGAATTGGAGCTATATGCCTCATGTTTGTTTCCATTTCCTGTTGAAAGTAGTCGCATGTGTATAACGTCTTTTTTTGACTGCTTTCTAGTTGCTAAAAAATCTAGTCGAAAGGAGGAGAAAGGTAAAGTCATGGATGAAGAATGCATCTGGTCTCAAGTTCCAGCAACTTGACATTCAACAGCAAGCCCTGAAGCTGACTGCAAACAGGTTAGTGTTTGTTCTTTTGGGCCTCTTAATGCCCTTTCCCATTGATTACATACTTGTTATCCTTTTCTTCCAAGAATAGCTAAAATATTATTGATGTATATGGCTGGTATTGCAGTATGTATGGATGCTTGGGATTTTCAAATTCAAGATTTTATGCAAAGCCACTAGCAGAGCTTATAACACTAAGGGTAAGAAAGAAAAGTTTTTCTTAGGTTCAAGGAAATTGCATCCGGATCTTAACACCGATGTATTCAGTACTGATGAAGTTCCATAACGTTTATGCAGGGCAGGGAGATCCTACAAAGTACTGTGGATCTTGTTCAGAACAATTTGAACTTAGAGGTTGTTTCTTGTGTACCATACTATAAGCAGTATATATATTCTTAAAAGTATACATCTACTTTTTTTGTAATTGGCTGCTTATGATTTAGCTTTTGAAGGATGTGCCAATTTTTTTGCTTTTTATCATCTGGCAGGTTATTTATGGTGATACCGATTCAATAATGATTTATAGTGGGCTGGATGATAGTGCAAAAGCAAAAGCAATTGCTGTAAAAGTAATTCAAGAGGTAAATTTTATAATCATATTGAAGTATTTTCTAAATATAATTTGGTCCTTAAACATTATATCTAGAGATCTAAGACATTTCTTTATATGAGGATTCCATTCATATGAATTATTTTCAATCGGAATTAATGGCATGTAATGAGTTATGATGGGATTTATAAATCGTTAACACTCCTTGGAGAAGTCTATTCCTAAAAATGCTTGGCACTTTGGCAGATGAGAGTGCTTGAAATCTATCCTAGTGCTTGATGTCTTGGCAAAAGATAACCAACAATTATTATAACTATTTTAAAACAATTAAAAGCAAGCTTTTTTGTTACCATTTCAAGTAGATGTTTAGCTCCAACTATTATACATATGCCTCATCAAGACTGCGAATATATTCTTATCACAGATACTTTGCTTATCTACAGAATGAGGTGTGATTTTGTATCTTTTTGCATACAGGTTAACAAGAAGTATAGATGTTTAGAAATTGATCTTGACGGCTTGTACAAGAGAATGCTGCTTCTCAAGAAAAAGAAATATGCAGCTGTGAAAGAGCTAACGAAAAACGAGAAAAAATATGAGGTAAATAAAAATTTCCAAACATCTGGTTTTAGGTAACGCTTTCTTTGGGATACACAAATAAAATATTCTGTTTCAGGTTATTGAGTGTAAGGGCCTTGATATGGTACGTCGTGACTGGAGCTTACTTTCAAAGGAAGTGGGAGATTTCTGCCTAAGTCAAATATTGTCAGGAGGGTATGTTGTGCTGTCACTTTCTTTTTCTTCTTTTTTTTGTTTTGTTTATGTCGTCTATCGGATTTGGTGCTTAAGCTAGTAGTCCACCTCATTTGTTGCTCTTATGTTCATAGGTCATCTGAGGATGTTGTTGAATCCATTCATAACTCTCTTACAAAGGTGATTCCGTGGTTCCTTTCATCTTGTTCATCTTTTCATTTTTTTTTTCTTCATGTTCTTATTATGACAAATCATTTTGAAGTACAACTCAAATAAATTTGAAGCATTCTTTTGAAATATATGTAAATATTGTACATGTTGAACAGGTGCAAGAGGACATGAGAAAAGGACAAGTTCCCCTCGAGAAATACATCATCACCAAGACATTAACTAAACCACCCGAAGCCTACCCAGATGGCAAAAACCAGCCACATGTTCAAGTAAGTTCAGGAAGCATATGTCCAGTAATTGATACGGTTCCATCTGGCTGATTTATTTTTTCATTTATCTGATATTTTCCATATTTCTGGAAATATCTAGGTGGCGCAAAGATTGAGGCAAAATGGTTACTCTACTGGTTGCTCTGTTGGTGATACAGTTCCTTATATTATATGCTGTGAGCAGGTTTGTGATGCAGTAGTATGCTCTCTGTGGAAATGAGAATTTACCAAACTCCTTTTCCTGACATTTGATAGTTGATGTTCATTATGCATTGCCTTACTCTCTCCTTTTTCTTTTTTTCTTTTTGGACAGGGCGTGAATTCAGATAATTCTACCGGGATTGCTCAACGTGCTAGACATCCTGATGAACTAAAACAAGAAGATGGAAAATGGATGATTGACATTGATTACTACTTGTCCCAACAGGTTTTTCCTTATTCATTGGCTGTGTTCCAAAACGTCATGAACCATGATCATTTGTATTGTACATTCTGTGTTTTGTCTGATGTCTTAATTTTTCTATGCAGATTCATCCCGTTGTATCACGACTTTGTGCTTCAATTCAGGGTACCAGTCCCCAACGCTTGGCTGATTGTTTAGGGATTGATTCATCCAAGGTAAAATTATCTCTTGCATACAGTACTGAGTGTGTGGCAGGACTTTCACGCTAATATTTTTTTTAATTGAAAATTTTCAGTTCAAAACTAATTCAAGTGAAGCTGTCAGAAATGATTCTTCCAGCTTGTTCTTTTCTACTGATGATGAAGACAGGTAACTTTATTGGTGCCTAATGGCAATGACTCTCCAGCCATTGGCTGAGTTTGTTTTGTTCTTATCTGGGCCTTTTTCCCCCATCTATCCAAAAGAAAAAATGACGATGATTCCCAAGTTATCATGGGAAATCTCTTTGCTTGTTACATTATTTGTTTGGTACTAATTTTCAAAGCTAAAGAACTGCAGGCTGCCCAAAAATAAAAGTATAGTTTCCAAAATATTAAAGAATATTGTTACTTTTGTCTAATGCATATAATATGCCTTTAGTTTTGAAATTCCAGTTTCTTTAAAACATTTAGTACACTTTCTGCAATTTTTCATCATATTGTACACTGATTCTTAAACTTCAAGTTTCAAATCTGAATAAACTAGACAAGATTTGTCTACGAAAATAATAGATCTATACAACTGATGATTGCAGATATCGGGATTGCAAGTCTTTGATCTTAGCATGTCCTAGCTGCTCTGGTACTTTTGATTGTCCAGCCATCTTCAACTCCGTTGCAAGGTCAATCAGTGAAAAGCCAACAAGGCCACAAGGCGAGGAATCTTCCAGCGATTTTTGGTGCAGATTGCGCTGTCCAAAATGCCCGGAGGAAGGTGATGTGGGCAGACTGTCTCCTGCAATGATAGCAAATCAGGTATTTCTAACTCATCTATTTGTCCAGTTACTATTCACTGAAACAAGTGTCTTAGACCTTAGATCTCTTAAAATGGTTATGGTTTTAATTATCAAACATCATTTAGCGTCTTCTGAGAACTAGTATGAATCTTCAGGTCAAAAGGCAAGCAGACAGTTTTGTTTCAATGTACTACAAGAGCATAATGACGGTAATCTACCTCTTGTAGCATTCTTGGGACACACGATTAGCTGTGAGCTTTGTAATTATGGCCGCACTACATCACAATGTTGAATTGTCTTGCAGTGTGATGATGAAATTTGCAAATACACCACACAAAGTCTCAACCTCCGGCTTGTTGGTGATTCTGAGAGAGGAACAGTCTGTCCAAACTATCCTCACTGCAATGGGCGTCTTGTAAGAAAGGTGTGCATAGCTAACCTGTTGCGAAAAGCAGTATTTTTCTCTGTTTAGTTTCACTCAACTAACCATCTTTGTTATGAATGTACCATGTACTAGTACACGGAAGCTGATCTATACAAGCAGCTCTCATTTTTCTGTCACATCTTGGATACAGTACGCTGCATAGAAAAGGTAAACTAATCACTTTCTTCTCAAGCCATATCTGGAATCAGCTCGTCTCTTGTGCATTCATTGATTTACTTACCTTTTCGCTGCAACTGGATTGGCAGATGGAACCTAAGACCAGACTGCCGGTCGAGCTAGAGTTGGCCAAAATTCGCCCAATTGTGACTTTGGCTGCCTCAACAGTTGAAAGAATTCGGGACCGTTGTGCCTACGGGTGGATACAGCTGCAAGATCTTTTTGTTACGGTTTAGACTGTTAAGCTGAGTTGATTTCTGCATCAGCGGTTTGAATTTAGTATAGTTCTGTATATATTGTACACAGATGCATCTATCAGCACAACAAGTTTACAACTATATTAGCAAGTAATCATGCATCTATCTTATGGCATGATTACTTAAAGAGTAACCATATGAATTATAAGGCATTCAATAAAAAGTCTGTTAATGAGAATTTGTTTGGTCATGTGTTCTTTATAAGTTTGTAACGACCAGGAGATTGGCAAGTCAAAAAGTTGTCGAATTGTGACATGGCAAACTTGGTTTGGGCGATTTTTGAGATAAATGTATGGAACACATGTATGATCACTCAGAAATAATAACCACAACAAATAATTAAAATATTAAGTTTTTCACTTCTATTTTGTCAGTGTTTACTTTTTACTTTCTACTTTTTACTCTTCACTCTTTTCATTTGACGTGTTCTCACCCGACTCGAACGCCATCTCCAAAAGGAAAAGGCTACTTCCATTTTGTACCATAGCTCTGTCATCCTCATTTCACGATTCTCACACAGCAAGGTCAGTTTCATCGCTCCCCATTTGGCTTTTGTTTCTAAGATTGTATGGGTTATCGTATCATTTCGGTATGAGATAGTCGTATGTATTTGTTGGGTCTTCTGGGTTGTTTAGCTGAGATCAGTTGAAACGAATATGTCTGTAACAACTCTATTTTGGGTTCCCATTCTTGTCTTTGATGCGATTCATTGTTTTCTCTGTCATTGTTTGTTGTTGATGTACTTATAATGGGACGATTTCTTTGTTCTGTTTCTATGTGCTCCAGCTGTGTTTGTATGATATCTAGGATTGCTGGTATGCTGATATTAGTTTTCAGTCCTGAACTAGGATTGTGCTTAGTTTTCAACCCTTTACACTTAGAACGACCCCCGCAAGCTGACACTAGGTACACGAGTGGTCAGCTTAAAACAAAAGGTAACATAAACAGACTGTACTTAGAGGAGGGGAACTGCTGCTGCTGGTTGATGTTGATTAGACGAGGAGATGGTTGCCTGATCCTGAGAGGAGGGGAAGCATTTAGAAAGACATAGACTTGAATAAAGTTCAAGCAAAAAGCAATAACAAGGAAGAGGGACTTAATGAAGTAAACGCAAGAGAAGAACATGATGCATGGTGTTGTCAAGTAAGTAAGGGAGAGAGTTTGCAAGCGTATGGAGAAGTGTTGTGAAACAAAGAAAATTTGAGATAGAGTGTTGTTTAGGGATTGATGGAGTTGTGTATCAACCATAAGAGAGATGAAACGGAGGAATGATTGCTGCGTCAGAAAAGAGAGGATTAAAGAAGTGAACAAAAAAAGTTTGGAACTCTGTGAATTTGAAAGAAAAGTGAAGAGAGGGAAAGAGAAGATAAGAGCCGATAGGCAAAGACTCCAAACTCCAAAGGATAAGATTTGCTTTGACTGAGAAATGAAAAGGTGGAAGTAAGAGACAGAGAGTATGAACAGAAGACAAGGAATAAGAATTTAAAGAGAAATATAAGAAAGTATATCTGAAATAGCTGAACAAGGATTGATGAAGGAAACATATAACTCTAAGTGAGGAGGAAAGATAGAAGAAGAAGATATGAAGTAGAAGAGTGATTGTTGCAGAAGAGCAGCCAATATAAAAAGAGAGATGCAGCAATGCTGATGCAGAAGAGAAGACTATTGTGTAATCAGAAAGTGAAACAAGGTCATGGTTGCTGTGCAGTGCTATGTGGAAGAGATATCAGGTAGAGAAGCTCGTATTCTGATATATGGAGGGTACCTAGACAAGAAAGATAGAACTTGATCTTCAAAAAGGGGAGAGCTTGAAGAGAGAAAAATGAGTTGAGAGGAGGGAGTTTCAGAAGGGGATGGATCCAAGTCGATGTGATGAAGGGAATTAGATAACTGTTAAGCAAGAGTTCAAAATGAATATGAGTTCCTCTTTTTCTTTTTTGTAGATACATGAAAATTTTCTTGTATGATCAGAGGGAGTGAGAGATAAAATGAACTGAGAGTGTGGTTGCTATTCTCCAGAAAAAAATCTAAACTTAATGGAAGAAAGCTATAGAAGAAAAGGGTTGCTGGGATTTGGTGTGGGGAATTGAAACATGGTGCTTCTGCCATGATTGTGGTAGAAATATCAAGAGAAAAGGGGATTGGGACTGATATATTTTCTATTTATATATCAATTTTTCAGGCCTGATATTATGCTTAGTCAATAGAAGTGTTCAAGCCTGAATTAGGATTGTGCTTAGTTTCCAATCCTATACACTTAACAACATAGTGTTTGTAACATTTGTGTATATTAAATGCAGGATTAGTTGTTCCGATAAGGGAGCATTACTGGCTGGTGAGGATAAGGCAATACGATTTCTTAAAGGATACACTTTTTTTCAGTAATGCTTGTGCTAATTAGGTGTTATGAGATGCCTCTCCTGAATTGAATGGATATATGCCGATTTTCCTTGCATAGTTGCCCGCTTTCCCTAAACCCTTTATCAATTATCATCAAGCCTGCTATTGTATTGCCATCCTCCTCAAGCTGTCCTCCTAGACTAGCTAAGTTCACACAGCTGTCACTCATTCCCTCAAAACCAACTATATATAGTAGAGTCCGCTGTGCCTCCTCCTATTCTTCATCAGCATCCTCGTCAATGGAAGCTCCACCTGAAGGTTACAGAAGGAATGTTGGGATCTGCCTCATCAATGATTCAAAGAAGATTTTTGCTGCTTCAAGGTTAGATATACCTGATTCTTGGCAAATGCCACAGGGTGGCATTGATGAGGGTGAAGATCCAAGAACTGCAGCAATCAGGGAATTAAGAGAAGAGACAGGAGTTCAGTCAGCAGAAATTCTTGCAGAGACACCTCATTGGTTAACCTATGATTTCCCACCAGAAGTTAGAGCTAAACTTCAGAAACTGTGGGGATCAGATTGGAAGGGCCAAGCACAGAAGTGGTAAGTCACAGGATTCACAATTTATTTCATGTCGTGTAGCCTGCAACTTGTTTATTCATTACCCGGGAACAAAATTAGATGCTGGTTTTAACTTCAAAAAAACACCCATTGTTTGTTTTACCATCAATAGAAGTTTAACCATTTACCATGCTTTCAGTTTATGCAAGTAGCTTTTGTATATCGATCATCATGTCGAGAGTTCGCTTCATTAGTTAACAAAGGATGTTCTGCTAAATCTCACATACATATATGCGAAATTTCACAGGTTTCTTTTTAAGTTCACTGGGAAGGATGAAGAAGTCAATCTTCTAGGTGATGGCAGTGAAAAACCTGAGTTTGGCAAGTGGTCATGGATATCACCAGAACAAGTAGTTGATCCTGTGGGTTAACCTTACTCTACATTTTTGTTTCCTTTCCTTAATGCCTTTAACTCTAGATAGATTGTTTGAATAAATATTGTATGTGCTCTATCATATAACATTCACTCTTTCATTTTTATTTTTTCTGCAGGCTGTGGATTTTAAGAAGCCTGTTTACAAGGAAGTTTTCGCAGTTTTCGCACCCTATTTTCAATAAAAGTTAGGTCCTGCAATGGTACAAAGGCTTGTTCCTACAGGATATGACATCCACGTTACTCACTATGTGTAGAAATTTAATGGCATGCTTTGATTTTCATTCGTCTCTGAGACTAATAAATCTTCTTTTGTTTTGTTTAATTCAAGAGTTCTCTAGATATATTATACTTGTGATATTCCTTCATGTAGATATTTTGCCATTTTAATTAATAAGATTATGCTAAACCACTTTCTACCGACTGCACCTCTCCCTGTTAATTGTATCTAAATTCGAAAGAATTTAACGTATCATATTAAACATAAGCCAGTCTGATCAGCATCCCATTTTTGACTTAACAGTGTTCGCAATCTTCTTGTGTGTACAATAAGTGGCTTTGCATCCATAATGCAACCCTCGGAGCAAGTTTCATAATGCATACCGTGCTGATGTGCAGACTACTTGTTATCTTGGTAAAGTACTGGAGCTTCGCATTACGTGAAGTCTCCTTTGCCAACTCATATGTGAGCTTCTTCTATTCTGCAGGCAAGATAGCCGACATTCATATACTTTGAAATGTTCATGGTCACTAGATTTAAGAGGAGTTGATACAACCAGTGAAGAAAGTAACACTGTTGTTTTTTCAGCCTGAGATCGTGTGTTATTCTCTTGTGTCTGGGTCAATCTGTTTCATAATTATACCAACATCTTAAAGAAGAGCATGGTGCTGGGAGCAAAAACCAGAGAATAGGTTTGCCTTTTAGACTCATGCATGTCAGCAGTTAATAGTAGCGTCTTCTTCCAGATACTGGGGCACTTGTCCCCAGTGCTACGGATTCTTTTGTGTATCTATTCTACATTTCCTAAGGGGGTTGTAGACAACAAGAGTTGACGGATAAGGGAGACCGGAGACCTGCAACCGATTAGGGGCAGGCTGCTCCGAGGTAGACAATATAGACTACCATTTGAGGAGAGTAACAGTAAAGGGAAACAAGTTTGTTTACCAAGTTTGAGGGGAGGCACTTGGAATCCAAACTAGTGGGATCTGATAATAATTGTGCTTTTCGACTTGAAATAGTAGTGCTTCCTTCTCCTAGCTCAAGTAAGTGTAAGACGTTGAAATCAATCAGAACATGGAACTATTACTAATTAACTATGGTTAAGCAAATTTTTCAGTACTATTCTGAATATTCTCACAATTGAAGAAAGAAAGAAACTATTTTTCAATAAGATGTTTAACATTTGAAATTAAGAACAATAGAAATCATGTGAAGAACAATATAATTACTTGTATTCTTGTTTCGGTCATTGTTTCAGCCTTTATGGAAAAACTGAAATAACATAGTGACCTTTCGCATATGCAAGACAATTGTACCCCATATAATTAGTGAACACTTCTTCGAGAAATTATGATTGACAAAAGTGTTATGCTTTTTATTTTCTTAAAATAAATTTATGATTGACAAAAGTGTTATGCTTTTATTTTCTTAAAATAAATTTATTAAAATCTCTTAACCATCCACATCCTTACGTATGTCCGTTAGGTTTGAACTCATGACCTCAATGTTATCGGTTAGGTAGAGTTTCACGTAGCCCTTGTTTCAATTCGGAATATTTTCGTTCAGAGTTTGGTTTGAAGTGTTTGGTCATTTCTTAGCCTCATCATAAGTAAGAAAGGAATTTCATCATACACAATAAAACTTGGTCAATTCGACTATGCATAAGTGTACTACATCTGTATTTTGAGCCATAAACAAAAAAACGTGTGACATCTATAACGTTTAGATGAGTAATGACATAACAAAATGTGGTGACTTTGAAACATATGAAGTGTGTTCAAGTATGCACAAAAAATTAGCTAATCGACTTTTGGATGATGTTCGCTCGAAAGCATACAAACATATCCACCACTAGCAGTTCTATAAATTTAAGATAGCTACAAGGTGCATCCGGTTTAAAAATGGATGCACCTTATGTACGACCTTAGTTGTTCCTATTAATCATTTCAAAAAATATATATATGTCTTGCTGAAGTTTATATGTCTCAATTGTCTCAACCTCAAGAGTTTAAAAATCTCAATTGCAGTTCTTCTTTTGTTTACAAATTGTAGTCGGTAGTGGACAAATACCTCCCCCGGCCCGTGATGCTACAAAGCAGAAACAGTTGTAACGGTCCCGCCCGGGAGGCAGGACGACTACACGGGAGTCATACTTGTCCCACATCGAAGAATGTTTGAAATGCAAGACGACCCGGGGCTATAAGTATAATGGTGAAGTCAACCAAAAGGGTAAGAAAAACATCTCCTTACATTTAAATACTCCCCTACCGATAAACTAACTTTACCATCGGAGAGATAAAGACCGAAAAGTCCCGGTCAGTATCCTTTTGCAGGCAAGAAGACAGATCCAGAACGAGTTTCTTCAAGGTCTACGGGATCTGGCAGAAACAATTGGCGCCGTCTGTGGGAAGTCTTTACGAAAAGCCAGTGTCATGATGACCGAGACAAATGAAGCAGAAGTCGGGAGCAGGATGACGACAGGAGACCACAGTGGCCTCAGTAGAGATGGGACACCAGGAAGCAATACTAGGACGGGAGGAACGGATGAGAGACTGGAGCGCGCACTGGCGACAAACGATCTGCAAAGGAACCCGGACGGGGTGATGCGCGATCCCACGCAGGAAGAAATGGAGGACATGGTAGGGAGGTTAAGAGCGGACGTGGCACGTATGGAAAGAGAGAGAGCGCGGGACCGCTTAGAAGCAACCGCTCGGGAAAAAAAGCTGGAGAAAGATAACGCGACGATAATGGGCGCGTTATCAAGAAGACTGGAGAGAGACGAGGCAATCGAGCGGGCTTCCGCCGTATCCCACGAGGCGCAAGGCGAAGGGTCGGGTTCACCGATGACGCCGCCGATGATCGCCCGCAGGACGGTCGTTGTCGGGGCAAACCTGTTCCCAGAAGTTATGGAGAGAGAGGGCCCACCACCGCCCCCAACGCCTATCGAGGATGGAAGATTGGAAACAACAGGCATAGAGGCGGCCCTAATGGCAATGCGGGACAGTGTGGTGAACCTGACCACGAGGGTAGACGAGGCGGAGAGACGGGCGGCCCACAACCCGCCCGGTGTGGGATTCGAAGAAAGAAGGGGACCGTTCACGCAGACCATTACACAGACCGTACGTTCTCACGCAGCAAAGCCTCTAAAGTTGAGCTACGGGGGGGAAGGGGACCCGTATCTCTTCCTCGACAGTTTTAAATCTCATACAAATGCAAAGGGTTATTCGGATGCCGCGTGCTGTAACATGTTTCAGGAGACGCTATCGGGTGAGGCGCTGAGCTGGTTCTATGAGCTCCCGGCCGGCTCGATAGATTGCTTTGGGAAGCTCGCCGACAGATTCGTGAACCGATTCATACTGCGTACGGACGGGCAGAATACCACCCAACTCTTCAAGGTAAAACAAGGGCACGCCGAGGGGTTAAAGACCTTTGTGAATCGTTGGCAGGGAGCCACGACCAAGGTTAGGAGTTTCGACAAGAAGGTGGCGGAGAAAGCCTTCGTCCAGGCCCTACTGCCCGGGAAGTTCTTATACGCAGTACGGATTGAAAACCCGCGGGGCTATGATGAGCTGATGGAAATGGCGATCAGACATGCCCAAGCAGACCACGACACGTATGGGGATCGGCATGCGAACAAAAGAAAGGAAGGTAGGAGGGCCGAATCCCGAGGGCAATCGATCCAAGAAGTAAGAACCTGGCAAGGGGACCCAGAGGGACAAGCATGCACCCCGAGCAAGAAGTTCAAGGACGGGGGCATGAAGCAAACCAAGCCATTGGGGGGTCCACGCAGAGGGAGCTCTCGGGACGGCGGACTTGGAGCAACAATTCCTGTAGGCAGGGAACGCTTCACCCCATTAACAGCAACCCCCGAGGTAGTATGGAACGAGAACAAGGAAACGATCCCGGGACCAGCGACCAGAAAGTTTCCGCCGTTCCGATTAACGCGGGAAGATACCGGAAAGTACTGCGGATACCACGGGGAAGCGACGCACGCGATAAATAACTGCATTGAGCTAAAAAAGACGATCGAAAGCCAGCTAAAAGCAGGAAAGCTTCAGCAGTACGTGTCAGGACAACATCAAGCACCTGCGGAATCCGTGTACGGGACGATCAACACGATCCGCGGGGGGGAGCCGATCGACCAGAGAAGTAACAGGGCCAAGAAACAATGCCCCGGGATCAGAGATGGGCGAGAGGTATACGCCTTCAGAAGCTGTAGCGCTCAGAATGTTAACTTGAGGTGGAAATCCGTGAGGTTCGAAGAAGAAGAGGAGCAAGGGACCAGGCTGCCTCACGAGGATCCGTTCCTGATCACTACACAGTTGGATCATTATCTCTGTAAGAAAATTCTGATCGACACCGGGGCGTCCGTGAATGTACTGTTCAGAAATGCTTGGCAGGCACTAAAGAGGGGGAGCAGCAAGCTCACACAGGATAATGAACCGTTAATAAGCTTCTCCGGAGACGTGGTGCAACCTCTCGGATCTGACTACATACCTATGCTCCTCGGAGGTTCAGAGGGGAGCACGCTGCAATCAACGGTAGACTTCATCATAGTCGACTGTAACTCGTCATACAATGGGATACTTGGGAGACCGGCCTTATGGAAACTCAAGGCGTTCATCGCCGGTCACATGCTGATGATGAAACTACCATCCCCCACGGGTATCGTTACCATCCTTGGCGATCAGGTGGCTGCACGAGGATGTTACGCTATCGACCGGGATACCGGCAGGAAAAGAGCAGAGGTGTTAACCTCCGGAAGTACGAATAGACTCATGTCGGATGTTTACGAGGATCCCAGAATTAATGCTGCAACGGAAGGAACTGAATCCGAGAGACCAGGGTCGGTTGAGGAAACAGAGCTCATTTGCATCTCAGACCAGTTCCCAGCCCGAACCACGAAGATTGGGACCGGTTTACCTGTTGCCGTGCGGGAGGAACTCGTACGTTTTCTAAAGGCAAACAGCAAAGCGTTTGCCTGGTCGTACGCTAACGTGCCCGGTATCTCGAGTGATATAGTTACGCACAAGTTGGGAGTCCGTAAAGGCGTACCCCCCGTACGGCAGAAGCGGAGGTCATTCGACGTGGCCAAGTATGACGTCATCAAGGGAGAGGTGCAGAGGCTGCTGGACATCCAGTTTATCAAGGAAGCGAAATACCCACAATGGTTGGCCAACGTGGTCATGGTCCCCAGGAAGGCGGTAGGGCAATGGAGGATGTGCGTGGACTACACCAGCCTTAATAGGGCGTGCCCCAAAGATAGCTTCCCGTTGCCTCGAATCGACCAGCTTGTCGATTCCACCTCCGGGTTCGAAATGCTGAGCTTTATGGACGCTTATGCGGGCTACAACCAAATCATGATGGACCCCGCGGACGAGGAACATACTGCCTTCACGACCGACAAGGGAGTCTACTACTACAAAAGGATGCCGTTCGGACTAAAGAACGCGGGAACGACCTACCAGCGCCTGATGAACAAGATGTTCGCTAAGCAGCTGGGGATCACCATGGAAGTGTATGTGGACGACATGCTAGTCAAGAGTCTCACTGCGGTCGAGCACGTTAGCGACCTGCAAACAACTTTCGATATTATACTCGCGTACGGTATGAGGCTGAACCCGGAAAAATGTGTGTTTGGGGTTGTCAAAGGGAAGTTCTTGGGCCACGTGATTAGCCGGCAGGGAATTGAAGCGAACCCAGAGAAGGTCCAAGCCATCATGGATATGGTGGTCCCGAAGGTCCGAAGCGATGTGCAGTCCCTAACGGGTAAGATCGCAGTTCTCGCTAGATTTGTCTCCAGACTCACGGACAAGTGTGCACCGTTTTTCAAACTCCTCAAAAGCCAGCATTGCAAGCTGATCAATTGGGGGCCGGAGCAAGACGAGGCTTTTAGGAACATCAAGGAATATTTGGCATCCGTGCCGAAGCTTTCCAAACCAACTCCCGAGGAGATGCTATATCTTTATCTTGCAGCATCTAATACGGCAGTAAGCTCAGCTCTGATCAGAAAAGATGACACCGTGGAGCTTCCGGTGTATTATGTAGACAAGGGCTACACACTGGCTGAAAGCAGATACCCGGACTTAGAAAAGTTGGCCCTAGCACTCATCGTGACCGCCCGGAAGCTGCGGCATTACTTCCAAGCTCATTCCATCACCCTGTTCACCAACTACCCCCTCAGGCAAGTCCTCCAGAAGCCAGAGACCAGCGGGAGACTGGCCAAATGGGCGATAGAACTGGGAGAGTTCGACATCCACTACGTGCCGAGAGTGGCCATCAAGGGGCAAGCGGCGGCGGATTTTATCTCCGAATTGACCCCCATGAAAAAAGTCGTGGAGTGCTCAGCGGCAGAGCAAGAGGACACGGAGGCTCCCCATGAAGTCCAGCCATGTTGGAAGTTGTTCGTAGACGGCTCCGTCACTAAAGAGAAGAGCGGAGCGGGAATCATCCTGGTTAGCCCGGACGGGTTCGCATACACACACGCCTAGGAGTTTAATTTCCCTGCGTCCAATAATACAGCCGAATACGAGGCATTGATCGGAGGATTACAGCTGGCATTAGGGATTGGGGTCAAAAGAGTCGAGGTGTTCAGCGACTCGCAGCTTGTGGTGAACCAAGTAGACGGGACATTTGAAGTTAAAGAGCCGCACCTCAATTCTTATCGGGCACTCGCAAAAGCTCTCATGTGCGAATTCGAGTCGGCAACTATGGCCCAGATCCCTAGGGAGGAAAACAGCCATGCTGATGCTTTGGCCCGGCTTGCCACCGGCACCCGTCAGCAAAGACACGAAGAAATGAAAATGGAGATCCTGAACCGGCCGAGTATCGACAGGACGATCTCGGAAATCTTCGCAATCACTACCGGTCCCGCAGAACCGACGTGGATGGACCCCATCATTGAGTTCCTCAGAGAGGGTGTCCGCCCGGAAAATCGGCAACAGGCAAGGAAGTTGCAATCAAGATGCGCCAGATACACGCTCATCAACGATACACTGTACCGCAGGGGTTACTGCTTTCCCAACTTAAAATGTGTATCGGTACAAAACGGTGAAACAATCCTCCGGGACATCCACGAGGGCGTTTGTGGCAATCATTCCGGATCGAGATCCATGTCGTTCAAGGCACTCAGAACGGGGTATTTTTGGCCCAACATGGGGAAGATGGCGGACCAAGTAGCAGCAAGATGCCATAAATGCCACCAACACGCTAACGCGGTCCATTCCCCGCCCATCGCACTCTCAATCCTGCTGTCTCCGTGGCCCTTCGCACAGTGGGGCTTGGACTTGATCGGGCCGTTTCCTACAGCACCCGGACAATACAAGTATGTCATCGTAGCGGTGGATTACTACACAAAATGGGTTGAAGCAGAACCGCTTCGTCGGATAACCACCGACAGCGTGATGGGGTTCCTCATGAAAAATGTCTACTGCAGATTCGGTGTCCCGGAGACTATCATAACCGACAATGGCACGCAGTTCAACAACCCACGGCTCATTGAGTTCACTAAGGACATGGGAACCCGGATGGTGTTCGCATCGGTAGCACACCCAAAGACCAATGGGCAGGTGGAGGCGGTCAACAAGATTATCAAGAAACTGCTGAAGAAGAAGTTAGACGCCGCTAAAGGCTATTGGGCGGAAACCCTCTCGGAGGTTCTGTGGGCCATCTGAACTACTGCTACGGCATCAACGGGAGAGACACCCTTCAGCTTGGCTTTCGGCACGGAGGCTGTCATTCCCATCGAAGTGACGATACCGACTAGAAGAGTCGAGGGATACGACGAACAAACCAACATAGAGGGGATACAGTTAAACATGGATCTCATTGAGGAGAGAAGGGACAGGGCCGACATACACAACCAAGTTTACAAGCAGCGCGTCGCCCGGCATTAAGACTCCAAGGTCAGACCGCGCACCTTGGGTCTCGGAGATTGGGTAATGAAGCGGGTGATGGCCCAACCAATGGCCCTTGATCCGACCTGGGAGGGCCCTTACGAGATCGTGGAGGAAGTCGGCCCTGCAACATTCTTTCTAAGAGACAGGGACGGCATCGTCACCGGGCACCCGTGGAACATCGAACACCTTAAATTCTACCCCGTTTAATCGAGGTCAGGAATTGTAAATCATGCCTACAGGGTCTGGTTAAGTCGACCCGGGAAGATGCCTTCATTTGTTTTGTTAACAACTTACAGAAATGAAGAAGTTAAATTCACAACATTTGTACAGTTAAACTCATAACACTGGAGTAAAACTGTGGGTGTGGTACACCGGATTCCAACGGGCAAAACAAAGAGGCAAAACACAATTCAAAGGCATAACAATGAGAATTCAACATGGACACTTGAAACACATCACAAGTATACCAACCGGACCACGGGCCGGCACAAAGCCATTCCAAAGCAAAATCAAAAAATTAGTCCAGTTGCGCTCAGCTCAACACCCTATACCATGTCATTCTCGACCGAGTCAGGTGTATCTTCTTCGCCCTCACTCTCGGACACATGCACCTCGGCCCCAGCACATTCAGGATCGGCCTCGACAGGACCCTCCGGGTGGATAGCCTGGGAGCCCTGTGCTTCGCCTTTCTCTTGCGCAGCAAGCAGATCCGCGAGCATCCGGGGTTTGTCGAGGTACCCGTGCGCACTCCACTCTGTGAACTTCTCCGTGATAGCCTCATCCCGAGCAGACTGGAGCAGACCTTTGAACTCCGCAACAGCTTGCTCACATCGCGCGGGAACCAAGCTCTCCCACTCCGCTATCTCGGCCTCTTTCTCACGAAGCCTATCCTCCAGCGGGCGATATTTTTCCACCTCCGCCCTCAAAGACTGCAATTCGGCTTCGAGCTCCGGGACCTGATCCGCTTTGCTTTCCACCTCCCGGACATGCTGTTGAGTCATGGCCAGCTTCTCGACCAAAGCTTGTTTCTCCCTTTCGAGAGACCCCTTCTCAGTCTGAAGGTAGCTTACGTGTCCGCTAAGCTTCGCCACCTGCTCTTTCAGTACAGCAGTGTCCTCGCTGGCGTCAATGGAATACACCGCGAACCAAGCCTACAAGTACAAAAAAATGAGCCTACAAATATCAGTCCCCAAACACAATTCACAACAAAACACAAGCGTCCCGTACGCTTACCTTCATCAGGTGCTCCCGTGCTATCCTTCGGGACTCGGAGGGAGAACTCTCCTTGAATCTCACCTGGTCCAGATCAATCCCCTTCAGGTCACCAACCATCGCCCGGACGAACTTCTCGTCCGCATAACCATACTCATCAAGAACCTGCCTGATCGGAGTTTTCGACATCTTCGGAACCGCAGAGGCAAGTATGGACAGCGTGGGAGTCGACGTAGATGCCCCGGGAGCCGCCTTATGCTTCTTCGGCTTTGGTACGTGACTCCCGGACACGACCCTGCCGGTGTTTGTCACCAGGGGCTCCTCGACACCTTGAGTTCTCCTCGAGTGATGATGGCGCCTTTTCCTTTCACCTAAAGTGATCGGCGAGCCTGCAGGAAGAGGTACCGGCGGAGTCTCCGTTGACCCGTATACTTCTTCGGGAACATCCAGCACCTTCTGTTTATTCAAGACACGTACCGTATGCGTGTCCACGTCCACCTCAGTGCGCGACGCCAGATCCCCTTTGGTCAGGAGCCTCTTCAAGAGGGCTTGATCCTTCTCCATGTCAAGAGGATGATTCGGGCGCGGAACACGCCTAGGGATCTTTCCTGCACACCAAAGGACGACATTAATTACACTGGGCATACTAAAGACTTCAGATATAAAGCGGAAATCAAGATGAACCCACCGGGCACTCTACCCATCTCATAGTATGCGAGAACGGCCCACCGCGTCAAGTGATACGAGCTACGATCCTCGTCGTGGGGCCACGCAGCGAATATACGGGCAATCCGCTCCCGCTCGATCGCTGTCAACAAGTAGCTCTGATCCCCAATAGCCCGGAAGTAGTTGGGAACCGTGTGCCGCCTCGTCTTTCTTTGCCAGGGCCCCCCCACCAGGACTACCTTCGCCCTCCACTCCTTGTTTATCGAAGAAGGGAGATCGGTGATCACTGACTCATAGTCCCGCGCGGTAAAGCCTACACACCCGGAGCTTCCCACCTTCTTCGAGTATGATAGCCTGTAGAGCGCGCGAAATTCATTGATTGTCGGCCAGCCCAAGTTTGAAAGGAAATACAGACAACCTAGTCCCAGCAATTGACGCCACTGGTTCGGCGGGACCTGGCCGGGAGCGAGCTGCAGCATACTCAGTATGTACTGCACACATTGGGGTAGCGGTACGGAGAACCCATTCCTGAACATGTTGTCATGCACCGCTACATACTTATCTCTCGGAGCGCACGCAAGCTCTCCCGGGTACAAGCCACGCATAGGGATCTCGGGAGGAATGTTCCACTCCTCCCTCAACTGTTCGATCTCCTCAGGCGTGTAACTGCATATGGGCTCATCACACACCCTCCCGTCCTCCAAACGGTGAAGGACACGAGGGATCGGGATCGCTTCCATCACCGGGTACTCGGTGCTCGAGCTGGAGACTCCAGAATTCGATTTCGCCCGCTCGGCATCCCTATTAGTCTCCCGGCGCAGATACCCCTTCATCCTCTCGTCCTCATCCGCACGGGCCAGCCGAAACGAATCAGAAACGCTCGCATCGGAAGCCCTTGACTCCATTTTAACCCTATAAAAAAAACCCTATCAGATACCTACACCGCGTACCGCCGCCGGGAAGTTTTGACACCACCCGTTTCCGCCACCCGACGACACCTAGAAACCCAGAAACATCTACCAATCCACACCCTACTAGATACTCACAGCCACACAACTACACGCTAGAGAAGGGAAACTAACCAGATAGCGAAGGCCAACGACACACAAGAGCAGCAAACGGATAGCACCTCGCAATCGAAAGATCGACTGTAGCAGGGCAGCAGCACTCCCCCAGGCGTACGAATTTCCTTTTTTTCCTCCACGCTTCAACGGCAAGACGGGAATGGAGATAAGGCAGCGCTTCCTTATGTACGAAGCCGGGGAAGGGACGCCTCGTTTTTCCCCCTCCCATCGAGGCAATCCAACCAGTCGCGCCCTCCGTAGGATCCAGACACGTGCCCCACTACCGGGTAGCTTCTCCAACACGACAGGCGTGACACGCCTCGCATTAAATGCACATCCCTTCACCCTCCCCACAGCGCCACCTAGCGGACATACCATTAATGCACAACAACACTACCCGGTAGCACTCGCCAGTGGTCACCGAGCTCCCGGGAATTACGCAGACCCATCAATCAAGCCACCAGAGTCCCCTCCACGCCAGGTGAGGAGTTCACCCCGAGCAAAACGACTGAACAAGTCACGCGAGCTGAGTACGTCGCTCCGCGTTCAATACTTACACGCGAGTTCGCTCCGCGTGCCAGGATTGCCCCGCGAGCTGCTGAGTTCGCCCCGCGGGCCACGACTTCCCCGCGAGCTGTTGACTTCGCTCCGCGTGCCATGACTAGCACGCGAGCTGTGTGGTTCGTTACGCGTGCAATACTTCTACGCGAGCTGGGTGCGCTCCGCATGCCAGTGACCACGCAAACTGAAGAGTTCGCGCCGCATACATAACTGACACGCGCGCTGTGGTTGCCCCGCGCGAACCACCAGCTTAAGTTCGCTCCGCGTACCTAACTTACACGCGAGCTGCGTTCACTCCGTAGGCAACACTTTCACGCGGGCTGAAAAGTTTGCGCCGCGTACATAACTGACACGCGAGCTGTGGTCGCCCCGCGCGTACCACTGGTTGAATGCAAGGTTGAAACAACCAAGCCTTGAGAGCTGTAAGCCCCTCGTACGACTCCGGAAACACGGGAGTTGGGCATGCCTGTATCATTCCCTTCACACAGAGAATAATGGCCTGATAACCCACACGGGGATCATACCCCGCGCTCGAGCAACAACTAACGTGGAATGGTTCGCTACCTTCCATCCCAACGGCAACCCGTTCAAACATGTCCTGAGTACGAACTTGGGGGGACTATGATCGGGTACCCGTTAACAATTCGGCATCACGGACCATTTCTTCAAGTCCCCACTCAAGACGTGTCTTGAACGGGAACTTGGGGGGACTTGTAGTCGGTAGTGGACAAATACCTCCCCCGGCCCGTGATGCTACGAAGCAGAAACAGTTGTAACGGTCCCGCCCGGGAGGCAGGACGACTACACGGGAGTCATACTTGTTCCACATCGAAGAATGTTTGAAATGCAAGACGACCCGGGGCTATAAGTATAATGGTGAAGTCAACCAAAAGGGTAAGAAAAACATCTCCTTACATTTAAATACTCCCCTACCGATAAACTAACTTTACCATCGGAGAGATAAAGACCGGAAAGTCCCGGTCAGTATCCTTTTGCAGGCAAGAAGACAGATCCAGAACGAGTTTCTTCAAGATCTACGGGATCTGCCAGAAACACAAATTAAATAAGTATAGAGTCTCAAACAGGCACCAAGGCATGCAACGAGAGGTTCATCACTTTTCCTCTTTATATTGTATATGTTTCATGTCTTTCCTAGAGTGTGTTAGTTCATTCATAACTTATGTGAAATTTCTTTTCTATTGTGGAAACTAAAAAGAAAAAAAAAACGTGTCGGGGGATGTGTTGCTTTTATGCTTTATTTTGAGCCCCAGTGCTTAAGACAATATGACGTGAAAAGTCGTTCGAGAAATTTGTGTTAGTTTCACAATGTTCTTCTCAATAACATATCTATGATTTCCTTTCCATAAAAAGTTTGTGATTGATCCTCTTTGTTTGTAGGAACATGAAGAGAAGATTACTGCCAAAACAAGTTTCCAACCCAAAATTGTGAGTTTCAGAAGTATGAAAAAAAAACTATGTCTGTCTGTGATGACTCAATGTGAAATTCATGGTACCATATGCCTGGTGTTCATTACAGAAGATGCAATATATATATATATATATCGCGGGCAAGGGAATGACATCTTATGGAAAAAGTGGAACGATAGCTGCGGACAATTCTTGTAAAGCTTTTCGGTTGTGCAAGGAATAACAACAATAGTAGCAAGAGGTTGTCAAACTGGAAAAAGAATGATAACGTATATCCGTGGTAGAATGATGAAGTATTTCTATGGTAGAATATATAGGTGAAGAGGCAAACAACATCCAATCTTCATATTGTTGGATTGGATGAGCAAGGCTTTTATCAAAAGGTGGGAATCTAAAAATTGAAAGAATGTTTTTCCTTACAGTGCAATTCTTGTAGATTAGGTAGACAGAGAAGTTGTTGTTCATGTTGTTGGATTGAATGAGAATGTGCGAACACTAACCAAAATATCTATAGAATTGGTTCTAGAAACGTCTCACGGGACCATGTATATGTTTTATAATCAGGATTTGGCACACTCATGAACAACGTGTTTGTCTGGTGAAACAAGTTATGGGTTACGCATGTATGTATAACCAAGATTCTGGTGGATTTACGATATTTACTTATATTCCTATTGGTGGTGTGGTTGCATCAATTAAGTCCTACTAACATATGATTAATGTTTATTTGGACAATCACAATAACATGCCCATTTGTTGCGGTTTGCATGTTTAGTAGTCAGCAAATGATATCGCTACAATGTTATATTAAAGCTGGAGGTTGCAAAGAGTCTGACAAAGAAGTATGCAGGGATTAATTCCTTAACTGTTGTTTCGGTTTCTAAAGAGGAACAACTCATTATCAGGTTGATGCATTTCGGTAAAGAAAAACAAATTCCAAATGCTCCAACTGAAATTAAAGATATCTAGAAAACAAAACTTCTTGTGCTGATGTCTACAAGTGTTAACCTGGAAGCTGTAATACAACTGCTCAAAAGCAAATACCTTTGAGCAGTCTGCTAGTTATAAAGATTTTTCGACTGCACTTTATGAAGGTAATATGATTGTTTGTCTTAGGTTTTGTAGTCTATGATATTCATATAGGTGATATATTCTTAGTGTTAATATTCTTTTTGCAGAAAGTGAATCGATTGTGGTGGATAACCAAAATAGCTTGAAAATTGCATGGATTAAGTTGTTAAGCTACTTTAGAGGTAAATACTCTCCTGGTTGATGTGATTCATTAATTTAAATTTGTAATTTAAAAAAAAAAACTTTTATTAAATAACTCATGCACCCTATATAATTCAATGAGGTTTGAACTCATGATCTCAAAGTTATTAATTAACCTTCTTAACCAACCAGACCACGGCTCATCCACAAAAAGTTTGAGATGAAAAAATTAATATTTAAAATCGTAATTGTCAAACTATAAGAAACTCATACTTAAATATCGTTGCAAATATTTGATATATATTAACAGTTTTCCTTTGCTTTTGACTAACTATATTGACTTGTAGTGCAGTTTGATTTTGGTACAGATAATGTTTTCAAGGAATTGACAGGATGAACTTTTTTGTATTCAAATTAATTTTGGTGTAGGTGACACATGGAGTATTCATTGGATGAGACATTGAGATTAAAATCGAAAGGTAATCTATGAATGTTGGCTTATTCAGCACCTAGATTGTGTTTGATTGTAAAGCTCTTGTGATTTTCACTTGAATTTTCAGTATGATAAGCTTAATAGTACTTCCTGCCTTTGTGTGGTCGTGAGCCTCGTTGTTACCAAGCTTTGAATTCTGGTTTTTACATCTAACATTGCATGCATGTGTTAGTCATATGAATATACTCCACCATGAATCAGTGATAAATTGTCTTATCTTTGATTTCGATTGAGAGTGAATTTAAAAAAAAAACTTGATTATGAAAAATTGATTTATGACTTTGCTGATAAAAATGCAAAGAGATCATTTTTTTTCATAGCTAATTGTAATGGTTGTTTTTTCTCTTTGTCTCCACAAATTAATTTTTTTTGTATAACTTTTGAATTTATGTTGTCTTTTTAAATTTTGGTTAGTTTCTGCAGCAAAAGTAAATTTTTGATCTGTTCTAATTTTGGTTTTCTTATATTTGTTCAAGTTGGTTCCCTGTTTCCATTTGCTTTGTTTTAAAACAAAACACACATAAACTTCTTCAAACTTCAAAGTCATGCAACATGTGATAAGATAGACAAGCTTAACAACATATTATTTTTTTAGTCTTGTCATCGTAAATCAATTACTGCAATTTCCAATTCAATTTCAAATGATGTACAACTTTGATATTTCTTACGCTAGGGTAAACAGTAGGAACACACACAAAATATATATAAGTCAAGTGAAGTCAATTATATGTTTAAAGCAGAGTTAGTGATCGATGTATAATGTAATATAATTAAGATTTAGTAGTGGTTTATGGTTTTGTTTGTGGTTAACTGTTGTTATTGATGAACATGATGATGATTATAATATGAAAACTGGTTAGACTTGACCAAACTATATTTTTTATGTATTCGAAAGAAATAGAGAGAGAGAGAGAGAGAGAGAGAGAGAGAGAGAGAGAGAGAGAGAGAGAAGAAGATGATGTATGAATTATTTGTGCATGTGTGTGAAGCCTTTGTTATGTGATTTTAATTATATGTTGTGTTGTGAAGCCTTTGTTATGTGATCTTTAATTATATGTTGTGTTGTGAAGCTTTAGTGATTTACATAACAAAATCTATAAATTTCGTAATTAGATATACAAATTTTACATTAGATCTTAAGAAATTAAATGTTATCTAATGTGTATTTGAGCTTAGTCATCTTTTCACTTTTTCTTGAAGTGTTGAACTAAACTAAACTAAATGCTCAAATGAAAACTAAGTTACTCTAAACTAAACTAGTGGTCTAATGAATAATGTTAGGATTTGAATTGTCTACCACTAACCTCTCTTGCAAGTATTGATGCAAATCAATATGAATGATGCTAAGCTAATTAACCAATTTCTCTCCTTGCATCCCTCTCGGGTATGACAAGGAACATGCTCTTTTTGTGGTATCAAGCAACCCCTATCAAGTGTAGTACTTAACTACTTAAGTCATACATTTCAATTCGGTTAGGCATTTAGTGTATTACCTTAAGTGCATAAAGTTTGGAGATGAAGAAATTATGCAAACCAGCCAAGCTTATCTCTCTAAGTGATTGTAATTCACAACCCCTACATCACACAGCACACCTAGTGTGCTTTCATGCTTTAACATTCAAAGGTTACCAAGCTCCAAACATTATATCATGACATAGTAAACACACACATACTCAAAGTGGTAAGTTCTAAGCATATGCATACAACTCTTGAACTAGCATGTAGGAATGTTAACTAAAATTGTATCAACTCATATTCAAGCATCAATCCATACAAGGTTGGTTAAGGCTTTCAACCCTAACCCCAACAAAGTATTACTCACTCATAATAATACAAATCAACACCAAATCTAATATACATCAAGGAAAATCAAGGAGTTTAAGGAAAGACTGAACTAGTTGAAGCTTGACAAATTGATGGCTAGCTCCTCCATGAGTTTCCTCAATCAATGCTCCTTGAATCCCTCTTGATGGTGGAATGGATGAATGATGAAGTTCTTGTTGATGATGAATGAAATGGAGATGAAGAGATGGTGCTCCTTTGACGAATTTTGTGTGGTAGTGATGAAGTAGTGGTGGTGGTTATGGAGTTTATGGTGGTGGAAAAGGGTAGTTGTGGTGGTGGTGATGGAGAACATGGAGTATATTGGGTTTTGTGGATTTAGATTTTGGGAGGTGGAGATGGAGGATTTGTGGTGGTGAGAGAGTAGGAAAATGTGTAATGGGGATATGAGTGGATCTTGAGTGTTGTGAATGAATGGATGCATATATAGGAAATAGAAAGATATGTGAAAAGTGGGAGATAGAAAGAAACAAAATCAGCTCTCCCTTTGATTCTCACGTATGATTATATGAAGCAATGTGGTGGAGTGAAAGTGTGGGTTTTAGTTACTAAAGTCAAGAGGACAAACATGTAAGAGATGGAGTGTGATTGGAATAGAGAAATGATGAAGAAACATGGTGATTTACCCCTACAAATACCTAGCATATTTTTGGGTGAAAATGATGGACCTTTGGATAACAAGAAGAGTTAGGATGGTGATGGGAAAGATGAAAAATGGATGGAGTTGGTTTTGAATCACAATGTTTGGGATGTGGTTAT
Source organism: Fragaria iinumae (assembly GCA_009720345.1). Taxonomy (NCBI): domain Eukaryota; kingdom Viridiplantae; phylum Streptophyta; class Magnoliopsida; order Rosales; family Rosaceae; genus Fragaria; species Fragaria iinumae. Next base: position 15,263,004 of record CM019117.1, on the reverse strand, counting down.
GATGGAATGATGGTGAACGGATTAATAGAATGAATGGAAAGTTACACCACCTCCTTGCTCCTCCATGAGTATGGCCAAAAAGTACATGACATCATCAAAAGTGGTGGTGAGCCGCCATTAGTGCTGCCATATGTGGTGGTTCGTCGGAATCCGAGATTTTACTTTTTGCTCCACATTGGACCGTCATTCTTCTTATCTCCAATTCTCCAAACCAATGCCAAAAATGGATGTTTTCTTCACTCTTGCAATATTCGTAGACAAATAAATAAAGGATTTAGTGAAAGCTAAAATGAACTGAAAAACAAATTAAAATCCATATTTAGGGGAATGCAAATATGTGTAAATTATAATCTAACAGTCTAATTTGTCAAGGGGGTGTGGATGGTTGTATAGAGGAGATCTGGGTTCATCGACGACAAAGCTGGTTTGTGGTGTCTCTGACGTGGGTTACAGATCTAGATCCAAGCAGGGAAGGGGGGTCGAGCTGGTCCCTGTATCCGTCAGAGTTTGGTTAGATGGCTACGGCGATATGTCGGTCAAGATTGGCGGCGGGGAAGTGTTGGTGTTGGTGACGTTGACTTGGGCCAAAGCTTGTGGGCCGATGGACCTTTGTTTTGGATATTTATTTTTGTTTTGGCTGAGTTTTTTATTTTCTTAGTTTCAATTTGGTTAGTTGTTGAAATAAGTCACAATTTTCTTATGGCTGGCGGAGGACTATGCCTTTGTGGTTACTCCTTTTGTTTTTTGTTTTATTGGTTTTTAGTGATATTGGACACTAGTGGGCTATGTCCTGGTAAAGTGCACGCAAGGTGCCATGTTTGCTCTCGTGAGGCAGCAAGTTTCTTGATTTGTTAAATGGTCGCAGCCTCCTAGTGGTAAGATGAAAGTTAAGGTCACAGGTAATTTCCAGTGGCCTCATAGCCAGAAAGCTGATAGACATAGTAACTTATGGGTCTGTATGAGAAGTATTTTTCCGGTATGTCGCCAAAATTGTAAAGCAAATGAAATAGGTAATGATGCACTTTTTGCTAAATGGTGCTTGCTAGAATGCATAGATTTTATAGACATGTCTAATATTTTAGGGTGTTCTTACAGTTTGGGGTTTAGGCACAATGTCCCCTTTCGTATTTTGAAGTTTCGTTAATGGTTATAACGTGAGGACTACCGTTTTAGCCCTTGTATTAAAAAATAAAAGTATTAAATTTATGATGAAGAGTAAAGTGTAGAGAATGAGAGAGATACTAAGAGAATAGAGAATTGTGAAAAATGGATGTCTTATTCATTGATAGGAGCCATTTATATAGGGAATTACACAATACCAATATGGTAAGAATAAAGAATACATAAATCTAGTCAAACTACATATCCTATTGCCATAAGGCCAAGACACACATAAAGAATATCTAGAAAGATATAGAATATCCTACAATACTCCCCCTTGTGCCGTGCGCTGCTATGCTGATGGTACAGTTATGTTGTCTCGTCAAAATCTCGTCAAGTCACAAAAACTTTGTGGAAGAAAAACTAAATCTTGATCGTAGGAGAAAAAGAGTACAACGCACCCTTCACATTTGATAGTGACATGTGTGTATGTGCTAAACTCCCCCTGAAGTTCGTACCTCTTCTTGATCTTTACATCAATCATAGGGCTCTTCCTGATTTTTACTAATCACGGAACTTTCAATAACTTAGCATGTCAATACTCTTTAACATGTCTTCAAATATGGAATTGAACAATGATTATCCAGATCATGTCGTATTGTCCTCAAACATGATCTTTTACACTTAGATCTTGAGGAGAAGGCCGCTTGTGAAATCAAAACAGAAGTTCGTGCAGAAAATCAGATTCCGCGCAGCATGACCTTCAGTTACTAGAACAGCCGTAACTTCCTCTAGGAAATACATATGAATGAACTGTAAACGGTTTTGGAGACTAGACTCATTTAGCTTTCCAACCGTATATTACACACATTCTGGTTCGTCAGCAGCTATTCACAAAGTCCCGTCGAAGTTGACTGTTCTGAAAATCAGATTCTCGGACAGATTCGTCATACTTTACAAAAACAGCCATAACTCACTCAATATGATAGATATGATCAAATGGTTGGTGTCTTTGGAAAGTAGATACATAGACCTTTCCAATGGTACCAATTTTATCATTTTCCAGTGAGTGAGATTTCCTGTAGGTCCCGTGGAATTGGACCTATGAAACTTGGCAGATTCTGATTTCGCTTTTGATGTGTCTTTCTTATGTAGGGATAGAATAAGCCTCAACCTTTCATACCATTAAGTATTGAAAAAGTAGTTACTGTCATTACATTGGCGTTACATGGGTGCATACCTACACTTAGCTTTACAACTTTTCGTAGCGAATGAGATGTCAAGTCTTTTATATTGTGTTGAGTACATTGATACGTCTTATTGTACTTAGATGAGAACTCCATCTCTTAACACATAGCTGTCATCTTGCTTTAGACAAAACAACGGATCTCTCTTTAGAGCAAAGACTTTGAATAATCATTAGAGTATATGTAGGCCTCACTAGTTGTAGAGCGCCTAAGCCGATTGATGGAAAATCATTATCAATACAGTCATCGAGTGCCTTATCGAGACCGTGTCTTCCCAAGATCTTTTTCTTCAGATGTTGATACATATTGGCATCTCTTGATCCATCAAGAGTCCATGTAAATTTGGAATGAACACGCAAAGACATAATTCACCATATCCCTTCCAAATCAAGTAGAGTCCATGTGCGTTTCAATACATTTAGCAAACGCATGCTCCTGTGATCTAGAGCCACTTGATTCAGATGAATGAAGTCCGTTGAAGATCTTCATGTATATCTCTGATCCCTTAGAGATGTTATTATGACCATATTCATAGGCTGCATGTTCAGTTATTTGGAAACAAGTAGTGAAGTTCAATGACATCCATTACGAGAGCATATCTCATCGTAGTCGATCCCAGTGCGTGTTAGTGAGAGACCTTACGCCATAAGGTGAGTCTAAGCTCTTGTTCTCATTACGCTATTTAACAAAGGCATAGTTGATAGGGTTTAGCTTGCGGTGTCGGCATCACCTGCTTAAGGACCTATCTCTTTGTTATGCTAGATCGCATCTTTCCATTAGGCCAATCAATTAAGTTGATATCCATCAACAAAGGGTGGTTCGATAGTAGACTCATTATCTCATGTCCTCATGTACACTAGTGTAATACTTGTAGAGATCTCTATATGGATTGGATTTGACATTGAGGCGTCCCCCAACGATAATCACAATTCAGACTTCATGAGACGAATTTGAGTATCACTGATCAATGGATCAGGTTGTGCCAAGCTCGCTTTCTTCCTAGTGTGAGAAAATATCGAACTTAAAGGCCTCCCTTCTTTTGGGGAGCCACACGGCCTTGTGACACCAATTTTGCCACTATATGACGTCACCATTTTACCATTTATAGTGATGGTGCCAAAACCAACTTTTGGTCCCGCCATGTCCTCTTGATAGGACATCAATCCTTGTAGACATATTTGTAGCATGTGATCTCGTCACTTTAACACTTTAAGCATTTAGGATCAACATGAGACTTAGTGGGGACAAACCACGACAATTCATGTCGTTCCACTTGACCACTTGTGTTCTTATCTCCCCCTAACAACGGGAATACTGTCCCATCAAAGTGACAATCCGCAATATAGCGGTGAAAGAGATCGCATGACAAGGTTTCTACATAGGCGGATTAAATAGTTGGAGGTTCATATCCAACCTAAACTTATTCATCTCAAATGACTCATCATCGTGCACTGTGACATTGCGATTTGACACCTAGAAATAACATCTAGCCGACCTCAAAGATTGAAGATCCGTTTCAATTCTGTTTGAGCTCAAGGATTGCAATTTCGTGTCAATCCTCGTACACAGTCACGAGCTGTAGTACAAAAATATTCAATGATGGTGGGTCGTAGATGAATAGTAAAGCTGCATGTAAATATTGCATAGCCCCAAGACGCAATAGAAAGATTGGAGCGCATCAATAATATTCGAGCGACAAGCTAAAGTTGTTTGGCCGTAGCCTCGATGAGCCCGTATTGCGTGTGAACATGGGGTACAGGACACTTCAACTTATATCCCGATAAACTTCTTTAAAGAATGGGTAGTGAGCCTGTAGAAATATAAGCAGCATAAGCAGTAGATAATAGTGTAACACGTGACCAGTGTGTTAACACTTCAACCAACACCATAAAGCATAAAAAGGTGTCCGCAAGTTGGTTGTATCGATCTACATAATTTGATGTAAGAATGAAGTATTCTCTTTTATGTTATTTAGCGTATGAGGGTCTCGCTCTCCTAATTTAGCTAAAAAAAATAGGCATTCAAAACGAGCAATGAGCATTGCAGGGGGTCAATGAGATATCGAGGGAAGACCAGTGCATCTTAGTTGCTTGAGGAATTGACCGGACGGCCTCCGGGAAGTTGGAGCCGTGTTCGGGTGACGTCAATGTCCCCCGGGTGCCGCGATTTACAACTATGGCGTCACCATCATGCTTCATGATGAAGCTAGATCTCAAATGTCTTCGTTTTGAGTGGAAGAATGGATGTCCATGAGAAGTTCTCAAAATTTGGACCATTATATCTCTTCTAGGATGACCTGAATTGGTCAAAACCAAAGCTTATATGATACGGTGTCCCAAATATCATGTTGGGTCACAACATGTGATTCGATATTCGAATCATAGTGACATACCGTCCACTAGATTGACTCATAAACTTCTCTAAGATGCATTTCAGTTCGCATTCATGAGAAGGTATACACAAAATAACTCTTGTTCATTCTCACAATGTGTTTTCAAATGAAAACTATTAGCAGGAATGTTTTTAAAGCTCAACATGGTTCGGTTGCCTCTCAATGCATAGAGGGCATCTATGACGTTGATTATGGTACCATGAGACATCAAGATTCAAGCTAAACCACGTCCCTAAATGACCGGTATGATTCAAGTATTGTAGTCACAAAAGATTTACAAAGGCACAAAATCCAAAGATAGTTGTCGGTTCCTTAGAATGTTGTGCGTAGTTCCACTATCTACGAGGCACTCAATGTCTCTATGAGACAGATCTACAAAATGACTTTTGCGTACTAAAATAGCCATAACTTCTTCGTTAAAATAGATATGGATGAACTGCGAAAAGTTCTAAAAATTAGACTCGTAGAGCTTTCCAATGATATAAAGCTCACTGTCTAGTGCATTCGGAGCTGTTCATAAAGCGCAAACTAAGTTGACTGTCCAGAAAGGACAGATTGCTGTTTTTCGCAGATTTGGCATATGCAAATCAATGAAGCTTGCGGATGGCGTGTGGGCATAAGCCGAAGCCAAAATGACGTGTATATGATCAAAATCAAGTCCTTTCGGTCATTTCAAGGTCGTAAACTTCATGATTAGTTAGCAAAAGCTCCCTGACATAAACATAAACTAAATCAGAGGACATAGAGGATTCGATTATGATGATTGATTGTCCGGTTTTGATAAGTCTTCAACGTCTTTTGCAAGAAGACAATTGGTTTAATAGCATAAGGGGATCCAAAATCAAAAGCTTTCGGTAACTCCAAGTCAGTATGACCAGGCATGTCCGTGGAGGGTCGGTAGTGCGAGGCACACTTGAAACCACTATCTCCTTAATTTCGGACAATTCTAAGACATCACACTGAGCTTGGATGAGCCTAGTTTAACAATTGATGATGGCAAATCCGCTATAGGGTAGAAGACTTAACCGAAAACACGTTGGCAATCCTCCTTGAGGATGCAAGGCCGTGCGTCATCTTCACTTGGAAGAGACCAAAACGGCACAATTAACCATGTAGATTGTAAATATGCCATACTTCTAAGGACGATGTAAAAATGTACATCATGTTTGTAAATCAATACGAACCATAAGAGGAGAATAGTTTCATAACTTCGAAAAAATTCTCAAGGCATTCATTATTGCTAATGTGAGTACATCGAGGTCTCAAATAGACGAAGGATGTCGATACAACGCCTTATTACATATAGTTTGGAACAAAAATCAATGTCTAGCCGATGACGTCAAAGTCATGGGTAGCTATAGCAGGATCTGAATCTTTGAAATCCATAATCATGAGGATGAGGTTATTGTGCTCGTATTGATTTTCAGTACCTTTTTTTTTTTTTTTTTTATGCATTCACTATTTGAAGATGAATTTGACAATCTTAAACCAGTGATCCAGAGATCCACAACGGTTGTATTATCATGAGCTGACATGAGTAGTTTTGACAGATTGGTGTCTAGACCGGGAGTGTCACCACTAGGGCCGGCGACACCTCCCCCTCTTTTATAGACATTGGCACGGCGTTTTCTGTCTTTGTCGTGACTCATATTGTTGTCCCCACATTAGGGGACAATCCCAAATATGTTTATCACATTAGCGTATGTACAATTCCCGTTTGCAATTGTATGATCAAAATCAAGTCTCGTTGGTAATTCCAAACCAACTTGGAGGGCCTAGAGAACTTGATGATGATCGAATCCGCTAAAGATTATGCATCATGATGCCACAAAAGATCATCGGCAATATGTAGTCAATTAAGGTGGTAAACAATCCACTTGACTAATAACTCAACAAGTAGAGTTATATGGATGTTTCAAGAAACGCTCCATGAGTGCCTTCTACAGTACTTTGTGGTCATTACTTTTTGCACAGATTGCCATTAAAAGCTTTTGTCGATGTGGCGCTTCAAAGACTTTGAGCGCATGGGATGTGAAATCTCGGCATCTAGGCTTGTTAGCCTGGGGGTCAAAACATGTAGTTTAATCATTTCCAATGAAAGGTTCCATAGATACCAAGCAAAGATTCGCCTTAGGCATTGAGTACGTCAAAACTCAAATGAGCAGAATGTTACATTGCTCTTGCATACAAAACCAAGCTGTTATGAGACTCGATAGAGGTCACAAACGATACTTTTAATGGTTTGTCCTTCGGACTGATCACACACAATCCGGAAAAGCCGCGAATTGATCAAACACAATTCGGAAAAATGACTCGGATTGATCAAACACAATCCGGAGAAAGGTCGGGGTTGATCATATACAACTCTAACAAGGAAACAAGAGTGATCAAATACACTTTTGACCCGCGAATAAAATTCTGAGATTTTGGTACCTGCACGCACAAAATCCCAAACATAGAATGGAGATGGAGAAGGGAGGAAAAGATTTTATCCTCCCCGAGTTATTGAACTTGGAAAAGTATAGGGTTTCAAAACATACCTTTCGAAACTTCAAACACTTGAAGAAGTCGAAAATTGTAGTCAGAGGAAACCAAGAATCGTTGACGGGCGGCGGCTGGGAAAACGGGCGGCGGCGGCGGTCGGACAAAGGAGCGAAAAACACTTTTTTTTAGGGTTTCAAAAAACAAATGGTGGGTTATTGACTTTAGGGTTAGAACAAAGTACATGATAACGTGACGAAGGGTAAAGTGTAGAGAATGAGAGAGATAGTAAGAGAATAGAGAATCGTGAAAGATGAATATCTTATTCATTGATAGGAGCCCTTTATATAGGGAATTACACGATATTAATATGGTAAGGATAAAGAATACATAGATCTAATCAAACTACATATCTTATTGACATAAGACCAAGACACGCATAAAGAATATCTAAAAAAATATAGAATATCCTAAATTTCCCTTTATTTCTCTATTTGTTTAGAATAATTTTCCTTAGCGGTAAAATTTAAACTCTAATTTTCAGCTTCTGAATTGCCGAATTTCATCTACACCTATATGCAAAACCCTGTAACGCCTGTTCATTAGTAAAGTCGTTGACAGATTCACGAGCTAGTAGTGTCACCAGGAACATAAAAAAGGGTACAAATGGTTATCGATAACAGGTAGGGGTATAATCTTGTTTTTATTATCTAGATCATAGGCCGTGTCGGTTAAAAATTATATGATAAATTGAATCCGTTTTCATATAGTAAGAGTAAATGGGGAGCAGCGTGAAGTGTTTTCGTATAAAAAGCCCCGCTGAAATAAAATAGAAGAGTCTTCCCGCCTCTTTCACCCTAATCTCATTTTCCCCCAAATTCCCTAACCATGGCCGACAAGAAGAAGAAGCGCCGCCGCGCTGACACAGCCTCCGACGACGACTCCCTCCCCTTCAAGAACATCCTCAAGCCCGACGCCTCCATCCTCCACTCCGTCCACAAACTCACCGACTCCCTCCGCTCCTCCGCCGCCGCCTCCTCCTCCAAAACCCTAACCCTCGCCGACCTCTCCATCGCCTCCTGCCGCGAAGTCCGCGAACTCCCGATCTCCTCCGTCCAGTCCGAGATCGAGTCCCTCATGCTCAAAGTCCTCCACTCCATCCTCGACGGCCACGGCTTCGCCTTCGACGTCCCCTCACGCGCCGCCGCCAACCAGCTCTACGTCCCGGAGCTCGACCGCATCGTCCTCAAGGACAAATCCTCCCTCCGCCCCTACGCCAACGTCTCCACCGTCCGCAAAGCCACCATCACCGCCCGGATCCTCCAACTCATCCACGAGCTCACCATCAAAGACATCCACGTCACCAAGCGTGACCTCTTCTACACTGACGTCAAGCTCTTCCAGGACCAGTCCCAGTCCGATACCATCCTCGACGACGTGTCGTGTATGATCGGCTGCACCAGGTCATCCCTCAACGTCGTCGCCGCCGAGAAAGGAGTGGTGGTTGGCCGTTTGATATTCAGCGACGACGGCGATGTGATTGACTGTACTAAGATGGGGATGGGAGGGAAAGCCATCCCGCCGAATATAAACAGAGTTGGTGATATGCAGAGTGATGCATTGTTCATCTTGCTTGTTGAGAAAGATGCTGCTTATATGAGATTGGCCGAGGATCGGTTCTATAATCGGTTTCCTTGCATCATTGTGACCGCCAAGGGGCAGCCGGATGTCGCTACAAGGCTGTTCTTGAGGAAAATGAAGATGGAATTGAAGCTTCCGGTGCTGGCATTGGTGGATAGTGATCCTTATGGGCTGAAGATTCTGTCTGTTTATGGGTGTGGATCGAAGAATATGTCGTATGACAGTGCTAATTTGACCACGCCGGATATTAAGTGGCTGGGAATTAGGCCGAGTGATTTGGATAAGTATAAGATACCAGAGCAGTGTAGGTTGCCGATGACGGATCAGGATATTAAGACAGGGAAGGATATGTTGGAGGAGGATTTTGTTAAGAAGAATCCGAAATGGGTTGAGGAGCTGACTCTGATGGTGAAGAGTAAGCAGAAGGCAGAAATTCAGGCGTTGAGCAATTTTGGATTCCAGTACTTGTCTGAGGTGTATTTGCCCCTCAAACTTCAAGAAGAGGACTGGATATGAATGGTGTTGGTTGGTTTGGAGGCTGTTTTTTTACGGTGAGTTATGTATCTTCTAGTATGGTTAAATTTTCGTCAATCCTTTTACTTTGTTGGTGAAACTGTTGACATTAGTTTGGAAGTGCTGCAGTTTGTTATGAGTTTTTCTACTAGATTTTTGCATGAATGGTCCTAATGTTGTAGAGAGAGCATATTAACATCCAATTTGGTGCAATTTTAATAGTTCGGTGTTGGAAGACCTTATGTCCTGTGTGGACCAACTGCTTAACTTCTGATAGAAGAGATTAGTCTTAGTCTCAGTAAATGGTGTTTCCAAATATTTTGCCCAAAATATAGCTTCTGGTGTGAACTTACATTTACATCGATTTCTACTAGATAATGCCATCAGTTGCAACTATAAAGCGGATATATGCTTAACTAGGTATATGTAGTAAAACTTTAAGAGTAGAAGAAAGCAAACTAAGCACAAGGGCAAGATTGGTATGTTTCCCTGCCATTGTTGCAATGATTTTGTGGTTGTCTTTAACATTTCTAGAACCACGGGTTTTTCAGTGGGATATATAACTTTCCTGTTCATTTCTACTTAAAAATTCTTCTCAGTTTGATTTACATCGAATTTTCTCTGGTAGTATCAAGTGCAATTTTAGGTTATATTGAGCTTGAACGTTATTACACCCTGCAGAAGTTTGGTTACTGCATCATTGACCTTTAGACTGTATGTTATTGAACCTCCATTAATTCAATGGATTCTCATAATGATGAAGATACCATCTTTTACTGAATTTCCTTTGCTCTGTAACCATAGGTAAACTGTAACAGCAATATCCTGAAAGTTAGAGACCTTGAAGTTAGGTTTGGGACTAAGTATCTTCATTCATATCTTGTTTGGTCATGGCTTTTACCCGATATCAAGTTCATGTACCCAGAAACCTCAAAGTATGGTTTTGATTGGTTCTATTTGGAGCATTTCTCAAAATGAGTAGGATCCAAATAAGTATGATAAGAGTCATCTATTGTAATTGCTATGTTTATGAATGTTGGATTTGTTTCACTGATTGACATCCGATATATCCGCTGGCTGTGGTGTGAGGTTGTTCAGATGTTGAAGTTAGTATACATGACAGTGTTGATGTTTTTTTTGCTGTAAGCAATTAAGCATATCATTCTTGGTCTTCACAGGAATCTATAGAAGAATCTCCCTAGTGATTTCTGGCTAATTAAGGTTTGCTTAAAACAGGACTCAGCTGTTATTGAGACTTGGGCAGTCGATTAGCCAACACTTTCCAATTTTTTATTTACTTGTCCTTGGATTTTGATCAGCTGTCTACATATGGATATTGTCTTTCTATCTAGGTCATGTTAACTTCCACAATTGGTATTTGTGAAAGATCACTAGAATTAATAATTAATAGGATACACACTATCCATTCTGGGCACCATTGACAAGTTATCCGACTTCATGGCTGAAGTATTGTCAGAATTATATTCCATGCTTGCAAGTTTTTCATTTACTTTGATGATGGCTATTGCCCTGAACATGGTTTGATTCTTGATGATACTATTCAGTCTCTTATTTCATAACTGAATTTTTCTGTTGGACTCGAGTCCACTCTTAGTGTAGATAGTTTGTATTAAAAATCTCTAAGCCGATAAAGCATCATAAGATTTGTGGTTGTTTTATCAAGTGACAACCAGCAGATGATCGTGAGATGATATTTGCTTATCAATCTTGCAGTTTAAGTGAAACCAGATAAATTTCTCTTTAGGCTGAGGATTGGTTTAAGCAAACCTCATGTCCTGTACGAACCCAACTGCTTGACACTCTGATAGAATAAAGTTTTTCTGTCTGTAAATGTTGTTTCCATGTACTTCGCCAAAATATATCAACTCTCTACATTTATGTCAATATACTAGACAATGTCATCAGTTGCATCTGCCAAGCAGATATATGCTTAACTAAATAGATGTAATAAAAGCAGAAGCAAGCACACTAGGGGCAAGGGCAAGATTGCTTCTATTCCCTGCCATTGTTGCAATGATTTTGTGGTTGTTTTTAACCTTTCTAGAACCATGGGTCTTTCAGTGGTATATATCAACTTGATGTTAATTCATTTCTACTCAACATATCTTCTCAGTTCGATTTCATTGAAGTTTTCTCTGGTTCTCTGTAGTATCAAGTGCAGTTAGGTCCTACCTCAAGTATATTCATCCATATCTTGTTTGCTCATGTAGTTAGATTCTTGCATTTACCCTATCTCAAATTCCATGTACTATATTTTTGCTTTTACCCTATCTCAGAATACAAGTACTTAGAGGGAGTTGCCTATCTGTATCTTTCCTTCCTACAGTGCTTTTTTTAGTTCTTTTCTGAATTGCTATTTTTTTATGCTGAACTGCTCTATGAGCATTTTGGCTTGCTGAACTTTGGATTCACTTCTTTCTTTCTTGTTACTTTTAGCAAGTGAGCTTGATGGTCTAGTCATAGCAATCTTTTTTAAGTACTGTTATAACTATTTGGACCTAGTTTCTAGCTTGCTTGGTGGCTCTTGTGACATTCATATTGATATGCTTCAGTTAAGGACCTACGCCTCTCTAATCCTCATGGATATTTCTTGTGTAAGGCAGCCAGTGAATTTTTCAATCACATAAATTTGTTTTGGTCCTATTGTGTGTCAGATTTGGTCATTTGGATAGATATAGCAACAATCAGCTTCCAGTGCATTGCCTCAAATAATTGTAACTTAGTTGGTGAAGCTATATTGGGTGCGGGGAGTAAAGAATAGACTCAAAGAGCTATTAGCCTTTGTCCTTTGGTGTTGTGTAGTTTTGCCCTCTATTTTGGTGGTGTGGCAAGAAGGAACAGAATAAGTTTTTCAGACAAGGAAGAAGAGTTGGCCTCCTCAATTTTAGATAGAATTAGATTTCCTGCTGGTTTCTGGTTGTCTTTGACTGTCAATAAGGGTGACATGATGGAAGTGCAGGTCTAGGTTGAAGGACCAAAAGGTGTAGGGATAAAGTATCAATCTTTCGAACTAGAACGTTGTGTATCATGTATTTGTGCTTATCTTGTACATTATTTTTCCTCCTTTTTCCTTTCGTTTAGATTGTTCTTGAAGAAACCCAGTATCAAATGTGTGTAACAGATGAATTCGCGAACAAGTCATACGATCTAAAGTGCCTGTGGTGAGCATTCGTGTTTAACTGTGCGTCAACAGTTTCTTTGTAAGGATGCGAGGATTATAAGCTTCAAATATAACAACATTAAGCAGCAAGCCATGAAATGATGGGCGCATTCACTTGGGTTCTAGCTAGGAGATTCCCTTGACTAGTGTGTGGCTTGTAATAACACCCAATTTAGAGCAGTGACCACCAAATTAGAGAGCTTATTTCCGGCGGAGTTGCTTTCTTAGTAAGATTGCCGTGTGCATTCATCCATATCCCTTTGTATGCTTATAATCCCAGTTACTTCATGCCTGTACCATATACCTTCAAACTAAGTAATAAACCTAGCATATGTTAGGGTGCCTATCGATGTCATACCAAAAGGCTTTCGCTCATCACTTATCTCCTACTCCCATGAGGGATAACTTGTTTCCTGTTATAAGGAGGACCTTTCATTTCTGTGTTCTATAAATAAGGCAGCAAATAAGCTGTTAGAAGATTTGATTTGATCTACATATTCAAACTCTGTTTTCCTCTTGGTTTGATCTACATACATACATTCTCTTGTATCTTGTCACCATCTTAGGTTGCTTAAATCGTTCCTCCTCTGAATTCCCTGATGGCTGATAGTGAGAATGAAGAGTACTACTCACTAACCCATAGCTTCTCATCAACATCTTTGCGTGAAGAGCTTAACTCTCAGCCAATCAACAAGCTGAATGTAACTCGAGATCTAACATGTACTCCAAAGCAATTGTGAAGCACTTGAACAAGGCCAGAGTAGCCATAAAAAAGCCGATAAACCTCGCAAGATGTCATGAGCTTCCTCAGATGAAGTGGTTCGAGTTGATTTTACAACACTCAGAAGGTTGTGTTCCCATACAAAAGCCAGCGACAATTGGTGATGACGAAGGAAATAGCAGCAACACCACCACTGTTTCCAAAGACAAATACTGCGAAACGATTTTACAACACTTAAACAAGGCTAATCTAGCCATCAAGAAGTTTATATGTATGGCAAGAGGTGTCGTATTACACCTCTTCCCATTCTTTTTTTTTCTTTATCGATCATCAAAAACTCATTATTTTTAAAATAAAAAAATTACTCATTATATTTACTTTTCACTCTAAATGTTTTAATTAAAATTTCATTCTTTAATTTAAGAACGTAAATCTCTTAAAAATCAAATAACACAAGGTATCGGATTTCAAAAACTTATTTTTACTAACAAGAAAATGTTCTAACATGAATTAGCTTTTCATTTTCTATTTTAACTGCTAAATAACGATCAAGGATAATCATTTTTTCTCTATGTAAGTTCTCTTTTATTTATTTTTCTCTCTATTTTATGTAACTCATGATAGATTATTTCAATAATTATTTGATTTTTCTAAAACGATTATTTTTTCATATAAATTACTTCACCTTGTATATATTTTCAACATGTATGATGATATAAATTTATGTCACATGATCAATATTAATCATAGTTTATCTCTTATCAAATATTTAAATAGGTAATAATATATATGTAATAAAATTAGGAAATTAAAATATATAAGAAAAATAATAAAGAATACAATATATATTATTGAATTGGAAAGTCCAGAGTGAATAATCTATTACTTATTTTAGTATTATTATTGTCCTTAATATATAGTCATTATGTAAGATGAGTTATTCGTTATTCAATAACTCACAATAGAGTCGGGTCAAGTGAGTAAATTTGGAGGTCTCGCTACACTCTTAGTTTTATGCTTAATATATATAATGACTTATATATACAACTAGCTCAAATTGACGTCTTGACATGTTAGCTCAACTAGCTCATGTTGTAGATGGACCAAAAACAGCCATCTAATATCTTTAAACTTTCTAGCTAGCTTGTTCCCCTCGACGAGGTAGGTTTTAGATTTGATCATTAGAGGACGAGAGTGACAATGAGAACTAGTGACCAATATTGCAACCTTGGCTAGCTATAACGGTAATAACACGTAACTAATAAGGAAATAATATTGATCAAGTTGAAGGCTAGGAAATAATATATGTTATGCATTAGCATGCCAAGAGCAAAAGGGAGAGCAGAAAATTGAAAAGAAAACACTACCAGCTCGAATCGATCTCTTTTCAAGTGGAAACCATGCATGCTTTTCATGAAGTGCTTGTGCTCGATCAGCCATTGAAGCAGCTAAAAAAAGGAAAAAGCTGAACAATTGAAAGAGTGTGAATCAACAATCCCCCTTCAACTATTGGGTGTGAAGCATGCTGTTCTAGTTGCATGGGGATGAATGTCAGTTACCAGCTACAGTGAATAGCATTGTAAGTTCATGCTGCTTTATTATTAACAATATGTACTTCTCTTTGTAAGTTTTATGTGCATTTTATTTCTCCTTTTTCTTCTGTAGGCAGTGACGGAACTAAGATTTATAACTTGGGGGTCTGAGATATAATGTTTCTCTCGGTTACCTAATGGAGCAACAATACTATTCCATTAATGTTTTTGTCCTTATATATTCTAAATAATTTTGGTAAAACATGATGAGACTTAATATTTAATTAGAGCTGAGCTAGTTTTCTATTAATCTTTGTCATCAGCATTATTTTACTTTTATATTAAAAATATTATTTTAAGACTTGAATTAGTTATTGACTTACTGTTCAATACTAGAAAGGGGAGTCTGTTAAGCTCAAAACACAAACTCTCGTCTCTTTGTACAGTTTTTAATGGTTACTTGGCTGTGTTTTTAGATTGTTAGGGGGGGCTGTTAAGCTAAAAACACAAACTCTTGTTTAGTTGTATAGTTTTTATTGGTTTTTTGGCTGAGTTTTCAGATTGCTAGGGGGAGTCTGAACCCCTTCAAGCCGTTGAGTGGTTCTGCCCCTGTCTGTAGGTATCTGAATATGAAGCAGGTTTCGCAAGAAGCTAGCTTGTTCGAGAGGTTAAGCTTATTGATCGAGAATATGATTCTTATCATCATGACATATTAGAAGTGAGTCGTTTATTATGTGATGACATGCACTTGTACATACTCAGCCCTATTTTTTTCTTTTTAAGTGCACTGAGCTATAGTTCGAAGTTTTAGAACGAAAATGCCTATAACACAACACCGATACAACACAATCGAAGTTTATTACTATGACAAACTGACAACATTGTAAGGAAAAAGTCGCAAGACTTGTGTTATTACAACTTCACCAAAACTGATAATCAGTAATTAAAAAAAAAAAAACAGTTTATTGCCAAGCTCTGATAGAGATCGACGATCGGCGACGACGTCCGTCCATCTTCATTCGACTCTCATACAATTGTCATCTAACGGAGTCCCGATCGATGGCCGGTAATAACTGATTAACTGTTCCAATTGCTTCTCTCCCTTAATGAATCAAATCCGGTCCAGAAGCAACAGCAACAACTGCGTACGTATAAGATTTACATATAAGATTGAAGTAGCTAGCTACTTATTATATGATGGACTTGGAATAATACCCCGTGAATTCACTATAGGAAAACAAGTTACTCACCATGCAAAGAGAACGGCTCCAACAATAGCCACGATGGCTTCTAGGACGCAGCTAGTCATATCTGATCGATAAGCAATGTCTCCCTCTAATAATGTACACAATGCATTATGGGTTTCTGCTCCTGATCGAATGCATATATTTATAGCAAGGCTCTCGATCTTTAATTAATAGATAGAAGAAGACTAACAATTGTTTAACTCCGATCGACTTTTCTTAGAAGCAGATGTTCACACATGCATAATATGAAACTAAACGAACATTCAACTCCATCCGCGCGCGTGCCTAAGTAATTAAACATTAATAATGCTAGGGATATCACCTCTGACTCTCTGAGTAAATCGATCAAAGCTTAATTGGATGAAAAATTCACAGAAATTAAGCTAGGTTAATCTGCATGCAGAGCAACACAAAGCTGGGAATAAAAAATTAGTGACAGAAACTTTCTAGTTCCAAATTATTAGAGCGCACAGAGTTGGGGAAAATGAGAGCAAACACTCGTTCTGTACAAAGAAATCCCCATTCCCTTGCCTTGAAGGGCAGCACTTTAGATTTTAGAACCAGAATGTTGTGTATTATGTGTTTGTGCTTGTATACATATGCTGGTCTCCTTTTTCCTTTGGTTTAGACTGTTCTTGAAGAAACCCAGTGATCAAATGTGCTATGTGCATATGACAGATGAATTTTCGAACAAGTTAACGGCACCAAAAGGAAATCTAAAGTGCCTGCGCTAGTGTGCTGAGCATTCGTGCTTCATTACTTTGTGTCAACAGTTAACTGTGCATGCGTCAACAATTTCTGGAGTTGTAAGGATGAGAGGATTAGAAGCTTTCAAATCTCCACATTCCATTCGTCGTCTATCAAAATCTCTATATTAATTCTTCTCTCACGCCGAAACTCTCCGACAGAAAAGGTAGAAAAAACGTACAGTGCAGCTTACAAGTTGCTTTTGTACGCTTGTATTCATTCTTCTGCATATCTTACACCATCCATCTGCAGCCGCTGGTGGTGCTGATGGGACTGCAACTGTTTACAATGTATTAAGCTTTGGAGCTAAACGCAATGGCGTTACTGATTCAACCCAAGCTTTTCTTGATGCATGGGCTGCTGCCTGTGCCTTCTCGGATTCAGCCGAGATAAGTGTACCAAAAGGGAGGTATTTGCTTAACTATATGGCCTTTAGAGGTAACTACAACAGCACCCAAATTACATTCCGCATTGATGGAACACTCGTAGCTTCAGCTGATTACCAGTCCTTGGCCAAGCTAACAATTAATTGGCTTTTGGTTTTGAAGGAGTCAGTGGTGTAACCATTATTGGAGGAACGCTTGATGCCAAGGGTTCTGCCCTCTGGGCTTGCAAATTGAGCATCAAAGAAACAAATGTCCTACCGGCGCCACGGTTAGTATATGAACTAGAATCATCTCCTCTGGTCCTCTAATATAATGCATGAATAATGATGACCCTCGTTAATTGAGTTTCCAATACCAACACAATGTCTTTCTTTGCGGAGCCGGGGAAGGTTATTAGGTTTATGACTCGTATATATATATATGAGTCATATTTGTAGTAGGCATGTATGTATGTGTCAAAGACCCCCAATAATCAAATCACACTGAGAAAATGAGAATGCCTTAAATTAAAATTTATAGTTTACTTGACTGACTATATAAGCTGTCCGAGAGCTCCTAGTCTTTGTTAATTTCTTTAACCAGATAGTTGACTTGACAATAAGCAACTGCATGTTCCCCCACACTGAGAGGACGATAGTTTCGCCGGCTCAATCGCCCAATACCATTTTCAGGGGGCTGAAAATGAAGGAGTTCTAGCAGCATGGCTGACTTAGGCTTCCTATCTGCTTCATTGCAGGGTTTATGGTCCTGACTTGGATTCCTCAGTATTGTGTTGCATGAAATTGGCCTAGCTAGTCTCATTTGCTTTATATATTTCTAATGAATTACTTCTGATGGACTCGTTGTGAATGATACTGATCTAATTCATGACCTAACTCAAATGTGTCATCCTTTCTTTCGTGATGATTTTTGTATTCGAGTAATTAGAGTTTACACTGTTCTCGCTTCAAGAAAACAAATTAACAATACACAAACAAATCGAACCGAAATGATCAACTAACAGATCCAATAAAACAATCAGATCAAGTTTATTGTGACAAACTGACAATTAACATCATATATATATACACACACACACACACAAGCCTTTTCAAATAAGGACATTCTTATCTTAGTTAAGGTACGGATTTCCTTAATTTGACCCACTTTCCGATCATATTTTTCGATCATAGCCAGTCAATATCTAGATATACATGACTTGATCTTCCCTACAAATTTTCAGGTAATTTGGTTATCGTTAAGGTATCGAAAATGTATTAAATCAATGAACGAACCGAATCTGTTCATCTTGAACCGTATGTTCTAGTAATTCTAAATCACAGTTTTGATTGCCTTAACGTTTATCAATTTGGCTGAAAATTTATATAGATGATCAAGTCATGTATATCTAGATATTGGCTGGCTATGATCGAAAAATATGATCGAAAAGTGGGTCGAATAAAGAAATCCGTACCTTAGCTAAGATAATGAGGTCTTTACCTGATCAACATTATCAGCATTGTGTGTGTGTAAATATATATATATATATATATATAAGGAAAAAGTCCAAAGATTTTGTTATTACAAGCCAAACTTCACTGAATTAAATTGATCCTCATAAATAAAAGGAAAGAATTGTTTATTGCGACTTCATTTTGATATTCTCAGTTGTCTTTAACGGAGTCCTAAACTACGGTAAAATTGGTTCCGACTGCGCCTCCAGCCGGATGAGTGGTTACCGTCGCCCCAGGAACATAAAGAACAACAACAACTGCACGCCAACATCTACTATAAGATCGAATAAGGATGGACTTGATTGGAATAACTAATTTCGAATTCACAAGGAGAACAAGTTACTCACCATGCAAAGAGAGCGGCTGCAACAATAGTCGCCATGACTTCTAGGATGCAGCTCGTCATATCCGATTTGTCTCTAGCTCTGTTTCTCAATCACTGAAGCTCGAATGAAATGACTGACCTGCACAAGGCATACTCCTGATGAATGTATATATTTATAGCAAGGTTCTCGATCGATCGACCTTTAATTAATAGATGAGAGGGAAGTCGTCGACGAGTTAAGCTAAGATCATTGTTTAATTCCGATCATCTACTTTTCTTAAAACCAAATGTTCAGACATAGTTAAACCTAACATTCAACCCCTTCCCGTCCTAATTAACTAGTGATAGGGATCACCTCTATCTAATAAATCGATCAAAGCTTAATGGGATGAAAGTTCCACTGTAATAAACTTATACTAGGTTTACTTTGCATGCAGACGTTTTTCCAGGTCAATCCATGTATCAACGCAGAGCTCATATGATATTGTGATACAAACTGTATCAGTAACTACGTATTACGTACAACTATTGTATCAGTAACTACGTACGTATCACTCAAACAATGTAATTAGTAACAAGTGATTACGTAGTAGAATTAGGTAGTAGACAAGTTTTTTTGTTTTATTTTGATACGAATTAAGAAAACAACTAAAGAGAGAAATCTCTGAGACAACTCGAATTTACACCATCAAATTAGAGAGCTCTACGTAGCAATCGTCGATAACTAGCCAGCCATGTGCATGTGTCCATTAAGTAGAAGATGACTTTCATCAGTAATATTACAAAACATAGTATTACAAGCGTATTATGGTTATAGTACAAGAAAATACATAAATCAAAAGAATGAAAATAATAATAATAATAAACCCTTTGAGATTAAAACTCATTTTCATGAATTCATGATAGAAAATATGATACCCACCAACATGAAAATTAAAGGTTTTCACTTAATGGAGGATCATATATAATGTGAAGCAAATGTGAAGTTGACGACCCCAAGGCATTTATAAGAACAGGAATATCGCAATCAAAAGCCTGCATCATGTCAAAGGGTACACAAAGAAATCAGCGTCAATTACATATTTGCATTTCATAAATCGTTATATGAGAGAAGAGGTTACCATCAACCATCAATTTCACTTCAGCATAAGCATAATTTCCATCCACGAACATGTTCAACAAGGTTTGACAATATGTAACTCGGTTTTCTACTGAAACCTGACATTGAATCCTTAGTTGTTGTTGTTCGTGTGATACAGATAAAGTTACCATTGTTGTGTTTCTGTGGAGCCATAATGACATAACCCCATCCGACATCATCAGCCCTATAATAAAAAGCATCACAATTGAAAGAAGTAGCCTCACCCACAAAGGAATATCCATAACCATAATAGCCCAAAGCATAAGAATTCTCACTCCGACTGAAGTTATATTCACCAAGGTTACTGCAATACATTTGGCTTTGGTCTCCACCATAAGGCATTGATTGTATGGGATAATCATTAAGCCAGTTAGGAATCTCTTTCTTCTAGTACGTCAGTAACGCTAATATCATACAATATGACCAATCTTGTTGAGACAAGGAATCCCGCATAATTAGCATTGTTACCGTTAAACTGTTATGGTATTTAGTTAGCTTACTATCTTTGTATTTAGTTAGCTTTCTAACCAATCCCTGAATTAGTGCATAGGGTCTGTATAAATATGTACAAGCATTGTATGCTAATTTTTATGCAATACAATACATTCAAACATCAATCTCTTGATGGTATCAGAGTAGTACGCTCTTGAGACCTAAGACCCTAGAACCCTAGATTCCAAAACACAATACCCCATGGGAAAAAACGAGGAACTGCCAAAGCTTGAATCAGGAGGTAGCCACTCTTCCCAAGCAATAGTTCCTGAGCCATGGGAGAAACCAAGACACCCGCTCTATCTCCACCATTCAGATCAACCTGGTGCCGTCCTCGTGACACAGCCACTGGTGGAGGACAATTACAACAACTGGTCACAGTCTATGTCCATGGCCCTTATGATCAAAAACAAGAAGGGTCTGATTGATGGGACTGTGAAACGTCCGGTTGAGAATGAAGACGAACATCAGCAATGGGATCGGTGTGACACCCTGGTCAAGACCTGGCTACTAGGCGCCATGTCAAAAGAAATCTCGAGAAGTGTCATGCACTGCAAGCATGCTGCAGGTATTTGGTCTGAACTTAAGGAAAGGTTCTCACATACTAACACAGTGCAATTGTTCTATATAGAGAATGCCATAAGAGACTGTCAGCAGGATTCGAGTTCTGTGACTACCTTTTACAATAAATTGAAGGGGTTATGGGATGAGAAAGACTCGTTGTGTGCATTCCCTGCCTGCACATGTGATGCGGCTCCTGAGGTCAAGGCCTACATGGACACACAAAAGACCATGCAATTCCTGATGGGGCTGAATGAGAGTTTCGGGGCACTCCGAAGCAATGTGATAACTCTAGATCCTCTTCCTGCTGTCAACAAAGTGTATGCCATGGAGTTACGCCATGAGAAGCAAGCAGATGCATCGAATGGGAAGGCACATGCGCCTGTCGAAGCTTCTGCTTTCAATGTGAAGAAGTTCAACAAACAACCAACAAAGTTTGAAGGAGAGAAAAGATGTGAGATATGCAACTACACTAACCATAGCACCAAGAATTGTCGTGCACACATCAAGTGCACCTACTGCAATGGACAAGGGCACATGCAAGAAACCTGTCAGAGAAAGAGAAATGCAAGAATCAATCAGGCTTCCTTATCCAATGAGGACATGAGTGACTTTCCACTTTCAAAGAGTGAATGTCACCAGATGATGGGGCTCCTGAACAAGATGAAAAATGGAGGGGCTCAAGCTGATGGGAACCAGCTACTGGAGATGACGAACACGGTCAAGCAATCGGCTGTGAATGTGGTTGGTAACACTCCTAACTATGAGGAGCTTTCAGGTAAAGCAAAGAAACACTCTAAGAATGTGTTATGGATCCTAGACAGTGGTGCTAGTGATCACATAGCCTATGATATTGCTTTATTATCTACCTATAAGCCTGTGTATAATCATCTCGTGAAACTGCCAAATGGCTCAACATTGCGAGTATCACATGTTGGAACCGTGAGATTTAGCTCCCAACTCATCCTCCACAACGTCCTTTGTGTCCCTTTGTTTTACCTGAACATCATTGCCATAAGCAAACTTGCCCATGATTCATTTTATATCACCATTTTTCTAAGACAAGTCTATTTCATTCAGGACCTACAATCGGGAATATGGAACATTTCTTGTGGGTTAATAAGGGTTTGGGCCACTCCATCTATTGCCAATTGGTTTTGGATGTGAACCCCAGACTACTTCAAATTGCCAAAGGAAGGAACATGCAATGTAGTAAGAATTCAAACACCTGACTTGTGGCACGAGAGACTTGGGCACCCTTCTAGCAAAGTTTTCAATTCCTTTCCCTTTCTTGCAAATAAATCTTGCACTGCAAGCAATTGTCATATCTGTCGTTTGGCTAAGCTTACTAAACTGTCATTACTTCAAGTGTTTGTTGTTTTGAATTATCCATGTTGACATATGGGGGGGGGGGGGGGTATCTTGGGTTTACCTTATGAAACATAAGTCTGAAGCAAGAAAACTCATAAACTTCATCATCCTTGTCGAAAACCAATTTGGGAAACGAGTTAAGACAGTTCGAAGTGATAATGGCCCTGAGTTTAAGTGCTTAGATTTCTACTCCACTAAAGGAATAACACACCAAACCAGCTGCATCAACACACCTCAGCAAAATGGGATAGCCGAGCGCAAACATAGACACCTATTGAATGTTGCTCGTGCTATCCTCTTCCAAGCTAAACTTCCAAAAGAATTCTGGGGTGAAGCCATCCTCATAGCCACCTATTTGATCAACCGAACTCCCACACCACTTCTAAAGGGCAAAACTCCTTTTGAGAAGCTTTTTGCCAAAGAACCCAACTACTCTCATCTTAAAGTGTTCGGTTGTAGGTGTTTCACTTCCACACATCCTCTCAAACCTACCAAGTTCGATCCAAGGTCAAAGGAGTGTATCTTCGTAGGCTATCCTTATGGACAGAAGGGATATCGAGTCTTTAGTTTGGATGATCAGAAGATCCTAGTATCACGGGATGTCATTTTTCATGAGAGTGAGTTTCCATATCTGGAAGATACTTCCCATTCCTTACCATTCAATTTTGGAGATTCCATTCCTTCCCAGTATACCTTTCCATTCCCAACACCATCTCCATTTCTTGATGATCCAATTGCATCTCCATCCACCGATTTCGTTGCCATTCCAACTCAATCTTCTTTCATAAATGACATTCCACACTCAAACTCAAACCCTAGCCAGATTGACCAACTAGGAACATACACAGATACCGCATTAAATGCAAACCCTAACCCTGTTATCTCCGAAAACACCTCACCACAACTCACTTCACCAGAACCTAGGCGTGGTAGGCGTGCCACAAAGATCCCTACTACATTGCAGGGCTTCCATATTGAGGCAGTACTTCCCTCGCGCCCTGCACAGTCATCTTCCACGAACGAGGTTGCACCATCAGGTACCATACACCCCATTTCTAGTGTTTTATCTTATGCTAATCTCTCCTCTAGTCACAAAGCTTTCACAGTCAACATCACTCTAGAGAAGGAACCCAATAGCTTTTCACAGGCAATGTTGGATCCGAAATGGTGCCAAGCCATGAATGAAGAGATTGAGGCTCTCCAGAGAAACAACACCTGGAGTTTGGTGCACTTACTAGCCAATAAGAAGCCTATTGGCTGCAAATGGGTGTATAAGATCAAACACAAGCCTGATGGAACGGTGGAGCGATAAAAGGCATGCCTAGTAGCCAAAGGGTATAGCCAGGTGGAAGGCATCGATTACAGGGAGACATTCGCACCTGTGGCTAAACTGACCACAGTCCGTGTCCTCCTCAGTCTAGCAGCAATCCAAGGTTGGCACTTACACCAGCTGGATGTGAATAATGCATTCCTCAATGGTGATCTCTATGAAGAGGTGTATATGCAGTTGCCTCCTGGATATGGCCGCAAGGGGGAGCATCGAGTCTGTCACCTACACAAGTCACTATACGGATTAAAGCAAGCCTCACGGCAATGGTTCATGAAGCTCACTACAGCCCTTCAAGATGCAGGGTTTCGGCAATCTTGGTCCGATTATTCACTGTTCGTTTCTAGGTCACATGGAAGTTTCACCGCATTATTGGTGTATGTTGATGATGTTATACTTGCAGGCAATGACATTCAGCACATTGAGGCAACCAAGCAGCTTCTTGGGAAACAATTTAAGCTCAAAGATATGGGGAAGCTAAAATATTTCCTTGGGATCGAAGTGGCTAGGTCAAGGGCAGGAATAGTTCTAAGCCAAAGAAAGTATGCTTTAGAGGTGCTTGAGGACTCAGGATTTCTTGGTTCCAAACCTACAAAGTTTCCAGTTGAACAGAATTTTTCATTGACCAAGGATGAAGGGAGTTTGATCCATGATGCTTCCCAATACAAGAGACTTGTGGGAAGACTCATCTATTTGACAATCACCAGGCCTGACCTTGTTTACGCAGTGCACACCTTGAGTCAGTTCATGGAGAAGCCAAGACAGCCTCACTTGGAGGCAGCATACAAGGTGTTGCGTTACATAAAGTCCACTCCTGGACAAGGCATTTTATTACCCTCCACAGGCTCACT
This sequence comes from Fragaria iinumae, assembly GCA_009720345.1. Taxonomy (NCBI): domain Eukaryota; kingdom Viridiplantae; phylum Streptophyta; class Magnoliopsida; order Rosales; family Rosaceae; genus Fragaria; species Fragaria iinumae. Next base: position 15,238,254 of record CM019117.1, on the reverse strand, counting down.
AGAGCTCAGAGCCTATTATGACGCAGATTGGGCAAGGTGCAGGGATACAAGGCGTTCAATAACAGGCTACTGCATCTTCCTTGGGAATGCTTTGATATCTTGGAAGACTAAGAAGCAAGGGACAGTGTCAAGATCAACTACTGAGGCTGAGTACCGATCCATTGCCACAACATGTTGTGAAATCACATGGCTGCGCAACGTATTGAAGGATTTGAACGTTGATCACCAGGCCGCAGTAAAGCTTTTCTGTGATAACCAGGCAGCTATCCACATTGCGTCCAATCCAGTATTCCATGAAAGAACAAAGCACATTGACATAGATTGTCATGTGGTTCGTGAGAAAGTGCAGAGAGGCATCATTAAGACTTGTCATGTCCGAACACATGAACAACCAGCTGACTTGTTCACCAAGCCTTTGAGTTCAAAGCAGTTCACAGTGTTCTTAAGCAAGTTGGGTTTGATTAACATCCACTCCAACTTGAGGGGGAGTGTTGAGACAAGGAATCCCGCATAATTAGCATTGTTACCGTTAGACTGTTATGGTATTTAGTTAGCTTACTATCTTTGTATTTAGTTAGCTTCCTAACCAATCCCTGAATTAGTGCATAGGATCTGTATAAATATGTACAAGCATTGTATGCTAATTTTTATGCAATACAATACATTCAAACATCAATCTCTTGAAATCTTGTGATCATAATCATCTATGCTTTTCGGAAAGTCGTAATTGATGACATGAGGAATGTGAAAGATAACCAACTAGTGAAGCAACGTTACATATATCTCATGCTATCAGTATCGATGCAACATGAGAAATCTTGTCAATGTGTTTCAGCAAAAGAGAACCACTGTGGCCAACTTTGGTAGAACTCGAGTCTTTTTTTGTGCTATGACAGTCACGTAACTTGTAACATAAAAAAACTCTAGTGAGAAACACAACATTGACTAATAATGAACCCTGATCATGACCTCCACTCTGGGTCATTCTGGCTTTTGGGTTTCTTTATGTATCACTGGTTTGCAGTAACTCGCCACCTCAATCTACATCCTTGCGAGATGAAAAACTTGTGCTCCAGGCCAATCACTATCACAAAAACATGCATCTAATCTTTCCTTATAAAGCAACAATGAGTTGTTTATTGAAACCTTAGGCTGGGATGACAATGTTGGTGTGAAACATTCATATACCCTTATTTCGATGGGGATCAAATGACAACATTGACATAATTGTTGCCTCTGAAATTAAAGCATTGTTTGATCCCGTCCTTATGATCCCGTCCTGAAGGACTATTTGATCCTGTCCTTAGGTCTCTCTACTTAAGAGTCTATACTGACTAGCATTTTCACTATTTCCAAACCAACATAAAGGTGAGAAATGTTGATCGACTACAACAAGGAAAGCCGGATGAACTTACGTATAGAATTTTCGTACATCAATTTATGTACCTATTGCAACCTTGCCTAATCCCTATAACTTGTGTGAAGGTCCTAGAGGGGGGTGAATAGGCCCTGACAACTTTTTTGCTCTATCCCGCACACAAGGATAGCAAAGATTGTGCTATCCTGTTTGCTGTGAGACTAAGTTGTGTAAATAAAAAGGCAAATACTGAAAGTAAAAGATATAACACCAGTACGTTTTTTATACGTAGAAACCCTGCAAGCAGAGAGAAAAACCGCGTGTCTCTAACTCTTGAGAGACAAATTATTCCACTATTATAAAGACACTTCTTACAAGACTCACAACTCAGAGGATGGCACAACACCTAGCCATATTGCCTAGTCTAACTACTAACACTCAACTGAACTTGCTGTCTTGTCACTCAAGTGTTTTACACATAGCACGAATCTAAGCTTTTATGCATAATTCAACTAACACCTTTAGCTAATTCTCAAAGACAGCTTCGCCGGGGTTGTTGTATCACCTAGACAGATCTCAAGGTATGCAAATACACAATGATATGAGTTGAAAAGGTTTTGGTCCTCAGCTCTAAGATTTACAGTCACATGGAAGACTTAGAGATAAATGAGCAGTTAGCAAAATGCTAGACTCAATGGAAGAAAACAAACAAGACTATTTTCAACAACCAAAGAGCAAGAGAGGTCTTGCTCTCTATTTATAAGCAAAGTGCACAGTTATGAGGAAGCAAGCACGTTTGCCACATCAACAAAATTCTTTTGGACTCTAGCTGCTTGTCTAAAATACTAGGACATATAGGACCCTAGGGATCCCTCCACTCGCAAGACAAAAGCTGAGAATAGACTTTCCTAAGAAAGACTAAAACCAAAAGGATAAGACAAAAGGTTTTGGGAAAACTAGATCAGACTTAGTCAAGCATAAAGACTCTACAAAACCACTTTACCTAAGAGGACACTTAGGACAGCTGATAGCTTGGGCGGTGCATCACATGGGCAGCTGTTAACTTGATTTGTATATCACAAAACCCAGCTGGTCACCAAAGGCTCAAGTTATGTGGTCACGGGTTGGTTTGCCACACCACCATAGACTAACTTGGAGCTCAAGACGAATAGACTAATGTTTTGCTAAAAGGTATTTGAAATTCAAACACTTAAAAACTGAAGCAAATACATTTGAATATGCACATGGTCAGACCTAGTAGATAGAACAGATACAACAGAGTTATTGATAGGAGTACAAAGTGTAACGTTTATAATGTATTTCCGACCCTATTTAGCTATGTAATTCCTTTAACAATATTCATATTAACTAAGTTTGTGTTTTTAGGTCATAAATAAAACCGAGGAACCTAAAAGAGACAAAAGAGGAGAAATCTAAGGAAAAGGAATCAATGTTGTGCAAGGAAAGAAATCAGAAAATCTGTCAGAAATCGTCAGTCAACTTAGACAGACGATTGTGATAAGCTCACAATGATCTAGGAGATGTGCCATATATCAATGGAAAGCTGCAAGCGTCTACTATCTAGAACGTTTTACAGATCATTAATACCTATTTTGGAGAAGAAGTTATGACCGTTTGAGTGAACGAAGGTCAGTCTGCCCGAATTTCTGATTTGGACCAAAACTTCTATTTTGAGGCCCAGACCACATTGGCAAGCCCATGGACGAATTTTGAGGGTTTTATAACCCTAATCATAGCAGAAAAGAGGAGAGGGACGTGAAGATTAGAGGAGGCCAATGATCTCACATCATCAGAACCTCCATAGTTGCGGACTCGCACAAGGAAGCCGCCAAGCCATCATCGATCTCTTCATCATCCACGGTTTACCTTTCCTTTGTCATCTTTTATTCTCCTTGTGTGATTTTGCAGCCATGTGTGACTGATTTCTCTTAGTTGGGGGTAAGGTTTAAAGCCCCAAGAATGTTTTAGATATTGTTTTGAACCTTGGTTTCAAATTATTGAGTCTTTCAAATTGTTTATTTGGTTTTGGTTTATGGGGAACTCTTGCTTGTTTATGTTCATGTATGCGCAACATAGAACATTATGAACTTGTGAGTGGGGCTAGAAATAGGTTGATTAATCTTCTAAACGGTTAAAAGGCCTGTTTCAAAGTAGTAAAACCTATAGGACAATAGGTGAAACCAAATAAAAAGGATTGCATGCTAGGTAGGCATTCCACACTAGTTTTGCATACTTGTTCAATCAAACTTTCATTGATCTTAATGCTTAGAATAATTTGTTGATAGGATAGCGTCTACACCTTGATTGGTTATTCTAAAGGCTTGGTAACAGTGCGTTCATCTTACTTAAGTAATCTAGAGAAGTAATAAGGACTTACGCAGTGCGTTCACGGTTTGTTCTTGATTGATACCGATTTGCGACTTAATAATTGAAGCTTTGGTTGTTAACATGTCTTGAAACATACTTGGTGGTGGATTTTCAAGTCTCTAACATCTCATCCATCTGATATTTTCTGCTTTATTTTGTTTCTTTGTTTTCTTTTGTTTATAATCACAAAACCCCATATCTCTAGTACTATCATCTTTTGTTTTATCTTGTTTTGTAATTAACATAAATTGTAAAGGTACCCTCAATCCCCGACTTTTATAACGATACCCTTATTTGCTATATACTACAATTGATACAAAAAGGTTTTTAATTGAAACGCCCGGATTTGCTAACGATACCCTTATTTGCTAACGATAAGGCTTTTATAACGATACCCTTATTTGCTATCTTGTTTTTTATCCCAGCTGCTCACCAAATGCTCAAGTTATGTGGTCACGGGTTGGTTTGCCACACCACCCTAGAATAACTTGGAGCTCAAAACGAATAGACTAATGTTTTGCTAAAAGGTATTTGAAATTTAAACACTTAAAAACTAAAGCAAATACATTTGAATATGCACATGGTCAGACCCAGTAGATAGAACAAATACAACAAAGGTATCCGTCTAATCGGGATGGCAAGCACGGCTGCCATCCTTAGTGAATGAATGAGATGCACATGCATGAACTACCTGATGCACATGAGATCTGTCATGTTCTTCATTCTTCACTTGAGCAATCCTTGCTACCAGGCTACAACATGTAGCATGTATCCTTGTGTTTTGATCATAAAGGGATAGCCAACAATTCTTGTACCAACAATCTCCCCCTTTGGCATTCCTGATCAAAACACACCTTCAAAGGTTGTGCTGGTTTAAACACAAGTCAAGAATAAACTAAACACCTGCACAAACATCTCAAGAACAAGTGAAGGTATGGAGGGCTAAAAACTCTTATGAGTCACAAGCTGTGGGGTACTGAGACAATCATGCAATGAGATGCACATGCAGCCAAACAACATAAGCATAAGCAATAGAATAGCATAAGCATAGTAACATAACCAACAGAATAGCATAAGCAGCCAAACAACATAAGTCATGAATTGAAACACACAACATTTATAAATAAACCAGAGTTTTAACAAAATAAAAACCCAACAACTGGTTCTCCCCCTTTTTGGCAGTGAAGGCCAAATGGAAACAGAGAACATCCAATCCGAAATCAAAAACAGATGTTCAACACAAAAACAACAACCTACAACAGAGAATGGATAAAACAACATTAATGCAGAGAGATACAATAGAAAACCTAAGCAGAATCATCCTCATCAACACTTGACAACCTGCCTAGCACATCATCATCACTCTCACTCTCCTTATCATCAGGATCAGAGGAAGCCGGGGTATCCCGAGCAGAAGCTGAAGAAGAGCCAGAAGAGTCCTCATCGCTGCAGCGCTTAAACTCTCTTAGTATCTCGAGCATCTCCTTCTTCAAATTATAGAACTGGCGACCAACATAGTCCCGAAATCCAATGACAGCCTCCTGCATTGCCTTGTCCACGATGAGCTTGATCTCCTTTTTCAGCAAAGTCTGCTCCGAAGACTCCATATACAACCCGGACTGAGTAGCTGATTTGGCAATTGTGACACGGTCAACAGGGTTGACAGGCAGAGCAAGAGCATCATCTCCATGGAATGAAACATTGCTCTTGATGCAGAAAAGAGTGATCACAGCTGGAAAAACAATGGAGCTGGAGACAGAGAGACGCTGCGGGATAGCAGCGCGCCTGATAGCCTGAAAAATATAATACTCGGCTGGAAGGAGAGGTTTGGACTTGTCAAAAAAGTAAGCAACCAGGACAGCTTGCTGGTGAGTGATCTTGCTGGTTTGGGTTGTAGGAGTGAGAAGAGACCTAGCTACAAAGGTCATGAATTTGTACCACTCAGTCATGAAGCTACTGGTGAGAAAAGAATCTGAGAGTGGCTCAGTAGGAGGAGGGGAGTACATGAGAGAGGAAAGGTGATCTATGGTTGTTGAATCTCGGTATTGAAAAACCTTATTCATAGTATGCTTCTCAATAAGCGGGAGGGATAAGACCTCACGTATCCTAGCAGGTCGGATATCAACCTCCACTCCCCTCACCCAAAACATAATAGGATCATTGGACCTAAGCTTGATTTCAGAAGGGACTGTCCCAGGAAAATTAGCATAGAACTCCTGAACTAATGAGATGTTGACCCTAGGAAATGACTCCAAAGCTTTGACACAACCCAACTTATCAACAAAATGCTTAATCGCCTGAGGCATGCTCTGAAAATCAAATGGCTTCTCATAAATAATGGGTCTACTGATAGTGACAGAAGAGAAGACAGACATGGCTCTATTTGAATGGAAATGGGATTCGGAAGGGATATCAGTTACCTCAAACATCCTTTTCTTAAGAGGCAAGGTGGGTTTCCCATCCTGGGCACTAGTAGATTTGGCTTTGGAAGGTTTTGAGGGACCAGTCGATTCCTTGGACCCTGACTTTGAAGCGCTTCTGATCGGCTTGCCGGTATTCCTAGTGATTCGGCGGCGAGGAGCGCGAAATTCCGGATCAGAACTGGAGGAATCAGAAAATGCCATAGGCTCTTCTTCTTCATCATCGTCATCAAGGATTGGAAACTTGGGCTGTTTTCCAACCTTGGGAAGCGAGGCCTTGGCAGATTGGGAGGCAGCGCCGGCGGAGGATGGACCAGACTTGGCAAATCTCTGGGATCGGGATGCAAGGCCATCGAGAATCCCTTGAGTGCGACCCATGCCAGAAGGCTTAGTCTTCTTAGCCTGAGCAGACCCAACATGAATTATGCCTTTTCTCTTCCTAATTTCATTCAACGTTGCAGCAATGGAAGCTTCAACCTCTTTGGGGGAGGGTTGAGGTGCGACGATAGTGGAATCCACTTGTACAGAGACAAGAGATGGAACAGCAGCAGCGGAGGAGATGGGAGCAGTGCTCGAAGAGGAAGAGAGAGCTCTCAACACTTGAGAAGTGGTGAGCAAGGGGTCAGAGCTTATTGGGAGCGAAGAAGAAACCATTGGAGAGGTCACATACTCGGTTTCATTTGCAGCAGAGTTTTGGTTTGGTTCAGCCATGAGAATGGAGGAGAGAAAATGAGAGGATATGAGAGAATGAGGTTGAAGTAACAGAGGTAGGAGCTGGTGAGAGAGAAATGGGGGAACGAAGTGACTGGTGGAGAAGATGGAGAAGTGGGAGGAGAAACCAGTTTTTAATAGGCATGCAAAAAGCAACCATTATTAGACGTAACCGTCTTGAACGTTTGTGGGAAGTCTCCCCCTCTTCCTCTCGAAAGTTGACCCTCACATGGGTCTATGAGAACATAGGCCTAGCCCATCTCAGAACCGAAAACAAAGCCCTCTTATAAACCTAGATGTCCTAATAGAAACTCAAAAGAGACCTAGGACTGCAAACAACATAAGAGATACAAAAGGCAACTGCCATCCTAACAAAAGCAAGGTTCACAAACCAACAAAAGCAACAAGTGGCTCAAATAGTGTAAACTCGTGAGTGTCCCAATTTTTAATTTTACTCCCCCTTAGAAAGTGTATAAATTTGAAAAAGAAACTAACAAATTTAACACTTTGAGCAAAATTATACTATGAACAAATCCCAATGATTTAGGATATGTGGTGCATAAACACACAAAGCATGGACACTAGGGTTTCTATTAACCTCACCTACTCACACAATACTACACATGACCATATGACTAACAAATTATCATGGTCCATATAACATGACACATATCAGAAGAAGTGTGTGTGTGAGAAACAATCTCAATGGGGCATAGGTTTGCATCAACTGAGATAAGCAGTGAGGTATCACATAGAACCTAAGATCAGAGGTCTTTTCCATCCTTATTTCTCCTGAGAACATTTTCAGCACTGTTATTCAACATTTCGAGCTTTCTTTATTTTTTCATTTTGAAGCCTAGCTAAAAGATCATCCTCATAGGTTTATATAACACGAAAACGTTGTCGTTGACTCCCAAACCAGTTGGTTTTAGGGCAACGCGTGTAACAAGGACACGCCAAGGACTGTTTCCAAACCCATAAAAGGATAAATCATACCTCAGCAATCCTCACGGATGTGAGAACTGGCTGGCTCATACAGTTTGTTAAACCTTTAGGGATGTTCCAACCTTTCTTCAAAGACATCAAACTAATCTCGTTTCTGCCCACCCTTATATCGTTTGTCACGACCAAAAAATGTATACTTTGAGATTAGTTTGGTAATGAACATTTTATGTCAAGACCCACCCCGAATTTCACCCTGAAACCCGAAGTAAGTCTTGTGGGGACCACCTCTAAGGAAAATTTACCGATAAGCAAACCTCCCTTGAAAATGGACAACCCTAACCTAGAAAACTAAAGTGTTACTTTCCTAAATATTATTGAGCATCCTCCAACACAAACCCACAATTATACGAAAGTGAGCATATAATTACAAACTTCGTATATTCTAAAATACAACAAAAGTCTTAGCACACCACCAGAAAAATTATACAATAAACCCCGAAGAGTATTCAGAGCTACTATATACTAGAGGAGCAGGAAAATACCCTAGTAGGTTAAATATGTAATCTACTGGTGAAAGGTGGCTGAGAAATGGGTAACTATGCCTCGTCGTCACCTACTCGTACTAACCTGAACTCTGCAGACTGGACATTTTTGAAAACGAAGAGCCCAGAGGAAAAACATTCGCAAAAATTAGAGTGAGTGGACAAAAATAAATAAAGAAAATATTTATTAACATTTATGCTTTCCCAATTTAATTTCCATAAAAATTATGCTGCATGCGACAGCTCAAAAACTGTCAAGTATCTGACTAGCTCCGGCTAGTCTCTAAAACTTAATAAAATACAGCTTCTCAAGCTAAAATATATATATATATATATATATATATATATATATATATATATATATGTATGTATTTACACTCGCCCATACTCCTTATATAAATTAATAATAATCTATATAGGGCTACTACGCTCGCGTCCAACGCTCACGTCACGCCTTAATGCGGTGATACACTACGCCATTAAGGTGGACAGACGGGTGTATAAATATGTGCCCATACCCCTTATATGAATTAAACACTCATATAAGGCTACTACGCTTGCGTCCAACGTTCAAGTCACACCATAATGCAGTTATATATTATGTCATTAAGGTGGACAAACACATATCGCTAGCTAGCATTTATATATATACTCTCCTTAAAAATATATTATAATTTACCGAAAATCCCATTTTCGGTAACTCACCACAATGAGTAAAATAGTCAAATAAAAATGACGTCAAATGGTCCAACCAAATAAACAATTGCATGCACATTATTTAAACCAAAAGTCCACTCACAAATTAGGCCTAAGCTTGAAGTCGGTCTGAAGCCTCTTCTGCTCGAGCTTCCTCACGTCCTGATCCAACAACATAATTAAATCCTCAACTATAAACCAACGCTTAAAGAAAATAGGCATAATTAAATATGAGCGTCGCGCGCTCAACCATGCCTATCACCCTAAATCTTAACTTCACTGCCAACCATAAAACTCCACAATTTTAACCGACATCCTCAAAAAACACCTTCCACCTTCCTAACCATAAATAATCACGTGGCCGGATTTTAACTTATTAATCCGCCAAAAATACCAAACTTTAAAAATTCCCAAACCTATCCAAAACTCCTCCAAAAATTCTAAAACTCATTCCATTAAACTCCTCATAAAATTTCCTATTAAAAACACTTTTTTAGCGGCTGCCAGCTCTACAACTTTCCTAACTAGCACAAACTCCAATTCTAAGCCTAACCATGCCAATCGAACGAAAACCACAATAAAGCCCTAGAATTTCAAACACCGATTTCTCCTTACCTAGCTCAAGAGGGAGCGAATCCTTTGGAGGGATGAACGCACGGGAGGAGAGCTTCCTTTTGAGCCAAGGATCGCTAGCTATGGCGGCCGGAGGAGAGGGTTTCTGCGACGGGAAGTTCCGGGTAGTCGGAACTTCCGGGCTCGGCTGCGGTTTCTCGGCGGCGCTAGGGGCTCAGTCACCTACCCAGAAATGAAGAGGAGAAGATGGTGGGTCGAACGGGACCGGCGCAGCGGTCTAGGGCGGCCGAACGGCGGCCGGAAAGCTTTCGGCAGGGAGGAGGAAATCGGGAGAGCTGCGGGGAGAGAGAGAGAGAGAGAGAGAGAGAGAGAGAGAGAAATATTTTTGGGCCTTTGACCAAAAACAAGGGCCCGGTCCAAGAAATAAACATAACCCAACTCCAAAATTTAACACCCCAAAATAATACCCAAAAAAAACTTATATTTTTAATTGGTAACTTTTCCATGGTAACACCGATTTTAACGCATATCATGTCTACGAACTCGTAACAACATCCTCTACGACTTTCATGAAGAAAGTTTTCCCAAATTCCAAACAGAAGAAAAAGTCAACTTTGAAGTCTTAAGAAATATTAAACGGTTACTTCAAACGGTAAACGGTTACTTCAAACGGTAAAAGACCAAAATATTACCAAAGTAAATAACCGTAAAATAACTTAAGAACCGGGGCGTGACATTTTAATCAACAAACTTCATCCTTAAACTAGTCTCGTTTCTTCCTACCCTTATATCGTTTGTCACGACCAAGGAATATATACTTTGAGACTGGCTTGGAACAACTTCACTGCACACACTTATCTCAAGTATATAGCTCACAACATTGCACACCATTTAGATATGCTTAAAGTGAGACATATAGTTCTTCTATTTGTCATAATAACTAGACCACAGAAGAGAGTGTGTAGATGCACATAGTCATACATAGATTAGAGTAGGAGAAGCTAATGAAAACCCTAGACACATCCTTAGGTCAAGATCAACCAAAACATATCTTGGGATATCAACAAGCTTATGCATCCTAATCTCAAGGAAACCACAAGAATCACAACAACAATTAATTTTTTTTTATTTTCCATGGAACAATAAACCTTACACTACACACTTGAGTATAGGGGAGAAAAATCAATCATTGTTACCCACACCAATGGCTTGACGAAGGCTGGTGAAACGAGCATTGTCAAGTGGTTTTGTGAACAAATCAGCTAGTTGTTGCTCAGTTGGAATAAAAGACAATTCAAGCAATGTCTCTTCAACTAGGTTCCTTATGAAGTGATACCTTATCTCTATATGCTTTGTCCTAGAATGTAGCACAGGATTTTTAGAGATATTAATGGCAGAGGTATTATCACAGAATAAGGATAGCATACCTTGCTTGAATCCGTAGTCAGAAAGCATTTGCTTCATCCAAAGCAACTGAGTGCAACAACTGCCGGTTGCAATGTACTCGGCCTGAGTGGTGGACAGAGAAACACAGTTATGTTTCTTGCTGTGCCACGATACCAAGTTGTTCCCAACGAAAAAGCATCCATCGGAAGTGCTTTTCTGATCATTTGCATCTCCGGCCCAATCGGAGTCCGAGTATCCTGCAATCTCAACGTTAGTATCAAAAGTATACTTGATGCCATAATCAGAAGTATACTTGACATATTTAATGATACGTTTTATCGCCTTAACGTGAGACTCCTTGGGGTTGGCTTGATACCGAGCGCACACCCCAACGCTGAAAGCAATGTCTGGCCTGTTGGCCGTGAGATATAGCAAGCTACCGATCATACTCCTATAGAGGGTTGGATCGGCATCTATCCCTTCAAAATCAGCACTGATCTTACAGCTTGTCCCCATCGGATTTTGGGCAGCAGTGGAGGTTTCCATCCCAAACTTCTTGATAAGTTCCTTGGCATACTTCGACTGGAAGATGAACAATCCATCCTTACCTTAAGAGACTTGCAATCCTAGGAAATAACTAAGTTTACCACACAAACTCATCTCAAACTCCTTAGTCATGAGAGTGGTAAATTCTTTCACTAGGGTCTCGGAATTGGATCCAAACACAATGTCATCCACATACACTTAGGCAATGATAATGTCCTTAGAGGTACACTTGACAAACATAGTCTTATCAATGGAACCTCTCACATACCCATTCTCAGTCAATTGTGTAGAGAGTCTCTCATACCAAGCCCTAGGAGCTTGCTTAAGGCCATAGAGGGCCTTATCTAACCTATACACATGGTTGGGATGGCTGACACTCTGGAATCCTGGGGGTTGTGCCATTCAGAAAGACACTCTTCACATCCATTTGATATAAAGTGAATTTCAAATGACAAGCTATGGCTAGAAGAAGACGCACAGATTCTAACCTAGCAACAGGGGCAAATGTTTCATCAAAATCTAACCCCTCAATTTGGGAATAACCCTGCACAGCCAATCGGGCTTTGTTGCGGGTTATCACTCCCTTCTCATCAGACTTATTCTTGAACACCCATTTGGTTCCTATGACATTCTTATCTCTTGGCCTAGGAACTAAGTACCACACTCTACTCCTCTCAAATTGATTCAGCTCTTCTTGCATAGCACCTATCCACTCAACATCTAACAAGACCTTTTTCACATTCTTAGGCTCAATAGTGGACACAAAACCATAACAAGTGATCTCATTGATCGCACTTTTGAAAAGAGCTAGAAAACTTCTAAGCAAAGTAAAGTTGCTTACAAACTGAGTAGACTTACCCCTTGTCTTTCTTGGTTCATCAAGCTTACCAATGATGTCGGAGGAACTATAATCTTTCTGAACTTAGCACTTACCAGTTCTGTGAGGCTTCTGGATAGCTAGGGTTGCATCTATCCCATCAGTGCAGATCTTAGCCGGAAGATCAGAATCACTTACCTCTTCTTCCACTTCAGATGTGGAAGGCTTGTCTTTGAGAGTGAGGCTCTGAGTTGGCTCTTGTTCCTGCACAGGAACATAAGGAGAACCGTGACAGCAAACAAGGGAATCATCAATAGCAACATTTATGGTTTCCATAATTTTGCAAGATATCTTGTTGTACACACGATAAGCACGACTGTTCAAAGCATAACCAAGAAAAACACCTTTGTCACATTTGGCATCAAATTTGGTCAGATATTCTCTATCCTTATAAATGTAACAAGGACTCCCAAACACCTTGAGATGTGATATGTTAGGTATCCTTCCCTTCCATAACTCGTAAGGAGTCTTGAAAGTTCCAGGCCTAAAGATAACTCTATTCAAAATGTAACAAACATTGTTAACAGCCTCAGCCCAAAAGGAATGAGCGAGTTTAGCTGAGTTTAGCATTACTCTACCCATTTCAACCAATGCTCTATTCTTCCTTTCAACTATCACATTGTGTTGGGGAGTGATAGGGGCAGAGAACTCATGGTGCACACCATATTCATCACAATAATCAGCAAAATTTGCATTTTCAAATTCAGTGCCATGGTCAAATCTGATCCTAACAATATGCAAACCCTCATGTGACTTCTCATTTGTGACTTGTTTTGCAAAGCTAAAATATTTCTCAAAAGTTTCATCTTTACTTGCCAAAAACTTTACCCAAGTAAACCTAGAGAAATCATCAACAATAACAAGCACATACTTTCTACCACCAACACTTTCGATGTCAATGGGACCTACTAAATCAAGATGCACCAACTGTAAAACTTTGGAAGTAGGTTTAGCAGAAAGTGAAGGATGAGAGGTACGGGTTAGCTTACCCATCTTGCAATCCCCGCAGATACCTGTGGAATTACCAGTGAGCTTAGGTAGTCCTCTTACCCCAGATTTGGTAGAGAGCTTGACAATGTCTAGATGGTTGAGATGACACATATGTCTTGATGGTTTCTACCACCAACACTTTCGATGTCAATGAGACCTACTAAATCAAGATGCACCAACTGTAAAACTTTGGAAGTAAGTTTAGCAGAAAGTGAAGGATGAGAGGTACGGGTTAGCTTACCCATCTTGTAATCCCCGCACATACCTGTGGAATTACCAGTGAGCTTAGGTAGTCCTCTTACCCCAGATTTGGCGGAGAGCTTGACAATGTCTTGATGGTTGAGATGACACATACGTCTATGCCATAGATCAAGAAGGTCTTCGGCAACTTGAGATCGAAAAAAGATTTAGGGAGTGAACTTCTCATGGGCAGAGATACAATAACATTGATCTCTAGTCCTTTCACCTCTCATAATGCTCCTACCTTCCCATCTAAGATGAGACATTTTGACTTGTCAAAAGTGACTGAGTCATGTTCATCAACAATCTGACTTACACTTAACAGACTGACTTCTAGACCTCTAACTAGAAGAACATTCTTCAGGCATGGGAGACCAGGAGTAATAACTGTCCCTTTGCCTATGATCTCAGTCTTGGCACCATCCCCAAACACAACACTACCTGATGGGTATGTCTTATCCATGGATGAGAACCACTTTCGGTCACCGGTCATGTGCCTAGAACAACCACTATCAACATACCAAGAGTCGGGCTTCCTAGTTGAGAGGGCAGTAAGGGCAACATTGCAGATGGTTACTATCCTATCTTGAGGTTTAGGATTGAAGCTGACCCTTGTTACAAAACATGACAGATCGTCATCATCAAAATCATGTTCCCGAACATGTTTGCCAAAAGAACTTGTCTCAAAAGATCTTGTAGCTTTTCCTACCTTAGGGTTGGCTCTTCTCCTAGCAGGAGGATTCCTAGCTGGAATTTTTGGCTTTGGGATGACAAGACTGTGTGCTATCCTAGATAGCTCCTTAAGGGAGTCCTCAAGAGTGGACTGGAACGTAGTGATACTCTCCTTCTTCTGTGACTTCCTAGAGTTTTGCTGACTGAATCTAAGCTTCCTACAATGAGGACAGATGTGTCCTATTACTCCACAAAAGTGACAAGTGGGAACAAAACATTGTGACCTAGTAGGCTCTAAGGAAGTTGGATTCAAAGGATCTTTACTCTTGACAAAAACGGCCTTGTTATCCTGACTAGAGCAACTTCCAGATACAAACCCTAGACCAGACTTGTCCCTATCGGACTTACCCAAACCACAAATCTTAGTCAACTTTTCGGACCCAAAAGAGAACTTTTGAGATTGTTAACGTGAATCAATTAGGGCTTTCTCAAGATCTGACTTTTCAGAGGTCAGTGTGGAAACTAGCTTGGTCTGAGACTCTAGATTAGTTTGCAAAGACAACACTTGGTCCTCTAGACAGACCTTTTCTGTCTTCCCTTTTGACTTGAGGGATAGCAACTTCTCATGCATCCCTTCATTGGTCTCCTTGCATTCTGAAAGCTCATTAGAGAGAGCTTCAATTTTTGCAAGCATGGACTTAGAGGCAGATACTAACCTAGAACATTTATCGTGCATGGAGACATCAGAGTCATAATCCTCAAGAAACTCATCTAACTCAATAGAGGCAACAAGAGCTATATTCTCCTCATCATGATCGGAGAATTGCTTGGAATCACTATCACTCCAAGACATCTTAAAGGCTTTGTGGGATTTATTCTTCCTACTCAGACATTCAACAGCTCTATGTCCAACACCACCACACTCATAGCACTTATCACCTTTCTGAAAGGGTTTAGGCTTGGGATTCCTACTGCCTGTGGTATCACTAGGTTTAGGATTCCTAGAAGCCGAACCTTGGGAGGGATTACGACCAACAGGGAAAGACCTTCTCTTCCTAAGCAACTTATCAAACTGTTTAGTTAGGTAGACAATCTCATCCAAACTATCCTCAAGAACCTTAGGTTCCTTTTCTTTCTCATCTACCTCATTGACAGTGGATAAGGCTATGGTCTTTTCCTTCCTAGACTTCTTTCTTTTAGACTCGAAAACTTTCAGGTTTCCTACCAATTCAAGGAATAGGTGTCTAGATTCTGGGCTTCTTCTATGGCAATTTGCTTAGCCTCATAACTAGGAGGGAAAGCACGGAGGAATTTTTTGACAATCTTATGGGAGGGAATGGGGTCATCCAATCCTTGACTTTGGTTTGTGATACTAAGAAGACGACCATGAAACTCATCTATACTCTCATCCTCACGCATAGACATTTCTTCAAACTCTAGGAACAAGCTCTGGAGTTTCTGAGCCTTTACCTTAGTGTTACCCTCATAGGTAGTGGCTAAGGTATCCCAAGCATTCTTAGCGGTAGGACAAGTGATGATCCTTTTCCGCTCCTTTTCAGATAGTGCAGAAAAAAGGTTGTTAAGAGCTTTGGTGTTCATTCTAAAATCACCTTTTTCAATGTCATCCCATTCGGATTTGGGTTTCTGCATTAATATGGCAGAACCCTCATTCATGGGTTTCATACGGTATTTCCAACCCTCTTCGACCATAGTCCATTGTCTCGCACCATCTTGGGAGATAAGGAAAGCGGTCATCATTACCTTCCACTGAGAATAGTCCGTTCCATCAAAGAATGGTGGAGTATTCACAGGGGTAGGGCCTCTACCATGGTCCATTCTCGGGACGCAGAGGGATCTCACTAGCTAGGCTAGCGACCCGCTCTGATACCACTTGAAGGTCTTAGAGGGGGGTGAATAGGCCCTGACAACTTTTTTGCTCTATCCCGCACACAAGGATAGCAAATATTGTGCTATCATGTTTGCTGTGAGACTAAGTTGTATAAATAAAAAGGCAAGTACTGAAAGTAAAAGATATAACACCAATACATTTTTTATACGCATAAACCCTGCAACCAGGGAGAAAAACTGCGTGCCTCTAACTCTTGAGAGACAAACTATTCCACTATTGTAAAGACACTTCTTACAAGACTCACAACTCAGAGGATGGCACAACACCTAGCCATACTGCCTAGTCTAACTACTAGCACTCAACTGAACTTGCTCTCTTGTCACTTAAGTGTTTTACACATAGCACGAATCTAAGTTTTTATGCAGAATTCAACTAACACCTTTAGCTAATTCTCAAAGACAACTTCGCCGGGGTTGTTGTATCACCTAGACAGATCTCAAGGTATGCAAATATACAATGATATGAGTTGAAAAGGTTTTGGTGCTCAGCTCTAAGATTTACAGTCACGTGAAAGACTTAGAGATAAATGAGCAGTTAGAAAAATGCTAGACTCAATGGAAGAAAACAAACAAGACTATTTTCAACAACCAAAGAGAAAGAGAGGTCTTGCTCTCTATTTATAAGCAAAGTGCACAGTTATGAGGAAGCAAGCACGTTTGCCACATCAACAAGATTCTTTTGGACTCTAGCTGCTTGTCTGAAATACTAGGACAGATAGGACCCTATGGATCCTTCCACTCACAAGACAAAAGCTGAGAATAGACTTTCCTAGGAAAGACTAAAGCCAAAAGGATAAGACAAAAGGTTTAGGGAAAACTAGATCAGATTTAGTCAAGCATAAAGACTCTACAAAATCACTTTACCTAAGAGGACACTTAGGACAGCTGATAGCTTGGGCGGTACATCACATGGGCAGCTGCTAACTTGGTTTGTGTTCACAAAACCCAGCTGGTCACTAAAGGCTCAAGTTATGTGGTCACGGGTTGGTTTGCCACACCACCCTAGACTAACTTGGAGCTCAAGACGAATAGACTAATGTTTTGCTAAAAGGTATTTGAAATTCAAACACTTAAAAACTGAAGCAAATACATTTGAATATGCACATGGTCAGACCTAGTAGATAGAACAGATACAACATAGATATCCGTCTAATCGGGATGGCAAGCACGGCTGCCATCCTTAGTGAATGAATGAGATGCACATGCATGAACTACCTGATGCACATGAGATCTGTCAGGTTCTTCATTCTTCACTTGAGCAGTCCTTGCTACCAGGCTACAACATGTAGCATGTATCCTTGTGTTTTGATCATAAAAGGATAGCCAACAATTCTTGTACCAACCTTGTGACTTTTCGCAAGTGAGCTTGATGGACTGGTCATAGCAAATCTTTTATAAGTGCTGTTTTAACCTAGCTAGTTTCTAGCTTTCTTGGTGGCTCTGGGTGAAATTAATGTTTGAAATGCTTCAATGAAGGAGGACTCACGCCTCTCTAATCCTAATGGATATGTGTTATGTAAGGCAGCCAGTGAATATTTTTCGAGCACATATTTTGTTTTTGGTTCTATTATGTGTCAAATTTGGTCATTTGGGTACATATTTAGCAACCATTCAGCTTCCAGTGCATTGCGTCGCATAATTGTAACTTGGTTGGTGAAGCTATATTGGGACTCAAAGAGCTATTAGCCTTTGCCCTTTGGTGTTGTACGTGTAGTTTTGCCCTCTATTTTGGTGGTGTGGGAAGAAGGAACAGAATAAGTTTCTCAGACAAGGAAGACGAGTTGGCCTCTACTTGAGATAGAATTAGATTTCTTGGTAGTTTATGAGTGTTAATATGGGTGACATGATGGAAGTGTAGGTATAGCCGTATAGGTTGAAGGACCAAAATTATCAATGTTTCCAACTAGCTAGAACGTTGTGTATTACAGAAAAAGGCATGGCTATATATTGTGATGTAGAAAACTTTGGTATGGATTAATCATTAATAATATCGAAGAGGAGTTCTGATGGACTATTAATAGTCCTCATCCTTTCAATTCCGGAAGAGGATCCAAACTAGTTTTGATCAGTCAGAGAGGATCTTTGGCGCTTGTTCATGTTTCTTAGTTAATAAAGAAAGTTGAGATCGATATGGTTATACAAAGAAAACAAGTACTGGGCAACAAGATTACAGCATGAATTTAGGTTGTTCCGGTTGCTATACTACGTATTCATCTGTAGTCGCTTGGAAGCATATCACATACATCGAGATCACATCTCTACTGTGGTCTATTTGAGAAACAAATCCTTAGCTTACGGCTGATAGTACCAATCTTTCTACAGTAGCGCTAATCAGTTTCGGAAAATGTGAACCTTCATGGTGTTTTCTTTCACGAGCTCAAAGATGCAGATATCACCAACCTGGAGTAGGTTAGCCTTTCTAAAGGAAGACCACCCTCCAGACAACATCATTGTATCAGCGCAAGTAATAAGCGTCACTGTGAATTTTCCCTTTGACGTCACCAGGAAAATGTTATCATATTTTCTTGAAGGAAACATTTTCTTGTAGAAGTGTGTGGGGATTGCCTGCATCAGTGAAAACCAATGAGAGAGAGAGCCAAAAAGTTTATATTTGCAGCTTAAGGTTTATAGTTGATAGTGATACTAAAGAAAATCAAATGCAGAATAGAAGAGGCCTGGTTAATGTTACTTACCACCATCCTCGATTTTTTAAGAACTTTTGTAAACCAAGGAAATTTGGATTTGAAAGCTACAGCAGCTGCACAACTTGGAAGGTGTTCACCTGCAGTTTCAGGTGCAAAATAAAGCATAGCAGAGATGAGTTATGGGTTCCGGTAGTAATATTTGTTTAAACAACTTCTTAAACCTAACAACTTAAGCTATGTAGCTAACTGGCCAACTATGTTTATGACCGCAACAATGTTGTAATGCCTAAATTGAATACCTTTGGATTTAAGCCCCTTAGCAGCTTCCGCAACCAAGTCATATCGATGATGACCTGCAGCTTCACAACACACATACATTAGCAGAGACGTGATTTAATCCAAGTAGCAATATGTTTTAAACAACATCACGTTACACTGAAGTTATTACCTGTTGGTGGTCTTGCCAAAGGCCTTTTAGAACTGTCTGAAAAGGTGGATGATTCACATGTTCTGAGGTCGGCAACATTCACTCTTTCGACACAGTTCTTGTCAAAAATATTAATGGTGAAATGCATATGTTTGTCATACCTAAACACTAAGAACTCAGAATCACCTAGGGCGTTATCTCTTAAAAACTCCTGCCAGCCATCCTTCAAATATATGTCCCTTCCTGTTTTACTTACTATAACAGTCCAGGAAGATTCTGATGAATTCTTCAATTTCAAGATTGCTCTCTTAGTGAGTTCATGTGATACATGCTTCCGAAACGCAGGTGGGATTCTCTTAAAGATGCAAGTACAGAGGAAAAAAAATTAAAATTTCAGGTCACTGAGGATAAAGCATTGGCAGATAACAAAAAGGATTAATTACAAAAGAGACCCCGAACTATGAGGTCGTTTTCATTTTCATATCCAAGTATCAAAATCTTACGTTTACATACCTGAAGTTTCTACCGTTTGACAACTTAGTACCTCCGTCAATCACACTGTTAAATTGAGACGTTTTCTGCTGACATGGCATTTCTAGGACCCACAAATGTTAGCTTTCAATAAAGTTTCAAGAGTAATTCCATATATTTCACTCTCACTATTTTCATCTGATTCAAATCGGGCATATCATCGTCTTCAAGCTCCAAATCCCAGAGGGGAATCGACGGTGAACCACGCCTTGGTGAATGATGGGCCAAACCCAAAACCTAGTCATCGGAATCCGACGACCTAAACGCGGTTGGCAGAGCGCCGGCTGCACCGTCGTTGACTCCATCGTCTTCAACATCTGGTGGACTTCCTAGCCGGCTTTCTTCTTGGCAGCGAAACCCAAGCCTGCAGCCAAAATGGTTTGGTACTCAATCTTCCACATGGACGCATGGTTACTGATATCTCATGAAGCTCAGAGAACCCTCCTCCATCACAGATCACCCAGAGCAAATGACTCCAGGAAAAGAGTGAGACGTCATCCCTAACCCCTACTTTTGCCAAGTTCTTACCTGGTTTTGTTAAGGGAGTTTATACATAGTATGATATCATATCACTTCTCTCTTATAAAGATAGTCTTGGGTTTGTGTGTTGTCTTGAATTGGCTCTTTGAAAACTAAAGAACTAAGCTTAATATTATCTGAATGCAATCACATATATAGCAGAGTCGTACCTGAATGGATTAGAGGGTTAGGGTGATTTTGATCAGCGATTAAGACGAGTGTGAGGTTGAGGCTGGATTTTTGTCTCCCCCTTGGGTTTGCTTCTTGTCAAATCCAGTTATTGGATCTAATTATGTGTGTTAGAAGTAAAATTCTGGGTTAATCTATTTTAAGGGTTTATTAAGAATTAACCCAGTTTTTAAGAATGAGTGGAGTGGCTAATGAGGAATATTGTGTGAGAAGTACAGTGGGTGGCAAATAATGGGAGCCTGGGAGGGAAGCAAGATCAGCCAACCTTGTAGCATGTAGAGCAGTAGAGGGGAAAGAGAGTGAAATATATTATAGAAAGAAACGGTGAGAGTGAAATAGAGTCGGACAAATAGTGAGAGTGAAATATACGGAATTACCTTTGAAACTTTACTGAAAGCTGATATTTGTGGAAAACGTCTCAATTTACCAGTGTGATTGAGGGAGGTACTAAGTTGTCAAACGACAGAAATTTCGAGTACGTAAACGCAAGATTTTGATAGTTGGGTATAAAAATAAAAACGACCTCATAGTTCGGGGTTTCTTTTTGTAATTAATCTTAACAAAAAAAGACTCAACAGAGAATAATAATTTTGAGCAAGAAGCAACTTCATATGACTATAGAGATCCTATATAAATTAGACAAATACTACGAGATTTGAAACATCAATCATGTACCATCATATAACCATAAACGATTTGCTATCTAAAGAAATCTATTCCTCTTCCAGATGTACTATCATAGTGCATATTAAAAAGTAAAAGACTAGCTAGCCAAGCAGGAAGCTATCAGAAAGGAATAGAGGACTTATACAAATATCATGAGTTAACAGCCAAGTATTAGCTAAAGTATATCATAAGTCATAACTGTGTGTTTCATGATCACCAAAAAGATAAAGAAGTCTTTATATTCAAACAGACAGTATGCTGCACATTTACTGAAATCAAATGCCAAGTACCTCCATGACATGCTAGAAACTAAGCATGCTTACAACATCAAGCATAGGAAACAATAAAAACTTGTTTACTAAACAAGAGAAAATCCCTCTTAAGTAAAGTATTTTTCACCCATGAAACAGTAGCAAAATCATGCACCAGTTATTTTGTAGGAATTCCTGATATTGTGTCCTAGATCATAATCAAATATGTTTTTGCACAACCGCAAAACAGAGAAACCAAGACACACACAGACACACAGACATATTCTTACATAAATGATCCGGTGATACCGAAACAGCAATAATATTCAGAGCAGGATTCATGAAGTTGAAGAGATGGTAGGGCTTGAAATCACTTACTAAATGCTCATTGTTGAATCCAGGCTTTATGATCTTGAAGAAGGTAGGCCCATTTTCCTCCTCCTCCTCAACACCACCAACATGAAATGGAAGGGATGTGGATGCTCTTCTCGCCATTGTTTCTTCCAACTAGCTAGCTAGAGCTTCTCTGAAAATGGGGGAGCAAAGAAATGGCTCAAAGACTCAGACATTCACTCAACTGTATTCACATTGCAGACAGTAAAGAGGAAGCAAAACACAATATAGAGGGCAAGTTCTACTCACATTGGCTATATATATCAACGGTCCAGATTGCATCAATTGCAGAGCAGGAGGCAATGAATGTGGCTTGTAAAGAAACAAGTATGACGCCATTTTCATCAGAACAAGCTCCTCAGGGATATCACAATAGTAGTATAAAGCAATTAAAGAAGCAAGCTCAGCTGATGACCATCGTCAGAGTGATACTGCTTCTGTAAATCTGTAATGAAGACATTTAAGAAACCCCCAGATTGGTCGTTGGCCTTTCTTGTTGAAGAGTAAAGACTAAAGCTTCGTTCCCAAGAGGAGGAGATGATGGATTTTAGTTTGATCGGAGACTGAAAATTCTTGTATACACCAAGGTGCAAGTGAACCAAGTATTTTATTAGGAAATCTCAACCATTGACATTTATACTTAACTTTTTATTTAAATTATTAAATAGTGTGATAAATGTAATCCAACGGTCTATTCATCATGGTTTAAGTGCAGCTCGGTGGCGAGTAACACATTGGTGCATTATAATCTTATACACATACATATATTAAGCAGATATTTAATCTCTTGAAGTATTTTAATTACCCACACTTATGAGATGATGCCTCTTTGACGTTACTATATATCCCAAATTTAATTGCTCATTCTACTCTCAAATGACAACTTCGTTTTCACAGGCTACAAATGGGTTAAATACCATAGCAATTGTAGTTGTAAGAAACTCTCCCTTGGTCTGAAGCTAGGAAACTAGGTAATGGCTATAGATTCTGAGGGTAGGAAAACCCATTGTCTAGCAATACACTCATTCAACAATAGGTATTCTGAGCACAATGAAACATGTGTACAAATTACAAAATGGATTATGGGAAGTTTGTACATCAGATATTCATCTGCTAGCTCATAGAGTAGTTTGATAGAGTTAAGCTCCTGGAGAATGGAAGTCCCTTCTAGCCACTTCCATCAAGTTGTCCAAGAGACATAAGATGTGTCATGTATTGCTGCAAACATGTCAGTAAAAACGTATAAAGCAATGTTTACTTCCGAATGATTGAATTCCATGGAACATTACATAGTTCACTTGACAAAAATCATCACTGTGGTGGAGGAAGCGGCTTAAGAAGCATATATATAAATGGACAAGAAAATAAGGTGGGGAGCAAATTTGTATCCAATGGACAAGAACATATGAATAGTTAAAACCAAGAATATATACTACACTTGTAACTTATATGAATGCTAGCTTATGCAATTTTTCCATGGATAATGAATCAGTAGAGGTTAATTCTGCATGGTTGACTTAGGCTTCCTAGCTTCATGCAGGCTTTATGGTCCTCACTATTAGTCTATTGTGTTGAATAGTTTGGTACAGATCAATGCCGCTGGCACGTTTAATAGCAAGGATTGGCCTAATCTCCTTTGTTGTTTATATCTCTTGGTATATATCGTATCTTTTTTATCATCTAATAAAAGAAATCACACCCCAAAAACTTCTAGTAGCGTTTGCTCTTTAAAGTTTAAACAAACTGTTTCTGCACAATCTCGGAGAGGGCTTGCAGAAGCTGATGGTGGGTTATTCTCCTCTGGGGGCCTGCAACAACAAAGGCGACCGGGATGTTCCGGTCTTTCCTCCTCCGAAGCTTTAGTCAGTCTCTTGGTGAATATATTTGATGAGGTTAGTTAATCATACCTGACAAGCTGGTGGTTGGCCCATATTTATGGCCCAGGGTGGGTTCTCTTCTCTACTTGGAAACCGATGTGGGACAATTGCCTCTGCTGTTACTTCGAATGCCCAACTCCCTTATGCCTTCTGGAACCGTTCCCGGCCCAATGCCGCCAACAAGGTCGGGCCCGGCCCATACACAAGGACGGGAACCCGAAGGTGGGCTCGACTGTCTTGACCGTGGGGTGCTGGTGTTTGCTGGTTTACGGGCTTGGGAGGTTGTTTTATGCACAACCGACTACAAGTCCCCCCAAGTTCCCGTTCAAGACACATCTTGAGTGGGGACTTGCTAAAATAAGCTCGTAGACTAGTATATGATTTTGGATGGGTCCCGCCCATAGTTCCCCCAAGTCCGGACTCATGACGTGAGTTTGAACGGGTGTTGCGAATTCGGGGTCTACTTTTCTTGTTTTCTCCGCTCAGGACTAACATTTACCGGGCGAGATGTGGAGTGCAAGGATTGGAATTGTCGTGCGGGCTGAGAAGTTCGCTCCGCGGATATGGACCATCTCGGTGACATACGCGAGATGGATCTTGTACCTAGGTGTTACATGCAAGGTGGATCTTGTACCTGGCCAACTGTGTTATGATCTCGGTGACACGCGAGATGGGTCTCTAACCTCGGTGCCCCGCCAACTAAAACATCCTTTTACGACCATCCGGGTGTTACATTTTCCATGGACAAAGGTAGCGAGCCCTATCCATATCCTGTGTTACTACTCGAGTGACGGGGTGTTGACGCCGTCTGTGGGTTATCAAGCCACTTGCTCCGTTTTTAAAGGGAAGATATAAAATTCATCTTTCGGTTGATTACTTATGTCGATTGGTGGAGTTCAGCCAAGGTTTTTTTTTATTTACTTTGTACGATCTCGGTGGCTCTCACCCGAGATGGATCTTACACTTGGTCTTATGGTCTCGGTGATATTCACCCGAGATGGGTCTGGCACTTGTGATCTCGGTGACTCTCACCCGAGATGGGTCTTACTCTTGGTCATATGGTCTCGGTGGCATTCACCCGAGACGGGTCTTGCACTTGTGATCTCGGTGACTCTCACCCGAGATGGGTCTTACTCTTGGGGTTTGTGCGTTGCTATGGTAGGGGCATTAAATGCATGTTCGCCAGATGTCGCGATATTCCTGGTGATGACTGCCAAGCAATTAATGCACGTCGCTTCATTTTTTCCTTCTTCAAGAAGCTACGGTGGTGTAAGCCACGTGACATCATCCTGCGGTTTGATCGGATGGCTAGGGGTGACTCGTTTTGTTTATTGTGTTTTTTAATGCGTCAGTTCGTGGATCGAGGCGACTGCTCACTGGATCGGTATAAACGCTTCCCCCCCCTTTTTGTCTTCACTTATTCTCACTCTCTCACTCTCTGTTCACTCGGTTTCTCTCTGTGTTTCTCTGCTTTTTGCTTCTCTTTCGGTTCTCTACCTTCGCCGCGTCCTGTCGCTCTGCCGCCGCCGATCCTACGATTGCGAGGTGTTACCGGACCTCTGAGCTTCCGGTGTTGCTACTGCGTCGACAATCTCGTAAGTTTCTGCTCTATGTTTGCTTCGTTCAGCTGTACTTTGTCTAGGCCTCTGCGCTGTGTTGCTTGTGTGTTTTTGGGTAGAACTGGGGATGTTAGCGTTCTATGGATTTCTGGGTGGAACCTGTGTTAACTTTAAATTAATGTGTACTCCCGGCGGCGCGTACTGATAGATTTTAGGGTTTGTTATGCTAGGGTAGATGGACTCCCGAAGTTCGACCTATCTAAGCGGGGCGAGTACATCCTCTCGGCCGATAGTGGACAACGACGAGAGGATGGAAGAGTACACTAGTCGACCATCCCGCCCGGGTGAATCATCTTCGACGAGGCCTGTAGAAGTACCCAAAGGTATACCCGCCTGAGATGTCGATTGGTCCGCCGGGGTTTTCCATGGCGTCCCGATTACCAATGTCGCAAGCTCGGTAAAGCGATATATCTTGGAGGATGGCACCGTGTGGGACGAGCCCCGGGGGTAGCATGTCTCCGGCCGAGATAGAACAATTCCGCGAAAACTGGGGGATCCCGTCCGCGGTTACCCTGCACGGCTTGTACGAGGGCGAGCTGGCGTGCTGTCCGAGAGACGGTTTCGTGGCGGTGCATGAGCATATGTTTAGGAACGGTTTCTCCCTCCCGCTTCCTCAGTGCGTGCAGTACCTGCTGAGCATGCTTCAGCTTGCACCTGGGCAGAGTCCCCCCAACCAATGGCGCCAGTTGTTGTCTCTATGTTGTATGTATTACTTGTCCGAGATGGGTTGGCCGACCATTAATGAATTCCGCGCCATGTACCGCCTTTTGTACTCGAAGAAGCGGAACTGCCGAGGGTGTGTTTCGTTTGCTGCCCGGGATTACTTGCCTCCCTTCACTGATCTCCCGACGTCCATAAATAAGCACTGGCGTGGAAAGGTCGTGCTAGCCGGCGGTCGATGGCAAAAAAACTGTCTGTTTCTGCAAGATCCCGCAGGCTGTATAAGGACATAATTGAATGAGAACACATACAAGGACAACATTTATAGTGGTTCACCATGCCTCGGAGGACATGGCTACGTCCACTTAAGATTCCACTATCATGGCCAATAGGCCTTTGGTGTTACAAGAGTTCTCCGGGATGGAGTGATAATCACTCCCCGGGAGATAGAGATGGGGAAGTCGGATCCTATTCTACACAGGGGGAGCCTTCCTTTTATAGATAAGGAAGGTTCCCTCACATTATATTTCTCCGATGTGGGACTGATTACACATATACTGTTTCTTGGTGTCTTCTTGTGGAGCTTGGAGAAGCATCTTCCCGTTGCTGCATTGATGATCCTTCGCTGTGGCGAGGTAGCCTACATGTTGGTCTACAAGTTTCATGACTGGTCTATGGGCAGAGAAGGTAGTTTCATGACTACCGACAACACTGTCCGACATACGTTGTGCCCAACCGGTTTAGATATATTCGGGAGCAGTCTTTCTCACTGTCAGAGATCAAGAAGCGACGTATCGGGCGGATATATGCGGCCTGGCCTTCGGATGAGGATCGAAGCTCGTACAACCTAACCCGGTGGGCTGTCCTAGTGCATTGTGAACTCGGCCGTATGCCTGGTGGGGTTTCAAATTAGCGTTGCTTGTTTTCTGTTCTCGCTTTTCGTTGGCCTTTTATTATTGGTACCCGTGATCTTGACTGTTGGTTTTATTTTCAGCGAGAATACTCAGGCGAAAACACCGTGCGTCACACCCGAGTGATATGGAGTCTGACATGGATTTGCTGAGCAAACTCTTGGAGGTCGGGAAAAAGGCCTCCCGCACTGTGGTGGATCTTGCAGACGACACTGCCCGTGTATCGGATGAAGCTGTGCTTCTGGAGATACCCGACGAGAGATATGGGAAACCGCCTTCAGACAAAGAAGGGCCCGCCCAGACCGGTGACGTGGTCAACGTCCATTTGGGCGAGAAGAGGAAGAAATCGTCATCTAAGAAATCGAAGTCCCAGCGCGATGAAGGCGTGACTTTTATGGGATTGAGTGTCTCGGGCGCCTTGCCCTCTCGGAAGAAGCAGAAGGCTGCCAGTTCCTCGGCCGGGAACCCGATTTCAATGAGCGCTCTTGCTCCGGCACTTCCTCAAATGCGGAAGGCCCCCATCCGGCAGATCCTAGACGAGTATGGGTTTGCGGACGAAAAATTTGTCCGTGCCATGGTGGGCGACCTGAAGGGTATTGAGTTGGACCGGATCAAGGTCAGGTCCAGCACTCCTCAAGAGAACCGACAGTATGCCCGGGAGGCAATGATGAAGGTAATCTTCTCCCGATTATTGTTGTTGTTCTGTCACTGCTCGGGATGTTGAACTAACTTTATTTGCTTGCAGGCTCTCTTTGTTGTCTATGCTATTGACGCCAGTGAGGACTCCAACGAGATGAAAGAACGTCTGGCTAGTCTGAACGGCCAGATCAACTATCTCGGGGCGGAGCGGAAGAAAATGGAGAAGGACTTGGAGGTCGAAAGGAAGGAGAAATGCTCGTTGGCCGACAAGCTGGCTAAACTTAGCCTCCACACCAAAGAGCTGGAGGGAAAGGCTAAAAGGGTGATCGCTTTGGAGTGCGACATAAATGCGCTTCAGCGGGAGAACGCGAAGCTGCGGTCTGGCCTAAAGGAGAGGGACGACCAGATAACGGATCTGCAGAGCCAGATCCTCGCTCAAGACGAGCTTGCCGTTGCCCGGTTCAAAGAATCGGAGGAGCTGAAGGCTATGCTCAAAGCCGCCCGGGAGAGTGGCATTACCAAGAAATTCAGTGTCTGGAGCCGCCTTGGGTACCTAGACAAGAGAGGCCAAAGAGAGGGAGGCCAACTCTAGTGCCGCGGCCGAGAAAGAACCTGAGACAGGTGAGCCGTCCGGGGGAGTTGTTGAAAGAATTGGCGGAGAGGATGACTTGGCTGAATCGTCCGGGAACGAGGGAGAGGATCTCGGCCAGTCATAGGCTGTAATTTATTTTGGTCGCCCTTGCTTTTGTAAAACAATGGCCTCGTGCCGTATCCCGGTGATCACACATCCCGGTTGGTTTTGTAAATACCCATTGGTGGTATACCCCCGGCATCCCGGGTTTTAATTTATTATGCCTTGGCTAACCTTATTGCTTGCGTCGCCATGTTATATACAATTTGTATTATGCCTGTCCCGCTTGGTGTTACTGTGGGAATCCAATAATTTTGCCTCGAGGATGATTACTTATCCCCTTCACGTTACTCGGGATCGTATTGACTTATGCCTCCCGGCGGATTACCTATCATTAGAGTTTGAATTGAACTTTCCACTCGTAGATTCATTGAAAATGAATGGAGGCATCCTCTGGGATTGGGTGTTTCTTTTCTTCTCCCGGGAACAGTAATACTTACAACTGTACTTATTACAAAAATGGAATGGACCTCGGTCCTTCATACGAGGTAGAGTTTGAGGTGCTCCGTGTTCCAAGGCCGCCCGGTGACTACCCCATCCTGGTCCCGGAGAAAGAAAGTTGATGGGCTGACCTCTTCAATGATCTCGTACGGTCCTTCCCAGGTTGGGTCCAGGGCCGCCGTCTTTGTCATGATTGTCTTCATTACCCAGTCCCCCAGTCCCGATGTCCGGGTTCTGACCTTCCTATTGTAATGGCGTGCCACTCGCTGCTTATAGACCTGATTGTGCAAATTTGCTCTCTCCCTTCTTTCCTCGATGAGATCGATGTTTAATCAGAGGCCCTCCTCGTTGGTGGCGGCATCAAAGTTCTCCACCCTTCCCGATGGTATCAATGTCTCGATTGGCAAAACAACCTCCGTGCCAAAAGCCATATAAAAGGTGTTTCTCTCGTTGCTTCAGTTGTCGTGGTCCTGATTGCCCACAACACCTCTGGCAGCTTCTGCGCCCACAGACCCTTTGCGTCATCTAACTTCTTCTTCAGTAGTTTTTTCATGATTTTGTTAACTGCCTCCACCTGGCCGTTGGTTTGAGGGTGCGCCACTGAGGCGAAGACCATCTTAGTGCCCATGTCCTTCGCGAACTCAATGAGATGGTGATTGTTGAATTGCGTGCCATTGTCCGTGACAATTGTCTCCGGGACCCCGAATCGGCAATATATGTTTCTCATCAGGAAATTCTTCACACACTCGGTGGTTATTTTTCCCAAGGGCTCTGCCTCCACCCACTTGGTGCAGTAGTCAACGGCCACTATCACGTATTTGAACTGTCCGGATGCCATTGGCAGAATCCCAATGAGGTTAAGGCCCCACTGTGCGAAAGACCAAGGTGACAACAATATGGATAGAGCGATAGAAGGGGAGTGTATCTGCTTGAAAGCCTCTTCCTGTTCGGACCCCCACACTATCTCCTTACATCTCTGGTAACAGACAGAAGAAAGGGGCACACTTATCCGTGAGCCGTGACACAAACCTAGCCAGCGCAACGACCTTCCCGGCCAACGACTGCACCTGGTTCCTTAGCGTGGGTCTTTCCATATCTAAGATGGCCCTGATTTTCTCCGGGTTGGCTTCGATTCCTCGCCGGCTGATTATATGACCCAAGAACTTTCCTTTAACGAACCCGAAGATGCATTTTTGAGGGTTCAACCTCATCCCGAACCTCATTATGACTTCGAAGACCTTCTCAAGATGCCCTACATGCTCCTCGGCCTTTAGACTTTTAACCAGCATGTCATCGATATATACTTCCATTATGTTCCCAAGGTACTCGGCGAACATGACATTCATCAGCCGCTGGTAAGTTGCTCCCGCATTCTTCAGCCCGAAAGCCAGTACCTTGTAGCAATACAAGCCCTTGTCGGTCGTGAAAGCCGTGTGTTCCTCATCCCCTGGATCCATCCGGATTTAATTATAGCCAGCGTAGGCGTCCATGAAGCTTATGAGGTCAAACCCGGACGTGGAGTCCACTAGCTGATCGATGCGCGGGAGCGGGAAGCTATCCTTTGGGCATGCCCTGTTGAGATTCGAGTAGTCCACGCACATCCTCCATTGCCCAGTTGACTGCTTTGGAACCATGACCACGTTGGCCAGCCACTAGGGGTATTTAACTTCCCTGATGAACCCGATGTCTATTAGCTTGTGCACCTCCCCCTTCATTGCTTCATACTTTTCTGGCTTAAATGTCCTCCGCTTTTGCCGCACGGGAGAGAAGCCGTCCTGGATTCCTAGCCTATGTGTTATGATGCCGCTTGATATCATGGGCAAGTCTCTGTAAGTCCAGGCAAACGCCCCGCTGTTTCTCTTTAGGAAGTCGATCAAGGCCGCCCGCACCTCGGGTGAATGCCCCGTCCCGATGGTCAACTTGCGATCCGGGAACTCTTCTGAGATTGATACCGCTTATGTTTCGTCTACTAATCCCGGACGCTCCTCATCTGAGTCGGCATCATCTCTGGGGTCCTTGTAAGGGTCTGAGGGTGATGCCATGGGCTGGCTGGCCGACAGGACCTCTGACCTTCTCCTCCCGTTGTCGATCGCATAGCAGCTCCTTGCCGCCCCCTTGTCGCCCCGGATAGTAATGATTCATGTTGGGGTAGGGAGCTTCATCATCAGCATATGGCCGGCAACAAATGACTTCAACTTCCACAAAGCCGGTCTTCCCAAGATCCCGTTGTAAGACTATTCACAATCAACTACGATAAACTCGACTATTGCTCGGGCGACCCCCTCCCGTCCTTCCAAGCTTACTCCAAAGCTGTCCAAACCGAGAGGTTGAACAACATCTCCCGTGAAGCTAATCAGCGGCTCATGATCTTGGAGCAACTTATTGCTTCCTCGATGAAGTCCTTTCCAGGCACTCCTGAACAATACGTTGACTGAGGCTCCCGTATCAATGAGGATCTTCTTCGTGATATAGTGATCGAGCTGCAACGTTATCAGGAATGGATCCTCGTGCTGCCTAATTCCATCCTCTTCCTCTTCCAGGAAGGTTACAGACTTCCAACCAGCGGTTACCCGCTGAGTGTTACTACCAAAGGTGTAGACTTCCCTGCCATCCCGTTGTCCCGTACATTACTTTTTTGCCTTGTTGCTCCTGTGATCTATACGGGACCCGCCAAGGATGGTGTTGATTGTTCCATATACCTCGATTGCGCTCGCGTTCCTCGGCCCGAGTACATACTGCTGCAATTTTCCTTCTTTTACCCAGCGCTCTACCGCTCTTTTCAACTTTATACAACTGTTAATGTTATGGCTCGCCTCTCCGTGGTATCCGCAAAATTTTCCTGTGTCTTCCTTGGTGAGCCAAGACTGTGGAGACTTTCGGGCCGGGGGGGGGGGGCGGAATGGCGGTCTTATTCTTGTTCCATATCGCCTTGTAAGTGGCGTTGAGTGCCGAGAAATGTTTCGTGCCTGCCGACACCGTTCTCGCATACCCGGTATCTTGGTAGGATCCTTTGGCTTTCCCTTGCGCGCTAGGCTGCTTCCCCGCTTTCCCCTAGTTTCTTTCCCTGTGCCTCTTTCCAACCGGGCCCGCGTCCGGTTCCCGCTCTCCCTTCCATGCTCTAACCTCTCGGATCGCCTGCATCGGGGACCCACCGTCTCTCCCTTCGTCTTTCCTTTTCCCGGCCGAGGTTCCCCCATAAGTATCATGGTCCGCTTGTGCATGCCGGATTGCCATGTCCATAAGCTCGTCGTAGCCTTGTGGATTTTCGATTTTTACCGCATATAAAAACTTTCGGGGCAGCAATCCTTGAATAAATGCCACCTCCGCAACCTTCTTGTCGAAGCTCCGGACCCTGGCCGTGGCTCCCTGCCATCGGTTCATGAAAGCTTTCAAGCCTTCTCCCTTATCTTGCTTTACTTTGAACAATTGGGCGGGGTTTTGCCCATTCGTCCGTAAAATGAATCTATTAACAAACTTGTCTGCCATCTCTTGGAAGCGGTCGACCGAGTTCGATGAGAGTTTGTAGAACCAGCTTAGCGCTTCCCCTGCTAACGTTTCCTGGAACATATTGCAGCATACTGCATCTGAGTATCCTTTAGCGTTCGTGTGGGACATGAAACTATCGAGAAAGAGCTGGGGGTCACGATCCCCATTGTAGCTGAGTTTTAGTGGCTTGGCTGCGTTTGGCCGGACGGATCGGGTGACCGCTCTCGTGAATGGTCCCGCTCTTTCCTCGAAACTCGCACGGGTCGGGTTACGCATTCCCCTTCTCTCGGTGTCCGAGATTCAGTCTGCCAGACTCGCCACAATGTCCCTGATTGCTCTTAAGGTTTCTTCCAATTCTCTGTGCCTTCCAGTTTGGACTTCCGGGATTGGCTCGGGCAAGGGCGGTGGTCCCTCGTTCCGCATCTCGTCCGGGAACAGGTTCATCCCTATGTGCACGGTCCTACGGTTCGTTCCCACCGAGGTGCCTGTCTGCCGGGACGTGGCCGCCCGATCCAACTCACCCGCCCTATCCAATGCCTCCCGGTGCTCAACCCCTCTGGCTAGCGCTCTCATGAGGGTGACATTATCTTGTTCCAACCTGCGCTCCCTCCCGGAGGCCTCTCCCCGATCCCTAGCACTTTGCTGCTCTAGACGGGTGATTTGGGTCCTCATGTCTTCCAACATTTTCGCCACCTCCTGGGGATTGAGATCCCGCGGCACATATTCTGGTGTCCCATCCCGCAGGTCTCTCCCCGTAATTCCTGAACTCCCCCCTCCTGACTCCGGGGTCCGTCCATATGTCACCTCCCTTCGCCCTTCATGTCCCGCTTCCTGGTCTTGCTACTCGGTTAACTCAGCCATTGAGTCACACTGGCACTTTTAGTAAGAATTCCCACAGACGGCGGAAAATGTTTCTGCACAATCCCGGAGGAGGCTTGCAGAAGCTGATGGTGAGTTATCCTCTTCTGGGGGCCTGCAACAACAAAGGCGACCGGGATGTTCCGGTCTTTCCTCCTCCGAAGCTTTAGTCAGTCTCTTGGTGAATATATTTGATGAGGTTAGTTAATCATACCTGACAAGCTGGTGGTTGAGCCATATTTATGGCCCAGGGTGGGTTCTCTTCTCTACTTGGAAACCGATGTGGGATAATTGCCTCTGCTGTTACTTTGAGTGCCCAACTCCCTTATGCCTTCTGGAACCGTTCTCGGCCCAATGCCGCCAACGAGGTCGGGCCCGGCCCATACACACGGACGGGAACCCCAAGGTGGGCTCGGCTGTCTTGACCTGGGGTGCTGGTGCTTGCTGGTTTACAGGCTTGGGAGGTTGTTTTATGCACAACCGACTACACAAACTATCGGAAAAAAAATGCCTAACAAATCCAATAATACAAAATCGTGACGATTGCAAGAAAGTCGATTGCAACATCATAAGGATAAAGTCGATTGCAAGACACATGTTATTACACGACGGTGATGTCTCACGAATGCAACTTCATCTCACGGCGGCGACGGCGACGGTGTTCCTTTTTCATGTCCTTCCTGCAACTGTGAAGGAAAGTTTGGGCTAGATTAACTGTTTTTTGTTAAGGTTTAATTTCTTTTTAGGCTTTGGGATGCTTTTTAGTTTATAGTTTTCTAGTACAATAAGTTCATTTCATTAGGACTCTAAGCACTTTTTGTGCCTCATGACGTCTTGGCGTTATGAGTCTATCTTTCTTTTAGTCTTTTTCTAGTTTTCTAGATGGGATCTTAGCCTATAATAGCCTATGATCTATTTGCTATTAGATTATAGGCTCCTTGTGAGCCGAAATTTGTAATAAGGATGCAACCCTCATATGGATCAGATGATTTTGTTTGTCCTCTGTACGCATGGCAACAGATCTATTCGTATTGTACCCTCTACTTTAATAATAATGACAAAATTGTCTTTGAGTTAAAAAAAATTATCAGTAATAAAAAAAAACACATGCATATATGGTTTATTCACTTTATTGCATTACAAGTTCCAGAAGAGATCGATCGACGATGTCCGTCCAGCTTCATTCCACTCTCAGTTGCCATCTAACGGCGGATTCCGATATACCGGAGATTCCTCTCCCGAGCAGTCTCGGTGGTCCGCCTGCTGGATCGTTTACTGCTGCTGCCGCTGCAGCAAGGCCAACAACAACTGCACGCCAACATATATAAGATCGAATGCACTCGGAATAACTGAAGTCGGATTCACAAGAAAAAACGTTACTCACATTGACAAGAGAGCGGTTGCAACAAAAACCGCGATGACTTCTACGATGCAGCCAGTCATATCGATCTGATTGATCTCTAGCTAGCTCTGTTTCTTAATCACTGAAACTAGCTAATGCAATATATATCTGCCTCCAATATTGTACACAATGCAATATGGATTTCTAAATGGATATATTTATAGGAAGGTTCTCGACCTTTAATTAACAGATATAAGAAGACTAAGAGAGAGGGCCGGGATCGGATCGAAGTCGTCGGTCGACTAGTTATTAAGCTACGAATTCTTTAATTCCGAATTTCCCGATCCATGATCCATCTGCTATTCTTATTAGAACCAAATGTTCGAACATAATTAGACCTAATATCCAACCCCATATATCCCTCTTTCGATCTATGCAGTTATGTGCTTATAGATTACCTCAGTCCTTGTCTTTCTTTCTTTAAACGAAAAAAAAATAATTGACAATACGCTAGTCAGTCATGCATGTTCTCCCCACGTAGAGAGAGAACATGCAATAGTTTTCGCCGGCTCAATCTGTTGGTAGGATACCAAAGTTGTAAGTTTTGAATTTTTGATAATTAAATCACATGGAGGCGTTGCTAATAATCGATATTGAAATAGATTAGATATGAATTCACATGAAAAATAGAAAAGAAGCGAGACATATACGTACGTATTGTTCTTTAATTAAATAAGACTTTCGTGACGAAATAATTAAAAACATGTATGAGAGCTACAATTTCGCATTATATAAATTAAAAACTAATGGGGACTTGACATGCATTTTCTGCTATAGGTGGGCGGCAAGTTCATTCTTTCTTCTAATGGTCGCCACGTACCTTGTGACAATAGTGTGAAACTATTTGGTAAGCATGTTACATTATGAGCGAGTTACCTATCGAGTTATCTTTTCATGATGTCATTGTTATGTCAAACAATATAACAATCGACAGAGTACTGGTTATTAGTTGGTGCCATTTGACATCATGCTCACAATCTAACCGTGGTCCATATAAGAGGCAATCCATATATAGCAGATGGTCTCTTGTTTATAGAATGAACAAATTTCTATGTTCAACTTGGGTGATCCTTCTCTAATTGCATGACATACACACAGGGGCGGAGCTATTATTAGGCCTGAAGGGATCCGAACTCTCTTAGAATTTGGAAAGTTTGAAGTTTAGTGTGTAATTTAGTTATTTATCATCAAAAATTGGTTAAATTTTATCATTAAACCCCCCAACGCCCCCCCCGGACCCCAAGAATTTCTCATAATCAATCAATTTAAATGACAAATCAATTATATTAAGAAATGTATTTATAGTTTCCCCCCACCCCAAGAATTTCTCATAATCAATCAATTTAAATGACAAATCAATTATATTAAGAAATGTATTTATAGTTTGATTGGTCTTTATGTCTTGACAATCGAAATAGGTAAGAAAGTTAATAAGAAATTAAATTACTACTAACAAAAATTTGTGAAGTAATAAATGAATAAATTACTATTTTCTTCCCTTGTATATTTTAAATTTTTTTACGAGTTAGGAGATGTATATAACAAAATTTTGCTTCATTTGAAGATTTTCAAGGTAATTTTTCTCTAAATTTTAACATACGTTCTAGTATATATATTTGAACCCCCCAAGCTTTAAATCCTGGCTCCGCCACTGGATACAAATGAAACAATTTACTATATTATTATTGATGATGGCGCCTTACTGTTTTTAAGAACAGTGTCAGGCTTGGGCTGCATCTCGCTTGGGCTTGGGCCTTTTCTTCCTGTGATATGTGTAATTCCCGTCTTTGCCCTCCTTAATCTCTTGCCAAGTGTCCTTTCGTGAATCTTCTTGCGTCTTCTTGCCATATCTCAGTGCCACAGAGAGAAACGAAGGTCCTATAAAAAGTTAAGGTTTTCATAATCGTTATTTACACAAACAATTCTGAATAGACAGATTTATGGTCCATTGGTTGATTTAATCTAATTCGGTACTTTAAAGATTATCAAATTCAATGAAACTTGGCAAAAGTGATATATGCATTAGGTTCTACAAACTGAATGGTGGAGATGTGGAAATATGACCGAAAAGTGAGTCAAATAAAGAACTTCACATTTTAATTTCAAAGTGAAGCTTCGCTTCGGATAGGAATTGATATATATATATATATATATATATATGAGGGCCCTTCCACTAAGGGATCTCTTTTGTTGACATATATGAGGGATGGGGGATTACACCAACTTTTCGATTATATTTTTGAATCTCTACCGTTTAGTTTGTTGGTCCTTATATACAGATCAATTCTGCAAATTTTCAGCCAATTTGGTGATCGTTAAGGTGTCGAACAAGATTAAATCAATGAACGAAGCAAATCTGCCAAACATGAACCGTTCATGCTTATAATTATAAATCGTAGTTTTGAATGCCTTAACGATTACTAAAATTTCTGAAAATTTGCAGAAGTGATCTACTCATATAGAACTACATATTGAACGGTGGAGATGTGATTTTGTGATCGAAAAGTTGGTGTAATCCCCCATCCCTTATATATGTCAAAAAAAAGGATCCCTTAGTGGAAGGGTCTTGTATATATGTGTGTGTGTGTGTGTGTGTGTGTGTGTGTGTGTGTTTTCTGCTCAAAATTTGTCTAAATTTGTGAAAACATTGTCGTTCTATAATTAATTGGGAGAGGTTACTGATAATTGTTATAAAAAATGGTATATGCAGTGGTTGATTTTTTAGCCTTCTATAACCACTTCCTGTCCAATGTGTGACTATTTCATTTTCTGCAGGTGAATGCTTATGAGGCCAAAAGTGACAGCAAATGTATTTTCTGCAAGTGAATGCATATGATTTGTATTTTCTTTTTTTCTTGCTATTATCAATTGCTAATGTTTTGTGTGTTTATTCTTATTGTCTGCATGTCTTATACGAAGGTGTGCTTACTCATTTGATCTTCTGCTGTTATTGTTCCTTCAATTGAGCAGCCAAAATGTCTTTCATTGAGTATGATATATTTAACAGAGAGCAGAAGAGGTAGATTTGTCAGTGTCAGGAATGAACTCTTATATTCTATGAAAAAATATATATAATTAAATTCAGTTTACCCCCATGAGGTTTGGGAGTAACTTCATGTTAATCCCTATACTTTCAATTTCATCAGTTTACCCCCCAAACTTTTGAATTTTCCTCAACCGTGACCAATGTCCTATCTTTTGTCCAAATCAGACGTTAACTGCTGATAATTTTAACCTTAAATGTGGGGCCCGTATCTAGAATTAACGGTCAATTCAAACGAAATATGAGAATTTGGGCATGGCAAACAGAAATTGAAGAGTTCAGGGGGTAAACTGATGAAATTAAAAGTGTAGGGACTAACAAGAAGTCACCCCCAAACCACAAGGGGGTAAACTGAATTTAATTCAAAAATATATATATGTGTTTTCTGCTCAAAATTTGTCTAAATTTTCACTTGTTGTTGACTGTGATACTCTATTTGGAATGTTCACTTTTCTACTACATAAGTGCATATAACCTTTACTAAATAATTTTGTGTATTGATTACAGGCAAGTGTTGGTACTTCTGGTGTAATACCCTATATTTTCATATTATTTTCCTTGTATAATTTCCATAATTAATGAATGATTATTTATGGAAATTCTTTAGTTTATGCGAAGTTGAAGTTTCGGGAGTAATTTTTAAGGTGCTTTGACTTTTAAGAGGCCCAAAAGTTGACTTTATTTTTTGTAAGTTATCTTCGAAAACTTCCTTCATAAAAGTTGTAGAGTTTGTCGATACGAGTTCGTAGACATGCGGCACGCCTGAAACGGAGGTAGTATGAGAAAGTTATCATCATAGGAAGTTAGTTTCCGAGTTTGGAAACTGTATAACTTAGGGCTGCCACTTGGTTTGGTAAATACCAAACCGATCGAAAACTAACCGAAAATTTATGATTTGGTAAACCGAATTTTGGTAATCGAAATCAAAAAAACCGAAACCGAGAAATACCGAAAAAGTTGGTTTGGTTTTTGGTAAATACCGAATTTACCGAAATTCTAATTATTTAAAGACTTATATTTCTAAAAACACACAGACTAATAATCTTATCTCATGTTTTCAATTGTATATACCATTTAGTAAAAACAAGACAATGAAGAGAAAAATTCAACTATACTTGGTAGTATTCGGGTCTCAATTAAAGCGATCAACTTTAATTCAATATTACTTGTTATATAAAAACGCTCTTACCTACCCGTTTTAGTCGATTCATCACACACACACATAGACAAACCCACTTAGATGACATGTAACCGCCCATGTAAAAATTTAGGAATGTTTTTACCTCTCTTGATGATAGGGCTCCCCATTGGAAGCACAAGCGTAAATAGGGTTAGCCGCCTTGATCAAGGTCAAAACATTATCAAAAATACCTAATTTTTCTACCATAGTCGTATTTCACTATATTGATCACATCATAGTTCACAAGGTTTTTGAAAATTTTGCTTCCTCTTTGTAGTTGGTTCACAAAGATGTACATATGCATATAACTTACTAAATAAGTTATACCACATTACCAGGCATATTGTGTCAAGACCCACCCCGAATTTCACCCTGAAACCCGAGGTAAGTCCTGTGGGGACCACCTCCAAGGAAAATTTACCGAAGGACTCAGCAAACCTCCCTTAAAAATGGACAACCCTAACCCGAAAAAAAATATAGAACACCCTCTTAACCCAAAATATTAAACTTCACTTTAATCCAAATAACTGAATAAAATAATACACAAATTATTTTTCCGAAATATTCAGAGCTACTACAGGAAAGAAAACGGAAGTAAAGAAAAACCTAATGAGTTTAAACAGATGACCTACTGGCGAACAGTAGTGCAGATGTGGGTGACTATGCCTCGGCGCCTCCTCCTAGACCCCACTCGAACTCTGCAGACTGGGCGATTAAAACAAAGGAAAAGCCCAGGGGAAAAATATTTAATCACGTCAGGGTGAGTGAACAAAAATAATCTGGACAACAACAAATATTTTCCCCAAGAAACACTTTCAAGGACTCGACTAGTTCTGGCTAGTCCCCAAATATTAAACAATACAGCCTCTCAGGCTAAATTATATATTTATATCAGTATGTATTCACACCCGTCTACTCCATGTATGCTATATATGAATAAGCTTGAAGGTAGATAGTCATACCAGGCTAGGACGCTCGCGTCTAACGCGCACGTCACCCCATAGTGGCATTTATCCTCAGTATGGGGGTGGGACCGGGTGGTATTTATACGTGTATACTCCCTGTACGAATTCTATGAATGAATCTAAAAACATAGAATGAACTCGGAAAGTAGAATGTCGTACAGGGCTAGACGCTGGCGTCTAACGCTCACGTCACCTCATAATGGCATTTTTCCTCATTATGAGGGGAGTACGTATTGCTAGCTAGCTTTCTCTCATATACATACTATATTCACAAACGTTAAATAAAGTGAGTAAAATCACTGAAATCCTCAACTCAGGATAAAATCCAACAAAGGACAATATTCAACAATAAAACATTATTTAAAAACAAAGTCCACTCACAACTTAGGCCTAAGCCTGACGTCGGCCGGAGGTCTCCTCTGCTCGAGCCTCCTCGTGTCCTGTTCCAATACATAAATAATTCCTCAAATAAAATCCCAACGTTCAAAGAAAATAGGCATAATTAAATAAGAGCTTCCCGCGCTCAACCATGCCTATCGTCCTAAAACCTAACTTCACTGCCAACCACAAATCTCCGTAAATTACCGACATCTTCAAAATCACCTTCCAACGTTCTAATCATCCAAAATAATCCAATGGCCGGATTTTAACTTATTAATCCGCCAAAAATACCAAACTTAACAAATTCCAAAACCTATCCAAAACTCCTCCATAAATTCGAAAACTCATTCCAATAAACTGCTCAAAATTTTCTCCACCAAAAACATTTTCTCGGCGGCGGCGGCTCCGCCGGCAGCGGCGGCCGGCGACCAGCTCCGACGACCTGCAATTGCCACCAAAATTTGACAGCACCTTCCTCTCAACCTCCTCTACAACATTCCTAACTACCACAAACTCCAATTCTAAGCCTAAACACATCAAACGAACACAAACACAATAAAAGCCCTAGAATTTCAAATACCGATTTCTCCTTACCTAGCTCGAGATGGAAGGAGCCCTTTGGAGGGATTGAAGCACGGGAGGAGGGCTTCCTTTTGAGCCAAGGCTCGCCGGATATGGCGGCCGGAGGAAGGAGTTCCAGCGAAAAGAAGTTTCCGGCAGTCGGAGCTTTCGGCGTCGATTCCTCCTTCACGGCGGCGCTAGGGAGGCTGCCACCGGTCTAGAAATGCAGCTGGGTTGGAGACCGATCGTTTGGGACCGGTGAGGCGGTCTGGCGCGGCCGGACGGCGGCGAACGGGCGGTCGGAAACTCGGCAGGGAGGAGGAACTCGGGTACGGGTGCGGGAGCGGAAGAGCGGAAGGAAAGGGAGAAAAGAAATGGGCTTGGCCCAACCGGTCCAACCCACTTTAAATCCAATCCAAAATTCAACACCCCAAAAAATAATACTCCAATAAAAATTACCTTTTACTAGCTAAAATTTACCATTTTTACCGTCGTCACATTTTCTTCCTTCGAATAATTCTTTCGAAATATTCGTCCCTCAATACACCTCTAGGGACTTTAGGACTATAAATTTAATGACGAAGACGATAAAATTCTTATTACCACAATGCTAGTAATTAAGGTAAAATTTAAGAGTCGGGGCGTGACATGTTGTGGTTCCAATGATTACAATTCACAAAATTAAAATTCGACCGTCTGATGTGATCATTATAGTATAATACAATTATGATAGAAAATTCAATTGTACTCAATAATGCTCAGGTCTTGATCAAAGCGGTCAACCATAATTTAACGTCACTTATTACACGAAAAAGCTTTTACTGCCCTTATGTGACTTATTTTGGTTGACTCTTCCACACACATACTTTCACATAGATGACACATAACTTGTTCATATAAAAATTTGGAAACATTTACATCCTGACTATTTCGGTAGAAAATTAAACCATACTCGATAATGTGTACTGAAATGATTATCTTTTGTATATGTATTATCAGACTCTAGAAACTCAAGTGATATTTAAATTTTATAGTTTTGTATTGTTTTGTTATATTTTGAAAATATATTTGTTATGAAGTTTGGTAATACCGAAAAACCGACATCCGAAGTTGGTAAGATTTATCTCATACCGAAGTTTTTGGTTTGGTAATTGAAAGTCATATTTCATTACCGAAAGCTTTGGTTTTGAAGTTGGTAACGCCCATTACCGATTCGAACCGACCGAGTGGCAGCCCTAGTATAACTAGAAAAATGTGGAGGAGTTATTTTTGGAAACCTAAATTCGGTGACACTTTCTCTCTCCTCCCTCTCTCGACGCACCCGACCTCCTCCCGCTCTCCTTTTTTCTCCGGCTGAGTTCTCCCTCATCCGGCCACCAAACCGGACGCCACCGGTCTCGTTCGGTCCGCACGGACCTCTTCTCCATTTCTAGAGTAGTCCCGCTCGCCGTATCGCCGCCTGGAAGCCACCACGGAGCGGCGGAGCTGCTGCGGTATCGCCGGAAAACAGGCGATTTCGGCGGCGTTTCCGGTGAGAGTTAGGTGAGTCTTGCTCCTCTCCTTCCTATGGTGATGTTTATACGTCTTTGGTCACCTGAAAACCAAGTTTGGCCGCCGGTTTTGCAGGTTTAGTTTTTGATTTCGTTTTAGAGTTTCGGGGTGTTTTCCGGCCGATCCCGACCAAACCAGTTAAAACCTCAGGTATTAAAGTTGTTCACCATGCTTCAATCTACAAGTTCCATGTTGTGAGTTTCTCCTAATTCAGAAGTTTTGGAGTGGCGCGTGGGGCTCACTCGCTACCGCCTGTGACGGCGCGTTCGGCTGAGTTGTGGCCTTAGTTTCTTGTGGTTAGCTAGTCCTTGCTGCTGTGAGCTTGTTGAGAGGTAGTATGGCTAGGTTTTGGGCAAGGTTTGCATGTTAGGACTTAGGTTTATTTGTTTTGGCTTGGTGGAGTTTGAGTTTAGGTTTTAAAGATTTGAGACAGCGCTATTGTGTCATTGAGTTCAACGACTTTGGGAAGTTGTCCTCCCTTGAGCTAAAGGTTAGTTTAAGGGTATTGTGTTATCCTTTATTATTTTGGTTTCTAAGGTTTTTAATTGTGTGATTTTAGGTGATTTGTGATTTTGTGATTGGCTTGCCTTCGTTGTGTTGGAGGCATTGCAGCGGGATTTCTAGGTGAGTAAATCTCACCAAGGTTCATTTTAGGACCAAATCTTATTATGATCATTTGTTGATAAAATTAATATTATGCTATTATTTGTTTTAAAATATATGAGCTTGATCGCCAACAGCTCATAGGCAAGATAAAACAAGCTTTTCTTATATGTTTATTTTGAGGTTCTTGTGATCATAATTCTATTGATTATTGATAAGTTATTCTTGTGGAATAATATATGTTGTTCATATAATTATATCCTTGTGAAGGCGGATATAATCTTAT
This sequence comes from Fragaria iinumae, assembly GCA_009720345.1. Taxonomy (NCBI): domain Eukaryota; kingdom Viridiplantae; phylum Streptophyta; class Magnoliopsida; order Rosales; family Rosaceae; genus Fragaria; species Fragaria iinumae. The sequence goes on along the minus strand of CM019117.1, from coordinate 15,195,228 downwards.
GATGTGATCTTGTGATGTTGATGATGATGTTGTGATATTGTGATTGTTGGATAAATAGCCAAACCGGGTTCCAAGTCTTTAATCGGGTGATTGGTTACGATTACGATGCTATTTATTATTTTGTGTTTTGATATTGGACAGTCAAACCGGGTTCCAAGCCTTTGGCCGGGTGATTGGTTACGGTTAGGAATAAAACTCTAGTCCGTCTGTCAGTGTAGGTCATGGGAGATACTTTATGGTATCTGGGACCCATGGGTACACAATTTGTTGTTGTAGGTCATGAGAGATATTTATTAAATATCTGGAACTCATAGGTACATTTCTTTGGTATAGGAACATTTCTTTGGTAATGTGTTGGATTTGTGGTTTTTAATTATTAATCAAATCTCTTTTGTGGAATGTTGGATGTGATAAATGCTGTGTTATTTTTGAATTTAGTCATACGGGCTTTTTTGCTTACCGGGTTTGTTATTTTACAATCCCGGTGCACCAATGATTGGTGTAGGGGTTAGACCTGCAGGTGATGATCAGCAGGGTTGAGGAGGAGGCTTAGTGGCAGGGTTCTTTTGGCTTTTGCTATACTCTGTATAGTTTTGTTAATCGGGTAGAAAATATTAAACTCATAAGATTGTTCTCATGTTCTCGTGTTACAAGTTTATGTAAATAAGGAAGTGTAATATTTAACTTATTGATAGGTTGTATGATATTACTTTTCCGCTATTGAGTTCTAGTTGTTTGGATTTGTTATTGAAACAGGTTGGGATATTTATATTTTAAGTTAGATCATGCCAAAATTTTTGAAAATTATCTTTCGAAAATTGGGGTGTGATGTCAAGACCCACCTCGAATTTCACCCTGAAACCCGAAGTAAGTCCTGCGGGGACCACCTCCAAGGAAAATTTACCGAAAAACTCGGCAAACCTCCCTTGAAAATGGACAACCCTAACCCGGAAAAAAATATAGAACACCCTCTTAACCAAAATATCAATCTTCAACTCAACCCAAATAACCGAATAAAATAATACACAATTATTTTTCCGAAAGTATTCAGAGCTACTACAAGAAGTACAACGGAAGCTGATAAAATCCTAGTAGATTAAACAGATAACCTACTGGCGGAAAGTAGCGGAAAGATGGGTAACTATGCCTCGTCGCCTCTTTCTAGACCTTACCCGAACTCTGCAGACTGGGCATTTAAAAACGAAGGAAATGCGCAGGGGAAAAATATTTAATTACGTTAGAATGAGTGGACAAAAGTAATTTTGACAAACAATTATATTTCCCCAAGAAAATTTTCAAGGAAAGCGCTATGCAAGAGACAGCTTAAAAACTTAAACCATAAATTCTTGACTGGTGTCTAGCCTCACTAGACTCCCAAACTTTATAAAATGGCCTCTCAGACTAGAATTAAATATATCAGTATGTATTTACACTCGTCTATTCCTTGTACGCTATCTATGAATAAGCTCGAAAAATAGATAGTCATACCAGGCTACGACGCTGGCGTCTAACGCTCACGTCACCCCATAATGGTATTTTTCCTCATTATGGGGGAATCACACGAGTGGATATATATACGTGCTGATTCCTTGTACGAATTCTATGAATGAATACGAAGAATAGAAAGTCGTACAAGGCTACGACGCTGACGTCTAACCCTCACGTTGCCCCATACTGGAATTGTACCTCATTATGGGGGCAAATCACGTATGGCTAGCTAGCGTTTACTTATATACATACTATTCCCACAAACGTCAATATATGAGTATAAACACCGAAATTCTCAATTTCGGTTAAATTCCAACAAAAGAAATTATTCAACAATAAAACATTTCAAGCACGTTATTTAAAACAAAGGTCCACTCACAAATTAGGCCTAAGCCTGATGTCGGTCGGAAGTTTCTTCCGCTCGGGCCTCCTCACGTCCTGTTCCAAAACATAAATAAATCCTTAAATAAAACACCGACGCTTAAAGAAAATAGGCATAATTAAATATGAGCTTCTCGTTCTCAACCATGCCTATCGCCCTAAATATTAACTTCACTGCCAACCATAAAGCTCCACAATTTTTCCGACATCCTCTAAAGCACCTTTTACCTTCCTAACCATAAATAATCTAATGGCCGGATTTTTAACTTATTAATCCACCAAAAATACCAAACTTTAACAATTTCCAAACCTATCCAAAACTCCTCCAAAAATTATAAAACTCATTACATTAAACTCCTCATAAAATTCCCCACTAAAAACAATTTTTCAGCGGCGGCTCCACTGGCAGCGGCGGCCGACGACCAGCTTCGGCGACCTCCAATGCTCACCAAAATTTGGCAGCACCTTCCTCTCAACCTCCTCTACAACATTCCTAACTAGCACAAACTCCATTTCTAAGCCTAACCATGTCAATCGAACGAAAACAACAATAACAGCCCTAGAATTTCCTTTACCGATTTCTCCTTACCTAGCTCAAGAGGGAGCGAATCCTTTGGAGGGATTGGAGCACGGGAGGAGGGCTTCCTTTTGAGCCAAGGGGCTTCGGCTATGGCGGCCGGAGGAGGGAGTTCCGACGAGAAAACCACTCCGGCAGTTGGGGCTTCCGGGCGGCTTCTCTCTCACACGGCGGCACTAGGGCGGCTCCCACAGTTCTAGAATGGAAGCTGGGTTAGAGACCGATCGATTGGGACCGGCGCGGCGGTCTGGGGCGGCCGGACAACGGCGAACGGGCGGTCGGAATTTTCTGACAGTGTGGGCTCGGGGAGAGAGAGAGAAATGGGAGGGAGGAGAGAGAAGAGAGAGAGAAACAAAACGGGCTTTGACCAAAAATAAGGGCCCGGTCCAACTTAAACATAACCCAACTCCAAATCTTTAACACCCCAAAAATAATACCCCAATAAAAATTACCTTTTACTACCTAAAATTTACCATTTTTACCGTCGTCACATTTTCTTCCTCTGAATAATTCTTCCGAAATATTCGTCCCTCAACACACCTCTAGGGACCTTAGAACTATAAACTCAATGACGAAAACGGTAAAATTCTTATTAACACCATGCTAGTAAATAAGGTAAAATTTAAGAGTCGGGGCGTGACAATTCTCCCCTCCTTATAAAAATTTCGTCCTCGAAATTTACAAAAACGCTACTCAAAGAGATAAGGATACTGTTGTCTCATTTGCTCCTCCGATTCCCAAGTAGCTTCCTCTACTTGATGGCTTCTCCAAAGCACTTTGACAAGTGGGATTGTCTTGTTCCTAAGCACTTGCTCCTTTCGGTCAAGAATCTGAACCGGCTCTTCTTCATAGGACAAATCCTTCTGCAAACTAATCGGCTGCTCTTCAAGCACATGAGAAGGATCGGCAATATACTTGCGAAGCATGGATACTGATTCGCGTGTTTTCAAGCACTTATTTAAACACTCAATCAAACACAAATACAATTAAAACCCTTCTTTGTAGATGTAGCATTGGTAAGTAGGGATTGTTCTTAACCGGGGATTGAGGGTGATTGCATAACTATGCTAAGGTTGTTTAGGGGGGTGCAAGATTGTTTGTTCTAAGTTCCTACGAAATAAAACAAGAAGATGGGTAGATACATATCAAGAAATCACAAGTTCTAACATGTTTAAACTCATAGACAAGCAAACAATCAAGAGCACATAATCCTAACATGCATCTAGCCGAAAATAAGTTCCTAAGTCTATTATTTACAAGTGATCATCACATCATGTTGCTTAGGCCGATTACTCCCTCCTTGGCTGAATCCTACGAAATTCACATGTTAATTAGAACATATACACACACTTGCATCGAATTAGAGGGCAGCCAAATCATCTAGCAAACTCCCTAACCCAATTTTATCTTGATCAGATCGGTGGAATATGCATAGGGTGAACCAAATCATCTAGTGTCATCCTAAGCAAATTCCAGAGCATTAAGAACATGGCAAGCATACATACACGTCCCAATCAACCTATAAACATATGGAAGAATTCAAAACAAATTAGAAATAATCATCTTTACACCAAAACATTAGTCTTTCTATACAAAGCCTTGAAAAAAAAAAACAATACAAAGTCGAAATAAATACAAAGAGGCCATGTTACACTTTTTGCTCCGAGGAATTCGTCTCTCTGCAAGCTCCGAGCGCACGTCCCTTTGGTGGAGGATGGCTACGCAAATGTTCAAAGCCAAATCTAGCGAGAGAACACTCACGGATGGAGGAAGGGTGTCTATGAGGTGGTGGAGATGGTATTTCGACTAAGAGAGGCTGAATTTTGGCTAAGTATGAGAGGGGTTAGTGTTTAGACAAGGCTTCGGCTCGATGAGTGTGTGATCCTTTATTCCTCCTCCAAAGCTCTTTATATAGGGGATGATGATGGTGCCGTTCACCTCATTTCAAATACAACCATGCACAATTATGCTCCATTCAATACAAAACCGTTACAGCCATTAGCTATTAAGCTCCCACCATTACATCATGCAATTAAGCATATCCATTCATCCATGCCATTAAGCCATGAAAGACAGCCATGTAAAACAGTTTCAAATCCAGCCATGCATAACACCATCCATGCAATTGTCAATTAAGCTATTTAAGTAGCCGTTCAAAACCGTTTCAATTATACATCCGTTTCACCCAATTTACTCACCACCATTACATCCATGGCAATTAAGCTCCTTTTCGAAAACTGCCATGCATATTAGCTCCCCGTCTAGACTTCATCAATGTCCATGCATCACTACTTGCTCCATATCCTAGTCAACATAGGAAATTGTTTCCTAGTCAACACAAGCTTCCTTTTTGACTCCAATTCTTCTTTGGCCGAGAATACCATGTAATTGCACATATTTTGGTCCAAATCGCCTCCTTTATTATTTCTCCTTTATTTTCTACCTAAAAACATAAAACAAGTTAGAAACATATTTACTAAGCTCATAACAAAGCAAAATGTAGAGAGAAAGACATTAATAATCAAGCATAAAATGCGTAGATCAGATACATAAAACACATTATGTATCGTGGACAACTCCGGAGGCAACACTAACCGATAGGCAAGAGGGCCAACTCGCTCTATTATCTCATAAGGCCCAATATACCTCGGACTAAGCTTCCCACGCTTACCAAAACGTACTACCCCTTTCCAAGGAGATAGTTTCAGGAACACCCAATCACCCACTTGAAACTCAAGGTCCTTCCTGCGGACATCTGCTTAACTCTTTTGCCTACTCTGAGCGGCCTTGAGTCTATCTCTGACCACCTTGATCTTCTCATTTGTGTCATGGATAATCTCAGGACCACAAAGCTCTCTTTCTCCGACTTCATTCCAACATAGAGGTGTACGACACTGCTTCCCATACAGTGCCTCAAAAGGTGCCATACCAATACTCGAATGGAAGCTGTTGTTATAAGCAAACTCCATCAAGGATAGGTTCTTATCCCAACTCCCTCTGAACTGCAAGGCACATGATCTCAACATATCCTCCAAAGTCTGGATAGTCCTCTCTGATTGCCCATCAGTCTGAGGATGAAAAGCAGTGCTGAAGTATAGTCGGGTACCTAATGCTGCTTGAAGAGCTCCCCAGAATTTAGAAGCAAATCTAGGATCCCGATCTGACACTATGGATTCAGGTACGCCATGAAGTCTCACAATCTCATTTACATACAGCTCAGCCAATTTATCCAGTGTATACTTCTTTCCCACCGGCAAGAAATGTGCAGATTTAGTGAGTCTATCCACAATCACCCAAATTCCGTCATGCCCTTCATGGGTACGAGGTAAACTGAAAACAAAATCCATGGTGATGTGGTCCCACTTCCACACTGGAATCGGCAACGGCTCAAGCAACCCTGAAGGTTTCTGCTTTTCAGCTTTCACCTGCTGACAAATCAGACACCTACTCACAAAAGCTGCAATTTCCCTCTTCATGTTAGGCCACCAATAATAATCCTTCAAAGTCCGATACATTTTTATACTACTCGGATGAGCAGCATATGCAGAACTATGAGCTTCCTCCATAATCTCTTTCTTTAACTCTTCATTCCTCTTTGGAACACAAAGCCTATTTTTGAACAACAAGGTTCCATCTCTTCTTACCGAAAAATCCACGGCTGCTCCATTCGCTGCTCTTTCCATCAACTGAGCTATGGAAGGATCATTATATTGCGCCTCACGCACTTTATCCACCAAAACTGGCCTCACATGGAAACTAGCTACCAAGGCACCCACTTCATCCACCGCTAAATCCACCCCTGTAGCTCGCAACTCACAAAGAAGTGGAACTCGAACCATCCTCAGGTGAGATAAAGATATGGAGGGATTGCGACTAAGAGCATCAGCTACCACATTAGCCTTTCCCGGATGATACTCAATAGTGCAATCATAATCACTAATCAATTCCATCCACCTTCTTTGCCTCATATTTAACTCCCTTTGAGTGAACACATACCGAAGACTCTTGTGATCGGTAAAAATTTGACACTTGAGAGTAAAAACTACTGCTGCAAGCTCTAAATCATGGGTGGGATAATTCACCTCATGTGGCGTCAATTGCCTAGAAGCGTAAGCAATAACTCGATCATGCTGCATCAATACTCTGCCTAGACCTTGTTTAGAAGCAGCACAATAAACCACATACTCCCCACTATCATCCGAAAGCGCCAAAACAGGAGCACTAGTCAGGTGATTCTTTAATTCTTGAAAACTTTGCTCACACTGATCTGACCATTCAAACTTGACTCCCTTCCTGGTCAATCTTGTTAGTGGAGCTGCAATCTTTGAAAAGTCTTGCACAAATCGCCGATAATAACCTGCTAACCCCAAGAAACTACGAATCTCCGTCACAGAGGCAGGTCTTCTCCAACTGGACACTGCTTCCACCTTCTGGGGATCCACACTAACACCTTCCGCTGAAACTACATAGAATCCCACTTTATCCAGCCAAAATTCACACTTGCTGAACTTGGCAAACAACTGAGCATTTCTCAAAGTCTGCAATATCAATCTTAGATGTTTGGCATGCTCCTTCTCACTTTTTGAGTACACCAAAATATCATCTATGAATACGATCATGAAACGGTCAAGATATGGACTAAACACCCTATTCATGAGATCCATGAACGCCGCAGGTGCATTAGTAAGTCCAAAAGGCATCACCACAAACTCATAATGACCATAGCGTGATCGAAAGGCAGTCATGGCTACGTCACTCTCCCGGATCCGCAACTGATGATAACCGGATCTCAAATCAATCTTTGAGAAAACAGAAGCACCCCTCAACTGATCAAACAAATCATCAATGCGAGGCAACAGATACTTTTTCTTCACTGTGACTTGATTAAGCTTCCTATAATCAATGCATAGTCTCATGGTGCCATCTTTCTTCTTAACAAACAACACCGGGGCACCCCATGGAGACATGCTAGGCCGAATAAAACCCTTGTCTACCAACTCTTGCATTTGAGTCTTCAACTCTTTTAATTCCGATGGAGCCATTCTGTAAGGTGTCTGAGAGATAGGCCTAGTTCCAGGAAGTAACTCGATAGAAAAATCTATCTCCCTTACAGGAGGCAAACCAGGCAACTCCTCGGGAAACACATCCGGAAACTCTCTTACTACAGGAATATCCCCTACTTCCAACACTCCTATTCTTGTATCCACAACATGAGCTAGGAATGCCTGACAACCTTTATTTAACAATTTCCTGGCGGCCACAGCTGATATCAGGCAACTCGAAATCACATCTCTTTCCCCCTGAAAAACAACCTCAAATCCATCTGGACTCTGAAGTACCACTTCTTTTCGGAAAAAATCCACCATAGCTCTGTAAGTCTCCAAAAAGTCCATCCCCAAGATCACATCAAACTCCACAATATTTAGAGGGATTAGATCCGCCTTAAACTTAGTCCCTTCAATCAACACTTCACAACCACTAAACACCAAATTTATTCTCATTACCTCACTGGAGGGTAGAGACACATGCCACTCGCCTGGAAGAGACAATGATGGCACATTGGCATGGAGGGCAAATCTACTAGACATAAATGAATGCGTAGCTCCAGGATCAATTAAAATAAATGCTGGCTGACTAAAAATTAATAACATACCAATGATGACTTCTAAAGAAGTACAACCCTCCTGCTGGGTCATAGCATGAAGTCTAGCGCGAGTCATGGGATGTCCACGCTGACCACTACCCTGCTGAGAACCAGTTCTGGCTGCTGAACCGCCCTGAGAACCACCACTGGAGCCTTTGGCTGAAGACTGACCGGCTAGCTGAGTAGGGATGGTCCTCTGAGCCAATAAGGGACAATCTCTCCTGAAATGATTATGAACACCACACTCAAAACACCCAGATGACTGCTGCTGACCAAAGGAGAAAGTCTGACCACCAGCTGATCCCCCTTGGGAACTACCACCAGCACTATACTGACTGGTCTACTGCCTACCCAACTGGCACCTGAAAGGTCTCCTGAAACGTCCTCTAGTTCTACACCGAGGACCATAACCCGATCCTCCATCACTGCTACTACCCGCTGAAGATCCAGAAGCGGATGAGGAAGTGGCCTTCTTCGATGGACCCTAGCTGGGACCACCGAAATCTGGGAGCCGTGCACTATATGTTCTCCTGGTCTCGATAGCCATGGTTGCAGTAACCGCATCAAGAAAGGTCGGGTAGATAACACCGATCATCTTATCGGCGTACACTCCGCCAAGTGCTCCAATGAACATGTCAATCCTGGTCCTCTCATCAGGAACCAAATATGGCACATGGTAGCTCAAGGTAGTGAACCTCTGCTCAAACTCGATGACACTCTCTTCATCCCTCTTCTTCATGTTCAGAAAATCCGACTGGATCCTGATACGATTAGCAGGACTGAAATACTGACCTAAGAAGAGCGTCTTAAACTGCTCCCAAGTCATGTCCTGAGTACCACCATTATTTCTGCTAGCGAGAGTCCACCAATGATGCACTGAGTGTAATATCCCACATCGGCCAAACGGAGAGGGGTTATGTGTTGTATATGTACATGCCCACCTCCAATCTAACACGAGGCCTTTTGGTGGCTCAGCGGCTTCGGAGGGGATAGGTACTCCGAGGTTAAGCATGTTGATGCTAGAGCAATCCCAGGATGGGTGACCTACTGGGAAGCTGCTCCTGAGCTGCCGGAAACAAAACCGTGAGGGCCGGTGGGCCCAAAGCGGACAATATCGTGTTACGGCGGAGAGGGTCCTGGGATGTGACACTGAGTCATCCTGAAAAGTCACTGCCATCTTCACTTTCTTTTCTTCCGGTATATCAGTGCTCTCAAAAGCCTTTTCCATCTTGTCTACCCACGTGTATGCATCAAGGGGTGCCTTGGCACCCTTGAACTCAATTGCCCCAGTATCGAAGACATCCTTCTTCCTCACAGACCGTGGGTGCTGAACCCTGTCTAATACACCCCTCAGCATATTCCCAATGGAATCAACTAATCCTCTAACCTCATCAGCCTCATTCGCGTTGGTCGAGGTAGCCACCTGGGGTCGGCGTCTAGGAGGCATAGTACCTGAGGAAGTAGATATTTAGTAGTCTATACACAAGACTAACATAACTATCACACATACCTAATAACACATAGCATCCAAAGCATAAAATGCTAGTGAATCCGCCGCGGTCGGACCACCACTCTATAGGAACTACGTGCTTCTTAGGCAAATATGATAGTATTAAGGAGGCAGGAAATGAAACCTAGAGCTCTGATACCAACTGTCAAGACCCACCCCGAATTTCACCCTGAAACCCGAAGTAAGTCCTGCGGGGACCACCTCCAAGGAAAATTTACCGAAGAACTCGGCAAACCTCCCTTGAAAATTGACAACCCTAACCCGGAAAAAAATATAGAACACCCTCTTAACCAAAATATCAATCTTCAACTTAACCCAAATAACCGAATAAAATAATACACAATTATTTTTCCGAAAGTATTCAGAGCTACTACAAGAAGTACAATGGAAGCTGATAAAATCCTAGTAGATTAAACAGATAACCTACTGGCGGAAAGTAGCGGAAAGATGGGTAACTATGCCTCGTCGCCTCCTTCTAGACCCCATCCGAACTCTGCAGACTGGGCATTTAAAAACGAAGGAAAGGCCCAGGGGAAAAATATTTAATTATGTCAGAGTGAATGGACAAAAGTAATTTCGACAAACAATTATATTTCCCCAAGAAAACTTTCAAGGAAAGCGCTATGCAAGCGACAGCTTAAAAACTTAACCCATAAATTCTTGACTGGTGTCTAGCCTTGCTAGACTCCCAAACTTTATAAAATGGCTTCTCAGGCTAGAATTAAATATATCAGTATGTATTTACACTCGTCTATTCCTTGTACGCTATCTATGAATAAGCTCGAAAAATAGATAGTCATACCAGGCTACGACGCTAGCGTCTAACACTCACGTCACCCCATAATGGCATTTTTCCTCATTATGGGGGAATCGCACGAGTGGATATATATACGTGTTTATTCCTTTTACGAATTCTATGAATGAATACGAAGAATAGAAAGTCGTACAAGGCTACGACGCTGACGTCTAATGCTCACGTCACCCCATAATGGAATTGTATCTCATTATGGGGGAGAATCACGTATGGCTAGCTAGCGTTTACTTATATACATACTATTCCCATAAACGTCAATATATGAGTATAAACACCGAAATTCTCAATTTCGGTTAAATTCCAACAAAAGAAATTATTCAACAATAAAACATTTCAAGCATATTATTTAAAACAAAGGTCCACTCACAAATTAGGCCTAAGCCTGATGTCGGTCGGAGGTTTCTTCCGCTCGGGCCTCCTCACGTCATTTTCCAAAACATAAATAAATCCTTAAATAAAACACCGACGCTTAAAGAAAATAGGCATAATTAAATATGAGCTTCTCGCGCTCAACCATGCCTATCGCCCTAAATCTTAACTTCACTGCCAACCATAAAGCTCCACAATTTTTCCGACATCCTCAAAAGCACCTTCTACCTTCCTAACCATAAATAATCTAATGGCCGGATTTTTAACTTATTAATCCACCAAAAATACCAAACTTTAACAATTTCCAAACCTATCCAAAACTCCTCCAAAAATTATAAAACTCATTCCATTAAACTCGTCATAAAATTCCCCACTAAAAACAATTTTTCAGCGGCGGCAACGGCGGCCGACGACCAGCTCCGGCGACCTCCAATGCTCACCAAAATTTGGCAGCACCTTCCTCTCAACCTCCTCTACAACATTCCTAACTAGCACAAACTCCAATTCTAAGCCTAACCATGTCAATCGAACGAAAACAACAATAAAAGCCCTAGAATTTCCTTTACCGATTTCTCCTTACCTAGCTCAAGAGGGAGCGAATCCTTTGGAGGGATTGGAGCACGGGAGGAGGGCTTCCTTTTGAGCCAAGGGGCTCCGGCTATGGTAGCCGGAGGAGGGAGTTTCGGCGAGAAAACCACTCCGGCAGTCGGGGCTTTCGGGCGGCTTCTCTCTCACATGGCGGCACTAGGGCGGCTCCCACCGGTCTAGAATGGAAGCTAGGTTGGAGACTGATCGATTGGGACCGGCGCGGTGGTCTGGGGCAGCCAGACGGCGGCGAACGGGCGGTCGGAATTTTCTGACAGTGTGGGCTCGGGGAGAGAGAGAGAAACGGGAGGGAGGAGAGAGAAGAGAGAGAGAAACAAAACGGGCTTTGACCAAAAATAAGGGCCCGCTCTAACTTAAACATAACCCAACTCCAAATCTTTAACACCCCATATTTCTACAAGAACCCGTAGGGTATGTAGAATCACGGTGGAACATGAACAGTAGACAACACAGGGGCATATAGTGGTTACGCGAAGTGCAGTCTAGTTCGCCTCGCCATTGTTTACGACTACGCGAAGTCATTTCACCTCGCCACTGTTTACGTCTACGTGAAGTGCAGTTTAGTTCGCCTCGCCATTGTTTATGTCTATGCGAAGTCATTTCACCTCGCCACTGTTGAAGTTTACACGAAGTGAAGTATAGTTCGTCTCGCCATTGTTTACGTCTACGCGAACCATCACGAGTCATTTTTGGGGATGTCCGATTAATTGATATCTGATCATCAATTGACACTTGATAATTGATTTCAATCGGGTTTTAAGGTTTTGTTGTCGGCCGACCATTTCCACGTTGCCACGTATTATTTCCGACGACTTTCCAATGTTGTTGATTCACAAGCCACGTATTTACTTGGATTATTCAACGACTATTATTATCGTTAAATTTTATATGTCTACAAATGCCCTCACTTCAAGGTGCGTCGTAGCCATGCTGTCGTCATGTGCCAGAGGCGTGACTTGAAGTCTATGTTTAATGGGTTTGTGGTAATTCCCGAATTGATAGGGATTCCTAATTTTGTAAGGATTCCCTATTTTCTTGTAGAAATTCCTCGAATTTATAGGATACCCAATTTTGTAGGGATTCCTTAATTCGCAAAGATTCCTGTAAAGCTTCCAAGTAATGGGCGGAAACCTTTGATGTATTTCTTCCTTGATTTGCTTGATTCTCCATACTTTTCCAGTTTTAATGAAGAAAGATTGCACTATAAATTAGAGCTTCCGGTTGAATATTATTCATCATAAAGTTACAACCATCTCGCTGTGAGATCAGCAGTATACTCTCTCTCCTTTTGATTTGATTGCTTTGGCGCGGAGTTATATGATTCGATGACCCCTCTTTTTTTTTTTTTTTTTTAATCTTGTAGGTTGTGAGATATTTCTGAGTTATCCATCTTTAGTAGCAGCAGAAACCTTACTCAGCGAGGCGCGGCAGAATCTCAAGGCAGCGAGGCGAAGCAGAATCTTAAGGCAGCGAGGCGCAATTTTTCAACAAGTAGACGTAACCACCTCACATGGCATTCTTCATACATTGTGTGGAGAGATGTCTATCTCTTTGAGGGACTTGACATATATTTGTGGCTTGCTCATAACTGGAAGGTTCTACGACGAAGTTGTTCTATCTATTGAAGAATTTGCAGCCAAGGGTAAAGGTGTTGAGCCAATCATTCCCAAGAGTTGCAGATTCTTATTTCTTGCGTACCACAAGCTTTGCGATTTGTGGCTTGCCCATAACTGGAAGGTTCTACGACAAAGTGGTCTGCTTAGCTCGTTAGAAAGCTCTCCTCCCATGCAGCAAACCCCTAGAGGTTTCGCTCCCTCTTGAGCTAGGTAAGGAGAAATCGGTGATTGAAATTCTAGGGTTTTTCGTAATGTTTTTAGTCAATTACCCTATTTAGGCTTGGAATTGGTGTTTGTGCTAGTTAGGAAAGTTGTAGAGGAGATTGAGAGGAAGATGCTGTTAAAATTTGGTAGCTATTGGAGGTCGCCGGCCGCCGCTGCTAGCGGAGCCGCCGTTGTTAGGGGGATTTTTATGGTTTTAGATGTGGAATATTAAGGGGAGGTTAATGGTTTTTGGAATTTTTGGAGGAATTTTGGATAGGTTTGGGATTTTTTGAAGTTTGGTATTTTGGCCGTTAATTTGGATAGAATCCGGCCGTTAGATTGTTGTTGTTTCGGCCGTAGAAGGTAGATTTAAGGCCGCCGGTATTTGTGGTGAAGTTTGGACGGTATAAATTTTAAGATTTCCAAAGTTGGGCAAGGATGAGAGTAGATAAGGCCACATTTAATTTTGCGTATTTTTATATAAACATTGGTATATAGTTGAGGATTTAATTATGTTTTTGGATCAGGACGTGAGGAAGCTCAAGCAGAAGAGGTCTCAGACCGACTTTAGGCTTAGGCCTAATTTGTGAGTGGACTCTTGGTTTAAATAATGTGCATGCAATTGTTTATTTGGTTGGAGCATTGGTCGTCATTTTTGTTTGACGATTTTATTCATTGTGGTGAGTTATCGAAAATGGGATTTTCGGTAAATTATAATATATTTCTGAGGAGAGTATGTATATTGTAGTCGGTAGTCAATAAACTACCTTCCCCGCCCATAGACCAGTCATGAAACTTGTAGACCGACATCTAGGCTGCCTCGCCATGGTGAAGGATCATCAATGCAGCAACGGGAAGATGCTTCTCCAAGCTCCACAAGAAGACACTAGGAGAATATATGTGTAATCAGTCCCACATCGGAAATATGTAATAAGAGGAAACCTTCCTTATCTATAAAAGGAAGGCTACCCCTGTGTAGAAAGGATCTCTCTCTGACTTCCCCATTTCCCCCTCCCGGGCGGGATGGATGGATGGATGCTCTTGTAACACCAAAGGCCTATTGGCCATGATAGTGGATTAGTAAGTGGACGTAGCCATGTCCTCCGAGGCATGGTGAACCACTATATGCCCCTGTGTTGTCTACTGTTCATGTTCCACCGTGGTTCCACATAGCTTACGGGTTCTTGCAGAAACAATTGGCGCCGTCTGTGGGAAGAGTTACTAAAAGACATGTTGCTCTTCCCCCCGAGAGGCATTTCATTCAAATCCATGAGCAATAGGAAGAGGCCTCGCGTGGAAGCGAGGCGAGACACCTAGCGTGGAAGCAAAGCGAGATGACCTAGCGTGGAAGCAAAGTGAAATTGGCATTCAGAGAGGCATTCCACCGAGAGATTAGCATTGACCTCACAGGGGAGCAAAGCGAGATGAATTCGCATGGAGGCGAAGCGAGGTTACCCTTCCGGGTTCTCTTTACCACCGGGTCCTCACCAAGAGCGCGACTACAACGGCTCCAAGAAGCACTCAGATATAATTAATCGGGATCCTGGAGAAATAGTTCATGTGAGGGGATCAGCCATGCATCATCGGTGTCCCATTGGCAACTTTACAGAAATCTATTTCCAATTCATCGCCTTCAAATTCTCGCACCGCCCAGCATCATCGGTGTCTTGGTGTCCCGCTGCATCCTATTTGTCTGATCTCGTCGATAGCTCCGCTCCGCCGGTATTGTCCGGGATTATGTCATCTTCAGAATGCATGCACCGTATCGGCAAGCGCCCTACCGGTAGCACCTTCATCATGATCATTCTCGATACAAACCGGCAGCCGATCAACCGGGCAACTCCCCTAGAGAAGCTTCGGGGTGGGACCCGATTATCTCTCCTGGGTCTTGTTTATCAAATCACCAACCGGAAACAATTCGCCGGGTTCTGGTAGGCTTCAGCGGTCTACAGATCTTTGTATCCATTTGTTGAGTTCGGTATCCGGGATCATCCCTCGGCTCGAAGGGTAGAGTGAATCATCAGAATCCGCTGGTTTCTGGAAGAAGGGTTATCAGGGTCTACCTGGTGATGTCATACATTGTGCGCAAAGCGAACTCAGTTCGCCTGGTGATGCCACTCTCCACGCGAAGCGAACCAGTTCGCCAGGTGATGCCACTCTCCGCGCGAAGCGAACCAGCTCGCCTGGTGATGCCACTCTCCATGCGAAGAGAACCAGTTCGCCAGGTGATGCCACTCTCCGCGCGAAGCGAACCAGCTCACTTGGTAATGCCACTCTCCGCGTGAAGCGAACCAGTTCACCTGGTGATGCCACTCTCCGCGCGAAGCGAACCAGCTGACCTGGTTATGCCACTGTCCGCACGAAGCGAACTCAGCTCGCCTGGTGATGGCACTGGGGACATGTAATCGATAATCGATAATCTATCATGGATCGGTGCGACCAATTGGGATCACGACGCCGGAGCTCACCGGAGACCAATCTAGGGGAGTTCACTCTGTACACCCAACACCCTACTCTGGCCACCCGTAAGGCGCCTTCAGAAAGCTTCTGGATGATATCCTTATCCAATCCTACCGATGGCACCCACTTTGCTTACGGTGCCTGGGAGTGGAGAATGCAGCTCTAAACGAAGTCATGCCCGGGAACTCGTATGAGGCAGAAGAAGAGGAAAACATAGGCCCTCAGAGAGTTGCTATAGGCACCGAGAAGTTAATTTGTACACCATGCCGTAGAGCGCAAGCCACCGGGATCATCCGGACAGGCCTCCAACCTCCTACTCGTGAATTAGTTAATCATCAGGCCTCTATGAATTTGACAACTCGCTGATTTGACAGGTGGCCAGGTTGGGACAGTTCACAGATCCGACGACTAGAGTTCAAGCAAGAAACAACTGTCACCTGTCGGTCTCATCAACGAGCGGGAGCTAGACTACGAAATCTAGCTTTGAGTTTCTCGTCTTGGTCAACATGCCCGACAGCTTTGTTATCTTGTTGGTAGAAATCACCAGGAGAACGTGTCTCCTTTCTTGAACGATCACCCCGAAGCCATCTCGCCTCGCCTCCACGTGCATGCGGACTCCACCTCTTGTGCGAAGCCATCTCGCCTTGCGAACTACTACAGGAAGCCACTTCTTGATTCCATGCGAAGTCCTCATGCGTACTCTACTATACGATCTCGCTGGTGGGCCATCACTTATAAACTCATCTATGTTGAGCATGTTTCGTTGTCGAACCAAATCATGACATCAACACCTATCTTGGTCCGGAACCCGGAAACACCCCTCCGGTATAAAGATGAAATCTGCTAGTGTATCAGGAGCCCGCTATTGGGAGCACAACGATACATCTCTATCAGGAGCACAACGTTACATGAGGTCGCGTCATCCTCCCGGCAGACAACAACTGCCAGGAAGGAATCGTCGGCTCCCGATGGTTAGGGTCTGGGAATAGGAATGGCATGAACTTATCTGGTGATGATCACATAGTCCTATCGATAAGAGCAACATGAAACTCATCTGCTCTCGGATGGTACGTATCTCGGCACCCCAACTACTGCCAAACTGCTATGGACACCCATCTCATAATGTCCAGAAGAAGTCTTTCCCGGAAGCAATTTAATCTCCCAGTGAAACTCGGTCCCATGTGTGTTTCAAATGTTCAAGTAGTCTGTGATCAAAGCTACATCTCCCTCCTGCTGTTGGGTTCGCTCTTAAGGGCAAAAGGATATCCGAATTCCAGATCAACGGGACACCTTCTTATGTGGCATGAGAACCAATGCATGGACAACTCCATTTACCCACCGGGAATCTACCCTTTGCACCTATCGGGAAGCCTCATCTACCAGCGGTTATCTCCTGCAAGCACCATCCGACATCCATATCTTGTCAACTCCAAACTCCTGCCTGGGAGTGGGTCACTCGATCTGCCGGAGAAACTGTGTTCAGTATGGTACCCACTGAAAAATTGCTATGGACACCCGGGGCTACCTCTCGTGTATTAGCCAACATACATATTTGCTTCAAGCACACGGGTGTTTCTTAGAATCAAGGCATTTATTCCACCGGAAGTAGCAGAGAAATCGAAGGCAAGGGAGCTCGGATAGTAAAAAAGGAACGTGGGAGAAGTTTCTTGAAAGTCTTGGCCGTTCGATGGCAGCTTCCCTATGGGTGATCATCTCCGGGAGCCTCCATCAAGCATCCATATGTCTTAGTTTAATCCCCGCTTCCGACTCAAGATGATACGGGAATTCCATCTGAAAGTGGTTTCGGTCTTGACACCAGTCTTCATACTCTGGCCACCCGGAGAGCCTAGTATGAATAGCAAGAAAGATGAATTCAGTAGCATGGACAATTAAGTCCGGTTGAAAGTGAAAGATAAGTTTGAGTGGAGAAGCCATCAGAGGGGGATTGAGGTTCAAAAAGTGGTCTTGTATTTGCAGACACCGGGACTAAAAAAACACACACACACTGGACACCTGGAGCTATTTATCTGGAAAAAGTCACCAAATCTTGTAGGCAGCCCCCGACCGTGTTTACCTGTAGTCTCTGCTGTTTCCTGCTTAGTTTTGCTGCTCTCTCAATCTCTAGATCAAATAACAGTGGTTCAGAGCTTGTAGAGCGACGAGTTTGCATACAAGAAGCTCCTGCATGCACACATTAAAGAATGTAAGACTCAAAAGAAAAATAAAGTAAACAAGGCAAACTAAAAATAAAAGACACTTTTAAGACTTAGAATTAAACAATCCCCGGCAACACGGCGCCAAAATTTGATGGGCGCAAAAGCACCTACAAAGATACCCTATTATCAAATCAATTGTATCGAGGTAGTAAATGGCAAATAGGGGTCATTACCCGCAGAGGATTGGTGAAACTTAGACTTAAAGACACAAGAAACACAAACAGACAAGTAAACCAGAAATCTGGCAGATTCGACTTAGGAGCAGAAACCGAATTAATTAACTAATCTAGACTCAACCAAAAATTATGAAATTAAATACACAGTAACTCGACACAGTGACGGACTACCACACAAATTTTTAGGGTATTCGGAGTTGGTTTGACTGGTGAACAAACATAAATAATACAGAAGTATTGCTGAAAACAGAATACTAAAAGTGAATATGAATGTAAATATGAGAGAAACAATAGCTAGGAACTTCTCTCCACCACTAAATATGCTTCAAACGCCCCAAAACAATGTCAAGGATTATAGATGAATGCACTCACAGTTAAGCCAATGTCGTCAGGTCATTAACCGTATTACGTTCTCTTAAATGCCATATTAAGTGAAATTTCTTATCGACTTAACTATATTACCAATTAATTGATCTATGAAATGTCGGTATCTAGACCAAAATAACTGAAATCATGAAGTTCTAAGAACGTTTGAGTAACAACAAAGAATCTAAGGTCAATGTCGGTAGCCTTAGATTACCAAGGAATTACTTCACACAAGTACCTGCAAAGAACTTGTTATCTCTCATAGAATATGCAACGATATGTCGGTCATATACACATTCAAAATAATAAATCCTAAAACATGCATCAATGAACAATCAGTGAAGAAATTCTCATCAAGAATTATATAAATCAATTGGGGTTCAAAATCGAAGACATATCTAGGGCTTTGATCAGCCCCTAACTATCAAGGAGTTTAGTTACACATAATCTTGAATAAGAACATTAGAGAATCCATGGAAGATGAACTAAAGGTGGAGAAGATAAACTTGATTGGCCGAGAGACTGGTTGAATTCTCCTTGGTTCCTCTTTTCTTTTCTTCCTCTCTTTCTTTTCTTCACTCCTTTGTGCTCTGCCTCCATGTTCTCTTTGCTCCCCTTTCTCTTCTTAAATAGGTTAATTAACCCTAGGTCTCCCGTCCATGCCCTAATCCAACTAGGATTTAGGAATCCTTATTAAGCCCAATTATCTCCTTTTCTTTGTTTGACTTCAAAATACCTAAAAACAAATAAAGTTAATTAAAAACAAGAAAACATAACAAAATAACTAAGTAATAGGAATAATTAGCATGATAAAAGTCACACAAATATGCGACTATCAAAATACCCCACACTTAGCTTTTGCTAGTCCTCGAGCAAAACATTAAATGAATACTTTGAAAAGACTCAACAAAAACACAGACTACAAAACTCTAATGCCCTTAACGCTTTGTCTCAGCAATCTCCCTAACATTGCAACACCAAGATCACATGATAATTCAGTTCAATCCACGAAATTTCAAAGGTTAATGTCAATACATGACACATATGTAACATGTAGGACGAAGACATAATCATTGTGAATATAAAGCTATAGCATGCAGTAAACAAGTCAAGATTCAACCTCACATGGTATACTACAAGTGTTTCTCTCAACATATATATGTCTAAGGTTTTCACTCGACTCAATTCCTTGCCAAATGGACCGAACCATATGCTTAACTCTTGTGACTTATCTCCACAGATCAAAGGCTGCCTATCTTAGGGATCAAAAAGGGCTTTATAAGGTTGTAATGCGGTTAAGCTCATAGGTTTAAAGAACAAAAGGATATGGAATTCGAACAAGTTCTAAAACCTAGTAGAGCATCAATGAAGAGACTGCTTCGAACTTTACAACCATTGACGCATTTTCACCATTGAATTCAAATATATCACCATTAATTGTGGCCGAATTTCATCGTATTGGGCTTTCACTTCATTCTTTTCATCCACTGTTTACCTGGGGTATCAAACTAGATATCACAAAAGAATCATAAATTATATATATATATATATATATTTATTTATTTATTATTATTTTATTTTATTTTATTTTATTTTTTTGAAGAACAACTAGCTTGATAACCCATACTCATTCCTTTGCGTCATTATCGCCACACCATCTTTCACCTTGGTCTTCATGTATATGTCTCATGTACAGCTCTACTAAGTTCTAAAACAAAGGTAGAAATATAACTATTCTATGGTTCAAGGTTAAGGTTATGCGAGTGATGACAAAAAGGCTATAATGTAAGCTCAAAGTGGTTAACTAATGGGTGCACACCTTGTGTACACAAAATATGGGTCACAGGCTACATATGGCAATGGTGGCAAATCTTAAGTGCCTTTATCACTTCCCCAATCAACACATGTATTGACTATAAATTTTGAAAAGCACAAGAGCAAGTTCTAGTAATATCTAGAGTCCATTAACTTAATCTGCGGCAAGCAATTGACACACAACAAAGAAAATATGTATTATCACATTTAGGCTCAATCACTCACAGGTTAATGAATCTCAACTAAGTTTAAGCATGCTGATGAATCTGTACCATGTTAACTCGTTTCTACATCCACTACACATTAACACATGCACCATATATCAAGATTAACCAAAGAAACTCAAATGATTCCGCCACATGTTTCACTCTTAGTCACAATTTCAGAAGATATAAGCACATCATAGACGAGTCAAGGGCCCTAAGACTCAAACGAGACACAAATCTAAACATAGACTCTAAAGATATCATATAAACCCCACCCCACACTTGAAATTTGCATTGTCCTCAATGTAAAACAAAATTAAAGCATGCAATACATCAAACAAGCTAGTATGAAGCATAATACATATGACATCGCAAAAACACACTAAACATGAAGAAAAGAGAAAGAATGAAGAATGCAAATCTGGAATCGAAGCTTCTCCATCAACATGGGTTGCCTCCCAAGTAGTGCTAAGTTTAACGTCGTCAGCCAGACGGTACTCCTAATCATTGCTCCACCGGTACTGGATCACAGAGATGTACTGCCTCCACATCTCTCACCTCTGCAGGCTCATAAAACGGTTTGAGTCTATGCCCGTTCAGTTTGAACGTGTTCCCATTCTTCGGATTGTTTACCTCTACTGCACCATGAGCAAACACATTAAGTATAACAAAAGGCCCACTCCACCTAGAACGAAGTTTACCTGGGAATAACCGTAGACGCGAATTGAAAAGCAAGACTTTTTGTCCAACAACAAAAGATTTGCATGTAATCATCTTATCATGAAACATCTTGGTTTTCTCCTTGTAGATTCGACTGGACTCATAGGCATTGTTGCGAATCTCATCTAGCTCATTCAGTTGTAACTTCGTATGAACACCTGCATCATCAATATCAAAGTTAAACTGCTTAATAGCCCAATATGCCTTGTGTTCAAGCTCTACGGGAAGATGACAGCCTTTTCCATAAACCATCCGATAAGGAGACATCCCAATCGGTGTCTTGTATGTCATCCTGTATGCCCACAACGCCTCATCTAAGCGTTGACTCCAATCTTTCATGGTTGGTCCAACAGTCTTCTCCAAAATTTGTTTTATCTCCCTGTTGGATACTTCTACCTGCCCGCTCGTCTGAGGATGATAAGGTGTTGCACCTTATGATGAACATTGAATTTCCTGAGTAAAGCTACAAAAGACTTGTTACAAAAGTGGGAACCTCCATCACTGATGATGTACCTGGGAGTGCCAAATCTAACAAACAATGATTTCAAAAATTTCAAAACAACAGCAGCATCGTTAGTACGAGTGGCCACTGCCTCCACCCACTTTGAAACATAATCAACTGCAAGTAGAATGTAAATATTTTGCTGAGAGCTAGGAAAAGGACCCATAAAGTCAATACCCCACACATCAAAAATCTCAACAACAAAAATTGGGTGTTGGGGCATCTGATTTCTAGGACCTAAGTTACCTGTGAGCTAACATCTTGCACATGATTTATAGAACTCATGCGCATCTTTGAACAAGGTTGGCCAGAAGAAGCCACTGTCAAGAACCTTTATTGCAGTCTTCTTTCCAGCAAAGTGACCTCCCTCTACATGTGAATGACAAAAAGTGAGTATAGATTGAAATTCAGTTTCAGGAACGCACCTTCTTATCAACAAATCTGGACAATGTTTCCATAGATAAGGCTCATCCCACACATAATGCTTAGCTGTCTTCACTAACTTGTCCTTCTGAGCTCTACTGTAGTCGCTTGGTACTTTTCCTGACACAAGATAGTTAACAATATCTGCATACCAAGGCTCGGAAATGTTGAGAGCAAAAAGTTGCTCATCCGGGAAGCTATCACGCAGAGGCAATGAGTCATCCTCTGTGTTAGATCCATGTGTGATCCTGCTTAAGTGATCTGCCACCACATTTTTAGTGCCTTTCTTGTCCCGGATCTCAACATCAAACTCCTGAAGTAGTAACATCCATCTAATCAACCTGGGTTTTGCATCCTGTTTAGTCATCAAGTATCTCAAAGCAGCATGGTCAGAGAAAACAATAACTTTGGTTCCTAACAAGTAAGATCTAAACTTCTCTAAAGCAAAAACCACAGCTAAGAGTTCCTTTTCTGTAGTTGAGTAATTTAACTGTGCATCATTTAAAGTCCTAGAAGCATAATAGATGACATGGGGAAACTTAGCTGGACGTTGACCCAAAACAGCACCAACCGCATGATCAGAAGCATCACACATTAATTCAAAAGGTAAGTTCCAATCAGGTGCCTGTATGATGGGTGCGGTTGTCAGAAGCTCTTTGAGCTTGTTGAATGCCTTCAAGCACTCATCCGTGAAGTTGAAAGCTACATCTTTATGGAGCAGTGCACATAATGGTCGAGCTATCTTGGAAAAGTCCTTGATAAACCTGCGATAAAATCCTGCATGTCCAAGAAAAGATCTCACCTCCTTCACAGTTGAAGGAGGGGGTAAAGTACGCACAATATCAACCTTAGATTTATCAACCTCAATGCCCTTGGCAGATATCACATGACCCAAAACTATTCCTTGTTCTACCATAAAATGTCACTTTTCCCAATTCAAAACAAGGTTAGTCTCAACACAACGTTTCAAAACCAAAGATAAATGATGCAAACACATGTCAAAAGAATCACCAAATACCGAAAAATCGTCCATAAATACCTCAATGATTTTTTCAACCATGTCTGAAAAAATACTCATCATGCATCTTTGAAACGTTGCAAGCGTGTTGCATAGGCCAAAAGGCATTCGCCAATAAGCAAAAGTGTCGTAGGGGCATGTAAAGGTGGTCATCTCTTGATCATCCTTGTGTATATCTGGTTGTACCCTGAATAACCATCCAAAAAACAATAATATGCATGACCTGCCAACCTTTCCAACATCTGATCAAGGAACGGGAGGGGAAAGTGGTCTTTGCGTGTGGTGGCATTAAGCTTGCGGTAGTCAATACACACTCTCCATCCCGTTTGCACACGTTGAGGCACTAATATGTTCTCATCATTCTTTACCACTGTAATTCCTGAACGGTTGGGAACTACCTGCACCGGACTAACCCACTTACTGTCAGAAATAGCATAAATTATACCTGCATCGCGGAGTTTAATCACTTCTTTCTTGACAACTTCCAACATGGGGGGGGGGGTTTAGTCGACGTTGAGCTTCTCTTGTTGGCTTAACTCCCTCCTCCAAATGTATCCTGTGAGTACACAGAGTGGGACAGATTCCCTTGATATCTGCTACTGTCCATCCAATTGCTTTCTTGTACTCCCTAAGAACAATCAAGGGCTTCTCCTCTTGCAACTGTGAGAGCTTTGAAGAAATTATAACCGGTAAAGTTTCACCGTTTCCAAGAAAAGCATACTTCAAATGCTCAGGAAGAGGTTTGAGCTCTAACTCGGGCGCTTTCTGAATAGATGGAGTCAGCACATTAGTTGAAACTGGAAGAGGAATGAGTTTAGGAGACTTACCTGTCATGTACGGCAAAGATTCAAACGCCTCCTCCATTGCATAATACTCCTCTTCCATTGCATAATACTCCTCTTCCATCTCAAGGTCTTCAGCTGAAGCAATCTCAAATACATGCTCAAATTCGACAGGTTGAGGAATTTCCTCAACGGATTTAACCGGTTGTGTTGGAACCTTCTTTTTACCAGCCATTTCGATGACTTTTCGCATGGGATCGTCCCCCAATGAGTACTGAATGAACTCCTGCATAAAACTCTCAAAAGCATCAATAGAACAACAAGAGTACATATCATCTATATTTGGGTGCTTGAGGGATTCAAAGATGTTGAACTGGATCTTTTCTCCAGCTACTTCCATGCTAAGTGCACCTTCATAACAATCAATTTTGGTACGAGCTATTCTTAAGAATGGTCTACCAAGAATCAATGGTATCTCAGAGGGCACCTGTTCGCCTTCCATCTCTAATACAAAGAAATCTGCTGGAAAAATCAAATCCCCAACCTGCACTAAGACATCTTCTATAATACCCCTAGGGTAACAGTTAGATCGATCAGCAAGTTTAATGGTTATTCCAGTAGGTAAAAGTTCTCCCATATTCATTCTATCATACGCAGCATATGGCATTAAATTTATGGAAGCACCTAAATCAAGAAGAGCACCAGCAAACCTGTTATCACCAATAATGCATGGAATAGTGAAACGTCCCGGATCACCTAACTTTGGTGGCAGCTTTCTTTGCAGCACAGCGGACACCCTCTCACTTAAGGCAACAGTTTCGGTTCCTTTGAATTTTCTCTTTGTAGTACATAAGTCCTTGAGGAATTTTGCATACTGAGGAATCTGCTTGATCACATCCAACAATGGAATATTCACCCCAACCTTCTTGAAGACGTCTAGGATCTCCTTGTCCTTTTCCTCCTTCACTTGTTTCTGTAACCTGCCATGAAAAGGCACATTAGTGATAATCAAAGGTGAGGTTAAGGGACATACCATGGCTGGTTTCGGTCTTGACTCAATTTTTGTTCCAGGTGCATTCTCAACAGGTTGAGAGAGTTCCTTAACGGATTGAGTTGGCTCCTCAGGCACAATCTGTTCTAATACAGGCTCTTCCCACTTCCTTCTTGGCTTCTTGACCACTGGAACTGCATCCACCTCCTTCCCACTTTCCAAAACCATTGCATTAACTTCATGCTGACCCTTAGGATTAGGAAGAGTGTTGCTGGGAAGACGTCCTGGGTTGACTTGAGCAAGAGTTTGTTGGATTTGGCTCACTTGGCGCTCTAACAAGTCAATTGCCTTCCCTTGTTGCTGAGAGGTGGACTTGATCTCTTGACGAAAGGCACTGCTTTCCTCTCTTTCCTTTTTGCTATCAAACATCATTTGTTGCATCATAGCTTCCATAGTTAAAGTTCCTGTTGATGTTTGAGCTGGAGCCTGTTGTTGTTGAGGCACACGTCTTTGGCCAAATTGCTGCCCATCCTCTCCAGATTGTCTTTGTTGGAATCCAGGTGGATTACTATGAGGATTGAGCACACTGTTGCTTCGGTAGCTGACGAAGGGATGATCTCTACTTCCATTATATGTGTTGGGCTGCCTATACACGAAATTCACGTCCTCCTCTTGGGTGGCTTTCTCAACTGCTCTGCACTTAGGACAATCTTCCGCAAGGTGGTTCTTAGCTGCACAAATAGTACACACCACTTGAGATGCGGCAACGGTTGCTTTCTTATTCACCTTCATAGCACTAGCAATTAAGGCAATGTCATTCTCCATAGAACTCAATCTCCTCTCTATGGTTCCATCTATGGTAATGGCATTCAAGGATCTTCTGCTAGCACCCATAGATCGGTCTCTGGACTGAAACTGTCTTGAATTCTCTGCTTGATTCTACACAATTTCCTTAGTTTCAGCTCCAGTCTGATTCCACCAATTTCCTCCACAATCCGAATCAAGTTTTTGCCTATTGAGTGAATCAAGTCCTTCATAGAAGTACTCTATCTGAGTGTTGAGATCAAACTTGTGATGGGGGCATTGACGTAGTAAACCCTTGAATTGACTCCACGCTTCATGTAATTCATCTCCATCTCTCTGCCTAAATGTACTGATCTGCTTCTTTAAATTCTTGGTGCGAGAGGCTGAATAGAATTCCTTCATGAATGCAGCACACATATTGTCCCATGAGTCAATAGATTCGGAAGCCATTGAGTTGTACCATGCCTTTGCTTGCTCTTTCAAGGAAAAAGAAAACATAATAAGTTTCACAACATTCTCATCCACCGTCGTTGACTTCTGTATTCTGCACAGTGCTATAAACTCATTAAGATGGTCTTGTGGATCTTCAGAATGAGTGCCTCTGAAGTGTGGTAGATTCGAAATCAGTAAGCCCCCAAATGGTCTGGTAGCACAATCGGTGAATCTGCTGCACCTGTGCCCGGAATAAGGGACTCCTTAAGTTTCGCAGCCATTGGTCCTGGTGATGGTGGAGACGTTGGAACACGTTGCTCTTCCTCAAATTCTGTCTCTAAATCAGAATGATGTTCAGGCTCAGAATCCTCACCACCACTGTTGCTCGTGTTTACCTGTAGTCTCTGCTGTTTCCTGCTTAGTTTTGCTGCTCTCTCAATCTCTGGATCAAATAACAGTGGTTCAGAGATTGTAGAGCGACGAGTTTGCATACAAGAAGCTCCTGCATGCACACATTAAAGAATGTAAGACTCAAAAGAAAAATAAAGTAAACAAGGCAAACTAAAAATAAAAGACACTTTTAAGACTTAGAATTAAACAATCCCCGGCGACAAGGCGCCAAAATTTGATGGGCGCAAAAACACCTACAAAGATACCCTATTATCAAATCAATTGTATCGAGGTAGTAAATGGCAAATAAGGGTCATTACCCGCAGAGGATTGGTGAAACTAAGACTTAAAGACACAAGAAACACAAACAGACACGTAAACCAGAAATCTGGCAGATTCGACTTAGGAGCAGAAACCGAATTAATTAACTAATCTAGACTCAACCAAAAATTATGAAATTAAATATACAGTAACTCGACACAGTGGTGGACTACCACACAAATTTTTAGGGTATTCGGAGTTGGTTTGACTGGTGAACAAACATAAATAATACAGGAGTATTGCTGAAAACAGAATACTAAAAGTGAATATGAATGTAAATATGAGAGAAACAATAGCTAGGAACTTCTCTCCACCACTAAATATGCTTCAATCACCCCAAAAAAATGTCAAGGATTATAGATGAATGCACTCACAGTTAAGCCAATGTCGTCAGGTCATTAACCGTATTACATTCTCTTACATGCCATATTAAGTGAAATGTCTTATCGACTTAACTATATTACCAATTAATTGATCTATGAAATGTCGGTATCTAGACCAAAATAACTGAAATCATGAAGTTCTAAGAACGTTTGAGTAACAACAAAGAATCTAAGGTCAATGTCGGTAGCCTTAGATTACCAAGGAATTACTTCACACAAGTACCTGCAAAGAACTTGTTATCTCTCATAGAATATGCAACGATATGTCGGTCATATACATATTCAAAATAATAAATCCTAAAACATGCATCAATGAACAATCAGTGAAGAAATTCTCATCAAGAATTATATAAATCAATTGGGGTTCAAAATCGAAGACATATCTAGGGCTTTGATCAGCCCCTAACAAATCAAGGAGTTTAGTTACACATAGTCTTGAATAAGAACATTAGAGAATCCATGGAAGATGAACTAAAGGTGGAGAAGATAAACTTGATTGGCTGAGAGACTGGTTGAATTCTCCTTGGTTCCTCTTTTCTTTTCTTCCTCTCTTTCTTTTCTTCACTTCTTTGTGCTCTGCCTCCGTGTTCTCTTTGCTCTCCTTTCTCTTCTTAAATAGGTTAATTAACCCTAGGTCTCCCGTCCATCCCCTAATCCAACTAGGATTTAGGAATCCTTATTAAGCCCAATTATCTCCTTTTCTTTGTTTGACTTCAAAATACCTAAAAACAAATAAAGTTAATTAAAAACAAGAAAACATAACAAAATAACTAAGTAATAGGAATAATTAGCATGACAAAAGTCACACAAACATGCGACTATCATGAGGCATGCATTCGTTTTCTTTGAAATAAAATTGGGAAAGCATAAATGTTGAAAATTATTTTATTTATTAATTTTTGTCCACTCACTCTAATTTTTTACGAATGTTTTTCCTCTGGGCTCTTCATTTTAAAAATGCCCAGTCTGCAGAGTTCGGGTTAGTACGAGTAGGAGACGACGAGGCATAGTTACCCATTTCTCAGCCACATTTCACCAGTAGGTTACCTGTTTAACCTACTAGGGTATTTTTCGGCTCCTCTAGTGTTTAGTAACTCTGAATACTCTTAGGGTTTATTGTATAATTTTTCTAGAGGTGTGCTAAGACCTATGTTTTATTTTAGAATATACAAAGATTGTAATTGTTATATTCTCACTTTCGGATAATTGTGGTTGATTTGGAGGATGTTTAATAATATTTAGGAAAGTAACTTTTTAGTTTTCTGGGTTATGGTTGTCCATTTTCAAAGGAGGTTTACCTAGCTTTTTGGTAAATTTTCCTTGGAGATGGACCCCGCAAGACTTACTTTGGGTTTCAGGGTGAAATTCGGGGTGGGTCTTGACAGTTTTGAATAGAAGTCCAAGTATCGGTTGTGAGACGCACCCTTCTACCCTTCAATTCACCCATTAACTTCTCCTTCTCCCATATATACAACTTAAGCACATCATTTGCTACGGTCTTCCTACTAGGGATTGTCCAAAAAGGTAAAGCTTTCTCCATAAAACGCTTAAACTCAATGCCCTCAACATGAGTAAAGGGTAGCTCATCTAGAATAATCATCTCCACACATAATCTAGTGAGCTCTTCATTTGTCAAAGAAGAGGTATCCAACTCCCTAGTATATTTTCTAGGACACAAAATCTTTTGCCTTTTAGCTTTCAACATTTCTATATTAGGAGGATACTTGGGGCATTTATCAATATGACTAAGAAGGTTGGATGTACCATTTAGACCCGGATCGGCATAATATTCTTTATTGCAATAAATACAATTACCCATAAGTTTACCCGCAACCAATTTTCTAGTATAATGAGCTCAAATATCTGACATTTCTTTGGCCTTCAAGGAGCTAAAATATTCTTCCTCGGTCATTTCCTCTCATTGGTCTACAAAATCTTGTGGAATAGGACCGGTACTTGCTTGTGATCCACCCATACTAGGAACTGGTGTCGGAGTTGCCGATTCACCAACACCAACACTATCAACTTGCATCTGCATAAAAAAATAAACCAAATTAAAGTTTTAAACAAGTTAAGTATTACAGACCAAATCAAGCAAGAATCATTTAGCAAACATTGAGACTAAGAGCAAAGGAACAAAATCAGAAAATGTATGGCTAACTTCCTGACCAGTAGACTTTTTTTCCTAAACATAGTATAGCTTGGCTACGAATTTCAGGTTGGTCTCTTCATAAAAATTGTAACAGACAACCTAAAGATTATTTTAGAATTGGAATCGCAGCAAAATGATTTTTCTACAAATACTTATTATTTCTGCTAGATCCCGTAGACCTTGAAGAAACTCGTTCTGGATCTGTCTTCTAGATATGACCCTTCTTGCCTGCAAAAGGATACCGACCGGGACTTTCCGGTCTTTATCTCTCCGATGATAAAGTTAGTTTATCGGTAGGGGAGTATTTAAATGTAAGGAGATGTTTTCTTACCCTTTTGGTTGACTTCACCATTATATTTATAGCCCCGGGTCGTCTTGCACTTCAAACATTCTTCGATGTGGGACAAGTATGACTCCCGTGGAGTCGTCCTCCCTCCCGGGCGGGACCGTTACAATTGTTTCTGCTTCGTAGCATCACGGGCCGGGGGAGGTATTTGTCGGCTACCGACTACAAGTCCCCCCAAGTTCCCGTTCAAGACACGTCTTGAGTGGGGACTTGAAGAAATGGTCTGTGATGCCGAATTGTTAACGAGTACCAGATCATAGTCCCCCCAAGTTCGTACTCAGGACATGTTTGAACGGGTTGCCGTTGGGATGGAAGGTAGCGAACCATTCCACGTTAGTTGTTGCTCGAGCGCGGGGTATGATCCCCGTGTGGGTTATCAGGCCACTATTCTCCGTGTGAAGGGAATGTTACAGGCATGCCCAACTCCCGTGTTTCCGGAGCCGTACAAGGGGCTTACAGCTCTCAAGGCTTGGTTGTTTCAACCTTGCATTCTGCTGAAATGTTGCTAGGGCGGTAGGTATGACGTAGTTCGTACGCATGAAAGTGGTGCGCGCGGGGCGACCACAGCTCGCGTGTCAGTTATGTACGCGGCGCGAACTTTTCAGTCCGCGTGAAAGTGTTGCCTACGGAGTGAACACAGCTCGCGTGTAAGTTAGGTACGCGGAGCGAACTCTTCACCTCGCCCGGTTCGTGTTCGCCCAGAGGAATATTCGGGACGTGCGTTGTGTTTTGGATGCGACGGCGTCCCTGGTGGCTTGATTGATGGGTCTGCGTAATCCCCGGGAGCTCGGTGACCATTGGCGAGTGCTACCGGGTAGTGTTGTTGTGCATTAATGGTATGTCCGCCAGGTGGCGCTGTGGGGGGGGGGGTGAAGGGATGTGCATTTAATGCGAGGCGTGTCACGCCTGTCGTGTTCGAGAAGCTACTCGGTAGTGGGGCACGTGTCTGGATCCTACGGTGGGCACGACTGGTCGGATTGCCTCGATGGGAGGGGGAAAAACGAGGCGTCCCTTCCCCCGCTTCGTACATAAGGAAACGCTGCCTTATCTCCATTCCCGACTTGCCGTTGAAGCGTGGAGGAAAAAAGGGAATTCGTACGCTTGGGGGAGTGTTGCTGCTCTGCTACAGTCGATCTTTCGACTGCGAGGTGCTATCCATTTGCTGCTCTTGTGTGTCACCAGCCTTCGCTATCTGGTTAGTTTCCCTTCTCTAGCGTGTAGTTGTGTGGCTGTGAGTATCTAGTAGGGTGTGGATTGGTAGATGTTTCTGGGTTTCTAGGTGTCGTCGGGTGGCTGAAATGGGTGGCGTCAAAACCTCCCGGCTGCGGTACGCGGTGTAGGTATCTAATAGCCCATAGGGTTTTTTTATAGGGTTAAAATGGAGTCAAGGGCTTCCGATGCGAGCGTTTCTGATTCATTTCGGCTGGCCCCTGCGGATGAGGACGAGAGGATAGAGGGGTATCTGCGTCGGGAAACTAATAGGGATGCCGAGCGGGCGAAATCATATTCTGGAGTCTCCAGCTCGAGCACCGAGTACCCGGTGATGGAAGCGATCCCGATCCCTCATGTCCTTCACCGTTTGGAGGACGGGAGGGTGTGCGATGAGCCCATATGCAGTTTCACGCCCGAGGAGATCGAACAGTTGAGGGAGGGGGAGGAGTGGAACATTCCTCCCGAGATCCCTATGCGTGGCTTGTACCCGGGAGAGCTTGCATGCGCTCCGAGAGACAAGTATGTAGCGGTGCATGACAACATGTTCAGGAATGGGTTCTCCGTACCGCTACCCCAATGTGTGCAGTACATACTGAGTATGCTGCAGCTCACTCCCGGCCAGGTCCCGCCGAACTAGTGGCGTCAATTGCTGGGACTAGGTTGTCTGTATTTCCTTTCGAACTTGGGCTGGCCGACAATCAATGAATTTCACGCGCTCTACAGGCTGTCATACTCAAAGAAGGTGGGAAGCTCCGGGTGTGTAGGCTTTACCGCGCGGGACTATGAGTCAGTGATCACCGATCTCCCTTCTTCGATAAACAAGGAGTGGAGGGCGAAGGTAGTCCTGGTGGGGGGGCCCTGGCAAAGAAAGACGAGGCGGCACACGGTTCCCAACTACTTCCGGGCTATTGGGGATCAGAGCTACTCGTTGACAGCGATCGAGCGGGAGCGGATTGCCCGTATATTCGCTGCGTCGCCCCACGACGAGGATCGTAGCTCGTATCACTTGACGCGGTGGGCCGTTCTCGCATACTATGAGATGGCTAGAGTGCCCGGTGGGTTCATCTTGATTTCCTTTTTATATCTGAAGTCTTTAGTATGCCCAGTTTAATTAATGTCGTCCTTTGGTGTGCAGGAAAGATCCCTAGGCGTGTTCCGCTCCCGAATCATCCTCTTGACATGGAGAAGGATCAAGCCCTCTTGAAGAGGCTCCTGACCAAAGGGGATCTGGCGTCGCGCACTGAGGTGGACGTGGACACGCATACTGTACGGGTTTTGAATAAACAGAAGGTGCTGGATGTTCCCGAAGAAGTATACGGGTCAACGGAGACTCCGCCGGTACCTCTTCCCGCAGGCTCGCAGATCACTTTGGGTGAAAAGAAAAGCGCCATCATCACTCGAGGAGAACTCAAGGTGTCGAGGAGCCCCTGGTGACAGACACCGGCAAGGTCGTGTCCGGGAGTCACGTACCAAAGCCGAAGAAGCATAAGGCGGCTCCCGGGGCATCTACGTCGACTCCCACGCTGTCCATACTTGCCTCTGCGGTTCCGAAGATTTCGAAAACTCCGATCAGGCAGGTTCTTGATGAGTATGGTTATGCGGACGAGAAGTTCGTCTGGGCAATGGTTGGTGACTTGAAGGGGATTGATCTGGACCGGGTGAGATTCAAGGAAAGTTCTCCCTTCGAGTCCCGAAGGATAGCACGGGAGCACCTGATGAAGGTAAGCGTATGGGACGCTTGTGTTTTGTTGTGAATTGTGTTTGGGGACTGGTATTTGTAGGCTCATTTTTGCCTGTACTTGTAGGCTTTGTTCGCGGTGTACTCCATTGACGCCAGTGAGGACACTGCTGTACTGAAAGAGCAGGTGGCTAAGCTCAGTGGACACGTAAGCTACCTTCAGACTGAGAAGGGGTCTCTCGAAAGGGAGAAACAAGTTTTGGTCGAGAAGCTGGCCATGACTCAACAGCATGTCCGGGAGGTGGAAAGCAAAGCGGATCGGGTCCCGGAACTCGAAGCCGAACTGCAGTCCTTGAGGGTGGAGGTGGAAAAATATCGCCCGCTGGAGGATAGGCTTCGTGAGAAAGAAGCCGAGATAGCGAAGTGGGAGAGCTTGGTTCCCGCGTGCTGTGAGCAAGCTGTTGCAGCATTCAAGGAGTCGCAGGAGTTCAAAGGTCTGCTCCAGTCTGCTCGGGATGAGGCTATCACGGAGAAGTTAACGGAGTGGAGTGTGTACGGGTACCTCGACAAACCCCGGATGCTCCCGGATCTGCTTGCTGCACAGGAGAAGGGCGAAGCACAGGGCTCCCAGGCTATCCCCTCGGAGGGTCCTGTCGAGGCCGATCCTGAATGTGCTGGGGCCGAGGTGCATGTGTCCGAGAGTGAGGGCGAAGAAGATACACCCGACTCGGTCGAGAATGACATGGTATAGGGTGTTGAGCTGAGCGTAACTGGACTAATTTTTTGATTTTGCTTTGGAATGGCTTTGTGCCGGCCCGGGGTCCGGTTGGTATACTTGTGATGTGTTTCAAGTGTCCATGTTGAATTCTCATTGTTATGCCTTTGAATTGTGTTTTGCCTCTTTGTTTTGCCCTTTGGAATCCGGTGTACCATACCCACAGTTTTACCCCAGTGTTACAAGTTTAACTGTATAAATGTTGTGAATTTAACTTCTTCATTTCTGTAAGTTGTTAACAAAACAAATGAAGGCATCTTCCCAGGTCGACTTAACCAGACCCGGTAGGCATGATTTACAATTCCTGATCTCGATTAAATGGGGTAGAATTTAAGGTGTTCGATGTTCCACGGGTGCCCGGTGACGATGCCGTCCCTGTCTCTTAGAAAGAATGTTGCAGGGCCGACTTCCTCCACAATCTCGTAAGGGCCCTCCCAGGTTGGATCAAGGGCCATTGGTTGGGCCATCACCCGCTTCATCACCCAATCTCCGAGACCCAAGGTGCGCGGTCTGACCTTGGAGTCGTAATGTCGGGCGACGCGCTGCTTGTAAACTTGGTTGTGTATGTCGGCCCTGTCCTTTCTCTCCTCAATGAGATCCATGTTTAACTGTAGCCCCTCTGTGTTGGTTTGTTCGTCGTATCCCTCTACTCTTCCAGTCGGTATCGTCACCTCGATGGGAATGACAGCCTCCGTGCCGAAAGCCAAGCTGAAGGGTGTCTCTCCCGTTGATGCCGTAGCAGTAGTTCGGATGGCCCACAGAACCTCCGGGAGGGTTTCCGCCCACAAGCCTATAGCGGCGTCTAACCTCTTCTTCAGCAGTTTCTTGATAATCTTGTTGACCGCCTCCACTTGCCCATTGGTCTTTGGGTGTGCTACCGATGCGAACACCATCCGGGTTCCCATGTCCTTAGTGAACTCAATGAGCCTTGGGTTGTTGAACTGCGTGCCATTGTCGGTTATGATAGTCTCCGGAACACCGAATCTGCAGTAGACATTTTTCATGAGGAACCCCATCACGCTGTCAGTGGTTATCCGACGAAGCAGTTCTGCTTCAACCCATTTTGTGTAGTAATCCACCGCTACGATGGCATACTTGTACTGTCCGGGAGCGGTAGGAAACAGCCCGATCAAGTCCAGGCCCCACTGTGCGAAGGGCCACGGAGACAGCAGGATTGAGAATGCAATGGGCGGGGAATGGACCTCGTTAGCGTGTTGGTGGCATTTATGGCATCTTGCTGCTACTTGGTCCGCCATCTTCCCCATGTTGGGCCAAAAATACCCCGTTCTGAGTGCCTTGAACGACAGGGATCTCGATCCGGAATGATTGCCACAAACGCCCTCGTGGATGTCCCGGAGGATCGTCTCACCATTTTGTACTGACACACATTTTAAGTTGGGAAAGCAGTAACCCCTGCGGTACAGTGTATCGTTGATTAGCGTGTATCTGGCGCATCTTGATTGCAACTTCCTTGCCTGTTCCGATTCTCCGGGCGGACACCCTCTTTGAGGAACTCAATGATGGGGTCCATCCACGTCGGTTCTGCGGGACCGGTAGTGATGGCGAAGATTTCCGAGATCGTCTTGTCGATACTTGGCCGGTTCAGGATCTCCACCTTCATTTCTTCGTGCCTTTGCTGACCGGTGCCGGTGGCAAGCCGGGCCAAAGCATCGGCATGGCTGTTTTCCTCCCTAGGGATCTAGGCCATAGTTGCCGACTCGAATTCACACATGAGAGCCTTTGTGAGTGCCCGATAAGAATTGAGGTGCGGCTCTTTAACTTCAAATGTCCCGTCTACTTGGTTCACCACAAGCTGCGAGTCGCTGAACACCTCGACTCTTTTGACCCCGATCCCTAATGCCAGCTGTAGTCCCCCGATCAATGCCTCGTATTCGGTTGTATTATTGGACGCAGGGAAATTAAACTCCTGGGCGTGGGTGTATACGAACCCGTCCGGGCTAACCAGGATGATTCTCGCTCCGCTCTTCTCTTTAGTGACGGAGCCGTCTACGAACAACTTCCAACACGGCTGGACTTCATGGGGAGCCTCCGTGTCCTCTTGCTCTGCCGCTGAGCACTCCACGACTCTTTTCATGGGGGTCAATTCGGAGATAAAATCTGCAGCCGCTTGCCCCTTGATGGCTACTCTCGGCATGTAGTGGATGTCGAACTCTCCCAGTTCTATCGCCCATTTGGCCAGTCTCCCGCTGGTCTCTGGCTTCTGGAGGACTTGCCTGAGGGGGTAGTTGGTGAACAGGGTGATGGAATGAGCTTGGAAGTAATGCCACAGCTTCCGAGCGGTCACGATGAGTGCTAGGGCCAACTTTTCTAAGTCCGGGTATCTGCTTTCAGCCAGCGTGTAGCCCTTGCCTACATAATACACCGGAAGCTCCGCGGTGTCATCTTTCCTGATCAAAGCCGAGCGGACTGCCGTACTAGATGCTGCAAGATAAAGATATAGCATCTCCCCGGGAGTTGGTTTGGAAAGCTTTGGCACGGATGCCAAATATTCCTTGATATTCCTAAAAGCCTCGTCTTGCTCCGGCCCCCAATTGATCAGCTTGCAATGCTGGCTCTTGAGGAGTTTGAAAAACGGTGCACACTTGTCCGTGAGTCTGGAGACAAATCTAGCGAGAGCTGCGATCTTACCCGTCAGGGATTGCACATCGCTTCGGACTTTCGGGACCACTATATCCATGATGGCTTGGACCTTCTCCGGGTTCGCTTGAATTCCCTGCCGGCTAATCACGTGGCCCAAGAACTTCCCTTTGACGACCCCGAACACGTATTTTTCCGGGTTCAGCCTCATACCGTACGCGAGTATAATATCGAAAGTTGTTTGCAGGTCGCTGACGTGCTCGACCGCAGTGAGACTCTTCACTAGCATGTCGTCCACATACACTTCCATGGTGATCCCCAGCTGCTTAGCGAACATCTTGTTCATCAGGCGTCGGTAGGTCGCTCCCCCGTTCTTTAGTCCGAACGGCATCCTCTTGTAGTAGTAGACTCCTTTGTCGGTCGTGAAGGCAGTATGTTCCTCGTCCGCGGGGTCCATCATGATTTGGTTGTAGCCCGCATAAGCGTCCATAAAGCTCAGCATTTCGAACCCGGAGGTGGAATCGACAAGCTGGTCGATTCGAGGCAACAGGAAGCTATCTTTGGGGCACGCCCTATTAAGACTGGTGTAGTCCACGCACATCATCCATTGCCCTACCGCCTTCTTGGGGACCATGACCACGTTGGCCAACCATTGCGGGTATTTCGCTTCCTTGATAAACTGGATATCCAGCAGCCTCTGTACCTCTCCCTTGATGACGTCATACTTGGCCACGTTGAACGACCTCCGCTTCTGTCGTAATGGGGGTACGCCTTTACGAACTCCCAACTTGTGCGTGACTATATCACTCGAGATACCGGGCACGTCAGCGTACGACCAGGCAAATGCTTTGCTGTTTGCCTTCAGAAAACGTACGAGTTCCTCCCGCACGATGACAGGTAAACCGGTCCCAATCTTCGTGGTTCGGGCTGGGAACTGGTCCGAGATGCAAATGAGCTCTGTTTCCTCAACTGACCCCGGTCTCTCGGATTCAGTTCCTTCCGTTGCAGCATTAATTCTGGGATCCTCGTAAACATCCGATATGAGTCTATTCGTACTTCTGGAGGTTAACACCTCTGCTCTTTTCCTGCCAGTATCCCGGTCGATAGCGTAGCATCCTTGTGCAGCCACCTGATCGCCAGGGATGGTAACGATACCCGTGGCGGATGGTAGTTTCATCATCAGCATGTGACCGACGATGAACGCCTTGATTTTCCACAAGGCCGGTCTCCCAAGTATCTCGTTGTATGACGAGTTACAGTCGACTATGATGAAGTCTATCGTTGATCGCAGCGTGCTCCCCTCTGAACCTCCGAGGAGCATAGGTATGTAGTCAGATCCGAGAGGTTGCACCACGTCTCCGGAGAAGCTTATCAACGGTTCATTATCCTGTGTGAGCTTGCTGCTCCCCCTCTTTAGTGCCTGCCAAGCATTTCTGAACAGCACATTCACGGACGCCCCGGTATCGATCAGAATTTTCTTACAAAGATAATGATCCAACTGTGCAGTGATCAGGAACGGATCCTCGTGAGGCAGCCTGGTCCCTTGCTCATCTTCTTCTTCGAACCTCACGGATTTCTATCTCAAGTTGACATTCTGAGCGCTACAGCTCCTGAAGGCGTATACCTCCCGCCCATCTCTGATCTCGGGGCATTGTTTCTTGGCCCTGTTACTTCTATAGTCGATCGGCTCTCCCCCGCGGATCGTGTTGATCGTCCCGTACACGGATTCCGCGGGTGCTTGCCGTTGTCCTGACACGTACTGCTGAAGCTTTCCTGCTTTTAGCTAGCTTTCGATCGTCTTTTTTAGCTCAACGCAGTTATTTATCGCGTGCGTCGCTTCCCCGTGGTATCCGCAGTACTTTCCGGTATCTTCCCGCGTTAATCGGGGCGGCGGAAACTTTCTGGTCGCTGGTCCCGGGATCGCTTCCTTGTTCTCGTTCCATACTACCTCGGGGGTTGCTGTTAATGGGGTGAAGCGTTCCCTGGCTACAGGAATTGTTGCTCCGAGTCCGCTGTCCTGAGAGCTCCCTCTACGTGGACCCCCCAATGGCTTGGTTTGCTTCCTGCCCCCATCCTTGAACTTCTTGCTCGGGGTGCATGCTTGTTCCTCTGGGCCCCCTTGCCAGGTTCTTACTTCTTGGATCGATTGCCCTCGGGATTCGGTCCTCCTACCTTCCTTTCTTTTGCTCGCATGCCGATCCCCATACGTGTCATGGTCTGCTTGGGCATGTCTGATCGCCATTTCCATCAGCTCATCATAGCCCCGCGGGTTTTCAATTCGTACTGCGTATAAGAACTTCCTGGGCAATAGGGCCTGGACGAAGGCTTCCTCCGCCACCTTCTTGTCGAAACTCCTAACCTTGGCCGTGGCCCCCTGCCAACGATTTACAAAGGTCTTTAACCCCTCGGCGTGCCCTTGTTTTACCTTGAAGAGTTGGGTGGTATTCTGCCCGTCCGTACGCAGTATGAATCGGTTCACGAATCTGTCCGCGAGCTTCCTAAAGCAATCTATTGAGCCGGCCGGGAGCTCATAGAACCAGCTCAGCGCCTCACCCGATAGCGTCTCCTGAAACATGTTGCAGCACACGGCATCCGAATAACCCTTTGCGTTTGTATGGGATTTAAAACTGTCAAGGAAGAGATGCGGGTCCCCTTCCCCCCCGTAGCTCAACTTTAAAGGTTTTGCTGTGTGAGAACGTATGGTCTGTGTAATGGTCCGCGTGAACGGTCCCCTTCTTTCTTCGAATCCCACACAGGGCGGGTTGTGGGCTGCTCGTCTCTCCGCCTCGTCTACCGTCGTGGTCAGGTTCACCACACTGTCCCGCATGGCCATTAGGGCCGCCTCTATGCCTGTCGTTTCCAATCTTCCATCCTCGATAGGCGTTGAGGGCGGTGGTGGGCCCTCTCTCTCCATAACTTCTGGGAACAGGTTTGCAACGACAACGACCGTCCTGCGGGCGATCATCGGCGGCGTCATCGGTGAACCTCCCCCTTCGCCTTACGGCTCGTGGGATACGGCGGCAGCCCGCTCGATTGCCTCGTCTCTCTCTAGTCTTTTTGATAACGCGCCCATTATCGTCACGTTATCTCTCTCCAGCTTTTTCTCCCGAGCGGTTGCTTCTAAGCGGTCCCGCGCTCTCTCTCTTTCCATATGTGCCACGTCCGCTCTTAACCTCCCTACCATGTCCTCCATTTCTTCCTGCGTGAGATCGCGCATCACCCCGTCAAGGGTCCTTTGCGGATCGTTTGTCGCCAGTGCGCGCTCCAGTCTCTCATCCGTTCCTCCCGTCCTAATATTGCTTCCTGGTGTCCCATCTCTACTGAGGCCACTGTGGTCTCCTGTCGTTATCCTGCTCCCGACTTCTGCTTCATTTGTCTCGGTCATCATGACACTGGCTTTTCGTAAAGATTTCCCACAGACGGCGCCAATTGTTTCTGCTAGATCCCGTAGACCTTGAAGAAACTCGTTCTGGATCTGTCTTCTAGATATGACCCTTCTTGCCTGCAAAAGGATACCGACCGGGACTTTCCGGTCTTTATCTCTCCGATGATAAAGTTAGTTTATCGGTAGGGGAGTATTTAAATGTAAGGAGATGTTTTCTTACCCTTTTGGTTGACTTCACCATTATATTTATAGCCCCGGGTCGTCTTGCACTTCAAACATTCTTCGATGTGGGACAAGTATGACTCCCGTGAAGTATGACTCCCGTGGAGTCGTCCTCCCTCCCGGGCGGGACCGTTACAATTGTTTCTGCTTCGTAGCATCACGGGGCGGGGGAGGTATTTGTCGACTACCGACTACACTTACGATTTTCCAAAGTTCATGTACAGTAGAGAAAAACTGCTAACTTCCTGAGTTCCTGACCAGCAGACCTTTTTGACTAAAAAAAGTATAGCTCGGCTAAAAATTTCAGATTGGTCTCTTCATAACAATTGTAACAGACAACGTAAAGATTATTTGAGAACTGGAATCGCAGTAAAATGATTTTTCTACAAATACTTATGATTTTCCAAATTTCATATACAGTAGAGAAAAACTGCTAACTTTCTGAGTTCCTGACCAGCAGATATTTTTGGCTAAAAACAATACACCTCGGCTAAGAATTTCAACTTAGTCTCTTCATAATAATTGTAACAAACAACCTAAAGATTATTTGAGAACTGAAATCGCAGCAAAAAGATTTTTCTACAAATACTTATGTGTAGTCGGTAGTCAGTAAACTACCTTCCCTGCCCATAGACCAGTCATGAAACTTGTAGACTGACGTCCGGGCTACCTCGCCGTGGTGACAGATCATCGGTACCACATCGGGAAGGTGCTCCTCCCAGCTCCACAAGAAGGCACCATGATAAGATAAATGCATAGTTAGTCCCACATCAGAAATGTATAACAAAAGGGAATCTTCCTTATCTATAAAAGGAAGGCTCCCCCTATGTAGAAAGAACTTTTAGTCTTCTGACTTCCCCATCTCCCTCTCCCGGGCGGGATGGGTAGATACTCTTGTAACATCAAAGGCCTATTGGCCATGATAGTGAATTCGTAAGTGGACGTAGCCATGTCCTCCGAGGCATGGTGAACCACTATATGCCTTTGTCTCTTGCCCATGCTCTCTTATGCATAGCCTACGGGTTCTTGCATCAACAATTGGCGCCGTCTGTGGGAATCGTTACGAAAAATCATGTTCCTTTGCCTCCGAGAGGCAACTCATTCAAGTCCATAAAGAGCTATAGGGCCATCGGGTCGTCCCCAAACCCGGGGTTGTAGGTAGCCCAGTCAGCGGGTCAGCAGGCCACTCATTAGGCTCAGGCTTTCAACGGGACAGCGAGACCGTCCGGCCTGGTGCAACTATCATCGGACCCTACCATCAGGTGGCATAGCACGACCCTCCCATGTCCCCTTTATCATCAAGTCCTCAACGAGAGCCCGACTACAACGGCTCCAAGCAGCACTTGGAGATAATTAATCGGGATCCTGGAGAAATAATTCATGTGAGGGGATTAGCCAAGCATCATCGGTGTCCCGTTGGCAGCTTTACAGAAATCTATCTCCAATTCATCGCCTTGAAATTCAGGTACCGCCCAGTCGGCTCAATCGCGACTCCACTAGCCTCCTAAAGCTATGACTCACCGGGATCATTTCATCACTGCGGAACCGTTGTTGTCGTATAACGGGTTCAACCGGATGAGCTCTCCCGGATCTAGTTCCTCAATCGGTGGCTCATGACCGACGCCTCTGGCCATCACTCGGTCGAATCGCCGGGACCCGCGACCCCATCCGGCAGCATTTGAAGGTACCGCCCGAGTATACTTCTCCCGGGATGCAGGGGTTTGTCGCTAGCCTCGGCTACCACTTCCCGGTGGTTCTCGCTGGGTTGGGATCGATCGACAAGTTGGCAGGCCGGGAGCACCTGCAGTCATTGAAACCTGGACAGAGACCGGCATCACCGATCGGCCGGGTAACCAGCGTAAGGACTCTAGCCCGGTCCAGCCCGATTAGCTCTCCTAGGCCAAGCTCATCCGGTGCCCGGCTAGGAGTGATGCGTCGGGAGCCACCTGGTAGCTCCCGGGATCCACCGGCAGCGTCGGTCAATTGCCCGGCCGGGATGGGCACCGCTCGAGCAACTCGGTCAACGCTCGTTTGGTTTCATCTGCAAATCACCATGGCAAATGGGTTCAGCTCCATCAGTTCACCGGGACCCCGGAGTATATAAGTCTTGCGGCGTGATTCCGTTCTCCGGCTAAGGAAAGAAGAAGAAGTTGGTCTGGGCACCCGTCTTCTTACTCTGGGCACCCGGCCCGACAGCAGCATCACCTCTCCGAGGTTCCCATCTGAGCATATTCAGCCACCGGGAGCAGAGCAATTGTGGAGGTTAGAGAATTGACCCCATGCAAGCAGCGGGTCTCGGTAATTAGCCCTCTCAGGCCAAGCTCATCCATTGCCGGCCAGGAGGAGTGATAGTTCATGTAGAACGATTTGGTCTAGACACCCATCTTACTCTGGCCACCCGCACGGCACCTCCAAAAAGGTGGTAACTCTGCAATCCCATCTCTGGCACCCACCATGCACCCTACCAACATGTGCAATTCGACAACTAAATGAAGCTAAGTCCCTTTCTCTCTCCATATACAATTTTGCTTCTTGTATTCGATATGCAGCAACACGGTTATACACTTATGCTTGCTGTTTTTCTTTCTCGTGGCAGTAGTCAGTAACCGAGAAGTCAACATGATGTGTTTATCTCTGAACTTAGCACCTCACTTATAATTGTTCGACCAGGGACCGAGAGGTCTGTGCGATGACACGTACTGCTACTATATATGTTCGTGTTTGAACTAGAGAGCTAGACATGTCTGTTATTCGTGAGCTAGTTGAGGAATTAAACATAGTTTTGCTTGTTTATGTAAATAGTATGGAAGCATGCATGAAGTTTATCATGCTTGATGTCAAGTTCCATTCACTTTGATAATATACTGTCCATGCATATCTCCACAACACAGACACCACTTAACGCCCTGTGTTCTATATGGTAATCTATTGGCATATCATACTTCAACTGATATACATATGCATCAAGTAAGGGTGTCATTAGTGTGCAGCATGTCTTTATGTGTGATTGAGGCATTAGGCTCCAGGAAGCCATGATCGATTTGGTTATTCTGTATCCATGGGTCAGAATATGATGCATTTCTGTAGCATAAAACAAGTACTTGCATGTATACATCTCAGTGTGAACAGCTACTTAGCAACCATTATAAGTTCGTTGCATCAAAAAGGTAGTGTAGTCGGTGGACGACAAATGCCTCCCCCGGACCGTGATGCTACGAAACAGAAGCAGTTGTAACGGTCCCGCCCGGGAGGGAGGGAGACTATACGGGAGTCATACTTGTCCCACATCGAAGAATGTTTGAAATACAAGACGACCCGGGGCTATAAATATAACGGTGAAGTCAGCCAAAAGGGTAAGAAAAACATCACTACACTTGAAATACACTCCTACCGATAAACTAATTTTACCATCGGAGAGATAAAGACCGGAAAGTCCCGGTCAGTATCCTTTTTGCAGGCAAGAAGATAAATCCAGGACGAGTTTCTTCAAGGTCTACGGGATCTGGCAGAAACAATTGGCGCCGTCTGTGGGAAGTGTTTACGAAAAGCCAGTATCATGATAACCGAGACAAATGAAGCAGAAGTCGGGAGCAGGATCACGACAGGAGACCACAGTGGCCTCAGTAGAAATGGGGCACCAGGAAGTAATCCTAGGACGGGAGGAACGGATGAGAGACTGGAGCGCGCGCTGGCGACAAACGATCTACAAAGGACCCCGGACGGGGTGAGGCGCGATCCTACGCAGGAAGAAATGGAGGACATGATAGGAAGGTTAAGAGCGGACGTGGCACATATGAAAAGAGAGAGAGAGCGGGACCGCTTAGAAGCAACCGCTCGAGAGAAAAAACTGGAGAAAGATAATGCGACGATAATGGGCGCGTTATCAAGGAGACTGGAGAGAGACGAGGCAATCGAGCGGGCTGCCGCCATATCCCGCGAGGCGCAAGGCGAAGGGTCGGGTTCACCAATGACGCCGCCGATGATCGCCCGCAGGACAGTCGTTGTCGGAGCTAACCTGTTCCCAGAAATTATGGAGAGAGAGGGGCTTCCACCGCCCCCAACGCCTATCGAGGATGGAAGATCCGAAACGACAGGCATAGAGACAGTTCTAATGGCAATGCGGGACAGTGTGGTGAACCTGACCACGAGGGTAGACGAGGCGAAGAGACGGGCGGCCCACAACCCGCCCGGTGTAGGATTCGAAGAAAGAAGGGGACCGTTCACGCGGACCATTACGCAGACCATACGTTCTCATGCAGCCAAGCCTCTAAAGTTGAGCTACGGGGGGGAAGGGGACCCGCATCTCTTCCTCGACAGTTTTAAATCCCATACAAACGCGAAGGGTTATTCGGATGCCGCGTGCTGCAACATGTTTCAGGAGACGCTATCGGGTGAGGCGTTGAGCTGGTTCTATGAGCTCCCGGCCGGCTCAATAGATTGCTTTGGGAAGCTCGCGGACAGATTCGTGAACCGATTCATACTGCGAACGGACAGGCAGAACACCACCTAACTCTTCAAGGTGAAACAAGGGCACACCGAGGGGTTAAAGACCTTTGTGAATCGTTGGCAGGGGGCCACAGCCAGGGTTAGGAGTTTCGACAAGAAGGTGGCGGAGCAAGCCTTCGTCCAGGCCCTACTGCCCGGGAAGTTCTTATATGCAGTACGGATTGAAAACCCACGGGGCTATGATGAGCTGATGGAAATGGCGATCAGACATGCTCAAGCAGACCACGACACGTATGGGGATCGGCATGCGAACAAAAGAAAGGAAGGAAGGAGGGCCGAATCCCGAGGGCAATCGATCCAAGAAGTAAGAACCTGGCAAGGGGACCCAGAGGGACGAGCATGCGCCCCGAGCAAGAGGTTTAAGGACGGGGGAAGGAAGCAAACCAAGCCATCGGGGGGTCCATACAGAGGGAACCCTCGGGACGGCGGACAGGGAGTGACAATTCCTGTAGCCAGGGAACGCTTCACCACATTAACAGCAACCCCCGAGGTGGTATGGAACGAGAACAAAGAAACGATCCCGGGACCGGCGACCAGAAGGTTTCCGCCGTCCCGACTAACGAGGGAAGATACCGGAAAGTACTGCGGATACCACGGGGAAGCAACGCACGCGATAAATAACTGCATTGAGCTGAAAAAGACGATCGAAAGCTAGCTAAAAGCAGGAAAGATTCAGCAGTACGTGTCAGGACAACGGCAAGCGCCTGCGGAATCCGTGTACGGGACGATCAACACGATCCACGGGGGAGAGCCGATCGACCAGAGAAGTAACAGGGCCAAGAAACAGTGCC
This sequence comes from Fragaria iinumae, assembly GCA_009720345.1. Lineage (NCBI taxonomy): Eukaryota > Viridiplantae > Streptophyta > Magnoliopsida > Rosales > Rosaceae > Fragaria > Fragaria iinumae. The sequence goes on along the minus strand of CM019117.1, from coordinate 15,150,349 downwards.
CCGGGATCAGAGATGGGCGGGAGGTATACACCTTCAGGAGCTGTAGCGCTCAGAATGTCGACTTACGGTGGAAGTCCGTGAGATTCGAAGAAGAAGAGGAGCAAGGAACCAGGCTACCTCACGAGGATCCGTTCTTGATCACTGCACAGTTGGATCATTATCTCTGCAAGAAAATTCTGATCGACACCGGGGCGTCCGTGAATGTACTGTTCAGAAATGCTTGGCAAGCACTAAAAAGGGGGAGGAGCAAGCTCACACAGGATAATGAACCGCTAATAAGCTTCTCCGGAGACGTGGTACAACCTCTCGGATCTGACTATATACCTATGCTCCTCGGAGGTTCAGAGGGGAGCACACTGCGATCAACGGTAGACTTCATCATCGTCGACTGTAATTCATCATACAACGGGATACTTGGGAGACCGGCCTTGTGGAAACTCAAGGCATTCATCGCCGGTCACATGCTGATGATGAAACTACCATCCCCCACGGGCATCATTACCATCCGCGGCGATCAGGCGGCTGCACGAGGGTGTTACGCTATCGACCAGGATACCGGCAGGAAAAGAGCAGAGGTGTTAACCTCTGGAAGTACGAATAGACTCATGTCGGATGTTTACGAGGATCCCAGAATTAATGCTGCAACGGAAGGAACTGAATCCGAGCGACCAGGGCCGGTTGAAGAAACAGAGCTCATTTGCATCTCGGACCAGTTCCCAGCCCGAACCACGAAGATTGGGACCGGTTTACCTGCCACCGTGCGAGAGAAACTCGTACTTTTTCTGAAGGCAAACAGCAAAGCGTTTGCCTGGTCGTATGCTGACGTGCCCGGTAACTCGAGTGATATAATCACGCACAAGTTGGGAGTCCGTAAAGGCGTACCACCCGTACGGCAAAAGCGGAGATCATTCGACGTGGCCAAGTATGACGTCATCAAAAGCGAAGTGCAGAGGCTACTGGATATCCAGTTTATCATGGAAGCGAAATACCCGCAATGGTTGGCCAACGTGGTCATGGTCCCCAAGAAAGCGGTAGGGCAATGGAGGATGTGTGTGGACTACACCAGTCTTAATAGGGCGTGCCCCAAAGATAGCTTCCCGCTGCCTCGAATCGACCAGCTTGTCGATTCCACCTCCGGGTTCGAAATGCTGAGCTTTATGGACGCTTATGCAGGCTACAACCAAATCATGATGGACCCCGCGGACGAGGAACATACTGCCTTCACGACCGACAAGGGAGTCTACTACTACAAGAGGATGCCATTCGGACTGAAGAACGCGGGAGCGACCTACCAGCGCCTGATGAACAAGATGTTCGCTAAGCAGCTGGGGATCACCATGGAAGTGTACGTGGACGACATGCTAGTCAAGAGTCTCACTGCGGTCGAGCACGTCAATGACTTGCAAACAACTTTCGATATTATACTCGCTTACGGTATGAGGCTGAACCCGGAAAAATGCGTGTTCGGAGTTGTCAAAGGGAAGTTCCTGGGCCACGTGATTAGCCGGCAGGGAATTGAAGCGAACCCGGAGAAGGTCCAAGCCATCATGGATATGGTGGTCCCGAAGGTCCGAAGCGATGTACAGTCCCTAACGGGTAAGATCGCAGCTCTCGCTAGGTTTGTCTCCAGACTCACGGACAAGTGTGCACCGTTTTTCAAACTCCTCAAGAGCCAGCATTGCAAGCTGATCCATTGGGGGCCGGAGCAAGATGAGGCTTTTCGGAATATCAAGGAATATTTGGCATCCGTACCGAAGCTTTCCAAACCAACTCCCGGGGAGATGCTGTATCTTTATCTTGCAGCATCTAATACGGCAGTAAGCTCAGCTCTGATCAGAAAAGAGGACACCGTGGAGCTTCCGGTGTATTATGTTGGCAAGGGCTACACACTGGCTGAAAGCAGATACCCGGACTTAGAGAAGTTGGCCCTAGCACTCATCGTGACCGCCCGGAAGCTGCGACATTACTTCCAAGCTCATTCCATCACCCTGTTCACCAACTACCCCCTCAGGCAAATCCTCCAGAAGCCAGAGACCAGCGGGAGACTGGCCAAATGGGCGATAGAACTGGGAGAGTTCGACATCCACTACGTGCCCAGAGTGGCCATCAAGGGGCAAGCGGCGGCGGATTTTATCTCTGAATTGACCCCCATGAAAAAAGTTGAGTGCTCAGCGGCAGAGCAAGAGGACACGAAGGTTCCCCATGAAGTCCAGCCGTGTTGGAAGTTGTTCGTAGACGGCTCCGTCACTAAAGAGAAGAGCGGAGCGGGAATCATCCTGGTTCGCCCGGACGGGTTTACATACACACACGCCCAGGAGTTTAATTTCCCTGCGTCCAATAATACAGCCGAATACGAGGCATTGATCGGAGGATTACAGCTGGCATTAGGGATTGGGGTCAAAAGAGTCGACGTATTCAGCGACTCGCAGCTTGTGGTGAACCAAGTAGACGGGACATTTGAAGTCAAAGAGCCGCACCTCAATTCTTATCGGGCACTCGCAAAAGCTCTCATGTGCGAATTCGAGTCGGCAACTATGGCCCAGATCCCTAGGGAGGAGAACAGCCATGCCGATGCTTTGGCCCGGCTTGCCACCGGCACCCGTCAGCAAAGACGCGAAGAAATGAAAGTGGAGATCCTGAACCGGCCGAGTATCGACAAGACAATCTCGGAAATCTTCGCCATCACTACCGGTCCCGCAGCACCGACGTGGATGGACCCCATCATTGAGTTCCTCAAAGAGGGTGTCCGCCCGGAGAATCGGCAACAGGCAAGAAAGTTGCAATCAAGATGCGCCAGATACACGCTCATCAACGATACACTATACCGCAGGGGTTACTGCTTTCCCAACCTAAAATGTGTGTCGGTACAAAACGGTGAAACGATCCTCCGGGACATCCACGAGGGCGTTTGTGGCAATCATTCCGGATCGAGATCCCTGTCGTTCAAAGCACTCATAACAGGATATTTTTGGCCCAACATGGGGAAGATGGCGGACCAAATAGCAGCAAGATGCCATAAATGCCACCAACACGCTAACGCGGTCCATTCCCCGCCCATTGCACTCTCAATCCTGCTGTCTCCGTGGCCCTTCGCACAGTGAGGCTTAGACTTGATCGGGCCATTTCCTACCGCTCCCGGACAGTACAAGTATGCCATCGTAGCGGTGGATTACTACACAAAGTGGGTTGAAGCAGAACCGCTTCGTCGGATAACCACCGACAGCGTGATGGGGTTCCTCATGAAAAATGTCTACTGCAGATTCGGTGTTCCGGAGACTATCATAACCGACAATGGCACGCAGTTCAACAACCCAAGGCTCATTGAGTTCACTAAGGACATGGGAACCCGAATGGTGTTCGCATCGGTAGCACACCCAAAGACCAATGGGCAAGTGGAGGCGGTCAACAAGATTATCAAGAAACTGCTGAAGAAGAGGTTAGACGCCGCTATAGGCTTGTGGGCGGAAACCCTCCCGGAGGTTCTGTGGGCCATCCGAACTATTGCTACGGCATCAACGGGAGAGACACCCTTCAGCTTGGCTTTCGGCACGGAGGCTGTCATTCCCATCGAGGTGACGATACCGACTGGAAGAGTAGAGGGATACGACGAACAAACCAACACAGAGGGGCTACAGTTAAACATGGATCTCATTGAGGAGAGAAAGGACAGGGCCGACATACACAACCAAGTTTACAAGCAGCGAGTCGCCCGGCATTACGACTCCAAAGTCAGACCGCGCACCTTGGGTCTCGGAGATTGGGTAATGAAGCGGGTGATGGCCCAACCAATGGCCCTTGACCCGACCTGGGAAGGCCCTTACGAGATCGTGGAGGAAATCGGCCCTGCAACATTCTTTCTAAGAGACAGGGACGGCATCATCACCGGGCACCCGTGGAACACCGAACACCTTAAATTCTACCCCGTTTAATCGAGGCCAAGAATTGTAAATCATGCCTACCGGGTCTGGTTAAGTCGACCCGGGAAGATGCCTTCATTTGTTTTGTTAACAACTTACAGAAATGGAGAAGTTAAATTCACAACATTTGTACAGTTAAACTCGTAACACTAGAGAAACTATGGGTGCGGTACCCCGGATTCCAACGGGCAAAACAAAGAAGCAACACAATTCAAAGGCATAACAATGAGAATCCAACATGGACACTTGAAACACATTACAAATATACCAACCGGACCATGGGCCGACACAGCCATTCCACAGCAAAATCAAAAAATTAGTCCAGTTACGCTCAACTCAACAACCTACACCATGTCATTCTCGACCGAGTCGGGAGTATCTTCTTCGCCCTCACTCTCGGACACGTGCACCTCGGGCCCAGCGCATTCAGGATCGGCCTCGACAGGACCCTCCGGGTGGATAGCCTGGGAGCCCTGTGCTTCGCCCCTCTCCTGCGCAGCAAGCAGATCCGCGAGCATCCGGGGTTTGTCGAGGTACCCGTGCACACTCCACTCTGTGAACTTCTCTGTGATGGCCTCATCCCGAGCAGCCTGGAGCAGACCTTTGAACTCCTGCGAATCCTTGAACGCTGCAACCGCTTGCTCACAGCGCACGGGAACCAAGCTCTCCCACTCCGCTATCTCGGCTTCTTTCTCACGAAGCCTATCCTCCAGCGGGCGATATTTTTCCACCTCCACCCTCAAGGCCTGCAATTCGGCCTCGAGCTCCGGGACCCGATCCGCTTTGCTTTCCACCTCCCGGACATGCTGTTGAGTCGTGGCCAGCTTCTCGACCAAAACTTGTTTCTCCCGTTCGAGAGACCCCTTCTCAGTCTGAAGGTAGCTTACGTGTCCGCTGAGCTTCGCCACCTGCTCCTTCAGTACAGCAGTGTCCTCGCTGGCGTCAATGGAGTACACCGCGAACAAAGCCTACAAGTACAAAGAATGAGCCCACAAATACCAGTCCCCAAACACAATTCACAACAAAACACAAGCATCCCGTACGCTTACCTTCATCAGGTGCTCCCGTGCTATCCTTCGGGACTCGGAGGGGGAACTCTCCTTAAATCTTACCCGGTCCAGATCAATCCCCTTCAGGTCACCAACCATCGCCCAGACGAACTTCTCGTCCGCATAACCATACTCATCAAGAACCTGCCTGATCGGGGTCTTCGAAATCTTCGGGACCGTAGAGGCAAGTATGGACAGCGTGGGAGTCGACGTAGATGCCCCGGGAGCCGCCTTATGCTTCTTCGGCTTTGGTACGTGACCACCGGACACTACCCTACCAGTATCCGTCACTAGGGGCTCCTCGACACCTTGAGTTCTCCTCGAATGATGATGGCGCCTTTTCCTTTCACCCAAAGTGATTGGCACACCTGCAGGAAGCGGTACCGGCGGAGTCTCCGTTGACCCGTATACTTCTTCAGGAACATCCAACACCTTCTGTTTATTCAAGACACGTACCGTATGCGTGTCCACGTCCACCTCAGTGCGCGACGCCAGATCCCCTTTGGTCAGGAGCCTCTTCAAGAGAGCTTGATCCTTCTCCATGTCAAGAGGATGATTCGGGCGCGGAACACGCCTAGGGATCTTTCCTGCACACCAAAGGACGACATTAATTACACTGGGCATACTAAAGACTTCAGATATAAAACGGAAATCAAGATGAACCCACCGGGCACTCTACCCATCTCACAGTATGCGAGAACGGCCCACCGCGTCAAGTGATACGAGCTGCGATCCTCGTCATGGGGCCACGCAGCGAATATACGGGCAATCCGCTCCCGCTCGATCGCTGTCAACGAATAGCTTTGATCCCCAATAGCCCGGAAGTAGTTGGGAACCGTGTGCCGCCTCGTCTTTCTTTGCCAGGGCCCCCCCACCAGGACTACCTTCGCCCTCCACTCCTTGTTTATCGAAGAAGGGAGATCGGTGATCACTGACTCATAATCCCGCGCGGTAAAGCCTACACACCCGGAGCTTCCCACCTTCTTCGAGTATGATAGCCGGTAGAGCGCGCGAAATTCATTGATTGTCGGCCAGCCCAAGTTTGAAAGGAAATACAGACAACCTAGTCCCAGCAATTGACGCCACTGATTCGGCGGGACCTGGCCGGGAGCAAGCTGCAGCATACTCAGTATGTACTGCACACATTGGGGTAGCGGTACGGAGAACCCATTCCTGAACATGTTGTCATGCACCGCTACATACTTATCTCTCGGAGCGCACGCAAGCTCCCCCGGGTACAAGCCACGCATAGGGATCTCGGGAGGAATGTTCCACTCCTCCCTCAACTGTTCAATCTCCTCGGGTGTGTAACTGCATATGGGCTCATCACACACCCTGCCGTCCTCCAAACGGTGAAGGGCGCGAGGGATCGGGATCGCTTCCATCACCGGGTACTCGGTGCTCGAACTGGAAACTCCAGAATTTGATTTTGCCCTATCGGCATCCCTATTAGTCTCCCGGCGCAGATACCCCTCCATCCTCTCGTCCTCATCCGCACGGGCCAGCCGAAACGAATCAGAAACGCTCGCGTCAGAAGCCCTTGACTCCATTTTAACCCTATACAAAAAACCCTATCAGATACCTACACCGCGAACCGCCGCCGGGAAGTTTTAACACCACCCGTTTCCGCCACCCGACAACACCTAGAAACCCAGAAACATCTACCAATCGACACCCTACTACATATTCACAGCCACACAACTACACTAGAGAAGGGAAACTCACCAGATAGCGACGGCCGACGACTCACAAGAACAGCAAACGGCTAGCACCTCGTAATCGCAAGATCGACTGTAGCAGAGCAGCAGCACTCCCCCAAGCGTACGAATTTCCTTCTTTCCTCCACGCTTCAACGGCAAGACGGGAGTGAAGATAACGCAACACCTCCTTATATACGAATCCGGGGACGAAACGCCTCGTTTTTCCCCCTCCCACTGAGGCAATCCAACCGGTCGCGCCCACCACAGGATCCAGACACGTGCCCCACTACCGAGTAGCTTCTCCAACACGACAGGCGTGACACGCCTCGCATTAAATGCACATCCCTTCACCCTCCCCAAGGCGCCACCTGGCGGACATACCATTATTGCACAACAACACTACCCGGTAACACACACCAATGGTCACCGAGCCCCCGAGGATTACGTAAACCCGTCAATCAAACCACCAATGTCCCCTCCACGCAAGGTGAGGAGTTCACCCCGCGCAAAACGACTGAACAAGTCCCGCGAGCTGTTGACTTCACTCCGCGTACCTAACTTACACGCGAGCTACTCCGTAGGCAACACTTTCCCGCGCGTACCACCGATTTAATGCAAGGTTGAAACAACCAAACCTTGAGAGCTGTAAGCCCCTTGTACGACTCCGGAAACACGGGAGTTGGGCATGCCTGTATCATTCCCTTCACACGGAGAATAGTGGCCTGATAACCCACACGGGGATCATACCCCACGCTCGAGCAACAACTAACATGGAATGGTTCGCTACCTTCCATCCCAACGGCAACCCGTTCAAACATGTCCTGAGTACGAACTTGGGGGGACTATGATCGGGTACCCGTTAACAATTCAGCATCACGGTCCATTTCTTCAAGTGCCCACTCAAGACGTGTCTTGAACGGGAACTTGGGGGGACTTGTAGTCGGTGGACGACAAATGCCTCCCCCGGACCGTGATGCTACGAAACAGAAGCAGTTGTAACGGTCCCGCCCGGGAGGGAGGGAGACTATACGGGAGTCATACTTGTCCCACATCGAAGAATGTTTGAAATACAAGACGACCCGGGGCTATAAATATAACGGTGAAGTCAGCCAAAAGGGTAAGAAAAACATCACTACACTTGAAATACACTCCTACCGATAAACTAATTTTACCATCGGAGAGATAAAGACCGGAAAGTCTCGGTCAGTATCCTTTTTGCAGGCAAGAAGATAAATCCAGGACGAGTTTCTTCAAGATCTACGGGATCTGGCAGAAACAGGTAGAAAGAATAGTACACTTCTGGTGTTTGTATTCCAAATTGGTGTTATAGTTACTCTAACTCACCGGTACTATATATACTTCTGCTGTAGCATTATTACAATGATAGCTAGTATAATTTGGAAATTGATTTCTTCGTACACTGGTCTTAACTTGGGGAAATTGATTTTGTAGTATAATTTGCAGTTCATCATATTTGGGGAAGTTTTTGACATTCTCTTGGGCATGACTTATTACACACAGGCATACATGAGCTATTACTGATATCCTCTTCCAAACATTATTGATATTTGAGTTCATCATATTGTACTTTTTGACAATAATTGCCATAAAAATACTTGATTGACTCCATATCTAGTTGATCAATTATACCATATGAATAATTTGCTAATCGACCAGTTATTTGTTGAGTGATTTGGAGATTTGCTGGAAATTGCATATCCCTAGCAATGGTGCATTTTTGAAGTTCATATGATTTAATGACATGTGAAACTTTTGTTTATGCTATTATTCTGATGTGTGTGAGTTCGTAGACGGGAAATGGTTCTATATAACATGGGAGCTGACCCTTATTTCAAACTCTAGAAGGCATGCTCCTCCATGATTCACCGGGTACCGTCATGCCTCGCCCGCTGGTCCTATCCTACTATGAAACCCATCTTGGTCTGTATACAGTCTCCAGTACCCGGAAAGGCTGTAGTAAAAAAAACAAAGCATCTGGAGCCCGGTGGCTGTCACCCAGTATTAAAAGCAAAGCAAAAACAAGAGGGGAAAGAGGAACAGAAAATCGTCGGTACCCGTTGAGACATATACGGTTCAAGATCGATGAACTCGGAGTCTCGCAACTCCACTAGCAGACATTTTCAATGTTCTTATATCCGGACACCCGGGGAACCCCACCGGCAGTTTTTGTGCCTCACCACATATTCAACGACTCTTGGTGACAACGTCCCGGAGCTTCACCTCCTCGATACTAACCTTCAGGTCTCCGGTACCAGGAACTCAAAATCTCGATGCCTCAGTCTAATCCACAAGCAGCTGTGCGAAAAGTTAGAAATCATCGGGTCTCGGTGGCTTTCACGACAAAAAGATGCATAAAAAAAAAAAGGGAAAAAGTCTTGTGGGCAAGGCAGATATACAACACTGGTAATACAACATGATATTACTCTCCAGGATTCTAACATGAAGGTGTCCACACTACTATACCTCTTATGTGCACCCGTTCGGCAGCTCTTTCCATAGATAAGTCCTTCATTTAATTGCCTCTTATGAAAGTACAAAGCATGCTTCACGTACAATTATATCATGACACGGTTGGCTCACCATGCATTGTTGTAACCAAGTACGAACCATATAACATGCAGTCCATGATCACTATTGTCCATTCAAATTTGTGAGGCCAATGTACATAGATACTCCTGCTTCCCGGACATTGAATAGGGAGTTCCAAGTCTTTATGATAGTAGTAAGTCTCGGATAAGTGTCACCGGGAGGAAGCATGCAACAACTGCTTAGGAAAATCTCTATTCCCGGATAAGAACTAACGGGAAGAAACATACAACAACTGTTTCATGAGATTCTTATACCCGAGCAAGAACCAACGGGAAGCATGCGCACGAACTAGAAGACATGCATACAACCCCGGAAACGTATCACCGGGCAGCATGGACGAAACAACTAGAGCCATGAGAACTGTAAATCCCTTGTACAACTCCCGTAGAGTGGGAGTTGGGCAGTTCATATCGTTCCCTTCACATGGAGAATAGTGGTCTGATAACCCATGCGGGGATAATACCCCACGCTCGAGCAGAAACACATGATATGTAAAGGTTCGCTACCTTCGTCCCACATTGGAAATAAGACCTGTGCAACATACGTCCTGAATATGCGTGCTGGTCAGTAGATTTTGGCATTCCATCGAGAGATAGGCATTCGACCAAGATTGGCATTCCACCGAGAGAGTGGCATTGGACGTTCAGTATTACACAAATTGCATGAACCATTTTGCTTTTCGATAATTATTATGCCATATCCATACCTGGTTAGCCCCCTAATTGTGTCGATCATTTGTTCATTGTGAAGGTACAACAATCCTCGCCCCGCCGAGTCAGTTTTGAGGCCGGGGTCGGGCGGGGCATTTTTTATCTTATAGGCGGATACCACAGCTCGCAACTCTCGCACGCGCGGTGGTCATTGTGTGTGGAGCGGACTCCACAGCTCGCGCAGTAGTAGTGGCACGCGGAGCGAACTCCACGGCTCGCGCGGTAATAATGGCACGCGAGCGGACTCCTCAGCTCGCATGTACTCCGTGCATGCGAGGCAGACTCTTCAGCTCGCCCGAGTGTCAACCCTTCTGTGCAAGGCGAACTCCTCAACTCGTGTGACAATTTCAGTCCTTGCGCTTCGCGCCCTCCTCAGCTCGCCTGGTGGTGTCAGCCTTTCTGTACGAGGCGGACCCGTTCAACACACGTCTTGAGTACGGACTTGGGGAGACTGGGACCGGGTCCGTGTTGGAGACATATGACTGGTCTATGGGCATTTTGTATATTAAGTCCCCACTCAAGATGTGTCTTGAACGGGAACTTGGGGGGACTTGTAGTCGGTAGTCAGTAAACTACCTTCCCTGCCCATAGACCAGTCATGAAACTTGTAGACCGACGTCCGGGCTACCTCGCCGTGGTGACAGATCATCGGTACCACATCGGGAAGGTGCTCCTCCCAGCTCCACAAGAAGGCACCATGATAAGATAAATGCATAGTTAGTCCCACATCGGAAATGTATAACAAAAAGGAATATTCCTTATCTATAAAATGAAGACTCCCCCTATGTAGAAAGGACTTTTAGTCTTCTGACTTCCCCATCTCCCTCTCCCGGGCGAGATGGGTAGATACTCTTGTAACATCAAAGGCCTATTGGCCATGATAGTAAATTCGTAAGTGGACGTAGCCATGTCCTCCCAGGCATGGTGAACCACTATATGCCTTTGTCTCTTGCCTATGGTCTCTTATGCATAACCTACGAGTTCTTGCATCAACATCAACATTATGATTTAATATACAGCAGAGATCGAGCTCGAGATTCATATGGGGTGTGAATGAATGATCAATCATGGTTCCCGTTGGCAGCATCCTGGTCTTACCAGTCTCAGCGGTAGTCGATAATCTCGATCATGATTTCATCAAAGTCTGCGGGTCCCGGCATCATCTTGGTCGAGTTCAGTCTTTCAGGTCCGATATCAAAATAAGTCACCGGCACCCGCTGCTCTCATTCATCGGCTACTGCTCGGTAAGCATCAGAAAAAGACAAAAAAGGACGGTATCGGGTCTAAATTGCTGGGGATCATGTGGAGTGCAAATCGCATATCCCTAGCGATGGCATCGGGCGCGATCGGTCTATCCCATATGCCTACCGGTGGTCTCAACTCTCAAGTCAACACATTGAGTTCTGAAAAGAAACTCCGGAATTGTGCAAGTGCAGTGCTCCCATCAATACACTTCTAAGTCTTCTTATTCCTACATCTATTCAAAACAGTTTTTGTGATTTTAGATCATTGTGGAAGAATTTGGAGATTCATATGTGATTTGGACAGTGGGTGGTTATCGTGTGAATTTGTGCTAGCCTTGATTTTGTTGGAGATCCAATCTGGAATCTGTGTTATACTTGATTTTATTATTGACAGTCTTTTGTATATGCAAATAGATTCAGTTCTATATGTTAGTATTGGGGGGCAGCAAGGCATAAAGCAATAGTCGTTTAGCCTAGAATTGCAAATGCTCTGTTTTGTTGGGGTTATTGAGTACAGGAAATATCAGTCTTTTCATGTGTGGAAATGGATCAGTCCTCTGGTCCTATAGGTGAATTTCTCTTTCAAACTTATGAATCTGGTTTTGCTGAGATACAGTACTATTAATCTATTATTTTGGAAACTTGATCGCATGTTAAGGTTAGAGGGTCCAAATTTTCTGTCTTGTTTTGAAGGATGCGTAAGTGTGGTCGTTTATGTGTGTGTGTGTCTATATAAGCATGTTGCTAGTGTATAGAGAACCATGCTATGTTCCAGAACTACGAGGATGATTTACTAGCCTCATTAGAAGCTTTCGTGATGTGCGGATCATTGGTGACTAATGTGAGTTATGTTACCCGGGGCGGATCATTTGATGTTGTAGATTATTAGAGTAAAATAAATACGTAGTTGACTAATTGGCTAGCCAAATTGTTTCATGGTATTCATCTTATCTCATAAACTGTACTCATTTTTGGAAATTGTTATTGTTTGGTTCGGGGATGGTAGTCCGGAAGTTATCACTGTTACGGCCAAGTTAAGTGTTTGGCCTAAATCATAGGGTATGCCTTCAACTGCGTTACGCATGCTGAATGTTATGTTCTCAATCTCAAGTGTTAGCACTGTACTTATTGCATCTACTGGCTATTTACAATGTCTTGAGGTCGCATTCAAATTCAAGTTTTCCTTCCTAGGATGTACACTTGCAATATTTGATGCCGTGGTATTGCTTGGGAAGCCCTATCAACTCTTTCTTTGGTAGGCTCTTGTTTGTTCTTTGGCCGTTATTGCATTACTTGTTGGAAGTGATTTGATCCACCTGTTTTCTAGTGTTGTATTTGTGTCTTGGCTTGGGTCTGTGGCTATGGGGCAGTGTGTATGCTCATACTACTTTAGGCAGTGTGGGTTGCCAAGGGCTCTGCTTTATTATTGATTGCAGTTATTCCACTAATAGTTTATATTGAGTTGGGCTATGCTTCTCTTTGCCATAGAAGCAATTTTGTGAAATTCATAGGTCAATTGATTGTGGAAGTGTTGTTTCTGCTATATTTCTGATATGTAGAGTGAGTATAGATCACGACATGGCTCTTTGCAAGTTCATAGATGATTCATATATCTTGCAAGACTTCTTTGCTATACAAGTATATTTGTAGTTGTAGTTGTGAACTTGTGATTAATCTTGGAAGCTTGTATATAAGTTGGGTCAGTTCAATTATATGAGTTAAGTATGTTGGTTTTGAAGTTGTTTTGAACTCATCAGCACTATAATGCTGCTGTAGCATTATTGCAATGGTGTATAATTTGAAAATTGGTTTCTTGGAACACTGGTCTGACTTGAGGAAATTGGTTTTGAAGTATAATTTGAAGTTCATCATATTTGGGAAGGTTCAAACATTCTGTAGGGGATGTATTATTCACACAGGGAAAAGCTAAGCATTTACAATTCCATAGTTATATCACATGGATTGATATTGCCGTTCCTAGCATACATAAGTTATTGCTGATTTTTTTGCAACACTACACATGCATGACAGATGCACTTAGCTGCTATTATCACATCTGTTTGAACTGCATAAATCTTTGGTTTCTTATGGTCAAGCATACCGAATAGCACTTCGCTGCTATTATGAAGTTTTGGCAATCCAAGCACACGCATTAGTATTCGACTGATTATAGATACATCACACATTTTCATGGGGTAATCACAATGTAAATCCCGTGAACTTACGAGCATAGGCTCTAAATGCCTACACATGTTGGTATTTCAAGTTTGGTTAATTGATCTTTGAGGATAGATTGTTCATTATCAATTTATTGGCATATCACCAAGTCATGCTCAACAACAGGCATTATTTGCATCACCACTGTACTGGTAGCTCTGTGTTCCATTTTATTGATGCATTTGGTAAAACAGTCAAAAGTGGCAGCAAAGTTATACCAATTAGACATGTTATATTTAATCTACCATTAGCTAAGTCATATATATGAGAAAGTTGTGCTAAACACTTATTTGTTTTTGATAAAGGTTAACCAATGGGTTTATGCGGCATAAAACCCTATGCACGGAAAACTCCATTTACCCTCCGGGATGTTAACATGGGAGTACTCACCACGTGAAGTACATTCGGGGAAGTATAGGAAACGTGGTCATCACTCGACATAATATATTATTGGCACAACACATTGTGGCATCATGATTCAAGCCGAACAGTCTAAGGGATCAGAGAACACCAAGCGAGTTAAATAGAGTACCAAGTCTCCAATATTGAACCAAGAAACACCAGCGGGAGTTATCACGATTGAATTTGAAATCACCAGGCATCGTACATGCAGCCTTGGGCTAATTACGTTCATCAGAGGAAATGCATGGATGAGTGTTGACAGAGATCTTCCTCTGTAGCATATATATATACTAGACTCGTTGAGCTCATCTCTTTACTGGATTCAAGTTATATCTCCGGCACCCGATGGTCAAACTCCCTGACAGAGCTCTCCAAGTATGATTTCAGTTTACTCGATCTCAAAAAAAAAAAAAAAAAAGAAAAAAGAAAAAAAAAAGAGAAGTGAAAAGAGTCTCCGGTATCTAGTGAGACCTGCACAGTTCAAGCTCTATGGACGCACCTCAAAACCACTCTAAAGTACCGAGAACTCGGATAGTATCGTAATCCCGGGGTTCCCGACTGAGCATATTCAGCCACCGGGAGCAGAAAAGAAATCGAAGAAAGTAGAGAATTGACTCCAAGAGCAAGTCAGGGCTCCACCACTTTCATCTCCGAGAGTCAGAGGGAAAGGCTCGATACCCTGAGAATCTAATTTACAAGTGAAGACAGAACAGTGGAAATTTGGATGTCATCGAGAGTCCGGGGGCTATCACCAGTATAACAACAACAACAAAAAAAATGGAACAAATTTTATAGGCAGCTCGATCTTGGCCTACATATAAAACACCGACCAAGAAGGTCTCGTCCTCCGGGAGTGCTAAGATGAAAATGCTCACGATACTATATCTCCTATGTGCACCCATTCGGCAGCTCTTTCCAAAGATAAGTCCTTCATTTAATTGTCTTTTATGAAAGTGTAAAGCATGCTAAATACATATATATGATATCTCCCTGCTTGGATTCTTATAAGCATGCTTACAAAAGTATGTGAAAGGTTCATAGTTGTGAGCAATGCATGCTTCAGGGTCGATAAACAAAGTTGTTAGACAGTGCATGCTTCTTTGATGTATAGTTTGCTGAACATAATTGTACCACCAGCTTTGACTTAGTACCACCTCTTTGATGCTTGTTGTCGGTAGTCATGAAACTACCTTCTCCGCCCATAGACCAGTCATGAAACTTGTAGACCAACATGTAGGCTACCTCGCCATAGCGAAGGATCATCAATGCAGCAACGGGAAGATGCTTCTCCAAGCTCCACAAGAAGACACCAAGAAACAGTATATGTGTAATCAGTCCCACATCGGAGAAATATAATGTGAGGGAACCTTCCTTATCTATAAAAGGAAGGCTCCCCCTGTGTAGAATAGGATCCGACTTCCCCATCTCTATCTCCCGGGGAGTGATTATCACTCCATCCCGGAGAACTCTTGTAACACCAAAGGCCTATTGGCCATGATAGTGGAATCTTAAGTGGACGTAGCCATGTCCTCCGAGGCATGGTGAACCACTATAAATGTTGTCCTTGTATGTGTTCTCATTCAATTATGTCCTTATACAGCCTGCGGGATCTTGCAGAAACCCTGCGGGATCTTGCAGAAACATTTGGCGTCGTCTGTGGGAATCATTACTAAAAGTCATGTTACTCTACCGCCCGAGAGGCATTTCATTCAAATCCCTTAGTAATAGGAAGAGGCGAGACACCTTGCGTGGAAGCGAGGCGAGACACCCCGCGTGGATGCGAGGCAAGATAGCTCGCGTGGAAGCGACGTGAAATTGGCATTTAGAGAGGCATTCCACCGAGAGATTAGCATTGACCTCGCAGGGGAGCAAAGCGAGATGAATTCGCATGGAGGCGAAGCGAGATTACCCGCCCGGGTTCCCTTTATCAACGGGTCATCACCAAGAGGCCAACTGGCCTGCGACCGACGCCTCTAGTCTCCCGGAGATGATTCAACAAGACCCGTTGAAGTCCCTGCCAGCACCATAAGATCCATCCCGGATCCTTGTTCACTCAATCCAGGTGACCGGCCAGGATGGACACCGCACGAGCAACTCGGTCAAGGCTCGTCTGGTTTCACCTGCAAATCAACATAGCACATGGGTTCAACTCGGTCAAATCGGCGGGAACCCGCTTTATCTCGGTCGAGTTCGATGCCAGACTTGATATCAAAATAAGCAACCGGTAGTTTCTTTGCCTCCGGGATAGCAGAGTCCATGTTCAGGAAAAGCAAGCTTATGTACCAGGTTGGTCGGATTCATCAGGAGAGGGAGTTAATGTGGGAGTTGGGATCAGACCTGATCGGCCTCGATTGACTTGGAACTTGGGTCACTCGATCTGTTGGCATCATTCAACTACAGACGAAACTGTGTTCGGTTGGGTGCCCACTGAAAAATTGTTATGGACACCCAGCTCGGCTGTAGCTTCATCTCTCCGGGTTTCAATCAACTTACCCCAATGACTCCAGGTTTAAAGAGTTAGCCATCCGGGAGCAGAAAAGAAGTTGAGGAAGATAGAGAATTGACCGTGTGCAAGTCAGGGCTCCACCACCTTTATCTCCGAGTATCGAAAGGGGAAGGCTCAGTGCCTCAGACTAATCTGCCAGCAGCGGGTCTCGGTGGCAAAGCTATGGACACCCGGAGCTATTTAACCGGAAAAAGTCAACAAATCTTGTAGGTAGCCCGACCATACTGGCAACAAGGATTCATCGTCCGGGAGTAGTACGGGCCTGAATCTGCACCTCCTGTGTGCACCTATTCGGCATCTATTTTCACAGATAAGTTTCGTCCAACTTATGATTGTTATAGCCTCATTGGTTTGTGAAAAATGCATAATATTCTACTTGCAAGTCAACCTGCATGTTTTGGCATTCCACCGAGAGAGAGGTATTCCACCAAGAGACAGGCATTCGACCAAGATTGGCATTCCACCGAGAGAGTATTACACAATTGCATGAACCATTTTGCTTTTCGGTAATTATTATGCCATAACCATACTTGGCTAACCCCATAATTATGTCGATCATTTGTTTATTGTGAAGGTACAACAATCCTCACCCCATCGAGAACTCACCTCGCGCTTAGTTTATGCAAGCGGAGCGAACTCTTCAGTCCGCGTGATAGTACTGCGCGTGGAGCGACAACAGCTCGCGTGTAAACCTATGTACGCGGAGCGGACTCTTCAGTTTGCGTGGTCACTGGCACGCGGAGCGAACCCAGCTCGCGTGAAAGTATTGCAAGCGGAGCGAACTCCACAGCTCGCGTGTCTGCAATGTACGCGGAACGAACTCCACCGTCGCGCGGTAGTCATGGCACACGACGCAAGATCCTCAGCTCGCGCGGTAGTGTAAAAGCTAGGAGTTCCAAGTCTTGAAGATTGGACTCGGTAAGTTTGCAATTGAGTGTTGAGAGCACCGGATTGCCATATATTCCAACTAAATGGCCAGTAATTGGAGAGGCAAACATGATTGTAGTAAGTCCCGGATAAGTGTCACCGGGAGGAAGCATGCACCAACTGCTCAGGAAAATCTCGATTCCCGGACAAGAACTAACGGGAAGAAACATACAACAACCGTTTCATGAGATTCTTATACCCGAGCAAGAACCAACGGGAAGAATACACGAAAATACCCTGACAATGTACCAACGGGAAGCATGCGCGAAACAACTAACTACATGAAAACTGTAAGTCCCTTGTACAGCTCCCGTAGAGTGGGAGTTGGGCAGTTCGTATCATTCCCTTCATACGGAGAATAGTGGCCTGATAACCCACGCGGGGATAATACACCGCGCTCGAGCAGAAACACATGATATGTAAAGGTTCGCTACCTTCATCCCATATTGGGATGCGAGATAGGCATTCGACCAAGATTAGCATGGGACGTCCAATATTACACTTGCATGAGCCATTCAATATTAAACACAGTGCCATATTCATACTTGGCGAACTCAACAGCTCGCGCGGTAGTCCTGGCGCGCGGAGAGAATACAGCTCGCGTGGTCCTTGTGCGCGGAGCGAACACAGTTCCCGTAAAAGAATTGCACGCGGAGCGAACATGACACAGCTCGCGTGGTCTTTGTGCGAGGAGCGAAGTCAACAGCTCGCGTGTAGGCAATGTCCACGAGGCGGACTCCACATCTTGCCTGAAAGTATTGCACGCGGAGCGAACACAGGCTCACGTAGTTATTGCACCGCGCCTCGCACATGTTTCCGCGAGCCACCTCGCATGTGTCACCGAGACCCATCTCGCGTGTTACAAGATTCACCTCGCCTGTGTCACCGAGACAGTCACTACAAGCGGAGCAGACTCCCACAGCTCGCTTGAAAGCATTGTACGCGGAGCGGACTCCTCGGTTCGCACGGATGGACTCAGCTCGCCCGAGTGTTAGCCCTCCTCGGCGAGGCGGACACCTCCGCTCGCGGATACTCATTGTGCGTGGAGCGAACGGCTCATCTCGCGCGTATCGGACTCCTCAGCTCGCGGGCAGCCATTGTGCATGCGAGATCTTCAGCTCGCATGACAATTCCAGTCCTCGCATTTCGCGCAGTACTCAGCTCGCCCAAGTGTCAGCCCTTCTGTGTGAGGCAGAGACCCGTTCTCCACACGTCTTGAGTATGGACTTGGGGGGACTGGGACCGGGTACCCGTTGATAAATAACTGGTCTATGGGCATTTTATATATCAAGTCCCCACTCAAGACATGTCTTGAACGGGAACTTGGGGGGACTTGTTGTCGGTAGTCATGAAACTACCTTCTCCGCCCATAGACCAGTCATGAAACATGTAGACCAACATGTAGGCTACCTCGTCATAGCGAAGGATCATCAATGCAGCAACGGGAAGATGCTTCTCCAAGCTCCACAAGAAGACACCAAGAAACAGTATATGTGTAATCAGTCCCACATCGGAGAAATATAATGTGAGGGAACCTTCCTTATCTATAAAAGGAAGGCTCCCCCTGTGTAGAATAGGATCCGACTTCCCCATCTCTATCTCCCGGGGAGTGATTATCACTCCATCCCGGAGAACTCTTGTAACACCAAAGGCCTATTGGCCATGACAGTGGAATCTTAAGTGGACGTAGCCATGTCCTCCGAGGCATGGTGAACCACTATAAATGTTGTCCTTGTATGTGTTCTCATTCAATTATGTCCTTATACAGCCTGCGGGATCTTGCAGAAACCCTGCGGGATCTTGCAGAAACATTTATTGTTGATGCAAAAACCCGTAGGCTATGCATAAGAGAGCATGGACAAGAGACAAAGGCATATAGTGGTTCACCATGCCTCGGAGGACATGGCTACGTCCACTTAAGAATTCACTATCATGGCCAATAGGCCTTTGGTGTTACAAGGGCAACCATCCATCCCGCCCGGGAGGAATGGGGGAGGGGAAGTCAGAAGACTAAAAGTCCTTTCTACATAGGGGGAGTCTTCCTTTTATAGATAAGAAAGATTCCTTTTTGTTATACATTTCCGATGTGGGACTGATTACACATTCATCTTATCATGGTGCCTTCTTGTGGAGCTTGGAGGAGCACCTTCCCGATGTGGTACCGATGATATTTCACCACGGTGAGGTAGCTTGGACGTCGGTCTACAAGTTTCATGACTGGTCTATGGGCGGAGAAGGTAGTTTACTGACTACCGACTACAAGTCCCCCCAAGTTCTCGTTCAAGACACGTCTTGAGTGGGGACTTAATATACAAAATGCCCATAGACCAGTTATTTATTAACGGGACCCGTCCCAGTCCCCCCAAGTCCGTACTCAAGGCATGTGTTGCACGGGTTCGCCTGGCACAGAAAGGCTGACACTAACAGGCGAGCTGAGGAGTTCGCTCCGCACAGAAGGGTTGACTCTCGGGTGAGCTGAAGAGTCTGCCTCGCGCCATAAAGACAGAAATTGTTACGCGAGCTACCAAGTGTGCTCCGCACACGACCACGACGCGAGCTGTTGAGTTCGCTCCGCGTGTCCCGACTACCACGCGAGCTGAGGAGTTCGTTCCGCGCGAGCTGAGGATCTCGCGTGCTCATGGACTACCCGCGAGATGAGGGGTTCGCTCCGCACACAAAGTATACCTGCGAGCTGTGGGGTCCGCTCCGCGTACAAAACTTCACCCGAGCTGTGTTCGCTCTAAGTGCAATACTTTCACGTGAACTGGAGAGTTTGCTCCGCGTACAATGTTATCTCCGTGACATACGTGAGATGGATCTTGTTCCCCGCGAGATGAGTCTCGCTGACGCACGCGAGCTGTTGAGTTCGCTCCGTATGATCTCGCTCCGCGCACAGTGACCATGCGGACTGAGGAGTCTGTTCCGCGCATAATGATGACCGCGTGAGGTGCATCTTGTTCCACGCGAGATGGGTCTTGGTGACACACGCGAGGTGGATCTTGGTGTTATACTTTCATGGACAAGGGTAGCGAGCCCTTTCCATTTCTGGTGTTACTGCTCGAGCACGGGGTATTATCCTGCATGGGTTATCATGCAAGTATTCTCCGTGTGAAGGGAATGATATAAACTGCCCAACTCCTACTCTACGGGAGCTGTACAAGGGACGTACAGTTCTCATGGCTCTAGTTGTTTCGTCCATGCTGCCCGGTGATATGTTTCCGGGGTTGTATGCATGCCTTCTAGTTCGTGCGCATGCTTCCCGTATGTTTCTTCCCGTTAGTTCTTTTCCAAGAATCGAGATTTCCTAAGCAATTGTTGTATGCTTCCTCCAGGCGACACTTATCCGGGACTTAATACTATCATGTTTGCCTTTCCAATTATTGGCCATTTAGTTGGAATATATGGCGACCCGGTACCCTCAATACTCAATTGCAAACTTACCGAGTCCAATCTTCAAGACTTGGAACTCCTATCTTTTACACTACCGCGCGAGCTGAGGATCTTGCGTCGTGTGCCATGACTACCGCACGACGATGGAGTTCGTTCCGCGTACATTGCAGAAATGCGAGCTGTGGAGTTCGCTCCGCTTGCAATACTTTCACGCGAGCTGGGTTCGCTCTGCGTGCCAGTGACCACGCAAACTGAAGAGTCCGCTCCGCGTACATAGTTTTACACGCGAGCTGTGGTCGCTCCACGCGCAGTACTATCACGCGGACTGAAGAGGTCGCTACGCTTGCATAAACTAAGCGCGAGGTGAGTTCTCGGCGGGGTGAGGATTGTTGTACCTTCACAATAAACAAATGATCGACATAATTATGGGGCTAGCCAAGTATGGTTATGGCATAATAATTATCGAAAAACAAAATGGTTCATGCAATTGTGTAATACTCTCTCGGTGGAATGCCAATCTTGGTCGAATGCCTATCTCTTGGTGGAATACCTCTCTCTCGGTGGAATGCCAAAACATGCAGGTTGACTTGCAAGTAGAATATTATGCATTTTTCACAAACCAATGAGGTTATAACAATCATAAGTTGGACGAGACTTATCTGTGAGAATAGCTGCCAAATGGGTGCACACAGGAGGTGCAGATTCAGGTCCGTACTACTCCCGGACGATGAATCCTTGTTGCCAGTATGGTCGGGCTTCCTTGTTCAATTTCTTTTCTGCTCCCGGATGGCTAACTCTTTAAACCTGGGTCATTAGGGTAAGTTGATCGAAACCCGGAGAGATGATGCTACTGCCGAGCCGGGTGTCCATAGCAAGTTTCTTCTGCATTTGAATGATGCCAACAGATCGAGTGACCCAAGTTCCAAGTCGATCGAGGCCGATCGGGTCTGATCCCAACTATGACCGGGTTGAACCCATGTGCTATGTTGATTTGCAGGTGAAACCAAACGAGCCTTGACCGAATTGCTCATGCGGTTCCCATCCCGGCCGGGCAACTGGCCGACGCTGCCAGTGGATCCCGGGTGCTAGCTGCCAATCGGGAACCCGGGTGGGTCACTCCTTGGATTGAATGAACAAGGGTCCGGGATGGGCCTTACGGTGCCGGCAGAGAGAGCAACCCTTGGGCCTTGTTGAATCATCTCCGGGAGGCTGGAGGCGTCGATAGCAGGCCAGTTGGCCTCTTGGTGATGACCCTGTTATAAATGGAACCCAGGGCGGGTAATCTCGCTTCACCTCCGTGCGAATTCATCTCGCTTTGCTCCCCTGCGAGGTCAATGCTAACCTCTCGGTGGAATGCCTCTGAATGCCAATTTCACTTCGCTTCCACGCGAGGTCATCTCGCTTTGCTTCCACGCGAGCTATCTCGCCTCGCTTCCACGCGTGGTGTCTCGCCTCTTCCTACTGCTCATGGATTTGAATGAAATGCCTCTCGGGCGGTAGAGTAACATGACTTTTAGTAATGTTTCCCACAGACGGCGCCAATTGTTGATGCAAAAACCCGTAGGCTATGCATAAGAGAGCATGGACAAGAGACAAAGGCATATAGTGGTTCACCATGCCTCGGAGGACATGGCTACGTCCACTTAAGAATTCACTATCATGGCCAATAGGCCTTTGGTGTTACAAGGGCAACCATCCATCCCGTCCGGGAGGAATGGGGGAGGGGAAGTCAGAAGACTAAAAGTCCTTTCTACATAGGGGGAGTCTTCCTTTTATAGATAAGGAAGATTCCTTTTTGTTATACATTTCCGATGTGGGACTGATTACACATTCATCTTATCATGGTGCCTTCTTGTGGAGCTTGGAGGAGCACCTTCCCGATGTGGTACCGATGATATTTCACCACGGTGAGGTAGCTTGGACGTCGGTCTACAAGTTTTATGACTGGTCTATGGGCGGAGAAGGTAGTTTACTGACTACCGACTACAAGTCCCCCCAAGTTCCCGTTCAAGACACGTCTTGTTGATGCAAGAACCCGTAGGCTATACATAAGAGAGCATGGGCAAGAGACAAAGGCATATAGTGGTTCACCATGCCTCGGAGGACATGGCTACGTCCACTTACGAATTCACTATCATGGCCAATAGGCCTTTGATGTTACAAGAGTATCTACCCATCCCGCCCGGGAGAGGGAGATGGGGAAGTCAGAAGACAGTCCTTTCTACATAGGGGGAGCCTTCCTTTTATAGATAAGGAAGGTTTCCTCTTTTTACACATTTCCGATGTGAGACAATTATGCATTCATCTTATCATGGTGCTTTCTTGTGGAGCTTGGAGGAGCACCTTCCCGATATGGTACCGATGATATTTCACCACGGTGAGGTAGCCCGGACGTCGGTCTACAAGTTTCATGACTGGTCTATGGGCGGAGAAGGTAGTTTACTGACTACCGACTACACGTCTTGAGTGGGGACTTAATATACAAAATGCCCATAGACCAGTTATTTATTAACGGGACCCGTCCCTAGTATGCAACCATGTGTTTGTGCAAATAGAAAGAAGGGAGCCTTCCGTGAAGCATGGTTAGTCGTGTTCCCAGTCATGGAATGTTCCACTAGCATTCCATATACACTAACTCTACAAGCATGAATGCATAATCATTCCCTCTTATATGCTTATTCATAGTGGGATAGTCACAGGGTGGTATCTTTGTTCAATAGACGGGTACAAACACTAATGCATACTTATGGGTTCACATATATGAGCATGCTTACAAAATATTGTGAAAGATTCTACACAATATCTTCTTATAGACGGTAGGGTAGTCGGCTAGTTTGATACCACGTATCGATGAGAAGAGAACACTTGCTTGCTCATGCACATGCAGTTTATTCCACCATTACACAGTAATCTTGTATATGAATTTGTGTAAGTATTGCATGCCAGTTATAGCACACTATGGCAATGTAATATGAGTTTATGAAAGAATATGCATGCATATGAACACATGTTGGTATAACACTAGCGAGACACATATGGCATTCTTTATATATGTGTTACAGCTCCAAGTCACAATTGAAAAATTGTTGTTGATTATGTTCCATAATTAAAACACGATATCATCGGCATAACGGGCTATGAAACATGCAGTCCATGATCAACTATTGCCTATTCTAATTTGTTTGAGGAAATTGTACATACTCTCTGTTGACATATTATTTTGTCTCCCCGGACATTGCATAAGGAGTTCCAAGTTTTCATGATTGGATTGGAAACACAATAGGGATATGAAAGTATGAGTCTTCATAATTAGATTGAGAAACATCATCGAGAACAACAACATCTCGGGTTATAAAGAGCTCCAAGTCTCCAAGATTGGACTCGGCAAATTTGTAATTAAATATTGAGTCAAAAAGACAGGTGGATAAGTTGTAAAACGTTCCAAAGTCACCATGATTGGGCCCGTTGATTATTGCTCTCAAAAGGGGTACCATAGTTGGAAGAAGACCGATGATAATCAAAGCAAGTAGGGCATAATATCGGAGAAACACCAGGTTGCCATATATTCCAACTTAATACATTCCAACTAAATGACTGTAGTCGGTAGTCAGTAAACTACCTTCTCCGTCCATAGACCAGTCATGAAACTTGTAGATCGACGTCCGGGCTACCTCGCCGTGGTGAAATATCATCGGTACCACATCGGGAAGGTGCTCCTCCAAGCTCCACAAGAAGGCACCATGATAAGATGAATGCATAATTGTCCCACATCGGAAATGTATAAAAAGAGGAAACCTTCCTTATCTATAAAAGGAAGGCTCCCCCTATGTAGAAAGGACTTTTAGCCTCTCTGACTTCCCCATCTCCCCCTCCCGGGCGGGATGGATGGATGCCCTTGTAACACCAAAGGCCTATTGGCCATGATAGTGGATTCTTAAGTGGACGTAGCCATGTCCTCCGAGGCATGGTGAACCACTATATGCCTTTGTCTCTTGCCCATGCTCTCTTATGCATAGCCTACGGATTCTTGCATCAACAATTGGCGCCGTCTGTGGGAAACATTACTAAAAGTCATGTTACTCTACCGCCCGAGAGGCATTTCATTCAAATCCATGAGCAGTAGGAAGAGGCGAGAGACACCACGCGTGGAAGCAAGGCGAGACAGCTCGCGTGGAAGCAAAGTGAGGTGACCTCGCGTGGAAGCGAAGTGAAATTGGCATTCAGAGGCATTCCACCGAGAGGTTAACATTGACCTCGCAGGGGAGCAAAGCGAGATGAATTCGCACGGAGGCGAAGCGAGATTACCCGCCCTGGGTTCCCTTTATCACCAGGTCATCACCAAGAGGCCAACTGGCCTGCGACCGACGCCTCTAGTCTCCCGGAGATGATTCAACAAGACCCAAGGGTTCCTCTCCCGGTGGCAGCCTCCGGTTTGCTCCAAATCACCGAAGGTCCCTGCCGGCACCATAAGATCCATCCCGGACCCTTGTCAGTTGCCCGGCCGGGATGGGCACTGCACGAGCAACTCGGTCAAGGCTCGTCTAGTTTCACCTGCAAATCAACATAGCACATGGGTTCAACTCGGTCAAATCGGCAGGAACCCGCTTTATCTCGGTCGAGTTCGGTGCCAGACTTGATATCAAAATAAGCAACCGGTAGTTTCTTTGCCTCCGGGATAGCAGAGTCCATGTTCCGGAAAAGCAAGCTTATGTACCCAATTGGTCGGATTCATCAAGAGGGGGAGTTAATGTGGGAGTTGGGATCAGACCTGATCGGCCTCGATCGACTTGGAACTTGGGTCACTCGATCTGTTGGCATCATTCAACTGCAGAAGAAACTGTGTTCGGTTGGGTGCCCACTAAAAAATTGCTATGGACACCCACCTCGGCAGTAACTTCATCTCTCCGGGTTTCAATCAACTTACCCCAATGACTCCAGGTTTAAAGAGTTAGCCATCCGGGAGCAGAAAAGAAGTTGAGGAAGATAGAGAATTGACCGTGTGCAAGTCAGGGCTCCACCACCTTTATCTCCGAGTATCGAAAGGGGAAGGCTCAGTGCCTCAGACTAATCTGCCAGCAGCGGGTCTCGGTGGCAAAGCTATGGACACCCGGAGCTATTTAACCGGAAAAAGTCAACAAATCTTGTAGGTAGCCCGACCATACTGGCAACAAGGATTCATCGTCCGGGAGTAGTACGGGCCTGAATCTGCACCTCCTGTGTGCACCTATTCGGCAGCTATTTTCACAGATAAGTCTCGTCCAACTTATGATTGTTATAGCCTCATTGGTTTGTGAAAAATGCATAATATTCTACTTGCAAGTCAACCTGCATGTTTTGGCATTCCACCGAGAGAGAGGTATTCCACCAAGAGACAGGCATTCGACCAAGATTGGCATTCCACCGAGAGAGTATTACACAATTGCATGAACCATTTTGCTTTTCGGTAATTATTATGCCATAACCATACTTGGCTAGCCCCATAATTATGTCGATCATTTGTTTATTGTGAAGGTACAACAATCCTCACCCCGCCGAGAACTCACCTCGCGCTTAGTTTATGCAAGCGGAGCGAACTCTTCAGTCCGCATGGAGCGATCACAGCTCGCGTGTAGAACTATGTACGCGGAGCGGACTCTTCAGTTTGCATGGTCACAGGCACGCGAAGCGAACCTAGCTCGCGTGAAAGTATTGCATGCGGAGCGAACTCCACAGCTCGCATGTCTGCAATGTACGCGGAACGAACTCCACCGTCGCGCGGTAGTCATGGCGCACGACGCAAGATCCTCAGCTCGCGCGGTAGTGTAAAAGCTAGGAGTTCCAAGTCTAGAAGATTGGACTCGGTAAGTTTGCAATTGAGTATTGAGAGCACCGGGTTGCCATATATTCCAACTAAATGGCCAGTAATTGGAAAGGCAAACATGATTGTACTAAGTCCCGGATAAGTGTCACCTGGAGGAAGCATACAACAACTGCATAGGAAATCTCGATTACTGGATAAGAACTAACGGGAAGAAACATACAACAACTGTTTCATGAGATTCTTATACCCGAGCAAGAACCAGCGGGAAGCATATACGAACTAAACTGCATGAACATACCCCGACAATGTACCACCGGGAAGCATGAGCGAAACAACTAACGCCATGAAAACTGTAAGTCCCTTGTACAACCCTTGAGAGGGTTGTGGTTGGGCAGTTCATATCATTCCCTTCACATGGAGAATAGTGGCCTGATAACCCACGCGGGGATAATACCCCGCACTCGAGCAGAAACACGTGTAAAGGTTCGCTACCTTCGTCCATCGGAAATAAGACTCGAGAGGTACGACAATCCTCGCCCCGCTGAGTCAGTTTTGAGGCCGGGGTAATGTAGTCCTATGCGAAGCGAATCCCTACAAAGCTCGCACGCAAAACTCACCTCGCGCGGAACAGACTCCTCAGTTCGCATGGTCATTGTGCGCGGAGCGAACTCAACAGCTCGCGTGCGTCAGCGAGACTCAACTCACGGGGAACAAGATCCATCTCAGCGAGATAGGCATTGTACGCGGAGCAAACTCTCCAGTCCGCGTGAAAATATTGCACGCATAGCGAACATAGCTCGCGTGAAGTTTTGTACGCGGAGCAGACCCCACAGCTCGCGAGTAGACTTTGTGTGTGGAGCGAACCCCTCAGCTCGCGGGTAGTCCATGAGCACGCGAGATCCTCATCTCGCGTAGTTGTCAAGGAACGCGGAGCGAACTCAACAGCTCGCGTCATGGTCAAGGCACGCGGAGCACACTTGGCAGCTCGTGTAACAATTTCAGTCTTTATGGCGTGAGGCAGACTCTTCAGCTCGCCCGAGAGTCAACCCTTCTGTGCGGAGCGAACTCCTCAGCTCGCCTGTTAGTGTCAGCCTTTCTGTGCCAGGGTGACCCGTGCAACACACGCCTTGAGTACGGACTTGGGGGGACTGGGACGGGTCCCGTTGATAAATAACTGGTCTATGGGCATTTTGTATATCAAGTCCCCACTCAAGACGTGTCTTGAACGGGAACTTGGGGGGACTTGTAGTCGGTAGTCAGTAAACTACCTTCTCCGCCCATAGACCAGTCATGAAACTTGTAGACCGACGTCCGGGCTACCTTGCCGTGGTGAAATATCATCGGTACCACATCGGGAAGGTGCTCCTCCAAGCTCCACAAGAAGGCACCATGATAAGATGAATGCATAATTGTCCCACATCGAAAATGTATAAAAAGAGGAAACCTTCCTTATCTATAAAAGGAAGGCTCCCCCTGTGTAGAAAGGACTTTTAGCCTCTCTGACTTCCCCATCTCCCCCTCCCGGGCGGGATGGATGGATGCCCTTGTAACACCAAAGGCCTATTGGCCATGATAGTGGATTCTTAAGTGGACCTAGCCATGTCCTCCGAGGCATGGTGAACCACTATATGCCTTTGTCTCTTGCCCATGCTCTCTTATGCATAGCCTACGGGTTCTTGCATCAACAATGACCAATAATTGGAAAGACAAACATGATAGTAGTAAGTCCCGGATAAGTGTGGGAAAAGATAGGACGAAAATTGAAAGCCCCGGATTTGTATCACCGGGAAGCATGCATAAAACAACTCGTGCATGAAATTGTAAGTCCTAGATAAGTGTCATCGGGAGGAAACGCTCAACAACTGCGTAAAAGTAGGATACCTAGATAAGTGTCATTGGGAGTGTGCTCAACAAATGCGTAAAAAATATAAGTCTCGAATAAGCCTCCCTAAGTGGCCGGGGCCGGGCAATTTATATCATCCCTTTAAAAACGGAACAAGTGGCTTGATAACCCACAGACAACGTTAACACCCCGTCACTCGAGTAGAAACACAAGATATGGAGAGGCTCGCTACCTTCGTCCATGATAAGTCGTAAGACCCGATCAAACCACATCATGAGTCCAAACTTGGGGGGACAACCACCGGGTGGTCGTAGCACAAAATTGAATGAGAAGGCAACACCCGAATAACACCCATGTCTCACAAAGAGTAACACCAATACATCAAAGTAGAGAATACCAACAAGCAAGACCCGAGAATCACATTGAGGATTACCCGCCCGAGTACCAAATTCATCGGTAGTATAACACATAGAATGCAAGACCGGGGATAACACTTATGTGCCAAAAATGGAAATAACACCCGAGCAAGACTTGGGGGGACATAGCGAATCTTGTCACCCGAGAAAAAAATCATGAGAAAAAGGGGGAGAAGGGGAAATAATTCCAAGTAAGAGAACCTTCTTCCTCGGGGAGTTAGTGGGGACAGGGGGTGTATGCCGTCACTCGGTTGTCACTTACAATTGGCATCATACAATTTATTTATAACTCTCCAAGTAAGATGGTCCTCTTACTCGGGAGTTGGGGGGACATGTTGATAGTAGATATACCGCCAAGCATAAGCAACAACCTCGTAAACAGTCTTCCAATCACGAAGGGCCCCGCCCCCGACATACTTCCGGTAGACCGACATCCGGGCTACCTCGTCATGATGAAGGATCATCGGTACCACATCCGGAAGGTCCTCTTTCAAGCTCCACAAGAAGGCACCATGATAATAGTTATGTGTAGTTTGTCCCACATTGAAAATATGTAATATGAGGGAACCTTCCTTGGCTATAAAAGGAAGGCTTCCCATATGTAGAAAAGATCTCAATCACTACTTACTCCATCTTGGAGAGCTCTTGTAACACCAAAGGCATATTGGCCATGATAGTGGAATCTTAAGTGGACGTAGTCATGTCCTCCGATGGCATGGTGAACCACTATGAACCCTGCCTCCCTATGGTTTGTGTTCTTGTGTCCATTGTTCATGTTCCACCGTACTTCTACATAGCCTCCGAGATTATGCATAAACACTTTTTTTTTGTGAAAAATAGAACCATATCATTATATTTATCAACATGAAAGAAATTGATAATTTAGTTCCGCACCATAATCCGCCATAATCCATACTCGATAAAGATTAGAGAAGTAAAGACACAAAATTGAAGTATTTCCTTAACAACATTATTATATATAATTTTTCATTAATGTGACCAACCGGAGAAACTAACTGTTACTTATTTGTGGTTTTCAATTAACTGTAATAAAATATCAATTATAAGTAGTCATATTTTTGTCTGTTGAGTTTACTGTGGAATTGGTTGTCCGGGGAACACCTTCTGGGATAAACTAATATCAAACAACTTTAATCTCTGCAACACATCAAATCATTAGATCTTTCTGAAACCCAAAAGGGGTCCAAACCCTGTCGGGCCTGGACGTAGTTCCACCCTGTTTCTGCATAATCCCGTAAGCTATGCGGAACCACAGTGGAACATGAACAATAGACAACACAGGGGCATATAGTGGTTCACCATGCCTCGGAGGACATGGCTACGTCCACTTACGAATCCACTATCATGCCCAATAGGCCTTTGGTGTTACAAGAGCATCCATCCATCCCGCCCGAGAGGGAGCATCACATATATCTATATCCATATGGGGTGAGAATGAGTCAAAAGTCAGTCGGTCCCTTTTCTACACAGGGGGAGCTTTCCTTTTATAGATAAGGAAGGTTTCCTCTTATTACACATTACCGATGTAGGACTAACTATGCATTTATCTTATCATGGTGCCTTCTTGTGGAGCTTGGAGGAGCACCTTCCCGATGTGGTACCGATGATCTTTCACCATGGCGAGGTAGCCCGGAAGTCGGTCTACAAGTTTCATGACTGGTCTATGGGCGGGGAAGGTAGTTTACTGACTACCGACTACAAGTCCCCCTAAGTTCCCATTCAAGACACATCTTGAGTGGGGACTTAATATACAAAATGCCCATAGACCAGTCATATGTCCCCAACAAGGACCTGGTCCCAGTCCCCCCAAGTCCGTACGCAAGACGTGTGTTGAACGGGTCCGCCTCGCACAGAAAGGCTGACACCACCAGGCGAGTTGAGGAGGCACGCGAGCTGAGGAGTCTGCTCCCCACAGAAGAGCAGACACTCGGGCGAGCTGAAGAGTCTGCCTCGCACCATAATGACTGAAATTGTCATGCGAGTTGAGTCCGCCTCGCCTAGGAGGGCTGACACTTGGGTGAGCTGAGTTCGCCTCGCACAGAAGGGTTGACACTCGGGCGAGCTGAAGAGTCCTCCTCGCGCCATAATGATTGAAATTGTCACGCGAGCTGAGTCCGCCTCGCCCAAGAGGGCTGACACTCGGGCGAGCTGAGTTCGCTCCGCGTACAATGAATACACGCGAGCTGTGGAGTCCGCTCCGCATACAATGAATACACGCGAGCTGAGGAGTCGGCTCCGTGCACAATGCCTACACGCGAGCTGTGGAGTCCGCTCCGCGCACAATACCTACACGCGAGCTATGGAGTCCGCTCCGCGCACAATGCCTACATGCAAGCTGAGGAGTCGGCTCCGCGCACAATATCTACACGCGAGCTATGGAGTCCACTCCGCGCACAATGACTACACACGAGCTGAGGAGTCCGCTCTGCGGCCAATGCCTATCTCCGTGACACACGCGAGGTGCATCTTGTTCCATGCGAGATGGGTCTCGGTGACACACGCGAGGTGGATCTTGGTGTTATACTTTCATGAACAAGGGTAGCGAGCCCTTTCCATATCTGGTGTTACTGCTCGAGCGCGGGGTATTATCCCCGCATGGGTTATCAGGCCAGTATTCTCCGTATGAAGGGAATGATATGAACTACCCAACTCCTACTTTACGGGAGCTGTACAAGGGACTTACGGTTCTCATGGCTCTAGTTGTTTCACCCATGCTTTCCGGTGATACGTTTCCGGGGTTGTATGCATGCCTTCTAGTTCGTGCGCATGCTTCCCGTTGGTTTTTGCTCGGGTATAAGAATCTCATGAAACAGTTGTTGTATGTTTCTTCCCGTTAGTTCTTATCCGAAAATTGAGATTTCCTAAGCAGTTGTTATATGCTTCCTCCCGGTGACACTTATCCGGGACTTACTACTTTCATGTTTGCCTTTCCAATTATTGGCCATTTTGTTGGAATATAATGGCCCCGTTGCGATCTTGGCGAAATGTATGTGTGATGGATCTCACGCCTGAGTTCGCCTCGTGCATATGTAATGAAATTAGTAGGCGAGCTAAGGACTTCGCTTCGTGTGGAAAGAATGAAATTACAAGGCGAGCTGTGGACTCCGCTCGAGTGATAACTTATGCGAGGTCCACATCCCGTTCGCGTGATAACTTAGACGAGGTCCACATCCCGCTCGCCTGCTAACTTAGGCGAGGTCCACCCCTTAACACATGACAACTCTTCCACTGGCGAACCACACATATAGCCTTCTTTGCAATTAAAGATAATTGCTTTCTTATTCGGTCAGCCAACCATGCGGGGCTCGCCTCATCTTGTCACCGTTTTGCATGCGAAGTCCTCTTCTTGTTTCTTGGCGAAGTGTCCCATGCGAAGTCGTCTCTCTTCGCTTCCATACTAGGCCTCTATCTCCTACGTGAAGCCACCCCTGCCAATCTCTCGGTCAATGCTAATCTCTCTTGGTCCGCCTCGAGATTTTTAATGATTTATGCCTCTCGGTGGAATACTAATCTCTCGGGCGATTTTCAATCTTTCCAGTTTCTTTCTCCTTCACCCCATACCTCTCATACCGGGTGTCCATAGCAACTTTCAGCTGTGCACCAGACAAATCAACGAGGGGATGTCGGTGGTAGCTGCCGGGAAGCGCGTCCCGGATCCCATGACCATTGTGACAGCAGATCGGGTTGTCACCCGGGTTCCGGGAGCATGCTCTAATAATCAATTCCCAAAAAGGTTAAGTCACCGACGAAGCTCCCGTTCGACAAGACTGAGCTCTGGGTCAAAGTGAATCATCTCCGGGTGATGGTTGGAGGCATCGGACATGAGCCGCTGTGGCTCTGCTCTTGGTAAAATCCCGATGACAAAAAGAACCCGGGCGGGTAATCTCGCTTCGCCTCCATGCGAATTCATCTCGCTTGGCTCCCCTGCGAGGTCAATGCTAATCTCTCGGTGGAATGCCTCTCTGAATGCCAATTTCACTTCGCTTCCACGCGAGGTCATCTCGCTTTGCTTCCACGCGAGCTATCTTGCCTCTCTTCCACGCGAGGCCTCTTCCTATTGCTCATGGATTTGAATGAAATGCCTCTCGGGCGGTAGAGTAACATGACTTTTAGTAATGATTCCCACAGACGGCGCCAAATGTTTCTGCATAATCCCGTAAGCTATGCGGAACCACAGTGGAACATGAATAGTAGACAACACAGGGGCATATAGTGGTTCACCATGTCTCGAAGGACATGGCTACGTCCACTTACGAATCCACTATCATGGCCAATAGGCGTTTGGTATTACAAGAGCATCCATCCATCCCGCCCGGGAGGGAGCATCACATATATCTATATCCATATGGGGTGAGAATGAGTCAAAAGTTAGTCGGTCCCTTTTCTACACAAGGGGAGCCTTCCTTTTATAGATAAGGAATGTTACGCCCCGACTCTTAAATTTTACCTTAATTACTAGCATTGTGGTTATAAGAGTTTTACCGTCTTCGTCATTAAGTGGATAATTTAATTGGTCCCCAGAGAGGTTGTGGGTACAATTATTTTTGTAGGATTTATTCGAAGGGAGAAATTGTGACGACGGTAAAAATGTTAATTTTAGCTAGTAAAAGGTAATTTTTATTGGGGTATTGAATTTTTTGGAATGGGTATTTGGTGAAGTTGGACCGGCCGGGCCGAGCCCAACTCATTTCTCTCTTTTTCTCTCTTCCTCCCGTGCTCCTCTCTCTCTCCCCGAACCTTCTCCTACTGCCGGAATGCCGACCGCCCGTCCGCCGCCGTCCGGCCACCCCAGACCGCCGCGCCAGTCCCAATCGATCGGTCTCCAACCCAGCTTCCTTTCTAGACCGATGGCAGCCTCCCTAGCGCCGCCGTGAGGGAGAGACGCCGCCCGGAAGTCCCGACTGCCCAAAGCTTCCCGTCGCCGGAGCTTCCTCCTCCGGCCGCCATAGCCGGAGCCCCTTGGCTCAAAAGGAAGCCCTCCTCCCGTGCTCCAATCCCTCCAAAGGATTCGCTTCCTCTTGAGCTAGGTAAGGAGAAATCGGTAAAAGAATTTCTAGGGCTTTTATTGTTGTTTTCGTTCGATTGACATGGTTAGGCTTAGAATTGGAGTTTGTGTTAGTTAGGAATGTTGTAGAGGAGGTTGAGAGGAAGGTGCTGCCAAATTTTGGTGAGCATTGGAGGTCGCCCGAGCTGGTCGCCGGCCGCCGCTGAAAAATTGTTTTTAGTGGAGAATTTTATGAGGAGTTTAATGGAATGAGTTTTAGAATTTTTGGAGGAGTTTTGGATAGGTTTGGAAATTGTTAAAGTTTGGTATTTTTGGCGGATTATTAAGTTAAAATCCGGCCATTGGATTATTTATGATTAGGACGGTGGAAGGTGATGTTTTTGGGATGTCGGTTTTTATGGAGAATTATGTTTGGCAGTGATGTTAAGATTTAGGGCGATAGGCATGGTTGAGCGCGAAAAGCTCATATTTAATTATGCCTATTTTTCTTTAAGCGTCGGTGTATTATTTAAGGATTTATTTATGTTTTGGAACAGGACGTGAGGAGGCTCGAGCAGAGGAGATCTCCGACCGACATCAGGCTTAGGCCTAAGTTGTGAGTGGACCTTTTTTTTAAATAATGTGCTTGAAGTGTTTTATTGTTGAATAATTTCTTTTGTTGGAATTTAACCGGAAATTGAGAATTTCGGTGTTTATACTCATTTATTGACGTTTATGAGAATAATATGTATATAAATAAATGCTAGCTAGCTATACGTGATTTTGTCAAGACCCACCCCGAATTTCACCCCGAAACCCGAGGTAAGTCCTGCGGGGACCACCTCCAAGGAAAATTTACCGATAAGTAAACCTCCCTTGAAAATGGACAACCCTAACCTAGAAAACTAAAGAGTTACTTTCTTGATTAAATTTGAGCATCCTCCAAATCAACCCACAATTATACGAAAGTGAGTAAATAATTACAAACTTCGTATATTCAAAAATACAATAAAAGTCTAAGCACACCACCAAAAACATTACAATAAATCCCAAAGAGTATTCAGAGCTACTATACACTAGAGGAGTAGGAAAAATACTCTAGTAGGTTAAACAGGTAACCTACTGGTGAAAGGTGGCTGAGAAATGGGTAACTATGCCTCGTCGTCTCCTACTCGTTCTAACTCGAACTCTGCAGACTGGGCATTTTAAAAATGAAGAGCCCAGGGGAAAAAACATTCGCAAGAATTAGAGTGAGTGGACAAAAATAAATAAAAAGAATATTTATGCTTTCCCAATTTAATTTCCAAGAAAACGAATGCACGTCTTAAACGATAATTCTCTTATCGTTATAAATATCGAGCCTCTACTGCTCAAAACTATATATATCAAATACAGCTTCTCAGGCTAAAATATATATATATATCAAAATACAGCCTCTCAGGCTAAAATATATACATGTATATATTTACACTCGCCTATACTCCCTATATAAATTAATAATAATCTATATAGGGCTACTACGCTCGCGTCCAACGCTCACGTCACGCCTTAATGCGGTGATACACTACGTCATTAAGATGGACAGACGGGTGTATAAATATGTGGCCATACCCCTTATATGAATTAAACACTCATATAAGGCTACTACGCTTGCGTCCAATGCTCACGTCACACCATAATGCAGTTATATACTATGTCATTAAGGTGGACAGACACATATCGCTAGCTAGCATTTATATACATACTCTCCTTAAAAATATATTATAATTTACCGAAAATCTCATTTTCGGTAACTCATCACAATGAGTAAAATCGTCAAATAAAAATGACGTCAAATGGTCCAACCAAATAAACAATTGCATGCACATTATTTAAAACAAAGGTCCACTCACAAGTTAGGCCTAAGCCTGAAGTCGGTCGGAGGTCTCCTCTGCTCGAGCCTCCTCGCGTCCTGTTCCAAAACATAAATAATTCCTTAAATAAAATCCCAACGTTTAAAGAAAATAGGCATAATTAAATATGAGCTTCTCGTGCTCAACCATGCCTATCGTCCTAAATCTTAACTTCATTGCCAACCAAAAATCTCCATAAATACCGACATCCTCAAAAATCACCTTCCAACGTCTTAATCATAAAAATAATCCAATGGCCGGATTTTAACTTATTAATCCGCCAAAAATACCAAACTTTACAAATTCCAAAACCTAACCAAAAATCCTCCAAAAATTCCTAAATTCACATCAATAATATCCTCTTAATATTCTACATCAAAAACCACAAAATTTCCCAAAACAGCGGCGGCCGGCGACCAACTCCGGCAACCTGCAAATGCTACCAAATTTTAACAGAATCTTCCTCTCAATCTCCTCTACAACTTTCCTAACTAGCACAAACACCAAATCCAAGCCTAACTATGGTAATCAAATCAAAACATCCATAAATCTCTAAAACTTTCAATTATACAAACCACCCTAACGAAATCGAATTTAGCCGAATCCTTTTGAGGGATTACTCACCTAGATGAGGGCTACAAGTTGAGCCAAAAATCACAACCTATGGTGGCCGGAGGACGGAGCTCCGGCGAAGGTGAAACCACGGCAACCGTGGCTTTCGGGCTCGGCTGCTCCTTCACGGCGGCGTTAGGGGATCGGCTACCTACCCAGAAATGAAGAGGAGATGTCGGGGGTCCGAACGAGACCGGTCTGGCGGTCGGTGGTGGCCGGACGGCGGCGGACGGCGGTGGTGAAATTTCCGGGCGGAGGGAGGAGAAAAACGGGGGGGAAGAGAGAGAATCGGGAGGAAGAGAGAGAAGTGAGGGGAGAGAAATATATGGGCTTGGCCCAACCGGTCCACACCACTTATAACCCAATCTCCCAAAATTTAACACCCCAAAATAATACCCCAATAAAACTTACATTTTTAATTGATAACTTTTACATGCTAACTCCGATTTTAACGCGTAGCATGTCTACGAACTCGTAATAACATCCTCTACGACTTTCATGAAGAAAGTTTTCCCAAATTCCATACGGAAGAAAAAGTCAACTTTGGAGTCTTAAATAGTAAACGGTTACTTAAAACGGTAAAAGACCAAAATATTACCAAAGTAAATAACCGTAAAATAACTTAAGAACCGGGGCGTGACAGATTTCCCCCCATAATGAGGAAAAATGCCATTATGGGGTGACGTGAGCGTTAGACGCAAGCGTCGTAGCCTTGTACGACTTTCTATTTTTCGTATTCATTCCTAGAATTCGTACAAGGAGTAAGCACGTATATATATATATATCCACTCGTGCGGTTCCCCCATAATGAGGAAAAATGCCATTATGGGGTGATGTGAGCGTTAGACGCGAGCGTAGTAGCCTTGTATGAATTTCTGTTTTTCTTAAATTTCTTCAAGAAATCATACAAGGAGTATGACGAGTGTATATACATACTGATATATTTATAATTCTAGCCTGAGAGGCCATTTTCTGAAGTTTAGGAGTCGAGACACCAGTCAAGAATTTTTGAGTTAAGCTTTTAAGCTGTCGCTTGCATAGCGCTTTCTTTTGAAGTTTTCTTGGGGAAATATTATTGTTTGTCGGAATTACTTTTGTCCACTCACTGGGCCTTTTCTTCGTTTTTAAATGCCCAGTCTGCAGAGTTCGGGTGGGGTCTAAAAGAAGGTGACGAAGCATAGTCACTCATCTTTCCGCTACTGTTCGCCAGTAGGTTATCTGTTTAACCCACTAGGATTTTTATCAGCTTCCGTTGTCTTTCTTATAGTAGCTCTGAATACTTTCGGAAAAATAATTGTGTATTATTTTTTTCGGTTATTTGGATTGAGTTGAAGAATGACATTTTGGTGAAGAGGGTGTTCTATATTTTTCCGGGTTAGGGTTGTCCATTTTCAAGGGAGGTTTGCCGAGTTCTTCGGTAAATTTTCCTTGGAGGTGGTCCCCATAGGAATTACCTTGGGTTTCAGGGTGAAAGTCGGGGTGGGTCTTGACAGTTAGTATCTGTTGATGCAAGAACCCGTAGGCTATGCATAAGAGAGCATGGGCAAGAGACAAAGGCATATAGTGGTTCACCATGCCTCGGAGGACATGGCTACGTCCACTTACGAATTCACTATCATGGCCAATAGGCCTTTGATGTTACAAGAGTATCTACCCATCCCGCCCGGGAGAGGGAGATGGGGAAGTCAGAAGACTAAAAGTCCTTTCTACATAGGGGGAGCCTTCCTTTTATAGATAAGGAAGATTCCCTTTTGTTATACATTTCCGATGTGGGACTAACTATGCATTTATCTTATCATGGTGCCTTCTTGTGGAGCTTGGAGGAGCACCTTCCCGATGTGGTACCGATGATCTGTCACCACGGCGAGGTAGCCCGGACGTCGGTCTACAAGTTTCATGACTGGTCTATGGGCAGGGAAGATAGTTTACTAACTACCGACTACAAGTCCCCCCAAGTTCCCGTTCAAGACACATCTTGAGTGGGGACTTAATATATAAAATGCCCATAGACCAGTCATATGTCTCCAACACGGACCCGGTCCCAGTCCCCCCAAGTCCGTACTCAAGACGTGTGTTGAACGGGTCCGCCTCGTAAAGAAAGGCTGACACCACCAGGCGAGCTGAGGAGGGCGCGAAGCGCAAGGACTAAAATTGTCACACGAGTTGAGGAGTTCGCCTTGCACAGAAGGGTTGACACTCGGGCGAGCTGAAGAGTCTGCCTCGCATGCACGGAGTACATGCGAGCTGAGGAGTCCGCTCGCATGCCATTATTACCGCGCGAGCCGTGGAGTTCGCTCCGCGTGCCACTACTACTGCGCGAGCTGTGGAGTCCGCTCCACACACAATGACCACCGCGCGAGGTGAGTTCGCATGCGAGAGTTGCGAGCTGTGGTGTCCGCCTATAAGATAAAAAATGCCCCGCCCGACCCCGGCCTCAAAACTGACTCAGAGGGGCGAGGATTGTTGTACCTTCACAATGAACAAATGATCGACACAATTAGGGGGCTAACCAGGTATGGATATGGCATAATAATTATCGAAAAGCAAAATGGTTCATGCAATTTGTGTAATACTGAACGTCCAATGCCACTCTCTCGGTGGAATGCCAATCTTGGTAGAATGCCTATCTCTCGATGGAATGCCAAAATCTACTGACCAGCACGCATATTCAGGACGTATGTTGCACAGGTCTTATTTCCAATGTGGGACGAAGGTAGCGAACCTTTACATATCATGTGTTTCTGCTCGAGCGTGGGGTATTATCCCCGCATGGGTTATCAGGCCACTATTCTCCGTGTGAAGGGAATGATATGAACTGCCCAACTCCCACTCTACGGGAGTTGTACAAGGGACTTACAGTTCTCATGGCTCTAGTTGTTTCATCCATGCTGCCCGGTGATACGTTTCCGGGGTTGTATGCATGTCTTCTAGTTCGTGCGCATGCTTCCCGTTGGTTCTTGCTCGGGTATAAGAATCTCATGAAACAGTTGTTGTATGTTTCTTCCCGTTAGTTCTTATCCGGGAATCGAGATTTTCCTAAGCAGTTGTTGCATGCTTCCTCCCGGTGACACTTATCCGGCACTTACTACTATCATAAAGACTTGGAACTCCCTATTCAATGTCCGGGAAGCAGGAGTATCTGTGTACATTGGCCTCACAAATTTGAATGGACAATAGTGATCATGGACTGCATGTTATATGGTTCGTACTTGGTTACAACAATACATGGTGAGCCAACCGTGTCATGATATAATTGTACGTGAAGCATGCTTTGTACTTTCATAAGAGGCAATTAAATGAAGGACTTATCTGTGGAAAGAGCTGCCGAACGGGTGCACATAAGAGGTATAGTAGTGTGGACACCTTCATGTTAGAATCCTGGAGAGTAATATCATGTTGTACCAGTGTTGTATATCTGCCTTGCCCACAAGATTTTTTCCCTTTTTTTTTTTATGCATCTTTTTGTCGTGAAAGCCACTGAGACCCGATGATTTCTAACTTTTCGCACAGCTGCTTGTGGATTAGACTGAGGCATCGAGATTTTGAGTTCCTGGTACCGGAGACCTGAAGGTTAGTATCGAGGAGGTGAAGCTCCGGGACGTTGTCACCAAGAGTCGTTGAATATGTGGTGAGGCACAAAAACTGCCGGTGGGGTTCCCCGGGTGTCCGGATATAAGAACATTGAAAATGTCTCCTAGTGGAGTTGCGAGACTCCGAGTTCATCGATCTTGAACCGTATATGTCTCAACGGGTACCGACGATTTTCTGTTCCTCTTTTCCCTCTTGTTTTTGCTTTGCTTTTAATACTGGGTGACAGCCACCGGGCTCCAGATGCTTTGTTTTTTTTACTACAGCCTTTCCGGGTACTGGAGACTGTATACAGACCAAGATTGTTTTCATAGTAGGATAGGACCAGCGGGCGAGGCATGACGGTACCCGGTGAATCATGGAGGAGCATGCCTTCTAGAGTTTGAAATAAGGGTCAGCTCCCATGTTATATAGAACCATTTCCCGTCTACGAACTCACACACATCAGAATAATAGCATAAACAAAAGTTTCACATGTCATTAAATCATATGAACTTCAAAAATGCACCATTGCTAGGGATATGCAATTTCCAGCAAATCTCCAAATCACTCAACAAATAACTGGTCGATTAGCAAATTATTCATATGGTATAATTGATCAACTAGATATGGAGTCAATCAAGTATTTTTATGGCAATTATTGTCAAAAAGTACAATATGATGAACTCAAATATCAATAATGTTTGGAAGAGGATATCAGTAATAGCTCATGTATGCCTGTGTGTAATAAGTCATGCCCAAGAGAATGTCAAAAACTTCCCCAAATATGATGAACTGCAAATTATACTACAAAATCAATTTCCCCAAGTTAAGACCAGTGTACGAAGAAATCAATTTCCAAATTATACTAGCTATCATTGTAATAATGCTACAGCAGAAGTATATATAGTACCGGTGAGTTAGAGTAACTATAACACCAATTTGGAATACAAACACCAGAAGTGTACTATTCTTTCTACCTTTTTGATGCAACGAACTTATAATGGTTGCTAAGTAGCTGTTCACACTGAGATGTATACATGCAAGTACTTGTTTTATGCTACAGAAATGCATCATATTCTGACCCATGGATACAGAATAACCAAATCGATCATGGCTTCCTGGAGCCTAATGCCTCAATCACACATAAAGACATGCTGCACACTAATGACACCCTTACTTGATGCATATGTATATCAGTTGAAGTATGATATGCCAATAGATTACCATATAGAACACAGGGCGTTAAGTGGTGTCTGTGTTGTGGAGATATGCATGGACAGTATATTATCAAAGTGAATGGAACTTGACATCAAGCATGATAAACTTCATGCATGCTTCCATACTATTTACATAAACAAGCAAAACTATGTTTAATTCCTCAACTAGCTCACGAATAACAGACATGTCTAGCTCTCTAGTTCAAACACGAACATATATAGTAGCAGTACGTGTCATCGCACAGACCTCTCGGTCCCTGGTCGAACAATTATAAGTGAGGTGCTAAGTTCAGAGATAAACACATCATGTTGACTTCTCGGTTACTGAGTACTGCCACGAGAAAGAAAAACAGCAAGCATAAGTGTATAACCGTGTTGCTGCATATCGAATACAAGAAGCAAAATTGTATATGGAGAGAGAAAGGGACTTAGCTTCATTTAGTTGCCGAATTGCACATGTTGGTAGGGTGCATGGTGGGTGCCAGAGATGGGATTGCAGAGTTACCACCGAGAACCTTTTTGGAGGTGCCGTGCGGGTGGCCAGAGTAAGATGGGTGTCTAGACCAAATCGTTCTACATGAACTATCACTCCTCCTGGCCGGCAATGGATGAGCTTGGCCTGAGAGGGCTAATTACCGAGACCCGCTGCTTGCATGGGATCAATTCTCTAACCTCCACAATTGCTCTGCTCCCGGTGGCTGAATATGCTCAGATGGGAACCTCGGAGAGGTGATGCTGCTGTCAGGCCGGGTGCCCAGAGTAAGAAGACGGGTGCCCAGACCAACTTCTTCTTCTTTCCTTAGCCGGAGAACGGAATCACGCCGCAAGACTTATATACTCCGAGGTCCCGGTGAACTGATGGAGCTGAACCCATTTGCCATGGTGATTTGCAGATGAAACCAAACGAGCCTTGATCGAGTTGCTCGAGCGGTGCCCATCCCGGCCGGGCAATTGACCGACGCTGCCGGTGGATCCCGGGAGCTACCAGGTGGCTCCCGACGCATCACTCCTGGCCGGGCACCGGATGAGCTTGGCCTAGGAGAGCTAATCGGGCTGGACCGGGCTAGAGTCCTTACGCTGGTTACCCGGCCGATCGGTGATGCCGGTCTCTGTCCAGGTTTCAATGACTGCATGTGCTCTCGGCCTGCCAACTTGTCGATCGATCCCAACCCAGCGAGAACCACCGGGAAGTGGTAGCCGAGGCTAGCGACGAACCCCTGCATCCCGGGAGAAGTATACTCGGGCGGTACCTTCAAATGCTGCCAGATGGGGTCGCGGGTCCCGGCGATTCGACCGAGAGATGGCCAGAGGCGTCGGTCATGAGCCACCGATTGAGGAACTAGATCCGGGAGAGCTCATCCGGTTGAACCCGTTATACGACAACAACGGTTCCACAGTGATGAAATGATCCCGGTGAGTCATAGCTTTAGGAGGCTAGTGGAGTCGCGATTGAGCCGACTGGGCGGTACCTGAATTTCAAGGCGATGAATTGGAGATAGATTTCTGTAAAGCTGCCAATGGGACACCGATGATGCTTGGCTAATCCCCTCACATGAATTATTTCTCCAGGATCCCGATTAATTATCTCCAAGTGCTGCTTGGAGCCGTTGTAGTCGGGCTCTCGTTGAGGACTTGATGATAAAGGGGACATGGGAGGGTCGTGCTATGCCACCTGATGGTAGGGTCCGATGATAGTTGCACCAGGCCGGACGGTCTCGCTGTCCCGTTGAAAGCCTGAGCCTAATGAGTGGCCTGCTGACCCACTGACTGGGTTACCTACAACCCCGGGTTTGGGGACGACCTGATGGCCCTATAGCTCTTTATGGACTTGAATGAGTTGCCTCTCGGAGGCAAAGCAACATGATTTTTCGTAACAATTCCCACAGACGGCGCCAATTGTTGATGCAAGAACCCGTAGGCTATGCATAAGAGAGCATGGGCAAGAGACAAAGGCATATAGTGGTTCACCATGCCTCGGAGGACATGGCTACGTCCACTTACGAATTCACTATCATGGCCAATAGGCCTTTGATGTTACAAGAGTATCTACCCATCCCGCCCGGGAGAGGGAGATGGGGAAGTCAGAAGACTAAAAGTCCTTTCTACATAGGAGGAGCCTTCCTTTTATAGATAAGGAAGATTCCCTTTTGTTATACATTTCCGATGTGGGACTAACTATGCATTTATCTTATCATGGTGCCTTCTTGTGGAGCTTGGAGGAGGACCTTCCGGATGTGGTACCGATGATCTGTCACCACGGC
Source organism: Fragaria iinumae (assembly GCA_009720345.1). Taxonomy (NCBI): domain Eukaryota; kingdom Viridiplantae; phylum Streptophyta; class Magnoliopsida; order Rosales; family Rosaceae; genus Fragaria; species Fragaria iinumae. Next base: position 15,107,061 of record CM019117.1, on the reverse strand, counting down.
GAGGTAGCCCGGACGTCGGTCTACAAGTTTCATGACTAGTCTATGGGCAGGGAAGGTAGTTTACTGACTACCGACTACAATATCAGAGCTCTAGGTTTCATTTCCTGCCTCCTTAATACTATCATATTTGCCTATGAAACACGTAGTTCCTATAGAGTGGTGATCCGACCGCGGCGGATTCACTAGCATTTTATGCTTTGGATGCTATGTGTTATTAGGTATGTGTGATAGTTCTGTTAGTCTTGTGTATAGACTACTAAATATCTCCTTCCTCAGGTACTATGCCTCCTAGACGCTGACCCCGGGTAGCTACCTCGACCAACGCGAATGAGGGTGATGAGGTTAGAGGATTAGTTGATTCCATTGGGAATATGCTGAGGGGTGTATTAGATAGGGTTCAGCACCCACGGTCTGTGAGGAAGAAAGATGTCTTCGATGCTGGAGCAATTAAGTTCAAGGGTGCCAAGGGACCCCTTGATGCATACACGTGGGTAGACAAGATGGAAAAAGCTTTTGAGAGCACTGATATACCGGAAGAAAAGAAAGTGAAGATGGCAGTGACTTTTCTGGATGACTCAGCGCATCATTGGTGGACTCTCACTAGCAGAAATAATGGTGAGCTGGCGAACTGCCTCGCGTAGAAGACTTCGCGAGGAAGCGACATGCGGAGTCCGCGCGCACCACGACAAACGTTGAAGACTTTTACAAGTCTCTGACATGCTTCGGGCCAACCTCTGTGGCCCATTAAATATAAAAAGCCCTGTTAAGGCTCGTGAGCTGCAATAGCCCGCGAAGTGGACGCGAGCTACAGAAGCACTCGGGATAGAATCTTGTAGCAGCCCGCGAGATGAGGATACTCCTAATTCCAGTTCGCATAGGAGTCTACAGTTGGCAGCGCGGAAGCACTGCCCTATGCGCGGAATGGAGTGTGCGAACTGGGCAGGTGTCACCAATTGGTTGGTTCGCATGGACGAAACAGTGTCCTTGTGCGAATAGGGTTTCAGAGTCCGACTTGGATTCTAATTACCTTTCTTCTGCCGCAAGTCGAACTACTATATAAAGGGACTCGAACCCCAACAGAACAGTCTCTCTCAAAATCAATACAAACAACAAACACAATACAACTGAAACCCAGTTACCCTTCGAGCCTTCCTCGAAACCCTAACCCTAAGCGCCGCTGCCTAGGTTTCTTCTCCAGAGCTCTTTGGACTCTGCATCCCCGCTTCTCTCTGAACTCCCTATAGTTGCTCTGCTCGCGCCGCCGTGAGTATCGATTCGCTTGTGCTCGTAAATCCTCCTCCGAGGTGGCACCTGTAACCTCCCTTTGCCTGATCAAGAAGTCAAGCGCACCCCCATCAACCTTTTCCTCGTCCGCGAGGTGGCACGCCCGCAACACCCCGCAACATCTCTTTGTTCGCTAGAAACCTCTGCTCCGCGCGCTGAGGATCGTGGCCAAAACATTGGCACGCCCAGTGGGACAGGGAGTACAAGCAGATACATCATAGGGAAACCGGAGGAAGCGCCGTACCGAAAGCCCCAGCTTTCTTGTCTCAAGCATAGATCGCTACGGTACAAGCCCCATAATAGCACGGCTTGCCGATCCCTCACTCAAGGACAGGTCCTTGCACAGTTTGGTAATCTGGATTACAGCGAGACCAACATGGTAGGCTCTCAGCCGACCCAAGACACAGGTTCTACTCTATCTATGGAGCAAATCTTCCAGATGTTCGAGCAGTTGAGGAGCCAAGGGTTGGCTACTCAACAAAGCATCACCGACCTTGCTGGTAAGGTCGACGGCCTTGCTGACCAAGTCAAAAGGGACAAAACCCTTTGGGAAGCAGACCAGCACAACCTTACCGTACTCACTGAAGACTTCAACTAGTTTGTCAGCGAAACAAGGGAAACCAAGGGCTTGGTCGAAGGAAGCCTTCAACAGATCCGCTCGGATCTGGATCAGAACACGGAGACCGTGAAGCAAGGCGCGGAGACCATGAAGCAACATGCAAAGGTCCTGTCGCTCACTCGCGCGACAGTAGACGAGCAGACTCGCCGCTTGGACGAGCACGATACCAAGCTGCATGACCAGCAGAATGCTTCCTTCTTTGGAAGTAAGAACAGTCTGGAGAAGCTAGACGAGTTCAAAGACAAACATGACCGGTTGAACCTACGGGTCCTTGAAGTTGAAGACTGGATGAGGGCGCAGGCACCAAAGAACCCTGCTCTAAACCCTACTAGCCCACGAGCAAACGAAGGGACGCCCAAGTACGTCCCTCCTAATGAACGCGCCAGGGGAAACCCTAAGGTCGGGACTCCGAAGGCCCCGCAGTTCGTTCCAGGAGCTGGAACGTCAAAGAGTCCGCTCCCGCATGGCTTATTTGCTCCCTCCAAGGGACTGCATAATTCTCTACGCCAGGGAACCGGGACACCAGATGACCCGTTTCTGGTTTATTCCAGCCTTACTCCCAAGAACGGCGGGCAGGCCGTCAATCTCTCTGCATGGCCAAACCACGGGGAAGGAGCAGAATCCGTGCCCGTGACAACAGCCGACTGGTGCTAGCTCATCTCCTCCATTGTCAAGGAGCAAACCGGACACGGTGATGCTAACTTGCAGTATCGCGACCCCTATCCCGATAGCGTGGCACAATACCCTTTCCCGCATGGGTTCAAGAACGTAGTGTTCACAATTTTCTCTGGCAAAACAAGGGAGGATGCAGCAACCCACATGGCCCGCTTCAAAGTCCAGTGCGGCCAGTACGGGAACTACGAGGATGATTTACTAGCCTCATTAGAAGCTTTCGTGATGTGCGGATCATTGGTGACTAATGTGAGTTATGTTACCCGGGGCGGATCATTTGATGTTATAGATTATTAGAGTAAAATAAATACGTAGTTGACTAATTGGCTAGCCAAATTGTTTCATGGTATTCATCTTATCTCATAAACTGTACTCATTTTTGGAAATTGTTATTGTTTGGTTCGGGGATGGTAGTCCGGAAGTTATCACTGTTACGGCCAAGTTAAGTGTTTGGCCTAAATCATAAGGTATGCCTTCAACTGCGTTACGCATGCCGAATGTTATGTTCTCAATCTCAAGTGTTAGCACTGTACTTATTGCATCTACTGGCTATTTACAATGTCTTGAGGTCGCATTCAAATTCAAGTTTTCCTTCCTAGGATGTACACTTGCAATATTTGATGCCGTGGTATTGCTTGGGAAGCCCTATCAACTCTTTCTTTGGTAGGCTCTTGTTTGTTCTTTGGCCGTTATTGCATTACTTGTTGGAAGTGATTTGATCCACCTGTTTTCTAGTGTTGTATTTGTGTCTTGGCTCGGGTCTGTGGCTATGGGGCAGTGTGTATGCTCATACTACTTTAGGCAGTGTGGGTTGCCAAGGGCTATGCTTTATTATTGATTGCAGTTATTCCACTAATAGTTTATATTGAGTTGGGCTATGCTTCTCTTTGCCATAGAAGCAATTTTGTGAAATTCATAGGTCAATTGATTGTGGAAGTGTTGTTTCTGCTATAATTCTGATATGTAGAGTGAGTATAGATCACGACATGGCTCTTCGCAAGTTCATAGATGATTCATATATCTTGCAAGACTTCTTTGCTATACAAGTATATTTGTAGTTGTAGTTGTGAACTTGTGATTAATCTTGGAAGCTTGTATATAAGTTGGGTCAGTTCAATTATATGAGTTAAGTATGTTGGTTTTGAAGTTGTTTTGAACTCATCAGCACTATAATGCTGCTGTAGCATTATTGCAATGGTAGTATAATTTGAAAATTGGTTTCTTGGAACACTGGTCTGACTTGAGGAAATTGGTTTTGAAGTATAATTTGAAGTTCATCATATTTGGGAAGGTTCAAACATTCTGTAGGGGATGTATTATTCACACAGGGAAAAGCTAAGCATTTACAATTCCATAGTTATATCACATGGATTGATATTGCCGTTCCTAGCATACATAAGTTATTGCTGATTTTTTTGCAACACTACACATGCATGACAGATGCACTTAGCTGCTATTATCACATCTGTTTGAACTGCATAAATCTTTGGTTTCTTATGGTCAAGCATACCGAATAGCACTTCGCTGCTATTATGAAGTTTTGGCAATCCAAGCACACGCATTAGTATTCGACTGATTATAGATACATCACACATTTTCATGGGGTAATCACAATGTAAATCCCGTGAACTTACGAGCATAGGCTCTAAATGCCTACACATGTTGGTATTTCAAGTTTGGTTAATTGATCTTTGAGGATAGATTGTTCATTATCAATTTATTGGCATATCACCAAGTCATGCTCAACAACAGGCATTATTTGCATCACCACTGTACTGGTAGCTCTGTGTTCCATTTTATTGATGCATTTGGTAAAACAGTCAAAAGTGGCAGCAAAGTTATACCAATTAGACATGTTATATTTAATCTACCATTAGCTAAGTCATATATATGAGAAAGTTGTGCTAAACACTTATTTGTTTTTGATAAAGGTTAACCAATGGGTTTATGCGGCATAAAACCCTATGCACGGAAAACTCCATTTACCCTCCGGGATGTTAACATGGGAGTACTCACCACGTGAAGTACATTCGGGGAAGTATAGGAAACGTGGTCATCACTCGACATAATATATTATTGGCACAACACATTGTGGCATCATGATTCAAGCCGAACAGTCTAAGGGATCAGAGAACACCAAGCGAGTTAAATAGAGTACCAAGTCTCCAATATTGAACCAAGAAACACCAGCGGGAGTTATCACGATTGAATTTGAAATCACCAGGCATCGTACATGCAGCCTTGGGCTAATTACGTTCATCAGAGGAAATGCATGGATGAGTGTTGACAGAGATCTTCCTCTGTAGCATATATATATACTAGACTCGTTGAGCTCATCTCTTTACTGGATTCAAGTTATATCTCCGGCACCCGATGGTCAAACTCCCTGAGAGAGCTCTCCAAGTATGATTTCAGTTTACTCGATCTCAAAAAAAAAAAAAAAAAAAAAAGAAAAAAAAAAGAGAAGTGAAAAGAGTCTCCGGTATCTAGTGAGACCTGCACAGTTCAAGCTCTATGGACGCACCTCAAAACCACTCTAAAGTACCGAGAACTCGGATAGTATCGTAATCCCGGGGTTCCCGACTGAGCATATTCAGCCACCGGGAGCAGAAAAGAAATCGAAGAAAGTAGAGAATTGACTCCAAGAGCAAGTCAGGGCTCCACCACTTTCATCTCCGAGAGTTAGAGGGGAAGGCTCGATACCCTGAGAATCTAATTTACAAGTGAAGACAGAACAGTGGAAATTTGGATGTCATCGAGAGTCCGGGGGCTATCACCGGTATAACAACAACAACAAAAAAAATGGAACAAATTTTATAGGCAGCTCGATCTTGGCCTACATATAAAACACCGACCAAGAAGGTCTCGTCCTCCGGGAGTGGTAAGATGAAAATGCTCACGATACTATACCTCCTATGTGCACCCATTCGGCAGCTCTTTCCAAAGATAAGTCCTTCATTTAATTGCCTTTCATGAAAGTGTAAAGCATGCTAAATACATATATATGATATCTCCCTGCTTGGATTCTTATAAGCATGCTTACAAAAGTATGTGAAAGGTTCATAGTTGTGAGCAATGCATGCTTCAGGGTCGATAAACAAAGTTGTTAGACAGTGCATGTCACATCCCAGGACCCGCTCCGCCGTAACACGATATTGTTCGCTTTGGGCCCACCGGCCCTCACGGTTTTGTTTCCGGCAGCTCAGGAGCAGCTTCCCAGTAGGTCACCCATCCTGGGATTGCTCTAGCATCAACATGTTTAACCTCGGAGTACCCATCCCCTCCGAAGCCGCTGAACCACCAAAAGGCCTCGTGTTAGATTGGAGGTGGGCATGTGCATATACAGCATATAACCCCTCTCCGTTTGGCAGATGTGGGATATTACAATCCACCCCCCTTGGGAGCCCGACGCCTCGTCGGCACACTCGCACCACACGGCAGAGTGGCTCTGATACCATTTGTCACATCCCAGGACCCGCTCCGCAGTAACACGATATTGTCCGCTTTGGGCCCACCGGCCCTCACGGTTTTGTTTCCGGCAGCTCAGGAGCAGCTTCCCAGTAGGTCACCCATCCTGGGATTGCTCTAGCATCAACATTCTTAACCTCGGAGTACCCATCCCCTCCGAAGCCGCTGAGCCACCAAAAGGCCTCGTGTTAGATTGGAGGTGGGCATGTGCATATACAGCATATAACCCCTCTCCGTCTGGCCGATGTGGGATATTACAGGGACGCTCGCGTCTAACGCGCACATCACCCCATAGTGGCATTTTTCCTCAGTATGGGGGGGGACCGGGTGGTATTTATACGTGTTCACTCCCTGTACGAATTCTATAAATGAATCTAAAAAATATAGAATGAACTCGGAAAGTAGAAAGTCGTACAAGGCTAGGACGCTGGCGTCTAACGCTCACGTCACCTCATAATGGCATTTTTCCTCATTATGAGGGGAGCACGTATTGCTAGCTAGCATTCTCTCATATACATACTATATTCATAAACGTTAAATAAGTGAGTAAAATCACTGAAATCCTCAACTCAGGATAAATTCCAACAAAGGAAAATATTCAACAATAAAACATTATTTAAAAACAAAGTCCACTCACAACTTAGGCCTAAGCCTGACGTCGGCCGGAGGTCTCCTCTGCTCGAGCCTCCTCGTGTCCTGTTCCAATACATAAATAATTCCTCAAATAAAATCCCAACGTTCAAAGAAAAATAGGCATAATTAAATATGAGCTCCCCGCGCTCAACCATGCCTATCGTCATAAATCTTAACTTCACTGCCCACCATAAATCTCCGAAAAGTACCGACATCCTAAAAATCACCTTCCAACGTCCTAATCATCAAAAATAATCCAATCACCGGATTTTAACTTATTAATCCGCCAAAAATACCAAACATAACAAATTCCAAAATCTATCCAAAACTCCTCCAAAAATTCTAAAACTCATTCCATTAAACTCCTCATAATTTTCTCCACCAAAAACATTTTCTCGGTGGCGGCTCCGCCGGGAGCGGCGGCCGGCGACCAACTCCGGCGACCTGCAAATGCTACCAAAATTTACCAGCACCTTCCTCTCAACCTCCTCTACAACATTCCTAACTACCACAAACTCCAATTCTAAGCCTAACCATGTCAATCGAACACAAACACACAATAAGCCCTAGAATTTCAAATACCGATTTCTCCTTACCTAGCTCGAGATGGAGGGAGCCCTTTGGAGGGATGGAAGCACGGGAGGAGGGCTTCCTTTTGAGCCAAGGCTCGCCGGATATGGCGGTCGGAGGAAGGAGTTCCGGCGAAAAGAAGTTTCCGGCAGTCGGGGCTTTCGGCGTCGATTCCTCCTTCACGGCGGCGCTAGGGAGGCTGCCACCGGTCTAGAATTGTAGCTGGGTTGGAGACCGATCGTTTGGGACCAGTGCGGTGGTCTGGAGCGGCCGGACGGCGGCGGACCGGCGGTCGGAAGATCCGGCAGTGAAGAGGAACTCGGGAGCGGGAGAAAAACGGGAGAGAAGAGAGAGAGAGGAAAGGGAAAACTGGTTTGGGCCAAAGCCCATCCGGTCCAACTTAAACAACACCCAAACCAAAAATTCAACACCACCAAAAAATAATACCCCGATAAAAATTACCTTTTACTAGCTAAAATTTACCATTTTTACTGTCGTCACAATTTCTTCCTTCGAATAATTCTTTCGAAATATTCTTCCCTCAACACACCTCTAGGGACTTTAGGACTATAAATTCAATGACGAAGACGGTAAAATTCTTATTACCACAATGCTAGTAATTAAGGTAAAATTTTTGAGTCGGGGCGTGACAATTCTCCCCTCCTTATAAAAATTTCGACCTCGAAATTTACAAACACACTACTCAAAGAGATAGGGATACTGTTGCCTCATTTGCTCCTCCGATTCCCAAGTAGCTTCCTCTACTTGATGGCTTCTCCAAAGCACTTTGACGAGCGGGATTGTCTTGTTCCTAAGCACTTGCTCCTTTCGGTCAAGAATCTGAACCGACTCCTCTTCATAGGGCAAATCCTTCTGCAAACTAATCGGCTGCTCTTCAAGCACGTGAGAAGGATCGGCAATATACTTGCGAAGCATGGATACATGAAACACATTATGTATCTTAGACAACTCCGGAGGCAACACCAACCGATAGGCCAGAGAGCCAACTCGCTCTATTATCTCATAAGACCCAATATACCTCGGACTAAGCTTCCCACGCTTACCGAAACGTACTACCCCTTTCCAAGGAGATAGTTTCAGGAACACCCAATCACCCACTTGAAACTCAAGGTCCTTCCTTCAGACATCTGCATAACTCTTTTGCCTACTCTGAGCGGGCTTGAGTCTATCTCTAACCATCTTGATCTTCTCATTTGTCTCATGGATAATCTCAGGACCACAAAGCTCTCTTTCTCCGACTTCATTCCAACATAAAGGTGTACGACACTGTTTCCCATACAGTGCCTCAAATGGTGCCATGCCAATACTCGAATGGAAACTGTTGTTGTAAGCAAATTCCATCAAAGATATGTTCTTATCCCAACTCCCCCTGAACTGCAAGGCACATGATCTCAACATATCCTCCAAAGTCTGGGTAGTCCTCTCTGATTGTCCATCAGTCTGAGGATGAAAAGCAGTGCTGAAGTGTAGTCGAGTACCTAATGCTGCTTGAAGAGCTCCCCAGAATTTCGAAGCAAATCTAGGATCCCGATCTGACACTATGGATTCAGGTATGCCATGAAGTCTCACGATCTCATTCACATAAAGCTCCGCCAATCTATCCAGGGTATACTTCTTTCCCACCGGCAAGAAATGTGCAGATTTAGTGAGTCTATCCACAATCACCCAAATTCCGTCATGCCCTTCACGGGTACGAGGTAAACTGAAAACAAAATCCATGGTGATGTGGTCCCACTTCCACACTGGAATCGGCAACGGCTCAAGCAATCCTGAAGGTTTCTGCCTTTCAGCCTTCACCTGCTGACAAATCCGACATCTACTCACAAAAGCTGCAATTTCCCTCTTCATGTTTGGCCACCAATAATAATCCTTCAAGGTCCGATACATTTTCATACTACCCGGATGAGCGGCATATGCAGAACTATGAGCTTCCTCCAAAATCTCTTTCTTTAACTCTTCATTCCTCTTTGGAACACAAAGCCTATTTTTGAACAACAAAGTTCCATCTCTTCTTACCGAAAAATCCACGGCTGTTCCATTCACTGCTCTTTCCATCAACTGAACTATGGAAGGATCATTATACTGCGCCTCACGCACTTTATCCACCAACACTGGCCTCACATGAAAACTGGCTACCAAGGCACCTACTTCATCCACCGCCAAATCCACTCATGTAGCTCGCAACTCACAAAGAAGTGGAACTCGAACCATCCTTAGGTGAGATAATGATATGGTGGGATTTCGACTAAGAGCATCAGCTACCACATTAGCTTTTCCCGGATGATACTCAATAGTGTAGTCGTAGTCACTGATCAACTCCATCCACCTTCTTTGCCTCATATTCAACTCCCTTTAAGTGAACACATACCGAAGACTCTTGTGATCGGTAAAAAATCTGACACTTGGCTCCATAAAGATAGTGTCTCCACAACTTGAGAGTAAGAACTACTGCTGCAAGCTCTAAATCATGGGTGGGATAATTCACCTCATGCTGCTTTAGTTGCCTAGAAGCGTAGGCAATCACTCGGTCATGCTGCATCAACACTCCGCCTAGACCTCGTCTAGAAGCATCACAATAAACTACATACTCCCCACTATCATCCGGATGCGCCAAAACAGGAGCACTAGTCAAGCGATCCTTTAATTCTTGAAAACTTTGCTCACACTGATCTGACCATTCAAACTTAACTCCCTTCTTGGTCAACCTTGTTAGTGGAGCTCCAATCTTCGAAAAGTCTTGCACAAATCGCCGATAATAACCTGCTAACCCCAAGAAACTACGAATCTCCGTCACAGAGGCGGGTCTTTTCCAACTGGACACTGCTTCCACTTTCTGGGGATCCACACTAACACCTTCCGCTGAAACTACATGACCCAAGAATCCCACTTTATCCAGCCAAAATTCACACTTGCTGAACTTGGCAAACAACTGAGCATTTCTCAAAGTCCGCAAAATCAATCTTAGATGTTTGGCATGCTCCTTCTCACTTTTCGAGTATACCAAAATATCATCTATGAATACGATCACGAACCGATCAAGATATGGACTAAACACCCTATTCATGAGATCCATGAATGCCGCAGGTTCATTAGTAAGTTCAAAAGGCATCACTACAAACTCATAATGACCATACCGTGATCGAAAGGCAGTCTTGGCCACATCACTCTCCCGGATCCGCAACTGATGATACCCAGATCTCAAATCAATCTTTGAGAAAACAGAAGCACCCCTCAACTGATCAAACAAATCATCAATGCGCGGCAACGGATACTTATTCTTCACTGTGACCTGATTAAGCTTCCTATAATCAATGCATAGTCTCATGGTGCCATCTTTCTTCTTAACAAACAACACCGGGGCACCCCATGGGGACATGTTAGGCCGAATAAAACCCTTGTCTACCAACTCCTGCAATTGAGTCTTCAACTCCTTTAATTCCGCTGGAGCCATTCTGTAAGGTGTCTGAGAGATAGGTCTAGTTCCAGGAAGTAACTCGATAGAAAAATCTATCTCCCTTACAGGAGGCAAACCAGGCAACTCCTCGGGAAACACATCCGGAAACTCTCTTACTACAGGAATATCCCCTACTTCCAACACTCCTATTCTCGTATCCACAACATGAGCTAGGAATGCCTGACAGCCTTTATTTAACAATTTCCTAGCAGCCACAGCTGATATCAGGCAGCTCGAAATCACATCTCTTGCTCCCTGAAAAACAACCTCAAATCCATAAGGACTCCGAAGTACCACTTCTTTCCAGAAACAATCCACCATAGCTCTGTAAGTCTCCAAAAAGTTTATTCCAATGATGCGCTGAGTCATCTAGAAAAGTCACTGCCATCTTCACTTTCTTTTCTTTCGGTATATCAGTGCTCTCGAAAGCCTTTTCCATCTTGTATACCCACGTGTATGCATCAAGGGGTCCTTTGGCACCCTTGAACTCAATTGCCCTAGCATCGAAGACATCCTTCTTCCTCACAGACCGTGGGTGCTGAACCCTGTCTAAAACACCTCTCAGCATACTCCCAATAGAAACAACTAATCCTCTGACCTCAACACCCTCATTCGCGTTGGTCGAGGTAGCCACACGGGGTCGGCGTCTAGGAGGCATAGTACCTAAGGAAAGAGATATTTAATAGTCTAAAAATAAGACTAGCAAGACTATCACATATACCCAATAACACATAGTATCCAAAGCATAAAATGCTAGTGAATCCGCCGCGGTCGGACCACCACTCTATAGGAACTACGTGTTTCTTAGGCAAATATAATAGTATTATGGAGGCAGGAAATGAAACCTAGAGCTCTGATACCAACTGTCAAGACCCACCCCGAATTTCACCCTGAAACCCGAGGTAAGTCCTGCGGGGACCACCTCCAAGGAAAATTTACCGAAGGACTCGGCAAACCTCCCTTGAAAATGGACAACCCTAACCCGGAAAAAATATAGAACACCCTCTTAACCAAAATATTAATCTTCACTTTAATCCAAATAACTGAATAAAATAATACACAATTATTTTTCCGAAATATTCAGAGCTACTACAGGAAAGACAACGGAAGCTGAAGAAAAACCTAGTGGGTTTAAACAGATGACCTACTGGCGAACAGTAGTTGAAATGTGGGTGACTATGCCTCGGCGCCTCCTTCTAGACCCCACCCGAACTCTGCAGACTGGGCGATTAAAACGAAGGAAAAGCCTAGGGGAAAATATTTAATCACGTCAGGGTGAGTGAACAAAATAATCTCGACAACAATAAATATTTCCCTAAGAAACACTATCAAGGACACGACTAGTTCTGGCTAGTCTCCAAATCTTAAACAATACAGCCTCTCAGGCTAAAATTATATAATTATATCAGTATGTATTCACACCCGTGTACTCCATGTATGCTATCTATGAATAAGCTTGAAGGTAGATAGTCATACCAGGCTGGGACGCTCGCGTCTAACGCGTACGTCACCCCATAGTGGCATTTTTCCTCAGTATGGGGGGGGACCGGGTGGTATTTATACTTGTTCACTCCCTGTACGAATTCTATGAATGAATCTAAAAAATATAGAATGAACTCGGAAAGTAGAAAGTCGTACAGGGCTAGGACGCTGGCGTCTAACGCTCACGTCACCTCATAATGGCATTTTTCCTCATTATGAGGGGAGCACGTATTGCTAGCTAGCATTCTCTCATATACATACTATATTCATAAACGTTAAATAAGTGAGTAAAATCACTGAAATCCTCAACTCAGGATAAATTCCAACAAAGGAAAATATTCAACAATAAAACATTATTTAAAAACAAAGTCCACTCACAACTTAGGCCTAAGCCTGACGTCGGCCGGAGGTCTCCTCTGCTCGAGCCTCCTCGTGTCCTGTTCCAATACATAAATAATTCCTCAAATAAAATCCCAACGTTCAAAGAAAAATAGGCATAATTAAATATGAGCTCCCCGCGCTCAACCATGCCTATCGTCATAAATCTTAACTTCACTGCCCACCATAAATCTCCGAAAAGTACCGACATCCTCAAAATCACCTTCCAACGTCCTAATCATCAAAAATAATCCAATCACTGGATTTTAACTTATTAATCCGCCAAAAATACCAAACTTAACAAATTCCAAAATCTATCCAAAACTCCTCCAAAAATTCTAAAACTCATTCCATTAAACTCCTCATAATTTTCTCCACCAAAAACATTTTCTCGGCGGCGGCTCCGCCGGGAGCGGCGGCCGGCGACCAACTCCGGCGACCTGCAAATGCTACCAAAATTTACCAGCACCTTCCTCTGAACCTCCTCTACAACATTCCTAACTACCACAAACTCCAATTCTAAGCCTAACCATGTCAATCGAACACAAACACACAATAAGCCCTAGAATTTCAAATACCGATTTCTCCTTACCTAGCTCGAGATGGAGGGAGCCCTTTGGAGGGATGGAAGCACGGGAGGAGGGCTTCCTTTTGAGCCAAGGCTCGCCGGATATGGCGGTCGGAGGAAGGAGTTCCGGCGAAAAGAAGTTTCCGGCAGTCGGGGATTTCGGCGTCGATTCCTCCTTCACGGCGGTGCTAGGGAGGCTGCCACCGGTCTAGAATTGTAGCTGGGTTGGAGACCGATCGTTTGGGACCGGTGCGGCGGTCTGGAGCGGCCGGACGGCGGCGGACCGGCGGTCGGAAGATCCGGCAGTGAAGAGGAACTCGGGTGCGGGAGAAAAACGGGAGAGAGAAGAGAGAGAGGAAAGGGAAAACTGGTTTGGGCCAAAGCCCATCCGGTCCAACTTAAACAACACCCAAACCAAAAATTCAACATCCCCAAAAAATAATACCCCGATAAAAATTACCTTTTACTAGCTAAAATTTACCATTTTTACCGTCGTCACAATTTCTTCCTTCGAATAATTCTTTCGAAATATTCGTCCCTCAACACACCTCTAGGGACTTTAGGACTATAAATTCAATGACGAAGACGGTAAAATTCTTATTACCACAATGCTAGTAATTAAGGTAAAATTTTTGAGTCGGGACGTGACATAAACTGCATGTGCATGAGCAAGCAAGTGTTCTCTTCTCATCGATGCGTGGTATCAAACTAGCCGACTACCCTACCGTCTATAAGAAGATATTGTGTAGAATCTATCACAATATTTTGTAAGCATGCTCATATATGTGAACCCATAAGTATGCATTAGTGTTTGTACCCGTCTATTGAACAAAGATACCACCCTGTGACTATCCCACTATGAATAAGCATATAAGAGGGAATGATTATGCATTCATGCTTGTAGAGTTAGTGTATATGGAATGCTAGTGGAACATTCCATGACTGGGAACACGACTAACCATGCTTCACGGAAGGCTCCCTTCTTTCTATTTGCATAAACACATGGTTGCATACTAGCATCAAAGAGGTGGTACTAAGTCAAAGCTGGTGGTACAATTATGTTCAGCAAACTATACATCAAAGAAGCATGCACTGTCAAGACCCACCCCGAATTTCACCCTGAAACCCGAGCTAAGTCCTGCGGGGACCACCTCCAAGGAAAATTTACCGAAGGACTCAGCAAACCTCCCTTGAAAATGGACAACCCTAACCCGGAAAAAATATAGAACACCCTCTTAACCCAAAATATTAAACTTCACTTTAATCCAAATAACTGAATAAAATAATACACAATTATTTTTCCGAAAAATATTCAGAGCTACTACAAGAAAGACAACGGAAGCTGAAGAAAATCCTAGTGGGTTAAACAGATGACCTACTGGCGAACAGTAGTGGAAATGTGGGTGACTATGCCCCGGCGCCTCCTCCTAGACCCCACTCGAACTCTGCAGACTGGGCGATTAAAACAAAGGAAAAGCCCAGGGGAAAAATATTTAATCACGTCAGGGTGAGTGAACAAAATAATCTCGACAACAATAAATATTTTCCCCAAGAAACACTTTCAAGGACTCGACTAGTTCTGGCTAGTCCCCAAATATTAAACAATACAGCCTCTCAGGCTAAATTATATATTTATATCAGTATGTATTCACACCCGTCTACTCCATGTATGCTATCTATGAATAAGCTTGAAGGTAGATAGTCATACCAGGCTAGGACGCTCGCGTCTAACGCGCACGTCACCCCATAGTGGCATTTATCCTCAGTATGGGGGTGGGACCGAGTGGTATTTATACGTGTATACTCCCTGTACGAGTTCTATGAATGAATCTAAAAACATAGAATGAACTCGAAAAGTAGAATGTCGTACAGGGCTAGACGCTGGCGTCTAACGCTCACGTCACCTCATAATGGCATTTTTCCTCATTATGAGGGGAGTACGTATTGCTAGCTAGCTTTCTCTCATATACATACTATATTCACAAACGTTAAATAAAGTGAGTAAAATCACTGAAATCCTCAACTCAGGATAAAACCCAACAAAGGACAATATTCAACAATAAAACATTATTTAAAAACAAAGTCCACTCACAACTTAGGCCTAAGCCTGACGTCGGCCGGAGGTCTCCTCTGCTCGAGCCTCCTCGTGTTCTGTTCCAATACATAAATAATTCCTCAAATAAAATCCCAACGTTCAAAGAAAATAGGCATAATTAAATAAGAGCTTCCCGCGCTCAACCATGCCTATCGTCCTAAAACCTAACTTCACTGCCAACCACAATTCTCCGTAAATTACCGACATCTTCAAAATCACCTTCCAACGTTCTAATCATCCAGAATAATCCAATGGCCGGATTTTAACTTATTAATCCGCCAAAAATACCAAACTTAACAAATTCCAAAACCTATCCAAAACTCCTCCAAAAATTCTAAAACTCATTCCAATAAACTCCTCAAAATTTTCTCCACCAAAAACATTTTCTCGGCTGCGGATCCGCCGGCAGCGGCGGCCGGCGACCAGCTCCGGCGACCTGCAAATGCCACCAAAATTTGACAGCACCTTCCTCTCAACCTCCTCTACAACATTCCTAACTACCACAAACTCTAATTCTAAGCCTAAACACATCAATCGAACACAAACACATAATAAGCCCTAGAATTTCAAATACCGATTTCTCCTTACCTAGCTCGAGATGGAAGGAGCCCTTTGGAGGGATTGAAGCACGGAAGGAGGGCTTCCTTTTGAGCCAAGGCTCGCCGGATATGGCGGCCGGAGGAAGGAGTTCCGGCGAAAAGAAGTTTCCGGCAGTCGGAGCTTTCGGCGTCGATTCCTCCTTCACGGCGGCGCTAGGGAGGCTGCCACGGGTCTAGAATCGTAGCTGGGTTGGAGACCGATCGTTTGGGACCGGTGCGGCGGTCTGGCGCGGCCGGACGGCGGCGGACGGGCGGTCGGAAGGTCCGGCAGGGAGGAGGAACTCGGGTACGGGTGCGGGAGCGGAAGAGCGGAAGGAAAGGGAGAAAAGAAATGGGCTTGGCCCAACCGGTCCAACCCACTTTAAATCCAATCCAAAATTCAACACCCCAAAAAATAATACCCCAATAAAAATTACCTTTTACTAGCTAAAATTTACCATTTTTACCGTCGTCAATATTTCTTCCTTCGAATAATTCTTTCGAAATATTCGTCCCTCAATACACCTCTAGGAACTTTAGGACTATAAATTTAATGACGAAGACGGTAAAATTCTTATTACCACAATGCTAGTAATTAAGGTAAAATTTAAGAGTCGGGGCGTGACAATTCTCCCCTCCTTATAAAAATTTCGTCCTCGAAATTTACAAACACACTACTCAAAGAGATAGGGATACTGTTGTCTCATTTGCTCCTCCGATTCCCAAGTAGCTTCCTCTACTTGATGGCTTCTCCAAAGCACTTTGACGAGCGGGATTGTCTTGTTCCTAAGCACTTGCTCCTTTCGGTCAAGAATCTGAACCGGCTCCTCTTCATAGGACAAATCCTTCTGCAAACTAATCGGCTGCTCTTCAAGCACATGAGAAGGATCGGCAATATACTTGCAAAGCATGGATACATGAAACACATTATGTATCTTAGACAACTCCGGAGGCAACACCAACCGATAGGCCAGAGTGCCAACTCGCTCTATTATCTCATAAGGCCCAATATACCTCGGACTAAGCTTCCCACGCTTACCGAACCGTACTACCCCTTTCCAAGGAGATAGTTTCAGGAACACCCAATCACCCACTTGAAACTCATGGTCCTTCCTGCGGACATCTGCATAACTCTTTTGCTTGCTCTGAGCGGCCTTCAGTCTATCTCTAACCACCTTGATCTTCTCATTTGTCTCATGGATAATCTCAGGACCACAAAGCTCTCTTTCTCCGACTTCATTCCAACATAAAGGTGTACGACACTGTTTCCCATACAGTGCATCAAACGGTGCCATGCCAATACTCGAATGGAAACTGTTGTTGTAAGCAAATTTCATCAAAGATAGGTTCTTATCCCAACTCCCTCTGAACTGCAAGGCACATGATCTCAACATATCCTCCAAAGTCTGGATAGTCCTCTCTGATTGTCCATCAGTCTGAGGATGAAAAGCAGTGCTGAAGTGTAGTCGGGTACCTAATGCTGCCTGAAGAGCTCCCCAGAATTTCGAAACAAATCTAGGATCCCGATCTGACACTATGGATTCAGGTACGCCATGAAGTCTCACGATCTCATTCACATAAAGCTCCGCCAATCTATCCAGTGTATATTTCTTTCCCACCGGCAAGAAATGTGCAGATTTAGTGAGTCTATCCACAATCACCCAAACTCCGTCATGCCCTTCACGAGTACGAGGTAAACTGAAAACAAAATCCATGGTGATGTGGTCCCACTTCCACACTGGAATCGACAACGGCTCAAGCAATCCTGAAGGTTTCTGCCTTTCAGCCTTCACCTGCTGGCAAATCAGACATCTACTCACAAAAGCTGCAATTTCCCTCTTCATGTTGGGCCACCAATAATAATCCTTCAAGGTTCGATACATTTTCGTACTACCCGGGTGAGTGGCATATGCAGAACTATGAGCTTCCTTCAAAATCTCTTTCTTTAACTCTTCATTCCTCTTCGGAACACAAAGCCTATTTTTGAACAACAAGGTTCCATCTCTTCTTACCGAAAAATCCACGGCTGTTCCATTCGCTGCTCTTTCCATCAACTGAACTATGGAAGGATCACTATATTGCGCCTCACGCACTTTATCCACCAACACTGGCCTCACATGAAAAATGGCTACCAAGGCACCTACTTCATCCACGGTCAAATCCACTCATGTAGCTCGCAACTCACAAAGAAGTGGAACTCTAACCATCCTGAGGTGAGATAAAGATATGGTGGGATTTCGACTAAGAGCATCAGCTACCACATTAGCTTTTCCAGGATGATACTCAATAGTGCAGTCGTAGTCACTGATCAACTCCATCCACCTTCTCTGCCTCATGTTCAACTCCCTTTGAGTGAACACATACTGAAGACTCTTGTGATCGGTAAAGATCTGACACTTGGCTCCATAAAGATAGTGTCTCCACAATTTGAGAGTAAAAACTACTGTTGCAAGCTCTAAATCATGGGTGGGATAATTCACCTCATGCTGCTTCAATTGCCTAGAAGCGTAGGCAATCACTCGGTCATGCTGCATCAATACCCCGCCTAGACCTCGTCTAGAAGCATCACAGTAAACTACGTACTCCCCACTAACATCCGGAAGCGCCAAAACAGGAGCACTAGTCAAGCGATCCTTCAATTCTTGAAAACTTTGCTCACACTGATCTGACCATTCAAACTTGACTCCCTTCCTGGTCAACCTTGTTAGTGGAGCTGCAATCTTTGAAAAGTCTTGCACAAATCGCCGATAATAACCTGCTAACCCCAAGAAACTACGAATCTCCGTCACAGATGCGGGTCTTTTCCAACTGGACACTGCTTCCACTTTCTGGGGATCCACACTAACACCTTCCGCTGAAACTACATAACCCAAGAATCCCACTTTATCCAGCCAAAATTCACACTTGCTGAACTTGGCAAACAACTGAGCATTTCTCAAAGTCCGCAAAATCAATCTTAGATGTTTGGCATGCTCCTTCTCACTTTTCGAGTATACCAAAATATCATCTATGAATACGATCACGAACCGATCAAGATATGGACTAAACACCCTATTCATGAGATCCATGAATGCCGCAGGTGCATTAGTAAGTCCAAAAGGCATTACCACAAACTCATAATGACCATACCGTGATCGAAAGGCAGTCTTGGCCACATCACTCTCCCGGATCCGCAACTGATGATACCCAGATCTCAAATCAATCTTTGAGAAAACAGAAGCACCCCTCAACTGATCAAACAAATCATCAATGCACGGCAACGGATACTTATTCTTCACTGTGACCTGATTAAGCTTCCTATAATCAATGCATAGTCTCATGGTGCCATCTTTCTTCTTAACAAACAACACCGGGGCACCCCATGGAGACATGCTAGGCCGAATAAAACCCTTGTCCACGAACTCCTGCAATTGAGTCTTCAACTCCTTTAATTCCGCTGGAGCCATTCTGTAAGGTGTCTGAGAGATAGGTCTAGTTCCAGGAAGTAACTCGATAGAAAAATCTATCTCCCTTACAGGAGGCAAACCAGGCAACTCCTCGGGAAACACATCCGGAAACTCTCTTACTACCGGAATATCCCCTACTTCCAACACTCCTATCCTCGTATCCACAACATGAGCTAGGAATGCCTGACAACCTTTATTTAACAATTTCCTGGCGGCCACAGCTGATATCAGGCAACTCGAAATCACATTTCTTTCCCCCTGAAAAACAACCTCAAAACCATCTGGATTCTGAAATACTACTTCTTTCTGGAAACAATCCACCATAGCTCTATAAGTCTCCAAAAAGTCCATCCCCAAGATCACATCAAACTCCACAATATTTAGAGGAATTAAATCTGCCTTGAAATTAAATCCCTCTACTAGCACTTCACAACCACTAAACACCCAATCTATTCTCATCGCCTCACCAGAGGGAAGAGATACATGCCACTCGCCTGGAAGAGACGATGATGGCACATTGGCATGGAGAGCGAATCTACTAGACATAAATGAATGCGTAGCTCCAGGGTCAATTAAAGTAAAAGCTGGCTGGCTGGCCAAAAATTAATAACGTACCAATGATGACATCTGGAGAGGTACGACCCTCCTGCTGGGTCATAGCATGAAGCCTAGCGCGAGTCATGGGACGTCCACGCTGACCACCACTCTGCTGAGAACCACCCCTGGCTGCTGAACCACCACTAGAACCTCTAGCTGAAGACTGACCGACTGGCTGAGTAGAGGCGGTCCTCTGTGCCAACAAAGGACAGTCTCTCCTAAAATGATCAGGACCACCACACTCAAAGCATCCAGATGACTGTTGCTGGCCAAAGGAAAAAGTATGACCACCAGATGATCCCCCTTAGGAACTACCACCAGCACTATACTGACCAGTCTGCTGCCTACCCAACTGGCTCCTGAAAGGTCTCCGGTAATGTCCTCTAAATCTACTCCGAGAACCAGAACCTGATCCTCCACTACTGCCACTACCCGCGGAAGATCCAGAAGCGGATGATGAAGCGGCCTTCTTCGATGGACCCTGGCTGGGACCACCGAAATCTCGGGGCCGTGCACTATAAGTCCTCCTGGTCTCGATGGCCATGGCGGCAGTAACCGCATCAAGAAAGGTCGGGTAAATGACACCGGTCATCTTCTCGGCGTACACTCCGCCAAGTGCTCCAATGAACATGTCAATCCTGGTCCTCTCATCAGGAACCAAATAAGGCACATGGTAGCTCAAGTTAGTGAACCTCTGCTCAAACTCGATGACACCCTCATCATCCATCTTCTTCATGTTCAGAAAATCCGACTGGATCCTGATACGATGAGCATGACTGAAATACTGACCTAAGAAGAGCGTCTTAAACTGCTCCCAAGTCATGTTCTGAGCACCACCATTATTTCTGCTAGCGAGAGTCCACCAATGATGTGCAGAGTCATCCAGAAAAGTCACTGCCATCTTCACTTTCTTTTCTTCTGGTATATCAGTGCTCTCGAAAGCCTTTTCCATCTTGTCTACCCACGTATATGCATCAAGGGGTCCCTTGGCACCCTTGAACTCAATTGCCCTAGCATCGAAGATATCCTTCTTCCTCACAGAATGTGGGTGCTGAACCCTGTCTAAAACACCTCTCAGCATAGTCCCAATGGAATCAACTAATCCTCTGACCTCATCTCCCTCATTCGCGTTGGTCGAGGTAGCTACCCGGGGTCGGCGTCTAGGAGGCATAGTACCTGAGGAAGGAGATATTTAGTAGTCTATAAATAAGACTAGCAGAACTATCACATATACCCAATAACACATAGTATCCAAAGCATAAAATGCTAGTGAATCCGCCGCGGTCGGACCACCACTCTATAGGAACTACGTGCTTCTTAGGCAAATATAATAGTATTATGGAGGCAGGAAATGAAACCTAGAGCTCTGATACCAACTGTCAAGACCCACCCCGAATTTCAGCCTGAAACCCGAGGTAAGTCCTGCGGGGACCACCTCCAAGGAAAATTTACCGAAGGACTCAGCAAACCTCCCTTGAAAATGGACAACCCTAACCCGGAAAAAATATAGAACACCCTCTTAACCCAAAATATTAAACTTCACTTTAATCCAAATAACTGAATAAAATAATACACAATTGTTTTTCCGAAAAATATTCAGAGCTACTACAAGAAAGACAACGGAAGCTGAAGAAAATCCTAGTGGGTTAAACAGATGACCTACTGGCGAACAGTAGTGGAAATGTGGGTGACTATGCCTCGGCGCCTCCTCCTAGACCCCACTCGAACTCTGCAGACTGGGCGATTAAAACAAAGGAAAAGCCCAGGGGAAAAATATTTAATCACGTCAGGGTGAGTGAACAAAATAATCTCGACAACAATAAATATTTTCCCCAAGAAACACTTTCAAGGACTCGACTAGTTCTGGCTAGTCCCCAAATATTAAACAATACAGCCTCTCAGGCTAAATTATATATTTATATCAGTATGTATTCACACCCGTCTACTCCATGTATGCTATCTATGAATAAGCTTGAAGGTAGATAGTCATACCAGGCTAGGACGCTCGCGTCTAACGCGCACGTCACCCCATAGTGGCATTTATCCTCAGTATGGGGGTGGGACCGGGTGGTATTTATACGTGTATACTCCCTGTACGAATTCTATAAATGAATCTAAAAACATAGAATGAACTCGGAAAGTAGAATGTCGTACAGGGCTAGACGCTGGCGTCTAACGCTCACGTCACCTCATAATGGCATTTTTCCTCATTATGAGGGGAGTACGTATTGCTAGCTAGCTTTCTCTCATATACATACTATATTCACAAACGTTAAATAAAGTGAGTAAAATCACTGAAATCCTCAACTTGCATAGCGCTTTCTTTTGAAGTTTTCTTGGGGAAATATTATTGTTTGTCGGAATTACTTTTGTCCACTCACTGGGCCATTTCTTCGTTTTTAAATGCCCAGTCTGCAGAGTTCCGGTGGGGTCTAAAAGAAGGCGACGAAGCATAGTCACTCATCTTTCCGCTACTGTTCGCCAGTAGGTTATCTGTTTAACCCACTAGGATTTTTATCAGCTTCCGTTGTCTTTCTTATAGTAGCTCTGAATACTTTCGGAAAAATAATTGTGTATTATTTTTTTCGGTTATTTGGATTGAGATGAAGAATGACATTTTGGTTAAGAGGGTGTTCTATATTTTTCTGGGTTAGGGTTGTCTATTTTCAAGGGAGGTTTGCCGAGTTCTTCGGTAAATTTTCGTTGGAGGTGGTCCCCACAGGACTTACCTTGGGTTTCAGGGTGAAATTCGGGGTGGGTCTTGACAGTTAGTATCAGAGCTCTAGGTTTCATTTCCTGCCTCCTTAATACTATCATATTTGCCTATGAAGCACGTAGTTCCTATAGAGTGGTGGTCCGACCGCGGCGGATTCACTAGCATTTTATGCTTTGGATGCTATGTGTTATTAGGTATGTGTGATAGTTCTGTTAGTCTTGTGTATAGACTACTAAATATCTCCTTCCTCAGGTACTATGCCTCCTAGACGCCGACCCCGGGTAGCTACCTCGACCAACGCGAATGAGGGTGATGAGGTTAGAGGATTAGTTGATTCCATTGGGAATATGATGAGGGGTGTATTAGATAGGGTTCAGCACCCACGGTCTATGAGGAAGAAAGATATCTTCGATGCTGAAGCAATTGAGTTCAAGGGTGCCAAGGGACCCCTTGATGCATACACGTGGGTAGACAAGATGGAAAAAGCTTTTGAGAGCACTGATATACCGCAAGAAAAGAAAGTGAAGATGGCAGTGACTTTTCTGGATGACTCAGCGCATCATTGGTGGACTCTCACTAGCAGAAATAATGGTGAGCTGGCGAACTGCCTCGCGTAGAAGACTTCGCGAGGAAGTGACATGCGGAGTCCGCGCGCACCACGACAAATGTTGAAGACTTTTACAGGTCTCTGACATGCCTCGGGGCAACCTCTGTGGCCCATTAAATATAAAAAGCCCTGTAAAGGCTCGTGAGCTGCAATAGCCCGCGAAGTGGACACGAGCTACAGAAGCACGCAGGATAGAATCCTGTAGCAGCCCGCGAGATGAGGATACTCCTAATTCCAGTTCGCATAGGAGTCTACTGTTGGCAGCGCGGAAGCACTGCCCTATGCGCGGAATGGAGTGTGCGAACTGGGCAGGTGTCACCAATTGGTTGGTTCGCATGGACGAAACAGTGTCCTTGTGCGAATAGGGTTTCAGAGTCCGACTTGGATTCTAATTACCTTTCTTCTGCCGCAAGTCGAACTACTATATAAGGGGACTCGAACCCCAACAGAAGAGTCTCTCTCAAAATCAATACAAACAACAAACACAATATAACTGAAACCCAGTTACCCTTCGAGCCTTCCTCGAAACCCTAAACGTAAGTGCCGCTGCCTAGGTTTCTTCTCCAGAGCTCTCCGGACTCTGCATCCCCGCTTCTCTCTGAACTCCCTATAGTTGCTCTGCTCGCGCCGCCGTGAGTTTCGATTCGCTTGTGCACGTAAATCCTCCTCCGAGGTGGCACCTGTAACCTCCCTTTGCCTGATCAAGAAGTCAAGCGCACCCCCATCAACCTTTTCCTCGTCCGCGAGGTGGCACGCCCGCAACACCCCGCAACATCTCTTTGTTCGCTAGAAACCTCTGCTCCGCGCGTTGAGGATCGTGGCCAAAACAGTGGTAATAAGAGTTTTACCGTCTTTGTCATTAACTGGATAATTTAATTGGTCCCCAGAGAGGTTGTGGGTACAATTATTTTTGTAGGATTTATTTGAAGGAAGAAATTGTGACGACGGTAAAAATATTAATTTTACCTAGTAAACGGTAATTTTTATTGGGGTATTGAATTTTATAGAAGGGGTATTTGGTGAAGTTGGACCGGCCGGGCCGAGCCCTACTCATTTCTCTCTTTTTCTCTCTTCCTCCCGTGCTCCTCTCTCTCTCCCCGAACCCTCTCCTACTGCCGGAATTCCGACCGCCCGTCCGCCGCCGTCCGGCCGCCCCAAACCGCCGCGCCAGTCCCAATCGATCGGTCTCCAACCCAGCTTCCTTTCTTGACCGGTGGCAGCCTCCCTAGCGCCGCCGTGAGGGAGAGACGCCGCCCGGAAGTCCCGACTGCCCAAAGCTTCCCGTCGCCGGAACTTCCTCCTCCGGCCGCCATAGCCGGAGCCCCTTGGCTCAAAAGGAAGCCTTCCTCCCGTGCTCCAATCCCTCCAAAGGATTCGCTCCCTCTTGAGCTAGGTAAGGAGAAATCGGTAAAGGAAATTCTAGGGCTTTTATTGTTGTTTTCCTTCGATTGACATGGTTAGGCTTAGAATTGGAGTTTGTGCTAGTTAGGAATGTTGTAGAGGAGGTTGAGAGGAAGGTGCTGCCAAATTTTGGTGAGCATTGGAGGTCGCCAGAGCTGGTCACCGGCCGCCGCTGAAAAATTGTTTTTAGTGGAGAATTTTATGAGGAGTTTAATGGAATGAGTTTTAGAATTTTTGGAGGAGTTTTGGATAGGTTTGGAAATTGTTAAAGTTTGGTATTTTTGGCGGATTATTAAGTTAAAATCCGGCCATTGGATTATTTATGATTAGGACGGTGGAAGATGATGTTTTTGGGATGTCGGTTTTTATGGAGAATTATGTTTGGCAGTGATGTTAAGATTTTGGGCGATAGGCATGGTTGAGCGCGAAAAGCTCATATTTAATTATGCTTATTTTTCTTTAAGCGTCGGTGTATTATTTAAGGATTTATTTATGTTTTGGAACAGGACATGAGGAGGCTCGAGCAGAGGAGACCTCCGACCGACATCAGGCTTAGGCCTAAGTTATGAGTGGACCTTTGTTTTAAATAATGTGCTTGAAATGTTTTATTGTTGAATAATTTCTTTTGTTGGAATTTAACCGGAAATTGAGAATTTCGGTGTTTATACTCATTTATTGACGTTTATGAGAATAATATGTATATAAATAAACGCTAGCTAGCTATACGTGATTTCTCCCCATAATGAGGAAAAATGCCATTATGGGGTGACGTGAGCGGTAGACGCAAGCGTCGTAGCCTTGTACGACTTTCTATTTTTCGTATTCATTCCTAGAATTCGTACAAGGAGTAAGCACGTATATATATATATCCACTCGTGCGGTTCCCCCATAATGAGGAAAAATGTCATTATGGGGTGACGTGAGCGTTAGACACGAGCGTAGTAGCCTTGTATGAATTTCTGTTTTTCTTAAATTTCTTCAAGAAATCATACAAGGAGTATGACGAGTGTATATACATACTGATATATTTATAATTCTAGCCTGAGAGGCCATTTTCTGAAGTTTAGGAGTCGAGACACCAGTCAAGAATTTTTGAGTTAAGCTTTTAAGCTGTCGCTTGCATAGCGCTTTCTTTTGAAGTTTTCTTGGGGAAATATTATTGTTTGTCGGAATTACTTTTGTCCACTCACTGGGCCTTTTCTTCATTTTTAAATGCCCAGTCTGCAGTGTTCGGGTGGGGTCTAAAAGAAGGCGACGAAGCATAGTCACTCATCTTTCCGCTACTGTTCGCCAGTAGGTTATCTGTTTAACCCACTAGGATTTTTATCAGCTTCCGTTGTCTTTCTTATAGTAGCTCTGAATACTTTCGGAAAAATAATTGTGTATTATTTTTTTCGGTTATTTGGATTGAGTTGAAGAATGACATTTTGGTTAAGAGGGTGTTCTATATTTTTCCAGGTTAGGGTTGTCCATTTTCAAGGGAGGTTTGCCGAGTTCTTCGGTAAATTTTCGTTCAAGGTGGTCCCCACAGGACTTACCTTGGGTTTCAGGGTGAAATTCGGGGTGGGTCTTGACAGTTAGTATCAGATCTCTAGGTTTCATTTCCTGCCTCCTTAATACTATCATATTTGCCTATGAAGCACGTAGTTCCTATAGAGTGGTAGTCCGACCGCGGCGGATTCACTAGCATTTTATGCTTTGGATGCTATGTGTTATTAGGTATGTGTGATAGTTCTGTTAGTCTTGTGTATAGACTACTAAATATCTCCTTCCTCAGGTACTATGCCTCCTAGACGCCGACCCCGGGTAGCTACCTCGACCAACGCGAATGAGGGTGATGAGGTTAGAGGATTAGTTGATTCCATTGGGAATATGCTGAGGGGTGTATTAGATAGGGTTTAGCACCCACGGTCTGTGAGGAAGAAAGATGTCTTCGATGCTGGAGCAATTAAGTTCAAGGGTGCCAAGGGACCCCTTGATGCATACACGTGGGTAGACAAGATGGAAAAGGCTTTTGAGAGCACTGATATACTGGAAGAAAAGAAAGTGAAGATGGCAGTGACTTTTCTGGATGACTCAACGCATCATTGGTGGACTCTCACTAGCAGAAATAATGGTGGTGCTCAGGACATGACTAGGGAGCAGTTTAAGACGCTCTTCTTAGGTCAGTATTTCAGTCATGCTCATCTTATCAGGATCCAGTCGGATTTTCTGAACATGAAGAAGAGGGATGATGAGGGTGTCTTGGAGTTTGAGCAGAGGTTCACTACCTTGAGCTACCATGTGCCATATTTGGTTCCTGATGAGTGGACCAGGATTGACATGTTCATTGGAGCACTTGGTGGAGTGTACGCCGATAAGATGATCGGTGTTATCTACCCGACCTTTCTTGATGCGGTTACTGCAGCCATGGCCATCGAGACCAGGAGAGCTTATAGTGTACGGCCCCGAGATTTCAGTGGTCCCAGTCAGGGTCCATCGAAGAAGGCCGCATCATCATCCGCTTCTGGATCTTCAGCGGGTAGATGCAGTAGTGGAGGATCGGGTTATGGTCCTCGGAGTAGAACTAGAGGACATTACAGGAGACCTTTCAGGAGCCAGTTGGGTAGGCAACAGACCGGTCAGTATAGTGCTGGTGGTAGTTCCCAAGAGGGATCATCTGGTGGTCATACTTTTTCCTTTGGTTAGCAGCAGTCATCTGGGTGCTTTGAGTGTTGTGGTCTTGATCATTTCAGGAGAGATTGTCCCTTATTGGCTCAGAGGACCACCCCTACTCAGCCAGCCGGTCAGTCTTCAGCCAGAGGCTCCAGTGGTGGTTCTCGGGGCGGTTCAGCAGCCAGGAGTGGTTCTCAACCGGGTGGTGGTCAGCGTGGACGTCCCATGACTCGCGCTAGACTTCATGCTATGACCCAGCACAAGGGTCGTACTTCTCCAAATGTCATCATTGGTATGTTATTAATTTTTGGTCAGCCAGCATTTACTTTAATTGACCCTAGAGGTACGCATTCATTTATGTCTAGTAGATTCGCCCTCCATGCCAATGTGCCATCATCGTCTCTTCCGGGCGAGTGGCATGTATCTCTTCCCTCTGGTGAGGTGATGAGAATAGATTGGGTGTTTAATGGTTGTGAAGTGCTAGTAGAGGGATTTAATTTCAAGGCCGATTTAATTCCTCTAAATATTGTGGAGTTTGATGTGATCTTGGGGATGGACTTTTTGGAGACTTACAGAGCTATGGTGGATTGTTTCCGAAAAGAAGTGGTACTTCGGAGTCCAGATGGATTTGAGGTTGTTTTTTAGGGGGAAAGAGATGTGATTTCGAGTTGCCTGATATCAGCTATGGCCGCCAGGAAATTGTTAAATAAAGGCTGTCAGGCATTCCTAGCTCATGTTGTGGATACAAGAATAGGAGTGTTGGAAGTAGGGGATATTCCTGTAGTAAGAGAGTTTCCGGATGTGTTTGCCGAGGAGTTGCATGGTTTGCCTCTTGTAAGGGAGATAGATTTTTCTATCGAGTTACTTCCTGGAACTAGGCCTATCTCTCAGACACCTTACAGAATGGCTCCAGCGGAATTAAAAGAGTTGAAGACTCAACTGCAGGAGTTGGTAGACAAGGGTTTTATTCGACCTAGCATGTCTCCATGGGGTGCCCCGGTGTTGTTTGTTAAGAAGAAAAATGGCACCATGAGACTATGCATTGATTATAGGAAGCTTAATCAAGTCACAGTGAAGAACAAGTATCTGTTGCCACGCATTGATGATTTGTTTAATCAGTTGAGGGGTGCTTCTGTTTTCTCAAAGATTGATTTGAGATCTGGTTATCATCAGTTACGGATCCGGAAGAGTGACGTAGCCAAGACTGCCTTTCGATCACGCTATGGTCATTATGAGTTTGTGGTGATGCCTTTTGGACTTACTAATGCACCCGCGGTGTTCATGGATCTCATGAATAGGGTGTTTAGTCCATATCTTAACCGTTTTGTGATCGTATTCATAGATGATATTTTGGTCTACTCAAAAAGTGAGAAGGAGCATGCCAAACATCTAAGATTGATATTGCGGACTTTGAGAAATGCTCAGTTGTTTGCCAAGTTCAGCAAGTGTGAATTTCGGCTGGATAAAGTGGGATTCTTGGGTCATGTAGTTTCAGCGGAAGGTGTTAGTGTGGATCCCCAGAAGGTGGAAGCAGTGTCCAATTGGAGAAGACCCGCCTCTATGACGGATATTCGTAGTTTCTTGGGGTTATCAGGTTATTATCGGCGATTTGTGTAAGACTTTTCAAAGATTGCAGCTCCACTAACAAGATTGACCAGGAAGGGAGTCAAGTTTGAATGGTCAGATCAGTGTGAGCAAAGTTTTCAAGAATTAAAGAATCGCCTGACTAGTGCTCCTGTTTTGGCGCTTCCGGATGATAGTGGGGAGTATGTGGTTTATTGTGATGCTTCTAGACGAGGTCTAGGCGGAGTATTGATGCAGCATGATTGAGTGATTGCCTACGCTTCTAGGCAACTGAAGCCGCATGAGGTGAATTATCCCACCCATGATTTAGAGCTTGCAGCAGTAGTTTTTACTCTCAAGTTGTGGAGACACTATCTTTATGGAGCCAAGTGTCAGATTTTTACCGATCACAAGAGTCTTCGGTTTGTGTTTACTCAAAAAGAGTTAAATATGAGATAGAGAAGGTGGATGGAGTTGATCAATGACTACGATTGCACTATTGAGTATCATCCTGGAAAAGCTAATGTGGTAGTTGATGCTCTTAGTCGAAATCCCACTATATCTTTGTCTCACCTGAGGATGGTTCGAGTTCCACTTCTATGTGAGTTGCGAGCTACAGGGGTGGATTTAGCGGTGGATGAAGTGGGTGCCTTGGTAGCTAGTTTCCATGTGAGGCCAGTTTTGGTGGATAAAGTGCGTGAGGCGCAATATAATGATCCTTCCATAGCTCAGTTGATGGAAAGAGCAGCGAATGGAACAGCCGTGGATTTTTCGGTAAGAAGAGATGGAACTTTATTGTTCAAGAATAGGCTGTATGTTCCAAAGAGGAATGAAGAGTTAAAGATAGAGATAATGGAGGAAGCTCATAGTTCTGCATATGCTGCTCATCCGGGTAGTACAAAAATGTATCGGACTTTGAAGGATTATTATTGGTGGCCTAACATGAAGAGGAAAATTGCAGCTTTTGTGAGTAGGTGTCTGATTTGTCAGCAGGTGAAAGCTAAAAGGCAGAAACCTTCAGGGTTGCTTGAGCCGTTGCCGATTCCAGTGTGGAAGTGGGACCACATCACCATGGATTTTGTTTTCAGTTTACCTCGTACCCGTGAAGGGCATGATGGAATTTGGGTGATTGTGGATAGACTCACTAAATCTGCACATTTCTTGCCGGTGGGAAAGAAGTATACACTGGATAGATTGGCGGAGCTTTATGTGAATGAGATTGTGAGACTTCATGGCGTACCTGAATCCATAGTGTCAGATCGGGACCCTATATTTGCTTCTAAATTCTGGGGAGCTCTTTAAGCAGTTTTAGGTACCCGACTACACTTCAGCACTACTTTTCATCCTCAGACTGATGGGCAATCAGAGAGGACTATCCAGACTTTGGAGAATATGTTGAGATCATGTGCCTTGCAGTTCATGGGGAGTTGGGATAAGAACCTATCTTTGATGGAGTTTGCTTATAACAACAGCTTCCATTCGAGTATTGGTATGGCGCCTTTTGAGGCACTGTATGGGAAGCAGTGTTGTACACCTCTATGTTGGAATGAAGTCGGAGAAAGAGAGCTTTGTGGACTTGAGATTATCCATGACACAAATGAGAAGATTAAGGTGGTTAGAGATAGACTCAAGGCCGCTCAAAGTAGGCAAAAAAGTTATGCAGATGTCCGCAGCAAGGACCTTGAGTTTCAAGTGGGTGATTGGGTGTTCTTGAAACTATCTCCTTGGAAAGGGGTAGTACGTTTCGGTAAGCGTGGGAAGCTTAGTCCGAGGTACATCGGGCCTTATGAGATAATAAAGCGAGTTGGCCCTCTTACCTATCGGTTAGTGTTGCCTCCGGAGTTGTCCAGGATACATAATGTGTTTCATGTATCCATGCTTCGCAAGTATATTGCCGATCCTTCTCATGTGCTTGAAGAGCAGCCGATTAGTTTGCAGAAGGGTTTGTCCAATGAGGAGGAACCGGTTCAGATTCTTGACCGAAAGGAGCAAGTGTTGAGGAACAAGACAATCCCGCTTGTCAAAGTACTTTGGAGAAGCCATCAAGTAGAGGAAGCTACTTGGGAATCGGAGGAGCAAATGAGACAACAGTATCCCTACCTCTTTGATTGCCGTGTTTGTAAATTTCGAGGACGAAATTTTTATGAGGGGAGAATTGTCACGCCCCAACTCTTAAATTTTACCTTAATTATTAGCATTGTGGTAATAAGAGTTTTACTGTCTTCGTCATTAAGTGGATAATTTACTTGGTCCCCAGAGAGATTGTGGGTACAATTAATTCGAAGGAAGAAATTGTGACGAAGGTAAAAAATGGTAATTTTAGCTAGTAAAAGTTAATTTTTATTGGGGTATTATTTTTGGGTGTTGAATTTTTTGGAATGGGTATTCGGTGAAGTTGGACCGGCCGGGCCGAGCCCAACTCATTTCTCTCTTTTTCTCTCTTCCTCCTGTGCTACTCTCTCTCTCCCCGAACCCTCTCCTAGTGCCGGAATTCCGACCGCCCGTCCGCCGCCGTCCGGCCGCCTCAGACCGCCGCGCCAGTCCTAATCGATCGGTCTCCAACCCAGCTTCTTTTCTATACCGGTGGCAGCCTCCCTAGCGCCGCCGTGAGGGAGAGACGCCGCCCGGAAGTCCCGACTGCCCAAAGCTTCCCGTCGCCGGAACTTCCTCCTCCGGCCGCCAAAGCCGGAGCCCCTTGGCTCAAAAGGAAGCCCTCCTCCCGTGCTCCAATCCCTCCAAAGGATTCGCTCCCTCTTGAGCTAGGTAAGGAGAAATCGGTAAAGGAAATTCTAGGGCTTTTATTGTTGTTTTCGTTCGAGTAACATGGTTAGGCTTAGAATTGGAGTTTGTGCTAGTTAGGAATGTTGTAGAGGAGGTTGAGAGAAAGATGCTGCCAAATTTTGGTGAGCATTGGAGGTCGCCGGCCGCCGCTGAAAAATTGTTTTTAGTGGAGAATTTTATGAGGAGTTTAATGGAATGAGTTTTAGAATTTTTGGAGGAGTTTTGGATAGGTTTGGAAATTGTTAAAGTTTGGTATTTTTGGCGGATTATTAAGTTAAAATCCGGCCATTGGATTATTTATGATTAGGACGGTGGAAGGTGATGTTTTTGGGATGTCGGTTTTTATGGAGAATTATGGTTGGAAGTGAAGTTAAGATTTAGGGCGATAGGCATGGTTGAGCGCGAAAAGCTCATATTTAATCATGCCTATTTTCTTAAAGCGTCGATGTTTTATTTAAGGATTTATTTATGTTTTGGAACAGGACGTGAGGAGGCTCGAGCAGAGGAGACCTCCGACCGACATCAGGCTTAGGCCTAAGTTGTGAGTGGACCTTTGTTTTAAATAATGTGCTTGAAATGTTTTATTGTTGAATAATTTCTTTTGTTGGAATTTAACCGGAAATTGAGAATTTCGGTGTTTATACTCATTTATTGACGTTTATGAGAATAGTATGTATATAAATAAACGCTAGCTAGCTATACGTGATTTCCCCCCATAATGAGGAAAAATGTCATTATGGGGTGACGTGAGCGTTAGACGCGAGCGTAGTAGCCTTGTATGAATTTCTGTTTTTCTTAAATTTCTTCAAGAAATCATACAAGGAGTATGACGAGTGCATATACATACTGATATATTTATAATTCTAGCCTGATAGGCAATTTTCTGAAGTTTAGGAGTCGAGACACCAGTCAATAATTTTTGAGTTAAGCTTTTAAGCTGTCGCTTGCATAGTGCTTTCTTTTGAAGTTTTCTTGGGGAAATATTATTGTTTGTCGGAATTACTTTTGTCCACTCACTCTGACGTAATTAAATATGTTTCCCCTGGGCCTTTCCTTCGTTTTTAAATGCCCAGTCTGCAGAGTTCGGGTGGGGTCTAGAAGAAGGCGACGAAGCATAGTCACCCATCTTTCCGCTACTGTTCGCCAGTAGGTTATCTGTTTAACCCACTAGGATTTTTATCAGCTTCCGTTGCCTTTCTTGTAGTAGCTCTGAATATTTTCGGAAAAATAATTGTTTATTATTTTATTCGGTTATTTGGATTGAGTTGAAGAATGACATTTTGGTTAAGAGGGTGTTCTATATTTTTCCGGGTTAGGGTTGCCCATTTTCATTGGAGGTTTGCCGAGTTCTTCGGTAAATTTTCCTTGGAGGTGGTCCCCGCAGGACTTATCTTGGGTTTCAGGGTGAAATTCGGGGTGGGTCTTGACAAGGAAGGTTTCCTCTTATTACACATTACCGATGTGAGACTAACTATGCATTTATCTTATCATGGTGCCTTCTTGTGGAGCTTGGAGGAGTACCTTCCCGATGTGGTACCGATGATCTTTCACCATGGCGAGGTAGCCCGGAAGTCGGTCTACAAGTTTCATGACTGGTCTATGGGCGAGGAAGGTAGTTTACTGACTATCGACTACAAGTCCTCCCAAGTTTCCGTTCAAGACACATCTTGAGTGGGGACTTAATATACAAAATGCCCATAGACTAGTCATATGTCCCCAACACGGACCCGGTCCCAAAGGCCTATTGGCCATGATAGTGGATTCGTAAGTGGACGTAGCCATGTACTCCGAGGCATGGTGAACCACTATATGCCCTTGTGTTGTCTACTGTTCATGTTCCACTGCGGAGTCTATGGGCATTTTGTATATTAAGTCCCCACTCAAGATGTGTCTTGAACGGGAAGTTGGGGGGACTTGTAGTCGGTAGTCAGTAAACTACCTTCCCCGCCCATAGACCAGTCATGAAACTTGTAGACCGACTTCCGGGCTACCTCGCCATGGTGAAAGATCATCGGTACCACATCGGGAAGGTGCTCCTCCAAGCTCCACAAGAAGGCACCATGATAAGATAAATGCATAGTTAG
Organism: Fragaria iinumae; assembly: GCA_009720345.1. Lineage (NCBI taxonomy): Eukaryota > Viridiplantae > Streptophyta > Magnoliopsida > Rosales > Rosaceae > Fragaria > Fragaria iinumae. The sequence continues at coordinate 15,073,389 of CM019117.1, read as the reverse complement.
TCCCACATCGGTAATGTGTAATAAGAGGAAACCTTCCTTATCTATAAAAGGAAGGCTCCCCCTGTGTAGAAAAGGGACCAACTGACTTTTGACTCATTCTCACCCCATATGGATATAGATATATGTCATGCTCCCTCCCGGGCGGGATGGATGGATGCTCTTGTAACACCAAATGCCTATTGGCCATGATAGTGGATTCGTAAGTGGACGTAGCCATGTCCTCCGAGGCATGGTGAACCACTATATGCCCTTGTGTTGTCTACTGTTCATGTTCCACTCTGGTTCCGCATAGCTTACGGGATTATGCAGAAACACACCCTTACCTCATGAGATCATCTTTACTATCCGATCTTAATTGTACGGTCATATTTTCTTGTATTTAGGCCCCATCTCAAAGGTTTTCTAGGTTTAAATTAATCCGTGTCGGGAGATCATGTCAAAACGCTTCCTCCTCCTTGGTCACCAAGAATAAATTTAGATTTAACTCAAATCAGCATCCTTGTTTTAAATCTGGTTATGGGTCAGGGTTCCACACCTAGACTCTTACCAACTCAACCACCTATGGTGGTTCTCATCCATTCATAAGTTATAATCACATACAATATGAGGAGAGGCGAATTTTGTCATTGATTCCCTTGCGACATGCATTGGCGAAGCCAATGAAGGACAAGTGAGGGCCCGTGCCCCCAGAGAAATATTCAATTTCGTTAGCTGATCTTCTTTGTGCCCCCATTGTTAAATCAATTCATCTTCTTCTACTTCTGATCAGGTTCCTTTGTTCTGATGCCATCTTTATCGACATGCCAGACAACCAGTGCAAGGATGACATTCTGAGTAAGTTGTACCCAAAGCAGCAGAGGTAAAATGTACGGATACATATGCTTTCATGTTAATGTTTAAATTTGGGATGTGAAATGTAATATCCCACATCGGCCCAACGGAGAGGGGTTATGTGCTGTATATGTACATGCCCACATCCAATCTAACACGAGGCCTTTTGGTGGCTCAGCGGCTTCGGAGGGGATGGGTACTCCGAGGTTAAGCATGTTGATGCTAGAGCAATCCCAGGATGGGTGACCTACTGGGAAGCTGCTCCTGAGCTGCCGGAAACAAAACCGTGAGGGCCGGTGGGCCCAAAGCGAACAATATCGTGTTACGGCGGAGCGAGTCCTGGGATGTGACAAATGGTATCAGAGCCACTCTGCTGTGTGGTGCGAGTGTGCCGACGAGGGCGTCGGGCTCCTAAGGAGGGTGGATTGTAATATCCCATATCGGCCCAACGGAGAGGGGTTATGTGCTGTATATGTACATGCCCACCTCCAATCTAACACGAGGCCTTTTGGTGGCTCAGCGGCTTCGGAGGGGATGGGTGCTCCGAGGTTAAGCATGTTGATGCTAGAGCAATCCCAGGATGGGTGACCTACTGGGAAGCTGCTCCTGAGCTGCCGGAAACAAAACCGTGAGGGCCGGTGGGCCCAAAACGGACAATATCGTGTTACGGCGGAGTGAGTCCTGGGATGTGACATGAAATCCACACACCCCAAATTGAAATTCACACACCCTTTTTCTTTTTTTGGTTAACATATTCACACAAAAAAACAAAATTTAAATCACTAAAAGACAAAATTTAAGTTACCCAAAAAAGGAAAAATGGTGTGTGGATTTCACAACCCTTAAATTTCCATTTCTAATCCTTGAGGTGATAGGCCTCTAACCTATCCAACATTTAGTAGCTTCCATTCAGCTTTTGAATATCCATTTCTATTCCATAGGATTTTCATGTGTCTATTGTTAACTATAAAAAAAAAAAAAAGTAGAATCTGCATTGTGTGTTGTATCTGAAATTGCCTTTGTGTACTGTTGTTAAGTAACTTTATCTTTACTTGGTTTATTCATGTTTCAACTGTTTGCTGATTGTAGTCAGTAGTCAGTAAACTACCTTCCCCGTCCATAGACCAGTCATGAAACTTGTAGACCGACGTTCGGGCTACCTCGCTGTGGTGAAAGATCATCGGTTCCACATCGGGAAGGTGCTTCCCCAAGCTCCACAAGAAGGCACCATGATAAGATAAATGCATAGTTAGTCCCACATCGGTAATATGTAATAAGAGGAAAACTTCCTTATCTATAAAAGGAAGGCTTCCCCTGTGTAGAAAGGACGGACTCTCTCTCTCTAGGAATGATAACCACTTTATCCCGGAGAACTCTTGTAATACCAAAGGCTTATTAGCCATGATAGTGGAATCTTAAGTGGATGTAGCCATATCCTCCGATAGCATGGTGAACCACTATATGTCCTTGTCTCTTGCCCATGTTGTCTCTTATTCATAATTGTTCATGTTCCACCGTGATTCTACATAGCCTACGGGTTCTTGTAGAAACAATTGGCGCCGTCTGTGGGAATCATTACAAAAAGTCATGTTGTTCTTCTCCCGAGAGACATTCCACCAACACATGGAGGCAGACCAACCAGTAAGCTCATGCAGGGAGGTCAACCAAAGACATCCAGTATGCAGGCCTAAGCTATCGGGCCCAACCCATCAGGAGGCAATATGCGGGCCCAAGTCACCAAGAGGGATGGCATGACCCGCCCGGGTTCTTTTATCATCGGGACCCAAGGCTTGTGGCCGACTTATCCAACCATCATCCGGAGATATGATTCAACGAGACTCAAGGGTTCCTCTCCCGGTGGCAGCCTCCGGTTTGTTCCAAATCACCAGAGATCCCTGCCGGCACCGTAAGACCCATCCCGGACCCTTGTTCACTCAGTCCAATGAGTGACCCGCCCGGGCTCCCGATTGGCAGCTAGCGCCCAGGATCCACCGGCAGCGTCGGTCAGTTGCCAGGCCGGGATGGGCACCGCTCGAGCAACTCGGTCAAGGATCGTCTGGTTTCACCTGCAAATCAACATAGCACATGGGTTCAACTCGGTCAAATCGTCGGGAACCCGCTTTATCTCGGTCGAGTTCGGTGCCAGACTTGATATCAAAATAAGCAACCGGTAGTTTCTTTGCCTCCGGGATAGCAGAGTCCATGTTCAGGCAAAGCAAGCTTATGTACCCGGTTGGTCGAATTCATCAGGAGAGGGAGTTAATGTGGGAGTTGGGATCAGACCTAATCGGCCTCGATCGACTTGGAACTTCGGTCTACTTGCAAGCCAACCTGTATATATATGAGTATGCATGCTGGTCTGTAGGTTTTGGCATTCCACCGAGAGATTGACATTCCATCGAGAGAGAGGCATACCACCGAGAGATTGGCATTCAACCGAGAGGCATTCCACCGAGAGATTGGCATTCGACGTTCAGTATTACACAATTGGATGAACCATTGTGCTTTTCGATAATTATTATCTCATAACAATACTTGGTTGGCCCCATAATTGTGTTGATCAACTAAACTATGTAAGCTGCTAATCGATCATTTGTTCATTGTGAAGGTACTCTTCAGCTCGCCCGCTAGTCAGTCCTGTGCCAAGCGGACTCTACAGCTCGCACGCGAGCTCCTCGCCTGGCCGAATCAGTTTTGAGGCTGGGGGTCGGGAGGAACTCGGCCGACTTGAAGACGTGGAATCAGCAAAGACAAGACCCGAGTAGCCCCCATGTATAGAGAATATCAACAAAGCAAGACGCAAGGGCCACATTGAGCATTACCCGCCCGAGCAATCTTCGAGCAAGACTTAGGGGGGACATAGTGAATCTTGTCACTCCACACCAAAAGAGAAGAAAATCGTGAGAAAGGGGGAGAGGGAAATAATTCATCAAGGTACGGGGTCTCGATCACGATTTCATCAAGGTGCGGGTGTGCAGCCCACTGTACCTCACAGAGATCACCTCCGCCACTCGGCACCAGAGACCGACGTCGCCGATCGACCGGGTAACCAGCGTAAGGACTCTAGCCCGGTCCAGCCCGATTAGCTCTCTCGGGCCAAGCTCATCAGGTTCCAGCCAGCTGGTAGCGCCCGGGATCGTTGATTATCAAAGTTGGGCACCAGGTTGCCGTATATTCCAACTAAATGGCCAATAATTGGAAAGGCAAACATGATAGTAGTAAGTCCCGTATAAGTGTCACCGGGAGGAAGAATACTACAACTGCTTAGGAAATCTCGATTTCCAGATAAGAACTAACGGGAAGAAATATAGAACAACTGTTTCATGAGATTCTTATACCCGAGCAAGAACCAACGGGAAGCATGCGCACGAACTAGAAGGCATGCATACAACCCCGGAAACGTATCACCGGAAAGCATGGGTGAAACAACTAGAGCCATGAGAACCGTAAGTCACTTGTACAGCTCCCGTAGAGTAGGAGTTGGGCAGTTCATATCATTCCTTTCATACGGATAATAATGGCCTGATAACCCACGCGGGGATAATACCCCGCGCTCGAGCAGTAAGACCAGATATGGAAAGGGCTCGCTACCCTTGTCCATGAAAGTATAACACCAAGATCCACCTCGCGTGTGTCACCGAGACCCATCTCGCGTGGAACAAGATGCACCTCGCTTATGTCATGGAGATAGTCATTGTGCGCGGAGCGGACTCCATAGCTCGCGTGTAGGCATTATGCGCGGAGCGGACTCCACAGCTCGCGTGTAGGCATTGGCCGCGGAGCGGACTCCTCAGCTCGCGTGTAGTCATTGTGCGCGGAGCGGACTCCATAGCTCGCATGTAGGCATTGTGCGCGGAGCAGACTCCTTAGCTCGTGTGTAGGCATTGTGCGCGGAGCGGACTCCTCAGCTCGCGTGTAGGCATTGTGCGCGGAGCGAACTCCTCAGCTCGGGTGTAGTCATTGTTCGCGCGAGCGGACTCAGCTCGCCCGAGTGTCAGCCCCCCTGGGCGAGGCAGACTCCTTAGCTCGCGTGTATTCATTGTACGCGAAGCGAACTCCACAGCTCACGTGTAGGCATTGTTCGCGCGAGCGAACTCAGCTTGCCCGAGTGTCAGCCCTCCTAGGCGAGGCGGACTCAACTCGCGTGACAATTACATTCATTATGGCGCGAGGCGGACTCTTCAGCTCGCCCGAGAGTCAACCCTTCTGTGCGAGGCAGACTCCTCAGCTCGCCCGAGTGTCAGCTCTTCTGTGGGGAGCGGACTCCTCAGCTCACTTGCCTCCTCAGCTCGCCTGGTGGTGTCAGCCTTTCTGTGCGAGGCGGATCCGTTCAACACACGTCTTGAGTACGGACTTGGGGGGACTGGGACCGGGTCCGTGTTGGGGACATATGACTGGTCTGTGGGCATTTTGTATATTAAGTCCCCACTCAAGATGTGTCTTGAACGGGAACTTGGGGGGACTTGTAGTCGGTAGTCAGTAAACTACCTTCCCCGCCCATAGACCAGTCATGAAACTTGTAGACCGACGTTCGGGCTACCTCGCCGTGGTAAAAGATCATCGGTACCACATCGGGAAGGTGCTTCCCCAAGCTCCACAAGAAGGCACCCTGATAAGATAAATGCATAGTTAGTCCCACATCGGTAATGTGTAATAAGAGGAAACCATGTCCTCCGATGGCATGGTGAACCACTATATGTCCTTGTCTCTTGCCCATGTTGTCTCTTATTCATAATTGTTCATGTTCCATCGTGATTCTACATAGCCTACGGGTTCTTGTAGAAACACTGATGCATCTGGAAAGGCATGCTAGATTGATTAACTTAAGTAGCATCTATCAATGACACTAAGCACTTAGCTTCACACTATTCTGCCTAAGTAGAATTTCACCTACTATTACTAGATCATTTTTAATCCTATACTAAACAGGTGGTTACTAAACATTTTCTATCCTTCCAAGAATATACCCTCAGGCGAGAGGCAGCTCCAGGTTTGCCCATGGTTTCTAATACCTTCATGATCCAAAACCCTATGTATGTCCGTATTATATCATGAATACCAATTTATCATAATCTACTGCATGCTTTGTCAGTGCAGATATACGTTTGCTTGTTCGAAACTTGGAATTGGTTACTTACCTTACTTTTGCAGCAAGATAACTTCTTACTGCGAACTGACTGGTCAACTCAGAGCAAGTTCACCCGTTGGGTTAGATTGAACACAGTGACCAGGGTCACTCTGAGTTACTATGACTGGGCAGCAGTTTCCACCCGTTAGAAATGTGAGATTGCTGCCACGTGGCAATGACTGTTTATTCACTACTACATATTTGTCAACACACAACGATGGAACACCGTTGTGTGACTATAGGTTTTCCGTTGTATATCTCGGACTTGTCTGATTGAATCTTCAGACAAGTGTGAAAATCACCGTTGTGTGATCACATTTTGCTCAACAGTTTAATACTTTCGTTGTATAAGTTGTTGCGCAGATCGATGCCATGCGCGGCATGCGCGACATCGACAAGTCCACTCAGACAACAAACAATAAAACATTTTCGTTGTATTTTTACCCTTTCAGACAACTGTTGGTTTTCATTTCTACCGTTGTGTGTTTTTCAATAAGCTACAACGGTTTATTCCCTATCTTTACTGTTTTGTGACATTGAATAACCTACAACTGAAATATTTGGACTATTGTATCACACAATAGATATAGCATTATGCTTTTCTTGTTTGATGAGAATCATACAACAGTTGCATTTTCATGTGGACAGACTTTGTTGTCCAAGTTTTTCACACACAAGCATCACAAAAGAAACTGCTGCACAAATTGACTGATACCATAAAACATTGCATTTCAGCTTCCATATATATCATTCAAGCTTCCACAAACAACATTACAGCTGGATAATAAACTGAAAACAAGCAACTAGTTATGTCACATCCCGGTTCTTAAGTTATTTTACGGTTAATTACTTTTGGTATTACTTTGGCTTTTACCGTTTTGAGTAACCGTTTATTATTTAAGACTCCAAAAGTTGACTTTTTCTTCTATTTGGAATTTGGGAAAACTTTCTTCATGAAAGTTGTAGAGGACGTTAAACAGAGTTCGTGGACACGTGGCACGCTTAAAACAGAGTTAGTATGAAGAAGTTATAGTCTAAAAACGGAAGTTACTGTTTTGGTAAAAGGGGTAAATTTTAGTAGGTTTTATTTTGTGGGTGTTTTAAGTTGGACCGGGTAGGTGTGGAGAAGCCCAACACCCACCCACACTCTCTCTCTCTCTTCTCCCTCTTCTCTCTCTCTCTCCCGTGAGTTCCTCCCGACCCGCCAGAAGCCAGTCTCCGTCCGCCGCCGTCCGGCCGCCAGAGACCACCGGGCCACCTCCATTCGGGCCCCTGCCGTCCCCTCTCCCTTCCTGGGCCGGTGACCGGCCGTGTAACGCCGTCGTTCGAGAGGAAGTTCGCCGGAGACGTCGATCGCCCTTTTGCCGGTGTTCTCTCCTCTGGCCACCAAAAGTCAGGATTTTTGGCTCATCTTATAGCCCTCATCAAGGTGAGTAATTCCTCAAAAGGAATCGGTCTAATTCGATCTTGTTAATGAGAAATGTATAATTGAAGTTCTAGAGATTTATGAATGTTTTGGTTCGATTACCCTAGTTAGCCTTAGAATTGGACTAAGTGCTAGTTATGAAAGTTGTTTGGGATGTTGAGAGGAAGATGCTGTTAAAATTTGGTAGTCATTGGGGGTCACCGGAGTCGACCGCCGGCCGCCGCTGAAAAGGGGCTTTTCAGGGTTTTAAATATGTTATATTAAGGGGAGTCTAATGGTATGAAGTTTGGAATTTTTGGAGGAGTTTCGGTTAGGTTTGGAATTTTTCGGAGATTGGAGAAATTGATGGTTGATAGAATAAATCTGACCATTGGATTTTCTTGGTTATGGTCCAAAAGTGCTAGAACCGATGAAGTGAAGTGGTAGGTGAAGTTTGGTAAAAATCTAATTAGCTTATTAGTGGGTTAATTGGGAGGATTTCGATGATTAAGTTAAAGCATTTAATTTCCTAAATCAAAGAGTGGTTCTAAGCATATTTATTGTGCCAGGATACGAAGGGAACCTCGCTTGTGTGGCGATGCGATTATCGTCGGGCTTATGCCTAAATTTGTGAGTGGACATTTTGGTTTTTATGAAATATGCATGCAAGATCTTATAATTTATTATTTGATTTTCCGAGCTTATATTGACACAACCCACCCCGAATTTCACCCTGAAACCCGGAGTAAGTCGTGCAGGGACCACCTCCAAGGAAAATTTACCGAAGGACTCGGCAAACCTCCCTTGAAAATGGACAACCCTAGCTCGAAAATTCCAAATTTCACTCTTAATTCAACACTTCCAAACATCACATAATTATCCTTCAGAAATTCTACACATAATATACAATAATCCCAAAGTATTCAGAGCTACTAAACACTAGCGGAAGCAAGAAAACACGAGTAGGTTAAACATGTAACCTACTGATGAAAACTGGCGGAAATGCGGGTGACTATGCCTCGTCTCCTACTAGATCCAACCCGAACTCTGCAGACTGGGCAATTTAAAACGAAGGGCCCAGGGGAAAACATTTAACAACGTTAGAGTGAGTGGACAAAAATAAAATAAAATATTTATGTTTCCCCAAATTAATTTCTAAGGAAAAATCGAATGCATGCCGCAAGCGATAAAACTTTTATCTCATAAAATATCGAGTCTCTCAGACTCTATAATATATGTATGTATTTACACTCGTCCATACTCCCTATATAAATTCATGGGTCTATATAGGGCTACTACGCTCGCGTCCAACGCTCACGTCACGCCTTAATGCGGTGCTACACTACGCCATCAAGGTGGACAGACGGGTGTATAAATATGTGTCCATACCCCCTATATGAATTAAACACTCAAATAGGGCTACTACGCTTACGTCCAACGCTCACGTCACACCATAATGCGGCTATATGCTGCGCCATTAAGGTGGACAGACACATATGGCTAGCTAGCATTTTCTATACATACTCTCTCATAAATACATATTTATATCCACCGAAAATCCCATTTTCGGTATCTCTCCAAGAGAAATAAAAAACGTCAAAAATTAAAATGACGTCAAAATGATCCACGACATTAATTGTTCATTCATGAACCATAGCATGCATATTATTTAAAACAAAAGTCCACTCACAAATTAGGCCTAAGCCTGATGTCGATCTGGGGCCTCGTCTGCTCGAGCCTCCTCACGTCCTGTTCCAAATATAATATTAATTTCCCAACCAAAATCCAATATTTAATCAAAATAGGCAAAATTACCCGAGAGCCATAAATACGCTCATCATTGCCTAACTTCGATATTCTTAAATCGGAACGATCCGAACTTAAATATCATACTCATCAGTCGTAAATACAACCTCCCCAAAATACGACTTAAATCCTACGGCCGGATTCTACATTAATTAACCGTCTAAAATACCAAACTTCAGAAATTTACAAACCTATCCAAATCTCATCCAAAAATTCTAAAACTCATTCCAATAAACTCCTCAAAATTTTCTCCACCAAAAACATTTTCTCGGCGGCGGCTCCGCCGGCAGCGGCGGCCGGCGACCAGCTCCGGCGACCTGCAAATGCCACCAAAATTTGACAGCACCTTCCTCTCAACCTCCTCTACAACATTCCTAACTACCACAAACTCCAATTCTAAGCCTAAACACAACAATCGAACACAAACACAATAAAAGCCCTAGAATTTCAAATACCGATTTCTCCTTACCTAGCTCGAGATGGAAGGAGCCCTTTGGAGGGATTGAAGCACGGGAGGAGGGCTTCCTTTTGAGCCAAGGCTCGCCGGATATGGCGGCCGGAGGAAGGAGTTCCGGCGAAAAGAAGTTTCCGGCAGTCGGAGCTTTCGGCGTCGATTCCTCCTTCACGGCGGCGCTAGGGAGGCTGCCACGGGTCTAGAATCGTAGCTGGGTTGGAGACCGATCGTTTGGGACCGGTGCGGCGGTCTGGCGCGGCCGGACGGCGGCGGACGGGCGGTCGGAAGGTCCGGCAGGGAGGAGGAACTCGGGTACGGGTGCGGGAGCGGAAGAGCGGAAGGAAAGGGAGAAAAGAAATGGGCTTGGCCCAACCGGTCCAACCCACTTTAAATCCAATCCAAAATTCAACACCCCAAAAAATAATACCCCAATAAAAATTACCTTTTACTAGCTAAAATTTACCATTTTTACCGTCGTCAATATTTCTTCCTTCGAATAATTCTTTCGAAATATTCGTCCCTCAATACACCTCTAGGAACTTTAGGACTATAAATTTAATGACGAAGACGGTAAAATTCTTATTACCACAATGCTAGTAATTAAGGTAAAATTTAAGAGTCGGGGCGTGACAATTCTCCCCTCCTTATAAAAATTTCGTCCTCGAAATTTACGAACACACTACTCAAAGAGATAGGGATACTGTTGTCTCATTTGCTCCTCCGATTCCCAAGTAGCCTCTTCTACTTGATGACTTCTCCAAAGCACCTTGACAAGCGGAATTGTCTTGTTCCTAAGCACTTGCTCCTTTCGGTCGAGAATCTGAACCGGCTCCTCTTCGTAGGACAAATCTCTCGTCAAACTAATCGGTTGCTCTTGCAGCACATGAGAAGGATCGGCAATATACTTGCGAAGCATGGATACATGAAACACATTATGTATCCTAGCTAACTCTGGAGGCAAGGCTAATCGATAAGCAAGTGAGCCAACTCGCTCTATAATCTCATAAGGGCCAATATACCTCGGGCTAAGCTTCCCACGCTTTCCGAAGAGCACAACCCCTTTCCAAGGAGATAATTTCAGAAACACCCAATCCCCCACTTGAAATTCAAGATCTCTCCTACGGACATCTGCATAACTCTTCTGCCTACTCTGAGTAGTCTTGAGTCTATCTCTAACCACTTTAATCTTCTCATTCGTAACATGGATTAACTCTGGGCCACAAAGTTCTTTTTCCCCTACTTCAATCCAACACAAAGGCGTGCGACACTGCCTCCCATAAAGAGCCTCAAAGGGAGCCATACCAATGCTAGAATGAAAGCTATTATTATAGGCAAATTCCATCAAAGATAGGTTTTTATCCCAACTCCCTCTGAACTGCATGGCACAAGCCCTCAACATATCCTCCAAAGTCTGAATAGTCCTCTCGGACTGCCCATCAGTCTGAGGATGAAAAGCAGTACTGAAGAGTAATTGGGTACCTAAAGCTGCCTGAAGAGCTCCCCAAAATTTAGAAGCAAATCGAGGATCCCGATCTGACACTATTGATTCAGGAACACCATGAAGTCTCACAATCTCATTCATATAAAGCTCCGCCAATCTATCCAGTGTATACTTCTTTCCCTCCGGCAAGAAATGTGCAGATTTAGTGAGTCTATCCACAATCACCCAAATACCGTCATGCCCCTCACGGGTACGAGGTAAACTGAAAACAAAATCCATGGTGATGTGGTCCCACTTCCACACTGGAATAGGCAACGGCTCAAGCAATCCTGAAGGTTTCTGCCTTTCAGCTTTCACTTGCTGACATATCAAACACCTACTTACAAAAGCTGCCATTTCCCTCTTCATGTTTGGCCACCAATAATAATCTTTCAAAGTCCGATACATTTTTGTACTACCCGGATGAGCAGCATATGCAGAACTATGATCTTCTTCCATTATCTCTATCTTTAACTCTTCATTTCTCTTTGGAACACAAAGTCTATTTTTGAACAATAAAGTTCCATCTCTTCTTACCGAAAAATCCACGGCGGCTCCATTCGCTACTCTTTCTATCAACTGAACAATGGAAGGATCATGATACTGCGCTTCCCGCACTTTATCAACCAAAACTGGCCTCACATGGAAACTAGCTACCAAGGCACCAACATTATCCACCGCTAAATCCACCCCAGTAGCTCGTAACTCAAAAAAAAGAGGAACTCTAACCATCCTCAGGTGAGACAAGGATATGGTGGGATTTCGACTAAGAGCGTCAGCTACCACATTAGCTTTTCCAGGATGATACTCAATAGTGCAATCATAATCATTGATTAATTCCATCCACCTTCTCTGCCTCATATTTAACTCTTTTTGAGTGAACACGTACCGAAGACTCTTGTGATCGGTAAAAATCTGACACTTGGCTCCATAAAGATAGTGTCTCCACAACTTGAGAGTAAAAACTACTGCTGCAAGCTCTAGATCATGGGTGGGATAATTCACCTCATGCTGCTTCAGTTGCCTAGAAGCGTAGGCAATCACCCGATCATGCTGCATCAACACTCCGCCTAGACCTCGTCTAGAAGCATCACAATAAACCACGTACTCCCCACTATCATCCGGAAGCGCCAAAACAGGAGCACTTGTCAAGCAATTCTTCAATTCTTGAAAGCTTTGCTCACACTGATCTGACCATTCAAACTTAACCCCCTTCCTGGTCAACATTGTGAGAGGAGCAGCAATCTTTGAAAAATCTTTTACAAAGCGCCGATAATAACCTGCTAATCCCAAGAAACTACGAATTTCCGTCACAGTGGTGGGTCTTCTCCAATTCGACACTGCTTCCACCTTTTGGGGATCCACACTAACTCCTTCTGCCGAAATCACATGACCCAAAAACCCCACTTTATCTAGCCAAAACTCACACTTGCTAAACTTAGCAAATAACTGCGACTTTTCCAAAGTCCGCAATATTATTCTTAGATGCTTGGCATGCTCCTTCTCACTTCTTGAGTAAACCAATATGTCATCTATGAATACGATCACGAAACGATCAAGGTATGGACTAAACACCCTATTCATGAGATCCATGAATGCCGCGGGTGCATTAGTAAGTCCAAATGGCATCACCACAAACTCATAATGACCATATCGTGACCGAAAAGCAGTCTTGGCTATGTCCCCCTCTCGGATCCGCAACTGATGATAACCCGATCTCAAATCAATCTTAGAGAAAACAGAGGCACCCCTCAACTGAGCAAATAAATCATCGATCCGAGGCAACAGATATTTATTCTTCACTGTGACCTGATTCAACTTCCTATAATCAATGCATAGTCTCATGGTGCCATCTTTCTTCTTAACAAACAACACCGGAGCACCCCACGGAGACATACTAGGCCGAATAAAACCCTTATCTACCAATTCCTGCAATTGAGTCTTCAACTCTTTCAATTCCGCTGGAGCCATTCTGTAAGGCGCCTGAGAGATAGGCATAGTTCCGGGAAGTAATTCTATAGAGAAGTCTATCTCCCTTGCAGGAGGCAAACCAGGCAACTCCTCAGGAAAAACACCCGGAAACTCTCTTACTACAGGAATATCTTCTAATCCCACAACTCCCATACTTGTATCCACCACATGAGCTAAAAATGCCTGACAGCCTTTACTCAACAATTTCCTTGCAGCAACAGCGGAAATTATGCAACTAAAAATAACATCTCTTTCCCCTTGGAAAGCAACCTCAAAACCATCTAGACTTCGAAGCACCACTACTTTTTGAAAACAATCTACCATAGCTCTATATGCTTCCAAAAAGTCCATTCCCAAGATCACATCAAACTCCACTATATCTAAAGGAATTAAATCAGCCTCGAAGTTAACTCCTTCCACTACCACTTCACAGCCACTAAATACCCAATTTATTCTCATCACCTCACCGGAGGGTAGAGACACATGCCACTCGCCTGGAAGAGACGATGATGGCACATTTGCATGAAGGGCGAATCGACTAGACATGAATGAATGCGTGGCTCCGGGATCAATTAAAGTAAAAGCAGGCTGACCAAAAATTAATAACGTACCAATGATGACATCTGGAGAAGTACGACCCTCCTGCTGGGTCATAGCATGCAGTCTAGCGCGAGTCATGGGACGTCCACGCTGACCACTTCCCCGCTGAGAGCCACCTCTGACCGAAGCACTGCCCTGGGCACCACTACTAGAGCCTCTAGCTGAAGACTGACCAACAGGCTGAGTAGGGGTGGGAGTGGTCCTCTGAGCCAACAATGGGCAATCTCTCCTGAAGTGGTCCTGACCACCACACTCAAAGCACCTAGAGAACTGCTGCTGCTGCCCATATGAAAAAGTCTGGCTACCAGATGACCCACCAAGGAAACTGCCACCCGAACCATACTGCCCAGACTGCTGCCTACCCAACTGGCTCCTAGCAGGTCTCCTGTGACGTCCTCTAACCCTGAACCGAGAGTTAGAACCTGATCCCCCACTACTGCCACTACCAGCTGATGAACCTGAAGCGGATGATGAAGCAGCTTTCTTGGACGGACCCTGACTGGGGCCACCGAAATCTCGTGGCCGAGCACTATAAATCCCCATAGACTCAATGGCCATGGCTGCATGAACAGCATCAGAGAAAGTCGGGTAATAAACACCCGTCATCTTAGCTGCAAACACTCCACCAAGAGCCCCAATGAACATCTCCATCTTGGTCCTCTCGTCAGGAACCAGATATGACACATGATAGCTCAGGGAAGTGAATCTCTCCTGGAACTCTATAACACCCTCATCATTCCTCTTCTTCATATTCAGGAAATCCGACTGAATTCTGCTGCGGTGGGCAGGACTGAAATACTGCCCCAAGAAAAGCGTCTTAAACTGCTCCCACGACATATTCAGAGCATCCTCTACATTCCTGCTAGCGAGCGACCACCAATGATGTGCTGAATCATCCAGGAAAGTCACTGCCATCTTCACCTTCCTTTCTTCTGGCAACTCTGTGCTCGCAAAAGCCTTTTCCATTTTGTCCACCCAAGTATAAGCATCAAGGGGTCCCTTGGCACCCTTGAACTCTCTTGCTCCAGCCTCATAAACTTCTCTCCTTTTCACCGTATGAGGTTGTGGAGCTCGATCCATGACATCCCTTAGCATATTCCCAATATCATCAACCAGTCCCCTGACCTCATTGCCCTCATCGGCATTGGTCGAAGTAGCCACACGGGGTTGCCGTGGGCGCCTAGGAGGCATAGTACCTGAGGAAGAAGAAATTTAGTAGTCTAAAAATAAGACTAGCATGACTATCACATATACCCAATAACACATAGTATCCAAAGCATAAAATGCTAGTGAATCCGCCGCGGTCGGACCACCACTCTATAGGAACTACGTGCTTCTTAGGCAAATATGGTAGTACCAAGGAGGTAGGAAATGAAACCTAAAGCTCTGATACCAACTGACACAACCCACCCCGAATTTCACCCTGAAACCCGGAGTAAGTCGTGCGGGGACCACCTCCAAGGAAAATTTACCGAAGGACTCGGCAAACCTCCCTTGAAAATGGACAACCCTAGCTCGAAAATTCCAAATTTCACTCTTAATTCAACACTTCCAAACATCACATAATTATCCTTCAGAAATTCTACACATAATATACAATAATCCCAAAGTATTCAGAGCTACTAAACACTAGCGGAAGCAAGAAAACACGAGTAGGTTAAACATGTAACCTACTGATGAAAACTGGCGGAAATGCGGGTGACTATGCCTCGTCTCCTACTAGATCCAACCCGAACTCTGCAGACTGGGCAATTTAAAACGAAGGGCCCAGGGGAAAACATTTAACAACGTTAGAGTGAGTGGACAAAAATAAAATAAAATATTTATGTTTCCCCAAATTAATTTCTAAGGAAAAATCGAATGCATGCCGCAAGCGATAAAACTTTTATCTCATAAAATATCGAGTCTCTCAGACTCTATAATATATGTATGTATTTACACTCGTCCATACTCCCTATATAAATTCATGGGTCTATATAGGGCTACTACGCTCGCGTCCAACGCTCACGTCACGCCTTAATGCGGTGCTACACTACGCCATCAAGGTGGACAGACGGGTGTATAAATATGTGTCCATACCCCCTATATGAATTAAACACTCAAATAGGGCTACTACGCTTACGTCCAACGCTCACGTCACACCATAATGCGGCTATATGCTGCGCCATTAAGGTGGACAGACACATATGGCTAGCTAGCATTTTCTATACATACTCTCTCATAAATACATATTTATATCCACCGAAAATCCCATTTTCGGTATCTCTCCAAGAGAAATAAAAAACGTCAAAAATTAAAATGACGTCAAAATGATCCACGACATTAATTGTTCATTCATGAACCATAGCATGCATATTATTTAAAACAAAAGTCCACTCACAAATTAGGCCTAAGCCTGATGTCGATCTGGGGCCTCGTCTGCTCGAGCCTCCTCACGTCCTGTTCCAAATATAATATTAATTTCCCAACCAAAATCCAATATTTAATCAAAATAGGCAAAATTACCCGAGAGCCATAAATACGCTCATCATTGCCTAACTTCGATATTCTTAAATCGGAACGATCCGAACTTAAATATCATACTCATCAGTCGTAAATACAACCTCCCCAAAATACGACTTAAATCCTACGGCCGGATTCTACATTAATTAACCGTCTAAAATACCAAACTTCAGAAATTCACAAACCTATCCAAATCTCATCCAAAAATTCTAAAACTCATTCCAATAAACTCCTCAAAATTTTCTCCACCAAAAACATTTTCTCGGCGGCGGCTCCGCCGGCAGCGGCGGCCGGCGACCAGCTCCGGCGACCTGCAAATGCCACCAAAATTTGACAGCACCTTCCTCTCAACCTCCTCTACAACATTCCTAACTACCACAAACTCCAATTCTAAGCCTAAACACAACAATCGAACACAAACACAATAAAAGCCCTAGAATTTCAAATACCGATTTCTCCTTACCTAGCTCGAGATGGAAGGAGCCCTTTGGAGGGATTGAAGCACGGGAGGAGGGCTTCCTTTTGAGCCAAGGCTCGCCGGATATGGCGGCCGGAGGAAGGAGTTCCGGCGAAAAGAAGTTTCCGGCAGTCGGAGCTTTCGGCGTCCATTCCTCCTTCACGGCGGCGCTAGGGAGGCTGCCACCGGTCTAGAAATGTAGCTGGGTTGGAGACCGATCGTTTGGGACCGGTGCGGCGGTCTGGCGCGGCCGGACGGCGGCGAACGGGCGGTCGGAAAATCGGCAGGGAGGAAGAACTCGGGTACGGGTGCGGGAGCGGAAGAGCGGAAGGAAAGGGAGAAAAGAAATGGGCTTGGCCCAACCGGTCCAACCCATTTTAAATCCAATCCAAAATTCAACACCCCAAAAATAATACCCCAATAAAAATTACCTTTTACTAGCTAAAATTTACCATTTTTACCGTCGTCACATTTTCTTCCTTCGAATAATTCTTTCGAAATATTCGTCCCTCAAAACACCTCTAGGGACTTTAGGACTATAAATTTAATGACGAAGACGGTAAAATTCTTATTAACACAATGCTAGTAATTAAGGTAAAATTTAAGAGTCGGGGCGTGACATATATTATAATTTCGGCTTATGAGATGATCTTGGAAATTATTTAAGTTTGAAGCATTGATTAATTATGGGTCATGAGTTATGGATTTGAGCTCGGATTTTAAAGTTGAGATTTGAGTTTTGATATTCTTTACGACTCCAGATTTAAATATTATCAGTTTTATCTTGATGACTTTGAGATTTATAAATGATTACCGAAAATCTCATTTTTTCAGTAGTTCTCCATCATAATTTAATTCACTATTACAAATATAGCTATTAATGACACTTTAACAATGGCGTTTTTATGTAAAACGTCATCTAAAGTATATTTGATGGCATTTTTTTGTAAAAACGTCATTAAATTTTGGTAACCAAATATGTGCGTTATTTTTACGGCGTTTTTCAAACGCCATTAAAAGTTTTGAATATTAATGGCGTTTTACAAATGTCATTGAATTGTATGACCATTTGGAAGACATTCTTTAATGGTGTTTCCAAACGCGGTCACATGTCATTACTATCTATGGCGTTTTTGAACGAAAAATGGGCTGCCATGGCTAAATTTTTTCAATGTGGCGACTTTGGCGTGTTTGGAGCCCAAAGTTCTTTTTTTTTCGGTCGAATTTGGAGCCCAGAAACTAGTGTTTTACTTCTTCCTCAATTTTCTTTCTCTTCTCTACTCTATCTATCTCTCACAACTGCCCGTTTCTTTCTCTTCTCTCTCTTTCTTTTCCTATTGATTACCTCCGCCTTCCCCGATTTCCTTCGCCTTCCGGTTACGACGGTCGCCACCTTCTTCTCCAGTTCTTCTCGAGGTACAAGGTTAGGGTTTGAAATTGGGTATTAATTTAGGGATTTGGCTTGCAGTATTGATTTGTGAGTTTGAAATTATGTATTAACTTAAGGGTTTTCTCTCTCAGTATCACTTGGGTGTGGCAAATAAGATTCGCTTGTTATCTGCAAATTTACAATCCTACTGTTATTTCTTGCTTTACATAAGCATCCCAACCTTATGAATGTCTATCCATTGACTACCATTTATCAGATAGAGAATTATTGCCGTGTTTGTGTTTGTATCACTTCTAGTTGGATTGCTGATGGATTGTGATGTCAAGTTTGATTTGTTTTGGTTTTTTGGATAGGCAAAGCTTCCGTTGGTCAGAAACGTCGCGCTGGATTTTGAGGCCGAGGCTGTATTTGACTAGGAATTCATCAACGTGCGAAATCTAATCGAAATTATTGTCTCCTGGATTCATATCTACTTTATTTCAGGATTTGTTGAAACTGAAAAGATTTGCAATTTCAGGTTAAGTTGTCCGACTACATTGGGAAGAAATATGTAATTCTGTTTTTCTATTCATTGGATTTCACATTTGTTTGCCCGACAGGTTTGTTTCGACTCAATCTTATAGAGTTTCAGTTTTTTAATGGAGATTTCGGACGATGAGTCTAACTTCTGTGTTTTTTTTTTTTCAAAGGTTACTGCTTTCAACCACCGTCATGGTGAGTTTGAGGCACTCAACACAGAAGTCTTGGGTGTTTCAGTAGACAGTGTGGTAATTTGATTTTCTGCTTCGTCTATCTCTATAATGTGCATTGGAAAGCTGATTGCATACTAGGCAAATCTCATAGTTCATTTTCATTCTAATATGTGTTTTTGCTTATTCTCATCTTGAACACTATAATAGTAAAGTATCAAGAAACTTTACTATTAATTTTTTTTTCCAGTATAGTAGTTTTCTGTTGATAACTATGATTATTTATGTTGTTTACCTTTTCAGGTTATTGTGCTCGCTGGTGGTGTTGATACCTCTGCAAACTGTGTTTGTTGGTGGTGTTCACAGGTACTTTTCAAACTGAATTGTAGTTATTCTTAGAGAAGTCTTGTGTTATATATATTGTAGCTATTCTTTCTGGATTTCTGTTATTTCTATTTATACCATTTATTGAATAGCAGTTTCTTAAGTACATATCTTGTTCTGGGTTTGAAAATGTTGGAGCATACTTATGTGATGTCATTTGGTTGTCTAATATATATAGTTTTGGATTAGTTGTTAATTGTTTGATAGTTGAATTTGAATTTTCAAATTTTATTAGGTAAGGAGATCCGAGATTTGTTTGTCATTTAACATGGAAAAAAGCTGGATAACCTTATTAGATTCGGTACACAAAGCTGTTCACCTTTGTGTGTTGCTGAATAGTGCAGAAGTTGAACCATATATACAGTAAGTTTATAATACATATAGTTCTTGTTGATACATGCATTTTGCATTACTAAATTACAAACTGACCTTTACATTTCTATTAGGGTTCATAAAGAAAAATTAAGTCTTTTAGATCCACATTTAGTTACTGATGACAGCTTGTTAAAGAAAACTCATTTAGAGACATTCGTCGTTTGGTAACAAGCCAAGGTTCGAAAAACTCAATTTGTTTTGTCACTTCTATGGTAAATAACTACACGTGCTAATTGAAAGTGATTAATTCTTGTTATTTGAATAATGTACAGATTATGTATGAAGCTAGTGTAGAGGGGATTTTGTCGGATACTTTGAAGTTGCTTGTGAAAGGGCCTAGATTTTATGCAATGTCGCATACTAGTTTTATAATACATGGAAAACGCTTTCACACAGTAGATGCAAAGGTCTCCACGCCGGATTATGGTGTCCATATTGAAACAGATTCTAGTTTGAATTATTATGGAGTTATAAGAGATATTTTGGTGTTAGACTTCTACACTTTCCGGTTAGCTATATTTCGGTGTGACTGGGCGAACATTGTTAGTGGTGTCAAAAAGGAGGATGGGTTCACCTTAGTTAACCTTCATGATGGTTTAGATAAAAAGGATCCATTCATTTTAGCATCACATGCAAAACAAGTGTTTTATTCTAGAGAAACTGAAAGTTCTAGTTGGTATGTGGTGCTGAAGGCTCCTCCAAGAGGCTTTCATGATTTGGAGGTTTTTGATGAGTCTGTTTTTACATCATATGTTCCGCAAGATGTTTCAGCACTTGACATAGACAACTCAGATAGTGATCAAAGTTGATATTTTTGTAATCTCTTGTAATCTTTTGTATAAACATGTAAGTCAAGCTTAGAGTAATAAACAATATATATTATATAAATATTTATCTTCCCCTTTGAATTTAGAGTGATTTTTGAATTTGCTTTCCTTGCTTTCCTGACTTTCCTTTTCAAAACAAACAACACCCTAACAAGCCGTTGACCAAGCCACAATGTGTCAAAGAAAAAGACAAGTGAAGCTAACGCTGCTAAAATTGTATGTTGACTACACCTTCATTTATCATCTTATATTTTACTTGTTTCAAAAGAATTACATTTGATGGTGGTTTGTGTATGGTTTTTGTGTAGGTTGAGGTACAAGATAAAATTGATAAGGCTCCAACTAATGATGATGGAGAGGATATTTTGACTCAAGTCATTGGTAAGGAGCGCCCTGGTCTTGGAGCAGGGGTTACAAAAACAGGGAGCAGGGGTTACAAAAACAAAGTTATATGCTCAATCACAAAGTGATGCAAGATATCAAAAAATGGAGGCTCAACTAAATGCAATGACTGCAAAATATACAAAATTGGAGAATATATTAGCTTCCAAACTTGGAATAAACTTGGAGGATGATGATGATGCAAGTGGGGCAGATGCACCTGTAATTTTCAAGGTATATGTTCATCTTTATGTGTCTTTCCAATTCATAAGTTGTAGTGTCATATCGGGATGCTTATAGTTTCCCTTAATTACATAGAATAAAGTCCAATGTGATGGAAGTGCAACTCGAGAGGCTACTACAATTCCAATGGTATGAGTAATTGTGTTTGCTTAATACTATGTTCGTCTATAATTCAACCAGTATGTGGTATTGACTATGTCATGTAACTATGATTTATATTTTGTAGTCTAAACAAGGAAGCACCCAGCAACATTCAATTAATGACAAGTGCAAGTTGCTAAACTAGAATGGCAATGGTGAAGTAGTGGCAAGAGGTTCCCTCTCAGCAATAGATCCAAAATCAACAGTGCACGGGTACACACTTGGACCTGATTGTTATAAGGTTTCCATTGAAGATGGATTTGTGGAAAGAGCAGAATTTTATCGCTCTGAGCCTGAATTTGCAAACCTTGAGGATGCACATGGCAGCACAATTGCTTGGCCAATCAAGTACATTGTCTTTGATGATTAAGTATGAGGTAAATTATATCTATTCCCATCCATATGATTTTAGTGTAAGGGTTTAGCTTGTTTGTTGGAACCATGAGGCAATGGGTCTTATTCATGTGATTTTGTGTATGGTGGACAGTTTGGTGGGTTTGGAGGCTTGTGGCAGTTTGCAGTAGGCTTTTGGCAGATTGCAAGAGGCTTTTGGCATGAAGATTAGGTTAAGTACATTTTGGCTATTGGCATGATGTGGAGCATGCTAGTCCATCTCATTTTATGTTGGTGAACTTTCATTTATTGTGTTTGTGATATGCGATGATCTTATTATTATAGACCCTGCATTTGTAAGTTATGAGAATGGTGTATTGTGTAAGATTTATATTTGGGTATATATTATGTGTTGGATATAAATTTGTGTATGGATTCGGGAGTAATGAGCTTTGATTTATATTTGTAAATGCATGAATGATTTTGTTATTGTCCAGATTAAATGTGAATTTTTTTTTATATATATACATAACATTACATGACGTTTTACAAATGCTATGGTATAGATCTAATAGCATTTTAAAAACACAATGGATGCACCTTTATGGCGTTTTGAAAATGCCATGAAAATGCATTTATGGCAGAAACGCCATTAAATATTTTTTCCATGACGTTTCTGAAACGCCATTAAATTTTTTTTCCATGACGTGTGGAAAACGCCATGGAATCTAGTTTTCATGGCGTTTGTAAAACGTCATGGAAAAAATATTTAATGGCGTTTCATAAACATCATAAAACCATTTTCAAAAGCACGGCGTCACTATAGACGGCGTTACGGGACGGCGTTCAAAAACATCATGAAATGTCTTTTATGGCGTTTTTCAAACGCCGTAGATGTGTATATGTGTAGTGGTGATTGTTTATTTGAGGCATAATGATTTTGACTTGGAGAATATTTTAGCGAGTATTTTCGAGTGGATATATTATTATTTATGATTTATATGCAATATTGAAATCTCGCTTATATTTATAAATTTGAGAATATTTTGACGTGTGAGACACGTCATTGAGTTTTAATACAATTTCTTATGATGATTTTCAAGTACGGTTGGGAACCGTACCATTCGTATGATCTTGGGGAAGATTAATGGATTGAAGTGTTTTCGTAGGTTTTTAGTCACCATAATATAGGGTCGCTTATATTGATTATTGCTAGCTAGCCATTATTTAGCAGTCCTCATCATATGTGAGTAGAGCGCTTAGCGTGGGACGCTATTAGTCTTACCAGCGGTCCTCATCATATGAGAGTAGAGCACTTAACGTGAGACGCTATTATAGCCTGGGAGGCACCGACCCGAGTCTGGGAGGCTCCTTTTACATGGTGATAACTCTTCTCCTTATTTATTTTTCTCAGTTATAATTGATTAACCAGCGGGGCTGGTTTATCCCTCATTTTGAGATTTCTGTTTTATTTAACCAGCGGGACTGGTTTATCCATTTTTAAGTGATTTTGGATTTAAAGTTTTAAGGACGTTTCAAGTTGCGTGCAACCAAGTTTTAAAGTTGAAACATGGGAAAGTATAAAGATTATGTTTTTGTTAAGTTATTTATTCTATTTTTGTCCACTCACTCTAACGTTTTTAAATTACTTTCCCCTGGGCCCTTTGGTTTTAAATGCCCAGTATGCAGGATAAGTTTAAATGAGGTCGAGCGTACATGGAGTCGAGGCATAGTCAGAAGCTGCTTCCGCTTAATCTTTATTCATTGTTATTCTTTATTACTAGATATGCTCTGATAACCAGTTAATGAATTAATTTTGAGTATTGTTGGTTGTGAGATTATTTTAGTGGAGTATTTAATTTATTGGGAGATGTGATGAATTTGGGGAGCAGGAAGGCTCCAAGAGTTGAGGATGGATGATTGATAATAGAAGTGTTTATCAAGAGTTTTGTTGCAGGTAAGGGTTGTCCATTTTCAAGATAGATTATGCCGAATTTTCGGTAAATTTTCTTTAGAGGTGGACCCCGCAGGACTTACCTCGGGTTTCAGGATGAATTCGGGGTGGGTCCTAACAAGTTAAACTTGTAGATAGTCTTACATGTCCGAAAGCATTCCAACATGAGAAATGCACAAAGTACGTACTACCATATAGCTGTTCCGAATATATAGAAACACCAAGTTTAAAAGCAAAGTACTATCACATACATATAAAAAGCACCAAGTTCACAAAAACAGACCAGATCATGCACCCTACAGGTATTTGCTGATGATGAACTTTGCCCACTCATTCCTTAACACATTCAAATCATCTTGGGTGTAGACAAGTTTGTTTCTCCTGTCCCACTGAAAAACATCATCTTGGGTGACATCAATAACATACTCAATTCAAATATAACAATGCAATGCAGTCCAAGAGAACACAAGCACTCGGACACAAGTGAAGCACAGCCAACACAATCACATAATAATAATACCAAAACTTCAACTCAAGAACTCTAGAGTATCATTAACTTGTCCACTCAAGGACTCCTAATTTCCTGAAAACACAACATGAATATAGGCAATGAGCTTCACAAGCTCAGTAGGTACGACAAAATAATCTTTATAACAAAGACTCTAATTCAACATGTACTTGGAAATGAAAGGCAGGAACAGACATGAAGCTTTAGGAAAATAACCAAGGAAATGAGATTAAACCCCAATAATTGTTGTTGCATTTGCAATAGAGAAAATCATAAGTCCAGTAGTAGAATAAATGAACTTGACTCAAAGATAACATTGGAATTGCAAATATCAAACTTTACCAAGTATAACAAGCATCAACAGTATACACGAACAAGGTAGAAGAAGGCCAATCATAAGGATAGCTTGACAACAAAGTTAACAGATAAGAATATCATGAATCAACAAAAGTGTCAATAGGAATACTCGTGATACTCATAGAATTTTCTTTCACTCGAAGATTCCGGTTAGAGCCCACCGCCCAGCTATACCACCGAGCAAACCCCACACATGCGGTACCCTGATCAGGTTTAGGGTTAAACAACCCAAGGGAGGCACAATCCCCACTCACATAATTCACCGAGCCTAACTGAACAGAACATTTGAAATCCAATCGTTTCTTTCCAGGAAGTTTCACTTTCTCAACCAACTTATCAAACGAGGATTTCAAAAACAAACTTGAAATCCCTTTTCCAACTGTAATAAGATACTGCCTAGAAATTATACAGGAATATAGACCTCTGGTCTTTCAACGACACAAATGATCAAGAGAACAGATCTTTATATGAAGACCAAATGGGCAGACACAAATACCTTTAGAACAATGAGGTAGAGAAACCTGAGTTCACAAACTCATAGATGACAAGAGGAAATTATCAAAGAATGGAACCTTGCCTTAAAATAAATTCAAACAGGCATATAAGAAGAATCGGCTTTCAATAGCAAGCAGAACATGAGGTATGTATCAATACATGGATTTCAAAGCCAGCAGCAAAGACTTGGGTTTTCAAACTGTTGGAGTAATCAACAACAAAGACCATGACTGATGGAGAAGAACTTAACAAACAATGAACTAGTAATAAGCACATACTCCAACTCATAATACAAAGCATTGGATCATTCTATGAACAGAAGTAGCTTTCTAAGAATAATGACAATGAGGTACGATCACTTTCAAATCAGAATCAAGTGGTAGGAATGAACTCAAGTACAACCATGTACAAATTGACTTGGAATTCATGGTTTCATATGGCCAGAAGTACACAAGATAAACCTTTGGTTTTGAAAGGATGCATAAATCACTTTGCTGCATCTTAAGAGATATAACATAGAAACTGTACAGTACTTATGGTTATGAAGTCCAGGTAATGAGTACGAGACTATTTCAAAATACTTTAAATAAGGAGCCGCAATCAATGTGGATAGTTCGAAAACCAGGTAAAAGTGGTATATTTTAAACACCAACATTTGATAGGTAAGCTTGGACATGAAATAGGCCAAAAACTAATTTCACTTTGAGGTCAAAAGACCAAGAACATATGTATAGGTAAGTATATAACACATGTATGAAGTCTTTTTGCTGTAAATCAGATAATTGTGAGAAAACATACTTCAGTTTCAAAAGTCGTACTTGATTAATTTCAGAAATTATAGGGTAGCGGGCACCAAGAGTAAATTAAACAACAAGTAGAATAGTTGAGAGCAAGAAATCTAGTCATCTCATTTATTTATTCCCTTACAGAGGTCATATCAGTGAAAATAAGCAAAATCTTGAATTTTTAGTTCAAGTAAACCCATGTATAAAAACTTCCTTTTAAATTATAAAGAACATGACAAGAATCAGATTTGTGTTGGCCTCAAGGATATAAATATCAATGGGTAAGGACACTAACTTGAGCAGCTCTGTACAGTGAGTTCATGAGCATTAGCAGAGAGCAGGACTAAAATAAGAAATAGACTCAAAGGAGCAGCCAAGAAAGCAGTTACATAAGACAAAGTAGACACAGATAAAACCACTTTAGATGGTATAACAAGATACAAGCTACCGCTGCAACTAACATGATAAGAAGAGAGTTAGGAATGAGAAGGACCTTGTCCAATGTGAACTTCTTCAAAGAATACCAGCCAAAATACTCAAGGCTATCATTTCAAGATTAAATACAAGACAAGGGTACTTATTACCCTGAATCAAAGGAACATCGACACTCAACAAGATTTTTATTCGACAAGCTATGTATGCTTGACAGTTTCAATCAAGGAAAAATAGCAGAGAAGACATTCCAACACAATCATACCAAATACACATCAAACTAGAATCAAAGCTATAAAGAAAAGTTTGTTTTCCCTACCTCAATCTATGGATACCAGCAGCCAAAATCTCTAAGAGAAGCAAGCTAACTCCAAACGCACAAGCACCCAATTCAAATGACGTTAATCCAACATCAACCCAAACACCCAGCTTGCTATTCCAAGTTCCCTAATTGAATTTCATGGCACAAATCATTCATCCACTTTATTGGGTAATAACTAAAACAAGAACTAGTTTGAGAAAGAGGAGATTGAAACTTACAGAAGTTAGCAACAAATTGAAGAGAGAATTTTATATTCTTTGACAGTAGAATTCATGGCGATTCTCTCCTCTTTCTTGTGAGCTAGTGAATTGGGTGTGGTTGGTTTAGAGAAGAGAACGATGATCATTAGAGAACAAAGACAGAACTGAGAGAAGAGTGAGAGAGCTGAGAGAGCGACAGAGTTGAGAGAGAGGGCGAGAGAGTGAGAGTTGAGACAACATTGAGAGAGAGAGAGAGGGCTTACCGTTAAGAGTGAGAGGGCGAGAGTCTCGATCTGTTTGAGAGTGAGAGTTGAGAGTCGATCTGTTTGGTGGGTTTAGGGTGAATGAATGCGAGGGAGAGAGAGACAGCGATATGAATGCGAGAGAGTGAGAGTGTGAGACAGCGTTTAGGGTTGGTGGGTACGTTATTAAATTTGTCAACTTTTTCACACAACATAATATATACTCGGAGGGAAACTTTGGAGCCAAAACTATTTTGGCATAGAACACCAAATCGATGGAGGCAAACTTTGGAGCCAAAACGACTTTGGCATGCCACCAGATTTTCCAATCACACAACAGAATGTTTTAAACTGTTGTATATATTTTCTAAACTTGCACTAGGTATTGCCTAGTATAAATTGTAACAACATCATACAACAAAGAAATAAAAGTCTATTGTCCAAACATTTTGCATCTTGCACGACTTTCAATTTGGTGATGGGGGGAATCCTTCCGCTAAAATTTTCATAAATAATACAATAGAAAATTAGCATCATTGTTGTGTTTTGAACTCTTTAAAATATAACCTGACAATTTCGTGTCATCAGACAACAAACTTTTGTAACTTTGCGTTTTATATAACAGTTCACTTCATCAGACAAGTAGGGAACCCTAAAAGGTTGTCTGATGAGTGTTGTCTGATAACGTTTTTGTAGTAGTGATTGAATTTTAAAAAACGTTTTTAAGTGTGAATAATGATTATATTTGTACATAAATAATAATCAAATAAACAATATAATTTATTGAAATTAACGAATTTATTTCATGAAAAATTGGCAATGAAACTACGATATATTTTTTTTTGTGGAAGTAAAAAAAAGATAGGTATTTATATAGAAATATAGAAGAAGAAAGAAAATAATTATATAGAAATATAGAAGAAGAACAAATGTTTTTTTCTTTCCTTTTCTATTATTGAGCTTGATTAGTTTTAATAGCAACTGAGATTGGATGAAAATGATGAGCAATGGTCAAATTTGTGTCTTAAAAAAAATTCTAACCTAATAGCTATTAATTTCCAACCGTTGGATTGAGATTCCAAACAAAACCAACGACCATGATTTGAGGGAAGTTGCAATTAAATATCAGAAATCCACCCACGTGCAAGCAACACGTGTTGGATGGGTCCATATCGTTGCACATCGCGACAAAAAACTAACGAGCACGCGTGTTACCTTGATGTTGATTGGCTCGTGTAGGAGACGTGTTTCTCCTTCGTGTCTGGTAAGGTCTTCTCGTGGCTGACGCAAGCCACATGCGTGGGCTTGGGTTGATGTGGGTCAATCTCGCCTGGGTTGATATACTCCTCTCACCTGGATTAGATATCTCCCCAACAAAGTAACCTGGGCTGAATTATGAGAAAACCCATTTCATGGGTGGATTGAGTTTTTTTTTGGCTAGGTTAGATTGCCTATGTGGCATCTAACCTGGGTTGGATTTTAGAGGATGGGTGGACTTGCTCTCATAGTCATTGCATATTCAAATGGTAGTTCATAAATTAGTATGAGGTTCACATCCAAAATCAATTGGCAATGGATGGAATGGCCCAAACCCTTATAAACCCACATGCAAGGTCTCATATTCCTGATGTAGGATTGATATCTCAACACGCCCCCGCACGTGTGGCCAATTTTCAAGCCTAACACGTGGACAACATTTGGATGACGTGGAGTTCGTGTGGCCATTAGGTTTCACACGTAGACGTGGGTAACCCACTCTGATACCATAATAAAGTAGTATGGGGTTCACATCAAAAATCAATTAGCAATGGATGGAGTGGCTCAAACCCTTATAAACTCACAGGCAAGGTCTTATATTCCAGATATGCGATTGATATCTCAAGAGTAGTGTACAAAATTTATGTACAACCAGGTCACTGATGATGAATATTTGTTAACTATATTAATTGTATGTAAAAAAAGAATGATATAATGTACATATTATCTATACTCACTTGCAATATGCATTGCATCTTTATGTACAGATTCCTAGCTAACTCATGCCTAATTTGTAATATTACAAACAACTGCTTGGTTGAACAGTACCAAAAGTCGTTCCGATTGCATTTGTACAATACGATTGAACCGCTTGATTCCAGCAAACCAAATTTACGTTTTCGAGTCTTATCCCACTGCATGGATTTGCTGCACTACAAGCAAATTTTACTGCAACTGCTGTTGCTGATGTTCCTCGAATGTTTTGATACAATACATCACTGATTTTCACTCCTGACACCTATTTGAAACAAGACAGAAGTGTGCATTAGCACATGAATTATTGAACTTTGAGCACAATCAGATCTATATGATAATCAAGTTCAATCAACTCTCACCTGACCAGGGCAGTTTAGGTTGTGCGGGCAGTAACTCTGGTCAATTACAATAGGGTTCTGGACATCAACCATTTCAACGTCAAGGAATTGCACACCTTGGACAAACCCGTTGCTAGGTCTCGCCCAAGACTTGATCCTCAGACCATTTGTGGTGCCCTTAAAAGTCGCATTTTTTAGTGTTACATTTTGGACTCCTTCCTCTTCCAAGTCTTTGGCTAGGCTCCCTATGCTGCAACACCAGACACATGCATTAGCCAACACTAAACTTAAGAGGTTTTGATATGATGAACATTTAGCCTTGAAGAGTTGAAGCTTTGACATACCTAATGCCGTGGCCAGAACTGCATGATATGTGTTCCATCCACAAGTCTTTGGTGCCGGGGCCAATAGAGACACAATCGTCCCCAGTTTTGATGGAAGTGTTGAAGATTGCAACATTTTTTGAGAGCTGGACATGGATGCCGTCGGTGTTTGGGCTCTTGCCAGCGGCAATGACCTTGACACCTTGAATGAGAACATCTTGGCAGCCGTTTATGACAATGTGGAACATCTGGCTGTTCAATGACACTAGTCCCTCGACTCTAATGTTTTTGGAATTTGTAAAACTCAAGCTCTGCATTTACATATAGGCAAGAATTCAGTCAACACTAGATAGGAAGGTACATTAGCAGATGATTTTAGTTGATATACTAAGTTACTAACCGTGGCGCCGGTAGGACAATCTGAGGCGTTGGTGCTTAATTTGCAAGCCCAGAGGGCAGAACCCTTGGCATCAAGTGTTCCTCCAATGATGGTTACACCGCTGACTCCTTCGAAACCAAGCCAATTGTTAGCTTGGCCTAGGACTCGGTAATCAGGTGAAGCTACGAGTGTCCCTTCAATCCGGAAAGTAATCTGTGTGTTGTTGCAGTCACCTTTAAAGGCCATAGAGTCAAGCAAATACCTCCCTTTTGGTACCCTTATCTCAGCTGAAACCGGGGAGGCACATGCAGCAGCCCATGCATCAAGAAAAGCTTGGGTTGAATCAGTGACGGCATTGCGCTTAGCTCCAAAGCTTAATACATTGTAAACAGTTGCAGCCCCATCAGCCGCAGCGGCTGCAGATGGATGGTGTAAGACATGCAGAAGAATGGATACAAGTGTACAAAAGCAACTTGTAAGCTGCACCATTTTTTTTTTCCTTCCTTTTCTGTCAGAGTGAATGAAGAACTAATATGTAGATTTTGATCGACGAAGATTTGCAGTTGAATGTTGAGGGAATTGATGAGTTGAAGAGAGTTCTATAGGCCTAGGTATGTATACTTGGTTTAGAGGTTTATGGTACATGCATGAAGTAACTGGGATTATAAGCATATAAGGAACATGGATGAATGTACATATATGGGAATCTGACCAAGAAAGCTAACTGCGCTGGAAATAAGCTCACTGCTAATTTGGTGGGGAGTTATATTAAGCCAAATGAATGTGCCTATCATCTGATGGCTTGCTGCAAAATGAAGTAATACTTGAAACTTATAATACTCTCATCCTTACAACTCCAGAAACTGCAAGTCAACATTTAAAATATTGACACAAACTTATGAAGCACGAATGCTGATCACAGGCACTTTCGGTTTCATCTTGGTGCCGTTCACTTGTTTGCGAATTCATCAGTTACGCGCATGTGATCACTGGGTTTCTTCAAGAACAGTCTAAACCGAAATGGAAAAAAAAGAAAAAAAAAAGAAAGAAAAATGTACAAAATAAGCACAAATACATAATACACAACCTCCTAATTCGAAACATTGTTACTTTATCCCTAGTCCGTACAGAGTAGTACAGACTACCTTTTGGTCCTTCAACTTATACCTGCAGTCCTGCATGTACTATCATCATGTCCTTATTAACACTCAATGACTACCATAAACCAGCAGGAAATATAATTCCATCTCAAATAATGGCTAACTTCTCTTCCTTGTCTTGATTCTGTAAAACTTCTTCTATTACTTCTGCTAAACAATAAGAATTACAAGATAAAAAGAACTCCAAATAAGAATTGCAAGCAAGATAACATCCCATAATAATTATATTCTTTTGGGTTGCATTCTCAATATTTCTCATATTCTAAACAGCATGGAGCATGGATTTAATCAACTGACATGCGAGGTCCAGCATCATGGCCAGAGTGGTACAAATGTACAATCTACAATTCTACATCACCCAATATGGACTTATCCACATGCTTGAGTTTAGAATTTGCATTATCAGGAAAGAGAATGAGAACAAACTTTAGTGTCTTCCCTCTTTACTAGGTAGGGGATCGGAGAAACTTGGATGGAAGCAAACTGATAGCAGTTGCAACAAGATCAGGAAACTCACAAGTCAACCGAGCTAACCCATACATAAGGCACAAATCATATCTGAAGATGTGATATTCCAGGCCTTCAGCTACCTGTGACAATATCTTCAACTTAGACTGCCTAAATTTATCCGAGGAAAGTTTTGCTATACCAGAGAAGGAACGAGGGGTACCAACAGAAATTGCTCTACAGACAGTACATTCAAGCACCAAAAAAAAAAAAAAAAAGTAAAAATAAATTCCATGTACCATCTTTAAAGACTTATGTGGGTTCTCGTTCCCAGAAGCATAGCAAATTTGGATAAGAATATCATATACTGCTATTTCTTATACTTGTGTTACCCTGCATTGGAAAACAAAAAAAGTAAAAACCATATACATATAAGCTTCCGAAGCTTCCAACCCTCAATTCCTTCCACCAAAAAGGCTATATTTCCATCTTGCTAAACAATAGAACACATACTGGACAGAAACTGTTCATGGTTTCAGACTTTCAGTATCACTGCTGCACAATAATTTGCAGTCATGCCAGACTCCTGATCAACTAGTTCAGGATCATACAAGTTTCACATGACTGCATTTGCAAACTTATCTGGTGAGGGAGAGGAAAACATCAAAAACCTCACCAAAATATATAAGCAATAACAGTTATATGTTAAACCACAACATGTTTATGTGCAACAAATACAAAGAAAAAAAAAATGGAAAAAACATTCCCAGAATAATGAAACACTCTGAAAGTTACAATTCAGGCCTTCAATTCGTTAGACCACCAACCTGTTTAAGTGCAACAATATTTGATCATGATCATGGCAGAAAGCTTTCCATCCTGCAGTTAAAAAAATGAATTGGACACCTGGGTTTTGAACTCCATCGAGTACTCCTTAACAGCCAAATCAATACCGTCGTTAAGATATTCACTGCATACAACTATGGCAGTAGGAATTTTTGCACATCCCTCTTCGCTCATAGCTAGCCTCGACTGGTCATCTCCCATCATATGTGTCAATTGCTTCTCAAACTGCACATTCGACAAAATGTGGTAGGCTTGGGATTGGTGGGAGAGAATGAGGGGTGGTTTCCATACAACAAACCTCGCTGTGGTTGACTGCTTGTCCAACATTTCATGGGACAAGTTTTTCATGCCTTCTTATTCTTCTGGCTTGCATCACGTTTGGCTTAGGACCTTGTTGTACGTGGTTGCAACACTGGCTTCTTGATTTGGCAGTATCTATCCCAAGACAGAAAATTGTAGGAGAACGCAACAATATGTTGACGAATTTGGCGTTTCGCGTTTTTCATTTTGCATCTTTTTTCAAACTTACAATTCGATTATTGATTGTAAACCACAGTTGAAGAGGGATTGGAATTCATACATGTATTTGTCAATAGGAACTCATGAACAAGAGACCATGACAATCTTTGAAAATAGCATGATTAACCATAAGATCAAAGTACCCGACAAAGAAAGAAAATAAACCATAAGTGAAAGTCTGATTGCTCATCATATTTTCAAGAATAAAACTCAGACAATGACATTACAAAATTCTAAACTTTGGATCCACGGTTAAAATAAGGAAGCTTAGATTGCAAAATCTTGCAACACATAACCAAACCTTGCAAATTGATATAAAAGACAAGTTTTCTACTTCTTCTCTTCCTTTTCAGCCTCAGCTGCCCTCTTTGCTCTGGCCCCAACATGACGTACATTCACACGTTCCACGCGAAGCTTGTCATATGCCTTGACTGCAGTCAAATCTTTAGTAACCTTCACAAGCTCACAGGTTGGTTTCTCGCGTTGGATGGGCAAGAGAGGACCTTGGACCTGGGTTGCATTTGCAAGTTCCTCTGCTGCAGAGTCACCGGCCTGAAGCAAAGCAAGTATATAGTTGAGAAACCACGCACTTGGCCAACAATCATTAAAGAACTAATCTGCTTCAACCAAATAACATTACCTTAAACTTGCCAGCACGCCTTGGGAAGACAACTAATTTTTGCTTGTATGTCTTCAGACGAAGTACATTAACTTGAAACCCCTCAAGAGAACGATTCTTCCTGCGATGGTCAACTGAGATTCCAATGGTTGGTGCAAGTTTCCTTGGGATACCAGCAGCCTAATGATATAGGAGAGCAAGTCAAATTATATAACACAAAAATGCTTCTGACAAAATCAGCAAACAGAGAAAAACTGAAGAAACTGTTTTACTTGCACAACAAGGTATCTCAAAAATAAAGGTCACTCTAATTATTCCATTCAGGTAAAAGTGAGAAGTAGCAAAAACAAAACAAATTCTGGAAGACTTGTATTAAAATACATATACAACCTAAGTTCAACAACACATACACTCTGCAAAAGTGGCAAATAAAGAACAAAGTAGCTTTATGCAGTTCAATGGAAATCCTATTAAATCTTATACAGTGACCTCCAATTTATCCACTTTAAGGGTAGCTTGATATAAACATGACATGCAAACTTCAATTCAAAGAGTCTCATATATAAACATCCTATCTAAGTCCAACATCATCAAATCTCCATTAGTGTTAAGCAGACAATACATAAAAAAGTTGAAAAACTTTTAGTGACTTCATGGACATTCCAATTTGGCGCATAAAAGAAGTGTTGACCAACACAAAATCAGTAACAGCTAAGAGAAATCTCATATTGAAACTCACATGTACATCCTATCAAAGGTCAACAACATTTAATCTCCGTAAGGGTTCAGTAAACAATACACAAGAAACTTTTAGTGGCTTCATGGACATCTGGGTATAGCATATAAAAGTGAAAGAGTTCACTAACACTAAATAAGTAACCGCTAAGAGTGGTTAATGATACCCTAGACTCCCTAATTGAATGAACTATAAGAAACAGTAGAATCCCAAGATGGCAGACGAACTAACCTTCAACTCCTCCAAAGTGAAGCCGCGACCAGCCCGGACTTTCATGTTATACTTCAAAGTCTGCCCACGAACAACCGGACGCAGAGGTCCAGCAGTAGGCCTAGGGAAGATCTTCACAGCCTTCTTCTGGCGAGCTGGAAAACATCAACCAATCAATCAAAGTCGTACAAACAACCAATTCAGCAACAAAAAACAATCTGCAAAGACAATACAGCCACTCACCAACTCTCCTCCTGGTCTTCCTCGCTGGTTGGTTGAACCATGTCTTGACATAGTTCTGCCAGTGCTTCCTGAAGTGCTCCCCTGGGATAACATTGTTGTGCTTCACCATGGCTTACCTACAAAACTTGACACATCAGCAAACAATGCCGAAAATCATCGGAAACATTTTAATCTCAGGCAAGTCCATTTTGAATTCCATTATATAAAATTAAATCAACAATCAGCTGAGAAAATCAAAAATCAAAATCAAAATTAAACATTTTTTCAGTTGCAATCCATAACAAACCAAAAAGATTGTTTCTTCAAATCGAATTTAATCTTTTTCTATGCAATTTGAAAATTCATCGGGTGAGTTCATCAAGTATTTGGGAATTAACGAGTGGCCGAACACTTGATGAACTCGAAACAGTGATGAAGAATCAGAGGAGAAGAGAGAAAGTGAAGCGAATACCTGAAGAAAATGGAGATGGAGGTCTTGCTCTATCACTGCGGCGTAAGACGGAGCGGTTTCTAGGGTTTTTGTTTCTTCTTATAGCTACTCTTTTATTCGGGTTTGGGCCTAGCTGATGGGCCTTACTACAAGTAATCTTGACCCGAAAATTAAGCCATGAGGTTTATCTATGACTAATTATGTCGTTCCCAAATTATTTGGGCTTGGGAAACTGGTAATGATGTTGTTTGAAGTTTCGGAGAACGTGAATCTTAAAACCGAACTGTTAATAAGTTTATCGTGTGAGTCTTTA
Organism: Fragaria iinumae; assembly: GCA_009720345.1. NCBI lineage: Eukaryota > Viridiplantae > Streptophyta > Magnoliopsida > Rosales > Rosaceae > Fragaria > Fragaria iinumae. Next base: position 15,038,121 of record CM019117.1, on the reverse strand, counting down.
AGAACGTGATTAATTAGCAAAACAAATATAATTAACATGCATGTGCATATGGCGCTTGGACCATCAGACGCTTAAAAAACACAGTTCATAATCAAGGAGTCCAATTAAGATGTATGTTGCGGTTAAACATCATGAAGTATTGAAAGGATGACCAAACTTTAGGTATAAGATGAACTGTTGGAGCCTATAACGCAACTTTCTAGATGTCGTCTATGTTAGCTGGCTAGTGACATTCTAGAAATTAGACGTTAATTTCTTTTTGCTCTTAAAAGTCCATGCAATTTTGTCTTCCTTTCACATTCAAATCTACTTGAAAAACTTCATGAGTTTATAGCATATAATCACGTAGATCTCAATTGTCTTTCATATCCCTGACCTTCTAATCTGAAAGGTGTTTGCAAAAATACTTGAAAAATAAAAAGAAAATGTCTGTTTGGTACTAATTATAAGAACTGATTACCCATTCGACTGGATCCAATTGCGACGTAAGAACCCTCTGTCGCGTCGCCGTCGTCTAGAGAAGAACGTTGATCGTCTGCTCCGGCCTTAAAGCCCACTCGGTGACTGCACCGCACCAGATCTCCTCCGCTTCAACATCGTCGAGTGCACCATCCTCGCCTCCACCGCGTCGCATCAGATCTCCTCCGTCTCCGTGGAAGAGAGACCGGATCTGGTCGAGATTTCTGGCCGGATCTACTCCGTTTGCGACCAAGCGCTGGTGAGTCCGGGCCGAGGAAGAAATTCTGAAGCGATAAGGGTGATGAGGCCTATGATGTAAGCTCGCCAGAGTTGGCCAAGCCTCCGCCTTCAAACGATCCTCTCTCTCTCTATCTCTCTCTCTCTCTCTCTCTCTCTCTCTCTCTCTCTCTCTCTCTCTCTCTCTCTCTCGTCGGAGTTGACCAGATCTCCGACGAGTTCTCAACTTCGTCGGCTCCGGCTTTGTCCACATGGTTGAAGGTCTGAGAAAGACTGGGCTTGGTGCAAATGAATTGGTGAAGGTGAATCAGTTTTGATGTGGGTAACAAGTTTACTAGGGGTCAGTAATATAATATTGGGGTGGATAACAAGTTTACTGGGGGTCAGTAATATTCTTGTGGGGTGGATAACAAGTTTACTATGAGTCAGTAATATTTTGGTGGGGTGGATAACAAGTTTACCGAAGGTCAGTAATATTCTGGTGAGGTGGATAACAAGTTTACCGGAGGTCAGTAATATTCTGGTGGGGTGGATAACAAGTTTACTAGGTGTCAGTAATATGTTATAGGGTGGATAACAAGTTTACTGGGGGTCAGTAATATTCTGGTGAGGTGGATAACAAGTTTACTGGGGGTCAGTAATATTTTGGTGACCGGAGTCCGTGGACCCGTGACCGAAGTCCGGCAAGGCTCCGGCAAAGTCATCTCTCTCTTCCATTTTCTCTCTCTAAATGTGTATAAGAAATAAGGGTAAAAGTGTCTCAAAAATATTATTTTATTATACATTTAATAAGGATTTGTGTATTTTGGCACAAATAAGTTAATCTCTCATTCAATTTGGGTCAAAAGTCTTATTATTATTGGAATGAGGTTTGACTTTTACTTTTTTGTGCAAATGGGTATTTTCCCTTATTAAAAATGGTGAAACTGTTTTTTAGTTAAGAATCATTGATATGGGCTATGAAAATCTCTTTTCATTGGTATATGTAATACCCAAATTTTCATATCAATTTTCTTGTATTATTTCTGAAATTAATGAAGGTTTAATTGTGGAAATTCTTTAGTTAGTGCGAAGTTGAAGTTTCGGGAGTAAATTTTAAGGTGCTTTGACTTTTAAGATGCCAAAAGTTGACTTTTTTTTTCTGTAAGTTATTTGTGAAAACTTTCTTCATGAAAGTTGTAGAATTTGGCGATACGAGTTTGTAGACATGTAGCACGCGTAAATCGAATGTCGTATGAGAAAGTTATGGTCAGAGGAAGTTAGTTTCCGGCTTTGGAAAGTTTTTAAATAGAAAGTGGTGAGTTTTATTTTTGGAAACCCTAAAATCTTTCTCTCTCCTCTCTCCCGACCCTCCTCCCGCTCTCTCTCTTCTCCGGCTCGATTCTCCTCCGTCCGGCCACCAAAGTGGAAGTCGTCGGTCCCGTTGGGTTTGCACGGACGTCCTCTCCGTTTCTGGGGCAGTCCCGCTCACCGTCTCGCCTCCTAGAAGCCGCCACGGAGCGGCGGAGTTGCTGCTGTCTCGCCGGAAAACTGTTGATTTCGGCGAGAGTTAGGTGAGTCTTGCTCCTCTCCTCCCTCTAGAGATGTTTATACCTCTTTGGTGACCTAAAGATCAAGTTTGAACGCCGGATTTACAGGTTTGGATTTTGAATTCGGGTTGGTGTTTCGAGGTGTTTTCCGGCAGATTCCAGCCAAATCGGTTAAAACCTCAAGTATTAAATGCTTCAATCTACAAGTTTCATGTTGTGAGTTTTCCCAAATTTTGAAGTTGGTAGAGGCACGTAGGAGCGCGTCCGGGCAGTGTGGGGGCTTTGGTTGCCGTGTTAGCTAGTCCTTGTAATTACTAGTTTGTTGTTGTGTGTGAAGGCTAAGTGTTGTCTTGGTTTTAGCATCTTAGGTGTTATGTTGTTCTTGGTGTTTATTAGGTCATAAACTTTGAAAGTTTGATCTTGGAGGTAGTATGGTTTGTTGTTGAGTGTCCAATGACCTTGGGAGGTCTCGGCGGAAAGATTGTCCTTCTTTGGGCAACCTTTAGGTTAAGGGTACTTTGTTCCTTGTTGAGAAATTTCTAAGGTTTTAATTATGTAATTTTAAGTAATTTGTGAGGTTGTGGTTTAGCTTGGCTCTTGTGTTGTGCGGAAAACGTAGCGGGGTATTTAGGTGAGTAAATCTCACCAAGGTTCATTTTAGGACCAAATTTTATTATGATCATTTGTTGATAAAATTAATACTATGCTATTATTTGTTTTAAAATATATGATTTTGATCGTCAACGGCTCATAGGTAAGATAAAACGTGTTTTCCTTATATGTTATTTTTTAGGTTCATGTGATCATAATTTTATTGTTTGTGATAGATTATTCTTGTGGAATATCTATATTTGTTCATATAATATATCTATGTGGAATGATATAATTTATGATGTGATCTTGTGTTGTTGATAATGATGTTATGATATTGTGATTGTTGGATAAATAGCCAAACCGGGTTCCAAGCCTTTAATCGGGTGATTGATTACGGTTATGATGCTATTATTATTTTGTGATTTGTTATTCGACAGTCAGACTGGGTTCCAAACCTTTGGCCGGGTGATTGGTTACAGTTAGGAATAAAGCTCTAGTTCGTCTGTCGGTGTAGGTCATGGGAGATACCTTATGGTATCTGGGACCCATGGGTACATAAATTGTTGTTGTAGGTCATGAGAGGTATTTATTAATATCTGGGACTTATGGGTACATGTTATTTGTAAAAGTGTTGGAATTGTGGATTTAATTATAGATCTAAATTTTGCTCTTGGGGGATATATTTGGATGTTTAAAAGTGTTGTGTTAATTTTGAGAGATTACTCATACGGGCTTTTTAGCTTACCGGGTTTGTCGTTTACAACCCGGTGCATCAATTCTTGGTGTAGGGGTTAGACCTGCAGGTGAGGATCAGCAGGGTTGAGGCGGAGGCTTAGTGGCAGGGTTTTGCTGTTCACTGTATATTTTTTTATATTTGGGGTAGACAATATTAAACTCATGTGAGTGTTTCCATTTTCTTGACTTTCAAGTTTATATAAACAAGGAAATGTAATATTTAACTCAGTGTTGAGTTGTGTGACATTTACATTTCCGCATTGAGTTTCAGTTTTCCTTGAAGTTTGTTTGAAACAGGTTTTGGGATTATAATATTTGAAGTTATATCATGTCAAAAATTTTGAAAATTATCCTTCAAAAATTGGGGTGTGACAGTTTAGGCATTTGTTTTGTTGTTTTTGTGCTTTTAGGCATTTTCCCTTTTCTAAATTTATATTCAAATAGCTCTGTACATGGTTACTATAAATTAACTAGTATGGATCATCTTCATTGGCCGTTACAACTAATTAAGCCACCCTTTGTGGTATCTAGCTGCTTGAACTTGAAGCAACTTAGGTAGTGATCAAACTCAACATGTATTGTACTCTCATCTGAGTTATATACAAGACTCCCGTACGTATTACTTGAAGTAAACTGCAAGTAATCAAACGATCGACGGGAGCATACAAATCTCTTTGTACTAATTCGGGTATTGGCAAACTCCAGTGATTAATTCAGTGATCGAATTATGTAAGAAATCTGACAAAACACAAAACGTGTATATATGTAGATATCGAGTGCCCTCCAAACCAGCTGCATGTGAGTTCATCATTTCCGGCGCAGCTGCTATCTTTACGTAGGTGTATGGTGATTGCAACAGACTTGGAAGAGGAAGGAATATTGTAACTAATTCAGAATGTACAGGTATTCAGAATGTACGTACTTTAACTAATTCAGCTCATCATATATATCGTTAGCGATGTGCCGTAGGCCCGTAGCATAACATTCAAGGCTCATCGGCAGTGGCAGTAAAATTTGATTGCGTGTGGCAAATCCATGCCATGCAGTGGGATCGATAAGACTTGAAAACGTGAATGTGAATTGCCGGAAGCAAGTAGTTCAATCATAATGTACTTTGTAAAGTTCAAAAAGGAATTAGACAAGGAGCTAGCAGAGACTTGTACGTACATAATATATACACATGCATATGCACATTGCAACTGATTATTATAGGAGGCTTCTTCAAGTGATCTTTGTATATATGTCATGCAGATAATTAGATTATTGGCTAGACATTAATTGTGTCTAAGAGCATCTCTAACCCTTGTCTAAAACCTATAATAGGTTTAGGATTTGTAAAATCTCATCTCCAACCTACTATTTAAGTTGAGCTAAAATAAGATGGGTGCATGACCATCCATTATATATCTCGGATCAGTGTGGATATTATAGCCTTTAGGCTTCTTCAGCAATGAGATCGTTAGCAGATCAAGTCCCATGCATTATTTCCCCAAAACCTCTTGAAATGTTGAGAGAACTTGAAACTTTCACCAAGTCAGATCTTTGAAGTCTGTTCTCATCCGTTGATGATGTATATGCATGTAGTTTAATGGGATCCCGTAGTTTAATTACGATATAAAGTAGAACTACCAAGACTAATTAAGCATAAATTATAACTCTCACCTAAATTATGTAAACGGTGATACTAGATGTCTGAACGCACTACATTTGCATGTCCTAATTATTTCCTTGGTACAAGTTCTATTGAAAGCAACTGTACGTCCCAATTCAAGTTGTTTCACTTGTCTGTCATATATTTTGCAATGCATGCGCGCACGATTTGTGATCTGTACATCAGCTAAGAATATTAGAATCCAATCCTCAATTGTGAGTCAAGTCCTGTAATGAGCGCGCGCGTATGTCTATATATATATATATATATATATATATATATATATATATATATATATATATATATATATATATAAAATTGGTCCAAAAAACCAAATCATCAACTAAAGAAAAAATCTTTTGATAAGAGTAAAATCCAGTAGTTTACTCTTATATATATATATATATATATATATATATATATATAGGGCTTCTCAGCTGCGGAGGTCCGCACCAATAGTTTTGGTGCGGATTTTTATTTTTGCACCACTTTTCGATCGAATTTCTCCATCTCCACCGTCTAGTATCTAGATAATATTGTGTAGATCATCTCTGCAAAATTTCAGCCAATTTGGTAATCGTTAAGGCCCTCAAAATTGCGTTTTTCTGTTTTAAACATGAACGGTTCATGTTTGACAAAATTCAGTCCGTCAATTTGTTTTTCGAGTTTGAGGGCCTTAACGATTACCAAATTGGCTGAAATTTTGCAGAGATGATCTACATAATATTATCTAGATACTAGACGGTGGAGATGAGGAAATTCGATCAAAAAGTGGTGCAAAAATGGAAATCCGCACCAAAACCATTGGTGCGGACCTCCGCACCTAAGAAAGGCTATATATATATATATATACCACAAAACACGGAAGCATATAAATAAAAGAAGCATTTGATTTATTGAACTCGAATAAAAGTTTACAACTTACTGATTGAAATCAATGCATGAATAAGTGGAATGCTCGGTACATGAACTATCTAAGAATGAGAGGTTCTGACCAGAGAGAAAAGGAGGAGAGGAAAAATGAAAGCTTCCCTCACTATGAAGCTGGGGGCTTCTATAAATAGAAATTACAAAGTGATTGTAGATGAATAGTAACTTGTCTGCCACGAGTGACTGTTGATGAATAGTAGATTGACTATTGTTGAATAGTAATTTGTCTGCCACGGATTTACTGTTGATACTTCCGGTGGAATTTTGTCTGGACTTGTCTTGACTAGAATTCACCATATGGGTCTTGGCTATCTTCATAATCAGCCCACTTGGTTGGTTGACTGGGAGAACTTTCATGACTATGTGATGATGATGATTCGGATGGAGAGTGTTCTCCTTCATCTTTTGTGGATAAACTGGCCGCTTGTTGTAATAATTGTTTGGCTAATTCCTTTAATTCATCTGCTTTGGAGGATGAGGATGAACTAGAGGCTTTAGTTTTAGAAGAGGATGGTAACTGAGAACTCTGAAGTTTTAACTGAGAGATCGGAGATGTCGGCTGGATAGAGACCGGAACTCCTGAACTGGATGGAATAACTGAAAATTCTTCACTAAATTGGGATAAAACTCTGTCAGAATTGAATTTATCCCACCATTTGACTAAGAGTTGTCGTAAGACCATATGATCTTCAATTTCAATTTTATACTGTCATTTGAAGATCCAAGGAATTTTATATTAGCCATGAATTGTAGAGTAGGGGGGAACATTTTCTCGTATTCTGAAAAGGTCATGACTTGAGCAAATTCAGTGACTGCATTTTGGAGATTTGAGGGTAGAAGGTCATAAGGGCACCCATGATTATTCCACCAATCATCGAACCACATGGGGAATTGGCGATTGAACTTTCTATCAAAATTGAGAAACCATGAATGGGAAAAATCTTCTGTTTGGTAGAGAAAGATTTTACTCTATGCTTCAATGTACTCATGATAAGTAAATGTAATGGATTCTAATTTGTGAGGAGTAGAGGGGGAATCACCCCATTGGGATAATGAAATGATACGAATTATGTAAAGAGAATGGTATAATATTTTGGATGGGTCTTTTGGGTCATGGATTGGTTTAATAGATAATGACTGAGATTTGAATAGAATTTCTTTATAGAATGCTAATGGTTTACCGGGAAGGTAGTGAGTATTTGAGCCAAAATAATTTTTTACTAAAGAGATAGGATTTTTGAGATGACTCATAGAGGGTTCAATATAAAACATGAACTGTTCGGCCCTGTTAAAGTAAGGGGATGATTTTCTATAATTGACTGGAAGGTTTGATGAGGAATCTGTCTTGTAGGGGTCATATTGGTTTACTAGAGCTGACTGGTAGTTGGGTTTATTCAGACTGAGGGTGCTACCAAGAGCACTATATTGATTGACTATTGAAATGGGGGAATGGCCTACATAGGGAACTATGCTGGGGTTTGATTCAAGTGATTCTTTCTTAACTGAGAAAGATGACTTAGATACTGATTTTTCGGGATTTCTCCCTTTGGATGAGCTGGGCTTCATGTTGTGGTGCCCTGTAGAAATTCACGAGTTAGGAAATCTGGGATGTGATTGTCACTTCCTTTAATAAATGCAATTTCAAAATCAAAAATACTTAAAATTGCTTGCCAACGGGCAAAGATTTGTTTACTAGCAATGTTTTGAACATTTTTTTCCAAAACATCTTTTACACTTTTACAATCAACTCTGACCAAAAATTTTTGATTTAATAAATCATCTTGAAATTTACTGATACATAGTACAATCGATAAAATTTCTTTTTTAATAGTACTATAATTTGATTGAGCTGAGTTCCAGATTCCAGAATGATATCGAACAATTTGTTCTGGATGATTGAGAGAAATTTGTTGTTTAAGGCTACCTCCATAACCAATTTCAGAGGCATCAATTTCTACGATTTTATAGGAACTAGAAAGAGGGATGCCTAAGCATGGTAGAGTTTTAACATGACTCTTAATTTCTTTGACTAAAGATGTATGAAGTGATGTCCAGGGGGAATGGTTTTTTTGTAGCCTATCAAATAGTGGTTTGCAATGTTTCCTAAGATTTTTGTAAAAATCAGCTACATAATTTAAAGATCCTAAGAATCTTTATAATTGATTTTTATCTAAAATGACATCTGGAAATTTATCAGCAAATTGTATTGCTCTATCGATGGGTCTAATTTGGAGTTGGTGAATGTTGAACCCAAGAAACGAATATTGGTTTGGAATAGTTTGATTTTTGAAGCAGAAACAACTAAACCATTATTCTTTATTATGAAAAAAAATTGGTGTAAATGTTTCCAATGTTGGTCAATTGATTGTGAAAAGATCAGAACATCATCAATGTAGACGATGGAAATATATATATATATATATATATATATATATATATATATATAGGGCCCTTCCACTAAGAGATCCATTTTTTTGACATATATGAGGGATGGAGGATTACACTAACTTTTCTATTATATTTTTGAATCTCCACCGTTCAGTTTGTTAGTCCTTATATATAGATCAATTCTGCAAATTTTCAGCCAATTTGGTGATCGTTAAGGTGTCGAACAAGATTAAATCAATGAACGAACCAAATCTGCCAAACATAAACCGTTCATGCTTATAATTATAAATCGTAGTTTTGAATGTCTTAACGATCACCAAAATTTCTAAAAATTTGCAGAAGTGATCTACTCATATAGAACTACATATTGAACGGTGGAGATGTGATTTTGTGATCGAAAAGTTGGTGTAATCCTTCATCCCTCATATATGTCAAAAAATGGATCCCTTAGTGGAAGGGCCATGTATATATAGACACACACACATCATGCATCCACAATTTGTATACGAATGACAAGATTTTCTTCACCTTATATTTTGTTAAGAAAAAATATATTTTTTGACGTGTAGATTTCTTTAAAGGCTTCAATTGGACTGACAAGAAGAAATTCCCCTTCCTATATATATCATCCTATATTAAGAAAAGGAATGGGAGAGTATAAAGGAGGGGACCGAAAACAAAATGAGTGATGCAAATATGAAACTAACAAAATGGAAGTTCGATCGGAAGACCCAAGTGGTCTCTATACAGTGTCAACTAAGAATTGAACTGATGTTGCATGTTTGATGTTTCACCATTCTACAGGTCCACTTATCAAGAATACAGATGTACGTATGGCTCATATCTCACCATATCACACAACTAGCTAGCTGGTAACATATACCGGAGAATATGAAATAAGCATTCCTGCCAGCGAAACATACATGTTTGCTCGATCAATGGCAGTTCCGGCCTACTTCTCTTTATAAATTCTCTACGTACAAGGCTTTCTTAAACTGAAAGCAAAGAAACTTCAAAACCCATTTCATCCTTCTCCTTCTCTATCCCAAACAGCATTGTCGTGCAGAGTTTTATTTCACGTTTATGTTGTTAAGAAAAGAGGATCGGAAGTGCTAAAGGCTAAAGGCTACCCTTTCTAGATACACTTTATTAAGCGTGTCATTTGATTAGAGCAAATGATACAGTTCTATATTTTTGGTATTTTTTAGTTAATAGGCACCGATAACTGTAACAAAAATCAGTATCTATTGCTAAATAAAAAAACAAAATTAATGTATTATCATTTTAAAATTAAGATAAACATCGATTAATATTAACAACCCACTCTTTTTACATTTAACTTATCCAAGTCATCCACAAATGTAGTTCTATAGTTAACCAATATTACGTCTTCATCTGTATTCATCGCGCCACAATATTAATAACAATGGAGCTCGAATCGAATCTCATGTTCAACCATCATCGTCCCACATTACACATTGAAATAGAGTACTGATCGAGTAGTTTAAAACCTTTATAAGGAATTCTTGTCGATGAGCTGCAAACATGCTTCATCAAAATCGGGCACAAAACTTTGTTATATTCAAAATTGTGTTGCAAAATGAAAACACAATTTCAAACTTAACAAGATTTCTAAATGGAAAAATTTTAAGAACAATACATGACAAACGGTCCACTCTCAATTTTGGTGTTTCAAATTTCTAAACAATCAAAATGGTACATGACGTTTAAAAGCTGACACACTTTAAGCACATACTGTCAATAAGAGCATATTTAGCAATGCTAGCCATTTTTGAGTTAAATTTTAATCAAATTAGCTAAAATGTCATTTTGGCTAGCCACTTTAGAAATGTGGCTGCATCAATGCTCTCTACTTTAGCTAACATTACATCAACATTATTCTTCAAATAAAGATTAAATAGTTTAAATATATTTATATATCACGTAAAATATCTTACAATAAATGTATTAAATTATAGCTAGCCTCATCTGAGTCATCTCGCTCACTATATTTAGCTAGCGAGATAGTAAAAGTCATAATAGCTAAACTTTGGCTAGTCTGCTGGAGCTCCGAAAATATCAAAAAAAGCTAAACCCGCTCTTTAAAATAGTTAAAAACTAAAATAGAGAGTATGCTAAAGTTGCTCTAACACCGTTAACTTTATGTAATTTCTCATTTCTCAAAAAGTGGTTTCGGGTTTTCTTCATTCTCTCTTTCTTTATATTATGTTTTTTTTTTTCTATTTATATACTTTTTTTAATCTTGTAAACTCAAACCATATATTCTCAAAGACTTTTTTGTTTTCCTCTTACCTGGTTTCTTTGCTTATTATTCGTTATATTTGTAAGTTACCGGGTTTGGTTTTAATGAAAGGCTCTTATTCATCAAAAAAAGAAAAAGAAAAAAAAAGATTTTGTTGCTCGTCCCAATCCAAGTAAAATTAGGACATACCTTTCTCGCTCTAAGTTTCCTTACTCAATACCCACCGATATATTCAAACATTTTCTTTCATAACTTACCAAATCAAATCATCTTCTAACTTCCTCCTACAGTCCTACCTCGATCACCATTTTTGTGTATGCTGGGTTTGAACGAGGACGAAAAAGAGAGACAACAATACTTTTTCTTTTCTTATTTCTCTCTCCTTATTAATTATTAATTTAATTATTGATTTTAATAATTAATTACTGCTAAATTAAGGAGTGACAGATTTGCCCCTTAAAGTAACGGAAAACACGTTAGATAACAAAGAATATAATAGTATGTATATATTTTCAGTTGAAATTAAAAGTTCATGTATCGTTATAATTATTTTAAAACTTAAAACATCAAAATTAGGAGTTGACCATTTGTCATATATTATTCTTAAAATTTTCCCTTTCTAAATTGATAGCCTTACAATATTTTTTAAAAAGGCGAATCTAATGGGCTCATAAGTTATGACTGCATTGGATAATTTTATATCACCAACTATCGTGCCCTATCACTCTATTCTCCCTCCAACCCTATTATTATGCATGGCATCGAGAACTTCGTGCATGTTTGTTACGGGGGATAGGACTGGACTGGACTATCTTCTATAAGAAATTAAGCCTAATTCTACGTTTGGAGGAGCTGGGGACTCTTTTTAATGAGCATACAGAGTCCCCGCGTCCCCTCCGCACATTCTTACAGAACGGCCCCAAATATGGGCGGACTCCATAAGCTCGCGCTTCATAACGTTCTCGTCTCTCTCAACTTCATTGCAGAACGATTCTCATCTCTCTCAACTCAATTGCTCGATTGAAGACTCGCCAACTGCTCTAGGTTTGATCTCCTCTCTCTCACTCACTCTCTCTCTCTCTCTCTCTCTCTCTCTCTCTCTCTCTCTCAAGTCTCATCTTCAACCAATCTCTGCCTTCTTCTTTTTTTGCTCGATCTGAAATTGAGTAAAGAATTAGATTACTTGGAAAATTGTTTATGAGTTATATGTATTTGATTGATTGATTGATTGATTAAGGATTCAGTGTCTGGGTAGCTTGATTTTCTATAAATTAATCAATTTCATGCCTGGGTCTTCTTCTTCTTCTTCTTTTTTCTTCTCTTTTGTGAGTAGTTCATTGCTTTGTGTGCATCTGTGTTTTGCTGAACTGCATAATATTATAGTCTTATGAGTTTAATTCGATTCTTGTTGAACTATGAATGTTTCTTATGTTTCTGAGGATTCCATTTGCTGAATTATGTGACTTTTATTGTTGGATTCGAAGTGTAATTGTGTGCTTACTGCTGAATTTGTGATTTTGACATTTTGTCAGATAAGTAAACTAAGAATTCCAACAATGATCAATTAGTGTTAGACAATTTGGTAGTTTTGAACTTTGGATTGATGCATGAGAACCGCACTGGGAGAGTAGTCACTAGTCAGTATTGGATCCTTTGATACTCTCCTTCCCCATTTCATGGACACTACTTCTACTTGGTGGTAAAGCATCCCTCCATTTAATCATTATTATCTATTGTCAAATCTCAAATGTGTTTGGTCAGTCATGCTTTTGGTAACTTGATCTACTATGAATTAATCAATTTCATGGCTGATTTTTTTTTTTGGGTGAGTATTTCATTGATTTATATGTTCCTGTGAATATTAGATATGGATCGAAGACAAATTTTGTTGCTCTTATTGGTGGAGTTGTGGCACCTAGAGACCATGTTTGCTTGCAATATGCTTGTGCAACTGATGTTTAATTTAAGAAGAAGACGAGCTGAAACACATGCCCTAAGTAATCGTTCATTCATTAGACATCAAACTCGTTTGAGTTATCTAGATAGTATCATAGGCAATAGTGACACCGAGTGTGTAAATGAATTGAGAATGGATAGAAGGTGTTTTAGCCTACTGTGTGAATTGTTGCGGACAGATGGTAGGGTAAAGAATGATGGTTTGGTGTCTGTGGAGGAGCAAGTATGCATGTTTGTACATATACTTGCACATCATGTGAAAAATCGTACTATTAGAGGTAGGTTTTTCAGATCTGGAGAGACTGTTAGTATGTACTTCAATTCTATACTACAAGGTGTTTTACGATTGCAAGGGAGTTTGTTGAGGGTACCTGATCCAATACTTGCAAATTGCACAGATCGTCGATGGAAGTGTTTTAAGGTTGGTTTATTGTTGGGGCTTATTTTTTGTTTTAAGCTTGACCTATGACCTGTGTCTATGTAGTTAATAAACTTTATGAATTTTTTGTTTTAATAGAATTGCTTAGGGGCACTAGATGGAACTTACATTAGAGTACGTGTGCCTGCAACTGACAAGCCCAGATATCGAACAAGAAAGGGTGAAGTTGCTACCAATGTGTTGGCTGTTTGTTCTCATGATTTGCAATTCATATTTGTGTTACCGGGTTGGGAGGGATCAGCGTCTGATTCTAGAGTTCTTCATGATGCAATCACTAGGCCTAATGGATTAAGAGTTCCCACCGGTAAGGCTATTGGCCAACAATGTTTAGATTACTTTTAGATTGTTTCTTTACCTTTACACACACTGATTGAATTTTTAATTTGGATATTAGGTTATTATTACCTTGTAGATGGTGGTTACACGAATGGTGAGGGATTTCTTGCACCATATAGAGGAACAAGGTATCACTTATCAGAATGGGGTGATGGGAATATGCCTAAGGATCATGTGGAATACTTTAACATGAAGCATTCCAAGGCAAGAAATGTCATAGAACGTTGTTTTGGATTGTTGAAAGGAAGGTGGGGAATACTAAGGAGCCCATCATTTTATCTAATAAAAACACAATGCCGCATAATTACGGCTTGTTGTCTTTTACATAATTTAATTAGGAGAGAGATGTCTGTTGATCCGATGGAGAATGTAGTATTTCCTTTAGAACCACAAAACGTTGATGACATTGATGTGGTTGGCACTGTTGATTCATCTGATCAATGGACTACTTGGAGGAATGACTTAGCTTTACAGATGTTTAATGAGTGGAGGGGAAGAAGAGCTGCTGAGGTTGTAGAAATTACTACAAGGGCCAGAAGAGCTACGAGGGCTGTAACTGCAAGGAATGTAAGATCTGCTAGGGAATGACCGGGAAACAAGATCTTCAAGGCCTTAGATGGCAGTTTGAGCTGTGTTCTGCGTTTGATTTGTTGTTGTGTACTTTGCTTATGCCATTTAACAAGAACAATGTGATTTGAAGTTATGTAGTTTGTTGTTATGTACTTTGCTTATGTCATTTAACAAGAACATTTTATTTTGAAGTTATGTACTTTGCTTATGTCATTTAACAAAAACATTGTATTTTGCTGCTGTCATTTAGTTTTATTGTTGTTAGTTGTTTTACTTGTTTTATAATTACATGGACATTTTAGTTGTTGAGGTGAAGGTCATATTCTATATACAAATTGAGACAGATTTGGACATTTTCAGAATGTTTCCTTTATTCTATAATGCTGACCATTGTTGATGAGTTTCACTTGATTTATTTGACCGTTGTTGCTCTGTTTTATAGAAAATGGAAGCTGGTGATGAAAATTCTGAACAAGGGAAGCAAAGGCGTATATGGAGCAGTTTTGAGGAAGAATCTTTATTGAATATACTTGATAGTATTGTTGCTGGTGGACAACGCTGCGACACTGGAAGTTTCAAATCTGGTACGTTAACAAAAATAGAGCATGCTTTGAATGATACATGTCATAATTCCAATCTGAAAGCAAGTCCACATATTGAGTCAAAGTTGAAGAAACTCAAAAAGGATTATAGCATCATCTATGACATGATAAACAAGAGTGGATTTGCATGGAATGACGTTAAAAAGTGTGTGGAAGTTGATAGTAATGAAGTATGGGACATGTATGTGCAGGTAATGATGTAAATACTTTAGTTTTGTTTTGAGGTTACAAATTCATTTTGAGCTTCATGAATCTGGATTTAAATCTTACTAGTTTCCTTTATCTTTCTATGTCATAGCACAACAAAAAAGCAAAAGGCTGGAGAAACAAATCTTATCCCATGTTTGAGAGGCTAGCTAACATCTTTGGGAATGACCGTGCTAACGGAAATGCAGCTGAGGTCCCTGCTGATATGGTGGAGGAGCAGAGCAACAATGAAGATGAGGTTGATCTTGAGAATGACAAAAAAAAGCAGCCAACACTCTCAGGTCAGTCAAAAAAAGAGGAAAAGAAATGATGAAGATAGAATCATTCTTGCATTGGATATGATGTTTGAAGAATCTGGAAAAAGAATGCAAATGGTGACTGATGCCATAGTGAAAGGTAATGAAGACAGATCTAATATTGCTAAGGAACTCAAGAATATGGGACTTTCTCCTCTAGACCAAATTGAGGTAATGAAAATGATTTTGGAAAAGCCCCAAAATATCTCTTTGTTCATGTCCTTAGATGATGATGTGAGGAAAGTATATGTGGAAAATCTGCTTGGTGAAAGTGCTAGGGGATCTAACTAGCTGCTGACTTTATATGCGTTTAGAGGGAGTTGCTGCCTTAACACATGTTTGACAAGCGACCATTTTCTAGATGAACTCATTTTGTAATTGTTAGATTAGCATTCATGTTTGATACTTTATTAGCATATGAGATGCTAATTGGGAGTTCACTTTTGGTTGTTGTATTATCTGGTGGACTTGTTGATGTGTAAACTATTTATTCAAGGAATTGTGATTCATTTTGTTCAAGGAATTATGGTTTTCAGTTTTAATTTAGTCCAGTACATCATCAAACATGGGACATGACTATTGTGCTTATTCTGCTCTTTAGTCCCAAGCAGTACCAAACATGGGTTAGGGTTATTGTAGAATAAGCCAAGCTTAGACAGTCCAGGACTATTATAAAAAATAAGCATGTCTTAGACAGTCCTGTGTACCAAACGACCCCTTCATGTACACAATTAGTCGAGCCGGCGTACGGGGGCTTGTAGTTCCGGATGTTCCGTTCGAAAACACACAACGTTTGAGAAATGAAGCCGCGAAGAACAACGTTGAGTTGGTGCTGCTAACCACACCCACTACTACAACATCTCAAATGAAAAACATCGTCCGAGCCTCGAAAGGTTTCGTTTACCTGGTGAGTGCGACGGGGTCACCGGGGCTCGACCGCGTGTGAACCAACAAGTTCTGAATCTCTTGAGGGAGATTAAGGAGGTGATAAGCAAGGCGGAAGCAGTTGGGTTCGGGTTGTCGAAGCCGGAGCATGTGAAGCAGGTGGTGCGATTGTTGGTAGTGCCATTGTGAAGGTATTGGGTAAAGCTAGCTAGATCTCCTTTGCAAGGGCTGAGAGACCGGCCTTGAATCTTTTGCCAAATCCTTTAAGTCTGCTCCCTCCCCTAATGACCTATGCAATAGGAAAAAAAACAAACTAAATCTCAACTCTAACATGGTACATGCATGGAACTTATTTTTCTGGTGTTTAGTTATGGTGGTTGAGAGAACTTGAAACTTTCACCAAGACTTGGTACATGCAAGGAACTCATTCATAGTTACGGCGGCAGGCGGCTCCGATCGAGGGTGACTTGCAACACCACACGGAATATTTATCATCGCTTCATTCGGGTTTTGTGTCCGGTACAACTTTATTTTCGAGGAGCTGGGTGTCTGCGTCATCGAGTTGAAATTACGTGGACGAGGGCGGCAGAGAGGTGATCGTTGTCCAAATGGTTATTTTGGACGCAACGACGATGGTCATGGAGATTTGACTTGCATATATATCGCATCCGGATCGGGTTTCGGAGGTATGATTCGGGTGGTTTGTGCTTTTGTCTTCCAAAGTTCAAATTGGGTCAGTGTGAGAATTGGCGCGGAAATAATGGGGTAGTCGAAAATAAACTTTAGGCATATAAATGTTGATAACTTCATATGAAATATCAATGCATCGTGTCTTTTATATAGCAAAGAAGGTCGATACATTTTTCCTTCTTCAATGGTTAGAAGATGAAAATATCTTAAATTAAATTACTAGGGCACGTTCTAGCACCAATATTGGTTACCAGCTGTCTTTATTGGATTGCTCTTCAAAGTGTTGCGTTGTGAAAATACCATAAATTGCTGCATTACAAAAAAATGGCTGCAGCGTCAACTGTGAAATGAAATAGTTTCAACGTTCGGTAAATATTACTTTGAATCGTATTATATGATTTTAAAACAGGCTAAAATATGTGAGATTGAAGAGATTATAATTCCGCTTATTTTCAAATCTGCTGCGAGTGACTTTTAATCATTTTGGGTCACCAATTTAGATCAAATTGTTTAGTCCACTTTCACTTTTGTTAAGAAACTTTAAAAGAGCGCGCTAATCCCAAGTTAGTGTACTAACCACGCTATAAATACAGAGACGCACGCAGTGTTTGCGTGCTTGGAACAGTACTACCCCCACTCTCTACAACTCTCGAGCTTCAGAATGTGGCGTCGTCGTTTTTAAGTTTTCCGATTCGGTTGCCGTGACTTGCTTTCCGGTTTGCTCCAGGTGAATTTCTTGTCACATTTACCATGAAATTTCCTGGAAAATTCGATTGTTTTCTTCTAACTTTTCATATGAGTAGATCTCGGTGCCCTATGTGTTGTGTGCTCGATTTTCTTGCTCCGTTTTGTAGATAATGGTTAGAGTTTGATGTTAGTGTGAAATCCCTACTCGCTGGATGCATATAAGCTTGTTTTCATTTCCAGATTTCGTGCTTTCTATTTTCTGATTTCGAAATTGTTATATTATGGGAGAAAAAAAAAAAAGGAAGTTGTGTTCATAGTTAGGGTTTAGCTGATTTAATTGGTATGGATTGGATTGTTTGCTCTTCTCTAAGCTTTGGATGCACAAGGTCATGTCTGCTCTTTCAGAGGCTTTTCTCAAATAATGAAAATGCAGAGCATTTTGTTGGACTGAAGAACAATAACAAGCACCCAAAATCACTTTCACAATATTATAAACACAAACTACAGATAAACATACATGGATGAACAAAGCAGGACTGAGCCATCTCTTGGGCAGAAAGGGAATCACATAACTATGAGAGGGGATAGCGTCTCTACTATATTACTTCATAAATGGGAATGTACAACATGTAAAACCGTAGGAAGAGCAGGGACTAACTCCTGTTTATCTATAGACTAGGACTGCAGCTGTTCTCTCCCATAAAGAATCCAACTCTAGTCTAATTTTCTATCACTTAAGGAGACTTAAGTTTATCACAATAGCTTTGTGTTAATCGGGTAATATTAACGATATGTTTCCAACTCCTATTGAGAGACATACATTCTCAATAGGTAACAAGATAAAGATATCATAATGTATTTCCTGTTACTCAAGTTATATCAATTGTTATTTGTCTTATATAGATAATGTGAGAGTCCAATATTTCCTTACACATTTAACAACAGTTTTTGAACTGATTTGATGCTGAAAACTCATTAAGCTTTATCTGTTATCTACTTGCTTTGGAATGAATGAAGGAATCTAAGACCTGAAATTTGCATCTGAAATCTTAGACCTGAAATTTATTTCTTGTATTTTCCTAAATTTATTTTTGTCTTCTGCATTTAATCTGATAAGAATGTGGTTTTAGGATTTAGCTTTGCCATACAGGGACATTTAGCCTCCATTAGTATTTGCACTGCAAGAGGCAAATTTGCATCCATACTCAAACTTAGCAGTGTGTCATTATTTTGCTGTGGGTTACTTTCCATATACTTGCGATCCTTGGGACTAGAAAGACATTCCAGTACATAATAAACTCATCCAGGAGGCATTAACTAATTACATAGATTAATTTTTAGAAAGGAGATTCAGAGTTCCAATTAAATACTTTTGTTGTGTGCTGCATACTTTTACTATGAGATACTTAAAGTTGAGTGACACAAATTTTATCAGGGTGGGTAAACTTCAGTAGAGATATAGAACATTACAAAGTATGTCATAAAGGTTACTTGAAGTTGACTTACTGTTTAACAACAAGATTAAATTTGGTATTTAGCCATTTATACATCGCATATTGAGTATTGCATCATGGGGATTTATGAATGCTTACTTGTTTAATTGAAATGCTATCAACCCGAGTAACAGCCTTAAAATGACTTAGTGAACAAATTGGGTGATGAAAAGGTTTTTGGCCAAAGAAAGGGATCTTAGTTCTTAACAAAGCTGATTTGATGCTGAAAACTCTTTTGCTGTATCTGTTATTTACTTGCTTTGGAATGAATGACGGAATCTAATCCTGTCTGGCTTTTAGAACTGATGAGGAGATTGTTTTAGTCTGTGAAAATCTGGTCTGAAAGGAGCGCAAAGTTTGGGGATCTTACATGCTTGATCCAGTTTTTTCATATTTTTGATACATTCATTCTGAGTAGCATGCCATTTCAAAACGATACTTATGAGCTTTCTGTTTTCAGGGATATGGATTTAAATTGGAATACATATCTGGCTGATTACAAAGAAGCAACAACAAGGGAACCTGTCGTAACAAGTGAGCAGCGAGAAAATGTTAAAGATAACAGGTGAGGCATCTCTAAATGATACTTTTCCATCTTACACTTCACTGCAGCAAGTAGATTCTGAGTCTCCTGTAATAGAACTTGGTCTTCTTTAGTTCTTGCTACATGATAAGTATTAATAAGCTGAATTGAGCATCCATTTACAGCCTGATCATTCTTTCTGCTTTTTTCTTTTCTTCCAGTTGTAGACCTTGCAAAGTGAGCGTTGTGAAACTTAAAATTCCTTCAGCAATAGAAACAGATGAAACTGCAGTAAAGGTTGAAGCATACACGAAGGTGCTCAAAGAGGTGAGTAACTATTATGTTTGTGGCTTGTATATGCTGTTTGTCTTAAACATAAGCAGTAAAATTTAAGGATTCAAATGCTTAAAGTAACTTCACTTGAATCATAGAGAAATTCAGGATTGCATATGATCATAATTTAGTACCTAAAGGAGAGGATAGTATGAATATTTCTTGTCTTGCTCCGAGCTCT
The DNA here is from genome assembly GCA_009720345.1 of Fragaria iinumae. Taxonomy (NCBI): domain Eukaryota; kingdom Viridiplantae; phylum Streptophyta; class Magnoliopsida; order Rosales; family Rosaceae; genus Fragaria; species Fragaria iinumae. The sequence goes on along the minus strand of CM019117.1, from coordinate 15,018,137 downwards.
AGAAAGGAACCTCACAATTCCAACTTATGTTTTTGTATATACATTTTTGGACTGATCAGTAAGTTAGGGCGGGTAGTATTTATAATTTTTTGGAAAGGTTAAGTACTGAATTGATGCTAGGATATATGCCATTGTAAAAATATGTGTGCTCATTCACATGAAATGTATGTCTTGTAATTTGTCAATACTTTATAGAAAATAAGATGTGATCTCATTCTTTTGTTAGGAACAGTCATTTTGCGGCAAAGGTACCACAATTGTAGCTTTTATTGGACTTGATGCAATCTACATTGCATCAGATAGTTTTGTTGTTTCGGGAAGGCAAGATAACATCAATCACATCTTGTAAGGAAATCATCAAAAGATATATGAGCTTAATAAGCGTGTTGTGGTTACAATGGCGGGAAACACAGATGTGTGTGTGGATTTGTTGCACATGGTACAAAGGGAGGTGGAAAGTGTGGATAACATATATGTTGTAAAAGCAGCTTGTGAGAGGTATATTGAGGCGTGGAAGATGAAGAAGAGGGAGGAAAATAAAGAGGATGAGTTCAATTCCACAATTGGACTATTTAGCTGGGAAGGGCAGCAACCTGTTGGAGTATTCGTTGGATTACGTAATGTGATAGTAACTGAATTTGGGAGTGTTATGTCATGTGGTTCCGGCAGTCGCTGGGCTTTAGAATATATGAAATCACAAACTTGGAGAGATGATTTCACCAAGCTTGAAATTGCTCGGCTTCTCAGGCAATCAGTCACACTTTCTAGTCTGCATAGTCCGTCTACGGGTGGTAGGGTTTAAGTGCTAGCATTGTCTCGTGGAGGAGATAAGGAAGTTTTAGCTCAGGATAATCATGTGATAACATGTTTGGGTGACTATTATCAGCAGCTCAAAGATTTCCGTTCACTTGAAATGAAAATAGATTTGAGTAAAATGGTGTTATAGGTTGTCCGGAATCTGGAGTACACTGTTGAGAATGAGAACAAAGTTAAATCTCAAATTTGTGAGCAGTTGAGAGATATTTGTGATGCACATGTGATTGGAGTTGCTAAGGTGAGTCGATTTGAACGCTTTGAAGGCCGCTTTAAAGGTTGCCTTGGGAAGTTTGGGAAGGTCACAATGATGGTTTGGATTCTAGACTTCACCAATATAATCGCTGCTCACAAGGCCTGTAAGAAGCGCATCCAAATACCTGATGCCAGTACATCATTAACTGTACTCAGCCAGGAGGTGACTACTGATCTGAGAAAATATTTTACATTGATCAACAATATTGTGTATTAAGCTTTATCTAAACTACTGATCTGAGAGAATATATTTTACATTGATCAACAATATTGTGTAATAGCTGATGCATAGACATTCATGGTATCAGCATAGTTTAGAACTGGGGCACATCATCTTATTAGTAACTATCCTGATGAATTAACTTTGGCGCTGTTCTGCCCTCCTTTTGTTATGCTGTAGTTTTGCAAATTTCTTGTTTCTGTTTTTCCTTCTTGTTTGCTGTTATTTCTGTTACTGTTGCCCAGGAGGCTTAATGAATTTCTTCATTGCTGACCAAAAAAAATAAACTATTGTGGCCGGAAAATTCTTTCTCAGATCCTCAGATGTAGCAGCAAATGCTGTTAATGATTAGAAATACGTACACTTGAACACAAGATCTCAAAGGTTTAAAGCATTCAACTCAAACCAACTGGTATTGAGTCGAGAATTCGAGGAACATACAGAAGCAATTCTTGATCTGTGCTTAAATAATTCCTCCTCAAACTGATTTTGATTTCAAAGTGACCTCAACCTTTATTTATTCTGTAGTCTGTACTAACATAGGTAATTTCTCATCTTTGTTTTGGTCTTCCGAGTTGGCCGCATTTTCATAAAATACCTGAATTGGTAATTGGAGTTAGAAACTAGCAGTGAACATCTGGGGTCAAGTAGACTCCGCCTCCAAGACTGGAAGGTGGAGTTGATCCGCGAGGCACATATATTCTGTTCATCAACAGACAGTTTTGAAATATATATCCTCTAGACCCTTCGAAACCTTTGTATACTTTGATCAAAACGGAGACAAAATGATAGAAATGCAGCGTCCATATCAAAGAACCTTCCTTTTACACCAACAAAATGCTTGTAAGCCGGGCTCTGTTATTCTCGAAGTCATTGGAATCTGAGATCAACATATGACTCTAAAACAGGAAGATCAAAGTTGTTACAAGCATCTATAGCAAATTATCCCACAACAATCACTCTAGCTTATTGCAATAATATTTTAGACACTGCATATTATCAAATTTTGTTACGAAAGAATTACGTATCCCATTCAATCCCTCAAATAACTTGGGAAGAAATCAAAATCTGCAAATAAGTATGTCGTATGTTTTGTAGCTTTCCTGATCTTCATAGCTGAAAGAGAAACAATACTTCAATGATAGAAATTTACGTCTATTGCTTTTCCAGTATAGCTATACTGCTGGAGCAATTGAATTTAGCTTTCAACAGAATTATCTAAAATAATAGCTGAGAGTGGGGATGCCCATGTTCATCTTATTATGTCCTTTTGTTATCATTTTATTTGTCTATAAAATGGAGATGTGTATTAAACACATTGGGCCGGAAAGTTCAAACAGAAACAGACACAAGATCGGTGAAGAGATTAGGGAGGGGAGAAACGATATCGCTTCAGTTGTCGATCTAGGTGCCTTCTCTAAAAGGATAGAAGACAGAGCCAGGGATGACGATTTAATAGAAGACCCTAGTGGCTAGAAGTTTGGAAGAAAGGAAAACAAAAACGACACATCTGATGGAAAATGAGATGGGTAGTAGGATTAACAATAAGATTGGAACTTATTTCAATGAACCAAATGTAACAACTTGAACATAGGATTAACATAAGATCGGAACTTAACTCAATGAATGAACAAAATGTAACAACTTAAACATCGGATTAACGTAAGATAGGAATGAACCAAATGTAACAACTTAACATAACTTAAACATAGGATTAACATAAGATAGGATCTCTAGCTTTAAAGTAAAAACAAACAAAAAATTATTTTCACATTATTTCTAAAATATTCTCAACTTGTAAAAGTAGTATTCGGATGTTAATTCTATTCCATTAACCGAAAATTCATATATCATTTATCTACCCAGAGAAGTCTGTACAGCAACATTTGGGTAATAAAAATAAAATCCAGCAATTCCTTCCCTCAGGCCAAAGCAAACCCAAGGACACCATCATCCGAAATCTTAGCAAGATCTAACAGATGCCATCAGGGAAACGAGAACGACGAAGATTGCTCAAATCTGCAAATAGAATGGTATAAGACAGTTAGACAGAAAAGAAAGAAAGAAAAAATTATATATATATATACAGGCCGGATGTGGAGCGGACGTCCGCACTGTCCTTAAAGTGCGGACGTCCCTCCGTTCGCCACCGTATGGCGCCGGCGAGGGCGCGCCTCCACCCCAGCAGACTCCAGCAGCGTCCCCGACCTCTTTCCATCCCCGGCGAGTCCGCCGAATTCCAGTTTTCCGGCGAGATCACCCAAAACTTCAAACAAGATCGATCTGGCCGGAAAACTGGAATTCGGCGGACTTGCCGGGGATGGAAAGAGGTCGGGGACGCTGCTGGAGTCTGCTGGGGTGGAGGCGCGCCCTCGCCGGCGCCGTACGGTGGCGAACGGAGGGACATCCGCACTTTAAGGACAGTGCGGACGTCCACTTCATATCGTTTTCGTATATATATATATATATATATTTAAACGGGCTTTTTAATTAACTTGAACTCCATTTGCATGGGGAACATTTGGTAATTCATGTAAGCCTGAAGCCTGAAGACAAGGGCAAAATTGATCAAGTATGGGTACATTATAGGTATTAAGATTTTGTGCAGTTTGTGCAATAAAAACCACTTCGTCATAGTACTCAGGCTCGACAAATTCCATGAAAACAAAAAAGAACAGAAACTTACCAAATCTACTATCCAGTGGGATCCACTTTTGGGGGCTTGAATGGACCACCTCCTTACCTGTTCCACATATATAGTTAGACCCAATATATAAATACATATATCCACCTTTATATGTCGTCTAAACACAGGAGATAGGACTGACTACATGTCATTAGACAGTAGTCGATCTTGTGTCATAAGAAAAGCAAGAATGCTGATGAAGAGTAATATAAACATCAGACTGCAATGAGATACAGGATTCCATCAACAGAAAGTTACTACACATTACCTGTCAGCTGTGTATGATGCAAAGACCAGATAGGCCAAAATTTTGGTTGGAGAAGTTATCTTTGAAAATATTATTCTAGGTCGGCTATACAGTTTAAAAATCAAAATGGCTTGGCTATTTTTTTGGTCTGAAATAAAATGGCTTGCCTGGTGAAACTAGCTTTAAAAACAAGAAGTTTTGTCCAATTAAAACAGAAAGTCAGAAACCACAGCAACAAAACCAACATTTATTTACATCAAAACACAAGTGACCTCCATTTAATATTTTAAACAATTATCAAAAGCTTACCGTTATAGGGATCAAGATCGGACAAGAATTCACGCAGCTCCTGATAACATCTTTCTGGTTCAGACAAAAGAAACAATTAAGTGACAATGTCAAAACCCAAAAATCAAACTACAACCACATAACATTCAAACCATATAGCAAAAAGATGAATTCAGTAATGATACATGAGCTGCAATACAAAATGATCAATGCTCCCATAAAAAAAATAGCTATTGCTTCCAAGTGTATCAGGTTATCAGATATGGATAAGGCAGAGATCAAAATCAACAATTAGTTACTTCATATTATTCTATGTAAGTTATAAATATGACCCCATGCACAGAGCCACAAACCAGTATGGCTCGGCAGGACGAATCCTCCAGAAAACCCATATGGATCCAAAATGTTTTTTCTATCTTCAGATATACTACACTTAATTTCTTCAAAACACAAGCCAAAGAATTCCAGATATTCCTCAAAACTCAAAAACAAAGGTCCAAAGCACAACATAGAGAGTAAAGGCCTCAACAGGAGAAGCTGCAAATGCAAAAAGGTTGGATGAAAATAAGGTCAGACGGGGAGAACTGTGGGAGATCCCCCAGGCCACAGAGTGGACAGGGATGAAGTTGTCTTCTTTATATAACTTTCCTTACCATTCATATTTCTTGTCAGAACATTTTAACGTATTATTAAAATATTTAAAACTCTTAAAAATTAATATTAAGAGCTGAGTAAAAAAGAAGGTGCATATTAACCACATCAGCATGCATTGAAGAAGAGATGGATTCTCTAACAATGCCCGGACTGCAGGAAAGTGCAATGCAGAGGGGGAAGGAATCAGATTGGAAATAAAAGTGGTAAACTGTCAATAAACCACAAATTTCCCTAGAGTTAAAGTGTTTAACGATATTCATATTTTACTGTAACTCCATTCGTAAGCAAGTCAATCATGCTAACGGTGGGGCTAGTGTAGGTTTTCAAAAGCATTAGGCAGGGTAATTAAGTGGATATACCCAAAAAAGTACGAGGTAATTTTGTGTAGATGAAAACTTCTTTTCATTCATAAAAGGCAGACCACAAGCGAATTCCATGTGACTGAAACCAAAAGTGAGATGCACCTGAGAAAGCTGTATGTGTGTGCCACACGAGGGTCGCATGACATTAATTCCAATTATATATGATGTCAAAACCAAAAACATCAGAACTAGAAAGTAGAAGCTGTATCAAGGTTGTCAGAATAAAAGCAATAATGAATCTTAGATTGATGAAAATGACTACAGGTGCAATGAGATCTATGATCCCAAAAACAGATAGTTACTCTGTGATTTGGCTAATTAAACAGTATAACTATCTCACCTAAGCATACAGAATGTGAGAACCACAAGGACTAGGCTGGTTAAAAGGAACGAAAAATATCTTCAAAAACCAACTTCATTGCACATCATTGTTTTAAAAAGTAAAAGTTCAAAACAAGACAACAAACAAATTCCGAGACCAGATGATATTCCTTATACACCTTAAAAGAAAATCTAAAGCTTACCATTCAAGGCGTCCACATCAAGATCACTGGAGCATGAAGAAGAGTCATCATCTGTTTCATACAAAATGTAAGAACAAAAAGAACATGAATAAATGTGATGTAGAAACCAAAAGAAAAAGAATGGATTTACTGTCAGACAAAAATTAAAAAACAAAAACAAAAACGAACCAAGTGACATAATCAAATTCAAGAAATCAGTACTGTGACCACAGACGCTGAGTGGTCCCATATGTAAGATGTGAGAAATGAGTAGTTGGAGAAACATGAGGTAACCGCAATGGAATAAATAGTATAGTTTAATAAGTAAAGCCGATTGAACCAAATTTTCTCTTATTACATCATACAATATGTAAAAAAAAAAAAATTGAAAAAAAAAACTTTGAAAACTTGGTACCCAAACTAATCAAACACAACTTTGCTCACAAATCCTAAAGCATATATAAATGCATACCTGTGTTGATCTTTGATTCTTTTGCCAAGGTACTTGTTTCGTGCTTACTATCTTTAGAAGTGTCCCCAACAATTCTGAAGAATCGAATAGAACTTGAAGCACCTGTTGTGGTTGTCAGAGAAAAAACCAAAATCAATCAGTACTATGAGCACTGAATACTACCATAAGAAGAGCAAAAATAAATGTTTGATGAAACATGATTGGCTTCAAAAAACAGTATAGTTCATTAGCTATGCATCATGCACCAGACTGTAGTGACATGGCGGGAGAAGTTATCTCCATAAGCCATAGTAATCGAGTTTGTCCCCGAATTTGTTCTAATTACACAATATAATATCGACAAATTTTTGCGTCAAAACTACAACACCAGAGTAGATCCCATTGAACTTTAATCACAAAGTTTAAAACAAAAATAAAGCATACCCTCGTTGGAAGGGGGAGGAGAAGGGGCGATCTTCCTTTCTTCAGACTTGGTGTCTTTTTTCCACGACCTACGAGCATAAGTGTTATTTGGTCTTCCAGCACCACTACCTGTCACAGTATTATTAATTAAGTGTGTATATGTCAAAACCAGAAACATCAGGAGTCTCATCACTACATGACATCAGAGTCAATAACAGATACATCAATGTTGTGTCGTAAGAAGCAATAATGAGAGTCTGATTAAATAAGACTGCAGATGCAATATACGAAATACAAAATCCTTGATCTATACAAAAACTGTCACAAAGACCAGAATCGCCAGATAGACCAATATTATTTGTTGGACAAGTTTTCTTAGAACTATGATAATCATCATTCTATTTTCTGGTATATATATATATATATCAATAATGTCGAAACCAAAACTGGTCGTGGCATTACCAAAAACAGTCGTTCATCAAAAGAACAGAACCCAATGAAATTCTTGACAAACATAAGAAACAAAGAATCCAAATATCTTACCATGTGAATACTTTGATCCTCTGACCTTGCTTCCTGTTTTTGTGTTAACAAAAAACAAATAGGCGAGCAAAAATCAAGCAAATTGACCTATATATGATAATCGCAGCAACAAATACTACTTGGTGAATCAGCTCAATATGTATATATATGCAATATAAAGACTCGGACACAAACACTGACTCAAAAATTGAAGAGTGCTATACTCTGAGACGGAGTGAAGCAAAAGACGAAATTGTACTACCTAAACCGCATAAGGCGCATAAGGCGCAGAGAAGATAGAGCAGCATACCACCACGCGTATCCTTCTTTTCACCTATCGCCGGCGATTTGGGAGCACGACGCCTTCTGCTACCAAACATCGCTGCCAAATCACCATTCTTGATTCTTCTGGGCCTAATGTTTGTTCCGTTTATCAGTTTCTTTATGGCAAGCTTTTCAGGGACTAGATAATTAATTAAAAAAATTCATCAAAATTTTGAATTGTCCAAAACGCCCTTTATTAGTTGAGGTGCTTGGAGAATATATATATACCCAAATTAGTAGTATCAGTTCAAATAAGGGCAAATCTATTTTTTGTTCTCTTAAAATTAAATATTTAATTAAAAAAAGAAAACGAAAAACCCATACCAAAATAGTAATATCAATCGATTTGTGTCAAAGTTTATTCCTCTCAGGAAAATGATTCTTATCTCAAGAATGTTTGGTTTTCCTACGACCAATTGGATTGTATTTGGCAATCAACAAAAAAAAAAAATTGGTTTCTATTTGGGGTGCCTATGTATAGGAACTGATACAATATATCTATATGAATGAAAATTAAACTTACTCATGAGTAATGACCAAATCATTTAAAAGGGTACATGACTTTTTTTCAATAGATGTCTTTAGGAATTGATGTCTCTTTCAAGTTTGAAGAAGATAAGTGAACGGATATGATGGTTCACTTGGTGTTCTATATAAATTCATAAATCATATCTCCTCGAGGATCAAGAGAGAATCATCCATAAGTTCTTTCTCATTTCTCTACAAGTACAATTTATGGTTCGTTAAAGTCCAAAATTGTGGTGCTTCAATTTTGGATCATCGATTGTTATATTCTACAAGGCGGATATGTCTCTAGTAAATTGCATTTTTGCATGCCTCAATCGGAAAATCAAGTCATTTTCTTTTCCTTATACTTCTTTTATATGATTCATACACTATTGCGCTCCTTATTCTTAATAAAATAAGGGCAAATCTATTTTTCGTGGGCACAATCCAAGGGCACGACCATGTGTTTGCCTCAAAAATCGTCTCGGCCTAAAAGAGAGGCCGAGGGACTTAAAACGTAATCGTCCTTCTAATCTGCGCCGGCGTGCCAACTCGCAGCCTGTTGGCCAAGTGAGGTTTTGATTAATTTTGCGCTTGATCTGACTTCTTCCAAGCGATTGTAGGCCGAGGAAGGAACTGTCTCGGCCTTTGTGTTCTCTTGCCTATGTTGCAAGGACTTTCGGCGTTTTCACCAATGTTGCTCCTCTTTTTTTGTGATTTTTGTATGAGTTTGCGAGGAGTAAAGTGCGAAAAGTAAAAGAACAAGAATCTAAAAGCGAAAATTTAAATTGCATGAAACGTAAATTGCGATAAATTAAAGTGCATGAATTTAAAGACGCGGAAGAGAAATTGCATGAAAGTAAAGTGCAGAATGTAAAGAAAGCGATAAAATGCGGAATGTAAAGAAAACAAATAAAAAGAAGAAGAAAACTATACTAGAACATGGATAAAAAGATTGATATTGTAAAGAATTCGTAGAGAATTTGAAGTGTTTGAGATTGTATTGAAGTGTGTGTGTTGGTCGGGGACCTTTTACAATGAGATATACGCATCCTATTTATACTATTACAAACACAACAATTAGGAAGGAGATTACAATTAAATTAGATAAATATTTCGGTCTTAATGACCGAATCAAAGATATGCTTCTTATTGTTTTCTCCTTGATCACACGTTTATTTTTTTCTTCTTGGGGCTTCGTTGGAATTGATTTGCTAATTATCTTGAAATTTTGGTCTTCAATTCTTCCCATTAGCCATAATGTTAGTTTGTTGCCATATATCGCCGTTGCTTCAATATTTGGTATGTAATGGTTTTAATACTAAATAATGAATCTCGGCAAATCTTAATAATGGTGATGATAATTATACGAAATAATCGTAATAATTATCATTAAATGTTGTAATATTCCTCACAATCAACGAATTCGGCCTAGTAGCCGATGTGTAAAAAATAGGTACAAACACCATGATGTCAGAGAAGCCATCATAGTCGTTCAACAAGATCATCACCCTCTGAATAGCCTAAGGGCCGCCACGCTTCACCCGATTCGCATCTTGGACACTTGAGAAGGTAAATAAGAAGCGGTCTCCGCACGTTTGAACCTCCACAGGTCTCGATAATCTCCTAATCGAGCAAACTGGCTCCGGAATGAATCAACGATCACTGCACGGGCAGTGTTGAGGCATCCCACAAGGTAAAATCGGGGAGCCACAAACTCACTTTTGGGACAACGAATGTTTCCCAAATCTAGTGGTTCTTCATGGTTAAGAGAGAGCTTTAAGATGAGTCGTATGGAAGCAGCAGAAGCCGGTAACCATGGATGCAGTGCAGCGCTGTTCGACTTTGTTACAAAACCCTAACCCTAGGAGAGAGCTTTTCTAAAGCCGCGGGATAAATCTAGCAAGGAACAAGTCTTGTTTGCTTCAAACTTTGTGGGAATGGATATGGGGAATAGAGGGAAAATTAAAAGTGAAGGCAGGCTAGCAAGCTAGCAATACTCAATCCTATCAGGGTCACTCGCAATTGTCTATGTTAGTACATGTAACATTAACAGCCGATTGAATGATTCGTCGTTTATCTTCTAATCCAAGTAATGATTCTTGAAACGAGTATATAGATTTGTACAAACCCCTACTCATGTGACGAAGAAACTTGATTTGTTATGACTTATATATAACGTACAGTATTTACAAACTTGACATTGGATGCTTGATTTGTAACCAAACTATTGGGTTAAGAACTATATGAGCATCACATCATTTGAGTCGTATCCTTTAAAATGAGAAACTCTGCAGTCTGCACCTGTTCAAAAAAAAAAAAAAAAAAAAAAAATGAGAAACCCTGCTCTTCACCTTAAACATTATCACAGCGGCCATCACAACAAAGCAGCAATCCCTCAACTTTCCCTCGTTACCATCCCCTGTTCTCGAATCACAAAACTCGTGTCTCCGAATCCAAACTCTCCAAACCTAAAGGCTTGCATTAGTCAATCTCTTACATCTAGGCATTTTAGACGAACCCATTTTGTTCTTCAAGGGAACTGATGCTCAGATTCTCGCATTTGGCTTTCCACAAGATGTTTTCCTTGCCAATCTTCTTTAATCGTTCAAGAAATTTGGGTCCGTTGTTTATGCACGGAAAGCTGTTTGATAGAATGTCTGAGAGGAACTCAAGGTGCCCAGGTTTTTGATCAGAAGTTTTTATGGGTACTTCTTAATTGATTTTTAAGTAAAACTGCGGCACCTTGCATATCCAGGTCGGTATTTATGGATGGGCAACATATATTACTTGCACTGTGAATGTAGATGGTGAAGAGTTGCACTGTAACCCTGAATGAGATAGGAGTCTAGCTATACATCAATAACTGACTGAGATAGGAATCATAGGCTAAAAACTTAAGAGAAAATGCCCAAATGCACAAAAATATGATATCCAAAGCACATTTCAATGCAAACCTTTTCCGTGAGCCAACTCCAAATTCTTAAGAAAAATACTTTTCTATCCTCCTTACCCTTATTGAACTAACCTATCTATCTCCTTTAACTCACCCCGATCTGAAACTTATCTCACCCCTCTCTCTCTCTCTCTCACCCCGTTTATCTCTTCCTCCTGGACGACGCAACGACGCCGCCGAAGCCTTAGCGCCGACGCCGACGCAGCCTCGATGCTTCAACGACGCCAACGCTTCCCGATGTTGGCAAACGCTTTCAGTCGGAGCTTTCACTCCTCCGCTCCTCGTCTCTACTCCGCCAGCAGCGCCGCTCAGGTCTTCGAATCTTCAATTTCTGATTCATTTTGATCGGTTTTTGAGATTGATTTGTGAAACTAAAATCGGGAGTGTGTGAAATTGGGGCGGGGGAGTTCACTGAGATGGCGTGGGAGGGCATAAGTGGGGCAGTTGAGGCCGCTAGAGTTAGCAAGCAACAGGTGGTGGAATCTGAGCACTTGATGAAAGCGTTATTGGAGCAGAAGGATGGTTTGGCCAGGCATATCTTCACCAAGGCTGGTCTGGACAACACTAGTGTTCTCCATTGTTTATTTCAGACTATTGATTTTGCAATTTCAAATTCATTTGTTTGTAAACGAGGGATTGAACTGTGTTGTTGTGCTTCTAGGTGATGGGTGGCACCAGGGGACCTAGTAAACTAAGTCAGTAACTCTATTTTTTTTTTTGGTATCTTCTTTTTTATTACAGGGGGCTAGTAAACTAAGTCAGTAACTCTACTTTTTTTTTTTTTTGTATTTCTTCTTTTTTAATACATTAAGCTGAAATAAGTTGATTATTAAAGGTCAGTAACTGATTATTGGGAGTAAGTAACCGATTATTGAGGGTCAGTAACCAAGTTATTAGGGGTCAGTAACTGATTATTAGGGGTCAGTAACCAAGTTGTTCGGGTCAGAAACCAAGTTATTGGGGGTCAGTAACTGAGTCCAGTAACTGATTATTGGGGGTCAGTAACCAAGTTATTAGGGATTAGTAACTGAGTTACCGGTGACTGAAATCCGGCGACTAGAAAAAATCTGAGTTAGGGGTCAATAACCGGCGACTGAAAAAATTCCGATAACCGGTGACCGGTGATTGGAGTCCGGCGATTGGTGACCGGAGTCCGGTGAGGTTCCAGCAAAATCTTCACTCTTTCACTTTCTCTCTCCTTATACATGTTGAGGTGTTAAGGGTAAAATTGTCTTAAAAATATACAAAAATTATTATTTTATTATGACTTTAATATAGATTTGTATATTTGGGCACAAATAAAAACATCTTATATTGGAATGGGTAATAAGGGGTTTAAATTAGTACTAAATGGGCATTTTCCCAAAAATTAATATCATTAGCTAGAAATTTATGGATAATTGGCTTAGTGCATAGGGCAATAATGTAAGTTGAAACCACATGGCGCTAAGAATCATCCTTGCATCTTCCGTCGCTCATTGACAGAAGCAGAGCTGGATCATAGAAATCATAAAACTAAAGATAGAGCAATTGTGTATAATTAGATCACATAGCTCTCTCTTTTTCGGCCGAAGAATCTTCCTTTGACAGACCCAATGTGCAATTCTGTTTTACATAACTAATTGCTCAAGTGCTCAAGGCTCGATTTTGACAACAGATCAGCCTTACTCCAACTGATTATCTTCATACATGTTTTGCCATTACTATTCTTGTTGTTTGGGTTTTCAATCATTGATCTGGACAGTTTAAGTGAGTTGAATACATTGAAGATAATTGGGGGAATCCAACTATGGATTGAAGAAACTTTTATTAAGTTACAAGTCTAACAATAAAAAGCTATTGATTCTTGATCACCAAAAAGAACTGAATATCAAAATTATTGGATATGGTCTGTTATTGGGTTTTGGCATGTGGCAGAGAGAACTAGCTAGGTATGAGAAAAGTGATTGTAATTTATCGAGTGTGAACTGGGAGATGTGAAATTCTTAATAAAGGAATTTAGCATTGAAGTTTTGGCCTTCTCACAAACCCATGGGATATGGTTGTTGTACAAAGAATATATGACTGTTAAACTGAGATGCATTATGGTATATGTTGACTTGCCTTTCCATTTTACTAGGATATGAATAACCAAACATATGAACTGTGGGAAGGCTTTGTCTAATACTCAGATTTTTTCCTCTGCCCAAATTGAAGCTCTAGCTGGAAGAGCTGCTTGCAATCTGATTTTGGAGCAAGGATATTCTCCGGTTAGTTTCGAATCAGACTATATTCGCTATGCAATCAATCCATGATTCTAATATTCATCTGAGAGTGGTTTCTGAGGATGTCCTTCATCTCTTCTCTCAATTGCCTGGCAGTTCTTTCACCCATCTTATTTATAGGGAGGGGAATTATGCCGCTCACTCCCTTGCCCGTTGGGCTATATGTAGCTTGAGCCTTTGTTTCACCCTCGAGCATATACTTCACTCCTTCTCTGATGAATTTCATCACCATTGTTTCAAAATTCCAGGTTATGTCTCCCATAGTTTTCAACCAAGCTGACCCTAGCACCACTTCACAGCCTGAAACTTGTAGAACATAGATTTCTCCTGGAAATACATACTTCCCTAACTGTAATTCAGTTGTCACCTGCCCTCTAGTCTACATAATGGCTCCACTGGCCAACCTGACATTCAAAGGCTTAATTTCCCTAATTTTGGACTAGTATTTTTTTTAGCAAAGCAGGATGGATGAATTTATGAGATGTTCCTGTGTCTATGAGGATGTGAATTTTCTTGTGATTGAACTCTCCTTTTACTAGCATAGTATCATAATCGTCCAAACGTCCTAAGATATGTAGTTGTACCTCAGAGGTATCTTCATTGTTAATACACAGCCAAGAACGTTTGGCAATGCCGAGAATGTGGCGTGATCACCCGGTCACCGGAGACCATTCCGGGTAAAACAACACCGGCAAGCCAGCCGCAGGCACTCAAAGAGTGAAGGTCCAGCAACAATGCACTTGTTTGAACCACTTCACAACTACTAAACACTCCCGAAAGGGAAGAGACTGAACAACACTATGAAAGCAGTCCAACATCGGAAGTTAACGACAGAACCCCCAATACTAGCCTATAAAACAGGCACAAATTCTCAAAAGAGTAAGGATCATTATTCCTCACATACTCCCGTACTATACAAGTAGCAATCAGACGTTGACTTAAGCATCGGAGAGTCGAAGACTGGGTCACCCTAGTCCCGACTCCTGACGCGGTGGTACTTGTGCAGCCACATGAATTGGAGTCAAAGGATTCGACCTCCTGTCCCGAGATCACGGAAAGAGGTAGAAACAATTGTTGCTAGAAGGAGGGCCCTCTTGTGAATAGTGGAAATAGTGGATGACCAGAATGAACCTGGGACCCGACTGGAAAAAGAATTATTCCAATCCGGTGATGTATCCCTTAACCAAGCCACCGCAACCGGGGCCCCAATTACCCATACAAACGCCGCCACAGCCCTAGAAATCCTAAAAAAAGACTTCCACTCATTCCGGGAGCAAGTAGTTAAGGAAAAGGCAGACGCGTATCGGGTACGCATCGCTGAGTTAGAAAAGGAACAATTCCTACTCCGGGCCATACTGGATCACCGCAACGCCTATAATGATACCCTGAAACGAGCGGCAAGGGTCACTAGCACCCCGGACCCCATTTTGACATCCCTTTTCACAAGCAAAGGGCATAACAGTTCTATAGTCCCAGGAGGCCCCAACCAAATCATCTACATAACTTATCCACTTACTCACCCATCCTTTCCACTCCCAGCCCCCCAACCATCTACGGTTCCTAATGAATCCATTCCCCTTACAAACCAGCCCGACCAATCTGATCCACCCGCCCCCAATCCCAATTCCACTTGCACTGCAAACCCACCACTCGACATGCAAACCCGACTCCTCCTTCAGCTCAGCAATTCTATCACTCAGTTGGCCTCGCGAATCGAAGGCGTTGAGAGTCGCGGGAGTCAGCGACCCCTGTTCACATGGTATGGACATCGTCCAAGCCCCTTCACGCCACGGGTACAAATGGAAACACGACCACCCGAGGCCAAACCCTTCAAAGTGGACAAGTATAAGGGCACCGGGGACCCTCACCTTCACCTTGAAATATTCCTTTCGTTATGCAGCTCCACTCGGTACACAGATGCCATGGCTTGTCATGCCTTCCAAGAAACCCTCTTAGATGAAGCACTCAGTTAGTTCCTTAACCTGCCACCCAACTCCATTGATAATTTTGATCAACTCTCGGAACGCTTCCTCAACCGTTTCATACTCCATGCCAGCATTTACCGAAGTGTGGATGCCTTATTTCACATCAAGCAAAAGGAAGGGGAAGGACTCCACGAATTATTGTCCCGGTGTTAATCAGCCACGGCACGCTGTCACAACTTGGAGCCCCGAGTTGCCGAACAAGCTTTTCGCCAAGCCTTGCTTCCCGGCAACTGCCTAATGGAGATTAATAGGAACCCTCCCGGGTCATATGATGCCTTAATGGACTTTGTTGTCCGATGGGCACGTGCGGAGTTTGCAACATTTGGACATTCCCATCCTGCCACCCCATTAGCAACTCCCAGCCCCACCCCCAAAGCAACAATCCCAGCAGAAGTATGAGCATTATGACAGAGGACAAGACAAGGGCAAACAACACGGTAGCTCCCAGGACAACAACCAGGGACGTGGTTCAAACCGCCGCCACAACGGGCAACGAGGACGTGACCATCCTTATCGGTCTCGAGAGCAAAGCCCCCAGCAGCAGCAGCGTCGCTCCTCCCCGCCACCCCGTTATGAGGTCCACACTACCTTGACAACTACATACGTAGATATATGGGCCAAGCATAAAGAACTCATCCCCCGCCACCTAAAAGAAAGTATCCAAAAAAGCCTCAGCGGGCAGCAGGGAACAAGTATTGTGCTTATCATGAGGACAATGGCCACACCACTGAGATGTGCCATGGCCTCCGCAATGCAATAGAGCACTTAATTTGGAACAGGCAACTCCATCAGTGTTGCACTCCCGCAACAGGAGCTAACGCCATTGAGGTTCATGGCCAAATCCTAACCTTACATGGAGGAGACCCGCGACTTCCCCCTCGTCAACCTTCTGCAAAAAGGCAATGTACGAATCCTTTGGAAATTCATGAAATACACAGAGGAATCACCACTACCCCATCCACAGGTGATCAAGTGTCATTTTACAAACGAGAAGATACGATAAGTTGCCATCACAATGAGCCCTTCATAATCAATGTCCAAGTGGATCACTACAGGTGCCATAGAGCCCTTGTGGACACAGAAGCTGCAGTCAGTGTAATGTTTGCCGATTGCTACAGAGGGATCCGGCGTGACCGAGCTAAATTGTACAACAACCATGATCCTCTTGTCAGCTTCTCGAGAGAAATTGTGCAACCCTTAGGCTCAGACCGCTTGACAGTTTCCGTGGGAACTAATCTGTGTCGTTCATCCATCACGATACGCTTTCTCATAGTCGAGTGCCCCTCATCCTATAACCTCATTTTGGGTCGCGACATTATCTAGGGACTACAATGCTTCATTGCAGTTCACATGCTACTTATGAAAGTACCTACCCCGGGAGGCATACTCACAATCCAAGGGGATAGAGCAGCCATTGAGCATTGCCACCTTAATGTTATCCAGCAAGGGCGTAGCGACTATGAAATGTTGCCACTTAGCCCCTCGGAACCCATTGATGACCCCCGGGACGACCCTGACAGGAAAGAAAAGAAGAAACAAGTCCCAAGACCCAATCCAGCAGAAGATACAGAATGGGTTTCCCTGTCAACCAGTGCTCCCGAGAGGAAAGTCCGCATCGGCACTAACCTTGACCCGGAACTCCGCCAAAAGCTCATTACCTTCCTCAAGGATAAACAAGCAGTCTTTGCTCGGTCCTATGCTGACATGTCAGGCATTTCCTCTGATATCATTACACACAAGCTCAATATCCTCAAAGACTATCCCCTCGTCAAGCAGAAAAGGCGTGTCTTTAACCCGGAAAAGTATTGGGCTATCCAAGCCGAGGTCCAGCGGCTTAAAGAGATCAAGTTGATCCGAGAGGTCTCCTACCCAACATGGGTTTCCAGTGTTTTCATGGTTCCCAAACCCAATGGCAAATGGCGAATGTATGTTGACTACACCAACCTCAATAAAGTTTGCCCCATGGACAGCTTTCCCTTACCACGGATAGACCGGTTGGTCGATTCCACAGCTGGTTACAAAATGCTTAACTTTCTGGACGCCTGCTCGGGATATAATCAAATCAAAATGCATCCCACAGATTAGGAACACACTACTTTTGTTACAGACAAGAAACTATATTGTTACGGGATCATGCCTTTTGGACTCAAGAACGCATGGGCAACTTATCAAATGTTTGAAAAGGAAATTTGGGAGCTCATGGAAGTGTACGTGGATGACATGCTAGTTAAAAGTACGACAAATGTTGATCATATTGCTAACCTAGACAAAGTCTTCACAAAGCTCCTGACTCATGGGATGCGCCTCAACCCACAAAAGTGTATTTTGGTTGTTGGTGGCGGAAAATTTTTGGGTTTCATGGTCAGTGAAAGAGGGATTGAAGCTAACCTAGAAAAGATACAGGCCATACTTGATATGAATGTCCTGACTACCCGGAACGAGGTCCAATGCCTCACGGGACGCTTGGTAGCCTTGGCTCGGTTCATTTCCCTCCTCATGGATAAGTGCAACCCATTCTCCCATTTTTTCAATTGCTGAAAACTCAATATAAGGAAGACGTCATATGGGGCCCGGAACATGATGATGCCTTCAATAACATGAAAACCTATCTCATAGTAGTTCCTCTCCTATCAAAGACTATCCCGGGAGAAATATTGTACTTATATTTGATTGTTTCCGCTACAGCCATTAGCGTTGCTCTCACGCGCCATGAGCATGACAGTGAGCTCCCAGTATATTACTGGTGATGCGTTTCAATAAAGTACAAGATGTTCCTGAAGCTCTAAGTGAAAGTAAAGATATCCAGAAAAAAACGCCTTTGTTTGCTGGAGTTTACAAGTGCTAACCTTGAAGCTCTAATAGAAATGCATAAAAACAAATACTTTGAGCGGCCAACCAGAGGTAATATGACTGACTGTTTGCCTTTAGTGTTGTAGTCTATAATATTCAGATAGGTGATATATTATTACTCTTAATATTCTTTTTGCAGAGTGAATCGATTGTGGAGGATAACCAGAACTTCTTGAAAAGTGCTTGGATTAAGTTTCTAAGCTACTTTAGGTAATTACTCTTCTGATTGCTGTGATTCATTTATTGAATTCGTAAATTTCAAATTATAGGAAACTCATACTTAATGATTGTTGCAAACCCTTCGATATTAACGAATTCATTCCTTTGTTTTTGACTAGCTATATTGACTTGTATTCCAGTTTGATATATGCACATAATGTTTTCAAGGAATTGACAATCTGTATTCAAATTAATTTTGGTGCAGGTGAACATGGATTATTCATTGGATGAGACATTGGGATTAAAACCACAAGGTAATCTATGAATGTTAGTTTATTCAGCACTTATTATCGAAACTCTGCTTTTGTATAAGGTCTGAACCCAAATTTTGTTCTTCACCCCATCACCCAATTGAAGAAAAATAGCTGTTGCTGCACTCCATCTTTGCAGACCTGCTCCAATACTTGCATAAAAAGTGCTCACAAACATCAGATATGCAGAGGTTAAATTTGTGCATTTCAATCTCTGTTTGAGTAAAATCTGGCATGTGGGTGGTTAGAAAGATTCATGCTGTATAATGCATAAATCGGGATTCTTTTTTTATTTTTAGTTTATGGTTTAATAAATTGGGACCTGGAATTGAGAAATTGTAGCTCATCATGATTCCCGTTTCGACTTGTATTACATTGGTTTTGGTGCTTTGTGATAACTCTCTTTTTTTGACTATCGAAACAAGTTTCAGAAAAATACAGTTGGGATGGTTTGCATTGTGTGCAGAGCACTATTTGTGGTTCTGAGTTTGTAAGTAGGTAGTAGGGGATTCATGGGAAGAAGAGGTTTGAGGTTCCGTGAAATGACTCCATGCACACACTGTTCTGAGACGGTAGTGGTATTACAGTTAAGAAACATTATTAGCATGTCTATGAATTGTGAAACTGCTATTACTATTGGTTTTATTTTTCCTAAAAAAGAAAAACTGATTTCGATCAATTGTTGGTTCTCTGCTGGGAGAACTAAATTACAAGATCATCTGACCTACAGAGTCTGGTACTGATGGAAGATTAACAACAAATCTTTGAACTCGTTTGGTTTCTATTTTCTGAAAGCAAACTATGGATTTATTGGAGTTTTTTCATTATCAATTGGAGTTTTGTCACTCCTTATATTCTGCCAGTGAGGCTGGATTAGTTGATTCTTATTGCCTGTTCATCTTTGCTTTTGTACTTGTGCTAATTCTGTTTCTTTTTGTGTCTGGATTTTCCGATTTAGCTAGGACAAAATAAATAGCCAAAGGTTTTGTTTTATAACTGTTGACATTTTCAGTTTAAAACTTAGCAGATTCATTTTTGGTTAATATATTCATACAGAACTGTCTTTTGTTTTTCTTTTCTTTTTTCATACAGAACTGTCTTGCACACTCACAATTGCAGATGTATCTTTTGCATCCTTGATGTATCGAATGTCTGTTTAGAAGTTATATTTATTTATTTTTTTAAAAATTATGATTTTTTGTTCGAACAATGGAGTGAATGCAGGGTCTTTGTTTTTGTTTGAATACATCTGAGGTTAATGTCATTAATACTCTGAAACAGGTGCTTGGAGGAAGGAGCTTAGATGGTATTAATACTCTCAACTTGTAGTCAATCAAGTGGCAGGAGACTTCGAGGCCAACCAGAATAACCTGGGATCCTACAAAAGTCTAACAGGAGCCTTCCTGCAACACTTCATATCTTACAAACTCACAGAAATCCCCAGGGCCAAGAATTCAAAGGCAGACGCCCTCGCAAGACTCGTCACGGCTCCTCCCGAGTTCACGTCACCAGATGTGCACATAGAAGTCTTGGACAAGCCTAGCATCTCAAAAGCTTATTCAAAAATCTTTGCCCTCAAGACAACTAGCCAGCTCTCATGGATGGACCCAAATGTGGCCTTCCTTTCTAATGGTACCCTGCCCCAAGACAAAAGAGAAGCACAACGGTTGCGCCACAAGGCTTCATTCTACCTACTCCGAGACGGTAAGCTATATCGTCGTGGTCAGTATGGCATAAAGTGTTGAAATCATTTCATAGTGGTGTTTGTGGAAACCATGCGGGAGCTCGGAAACTCATGTTCAAAGCACTCAGAGCTGGGTATTACTGGCCAACATTAGAGCAGGATGCAAAAGCAATTGTCCAGGCATGCCTTCAATGCCACAAATTTGCCAATTTCGCTCATCACCCACCAGTGATGTTGTCTGTCATCATCTCCCCAGTCCCTTTCAGTCAGTGGGGACTCGATTTCGTGGGACGACTACCCACAGCCCCGGGACAACTCAAATTTGCAATAGTCATTGTAGACTACAACATGAAGTGGATAGAGGCTGAACCCCTCGCCATAATCACAACTGACAAGGTGATAAACTTCCTATGGCGTAACTTATACTGCCGGTTTGGGGTACCACAAGCCATCATCACAGATAATGGGACATAATTTGACAACAACACATTCAGGGAATTCCTGTCAAAACAAGGAACCGCAATCTTTTATGCTTCCCCAGCACACCCTCAGACCAACGGTCAGGTGGAAGCCATAAACAAACTCATCAAGCAAAACTTGAAGAAACGCCTGGAAGATGCCAAAGGGTTGTGGGCTGCCAAGCTCCCGGAAGTCCTTTGGACACTTCGTACCACCCCAACAACAGCCACAGGGGAATCTCCATACCTCTTGTCGTATGGCACCGAGGCAGTGATTCCTGTAGAAATGGAGGTCCCGAGTGAACGTGTCACAACATACGATCCAAGATGAACGTCACAAGGTTACGACTTAACATTGACCTCCTGGAAGAGCGCTGGGACAGAGCACACCTCAAGAATGTCAACAAGAAGCAGAAGATTGCTCAACACTACAACAATAAAGTCGTCCCCCGCCCCCTGAAAGTAAGTGATTGGGTCATGAAGGAAGTCATTCCCCACCCCACTGGACTCAAAGCAAAGTGGGAAGGCCCATTTGAGATAGTTAATGCCCCAGGACCAACTACATTCTATCTCCGCGACATTGATGGTCAAGTACTACCCCGCCCCTGGAATGCTTGCCACCTCCACCTCTACCCTGTTTAAATTATCAGCCCCGAGAGTCGGCACAGTAGCTAGCACTTCATCATTGTGTACTTCAGCCCGTTAGCGGCTCAAATCAAATGTACACTTTGCCCGTTAGCGGCCTATCCTAAATGAAGATGCTATATTTGCTTTCCAAAAATTTTCTAACATACCGTCCAAGAACACGGAACAAAAAAAAAGCAGAGGTGAGCCACAAACGAACACATTCATTTAAATGAAAAGGCAATGACGCCAAGTACCAGCCTGGACTCCCATGCAATTCATAAGCTACAAATTGTTCAAATGACTAACCACGCCACCAACATTGTTTCAAAAGCAAACACAAACTGAAAACTAACAAAATAGCAAATTACAAAATCAAAATGATCATTTCTCCCCGGAGGACATGCCACTAAACTTGTTCACACTCCCGCCACTCCTCGAGCCGCTACCACGTCCGCGACTTTGGCTTATGTTCACCGACACCCTTCGGCCATACACATGCGTAGATCGTTCACGAGATGCTGGGAGAGGCCTCACAGACACATTAGGGCGTACAAGCAAACTCAGCTGGAATCTTTTGCACTTCAGAACGCGGGGGTGCCACAAGCCCAGGTGCTCAAGGGTCAATGGGCTGAACAACAGAAGATGCGACCTGCGACACCACCACTTGAGAGGAAGGGGACCCCTTAGGACGGGGACCCCTTAGGGGAGAAGCAGCAACCACCTCAAGTGGCCGAGACGTGCCCACAACAAGAACTTCCTTTGGCACGGCAGAGGATGTAGAAAGCCAGGCCACGTGCTGCTTAGCCAACGATCGCGAGATCTCGACTTGCTTCCTCTGCTCCGGCGTCACCTGCTCTCAGGCCTTCTTCGCAGCATCCCTCTCGGCATACCACTTACGCACTGTGGCTTCATTTATCCAGCCGGCCTGACAGCCAATCTTGCTTAGCTCATTCTGCCCTCGATTATAAGCACTCCTCAACTATTGCTTATATAGGTCACTCTCCCGGAACACCCTTTCTCCAACCCCGGTAGCCCTCCCACACTTGGCCTTCCAAACACTCTCTTACTCAGCCAAGGCCTGCGTCAACCTCGCCACCTCAGCTTCCAAAGACACCACCTTGGCAGCGGCCACCTCCCTAGCTTCCACTTGCTTGTTCTTCTCCTGCACAGCCTCCTTTAACTCAGCAACCTCCTTCCCGGATGCAACAACTTGGTCCCGGAAAGCAGCAACGTCCTGCTCCAGCTGCTCAAGACGCTACGAGAGGGCGGGGTTGTTCTATTCCGCTTCCTTCAACTGCTGGCATTTAGCCTCAGCATCCTCTTGCAAGTGAATAACAGCCCTCTCACTTGTAGCATACATCAGCAGCGTAGCCTGCAGACAACACCAAACCATAAACAGAGAGACAGAAAACGAAGAACAAATTGAACATTATGCACGCTTACCCGAGTTAATTTCTCCTTGGCGAGAGCTACGCCATCCAAGGGATCAACCTCTTCCAAGGCATGGATGTCGCAAGAGCGGTGACGTATGTCGTACGCCATCTGTGATAAGTAAGGTTGCACCTCCCCTGTCCCCTCCAGTGCCTGGGTGATCTCAACCAGGCTTCCAGAGCTCCCAGAACGCTTTTTCTTGCGGGATCTCTTTGGTTGACCTTCACGTGACGACTCGACCCTCTCCTTCCTCTTCCGAGTCCTCGTCACGACAACCTCTTTTGACCCTTGCACAATGGGTTCCACCTCCTCAATCACCAAGTCCTCACCGCCAGTTTAAGGACCACCTACATTCCCCAAAGACATATCTTCCACTCCTATTGGCTCCGAGACTAGCTCCTCCTCCACTGGAACCTGCTCATGATAGTCCACATGGTCGCCACCCTCGGTCTTAGTGACCTCGTCACCCACTTCTTGGTCACCCAAACCCATTGCTTTTGCCACCAAGGGAGACAAATAGGCATAGTCCTCATCCATCAACTTCAATCTCACAAAATCATCTTCCCCCTCCTCAAACTCAGCTTCTTTCCCTTCGCCAGTCTCTAAGTCGATGTCGTACCACTTGACATGGTCAGCCTCGACATGCAACCCATCTCGTACGTCTTCGTCAGAGACCCTGTCATAGAGACCTTCTTCCATGACCCACCATCCCGAGGCATCGTCACTACACCAGACAAAAAGTAAAGGTCAAACACAGATAAGAAAACACAAAATGTGAAAACATTCAAAACAAAAATACAGACCCGGGACCCGGGCATAACCGAAATGACTATATATGCCAAAGCGGCATATCCGGTAGGAGCTCTTAGACTCAAATTCCCATAGCACCCGGCGTATATGACGCTCCATCAGCTCGGTTAGCTTATACTCTTGAGGCACTACACAAAGTCAGAAGTCAGCAGGGGCAGTACAGTACAAACAATAACAAAGCATGAGACAAAATACACGGTATCTATTTTTTGAAAGGCTCCGGGAACAAGGAACGGATGTCCATGCCACTCCTGCCACTGCCCCCCAACAAGGAAGCACTTCTGACGCTAACTCTCGTTAGTAGACGTGGGCAAATCTTCTACAAGTATCTTGAACTTCCCCCAGGACTTCAAAGTCACACAACCTCGGCTGCCCTTCTTAGCACAATACGCCATGTGCCAACAGGCGTTGAACTCTTCAAAACAGGGGAATTCCTGTCTCAATAAGCAGAATAACACCCATATCCCCAATATTTGCCTCAGCATGTTAGGGGTCACCTGCCCCAGGGCAATATGTAGACATGCCAGCGTATACTGAACGAAGGGAGGCAGCGGGAACATCAACCCACACCTCAGCTGATACTCGTATACTAAGGTAAAGTCATCTGGAGGAGCCCAAAACTTAACATTCTTGGAAAGGGGACGTAATAACACCTCATTAGGAATCCCCCAATTTTCCCTAAGAGCTACCAACTCTGACGACGTCATACTCTCGCCAAGAGGATCCCATAACGAGTCGTCAGCCTCCCGAGATTTCGCCATACTAAACTCTTCTACCTCCTGGAATAAAGGGTCAGATGAGGACACGTGAGACCCAGCATCCGTAACAAGAATGCCCTCCCCTAAGTCAAGTGCAACCTCCATCATAAGATTAACTAAATCCTCCTCCCACCGGTGCAAGGTGTCCGAATCAGGATCAGGCGAGCTAGAGACAACCACAATCTCCTCGCTGGACACCCACACCGGGTCTGTCATACCCTACATCCTCACGAGTTAGACTCTCGCCACCTTAACCCTTACTAGCCCGATAGTCACCCCCCAATCCCTTAACCCAGAACCAACCCAAAAAAAAAAAAACGCAAGAAATGCGAAAATCATACCAAAAAACTCCTACCAATCCAAACACAAAATGAAAGCAGAACCCAGAATAGGAATTGAAAACTTCATACCTTGAATACGCGGGTAAGCATAATGGCAGTGACGCTGGTTGCAAACAGCAGAGCACTTGCACCCAACTGATCGAGGATGAAATTGGACGTTCCCCAGGTTCGATTCCACAGTTCGTCGAAACGCCCTTATAAACACTTGAAAACTGCTCCTTCAGCCCTAACCCCTCTTTTCAAAATGCAAACTCCCTCCTTTGTGTCCTCCAGGTCTATTTATAGATACCCAAATCAACCACGACCGTCCAGATCTTCCTCACCTCGACAGTCAGGGAGAATCCACGTCGCCCACGAACAAAACGTGCGTTGCAACGCGCCCCACGATCTCACGCACGCGCGTTAATTGCACGAGCCGTTACAACTTTAATGACGTCATAAATGACCACGTGTCCCTCATAAACTGGCAATTTATGACACCCGTGAGATATGACCACAGAATTGTATCGGGCTCTCGGAACATAACCCCAGCCTCCAACTCCCGGGTAAGACACATTCTCGACACAACTTGAGAATAACTCCCCACCCAAGAGCTCTCTCGGACTGGGGACTTGTTAATACACAGCCAAGAACTCTTGGCAATGCCGAGAATATGGCGTGATCACCCGGTCACCGGAGACCATTCCGGGTAAACAACACCGGCAAGCCAGCCATAGGCACTCAAAGAGTGAAGGTCCAGCAAAAATGCACTTGCTCGAACCACTTCACAACTGCTAAACACCCCTGAAAGGGGAGAGACTGAACATCACTATGAAAACAATCCCACATCAAAAGCTAACGACACAACCCCCAATACTAGCCTATAAAACAGGCACAAATTCCCAAAAGAGTAAGGATCACTATTCCTCCCATACTTCCGTACTATAGAAGTAGCAATCAGACGCTGACTTAAGCATCGGAGAGTCGAAGACTGGGCCACCTCAGTCCTAACTTCTGACGCGGTGTTACTTGTGCAGCTATAGGAATTGGAGTCAAAGGATTCGACCTCTTGTCCCGAGATCACAGAAAGAGGTAGAAACATTCATCATCTCCTTCGATCACACTGTCATCATTCACAACTTAAGGTGTCTCTGGTGTCACTCCTTCATCTTGCAGAAGTTCAATGACCATCAGTTGACCTTGCCCTTTTCTATAGTTGTGACCTGGCCGAAAAATTTCGTCAAAGAAAAAGCATTGATTCCTAGCCCTTCTCTCCTGAAATTCTACTTGACTCAGTCTTCTGTTCCCATTTTACCTTAGTGCAGCTGCATTGTTACCTTGCCCTCCATTTGAACCTGAAAGGGTTTGACGTTTAGCTTGTTGCTGGTAAAATTGGCATTCCTTCTACTCAACTGACTCGATCTTTGTGCATCCCTAATATTCAGTTCCTTCTCCTCAAAGATTTTTGCTAATTCACATGCTTCATAGAGAGATTTGGGTTTTAGGGTTTTAACATCTTCTCTAATTCCACTTTTCAAACCCCCAATAAAGAAGCACATGAGCAACTGTTGTGAAAACCCTGGAGCCCTCCTTGACAGCTTAGTAAACTGTCCCATGTAATCTTCTACACTCCCAGTTTGTGACATTCTTCCCAAAGCAGCTTGATGATCAATGACATTGTATCCCCCAAACTCCCTCATTAACAAATCAGTGAGTCCTTGCCAAATCTGAGGAAATTCATGTCCAAACATGTACCACCTATCTGAAGTTGTTTCTGTCAAATGCATGACTCCCACGGTTAACTTCTTGTCCTCAGGAATTTAGTAAAAATTGAAAAACTGTACAGCCTTATTTAACCATTCAACAGGATCTCCTCCACTGAAACTGGCAAACTCAAGTCTCACCTGTTTCATGGAAGGTAGTGAAGGATCAAAACTGATTTGTTGGTGTATGTATGGTGATGGTGTTTGGTTGGGGTTTGTATGTTGTAGCATGGTGTTATGAACTGTGTGTGTATTGGGATTAACATATGGGGTGTGTGGTGGGGTAGCTTGCAACCAAGCACCATTAGATGATTGAGCACCGAAAATTGGATGAGGTGGGAGATATTGTTTGACACCAATGGATGAGTTGGTGCTGTGTATGAACTGTGATAAGGTCCAGTTGACAAAAATGGAGGTTGGAATATGTATGAACTGGAATAGGGACCAGTTGACAAAATGGAGTATGTGCTTAAGAGCCAACGTTAAAAAAGTGTGGCACAGAGGGATCAACAATGCTAGTAGGAGATGTAGGTGCAAAACCCACAGTACTATGACCAGAATTAGTACTCATGTTTGTAACACGAAATGGACCTGTTATATAATAAAATAGATTAGCCCCAAAATTGGTATGCTGGTAGTAGTTTTTTGTAAGAGGTTTAGAGTGAACTTCTCTTGTACCTCCCAGACTCTTGCTAGCATTCACATCAGTATAAGGCACAGTTGACCTAATTACTTTTGAACGAGCAATCACATTAGGGTCAGCTACCTCTTTAGTAACATTAACAAATGCAGTAGTAACCGTAGAATTAAGCCCCAAAATCACTTCATGGTGTTGTACTTCACGAAACGATAACCTTTTAGAATCAGAAGAAGGTGGTTTCGAAGTTCTTCCGTGTGCTAAAGATGGTGCGAAGTCGTCGAGGTGGCTACTATAGACGCTTTCGCTGACAAATGTTCCAGTGTCACCAAATTTGGGACTGCAGCTACACCGCTCACCTCCTGCAAGGACCCAAAACTAATTTGAGCCAATGTGGTTGCTGGAGCTCTATTTCCAGCTAGATCCACTCCAGGAGCTGCAGTGCTGGTCTTCGCTTCTAGTAAGAGCAGACGCATCTCAACTATCAACTTCGCCTTGATGGTGGCTACAGAGCGTTGCACCTCCTCTAGCGACCCTTGCATCATGGTCACTGAGTCTTGCATCACCAGTATTTGCGCAGCTGTCTCATCTCAATAAATCTGAAATTCATATTCAAGTTGGTGGGATGATTCAGCTCCGGGGTGAGGCTGAGTTGTAGATGCTCCTCCACCGCCCCCCTCCCTTCTTGTTAGCCATGGCCTCCAAATCGGAGGCTCTGATACCAGATTGTTAGGGTGCAAACCCTAACTCTCCATATTAAGATTGGAAAGAACGAGAAATGAAGAAAATGCAAATAAAATTAATTGAAGTAATAAAAGCTTGATTAATTTTTTTTTTCTTCAATACTTGGACTTTGTCATGTGGGACGCGTGTCAAACTGACACTGGACCTTACAACTCATTTCAGCCAACCTGACAAAACTATCAAAACGTTGCGTTCTAACTTAAATGAGATAAAACTAAGTACAAAGCTCTCCTACTTGAACTAGGATAGATAGAAATTGTAGATGTAACAAGCCCGTCCTCTACCTCGTCTTGGAGTACCTCGACACCAATCTCAAGAAGTTCATCGATTTCTACCGGAAGGGCCCTAATCCGGGGCCGCTGGCGCCAGCGATGGTCCAGAGCTTTCTGTTTCAGCTATGTAAGGGAGTCACGCACTGTCACTTGCACGGCGTGCTTCACTGCGATTTGAAGCCGCAAAATTTGTTGTTGGATAAGGATAGAGGGATTTTGAAGATTGCGGATCTCGGATTGGGGAGAGCGTTCACTGTGCCGCTCAAGAGCTATACGCATGAGATTGTGACTTGTTGGCAAAATTTCCGTTCTACCCTTCCGGTCAATTACTGTAGCGTCTTGAAATTACGGAACTACCCCTTTGTTAACGTCTCCGTCTGGAGTACCAGTTTTCACTATCTAACTGTTGCAATGTCTGAAGCTGCAAACATCTCCCACGGTGGAAGTCCCACCTTTGTTAATTATGAACCATAACATGTTTTTTTGCAATTATCTCTTAAATCCATTGCGTTGCATGATCACTACTATATTTCTCTTCAAAATGATTATTTTCTTAATCCTCTTTAAAACCCAAGCTTTACACCTTTTTGGTATGTTCTTGGACTTGAAGCAACCGAGTGATCTCAACTCGGTGCCTGTGGGATGAATTGATTCACACCCCAAGTCAACGGCTCAAAACATGCTTCCTTCTCTGAACTATTAATGATCTCAGTATTATACTCATGTATTACTTAGAAAGTCATTTCCTAAACAAAAAGAAATCAAATACAAATCTCCTTATACTAATGAGAGACCTCCCTGGACCTATGTTTCAGATATAATACCATAAAAAAGAGAAGATTGTCTATCAAATTAGCTGTTCTATTTCCGGCGCTGCTTTCTTCATATGCTTTCTATGTATATGCATCCATTTTTCAGTTACTTAAAACCCACAACACCAAGCATATATCCCTTGTATATGTATCAAACCTAGCATGCATGTATATGTACACATAAACCTGCTTATAAATACCCAGAAGCCCTAGCTAGCTTCTTCATCAACTCCTTCCACCAACATCCATTCTACTTCTTTCTTCTCTAGTTAATCTACTCTCCCTAATCTCTCCTAGTGTTATTAACTCTAGCTTCCTCTTTTTATTCCCTCTCAGGCAGAAATCAAAAAACAAAGAAGGAAAATGAATAAGCTTACAAGTTGTTTTGCGATAGTTGTGTTCATTTCTCTACATATTCTATACCAATCATCTGCCTCTGGTGATCAGAACAGTACAAGTACATATAATGTTCTCAAGTTTGGAGCTAAGCGCAATGGTGTAACCGACTCAACCCAAGCTTTTCTCGAAACCTGGTCTGCAGCATGTGGCACCTCTTCAGATTCCAGTGAAATATATGTACCAAAGGGGAGGTATTTGCTTGGCGCTATGGCCTTCAAAGGTGACTGCAACTCACATGTCACTTTTCGGATTGATGGAACACTCGTGGCTTCGCCTGATTACCGAGTATTAGGCCAAGCGAACAACTGGTTCAGCTTTGAAAGAGTTAGCGGGGTGACAATAATCGGAGGGGCACTTGATGCCAAGGGTTCCGCCCTGTGGGCTTGCAAGTTAAGCACTAAAACCACTAGCTGTCCTAATGGAGCCACGGTTAGTAACTATACTCCAGTTAATTCATCAAATCTCTTTTTACAGTTGATATTGAAGCTAATTGTTGTACATATAATTGCAGACTTTGAGTTTCACAAACTCCAAAGACATTAGAGTTGAAGGACTAATGTCATTGAACAGCCAAATGTTTCACATTGTGATAAACGGCTGCCAAGATGTACTCATTCAAGGCGTCAAAGTCATTGCTGCTGGCAATAGCCCAAACACCGACGGCATCCATGTCCAGTTCTCAAAAAATGTTGCAATCTTCGACGCCTCCATCAAAACTGGGGACGATTGTGTCTCTATTGGCCCCGGCACCAAGGACTTGTGGATGGAACGCATATTTTGCGGACCTGGCCATGGCATTAGGTATGTAAAAGTCTGCATGTATTATACATGTAAACATTATGTTCATATTCATTGACGTTAGACATTGCTTCTACTCCGTGTGAAAGTACCAGGGCAATGAATTTTGTTTCTTGAAATGAGCGTTTAAGACTGAATATAATGGTAGCTTCTGATTACGACCCTTACTGTTAATGTTGGCTAATGTGTGTTCCTGTGTTGTGATTGCAGCATCGGGAGCCTGGCCAAAGATTTGGTAGAGGAAGGAGTTCAAAATGTAACACTCAAAAATGCGATTTTTAAGGGTACCCAAAATGGTCTAAGGATCAAATCCTGGGCAAGACCCAGCACAGGGTTTGTACAAGGTGTTCAATTCCTTGACGTCAAAATGATTAATGTCCAAAACCCCATTATAATCGACCAAAATTACTGTCCACACAACCTCAACTGTCCTGGTCAGGTAAGAAATCATTAACTGACTTGATTATGCTCCAGTCTCTAACTTTGCTGAAAGTGCAACAACATAAGAACTAAAGCACATTGCTTTCTTATGTCAATAGGTATCAGGTGTCAAAGTTAGTGATGTACTGTACCAGAACATTAGAGGAACATCAGCAACAGCAGTCGCAATAAAACTTGATTGTAGTGCAACAAATCCATGCAGCGGAGTAAGACTGGAAAACGTGAATTTGACTTGCCGGAAGCAAGCGATTCAATCATATTGTACGAATGTAAATGGAAAGAGTGTTGGCACTGTGCAAACAAGCAGTTGTTTGTAAAGTTCAGAAGGGAATTAGACATGGGGCAGATAGGTCTTGTACATACATGTGCAGATGCATATCGCAACTGATCAGAGGGGGATTCTTCAAATCTTGTATATATGCTATGCAGATTTGATGAATTCCATAGATCAATAATATGTACATTATATCATTCTTTGTATGTGAACAATAATATTGTTAATGGTAATCCATTTTATGACCAGTATATACTGTAAGTATCCAGTAATTGTTGTCTGATTTTGTTATGATGTGGTAAAATTTGGGACTTGGTTTGGTATTCCTGAAAAAATGACACTTGACTGCACTGGACAACAGATATGAACTCAATGGAACATAACCACTAATCATCTATGTTCAGTATATCTTTATGATATATCTTTTTCCTCATTCTCATTAAAAAATAAAGAATCGGCTCACTCATGTAATGGATGAAAGACTTCGGCAACTAGTTTTTCAAATGTGAATATACAGAATTCATTGTGGCCAATAAATTTACAGATTCTATGCAATACAATCAAACCATGTATTCCTGCTCTCATGTCTAAAACTGTTAGATTGTGAAAGCACGTACTTGTGTTCCATGTTCTGCAACTACCGAGCAAAAAGCAGATGCTTCGGGTACAGCATTTCTGTTTCACCGTTGCTTGTTCCTGGAAATCTATTAATGTACTAATTGATATATACATACATGATCGAGCAGCTGGTAAACTGGGCCGCTTCGAAATAAACTACTTAATTCCATCTCTTAGCGTTCTTTGTTCCTTTCGATTTTGCCTTCGCTTGCTGGAATGCCTGCATCTTTTGCTTCTTTCGAGCTTCCTTTTCAGCCTGCAATGATAAGCTAAGGAAGTCAATACCGGATTGGCTCAGATTGCTGCACTAAACAAAGCCTGCAAATTCTTAAGGTTTCATATTAGAAGCATTCTTACCTTGGACATCTTCGATTTTGCTTTCACTTTAGGAGCCTTTTCCTCAATCTCTGCCTCACGCTCGAGCTCTCTTTCCCTAGCATCTAGATTCTTCTCTAGATAATACTGCACATCATTAAATTGCATGGTCACAATCAATCATCAAGTAAGCAACTGCATAATTGGTTTCAATTTTAAATGAACAACTCCAGACTCCAAATTAAAGAACTGCTACTCTATAAGCGATATTTCCTTTTGCTGAGATTGCAGATGAAAGACTGGCTTATATAAACAGATCTCATCCTTTTCACACTAAAATTTTTACTCCATTCTTCAATGATATCTGTGTTATTAAAGGTGACTCATCAATCTCTTGGTTCTGCTAACTCTCAAATTAAAAATATTCAATAATGCTTAGTATTGGTTAATATATATATATATATATATATATATATATGCAATATGTTGTTATGTTCTCCAATTTTAGCTGAAAACAATTTTTAAAAACAAAAACAAAGACATTAAAAATCCAAAAACAAAAGATTACCCAGACATCACATGCTTTCAGGCACATAATAAAATGAGAATGAAGACTGCTTACATTGTAATTGCCTGCATAATCTTGCAATCTTCTGTCTTTAACTTCCACTACTCTGTTAACTATTTGCTTTATGAAGTATCGGTCATGAGAAACTGTGATAACAGTGCCCTTGTACTCATTTATTGCCTCCTGAAAGAACAATTATGAATTATAATACAGGTAAGTCATACTGATGTACTACTATAAACCATTTATTGTGGAGAACAGAAAGGAAAGGAAAAGTAGGAATACCTCAAGCATCTCTTTCGAAGGAATATCCAAGTGATTTGTCGGTTCATCCAGCACTAGAAGAGTAGATGGCTTTACCATGAACTTGCAGAAAGCAAGGCGCGCCTAACAAAAGTGAAAAGACAAACTGTTAAACCGTGCCCTCGATTGATTCTCAAGAGGAAGACAAATTATTTTGGAGTATTGACACATTTGCTTCCATATATAGTAAAGCCATCTTGTATTTAGATACATAAAAGTAGCATAAACAATGGATAGTTCAAGGATTTCAAAGCATTGGACAACAGAAAAGCTGCCACAATGGGAGGAAACAATTATACTAAATTGTCTATAGAATAAAAACACTATTCACAACGGATAGTATGCAGGACTGTCATCATATGGTTATTACAACAAATATAAGACTGTTATGACAATGATGACCAGCTGGTTAAGCAAAAAGCTCACATATTATATGAATAACATACTTAAGTTATGAGAAACAAGTTTGAAAGAAACCTTAAACATTACTAGGATGTGATAGATGTCTCTAAGTCCTACATCTAACTTCATCCTCATGTGCACAGTTTTACCTAGACTCATGTCTATAAAATCATTGCGCCTCGCTTGCATTACTATTCTTTTGGAGAAGTTACTTGTATTATCTTGGCCTAGTCAAAGGTCACAAGTTCCGTTGAGCGGCAACAGCATGCCAATGAGAACCATGAATGGTTAAATAAAATTACTACGCTATATAATTAGGACTCTGGAAAAACTGGCAGTTACAACAAAAAATATCTAGACAAATTGAAATAACTGAACTAGATGCAGAGTCAACACTAGCAGTTCAACAAAATATTTTGAACAAAGAATGTTACATGTACCCCGTAAAAGCTAAGTTTAAGAAATTTAATTGAAAAAATGCATCTTGAACTAACCTTCTCACCACCACTTAGGAGGGAAACTTTTCTATCAAGCATATCAGCTTTGAAATTACAACGACCAAGGAGACCCTTTATATCATCAAGTCTCCAGTCCTCTGCTGCTTCTTCTACTGTCTCAAGCACTGTTTTATTTAAATCCAGTGCCTCAGCCTAAAAAGACATGAACATGGGTCAACCAACAATAGACTGACAAGGAAATATACAAATATGGTTCCTCGATTACTAAGAAAAAACTCAATGCTATTAGTTATTTCAAAGTAGCAAATAGTAATGACAGTACACACCTGATTTTGCTCAAAATAGTTTGGTAGGACATTATGCTCCCCAAGCAGAACTTCACCTGCTATTGGCTTTTGTAACCCCATTATTAGTTTCAGCAAAGTACTCTTTCCACATCCATTTGGGCCAATAATGGCAATCTTCTCTCCCCTTTCAATTGTGAGATTTGCTCTGCTAAACAGCACCTGGTACACAACGGATATGAGTGTAATTAATATACACAATTTGCAGATGAAAAGTTCTCTCTTTAAGGCGGCAAGCAAATATGGCATGTGGCACTTTTACTTCTGATCATAATGTGTAAACACACCTTATCTCCAAAGCCAGCTTCCAGATTCTTAAGTGTTGCAACAAATCTTCCACTTCTTCCCCGTTCAGGAAACCTGATCCTCATCTGTTTCCTCTGGAACGGCCTTTCAACTAGGTCCTCTTCCTGAAGTTTCTCCAGCTTCTGTGTTTTCCAAGAAGAAAATAAATCTTAGCTAAAGAATTGGAGGTAGCCAGTAAAATGATCTTTGTAAATACCTGGTGAGAATAGATAATCAATTTTGTGAATACATACACACTTGACCGGACATCAGAGAGATAAAGCAAAATCATTTGTTTTAGTATTGTTTTATAATTAATAGAAAGATATAGAATTTGGCAGATACAGTTTGTTAGCAACAAACTTAATGCAGTTGTACTAGAATGACTGAATGATAAACTACATCTTAATATACAAAACTTGATTAGAGCAAAGTCTAAGAAAATGCTATATATATTTTTTTTTTTTCAAATATATTGTACGTTCCCTTAAGTTCTCACAACTGAGAGAAAAGAATGTAGAGTAAAACAGCTTAGTTGCATTTTATAACCTTGAGAAAGCGAAATAACAGAACTCAGTGCTAACCAATTGTCCAGATTAGATTGGTGTTTTTATTCATTCAGAATTCCAAGCAAATCAATTTGATACCCTGATAAACCTCAATGTACCTTTCCAGCAGAAGACGCACGGCCAGAATTTGCTCCAGCGCCCAACCTGTGTATCAAATCTTTTGTGTGCTCAATTTCCTTTTGTTGCTTCTCCCAAGCAGCATTTTGACTTTCAATCCAAGCTGCCTTTGCAATATAATACTCAGAATAATTTCCCTCATACGTCCTGGAGACACCCATATCAGTTTCCACTATTTTTGTACACAATTGATCGAGAAAAGCTCGGTCGTGAGATATGATAACCATTGGAACATCTTGCTGATTGAGATAATCTTCGAGCCACTCAATTGTGTCAAGGTCAAGGTGATTTGTAGGCTCATCCAGCAGTAGTAAATCAGGGTCCTGAAAGCACATATTTTCAGCCATTATACTCTGATCCAGAGCTACACCGATATACATTCTAATATATATATATATGCTATGCACATTAGCATATCTTACAGTAATAGTGTTAAACATACAGATACAGTTTATAGCCACTTCCAGAGTATGATGATTAATTGTCACAGATTAAGAATTACAACGCTCAAGCTACCCCAAATGCAACATAATAACACTGCTATTTAGAGTAACCAACTTCATACTTCAAATTGCACCTCCCTAGTCAAAAACCAAGTAAGCAATTCCCCTTGTTAACCACTAATCACAATGCACCATGACACCATTTCGGCAACACCACACTACTGCTAACTATACCAACAATAACAATAAGTTCATCTATCCATCAAGCATAACTCCAAGCTATAACTCACAATTCCAACAACAACATTTTTCATCTAACAACACAAAACTATATACCTGAAGCAAAATCTTGCCAAGCGACATCCTCATCTGCCAACCACTACTAAACGAAGCCACCAACCTATCCCCATCCTCGGGCACAAACCCAAGCTCCGGCATCAACTTACTAATCTTTGCATCGACCATACTCAAGTCACACTCCTGCGCCCGGTTCTGCAGCTTATCCAGCTCATCCAACAACCTCCCCATCAAGTCCATATCCTCCACAGCATTCTCCAACGCCTTCTGCACCCTCTCCAGCCTCTCAGCCACCTCCATCTCCTCCTTAAAAGCACTCATAAACTCCTCCCTCACCGTCTTACTCATCGAAACCTCAAACTCCTGACTCAAAAACGCAATCTTCATATTCGATTTCGCCTTTATCACATTCCCTGAATCCGGCTCCTCCAAACCAGCAATAATCCTCATCTGGGTCGTCTTCCCCGCACCATTCACACCCACCAGTCCAACCTTCTCACCCTTCTTCACTTCCCACGTCACATCCTTCAACACAGTCACACCTTTATAGCTCTTGGTCACATTCTCGAGCTTCACACCGGAAGAAACGCCGGAAGCCCCGGAATTCGAACTCTTCTTGCCACGTTTACGTTCGTGGGTCCCGTTCCCGGAGTTGTCAGAAAACAGAGACTCAATGTCGGTGTTCTCCGACGTGGCCACCGGAGTTTCGACGGCCAAAGCCGGGAGCTTTGTGCGGATATGGGAAGTGGGTGTTGTGGGTTTGAATAAAGAAGTGATTTTGATGGAGGTGGAGGTGGGTTTGGGTGATTGGGCGGAGATTAGGGAGCGGAGGCGAGGAGGGAGAGAGGTGGTGGGGGCGGAGCCGGCGAGGAAGGTGGAGCGGAGGTCAAGGCGGTGGAGCTCCATGGTGAGAAGATAGAAGAGAAAGGAGGAGTCTTTGTGTTTGTGTGGATATGAATTTGGGGGTTTGGGTTTCAAAGGTGTGTGGTGGAAAGGAGGTTGCTCTTTCTCTCTACTCTTTCAGGGGAGGAAGGAGTAGAGAGGTTGGAGATAGTGGTGAAGAAATGTGTG
Organism: Fragaria iinumae; assembly: GCA_009720345.1. Lineage (NCBI taxonomy): Eukaryota > Viridiplantae > Streptophyta > Magnoliopsida > Rosales > Rosaceae > Fragaria > Fragaria iinumae. The sequence goes on along the minus strand of CM019117.1, from coordinate 14,981,339 downwards.
GGAGGTTTAAAGCCATGGGAGAGAATAGTAGAGACAAAGATGGAGAAAATGAAAGGATAGACTATTGAGATATGGGGGGTTTCAGGGTCTCTGTCACATAACCATTTTCATTTTTCGTATGATTTATATAGGAGGAGGATGGTTTTGGAGCCTACTTTGTGGACTGAAAAATTGTGGGATTGTGTAGGGATGGATTGATCTCATTTTTCTGAAGTTTGTACTAGGGAGAATTGATGTTAGGGCAGAATAGAGTGGGTTCGCGAAATTGTTGTATCATTCAAGCGAGATATGTTGTTCAAATAACTCATTCATTTCAACTACGTTTGTAATTCTCGATGATCGAAACATTTTACGTAAAGCCTCTCCGAGTGTTGAAACTATTGAATGACAAGTCGCTAACCCCTCAAACAAATTATGTAATCCCTTGGGCTACACGAGAACATATCACTAAAGATTATGTTGAATGATAGAAGATCCCCAAAAGATTTATATGAGCTAGTGAACTTGTTATGCAACATGATCTTTTTCAACTATATGAACATTATAATTGATTTGATCTACATTGTGAAATTACACTCAACAAAAGGGATAGTTCCTTCAAATTTCCAGGGAGAACAATTCACACCATACACTAGTGTTGTTGTAAACAAATGAACCAAGAGAAAGGTCCCTGACAAGGACTCATTGTTGTAGTTCTATTCAAATCTAACATCGTCATGTTCCGCAAACCAACAAAAGAGGAGAAAGTGTGAATGAATTGGCGCCAAGAGAAACTATAACATAACGATAACGCCCGCACCATCAAATACCAGATTTCGTGGTGCACATTCTGCTCCCAAGATTTCAAGATTTCCAGACCAACCTGTCATCTTGTGCCACGTGTAGCTGAACATGTGTGTCTCCTCCAACCACGTCTATACAAAACTAGACACTTCGTTTCTGTTAGACACTGTCAAAACCTCAGACTTCACCGAAACAAATCAACCGATGTCTTCGACATCATAATCTTCTTCTTTGGTTAGGAAACACTATGCCTATGTGACGATCAAGCTATGTCAAGGACTTTCAAGTAGTGACAATAATTACCAACATATGCATAGCCAATTTTTGACCTATTTCGAACCGATCAATAGGAAGCAAACTTTTCATCTGTTTCACTCGTAAGGAAAAACGCTACGGCAATCTCTCGGATGTTATATTACATCTCATTAGTGATGATCAAACAGTTGCATAGCTAGGACGAAGACCATCAACAGAGTACAACTCTACGAATTCTAGTCCAACTTCTCTGGGGTTTGGTGGTACTCTCTTGAAACGAAGTTAGACGCATCTTTGGAACCATACAGTTTTGTAACCATGCTTTCAAAGGACGGTTTGCTATTTCTGCCAAATCAATCATTGTCCACAAGTTCATTTACCGATTCTCTTGCGATGTCCTAGGAAAGAGGATTTGTGTGGAGCACTTCTGCCAACCCTTGGAGGACCTCATTTTCCCGAGAAAATTCCCGCTTTGGTTGGTACATCATTTACCAATTCTGATGTCTCTGCCAACTCATTAACTCCAATCCACAAGTTCATTTTGACCGTCCGGGAATGTTGGAACATGAAACGAAAGATAGCTTCTAGGAGTCTTGGCATTGGAAATCCCCCGTCTGGTTTTATATTATTCCTTTTCATTATGTTATTGGCCGACCTTGGACCAATCTTAACAGCCTGTTACTCCTTCCATGCAACCAAATTCCTTGAACTACCAGAGAGCAGATTACCTTCCCAACACCTGGACACATGAAATTTCTCTCCTTTCGGCTATTAATGTGTGAACTTGGACCAGTAACAAAAGAACACAAGTGATTTAATAATAGGATACAAGTTTAAATAGCAGAAAGTAGCCGAACAAATATCACACAGAAATTTTTACAACAAATAAAAAAGAAGTTTTTGATCAAAAGGAGTTTCATTTGAAATTGAACCTGCAATATTTAAAACAAACTATTCCACCTAAAGAAGGGAGTTGACAAAATATTTGAGACAAGAAATTTCACAACTCTGAAGGCTAATACCATAACTCATATAAGACTGAAAGCAGCTATGCTTTAAACTTCGCTAGGAGCCTAGCACAGAGCAAAACTAGTCCACCTACTAAAGCACAGATGCTAAAATCCAAGTCACCCTGACCACAGGGAATGGAAGCAAAAACAAGAGATACCAGACATCTGAATACGCATACTAGATAAATATATCAAGAGGAGTCAGTAAGGACTCAGAAGCTGCTACAATACAGAATGTAGCAACAGTCAGGTAAGAGACGAACAAAGTGAGCTTTATTTCTCTCCCAGGAACATAGAAAGTTGAGAAGACTGACTTATTATTCTAAAAAAACATTCATTTGTTTAAGAGGAAAATACTTTTCAATAATAGAAATCACCAGGGAATCCCATATCACAATACTGCTTTTGAAAATCAATTTGTGATTAGAAACATCCTAGAATTTTACAATTTATCCTACTAAGGCATACTTTTTTAGTTTATCACTGATCTTCATGAACTATGATATCAGAAAGTCAAACGTTGATCAGGATCTGAGAAACTTTTTCCATCATCATAGATGGCAAATGTAGCCATAGAAGTAATTATGGCCACTCAACCTGCACTACATTACCTGCCAATGGGATGCAATATTGTTGTAAACAATAACAGGTTGTCAGAGAGAGATAGAGAGGCTTGTTTGAAAACTGACGGTTGACAGTGCCCAACAATTTCGCACTATGCATTAATCAGTGCTAATTTACAAAGAACAAAACACATTTTCAAAAGAACTAACAAAGATAGTATAGACCGACTTGATTAAAGATTGTGGTGCGAGCCATAAACAATTATTCAAAACCAAAAGAAATCATTGAAAAGAGCATTAATACAGACCAATAAGCATTATAGAAATAAAACTACATAACAAGTTCATTTAGTCCATAGGATTGGAAATTTAAAAGCATTTTGTTCAACCTCACTGACACCTTGAAATACAGATAGGTTTATAAGTCAATTTCTCAAACCTTGAGCTTTCAAGCAAATATTAAAAAAACTACAGTACTTTGAAGAGCTAGAAGAAGAAATAGAAAATGGGGATAAAAAGGAAATTTCTTTTGACAATTTTAAGATTCTGCTCTTTGTAGCAACCATCAGCTCCATTTAAACTTCAGAAGAATCACCAGACCAGTAAAAAACACTGATGCACCTATGAGGAATCTGCACATTTAATAAGAAAATGTGAAAAACATTTTAAAAGAGATGAAAGGTTTTGAACCCAAAATCCCTTTAAAGAGAATACAAGATAGAGTTCGAGTTCAAAGAAAGAACTAGCTTCAATATTCATTTACTTATATTTGACACAACAATGACTGCAAAAGTGGTGGATACTTTAATAACTAACCAAGTAAGGGAAGCACAAAACAAGAACATAACAAGTAAATGCAATTAAGGAAAATTCAGAAGCTTTGATCAACACTATGCATTAGATTGAACTCAATGCCTTCTACATTTCAATTTTCTAAATTGAAATGTGCTAAACTACATTGTGCAAGAGTGACTTTGTTTTATTTTTGTGATCAAGTGAGTGATTGACTAAAAATACCAACTAAAAGAGTAAGTTTGCCATACCTCAGGGGCATCTAGTGCCCCGTGTAAGGAGCACCGCCATATTGCCCAAGACCATGTGGCCCTCTTCCAGATCCACCTTGGCCCATCTGTGGGTTGGGGTAGCCTCCCGGCAATGCCCCTTGATTTCCATAGGTTCCCATCATTCCAGGACTTATACTTGGCTGACCACCATACCCACTTTGTATTCCATGTGCTCCACCAGGCACACCAGGGTTCACACCTTGAGCTCCCAAAGTCCCAAATATATTCAGCCCAGCTCCCTGTGTAGCAAGCAAAGCTAGAGCCTGACCAAGCGCCGGGTTCAACGCCTGTGTTGATGCAGCCCCCTGGTTAAACCCAATTCCAGCAGCACCTCCTGGTGCCATCATATGGCCGGGCCCAGCTGGTGCTCCGCCACCAAAACCACCGGAATTCTTATTCCTATTGTGGTGGTGCTGGTTCCCATGATGAGACTTGACCGGCTTCGGACCATCAATAGCCTTCTGGCAGTGCAAAATGTGACCGTCGAAATTCTTATGCGGCTCCTCCAAAGCCCTCTTTGCACTCTCTGGCGACTTGTACACAAACAAGCAAAACCCCTTGGGCCTCCCAGTCGCCTTATCCAGCCCCAACGGCCCTTCTTCAATTTCTCCAAACCTCGAAAAGAACACAAGCAGCTTCTGAGGATCCAAATCCGCTCCCACATTGCTCACATAAATCTTCCTCTGCGTGTACTCCGAAACTGGCTGGGCCTGGGCCGCCACCGCAGCAGGCCCAGGCGCACTCGGCGTCGCCGCCGGGCCCAACGAGGCCAATTGACAAGCAGTCATTCGATTCCCTATCTTCTTCTGCGGCTGCTTCAAAGCTCTCCGAGCTCCGGAGCGAGTCTTGAAGAGAATGAATCCATAACCCTTGGATTTTCCAGAGACCTTGTCACACACAGCCTTGCAATCCTCAATCTCACCGTACTCGGTGAACACGCTGGTTAGGGTTTCGGCTGTGGTGTCCCACCCAAGCCCGTGGACGAAGATCTTCCGGTGGATCGGATCCTCATCCGCAACTTTCCGGATCCGATCCGACACGTCACGGTGGCTCTCCGCCGCCTCCTTCAGCAAACTCACCAGCTGATCCTTACTAAACGGCTCCAGAAGATCCTGAATCGGCTCGTCCTCGTCATCCTCGCCGCCGTTCTCCACGTTCGCCTGACTGGGATCCGCCGACGTCGTCGTCGTCGTTACATTCTCCGTCTTGTACTCAACGCCAGGCTCTTCCTCCTCAACCTCCTCTTCTTCTTCATACTCCTCCTCCTCCTCAACCTCTTCTTCCTCCTCGTCGACCTCTTCTTCTACCTCCTCCGGTGGAGGCTCGTTTTGGGGCTTGGGCTCCTCGACGACGGGCTCCGGCTGCTGCTGCTGCCTCTTGGCCGGCTCGGAGGCCTCTGCGGAGTTGGAATCGAGCTTTCGCTTTCTGCCCATGGCGTCACAGAGAGAGAGAGAGATTAGGGTTTGTTTGGGGCGGAGGTGGTGACGGCAGCCCAGTAGAAATAGAGAGAAGATGATTGGGGGAACAGGTAGGGTTAATAACTTAATATGACGATGGACTATAGTTGAGGGGCAATTTTGTATTTAGAGAAAATAATTAAATGGTTGCGGGCCTCAATCTGTGTGATATAACTATATGACAAGGTTTTGTGTGGTTCATGTGTTTCATTAAGTGACATCCATCACTACATGTGAGAGATGTGACCAAATTTTTGTGGCCTAAGGAAAAAAATGTAAATCATCACCGAGTCATCTTGAAACACATACCACAATCGCGAGACTTTATAAGATTACAATAACAAATTTAATTGCAAGTTAAAACGTGGATGATTATCGTAATTTATAAAGGGATGTCCGAACTATGATGGCAACTACCGGATAGAGGCTTGGAGATGAAAATTGTGCGAAGCAGATTTTGTAACTATTAAGGAGTTGAGATAGATATAGAGACTTAAATCTATAAATCTATAAGTCATATGAAAGTCAAATTGTTCAAGATACGCAAACCAATAATGACTTAAATCATATGGAAATTGAAACATATATATATATATATATATATTATATCGTCACTAATAACGTGAAGAGACGTAAAGATCGAGAAATCAAGCGACCAAGCTCACAATGATCGTGATCAAGCTAATCATATAATTAATAGTGTTTGTACTTCCAATGATTATTAAATCAAGGTTCTAGCTATATAAATCTCAGAATATCAAAGTAACTCGAACATGTTCCTCATATTTGAATTTCTCTCTATTTTGGGGAACAATAAGGTTGATCTTGGTCGCCTTTATGTCTTACGGTTGTTTCTAGACAAGAGATGGGTAACTATGGTTGGGCTCTCGAGTTGACGTTGCTCGAACGTTGGACGACAACTCTGGCTGCATCTTTCCTTGTTTGTTGCTCTATGTTTCCTGATGGTAGCGCTCTGATTCTGTCTTGGCTGCAGAAGCAAGGAGGCGAGACGTGGCTTTGGATTAGGGTGGTGTTTCTCATTCCGGTCGGCGGCGCTAGTGGCAGATTAAAACTCTTACTGGAAGTCGAAACATGGTGATCCCCGGACCTAATTTTACCAATTTACCAGGTTTTCTATAAGTTACTGAGGAATTTAACCGTGTTCAGTAACTTGGTAAGTTAACGCTCAAGTTTATTTTCGAGTTTTTCTCAAAATGTTAAATTCTTTTTTTTAAAGGCCCGATGTCGTAACATGCAACAATACGAGTCCACCAATGTCCTCAGATTATTTTTAAGAGCTTCGAGCTATTTTCTACGATTTATCGAAGAATCTGGGTCGTTGATCTTTAATCATTGATCACCTGTTGTCCATTTTTTGTTGTTAAATAGGGGAAGACTGGTCAGACCCAGTCAAAGAACCCAACTTGGGTTTGACCGAGCCCAACCGAGTCCATCTCCTTCTCTCTCTTTTCTCTCGCTCGTCGTCCGCCTTCTCCGGCGCAGCGGCGACGACTCCGGCCACCTCCCACCGCAAAATCACCACCAAATCACTCGTCTCTTTCTCCTCTATCTAACCCAGTCCATGAAACTCACGTGCAGTTCGATCCAAAGCCAAATCGAGGGAGAGAAGCCTTGACTGTTTTCGGCGAGTCCTCAAGTTTCCGGCCACCACTTGACGAGTAGATGGTAGGGTTAGCTTCCTCTCTTCGTTCCTCACATTCAGGTGCCTTTCTTTTCTTGAATCGAGCTCCAAATTGGAAATCCCTAATTCTGCCTTTTCTAGGTTTTGATCATGGTTTTCCGGTGACTGGTTCCGGGAGCTCCACCTAGTCCTACGATCTTCGTATGAGGCTTAGACGCCATTTGGAGGAGTTGTTGGAGCAGCTACGTTGATTTGGGATCGAGGTAGAAGCTTAGGGTGCTGTTGTTGTGGTGTTGGAGGCGTTCGTGAGCTCGGGTGCTGTAGAAGGCCATGGTTAGCAGCAGCGGTTTAGGCTGAGAGTGAACTCAGTCCGGTGAGGTTTATAGCAAGGTGAGGAATCTCTAGGTTTCTACTCGGTTTGGTGATTGTAATGCTACTGTGTTTTGTGGTATGGTTGATTGGTGATTAATATTGGGTTTTGGTTGCATAATGTCGAGATCTTGGTGCTTTGAAGAATACGGGGTGTCACGCCCCAAATCGAGACCAATATTATATGGAAATATGGTGTCCGAATATGCGACGGAAGTTAAAACAAATAAAAAAATTTCGAATAATTTATTAGAAGAAGAAATATATATATGTATGAATAATACTTTTATTAGAAAGCGTAAACATTAATAATTTATAATACCAAATATTTTACAATACGAGAGTTTTAGTAAGAGTATATAAGACATTACTGTTTACGCCTAAATTAATATTTTACTGAACAGTAAATGTCTATGTAAATATTAATTATTTCTTGGTCCATGTCATACCAGCGACCCCAAGTTTCTCTAAGTTTACAAGTGATGGCCGTGAGACCACGCGAGCTGAATTACATAGTTCGCGTGCGAAAAAGACTTCGTGCAGACTACACAGTTCGCGTGCAAACGGGACTTCGCGCGGACTACATAGTTCGTGCGCACTATTTGACACTTCGCGTAGGCGAGGCGAGCTGGCTCGTGTAGGAGACTTCGCGAGGAAGACACATGCGGAGTCCGCGCGCACCACAATAATCGTTGAAGACTTTTACAAGTCTTTGACATGCTTCGGGCCAATCCCTGTGGCCCTTTTAATATAAAAAGCTCTTTTAAGGCTCGCGAGCTGCAATAGCCCGCGAAATGGAAGCGAGCTTCAGGAGCACGCGAGATAGCCTCCTGTGACAGCCCGCGGGATGAATTTCAGTCCGCATAGGACTCTACAGTTGGCGGCGTGGAAGCAATGCCCTATGCGCGGAATGAAGTGTACGAACTGGACATGTGTCACAAGATGGTTGGTTCGCGTGGTCAGAACAGTGCCCTTGTGCTATTAGAGTTTCAGAGTTCGACTTGAATTCTAAATCATCTTTCTTCCGCCGCAAGTCGGATTGCTATATAAAGGGCTTGAAGGTTTACAGAAAAGGACAACTCTCAATACAAAACAATCAATTACTCAACAGAAGTATAGAAACCCTCGACCTAGTCGAACCTCCAACGCTCCCCGGAGCTCTGCCTTCGCTTCCCTGCTGAAGCAAGTCTCTCTCTCTCAAACAAACACAAAAAACACAATACAAACTGAAACCTAGTTATCCTTCGAGCTACTCGAAAACCCTAACCCTAAGCGCCGCCGTCTAGGTTTTTTTGCAGAGCCCTCCGGACTCTACCCCGATTCCTCTCTTACCTCCCTATTGTTGCTCTGCTCGCGTCCTCCGTGAGTATCGATCGCCTTGTGCTCGTAAATTTCTCCTCTGAGGTGGCATCTGGAAACCCCTTCCGCCTAATCAAGAAGTCCAGCGCACACACAAACCCTTTCCTTGTCCGCGAGGTGGCACACCCGCAGCAACCACCTTCTCTTTGCTCGCTATTTACTTCTGCTCCGCGCGCTGAGGATCGTGGCCAAAACAATTACATTTATTCTCAAAATAGCAATCAAAAACATTTTTTTATTTAGTAGGTTCATCCCATTCCCCAAGCACCTATTCGTTACCTGAAAACAAAAATGTGTAGCATCAAGAGTAACACAGACCTAGTAAGTACAACTTACATTTTTATAATAATGTGTGTGTGGGTCTTTTTTGAAGTAAGCATTGACTAGGCCAAAACCAACCCAATAATCCGATTATTGGGAGGATTTTGTACGTGATTCAGATCGAGTGGAAATCAAAGGGAGTTTGACGGCGTGAAGCATGGTGTGGGAGTTAGAAGCGCACTGTTGTGAGAGATTTGGACTGGGTTTTAGGATTGGGTTTTTTGGAAAGAATTTGGGTTTGAAGAATAGAGATTGAAGGATGGCTGGTGGTGTTTTGGCTTGAAGGTTTGAATTTGGTGTTAGAGATGGGCTTAGGCGTGCATGCGGGTTGCGCGTCTTTCTTCTTCGCGAAGTCCCCTGCGCGGAGCAATCTCGCCTCCCCTGGAAGCAATCCCGCCTCGTCTGGGAGCCATCTCGCCTCGCCTGGAAGCCATCTCGCCTGGATTGGAAGCAATCTTGCCTCGCCTGGGAGCCATCTCGCTTGGCTTGGCGTGCATGCGGGCTGCGCGTCTTTCTTCTTCGCGGCCTCGCCTGGGAGCCATCTCGCCTCCCTTGGAATCCATCTCGCCTCGCTTGGAATCCATCTCGCCTCGCCTGGAAGCCATCTCGCTTCACCTGGAAGCCATTTCGCCTGACTTGGCGTGCGTGCGGGCTGCACGTCTTTATTGTTGCGAAGTCCCCGTTCGTGATTCAGATGGCCTAAAAATCGAAAGGAGCTTGACAGCATGAAAGCATGGTGTGGGAGTTAGAAACACACTGCGGTGAGAGAATTGGGGGGTTTTCTGGGTAAGGGATTTCTGGAAAAAGTAGATATCAAAGGTGGCTGTTTGGAATGGTGATTAAGAATTGGATTTGGTGCTTGGAGGCTTGAAGGCTTGAAGGCTTGAAGGCTTGAAGGCTTGAATGCTTGACTGCTTGGAGGTTGGTTCTAAGCTTCTCTGGGTTTTGCTTGATAGCCCTTCCTCTTTTTCTACTGCAGGGACTCACCTTTTATAGGCTCAATGGATAAGGTTTTGATGATCTAAAGTATCTCATTATCCGGGTAAAACACTTCCTCTTCCACTCATCCGTGATTTGTGCCCCAAATCATGGAAAAGAAAGCTTGCTTTGATGATTTCGTTCTGGGAAGTAGAGGATTGCTGCAGTGACATCGACAACAGTAGCACAAAACCCGCAACGATGTGGACAAGAGAGATTGTGAAGACTAAGCTTGTGGTTTTGGGAGAAGATGACACACCTTGACTGGTTTCAAGGGTTCTTCTTAGCAAGACAAGGTGATAACTTTGGGAGATCATGGTTTGGACTAGGTATATGGTTGCTGCAGTGAGGAAGAATCTGGGTAATTGGTTGCTGCGGGGAAGAAGAAATCAAGAGACTTGGGAAATGGGAACTGACTTTGGTTTAAGTATAGTTGGGCCTTAGGTTTAAAGGAAATAAGGACTAGCCCAATATTCTCATGCGTGCTCACCATTTCATTTGTCATCTAAGTCGTTGGGCTTGGATTTCGGGCCCAAGACCGAAATCATCAATGACGTTAAATTGACAAATGAGTATTTTGCGTTTCCGTAACTTTCCACACCATACCCACGTCTGCAAGCCCCAAAGATGCGTGGATGTGGCTTGGGTCCACATCAATGGGCATATTTGTTTAGCATGTTAAAATCCTAATTATTATAGGATTTTGCATGAATTGCGTAACAGATTGTCGCGTGGCAAAGTGCATGATTTTTCGGGTATCAACAATGTGTCTTATAAGAAACCAGAAATAAACTCAACTAACTAAAAATGTACCAAGAATCATTTTTATTTGTCCATACCGATTCTTATTTATGCACACACACACACACACATAAGGGTGAATAAATTCATCTATGTGAATATTTAGGAAACTGGTAATAAATCACAAAGATCACGTGCTAGGTCCACTATACCAAAGCACGGATAAGCCGCAGCATATTAAGGACAGTACCAGAATATGTATACTCAAGGTCGATACTTTCTTCCTATGAGTATAATAATGCACTATCTGTAGGGACTAGGGCTCAGGCTAACTCCACAAATCACAAAACACTTTTACCAGTAATTCACTTAAACACGGGGTAGTACTAATCACCCGACTTCACATTTTCAAACTTAATTACGTCAAAAGAGTGTAGCAAACTTTAGTAAGTAAGATAACTACTTCAATACCAACAAAGTATATAAGCTTATATCAATATACTTTAAAAATTATAATAACTCAATATATACACAAAATAAGCAATTCAATAAACTTGAAAGTAAATGTGCAATAAAGTAAATGTACTTTAAATTAAATAAACAGAAAATATTAGTTAGTAGTCAAAAAATTAGTAGTCATATTTCTCATAGTGAGAGAAATCTTTGTCCAAAGAACCGTCAACTTATCATTTTCATATCTCATTCAATTTATGTCTAAATTAGGCAAGTGAGGAGTCCATGTCAAAGTATTTTTCGTAAGGAATCTAATGGGATAAGTCATATAATCCAGTTCGAAGTCATAGAGTCCAGAAATGGTGAAAAACAGTAGCAGTGCAGAAAGCTGATATCCTTTATATTACCTTTGATGTTTAAATCTTTACGTGCTTTATATTTTAGTATTTTATCATTGCTTCTGAAACTTTCCAGATTTAAAAGAGAGGTCCTAAGCTTCAATTTGATATAAAGTTTGTAGAAAAAGGTTAAGAAATGAGAGAGATATGAATTTTTGAAGTTGTGGTAGTTGTAATGGATTTTCAGCGAGTTTATTAGTTTGAAAGTTTGATTAGTCATAACTTGTTCATTTCCAAACCTTTTTAAGTAATTCAGAAGCCTAAACTGAAGCATTTTTCATGAAGAATCTAGTATTGTGATCAAATTTATAAAGTGATATTTAATTATATACGAAAATATAAGTTTCTAGAAAACATACTATTTTCCATTTTATCCTTAGTTATGCATTTTGATAATCTTAAAGACAAAAGAGTATAGGAATGTAACCATGTACTTACTTTTGAATTTTTAGAAGTGAAGTGAGGGTTTTGGTGTTGATACAATAAGGTTGGACTTCTTTGACAAAGAGAGAACTTCTTAAGAGAAAAAGAGTGAAGGGTATGATTTTGGTGCGGGGGCTTTTCTATTCATCTATGGAAGTTTGTGATCATCTTGACGTTTGATCTTGGAGTGTGAAGAAAAGATGTTGCAGCTCCCAAGTATAAATAGGCCATGAAGCATGCATTGTAAATTAATTTCCACCAATTTTATTTGACTTAAAAAACCAAACATTAAATTTGAGTGATAGTCTGGCTAGTTAGGGTGATTGTTCACAAAGAAAACCAAATAGTAAGAGGGGTAAAAGAAAAATCAGCTAGTACATGAATCTATAGATACACAAATATTTATATATGAGGTATACCTTATATATGTATTGACATGAATCTATAGATACACAAATATTTATATATGTATATATAGATATATTGTCATGGACCGAGTTTGAGTGAATGAAGTCCATGATACAAGTCCAAGTCCATCATACAAGCCTAAGGTGGAAAGCACTCCAACATTCAAGAACATGGTGGACATGCCTAGAGAATTCTAGAATCCTTTAGAATTCTCTAGCTTAGATATTTCCTTGTACATAATTTGAGTACATTCTAGAACTTGTATTTGTAGCCATTGGATTAAGTAAATCCTAGCCATCCATTGAGGAGGTGCTAGGCTATAAATAGGTGGTGAAGGCTCTTGGCCAAACCATCCTAGAGCATCCTACAAAGCCTTGTAAAGAGTTCACAATTCAATACAAAGTTTATTTCTCCCACATTGCTTAAGTGTTTGCTTTGCTTAGCTTTGCTTTGCATACTTAGCATACTTCTAGCATTCTTGCTCTTTGGTGTTGCGCTTGTTTCCGCTGCGTGGAGGAGAGGCTGACTTAGAGAGTTCGAGGAGGTGAACAACTCTAAGGCCGCACGGTTGGAAGAGAAGCGAAGTTCTCATCCCGTGACAAGTGGTATCAGAGCGTTGGTTGCTCGTGCACAACACAAAGAGAAGGAAGATGTCCGGAGAAGGAGTTTCGGTGGTGGAGCAAGCTGCTGCTGGCGCCAAGAGGAGCCACAAAGAAGTTCTTGCTGCCTTAGATGCACGGCTCGGAAAGGTGGAATCGGCCGTGGTCGAGTTTGACACTCGACTTGACGATGACGTCATGACAAAGGGGGATCTCGCAGCCATGGTGGAAGAGTTGCGGGAGCAAATGCACGGCGCTCTCAACATTATGGCAAATAAGATATGTGGGGAGGTCCAAGTAAAGCTTGACAAGATGTCCACCGAGCTCACAGCCCTCCGAGAGGAAGTGAAGGAGGTTCGGGGAGATTGGGCGCTTTGCAAAGAGGCTGCATTGAGTAAGTCGCAAGAGCCAAAGGAGACGAAGGCATTGGACTCCTTCAAACCCAAATCCTTCAATGGGAAGAGGGAAGCTAAAGAGCTTGACACCTTTCTATGGAACATGGAAAGGTGTTTCAAGTATCTAAAGCTTGAGGATGACGAGTCCAAGATTGCAACGGCTACCGTGTTCCTAGCCGACAATGCCCTCATGTGGTGGCGACGAAGGAGCATGGAAATCGAGCAAGGTACGTTCTCCCTCAATACTTGGGAAGAGTTCAAGAAAGATCTCAAGTTGCATTTCTATCCCCAAAATGCTCAATACGAAGCAAAGGAGAAGCTTCGGTGGCTAAAGCAAACTGGTAGCGTCAAGGACTATGTCAACACATTTGTCAATTTGTTATTCGAAGTGCCCAACATGACGGAGGAGGACAAGCTCTTGTACTTCATGAGTGGATTGCAAAGTTGGGCAAAGCTTGAGTTGCAAAGGAGACAAGTGCAAGACTTGTCACAAGCCATTGCCGCTTCCGAGTCCCTCATTGAATTCAAGGTTAGCCACCAAGTTCAAGGGGAAGAAGGTGAACTATGAAAAGAGTGGGGGAGACGTGCCAAAGCCGAAGGAGAAGCCTGAGTCAAGCTACAAGTCGAAGGTGAGGAGCTTCGAAAGGCATGACAAGTCCGCAAGCAAGACTTGGGAAGTGAAGTGCTACTTATGTGACGGCCCTCACATGATGCGCGACTGCCCTCAAAAGAAAGCCCTCAAAGCCATGGCCTTGCAAGGGCCTAGGATCGAGGAGGAGGGGGACGATGATGCAGCAAGGATGTGATGCATCCGGCTGCTCAATGCCGTGAAGGCTAGCGTCCCTCAACCAAGGCAACAAGCGAAAGGTGGATAGCTTTACATCGATGTCAAGGTGAAAGACACGATGGTTTGTGCCTTGGTAGATTGCGGAGCGACTCATAACTTCATGACGTCAGAAGAAGCGAGGAAGCTTGGCCTCCGAGTCACGAAGGAGTCGGGCAGCGTGAAGACGGTGAACACGCCCGCCACACCCATCGTTGGAGTAACACGCGATGTGGAGGTTCACATCGGCTCTTGGAAGGGGAAAGTCGACTTCACCGTGGTCAAGATGGACGACTATGGCGTAGTAATCGGCCTTGAATTCATGGACAAGGTACGAGCATTCCCCATTCCTTTCTATAACATCTTTTGCATTGTTGCGGATGGAGAATTGCCTTGCGTGGTGCCCGTGGCGAGGCAAGCAAGGGAGAAGACAAAAGTCCTATCCGCCATGCAACTCGCCAAAGCTTGGAAGAAGGGCGAGCCCACTTTCCTAGCAACCTTGAAGATGGATGAAGAGGTTGGAGGAGAGTCTGAACCATTGCCAAAGGCAATAGAGGTAGTCCTTGAGGAGTTTGGAGACGTAATGCCCAAGGAGTTGCCGAAAAGGCTGCCACCAAGGAGGGAGGTGGATCATGCCATCGAGTTGGAACCCGGAGCAAGGCCGCCATCAAGGTCCCCCTATAGAATGACGCCACCCGAGTTAGAGGAGCTCCGGAAGCAACTTAAGGAGTTGCTTGATGCCGGCTACATTCAACCGTCCAAGAGCCCATACGGCGCCCCCGTCTTGTTCCAAAGGAAGAAGGAAGGCTCATTAAGGATGTGCATCGACTACCAGATGCTTAACAAGATCACCATCAAGAACAAGTATCCCATCCCCTTGATTGCCGACTTATTTGATCAATTGGGAGGAGCAAGATAATTCACCAAGCTAGATCTTCGCTCGGGATACTATCAAGTGAGGATCGCACCCGGAGATGAACCGAAGACCACATGCGTAACAAGATATGGGTCGTTCGAGTTCTTAGTCATGCCATTCGGTCTCACCAATGCCCCGACAACCTTTTGCACCTTAATGAACAAGGTATTCCATCCTTACCTTGATAAGTTTGTGGTAGTTTACATTGATGACATTGTGGTCTATAGCAAGACTTTGGAGGAGCATATCGAGCACCTTCGCATAGTGTTCCAAACCCTTAGGGAGAACGAACTCTATCTGAAGAAGGAGAAATGTTCCTTTGCCAAGGAGGAAGTGGACTTCCTAGGACACAAGATCAAGGATGGAAAGCTCTTGATGGAGGAAAGCAAGGTGAAGACCATCCAAGATTGGGAGCCGCCAACCAAGGTACCCACACTTCGATCTTTCCTTGGCTTGGTTAATTATTATCGAAGGTTCATCAAAGGATACTCCGCCATTGCGGCACCATTGACGGACCTTTTGAAGAAGAACAAGACATGGGAGTGGACGGACCGATGCCAACAAGCCTTTGAAGACTTGAAGAAGGCTTTGATGGAGGAACCCGTGCTAAGGCTGCCGGACCTTAGCAAACCATTTGAGGTGCACACCGATGCGTCGGACTTTGCCATTGGTGATGTACTTATGCAAGAGGGACATCCGATAGCATATGAAAGCCGCAAGCTTAATGACACCGAGAGGCGATACTCGGTGCATGAGAAGGAGATGACGGCCGTAGTTCATTGCTTGCGCACTTGGAGGCATTACTTGCTCGGCTCCCATTTCATAGTCCGAACTGACAATGTCGCCACAAGCTACTTTCAAACGCAGTAAAAGCTCACCCCTAAGCAAGCGAGGTGGCAAGAGTTCCTTGCCGAGTTCGACTATAAGTTGGAGTACAAGCAAGGCAAGGAGAATGTGGTAGCGGATGCCCTAAGCCGGAAAGCCGAGCTAGCACCCGTCGTGCTTACACCTCAAAGCAATCTCATGGGAAGAATCAAGGAGGGACTATCCCATGACTCTCAAGCCAAGAACTTGGTGGAGCTTGTCAAGAGTGGAACGACAAGGCGATTTTGGCTCGAGGACGAGTTGCTTTACACAACGGGGAAGCGGCTCTATGTCCCGAAATGGGACAACTTGAGGAGGGAGATATTGAAGGAGTGCCATGACTCAAAGTGGGCGGGTCACCCCGGCACTCATCGCACTTTGGCATTGCTTAGCGACACCTATTATTGGCCACACATGCGAGACGATGTGGATTCATATGTGAAGACTTGCCTTGTGTGCCAACAAGACAAGGTGGAGCAAAAGCATCCGGGAGGGTTGTTGGAACCCCTTCCCATTCCCTCAAGACCGTGGGAGAGTTTGAGCATGGACTTCATCACCAATCTACCCAAGTCCGATGGTTGCGGATCCATCTTCGTTGTGGTAGATCGATTCACCAAGTATGCCACCTTCATCCCGGCACCCGTGGAGTGTACCGCGGAGGTAGCGGCATGCTTATTCCTCAAGCATGTGGTGAAGTATTGGGGAGTTCCGAGAAGCATAGTAAGTGATCGAGATGCTCGATTCACCGGAAGATTTTGGACGGAACTCTTCAAGTTACTCGGGGCAAAGTTGAACTTCTCCACGGCCTTTCATCCGCAAACGGATGGACAAACGGAGCGCGTGAATGCCTTATTGGAGCTATACTTAAGGCATTACGTGAGCGCCAACCATAAGGATTGGGCAAAGTTGCTTGATGTCGCCCAATTCTCTTACAACTTGCAGCGGTCCGAGTCAACGGGAGCAAGTCCATTCGAGCTCGCAACCGGACAACAACCCTTGACTCCAAGCACGTTGGAGACCGGCTACACGGGAAGTAGCCCCGCTGCATACAAAACAGCCAAGGAGTGGCAGCAAGCCAATGAGCTCGCTCGTTCGCAACTAGAGAAAGCTTCAAAGAGGATGAAGAAGTATGCGGACCGGCAAAGGCGACACTTGGAGTTCCAAACGGGTGACCTAGTCTTCGTGAAGGTCATTCCAACACAACACAAGGCGAACAAGGGACTTCACAAGAGTTTGCTAAGGAAGTATGAAGATCCCTTTCCGATCCTCAAGAGGGTAGGCAAAGCGGCATATCTAGTGGAACTACCCTTTAACACCATGCTTCATCCGGTGTTTCATGTAAGCCACTTGAAGCCCTATCATGAAGATGCCGAAGCACCCGAACGAGGTAAGTCTCATCGAGCTCCCGCTTATTGAAGCCAAGCGTGAGGTGCGGAAGAAGCGGATACCGAAGTATACCGAATACTTCGTCAAATGGAAGGGGCTGCCCGCGTCCGAGGCTAGTTGGGAGAAAGAGGAGTCCTTATGGCAATTCAAGGACAAGATCACTGAGTTCGAGCAAGAGGAGCTCGCAAGGGCGACGAGGACGTCGCCGACTTGAGTGGGGGAGAATGTCATGGACCGAGTTTGAGTGAAGGGAGTCCATGACACAAGTCCAAGTCCATCATACAAGCCTAAGGAGGAAAGCACTCCAACATTCAAGAACATGGTGGACATGCCTAGAGAATTCTAGTACCCTTTAGAATTCCCTAGCTTAGATATTTCCTTGTACATAATTTGAGTACATTCTAGAACTTGTATTTATAGCCATTGGATTAAGTAAATCCTAGCCATCCATTGAGGATGTGGTAGGCTATAAATAGGTGGTGAAGGCTCTTGGCCAAACAATCCTAGAGCATCCTACAAAGCCTTGTAAAGAGTTCACAATTCAATACAAAGTTCCTTTCTCCCACATTGCTTAAGTGTTTGCTTTGCTTAGCTTTGCTTTGCTTTGCTTTGCATACTTAGCATACTTCTAGCATTCTTGCTCTTTAGTGTTGCGCTTGTTTCCGCTGCGTGGAGGAGATGCTGACTTAGAGAGTTCGAGGAGGTGAACAACTCTAAGGCCGCACGGTTGGAAGAGAAGCGAAGTTCTCATCCCGTGACAATATATCTACTCAAGCTAATAAGTAAAGGAATATGATGTTTCCCTTTCTTAAGATCTTGTAAATGTGTTAGTAATATTTAAAATTAGAATAGTATGCATGATAAAAACAATATTAACTCGAGTCTTAAATTCGATCACGAGTATTGATTATATGTAAGAAATACAGGTTAAGGTATT
Organism: Fragaria iinumae; assembly: GCA_009720345.1. Lineage (NCBI taxonomy): Eukaryota > Viridiplantae > Streptophyta > Magnoliopsida > Rosales > Rosaceae > Fragaria > Fragaria iinumae. Next base: position 14,963,195 of record CM019117.1, on the reverse strand, counting down.
TAAGCAGTTTACTCAAATTCTAATACTTAATAAAAATACCTATCTTGTAAGTATGATACTTGGAGTCATTCGCTTCTAAAAGGAATACTGTAGAAGATATTTGGATTACTATCTAGGGTTTAGGAGCCTTAGTGTGCTATATAATTAGTACTAAGTTTCGGGGTACTATAGTCTACCCACCTTAAAAGAAAATTTGTCCTCGAATTTTACGTACCTTGTTCTATGAACAAATGCGGATGTTTCTTTCTCAAATCTGATTCCAACTCCCATGAAGCCTCGTTTTCATCATGTCGGTTCCATAATATCTTCACCATTGGGATTTCTTTAGTGTGAAGCTTCCTAACTTCTCGACCTAAGATGCGAACATGTGCCTCATCGTATGTCACATCTTCCGAGAGTTCTATGGTACTATGATCGATGACATGGGAACTGTCTGGTTTGTAATCCCGTAGCATAGACACGTGAAAAACGTTATGCATGTTGGACAAGTGTTGTGGTAGATCTAGTCGGTATGCTAAAGTACCAACTTTTTCAATGATTTGGAAAGGTTCAATGAACTGTGGTGACAACTTGGCAATCTTCTTACCGAAACGAATATCTCCTCGCATTGGTGAGACTTTCAGCAAAACACGATCACCGATTTGAAATTCCACATTTCTTCTATGTCGATTTGCATAGCTCTTCTGTCGACTTTGTGCCGCCTTCAGACGATCCTTAATTGAAGCAACGACCTCTGCTGATTCCTTCAAAATGTCAGGTCCGGGAAGAATGGCTTCACCTACTTCAGCCCAACATATTGGGGTACGACAAGGCTACCGTAAAGAGCTTCAAAAGGTGTCATCCCTATGCTTGAGTGGTAACTGTTGTTGTAAGCAAACTCGATCAAGTATAAGTGATCCTCCCAACTCCCTCCAAAATCCAAAATGCATGATCTAAGCATGTCTTCCATCACTTGATTGACTCTCTCTGTTTGACCATCAATTTGGGGGTGGAATGCAGTGCTCATGTCCAACTTCGTCTCCATTGCAGTTTGTAAGCTGACCCAAAATCTTGATGTGAATCGGGCGTCATGATCAGATACTATTGAAACAGGAATTCCATGAAGTCGAACAACTTCTAAGTATAGTTTACTTAAGACGTCCATGGAGTCTGTTATTTTTATTGGCAAGAAATGGGCAGACTTTATAAGGCGATCGACAATGACCCAAATGGCATCGTTACCTCTTTGCGTCTTTGGTAAGCCGGTAACGAAGTCCATCGTGATGTGCTCCCATTTCCATTTTGGAATCTTGAGAGGTTGTAATAATCCTCCTTTTCGCACGTGCTCTGCTTTCACAAGTTGGCATGTAAGACACTTAGAGACATAGCTGGCAATGTCTCTCTTCATGTTGTTCTACCAATAGTTTTTCCTTAAGTCTTTATACATCTTCATTCCTCCTGGATGGACTGTGAATTTTGAACGATGTGCCCCTGCATTATATCATCTTTTAATGATGCAACATTTGGCACACAAAGCCTTCCTCGAAAACGCATTCCTTCTTCTGCTTGTATGCTCCAGTCTTCAGGGTGCTTCTCTTTCATTCCTTGAACATATTTCACGAGCTCTTCATCTTCACCTTGCACTTGAATGATTTGACTAATTATTTTCGGTTGCACGACTAAGTTCCCTATAAAAATTCCATCCATGTTCATGGAAGGAATGAGATTGAAATCAATTAGAGTATCTAACATGCTCTACTGTTCTCTCATAATTGAGGCGAGATGACTTCGAAGCTTTCTGCTTAAAGCGTTAGCGACTACATTTGCTTTCCCGGGGTGGTATTGCAAAGTGAAGTCATAGTCTTTGGTAAGCTCCATCCATCTTCTTTGCCGCATGTTTAGATACTTCTGGGAGAAAATGTACTTGAGACTTTTGTGGTCGGAAAATAGATCGAACCGTTACCCATACAAATAATGCCTCCAAACTTTCCAAGCAAAGACCACAGCTGCTAGTTCAAGGTCATGGGTTGGATAGTTCTTCTCATGCGTCTTCAATTGTCGAGATGCGTATGCTACCACCTTTCCATTTTGCATGAGAACACAACCGAGTCCTTGATGTGATGCATCGCTATATATGACGAAAGGAACTCCACTTTCCGGAATGGTGAGAATGAGTGTTGTTGTTAGCCTTTCCTTTAGCTTCTAGAATGCTCGTTCACAATTGTCATCCCATATGTACTTCACATTTTTTTGAGTCAACCTCGTCATTGGGAGAGCAATTTTTGAAAAACCTTCTATGAATCTCCGATAATATCCAGCAAGGCCAAGAAAGCTTCGTACTTCTGTTGAAGTGGTAGGAGCTTTCCATTCCAACACAGCTTCAATCTTTACAGGATCCATTGCTATTCCAGCTTGAGAAACTACGTAAGCCTAATCTGATACCCATTTCCACCAGATCCAAGCGAGTTTTCACCCCATCCTTTGTTTTTCCAGGAATATTCAACAAAGTTCATACCTCTCAAAAACATTTTTCTCGATATGCATGACATCAAGGCAATGCCGAACAGGGAGAAACTTCCAATATTCCAGTTAAAAAAAAATAGATTTTTTTTTTCCAACATGGTTTACTTTCATCCTCTGCACCTTTATAAATAGGTGGGCCATTTTTTCTTCCAAATTTATACTTTGGAACCTCCTTTTCCACCCTCTGCAATACCTCTTCACCAGTTAAAGGAACTGGAGCGGGAGAATGCTCTGTATGGTTGTTGAAAGCAGCCTTCTGCCTTCGATAAGGGTGACTTCTGCCCAGCCACCGACAAGACCCAATGAAGGACATTCTCCCTCCATTGACCAATCTCGTGGGTTTTGTGTTTTCAACACAGATAGGACATGCATTATAACCTTTCACTATACTTTCGGAAAGGTTACCATAAGCTGGATAATCATTGATTGTCAATAACAGACAACCCCTAAGTGTGAAAGTCTGATTTTGAGTTGCGTCATACACTCCCCTAACCCCTTCCCACAACCTTTTTAAGTCATCTATCAGAGGCTGAAGGTAGACATCAATGTTGTTTCATGGTTGTTTTGGACCTGATATCAGAAGAGTTAACATCATATGTCGCCTCTTCATTATGAGCCAAGGTGGTAGATTGTAAATCACAAGAGTTACAGGCCAGCAGCTATACTTGTTATTTTGTCCACTAAAGGGATTGAAACCATCAGTTGACAAGGCAAGTCTGAGGTTTCTAGGGTCTGCACCAAAACTAGGCCATTTTTTCATCAACTAACTTTCATGACGCCGCATCAGCTGGATGACGCATTAACCCATCTTTCTTCCTATCAGTAGCATGCCAAGTTAAACTCTTGGATATTTCACTTGACTGAACCATCTTTTTAAACCTAGGGATGGGGGGAAAGTACCACAGTACTTTTGCTGGAACATCTTCTATTATTTTTTTGTTTTTTCCTACCTTCCACCGAGAAGCACCACATGTGGGACACACTACTGCTTCTGCGTGCTTCCCTCTGTATAAGATACAGTCATTGGGGCAAGCATGAATCTTCTCATAATCCATCCCTAATTTACTTAATAAGGACTTCTTTGCATCGCTATAAGTATCAGGTATCTCATTGCCTTCTGAAAGAAAATCCCCTATCAATTCTACCCAATCAGAGTAAGCGGCATCACTCATATGGTGCTTTGCTTTAAGGTTTTGAAGTTGTAGAAGTGCATTGAACTTGGTGTGCGACTTACAACCGGGGTACAACGGTTTGTTTACCTCCTCAACCAACCGCTGGAACTCGTTGCATTCATCTAGGGGTTCCTGATCCTCTCCAAAATCTAACTCTACGTCACTATTCATTTCTATCTCCATATTACTCTGCATAGATTCATCTGAATCTGTGTCCATCCCATGATCACTATCACTATCTGAAACCAATGTAGCCTCCTCATGCTCACTCTAAATAACATAAGACGGATCAATCCCATTAACAAATAAATGATCCTTAACTACCCGAACAGAATAGCTATCATCATTTCCACACAACATGCAAGGGCAGTTGATCTGCTTGGGATCTCTTGCATTTCTCAAAGCAAATTCAAGAAAATCTTCAACACCAAACTTATATTCAGAAGATCTCCTATCAGCAACTAGCCACGACCTATCCATCTATATATATATCCAAAAATGCAATTTCAGAAAAACAAACAACAACATGTAATTTCAACATGTAACTTCTCAGCAACAATCAACAATAACATGAATATTTCACCAGCATTAACAATCATCAATAAACCAAATAATTTAAAAATTAAAACCAATAATCAGCAATATAGCATGACATGCTGGGGAAATCGAAGCAAGCAGAACACAGTTCACAAGCAAGCAAGCATCAATTACTCAAAGCAAGCAGCATGGCATTCTGGGGAAATCGAAAGAAGAGAAGAGAGGAGAGGACATACCTCCACCAGAAACAAACCTCCTGCATGCAAAATCAAAAGATTGAATCATTGAACCGAACTGAGCCCTAGCCGCCGCTACCGGCCTCGCCTCGCCGTGCACAGTTATAAAAGAGAGAAGAGAGATTGAATCATTTGAGAGATTCAATCGATTTGAGAGAAAAGTGAGAGAGCGACAGAGTTAAGAGAGAGTGAGAGTTGAGACAACATTGAGAGAGAGAGAGATGGCTTACTGTTGAGAGTGAGAGGGCGAGAGTCTCGATCCGTTTAGTGGGTTTAGGGTGAATGAATGTGAGAGAGAGAGAGAGAGAGAGAGAGAGAGAGAGAGACAGCGATATGAATGCGAGAGAGTGAGAGTGTGAGACATCGTTTAGGATTGGTGGGTACGTTATTAAATTTGTCAACTTTTTCACACAACAGAATATATACTCGGAGGGAAACTTTGGAGCCAAAACTATTTTGGCATAGCACACCAAATCAATGGAGGCAAACTTTGGAGCCAAAACAACTTTGGCATGCCACCAGATTTTCTAGTCACACAACAGAATGTTTTAAACTGTTGTATATATTTTCTAAACTTGCACTAGGTATTGCCTAGTATAAATTGTAACAACATCATACAACAAAGAAATAAAAGTCTATTGTCCAAAGATTTTGCATCTTGCACAACTTTCAATTTGGTGATGGGGGAATCATTCCGCTAAAATTTTCATAAATCATACAACAGAAAATTAGCATCATTGTTGTTTTTTGAACTCTTGAAATATGACCTGACAATTTCGTGTCATCAGACAACAAAATTTTGTAACTTTGCATTGTATATAACAGTTCACTTCATCAGACAATTAGGGAACCCTAAAAGGTTGTCTGATAACGTTTTTGTAGTAGTGGTGGCCTAAGAACTTCACTTGGTGCTGCCAAAAGTCGCACTTCTCAAATTTCACATATAGCTTGTGTTCTCTAAGAACTTGTAAGGTAGTCTCCAAGTGATTTTTGTGGTCCGCTTCATTTTTAGAATAAATCAAAATATCATCAATGAAGACGATAATAAATTTATCCAAGAACGGACTAAAAACTCGGTTCATCAAATCCATAAATATGGCTGGTGCATTGGTTAATCCAAAGAACATTACCAACCACTCATATTGTCCATACCGCGTGTTGAATGCGGTTTTATGGATGTCATTCTTTTGACAAGAAGTTGATGGTACCCAGAGCGTAGGTCGATCTTTGAGACTATTCGAGCTCCTCGCAACTGATCAAACAAATCATCGATCCGTGACAACGGGTACTTATTCTTGATAGTCACCTTGTTCAATTGCCGGTAGTCGATACATAGTCGAAGAGATCCGTCTTTCTTCTTCACGAACAAAACAGGTGCTCCCTAGCTAGAAGCACTAGGCCGAATAAATTCAAGTTCCAGCAACCCTTTGATTTGTGTATGTAACTCTTCCAATTCTTTTGGTGTCATTCTATAGGGGGTAATAGAAATTGGTTTGGCTTCGGGTACTAGGTCAATGTTGAACTCAACTTCACGGCTTGGAGGTAAATGAGTAATTTCTTAGAAGACATCTTTAAAAGAATTCACCACATGGATTTGGTCTATTAGAGGTTTGGAACTCTTTAATTCGACATTGGCAAGAAGTTTGGAAGGTATGGATTTTGTGGGCAAGTCACATTGGATTTTTCGAATGGGTTGACCAGGTATTGAAAAGGTTATTGTTTTCCCGTGACAGTCTATATGGGTATGATATTTGCTCAACCAATCAAATCCTAGTATAAATAGGCCATGAAGCATGCATTGTAAATTAATTTCCACCAATTTTATTTGACTTAAAAGACCAAACATTAAATTTGAGTGATAGTCTAGCTAGTTAGGGTGATTATTCACAAAGAAAACCAAATAGTAAGAGGGGTAAAAGAAAAATCAGCTAGTACATGAATCTATATATGAGGTATACCTTATATATGTATTGACATGAATCTATAGATACACAAATATTTATATATGTATATATAGATATATATCTACTCAAGCTAATAAGTAAAAGAATATGATGTTTCCCTTTCTTAAGATCTTGTAAATGTGTTAGTAATATTTAAGATTAGAATAGTATGCATGATAAAAACAATATTAACTCGAGTCTTAAATTCGATCACGAGTATTGATTATATGTAAGAAATACAGGTTAAGGTATTTAAGTAGTTTACTCAAATTCTAATAGTTAATAAAAATACATATCTTGTAAGTATGATACTTGGAGTCATTCTCTTCTAAAAGGAATACTTTAGAAGATATTTGGATTACTATCTAGGGTTAATGAGCCTTAGTGTGCTATATAATTAGTACTAAGTTTCGGGGTACTACACGGGGAGACTATGGCCATTTTCCAGCAAGTGGCCGGAATCCGGTAGAATATTCCAGCAATTTGCCGGAGTCCGGCAAGGGGCTGATCTGGCAGAAGCGATGGAGGTAGTGATCGATGTTTCCTTTTTGTTGTGTGTCATTTCGGAAATAGGAAAGTTTGGGTTGTAATCGGAAAAATTATCAAGTTAGGAAAGTTTCTATTTTGGGAAACTTTCTGTTTTTGGAAACCTTCTATTTATGGAAACTCTTTTTGGGTGCCCTTAGCAAATTTAATGGGTTTTCCAGATTAATGTTTTCCGGATATTTGAGTCCTTGAAATTACATTAGTTTGTTTAATCAAAATCAAGGTTCTCCAAAACGATTTATTTAATCAACGCCTAAATGTTAACGATTAGTAGGGCATTAGAGTAATGACCTGAATTGTTAAGTCGAAGGTTAAACTGAAAAATGTCGAAACATCGTTAGTTGCCCAACTCTAAATCAATTGGTCAAACTTGATCAATTATGGTCAACTCAGGAAACCTAGTTAAACTAGGAAGTAATCGAATCGATAATTATTGGGGTCCGGTCTGATCGATTTGTTCTACTGTTTATCATCAGACGTGGGAATTGGCTAGAGAGGGTGAATAGTTGGAGGCAGCGTTCGAGGAGTATTCCGAGCATTGGAAAGTTTAAGCCTAATACTGTGAGTGGACATTTCTTTTAAATTAAATGCATGCAGAGTTTTATTTTAAAGGAATGATTTTATTGGTTATTAATTTGTGGAATTTGTTTTCCTCTCGTGAGTTATTTTCTGTGAAGTTATTTTCGGAGGTAAATGTTCTTATTTTATTTATTAACTTCGCTATTTTGAGAATTTCTGAAAATGAGATTTTCGGTGTATATATATGTATATTTGTGAGGAGAGTATGTATATAAATATTAACTAGTTATACTTGTTTGTCCGCCTTAATGGTGTAGCAATTTGCCGCCATTATGGTATGACGTGAGCGTGAGACGTAAACGTAGTAGCCCTATATGAGTGTTTAATTCATATAGGGGGTATGGGCACGTATATATACACCCGTCTGTCCACCTTAATGGCGCAGTGAAGAACCACATTATGATGTGACGTGGGCGTTAGACGTGAGCGTAGTAGCCCTATATAAATTTCTTTAAATCCATAAATTTATATAGGGGGTATGGGCGTGTGTAAATACATACTAATTTTTATTAGAGCTTGAGAGACTCGATATTTTTTTTTAGTTAAGAGTTTTCTCTATTTACTGGGTGCATCGAAATTTTCCTGAGGAGATTAAAATGGGAAAACATAAAGTCTTAGTTATTTGTTCGATTCTTTTAACTTTATTTTTGTCCACTCACTCTAACGTTTTCAAATGTTTTCCCCTGGGTCATTCGGTTTTAAATGCCCAGTTTGCAGGTTAGCTTGGTTGAGGTCGGACGTACATGGAGTCGAGGCATAGTCCATCATATAGCTTCCGCTTATTTGTTTATTCTGTTTCCTTCCTTTCTTATTAGATTCGCTCTGAACCAATGAATTGTTTGTTGTGAGATTATATTTAGTCTAATAGTTAAATTGAGAGATGTTGTGATTTGTGGGGAGCACGAAGACTCCAGGTGTTTATAAGGTAGGAGTTGGAATTTTTAGAAGTGTTTGCAAGTGTTTTATTTAGGAAGGGTTGTCTATTTTCAAGGGAGGTTATGCCGAGTTGTCGGTAAATTTTCCTTAGAGGTGGACCCCGCAAGATTTACTTCGGGTTTCAGGATGAAATTCGGGGTGAGTCGTGACATCATGTCTTGATGATTACCTTTATTGAGCACTCTTAATAACAATTTTTTTGTCCTCATTAACCAACAACTCTAATCAAATCATAATTCTTCTATGATACACACACATACCATTAAACCTTAAGATATTTTAGCAATATGTTTAGATGCGAGTGAATTTTCGAGAATTTAATTAAAAATAAAAGAATTTTCAATTTCTTAAGATTGTTTTCTCTGTTTGGATTCATATTCCGTAAAATTAATAATTTTCATAAGAAAATAAATTATTTTAAATAATCATGGATTTTAGAAGCTTAAATTCCCGTCATGATCTTAAAATTTCTGTAAAAATTATTATTATTTTTATCTAAATACAACGTAAAGAAAAGACGGAGAAGAACTACCCAAGTTTCAGTTCATGTCATTGTTCGCAAAACTCGTTTTGTAAGCACATTTTTATTTATTTTAAAAAGGAAAGGAAAAGGGAAACCAAAAGGACTCAAGAGTCGACAAAGCTGATCTGGGGGGTGCGTCGTCTCATCGCTGTCGTCGTCGTGTCAGATTCTCTGTGCTGATCCAAAAAAGCAGCACACTCACAGCTCAGCCAACTCCAGCTCTCCAATCCACAAACCAAACCCAGACGAAGACGGCACCCACACCAAACCGTGTCCCCTAAAATGGTATTTCCGTAATTCAACCCAACCACCAGGGCCATTCTCGTAAACCCACTTCTTATATATAGACCACCATCTTTGTCTTTCTTTGCTGTATTGCTCTGTAAAAGCAAACACACAGTTCCCTCATCCAAAGCTCTCATAAAGTCTACACCTTTGCATTTGTTCTGGGCACCCATCAAGCTCTTCAATCTTTCTCTCTGAGAATCTGAGGCTTTTATCTCATGGATGATCGTAAGGAGGTTAGTTCTTTATCTCATTATGTTTCTTTGGTTTTGTTTGTTTGGTTTTCTGAGGGAAGTTTGGAGAGTTTGAACTGTGATTATCAGCTTTTTGTGTGTTTTTTGGGTTGCTTTGGTTCAGATATGAGAAACAAAGAGAACCCAAGTGAGGAAATGAGTTGAATTACATCAAGTTTGAGCCTTTAAGCTCAGAAACCATTGTGGATTTCACTTGTTTTCTGGATTAGCCTAATGGAATTTTCTTGGTTTTGATTGCTTATTTAATCTGTTTTGATGAGCTTGAGGCCTTGAAATTCTTGGAGAATTATTGGTGTGAACAGTTAAAGTTGCTTTGATGTATGACTTTTGTCTTGTACAGTGATAGAAGTAATCATTCTTGTATTCAAAGCTTGGAAACAGTCAAAGACTACACCTTTTCTTTTGTCTTCTTTAATGTGATTTGAGGGTGTTGAAATTCAGTGGGTGTCACGATTAGTTTAGGCAGGTTTGGATCAGTTCAACACTTTGGAAAGAACGACTATTAGAGAATTTTTAGAGTTGAAATTCTGGGATTTGTTTGTCAGAGTATGAAACCTGGAAAATAGTCATTAACAATCGAGCTACTTTCTTTATTCTTTACCTCATAAACCAAAATCCTACATGTTATGGCCTTGCGATTTGACTCTGTTCTGATTGGTCTTCCTGTGATTTTTTTTTTTTAGTTTTTTTAATTACAGTCACTTCATGTAATTTTCAATTGTGTGGTTGGAAGTCTTAAATGGCTACTTCAATGAATTCTCATTACATGAGTCTCCTTTATAACTTGGGTTATAGAGTATCCAATTCTTTAACATGAATTTGGCTATTTTATGCTAACTCAACCAACATAGTCATTTGTTCCAACTTGAAAAAGGCTGTTTTTTGCTTACAGTCAACTGTATAGAGGAGTGTTATTGGGTAATGCAGGTAATGTTATAGCTTCAGGTGTACCAAATAAGATATAGATCAGATATAAGCAGTGCATCTCTTACATATGCATATCTCACTCATGCGGATGGTCCCATTTCTTTGAGAGATGTGGCTACCAATGTAATCTGTAAATATCATCGGAATAGTTTAATTCTATCCTAAATGGTGAAGCACATTGTAATCTGGAATTTTGAGTATTTTGATGTAAATAATTAGATTGACTTATTACTTGGTTTGACACAGAAAAATGCGCCATGGTTATCAGTGCCACAATTTGGGGACTGGGATCAGAAGGGCGGCCAAGTGCCAGATTATTCCCTTGATTTCTCCAAGATAAGGGAAATGAGGAAGCAAAACAAGAGAGATGTGTCCAGAGCCAGTCTTGGAAATGAAGAAGAGCTCATTGCCTCAAACACTACTAATGTGGGTGCTGCCCACAATGACATTCACCACCCTCATTACCATCAGAGCACCCACTCTCCAACTGTAAGATTCTTTTGCTTTCATTTCAGTGCTAGTTTGATGTGATCCATATAATGTATTCAACACAACTATACAAGCAGTAGTTGGTCTGCTTATAAATGGAGAGATAGTGTCTTTATGAACAATATTTATGAGAGATATGCATGTGGTTGCTCTGGTAGATGGTGGGGAAAGCCCTTTATTAAACAAGCTGACTAGACAATGTAGGTGAGCAGGTTGCTAGTTTGCAACTAGTTATATAGTATTGATAAGTTAAAGTATGGCATGGATTTGTATGATTAGTTAGCTGTAGAATCCAATCAAATTAAGTGCAACAGTGGGTTACAGATAGGTTGATGATTGCTCCCTGTTTTTATCAAACAGATTCTACTTAATGCCCTCTGGAATAAGGATAAGATAGAGAAAACCATAGAATTTCTGCTGTTGCACGGGTCATAGCATTAAACACTAGATGTGGTCATAGGATTTATCCAATTTATTACTTTTGTAATGTGTTTGTAGTATGATTCCAAGTTTTCATACGTTGGTGCTCTCAGCTTGTTGTGCTTTCTTGATGATTTTATAATCATTTACAGAAAGAACTGTACAACTTTACCCAAATTTATTATTTTGAAACATTCCCAGGATGATTACTAAGCTAAAATGGATATATACTCTGTTTCTGGGGGTTAAAAGCTTTAGATACTGGGTATGGATCAACTCAGGTCATGGGCATAAATAATGCTGATATATCTGTTTGGTCTGTGATAATCATAAAGGAGATCTAGTTCTTTTACTTAATTTCTTGATGAGAAACCCATAATGGAGGGAATCATAGAGTTGTCAAATTTTTCATATAGAAATGATGAAGAATGTTCCTGTGTATATATTAAGGTCATAGGCTCTCTTTGGCTATGTAATTTAATATTACATCATAGGCAATTGATGATTTGATTTTGTATTCCAGGAATTAAAGAAGATATTATTGTCTGTGGATCAATACACAAGATATTTTGGTTGTCTAATTGATGAGCTATTTATGCAGTCATCCATAAGAGTTTGGTAAATTAAATAATATAGGAATCTTTCGCATAATGTTTCTTGTGGTATCCATGTAAATGATAGCTTGATTGCCCCTCTTCATGTATAATGTTCTAACATATAATGTCAAACTTTCATATGCCCAGTAATGATAAACTCTCCTTGTTTAGTTAATATTGAGCTCTACTTATTGATGAAAAAGATCAGTTCTTTGCTTACTTTTGTTCATACGACTATATTTTAATTTTACTGTATTTTTTGTTTTTGTTCAAATAGGCTCGACGTAGTATATTCAGCTACTTCAACTGTTGCGTGAAAGCTTAATGCTGCAGCAGACATAGGTTTGAGAGACGACCCTCTTTCTCCTTGTATCTCCTCAACTGTTTCTATTGTTAATCACATCTTTGTCTCACCTCAACCTCTCATTTCGTTAGGATAAATGGATGTGATGTATTGCTGGATTTGGTTATTAGCAATCTCTCTAATTTTATTTTCCTGGTGCTTATGCTCTCTGCAACAAACCCTGTAGTAAATGGTTTGTAGAGATTAAGAGGTTAACCTGAAAAATTTGGCTTGAATATTTCAGCTGAAAACGAATGTTAAATGTTTGGCGGCTAAATACTAAACTTAAGTCGCATGATCGTCTGTCTATCTATCTATCTATCTATCTCTCTGTCTGTCTGTTGTTTGGAGGCTTAGCTACTGGTGGATTTCTATGCTCAGATCAAGTACACTAGTCGGGTTGAACAGAACATCCTATGATTCATATCCAACTGGTCTAATTGCACTTTCCTAACATACACTCTTCTTCACTAACACTCGGACTTGGGTGCATCTTTTATGTGAAAGAAAAATGCCAACGTCAAATTAGCCTTGCGGTCTGGAGGCTTAGCTACTGGTGGATTTATATGCTCACATCAAGTACACTAGTCGGGTCCATCCATCAGTTGAGACCATCTCGGCCAGATTTCGAGCTTAAGACTTTAGGAAGTTTGTTTTCTGACGTAGAAATTGATGTACTGATGCGGTAATATACTGGGACTCTTTCTTGATGTAGAACACACTAAAAAATTGGTGCTAGTGCGCAGTTAGGAACTTCATCTGGCAATCTCATTACCAGGCTCCTATGTTTTCAAATCTCATTCGACGATGTTTGTATGTCTGCAAATTCGTGTACCCACAAACTAGAAGCAAGTATATCGGCAAATGCGCGAGCTCAGTTGGAGATGCACAAGGGGTAAATAAGCCCTCTCGAGCTTCCCATCCACAACGGTCAATCATCCAACACCATACCAAAACGAACAAGACATCCAGACTGCAATCCTGACTGAACATAAATAAAGGCAAATATCATACGAAAGATGAGGAACGAGGAAAGAAATCTATTCGGAATGTCTAGAGTTCAAGCTGCGCAGTAAGCCAGTAATGCTGGTCTGGCTCACTGGCACTTCCTCTTAACTGCAGAACTACATGGAATTTAGTTTATGGAAGACAACGGTATCTTAGAATAAGCAGTCTGCCAACGGCCAACCTCTCACTAACACAAAAAAGATGAATACTAGTTTAGTAATTATCTTGATAACGTTGATCTAGAGAGAGACTGAGAGCGATGTTCCATAGAAGTGTTACATGGGTGTGAAATAGTTTCTTGACATCAAGATGAGATTTTTAAGCGACAAGCATGAATATTGATTGGAACCAAAGTCGATCAGTGAGTTTTGGTTTTCATCAAACACTCCCCAAAGCACCACCGTCGTCCGTCAAAGACCATCTTGGTCATTCCAATAATTCTCCTTTGTTTTTGAATGATAGGATTCCTAATGAGTCTTCTAGAGGCTCTTTGACATCGTAAACGCTCAGAGACTTTGGTTTGTGAAGCACTTTCTTCTTAAGAATACTCATACATGCTAGCTAGCTGATGATGTACGGGGGGGCTTGATGAATATCATACCTAACATGCAATGTTGCAATACAAGAAATCCTAATAAGATTGAAGCAAGCAGTTTGAGTCCAAGAGAAACACTTCATCTCAAATTCGATCGTCAAGCAAGTTCGACTATATACAAAGCGAGCAAGCGACACAAGAAGACCAAACAAAAGCGACACCAGAAGACACGCACAACTCCAGAAACACAACCATCAAGTTTTTACTTTCTTTTAGAATGCTCTTCTAGCCACCTTTTTTATTTTTTTTATTTTTTTTAAAGAGATGTCATTCATTAATGAAGCTCAGCGAACAATATAATAATGACTTGCTCAGAGGACCGTCAGAAAAAGCCATTATGCAAAAACACTATCTTAGTACACTCCTCACACAAACATACTAAAACACATAATCCAAGTACATTCACCTTCTACGAAGATAAAACCAAAAGAGAAATTGATCCAAACGGTATACGAACTTTTGCTCTTTATAAACTTTGGTATCTCAAGTTTCGAAAATATCAGAAAGGTATATAAAGTTTTGACCATGACTAAACTTTAGTACCTAGCACCGTTAAACCCTATGTCGTCTGTTAACTGCCAATTTTTGATGGGCACATTCGTATTTTCAGCCTTATTTTAGTTTTTAATATTTTTTCTTAATAACCATTTCTGCTCTATTTCTGTACCTCATTACCACAATTGATATCACGCGCCTTCAATTATCTGGATCTCTCTCTATACTCATGTAAAAAACATAGAGTTTATTTTGGATTTGTTTTGGTGTTTGCTCTGTGCTTGTAAATTCTAGGAATGTTTCTAGGAACTTTTTATTTTTTATTTTTGCTTTGCTTCCTTTTCCCTATTGCTCTGTGTCTGAGCAGGGAAGAACCATGTGAGATTGATGATTAAGATGAGAAGAGGTAGTGGGTTTGTTGAGAAAGGTGTCGGAGTACTGGGATTTTGGGTGAGCAGAAAAAGGATAGTCTATTTCGACAGATTTTTGTTTCGGCACCACCACCATCATCAACAATGGCGTCTTCATTCTCACTCTTCCACTCCGCCACCGCTGTTGCAGCTCCTAAAGAGTCGTTTGCCCGCGGTTTAAGATAGAGTCCGAAATCGACCTCAAGGAGTGATGCCCCAATTTCTCTTTCGTCGGGTTGGATCTGCAGAAGCTGGCGTCGGTCATGGAGGGCATGGCCCGTGACGGTCAGCTAGCTAACTCCAAGGTCTGAGTTTCTGCGTTTTAAAAAAAAAAAAATCATTTTGTATTATCTGAGGAAGAACAAGGAAGAAAGAGAAGAAAAAAGAGAGAGGGTAAATTAGTATTTTTACATTATGCAGTGCCAGCTGGCAGACGACGTAACAGTCCTAACGGCGCTAGGTACTAAAGTTTAGTCGAGGTGAGAACTTCATATACCTTTCTGATATTTTTAAAATTTGAGATACCAAAATTTATAAGGAGCAAAAGTTCGTATACCGTTTGAATCAATTTCTCAAAAACAAGAAGATTAAAAACTCTGAAGCGTTATAAACTGTGACAACATAATTCTTATCTTCTTGTCGATCTCCCAATCAAGCATATGTGATAATCTACGTTGCATGGAATCGGAAGCGGAAACGTGGAAGCGAAGCGTTTGGAAGCGCGGAAGCGATTTTTTTGAAAATAATTTGGAAGCGGAAGCGTTTTGGAAACGTGAGAATCAAAATAATATATACAAATAACAAATATATATCACCTAATTTTAATTTCATTCATTTATTTTAATCGTTAATTTTAATAAGTTGTACAAATTAGTTTGATTGTTTAGCAGATAACAACTCATTCTTAAAAAAAAAAAGATATCACTAAACCTTATAAAAATAAACTTCTTCACTAAAAAAATGTCCACCATGAAATATTGAAAGCACACGTCTCTCTAGTCTCTACACCTTTTAATCTTCTTTCTTCACCTCTCTATGCTCTCTCACCCTCCAGGTCGCCGTCATCTTCTTTAACTTCATTCTCTCTCACTCCTCTCCCTCCCTCCAGTTTCAAATCCTTTCTTAACAGGTCCTCAAGCAGAAGATCTGATTGATTATAGATTTCGAAAGAGATAGAGAGAAGATTGATGTGCCGCTGAATCAGTTCTCGTGCAGTGGACCATCGCGCTTCCAAATCAAAATCGTGAGCTTCCATATTGGAAGCGTGCGCTTCCGTCGTGCTTCCAAAACCCTCTTTTCCCAGAATCACGATTCCGGGCGCTTCCGAGCGCTTCCACGGCGTTTCCGCTTCGCTTCCGCTTCGGAAGCGGGAAACGCGAGTGGCCCGGCGCTTCCGTGCTTCCTAGGTGATAATAGAAGTGGAATTCACCACTTCAACTACCGCCTTCTCCATCTCCACTGCAGCAACTTCAGTCGGAGACTTTGTCTTTGGAGGTGTTTTGGCCACGATCCTCAGCGCGCGGAGCAGAGGTTTCTAGCAGACAAAGAGAGGGGAGAGTTGCGGGCGTGCCACCTCGCGGACGAGGAAAAGGTTGATGGGGGGTGCGCTTGACTTCTTGATCAGGCAGAAAGGGGGGTCACAGGTGCCACCTCAGAGGAGGATTTACGAGCACAAGCGGGTCAATACTCACGGCGGCGCGAGCAGAGCAATCAACGGGGAGTTCGGAGGGAAACGGGGATGCAGAGTCCGGAGAGCTCTGGAGAAAGGCCTAGGCGGCGGCGCTTAGGGTTAGGGTTTCGAGGGAGACTCGAAGGGAAACTGGGTTTCAGTTTGGGTTTGTTTGAGAGTTGTCTCTAAGTTGTCGTTGTAAAAGTTGTGTCCTCTGTGTGAGAGCTTTCGAACCCTTTATATAGTGGAGCTTTACTTACGGCAGAAGAGAGAGATAATCCTACTTCAAGTTGGATTCGGAAAACCTAATAGCACAAGGGCACTGTTTCGTCCATGCAAACCAACCAACATGTGACACATGTCCAGTTCGCACACTTCATTCCGCGCCACCAACTGTAGATTCCTATGCGAACTGGAATTAGGAGCATCCTCATCTCGCGGGCTGCTACAGGGTGCTATCTCGTGTGCTTCTGTAGCTCACGTTCGTTTCGCGGGCTATTGCAGCTCGCGAGCCTTAAAAGAGCTTTTTATATTTAATGGGCCACAGGGATTGGCCCGAAGCATGTCAAAGACTTGTCGAAGTCTTCAACGTTTGTCGTGGTGCGCGCGGACTCCGCATGTTTGCTGCCTCGCGAAATCTTCTACGCGAGCTAGTTCGCCAGCTTGCCTCGCTTCGCCTATGCGGAGAGTCCATCTCGCCTCGCGGAGAGGACTGGCAATCTCGCCTCGCCTCGCGGAGCGTTGAACAGTAATTCTGCGCGAAGTCATTCCGCGCGCGGGCTAAGTTAAGTCAAATTCTCATGCAGTTCGTTCCGCGCGAAGTCTAACTTGGCTCGCGTGGTCTTACTGGCGAGCTATCACTTGTAAACTTGGAGAAACTCCATCTCGCCAGTATGACCTGGTCCAAGAAATAATTAATATTTACATAGACATTTACTGTCCAGTAAAATATTAATTCAGGCGTAAACAGGAGGTAGAGCTACCTCTTTGCCAACCACTTCCAATGTTTCTGTAGAATCAGTAGAGGGATTTACTTCCTCTATCATATCATCCTCCTCAAGAATCTTCAACAACTGCTTCCTACCCTTTAGAGTAGGGCGAGGTGGACCCTCCTTAGGCTTGTTTGTAGACCCTCTTGATCGCCCACCCTTTTTCTTTGGGGTTGTCACCAGAAGTCGACCCAACTCATTTGGAAGACTCAAGTTCAAGTCTTCAATTTCCGGACTCAGAACTGTGGACACCTCAAGCATCTTCTTCCCCGGTTGAATAAGAGGACGCTCTGTTGTCCTCTTTCTTCCCCGTTTGGCAGATTGTTGTTGCTCAACAAGTGGGGGAACAACAAAACCTCCAGCCTTACAAGCTTTGAGAACCCTAGCAGTCAACTCATCATTCACCATCAAGTGTTTCTCAGGCAATTGTACCGGCATTAAGGCCTTCCCTTTTGCAGCCAATTGCACAGCTTCCTCTTTATGTTTTTCAGCCCTCAGTGCAACATCACTGCTCAGAAAGCCGCCATTAGGCAGTTTAGGCTTTGCTATAGTCAGTTCTTCCATCGCTGTAACTGGGAGTCCATGCAAAGCTTCATCTTCTCGCACAAAAAGCTTGTCACAGTCCTCAACAACATGCTCAAAAAGACCACAAAACTTATAGAGACCTTGAATTTTCTCATAGATGATCTCAACATCAACATGAACAGAAGCAAAAGAATAATTGCGATAAAATCTGTACCGCTGCCTCGTATCCATAGTCAGACGAATCTTTTGTTTTTCATCTTTGCGATTTAGAACCAAATTATCAAAACGATGAACCTTACCAATGGATTGTCCGATCAACTGAAAAGATTTCTTGTTGCGCATCAAATGCGGTAACCCTAAGATCGAGACTCATGTCTCAATGGAATGAAGAGGAGGGTTCACCACCGCAGAGATCCCGTCGTACGGCGCTGTCACCAGCATCGCATTCTGAAAGAACCAAGGTCCGCTGTGGAGAACCTTGTTGCTCTTCTAGCCACCTAGTATCGGTTTAAATTTTTATTTAATGCACCTTGATAACAATGTTATTTACTCGCTTTTAGTCCCTTTACTAATCATTTTTCATTACTTACTTAATATTTGCTTAATTCATAATGCTATTTACTAATCATAATCTCATAACATTGCTATTAGTCTAGACAATTCGATTAGTTACGAATTCGCTTTCATTGTAAGAGCTTTTGTTTGGATCCAGTTTGACCTAGACCCTGTTTCTAGACGTTTTGAAGAACTGTACCGAATTCAAGTCAACCGAATCCAAATAAAAGTAACAATGAGAGTAGTAGCAATGATAGGAGTACGAGCAGTAAGTAGCAAAATGAAGTAAGCAAAGCATAAATAAGCGAACAAACTTAAACAACAAGGAAAAGAAAAGTAACGAGCAATGGCTAGGCTAAGAAGTAAACCGATTAAAAGCGAGAAAATATATAACAATTGCTCCCAAAGTGCAGTAACAAACAATTTGAATCTAAACTTAGTGGCTTGCAGAGCTAATGAACTGGAAAGAGAAAACTTGAGGGCTTGTGTTTTTGGAGTTGTGTGTGTTCGTCTATAGAGGGTTAGAGACTAGCTCGCTACATATGCTTTTTATGAATCCAAATCGATAGGGTTTGGCAGAGACAGAGAGGAGGGTATCATGTGGGCTGGGCCTTGCCCTTTGGCCCATCGGTTCATTCTCTACCTTTGTTTGGGCCTGATTCTTAACTAGGCAAACTAGATTTGTTGTGGGTTGGCTAGCAAAAAGATCCCTATTAAACTTAAGCAATTCCTCTTTTTCTTTTTAATTCGATGAAAAGTACACCGTTGGGTCTTAGGCCTGATTTGATTGTAAGTTGAGTCGTTGTTCGAGTTTAGAAGGTTATATGTTTTCTAGTTTGTCATATCCACTTTTTTTGATGTAGTTTTGAGGTTGTTTTTTCAATTCTTAGATGTAGTCTGTATTTAGTTTTCTAGCTATGCTGCTTGTATGTCTTCGGACTATTCATGCTTGACCGTTTTGGTCGTCATGATCTTTGATCGTGAAACTATCTCCTTTCCCCTAAAAAAAAATCACGTTTAAACCAGAAGAGGAACTCTTCGATCTCCTTGTCGATTTAGGTCTATCTAGTGCCATATAGTCTCAGACTAGTACGTTATTCAAGGTGCTTCAGGCTAGAATGTCCACTACTAGGACCGTCGTCCAGTTCCTTACGAGTAGAGTACGCCAAGAGACAGATCTACCACCCCTTAAATGACTACGAAATCCCAAGAAGCATGTTTCTGATTGTCTCTACAAGCCTATTTGGAAGCTGTCGGATCGATGTTCCGAGAAACATTACTTGAGACCAACTGCAGATCATCACAGACAACGAGCTTACTCTCCCTCGCTCGAGTATCCTTAAAGATGTCCGCAGACTTGCATCGATCACTTACCATCATTGTCCACCCTCAAGGAAAAAGCAGGATAATTAATGTTAATCTTCAAGGTGAACTTTCCTAGTTCAATAAGAACGTTTCAGAACCTGGAAAAATGCGGCAATGAGGCAAAGGAATAGCAATGAGGCAGTGGCATGTAGTCCTTTATTTGCGAATTGCGATAACCCCAGCAAAGAGTAGGGGGCAAAGAAAGGTTTTTGGCGGAGGCTGGAATGGCCCCAATCCCTAATAAAACTCCCATTTAAGGAGCAATATATGGTATGGCTATTATAGGAACTCATGAAGTGGAGCAAGGCAAATACCCCAAGTTTTTTCTGTCAAGAAAATAAAAAACTCAAGTTGTTGCTAACTCATATCAACGAACTACATATCATAATAAGAAAAGTTAGATGGTTCATTTCATTTTCATATACGCGCAAGTATTTCAATCTCATAAAGAACATACTACCCAGAATAGCTTGATCACAAAAAAGGTGCAGTAAGATACCCTGATTAAACTTAACAAGCCGCCTTAAACTTTGCCTACCCTTACGACTAATAGAACTTACAAAAAGAGTGCTGTATACTCTGCAAAGTACAAGCGATGAGTCTCAAAGCTGTAGTCCCATAATCGAGATCAAGATGCTAAGGTTGCACAATTTCTGAGTTCCTGCCGCATCACACCTTTTTGATGATCTGAACAACATCCTCATCTTCAAGCAGATGCTCCTGTTGCCAAACCAATACAACACACATGCATCTTGATTAACACAAGGAATATTTATTAACAGTAATAAATTGATTACAAGCAAATGGAAGAAATGACATGCTGAATCAAGATAAAAACAACCTTTCCAACTCTTTGGGGCTTGTGTTTCGCACTAGACCCCCAAACCAGAGCACTGCAACAAGAAAGTGCAGTGTTATTTTTCATGACTGAAACCCTTAGCCAAAAGTAAAATGGCATCAAGTTTGAAATTTGTTATGAACGCAGAAGTATATATCAACGTTAAACTGTAGTTTCCATAGAAGATAATGAGACAACTTCAGAAAATATCGTTTCCTATTGCTAGAGTATTATCAGCGAGAAAAATAATGGAACTAGGAAATTTTAGGAGAGGGTACTTACTACTTGAATTGTTTGATGAAATCCTTATGAATCCGCTCACAGAAATCCTCAACAGTCCTCGTCTTAGATGATAGGATCACAGGATCTTCATAATCTGGATTCATCCCTTTAGGTTTCGTGTATATGCGAGTTAAATTGAGATACTCCCATATCTTCTCCAGCAAACCATCAAGGTTCCACTCTAGGTGAGCACTGCAGGTGAGTCATGGCAAATGCAGTTATAAGTAAAACTAATAAATAGTAATGCCAGATTTTTTTATGAAGCGGCACAATTCAAGTCCAATTAACAGATGATTACAATCTATAACTATCGACTTAACTCATTAAAGATAAATTATTCCTTAATTTTATAATTTGTATACTGACAGTATAGATGAACACCAAACCTGGTGCTTAATACTAAGTACAATGCTTAATATAAGTTATGAACACCAAATATAACAAGGTCTTTTAATTACTACTAAATTACAATGCTATAGAAAATTTCTAATATTTGACACATAGTAGAGTTGTCAAACTTTGGAAATGTTCTCTTTCAGAAACTTTTGGAAACTGGGCCATTTTCTCCAGCAGACGTTTGATAGTCATTAAAGCTTCGAGATACTAGTTAAAACACCAAGTTCAACTCTTCAAGGAGTAACTAACATTCAATATCTTCTTAATTTCAAAATTAGAGTAAAATAATAGTTTTCATTGTGGAATTATTAAATTCGGTCATACAGTATCAGTTACCTGACTGGACAGTAGTGAGGAAGTTTATCCAAAATCTCAAGTTCTTCAAGAGTAATCTGATCAATCTTGTTCACAGCATAGATGCAAGGCATGTATACCCTACTGCCTTCAATTACATCTATGAGATCATCGGCAGTTGCATCAAACCTAAGAGTGATATCAGCATTGTGAATTCTATATTCACTACAAATCGCCTTCACAGTTTCAAGATCCAAATGTGTGTTGGTAACCGTTGAAGTGAAATTGATCCCACCCTTCTCTTTCTTCCTGAAGGTCAGGTTAGGTGGTTCCTTGTTTAACCTGCTCAGAATAAGGATTTAGCTAATCAGAGGACGTACAAAATCTCTAAGAGAATCTAGAAGAAAAAAAGGCTCTAGACACTTGGCAAAAGATTGGATATACATCTACATGCATCTTGGTAAGCATTTAACTACATGTGAATGTGTGCATGGAGGCAACTGAATGAGAATTCTATTTTCTTTGTTGGTTTAAGCAGCTCAAAGGCATCATGTACCCACCAAAAGAAAATTGTAACGGCAATATGCTACAATTGGTGACTGAAAAACTGAAAAAGTGACAAGCTCCTGTCATCAAACCCACCACAAAAAGAAGAAGAAAAGGGCATTCGAAAGACAGTATGCACTATAGCTTCTAAACTTTTTAAATAGACCTAAAGCAGTTTCGTTAACCAGATAAAGTTAACTACTTTCTCAAAAAATATGTATTCAATAGAAGAGTGGATATGAGTTCTTAGACAGCTTTTAGATAAAACTTCTGCTTTTAAGAAATGAGAGACAATTCGTAAATCAACACCTCATAACGGCTGGAAAATAAAATTTCTATATTGTAAACAAAAGGTACCATACTGCACCAAATTATTAGAAGCCGGCACATTTAGATTCAACAACTTCCGAAAGTCACATACACATACATACATTATCTAATTATTTGTATGAAAGGATAACACTGGCAACGCATCAATGCCCTTAACATCTGATAAATATTGCTAACATCAAACTTATATAGATTTATTTACCTATAAAATAACAAACCCAGACCAAAAACAACGGGAACAACAAAGATTACCTTATGCCAAATCCCTCAAGCTCTTTCTCAATAAGTCGTTTGTGCGTTATTGGCTTTATTGCATCTAGAACAATTATAATGCAATTGCATGTCCTAGCAGTACTGATAACCTGGATGTCATGAAAGCCAAATGAACACAAAAGGGATGAAAACTTTTTGGGTATCCTAACAATACTATATCAGGTATATATCAAGTTCTCAACCCTCAAGCCTTCATTATTGCAAATATAACAAAACATATCGATGTCCTTCATAAGGAAATCTATACATATACCACAGGGAGTTTTTATAAAATATATTGGTTAGTATCTTTGTATTTCATATCTATAAACATCATTTTTAAGAGAGCGGTCTAAACAACCAAAACCCTATCTTTCTGGTAGCAATGAATACATGATTAAGAAGACAGTGTTCAACATTTGTTTGTTTGGCAGTTTTTAGTGAATTCCTTTAACCACAAACTGTACTTCTTTTGCATGAGCAAATGAGGGCTAAAGGGACCAGAGTGGGCTCCGGTTACCTCCCGAATATAATTACATCAGGGATCTTTCATATGGAAGCATTTAATTCATCCAAGTGATTTTAGTTTTATTTCTTTCCATTCTCCCTTCATCTATACTTATGTTTTCCTCATTTCTCTCATCTCTTCCCGTTTACTTCTTTACTGGGGGGATGAAAAGATTATAGGGGGTCAGCGATTATAGACATCATAAACCGAAGTGGTTATAATAAATAATTGCATTAAAATTTATCATATATGGACTTCTCAAAATAAATGTGGGATAAATTTCCACACGTTACCTGTCTTCCTCTACCCTTACCGTCCTTTGCACCCTCAATAATTCCAGGGAGATCCAACAGCTGCAAGTATTGAATGAGAATTCCAACAGTTAAAAGACAATAATACGGGAACCCCATGAGCCTCTCTCAACAAGTGAAAAAGGAGTGACATGATTCCAAAAAAAACTTCGTCCATGCATTTTGAAAGTTGAAGATATGCTGTCAAGGCGTGATCCAACTAGTCTAGAAAATTACTGATATAATATACGTGTGTGTGTGTGTGTACATCACCACCTAACATGTTAAGTTGTAAATGGTGGATACCAAGAGAGGCACAGCCCCGAGGCACAGCCCACTCATAAACTATAAAATTGTTGAAGCCTACATGTGTGGGTTGCATATCTATTGAAGATTTACAGATGAGGTATAAATAATGTTTTAGATGTAGTTTTGCTACAAGGATATGACGAGAATGACTTCTGAAAAGCTTAATATAATAACCATGAATATGAAAAAGAAAAGGTAACACAAATCTAGATAAACATTTAGCTTACTTAGCAGCCAACCCCAGCTTTTAACTTCAACTTTGGTTCACCATTCACAAAAATCAAAATACAAGCAGAAAAACATTGAGAATTCACACGTTTGTTGTCAAAACTCCTCTAATATATTGAATTTTCTAATTTTCTGACTTGGGTTGGGTGATTCATGAAACAAAACCTGTCTAGATTTTTGAGTTCTAAAAATCATGTTATAAGAATGGGAACTTGGGAAGCTTATGTTGAGGAAAATTTATATCTACAAAAGCACGATTAAAGGTATGAATGTCATATGCATGTCGACAGTTGACACAAACACAATTCATATACAAGACAATCAGACAGTTAAAAACTGCATGATTAGTTTATCTTTCTAGAATATAGATTATTATAATCAAATCATAACAGGTCAAACATCACCAAATATAATAGAAATACTACCTGAATTTTTGCACCTCGATAGATAATCACACCTGGAATGCAAGTCAAGGTAGTGAATTCATAGGAAGCAACCTGTTAAGATACACACCACACAGCCTTTAGAAGATCAAGAATTTTAATAAAGAGGATATTTCATAACCTTTGGTCACCGATATTGTATGCTAAGGGCAAAATCTCACACAGTAAGCAAGCTTGTAAGTTTCATCACTTACATACACATTAGTCTCAAACAGAGGAATAAAGACTCCCCACCCCCCAATTCAATTTCTAACATAGAAGTTGCAAAAGATCCAAATTACAAAGAACCTCACAGGAGGAGGCCTAATGTTTGTTCAAATCAATACGTACGTGAAAAAGTGAGGCTGAAAGTATTGACCACCATTTTCATCATTGGGAGAAAAGCTTTAGCATAAACTGAAACCAATATGAAGGGATGACTCCTAACTTAGGATTCCATGCTTATAGTAAAGCATTTTTCTTTTGGAGGGGAAATAGGAAAATGTGGGGAGTTGTGTAATCTCTGAACCACTCAATCAAGTACCAAAGCAGTACAACTCAAGAGTAAAACGATTGAACTTTTAATGACTGAGATAACTAGATCAAATTCTATAGATATTGAAATCACAAATAACTTATGCCAGGAATAGTTGCATGCAAAGGAGTTCCTTCAATTGCTAAAGTAATTTATCTCACTTATCCAGCATGACTTTCAAACACTTATATTAATCAAACAGATTTATGCAGTCGTTATATGAAAATCTCCAGTAGATTTAAATCCCTAGACTGACAGCTACAGCTTCTAAAAAAACAAAAGTTTTGGAACAAGAACCTAAGTATGAAAAAGTACAATATGGTCATCAAACACCAGGCAAAAAATCCAGCAGATTGCATAGAAAGTTATAAGTCGTATCTGGCCCAATTATAGAGACATGTCAAAGCAGTTAAACATAATAAGTGATCTCAATCAACTTTTACAAGCTTCCACTGTATATACACAAAAAACTTAATGTACCAAACAGATTTGCATAGAGTGAGATAAATCAACATAACTCTACCTCTGAAAAAGTCCCAGTCAGTTTATTCAGTAGAGTAGATTTCCCAACAGAAGGGAAACCCACCAAGCCAACCCTTGCATCTCCACTTTTAGTGACGTCAAAACCTTCACCAGCACCACCACCACCTTTTGTTGTGGGCTCAAGTAGGTCTCTCCTTAACTTTGCAAGTTTAGCCTAGCAACGAACCAACGAATAACCAATAGTATCAGGATCCGTTCACAAAGAACAATAAATGGAAAAAATCACTGTAAAACTCACCTTCAGTAAACCCAAGTGATGGGCAGTAGCCTTGTTCTTTTGAGTCCTGGCCATCTGCAATTAAAAAAAAACATATTAGTACTCTAATTAAATCACAATAGAGAACTTCCAGATGCAATATAGCAAAAATAACCTAACACATATCGAACAGAAATAATTCAAATAAAATAAAAAACCGGAGTTACAGATATTCAGTAATCAATACAATCAAACTGAAACTGTGAAATGCATATCAGGTAGGCACACTACTAGGGGGTCCAGCAGCAACCAAATCAAAGAAACCGAAATCTGTTTGTTCTAAGTTTTATGTTGAATATAACAATCAGTAGCGCTATTAATTCAACACGAAAAACAAAAGCCGCAATCAACAATTTCCTTGATTTGTTTTACTGATGGAGTCTAAATCCAATCCAGCTTAAGAATGATCACTACCTATGCAAATTTTCATCGTTTTTTCAATTCTATTTTACTTTTCTATTCGAATTGATTTCTCAACCATCTGAACTAAGCTAAGCAAACACAAAACTGAATTAAGCCTCATAATCTCGAACGCGATTTTAATCTCGCTTTAAGCCCTAAGCGTCCGAAAATGAAGAGCTAAACAGGTGCTAATTTCTTTCGATTTTCACTGACTATCACGGAGCTTAGAGTCCTAGGGTTTCTAAATTCGCAGATAAAGAGCAAGAGAGATTGCGGCGATGGAAAAGAGTGTACCTCATCTTCGATGTCCTTGATTTTCTGCATTAGAGTCGCCATTGTTGAAGCCGACTAGCTCACAGAGAGAAACGTGTGTTTAGTAGAGGAGTACGGAACGGTTGTGATCGAAGAGTGACGATTCTGCAGAAGTGCTGCTCTTTTAGAGAGAGAGAGAGAGAGAGAGAGAGAGAGAGAGAGAGAGGATGAAGAAGGCGCTAGAAAGAAATGCGTTGTATTGTTAGGGTTAAATTACACTTGACACCCCTCCAATACCGGTAATTGTTTCACCGCGGTAAATAGTTTTTGTTACATTACTGATTTAAGAAACAAAACAAAAAAAAACTAAAAACTTTTACGTAGTGTTTGGATAAAGTAATTTCAATTTCTATAAAAATTTTAAAATCATAGGAATTACAATTTTATGAATTTATTAATTTAAATTCCATTAATTGAGAATTTCATTGTTTGAATTTCATAATGTAGAGTTTTAAAATGAACAATAATTTGTATTTAGACTAACCTCAGTTAAGGAAATTGACAAATGACACATATTTTGTAAGGAATTCAAGTCGGGAATTTAAGCTTCCAAATTCCATAATTATTTTCTTATGGAAATTGCTAATTCCACTAGATAAGAATCCAAACAAGAGAAACAGAAATTGGGAATTTCTTATTTTTGATTAAATTCCTTGGAATTCACTCGCATCCAAACACACTGTTAACGAGTGGCTACAAACTCGGCTTTTATGATCCTAATATACATTCAGTTCCATAATAACAATGCCAAAATATCTAACCATAAAAGACTGATAGAGTCATAGATAATGTTGAAGGCTTAAACACAGATTAGTAGAAATCAAGTAGTCATCTTCTTCATTTTCGTGTTGGATGTAGAGCTACAACCATCTTCAGCAAAATCCATCACATTCCTCCTAGCAACCTTATTGTTGGGAGGTTGCCAACCATGGACAACCTGCAAAGAAGGGATCGTTCTTTGTGTTATATGTGCAATACTCATTCTGAGCCGATTCATCAGCTCTTTTGGGTTTGTCTTATTGCGGCATATTTATGGACGTGGGTTTTTGGATTATTTAGACTTCACCCCTCGGCAGCCACGAAGGTGAGTGATCTATTGGATGCAAATTTCGTTACTACACCCTCACATTCCTCTAAAATCCTTTGGTTCATCACAATCTGCAATATCTTTTAGGGTTCTCGAATTGTCACAAGTAAGGCCTTCGGCTCCCCAAATCACTCTAGTCTTTTGGAAACCTCCACTAGCCTAAATAGGTAAAGGTTAATACTGATGGTTCTTATCATAATCATTTAAATGTAGAATATGACAGTATTTTTATTATTGGGTGTTTTTGCAACGAATGTTGAAGTATCAAATGCTCTGAGGCTGATATTCTTGCGGTAATTGAAGCGGTAGGAATTGCTCTCTCAAAAGGTTGGTTAAATTTGTGGGTGGAGGTTGACTCAATGATTTTGCTCACTTACTTCAATAATCCAAATCGAGTGTCTTGGAGGTTCTTTATTAGATGGTTAGACTGTGTTCAGAGAACCATGCTATAATGAATTTTAGATAAACTCACATCTATAGAGAAGAAAATTCGGTGGCTGATTAGTTGGCTAACTTCAGAGCTTTTCATTATGGGTCGGCATGGTGGTATGATTTGTCTTAATTTTAATCCTCTGGGTATGGTTGATGTATTCATTATTTTCTATGTTTTTATACCTTTAAATCTTGGATTTGTATTGAACTTTCAAGTAATTTAGTTCAATTTAACTTAGTTTGTCGTTTTTCAGGTTCAAAGAGAAGCAATTGGAGCAGGAAGGATTAAAAGAGCATAGCAATCTCGATTCTGAGCAGTCAGTCTCTACAAATCAGCCAACTTCGCCAAATCACTGAGAGCAGTTCAGATCAAATCAGACGACGAGCCACATATGCAAAGAAAGCCCTGAGTATCTACTTTCTGGAGAATTTAGCGGTTCGTGATTTCGATATTTGTGGAGAGAGATATAGTAGTTTGAATGAAGGCAGCTCAAGATGGACTAGAATGTGCAATGTCTTACTTCAAGCTCATGTGTAGAAGCCAATTGTGCATAGAAGATTTAGAGGAGATTCTAGATAGCGACCGAAATCGGGCGTTTCAATTAAAAACTTTTTTGTATCAATTGTATTATATAGCTGTAAACACGAAAATATCTTCAACAAATAACAGAAAGACACGTGTACAAAGAATAATTTAATTTAAATCAATGCGAATGCCTGTTACAATCTTTATGAACTCCTATGATTCTATCTCCGAATTTAGGTCTAACTCAAGGGTGACAAACACTTGTTCTTGAGGGTTACGCGGGTTGATCACGTAACAGGTATTTAGGTTTAGTGAAGAACTGGCTACCTGGGGAGCTTGATAGTTCTTCAAGGATCTAGTGAAGAACTGGCTATCTGGGGAGCTTAATAGTTCTTCAAGGGTTTAGGGGAGACTTCTGAGCTTGCGGAGGGATTTCTCTCTCTCTAGTTCGCTGCCTTCTTTTATGCTCTCCTTTTGGTTTCGCTCCCCCTCCTCTTGGTATGAGAGGGGATATTTATAGTGTTAACATGCCTCCACTTAAGGCAAGTAATGAAGATTTTGAATCAATAATATTTCCTTAATCGAATCAATGAATCTTGACTGATTGATCTACTGCCGATTTTAACATAATCAAATCAATCAAATCTTGAGATTTAGATATGCTCAGATCGCTTTGGATTGAATGTCCTGTTTTGGGCAAGATCCTTACGCTATCTCGCGGATATGGAAGGTATCCCGCGAGGAAGCTTGATTTCCAAGCAAGCGGTGATTTCTAATCCCACTTCGCGGATGACTTATCTTGGACGTACATCCCTGCAAGCATGTGAACTCTGTCGTCTAGCTACTTCGCGAATTTCCCAACGTGGAGTCATCTCGCCTTGCCTTCACGTAAACCTGCGCGCGCGGAGTCCTTTCACCTCGCCTTCATGTACATGCGCGCGGAGTCATTTCGCCTCGCCACTGTTTACGTCTACGCGAAGTCATTTCACCTCGCCACTGTTTAAGGCTACGCCAAGTGAAGTACAGGTCGCCTCGCCACTGTTTAAGTCTACGCGAAGTCATTTCACCTTGCCACTGTTTAAGTTTACGCGAAGTGAAGTATAGTTCGCCTCGCCATTGTTTACGTCTACGCGAAGTCATTTCACCTCGCCAAGCCTAGCTCGCCTCGTGAAGTCAAAGTCACCTCGCGGAGTCAATTTCCCCTCACCAAGCTTAGCTCGCCTCGCGAAGTCAAAGCCACCTCGCGGAGTCAATTTCATCTCACCAAGCCTAGCTCGCCTCGCGAAGTCAAAGTCACCTCGCGGAGTCAATTTCATCTCGCCAAGCCTAGTTCGCCTTGCAGAGTCAAGGTCAACTTGCGAAGTCCATTTCGCCTGGCGAAGTCATTTCGCCTGGTGAAGTCTATTTTGCCTGGCGAAGTCTTGTTCGCCTATCGAAGTCACATCGTCAATCGACACTTGATAATTGATTTCAATCGGGGTTTAAGGTTTTGTTGTCGACCGATCATTTCCACGTTGCCACGTGCTATTTCCGACGGCTTTCCAATGTTGTTGACTCGCAAGCCACGTATTTACTTGGATTATTCAACGACTATTATTATCGTTAAATTTTATATGTCTACAATAGCAAATAAGGGTATCGTTATAAAAGCCGGAGATTGAGGGTATCTTTACAATTTACGTTAATTACAAAACAAGAGAAAACAAAAGATGTAGTACTAGAGATATGAGGTTTTATGATTATAAACAAGAGAAAACAAAGAAACAAAATAAATCAGAAAAGATCAGATGGATGAGACATTAAAGACTTGGAAATCCACCACCAAGTATGTTTCAAGACATGTTAACAACCAAAGCTTCAATCATTAAGTCGCAAATCGGTATCAATCAAGAACAAACCGTGAACGCACTGCGTAAGTCTTTATTACTTCCCTTAATTATTTAAGCAAGTTGAACGCACCGTTACCAAGCCTTTAGAATAACCAATCAAGGTATAGACGCTATCCTATCAAAAAATTATTCTAAGCATTAAGATCAATGAAAGTTTGATTGAACAAGTATGAAAAACTAGTGTGGAAAGCCTACCGAGCATGCAAGTCTCTCTATTTGGTTTCACTTATTGTCCTATAGGTTTTACTACCTTGAATTAAGCTGTATTAACTGTTTAGGAGATTAAACAACCTAATTCTAGCCCCACTCACAAGTTCATAATGTTCTATCTTGCGCATACATGAACATAAACAAACAAGAGTTCTCCATAAACCAAAACCAAATAAACAATTTGAAAGCTCAATAATTCGAAACCAAGGTTCAAAACAATATCTAAAACATTCTTAGGGCTTCAGACCTTACCCCTAACTAAGATAATTAAGCCACACATGGCTGCAAAGTCACACAAGGAGAATAAAAGATGACAATGGAAAGGTAAACCGTAGATGATGGAGAGATCAATGATGGCTTGGCGGCTTCCTTGTGCGAGTCCGTAATTATGGAGGTTCTGATGATGTGAGATCGCTGGCCTCCTCTAATCTTCACGTCCCCTCTTCTTTTTTGATGTGGTTAGGGTTAAGAAACCACCAAAACTCGTCTATGGGGTTGCCAATATTATTTGGGCCTCGAAATAGAAGTTTTGGTCCAAATCAGAAATTCTGGCAGACTAACTTTCGACCACTCAAATAGTCATAACTTCTTGTACAAAATAGGTATTGACGATCCGCAAAAAGTTATGGAAAGTAGACTCTTGTAGCTTTCCATTGATATATGACACATCTTTTGGATCGTTGTGAGCTGATCAAAATATTCTGTCAAAGTTGACTAATAATTTCTGACAGATTTTCTGATTTCTTTCCTTGCACAACATGAATTTATTTTCCTTCAAGATTTATCCTCTTTCGTCTCTTTTGGGCTCCTCGGCTTTATTTATGACCTAAAAACACAAACTTAGTTAATATGAATATTGTTAAAGGAATTACATAGCTAAATAGGATCAGAAATACATTATAAATGTAGCACTTTGTGCTCCTA
The DNA here is from genome assembly GCA_009720345.1 of Fragaria iinumae. NCBI lineage: Eukaryota > Viridiplantae > Streptophyta > Magnoliopsida > Rosales > Rosaceae > Fragaria > Fragaria iinumae. Next base: position 14,931,485 of record CM019117.1, on the reverse strand, counting down.
TCAGCATCATCATGGACGTCATGAAGGCCCAAATCCATGAAATTATAGGAGTGCCACATAATTATCCAAGTTAAAGAATAACAAAGAATACTTATTCAAATTGAGAATTGAGTCTTATAAATAGAGACAGCCATGACAATCAAGAGGTTGGGGACGTGACATACTTGGAGGCAGCCATCATCACCAACCTTTCATCCCTTTTCCCTTTTAGTTTTTTGTTATGTTTTTCATTGTGATCATTGTGTTTCTTATGACTCTTAGTAGCTAAACATTTTGTTAGGGTCATAATGGATCCTTAGTATGACTATTTGATGTTTTTAGTTTGATGATTACTTTATCATTGGATTGGTGTTGAGTTTTTAATCTCTATAAGAATTATTGCTTATTTCAAAATACTAGAGACTCGCGACCTTTAGGGTTTTGTTTTAAGCTATTTGATGCAAGAATAGGTAGATGCCCATGATGAATCTTGAATGCTTCTTGTGATTAAAAACCATAGATTGATAAGATAGATGCCATGTTTTATTGGTTTGTGTGAGTCCTTTTTGTTCTCATCGAACTTCATTGACCCTTAGAGAGTAGATGACATACTTCAAGAATAGTTGGATACTATACTCTACCATAAGGTAGTATTCATGCTTTGGAAAACTTATGCGTATAAGTACTCTGTCATAAGGCTTATATGACAGATTCTTCAACACCGGTTTAGTAGTTAGTAATCGGAAGACTAGAAACTTGAATAGGATTATGACAGTGAAGTAGTTAGGATATGCATTCATCCATCATTGTTTTACAACTTTTCGAGACATTTTCTCAATCATTTTGTTTGTTTTACTCTTTCCTTAATGTTTACAAAAATCACAAAAAGATCTTCTTGTTTTCTTGTTAGTCATTAAAGTAATTTGGTCAATTAGTTAGAATTGAAAGTTAGTTATCCATCCCTAGTTGGAACGACCTCATATTTTACATAAGCTACACTACAAACGATTCGTGCACTTGCGAAGTTATTAAAATTTGACAACAATGATCATGATCTTTGCAAAAGGCATTCTTACAGATTCTTCTTACCCATTGGTTTTCACATATAGTTTCTCTTCTCCAATTGTTTTGTAGTACGTTGGTGTTATTTTGATGGGAGAGGATATTGATGAAAAATTTATGCAGTTTGCTTATGTTGAGTTCAGGCTGGGTTGTTTTGAAGTTTGGTCATGTTGGATGGTTGTGTACATTTTTCTTTTGGTTTTTTTGCTTCTTTTTTTTATTTTTTTTATGTTGTGCTTTTTTAGTGTGTTATATTGTATAGCTTTATGGTTTTGGTTTAGTCCCCCCACAGCTAGTGGAAAGTTTAAGGTGATTCTTGTTTAATTATTTAATCATATATATAAGCGGTTTTGGCTTAGTCTCATGCTCGTTATATTCTTTTTACTGATTATGAATAAAATTTCGACTAAGGGCAACGATTAGTCTTTAGCTCGCTTACCCAAAAAAAAATATAAATTCAAACATACGTTTGTGAGTTGTCGTCTAGTTGGTTAGGTAGCTTCACCAACAAGGTTAATGTCATGGATTCAAACCTCACTCACATAAGTAAGCGTGTGTGAGTTATTCAATAATTTTTTTTCTAAAGTCCAAACATATTGGTTGGTCTTAGATATATCTCCAAAGAGATTATAGGGAAAAAAAAGCCAAACATATTAGTTAGTCTTAGATTTATCTCTGTAGATTAAAGGCCTATTCACCAAGCCACTGATGCATGAGCTGACTTCGCAACAATTACCATAAAATTTATATTTAAAACTTTTGTGCAACATCAGTATACCCTAATAAAACAAAACTCTCTTTTTCAGTGATTTCTGTTCATCTTCATCTCTTTCCTCCTCGAGTCTTTCACTATTCTCATCCCCACAACTCTAAATCTTTATCCTGAAATAGATTCGTGGGTTAATGTCCGTGCTAAAATGAATGCATTGGAACAAAACCTTGAGGCGTATATTGAGGACGGACCTGAGTGGCATTACACAGTGGTTGAAGACAATTACATCGTGTATGAGGTGATGCTGAACAATCCAGAGTCCAGTCATCTGGTAAAGTACCGAAGTGAGATATAAGCTCGAGAAGCCCTCCGAGCACTAGACGAGTTGCCGCAATCGTTACACCCGATGAGGTATATAAACAATTCAGGCAGTGTTGTGATTCTATGTTCAATAATGTTTATCAAGACCCACCCCGAATTTCACCCTGAAACCCGACGTAAGTCCTGCGGGAACCACCTCCAAGGAAAATTTACCGAAGAACTCGGCAAACCTCCCTTGAAAATGGACAACCCTAACCCGGAAAAAATATAGAACACCCTCTTAACCAAAATATCATTCTTCAACTCAATCCAAATAACCGAATAAAATAATACACAATTATTTTTCCGAAAGTATTCAGAGCTACTACAAGAAAGACAACGGAAGCTGATAAAAAATCCTAGTGGGTTAAACAGATAACCTACTGGCGGAAAGTAGCGGAAAGATGGGTGACTATGCCTCGTCGCCTTCTTCTAGACCCTACCTGAACTCTGCAGACTGGACATTTAAAAACGAAGGAAAGGCCCAGGGAAAAAATATTTAATTACGTCAGAGTGAGTGGACAAAAGTAATTTCGACAAACGATAATATTTCCCCAAGAAAACTTTAAAGGAAAGCGCTATGCAAGCGACAGCTTGAAAGCTTAACTCAAAAATTCTTGACTGGTGTCTCGACTCCTGAACTTCAGAAAATGGCCTCTCAGGCTAGAATTATAAATATATCAGTATGTATATACACTCGTCATACTCCTTGTATGATTTCTTTGAAGAGATATAAGGAAAACAGAAATTCATACAAGGCTACTACGCTCGCGTCTAACGCTCATGTTACCCCATAATGGCATTTTTCCTCATTATGGGGGAACCGCACGAGTGGATATATATATATATACGTGCTGACTCCTTGTACGAATTCTATGAATGAATACGAAAAATAGAAAGTCGTACAAGGCTACGACGCTGGCATCTAATGCTCACGTCACCCCATAATGACATTTTTCCTCATTATGGGGGGAAATCACGTATAGCTAGCTAGCGTTTATTTATATACATATTATTCTGATAAACGTCAATAAATGAGTATAAACACCGAAATTCTCAATTTCTGGTTAAATTCCAACAAAAGAAATTATTCAACAATAAAACATTTCAAGCACATTATTTAAAACAAAGGTCCACTCACAAATTAGGCCTCAGCCTGATGTCGGTCGGAAGTTTCTTCCGCTCGGGCCTCCTCACGTCATGTTCCAAAACATAAATAAATTCTTAAATAAAACACCGACGCTTAAAGAAAATAGACATAATTAAATATGAGCTTCTCACGCTCAACCATGCCTATCGCCCTAAATCATAACTTCACTGCCAACCATAAAGCTCAACAATTTTTCCGACATCCTCAAAAGCACATTCTACATTCCTAACCATAAATAATCCAATGGCCGAATTTTTAACTTATTAATCCGCCAAAAATACCAAACTTTAACAATTTCCAAACCTATCCAAAACTCCTCCAAAAATTCTAAAACTCATTCCATTAAACTTCTCATAAAATTCCACACTAAAAACAATTTTTCTGCGGTGGCGCCGGCGGCCAGCTCCAGCGACCTCCAATGCTCACCAAAATTTGGCAGCACCTTGCTCTCAACCTCCTCTACAACATTCCTAACTAGCACAAACTCCAATTCTAAGCCTAACCATGTCAATCGAACGAAAACAACAATAAAAGCCCTAGAATTTCCTTTACCGATTTCTCCTTACCTAGCTCAAGAGGGAGCGAATCCTTTGGAGGGATTGGAGCACGGGAGGAGGGCTTCTTTTTGAGCCAATGATCGCCAGTTATGGCAGCTGGAGGAGGAAGTTCCGGCGAGAAAACACTTCCGGCAGTCGGACCTTTCGGGGTTGATTTCTCCTTCACGGCGGCGCTAGGGAGGCTGCCACCGGTCTAGAACGGAAGCTGGGTCGAAGACCGATCGTTTGGGACCAGTGCGGCGGCGAACGATGGCCAGACGGCGGCGGACGGCGGCCGGAAAGTTTCGGCAATGAAGGCTCGGGGAGAGAGAGAGGAGCACAGGAGGAAGAGAGAGAAAGGAGAGAGGAAAGAAAAACGGGCTTGGCCCAAACCGGTTCCAACCCACCATTAAAAACCCACTCCAAAATTAACACCCCAAAATAATACCCCAATAAAAATTACCGTTTACTAGAAAAAATTACAATTTTTACCGTCGTCACAATTTCTTCATTCGAATATATCCTACAAAATAATTGTATCCCACAACCTCTCTGGGGACCAATTAAATTATCCACTTAATGACGAAGACGGTAAAACTCTTATTATCACAATGCTAGTAATTAAGGTAAAATTTAAGAGTCAGGACGGGACAATGTTAGTAAATTTCATCATGAGACTCAGTTATGCATTTGGTTGGTGAAAAATACAAGAAATATAATAAAAAAAATTAATACAAGCACATGTTGATGGGGTAACACACATACATCTAAATAAGTTGTCAAACATATAAAATGATGAAAATCTATTTGATAACAATAAAGCTTTGAATATGGATGTCGGTTCATTGCTTAATATTAATATTGATATAACGACCGTTAAACCTTTTAAACTGCTATGAGATGCAAAATGGAAAGAATATATTTGTGCAACATAATAACGTCGAGAAGAGACTTAAGAAAATTTATAAGCTATGATATGAAGGTAAAAAAATTAAAAACTTGATTGTGTTCTTAAGAGATGTTTATGTGCATACCACAAAAAACAATAAAACATATGAAAATTAAGATGATAAGTTGAGTATGGAATATCGTGGGTTTGTAAGTACTGTTCACAAGTGTTGTTACTAAAACTTGTATGCATCTATCAACATAAACCAAAATAAGTAAAATGATCCAATAAAACCAACTCCATTGACATCAACTCCTTCATGTCAATATAGAACCATCTACAATATCACTCGAAAATCCGATTCGTAGTAGATCATAATTTCATTATGTCAATGGCTTATGAGTTAAATCATCTCTCATATTAGTACAGAGCTACATGACAAAATGTCAATCCTCATGATTTAATAGATATATTATAAAAACAAGTATTTTCGTGCTTAAACAAACAAATTAGCAACAAAATCCAAAATCAAATCCATATTGACCCAAAAAAAAAGTTTTTTTATGAACCATCATAAAAAGAGAGTTTACCCTACGATGTCCTCCTTTTTTGGTTTCAAATCAGCAACTCTCAAGATCTTTTGAGGTGTCAATACAAACACATTGAATAAGAAAAGATTTCATTACTTACAAAATAACAAAAGATATCAAACTTTTTTTATTTATTAATATTCTTTTTACTTAGGTTTATTTGTTTATCTTAAAAGTCCTCAACATATATGACCTCACTAATCTACCCTCATAATATACTCATATGACTCAAGATCGGCAGGAAACTACACAACATACACCACCTCCCTCCTCCAATCAGCCTTATCATCAATTATAGGAAACAGCTCCTCGATAATCCTCTCTTTCTTCTAGACAATCAACTATCACATATCTAATCCCACCGATACCGACTTGAGTGTATACCTCATCATTGATTCACTGCTCATAGTCATCTCCATTAAACGAAATAAATGATATAATCACACCAACACAACCTGAGAAACAAAATTTATCAAGTCATTCAAAAACATTTTTCTCGGCAATTTGGGATCTATCAAAGTTATCGTAGTTGATGATAGCGATCATATTAAAATGATCTCATGACTTAACACACTACAAAAATAAATCTAAGAAGTGATAATGATTGAACTAAATGTCTATGTGTGGTAAAAATGTTATATGTATGACATGATTGTTTGAGCAACAGAGTTCGATATTGCTTGTGGCCTCTAGTGTCTTTTGAAGTTTTTAAATTGCAACACTGTCATAATTTTGACATTGTTGACTCCCATTGTCCTTTTAAGTTTTTAAGTTGCAGTACTATATCATAATTTTGAACTATGTTACAAGTTTAGTTTTATCTTGACCATTTCTTTGGTTATTCCAGATCCATTAAGATGGTCTGGAATGAATCTAATATGGTGCCACCTCTAGACTGAGAAGAGGGTTTCTTAAAGTGCCACATGAATGGTTTTTGAATAACCTTTTGATAATAAATTATTTGAGAAACTGATTATTACTTGATGCCAGATTTGGAAAGCTAGAAATGGTGTTATTTATAGAAGATTATCACCTAATCCTACAGATACAACTGTTGCAGCAACATGTCATCACCTAATCATATACTAGAGGGCCAACCACCCTTCAACTAGTATGAATGAAAATAAAATGATTAGGTGGTCACCAACACCCCAAAATAGAGTGAAAATAAGCTTTGATGGATTCGTTCAAAGCATTTCAACAATTGATAGGAGCAAAAAGTGCTACAATTATAATGTATTTCCGACCATATTTAGCTATGTAATTCCTTTAACAATATTCATATTAACTAAGTTTGTGTTTTTAGGTCATAAATAAAGCCGAGGAGCCCAAAAGAGACGAAAGAGGATAAATCTTGAAGGAAAAGGAATCCATGTCGTGCAAGGATTGAAATCAGAAATCTGCCAGAAATTGTCAGTCAACTTCGTTAGACGATTGTGATCAGCTTAAGATGATCTATCAGATATGCAATATATCAACGAAAAGCTATAAGAGTCTACTTTCTAGAACTTTTTACGGATCATCAATATCTATTTTGGAGAAAAAGTTATGACTGTTTTAGTAGCCGAAGGTCAGTCTGCCTGAATTTCTAATTTGGACCAAAACTTCTATTTTGAGGCCCAGACCACATTGGCAAGCCCATGGACGAGTTTTGAGGGTTTCATAATCCTAATCACAGCAGAAAAGAAGAGGAGAGACGTGAAGATTAGAGGAGGCCAACGATCTCACATCATCAGAACCTCCATAGTTGCGGACTCGCATAAGGAAGCCGCCAAGCCATCATCAATCTCTCCATCATCCACGGTTTACCTTTCCTTTGTCATCTTTTATTCTCCTTGTGTGATTTTGCAGCCATGTGTGGCTGAATTCTCTTAGTTAGGGGCAAGGTTTGAAGCCCCAAGAATGTTTTAGATATTGTTTTGAATCTTGGTTTCAAATTATTGAGTCTTTCAAATTGTTTATTTGGTTTTGGTTTATGGAAAACTCTTGCTTGTTTATGTTCATGTATGCGCAACATAGAACATTATGAACTTGTGAGTAGGGCTAGAATTAGGTTGTTTAATCTCCTAAACGGTTAATACAACTTAATTCAAGGTAGTAAAACCTATAGGACAATAGGTGAAACCAAATAGAGAGACTTGCATGCTAGGTAGGCGTTCCACACTAGTTTTGCATGCTTGTTTAATCAAACTTTCATTGATCTTAATGCTTAGAATAATTTGTTGATAGTATAGCGTCTATACCTTGATTGGTTATTCTAAAGGCTTGGTAACGGTGCGTTCATCTTGCTTAAGTAATTAAGGGAAGTAATAAGGACTTACGCAATGCGTTCACGGTTTGTTCTTGATTGATACCGATTTGCGACTTAATGATTGAAGCTTTGGTTATTAACATGTCTTGAAACATACTTGGTGGTGGATTTCCAAGTCTCTAACATCTCATCCATCTGATCTTTTTTGCTTTATTTTGTTTCTTTATTTTCTCTTCTTTATAATCACAAAACCCCATATCTCTAGTACTATCATCTTTTGTTTTCTCTTGTTTTGTAATTAACGTAAATTGTAAAGGTACCCTCAATCTCTGGCTTTTATAACGATACCCTTATTTGTTATATACTACAATTGACACAAAAAAGTTTTTAATTGAAACGCCCGGTTTCGGTCACTATCAACAATAGGTGACTTCGTAATCAGAACAAACTTAGGTAAGCCTCTTGTTGATGCTGCTTTCAACGCCGAAAGTACCGTAATTCCAATTGCTGAAGAATTAGCTCTTCGAAATAGCTTCATTTGCGCAAAAGAGATGAGTCATTCGAAGATCGACGTTGAAGGTGACTCGAAGCTAGTCATTGATATAATCAACCACGTTTATGCACCTCCTTGGAGACTTAGCTTGCTCCATGACATCAAGCTGTTAGAAACTTCATTTGAGTCTATTAGCTTCAAACATGTCTTTAGAGAAGTTAATTTTGTTGCGTACTTGCCAATATGAGTCATAGTGTAGACAACTGTGGTGTTTGGATTGATTGTGTTCCTCCGAAGACCAGTCTTGCTCTATCCTTTAATTCTATAAACGTTAGGTGCTCTAATATAGTTCTTTTTTCTATAAATAAAATAAAAAAAATTGAGTTTACCCCTTAAATCTTTGGTGTCAAAATCAGTTCAGTCCTGCAACTTTTTTTTAATCAGTTTGCCCCTTCAACTTTCGTAAACACATCAGTCGGTCCAATTTTTGAATTCCTCTCGAAATGTGACGTCACTAAAGCCATTGGAACTGAAAAGGGGACCCATAATTTAGCTTTATCTCCTTCTTTTCAACGAAATGTCTGAAATTCCCTCATTGTTTTTATTCATTTTGCCAAATAGATGCATTTTTTTTATCTTCTTTAATAATAGAATTGAAATTTGTTTAGTCCTTGTGGTTTAAAGTCGACATCTGTTTAGTCCTTGTGGTTTTATTTTAATCTGAATAGTCCTTAAAGTCACAATTTTTCATTTAAATAGTCTTTATGGTTTAATTTTAATCTGAATAGTCCTTAAAATCATGATTTTTCATCCAAATAGTCATTCCGATTTATTTTTTCAGTTAAAGGCCATAAGGACTATTTGAATGAAAAATCATGATTTTAAGGACTATTCAGATTAAAATAAAACTATAAGGACTATTTGGATGAAAAACCGTGACTTTAAGGACTATTCAGATTAAAATAAAGTCAAATACTTGTGTGTCTTAAGGTATGAATACCTTAACTACATGGTTGCTTATGATTGGTCGAATTAGATTAATGATAACCTACTACCCGCTTGACTGGTCATCCAATTTAAATCTCAAACTAACTCTCACTCTTTCATTAACGGTGTTAGTTTCGTCTCTCTCTAACAATTTGAACACACACACACAAACTCTCTCTCTCTCTCTCTCTCTCTCTCTCTCTCTCTCTAACTCAAACAATTTGAACAACAACTATTTTCATGAGAAATGTCAACCATTTAAATGAGCAAAATCACAGAAAAGTAGACTTTCTGGAAATAAAAATGGTTCTTGAGATTGAACCAACCAACGGTAAAAGTTGCAAAGTCTACAATTAACGTAAGACACAACTACTATTTTCATGAGAAATATCTACCATTTAGATGAGCAAAATCACAGAAAAGTAGAATTTCTGGAAATCAAATTGTTCTTGAGATTGAATCAACCGAAGGTGAAAGTTGCAAAGTCTACATTTAACATAAGACACAACTACTTTTTTCATGAGAAATGTCTACTATTTAGATGAACAAAATCACGTAAAAGTAAACTTTTTGAAAATCAAAATGGTTCTTTAGATTGAACCAACCGAAGGTAAAATTTGCAAGTCTACATTTAACATAAGACACAACTACAATTTTCATTAGAAATGTCAACCGTTTAGATGAGCAGAATCACAGAAAAGTAGATTTTCTGGAAATCAAAATGGTTCTTGAGATTGAATTAACCAAAGGTAAAAGTTGCAAAGTCTACATTTAACATAAGACACAACTACTATTTTCAAGAGAAATATCTACCATTTATATGAGCAAAATCACAGAAAAGTAGAGTTTCTGGAAATAAAAATGGTTCTTGAGATTGAACCAACCAAAGGTAAAAATTGCAAAGTTGCAAAGTCTATATTTAACATAAGACACAACTACTATTTTCAAGAGAAATGTCTACCATTTAGATGAGCAAAATAATAGAAAAGTAGACTTTCTGGAAATAAAAATGGTTCTTGAGATTGAACCAACTAAAGGTAAAAGTTGCAAAGTCTACATTTCACATAATACACAGATACTATTTTCATGAGAAATGTCTACCATTTAGATGAGCAAAATCACAGAAAAATAGACTTTCTGAAAATCAAAATTGTTCTTGAGATTGAATCAACCAAAGGTGAAAGTTTCAAAGTCTACATTTAACATAAGACAGAACTACTAATTTCATGAGAAATGTCTACCATTTAGATGAGCAAAATCACAGAAAAATAGACTTTCTGGAAATCAAAATTGTTCTTGAGATTGAATCAACCAAAGGTGAAAGTTTCAAAGTCTACATTTAACATAAGACACAACTACTAATTTCATGAGAAATGTCTACCATTTAGATGAGCAAAATCATAGAAAAGTAGACTTTCTGGAAATAAAATTGGTTCTTGAGATTGTTCTTCAAAGTTGGACCAAGTACTCTAAGACACGAAGTCCACTATTAACATGAGTTAAGTGTACTAGTAACATGAGCTAACTAACATACAAAAGTAGATTTTCGGGAAAATTGTTCTTGAGATTGTTCTTCGAAGTTGGAACACGTACTCTAAGATGTAAAGTCTACTAATAACATGAGTCAAGTCTACTATTAACATGAGCTAGGTTTACTAATAACATGAGCTAACTGACATGCAAAAGTAGACTTTCTGGAAATTTGTTCTTGAGATTGATCTTCAAAGTTGGACCAAGTACTCTAAGACAAGACAAGAAGTCTACTATTAACATGAGTTAAGTCTACTAGTAACATGAGCTAACTAACATACAAAAGTAGAGTTCATAATGATCGAGCTAATGTGACATCTCTTGTCTATATTGTTTAAGGTTTATAATAATCGAGCTAATGTGACATCTCTTGTCTATATGGTTTATGGTTCATAATGATCGAGCTAATGTGACATATGGTGTATATATAGTTTATAGTTTGTAATAATCGAGCTAATGTGACATCTCTTGTGTATATGGTTTAGTGTTCATAATGATCGAGTTAATGTGACATCTCTTGTCTATATGGTTTATGGTTCATAATGATCGAAAAAATGTGACATATCATGTATATAGGGTTTATGATTTGTATTGATTGTGTAATACCCCGTATCTTATTTGAACCGTTTACCGTCATTTGGACCATAAACTACATCAATTTTACTTTTACCTTTACTGCCGACTTTTTAGTGGCTCTAGAAAGTTGACTTTTATTTTGTTTGAAATTTGAGAAAACTTCCTTCATGAAAGTCGTGGAGGGCATTAAATTGAGTTTGTAGACATGTGGCATGCTCAAAACAGAGTTCGTATGAAGAAGTTATGCTCTAAAAACGAAAGTTACTATTTATGGAAATCTACTATAAAAGGAAGGGTAAGTTTCCATTTTGGGGATAGTTATGCTTTAAAACAACAGTTACTATTTATGAAAATCAACTATAAAAGGAAGGGTAAGTTTCCATTTCGGGAGGATAGTTATGCTCTAAAAACTAAAGTTACTATTTATAGAAATCTACTATAAAAGGAAGGGTAAGTTTCCATTTCGGGAGGACAACTAGCCAACATGTCACACGTGGGTTAGCTGTTCTACTTAGTCACTAAGTCAAAGATGTCATCCAATTGGAAAGCGCCACGTCATCAATTCGGATACACTACCATTATACTTTGACAAAACTTTAAAAAATCGTTAAAAATAGCTTGAGGACCCTAAAAATTCACCAAAAAATGCGGTGAACTTGTAGTGACCTCTACTTTCTATTTCCAAGAAGACAAACCACTTTTGAGAAAATTTAAAAATCAAGATGTTACAGATTTAGGGTTCATAATGATCGAGCTGATGTGACATCTCTTGTGTATATGGTTTAGAGTTCATAATGATCGAGCGAATGTGACAAATAGTGTATATAGGGTTTATGGTTTGTATTGATCGAGCTAATGTGACATCTCTGGTCTATATGGTTCAGGGTTCATAATGATCGAGCTAATATGACATTTCTTGTCTATATGGTTTATGATTCTTAATGATCGAGTCAATGTGACATCTCGTGTAGGGCTACTTGTTCCTAATGATCAAGCTAATGTAAAATATCTTGTCTATACGGTTTAGGGTTCATAATGATCTAACAAATGTGACATATGGTGTATATATAATTTATGGTTTGTAATAACAAATGTGACATTTTCGTAAGATTTCAGAAATATAAATATTGTTTTTTGACGATGTTGACCGATGTCCAATCAATGACAAAAATAGGTAAATTTTTTAGCATAGTCGTTTTATCTCCTCGTGAGACAATCGAACGGTGTGATTAGCCAAACCACATTTCCTCCACGTGGTTGTTGTATAATGTCATGTTGTCAACATAACCAAGTAATAAAGTTAAACAACATTAGTAGGCATACTAGGATTTAATTGAATGAAACGTGTTAAAATGAAAAAACATTAAATTTGACATCGCTAATCTCACTACGGAGTAGTAATAGGGACTTGGTAAAGAAATAGATCTCGTCCGCCTCCGTTTTGATGTTGGTCAAACCGGTCAACCCCATACACATTTCTTCCTCCCTAAAGGCATCCCTGTCACACATATATAATTTTCTCAAAATGTTTACATGGGTACAAAGAGGACATCACCATGAGTACGCACTAATTTTCGCGGAATTTTTTGAACAACCGAGCTATTTATTATGATTTTCGCAAGATTTTCAAATAAAAAAAATAACTTCATAGTGAGATTTGACCCACATGGCGCGTTGAGGGTCAAGCACATGTCCATGTCATTAAAGTTTTACTTTTTTCCACAATTTTAAAACTTTAAAAATGCATAGAAAATAGCTCCGGTGTCGGAAAAATTCACCGAAAAATGTCACGGACCACTGGCGAGGCCCAATTCACAACTGGGTCTGAATTTTAGTTATCGGAATCACAACGTGTCTATTAATGTGGTATAACTTGTTTGGTAGGTTATATGCTAGTGTACAACTTTGTGAACCAACTATACAGAGGAAGCAAAACTTTTAAAAATATCGTGAAATAGGATGTGAGCGGTATAGTCAAATACGGCTACGGTACAAAAATCACTTTAATTTGGCAATGTTTGGCCCCAGATCGAAGCGGTCAACTCTATTTACGTTTATGCTTCGCTAAGGAGAGCCTTATCCTCGGATAGTAAACGTCCCCAAAGTTTTACACGGGTGGTTATGTCTCATCTATGTGAGAATTTGTTGTGTTGAAGAATCGACCAAACTAGGTTACGAAGAGGTAGGTAAGATAGTTTTCGTGTGATAAGAGAAGATGAATTAGGGTTGACCGCTTTGATCGAGCCCCGAACGTTGTTAAATCCAGTTGTATTTTATACCATAGCCATGTTTCACTATAATGATCACATCAGACGGTCAATTTTCATTTTGTGAATTTTAGTCATCGGAATCATAACGTGTCTATTAATGTGATATAACTTGTTTGGTAGATTATATGCAAATGTACAACTTTGTGAACCAACTATACAGAGGAAGCAAAATTTTCAAAAATCTCGTGAAATATGATGTGATCGGTATAGTGAAATACGGCTATGGTAGAAAAATCATTTTTATTCGGTAAAGTTTGGGCCCCGATCGAAGCGGTCAACCCTATTTAAGCTTATGCTTCACTAAAGGGAGGCCTATCGTCGAGTTCGTAAAAGATCAAAATCATGTTTTTCGACTAATTTGATAGCAAATAAGAATATTTGAAACATATTACACAAATCCACTCACCTCGTCGATACGAATCCCCACCAAGAACATTGATCGTAAATCGAGTCACCTAAAACAAGTCATCTAGAAATCACCGTTGGATCTAACCCAAACCTCAAGGATAGAAATGGGACATCGATACGAACTCGTAGCTCTTCGCGGATTTGAAATCGGAGTTACAGATCAAAAGTTATGATCCGTCGAAGTTTTGGATCAAAATTCTAGAGTGAGAAACTAAAGAGAGAAAACTCTCCCAAAAATGTGGCTGAAAAGCTGAGACGAGTCAGCTATATATATAGGGTCTGATTGACCGACATGGTGGGTCGGCTAAGGGGGCTGGGCTGATCAAAATTCGCCACTTGTCAACATACCAAGATGTGTACCCAAAATTCCAACACATGTTGCCACATGTCGTCTTATGGTTCATCCTCATCATCCCTCACGGCCCACATGTCACCATTAGAAGGAAAACTCCCCCCTCTCATGAAAGCTCCCCCCTCTCATTAAATGTTCTACTTCATTTCCGATAATCAATTTAATTTGATTGAAATTTGATTATCGATTGACATTTGATATTTACTTTTAGTCGGGATTGATGATTTTTGTTGTCGACCGACCATTCACACGTCGCCACATGTCATTTCCGAAGACTTTTTAACTTCCCGACTCACGAGCCACGTATGCAATTTGAATAATCTAATGATTATTATTCTTATTAAATTTTATGCGTTTACAGAATGTTGAAAGGGCGAACTGATTTAAAAAAAAAAATTTAGGACTGAACTGATTTTAGCACCAAAGATTTAGGAAGTAAACTGAATTTAATTCTAAAAAAAAACTTGTATCTTAGGCTAAAAAAAGTGTTAAAAATTTGTGTAAAAAAATTTGTCCATGAAACCAAACCCTTAAACTACTAAATTTTTTTTTTGACATAAAATAATATAAAATAGTTAAAAGCGCCGCCATTCCAAAATCTTAAAAGGAAACGGAACACAATTCCCATTGCTGATAACACCAAAACGTGGCCACTCCTCCATTCTCCTTTTTTCTTGTCCAGTTGTCCCTGCAAGGGTTTTTACTCTCTCAATTTCTCCCGCCTCCACCTAGTAATGGCGACTGCGTGCTCTCCTCACACCATCTCACGCGCCGCCGTTTCTTCTTCTTCAGTCAAACACTCTCCGTTCCAATTTCAGCTCCTATTCCGTTCACACTTACCGAACCGCCGCCATGACAGCTCAAGCCTCCACATTACTGCTCCCAATCCCCGCGCCGCCACCAAAGGCCGCGTTCTCTGCTGCCAAAACCCTAACCCTACCCCCACGCGCCGCCCCGACTACGTCCCGAACCGCATCTCCGACCCGAACTACGTCCGCATCTTCGACACCACTCTCCGCGACGGCGAGCAGTCCCCGGGGGCCTCGCTGACCTCCAAGGAGAAGCTAGACATTGCGCGCCAGCTGGCCAAGCTCGGCGTCGACATCATCGAGGCCGGGTTCCCGGCGGCGTCGAAAGACGACTTCGAGGCCGTGAAGACGATCGCAAAGGAGGTCGGGAACTTTGTGGATAAAGACGGTTATGTCCCTGTGATATGTGGACTGTCCAGGTGTAATGAGAAGGATATCAAGACGGCGTGGGAGGCGGTGAAGTATGCAAAGAGGCCGAGGATTCATACGTTCATCGCAACCAGTCCGATTCATATGGAGCATAAGCTGAGGAAGACGAAGGAGCAGGTGGTTGAAATTGCGAGGAGTATGGTGAGCTATGCTAGGAGCTTGGGTTGCGAAGATGTTGAGTTTAGCCCTGAAGATGCTGGCAGGTAGTGTGATTGATTCTATCATTTCTGAAATTCATTAATTTATTAGATTCTGTGATGATCAACATTGACCCTTTAAGAATGTGAGTTGATTATCGAGGTCTTGCATGATGATGTAGAATAGATTGTCAGTATGAGCAATATGCTTAGGTAGTTGTGTCGAAATTAGGATTTAGTTGAACAACTTGCACTTCAGGAGGTTGGCTTAGAGAGCGAATGCTAGAACATATGTCTGAGTGTTTGCTTTATTTATGGAAAGTTACATATCGGAATTTGGCAGTGCTGGTAAGAGTTCAGTAGGATTGTATTGGGGGTTGGGTTATAATTGCAAAGCTTACGAAGTTATATGTTGAATTATCTAGTGTTTAGTGTACCTGATGGATTTAAAGCCTGTCCCTAGCAAGGGAAAGAATATATGTAAGATTAGGGCTTGTTTTGTTATTTGGTTGTTTGCAAGGTGACTATTACTCATTATATTTGTGGTGAATCATAGACTTATTTAGCTCTTTGGTTAATTTTTTCCCCCCATTCTATTCGGTAGATTTCATTTGCTTATGTTTCTAATATTTCACTCTATTGTTTTCTTCGCCCAAATCCTACCAGATCTGAGAAGGAGTTTCTATATCAGATTTTAGGCGAAGTCATAAAGGCTGGAGCAACAACTTTGAACATTCCTGACACCGTCGGTATTACCGTGCCAAATGAATTTGGTCAGTTGATTGCTGACATTAAAGCTAATACCCCTGGAATTGATAATGTTATCATCTCGACTCACTGCCAAAATGATCTTGGACTTTCTACCGCCAACACTTTAGCGGTATACTGTTTTTTTTTCTTTTGGACTTATAATTGGGCATGTAATATTTTGAAAAAAAATGCAAATTACTTTATCTTTTCTATGTTCAGGGGGCAAGTAGAGGTGCTAGGCAAGTGGAAGTAACAATTAATGGAATTGGTGAAAGGGCTGGTAATGCTTCATTAGAGGAGGTGAGAGTTGATTGCTGTTGCAATATGCAATCTTTGTAGTTTAGTTATGAGTAATGTTGAATTTGGAATAGTCGTTCTTATGAGTTCATGTTAAACCTATGTGAATTGCGTCAAAACTATATATTATTTCTTCTCGTTTTCCCTTTAAATAATATGGTCAACCAAATATATCTGCAGGTTGTCATGACTTTAAACTGCCGTGGGGAGGAAGTACTTGGGGGGCTATATACTGGAATCAATCCTAAACATATTTATATGACAAGCAAGATGGTACGATTTTTTTCAACCATTTATTCCTTTTTACTGTAACTGCTTTGGATGAAGTCTCTTTCATAAATGGTTTGGTTTCATAGGTTTCAGAGTACACTGGGATGCATGTGCAGCCACATAAAGCTATTGTTGGATCTAATGCTTTTGCACATGAAAGTGGTATCCATCAGGTTTGTCAACTTTTTTCCCATTTTCATAGTTTCAGTTGGTCTTAACTCGTTATTGGAATGATAAGTATGTACATCTAATATGCTTTCTTATCTATAGGATGGAATGCTGAAGGACAAACGTACCTATGAAATTATATCTCCTGAAGATATTGGTTATGACCGATCAAATGAAGCTGGCATTGTCCTCGGAAAACTTAGGTAAATTCTATTGAAACTATCATTCTAATTTATGGCCTGAATACATACTTCTCTTTTCTGTTCATAAGATTGGTATTGTAGAAAATCAAAGCTCAATCACCGTGTTGAAAATAATAGTAGCAATATTTTTGATTAGTAATTTCGTAAGTAATTTTTATTTCTTGTAAAACTGGGTGATTTGGGTCGATATTGACTAGAGAATTGTTATTAAAACTCTCACAAAGTCAATTGTCACCTCTTCACTTATTCAGTAAGCTTTTAGGAGTAATGAAGTATCATCTTCGTGCCTATATTGGCATTCTTGGTCTCTTAAAACAGTTTCGTAGCGTTGGATATTGTTGGCACCATTTTGCAAATTGCGACTTTATACTGCTCTTCAGCTTTTTGCTTTTTGTCCAGCTAATATGTTCCAATGCACTTTTCAATCACCTGAGTTGGTTTTTCATCATTTGTTTGCACGAATAGGATGACGTAATTTTGTTTCTTCATTTTTCTGGTTTGTGAGCAATTACTCATCTCATATCCGTCAAGTTGAACTTCAACATGTAATGGTTAGTGATATTTTCATTTTCTTTGGGAAAGAGATTGGGGGGAAGATGATGGAGGGAGATGAGAGGTGAGGAAAGGATAAAGAAATGCAGAAAACACAAAAAAGAAAGTATCTGTATCTGTTTTAGTGTATCTCGCCCCTTATCATTATTATCTCTTCCTGCTACTTTTTAAACTTCTCTTTTAGATACTTCCTTAAAACAAAGTCAACATCGACAGATAAAATGTTGCCGAATGGTCCTGACTTTTTTTGCCCTTTATATATGTATTTTTGAAAGGACTTGGGACCTTTAATTTCCGGACCTTGAACTTCTAACTGAGCTTGTGTTCAGATACATTAACGTGGGTTCCGGGGAACCATCTGTAATTATGGTTAAAAAGAGGCACACATGGCCCCTTGCTGTACCTGTCTGAAAACCTGTGCTTATGAAGATTATTATGATTTTGAATCATCATAAACAAGGATTTGATATAAATTATATTTGCATTTAGATCTTAAAACCTCCTTTAGTTATTCAATAAGATAAAAAATGTGCTATTTGATAATCCATTTGTTTTGCTGTCATGAATGTTTTCCTTAGAAATTTACTTATTTTCTGCACTAAACATTTCCTTCCACCAAACACTAAATTGTCGGTTTTCTTTTGTCTGGGCATGATTTTTCTTTTGCAGTGGACGCCATGCTGTGAAAAAGCAACTTGAACAGGTACACCAATGTTGCTCATTTATTGCAATGTCAAATTTTGTTGGTTTGTTGACCACAGATCCCTGATGCTTTCTTTGCTCTTGTTAGCTTGGTTATGAGCTCGATGATGTTCAACTTGAGACTGTATTCTGGCGTTTCAAGGGAGTAGCTGAACAGAAAAAGGTAAGCTGAATGTTGTAATTCACTTCTGGAGTTCATCTTGTAACAGATTGTGGAGTTATAATGTGCATTATTGATGTGTAGTAAATTATCTAAAGATCGGAATATTTAGACATTGGATTGTATAAAGTAACAGCCCAATTGACTAAGATGCACAGTGAACAGAATGATCTTTGTATCTTTTCAATGTTTTAACAGATTTCTTGTACTGGTATTCTTCAAGATATTCTTGTTTGCCTGCTTATTATAATTGCTGGTGTCACAGAGAGTCACTGATGCAGACCTCCGAGCATTGGTGTCAGATGAAGTTTTTCAGCCAGAAGTTGTCTGGAAGCTTCATGATCTGCAGGTGAGTCAAGACAGTTTTCAACTATCTTGCTCATCTTTACAAATGCTAACGTTTTAAGAGAAACTCATCTCTACTTTATCTGAACTGGATTCTCAGGTTACTTGTGGAACTCTTGGTCTTTCCACAGCAACAGTTAAATTAATTGATGCCGATGGGAGAGAGCATATTGCATGTTCAGTTGGAACGGGACCAGTGGATTCAGCTTACAAGGCTGTTGATCTCATTGTGAAGGTTCGATAAGATCATCCCGTAACTTTCTATCTTGCAATTACACTTGATGCTTGAAAATATTAGTTGCGACACTTGTACAGTTACTCCTGTTTCAACTGTCAAGCTCATTTGTATATGGTAGTTTGTTGGTCAAGGTGACGAATAAAAATGCTACTGTAAATATTTAAAGTGCACTTTAGAGACTTGTTTCAATGTTGATACCACTGCTCTTCTAAGACTGTCATCATCCAGCATTCATCCAATGATACATGACGAAGATCTTAGTACTCTGGTGTTGTTTGTTGTTATTTCTTTAATATTCATTTATTTATCTATTTATTATAAAGAGTGATTAATGAAACTCTAGCTTGTTCCCAGTTGTGCTAAAAACATTATTATCATGTGATTGTTTTTGAAGAAGTTTGCTTATCTGTTGTATGACAGGAACCAGTAACACTTGTTGAGTACTCTATGAATGCGGTCACTGAAGGAATAGATGCAATAGCCACTACTCGTGTTGTAATTCGAGTTGAAAACAGTGACATGGTCGCTGGTGAGATATCTCAACGGACATTCAGGTATGGTGTCTTTTATCTTGCATTGTTTTCAAGATTGCTTGAACATTAATAATTTATACCTCTATTTTGTCTTCTGGTGCAGTGGGATTGGGGCAGGAATGGACATTGTTGTCTCTAGTGTCAAGGCCTACATTGGTGCCTTGAATAAGATGCTAGGTTTCAAGGAAAGGTTTCCACAAGAGATTCCACCAGAATCAGCAGAACGAACCCCAGTGTCGGCATAAAGAGGTTTTGGTAAACATTACATGTGATGCGTAAGCTTTGAGATCCTGGCTCCACTTTAGTTTCTTGTTTACTGTACAGTGGTATCTAGAAACTTAAGTAAAATGTTTGGAATCATCAAGTGAAGACCCTGCAATTGAACGCTAGGTGTACTATTTTATCTTTTAACGATGCATTTGTTTGCTAAAGATGTGATTGGCTTGAACAGGCCATTGCCAGCGAGTTGTAGTTTGAGAGCAAGCTTGTATTGAAGGTGTGCTATTGCGCTACGGAAAGCTGATGTAGAGAAGTTACAAATCACAAAATAGGTTTATCAAAATCAGGCTTTGACCTCTTCCTCATTTACTAAGGAGGAGCCAGGTAAATATGGAATGAGGTCAAAGCAGGCCAAGGCTAGGTTAAACTGTTGAAGTGTAGAGAGAGGGAGTGAGCTATGCTTTAAATAAAGAATCTTTGCTTTGTATTTGCATAATCTTTGTGATTTTCAGTAGAAAAGGAAGACAAAAACGCTAATCTTGTAGAAAAATGATAAAATTTACAGGAACCATTTGGTTGTTTTTAGGTGAAGAAAGTGTCATCTGTTATTAGTTTCCAATCTCCCAAACCTAGCCTTTTGGATTTCAGGTACCCAATTACCGAAGTTGAAAAATTTGAGGACGTCCACATCTAGCAGTATTAGCTACGATTTTATCCATAATTCCATATATATATGTATGAACTTAATTCGATCCTACTGATTTATAGCCTTTCTTTTACTGCCTAAATCGTGCATTAACTATGGCGAAGGGAAGGTCAGAAGTGTTGGTTAAGGAGTTAATTACACTGATTAAGTGGGTGATGCTCCTGATCTATATATGTCACTATACAATGCATTACTGAAATGAACATAAAACTAGATACTTGATTACAAACAGATATGGGTAGAAAACTTGAACTTGGGGTAGGAGCGGGTCGACTCAGTCTCATAACCTTCCCGGAGAACTTGATCTCGGAGGGGATGCTGCATATGCTGGCTTTGCTCTTCATGATTCTCGTGTCTCTCTTGCTGGTCTCAATGATTATTTTCGCTTGTGGCGAGGGTGGCAACAACAAAAGGAGTGGCAGTACCGGAAGTGTTGTTTGGGGAGGTGGTGGTGGCGGTGGCGGTTGTGGAGGCAGTGGTGGTGGTGGTTGTGGATGTGGAGGCAGTGGTGGTGGTGGCGGTGGTTGCGGAGGTGGTAGCAGTGGTTGCTGAGGCGGTGGCGGCAAAGGTGGAGGTTCTTACAAAAATGTGAAGTAGTATGGGTATGGCCTGTATGCATGTAGTAGTATTGTAGTTTAAGGAACTAAGCAGTAAGGTTCTGAATTGAAGTAGTTAAGGTAAACTAAGAATTCATCCGAGTACTTAAGATTGTTTTGATGTGGTAAGTATGGTGTTGTTATTTCTATGTTGTTAGCTGTGAAAAACGGTTCCCCGCCGGCGGCTGGCCGGCCGATATATAGTATATAGATTTGAGATTTCTCTCTTCTGATCTAATTTGTTGTTAGTTTACTACTATCATTCATATCACAAGCTTCATTTCTTCTATTCTTGATATGGAGCTGCTTAGATTTTATTTCAAATCCTATGCCATAACGGAGGTAGAACTTTAGTTTCCAAATTAAAGATATGCAGAGCTACATAATTACATGTCACGCAAGTACTTGCATCAAAAAATTTGACAATTTGAACGGATAATTTGACAATTTGAAAGGACTGAAGATGTGCAATTGCATATGAATGTTTGCCAAACTGATAACAAAGTATTGGTGGAAAATGTGGTAAACAAGAACACCTAAAATTATAACTCAACCACCTTTTCATATTTTGAAAAGTATAAAAGAAGACGTGACGATCATAGCTTGTTATAAAAGGAAACAAAATGTACAATATTGAATGTTTGATTTGTATCAACCTACCAAAAGTTGAACATATCTTCAGAATGACCAAACGAGATATAGGCAAAGCATATGTTTACAATTTCATTAAATCACTATCAGAATATTACATACACCATAATAAACGCTTCCGAAACGTAAACCTAATTTTACCCCGTAGTAGCAATTAGTAGCCAAGAATCTGAACATTCTTTTCAAAAAAAAAAAAAAAAAAAAAAAAGGAATTTGAACGTTTATTTTTTATGCTAACATTTTTCTTTTTGGCAAAAGAATTTGAACATTGAAAACCATGTAGCCAAAAATAATTGGGTCAGGGAAAGTCTATATAAGCACTGGTGTTCCTTAAAGGGCGCGCATTCATATCATTTGAAATCTCATCCTATAGCATGAGAAATTCTTCACTTCACCTAAGACATTATCACAAGGCCATCACTTCTACCCACCAATCTCTCTCCTTCTCCTCATTACCTTCCTTTCTTCTCGAATCCCAACACCCATCTCTCGATTCTCTTCGAATCCAAACCCTCCAAACCCAAAGGCGCGCATTAGTCAATCACTTACAACTAGGCCTTTCACACAATCCCAAGACAATCCATGCTCAGATTCTCACATCGGGTTTCCGACACGATGTCTTTCTTGCCAATCTTCTTCTTGACTCGTACAAGAAATCCGGGTACATTGTCTATGCACGAAAGGTGTTCGATACAATGCCTGACAGGAGCTCGGTTACTTGGTCTTCCATGGTTTCGATGTACACCAAGCATGGGAAGAGTGAAGAGGCGTTGAAGGTGTTTTCGGAGTTTCATAGGAGTTCTGATGGGAGGCCGAATGAGTATACGTTTCCTAGTGTTATTCGGGCTTGCGCGCAATTCGGAGGGGCTGATCAAGGTGGGCAAGTGCATTGTTTTGTTGTCAAGACTGGTTTTGATAAGGAAGTCTTTGTGGGTACTTCTTTGATTGATTTTTATGTAAAGATGGGGGATATAGAGGAGGCGAGATTGATTTTTGATGGTTTGGAAGTTAAGAGCGCGGTTACTTGGACTATCATTATAGCAGGGTATGCGAAAAGTGGGAAAAGTGAGGCGGCTTTGAAGTTGTTTTATCAGATGAGAGACACTGATGTTGTTCCGGATAAATATGTGCTCTCTGCTCTTCTGACTGCATGTTCTGCCCTCAAGTTCATTGGAGGCGGTAAGCAGATCCATGCTTATGTGCTGAGAAGGGGAACAGAAATGGATGTATCGGTGGTTAATGTATTAATAGATTTCTATACGAAGTGCGGTCAAGTCCTGGAAGGACAGAAATTATTTGATAAGGTGGTGGATAGGGACCTTATTTCATGGACCACAATGATAGCCGGGTATATGCAAAACGCGATGCACGTGGAGGCTGTTAAGCTATTTTCTGAAATGACCAGATTGGGTTGGAAGCCAGACGGATATGGGTGCAGTAGCATTCTTACTTCATGTGGTTCACTTGAGGCTCTGAAACATGGGAGGGAAGTGCATACTTATACTGTCAGGGTTGATCTTTTGTATGAATATTATGTGAAGAACAGTTTGATTGATATGTATGCAAAATGTGATTCACTGACTGATGCAAGAAGAGTTTTCGATTCCATGACTGATCATAATGTGGTCTCTTACAATGCAATGATTGAAGGATACTCAAGACAGGAAAAGATGGCTGAAGCTCTGGATCTTTTCAATCTGATGAGGCTTAGATCGGTCCAGCCTAGTATCTTGACGTTTGTCAGTCTTCTTGGTGTCTCAGCTGCTTCATTGACCTTGGAATTAAGCAAGCAAGTACATGGGCTGACCACCAAGTACGGGTTATCCTTGGATATTTTTGCTGGCAGCGCTCTCATAGATGTTTATTCCAAGTGTTCATGTACTCGCGAAGCTAAACTTGTATTCGAGGAGATGAATGAAAAAGATATAGTAGTATGGAATGCAATGTTTAGCGGATATGCCCAACAGCAGGAAAGTGAAGAGGCTCTTAAGTTATACTCTGAACTACAGTCATCGAGACAAATTCCTAATGAGTTTACTTTTGCTTCTGTAATCTCAGCAGCCAGCAGCCTAGCAAGTATCCAGCATGGTCAACAGTTCCACAGCCAGATCATTAAAGTTGGTCTTGTGAATGATCCTTTTGTCACAAATGCCCTTGTGGATATGTACTCCAAGTGTGGAAGCATTGAAGAGGCTCGCAAACTATTTGACTACAAAACTTTGAAAGATGTTGCCTGTTGGAATTCCATTATCTCAACGTATGCTCATCATGGAGAAGCAGAAAACGCTCTCCTGATGTTTGAAAGGATGATGAATGACGGCATAAAACCCAACCACATCACATTTGTGGGGGTGCTATCATCTTGTAGCCATGCAGGCCTTGTGGAAGATGGACTTCGTAACTTTGAATCGATGCCTTGGTTTGGAATTGAACCAGGGATAGACCATTATTCTTGCATTGTTTCTCTCCTGGGCCGTGCCGGTAAATTATCTGAAGCTAAGGAATTTATTGAGAAAATGCCAATGAAGCCAGCAGCAATTCTGTGGAGGAGTTTACTGAGTGCGTGTACAGATGCAGGTAATGTTGAATTGGGGATCTATGCAGCAGAGATGGCAATTTTGAGTGATCCAATGGATAGTGGATCGTATATCTTGCTTTCAAATATTTATGCAGCCGAAGGTATGTGGGATGATGTCAAAAAGGTTAGGGAAAAAATGGAATATAATGGTGTAGTGAAAGAAACTGGACGTAGTTGGGTCTAAGTTAACGCAAGGCGAGGATTGTTGTTTTGAAGGAGGGAAAGAGTGGTTGAGAAGCCTATTTGCAGGAAAAAAAATAAAAAACAGATCATTGCGAAACTGATCTAATTTTTTCAATTTCAGCCAATCTGATTTTGCAGATCGAAGCGGTTGGTTATGTGCCTGACATTACAACAATTACAGTACATGATTAAGCTAAGTGAAGCTGCCAACAGCATGAGCTCCTGAACAACTATGAAATGAAAATTTACACGTGCACAGAGGCGGACCTAGTAAGGAGCGCACCCAGCTCCCGCTGGGTAACTTTTCAAAGCCCACATGGAAAAAAAAATTACCGCTTGGGTAAATATGGTGAAAACCGAAAGCCCAACTTACCCAAAAAAAAAACTGCTATCTAGCAGTACGTATCTCTCGTGCACTCTTCTTCTCTCCATTCTCTCTCTACGTATTTCTGCTCTTCCCTCTTCAGTCTTCTTTTTTTGTTCTTCTTTCTTCATATGATCAATAGTGATCATCTCTCAATCTCTATCTCAATCTCTCAATTCTCTCAAGTCTCAATCTCTTCGTTTTATTTCATCACATCATCTCTATTCTCTTGGTCTGTTTTTTCTTCATCTCTCACTCTCTCAATCTCTTCATCTAAGCTACATCCACTCTCAATCCTTTTCATCTCAGATACAAATGTATTTTTCTTAATCTCTTAATCCTCTATTTTATTCCCAACATAAATTGCATTTTGAAAATCAGATTTGGGCATTTAGGGTTATGATTTGGGAATTGGGGATTTCTCATTTTGGTCTAACTAGGGAATAGGGATAAGGGGTTAAGCTAGGTTTATCAAGAATTTTACCTATTGTTGATGATTTTTTTTTCCGCTCACCTAACTTTTAAACCCTAGATCCGCCACTGCACGTGCATGTTTCTGATCTCTGAGGTGATGCTTAAGCTTGACATGCAAAATGTTGGGCACTTGGGCTTCTTTAGTTTTTGTGGAGGAGGCTCTATGGGTATGCTACCATGTATGAATCTTAGCTTTGGGTTGGAAGAGAAATACGCACACTAAACAGCCATTTGCTTCAGATTTTATTAAAAGAGAGTGAATTGCATGTACATGCAACTTGGAGGTGTGGAGTTGTGTTGCGATGTTTGGAAGCGCAACATTTCTTCTGCCTTGTAATCTGATTACTTCCTTAATTTTATTCAATTTTTCGATTATGCTATGAAATCTGTAGTAGATGAGTTGGAATGAACGTAACAGGCTTTAACATGAGGGAGCTGAGACGCAACCTCAGGTTGTTTTATGGCTGAAGTGCGTGCAGCATTTGTGAGATGTGCTAGAGGTCTGTGTGTTATAGGGTGGAGGCGGAGACATATAGTCCCAATGCGGTGTAGCATTTAAATTGTAGTGAAAGATGTATTGCAGCGGAGGGAATTGTTGTTGTTGCGGTGTAGCATTTAAAAGTTGATGCAAGTTCTCCTATCGCTTCTATTCAACATACGCCGCGCCATCGTAACAAAGTGGCTCAAGCTATTTAGCCACAAAGAAATGAGCGATTTGTATGGTTAGAGAGTGATCCTTTGCCTCATGTTCATCATTGATGTTGATAGGTCCCTGATCGATATTCTTAAGAGGATGAGTAGCTCATGTGTTCCATCTAGATTGAAAGACAATAAGTCCACACTTGTAATCTTGATTTCAAGGAATGAAGTTATGTTTTTCTTCTAATAAAAAATAAAAAATTACCATGACCTTACATCAATAAAATGAGGATGATAGTTAGCACGCATATATGAAGAAATAATAATTTGGGTTAAACTCTTCAAAAGGGTCTGAACTTTTAGAGGACTGACAAAATGATACCCAAACTTATAAAGGTATCAATGTGATACCTGAACTTATATTTTGGTATCAACAAGAGGTCTGCATCCAAGATTAGAGAATATTCCGTTTGTGTTTTGCATTTTAATTTTCTTTTATCCTTTTAAAAATTGACGGAGCATGGTGTGCCTAGAACAATGAATTTGTTTATTTAACATACTGTAAATATATAAATCTATCCTCTTTACTCAAAGGTAAACAGTTAATTTTTCATCATTGGAGTATCTATTGATACAAGATTAGATTATTTAGCAGAAGTTAGGTAGTCTTATAAAGAATTGCAGGAAGAAAGAGACAAATTAAGAAAACTAAAAGAATTATGATCTAAGCTTCATAGAAGTACTAAAAATTATTGGGATATTATTTATCGGATCCAGAAAAGGATCTATCAGGCAGAAGAAGAAGTCAAAATTCTCAAAGAGACTTTTGAAGAAGATCAAAAACCCCTTGATTATTTGAGCATCGGTTAGATCCGTCCTAGTTAGTATCAGAGCCTGCTTGGCTCAAAAGAAGGTAAGAAAAAGGGTAGAAAAAAGGCTTATGCCACAGAGTTGGTTTCTCTTGACAAACAAAAGAGAATCCAAACTTAAAAATTATCAGTTATATATGGTACTGCAAATGGAATTGATTAGTGGGAAGTGTGCTTTCATACAAGGCATATTCAAGAAAATCAATACTCCATTGAATACGTTTGTAGAGTATTAAATACTCTCTACGACGAACATATTCATCTCCAGAGAGAAATCGGAGTAGAAGAGCTTGATCCATCAAGACCAAGCTTAATCGAGTTCCTAGATCATTTATCTTGGGCTAAAACCGCCGAAAAAGTAACAGAACAACTCGAGAGATTTAATCTTAGGATTAATCAACTTGAGGAAATAAATTCAAAAATTGCTAGGCTTGAAATCAAGCTAGATTATCTCAAAGAGAAGCAATATCTGTTAGATATTGAAAGGAAATTAGTTCGCATTGAGAATCTTACAAACAATATTCATCAGCAAGCAGCGGAACTAAGAAATACTCAAGAAAACTTGAAAAAGCTTTTAGAAACTATTATCTCCAGGATAGGATGAATCAAATAGTAGATCTAAAAGTAAAACAGGAAGATGTTAAAGCTATCAGCTTTCATCGTCCTACAGAAAAACTTGCTGAAAATGTGGAAGCAATAATTCATCAGCAGAATTATAATATCGCTTATCTCCAAGAGATAGGTACAGACCTCGAAATTCAATTTCGAGAGTTGCATAGTAAAATCTCAAATCTACAAAAGATCGTAGAAAAGATAAAAGAATGAGAAGGTTATGAGAAGATCAATGAAGAAATGTTAGCTCAAAATGTAGCTAGTAAAATCATCATACCCCCTCCATCAATGAGAGAAAGTAGGCTAAGGTTTAGTGAACCAAAGCTACTTGAATGGAAAACATCATCGAAAAAATCTACAACAAAGAGAGATGTGAAAATGCTGAGCTGAATCCTCAGTAAAAGGAACACAGCTCCAGTACAGTTAATAAATACTCAAGAATTTGAGTATAATGAAATCGAATCTAGTGTGCGAGAAGCATCTGCTCCTAGATTTAAATTCAACGAGATCTATAAGAAAGGATCTTTCATTATGGATTCTCACATATTCAAGATACTAGAATTAACTGTTCCAGTCACAGGTGGTGAAATAGACATCAGATTAATAACACCAAAGGAGGTAAGTGAAGCGTTCCAGAAAAAATATTCCTATATGCATATTGGAGCAGTCCAAGTAGGAATAAAACTCTTAGCCATAGATGGAATTGACTGTTCTGTTCTATGTGTCTTACAAGACGATAGAATAACAGTTTTTAAGAAAAGTCTGTTAGGAACAGTAGAAGCTTCATTGTGCAACCAAGTTGCATATTTTAATGTGTTTCCAAACTTCACAACGCATCTCAGAGATGCCGCTCACTGTCTAAGACTGAGAATTAAGACAGATGAGATTTCTATGAAGAAGGGAATTATGGAACTTGCGATAGATTATCGAATCTATTATAAGTTGATGAGCTCAAATGTAACTCCCAATACCAGGTTTCTAAATAGCCTTGAGATTACTACATATTTTCTCACCAACCCAAAAAATAATTCTCAGCAAAAACATGTCACAAAATGGCATGAAGTAACATTCCCAAGAGAATGGAATCTGACTCGTCCTGTTGAACAACTTGAAAGTACCAATGCTTCAATTTATGAAGACATGGGAGGAAAAATAAGCTTACAGTTTCATAGGAATTCATTTGCTAATTATGAAGAAGCTAGTTCCTCCGGAACTAAATCAATTTTTCATGAAGAATCCTTTGAAGAAGAAGATACTAAAAGACATATGAAAATGCTTAGAACATGAGAATTAAAAGGATTGTATGCTCAAGCTGAGACATGTGAATCCTATGAAACTAACAATCCTGTTCCAGACCAACCCGGGGAATATCAGGCATTCTAACAACCTCCCCCTCCAGATAAGGAATTTTAACAATCTCCCCTTCCAGACCAACCCGGGGAATATCAGGCAAGGCTTCTTACTTGAAGTCCATCCCAGCAGACTTACTGCAATACTCCAACTTGTGCTGCGGCACAACTTTGGTCAACATATCAAAAATATTCTCGTTGGTGTGAACTTTCCTTAACTGCAAGAGCTTCTTCGACACTACATCTCTTATCCAATGGTAGCGGAGATCGATGTGTTTGGTGCGAGGATGATATACTGAGTTTTTACTCAAATAAATAGCACTTTGACTATCACAATGCACCACATACCTTTCTTGCTTCACACCCAACTTGCGAATGAACCTTTGCAGCCATAACATTTCCTTGCCTGCTTCATTCACCGCTATATACTCAGCTTCGGTAGTGGACAAGGCGACACACTTCTGTAACTTGGACTGCCATGACACAGCTCCCCCACAAAATGTAAACAAGTAACCAGAAGTGGATTTTCTGTTATCCAGGTCCCCAGCTAAATCTGCATCTGTGAAACCCTCCAAAATGGGTCCAGAACCACCAAAAGACAAACACAACTTTGAGGTGCCCCTCAAGTACTTAAGTATCCACTTAACAGCCTCCCAATGCTCACTGCTAGGGTTAGATAAATATCTACTAACAACACCAACTGCATGAGTAATATCCGGACGAGTACATACCATGGCATACATAAGACTGCCAACAGCTGACGAGTAAGGGATATTTGTCATCTTGTCTTTCTCCTCTTGTGTAGTTAGGCATAATAATCTACTTAGCTTGAAGTGACTACTTAGAGGGGAGCTCATTGCCTTGGCTCCTTTCAAGTTGAACCTTTCAAGCACCCATTCAACATACCTCTCCTGTGACAACCACAACTTCTTTGTCTTCTTGTCACGTGTAATCTCCATGCCCAAAATCTGTTTAGCTGGACCTAAGTCTTTCATATCAAAAGACTTTGACAAATCTGCCTTCAACTTGCAGATCATAGAAACATCTTGCCCCACAATCAACATATCATCAGCATAAAGTAACAAAATTATGAAGTTACCTCCAGTGAATCGGCGAATGTACACACATGGATCTGCATCAGTCCTCTTGTACCCATGACTCACCATGAATGAGTCAAATTTCTTGTACCATTGTCTTGGCGCTTGCTTCAGCCCATACAGACTTTTCTTTAACTTGCAAACCATGTGCTCTTTGCCTTCAACCTTAAAACCTTTAGGTTGCTCCATATATATTTCCTCATTCAAATCACCGTGTAGAAATGCAGTCTTCACATCTAACTGCTCCACCTCAAGATCCATGCTAGCTGCCATGCCCAAGATTACTCTAACAGATGTCATCTTGACAACAGGTGAGAAGATATTCTCAAAGTCAACTCCTTCCTTTTGCCCGAAATCTTTGACAACCAAACGGGCCTTGAACTTTGTCAACTTTTCATTATCATCCCTCTTCAGCTTAAACACCCATTTGTTCTTGAGAGCTTTTCTGCCTTTAGGAAGCTCCACCAACTCGTAGGTACCATTCTTTATCAAGGACTTCATCTCAGACTTCATGGCTAACATCCATTTGTCGCCGTCTGCATGAGTCTTTGCTTCTTCAAAGCTTTCAGGCTCTCCATCACCGGTCAACAAAATGTATCTGGAATATGGATTATCTCCATCACTGGTGAGCAAAATATATTGGGAAGAAGGATACTTGGCGCTTGGCTTCGGCGCTTTTCGAGATCTTCGAACTAGTACTTGGGCATTCGCCTGTTGTTGCTCTTGATTAGGCTCCCCCTGATCATGATCCTCCTGAATCTGATCATCATTCGCGGTAGCCTGATCATCATTCACGGCCTCTTGAACATCATTCGCGGCCTCCTGGACATCATTTGCAACCTCTACAGCTTCTGTTTCATCATTCGCCACATCTGCAGCTTCATTCATGACATCATTCGCGACACCTGTAGATTCTTCTTGAAGCGGTGAGGAGTCATAGGTGAGGCGGTATGCATCCTTTAGGATAGTCTTGTCAAAATCCGCGATAATCTGGTCCTCATGGAACACCACGTCTCTGCTTCTGAATAACTTCTTAGTTATCAGATTCCATAACCGTTAGCCTATTTCTTCGTTTCCATACCCAAGGAAGATACATGGTATGGCCTTGTCATCTAGCTTTGATCTGTCCTTCTTTGGCACATGTGCAAATGCTTTGCACCCAAACCCTCTCAAGTGAGAGTATGAAGCGCTCCTACCGGTCCAAACACTCTCTGGGGTCTCCAAGCCCAGCGGTACACATGGTATTCGGTTGATGAGGTAACACGCGGTTGTTACTGCTTCGCCCCAAAACTTCTTCGCAAGGTTCGCCGTTTTCAGCATGCTTCTCACTTTCTCCAAAATGGTGCGGTTCATCCTTTCTGCTACACCATTATGCTGTGGGGTGCCAGGTACTGTCTTTATGTGTCTAATGCCATGCTTTGAACAATATCCTCTGAACTCGTTCGAAGTATACTCTCCACTATTATCACTACGGAGACACTTAAGGGTTCGCCCCGTTTCCCTCTCCACCATGGCATGGTACTCCTTGAAGGTTTGGAGCACCTGGTCTTTTGATTTCAACAAATACACCCAAACCTTCTGTGAAGCATCATCAATAAAAATAACAAAATACTTGTTATGACCTAGTGAGTCAACTTCCATGGGGCCACATACATCAGTATGTACTAGGTCTAAAAGATTCTCCTTCTTGGCGAATGTATTAGAAAAGATGACTTTCTGCTGCTTACCAAACAAAAAGTGATCACAAGAGTCAAGAGAGGTACCTTTGGCAAAGGGAATAAGAGACTTATTTGCCAGAACTTGCAATGTCACGCCCCAACTCTTAAATTTTTACCTTATTTACTAGCAATGTGTTAATAAGAGTTTTACCGTCTTCGTCAATGAGTTTATAATTTAATTGGTCCCTAGAGGGGTTTTGGGTGACAATTATTTCGAAAGAATTATTCGTAGGAGAAAAATGTGACGACGGTAAAAATGGTAAATTTTAGCTAGTAAAAAGGTAATTTTTAGCTAGTAAAAAAGTAATTTTTATTAGGGTATTATTTTTGGGTGTTAAATTTTGGATTTGAGTTATATAGTAGTGTTGGACCGGGTTGGGCAAAAAAGCTCAAAACCCATCTCTCATTTCTCTCTCCTCCCTCCCGATTCTCTCTCCCTCTCCCTCCGCCCGGAAAAGTTTCCCGAGCCCGACCGCCGCCGTCCGGCCACCGTTTGCCGCCGCATCGGTCTCAAACGGTCGGCCTCTGACCCAGCTCCCATCCTAGACCGGTGGCAGCCTCCCTAGTGCCGTCGTGAAGGAGAAACCAACCCCGGAAGGTCCGACTGCCGTGGTGGTTTTCTCGTCGGAACTTCCTCCTCTGGCCGCCATAGCCGGAGCTGCTAGGCTCAAAAGGAAGCCCTCCTCCCGTACGTTCATCCCTCCAAAGGATTCGCTCCCCTTTGAGCTAGGTAAGGAGAAATCGGTGATTGAAATTCTAGGGCTTATTAGATGTTTTCGTTCGATTGACATAGTTAGGCTTGAATTTGGTGTTTGTGCTAGTTAGGAAAGTTGTAGAGGAGATTGAGAGGAAGATGCTGTCAAAATTTGGTAGCTATTGGAGGTTGCCGGAGTCGGCCGGCGGCGCCGCCGATGTTAGGGGGATTTTTATGGTTTTAGATGTGGAATATTAATGGGAGGTTAATGATGTGAATTTTAGAATTTTTGGAGGAGTTTTGGATAGGTTTGGAAATTGTTAAAGTTTGGTAATTTTGATGGATTAATAGAGTAGAATCCGGCCATTGGTTTGATGTTGTTTAAACTGTGGAAGGTTGCGTTAAGGCTGCCGTTATTTTTCCGGTGAGGTTGGATAATATTGAGTTAAGAATGGCAAAGTTAGGCAAGGATGAGCGTGGTTAAGGCTCACAGTTAATTTTGCATATTTTGAATAAATATTGGATTTTTAAGTTGGGAAATTAATTATATATTTGGAACAGGACGTGAGGAGGCTCGAGCAGAAGAGGCATCAGACCGACATCAAGCTTAGGCCTAATTTGTGAGTGGACCTTTGTTTTAAATATTATGTCAGTAAAAGATTTATTGATGAATATTTTTTTTTTTGGAGAATAACCGAAATCTAGAATTTCGGTGATTATATATTTATATATGGATGTTTATGAGGATAGTATGTATATAAATAAATGCTAGCTAGCTATACATGCTTTTCCGCCATAATGAGATAAAATACCATTATGGTGTGACGTGAGCGTTAGACGCAATCGTAGTAGCCCTATATGAATATAATAATGATTCATATAGGGAGTATCCACGTATATAAATACACCCGTCTTTTCCGCATAATAAGGTAAAATTCTATTATGGCGTGATGTGAGCGTTAGACGCAAGCGTAGTAGCCTTGTATGAATTTCTATTTTCTTATATTTCTTCATAAGAAATCATATAAGGAGTATGACGAGTGTAAATACATACATATATATATTTTAGCCTAAGAGGCTGTATTTTATTAAGTTTTGGAGACTAGCCGGAGCTAGTCAGACACTTGCCAGTTTTTTTGAGCTGTCGCATGCAACATAATTTCTATGGAAATTAAATTGGGGAAGCATAAATATTTTCATTAAATTCGTTTTTGTCCACTCACTCTAAAGTTTTCAAATGTTTTCCCCTGGGCTCTTCGTTTTTTTTTAAATGCCCAGTCTGCAGAGTACGAGTTGGTACTAGTAGGAGGAGACAAGGCATAGTCACCGACCTTTCAACCACTTTTCACCAGTAGGTTACCTGCTTAACCTAGTAGTGTATTTTCCTGCTTCCGTTGTTTTTAGTAGCTCTGAATACTCTTGGGATTATTGTATAATATTCTAAATGGAGTGTACTAAGGTTCATGTTATATTTGGATTATTTTTATGGGTAATTCATGGATTCTCCGGATTAGGGTTGTCCATTTTCAAGAGAGGTTTGCCGAGTTCTTCGGTAAATTTCCTTGGAGGTGGACCCCGCAAGACTTACCTCGGGTTTCAGGGTGAAATTCGGGGTGGGTTTTGACATGCAATCCCTTCTCGCTCATGTGGCCCAGCCGCTTATGCCATAGACTTGAGGAATAGTCTTCTCCAACGTTCAACTCCCCTTTACATATCTTGTTGTATGTATTGTAGAGGGTACAACACAACTTCCCTCTAGCCACCACTAGTGATCCTCTGGTAAGCTTCCACTTTTGGTCTCCTCCGTGATGATGATATCCTTCCCGATCAAGCACGTCGGTTGACATCAAATTGAGACGTACGCCGGGAACATGTCGAACATCTTTCAACATAAGCTTGTTCCCCAAATCAGTCTCAATGCAAACATTTCCAACTCCTGCAATCTTGGAGTAGCCTTCGTTCCCATCTTTACAATCCCAAATTCTCCACCTCTATATGTAGAGAAGAACTCCTTATTTGGAGTGGCATGGAAAGAGGCTCCGGAATCAACGACTCATGGAACACCGGGAGTATCGTCATGAACATGTAGGCATTCTCCTTCAAGGCAAATGAACTCATACACAACATTGCACACTGCAGCAGTTGTGTTTCTTATGTCATCCTTTGGTTGAGGACTGCCTTCTCGCACCTCCCTTGGATCCTTTTTCAACTTGTGACAATTTTTCTTCATGTGCCCAAAAATGCCACAATGATGGCACTTTCCGTTGAACCTCGTTCTGGATCGGCTTACACTCCTTCCATGACCTTTGGGTCCTCTACTCTTGCTCCTTCCTCTATTCTCCGCCACGAAGACTTGGCTACGTCGGAGCTTGAGGCTTTTCTCCTTGTCTCTTCATTCAACAAGTTACTTTTGACATTATCCATAATCAATTTATCATCAGGAGCAGAGTTACTTACAGTGATGACAAAAGTCTCCCAATTGTCCAGCAACGACCCCAACAACAACAGTGCTTGTAATTCATAATCGATCGTCATCCCCATAGTTGTCAATTGATTAATTGTACTTTGGAAGTTGTTTAGATGCTCGGTGACCCTCACGCCATCACTATACTTCATGTTGACAAGCTCTTTGATTAAAAAGGCTTTCTTGGCGGCGGTCTTCTTCTCGAACAAGGACTCCAACTTCTTTCATAACTCGTGCGCATCGGTTTCGTTGGCTACATGGTGGAACACACTATCGTCCACCCACTCCCGAATATGACCGATCGCCTTGCGGTTCATCTTCTTCCAATTAGCATC
Source organism: Fragaria iinumae (assembly GCA_009720345.1). Classification (NCBI taxonomy): domain Eukaryota; kingdom Viridiplantae; phylum Streptophyta; class Magnoliopsida; order Rosales; family Rosaceae; genus Fragaria; species Fragaria iinumae. Next base: position 14,896,199 of record CM019117.1, on the reverse strand, counting down.
CGAAGTCCCTTCCGGCTTAGTCTCGACTCCTTCGATGGGCTCATGCAAATCTTTGCAATAGAGGATGTCCTCCATTCGCGGCTTCCATGTAATCCAATTTGAGTGGTTGAGTCGCACCATGGTACTCCTTGAACCTTCCATTGTAACACCTATGCCCTACGAACCAAGGGCTCTGATACCACTGTTGGGAAAAATAGAGATAATGGAAGTATAAACTCAAACACACAAAGTATGAGTAAACAAGGAAACAAAAGAGTAAAGGAAAGAGAACACCGGATGTAACGTGGTTCGGCAATTTGCCTACGTCCACGGGGCAGCAACAACAAGAACTTTCACTATCAAATGGTGGGTACACAAGAGGTAGACAACTTCAAGAACACATTTGAAGGAAACACTGTCTCACACTTGTTTTGCTACCTACAACATTACACTCGCTAGTTAGAGTGGACACTCTTCTCTACTTGAAAAATGATGACTTCAAGCTTGAATGTTTGATTGAATGGGTAAGTGACCTCTCCTTTTATAGGCCATGGAGGAACTCTCTAGACCCGTTTAACAACTTGCATCTTCATGAACCTTCCATACTTCATGAAGCTTCTACACTTTTCTTTATTTAAGAGCCTTCACCATTTGTCTAGAAGCATCCACAAGCTTCAAGGTTCATGAAGCTTCACCTAGATTCTAGAAACCCCTCACAATTTCCACATAGGAAAACCTAAAATAACATCATTATTTGGTATGGAATTCTAACAAGTAATTCCCTTAAAGAGGACAGACTGCCCATATCATTGGGGATGGCTCCTTCCAAAAGACGGCAGTACGACAAATCCAATCTTGTTGAAGAATGTAAACCAGCAAAGGAAGGCAGCAACTTAGATATCGGTGGTCCTTTACATCCATAAAACGATAATATTTTGAGATTCTGAAGACCCATGCATGGAGGCAGTTCTCTCAGGGCAGTTCCATTCACATAAAGCTCTTCCAGAATCTCTAAATGACCGAAGTCTTCCGGTAACTTCTCAAGCTTCGAGCAATCTCTAAGATCAACAAATTTCAGTGATTTTAAGCCAGATACACTGCTTGGAAGAAACCTAAGGTTTTTGGAACCTTTCAAGTACATCGAAGCAAGTCTTTCAAGAAATCCATTATTCAATATACTTGTAGGTTATAAAACGTTAAAATGTAGTAATATAATACCTTTTTACCCTCCCACAGATATTCAATCTGGCTTTCCCACATTTCAAGTATTCGTAAGTTCTCTAGGCTGATAACTGATGCCAAAGATTGTAGAGGACATTTCCCCCGGATGAGAATACGTAACTCACTTGAAAGATACTCGAGACCATCAGAGAGGTGCACAATATTAAAAGAACGACCAAATATCAGTGTTCTCAGATTTGTCATCATTGAAAAGGATTTTCCAGGCAAGTGCAATTCTGTTTCTGCATCTTTTGTTTCACGCAGAACTGCTTTTTAGTGCCTCAGTTCCCTAATAAACATAAATAGAGAATATTCAAGCTCCGGACCTTGTTATATAAAATGCAATAGCAATTTTTTGTAAAAGGAAAATGCAATAGCAACTAAACTCATTGTTGGAGTAAATTTCTAACTCGATTTTTTTCCAGGACGCGAATGACGTCTTCTTCAAGGCACAACCTACTTCGCTTGCCTGGCTCATCAGGAGATTCTCGGCGAACAATTTCTCGGAGCAAATCATGCATTTCTAGAAAGCCAGCATCTGAAATAGTTAAGAGAGATCTCTTCTCAAGTACATGAATTCCAATAGTTGCAGCAAAGTCACATGTATCCAGTAAATGCATTACTTTATGTTTTTTGTGCCCAATGTGAAAACATGCAATGTCTAGGAAGATATTCTTCTCATGGTCATCTAGACCATCATAACTTATTTTAAGTGCCTCAAAAATTTCAGCATCACCAACTTCTCTCAATTTTGCCAACGCACTCTTCCACGCAGGTATATCTCTCCCATGCAAAAAAGAACCCAAGACTTTAAGAGCTAGAGGGAGACCTTTGGCATACTTCACAACTTGATTAGATAAATCACAGTAGCTTTTCTCAGGGTAACCTTTTCTGAAGGCGTGCTGGAAAAAAAGCAGAAGAGCTTCATCTGTATTTAGAACCTGGACCTCAGATCTTCTCACCACTCCATGTTTAACTAACAGGTGAGCATCTCTAGTTGTAATGATAACTACACTTCCAAAACCATACCAATCTTCCTTTCCAGCCAAATAGTCCAACTGGTCCGAATGATTGACATCATCAAGAACGAGAAGCACCTTTCTCGGACGTAGAAATCTTCTTATCTTCGTGGCTCCTTCATCAAAATCGCATACGTCAATCTCTTTCCCCAGCATCCTAGAAATAAGTTTCTTTTGTAGCTGAACCAGACCCCTTGTTTCAACATTCCTTCTAACATCAGAAATAAAGCTGCTGAACTCAAATTGATGAGAGATTCAATCAAAGAGTACTTTGGCAATAGTTGTCTTACCAATTCCACCCATTCCCCATATCCCTATAAAGTGAACATCATCCACCCCCATACCTGAAACCAGAGTATTAACTTCTTCTACTCTTGAATCAATCCCAATTAGGTTCTCCATTGCACTAAACAATGCTGGATGTGATTGCTTCCTTACCGCCGCAACAACGTTCTTGATGAGCTCCGATTCATGCCTGGAATAGATGAGAAACAATATTGACCATTTTCTTCATACCTCAGTCACACTCACAGAAAGAGACACGCACACACAAATACACACACGCACATATTGTATACATGTAAATTGGCCAAACAAATTTGTTTACTTTATGAAACTATCCAAGGGAGAGGGAAAAGAACAGAAATTGAATGTATACCTGCAGTCCTTTAAGTTCCACCCAACGAAGTTTGCCACTTTTGTTAAAGCAGTTCTCCATCCTTGCAACTTTTCTGTATCATCCCTAAATCTTTTTCCATGTTTGTTGAAAGCATCGGCAAAAGTCACTCTTTGTTGTCGTACATCAGAGGGATCAACATCATAGAAAACTGGCAGAATTGTTTTCCTTGCTTCCATGCATTCAAGAATCTTCAAAAGTTCATCCAAGCACCATGTTGAAGATGCGTAATTTGGTGAGAGGACAATGACTGCAAAATTTGATTTTTCAATTGCAGTAAAAAGTTCTAAAATGGATTTCCCTTTTTGGAGTTCACAGTCATCCATGGAAGTTCTTATTCCCTGATCCACCCACTACAGGATAAAACCCTTTTAGAGACGAAATTATCTGTGGCAAACCAGAATTTTGTCCCCTAAACCTCTAACGGGAGACGAAACGTAATATTGTCACTAAGGTTTTGTCTCGCAGTTTAAAATATATAAAAACGACTTAAGCAAGTTATTTGCGCAAATAAAAAAAGAAGCATTGCAGTTCGTGATGAGATATCTTCCTTAACTGGTCCTGCTCTTTGACGACTCAATCTGGAATGCCGCCACCTTCCTCTCCGTTGTTGCCCGACCGTCAGTTGTCACTTCTCTCCTCTCATGCTCATCGATTATATGATCTTGATTGTAAATTGGAATTGTGCGAATTTGATTTGGGGGGTTTCGTTTGGGTTTGTTTAGGTTGATTTTGTTTTCGTTTGGGTTTTTCAGGGTTTTTTATTACTCTGTTTGTCTGGTACAAGACAACACTGTTGCGGTTCGCGATTCATCCCTCCAATTCGGTAAGTTTTTCTCTTAAATCTGCCTCTGAACTTGTATGAACTCTAAGTTTTCCAGTTGAAGTTCTTGGCCGTAATTTGTGTTTTCTTTTTAGAAATTTAGGGAAGAACGATTGTTTGTATTGTATGGTGCTCCAATTGGTTTCAGTAGAGAACTTGAGAGGTCATATGCGATTTTGTAATTTTAGGGTTTATGAACCAATAATGAAACTATGATTTAATTCCTGATTTTTTTAGTCAAGCCAAGGATGAGGCTGTTCACACAATTATGAAATTTGTGAAGACCAGATATGTTTCAGGTACCTGCAATGGCTTGATTGATGATGCAGGCCAAGAAGGGATGGTGAATTTCAGCTCCAATTGTTTTGAAACTGTAAATGTTCAAGTTGGATTTCCTCTCTGTGATTGTTCTTTGGCAGAACCTGACTTAAAGTTAAAGATTAATACCGATTTTAGGTTTGGGAAAACACAACTTGCACAAACACTATACATAACTAACACAGGTTTGTTTCTCTTCTTAAGTTTGTTTCTCCTTAATCGACATCATTTGTTTTTCACATCCTAGCTTTAGATAAAACCAAAGGGATTTCTTTTGCCTTTGTTAAGACCTCGAATTCTACTCGAGGACCACTTCTAAATGCTATTGAAATAAGTATATGTGTGCCGATTGATGCATAGTTAAGATTGTAAGTTCCATGATATCTTATCGTTATGTTAACCTGAGAATTTGCATCAGATTGGCTGTTGGTCACCAGTCTTGGTTTTTTATTAGAGCATCTGTTCTCAAAACCTTCCTTCTCCTGAAAACTCTCATTCGCATTTGTTATTATTGAAGCATAAGAAATGGCATATAGAAATTCTGAAAGGATCTTTGTAGATTAGAAGATAATTTTCAAGGTCGGACTCATCATATAGGTAGCTTCCACTATCAGACTCATCATACAAGTAGCTCCCATTTCATCAAATGCAACTTTGGTTGTGTGTGGTTGGCTTTTTAAACTTTGATGACATTATTTGAATCACGCACATGCTTTGTTATAGGATTTAAACTTATGTTGGTGTGTGGTTGGCTTTTTAAAATTCTACATAGTCTAGTGACATTTTATTTGTCATTATGATGTTTTTTCTCTTTTGTTTCTATTGATTATTTATTCCTTGAAATTAAAAATTATACAGGACGTTTATGTTTATATTATCCGTTTGTTTGCAGAACACGAGTGACTCTTAAAAGAGATGGTGTAGTCTTAGATTTAGTGCCACCTCCCACAAAAGTAAACAACTGGATATTCTGAAGGACTTGGGTTGATTCACATGGAGACATGATAATGACAACTCTGACAACTGGGGATAAAGCTGTGCTATATTTCCAGCCATGCGGCTGGTTCGGGTATGAATTCCTTCAAGCATCCTATATGATGTCTATGAATTATTCAAGTGTTTAGAACTTTCAATAATAGTGTTAATACTGCTAGAACTTTGTAGTTTAATGAGATTTAAACTTTCTATTTGTGACAAGTTTCATCGGAACTGGTTCTGACTGGTGTCTATAAATCAAGAATAACGCTTTAAAGCTTGTTACTCATGCTCACCAGTATTTATCTACTAGGTTCAGCTATGTTATCTGGTACAGGAAGGAGGGTTTGAAGATGATAAGGAATAGATTACTTGAGATTCTGTTTATTCTGGCACATTGGTTTGCCTGGATTGTTTCTTGTTTCAAGCAGTTATATTGCTAGCTATATACTAAACAGTCGCTTCTGGCATTTAAAAACAATGATATCTGCAGGTTTGGCATCTCGCTGGTATTCCGAAGAACGACAATTTTCAGTACACATACTTCGTTATAAAATGAATAGCTTTGAAAGTTCTTCTAAAAAGTTTTTGGATCGGACTCGCGTTTGCGCCCTGATAGATATATATGCACTTGAGAAAGGCGATCTATCCATGCCTAAGCAGGTGCAGAGAAGAGCGCAGGTCTCTCTCTCTCTCTCTCTCTCTCTCTCTCTCTCTCTCTCTCTATTTTTACTTTTTCCAAAAGGAATACTGTGTAAAATTATGTGTGGTATTTTTAATTTTACTGTAATGATCTTGGAACATGTTATTTATCCTTTGTTTTTACTTTAGATTGGAGGAGAGGCAAAGAGGTGAAAAGAGAGAATGAGAAGCAAAGGAACAAAAGTTTACACCAAGATGGTTCAACTTAACTGAGGAGCTAAGACCTACATCATGGGGTGACTTGAAAAGTCTATCAGTATAATAGTAAATACACTCAACACTGTGCTGCAATTGATGTTGGTGTGGTTGATGTGAAATCAATTGAGTTCAACATGGCAGTATAGCAATGTGTCTGCAGAATGAGCCGCATATCCTGTGTGGTAGCTGGTTCATACAAGGGAAAATTGAGTCCTGTTGTTCAGATGCGTGGGAAAAGAGGGAGATACAAATTGTTCAGAATTTTTGTTGCTAGCTAGTTGAATGTTGTTTTTATCATGATGGATATTATGTAAAATTCATTTTTTATCAATGAAAGTTCAGTTCTGCTTTGGATGTGATTTCTTTGTTTGGTTTGTAATTTTGATTGATTATATATCAATTATTTAAGCTCATTAAAATAAATAAATAAAAACTGAACTAAAAAAAGTAACATATTTAGCCCAGGCTTCCCGCCATATGGTGTTTTTTTTGGAGCTTTAGACAGTATTGGTGACAAAGATGGAGACAATTAGAGACAAACAAAATTGCGTCTATGATCCTTTTGGGTGACAAAATTTATAGTTTGTCACCAATAAGTATCTGTCACACAGTATTAGTGACAAAATTAGTGACGAAACTAGTTTGTCACCCATAGGTATGGGTAACAATTTTTTGGAATGGGAGACAAAACAGGTTTGTCACTAAAAGGGTTTTCTCTTGTAGTGACCAAATGAATTGTATAAGTTGTTTGTAAAACCCTTCCTGGTGTCTTCACCTCTAAAACTAAGAAAGACATCATATTCCCATTTGGAAGTTGATGAAGGAAACGATGAAGAGGCTCTTTCTGAACTCATTGTGACTAGAAACTAATTATTTGTCAATATATGCAGGAAACTGTCCAAAGGAAAATGAGCTTGGGTCCAGCATGAAGAACAAGCAATTGTTTGTTTCTTCCAGCATAGAAGTAGATAAACAGTGAATTATTTCCTTATGAACCAGCTCTATATAAATTCTGAAAAGAGTGGTATAATATTATCTTGGAATCTACTAACCAGTCTAACTCACTTGTTTAGTATATAGTTTGATCAAGCACAAGATATACTATACAGTAATATATTGTAGCAGCTTAATGCAGGTATTATCCCATCCATGACAGAAATTAGAAATGAATTAATGTATATTCAGAACTCAGAAGTATTTCACATGTGAAAGATGTCCTGACAAGACTTACATCCGTGACATTGCTGCCTAGGCATCAATATCTAATTTACAAGGCAAGGCAGCACTTGCACACTAGCTAGGGATGTGAAGATTTTAAGAAATGCTTCCTTTCTATGCATCTTTTATACAAAATGAAAATCGATCTATTCTCATGCTAATCTTCATATGTTAAAACTACTAGTTTACACGTCTGGTGAATCAAAACACCATGTTGTTTGAATGAAATAACTTCTAAGGATGGGATTTATTACTATGAATTACAAGATACAGATGAGTCATTCACTCTGTTAATATTGCTCTAAGTACTAATTTAGACAACTGTGTATAACCTGAATATCTAGTAGCACTTAAAATGCATGTATTATCTAACACACAGTTTTATCAAAGAAATCATTTGTCTTATCTTTCAAAAACAAAATCATTTGTCTTAAGACAGTATAATATTTAGTTAAAAATGCATGTATAATTCCTTCTATGACAGAAATTTGTGAATGAAGGATTGAACAATGATAAATGTAGATGTATTTCCCATTCAATAAAAAGACTTGAAGAGAGGCATCAGTGATCTTTTACAAGGCATGACTTAATATTCACTTCTACACTAGCTGGGGATGTTGAGATCTTACGAAATTGTTCCTTTCTATACATCGTTTGTATAAATCTATATATTCCTTTCATGATCATTACTTGGATTACAAGATACACAGACGAATCATTCACTTGGCTGTTAATGTTACATGTACCGTAACATAGACAATTGCAAATGACCCAGATACTGTTGATATTGCTAGCTTGCTAGTCTGCCTTAACTTTGATTTTCCCTCTATTCACAATATATAATTCCCCACAAAGTTTTCCTTTCTCTTTCTAGTTTATTCATCCCAACAGCCAACTATACAGTAGATAATCTAAACCCAAAACAAAAATTGGTAAAATTTTCATTTTAAGTAGTTGTGCCCTGATAGGAGCACAAAATGCTACGTTTATAATGTATTTCCGACCCTATTTAGCAATGTAATTCCTTTAACAATATTCATATTAACCAAGTTTGTGTTTTTAGGTCATAAATAAAGCCGAGGAGCTCAAAAGAGACGAAAGAGGAGGAATGTTGAAGGAAAAGGAATCCATGTTGTGCAAGAAAAGAAATCAGAAAATCTGTCAGAAATTATCAGTCAACTTCAACAGAATATTGTGATCAGCTCACAACGATCCAGGAGATGTGCCATATATCAATGGAAAGCTACAAGAATTTACTTTCCAGAACTTTTTACGGATCATCAATACCTATTTTGGAGAAGAAGTTATGACCGTTTGAGTGGCCAAAGGTCAGTCTACCCGAATTTCTGATTTGGACCAAAACTTCTATTTCAAGGTCCAAACCACATTGGGAAGCCCATGGACGAGTTTTGAGGGTTTTATAACCCTAATCACAGTAGAAAAGAATGGAGGACGAAAAGAAAGAAGGAGGTGGAGATTAGAGGAGGCCAACGATCTCACATCATCAGAACCTCCATAGTTGCAGACTCGCACAAGGAAGCCGCCAAGCCATCATCGATCTCTCCATCATCCACGGTTTACCTTTCCTTTGTCATATTTTATTCTCCTTGTATGATTTTGCTGCCATGTGTGGCTGAATTCTCTTAGTTAGAGGCAAGGTTTGAAGCCCCAAGAATGTTTCAGATATTGTTTTGAAGCTTAGTTTCAAATTATTGAGTCTTTCAAATTGTTTATTTGGTTTTGGTTTATGGGGAACTCTTGCTTGTTTATGTTCATGTATGCGCAACATAGAACATTATGAACTTGTGAGTGGGGCTAGAAATAGGTTAATTAATCTCCTAAACGGTTAAAAGGTCTGTTTCAAAGTAATAAAACCTATAGGACAATAGGTGAAACTAAATAAAAAGGATTGCATGCTAGGTAGGCGTTCCACACTAGTTTTGCATACTTGTTCAATCAAACTTTCATTGATCTTAATGCTTAGAATAATTTGTTGATAGGATAGCGTCTATATCTTGATTGGTTATTCTAAAGGCTTGGTAACGGTGCGTTCATCTTGCTTAAGTAATCTAAGGAAGTAATAAGGACTTACGCAGTGCGTTCACGGTTTGTTCTTGATTGATACCGATTTGCGACTTAATGATTGAAGCTTTGGTTGTTAACATGTCTTGAAACATACTTGGTGGTGGATTTCCAAGTTTCTAACATCTCATCCATCTGATCTTTTCTGCTTTATTTTGTTTCTTTGTTTTTTTTTGTTTATAATCACAAAACCCCATATCTCTAGTACTATCATCTTTTGTTTTATCTTGTTTTGTAATTAACGTAAATTGTAAAGGTACCCTCAATCCCCGGCTTTTATAACGATACCCTTATTTGCTATATACTACAATTGACACAAAAGGGTTTTTAATTGAAACGTCCGGTTTCGGTCGCTATCATGCCCACGAAATTGAACAAAGTTACTTAGTTTTTCACTTACTTTCCAATCATGAAGGATGAAATGAATGTGAATGTTTAGACTTGCAACTGCAAAAATTATCTCAAATCGTGATCGGAAAGGCACAAAATAGAGAATCATGCAGAAGATAGCCGATAATCACTTGAGCGACGGAATAAGCAAAAACATCATCAATAGTCATGGAACTTCTTTCCATCATACCGTGCACATCGGTAAACATTAGTGAGATTTCTTTGTTCTCCAACATCAACATTGGATCCGAGGCGTCCCCCAGATACGCTAACATTGATTCTTGGACATAACTATAGTCAGAGACAATCTCATGTGAAGGATTCACAGTGTTGATGATGAGTGGATCATTTTGTGTCTTACTGTCACGTCTTTTGTAGTATTGAAATTAGTACGCAGGAGGCTGACCTGGGCTTCCTATGCAATTGGAGATCGCAAAGCTGGGCAAGTTTCAATTTTGAATGAGTAGGAAAGTGAGGAATTGCAGAGGCAACAGTAGAATTCAAAAGGGCTGACTGGTACTGCCGGAGGATTTTGGACTCAGAAATAAGAAAACCCTATCCCCACGGCGGCACACAAAGACTAGAAATTAAGACCAAGACCTTTCTAAAAAGCAGGTCTTCTAGTGATAATGGACCTCGATTGCCAATTGTAGTTTGAGAAATTGTTTCACAGTTGATTGTGGTAAGTCCTCCGATATTTGTATCTTGTAAATGGAAGAAGATGCAAGGATGGTACGTTGGATCACTTGGGTGTCTATATTAGTTCTTTTAACATGTCTAAATCTCACGAACCTCCCTGATAAATGAATCTAGTGACAGCCTCCAACAAAAATACATATGACATGTTCTTGGTAGTTGCCTTATTAAGTTGAATTTCATACTCGATGTATTGAGTAAGCAACTTCAAGGTAAATGTATCCTTAAGAACGTTCAATATGCTCCTTTTCAAGTTTGAAGCTTCATCAAACTGTAGTGGCCCAAAATTAGCTTATGAGACTTGGTTTACTTTGAAGCCCATTTATCCATTAATTAAGTATGATTTAGCTTGCTAATGGTTGTGGACTGGTGTAGTATGTTCTACCAAGTATATATATATATATATATATATATATATATATATATATATCTCTACTACAATAAAATCAGGCGTTTAAGAATTCACCAAAATGTGTTTTGCCTATATTACCCTTACAAAGTTAATTGAGACAATAGAATTTAAGGTTATTATAATAAAAATAAATAACTAACAAAGAAAGAGATAATTATGGAAGATAAACGTTTGTAGGAGTACAAAATTAAAAACTGCAATTTCACTTGAGAAAACAGATACATATCGGTGTATAGTTACTACTCCTTACGTTTAAATGATTTTGTGACACCGTGCAAATATGATCAGGTAAAAGCTAGTGTTGTATAAGCTTGGTAGGTAGTTGAACAAGTAAGTGGCTCTTAAACAATCATGTTGTGCGCGACCAGAGCAGTATAATCAAGTCAATATCTCATTAGACTTGATTGCGACACAAACCTACCATCCTAACCTACCATTACAACTTCTTTTTGGTTCTCAAGCTAATAACAACTCAGGAATTTGTATTGTTGTACTTGATTATCGTTATTATGTGCAGTCTTAGTTCGTAATTGAGTGCACTAAACAAAAACAAAAATGCCAAGAGGAATCGATCGAGTAATTGCAGACACTATATAAGGGTCGAGTAGCGGTGAGACTTTTGTTATAGTCACCAGGAGTACACTGTTCTCCGATCATATTTAGGTCTATAATTAGTTGGTAACTCATCCAAAAATTACTATACATTTATGTCGTAAATTACTATACATTTAGGTCTTCAATTTTTTTTTTTACAATGCCCACTGGCTCTAATTTTAAGAATTTTATTCCTACTAACAAAATCAGAACCAACTTAAACAGCAGAAAGACAATTATACCCTTAATGAATTAAATAAACTACAATAGACCATTATAAGAGTCTATTATAAAATAAAGTTTCTATGATCGGATTCTCACGACCAATGACGTTGACCGGGTTCCGGGGGATGTTGACCGGACTCCGACGACTGTTGACCGGCTCCGACAAAAGCTAGGGGATCTACTGGGGGCAGTAGGAGGTCTGTCTAGAGATCTACTAGGGGCAGTAGGAGGGTCTACTAGGGGCAGTAGGGGGTCTGTCCAGGGGTCTACTGGGGTCAGTAGGAGGGTCAACTAGGGTCAGTAGGAGGGTCTACTAGGGACAGTAGGAAGGTCTACTGGGGGCAGTAGGAAATCTGTCTGGTGGTCTACTTGGGGTAGAAGGATGGTCTACTAGGGGAACCCGGATCCTCTCCTCATGAGTTGATCCTCATATTTCCTCATGAGAGGATCTCAGCCTTTTATTTTGAACCAATGGCTGAGATATTCCTAGTTAATTTTAACCCCTTATTACCCAACTTACTCACTTACTCTCCCTCTTCTCCTCAAAATATCGGGATGCTCTCTCTCTCTACCGTCGTCGCCCCGCACCCGCCCTTTCTCTCGAATCCGCCGTCGCCAGCTCAGCCTCCCTCCGCCGTCGTCGCTCGCGATCTCTCTCTCTCTTCCGTCGTCGCTCGCGAGCCTCCCTCCGCCAACGACGACTCTGCCTCCCTCCGCCGGCGACGCTGGTGAACTTCCGGGGACCGAGGATTCTGGTCAGGCGGGGTGTGGTGAGGTTCAGGCTTGATGGGTATTATTCGGAATTGGATAAGAAGCTGTGTATGATTGGGAAGAGTAGGTCCATGTATAATGCAGGTAACTTCGAGCCTAGTGTTGTTCTTAAGCTTAATTATCCGAAATGGTCTAGTATTTATGACAGTTTGATTAGTGGGAGCTTAGAGAGTGTTGTTAGTGATAAGGATGATCGTGAGAATTATTTTGATGCTATTATGGTGTTGGCTTTTTCTGTGAAGCATAGTTATGGGTATACATTTGTTGGGGAAGATAGGATGAGTAGTTTTCCGAGTAGTGTTGAGAGTGGAGAGAGTATAGGTTTGAGTAATTTGAATGATTCGAATGGTGCTTGGTAACCGTCTCGAGAGATTTGAATTGGTGTATGGGAGTGAGTGTGGTGGGGGTGTGAATTGCAATCCTCTTGGTGGGGATGTTGGATATGTACCGAGCTCGTTGGTTTTTTATGCGACTCGGTGTACATAAGGGAGGAAAATGCAGATGCTGTTGGAGTTTTCAACTCTAGTGGAGATGAATACTTGAGATTTCCATTTGTACCTAGCACCACGTTGATTGTTGAAGGGGAATTGACTTTCCATATGTCAATTGGTAATTACGCATCTTCCTCACCAGAATTTTGTAGACAAATTGGACAGTACTTCAGTTTTTATGCCTAATATTCATGCAAAAGATGTAGTTAGTACTCCTCTCTGGGGTCTGCAATAAAGATGTTTACCATTTCTTAATGACTATGATGCTCTTTGTAATGATTTTGATACTTCTTGCATGTCACCATGTGTTTACTTTTCTTGCCTTGTTTAATCTGACAAGTTATCATGCTTGTGATGTCTGTAGTCTAAAACTTTGGGAGATGACGAGTCTGAACATACTGTTGAGTTCACTGGTGGGAATGTGAATCACATCACCACCATAGAACATTAGGATCGATGAACTTACTATAAGTTGGTAACCAATTTGGTTAATTCAATAGAGTTGGTGCTATTGATGCTGATGGTTTGATGTGTCCAATACATTGATGTTGGTTTAGTGTCTATCATAAGTTGTTTAATGGTAGGTGATTCTAACATTCAGTCTTGTATGGTGCAGGATTTCAGAACTTCATGGGATATCAAGGCCATTCCTACTTTCTTCTTCCTCCGAGATGGTCAGCAAGTTGACAAGCTTGTCGGAGCCTACAAGGTAGAGTTGCAAAAGGAGATAGTTGTCATTGTAGATTCAGCACCATATACAAAATGACTACTATACTGGTCTGTTAGTCATTCAAATATTAGTGAATCCAAGAAGATGTCAGATAGACTCATAGACCAATTTACTAGTGTTTCTGATCAAATATTATGTATTTTTTCAAATTTTCAATGAAGAAACCTTTCACAGTATGAATGATTGTGCTGCATTTTGATTATTTCAGCTTTGAATTTATGAGAGAACTGATCAGTAAAAAATATTGCAAGTAATGCAGGTAATTTAAAACTGAATAGAGATGGAGCAAAAACACATAATGCAGTTTTATTTCATCTGAAAATGACATTATCATCTCAAATTTACCATTTTTCCCCTGTTGCACTAGATTGAACAAAATATTGTCATATGCTCATAGCCACTATACAAAATGTTGTCATAAGCTCATAGCTACTATACAAAATCTGCAAGACATAGACTCATAGCTACTATACAAAATCTGCAAATTTGTCCCAACAGCTATACAAAATGCCATTACAAATCTGCCAATTTTCCCAACAGCTATACAAAATGACACTACAAATCTTGTCATATGTCCCAATGTCTGCTCCCAAAATCTGCTTCCTACTCTTCCGTTACCAAGCAACCTACACAAACCACCGTTCGAATCATTCAAATTACTCAAACCTATACTCTCTCCACTCCCAACACTACTCAGAAAACTACTCATCCTATCTTCCCCAAAAAATGTATACCCATAACTATGCTTCACAGAAAAAGCCAACACCATAATAGCATCAAAATAATTCTCACGATCATCCTTATCACTAACAACACTCTCTAAGCTCCCACTAATCAAACTGTCATAAATACTAGACCATTTCGGATAATTAAGCTTAAGAACAACACTAAGCTCGAAGTTACCTGCATTATACATGGACCTTATCCAATTCCGAATAATACCCATCAAGCCTGAACCTCACCACACCCCGCCTGACCGGAATCCTCGGTCCCCGGAAGTTCACCAGCGTCGCCGGCGGAGGGAGGCAGAGTCGTCGCCGGCGGAGGGAGGCTCGCGAGCGACGACGGAAGAGAGAGAGAGATCGCGAGCGACGGCGGATTCGAGGGAGAGGGCGGGTGCGGGGCGACGACGGCAGAGAGAGAGAGAGAGCAGCCCGATATTTTGAGGAGGAGAGGGAGAGTAAGTGAGTAAGTTGGGTAATAAGGGGTTAAAATTAATTAGGAAGATCTCAGCCATTGGTTCAAAATAAATGGCTGAGATCCTCTCATGATGAAATATGAGGATCAACTCATAAGGAGAGGATCCAGGTTCCTACTAAGGGCAGTATGGGGGTCTACTGGGGGTATTAGAAGCAGACGACCTGCATTTTCTACACCGCCAAACCCCTCACCAACAACAACAATCACACCAATATATTTTGCTCTGCCGCATTCAACACGAAACAACCAATATATGCTCCGCCTCTGCAAACAAAAAACTCTATCAACATTAGCATTGAATATTATAAGACCATATTTTATCTGCAGGAATACTTGTTACTTTGCTGAGTATCATGAATTAATGGGTTCTCTGCCCTTCACCAATTCAAAATCTAATATTTCTAAATAAAATACCATGACCAAAAACCAACTCAGTAGTACTTACCTTACAGCCAAAAGTTTCAGGCAAAGTCCTCGAAATTACTCTCTGCACCCAAGGAAGAAGATCACCGCTACCAACTCCAAAATACGCCGCCTGCGCCGAGCTGAAGCCGATTCTCTTCGAAGGTTGGATGGCCAACGACATCGCCCCCGACGGCCAGCTCACCACCACCACCGACGTCGAGAATTTCCCGGGGTTTCCGGACGGGATCCTCGGCATGGAGCTCATGGACCGCTGTCGGAGCCAGTCGACCTGGTCGGAACTTAGACGCCGTTTAAGATCTACACCAACGCAAAAACCGTTGAGGCCTACACCGTTGTCGTCGCCACCGGCGCGGTGGCGAAGCGGCTCGTGTTCCCTGGCTCCGGCGACGGCAAGGGAGGCTTCTGGAACCGTGGGATTTCCGCCTGCGCCGTGTGCGACGGAGCTGCTCCGATTTTCAAGAACAAACCCGGCGAGCACCGGTGACGACGGCAATGACTTCTAATTTGAAGGCGAATAATAACACCAACGGCGAGGTGCATGAGGCGGAAGCTGGGCCGAAGCAGAGCGAGCAGCCGGCGCCGAAGTTGGTAGCGGAAGGACCGAGCATGGAGAGGAAGGTGAGAGAGAGAGAGAGAGAGAGAGAGAGAGAGAGAGAGAGAGAGAGAGAGAGAGAGAGAGATTAAAGCAGATCTGAACGTGGGATGAGAGAGAGGTGGAAGTCAACTAGAGAGGAAAATAATGGAGGAGGGTAATTTGGTCAAGAAAAAAAAATGAAAAGTCAAAAATTTTGCAGTGGGAATAGTCTTAAAGTGTCTATTAAGAGTCTATCGGGTTGATGAGAATTTCAGAATCTTATTTTGTTAATAAAAAAAAATGTCTAAATTTAAGGCTAATGAGAATTTTTTTTTTTTTTTTTTTTTTTTGTTAATTTGTTTGTCATGACGGTCTAACCAACAAGTTACATGCATAAAACCCAATTATATATAGTAACAATTTCATATAAAAAGCTCTTGTATATTCCGAAGAATGGTTGCTGCATGGGGTTCATGATCAACGCATCGTCAACAGAGATATAGATCAGTTACTCCCCGAATTACTCACATGACTTGAAGGAGAAAGAAAGAAAGAAACATGTGATCGGTGGTGGGTGGTGGCCGTGGCGGTGCACGCCGCTGTTGGGAATCAACGTAACGTACGACTAGCAGCAGCAGCCTAGCTCGCATGCGCAGACAGCGCGCCCTTGCTAGCTAGCTGCAGATCGATCATATACGGCATGCGAAACGAGCCACGGTTTTCTCTCATTGTTGCAATATACGATCCAGGGTCAGCTTGTGCTGCTCGAAGTGGAATTGAAAACGGGTCAAAGAGTTTTATAATGTAGACGTGCAAAGTGCAGGCCTCAGGTAATGATATTAATAGATACTACAGACAATTGTATAGCTTAAATCCTTCTTTGAAAAGAATATCCTGTTTGTCAAAAAAAAAGAAAAAAGATTAGAGTTGTATACAGGCAGCGACATAGAGAAATGATCGAAGTTACTGGGGACGATCGATTTTTCCTTTCAATCTTAGCCTCCTCAGTGGAAATGGCCTAGCCTGATGCATACCAATTCAAGCACCATAGTTCGGAATCTGGGATAGCCCTACATATATACCACACAGGCACAAAAGCACCACGTACATATATATCCATGCATGCATCCATGGTGCGTAATATGGTCCGTAGACGTCCCTGAATTATGTGGAGGTATTCGGTCGAACCCGTCGCAAACAAATTGGTTCCACGGATTACCGTCGAGATAAGCCTTTTTTTTTTATGTCAAAGGCTTCACTAATTTTATGAACCCTCTAACTGTTCCCACAAGTATAAAATTCATTAAAATAAAAGATATCATAGAAGGTTATTTCTGTAAAACAAACAAAAATTAACCAAATTGTATTTCGCCAATTTTACCTTTAATGAGTTCATTAAATGTTATCAAAAATAAAGATTATTATAGTAAGAAATCAAATTAAAAAAACAAAATAGTAAAATAAATAGATAATCGTAAACAGAAAAATAAGTACAGTGGGATGCATGCATACTAGTATAGTAAAAGACCAAGACTTTGAAATTTTTGAGAGATAGAAATTAAAGAAGTAATTACACGTTACAATTGTACGTTTCTCTCAAATTATATTACAAATGAAAAGAGCAAATTGAATGAAAAAATAGAACATATGTGTCCAGTATCATTTGGTGTAGTGGCATAGTCTTCCCTTTCGCAGGTGGGAGGTTGTGTGTTCGCACTACTACAAAAAAGATCTTAGCTGACGAAATTTTTTCGTCACCTCAGAGCTTTTGTTGTCATGTAAACACTTAACTGACGAAAATTTCGTCACCTCAAAGTCGTCATCTAAGACCGGTGATTAGAGCACTTAGGTGACGAAAATATTATTTTCGTCATCTTAGTAATATTTTCGTCATCTTAGTCTTTACTAAGATGACGAAACCATTTTCGTCACCCATCTACTAACTTGACGACAATATTTTCGTCACCCGTCTATTTAGCTGACGAAAATATTTTCGTCACTCGTCTACTCAGGTGACGAAAATATTTTCGTCACCCGTCTATTTAGCTGACGGAAATATTTTCGTCACCCTTCTACTTAGCTGACGGAAATATTTTCGTCACCCTTCTACTTAACTGACGAAAGTTAAACTTTCGTCACCAATTTGCTCGGGCTAAGGCCACGAAACTGTAGGTTTCGTCACCTTAGTGGTATTTATTTTTATTAAATTTAAGCAGTAAAAATTAGTAAAAATCACATTTAATATTAACAAAAAAAGAAAAAAAAACCTGGAAAACAAGAAAAAGTAAATGTAAACTGGCAATAAAAGTGTGCAATGTACCTTTCTTGTGGGAACATCCAGGTATAGTGTACTGGACCAGTAAGCAGCGCTTGTTCTGGTAGGTGGATAATGAGGTGAATCATGATGTCGAAGAAAGCAGGCGGGAAAATCCGCTCCAACTTGCACATGATGTAGACAATGTCCTCTTTTAATCCAAGGACATCTGACTTCTTTAGCTCTCTAGCACATAACTTCTGAAAGAATCTAGACACCGCTACTAACGGCTCTACCACATCAGGACGCAAATAGGGTCGAATTACCACTGGAAAAAGACGTTGTAGCATGATATGACAGTCATGAGTCTTTAATCCAAATAGCTTATTCTCCCCCACTTTTACACATCGAGATATATTTCCTGCATAACCATGAGGATACTTAATAGCTTCAAACCATTTGAAAACTTTCTTCTGATTAGCCGGATTAATCCTGTAATGTGCAAGAGGCATTGACCCCGACGCTGTTAGCCACAAGTGAGGGCGTATGTTCATGAGTTGAAGATCTTTGCGCGCCTTCACAGTGTCTTTAGTCTTATCTTTAAACCCAAAAATTGTTCCCACAATACTGTCACAAACATTCTTCTCTATATGCATGACATCAAGGCAGTGCCTTATTCTCAATTTCTTCCAATAAGGCAATTCAAAAAATATACTATTGTGCGTCCAGTTCTCCAATCTAAAAGGACGTTTTGGATTCCGAGCTAACACATCAGGATCACTGCTAAGACGTCCGAAATCAAAAGAGTTCAACATGTCCAAAATCCACTCACCAGACTGCTCTTGGGGTTTTAAACCAAACTCTTGCTTCCCATCGAATGAAGCCGCATCAAATCGCCATGGATGATCTTCCGGAAGCCCTGTACGACTCCCCAAGTAACACACCTTTCCAGCATGCCAACTAGCATTTAAGTCTCCTAAGCAGATTGGACAAGCCTTGTAACATTTAGTAGTTTGAGACGACAACATCCCGTATCCAGGAAAATCACTAATGGTCCAAACCACTGCTGCTTTCATCCTGAATGAAGTTTGACTATACCAATCAAAAGTAGGGACGTCATTTTCCTATAATTCTTTTAACTCGTCAATCAATAGTCTCATGTACACATCAAGACATTTTCCTGGAGAATAACGACCTGGAATTAACAAAGTCAGCATACTAAATTCCTTCTTCATGCACATCCATGGAGGTAGGTTGTACACCACAACAATAACAGGCCAAATACTATAAGACAAATTCATGTTTTCGGTAGGATTGAACCCGTCTGTTGCAAGTCCAAGTCTTACATTTCGAATGTCTGCTGCAAAATCAGGAAATGATCTGTCAAATGATTTCCAAGCCTCCCCATCTGCGGGGTGTTTGAGAATGTCATCATTTTTCCTCGTTACCCCGTGTCATCTCATCTTTTCTAAAGTGTGTGAAGACATGTACTACGCTTCAACCTAGGAATTAATGGAAAATAACAAAGCACCTTCTTTGGAATCCTTTTCTTATTAGAGGAAGAAGATGATGATGACTTTCACCTCGACACTTTGCACACTGGACAGTAATCCAGGTCTTTGTTGACGACTCCATAAAACAAAATGCAATTATTTTTGCATGCGTTGATATTCTGATAACCGAGGCCAAGATCTTTCAACATACTCTGTACCTTATCAAAGCTGTGGGGAAAGTTGTTTTCTAGAGGAAGCAATTTCTTGATATTCATCAAGTTACGGTTAAACGACACATTCGACCAATTGCTGTCAACTTTGGTTTTAATCTGTTCAATGATGGCACCTAAGACAGTTACATTACACCCAGGGTACAATGGGGTTTGTGCTTTAGCAAGCAGCCTGTTATATTTATCGTAATCATCATTGTCAACATTTGAAAAAGCATGGTCTGCATCAGTGGTATCGTAAACAACCTCTTCCTCATGTCTTGTAGAAAATGAAGGAAAAGCATCATGTATAATATTCATAGAATGATCCACATAAGGGTCGAAACTACCGCTGGATGAGCCAGCATGCTGAAAATGTCCCGCTCGGATTTCTTCCAAGGTAGGTTCATTATCTAATGTTTCACCGTGTAGACTCCATGTAGTATAACTACGCATAATACGTCTTGTATTCAGGTGTTCGTGGATTTCATAAATCGTCTTCCACTTAGTATTATGACATTCAACACATGGACACCTGCGTACAGTTCTGCCATCAGCATGTTCAAGTACAAATAATAAAAAATCTAGAATTCCTTGTTGGTATTCAGGGTTCCCCCGGTCATACTGCATCTATCTCTTGTTCATGTCTTGTCATATATATAAACAACAAATAAGAAATAGTAGTTCAAAAAACACAACAACAAAAACATGTATTCGATTGCTTGATCTTCACCTCATTATGCCTCCGGTTAGGGTCCTAATCTCATTCAGGAGAACACGATTTTGTTTCTAAGTTTGTAATTCTTGTTTTTTTCGATTTCGATGCGGGAAAATTTCGGCAGCATCTCCCTACAGTCCCTCTAGTGCATAAATAACTATACCTAGTATGCACTCGAGGAACGGTAAACAGAGACAGTGTCGAAACATATACCCACAACAGAAAACGAAAAGACAAGAACAACAAACTACAGAACAAAATCATATTCTCCTTAACTGTCCAAAAATGGGACAATTCAAGAATCATTTTGTCAAACACAGTTGTGACAAAATGATTCTCAAACGAGATTTCTAAGGTTCAAATTTAGCTGAATGAAAGAATATAATCTTATATTCTTATATTTAATTATCACAAAATAAACATATCATTTGAATGCACAAAAAATTTACTCAAACCAAACAATTAATTAAGTATATTTACATATATCCCTAATAACATAATTAAATAATTTTCTCAAAACCTAATAATAGTAAAGCATATATATATATAATCAATAAATTAAACTAATTAACTCTAATCAATTAATACACAAATTAGAATAACATATATATATATATATATATAGACATGATCAATCAGCAAGCATTAATTAATCATCACCCAATAATATTAACAACATGCTTGTGACCGGAATCCTTGCCGGAAAACTCATCGGAAAACATGAAAAAATATAGTAGAGAAAGAGATTATACCAAACTATAAATCAATATGGTAGACAATCAAAAGTTTCAGAGAGCCCGGCCAGATTTGAAGGGCTTCACACCGGGTATTGAAAATCGAAGAAAATTTTGAGAGAGAGAATGGAGTAGTGTTTTGAAATGAAAGATGCAGATCTGGAAACACAGCAGGATGTTATGAGTTAAATCCAGTCAGGTGACGAAATTATTTATTTCGTCACCATAGTAACCAGTAAGACGACGAATTTTCTTTTCGTCACCTAAGAGAGAACACTTTAGTGACGGAATTTTTTTCGTCTCCTAGCCTACCGCTTACATGACAAAATATTTTTTCGTCGCCTAACAGTGAACACTTTAGTGACGGTTTTTGTTTCTCGTCACCTATCCTACCACTTACATGACGAAACTCGTTTTCGTCACCTCAGTGATACAAACTTGGTTGACGAAAGCTTATTTCGTCACCTTTCCTTTAACTTAAATGACGAAACATTATTTTCATCACCTAAGATGGAACACCTTTGTGACGAAAATATATTTCGTCACCTCCCCCATGACTTATATGACGAAAATAATATTGGTCACGTTAGAGCTTACTTAGGTGACAAAATTAATGACGAAATAGTATTTCGTCACCTTACCTGTCTTAGATGACGAAATATTTTACTAAGGTGACGAAAATGGTTTCGTCACTAAAGTGTTCTCTTAGGTGACGAATTAGGAATATTTCGTCACCTTAGAACCTTTTTCTAGTAGTGTCGACTCACACAGTTGTAATTTACTTGATAAAAAAAATAAAAATTAGAACATATGCTGGTTTGTTTGTTTATTTCTCTAAATTTCAGCTGTATATGTTTCCAATAAAGATTAGCTGTAAAAGAAAAATATAACTAACTAAATTTACTAATGTCTGCGCAAATGGTATTATCAGACGTCGGTTCTTAAGTTCAATCGATTAAGTATATATAAAGAATGTGGTTAAGTAAGAAACCAAGTATAACTTAAGCTTAATCGGAAGCTAGCTATAGGTCATGAGCATGCAACATGAAGGGGGTTCATACCAATAGAATCATAGTCAAGTAATTATCCGTGATCTCGACACAAACCTACCAACAACACAAGGAAATACAAGATATTTAAATTTGTTCGTTCTTTTTTCTTTCTTTGGAGTTTTCGGGTGATAGGACACAATTTTTGACCTAACCAACGTAGTCATAACATAGTTCTTCCACATTTTCTTATAGTTTTCACCAACCGTAAGATTTCTCTCTGTCAATAACAAACCGTAAGAGTTTGGAGATATCGTGCATCACAAGCTGCTTAAGCTAGTTGGTTTGTCTTCTCTCTTCTCTTTTTGTAGAATGGTTGGTTTGGTTCATCAATCATCCATCCACAATTTAATCCCAAAATCACTTGACCAGTAGAAAGAAACACATGGAAGTAGTACGTCGTACGTTGATGTAGCCAAATTGCCAATTCCCACATTGCCTGCCGTTGTTTGGAAGCTACGAAGATCGAGAATTCCAGATCGAGGCTCACATATATGCCATTGGATCGAAGATGCAGTTAGCTAAATCGTGCATAGTTAATTGAAGCTTCCATTTGTGGCAGTTGCAGCATGCGTTTCTAGCTAGCTAGTTAGAACATAGAATTCTTGTTAGCTTGGTTTGACTCATCGATCACCATCTGTTTATAGTTTGCATGATCGATGACATCATTGATCATTAGAAGAAAACAAGGAAAAATTAGGAAACTGATCGAATCCCATATGGTGTCCTTCTGGGACGGGGGTTCGTTATTAAAGAGTTCAATAAGTGGGTCGTTCACTGAGGATGATGGAGAGGAAGATGTGATAGGATTTGGTCATTGTCAAGTCAGTTTTAAGTCGATTCAGACAAGAGGTGCACTGCATGCAATATATAATGGTGTGGGTGGCAATTTGGCATGTCTATTCTGCGATTTCGATCTGTCTAATTCTTATGAACTTTTTCATGCACTTTGCTGGAAGATTATTTGACCAAATGTTCACACGATCGAAGACAATATTGCATTATGTGCAAGGTTATGGTCAGCTAAGATTGATAATTGATTGGTGGCCTTCTAAGATATTTTATTTTAACCTCAAATTAAACCACACACTCAATCCCAGCTTAGGGGAGCTTAATCAAGGAAGAGACTAAATGCTAGCTAGGAAGTGGGTGAAGACTTGGGGATGGTGTGTGCGCGAGACCAAACAAATACTCAAGAATAAAGAGTAAACTCCCTTTTCTTTTTCTTACTTATTATTAAATAAATAAATAAAGATATATAGTTCCAAAGAGTTTCTCGATCTTTATTATTACTAGCGAATTTGTTTAAGATATCTAGTAGTGTATATACATTACTTATTCAGTATTTCGGTTATGTTCGCTAGTTACTAATATGCTTATCCAGTCAATATTATGGACTAAAGTCCACAAGAATATCCTAGTAAAGTCAAACTAATCTCCATCCGCATGCAGAAACATGAACTCAAAAGACGCTCATCAAACATGCTAACTACAAACTGATGGGACTGCAGGAGTTAGCTAGGTTCAAACTCTACACATCAGGGTTTTATACGAGGTAGCTCGACCAACTTAATCCATGTGGTTAGTTTCATGAACTCATTTATGAAATAACGTATGTCAATTTTTACTTCAATTTTTATAATTAATCAAATAAGCATAGATTAATGATATAGAAATCAAGTTGATCAGTCGATCCTAGCTATTGTAGTTCTCTCTATGATGGTTGAAGTTTAAAGTTTAAACTCTTCTTCCTTAAAAAAGACGAACACAAATAAACAAAGAATAAACCCTAAAGCTCAATTATGTTTCACAATCTTTATCTAGAATTCAACTAGAAGGTTTCTTAATTAATATCAAAAATGTGGATCGAGAACAAGCTTGAGCTTAATATCAAGGTTTCAATCCTTCGTGGAATAAAAGACAACCAAACACACACATCATCTGATCATCGATCATATTACAACTTTAGCTTAAGAAAGAAATGCTAGCCACAATTAGCGATGACCAACTAAATCGTAGCACTACAAAAATAATGGAGTAGGTGTAGCTAGAGATGGTCGCTATTTTGTTAGCTTGATCGGACTAAAATGAACCACGAAGCACATTCGTTGTCAAATTTTGCTTGGCACAACCAAACCAAGTAGTATGCCTTAGAGGGCATCAAGTACCCAATAGACTTACATGGAGAGGGAACAATGGACTTCGATCATCTCTCCCCGTGACGCGTGGACCTTCCTTCAACCTCAAGACATGCCTCGAAAGCTCCAAGGATCGATGGGTGTGCTTTTCATTTGTGGGACGTCGCTATATGGATGCTCAGTCTCATATGTTTTGTATTTTCTACGGTTTGCAAGGTAGAGCCAGAAGTTTCGGTTTTAAACTTTTAATGTTTCAAACTTTTAGTATTTAGCCAAAATGAGCGGATTTCACGTATCAATATACATTTGCACTATTAATGAGCAAGACATTGAATTGGAGATACAAAGACAAAACTGTGAACTCTTAATTCCTTTCTTTGATCTTTTCATTTTTGATCTGATCAGTTTAAGCGCTCATTTCGGGTCGTCACATTGTGTGTTTGAAACGCTTGGGATAATCTGTTAGGTTTCAATTTTGTTAACGACGTTCACATGCATACATGATAGTGTCACGTGGATAACGAGATCAAATAAAAGACTGAAATTTCATATTAGACGCTCGGTTCACTATTACTTTCTTATTTCTAACATTTGAATGGGATAGGAACACTACAAAAAAAAAAAGTAGTTTGGCCACGACGCAAAACCGTCGCCAAAAGCCCTTTTGCAGTGGCAAAACAACATTCGCGACGGCGCTGCGACGGCAAAGCGTCGGTCGTAAATAGTGGAGTCGCCAATACTATTTGCGATAGCAAAATGCTGTGGCATACACTTTTACGACGGTCAAAGGTGTAGCTTCATTGCCGATGCCTGTTAAGCGACGGTTTTTTGCTACCGGTCATGCCGTCGCCAAAACGAAATTTTACAACTGCATATTTAACTACCATTTTACTTCCCGCCAAATTTGGTTCCTACCATTTTTTACGAAATTTAAATTTTATTTGCGGCGGCATAATGCCGTAGCTGAAATCTAACAGTAAGTTTTTTTTTTTTTTTTTTATACTTTTCACAAAACCTGCAATTATCCACAAAATCTTTACTAAACCAACAACAATGGATAATATCAACAGTAATCAAGAAAAGTACCAATTCAACAAGGCGATCAAGTTTAGTACATAACAATATAATCAAGTTTAGTACATAACAATGTTATTAAGTTTACTGGCCATAAGAAAAGTACCAATTTAACATTAACAAGAAATCCAACAACACTTTAAACAAAACAAATTCAGTACATATTGAAGTGGTGCCTCAGTTGAAGTATCATTAGACTTGTTTACTCCCTCCGGTAATTGGTTACGATGAGCAGAAGGTGAATTTGGTTGTTCGCCAATGGACTCTCTCCGGTCTGTTTCATAACCACTACTTGCATCCAGAACCTAAGCATCAACAAACCAATTACACAATCAAGTCGAGAAATGTTTAATTCACATAGAATAACCTAAGTCATCCAGTACCTGTCCATTGTGATTCCTCTCCTTGTTCTCTAGAGAATTTAGTCGAGCTTCCATCCTCTCAAACTTTTCCTCAAAGTGCTTTGCAATATATTCAGTTATTTTCTGAACCAAATTATCAGAATCTCCAGATGGGGTTGATGACTATGGATACACAAAATTTCGAAGCACACCAGATCCATAAGTACGACAATACCTATGTCCATCCTCCCCATCACTAAATGAAATACTCGGTCTTTAACAGCCTTAAGGTTCCTCTGGTCCTCAGGTTCCAATAAAAGACGCTCCTCATAATCTGTCTACATTCAAGTAGAAGTGGAATAACTAGATTGTACCATTGGTTTAATTGAGTTTGAGTGTCTTAATGATAACCAAATTAGCTGAAATTTTGCAGAGATGATCTATACATTAATATTTAAAGACTAGGCGGTGGAGATGTGAAAATTCGATTGAAAAGTGAGTGTAAAGTAGAAAACCACACCGTAAGAATAAATGCGGACATCCGCACCTGAGAAAATCTAATATATATATATATATATATATATATATATATATATATATATATACAGCCCTTCTCAGCTGCAGACGTCCGCACCAATGGTTTTGGTGCGGATTTTCATTTTTGCACCACTTTTCGATCAAATTTCCTCATCTCCACCGTCTAGTATCTAGATAATATTGTGTAGATCATCCCTGCAAAATTTCAGCAAATTTGGTAATCGTTAAGGCCCTCTAAATGGCGTCTTTCTGTTACAAACATGAACGGTTCATGTTTGATAGAATTCAGTCCGTCCATTGGTTTTTCGAGTTTGAGGGCCTTAACGATTACCAAATTGGCTGAAATTTTGCATAGATGATCTACACAATATTATCTAGATACTAGACGGTGGAGATGAGGAAATTCGATCAAAAAGTGGTGCAAAAATGAAAATCTGCACCAAAACCATTGGTGCGGACGTCCGCAGCTGAGAAAAATCATATATATATATATATATATATAGAAGAGGAAAATCCTCAATAATACAGAAGTAGGAACTCAATTCCCAACTCATGTCAAAAACATGACAGACCACCAAGCAAAAAAGACCATAATCTACATCTAATATCTCAATCATCCACATCCAACACACTTGAACTACCAGCGTCTTTACTATTCTTAGTTTGCAGATGAGTTAAGTCTCTTGCAGGCATCCTCACAATATTCAACCAGTCTTGTCCCGAAGGATCTGGAGTATACCAAACTTGATGAGCTTGAGATGCTAAGATGAAGGGTTCATCCCCTATGCGGTCATTCTTATACAACAAACGCTTGAAGTTGACTAAAGGAACTTAAAACGATCAAACTTTATACTTGTAGAAGGATTAACCCAGTCACACTTAAACAAAACATACTTGATATTAATGGAGTATGTGATTTTAATTATGTCTGTCAATTTCCCACAGTATGGTGAAGACTCCTCACTATGATCAGCTTGCAATAAGGTTACACTATTATTCTGTGTAAAGCGATGGTTATCAATACTCTTCACGCGAAACAGAAAGCCATTGGCTTTATAAGACTTGAACCTCTTTGCTGATGGTGCAGGAAAACTAGATAAAGCAACAATTTTTTCAGATAACATTACACCACGTCGTTGCAAACTCAGAACCTGATATAGATAAACTGCATTTAAAAACTGATAATTAAGACAACAAAACATCAACTTATTCTATCAAAACAGACCTAATAAGATACATGTTCCTTGAACTATGTTGCAAATTCACGAAAATGAATACTCTTAACAAAGTGTTCATCAGCAGAAGGATATTGTCGTCGAATGGCAACAAGTTGTTCACTGCACAAGATTAAAAAGCAGCTCAATACATTTCTGGCCATAAACTAATAATATAATCAACTGAGTAAGCTTAAAAACATACTCAAGGAATGGTGAGACTGCTTCTGTATGGAATAAGACCCAACAATGAGCTTGTGTTCGAGTAGTTTCCTGAAGAACAATGTCTTTTCCCTTTTTTGGATCATCATCATCATTTTTTTCCCTCAATGGTCTATTAAACTTGCTTTGCACATCATCAAGGTATTGAACACAAAAGTTCATGCACTCTTCCATCAAGTAGCCATTAGCTATTGATGCTTCAGGACAAGCTCGATTCCGCACATATTGCTTCAAGGTGAGTAAGTACCTTTCCACCTAAATATTACACAACCAGCTAGTAAAGCTTCATCAACTAAGTGAATTGGCAAATGTTCCATTACATCAAAGAAAGATGGTGGGAATATCTTCTCAAGTTCACAAAGTGTCAACACAATACGAGCACAAGCCGCTTCCAGATCTGCTACACAATTATCCATGGAGCATAGTTGCTTAAAAAACATCCCCAAATCAATTAATGCTTGCACCACATTCGCAGGTAAAGAACTTCATATAAATAAAGGAATAAACTGCAACAAGATGTGATTGTCATGGCTCTTCAGACTTCCAATACTACGATCTAGGAGACGTACACGACGTGCAATATTGGAAGCAGCTCCTTCTGGCATTCTTGCTGCTGATAAGCCTGAGAAGAACAAATCTTTCCCCTTATTGTTCATGTCAAAATCACCAGGATCAGCATACTCTACCCTAGCTTCATTGGTCTTTAAATGATACCGACTTCTAATTCCCATAAGTTGCAGATCACGACGAGAATTTAAGTTGTCCTTTGTTTTTCCAGTAACACCTAATATAGTGAAAAGAACATTGTCACAAATGTTCATTTCAGTATGCATTACATCAAGGTTGTGACATATTAGGTTGTGTTTCCAATAAGGCTGCTCAAAAAATATGCTTTTCTTCCTCCAATTATGCTGCTTATTATCAGCTCTTGGTGCCGCCATCGCATGCCTTCGCACCACATCTTCCCTCCTGTATTCTGTAAGAACACCATCTGATTCCAGTTGTGCAAGAAGCTCAACACTACCAGATAATGACCTCGGCTCCAACCTATATTATGTACTCCCATCAAATGCCATTGGATCTGATCTGTACTCGTGATCATCTTCTAGCAAGCGCCTAATACACATGTATGAACCTTTTATACCAAAATACAGCCGTTTGTAACCAGTTTCAGAGTTGCACAAGGGACAAGCATATTCACCTTTTGTACTCCACCCCGACAAGTTGGCATACGCAGGAAAGTCGTTGATCGTCCATAACAACCTAGCACGCATTTGAAACATTTCATTACTGAATGAATCAAATGTTGCTACACCATCTTCAAACAACTCTTTCAGCTCTTCAATAAGCGGCTGCGTGTAGACATCAATTTTATCTCTAGGTGCCTTAGGACCATCAATAAGAACAGATAGAAATATGAAGGGTTGCTTCATGCACAGCAGTGGTGGTAAATTGTAGGGAACCAAGATGACAGGCCATGTACTATGAATTATATTTATAGACCTGAATGGGTTGAATCCATCTGATGCTAACCCGAGCCTTACATTTCGAATGTCTCCAGAAAAGATTGTGTTTTTCTCATCAAAATCTTTCTATGCAAAAGAATCTGTAGGATGTCTAAACACTCGATCATCAGTTCTTTCCTTTGCATGTCATCTCATTAGCTTTGCTGTTTTTGAACACATAAACAGCCTTTGTAATCTTGGTTTTAAAGGAAAATATCTTACTTGTTTGGCTGCTTTTGGTTTCACATGTTCTACACTATCATTTGATATACCATCACTGCCCTCTTTCCATCTTGATGCATTACACACGCTGCATTCATTCAAGTTTATATCATCACCTCTAAAAAGCATATAACTGTTAGGGCACGCGTCTATTGTTATGTATGTGAACCCGAGATCTTCCACTATCTTTGGAGCTTCATAATATGACTTGGGCAGTCGCACACCTTCCGACATTACTTCCTCTAATATCTCCAATAAGGTTTTTAAGGAGTTATCTGACCACCCATGAAGAACCTTTGCTTGTAGAAACCGAACTATAAATGATAAGGTTGTAGTTTCTTAGAACAAGGATACAAGGGAATGTTTGCACCTTCTAGGAGCTTTAAGAACGCCTTAGTCGGCTCATTTGGCCCCAAAGATGGTTCTGTTGAGTTTTCCCCATTATGTTGATCATGTGCATCTATAATAAGAACTCCTAAAGCTTCTTGGACAAGTCTGACCATATCATCCTCCAGATAAGAAAACTCATTTTGATATCCATCCACCATATCAACAAAATCTGCAACCTCGCCATGCTTCTCCCATTTCCTATACGTCTTCCAGAAACCATAATCTTGAAGATGCTGCCGCACAACTAATCTTACATACATATACCGATTTTCGTATTTTTTACAAGGGCAGTAAATTTTTAAACCCAAATCCCTGTTGTTGTATGCAAATGTCAAGAATTTATCTATCCCATCATAATATATGCTTGAATGCCTATTTGCTAGGTCTATCCACAAATTGTCCATATTTATCTTTAGCAATCTTGTCGGATATCTACTACAAATATTCAAGAAAAGAATAGTTTATTAAATTAATATGACCAGAAACTACCAAGCAATCTAATGAATTTTATCAATTAACAAGCTAGCATTTTCCTAGAAAGTAATACCATCAAAGTATAACATATATGACTGTAATTTCATAACAGAAAATGCACATCATATACAAAACAATAGCATAGACATTGAGTTAACATAAGGTTATAAGTTATGAAGAGAACATGATTATGAAGAATATATACTCTAGTGTGTGTGTATTCACATTTGTTCTAAATATTCATCTCTACTACACTGTGCATGGCAATGTCATATGTCATATACAAAACAATAGCATAGACATTGAGTTAACATAAATTTATAAGTTATGAAGAGAACATAATTATGAAGAATATATACTCTAGTGTGTATATTCACCTTTGTTCAAAATATTCATCTTTACTACACTATGCATGACAATCTCATATGGCCCAAAACCAATAAAATGTGTCTTTGTAATCACTTGTAGAGATTAAAAAGAACTGAAACATGCCAAGATAATAAAAGAAGAAAAATGAATTTTTATTATACTATTATATACCTGTAGTAGGAACAACAAAGGTAACTGAAATACAAGATGCACTTTCAAAATCAGCTCTTCCAAATTTGAAGCAAGGTTACAGCTGCCACAATAGCTACAACTTGTCCTTATGCAATGGAATGAGTCACATGGAACTAATCAAATCCACAAACCATATAATAAAGCACAATCCAAAATCCATCTAAAATTCAAAACACTCTTTGTTTTGTACAGCTCAAAACAGATCATCCTATATCTTGTAACACCCTGACCCGGATTAAGAGACAATAACCTGAAATTAGGGTGTCACGAAAACATTTAGGAATACCAATTAGATCCAATCATGCAAAACAATAGCAACACCACCACACTTGTTTTTTTTTTTTTTTACCCAAAACCAGAACTTGATCTTAATTCATTGTTCACTGATCAATAGTCGACACATTTGTATTCTGAAGTAGCAAGTAGCTCAGCTAGGCTACTTGAGGAATAAGTAGTGCACAAGAACCCTAACTGCACCCAATCGACAAGGCTTACAACACATAGTAGATACATGCATACCACATGCATATTGCTTGTAACTCTATCTATCAGAACAGAAATTATAGACCAACATTCATACTCAACAGTCTAACGAAAAGGTGGACCCCTGAAATCATATATTGATAACAAGTTTGAATTTCCATTGATGATTCATTACAACACCCATATGTCCAGTATTCAAATCAAAGAAAAGATAATCCAACGAAAATGAATCTACAATAGAGAGACTAATAAAAATGCACATATCAATAGTTCCAGCTTCTAGGCTGAAAATAGAACATAATCTCAAAGTATAATCCAATTTGTATGAAACCATAGACTACTTTATTTTGCAAGTAGTTGTTAGACTGAAAGTGTGAGACCTAACCTCAATGCACCTCAAAGGAGACCAGAGTTTACTATACAAGGCACATACAACAACAAGATCTCAAGTTCCAATGCAGTATTAAACAAAATATCAATGTACTTGTATATGAGTCTGTAAAAAAATTATCTAAACCAAAATCAGAAAAATAACAATATCAGCAATTTGATAACCTCATTTAATAACATAAAACAACTAACCAAAGCTAGCAGTTAGCTTTGACAACACAGTTCAAAGGACTTTTAACAGAAGTAAGAAAATAAATCCAAATACGCTCATTCCAAACTCATGATATCAGACACCCAACTATCCTAACAAGCATCTGGAATGATACTAGTGATCAAATAAGAGGTTAGTATATTCCTCTATGGCTCCTAGCAATCATTATATGCTTATACATATAAATGAACACAACCAACCAGATTTAATATTCAGGGAACATAAAGGCCAAAGCAGGGTGTAAATATAATTCCCTTTCGAACCTAACTTCATATTTTCTTGACAAAACTTGATCGTCAAGCTCCGATAAATTTCTATCTTTGTGGCTCAAACCAAGTTATAATAAATTGAAATACCCAAACAGTAAAACAAAATTCATAAACAAATCTACACACAACAAACTGAACACTAAATTGAAATACCCAAACAGTAAGAATTCATAAACAAATCTGCACAGAACAAATTGAACACTAAATTGAAATACCCAAATAGTAAAACGAAATTCATAAATACAGTAAAACGAATCTCACAATTTGACATACCCAAACACTAAATTCATAAACAATAGAACTTTAACAAGCACCAAATTGAAATACCCAACCACAAATTGCAAAATCGAAATAGGTTTTCCTTCAGAAATTGAAAAACAAGGAGAGAGAGAGAGAGAGAGTACCGAAGATCGAGTTCAACAATGAATTGGCTCAGGTATCGAAGATTGAATTCAAGAGTAAAGAACAAGTTGAAGATGGAGTTTGGCTCAGATAAGAGTTTTGAAGATGGAGTTGTAAAGTACGGGTTGAGTTGAAGATGGAGTTGTAATAGGAGAGGGATAGGTTACAATAGAGTTGTAAGGGTTAAATGAGATAGGGTTTTTTTTTTTTTTGGTTGTCAGATTAGAGATAGATAGGCTTCTTCTTCTTTTTTGGCGCTTAGAAAAATTTTAGTACTGCGGGATTAAAAACCGTAGCAAATTTGTATGATGACATTGAATACCGTCTCAAATTTTTCGTTTTCATGCCACGGCATGATATAGCCGTAGTAAATAATTTCATCATTTGTCATGGCGTGTCGTTGCCGTCGCAAAATAACATTTTTTTCCTGCTACCCCATGTTTGCGGTGGCAAAACAAGTTCTATTAGCGATGACATTTGCGCGCTGTCGCAATCTGTGGTAGCTAAAACAATCATTTTTTGTAGTGGAATTTTAGAATGGTATAATCGTCCATCGGTCAACAACTTTTTATTCCAAACGTAAAATTTACTCCTTCATCTGTAATTATATATAGTCTATACTCTATACTTATCAATCTAATATCCAATTAGTTGAAACAAAGAACATGCATTGAAAGATCGAATTGAATATCGATCATCCAATTAGCAGTTTAGCACTGTCAAAGAAAAAGTAAAAACAAACAAACAAACAAGCTCATAAACCGTCACACTCATGCTTTATTGGCCTATCAATGAGATCAAAACCTAAGTAAAGCCTCCTCACGACGTGAATGGTAGCTAGAGTGGCTAATCACAACGTACTCGATAGAGTAAACTTCTTCCAGAAAGGAAAACCGTAAACATATGATCATCTACTCAAAACATGCGTCCCTTCTACGGTCAAATATAGAAACATCCGGCCACCAACTCCCTCTGAATCTACCAATTAAGGACGTACTCCTCTCCTTCTACGACCATGTCTCTTTCTACGACAATTATTTCTCACACGAGATAGTCTGCTTGCTGGCGACTTGATAGTCATGTTTAACTACTGGCCGGGGGTTGGCTTTTTAAGCTTCAGCTTTAGAAAACGAGCTTCATTGAGTACTTTGGCACGTAGCTTTTTAGTTATGATATTCGTGTTATTAGTACGTACAATACAGTACCTTAAAAGCTCCTAAAACTACTGTACACTAATCGATTTCTGAAAGTCTGAAACTGAATATTTGTTTTCAGTAGTACGTGGGTTGTTGGCGTTGCCATATATAATATATGGCATTATAGCTATATAGGCCAGCCATGGATCTCTCATCAGAGCAAGAACGACGACGTTCAGTCATAATTGAAAACCTAATATTCAGGCACCCGTCAATATAACGGACTCCGTCGTGTATATGAAAACACGTTAACACGTGATGAGGTAGCTAGCCGTTCCGACATACCGTTACCGTGGTTAGGAGGCTCACATGCTCTGTGGCTCTGAAGCACCAGATCCGAAGATGCGGGCATGTCAGCCATGATTGGTGTGGTGCAGCTCAACCATGCATGGGTTTCTGGTTAGGTCGACGCCACGCGTTAGGGTTTTCATGCTTAGGTGGTGCGATGCTGCGTAATAGAACTCCGAGCTCCGATGACTCAGCTGCATATGTCGACTGCTATGTCGACAGTCCTACATAGAGACCACGAGATACTGAGACGAAGGATGTAGAAGAACTTGACCAAAAAAAAAAGAGGGATGTAGAAGAAATGATAACTACTAGAAAAATCTACAGTAGTAGTCACCTTTGTGGATACACTTTTCTAACCGTATCACTTGAGTAGAGCAAATGACACTTTTCTAACCGTATAACCGTAATAAGATAATTTCATATTGTAATTAAAGACAAAAATCCGTATTCATTACTAAATAAAATATTAAATTTCTGTATTAAATTAGATATTCAAATAAAAGTTTTATATAAAGACGGTTAAGGTGTGCAGTAATATTATCCAACTAACTATTAACTTTTAAAAATTTACAAATTATTAATCATTTCCTTGCAAAACTAAAGTAATATTAATATCATCGATGATCGAGGATTCGAGATCTCTAGTTTCCATGCACCTAGCAGACTAAGAGCAAGTCCAACAGGTTCCCTAAATTCTTTGATTTTCTCTATTTTAGGGAATATGGGGTAATTTTTCACTCCAACAACTTCCCTATCCTATTCTCTAAAATAGGGAAAGAGATGAAAGAGAAGTTCTGCTTCCCTATATTTACAAATTCTCTAAAAATATTTAGGGAAAGAAGAATTGAATGTTGCACATTCTTCAAGACTCAAAGATAAGAAATAAAACATAATTTATTCTAAAAAATAAACTTTTAAATTTTTATACTTATTATTATATTGTAATAAATGAGGATTGTTGTTGTAATAAATATTTGAATCTTTAAAATAAGGAAACTGTTGGATTTGGTATACAAATTTTTTAGAGATTTTTAGTTTTGCTTCTTTATTATGTAGAAAATATAAGGAAGCTGTTGGACTTGCTCTAAGCAGAGCAAATAAATTTGCATCCATAATTCGTATCTATTATCTGCATGATAATGATTAAGTAAAAGGACGAATGGCATTGTATACTTTTTTTTTTGTTTGGGTCTGTAATGATAATGATATTATTTTGGACAATCTAATGATAATGATAGGGTGATGCTATTAATACATTTTTTTTTGCTATTAACATATCTCATCTATTTTCCTATCCACACATTTCAATTTTATTTACAAATTTACCAATTGAATTTAATTCATGATTGGTTATGAGATGAGGTGTGTTAATAGTAAAACGAGGTGTGTTAATAGCATCACCCTAATGATATTGTATACTTCGAATGGATATATATTTGGAAGTACTCAAATTTTTGCAACAATGTTTGTATCGTACTAAGAAAAATTATGTTCAACCACGTACATGCATATTGTGTATAATTTAACATGCAGTACAAAACAAAGTAACACCATTTAGAAGTAAAATATTTACTTTCATCGTTGGATTATTGGTCAGCTAGTAATCACGTGACCAACATTGAATTTGTCTTTCGAGAATGAGATAGCAATTATGATTACGTTATCAATTTTGATTACACACGAACCTAAAGGTACTTCAAATCTGCAAATGGGTAGGGCGCACTGCTCAAGCTGGATTAATAATTTAATGCAAACCAGCTAATCGGTGTATAAGTTCAAACCTAAGTGGCTAGCCACAAAATCAGTGTATATATGTAACTTATTGTGCTCAATGAAACAAACGAGCACGGAGCACGCAAAGTACGACTCCGTATAGATATACTTCAGTGGTGTCCTTAATCGAATTATAATGGCATGCATGGAACACATGAAGCATGCCATTCTTATGAAGAGCTATACGTATGGTGGTTCTTCTAAACTTCTAATACAAATAAAAGAAACCTAGTGCATTAGTTGAAAAGGACTACTGCAGAACTAATTTAAGCTATAGTAGTTCGTTTTCCGGTTATCTTTAACCTGTTTTAAAATTTAAATGCTATAATTAGTTTTTTCGTGAGTTAAACTCGTAATTTCTCACTTACAATAGGAAGCACGGGATATCGAGTCTCGATCGCGTGTCTATCATTTCACCACCAATACATATTGAAAGTGAATACTATTTCCTAAATACCATGTCACTAGATAAAATGGTATTGGGCGTCCAATCATTCATTTTATTATGAGTAAGCCAATGTATTACTTACATTTCCTTTACTTACATGATAGTAAGCTACGGATCATTGCTTGTCAATTGTTAATAACATCTCTACAATTAATCAACTTAATTGTCAAATAATTAAGAGTACGTAATTGACTGGATACCGATCATCCAACTAATAAAGGCGTACGTATAAAATGTGAAATAGGACGTATTGTATTGAAGTCCAGGTGAAAGGGATCCAGCTTAAAGGAGTACATATCTATAGTGAATACGAGGAAAATGGAGGCCTGCCATGGATCGAATGTGAAAGGAATCCAGGGGAACCATGGATCCCTGATTGTTTTTTTTTTCTTTTTGTTTTAGTATTCTTTTGGTCAAAGCTTGGATAACAAATTTTTGTATTATGTTTGATGTGTACTACAGTTATGCATTTTTTTAGCAGTTCAGCTGGTATCAAAATATTTATGGTCAATTATCTCTGGATGTAAATCCAGTTGTACATAATTATTTTTAAGTAGAGTTTTATTTTTAACCCTTACATGTAAATCTAACAGTGATTGATCATGAATCTTTTGGTCACTAAACTGACTAGATTTACACTATATTTTTCTTTTGTTTCTTACGATGATTAGATGAATTAATTATCTCAAAATATTGAAACACAGGGAAATTAAATTTACACTCTAACTTATACAAACATAGGAAGCTTGTTTGCACTCACAGATCAGGTGAACCTTCAGTCATTTCACAAGTAGGAAAAAAAAAAAAAAAAAAAAAACCTACTTCACATCTAATTTTAATTGAGGCTTGAAGGATTACGTACCCTACTTCTAATGCACGCAGCTTAATCTTAATCAAGCCTAATTTATTTTTTTCAGACGTGATGTGAAGGTTCTTCCTAATTCATAAGTATAGATGCCAAGGCTCTATCATACTTTTTTAGATGTTGTTCTATTTAGGGTTCTCCCATACTTAATTAAGCTACTTCACGTCTAATCTTAATTGATTAAGGCTTGAAGGGTTGCCTACTTCACTGAATTAAGATGCTGGAGAGCAACGACGGGCATTTTCTCAATTCCTAATATCAATAACCCTCTGTCTGTCTTCCCACTTCCTTAGCCCTAAATTCATACTCGCGACTCTTATTGACTTCATCATTTGCTGGTCGTCCACAACTTCTTTGTGATCAAGGATCGCCATTAATGAGTCTTTGTCCCAAGCTAACTCTCTAGATGTTACCGGTTTCGGTGGAGAAGAGAGAAAAAAATATTCATTTCATTACCCAATTTCGTCTCCTTGGCTTTCGTCTTTGAACACTTGTATATTCGTAAGTAGTTTAGTAAGTTGAATTTTTGAATTAATTTGTTGATTGTGAATTTATCGTGGGCTCAAGTGCATACCATTTATGAATGTCTGATGAACAAAGTGTTCCGCACCGTCAATATTCGTTAAAATTTTTTTGTTGTTACAATTAGTCCAAGTATCTTTTTCATTTTAGATTCGCCACTGCTTATTTGCTAATTTTAACTTTAAGCTAACTCTCCACAATCTTAAAAATTTCAAAGCTACACTAAACTAGTCTACCAATACATAACCCGGCTTACCTCTCTGGGGCATTGACCCTATTTGGTTTGATCAAAGTCACAAAATCATTCTTGTTTTGGTCAGAAAAATGATTCCAAAACTTGAATAACATTAACGATGGTTTGCACCAAACACACTAGGAAAAAAGGAGCATGTATTTTTACACACCTAACCCCAGTAACACCCTTATGCTACCAACCCTGCCCTACTCCAAAAAGGGTTGGTAACACAGACCAACGTGTGCTGTTGCTGTCGGCGCGTCACAGCCGCTTCACGCTCTTATCCACAATCCCACGCCACGTCACCCCCATTTTGCCGACTATTCCAGTACAAACCTCCACTTGACCGATAAGACCTAGCCCCCGTCTGGAGGCACAGACCGTAGCCTACCTCCTCAGGTCACTTTATCACCCTCGGAAATGCGCTCATATAGTTCACCCCACCCCTTAAATATTGTTTTGCGCGGAGAGAAGAGAGACCAAGAGAAAACTTCAAAATACCCCCCTCGAATCCCGTGTAACGCATTTCCGTAGATTCCGCTTTCTATTGCTCAGGTATGGATTTCGTGTCTTTCGATTTAGGGTTTATGACAATGGGAAATTTTTTGATCCTGTTTCCCGTATGCATTACAAACTGAGATACAGTCGAAAGGAATCAAAAGATTTTATGTTTGTTGTTGTATTGAATCTGAGAACGGATTGTTTGTGCAGTGAGATTGTAGTGTATATAAATCAAGAGTTGGGTTTGAGATTTGTTCGGGGAGATTTCTATGGAGGCGAGAGCTGTGGTCAAGGGGTTTCAGTTCTGTACATGGATTGATTCGGAGAAGGTGAAGAGGAGACCCCCGAGTGGCTCGGCGCGGTTTTCGAGGAGGCTGAAGCAGGAGCAAAGCAAGCGTCAGGTGCTTGTTGCGGCTGCTCACCTGCCCAAATCGAATCGGCATCGACATGTCGCTGTGGATTACAGCCACTGGAATCCAGGTAGCTGTTTTTTTTTACTGTTGGAGTTTCCTGATTTGTAATGTTTGTTTGGAGAGATTTCGGATTGGTTTTGTGCTTCAAACTAGAGAAGGATTTCAGAAAGAGGACAAAAGGAAATTGATTTGCAGTAGTTTTAAGTTTTAACGCTTTTAATTCTTAACTTGGAAGATGAAAAAAGCTTAGCTGTCATAATCATCAACCAAACCCATGGTAGGTGAGCTTCTTTTGGTTGTTAAGAAAGCTTCAAACTTAGCCATTGCTGCAATAATAGTTTGTCTGAACCATGATAATCAGAACGATACCTACATTAAGATTGAATAAAAACAATTAAAAAGGAAAAAATCTAACTTTTAGAAATACTGACAGGAAAAAGTCTGCCTTCATCTAATAATTTGATGTGAATGGACTCAGTTTGTTTGAGTATCAATGATTTCTCGGGGCCCAGTAGAACTGATTCTCCTTGCTTTCAAGTTGCATTGTAGCAACAACATTTTTAAAGAGTTAGGCTTCAGAATGCAATTTTATGATATTTCATCACAATAGAGGAAATTGAAAGGAAGATATTTTGGGTACTCTGGTGATAGAACAAATTTGTTTTAGGCTTGTTTTTGGTGTGTTATCTGGCAAGTAATTGGGTGCTTGGCTGACCAGGTCTGGTTAGCCAAGGCTACTCCATACCCAGAAACAAGAGGACATGTGTCTGATGCTTCTACCAAGTATTTGGATTGATGTCTCTGTCCCCTAAATGGGGACCTTTCAACCAAGTACTATTTGGATCTCATGTTCTTGCAAGTTATGTTTGTGTTGGATCTCATCTCTCCCTCAGCTCCTCCTCCCATGTATGTCTGCCCGCATGTTAACTTCAGTTTCTTTTCATTATAGATAATAACTTCTTTTTTCTGTTTCAAATGCTGTTTGTAGCTTCCACAATGGAATCTGGAAACTTTCATGCTCATTTTGATGAAGCTCCTGTTCTGAAGGTAAGCTATGCCTACTTCGTATCAATTAATCAATGTGCATCATGCCAAATGGATCTGTATATTATGGTCCCAAAGATAATGCAAAAGCACCCACATACATAACTTGGACTGTTTTGGGTGTACATTTTACTAAAAGTTTATAAATGTTGCAGACTAAGTCCCAAGAGATTGAGCCATACTTAAGCGGGCGCTGTATATATCTTGTTGGTAAGTCTATTTTTAAGCTCTCTATATTCAGTTAATAACTTTATGACCATGTACCTGATGAAACTGGTTCTGAGTTGCAGGTATGATGGGGTCTGGGAAAACAACTGTTGGCAAGATTTTGTCACAGGCACTTAATTATTCATTTGTTGATAGGTATGTTCTCTTTCTACTTTCTATTTGTATGTCATACAAAGATGTGAATGCTCCATGTGATTTCCAGATAAAAAAAAATTAGGATGATAGAAAAAAAAATTATGTTTGTTATGTATTCATTCTTTCCAAGTCTAATTATGAAGCCTTAATGGGAGAAGTAAATTTTCAAATTTTAATGATGATTGCTAGAAGTTAACTGAAATGAAAACTGTGATCTTGGCACTGGAAATATTTGTGATCCAATGTGTTTTTTCATCAGGAACATAGTATCCCTATGTCGGAATTGTCAGATAGCTGAACTTCTTTGCATGATTGTCTGTTCTGTATGATGATCTACTTGCTAGTATATATCACATTTTACTGAGTTGTATTTTGTGTTTTGGCATTCTTCTTGGGCTATAGTGATACATTCGTGGAGCATGAGGTTGGTGGAAAAAGTGTAGCTGAAATTTTCAAGCTCTATGGAGAGGGTTTCTTTAGAGACAAGGAGGTTAGTTGAAAACCAAGTTTGTTTTTTCATTTTCTGCAGATTTCATGTTATGATGCATCAAGAGAGAAACTTTTACTGTTCTGGAGTTCTTTATTGTATCATGAGACCAAATGCAAGTAATTGTCAAAATTGATATCCTGTTTCGTGTGGCTGCCCTCATGATGAATTTAGTGTCATCACTTATCATGCAATTCTAATTCACATGTTCCTTCTTTCCCTCTTCTATTACTAATACATGTTTAATTTCAGACTGAGGCCTTACGAAAGCTGTCTATGATGCAACGCTATGTTGTTTCTACTGGTGGCGGTGCTGTAGTTCGGCCAGTCAACTGGTATGGTATATACTAAACATATATGTGCTATCAAGTATTCTTTGTTTTGACTTCTCTCCGTGCTGTACCAGTGGTGTTAACGAACTTCTATTTCATCAGGAAATGTATGCAGAAGGGCATTAGTGTATGGTTAGATGTACCCTTGGAGGCCTTGGCCCAGAGAATTGCAGACGTGGGAACTGGTTCTCGACCACTATTGCATCATGGGCCAGGGGATGCGTACAGCAAAGTATGTCATTTATGTTTAGTTCTCAAAAACAAGCCTTCAAGTTTATAAATGATCAAGGTACTAACTAAATTTGTCATACTTCTCTTTCCTTACAGACCTTTATGCGTCTATCTAGTCTTTTCGAAGAGAGAGGTGATGCATATGCCAATGCCAATGCTCGGGTTTCCTTGGAAAGTAAGTGCTCTTTGTGGCCCTTTGTTGTTATCCCACAAAAAAAAAAAATAGAGATGAAGTTTAGATCTTCATGGTTTGTATTATCTGTTGGGCAGATATTGCAGCCAAAATGGGTTATAGAGATGTATCCAACCTCTCACCTGCTGCTATTGCTCTTGAGGTTTAATCTCTTACTCTCACTCTCAATTTTAGATTCCTGGCTAACAAAGAAAAAGAAAAGAAAATCAAAGCCACTTTGAATTTGTCTGTGGCATATTTTTAATGATTAGTTTTGCTGTACCAGGCACTTCAACAAATTGAATGCTTTCTGGAGGAAGAGAGAGGTCGTACACGTGTATTCTAAGTTGTGAAACTTCGGTGCTGCATACTTGTGGTACTTTTCAATTATTTATTTTTCCTTTTATCTTTTCTGTAGAATGTGCCATGTTTCTATTTTTAGTAGCGAAACATGGCACAGTATATGTCTCTATTTGTGTTAATGAGGTCCTGCAAAAAGTAGCAGAAATGAACTATAAAGTTTTCTTTTTGTTCAAAGAACTATGAAGACATTGTAACGTTGATTAAGTTGTAGCTGTACATATTGTATCATTGTTGGTTCAAATGGGATAATAAAACCCAGAATTGTACCACTCAGTTCAAATTTCCTTTTGTTTACAGTATACAATTCCGAGTTTCACTCAACAGTTGTCTGTTAAGATTAGGAATAATGTTATATTGCTCGTGTGATCAAATTTTCTAGAAAAGAAGTTAGAAATTGAAAGATGTTGGACAAGTAAACATGTTATTTAGATAACAATACACCTTGGCTTAACATGTATATGATGAAACTTGAACATGTTCCATGAGAAAGGAGGTTTTAGGAAATGAAGGGCTCTGAAAATAAGAAAATGAAATATAGGGGCTAGGTTTGGTCCAATTTAGATACACAAAGAAGATCTCATTGGAGTGGAGTCAATACTTGACTTCAATTTTAAGGTCAACCAAGAAGAGACATGAAAGAAGAGAGCCGACTCTTCCAGTCTCAAAGGGTCATGAAACCAGGAATGCTTTCCAGTTGTATAGACTGGTTAAATGCCTTGTCTTTGGATATACGACGTCAACTTCAAAGACATCTATGCCTTGCCATGTTGGGCGAGTAAATCTTTGTTATGTAGGCACTTCCCAGCTTAAATGCGCGCACAATGCTGCTCAATCAGTCAAATACGTTTTAAGGGTGGCTAAAGGCCGTGGCTAAATTCAATTTCAGGTTCCCTTTTTTACACAAATGGATGGTCTGCTCTTGGACGCCGTATGCAAACGGCTCTCAGTCATCCTTAAGTACCTGGGACACGTACATATTTCAGGAGGGCGATCCGGTGAGTGAGATACTTTTCAATTTTAGCCGGCAACTCGATTGAAAGCTCCACGACTAGTGGTGGAAGGACAAGTTTCTTCAACTCCATCACCCTAAGTGCCGGTGACGAACTAATGCCTCAAATGAAGACGCTGAATTGACACGAGTTGGGTGAAAAGCATTACAACGGAAAGTCATGTTAATTATGTTTCAGAAGTTAAGGACATGCGCTTTGACATTCTAACCAAATGAATGAATGATCCTATGTTCTTTTTCTTTTTGGGTAATTTAGTTTATTTATCATCTATGCTCTTACCTCGTATTCTTGTTTATAATGATTTTTAGATGTTATTTCTGGAGTATATATGCATGATACTTTGGCTTGCCCATGTTGTGCCCTGCAACCCAACCCCAATTTGTTGGGAAAGAAGGCAATTGCGATTATACAATGTGTTCTAGATTTTTCATTGTGTTCATAATGTTTACATTTCATAGTTATAAATTAGTGTCGTGACTATGTGTGTACTACATCTATTATAATTCAGTAGATGGTGAAATGAATAGTTCTTCAAGTTTGGTTACTATATGCTGTCCACGATTTGAAATGGTTTAATTAAAGCTACCTATATCAAGTTGCATAATGTTGATGGTTTAGTGGATTTAGATAGAAGCTTGCAACATAAAAGGAGTTTTTTTTTGTTGGATCCAAGGACATCAATAGTTTTATTGATCACAATTTAAGAGTAGGTACAACAACATGAACATGATCAACCCGGAGGCTATCCTGCGAAACTACCTAGTAGACACCAAACAATCTCTATGTTTTCGGGATGAAACGCTATGATCAATCTTCCATGGTAGAAAAACGGGAGAAGTAACCAGCCACCGAGACACTAGGAGAAAGGGACACCGAGACACTAGGAGAAAGGGACAAGTCCTCAACCTATCATTTATGACTACTTCCGGGATCATCCTACGCGGAGGGGGCAACCCCAGAGCATCAAAAAACCTAATTAAGGACCGAAAACAATAACTAAGAACATGCTCTAGACCCGTAAACAGTGATAGACTAAAACAAAGAAACAAAAAGATCTCAAAACCAGGGCCCACAAATGGAACCCTGGCCCAAAATTGCCCACAAGGGCCTACAGATCGAGCCCAAAACCTTAGAGACACAATCAAGTGGGCCTAGCCCATCTACCTTGGCACTAGCTTCCACCTCGCCTTTGCCGTCCTTCACCGCCTCTGTTTGCCGGACCAGCGATAGGTCCTCGTCGTCCAACACCACGCCGAACAACCACAACCGCCACCAATCACGGCCTCTCCCTAGAAGCATCCAGAAACGAATCAGAAAGAACAAGCACCCTCTACAGCTCTCCAAAGCCTCCAATTGAAACAACTGGACGCAGCCGCTTGACAACGAGCGCCACCA
This sequence comes from Fragaria iinumae, assembly GCA_009720345.1. Classification (NCBI taxonomy): domain Eukaryota; kingdom Viridiplantae; phylum Streptophyta; class Magnoliopsida; order Rosales; family Rosaceae; genus Fragaria; species Fragaria iinumae. The sequence continues at coordinate 14,851,948 of CM019117.1, read as the reverse complement.
GCCCCCGATCTGCCATTGAGAAGCCGTAGACGGCCTCCGATCTCCACCGCTCGTAACCCTAGCTCGGAATCAGCCTCCAAAAAATAAAAGTTTTGAGAGTGGCTCCGGGATCTCGTCTTCAATCATGTACATATTGACATATTGTTTACAAAAATGGTCGCTAGCTTGCATACAACTCTGATCACCATTTGAAGCGGTAGTTATTCATTCGAAACTTGACATGCAATAAATTTTACATGCTTTTGTATTTGTTTGTTACATTAATACATTATTATTACAAGAACGCAAGGATTACAGCTGAAAATACCTTATAATTTGGTAACATGAACAACTGGTCTTATACTTCTAATGAACAACAAATCTTCCTTCTTTTTTTTTCAAATTTTTTTTTTTATTAAATAACTCACACACCCTACATATGTCGTGAGATTTGAACCCATGACCTCAAATTTTTCTGAATCAGTAGTGGCTATTCCATAGAAACTCCAGCTTGTTAGGCAAACTCAGACTGTAAACTATTCCTAGCTGTAAGACCAGAGGAGAAATGCTTTATCTCTTGCCAAATCTTCGAGCATTTAAGTGAGTTTCTCTGTATAGAACTGGCCTCCGAGAACGAGCAATAGCGTGAAACTTTTGAGTGAAATGTAATTTTCTTTTAGTTTTATGAAAAGAAATGGTTTCTGTAACCATCAAAAGTAGTGAAGCTAAAAAGAACTTTTTGCCTCTGATGATGAAGAGTAAAACCTGTATGACTGGTGAAGATGTTGCTGGTAATGCACTAATGTAATGCAATTTTCTTCTCTACTCTTAAACAAACAGTTTCAGCAATGCTCTTCACTTTATCATGAGACAATGCTACGTTGTTTTAAACAAACTGTAATAACTTCCAATTATATTGACAAAGGCCAGAGGAGAACAACTCTCTCTGATTAACATGAATTCTTCCAATTATATTACTGATGAAGATGAATTCTTGTATAACCACCAAAAGTTATGATTATGTAGCTAAAGAAATCTCTACATACCTACATTTCATACGCAGTAGACATGAGCCATTGAGTAAAAATTGAAGTGTAACCCGAGTCATATAACTGTATAAGTAAATATCTCATTGATCAGTCTCTAAATTTGGCCGGTAGTGTTGCTTCTGTAAAGTATTCCTTCCTGACAGTCTCCACAGAGCAAAACCTAACCTTCACGAGTTCAGGTTTTACATCAACTTTCAGAAGTGGAGAAACCAAGTGGAGTTTTACATGGACATGCAAAATTTCCTCCATGTAAAATTCCACTTGGTCCTCCAGTTCTGAAAGTTCAACCCAGTGAGGACATGGATCTGTCCCAGAGTGACCACTTCAATTCCTAAGAATGATTTAAATAAAAAAAAAGTATGAGTTTAAAATTTTCATGAATAAAGATGCATATGTGTGCTGTAGAAATGTTTTCAGTCAATGCATACAAACTGGTAAGTTTAAAATTGGCAGAAACAAAATGTAAGGTCCCATACAGATGCATCAGATAATGCTTTGTAGCATAAAATCCAATATAAAATTTCTGAATCATACTACGATAAGCACATTACATTGCATATATATACTAAGTCAGTCAATATCTTTGGATACAGAAAAGCTTTAATATATCAGTAGTGCAATATAGGTTATGTAGTATGCTACTATGCCTTTAAACTGTACCTGTAATTTTTCTCTTTGGAGATCTCAGTAGCCAATACAATTTCATAAGCAATAGTACAAGTTATGATTCTTATACAGTGAAATAATTCAAAATGATATCAAAAGCTGCTTTGTGTAACTAAATTAGTATCAGTTTGAAAAAAATCATGAATCAGTTAAGGTTTTAAGCATGCATGTCATGTTCAGCAGATAACATCAAAACTAGGGCTGTCACTCGGTCGGTTCGAATCGGTAATGGGCGTTACCAACTTCAAAACCAAAGCTTTCGGTAATGAAATATGACTTTCAATTACCAAACCAAAAACTTCGGTATGAGATAAATCTTACCAACTTCGGATGTCGGTTTTTCGGTATTACCAAACTTCATAACAAATATATTTTCAAAATATAACAAAACAATACAAAACTATAAAATTTAAATATCACTTGAGTTTCTAGAGTCTGATAATACATATACAAAAGATAATCATTTCAGTACACATTATCGAGTATGGTTTAATTTTCTACCGAAATAGTCAGGATGTCAATGTTTCCAAATTTTTATATGAACAAGTTATGTGTCATCTATGTGAAAGTATGTGTGTGGAAGAGTCAACCAAAATAAGTCACATAAGGGCAGTAAAAGCTTTTTCGTGTAATAAGTGACGTTAAATTATGGTTGACCGCTTTGATCAAGACCTGAGCATTATTGAGTACAATTGAATTTTCTATCATAATTGTATTATACTATAATGATCACATCAGACGGTCGAATTTTAATTTTGTGAATTGTAATCATTGGAACCACAACATGCCTGGTAATGTGGTATAACTTATTTAGTAAGTTATATGCATATGTACATCTTTGTGAACCAACTACAAAGAGGAAGCAAAATTTTCAAAAACCTTGTGAACTATGATGTGATCAATATAGTGAAATACGACTATGGTAGAAAAATTAGGTATTTTTGATAATGTTTTGACCTTGATCAAGGCGGCTAACCCTATTTACGCTTGTGCTTCCAATGGGGAGCCCTATCATCAAGAGAGGTAAAAACATTCCTAAATTTTTACATGGGCGGTTACATGTCATCTAAGTGGGTTTGTCTATGTGTGTGTGTGATGAATCGACTAAGACGGGTAGGTAAGAGCGTTTTTATATAACAAGTAATATTGAATTAAAGTTGATCGCTTTAATTGAGACTCGAATGCTACCAAGTATAGTTGAATTTTTCTATTCATTGTCTTGTTTTTTACTAAATGGTATATACAATTGAAAACATGAGATAAGATTATTAGTCTGTGTGTTTTTAAAAATATAAGTCTTTAAATAATTAGAATTTCGGTAAATTCGATATTTATCAAAAACCAAACCAACTTTTTCGGTATTTCTCGGTTTCGGTTTTTTTGATTTCGATTACCAAAATTCGGTTTACCAAATCATAAATTTTCGGTCGGTTTTCGATCGGTTTGGTATTTACCAAACCAAGTGGCAGCCCTAATCAAAACCTTGTTAAAAAATGCAGCACTGTAACAAGTCCAAATTTTGGGAGTTTTATAGATTAATCTTGTTACTGTTTGCAATTTTTATGAAGATAGATATATTTGTTGATCACAACAACCAAGCATATAGGATTGAAAACAATTTACAGCCCTATGTCTTACAACCTATCACAGCATCAATTAAATCGCATTCATCTGCATAAAATTGAAGTTCATATTTCAAATTTGTTATAATACAGAAACAGAACAAAAGCAACAATCAAAACTTAGAGTTCTTACCTTCGGCTCATGACTAATATATCTGCAATCAACGTTAGCGGAAGCAAATTGAAAAACATAGTCAAGAACCCCTAAAATATGATTTCTGGTGATCAAATCCCAAACTGAGAGGGTTAATCCTATGTGCAAACTATCCGTTACAAAAATAAATATTTTTTTTTAACTGCCTTCTATGCTATGCTGCTCTTTCTCACAGAATGGGACTGTTTCTCTCAACGAATTGTGCATCTAGCATAGGGACTTTAGTCTGATTTATATAGAGGACTGGAAAATCATCTTGTGCTCATCCCATAAGAAGTCCAAGAATCGATATATCTCTTAATGTTTATCTTTTAGTCTAGGTTAATCAGGTTTGTTAACTGATGAGTCTCCAACTCCTATTGAGAGACATTCTTCAACTAGGATAGTATAGAGTTTCACATATGCATTTCTACTGATTTAATTCGAGTTTATATCATAGCTATATTATTTAGGATTTTAAATGCAGAGTCCAATTTGTTTTCAACAGTTTACTTGATACTTTTCATTAAATTTAGGGAAAAGGAGGGAAAGGAGAAAATAAGAGTTTGCTGATCATCATCATATAAAAAGTATGAACTAATTTCAGTTTACCCTAATCAACTTTAAGTCGATCATCATGTTAGTTCTTTTTTCAATTTCATCAAAAACACCACTCGACTGCCAATTTTCATCAGCCGTGTCCAAACCTCTGTTCTCCATCCAATTCCTCCTTCAAGTGATGATGTGGCATTAAGAAGAAAGTATTCTGAAAAGATAACCTTTCTAACCATTTTCCCCCATATTGATACATATCTCTGTTCATATCACAACCCCCTAACCTTACTGATTTTGGTGGGATTGAATGCAATTTATCTATTTTGTCTTTTTTTTATGGGCCCAACGACTTCAAATTTGGTTTTTCTCTTAATACAAGTCATCACATGACAGGGGAACTGGATGAAAAACGGATGTTTGGACACCACTGATGAAAATTGGAAGTCGAGAGGTGTTTTTGATGAAATTGAAAGAAAAATGATTAACATAATGATCGACCTATAATTGATCGGGGTAAACTGAAATTAGTCCAAAAAGTAATACTAAAAGTATTACTTAAATAGCTTGGTGAATGAAGGGCACATACTGTATATATGTCTATGGTATTACTAAAAGTTTAAATCTTTATGACTCAGAACTTGAACACTCGTATAACCAAAAGGAGTAGAACTGAATCAACTGATGATCTTCATTAAAATTTTGAAATAGTGGTAGTGGTAATTTGTAGGTGTATCAACCTTGCGTGATTCGTGGAGGTGTAAGTGGGAGCAAGCGGAGCTCCTCTTTGATTTGTCTCATCAAATATACCCTACATATCCATATACGTTTCAGACGAAGAAGATAAGTGAAATATGGTTGATTTTAAACGTTTTAATTACAATTGTTCAGGTGAGAACCCTGAATTTGATTTATTTTCTTACAGAAAGATCTTATTAATTCCATTACAGCTATGTACAAATCAAAATTCTTTAAATGGGCAGCACCATAATCATTACGAAAAGATCCAAACCCCGAGGATTTTTCATTAAATATATGGAGTCGGGCATGAGACCTAGTCTCAGAGATGCTTTCAGGGCTTTTCAATTTGCTGTAGTCCCCTGTACAGATAACAGCCTGCGACTTGATTTAAAGTCCCGTGGAATGTTGCTCCTTGCTGAAGTAACATTCTGGTGACGTACCTGTGAGAAGGAACAGACCAGCATGATAACCTGTTACTAAAAATCACTAAATCGGAGTGTATTCCTGCTAGTAGAAGGACAAACACAGCTAAACTTGCATCAAAGCCAAAAAAAGGTGAGGAAGGGGAGGTTATCTATCATAGAAATTGGGAAAGATTGTGAGGTCTATCATCTATTATCCCAAAAACATCAAAATTGGGGTTCTTGCTTGATGCTTATGACAAAAGTTTGCGTTGCAAGTCACGTATGTTTAACTCGTAAAATCTAGCATGAACAGGCCAGTAAGCACTACTAACAATAATCTCCGCTGCATCATTGTACTACAAATTGAATGCCACTCTGACGTTAGCAAATAGCCAAGCATATTTATGGAATAGTAGGAATGCACATCTGATCCTAACTAAACCCTAAACAGACTTGCCTCAGTCAAAGTTCTAATGAAAGCATGCAGCACAGATCAAAATTGCTTTTACTTGAATGCAAAATAACACGAAACTTGATTGGCTTTAATAATTTGGAATTCATACGCTCATTTCCAATTACAAACTATCTTGAACAACATAGCATAATTTACCACACCTCTAACTGAACAACAATCAATCTATACATTGAAAAAATTTTAAATACCAAAGCTTAAACTAGTACACCTTACATCGCAATCAAACATCAACCGCGGAGCATTGCACAATGTTGGAGTGCATAGGAACCGAAAGAAGCTTCTGCGACCAATCGATTCTTCCCCACAACTCCCCATCCCCATTCTCCTTCACCTCAATCTCAGCACACCAAATCTCCATCTCCTTCCCATTCGCCTTCGTCTCCCACAAAACCACCAAATTCTCCCCCACATTCGCCATAGTTGCGCCGCACAAGAACTTCGGCAGCTTCTTCTCCACTCCTTTAAGCTCCTTCCACACTCGATTTTTCGCATCGAAACCTCTAATCTTCCCCAAATAATCATAACAATACAACATCCCATGCACCACACAAGCCCTCCCTCTCCACCCCATATCCATCCTCTTCTCCACTCCCTCCCAAACCCGGGTTTTCGGGTCGTAAACCACCCCGCCCCGGTCCGCCAGCGCATAAACCCTCCCGCCGATCACCGCACTCGCGTGCATCCACTTCCCCCGAACCTCCACCGGACTTGCCACCGCCTCCCACCGACCCGTACCCGGATCCAAAGCCTCGGCCCAATACTCCGACCTGGTCCACGAGTCCGTCACGCAACCGCCGATCACGTACACTCTCCCATCCACAACCCCGGCCGCAGCGAACTCACGCGCCACCCGCATCGGCGGCCCGGAGCGCCACGTGTGGAAGCGGCAGTCGAGGATCCATACATTATTGGACGGCGCGTCGTTGACGGACCCGCCGAGGACGTAGATTGAAGAGCCGACGACGGCGTAGGCGGCGCCGACGGAGGGGATAGGGACGGGAGGGATCGGGACGAGGAGGCGAGCGGCGGCGTTGAGGGGGTTGGGGTTTTGGTAGAGGGCGAACCAGGTGGAGTGGTGGTCCGGGGAGCGGAGGGAGAGGTAGAGGAGGTGTTGGGCGGAGTTGAGGAGGGAGCGGGTGGTGAAGAAGAAAGGGGAGGAGAGGAGAGAGCGGATGGGTTTGGATAGGACTGAGAGGGCTGGGTGGTAGTGGCGTGGGATTCGAGCTAGGCAGTTTGAAGCGACGTCGTATGGGAGAGAGGGGATTAGCTCCGATTCGGATGCGGTGGCTTCAGTGGTGGACATTGCTTTTGGGAGCTTGTAGCGTCAAGGCTGAGAAAGTTTCAATTGATTTAGCGTCATGATAATGATATAACATGTTATATACATTTTGCAATATGTTCTCTACAATATTGTGGTGTTTATATACACATTGTAAAACTTCTCAAAAATTGTAAAAATCATAATAGAAATCTTACCGAATGTAGATATCGGAGTAAACTGAAACAAGCACCCAATCAAAAGGTCAAGTAACAGAAGACGGCTGATTAGAGCAGATACAATAGAATTGTAGTTGTATTCTGTGTTCTTGTTACCTGGATTCAACGCCACCAGACAAGCTAGGGAGGAGGAGGAGGAGGTGGAGGACTGTACTATTTTTGTGGTGGCATTGGACATGGTTGATGAATCATTTCGCAATGTCGATATTTGCCAAGGTTTCTCAAGAGATGTCCACTCATGGTTTCAAGGTACCATGGTGATGGGGATCAGTTCTGGCTTACCTTATTTGAGATTCAGGGACACTCTTGTTTTGACTTGTGGGTGGTCAACGAGTACATAATGGACCAAGTTGTTTAATGTGCCAAACCAAGTTGCAGTGATTACAGACATCCAAGTTTTCAAAATGAAATATAATTTCAGCCTCAACAATTTTTAGGGTTTTCGTTTGAAAGAAAGGTCAATCCAAAGGTCGAGTAATAGCTGCTTAGGAGCTGCAAACAGCTTATCATCAGTACGCACATAGGTTCCTACCACCGAAGCGACATATTTGATTATTTTTTGTCATTGCAGTTCTGACGGGTTTCCCAAAAACGCAACTCCGAAGTTCATGGGAATGGAAGTGACAGGTTTGAGGCCATCATACTCTTGGAAAATGATAGGCGCTCCGCAAATAATACCACTGTCCTCCCCATACGACCTTGTTTCGATCGGCAGACAGGTCGAATGTGCAGACTCACTTGAACCCTAAAACCACGAACAAGATCCACATACGATTGAAGTGCGCTTGCAGATCAAGATTTTTCTTTGTCAAAGACTTTGCAAGCAAGTAAACCTTAGCATTTGGGCAAATCTCTTCATCTTGTTCCATGTGTGAGATCATGATGTCAATAACCTCATCACCGCCCATGGCTAAAGAGGCTGCAAAACTGGCAGTGCCAACGTCGATGGAAGAGGACACGGTGGTGGCTAGAGGGCTAAAAAAACCTTGCGTTAATACACCCCAAGCTACTTGATACCATTGCTTTTACTCGTATGAAACTAGAAATCCAGGTCAAACTTGGATTCGGATTATGTGTAGCTTTGGCTTGTAGCAGACTAGCAGGGTGTTTTCTGTTAGACTAAAACCACCAAGACAAAACACTTATCACAAACACATATACATAAACAAGATCACAGATACAAGCATTAGATCATGGCCAGACATATAGCAACATACATGTACATGTACTGATATATACACAAAGAACAGAAGTAGTACCTTGCTCAATGTTTAGGGCAGCCATCGAGATGAAGTGAGGCGGCAGGAAGCTTCCAAAAGAGATCTTATGTGCAGCACTCAGGTACCAAAGCTCTGATGGAGAGAGACTAATTTTTTGGCGTATCTTAGAGTGTGCACAGAGACCCCTTTTATATTGCATTTGGATAGCTCAAACTCTTAACCATCAAAGAGTTTGAGTTCCACACAAATACCACAATATTAGTCTATCTCTATTATCTTGTTATACAAGATAATTCAAATGTATTTCATTATTTATCTAACTATTTCATTTAGATAGACATATGATGATAATGTAATTAATAATCTCACAATGTTCATTCTATAGAAGTTGTCACGGCTTAGGAGTCCATTCTAACATTTTCGGCTTGAGGAACTGAACCCAATTTACATCTGTAAACATCTCAAACTCAACAGCTTTATATTACTCCGGATTACTATCCCGAAGATTCCCAGATTCCCCCGCCGGCGATGGAGATCCAAAAACAAAAGAGGGTTATCGATAACTTCTACTTTCCCGAAGAAATCATAGACAAAATCCTGTTGAAGTTGCCCGTCAAAGACTTGATCAGATGCAGCGCCGTGTGCAAGCTATGGAACTCCCTCGTCAAAACCCCTACCTTCATTCAAACCCACCTTAACAATCAAACCACCGCCGGCGACGTTTCGGGGCTCCTCCTCCTCATCTCCTCCAAATCAAACGATTTGCATTGGGATAACCCTGCATCTTCATTCGGTCAGTATTCCAAACTCCTAAATCCAATTCGCAGCAATAAGAATAGTAGCTGGACCAAAAATAGGGGTTCTAAAGTGGTCGGAACTTGTAATGGACTCGTATGAGTAAACAAGGAAGCAAAAGAGTAAAGGAAAGAGAACACCGGATATAACGTGGTTCGGCAATTTGCCTACGTCCACGGGGCAGCAACAACAAGAACTTCTATTATCAAATGGTGGGTACACAAGAGGTAGACAACTTCAAGAACACATTTGAAGGAAACACTCTCTCACACTTGTTTTCCTACCTACAACACTACACTTTCTAGTTAGAGTGGACACTATCTACTTGGAAGAGGATGACTTCAAGCTTGAATGCTTGATCGAATGGGAAAGTGGCCTCTCCTTTTATAGGCCATGGAGGAACTCTCTAGACCCCTTCAACAACTTGCACCTTCATGAACCTTCCATACTTCATGAAGCTTCCACACTTTTCTTTATTTAAGAGCCTTCACCATTTGTCTAGAAGCCCCCACAAGCTTCAAGGTTCATGAAGCTTCACCTAGGTTCTAGAAACCCCTCAAAATTTCCACATAGGAAAACCTAAAATAACATCATTATTTGGTCTGGAATTCTAACAATAACAACACATTTGATATAGCAGCAATACATGTAATCCAAGAATGAACGAAATACTAAATGTATCAATCTTAATTTGAGCATAGTTAGCTCTGATACCAATTGTTAAATCTACTTAATAAAATTACTGTAGAATTCTATGTCAAACTAAGATTGTTCTATGAAAATATTGAAACCTGATTGATTGATGTTGTCCATTCCTTCTCCAAGATTCACACTCGATACTTCTTACATTGATGGGATCATGTATTTCTAGAAGTGTTTTGTGCTCTTGCAGGGGAATCAACTGTTTGTATAGCAGTTATATAACTGTTGGTAACTGTCATGACAGTTCCTTCCATCAAGGAATTGCTCATAACCTCTTATCTATTCAGACAAGTATTTATCCTAATCAGGATATAAATTTGAATGTTTAAATTCAAATTGGGTTGCATTAGCTAAGTGCATATCTTAATTAATTCACTGATGTTTATATTCAAGTCCTAATAACCTGTTTCACTTAGTCTACTGTGCAACTCAGTTGCATATAGACTTCATATATCTAGTTCTAAGATCTTACAATCTTTATATATAACAAACACATTAGCCAAAGACACCAAAATAGAAGCACAAACTAATAAGCAAGTCACTTGCAAAGACCAAAACTACAAATACATATTTTGAACTGGTATCTATTACAAAATGTGACATTTAGAAAATAAGCTCCACCGTCCACTTCTTGAAGGAAGAAGACGGTATATTCATAATATCGATCAAAACTTAGACATGAAGGTACAAACTGTATCTCACCAGTCACCACGATACCATATTCTGAATCTCTTGATCCACCTTTCTATACTCCTATGTAAAAAAGGGATATGTTTCTTTCCCTTTTGGACAACTTGCTTGTTTAGCTTGCAATCAAAATCAACATCGGCATCTCTCCTCAGCTTGGATTTTTCAGTTGATCGATATGATGAATCGTCATCATCACCGTCACTGTTACCGTCGCCGTCTAGTTGACGTTCACGTTTGTGTTTTGCTATCCTTTCCAAAAGAATTTGGAGGCTATTTATAAAATTCTCCCTTTGTTCCTTAGGTAACCTGTTGATGAGTTCCATGGTTTCAGGGTTAAAGTTATCATCAGACATTTCGTTTAGCTTTTTTGGTGCCTGTAGATTTCATTCAATCTAATCTAAAAGGTGGTCTTATATATTGGCATAATTAATCCATGTCATGACCCTATTCAGATTAGAACCAGAAGCAACACATTTACTCCTTATAGACAAAGGATAAAAACTTCAATCCTAAATCAAACAGGATACAAACTTTACCACGCCATTACCACCCAACCCTCCGCTCCACCTGGTTCGCCTTTACCGAAACCCCAACCCACAAAAGGAGTGCAATGATCAATGGGAGCGTTAATGTGTTGGCGGACCGGGTCGAGGTAGTTTACTACCTGAGAACCTGGGTTTGGGAGGGGGTGATGATGAACCTGGAGCGGAGTGCATGGAAATATATGGGTAAAAATGTTTGGGTGAATTTATATGAGAAAAAAATGTTTCAAAGTAAACTTATATGTAATTGGGAAATGGTTTGGTATGAATCGGAAGTTACTGCACTATGTTGTAATCGAAAAAGAAGTTACTGCACTATGTAAGAATAAAACCGTGTACTGGCAGCCAAGTCAAAAGACCAAATGAAACTTGTACAGTTGTTCTTGTGTTACTAGGATTCCAGGTCAACTTGGAGTCGGATTTATGTGTAGGGTCCTTTCAGTCCTTTTATAAGCAGGAGGAACAGAACCAAACTTACATCTCAAACTCGACAACTTTATCCGTAGATCTCTGAACCAAACTACATCTCAAACTCAACAGCTTTATCCGTAGATCTCTGATCAGATACAAAGCCCGGAGTCCCCCGCCGGCGATGGAGATCCAAAAACAAAAGAGGGTTATCGATAACTTCTACTTTCCCGAAGAAATCATAGACAAAATCCTGTTGAAGTTGCCCGTCAAAGACTTGATCAGATGCAGCGCCGTGTGCAAGCTATGGAACTCCCTCGTCAAAACCCCTACCTTCATTCAAAGCCACCTCAACAATCAAACCACTGCCGGCGACGTTTCGGGGCTCCTCCTCCTCATCTCCTCCGAATCAAACGATTTGCATTGGGATAACCCTGCATCTTCATTCGGTCAGTATTCCAAACTCCTAAATCCAATTCGCAGCAATAAGAATAGTAGCTGGACTAAAGGTATGAATTACGAAGTGATCGGAACTTGTAACGGACTGGTAGGCCTGGCTGTTTCCTCAGTTTACGATGACCCCTGCCCTCCTGTAATTCTCTGGAATCCTTCCATAAGAAAATTTGGGTTTTTGCCTAGTCCTAGTCGTGCCGTTGAGTGCTACCGGTATGAAAGTTATAGTCTCTGCTACGATTCTCGTATCGGTGATTATAAGGTTGTGAGAATTGTCATGGAACCTGATCGCGAGGTTGAGGTTGAGGTTTGGTCCTTAGCCAGGGGTACCTGGAAGAGTCTTAGTAATGTTCCTCCCGATTTTTACCCTGATACATCTCGTAAGGCTTTTGTCAATGGTGCTTTTCACTGGGTTCAACGCCACCATACAAGGGAGGGGGAAATGGACGAGGACTGTTCAGTTTCCGTTGTGGCATTGGACATGGTTGATAAATCATTTCGTAATGTCGAGTTTCGCCAAGGTTTTTGCAGAGACTATCCACCCATGATTTCAAAGTACCATGGTGATGGGGATCATTTGTGGCTTGCCTTATTTGAGTTTCAGGGGAACTCTTCTTTTGACTTGTGGGTGATGAAAGAATACGGTGTGGTGGAATCATGGACTAAATTATTCAATGTGTGTCTGCTAGGATCTCCGGAAGAAGAACCGTGTGTCAAGCCACTTGGTCTTACAGAGAGTGGTCATGTGGTGGTCAGATGGGGTCGAGATTTTGAGTTTACTTCGTTCAAGACTTATGACCCTAAGGACAAACAGTTTAGAGATTTTGGAAATGAGGCATATCACTACTACTTCATGGATTCTTTCGTGGAGAGCCTTGTCTTACTTGGCCAAACCAATGTTTTTTCTTACTAAGGAGGGACTCAGAAGAATCAACAGCAGCAGCTTCTATCAACGCAGCTTGCTCGGCTTTCTATTTGGACAAAAATATATATCAGCCATTTGGTATAACCAAGAGTCATCAGTTTGCGGGTCTGATTGGTGACAGAATGCTCATATTGGTTCATCCTACTTTGAAATTCAGGGACATACCACTACTTCCATGAGGTTCTTGGATTGCTCTTACCAAGCGGGAATCAAAATCAACAACAAAAGGTTGGTTGAATTGGATAGTGGTTACTTCTACATTTGTTAACATACTTAGATTACTTTCAATAATGCTGCTTTGTGTATTGGCCGGGTTCAGTACTGTAAGACAAATGAGGACAGTCTTATAATAATGTATTAGTGTGGTTTCAGTTTCTGATATTTTTGAAATTTGCCTTTTTGATCTTTTATTGGTTTCTCCTCAAGGCAACTCCAACCATAGTCTTGGATTTGGAGTCCTATATCAATTATAAGACCTCTTTGTTGCACTATTCATTTAGGACTCATTTTCTCATCTCTAACAATAAGTTTTATATTCACTTTTGTTGATTAAAATAAGTTATAGGTGGTATATTTATGAATATTATATTAAATAATATGTTAATAACCTTTATTAACTTCACAATTTTTATTTTTATCACAAAATTTTAAATTATTCTTATAATTAAATATAATTATTTTAATTAAAAATAAATAAATACATACTAAGTTTTTGTCGTTTTTATGTCGGCATATATGACAAACAACCAAATTATTGACAGATATTATCTTGTGTTGTGTCGGTGTATACGACAAACAATTGAGTTCAGATGTGATTATTGTCGCCACATGTCAAACACTAATTGGTTATCTAGATTACGGGTAATATTTGTCCGACACGTGTCATATCTTATCTATTGATATCATCTCAAATTGTCCATAAATATGCGGTCATTGTCATCCTCATTCCTCACAAATTCACAACACTCTTCTCATATCAAAATCTTCATATTGTTTCCTTTTGATTTTGTGAAACTGTTTTTCTACAATGAATCATTTGAAAAATGGTTTATGAAAGATCAAGAAGAGACCGATACGAGAAACCAACGAAGATTCATGATGATGTCTGCTGCTGCCTTGCAAATCCAAGATCTGGAAGATGAGGATTCACAATGGGGTGGTTCTTCGGAAGGTCGTTCGTATACTGTTAGAAACAGAGAGATCATGAATCAACGTCTGAAATCTTTATACTTCACGGATCCATGCAGGTATGAACCAAATATATTTTGTAGGCGATACAGAATGCAACCTTGGGTCTTTGACAAGATGATGCGCGATGTGGCCAACTACGATCCATATTTTGTTCAAAGAAGAGATGCGACTGGGAGAGTCGGCCTATCCACTAAACAAAAGCTTACATGCGCCATGAGACAACTCGCATATGTGGTCACAGCCGACTTCTTTGATGATTACATGGATATTGCAAAATCCACTGCCATCGAGATTTTGTAACACTTCACCAGAGCAATATGGAATGTGTACCATGAGCATTACCTCCGCCGACCAACACCGGCAGATCTGCGACGGCTTCTCGACAAGGCAGCAGAAAGAGGATTTCCAGGAATGATCGGGAGCCTCGATTGTATGCACTGGCAGTGGAAAAATTGTCCCACCGGATGGGGAGGGCAATATACTGGCTATAAGGGGAAACCAACAATCATCTTGGAGGCAGTGGCATTCTATGATACTTGGATTTGGCACGCCTTCTTCGGCCTTCCAGGTTCCCTAAACGATATTAATGTCCTTGGACAGTCACCTTTGTTTAATGATGTGTCTCGTGGTGAAACTCCTCAGGTGAGCTATGAAGTACAAAATAGGCAATCAAAAACCCGAGGACATCGCAGACAAAACATTTCACAAGGATGCAAGAAGCATACAAAAAAGATGTGAAGAGAGCTTTTGGTATTCTTCAAGCTCGTTGGGCAATCATAAGAGGGCCAGCTCGTGGTTGGAGTAAGGAGAATCTTCAGTTCATTATGATGACCTGCATTATCTTGCATAATATGATTGTTGAAGATGAGCATGATGAAGATGCAGCTGAGCCATTTGATCCGAATGACATTCCCACCATACCAAAAAAGGCACATATATATGACAGAATCCCTGATCAAGACACCTTTGTTCATCGCAATCCGAACAGGCTAAATCAATTTATGTCAAGTGATTGCTTTTTATGAATGGTTATCATGTGCCATAAAAAATAATAACTTTTTATTCATAACTTAAAAAAAATATTACAACTAGAAACAAACAACAACATTTATTTAGGTAAATTAAATGGATACTTCCTAATTAAGGATTCTAGTTCATCCAAGTTACGGTTGTCTCTTTTGGTTGGTGTTTGATACTCGGAGGGGGCTTGATCTTGAGGGTTCACCGGAAAGCTTGAGGTTGCTTCTTCCTTATTAATTATCTCTTGTTGTCTCCTTTCCCAATAACCCCTCTTTCTTGGAGTATCGAACATTGATAGATCAACCATCATAATACGATCATCCGAAGCGCGTTGCTCAAGTTGTTTAATTTGCTCAAATTGTTGTTGCCTTTGTAGATATTCATGCTCACTTTGTTCTCGAGCCTTTTGCATTTGAATGCGTAAGCCATCCACATCTTGTTGCTTGCCTTTTTTCTTTGCTAGCTTTTGAACTTTTTGTCCTTGAGGTCATGCTTGTCGTGTTGTAGTTGGCTTCGCTTCATTGGCTTCTGCTCCATCTTCTTCCAAGTTGAAATGAGTAGGAATATGCGAGTTCATGGCTTTGGTGGAAGGCGTTTCCCCAAACTTGATAGTATTTTTCAAGTATCGCCAACAATGATCATAGACAAAATCCGTGTCAACTTTGTCATAGTAAATTGACCTATCTCTCATGAGCTAGACACAAAATGAAGTAATATTTATTAGTACTCATGAGCTACACAACAAATTAAGTAATTTATATATTACTTACTCTAAAATATATTGTCTTAGCATGAGTAAAATTAAATGCTCATATGCTCATAGTCTTAGCAACCTAGCTACACCATAATTTTCTATAAATTAAATGACAAATAATAAATAAAACATTTTGTTAACATATGAATAATATACTTACATCATCTTCCTTATTTTCGCCGCTTCGGTGGTCCACTTTCTAAGCTTGGCAAAGAATAACTTCTTCATTGTGTCTCCATGAATCCTTTCTTTTGCCCATTTTTTTCTTTTGGAAAAAAAAAATTGAAGAACAAGATGTAGTGAATAAATGAAAAGTTTGGAAGGAGAAAAGGATTTTGGTGTGAGGAATTTGTGAAGCCTTGGGTTGGTATTTATAGAATTTTTCAAAAAAAAGTTGCCAACAGATCTATACATTTTTATGTTATTTCTTATATTTTTGAGGTAAAAACGAGTTTTATAATGAGGTAAGAATGTTGGGTCGTAATTTTTTTTTTCTGACCGTTGGACCTCGCAGGCAAAACTGACCATCCATTTCAAATTCTGTGTGAAATCAGAGTCGTTAGTTCTCGGACCGTTGGAGCTGCTCAACGGTCAGAAAGAGAGACCGCCGCATGTGCCTGGGGCCCAGCAGCGCAGAGAGGCGCGCGATGGTTTCTGCAGCGCGCGTTACGCGTGTCGTCAATTTGAAAGGAGCTAGAGCGCGCGTTCGTATCCGTGGATGTGCCGAGCGCATCACTTTGCTTTCTTCTCTGGCCCAGCCCAAAAGCAAGTCCTGGTCCTGGAATTGTCTCAAATATAAGACTGAAAATAGGACTTGGTCCTATATTTTCAAAACCAGAACCCATTATTTTGGCCCGTTGGAGATGAAAAGTCCATATATAGGACTGAAACTGGGTTTTAGGCCCTCGGTGTTTGGTCTCAAGAGTCACTAGCATCCAACCTCAACATGTCATTGTGAATTCAAGGTTTCAGTGATTTGAATTTGGCATTTGCAGTACGTAGCTGAATGAAAGATGAAGAAAAGTAGACTGTTTCTCATGTTTTAGGGAGGAATAGAGCATGATTGTGTCCTGTACATTAATTTGATTCAAGAGTATGAGGCCCTCATTGTGTTATAAATGACATTGGTAATGATGTAGGACTGCATTTGGATGGGGGTTTCTCGTTAATATGCAACGATGCTGCCCATTCAACCTTTGGATTGAACTTTTGGTTTGAGTTTTCCTTTGGGTTATGGCAGCATTATTTCTTGAAAACATTATGCAATCTACTTGATTCAGTCATTCAGTTGGTAATATGGCAACTATAAACTTTTGGGTTGTCTATTTATGTTTCATAATGAACTGCAGTCTGCAATTGTTTGATCGCTTCAATATTTCTGTTTTGCGTATTCTGGACGGAAATGAATGGAGGATTAAAGACTACAGAAGAGAGGTTTAGATTCTTATTGTCATTACGGGATTGCATCTCTGTTGATTTAAAAACAACTGCACTCCCTCTTCTGCTGTTCAAGACTAGAAAGCTGTTGTAAGTAGGAACTATAGTTTGGTAGTCGAGGGGAATACCTGGCATCTCTTTTGGCTTCTCTTGTCATATTTAGACTTGGATGGACTTTTCAATACCTATGTTTGCAATCTTGGAATGGTGACTTGATTTTTAACCTGCCCTTCAGAGCGTTTGTTTCATCTCCACTCTATAATGGGAAGAATAGGTTTTGGTGTCAAACCTTCACCAAAAAATTGAATTCCTGATTTTGCCCTTAACATTGAAATCTCTATCTCTACTCCTATAAATTTATTAATCATGTTCTATGCATTTGTGGCAGGATGTTACATGTTTAGTTGATGAGAAACATATATACATGACATTTGACCTGGATGTAGAAATGTGTTCGCAATATATCTCTTTCATCTGTTAAAACTTTCATCTTTCATTTTCAGTTGAAGGCAATTATTGCACCATGGAAGCTAGTTGTGCTTGATCTTTGTCAAAATAGGCTATAAAAATGTATATCCATGGTATAGAAGAATAACTGAGTTTAAATTTGTTGTCCATACGATTGATGCGGGGAATTGAAATTTACACTCTCAGTTTTACAATCTACACTCCCACTTTTCTCTTTTGGTAATTTAAATTTTGTCTTTAATGACATGTGTTTTGTATTTTTGTGAAAACTTTACCTAAAAAGGAAAGGTAGGAGTTTGGATTGTAAAATAGGGAGTGTAAATTTCACTCCCTTTGATGCGTGGAAATTGTATGCAACACGCAGAAATTGTGTAATGATAATGATCCGGTACAAATCAATGAGATATTGAGATCTAAACCAGGTCTTTCATCCTTCATTCTTTCATTGTTGTTTGTATTTAACTTCGTTATTTTTTTTTTAATTGTGTGAATATTTTGCATGATAATCTGCCAGGTACACTTTTGAATGGTTTGATTTCAAGTTCAAAATTCTGTAAATTTTAAGAAACTTATGAAAATCATGTGTAAGTTCTTACACAGGAAACACCTAACTGGTTTGATTATTAGCGGTTAAAGGTGTGTCGATTTAAGATATGTAAGTAAACATTCGTTTTTTTCTCTCAAAAAAAGAAAAAAAAAGAAAGAAGTAAACATTCGTTTAGCTGAATAGACTAACATGCCCATTGAGAACACATACTCGTACGCGTGAGTGCACCCTTTTCGCACGTGCATGCCTTTAGAAGCTAAGAGTCTACAAATTTCATTGAGAAACAATAAGATAATCTTGTGGCTATCACATATTTATAGTTTTGGATAATTTTATTGGTCTACAAAGTGTTATGCAAATTGCAATTGTCTGATTACTCTAAATTCAGTTAAAGTTATGATCATAGTTAAAAAGTGAATATGAACCCGTGACACATCGGAACTGCCACATTATATATATACAGATCCTATTTAGAGTGGAGCCCCGTTCTGAAATTAAAGTGTGTAGCTTTTTATTTGATTTCTTTTTCGGTCACATTTTCACATCCCTACTGTTTAGTGTCTAGAACCTAGTGTAGATCATTTATGTAAAGTTTCACCCAATTTGAAGATCATTTGAGCTTCTATAATCATGATTTACACGAACAGTTCCGTTTGAACATATTTTGGTCTCATGATTCATTTAATCTAATTCGGTACCTAAATGATCTCTAAATTAGAAACTTTATAGAAATGATCTACTGAACAGTGAACAGTGGAGATATGAAAATGTGACAGAAAAAGGAGCCAAATAAAAAGCCCCACACTTTAATATCAAAACGGAGTTCCGCTCTGGATAAATCTGTATATATGTTTTCTTACATTAATCTGGTTGAAACTTTTTAAGACAATGTTTAAATAAATAAAAAACATTAACAAAAAAAAAAAAAAAAACCAGGTCGCACGGTCCTTGTCCCGCTTGGTTAAACCGGCCGTTAAATTTTTCTCACAATATCAACCCCACCCTTTCTCTCTCTTATTAGTAAATTTTAGCCCCCAATTTTCACATCTCTCTCATTTTGTTTCCCACACTTCGTCGTAATATCCAGAGCTTCCCGTTCTTTGTTCCGAACCCGCGCCGTCTGCGATTGCCGGAACACCGCCTTCTGCGTTTGCCGGACCCCCGCCGTGTCCATCGTCGGAGGCCCGCCGGGAAGGTATCGTCATTCGTCTTCTTTCTCTAATCTACTAATCCTTTTCAGTCTTGGGGACTATTTATACATAAACAATTTTGTTGTTTTTTTTTTTGTTTTTGGTGAGTAATTTGATCTTAGCTTTTTCGTAAAACTTTGTCTTGCTTTTATGTGCTTTGTGATTGAGAAAGTACATAACAGCTTTTGGATATCTTTGATGTGTATTCAGCAATTTGTATTTGCTTTGAATGGACTTAATGCTTTATAGTAGATGTTTAACAAAAAAGATGGCTTTCTGGTATTCTGCTGTATGTATTCATGTGGCATTATGCAAGATTCTTGTTTTGTGTGGATTTAAACCCGTGCTGATGTCCTTTTTGTTACTGATGTCCTTCTGCATTCTCTTTTCTTAGTATCTGAGATGAAGGCTTCAGTTTTTTGTCTTCCTTCTCTCTGGGTTTTGCAGTTTGCTGGCCTGTGTAATGTTTTGGGCTTTGCTCTTTTTAATGAATTCCTTTCTCACCAAAAAAAAAAGAAAAAAAAAAGACCCGTGCTGGTTTTCTTTTAAGTTAAAAGAGTCGTTGAAGAAAGCTGTGTCATGACATTTTGCATTGGACAAAACACCTTTGCCTTTTTTCTGCTTTTTTCCTGAACTTAATTATTCATGTTAACTTATCCATACGATTAATTCAGGAAGTTTAATATATATCGACATTCTGATAAAATATTGTGCTTTCAGATTACTTTTATGCTTTTTTGCTTATATGATCTATTTGCTTTATAAGGCTTCTGTGTTGTGATTCTTCAAAAAGACTGAGTTATGTAGAAATCGTCGGATATAACTGTTTGTGAAAGCTTTTTGTTTCAATTTGAAGTTGTTGGTTGGTTTTTCTGTATCGTTTTATGCAGTAACTGTGGTATTATGTGGGTGAGTCATTCAAACTAATTCAAATAATTAATTATGTACAAATGGATTGATTGGTTAGTTCCTTCAGTGTTTTGTTTTATCACTTATACTAATTGAAGGTTTCATGTTTTATCTACTTAGAACATATTTCAATCGTGATCTATCATTGCGTATTGTGGTTGGCAAGTAAAGTCATAGATATAGTTAAATCACAAAATATGTGTCCTGCCATGGACAAATGAATGTAGATCGAAATTCTGGGTTTTAGCTCATTTTGATCCAACTGTTTGTGATTTGTTTTAATTATGTAATATATGTGAACAGTGTGGTTTGAGTTTTCTTTTTTATGACCATCAATGATTACATAGCCCAAAACCATTTCACGGTAAACCTTAGACCGTATGATTTCCAAATTCAAGTCCTTTTAAAAGTGCGTGCTTCGCACTAGGAAAAACTTTTACACTTGGGGGTTTGGAGTCTGTACATATAACTGGTAGTTTTTACCATTTGTGTCTGTACACATAGCTGATAGTTTTTACCATTTGTGGTGCTCAAATGGGAGTTGAAATTTATTTAGTTTTTGGTCAGATAAGTGGGAGTTGAAATAAAACCAATTTTTTGTTTAGTGCAGCTAGTGATTATAATGGCAGGGGGAGAACAAGCGCCACTGTCGTTGGAGCTTACATTGGGTGGACCATGGGTGGGAGAGCCATGGGTGTCTGCTGATACAAGCGAAGAATACCTAAAGATGAGACAGATTTGTATGAATCTTATGGGCTTTAAGGTTTATAGTCTGAAGGATGAGGCGGACGAGACTGAAGCCAAGGTTTGCACACGATTAGCACTGTGCAGTTCATTTGATCCGTGGGTCATGAAGAAGCCGTTGGGGCACCATGATATCACACACAGGCTGTGCTTGCGGAAGCTATGGATGGACCGGGACGTGCTCCCTAACCTGAATGAGCAAGCCAAGCATGAAATGGATCATGATGACAGGACCATAGTCCAAATTTATGATGCGGACACACAATCCAACCATGAGGTGGAGTTGAGGAGTGAGGCGGCGGGTATTTTTTTCAGAGCAACGTGGATTCAGAATTTTGTAGATAGAAGACAGTTGAAACAAGGGGACGCAATCGGCATATATTGGGAAACTGGGAAACACCGCTTTGTGTTCAGCGTATTGAAGAGAGCACCAAGAACTAGGGAAGAATGGCTTCGGGGTTAGATGGTTGTCTGTGGAAATGGATGACAACTATAATGACAGGCCATGTACAAATGATCCAGAGCAGTATTTTCGCATTTTGTATGCACTCTACAGTTTGCTGCGTTAGTGCATTTTGGATGTGTCGAACTGGTTTGGATTATATACTCTTTTTCCCCAAGTTAAGAGTTGAGATGGATCCTCTTCTAAAAAGAGTTGAGATGGATATATGATATAATTGATATTGTAAATTTGTAATGCGCATTGCTTTGGATTTGGTTTAAGAATATGATTGTTGAAAGCACACGTGTACATCTTTAGTCTTTGTTATTAGGTTGTGAAACCTCCATGTGTTAAATCTGCAGGAACCTTTGCCTCCGTCCCCACTAATCCATCCCATAGGAGTCCTATCCTAGCAATTTAGGATACCTAGCTATGAAATTTGCAACACCAAGGCTTATTTAGCTAAGAGTGAAAACATTGAATGCATGCATACGTTTGAATCCCATGCTACTGAGTTTCTCCCAGGCCATCCAATGAACTGTTTATTTCTCATGTTTTTGCCCAGAAGAATTTGTCATTCTCGATCTGCGCAATTTCATGATAAATATGGAGAGGTAGTTCGAAATAACCTGCTCCTCTTAGGTGTTTTCTCATCCTAACAAACTCAATTTCTTCCAGACATTCACATCTAGAGAAAGAGAACACTCCATCTTTGAACCCTAACATGCGGTATTGGATTTATTCTGCTTATTTTGGCAATGCTATATAACTCATTAAGGAATTCATGCTCTTAATTATCCTACATGAGAAATCAACTGCTTCTCTTTAACCTTTACAAATATGTGCTTTTCTTTAACCTTTACAAATATGTGTGTTTCATTTTGAGTATATAGCAAAAGGCAGATTGTTCAAACTATGAAACTAAAGCTCAAAGGCAGAGTAAAATTCAAGTCACTATTCCAAGATAGGCAGAAACACAGGTATGGACGACAAGTCCATGCATGTCTAGATATGAGAAAGAAGCTAAAAGAGATACCGGGTATTTCCCTCACTACCAAAATAAAGTTACAATAGCTTTCTAGTCATGAACAGCAGAAGAGAGAGTGCAGTTTTTGAATTCAACAGAGATGGAATCACATAATGACGATAAGACTGAAATCTCTCTTTCTAGCTTTTAAAGATACTTTTATTCCTTTCGCAGAATACCCAAAACTGAAACACCAACGAGTCAAAAACTTCAGACTACAGGTCTGCAGTTAATTTTGAAACATAGACACTGACCCCAAAAGTTTATAGCTGCAGTGTTTCAACTCTATCAAATAGATGTAAAAAAACAAAAAACAAAAAAACAAAAGCAGAAAACAATAAAGTTGATGCCATATCATAAAACAGAGCCATAACCAAAGGAAACCATAAACCAAACGTTCAATCCAAAATGTAAAGGTTGAATGGGCAGCAAAGTTGCATATTCACAAGAACTCCCATCCAAATGCATTCCTATCATCATTACCAATGTCATTTACCAAAAATGTGGATCTCATACCCATTGGATATAAGTTATGTACTGAGCACAATCATGCTCTTATTCTCCCTAAACATGGAAAACCGATTACTTTTCTTTATCTTTCATTCAAGTACCTACTGTATATACCTAGCATAAAATACTGAAACATTGATTACAGAATTCACAATGATGGGTTGATATTGGATGTGAGCAAGTATAATACCAATTAAAAAGTATTTGTTACTACAGCAAAAGCAAGGGACTCTTGAGACCAAACATCAAGTAAAGAGAAACCAATTAAAGATCAATCAGAAGGAGAATTTCAAAAATATCGGTAATTGAAACCACACTAATACACAAATCAGCATTCATGAAAGTACCTATTCATGTTAATAAAATGGAGAAGTAACCACTAAAACCAATGCAACCAACCTGTTGTTGTTGATTCTGTTTTCCACTTGGTAAGGAATAAGGGTTCCAGGGGCCCATGGAAGTATTGGTATGTCCCTGAATTTTGAAGTAGGATGAACCAATATGAGCATTCTATCACCAATCAGACCCGCAACCTGATGACTCTTTGGTTAAACCAAATGGCTGATGCATATTTTTGTGCAAACAGAAAGCAGAGCAAGCCACATTGATAGAAGCAGCTCTAATTGATTCTTCTGAGTCCCTCCTTAGTAAGAAAAAACATTGGTTTGGCCAAGTAAGACAAGGCTCTCCACGAAAGAATCCATGTAGTAGTAGTGATCCCCCTGATTTCCAAAATCTCTGAACTGTTTGTCCTCAGGGTCATAAAACTTGTACGAAATGAACTCACCATTTCGATCATACCTGACCACCACCTGACCACTCTTTGTTAGACCAAGTGGCTCGATACAATAAGGTTTTTCTTCCGGAGATCCTAGCAGACGCACATTGAATAATTTAGTCCATGATTCGGCCACGCCGTACTCTTTCATCACCCACAAGTCAAAACAAGAGTCTCCCTGGAGATCAAATAAGGCAAGCCAGAACTGATCCCCATCACCATAGTACCTTGAAATCATGAGCGGACGGGGACGGTTTCCCCAAAAAGCTTGGGGAATCTCAACATTGCGAAATGATTCATCAACCATATCCAGTGCCACAACGGAAGCAGTAAAATCCTCCATCTCCTCCAGCTCCGTTCTCCTCCGGGGGTAATTAACCCAGTGAAAAGCACCATTGACAAAAGCCTTACGAGATGTATCAGGGTAAAAATCGGGAGGAACATTACTAAGACTCTTCCAGGTACCCCTGGCTAAGGACCAAACCTCAACCTCAACCTCAGGATCGGGTTCCATGAAAATTCTCACAACCTTATAATCACCGATACGAGAATCAGAGCAGAGACTATAACTTTCATTCCGGAAGCACTTGACGGCACGACTAGGACTAGGCAGAAACCCGAATTTTCTAATGGATGGATTCCAGAGAATTAGAGGAGGGCAGGGGTCAATATAAGATGAGGAAACAGCCAGGCATACGAGTCCATTACAAGTTCCGACCACTTTGGAACCCCTATTTTTGGTCCAACAACTATTCTTATTGTTGTCAATCGGATGCAGGAGTTTCGAATACTGACCGAATGAAGATGCAGGGTTATCCCAATGCAAAGCGTTTGATTCGGAGGAGATGAGGAGGAGGAGCCCCGAAACGTCGCCGGCGGTGGTTTGATTGTTGAGGTGGGTTTGAATGAAGGTAGGGGTTTTGACGAGGGAGTTCCATAGCTTGCACA
Source organism: Fragaria iinumae (assembly GCA_009720345.1). NCBI lineage: Eukaryota > Viridiplantae > Streptophyta > Magnoliopsida > Rosales > Rosaceae > Fragaria > Fragaria iinumae. Next base: position 14,827,130 of record CM019117.1, on the reverse strand, counting down.
CGGCGCTGCATCTGATCAAGTCTTTGACGGGCAACTTCAACAGGATTTTGTCTATGATTTCTTCGGGAAAGTAGAAGTTATCGATAACCCTCTTTTGTTTTTGGATCTCCATCGCCGGCGGGGGACTCCGGGCTTTGTATCTGATCAGAGATCTACGGATAAAGTTGTCGAGTTTGAGATGCAAGTATGGTTCTGTTCCTCCTACTTATGAAAGGACTGAAAGGACCCTACACATAAATCCGACTCCAAGTTGACCTGGAATCCTAGTAACACAAGAACAACTGTACAAGTTTCATTTGGTCTTTTGACTTGGCTGCCAGTACACGGTTTTATTCTTACATAGTGCAGTAACTTCTTTTTCGATTACAACATAGTGCAGTAACTTCCAATTCATACCAAACCATTTTCTATTTTTCAATTGGCCAATTACATATAAATCTACTTTGAAACATTTTTTTCTCATATAAATTCACCTAAACATTTTTACCCATATATCTCCATGCACTCCGCTCCAGGTTCATCATCACCCTCTCCCAAACCCAGGTTCTCAGGTAGTAAACTACCCCGACCCGGTCCGCCAACACATTAACGCTCCCATTGATCACTGCACTCCTTTTGTGGGTTGGGGTTTCGGTAAAGGCGAACCAGGTGGAGCGCAGGGTTGGGTGGTAATGGCGTGGTAAAGTTTGTATCCTGTTTGATTTAGGATTAAAGTTTTTATCTTTTGTCTATAAGGAGTAAATGTGTTGCTTCTAGTTCTAGTCTGAATAGGGTCATGACATGGATTAATTATGCCAATATATAAGACCACTTTTTAGATTAGATTGAATGAAATCTACAGGCACCAAAAAAGCTAAACGAAATGTCTGATGATAACTTTAACCCTGAAACCATGGAACTCATCAACAGGTTACCTAAGGAACAAAGGGAGAATTTTATAAATAGCCTCCAAATTCTTTTGGAAAGGATAGCAAAACACAAACGTGAACGTCAACTAGACGACGACGGTAACAGTGACGGTGATGATGACGATTCATCATATCGATCAACTGAAAAATCCAAGCTGAGGAGAGATGCCGATGTTGATTTTGATTGCAAGCTAAACAAGCAAGTTGTCCAAAAGGGAAAGAAACATATCCCTTTTTTACATAGGAGTATAGAAAGGTGGATCAAGAGATTCAGAATATGGTATCGTGGTGACTGGTGAGATACAGTTTGTACCTTCATGTCTAAGTTTTGATCGATATTATGAATATACCGTCTTCTTCCTTCAAGAAGTGGACGGTGAAGCTTATTTTCTAAATGTCACATTTTGTAATAGATACCAGTTCAAAATATGTATTTGTAGTTTTGGTCTTTGCAAGTGACTTGCTTATTAGTTTGTGCTTCTATTTTGATGTCTTTGGCTAATGTGTTTGTTATATATAAAGATTGTAAGATCTTAGAACTAGATATATGAAGTCTATATGCAACTGAGTTGCACAGTAGACTAAGTGAAACAAGTTATTAGGACTTGAATATAAACATCAGTGAATTAACTAAGATATGCACTTAGCTAATGCAACCCAATTTGAATTTAAACATTCAAATTTATATCCTGATTAGGATAAATACTTGTCTGAATAGATAAGAGGTTATGAGCAATTCCTTGATGGAAGGAACTGTCATGACAGTTACCAGCAGTTATATAACTGCTATACAAACAGTTGATTCCCCTGCAAGAGCACAAAACACTTCTAGAAATACATGATCCCATCAATGTAAGAAGTATCGAGTGTGAATCTTGGAGAAGGAATGGACAACATCAATCAATCAGGTTTCAATATTTTCATAGAACAATCTTAGTTTGACATAGAATTCTACAGTAATTTTATTAAGTAGATTTAACAATTGGTATCAGAGCTAACTATGCTCAAATTAAGATTGATACATTTAGTATTTCGTTCATTCTTGGATTACATGTATTGCTGCTATATCAAATGTGTTGTTATTGTTAGAATTCCAGACCAAATAATGATGTTATTTTAGGTTTTCCTATATGGAAATTTTGAGGGGTTTCTAGAACCTAGATGAAGCTTCATGAACCTTGAAGCTTGTGGGGGCTTCTAGACAAATGGTGAAGGCTCTTAAATAAAGAAAAGTGTGGAAGCTTCATGAAGTATGGAAGGTTCATGAAGGTGCAAGTTGTTGAAGGGGTCTAGAGAGTTCCTCCATGGCCTATAAAAGGAGAGGCCACTTTCCCATTCGATCAAGCATTCAAGCTTGAAGTCATCCTCTTCCAAGTAGATAATGTCCACTCTAACTAGAATGTGTAGTGTTGTAGGTAGCAAAACAAGTGTGAGAGAGTGTTTCCTTCAAATGTGTTCTTGAAGTTGTCTACCTCTTGTGTACCCACCATTTGATAATAGAAGTTCTTGTTGTTGCTGCCCCGTGGACGTAGGTAATTTGCCGAACCACGTTACATCCGGTGTTCTCTTTCCTTTACTCTTTTGCTTCCTTGTTTACTCATACTTTGTGTGTTTGAATTTATACTTCCATTATCTCTATTTTTCCCAACAGTTATATCTATTTTCTTGTACATCGTTTTGAAATGACACAGCATGTAAAATAGTTTTTTGTACTGCAAATATATGCTGTAGTGATATATATGTGTATTAGAATACATGTTAAATTTTGTTTCAGATTCATATGATGCCATAGTGGTAATGAATAAACTTCATTCAAGATTCATATGCTACAACAGTAGTCATGAATACATTGACATGTTAAAACTCTGAACTGTCATATTAAGAACAAATGCATTTAACTGTATGCTACCATAGTAGAAACAGTAAAGATGCATCAGTAACTCTATGGAAAATAGATATTCAGATATTATCATGCTATATGAATTATGATATGCTTCCACAGAAGACTTTATGTTCAGATTAGTATGCATGCTGATATGTGGTAAAGTAAGTTTATATATACACTGCATAAAATGGATATTTTATTGAAATTGCATTTGGGATTTTAAGATAATGGTATAAGTACCATGCTAATGATCAATACATGTTACAGCAATGCAATTCCCAATGAGCATCAACCATATTGAACTGCTCAATGGACAGAACTATAAGAAGTGGAAGGGAGACATCGAATTGAACCTGGGATCCACCACTGGAACTTGCTGCTAATGCTAGCAAGGAAGTGAGGGACAAGTATAATCAGTGGCATAGGCGCAACAAAATGGCCTTGATTTGCATGAAGAACGCAATGACTGACTTCAGTTTAACTCTATCAACTTTAGGTCGATCATCATGTTAATCCATTTTTCTTTCAATTTCATCAAAATCACATCTCGGCTTCCAATTTTCATCAGCCGTGTCCAAACATCCGTTTTCGATATAATTCCTCGGTTATGTGATGATGTGGCATTAAGACGAAAACCAAATTTGAAGTCGCTGGGCCCACATAAAAGGGCAAAATAGACAAATTGCATTCAATCCCACTAAAATCACTAAGGTTAAGGGGTTGTGATGAGAACGGAAATGTGTATCGATATAACGGAAATGTGTATCGATATAGGGGGAAATTGTCAGAAAGGTTATTTCGGAATTTGACTTTCTTCTTGATGCCACGTCATCACTTGACGAAAGAATTGGATGGAGAACAGAGGTTTGGACACGATTGATGAAAATTAGGAGTCGAGGAGTGCGTTTTATGAAATTGAAAGATGAAGGACTAACATAATGATCGGCCTAAAGTTGATGGGGGTAAACTGAAATTAGTTCTAAGTATAATCAATTTATTTTGTAATAGCAAAACCACAATGTATTAAAGCTATATATATTTAGGCTTTTATTTTAGAATTTTATTTTCTACATCAGTGAGCATAATGTACAATGAGGTGGTGTTGATAGGAACACAAAGTGCTACGTTTATAATGTATTTCCAACCCTATTTAGCTATGTAATTCCTTTAACAATATTCATATTAACTAAGTTTGTGTTTTAGGTCATAAATAAAGTCAAGGAGCTTAAAAGAGACGAAAGAGAAGAAATCTTGAAGGAAAAGGAATCCATGTTGTGCAAGGAAAAAAATCAAAAAATCTGTAAGAAATTATCAGTCAACTTCGACAGAAGATTTTGATCAAATCACAATGATCCAGGAGATGTGCCATATATCAATGGAAATCTACAAGAGTCTACTTTCCATAATTTTTTACGGATCGTCAATACCTATTTTGAAGAAGAAGTTATGACCGTTTGAGTGACTGAAGGTCAGTCTACCCGAATTTCTGATTTGGACCAAAACTTCTATTTTGAGACCCAGACCACATTGGCAAGCCCATGGACGAGTTTTAAGGGTTTCTTAACCCTAATCACAGCAGAAAAGAAGAGAATGATGTGAATATTAGAGGAGGCCAGCGATCTCACATCATCAGAACCTCCATAGTTGCGGACTCGCACAAGGAAGCCGTCAAGCCATCATTGATCTCTCCATCATCCACGGTTTACCTTTCCTTTGTCATCTTTTATTCTCTTTGTGTGATTTTGCAGCCATGTGTGGCTAAATTCTCTTAGTTAGGGGCAACATTTGAAGCCCTAAGAATGTTTTAGATATTGTTTTGAACCTTAGTTTCGAATTATTAAGTCTCTCAAATTGTTTATTTGGTTTTGGTTTATGGAGAACTCTTGCTTGTTTATGTTATGTATGCTCAACATAGAACATTAGGAACTTGTGAGTGAGGCTAGAATTAGGTTGTTTAATCTCCTAAACGGTTAATACAGTTTAATTCAAGGTAGTAAAACCTATAGGACAATAGGTGAAACCAAATAGAGAGACTTGCATGCTAGGTAGGTGTTCCATACTAGTTTTGCATACTTGTTCAATCAAACTTTCATTGATCTTAATACTTAGAATAATTTGTTGATAGGATAGCGTTTATACCTTGATCGGTTATTCTAAAGGCTTAGTAATGATGCGTTCATCTTGCTTAAGTATCCAAGGGAAGTAATAAGGATTTACGCAGTGCGTTCACGGTTTTTTCTTAATTGATACCGATTTGCAACTTAATGATTGAAGCTTTGGTTGTTAACATGTCTTGAAACATACTTGGTGGTGGATTTCTAAGTCTCTAACGTCTCATCCATTTGATCTTTTCTGATTTATTTTGTTTCTTTATTTTCTCTTGTTTATAATCACAAAACCTCATATCTCTAGTACTATCATCTTTTGTTTTATCTTGTTTTGTAATTAACGTAAATTGTAAAGGTACCCTTAATCCCTGGCTTTTATAACGATACCCTTATTTGCTATATACTACAATTGACACAAAATGGTTTTTAATTGAAACGCCCGGTTTCGGTTGCTATCAGGTGCTAGCATACCTCGTCATCTAACTTGCTTTTGTTGGTAAGAGAATGCATGTATCCGTGTCGTCTTGGCAATTGAAATTTGAATGAAATTATCATTTTACTCAAGAAAAAATGTATTAAAGCACAAATGTTGCAGAAAGCTTAGTTGCTTGACTCTTATGCCTTGTTGTTTCCTCATTTTAACATTGATCCATTCCTTCCTATAATTTTCTGGAATCCATCTATTAGAAGATTTAGGTTTTTGCCTAGTCCTATTGGTATGAAAGACATAACCTCTGTTATGATTAAAGTTGCGCGAATTTTCATGAAACCTGATTTCAAAGTTGAGGTTGAGGTTTAGTCCTTAGTCAGGGTAGAAAACTCTTTTATGAAGAGCGTACCGCGAAAGCAACAATCATGGTCCTCTTTTGTTATGTTCGAAAATGTTAGGCAGGAGAAAACTTGGTTCTTGTTACTTTACTTACTTAGCCAGGCTACAATATGATGGATTGAGAAGAGGGAGGAAGAAGAGAAGGATCAAATTTTCAGTCGAGTAGGTAATGGGTATGTGATTATTAGGGGTATAATGGTTATGATTTCATGTCTGTCAGATTGTCTCATTAATAATCCAATGGATGTTATTCATTCATCTCGTTTTGTCCCACATATCGTGTAACATCTCGGAATTTTGAATTTCTATTTTTAAAAGAAAAATTATTTTTCGAGCTATTTTTATTTCGAGTTCTATTATTCTTTCAATTTTTTGTGGCTTTCGAAAATTATTTCAATTTTTGGTTTGTCAAAATTTATCTTTCGAGCTCATAGGATAAAACTAGACGTCGTTACGACTTCGTAAGATTTTACGAAAGCGTTTTCGCCCATCATAGCTATTTTTAATGATTTTTAGAAGTTGGTATTATCCAAAAATTAATTAAAAATAGTATTTAAAGGCCGCTTGATCTGGGCCGTCAGATCTTTTAAGCCGCATGATCTGGGCCGTTGGATTTAAGGATATATAAAAGTCGGACTAGATCAGTTCGACCTAGACCGACCCCGACCCCGACCCCGACCCCTTCTCAAGCTGCGACAGAGCTCGACGCCTCCCTCCGTCATCCGGCCTTCTGTCGGCGCAAGACTGGTGGCCAGAGCTTCGCATCGTCGTCCCTAACCTCAAGATGGTCTTCGTTTTCGAGGAGGAGTTACACTGACAGAGAATCGAAGGAGAGAAACTTTTAGGGTTCCGATTGGGTTTTTTCGATTCCGGCCACGATGACAACCATGACTGGTATGGATAGCTTTGCCTCGTCGTCCTTGTTCTTTCTGTGGTACTGGTTTTCCAAGCGAAGCCTTGAGGAGGGAGAATCAAGCAGAGGAATGTCTCTGCGTTTTCCTGCGAGTTTCCATGGTTTCCGGCGACGTTTGGTTTCGATCAAGGTATGAAACTTGGTCCATTTGTCGAGCTCTACCTGTTTATATATTTGAAATTGAGTTTGGTAGAGTTTGGAAGAAATTGAGATTTTGGCAGGGAGTGTGACCGTCGTGAGTGCCGCCGTGCACGGCGGTGGTGGAGGTGTTTGATTCATTTCTAGTTTTGGATTTCATGTTGTTGATATATGAGTGTTCTTTGTGTAATTGAGATTGAGATTGGAAGAGTTGATAATTTTGGGTCTTTGATCATTTCGAGTCTATTGTTTGTGTTGGTGCTTTATGTGTTCTTGTTCCATTTCCAATCATATGAAAGTGCAGGAACATGAATTGGTGTTGTTAATGCTTGAGATTAGTTGCTGGTTCATATTGAAGTGAACGAAAGTTATTACTGTTTGTATTGATAAGAGCAACTGTGTGTTGGTTGTATGAGAATGAAGGAAAGTTGTTAGCTATGGAATTGTTGTATGTAGCTACTCTAAATGCAGGGTTCAAAGAGTTCTACTGTTATTAATGTATGAGGTGGAATTGGCGAAATTGCTCAAGGTTTAGCAAAGATGAATGATGCAAGAACTAAGGATTTATTATGGGTTCAAACTATTTGGGTGTCCAAAATAAATTCTGAAATTGGATTAGTGCTTAGCGCACAGTTGGAATCTGACGACGGAAAAGTGGGGATAAAGTGAAGTGAGTATGTACGACATTTGATTCAGAAATCATTGGAAAAGGTGAGAGGAAATGCGGATTAAAGATTTGGGGTGTCCTTAGTAAATCCGAGGCCATGATCATATCAAGTTAAGTGTTCGTCAAATTTCTTGGAATAAGGCGATACGAGGATCGAATGCAAGTAGCAGGATTCCAAAAGCAGAAAGATAAGAATTTCAGAAAGCGTGTCGCTGAGTTACTAGTTTTAGTTAGCCGTAGGAACTAACACTCAAATTCCAGGTAGGGTCTATTTCTCGGGAAACATTTATTTAAAACGATAATTAGATTATAATTGAAATGGTGTTTTATGTGACATTGATTGATTAATTCTTGACTGTTATCGTTTTCGATAAAAACATTGTGTGATCGTTGAGTTATATGATTGGTGTTATTGCTTTCCGTAAAAGCATGTATTGGATGTTATAATGCGAGTATTGATATTCGATTGCATACATAATGCATTGTGAGGAATTGTGAGATTAGTGAGAATAGTGATTGTGGATATGAAAATGAGATCTAGAGAATAAATACATTTTGTGTAGTTGAGTTTCCTCATGGGTTGTCCAAGATGCAAGCTAGCCCACACGTGCACAAGTTTGGGGAATGTAGGCCCCTTCGATGGCGGACATCGATAAAACAATCTTATCAGGTTTCGAGTTTGGAGACCATGAGTATAACAAGATAACTAATAAAAGAGGTAGAGGTGGTGAGATATTACTGATTGTTAGATCATATATTAGAGACATCTGAGTCATCCCCGGTTGATAAAATACATGGTATGGGACGTGTAGGCTCACATGTCTTTGATGTATGGACTGATTAGCCAGTAATTGAGGAATACATTCATTAACATACATGCATCGAATTGTCGTTATATATTTAAAGTATTGTATGATATTTGATAACTTGTTTGTGCGATATAGTTAAGATTAACCTAAAAAGGTTTGGCTCTATTGAGCATAAGCTTACCCTTATAGATTCTTGTTCAGGTTCGTACGAGGACACGTATTTCTAGAAGACTAATGGTAAGGTAACGTTTAGCTGACGAGTTCGAGAGTTTAGAAGAGTTACAGAAGATTAGAAGTGAGATAGACCTAAAGAGTCAAGACCTTTAATTGTCTTTGTAATTGTTTTTGTTATTACAATTTGTTTTGTTTTGAACAATTTCTGGAAGAGTATTTGAATTTGTTTTATTTTCTTTTACTTTTCCCACTCACGTCTCAGATTCGGTGTTGAGTGCTTGGAAACCACCGACACCGGGTTCGGGGTATGACATGAGTTGTTCTGATGTATCTAGCTTTGAGAATCTGCAAAACCAAGGTTGGGCGTCTTTACAATCTGGTTGTCTGGCCTCCACTGTTTATTTAGAGTGAAACGCTGAATGTATGTATACGTTTGAATCCCACATTCCCATGTTTAAATATATATATTTTTTATTGGAAGGTTTGGGAGGCAATATGCTTACCTTCCAATAAAAAGAATTAATTAAATAAGCGAGCTTATGACTTATATTTCAATTAGAGTGATGCTAGCGTACCATGTTTTTTAACTTGTCCTTTGTTGGCAAGAGAATGTATATGTATCCATGTGAATCTGGTTTGTGATGAAATGAAGTTAATTCTTTTTAACCGAAAAAAGATTGTTCAAACTTACTAAACTAGTTTTAAAGAGAACAGTACAGGTTTCCAAAGAACGAATAAAGATATAATAACAATTTACATTAAAGTTGATATGGCCGAGTTGGTCTAAGGCGCCAGATTAAGGTTCTGGTCCGAAAGGGCGTGGGTTCAAATCCCACTGTCAACAAAATATTTTTTTATTTTATTTTTTTTCTTGCCCCATATTTTTTATGCTGACGTGGAACGTACCAATTAGCCGGCTGCACAGAAACAAAAAGACTTGCACCGCACCGGATCATCTCACACAAACTCGTGGCGCCAAAACCTTATCTTGGCGACTGTATGAGCAAAACCAAACGGAAGAACCATGGCCACCTTCACCATGGTCTCTCTCTCTAATCCGCCCTCCGGTGTTGCCCCTCAACATTGTCCCAAATGGCGACTCCGCGCTGCTTCCTCTGCTGCTCCCGGCGTCGACCTCACAACCCTCCAATCCGCCATCGAAAAGGTCCTGCTTACTTCAAATCAATGTTGATCGATTGGTCGAATTTGCGAGACTAGTTGTTATTTTGAGATACGGAAGGGTCTTTCTGAAAGGATCGAATTTAAATGAGTGAGTATTTGCTGCAGAAAGATAGCGGTGCGGTTAAAGAGGCACTGGATCAGCTCAAGGAAGCTGGTTGGGCTAAGAAATGGAGTTCTCAGCCCTATGTCTCTCGGCGTACGGTCAGTCTCCATTACAAGTTGTGGGAAATGTGCTACCCCAAATATTAGCATCATCTTCTGTTGCAATGTGTTTGATTATTATTGAGATATATAATTGTTTTCGTTGCTAGATACATTGGTTGACTCTTTCAAGTTTCAATATCTCTTCTCACTAGACATCTCTTCGGGAACTGACAACTCTTGGGATTAAGAATGCCGAAACTCTTGCAGTTCCAAGCGTCAGAAATGATGTAAGTACGCTAATGGTACTGGTGGTTTGTTTCTGCTACTTGCATACCGAATGTGCCTAAATCATATGAAATTATCCACACCAATTTTGATTCGGATTCAAATTATTAGCAACAATTGTAATTTCTCTACCATTCCGTCTTGTTAGCTATAACTTTCAGTGAATTGAAAATGTTTTTAAAAATGATGAGAATGATACTTGTGTCTATATGCTATGTTAAGGCATTGCTTCAATATACTTTTTGAATATCTTTCAGTGAAACAGGCAGCATTTCTTTTCACTGTTGTGGGGACAACCGGATTCATAGGTCTTCTTGCTGGCCAGCTTCCAGGGGTAATTTGACTATATCTCATTTTCTCTGTAAGCGCACATATAAATTACAGACTGCGTATCTTCAACATTATGATTGGGAGGAAATTCATGTTCCTATACGATGTGATGTGATACCATTATTTACTGGTAGCAGTGTATAGTTGAGATAGTGAGCTTTCATCCATCTACATGATAGCAAATTTTTGGTCACTTTTGTGCAACAATTTGAGATTTGTTACAGAGTGCTTTTTTGCTGATCTTGAGAAAGAGATAGGAAGTTAGTTTTTGTACTTTATTGCCACAATGCATCATCACCTCTAACATATTATTAGTTGCATTTTGAAGACAAAACTTTTATGTGCTCATGCACTACTGGTATCATACTTTGAGCATATACTGAATAGGTTTGGCTATATAGCATTGATGGACTCTTAAGTTATGTAAGGTAGCTGCTTGCTGATTCATGAGTACCCAAGTTTGTAGAAACTGTAGTGCTGCCCACCAGCACAGGGTATTCTGGGCCATCTTATAAGTTTATAACCAAAGCAGGTCAAAATTTCCTCTGAGGACCAAGAAATTTAGCTTCCTTGAGAATGTAGAAATTCAAATCTAAATGTAGTTAAAATGGAACTGACAATTGGGAAGGATCATGTTATGTCTCTTATCCTGATAATTGCCTGATATTGTTAAACTGCATTTTAAGGGTAAAGGCTTAACCTTGGATTCTTTCACACACACACACACGCACATTTTTTTCTTTTCCTTTTTACTGAGCTGTTAGATCTACGTATACTATATGAATTTATACATTATAGACCAAAAGTTCTTTTTCCACTGTTTATAGATAATCACCATTTTCTTTTCCAAAGGTTTTGGCTTTTCTGACACCTTGTGTTTGGAACTTTGGAACATGCTGTCCTTGTAGGATTGGGGCTTTTTTGTGCCATATTTGGTTGGGAGCATCTCTCTAGTAGTTTTGGGTGTGGGAAGCACTTCCCCTGGGTAAGCGTTATATGCCTTGATATATTCTAAAGTATGCTAAACTATCTTAACAAGTTATTAACTTTTACCTTTTGTTTACTTTACAAGTTATCATCAAATTTGTATTTCCTTGCATGAAAAGTTAAACTCTATCTGCATTTTCAGGCTTCTTCAAGCTGCCATATCTAGCTTTTCATCATTTTTCCCAGATTACCAGGAGAGAATTGCCAGTCATGAAGCTGCTCATTTTTTAGGTAATTCCTTGAAACACATGATATACTTGATTTGGTCTATGACTAATAGATGTGGCTGCTTACTTAGATTCTGATAAAATGATTATCTCTTTGCATAGTTGCATATTTGCTTGGTCTCCCTATTCTGGGTTATTCTCTAGATATTGGGAAAGAGCATGTCAATCTAATTGATCAAAGGCTGGAAAAGCTGATATACAGTGGGCAGCTTGATGCAAAGGAACTAGACAGGTACCTACATCATACTTACAGCTACTATAATTTAGCATTTTGCTTCACTAGTTACACTTATTTGTGTTTGTGTGAGATTTTTTATTCCACTTTTTAAATATGAGCAATGTGTTACTTCAGAATAGTGCATCTTTTCTCTGTACATCTATTAGTCTAAAACTCTAAATCAGTGTTTTCATTATCTGATTTGGCTTGGGAGAAACAATAGTCTATTGTATCAAGTTCATTTTTGTTCCAATGTTAATTTTGCTCCACGCTATCATCGATACACTGCAATGCCTACATAGTTGAACTCCGTTATTGAGGCGTTATTAATTAACAGATTTCATGTCAATTCATGACTGGTTGGGAGAAATCAAACTAACATACCCTTTTTAGGTTGGCTGTGGTAGCAATGGCTGGACTCGCAGCAGAAGGTCTGAAGTATGACAAAGTGATTGGGCAATCCGCTGATCTTTTCACCCTTCAGGTTTATAGGCACTGTTTTCCTGCTATTCATTGTTTTCCTAATATTGTTTCATCTCAATCTCAGACACCTTAATTTTATCTCCCAGAGATTTATCAACAGAAGCAGGCCACAGATTAGCAAAGATCAGCAACAAAATCTTACTCGATGGGCTGTAAGTTCCTCTATGCTCAACTGAGTTATTGATTAGTGTTTCTTTATGGGGAAGTAGAGATAACTACTTTTGTTTTTTTTCGTACATGTTCGATCATGTTATATTATTTGACATAACTCTTTTATATTCCTGTTTTATCTGTCCAAACAGACATTAGATGTCTAATAAATTGCACATTAACTTGTAAGGACCTCTAATCTATGACCCAAGAGAAACATATCCCAATCCCAACCTCAAAAGATCATTCTAGCCTCTTTCCCACTTCCACATAAAGAAACCTATATCCCCATCCCAACCAGTCTGACTGGGAGGATGGGGGGTGGCAAACTTGCTTTGCTACCTATTCCATCAGGAACCACAAAATTATGTGTCACATCACATATTTCTCATTCATGCATCCACAATGTATGTAACGGTACTAATACTTCTGGAAGGCATTCTATTTGCTCGTAGTTGGATACCAAAGACAGACAGAGGAGGGGGTTGATATTGTGGCACTGGGCAGCAAACTTGCTTTGCTACCTATTATTCCATTCGGAACTGCAATTTTTTTTTTGTCACATCACATGCATTCACATTATGCAACGGTACTGATACTCCTGAAAGGCATTCTATTTGCTCGTAGTTCGCTATCAAGATAGAGAGAAGTCCTAATCTTTTCAATTAAGCTTTAAATTATATCTAGATACTAATCGTCATTTTTAATCTTCACTAATCACTTGTCAATTTGTCATGTTAGAAAAGGCTGGAAAAAAAAAAATAGTTTAGAATTAACTTATGACATAGTGAGGGAAGATCAAAAGTCCAAGTAGAAGATCTTGTTTGAATAATTTAAAATCCTTTTTGGATGTTCTGATGCTGGAGTATATACTACAGGTTCTATTTGCTGGCTCCCTCATAAAAAACGACAAGGCAATGCATGAAGCCCTGATAGCAGCAATGTCAAACAAGGCCACCATTTTGGAATGTATTGAAGCAATCGAGAAAGCTGCTTAGTTCTACAGCCTTCTGAAGCAGTGAAGCAGATTCACTTTCACATGGGTCATCATGCCTTTTCTAATTTGGTGAATGACCCCTTTTGTACACTCAGATCTTTTCCATTCTTCCTTTGCTACTCCCAGATATTTGTATAAATTTAGTAAGTTCACCTTTACCTTGCTACATACCAAGACATTCATTCTGCATCTAAGCCCTCCATGATGGTGTGCGACAAAGATATCATAAAAGGAGATATGTATATAGAGCTAGCTCTTCGACCAAATGATGCCACTTCATTTCCTTGTTTGGCAGAAGTTCTGTGGCCATTTGCCCCAGTTTAGAAATTTATTTGACTTCTTTCGCAACCATACATTTGTTTTTCGGGATTTTAGTTTCTCATTGTTTTCTACTGAAAAATAGTCCCTTTAGTGATTAAGACTGAACTTCTGATAAAGACCTTGCACCATTTCTTCAACTTTGTGTACACGTATCTGCTTTCATTGCCTTAAATTCCAAGTCTCCGGTAAACAAATTTAATTCTTCTCAAGATTTTTCATCTTTATGCCAAGAACAAATGATTTGAACTTGGGACCTTATCCACCGCCCACCGGGGCGTAGGGTAGTCTTCCGGCTCAACGAAGCTTCGTATTTTGCCGATGACTTTAGCAATGGAATTGATTGACGGTGGACAATGGACAATGGACAATGGACAATGCAATAACAAAGTTACACAAGATAGGCAAACCTCAAATCCAATTCCAAGGCAAAGTCATTGTCCAAATACCAGTTCCTAACCCCACAAATGCTATCACCAAGCATTCAAGCATCAATCCAGCACAACTAGGTTTGCATTAGCCATTGTCAAAAGGTCCACCAGCTCTTGCTCAAGGTCAGTTTTTTGTGATTTTTTTTTAATAGTACTTTACTGTGATGTCTCCTATGTTTTTCTTTTTGTTTTCTTGTGTATGGCTTTCTACAGTTTTAGATCTTTGTTTTTTTTTTTTTTAACTGTGAGTAGGTAACTTTACCTGGACGTGGAGTAGTATTATTGTAGACAAAGTATCTAGCTAGGAAGCTATAATTAGTCCAGCCGTTAATCAAAGTATCAAACTTGGTCGGATCTATTCTTTTATAATCTGCCCTTATGGCTACTGCTGTGTAAAATATCTTAGAAACTGGTGTTTCTGCTACCTTTCCCTTTCTGGAAATCCCTCTCCTCTCTTTTAAATTAGATCATCCAGTTATAAACGTCGATCTAGTTTAATATTTTCTCTCCCAAGTGAATCAGATTCCTCACCTCAGTTTCAGGTTAGTGGGACTGGAGCTTCAAACTTGGATTGGTTTCAGAACTACTGTTGCTCTTTCACTAACTTCCCTGGTCTCCATTTTTGCAGGAGCAATATTATTTTTGTGTTGTTGTCAAGCTTGGATTATGGAGGGCTTTCGCAACAATGACTCATTTGTCATCAAGTTAGTTTCTTTAACCCTCAACATCATTCTTTAGTTTCTGTGTAATAGTGTTGTGTTGTAGAATAAGAATCACCATATGCATTTATGGTAAACATCATAGTGAACATTTCTGGGATTTTATTAATGGCTGTAGAGCCCATCTTGATTCAGTTTTTCACCAAACAAGTGTTTGACTTTGATATAATTAAGAGGGCATGAAGTACATGTATGTTCCTTGTAAATAAACACTTGTATCATATTTCTGGACAGAGTAAACTCATTTACCTTTTTTTTTTTTTTTTTTTTTTTTGTGTTTGTTAGTATACCAGAATACTGGGGATTAGTGGCGGGAGATTCTACGCTGAATGATAAATCGATGAAAAAATTGCCTATAACAAAGGACCTTCTTGATCCGGAGGGAACATTCCTTCCAATGTGGAATAAGATATTTGTAATAGCGTGTGTAGTTGCAGTCTTATCGGATCCTTTGTTTTTGTACATTCCTATTCTCAAAGATGATATGAAGTGCCTGGGATTCGATTCAAAGTTGAAGAAAGTATCTCTTGTCTCAAGATCAGTAACAGATCTGTTTTATATCGTGGACATTATTTTGCAAATTTGTAGTAGACTTACTGCCAAGACATTTGCAGCCTCGTGGATTTCAATCACCGAAGAGACATTTCCTTTGAAAGGAGAGAAATCAGTAAAGGATGCTCTGGCATTAGCCAAGAGGATTTCGCTGTCGTATATTCTAATCGACATTTTAGCTGTTCTTCCCCTTCCACAGGTAACAGAAAGCTTTCTTGACTCAAACCATTATCAAAGTACTTTATCTGTATCTGTTATCATACCCCTTATTTTGCTATTAAGAGCTGCAAGTTGCTACTAAATGAAACTGCCAATCACTAAATGCAGCATATGTATACATCAGAATAATGACAGGTTTGATATTGTTCAGTATGATAATCAGATTGACTGCAGGTAGTGATTCTCATGTTCTTTTCAAAAGTGAGGGCCTCAAAACCTTCAATCACAAGGATATTCCTGAACTCTCTTGTTCTGTTTCAATATGTGCCACGGGTTCTTCGAATCTACTTGTCAGGCAAAGCTCCTAGCATAGAGAGTGGAATAGGATTATGGATTAAAGGCGTGTTCAATTTTTTTCCCTTCTTCCTTGCTGGTCATGTAAGTTCCTCCTATCTTAATTTGACTGCACCACAAAATTTGCTATAAGTCTGTGTTGTTGAATCATGAATGTTTGGTTGGATTTGCCTTTGAAAGTTTAGGTTCTTGATTCATCAGCCAACATACAGTATCCTTAAATAATATTTGTGTCAACCTGAAAATCATGTATTATTCTTTTAAATTAAATTGTAAGGTGAGGAAGTGCTACTCTTATCTTTGAATCCTTGGGATCTGCCACAGTTATCTTCCTTGAATAAGTTTTAAGGCTTTCTGTCACCACTTGAGTTTATTTATCTTTCATAATTTCAAAATTTCAAAGAACTTGTGTCCTTAATTACCTTGTTGCTTTAGGTACTTGGAGCAATTTGGTACTTCTTTGCTATTCAACGAGAGACAGCTTGCTGGGTATATGCTTGTCGAGGTGAAAGCGGATGTGAGCCCCGTACTTTTAGTTGTGACAACAGTGTGTTCCGAAATGTGACACGCATAAATGACTTTTGCCCTAAAAACCCACCAGATGCCACACTCTTTGATTTTGGCATATTTCTTGATGCTCTTCAGTCTGGTATGTTGGAGTCAACAGATTTTCCACAAAAGTTGCTGCAATGTTTCTGGTGGGGACTGCGAAATTTGAGGTTTGCACAAATAACTGTAATAAAACTTGGATCTTTCATACTGGAAACATAAGGAAAAGCTGCACATGATGAATTTATTTTTGTTTTTAACTTTGAGCTTATAGAACCAATAACTTTAGTTTGCATCTAATATATTGCTCCATCTCAATACTGCAGTTCATTTGGTCAAAACCTTGAGCCAAGTCCCTATGCACTGGAAAACCTCTTTACGGTTTTGATTTCTATAAGTGGCATGCTACTATTTTTGATCTACCTCAATGCAAATTTACAGGTTAGTGGTGACATTTACATAACTAGCTTCTTTTGTTCTCTTCAAATGGATGCTCATATAAATTTATTTTGGGTAGGGGTGGTCTATGAGTAGGGGTGCATCATATATATAGTTGATAACAAGCAGCTACGCAAACCAACGAATGCAGGGGAAAGCTTCTGCCATGAAAATCTTTAAATAGATATCACAGCATAAGACTGATGAGAACAAGCATAAATTAATTGTTTTCAACTTCATTTCCTCATACTAGGTTTAGTGATTTTGAGAACATGATATAATGCAATGACTTAAACAGCTGCATTTCTTACAAATGGTGAACAACAAATCAAAATATATACAAAGTTTAAACATATAAAGTTTTGTTGTTTTTGTTGTTGTCGGTATTACACTATTACCTGTTGGAACCGCTTGATATTTCGGAGTGAAAGATTAAAGCAGTGTTTGGCTCAATACTGCAACAAACGATGCCATATTGTATAATATATTATAGAGGAAATGACTATTTCAGGATTTAATGAACTGATTAATGTAATTGTTATGGAAATAGACATATGTGGAGTTGGAAGCAAAAAGATCAGACAATCTTAGATTCAGACGGAAGATGCAAATCATAAATCCAGAAATTGATTTGTGGTTACATAAAAATGGTCTTCCTAAAGATCTGAAGATGGGAATAATGGATAATGTACAACAGAAGCTTGAAGAAAACAAAGATGTTCATGTGGAGAATATCCTTTCTATTCTTCCCTTGAAACATAAAAGACATATTATGCGACTTCTCCGCTTGGCTTCATTGAAAAAAGTAAGTTCATTCCTCTGTATCTCAAGAAAAGTGCATGTAAAATAGATTAAAACCCTTGATTTGATTAGCAGTCTCATATAACCAATATATTTAAACATGATAATGTTCTTTTATATTATTCGTGAGTGCTTTAATCGGTGTATATGGATTTTAAACGAGATTTAACTTTTCTGTAAATTGTTTCTACCAAATATATAAGGTCAGTGCAAATGAAGCTCCATAAGTTTCAAATCTGTTATCGAAATGTAGCCTTAGTTCTTCAAAGGTTTCCACAATGATGATTTTACTCTCTTTATTCATTTTTATATAATTTTTCTACTGCTAGGTTTCAATGCTTAAACATATGGATGAACAAGTGTTGAAGGCAATTTGTGAGCATCTTAAACCGGTGATATATGCCGAGGACAGTTATGTTATCCGGCAGGGGGAACCACTTGAGAAAATGATATTCATCACGCAAGGCATTGCATGGACCTATGCAACTAATATTGGTGGTGGAAGAAGTAGTAGTTCGCCAGGCGTTGGATGCCTTGAGAAAGGTGATTTCTACGGGGAAGAACTTCTTAATTGGGCATTTAGTTTTGCTTCCTTTTCGGAGTTACCTATCTCGACCAGAACTGTTAAGTCCCAAAGAAAACTTGAAGCATTTGCTATCAGGGCTAATGACTTGCAGAGTGTTGTCTCTAAATACTGGTGGCATTTTAGCATGGAGCTTTCACCTGAAAATCAACCAATGAGGCGAGAACATTTGGCAACTTCTTGTTTACAGAAAACCTGGCGCCGGTATCATGCAGGGGCTAGGGGTGGAACTGGGTGGAAGAAATTTTATAGTGATTTAGTGAAAACTGGATGATTGACTACTCTGTGGAAAGTTTCTGGTTGGCATCTTGCTATTATAGAAGTTAGTTTAATGATTAAACTCTGACCTGTGTCTATACCTTTATACTGGCATTACTTTTGTACAACATGTTAGAAAAGTTCATGGTGTGAAACTACTGAATGTATAAACAATGTATGAAGCTGCTCAACTCGCGTTCTTAGATTACACTATGTGAACTACTTGGGATGTCACAGTAGTTAGGACTGACGAAATTCTGCCTTTGATACTTGAGATACTGATAAAACAATTGTCTCTTTAAATTATTGCTCACTTGCTTGGCCTGATTGTATGACTGGAGAACTGACATACAGTGGGCAGCTTGATGCAGAGAAGCTAGATATTGATATACGACGAAGTCACCAGGCGATTGCTGGTCATTTCACACTTCAGGGTTTTAACAACCATAGGCTCTAGATATTTTACTATCCCAATCTCAGAGCCTGAGGGTCTTATTTTCCAGAGATTTATTTACAGCAAAAAGCCACAGCTTAGTGAACATCAGCAACAAGATCTCACATGGCATGTAAGTCTCCACTTATGATCACAGATACAATATGGCAGCATTATCTATAATTTTTTTCTGATTTGTAGCGAGGCTTCTGAAAATAAGCACTTATCTTTAAAACAAGTGACTGTTGGACTTGCTGTTAATGTATGCCAGTAGCCAAGTAACTAACTAATAGTGCATATTGGTGGATTACTTGTGGATAAAACATTCAAAGTAAAACAAAACTGGTCTATAAAATCCATTGTGGCTTACTGCCTTACCTGATATTACATGTAGTTTTATGTCTCGGATTTGATTTAATGGGAGTTTCTGTATCTTCATTTGCTATATCTGTTTCTGCTTCTCATCGTTTCCTCCAATTCCAGCTTTTGCTACTTAACCATTGATATACTGCTACTGTCTTGAAACTCAATCTGAATAATCTCTCTCCTAGGAGAACTAGATTCGACTCATTCAAGTCAGCCAATATATATCTTGATTCTGTTTTTATGAAAAAGCTCTCTTCTTTGGCACATGGCAATTTCATAGATATGACTATATGTCCATGCATACAGCAGAAAAAGGTTGATTAACCTCTAATATCTGTTGTTATTTCTTGTTTAGTATACTGAACTTAATGGTGGGTGTACCATGGTCGTTGGAGATCAATCAGATCATAGACCAAGGAGAAAATGGCAAAAAACAAAAGATATTCTCGATCTACAGTCATATCTTCCTGTTGAATTCGCTGTCCTGGATCTGTTGATTTTGTACAGTCCTATTAACAACGAGGATATGAAGTGCAAGGGATTGGGCAAAAATTGGCTATCTTATAGCGAGTTCCAATCTTCATGTTAATGTGTTTTACCTGCTCCACAAATTTGCTTGTATTAGTGTTGAGTAATCAATGTTTGGTTGGATTTGTGCCTGTTTTTTAAAGTTCCTTGAACTATACAGAAACCTAAAGAATCATGCATCATTATTCAAGTGTGAGATGAGGCCATGCTAATCATCAGTATTATGTATAACCTTAGAAACTGATCTCAATCATTAGTTTGCATCTGAAGTTATTAATGTTATTTGGAGTTAATTTTCATTTTCATAATTTTCAACTATTTATGTATTTGAATGTTAATCACCTTGTTGGTCCTTTAGGTACTTGGAGCGTTTTGGTATTTATTTTCTATTCGATAAGAGATGTTGCATTGCTGCTTGCTTGGAATATGCAAACCTAGTACTTTTGACAGTCTCAAAAATGTCCGCAGAAATATCGCACTCCTATATGGTAGATTTTTTTGTTTTTGTTTTTTTGGAGAAGAACTTCTTACCACAAGCCAGAGCTGTGTTATTAAGCATTGAACCTGTCCTCTGAAGAGACAAGCTAGGACCTCGATGAGTCGAGATCGGTTCAAAGATGGCCTCCTCCGATCCACTGCTCATATTCGCATTGGCAGCAAGGACGATCGGAAGTGAATCGATTCCTCGTCCAAGGGTGACCTGGACGGCGTTGTTTTCCCGATCAGTAAAAATCTCTCCGTCGGTCTGAACCCAAACATTTGCTGCTACTCTTGATCGTCTTGTCCAATGTGAATCTTCATCGCCCTCCACTTCGGTGTCAAGCGAGACCACGTTTGCGGCGGATCTGAACGAGACAACCAAAGTACAAAGCATAAACGGTTGTGGGGGAGGCCTTGCTAAGGCAGCCATGGCTAGGTTGAGATTGAACGGAAGTTGAAAAGGTAGAAGACGACGAGTGGCCATTGCTCTGTTTTTTTTCCCCCAATTCTTATAGTTATCTGGTTACATATCCAATTGAACAAACACGAGAGTTGAAACTGGTTAGGAGTTAACATCTGTCACGCTCCGGTTCTTAAGTTATTTTACGGTTATTTATTTTGGTCTTTTACCGTTTTAAGTAACCGTTTACTATTTAAGACTCCAAAAGTTGACTTTTGCTTCTGTTTGGAATTTGGGAAAACTTTTTCCATGAAAGTCGTAGAGGATGTTGTTACGAGTTCGTAGACATACTATGCGTTAAAATCGGAGTTAGCATGGAAAAGTTATCAATTAAAAATGTAAGTTTTATTGGGGTATTATTTTGAGGTGTTAAATTTTGGAGTTGGGTTATTATTTTGGTCTTTTACCGTTTTAAGTAACCGTTTACTATTTAAGACTCCAAAAGTTGACTTTTGCTTCTGTTTGGAATTTGGAAAAACTTTTTTCATGAAAGTCGTAGAGGATGTTGTTACGAGTTCGTAGACATACTATGCGTTAAAATCGGAGTTAGCATGGAAAAGTTATCAATTAAAAATGTAAGTTTTATTGGGGTATTATTTTGGGGTGTTAAATTTTGGAGTTGGGTTATGTTTAAGTTGGACCGGGCCATTGTTGTGGTCAAAGCCCAAAAAACATGTTAAATTTTAGAGTTGGGTTATGTTTAAGTTGGACCGGGCCATTGTTCTGGTCAAAGCCCAAAAAACATTTCTCTCTCTCTCTCTCTCTCTCTCTCTCTCTCTCTCTCTCTCTCTCTCTCTCTCTCTCTCTCTCTCTCTCTCTCTCTCTCTCTCTCGATTCCCGATTCCCTCTCCCTCTGCCGGAAATTCTTTCCGTCCGTCCGACGTCGTCCAGCCACCGTTCGCCGCCGCACCGGTCCCAAACGGTCGGCCTTCGACCCAGCTCCCATCCTAGACCGATGGCAGCCTCCCTAGCGCCGCTGTGAAGAAGAAATCAACCTTGGAAGGTCCGACTGCCGTGGTGGTTTTCTCGCCGGAACTTCCTCCTCCGGCCACCATAGCCGGAGCCACTTGGCTCGTTGGAAAGCCCTCCTCCCGTACAGCAACCCCTCCAAAGGGCTCCCTCCCTCTTAAGCTAGGTAAGGAGAAATATGGAGTTGAAATTCTAGGGCTTATTAGATGTTTTCGTTCGATTGGCATAGTTAGGCTTGGGATTGGTGTTTGTGCTAGTTAGGAAGTTGTAGAGGAGATTGAGAGGAAGATATTGTTAAAATTTGGTAGCTATTGGAGGTCGCCGGAGTTGGCCGTCGGCCGCCGCTGTTTGGAGAAATTTTATAATTTTAGATGTGGAATATTAATGGGAGGTTAATGATGTGAATTTAGGAATTTTGGATAGATTTGGGATTTTTCGAAGTTTGGTATTTTGGCCGTTAATTGGGATAGAATCCGGCCGTTAGATTATTGTTGTTTCGGCCGTAGAAGGTGGATTTAAGGCCGCCGATATTTGTGGTGAAGTTTGGTCCGTATCAATTTTAAGATTTGCAAAGTTGGGCAAGAATGAGAGTAGATAAGGCCACATTTAATTTTGCCTATTTTTATATAAGCGTTGATATATAGTTGAAGATTTAATTATGTTGTTAGATCAGGACGTGAGGAAGCTCGAGCAGAAGAGGCTTCAGACCGACTTCAGGCTTAAGCCTAATTTGTGAGTGGACTCTTGGTTTAAATAATGTGCATGCAATTGTTTATTTGGTTGGAGCATTGGTCGTTATTTTTATTTGACGGTTTTACTCATTGTGGTGAGTTACCGAAAATGGGATTTTCGGTAAATTATAATATATTTTTAAGGAGAGTATGTATATAAATGCTAGCTAGCAATATGTGTCTTTCCACCTTAATGACATAGTATATAACTGCATTATGGTGTGACGTGAGCGTTGGACGCAAGCGTAGTAGCCCTATATGAGTGTTTAATTCATATAGGGGGTATGGGCACATATTTATACACTCATCTGTCCACATTAATGACGTAGTGTATCACCGCATTAAGGCGTGACGTTAGCGTTGGACTCGAGCGTAGTAGCCCTATATAGATTATTATTAATTTATATAGGGAGTATGGGCGAGTGTAAATACATACATATTTTGATATATAGTT
This sequence comes from Fragaria iinumae, assembly GCA_009720345.1. NCBI lineage: Eukaryota > Viridiplantae > Streptophyta > Magnoliopsida > Rosales > Rosaceae > Fragaria > Fragaria iinumae. The sequence continues at coordinate 14,804,114 of CM019117.1, read as the reverse complement.
TTGAGCTGTAGAGGCTCGATATTTATGAGATAAGAGATTTATCGTTTGAGGCATGTATTCGTTTTCTTTGAAATAAAATTGGGAAAGCATAAATGTTGAAAATTATTTTCTTTATTTATTTTTGTCCACTCACTCTAATTTTTGCGAATGTTTTTCCCCTGAGCTCTTCGTTTTAAAAATGCCCAGTCTGCAGAGTTCGGGTTAGTACGAGTAGGAGACGACGAGACATAATTACCCATTTCTCAGCCACATTTCACCAGTAGGTTACCTGTTTAACCTACTAGGGTATTTTCCGGCTCCTCTGGTGTTTAGTAGCTCTGAATACTCTTTGGGGTTTATTGTATAATTTTTCTGGTGGTGTGCTAAGACTTATGTTTTATTTTAGAATATACGAAGTTTGTAATTGTTATATTCTCACTTTCGTATAATTATGGGTTGATTTGGAGGATGTTCAATAATATTTAGGAAAGTAACACTTTAGTTTTCTAGGTTAGGGTTGTCCATTTTCAAGGGAGGTTTACCTAGCTTATCGGTAAATTTTCCTTGGAGGTGGTCCCCGCAAGACTTATCTCGGGTTTCAGGGTGAAATTTGGGGTGGGTCTTGACAACATCTCCTATTTAATCTAGTCTAATCTATTTCAAAATCCTAATCTAATCTTATCCACTTTACCAAACGTGACCAATGTGTACAAATATTGTCGAGAGTCTGTACGCTTAAATTTGTTATTAGAGCCACCCAATGAGTTTATCTAATAGAAACATGTTGGGCATCAAGTGAGGAGAACACATCATAGATTCGTTCTGCTAGTTAGAAAAGAACACAAGTTCAAACCGCAGCTTGTGAAAAACATTCGTTAAAGAAGGATCGTACACAAATCACTTGTGACTCGAAATGGTTGCTCACTTATTAACCATTTCAATCTAAAAGAATTTGTGATTTGAGCCATCTAGTCTTTTACGTGATAGTGTGACACAAACAAAAAAGTCATCATCTAAGCAAAACGGTATGATAAATCCGTAAATGACATCATAAGAGCAAATGCAACAATGGTGTAATTTAGGGTTGGATCGAAGATCAGATCGAAAAACACCATCCACCAGTGAGGAATTAGTCCGAGTTAGACGTGGGTCCCATGTGGTAAGAACAAATGCATGCAGACGTGGGTCCCACCTAACCCGACCAATGCATGAGGTAAGAGCAAATGCAACAGTGGGGTAAAATGAAGGTTGGATCATGTCAAAGAACCAAAAACACAATCCACTAAGGAGATAATATGCTGGGTTAGATGTGGGTCTCATGTAGAGCCCACCTAACCCGACTAAAGCCTGAGATAATTCTCGCTCCAGAGATTAACCCAGATCAATTCATAAATAGGGGCCACACTAACACCATTTTGCACATGACCACACATGTTTGTCAATAAAAAACTATTGTTTATATATGTCAATAATAATCAGTCATTTGATTAATCTCGTTGTTGTATTGTCGAACTAAAGACTAATTTGAATAAATAGTGTATTAACCTAAGTTGAAAATTGGTCAAACTCACCTAAAATAGGTGCATTTGCTATAATTCTCAACCCACGGATGAGTCCGGACCAATATAAATGTGGGGCCCATACACACACCATTTTACACATAATGTTGGTCTAAAACAATACAAATGTCAATATAAAAATATTTTTTCTACAATGTACATAGCAATTGATCCTTGGATTGATCTAATTATTTAATTGTCGAGCCGAGAGCCAAAGACTGATTTAGATGAATAATGTATTAACCCGGATTGAAAATCGGTCCAACCTACCTAAAATGGGTGCATTTGCTCTAACTGATTTATGAGAGCATTTGCACCAATGCGCCAATTCGGTAGGCGATTGATGAGACCCATCAACTTTCTTCAAATATAGCAATGCACCGGTTCGAAATTGCTCAGGCAATTTGCTAGGGCCCATGTTACAGTAATTGCCATGCCAATTCAATTGTCAATTTTTGACACTGATAAATATAAACTTTGCACACTCATATATGCTTTTTGCCTTTAAAAACTGATTTTTTTTTTTTCACAAAATAATTAATGTTGTACGAGCAATCTCATTATTAATTAACCAAATTATAAGTTTAACATTTTTAATTAATGAATTACCATTACCAAAAATAATTATTTAAATTATAAAATGTGAATAGTAGATTAGCTGGTAAATTATCTTCAACTGGTGTATTAACAAAAGATATGCAATTGCCAATTTCATACGAATAGTGAATTAGCAAATTAGCAATTGCTCTTGCCTAACGGGTGCAAATGCTCTGATGGAGCTGGATTGGCCGACAAAAGAAAAAAGAACAGTGAAAATTGCTGCGTAAATCTAACACTAGGGTATAAAAGAAAGCCAACGACGTCGTTTGAGCCTCTTCTTCAGCGTCTTCACTGTTTTGTTGTCTTCATTCATTAGATCGATTAACCCTCTTCTTCTTCTTCTTCTTCTTCTTCTTCTTCTTGAGTTGTTCCAATTTCAAACCCTAGTCTCCTTCATCCTTCTGCATTCTCTGAAACCTCAACCAACTCCAGAATCTCCTCCAGCTTCGTAACTCGTAAGTCTCTATTTGAATACTATTTGCATACAGATTCTGAATTAAAATTTTTTTTTTTTAGGGTTTTTGCTGGGTTTAGTCGCTTCAATTGGTGGCTCAAATTATATGAATCTCGCACGCTTTTTACTCCTAATTCGATTGAATCCTCTCTAGGTTTGAAAATTCATATGCTTTGCACTCATTATTGTTATCTAGGAATTAGAACCTAGGTTAATGTGGTTTATTGTTGATTGCAATGAGTAGGTTTACAAAGACGATTTTCGATGGGGTTATAAGCTTTGTTGCTGTCTTTCATTTTGTTTGATTCGGGATCCAGGGCATTATGTGGTCATGCTGAAGAAAATTGGTTATAATACTCGTTATTTCTGTTTTTTGATTAATTTGAAGGATTAAGAGTTTGTGATGGATTCGCCTGAACGTAGTCGGAGTTATGTGAAACGAGATGTGGAGGATGGGTCTGATTTGAAGAGTGATAGGGCGGGGGAGGATGAAGAGTGGGAGGGGAGTGATAAGAGGAAGCACAGGTCGAGCAGGTCAAGGAAGTCGGGGAACAGAGAAGATGTGGATGGCAGTGGAAGGAGAAGAAGTCATGGGGATAGGAGTGAGAGCTGTAAACGGTCAGGTGGCTCTAGCAATGCGGATAGTGAGGAGGAGGACTATGACTTGAGAAAGGAGTCGCGGTCTAAGATGATGAAGAAGAAGCAAGAGGAGAGTAGTTTGGAGAAGTTGAGCAGCTGGTATCAGGATGGGGAATTTGATAATAGGCAAGATGGTGGAGATAAGTCAGGGGGTAGAGGGCTGGTTAGAGCTGAAGAAAATGAAAGAAGGAAACTGGCTTCAAAGCTCGCACAGCACGAGATTTCCCAGACTAAAAGTAAGAGCAAAGAAGAAAAGTCTCATGATGGAGAACATGAAAAGACACTGGACAGAGATTCTAAGTATTCGGACAAGAAAGAAAGCATTCGAGAGAAGACTCATGGGTCTTCTGAACAGGTGAGGACTTCTAGAAGAAAATGGGATGAATCAGATGGTGGCAAGAAAGCAGAAGAAATTTATAATGAAAGATCTGATTCAAGAAGTAGTAAGCCTTCTGATCCTAAGTATGAGCCTTCTAAAGAGAAAACTGTGCTAGCAAAAAATGAACCGAGCGAAAGTAAAATCAGGGGATTAGATTCAAGCATTGAAAGGGGTACTAAATCTAATAACAAGGAAGAGAGAAAAGCTGATGCGGAAAAGAGTAAGAGCAAAAGCAGGGGAGAAATACTTGAAGAAGATAACAGGGGCAGTCCTATCACTCGTGAAGACAGATCTGGCAAGGAGAAAGCTGAAAAGCATAGACAGCAGAGAACTCCCACTGCTCGCGATGCTGCTGAGGGCAGGGAGAGGTTGTCTAATGCAGATGATGATGCAAGTGCAGGGATGAATGATAAGGGTGCTAGAGAATTTGGAATTACCACCAGGTCAAGGACACCTGAGAGGACTGGGAGGCGATATCAGGATTCAGAACACTTTGAGACGGATTATGACCGAAGTTTTAATCTCAAGCGAAAAGAACTGGAAAAAGATGGCTATAGGGACGACCGATCTAAAGGCAGAGATGATAACTTTAGTGACAGGAGTAGGGACCGGGAAGTCCCCAAAGAAAAAAGACGGCAACCCCCAAGTAATGACAAGGATTCCAAAAATGGGGATATCAGTTATGATCATAGCAGGGAATGGCCGAGATACGGTCGTGAGAGGGGTGACAACGAGAGGCCTCATGGTCGGTCTGGTAATAGGAAAGATGGAAACCGGGGTGAAGCTGTGAAAACTTCATCAAACTTTGGAATTTCAAATGAAAACTATGATGTGATTGAGATCCAAACTAAGCCAGATTTTGTAAGGGCAGAGTTGGGACCCAACTTTCCTAGGAGAAACGAAGTTGGTCAACAGTCTGATGGAAAATCAGCACCAAATGATGAAGAATGTACAAGGAAGAGTGATACGTATGGGTCTGGACCACCTAGGGAAGATTCAAAGGAAAGATATACAGATGATACTACCTCACGAGATCAGAGTTCATGGAAGGATGACTTTGATGCCCATGGAGTGAAGGGAAGGGGACAAAGAGGTTCTATGCCTGGCCGCAGTGCTGGTGGCCAGAGTTCTAGTGGTGGTTCACAACCTCCATATGGAAATGCAGAGCAGGGACCCTTCAACAGAAATGCTTCTCAAGGAGTGAAAGGAGGTAGAGGCGGGAGAGGAGGAAGGGGTAGGCCTACTGGAAGAGACAGCCAGCAGATGGCAATCCCAATTCCGATGATGGGATCACCATTTGGACCCATTGGAATGCCTCCGCCTGGACCCATGCAGCCACTTACTCCTAGCATGTCACCAGCTCCAGGTCCGCCAATGTTTCCGTTTTCTCCACCTGTGTGGCCGGGGGCTCGAGGTGTTGACATCAGCATGTTAACCATCCCGCCTGTTATTCCTCATGGATCATCTGGCCCAAGATTTCCTCCTAATATGGTGACTCCAACAAACCCTTCCATGTTTTTTGGCCAATCTGGACCTGGAAGAGGAGGTCCTCCAAGCATATCTAGCCCTGGCTTTAATCCTTCTGGGCCAATGGGACGAGGAACTCCTGCTGATAAAAGTCAAGGTGGTTGGGTTCCTCATAAAAGTAGTGGACCTCCTGGTAAAGCTCCTTCTAGAGGAGAGCAGAATGATTACTCTCAAAATTTTGTTGATACTGGTATGCGACCCCAAAATTTCATCAGGGAGCTAGAGCTAACAAATGTTGTGGAGGATTACCCCAAGCTTAGGGAGCTTATACAGAAAAAAGATGAGATCGTGGAAAAAGCTGCTTCTAATCCCATGTATTATAAATGCAACCTGAAAGAGTTTGAGCTGTCTCCAGAGTTCTTTGGAACCAAGTTTGATGTGATTCTTGTTGATCCACCATGGGAGGAATACGTTCATCGTGCTCCTGGTGTTGCTGACCATACAGAGTATTGGACATTTGAAGAAATAATGAATCTTAAGATCGAGGTAATCTGACTGATTGATATGTTAGCCTCTTGAGGCTTTTATCTCTCACCTTCATACTTATATATTTTAAGAGAAGCGTAGTACTACTGTCATATAAATAAGCTGCAAATACATCTTTGTATTTTTGTACTAGACATAATTCAAATGCCAGTAGGGTTTTTTTTGTCTTACTTGTTTCAACTTACTTTTGACTCATTAACTGAATTTCTGTCCATTGTCTTCACAGGCAATAGCAGACACACCTTCCTTTATTTTCCTTTGGGTGGGTGATGGCATGGGTCTTGAGCAGGGCCGTCAATGTCTGAAGAAGGTGTTTAATCAGCCTTTACCTTTTTACCTGTTATATGATCTGGGATTTTATGTTTTAATGAACTAGTTGTGTTTATTTTTGTTTCATCATTGTGGTCCTGCAGTGGGGATTTCGTAGATGTGAAGATATATGTTGGGTGAAGACAAACAAAACTAATCCGACTCCTGGTTTGCGGCATGATTCTCATACATTGTTTCAGCACTCAAAGGTTGGTGCAATACTCAGTTGTGAATGTCTTCAGCTGAACTTCTCCCCTATTTCCTTGAAATATTTTTTTGATCCCATTAATTGATTTTATGAATGGATTGTTTTTCTGTCTATACCTGAAGGAACATTGCTTGATGGGAATAAAGGGTACCGTTCGTCGCAGCACTGATGGCCATATAATCCATGCCAACATTGATACTGATGTAATAATAGCTGAGGAACCCCCATATGGTTAGTATCCTTATCAAAAACCGACATTGAAAGAGGAAAATGAAATTCCTGATTACCTTTTGTGTGTAGTAGAGGTTTGTCAGTTTGTCAGACATGATACTTCCATGCACAAAGGAAAATGTCTTTGTAGCAAAATCATCTTAAATAACTGATCATAACATAAACAGTTCCAAAAGCTAACTTGTGACAGCAAAATTTACAATCTAGAGCAGCAAAATGAGTTCGTCTGATGCTATATTTTCTCTCTTGGAAATGCAGGTTCAACCCAGAAGCCTGAAGACATGTACAGGATAATTGAGCATTTTGCCCTCGGTCGCAGGAGGCTTGAGCTCTTTGGTGAAGACCACAACATTCGGGCTGGTTGGCTGACTGTTGGTAATGGATTATCCTCATCAAACTTTAATACCGAGGTAAAATTTCAGTTTCTGCAACTGGTTGATCATTTAGGGCTAGTTCCTCTGTTTCTGCTACTGGTTGATAATATAGGCTTAACCATGGGAAATATTTTCTCTTTCTTTCTCGTCTACGGCTTAACCATTGAGTTCAGTGGTCGTGGATATGATAACTGAAATACTCCTAGCGATTTGAGGACAGGGATTGTTCAGTAGGGAAGAAAAGGTGTTCCTGATAAATAATGTCAAATCTTCTGCACCCCCACCGGAACATGAGTTATCCTTGAAATTTATATCGCTTTGTCTTCACTGTAGCATCCACATGTGCTAAGAACATTGATATCACATCAATAAAACTAAACTATTGCATCTACTCTATTCTGTGCCTCATATTCGGTCATGATTGCCCTATTTTAAACATCAAATTCTCTTTCTGAACTGTTTTCAATTTCAGAAACTGTTATCTGATTTCTATTTTTGATTCTGACCATGAATGGGATAACATGCAGGCTTACATCCGGAACTTTGCTGACAAGGATGGCAAAGTTTGGCAAGGAGGGGGTGGACGAAATCCACCTCCGGAAGCACCTCATCTGGTTGTAACTACTCCAGACATAGAAGCCCTTCGTCCCAAGTCACCAATGAAAAACCAGCAGCAGATGCAGCACCAGCAATCTGCATCTATTTCTCTGACATCAGCAAATTCCTCCAACAGAAGGCCTGGAAACTCCCCACAAAATCCAACCGGTCTAAGTATGAACCAAGAAGCTTCAAGTTCCAATCCATCAACTCCAGCTCCTTGGGCGGCTTCACCAATGGACGGTTATAAAGGGAGAGAGGGCAGCATTATGCCTTCAGATGATAAGATTTTTGATATGTATGGTTACAGTGGACAGGCAAATGGAGACTATATGGATTTTGAGGCTCACAGGCACATGAATTTGTTGTAACGAGACTCGGTACTCAAAATTCATATTGCATCTTGTAATTCTTTTCCGTTCAAATATAAATGGAAAGAAAATGCGCACTGTTGTGCGTGCATCCTTCTGAGTTTCAACCGTGCTTGGTTCCCGTCTCATGTATTTTATATATCTGAAACATCTGCATTGCCATCGGCATAATCGCCACCCATACGAGAATGAGAGATCACAGCTTTGCTCTACCATATTTCCATTGCAGTGTATAACTTCATACCCAACTGTGGTCGAGAAATGTGACTTCATTCTTTTTTGTTTCATCCATGTTAGTTGGCATCGTAGGGTATATTATACAGTTCGAATTCAAGATAACTGGCCCTTTGTTTGGGATGCCGAAAAGGTTGAACATCTTCATTATCATACATCATTGTAATGCTGGTCAGGGATTTCACAAGATTGATCTCATCTAAATACAAATATTCTAATGTTATGTTGCAATAGCTATTGGAAATCGTAGTCGGGTTTACAATACTGTCTAATCTCACTCAAAATGAAAGTTTTAGGAAATCGTATCGGGTTCACAATAGTGACAAATCTCACTCAAAATGAAAGTTTTAGTTTGTCACTTGAAGTGGTCACAAATCTCATAAGCTCTGCTTTCGGCCAGTGAATTGACTTCAACGGGAAGTGTCCAGTCATTTTAAACCAAATACAAAGCCAACGTCGTAGGTAAATTCATTTTCCTGAATAGATCTTGGAAGGTCTTCGTCTCTTCGATACAAAAATAAAGGCATACTACACTTCAATAAGCTCATGCCTATTATTTTGGTCAATAATGAAACTTCATTAAGCCACCAGGGCAAGGAAACACACATCTACAAGAGCATAAAAGCTACGAAGGCAACAGAACAGAAAGCTAGCCTAATTGTTTGTTCACCTTTGCTAAAAGCTGCAGAATAATGGTGTGCTATACATGTCGCACTGTCTTTCCTACAACATTTAGTTCACATAATGCTACATAAATGCAGGTTGCATCCACCGGTAGATAACTTTTCTGTTTTTCATTACGGATATGCAGGAGCAGATGTAATATAATGGTGTGAGTTACTTAGAAATGTACAATTGGGCGAGCAATTTCACACTTTGACTGACATTAAAATGATACAAACATCAAATCAAATATGTAATCCAATACTGCAATACAGAAACATACCCGTTGGGAAATGCATAAGCTAAATCCAGATTGTACTTGTACAGTATGGATACGAATACAAATTTTACATAGAAGGAGCATTGTGGAATTATTGATCAATATCTATATTAGACTTGTATTACAACTACGTTGATTGCTGACTTTGCAATTGGTTAACGACCACTTATTAAAAGAAAGAAAAAGTACTCCGCACGACGGCATTGATAATTTACAGGCGCCCGTACATCGACAGCATGTCCTTCAGTTGCAAAGCTTCTGTCTCCAAGCTATCAAATGTCACAGAACTAGGCATCCTCCAACCCCAATTTCCAAACTGTGTAAAGAAATAAAGATATGAGTGCATGCTGCATTAGCAAAAAGATACTTCTGTATGAGTACGAAGCTGTGATTTACCTGTGTTGCAGGAATATTCATCCTCGCAGAACTTCCTAACCTAAGAATATCTTGCATAGGCATGATTGCAGTTTGGGCGACGGAAGATAATGCACCCTTTATCATCGCCCATGAGATACCTTCTTCTTCATGAATCGAGAGATACTTCAGAACCTGATTTAGCAATAAAAATTGATTGGAAACACCAGAACAAGGTTAATCTTGTTTGTCATCTAATGGGATTACATCGCTAATAAGAGGCCTATACAAATAAGAAAAACTAAGAACTCACATTGAACTTCTCTTCTTGGGGTAAAACATCCCACCAACCTCGAATCTGTCATGCACACAAATTAATCGTTAACAAGCTTCATTCAAAATCTGAAAGAGAACAAATTATCTCAATGTCAATTATCATTGAATCAAAACAACCACTGTGTTCAGAAGTGTAAATATAGATCTGAACCTATAATTGTTTTAGCAAAAGTAATGGAACAAAAGTCTCAATCGATAACGCCTTTGTAAGAAGCTGATAAGCTGAAGAACTTACCGTGTCATTATCATGAGTTCCAGTATAAACAACTTGATTGCGCTCATGATTATGAGGTAAATGAGGATTAGCAGCATCACTTCCAAACCCTAAATAAAGCATTTACAGATCAAGGTTAGAAAACTAAATCATTTATTTCTCAAGCTTAATTTACGGTCACAAGAAATCGTTACCAAATTGGAGGACGGCCATTCCAGGTGCCCCAATGGACTTCCTGAGCTGAATTACGTCCTCGGTGATAACTCCCTGTCATTATGAAACAGTAGGGATGTGATGATGTATCGACTAACACCAATAAGAGGCATTTATCAATTACTAAAAACAACAAACATCTGAATCTAAACAAATTACTGAGGTCCAGAAATTGAAGACAGTCTACGGTGTTAATTCTAAATATTACCTCTCACTAATATAATTTACTAGTACATTGCAAGTACGATGGAAGTGGAAGAACATGTTATTTCTACAATATCAATGACGCATGCAAAACATTAATCAGCCAAACTTTTACATCTATGAAACACATTTTGTCTTTACTCTTTAATATCCTTTGGGTTGGAGAGGAAATAGCAAATTCAGCTAAAACATACCAAATCTTCAGCTATTATGTTGGTCTTCCCAACTGCTCTGAATATGGCATCAAAAAAGGATTTTCCAGGTCCTGCCTAACGTCATTAAAAGAAAAGGTTTCAGATTTGATGTCAAGGACACATAAAAGAAGGAAACAGAGCTGTGGCTATATTTCGTAAACTATTGAAACCTGACCTTCCATTTTCCAACCATTGCAACTTTTGCTTCTGTACACAGACATAAACAATATGTTAGTTTGATACCAACCCACAAACATATAAGAAAAGATTTTAAGAAATCGATTAACTTCGCACCAGAAGGAACAGCCCAGAAGCCGGCAAGTCCTCTGAAGTGGTCTATTCTGAATTCATCATATATATTTTGTGCTCTTCTTATCCGGCGTATCCACCATGAAAATCCCTCTTTCTCCATCGCTTTCCAATCATATAGGGGGCTTCAAGTAAAGAGTAACATTTATTAGCAAGGTCAGTGGTATAGAAACCAATCAAACATACTTGAAGGATTATGTGAGATTTATAAACCTGCCCCATAGCTGACCAGTTTCACTGAAGGCATCAGGTGGGACACCACTAACTAGAAGAGGATAACCTTTTCTGTTCTGCATGACTATTTGATCAGTAATTGGCATCTGTAACAGCATGCTTCTGAAGCAAGTCCAGACATTAACATGTCCTTTTCACAACGTTAAAGTACTCACCAGCAGAAAATGTTTTCTATTGGCCCAAACATCTGCACTATGATATCCTACATAAATGGGCATGTCTCCCATGATACTGATCCCCTTCAACTGTGCATACTTGCGAACTCGCTGCCATTGTCTTTGGAACAAAAATTGTTCGGCGATGAATAAATTTATCTGCACAAACAAAAGTATAAGAGAAGATGGGGAAAATAGGGGCTCCTAACATCAACTGTACATATCACATTTACTAAGTAATAGCCAGTCACCCAGATCTCACAAAATGCTCTTTTCTCTGATATATGTCTTCTAAGGCTGCAAGATGTCGATCTTTCAAGGGTTCAGGCCACTCGTACCAACTAAAAGCATCTAAACTGCTGTCGATTGCAGCGAAGTAAGCAGCGTCTTCAAGCCAGCCTGGAACATTGTGAAAAAAGAATCACATGTGGATGAAGGAGCAAATGCCCTCACAAACACACCACATCACACTTGAACTGTAGTTTTAGCACATCAGGAGAATTTAATAAACCAAGTTGCAAAATTCAAAAGACAGCCAGTTTTTAGTAACAAAGAGTTTAACACAATTCTAGAATAAGATAAATAGATGTGTATGCATGTGTGTAAGAACGCAGGTGTTTACATACATGCGTGAACTAGAGTCAAAACTCAATTTTGTTAAAACATGTTCACATTGACACAGTAGTACAACCTGTATGATATAAATATTAGAGCATAAATAATATGAAAATCTCACATGATATATCAGGGTCTCGACGAAAATCTTCAAGCTGACTTTTGAGATCGCCTTCACTCATAATAAGCCTCTCTGCAGCCTGAGAAAACACTAAACTCAGAAACTTCTTGATTCATTATACTAAATGAAAGAAGGCTTGGATGAATACTTGTTCATTATCAATGCATAATGGAAATTCATTCAACCATCCTACCAAGTTAATTCAATGGACCTCAATGAGTAGAGGAAACAAAATTCTAGAACGTGCTAATTTGAGAAACTCCACAAGAATGTTGGAGAATAGTCGATGGATAATACAGCTAAGCAACAATTGCTAGTTGCACCATGGCAAGCATTTAACCAAGATTTTAAATATAGCTCAAATCACACTATCCTATTTCTGCACTTTTCAACTTGGTGATTAGTTAGCCAACTCTTTACATTTAAAACACTACTCTGACAATTTACCTTGGTTATCAAAGGATCTTTCATTTCAGCAACGGCTGCGTAATTCACACGCTCCGCATCACTGCATCAAACAGTGACACAATAACACACAGCACGGTCAGAGAGACATACTGGTACTATCAAAACCATATAATGAAAACTCAAGACAGATAACAAATGCATAAACACAAGTCACTCACACCGGATTCGGAAGCTCTTCCTTTGTCAACAAACCATCCTTGACAAGCTCATCAAGAGATATCAACAAAGTGTTTCCGCAATTCGCATCCTAAACACACAAAATTCCACCAGCCACAATGATCACCACAAACCGAAAACGCAAAAAACACAATCAGCACAACACTCTACACTACAATCATCACAGCAATCGATCGAGCACACTATCAGAATTAAACAAATTGAGAAAATCATCGCTACCTGTCCAGAGTACGGCGAGCCTTCCTCATTCGCCTTCCGGCCCGGAGGAACGAGCGGGAGGACCTGCCAGAGCGAGAACCCGGCGTCGTGAAGCCAGTCGATAAACCTAAACGCCTCCTCGCCGAGATCGCCAATGCCATAAGGTCCTCTAAACGACGTCGGATGGAGCAGCACGCCGGCTCTTCTTCGCTCGCTCGGATCCGCCTGAGGGAAGACCTCGCCGTAGTCGGCCGGCAAGTCCTCGCCGACGGCGTAAGCGGAGGAGGCCGAAACGGCGGCGGTTCTCATCCGGAAGAGCGGGAGTCTGGTCCGGAGTTGGAAATGAGCGGAGGAGAAGAGGATTGAGGAGGAGGAGAGCTTGGGGGAGAGAGAGGAGGGGAGGAGTGAGAGAGAAGTAGCGACGGCCATTAGAGAGAGAGAGAGAGAGAGAGTTGCAGAGAGGAAGAAGATGAAGAGAGATTGTTACATGTGAAGAATCACGAGGAGTGATTTTGGGTTGCGTAGATAGGAATTTGACGAGCTTCAGATTTTGCCGGGAGTTTGTACGAAGCTCGAGTGCCACGTGTTGTGTGGCTCGAGTGTTGAGGATGTGACATGTGAGAACGAGTCTATTAAACAAAACCCAAAAATGAAAAATATCATGGATTCCACCAATTTTATTTGGTCGACCGACGTCGGACGGTTAATATTCACCGTCCGTTCATCAACGATAAAAAAACAAAAAAAGCTCAAGTCCGGTGGCGATCCTGGTTTACAACTTTAAAAACTCACTACAATAATACGAAGCAAACGTCATACAAGATGTGTGATGTGACCTTTAAAGGTGTTGTATTTTTCAATAAGAATGTTTAGGATACTTTTATCACATAGAATCATCTTAACGATTAAGATTAATAGACGTAGTCATGTAGAAAACTAATTACAAGTACTCCATATATATGAACATTGCCATACGACACACTTTTGATCAAGCGGGGATATATGCCATTGGCCTGGTGACTGTAATTTTAAACGCTATATATTGCTACAAATTTACAATAAGTAGGGACGATTTAAGTTTAACTACAATTTAATATCGGTGATAGTTAAGTCTACAAAAGATGAACTCACTATTCATCTCCCATCCATACGCATCCAAACTTGCTCAAACATAGTATACGTACGCATACGGTATACCATTCACTACTATCTAACTTTGTAAATGGGGGCTTGTCGTCCTTAACTTTCAGACGTCGTCAGACCAATCAGTAATCTCGGTCTCGTAGAACAATCCATCAACGATCTGATCGATCAGCGAATCTATAAACGAGTTGCATCCCAGAGTGAAGATCCGACCCACTCGGGTTCGAGCACTGGTCATCCAAGCAGCAACCACTGCACACGTCACCGCTGCCAAACCAATCCCTGCCGCTTCTGCTATCCCTTTGGTCTCTACTTTCCCGAACAACGAGTTCCCCGTCACCACCTCCATCGTCACCGTCGCCGCAAACACCACCTTCACATGCCAAACATATAAACAAGAGTCAAACTCTGAAAGGTTGACTTTTAGAATAAGGACTTGAAAGTGAAACAGTCTCAAACAAACCCAACGTAAGTTTCACACTTTCACTTACCATGGCGAGACGACCGGACACGATTTCGAAGTCCTGGCTCTTTTTGGAGCTGTCGATGTAGTCGGAAAGAGTCGCGAAAAACGACATGGCTTCATCGCCTACAACTCCACCGTCTTTCTTCGTCTTCATTACACTGACGAGATCCGAGTCATCCGACCCGTACGATCTTAGAGTGCATAGGCGAGGCTGAAGCATGATCTTCGCGTTCTTGGTCAGTTTCGGAACTGTAACCTGAGCCGGAGGTAGAGGTTGATCTCCTCCGCTGCGAACCGCCGGATTCTGGAACCTCCTCAGCTCGCAGCGAATCCCGCGCGCCGCCGTGGCCATAGAGATCAAGGAAATGATGCAAAGAAAAACAAGGAGAGCGATTCCTAGAATGTGGGGGTGTACAAATTATGGGATAGGTTTGTTGGTGGTGGTGGTGGTGGTGGTCTGTTACTCCACGTCTTTTGTATTGTTTGTGGAGGTGGGAATGATGGAGGTGTAGGGTCACGGTGGTAACGTGGCGGCTGTTTGGCTCGGTAACGTCATTTTCAGGGAAGATGGGACTACATGTTTGGTGCTGATGAAGGACTACTCACTACTCGTCGGTAAATGAAGCTACGGGAATAAAAGGACTTGTCGTTTTTTCTTGAAAAGTCGTTGTTTTGTTATGTGTTCTTGTACGATGAACTTGATTGCTTGAGGTGTTCGTGTACAGGAAGAGAGAGTTCTAGGTCGACTGTATCAGACCCCACGAAAGTAACTCGCATTATTGGTCAGTCATGGTTGGCTTGATTAGGGCAATGCCGTCGGCCGGTGGCCGGTGTATGACCCTGGTCGCAATGCGTTTTCCCTTTTTTATGTGTTTTGCTATGTCACACATTGTATGCTAAATCCTAAAACGATTTCTCTAAATACTTACAAGTCAAACTTGCACACCCCCATCAAAAAAAAAAAAAGGGAAAATATCGTACGTCAACGCTTCCAACGTCCGTAGAAACTAAGTAGAAGGGCCGGAAGTAGAGGCACCGAAGGTGAGACCCCATTTCCTGTCTACCTCCCTGAGTTTTCATAGCAGTAGAGACTCGCGCTTTAGCCGCTTCATCTGAAATGAAGGAGGGCTTACATGCCGTATGTGGCTTATTGTAATGTACGTATTTTACATTGATATTGTATGCGTGATGCGTCATGGATGTATAGGAGTATAGGACAACATCTTCATCTTCATCTTAATTCGGGATCATTAATCTCTTCAGTACATAAACACATTCTTTATGGACAAAGAAAGAACGAAATACCGTAATCCCAGCCTGGCTAGCATGGAGTTAACTTCAATTATGTGATGTCTTGAATTGTGTAAATTAATCAATCTACAACTCTACAGAACAGGCAATCAAACATGCATGAAAAATGAAAGACACATCTTTCTTAAGGAATAGATTGATCAAACCCTTCTCCTGCTTGACAGAATGACATCAACACTTTCTTCTTTCTACCCTAACTCTTATGCATGCCAACAATTCTATCTCTTCCCTTCCCTAGGTTGTCAAATCCTTACAAAGAAAATACTGAGCTCAGGGCCATTATTCCCTTCGGGACTCAACATATACAAGGTTTCGGAATCCTTCGAGCCTACAACCCGCTCGAAGAGCGCCCGCATGTACGCCATTTCGCCGTCCGGGCCCTCGACGTCGGACTTCCCGGGCAACACGCCCGCTCCCATAGTCACAGCCTTGAGCAGCTCCATGACATTCAAGTCCTCCTCCGTAGCCTCCCTCTTAACCGCATAACCCGTCTTCTTCCCATTGCAAAACATAGTCCATACCGGCTCGTCCATGAGCCTCGTCTTGTCTTTGTCCCCTCTCTTCTCGCATTCGAGAGCGATCCTCACCATCCCTGAGCTCATCTCCTTCTGCAGCACGTTGGTTTGCATGGCTAGTTCCACAATGAGGCTGGGGAGAGTCTTAGAGCTTTCCTGTATCGACAGGCTCACCCGGCCCTTCCGGTACCCGAACAGCGTGCCGCTGACTCGGACGCCGGAAGTAACCGTGCGGCTGGCGTCGAGCCTGCCGCCGGGGAGGTGCGGCATTTTGCATGCGGTGGGTGTGATGATGGGGAAGGATCGGAGGACGGATCTGAAGACGCGGAAGACTTTGGTTTTGTGTTTCTTTTTAATGGAGGGCTGGAGGAGGGTCGAGTTTGAGATCGGACTGGGAACTGGAGGCGGTGGCGCCGGAGGTACGGTGGTGGTCTGAGTGGAGGAGGAGGAGGAGGTTGCTGCTACTGCTGACGGACGCTGCTGTTCTCTTGATACAGCTTTTGTTGGCTCCCCCATTAATGGCGTTGGTGATCCGGGAATGGGAGAGTGCCATGAGAGAGCGGGGAAGGAGGGAGAACAGTGAGACAGAGAACAGCCTGAGAGACCGGGATCAGAGAGAAGGCTGGGTCCGATTCAAAAGTTTGTTATCGGATTTGTGGCATTGGTTAGTTTCCTAACCTTAAATTGCGGTTTGTGATCTTATCTATAGCATGGTTTTTTTTTTCTTTTCTTTTGCGAAGAGAGTTTCATTCTATTTTAACTTGTGTGCATGCAAAATACTACTAGCTCATTTAAGAGAATTTCACAAAGCAAGTTACAATAATAGAACAGAAGAAAGAAATTACAAAATGTTAGTCTATTAAGATCGATCTTGAGTCTTGTCACCCATGTAGATAGAGAACTGATCTTACATTAGCTTAACCCCTGCGAGCATCATGTAGTCTATTAAGTCTTGTCACTCTTTGATGATAAATTTGAGTAGAATTCTTGTTCCAAGTATTACAATATAAAACACTCACTGAACCTACGTGCTAGAGTTTTCACTCCTTGTAGCATGTAAGTGAGCAAGAATATAAACAAAATCCACGAAGATTTGTAATTAATTGCCATTATTCTATATATATATATATCTGCTTCCTCCTTCTTAGCTATAGTACTTCAATTTTTTCTTACCCCAGACATTCTGCCCATTTTTTGGCGCTTTAGTTCCGGAATTGTCAAGAAACTCGTTCTATGAGGAGGGTGTTGACTTCCTCTTCATCTTCATCGTGAACACTAGGGCTGACATTGGTAGGTATACCGACTTTATTTATCAATACCATGTATCAACTAACTTATGATTGGTAGGCAAAATCCTCTATCAAAACCAACTGCCAAAGTTGGTATACCGACTTAGTTGGTACGGTTGGTACGGTTGGTAATAAGTCTCTACCAAGTTTAGATTGTGGCCTAAAAAATGAAGTGATAAATATAATTTTTTCACAAATATAATGCCATGATAGTTTTGGTCTGGTGTGTGGTCATATTTTCCATCAGAGCAGTAATGGTTTCGAAATATACCTCTTGCCAAAATTTAAACATTTTATATTTTAATTGTATTTATATCTATAGGATGTTATAAATATAAAACAATACATATGTTATATATTATACATATATTTTAATTGTCTTACATATATTATACATTTTATAGGTTGTTTGTAAGAGGTTAGAAGTTCAATTCTCGTTTCCTACATAGATATGAGTGTATTTTTGCATAATTACACATACATGGTTGGTACGGTATACCGATGGTATGAAAATCTCAATACCAAGTATGAACCATGTTACCAAGACTGGTACGGTATACCGTACCAAGTAAGTCGGTTACAAAATCTTGGGTATACCAACTAAGTTGGTACGGTTGGTACTCGGTTGGTTGGTTTCGACATGACCCAAATTACCAGCCCTAGTGAACACCACCGTAATTGTCCTTTTGTAAATGGCTCTTTTGTGATTCGAAACCACATAGATCAGTGTAGAAGGTTGAGCCACAGAAAATAGACACCATTGAGATTGACTAACAAACACGTAAATTAATAACATCATTATTTATTGAAAGTGATTGGTGAGTATACTAACTTCATCAACATGGCACCAATAATGAAGTGGATGTATCCTTACCAAATACAAATACAATGAAGTAGGGTTCGACTGCTATACACATTTCTATGACATACAACAAGCCGTGAGCCATCTGATCATTTAGCAATTCAAAACTGAAGACGATCGGAGGCTCATGGCTTGATGTATGCTATACACATATGTATAGTAGAAAAGTCTCAATGAAGTAATTGAAAAGAGAAATTTACTGTCACTTAGAAAAAAATATCTATATTGTTGTGTTGTGAAAATAATCAGTTGTGAGTTAAACGTGATGATCTCATGTTAACTAGTCTTAGCGAAAGATTTACTGGCATGGATGCAATCTCAAAACCATTGTATCTACCATTATTAACTGGCAAGCACCTCCTAACTTTTTTGTCAAAATTAACTTTGATGGATTAGTTAGAAGTAACTCAACAGATTGTGGCTTTATAATTCGAGATGTACGTCAATGGAAGACCAGTTTCTACAAGCTTTAGTTAATCGGTTGCAAGTCTTTCAATTAAATTTGATCATGCGTTGGGTTTGAAAGTCTTCTGATTCAAGCTGATCTTGCACTGCATTTAGATAGTCTTAATTGGATGCCTGAAAGAAAAATCAAATTGCTGGTTTACAAATTGAGTTCGTCGAATGAAGGGGATGAACCAAGATGTAATACCCTAGATTTTCATATTATTTTCTTTGTATTATTCTCATAATTAATGAAGGATTATTTATGGAAATTCTTTAGTTTGTGCGAAGTTGAAGTTTCAGGAGTAATTTTTAAGGTGCTTTGACTTTTAAGAGGCCCAAAAGTTGACTTTATTTTTTGTAAGTTATCTTCGAAAACTTCCTTCTTGAAAGTTGTAGAGTTTGTCGATACGAGTTCGTAGACATGTGGCACGCCTGAAACGGAGGTAGTATGAGAAAGTTATAATCAGAGGAAGTTAGTTTCCGGGTTTGGAAATTGTATAAGTAGAAAAATATGGGGTAATTATTTTTGGAAACCTAAACCGGTGACACTTTCTCTCTCCTCCCTCTCCCGACGCTCCCAACCTCTTCCCGCTCTCTTTTTTTCTCCGGCCAAGTTCTCCCTCATCCGGCCACCAAACCGGACGCCACCGGTCTCGTTCGACTCCCACAGCCGCCCTCTCCATTTCTAGAGCAGTCCCGCTCGCCGTCGCGCCGCCTGAAAGCCGCCACGGAGCGGCGGAGCTGCTGCGGTATCGCTAGAAAACTGGTGATTTCGACGGCGTTTTTGGTGAGAGTTAGGTGAGTCTTGCTCCTCTCCTTCCTCTAGTGATGTTTATACGTCTTTGGTGACCTGAAAACCAAGTTTAGGCGCTGGTTTTGCAGGTTTGGTTTTTGTTTCCGGGTTGAAGTTTCGGGGTGTTTTCCGGCCGAACTAGTTAAAACCTCAGGTATTAAAGTTGTTCACCATGCTTCAATCTACAAGTTTCATGTTGTGAGTTTCTCCTAATTCAGAAGTTTTGAGGTGGCGCGTGGGGTTCACTCTCTGCCGCCTGTGGCGGAACGTCCGGCTGAGTTGTGGCCTTAGTTTCCAGTGGTTAGCTAGTCCTTGCTGCTGTGAGCTTATTGAGAGGTAGTATGGCTAGGTTTTGAGCAAGGTTTGCATGTTAGGACTTAGGTTTATTTGTTTTGGCTTGGTTGAGTTTGAGTTTAGGTTTTGAAGATTTTAGGCAGCTCTATTGTGTCGTTGAGTTCAACGACTTTGGGAAGTTGTCCTCCCTTGAGCGAAGGGTTAGGTTAAGGGTATTGTGTTATTCTTTAGTATTTTGGTTTCTAAGGTTTTTAATTGTGTGATTTTAGGTGATTTGTGATTTTGTGATTGGCTTGCCTTCGTTGTGTTGGGGGTTTTGCAGCGGGATTTCTAGGTGAGTAAATCTCACCAAGGTTCATTTTTGAACCAAATTTTATTATGGTCATGTGATGATGATAATGATTATGATGTTAAAATTAATACTATGCTATTAATTGTTTTAAAATATATGAGTTTGATCGCCAATAGCTCATAGGTAAGATAAAACAAGCTTTTCTTATATGTTTATTTTTGAGGTTCTTGTGATCATAATCTATTGATTATTGATAAGTTATTCTTGTGGAATAATATATATTGTTCATATAATTATATCATTGTGAATGATATAATCTTATGATGTGATCTTGTGCTGTTGATGATGATGTTGTGATATTGTGATTGTTGGATAAATAGCCAAACCGGGTTCCAAGTCTTTAATCGGGTGATTGGTTACGGTTAAGATGCTATTTATTATTTTGTGTTTTGATATTAGACAGTCAAACCGGGTTCCAAGCCTTTGGCCGGGTGATTGGTTACGGTTAGGAATAGAGCTCTAGTCTGTCTGTCAGTGTAGGTCATGAGAGATACTTTATGGTATCTGGGACCCATAGATACACAATTTGTTGTTGTAGCTAGGACATGAGATGTATTTATTAAATATCTGGGACTCATGGGTACATTTCTTTGGTAATGTGTTGGATGTGTGGTTTTTTTAATTATTGATCAAATTTCTCTTGTGATATGTTGGATGTGAAAAATGTTATTTTTGAGTTTACTCATACGAGCTTTTTAGCTTACCGGGTTTGTTATTTTACAATCCCGGTGCACCAATTATTGGTGTAGGGGTTAGACCTGCAGGTGAGGATCAACAGGGTTGAGGCGGAGGCTTAGTGGGAGGGTTCTTTTTGGTTTTTACTGTACTCCGTATAGTTTTGTTAATTGGGTTGACAATATTAAACTCATGAGATTGTTCTCATGTTTTTTGTGTTGCAAGTTTATGTAAACAAGGAAGTGTAATATTTAACTCAATGATGAGTTGTATGATATTTACTTTCTGCTTTTGAGTTCTAGATGTTGGGATTGTTGTTGAAACAAGATGAGATATTTATATTTTAAGTTAGATCATGCCAAAAATTTTGAAAATTATCTTTCGAAAATTGGGGTGTGACATAAGAAGTTTTTGATATCGTGTCATTGTGATTTTCTCCGACATGGGGTTGGCGGCAGAAAGCGCGGTGGTGAGGAGGACTGAATCGACGATGTGAGATGAAGGGGAGATCAGGGTGATGGTGATCTATCTAGTTCGAACTGGATCTGGTTCGATTTGGATCTAGGTTGGTCTCCTTACCTTGATTGGTTGCAGTTCACGTAAGGCGGAGCATCTATTGTGTCTGATTACGACGACGACGCACTTTTGGATGGAGGTTGGAGCTATGGGGAGGTTTTAAATATTATATCTATTTAAAATTTTTGGATGGAGGTTGCATCTATTGGGGAGGTTGACCTTGCATATATGCTGGTGGTTTTGGTATATAGTGTTTGGTAGAGTTGTTTCTTCTTGAGATTGGTTGTAAAGAGGAATCGAGTCTTCTGGATAGGGTTTTGAGTAGGTTACATTTGGATCATTTTCAGTTCATGTTCATTGTAATCACTGGTATGTGGGTAGAGAGGAGTGTGGGGACTTATTGTCCACCACCGAAATCTTTCATGGTTGGTTGTTATTATTATATATAAACTTTTACTTTTCTCAAAAAAAAAAAAAAAAAAAACAAATTGAGTAATTAACCATATATACCCTCCTATTCATTAGACCTGTTTTTCACATATTAACCTACGTAAAATCAATCATGCTAGTGATGCTACTTTGTGTAAGTCTCGAGTCATATTATTTGACCGTGACAGAAACATCACCCATATTGACATATACTAATTTCGATATAATCCACGGAGTGCGACGACGTATATATATACTCGCGGGTCCATAAAAAAAGTAAAATCATAACTTTAACTTCTGCTCTTATTTTTTTTTTAATAAATCTGGTGCCGTCCTTAAGCCTCAATTAATAAAACTGTTGAAACTTTGATCCTCTAATTAAATCAAAACCAAAATATCAAACCCGAACTAAACCGAAACCCGAGCTAAATCGACCCAAACGAATGAGTATGCACCAAATAATCTAACTCGTGCTTCAGTTACGCGCGTCAAACTAGCGCGTGCCAGATAACGTAAAGTAGAATATTATTTTCAAACTTCTGACTCGGTTTCGTAGCTTATCTCACCTCCAAATCACCTATAGATGTCAATTTTCCTTGTCTTTTCAGTCCAAGTCCCATCCATCTCAACATCCATTCCCTTTTTCTTTAATCCCAATCAATCTCTGTTCTTCAAACCCAATTCCTCACACACCTTCCTCCCTCAAAACCCATCTCTGTAAATCCCAGTTCACACCAAGAAGATCATGCACAATTTTAGAGATGAACTCACTATAGAAACCTACAGAGTCCCCTGGCTGATATGGATCCAGGTCATAGTGATGGTCCTCCTCCTCCTTCTACTCTACTGCTTCAGCATATTGGTCTTGGATCTCCCAGATGACAACAACACCACCAAGCCTTCTTCTTCTTCCAACTCTCGTTTGGTTTCAAGTCACAACTTCACTTCCACAATTTCTGCAAACCGTTTACAAAACACCCAGGTTTGGATTTTGCCAACCCATGTTTTCTTTTCATCTTTGATTTGTTTGGTTGTTAGGAAAATGTGGAAGAACATAGAAAGAAGTAGTTTCAATCCTTGATGGCTTGGATTTGATGTCTTGTTGGTTTGGTTCGGTTGTGCTTAGTTGAAGTAGATCAGAACGCCAGGAAGTACAATTCATAAAGTATTTTCCTATTTAGATTTCCAGGGGGCAGCACCATTTTGTGGACCTGTTCTTATATTTGTAAGAGTTGTGAGACCCACTCAGCCAAATAGTTATTTGTTACTTTGTTGGGCAATAATTGCGTAATTAGAATTTAGACCTGTTCAAGATTTTTTTATACTTCTGCTTAACAAAAGAAGAAAAGATTGCGTAGAGTGATAAGAGTTTCGGATTGAACACTTCATTGAAGGTTGTTGTGCGGTTAATCGAACAATGACGGACACCTGATGGTCTCTGTTTCTTTTTGTGATGATCATGAAATGTGATATTAACAACCGCATTACCAGTCATTTGGTTTCGTTTTAGTGATCATCTTTTAATTTATTTCTGATAATGCTATTCTGTAAGAGAAAATTTAAACTTCTGTTAAAAAGGTTAATGGTCAACAATGCTTTTTTTTGTTGTGAACTTTGGACCTTCAAATCTATAGGTTAAAAATGAAAACAAGAACAATGTAGGATATAGAAGAAAGAAAATAGGAAATGACCAACCAGAAAGATAAAAACCAACTGAAGCAAACATTTTTTAGATTGAAAAAAAAGTTAAATATATCATGATATGATCAATAGGGCATGTCAGCTTAGCTTTTAGTAGCATGTATTTAGTTCTCTAGATTTTGTATAAATATAGTTTTTTATTTGAGCCACCCTTTGGGAAGTGATGAATGGGCATGTCAAGATGCCCAAAACTCAAAATTTTCAAAGGGGAGGGAAATGCTACTCCCTTTCGTTTGGATTTTAGCAACGAGCAATGGGAATGTCTCAATGTCTCGACATAAGATCTGCACTTTTGAAATATTTTGTTGAGAGGCTTGGTAGGCTTCCCTTGCACATTGGATTTTCTTTGATAAAACTTGGTTGAAGTTTTACTCTGTTTTGCATTTCATATCACTTTCTGTTTCATTTAGTAGTTGTTTTTTTTACCTCTTTCCTTCTAATCCATCCTTGAGGGGGATTTGAATTCGTTGGAATTATGTAATGCTATATGAACCCCATATTTACATTATAGAGCACATCTTTAGTAGATGTGGAACCAGTCTATAAGACGGATCCCACCTCCATTAGAGATTTGGTCCAGAATGTGGTCAGAACATGTGGTTTTCATAGTTTTATTGATTGGAAATGAGGCCAAGATTTTGAATTTGTCCAGACCTCTTTTGTTCTCAACTACCTTCTGCCATTAAATTCGGATATGGAATTTTTGTATCCTATTCCTTCTTCTTCCTTCCTTTCTCTCATATTTGATTAATTGATTGGTGAGGAACATTCTAAATGGATCTTGTTCCTGGTCCGTTTTGATTGCATCGAGTTAGATCATGTTTAGTTGGAGAGATGAAGGAAACAAAATGGAGATCACATAAAATGGACCTTGTTCCTTATTTAACTTCCCTCACAAGACCCACTCTTATGCCATGGTTCTCACGTGCATGTTGTGAGAGTAAGGTTATAGGTATATAATTTTATCTATAAAAAGCTCCTCGAATTTGGAGTGGCTTTTACCTATATGTGCTATAATTTTATCCACCCATTGAGGAATTCTAAGGACAGTTAGGATTGTCATGTTGGTTCAATCTTGTTTGTCTCTATCATATCTGAGTTTCACGTAATATATTTGCTGGCAAGTGAGAGTAAATAGATGTCAGCTAAAATTTGAATTTCTATACGACATAACTCATAGGATGATACCTTTTCAAAAAAAGCTCATAGGATGGGAAGGGAAAATGGTGGTAGTTCTTATTTGAATGGTATGTTTTATGGCATTTGCAACATGCCAATTCTTCTCTTCAATCAGAATTTGATATTCTTTCTGTTCAATTTACTCTTCATTCTGCCTATTGCTTCGCCAATCTCTGATGATAAGAGCTCGTTGTTTATATGCGTACAATTTGAAAGATTGTGAACTGCATGTAATGTTAGTTATTTTAGCATCCTTCATAACACAAATTTCCTGAATTTCTAATATATCTTTTTAATGAGTTAGTGACCACAATGTTCCTTATGATGACTAGTTGAATATGTTTAATTTACTGCCTGCTGTTGTGTTTAGAATCTGTAACATTAATACATATACAAATGAATTTGAGCTCGTAAGATCTTGTCAGGTAGGAGAAAGTATGAAAGGCGAGATAGTACCGAGCACCAGTAGAGTAATGAGAGCAGAGGACATGGTAGAAATGGAGGACTCTGCAACACCCAACATATATCTCCACCCATGCTATTATTTTAGACTTGCGAGGGTTGCATTTCTCAAGTGTCTCGGTTTGGACCCTAGTAGTGAAAATTTATCAACCCCACAGAGAGGGAAGAGAAAAGAAAGCTGATATGAATTCCAGTACTCCCACGGAATGGAGATTTAGCTTTTTCGGGTTTAATGTTACAAGTTGGGGAGGACACTTCTTATGTCCCATGAACTTGAAGCAAAGCTTGCCTACAAAAACTGGTATCGACCTACAAATACAAACCAATTGTGAAGGTTGTGTGGCAGCATGAGAGAGTGTAGGAGTCTAGGAGGCATTACAGATCTGAGTTGAGGCATTACAGAATTTATTGATTCACTCAATTGTAAGCATATATCACATTGATTGTAAATGGTATTTGAGTGATTGTAGGACACCATTGTTTGGGAATAAAATATGGCTGTACTATAAAGAATAGTGATTGATTTTGTTGCCAAAATGAGGAATTCGCACTCTTAACTTGTAATCCACCTTTCTCTCTTTGTTGATTGAAACCTTTGTAAGACTAAATTCAAGCATTAAACAGTGTAGATTGAGAACTACGTGTAAACTAGAATAGCTGCGCGCGCTTTGCCGCGGTGTTTTGTCTATTTATATACTTGAAGAATTAAAGATAAAATGAAGATCAGAAGATAACATTTAGTAACAAAGAACATATATTACAATGAAGCTGGAGTCATTTAGTTCAAAATAACAAGGCTCTAATTGTTAGCAGTAGAAAGCAGAGAGTATAGTGTTGAGCATGATCAAAAAGTTAACTCCAATTTTGATTATACAAAATGCTTTGTCGTTAGCCAAAAATGCAGTCATAACTCTGCATGTTCACAACTTAGATAAGTTGAACAAAAGTTGTATATACACAGTGGGGTTCACATTTAGTTAATCTTCTACTTCTGGTTTTGGTTCTTGCTTGTTGAGGATGATATTGGTTCACTGATTTCCCTGTCACAACAAATTAAATAATTATTAACAGGTAGATTAGAGAAAACGACACTAATAATTAGATGTGAATAAGTACTACTATAGATGTGATTGTTATCAACTTTTGTGGACAAATGGAGATATCTATGCAAAGTTTATGGAAGTTTCACGAGAGCGAGAGAGAACAATGAGATCGACTATGCAAGTTTCAGGAGACCCTAAATCAAAACATCAACCCAAAGCTAGAGCACCTAATATGGAAGCCTAATGAGAGGTCATGACCAAACAAAACATTCAAACAAACTTAAATGAACTCACATGAATTTGCAATGTGCTGTTTTCATAGAATCGTATATGAATACCCAAACTTATACACCAAACCACAAAATTCAAAACAGAATTGAACAAAAACCTTAAAAAGGGTACTGAAATTTGTAAGCTTTACCTTTAATGAGAGAGTCAAAAGCTGATTCAAGAAGGCATTAACTTTATCTTTATACAGATATTGATGTCCCGCAAATTCCTACATAACAAAATACACAATCAAAATCAAAATCAAAATCCAAAAAAAAAACTAACAATGAAAATAAAAGATGTAAAAGAAGATGTAAGATTACATTCAACCATTTTTAGACAAACTCAACCTAGCATGAACAATATCAATAGACCATGATAAATCTCAGATCGGTTACCTTAAAATATCATTTTTCTGTTAATAGTACCCCTCATGAGAACGCGATCAATTTAAACACTAACTTCCGATTAGGATTTGGGAGAATATATTTCCTCAGAAATCCATTCATAACACTAAAGAAGAGCTAGCATGTTACAATTATACACAAACACATTCAAAGATAAACAAAAGAAAGTGTAAATAAAGAAGAGCATCTGAGGTCGAAGAGAGAAACAATAGAATACCATTGATTAAAAAAAACAATAAGGAAAGCAAAATCATGCTTCTAATTCAATTTACGTAGGATATACCAAGTGTATAAAAGCACTGATATCAACATTCAAATTGAGAAATGATACCTTGTGATGGTCTACTGAAAGCTTCAAGTTCAGCAAACCCAACTAAACCCAGCAAATTTCAGAACTCTAATAATGGAGAAGTGAGAAATCATAGCCAAAATAAATCAGAGGCAGCAGAGAGAAAGGGAGAGTCTTACCCAGACCCAGAATAGTTCACAAATTATTAGAGAGCATTCAGATGCGCTATTTTTCTAGAAGCATGAAGATGCACTCTTCTTCTAGATCTGACAAAGTTATGTAATGAGTCTGTCCGAGCTGAGAACCCAGGCAACCAAGCAAGAATCAAAATTCAAGATTGCAAAAGTTAAGTCAAATCCGGCCAGATAAGAATTTGCAAGCCAAACCTTTTGTTATGCGCCTTCGACTCAACTTGCGTTCGCGAGAATTTGATAGAGAATGAGAGTTCGACAGAGCAGAGATATTAATCCCAGCGAGGAGAGAGATCGAATCCAGTTGCAGTATGAGGAGAGCAAATCTTGAGGGAGATAAATAGAGAGATATAAAGAGTGAGAAAGATCTAAAGTTTTTTTTTTTTTTCTTTCCGATGAAGGATCTAAAGAATTTGTGAGAGAGCGAGAGAGAACTATAAACGCAGCTAAATTTAAAAAAAAAAAAAAAAAAGAAGTCTTCGCTATAGGTTAAATTTCTAGGGCACGAGATGGGACGAGATTGTGTTAATCCCGCGGGCCGTCCCGCACATTACACACGAGACGGGATCGGGATAGGCCTTGTGTTTTTTAGAATTGATCCCACCAAGTCCCGTCTCGGATGAGATTGGGATGGGATGGGCCCAATCCCGGCCATCCCGGCTCAATTCTAAAACTGTAAAATAAAATAAAATCTAATGGTTCTAATGACCTGGTTCTATAGCTCTATTATGTAGCTAAAAACTTGCAACCCTAGGATATATATATATATATATATATATATATATATATATATATATGTTCTAGGATATTCCATATGTGTGCCTTGATCTTATGCCATCAGGATATGTAGTTAGAATATGACTATGTATAATTTATCATTACCATATTGGTACTTTGTAATTCCTTATATAAAGAGCTCTTATCAATGAATAAGATGATGATTCTCTATTCTCTTGCTATCTCTCATTTTCTACAGTTTATACTTTATCATGTTATCATGCACTTTGTTCTAATTCTAGAGCCAATAACCCAC
The DNA here is from genome assembly GCA_009720345.1 of Fragaria iinumae. NCBI lineage: Eukaryota > Viridiplantae > Streptophyta > Magnoliopsida > Rosales > Rosaceae > Fragaria > Fragaria iinumae. The sequence continues at coordinate 14,775,765 of CM019117.1, read as the reverse complement.
CATTTGTTTTCCGAAACCCTAAAAAAGCGTTTTTCGGCTCCTATATCCAACCGCCGCCACCGACTGTTTTCCCGGCCGCCGCCTGCCAACGATTCTTGGTTTCCTCCGACTACAATTTTCGACTTCTTCAATTGCTTGAAGTTTCAAAAGGTATGTTTTGAAACCCTAAACTTTTCCAAGTTCAATAACTCGGGGAGGATAAAATCATTTCCTCCCTTCTCCATCTCCATTCTATGCTTGGGATTTTGTGCATGTAGGTAAAAATCCCGGAATTTTATTCACGGGTTAAGAGTGTGTTTGATCACTCTTGTTTCCTCGTCCGGGTTGTGTGTGATCAACCCCGACCTTTCTCCGGATTGTGTTTGATCAATCTGAGGCCTTTTTCGAATTGTGTTTGATCAATTCGCGGCTTTTCCGGATTGTGTGTGATCAATCTGTAAGACAAACCATTAAAAAACATAATTTGTGACCTCTATTGAGTCTCATAACAACTTGGTTTTGTACGCAAGAGCAACGTAACATTCTGCTCATTTGAGTTTTAACGTATTTGATACCTAAGGCGAATCTTCGCTTAGTATCTGTGGAACCTTTCATTGGAAAGGATTAAACCACATGTTTGGACCCCCAGGCAAACAAGCCTAGATGCCGAGATTTCACATCTCATGCGCTCAAAGTCTTTGATGTGCCACATCGACAAAAGCCTTCAATGACAACCTGTGCAAAAAGTAATGACCACAATGTACTGTGGAATGGACTCATGGAGCGTTTCTTGAAACGTCCACCTAAACTCAACAAGTTGAGTTATTAAGTCAAGTGGATTGCTTACCACCTTATTTGACGACATATCGTTGATGATATTCTGTGGCATCCTGATCCATAATCTTTAGCGGATTCGATCATCATCAAGTTCTCTAGGCCCTTCAAGTTGGTTTGGAATTACCAACGAGGCTTAATTTTGATCATCCTAGCAAACGGGAATTGCACATACGCTAATAAGATAAACCTATTGGCCTACGCACATGGGATTGTTCCCTAGTGTGCGGAAAACAATATGAGTCACGACAACGGCAGAAAAAGCAGCGCTAATGTCTAGAAAAGAGGGGCAGGTGCCGCCAGCCTTAATGGCGACACTCCCGGTCTAGACACCAATCTGTCAAAACTACTCACGCTTGCTTAGGACAATGCAACTGTGTAGATCTCTGGATCACTGGTTCAAGATTGTCAAGCTCATCCTCAAATTGTGAATGCATACAAAACGGTACGAAAAATCAATATGAGAACAATAACGTCATCCTCATGATCGCGAATTTCAAAGATTCGGATCCAGCTTTAGCTACCCCTGACGTTGACGTCATCGCCTAGATATTGATTTTCTTTCCAAGCTATATGTAATAAGGCGACGTATCAATGTCCTTTGTTTATTTGAGACCTCGATATATACTCACATTAGCAATAATGAATGTCTTGAGAATTTTTTCGAAGTTATGAAACTATTCTCCTCTTATGGTTCATATTGATTTACAAAAAAGATGTACATTCTTACATTGTCCTTAGCAACATGGCATATTGTGCGATTTTGGTCCCTTCCTTTGAAGGTGACTCATGGCACCGCATCCCCAAGGAGGATCGCCCTCATGTTTTCCAGTTATGTCATCTACCCTATAGCGGATTTTCCATCATCAATTGTTCAACTAGGCTCATCCAAGCTCAGTGTGATGTCTTAGAATTATCCAAAATTAAGGAGATAGTGGTTTCAAGTGTGCCTCGCACTACCGACCTCGCACTACCGACCCTTCACGGACATGTCTGGTCATACTGACTTGGAGTTACTGAAAGCTTTTGATTTTGGATCCCCCTACGCTATTAAACCAATTTCTATCTTGCAAAAGACGTTGAAGACTTATCAAAACCGGACAATCATCATCATGATCAAATCCTCTAGGTCCTCTGAGTTAGTTTATGTTCATGTCAGGGAGCTTTTGCTAACTAGTCATTGAGTTTACGACCTTGGAATGACCAAAAGGACTTGGTTTTGATCATACACACGTCACTTTTGGCTAAGGCAAAAGCCTACACACCACCTGCAAGCTTTACAGCTTCGCACATGCCAATTCTGCGAAAAACAACAATATGTCTCTTCTGGTTCGTTTGAGCTTTGTAAACAGCTCCGGACGAACCAGATAGTGAGCTTTATATCATTGTAAAGCTATACAAGTCTAGTTTCAGAAATTTTGGTGGTTCATCCATATCTATTTTAACGAAGAAGTTATGGCTGTTTTCTTGCGCAAATGTCATTCTACGCGGAAATTTTTATGCACTCTCGGGATTGCAGCTTTTTGTAGCTTATTTTAATCCCTCTAAATGGTTCAAGTAGAACTATTTACTCTCATATCTACTCCATTTTGTAGATATGTCCCATAGAGATATTGAGTGCCTTGCAGATAGTGGAACTACCCACAACATTTTAAGAAACCGGCAACTATCTTTGGATTTTGTGCCTATGTAAATCTTTTGTGACTACAATAATTGAATCATGTCAGTCATTCATGGACACAGTTTAGCTTGAATCTTGATGCCTCATGATACCATGATCAATGTCACAGATGCCTTTTATGCATTGAGAGGGAACCGAACCATGTTGAGCTTTAAAGACATTCCTGCTAATAGTTTTCATTTAAAAACACATTGGGAGAATTGACAAGAGTTCTTTTGTGTATGTCTTCTCATGAATGCGGATTAAAATGCATCTTAGAGAAGTTTATGAGTTAATCTAGTGGACTGTATGTCACTATGATTTGAATATCGAATCTCATGTTATCGTTAAACATGATATTTGGGACACCGACTCATATAGGATTTGGTTTGACCAAATCGGTTATCCTGGAAGATACATAATGGTCCAAATTTTGAGAAATTCTCATGGACATTCATTCTTCCGCTCAAAATGAAGACATTCAGGATCTAGCTTCTCCATGAAGCATGATGGTGACACTATGGTTGAAAATGACGGCACCCTGGGGACATTGACGTCACCCAAACACAACTCCAACTTCCCGGTGGCCGTCCAGTCAATTCCTCAAACAATTGAGGTGCACCGACCTTCCCTGGATGTCTCATTGGCCCCCAGCAATACTTATTGCTCGTTTTGAAAGTCTACTTTTTAGCTAAATTATGACACAAAAGAGAATACTTCATTCTTACATCAAATTATCTAGATCAATACAACCAACTTGCGGACACCTTTTTATGCTTTATGGTGTTGGTTGAAATGTTAACATAACGGTCAAGTGTTACACCATTATCTACTGCTTATGCTGCTTATACTTCTAAGGGCTCACTACCCATTCTTTAAAGAAGTTTATCTGGAGATAAGTTGAAGTGTCTTGTAACCCATGTTCATACGCAATACAATCTCACTGAGGCTACGACCAAGCAACTTTAGCTTGTCGCTTGAACATTATTGATGCGCACCAATCTTTCTATTGCGTCTTGAGGCTATGCAATATTTGCAGGCAGCTTTACTATTCATCTACGACCCACCATCATTGAATATTTTTGTACTACAGCTTGTGACTGCGCATAATGATAGGTCATTTGAGATGAATAAGTTTAGGTTGGATATGAACTTCCACCTATAATTCGCGTATGTAGAAACCTTGTCAGGCGATCTCATTCACCGCTAAATTACGGATTGTTACTTTGATGAGACAATATTGCCACCGTTAGGAGGAGATAAGAACACAAGTTGTTTTGGCCACGATCCTCAGCGCGCGGAGCAGAGGTTTCTAGCAGACAAAGAGATGGGAGTGTTGCGGGCGTGCCACCTCGCGGACGAGGAAAAGTTTGATGAGGGGTGCGCTTGACTTCTTGATCAGGCAGAAAAGGGGGTCACAGGTGCCACCTCAGAGGAGGATTTACGAGCACAAGCGAGTCGATACTCACGGCGGCGCGAGCAGAGCAATCACAGGGAGTTCGGAGAGAAGCGGGGATGCAGAGTCCGGAGAGCTCTGGAGAAAGACCTAGGCGGCAGCGCTTAGGGTTAGGGTTTCGAGGAAGGCTCAAAGGGAACTGGGTTTCAATTTGTGTTTGTTTGAGAGTTGTCTCTGAGTTGTTGTTGTAAATTTGTGTCCTTGAGAGAGCTTTCGACCCCTTTATATAGTGGAGCTTGACTTGCGGCAGAAGAGAGAGATAATCCTACTTCAAGTTGGATTCGGAAAACCTAATAGTACAAGGGCACTGTTTCGTCCATGCGAACCAACCGTCTCGTGACACATGTCCAGTTCGCACACTTCATTCCGCGCCACCAACTGTAGACTCCTATGCGAACTGGAATTAGGAGCATCCTCATCTCGCGGGCTGCTACAGGGTGCTATCTCGCGTACTTCTGTAGCTCGCGTCCGTTTCGCGGGCTATTGCAGCTCGCTAGCCTTAAAAGGGCTTTTTATATTTAATGGGCCACAGGGATTGGACCGAAGCATGTCAAAGACTTGTCAAAGTCTTCAACGCTTGTCGTGGTGCGCGCAGACTCCGCATGTTTGCTGCCTCACGAAGTCTCCTACGCGAGCTAGTTCGCCAGCTCGCCTCGCTTTGCCTATGCGGAGAGTCCATCTCGCCTCGCCTCTCGGACTGGCGATCTCGCCTCGCCTATGAAGACTGTTGAACAGTAATTCCGCGCGAAGTCATTCCGCGCGCGGGCTAAGTAAAGTCAAATTCTCATGCAGTTCGTTCCGCGCGAAGTCGAACTTGGCTCGCGTGGACTTACTGGCAAGCTATCACTTATAAACTTAGAGAAACTCCATCTCGCCGGTATGACATGGTCCAAGAAATAATTATTATTTACATAGACATTTACTGTCCAGTAAAATATTAATTCAGGCGTAAACATTGCCCCCTAGCCTCGAAGTTATGAAATGTCGAGAATGACTGAAGAGGTTTATGTTCATGTTCATGTTTCTCCAAAGCCAATAGTATCAGCTCGGGTCATACATAAAAGGAGTGTGAATCGTAGCGAACTGCTCTATGGCTCGCCTCGGTACCTTAGACTTGCATTTTGAATGTAATCGCCTGCCCTTAGCTCGCATTCGCTTGTCCACTTTTGCGTTCGCGTGCTCTTAGCCCGCGTTCGCCCGCTCTACATTGCTTGTACGGCGAGCAAATGTAGCTCGCATGGATGTATCTAGAGTGGACGTTTGACTTGGTTACAATCCAAAAAAAGCTCTTCGCGAAATCTTAGCAGTGGCGAATCAACCTGGTGATAAACAAGGAATGACAATGGCTAGGTACCTCGCTGCCCCCCCCAGTGCGAACCAAAGAGAGACAAAGAAGTATTTGAATGAAGTTGTTCTTATTTAAGGCCTCTGGAATAGGCCCCAATCTTGTACTGGTCTGTTAATTAGACCACACACGTTTACAAAGGGAGAAACTGATGACATGAGAAACACTTGAATAAAAAATTTTAAAAATATTTAGGGCATCTGGAATAGGCCCCAATCTTGTACTGGTCTGTTAATTAGACCACGCACGTTTTAAAAACTAATTGCATGCTTCTTCCTGGTGTTGCCCCCTAGTGTGAGGTGATGGAGCGTAAGCGCGACGGCGCGTTACACTAATGACAGTGGTCGCGGGATCAGAGGGGGGAGGAGGGTCTGCGCGCTCCCAAACACTAGCGATGTGGCGTTTTAAGAAACGACCATTAATAGGGTTAGGATGGAGCGAACCGTCGAGGTCACGCAAATGGTATGCCCCCTTAGGTAATATGCGATGAATAATAAAGGGTCCCTCCCACCGCGCGGACCATTTCCCACGTCCTTCGGTTTTCTCCCCAAGTGGGAGCACAACCCGCCAGACCGTTTGGCCTTCAGCATAGCTCCGACCTTGAGTGATTTTATCATAAGACCGTGCAACACGCTGCTTCTCGAGGATGAGATTGTTGAAAGCAGTGATGCGATGTTCGTCAAGGTCTTCAAGCTCCTGCCACATTGCCTGGACGTAATCGTCACCGAGCAACTGGTGCTGTTCTTGGACGCGAAGCGAGGCGACGTGGACCTCCAGGGGAAGGACGGCATCATGGCCAAACATGAGAGCATAAGGGGTGGTATCGGTCGGACCGCGCTTGGAGGTACGGTAGGCCCACAAAGTATGGTGAAGTTCTAGATGCCAAACGCGGGGGTTCAACTCTAGCATCTTGCGCAGGATGCCGAGGATAACTTTGTTGCTCGCCTCCGCCTGACCATTGGACTGGGCATAATAAGGGGTTGAATGCAGGAGTTTGACGCCATAACCGGTGAGGAAAGTGACTACAGAATCCGCCATGAAAGCTGCCCCCCGGTCCGTCACGATGCACTCTGGAATACCAAAGCGGGAGATAATGTTGCTGAAAATAAAGTTACGGACCGAGGTCGCGGAGGCAACCTTGAGTGGCTCGGCCTCAACCCACTTGGTAAAGAAATCTGTGGCCACGATAAGGAACTTGTGCTGCTCGGAGGAATGGGGGTGAATGAGACCGATGAAGTCTATCGCCCAACCTCGACATGGCCAGGGTTTGATGATCGGCTGTAACGGAATGTTGGGAATGTGTTGCACTGGTCTGTGAGCCTGGCAATCCTGACATCCTTTGGCGAAAGTAATACAATCTTTGAGAATAGAAGGCCAGTAGTAACCGTGGCGGCGAATCAACCAACACATCTTGGGTCCAGCCTGATGCGAACCACAAACACCGGAATGCAACTCACGCATAAGCCGCTTAGCCTCATTGCCATACACGCAGCGGAAGTCGTTACCGTCCTCGCCGCGCCGGCGAAGTTCACCATTGCGAAGCACAAAGTTGAGGGCGAGAAACCGCATTTGCCTGGAATGGGTGGCGTCATGAGGGTGTTCGAGGTAAGCAATAAACGGTAACCGCCAATCCTCATCAATAGGATCTAAGGCGGCGACGTGGAGATGCTCTGTGTCATATTGCCCCCTAGCAAGAAAAGAAGGAAGTGTACGTCGCTCGACTTTGAGGAGTCGCTCGCGCACTCCATCGCGCAAGCTAAGACCGGATGCGATCTACGCGAGCTCGTTCGCCGCGAAGTTGAACTCGCGTGGGATGTGTTCAATGTGAACATCGTCGAAGCGGTCTAAGACATCAAAAGCTTTTCGTAGGTAAGGTTCAATGGATGAGCTTAAACACTTGAACTTCGCCACAAGTTGGTTGACCACCAGTAAGGAGTCGCCAAAGACTTGAACCTCGCGGACTCCTAAGTCCAACAAGATTTCCAGTCCGATAATGAGCGCCTCGTATTCCGCCTGATTATTGGTACATTTAAAGTCCAGCTGGAAAGAGTAGGAAAAACAGTCTCCTGCAGGGTTCTCGATGGCGATCCCAGCACCGGCAGCGAGGTCAGTACGTGAGCCGTCGAAGTAGAGAGTCCATGGAGAAGAGGAGACTGCAACGACTTCCAACTCGCGGAATGCTGTCAGTTCAGTGGGCGGGTGATGCGCGAGGAAATCTACTATGGCCTGTCCTTTAACTGCCTTCTGCGGAACATATTGCAACGAGAATTCAGACAAGGCCAATATCCATTTACCTATGCGTCCGCGTAGGATAGGGTGGGAAAGCATATATTTGACTAGGTCGGACTGAGCAATCACCACCGTGGTAAAGGCTAACATGTAGTGGCGGAGCTTGCAACCTGCAAAGAAAAGGGCGAGACATAACTTTTCCATTGGGGAGTAGCGCGTCTCGCAATCGGTCAACACCCTGCTAAGATAGTAAACGGCATGTTCCACTCCATTCTCATCGTCTTGTGCCAAGAGTCCGCCAATGGACAAGTCAGCAGCGGCAATGTAGAGTTTAAGCGGAACGCCCGGGCGAGGGGGAACCAAAGCAGGTGGGGTGGCAAGATAATCCTTAATGCGATCGAAGGCCTCCTGGTGTTGTGACTCCCAAACGAACTCGGTTGCCCCCTGGAGCTTTAGAAGAGGCGAAAAAGGCTGAACCTTCCCTACCGCGTTGGAAATGAAACGGCGGAGGAAATTGATTCGCCCGATCAATTGTTGGAGCTCTTTTTTGGTCGTAGGAGGCGAGGCGTTGATGACCACCTGCGCCTTGTCTTTGGGGATCTCAATACCTCTTTGATGGATGAGAAAACCAAGGAAGTCGCCTGCCTCCGTGAAGAAAACACATTTGGCGGGGTTCATCTTCAGGTGGTGTTTCCGCATCCGCGTGAAAACCTGTCGCACTGGGCGAAAGTAATAAGGGTTTCTCTGCAGTTCCCACGTCAACTTGGAATGTGGAATCGCGGACCCGAGGCGGTGTGTCGTCCAAGGCAGCGAGAGCTAACTGAATAACTTCCTCCTCGGCATTGGTATAGTCCACTATCTCGTCTACGTACTCCATAGTGGCGACTCGGTCATAGGCTTCGCGTTCCGCCCAATATGAGAGTAGTCTCTCACACAAGGACTCGCCAGCCTCGCGCGCTTCTTCTGAGGACGTACTAATCATAAGATGGTTGGAGGGGGTCTGCAATGGTGTGGGGACGTTGTAAGTCGTCCCTCGCCTGAGTGAGTCCCCATCTTGTCAAGTTAGAGGCAGTAACCCCATATGGGCGGCCTTAAGAATCAACGCCTTGGACATCCAAAGGACCCAAATCAGTATTGTAGTAGCGGGCGTCGTTGAAGTTGGCGGAAATGGAGAAGGGACGCGGGTCCGCTTGGATGAGGACCGTCTCGCGTTTCTCTGTATCCCAAATCAAGAGTTCTTGGTGCATGGAGGAAGGCACACAAAAACTTCTATGTATCCAGTCGCGGCCTAGGATCATGTTGTAGGATGAAGCACACTCGGCGACGAAGAAGGTGTAAACCCTTGAAGCCGGGCCCACCTTGACCCGTAAGAACAACAAACCTAAAGTCCTGGAGACTTGTCCGGTGAAGTTCTTGACTGTCAAGGACGTAGTCTGGATCATCGAGCGTGGGATACCCAAGAGTCTCATGGTGCGGGTGGTGACGACATTCACTGCCACCCCTGTGTCGACCATGATTTTGTTTATCATGATCCCTTCAACTTCAGCCGTGATATACAATGGCCTCATGTGAGTGGCCATATCCAGAGTCGGAGTGGAGAAGGTCATAGTCGGCATGCGTGTGACGCTGCTCGTAGCTTCCACTGGTGGAGCGTTCACAGGTTCCGCCAGGACTGGACCCATCTCGCTGCTGCAAGGGGGCGATATGTCGCATACACTCTTACTATTGTCTGGAATATCTGCCGCGTTGCATGTTGTATTTGACGGGAGAGCGTATCTCTCAGATATGAAGAAAACCATTCCGACCTGAAAAGAGAATTGCTCGTGGACTGGGATTAGTGGAGTCTCAATGGGTCCATTGTCTCCTTCGAGCACAGCAAACGCGCTCTCCGCCGGGTTGACTTCTTCACGTTCTGGCCATGCAGAGACTTCGAGCATATTGCAGGTGAATGATTCACCCTGCCCTTCCGCTTGGTCGTCGCCCAGGTCGATTCGAGGCTCGGAATGAGTCTCCTCGTTCAATGAATTCTCACGGAAGCATTGGGCCATGAGCTCAGCGAGGTTAGGGCTGGAGGTGCTACTTTCGACCCCTGGCGAGACGTTGCCCTCTGGCTGCCGTGGTCGCCATACGAGTTTGGTCGAAGGCTGTTTGTCCGCGGCTGAAAGCTTATCCGCGGCTAGTGGGGCTCTGGCGTTGTCCACTGCCCTAGGAGGAAGGACTGAGACCTGAGGCTCCTGTGTGGACTGAGGATGGGTCGGACCCGGTCGTGATAGCTCCTTTTTAACCTCAGGTGCCTGGCGAATAGGCTTCGGAGGATGTGATGACCGAAGCAGCTCGCGCCTTGGCTCTGGCCTTGATGCGGTGGATAGCCTTCGCTTCGCCGGGGAAGACGGTTCTCGTCTTCTTTCAGCTTCTGGTGACTGCCTACGTCTTGGTGGAGGTGACAGATTTCTTCGTCGCTCAGCCTCTGGCGTTTGCCTTCGAACAGTTCGTTTTGCTGGAGAGGACGGTTCTCGTCTTCTCTCAGGTTCTGATGAAGGCTTGTGCCGGGAGAACTGTGGCTCCCTTCTTCTTGCTGGCTCTGGAGATGATCTGCGCCTCGTGGGGCGCGGATCCTGTCTTGGTGGTACGGTGAGGCGACAGAAGACATTCGCCTTTGGAGCGGGGTCGTTTGCTGCCCGCGCACAGACACGTGGAGGCGTGACGGGTGGCCTTTGGAGTAGAGCGCGTAAGCCCTCAGCTTCTCTCCACATTCTCTCGGGTGTCTGCACAAGCTGCGAGGGTCGGATGATGCCATCATCAGCCGCTCGCAAGGCACGCAGTATGCTGCCGTATTTCTTCTGTATCTTCCGCTTCTTGGATCTGCTGATGGTAACCGATTTTCCCCCTTGCTGTGTGTACCAAATCCCTTCCTTGATTGCTGATTTGGATGTCAGAGGAATGTAGGGGTCAGTCAAGATACCTCGCCTGGGGCTTGAAGCCTCGCTATCTTGGCGTTCATTGCCGGAGTCGGAGATGTCCATCTCGCTTGAAGCTGGAGAGGAAGGCACATCTTTTGTCCAGTGTGTCTGAACGAAGGTTTCGAGGTGCTTGATCCTCTGTTCCAGCTCCTCGCGAGTCCTGGGACTCATGGGTTGATAGTTGTCAACTGGAGACGGTATATCGTCTTGCATGGTAGCTTTGCCTTTATCCTTTCTTGAAAGGCGATCGGGCTGTGGTCTGGCGGCTACCTCCCTTGCCGGGTAGTGGTTCCCACCTTGGTTCGCCAGAACGGTGTAGTCATTCGCCGGTCTCTTACGGTTTCGACCTGGCGGGTCGCGTTGGCCCGCGTTTGGAGACAAGTCCAAAGTGATCGCGCGCTGGCCGACGCGAGGCCAGGCGATGTTAGCAACTGTGATCATGAAGCCGCCTTTGTCCTCGAAGCGAATATACTTGAGGTCTAACCAGTCCTGGACTTGCTCGCGGAGCTGGTAACAGTCGCGAGTTCTGTGCCCTTAACTGTCATGGAGTTTGCAGTGGACATGGCCCTCCTTGTATTCAACATAGGGCAAGGCCCTTGACACAGTGACTAGTCCGCCGCCAATAAGATCGTTTAGGACCTCATGCGCGAGGTTGACGTTGTAAGTGTACCGGCGAGATGGCTGACGTGTGTCATCATTACCATCCTCTCGGTCTCGCTTAAGTACCCGGCGCGGACTATCATCCTTTGGATGTTCGGCTAGGTCTAAGGTAGTTCGCCGCTCGCCTGGCTTTGGTGCGCGGTGACGGCTGTTCTCCCTTGGTTGGTCGGCCCAATTCACCTCGACCATACCAACCATGGCGGGGAAAGGATCCACGACCACCAGAGAAGCTGTGCTTCTTGGCGTCTTCATTTTCAGGGCGCCCGAATTCAACCAAGTCTGCAGTTGGTCGCGGAGTTTGACACAGTCCTTGGTGTCGTGATTGTAAGCATTGTGGAAACTGCAATACTTCTTGTCCTTTAGCTCTTCCTTGGATGGGATCTTATGGTCCAAGCGCACGTAGCTCGCCTCGATCAAGTCATTAAGACAAGATGGGCGTTTTTTGCATCATACGTGTAGGACTCGTATTCGGGCTTAGTCCATGCAAAGGACTGAATGGTGATTGGCTCGCGGGTTATCTTGAGATTCTTCAGTTTGTGAGCCAAAGGTTTTCCGGTCAGTTCGACTGCTCCGACGTCGTCAACATACCCCTGCGCGGCCTCATTCTCCTCCTGCCTTTGGTAGTAAGGGTCGAACGTGGAGGATTAGAGGTTTAACGCCCCGACTATCCTGTTCCTCCCCGGTACGTACGTCCCTTTGGAGGCATTCGCCTTCTCGTCCATCTCGTTGAGGATCAGTTCATAGCTGCCGACCTTGTTGATGAGGTCGCCCATAGACATGAATCGTTCCCCATGGTGCTTCAGCCGCTGGCGGTGTTCGAGACCACGGACAGCCAACTTAATGGCTTCCTGCTCGGGTAGGAGAAAGTCGCACTTGGCTTGTTGGATCTTGAACCGCTGAAGGAAGGAGACTCCTGACTCCATGCTCTGCTGAATCATCTGAGTGAGGGAGTCAAGGCCGACCTCTGGCTCAATGGTACCGTAGGTCTCCCGGAACATCTTCTCCATGGTTGGCCAGTCCGCAATAGATCCTGGCTTCAACCTGGAGTACCAAGTAAATGCAGCTCCGGACAGAGAGGTCCCGAAGAGCTTGAGCTTGAGAATGTCATTGTTCCCGTACTGGCCGCACTGGACTTTGAAGCGGGCCATGTGGGTTGCTGCGTCTTCCCTTGTTTCGCCGGAGAAGGTAGTGAACACTACGTTCTTGAACCCGTGCGGGAAGGGGTATTGCGCCACGCTATCTGGATAGGGGTCGCGATATTGCAAGTTAGCATCACCGTGTCCGGTTTGCTCCTTGACAATGGAGGAGATAAGCTGGCGCCAGTCGGCTGTAGTCACGAGCGTGGATTCTGCCCCTTCCCCATGGTTTGGCCATGCAGGGAAACTGACGACCTGTCTGCCGTTCTTGGGAGTAAGGCTGGAATGAACGAGAAGCGGGTCATCGGGTGTCATGTTTCCTTGACGCAGAGAACCATTCAGCCCTCTGGGGGAAGCAAACGAGCCATGCAGGAGTGGGCTCTTTGACGTTCCTGCCTCTAGCACGAACTGCGGGGACTTCGGAGTCCCGACCTTAGGGTTTCCCCTGGCGCGTTCATTGGGAGGAATATACTTGGCTGTCCCATCGCTCGACTGGGCCGGTAGGGTTTAGAGCAGGGTTTTTTGGCGCTTGTGCCCTCATCCAGTCCTCGACTTCAAGGACCCGTAGGTTCAGCCGGTCCTGTTTGTCTTTGAACTCGTCTAGCTTTTCTAGACTGTTCTTACTTCCGAAAAAGGAAGCGTTCTGCTGGTCGTGCAGCTTGGTATCGTGCTCGTCCAGGCGGCGGGTCTGCTCATCTACTGTCACGCGAGTGAGCGACAAGACCTCTGCATGTTGCTTCACGGTCTCCGCGCCTTGTTTCACGGTCTCTGTGTTCTGATCCAGCTCCAAGCGGATCTGTTGAAGGCTTCCTTCGACCAAGCCTTTGGTTTCCCTTGTCTCACTAACAAACTGGTTGAAGTCCTCAGTGAGTACGGTAAGGTTGTGCTGGTCCGCTTCCCAAAGGGTCTTGTCCCTTGTGACCTGTTCAGCAAGGCCGTCAACCTTCCCAGCAAGGTCGGTGATACTTTGTTGAGTAGCCAAACCTTGACTCGTCAACTGCTCGAGCATCTGAGAGATTCGCTCCATGGACGGAGCGGAACCTGTGTCTTGGGTCAGCTGAGAGCCTACCATGGCGGTCTCGCTAAAGTCCGGATTACCAAACTGAGCAAGGACCTGCTCTTGGGTGAGGGATCGGCAAGCCGCACTATTATGGGGCTTGTACTGTAGCGATCTGTGCTTGAGACAAGAAAGTTGGGGCTTTCGGTACGGCGCTTCCTCCGGCTTCCCAATGTTGTAGTTGCTTGTACTCCCTGTCCCACTGGGCGTGCCAATGTTTTGGCCACGATCCTCAGCGCGCGGAGCAGAGGTTTCTAGCAGACAAAGAGATGGGAGTGTTGCGGGCGTGCCACCTCGCGGACGAGGAAAAGTTTGATGGGGGGTGCGCTTGACTTCTTGATCAGGCAGAAAGGGGGGTCACAGGTGCCACCTCAGAGGAGGATTTACGAACACAAGCGAGTCGATACTCACGGCGGCGCGAGCAGAGCAATCACAGGGAGTTCGGAGAGAAGCGGGGATGCAGAGTCTGGAGAGCTCTGGAGAAAGACCTAGGCGGCGGCGCCTAGGGTTAGGGTTTCGAGGAAGGCTCGAAGGGAACTGGGTTTCAGTTTGTGTTTGTTTGAGAGTTGTCTCTGAGTTGTTGTTGTAAAGTTGTGTCCTTGAGAGAGCTTTCGACCCCTTTATATAGTGGAGCTTGACTTGCGGCAGGAGAGATAATCCTACTTCAAGTTGGATTCGGAAAACCTAATAGTACAAGGGCACTATTTCGTCCATGCGAACCAACCGTCTTGTGACACATGTCCAGTTCGCACACTTCATTCCGCGCCACCAACTGTAGACTCCTATGCGAACTGGAATTAGGAGCATCCTCATCTCGCGGGCTGCTACAGGGTGCTATCTTGCGTACTTCTGTAGCTCGCGTCCGTTTCGCGGGCTATTGCAGCTCGCGAGCCTTAAAAGGGCTTTTTATATTTAATGGGCCACAGGGATTGGACCGAAGCATGTCAAAGACTTGTCAAAGTCTTCAACGTTTGTCGTGGTGCGCGCGGACTCCGCATGTTTGCTGCCTCGCGAAGTCTCCTACGCGAGCTAGTTCGCCAGCTCGCCTCGCTTTGCCTACGCGGAGAGTCCATCTCGCCTCTCTTCGCGGACTGGCGATCTCACCTCGCCTATGCAGACTGTTGAACAGTCATTCCGCGCGAAGTCATTCCGCGCGCGGGCTAAGTAAAGTCAAATTCTCATGCAGTTCGTTCCGCGCGAAGTCTAACTTGGCTCGCGTGGACTTACTGGCGAGCTATCACTTATAAACTTAGAGAAACTCCATCTCGCCGGTATGACATGGTCCAAGAAATAATTATTATTTACATAGACATTTACTGTCCAGTAAAATATTAATTCAGGCGTAAACACAAGTGTTCAAGTGGAACGACGTGAATTGTCGTGGTTTGTCCCCACTAAGTCTCATCTTCATCCAAAATGCTTATAGTGTTAAAGTGATGAGACCACAGGCTGCAAATATGTGTACAAGGATTGATGTCCTATCGAGAGGGCATGGCGTGACCAAAAGAAGTTTGTCTTGGCGCCATCACTATAGATGGTGAAATGGTGATGCCATATAGTGGCAAAATTGGTGTCACAAGGCCGTGTGGCTCCTCAAAAGGAGAGAGGTCCTTAGGTTCGATACTTTCTCGCACTAAGAAGAAAGAGAGTTTGGCACAATCTGTCTCATGAAGTCTGAATTGTGATTATCATTGAGGGACGCCTCAATGTCAAATCCAATCCATATAGAGATCTCTAAAAGTATTGCACAAGTGGACATGAGGATGTAGAATAATGAGTCTACTATCGAACCACCTTTCGTTGATGGATATCAACTTAGTTGATTGGCCTAATGGAAAGATGCGATCCAACATTAACAAAGAGATAGGTCCTTGGGCAGGTGATGCCGACACCGCAAGCTAAACCCTATCAACTATGCCTTTGTTAGATAGCGTAATGAGAACAAGAGCTTAGACTCACCTTATGGCGCAAGGTCTCTCACTAACACGCACCGTGGTCGACTACGATGAGATATATATGCTCTCGTAATGGATGTCATTGAACTCCACTACTTTTTGCGTTTGGTAGTTTCCGAAGAACTGAACATGCAGCCTATGAATGTTGTCATAATAACATCTCTACGGGATCAGAGATATACATGAAGGTCTTAAACGGACTTCATTCATCCGAATCAAGTGGCTCCAGACCATAGGAGCACACGTTTGCTAAAGGTATTGAAACGCACATGGACTCTAATTGATTTGAAATGGATATGGTGAATTATGCCTTTGCGTGTTAATTATGTATTTACATGGACTCTTGATGGATCAAGAGATGCCAATATGTATCAACATCCGAAGTTAGAATGAAAAAGATCTTGGGAAGACATGGTCTCGATAAGGCACTCGATGACTGTATTGATGATGATTTTCCATCAATTGGCTTAGGCGCTCTAACGAAAGTGAGGCCTACATATACCCCATGATTAGTCAAAGTCTTTACTCTAAAGAGAGATCTGTTGTTTTGTCTAAAGAAATATGACAAATATGTGTTAAGAGATGGAGTTCCCATCTAAGTACAATATGACACATCAATGTACTTGACACGATAAGAGAGACTTGACATCTCATTTGCTATGAAAAGTTGTAAAGCTAAGTGTAGCTATGTGCCCACGCAATGTTATTGTAATGGCAGTAACTCGTTTTTTAATACTTAATGGTATGAAAGGTTGAGGCTTATTCTATCCATACATAAGAAAGACACATCAAAAGCGTAATTAGAATCTGCCAAGTTTCGTAGGTCAACTTCCACGACACTTACAGGAAATCTCACTTCCTAGAAAATAGTGAAATTAGTACCATTAGAAATGTATATGTGTCTACGTTCCAGGGACATCAACCATTTGATCATACCTATCATAATTAGTGAGTTATGGCCATTTTCGTAAAATATGATGGATATGTCCGAGAATCTGATTTTGCCAAAATAGTCAAGTTTGACGGGACTTTGTGAACAGCTCCTGTTGAACCAGAATGTGTGTAATATACGGTTGGAAACCTAAATGAGTCTAGTTTCCAAAACCGTTTACGGTTTGTTCATATGTATTTCCTAGAGGAAGTTACAGCTGTTCTAATAACTAAAGGTCATGCTGCGCGGAAATCTGATTTCCTACACAAACTTATGTTTTAAGTTCAGAAGCGGTCTTCTCCTCAAGATCGAAGTGTAAAATATCGTGTTTGAGGACAATACGGCATGATCTAGTTAATCATTGCCCAATGCCACATTTGAGGACATATTAAAGAGCATTGACATGTTAAGTTATTGAAATTTCCGTGATTAGTAAGAATCAGGAAAAGCCCTATGATTGATGTAAAGATCCGGGGGAGGTGCGAACTTCAGGGGGAGTCTAGCACATACATGTCACTATCAAATGTGAAGGGTGCGTTGTACTCCTTTTCTCTTACGATCAAAGTTTAGTTTTTCTCCCACAGGGTTTTTGTTCCTTGACGAGGTTTTTAACGAGGCGACATATCAGTACCACCGGCATACCGGCGCGCGGCACAAGGGGGAGTGTTCTAGGATATTTCTGATGTATGCCTTGGCCTTATGCCATCAGGATATGTAGTTAGAATAAGACTATGTATTCTTTAGGACTAATTTTAGTTTACCACCATCAACTTTAGGTCGATCAACATGTTAGTCCATTTTCTTTCAATTTCATCAAAAACACTCCTAAACTTTTAATTTTCATTAGCCGTGTCCAAACATCCGTTTTTCATCCAATTCTCCCGTCATGTAATGATTTGCATTAAGAATAAAACCAAATTTGAAGTCACTGAGCCCACAGAAAAAGGGAAAAATAGACAAATTGCATTCAATCCCACCAAAATCATTAAGGTTAGGGGGTTGTGATGGGTACGGAGATGTGTATCGATATGGGAGAAAATGGTCAGAAAGTTTTTTTTTTTTTCAAAATTTGACTTTCTTCTTGATGCTACGTCATCACTTAATGGAGGAATTGGATGGAGAATAGAGGTTTGCACACGGCTGATGAAAATTGGGAGTTGAGGAGTGTTTTTGATGAAATTGAAAGAAGAAGGACTAACATGATGATCGACCTAAAGTTGATAGGGGTAAACTGAAATTAGTCTTATTCTTTATCATTATCATATTAGTACTTTGTAATTTTCTATATAAAGGGCTTTTGTAATTTTCTATATAAAAGGCTTCTATCAATGAATAAGATGATAATTCTCTATTTTCTTGCTATCTCTCATTCTCTATTATTGTGTGTGTGTGTGTGTGTGTGTGATAGCATTGTCTTTAAAGTTTAAACACCAGGTCGTATGTGTCTCACTGTCTCAAGAAAATGCAGCAAGAATAACAAGTAATAGCTACTGTTTTAGGATCAAAAACAACTTAAATAGACCTGTTATATTCAGCATGGTAGCTAATAAGGTATAACCAAAATCCCAGACACAATAGTACTTCCTGTCAGCATGGTAGCTAATATGGTCCTATAACCAAAAACTATAGGCCAACTTGATAATAGTTTCTTGCCATTATAAGTTTTCTTTGAATGTCTAACATACACCCCTACTCTTTTCAATAAAAAAAACATACACCACTACTTGTAGAGCAACAATAGTAAAATCTCACACAACACATAAGGTAGTAGATAATGATCTATGTATTACCAAGGGATCCATTACCAAGACTGTTTCTACCTGTCCCGAGGTCAAGGGATGGGAGGTCGAATTCTTGGAACCGAGTCTTGCACCTGCACAAGTAGCGATGCGTCAGGAGTCGGGACTGGGGTGGCCCAGTCTTCGACTCTCCGATGCTTAAGTTAGCGCTTAGTTGCTACTTGCTGAGTACGGGAGTGTTTAGAAGGAGTTTTGTGGACTTACCTCTTTTGGGAGTTTGTGCCTGTTTTATAGGCCGATGTTAGGCGTTGCGGCCTCAGTCTTCGATGTGGGACTGTTTGTGGTCCTCTGCGGCACCTCCCCTTTGGGGGGTGTTTTGCCGCTGGAGAGCGGATCTGGCAGGTGGATTGTTGTCGGACCTTCGCCCTCTGGGTACCCGTGAAGGGCTCGCCGGTGCTGTCTTACCCGGAATGATCTCCGGCGACCGGGTAATTGTGTCACATTCTCGGCTTAGCCAGGTATTTTGGCTATGTACTAACAAAGACCATACCTAACAAACATCATGTAATTAGACTTTTAGGGTTCAAAAACGAACCGTTGTGATGAAAAGGTCAAAAAATCAATATTGAACAACTACATGGACGTTGTGGCAAGGTCGATCGAGTGACGTAGCATGAACTCGTTATGTTTTGGTTGATAACTCTCATCAGTATCATGTTCACTTTTCAAGTACCGACTCACTAGTTTGTGGCTTATAGGTTTAAGGGGGTCTTCAAATTCGCATTCGTCAAGGGGCTAATTTCGCTTTATACTATCGTAATACAACGAACTTTGAGTCTTACTAACTTGTCAACATATCGTTACCACAGATAAAAAAGAAAAAAAAAAACAAATCAACAGAGAATGAAAAATAAAATTAGTCTCGAAGTGCATTACCACTGTGGCATATATGGCGGGTGTCCCTTAAATAACCACTGCACTTCCAGACCACCGATCAAACATCAAACAACAAAACAATATATCACACCTGAGAATTAGTAGCTGCAAACCTGCAAAGAGTACAAGGCAGATCGAGCAAGTTCTACAATATGAAAGCTTCATCATCAAGTTCTACAATATGAAAGCTCCATCATCATCAGCTGAAGATCAGGATCAGCACAGAGAAGAACGACACAAGATCAGCACAAAGAAACTCATCAAGCCTTGCATCAACTGTCTGGGACTCGATGACTACTCCACCGTTCAATACGATCATATAGTTTTAATGTCTGATCCTCCTCCTCCTCCTGTGATTGAACGAGAAATGAAATGCAGCGTAAGATTTCACCCCCTTCCTTGTAACAACAATTCTGGGAGAGTGTAAATATTTTCAGGTCCATAATATCTTGAATTTGAACCTTTTTTTTTTTTGGGATTTTCATATACACCCAATTTTGAAGAGTTGTTTTAAATAAAACCCACTTAATATTTTTTTCTGATAGACATCTAAAATGTATCAATTATGATACATATTATGTCTTATTTTTTCTAAATTTTACATAATTGCCACAATTCAACTATAACATATAAACATAATAAATAAGCTTAATTGATGTTGTCTTAAATACATTGATTATGAGTTTTTCTTCTAACACTAACATTTTTCAATCAATTTGCAAGAATCATGCAGTTTTCTTTACTTTTATGAAAAAATATAGGTGAAATAAATAAATTCTATGATCTATACATCAGGTAAAATATAATATAAATAAGATATCTGATTATTAAAGTAAAAGGAATAAATTTTATTGTGTTACCGTAAGCCCTAAACCCTAAACCCTATACCCTAAACCCTATACCTTAACCCTATACCCTAAACCCAATTTTAAGTTTCTTCTTTGTAGGTATATTATCATATCATGTCCTACTTAATAGGTACATTAGAAATGTAAATGTTCTCTCGATCAGGATGAGAAATGATATAATAATATACCTAAAAAGAAAAAAATTAATCAAAGAACAAGAACGTGTACCTTACAATTAGACATTTTTCGACTATATATGTAGAAAGACACCAAATGTGAGCTTAAGAATGAAAATAATCATTCTATTACAAATGACATACTTCTATATATAACATATATACACTCAAGTTAGTAACAACAAGGTAAGAAATTAAAGAATGTAATTGATTATGATAAAGTTAAATCCAGCTAAATTTTAGCTCAGTATTTGAGTTTCAAATTGATGTTAAAATTGAGAAAGATACCAAATTTAGCTTTATATCGCCTGAAGGGCAAATCAGAGAAACTAAAAAATGAAGAAAACTATTAATTATAGACATATACTGTCACGCCCCGACTCTTAAATTTTTACCTTATTTACTAGCATGGTGTTAATAAGAATTTTACCGTCTTCGTCATTGGATTTTTAGTCCTAAGGTCCCTAGAGGTGTGTTGAGGGACGAATATTTCAAAAGAATTATTCGTAGGAGAAAAATGTGACGACGGTAAAATGGTAAATTTTAGCTAATAAAAGGTAATTTTTATTGTGGTATTATTTTGGGGTGTTGAATTTTGGATTGGGTATATGGTGGAGTTGGTGGACCGGGTGGCCTAAAGGCCCAAATCAGTTTCTCTTTACTTTCTCTCTCTTCCTCCCGATTCTCTCTCCCCGAGCCTCCCTGCCGGAAAAGTTTCCCGAGCCCGACCGCCGCCGTCCGGCCGCCCTAGACCGCCGCACCGGTCCCAATCGATCGGTCTCCAACCCAGCTTCCGTTCTAGACCGGTGGCAACCGCCCTAGCGCCGCCGTGAAGGAGAAAACAACCCCGAAAGCTCCGATTGCCGGATTGGTTTTCTCGCCGGAACTCCCTCCTCCGGCCGCCATAGCTGGCGATCCTTGACTCAAAAGGAAGCCCTCCTCCCGTGCTCCAATCCCTCCAAAGGATTCACTCCCTCTCGAGCTAGGTAAGGAGAAATCGGTAAAGGAAATTCTAGGGTTTTTATTGTTGTTTTCGTTCGATTGACTTGGTTAGGCTTAGAATTGGAGTTGGTGCTAGTTACGAATGTTGTAGAGGAGGTTGAGAGGAAGGTGCTGCTAAATTTTGGTGGGCATTGGAGGTCGCCGAAGCTAGTCGCCGGCCGCCGCCGTGCCGCGGCTGAAAAAATTGTTTTTGGTGGAGATTTTTTTGAGGAGTTTAATGGATTGAGTTTTAGAATTTTTGGAGGAGTTTTGGATAGGTTTGGAGATTGTTAAGTTTGTATTTTTGGCAGATTAATAAGTTAAAAATCCGGCCATTGGATTGTTTATGGTTAGGAAGGTAGAAGGTGCTTTTGAGGATGTCGGAAAAAATTGTGGAGCTTTATAGCTGGCAGTGAAGTAAAGATTTAGGGCGATAGGCATGGTTGAGCGCGAGAAGCTCATATTTAATTATGCCTATTTTCTTTAAGCGTCGGTGTTTTATTTAAAGATTTATTTATGTTTTGGAACAAGACGTGAGGAGGCCCGAGCGGAAGAAACCTCCGACCGACATCAGACTTAGGCCTAATTTGTGAGTGGATCTTTGTTTTAAATAATGTGCTTTAAATGTTTTATTGTTGAATAATTTCTTTTGTTGGAATTTATCCTGAATTGAGAATTTCGGTGTTTATACTCATTTATTGACGTTTATGAGAATAATATGTATATAAGTAAACGCTAGCTAGCAATACGTGATTTCCCCCCATAATGAGGAAAAATGTCATTATGGGGTGACGTGGGCGTTAGACGCCAGCGTCGTAGCCTTGTACGACTTCTTATTTTTCGTATTCATTCATAGACTCGTACAAGGAGTAAGCACGTGTATATATATATATATATATATCCACTCTTGCGATTCCCTCATAATGAGGAAAAATACCATTATGGGGTGACGTGAGCTGTAGACTCGAGCGTAGTAGCCTTGTATGAATTTCTGTTTTTCTTTTATTCCTTCAAAGAAATCATACAAGGAGTAGATGAGTGCATATACATACTGATATATTTAATTTTAGCCTGAGAGACTGTATTTGTTTAAGTTTTGGAGACTAGCCGGAACTAGTCGTGTCCTTGAAAGTTTTCTTGAGGAAATATTTGTTTGGCGAGATTACTTTTGTCCACTCACTCTGACGTAATTAAATATTTTCCCCTGGGTTTTTCCTTCGTTTTTAAATGCCCAGTCTGCAGAGTTCGGGTGGGGTCTAGAAGGAGGCGACGAGGCATAGTCACCCACATTTCTGCTACTGTTCGCCAATAGGTTATCCGTTTAACCCATTAGGATTCTTTTATCAGCTTCCGTTGTCTTTCTTGTAGTAGCTCTGAATACTTTCGGAAAAATAATTGTGTATTATTTTATTCAGTTAATTGGATTGAGTTGAATCTTGATATTTTGGTTAAGAAGGTGTTCTATATTTTTCCGGGTTAGAGTTGTCCATTTTCAAGGGAGGTTTGGTCCCCGCATGACTTACCTCGGGTTTCAGGGTGAAATTCGGGGTGGATCTTGACATATGCTCTATATAGTAAGTTTGCTTATGTGGAATGGGTGTAAAATGAAAGAAAAATATGTATGGGTTTATCTTAAAAGAGATCTAGTATTTTAGGTTTTTATCTAATTTTCTCTTTTTTTTTTTGTCAATCTGGAATTTGAACTTTAGTAAGTACTTGGTTTTCAGGTTTTGGGCTGGCCTAGCTTCCAATAGATGTCATTAACTTTGCTAATGCTGCAGGAAGATGAGGGCACGACCTCAAGTACAGGGAGAGAGAGTTAAGAACAAGGGTGAAAAAAAACAATCTGTAAGCTCTGGTTATGGTGTACAGATTAATTAACTAATATAAGCTTCAATCTAGCTAATCAACTAGTTTACCGTTCCCAAAGTTCATCCATAGCCTTGTTACTGCCTAAGTGGAACACTTGTCTTATAACATGCATATCTTAGAATATCTAAATTTATGAAATTTAAGGATGTAAATCTTACTAACATCATAAATGAAAATCTGTATCGGTAAGTAAATAAACAAACCTCGTAGCACCACTTTGAGTTTGAGATCTCTCGCTCAAAGCTTCTCGAACATTTCTTTTTCAAGAATGAAAGCTTCGTGAACCTTAACTATAAGATCATGCGCAGAAAAACGTTTTAATTCTCAATCATTCTTGGACTTTAGTATTTATGGGTGGATTAGATAATAACTTCTAAGTATTTTATTTTTAACTCTAGAAATTAAATCTAATATTATACATATATGCATATATACACACACAAGCAGTGTAAGTGACTCGGCACTTATTAATTAAGTGATTTCATCTCTCGGTACTTGTTGTCATCTTTAGATGTAAACTAATTGTGAGAAGTATTATTTTATAGTTAAGTTATTTTATTTTCAACCCTCGGATTTATATCTAATGAAGGTTGACCGTAGATCTCTTAGTCAGTAAGTGATCTGAACCTGATTGTGTCAATCTATTTTACTACAAAACAATGCAGATACCCGGTCGTCCTTTCTTGTTGGTGTAAACACACTGGCGGTGGGAGTGAGTCAACATCTATTAGATGATTTCAGCCCTTGGTATTTGTAGTCAGCCATCTCTGATACAAAACAATGCAGTTGCTGCTATCCGGTCTTCCGTTTTTGTTGGTGTAAACACACGCCAATGCTCTAAATCATTTTTGGGGTTATATATGTTACTTTTTATAACATAACTCATGAGTTCGATTCAGAAAGAACATAATTGAGCCAGATTTCAAACATAATTAAAGAGAAAGAACCAATACATATCTGATATCATTCGGTGTAGTGACATAGTCTCATCTTCATAAAAAAGAAGTAGTGAGTTCGACTGACGAGTGACTGTTTATAGTATTTGAGTTGTTTATCTAATAAGAACAAAAGAAAGAAACAATTCATGTTTCGTCTTGTTATAACAAAATTCGGAAAAGAAAAAGAAAAACCTGTAAAAGAAGAATAATCCTCCATAAAGGAAAATGAAATGGCAAAAGAGTCTTGGTACTCGATCAGCTCGGTCTCTCAGTCAGTGAAGTAAGTAGAGTGCATTAAAACTCATTCATGGCAGGTTGTCTGTTGTGTGTTAAATAGTTAAATACATGCATCTCAACCCCGAAAGGCCTAAAAAAAACTACTTTGCACCACCAAAACCACCGATCAAAAAAGAAAATGGAGTCCTCGAGCTCAGCCGACCAGAGAGAAGAAGAAGAAGAGCGACACCCTTTGTTGCACAGCCCCTGCCATTTCTTCGAGCAACTCATCACCTCTTGCCTCAAGTGCCTCGGACTTGATCATCACTACTCCTCCTCCTCCTCCGCCTCTACCGACAATGTCAAGACAAAGACAGATCATCATCAACAGTGCCCTCCACCGCAGACCGAAATGGAAATGAAACTAGGAGTAAGAATCCGGATCTCTTCTCTCTCTCTCTCTGTCTCTGTCTCTCTCTCTCTCTCTGTCTCTGTCTCTCTCTCTCTCTCTCTCTCTCTCTCTCTCTCTCTCTCTCTCTCTCTCTCTCTCTCTCTCTCTCTCTCTCTCTCTCTCTCTCTCTCTCTCATGAGTCATGAGCTAGGGTTTTAGAATTTTCTGTTTACTGTATCCTTTGTTTGTTATGCACAGGAAGAGGGTGTTGTAATAGCCACAGGTACTGCAAGGTCGACAATAAGAGCGCTGAGAATGAAACGGTCTATAGGCTCTGGTTCAGGTCCTCAGATTAACCGTGCTTCATTCTAAATGAACAGCTGCTGCTAGCTTCTTCTACTTGTTCTATCCTTTTCTCGATCTGTTTTTAACTTTGTAATATAAGTTTTACTTTCTCTTTTAATCAAGTAGAACTGAAGCCATCAATGTATTGGATTTTCAACAAATTACTGTACAGTATACTCTGAACACATAGTGTTTGGTGTTGAAGGAGTAGTGGCCGGTATGGTGGTTTAGTTAATTACTTTGCAGATTATTCTATGTTGCAATATATCAGCAAAAGTTTCACGTACCATATATAAATGCTAACTGGTGGTTTAGATATCAAAGTAAATGCATCAATCTTTGGATTCTGGTTGAGTAATTAATTCTTTGGTCATGAGGACCAAAGAGATAATAGATGCATCGATCTGTTGCAAGCAAGTCATTGGTGTTTTTCTTCTTCTTCTTTGGTATATATAGAAAGGATGAATTCGATCTTCTTCCTTCTGAATAGGTTTAAAAGACTTATATATGTTGCAATTTGGAGAAGCACAAAGGTGAGATAGAAAACCTCTCATATTATTCAAGTGTCGCATTGAGTCGTAGTTATTCTACAGTTCTCGTCCTTCAAGAGATTTCCGGTAGAAATAATCACGAATTTGTGGTAGACAGTGCATCAAAGTAATAGAGATCAACGTTCCAAGATGAAAAACAATGGTAGAAAACTGGAAATCAAATAGCACTCTTGTTTGGTGGGTAATGTGGGCGGTGGTTCCATTTTTTTTGTCTTGTTTTACTTGGTATGGAGCTCTTCGGCTTTGCATTGCCAAACCACATTCTCGATCACTGCTTTCAAAACACTCTTTAATTTGCTCCTCTTTGCCTTCTGGCCCCATGTGGCTGCCTTTAGTTTCTGTCTGCAATATATGATGAGGACTCAATAGCATCATCTGCCACCTCTACACAACCACTCCACCAACTGACCTACTAAATACTTTGGTGACATGCTCATAGTATCTCTACCAAGGCTGTGCATGGTTGTTTTCACAGCTTTAAGAAGCTTGCAATTTACATCTTTTTCAGTCTTCTTTTTTTTTTTCACTTTGGAGCTACAATAGCTTGATTCCTTTCCTCCAATGAAAATATCATGTCAATGGTCCTGTGTAAATAATGTTTACGCTTACTAGTTACCCTATTCGTTTAAAAATAATGATCTATAGGCAAAAGAGATTTTAGGACAGAAACACATTCAAAGGGAAGCCGTTCATTCTTTCACCAACCTTCTATAATTTCAGCCAGTTTCCTAGGCTCCTAGCTTAGCTCGTAATATTAACAAGTCAAACGTATAAACATGTGCCGCGATGCTAGTTGCATGAAAGCGAGACCACCAGAGCATCAGATTCCCAATTGTCTAAAAGTACCAAGTTTGATAATCTTTTCAAGGCCTAATTCTACCCTGCTACTCTGTCATCCTTCCATGCCAATGCCAACCTCTACCCAAATTTAGTACCTGTTTATTCTGTTGCACAGAAGCATTTCATATTTTCTTTCAATGATCTTTCCAACCCTAACTCTACCCATGCTGGTCAATTAACCTTCCGTACTTTCCAATGCCCAGCTGTACCCAAATTCAGTAACAGCAAAATGTACACCACCCCCTACCCTTCCCCTCCCCTTTTCCCCACAAGATAGCTATCATCAAGATCGTTCCTTACTCGACAAAATGAAGAATGCCTAGCAAAGCAGCTTAGTACTCCACAACCAATTAAGATTCCTGCACCTTAACAAAGCACCTTAGTACTCCACAAACTGAGAAACGCCTAACAAAGCACCTCAGTACTACATAACCAATTAAGCAAAGCACCTTAGTACACTCCTAAGTACATCACAGCAATATCATCGTTTCAGTTTCAGGAAGTAATTTTAGCTTCTTGGATGCTCACTTTCAGTAACCAATACTTCTTCATATACAAGGATACCTAAATTTGTGCTTAATGCTCATCACCTGAATCACTTATTCAAAACCAAGCATTTTCAACCCAACTACATGACTTGAATTATGTACATGACTGTACAATGAACTGAATGAAGTATTTTGTTCTAGCATCAGTAAAATGAAGTGCTCATATGCTCATGGCTATAGTACCAACCGGTCAGTAAACTTTAATGAGTTGATACCAATTGTTAGGAGTGTTGTTAATTGAGTTAGACATTATTCTATATTCCGACTCAAGCCTTTCCTTACCAGACTAAAGCTCGTAAGGTGAGAAATGAGTCGGCAATCAATGTCAGTACTAATTCAGAACATGAAACTGGCACTTCAACTTAAGATACAATAATAAGCGGAAACACATAGGGGTCCAGTTCAACAAGAGGATGTTATTGATCAAGTAGAAGCATAAATGCAGTGGTCTTATACAAGAAATCAGTTGCGCTTGCAAGTAACAACAGAATAGGACGATGGCAAATCAAAGGATGTTTAACTCAAAGCTCAACTGGAAATACACAATGCTAACTTAAGATTTAATTCATTTTAAACATGAACTAAGGATGAGTTATGTACATTCACAAATTTTGATGCTGCTCACCAAAAACTCTGGTATGTGTTGTGATCACTGCCATTGCTTCTTCCGCCTGATCAAATAGTTGATTGCCAACCTAGAAAAGCGGGTGATGGTAAAAAACATTTGCCAGAGAGCACGACTCTTCACGACTCCCTCTCGTATGCTTCTTGCAGTTCTAGCCAAAGATGGCCCTGCCACCTCAGTTTTCGGACTTTCTACTACCTGCACGGATGCTAAGCAAGTAAAGATAAATTTTACATTCATTTCTCCAACCCTTTTAAAAACTCATAGCAAAACAACAACTACAAAAAGGCTATAGAAAACATGGATAACCTGAAGGAGCCATGTTAGTCAAGCTGCGCAACCTCTCCTCCGCTACACGAACAGCTCGAGTAGAACTCCTCACACCTTGCGTAATCTCCTGTCTGCGCCACAAACCAAATGAACGATAATGAATTCAGCCAACCAAAAATGCATTACATACAATAAAGAGTCCAAAGAAATAGTAAAATGCCAACCCGAGATCACTGAGCTCCATGGTGAGGTCACTGATCTCCATCCCGGATAAGCGAACAGCCGCCATTGTATCCGGAAGCTCTTCCCTCATCACATCCATCAGCTTTGCAAGTGAATCAGCTGCCTTCTTGAAAGCCTTCACATTTGGTCATCAACAAATCAATTTCCATAACAACACAAACCCAATTGCCAATTCTAACCAAAACCGACTGAGCTATTGAAGATCAAACATACCAGAAGCGTTGGAATTGCAGAGCAGAACAGCCACGTGGCAGAAACCGCCGCCTATTTCAAAAACCCCAAATTCAAAAAAAATCAAAACTTTGATTCGAAATGAAATTCAATTTCTGGAAAATTGTTTAAAGAAACAAATTTGAGAGCTAGAGAGAGAATTACGGCGCAAGCAACGACATTGAGGACGACGACGTGTCGTTGGGTGAGGTTCCACTGGAGAAGCTGTGACGACGGCGATGGGGTTCCGATGGTTTCAGTGTAATGCGATGAAATTAAAGGCTCGGATGCTCCGTCAACGTACTGTGAGTGGACGGAAAGGGTGTTGAACCGGCGTGCCGGGAGGCTGAGACGGTGGGGAGTGACGGCGTTACCGGCGAAGCTGGAGTTGGGTTTGATTCTAGGGTTTGAGAGATTCAATTTGAGAGCAAACGACATTGTTTGGTTCGCTCTCAAATGGTGTAATTGTGTGGAAGACCCTAGGACGTTGAGGCTGTGTTCCTTCTTTGAAATCTCCACCCGGAGGATAACAGCAAGAGAAGGAGGTTTTTGTCATTTCCTTGCGATTTTCAGTGTTTATAGACTTGGGTTTAGGGTAGCAGCAGTGTTGATACTATCTCATACATTTGTTATGTTTTTGAGAAAATTATGGTCACTCTATTAACTTTCATGCACTCCACAGTTTACTCTAATATCTTTTAATTTCAATCAATCACTCCTCCAACTATCTAATGTCACACAATTGGGTCCATCCTAACGTCTCCTTCCAAATCAGTGATTAAGTTGCTGACGTGGCAAGTTCATACGCGATGACATGACAAACTGATTAGCCACGTGGATCCACACAGGATTGTAAAATGGCATCAATGCCCTTTAGCCTATTTTGCTCGTGTCTTAACCCCATACCCAACTCTAAACTACCAGAAACCCTAAATTTCAAAATCGTAATTGTGCTCTCCAAGTGGTGAGCTCTAGCCTCCTAATACCCATAACCCATCAATTTCAAGCCTTCTAAAACCTTAATCCCCATCGAAAATAAAACTTTCATCTACTATCTATCACAAAATAGAGGAGTACATAGCGACATGGTGATGAACCCAGATTTGTGGGTTCCTAGAGGCGAAGAAGGGTTGAATGATGGCATACCTGATTATATTAAGTTTTAGACTTTGGGAATATGCTCTTCGACATCGATAGCTTTAAAATCGCAGGTTTATAGGGATTTCGATTTTGGGAGAAAATACGGATTTTTGAATCTGGTATGGTTTCGGGTTGATTTAAACAATATTTTGTGGGTTTCGGAGGATTGCTGCTATTTGTATATGGTTAATGGTTTTGGTTTATGGCTTAAAGGTTGGGTATTTGTGTGTTAGCTTTTATACAAAAATTAAAGAAATGAATGAGTATATGAGGGTAACTATTGCTTTTCATGTTTTTCATCTTTTGAATCAAGCTTGAAAATTAATTGAACCACTGCTTGTGTATATGTTGTGTGTGTACTATGTATGAGAATATACGCCAACTTGGTCTTGTTATTCCTTTCCCTAGTTCACGTATGAGAATGGTCTTCTATACAAAAGTGACCATGTCTCTAGTCACTTTTAACATAAGATTTTTCAGATTTGTCAAATTGCATATGTTGTGTGTATAATTGTATATTGCCTAAAGGATTGAGTATATGTTGAATGTATGTTGTGTAATAAATGCTTAAATCATATATGGCTGCATTGTTGTGTGTCCAGTTAAGGAAGGCTGAATTGAAAGCTTCAAAGTTGGAAGCTAGTAATGCTGCTCCAAAGAGAACAAGGCATGTTCAAGCTGCATCTACCCAGCAAAGTTCAAGGCCAGCTAGATCTGCACCTACAATTTCAAGATATGTACAAGGTCCCAATGCACCAACCAACAAGGCTGCAGCATCAAAAATCTCTTAAAGGATTAGACATAACTCGGGTAAAGGAGTTATGTTTGTAAAATTTGATAGATTTCATATTAGCTAGCCCTAACATTTATGCATCATATTTTTGGGCAACCTTGTGCTTTGTGACTTGGTTGCTAGCTCTAATCTTTTGATAAGATGATTAGAGCTAACATATTAATACTTGAACAATTTGACATTTGATGATATAAATGTTGGTTTTTGGTAAATTAATTAGTTTGTTATTGGTTTGCTAATGTTGAAGATACAATGTACTTTTCAGTATTATGAATGTAAGTCAATGTTGGTTTCCCATTTTTTATGCTTCATTTTATGATTGAGGATAAGATGTACTTTTGTGCTTCAGTGTATGAATGAATGTAGGTCAAACAGTGCATGTGGAGGGAAGTGGTTTGTATTTTGGAGGGATTTCCATCTTCTTTTGGTTGAGAAGAGGGAAAATGAATTAGGGATGTTAAATGGAATTTCTCCTTTCATCCAGCTGAGTTGGCATTGAAAAATATGTGCAGTCAACAAGTTGACTACACGATTGGACGACCACTTAACGGATGAACCCAATTGTGTGACATTGGATAGCTCAAGGAGTGATCGATTAAAATTAGAAAATATTAGAGTAAACTGTCGAGTGCATGAAAGTTAATAGAGTGACCAATATTTTCTCCTTATGTTTTTCATACACCATATTCATAATGAGAGCTAATTATGGAGCAAATTCGAAGATCGTTAGTAAATAAAATCAAATTATAGTAATAGAAAACATAGAGAAAGTGTAAATAAGAAAATAAGGTGTGTTGAAAGCCTTTTTTTTTTGTTTTCAATAATCACATGTGCTTTTAAACTATGTTGTACCGACACAGACACTGACATGGCGACAGGACACGACAATTCTCAAAAACGTAAGATCCGACTCGGTTTGGACACGACAAATAATTAATATATTAATATACTTTTAATACATAAAAGAAATACTAAAAATATGAAATATCATTAATTTATTGGCCAAAAGCTCTTAATTATGTCTTTTAATAATAAACACAGTATATAAAGTCAAAGCACCAAAATCCTTCACTCTCCTCCTCGGCGTTCCAGCTGCTCTAGTCCCCTATCCAACTAATGACGTAAACTAGCTACTTATGATACTTCACACCTCATAATTCTTCCCCATTAAAAATTCTCAAAACCAAGAAAAATCAAAAACTTTCCTCAAACATATATAAAATGACAAATCTTACGGGCTGGTACAGCACTGGGAATGAAAAAAGTCAGAAAGGAGAGAAGCTTATAACCAACACTTCGCAGTAGTTTTGAGATAATTTTTGCATCATCTTGGATTCTTAGATATTGCTTCACTTGGAGAGAGAAGAGATATCAATTGATGTTTCCAAACAACAATCGGTTTCCAAGGAATTGACCAGAGATAAAGTATATGGATAATAATCCGGAAGAATTTACAGTCGAGGACTTTCCCAGCCTTTCATATTTTGCTTCCCGTGGTATAAGAAGAAATAACAGAGGACAAGCATCCGGAAGTAATAATTCACCTATATTAACAGCTATGAGAGTTGAAGATGTCAATAATCCACCATTAGTTCCACCACAACGTGTCTTCCATTCTGAATAGAGCTAGGGCCGGTCCTGAAGAATTAAACGTCAAGTGCGGAAAAAATCATTGTGCCCTTTACACAAAAAAATTTTTATTTAAAAAAATTACTTTTTTTTTTTTGTTTCAAACCTATTTGTACACTCTTACTATTGTTATCTAAAAAAAACCTCTTATATAAGATTTTTTGCCCTTTATTAATAATTTTATCTCTTAATTATGTATATTAATATATATCTAATTTTTGTTTTATCTGGGAAAAACCATCTTTTTGTCTTTTTTTTTTAAAAAAAACTTTTTTATTAAATAACTCACACACCCTACATATGTCAATGAAATTTGAACTCATGACCTCAAAATTGTTGGTTAATATCTTAACCAACCAGACCACATCTCACCTTAACTAACCAACCATCTTTTTGTCAACAAGTCTAATAAATTATATTGTTCATACAAATAACTAAAATATCGAAGATAGTGGAAACATCGATGATCTAACACTTCGAAATTTCGAGAAAATATCAAAACCAATAAAACTTCAATAAAAATTATAGAAACTTGCAGAATAACATGAAGTCCTTATGTATTTAAGAAATGTCTATTAGTCTTAGTATATGTTAGATACATCATGAATCTTAAGTCGATAGATATTTCTAATATTCTTTTTCTTGAAGAAGATAACTAAACCTTAGTACTTTACAAGTTCTCTTATCTAACATTAGTAGTTTATATTTAAGATAATAAATCTGATTAATCTCTATAAAACAAGCCAATGAAAAATAAAAAATAAACCATGAGCTATATGTTAAACATAAAAATATGAAGATAGAGAACAAGTTTGTGTGTGGCTGTGATGGTTGTGTTGCATGTATTCTTCTTGAGCCACCAAGGTTCGAATCACAAAGGGTAGAATCTCTATATTTTTTTATCTAATTCCCATATTGGACCCATTAGCAACACGACAAAGAAAGGCAAATGACCTTTAGCAACTTGACAAAGAAGGATGAAGGTTGGGCTTTGATGTGCCCTTTTTGGTCTAGGCCCCGTGCGGTCGCACGGCCCGTACTGCGCTCGAGCCGGGCCTGAATGGAGCTAAACTAAAAGACTTATCTTGATTAGGGAGCCAAGAAGAAAATTTGATAGGATTGGATAGGATTGTTAACGATCAAGTTAACACATGACTGAATGTAGGACTTTTAAGATTCCTCCAATCATCATCAGTGTTGGGAAACGACCAGTCCAAAGAGGAGTTACAACACTTCTATTAGATGATTATGCAATCTACCCCGAATACTTTCTGGATACTTGAGTATCATCTGATACTCATGAGTGTTACGGAACGGTACTATTTTCCAACCGACACTCGTATGAGACTTACTGGATATCAACATTGGGAGAGCAATCTTGATGATTTTGTTTCGAGAATTTTCCCTAGAACTGCAGATATTAAAATCAGGTCAAAGATTATAAACCAGCCTGAGTTCGTTGAAGTTTTTGATAAAAATAACATCAACGATCCAAACTCAGACAAATTTTTCAATGAAAATTGTGTGGGACTATCCCGATTTACAAGGGTCTTATATATTCATGGTGCCGATAGCGATAGAAATTTGCAACCTGAACATGTGAAACTACAATTCAACAATCTGTTTCCTTTAATGTTGATACAACTGTTTCAATTTCTCTTCGAAGAGCTGACACAAGTGTTTTCGATTCGTGTTGTTGCTCGCTTAGTTAAGAAAAGACATTCAATTTAAGAGAGTATTCCTTATTAAAGAGAGCTACAATCTTGGGCTCTCTGTTGGGCATTTTGTTTGATGTTGTGTTCATTGTATCTTTGGGTTTGTTGGTTTAAGCCCAGTAGTTTGTGTTTTCTATTTGCAAAGCCTAATGTGTTGGGTTTATCGGTTTGTTCATTATCTGTTGTATTCTCTTTGCTTGAAACCTTGAACAATATTATATCTTATGAACTATGATTTCAGAGTGAAGCAGTCTGGATATATATATATATATATATATATATATATATATATATATAGACACACACACATAAATCCCTACTAGCCAGAATTCCATTTTTCTCTGTTTAATTCAACTCTTCCCAAAATCCTACTTCTCTCTGCTTCACCTCTTCTTCTTCTCCAGTCCTCGCTCCCACTAATACACACAATTATTAATGGCCAAAGATAAGCAACAGAAAGGAGAGAAGAAACTATATTTTTTTTTTGGGTTGCTATGGTTTAGGTTTTGGGTTTTATTTTTTAATTTTTTTTAAAGTAACAATTGATGACGTGGCGTGTCAGAGGGTGACATGGCATGTCAGTCAAAGTGTCGGGGCGTGTCGGGCATGTCGGACACCCCGACACTCCACTGGTATGAACTGTCAATGCAACATAGCTTTTAAACAAATATGAAGAGACTTTTAAGGGAAATTCTATGGTACATACCTGTATGTGATACCTACATTTGCAAATGTGACAACATATTTCTAGTTAAAGTGGTAATGTTGAGTCGTATTGTTTGTAATTTTGTTCTAATAATTGTAATTACAAAATGTACAATAATTTTACAACTTTTTGACTAAATTGTTCTCATAGTTGTAATTTTGTTTAACTTCAAGTAAATAGTGTAAATAAATTTGGTAAATTTGTTCTCAATGTTGTAATTTGATTCATAACATTGTAATTTTTGTTCAAGTACATGTAAAATAAAAGTAGGATATACATCCTAGTACCATAGCTTGTCTCGATTTTTAAAACTCTTGTTCAAACATAAACGCATAAAAGCTCTATTATTTCACATGTTCTTCATCTTCTTTGTTGACTTTATTCTCTAACAATTCATCTTCCACCGTTTTGGGTAATTGATAAAGGCTTGACATCTCGTCTAGCATGAACGTGTGAAACATATTAGACATCTTGTGTAAGACTGAGCATAAAAAATAATGCAGGAAAAAACCAGCAAAACCGACTTGAACAGGTCGGTTTAGGATTTTCTCTCAAAATGTAAGGTTTTTAGCCGGTCTTGTCCGGTCCTAGTTAGTTATTTATCCAAGCTATGTCCTTACAGTTCAACTAAGTGTTTAGCTCTCAATCTTCCAATTCAAATTCAATTCAATTTTGCCACAAACAAACCCATAATATATATTTATCGAGCAAAAAGGAGAAAAAAATTATTAACTTATACGACGACATTTTTGTTCTGGTTTGGTGATAATGAACAAACAACATTTGAGAACCAATTGTCAAGCTTAGACAACCTAAAATTGCTCACACAAATGGTTGATAGAAATAAACTGTTGTTTGAAATACCGAATACTAAGCTCAGACAACCTAAAATTACTCACACAAATGGTGAAATTGTTGTATGAAAACAATAACCAACATCGAATGATAAATTATTATGTTATTTGAAACAATAAAGACACAACAAACACAAAATTATCCGGTTGTATAAAAGGAAAAAAAAACAACGAGAAAGTCTATGGTTTGTTGTCTGAATGGATATGTTGATGTCACGCACGTCCCTAGCAAGACATATATGCGCAGAGACTTATACAACGAAAGTAATAATATGTTGAGCAAAAAGTAATCACACAATGGTGATTTCCACATTTGTCTGAAATTTCAATCAGACAAGCCCATGATATACAACGTAAAATCCATAGTCATACAACGGTGCAGAAAGGCTGTGTAATGACTTTTTTGTAGTAATAACTGATCTATATAGCATATGACAAAAGAAAATATGACAACTGATATGAGCATCACTTGGAATCAGTTTAAGGAAAAGAGAAAGACCAATTTAGGGAATGATATACCAAATAGATCCGAACCTTCAAACTCAACTTGTAAACAGATTAAACTAAGAGCAGAGCTTCTGGTCACTTCATTTTCTTTCTCAAGAACAAAAACAAAAAAAGTGCCAAGTAGATTAGCTTGTTCTTCCTCTGCAATTTTCCAATATGCTGCTGTTAAAAAAAAGTACTAAAAAACAAAACGCAAACGTACTATTGATCTCATCTATATACCAAACGCAAAAATAAAGAATACATCAGATGCACGTAAAAAAGGATATAGAAAATGTTAGTCTTCAGACGTTTTAATATTCACCAAACCAAGTAGTCCTATCACAATTTGGGTGAGTTGATCACTTGAAAAACTATAAAACGAAAAAAAAAAAAAAAAAAACCAATACCAAAATCAATTGAATGTAGAAGAAAAAATCAATTGAATGTAGAAGAAGAAAAAAATTAAAAACATACTTCGAGTGTAATCTTTCAAACTTTGTAATCTTCGTCCACTGAACAAAACATATTTAGCTATCATCATCCATTGAATATATAGTCTTACCCCGAATGTAATCTTTTCATAGTTTCGTTCCGATTAGGATTTTCATACCGGAGTTTGACTTTCCTTTGTTGCCTCTTTCAGGATTTCGTCTCTTCTCTCGTATAAACTGATAATAGATCGATATATAATGAGTGCTGCTAAATGTACCCGGTAAACTTCTAAGTGTACCCAGCATTGATGGTAATTATAATTTATTCACGAGATTTTCAGATGCTTGTTGAGGGTTATTTCATAATAAGAACCATCAAGGGTATGAGGTTCTTAGAAAAAAAAAACATCATTTTGTAAGATTGATATGGTCATAGAATTATTGTAACTGCCATAGAATTCGAAATGAAAGAACCCAATTGTAACGGTACCATAAACCCATTGTATAATTGCAATAAGAATGAATACTACAATGTCAGTTGCTGGGTAATGGAAAAGAGACAGACCAGGTTGCTACTTGGTAATCCAAGAGAGAGAAAATTGTTGTTGGGTGTAGATAAGGGTAACATTGGAATTAAATAACTATTTTTATTTGTTGGGTATACTTAGACATTTGCT
Organism: Fragaria iinumae; assembly: GCA_009720345.1. Classification (NCBI taxonomy): domain Eukaryota; kingdom Viridiplantae; phylum Streptophyta; class Magnoliopsida; order Rosales; family Rosaceae; genus Fragaria; species Fragaria iinumae. Next base: position 14,739,400 of record CM019117.1, on the reverse strand, counting down.
AAGTACATTTAGCAACACCCTATATAATTGTCAGTAGAATCTCACGACATCTAATCTTTTTAAGATCGTGTAAGTGGCAGTTTTTCTTCTCCCTCTTTTTTTTTTTTGAAAAAACAATGAGAAATTTTATTAACACATTCCTAATTACTAGATACATATCTCATACTTCATACACCACCTATTAACTTTATTGTTTCACATTTGACTAGATACACATATCCAAACTTACTCTCATTTAGAATACACAACTTATTTACTAAATACACAACTCATTCACTCATACACATACTTTTCTAAATATGATACTCAATAAAAAGTTTACATTAGTGAGATTTTTTTCAAAAAGTTTCATTTTTTCTCGTACTGTTTCACATCATTGACATATTCCTCAAAAGTTTTTATTTTCCTTTAAAGGGTTTTACCTTGTTAAAATCTTTCTCGAGAGATTTCCCTTTATTAACATTTTCTCCTATCAGCTTTCTTTGATAAAATTTCTTCTCAAGGAGCCTCTTACTCAAGCTGATTTCAAAAATTCTTAAGTCTACCGAATGAAAACAAAACAAGTCAATACATCATCAAAGTCTTTAACGAAACTTTCAGCATTAGAATATACAATCCTGTGTAAAACTAAATTAATCGATTCTTGAGAACCATTACATAATATTCATGTGGTATCAAAATATATTGGTACTCGATTCCAGCTAAAAATAAAAATAAAAAGTGTTAGATGTAAATTAGTTAATATGAATGTCTTAAACTTGATATTTTATTTCAACTAGGTTTCTTTACTTTTGATATGAATGTATTTTTTTGTAATTTTACGTACCCAAAAAGTCTTATATAATTTGTACAAATAAAAATATGTGTATCTACCATTTAGGGATGTGTTAATAAAATTTCTAAAAAACAATGGCAAATTAAGATCTTCGGTGGGAGTTTATTAAAACGTAGGTTTGCTTCAACTGCTGAACTACATGAGGTTTTTTGATTTGTGGTTTATCTATTATTTGTAGTTTATCCATACTACCCTCAATTCACTAAATGTTTTTGGTGTAAGATAATTTTATGTAGGGGCATTCTATGGGATTACAAAAATTTAACCAAATGGCAGTTTCACAAGGCAAATTGCCTTAATTAATAGAGATTATAGCGTATTAACACAATAAAATTGGTTAGTGCTATCAATCTGTCTGGGTGGTGTAGTTGGTTATCACGTTAGTCTCACACACTAAAGGTCCCCAGTTCGAACCTGGGCTCAGACAATTTCTGTCTCTCTTTTTTCTTTTTTACCAACCAGTATTTTACAGCCTTTTTAGGATTCTGAACCTCATAGTCCCATTCCAGTGTCAGCTAATACTTGAAATCCCAATACCCATAACTGAACAAGGTATTGCCAATAATCCATTGGATGTTGAAGGTAAAGCTCTGGTCTTTATCATTTAGTTTCCCCAATTAAAGTTATAGCCTTTGCTCTCTTGTTGACAACTCTTTACTCAATCAACACACTTGGGATTCTATCTGGGCATTGACTCACTTAAGAGTTTGGGTTCTCTGTCTTTGTGGGCACTTGCAGTTTGCTCTATTGTTTGACACTTATGAATGAATCTTATTGTTATGTTTGTCTCTGGAATCGCACATTTCAATGGATGATTCCGAATTGATGATTGATTTGTGTGAGTGTGTTACTTGAATGAGCCAGTAAAATTTCTCCCATGAGCAAAATGAGATTAACTAACTTGTCTCAGGTTTCTACTTTAGTTGATTACCTGAGCTTGTGTGCCATTAATTGATTTCCATCTTATTGTATTTGTGATAAGTTCTTGCAGAAAGCTTCTCTGTTTTTTTTTTTTCATGAATTGAATTTGAATTGCCGTAATATTGACAAGGTGGATTCCTGAAGATGTGTTCTAGGCATATGTAGGTGGTGAGCTGTGTTTAGAGCTAAAGATAAGATAAAGTGTGAGCTTCAAATATGAATCCATGCCTGTTGTTGCTGTGCATTCTTAAGGCTAGGTTGAGCACTTTTTATCGTATAGTTTACGATATCTATTTTGAAAAGATATTGTTGATGCAATTGCTATATGAAGTGCCTTGATTATGCAAGCCCACATATGATCGTCGGCTAGGACTTCAGAAAGCTGTTATTATTTCAGTTCCATTATATTTTTCTTATGATTTCGATGTGTTTTTTTACTTGTTTTCTGAATTGGCAGAACTACGATTTCCAAGATGTTGAAATGATTGCATCTTCAAACTGCTTGCGTCTTACATAGAAGACTTGGATCATAAAATGGGGAAAACAACCCTGACATTGGAAACACTTTGACAAAACTTGCTGAACTTGCAAAATCTGACTTGGGTCTTAAAGATAAGAAACTAGTATGCAAGCTCAACGACTTTCACTCCCAAGTTTCACTCTCTCTCGGACCAAAGTCTCACAATCAAAGCAACTCTCCACCAAGATTTTGAGGTTGAAACCACATTCCAAATCTTGGTTTGGCAATTCCTCTAAAGTAATGTTCAAGCCCCCAACAGATGTAAGAAACCATGGTGGTTTGGTTGGGGTCAGGTGTGAAGTAGCACAACAAGAAGATAGAGATGATGGGTTTTACATGCGGAGGTGTGTGGAGCTTGCTAGAAAGGCTATTGGGCGTACTAGCCCTAATCCTATGGTGGGTTGTGTTATTGTCAAGGATGGCAAGGTTGTTGGTGAAGGCTTTCACCCTAAAGCTGGCCAACCACATGCTGAGGTAAACTTGTTTTCTTCTTTCCTTATGCTTGTTTTGATTTCCTTTTAGAATGTGTTTGATCTATGTGGTGGTGACATCTTTTGGAATATGGTTTAACTGTTCATTTGGTTGCTGAGAAACTACATGACAGCAACACTAGTGAATGATAAAAAAAAAGCATATGGAGCATTTAGTTTAGTGGCGTGCATAAGATGAAGAATAAGCTTTCTGCTTGAAGTTTTTGAAGCATATACTTCTGTTTTGTATGCAGACAGAAAATGTTCTTACTAGAAGTTAGAACTTGGGAGAATAAATAGGGAAATGGCAAGAGTAATACTTTGATTTGTAGTTATTGAGTTATTATGACAAATTTTATCTTCTATTGTTCATGAGTTTCTTAAATCATGTAAATATTAGCTGTTGAGGGAACTTCATATGAGGAAGATGAATGTTACAGGTGTTTGCTCTGAGAGATGCTGGAGAATTGGCTGAAAATGCAACTGCGTATGTGAGCTTGGAGCCATGTAATCACTACGGGAGAACTCCACCATGCACTGAAGCCCTAATTAAAGCCAAAGTTAAAAAGGTTGTGGTCGGAATGGTGGATCCAAATCCAATTGTAGCATCTAAGGGGTTGGATAGGTTAAGAGATGCAGGAATTGACGTTATAACAGGTGTAGAAGAAAAATTATGCAACAGACTAAATGAGGCTTATATTCATCATATGCTAACTGGAAATCCATTCGTCACTGTCAGGTAAACTTCCTTTGTTTTGATTAATAGCAAAAAATTGATCATTTAGCGATGAAAATAAAAGGAGTGGAACCGACAACGTATTTGTCACATTTTCTTTTCCTGATATCTTAATGTTTTGATTGTTGTGGGTAGATGCTGCCATATCTGTTCTTTAGGATATTCAAATTTGCTTGCTAATCTTAGTTGCATATTTTTTATCACATATATATATATATACATTGGATCTGAGTCTTTATATAATTTGACTAGCAGATACTCTATCTCAGTCAATGGACACTTCTTAGATCAGCTTGGGGAAGGAGTTGATGGGCTTGGTGGTTACTACTCTGAACTGTTACAAGAATATGATGCGGTTGTACTTACGTCTGCCACAGTAACTAAGAACAACTCCCTTCCAGCATCACAGGAAGCCCGTGCTAATCAACCGCTCCGGATTATAATAGCGAATGCTAGTTCTCCAATCCATATCCCCGAACTGACCATGGAACCAAGCGGTAAGCTAATAATCTTTGCAGACAACAAGTCAACAGCAGAACTAGAAAGAGATCAAACAGGTATTCAAACTGTGGTGTTGGATCAAATAAATTTGAATGCTATTACAGAATACTGCAAATCTCAAGGATTTTGTAGTGTTTTGTTGGATTTGAGGGGAAATATAGGCGACTTTGAAAAGGTTCTCCAAGATGGTACTGAGCAGAAGTTACAAAAACTGGTGATCGAAGTATTGCCCATCTGGGATCAAGATGGGGGTGGGAATCTCCCTATTTCATTGAAGAGTCTAAGTAAGAGAGTAGAAGTAATGAATTTGCAGGCTAAAACTTCAAGTCAGAGTCAGAGTGTTGTGCTTGAAGCATACTTGTAAAGTGACTGGAACGCAAATTAAGAGTTGACCTGAATTTTTATCTGGGTACTGAAGAGAAGGTTTCTTTATTATCATGGAGGCAGTTTGTATTTGGTCTACAATGAAAAAAAAAACAATTAAGATTCAGTTTTTATAGAGTTTAAGCAGCTACCACTTTAGGGGTTATTTACCTGGAAGGAAGAGTTGTAGGTCTGTGCAACTTACAAGCTTTGATAAGGTCCAGGGGCTCCTGGCCATGGGGCACTTTCATACAGAAGAAATAGTATCCGCTAGAGTGGCATCAACTTCACAAAGCAGTTTCATCTGTGATGTCCTTCAACTGATTATACCCACAAGACTGAAGTATATACAGCCGTAGTTATACCCACAATAGCTTCTCCTGCTAATGCAGCTAACAAGAAAGAAGGGGAAGAAGAAAAATTCCTGCAGTAGTTGGCAATCTGTTTCCAAGAGTGCTGGAACAAAAGCATGTTCTTTTGCAAAGTGTACAGCTATAGCACAAGCGAACACTTCTGCATGTTTTTTTTTTTTTTTTTGAGAAGCAACGAAAAAGATTCATTAAACAAAGTCAATTACAATCCCTAGTGATGATATCCTCAAGAAAATGAGGAGAAGAAGTAAAAAAGACATCACAAGGTTTACAATTTAGAGCCCAACGAGCAAGGGTGTAACCAGCAGGTGAGTGAAGGTGCAACCTGAAAGCTGAGCAAAGAGATGCAGAACAGCCTCATAAATTCCTCTTAAAAGAACAGCAGAATCATGAATTGAGTGGATGGCTTGCACAAGAAGGAGAGAGTCTGTTTCCAATAGGTTGCAGGCAACTTTATCCGTTTCCAATAGGTTGCGCAAGAAGGGCTGGACTAAATCCGTGTTCCAACACTAGGTTGCAGGCAACTTTACCAGCTAAAGCTTCAATATGAGCGGGGGAGGAAACCTGATCAAAAGACATAGCCTTCCCACAGATAAACTGACCACACTCATCCCTAACAACAATACCAACACCACCAACCTGAGATGTCACGTCTAAGGCACCATCCATACAAACACTAAACCAGCCACAATTAGGTTTCTTCCATCTATACCTTGGTCGAAGAGCTAACGGAGGAGCGACATTGGCTTGGAGATACTTAGCATACCAAACTTGGGCACTAAGCCTTAAATTTTGGGGATGGCACGCTTTGTTTTTCCAAACCTTATCATTCCTTGCTTTCCAGAGAAGCCAACATTTAACCAAGAGGCGGCAAAAGTTGTCATTTGACATCTTTTCAGAACAACAACACAACCACTCTTTAAGAGATAAGGAAGAAGAATGACTAACCATATTAGTTAAGTGATGGGTGAGTTGCACAGCCATTTGGCAATCACGGAATAAATGAAGAGCAGTCTCCTCCTCGACTTCGCATAGATGACAAATAATTGGAATATCAACATGCTTTTTAACCAGATTTGCCCTCGTAGGAAGGAAGTCACGGCAAGCTTTCCATAAGCACAGCTTCACCTTACCCGGAACCTTACTCTTCCAAAATTTCTTCCAGAAAGGAATAACAACATCTGAGGAAGAAGAGGAAGAGCTAGATGCAGACAAAATAGGAAGCACAATGTTATCCCTTGCCACTAAGTAAGCACTTTTCACTGAAAATACCCTTTTTGATGTCATAATGTCACACAAGTTTATCTTCCGGTCGTCTTGAACTTAAAATAATAGAGGTGATGGCCTCCACATCTTCCAAAGGAAATAATCTCTCAAGTAAAGGAACATTCCAACCGGCAGTTTTTGGAATAATAAGCTGAGACACATACCTCAAAGTGGTAGGGACACGAAAAGGAAAGAGCGGCGAATACAAGTGAGGTCTAGGGATCCATCTGTCTTCCCAAATTGCTATCGAATTGCCATTACCAACCTGCCACCGTGATCCCAAATCAACCACAGGACGTGACTTGCCAAGTCATGTTGCTCCCCTTCAAGTAAATTTCGACTAAAACAAACACTGCTCTTATCAAAACTTATTAGCTGACCTGAAGCAGTAGCATACACATCCAGAAGATGCTTAATCTGATAACAACTGACAGGAGTAGCTTGAGCGAAAAGAAAGCTGTCGTCGGCGAAGAGAAGATGGTGAAGTATTGGAGCAAGCTTGCACACTTTTATCCCCACTAGTGAGCCATTATCATGCATCCTCTGAACAAGAGCAGAAAAGCCTTCGGTGCAGAGCAAAAACAGATAAGGGGAGAGAGGATCCCCTTGCCTAAGGCCCCGAGTTGGCGTCACAAAACCCCTCAGATCCATTAGTAAGAAAACAATACTTGACCGAGGTTACGCATTCCATCACCACCGCAACCCACTGTGTTGGGAACCCCAACCGTAATAACATGGTGTAAACACGAAAATATCTGCAACAAATAACATAACAACACGTGTGCAAAGAATAATTTAATTTAATCAAATGCGAATGCGGGTTACAATCTTTGTGAACTCATCTGATTCTATCTCCGAATTTAGGTCTAACTCAAGAGTGACAATCACTTATTCTTGAGGGTTACGCGAATTGATTACGTAACAAGTATTTGAGATTTGGATTTGGGTTTAGTGAAGAACTGGCTATCTCGCGGAGGAATTTCTCTCTCTCTAGTTTGCTGCCTTGTTTTCTGCCCCCCCCCTCCTCTTGGTATGAGAGGGGGTATTTATAGTGTTAACATGCCTTCGTTTTTGGCAAGTAATGAAGATACTGAATCAATGATATTTCCTTAATCGAATCAATGAATCTTGACTGATTGATTTACTTGCCGATTTCAACATAATCAAATCAATCAAATCTTAAGATTTAGATATGCCCAGATCGCTTTGGATTAAATGTCCCGTTTTGATCAAGATCCTTAGTAAGGGGCGAGCCATCCCCCGGATATGGAAGGTATCTCGCGAGGCACCTTGATTTCCAAGCAACCGGTGATTTCTGGTCTCACTTCGCGGACGACTTATCTTGGACGTACATCCCCGCATGCATGCGAACTCTGTCGTCTAGCTCCTTCGCGAGGTTCTCCCTTACGCGGGGCCATCTCGCCTTGCCTTTATGTTAATCTACGCGTGCGGAGCCATCTCGCCTCGTCTTCACGTAAATCCACGCCCGCGGAGCCATTTCGCCTCGCCTTCATGTAAATCTACGCGCGCGGAGTCATCTCGCCTCGCCTCTGTTTACTTCTATGCGAAGTCCGTTTCGCCTCGCAAAGTCTAGCTCACCTCGCGAAGTCAAATTATCTAGCTCGCCTAACCGCTGGTGAAGTCAAACTCGCCTCGCGAAATCAAGTTCGCCTCGCGAAGTCTAGCTCACCTCGCGAAGTCTAGCTCATCTCGCGAAGTCAAACTATCTAGCTCGCCTGACCGCTGGCAAACTATTACCAATTATTTTTGGGATGTCCGATTAATTTAATTTAATTGATATTTGATCATCAATCGACACTTGATAATTTGTTTCAATCGAGATTTGAGGTTTTGTTGTCGGCCGACCATTCCCACGTTGCCATGTGTCATTTCTGACAGTTTTCCAATTTTGTTGACTCACGAGCCACGTATTTGCTTGGATTATTCAACGATTATTATTATCGTTAAATTTTCTATGTCTACACATGACTTTTTTACCATTCCATTCCATCATATGCCTTACAGACATCTAACTTGATAGCCATTTGAGCATCTTGACCATCCCTTTTATGCCAAAGAAAGTGAGCCACCTCATTAGCAACAAGAGTATTATCTGTCACTAATCTGCCAGGTACAAAAGCACTTTGATATGGGGAAATAATCTGATCAAGAATCGGCTTTAGCCTGTTGGCTATCACTTTTGTATAAATTTTATACACCACATTACATAAAGCAATAGGCCTGAGATGAGACATTTCAATGGGGGACTTCATCTTCGGAATCAGACAGACATGAGTAAAATTGACTTCTTTCAAGAGAGTACAAGTAGATAAAAATTCCCGCACTGAGGACACAATATCATTACCAACAATGTGCCAATATTTTTGATAAAAAAGAGGAGGCATACCATCAGGTCCCCGGGACTTTGTAGGATACATCTGAAATAAGGCGAGTTTAATCTCCTTTGTCGAATACTCGAGAAGAAGGGAGGAACTCATATCTAAGTTAACAACCGGCAAAACAGACGACAATACCGGTGCCATTTGTTCCTCCGAAACATTTGATGATCTAAAGAGCTGTGTGTAATGATCCAAAACCACCCCCTCAACACCTTCTGCAGAATCCTGCCACACACCATCTGAATCATATAAGCCCTTCAGGTAATTACGATGTTTTCTATTAGAAGCTCGTTGATGGAAGAAACGAGTGTTTCTGTCACCATCTTTCAGCCACCTCGTCTTTGCCCTTTGTTTCCAAAAGGCAGCATCCAAATCAAGTAAAGAATTCATTCTCTCCTGGAGCAACTTCCTTTCGAGAAGATCAGAAGCATTAAAAGGAAGGGACAGAAAACATTCAAGCTTCTTACTAATTTGAAGCAATTCTTCATGTCTAGCACCAAAAACGTTTCTCTTCCAATTTAATAAACCTAACCACCAGTCCGATCGGTTGTCCAGTTATCTCGAATAATCTCCTCACAGGACTCCTCCTTGTTCTTCGGGCTAGGAACTGAATTGGGACATGAATACGAACTTCCACGAAAATTGGAAAATGATCGGAGCAGGAAGGTGGAAGATGAATCACCTGCGACAGGCCAAAGTCTTCTTGCCAGAATTTTGTTGCTACTACTCTGTCCAAGCGACATTGAGTCTCAGAATTATGTCATGTGAAAGCACTAACTTCATACCCCAAATCCAGAAGAGCGCAATCATCCAAGACATACCTCTCAATAGACGCAGCAAATCCCAGGTGGTCATAAAACCCCGTCAATCGCCAAACTCCCCCTTCTGCCTCCGGAGAGACAACATTCACATCAATATGATGAGGCGAGTGTGATCGAAGGTGAAGATCAATCTCATCCGCCCACATCATCATGAGACCTCCTCCGCCTGACGCAGGGATTCCAAAAAGTCCCGGTCCCTGCACTTGGTTTCAATCAGAAATAGAATACTCCAAGGGAGAAAGGGATTGATGGAGGTTTGGTCGTTGAAGGGATTTGATCTGATCAAGGAGACTTGGAATGGAGGAGATCGGAACGATCTGGGTAAGGAAAGATCAAAGAGATCTGGAATGGATGAAGATCAGTACGATCTGGGAAAGGTCATTGTGACGTGGGTTTCTAGAGCGCGTACTTCTTCTGCATGTTATAGTAAACCAAACAGCGGTCTACTTCCACCAGCAAGAAAAAAACCTTGATAGTCCCTAAACCAATACCTCCATTCTTTGTCATATAAATGATGTATGAGCCATCTATATTGATAATGCACCATCCTATAGGAGGAGCAGACCAACTTTCGTACCACACCAACTTTCAAGTTGTAAAATCTGAAAGCATTCAATTTAACTAGTCATGGACATAAGCAACATATCACATTCAGGTATGACTCTTATGCTCCCAAACTATACTTTTACGTTCCTTCCATATGCCCCAAAGTAAAAAACATCAAATCCCCCCAAATACTTGGAAGCTAGCTTATGAACGCAAAAGCTGAATCAATGCACAAGTAGCAATATTAGTATGAAAACACACCTGAGCCAAAACTCCATTAGACAGCAGCAGTTGCTTAGTGTAAGGCAGTCTCTACATATATGTAACGTCATCTCCAACACTGCAGAACAGTAAAATCGAAGGCCCGAGAGATTTAATGTACTAAAAAGATTGTGCCAAATCATACTCGGATACTCCTCACCAAGGTAGATCTAATTTGTAAAATGATAACATGTTTGGTTAAAGTTTCTAATGTTACTATGGTTCACACGAATCCATGTAGTAGTCTATGTAGAGTCTTCAAAGCCAGTTCTTTGATTTTCATGCCTTTCTGTCAGCAGCTATTGTTTTCACAGCTTCAAAGACTGATTCACTTGATGCTGGAAGACCTATCTTCTAAGTTGAGAAGTCACAAGAGGGAAAGACATCTCTTGATGATCTTATACCATGATTACGAAAAAAAAGTTGGCAGGCAAGTTTTCTCTCTGACGCTGAAATTTTGGATTCAGTAGAAGATTAGCACGTACGTGAGACTAGTTTATGTCTTGCAAGGGAAAGACCTAGCCCTTTTTTCCTTTTTTCTAAATTTCTACAGAATTATTAGATATGCTATATTCCCTTGAAAGCAATCACTACAGCTTAGGGAACCAGAGAACTGTGAAATGGTGGCTTTCAAAGGTACAAGTTCACTTGAGAAAATACTTTGTAGAACTCTCTGCTTTTCATAATTCATTTTTTTTTTAAGTAATAAATCATTCATATATCGAAAGCCATAATGACGAGGTTACAGTGATCACAAGGATCACAATAGTGTCATTACATTAGACATTTAGCACACTTATTGTGAGCTTAGCAGAGGATAAAACTAGTTACACACAAGATACTACAGAAACATAAAACTAGAGCCCAAGGCGCTCAATTGCGATACTTCAAGTTCCATGAGACCATCTCACTGCATCTAGCTCGCACAGTCTGCCAAGCTATCCATGCACTAACACTTACTCAATTTTGTATTTGCCCTTTGGATCAAGGCTTAGAAGAGTGTTAGGGCAAGACCCAATGACCCAAGCCCAAGTTTGAGCTTGTTTTGGAGTGAGCCTAGGCCAAGGCCTAATGACCCAAGCCCACACCCAAACCCTAGGATCTTGGTGCTGCCTTTTTCCAGCAGCCATCTGTTCCGGCGGAGGCACCATCATCCCATCAGCGCCGTCATAGTTCACGACCTCATCATCGCCATCGATGACAAGCATATCTCTGTCATAGTTCACGATTTCCATGCTGCTATCAAGCATCTTGCTGGCTGCAAATAGCATTGGAGCATAAGAAGAAATTTGCTCTCGACTCCACCAGGATTTTGGGAATTCAGACACTTTTTTGCCCCCTTCGTTTGAATTTCGCCGGCATCATCCTCAAATGAGCAAGAGGACGGATAGAGGCCGAGGTGGCTCGGCTTGGCATCGGCTTTGAGCGACATAAAATCAGCGCAAAAAGCCCTGGTATCGGCGACAAGCGCCTTGGAATTGACGACGAGCGCCTTATAATTGGTGATAAGCGCCTTGGTGTTGGCGCCGAACGCCATAGTTGGGTGACCCCGATAGGGTTTGGGACAGAATTGGAGAGTTGGGAGATGAGAGGGAGGCGCAGAGCCATCTCTCCCGTTAGGGTTTTCATATTTCATTGATTTCATTTACTTTCATAAATCATAAGCCCCTTCCTTTGGCAGGTAGAACATTTCATCGAAGCAATTACATGGCAACTCTTAAGTACTCATTTTATTTTTATAGAGTTTTTACCAAAGCACGGTGTTCTCTTTTTGCCTTGGAAATTCTGAAATATGTAAAAAAAATGATGTCCCTGGACAGGTACCTGAACATAAAGCCAAGTAAAACAACCTGAATATGTGTGTGTGTGTCTCTATATATATATATATATATATATATATATATATATATATATATATATATATGGGAAAAATATTGTATAGTCCCGGTGGTTTAAACTCAACATATGTTTAGTCCTTAAAGTTACGATTTTTCATCCAAATAATCATTTTGTTAGTTTTCTCCGTTAGACTGATGACAATGCCGTTAAAAAATTACCACGTCAATGCCTAGTCAGCTCGAATTTTTTTAACTGTCCTATATTACCCCTGCAACACAGAAAACTCAACTGCCCTAAATTCAAAACCACCAAATGAAGTGCTACACACATCATCCCCCTAAGCTCAAAACCAGCAAATACCCCAAAAGTTGATCTGCAAAATAACATCAATCATAATCTAAAGCAAAACCTACAAAACCTAATACCAGAACATGTACCAAGCAAAACCTGCAAAACTTAATACCAAAAGTCCAAAACCTATACCAAAACATGTAATTGCAACCATAATAACAACCAACACTTTCCAAATCCATAACAGCAACCAACATCAACCAACAATATTAGGTAGATCTCCATTAATTTAGAACTCTAACAGCGTTCAGTCATAATAGGCAGAAATATGTTTAGCATATTGTAGCTTAACAAAAATGACCACAAAAGCCACATTACATCCATCATAAACTGTTGTAGTATGTACGGAATTTAGCTCTAATCATCCTAACAAAAGATTAGAGATAGCAACTAAATTACATCGCACTTAGTTGCACAAAAATATGATGTCTAATATTCTGCCTATGCTAGAGTTTAGCACCACTCATCTCCTTTAACTGGCCTATTTCTGATTTTTTGAGATGCTCTTGTTGAAGTTGCAGATGCACTTTGCCTTGGCATTGAATTTAGGGCAGCTGAGCTTTGTGCTGGCCTTGAAGTCGGGGCAACTGTGTTTTGGGTTAGCCTTGAAGTTGAGGCAACTGCGCTTTGGACTGGTCTTCCTCCAACTTGTGAAGGATTGCTGCCAGCTTTGCAGCTTTGGCAGCAGCATATTTTTCCTAAGCCAACAAAAACGCATGAATGTAAAGAGCTTATACAATAGAAAGAAAATACATTAGAATCATTTTAATGGATGCAATATAGCTGAATTGTTACCCTTTGGTTCTTGGCATTCTTCCTTGCTTTTGCCCTCATTTCATTCAGAGTCATAGGAGGTGGCATTGGTTTCTTCGGCTGCAATAATGTTGTACACAATAAGTGACACAAATAACCATAAAAATTAGTAAAACAAGAGCACTCTAAGATGATTAGAAACTTGATCAGAAACTTGATGCCCTTCATTGCTGGCCTTCCTCTTCTTGTTCTCCTTTGGAGGCAAATGCCTATGGCATGTTATCTTATTATGCCCTACTATACCACAAATGCCACATTTGAGAAATCTCTGCTGCCTTCCCAACTTACCCTCCGTATTTTCAGATGCATCCTTAAACGTTTCAGATTGATCCTTTTTCCTTTTTGTCGACTTCGGCCTACCAGGCATTCTTGAATATGAAGGAGGTAAGATTGCTGGCCCCTCACACCTTGACCACATGTCTATACTGTTAATAGGATAGATGAAATTGTTGTAGATAGCCATGTATGTCTTCTTCGAATAACACTCGACAACATAATCCTCGAGGGCTTCCATCTTCCAGTAGATGGCTGAACCTGCATGCTTGCACGAGATTCCAGTCAAATCCCATCTCCTGCAGCTACATGTTCTCAGCCTTAGGTTGACAACATTCTTGGTTCCTTGAATGTTTTCAACCTCAAATCTATCCCCACCATTGAAAGTTGAAGTACAATCTACAGCTCTAATCTTGTTCTTCTCCAAAGTGTCTCTTGGCTTGGGGCAAATATTGTAGCTTAAGGCTATTGGGTATTCAATTAGATATACATTAGATATGTATTATGTGGTACTCAATTAAATATACATTACATATGTATTAATACATAAGATATACAATTAGATATGTATTAGGGTATTGCACGTAGCTGTAGCTTAAGGGTATTGGATTAAACTTTTGGATGCTTAGCATTGTTCTATGATATCATTGGAGGCTAATTATAGGGTATTGTATAATTTGAACTTGTTCAATGTCTAATCTTTCTTTGTTTGTTTTACAGGAGGAGTTGCTAGTCTCTCGACCACTTCCAAAGACAGCAGTTTCTAGTCTCAACTACTTACCACTTTACTCACAACCCAGACTCTTCCCAAAAAAAATCTAAAATGCAATGCAAACACAAACACATTGAGTAGTGAGCCAAACCATGCTCCATGAATGACTCGTGTCAAAATGCAACCATAAGATTCAAATACTTTTCAAATAAACACTTGTAGAAGTAAAGTTGTATACTCCCAAACCCATAAACACAAAACCCAACCACAAATATACTCCCAAACCCAGAAACTAAAAACCCAGCTACAAATATACTCCCAATTCAAACCCAGAAACTCAAAATCCTAAAAAGTCATAAGCCCACCATAATCTATTATCTAGATATCAAAACCATCAAAAACAGACTCCACATATTCCAAATTATCTAGATATTGAAACCCAGAAACCCTAAATTTTGAAACCCATAAATTTTTGGAATCGAAACTCACCATAAGGTCGAATCCATTCGTTCATGTCCCCTTCTTCTCGACGAACCCAAACCACGATGTCCTTCACCTCCATTGTTGAAACACCCAACCCTCAATGGTTTCAAACTTCATAGGGTTTCTACCGTCTTAACAGAGAATTGGGTATGCGCAATAGATTCAGAGAAGTGAATTTAGGGTTTTGAGAGAGAAGAGGCGATGGGTTTTCGAAAGAGGGTTTTGAGAGAGAAGAAGTGATGAGTTTATCGAAAGGAGAGTATGAATCTGATGAGAAGAGGCGATGAGATTAGGGTCGAAAAGGGAGTGAAATCTGACAAGGGCATATGAGTCAGTTCATATAATTCTCTGCTGACTCGACACTGACGTGGCAATTTTTTAATGGTCATGTCATAGTCTAACGGAGAAAACTAACGGAAGAATCATTTGGATGAAAAATCGTGACTTTAAGGACCATTCAGATTAAAATGAAACTTCAAGGACTAAACAGATGTAAACTTCAAACCACAGGGACTAAACAAATTTTAATTTTATATATATATAAACAAATATATATATATATATATATATATATATATATATATATATATATATACGGATCCATTCAGAAGCGGACGTCCGCACAGTCCTTTAAGTATGGACGTCCCTCCATTCTCCACCGTCCGGCGCCAACGACGGCGCGCCCCCACCCGAGTGGACACCAGAGGCGTCCCCGACCACTTAATTTTCCTTCCCGGCAAGATCGATTTGAAGGTCTGGGCAGCAACCTCCACCCAAAACTTCAAACAAGATCGATCTCGCCGGAAAACTGGAATTCGGCAGACTCGCCGGGAAGGGAAAGTGGTTGGAGACGCCTCCGGTGTCCGCTCGGGTGGAGGTGCGCCGTCGTTGGCTCCGGACGGTGGAGAACGGAGTGCGGACGTCCGCTCCTGATCCGGCCTATATATATATATAGTCCTTATGAGGTCCAAACATCCTTATTTATTCAAAAGGTACGTATTTTGCCAATAGAACCACTTTTCAGTCATATTTTTCGATCATAGCCAACTAGTATCTAGATATATATGACATGATCATCTCTGCAAAATTTCAGCTAACTTGGTGATCGTTAAGGTATCGAAACTATGAAGTCCTTCTAATGAGGACTTTTAAGTTGAGGACTTGTTGAAGACTTTTCGGCTTATCCCACTTTTCGATCTTATATACACATCTTGACCGTTCAGTTTATAGGTATTTATGAGTAGATCATTTCTCCAAATTTTCAGCTATATTGAAAATTGTTAAGACATTCATAAGTGTGATTTATCAATTATGAACTTGAACGGTTCATATTTGACAGATTTGGTTCGTCTATTAATTTGATCTAGTTTGTTATCTTAACGAACACCAATTTGGCTGAAAATTTATAAAAATGATCTACTCATATAAACCTAAAAACTGAACGGATGAGATGTCAAAATGTGATCGAAAAATGAGATTTAAATCATAAACCGAAAAGTCCTCAAGTAGTCCTCAACTTAAGAGAGTCCTCACTAGAAGGACTCTCATCGAAACTATATGATTACAATGAACGAACCAAATCTGTTCAACATGAACCGTTCGTGTAATTCACAATTTTGAATATCTTAATGATTATCAATTTGGCTAAAATTTTGTAGAGATGATCTACTCATATATACCTAAAAGATGAATGGTTGAGATGAGAAGATATGATCGAAAAATATGTCAATTAAGGAAATCCGTACATTTTGAATAAATAAAGAGATCCGTATCTGAAAAGGTGTGTGTGTGTGTGTGAAATCGATTCTTTGTGAAACTAGCTACGTTTTTTACTAAATAATTAGGGTTCTTATATTTCAGAGATCAGTTAGGGTTCATATATATTAGAGATCAACAGAAATGGCGCTACACGTGCGCTGTGGAGAAACTTGGATTCAGAGGTATTATAGATTCAGTAGTCTAGCTTCCCCATACGTAAGGTGAACATATGTTAGCAGATATAGGTGGATTTTGATGGTGAAGAAACTGATGCGTAAAACTAGAACAAACCTGGTTTTAGTTAAAAAAACAAGTGGTGGATCCGCTAGAGATAGGGCACTGATCAATTAGGTGAGGAGAGTCACTCATGCAATAACACTGTCTTTCACATCCTTAGAAACTGAATATCATCTGGAACTAGACTTTCCATGTGTTCCCCTCAAATCATGGATTTCCAGGTGCATGCATGCGTAACAGAAATTCTACAAATAGGAATTGTTTTATGATAAAACTCATAGCCTGTAGAATCGAACTTCAATATTGGAATGGAATAACTATGAATTCTTCAATACACCTATAAACTATTTTATAACAAATTCATAAACACATATATGAACTTATTAGTATTAAGTTCAAGAATATAGTATATTTTGGCTCCTCGATTCGGAATTTTGTTTCAAGTTCAGTCGCTGTGAGTGTGTGTGTATCTACTTAAGCTACTTTCATATTGTACGTACTGATAATGACTTCATTGACATATCATCATTATTACAAAAAATTCTAATATTATCAATTCACATGTATCTTCATATGTTCTATATAAACACCTCTAAAGTCCCAAGATAGAGATCACCACTCAGAAACAACAAATGGCTTCCACACCTGGAATTCTTACTGACTGGCCATGGACACCTCTCGGGAAATTTAAGGTCCGCCTTTCTTTATTCTATGTGCATGATTGCTGGCTAATATATGCATGTGTGTTATATATATATATATATTACCAGCATGATATTTACTTTGTGGACTACTTTGGTAAGACTGATGTATATGAGGGTTTGTTGTTGCAGTACGTGGTGTTAGCTCCTTGGGTGATTCACAGCACATACTCGTATATGTTTGGAGAAGAAAGCGCAGATCTATTTTACATACTCATACTTCCATTTTTGTTGTGGAGGATGCTCCACAACCAGATATGGATATCACTTTCTCGCTATCAAACTGCAAAAGGCAAAGCAATCATTGACAAGGGCCTCGAGTTCGAACAAGTCGACAGAGAAAGAGATTGGTTAGTGGTGTTGTAAGGCGAACTTAAACTAGATTAAGAGTTTAACACTCGTTCTCAGTTAAGTGTTGAAGTGAATTCTAAATTTTTTGACAGGGATGACCAGATCATATTCAATGGAATACTGTTCTACGTAGGCAGGTGCGTCTTGTTTAAAACTGACCTGCCAATTTGGAGGGGAGATGGGTTGGTCATGACGATACTGCTTCATGCTGGTCCGGTCGAGTACCTCTACTACTGGTTACACAGAGCACTTCACCACCATTTCCTCTACTCTCGCTACCATTCTCATCACCATTCCTCCATTGTCACTGAGCCAATCACTTGTAAGACCATTTTTAGCAATAGATGACCTACATTATGTCAATCGGGCTAAACTACACATTTGACGTGTGTTTCTGTAAGAAAATATGATTTTTCGTCCTCTCATGTTCAGTTATATTTCAATTTCAACTTATGAGTAATTAGTAAGCAATATTGATGTTTACTCAATACATTTAAGGGGCACAATATTTGGATACAGAACAGGCGTAATATATAGGTTTATTGAATAGATTTGATGTAGTATCAATGATATCTCTCTTAGTCTTTTCTTATCAAAAGAAAAAAGATCACTGAATCACTGATCCTTCTCTTTTCACTGTTTGGTGTTTGAAAACTATTCAATCTAGTGCTACTGTAAAAACCGTGCAGATGCAATCGTACAGATATCATATGAATCTAGCCAAGAACCTTTTACTTCTAATTTATCTTGACTTGTGAAAGAACAAGAACAATTAAGGAGAAGAAATAAGAATTACATTTACTGACATGGACCGGTTAATGTATATTTCAGCTGTGACTCACCCATTTGCGGAGCACATATCATATTTCATGCTCTTCGCAATACCAATGATCGGAACCCTGTTGATCGGAACGGCTTCCATCACATCCTATTTTGTTTATATTACGTATATCGACTTCATGAACAACTTGGGACACTGCAATTTCGAGTTCATTCCCAACTGGATCTTCTCTCTTTTTCCTCCTCTTAAGTATCTCATGTATACTCCCTCGTAAGTTTTCTTTAATAAGACAATTTCTCTTTTTTGTTTTAATTTTAATTGATGTTATTCAATGTGTTGCATATGCATAGACACATAAGTTTACATATACGAACTTAAAACTAATTCCTTGTTTGTTTTGGATTCTTTACTTTTGAAGGCATTGGTAAAAATCCATTTACTGCATATCGAATAGCTTTTTAAGCATTTGTATAGCTGATTCTGTATAATTCTTACGTGTTTGATATGCAGGTACCACTCTTTGCATCACACACAATTTCGAACCAATTACTCCCTCTTCATGCCAATCTATGACTACATATATGGTACCATGGACAAGTCTAGTGATTCACTACATGAATCTTCACTCAGGAAAGAGGAGACAACTGATGTCGTTCATCTTACACATTTAACATCAACTAAATCCATCTACCGACTCCCACTGGCATTTGCTTCCTTGGCCTCTAATCCACGAACTTGTACATGGTACTTATGGCTGTTGTGGCCAGTGACATTATGCTCGTTGATGCTAACTCGGTTATTTGGCCGTTCATTTGTTATTGAGAGGCAGCGTTTTGGTAAACACAGACTACAAACTTGGGTTATTCCAAAATACAGTTTGCAGGTGGGAAGCAACTTAGCTTCATTCTCTATATCTTGATTGCATGTTAATGTATTCCCAATTTAGCTAATGTGATTTTATTTGCTACCTTTAATTACTAGTTGCAGTACTCGCTCTCATGGCAAAATGAAGCTATAAACAGAGCGATTGAGGATGCCATACTTGAAGCTGAGCAAAAGGGTGTCAAAGTTATTAGTCTAGGTCTCTTTAATCAGGTAACAACTATATAGTGTGCAAGTATGTAGGTTTAAGTAAGGTTTAGATCTCAATTATTTCTTTCATCAATTCACTCCCTATTTCACATTTTATTCCCTATTTATCTAAGCTCACATATGTATCTAATTGAATCATTATTGATTAATCTTTTTTTTTTTTCATAAATTTCATTTCAGGGTGAGGGGCTCAATAGCTATGGTGATACATATGTCCAAAGGAATCCAGGACTGAAAATCAAGGTGGTGGATGGAAGTAGCTTAGCTGTTGCTGTCATTCTTAACAGCATTCCCAAAGGAACAACCCAGGTTCTCCTTATAGGCTACCTCACAAAGGTTGCATATGCCCTTGCCTTTTCTTTGTGCCAGAGGGATATTCAGGTATATGTCAATTACTTGTAATTCATATGCATGTGTGTGTGTGTGTATGACACTTCATATTTACATTCCTACATGTTTTCTCACATGAGATTAAATTTGTTTCAGGTAGTTACAGTACACCAGGCTGAGTATTTGAAGCTCACCAAATCTTTAAATGCCACAGAAGGTAAGGTGGTTCATGACAGAAGCTATTCTCAAAAGGTGAGGATAATTTTGCTTACTATACCAGCTTCCTTAACCCTTGTTTGTTGTTACTATCTATTCATATGCTTTACAATTAATTGTTTTAGCTAGATAGAAAATAGAGATTTCTACTTTTCTGGGTGTTAGGGTTTAGAGCTGCATAGAAAAATTATTTTCTACAAATTACTTTTGGATGTACTTGATTTTAAGAATTGAAACTAGTAACAATATATTTGATTTGGAATGAAGATTTGGTTGGTGGGAGATGGATTGAGTAAAAAAGAACAGTTGAGTGCACCAAAAGGAACAATATTTGTTCCATTCTCTCAGTTTCCACCAAAAAAGTTGCGCAGAGACTGCTTCTACCACTACACACCAGCAATGAAGATCCCCAAGTCTCTTGAGAATGTTTACTCTTGCGAGGTGGGTGATTAGTAAACAAAATGGATTTTCTATAATGTTTCTTGATCTGTTTAATTAGTATTACCATTGGTTAACTAAGGTTATATATCAATTGTGAAAATCAGAACTGGTTGCCGAGGAGAGTGATGAGTGCTTGGCGTATAGCAGGAATAGTGCATGCATTGGAAGGTTGGAATGAGCACGAGTGTGGCTACACCATGTCCAACATTGACAAAGCTTGGCAAGCAACTCTTCGACATGGCTTTCAGCCTCCAATCTCAAAAGATTGATCAGTCACCTCTTCAACTCTTCGACATGGAGTTTTACGTTGTCAGAAATGATGTGTTTATATCAAATTAATCCGAAAGAATGGAACTAGAGCCATCTGCTTTGCTTTTCTTAATGCAGCTATGTACCAATGAAAGAATAAAAGTTCTTGCAATCTGAAGGAGAAAAAGACCCAAAAGATTTTCCTTGCCATTTACATCTCATATTTACAGAATAATTCCCCTAACTTCTTCTACAAAATTCTTAACCGAACCACCCCACTCGATCCTTTTCCCCACCCCATAAATATTCACACGGTATCAATATAATTCTAACTGCACCAAAATGGGAGTAAATTATCTTCTATAAAACTTCCTTTCTTCCCCTCCACTCTTTTTCCTCTAGAGGTCTGCCAGTTCACAACCCTCTGACGCCCCAACTTTAGGCAGCAATGATGGATGAGTTGCAGACCAGCTTCTTAAGGAGGCAAGAAGCAAACTAAAATTAAGGAACTATAGAACAGTCTTCTCAATCTGCCTTGTCACTAATCCTGACAACATCTAGGACCGTTGCATTGCAAAAGAAGCATCTGTGGCAATTCAAAAGATGTCTGGTTATGCAGCCATAACAAGACCTATGGGAACAAGGGGCAAACCGAGCATCTGCTTCACTTGAATAACAAATGCAGCAAATGTCATCATTCACATCAGTTTCTCCCCCTAATATCTTATTTTCTTGTGACTGGCTCCGGAGAAGGATGAGGTTCAGAAAATTCTCTAGCTGTGCAAGTTTTCCGAGATAATCATTGCCTCTAAAACTTCCAGCCTGGAAACAAATTATAACATCAGAAGAAAGAAAATGAAGCAGACTCCTGTCAAATGAATTAAGTAATGATCCATATTATCTTTTCTTTAGTCGGTTTTTTTTTTCTTATTTATTTCTCTGAGACCTTAGAAACCAAGAGTATAACCTATATAAACCCATCAAAGACACAGCTAGTCAGCCTCGTAGGCAAGACACCGTAAAAACTAAAAAGATTGAATAGGCGGTATGCAACAAATGTTAAAATGTCTAAATACTTGCCCAGTCATATAAAACGATCCAAGTACCGGTTAAAATGCTTGACAGAAATCCTAAGAAAGTAGAAAGCAGATTACTGATATGTAATACTAGAAGTTTTGGTAGCTCTCATGTATTTGTTCATTATCAACATTATGGTTCAACTTGCCCACACAAAAAATACAAACTAAAAAGAAAGTATTCAAAAAAGTAATGTATATGAGGATGAGATATAGTAAAGGTAACGGAAGCTAACCCAGTTGTAATCCAATAGGTACTGAAATCTGCAATTAAAACTGTCAAGGCACCCCATGCTTGCAAATATGCTCACAACATCATTGTGCTCCCTGCATTCCATCTGTTCACTAGCATTTATCAGGTTCAAGATAATACCCACCAGAGGTGCCAATACCATCCCTCGGTTAACTTTTTCTAAAGATTGACCATGTCGTCTCAGAGACCTGCAAAAACAATATTGCATAGATGATATGTTAGTTAACTAGCCCACAGATCTACTTATCATAGATTACGTAGACAAGTTTACGAAGACCAACTCGTGCAATAAATTTCTCAGAGTCCAAAATGCTAAGTCAGTCGTGGATCACATAAAGTGAACAAGGAGGAAAGTTTGCCATCTTTATCAATGCCATTGCATGTGTCCCACAATATTCAACATGGCAATTGCAGTTTACAGGAGTTGAGCAAGAAATAGATTAAAAAAATGATAAAAGGACCAAAGGATGGGATGCACTTAGAACTTGGTTTTTATCCCTTCTTTTCTCTTTACTCCTCTTAAGTCATATTTGGGAGTATAAGTAATATCTGAAGATAACTCAAAAGTAATAACAAACTTATATTTGCAAGCACAGAATCTTACAAGTCAAAAAACTCGGTGTCTTCTGCTGAAGTGATGTGGTTCAGAATAAAGACAATCAGCTCAGTCAACCTTCGAAGGTTTGTATCAGCCCCAGATAGGAATGCTTGAGGTATCTCATGAGTACAAAATTCCAAAACCCTTGCAAGATTGCATGAAAGATCATATATCACACTGCACTTCTTTTGCTGGAACTCTAACACCTGCAGATGCTTACTTAAATTAGACAAATATAGAGTTCAAGTATAAAAACAAATTCAGTTTACCCCCTCAAACTTTAGGGCTAAAATCAGTTTGCTCCCTCATCTTCTTTTTTTTAATCAAACTCATCCCTAAACTTTCATATAAGCATCAACTTGGTCCAAATTTCAAATTTCCTTGCAATTATGACGTCATAATGTCCCATATATTTCAGTTGTTGACTTTCAGTTTGGTCAAAAGTCCAAACTACCCCTTCATTCAATTTTTTCTATTTCTTCACATGTTTTCTTTTTCTTTCTTTCTCTGCCCTCTCTCCCCTTTCATCCCAACCATTTCCACCACCACCAACCCTCCACCTCTCAATCAAATCCCTCACCATCTATACATCCCCAGACCCCATTTTCTCTCAATCAAATCACCACCATCTAAATTTCCCAAAACCCCATTTCGACATTCCACTCATTTGCGCCCCTCAACTTCTCCTCCCTCCAAATCGAGCCTCCTCCGGTGACCACCCCATCCTCTTGTTTCAATGAGAAAAGCTCGCCCTTCTAATTGAAAGTGGTTGTTGGAGGCAAAGAGGCTTATGGCGGCGTTGAGAGCTGGGTCATGGAGTATGGGGTCTGGGATTTGAGTATTTGGGGATGGAGATAGAGAAAGTTAGGTCTAATGGAGAGATAAGAGAGATCTGAAGTTCTAAACGAGAAGAAAGAAAGAACAAAATGCGAAGGTGAAAAAAAAAGAAGGAAAAGAAAAAAAAGTGAAGAAATAAAAACAAATTTGTAGTGAGGGGTGGTTTGGACTATTCGTCCATATTGAGGAACAAAAACTGAAATGTGACATCACAATAGGTCGAATATTTGAAATTTGGACCAAGGTGATGCTATATGAAAGTTTAGGGATGAGTTTGATTAAAAAAAAAAAGATGAGCCCTAAAGTTTGAGGGGGTAAACTGAATTTAATCCTAAAAACAATATATAGCCAAGGAATTTTTTTTTTTCATTTTCGCTAGATACACTATTTGTCTGTGGTCAAACATAAGGAGAAAAAAATCTTCATCGAACCTATGTGCCCTAACCCTCTCTCTTCCTGTTGAATGATCAGTCCAAGTTCCAAAGTAATACCATTTACAGACCAGAGGGAAGGTAGGGAGGAGAAAGCTGACACTCGGATCTCCGCCAAAACTTACAGAACTAAGATCCATCAGAATTTGACATACCCAGCTTAAAAACATGAGAGATTGCTTAGTTAACTTTATTACTTCTCTTCATTCTTTTCTCTCTTCTCAGCAATACAAAACTTTTTCTCCCAGAAATGGAAATAAGATGGATGAGAACAATGTTCGATTTGGTTTTACAAAGTTGCAAACTGAGTTAAGGTTCACAGATAATTTTTGATATTTTCACCCTTATTTTTTTTACTTTGGAAAACTAAGTCACCCTAATTACATCCCCTGCCAAAATTATCTTCACATCAATTTTCACATTAATGAAAACACTTCCTCTTCCATCGTGCATTCTGCCCTAGCCAACTTACACAGGATAATACCACTGACACCAGACATCAAACGTCGAACTCATCACTTTGTTATCTATATTAACCACAGACTTGAGTGCTATTGTACATGGATCTGATCCAGTATGACTGCACCAACCACGGCTCCACCACAGGATTTGTGCAAGCAGAGAATTTTCTTTTCCTAAATAGACATTAGGGGTCTGATGATAATTCACTAATATAGGTAAAGCAGGTATATTTGCAGGCTTGTTCCAATAACTAAAGAACATATGCATGCCCTAATAGGAAGGAGATTATCCATACCTGGTACTTTTCTTGCATTTCTCTAACAGAAACAGAGAATTCAGTCATTGTCCAACTGAGAGTGTTAAACAGGCGATTGAGAAAAGCTGAGAACAACGCTTCATCACTGATACAAGTTTGCCCTAACAACCTCTACATGGATTGAAAAGCCAAAGAAGACAAAATATGGTGATGATCAGAACCTACTCAGGGTTAAAAAAAAATTACGATTATAGTTCTAAAGAAAAGACGAAGATGTTCACCTGGAAGATGATGGATGATGATGATGATGATTCTCCATGCTTTGATGAGCCAAACCCAGATCCCTTGCACAAACGCAAAAGAATGTTTGTTACTGGGATCCAGGATCTATTATCAAATGCTGACAGCAATGCCTTTGGCATCCTCTGTTTCACTGCTTCATTGCTCTCAAACGCAGCCAAATATTCTTTGTACTGTACCAAGACAGAGATAGATTGGAGAAGCAGATCCCTAAGATCTGCACTAGATATTCGAGGGTCGTTGAAATGTGTAACCACAAAGGTGATCTGAGAAACAAGAAACAAATAGCAGTTAATAAAAAATATAGAAGTCAAAAACTCATAATCTTAGTAGCAGTCAATATATTAAGGAAACAAAGATAAAACTACAAAAAGCAATAGTTCACACACAAAAAAAAAAAAAAAAGACAAACTAGATGAAACATACAAATGAAGCGAGGCCTTGCTTGATAAATATTGATGACGGGACAAATGGAGGATCACACTTACGCAACACATGAAAGCAGTCAACCTGCACGGGAAATAATCAATCAATGAGTAACAAAAACGAGAATCACAGGTCCAAATAGATGAGAGAAATTGGCTCTATGATAGTTAGTATTTCCAGGATCTTAGAACAGAGTAGGTCCAGTATTTCTATCCCACTTTTGGCTGTTCCTGATTGTCAAGAACAATAGAGATAGAAACTTTGAAGAAAAATGTAAGACTTGCTATACTGCACTAAAATTTCACTGAACTATAAAACATCCTAATGTAATTCCAGTACTGTGTCTACCTGAGATGCTTCTGGAATATTTCAGTAATGTGCGAATATTATCGCCAATGAAACATTCAGTGAAAGAAATTGAAGAAAGATTATTCTTATTGAAGCAAATGTTCATTCTTATCACTAATGAAACATTCAGTGAAATAAATGGAAGAACAATTATTCTTAATGAAGCATATGTTCATTCTTATCACATGCAACCAAACCACGGGAAAATACAAGTGTTTGTAATTAAAAACATGTTTGCACAATTTTATGTGAGGGAAACCATGCGTATGTATTTGAAATAAACAAATCATTTGATTTACCAGAGCTTCAAGATAGTATTCAGGGACATAAGTGAACAACAAATCCACTTTGCTAAGGACAAGAAGCAACTGAACAGTCCACATGCATGTTGCATACATTCCTCTTTGCTTCCATCTAGAGGATAGGGAGATACGGAACCTGTAAGGCATGACAGAGTGAGAAAGAGAAACAGAGCATGTAAATGTATGTACAGAACCACATACTGTATATTGAGTCACTGGCTAAACCGTCTTTTTATTTTTTTTGATATGAAAACCGTCTTTTTATTAAAGATACTCCAGTGAACAGTAGACCTGATATTATGGTTACTAAATTTCTGTATCACATTTTCTAATGACATCTAAGGGAAAAGGATGGAGAAAAAAAAAAATACATAAATCTTGAAACCAAGCTGCTCCTCGTGATTATCTTACCAGGCACATTGTCTAACAGAATCTATGACTTCTTCTCTATGTACATTACGAGCTTCTTTCAAATGCTTCAATTGCTCAAAACAAGGTCCTTCTCTGATTTTTTTATCAGTTTCTTCAAGATTGGCTATTGACTGCAACTGGAGATTCATGTAATATGATGCCTACAATCAGAAATCTCAGTAATTCAGATATCTACAACATTCAGGAACAATCACAACCAAACATACAGTACATAAAACAGTATAATTGAAAAGAGTATGATCATGAGGAAAATAAATTCTAACAAGGACCTGATAGATCTATGGTTCAAACCAAAATATATGTCAGATTTTAAGTAAAACATAATTTAAATTAAATAAATCTGGAATGCAGAAAACAGGGGTTAATAAATACTCAGCACATTAGATTATAAAAATGAATAAGTGGCAGTTTGTATTCTTTAATATATAGAAATATGTCCCCTTACCTGCTTAAAATTTGGCGCAAGACCTATATGATACAACAACAATAAAACATCTAGAAGTTCTTCTTCTCTGAGTGTAGCTGAAGACATAACACCCTCCCTTGGTATAAAACTCCTATGTTGCACTGGGCAATAACTAAAATCAGATTCTGATTGGTAACTAGAACTAGGTTTATCAGCTATATCATCACTCAAACTTCCAGCACTGCATTCTGTGGTAACATGGGAAGATCTCTCTGGCATGGAACTGCAATGGGCATGTGAACCTTTAGCTGTGTATCTAATTGGATACTTTGAGGTTCTTGTGAAATCCTCGTCATAGCTTGAGCAGCAGCATGGTTTTCTTATACTTAAATGAGTCACTCTGGTTTCTTCATCATCCATACAACCTTCCTCCCATCGGATATCTTCTGCTTCCTGATCATCTGCAGGGTGTGATTTTGAGAGGTGACTAAAAGATCCTCCAAGCCTCGTATTGTCATTTCGATGGGGATCATTTCTAAGAAATAGACCTACTGGAAAGCTCCGATGACCACCCCTATGAAGAAAACCAACATCACGACCATTTTCACTGCCCTTCAACCAACCACATATTTCCCCCATTCCAAACCCTTCAGATAGAAAATGAAGTATAACTGTGTACAAAGAAACGAGAACAGAATTGCTTGAAACTCCAGGAGGTGGAAGATTGCGGTCAGCTCCTCTGTTCTTAAGTAGAAGGTTCTGTAGAAATGTCCTGAACACTGAACCAGGCAACTGAGGAGGTGTCACAGGTGGGATGAACTGTATGACCAAGCGACAGAGGTCCATATGCTTCTCCTCAATCTGAATATATAACATGCATTATTAGTACAGAACTTAACTAGACATTGCCACAGCATAAATTATAAAGGTGGGCCAGACAACTACAAGCTGTTGGAGTCAAACATTAAGGATGTAAATTACTGTTTATGTTTCAACCATGAACAAAAATACAAAATAAATATTATAACCAAAACTCAAGTATATATATCAGAGGTTAATTAATCATGGATTGTTTAAGGCCAACGAAATAAGCTTTTGATTTTATATTTTTAAACTAGATAAAGTTTGACTGAACTTGATATTTCATACATCATAAATGAACAAGTGTCCTTAAATTTGTCCCAAACCACGGGTGGACCGAGGTGGAGTTCTTAGGGGTCATATTCGTTACTCAACTTCCGTCCTTATCTTTAACCAGCTTATAGGATTGGCTACACCCATCTTTAAAATGCTTTACCTTTTCTAATTAACATGTTAAAAAAGAAGCAGGTCACTCAACACTTCATCAGAAGAAAACTAATATACATATGTTATTTTACACTAAATCTTTTGTCCAGTTAAAAAAAGATCAAATTTGCATGTTTACTGGCAGACAATTGAGACACACACAAAACACTTACACAGAATCAGAGAGAGAGAGAGAGAGAGAGAGAGAGAGACATAGACAGAGAGAGATCTATGTATCTTGGAATCGTCAAACGTATAGTTGACCAACAAACATTAAATTCTATATATGACACCTAGTATTAGTGTGTCACCGACCTACTTAAATTTGTCCATGAGGACAATATGGAGAAAAGAGAGATATGTGTTTCAATCAATCTTGAACTTTCTCTAAGTTTACTCCCATTCTGACTCATAATTCTATATATTAGAATACTTCTGAAGGGTTCCTCCCTCCACCCAACTTTTACACTAATATAGTATCCACAACATAGTTCAGATTAAAATACAATGTACCTTATTAACTGCTTCAGATAAAGCTGTAGTCGTCAACAACATGCTGCTTTCGTAGGACACATCCTCACATGAACCAGGCCACCAAACAGAAGGCATCATACATTCAAGATCGTTCTTATTTGGATCCTTTCGTGATAGGAAACCTTCAAAATGGTATTCAAAATCAGGTGACTTCCACCAGAGGACCATAAGTTCTTGTCGTCTCAGGATATGACATGCCAATGCGAGGTATGGATATGACCCTGAACATGGGCACTCTTTGAGAACTAATGGAGCTGTTTTGCAACCACATGCCAGGGCATTTATGATATGTTCAAACAACAAGTAGGATCTATTAAATTCTAGAAAGACATCCAGAACTCTATCCAAGCCTGAATAATCATGTGGCGCCTGCAACCCAAACGCTTCCACCATGAACGACAAAAACGGACCCCAGGCAACATACTCTATGCTCCAAACATCTGCTCCAAGTACAGAGAAAAGCTCCTCGCATATCCCATGAGAAACAGGATAGAAAATTTCGTCGGGAGAAACAAACCTTTTCAGTCTCAATTTCTCAACAGAAGAATGCTTTGCCTGCTCCACAGAGTGCAAACCCAACAGCCTTGACAAGCACCGCAGCAATTGAGTTGCAAACGAATTTAAGGACGGAGGGGCTTGAAGGGGGTGGTAGCCTTCAATTGGAAATTTAAAGGGACGTCCACCAAAATTTAATTCACATCGTTCACCTTGTGAGAGAGATACAGCAGGATAATATCCACATCCCACTCCCATCTTACGAATACCATTGAATGCCAAACCAAGAGAGACACCATTTCTGTAAAATGATATCTCATTACAATCCAAATCTATGCAACATCCAATAACATCACCAACAACCCATGTCTGACCATATGACTCAGCATCCCTGTTCCATTTCCTAACCCTCCTACCATCAAACGCATACGAATCTTCAGCATCACCTACACCCTTATGGTCAGTGAATGGGCAAGAAACAGTAGCCCATCCAATCTGCTGAATACCCGCAGTTTCCAGAATAACCTCATACATCCATTTTCCTTTCCACACAGAAGCGTTAGCCCTAGCACTGCTGAACATTGCTAAGCTCTCTACAAGCAACGGTGGCTTAATGATTCTTATATCACCCCGGATACTAATTTCATCAAGACCAACGGTGTCAGGTCTGCAGCCACTCCCATAAATACAAATACCGTCCCTATACCCATCTCCATCCAAAACATTTGAATTTGCATGTAATTTCGAGAACTCATTCTTCAAAATACCACGAACTAGATTCCCATCAACGGGCCCAGACACAGGACCAATCGATCTATTAGGGAGACCAAACACATATTCTAAAGTTCTCTCCACTGATTGGTAACCAATCTCGTCACACGACGAAACAAGATGAGTTTTCGACGAATTCTCTTTGCTGCTCTCACCATTCAATATCAAGGCCAGACCAGAAGAAAGCCCACCTAACCGTAGGCCGTCTTCCGCCATTCGGAATATACACAAGCAAGCACTATATCACCAATTTCAACTCAATCCAACTGAAAAATCGATTCTTCAAACTCGACTATGCCATGTACAAATAATATTACGATTCGAAAACTGATCCATAACTTAAACCAAACTACCAGCCATAATTTACCTGAAACGTCAACGTTGCAATTTCACAAACAAATTCAGAACATGTGAAAAATCTCCACAACAAAATTTGAAAGCAAATTGAATTGTTTCGTAACGAAATTACACTAAACAAACTCAATCAATCAAATAATTTCAACATTTAAAGGCAACAAATCAAGAAGAATTCCACGCAGCCCAGGCTAACAAGGCCTCGGGTGAATTTGACATTTGAATTTTGAAGAAGAAAATTATAAAACAAATAAAATTGGGAAGTTTGAAGCGAAAACGATTAGAAATGAAAGAGAAATGAACTCACGGGTTGGGTTGTTTGATCGGAACGGCAGTGATTAGCGGCTAGGGTTTTGCCGCAGCCATTAATGAACCACCGCCTATATGAATGAATTGGCAGAGAGAGAGAAGGACAAAACTGGAATTTTGAAATGTTCGCCAATAGACGGACGGGGAAGGAAGAGAGAGAAAAAAAAATGAAAGAAGGAGCTGCTGCCTGCTTTGCTTCAACCCCACGCACGCTTGACTGGCCAATAACGGAAGGGGGTGACCGGCTGCTGACGTGGTGGGGTTAAGATCCGCAGTTTCCATTTTTATGAATAAATCCTTTTTTTGTCAGATATTTTATCATGATTTTGAAAATTGCAAAATAAGAAACTACGAGGAGTGTGGTGTCAGTGTGACTACACCGTTAGTTCGCGTGGAGGCGGTCTGATCTTTTGTTCATTGAGACCCACAGTTTTTTTTTTTTTTTCTTGAAAAGTCAATACTTTTTTGGTCAGTGCAAACTCGATGCTTATTTTAAGGATACTCCTTCTAGTGTTTCAAGAGCTGCAACGACTTTCATCAAGAGACATATCAGTTTTCCGAATTCGAAAACGATGATTCATACGCGTAAATGCGACACTCCCGCACGCGCATTTAGGAATGTTTTTTTCTTAAAAAAAAATTATTTTGTTATAGTATATTCAAGTCAAAACATGAACTTTAAATTAAAATGTGTTATTATTTTACACGGTTTATGTAATCTTTCATCAAACCTGGTCCAATGGTATAACTATGTGGTGTTTAAGTAATATTGTTGCTGAACTGAATAATCCCTAAGTAATCAATCAATTTTCCTCTAGCCCTCTTAGGTTGCATTGGATTCTTTTGGTTAGAAGTCGTTGAATATTCTTACATGTACAGTTGGATAGTCATGTCCTTCCTGGTCCATGTTCCTGAAGACCTAAGCAAGGCAAGAAAGAGATGAGGTTTTGTTTCTCATCTTCGTGGGCGCATAAAGCGTCTTAACAAGTAAGAGACGTATAGATTTTTAGTTTTGTATAGATATACTTATATTCTTTATGTTAAAAACATTGGAATAAATTGTCACATTGCTTCAGTTATTTTGCATGAATCAAATTTTTACAATGCTTGCTAGGGTGGTTTATGCTTATGTTCCTTTCCTACATTTGTTTCATCAACAAAAAAAAAAACTATACGTCTTCGGTTCAAAAAGAAAATTGTGTTACCCTACTATCAAATAAGCAATCACGTATATATTATATGACATTCATTCTAATAATGAATCGATGCTTCCCTCGAACGAACGACTTTGATCTTCTAATAAACTTACAAAATTCAAAAGAAATACTGTATAAATCCTAAAATCACCATCAAAAGGAGAATATCATATAGAACCCATCTAACTATGATACCTTACAAAAGCATTGGAATAATAGGTAAAGGTATACATCCAAAATCACATTTGCAACATGTACAGTCCATATGCAGTGCCCACCGCCAAAAAGCAAACCCATTTTGTTTCTTCACTCCAAAAAGATACATACAAATCCACAAATCTAATGAAAAGATTGAAAGCCTACCTTCCTGCTAAGATGCGCACCTAGGCCTTGTTATTCCCACTCCCAACTGGGTGGTGCGTAGCGCGCACCATGTGAGTAGGAGACGGCTTTGGCGTCGCTTTATCTGTAAGCATTGCAAAAGCGGAGTCAAACTTCACGGAGTTTAACAGTAAAAGAGCGTGAGGGGTATTACTGTAATTAAGCACTGTGATGTAATCAGCACGTGCTTAGGGGGAGGTGTTTTTGGTAAATGGCAATTTGGGTGTTGGCGGGTCAAGCCATGTTAACGGAGAGAGAAGGTTTTCTTGAGAATCAGTGCATCACGCAGGGAGTTTTTTTTTTTTGGTGATGATGATGACAAGTGGCGATGAACACTTGGTACACAATCATAGAGTAATCTATGAGAGATTGTTGTTTATTTGGTCCAAAAAATTTGGATGGAGGAGAATTTTATGTCATTTTCATTCTTTGTTTATATTTTTCTTTATCATTTCTAACATGTTTTTGTTTTTGCTTCTTATGATGTGACCAAAAGGAATTGCATTTTCTTATAGTCGGTAACATCTAACAATTAAAATCCGTTTAAATTGGTATTTTAACGTTGTTTTTTTTAAGATGAGAACGGTGTTTTATAAGAAGATCAAGGTACATTATGTGAATGGTGTTAAGATATATATCTCACATGGGCAAAAATATAACTTTGTCTGTGGTTTATAAGGGTTTGGGTCACTTCATCTATTGGTTTTGGATGTGAACCCTAGACTACTTTATCATGGTATCAAAGCGGGTTACCCACGTCTACGTGTAAAGCCCAAATGTCACACGAACTTCACATTACCCCAAATGTTGTCTAAGTGTTAGGTTTGAAGATTCGTCACACGTGCAAAGGTCACTCCATCCATTGTTAATTGGTTTTGGATGTGAACCACATACTATTTTATCAAATGGTTTATGTTTTCTTTGGTAATCATGAGAGGTATAGTTTTGATGCCTCCAGCCCTCCAGTAGAGTTTGTAAGACATGTAATCCAGCATATTTTTTTATTTTATTTTTATTTTTTATAAAAGAAAATGATGTGCTTTAGTTTCCAAAGAAGAGTTTGCAAGAACATTATGAGGGTGTATCATACTAGTCATAACTTATAATGAAGGAGCAAACACCCCTTTGGACCCCTGTAATGGAATTCAGTTTTTTTGGTCGAAGGAATTCAAATGTATAGAAGGGTATTGCCGGTTCCACAACATTCATCCATCAATATAAAGGCACCATGAAGTGATGAAGCATCACACAAGGAAGCAGCAAATAATATAAATCATAACTTCATTAAAATTTCTGATAATACAAATCAATCTCTCAAGTCTCAACTACACTAAGACAACTTCCCTTCGGGGCCATCCGTCAGACACCACTAGACTGAAAGTGATAGCAACACCAAATATTACGTTTAAATTACTAATACATGAAATGGCTACTGATACAAGAGATTACAATGGAAGCTGCGCTGTTTAGGCCAGTTACAGCAGTGACAGCTTGCCATAAGACACAAATTGATGATTTTACAACAAACTTCATTAAATTATCTGATGATACAAATTTAGGACCCAAACCCAACTTCATTGGTCTTAAATTACTGACGCATGAGAGAAACGGAACAGTCTTGCTGTGAATCAAAATATACTCTTGTTGCCTCAGAGTTCTGTAGAAACTGGCTTTCCTACCCAGTAGTAATCAACATCGGTGACCAGCAGCAAGAAATGGTGTTTCCATTCACCAAGGCTCGCAAAAGGCAAAAGGCCACAAAGCAATGGCAGAAACAAGAATGTAATACCATAGAACACCAATCTGCGTATCCAGTAAGGAAATACTGAATTTCCTTTCGTCCTTGGAGAGACATCAACAGGTCCATGCAGGATATGGAACAAAACTGATGTAAAGACATTGCACAAGAAATGCAGGAGGCATAGAGTCTCCCAGTATATAAGCCAGTGATATCCACTCCCTCCCAATGTGTCTACACAAAACTTGCCAGCCCAACCACAGGCAATTCCCAACAGCAAGACTATGAAAGTAACTGGCATAGTCTGCTTCGAACCTGCTGAGCGCTGGAGGATCAAATAAGCAATTGCCAAAATCATGAAGAAACCAAACACCATCCGACTCAGCACCACAACTTGACACCTTAGAACATGATAGCCTGAATTGAAAGATGCCATGGGATTCCACCAAGACTTCGAATCCTGAGATAGAAAAAACAACAATCAAACTTCCCAGACTAAAATCAAGGCTAAGACACATTAGCCAAGAAACCATACATATTGCAAGGCATCTCTAGACCATGTGGCAAAAAATGTATTCACAAATGTCCTCTGCCGACCTTTGTGACTTGTGAGAAATATTTTGCCAGTCTTCAATCCACTCTTCAAACTTTATTAGGTTGTTATTTATTTCTTTATAATTTGAAGAATATAGCGCTGACTTTTTAAACATCAAAAGATTAAAACAAAGAAAACTATGATATTCAACAAGTAGTAATATTATTGAAAGTTGCTGGGGCTACTGATGCATAATAAGAATTGAGATATCAATTATAATTAACAAAAAGAAAAATATCACACTAACATAGGAACGTTGAAATTTGATTGATTGTAGCCAAGTGTCTGTTATGTTCAAGACCGTGGGTAAATAATCAAAAACATTATAGAACAGAAGAAATTTGTGGTTTCTTCTGCATTATCTCTAATACTTTTAATTTTCTAAATTGAAAAATAGGAAAATGGAATCTTCTCCTGAGCAATGTTCTATAGCAAGTTAGGTCCATTTAAGTTTGCGGTTTATTACAAACAAAACGAACCAAAAGAAGGTAGCTAACAAACTCAATTGATAAGTGAGAAAATATGTTGCCGTGTTAATTTGATGCAACAAACTGGAGTAGCAAACTTTGCTACCTAAATTGCCATATTAATTGGAGGCCCAGAATGCTACATGGCACAGAAAAATAGCAGCAGGGGTTATAGCTTTCTTCAAAGATGTCCAAATGCTGAATTGAATACATAACATTTGCAGATAATTCAAAAAATGATAAAATCTAAATAAACAACTGAAAAAATTATTGAACCTAAGAATTCTAAACATTTGAAGGTAGTTAACAACTAATTATAATACAATGAAATATGAACCTAATCTCTTGGTGTCTGGTTAAGCCAAAGGCACACATAAATCTTAGTTCAGGTTTTTCTTTGTAAGGGCCATCAGACGGCCAAAACCAATTGCCAATCATTGCCTTTCGGAGGTTTCTGTTGTTTAATCTTCTTATCAAACAACTGAAACCTCTCAGCAAATGTTGTTATTGATCACATTAATAATCAATAGGAACAAGACATCTCCAGCACCAACAATTTAGTGAAGCTTATGCAAGAACAGAAAAGAAAAAAGTACTTGCCTTTGAAGGTGTACAGGATGCGGTGGCTTCCCTTATTCTTCTGTATGAATACACATAAGTACCATAGAACAGGGCTGCAGCCATGACAAATATTCCAGCAACTAGACAGTCAATGCACTTTCTAAGGAGCTCAGAGTGTCTTGTGTCTTCTAATTGAGTCTTAAATTTTTCAGCTTTGAAGGATGCCTTTGATCTGCCCATATCTATTTTTGATCTCTCCAGATGATTTGAATCATAACAGAGAGCTACCTGTACCTCTTTCAGCGCCAACTTCTTCCGTGTCAGATCAAGCTCCAACTCCTTCAGCTCATTAGCACGCTTCATGACAGAGTTCCCAAAAGTGTTAACCATGAATTGGTTGGTCACAGATTCAACAGTTCTCGGGGCAATACAAGCCAATTGATAGGTTTGGTCATGCAGGGCAACCTCCAGATTTACAGGGTTTGTCAGCATATTCTGATGCAATTGATCTCTATAATTGAATCGAACCTCGGTTGCTGTTCTGTGGTCCACTTCTTCTGAGTGAGAATCTTCTGTACTGAAACTGCTTCTACAAGCTTCCCTTCTTGTACAGTCATTTTGTTCCCCAAGAGTGACACGTGGACTATATTCTTCCATGTTGTGCTTGCTGGAGATATATCCTGTGTTAACTTGGGATGATTCTTTGATTGACTTTTGAGTTCTTAAGGTGCTCCCAAATGATTGTTCAAATTTATCGATAAAACAATCAAACGTGTTCCCAAAATCCTGTTTCCAAATAGGCAGTCAAGGCACACAAATTCTACTTTAGTGTCTAGGACTTGGTGATGTTGCTATGAACAACTAGAAGAAACTTGTGAAACCACTTTCAATGGATAAGTCAGCAGTTAGGTCTGGCTTACATTGGCTAAAGATTCTCTGAGAGCTGAAGCACACATCTGCAGTTCGGAAGAAAGTTGTGTATCAGTAAATGCCATATTATATACTAAGTTTACTTTAAAGGTTAAAAAGTAGTACCAACAATTTCATAAAACAATATCATGAATTCATTATACAGAAGTTTACTGGCAGGGAGACTTCACAGCCACCTCAAGCATAGGATATCACAATTGTCTTCAGTAGTGAATAATTACAAGACTATTATGTTTCCATGAACATATTGGCACTGTTTGAATCAGTAAACGCAGAAAACTACTTGTAAAAGATTATTATTGATGTAAGCTTTTTATATGGAAACAAGAATACCTTAACAAGATGATCAGAAGACATCCCTCCACTTCCCTCACCAATACTTTCCAAAATCTAGAACAAAAAAAGTATCACACCCAAAATATCAATGAGCAATCATTTCCAAAAATTAGAAAAAGTTAAGTGGAAGGATGACATTATCTTTTACACAATGATGTCAAATTAAAGCACAACAGAAGTTAGCCGGAAACAGATTGAATTAGCTAGAGAAGAATGGCCATACAAAACAGCACCATGAATCCTACACACAAGAAAGACTCGAGAAAAGAAATTAGAGCCAAAAGAGAAATTGATGTTTGACAACAAGAAGAAATTAAAATAAGCTGTGCAACACCAACAAGTAACATCCTTCCCTCACCATTAAGTCCAAAAGAGAAGGCTCTTACAAATTCAAACAGACTTCTTGAATACCAAACCACTACAATATGTGTGGACCAGTGACCCAACCATCAAAACTTAACATAACACGCCTTAATAGATAAAACAAGCATAGTCCTTATTTAAGTCTAAATCAAAACCAAGCTTTGAATCTGACAATAAATATACGAAATGTCTGTCATCTACTATCATACAGAGAAGTAAATTTGTTAACTATTATATATGATTAGCTCAAGTACCCTTGTTAACAGATTAGCTCAAGTTTACCCTTGTTAATTTCGAGATTTAGAGTAATAGCATCCAAAATAAAAGATTTATACAATTTAAACCAATTGATTCTCTTCCAACAAACCGAACTTTCGTTCTAACCTGTATCAGTTTTTCTTAACATAGTTGCACTACACATCTCAAGGAAGATAGAATTTCAGTTCTGATAAAGTCTTTTACTGCCAACAACAGGATTTCCAAATTCTTATGCAAGGAATAGATAGATTGCTATACTAGTCTTTTGTTAGCAAAAGCCGAATCAAATTTGAACTCTAGACAACATAATAAATTGCGTTAACACAAGCCGCCCGCAGCAGACCAATTCAAATAACTTCAATTTTTTCCTTGGAAGGTGACAATGTAACAAATTAACCACAGCAATTAATACCAATTCGGTGCAATGCCCACTTTGAAAACTACATCAACACTAACCATAATAAGAAAAGAGAAAACTTTACGACCGATTTTGATCAATGCAGAAACTTTACCATGTCAATTTCGAAAACTCTATCCCTGACAAAAGTTTACATCTATGCAACTAAGTGTTCTAGCTATACAAAACTCATATATCGAAAATCATAACATTTTCACACACCCATCAAATCAATATCCAAAATTTCAATGCCAAGACTTAAACTTTATATATCAACACAACACCAATCAATCAATCAAATATTGAAAACCCACAATTGGGATTGAAAAAAAAAAAAAAAAACAGAGCCAAATTTCGAACCTGAGTAACAACCAAGCCAATTGACATCCCCACCAGATGCCCTATATCATCGGAACTAGGGTTCCGCCGCGCCGCATTGACAACCACCTTCGGCCCTCGGCGCTTACACGCCACGCGCATGGCTCCTCTGACGGAGAACCCGGAAGTTGAAGTCGAAGCAGAGGAGGAGGAGGACGAAACCGAAGCGCTGTCCTTGAAGAGCTTCTTCTTGCCCTTTTTCTTGGGGTTTTCGACGGTGGCGATTGGGTTTTCATGGCGGGCGGTGGTGGATTGGACGGCGGAGATTTGGGGTTGAGGAGGAGGTGGGTCCATAGAAAGGTGGGAACTTGGGAAGGGAACAGCATTCAACAGAGTTTAAATACGAGGAGGGAGAGTTGGGAAAGGTATCTATGAACAAAGGACGTAAATTTGAAGCTGTGTCATGTCACCTTTTACGCAGAGGAAGTCTCTGTTCTGTTTTGTCGGGGGTTAAATTAGTAAATGGCGTTTTTACCAGGGTTAAAACTAAACATGGAAATTTAAACTCTTTTTGGATATTTGGTGATCTTTTTTGATTCCTTTCCATAGTTGTGAAATTAGATCGGATGCATCCATGCATGGTTCATGAATCATGATATCATCATATCTTGGCTTGGCGCGTGTTGTGGGAAGTTTCAAAATGAATTTTACATTATTGTTTTGTCATTAAGTTAATTTCTCACGATTTTCAAAGAAAAAAAGGTTAATTTCTCTTGAGTCTGAACTTACTTGGTTCCTGATCGATTAGAAATTGAAAGGAAATCAATGAGCTTTCTTTCATATTCGATCTAGCCAAAAATGGCTAAAGGGTTTACAGGATTTGAGTTCATGCATGCTTACAGATATGAGGATTGATACGTGGTTAAACATACGCTGTTCTACCAACTTGGTTAATCTCAAATGTGGCTTTTAGGGAACCCAAAATAAGCTTATTAAGGTTGGCTGCTCTTATCAAGTCCCTCACGCTTGAGATAATAATATGTTTCTTCGTACGTAAGGAAACATAGAAGGGAATATCCCATATGTAACCTTGTCAATTCGAGCAGACATCTGCAATTAATGTGTCGACATTGTATCTAGGCGCATGAAAGCTTATAAACCTTTGAGGGTTTGACGGTAATTAAGGACGAAGTTTCAAGAAACCCTAATATCCGATCTGAAATTCACATTTAAGTCCATGAGTCAAACTTAAGAATTATCTCAGT
This sequence comes from Fragaria iinumae, assembly GCA_009720345.1. Lineage (NCBI taxonomy): Eukaryota > Viridiplantae > Streptophyta > Magnoliopsida > Rosales > Rosaceae > Fragaria > Fragaria iinumae. The sequence continues at coordinate 14,700,081 of CM019117.1, read as the reverse complement.
ACGTACTACACAGCTGAAGAACCCTGATATATTTTTGTGAACCCTCTAACGGATAATAGCTAAGACTGTGTACGTTCCACAAGACCTGAATAATATGCTTCTCTCTAGGCTAGGGTTGAACCTAGACAAAAACATTGTTAATTTGTCTTTGTATTTACCAGTTGGCTGTGTCCAACTAAAAGACATTTATCCAATATTTATGCTGAGATGCTATCCTTCATTCCAAAAACAAAGAGAGAGAGAGATGCTATCCTTGTTTCAGACTTTCAGCAACCATCCCTTTTGTATGTTTTAGGCTTTTAACAACATTGTCTCTGTCGTTTTGGTACAAGTTTAAAGACAGTAAGGTAAAAATATGTTCAATGCTAGCTAGTCTATGGCGCTAGTTATCTCTGCATTTATTTTATGCTGGAGAAATAGGCCGAACAAATACTGCTATCCTTGTAGCAGCATCAATCCGTGTTGTATCGCTTGCTTCTAGTTAATCGTGTATGCGTGTGTGTGTCTATGTATAAGCTCCAGGTTTGTTACAGAAACTTGGCTAGTGTTTTCAAACGATCAGTGTATAAAATTTACTACAGTAGATATAGGATTTATGGGAAGCTCCTGCAATGCTAACTGCTCGATCTCTAATACTTAAGTATCCATGGATTTCAACAAGATCTCTTATATACCAATTGTCAATTAAATTGGAATAATCAAAATAATCAAATTAAACTCTTACATATATTAATCAATTAGGTACCTCTTACATATATAGTTTTCATCAGTGTTTACCATCCTATCCCATTGTGAAGATGATTTGCACTTCCATCCCCATAAGTCACCAAATTCTGATCCCCATAGCCAATTACCCTTCCACTCTCTCCAAACCCCTTTGGAGCACTCATCTGTTGTCCTCCAAGTGAATAAAAGCCACCATTACTGAGAAAATCCACCTTATTAGTTCCTATTGTGTTGATCCCATTAGCACCATTTTGGAGTTGCTTCTTGTTGTTGTTGATGTGATGATCATCATGAGACGAGTGCTCGTGATCTTCTTGCCCTCTAGCCATGGAGTTCTTCTCTCCCTCGGTCTCCCTGTACTTGTTGAGATAGCCCTTCAAGGGTCCAACATAATTCTCAAAACCAAGAGTTGTCATGGCCCAAAGAAGATCATCGCCATTGATAGTCTTCCTCTTCTCTCGTTGGCACTTGTCCGAGGCTTCCCCAGTGATGAAGCTAATGAACTCGGAGACGCATTCTTGGACGGTTTCCTTGGCTTCCTTTGAAATCTTGGCATTTGCAGGTAGGGACTTCTTCATGATCCGGCTCACATTAGCAATGGGGAGGAACCTGTCTTGCTCTTTGGAACCGCCGTCGGATACATTCCCACCGGATAAAGGGCTTCCAACCGGGCTGGTTTGGTTTCTTTTTCCACTCATGATGGAAGCTGCTAAGTGAAAGAGAGTGTTGATGAAAACAGAAAATTTTTCTTTCTTTAATTTGTGTCAAGTGCTTGTTATGGAATATCTCAAGGGAGAAGTGCGGGGCTTTTATGCTGGAGTTTCACAAGCAGAACTGTTTGTTATTGTTTTGTTTAAATTAAAAAGAGTGGAAAGGCGGTATGATGTGGACAGAAATTAAAGAAAAACAACCACTGGGTGTTTAGAACAAATGCAATGGAATCCTGGAGTAGTGAAAGAAAAAACCTATATGTGTGGTGTTGAATAATAACAGAAGAAAATCAATAATGAATTGATACTGTGGCCTTTTCTGTTATGGAATTTCCATAACACCAAGAAGAAGGATTGATCAAAATTAAGAAAGCTCTTTCCACATTTTTGTTTTAATTCTTTGTCTAAAATCCATGCTGCTAATTGCATTGGCAGCTAGGTCGTTTTCCTGGTTGTGTGTTTGTCGGCCTAGCTAGCTTTTGACCATGAATATAATTAAAATCCACATATAAACCCATTGACAATGAGGAAATATATAGTTAATCAATTTCAGCCTGCAAAGACCTTAAAACTGTTTGAACAGGTCCAATGGGTGCAGTGTTTAACAAGCTAATACGTTCTGATGCCGGAACTGCAGGTTTCTGAGAAGAAAAGAAGGCATTGCATTAAGCGCGATGCCGGAACTCATGACTTGAAACAGCAGTATTGATGTACGTAGTTCATTAGTCATTACCAGTAAATAATGTGAAATCCAAGTATGCATTTACAACAAGCTTTTTCACTTCTCCAATTGTTTTCATGAGCTAGCTGCATCTGCAGGTGAATGTATGTATACAGATATACAATTAACATGCCTAGTTCTTTACTCAAATGACATATCTATCTATCGGCTTCGGTGTCCCCTACAAGTATATTTATATTAATTAGCGGCATTTCAGATGACACTCCGTCTACTTAACCTAAGCTGTTGAACCAAATTGCATATATAAACATATATACATAAACCAACTGCGCATGCATATACCTAAACTAATTGCAGTTAACTCCCCCTAACTGCCTAGGTTTGGCGCTGGCACCAATCAGAACATGCCACATCGATGCCGAAGCCGAAGTATACCTAGCTTGTTGCCGACCAAGGAATCATCCAGAAGTTGCCCTTGTCTAAAGAAGAAGCAAGCTAAGCAGGCCTGCGCTTGATACGTATTAATAAACAAATCTTGCCAGGTGGTACATATATCCTGAATAAGGTACATTCATGGGGAGCCAGAAACCTTGCCATGTTCCTGGTTTCATGAAGATTTATTTGTCCATCAAAATATCTGAAAGCTAGACTCGATTTTACGCCAATATATGCATCATGTCGTGGTAATATCTTCTTTGATCTCTCTTTAATGGACCTGGTGCATGTCTTGATCTAAAAAGGGCAAAAAGAGCTAGCAAGGATGCTAGCTTAATTCGCTTAATTTAGATCTGCATATATTGTTCTGTGTGTTTGTCTTTCCAAGATTCTCTTAAAACATCACATCCAGATGGACATAAAGATCGAGTATCATCTGCTTGCCACACTCCATTGTCTCGGAGCTAGCCAGTATTTCTCGAATCTCAGTTTACCACGTAGCTTGGTTAATTATAAGTCGTTTAATTAATTTGATCATATATAACAAAATTAAAGATGATTCCATCCAATAGCATAATGCAGTAGTACGTAGTCTAAATTAAACCCAGCTACCATGAGTACATGTACACAATAACAGAAACTGCACGCGTACAATACATCATAGAGCTTGCTGCATCTGCATGTGTGCATAGATCATTGTTCTGCTAGTAGCTAGTGAGCTCTATGATGTACAGAATTCGAAAGATTGCTCAACAGGCCTAGGTCTGGATTATAGCAACTAATTCTCTAATCAACTCCATTTAAGGGTCGATCGATCGACGAATCTAGGCTATATATCACTACCAGAAGATCGACTAGATCGATAAGAACAACAGACCACCTCCACAGACGACTAGCATGTATAGTTACGAAAAAGGGTATAATTATGAGAGTAACTAGCAAGTATCATGCACCAATAAGATCAATATATGTTCGAAACTTATTTTGCATTCTTTGTTCTTAGATCGATATATGATTAACCAATTAGACAGTTTATTGCTATTGTACTATGTTAATCGTTTCAATAATTATGAAAATCTGCAGTCTGCTTTCCAATTATTCTTATTGTTATAGTTCATCAAATGATGTCTCACTATTGCTTGCTACCTATATATCTTAATGCATCATATATATATATATATATATATATATATACGATTAACTTCTGTTCTTGGTCAACTAATTATAGTCTAATTTTATTCAGCTTAATTATCGATCATTCTATGCCAACCTATGAGAATGTGCATTATAAACCTAGCTAGTATCAAAATCCCAAAAGATTAAACATAAACACAATTAATTAACAAACCTTTTTAATCGCGCTTGCGCCAAATGGCTTGTTTAGCAACTATCTTTACCTATTTCACTTTGATATGTTCATCATCTACGTACCCTGGCTGCTGACTTCTTGTCCGCCTTGATGATCTAGAAGACGTTTTCAGTTTGTTCTTTCTTCCACAACAACCACAGATTAAAATTAGGGTCTTACGAATGTGGAAGGACACCAGGCCCCAAGTCAAATAATTAGCATTTTGTTACGAAGCTTAATAACTAACTTGTTTTTGGCATACCTTACTTGGCGATTGCATGCAACTTCAAAAGCGTAAGACAAATAGAGATGGCATCGGAAAATAGGGCCAATGCTCCAAACGAAAGATATCAATCACCCAAGACAAGTATAGGCTAGCTAGCTAGGTGTATAAAATAATTTAATTTATACGTAACTATTGAAGTTATGTGTTCTTTACTCTTCTACAATAGAAATTTAGTTCCAGAATATCGTTTCCTATATAATTTTGATAGATACGAAATGTTCGTAAAAGTTAGTTCATAGTAAAGTTTGTGCTTCTCTAGCTTCTTTTGGTGAATAGCCATATATACGCCCATACCGCAGGCTGGGAATTACTTCTAATTTTATCGGATGTTCATAAAAGGGTGCCGAAAGAGAATTGAAAAGATATGAGCCGATAAGTAGCCAGTTGTGACTAGTTAATCAATTAGAAAAGTCTACGTAATATTTGGAGGCTACAACACCGTTGATGCATTCATGTATAGGGTAGTGCTAGAGGGTCTTAATAAGGTTCAAGATTTATGACTTTAATCATATGTGGCATGTTATGTCACCTAGACACATCATCAATTAAAAAAATCATGTCATATCATTTTTATGTCAAAATACAATTATATTCTTCTCAAATCCAAATTAGGCAATAATTATACCAAATTTCTCTCATCTATAGGGATGACAATAATCCACAGCAGGTAGGGTACGTACCCACGGGTATTCGACCATAATGGGGGAGATATACGGGGATAAACGGGTAACAGGTATGAGAATCTTCAGTATTCGGATTTTTGAATCGGGTACGGGGCAGGTATGATATTTTGATATTTGTTCCCATCCCCACCCATTTAGGATGTAAATATTATTTTTTAATATATATATATATATTATTTATAAATTGATATTTATGTAAAATCTTTTGTAATATTTTTTTACTATGATTTTCTTAATGAATATTTATAGAAACTTCTTTTTTAATCGAGACTTGTATTCGTTTTTATTGGATTGAATCAAGAAACTTATTTATATATATATATTTTATTTTATTTTCATATTTCTATATTTCGTAATTATTTTTAAAGAATTAATTATTACATAATTGTTAAAGGGGATCAGGGCGGGTATGGGAACGCAATCCCCAAAAGGGACGGGTACGGGGAATCCCCATTATCTAATTACGGGGAATGGGGCGGGTACAAGGATGCGAAATGAAAAAGGGTACGGGTATGGTATTTTGATCTCATGACTCTACCCTGCCCATTGCCATCCCTACTCATCTAGATGATTTAGTTACCTTTTTTATCGAGTCGATTTAATTACCTTACATGAATTATATTAAATTTATTTCTTAATGGAGTCTAATATTATAATAATTTATCAGAATTTAGGGCTCACAATTGCGATATTAATAAAGTTTTTTTCCATCTTATTTTTTTGAAATCGATTTTCTTTCCATCTTTGTGAATCAAAATTCAATTTTTAACTTTTTAATTCATCATTCTTTTTTACTTTTACCGTTAGAAATAATATATATATATATATACACAGTCGGGATCCAAAGAGGACGTCCGCAAACCAGTAAAAGTCCGGACGTCCCTGCTTTTGCAGCGATCAAGCGCCGACGACTTCCCTTCTCATGCCAGACGGACACCAGAGGCATCCCGAACGACTTTAGCATGAGGATGAAGGCCATGGAGATTGGAGTTGAAGGTTTGGGCAGCAACCTCCGGCAAGAGGAAGCTCACGATCAATCTCGGCTGCAAACTGGTATTCGGTGAGTCCACCGGCAAGAGGAAGCTCACGATCGAGGTCTGGTGTCTTCCCGGCAAGAGGAGCGCCGTCGTCGGTGCTTGATCGCTGCAAAAGCAGGGACGTCCGCATTTTTACGGGTTTGCGGACGTCCTCTTCTAATCCTGTCCGTGTGTGTGTATATATATATGTAACTTTTTTCATTCGAAAAACTATATATATATAGATATATATATATATATATTCAATTGAATTCTTTTTTTTTTTAATTAGAATTCATATTTTTGAACAAGAATAATTTCAATATATATATATATATATATATCACATTATATTAGGTATTTAAATTTAATCATGATGAACATAATGAAAAAAATGACTTCAAAAATATTTTATTATAAATAAAGACAAAATAATCTAGACCATTGGATTTGAGAATGATAATATTGTATTTTTATTTAAGAATGAAACGACATGATTTTTTTTTAAATTGATGATGTGTTTAGGTGACATGTCATGTCACATAGGATTAAGACCTAAAATCTTAGGCCTTATTAAGGCCTAGAATCATTTTCCTTCATGTATATACAAGTCCAAATTTTCACTAACATCGTATATGCGTCAGATTTGTTGGCCTGATTTTGGCCATGGTAGTCTTTGTTTTGCGTCCATTGCTTTGATCAGGTTCCTGGTTGATGATATACCTTGAATTGGTTAAGTTTATGTTACCTGGTGGCCTGGTTTCGTCAACTGTGGTCTTTGTTATGTGTCTGTTGACTAGCTGTCATGACTTCATTGCTATTTGAGTACGTTGTATTAAATCAATGTTTTTTTGGAGGGAACCTGTAGAGACATGACAAACAGTGGCGAACCAGGATTTGAAGCTTCGGGGGGGGGGGGGGGGGGGTGGTCTAATAAACAAAGTATAGAGAAGGTGTTAGGCGTATGTGAAAATTTTCTATTACCTAACTCAAAATTTTATGTTCATCTTCAAAAGAAGCAAGTTTTTTTATTTTTTTATTTTATACTTCTCCAAACTCATACACATAAAGAAAGTAGTAAGTAGTAATTTATCATTTCATGCTTTTGTTTTGGTATATTTATCAAATTTTTGGTTTATTAATTAAAAAATCAATTATCTTACCTATTTTGATCGGTAAGACACAAAGACCAATCAATTTAATAAATAGCAAATCACATGTAACCTATTTCTTAATATAAGTGATTTGTATTCAAAACTGAATGGTTTAGAAATTCTAGGGGGTTTTAGTGATCGAATTAAGCCTAGTCTTAGGTCCGTCCCTGATGACAAAGTGATGGAGGCACAGGGGTTGTCCGCTGCTGGAAATGTCCATGCATCTGTCACGATTTCTACTTGTTCCGGTTATGTGTGGTTGCAAAGTCTTTTTGTATATGTCACAAAAAAAGAAGTCTTTTTGTATATGTCTGCTGTGCAGCACGGCATAGCATACATACACTAATAGGGATACACTAATAGGGGGATGATTAGATGTGCTTTGCACGGGGGTTGCATGCTATGCAGGCACTGTATACCAGAACTTTCTGAACTATAGAGGATATATTTCAATAATGAGCCCTCTGTTAGTGGTGCGAGCTTAAGGTACCCGGGTTTGGTTTCTCTCAAGAAGCATGTCAGACCTGAGTGTACATAGTTGACAAGTATTAGTTGTATGCACGCTATGACGGATTGGTTTGTGGGGAGATTTGTGAAAATTTGTAAGAGTTGAACATTTTTACTCAGATATTTGTCTATAATCAAAGTTACAAGTAGTAAAGTACCCTTTCTTCACTTAATTGTTACTTCATTCCCTTACAATCTTCTCAACTTATCTAACATTAGTAGATAAACAAATCTTGATCCACATTAACCCAACATCAAACCGCTGTGTGCATGAGCTACAGAGTTCAAGATTCCACACCTTCTTATTCAAATTTGGATGATCAAGAAAGCAAGCATTGCCTATATAAGATGACCGAGTTTGGTTTTAGGAACGGTTGCATAATCGATTAACTTTGTTGGGCCTATTTTTTGTCGGTTGAGAGTGCATGGGAGAGAGGTTCTCTTTCACTTCTTCCTTCTCTCTTTCTGCTCTTTCTGGATTCCAATTACACTAAAAAGCAATTTCAGAAGTTTGTGAAAGAGGGTCGTCGCTTAGAGGGATACCTACCAAATATTCGGCGATTGCGAATCTGGTAAGCTTCCTCTTCTCTGAAATATCTCTCGAAACTGGATTGAATCTCTTGATCGACTTGCTTCCATCGCTCGATTTTAGCCGTAAAAGTCGACTTCTTTTCAGGTGATTCACCTTAACTAATTGCAAACTGGGTAGAAGCCAGTTGTGATTCACTTTGGATTCTTCAGAGGACCACTTCTACCTTTCTACAAAAAACAAAATAACTAGACCTACCAAACACGTTCATTAGGTGTCATTAGAAAGCAAATTGAAAAAAAAGAACAAGTAAGGGAACTGGAGCTTAATTGTTCCGAAAAGAGGTTCGTTAGTTTTTGCATTTTGCTAACAGTGTTGTGGTTAGTCAGGTATCTTTGTATGATAGAGAATAGAGCTATGCTACCTGATATGCAATTGTGTGATGAGTAATGGCCACATTAGTGTCTGCTGCCAGTTTGAAATGTTTACCTGCATGATAAGTTCTATCATCTGGTACTTATGTCTATGACTTTTACTAATGTTCAGGCACAAGACGAGACTACATATTGGCCAATTAGTAAAGGATACTTCAGAGAAACTTAAACTAGCGAGTGAACGAGATCACCATACTGAAGTTAATGTAAGTCTCTCTCTCGCTCTATATATACTGTATATGTGTATATGTATTACATATAGTTCTTTCTCTCCATATACTAAACGCATGTCTTTTCGAAAAGAGATTGTTGGTACAAGAATTGTTGGCTATCCCTTTATGATCAAAACACAAGGATACATGCTACATGTTGTAGCCTGGTAGCAAGGACTGCTCAAGTGAAGAACGAAGAACCTGACAGATCTCATGTGCATCAGGTAGTTCATGCATGTGCATCTCTTTCATTCACTAAGGATGGCAGCCGTGTTTGCCATCCCGATTAGACGGATACCTCTGTTGTATCTGTTCTATCTACTGGGTCTGACCATGTGCACATTCAAATGTATTTGCTTCAGTTTTTAAGTGTTTGAATTTCAAATACCTTTTAGCAAAACATTAGTCTATTTGTCTTAAGCTCCAAGTTAGTCTAAGGTGGTGTGGCAAACCAACCCGTGACCACATAACTTGAGCCTTTGGTGACCAGCTGGGTTTTGTGATACACAAACCAAGTTGGCAGCTGCCCATGTGATGCACCGCCCAAGCTATCAGCTGTCCTAAGTGTCCTCTTAGGTAAAGTGGTTTTGTAGAGTCTTTATGCTTGACTAGATCTGATCTAGTTTTCCCAAAACCTTTTGTCTTATCCTTTTGGCTTTAGTCTTTCCTAGAAAAGTCTATTCTCAGCTTTTGTCTTGTGAGTGGATGGATCCCTATGGTCCTATCTATCCTAGTTTTTCAGATAAGCAGTTAGAGTCCAAAAGAACCTTGCTGATGTGGCAAACGTGTTTGCTTCCTCATAGTTGTGCACTTTGGTTATAAATAGAGAGCAAGACCTCTCTTGCTCTTTGGTTGTTGAAAATAGTCTTGTTTGTTTTCTTTCATTGAGTCTAGCATTTTGCTAACTGCTCATATATCTCTAAGTCTTCCATGTGATTGTCAATCTTAGAGCTGAGCACCAAAACCTTTTCAAACTCATATCATTGTGCATTTGCATACCTTGAGATCTGTCTAGGTGATGCAACAACCCCGGCGAAGCTGTCTTTGAGAATTAGCTAAATGTGTTAGTTGAATTCTGCATAGAAGCTTAGATTCGTGCTATGTGTAAAACACTTGAGTGACAAGAGAGCAAGTTCAGTTGAGTGCTAGTAGTTAGACTAGGCAGTATGGCTAGGTGTTGTGCCATCCTCTGAGTTGTGAGTCTTGTAAGAAATGTCTTTGCAATAGTGGAATAGTTTGTCTCTCAAGAGTTAGAGACACGCAGTTTTTCTCCCTGGTTGCAGGGTTTCTGCGTATCAAAAACGTACTGGTGTTATATATTTTCCTTTCAGTACTTGCCTTTTTATTTACACAACTTAGTCTCACAGCAAATAGGATAGCACAATCTTTGCTATCCTTGTGTGCGGGATAGAGCAAAAAGTTGTCAGGGCCTATTCACCCCCCCTCTAGGACCTTCAGAGATCATCATTCGTAACTTCACTCACATGTCGTTTTCTTTTTATGCAATAAAATATGGTGAAGTTTTTGGCTTTTCATAGACCTAAACTAGCATTTTCAACCAGCCACCTACTGTTTGATTTACTTATGTGTATGGTTTAGCATCATCAATACTCAATGTCAGAAGTTTTAGAACTGTTTGTTCTAATAGACTTTGATGTTGTTGTCTGATCAGTTTCCCTCTTTTGCAGCTTCTATTCAGTTGGTTCACTAAAAGAGTGTTGGAAATACAAAGCTGTTAATCAACAGGTAATAGAAACATTCTATTCTATTACAATCTTGCTTCATTAATTGCATATGCATAGATGCTTATAATTGACTGCACTCAATTGGGTTTAGGGTTTAATTGAGATAATGCTATGTTGATATTTTTCATTATTGAATAGCTTAAAATAGTCTTTAGAGACAATGAGATAGTTTAGGCACAGAATTGTTATCTTCTAGAAAGTTAACGGAAATATGGAAACAAATTAGAGTGTTAGAAAATAGGCAGACCAATGCCTTTTACCTGTATGGTCTTCATTGTTTTTGACTTTTTCTCTGAATTTATATTCAGTACTTCCAGTTTTTAGTTTCACATTGTCTACGTATTTGAAATTTTTGATTGCTTTCCTTTGTTGTTAAATGGAGTGATGAACTTTACTTTGTTGTTAAAGATGCTAGAATCATTAAATCTCAACTTTTATTGCATTGTTGGAAACCAAAAAATTGGAGTAATATACCCTCATGATGTTGAATGAGATAGTCTTTGATCTCTGAACCTTCGAATTTGTGCATTTTGTGATTCATGTCTCATGCAGAATTACAACTTCAAGAAGTTTTGGAACCTTACGATCCTCACAGTAAAATAGTTGCAACAGTATCTTGGTTAGTATTCTGCTTCAGTTTTTCTAATTTCTTGAAATTCAAAGGAAAACATTGCCATTGATATAGCTTTCTCTGTTGTGAATTTGATCTTTTATACTTTTGTCATGATATTTGGTGGTTATATAAACTTTTCTTGCTATACCTATGCTTGCATTTGATCTTTTACAGGTTTATCATTTGATCTTATATTGATATGTAATTTGGTGTCTCATTAAGAAAAGAAAGTAATTTACATTAATTAATTGAGGCAAACAATTAATCATGTTACTTTATAAATTCACTATTTGCTGGGGCTCCGGCGGGCTTATAGGAGACTTAGATGAGTAGTTGAATTTGCAGATGGACTCGGGGATCAGCCGGCGCATCTTATTCGCGTCATACTTTAATTTTTTTAATTTTTTTTTCCTTCTAATTGTTGTTAAAGTTATGGGTCTGATGAGAGGTTTCAAATTTGTGTGTTAATATATACTTGGAAGAAATTTGAATAAGCATAGAAATTGTTTATGAATATATTTACTATATTGAAATTGTTCGTGAAGTCTTGATTGTGGTTGTAGTTTTTACATTGTGTGATTCTAATTTATTTACCCAGATGAGTGTTGTTCATGAAAATTGAGTCAGTAGTAGTAAAACTAATTAAAAAAACAGAAAAGGAAAAAGAAACAATGTGTGACTTGCAGAATTATATGTATTGTATTATTGAGTTGGAAAGGTTTTTCTGAGATTTGACGTAGCTGTATCTTTGCTAGCCATACTATTTAAAAGCATTCAGAGAGTGATTGAATGATGTAGATGTATGATTTAATTTTTTTGGCCTGTCATTAATTAAAAGGTTAGTAGAATGATGTGCATCTTCTTCTCTTTGGGTAATCAATTTTTTTGATTTATAAATTGTTACTGAAGCTGTCAATATATATTTTTCTTTTTTTAAGAAATTGGAACTGCTTATGGTATTGGAATACCCGATTGGGTTAATCTTATATCATGCTGTTATATCTTCTAAATAATTTGAGTTTGCTTATTATTTTGTCTTGGTAATCATGATGTTACTCTTGATCGATCAGATGATAACCAAGCTGTAGAAGTTTGTTTATCATATCTAAGATTTTTAGATCTGTGTGACTTCTTTTGCATTCATGAGACTTCTTTTGTGATTTGTTGCTAAATTTTTATTTTGCCTTTATATAAACCAGAATTTTTTATGAATATTCCTCATTTCCTTTTGTTTCAGATCTGTGTAATTCATTTTGGCTGATGAATTATAGTAAACAGATGCTTTTTTATTTTGTTTGTTGATAACCACAATTACACTTCTTCTCTGATTTAAACTTTTTTCACCAACAGCTCTCTACAATCAGGAACAATTGAACTTCTCATCAACACGAACAAAACATAGAACATTTTGGTGACAACTAGCCATTTTTACAATTTTGTTCAGCAATTTTAGATAGTAAGTGCATCTTTTTACAATTGTGTTGAGCAATTTTGGATAGTAAGTGCATTTTAGCAATTTTGCGTAGCCATTTTTACAATTGTGTGTGTGTGGGTAATGCTATTAACACACCATATTTTGCTATTCACACACCTCATGTATTTTCATAACACTACAAATTTGATTATGTTTACGAAATTGCCCCTTAAAGTTATTTTATGATTAGTTCACATCATAAAAAGGGTGTGTGAATAGTAAAATAGGGTTCGTTAATACCACCACACTTGTGAAATAACTAGTATGTATATACTGAACGAAGAGGGGGGATTACTGTTCACGGAACAGTGTCCTGACCCCTTTAGATTAAGCCACGTATCCACCCACAATCAAAGGTCCAAAACCCTCGAGTCTCACTACTGATATGAGGCTCTGATCTATTGTTTTTTTTTTCCCTTTCCTTGGGTCTTCAGCAGATTTGGTTTCAAGTTAGGATCACAGTGAATTTGATCTTTCCAGGTAAACAACCAATTCAGATCGGTCTTTACGTAATTGCTCTCAGAAAGTTTCAGCTTTTGTTTTGGCAATTGGCGCGGGTGACTACTGTTTTTCCCATTCTCAACTGAATTGGTGTACACATTTTATCCATAAAACAAGTTTACATGCGTGTCTACTTATACATTATACAAATTGAGCTATGGGTTTGTGTGTTATGTGTTTACTCTTCAATTTCAGTTTCAGTCTTCTTTCTTTTTGCAGGTGGAAACTCTTTTGATCTTTTTGATCTAGTTTCGCAGTCAAGTTGATTGTATTCTTTGTATATTAGTTCTGAAAAGGTACTTTAATTGCATTAAGTTTTGCTTCAGTCCTTTCAAGTTACTATGCATGTAATATGGAAGGGAACAATTGTGGTTTTTGATATATTAGGCAATTGGTTTCTGTTACAAATAGGAAAAACTATTCTTTCAACGTTCATCGTGTAGTAGTGAACTATGATTACTTCTTTGGTCCTTCTGAAAAGAACCCAGAATGAGATATCATATAGTTTGAGGCCAAAAGCTACTTTTGATCATATGGAGTAGTGGATTGGGATGAGCAGAGAAAGTTAATGTTTTCATCAACATTTCATCTATTGATGCCTTCATGGTTTGTCTTTTGTTATGTTTCATACTAATGTTGATGATTTCATCATTATATAATTCCAAAGTTTCAAGCTTTTGTGATCATGTTTCTGGGTTTTGGAGATTCTGTTTGATTTTGCATATCAGTGTTTTGTTAATGGTTTGTTGTTGCATTTCTCTGATGGTTATTGGAGATTGATTCACCTCAGTTACTCATTGCATGAGTTTTTTGCAATTTGATTATTGATCACTATCCCCAGATTAGTGTTCTTGAGCAAGTGAGGCTTTTACGTATTAATCAGAAAGGTAGGTTTTTGTGCATCTCTTCCTTGGATGTTGTAGCTTTTGTGTTACACGTGTGATTCTTAATCTGATTGCTATCCTTGATCATTTGCATTAAATGTGCCCGTCTGTAGGAATTGATCTGAAATATTGGATCCAATTATTCATTTCTGGATAACATTTCTCCAAGTAACTACATTTCTGCTTTTTGGTTTGTTTTTCAGGTTGTGTTGTTGCTTTGCGACCTGGGCTGCAATTTCTCACTTTTTCCTATTGGTAGGGTGCTGCAATTCGATGGGTTTAGTTGCGTTTGGCCATTTTCAATATATTGCTTCTCAATCTGAATATTGATATCTGAGTTTTTATACAGTTGGTATACTCTGCTTGAAAAATGACTTTTTGTTCAGAAAATGAAGCTTGGGTATTTATTCTTGGTTGTGAAATTTGTTGTTGTGCGAGACAGAGAGTTTTCGCGGGTCTTTTTGATGGGGTGTTGTGGCTGTAAGATTAGTGGCTAAATTGTTTTTGTTATCGGCTCAGATTTGACCGTGATTGGGGAAGAATATTGACGCTTTTGTTGATTCCTCGGTAGAGATGGTTCCCTTTGTGATTTCTCCACAAACCTTTGTTCAATTCTTTACAGATCATCCATTTTCAGAGGTCACATTTCATATACCAATCACACATTAGTTATATGTCCTCCTTTGTTACAAGGAAAGCCAAAATACCCAATCAATGTGAGGTAGCTGTGTTGTGCAATCGTGTTCTTCCTCGGTTCTATTGAATACAAAATTACAAATAGTCTATGAAGGTGTTGGTGTAAAAGAATCATGAACAGCAAGATTAGCATCTTCATGAGACACAACATCCATCTCTGGCATGTAAAGATTCGAGCTATAACAACCATTTGTACAATGTCTATGCAAAAAATAGGTTTTTGGGTATGCCTCGAAGTTGTTTGACGAAAGTCCTGGACCATGTCCATATGTGCTCTCATTTTAGGGTCTGCCTATACTGGACAGGACAATAGAGAAACCATTTCAGCTTTGGGATATAACCACGCACGCACGTAGCGCGGGCTTCAAAGCAAGTATATGTAAACGAAAGCCAGTGTCCTTGTAAACAAAAAAAAGAGAAAGCCAGTGACCGAGTCTGAGTGAGGTCAGCGGTCGAACACCATGCGTGCACTACTATTCAAACTCAGTGCCAAGCGCTTGTTCAACTACCAGAGCTCTCTACGCTTCTTCTGCAACACAGTTTCCGATGTCGTCATTCACCCCTCTGCAGTAGTTCACCCCAATGCCGTTCTCGGCCAGGTACTTCATACTTTCTTTCACTTCTCAGTCAAACTAAGCTACTCACTGATGCTTGAAACTCATATTGTGGTGCTTGTGGGTTTTGCTTTTTACGAACAGGGTGTTTCAATTGGGCCCTTTTGTACTGTTGGGTCGTCGGTGAAGCTCGGAAATGGCTGCCGGTTACATCCCGGAAGCCATGTCTTTGGTAATACTCAACTTGGGGAGCGTTGCGTTTTGATGACGTGAGTTTTGAATGTAATGCGTTGTTTGATTTCTTTCTCATTTTAGGTTTCTAGTTCATTTGGTGTTTGAAAGATTTTAGCTTTTTCAATTTGGTGAAGAATTCAAGTTTTGGGCTTCATTTTGTGTTTTAAAGTTTTGATCTTTTTGAATGTGGTGGAAAATTGGTCAGGCAGTGGTGCCATTGTTGGTGATGAGATACCGGGGCGTACTGTGTTGGGTTGCAATAATGTTATTGGATACCATGCTGTGGTTGGTGTGAAATGCCAGGACATGAAATACAAGGTGAGTTTCGATAATGTTTCGGAAGTTAAGTTAATAGGATTCTGAGTTTTCAAGACCAAGTTTGGTGATTTGTGTTTGTTTTTATGAGTTAGTCAGGGGATGAATGTTTTCTTGATGTTGGGGACAATAATGAGATCAGAGAGTATGCTTCAATCCATCGGTCTTCAAAGTCAAGTGATACTACAGTATGTGGATGATCATATACTTATAGCTTGCTCATTTCTACTTGTGTGCTGAGTTTCATGTTCTCATTACTGTTCTCATTTTTTCTCGTTGTGTGATCAGGTTATTAGGAATAACAATCTTATCATGGGTTCGTGCCATATCGCCCATGACTGCAAGGTTGGAAACAACGTCATTCTTGCGAATAATACCCTTTTGGCAGGCCATGTTGTGGTGGAAGTAAGCCCTTACTTTGAATCCATAATTTGTCATTTGAAATCCCTACACTTTTAGTTCCTATATTTGAATGTACCCTTAGCCTGTTTCTCATAGAAGTAAAATATGTGTGTATATGTAAGTATGCATACTTCTATGAGTTCCATCCTGCATGCAGAATCTGATATATAGTTGCATTTCATATGTAGGATTATGCTCACACTGCAGGGGCTGTTGTTGTTCATCAATTCTGTCATATTGGTTCTTTCGCTTTCATTGGCGGTGGCTCTGTGGTATGACATAATTTTACCTTTTACCTCCGTCAGCATAAGCTGTCTTTTTATGTTGCTCATGTCCAAGAGGCGCTAGGTAACTGACTTGGCATCACTGAAATAATACCTTGAAACAGTGCACTCTGCATTTTTTACCTGCTATAATTTGATTTCTTTGATCTGAAGATATGCTGATTTAGATTTTAGACTAGTAGATTTTATGAGTCTAGCCAAAAGAACATATATTTTTTAGCGTTCCCATTGATCTAATATTCATGTTTCATATGCATAAAAGATTGCACAGGATGTTCCAAAGTACATGATGGTTGCTGGAGAAAGAGCTCAGCTCCGTGGTTTAAACCTTGAGGGTCTTCAGCGTCATGGATTCACAGTGGCAGAGGTTTGTGTTTCAATTAACTTATGTTCAGTTCACTTTTTTTTTAATTTATTTTATTTTATCTTAATATGTAATTCACTTTTAAAGAGATCTTATCCCTTCTGGCAAGGATCTAGATCAGAAGCCTTAGAACAGCTTACCAAAAGATATTCATGCCTGCTGATGCAAACTCCAGTGGTTTTGAAGCACGTCTTGCTGAAGTGGTATCACATTCAACCACATCCTCACCCTCTCTCACTAAAATCTATACTTTATATTGCTGTTAAAGGGGCTAAATCTTTTTGCAGGAGCTCCATGATAAATTGGCTCATATACCTGCTGTGTGCTCCATGGTGCAGTCTATCCGTGACTCTTTCAGAGAAAAAAGACGTGGACTATGCAAATTCAGACATTGGAATAGCTCTTAAAAGCACTAGGTCATTTTACATATTCTGTGTTTAATATGGCGATATTTAATTTATCAAAGCATTCTCTCCTTTTCATCTATTGTTTTTTATAGGGTCTATTAGACATAATTGACATGTAAAACATTATCATCATAATTCACCAATTTCCATATCCATGCTTCACATCTAGAAAGAAAAAGACATTTTACTTCTGAATAATGCATTTGATGTGCTTTTTGTTTCTTCTTTTTGCAGTAACCTAATACTATTGCTTTTACGAAAACTGATGATGTGCGTTGATGAAATGCTATATGAAGACTCTAGAGAAGCTTTGGTTTCCTTTCTAGTGAAGATTTATACTGTAGTTCTTGCTATTTGATGAAAGAATCAGTGACAGGATGCAATACAAAGAGAAGACTCAGATGCATACATGTATACCATACAAGAATTAACTTTAAGATCAGCTTGCCAACCGTATCGTGTAGATTACATTGTGCAATTTCATTCAAACTATGAAAACGAACAGTTTTTGGTGTAACATTGACCTTGAAGCACATATTTGTAGAAACAAATTGGTCTCTCCAGTTCACATAAATTCCTATGAATGTGATTTGTTCTGCGTTTTTTCGGTTTCATAATTGGGTTTTTCTTATTTCTTGAATAATGTTTAAACTCCTAGATCTCAATTGATTTGGTAGTGCCTCATCTGTTTACATCTAGGTTCATTTTCAATTTATCCTTTTGATAAGACACTCGGATCATTTTGAAACTAAAATTTGAGAGGAAGCCTTTGAGTATTATTGACTCTAGAAGTTTGCTTATGTGAAAAGCAAATCCACAAAATCTTGTATCATTCCATTTTGGAATTCTCTCAGCTCTCAGTATCCGTTGGTTTACTTCTTGATTTTGATTGCAGATAATCAATTGAAGGTCATATTGACCTTGATTATAAAGACAAAATGCTAGCTGTTCAATCTTGTGACAGTTGACTACAACATCTTGGTTTGCTTCAGGAACTGAAACTAATAATCAAAGAAGTGTCAATCCATTGTTGAATACTATTCTTCCTTTCTTACACGGAGCTAATAAGAATATGAATATGAATGGTACTAGAAAGATTTTATTTGTCTGAATTCCACATTAACCTTTCATTTACAATCTCTGATACAGATTCCACCAGCTTTCCAAATTCCTTGTGATCTATGTTAGGATGACTTCATAGGTTTTGTGAAACCTTAAAATTGATAGAACTTTTTCAATGCGTCCAAATGGTTGGAAATTTCCAAGTTTCCAAATGGTTGGAATTTTACATGAAATACAAGGTGAGTTTCGATATGTATTAAGTTAATAGGATTCTGAGTATTCAAGACTATTTTGTGTTAGTTTTCAATAGTTTTCTACTTTCTAAGGGCAAATTGGACAAAATCATGGAAAATGAAACTAACTTTTCCTTCGTTGAGGGAGAGACAGAGCGGTGGTTAACGGTTTCTTCTCAGAAGTCAGAACATGCGGCTTCTATTAAAAAACAAAAATCGACCCAAACATGCTTCTGTCTCTGTTCTTGTGCCCAAGTCTCCAGTTTTGCTCCATATCTCAGTTAGATTTTATGGATATCACTTGCAAAACTGGTTCCTCGGATTCACCCAAGTTGTTCAAAGCTGCCGTCTTCCCTCCAATTCCGGTCAAATCTCAGCCGTCCGATCGATTAACGCCCTGGAGTAGTCTTCCCAAATAGCACCTAACCCATTATCGAATTTCATATTTACAAATCAAGGTACCATTTTTATGCTTTTCTTCGTTTAAGTCCTCTACCTTTTGTTATCTGCAAGATCAATCCCCCACAATGCCTATACGGGTGTTTAATGGATAGGTTTTTTCAAGCTGTAAACTTTAGCTGAATTCAACTCCTTGTGGATTTTGGAAAACCCTGTATTAGAATTAATAGTTGTTCAGTAGCTGCAGAATTGTAGGAATTATATTCCATGGCAAGTAAGCAATTCAGTGAAGTTGGTAGCAGTTAGAGTTTCATTCATTGCAATATATACAAATTCTCTACACAGATATTTGGAAAGATATGAAGATAACACTCGAGTCCTTGTCTCGTATTAGGTGGGGATGGTGTGTTGTTATAGGATTTATGCAGCATTGGCATATGCTCATACTAGGCTCCCTATGCTAAGTTTCTAGTTTTAAAAAGGTTGAGAATGACATGCCAATATTGCGAAGCTCCTGACTGTCCCGTCACTGTATATTCGGCACAAATAAGAGCTTCAGTCATGTTGATAAAACTAGACATGTGTCAACAAATGTATAGGCTTTGACAGTGCATGTTAAGATCAAGGAAAACATGAGTTGTTTTACATTTGGAAATATCACCGCAGCTTACCTTTTTTTTTCATCTCTCTCTTTTATGTTCATGATGTGAGATAACCTGTTGTTACTTATTAGCGAAGAAGAAAGGGACAATGTATGGAAAGTTGGGTTGGGTGGAATTGTGATGTCATTTGGTATATACGAATTACACCCGAAAGTAACTAGAAAACTTTTGGACACTGCATAGCTTCTGTAAACTCTCTAACAGTCATGACTGGTTTTTCTTTTTCCTATAAAATCTGTAAGTTTATTTATATATTTCCTTGCATGGCAGGGTCCTGTTTTCATTACATCCCAGTATCGAGGGTCAGTACAAGTTATGGACTCATTTTTCTAGCAAAGTGACTTGTACTTGTTATTTCTTTATGTTTATAAAAGAAGATGTCACAACAGCAGGCTAAGTCTCGTGGTTGGGCTGCCTTTGACCTCAAACAGCGTCAGAAAAATGGCCTTGAGCCTCAAATTGACAAGGATCCTTTCCCACCTATAGCGCCCGCTATCAAGCCTCTGCACCCATGTAAAACTGTACTTAGGAATAATGAAGTTCCGAGAAAACCTTTCTCATCTGTATTTCTCCCTTCTGTAGATGTTGCATCTTTGGTAGAGAATAGGGATAGTAAAAGATCCTTATTAGACGGAAATTCTAGTAGGAAGCATACTCCCGTGGAAGATCAGGGATCTTCCATAAAGAAGATCAAGGATCTTTACTCTTGGGCAGATGATAGTTTGGTGGAGGATATCATGGCTGCAGTGGATAATGATATTACTAAGGCCTCAAATTTGTTAAAAGCAATGGTCTCTCCGAGCAGGTCTAGAGAGAATAAGGAAACCAGCATTTCAGGAATAGATCCCACTCATTCCAGTACAGATGCCTACTTGAGTGATAAAAGTTTTTCTTCAGAATCTGCTGCTGACATTGCTGAACTCAACTCTACTATTGAGAAATGTCTCAAAGAGAATAACATAGAATGGTCAAATGACAATGATTTATATGGACCGAAGCTTTCTAATGATGCTGGAAATGTGAAACTGACTACTAGCAGTTTGGAGTCTGTACCCATTGAACCTGAGTGGGAAGAGGATGATGTTTACTTGAGGATACGAAAAGATGCATTAAGGATGATGAGGTATAGTGCTTGGCTCTTGTTACTTTCTTATGGTAGTACCATTTTGTTTGTCATTATATATACCTACAGTGAAGTTATACAGCTTGTGCCTATTGTCATCATATGAAAAATTAGCAAAGAGGAACTATCCTTGAACTTGAACAAACTGAAGTCAGAAATTGAACCCTCTCCCACTAGTGATCCACCTCCTCTCTTCTAACAGCCCGCATTTACAGAAGTTCCTTTTTTTTCTTTTCTTTTCTTTTCATCCAAATTATGCACAAGTTATTTAGCTTCTTGTTGTCCCATATCAACATATTACATTTTGGATGCTAAATGATTGATAAGGATACAAAATTACATACTCTTTGATGGAATGTATGTTTCCCAGACCATATCCTAGAATTGAAGTTTCTTTCCTTTAATAAATCAGGTCAGCATCTCAGAATTCAAAAGCTGCCGCCAATGCCTTTGGAAGAGGTGACCATTATTCTGCTCAACAATACTCGATCAAGGCTAGAAAGGAATGGTTAGCAGCTGAAAGCCTAAATAACAGGGCAGCCAAGGAAATTTTAAGTATCAGGAATAGCAATAATGATGTTTCGAAATTAGATTTGCATGGTCTTCATGCATCAGAAGCAATTTGTGCCTTGCAAGAGCGCCTGGAGAAAATTGAAAGGAAAATACTTCCTAATCATTCAGCGTTGCCCAACAGAATTAAGATGGAAAGCAACATTCAACATTCATCAGTTGAATCTTTTAGTTGCTTGGTCACAGAAAATCTGGATCAACTGCAAGCATCATCAAGACAAAGACCAACATCTTTACAAGTCATAACAGGTTATTCCTTTCATTCACTGAATTCATATTATGTGGGAAAGATATCTTAAGTGCTTACACCTTGCATACTTATAGTAAAGTACCAAGTTCACAACAAAATAATCACTTCTCTTCTTGATCTTGTGTACATAGTTCTTAATTTGCATGACTACATGAATTTGTTGGAATAATTTATTATGAGAGTGGTGTTATTGTCATTTTAGTTTTGCCTTTATTCTTCTACCATGGATCTTAAAAGATCTCCGTATACTTGAACTCCATGTAACTTTCAGGGATTTGTTTCATCTAAATTTAACCAGAGAGCACCATGTTATATTACATACATATTGATATAAATCCAAGATCGAAACAACAATTAAAAAAAAAACCCAAAGGAAAGTTTTGGGGATGTACTAGGGTGTGTTGAGTTTAACCATGGTCTTGGAATTGGCAGAGCCCTGGGTGTGGTAAGGTATTTTTTTTAGGTGATTGGTTTTCATGACCTTTTCTTGATTGTTCCAAATTCACTTCCTGCTTTTCTAGAATTGTGCTTAGTCTTCTACATGATCATGAACATGATGATGAGATGACATTGACTGTCCTTGTTCTGGGAATTCTGATAAATTTTGTAAACTAGTGAGCTTTGTAAAATTTTGCATAGATTTGACTTCTCTCAAGTGTTTATTGAATGCAGATTAATCAGGAAAACTATGAGTAGTTTACTTGTCAGAAGTATTAGCTGATTTATAGAAAGCAAGATACAAAATATACTAGATTAAATGATATCATTATAGGCACTATTGAGTTTCACGTTTTAGTCATAACAATAGCAATTCAACTTCAATTTTACATTGTTTTGCTCTTGGATAGTATGCGTTCAGCACTTGTTGTCAACTAAGGTTTTAGTCTTCCACTTCTCTATCTTTCAAAAAGTTGTAAGAAAATGTGTGCAGCTGACCATAACTGTTTTTCAAGGATCAGTGGATTGGTGTTGATAGTGTATTATGATCTCTAAGTGGCATCTAGGTTACCGAGTATAGTAAGTATGCTGTACGCTTGCCGAGGATATTTGACCAACAATTTTTTCTAAGTGAAATTTTCTCCTTTCTTATTTATGCTCTCTTGTATGTTGTTCCGTGTGAAATGGTTGGTCAAGGATACTCTTGATGAATCTTTAATTAGAGACTTAAAAGAAAAGGTGGGATGTTGATAAAAGAGAATATAAATAAGCTTTTAAGGCTTTGTGAACCCTAGAATCATACCATCTTCCATCAGAATGTCGTGTCATTCTCCAATACTTGTATTTGGGTTAATCCGATAAGGGCCAATAGCATCAAAACTATTTTTGCATGAACATTCTATTTGTTTGATATGAACCCTACTTCATCATTTTGTGACGTATATCTCCCTTTTGTTATCCGTAATTGTAGTCACCTGTTCTTAAGCTAGATTTTAATTTTGACGATGGTTCAGAGTACGATTGAGATCTCAAATGTGATCCCTGTGTTTGACCAACAGTTTACACTTGCAGGTATAGGCAATCATAGCCGAGGACAGGCTGCACTACCAACAGCTGTGAGAAGTTTCCTTAGTGACAATGGGTGATGCATCTTTCCTTTTTCCAAATGCTCATGTTTATAAGGATGAAGTAGTTTCTTGATATTCTTTGGTGCAATAGGTTGGCAGCAAAAGTTTGTTTATATAAATGGGAAAATTTTATGTTGCAGGTATCGCTTTGAAGAGCTGAGGCCAGGAGTGATCACTGTTGGGCCTAAGTTCCGCCATAGGTGACTCTTGAAGTTATTAAATCAATGCAACTTTAGACGGATTTATGCCCAGCAGCAACTCGGGTCTCCTATTTATACGAGTAGGAGTAAAGATTTAGTTCTGTATCACTGTATGATTAAAGAATCAGATCCTTTGTATCAGTAGCAGTTCATGTACTAATGTGTTCATTGATTCATTCCCAATGTAATAATGTCTTCATTTCTTGAATGGATATATACATTCATACATCCATAAAGGCCGCTATATACTGTGACGTGGTTTTGTGGAAAGTTCTAATCAATCTCATCATCAACAAAATAATACAAATTCTCAAGGCTCTCTCACACAGATGAAACGGCTCTGTGGCGGGAGTGGAAACACCCAATCAGAAACCCCCGAAACTCAATCCATCCAATCGCCACGTGTCCTCCCCACCTCCACCCCTTCCCTCCATTTTTCTTTTATTTCCACTTTTTCCTCCTCAAAAATAAAACTAATTCTCTCTAATTTCCAGTCCTCACTCAAAAACACCGACTTTCTGTCTTCTTCCCTCTCCATCTTCTCCAATCTCTCTCTGCCATGAAAATTGAGAGGGTTAGGGTTTGACCGAAGCTCTCCAGACCTAAATTGCAATGGCGTCGTGTTCGTTACCGTTACCGGAGCTCACCTTTCTCTCGCCGCAGACGACTCCTAAACGCCGGCTTTCTCTCTCTACAGTTTCTACTTCGAGATTATCGGTTTACAGTTACCAGAGGTTTGGTCTCCGATCGCGAATCAGAGCGGCCAAGGAGGACGGGGTGGTGGTGGTGGTGGAGGAGAGGGAGGCGGAGCTGATCAGGAAAGTGAATGGAGTGAGTGGTGATGGATACAGCTCCAATGGCGTGGCGAACAAGTACACGAATGGGAGCTTGGTGAAGTATGTGAATGGGAATGGGGCGGCGGGGACGGCGGTGGTGGAGGAGCTTGAGGTTTTGAAGGCGGAGGAGGAAGGGAGGCAGAGGAAGATTGAGGAGATTGGCAAGGAAGATGCGTGGTTTAAGAACAGTGGAATGCCGAAAGTTGAGGTATGATTGATCCGGGTTTTGAATGTGTGCGATGAATGTATGATATTGGACCTTGGTATTAGAAATGAGCTCTAAATTGCTTACTTTGCAGAAACGGACAAATTGTTGAGCTGGATTTGAAATTGCTTAATTTGTAGTTCCCTACTGTTTGCCACCAAATGCAGTCTCAGTTTGCTAGTTTATTTAAGATGGTCTCTTAAGATAGAGAGAGAAGATAGGGAAACTGTTGTTTTTTGTTATAGTAAAAAAGACTTTCTAAAGAGTTAGTGGATTATTGATTGTCTTAGAATGTGCAAGTTATTCCTGAATGATAAAATGATAAATCGTATTTCTTGGAAAGCATATGGCATATGTGGACAGTATATAGCTGTGTGCAAGGGCCCATGTAATACCTTATGGCTTAGTGTTCAGATTTTTTAGGTTGCTTTATGTGGATTTTTGAGTCTTAGTATGTGCTTGTGCTGCAAATAGTAATATATGGTTTCTGCAGGTCTCTGTTGCACCTGGTGGCCGTTGGAGTAGATTCAAAACTTACTCAACAATTCAGAG
This sequence comes from Fragaria iinumae, assembly GCA_009720345.1. Taxonomy (NCBI): domain Eukaryota; kingdom Viridiplantae; phylum Streptophyta; class Magnoliopsida; order Rosales; family Rosaceae; genus Fragaria; species Fragaria iinumae. Next base: position 14,675,229 of record CM019117.1, on the reverse strand, counting down.
GACCTTGGAAATATGGGGATTTGTTCTATCTTTCCTTGTCAAGGCTTGGTGGAACACTAAAAAATTCGCATATCGAGGTTAGTCCTTCCAATAGGATGAATTTCAAAAAGTGAGATATTTGAATTCTCCTTCATTTAAGAATTCTGAGTAAAAAAAAAGTGTAGAGAATGTTTCAAAGCAAGAAATAAACCTGCCTACATTGACAGTATATTAAGAACTAAAGTTCTTGGGTAGTGGCATGATTTGGAAGGATAAAGTTCCATGTATGGTACAAATAGTAGGTTGGGTCAATGTTTTAGAGGGAACCTTACGATATTTTTCAAAGGAAGAGGCTTAATGTTTCTTGGAGCTGGTTGATTTCTGATCATTCTCTTCTTAGCTTTTTCAGTTGTATGCTTTTGAAGTGAGACAGAGAGCAAATAGCTCTTGGAAATGAGTGATCCCTTTAATTCAGTTGTGCAGTAATAATGGGAAGGAAACTATACACATTTGGAAAGTATGGGGGCAGTGAAGTACACTCTTGATTAATATTTATGATGTTATTTAAAAGGACAGAAAAAAAAAACCTGGTATGCTTCACTCCCATGGTAGTGTCTATGCAACCGTTGCATTGCCTCCATGGAAGTTTTCCATGAGTGCACCCATTCAAAAGAAAAATAACACAATAACCCATTCCGTTTCATAATAATTTTCTTTCCATTGGTCCACAGCAACTATTTGGCAAGTGTTGATTTTTATTTGAAATCTAGAATTTGTAGCCTATCCATGTTTAAGGTAGCTGACGCGTGTAGGCGTGCAGGTTTTGGTGCTTGTATCTAACTCAAGGGGTGTAAATGTTCAGGGGGAATGACAGAGGAAAAGAAAACCTTAAGACGTAAGGCCCTTGCCAAGTGGCTAAAGGAGAATATTCTGAGATTGGGTCCAACATTCATCAAAATTGGCCAGCAGTTCTCGACAAGGGTAGACATTCTCGCTCAAGAATATGTTGATCAGTTGTCTGAACTTCAGGTTGGTTGGAAATGTCATTGGGATCACATATTGCATTCTTGCTACTGTTTTCTTTTGGGCTTATATCCCATTCCTAATCTTATAACTTAACTTTCTGGCTTAAAATATCAACAAAGATTCGTTACACGAGATGCTGTTCCTTTTTGGTTTTTGTTGTCACACTGAGTACCGTATTGATTAAGGTTTGGCTATACAAGCAGGCGTCCATCTTTATTGACTGGGTGATTCTTAATTGACAACTGAATCACATTTACTTTCAGGATCAAGTTCCTCCTTTCCCATCAGAAACTGCTGTATCAATTGTGGAAGAAGAGCTTGGAGCTCCTGTGAATGAAATCTTTGATCGGTTTGACTATGAACCAATAGCTGCTGCTAGTCTTGGTACTTCTGACTTCATTTCTGCAGTTTCTGATAGTTATTTGATGACAATTTCTTTTAGTTTGTTTTGTTGTCTTTTCCTCGGATACAGTTCAAATCAGTAGAGATGATCAGAACACTGTATGATCCATTTGCAGGTCAGGTTCACCGTGCAAGGTTGAAGGGAAAGGAAGTTGTTATTAAAGTACAGAGGCCTGGACTCAAGGATCTTTTCAACATTGATCTGAAGAACCTGAGGGTCAGATGTCATATTGCCTTGCAATTCTATATTATTTTTATTCCTCATTTAGTATTTTTTTTCTTACAAATACATTTGGCCTTAAGATCAACCCGAGTCCATGCATCCCATGACACTTGAGTTATGGGTAATGCTTGGGGTGGGATTTTGGTTGTGATATATATTTCTGGTCATGGTTGAATTTATTTTCTCCTTCCAGTGGCCTGCCAAGTTGTGAATTTTCTTTTGATGTTAATCTTGTAAGTACTCAACTATAAAAAACTGTATAATTATAATATTTATTTTTGTAGTATAGTTTGTCCTGTGCTGGTCCATGTTTTACCCTTCTGTACATGGTTTAGCTCCTGACCTTTTCCGCTATTGCATTTCTAAGAGCATCAACTTGATCATCAATCTCTTTTTTGTCCAGGTAATTGCAGAATATCTTCAGAAAATTGACCCCAAGTCAGATGGTGCGAAGAGGGATTGGGTTGCTATCTATGATGAGTGTGCAAATGTCTTATATCAGGTATTGATATTCTCCATTGCTTGAACCTTTTGGCATTGGATGTTGAGCCTAAAGGCATGTTAGTCTCATGCTTTCTCAAGTCTTGGTGAAGGTCCTATTGTCCACAGTGATTTTTTTCCCCTTGTGTATGGGCTATAGTTACTTAGTTTTTTTTCTTTCTTGTTGATAAACTTCCTATCACACGAAAAGGAATAAGAAGGTCCAAGCTTTTTGAGTGTAGGCTAAAGGCTATTAACATGAATTAGGAATAAGGAGGTCCAAGCTTGGGAATAATTGTAAGACCTAAATCATGTGAGAGAAGCTTAATTTTATGCATAAATAGTAAAGGGGTAATATAGATGGTTCAGTGTCCAATGTTGATTGTATCATGAGTTACATAATGGCCTTAGAAACTCCACTCAACCATTGATATGGTAAAAGTGATGGGGAAAAACTAGGTCTTGTTTGGTTAGTTTCTCATGGGAGGCTGAATACTTTTCAATTTTGATACTTTTTGATAGAGGAGGGCCGATGTGTATCTTTAACCTTGGTATATTGAGTGTTAAAGTGAAGCTGGAGACATCAATCAATTGCTTTTCTATTTCCAATTGTACTTAGATTCTGGCAAAACATGCGCAAAGGGGCAAGATTTTTAGGCTGATCCAAGTCCTGTGTACCCTTATTAGTTGAAGCAAAGTTTGCTTTAGAGGGTAGTGGTTACGGAAAAATTTTATGGAAATGTAGTACTGTGGCTGTGTTTGGGTAATTAGAAAGGAGTGTTAGAAAATTATAAATAAAGCTACAGGGGGAGTTGACCAGAAAGTAAAGTGTGGTTGGGATTGACAGCTTTATTTCCTGTTGAATTTGGGGATCTTTAGAGGCTTGTTTTTTTGGTACATGTTGCTAGACTGTTTACTTTTTAGAAGACATAGATATACAGCATGACAACATTCTGCACACTATATTGTGGTCTTAAATTTTATTTTTGCTTCATTTTAGTGTGCTCTTACTCTTAAAAAAGTTATAGTGTTAGATTTTTCTTGCTCAATTCTTTTTTGTGTGGATTTCAGTCAGTAAATTTGAATTTATTGTCTGAAGCTTTGGTCTTAGAATTCTGAATACACTTATCCTATTATTATTTAGCAAATAAGCTCATGACTGAAGATTTTCAGGAGATTGATTACACAAAGGAAGCTGATAATGCTGAACTATTTGCAAGTAACTTCAAGGACATGGATTATGTAAAAGTCCCAACGATAGTACGGGAATACACCACACCACAGGTTTAAAATTTTAGCAGCAATGACTTCTGAGCTAGTGGAAATTTTTTGTTAATATGATTGTCTTTATTAAAAATCCCTCCGGTACTGCTATTAGGTTCTAACTATGGAATATGTCCCTGGGATCAAAATAAACAAGATACAAGCTTTGGATCAATTGGGAGTTGATCGCCAGAGGTCCAATATAATTCACTACCTTATTCTCTCTGAAATCAAACTGATATGTGCCAGCTTTTCTCAGTAAGTGCCTCTAATAATCAGTCTGTTTTTCCTCAGGCTGGGGCGATACGCTGTTGAATCATACTTGGAACAAATTCTGTCTCATGGGTTTTTCCATGCTGATCCTGTAAGTCTTTTGTTCTTTATTCAAATTTGGTGCCAAAACAAGTTCAGGATATTCATGACAGAATAATATGAAAGTTGAATATGGCATTTAGGGTCTATGTTCTAGATTTGAGTATAGATACTTTGCAAACTATTGTAGGGACCTCCTTCTGGATAAGAAAATCTTCCCGTGCAGTTTAGTTGCACAAACTTCAAGGTCAAGGCAGTTAGTTTAGAAACTCCATCAAGTTTTAGGTCTGACATTGGAAACGATGAAATGGTTGACTATAGAATTGAAGCTTACTATGATAGACGATAGCATTATTATATAGATGCATTATCTAAACTCATAATAGCCATAGTTGGAAAGGTGCAAAGCTGAAATTTTACGGTTTACATGCTGGATAAGTTTGGGAAGAATGAGTTGTCAGTTTGTTGTAGACACCAAGTGCCATGCAATTATAGTCATGAACAATTAAAGCGTGCGGGGGATAGTTTTGTTTTTATTGGCATTATGGCAATGCCAAAAGCAGTAGTAGTGTAGCTAGTGGTAGTAGCACAAAGGGTTGGGCAGAAAAGCAGCATAGGGTGTACTGATGGGTATAATGGGAAGGAAGCAGTGGTTCTGATGATGGTTTAAAGCAGCCACTTTGGTGATTGCTTAAGAGATGTTCCTAGTTTCATCACAGTAACCAAAGTTGCGCTAAATTATGGATATAATACTGGTTGAGGATGGTATTGTTCATATTATAACATTTTTTGGATCAGATATTGCTCATGTTTGTGTGGGTGGCTAAAGAGGGAGGGCCGCTACTATCACTTCTACTTCTAGTTCATGGCTTGTATGGCCTCTTTTAATTGTTTTCTCACTGTGGTAGTTCAGCTACATATTCTCGAACAATACGCTGATTTGTGATTGCAATATGTTGCAGTCCAAAATGCAATTTCTGGGACTTTGTATCGTAATAAGAAAAAGCACTTGCTTTTATGCATTTGTAATCCCTCATGGGTTTTATGGTCTGCTAGCAATGTGTAACCACAATTATCTCTTATCCTTCATGCAGCATCCTGGAAATATTGCTGTGGATGATGTCAATGGTGGAAGATTGATCTTTTATGATTTTGGAATGATGGGAAGGTATTTCTATGACAGTGCTTGCTAAAGGCAATCTGCCATTAATCATTCACTTACTTTAATTTATATATTTTTTATATTAATGTGACTTTCATATTAATACCTTTGCAGTATCAGTCCAAACATTAGAGAAGGTTTGCTGGAAACATTTTATGGAGTTTATGAGAAGGATCCAGATAAGGTATCAATTGTTACTATTTTTTGTTTTGATCCAGTTAAGGTTTTGTTGCCAGCACTTTAATTACATCAAGGTTTCAATCTGTGGTTCTGATCAACTTATGCGTGGAACTGTTGATAAATTGCAGGTTCTTCAGGCAATGATTCAAATGGGTGTTCTTGTGCCTACTGGAGATATGACAGCTGTCAGACGAACTGCACAGTTCTTCCTTAGGAGGTGCTTTAAATAAATACGAAAATTGAGATTTTGATTAGAATTTACGATGTGTTCCCTTCTTTTGTTAATTACATCAATTAGTGGTTCGTACTTCCTTTATCCATCCCATTGTACATGTATTATCTTTTCACAATACGTAGGACTTCCTAGTATTTAAGGGCGTACTTGGGAAATATTTCCTCTATGTAAAGTAAAATTTATTAAATTTTGTAGAAGAAATCTAGTAATTGTGATATGTAATATGAGTACAATAGAAGGCTAATTATATCAGTGTACTGTTTGACTGTTGGTTTAAAAACAAGATGTTAGATGAAGCATACCTTCTTTACAATGACTGCTTTTAAATTCTGATTCTATTTCTTGATTTTGTTCTGACTAAACTTTTGCAGCTTTGAAGAGCGTCTTGCTGCACAGAGAAAGGAGAGAGAAATGGCAACAAAAGAACTTGGATTTAAAAAACCACTGAGCAAGGAGGAGAAGATAATGAAAAAGAAAGAAAGGCTGGCTGCAATTGGTAAATCATCTAATTCAAATATTGGATCTTATATACTTTGACTATGTTTACAGAATCTAGAAACTAGCTATTTAATGGAACATTAAACTTTTTTTTTTCCGCTCAGTAACAATGGATGAATTATAACTTTAGTCATGCCTAAATCCAACACTTGTATTGAATTGCATGCCTCTCAAGTCTCCAGTGTCATGATTAATTGTTAAAATATACCTGTCTGGTTTTAGTGATCATTCAAACTGGTTTGAGCATGCTAAGTCAAACTTGATGGTCTTAGCAAGTTTGCAGGATCAAGTATTGTACCTCTCTCTCGCTCTCTGTTTTTTAATCAGTCAAGTATTTGTACTTTGGTTATATAGTTAAACTTGAGTCTTATTATTTTCTTATTGAGAAAGTTGAAATATATTTTTTTGGGTAGACCTGTCTGTGGATACGCAAATATGAGGTTTTCTCTTTAAGTCACACATATAGGATTATGGGAAGCTACAAATTTGTGTGCTGTTTAAGTTCTATATGTGATGAGGGCTCTTGTGTATATGATGTGGTTATTCACCTCGTATAGAAAAAGAAGATAGGTTTAATTACCAAGTTTACTTTCCTGAAAGTACAAAAACGTCCTTTTTGATGTAGCATTTGAGTCTGAGTGTTTGAACTCTTGTTAAGGGAAATGTGTTTCTGTCCAGCACCTGGATCCTCCAAATCTGAGTGGAGATTAGATAGATATGTAAACTTTCAACTCAAATTGATGAACTCTAGGCTGTTGTACATATATCCACCGAACATTGATTATTGCTACTCATAACATGCATTCTTTTGACAGGGGAAGATTTATTAGCCATTGCAGCAGACCAACCCTTCAGATTTCCTGCGACATTCACATTCGTTGTAAGAGCATTCTCAGGTAATTGAATAGAAATATGATGACAAGCAAGCTTTCCATAAGGAAAATGTATATATATGCAACTGACATCAATCATTAGTATTCATGCATGTAGGCAAATAAGTTTTAATGCGTTAATATACCAAGCATATGCCCACAGATATATACATGATTGATTTCATTTGATATCAATCATATAATGTATTCCTGCATGTAGGCAAATGCGATTTAATGTATATATACCAATCATATGCCTGCATATCTATATGTATACCAAATCATATGTATATAGTGATTTCATGCACTGATGAGCATGACTTCCATTGTCTCACCAAAATTCAATGGTTCATGTTAAATCCAATTATGTAGCTTTTAAAGAATTCAGCTTTTTGAATTTGATCCAACTTATGGTGAACTTGAATTTCAAAGTTAACCAAGGAATGATGACTAGTAACTAATTTCTCCATATATTATATATAATGCACATATATTAACATATAGTATCATATATGCTCATGATGCGATCTTATATTGAACTGTTTCTTTCTCTCTCCAGTGTTGGATGGAATCGGGAAGGGTCTTGATCCTCGATTTGATATCACTGAGATTGCCAAACCGTGAGTTTAATTTTAGCTTCACGACTATTTCTGATTTGGTCCATCAAAACTGCCTGATATATGGCAAGTTTTACTTTTTTTTTTTTTTTCTTTTTCATCTGACAAATCTTGCAAACTATTCCTTGTAGGTATGCACTGGAATTGCTAAAGTTCCGTGAAGCTGGAGTTGAAGTCGTTTGGAAGGCAAAACTTGGACCTCTGTATTATAATGTCATGTTTAACAATTTTTCTAATGCAAACTCCTATACTTACAGTCAATCTTATCTTATTTACAGGACATTAGAAAGCGATGGGATAGGCAATCTCAGGCATTTTATAACTTATTCAGACAGGCAGACAGAGTTGAAAAGCTTGCTGAAATTATCCAAAGATTGGTACTCATTAATGATTTTTCTACATTTTGAATATTTTGTGACAGCTTCCATGGTAGATTCCAGACTGATCTCCCTATTAAATTTATAGGAGCAGGGTGATCTGAAGCTTAGAGTTCGGACTTTGGAATCTGAGAGGGCATTCCAGCGAGTAGCTACTGTCCAGAAGACTGTTGGAAATGTGAGTTGAGCTGGCTCATTAGCTAGTGCAATTATTCATAGCACTTATCTTTTCAGAAGTTTTTTAAGTGCATTAAGTTAATAACCTCACAACAAAACTTCTCATTAAAATATGATTTCTAGACAAGATTCCATCAAACATAGACAAGTTTGTTAAATGTGTATACGGCTCTCATGTCCCCAAGCACTGAAGTCATGCATTTCAGTGATACACATTGTCATATCATCTTAAAGATTGTTGGATGATAGGACCGGGAGCAGCAAAATATACCAATTTTCGTAGTAACATTGTCATTTGACATAAAATTTAGAAAGGAAAGACAACACACATTGGTAGCGAGAGAGAGAGAGAGAGACACACACACACACAGAACAAGTGCGATAATTTGTTAGTGTCATATTTTAAGGTCTCAAGAATGTTTACCACACATGATTTTAGTCTCTCTGCTATCTGTTATCTGCCATCTTATGGTTTATATCAGAAAAGTGTTAATGATAAGAAGAAACTGGCTATGTTTGGTCAACTAGTTCAACATCTTAAAGTATTGTAGCAATCACAGTATGCATTGTTTGAGAGAATGTAATGCCCAATGTAGGCAGGTGTGGAGAGATAGTCCTGAAGAATAGACATGCTTATGAATTAACTGATATAGTTGGGATTTTCAAGCTGTGTAGGTAATGAGCTTAGAAAATTGTTATTTGTACACGAGTGTAAGCAGTTATTCTACAAGACTGAAAATTTATATGGTCTAGATAATAAGTTCAATGTGATGAATTGTCATTAGGAGGATGTTCAAATTCTGTAACTGTTACATTTTTACTAATATATCTTTGGGTAATATAATTTTCTGTAGGTTTAACGTATGAAACAATTCTGCTGAGGCGTTATCTATGTAATTTGATTTCTAATTGACTGATTGGCAGGCTGTTGCTGCCGGAAGCCTGATCAACCTTGCAACACTCTTGTATATTAATTCCATTCGAGTAAGTTATCAAATTTGCCTTTGATTTTCATGACATTCTGTGACATCGGGTGCTAGTTGTATTAATGTTTTCTGGTGATATTTATATTTTTTAGGTGCCTGCCATTGCAGCATATATCTCTTGCGCATTTTTTGGCGTTCAAGTTCTTATTGGCATCATAAAGGTCAAAAAGTTTGATGAACGGGAGCGGTTGATAACAGGGACTGCCTAATCAATTGGTGAGTAAGCTTAGTATTTTTGGTACGCTATGCTTCTGGTTCTTGTTCTAGCAGAGAATTTGTTTTATGCAACTGCACGTGCCTTTGTGGATCCCTCTCATTCATATCATATCTTCTGTGAACATCCTATCAGAATCGCTACAGGTGTGTAATAGGAAGCTCATCCATTGTCAACCTTCCAATCCTTGAAGAAAATTAGGATATTGGAAAACCTGGATTTTTGTTGTTTTATCAACAATACAATCCAGCACCTCAAACTTACCAGCATGTGATGATCTTGAGAAGACAAACACTTTCAGACCAAAAATAGTTGTCTGAACGCAGGAGTTAGCTAGTTTGAACCTCTATTAGGTCAGGTGTACTATTATCATTTTGACTGGTGATGTGTCGTCAGTTTTCCGTTTGATGACAATAGCTTTAATCTAGAGGTCTTTGTAACAATTGTCTAGCCAAGACTGCCACTTTTTGGTCCCCCATCAAAACTTGGCCTGGTGGGATGTGCATAATTGCTGTATAATGCTGTATTATGTAGATTTTTTTTCTTTGTAATGTTAAGGTCATATGTAAGTAACTATATGTAAAAAAAGGAATCAGATATTCTCACCGTATAATATATATTCGTAGATAAAAGTGCCATGTACTTCAAGTAGCAGTTGGTGAAGATAGTTGTAAAGCTCGGAACAACTTGCTATCTCTTGCCTTTGTCTTTCAGCAACCAAAAGAGTGTTCCTTCTTATGGTCATTTTTGTTGATTAGAGGGAATTGGGTAGTCTAAAGGTGCCTTTTGCAAGTGTGTTTATATGATACCAAATTATGCAGTGGTCCTTTTCTTTGTGGCTCATGTCTTGCACAGTTGCTAACAAGGATGAGGATGTTTTATTCACCCACTTCCTTATCCAGCACACCGGCTTATCTATATGATCCGATTTTGGTTACCTCTTTTTGTATGTATGCATTTATCTACTTATGACTGCTTGCTGGGATCAATAGCATGTTTCTATTTGTCGTCTGCCTTTGCTATATTTTGGTCCAAGACTACATAGGCCAGTTTTACAAAAGGTCAGTAGGTGGTGGACTGGGATAGTTATGTTCTGGTGTAGGCGTTTACTTTTGAACTATCTTTGTTTCTTCTGGTGAAAAGAAGAGGGTGTTTATTGATTTATGTTAGTGAAAGGTTGTGTTTCACCTCAAACTGCAAATGGGTTTTCCACCAAAAAAAAATCACCTCCGGCTAGTTTGATTTTTACCGGAGACTTCTCCACTTATGTAGCATTTTGTTTTGTTCCCCTGTATATTAGCTCAAATGGCAAATATTCTCTCTCAAGAGATCGGGTAGAAGATAAAACTACTATTCAGATATTCACAAACGATAAAACTTATTATATCATCATCACTTCTGTCCTGCACCCACAGATTCAATATTGAATTGGTTGAGAGTCTTGAGACACATGGATAGCACTGGGAAGTTAACTTCAAGAAGACAAGAGGTATTGAAAAGAACATATTGATTTGATATGTTAATGTACAGAATAATATGATTAATTAGGACAGTAAGACAGGATATTTGTTCAAAAAAGCTCATCATGGTCCCCAAGAAGGCCATGAATAATATAGCTTAATTTGTATAGAGATTCCCAGACGGTGATCATGTTCCCATGTCTCTCCCTCTCTTTGTTATATCAAATCTTCAATGTCTTAACTTATATATGACTTCCGTTTTTAATTGGATATAAAATCACAGTCATTGTCATATTGATCAAAGCCAGGTCATATGAACCCAGATTGGACGACAGACATGACATTATTAATCTCTTAATTTCACCATCCCAAAAGTATGTCCAAAGTTTTGATTAAGATAATTAACCCCTTAATTTATAGTTTCAGTTAGTCTCAATTTTATGGTCAAAGTAATAGCTGCTACTCTCACTTCAAGATGGGTTAATTAGATGCATGTAATTTGTGCCTCAGAGTCAATTAACAACTCTTTGGAATGCAAGTAGATGATCGCTTATGGTAGTTTGCTTCATGACTAATGCATGCATGCTTGTATTGTCTTATTCAAACTAGAAAGTTTAACATTATCTTTGCTATCATATATCAAGCTTATTAATTGACATCAACGTCAAATTTTGGGAAATTTAGTACTCCAGATGAGTCAGATTACGACATATTACTGTAATATTATGATTAATTTTGTTTCAAATTGAGAGTTCTCCGCAGTCTGTTTCTTCTTTACAACTCGATCTGGAATAAACTTGTGAAAAGATTGGAGGAAAAGTAAATTGACCCTTGAACATTAAGGCCTCAAGGGACTCTTAAGACATACGTTTCAATTTCATACGCATGTCTACAAAGGAAGAGAGCTTGAGCCTGAAATAAAACAGTTCACTTGAAGGACATCCAGTAAATTATTTCTGTATAGAAGTCTTGAGTACTGTAGTACCCAGAACTAGCTAATCCACTGAAGTAATTAACGAAGTTGTACTAATTAATTACAGTAAATCTAATTAAGGGAGAGAGTTGGTGTAGATGTAGTCCTCATCCTCAAGAACATTCTCTTTTGACCCTTCTTTGCAGTCAGCACCTTTCTCACTACACTCAAGTACGTTTTCCTGCGTTAACATACTCAAAGTATCAAACACTTCAATCATATATATATAGCATGATGGATCTGATCATTGAGAGAGAGAGAGAGAGAGAGAGAGAGAGAGAGAGAGAGAGAGAGAGAGAGAGAGAGAGAGAGAGAGAGAGAGAGAGAGAGAGAGAGAGAGAGAGAGAGAGAGAGAGAGAGAGAGAGAGAGAGATGTTGGGATTTTAACCCCACGAACGAACCGAGATTCAGAAACAGACACACCCAACAACACCGCAATAAAGCAGAATAACAAACAAGGATGAAAAAACAGTTGACACGAGATTTAACGTGGTTCGGCAAATTTCCTGCCTACGTCCATCCCAAGATATAGCTCTTCCACTATGAGAATAAAACTAGTACAAGATACATGAGTTAAATCTCATAACTCAAATCCCAAAACCCTTGTACACCCTCACTCATAGAATACCCAAGAACACTATATCTCACCTAAGAGAATTTCCCTCTTAGCACTTTTTTTCTCTCACTCTCATGCACAACCCACAAGCTCTCTATAGCTTGTCCGATGCTTACTTGATGCAAACTTGCTTGCATACTTCAAATGAGTTTCCATGCAGCCTATTTATAGGCAACAATCATACCATGTGAAAAAACCATGGCTTTTTCTTCCCACCTATTCAATTTGCTGCAAGCACACCATAGAAGACTTCCATAGCTTTCAATTTCCACAAACATCATTTAAAGCTTTGTTCCTAGCTATGGCATAGCTAGCTATTCACCCATGTCAATATTTGCTGCATCACCTTTTGCATGGTTTCTAGTTGCATGAGAATGAACACCAATCTCAACATCCACCCTGGTGAGAATTCCATGCAAAACCTGCACCACACTAGAAACTCGTTGGCCTTCATATAGACCAGTTACACACCCTGAATCAATCAAATTTGGTCCTCCTTGATTCAGCTCTTCGGCCAACCATGTGTAACTGCACCAAGCTAACTTTGCTAGTTAACTTCAGGGGAGGGTCTCGATGCACCCTCTCCTCCAGCAGGATTAAACCCCTCACCATTGTCTGTATCCTGGAAACCTGTTTGCTCGCCTTGTTTCCAGCAGCCCATCGAGTTTGGAAGTACCGTACTTCCTTCCAGACAATATAAACCATCACACTTCCTTCCTTTCACCAGGACCATATTATCACACGTGATTTCCATGGCTCCATCCGCAAATGAACATTTGCATCCCATGGAGTCCATCCGACTAAGCGAGATTAGATTCCTCTGTATTCCTGGTACATATGCAACATCGTCTAACTGACGAACCACTCCATCATACATCATTATTTTCACCATTCCAACACCATCAATTTTACAAGGGACACCATTAGCCATAAATAAGCTACCTCCCTTACTTTCTTGGAATGTTTCAAAATAATCCCTCCTGGAGCAAACATGCATAGTACAACCGGAATCTAAAAACCAATCATCACAAGGAGAAGTGTTTATACCTTCGGAGACTGTGAGGACATCTCCATAATCTTCCGCTACCCCAACATAATTATTCGGACCATTACCATCCTTTCTTCTAGGACAATTCCGTTTGATGTGACCGAACTCTTTGCACCCGTAGCATTGCACACCCTTTCCTCCGGAACTAGATCTGAACCTGCTGCTTGTATCAGATCTACCATCGGATGTCCTTCCACGATTTCCACCCCGAGCAACAAACACAGACTCGTACTCGTCTTTGAGATTGGCTTTTTTCTGAGTACTATGAGACACCAACGACGCCTGCACTTGCTCTAGGTTCACTGTATCTTTACCATACAACATGGTAGTCACCAGATTTTCATACGAATCGGGAAGAGAGGTAAGAAGTAGAAGGGCCTTATCTTCTTCCTCAATATTCACATCAACTTTCCGCAGTTGATCCAAGCATCCATTGAACACGTTCATGTGGTCCATGAGATTATCGCCGTCGTCCATCTTCAGCTTGTACAGTTGTCGCTTCAGATGTAACTTGTTGGTCAAACTCTTTGCAAGATAGAGTTTTTCCAACTTATCCCACAGAGCCGACGGAGAATCTTCATCCATAACATTGTTGATAATGTTATCAGCTATATAGAGTCGTATCGTACTTACACACTGTGACTCCAGCTCCTCCCACATATCATCTTTCATTCCTTCTGGCTTCCCATCCTTGCCTTTCAAAGCTTTAACCAAGCCTTGTTGGACAAGAATATCTTTTACTCTCCTCTGCCAAAGAGTAAAGCTGCCTTTGCCATCGAACTGCTGAATTGCATAACTCTTTGTTGAAATCATGGTGCCTTGAATCTCAAACGAACCGCCGCAGCTTCGAGCCGTGGCTCTGATACCACTTGTTGGGATTTTAACCCCACGAACGAACCGAGATACAGAAACAGACACACCCAACAACACCGCAATAAAGCAGAATAACAAACAAGGATGAAAAAACAGTTGACACGAGATTTAACGTGGTTCGGCAAATTTCCTGCCTACGTCCATCCCAAGATATAGCTCTTCCACTATGAGAATAAAACTAGTACAAGATACATGAGTTAAATCTCATAACTCAAATCCCAAAACCCATGTACACCCTCACTCATAGAATACCCAAGAACACTATATCTCACCTAAGAGAATTTCCCTCTTACCACTTTTTTTCTCTCACTCTCATGCACAACCCACAAGCTCTCTATAGCTTGTCCGATGCTTACTTGATGCAAACTTGCTTGCATACTTCAAATGAGTTTCCATGCAGCCTATTTATAGGCAACAATCATACCATGTGAAAAAACCATGGCTTTTTCTTCCCACCTATTCAATTTGCTGCAAGCACACCGTAGAAGACTTCCATAGCTTTCAATTTCCACAAACATCATTTAAAGCTTTGTTCCTAGCTATGGCATAGCTAGCTATTCACCCATGTCAATATTTGCTGCATCACCTTTTGCATGGTTTCTAGTTGCATGAGAATGAACACCAATCTCAACAAGAGAGAGATTACTCACAGCACGGAAAGAATTGGTAGAGCTCATCACCCCAAGTTCATTGGAGTCCACTTTCCCATGAACAAGTACTGATACAGAACAAGAAAATAAAACCAGAAAGACGATAACGAGTAATAGTTTTGATAATCTCATAGTGTAAGTTGGTGTGTGAAAAATAAACAAACAAGAAGTAGCTAAAGGCCTAAAGCTATAGCAGGTGATCCTAGTCTGAGTAGTCTCTACTGTCTACATATAGACGATCGATGTCCGTTAAGAAGCTAGATGATCGAAGTAATGAGATCAGAGTAGCTAGCACTTGGTTCATAAATCCCAGAAGATCGAGCTAATCTGTATGATTATATAAGAGCATAAACTTTGAGGTTTGTTAGTCATCTTCTTAAATTAACTTGACATGTCTACTGATTCCTCGGCAAAACGGCTCGAGCCTCAAGAGCGTGGGTTGGCTTATTTTGGTGCTTTCTAACTAAAATATATAAGATGTTAAAAAAAAAAAACTAACTAATGTGTATATAATACATGTACAGATCGAGAAACTGCTAAGACAGCTAGAGAAGATAAGTGTGTACAAAGGTCCTATATCCTATTTATCGTATTGGGTATCGTATATGCTTTATCATAATAATAGTATGGAAAATTAAGGGATGTGAAATTCACTTTTTTAAATTGAAATCCACACTCTTATTTTGTATTTTTAGTCATTATTTTTATAAGAATACAAAATATGAGTTACTAAGGACAAAATTCAAGTTATAAAAATGAAAAGTGTGAGTGTGGATTTAAATATGAGGAGTGTGGATTTCACTTCTCAAAATTAAATATAAATAAAGTTACAAAGCAGCAGAGGTTCTTCCCTTCACAGAGTGATGATTCACTTTTTTCTGTTAGCGACGGGTGGACTACACGTGCTAATAGAACATTTGAAAAGAAATATTAGAACAAGAGCTCCAGCAGAGTGGCAGAATAACGGAAGCGGAGGACAACCACAGATCCTCAGCCAAACACCACCACAGACTCTGATCTTCCCTCAGATTTTAGGATATCAATCTCTTATCCATCACATTATCATTCCCAACCTAAACTCAAACAATTTCACTTCACCTGATATCGAGGTCGAAGGATCGTCACCGATTTGTTAACAAAATCACTCTTCCCGTCCTCTCCTCCCAACCTCCAGGACCTAAACCTCTTCACGAGAACTAAGGATTATCAGTTGCCGAATAAAGGAGCTCATCGGTTTTCTTCGAAAGCTTCCACACGTTCGGCGGAGATCGGTCCTTGTTTTCAACGCCCCGTAAAGAAGAGACTATATTTTTTTTGGGGGGGGGGGGAGGGGGTGTTGAAATTTCGACGAGATTAGGTTTTCTTCTTCTTCTCATTACAAAACGTTAACAGAAGAAGTTGGTTAGTCTAGATCAATTGTTGTTGACTCAATATGGAATTGTTCCGACAATCGAGGAGAATCGAACGACGACAGTCAACGAACCGTGAGGAGGCGGTGGCCGAAAAGCACAGGATTTTGGGGCAGTGGAATTTCGCGGAGGTTTGAGGGATGAGAGGGTTTGTTTTTAGGGTTTGGGACTTTGGGGGTTTTGGCTGTATGAGGATGGGTGGGTGGTTCTCTTCGAATAACAATAATGGTTTTCCTTGCTCGGGTCAGGTCTCCCGAATCTACCCACATCTTAGGCCCACATCACAGTTTTATTTAATTTTAAATCCGCAACACACGTCCCGTGGTGATTCTTCACAGAGTGCATGGAAGAATCTTCGACAAAGTAGTTACTGAGGCAAAATGATCTATTCAAGGAAATTTAAACGAAAAACATGAGCTACTGAGGCAAAAATTCCACTGTTCCAGCTTGCAGTTGGCTAACGTGACTAATCAAATCGATAAAGAACTTTGGTTCCTACCAAATGTGTTTCTTTGTTTTGGGTAATTCTTTTAAATGTGCTAGAATTTTATGTTTTCAAAAGGTCTTAACTTGTAGATTTATGATGATGTCCTTGACAATCATCTTGGATTCTCCAAAGACAGATGATTGAATATGTTCGCTTGATTCTTACCTTCACATGAATAATCGAAAGATGACATAATATGTAATCATAATATTAAAGATAAAGTTGATTTATGTCATGTATTAACACATTATAACTTTATCCAAATTCAAGATGCTAATAAAATAACACTCATTTGACATTAAACATGTATGTGTTAATTGGGTCAAATTTGGGTCAAATTTGTAAAACAAGTGTTTTTAGCCGAGAGGTATCATGTCACCTTTTTTTTTTCTTTTAAAAAAAGACATCACGTCACATTCAATATAATCTCAATAGAATTATGTATACTTTAAAGCATATTATAAGGCCGTAAAATTTTAGAATTTCAAATGTAATGAAGATCACCTGATCCAAGAACTCTAACTATACAGTGTTACAGACTGAAAAACAAACCAAGCTAGACTCATCATCAAAAAACCATGTTCACCATCATCCAACAATCCGAAAACTTTAAGAGAATGATCCTTTTTCTCCTATAAGAAGCTAACAAGATGTTTTGATTTGCCACATATATAAATTATGGAATATGAAACTTAATCACCTTGTTTTTATATGTCAGTAAAAGTACTTCATTCACCAGAATCTAAAAGGATTACAAACATATTGTACCGAAAAAGTGATATTCAATCCAAAAATGAAAAAACTTTCCTAAAAAAAGAAAAAAAAAATCTAAGACTGTTAACAATCGAAACACTAAACAGTTGAGAAAGCAACAACAATATTCTCATATCAAATAATCCTAATTGAAAAACATCTTGCAAGTTAAGAATATCACTCCCCCCTTTTAAGCCCTTCATGTCACACCCTAATTTTCGAAAGATAATTTTCAAAATTTTTGGCATGATCTAAGTTAAAATATATACATCCCAACCTGTTTCAACAACAAACCCAAACAACTAGAACTCAATAGCGGAAAAGTAAATATCATACAACCCATCACTGAGTTAAATATTTCACTTCCTTGTTTGCATAAACTTGCAACACGAGAACATGAGAACAATCTCATGAGTTTAATATTTTCTGCCCAATTAACAAAACTATACAGAGTACAGCAAAAGCCAAAAGAACCCTGCCACTAAGCCTCTGCCTCAACCCTGCTGATCCTCACCTGCAGGTTTAACCCCTATACCAATAATTGGTGCACCGGGATTGTAAAATAACAAACCCGGTAAGCTAAAAAGCTCGTATGAGTAAACTCAAAAATAACACAGCATTTATCACATCCAACATATCACAAGAGAGATTTGATCAATAATTAAAAACCATAAATCCAACATATTACCAAAGAAATGTACCCATGAGTCCCAGATATTTAATAAATACCTCTCATGACCTACAACAACAAATTGTGTACCCATGGGTCACAGATACCATAAAGTATCTCCCATGACCTACACTGACAGACGGACTAGAGCTTTATTCCTAACCGTAACCAATCACCCGGCCAAAGGCTTGGAACCCGGTTTGACTGTCCAATATCAAAACACAAAATAATAAATAACATCTTAACCGTAACCAATCACCCGATTAAAGGCTTGGAACCCGATTTGGCTATTTATCCAACAATCACAATATCACAACATCATCATCAACAACACAAGATCACATAATAAATTATATCCTTTCACATAGATATATTTACATGAACAAATATAGATATATCAAAAATAAATAAATTATGATCACATGAACCTCAAAATAACACATAAGGAAAACTTGTTTTATCTTACCTATGAGTCATTGGCAATCAAGCTCATATATTTTAAAAACAAATAATAGCAAAATATTAAATTCAACATCATAATCATTATCAACATCACATGACCATAATAAATTTTGGTTCAAAAGTGAACCTTGGTGAGATTACTCACCTAGAAATCCCGTTGCAAAACCCCCAACACAACGAAGGCAAGCCAATCACAAAATCACAAATCACCTAAAATCACACAATTAAAAACCTTAGAAACCAAAGTATTAAAGGATAACACAATACCCTTAAACTAACCCTTAGATCAAGGGAGGACAACTTCCCAAAGTCGTTGAACTCAACAACACAATAGAGCTGCCTTAAATCTTCAAAACCTAAACTCTAACCCAACCAAGCCAAAACAAATAAACCTAAGTCCTAACATGCAAACCTTGCTTAAAATCTAACCATACTACCACTCAACAAGCTCACAGCAGCAATGACTAGCTAACCACAGGAAACTAAGGCTGCAACTCAGCCGGACGCGCCGCCACAGGCGGTGGCGAGTGAGCCCCACGCGCCACCCCAAACTTCCGAATTAGGAGAAACTCACAACATGAAACTTGTAGATTTAAGCATGGTGAACAACTTTAATACCTGAGGTTTTAACTGGTTCGGCCGGAATCGGCCGGAAAACACCCCGAGACAACAACCCAGAAACAAAAACCAAACCTGCAAATCCGGCGCCCAAACTTGGTTTTTAGGTCACCAAAGATGTATAAACATCACTAGAGGAAGGAGAGGAGCAAGACTCACCTAACTCTCACCGAAAACGCCGTCGAAATCGCCGATTTTCCGGTAGAACAGCTGCAGCTCCGCCGCTTCGTGGCGGCTTCCAGGTGGCGCGACGGCGAGCGGGACTGCTCCAGAGATGGAGAGGACAACTGTGGGAGTCGAACATGACTGGTGGCGTCCGGTTTGGTGGCCGGATGAGGGAGAACTCGGCCGGAGAAGGGAGGAGAGCTCGGGTGTGTCGGGAGAGGGAGGAGAGAGAAAGTGAACCGAATTTAGGTTTCCAAAAATAACTCCCCCACATTTTTCTACTTATACAGTTTCTAAACCCGAAAACTAACTTCCTCTGATCATAACTTTCTCATACTACCTCCGTTTCAGGCGTGCCGTATGTCTACTAACTCGTATCGACAAACTCTACAACTTTCAAGAAGAAAGTTTTCGAAGATAACTTACAGAAAATAAAGTCAACTTTTGGCCTCTTAAAAGTCAATGCACCTTAAAAATTACTCCCAAAACTTCAACTTCGCACAAATTAAAGAATTTTCATAAATAATGCTTCATTAATTATAGAAATAATACAAGGAAAATAATATGAAAATCTTGGGTATTACACTTCATTTTCTATATGCCTTTGTAATCTTATTAATGTACGTCAAGTACTTCGTAGGCTTCTTGGCTTTTTTGTTCTTCAGACTTTCCAAAGATTTACCTGTTTCATTTTCAAGCCGATCAACGATTAACTTGCGACTTTTTTTAGCTTCTACTAAACATGTTTCACTCCCATCTGAACGTATGATAGTTCATACGTATTAGCAACTTAATCTGATCTTGAATGGTAGGTTCTTCAACTGTATATGTATCTCTATTGAGCATTTTAACCTTCTCTATTTCAACACAAACCACTTGTTCTTATTACTGTCATTAAATGCATCAAATCGGGACTTATCAATGCTTTCCTCTCTGCTTCAAACCTCATATCTTCAAGTTTCCTTAATTGATCTGCCTCTGTATTAATCTCATATCCATTAGAACTACCCACTCGCCACTCCAAAGTTTCCATCAAATATTGTAGATGTTTCGGGAAGTGGGTATGAGGATCTCAGAGCATCCGTCGCTGTTATAGGTGTTGTGAAGCCATTCTGGGGGTGTTGTGACTTTAGTAGCCATACCGAATAAAAGGCGAATCTAAGCATGTGGTGTTTCAACTTCTCAAGCCTACACATGATCTTTTTCAACGTTATGCAGCAGATTTCACTATACAAGACTTCTAACTAGGTTTAGAGCGAATGTTATTAAGTACAATCAAATTTCATCAAGCTTTATGCTCCTGGTTAATATTCTTCTGCAATTTATATTAGGGGTGGGTTCGGTTTTCACCTAAAACTGGAAACCAAACCGAATAAAAAATTCGGTTCGGTTCGGTTTGGTATTTTTTGAGACCTTGAACCGGAAACCAAACCAAACCGTGGTTCGGTTCGGTTCGGTTTCGGTTTTTCTTCTTTTTTAAAATAATTTTTCTTAAAATTTGTATGTTTTTGGCTTAGTAAAAAATTATCATATTTTAGGTCATTTTCTTTTTTTCCATTACTTGTTTTTATAAGCACATATAATATATCAATAAAAATTTTGGCAATAATTCTTCAACAAACCAACAATTTATAAACCAAATAAATACTTTGAAAGTTTAATACTCAATAATTTCGAAAGTATTGGGAATTGACCACACTAGCACACCATGAAACCATAATTTTAAAACTTTTAAGTTCATCTTAAACACAAAATATAGACTCCATAGTTTAAAGTCCATCCAAATAAATTCCGAATTTTAAAGTTTAAAAATCATAAATTTGAATAAAGAAGAGAAAAAAAAATTTAAATATTAGAGTCTATCATCTAAAGCTCGCAAGAATAAGATCTTCGATTTTAGAGGTAACATATCACTCTCTATACTTCGGATACACGACACCTAAAACATTTCTATATGTACGTAAAACGAAAATAAAAAGCAAAATATTAGAAAAGACAAACATATAAATATATAGAACATAAAACCTAAAATCATATTGTTCAAACCAAATATTTAATACGAAAATAAAGACAAAAAACGACGTCGTTTTAGAGATATTCGGTTTTTCTGTTCGGTTCGGTTTTTCAAGGGCCGAAACCAAAAACCAAACCAAACTAATTTGGTTCGGTTCGGTTTTTCTTAATTCGGTTTGGTTTTTTTTCGGTTTGATTTTTTCCCGTTTCGGTTTGATTTTCGGCTCGATTTTTTTCGGTTTTCGGTTTCAAAATTCCACCCCTAATTTATATGTTCTTTTGGTAAATTCTAAATGATCTTGATGTCAGTGACAATTTCTATGGTTTGGTAGTAGTAACAATAGATTAGTGTTACTAAAAAAATTTAAAAAATGACAGACTTATCACTCAATCCCATAGCACATTAACCATAAATATCAAAATAATATCAACTTGAAATCCATAACAAACCAATTAACAAAACTCAATCACAATTATTTCTCACAAAATCAATAACATCTTCATATTCAAGCAATGAACTTCACCACAACCCCATCCCTCAATTTGCTGTATGTAAAATTCAAAACCTATAAAACAAAAACGACGCTTCAAGAATTCCATTATTTCTTTCACCTCCACACAACTAAGAAGTTAATTTTCACAAAACCACACATCTTTATTCTAATGCTACAACCTTTCCTCACAATACTCAGAATCAAAACCATCTGTATTTCTCAAAGATCAAATATCGTCAAATATATTTCCAATTTTCACCTTCTTATCAACTAAACAAACCAATCCAAAACCATTAAAAAAAACTAAAAATGGTGCAAGAGAGATCGAGGGCGGGTGGTTAGGGAGGCGATGACATGGGTTGGAACTTGGGTGAGTTTGATGATTGCTGAATGAAGACGAGATAGAGGCCAAAAAGAAAAGAGGAGAAAATTTTAAGTTTTGACAGGACAAATAATAATTCAAAGTTCAAGTTAAATATGAGCCTTTTATGTCTTGCTTTATACACGTGACATCATCATCTTCAAAGCTTAGGTGCAATGAGCTCAGAAGATGAACCTCTCCCTTCAAAATTAACAAAACTAAATGGATCCTAAGAGAACAAATAAAAAAATATGAATAAAATGAGATTTTGGATTGTTCGGAAGCGATCCCTCATGCATCAACACTTTATGCAATAATCATACATTTTCGGAGTGAATGTTAGATATGTTTTTAAGATTTTTCAAAGGTCAAGGGTTGGATATCATCTAATTCACTATACTTTTACATGACAATCCCATTACGAATCAAATGATAAACTTTTCCAAGCTCAACGCTCTTCAACCATACTCGCTTCTGACAACTCGAAACACAACTTGCTTGTTATTACAAGATGGGGAAGTTTTTTCAGTGTTCTTGTGGAGACCAATTTGACAAGAAAAGTTATATGGAGAAGCACGAGAAGATGCATGCTGAGGCAATCAAGAGGACTAAGATCGAAGAGGGTCTCCCCCCACATCTCAATACCAACACAAACGAAGAGCTGAAGACACACTTTTGCTCTTGTGGTAAGGGTTTTGTTCTTGATACCTGTTTGGAAAACCATATCAAGACAACAAAGCATGCTTGATTCTACAAGTCATAGTGACAATCAAACACCTCATGAACATATATTTGCTAATTTGATGTAATATTTCCCTTACTAATTGATTTTAATATATATATATATATATATATATATATAGGTTTCGTAACATAATAATCTTGATATTTCCTCAAGTCCAGTGGAAAGCAATACTCAGATTCTTTGATAAACTTATCCCAGAGTATTGTTACTGTTCATGTAGATGTCATCAATTGCCCTCTAATTAGAGATGTAATGATGTTGAACAAACGACTGCAAGGCCAACCATAATTGCTTTCTCTTTTAAATCCACACTCATAGCTCTATATTGTGAAGTCGTCATGCCGATCACCAAATTTTTGTCATCCTTTTGTGAAAGCAACTTTTGCAGCCATGTAATCAAATTATCCACTTGCTCATTTATCTTTCAGTTGATAATCTCTTGTTGGGTTATTTTACCACCACTTGGAATCAACAATACAAGGTTCCACATTTACGCAAGATACTCTATAAGATTAACCTCATTTGAATAGATTTTTTTTAGAATTAAAATTTGTTTAGTCCTTCTGGTTTGAAGTCGACATCTGTTCAGTACTTATGGTTTTATTTTAATCTGAATAGTCCTTAAAATCATATTTTTCATCCAAATAGTGCTTATAGTTTTATTTTAATCTGAATAGTCCTTAAAGTTATGATTTTTCATCCAAATAGTCATTCCGATTCATTTTCTCAGTTAAAGGCCATAAGGACTATTTGGATGAAAAATCATGACTTTAAGAACTATTCAGATTAAAATAAAACCATCAGGACTATTTGGATGAAAAATCGTGACTTTAAGGACTATTCAGATTAAAATAAAACCATAAGGACTAAACAGATATCGACTTCAAACCACAAGGACTATACAATATTTTACCTTTTTTTTTACGAGAAGCACCTGGACACTCTAGTGGAATTTCTAGATCACTTCAAGTTAACTTGGGAGGACCATGCAATTCCATAATATGCGACAAAGGCTATGCTTGGTCTTTTATGTAACCACACGTTCAGATTTCACCATACCAACATCACTATTGTGTATTGCAATATATGCTGCATGAATAACTTGAGGCGCGATCATCCTTGCTATTTCGAAAAAGAAACTATTTAAGCCCTCCGGCTGTATCTCTTTTAAAATATTAGAGATCGTTGTAAGGCCAAATATTGAAGATTGATATTACATTTTCAACTGTTGAGCAAATTCAACCATCGGGGCTATAACCTTACGTAGAGCAGTTGCATTCTCTGTTTTATGTTTTTGACTATAAGTTTGTATTACTACAGAAACGTGATTTGAGACACCTCCATCTGTTAGATGTAATGCCCTAGCAGAAGGAAAATGAGTGAAATGTGCAATATCTGTGCGCACACATGTGAAATGTGCAAGTTGCATCCAAGGTCTAATGTTTGGTCAGGCTAGAGCTGATTGAGATTTCGAAAAGTTCTCCATCATCACTATTTAATAACGAAATTGACTGACTGAAAGTTTTCACTAACATCTGCGCTTTTTTCGATCCTTCCATTTTTTACAATTCCTTTTACAATGGTCGGGTAAACCATGTTACCATAATGTCATATATGAAGCAACCGTTTTTCTTTCTTTAAATTTAAACATCCCCCTTCTTCAAATTCACCACTGCTATTTTTAGACCTTCCTCTCTCCTTGCCTTTAACATGAAGTCTTTGTGATTGACAATTATCTTCTTTTCTTTTCATTTTAACATACGATTTCAGGTTCTCACACACTTTAGAAAGTCTGATGGTTTAATTTAAGAGAAAATTTTAGGAATATTACACCAACTAAAGTGCACTATTAATATATATATATACACACACACACACACACGAAGTTCTAAATCTACAATTTTGGTACATGAAAAGTAAATAGATATGTAGCGATACTTTAGACTTAAGCAAAGTAAATAGATGAAAACCAAAAGACAACAATTTTATAATGGTTCAGCGAGACTTTAACCTTCATCCTCTAGAGAGATTCACTAGCAAGTTGAAGGATTTAGATATTTACATGTACTTGTTGCAGAACACTCAAACTCCTCATTGAGAGAGAGAGAGAGAGAGAGAGAGAGAGAGAGAGAGAGAGAGAGAGAGAGAGAGAGAGAGAGAGAGAGAGAGAGAGAGAGAGAGAGAGAGAGAGTAGAGAGAGGCAGGGAGAGCTAAAAAAATTTGACAATATTAGAAGATTTGTCATAGTATGGGCTCGTAAGTCAAATCCACGTATGTCCACATTTATGCTGGAGTTGGAGTTGAAGTTGGAGTTGCTCTTAACGAGTATGAAATTGACTCTAAAAATAACATATCACAAAATAAAGCGGCTTAAAATTTGACAATGTAGGGAGTCTTGTCAAAGTACTGGCTCATATGTCAAATTCACGTAGGTCCATGTAGGATTTGACATTTCTGTTAGAGTTGACTCTAAAAATAACTCATCACAAAATAAACTGGCCTAAAATAGTCTAGCTAGGGTTAAGTGCGAAAAAATTCTCTTCAATTCTTTTTGATAAAATGATAAAATATTGACATGCGATGTATACACACATATATCTTTGATACT
Organism: Fragaria iinumae; assembly: GCA_009720345.1. Classification (NCBI taxonomy): domain Eukaryota; kingdom Viridiplantae; phylum Streptophyta; class Magnoliopsida; order Rosales; family Rosaceae; genus Fragaria; species Fragaria iinumae. The sequence goes on along the minus strand of CM019117.1, from coordinate 14,649,821 downwards.
TGCAAATACTTGAGTGGTCTACTAACATAATCTTCACCACATTTATTTAAAGAAGAATTTTTATGCTCAAAATTTACATTTAGGTTATATACTAATATATATATATATATATACACACACATTACAAATTTTTTTGCTATTAACACATTACAAATTTTTTTGCTATTAACACGACCCATTTATGATGAGTCAATTATGGAACAAATTTAAGTGGCAAACTTGTAAATAAAATTGAAATGTGTGGATAAAAACATATATGAAGTGTGTTAATTGCAAAAAGAGGTATGTTAATAGCATCACCCTGAGATATTATGGTCATTTTATTTTGAAATGATATCATGATCTTTTTAAGTCAGTGTAAACATATAGTAAAACATATAGTAAAACCTCGATAAATAAATATTCGATAAATTAATATTCTTGATTAAATAATAAATTTTTCCCGTCCTGACTCAGACCACTGTATATTACAAATTTTTAAGACTCCTTTTAGGTCCCAACGGATATATAAAGTAATAATTGATTAAATAAATATTTAAAAATAAAAAATATATATTAATAATTGATAAAATACTTAAAAGAAAGAGTAAATAATGTTCATAATACAAATTAAAGAAACTTATAACAAATTTAATATCTCAATTTAATTATCCCAAAATATCCTTATATATATTTTTCATTATATTATGAAAAAATAAAAAAACTCTTAACAACAAACCCTCTATAAAGTAAATAATTTATTCATTTATTGATAAATGAATAAATTCTTCATTTATCGATAGTATAATAACTCCTCTAAATTAATAATTTTCCACTGTCCCGATCTTATTCATTTATAGAGGTTTTAGGCCCCGTTTGGTTAGCAAGAATGTCAAGATAGAGAAATGATTTATTTTCTTTCCGTACTGATATGGAATGAAAAAAGTGTTCGTATTTCCATTAGGTGTTTGGTTGATATTGTAATTAAAAATTTGTAATTCATTTACATTCCTATTTTATAAGTCATAATAATGAAATTGAAAACTTTACTTTCGAATAACACCGTTTTAGTAATTGCATATGTAATCTATTTTAGGAATATGAACTTTTTAGATGGTTAATTTCTGTAATTTACTTTTGACTATGGAATGAAAATAGAATATAACCTCTTACTAGGTAATCAATTCAGACTTTATGAGGGAGTCAATTTCCAGTCATATCTCATTTTTTTTTCCTTTACAATCCTTATTTACAACCAAGTAACATATTAGAATGAAAAATGAAACTAATTCCATTTCCATACCATAATTTACTGTAAGACAAGTGAAAAAACAACCAAGTAACACATTAGAATAGAAAATGAAACTAATTCCATTTCCATACCATGATTTACTGTAACACAAGTGAAAAAACAAGCAAATTAAACCAATCAACGAGAAAATTCAACAAAATTCAACACAAAAGCAAACTCATCAGAAGAGAAAATCGATCGTGTCATCATCGCCAACAATTGAGTCATCATATGACACATAAACATCACGGTTGGCAACCGCGTGACACATAACATTACCGAGCTGCTACCAATTAAGAGGTTAGAAAACAATCAATAGAGTTTAGAAAACAATCAAATCATCTCGGCTGTGAACACCAAACCAGACCTCAAAACCATTTCCTAAGAATTTAAAACCCAAAACCATAGAAATTAAACATCCACAAAACTCATTAGCAGAAGACGAGTCAAGAGATTGCCAGGCAGAGAGGTAACCAAATAAATGAGGAGAAAAAGGGCTACCCAGAATTGTCTTCAAGGCGATTCTATACAATTGTTAGTCTTTTTGTCGACTCTTGAGAGAGAAGGAACTCTGTTTGCAACTTTAAATTGCGAACAATGAGGTAGCGAGGTCGAGCTCCATAATGAGGCTAAAGTGCTATAGGAGAACAATTAGGAACAATCAATTATGCAACACACTTTAACTACGAGATAGTGGCCAAAAGGTTGAAATTTTTTGAATTGGATTCTAATTGAATCGGTCAATTCGGTAAAAGTTTTTCGTCTTCTGTTTTCTAGTTCCACTTTTTAAAGATTCTAGTAAGCTCAAACCCACTAAATCAAAATGAGGGTTCCCTTTTTTTGTTCATTTCTAGGGATAGTATATGTATGTGTGTCTATATATATATATATATATATATATATATATATATATATATATATATATAGTTCCAATCCAGAGAGCAACACCGTTTTGAAATTAAAGTGTGGTGCTCCTCATTTCGCTCACTTTTAGGTCATATTTTTACATCTCCACTCTGTTAAGTGTCTAGAACATAGTGTGTAGATCATTCCTACAAAGTTTCATCCAATTTGGAGATCATTTGAGCTTCCGTAATTATGATTTACATGAACGGTTCCGTTTAGACATATTTTGTTCAGTTGATTCATTTAATCTAATTCGGTGCCCAAATGATCTCTAATTTGGATGAAACTTTGCAGGAATGACTACACACTATGTTTTGGACACTAAACGGTGGAGATGTGAAAATATGACCTAAAATTGAGGGACATAAGGAGGACCACACTTTAATTTCAAAGCGGTGTCCCGTTCTGGAAGGGAACTGTATATATATGTGTGTGTGTGTGTCTATATATATGTATATATCAGTCCCTATCTAGAGCGAAGCTTTGCTCTGAAATTTGCTCTGAAATTAAAGTGTGAAGTTCTTTATTTGACACATTTTTCGGTCATATTTCTACATCTCCACCGTTCAGTTTATTTATACTAATGTATAGGTCATTCCTGTAAAATTTCATTGAAATTGATGATCGTTTATGTACCGAATTAGGTTAAATCAATGAACAAACCATAAATATGTCTAACCAAAACTATTTAAGTAAATCACGATTATGAACACCCAAACGATCATCAAATTAGATGAACTTTGCAGAAGTGATCTATGCATTTTGTTCTACAAACTAAATGGTGGAGATGTGGAAATATGACCGAAAAATGTGTCAAATAAGGAACTTCACTTTTTAATTTCAGAACGAATGTTCGCTCTGGATATGAACTGTGTATGTATGTATGTATGTATATATATATATATATATATATATATATATGAACTGTGTATATATATATATATATATATATATTGTCAAGACCCACCCCGAATTTCACCCTGAAACCCGAGGTAAGTCTTGCGGGGTCCACCTTCAAGGAAAATTTACTAAAGAACTCGGCAAACTTCCCTTGAAAATGGACAACCCTAATCCGGAGAATCCATGAATTACCCATAAAAATAATCCAAATAATATAACATGAATCTTAGCACACTCCATTAAAATATTATACAATAATCCCAAGAGTATTCAGAGCTACTAAAAATAACGAAAGCAGGAAACTACCCTAGTAGGTTAAGCAAGTAACCTACTGGTGAAAAGTGGCTGAAATGTGGGTGACTATGCCTCGTCTCCTCCTACTAGTACCAACCCGTACTCTGCAGACTGGACATTTTAAAAACGAAGAGCCCAGGGGAAAACATTTGAAAACGTTAGAGTGAGTGGACAAAAATGAATTTAATGAAAATATTTATGCTTCCCAAATTTAATTTCCATAGAAATTATGCTGCATGCGACAGCTCAAAAACTAGCAAGTGTCTGACTAGCTCCGGCTAGTCTCCAAAACTTAATAAAATACAGCCTCTCAGGCTAAAATATATATATATGTATGTATTTACACTCGTCATACTCCTTGTGTGATTTCTTATGAAGAAATATAAGAAAATAGAAATTCATACAAGGCTACTACGCTTGCGTCTAACGCTCACGTCACGCCATAATGGAATTTTACCTCATTATGCGGAAAAAACGGGTGTATTTATATACGTGCATACTCTTTATATGAATCATTATTATATTCGTATAGGGCTACTACGATTGCGTCTAACGCTCACGTCACACCATAATGATATTTTACCTCATTATGACGGAAAATCACTTATAGCTAGCTAGCATTTATTTATATACATACTATCCTCATAAACATCCATATATAAATATATAATCACCTAAATTCTCAATTTCGGTTATTCTCCAATAAAAGAAAATATTCATCAATAAATCTTTTTGATGGCATAATATTTAAAACAAAGGTCCACTCACAACTTAGGCCTAAGCCTGATGTCGGTCCGAGGCCTCTTCTGCTCGAGCCTATTCACGTCCTGTTCCAAATATATAATTAATTTCCCAACTTAAAAATCCAATATTTAATCAAAATAGACAAAAATAACTGTGAGCCTTAACCAAGCTCATCCTTGCCTAACTTCGCCATTCTTAACTCAAAATTATCCAACCTCACCGGAAAAATAACGGCAGCCTTAACGTAACCTTCCAAAGTCTAAACCACATCAAACCAATGGCCGGATTCTACCGTATTAATCCGTCAAAATTACCAAACTTTAACAATTTCCAAACCTATCCAAAACTTCTCCAAAAATTCCAAAATTCATATCATTAACCTCCCCTTAATATTCCACATCTAAAACCATAAAAAGTCCCCTAACAGCGGCGGCGGCCGACGGCCGACTCCGGCGACCTCCAATAGCTACCAAATTTTGACAGCATCTTCCTCTCAACCTCCTCTACAACTTTCCTAACTAGCACAAACTCCAACTCTAAGCCTAATCATGCCAATCGAACGAAAACATCACAAAAAGCCCTAGAATTTCAATCACCGATTTCTCCTTACCTAGCTCAAGGGGGAGCGAATCCTTTGGAGGGATGAACGTACGGGAGAAGGACTTCCTTTTGAGCCTAGCAGCTCTGGCTATGGCGGCCGGAGGAGGAAGTTCGGTGAGAAAACCACCACGGCAGTCAGACCTTCCGGGGTTGGTTTCTCCTTCACGGCGGCGCTAGGGAGGCTACCACCGGTCTAGGATGGGAGCTGAGTCGGAGGCCGACCGTTTGGGACCTGTGCGGCGGCGGTCGGGCTCGGGAAACTTTTCCGGGCGGAGGGAGAGGGAGGAGAGAGAAAGGAGAGATGGGTTTTGGGCTTTTTTGCCCAACCTGGTCCAACACTACTATATAACCCAAATCCAAAATTTAACACCCAAAAATAATACCCTAATAAAAATTACATTTTTACTAGCTAAAATTTACCTTTTTACCGTCGTCACATTTTTCTCCTACGAATAATTCTTTCGAAATAATCGTCCCCCAAAACCCCTCTGGGGACCAATTAAATTATGAACTCATTGACGAAGACGGTAAAACTCTTATTAACACCATGCTAGTAAATAAGGTAAAAATTTAAGAGTCGGGGCGTGACATATATATATATATATATATGACCTCCTTAAACTCTTAAAGTAAGGATGTTTTTAGTTTTAGCATGTATTTTGACAATCAAAGCCACACATTCTCTAGTTATTTACCCACATATGAATCCTACAAAAAATTAGCCAAAATGAAAAACGTTTAACCATTTAATTTTATCTAACGGCCTACAATTGTTTACGTTAATTTGAATTACCAAATGATTATGGAATTAGTTGAAATTTGTAGACATGTTTCTTGCATATGTATCTAGAGGATCAACAGTTGAGATCGTTAAATGAAGTCATCTACTAATGTAAAATAGTAGAAATCCTCAAATTCTTAATGTAAGGAAGGTCCTCTTTAGATCTCCCTCATATATATATATATATATATTTTCAGATACAAACCTCCCTTATTTATTGAAAAGGTACAGATTTTCTTAATTGACCTACTTTTCGATCATATTTTCTCATCTCAACCGTTCATCATATATATATATATATATGAGTAGATCATCTCTACAAAATTTCAACCAAATTGATAATCATTAAGGTATTCAAAACTTTGAATTATACGAACGGTTCCGGTTGAACAGATTTGGTTCGCTCATTGTAATCGTATAGTTTCGACACTTTAACGATCACCAATTTAGCTGAAATTTTGTAGAGATGATCATGTCATATATATCTCGATACCAGTTGGCTATGATCGAAAAATATGACTGAAAAGTGATTCTAAATAAATAAGGATATTTAGACCTGATAAAAATTGTATATATATATATATATATATATATATATATATATATATAAGGTGGTGCTATTAATCTTAATTTTATTTACAAATTTGCTATTTAAATTTCTTCCATGATTAGCTCTCATCATAAATGGAGTGTGTTAATAGTAAAAAGATGTGTTAATAGCAAAAAAAAAAAGAAAAACTTCGAAGAGAAAATATTCCATTATGAAAATGAGTTTGTTAGCACCCGTCCGAGCCTCCTCCCGAAGCTGAGTCTGTTAACGGCGTTAGGAAGCATGTGATGTGGTGGGGGCAGTGTCCCTAGCCCTTAAGGGTCATCACCCTCCTCCTCCTCCTTTGTCCTTCCTTTCCAGTCTGTAGTTACTCACCTTCACCAACCAACACTCTCCACCTGACCCGAAAACCGCCATTTTTAACGGCATTTTCCCCTCTCTTTTTCTCTATTTTTAACCCTAACAATTAAAAACCCTACCCCCCTCTCACACCCCCACCCACATTCTCTCTCTCTCTCTCTCTCTCTCTCTCTCTCTCTTCCTTCTTCTTCTCCCCCCTGTCCTAATTTCCCCTCCAAATCCCAATCTAGGGTTTCCGCAACCCTCTCCCCTCTCTCTCTCTCTCTCTCTCTCTCCCCTCACAGAGAGACCACTCCGCTCTCTTCCTCTTCAACCCATCAATGAAATGAATGATTAGCCCCCTTCCGTTTTCGATGAACAATCACATCCTCACTCTTCTCTACTTCCTTTCTCTTCTGGCGGCCTCCGCCTTCTCCGCCACCGACTCCGAGCTCCGATCTCTCTACGAGTTCAAGAAAGGGATCCAAACCGACCCGCTCCGGAAGGTTCTGGACACATGGACCGACGCCTCACTCACTCTTTCTCAGTCTTGCCCTCCGTGGACCGGCGTCTACTGCAACGACGCCGGCAATGTCGTCGCAGTCACACTCGACGGTTTCGGCCTCGGCGGCGAGCTTAAGCTGAACACTCTCACTGGTCTAAATGTGTTGCAGAATCTCAGTCTTGCTAACAATGACTTCTCCGGTCGGGTCCCGCCGGGGCTGGGAGCAATGTCCTCTCTCAAGTACTTGGATCTGTCCCGGAACCGGTTTTACGGCCCGATCCCGGCCCGGATAACCGACCTGTGGGGATTGAATTATCTCAACTTGTCTCGGAATCTATTCAAAGGCGGGTTTCCGGGTCGGGTGTCTAATCTGAATCAGCTCAAGGTGTTTGATGTGCATTCCAATCAGCTCTGGGGTGACGTTTCGGAGTTGTTGCAGGAGTTTCGCAATGTGGAGTATGTGGATTTGAGTAACAATGAGTTTTTCGGAGGGATTGGGCTTGGTTCGGACAATGTTTCCAGCTTATCAAACACTGTGCGTCACCTGAACTTCAGCCATAATAATCTGACTGGCGGATTCTTTAAGGGTGATTCGATTGGTTTGTTTAGGAACTTGCAAGTTTTGGACTTGGGTGGTAATCAGATCACAGGGGAGCTTCCTTCGTTTGGGTCGTTGTCGAATTTGCGAGTTTTGAGGCTGGCTAATAATCAGTTGTTTGGGGAAATACCGGAGGAGTTGCTTGGGAGTTCGATTCCGATGGAGGAGTTGGATCTTAGTGGAAATGCTTTTACAGGTATGGACTTTAACTCCATTTCCATTGTGTAAAGTTGTTATGAAGCTTTAATCTTCCAAGCATAGATCAGTGCTTGTTTTTAAGTTATATGTGGTAGAGCAATTACTCTTGAATATACATTGAAGATGGAGATCTCAAGTTTAGTCTAAAGTCTTGTGTCTACCCAAAACCGCCTCTGACTTTTCAACGTGAACCAAGGCGCGTATCATATGCCTTGACAAATTGAAGAATTCTGGTTTACTTCATTGGTTCTTACTTGGTAGAAAATGGTGAATCAAAAACTACTCGTCTTTCTGCCATAATCTTCAATTTTTTTAATCTTTACCATTTACTCTGTTCATTATTTGGATGTCTTCAAAGAGATTAGAAGTCATTGGGCTTTGCATGCAAATTTAGTCCAAACCAATTTTCCTCAAATCTACGAGTTATAAAATAACGTTGCACACTGGGTTCCTTTGCGTGAAAGTTATGAATACAATGCTAAAGTAATATCTAATATTGTCATTATTTATATGCTCAGGTTCTATTACTGGAATTAACTCTACAACTATGAAAGTCTTGAATCTTTCATCAAATGGTATGTCGGGCACACTGCAGAATGTGGATATGAGGAGTTGTTTAGTGGTTGACTTGAGCAGAAATAAGATTTCAGGTGATATATCAATGTTGCAGAAAATGGGTGCTGATTTAGAGGTTCTTGATTTGAGTTCAAACAATTTTTCTGGAAGCTTCACAAACTTGACTTTGCAGTTCGAGAGATTAACTATACTTAGTCTAAGAGATAATTTATTATTAGGGTCATTGCCTTCGATACTGAAGGCTTGCCCCAGACTCTCTACAGTTGACTTGAGTCAAAATGAGTTCAGTGGTACCATTCCTGGCAGTTTCTTCTCTTCACTGACGTTGACAAGGTTGAATCTTTCACAAAATCACTTGAATGGGCCAATTCCTCTCCAAGGCGGACGTGTAAGTGAATTCTTAGCTCTTCCTCCAGATTTGCCAATTGATAGTGTCGATCTCTCCAATAATTCTTTATCGGGTACCCTTCCTCGGGACATTGGTAACATGGTTGAACTCAAATTGCTAAACGTTGCAAAGAATCAGTTTTCAGGAGAGCTACCTAGTGAATTGAGTAAACTTGATAAATTGGAGTACCTTGATTTATCAGGAAACAAATTCAAGGGCGCAATTCCTGAGAAGCTTCCATCCAGCTTAACTGTATTTAATGTCTCCAATAACGATCTATCTGGTTCTATACCGGAAAATTTAAAAAGCTTCCCCATGTCGTCATTTCGTCCTGGAAACGAGTTGCTAAACTTGCCAAATAATGGTCGGGGAAGACCTTCAGTTCCAGATCATATTCCAGGACAAGGAAAAAGTCATACTTCAAAGGCTCATATTAGGATAGCAATCATTGTTGCTTCAGTTGGAGTTACTTTGATGATAGTTTTTGTTTTGTTGGTTTATCATCAAACACACCATAAAGGATTTCATGGAAGAAGTGGGTTTGGTGGCGAAAATACAGGGACAGATGTTAAGATTGGCAGATTCACACGTCCTTCATTTTTGAATTTCCATACGAATGTTCAGCCTCCACCAACTTCATTGAGCTTTTCAAATGATCACTTGCTAACTTCACAATCCAGGTCATTGTCAGGGCAGACAGAGTTTGTACCAGAAATTGGGAAGCCTGTCTTACTTGGGGAAGCAGCAACAAGTTCTACACCTATGAATCTTCTTGATAACCAGCCTACAACATCTGGAAGGAAGTCCTCCCCTGGTTCTCCTCTATCTTCCTCACCTCGTTTTATAGAGGCATATGAGCAGCCTGTAATACTGGATGTGTACTCACCAGATCGGTTGGCTGGGGAACTGTTCTTCCTAGATGCTTCATTACAATTTACAGCTGAGGAATTATCTCGAGCTCCTGCAGAAGTTCTAGGCAGAAGCAGCCATGGAACTCTGTACAAAGCTACTTTAGATAGTGGGCATATGTTGACTGTGAAATGGTTACGGGTCGGGCTGGTCAAGCACAAGAAAGATTTTGCCAAGGAAGTCAAAAGGATTGGCTCTGTAAGGCATCCAAACATTGTTCCTTTACGGGCATACTATTGGGGGCCTAGGGAACAAGAGAGGCTTCTTTTAGCAGACTATGTCCAGGGAGATAGCTTGGCCCTACATCTTTATGGTAAGACTTCTAATACCTTTTTAATGTGCCTAGTAGTAGTAAAATTAATTGCTCCCTTCAACCTATTAACTACATGCTCATTTACACATGAATACTATATGGTTGGTGTGACCATTTTATAATTAAACTAAACCTGATGAAGCTCAGGCCATAGAACTTAGAGTTTAGTTCCATTTTACAGGTGTAGGTAAGTCATGATAAGATAATTAGCCTCTTCGGCAGTAGTGTATCATAGTAAATTGTGAAATCAATGTCATAGCCTACTGATGAGCAACATTGAAGGTATAGTAGTGTGCTACCTACTTTGATACGCAACTCTCTTTCCTTATTATGAATTTATGAACATGAACATGAACATGATAAGATATTTAGCCACTTCAACCGTAGCGATTCACTAAATCATAATAAATTGTGAAATCAATGTCATAGCATGCTGATTAGCAACATTGAAGGTATAGTAGTGTATTACCTACTTAGATGCACAACTCTCTTTCCTTATTATGAACATGAACATGATCATGTGATGCGGTGTGTTTGTCACTTTGTCTACTGCTCTTTGCTTCATTTAATTGTAGTGTTTGGTGCTGGTCATGATCACTTTCCATTTCATTCTTAGAGTTACATTCAAACTAAAAAGCATGTTGTAGAGAAGTTCATAGTTGATCTCTTAATAGTTGTAGAATATTGCTTTTTAGATAGGATATAAAGAATATTCTTACAATGGAATCATTGCACACGAATAGCTAGGCTGTGGTTAGGTATGGTAGCAGGCACTATTTTTTCCCGGTAAATGATATTTTCATCAATCAACAGGGGAAGCTGAAATTGGTACCTAAGTCGGATTAGGTTCTAAAGTGATAATATTTCTCATGGGTTATTTCATAATACGAGTGTGAATAATCTGTTAAGAAGATTGGTTTAGATTACTCCTTTCTCTTTTCAGTCAACCTATTAATTTAAATAAATTGGCATGTTAATATGGACATAGTTACAGTTTTTAGTGTAATTTATCGCGGAAGTAAGTATAGACTCTTAATATGTAGTTGCGTCTCCGAGGGACTTAAATTGACTGTAAGAACAGATTGACATGTCTCACATACAGATTTACCATGCAAATCGAGTTAAATGAAGAGTGGAAGCAGAAAGAATGGATGAAACTCCCAGTCTCCTTTTACTGTGTGTTATGGGGATTATTAATTGTGAATATTGGCATAGTTGTGCTTCTTAGTTGTCGTGTCTTGAATATATCAATGGTAGCTGGTCCTTTTGTACTTTTGGTTAATGGCACGAACTCCACATCAATCTGACCCATTCAAATTCCCATGTCTTGGGGTGTGGACATCTTGGCAATTCATCTTTTGAGTCTTAACAGGTTATATATACCATCATGCTCGATACAATCAGAGAAATTATATAGGAACAATTTGCTGAGTAATGGTATAAAATTTAGGAATACAAAAAAAAAAGTATATACACGCCATAATCTGCTGCCTTGACAGTATGAGAAAGGGGGTCTCTGAAATCTTGAAACTGTAATTGGGTTGATGATCATCATTATTCGGATCACTGGTTTTGTGTTTGTGTGGACACGGGATCCATGAAAGTTGCGGTGGTGTGATAATCACTGTCTGTGTTATGCCGCCTTTTGTTCTAGCTCCGCATATAAATGGAAATTTAGATACGATGACCAAGTGTAACTTGTTTGTTTGTTCTGAATGGTGGTACATTGTCAATTTGTTGGCATAAAACAATTATTTCTTTTAACATGACTGTACTGTACAATCTTAAATTACATGTACTTAATGATTTTATGTACAATGTGCTCTTTTCTGTTAGCTTTTAAGTATCCATCCATTTATATTTTTCTAAGTATCATGGGTGTATATTGTTGGCAGAGAGCACACCTCGGAGGTACTCCCCATTATCATTCAACCAGAGGCTAAAAGTAGCTGTGGAGGTTGCTCGATGTTTGCTCTACCTACATGATAGAGGCCTGCCCCATGGGAACCTAAAGCCAACTAATGTAATTCTGGCAGGTCCTGAGTACCATCCTTGCCTTACTGATTACAGTCTTCACCGTCTAATGACGCCAGCTGGCGTTGCAGAGCAGTTTTTAAATATGGGAGCTCTTGGTTACCGTGCTCCAGAACTTGCTACTGCGGCCAAACCAGTCCCTTCTTTCAAAGCTGATGTTTATTCGTTTGGGGTGATTTTGATGGAAATGTTAACCAGAAGAAGTGCCGGTGACATTATATCGGGTCAGTCAGGGGCTGTTGATCTCACAGACTGGGTTCGGCTTTGTGATCAAGAAGGACGAGGAATGGATTGTATCGACAGAGACATTGCTGGTGGGGAAGAACCCTCAAAAGCAATGGATGAATTGCTTGCGATATCACTCAGGTGTATTCTCCCCGTAAATGAGAGGCCTAACATCAGACAAGTATTTGACAACCTCTGTTCAATATCGCTTTAAAATTTTTGTAAATGCGTCTTGGAATTAGGTTTTTTTTTGTTCCTTGACCCAATTTTTTGTTCATTATTATTATTTTTTCCTTCTTCAATTGGTTTCTAGCCTTCTGATTTGGGGCTAATTGTCACATTTTTTTGTGGAATTTTTTCTTGTAAAGGGATAACCCATCCATTGTCTAGTTGACTGTGTTTTGAGATTGATATTAAATTAACAACGATTGCCCTTCTTTGTGTTCTACGTTTTGGTGAACAGTATAGATACCATTTTCTGTTCTGTGCCCCGCTGAAATGAAGAGAAGGAAAATGTTACAATGTCACTCTTTAAATTGAAGTTGTGGAGAAACAGTAGATTACATTTTGTGCTACAAATTGAGTACTCCAACATCCAACTTACAAATGGCCATTGCAATAGATGCTTACATGATATAGCTTGGGTGGTTCTCTTGCTGAAGTTGTCCATTTCACTGATCTGGATGAGTTTGTCCAAAATCTTTTTATTCTCTGTCGTGTACTGTTCATATTATAAGTTACACTTCTAAGAACTATCACCACAAAAAATTGACGAAAACATGATGGTTTATATATACATTGCATCAAACAAATGAATAAAGCAAAAAATGTTTTTACCATGACATTTTGACATCTTCCTGTTTCCAAATTCCAACAATCGATCTGGTGCCTTTGGGTAAAGTATTTGATTGCTTCTTACCTACTTCACAAAAATCATTTTTCTCAAGGATACTTGTATTTATTGAATCCACCATTTCTCATTGTGAATTTGTGAGCCCAAATTAGCCTCAGTTGACAGACTAGCAGCACCTAAACCTAAAATTTAGGCTGCACGTTTGGTACTCAAGACTACATTACACCTCTTTATTTTTTTATGACTGTCCTGGACTCATATAAGGTGTGTTAAGTTGTACTAATATTAACCCATATTTGATGTTGCATGAGATTAGAAAGTAGTTTACTTGGTTTATGGTTTAAAAGGATGATGTTATCTAAGGATGACCTGTTTGAGTACCCACAATAACACTATCTAAGGATGTCAAATTGAAAATAAGGTGTTACATAAGCTCATTGTATCCAGTAACACAAAACACAATGCTAAATAAACTGAACTCCTTATTTACGACTGTCTCATTTAGTCCAAACAAACAAACATGCAAGTACAAGGTAGAACCACCTAAACTCCCTACATGGCTACATGAATGAATAGTTTTACCAAAACTCTAAAAGAAAAGAAAGAACTAGTAATAGGAGACCCTCCTAATTATTTACCTAGTCTATTTACACAAAACAAAATTTTACTTTTTTTTATTTTTATTGTTTTTGAACGAGACGTCAACTCATACATTGCTCAGTGAACAGTACAAAGAATAATCACACATCAAGGCCGACAATAAGAATTACTCTCTTATGACTACTAAAACACCTGGTGACCACTAGCTCCCTAACAATCAAAAGTACATCCACATTCTGATTTCTAAAACAATTTATAGCGCAAAAGCTCAGTAAACTCGACCCCTTAGAAGCAGGATTAAAAATAACAACAAAGGTGAAACAAAATTTTACTTTTAACCCGGCACCAGTATGAAAGGTCAGCAAAAAATAAATTTTAAGAAATAACCATTTTTGGGTCTATGAATTGATGAATAACCTTGTTTTTGAAAAAAGTTGAAAAATAACCATATTAAGAGATAAAATATCATAAGTACCCTCAATCAAAATGCAAAATCTAAATTTCACTTCTCAGACTTCTTCTCTAATTTCTTCACACATAACTTTTGTTTTCCCTTCTTATCGATCACTTTTGATTTTCTCTCATATACATGATGCATATGACCCTTCAAGTATGAAACCTCATACATATAACCCTTTACATATGTAACCTCACTATATACATGGAACACTGTTCATTACACAAATCTTGATATTACAGCACATCAAATACTTGTGTACTGGTAATAACTCTTGTAATAAACAACCCTAATCTCAAACTTGGACTAATAAAAAAAAAACACCAGAAACATTGGGAATTCAAAAGGGACAAGGAAAATCTGGTTCTAGAATGGAGATTTACAAAAGATGGGCATGGATTTCAGTTTGTTTTTTGGGTGTTTCAGATTCCAAATTGATGACATGGGTAAAGAATTGGTCTTGTATGAGGCATTTACATGAGGGATTAAAAGATCAAAACCCATATAGTTTCTCTTTTGCTACTTTTTATTAATTAGAATTTTTCTTTCTCTCATGTTTTGTGATAGAATTGCAGATTTGCAGTAAATACATACATAGGTTTGATTCGTTGAATAGAAGAAACATAGCTTATGAAATAAAAAGAGGAGGAGATAAATTTTTGTATTAAATAAGGGTAATTATGGTCTTTTACACTTTGAGACGGTTAATTTTTAATTTTTCTAAATAACCCAGTTATAAATCTTGAATGTCCAAAGAGCCTATTTCTCCAAATTTCTCTTAGCAAAACCCCATTTTGAAAGCTCAACCCTTCATGTAGCTGCTTCAGTTTCTTCCTCATCAAAATCCCATTTCGGGTTCCTCTCATATTTCCCGCCATTAACTTTTGAAAACGCTAATTCGTCTTCAACATTCTTCCATGTTCTCTCTTTTCTCTTCGGAGTTTGAAACACAACCCCACTTTCAGTTCCTTCTATGCCTCTCCAACCCCAATTTGGGAACTTGAGCTGAGACCCCAATTGGCCAATTCAGCTTTCAATTTCAGGTATTTCAAACTCTAAAGTTTTGATCTTTAATTTTGGAATGAACTAATAAACTATTGAGTATTTTGATTTATTGTGCATGTGTATTATGATTATCTCAATTTTGATTTGGGTTTCTTTTTGGCAATGAAGGTTCTCACCTTTTTATGGTTTTGTGCATTGAAACTTTGACATATGGGTAATTGGAATGGACTATTGTAATTAGGGTTTAAGGTATTGGAGTGGGACAGAGGTTATGGCCTTATGGGGTTTATGGTGGTTTTTTCTGTGATAGTAGTTTTTACCAAACTAAGCTCAGAGTCTCTTAGGCAGAATTGGTCTTTCTTGACATCTGTGTTCAATGCTTATTTGCCAGTTTCTCAAGTTTCTTAGACTAGGAATTGTACTGCTCTGGGTTTTATAAGTTTCTCTTCATAACTTCAGAGGATCTATGTCAATTGTTTTCCATAATTTAATAGTTACCCAGTAGTTATCTAAGTTCAATTGCAGGCTTTCTATGGATTTTTTCTTCTGATATGCCCGCTTGGACATATGAATGACTGCTTGCTGTCTAGCGGAAATATTCACTTTCAAGAAGTTATTCATTAGATATTATGGTTTCTGTAGTCCATCACTTGTAAATAAACCGGTCAATCAGTTGCTGGATATATGAGTCTTTCTTGCACTTTACTATCGGGTCTTGTGTTTTGCTTTGAACATTGAGAAGTGTTTCTTTCTGCTCCCAATATCTGCACCACATCTAGCTTATGTATGAGAATCAGCAATCAGCTGTTTTGCTTATACTGTTTCAGAGGTGTGGACTGAGGAGTGAGTACATATTGAAATTTACACAATATAAGTTAAACTGTATTAAAATACTTCATACTTCTGTTAGATATGTGCAGACTCAAATGAAAACCTTTTCCTTTGGGAAGTATGTTTAATTTCGAATAATTTGTACAACTTCTCTATACCCTAGGATATTATACATAAAAAGCTATACCTTAGGATATACATCGTCATAAGTTTGAGTTCTAGCATATGACCAGACCTCATACTTATGTTTTTAATATTCTGCTTCTAGTTTTTTTTTTTTGCTAATTTTTTCATTTTATATTGACCTTGTTCTCGTCTAAGTTACTTCTGAATCACATTGGAAAAAAATCAAAGTTGAAATTGGGATTTTTCATACTCTTTTTTTCCTTTTAATTTTGATTGTGCGACATTGATCTCTGATTTTCGTGTCTGTTTTTCCAATTTGTATTCTATTTCGAACAAAGTATAGATCTTTGATCAAGGGTTCTGGATAGTTCAAATTTGCTTTGGGGATCTTGCTATATTGAAGATAAAGCTCACATGTTGATGCTTTTAGTGTGGATTTTATGTGTGGTCTAAGACATCTAGTATTATTGTTTTGAAATTAGTTGTAGATAATAAGTTCATAATTGTTGCTTCTTGATAGGTTGTCTCCTCAACCAGAAGCAGCAAGAGACGGCAAATATATTGGTCTCTTGTCTTGGATTGCTTCAAGTGATACAGCTGTATTTCTTCCCAACAATTTAAGAGCATGA
The DNA here is from genome assembly GCA_009720345.1 of Fragaria iinumae. Taxonomy (NCBI): domain Eukaryota; kingdom Viridiplantae; phylum Streptophyta; class Magnoliopsida; order Rosales; family Rosaceae; genus Fragaria; species Fragaria iinumae. The sequence continues at coordinate 14,633,190 of CM019117.1, read as the reverse complement.
CAGTAAGCCATATACTACTCGAAAGATGGTGTGTTTAGTTGTTAATTAAGAGATTGGGAGTCTCTCTTTTCACCTTTGCCGCCGACAAAGACAATGAGACATGGTGCATTTTCCAAAACTCTCAACTGTTGCTGCATGGAATTCCGCTATACGAGAATCTGCAAACCAAAGCCATCCTCAAAAAGCCCTACATCTCTTTTGCCAAATGAAGCAAAATGGTTTGGAACCTAACAACTTTACCTTTCCCTTCTTAGCTAAAGCATGTGCCAAGCTCTCCAACCTCAAATTATCCCAAACCATTCACACTGATGTTGTAAAATCACCATTTCAGTCTGATATTTTTGTGCAAACAGCTATTCTTGATATGTACGTCAAGTGTAATCGATTGGGTGATGCTTACAACCTATTTGAGAGAATCGCCATGAAAGACACTGCTTCTTGCAATGTGATGCTTATGGGTTTTGTGCAGTCGGGTTTTCTTTATAAAGTGTTATGTTTGGTCCATGACATGAGGTTTGCTGGGATTCAGCCTGATACAATTACGGTTATGGGGTTGATTCAGGCGAGTTTGACTACAAAGAATTTGGATTTGGTGAAATCTATTCATGCATTTGGAATTCAAATTGGGATAGAATGTGATGTTTCCGTTGCTAATACTTGGATCTCTGCCTATTCCAAATGCAATGATTTGGGGTCAGCCAAGGCTGTTTTTGATAGGATTGACATGGGTATGAGGACTGTTGTCTCATGGAATTCGATGATAGCGGGATATTCAAACTCAGATAAATTTGTTGATGTTCTAAATGTTTACAGACAGATGTTGTCTGATGGATACAGACCTGATATAAGCACTATTCTAAGCATCCTTTCTTCATGCAATCAACCCAATAAATTGTTCCAAGGTATGCTGATTCATTGTCATGGAATTCGACTGGGCTGTGATTCTGACATTTATGTTATTAATGACCTTATATCCATGTATTCCAAGTGCGGTGATATACCTTCTGCTAGATTTTTATTCGATGGCATGCGTGATAGGACTTGTGTTTCATGGACTGCTATGATCAGCGGATATGCTGAAAATGGGAACATGAATGAGGCTCTTGAGTTGTTTCATTTTATGGAAGCAGCAGGTGAGAAACCTGATCTGGTCACTGTTCTTTCTCTGGTTTCAGGCTGTGGTCATACAGGAACACTGGAGCTTGGAAAATGGATCCATAACTTTGCTTTATCAATTGGGTTAAGAGATAATGTAGTAGTTTGCAATGCGCTAATTGACATGTATGCAAAATGTGGAGATTTAAACAATGCTCGGGAGCTCTTCTATGCTTTGCCTGTGAGAACTGTTGTTTCCTGGACATCTATAATCTCAGCGTGTGCTCTGAATGGTCAATCCAAGGAAGCTCTGGACCTTTTCTGTCTTATGCTGGAGACGGGCATGAAACCAAACCACTTAACATTTCTTGCTATTCTTCAAGCTTGTACTCATGCAGGTCTGCTTGAGGAAGGAATGGAGTTCTTTAACATGATGTCACAAGATTATTATATGATTCCTGGGGTAGATCATTATTCGTGTATGGTCAATCTTCTTGGACGTAAAAGAAAATTAAAAGAAGCAGTTGATCTTGTTAAAAATATGCCGATGAAACCTGATGCTGGCATATGGGGTGCATTACTTGGTGCTTGCAGGATTCACAGTAATTTAGAGTTTGGTGAATATGCATTTAGCCGTCTCCTTGAGTCAGAGCCCGAGGTTGCAGTTCCATATGTGGAGATGGCAAACATATATGCATCAGAGAGAAGGTGGGATGAAGTTGCTACATTAAGAAAAGTGATGAAATCTAACAAAGTGAAAAAATTACCCGGGCAGAGCTTTGTTCATGTTAATGGGAAGCCTCATGTATTTACAGTAGAAGATAGGGGTCATCCTGAAGCCTTACTTGTATATGCAATCATAGGTAGTTTGGATTTGCAGTCAAAAGATGAACGCGCCATGCTCCAAGAAGTTGGTGACATGATTAATTAAAGATAACTATTATTTTCTCTGGTCAACATGCAATGATTGATGAGCCGGTATTTCCTTCAAGTAATGATATTTTCTGTAGTAAAGAAGCCAAACGGAGCAGCCTTCTCAATCTGGACACCAATGGAGCTGGTGATTTTGAGAGATGCTGTATTGAAGACCTCTCCATTTTTCAAATGTTCTTTTTGTGGGTGAAAGTTCAGAAAGCTTGATATCTTCCGATCCAGAACTAAGTCACAGCACTACTACAAAAAAAGTTACACTAACAGTAAATTTATGACGTTTGTCCGAAAACGTCATTATATACTTTTTCTAAAATTGGTCTGAAATTCATGATTGTATGACTTGCTATTTGATGACGTTTTTCAATTGTCATCATTTTTATGACTATTTTTAAATGTCATGAATAATTGATAAATATTATAAACATCGTGAATGAAAAATGAGCACGAAGATTGAAAAACGTCATACATAATATTTCAACGACATCTATCAAACGTCGTGATTGGAATGTGCCCTGACGTATAAAAATTTTGACCTAGCCCGTAAAGTCTAATAAAATCATGGTATATGAATGAAAAAAGACCTAGACCTTCACTCAATTTTCACTTTTTCTCTCCCAGCAGCCGCACACTATTTCTCTTCTTGTCCTCACCCTCTCGAACTCTCGCCCAAATACTCCAAATCCTACCACCTCCGCTCTGAACTCAATGTCACATCGGCCACCTCACAGTGCCGCGGACCTCAGTTTCTCCTTCGTCGATTCTTCAATTTCATGGAGGAGGTGAGTGAGGCTGAGAAGGTCGAACCTTGGTTCGACTCCGGTCTCACCTACGCCTCAACTTCTTCAGTGCAGGTATTTTTCAATCTCCCAAATCCTTTTCGCTGGTCTAGGGTTGGAGAATTGAAGATAAGATTTGGGTTTAGATTAGGCTTGTTAAATTTTTAATTAAGCTTATTTTGGTTGATTTAGCATCTATAGCTGCTAGCTTCACGTACTTTGAAAACCTAGAAGCCACCTAACTCAAAGTCTATCTCTTCCACCGTTTGCCTTCCCTTCTTTCTTTTTTTTTCTTTTTTCTTCTTCTTTCTTTCATTGTTCTATAGTTTGTAATCGAGATACTTACATGGGAAGGGTGCCACTTAGTTCTTTTGGGTATTTACTTTAAGATTGGAAATTGAAGTGAAAACACGGAGAAGAACTAGGCTTGTTTCCGATTTGAGCTCTAAGAAGCTCGGGGTATTAAGTAAGGGTGAGGTTTCCAGGTTTATGCTTTTTTTACTGCATCAATTTTCTTACTTTGATAATATCCTTGTTGATTATTACTTTGGAGTATTGGTCAAAATTTCTAGTAGTTGTTTTTTGTCAGTTCAATGGTATATGAATTATAAATTTGATTGGTTTATGCCTTTATGGTTTGTCAATTAGTTTGGTTCAAGATTTGAGAATCATCTTTTTGTGTTTATGTTCGAGTGTTAGGAATTCAAGAGGGGCATGAAAGATTTGATTGGCTTCTGCATCAGCAGGGAACTCTGGTTTCCCTGGTACTGCATGCAATGTTGCTCCCTGGATCCTCACTGTTGCTGCAAGCACTTTGGATAGAGAATTCCATTCAAACGTGTATCTGGGAAATTCACAAATATTAAAGGTATAGTTGGCATACAAATATTGCTGCGGCCTCTAATCATCAATCACCTAAAACTACAAATGTAACTGACCTATCGCTATGACTTTCAGGGTTCCTCTCTAAACCCACTCGATATGGAGAAGTCTTACGGTTTGATAGCTGCGAGTGTTGCAGCTGCCCCTGGAATGCAAGTAAATTAAAGTTACAGATATCCAACAATTCACGGTGGTACCAGACTGTTTGAAGGTCAAAATTGATAACAAATGTAAATATTTTATTTGTTTCAGGTATTCAGTTGCTAGAATATCACAAACGACTACAATACTGAAAACTAAACCTGCACCAGAAATGGCAGTGTTCTCTTCCATGAGGCCAAAAATCATAACCCCAGACATCATCAAAGTTAGTTCTGTCAATGCTTTCATTTATCTTCTCAATAATACAAAATAGTTATAAGTTTCAAAATAGTTATAATACAAAAATAGTTACATCCAAACATGCAAATTTTGTACTGCAGCCAGATGTTACAAGACCTGGGGTAAATATCTTAGCAGCATGGTCTCCGGTCGCAACTACAGCCACAAAGTTGCGACCTGCTGGGAATACAAAGTTGGCTCAATTTGATGGGTAATGATTTTAATATCTTTACGCTTAGTTTCATAATAAAAGTTAATAACTTTGCATGTAAGAGTAGTCCAATTTGATAAGTGTGCAATTTTTTGTAGCAGGGTCTCTGTTAGTTTTGATTATGGAGATGAAGAGGCTTATACTGATGATCTTGATCTGACTTGGAGGCTACTGCAAAACAATTTCTTATAGAGGTTCTGAATCAGATCAAGAAGCAATACACTTCATTAATTTGGATACTCTTTAATGTTGTAGAACTAGATGATGAGTATTGATGATTTTTTAACAAAATTAACAGAGTTTTGTCTCCATAATTTTTTTTTTAAAATATGGATAACAATTAATGACGTTTGGAAACTGTCCTGAAAAATGTTCAATGACAGTTGAAAAATGTTATGAATGATTTTCTATGACATTTAAAAAACGTCGTGGAAGAATGTTTCATGACATTTAGGAACCGTCATTGAATCTATTCAATGACGCTTATTAAACGTCAGTAAAGATATTTCATGACGTTTTACAAGCGTCATTAAAAGGGTGGGGAAACCATGACTTCGGTAAAGACGGCGAAGTAGATGACGGTTGATAAGTGTTATCAAAGCCTTATAATGACGTTTGGAAAACATCATTGAATCAGACATTTGCCTTTAACATCATATTATATATATTATATGCAATTTGGTTCAGAAGGGAGGAAATTGGATTATAGACAATTGGCACAATATATACATAAGCAGTTGATGATGGAAAGTTACCTGATAATAATTATCTGACATCGTATGGATCCATCCAGAGCCATGAGGATTCAGACAATATAAAAGTATATGTATATTTTGATACAGGTGTATATCCTGAAGTTGAGAATATTAAGAAACTATTTGGAAAATTAGAAATTTATGTATTGCAATCTTGACTGTTGAAAATCCCCACAATGGGAAATCTCAGCCATCAAATCTTGTAGGTGGATACTGTGATAATTTGACGAGTAAATGAATATATGTACGACTCGTGTTGAGATGAGAGTCGAAATCAAAATATCTTAGTAATACCGATTTGATGTTGGAAATATGTTTTTGATACTTTTCATGTATCGGGATATACGTGTACAATTGGTATATATATATATATATATATGCACAAATACACTCAATTAGTAAGTAAATAGATAAAATAATAAGTTGATGAAAGTAAGAGAGTGGCCCAAGGCATGGACGAGAAAAAAGGAAAAAAAAGAAGAAAAAAGGAGAGGAGTGAGGAAGGGTCGAGAAAAATGGAGAAGAAGGATGAGACAACACCGACCTTCACTCTATATATCTCGCCGATCTTGACTGGGCGAGGGGGAGGTTCTTGGGTTCCCGACCTGTTTCTCCTGCCCGACGAACTAGTGATGACTGAGGAAGGAAACTTCTTTTTCCCGGCCATCCTTTGGCGGAGGATCACAGGCACTCTTATCATATTGTCATCACCGCCATAAAATCCAGATACAATTGGGCTGAGATTTGACGCCGAGAAGCTTTGGTTGCTCCGATGGTTCGTGCTAACTCTTCCAACGACGTAGTGAATCGTACGTGGGATTTTGGGGGATTTCGAGTACTATCGGAACCACGGTCAACGACGACGAATTCTTGGTTGAATGTCTGTTTCTATGAAATTTATAAATTTTGGGAATTATTTCTTGAATTAATTTAGTTCACGCTGTTACACTTCAGTTATGAATTATGGATGTCTAAAGAGTGGTTTCTCTAGGATATAGCAAAAGATTCAGGGCAGCACTCGGGGAAATCAAGGTATGATATACATCAAATAGACCAACTAAGAATTGGTCAGTGTTTTAACTCTATTAATTCCAGAACATCTTGTTTTTTATATTTATTTTACATTTCTTATTTCCACAATTGTTTTAAATACCATTGTAGAGTTGTCTTGAAGTATATTGTTTCAGGACTGAAATGAATAAAAAAGGGTCTTTGTGTAGTAAAAGTTTTCTAGAACAAGGGCCTCAGAAAAGCTTGCCTGTTATTAACTTATTATATTGTTAATAATCAAAGATTTTGGCTGCATCTTAATTCTCTAAAATGGGGCAGGAACAAGTCTTAGTGAACCATCTTCTATATATACACCACAAGTCCAGAACTAACATTCTTTTAGATAAATTGTCTACAGAGGATTTCCTGAATCAATTCTGGTCAAGAATTTATCTAGCACAACATGCTCTCTCACTGTATCTTAGCTTCACTGTTTCTTTTGACAGGAATTGGACTGGAAGCCAAAACCATGCTGAGTTACCGAGAAGATTGTGGAGATTCCAATATCACACTTCCATACCAGAATGATTTTGAGGTGGCACAATCTTCTTCGACCCATCTAAGTGATTTAACTTTCTTGGGCTCTGCAAACGAGGTTACAGTCATAGGTTGTGAATACTCCTTTCATTTTGTGAGAGGGACAAGCAAGGCACCACCGAACACCAACACTAGTCTGATTTATGCATCTTTTTCTAGTAGTATTGGCTGTTGCAGTTCTACCATTCAGACTATTCCCAGAGGCCTCAGATCTTTCTTTACTGAGGTAGAAAGGAGCATTACAGGAAACACCTGTAACAACAGAAGGAATGGCACTTTTATAGTAGGATACTGCACGGAAACCTATAGTCTAAGAGTGAAGTTGCCTAAGATAGGACAAAGAATCTTGTTTGATCACTCACCATTTGGCAGCGAAGCAAGAAGACTTGTTGAACTTGATGCAGTGAGTAAAATGGATCATGTACCTGATTTCTTCCTTTAATACTCCCCCTCAAGTTGAAGTGTGGATATCAATGACACTCAATTTGCTAAGATGTGTGTGGAAGGCAGGTGCACGTAACGGCTTAGTAAACATATCAGCTATTTGATTCCCAGTACGTACATAAGCAGTTTTGAGTTCTCCCTTTTGAATTCTTTCCTGAACAGTATGACAATCCAACTCAATATGCTTTGTTCTCTCATGATAAACCAGATTCGCTGCTATGTGTATAGCAGCTTGATTATCGCAGAATAATATTGCTGGTTGAGGATGAAGCACATGCAAGTCAGTCAACAAGTATCTAAACCAAGAAAACTCACAAGCAGATGCAGCCATCGAACGGTATTCAGCTTCGGCTGAGGATCTTGAAACAGTGACCTGTTTCTTACTTTTCCATGAGATGAGTGATTGTCTAAGGAATATGCAAAAACCTGTCACAGAGCGACATGTGAGTGGACATCTAGCCCAATCCTCATCGCAGTACCCAATCAAACGAAGTAAATTCTGCGATGAAAAGAATAACCCCTTGGCCAGGGACAGATTTTAGATAAAGACGAAGGGCTGCCTTATAATGATGTAATTTTGGTTCTTGCATAAATTGACTGAGTGTATTGACTGCAAATGTGATATCTGGCCTGGTGATTGTCAAATAAATTAGTTTCCCAATCAGACGTCGAAATCTGGTTGGATCTTTAAGAGCATCACTTCCCTTTGTCGTTAACACCAAGTCAGGCTCCATAGGTACTGTTGCAGGCTTCACTCCCAACAATCCGGCTTCCTCCAAAATGTCTAATGTGTATTTCCGCTGACATATTGTAATCCCTGCCTTAGAGCGTGCAACTTCTATGCCCAAGAAATATTTCAAAGATCCAAGGTCTTTAATTTTGAAACTGCTATTAAGGAATTGCTTGAGATTTAAAATGGCTTCTTTATTGTTTCCTGTTATAATCATGTCATCCACAAAAAGCAACACCACAGTAATTGAATTGCCACGAACCTGAGTGAACAACGAATAGTCAGCACGAGACTGTTGGAAGCCGAATTCTTGAATAGAGGATGAAAACCTTTGAAACCAGCTGCGGGATGCTTTACGGGCTTGGGAGGTTGTTTTATGCACAACCGACTACAAGTCCCCCCAAGTTCCAGTTCAAGACACATCTTGAGTGGGGACTTGTTAAAATAAGCTCGTAGACCAGTATATGATTTTGGATGGGTCCCGTCCATAGTCCCGCCAAGTCCAGACTCATGACGTGAGTTGAACGGGTGCTGCGAATTCGGGGTCTACTTTTCTTGTTTTCTTCGCTCAAGACTGACATTTACCGGGCGAGCTGTGGAGTGCAAGGACTGGAATTGTCACGCGGGCTGAGAAGTTCGCTCCGCGCACAAGGACTATAATTGTCGCGCGAGCTGAGATGTTCGCTCCGCGGACATGGTCGATCTCGGTGACATACGCGAGATGGGTCTTGTACCTGGGTGTTACATCATGTGTTAATACTCGAGTGATGGGGTGTTAACGCCGTCCGTGGTTTATCAAGTCACTTGCTCCGTTTTTAAAGGGATGATATAAAATTCGTCTTTCGGTTGATTACTTATGCCGATTGGTGGAATTCAGCCAAGGTGGTTTTTTTTTTTTACTTCGTACGATCTCGGTGGCTCTCACCCGAGATGAATCTTACACTTGGTCTTATGATCTCGGTGATATTCACCCGAGATGAGTCTTGCACTTGTGATCTCGGTGACTCTCACCTGAGATGGGTCTTACTCTTTGTCTTATGGTTTCGGTGACATTCACCCGAGATGGGTCTTGCACTTGTGATCTCGGTGACTCTCACCCGAGATGGGTCTTACCCTTGGTCTTATGGTCTCGGTGACATTCACCCGAGATGGGTCTTGCACTTGTGATCTCGGTGACTCTTACCCGAGATGGGTCTTACCCTTGGTCTTATGGTCTCGGTGACATTCACCCGAGATGGGTCTTACTCTTGGTCTTATGGTCTCTGTGACATTCACCCGAAATGGGACTTGCACTTGTGATCTCGGTGACTCTTACCCGAAATGGGTCTTACTCTTGGTCTTATGGTCTCGGTGACATTCACCCGAGATGGGTCTTGCACTTGTGATCTCGGTGACTCTCACCCGAGATGGGTCTTACACTTAGTCTTATGATCTCGGTGACATTCACCCGAGATGGGTCTTGCACTTGTGATCTCGGTGACTCTCACCCGAGATGGGTCTTACACTTAGTCTTATGATCTCGGTGACATTCACTCGAGATGGATCTTACACTTGTGATCTCGGTGATTCTCACCCGAGATGGGTCTTACTCTTCTTGAGGTTTGTGCGTTGCTGTGGTAGGGGCATTAAATGCATGTTCGCCAGATGTCGCGATATTCCTGGTGATGACTGCCAAGCAATTAATGCACGTCGCTTTATTCTTTCCTTCTTCAAGAAGCTACGGTGGTTTAAGCCACGTGGCATTATCCTGCGGTTTGATCGGATGGCTAGGGGTGACTCGTTTTCATTTACTGTGTTTTTTAATGCGTCGGTTCGTGGATCGAGACGACTGCTCACTGGATCGGTATAAACTCTTCCCCCCCTTTTCGTCTTCACTTATTCTCACTCTCTCACTTTTTGTTCACTCGGTTTCTCTTTGCTTTCTCTCTGTTTTTCTCTGCTTTTTTTTTTCTCTGCTTCTCTTTCAGTTCTCTGCCTTCGCCGCGTCCTGTCGCTCTGCCGCCACCGATCCTACGATTGCGAGGTGTTACCAGACCTCTGAGCTTCCGGCGTTGCTACTGTGTCGACAATCTGGTAAGTTTCTGCTATACTTTTGCTTCGTTCAGCTGCACTTTGTCTAGGCCTATACTTTTACCTCTGTTTTTGCTTCACTACGTTGTGTTTTTGGGTAGAACTGGGAATGTTAGTGTTCTATGGATTTCTGGGTGGACCTGTGTTAACTTTGAATTAATGCGTACTCCCGGCGGCGCGTACTGATAGACCTTAAAGTTTGTTATGCTAGGGTAGATGGACTCCCGAAGTTCGACCGATCTAAGCAGGGCGAGTACATCATTCGGCCGATAGTGGACAACGACGAGAGGATGGAAGAGTACACTGGTCGACCATCCCGCCTGGGTGAATCATCTTCGACGAGGCCTGTAGAAGTACCCAAAGGTGTACCAGCTCGAGATGTCGATTGGTCCGCCGGGGTTTTCCATGGCGTCCTGATGACCAACGTCGCAAGCTCGGTAAGGCGATATATCTTGGAGGATGACACCGTGTGCGACGAGCCCGGGGGTAGTATGTCTCCAGCCGAGATAGAACAATTCCGCGAAGACTGGGGGATCCCACCCACTGTTACCCTGCGCGGCTTGTACGAGGGCGAGCTGGCATGCTGTCCGAGAGACGGTTTCGTGGCGGTGCACGAGCACATGTTTAGGAACGGTTTCTCCCTCCCGCTTCCTCAGTGCGTGCAGTACCTGCTGAGCATGCTTCAGCTTGCTCCCGGGCAGATTCCCCTCAACCAATGGCGCAAGTTGTTGTCTCTATGCTTTCTGTACTACTTGTCCGAGATGGGTTGGCCGACCATTAATGAATTCCGCGCCATGTACCTCCTCTTGTACTCGAAGAAGCAGAACTGCCGAGGGTATGTTTGGTTTGCTGCCCGGGATTACTTGCCTCCCGTCACTGATCTCCCGACGTCCATAAATAAGCATTGGCGTGGAAAGGTCGTGCTTGCCGGTGGTCGAGGGCAAAGAAACTGTCCGACGTACGTTGTGCCCAACCGGTTTAGATATATTCAGGAGCAGTCCTTCTCGCTGTCGGAGATCGAGAAGCGATGTATCGAGCGAATATATGCGGCCTGCCCTCGGATGAGGATCAAAGCTCGTACAACCTGACCCGGTGGGCTGTCCTGGTTCACTGTGAACTCGGCCGTATGCTTGGTGGGGTTCCAAATTAGCGTTGCTTGTTTTCTGTTCTCGCTTTTCGTTGGCCTTTTATTCTTGGCACCCGTGATCTTGACTGTTGGTTTTATTTTCAGCTAGAATACCCAGGCAAAAACACCGTGAGTCACACCCGGGCGATATGGAGTCCGACATGGATTTGCTGAGCAAACTCTTGGAGGTCGGGAAAAAGGCCTCCCGCACTGTGGTGGATCTTGCAGACGACACTGCCCGTGTCTCGGATGAAGTTGTGCTTCTGGAGATACCCGACGAGGGATATGGGAAACCGCCTTGGACAAAGAGGGGCCCGCCAAGACCGGTGACGTGGTCAACATCCATTTGGGCGAGAAGAGGAAGAAACTGTCATCCAAGAAATCGAAGTCCCAGCGGGATGAAGACGTGACTTTGACGGGATTGAGTGTCTCTGGCACCTCGCCATCTCGGAAGAAGCAGAAGGGTACCAGTTCCTCGGCCGGGAACCCAATTTCAATGAGAGCTCTCGCTCCGGCACTTCCTCAAATTCGGAAGGCCCCCATTCGGCAGATCCTGGACGAGTATAGGTGTCCGGACGAAAAATTTGTCCGTGCCATAATGGGCGACCTGAAGGGTATTGAGTTGGACCAGATCAAGATCGGGTCCAGCACGCCTCAAGAGAACCGACAGTATGCCCGGGAGGCAATGATGAAGGTAATCTTCTCCCGAGTATTGTTATTGTCCTGTCACTGTTCAGGATGTTGAACTAACTTTATTTGCTTGTAGGCTCTCTTTGCTGTCTATGCTATTGACGCCAGCGAGGATTCCAACGAGATGAAAGAACGTCTGGCCAGTATGAACGGCCAGATCAGCTATCTCGGGGAGGAGAGGAAGAAAAGAGAGAAGGACTTGGAGGCCGAGTGTCATGCTCCGGTTCTTAAGTTATTTTTACGGTTATTTACTTTGGTATTATTTTGTTTTTTTACCGTTTTAAGTAACCGTTTACTATTTAAGACTCCAAAGTTGACTTTTTCTTCTGTTTGGAATTTGGGAAAACTTTCTTCATGAAAGTCGTAGATGATGTTGTTACCAGTTCGTAGACATGCTATGTGTTAAAATCAGAGTTAGCATGGAAAAGTTATCAATTAAAAAGGTAAGTTTTATTGGGGTATTATTTTAGGGTGTTAAATTTTAGAGTTGGGTTATGTTTAAGTTGGACCGGGCCCTTGTTTTTAGTCAAAGGCCTAAAAATCATTTCTCTCTCTCTCTCTCTCTCTCTCTCTCTCTCTCTCTCTCTCTCTCTCTCTCTCTCTCTCTCTCTCTCTCTCTCTCTCTCTCCCCCACACCCGCTCCTGATTCCTCCTCCCTGCCGAAAATTCATTCCGTCCGTCCGACACCGTCCGGCCACCGTTCGCCACCACACTGGTCCCAAACGGTCGGCCTCCGACCCAGCTTCCATTCTAGACCGGTGGCAGCCTCCCTAGCGCCGCCGTGAAGGAGAAATCAACCCCGGAAGGTCCGACTGCCGTGGTGGTTTTCTCGCCTAACTTCCTCCTCCGGCCGCCATAACCGGAGCTGCTAGGCTCAAAAGGAAGCCCTCATCCAGTACGTTCATCCCTCCAAAGGACTCCCGCCCTCTTGAGCTAGGTAAGGAGAAATCGGTAAAGGAAATTCTAGGGCTTATTAGATGTTTTTGTTTGATTGGTATAGTTAGGCTTGAAATTGGTGTTTGTGCTAGTTAGGAAAGTTGTAGAGGAGATTGAGAGGAAGATGCTGTTAAAATTTGGTAGATATTGGAGGTCGCCGGAGTCGGCCGCCGGCCGCCGCTGTTTTGGGAAATTTTATGATTTTAAATGTGGAAAATTAAGTGGAGGTTAATGATGTGAATTTAGGAATTTTTGGAGGAATTTTGGATAGGTTTGGGATTTTTCGAAGTTTGGTATTTTGGCCGTTAATTTGGATAGAATCCGGCCGTTAGATTATTGTTGTTTCGGCCGTTGAAGGTGGATTAAGGCCGCCGGTTGGGCAAGAATGAGAGTAGATAAGGCCACATTTAATTTTGCCTATTTTTATATAAGCGTTGGTATATAGTTGAGGATTTAATTATGTTCTTGGATCAGGACGCGAGGAAGCTCGAGCAAAAGAGGCTTTAGACCGACTTCAGGCTTAGGCCTAATTTGTGAGTGGACTTTTGGTTTAAATAATGTGCATGCAATTGTTTATTTGGTTGGACCATTGGACGTCATTTTTATTTGACGATTTTACTCATTGTGGTGAGTTACCGAAAATGGGATTTTCGGTAAATTATAATATATTTTTAAGAAGAGTATGTATATAAATGCTAGCTAGCAATATGTGTCTGTCCACCTTAATGACATAGTATATAACTGTATTATGGTGTGACGTGAGCGTTGGACGCAAGCGTAGTAGCCTTATATAAGTGTTTAATTGATATAGGGGGTATGGGCACATATTTATACACCTGTCTGTCCACCTTAATGGCGTAGTGTATCACCGCATTAAGGCGTGGCATGAGCGTTGGACGCGAGCGTAGTAGCCCTATATAGATTATTATTAATTTATATAGGGAGTATGAGTGAGTGTAAATACATACATATTTTGATATATATAGTTTTGAGCTGTAGAGGCTCGATATTTTATAAAAGTGGAGACTAGTGGGGCTAGTCGCGTATTTCAGTTAAGAGGTTTGCTATTTACTGTGTGCATCGCAATTTTCATGAAGAGATTAAAAATTGGGAAAACATAAATGTTAATAAATATTTTCTTTAGTTATTTTTGTCCACTCACTCTAATTTTTGCGAATGTTTTTCCCCTGAGCCCTTCGTTTTAAAAATGCCCAGTCTGCAGAGTACGGGTTAGTACGAGTAGGAGACAACGAGGCATAGTTACCCATTTTTCAGCCACATTTCACCAGTAGGTTACCTGTTTAACCTACTAGGGTATTTTCCAGCTCCTCTAGTGTTTAGTAGCTCTGAATACTCTTTAGGGTTTATCGTATAATTTTTCTGGTGGTGTGCTAAGACTTATGTTTTATTTTAGAATATACGAAGTTTGTAATTGTTATATTCTCACTATCGTAAATTGTGGGTTGATTTGGAGGATGCTCAATAATATTTAGGAAAGTAACACTTTAGTTTTCTAGGTTAGAGTTGTCTATTTTCAAGGGAGGTTTACCTAGCTTATCAGTAAATTTTCCTTGGAGGTGGTCCCTGCAAGACTTACTTCGGGTTTCAGGATGAAATTCGGGGTGGGTTTTGACAGTTGATATCAGAGCTTTAGGTTTCATTTCCTGCCTCCTTGGTATTACCATATTTGCCTATGAAGCACATAGTTCCTATAGAGTGGTGATCCGACCGCGGCGGATTCACTAGCATTTTATGCTTTGGATGCTATGTGTTATTGGGTATGTGTGATAGATCTGTTAGTCTTGTATACAGACTACTAAATATCTTTTTCTTCAGGTAATTATGCCTCCTAGACGTTGACCCCGTGAGGCTACCTCGACCAACACAAATGAGGGTGATGAGATTAGAGGATTAGTTGGTGCCATTGGGGACATGCTGAGAGGTGTCTTGGAGACAGTTCGCCACCCTCGATCTGTGAGAAAGAAAGATGTTTTTGATGCAGGGGCAATTGAGTTTAAGGGTGCCAATGGACCCCTTCATGCATATACTTGGGTAGATAAGATGGAAAAAGCTTTTGAGAGCACTGATTTGCCGGAAGAAAAGAAAGTGAAGTTGGCAGTGACTTTTTTGGATGATTCAGCTCATCATTGGTGGACTTTCGCTAGTAGAAATATTGGTGGCGCTCAGAATATGACTTGGGAGCAGTTTAAGGCGCTCTTCTGGGGTCAATATTTCAGTCATGCTCATCGTACCAGGATTCAGTCGGATTTTCTGAACATGAAGAAGAGGGATGATAAGGGTGTCATAGAGTTTGAGTAGAGGTTGACTACTTTAAGTTATCATGTGCCATATTTGGTTCCTGATGAGAAGACCAGGATTGACATGTTCATTCGGGCACTTGGTGGAGTGTATGCAGATAAGATGATAGGTGTTATCTACCCGACCTTTCTTGATGCGGTTAGTGCAGTTATGGCCATTGAGACCATGAGGACGCATGGTGTATGATCCCTTGATTATAGTGGCCCCAGTCAGGGTCCATTCAAGAAGGCTATTTCATCATCTGCTTCAGGGTCTTCAACTGGTAGTGGCAGTAGTGGTGGATCGAGTTCTAGTTCTCTGTTCAAGGCTAGAGGACGTAACATGAGACCTTTCCGGAGCCAGTTGGGTAGGCAACAGACTGGTCAGTTTGGTTCTGGTGGCAGTTTCCAGGGTGGCACATCGGGTGGTCATACTTTTTCTTTTGATCAGCAGCAACAGTTTTCTGGGTGCTTTGAGTGTGGTAGTCTAGACCATTTCAAGAGAGATTGTCCCTTATTGGCTCAGAGGACCAACCCCACTCCTACTCAGCCAGCCGGTCAGTCTTCAGCCAGAGGCTCCATTAGTGGTACTCATGGCAGTTCAGCAGCCAGGAGTGGCTCTCAGCAGGGTAGTGGTCAACGTGGACGTCCAATGACTCCTGCTAGACTTCATGCTATGACTAAGCAGGAGGGTCGTACTTCTGAAGATGTCATCATTTGTACGTTATTAATTTTTGGTCAGCCAGCTTTTATTTTAATTGATCCCGGAGCCACGCATTCATTTATGTCTAGTAGATTTGCTCTCCATGCGAATGTGCCATCATCGCCTCTTCCAGGCTAGTGGCATGTGT
The DNA here is from genome assembly GCA_009720345.1 of Fragaria iinumae. Taxonomy (NCBI): domain Eukaryota; kingdom Viridiplantae; phylum Streptophyta; class Magnoliopsida; order Rosales; family Rosaceae; genus Fragaria; species Fragaria iinumae. The sequence continues at coordinate 14,617,426 of CM019117.1, read as the reverse complement.
CTCTACCCTCCGGTGAAGTGATGAGAATAAATTGGGTGTTTAGTGGTTGTGAAGTATTGGTAGAAGGGACTAAGTTTAAGGCGGATCTAATCCCTTTAGATATTGTGGAGTTTGATGTGATCTTGAGAATGGACTTTTTAGAGGCTTATAGAGCTATGGTAGATTGTTTCCGAAAAGAAGTGGTGCTTCGAAGTCCAGATGGATTTGAGGTTACGTTACAAGGAGAAAGATATGTTATTTCGAGTTGCTTGATATCAGCTATTACTGCTAGGAAATTGTTAAATAAAGACTGTCAGACATATTTAGCTCACATTGTGGATACAAGTATGTGAGTGTTGCGAGCAGAGGATATTTCTGTAGTAAGAGAGTTTCCAGATGTTTTTCCCGAGGAGTTGCCTGGTTTGCCTCCTGTAAGGGAGATAGATTTTTCTATCGAGTTACTTCCCGAAACTATGCCTATCACTCAGGCACCTTATAGAATGGCTCCAGCAGAATTGAAAGAGTTGACGACTCAACTGCAGGAGTTGGTAGATAAAGGTTTTATTCGGCCTAGCAGGTTTCCATGGGGTGCTCCGGTGTTGTTTGTTAAGAAGAAAGATGGCACCATGAGACTATGCCTTGATTATAGGAAGCTAAATCAAGTCACGGTGAAGAATAAATATCCGTTACCCCGTATTGATGATTTATTTGATCAGTTGAGGGATGCTTCTGTTTTCTCAAAAATTGACTTGAGATCTGGTTATCATCAGTTGCGGATCCGAGAGAATGACACAGCCAAGACTGCTTTTCGATTACACTATGGTCATTATGAGTTTGTGGTGATGCCTTTTAGACTTACTAATGCACCAACTGCGTTCATGGATCTCATGAATAGGGTGTTTAGTCCATATCTTGACCGCTTCGTGATTGTATGCATAGATGACATTTTGGTTTACTCAAGAAGTAAAAAGGAGCATGCCAAACATCTAAGAATGATATTGCGGACTTTGAGAAATGCTCAGTTGTATGCCAAGTTCAACAAGTGTGAATTTTGGCTGGATAAAGTGGGGTTCTTGGGTCCTGTAGTTTCGGCTGAAGGTGTTAATGTGGATCCCCAAAAGGTGGAAGCAGTGTCAAATTGGAGAAGACCCACCACTATGGCAGAGATTCGTAGTTTCTTGGGATTAGCAGGCTATTATCGACGCTTTATGCAAGACTTTTCAAAGATTGCTGCTCCACTTACAAGATTGACCAAGAAGGGAGTTAAATTCGAATAGTCAGATCAGTGTGAACAAAGTTGTCAAGAATTAAAGAATCGCCTGACTAGTGCTCCTGTTTTAGCACTTCCAGATGATAGTGGGGAGTATGTGGTTTATTGGGATGCTTCTAAACGAGGTTTAGGCAGGGTATTGATGCAGCATGATCGAGTTATTGCCTACGCTTCTAGGCAATTAAAGCAGCATGAGGTGAATTATCTCACACATGATTTAGAGCTTGCAGCAATAGGTTTTACTCTCAAGTTGTGGATACACTATCTTTATGAAGCCAAGTGTCAGATTTTTACCGATCACAAGAGTCTTCGGTATGTGTTTACTCAAAAAGAGTTAAATATGAGGTAGAGAAGGTGGATGGAATTAATCAATGATTATGATTGCACTATTGAGTATCATCCTGGAAAAGCTAATGTGGTAGCTGACGCTCTTAGTCGAAATCCCACCATATCTTTGTCTCACTTGAGGATGGTTAGAGTTCCACTTCTTTTTGAGTTGCAAGCTACATGGGTGGATTTAGCGGTGGATGAAGTGGGTGCCTTGGTAGCTAGTTTCCATGTGAAGCCAGTTTTGGTTGATAAAGTGCGGGAGGCACAGTATCATGATTCTTCCATTGTTCGGTTGATTGAAAGAGCAGCGAATGGAGCCGCTGTGGATTTTTCGGTAAGAAGAGATGGAACTTTATTGTTCAAAAATAGGCTTTGTGTTCCAAAGAGAAATGAAGAGTTAAAGATAGAGATAATGGAGGAAGCTCATAGTTCTGCATATGCTGCTCATCCGGGTAGTACAAAAATGTATCGGACTTTGAAAGATTATTATTGGTGGCCAAACATGAAGAGGGAAATGGCAGCTTTTGTAAGTAGGTGTTTGATCTGTCAGCAAGTGAAAGCTGAAAGGCATAAACCTTCAGGATTGCTTGAGCCGTTGCCTATTCCAGTGTGGAAGTGGGACCATATCACCATAGATTTTGTTTTCAGTTTACCTCGTACCCGTGAGGGGCATGACGGTATTTGGGTGATTGTGGATAGACTCACCAAATCTGCACATTTCTTGCCGGTAGGAAAGAAGTTTACACTGGATAAATTGGCGGAGCTTTATGTGAATGAGATTGTGAGACTTCATGGTGTACCTGAATCAATAGTATCAGATCGGGATCCTAGATTTGCTTCTATATTCTGGGGAGCTCTTCAGGCAGCTTTAGGTACCCGACTACACTTCAACACTGCTTATCATCCTCAAACTGATGGGCAATCAGAGAAGACTATTCGGACTTTGGAGGATATGTTGAGATCTTATGCCTTGCAGTTCAAGGGAAATTGGGATAAGAACCTATCGTTGTTGGAGTTTGCTTATAATAACAGCTACCATTCTAGTATTGGTATGGCTCCCTTTGAGGCACTTTATGGGAAACAGTGTCGTACACCTTTATGTTGGAATGAAGTAGGAGAAAAAGAACTTTGTGGTCCTGAGTTAATCCATGATACTAATGAGAAGATTAAAGTGGTCAGAGATAGACTCAAGGCCGCTCAAAGTAGGCAGAAGAGTTATGCAGATGTCCGCAGGAAAGACCTTCAGTTTCAAGTTGGTGATTGGGTGTTCTTGAAACTATCTCCTTGGAAAGGGATAGTACGTTTTGGTAAGCGTGGGAAGCTTAGTCCGTTATATATTGGGCCTTATGAGATAATAGAACGAGTTGGCTCACTTGCTTATCGGTTACTTTTGCCTCCAGAATTGTCTAGGATACATAATGTGTTTCATGTATCCATACTTCGCAAGTATATGGCCGATCCCTCTCATGTGTTGCAAGAGCAGCCAATTAGTTTGACGAGAGATTTGATGTATGAAGAAGAACCGGTACAGATTCTTGACCGAAAGGAGCAAGTACTGAGGAACAAGACAATTCCACTTATCAAGGTGCTTTGGAGGAGTCATCAAGTAGAGGAAGCTACTTGGGAATCAGAGGAACAAATGATCGTATTGACTTATGCCTCCCGATAGATTACCTGTCATTAGAGTTTGAATTGAACTTTCCACTCGTATATTCATTCAAAATGAATGGAGGCATCCTCCGGGATTGGGTGTTTCTTTTCTTCTCCCGGGGACAGTAACACTTACAACTGTACTTCATACGGGGTAGAGTTGGAGGTGCTCTGTGTTCCAAGGCCGCCCGGTGACTACCCCATCCTGGTCTTGAAGAAAGAAAGTTGATGGGCCGACCTATTCAATGATCTCGTACGGTCCTTCCCAGGTTGGGTCCAGGGCCGCCGTCTTTGTCATGATTGTCTTCATTACGCAGTCCCCCAGTCCCAATGTCTGGGTTCTGACCTTCCTATTGTAATGACGTGCCACTCGCTGCTTATAGACCTGGTTGTGCAAGTCTGCTCTCTCCTTTCTTTCCTCGATGAGATCGTTGTTTAACCGGAGGCCTTCCTCATTGGTGGCGGCATCAAAGTTCTCCACCCTTCCCGATGGTATCAATGTCTCGATTGGCAAAACAGCCTCCGTGCCAAAAGCCATACTAAAAGGTGTTTCTCCCGTTGCTTCAGTTGTCGTGGTCCTGATTGCCCACAACACCTCTGGCAACTTCTACGCCCACAAACCCATTGCGTCGTCCAACTTCTTCTTAAGTAGTTTTTTTTTATGATTTTGTTAACTGCCTCCACCTGACCGTTGGTCTGAGGGTGCGCCACCGAGGCGAAGACCATCTTAGTGCCCATGTCTTTCGCGAACTCGATGAGATGGTTATTGTTGAATTTCGTGCCAATTGTCTCTGGGACCCCGAATCGACAATATATGTTTCTCATCAGGAAATTCTTCACACACTCGGTGGTTATTTTTCCCAAGGGCTCTGCCTCCACCCACTTGGTGTAGTAGTCGACGGCCACAATCACGTATTTGAACTATCCTGGTGCCGTTGGCAGAATCCCGATGAGATCAAGGCCCCACTGTGCGAAAGGCCAGGGTGACAACAATATGGATAGAGAGATAGAAGGGGAGTGTATTCCGTTGGCATGCAAATGGCATTTTCGGCATCTCGCCGACATCTTATCTGCCATGGCGCCCATGTTGGGCCAAAAAAAACATGTGCGCAATGCCTTGTGCGCTAATGACCGGGATCCAGAATGATTCCCGCACACCCCTTCATGTATTTCTCCCTTGATCGCTTCTCCTTCCTCCTCAGTCACACACTTGAGGTTTGGGAAACTGTAACCTCTTCGGTACAGCTTCCCGTTCATGAGCGTGTACCTCGCACATCTTGATTGGAGTTTTCGTGCTTCACGCCTGCCCTCCGGGCGTACCCCTTCCTTCATGAATTCGATTATGGGGTCCATCCATGTAGGCTCTCCGGGTCCCGCCTCAACCATGAATATCTTCGAGATTGTCTTACTGATACTCGGTTTTTCAAGAACCTCAATCATTGCCTTCTTCTTTCCTTTACCTGGCCCTCCGGTGGCTAGGCGAGCAAGGGCATCCGCATGACGATTTTCCTTCAGGGGGATGTGGGAGAGAGTGGCCGACGTGAACCGTTGTATGAATGCTTTCGAAAGTGCTTGGTAGGAGCTCAATTGAGGCTCCTTTGCTTCAAAGCTACCGTTGACCTGATTCACAACCAGCTGTGAATCACTGAACACTGCCACTCTATCTACGCTAATGTCTCGGGCGAGTTGCAGTCCACCAATCAAGGCTTCGTACTCTGCTGCGTTGTTGGATGCCTGGAATTGAAATTCCAGTGCGTACTCGTGCTTGAACCCATCGAGGGTCTCCAATATTATTCCCGCCCCGCTTTTATTTCTCGTCACCGAGCCGTCGACAAAGAGTTTCCAGAATGGTGTCGATGACTCATCGGCTTGTACCTTTGCGTACGGCTTGGAGTCTGTTTCCTCTCGGCCGGGTTCGGATGACTCCCCCATTGCTTTCATAGGCCTGAAATCTGTCGGCTCCTCCATTACTGCCATGGGCGTGAGCTCGGATATAAAATCGGCCGCTGCTTGGTCCTTTATAGCTATTCTCGGCCGATAATGGATATCGAACTCTCCCAATTCAATGGCCCATTTAACCAGCCTCCCACTGATTTCCGACTTTTGCATGATGTGCCTCAGGGGTGGTTGGTATAAAGGGTTATTGAGTGGGCATGGAAATAATGCTTGAGCCTTCTGGTAGTTACTGTAAGGGCCAAAGCAAGCTTCTCGACGTCCGGGTACCTGCTCTAGGCTAGTGTGAATCCTTTCCCGGCGTAAAATACTGCATGCTTGACGTCGAACTCTTTTCTGATGAGCACCGAGATGATCGCTGACTGCGATGCGGTGAGGTACAAGTAAAGCATCTCGCCCGGGATTGGGTTGGACAAAACCGGTGCGGATGTGAGGTACGCATTTATCTGCTTGAAAGCCTCTTCCTGTTCGGACCCCCACACTATCTCCTTACATCTCTGGTCTCGTTACAGCCGGAAGAAAGGGGCACACTTATCCGTGAGCCGTGACACAAACCTAGCCAGCGCGACGACCTTCCCGGCCAACGACTGCACCTGGTTCCTTAGCGTGGGTCTTTCCATATCTAAGATGGCCCAGATTTTCTCCGGGTTGGCTTTGATTCCTCGGCGGCTGATTATATGACCTAAGAACTTTCCTTTAACAACCTCGAAGATGCATTTTTGAGGGTTCAACCTCATCCCGAACCTCATTATGACTTCGAAGACCTTCTCAAGATGCCTTACATGCTCCTCGGCCTTTAGACTTTTGACCAGCATGTCATCAATATATACTTCCATTATGTTCCCGAGGTACTCGGCGAACATGACATTCACCAGCCGTTGGTAGTAATACAAGCCCCTGTCGGTCGTGAAAGCCATGTGTTCCTCATCCCTTGGATCTATCCAGATCTGATTATAGCCGGCGTAGGCGTCCATGAAGCTCATGAGGTCAAACCCGGACGTGGAGTCCACTAGCTGATCGATGCGCGGGAGCGGGAAGCTATCCTTTGGGCATGCCCTGTTGAGATTCGAGTAATCCACGCACATCCTCCATTGGCCAGTTAACTTCTTTGGAACCATGACCACGTTGGCCAGCCACTGGGGGTATCTGACCTCCCTGATGAACCCGATGTCTATTAGCTTTTGCACTTCCCCCTTCATTGCTTCATTCTTTTCTGGCTTAAACGTCCTCCGCTTTTGCCGCACGGGAGGGAATCTGTCCTGGATTCCTAGCCTATGTGTTACGATGCCGCTTGCTATCCCGGGTATGTCTCTGTAAGTCCAGGCAAACGCCCAGTTGTTTTTCTTTAAGAAGTCGATCTAGGCCGCCCGCACCCCGGGTGACTGCCCCGTCTTGATAGTCAACTTGCGATCTGGGAACTCCTCTGAGATTGATACCGCTTCTGTTTCGTCTACTGATCCCGGATGCTCCTCATCAGAGTCGACATCATCTCTGGGGTCCATGTAAGGGTCTGAGGGTGATTCCATGGGCTGGCTGGCCGACAGGACCTCTGACCTTCTCTTCTCGTTGTCTATCGCATAGCAGCTCCTTGCCGCCCCCTTGTCGGCCCGGATCGTAATGATTCATGTTGGGGTCGGGAGCTTCATCATCAGCATATGGCTAGCAACAAATGACTTCAACTTCCACAAAGCCGGTCTTCCCAAGATCCCGTTGTAAGACGATTCACAATCAACTACGATAAACTCAACTGTTGCTCGGGCGACCCCCTCTCGTCCTTCCAAGCTTACTCCAAAACTGTCCGAACTGAGAGGTTGAACAACATCTCCCGAGAAGCTAATCAGCGGCTCATGATCTTGGAGCAACTTATTGCTTCCTCGATGAAGTCCTTTCCAGACACTCCTGAACAATACGTTGACTGAGGCTCCCGTATTAATGAGGATCTTCTTCGTGATATAGTGATCGAGCTGTAACGTTATCAGGAACGGATCCTCGTGCTGCCTGATTCCCTCCTCTTCCTCTTCCAGGAAGGTTACAGACTTCCAACCGGCGGTTACCCGCTGATTGTTACTACCAAAGGCATAGACTTCCCTGCCATCCCGCTGTCCCATACATTACTTTTTTGCCTTGTTGCTCCTGTGATCTATACGGGACCCGCCAAGGATGGTGTTGATTGTTCCATATACCTCGATTGCCCTCGCGTTCCTCGGCCCGGGCACATACTGCTGCAGCTTTCCTTCTTTTACCCGGCGCTCTACCGCTCTTTTCAACTCTATACAACTGTTAATGTTATGGCTCGCCTCTCCGTGGTATCCACAAAATTTTCCGGTGTCTTCCTTGGTGAGCCGAGACGGTGGAAACTTCCGGGCCGAGGGAGGTGGAATGGCGGTCTTATTCTCGTTCCATATCGCCTCGTAAGTGGTGTTGAGCGCCGAGAAATGTTCCGTGCCTGCCAACACCGTTCTTGCATACCCGGTATCTTGGTAGGATCCTTTGGCTTTCGCTTGCACGCTACGCTGCTTTCCTGCTTTCTCCTAGTTTCTCTCCCTGTGCCTCTTTCCAACCGGGCCCGCGTTCGGTTCTTGCTCTCCCTTCCATGCTCTAACCTCTCGGATCACCTGTACCGGGGACCCACCGTCTCTCCCTTCGTCTTTCCTTTTCCCGGCCGAGGTTGCCCCATAAGTATCATGGTCCGCTTGTGCATGCCGGATAGCCATGTCCATAAGCTCATCGTAGCCTTGTGGATTTTCGATTTTTACCGCATATAAAAACTTCCCGGGCAGCAATCCTTGAATGAACGCCTCCTCCTCAACCTTCTTGTCGAAGCTTCGGACCCTAGCCGTGGCTCCTTGCCATCGGTTCACGAAAGCTTTCAAGCCTTCTCCCCTATCTTGCTTTACTTTGAACAGTTGGGCGGTGTTCTGCCCGTCCGTTCGTAAAATGAATCTATTGACGAACTTGTCTACCAGCTCTCGGAAGCAGTCGACCGAGTACGACGGGAGTTCGTAGAACCAGCTTAGCGCTTCCCCTGCGAACATTTCCTTGAACATATTGCAGCATACTGCATCCGAGTATCCTTTAGCGTTCGTGTGAGACTTGAAACTATCGAGGAAGAGGTGGGGGTCACGATCCCCATTGTAGCTGAGTTTCAGTGGCTTGGCTGCGTTTGGCCGGACGGATCGGGTGACCGCTCTTATGAATGGTCCCCCTCTTTCCTCGAAACTCGCACGAGTCGGGTTACGCATTCCCCTTCTCTCGGTGTCCGAAATTCGGTCTGCCAGACTCACCACACTGCCCCTGATTGCTCTTAAGGTTTCTTCCAATTCTCCCTGCTTTCCAGTTTGGACTTTCGGGATTGACTCGGGCAAGGGTGGTGGTCCCTTGTTCCGCATCTCGTCCTGGAACAGGTTCGTCCCTATGTGCACGGTCCTACGGTTCGTTCCCGCCGGGGTGCCTGTCTGCTGAGACGTGGCCGCCCGATCCAACTCACCCACCCTATCCAATGCCTCCCAGTGCTCAACCCCTCTGGCTAGCGCTCTCATGAGCGTGGCATTATCCCGTTCCAACCTGCGCTCCCTCCCGGAGGCCTCTCCCCGATCCCTAGCACGTTGTTGCTCTAGACAGGTGATTTGGGTCCTCATGTCTTCCAACATTTCCTCCACCTCATGGGGGTTGAGATCTCGCGGCACATACTCTGGTGTCTCTTCCCGCAGGTCTCTCCCCGTAATTCCTGAACTCCCCCCTCCTGACTCCGGGGTCCGTCCATATGTCACCTCCTTTCGTCCTTCCTGTTCCGCTTCCTCGTCTTGCTGCTCGGTTAACTCAGCCATCGAGTCAAGCTGGCACTTTTAATAAGAATTCCCACAGACGGCGCCAAATGTTTCTGCACAATCTCGGATGGGGCTTGCAGAAGCTGATGGTGGGTTATCCTCCTCTGGGGCCTGCAACAACAAAGGCGACCGGGATGTTCCGGTCTTTCCTCCTCCGAAGCTTTAGTCAGTATCTTGGTGAATATATTTGACGAGGGTAGTTAATGATACCTGACAAGCTGGTGGCTGGGCCATATTTATGGCCCAAAGTGGGTTCTCTTCTCTACTTGGAAACCGGTGTGGGACAATTGCCTCTGCTGTTACTTCGAATGCCTAGGTCCCTTATGCCTTATGGAACCGCTCCCAGCCCAATGTAGCCAACGAGGTCGGGCCCGACCCATGCACACGGACGGAAACCCCAAGGTGGGCTCGGCTGTCTTGACCGTGGGGTGCTGGTGCTTGCTGGTTTACGGGCTTGAGAGGTTGTTTTATGCACAACCGACTACAGTAATCAATTTGGCCACCGGAGCAAAAGTGTCCTTGTAATCGATCTCTGCTCTCTGATTAAATCCTTTGGCAACAAGCCGCGTCTTGTAGCGTTCAACTGTGCCATCAGAATTATACTTGATCTTGAAGACCCATTTACAACCGATTGGATGCTGACCTCGAGGCAAAGAGACCATTGACCAAGTTCTATTATCTTCAAGAGCCTGAATCTCATTATTCATCGTTGTAACCCATTGAGGATCATGGCTAGCCTGGTCATAAGTAGCTGGTTCCACTAATTGAGATATATTGTTAACAAATGATCAATAGCCATATTACAAACCAGAGTAAGAGATGTACCTCTGCAGCGGATAGCGAGTGCCGGACGTGGTGGAGAGACTGACAGCTGGGCCAAGCAAAATGGCGTGATTGGTTTGGTAGTCATTGAGGTATGGAGGTGGTTTGTGGGCTCGATCAGATCGACGTAAGACCTCAGGTGGTGGAGCTGCAGGGCCGATGGTGCCAATAGGTGGTGGTGATGTCTGAGTGGCGGGGATGGGATTTTGGGTTTGCGCAACTGGCCAATTGGGTGAAGAGGATGGCGGCTCCGGTAAGGTGGTTGGTTCTGGATAGGTGGAGGCCGATATTGGAGGTCGGCGTTGATATGTGTGAAGAGGTTGGGGAGGATTGATCGATGGTGGTGTTAAGAGGTCAGCAGTGACATAAGTGTGGTTGTCGAGTGGTGGAGGTCGGGATGACGCCGGCGACCGTAGCCCATCGGTGAGGGCTAGGATGTCTCCGGCATGATTTTCTGGGTGCACTGACTGCTGTGTGGCCGACGAAGTGTGAGGCGCCGATGAAGGCGACGCCAGTGGTGTATGGAGTCGGAGCGACGCCGGTGGTGGCTGGATTTCTGGTGGCGCCGGCGACGGAGTAGGTTGGGTGGAGCTGGTGTCTCGATCTGTTGTAGGTTGGAAGGAGAGAGAAGGAGGAGTGGGTGTTATGTGGGTGGGTTGAGGTGAATGGGCCTGGTGGTTGGGCTGGAGGTATGGAGTTGGGTTGATTGGAAGAATTGGGTAATCATCTTGGTCCTCTTTAGGAAGTGCAGAACAAGAACAAATGTTTTCATGAAAGACAACATCTCGGGAGGTGGAAAAATTCTTTTTCTCAAGACCATACACTCGATAGCCATTTTGTCCTAGAGGATACCCAAGAAAGATGCATTGATGTGCACGTTTGTCGAATTTGTGTTTGGGGTTGAGGTTGGTGGCATAGCATAAGCTACCGAAAACTCAAAGGTGAGAGTAAGTAGATGAAGTCCCATGTAAGAGCTCGTATGGTGATTCGAGGGAAAGAAGAGGTGTTGGGAGTCTGTTGATAAGATAACAAGCAGTAACAATACTTTCTCCCCAAAACTTTAAAGATAAATTGGTTTGAAAACGAAGAGCTCAACCCACATTTAAAAGGTGACGATGTTTGCGTTCAACAACCCCATTTTGTTGAGGAGTGTAGACACAAGTATGTTAAAAAATTGTACCACGTTCGTCAAGAAAGGAACGTAGTGATGTAAATTCCTTTCCATTATCAGAACGAAGGATTTTGATGTCACGATTGAATTGAGTTTTGACCCAAGAGAAGAAAGATTTGATCAATGGTTGTGTGTCAGACTTAAAACGCATGAGATAGACCCAAGTAAAACGAGAAAAGTCATCAACAATGGTGAGAAAATAACAAGCACCACAATGAGTGTGAGTTTTATGTGGATCCCAAATGTCACAATGAATCAAATCAAAAGGTGCAACCGTTTTTATTGAACTTGAAGGGAAACTTAAATGAGATTGCTTTGCTAGAGGACAAATGTCACATACATGTTGGGGATGAAACATAATTTCGGGAATGGTTTGGGACAAAAAATGGAGAGGTGAGGATGATGGGTGCCCAAGTCGTTGATGCCAAAGGTCTGTGGTACGAGTAACATGGTGGGCTAGGTGAGGGTTTTGTCTTGGTGTAAGGTAGTAGAGTCCGTTAAAATGCTTGCCCAGTCCAATCGTCCTCCTCGTATCCACGTCCTACACAACACAAAAATCTGGATAAAAAATCACAATGCATTTCAATGCCCGAGTCAATTGACTCACAGATATCAAATTTACTCGGAATTTAGGCACATGAAGAACACCATCAAGGTTCAAATCAGTTGACAACTTAATAGTTCCAATGCTTTCAATGGCGGCTTTCCCACCATTAGGTAGACCAACAAAATTGTGAGATGTTGTAATTTTGTTGTAAGTAGGTGATAGATAAGAAACATGGTTCGTTGCTCCACTGTCCACGATCCAATATAATATCGAATGAGGATCAATATGTGCAATATTGCAGGTAGGTATGCGTCAGAATGATGTAGGATAAGTAGGTACGTCGTGTTTGTTTGTGTGGCTTTGGACAGTGTGTCCTTCTGTGTAGGCCATAACGTTGATTTGGTAATGTTCTAGTTTTGATAGTGTTTGATGTGTTTGCGGAAGATGGGTGAATCACCAAGATCGGTGCTCTGATACCATAAGAAATTGTGAATGTAATATGTTTATGTATTGATCATCTTTAAATGATACAACAACTTTTATATACAAGGAGAATGTAGAGCTATTCTAGGAAAGCTATAAAAATGCAATCAACTATCAACTAATTACACATAGTCACGATCCATGAGTTACTCCAATATGATTGCTAGAATAACTCCATGATCCATCAATTACTCTAGAATAACCGCCGGAAGCATTCCATTGATACAATGGATCATGTACCTGATTTCTTCCTTTAATAGGAAGCTTATGAGGGAATTTCAAAGACAAGATGGGAATTTGAGCACATCAAAAATGGTAAAGGTTCCACCCCGAACATCTCTGTCTCTCCGGTTAATCTGATTCTTGGTAAGTCATACCATACGGTACCCTGCACTACTACAAATATTGATTGATAGTAATTCTATTTGTATTTTTAAGGAGTATATATTGAATTTAATATGTGAAACTTACCCTGCAGGTCTTGGCTCTTGTTTCTCAATTATGTTGTTTGTGATATCTGGGGTTTATTCGAGTGTGAAGAAACTAAGGGGGGTGTATTCAATCCAGATTTTAAAAGATTTTTGCTGATTTTTAATAATCCATGGAGTCTGTTAACTCTATGGATTGTTTTGATTCCATGTAGAGTTAAGCAGATTTCATTAGATTGATTTATCTCTATTTGCATAGACTTTATAAGTCCATAGATTGTTGTAATAACAATAAAACAAAATAAAACTCCTATATAGTGACATATGAATCTACTTTTTAATCAAAATAGTTTCTCAATTCCATATTATCTCACATACCGAAGATACAAAGGTAATTAAAGAAGAACATTATAATGTTGCTTACTCCTTCATTTCAACCTCATTAACATCATAAATCTCTTGATTCTCACCAACCATGTACTCCTCATTATTCATAATGCCATCGTCTTGATCCTCGTTGCTATCCTCTTCATCTTCATCATCATCATTCCTCGGCCTCCTAGCCCACATAGCATTAGCAATGCTAGTTCTCCAAGCATTAGCTTCTGTTCTTTGTTGTAGTTGGCTTTGAGAAAGCAATTCAAGATTTTCATCTTCCATGTCAAGATGTGATGGAGATTGGTCATCTTCTAGTTCAATTGGGAATTCATCGGAGCGACACTCTTTTCGAAGAAAGTTGTGTAATCCAGCACAAGCTAAAACTAACTCCGCTTGTGTTTGAAACGGGAATGGAGGAGCAACTTTAAAAATTGTGAACCGCGATTTAAAGATACCAAAAATTCTCTCAATCACATTCCTCAAAGATGCATGACGAAGGTTGAATAACTCACTTGCATTTTTAGGGTGACGACCTTCACCCCCAAAATCTTTAAGATGATATCGGACACCGCGTAATGGAGCTAAGAATTGGCGGCGATTAGCAAATCCACAATCCACGAGAAAATATTTTCCTGAAAATAGTTTTAATTAATTAGTAAGTCATACACAATGAAAGATAACAAGTTATAAACCAACATGAAAAAAACGAGTAATGCTCAAGTCTCAGCCATCAATAATTTCTATACATTGGAAGTTCATGAAAAATGAAAAGAGTGTATTACCTTGAGGCACTTCAAGTCCATTTCTTCTTGATAAGGCATCATTTAGCAATTTTGAATCATGTGCCGAACCTTCCCACCCACTAAGCACATATATAAATTCCAAATCAAAGTTGCAAGCTGCTAAAACATTTTGGGATTGAATACCATGACGGTTACGGTAGCTGCTTACATCTCGACCTTTAATCATGGCTGGAATATGGGTTCCATCAATAGCGCCAATGCAATCCTATAATAAACAAATATTCAATTAATAGAAAACTACAAAAATTATTTAGGTCATATAGTGAACATATTATAGAAAACAAACTACAAGAATCGTACCTTAAAGAAAGGGTTATACTTTGTATTTTCCTCAATTTTAGAGGGCATCCTTCTAGGCGGCTTGACCATCATTTCTGGTGCTATAGTGTTCAAGGCCTTCAATGTTTTGTTGAAGTTTCGACTAGTAGCAAAATGCGAACGACCAAACCTTTGACGAACATTACAATACCGGTCATTATGGCCTACAATGATCAAGAATGTTGCTACCATTTCTTCAATACAAATATATGTTGTATCTTCCAAAAGAGTACTCTCTCTAATAATAGTGCACAATTTTAGAAACACATCCGGATACATTCTGTGTAACTCCCGGAAACTTTGTGGGTCTCCATTCAGCATATTATGTATAAACTGATATCCCACTTTAGTGATGGGTCGTCGTTTGAGAGAAGGTTCAATACGTGGATGCATCACAATCATATTCTCTCTTAGCATGATAATTGCTGCTTGAATTGCTGTCAATAAACACTTAACCTGTTCATAAAGCTCTTCTTCCATTTCTTCGTCCATTTCTTCTTCTTCTAATTCTTCCCTCCATATTGCATCCGTTTCCATTACTAATCCTCTGCATTGACAAGTAAATGAATGATCAAACCCAAGTGACAAAATATAAACAAAGAAAAGTTAATTTCTACTGGTTTAGGAACTATAGCCTTCCAAATCCAAAATGCAGTAATTTTTTTCCTGTTCTGACCCTCCCTCATTCCAATCAATATTCCAAAAGTTTTAGGACTCCAAAATAAAAATTATTTCTCGGGCATATATGAGACATATAGGTATAAGTTTCTGAAAATTATCAACCTCAAATTCCTACTGGTTTTGGAACTACAGTCTTCCAAATACAAAATGCAGTAATGCAAATGAAACAAAGCCATTCAATAGTTCAAATTAAAGTAACACTCAAAAGATTAATTATTCATAACTCAAATGTCATACTATAGTTCAAATTAAAATAACTCAAAAGTCATACAATATAGCTCAAACCATAGGTACCCAAATAACTCAAAAGACAATGTTTAATGCAAATTTGAAATCCTCAACAAAATATAAGATATTCATAACATAACTAATACATGACTCAAATAACTATTGCCCTCGCATCTTGTGGAATATCCAATTTGCTCGTACTTCAGGGGCCATCTTTAAGAAACCATCCCTTTTTGATTTAGTGTCAAGCAAGTCAAAAGCCTTAAAACGAATGTCTTCATCCAAATTTGGGATCTCCTCGATAGCATCCCAAATTGTATATGTTCTATCCCTTTCTCTTTTCTCCAATAAGCTTTCTCTTTTCTCTAATAGGCTATAAACTCCTTCAAAAGTGGTCGTTAGTTTATCAAGTTGTTCCATAATGCCACTTTGAGGGGTATTTCCAGTTGAGCTAGAACTTCCTTCATACTCGTTTCTACTTCTCTTGGATCGGGTTCTTCTTTGATTGGGAACCTCAGAAACTTCAGGGAACCTTAAAGTGGATGTAGAGCGAAATGATGGATCATTTTGAGTTGGTTCTACAAACACCTCATTCTCAACATCATAATCAAGGTTCTCTATGCGTACATCTCTACCTTCATCATCTCCTAATGTCCTTGCATCAGTAGCACTACCCAACCCAATTGAGTTTTTTCCAACAGCAACACCATTCCCAACAGCAATTTCCAAATCCTCATAATCAAGAGTCACCCCATAGCGTAAGTTGGCATCTTTTGGGTGAGCCTAAAAAAAAAAAAATCAGAACTATTGTTGCTCTAAATCCTCAAAATATTTTTGTTATGTATATATAAATACAAAATGTAATTTTTAGAAAGCTCACCTTTAGGTACTCATCCCATACTTCATCTGGAGCAGTGAACCTTTTAGTAGTATAGTCATATCCAAAGCCAGAGCTGAACCGCATAAGTGTTGAATAAGATAACCAGCGACCTTTAAACCATTTCAACCGGCTTTGGTAATTGTTGTAGGTCTTATGACATCCAAGTTTTGAATTAAGAACGGGTAGTATTCTCTCTTCCACTGTTGTCTTGCCGAAAACACCACTATTGTCACGCCATCCCCGAGCCGCAGCATCAACCATGAGTTCTAACAATAAATCGCTCTCTTTCTTGGTCCACTGCTCATAAGCTATCCTTTTTTTGGTATCTTGTTGTGAATCACCCATGGTACTATTACTATATATTAATACACGGAATAAATTTTATTAGCATACTTATATATAATCTTCATTTCAATTATTGTTTTAATTGTGTACTTTCCTAATTAACAAAAAGTACTATAAACAACAACAAAAACCATGCATGGTTCAATAGTACAAGTATAAATTGTTACCTTATCAACTTAAAACAGAAAAGATGGCTTAAATAACTAATGAGATAGGCAAGTTGAAGTACCTGAAATGCCTTCTCACACTTGTCCAATTGTTACCCAAATGTGAATATGTGATGGTGCTGTAAACCCTAGACAAATAAAGATACATTATAAGTACAACCAAACATCACAGTGCAACTATCAATTACAGGATTACATCTGATGAGTAATAATAACATATAAGGACAAACTGAACTCTCTTCTAGCACAAGAACTTCAACTACATTTGCTAGACACATAGAAATATACAGAAAAGCAAGTAGCCAGGACTGTGGCTATATATGCTTCAGGGCTGCACCCATATATTTCATTATCTGTAGAACTTGAAAACAGTATGACGCACCAACTGGAACAAACAAACTACCGAAAGATATTCCCTACAAGGAAGCAACATAAGAGAACTTGCACCAGCTACATAAAATTTTATAAGAGAAGAAAACCAACAATTTTGGTTCTCGACTTTGAGAGCATAGATGGGTTAACACACTACTTATTGCTTCAATTACTTAAACTTTACTAGTATACTATCATTAGAATATTTTATCTTTTTTTCATAATATATGTACACACTGAGTCAGATTAATCTCTAATGATAAAGCTTAAAAAATAAAACGAATATCATATGCATACTACTTTCATAATCATATATATTGTAATGAAATCAGCCATATCAAAATCAAAGTAACAATATTGACCACATGCACTTGTATTAGGTATTCCAATATTTGCTCAAACTACTTAATAAAAGGAACAAACTGATATATATGGATCGACAATATTTGACGAAAAAAACAATTTGATATTGATAAGGTAGCAATATGATATTTTACTACTTCAAGCATAAATAAGTTATTGTAAATCTTTGTATTTAAGCACAAACTGATTTGAAATCACAGAAAGAAAAAATAGCTTCAAAGAGTATCTTAGGATTAGGAGGTTTAGGCTAGGGTTTATAGAGAAACCATCTTCATTCAAAGAAAAAATGTATCGTGGATTAGGCTTTGCTCTCAAACAACAAGAAAAATATAGAGAAACAACTCCATTGCTCCAACCATCATCATCACCAATAAATCCAAAACCTAAAAGAGCATAATAACAAAGAGGAAATCAGAATGAGAAAGTACCTTTGTTATCAGAGAACAACAGAGAAACGTTGAGGGAGTGGTCGTCAAGGCCAGTTCGTCTTCTTCTGATGTTGACGTTTCATCTTCGATAGGAGAGAGACATAATACATGAAAATCTCTTGTGTTGAGGTTAGATTTCTCTAGGGGTTTCGTATTTATACCAAGACACAAAGAATCCTACAAAGTCGTTGATATAATATAATCCTTGAAAATCGACCAACTTTTCAATACTACTAGATTTGGAAGGATATTTGAAAGTCATGATTGAATACCAACAGATTTTTAAGGACTTTTTCAAGTCTGAATTGAATACCTATAGAGTTTAGAAATACAAAAAAATCCTATAGAATCTTAATTGAATACACCCCCCTAAGGTTTATTCAGCTCAAAACCAATTTCTTCAAGAAAAATGGAGGGTTATTGTTAGAGCAGCATAGTGCTTCACATGGAGTTGGAATGCCAAGAATATATACAGCTGAGCAACTACAGATGGCTACTGACTGTTACCAAAAAAAATTACGTGATAAAGTAGTGGAGGGCCGAGTGCGGAGTTTTATAAATGAGATTATTGCTCTTGCCCAAATGAACCATGAAAATTTGGTGAAGTTCATGGGATGCTGTTTAGAGACTGATGCTCCTATTTTGGTTTACAAACTCGCCTCTAACGGAACCCTTTTCGACTACATCAATCTCACCAATGGGAAAGTTAAATTGCCTTGGAATGTCCTCTTAAAGATAGCCTCAGAATCTGCAGCTGCTCTTGCTTATATTCATTCTTCTTCTGCAGGAGATGGCTCAAAACCCACTATCCATGGCAATGTTAAGTCTTCCAACATATTGTTAACTGATTATTTAGCGGCCAAAGTCTCTGGTTTTTGGCCTTCATGGTTAGTCCCTGCTAATGAATCTCAGATGGGCACATGCATACTAAGGACACTAGGTTATACGGATCCAGGGTATCTTTGCTCAGGCCAACTGACAGAGAAGAGTGATGTTTATAGCTTCGGAGTTGTTTTGGTAGAGATTTTGAGCCAGGAAAAGCCTATTTCATTTGACAGACCAGAAAGTCAAAGAATCATTGCTACTCATTTTGTTTCATCCATTGAATTAGAAGATGGGTTCTTTCGTGTGGTTGATCCACAACTCGTAAACAAGGGAAACCGAGAACAAGTTAAAGCAGTTGCAGAGCTTGCCAAGAGATGCCTCCATATGAACAGTGCAGAAAGGCCCTTAATGAAAGAAGTTGCCGAATGTGTTCTACAATAGTCTGAGTAATTTTGGCCAAAATAATGACTCGAACAATGAAGAGTTGTAGTAGCGTACGTAGCAGGGGTGGTGAATACTTGTAAATGAATGCCAGTTTACCAAAGTGTTTCTATCAATACTGATGAACGCTTTTAGACAACTAAACATGTGATAATTTCAATGTAATATCTGAAGATAAACACAAGGAGCTTGCTTGCTGTGGCTTTTACTATGTCTGTTAGTATTGAGATCATGGTAGAGTACTAGCTAGCGAATAGTTGTGCAAGCATGCTGTGCCAAATTGATGGAAGTCTGTTGTTAAGAACAATGTAGAAGACTACAGATAACTCCGTCACAAAGCTATATATGTGCTAGCAAAATATGATTCGAACATGGAAGGTAAACAGAAATATTCCAAAGCTCTGTGCTACACGCCTACACCAGGTTTCATATTAGAATATTGTTTGAATAATATTCTTCTGCAAATAACTATATAAAAATAAAAATTTTCCAAAGCTTTAATTTGTGCTACATCGGATTCCATGTCAAATAATCCTTAATTTCCGGTGCCATAGAAATTTCCGAAATCTTTGTGCTACACTGGATTTCAAGTCAGAAGTATGGTTTGGATAATTCTTATAGTAGACAACAGAGAACTGAATGAGCAGTAGTATAGGAATCACCAGTCGTAAAAGATGGAATCAAACATTTGCATAATGCAAAATCTGTTTTAGTCTGAGCGTGAAAAGAAAACGTTGCCTAAGATTGGGGCATTGGGCGAAGTGTCTTGTTTGATTATTCAGAACTGTTTAGAAGTGGAAGCGTATAAAGAAATTTCAAAGATAACAGAGTTGCTTCCTAACCCATTGAATGATTCCTATAAGATTCATCATGAAGATCTAAATAGTTTTGTTCTTAACCAAAGATGAAAATAAAGTGGATCCGATCGATCAAACTTGTTTCCAACCTTATTACTTAACCAGAAGGGTCAAACATACGTTGCCCTAAATATCTGACTTGTACAATGAAAATACCATAACAAAAAAAAAAAAACGATGAAGAAGGAAAGAAAAACAATAATCCTTATTCTAGCATGGAAGACTTATTGACTGGTTCATGAGGGATCATAGCAAGGTCAGATTATGGCTGGATTGGCCATCCCATATCGGAAATTCGATCAGGCTTGTTTATAGGAATTACGGGAGAAGTCAAGGCCACCTTGGAAAACCGATCAGGTGTGAGTTGATCCTTCGAAGAAGACGAGGCCACTTGGGAAGTTTGCTGCTTGTGATCCATAGAAGAAGACAGTGCCCCTTTGGAAATTCTCTCAGGCTGCTTGAGATCCTCAGAAGAAGAAGACACTGCCACTCTGGAAATATTCTCAGGCTTGAGATGCTCCATAGAAGAAGATAAGGCTGCTTCGGAATGTCGCTCAGGCTTGAGATTCTCCATAGAAGAAGACGATGCCATTTTCGAGATACGATCAGGCTTGAGGTCCTTAGAAGAAGGAGAAGACCAGACCATTTGGGGAGTTTTATCATCAGAAACGGGCATGGTATCTCTGCTGCTGGGAGGTGCCTCTTTGAAGCAGGAATGGAGACACTCGCATGATTCGGCAATGCATATCCCAATTCCTCCGGTGTACAAGCTTCCACACAAACCGCTGCATTCCAATGCATTGCACGGCGTCGGTGGATCGGTCACTTCCTTGGTCTTGCAGAGGTGCAGCCATGGCTTCACAAAGTGGCTTTCACCTGTGGAGAATAATTTCGTGCACGTTACTAATTAGTTCTCCGAAAACAATACATGCATGCTTGCTTGCTATATGAAAAAACAACTAGCTAGGGTTACCAAAACCCTGAGATTTTGGAAATTACACGAGCACCTTATAGTTTTTATAGTCGTTGCAACTTGCAAGTACATAATAACCCCTTAAGGGGAGAACACCACTTACAAATTAACGAGATCGTGTTTGCTTGAGTTTTAGAAGATACATATGAATACACATCAAGAATTTTACTGCATGCAAGAATTGAATATGTGCTTACCCTGAGAAGGGGACAGAAGAATGATGGAGAGGATTAAGATTCCACCAAAAGCCTTCATCTTAGTGACTAGAAACTAGAAATGAAGTAGATGAGAAATTTCTCTTTGTAAAAAGTATTATAGCTAGGTATAATGGATGATAGAGAATGATCGAGCTGCAGCTAGGTTTATATGTTTGGGAAAGCATGCATACTTTTAGTGTGTGTCACGGCGCGGGCTGTGAGTCAGTGACTGAGGTTAACTGTATCGATGACCTACCTACTTGCGGAGATCAGCTGTTTCACACGGAACTAGGCACATCACAATTTGTAGAAATTAGTGAAGTGGAAATTGTCAAAACAAAAATAACGAAATAAGATGATAATACATAGCTGGGTTGTATGTATAATCAATTGATGATTATTTCAAATTTTGTTTATACTTTGGTTTATGTTTGTAAAGACCTTAGTTATAAGATCATCCAAAACGAATTGTCATCACTCTTTCTGCATTTTATATGCAACTCAATGAGAAATTAATGAGAATACTTCTTAGCCAGAACAAATTTATACGGAGTGAAATCGCATGCAACGAACGTGATAGAAATATTGTACAACAAATATAACGTATATATTATCGAAGCAATTTCACCTGAGCTGCCACTCATAAAACTTGTATAAAACAAAATGTACAGATCTTATATTGTGAGTTGTGACCCCTCTGCATGCATGCTCACTGCACAGAAAGATACTCCAGGAATTAGGGTTCAAAATTATATGGCAACTAGAACCGTAGGAGTTAGGATCGGATCCAATCCATGGAAGGGCCTAAATATGGAACTCTGAAGTCTGAACCCGGTACGTAAAAGACCAATTCAAAGATCACCACCTAACATAATCTCAAAGAATGAAACAAAAAGGTTTGTTCAAATGTTCAATCTCAAAAAGTCTCCAATGAACCTTGGCCACTTATTCCGCATGAGAGAACCAAGACGTAAGCGACTCAACATTTATTAAGCAATCTTAGCTATCAATATTTGTAGTCAATTTTTTTTTTTCTTATAGTAACGAAAGTGTAATTTTTTAAAAAAATATTTTTTTAAGGGTTTCGAGGCTCAGCCCACGTCCGAATTTTATATTTATTAAAAATAAAAAAAATTACATAGTTCGAAAAAGAAACAATACGAGATAGAAACTAAGAAAGAAAATAAGGTATTCCCATCTCTTGTACAAACCAAAAGGAAAACTGGTAGATATATAAAACATACAAGTAGTCCATATAATTTGGAGTATCAAAACAGCTATGAATACCAATCTTAAATATCACCATTCCCCAATAATAATACACCGACATGTAATGAGATGTGAATGCCCTGATAACCAAGTACCATCTTCCAACAACATGGCAAAGAAAACATGATCAGCTCCAGAAACAACCTCCCAGATGAAAACAATTGAAAAGACTACAACCTGCCAGATTAACGATAGTGTAATTGATATCATCTACTCGTCCATTCTTGTTAGTGTAATTGATGTATATATAGCCAACAAATCTGATGTTTATCGCAAATTGAATCATACATGTTTTTGCATTTTACCAATTTTCACAACATTCATTTCACTACAAAAATTAATTCAGTTAGTCACGGCGACGGCGTGACGACGGCATTTTTCCCGTCGCCGTTGCTTTTGGCGACGGCAGTGAGCCGTCACAATCATGTTTGCGATGGCAAATAGCGACTGCAAAGACCGTCGCTTAATTAGCGACGGAAATTGGCTACTGAACTTGCCGTCGCAACAATCGCTATAATATTTAAAAAATTTCAAATCTGAACTGAAAATTTTGAATTTTCCCGCCAAAACTTTTTACTACGAGACTCTGTCGTCGCCAACTGCAGAAAATGCCAAAACGTTGGCGACGGGACTCTGCCGTCGCCAACTGCAAAAATTATTACCACAACTGTTTCAAATCTCAACTGCATAAATTATTACCACAACTGTTTCAAATCTCATTTTTACCAAAAATCTGCAAATTCAAATCTCATTCAATCCACAATAATTGACAGAAGATATGCCCACTCCCTCAAAGAAGATGCAACCTTAAGCCTACACAACCAGATTAGGAATGAACAAGCTCATCGGTTCCCTGCATTAGTCCACACCAGCACAAAAACAATCAATACAAAACTGCATCAACCCAAATGTTCATAACACAGTCTCTAATAGCTTTCATCTTCTATTAGCTTTTGTTTAATTTCAAACTTCCAATTCAGTCAATCCCAAAACTATTTTCAACAGCAAGCAATGTAACTTTACATAAAAAATAAGTGAAGAAAACAAGTTACATACAATGAATCGTAGTACTGCAACATTCATATAAAAGAACGAGAAATAGCTCTACAAGAAAGGAACACCCAAATTCAGATGACTAAACAGTTTCAGATCCACAACTGTTGAATTTAAAAGGAAACTCGAGAGTTGAATAGTCTGGACTGATTTGGAGGAACATTATCCTCACGTTAGTAGATTTTAAATTAGCTCTACTCTATTAGTATTTAGAATACGTGTTTATAAGTATCCATTCTCTTTTATATATGGTTCAATTTATCTCTTGATCGTCTGATCCTGAATCGCTTCCAATCAGCAAAAGCAAATCTCTATCCAATACTAAATATTCACACAGGTCACACTTAAAACATATAGTTTTATCGTTTCCAAGTTTTTAAGTAAACTAAAAGAGCCATCAAAGTAGCAAACAAAAATTTGTCAAATGCAACAATACATTGTCCAACAACCAAAAATGCAATGACTCAAAAAATACCATAGTTCACCAGAACTCCACGAAAGAATAGAACATACCTGCTTCTCTTCAAAGTAATATATTCTCCACAATTGATGCTTTGACATTTTCATATAACGAAACATCTATCAAGTTATATGCTTTATTTACCAAATGAAAATTCTTTTATGAAATTTAGCAAGAGCCATTTTATTAACATGTATATGACAACAGACTATGAGGGGCAATGACAGGAAGACCAGGCTTATATTAGTGCCTCATATAATCTAACTTGGTGCAACAAACCCAACAGCCGAGTCCTTGTTCACATTTCTAATACCAAAAATTAAATATTCGGCTCTTAGCATTTAGAGTTCGAACACATACTGAAATGATGAATGTGCACAAGAAAACGATTACAAGCCAAACTTGATTGGTACAAGTTTCTAGCTTAAACCTTGTCTTTTTCCAAACCAATCGCAAACTTTAACCACCTATTTGTAAGTTGTAACTACCCTCTATCAGTCTTCTACAAATGTCAATGAATTATTGATGGAAAGTTTATGTTCAATATCATGCCTTCATTTCACATGTCAAAACCATTTCAACTTGACTAAACACAACACAATCAGATATCTGGAGGAATTGTAATACTACAACTGGTATGTTATGATAGCCCGCAGAATAGCATATAAGATAGCCTACATGTAAAATGTAGGCAACATAGGGCCTGAGTTAAGCAGTATCATTAACATAGGTAAAACTGAACATCCTTCTTGAAAACACAAAGCAATTAAAAGATCCACTATATGATACAGTAAAATTGTATTAGGGGTGGAATTTTGAAACTGAAAACCGAAAAAAACCGAGCCGAAAACGAAACCGAAACCCGAAAAAACCAAACCGAATTAAGAAAAATCGAACCGAACCAAATTAGTTTGGTTTGGTTTTTGGTTTCGGCCCTTGAAAAACCGAACCGAACCGAAAAACCGAATCTCTCTAAAATGATGTCGTTTTTTGTCTTTATTTTCGTATTAAATATATGATTTGAACAATATGATTTTAGCTTTTATGTTCTATATAATTATATGTTTGTCTTTTCTAATATTTTGCTTTTTATTTTCGTTTTATGTACATATAGAAATGTTTTAGGTGTCGTGTATGCGAAGTATAAAGAGTGGTATATTACCTCTAAAATCGAAGACCTTATTCTTGCGAGGTTTTAGATGACAGACTCTAATATTTAATTTATTTTTCTCTTCTTTATTTAAATTTATGATTTTTAAATTTTAAAATTCGGAATTTATTTGGATGGACTTTAAACTATGGAGTCTATATTTTGTGTTCAATATGAATTAGAAGTTTTAAAATTATGGTTTCATGTGGTGCTAGTGTGGTCAATTCCCAATACTTTCGAAATTATTGAGTATTAAACTTTCAAAGTATCTATTTGGTTTATAAATTGTTGGTTTGTTGAAGAATCATTGCCAAATTTTTTATTGATATATAAATGTGCTTATAAAAACAAGTAATATAAGAAAAAAAAAAGGACCTAAAATACGATAATTTTTTACTAAGCCAAAAGCATACAAATTTTAAGAAAAATTATTTAAAAAAAGAAGAAAAACCAAAAAAAAAACCGAAACCGAACCGAACCACGGTTTGGTTTGGTTTCCAGTTCAAGGTCTCAAAAAATACCGAACTGAACCACAGTTTGGTTTATGGTTTTAGGTGAAAACCGAACCCACTCCTAAATTGTATGAAGTACTAACCTTTACATTCATCAAGTGCATGAGAGTAATGTTTCCTATACAAATTTTACTTTTCGACTGTAAATTTCTCTTATTAGGCAAACCAGATTTCAAAAACGAGATATCGAATGATTTGGGACCAACACTGAAAACTTAGACCTTCCTTCCCCTGGCTAGCTTCTTCTTAATAACCTTACCTAGCTACCTCACCACACCGCATTCTCCCAATAACAACCATCGAGCACTTGTCATGCATGATTAAAACGAAAACCCAGAAACTAAAATGAAAACCCAACAAGACAACCCAGAACCCAGTTTCTAATCTCGATTCTAACCAAAAACCCAACTCGAATTCACTAAAATTGTTTTGGCCACGATCATCAGCAGGGGTAGAGAGACTGTAGCAGTCAATGCTTCTAGGGAATGCGGGGCGTGCCACCTCACGGACGAGGAAAGGAAATGGGGTGCGTCATGTCTTTTGACTTCTTGAACAAGCGGGGGGGGGGGGGAGGGGGGTTACCGGTGCCACCTCGCGAACGAGGAATTTATAAGCACAAGGCAATTCGATACTCACGGTGTCGCGAGCAGAGCAACCAAAGAGAGATCAGCGGTGATCAGAATAGAGTCCGAAGGGGTTCTGAGAAACCTAGGCGGCGGCGTAAACAAAAATAAACATAATCAAAGAAGCAGAGAGTGGTTTTACCTTATCTGATAATCCAGTTTGTTTGATTAGTTGTAATCGTGAGGGTCTGAGAGGGAGGAGACGAAACCAAGAGGGCTGACTGAGACTTCTTTTCTTTGACTGAGAGTTCTGTTCATTGAGAAAGTAGACGAATTAGAGATTGAAAGTAGGAAGAGGAACGACGATGTAAAGATGGGCGAAATCAGTTTGAAGAGAGGAATTAGGTTTTTTGAGATGGGGGTTTGTCTGAAGAGAGAAAGAGTAAATGGGTCAGAAGAGAGTAAATGGTTTTAGTTTTAGAAAATTGGTCTTTTTTTTTTGTCAAAATGGAAGGCGGGATAATTGGCGTCTTCCAACACTGAAAGGACACGGGCGACTGCGAACGCAACTGTAGCATCAAATCAGAAATAAAACCGGTTTCTTGCCACGACACTCACCTGTCGTCGCTATTGATAAAAATGGACGCGACGGCACTAGTTTTCCGTCGCGAATTTTGGGTTATTTTGCCACGGTAAGACGTTGCCGTCGCAAACTGGTATTGATTTAGCGACGGGGTTTTTACCGTCGCTGTGCCGTCGCAAATGTAGGATCAATAGCGACGGCAAATCCGAGCCGTGGCGATTTTCAGTGGCTAACTGAATTCTTTTTTGTAGTGTTAGCAAAATTAATTAGGAAATAATTATTAATTAGAACTCAAACACGAATGAAAATTCTACCACACACCATGTATATTCGCGATCTTTTACTCTCCTAAATCAGGTAAAGAAAAAAAAGAAAAAAAACAGATCGAAGAACATAACAGAAAACAAACCTAATTTTAGGAAAAAAAAACCGTGTAACTATCTAAAGCTTTTCTGTCTAAGAAATATGGAGGAGTTGGAGCCCGGAAATTTGAAGGTATATAGGAAGAGAGACTTGCAGTTTAAGCGTCTCTTTCACCGATCCATTAAAGCATTATTGATCAACTGGTTGACAGCGTCCTCTTTTGGTTTGCCCTCCAAACTTCGATTCACGTTTGTCTCTCTGTCTTCTTGTCGTTGGATTGTTCACTTTCTCACCTCTACACCGACTACGCAGTCGACTCCAATCATCGCCGAGTTCTACCGGGGGATCCACCAAAGTTTCCAGAGTATTCCGGTCATAAATTCCGAACAACGTACAATGACTGGTCCATATATAGTAGAACAGCACATTTTCAAATTGTTCTACAAAAGAGTGCTGCAGTACTGTGGGGCTGTGGGCCTGCTAGCTAGCTAGTTGCAGAGACATCGATCAATCCGATGGATGGGTTGAAAGAAGGTTGGAGGTTCTGAATGACAAACAAGGGAGAGGGCTAGCTCTATGGGGAAGATATTTGAAAGGTAGATTTGAGGATCTCTTAGCTTACCCCATACTGCAAGGAGACTCATAATTGTCACTACCCCAGAATCAGAAATGATGTAGCTAGGGACTATCGGTGGAATGCCTTAGTTTTGTTTTGTTTTCTGTACTCCAGCACTTGTTAGATAGCATTTAGGTTTTAGGGAACTAAGGGAAGTAGCCTTGTGCCATGGGAAAAAAACAAGATAAAAATCAGATCAAATCATTATACACTACTAGCAAAACACTAACTCACACTTACAGTAAAAACAATAAACATAGTAAACTTAAAGGCGAAAGAATAGTTCGCTATGTGCTCAACGCATGTCCCGGCTTATTAAGCTCATAAACACCAGCCCCAGCGCACCGGCTAGCAATGATTATAACATTTCTGGCTCTTCTGCCCAGAGAAGTGAGGCGCTAGCAAATTAATCCAAGGGACCGAGGACCTCGATCACTAGCTGAATAGTGTTACTAGCTACAGCAACTCCAGAGACAAAACGTGCCAAGATGAAGACTGGGGGCTAGGGCTACCATGCAAGTAATATGCTTTTTCGCTTAAGAGACTTGAAAGCTATTCAGCGTTTGCCATACATAATCAGATACATGATAAATTGGACAGCAAACGGATCAAACTGAGATCTCCAAGTCACACCCTCGAGCTGTATATCCTTGTCTTTACTATACTTGCATGTTGCTTTCTTCTGGAAATGATCGAACCACTCATAGTCATATTGTTGAACGGACCACAGGAAAAATTCTGCATACGATAGAGTGTAGATTTTCTTGGGGCACTATGAATTTAAGTGAAAAGATAGCGAAGATGACTGTTCGCAACTAAATGTTTGCAATCATTTGAAGAAGACGTTTCTCTCCTTCAATCTCAGGTCTAAATGGGAAAATATTCAAACCATATTTGTAGTTTTGTACAAAGAAAATATCGACATCAATATTTTATTATCATTATAAATTTATTTATTTTTATTTTTAAGAGATAAAAACTAGAGCAAATGACATCTCACTACCATAGACAGATGCAAAACACAGAAAAACCATCTTTTAACAGATTTAAACAAATAAGGACATATAATCAGGCCCACAGTGCATAGTACCACGTCCTCTCAGCAATTTTTTACGCAAAATATCTAAAAAACCATTATTTTCTAAAATATCTACAAAACTGCCACTGGCTCAAAATACCACTTCTCCACCATTTTCAGATCTGAGAAACACACCGATTCTTCTTCGTCCTCTTCTTCCTCTTCCTTGTCTTCCTCTTCCTCGTCTTCCTCTTCTTCTTCTTCTTCTTCTTCTTCTTCTTCTTCTTCTTCTTCTTCTTCGCCGATCACCGCTCCAACCAAATCGCTAGGAGGCGAGGAAGGGAGGAGGAGCCAAATAATGAAAGGATGAATGTTGACTAAGGCTTCGCCGAATCCAACCAGATCTGATTTGATTATTTTTCGATCTCTACAACTTAGTTTACTCAAAAGATTCTTTGGAATTAAAACCCATATCTTTTGAATTTGATAGCAAAAAGTGATCATTTGTAGCTAATCCGTGCTCATGTTTCGTGCTGCTACTGCGTGTTGCTGCTACTACGTGTGATGTTGGTGTGTGTTGTTGTGTGCTGCTACTGTGTGTGTTGCTGTTGTGTGTTGTTGTGTGTTGCTACTGCGTGCTGCTTTGTGTTGTTACTGCGTGTTGTTGTGTGTTGCTACTGCGTGTTGTTGTTGTGTGTTGTTATGTGCTGCTACTGTGTACTGCTATTACACTAAGTTATTGAAAACCTGATACTGTATTCCACTTACTGAAAAATCTCAAAATGTGAGACTTTTCTCTTCTAAAAACATATTTAATTAGTATAGGGTTAATTTGGTAAATTAAATCATGACATATGACGTGCAGAGAAAAAATTGTCCTTAATTGTTAAAAACTGTCATTATTTGTTTAACAACAACACCAACACAAGTGGATTTATTTGTATTTCAAATCTTTTTTAAGGATATATATGTGATTTGCTATAAAAACTAACCATCGGGTGTTAGTTTCAAAGGATATTTGTCAGTGTATACTAAAACTATGAAAAATGGAATGGTCCAGGAAGAAGTTTGCAATCATTTTCCTTTTCTTTTTTTTTCACTTATTTTTTCGACTATCACTATTAGTAGTGTTAACTGGAGGGGTCTCACTGATCCGTCAACAGTGTTTACATTTAACAGTATGTTATTTACAGCTTAATCTTTTTTTTCGATTACTAATTACATCTTAATCTGCACATGCATAAGTTATGTCAAAAATAGAACTACGTACCACTCAAAACGTGTATCTGTGGACCGCAGAACTACACGTAGGTATGTCCGTATGTGTCTAGTTAAAATCATTTTTGATGGATGTGAAGCCTCACTGAGTTGCCTTGTACTGTTTGGCCGGGGAACATTGAGATTATTATATATATTCAATCGTACAGGTAGCTTCTGGAATGTGGAGGCTTCTGAGTTCTGAGTTCTGACTATCATATACTCAATCAGTAGCTATATATTGAATATGGAGGTGAGAAAAGGCTCATGGACCAAAGAGGAAGATCATCTTCTCAGGAACTACATTGAGAAACATGGTGAGGGAAGATGGCACAAGGTTCCTCTCCAAGCAGGTAATTAGTTCATATGCATGCACTTCTTTCTGTATTAAGCTTAGCTTTAGGTCCCTGAGACTCCTGCATATCTAGATCTCAATCAACTGGTTATATCGTATAACTTATATGTACACAATTATTTAAGCATGCATATATGCTTACAGGCTTGAACAGATGCAGAAAGAGCTGCCGAATGAGGTGGTTGAATTATTTGAAGCCAAACATCAAGAGAGGAGACTTTGAAGAGGATGAAGTCGATCTAATGATCAGGCTTCGGAAGCTTTTGGGAAACAGGCAAGTGTAAATATATATATATATATATATATGACTCTTCAACTAAGGGATCTTTTTTTTTTTACATATATGAGGGATGAGGGATTACACTAACTTTTCGATTATATTTTTGAATCTCCACCATTCAATTTGTTGGTCCTTATATATATATCAATTCTACAAATTTTCAGTCAATTTGGTGATCGTTAAAATGTCCAACAAGATTAAATTAATAAACGAACCAAATCTATATAGTGCTATCGATTTATCCTTGACATATAGGAAACTCCATGAATTACATGCAATCTGAATCTCATTTGATAATAACTACTACTTCTTTCACTCGATCTTTTGCTGCATGCGCTTTTGAAACATGGACACAAAACTGTCTTCGTCCTCCACATTTTCTATTTTATTTTCTAAATGAATAAATTAAAATTTTGGAGTTTACCCATTTCTGTACAAATCGCCAAATAAAGAAGAAGCTAGAAATCCTTAGAAAACTGTCCGGAAAAAAAAATTACAAAACCAAAACAGAAGGGATTCTTTTTAATTCAAATATATATATATATATATATAGACACACACACATGTATATATCTTTTGTGACTTGTGAGTGTAGATATTTGTTGTCTTATTAGTGAAATTGCCCACTTATTGATCGAAGAAGCTTGAATGCTCCCCAACCACATTATCATTCTTGAATATTATTTGACTTGTGTACGTTACCTTTGCGTTGATAATTACAGTCGTAATCGCAAGAAGTTTTTTACAAAAATATAGAATAACAGTTACAATTAATCTTTTGTTAGCAAGAAATGCTCTGTCATGCTCTACTTTTGATGTGTGTGTATACATATGTATATTGTTCAACTAACATTCCATTTTAGTAACTTGTTATATTTATAATATTATTTCTCTTCAATTCATTCGATTTAAATTAATGCATGCCTAAGAATAATATTTTACGCCTTCTGTTCTTAAAGGTGGTCTTTGATTGCTGGACGGCTTCCCGGAAGAACATCAAACGATGTGAAAAACTATTGGAGTGCTCGACGAAGAAAAAACATAAACTTTGGCATCACGAATCATAATTATAAGCCTACAGAAGTAACAAAGACTACAGTAATAAGACCTCGACCACGAACCTTCAACAAAAGTTTGCATTATTTGAATGCTAAAGTTACGACTTCAAATCCTATTGAATTA
This sequence comes from Fragaria iinumae, assembly GCA_009720345.1. Taxonomy (NCBI): domain Eukaryota; kingdom Viridiplantae; phylum Streptophyta; class Magnoliopsida; order Rosales; family Rosaceae; genus Fragaria; species Fragaria iinumae. Next base: position 14,586,049 of record CM019117.1, on the reverse strand, counting down.
GGAAACAGTTCATCGTCAACATCACCACCTATAGAGAATGGAATTGATGACTGGAAAACTCTACTACATGAAGATGTCCTGACAAACTTTTGGGTTAAGGATACAGCCTCAATGTCAAGTATAGGTGTCAATTCTACTGAGCAAGGTTTTGAAATGGACCTGTGGCAGTTTTTACAAGAAGAAACAAGGCAATAAGATTCACAGTTTGGTTCTCTTTAGTATATATTGGTGTAGAGAATAAAACAATTTCAAACTAGTATGTATTGTTAAAGTAGATTATTAGTTGTTGTGAGTCAGTCGTGACTTGGTTAGTTAAGGTCATGAGTTCAAATCTCATAGACATATGTATGGTGTGTGAGTTTTTAATAAAAAAAAAAACTTTAAAAAAAAAAAAATAGATTAGTTGAACAAATCCCATTTCGAACGTCTTTAATGTTTTATTTGGAAAATGTTTATTGAGTTGACGTTTCCATAGTTTTTGCTTAATATATTACTTTATTGGATTTCTATCCATTTCTTAATAGACCTGATGTTATTAGTTCTGAATGTGAACTTCAGGTTTCTGAAAGTTCTTGTACGCACCAAGGTGCATGTGAACCAACAGTCATTAGTCAATCACAATAATTCATTTAATACAGTCAACTAATGATACTAATATCTATATTAACTCTGTTAAAAGTAATTGAAACAAAAAAACCCATCAACATTGTAAAAACATGTAAGACTAGAGTAAATATTTAATGGATAATGAAAAAAAAAATTGCTACAACCATAAATTTTTTTCATTTTTTCTGAAGAAGTGAAGAACAACTCAACCAATTTCATCATCTTCTCTTCCCTCTGATCTGCTCCTAAACAACCAATTGATATCGTAGAAATTTTCCAACTCGATCACTAAACCAATGCACAGATTAATCAAATTCCTTATTTACTTTTTTAACACTTCAGTTTTCCATCAATCACATTCTTAATCTGCTCCCACAAACCCCAATCCCCATTCTTCCCACAACCTCATTTCGATCACTGCATTCTAACTTTCAAGGTATGCAGCTTTAGCTTTTAGCTGTTCAATACTTCAACCCATGGAAACCCAATAGCGTGAAGACCCAAAAAGGTTGCGGCTTCTGAGAGAGACTTCTGATGGTATGAGATCCAAAAACTCTAAACCCAAAACTTGTTTATTCGATTAACACGAATTCTGGCTTTGAGTGGAAATTTTATGGGTCGGCGATGAACTTCGTATTTGGGGAGATGGAGGGTTGAAACTTTAAACGGGGAAAGGATTTGGCTTTTACTACTGTTCAACTTTTGGTATTCGTTTGACTACAAATGACTAGCTAACGTTATGTTAACCTACGTGACTTGACCCCTGGTTCCAGTGCACCATAATGCACTGAATCCGGTCTAGGTTACTTCATCATAGAATTTTATGGTTTATCCCACTTGTGAATGCTTTGCGGCCACACATGCTCCACGTCATCTAATATAAGTTGTCCACGTGTATGGCTTGAAAATTCACCACACATGCGGGGTTGTGTTGAGAATATAGATCCAACATGAGAAGATAAGGACCTTAATAACGTGTTTATAGGGGTTTGGATTAAATATTCCTCCAAAACTAATATTTGGACCTCACATTCAAGTTCTCCACATAATAAGAATCGATTTCACCTAGACTCAGCCGATATAGTCATGAGTTCATTTACATGAATAAGAGAAAAATCCTCAAATTGTACATGAGTTGGTTTTTTCAGAACAACTTGGTCTATTTAGAACTAGTTAGTTTTTCCTTATTCAGCTGGGGCCTATTTAGGGCTTTTGCTGGAGGGGCCTTATTGCATCTTATGCCTTACTTTTCTCATGAGTGGTACCACAAACTATTTGACTCGTCGAAACATACACCAATGAGGTCTCTAGGCGTTAGACAATCTTTACGGTGGTTCTATTTCTGGGTCATGGTATGATATGGGATATTTTATTTTCTTGTTTCTTCTCTAGGATTTTTTTAGTGAATAATGTGATTGCACTTGGCAATTGCTAGTAGTATAGGTTTGTCTGTGTTGCATTTTGTTTTTAGATTAGGTATGGTTGTTTTAACAACATTTTCCTGCGTAGTGGATGTGAACTAAGGTCATTCGTGACCTGCAAGCTTGATCTTGATCTTGATCTTGTAAAATCATTGATTAATGAACGAAGCTTGACTTTGTCTCCCCTCAAACAAAAAGAAAAAGAGAGACCGAGACAATACTCAACATTTCTCTCTAACGTAAAGAAAACAAATTTTTAGCTTATAAATATTTCTTGTTTGAAACTACATTTGTCCCAAACATTTTCATGGTACAGGTCCAAAAATTAACGACTCCTGCGTATTGTCGAGTCACTATGTTGTACCTGAACACAGTATCAGATCGCACCCTGTAAATACAATGCAACCCGCCCCATAAGTGTTGAACGTCTGGGTCCCATGCTTTAAAATTAGCCATGCGATGCTGAAGTGAAATTTAAATTCGAATTCACCGAATGGAGGAAGAGTACGAGGACCAATTACATCATCCATGGATTTACATTGAAAGGTAAGCACTTCGTTGTTAACAATACGGACGAAATACTTTTTTCCCCAAACAATGAAGAAAATAATGCGCTAGGACAAGGAAAAGCAGAAACCTTCAATTAATGTAAAAGTTTGCACGTACTACTGTTTAAGCTAATTCCCCGCCAACGAAAGTTTGATCATTTATTGGTTGCAAATGTCTATCTCAAAGTTCGTACACACATAAGTCTCTGAGAATTTAGGCATGTCAGTCATCATCAATTTTAAGTCCAAGCCTATACATTGCTAAATATTTAGCTAGAGAACTACACAAAAAATATATATTCATATATATAAATATATAGACACACATAGGGGATTAGAAGATGACTACATACACACAGGGGATTAGAAGAGGACTAGGTATTGCAATCAGTCAGACGTCCTTAAAGTGCAGACGTCCTTTATTTTATTACAATCAGGAGTTAACGATGACGATTATTAATTCTCTTGCTGGATGGAGACGATGCCACGATCTTGAGCTTGTTTTTGCTAGTGGAGTTGTCGGCCTAAATTTTTAGGCTCACCTAATTCCCTACACCTAAATTTCACCTGATGTCTTTGAAAATATAGTAGCTAGTGTCGTAAATATATATAATTTTGTCTTTAATAGAAAAAGTGAGGAATTAAACTGAAAACACGAATTAAGATTAGCAGGAGAAATTCTTTGATATTATGGGCGATACAAGAGGATAAAATTAGACCCTTATCAGCAATAACGCACTCGCACATGGTATACTCTAACTGCTTTTCTCCTCTGATAATTACTTGATTCGTGTCCCCTTCTCAATTAAGTGGCAATGAACTGATGTCAATCACTGGGTGGACAGGGTGGTTGTCAGGTTGATTTGCTTTGTAAACATGTATGAAGCTATATATGCTTTGCTGTTTCTGCATAATTTAGTAAATTTATTAGGACCAATTTATATATTTACCAGCTAAGAACAAGCTTTGATTAGATTGATTCAAGTTTGATAAAACTGCCGACAATGCATTTAGGGTAATTTCATTAACAACACTTAATCTTTACAGTAAGTTCATATCTTTACAGTAAGTTCATACTGTGGACAGCAGAAATGCACGTAGCAGATAACGTCTCGTTAATTTGCCTCGTACCGTTTCAGTACCATCGAGATTTATTATACACATTCAAACGTTCAGGTGGCTTCAGGAATCTGGAAGCTTCTAAGTTCTGAGTATCATATCATAATATGGATATATAGCTACTGCTTACTGATATGAAGGTGATCGAGTAGGTGACAAATGGTGCATGGACAAAAGTGGAAGATTATATTCTCTGGAACTACGTTCCAAACATGAAGATGAAGAATAATGGAAGATGGCACAAGATTCCTCTCCAAGCAGCTTATTGTCATAGCAGAATTTTCCATATACTTATCCTCATTCCTCTCCAAGAACTGCCGATCGGTGCCGCCGGAGTTGATTTGCTCCGGCGTCTGCACTTTAACATAGTTGCGGAAGTCCGCTCTCGAACGGCTCTCTACACACACTCACTAACAGTACAGTGAGGTACTTGAAGACTTTGAAGAAGATGAAGTCGATCTTTACGGTTTCTATTGAGCCACCCAGCCAACCCGTACAGTCAAAACGTGTACTGATATAGACTGCTAATAAACATTTGCACACACTCACTAACAGTACAGTGAGGTAGTTGAAGACTTTGAAGAAGATGAAGTCGATCTTTACGGTTTCTACTGAGCCACCCAGACAACCCGTACAGTCAAAACGTGTACTGATATAGACTGCTAATAAACATTTGGTTTTGAAAGGTAACAGCAACACAAGCAGCTACATATCTACCTTCGATCTATCATTGGAGCTATTAGCACAAACACGATGGCCGATGGCGATCAAGAACTATCAATTCCAGCAGAGTCTAACAGTGCATGCATGTAAACTATCGGCAAAGAAAAAGAGATTGGATAATGACCTTCGCCTATTAACGTACGAAATGCCGAGCTCTCATATTTATACACCTCAAAACTTGACAAACCAGAATCCATATATCTCTTTATTAACTAGTCGAGTCTAATTTTTTCTTTTGGTGATAAGTAATTAAGCATAAGAGTTTGTCCTCATGTATTGAAGAAGGAGAAAGATTTAGTCTAGTAGGGCTTGGTCATGCTACAGATCTATGATCAATGCATTGGTCCCAAAGCATATATCACCCAGATTTTTAACTCTTTCGTTTCTTTCCGTCTCTTTTTCTAGTCTTGGAATTGAATTTAAGCATGCTCTTTCATTGGTTAACTTAAGCATCTTTGATCATCAAATTGGATTCAACTTATTGTTGTTTTCAAGTTCCATTTCGTGCCACCTAGCTAGCTAGCTTCCGTTCTCTGATTAGTTTTTCTCTTTGCGTGGATACCACAGATGCACGTAGATCTCCAGGACTTGTTGTAGCTAGCATGTGTGAATCTATTCATGTAGTGTCTGATTCTTTTCTATGGAGTCAGACTTCGTCATTTTGCGATCTTCTGCAAGCTGTGCGTACTGTATAACTGATATTCTGCTAGGCTATAGCTAGGTGTCTCGCATATACCAGACCACGTTGTGTTTCCATTTTCCCTTCCATCAAAACAATCAAGTCCCTGGAAAGATTTGGAGCATGAAGCAATAATACATGGAATCTTTCATATGGTAGAAAGATCTCATGCTAAAAATTAAGTCTTCATGGTCGACGTCTGATCTTTAGCGCTACTGATATATAGAATATATATTTATGATTACACAAAATAAAAACTTGCGTCACCACGATAATAGTAAACTGTATACTACGTCACTCCTGTAAACGTATATACATTTATAAGAAAATTAAAAATGGTACAATTAAGATCACCAGAAAAACCTAAAATTATTTAAGTTCTAAATCTATGTTACATAATCCGTTATAAGATCCATATATAATATGCTATTTTGAAGCAGACGAAGAGACAAATCACACTGATATTTGGGGACAATTGTTTTACAAAATAAAGTACATAGTCAAAATCTGCATTTGAAGTTTTCATATGAGTTCTTTTTATCCAACAAAATCCCAAAGCTTTTACGGTTTGTTTAAGACTTGGTTCACCAAAGGTTTAAATTTCGGTTTTATGGAAACTAGTACTTCAAATTTGTGAAAATTCAATATGTCTGATGAAAATTTCAGTATCAATTGATCAATATTAGTTTCCAAGATCAATAATAGTTTCCAAAATACGTATAGTTACGAAGATATTTGACTATTGCTCAAATATAGGTAACGTCAATACTAAATTAGAAAAATTTCTTCAGAATTTTCAATAGTTGGAAAAAAAAAAAAAAAAACCATTGGTGAAACTTATGAGCCTTCTTTGTATATTCATTCTATTATTCTGTAATTAATAGGGGTGGGCATAAAAAACCATAATCCCCAACCCATCTCGAGCCAGTCCCGAAATTTGCCAGGACAAGACGATATTTAAATCTCAAAACGTTAGTTTCGTCCCGTCTCGTTCCGTTTCTATATAACGGGACAAGACACGGGACGGATAATTCAATTCTCATTTAGGCCCGTCCCGATTATTTTAAGGATTGATTTTTTTATTGATTAAGATGCGATTTGAGCCTTTCATTTAAGTGTTTTGATATTAGCTCTTTGTTTCTTTAAGTTACTAGGTTGTCTCCAATTCAATAACAGTGATGTTTAATACTTTAATTTGTTAATTGTTGTAGACTCTCTTCTTGCATCCTAATAATGATGACATGTTTAGAGAAAGTAAGCAATATAAACTTTCTTATTACACCGTGTTGTATTTGTAAATATGTTACAAGTATTTGTTAATACATAATAGAGTAGAGAACACTATAAAACTATGGAACTCTTTCTTTTAATTACAAGTTTATTTTCAATTTTTTTTTTATCCAGGACTGGGCACGTCCCATCCTGTCCCGACCGGGATAAGGCTCGGGTGTCAGGACCCACCACGGATTTTACCCTGAAACCCGAGGTAAATCCTGCGGGGTCCACATTCAAGGAAAATTTACCGAAAATTCAGCTAAACCTTCCTTGAAAATGGACAACCCTTACCTGAAAAATTCAACTTGATACTTTTATATCCAAACATCCATCCTCAACACCTTGAGCCTTCCTGCTCCCCAAGTTCATCACATCTCCCAAAAAATCAATTACTCAACTAAAATAATCCCACAACCAACAATACTCAAAATAAATTCACGAACTGGTTATCAGAGCATATCTAATAACTAAAGAATAACAATGAATAAAGATTAAGCGAAAGCAGCCGCTGGCTATGCCTCGACTCCATGTACGCTCGACCTCATTTAAACTTATCCTGCATACTGGGCATTTAAAACCAAAGGGCCCAAGGGAAAGTAATTTAAAAACGTTAGAGTGAGTGGACAAAAATAAAATAAATAATTTAACAAATACGTAACTTAAATACTTTCCCATGTTTCAACTTTAAAACTTGGTTGTACGCAACTATAAACGTCCTTGAAACTTTAAATCCAAAATCACTTAATAATAGATAAACTAGCCTCGCTGGTTAAATAAAACAGAAATCTCAAAATGAGGGATAAACTAGCCCCGCTGGTTAATCAATTATAACTGAGAAAAATAAATAAGGGAAAGAGTTATCACCATATAAAAGGAGCCTCCCAGGCTCGGGTCGGTGCCTCTCAGGCTATAATAGCGTCCCACGCTAAGCGCTTTACTCTCATATGATGAGGACCGCTGGTAAGAATATGATAGCGTCCCACGCTAAGCGCTCTACTCACATATGATGAGGACCGCTATATAATGGCTAGCTAACAGTATATATATATATATATATATATATATATATATATATATATATATATATATATACACCGATCAGTTGTCTCCCAAGCGATAATAGCATCCCACGCTAAGCGCTTTACTCTCATATGATGAGGACCACTGGTAAGACTATAATAGCGTCCCACGTTAAGCGCTCTACTCACATATGATGTGGACCGCTAAACAATGGCTAGCTAGCAATAATCAATATAAACGACCTTATATTATGGTGAGTAAAAACATACGAAGACACTTAAATCCACTAATCTTCCCCAAGATCATACGAATGGTACGGTTCCCAACCGTACTTGAAAATCATCATAAAAAATTATAATAAAACTCAATGACGTGTCTCACACGTCAAAATATTCTCAAACTTATAAATATAAGCGAGATTTCGATATCAAATATAAATCATAAATAATATTATCTTCACTCGAAAATTCTCGCTAAAATATTTTCCAAGTCAAAATCATTATATTATGATGGAGGACTACCGAAAATCTCATTTTCGGTAATCATTTAAAAATCCCAAAACCATCAAAATAAAACTGATATTATTTAAATCCATTGAACTCCGTACAATTCCCAACTGTACCTGAAAATATTGCGTAACAAAATAAATCACTTGACATGTCCCACATGTCAAATAAAATGCTCAAGAGAGTTCCCGAAAAATAAATGAAACTCATTACTCCAAGAAAATATTAAATCTCCAATATGCCTTTGAAAATTAAATAAACTCTAGTGCATGCATGACATTCAAATCAAAGGTCCACTCACAGTATACGGTTATGTCTGCCGTCGATCCGAGGTCTCTCAACACGATCATCCTCACGTCCTGAACAATAAATAATTATTAAGCCTCTAAACTAGGATAATTCTTTAATAAAATTTCCGAAATAAAATGAAGTCTATAATTTCATCTCTCTTGCTCAACTTCTCCACTTTTAATCTAACAAGGCTCACAATATTCCGCAATTACCGTAAGCCATAATTTAACCTTTTTAGAATTTTAAACTTGTTAAACCAACTGCCGAAATTCCAATCTAATAACCGCCACAATTCTTAACCATAGAAAAATCTCAAATCTTATCAAAACTCCTCCAAAAATTCCAAACTACACTTCATTAAACTCCTCTCAAGAAAACAAACCCAGAAACATGAAAAACTGCCCCTAAGGGGCGGCGGCCGGCAGCCGTACTCCGGCGACCTCCAATGCTTCTCAAATTTTAGCACAACACTCCTCTCAACCCGCACTACAACTTCCTTAACTAGCACAAAGTCCAATTCTAAGCCTAACTAGGCTAATCGAATTAAAATCCAAATGAAGCCCTAGAACTTTCAATTATACATTTCACTCTAACAAGATCGAATTTAGCCAATTCCTTTTGAGGGATTACTCACCTTGATGAGGGCTACAAGATGAGCCAAAAATCCCGACCTATGGTGGCCGGAGGAGAGAACTCCGGTGAAGAGGCCGTCGGCGTTTCCGGCGGATTTTCTCCTCTCCGGCGGCACTACCGGCTCGGACACTAGGCCGGGGAGAGAGAGTAGGTGGTGGGGGTCCGAACGGGACCGGTCCGGCGGCGGGCGATAGTGGTGAAGCCGGCGGGTCGGGGAAAGAGGGAGAGAGAAAGAGAAAAGGGGGGGGGGGAGTGTTAGGCTGCTCCCACCCAGTCCACTTAAAATCTCCAAAATAAAAAACCCACTAAATTTTTACCCTTTTTTATCAACTCAAAATTTACCCTTTTAGTTGATAACTTTTGCATGCTAACTCCGATTTTAACGTATAGCATGTCTACGAATTCGTATTAATGTCCTCTACAACTTTCATGAAGAAAGTTTTCCCAGAATAATTTTCTTACAAAAAGTCAACCTTAGGGTCCTTAAGAGTAAACGGTTACTCATCACGGTAAAAGACCAAAGTAATACCAAAGGTAAATAACAGTGAAATAACTTAAGAACCAGAGTGTGACATCGGGTGTGATGAAATCTAAAAAACGTAAAACCCGTCCCGTCCTGTCCCGATTTCAATATCCGGGACAGGCCGTGGGATTTGTTTTATCCCGTCCCTTGCCCAACCGTAGTAATTAAGTCAGAAAATCAAGAGTTTGTCTCGAAATATCCTTGCATTGCATTTGAGCCTTTAAGGGTGGGGACTCGACAGCAACAAGCTAACTTCCACATGCAATTGATCGAAATTGTTCTTGAGCCTTGTTCTTTAATTAGTTCATATTTGTAGCACTATGCATGGATCGAAGTGACATGCATTCAGTCGAATTTTGTCTACGAAAACTACTTGAACTAGCTACTGTACTGATGTATGTTGCATCTGTTGAAAGTAGAACAAAATCAAATTGATTGACAAGACCTTTAAAGAACCGTGGAAGGCTCATCTTCATGTCCCTCTTTTCTCTTTCGTAAAGTAATGACCGTAAATTCAAACTACATTTCACTATTCGTGGATAGCAGAAATGCACGTTGCATGGTCTTAGGATACGTACATGTTTTCGAAACCCTATATATTAATTTGCTTCGGTTCTTAGTCAGCATACAGTGAAATCAGCTTAATTTTCATGGAGGGTTTCGGTGTGAGAAAAGGTGCATGGACTAAAGAGGAAGATGAGCTTCTGAAACAGTTCATCGAAATCCATGGAGAAGGCAAATGGCATCATGTTCCTCTCAAATCAGGTAGTTAATCTAAAATTACGTACATGCTCTCACTTGAAAGTTTAGACTGCTGCTTATATGTATGTTTACGTCTGTGCTTGCAGGCTTAAACAGATGCAGGAAGAGCTGTAGACTGAGGTGGCTGAATTATTTGAAGCCGAATATCAAGAGAGGAGAGTTTGCATTGGATGAAGTTGATTTGATCATCAGGCTTCATAAGCTTCTAGGAAACAGGTAATTAGAGCATCTGATATTTTCGTTTCTGCTTAATTTCTCAGTCACTGCTCTCTCAGGTAAAGCATGCCTTATTTCTTCTGGAATTCCAAAGCTAACTATATATATTTACAGATGTTTTCCTTGAATAATAAATATCTAGGGTGGTCTTTTCTGCTAGTTTTACGCTTTTAATTAGCCCATCCTCCTTTCACATCATGCGTATATTCATTCATACCCACTTACTTTCAGTGTAGGGAACTCCTTTAGCTGAAGTATTGGTGCTTATTCTTGCCTGATGGCTACGGCTTATTCTTGCCTAGCTAGCTATCCATGAATTAAACATCAAAATGTCTACATATATAGCCTTTTAACAAAATTTCTTTGAACTAAAAAGATTCTTTAATAATTTCATGACTAACAGATGTTTAGGTCCTAATTGAAGTATATATGTATATCAGGGCCTTCAAACGAGGGATCCTTTTTTTGTTTATTTTTAGGGATGGATCATTTGACGAACTTTTCGATCTCAAAATCAAATCTCCACCGTTCAGTTCGTTGGGTTATATGAGTAGATCATTTCTACAAATTTTTAAAAAATTTGGTGATCGTTAAGTCATCCAAATGAGAGATTTATTTTTAATAATCTTGAACGGTGTAGGTTTGTCGTAAGTGTTAAGTTTTTTGTTTTAATCTCAGTTATCCAAGCCCATTAAAAAACAGATCTAATAGTGTGGACCTATCTCTAAAAGTGACAAAAAATAGGAATCCCTGGTTGGAATGGCTATATATATATATATATATATATATATATATATATATATATATATATATATATATATATGTATGACATACGTTAATATATTGTAGAAATTGCCTTGCATCTGTTAAGTCTCTGATGTGTTTCTTTTCTTTATGGACATAAGGTGGTCTTTAATTGCCGGAAGATTGCCAGGAAGAACTGCCAATGATGTGAAGAACTATTGGAATACTTATCAAAGGAAAAAGGATCAAAAGACGAATTCATACGCAAAGAAACTGAAAGTTAAACCCCGAGAAAATACAATAGCTTACACAATTGTAAGACCTCGACCACGAACCTTCATCAAAAGGTTCAATTGTACAGAGAGATACGCAAATATAGAGCATAATCATTCAGAAGTGAGTTATACCAGTTCTTTACCAACAGAACCACCACAGACTCTACAATTAGAAAATGTAACTGATTGGTGGAAAGATTTCTCAGAAGATAGTACAGAGAGCATTGATAGAACAATGTGTTCTGGTCTTGGTTTAGAGGATCATGACTTCTTCACAAACTTTTGGGTTGAAGATATGGTACTATCGGCAAGCAATGATCTAGTCAACATCTCCTACGTATGACTTCTTTAAGTCTTCCTGGTGCATATTAGTAGTTGGTCTTCTTGATTTTTTTTTTTTCTCTTTATTTGGTTTCTCGTATGTATCTGGTTGTGCACTAGCTACTAGTAGGTTTCTATTGTATTTTGCTTAAATAAGAGATTGCACAAATACGTACGTAGGTGGAGTAATATATATGGTTTTGCAGCTGAGGAGTTTATATTATACGTCGATCTTCAGTGCGCAGAAGTCTAATTCATACAATACACGATGTAATCGATCTTCAAGAACCTCGAGACAAATATATGATTCAGTTAGGGCATGCATGTAGGTCAGTGCAGTTGGGTTCAATATGTTGAGATTGGTGTTCATTCTCATGCAACTAGAAACCATGCAAAAGGTGATGCATCAAATATAGACATGGGTGAATAGCTAGCTATGCCATAGCTAGGAACAAAACTTTAAATGATGTTTGTGGAAATTGAAAGCTATGGAAAGTCTTCTATGGTGTGCTTGCAGCAAATTGAATAGGTGGGAAGAAAAAACCTTGGCTTTTTCACATGGTACGATTGTTCCCTATAAATAGGCTGCATAGAAACTCATTTCAAGCATGCAAGCAAGTTTGCATCAAGTAAGCATCGGACAAGCAATAGAGAGCTTGTGGGTTGTGCATGAGAGTGAGAGAAAAAAGGTGCTAAGAGGGAAATTCTCTTAGGTGAGATATAGTGTTTTTGGGTATTCTATGAGTGAGGGTTGTACAAGGGTTTTGAGATTTGGGTTATGAGATTTATGTCACGCCCCGGTTCTTAAGTTATTTTACGGTTAATTACTTTGGTAATATTTTAGTCTTTTACCGTTTTAAGTAACCGTTTACTATTTAAGACTCCAAAGTTGACTTTTTTCTTCCTCTTAGAATTTGGGAAAACTTTCTTCATGAAAGTCGTAGAGGATGTTATTACGAGTTCGTACAAATGCTATGCGTTCAAATCGGAGTTAACATGGAAGAGTTATCAATTAAAAATGTATGTTTTATTTGGGTATTATTTTGGAGTGTTAAATTTTGGAGTTGGGTTATGTTTATTTACTTGGACCGGGACCTTGTTTTTGGTCAAAGCCCAAAACTCTCTCTCTCTCTCTCTCCTCGCACCCGCTCCCGATACCTCTCCCGCTGCCAAAACTTTCCGGCCGCCGTTCGCCGCCGTCCGGCTGCCCTAGACCGCCGCGCCGGTCCCGTTCGACCCATCATCCTCTCCTCTTCATTTCTGGGTAGGTGACCGAGCCCCTAGCGCCGTCGAGAAGCCGCAGCCGAGCCCAGAAGTTCCGACTACCCAGAACTTCCCGTCGCCAGAACTCTCTCCTCCGGCCGCCATAACTAGCGCTCTTTGGCTCAAAAGAAAGCTCTCCTCTAGTGCCTTCATCCCTCTAAAGGATTCGCTCCCTCTTGAGCTAGGTAAGGAGAAATCGGTGTTTGAAATTCTAGGGCTTATTAGGTGTTTTCGTTCGATTGGCATAGTTAGGCTTGAAATTGATGTTTGTGCTAGTTAGGAAAGTTGTAGAGGAGATTGAGAGGAAGATGCTGTTAAAATTTGGTAGCTATTGCAGGTCGCCGGAGCCGCCGCCGGCACCACCGCTGTTTTGGGAAATTTTATGGTTTTTGATGTAGAATATTAAGGGAATGTTAATGATGTGAATTTAGGAATTTTTGGAGGAATTTTGGATAGGTTTCGGATTTTTCAAAGTTTGGTATTTTAACCATTAATTTGGATAAAATCCGGCCGTTAGATTATTGTTGTTTCGGCCGTAGAAGGTGGATTTAAAGCCGCCGGTATTTGTGGTGAAGTTTGGACGATATCAATTTTAAGATTTGCAAAGTTGGGCAAGAATGAGAGGTAGATAAAGCCACATTTAATTTTGCCTATTTTTATATAAGCGTTGGTATATAGTTGAGGATTTAATTATGTTCTTGGATCAGGACGTGAGGAAACTCGAGCAGAAGAGGCTTCGGACCGACTTCAGGCTTAGGCCTAATTTGTGAGTGGACTTTTGGTTTAAATAATGTGCATGCAATTGTTTATTTGGTTGGACCATTAGACGTCATTTTTATTTGACGATTTTACTCATTGTGGTGAGTTACCGAAAATAGGATTTTCGGTAAATTATAATATATTTTTAAGGAGAGTATGTATATAAATGCTAGATAGCGATATGTGTATGTCCACCTTAATGACATAGTATATAACTGCATTATGGTGTGATGTGAGCGTTGGACGCAAGCGTAGTAGCCTTATATGAGTGTTTAATTCATATAAGGGGTATGGGCAGATATTTATACACCCGTCTGTCCACCTTAATGACGTAGTGTATCACCGCATTAAGGCGTGACGTGAGCGTTGGACGCAAGCGTAGTAGCCATATATAGATTATTATTAATTTATATAGGAAGTATGAACGAGTGTAAATATATATATATATATATATATATATATATATATATATATATATATATATATATATTTTAGCCTGAGAGGCTGTATTTTATTAAGTTTTGGAGACTAGCCGAAGCTAGTCAGATACTTGACAGTTTTTAAGCTGTCGCATGCAGCATAATTTTTATGGAAATTAAATTGGGAAAGCATAAATGTTAATAAATATTTTCTTTATTTATTTTTGTCCACTCACTCTAATTATTGCGAATGTTTTTCCCCTGGGCTCTTCGTTTTAAAAATGCCCAGTCTGCAGAGTTCAGGTTAGTATGAGTAGGAGACGACGAGGCATAGTTACTCATTTCTCAGCCACCTTTCACCAGTAGGTTACATGTTTAACCTACTAGGGTATTTTCCTGCTCCTCTAGTGTATAGTAGCTCTGAATACTCTTTGGGGTTTATCGTATAATTTTTCTGGTGGTGTGCTAAGACTTTTGTTGTATTTTAGAATATACGAAGTTTGTAATTATATTCTCACTTTCGTATAATTTTGGGTTGATTTGGAGGATACTCAATAATATTTAGGAAAGTAACATTTTAGTTTTCTAGGTTAGGGTTGTCCATTTTCAAGGGAGGTTTGCTTATCAGTAAATTTTCCTTGGAGGTGGTCCCCGTAAGACTTACTTCGGGTTTCAGGGTGAAATTCGGGGTGGGTCTTAACAGTTGGTATCAGAGCTTTAGGTTTCATTTCCTGCCTCCTTGGTACTACCATATTTGCCTAAGAAGCACGTAGTTCCTATAGAGTGGTGATCCGACCGCGGCGGATTCACTAGCATTTTATGCTTTGGGTGATATATGTTATTGGGTATGTGTGATAGTTCTATTAGTCTTGTGTACAGACTTTTTCTTTTGGTCAGCAGCAGTTTTCTGGGTGCTTTGAGTGTGGTAGTCTGGACCATTTCAAGAGAGATCGTCCCTTATTGACTCAGAGGACCACCCCCAGTCCTACTCAGCCAACCGGTCAGTCTGCAGCCAGAGGCTCCAGTACTGGTACTCATGGCAGTTCAACAGCCAGAGGTGGCTCTCAGCAGGGTAGTGGTCAACATGGACGTCCCATGACTCATGCTATGACTCAGCAGGAGAGTCGTACTTCTCCAGATGTCATCATTGGTACGTTATTAATTTCTGGCCAGCCAGCTTTTATTTTAATTGACCCCGGAGCCACGCATTCATTTATGTCTAGTAGATTTTCCCTCCATGCGAATGTGCCATCATCGTCTCTTCCAGGCGAGTGGCATGTGTCTCTACCCTCCGGTGAGGTGATGAGAATAAATTGAGTGTTTAGTGATTGTGAAGTATTGGTGGAAGGGACTAAGTTTAAGGCAGATCTAATCCCTTTAGATATTGTGGAGTTTGATGTGATCTTGGGAATAGACTTTTTAGAGGCTTATAGAGCTATGGTAGATTGTTTCCGAAAAGAAGTGGTGCTTCGAAGTCCAGATGGATTTGAGGTTGCATTTCAAGGAGAAAGAGATGTTATTTCGAGTTGTTTGATATCAGCTATTACTGCTAGGAAATTGTTAAATAAAGGCTATCAGGCATACTTAGCTCACATTGTGGATACAAGTATGGGAGTGATGGGAGTAGAGGATATTCCTGTAGTAAGAGAGTTTCCAGATGTTTTTCCCGAGGAGTTGGCTGGTTTACCTCATGTAAGGGAGATAGATTTTTCTATCGAGTTACTTCCCGAAACTATGCCTATCTCACAGACACCTTACAAAATGACTCTAGTAGAATTGAAGGAGTTGAAGACTCAACTGCAGGAGTTGGTAGATAAGGGTTTTATTCGGCCTAGCAGGTCTCTATGGGGTGCTCCAGTGTTGTTTGTTAAGAAGAAAGATGGCACCATGAGACTATGCCTTGATTATAGGAAGCTAAATCAAGTCACGGTGAAGAATAAATATCCGTTACTCCGTATTGATGATATATTTGATCAGTTAAAGGGTGCTTCTGTTTCTCAAAAATTGACTTGAGATCTGGTTATCATCAGTCGCGGATCCGAGAGAATGACATAACCAAGACTGCTTTTCGATCACGCTATGGTCATTATGAGTTTGTGGTCATGCCTTTTGGACTTACTAATACACCAGCTGCGTTCATGGATCTCATGAATAGGGTGTTTAGTCCATATCTTGACCGCTTCGTGATCGTATTCATAGATGACATTTTGGTTTACTCGAGAAGTAAGAAGAAGCACGCCAAACATCTAAGAATGATATTGCGGACTTTGAGAAATGCTCAGTTGTATGCCAAGTTCAACAAGTGTGAATTTTGGCTGGATAAAGTGGGGTTCTTGGGTCCTGTAGTTTCGGCTGAAGGTGTTAATGTGGATCCCCAAAAGGTGGAAGCAGTGTCAAATTGGAGAAGACCCACCACTATGGCGGAGATTCGTAGTTTCTTGGGATTAGCAGGCTATTATCGACGCTTTATGCAAGACTTTTCAAAGATTGCTGCTCCACTTACAAGATTGACCAAGAAGGGAGTTAAATTCGAATGGTCAGATCAGTGTGAACAAAGTTGTCAAGAATTAAAGAATCGCCTGACTAGTGCTCCTGTTTTAGCACTTCCAGATGATAGTGGGGAGTATGTGGTTTATTGGGATACTTCTAAACGAGGTTTAGGCAGGGTATTGATGCAGCATGATCGAGTTATTGCCTACGCTTCTAGGCAATTAAAGCAGCATGAGGTGAATTATCTCACACATGATTTAGAGCTTGCAGCAATAGGTTTTACTCTCAAGTTGTGGATACACTATCTTTATGAAGCCAAGTGTCAGATTTTTACCGATCACAAGAGTCTTCGATATGTGTTCACTCAAAAAGAGTTAAATATGAGGCAGAGAAGGTGGATGGAATTAATCAATGATTATGATTGCACTATTGAGTATCATCCTGGAAAAGCTAATGTGGTAGCTGACGCTCTTAGTCGAAATCCCACCATATCTTTGTCTCACCTGAGGATGGTTAGAGTTCCACTTCTTTTTGAGTTGCAAGCTACAAGAGTAGATTTAGCGGTGGATGAAGTGGGTGCCTTGGTAGCTAGTTTCCATGTGAGGCCAATTTTTGTTGATAAAGTGCGGGAGACACAGTATCATGATCCTTCCATTATTCGGTTGATTGAAATAGCAGCGAATGGAGCCGCCGTGGATTTTTCGGTAAGAAGAGATGGAACTTTATTGTTCAAAAATAGACTTTGTGTTCCAAAGAGAAATGAAGAGTTAAAGATAGAGATAATGGAGGAAGCTCATAGTTCTGCATATGCTGCTCATCCGGGTAGTATTAAAATGTATCGGACTTTGAAGGATTATTATTGGTGTCCAAACATGAAGAGGGAAATGACAGCTTTTGTAAGTAGGTGTTTGATCTGTTAGCAAGTGAAAGCTGAAAGGCAGAAACGTTCAGGATTGCTTGAGCCATTGCCTATTCCAGTGTGGAAGTGAGACCATATCACCATGGATTTTGTTTTCAGTTTACCTCGTACCCGTGAGGGGCATGACGGTATTTGGGTGATTGTGGATAGACTCACCAAATCTGCACATTTCTTGCCGGTGGGAAAAAAGTATACACTGGATAAATTGGCTGAACTTTATGTGAATGAGATTGTGAGACTTCATGGTGTACCAGAATCAATAGTGTCGGATCGGGATCCTAGATTCGCTTCTAAATTCTGGGGAGCTCTTCAGGCAGCTTTAGGTACCCGACTACACTTCAGCATTGCTTTTCATCCTCAGACTAATGGGCAATCAGAGAGGACTATTCAGACTTTGGAGGATATGTTGAGATCTTGTGCCATGCAGCTCAGGAGGAGTTGGGATAAGAACCTATCTTTGATGGAGTTTGCTTATAATAACAGCTACCATTCTAGTATTGGTATGGCTCCCTTTGAGGCACTTTATGGGAAACAGTGTCGTACACCTTTATGTTGGAATGAAGTAGGAGAAAAAGAATTTTGTGGTCCTGAGTTAATCCATGATACTAATGAGAAGATTAAAGTGGTCAGAGATAGACTCAAGGCCGCTCAAAGTAGGCAGAAGAGTTATGCAGATGTCCGCAGGAAGGATCTTGAGTTTCAAGTGGGTGATTGGTTGTTCTTGAAACTATCTCCTTGGAAAGTGATAGTACATTTTGGTAAGCGTGGGAAGCTTAGTCCGAGGTATATTGAGCCTTATGAGATAATAGAGCGAGTTGGCTCACTTGCTTATCGGTTACTTTTGCCTCCAGAATTGTCCAGGATACATAATGTGTTTCATGTATCCATGTTTCGCAAGTATATGGCCGATCCCTCTCATGTGTTGCAAGAGCAGCCAATTAGTTTGACGAGAGATTTGACCTATGAAGAGGAACCGGTTCAGATTCTTGACCGAAAGGAGCAAGTACTGAGGAACAAGACAATTCCACTTGTCAAGGTGCTTTGGAGAAGTCATCAAGTAGAGGAAGCTACTTGAGAATCGGAGGAACAAATGACGCAGCAGTATCCCTACATTTTTGTTTGACAGTTATGTTAATTTCGAGGACGAAATTTTTATAAGGAGGGGAGAATTGTCACGCCGCGGTTCTTAAGTTATTTTACGGTTAATTACTTTAGTAATATTTTAGTCTTTTACCATTTTAAGTAACCGTTTACTATTTAAGACTCCAAAGTTGACTTTTTTCTTCCGTTTAGAATTTGGGAAAACTTTCTTCATGAAAGTCGTAGAGGATGTTATTACGAGTTCGTAGACATGCTAGGTGTTAAAATCGGAGTTAGCATGGAAAAGTTATCAACTAAAACTGTAAGTTTTATTGGGGTATTATTTTGGGGTGTTAATTTTGGAATTGGGTTATGTTTATTTACTTGGACCGGGCCCTTGTTTTTGGTCAAAGCCCAAAACTCTCTCTCTCTCTCTCTCTCTCTCTCTCCCGATACCTCTCCAGCTGCCGAAACTTTCCAGCCGCCGTTCGCCGACGTTCGGCCGCGCCGGTCCCGTTCGACCCACCATCCTCTCCTCTTCATTTCTGGGTAGGTGACCAAGCCCCTAGCGCCGCCGAGAAGCCGCAGCCGAGCCCGGAAGTTCCGACTGCTCGGAACTTCCCGTCGCTGGAACTCTCTCCTCCGGCCGCCATAACTAGCGATCCTTGGCTCAAAAGGAAGCTCTCCTCCTGTGCGTTCATCCCTCCAAAGGATTCGCTCCCTCTTGAGCTAGGTAAGAAGAAATCGGTGTTTGAAATTCTAGGGCTTATTAGGTGTTTTCGTTCGATTGGCATAGTTAGGCTTGGAATTGATGTTTGTGCTAGTTAGGAAAGTTGTAGAGGAGATTGAGAGGAAGATGCTGTTAAAATTTGGTAGCTATTGCAGGTCGCCGGCGCCGCCGCCGCTGTTTTGGGAAATTTTATGGTTTTTGATGTAGAATATTAAGGGAATGTTAATGATGTGAATTTAGGAATTTTTGGAGGAATTTTGGATAGGTTTGGGATTTTTCGAAGTTTGGTATTTTAACCATTAATTTGGATAGAATCCGGCCGTTAGATTATTGTTGTTTCGGCCGTAGAGGGTGGATTTAAGGCAGCCGGTATTTGTGGTGAAGTTTGGACGATATCAATTTTAAGATGTGCAAAGTTGGGCAAGAATGAGAGTAGATAAGTCCACATTTAATTTTGTCTATTTTTAAATAAGCGTTGTTATATAGTTGAGGATTTAATTATGTTCTTGGATCAGGACGTGAGGAAACTCGAGCAGAAGAGGCTTCGGACCGACTTCAGGCTTAAGCCTAATTTGTGAGTGGACTTTTGGTTTAAATAATGTGCATGCAATTGTTTATTTGGTTGGACCATTGGACATCATTTTTATTTGACGATTTTACTCATTGTGGTGAGTTACCAAAAATGAGATTTTCGGTAAATTATAATATATTTTTGAGAGTATGTATATAAATGCTAAATAGCGATATGTGTCTGTCCACCTTAATGACATAGTATATAACTGCATTATGGTGTGACGTGAGCGTTGGACACAAGTGTAGTAGCCTTATATGAGTGTTTAATTCATATAAGAGGTATGGGCACATATTTATACACCCGTCTGTCCACCTTAATGGCGTAGTGTAATACTGCATTAAGGCATGACGTGAGCGTTGGACGCGAGCGTAGTAGCCATATATAGATTATTATTAATTTATATATGAAGTATGGGCGAGTGTAAATACATACATATATATATATATATATATATATATATATATATATATATATATATTTTAGTCTGAGAGGCTGTATTTTATTAAGTTTTGGAGACTAACCGGAGCTAGTCAGATACTTCACAGTTTTTGAGCTGTCGCATGCAGCATAATTTTTATGGAAATTAAATTGGGAAAGCATAAATGTTAATAAATATTTTATTTATTTATTTTTGTCCAATC
Organism: Fragaria iinumae; assembly: GCA_009720345.1. Lineage (NCBI taxonomy): Eukaryota > Viridiplantae > Streptophyta > Magnoliopsida > Rosales > Rosaceae > Fragaria > Fragaria iinumae. The sequence goes on along the minus strand of CM019117.1, from coordinate 14,565,512 downwards.
ACTCTAATTATTGCGAATGTTTTTCCCCTGGGCTCTTCGTTTTAAAAATGCCCAGTCTGCAGAGTTCGGGTTAGTTTGAGTAGGAGACGACGAGGCATAGTTACCCATTTCTCAGCCACCTTTCACCAGTAGGTTACCTGTTTAACCTACTAGGGTATTTTCCTGCTCCTCTAGTGTATAGTAGCTCTGAATACTTTTTGGGGTTTATCGTATAATTTTTCTGGTGGTTTGCTAAGACTTTTGTTGTATTTTAGAATATACGAAGTTTGTAATTATATTCTCACTTTCGTATAATTGTGGGTTAATTTGGAGGATGCTCAATAATATATAGGAAAGTAACACTTTAGTTTTCTAGGTTAGGGTTGTCCATTTTCAAGGGAGGTTTGTTTATCAGTAAATTTTCCTTGAAGGTGGTCCCCGCAAGACTTACTTCTGGTTTCAGGGTGAAATTCGGGGTGGGTCTTGACAATTTAACTCATTTATCTTGTACTAGCTTTATTCTCATAGTGGAAGAGTTATATCTTGGGGTGGACGTAGGCTAAAAAAAATGCCAAACCAGGTTAAATCTTGTGTCAACTGTTTTTTTCATCCTTGTTTGCTATTCTGCTTTATTGCAGTGTTTTTAGGTGTGTCTGTTTCTGAATCTCGGTTCGTTCGTGGGGTTAAAATCCCAACAAGTGGTATCAGAGCCACGGCTCGAAGCTGCGGCGGTTCCTTTGAGATTCAAGGCACCATGATTACAACAAATAGTTATGCAATTCAGCAGTTTGATGGCGAAGGCAGCTTTACTCTTTGGCAGAGGAGAGTAAAAGATATTCTTGTCCAACAAGGCTTGGTTAAAGCTTTGAAAGGCAAGGATGGGAAGGGAGAAGGAATTAAAGATGATAGGTGGGAGGAGCTGGAGTCACAGTGTGTAAGCACGATACGACTCTATATAGCTGATAACATTACAACAATGTTATGGATGAAGATTCTCCGTCGGCTCTGTGGGAGAAGTTAGAAAAACTCTATCTTGCAAAGAGTTTGACCAACAAGTTACATCTGAAGCGGCAACTGTACAAGCTGAAGATGGACGACGGCGATAATCTCATGGACCACATGAACGTGTTCAATGGATGCTTGGATCAACTGCGGAAAGTTGATGTGAATATTGAGGAAGACGATAAAGCCCTTTTACTTCTAACCTCGCTTCCCGATTCGTATGAAAATCTGGTGACTACCATGTTGTGTGGTAAAGATACAGTGAACCTAGAGCAAGTGCAGGAGTCGTTGGTGTCCCATAATACTCAGAAGAAAGCCAATCTCGGAGATGGGGATGAGTCTGCGTTTGTTGCTTGGGGTGGAAATCGTGGAAGGACATCCGATGGTAGATCTGATACAAGCAGCAGGTTCAGATCTAGTTCCAGAGGAAAGGGTGTGCAGTGCTACGGGTGCAAAGAGTTCGGTCACATCAAACGGAATTGTCCTAGAAGAAAGGATGGAACCGGTCCGAATAATCATGTTGGGGTAGCAGAAGATTATGGAGATCTCCTCACAGTCTCTGAAGGTATAAACACTTCTCCTTGTGATGACTGGATTTTAGATTTCGGTTGTACTATGCATGTTTGCTCCAGGAGGGATTATTTTGAAACATTCCAAGAAAGTAAGGGAGGTAGCCTATTTATGGCTAATGGTGTCCCTTGTAAAATTGATGGCGTTGGAATGGTGAAAATAATGATGTATGATGGAGTGGTTCGTCGTTTAGACGATGTTGCATATGTACCAGAGATACGGAGGAATGTAATATCGCTTGGTCGGAGATGCAAATGTTCAGTTGCGGGTGGAGCCATGGAAATCACATGTGATAATATGGTCCTGGTGAAAGGAAGGAAGTGTGATGGTTTATATTGTCTGGAAGGAAGTACGGTACTTCCAAACTCGATGAGCTGCTGGAAACAAGGCGCGCAAATAGGTTTCCAGGATACAGACAATGGTGAAGGGTTTAATCCTGCTAGAGGAGAGGGTGCATCGAGACCCTCCCCTAGCGAAGTTAGCTTGGTGCAGTTACACATGGTTGGCCAAAGTGCTGAATCAAGGAGGACCAAATTTGATTGATTAAGGGTGTGTAACTGGTCTATGTGAAGGCCAACGAGTTTCTGGTGATGGTGCAGGTTTTGCATGGAATTCTCACTAGGGTGGATGTTGAGATTGGTGTTCATTCTCATGCAACTAGAAACCATGCAAAAGGTGATGCATCAAATATAGACATGGGTGAATAGCTAGCTATGCCATAGCTAGGAACAAAGTTTTAAATGATGTTTGTGGAAATTGAAAGCTATGGAAGTCTTCTATGGTGTGCTTTCAGCAAATTGAATAGGTGGGAAGAAAAAGCCTTGGCTTTTTCACATGGTACGATTGTTGCCTATAAATAGGCTGCATGGAAACTCATTTGAAGCATGTAAGCAAGTTTGCATCAAGTAAGCATCAGACAAGCAATAGAGAGTTTATGGGTTGTGCATGAGAGTGAGAAAAAAAAAGGTGCTAAGAGGGAAATTCTCTTAGGTGAGATATAATGTTTTTGTGTATTCTATGAGTGAGGGCGTACAAGGGTTTTGGGATTTGGGTATTGAGATTTAACTAATGTATCTTGTACTAGTTTTATTCTCATAGTGGAAGAACTATATCTTGAGGTGGACGTAGGCAGGAAATTTACCGAACCACGTTAAATCTCGTGTCAACTGTTTTTTTTCATCCTTATTTGCTATTCTGTTTTATTGCGGTGTTGTTGGGTTTGTCTGTTTCTGAATCTCGGTTTGTTCGTGGGGTTAAAATCCCAACACAATACTAGCTAGGGCTTAACAAAACCAAAATCCTATGTAATACAATCATTGCTCTCTATGGATAAATTGGTTTGGCATTGAATAAGTAATACAATCATTTGCTAGAATCTTAAATTTAGTATGCTAATGGCCTGGCAATGTACATATATAAGATGTGTTGAGGATATTAAGAAGAAAGATAGCTAAGTGTTAACCAAAAAGTTACCTTCAAGTATAAGGGATACAAGTAATAGTATAGAGATTTAAGAAAGCTTGTCGAACCCACGAGAATTGGATTCCTTCTACTAGCTAGGGTGTTAACCTTAAGATAGCTAGAATGTACAAATGTACAATCACAAACCTAAACAAACAAGGAAATCTAGGCTCATGGTGAGTATGTGCAACATGGAATAATGATTAATTTGATTTTGGGTTTTTGAAGTAGTTAACTAAACTAAACTAAATACTCAAATGTAAACTAAATTACTCTAAACTAAACTCGTGGTTTAATAAATAGTGTTCGGATTCGAATTATCTAACACTAACTTTTCTTTCAAGTATTGATGCAAATCAATGTGAATGATGCTAAGCTAATCAACCAATTTTTGTCCTTGCATCCCTCTCGGGTATGACAAGAGACATGCTTCTTTTGAGGTATCAAGCAACCCCTCTCGGGTGTAGTACTTCACTATTTAAGTCTTGCATTTCAATCCGGTTAGGCATTTAATGTATTACCCTAAGTGTATAAAGTTTGGAGATGAAAAAACTGCAAACTAACCAAGCTTATCCCTAAGTGATCGATTGTAATTCACAACCCCTACATGCACACCTAGTGTGTTTTCATGCTTTAACATTCAAATGTTACCAAGATCTAAACATCATATCATGTCATGGCAAACACACATACTCAAAGTAGTAAATTCTAAGCATATGCATTCAACTCTTGAACTAGCATTTAGGAATGTCAACTAAAATTGTATCACATCATAAAATAGCATCAATCCATACAAGATTGGTTAGGGCTTTCAACCCTAACCTCAACAAACTAGTGTTTTGGCCACGATCTCAGCGCACGGAGCAGAGGTTTCTAGCGAACAAAGAGAAGGGGGAGTTGCAGGCGTGCCACCTCGCGAACGAGGAAAAGGTTGATGGTGATGCGAGATCTTGACTTCTAATCAGGCGAATGGGTTTCAGGTGCCACCTCAGACAAGGATTTACGAGCACAAGCGATCGATACTCACGGCGGCGCGAGCAGAGCAACTATAGGGAGTTCAGAGAGAAGCCGGGGTGTAGAGTCCGGAGGGCTCTGAAGAAAGAACCTAGGCGGCGGCGCTTAGGGTTAGGGTTTCGAGGAGCTAGAAGGGTAACTGGGTTTCGGTTTGTATTGTGTTTTTGTGTATTGTTTGAGAGAGAGCCTATGTTGCTTCTGCAGGGAAGCGAAGGCAGAGCTCCGGGGAGCGTTGGAGGTTCGACTAGGTCGAGGGTTTGTATACTTCTGTTGAGTAGTTGTTTGTTTTGTATTGAGAGTTGTCCTTTTCTGTAAGCCTTCGAGCCCTTTATATAGCAATCCGACTTGCGGCGGAAGAAAGATGATCATAGTTCAAGTCGAACTCTGAAACCCTAATAGCACAAGGGCACTGTTCCGCCCGCGCGAACCAACCATCCCGTGACACATGTTCAGTTCGCACACTTCATTCCGCATAGGGCATTGCTTCCGCGCTACCAACTGTAGACTCCTATGCGAACCGGAATTCAATCCCGCGAGCTGTCACAGGATACTATCTCGCAGAGTCCTGAAGCTCGCTTCTATTTCGCTGGCTATTGCAGCTCGCAAGCCTTAAAAGGGCTTTGTACATTAAATGGGCCACAATGATTGGCCCGAAGCATATCAAAGACTTGTAAAAGTCTCCAACGTTTAACGTGGTGCGCGCAAACTCCGCATGATTCTTCCTCGCGCAGTCTCCTACGCGAGCCGGTTCGCCAGCTCACCTCGCCTCGCCTACGCGGAGTGTTAAATAGTAATTCCGCGCGAAGTTAAGTGTTCCACGCGAACTGCGTAGTCCGCCTATGTCCATTCCGCGCACGAGCTAAGTGAAGTCCAGTTCGCATGCAGTTCGTTCCGCGCGAAGTCTAACTCGGCTCGCGTGGTCTCACTGGGGAGCCATCAATTGTAAACTTAGAGAAACTTGGGCTCGCCGGTATGACATGGACCAAGAAATAATTAATATTTACATAGACATTTACTGTCCAGTAAAATATTAATTTAGGCGTAAACATTGCCCCCCAGCCTCGAAGTCATGAAATGTCGAGAATGACTGAAGAGGTTTATGTTCATGTTGCTCCAAAGACAATAGTATTGGCTCGGGTCATACATAAAATGAGTGTGAGGAAACAAGCCTGTGAATAGGCCGCGTAACCAACGCACTCAGCTAGGCATTGTAGCGAACTACTGTATGGCTCGCCTAGGCACCTTGGACTTGAACTTCAAATGCATTCGCCTGCCCTACTTGTGCATTCGCCTGCTTTTTGCTTGCATTCGCCTGCCCCTAGCCCGCATTCGCCTGCTCAACTCAGAAGACATAGTACATGGCACGTACCGCGAGCGAATGTAGCTCACGTGGATGTATCTTGAGCAGACGCACGTAACTTGAGTAGATTCCAAAAATTAGCCCTTCGCGAGCTCTTGGCGATGGCGGACCAACGTGGAAAGATAATGTGGCCATGTACTTCGCTGCCCCCCAGTGCGAACCAGTGAGAGACAAACAAAAAGCTGAAAAATTTTAAGAGGTCATGCACTTCGTTGCCCCCCAGTATATTCTTCGCTGCCCCCCAGTGCGAACCAATGAGAAGCAAACAAAGGAGTCGGCGAACGGCCGCATAAAGCTGGCGAACCAAGTTTGAAAATTTGGAGGCCACAGGAATTGGCTTAACTAATGACCAAGACACTTGAAGAAGGTCTAAAGTCTGAAATTTCTGGAACACGATTCGCCAATGTGCCCCCCAGTTTTGATGTCTGTTCGCCGAAGCCTCTTGAGAAGAATGAAGGACATCAAAACTTTAGCATACCCCCCAGGGACAGAGTTGTGGTACCGATGCCTCCCAGTGAGGAAAGCATGTTTCAAGGTCATGAAAACACATTGAAAATGCACATTGCAAATCCGCGCGTATCCTGACCTGTCTGCATTCAAACTGCCATAACTCTCTCTAGGAATAGCGAAATGACGAACTGTAAAATCCTCTAGAAAGTAGACATCCAGGGCTTTCTGTTGATATCAGGCGCGTCAGCTAATGCTTCCTGGATCATTCTAGTTGAGTCCGCAAAGTGGATTGTCTGGTAGTGGCTGGTGCAACTTGCAGAATTGCAAACTAGTTGTGTTGCCTCTCTGACTTGACTTCGCTGGCAGTAACTCGAAAGCATGTGGAATGCCTGTTGTTGTCAAGCCTCAGGGATAGGCTCCGATGTAAAGTTCAAGCCTGTCAGAGGCAAGAACATTGTCTTGCATTTCAGCAAGACCAAGGATCTCTTTTTGGGTTTTCTGCTATTTGATTTTTTTGGTATTTTCTTTTTCAATGCGAAAAAGGAAAGGAATTGAAAGAAGCGGAAGCAAAAACGGAAGGAAAGCTAGGAACAAAGAAAAGAGGGTATCATAGCTTGATTAGGTACCCTTCGTTAGGCCGCGGGGGAGGCCTCCCACGCTTCACTCCGAGCCTCGATGCCGTTGTGTTCTCGGCATGAGACTTCTTGTGTTGAGAAGCTCTAAGTGTGGAGTTGAGATGTTGCGCGCTAACAACTTTGAAGCTTGAATGAGGCAGCTCGTAGGGAAGGCGAGCTACGCAGCACAATGACCGGTTCGCAGGGAAGCCATGCAACCGTCCAGCAGCTAGGTCGAATTGATCACATCCAGTAGCTTCTTGACTACTACCTTCTTTGATAAAGCAAAAGACCCCTTCGCATAGGACAAATTAGGCATATTCGGGTTTTCCTTGGCCAGTAAGATCATCCTCTTGGTGAGGATGTTTGAGGACGCGGGTTTGCCCCCCATGTGTTTGACCTGTGTCCACATATTCATCCCGCACAGGAAGATTGGTCCCTGGGTCACCTTGCCTGCGACTTTGTGATTCGCCACCAATGTTTGACCCGCTCTCTTTTTCTAAGGTGAACTGTTCTGTCCTACCTTCAAGCTTATCTTTCTGGGGACTACCGTCGGTTTTTGAGATAAGGTCATTATCCGAAGTTCCGCCAGCCTCAACCTCAGGCTCCTTGTCATTGATTGACAAAGTAGCTTCTCCCTTGGACGTAGGTCCGTCCAAAGGAAAATCTTCACCAGCCGTAGGCTTTACATTCTGACGTTGTAAAGCCTTTTCATATCCTTCAGTAGCCGCTCGCATATCTAGTTGTTTGCGGCATGCTGCCCACAGTTCGTCAGATCTGCACCACTCCACTTTCACAACTTCATTTCGCTTGTCTTGACTTGGGTCAGCGTCTTGATCACGTCTAGTAATTGGATAAAGCTTGAGTGATCATGCCCTTGATCATGGTGGTTAACTAAAGAAGGCAGACGAGCTCTGCCTAGCCCCCCATGCAGCTGACCTGTGTCCACATATACATCTCGCATGAGGAAGCTCGTTACTTGGAAGTTGTGGTTCGCCATCATGCGAAGTTGTGGTTCATCATCAGTGTGCGAACCGATTTCATCTTCTAAGGTGGACTGTTCTGTCCTACCTTCAACCTTATCTTCCTGGGGAAGGACGTCAGTCTTTGAGATAGGATTATTATCCAAAATCTCGCCGGCCTCTACCTCAGGTTCTTCATCACCGATTGACAAGGTGATTTCTTCTTTGGACATGGGTTCGTCCAAAGGAAAATCTTCGCCAGTTGATTGGCTGCCAGACAGTTCAATCTTTTTGGCAAGGACATGCTCATTGAAGTCCTCATTGGGTACGGCGAGGTTGTGCTGGTCTGCTTCCCAAAGGGTTTCGTCCCTTTTGACCTGTTAAGCAAGGCCGTCGACCTTCACAATAAGGTCAATGACGCTTTGTTGAATGGCGGAGCTCTGGTTTGTCAAACCCTGGGTTTGGGTTGTCAAACTCTGGATTTGCCCCGTGAGTTGTGTGAACATCTGGAAGACTTGCTCCATAGACGGAGCAGAGTCTGTATCTTGGGTCGGCTGAGAGCCTACCATGGCGGTCTCGCTGTAGTCTGGGTTACCAAACTGAGCAAGGACTTGTTCTTGAGTGAGGGATCGGCAAGCCGCGCTGTTATGGGGCTTATACTGTAGCGATATGTGCTTCAGACAAGAAAGCTGAGGCTTTCGGTACGGCGCTTCCTCTGGTTTCCCAATGATGTATTCGCTTGTACTCCCTGTCCCACTGGGCGTACCAATGTTTTGGCCACGATCCTCAGCGCGCGGAGCAGAGGTTTCTAGCGAACAAAGAGAATGGGGAGTTGCGGGTGTGCCACCTCGCGGACGAGGAAAAGGTTGATGGTGATGCGAGATCTTGACTTCTGATCAGGCGAATGGGTTTCAGGTGCCACCTCAGACGAGGATTTAAGAGCACAAGCGATCGATACTCACGGCGGCGCGAGCAGAGCAACTATAGGGAGTTCAGAGAGAAGCCGGGGTGTAGAGTCCGGAGGGCTCTGAAGAAAGAACCTAGGCGGCGGCGCTTAGGGTTAGGGTTTCGAGGAGCTAGAAGGGTAACTGGGTTTCAATTTGTATTGTGTTTTTGTGTATTGTTTGAGAGAGAGCCTATGTTGCTTCAGCAGGGAAGCGAAGGCAGAGCTCCGGGGAGCGTTGGAGGTTCGATTAGGTCGAGGGTTTGTATACTTCTGTTGAGTAGTTGTTTGTTTTGTATTGAGAGTTGTCCTTTTCTGTAAGCCTTCGAGCCTTTTATATAGCAATCCGACTTGCGGCGGAAGAAAGATGATCATAGTTCAAGTCGAACTCTGAAACCCTAATAACACAAGGGCACTGTTCCGCCCGCGCGAACCAACCATCCCGTGACACATGTTCAGTTCGCACACTTCATTCCGCATAGGGCATTGCTTCCGCGCTGCCAACTGAGTCCTGAAGCTCGCTTCCATTTCGCTGGCTATTGCAGCTCGCGAGCCTTAAAAGGGCTTTATACATTAAATGGGCCACAGGGATTGGCCCGAAGCATATCAAAGACTTGTAAAAGTCTCCAACGTTTAACGTGGTGCGCGCGAACTCCGCATGATTCTTCCTCGCGCAGTCTCCTACGCGAGCCGGTTCGCCAGCTCGCCTCGCCTCGCCTCGCCTACGCGGAGTGTTAAATAGTAATTCCGCGCGAAGTTAAGTGTTCCACGCGAACTGCGTAGTCCGCATATGTCCATTCCGCGCGCGAGCTAAGTGAAGTCCAATTCGCATGCAGTTCGTTCCGCGCGAAGTCTAACTCGGCTCGCGTGGTCTCACTGACGAGCCATCACTTGTAAACTTAGAGAAACTTGGGCTCGCCGGTATGACATGGACCAAGAAATAATTGATATTTACATTGACCTTTAATGTCTAGTAAAATATTAATTTAGGCGTAAACAACTAGCATTTACGAATGTTAACTAAAATTGTATCACATCATAAAATAGCATCAATCCATACAAGATTGGTTAGGGCTTTCAACCCTAACTCCAACAAAGTACTACTCACTCATAATTACATAAACAAACTTCATAATCAAATCAAATATCAAATTGAATCTAGAGTAAGAGGGATAAAGTTGGTTTAGTGGTGTGTCAATTTGTCCTCAAGCTCACGTCTTGGTGGTGGTGGTGATGATGTGACTCCCTCTCCTTCTTGCTCTTGAAGATTTGATGATGAACGGTAGTGAAGCTAGATCTATGATTTGTATGAATAGGTGGAGTGGATAGAGAAAATGATAGAGAAAAGAGAATGGAGAAATGATGTAGTAGTCATTACCACAAAAAAAGTTACAATGACAGCAAATTTATAACATTTGCCTGAAAACGTCATTGTATGATATTTCTATGAAACGTCATGGATCTAAATTTCCTTTAAAGTTCATGACGTTTACTAAACGTCATCGTAGGTCTTACTATATGATAACGTTCTTCGACAATCATCATTCTTATGACAATTTTCAAACAATATGAAAGATGTTTTAACGACGTTTGATAAATGTCGTATGTGATAACATAGCCATGACGTTTGAAAAATGCCATGAAAGATGTTTTAATAACTTTTGATTAATGTTGTGATTCGAATAAGCCATAACGTTTCCAAAATGTTATAAAAGTTCAACTATGACGTTTTTTAAGTGTCATAAGCTACAAAATAAATCATGACGTTTTGCAGTGTCATGAATGATTTTGGTCTAAAATTTGAATAGCCCGCCTACTTTTGGGCCAAAAGTTGAATCTCCCACTTTTTTTTTCTTTTTTCTTTCCTTTAAGGATTTTGTCAAACTTTATTTTAGCTATTTTTGATTTTTCATCTAATAAAACTTCACAGGTGAAGATCTGGACCGTTGGTCCTTTAGCTATAAGGGTTGAAACCCTAAACTCAACTTATTTTGATCGAGAGAGAGACAAACCAAGACAGGGCGAGAACGTCGCCTGTAATACCCTAGATTTTCATATCATTTTTCTTGTATTATTCCCATAGTTAATGAAGGATTATTTATGAAAATTCTTTAGTTTGTGCGAAGTTGAATTTTCGGGAGTAATTTTTAAGGTGCTTTGACTTTTAAGAGGTCAAAAGTTGACTTTCTTTTCTGTAATTTATTTGTGAAAAATTCCTTCACCAAAGTTGTAGAGTTTGGCAATATGAGTTCGTAGACATGCGGCACGCCTGAAACGGAGGTAGTATGAGAAAGTTATGGTCAAAGGAAGTCAGTTTCCGGTTTTGGAAACTCTATAAGTAGCAAAATGTGGGGGAGTTATTTTTGGAAACCTAATTTCAGTTTCACTTTCTCTCTCCTCTCTCCCGTCCTCCTCCCGCTCTCTCTATTCTCCGGCTCTGTTCTCCACCGTCCGGCCACCATTCAAGGCGCCACCGGCCCCGTTCGACTCACACGGACATCCCCTTCAATTTTGGGGCAATCCCGCTCACCATCTCACCGCTTAGAAGCCACCACGGAGCGGCGGAGCTGCTGCGGTATCGTCGGAAAACCGGCGATTTCGATGGCGTTTTCAGTGAGAGTTAGATGAGTCTTGCTCCTCTCCTTCCTCTAGTGATGTTTATACATCTTTGGTGACCTAAAAATCAAGTTTGGGAGCCGGATTTGCAGGTTTGATTTTTGGTTTTGGGTTGGCGTTTCAGGGTGTTTTCCGGCCGAACTGGTTAAACCTCCAGGTATCAAAGTTACTCACCATGCTTTAATCTACAAGTTTCATGTTGTGAGTTTCTCCTAATTCGGAAGTTTTGGGGTGGCGCGTGGGGATCACTTGCAGCCGCCTGTGGCGGCGCGTCCGACTGAGTTGCGGCCTTAGTTTCCTGTGGTTAGCTAGTCCTTGCTGCTGTGAGTTTGTTAAGAGGTGGTATGGCTAGGTTTTGAGCAAGGTTTGCATGTTAGTTCTTAGGTTTATTTGTTTTGGCTTGGTTGAGTTTGAGTTTAGGTTTTGAAGTTTTGAGGCAGCTCTATTGTGTCGTTGAGTGCAACGACTTTGGAAAGTTGTCCTTCCTTGAGCTAAGGGTTAGTTTAAGGGTATTGTGTTATCATTTAGTACTTTGGTTCTAAGGTTGTTAATTGTGTGATTTTAGGTGATTTATGAAAATTGTGATTTGCTTGCTTTTGTTGCGTTGAGGAAATCGCAGCGGGATTTTTAGGTGAGTAAATCTCACCGTGGTTCACTTTTGGACCTAATTTTATTATGGTCATTAGATGTTGATGTGGGGTTTAATAATATGCTATTAATCGTTTTTAAATTTATGAGCTTGATCGCCAACGGCTCATAAGAAAGATAAAATAAGTTTTCCTTATATGTTTGTTTTTGAGGTTCTTGTGATCATAATTTTATTGATTATTGATAAGTTATTCTTGTGGAATAATATATATTGTTCATATAATTATATCTTTGTGAAGGATATAATTTTATGATGTGAATCATTGTTGTTGATGATGTTGTGGTGTTATAATGAATTGTTGTTCAAAATAGTCAAACCGGGTTTCAAGCCTTTAACCAGGTGATTGGTTACGGTTATGATGAAATTTTATTTTGTACTCTGTATAGTTTTAGATTTGGGTAGATAGTATTAAACTCATGAGATTGTTTTCATGTTCTTGTTTTGCAAGTTTATGTAAACAAGGAAATGTAATATTTAACTTAGTGTTGGGTTGTGTGGCATTTACATTTCCGTTATTGAGTTCTAGTTGCTTGAGTTTGCTTGTTGAAACAGGTTGGGATTTTAATATTTTAAGTTAGATCATGCCAAAATTTTTGAAAATTATCTTTCGAAACTTGGGGTGTGACATCGCCGCCCTGCCAGCGTTCCCTCCGCCGTCGTTAGGTCGCCATCGGCCAATAAACCACCACCGTTCTAACCCTCTCACTCTCCTCTACCTAGTCCTACTCTCGAAACCTATATGTATAAATTCTAGACTCAGATCGAAGGAGGAAGCTCGAAGGTATTTTCTGCGATTCCGGTAAGATAACTACGTTTTTCGACGACGCCACAGCTTGCAAGTGGTAATCCCTAAACCCTCTCAATCTCCTTTGCCTTCTAGAACCCCTAATTTACCGTTTTAATTTGATTCTAATCAATCCCCAATTCTGATCAATCTTAGTTTTTCCGTCTCCGACGACTTGATCGATCGGAGAAGAAGACCCATGCTGGAAGAGGCCAGGCACGCAACATTTTGTCGAGATGGAGCCTTGACCAACTCGAAGCAGGGCTTGGATTCCGACTTGGAGATGATCGGAGGCAGAAACAAAAGGTGTTGTGTTTGGGTCATAAGTCTACCTAATCTCCAGCCTATAATTCTTATAGGCAAAGACGAACATTTGACTTGTATGACCTATCAGTTTAGTTTAAGTATGCACTGTATACTAACTTGTTTATGCTAATTTATGTGTTTCAATCTACTTAGATCATTCTCTTATGGTCATGGCTCTAGGCGGGAACAAAGCAGATCTGCCAAGGAAAATGCAGTAGAGGTAAATATCCTTCTGTGTCTCAACCTGATATATTTTATAGTTCCTAATCAGATATTTGGTCTTTCGTTAAGTAGTGTAGATTTGGAAATTTTATGGAATGAGTGTATGGCTAAAGGTATATATGTTGTTTTTAGCTTAATCATCCTAATTATAATTAAGCACTGCTTGTATTTCTAAATACGTTATAAGTTCTTATTTGCAACATATTTGTGAAACTAAATTTCTTATGAGCCTGCATCTAAATTGAACATTGGATTGATAGGTTTAGTTGTGATTTTGAATATGGTGGCTGGAGGGTTCTTGACCTCATGTTGTTTCATTTGTGTTTGGAGGATCTACCTCAAAATTACTTGAAATACAAGAGTATAATTTTTGAAGGTTCTTGTTTCAGTTGGGCATCCAATTCGACATAGAGAGTTCAAAGTTGTAGACTCCAAAAGAAGTTCTCTTACCTAGTCAAGTGGCATTGGTGGTATTATTAATCTTCTCCAAGCAATTTGTGAGTTTATATACAAGGGAACCAGTTTGGTATTCAATTTTAATTCCACTTGTCTTAAAGAAGTATGGATGCACTGATATTGTTTGTTTCTTTTTTAGGGTTCTGATGACATTAAAGACTGACTGGTTTTCAGATTTTTATACTTGAATTTTATTTTAGTTGCTGAGTTTTTAACTTTTAACTGATGTCAGAGGTGGATGAAAGATTTGATTGGATTTTGCTGGGAATACAAAGTTGGCTCAATTTGATGGGTAATGATTTTAATATCTTTACGCTTAGTTTGATAATTGAAGTGGATGGTGAATGTTGTAGTAGATAGATGTTTTAATATCTTTACGCTTAGTTTCCTACAGCACACTTGTTCATCTCGGCGTCGGCTTCAAGCTTAAGGTCTCGGACTGCACCTGCATCCACAGAGGACAACAAAATGAAAGAGAAAAGTTGGAGCTTTTCCGGCCGAACTCGATATTCCGGCCACTCCGGCTAGACCCATCGACTCTAGCTGGTACATGAGCACTCCTCTTCCTTTTCTCTACGTTCTAGTGTATTGGATTATCAAATTCCATCGAATTTTGAAAAGTTTCTTGTTTGGCTCCGACAAAGTCTGAAACACCGGCGTCTCTATGGCGCTCTCTGGCTTATTGCTGAGTTGGTGAGTTGTACAGATTGGATCGTTTGCGTCAAAGCCCCAGTATTTACCGATGACAGGGGAGGTGGTTCCCGGCAAGCTGGTGATCAATTGTAGTCATAGTTACCGTGATACTAGAAATTACAAAAATATCCCCCACTAACGACTCTGTCAGCGTATACGAGTGTAGCGCAGCTTTTTCCGGGAAAGAGAGAGCCAAAACAGTCCCCTTCCTTAATTCAACCGTAAGAGAGAGAAGGAAGAGTGTGAGAGAGTGTCCATGAATTGTCAAAAACAAGATAAAAATGTAGGGAAATGATGACATAGGTTAGAGTAGGCAATGATGATATTTAAAGCATAGTGATGTCTATTATCCAAGAAGTAATAGAATGAATTTCATGTTGTTACTCAATCACCGTTAATCTCCTTGCTTCTCCTTTATGGTGACCGGAAAAGACATGGCATCACCAAAAGTGGTGGTGAGCTGCCATTTGTGCCACCAATAGTGATGATTCGCTGGAATCCGGAAATCTACGTTTTGCTTCACATTCGGCCGTCATTCTTCCTAGCTTTGATTCTCCATGTTAATTCCAAAAATGCATGTTTTCATTACTCTTGCAATATTCCTAGATAAATAAAAAATGATTTAGTGAAAGCAAAAATGAACTCAAAAACAAGGTAAATTCAATATTTAGGAGAATGAAAATATGTTAAATTATGGTCTAACACTAGGTTAATTTGTACACCATTAGAGATATGATCAGCGCCACAATTGAAAACAAAAGTCTTAAATCTAATATAAATCATACATGCCCAATTTGCTGCGACAGACAGTTTCTACCACCTTTCACAAAGGCCCAACAAGAGCTTGCATAGTTGCATGCATGCTTGGCAGGCCGACGTTACTACCTTCATAGCATAAGAACAAATGATGTTAACCGAAGAAAACTTGCAAGAGACTACGTACATATATAGAGAAATGATTGATATTTGTAAAATACATATATAAGCGAGGAAGAATTGAAGATCGATCGGTAGATTACGGACTTTTGTAAAGAAATGTTTTTGACATGCAACTGTCTCGCTCTTTTGGCCGCTCTTGACATCCTTTACATCTTCTACTACCGACTGTGTACCTGGAGTGGTATCAACTTCAGGCGAAGTCCATAGGTTGCCTTAAGAAAGGACTTCATACTTCTGAGTTCCGACGCAATCGAAAACCTAGCCCTAATCGACAAAGGTGACTGATCGACTCACTCATGCACCTTTGACAATCCAAAACAACATAGTCGTCCAATATCTGGGAGAAATAGCAGAACTAACAATATCTGTGACTCTTTGATCCGAGTGTCCAGGATGGTACGTTGTTGATCGACTCATTGCTCCGAGTGTTGAGCAGGGTGTGAGTCGAGTTACTCGTGGATATGAGTGTTCAGTGTAAGCTGATGAGATGCTCCAAACGGTGAACTGTTTGATCGCAAGTTCAGGCGACTTTAGACTCCACACTGTATTCCGAGGGAGGTTTGTAGCATTGCGCAAGTTTGTGTTGTGTGAACCCTTATCAAAGTTTTCTAATCAGCCTCGATTCCTTTAATAATATATTACGGCTAACACAAGCTTTAGAGTTAGGCCACAAAACACTCTAGTCATCGGTTTGTTATTTTGGGCTCAAAACACAGCTACTAATTCATGCATGGATCATGGATGTACATGGGTAACATTACTGGTGTACGTAACTTGTATAGAAAAACAGTGTATACGTACTACTTCTGAGTTCTAACCAAATCTTTCATAACTTTTGGCGAATCTTAGTTATTAGTTGTTTCTGAGCTAGCTGCATGAAGTTGAAAAGGAGATACGCTAGCTTCCAAATATGCTGTTTATTCGTACAGGGTCTCAGAAAAGACGTATGAATCGTTAGAGGACATGATATTTCTGGTCCATAGTACTCAAATGAACGTGCCTGATCATAGTCTGGTCATTTTCTCAGTATCTTGGTCTATAGCGGAACACCATCAATTTTCTTGTGAATACGTACCACATCAAGGCCACCCAGGCATGTGAAGATCGATGGACATGAGAATCGTGTTCGTCCGCAGGATATGGTTATAAAGAAGTAGCTGAAGATGGTTCTTTGAGCTAGATCACCATAAGTCTGTAAGTTTCTATACTTTGTGCAGAGGCAAGCTAGATCCCATATATCCTATATTCAAATTGTTCAACCACCTTGAAGTGAAGTATTTAGAAGCTGAAAATCAAGTGAGGAGGCTTTGTAGAGGATGGAATAATAGAGATCCATCTGGCCACTAATGTTCTTTAGTGACTTGAGTCCTAGCTTTTGATTATTTCATCCTCTGCAAAGTCTCCTCGCTATATCTTTTAATTTCTTGAGCTTCGTAGGTTCTATCTTGCAAACAGACCAAAGGTGAAAGGTAGAACTTCTATGCTTGCCAAGGCATTCTTTCATTATTTTTTTTGGTTGGATTTGTTACTGAATCATGTGGTTGATAAGCATTAAAAATTTGGTTTACTTCTAAGCAACTGAACATGAGGGTTCAGGGTTCCAGTGGACGGCCGTCAAGATCTTGATGTATTGATTTGAGATAATATTCAGCAAAAGCGGCAAGAGGGCCAACGAATCGAAGCTGCATCTCTAAAAACACATCGATGACAGAGAAATCTAGCAGGGGGAGAGGGTATTTCACTTCGACAATTCGACAGTAACATCTTAATTTCCGACTTTTGAAGAGTTCGTTAAGCGTGTACACCACTACAATTTAGAGCTATGGCCACAATACCCCACCGTAACCACGAATAAACGTGGCCTCTAGTCATTTGCAACACTGCAGCAACGAAAAAGAGGGATGTGGAGTTTAGCGCCGTTGCAATGAGCTTAATTGCCACACTTTTTATCAAATATGAGATGGTGGGCCCCAAAATGTTAAGATGTCCCAGATCTGAATTCTTCCATTATTATATTAGTTGAAGCCACATTTGTTTTTGGTTCGTGGCTTCATCACCAGAAAATATAAAAAAATAAAAATTATTAAACAATGAATTACTAGATATATCAAAATATTCTCAAATTCCTGTACTAAGAAGAATATAGCAACTCCTTTCTACCAAAATAATTACTTAATAGCAATTCCTTTCTACCAAAACAATCTACTTGATAGCTTTCCGACTCTCCTTAACCTCCAACAACCGGTCTGCTTTAGAATTCTGAACAAAATGGAAAGGATATCAAACCAAGAGTTGTTACCTAAAACTGTCAATTACAAAACAAAGAAGTGAGTTAATCCAATTACAATACACAATGATAGCAGAATCAAAGAAAATTTCTATTTAACAAAGTCAGATATTCAGAAAACTGGTTACCATAATCTCATATGTCCATGTTTCTTTCCTTGGATCTGTAGTAAGAGGTTCATAAACTCAAGTCAATTTGTACAGTAATTGTGGTATAAAGCTTGCTACAAACTATTAGTATCATGATTGTGAAAAGCAAAACTGATGAATAACTTATTTCCAATCACAACATAAGCATCATAGAAGCTATACACATAAATATGTACAACAACTTGAACATGTAAATGTAGTATGACACATTATCTTTGATGCAGGAGTACCTGTTGTTCATCATTTTAATAGAGTGATCAATGGTTGGACTATACCTGTTGTTCATAATTTTGATAGAGTGATCAATGGTTGGACTATGAAATTATATTTAGCAGTTGAAGGATGAAATTACCAATACCCATTTCCAGAAATATCTCTTCTTTTGTGTTTCCAGAAATAGCTATAAGCCTATAACTTCCTGCATATTGTAATAATCTATATCAGAGAAGTAAAAGGAACAAATGGATGAAGTACGTAATAATTACATTCAACTAGGAAAAGAAACAACATTTCATGTACTTTCAACAACGTAGTGTTTTATAAGCTGTACACATTATTTGTACTTTATATTCGTCTGTACACATTATTTGTACTTTATATTCGTCCCTATTTGGTATTAAGGAGTACATAGTATTGACAAATGCAAAATATAATAGTGGATGACAAACCAAAATTATACTGTGAAGTACCTCAGAGACTACTACATACTAATAACCTGGAAATGTATGTCTCAAGTAAAATGCCTAATGTAACTACGCAGTATACTAGCACAGATTTTGTGGGAAAGACAACATAGAGTAGAAGCTGTGTTATGACTTATGACAGGCAGTCAGGTAGTAGCAGAAATCTATTAGAAGCCTAGTTGTAAACAAAGAAAGGTAGCAATCTTTGCAATTAGTTATGTGCATACTCACAGTCAGAATACAAAAAAGCCTAGTTGCAAAAAGCTTATAGGAAACCCCTAATTTGTTGGTTAGAGAAACATTTCCACAGCTTGAAATTAATTCACACATCAATTTATTGATTGCTAACGAAACAAAGAAGGAGAGAAAAATCACCAGCTTCTGAAATTGTTAGAGCTTCCATTGATTCCTCAAGCAATCCACCAGTCACCTATGTGATCCACAAACCTAACTTCAGTTTCAGAGCCGCACTAACTCAAGTCAAATAGAAAGAAACAAAAATTAACAGAATTACGATTATGCGATGGACGCCGGCAGCCTAAGCCTGGTTCAAAACCCAGATCCGATCCAATCTAAAGCCGAAAAAATTGTTCATCAGACAATCAAAAATAAATCCACAAATATGATTATAGATTGATAGAGTGTGTCTACCTCATAAAGAAAAAATCAACCTTAATCCGATCCAATAGTATCTGATTTGTACCCGCAGCAACATGATTAGTCTCGCAGTAAGTCTCCGAGATCTCCTTCTTCTTCTTTTCTTGCCTTTACCTAAATCTGGCGGCCATAGCTGCGGAAAGGAGACTGGGAGAGTTTAGGGTTTGAATGAAATAATTGATGAGGATTTTGATCATAAGGTTTTTTATTTTTTTATTTATTTTTTTTCAGTGAGTGAGAAAAAGATGCAAGTGAAGTGAAGAGTTGAAGAAAGGTGGATAGACGAGAGAGAGAGGGAGAGGTTTTTGTTCGATGAATTGAGAGAAAGAGAGATGAGGGTCCATCTTTACACATATAATATTAACTTTTTTTTTTTTTGGTGAACATATAATAGGATTTTTAATGGTTTGAGTAGAAAGACAAAATGTGAAAAGCAATAAAATATGTACGTAACCACATTTATAAGCATTCGTGGGTAATTTGCAGACTATTTTTCACTCAACAGTGAAATTTCCCACACTACTTTTATATGTGGCCAAGAAAATGTTGTTGTTGCTTAAGATTGTTGTAGTGGTACTTACATATATAATGCAATGGCATCTAGAGCTTATGTTCCATACAATTATTAGTCACTAAACTAATTGAGGATGTTCTATTTCATGATGTATTATTTATAGGAATTCTAGATTTAAGTCCTCAGGATTTGTACATATTTTGAATAATAAATAGCATATACATAGGGTTGAGTTTCTCAGTTTGACAGTGTTCTAAATTCTGTTTTCGAAAAAGTAAAATAAAATAAATCTGTTGGTCAGTTAGTAACTGAATGAACAATACTGTAAATACGATACATATTAAGTTCTTGATCACCTTAAAATGATACTAGACGAGTAATTTTATTTTCATTTTATTGTTTTCTAACTAGGACGCATTCGATCGATATGCACAATAGTGCTTCAAAATTATCAGATGTTATATATAGACTAGCTACTTGTTGTATTTTTAGATTCTTTAAGAAATATATTTAGAACACAAGGATCTAGTAAGAAGAATTAAAGAACTTTATTGTGGTTTGAGTAATTTGATGTTAGCGAATCATAAATATGTTGAGCAATGGTCGCAAACAACGGCGGAGCCAATGTAAGACCAATGGACCCTTGCCCCCAGTCAAATATTGAAATATGTTGATTAACCTTCTTTGTGCCCCCGCCCCCGTTGGAGCAGGTCTATACATAATGACCTATATATAAGGACTTAGTTCCTGCATACAAGTAAAAAGCTAATCGTTGATTCTCACCGTTTGTTATTCTTCTTATCTTCATAATATGATCATATATATCTCATTAGCTGAACAAATACAGTTCTCTCTCCTCTCCTTCTGCTCAATGCATATCTTTTTATCTGAAATTCTATGCATTTTTCTTTATTTATGTAAAATTTAGCTTTTTTTTATGACTAAAGACTAGATCAATCTTGTATTTGATCTTACACATCGATTATGGATACAAGTACGTCTTCTATTCTGAATAAATTTCTTCTATTTTTATCTTAATATTCTTTAGTTTTATAGCTTTTCCATACCTTCTCATAAGTTTTTTTTTTTAGAAAAGTGTTTTTTTTTTATGGAGTTAACCAATTATAGAGAGTGAATTTTTAGAGTAAGTGAATTTTTTTTGCCCCCATTATATATATATATATATATATATATATTCCTGTCTCCGCCGCTGGTAAATCTAGAATATAGAAGATCTAAGATTCACATAACGACATGCAGCAGTAACTTGTTTCTCAAATGAAGTGTCTTTTTAATAATACAATTTTGGCTTCAGACGTAATTAATTGATTTTTAACGTGGTTGCATCATCTGAATGCAATTATGAAATCAAAGGATACACCATAAGGATCTCTCTCTCTCTCACTCTCTCTCTCTCTCTCAGACGTCTACGTTTTGCTGTCGTCTGATTTCTTTAACAGCAGAGATCGAAAAACTTATCTAAACCCTAAACTCTAATGCGCGTTCCTTGTATACACAAAACCGAGAGAGCGAGGTTTACATATGAAAAAAGGCACGTACAATTGCAACTTGAATGCAACAAGACAATGGTAGTTATTTTCATCACTATTTCCAACACAATATCTTGATAGATTGACCTAGAGTCGTCGATCGGCATAAAAAAAAAAAAAAAAAATAGAAGCTTTCGAGGGATTGATATTAAAGCAATTGGTGGGTCTTATAAGGAAAAGAGCTTGTTGGCTGTAATTTCATTTTCACGTGGTCTTCACGTGGGACGGTGATACTGATGCTGCTAAAACCAGAAATACTGATGACTGCATGCGCATGCATGCAGGTACCGTGGTCTTCACGTGGGACGGGGGGACAGGTTTGTTCTCCATTTTAGCTCGTTCCGCAAAATCATCATCAACCACAAAACCTTGGTCCAAAAGCCAAGGCATTTCCAGCAATAATTGATACACGATACCCGGGCTCCCAATCTATGCGTACGGAAATATGAAATAGTGGAGAGACATCATCAATATTTGTAGGAATTTTTCCTATATTGTCTTTATTCATATTCTCTATCATGAATTGATATTTGTTTTGGAGTATTTTAGGGTTATAGTCGTGAATAATTCAGCAATAGTAAAATACTGCATGGTCACAAACTGATGGGACTTCGACTCTTAACTCCTATCAATTTGTGGTCAGCATGTTTGAAAAGTCTTCGGGTTCGTGTGTCTACAGTAGGAGATTAGTCTGGTTTTGTTGGGATACTCTCATAGACCTCAGGCTTAATATTGACCGGGTGAGTGTAGTAACTATTTACTTTACCTCCCAACCATAGGAGTACTGGGCCCAAAGTCCTCATTCTCCGGCCATCGGAGACAGGAAATCCACCACCAGTCCACACCAAACCAGGCTCACTAGCAAGACTGGGTGGTGGTATGCCGGAGATCTCTCGGAGAAGCCTCTAGCAATGGTTGCCCATAAGTCTCGACCCAAGCTATTGGGCACACATCCAGGTTCACACCAATCCCACATCGAGGGGGACTGGCACGACTCCCAATGACAAACTATATGAACAAGGGGTCCTTCCCCGCCATGTAGGTTCTTCTTTTCCTTCTCCAACTTAACTCTCTCGCACCGGTTGGTCCCTGACTTAGACATCAAAGAGTCATAGGTTGGGCTCCCTAGTCTTGACTCCTGATCCCACGACTGTCTTGTGCAAGTGAGTTGAACTTCTTGCATTCTACTGCCGGTCCGCCCCGAAACCCTAGCAGAAACACTAACTTGCTAACATAATCGAGGCGGCTTGTTATTAATTTCACTCCCAATAAAAAAACTATGTCTTAATTTATAATTTTATTCATATTTACCAAATAGGAACATAATTATGGCTGAAAAGGATGCGCTGGAATGACCAGTAGAGTTTGGCCCTTAGGATTGTTAGACCAAACTTCTCGGTCATGTCCAACTCATTAATTAGTTCGCAACATATCATCTGGAAGTTCCCAATAAAAGCAATGCGCGCACAAGTTACGCCACCACCAGAAGGACCACAATTAGCCCTAGATGCATTCTCGAGAAACCTCTTTGACCAGACACAAACAGAAAGAGTTTGAAGTCTCAACTACTTAGATCTGAATAATACCAACAAACCTTTCCGGCATAAACTTGTTTGAATTAATCCAAGCATTAAGGTCTCTCCTAAGTCCCAGCGCGCATACCAATGACATATCCTTTATGGGGTAAGAGAGCGTCATGGCCCCTACAAGGTTTTAAATTTGAGAAAATTTAAATAACAGTACATGACAAATGATCCACTCTTTATTTTGGTGTTTCAAGTTTCAAAACAATCATAAAAGTACATGACATTAGAATCACGACACATGTTTAGTACATGATGGCAGTAACGCCGTTAACTCTATGTAATTTCTTAATTTTCAAAAGGAGATTTCGGGTTTTCTCCATTCTCCCTTTTCTTTATATTTGTTTTACTCTTTTTCTATTTATATATATATATTTTTTAAATTTTGTTACTCGGACCATAATCTTAATAACTTTGTTATCTGCAAGTAGATCACTTTATTCCATTTTCTATTTTAATTTTGGTCTTCTAGAAATTGTTGTTTTGTTACTAGTTCAGCAATGAAAATTAAATCTTCTGTGCTAAAAAATGACTTTGTTGCTCCTCAAAAAAATTTATTACTAGTTTAGCAATGAGAATTAGATCTTTTTGATTTCTCTCTCCTTATAAATTATTAAATTAATAATTTATTAGTGCTAAATTAGAGAGTAACGGATTTGTCCCTCAAATTTTAACGGAAAGCACACAAGATAACGGAAGACATAACGACATATATATATTTTTGGTTGAGATTAGAAGTTCATGTACCTTTATGATTGTTTTGAAACTTGAAACACCAAAATTAGGAGTGGATCATTTGTCATATACTGTTCTTAAAATTTTCTCTTTAAATTTTTTCAATAAACTATGTAATAAGTGAAATTAACAGGAAAATTCTACAATGTGTTAATGCATGACATACATCAATTTTGTTCTAAAGTTGTAAAATGAGTACTTAATTAAAGTGGTAATATTTGTTTTCAAAGTCGTAAAATGAGTCCTTAAAGTTGTAAATTTTTTGTTACAATTTTAAGGACTCATATTACCACTTTAAGGACTAATATTGTCAAGACCCATCCCGAATTTCACCCTGAAACCCGAGGTAAGTCCTGCGGGGACCACCTCCAAGGAAAATTTACCGAAGGACTCGGCAAACCTCCCTTGAAAATGGACAACCCTAACCCGGAAAAATATAGAACATTCTCTTAACCAAAATATTAATCTTCAGCTCAATCCAAAAACCGAATAAAATAATACACAATTATTTTTTCAAAAGTATTCAGAGCTACTACAAGAAAGACAACGGAAACTGATGAAAATCCTAGTGGATTAAACAGATAACCTACTGGCGAACAGTAGTGGAAATGTGGGTGACTATGCCTCGTCGCCTCCTTCTAGACCCCACCCGAACTCTGCAGACTGGGCAATTAAAAACGAAGCCCAGGGGAAAATATTTAATTACGTCAGGGTGAGTGGACAAAATAATCTCGACAAGCAATAATATTTTCCCAAGAAAATTGTCAAGAAAAACGCTATACAAGCGACAGCTCAAAAACTGGCAAGGACACGACTAGTTCTGGCTAGTCTCCAAATCTTAAACAAATACAGCCTCTCAGGCTAAAATTATATATTTATATCAGTATGTATTAACACCCGTCTACTCCATGTATGCTATCTATGAATAAGCTTGAAAGTAGATAGTCATACCAGGCTACTACGCGTCACCCCATAATGACATTTTTCCTCAGTATGGGGGAAACGACCGAGTGGTATATATACGTGCTTACTCCTTGTACGAATTCTATGAATGAATCTAAAAACATAGAATGAACTCGAAAAGTAGAAAGTCGTACAGGGCTACGACGCTAGCGTCTAACGCTCACGTCACCCCATAATGACATTTTTCCTTATTATGGGGGGAAATCACGTATTGCTAGCTAGCGTTCTCTCATATACATACTATACTCATAAACGTTAATAAATGAGTATAAACACCGAAATTATCAATTCAGGATAAATTCCAACAAAAGAAATTATTCAACAATAAAACATTATTTAAAAACAAAGGTCCACTCACAACTTAGGCCTAAGCCTGACGTCGGTCGGAGGTCTCCTCTGCTCGAGCCTCCTCGCGTCCTGTTCTAAAACATAAATAATTCCTCAAATAAAATCTCAACGTTTTTAAAGAAAATAGGCATAATTAAATATGAGCTTCCCGCGCTCAACCAGGCCTATCGTCCTAAATCTTAACTTCACCGCCAACCATAAATCTCCATAAATACCGACATCCTCAAAATCACCTTCCAACGTCCTAATCATAAAAATAATCCAATGGCCGGATTTTAACTTAATAATCCGCCAAAAATACCAAACTTAACAAATTCCAAAACCTAACCAAAACTCCTCCAAAAATTCTAAAAATCATTCCATTAAACTCCTCATAAAAATCTCCACCAAAAACAATTTTTCAGCGGCTCCGCCGGCAGCGGCGGCCGGCGACCAGCTCCGGCGACCTCCAATGCCCACCAAAATTTGACAGCACCTTCCTCTCAACCTCCTCTACAACATTCCTAACTACCACAAACTCCAATTCTAAGCCTAACCATGTCAATCGAACGCAAACACACAATAAAGCCCTAGAACTTCAAATACCGATTTCTCCTTACCTAGCTCAAGATGGAGGGAGCCCTTTGGAGGGATTGCAGCATGGAAGGAGGGCTTCCTTTTGAGCCAAGGATCGCCAACTATGGCGACCGGAGGAGGGAGTTCCGGCGAGAAAACCGATTAGGCAGTTGGAGCTTCCGGGCGGCGTCTCTCCCTCACGGCGGCGCTAGAGAGGCTGCCACCGGTCTAGAACGGAAGCTGGGTTGGAGACCGAACGATCGGGACCGGTGCGGCGGTCTGGGGCGGCCGGACGGCGGCGGTCGGGCGGTCGGAAATCCGGCAGGGAGAGGCTCGGGTGCGGGAGCGGGAGAGGAGAGAGAGAAAAGAAAGGGGAAACTGATTCGGGCCAAAGCCCACCCGGTCCAACAACTCCATATACCCATTCCAAAATTCAACACCCCAAAATAATACCCCAATAAAAATTACATTTTACTAGCTAAAATTTACCATTTTTACCGTCGTCACATTTTCTTCCTTCGAATAATTCTTTCGAAATATTCGTCCCTCAACACACCTCTAGGGACTTTAGGACTATAAATTCAATGACGAAGACGGTAAAATTCTTATTACCACAATGCTAGTAATTAAGGTAACATTTAAGAGTCGGGGCGTGACAAATATTATTTCTCTAAAGACTCATTTGATAACCTAAAAGAGAAAAATTGTCCAAACAGTGTCTCACCTTTTAGAGTAGCTAAATTTTGGTATCTCAGCTTTGAAAAACTTTAAAACGGTATCTCACGTTCTTAACCCGACCTAACATTCGTATTCAGACCCGTTAGATCTGTTAAAAACACTAACAGTAGTCATGTTTTGGTCAAGAAATGACCAATGTAACCTTTACTTTTTGATTTTGTTATTATTATTATATATATATATATATATATATATATATATAGGGCCCTTTCACTAAGGGATCCCTTATTTTGGTTTATATGAGGGATGAGGGATTACACAAACTTTTCGATTATATTTTTGAATCTTCATCGTTCAATTTGTTGGTTTTTATATATAGATCAATTCTGTAAATTTTCAGCCAATTTAGTGATCATTAAGGTGTCGAACGAGATTAAATCAATGAACGAACCAAATCTGCCAAACATGAACCGTTCATGCTTATAATTATAAATCGTAGTTTTGAATGCCTTAACGATTACCAAAATTTCTGAAAATTTACAGAAGTGATCTACTCATATAGAACTACATATTGAACGATGGAGATGTGATTTTGTGATCGAAAAATTGGTGTCATCCCTCATCCCTCATATATGTCAAAAAAAGAATCTCTTAGTGGAAGGGTCATGTATATATAAAAGATAAAAACTTTAAAACGTGATAATTTTTCCTGATAAAAAAAATGGCGTAGTGGGCGATGGTGATCTGCTCCGGTGAATTTTGTTGGTTTTTGCCGATGGGGATTGGAAGGGGGTGGTCGGGATTGTTCTCAATCGAGCTCTTACAAGGGTTGTTGTGCTTCATTGTGAAGTTGGAATCCGATATCTATTACCAGATTTGGACCCTGATATTTTCAAGGATCCGATATGCGACGGTGGAATGATAAGATTCAATGTCAGTAGTGTTGATGTGGATCAGGATTCCACGAATTTCTGGTGGTGTGGATCTGCTGCTGTGGGTGACTGCGGTGACGGTGGTGATCCCCTTCAGATGACGCTGATAGCGAAGGAGTTGCAGGGATTTCGTGCTGACAATTTTGAAGGCTGTGAGTGGGTTGGTAACGACCGTCGACAGAACTGGGATGACCTCAGGACTATGATGGTCTGTATGGGTGATGACGGGACTGAATCTACCGGCGACGGCGATGGTAAAAATGGTTACGGTCGGTGAACCGCGTCGGTGCATTCCAATGAGATGAGTTTGATCTGTGTGGTCCTAGGTGGGCTTGGGTTTTTCTTTGGGCATGTAAGTGTTGTTGCGGTGACGTTGTTTGCTTCGATGTTGTCTCCTGCCATGGTGTCTACTGCGGTGATGGTGATGCCATCTTCCTGCAACATGTTTGATTCGTTCTGGCAGGAGTTGAAGTTGCTAGTGTTTTAGGCACCTTGCATCCTCCTCCAATTGCATGTTTAGCTCATCAATTTTCCTGTTCTTTAATTCTGTTCGTTTCCTGAATGGCAATCCACCTCATTTTCTCAACCACAACAACATTAACCAGCTTTTGTTTTTTGTTTCAATCAGCCACCATTTAGGATAGCTCGTGGAATCAATGTCGATCGAGAGAGAGAGAGAGAGAGAGTATGTTTAGATAAGAAAAGACCAAAGTAACCTTCATTTGTCAGTTTTTTTAACTGATCTAACAGCTTCAGATACGAATCTTAAGTCGGGTTAAAAACGTGAGATACCGTTCTGAAGTTTTTCAAAGATGAGATACCAAAGCTTAGCTTCTCTAAAAGGTGAGACATTGTTTGGACAATTTTTCCTAACTAATAATATTTTCAACTTTAAGAACGCATATTACCACTTTGGGAACTAATATAACTACTTTGAGGACTCAATTAGGACAAAATTAATGCATTAACACAACATATCCTAACCTAGATCTTGAAAACTAATATTGATCGAATAATACTGAAATTTTCATTAGGCATATTGAATTTTCACAAATTTGAAGGGGCTGCATGGGGGATCAACAATGGAGCAATTGGATGTAGCCTCATAATTTCCATCAATCCAAAACAAACTTGTTTTAATTATTTATGTAACAAACACTATGATAAAAGCAAAGTACAATACATGCATGTATGCTCTAGAACACAATTGATAAGCACAACCTTCGTATTGCTTCACAAGTACTGGTTATATAGCCCACTTGTAGCACTTCAGAGACAAATCTCATGTTGATTTGTGTATATATCATTTTTTTTCTTTTTATGATTATGAGGGAGATTGAAGTGGAGAGTCTATCTCTATCACAGCGTAAGATTAAAACATAAGAAAAGAAGAGAATAAAAGAGGGGGACATGAAACCAAGACCTCCCAATCCAAATTCAGAAACAACATAATGAAAATGTAGCTACTTACAAAACGATATAGGGGAAGGCCCAACCGATCATTTCTAAAGAAGATGAACCATAATTAGGTAACTGAGGCATATGCAACACGTACTATTCCTTAATTTCATGGAAGATGTGAGAATATTGAAAAGTCATAGAGATTTTGACAGAAACTTGTTCCACCCAAGAGAAGGATTCTGAAGATAGTCAAGCAGCAAGCTAGGAGAAGTCGACTTCTAACCAAATAAGTTCCCAACCTCGAACCTAAACTAGTTCAATCACCTTGATTGATAATCGCCACTTCTGCTGCTACGGAGCTAGCTAGGAATATCCATATTAGAAGCAAAAACTCCAAGAAAACAACTCATATACATATACATATACGTACGTACGTGATATATAATAGTTTAAAACTGACAGCATAAAAGATCTCAAGAGGTATGGATAATAAGCTGTATTCGATCACGTACTTCGTATATCTCATTTTGATTTACATATTAGGCTTCAAATAATCCAACCACCCTAACTAGCCTCCTCAATCAAGCTTTTTAAAGGTGGTTGAATTATTTGAAGGCAACTATATAATCAAGAAACGCATCGATCTTAGCTAGCTCATCTCTGCATCTGCTTAAACCTGCACAAGTAATGTAAAGAGCTCGAGAGATGCCACTATATCTTAAATAGTCTCTCTCTCTCTCTCTCTCTCTCTCTCTCTCTCTCTCTCTCTCTCTCTCTCTCACACACACACACACACACACACACACACACAGATCAGAGTTCTCCCTCCATGCATCTTTTCTCACACCATCTGGAAGGATCCATATAAGAAACCTGTATAAATAAGGCAAGGGATCCTGTATATAACACACATAGCTAGATAATATATCCATGCCACCAATAGGAGGATACTATAGATGACCATCTACGTGCATTTCTTGTATCCACAAAACCGAAAAGGTCAAAAAAAGAAAAAGAAAAAGGAAACAATATTTGCTGCGCAGAATTAAGACAATAATAGTAAATTTTCATCACCTAGCTCCTGATTTATTAATTATTGCTGGTAGAGATATTCAAGCAATTGGGGTAGGTCTTATGAGAAGAGGTACGTAGTTGGCTGTAGTTTCATAACTTTCATTGTCATTTGTCAATGAGCCAAAACCGTACCAAAAGATTGATTGATGCTAGATGGGGTTGGGAGCGGGACCAAGTCCTCTGTTCTTCATCATTCTAGTTAATTAGCTTCTGCAAAAGTAATTTTCATCAACAAAACCTTAATCAAGTATTAATCACACATTCATAACTGAATGAGGTGGAGCGGCAACTTCATACGAGTGCGGGGTCTTTGAAGAAAACAAAAGCCTTGAGAATTGAGATACACAAAAACTTGTGGGTTTGTTTGTTTGTTTTTGTGTGCAGCGTGGTTGCTGATTTTGCAGGCGGAGACTGGTACAGTAATAGTGATCTGAAGTCTACGCACAGGTTCAATTGGTTCCTGATGCTGATACTGAGGTGAGGTCTCTTCTGGTTTTGATGGCCTGTATGGTTGAGATTCCTAATGCTAAATTGCTAATGTAGTTCTTTTTTGGATTTAAAAGCTATGCTAGCTCTTTCTTCAGTTAAAGTTTTTGTAGGTTTCTAATAAATGGAACCGGGCGTGGGGCTGAGTCTCACAACTAGATTGGGTTCTAAACCCTTTCAACAAAAAATTTTTTTAGGCTTAAATGCTAAGTATAATGCCAATGGTGGATCCAATGCAAGGCTCACCTAAGCTTAAGCCTAGGTGAGAATTTCAGGTAAAAAAAAAAAAAAAAAACTCATTTCATATATATATATATATATATATATATATATATATATGGGTCCGGTTCCTGAAACATTATATTTGACATTAATTTTGACACTTTTTCTTGGCCATTAGATTTAAAAAAAAATCGATGGACTAAATCAATCGTAGATATGATGTCAACCTACAAAAACTGACGTGACATTACTTATTTTATAATAAATCAAATCAAATTAAAATAAAAAAGAAAACAAAATCAAAACCTAAAACCTAAAATCTGAAATCTGAAAATCAAAATCGATCATTGCGATAAAAAGAAGAAAAAAGAAAAAGACGACAAAACGCAGAAGACCCCAGAAAAACACAGCTCAAGAGAAAGAAGTGAAATACAAACGAGCAAAGAACGAATCTGTATTGGGACGACATTGATGAAACTCCAACAAGACATAGCCTGATATACAAGGGTGATTCCTTTAGGGGAAGACTTTGCTTTCGGGTTTCTCTTATACCAAGTTCAATATTTCTAGATTATTAGTATTCTTGAATCTTGCTGCAACAAACTAACGAAGTACCAAAATCTCGTTAATCCAAGCCATGGTTGATATGGTTTGTCTGCTAGCTTCTCATGTTCCAATAGTATTGAGTTCATGAATCATGTGAATGATGCAATCGTTGCCTCTCATGGTTCACCTAATTACCTTTAATCAGCTATGACAATTGAAGCACTACTTTTACAAAGGGATATTTACAAAGACAACGTACTGGGAGCAAGTTGAATTTTATTATTGTATATTGTTGCAATGGTTTCAGTTTTTGCTTGAAAATTCGTCCACTACAGAAGCAAAGCAACGTCTGAAGTCATCAGTTTTTGATTTTCAGATTTTAGGTTTTGATTTTGTTTTCTTTTTTATTTTAATTTGATTTGATTTATTATAAAATAAGTAATGCCACGTCAATTGCCACGCCAGTTTTTATAGGTTGACATCATATCTACAATTGATTTAGTCAATCGATTTTTTGAAAATCTAATGGCCAAGAAACGGTGTCAAAATTAGTATCAAATGTAATGTCCCAGGAACCGGACTATATATATATATATATATATATATATATATATATACACACACACACACACACAGTTTCTATCTAGAGTGAAGCTTCACTTTGAAATTAAAGTGTGAAGTTCTTTATTTGACTCACTTTTTGGTCATATTTCCACATCTCCACTGTTCAGTTTGTAAAACCTAATGCATAGATCACTCCTGTCAAGTTTCATTGAATTTGATGATCGTTAAGGTACCGAATTAGATTAAATCGACAAACGGACCATAAATCTGTCTATTCAGAACTGTTTGTGTAAATAACGATTATGAAAACCCAAATGATCATCAAATTTAATGAAACTTGGCATGAGTGATCTATGCATTAAGTTCTACAAACTGAACGGTGAAGATGTGGTATGACCGAAAAGTGAGTCAAATAATTAAAGAACTTCACACTTTAATTTCAAAGTGAAGCTTTGCTCTAGATATGAACTATATATATAAAGTTCCCTTCCAGAGCAGGACACCGCTTTGAAATTAAAGTGTGGTGCTCTTCATTTTGCTCACTTTTAGGTCACATCTTTACATCTTCACCGTTCAGTGTCTAGAACATAGTGTGTAGATCATTCCTGAAAAGTTTCATCTAATTTGGAGATCATTTGAGGTTCCATAATTGTGATTTACACAAATGGTTCCGTTTTTACATATTTTGTTCAGTTGATTCATTTAATTTAATTCAGTACCCAAATGATCTCCAAATTGGATGAAACTTTTCAGGAATGATCTACACACTATGTTCTAGACACTGGACGGTGGAGATGTGAAAATGTGACCTAAAAGTGAGCAAAATGAAAAGCACCACACTTTAATTTCAAAGCGGTGTCCTGCTTTGAAAGGGAACTCTATATACAGGCTTTCTTAGGTGCAGATGTCCGCATTTATTCTTCCAGTGCTGATTTCCACTTTACACTCACTTTTCAATCGAATTTTCACATCTCCACCGTCTAGTCTTTAGATACTAATGTATAGATCATCTCTACAAAATTTCAGCCAATTTGGTTATCATTAAGACACTCAAAACTACGTTTTTCTGTTATAAACATGAACGGTTCAAGTTCGACAGAATTATGTTCATCGATTGGTTTAATCGAGTTTGAGTGAAGATTTATCTGTAAGGATGAGCATCTGTGTATGTGAGTTATATGAACGTTGTGCTAATTCTTTTCAATTTAGCAGTCAGAGTGTGCTTTGTGTGGTACATAGGAATGTTCTCTTGTAATGCTCGATCATTTCTTCAAAATGATGTCTTATTATCTGTGCTAGGGTAAAAGTAACATATTGTAACCTGTGAGTGTGGCTGGTGCTGGTTATTTTAAATTGATTTTGCAATGTGTGTGTTATGGTAAATTATTGTATATGTTGTTCTGCTAATTCTTTTTAATTGGTAAGTCAAAGCGTGCGGGCCAGCCGTGCGTTAGGATTACAGGGTATATTACGTTAGGTAGCTCCCGTCATTTCTTAATCTCAACCTAATCTCCCGTCATTTTCTAATGACAAGAATAAAGCAACAATATATAGTCTCCATCTCTTTCAACGTTCTTTAGTTTTTCTGCTCTCTGACTTTCAATACAACCTTGATTCTTATTATGAGGGAGAGACATGTTGGAACACGATGTTGCTGTGATAGCTTTTTAAAAACCGATTTGGTCTGCGTGTGTGTGTGACATCTTGGAGGAACATTATTGTTGTCGAAGACGATAGGAAGGAATGGCTAGTAGATGTTTGGCCCTGGGAACTGTTAGACCGAACTCCTCAGTCATGTCCAACTCAGTTGGCAACATATTATCTGGAAGTTCCCAATCAAAGCAATGCACAAGTTGCGCCACCACCAGATGTACCACAGTAAGCCCTAGATGCATTCCGGGGCAACCTCTTCGGCCGGAACCAAACGGAAGAAGTTGGAAGTCTCGACCGCGGAGATCTATAGTACTACCAACAAACCTTTCCGGTATGAACTTGTCTGGATCAGTCCAAGCACTAGGGTCTCTCCCAACTGCCCATACATTTACCATGACGCGCGATTTTTTGGGTATGTGGAAGCCGTTGACAGTGCAGTCTTCAATGGCTGCATGGGGGATCAACAATGGAGCAACTGGATGTAGCCTCAAGTTTTCCTTCACCACCATATTTAAATACTCCAACTTCTCCAAGTCTGATTCATCCACCATTCTATCCATGCCTACTACATCTTCCAACTCTTTCTGGACTCTCTTCATCACTCGAGGGTGCCTCATGAGTTCGGAAAGTGTCCACTCAATTGCTGTTGCTGATGTGTCCATTGCACCAGCAACCATGTCCTGCGAGGAAATGAGTTTGTAGACTTGTGTTACTAATCACGTAGTCACGTACTATTACACATATTTGATATATAAACACAAGACTTACCAGAATTATGGCCTTGATGTTGGAGCGTTCAATTTTGTACTCAGATTCTTTCGATCCCATGAAACCCAACATGACATCGACGAAGTCTTTGGTCCTTTCTTGATCATCCTGAGATTTAATGTGCTCGTCAATGATCTTCTCAAAGAAGTCATCAAATACCTTGCTAACAGCCTTCATTCGCTTAGTTAAACCCTGGAGGTCAAATGGAGCCAGAAAAGGAAGATAATCACCAAAGTTGGGGGTGCCTGCTAGATGCATACCCTCTACGATCCAAGCCTGGAAACCCTTCTCATCAAATTCCTTATCCATGTACTTCTTTCCAAACACCAATCGGCACGTCATGTCTGCGTTGAGAGAAGAAACCTTGGCGCTGAGATCAACCGCAGCACGATCACGACAAGCCTCTCGAATGAAGTTAATGAAGAGATCAAGCTCTTCTTTCCTCATGGGCTTAAGAGAATTGAGTTTGTGGTTGCTGAGTAATTCAAGGGTGCACATCTTGCGAATGGTGCGCCAATAAGGACCATACTCGGCATAGGATAAGTTCCTTTGGCCGTAAGAAATGTGCTTTGCAGCTTCATGTGGTGGCCTAGTGGCAAAAGAATGGTCGTGCGTTTTGAGAAACAGCTCAGCCGCTTGAGGGGATGAGACAACAATGGTAGGCACCAGTCCTAAGCGCAGGTACATGATGTCACCGTGCTTTTGGGCTAGTCGGCGAAGATCGACGTGAGGGAACTCCCCTAACATAAGGAGGTTTCCGATGATAGGAAACCCTCTTGGACCAGGAGGCAATTTCTTGATCTTCTTGTTCTTGCTTTTGGAAATCCATGCTTGCAGTACATAAACAATAGCAAGCAACCCAATTGCCCAAATCCAGTCCATGTATTAACTATGGTCAATTATGAACTAGCTAGCGTGCTTAAAATGGTGAGGCAGTTTAAATCTAGAGTATTGGTTCATCAAGCTTCCGAGTATTTATAAAAGCAATTTGGTATCTCACTACTTACATTGTCCTTAGTCATAGTTGTGTCATGTTTCAGAAGTTGTAGTTACAACTTATATGACTTGTTTTTTAGTCTTTGTCAAATAACTACATGAATTGGTCCGAGCAGCAAGAGCCACCTCTCAAAATAGGATCTTTAAGCGCTTATCCAAAGGACTGAAGTCGGAAGTAAAAGACACACTTCTAGTTAAGATCAATGCAAGACTATGTCAAGTTTACTATTGTTGCTGCACTTCATGAAATAGAAACTTCATACAGTAAATAGTAACTGAACTAAAATACTGATAGATCGATATGGGAGGGAAAGACCTTTTAGTTGTTTATGAGCTTCCTGTCACAAGCTACCTATAAACTAATACTAAACTGAAGTGTTTATCGAGGAAGAGTTTACATTAACAATAAACAATGCACTAACCAACCTTTGTTCCCTTTGTGATAAGTGAAGAAAAACTTGGTAGCTGGTTATATTTGGATGAACGAAAGATCCAAGTACTTTAAATATATAAGGTCGATCAGCTTTATGATAGCAGGAAAGACCATTGGAAATTTGGAATCAGGCCGGCACATAAGGATCATTTTGATTTATCCATCAAACAAACAATCTTCAACTCACTCAATGGGGAAAAAACTTAAAACAACTAATTAAAGTCCAGTTTACAAAAACATATCTAGTAATATAAAACTACGCCCGAACCACGATGCACCCTTCAATCAATATCTCAATCTCTGACTAAAAGATCACTGATGAATTCCTGCTCCAAATATACAAAACGAACCTCTTAGTCTCTCACAATGAACACAAAATCTGCAAGAGAATTCATTTTTAATTTAGGCTGGTCTCAAAAGATGCAGGTTGGCTCATTGGCATTATTTATCACCTTCACCTCTATATAGAAACCAAGTAGTTTCATCCAATATCTTAGACGTGGTATATTGAAGATGAGAAGGTCATGAATATTTTAAGCATTGACTGAATAATGGTCGTCTCCATTCTTTAAGCTTTAAGTCATGTAAGTCATGCAAATTAGCCAAAATCATGAAATTATTGATGTCACAAAACCCATGAAACTTAAATATATTGTTATCCAGGATTTATTTCCATTAACAGAATCCCATTAATCTTTTTTCTAAGAATACATAACTTCTGATCAACTAAGATTATATGAACTATTGATCCCAAGTAGGCAAATTGATGCACGCGCCTTCTGACCGTTGACAAATTAATGAAATTGTCTTTTTTCCTCAAAAATATGAACTAGATTGGTTCCCAAATTGTTAACTTGGACATGGTCATCATATTAAATGAGCCCAACAATTGAATCCTATCTGAACGAAGATATTCATTTTACCAGTAAAACCCTTCACTTAGTGGTCGTTAGTATGTTGGTCGTCTATATATACATACAGCTAGCTTCATACCCTTTTATTATGTTGCTTTTCTCCGGTCCAAGAAAAGTGAGATATCCATGACTAACTACAACACATCATATCGTTTTATATTTGAACGTTGCCCAAACTCATGAAAATATTAATTTCAAGAAGACTCACAAAACTTGATGAATGCCACAACACACAACCATCCCAAAAATGATGTTACCAAGTCATGCATATGGAGTAGGCTGCAAAAAAAACCAACCCTCCATACCACAACCTGAGCCAGGAGATCGACGTCACCAATCCTCCATCATAAACCTGAGCTAAGAAGGATTATTGTTACTTGGACGTCAATAAACAATGCACAAACCAAACTAGGTTTCCTTTATCATGAGTGAAGATAAACCTAGCTGGGTTATATGTGGATGAATAAAAGATCCAAGTACTCTAAAGTCTAAATACAGGGTCGATCAGGTTTATGATAGCAGGAAAAAGCATTGGAACCAGGCCGGCATATATGACAAAGCTCTACATATTCCCCTATCTAGGTCTACAATCTATGGATTATGTTGATTTGTCCACCAAACAAACAATATTTGAAAGCATCAAGCATGCCGTCCGGTACATGCTCAAACCAAAATCTTCTGGTGCTAGTTTCATATAGAATTGACCTTTACAACTCACTCCATGGGAATGAATCAACCCTTTGATTCTCAAGGGATGAAGTAAGAAAACTTGGAACAAAACTGAAAAAAGAGTCTAAATCTTGTACCAAATCCTGAGGCAAATCTAAAAGTTCCTGGCTAAATTTACATCATAAGAAGGCAAAAATCATAATGGAGCATGCAACTAAAGGCTGGATACTGTTAAATCAGTTTACCCGGACCCTTTTATCTGTCCATGGATCTAGTTTATGTCAACAGTATCCAGTTTACCAGAAATCATAATGGAGTATGCAACTAATGGCTGGACCCTTTTATCAGTGATCTAGTGTTTTGTTTGCTAGATACTAAAGAAAATGAAGAAAAATGAATTCACAATATCAGAAACTTTTCTTAGTATAAAACATTAAGATGAAAGTTATAGAAGACAAAAAGTCCAGTAGACAGTCCAAGCAAATGTAAAACTAATTACAGTGATGGCAGGAAACTATTACAAGATAAAGGTGACGGAAGTGAGTAAAAAGAGGGATAGAGCAAAATCCCAAAGGTATTAGAATGTTTCAGAAACTAAGGTGATTGTTACCACAGTTCTACAAGCATAAACAAAGGAATCTTGAATGGCAAGTAGCTTACTATTGACTTCCATCCGGATTGACTGTCAGTCTGTCACTTTGAGCAGTTTGAAGCCAGTCATCCCTCTTCCGACTCTGTACATCAGTCCAGACATTAGAAAGAAACCATAACAGGTGAAATTTCCATGTTTAGCAGTTTAGGGGACATAATTCCGTCCTGTACATAACAGAAGCCCCCATGTATTTCACATCTGTAAGGTACCATTAAAGCAAGGTACATATACCACAATGTCTACAGGGTGAAACAGGTAAACTTTAAATTCAAAAGCCAAATAAAACTAGTTTCTTGACAAGTTGGCAACATGCACATTTGGAATGTTGCTATCAGAAACTAGTGGATGGAGATATTCATCGGAAGGGATTCCTACCATGTATGGCTTCCATATTCTCTTCCTTGTAGACACCAAGGGGAGATCCATGGACAGATAAAAGGGTCTCCCCAGGCTTTGGGAGCCTTAGTGTTTTGGGTGTGACCCCAATAGATAGCCTCTGGCTACTGACCTGCAGTATAACCACAGTTAACTAAATGACTGGAACATTACTGGAAAATATATTGATCAACATGCGCTTTTTGTTAACAACACCAGAGCATCATTTGGTTCAATCAGTAATCATAGTGCCATTAAGCTAAGTAGTATCAGTTATGTAAGCTAGTCATAATTTAATGCCTAACTCAAACAAAAAAAAAAAAAGTAAAAAATCCAACACCAGACCACTCAAGAGAGAAGAAAAGAATATTAGGTAAAGGCCACCTGATGAGTCAACACTTAGGATTAACAATTGTCTAACAGGGAAAGAACAGTGAGAAAACAAACATACATCAAATTGGAATCAAGCTGAGAGCCTGACCAACAATCCCCTAACGAAAGAAAAAGAACCTTTTAAATAATGACTGATGAAGATATTATCTATGAACCCTAGAAGAGCTTACAAAATAATTCTTCATTTTCTTTGTAAAGCAATGAACATTGGTCAAGGCTATCAGCGTTAAGAACATGACAAAGAGACCACAATTAGATTAACAAATGTCTGACAGAGTGAAAAAGAGGACATAGATCAATCCTATCTATTACAGACCAAACTGAGGCCAAAGATCCCCCAGCCAAAAAGCATTTGCTATATAAATGGACTCTAGCAAATTATCACTTTTCGGTCATGAAAAAAGAGGGAGTTATCCTTAGAATTCTTAAATCACTGAACCCCCAAAAGGAAACCCAAAAATTGGCCTCATCCAACCCTCCTCCATCTCCAGCCCACTAAAATGTCCAAATGCATGAGTGTGTACTCAACTCATTTCCATCCATCTGACCTAGATGGCCAACCCACTGCATCCCAATGAAGATCTACATATTATTCTACCATTAAAGCAATGCTATTTTCCCCACAAGAAAGCATTAGGGTGGTGACCAGCACCTGGAAAACCCTCTCAAAAGATTCAAACACAGCTTTCAACGCCTACTTGGAATGCAGGAGGATTCAATCAAATTACTCCCATCATATTTGCACCAGTAATAAGAAAACTAATCACAAAATTGTCATTCTGTACTCTAACACATTTCACCCGAGTGAATCTTTGCAGGCGCAACCAGATAACCAACCTAGCTAACAAATGGCTGAGCATCCAAATATTTGCTAGGGGAGACATGATGTAAGAACTACAAGAGTTGAACCCTGGAGAATCCAGCATCCATCTCCTATATGGTGTAGCAGACATCATCCTATCATGTTCCAGCAAAGTTAGCAAAGAGCATCATTCCCCAATCTCAGTGCGTCTCATAGTTCTCCTGACACCCAAATATCATCCCACGGCAGCAAGTACACACATGAAGGGACAATTACCATGTTTACAAGTTAACGTAAACATGCGTATTTACAAAATGATATCACCAAAGTATAAGTAATCCCAGAATCCTCTCCCCAGAACCAACGGCCAATTGATTACCTCTTCATAGTTCATACCTTGAGAAATACCTAAGGTTCCTACTAGACCCACTTCCTGCTAAAAAAAGCATCTCAACCATTTGCTTTACTCCCCTCCACAACGTTCATAGGCCCTCTCATTTTTCTATCTGATTTGCTACACCAATCAGATTGTGAACAAGACTAGTAAGCAGACAAGCTACTTAACACTGATTAAGAACAAGTTAAGTAAAGCTTCAACACTATTTAACCTCCCTCCAAGAGAAGGAATGTTTTTTTTCCAACCCATTGCACCACCGGGTCTCAAAAAGGTTTAGATCTTAGATTACCCTTTAGAGGTAACGCCAAATATTTCAAGGGGCAAAATCTCACAGAAACATTTGTTCATGAAAAGTTACTAGAGCAAGACATAACTTGTCCTTGTTAGCCGTTAGCACTAATGCAAATCAGCTTAAGGCTTTTTTTATAGGTCCTAAAGATAGACAGTAATGGGGTATACACTACTGGAACAAAAGTATATTGGATTAAGACTTCTTATAGGTCCTAAAGACAGATAATAATAATAGCATATACACATTTGTAACCAAACAAACCACCAAGTTGTTTAGGCCTTCTGCTTTTTAGAGAATGATAACTCAAAGAGACTACCGCTGAAAAGCTAAACTAAAGAGCAGCTCAATTAAATCAGATTCAGAAAGAAGCTACAAACCCCGGGAGTTTGGAGGGAATCATTCTTCCCTGGCATCTGTGTATCAAATGGCTCCTCTAAAACCTACAACACAAGTAACATTGAGGTAA
Organism: Fragaria iinumae; assembly: GCA_009720345.1. Lineage (NCBI taxonomy): Eukaryota > Viridiplantae > Streptophyta > Magnoliopsida > Rosales > Rosaceae > Fragaria > Fragaria iinumae. The sequence goes on along the minus strand of CM019117.1, from coordinate 14,525,755 downwards.
ATTTAACATGTGTGCAGGGTGTATGTGTGTATCTATTATCTAATCGAAATGAAGCACAATCAAATATCACTAAGTCTTCAGAAAGCATGCTACTATAGATTTATATCATGATAATATAATTTAAACATGAAAAAAATGCAATTGAGCATGTTGATTTACTTGGGAGACAGATGTGAAGCCCTATAATTGACGACAGAGAACTTACAAAATCTCTTATCTGCAGATTATCAGCACCCAAAAACCTTGATCTCTCTGCCACCAATCAACTCAGTTGTGTGAGTTAAGCAATACAAGAATAATGAGGGGGTGCAAATATACTCTAATTCTATCAATCCATGTCAGAACATATAAATGTACCAATACCTGCTTTACTAGAAAACTCAAAGCCACCCAATGTTTGGCAACCAGATTGAGCCACTGAGAACTGGTTAAGAAGAGAAAAATGTAAATTGGGTCCATCATTCATGGATACATTGCCATCCTCACCAATCCACTGAAGTCGTAAATGCCCATTTTCTTCACTTTTTACAAAGGACAGGTTTGGAAAGTTTTCTTTGAAAAATTGCAAAACAGGAGTTTCCCGCTGCTCCTTGGTGCAATATGAGCGAAGCAAACGCAATTTGGTCAGCACATGTTGAATCTCCACATCACTAACAGCCTTGATGGCAGAAATTCTTCGCTCAACTGTAAGAAACAAACAATAGAAACACCTTGTCAGCGCAACCAATAATCATCAGAGCTTTACTATAACTCGATAACTGAAATTTGAGTTTGAATCTTGAACTTAGAGTTACTAATTCCAATGCACACGTAATTGCAAAAGAAAAGGGCCTCTCATCGAAACTGGCCCTTGCTACAACTAACACCACTTTCTCTACCAAGACTATCTGTCAATAGACACACAAAAACTACAATCCGTCTCAAAGTGAAATTATACCATCCGGGTCAGAAAACTGATCTTCCTGCCTCTCATTCTGGGGCTCAATTTCCTCAGCTTTCTGTACAGTTTTCTTAGGTCTCTTTCTTGCCATATGAACTGTCAATTTCCTAACACACCCAACAAGAAAATCCCAAATCAGCTATAAGAATCACACACAATTCTAATACTCTTTGCAACCATAAAAACTAGATACTCAAGCTTTTCAGTATAACTCACAATGAGAAACACCCAATTATGATATAATGAACAATGCCCAAAAACCCAATGAAACAAATTGGCAGAAGTCACTGTTACAACTGATGGGTGAGTATTGTAAGCAATACCCAAAAACCCAGTAAGGACAAATTGGCAGAAACCATTGTTGCAAATGATGGGTGAGTGCAAATTAGGAAATTGAAGTCATGAAATTAGAGAGAACTAGGGTTTTGGTGATGGGTAACGCAAATTGGGAATTGAAAATTAGAATAGGAGATTAAAATAGAGCATTAAAAAAAGTAGAAGCAAAGCGCATACCTGATGGGTAAATTACATATATTTAAACAGATGACCACCAATATACAATGTAGAAAAGCACTGATTCAGACACAGAAAGCTACTGAGCAGTAGACTGCCAAGGGCAAAGACAAGGCTTGCTATGTTGGACAGAAAGTAAATAACAAGGTTCTATGACCTTGGCAGAGTCGAACCAATTCAGTTTATTGAATTGGACCAACTGGTTCAGTTTGTATGTGTAGCAATGTTATGATAAACTATATGTAATATAAATATTTTAAGCAAAACTCGCCTGTGGCCTCTCTAATTGTGGTAGTGTAGAAACATGACACAGTTATCACTGATTACTAAGAACTAGTACATTCATGGACAACTAGAGCAGAAAGAAAATCTGGAGGAATCAGTCCAAGAGTATTGTTGAGTATGAATTGAAGCACATACTGTATATTCTCAGCAGAGAAGTCTGATAACAAATGACTTGAAGCACATATTGTATTCTCCTACTTATTTCACCTATTATTAAACCCAAATGGCTACTCAGTACTCACAATAACAAATGGCAAGTGTTGTGAGCAAATGTCCACAATACTACAAGGATTTCATTCAAGCATCAGAATCTCAAATCCATCTACAAGGTTTACATTTCTTTTGTTATTTACCAAGATGGCACTCATGGAAGATAACAATCACGACTATAACCAAAAACCTAAGACACTAAAGACTAGAATGAAGAATCAGAACCAAGTACATTGAAGCACTAAATCATTCACATTCACAAAAGATTCAGTCTTGGTCATATCAGTTCATACACAACAGCGGATAACAAAACCGAAAAAGAATACTTAATTCACTCACAATTGCCAGAGAATGTGCCCACTCCCTCTAAGAAACTGCAACCTTAAGCTTTCACAACCAGATTACGAATGAACAAGCTCATCAATTCCCTGCATCAGAAGTGAAAAAGTTGAGAAGACCCAATTGAAAACAAGGCGTGATAATCAAAACCCAAATACGGAATCGATGAAAAGAAACGATTTTGGTACCTGAAATAGCATCCAATGAAGGCTTCAGTCTTCAGAGAAGAGCCCGGACGATTTTGGAGAGGAGAGAGATGTGAAACTGAGGAGGGCAGGTGGGCGGCAAATAGAAACTTGACACGTAATCACTAACCATTGTATACCGTTGAGCCAGAAGAAACAGTTCTAACTTGTAAATCAAAAAGCCACAAGTCATCTTGACCATCTTTTTCCTCAAGTGAGGCCACCCTTTTCTTTGTTTCTTATTTTCTTTTCGCAATGGATTTCACATTCACATATATCAATCAACACTTAAACTCGTCGTGTTCCTATATATAGAACTCTTTCTCCTTTTATAGGGAGGAATAAATGAATTACGTATTTTTCTTTCAGTAAACCAAACGAGGTATAAGATGATTTAATGAATTATTGACATATTTACTGTTTCTGCAACATCCCGTTGACCTTGAAGAAGCTTTGGCGTGGCCTCTCTCTTTTGACGTCGCCGGCTTGTTACCTGCAATAAGAGACCGACCGGGACTTTCCGGTATTTCTCTCTCTGATGATAAAGTCAGTGGTGTAGTTTGGTAAAGTGTATTTAATACTAGGAGATTTCTTATCTCTTTAGTTGACTTTAGCATTGTATTTATAACTCCGCGTTGACTTATATCTTACATGTTATACGATGTTGGACAAATATGCTATTGAGGTCTGTTTATTTGGCCTTCTATGGTGTCTCCTGCCCGGCCCAGACTGCTATGACCTCCAAGATGAGGCATACTCGATCTACCTCATGCTGTGCTTCCGGTAGCATCGTGGGCCAGGGAGGTATTTATCGACTACCGACTACAAGTCCCCCCAAGTTCCCGTTCAAGACACGTCTTGAGTGGGGACTTGAAGAAATTGCCCACGATTTGCCAAATTACCAACGGGTACCCGGTCCTAGTCCCCCCAAGTTTGCACTCGGGACATGTTTGAATGGGTTGTTATTGGAATGGAAGAAAGGTAGCGAGCCTTTCTATATCATGTGTTTCTGCTCGAGCGCAGGGTGTAATCCCCGCGTGGGTTATCAGGCCACTATTCTCCGTGTAAAGGGAATGATATGAACTGCCCAACTCCCACTCTCCGGGAGGTGTACTAGGGACTTACGGTTCTCATGGCTGCAGTTGTTTCGCCCATGCTTCCTAGTGATGCGTTTCCGGGGTAATATCTTATGGAACAATGTGTTTCTTCCCGTTGGTTGTTATCCGAGGTCATATAGTAAGAGCCGGGATTGAAATTACCCGGTCCCCTACCTTTCAGGGAGGCTTGTTCAGGACTTGCATTCTAACGCAGTTGTTGAGCGTTCTCCCGATGACATTGATCCGGGTATCAATGATTGAAGACAGTTGTGTTTCCTCCGGGGCTTACCAATTTTGCGCTTGCCTGGCAAATGGAATATGCGGCTTCCCGGTGCAATCAAAGATTAACTTCCAACGTGATACCTCCCGCTGGTTTTTACAATTTTCCCCTAGAGCTTTGGCACATCTGCAACGACCCTCGGTGTTTTGAGTCAAACAGCTTCTACCAAGGTGCTATCGGTCCCGGAGGGTTTAATACGGGATCCCGAGCTTTGGTGCTGGGTTGGTGGTGTTTTGAATTGTGTCAAAACATTAATTGCATGTTCGCCAGATGGCGCTGTGTTAGGGAATGAAGGGATGTGCAATTAATGCACGTCGTTTCATCCCTCTCTTCTTCGAGAAGTTACCTCTTAGTGGGACACGTGTCATGATCTTGCGGTGGAGCTCGACGGCTCCGATTTCCTCGTTCGCAGTTAATGGGTTTTTAATGCGGAATGGGGAGGGAACCGAGGCGTCTTTTCCCTCCTCTTCTATATACGCTTCCTCCTCTCTTTTCCTTATTTTCTCTTCTCTCTTCTCTTCCTGTTTTCTTCCGCTCTGCTCTCTGCTCGCCTTAGCCCTCTCTGCTCTTTGCTTGTGTTCTTTCTCTCTTTGTTTCCTTTCTCTCTGTTTTCAAGCGTGTTATTTTCAAAAGCTGCAGAAAGAAGAGGGAGTTTTGCTTGCTCTGTCACCGGTTTTGCAATTGCGAGGTGCTCTCCACTCCCTGCTCCGGCGATTCTCCGGCCTTCAATATCCGGTGAGTATCTTTCTGCCTTGCTTTCTATACTTTAAAGCAAACTTTTTTGGTTTGGGTTGTGGGTCGAGGGGATATGTGTGATCTTTGGTTAAAACCTGGGTTTTTCTGGGTTTCATGGTTATGTGAGTTAGGGTTGCGCTTGAGCTTTGCATCCTCTCGTTGGTGGCGGCGTGGCTTGGTAATTTTTATTTATTTTTTATTTTATTATTTTTTTTTTTTTAGGTCTAATAGATTCTAGGGCAACTGGCACCAGTGGCTCCAGCTCATCTCAGCGGTCTCTCGTTGACGACGACGAAAGGATGGAAGGATACTTACAGCGCCTAACTCGGAGGGCTCCCGCTCGGGTTGCTTCTCCCTCCGAGTCCTCTTTCTTGAGTCCCGATCACCCGTCCGTTTCCGCGTCCAGTGGTGGAGTAACGGAGGTATTCGAGGCTATACCCATCACCCTGGCCCTACACCATTTGGAGGATGGTAGGGTATGCGACGAGCCGGTGTGTAGTCTCATTCCCGAAGAGATCGAGCAGTTTCGGGAGGAATGGGACATTCCCACCGACATCCCTTTACACGGGCTACGTCTCGGAGAGTTGGCTTGTGCTCCCTAGGACAACTTCATTGTTGTGCACGACAATATGTTTAGGAACGGGTTCTCGGTGCCACTACCACAATATGTACAATATATGCTGAGCATGCTTCAACTGGCTCCCGGCCAAATCCCTCCAAATCAGTGGCGCCAACTTCTAAGACTCGGATGCCTGTACTACTTGTCCAACATGGGGTGGCCCGCGATCAACGAGTTCCGCGCGTTATACTGGTTTTCATACTCCAAGAAGGCGGGGAGCTCCAGGTGCATCAGTTTTACAACGCGGGACTATGAGTTTGTCATCACCGATCTCCCGTCATCTATTAACAAAGAGTGGCGTGCAAAGGTAGTTTTGGTGGGCGGCTTATGACAGCGGAAGACGAAGCGGCATACCGTTTCTAATTACTTCGGAGCTATCGGGGACTAGGCGTACTCATTGTCAACCGTTGAGCGAGAGCGCATCGCCACGATTTACGCTGTGTGGCCCAACGAGGAAGATCGCAATTCGTATCATCTTACTCGATGGGCCATGTTGGTTCACTGTGAAATGAGTAGACTGCCCGGTGGGTTTCACTTGCCTTGAACTTGCTTGTTTGCAAAGTCCCCCTGCATGTCCCTCGCCCCAATCACCCGCTTGACATGGACAAAGACCAAGACCTCTTGATGAAACTGCTGAACGTGGGAGATGTCGCCTCCCGCAAGGAGGTGGATTTGGACACTCGCTCAGTGCGTGTCTTGGAGTCCCAAAAACCCTTGGAGGTTCCTGATGAGACCTATGGGACTGTTGCTCCCCTACCACCGCCTCCTCCTCCCGGAAGCTCTAGGGCGACGGTGAACCTTGGCGAGAAGAAGAAACGCCATCACCACTCGAAGAAGAAAGCCCAGGCTGTTTTGGATTCTCAGGTGACCTACACCGGGAAGGACGTTTTCGGGGACCCCACCCCTAATCCGAAGAGGTTGAAAGTTGCACCCGAAGGCTCTGTTCCCTCGCTGTCTCCTCTTGCCCTTCCCCTTCCTACCATATCGAAGACCCTAATCAGGCAGATCCTCGATGAGAATGGCTGTGCAGACAAAAAGTTCGTGTGTGCCATGATTCGGGACCTGAAAGGTATTGACCTCGACCGAGTAAGGTTCAAGGAAGGCTCCCCCACCGAGTCCCGACAGATTGCTCGGAAGCACCTGATGAAGGTTAGTGCCTGGGTCTCCTTTTTTCTTTGAAGTGCTCACGTTGCTTTCTCGGCTTAACTCTCTTTTATTTATTTTACAGGCCCTTTTCACGGTATACTCGATTGACGCTAGCAAGGATACCTCCGAGCTGAAGCAGCAGGTGGCCAAGTTGAACGGTCACATGAGCTTTCTTCAGACTGAGAAGGGGTCCCTGGAAAAGGACTTGAACTCACTGCCAAGAAGTTAGCCATGCTGCAGCTGCATGTCCAGGAGCTATAGAACAGAGCCAACCGGGTCCCGGAGCTTGAGGCTGAGATAGAGTCTCTGCTCCTGTCGCTCGAGAAGCTACGCCCCTTGGAGGGTAAGCTGTGAGAGAGGGAGTCCGAGATCGCAGAGCTTGAGCGCCTAGTCCCCGAGCACTGCGATCGTGCAGTGGCCAAGTACAAGGCATCCCAGGAGTTTAAGGACCTACTACAGGCTTCCCGGGATGGGGCCATCACAAAGAAGTTTAATGAATGGAGCGAGCACGGGAACCTTGACCACCCCCCGATGGCAGCCGACCTGCTCGTTGCCAAGGCTCAGGCTCTGAAGGACGCCCAGCCTGTCCTCACTAAGGTTGCTCTCGGGACTCAAACCGAGACTGCACGGGAGGAGGATGATAACGAGTCCGGGATTGAGGACAAAGAAGAAATAGTGGACTCAGTCAAGAAGGACCAGGCTTAAAGTTTAGGCTTAGCCTCTTTTTGCAACCCCCCCCCCCTTTTTTTTTTACCCGGACTGTAATTTTGGATCTTATTTTGAATAGTGGCCTCGCGCCGATCCTTTGTGATATAAATTTTGTCCGGTAGTCCGGTTGATCTATAAATCCTTTTATTTGTTGTTGCTCTCTCGATGGATCTTTTAACTCTCGGTGGATTTTTTTACCAGTGTTTCCTTTTATCTGCTTGCTTCCCGGTGACTTTCCTTTAACAACATACTTGGCTTGTTGATTTTACTACCACTCGAATTAAGAAAATACAACACATTTGGCCTGTTGCAAGTTTCTTGTTGCTGTTGATACAGGCAAATTTTTAACTTATACACTGAATTTAACTTCCTCATCTCTGTATTAACTTGCTAAAACAAATGAGGGCATCCTCCTGGGTAAACTTGCCAACCCGGTGGGTACAATTTACAATTTCACAACCCAACTGCTTACAATTTCTAAACAGGATAAAACCGAAGGTGTTCCACATTCCACGGATGTCATGTGATTATCCCATCCGTGTCCCGTAGATAAAACGTTGCTGGGCCAACTTCCTCCACTATGTCATAGGGTCCTTCCCAGGTTGGATCAAGAGCCATCGGTTTTGTCATTACACGTTTCATCACCCAGTCTCCCATGGCCAAAGGTCGGGGTCTGACCTTACTGTCGTAGTGTCAGGCCACCCGCTGCTTGTACACTTGGTTGTGTAGATCGTGTTTTGGCCACGATCCTCAGCAGGGGTAGAGAAACGTAGCAGTCAATGCTTCTAGGGAATGCGGGGCATGCCACCTCGCGGACGAGGAAAAGAAGTGGGGTGCGTCAGGTCTTGACTTCTTGAACAAGCGGGGGGGAGGGGGGGGGGGGGTTACCGGTGCCACCTCGCGGACGAGGAATTTACAAGCACAAGGCAATTTGATACTCACGGTGTCGCGAGCAGAGCAACGAAAGAGAGATCAGCGGTGATCGGAATAGAGTCCGAAGGGGCTCTGAGAAACCTAGGCGGCGGCGCTTAAGGTTAGGGTTTTTCGAGAGGCTCGAAAGTATCAACTAGGTTGAAAGTTTGTTTGTATTTTTTTTTTTTGTGTTTGAGAGAGAGACTTAACTGAGAAAAGTCCTTATCCCGTGAGGTGTCACAATCTCGCGCGGGTCGCGGACTCAAACCATCCCGCGAGATCCTGAAGCTTGTTTCACCTAGCGCGCCCCTGAAGCTCGCGATACTTAAAAGGCTTTATGTCAAAATGGCTACAGGTGTTAGCCCGAATGCTATCCAAAACTTATTATGCAGTCTTGGACCAAAATATCCACTGGGCTCAAACATTGCCCCCTAGGCCTTGGGCTTTTGATTATCCAAAACATCTAAGCGAAAAGGCCTTATAGAGCACGTTACGGAAATTTGAAATTTGAAAAGTCCCGATGTATCGGCGTTATCGCATCCCTTGATTGAAAAGATGTTACGGTTCGTCTCTTTAAAAAACATGAAATGGGTCCCAACATTCGTCACACCAACCTTTACTTCTCCCTTCTGCAACAAATAAACTTTCGCTGCCGTCACCACTCTACCCAGAAACAATGCCTCCCAAACCAATCGTCCGAGACCTGAATCTCAATATTACGGCAGCGATCGGTTGGTCTACCGATTTCGGTCGGCGTTTATCCGCGAACCCCCCTCAAGGAGCACCCATTTATTTCCTTGAGAATGGGCAAGCCCTACTCGGCGGCCCGACTCCTTCTCAGCCTTTCTCTACCGCCGATCTCAATTCATACACCGACCCCGTGCGGCGCCCTATCTTTGCTCACCGTCGTGAACCTGGCGACTTCGCGACCTGGGCTCAGCAAGCTCGCTCTCATGTCAACATCCGAGTGGGGGAATGGCCGAGCACCACCGGTGAGGAGCGAGCGTGGTATGAGGCTCGCCTCCAAACCGACAAACCGATCTGGGAAGCGGCAGGCATAGCGGAGGCTATCACCTTGAGCTTCTCTCTGCCTTCCTCTACCGACAGGGCGCCGATGGCTGCAGCAGCGTGTCTTTGGAACATCGCCACCAACACTTTTGATTTTCCCTTTGGGCAGATGAGTGTCTCCCTGCTGGATATTCTTGCTATCACGGGGCTGCCGATCCATGCGAAGCCATTCGCGCCATGTGATTTTGCGACAACTAAGTTCACCTACACCTGCAACCTAGGAGCACGCCGCTCCCTGAAGGCTTCATTCCCCGTCTGGAGGAACTATTTTATCCAACATGCAGAGCGGCACGAAGGAGGTATTGCTTTCCTCGAGTACTGGCTAAATAAGTTTATTTTCTGTGGTAGAGCTCACAAGCCTACGGACAAGTGGATGAAACTAGCCGAAGCCTTGTATAATGGAATTGAGGTTGGGTTAGGGCAACCCGTATTGGGTGCACTCTATCGGGCCCTGCACACACTCTCCTTGAAGCCTTTCCATCTGCCGGCCGGCCCGCTATGGATCATGGATCTATGGCTGCAGCTATATTTTCCTCTCTTCAGACGTTCCCCGCTGGCCTTTCTACCAGAGGACCAACTGCTTGGGTTTGTGGTATGCAAAAGCCCAGCGAACCGCACCCCTTTGTCCTTCTTCGCCAGCTTATCCATCCTCTACAACCAATTGGAGCCTCCCCCTACCATAAACATGATGGTTAGCCAGCGTCATCCTGAAGTTTTAGCGGAGGGCTTCTTTCCTCGTCCTGACTCTAGATCTGATGCCAAGACGAGCTTTATGAGGGCGGTTTCATGCTGCGATCTTCAACTTGCTGAAGAGGACCAAGGTTTTGAGGTGTACGCTCCTAATCATTTCGCCAGACAGCTTGGTTTTATCCAAGGAGTTCCTTATCCACTTCTTCATTCATTGAACAAGTATACGTCCTGGCGCAAGATTGGCGAGGCGGATCGAGTCACTCCGCCAGCGAACATTTTTCCGCTCACTCAGGGCCTGCTTGAAATTGAGCCTGCCTTAGCTGTCGACCCCGCGTACCTCTCTTGGTGGCGCTCCCTCTCTGATAATCATTGGGAGTACGCCGATGATGACGTCTTTGCCGCCATCTTCTCTCCCCTACACGACACATTGGGGGAATTAGACCGCTCCATCCTTGACGCCCTGCGTGGACAAGCAAGGACATCACAGAGAGCAGCGATGAGGCCCAAGCTAGCGGTGCTTCCTAATGCTCAAGCGTCTCGCCGGCCAACTGGAATCGTCATCAGGGAAAGTGTTTCCGCTCCTGTGGTAAGTTAATGTCTTTGTCATTTTTCAACACTTTTGTCTATTTCATGCGAAGTGACTTCCTTTCTAATAGTTTATCCCCCTTTCACAGACTGCACCTCGCCTTAGATCTTCCAGGAGACTTGCAGCTGCAACAGATAAAGGGAAAGCTACCGCGCAAGAGGAGCCTGCGGCGGACCCCGAAGATGAGTCTGTCTTGACCATCCCTCAAACGACAGGTGGCGAGAGCTCGCGCAAGCGTCCTGCTAACGATGAAGAGGAAATGGTGGAAGACTTGAGCTATCAGCGAGAGCATGGCTTGGTAAATGCACTTTTCTCTTGTAACCAATTTGTTCAAGTCAGCAAATACTTACTATCTCTCCATTTGTAGATTCGTCGCCGCACTCGCCCCCGCTTCGACAGCGTTGAAGGGGAAGCAAGCATGACTGAGACCCCTGTCCCAAAGGTGATTGTGGCTGAAGAGACATATGCTATACCTGAGGAAACTGCAGAGCAACGTCCCCCACCAACCGGCACATCGGACGACTCAGGCTTGATGCTGGTGTCCTCTCCTGGTCCTATTCAGGACCAAGGGCTCGGCCATCCAGTCTCAACTCCAGACTTTGCTGCCTTTTCTGCAGTTCCGCCAGAGGAGCCTCAACCAGAGGTGATGCCTTCCCCACCGAGGCTGGAGCCGGTCGTCCAAGAGCTTGAAGAACGAGAGGCGCTGACGGCGTCCGCTGCCCCGCCAACTATCTCGGAGGTTGAACCGGTCGCTCCTTCTCCGATGAAACTGACCACCGAAACAACTTCCTCTCTGGCCACTCAAACTGCCCGTCTCCGAGCTCGGGTAACTCCACCTGCTGATCCAGAACCAGTTCGCCTAGCTCGAGGCTTTCTTCATGGCCTAATAAGACAAGACCCCAACATGGATGTGTTTGAGTTGGTGCGACGCGCTCGTGAGGCTCATGGTGCCTTGGTCCGCCACCTCGCTTGCAGCAACCCCGCACTGGATCATTCTTAGAGTTGATCAATGCGGTCGAGCTGCAAGCCCGTCGCGTCAATTATGCGGAGGCCCAGTCAACTGCTCAGGAGAGAGTCCGCCAGGCCTTAGACAACCAAATGGTGGCTCTTTTGAACCAGCTTGAAGATATGGAGGTTCCTGAGACAACTTCAGAAAACCCCTGTACTTTTTATGCTAGGCAAGTGGAGACTTTGGAAGTTCAGATAGCGGAGCTGCAGGCTCAGCTTGCTCAAGCTCGCCAAAAACTCGCGCAGGCTGAAGTTGCCGAGGCGCGCGTACAAGCCGCAGAGGAAACTCAAGAGGCTCTGGACTCAGCCACTGCTGCTGCGGATGAAACCCAAGCCTAGGCGGATGTTGAGGAGTTGGCCTTGGAAGGCCTTCCCTTGGACTTATATAGGGCCTCAAGGAAAGTCTAGCTTAATTTTCCTTTTTTGTTGCCCCAATGTATGAACCTTTGTATTATTATTTAAGTACTTATTGCCCATCATCTCTGTCCCGCGCTTGCTGAATATTTTTCGTATTTCCAACAATAAATGCCTCGGTTCAAAATAAGTTTTCATTGAGATTGGGTAAAGGTCTCTGCGTAACTGTTTGTTTGGGAAACAACAAGTCACTATAGGTTCGCGCATTCACCTTATCTAAGGCCCATATCTCGGAGTAAAGCTCTGCATGTAGGACACATGTCAACGAGAATCGGTCCTTTCTTTCTATAAGAGGATCCGGTGGCCGGGTTTGGGACATCGATCAAGTCTCTTGCCCCCTCGCTATGGCTCCTTCTTCCTTTCTGTTCATCCTTCTGTCCCTGCTTAAAGCGTAACCACCATTTCTCCTGCTCATCGTTTGCCCTGATGAGTTTCGAAATCTACTCTTAGGCCAAAGGTGGGTTTCAAAATCTACTCTTAGGCCAAGCCTCCGTCTGGAAGAACAAATGGTCTGGGTACTTTCTGCCTTGCGCCTACTGTTCTGTCCACGCGTGAGGTTTCTGAGGCCCTTCGCCCCTTCGTGCTTCAGGAGCTTGCCAGTGTCCTTGAAGCACCCTCCGAAGCTTGGCTGGTAGCATGAGGGACCCTGTTCCAGTGGACCTGTAGCCTCCCAGTGCGTCGTCTCTTATTCGTTTTTCGTTCTCAGATCTACGCTTGGAGGCATGGTAGATCTATGTGCTTAAGCGTAGGGTAATCAAATTCCATTATTTTGCTAATGTGTTTGCTTCGGTCGCAAAGCCGCTTATGAAACTTGTATCAGAAGGGAAAAATATGTGATTTTCTTTATTTAGGGCCTCTGGAATAGGCCCCAATCTTGTACTTTGTCTTTTGTCTAGACTTCGCACGTTTACACAGAAAATAAAGAGAGGAATGAGGAGATTAGCATAACTAAATTGCATGTAAAACTTATTTAGGGCCTCTGGTATAGGCCCCAATCTTGTACTGGTTTGTTGGTTAGACTTTGTACGTTTTCAAAGAAATGATTTAATTACATGCTTCCCTCTCGAGTTGCCCTCTAGTGTGAGGTGATGGAGCGTAAGCGCGACGATGCGTGATACTAATAACAGTGGTCGCGGGATCAGGAGGAGGTAGAGGATCTGCTCGCTCCCAAACACCAGCGATATGGCGCTTTAAGAAACGACCATTAATAGGATTGCGGTGGATGGTGCCATCAAGGTCACGCAAGTGGTATGCCCCCTGAGGTAAGATGCGATGAATGATAAAGGGTCCTTCCCACCGGGCGGACCACTTGCCCCGACCCTCGGTTTTCTCCCCAAGTGGAAGCACAGCATGCCATACTGTTTGGCCCTCGGCATAACTCCGACCCCTAGTGATTTTATCATACGACCTCGCCACACGCTGCTTCTTAAGGATGAGATTGTTGAAAGCAGCGATACGGTGTTCATCGAGGTCTTCGAGCTCCTGCCACATTGCCTGAACATAATCGTCACCAAGTAATTGGTGTTGTTCCTGGACGCGAAGCGAAGCGACGCGAACCTTAAGGGGAAGGACGGCGTCATGACCAAACATGAGAGCGTATGGGGTGGTATCCGTCGGACCGCGCTTGGAAGTGTGGTAGGCCCACAAGGTATGGTAAAGCTCTAGATGACAGACGCGAGGGTTTATTTCTAGCATCTTGCGTAAGATACTGAGGATAACTTTATTGCTCGCCTCCGTCTGGCCATTGGACTGTGCATAATAGGGGGATGAATGCAGGAGCTTGATGCCATAGCCGGTGAGGAATGTGACCACAGAATCGGCCATGAAAGCTGCTCCCCGATCCGTCACGATACACTCCGGAAGACCAAAGCGGGAGATAATGTTGCAGAAGATAAAGTTGCGGACCGAGGTTGCCGAGGCAACTTTGAGCGGTTCGGCTTCAACCCACTTGGTAAAGAAATCGGTGGCCACGATAAGGAACTTGTGCTGCTCGGAGGAATGGGGGTGAATAATGCCGATGAAGTCTATCGCCCATCCTCGACCTGGCCATGGTTTAATAATTGGCTGCAACGGAATGTTAGGGATGTGTTGCACTAGTCCGTGAGCCTGGCAATCCTGACAACCTTTGGCGAAAGTGATACAGTCCTTGAGAATGGTAGGCCAGTAATAACCGTGGCAACGGATTAACCAACGCATTTTGGGCCCTGCCTGGTGTGAACCACAAACTCCGCTATGAACCTCGTGCATAAGCCGCTTAGCTTCGGAACCATACACGCAGCGGAAGTCATTCATCTTCGCCCCGCCGGCGAAGCTCACCATTGCAGAGCACGAAGTTGAGGGCGAGAAATCGCATTTGCCGCGAATGAGTGGCGTCTTGAGGGTTCGTGAGATAGGCGATGAATGGTAACGGCCGGTCCTTGTCGATAGGGTCTAAGGCAGCAATGTCAAGAGAGTCTGCCTGGTATTGCCCCCTAGCAGTAAAAGAAGGAAGGGTGCGGCGTTCGACCTTGAGTAGTCGTTCGCGCACTCCGTCTCGCAAGCTAAGGCTAAAGGCAATCTGGGCAAGCTCATTCGCCGCGAAGTTGAACTCGCGCAGAATGTGCTCGATGTGAACGTCATCGAACCAGTACAATATGTCAAACGCATTGCGTAAGTAAGGCTCGATAGATGAACTCAAGCATTTGAACTTTGCCACCAACTGGTTGATGACCAATAAAGAATCGCCGAAGACTTGAATCTCACGAACCCCTAAGTCCAGCAAAATTTCCAGTTCGATGATGAGCGCTTCGTATTCTGCCTGATTATTGGTACATTTAAAATCCAGCTGGAAGGAATAAGAAAACCGGTCTCCTGCAGGGTTTTCAATGGCGGTCCCGGCATCGGCAGTGAGTTCAGTACGCGATCCATCAAAGTAAAGAGTCCATGGGGTGAGAGAAACAACGACAAACTCTAACTCGCGGAACGCTGTTAGTTCGGTTGGTGGATGATGAGCGAGAAAGTCCGCTATGGCCTGTCCTTTTACCGCCTTTTGCGGAACTTATTGTAGGGAGAATTCAGACAAAGCCAATTTCCATTTGCCTATGCGTCCCCGTAGTATAGGTCGGGAAATCATGTATTTGACGAGATCAGACTAAGCGATCACTATAGTGGTAAAGGCTAACATGTAGTGGCAGAGTTTGTAGCCTGCAAAGAAAAGGGCGAGACACAACTTCTCCATTGGAGAGTAGCGCGTCTCGCAATCAGTTAACAACCTGCTAAGGTAATAAACGGCGTGTTCTACCCCGTTCTCGTCGTCTTGTGCCAAGAGTCCGCCAATAGACAGATCGGCAGCGGCTATGTAGAGCTTAAGCGGAACGCCTGGGCGAGGTGAGACCAAAACAGGGGGGTTCGTAAGGTAATCCTTGATACGATCGAAGGCGTCTTGGTGTTGTGGCTCCCATACGAACTCAGTTGCCCCCTGCAGCTTGAGCAAAGGTGAAAAGGGTTGAACCTTTCCTGCCGCATTCGAAATGAAACGACGGAGGAAGTTGATTCGCCCGATCAATTGTTGAAGCTCTTTCTTAGTTCTAGGAGGTGAGGCGTTTATTACCGCTTGTGCCTTGTCTTTGGGGATCTCGATACCCCTTTGGTGGACCAGAAAGCCTAGGAAGTCGCCTGCTTCTGCGAAGAACACACATTTGGCGGGGTTCATCTTTAGGTTATGTCGTCGCATCCACATGAAAACCTGCCGGAGGTCTTCAACGTGTGTTGTCCGCGTTTTGGTTTTAACCACCACGTCATCGATATATACTTCAATCAGCTTTCTCAAAATGTCGTGACAGATAAGGTTCATAGCGCGTTGATACGTTGCCCCCGCGTTCTTGAGCCCGAAAGGCATGACAACGTATTCAAACGCGCCTGCAAACCCTGGGCAGCGGAAAGTGGTCTTGTGACGATCCTCTTCAGCGACAAGAATTTGGTGGTATCCGGCGGTTCCGTCCATAAAGGACAGCACTTCATGCCCCGCTGCGGCATCAATGAGGAGGTCCGCGACAGGCATGGGGTATATATCCTTGGGCGTTGCGTTGTTGAGGTCCCAATAGTCAACACAGACGGGCACTACATTGGATAGCCATTCGTTGTACTTGGCCATGCGAATGATACCTGAACGATGCATGGTTTCGATCTCTTCCTTGACTACGATCTGGGTCTCAGTTCGCATAAATCGGCCATCCTGGCGGATTGGACGCCGCTCAAGATAAGTGGGCAACCGGTGACAAACTAAGTCCGGAGACAAACCGGGCATGTCTTCGTACTTCTCGGCGAAGCAATCTCTATATTCGCGTAGGAGGGTTAGAAGAGCTTCTCGTTCGTCCGCCGCCAGCTTAGCACTAATGGAAATAAGTAGGGGCTTCTCAGAAATCCCTACGTCGACTTGCGAAATGGGGTCGCGTACTTGAGGTGGCGTATCGTCCAAAGCAGCGGGAGCTAGCTAAGTAACTTCTTCTTTGGTATCGGTATAATCCACTATCTCGTCTACGTATTCCATAGTGGCGACCTTGTCGTAGTCTTCGCGTTCTGCCCAATATGAGAGGAGCCTCTCACACAAGGACTCGCCAGCCTCGCGTGCTTCTTCTGAGGAGGCACTATCCATCAACAGGTTGCAGGGGATCCGCGATGGTGTGAGGACGTTGTAAGTCGTCCCTCACCTGGGTTAGCCCCCATCGCGTTAAATTGGAGGCCGTCACCCCGTAGGGGCGGCCTTTGGAATCTACGCCTTGGACGTCCAATGGGCCCAAGTCGGTATTGTAGTAGCGGGCGTCATTGAAGTTGGCGGAGATGGAGAAAGGACGCGGATCCGCTTCGATGAGGACCGCCTCGTGTTTCTCAGTATCCCATATCATGAGTTCTTGGTGCATAGAGAAAGGCACACAAAAACTTCTATGGATCCAGTCACGGCCTAAAATCATACTGTAGGATGAAGCGCATTCGGCGGCGAAGAAGGTATAAACCCGGGATGCCGGTCCTACCTTGACTCGTAGAAATAACAAGCCTAAAGTTCTGGAGACTTGTCTGGTGAAGTTCTTGACTGTTAGAGATGATGTTTGAATCATTGAGCGCGGGATACCGAGGAGGCCCATGGTACGTGTTGTAATGACATTTACCGCGGCTCCCATATCAACCATGATTTTGTTGACCATGATCCCTTCAACTTCAACCGTAATGTACAACGGCCTCATGTTAGTAGCCATGTCCAAGGTTAGTGTGGAGATAGTCAGGCTCTGCATGCGTGTGACGCCGCTCGTGGCTTCCAATCGTTGGACATCCTCTGGTTCGGCTAAAACTGGACCCATTTCGCTACTACAAGGCGGGAACATATCGCAGACATTTTCCCTACCGTTGGAGATATCCGCCGCGTTGCATGTTGAGTTTGGCGGGAGAGCATATCTTTCGGATATGAAAAACACCATCCCGACCTGAAAAGAGAATCGCTCGCGGACTGGGGTTAGTGGAATCTCAATGATCCCATGTTCTCCTTCGAGCACAGCGAATGCGCTCTCCGCTGGGTTGAACTCTTCGTCCTCAGGCCATGCAGAGATTTCGAGCATATTACAGGTGAATGATTCCCCCTGCTCTTCGACTTGGTCTTTGTCTAAGTCAATGCGAGGTTCGGAATAAGCCTCGTTGTTCATTGAATTCTCTCGAAAACGTTGGGCCATCAAATTCGCTAAGTTGGGGCTGGAGGTGGTACTTTCGGCACCTGGTGATGCGTCAGTCTCCATCTGTTGTGGTCGCCACACAAGTTTGGTCGGGGGTAGTTTGTCCTCAGCTGGCTTCTTATCCGCGGCTAAAGGAACCTTGGCATTGTCATTTTCTCTTGACGGAGAAAGGGCGAGGATGCGAGATTCCTTCTTGGCCTCCGGCTCCGGGTTAACTTGTGGTCGGGGCTGACGTGTTCGTGGTGTCTCCCTTCTTGCCTCGGGATTTTGGCGAGGAGCCTTCCGGGGCCTTGACGGCCGGGACGACTCGCGCCTTGGCTCGGGCTCCGGGTCCGTGAATAATCTTCGCCTTGCTGGAAGGAGTGGTTCCCGTCTGCGGTCAACTTCCGACGATTGCCGGTGCCTTAGGTGAGGGAGCGGTTCCTGTCTTCGGTCAGGCTCCGGTGAGGGCCTGCGCCGGGAGGGCTGTGGTTTCCTTCTTTCTGGCTTCGGAGATTGCCGGCTCCTTGGTTGAGGAATCGGTTTCCTTTGTCGGTCAGGCTCTGGTGAGGGTCTGTGCCGAGAAGGCTGTGGATCCCTTCTTTCTGGCTCCAGAGATTGCCTATGTCTGGAAGGCTGAGAATTATGTCTTGGTGGTACGGCGAGGCGACATAAGACGTTTGCCTTTGGAACATGGTCATCTGCTGCATGTGCACATATTCTTGGAGGCGTTACAGGTGGCCTTTGGAGTATTGCGCGTAGGCCTTCCGCTTCTCTCCACATCCGCTCAGGTGCTTGTGCGAGCTGCGAGGGTCGTATGGCGCCATCATCGATAGCCCGCAAGGCACGCAGGATGCTACCATACTTTTTCTGTAGCTTCCTCTTCTTGGACCTGCTAATGGTAACTGGCCTGCCCCCTTGCTGCGTGTATCATATCCCCTCCTTGATCGCTAATTTGGATGTCGGGGGTATGTAGGGGTCAGTTAGGATACCTTGACGAGGGCTTAAAGCCTCGTTTACCTGATACCCGCTGCCGGAGTCGGATATGTCCATCTCGCTTGAGGCTAGAGATGAAGGTACTTCGTCTGTCCAGTGTGATTGGACTAACGTCTCGAGGCGTTTGATCCTTTGTTCCAGCTCTTCGCGAGTCCTGGGGCTCATGGGTTGGTAGTTTTCAGCGGGAGACGGTTCGTCGTCCCTCATAATAGCTTTGCCCTTATCTCTTCTTGAAGGGCAGTTGCGCTCCAGTCTGGCGACCAATGGCTTTGCCAAGTCATGGTTTCCACTTTGATTTGCCAGCAAGGTATAGTCATTCGTCGGTCTCTTGTGGTTTCGTCCTGGCGGTTCACGCGGACCTGCGTTTGGAGATATGTCCAATGTTATCGCACGCTGGCCGACACGAGGCCATGCGACATCGGCGGTCGCGATCATGAAACCGCTTTTATCCTCAAAGCGAATGTACTTAAGGTCGAGCCAATCCTGAAGTTGCTCACGAAGCTGGTAGCAATCGCGAGTTCGATGTCCCTAGCTATCATGGAACTTGCAGTGTACACGGTCTTCCTTATATTCGACGTAGGGTAAGGCCCTCGTCACCGTAATGAGTCTGTCATCAATTAGGTCGTCCAAAACCTCGTGTGCGAGGTTGACGTTATAGGTATATTGGCGAGATGGCCAAAATGTGTCATTATTGCTTTCCTCGCGGTCTCTCTTAGGTGTCCGGCATGGGTTTTCGTCTTGATGTTCAGACAAATCCAATGTGACTCGCCGTTGGCCTGGCTTCGGCACCCGGCGGCGTTTGTTCTCCTCTGGCTGGTCGGCCATGTTTACTTCGACCATGCCGACCACGGGCGAAAAAGGGTCTAGATCCACCAGCGAGGCTGTGCTCCCCGGCGTCTTCAATTTCAGGGCGCCAGAGTTTAGCCAAGCTTGCAATTGGTCTCAGAGCTTGACACAATCTTTAGTGTCATGATTATAGGCGTTGTGGAAGGTGTAGTACTTCTTGTCCTTCAGCTCCTCTTTGGATGGAATCTTATGATCCAAGCGCACGTGCTTCGCCTCAATCAAGTCATTAAAGACTAGATGGGCGTTTTTCGCGTCATACGTGTATGACTCGTATTCGGGCTTGGTCCAAGCAAAAGACTGGATTGTGACTGGCTCGCGGGTCATTTTAAGATTCTTCAGTTTGTGAGCCAATGGCTTCCCAGTCAGGCTTCCCAGTCAGTTCTACTGCGCCTACATCATCATAATCTGGTGTGGCTTCAGTTTCCTCCTGCATTTGATAATAAGGATCATAAGTAGGGGATTGCAGGTTCAATGCCCCCACGGTCCTATTCTTTCCTGGCATGTAGGTCCCTTTAGAAGCATTCGCCTTCTCATCCATCTCGTTGAGAATCAGCTCATAGCTTCCGACTTTATTAATAAGGGCACCCATGGACGTGAAATGCTCCCCATGGTGCTTCAGCCGCTGGCGATGCTCAAGGCCTCGGATAGCCAACTTGATAGCTTTTTGCTCAGGTAGTAAGAAGTCGCACTTGGCTTGCAGGATCTTAAAGCTTTGGAGGAATGAGACTTCGGACTCCATGCTTTGCTGACTCATTTGGGTAAGGAAGTCGAGGCCAACCTCTGGCTCGATGGTGCCATAAGTCTCTCGGAACAATCTCTCCATCTTAGGCCAGTCTGTAATTGATCCAGGCTTCAACCTGGAATACCAGCTAAAAGCAGCTCCGGACAGAGAAGTCCCAAAGAGCTTGAGTTTGAGAATGTCATTACTCCCATATTGGCCGCATTGGACTTTGAAGCGGGCCATATGGGTTGTTGCATCTTCCCTTGTCTCCCCAGAGAATGTTGTGAAGACAATATTTTTAAACCCGTGGGGGAAAGGGTACTGCGCCGCACTATCAGGGTAGGGGTCGCGATATTGTAGGTCAGCATCACCTTTTCCGGTTTGCTCCTTGACTATGTTGGAAATAAGTTGGCGCCAGTCGGCTGCCGTCACAGGTGTGGGTTTTGCTTCCTCTTCATGGTTTGGCCACGCAGAGAAGCTAAGAGATTGCCCGACATTCTTAGGGGCTGGACTAGAGTAAGCTACAACCGGGTCATCTGGTGTCCCTGTCACCTGATATGGAAAGCTACCAGATTATCATGTCGTTCCTTGAAGTCTTCAAGCCTTTCCTGGCTGTTCTTACTTCCAAAGAAGGATGTGTTTTGCTGGTCGTGCAACTTGGTATCGTGTTCATCCAAGCGACGAGTTTGCTCGTTCACTGTCGCGCGAGTGAGCGGCAAAGTCTCTGCAGTTTGCTTCATGGTCTCCGAGTTCTGGTCCAAATCCTTTCGGATCTGTTGGAGGGAACCTTCAACCAGGCTTTTGGTTTCCCTTACTTCGCCTGCAAACTGGTTGAAATCCTTGGTGAGTATAGCGAGGTTGTGCTGGTCTGCTTCCCAAAGAATCTTGTCCCTCGTAACCTGTTCAGCAAGGTCGTTGACCTTTCCAGCCAGCTCGATGACATTATGTCGGGTAGCAATGGCTTTGAGTCGGGTCTTTATTTCCTCGAACATCTGGAGGATTTGCTCCATAGGCAGAGCAGATCCTATGTTTTGGGTTGGCTGGGAGCCTACCATTGTGGTCTCGCTGAAGTCTGTGTTACCAAACTGAGCAAGGACCTGTTCTGTAGTGAGAGATCGGCAAGCTGCGCTGTTATGGGGCTTGTATCGTGGTGATCTATGCTTGAGACAAGAAATCTGAGGTCTCCTGTATAGTGATTCTCCAGGTTTCCTTATGATGAATCGCTTGTACTCCCGGTCCCAATGGGCGTGCCAATGTTTTGGCCACGATTCTCAGCAGGGGTAGAGAAACGGTAGCAGTCAATGCTTCTAGGGAATGCGGGGCGTGCCACCTCGCGGACGAGGAAAGGAAGTGGGGTGCGTCAGGTCTTGACTTCTTGAACAAGCGGGGGGGGGGGGGGGGGGTTACCGGTGCCACCTCGCGGACAAGGAATTTACAAGCACAATGCAATTCGATACTCACGGTGTCGCGAGCAGAGCAACCAAAGAGAGATCAGCGGTGATCGGAATAGAGTCCGAAGGGGCTCTAAGAAACCTAGGCGGCGGCGTTTAGGGTTAGGGTTTTTCGAGACGCTCGAAAGTATCAACTAGGTTGAAAGTTTGTTTGTATTTTTTGTGTGTGTTTAAGAGAGAGACTTAACTGAGAAAAGTCCTTATCCCGCGAGGTGTCACAATCTCGCGCGGGTCGCGGACTCAAACCATCCCGCAAGATCCTGAAGCTTGTTTTACCTCGCGTGCCCCTGAAGCTGGCGATACTTAAAAGGCTTTATGTCAAAAAGGCCACAGGTGTTGGCCCGAATGCTATCCAAAACTTATTATGCAGTCTTGGACCAAAATATCCACTAGGCTCAAACATATCGGTCATTTCCTTTTTCTCCTCTATGAGGTCCATGTTCAGCTGGAGCCCCTTTGCATTAGTTTCCTCGTTATAGTTTTTGACTCTTCCTGATGGCACTGTCAACTCAATCGGGATGACGGCCTTCGTGCTGAATGCCATGCTGAAAGGTGTTTCTCCCGTTGACTCTGTAGACGTGGTTCGAATGGCCCACAATACTTCCGGGAGCTTTTATGCCCATAATCCTTTGGCATCATCCAACTTCTTCTTGAGTAGTTTCTTGATGATCTTGTTGACTGCTTCCACTTCCCGTTGGTCTTTGGATGAGCCACCGAAGCGAACATCATCCGGGTTCCCATGCCCTCAGGTGTATGAAGTTTGGATTGTTAAACTAGGTACCGTTGTCGGTGACGATTGTTTCCGGGACCCCGAACCTGCAGTAGATATTTTTCATGTGGAAGCTCTTTACACTATCGGTGGTTATTCGGCCTAGAGGTTCTGCTTCAACCCACTTCGTGTAGTAATCCACCACCATGATGACATATTTGAACTGCCTGGGAGCCGTGGGGAGCTTCCCGACTAGGTCTAGTCCCTACTGCGCGAACGGCCATGGAGACATCAGGATCGAGAGGGCGATGGACGGGGAATGGACTTTATTGGCATGCTGGCGGCATTTGTGACATCTCGCTGATACTATGTCCTCCATCTTTCCCATGTTAGGCCAGAAATATCCCGTTCTCAGTGACTTGTGGGACAGCGACCTTGACCCAGAATGATTGTCGCAGACACCTTAATGGATATCTTGGAGAATGGTCTCACCTTCCTCTATGAACACACATTTAAGGTTGGGGAAGCAATAACCTCTGCGGTATAACTTATCGTTTATCAGGGTGTATCTGGCACACCGCGACTGCAACTTCCTTGCATGTCGCCTATTCTCCTAGCGGACACCTTCCTTTAGGAACTCAACAATTGGGTCCATCCACGTGGGTCCCTGGGGCCAATGGTGATGGCGAATATCTCCTAGATCGTCTTGCTAATGCTAGGCCGATCTAGGATCTCGATCTTGACCTTCTTGCGCCCTTTCTGACGGGTACCGGTGGCTAGTCTCGCCAAAGCATCAACATTATTGTTCTCCTTCCTAGGTACTTGGGTGACCGTTGCTGATTCGAACCTGTGCAAGAGAGCCTTTGCCAATGCCTGATAGGAATTTAGATGTGGCTCCTTGGCCTCAAAGGTCCCGCTGACCTAGTTCACCACCAGCTGCGAGTCATTGAATACCTGTACTCTCCTTACTCCTATTTCTTGTGTCAATTGTAGTCCCCCGACCAATGCTTCGTATTCAACAGCGTTGTTGGATGTGGGAAACTTGAATTCCAGGGCGTACTTGTACTTGAATCCATCCAAGGTGACTAATATTATTCCCGCTCCACTCTTGGCTGTGGTTACAGAGCCATCCACATACAACTTCCAACTTGGCTCTACCTCCAGAGGGGCCTTCGTTATTTCACACTGATGCACTTCGGGAAGCTCTTCATTGTCTTTCATGGGCGTAAGCTCCGAGATAAAGTCTGCAGCCACTTGCCCTTTGATGGCTACTATCGGCATGTAGTGTATGTTAAACTTACCCAACTCGATTGCCCATTTGGCCAGCCTCCCACTCGCCTCCGGCTTCTGCAAAACCTGCCGGAGTGGGCAATTGGTGTACAAGGTGATGGAATGTGCTTGGAAGTAATGCCTTAGCTTTCGAGCAGTCATAATGAGCGCCAGAGCCAACTTCTTGAGGTCCAGATACCTACTCTCTGCCAAGGTGAAGCCCTTGCTTACATAATACACCGGGAGCTCGATGACATCATCTTTCCTGATCAGGGCTAAACTCACTGCCGTGGTAGACGCTGCTAAGTACAGGTATAGCATTTCTCCGGGAATCAGTTTAGATAACATAGGCATCGATGTCAGATACTCTTTGATTTTCCTGAAGGCCTCCTCTTGCTCGGGCCCCCAGTTGATTAGCTTGCAATGCTGACTCTTCAGCAGCTTAAAGAATGGCGCGCACTTGTTCGTGAGCCTAGAGACAAACCTAGCGAGGGCTGCTATCTTGCCCGTCAGGGTCTGCACATCGCTCCTGATCTTAGGGACTTCCACATCTAATATAGCCCGGACCTTCTCCGGGTTTGCTTCAATTCCTTGTCTGCTTATCACGTGGCCCAAGAACTTCCCTTTAACGACTCCAAACAGGCACTTGTCCGGGTTCAATCTCATACCGTATGCGAGGACGATGTCGAAGACCATCTGCAAGTCGCCTACATGTTTTACTGCGGTAAGACTTTTTACCAACATGTCATCCACATACACCTCCATAATGACTCCTAGCTGCTTGGCGAACATCTTATTCATCAGGTGTTGGTAGGTTGCTCCCGCGTTCTTCAGATCAAACGACATTCTCTTGTATTAATACACTCCCTTGTCGGTGGTGAACGCAGTGTGCTCTTCATCTGCCATGTCCATCATCACCTGGTTGTACCCAGCATATGCGTTTATGAAGCTTAGCATTTCAAACCCGGAGGTCGAGTCAACGAGTTGGTCTATTCGTGGCAACGGGAAGCTGTCTTTAGGGCATGCCCTGTTAAGGCTCGTGTAATCCACGCACATCCTCCACTGCCCCACTGACTTCTTGGGGACCATGACTACGTTGGCTAACTACTGCGGGTACTTGGCTTCTTTGATAAACTGGATATCTAGCAGCCTCTGCACCTCTCCTTTGATGATTTCGTATTTAGCCGAATCGAACGATCTGCGATTTTGCCTCACCGGGGGAACACATTTCCGGATTCTCAACCGGTGTGTCACTATCTCTCTCTCGAGATCCCGGGGACATCTGCATATGACTAGGCAAATGCCTTGTTGTTGGCTTTCAGGAAGCGTGTGAGCTCTTCCCTCACTCCGGGGTGCAACCCCGTCCCTATTCTTGCTGTCCTCGCAAGGTACTCGTCCGAGATGCAAATCAACTTTGTTTCCTCAACGGATCCCGGCCTCTCGGTCATGGTACCCTCTGTTGTAGCATTGACTCTTGGATCCTCAAATATATATGTCACAAGGGCTCCCTGAGACCAATACTTCCACTCGCTTCCTTTCGTTATCCTAATCAATGGCATAACAACCTCTCGCTGCTAGCTGATCACCCCAGATCGTCACTATTCCCGCAAGGGATGGCAGTTTCATCATTAATATGTGTCCAACGATGAAGGCTTTTATCTTCCAAAGGGCCGGCCTCTTCAGAATCCCGTTGTAGGATGAGTCGCAGTCGACCACTATGAAGTCTATCCCTACCTTCAACGTGTTCCCTTCTATACCCTCCAAGATCATGGGAATGTGATCTGACCCCAAGGGCTGCACCACGTCTCCAGAGAAGCTTATCAGGGGCTCATTATCCTGCGTGAGCTTGCTATTACCTCTTCTCAACGCTTGCCATGCGTTTTTGAACATCACATTCATCGATGCCCCGATGTCAACTAGAATCTTCTTGCATAAATAATGGTCCAGCTGTGCGGTGACAAGGAATGGGTCTTCGTGAGGCTGCCTGATTCCTTGCTCTTACTCTTCTACAAATGTCACTGATCTCCAGCTCACGTTGACATGCTGATTATTGCAGCTCCCGAAGGGGAATATTTCTCGTCCTTCCCTGATTCCTGCGCACTACTTCTTGGCTTTGTTACTCCTCTGGTCTAGCCGTACCCCCTCCCTCCGGATAGTATTGATCGCCCCAACACATACTGCTATAATTTGCCCGCTTTTATCTGGCCCTCTACCGCCTTCTTGAGCTCTACACAGTTGTTAATTGCATGCGTGGCCTCTCCATGATACCCACAGTACTTACCCGTGTCCTCCCGGGTTAATCTTGATGGCGGAAACTTCCTCGCTGGGGACTCGAGGATCACACTCTTATTCTCGTTCCATACTACCTCGGGAGTTACTGTTAAGGTTGTGAAGTGCTCTCTAGTTGTGGGAGTCGCTTTTGAGAACCCACTATCTTAGTATCCCCCTTTGCTTTTCCCTTGTGGGCCTCCCACTTGCTTGGCAGCCTTCCTACCTCCCTCTTTGTGCCTCTTGCTGGAGGTGAATCCATGTCCCTCTTAGTCCCCTTTCCACGTTCTTACTTCTTGGATTGTCTGCCCCTGTGACTCCTTCCTTCTATCCTCCTTCCGCTTGCCCGTTGACTGACCTCCATATGTGTCGTGATCGGCTTGAGCATGCATGATCGCCATTTCCATAAGTTCGTCATAATCCCGAGGGTTCTCGATTTTAACGGCATATAGGAACTTCTCGGGCACCAGAGCTTAGACGAATGCTTCCTCCGCCACTTTCTTGTCGAAATTCCTAACCTTGGCCGTGGCCCCCTGCCAGCGGTTCACGAAGGCTTTCAACCCTTCACCGTGCTCCTGCTTCACCTTGAATAGCTGGGCAGTGCTCTGCCCATCTGTTCGCAATATGAAGCGGTTTACAAACCTATCTGCTAGCTGTCTGAAGCTGTCTATCAAGCCGGCCAGGAGCTCGTAGAACCAGCTCAACGCTTCCCCCGATAGCGTCTCTTGAAACATGTTACAGCATACAGCGTCCGAGTAACCTTTAGCATTGGTGTGGGATTTGAAGCTATCGAGAAAGAGATGCGGGACCATGTTGGTCTTCCCATATTGTCCTACTCCCTTCTACTAGTCCACTTGATTCAGCCATCGAGACACGGTGGCTTTTTGTAAAACTTCCCACGGACGGCGCCAATTGTTTCTACAAGATCTCGTTGATCTTGAAGAAGCTTTGGCGTGACCTCTCTCTTTTGACCTCGCCGGCTTGTTACCTGCAATAAGAGACCGACCGAGACTTTCCAGTCTTTCTCTCTCCGATGATAAAGTCAGTGGTGTAGTTTGGTGAAGTGTATTTAATACTAGGAGATTTCTTACCTCTTTGGTTGACTTTAGCATTGTATTTATAACCCCGCATTGATTTATATCTTGCCTGCTATACGATGTGGGACAAATATGCTATTGAGGTTTGTTTATTTGGCCTTTTGTGGTGTCTCCTACCCGGACCAGACTGCTATAACCTCCAGGATGAGGCCTACAGGTCTACCTCATGCTAGGCTTCTGGTAGCATCGTGGGCTAGGGAGGTATTTATCGACTACCGACTACATTTACTAACCTGAAATGGAATATAACCTCCAGGATGAGGCCTGCTCGGTCTACCTCATGCTGGGCTTTCAGTAGCATCGTGGGCCAGGGAGGTGTTTATCGACTACCGATTATATTTACTAACCTGAAATGGAATTGAGATTGCCGAAATTGATTTCGGGATGAGTGAATTTCGGCGTTTACTAACATGTCAAGGTATTGAAATGGGTGTGGGTCTCTTTTGCTTATCAGGAATCGATTCCTTATGAACCTCCTAATCTGATACCCAAGGGGGGAGATGGGTATCGATATCATGCTTATGAAATCAACTTTTTCTTCCTAAAATATTCTCGCATCATTATAATATTTCTAAATTACCCAATCCTAAAAATATATATTGTATTGTTACCATCAGATAACAACAACGACAACAAAGGCAGCGACCGATTCCGAGGTTAGTGCCTCTCTTCCATGATATTTACATCTTCGAAAAGAAGAATTGCAAACAACATCTAGCTTCATTTCTGGTAGGGGAATTTTTTTAATCAAACTAATTTTAATTCTGATTTCATATGGTAAGTATATAATATCAATCGTAATTAGTTGTGTTCGTTTTTTAATTTCTTATAGTATGTAAACAATAGAATGCAATGAAATATTCTCATACCGATTCTTGTTAATACCGATTCATGATAATTTCTATTCCAAGTTAATAAACGTGCTCTAAGTTCTTTCCCTAACAAATAATAGTTACTATGAAAGTATGAAGTAGATGAGGATAGTTTTATCCACTACTTATCTGAGTATTCGATTTATAAGGACGTACCATATAAATGTACATTGAATTAAATTTCTTTCTTTACAAAATAATAGTTTTTATAAAGTAAAAATAAAAACTTTGCATTTGATTAAAAAATAAAAAAGCTATTCAATAAAAATATGGCTTTTGTTGTAGAGTATGAGAATACGAGAGAAAAATGTCTATTTATTCATTGATAAATTGGTCTTTATATAGGCATTACATAGAAAATTTCTGTAAATCAGGGATAGATTTCTAAGAGATATTCTAGTCTAATAAGGAGAAGATTCGGTCAAGACACATCATCAAGGATATGAATGTAAATTCCTTCAACACTTTCCCTTGTGTCGCGTACCAGAATCACATGGCACATGAACGTTGCCTCGGTAAAAACCTTGCTAAGTAAAACAAAAACCTCTTGGGTAAAAACAAAAGACTTGGTCGAAAGAAAAAAGAGCACAACGCGCCAACTACAACTTGAATGTAAAACATGTGACGTAAACTCTCCCTGATGTCTACACAATCAACTCCCCATGATAATTAAATCAATTATGGAGTTCAGATAAGCGACGCATACCAATACTTCGCACATGCTTCTCAAGAGTAGATTTGGGTAGAGACTTGGTGAACAAATCTGCTACATTATCCTCATAACTCACTTGGTTTACTTGGATATTTAAAAGTTGTTGCTGTTGCTGATTGCAGAAGAACTTAGACGAGATATGCTTAGTATTATCACCCTTAATGAATCCCAACTTCATTTGTTCAATGCATGCCGCATTGTCTTCATAGATGCAAGTTGGTGCATCAGTGTTAGATGTCAATCCAATGGACTCTCGAATATGAGTTATTACAGAGCGAAGCCAAACACATTCTTTGCCTGTTTCATGTAGTGCAATAATCTCTGAATGATTCAAGGAAGTAGCAACAAGTATTTGCTTGGTAGAGCTCCAAGAAATCGATGTAGTTCCCATGGTAAACACATAACCAGTTTGGGAACATCCTTTGTGTGGATTAGAAAGATACCCAGCATCAGCAAATCCGACTAACACATTATTCGGTGTTTCGGAATAGGGGACAATACCGCATTGCATCAATTTTGAGCTAGAAGGAGCTTCAGAAGCTTGATTTTGGTTGGGGAAAAAAATCTGCTCATTTGCGGCATTAGAAGCTCTCGAGGACGTGCAGGGGCATGACAGGGGCGCGGCCGTGTGCGGCAGGGGTTCGGCTGTAGCGCTGCGCGCACAGGGGCGCGGTTGCTGCGCTTCAGCATCGGTAGGAGCGCTCAAGGGCGCGCTGGGGGCACGCTGTGCGCTGCCTAGTGTTGCTGAGGCACTGCTGGGCACAACAGGGGCCCTTAGGGGCTCAGCCAATGTGCCGGTAGTGTTGCCATCAACAGGGACATCAACATTCATGTTTTCCACTTCAGTTTTGTAAGGGAAAAACAACCCCAAATCAATTGAACCCTTCAAGTACCTGAAGATGTGTTTAACACCGGTCCAATGACGTTGCGTAGGCGCAGAGCTAAACCTAGCTAACAAGTTTACTGAGAATGCAATGTCTGGTCTTATGCATTGAGCCAAGTATAATAGAGCTCCAATAGCGCTTAGGTACAGAATTTCTGCTCCAAGGACTTCCTCATCATCCACTTTAGGACAGAATGGGTCTTTTTTGATATCCAGACTTCGCGTGACCATGGGAGTACCAAGAGGGTGAGCTTTGTCCATATTAAATCGCCTGAGCGTCTTTTGGACATAAGCCAACTGATGAATTAATATTCCAGTCTCTCGATGCTCTAGCTCTAGCCCTAGGCAAAATCGAGTTTTCCCAAGATCTTTCATCTCGAACTCGGATTTCAAGTAGGTCACGGTCTCATCAATTTCTTTGAGATTATCGATGATGTTCATGTCATCAATATAGACGGCTACTATAGCAAATCCGATACTTGTCTTTTAATGAACACGCATGCGCAAAGATTGTCATTCTTATATCCCTTTCCAATCAAGTAGTCACTTAGACGATTATATCACATTCATCCGGATTGTTTCAATCCATATAGTGAACGCTGCAATTTAATTGCAAAGGCACTCCGTGGCTTAAAGTCACTTGACTTGGGTAGTGAAAGTCCATCAGGCACTTTCATATATATCTCTGAATCAAGATCCCCATAGAGATATGTAGTAACTACATCCATAAGTTGCATGCTCAGTTTTTCGGACACCACTAAACTGACTAAGTAGCGAAAGGTAATGACCTCCATAACGGGAGAATATGTCTCCTCGTAGTCAATTCCAGGGCGTTGAGAAAATCCTTGCGCCACAAGTCACGCTTTATAGCGCATGACTTCATGTTTCTCGTTTCGCTTTCGAACAAAGACCCATTTATGTCTAACATGCTTCACATTCGGTGAGCATACCACTACCGGACAGAAAACTTGCCTTTTCGCTAGAGAGTCTAGTTCAGCCTGGATTGCTTCCTTCCATTTTGGCCAATCTACTCGACGTTGACATTCTGCAATGGAGCGTGGTTCAATCTCATCGTCGTCAATAATCACTTGAGCGACGGAATAAGCAAAAACATCATCAATAGTCATGTAACTTCTTTCCATCATACCGTGCGCATCGGTAAACATTAATGAGATTTCTTTGTTCACCAACATCAACATTGGATCCGAGGCGTCCCCCAGATACGCTAACATTGATTCTTGGACATAACTATAGTCAGAGACAATCTCATGTGAAGGATTCACAGTGTTGATGATGAGTGGATCATTTTGTGCCTTAGTATCACGCCTTTTACCTGACACAGTATCTACTAAACCAACATGTCTCCCCCTCTTTCTGGTGGGAGCCGAGGCCGCAGCCACACCGCCACCATGAGCGTCTGGCGCATCCAAGACGCGATTGGTGAGCCCGGGTGCGACCAGTAAAGTCCCTCTTGTGGGGACTTCTAACCTTGCAGGAACATTTGCAGCAGGTATAATTGATATTGTCACTTTTGCGATATCGGTAAATGAGTCAGGCATCGAATATGCAAATCTACCAAGATCGAGAATACGCTGAACTTCTAAATCACTGTTAGAAGTGTGCGGATCATAACGAGACATAGTGGGGTCAGACCACGTTAATTCTCGACGTTCAATTGGAACGGAAACGGTCATGTCTCCTCCTAACGGCGGGAAGAATGTCTAGTCAAAGCGACAATCTACGAATCTCACAGTAAATAAATCTTCTGTCAAATGTTCTAAATAACGGACAATCGTAGGATGTTGATAGTCAACATAAATACCTAATCTTCTTTGAGGACCCATCTTAGCACACAGTGGAGGCATAATAGGCACATAAACTGCGCAACCAAATATGCGTAAGTGTGAAATGTCAGGCTCATATCCAGTTACCAACTGGTACGCACTAAATGGTTGGGTTGCAATGGGTCTAAAACGAATAAGTGCAGTTGTATGCAAAATTGCATAACCCCAGGCAGAAACAGGCAAGTTGGTGCGCATCACCAAGGCCTGTGCAATCAATTGTAAGCGCTTAATTGTAGCTTCTGCAAGACCGTTTTGTGAATGCACATGGGGTACGGGATATTCTACTTCAATCCCGATAGACATGCAATAGTTGTCAAAAGACTTAGACATAAACTCTCCAACATTGTCCAATCGAATAGACTTGATTGGATGATTAGGGTGGTGAGCCCGGAGCTTAATAATTTGAGCTAGGAGTTTAGAAAATGCAGCGTTTCTTGTGGATAGCAAATCAACGTGTGACCAACGCATTGATGCATCAACCAAAACCATGAAATATCTAAATGACCCGCACTCTGGTTTGATAGGTCCACAAATATCATCTTGGATTCTTTGTAGGAATGGAATGTTTTGTTTAGAATCACTAGCCAAAGATGGTCTTGCAGTCAATTTGGCTAGTGAACAAGCTTTGCAAAACGAGCGGTGAGCATTAGAGATAGCCATAAAGGCATTTGGAGTCTCGGCAATGGCCTTGGAGGCCGACCCTATGGCAAGTGCATCATGGACAGCCGCATCACCTAATTAGGTGGAAGGAGGAGCTCCAACATGCTTCAGTGCTCGGAAAAATGGATGTCCATGTGAATTCTTGAGAATTCGGATCATCATGTCACATCCAGGATGTCCCAAACGGTCATGCCAAAGCTTGTAAGAGTCAAAGTCGCAAAAAATGTGAGAAACAACATATGATTCAATAATCCTGATGGTTGTCAGATACAACCCACTTGATCGACTCTTGAGCTTCTCTAAGATGCGTTTACGGCCGCAGTCATTAGAGGTAGTAAACAAAAACTGTTGTGCATTCTCTTCGAATGTTTCTAGGTGAAATCCGTTGGCACTAATGTCCCTAAATGATAGCAAGGTTTGATTACCCTTAGGCGCGTAAAGCGCGTCAGTGACATGTATGGTGCCATTTGGCAACAAGAACTGCGCATTACCTCTGCCATGAATCAAAGGTGAGGAACCAATCATGGTTGTCACTGAGGATACGTGAGGCATAAAGTTTGTAAATAACAGCCTATTCCTTAGAATAGTGTGGGTAGTCCCACTGTCAGCTAGACACTCAATTTCACCACGAGACATCTACACAAATATGTGAAATTAATTAGTCTTGGATCAAGACAAGGCGAACACTCTAATTAAACATAGAGGGGTTAATCAGGAATTTAAACCAAGTTGGAACCCGAATGAGTGCAATTACACGGCATGAAAATCACTTTCATAAAATCATAGCATGTGGTCGGCCTAGAGGCTCGGCAGCAGCACCAAAAGTGTGCTAGTAGCGCTGGCAGACGGCAAGGGCCCGCTAGGGGCTCAGCAACGCGCTTAGCGCGCGTGGCAGGGTGCGTGCAGAGGCGCGGCAGTGTCCGGCAGAGGGCCTGTCCGCGCGCTAGATAAGCTGGGGCGCGGTCAGGGGTGCGGTATTGCGGCGCGGTACGGTAGGGGCGCGCAGGGGCTTGTCCAGGCGGGCAACAGCGCATAGGGATGCGGTAGGGGCGCGGTCGGGGCTCAGCGAAGCTCAGTGGCACCCAGCGACGCGCAGGGGGGCGGTAGGGGCCCTACTGCCGGCAGGGGCTCGCTAGGGGCACGCTGCCGACACAGACGTGCTGTCAAGACCCACCCCAAATTTCACCCTGAAACCCGAGGTAAGTCTTGCGGGGTCCACCTAAAAGGAAAATTTACCGAAGAACTTGGCAAACCTCCTTTGAAAATGGACAACCCTAATCCGGAGAATACATGAATTACCCATAAAAATAATCCAAATAATATAACATGAATCTTAGCACACTCCATTAAAATATTATACAATAATCCCAAGAGTATTCAGAGCTACTAAAAACAACGGAAGCAGAAAATTACCCTAGTAGGTTAAGCAGGTAACCTACTGGTGAAAAGTGGCTGAAAGATGGGTGACTATGCCTCGTCTCCTCCTACTAGTACGGACCCGTACTATGCAGACTGTGCATTTTAAAAACGAAGAGCCCAGTAGAAAATATTTGAAAACATTAGAGTGAGTGAACAAAAATGACTTTAATGAAAATATTTATGTTTCCCCAATTAAATTTCCATAGAAATTATGCTGCATGCGACAGCTCAAAAACTGGCAAGTATATGACTAGCTCCGGCTAGTCTCCAAAACTTAATAAAATACAGCCTCTCAGGCTAAAATATATATATGTATGTATTTACACTCGTTATACTCTTTGTATGATTTTTTATGAAGAAATATAAGAAAATAGAAATTCATACAAGGCTACTACGCTTGCGTCTAACGCTCACGTCACGCCATAATGAAATTTTACCTCATTATGCGGAAAAGACGGGTGTATTTATATACGTGCATAGTCCCTATATGAATCATTATTATATTCATATAGGGCTACTACGATTGCGTTTAACGCTCACGTCACACCATAATGGTATTTTACCTCATTATGGCGGAAAAGCACGTATAGCTAGCTAGCATTTATTTATATACATACTATCCTCATAAACATCCATATATAAATATATAATCACCGAAATTCTCAATTTCGGTTATTCTCCAACAAAAGAAAATATTCATCAATAAATCTTTTTACAGGCATAATATTTAAAACAAAGGTCCACTCACAACTTAGGCCTAAGCCTGATGTCGGTCCGAGGTCTCTTCTGCTCGAGCCTCCTCACGTCCTGTTCTAAATATATAATTAATTTCTCAACTTAAAAATCCAATATTTAATTAAAATAGGCAAAATTAACTGTGAGCCTTAACCGCGCTCATCCTTGCCTAACTTCGCCATTCTTAACTCAATATTATCCAACCTCACCGGAAAAATAACGGCAGCCTTAACGCAACCTTCCACAGTCTAAACAACATCAAACCAATGGCCGGATTCTACTCTATTAATCCGTCAAAATTACCAAACTTTAACAATTTTCAAACCTATCCAAAACTCCTACAAAAATCCCAACATTCACATCATTAACCTCCCCTTAATATTCCACATCTAAAAGCATAAAAATCCCCTTAACAACGGCGGCCAACTCCGGCGACCTCCAATAGCTACCAAATTTTAACAGCATCTTCCTCTCAATATTCTCTACAACTTTCCTAACTAGCACAAACACCAATTCCAAGTCTAACTATGCCAATCGAACGAAAACATCTAATAAGCCCTAGAATTTCAATTTCATATATCTCCTTACCTAGCTCAAGAGGGAGAGAGTCTGATAAGACGTATTTGCACACGCATCAATTAACCCTGTCAACAAATCAATCGTAGTATAAAGCAAGCAGGGATCGTTCTAAACCGGAGATCCAACTACAGGGTAGATCCATCTAATCTAATGTAAATATCGAAATAAGCATATAGGTTTAAAGGTTTTATGATTTCGGAAAAGACAAGAATAATAAATCCTAAATTACTTCTATACATATATACACGTGATCAACCAACATTCATGCAAGCTCAACCAAACAACCATGTAAGAATAAAGAAGACAATTTCTAATCTCATTTAAGTCTACACCGTGAGCAATTATACAACCTAAATTTGATATGCACATAAGTTCCTACGTGGTTCCTATGACATAGACCAACTTAGAATTAGACTACGGGTTTCATTTAACATCGCGACACAACAAGCTCGGCTACGTGCTCTACTTATAGGTCACACACATAAACTAATCATGCAATTACGTATCACATAAAGAATCGATGTGTTTAAGCACTAGTCCAAATCAAACATAGGTAGAAAATCGGTGAAAAACAAAGACAATGCAACTTATCAACTACGTGTATCAAAGTCGAACTTTGGATGATTAACACATGCAATATCAACTACTTGTATCAACTACACATGATAATGTAATATAGCACCGAAAATCTTAAAGTATTTAGACATTAAACTCACGGCATAATACCTAAAATCATTGATTAAAAATTGAAAACTTTAATTCAAAACATGGTTCAAAAGTACTTCTATCTCATAGACAAGAATCGAAGTATACTTAAGCAAAAACCTAAAACAAACATAAACGAGAACAAACACATAGCAATCCGAAAATAGAAGATGGAATTCACTCTCAAAATATCCCTACGTGTTCTATTCTTCGAGTGAGCGGAGTCCTAGGCTACTTGCTTTGGACAAATGCTGAAGGTGGGATCGGATTGTGGTGTTTGGAGATTGATGGAGTTTCGGCAAAGGCTTTGGTGTTATTTGTACGGGTTGATCATCCTCTTATGTCCTTGAAGTCGTGCTTTATATAGAGGAAAAACCCTAGAGAAGTCAGCCACAAAGCCTAAACCAAGTTGGTTTAGGATTCCTAGTTCTTCTCAATTTCGGCAGAATGACCTCCGTCTGAAGATTACGTCATAACTTCCTCTAGAAAATAGATATTGAGATGATTTCAATGATTTGGAAACTAGACTCCCGTAGCTTTCTATCCATATATGGCACGTTTTCTGATTCATTGTGAGCTGTCCTGGAGAGTCCGTTGAAGTTGGCAGACGTGCACAGGAATTCTCCCGATTTGATCCGGATTCTGCTGAATTTAAATCTTCTTCTCCATATTGGACTTGGTTTGGGCCTCTCCTTCATGGACTCGGCTTCGAGGAAAGATGGAATCCTGATTAAGACATGAATCCTGAGTAAACAAGAATTTCAAATACTTAGCACAATTTTAACACCAAATTCTTCAATTCCGAAATTACTATGTGTTTTAACACTCAAACCTACATATTTCTACTTTAAGCAATTATTCTACACTAAACACAAATATACAGCTAAATCAACTAAATAAGAGTTAACAAAGGGAAAATAAAGGGTATAAACATATTAAGAACGTCACACTTTGTGCTCCTATCAACAACCCCACACTTAACCTTTGCTAGTCCCTTAGCAAACCACTAAAACAAAAACAACACAACTAATATCGAAAATACTACAATGACTCAATCTAATGCCTTTAACGAAATTGTCTCAGAGACCTTCAAAATCATAGCATCGAGAATAGCACAAGTATCGAAATTGAAAAGTGAATTCAATGGTTAATAAACATGAGATTTCGATATAACAAGTAAGGCATGGCAGAAACAAAGGTGAAATTAAGCTCGACATGTTCCAAACAAGTTCAAATTCAACTCACAAAGGATATGCACTCCGAATTTTTTTTCTCTCAAGAACATGGCATATGCTTAAAAGCTTTTCACACACAAGAGTTAAAAAGAACATAATGAATTCAAAAACCTCATGAAAGATACCAATCATATGCACAAATGAACCACAACCATAAGCTTACTCATGAAACAGACTCCACAGATCAAAGTTTACTTATCTTAAGAATCATGCGGATCTTTTAGAAAATATGTTGGCTAGGCTCGGCGTGGAAGAATTTTCAAAGTAAAGGAATCACAAAGGTCATCCTCAAGACTTAGCAGAGCAAGAACATCCACCTTATGTCACCATACACCATCAAGGGCCAAATTTCATCATGTTGGACCCATCCTTCACTTTAAACATTGTGAAAACGAACAAAGGCTAAAGTATAACATATTGAGCCTTCAACAACAAATTACAACTCCAAATTCACAAAAACTTCATCTAGGCCGAGACACTTTCATCAATTCGAAACTCTTATTCTTTTTTTTTCTTTTTTCCTTCTTCTCTCGGATCATGCTCTTTTTTTTTTTTTTTTTTTTTTTTTTTCATATGTATCTCGGCAACAAACTCCTTAGAACAACCCCACACTTGTATTGAATCATCACCTCAAATCACCAATCAAAGATAGCTCTGCCAAGCTCGAGACAAGGTAGAGGAATTCTATACTAGGCAAGGGATAATTTAGGTGAACAAGAAAAGCATAATGTAGGCTCTAGGGGGTTTAGACTAAGGGGTCCCAAACAGGGCTCAAAATAGGGATATATGGCTATTTAGATAAAGTGGTGATAGTCCTAAGAAAGATCCACAATCCTATTCAAAATCAAAGCAAGTTATGATAAAAGTTTTGAAAGTTTCATAAGTAAGTTCTAGCAATCTCTAGTTCATTAAATCTATGGCATATAAATCGATCAAGTAGTGTATAATGAGGTCATATATATCAAAGAATAGATAGAGTAAACTCTCCAAAGAAAAGGCACATATATATGGCTCGAAAATCTCACAAAGGTTATATGAAATCAAACAAGTAAGGAACATGCTCATTCTGTACCTAAGTTTCAATGATCCTCGTCTACTACAAGTTCGTATAATTTCAACATATCTATTAACCATCAAATAACATATACGCTCAAACATTCGAAATCATGCTCATCTCAATAACTAATCAATCAAAGATCGTATATTCATCCTAGACACGTTAGAAGGCACCTAAGACTCAACAACGTAAAATAACAACACAAAATAAAGAAACAAAGTTCATCTAAAAAAAAAAATCGGAAAACATAAAAAAATTCAATTTTAATCCTAAAAATTAAAAACAACTCAAATCATATCAAAGCATAACAAATCAACGAGTAATGACATCCACCCCACACTTAAAAATCAACATTGTCCTCAATGTAAGAAAACTAAGAGCAATTCGAAGAGAAAAGAGGAGGGATAAAGAAATTTGCAAACTCTCGTTGATGGCTCCTTCTATGGGTTGCCTCCCATGCAGCGCTTAAGTGTTTATAGTCCTTTAGCCTAGACTATCATCTCCTCTTGCTCATGCCGTAGCATCTAGGAGAGAGACTTCCTCCACCGTGTGGTTCACCATGTTCTCCATGTAAGGCTTTAATCGATGACCATTAACCTGAAATTCAGCTCCTTTGACCATGCTTCTAATCATGACTGCACCAGAAGAAAAGACATTAGTGATAACAAAAGGTCCTATCCACCTAGAACGTAGCTTGCCTGGAAACAACCTAAGTCTAGAATTAAATAAGAGAACTTTCTAGCCAATAACAAAGTCTTTCTTTCGAATCATCCTGTCATGGAACGCCTTGGTTTTCTCTTTGTAGATCACGGCAGAATCATAGGCTTCATTCCTGATTTCTTCAAGTTCACACAACTGCAATTTCCTGTGTAATCCGGCCTCATCAATATCCATATTAAAAGTCCGAACCGCCCACCAAGCTCGATGTTCCAACTCCACAGGCAAGTGGCAAGCTTTGCCGTACACCATACGAAACGGTGACATCCCCAAGGGATTTTTGAATGCAGTCCGATATGCCCATAGTGCATCATCAAGTCGTTGGCTCCAATCCTTGCGTGATGGCTTCACACTCTTTTCCAATATCCGCTTGATCTCTCGGTTACTAAGCTCCACTTGCCCACTTGTTTGGGGGTGATAAGGTGTAGCCACCTTATGCTTGATTCCATACTTCTTCATTAGAGCTTCAATTGTCCGATTGCAAAAGTGGGAACCTCCATCACTTATAACAAATTTCGGTATTCCAAACCTGGAGAAAATATTAGAGCGTAGGAAATCTGCAACAACTCGAGAATCATTAGTCCGGGTGGCTTTTGCTTCCACCCATTTAGAAACATAATCCACACATACGAGAATGTATAAATTTCCCTGAGAATTCGAAAAAGGCCCCATGAAATCAATACCCCAACAATCAAATATTTCAACATGTATAATAGGTTGCATAGGCATCTCGTCCCTAGGTCCTAAATTCCCTGTCCTTTGACATCTATCACATGAAGCACAATACATATAGGCATCTCGAAAAATAGTAGGCCAAAAGAATCCACATTCTAAAACTTTCAAAGCAGTCCTACGAGAACCAAAGTGACCTCCACAAACTTGATCATGGCAAAAACTAAGAATAGACCTATGCTCATTCTCTGGGACACACCTCCTAATAACTTGATCAACACAATGCTTCCACAAATAAGGTTCATCCCACACATAATATCTAGCTAATGCCTTAAGTCTATTTCTAGCATGATAGGACATAAAATTCGGAAATTGCTTTGTAACAAGATAATTCACAATATCGGCATACCAAGGCTCACTTACCTCACTTACCTTGCTTACCTTGAAGAGTTGCTCGTCCGGGAAACATTCTTGGATGGCCACGGGATCCGAGTCACGCACCAATCGGCTAAGGTGGTCGGCAACAACATTGTCCGATCCCTTTTTGTCCTTGATTTCCAAATCGAACTCTTGGAGAAGCAATATCCACCTAATCAATCTCGGCTTGGCATCCTTCTTTGTCAACAAATACTTCAAAGCCGCATGGTCAGTATAAACAACAACTTTAGATTGAAGTAAGTAAGAACGAAACTTATCCAAAGCAAAGATCACGGCAAGAAGTTCTTTCTCGGTGGTGGTGTAGTTTTGTTGCGCATCATTGAGCGTCCGAGAGGCATAATAAATGGCATACGGCTGCTTGTCTCTTCTCTGTCCGAGCACAGCCCCCACGGCATAGTCTGAGGCGTCACACATCAACTCGAAGGGCAAGGACCAATCCGGTGGCGCCATGATTGGTGCCGATGTCAACATGGTCTTCAACCGCTCAAAAGCTTCCTTGCATTCGGCATCAAAGTGGAAGGGCACATCCTTTTGCAACAAGGAACTCAAAGGTCGAGCTATCTTGGAGAAATCTTTGATAAATCGACGATAAAAACCTGCATGTCCAAGAAAGCTTCGAACATCCCTCACACTTGTGGGGATGGGTAAGTGACGCACAATATCTATCTTAGATTTATCAACTTCAATACCCCTATTACTAACAATATGACCGAGCACTATACCCTGATTAACCATGAAGTGACATTTTTCCCAATTAAGCACAAGATTAGTTTCCTCACATCTCCTAAGCACAAATTCTACATTTTCTAAGCATGTATCGAAATCTTCATCATAAACAGAAAAATCATCCATAAAGACTTCAATCTTAGAACCTATGAATTCAGAAAATATGTGGTACATGCATCTTTGAAACGTACCTGGAGCATTGCATAAGCCAAAAGGCATGCGGCGGTAGGCAAAAGTGCCAAAGGGACATGTGAACGTTGTCTTCTCTTGATCCTCTTCCGCAACACTTATTTGATTGTAACCACTATAACCGTCAAGAAAACAATAGAAGGAATGGCCGGCTAACCTCTCAAGCATTTGATCAATGAATGGTAATGGCATGTGATCCTTCCTTGTTGTTGCATTGAGCCTCCTATAATCGATACACACTCGGTGGCCGGTTACGGTCCTTTGCGGCACAAGCTCGTTTTCATCATTCTTCACCACCGTGATTCCACTCTTTTTTGGCACAACTTGAACCGGTGAAATCCATCTTGAATCCGAAATTGGGTAGATGACTCCACAATCGAGCAACTTTGTCACCTCATCCTTCACAACTTGCATCATAGGTGGATGAAGACGTCGTTGACCCTCCTTGGTCGGCTTTGCTCCATCTTCAAGCAAAATTCGGTGAACACACATTGTAGGGCTAATTCCCTTGATGTCGGCTAAGGTCCACCCTATGGCCGTCTTGTGTCTTTTCAAAACTTCGATCAATCTCTCCTCTTGCTCCTTCTCTAGTGATGATGATATGATAACCGGCAATGTTTCATTCTCTCCCAAATACACATACTTCAAATGTTCCGGAAGAACCTTGAGATCTAATTTTGGAGTTTGGACAATGGAAGGAAGAAACTTGTTAGATGGAAAGAGAATTGGACTAGGGGAGGAGTAGCATACCTCGGCAGCCACCTCAAGTGACTGCACGGTTGCAAATAAGGGCGGAGACACGGCCTCGGCAGAAACTGCAATTTTGTTCCCCATGGCATCAAATCCGATTCCTTTTGCCAAGGTGAGTGCCAAGGTGTCTTGAGCTATTGTCTCCACATATTCATCTGCAAGAGCATCCACAACATCAATAGAAAAAGAATCTCGAAAAAGTTCAGGAAGAGGATACCTCATTGCATCAAAAATATTGTAACTAATGATGTCTCCATCTATTTCAAAAGTTAGTTCCCCTGAGTAGACATCAATTTTGGTCCTGGCGGTTCTCATGAATGGTCTTCCCAACAGAATGGGAATTTCTTTGTCATCTGCATCCGCCGGTTCCATGTCAATGACATAGAAATCTGCAGGAAATGTTAAACTTGCAACCTGCACTAAAACATCCTCAACATATCCCAGAGGGATCTTGTTGGAGCGGTCAGCCAATCTAATGATAATGTTATCCTTTTTCAACTCACCTAGACCTAAATCCGCATAAAGATAAGAAGGCATAACATTAATCGAAGCACCTAGATCTAACATGATTTTATCAAAACTATGAGTACCAATGGTGCATGGAATCGAAAAACTCCCTGGATCCTTGAGCTTAGGTGGTAGTTTCCTTTGAAAAACCGCAGATATGGTTTCATTCATTACCGCTACATCCTTCTCTCGTGGTAGCCTCTTGTTGGTGCACAACTCTTTCAAGAATTTCGCATACTTTGGATTTTGTTGAATGCACTCAAGCAATGGCATGTTTACTTCCACCTTCTTGAATAACTCAATCATTGCATGATCAGCTTCATCGTGCTTTGATTTAGCAAACCTGTTGGGGAAAGGGGCACGAGCATGGACATTAGTAGAAACTAAACCACTAGAGCTAGAAGACTTACCTTTCTCAAGCACGGCTTGAGTGGATTTCGGATCAGCAGGGACTGCAAGAGGCACGGCCTCTTGCACCTTCTTCTTGTCGGCAGGAACTGCCGCATGGTCATTCTTTCTCTCGGACTGAGGCACGGCCTCTTTGTCCGGCTGCTTCTCGGCATAGACCTCTTCAATATCTTCGTCATCTTGTAAACAGACATTCTCGGCCTCACCTTCCTTAGAAGGCTCCGACTTCTTCAACAAAGGCTCCTCAAAAATTCGACCACTCCTAGTTGTAACGATCTTGAATTGTCCGGCATTCGGGTTTGGCAAGGTTTGGCTCGGCAACTTACCACTTTTATGGATTTTACCCATGAAATCGATAACCTGTCCCATCTGCTTCTTGAGCTCCGTGATCTCTTTAGCATTAGCCTGTTGACCTGTCACTAAAGCTTGAGTTGCAAATGTTAAGTTTTGTTGCCCTTGAGCAAGGGACTTCAAGATTTCATCATAGTTAGGAGTAGAAGAACTAGCATTATTATTTGAACCTTGAACATTGGCATTATTAGGCACGAAATTAGAAGAGTTAGGGACAAAACCTTGAGGTACCTGAGGCCTCACAAACAAACCTGAAGGACGAGGTCCTTGACCTTGCATATTGGCCGGTTGAGCATTGTTGTTACTCCACCGAAAATTCGGATGATCTCTAATTCCAGGATTGTAAGTGTTCGAATATGGGTCATAACGTTGCTTCTGTTGTCCCATAAAGTTCAACTCCTCCTCACTCATAGCACTATTCGGACATGAATCTGTAGAGTGATCCGAAAGTGAGCAAATCCCACAAGCTTGGTTGCCAAGGTTCGAACCATTGAAAGCCTTGACCAAGACATCAAGCTTCCTATCCAACGTGATCATTTGATTCCGAGCTTCAATGTCATAGACACCACCACGGCCTCCTGCCGACTTCCTTGAGTTCTTGGTGCTGAATTGACGATTGTTATCCGCCAAGTCCTCAATCAAGTTATATGCTTGCCGTCCGGTCTTGTTCATAAATGTGCATCCACATGCAGAGTCCACCATACCCTTGTTGGTGTTGTCAAGTCCCTCATAAAAAGCTTGAACTAACTCGTCTAAAGAAATTCCATGATGAGGGCACTTCCTCTGAAGTTCCTGAAACTCTTCCCATGCCTCATAGAGAGTGTCACCATCCTTTTGAGTGAAGTTCTGAATCTCCCTCCTTAGCTTCTTCGTGAGTTACGCAGGGAAGAATTGTTTCAAGAACTTCGAGGTCATCTCATTCCAATTGGTGATGATTCCTGCAGGCAAAGAATACAACCAACGCTTAGCATCATCTTTAAGAGTAAAAGGAAATAAAAGCAGTTTTAGGCCTTCTGGAGTAAGATGATTGATGGATTGCAATCTGCAGATATCGAGAAACTCTCTAAGGTGAACATTAGGGTCCTCCATTGGTGATCCCGAGTACTTAGGCAATTGCCCAAGTAACTAAACTGGTATGGAGAAGTTGGCTTCATTAGGCACAGTGAAAGCGATGCATGAAGGTGATTCCGGGGCTGTGGGAACGAAAGCAGATTTGAGTGATGAGTCGGTCATGTCGATGTCGGCCTTGTCTTCCTCACAATCAATTTCGGATTCGGATGAAAATGAAGATTCGGAATGGATCCGAAATGGAGAAAGAGGGTCTTGCTCTTCAAATTCCAAAGGTCCAACCGTGCTACTTGATGCTTCTTTTTGCTTCTTTCTTTGGTTTTTATAAGCACGGTCAATCTCGGGATTTAATGGAACAAGAGCTCCTTGTGAAGACGAACGAGTGAGTCGTGGTTGCATGCACGTCTAGTACCTGAAAAACCAATCGGCCAAGATCAAGTTTAGTATGCATGAGTATAAAACGAAATCACAAGCAATAAACTAGAATAAGCAAAGGAAAACAAAACAAATTCGAAAATCTAGAGAAAAATTTCGAAATAAATTAAATACAAAAATCATACATGGCACCAATCTTTTAAGATTACAAATTCATACAAGCTTATTTTCGAATCGCTACTAAAACACTTAAATAAATAATGATTCTAGATGGTAAGACACGGTGGACGTGCGGCCTGGATATTGATGTTTCGATCACAAGCTTGAAGCGTTGTTTCTAAATGTCAATAGCTCAATCCAGAGATAGTGAACATGGTAGGACTCGTTTAGTGAGCAATGAGAACTCCATCACCGAGATGTATGTCCTCAAGGCTCTTGAGATCCAATTTTGGTCCCATGCACCAGAGTAATAGAAGGAGCGTACCAATGTACTCAGCTAGCAACAAACTTATGAACCAAACATGACTCCAAGTGTTAATAAAAGCCGCCCACAACCTCATGCAAACCCGAGGGTAACAAGAAGGGTTAAGGCTAGAATTAACAAAAGGGATCCTACCTATTCCTGTGTAGTACAACCTACAACATTATTCATACAAGTATTAAAGTAGAAAGACAAAAATAAAACACAGTTACATCATATACAAATTTATGGTTTAACTTTACAAATATAAACATATAGACATATATACAATGCAAATTTTGACAATTAAAAAGATCGAGGATCCCGAAGGATCCCCGGCAACGGCGCCATTTGATAAGACGTATTTGCACACGCATCAATTAACCCTGTCAACAAATCAATCGTAGTATAAAGCAAGCAGGGATCGTTCTAAACCGGGGATCCAACTACAGGGTAGATCCATCTAATCTAATGTAAATATCGAAATAAGCATATAGGTTTAAAGGTTTTATGATTTCGGAAAAGACAAGAATAATAAATCCTAAATTACTTCTATACATATATACACGTGATCAACCAACATTCATGCAAACTCAACCAAACAACCATGTAAGAATAAAGAAGA
Source organism: Fragaria iinumae (assembly GCA_009720345.1). Lineage (NCBI taxonomy): Eukaryota > Viridiplantae > Streptophyta > Magnoliopsida > Rosales > Rosaceae > Fragaria > Fragaria iinumae. The sequence continues at coordinate 14,480,998 of CM019117.1, read as the reverse complement.
CAATTCCTAATCTCATTTAAGTCTACACCGTGAGCAATTATACAACCTAAATTTGATATGCACATAAGTTCCTACGTGGTTCCTATGACATAGACCAACTTAGAATTAGACTACGGGTTTCATTTAACATCGCGACACAACAAGCTCGGCTACGTGCTCTACTTATAGGTCACACACATAAACTAATCATGCAATTACGTATCACATAAAGAATCAATGTGTTTAAGCACTAGTCCAAATCAAACATAGGTAGAAAATCGGTGAAAAACAAAGACAATGCAACTTATCAACTACGTGTATCAAAGTCGAACTTTGGATGATTAACACATGCAATATCAACTACTTGTATCAACTACACATGATAATGTAATATAGCACCGAAAATCTTAAAGTATTTAGACATTAAACTCACGGCATAATACCTAAAATCATTGATTAAAAATTGAAAACTTTAATTCAAAACATGGTTCAAAAGTACTTCTATCTCATAGACAAGAATCGAAGTATACTTAAGCAAAAACCTAAAACAAACATAAACGAGAACAAACACATAGCAATCCGAAAATAGAAGATGGAATTCACTCTCAAAATATCCCTACGTGTTCTATTCTTCGAGTGAGCGGAGTCCTAGGCTACTTGCTTTGGACAAATGCTGAAGGTGGGATCGGATTGTGGTGTTTGGAGATTGATGGAGTTTCGGCAAAGGCTTTGGTGTTATTTGTACGGGTTGATCATCCTCTTATGTCCTTGAAGTCGTGCTTTATATAGAGGAAAAACCCTAGAGAAGTCAGCCACAAAGCCTAAACCAAGTTGGTTTAGGATTCCTAGTTCTTCTCAATTTCGGCAGAATGACCTCCGTCTGAAGATTACGTCATAACTTCCTCTAGAAAATAGATATTGAGATGATTCCAATTGATTTGGAAACTAGACTCCCGTAGCTTTCTATCCATATATGGCACGTTTTCTGATTCATTGTGAGCTGTCTTGGAGAGTCCGTTGAAGTTGGCAGACGTGCACAGGAATTCTCCCGATTTGATCCGGATTCTGCTGAATTTAAATCTTCTTCTCCATATTGGACTTGGTTTGGGCCTCTCCTTCATGGACTCGGCTTCGAGGAAAGATGGAATCCTGATTAAGACATGAATCCTGAGTAAACAAGGATTTCAAATACTTAGCACAATTTTAACACCAAATTCTTCAATTCCGAAATTACTATGTGTTTTAACACTCAAACCTACATATTTCTACTTTAAGCAATTATTCTACACTAAACACAAATATACAGCTAAATCAACTAAATAAGAGTTAACAAAGGGAAAATAAAGGGTATAAACATATTAAGAACGTCACACTTTGTGCTCCTATCAGAGTCTTTTGGAGGGATGAACGTACGGGAGGAGGGCTTCCTTTTGAGCCTAGCAGCTCCAGCTATGGCGGTCGGAGGAGAAAGTTCCAGCGACGGGAAGCTTTGGGCAGTCGTGACTTTCAGGAGGCTTCTCTCCCTCACGGCAGCGCTAAAGAGGCTGCAACCGGTCCAGGAAGATGGCTGGGTCGACGGCCGACCGATTGGGACTGATGCGGCGGCGAACGGTGGTCGGACGACGGCGGTCGGGCTCGGGAAACTTTTCCGGGCGGAGGGAGAGGGAGAGAGAAGCGGGAGGGAGGAGAGAGAAGAGAGAGAGAGGAAAAGAGTTGGGCTTGGCCCAACCGGTCCACACCACCATTTAACCCACTTCAAAAATTTAACACCCCAAAAATAATACCCTAATAAAACTTACCTTTTACTAGCTAAAATTTACCATTTTTTACCTTCGTCACGTTTTTCACCTACGAATAATTCCTTCGAAATAATCGTCCCCCAAAACCCCTCTGGGGACCAATTAAATTATAAACTCATTGACGAAGACGGTAAAACTTTTATTAACACCTTACTAGTAAATAAGGTAAAAATTTAAGAGTTGGGGCGTGACACGAGCGGCAGGGGCCCCTTAGGGGCTCACAGCCGACACTAGGGCTCGGCATGCTGCGGCAGGAGCTCGCTAGGGGCACACTGCCGAGACAGAGCTGCGGCAGGTCTCGGCAGCTTGCGGCAGGGGCCCCTTAAGGGCTCACAGCCGACACTAGGGCTCGGCATGCTGCGGCAGGCTGCGACAAGGGCCCTCTAGGGGCTCAGGCAGCTGCCCAGCGCGCACATCGCGCATCAGGGACGCTCAGGGGCGCCTTAGGGGCGCTGCAACACCACCAATACACTGCAACTTGCTGCCTTGGTGTATTTTCGCCGATTTTTTGACAATTGTTCTCATGTTTTGCCATTATTTATGCCATAACTAATTCAAGGACCACAAACACATGTGGATTTAGCATGTTTGCCATGTAATGAAGCGTTTAGCTTTGTGCAATTCAAACCAATCATAAGAGAATAAAATTCTCAATCCATTCAACACATTTGAACATAAAGGAGAGATTTTATTAATGCCAACTGAAAAAATACATCAAAAGATGTCTAATTCCATAAAAACTGTCTGAAAAGTAGAAAATAACTATGGCTAAACAAGTGCCAAACAAAAAATAGCATGGAAAAAACATCTAATCAAAAGAGTTTAATCAAAATTCGCAGCATCTATGTGCGCAGGACTAGCTTGCTTCTTAGCTACGAAATCTGATATGGTGAGATTGGTGGAAGACTCAGCACCAATGTCATTTCCCCCAGTAAAGTTAGCTTCTTGAGCCAAGTACTGCTTGTGTCTTCTGTAGGTACGTATCTCTAGCATCCTTGCTGGCACGAAAATCTTCGTGCATATGGGCATTAGAGCCACAATGAAAGCAAGGAAGACCATTGAGCTGAGTTGAATGCAATAGAAATTAGCAGATGGTTTGCCATCCTATCGGCAACGCTGGAAAATGTACATCATGTACGTAATCAAAGCGGAGCTTCAAGTCGTCCCACAGTTCTTTGGGATCCATTATCATCAGATATTGCATCTTCAATTCCTTATGGATAAGGCGCCTCAGGAACATGAGGGCTTGGGCTTTGATCATCTCACTAGGAATCGCATCTGGGCCATCAGGAGGAAAAATATTGGAAGTAAATATTTTTCCGACGAACAATCGTGTAACATCGGATGCCCATTGAAGATAATTATTGCCTCGTACATCGAGGATCTCAAACTCAGGCCTTGGAGGCGCAGTCATCTACAAAAGACAAGGGGATTTGAATTAGTGAACCAATGATGTGGTCATAAAATCGATGCAAATAAAAGTAGGTCACGCGTAATCGCAGTCACAATCGATTCTTCCCTTGTAGGACACGCTCACAACTGTCGTAGCGACGCGTAATCACAGTCGCAAATATATGGTGACGCGTATGTCACAGTCACAAAGTTTAATAAAGGATGGGAGCCCCAACAAAACTCCCAAACTGTATCCCCCCCCCCCCCCCCCCCCCCCAAAACCCAATCCCGTCATAGAGAGGGGATAGATGGAAAGGCTACTAAGCTCGAACTATGAATTGAAATTCGGAAAGCAGTAACCTTAATTAAAAATTTACCGCTGATGAGTTTGAGTCGATGGCAGACTTCGACCGAGGGTTGGGAACCTTTGTGGCTTTCCTTGAAAGACGAGCAATCTTGAGATCTTTGGTTTCTAGAGGCTGCCGAGAGGAGAAAGCAACTTTTCACCTACTTCTGCTTCGAGTTTGGAGCTGAAATTTTGACAGGAAGAGCACCACTAGAAGAGGAATTTGCTGTCCAAAAATCAGGTCGATCGGAGCACTGGAAGGCGGTGAACCGGTGGTCGGTGGCGGTTTGGAAAATTCCGGCGGCCGGTTCTCGGGGTGAGACTAGTGGAGTTGGAACCGGGACGTCGAGGGTTTTCTGTGAATATGAAATTCAGGCCGTGGAAAGAGGAAAATCCGGCCAGAAATCGGGAAAAACGAAACGGGCAGATTAGGGTTTTGGGAAAAAGTTTGGGTTTTCGAAGGTTTTAGGGTTTTTTCAGGATGGTTGGTCTATTATCTCTTAGTTAGGACACCAAGTCTGATAACGTGTTGTAGAGTATGAGAATACGAGAGAAAAATGTCTACTCATTCATTCATATAAAATTCTTGTAAATCTAATAGATATTCTAGTCTAATAAGGAGAAGATTCGGTTAAGACACATCATTAAATATAGACAGATCATTAAAGATAAGAATGTAAATTCATTCAAAAGCTTTATCCGTTAATTAGATTCGATTAAACGACATGTTTTTACCATTCAAATCTGGAATATGAGTTACTCTAAATCCATTTCTTTTGTTCGAAGAGATACTCAAATCCATAAGAGTCTCTAAGACCAACCATGGACATAAAGTCAGAAAGTGACTGCCATACCCAGTTTAGAATCGTCGAACTCTGCCACCACCAATCCCCCAGATTCCCAATTATGGCATTCTCGCCAATCCCTATTGCCCACCTTGGAACGAATGCTACTTGTACCAACCCCTCTGCAGACTACCTTATAATACTTGGCCCAGATGAACCAAGAAGACAAGAACAACGTGAAGTAAAGCTGAGGTCTGCAGTACAGGTTTGCAATGTCATGTGAGTGATTCTGGATTGTTGATCTGTCTGTTTTACCATTTGGGTTTTCAAGTTCATCTACACATCAATCATCTACCTTGTTTCATGCTACTATGGTCTATGGCAATGATAGGCGAGTCAACCCTGTTTCAATGACACTCAGTAGAATAGTATGAACAATGAGAGGCTATTTTCATATGTGAACCATTGTCATTGTCCTAGGGGAAAACCAAAGGTTGTATCTTGTCGATATATGCTTGTACATATGCCATAGACAAATATTGAGAAATTTCTTCTTAGCTTTGATAGTGTCAATCTTTTATTGGAAACTGTTTGTGCTGCAGGCAATTGTTTTCATTTGACTATGTGTTAATTAAGGCTATTTTCGGATTGATTTGTATATGGAGAAATTCAACTGTATTGTTTTCTTTGCTTGCAGATATGGTGCAGATTTTGCTTACCATCATACTTCTCTTTCTCTCACTGTTACCTTTTTCTGCGAGCCTCCATGCTGCCAATGGTTCAACCAAAAGCAGGCCGGAGGTAATTTATGCTCGACATGGTGCTGTTGCAACTGATGATGGCCGATGTTCCAAAATTGGGATGACTGTTCTTCGAGAAGGAGGTCACGCTGTCGATGCATCTGTAGCTGCTGCTTTGTGCTTAGGAGTGGTGAGTCCGGCGTCAAGTGGCATTGGTGGAGGAGCCTTCATGCTTATTAGGCAAGGAAATGGGAAGGCACAGGCCTTTGATATGAGAGAAACTGCCCCCGCGCTAGCTTCTCAGGTCTGAATGCATGACTGAATTACATTTTCAGTTTGTTGTCACTTTGAATGCATATTAAGTATAATGTTGCGAAGAAGAACGTTTTCCTTTCTTAATTTTCTGAAAAGAAAGAAAGAAGTACTGATACGTACAGTTTACAGACCACAAATTCTAGCTGATCTGATACAATACCTGAAAATATGTTTCCTCAACTCATTATTACTTCTGAAGACTAAATCAGAACCTGATACGCAAAGTAATAGAAAACCTGGATAATTTGATTTCAGTTTATCTGTTTAGTTATTCCTCCATTAGGATTTCTGATCAGCCTAGTGCAAATGTACTCTTTCTTGGTACTAGATGCACACGAGTTCTATAACTAAACAAAGTTGTTCTTCTGTCTTTGCAACCAAACCTGCACTTTGTTGAACAGCATGTCCACTTCCTCAAGTCATTACTAATCAGATTTTGTTTCTTTCAGAATATGTATGCTGCCAATGCTACTTTGAAAAGTAAAGGCGCTCTCTCCGTAGCAATTCCAGGGGAACTGGCAGGCCTTCATGAAGCTTGGAAACAACATGGAAAGCTTCCATGGGAAAGGCTTGTAAAGCCTGCTGAGCGCCTTGCTCGTTTGGGATTTAAGATTTCACCCTACCTCAACATGCAATTGACTAAAACAGAATCAGGAATCTTGGCAGATGAGGGCCTTCGTCATATATTTACATCAAATGGAAAGCTCTTGCAGCCAGGTGTAATGTGCTGTAACAAGAAACTGGCAAAGACGCTGAGACAAATCTCAAAGCTTGGTCCTGTAGCCTTCTATAATGGTTCCGTTGGATCCAAATTCGTTAGAGATGTTCGGAAGGCTGGAGGAATACTTACAATGAATGATTTGCGAAGTTATAGAGTTAAAGTGACAAAGCCGTTATCTACTCATACTCTAGGACATAAAATACTAGCTATGCCTCCACCATCTGGAGGTCCTCCTTTGATACTTGTGAGTATCTCTCTTCTTGCATTTTTATTACCTCTCTATTTTTAAATTTATTTTTCTTTTCATTTCACGTGTTCAAAGGGAAATGAAACTTAAAATAGGTTCACTAATGGTATATGCTTGTCAATTCAATGAAACAGATGCTAAACATTCTTTCCAACTATGGAAATATTTCTGGAGTTTCTGATCCTCTTTGGGTCCATCGAGAGATTGAAACCTTGAAGAATGTGTTTGCCGTGAGGATGAATCTTGGTGACCCTGACTTTGTTAATGTGACTAAAGTTCTAGCTGATATGCTATCTCCTAAATTTGCCGAGGAGTTGAAGAAAACCATACTCGACAACATGACATTTGATCCCAATCATTACGGTGGCAGGTATGTCATTTATTCAAGGAATTCATCATCTGTTAGATTATAAATCCAAATAAGTAATTATTTCTTGTTTTGATCACAACATTTTATCTGATATTATATAGCACATTCTCACTCTCTGCTGACCGAGATTTGTTGACGTTTATTTTGTTTCTTGCTAAATGTAAATGACTGGAACAGAAGTTATCTGCACTTGAATAAAAATGCTTTATGTGCAATTTCTTAAATAGGAAGCACAGTAATACCTCATAGTATCATTGGCTTATGTCCATTACTCCATTAGTATGTTCCATTCAGAATCTTTTGGGATTTATTTTAAAACATACATTTTCCAAACTAGATTAGTCTGTTTGTCATTGCTATATTATATATACTAAAATCCCAAGATGTTTATCATTTACAGTTGGTCTGTATTTCTTAACAGATGGAAACAGATCAATGATCATGGCACCAGTCATTTGTCCATAGTAGATCATGAGCAAAATGCCATCTCCATGACCTCTACTGTGAACGCGTACTTTGGTGCACAAATGCTGTCATCGAGTACAGGAATAGTCCTAAACAATGAAATGGATGATTTCTCCATACCTGGAAATGTTTCAACTGGTCCACCATCAGCGCCAGCCAATTTTATCAGGCCAGGAAAAAGACCATTGTCGTCCATGACACCTACCATGATCCTGAAGGTAATAGTCAAATCAATATGGGCTGCTGAGCTTAGTTACCCGAATCTATGTTTCCCTGCTGTGGAACATTTCAGTATGTTTCCTTTCTATTCTTTGACAGGATGATCAACTTAAAGCAGTTGTAGGTGCAAGTGGAGGAGCCATGATCATTCCTGCAACAGCAGAGGTACTCTTAAATCATTTTGCAAGGGGAATGGATCCACTCTCTTCTGTCCTGGCTCCACGGTTTTATCATCAGGTTACTTCCATTTTCATACTCTCTCAAAATACCTCCCCGCTGCAATTTATACGTCTAATGTAATTCCTCTCATTATCATCTCATGCTACAAAACTTGATCAATGCTTGTGTCAGTTGTGTGTGTGTGTGTGGGTGGGGTGGGGGAATGCATCTCCCAGGCTGTTTAATTATAGTAGTACTTGATGCAGCTTATTTCCATCCTCGACTAATGTGATACATTTCTGTCTTGCAGCTGTATCCTAATGTGGTGCACTATGAAAATTGGACAACCGTGATAGGTGATCATTTTGAACTTCCTGCTCAAATCAGGAAATCCCTACAAAAGAAAGGTCATGTCCTTGAGCCTCTTGCTGGTGGAGCTATTTGCCAGTTTATAGTTATAGAAGCTTTGAAGAAAAATGGAGGTAGTCAAGAGTTTGTGGCAGTGAGTGATCCAAGAAAAGGAGGGATTCCTGCTGGCTTCTAGATATCGGATTGGTGTTGGGCGAATGTAATTCAAGATAATTATTGCTCCTGTACCAGTCTCCCCTTTAAAATTGTTAGTGAGCAATTACATCTAGAACGAGAATGAAACTTTCTGCAAAATTGCTCCAGTTTTTTGTTCCTTTGCAACAGGAAAAACGAATTATGGTTTTGCTCAACTACCATTTAGCATTTTTGCCCCCTTTGCCACTTGTAACTTCTCCTATGAGGTTTGGTGATGTAGAAAATGCTGCCAGGAGAAGGGGGACCAAGGAAACATGAGTTTTTAATGGAATTGCTAGACATTAATTGCAAGATCTCTGGTGTCAAGCAGTTATCCTCAAGATCCAGGTTTATTGGCTACCTGGTTCAGAAGTTCATCTGCAATGGTGTTTCTGAATCTCAGCACCGGTATGTTCTTGACCAGCTGTTTAAGGACCATCTATCGAGGGTTCGAGTAAGTGAGAATTGATGATAGTTTAAGAGAGGCTAGTGTTAGACATGCAGACTCTTCCTGCTCCCTCACGTTTTAATTGTTTGGAGGGCTTTACACAAAGCGGGTATGGTTATCGCTTGCCCTGCTCCTACCTTTACCACACACGTTGCATTGTTGAGTGGCTGAATATGAGTCACTTGTGTGAGTTGAGCGACTTGTGTCCAGTCTGCCGGTACCCTATGCCAACTGCGGACTAAGAGTGTTGGAGGAGGTGTTGCCTTCGCCAAATTCGGTGGTTGTTGCATTGTAAGTATGTGTAATAGCTGTTCATGATTTGTTGATTTGCCAACTGCAGCTAATGTGCTTATTGCCCAAAAAAAGAGTTTTTAATTAAACCAAAACCAAAACCCAAATTCCATAAATAAGCAAGGAACTAATATTATTTTGGTATTTAATCATAATTTCATACTCTTTTTTTTTTTAAATAATTTTTTTACATAACCGAGTAGCTTAATCATATTATTAATAGGAATCGGGTGGGTATGGGGACCTAACTCCTGAAGGGGACGGGAATGGTAAATCCCTATTATCTTATTATGGTGATTGGGTCGGGTATGAGTATGGGAAATGAATCAAGGTATGATTATGATTTTCAATCCCCTGACCCGCTCCCCGTTGCCATTCCTACTCTTATTTTTTATCATCAAAACAATTTTGGTTACTATTGAAATCACGCGTGTGAAGCTTGGGAAGGAAAAACTCCAAGCCAAATCTTCCGATGAGGGAAGGCATAGCCCTAACTTGTGAGCAGGCCCGCAACAAAATTAGTTTCATGATAAACATGTATAAAATTGATGTTCTTGAACCAGCTAGCAAGGTAATGAATATCCTGAAATTGAAAAAAAAGAAAGAAAAAAAAGAAAAAAAAGGTGAAGAATATCCTAGATATAAGATTTAAGGCGTCAGGTGATCACACTTTCTTTTGACACAATTGATGGTTAAGAGAGAATATCCTTTAATAATAATATATTTGTAGTTGAATCTTTTAATCGTGAAAAAACCGTCTTTAAAGGTGAAACACTCGACAATCTAAATACAAAGTCGACTAACTGCAGCCACTAAAACGACTCCTAAGGAGCCCCTGACTACGAACCCAACAACAGCAGCACAAGCATTAACCAAGCCATCCAAGTTTAATTAACCCAATTCGAGGCAAGAGGGATCCAGCAAATCACTTCAACAAAGGGAGCATCAACAATATCAAGACTATTGGCACTGAGATAAACATCACCAATCGAGCAGCAACATGAATGACAGAAGAATAGTACATAAATCATGACTATACTTTAACCACATGCCTACTTTTTGCCTTTTAGATTGGAGATGGCCTAAACATCATTTTTTTTGGTAATAATGACCTAAACATCATGACTATTGGCACTACGATAAACATCACCAATCGAGCAGCAACGTGAATGAGAGAAGAATAGTACACCAGAAATTATGACTCGAATTTAACTACATGCCTACTAGGTTGGAGATGGCCTCAGCAACCACCAATGTCTCATTCTTGTAAAGTTGTAATGTAAGCAACCACCAACGTGTTCAACATTGCAAAGAAGTAATGTAAGCAGCCACCAAAGTGTCTTGTTAATGTAAGCATTAAGCAACCACTCATAGCTCATTTAGCTCCCTCGTCATCATAGTTACCCAACTTTGTAAGGAATCTTAATCGAGTCACACACACGCACTCACCTCTCTATCCGACTCTGCTTCTTTGTAATCTTGCCAGTTGCCCTGATAAGCTTTTAACTCGACACTCCACGCACACACTCTTTCGACATTTCCCTACAAACACCAACCCCGGCCCCCACTTTCACCATTTCTCTCATTCACACCGCCCCATTTCTCCTTTTGCTCCATTCACTCTGAAAACCAACATCCATGGCGTTTCAGCTATTCAGAGTGGTTGTAAGAGACTTGGCCAAACCCAAGATCGGTTGTGCTAGACTGTCTTTTTCTTTCTCTACCCTTCAGCCTAATGCTTCTGACGAAGCTGATGTGCCTTCTTTGCCGCCCTTCGATTACGAGCCGAGGCCGTACAATGGGCCACGCGCCGATGAGATCTTCGAGAAGCGGAAGAAGTTTCTGGGTCCTTCTCTTTTCCACTTCTACCAGAAGCCTGTATGATTCTTTCTCTCCTTCCTTTATTGTTTTTAGTTGTTTTTTGATTCCAACAGTTAAAAGGAGCAGTCTTTGTGAACCAAGATGGAGACTTTTCAATTGGACTGATATTAGTGTTCGATGGTTTTAATCAAGATCAAGTCTTTTTCAACTGGGCCATGAATGTAGATCAGTCCAGATTCTTAAAGTTTTGATTTTGATCCCTTTATATGCTTATTTCATTTTCTCAGTACCACTAGTTCATTTGTTTTTTGTCATCTGTTGTATTTTGGGTTTTAAATATATTGGTTGTGTACACAGATCAATATTGTAGAAGGGAAGATGCAATATTTGTTTGATGAGGATGGCAGGCGCTACCTCGATGCTTTTGCTGGAATCGTGACTGTTTCTTGCGGACATTGTCATCCGGTTGTTTTAAAGGCTATAATGGAGCAGAGTCAGCTTCTTCAGCATGCTACAACCATATACTTGCACCACGCAATCGCAGATTTCGCAGAGGCGTTGGCTTCAAAAATGCCTGGAAATCTCAAGGTTTGTTATCTTCAATCGGTATCTCCAGATGAGTTGTCGACATTGTGTATGATTCTTGTTCATAGTAGAAAATGAGTATATAGGTAATAATTCAGTCAGGTATATTTAAGCCTTTTCTATGACATGTTAATTTAACAACCATATAGAACTTCTTTAGTTATTTGCAGGCCAGGGTTCACCTTTTTTGTTTCTCTGTCTTTATCACCTTCTATTGCTTTCAAAGTTTCAATATGTTTTGTCCTCAACTTATATATTTTTCAATATAGATGGAAACAGATGCTTTGTGGTATGAATCTATGCCATCATTCATTTAAAACTTTATCTTGAACAAGATGGTTTTTAATGCAGGTTGTATACGTTGTAAATTCTGGGACAGAAGCTAATGAGTTAGCAATGTTGATGGCCCGTCTGTACAGTGGCAGTCTGGGTATGATTGCGTTGAGAAATGCATATCATGGTGGAAGCTCGAATACGATTGGTTTGACAGCATTGAACACATGGAAGTATCCAATTCCACAGGTTTGTGCTAAATAAGTTTTATGTTTAGTAATCTCACTAATCTGAAATGAGAATTCATCCGTATTGGGTTTAACTTCAAAACACTCTAATATGTAAACAACACTTAGTGGAACATGCCAATTTTCTGAAAATCTGCTGAAGAGCAGTTCCAATTTTGCAGGGCGAAATTCATCATGTGGTAAATCCAGACCCATACCGTGGGATCTTTGGCTCTGATGCCAAATGTTATGCCAAAGATGTGCAAGATCACATCGATTACGGCACTTCTGGAAAAATTGCTGGATATATATCCGAAACAATTCAGGTCAGCACTGGTTTGGGATCTAATAGGCTTAAGTTTAGTACATAAAACTATTGTGATTAGGCAACTGATGATTAATTAGTTCTTTTTCTCTTTATCTAAGTGTAGGGAGTCGGAGGAACCGTTGAATTGGCTCCTGGTTATTTAAAGATGGTTTATGACATTGTCCGAAAGGCTGGCGGTGTCTGTATTGCTGATGAAGTACAGACTGGGTTTGGCCGCACCGGAAGTCACTATTGGGGATTTGAAACCCAGGGTGTTATTCCTGACATTGTTACTATGGCCAAGGTCTTTCACATATCCATTAGATAGTTGTATTTATAGTTTACATTTTTGGCTTATGTGTTTTGATTCAACTCAGTAGTTTATGATGAAGTTGCATAATGTTTTTGCCCCAAGTTTTGAATTTAGTTAGGCACAGTACTTTTTTACAATACTAGTCACACAATTTATTCCAAATTTACAAATTTTCAGGGAATTGGAAATGGATTGCCCTTGGGAGCAGTGGTTACTACTCCTGAAATCGCAAGTGTAATGGCACAGAAAATACAGTTCAACACTTATGGTGGAAATCCTGTATGCTCTGCGGGAGGGCTTGCAGTTCTCAAAGTCATTGATGAGGAGAAGCGTCAAAGTCACTCTGCTGATGTTGGCTCACATTTGCTTGCACGTTTGAGAGATCTTCAACAGCAACACGACAGTAAGTACCCTTGAACTTTTTACTATTTCAGAAAGTGTCTTTCTCTATAGTCTATTCATGTACGTCTTTAAGTATCTAGCACTTTCGTTTTGCCTCTCTCATGGTCCTTCATTGGATAGGAGATTAGCTGAGCTAGTTTAAGTTTCTGAATTACTCTATATAGCTGAACAGCGCTTGTCACTTGCATCATTTTCTGAAACAATAGAGTCACTCTTTTCCTGTTTTCCATCATTTTCATTTAAAGAGATATTGACCCCACCTATTCTATAGTTGGCAACTTCGATGTGGTAGATGTGTGACTGGTGAGAGGCAATTGTGGAAAGGCCATAGAATTTGCAAAGTTTCTTAAGCGAATAATGGCATCATTTGTCACAAGTTGGTGGACATGGGCTTAGGTTTTTCCATTTCTTTACTGAAAATCCCCAACTGATTTTGTTTTCAAGACACAAAAGAAAGTGGATAGGGTAGAGCTCTTTTCTTTGTTTGGTTTATAATCTGCATAGATCAAAATTAAATGGTGGACCTGGCGATGTTGGGTGTCAATAGGGTCTCATATGTTTTGGGCACGATGATGATTTATTGGGTGAAGCTTGTTGTAGCCAGTTGTCTTTCGGGTTTATTGTCAATGGCTATTAGTTGTGAGAACAGTGGAGGTATCAATTTTTCTAGGTATGTGGTTATGCCCTTTTTTAGCCATCTTTGCTTGTCCATTGTCTTTGTTTTATGATAGTTTTCATAGTGTAATTAAGGGGTTATGTTCGGGGGTTGCTCTGCTTGTGGCTTTTCTATTTGGTCTTTTGGTTTTGGTTTTGCAACCATCGAGTGCTTCTCTTGTATTATTTTTTTCCGTGGTTTCTAAATAAAGGACAATATTTCAAGGACTGAAGTAAAAGGCTGGAGGCTACAAAATAGCCATAATGACAGATTGACATGTCATATCTTCCTTTTGTGCATGTTGGAGGTTATGTGGTTAAATCAAACAGACGTTTTCCTGTTAAGTTCTGGTAAACTAGTCACTTTTACTTGCTAACGTATTCAATTGATTTGAGTCCGTGAGCATACGTCAGGATATGACTTGATCTCCAGAATAGTTTATTGTCGCTTTGTCTGTTAATATAGGTACTCCATATCTCCTTTTTCCTTTTCGTCTGGCAATGAATTGAGCTGCTGTTCATTACCCAATTAGTGTCATTTGATAAAAACAATTGGATACAAAACAAATAAGTTTATTGTGTCATTTACAATATCGTAGTTAGATTATTTCTGAGATACTGTGAGGAGATGTCATAGCCAATTTGGACATAGCTGCCCATTACATGTGCAATTGGTTCTATTTTCTCTCTCTGTTACAATTGTATCATGTTTAAGACTTTATTTTATCACCTGTATATCACCTGACCAAATACAGGCTGCACATTCTAGCATCAGTTGTATTAAATTTGGCAAGTCCTTTCTGAATGCCGTACTTCTTTTTTCCAAGTTGGTCATATATTAGTGCAAAGTGGTTTTAACTTCTTACAATATGATATTTTGCTCCAGTCATTGGAGATGTCAGAGGTAGAGGATTGATGGTGGGAGTGGAGCTGGTGACCGATAGGACTGAAAAGACACCTGCCAAGGCAGAAACTGCGGTTTTGTTTGAAAAACTTAGAGGTATTAACTATTAAGAGACCCTCTCAATAGAAGCTCCTCTTTCAAATTACATTTTTTCACGTTAACTGTTTACTAAATAACTAATCACTATGTTCCACCTGATTGAAGAGCTTGGAATCCTGGTCGGCAAAGGTGGTTTGCATGGTAATGTTTTTCGAATAAAACCACCAATGTGTTTTAACAAGGACGATGCAGGTACTTGTTATATCATTTGCGATTGCTATGAAAGATCACACATCTGATTTCTTGAACAAACTGATCAATACTAACACGACTTAAATGATATTAGTTCTGTCAGCTGATAAAAATCAGTACACACTGTGTTCCTCGATAACCTACCTAATTTATTACTTGTCTTTTCGTGCAGATTTTCTGGTAGATGCACTGGACTATTCTATGTCAAAGTTGTGAAGCGAATCCTGGATAAAATAAAAGGTTCTGTTCTTGTAAGTTGCTTTGACTTAGGAGGCTCATCCACTAGGAAACTTGAATGATGTAGTAATGTACAGTGAACTTCCTGAGGCTTTTGGTCATTAAATGAGAACTAGCCAGCTTGGTCTTTCCCTGAACCTCATTCTTCAAAAATACAAGTACATAGGTAAAAAGCAGAGTCATTGCCAAACAAAGATGACGCTAGACCATGTAAGAGCCTATTCTTCTGAACTTTTTGGGGTTTCTATATTCCAGCTTTTAGGCCTATGAGGGGAGGGTGTGTGAACTGGGGACTTGCACCGTATCAAATCTGAAATTAACATGTTTGACAAAATCATTTATGTTGAGATGTCGGTTTCAAACATAATCTTATGCGTTTAGGGTATGTGGTATGTAATATTGCAAACAAACTTTCTCTTCAATTTGCAACCCTAATCGTGGTTTCATTATTACACGAACTAAAACCTGAAGAAGTTGCTGCAGATAGGCTTTGAAAAAGTCCCAAAAGGCTGTATTCAAAGCCCTCTCTTTTGGTGATCAACTTGCTTACTATCTGGTATCTATGATGATTATGAAATTGCATGCATTCAGCATGTTATAGGATTAACTTGCCAATGCCTTCTACTCTAAGATGGTCGCTAAAATGTATTTATGCTTGAATTGGTGTTGATGCAGAGCAGTAAGAGCAGTGCTTAATTTTGGACATAGGACCATCTGAGCTTTCACTCCCAGATTATGATTTTGTATGCAACCATATCTATTCTAATGACAAGTTCGAAAGTTTGTGTTGCTACGTAAATGGTTATTTTTACAGTCTTATTAGCGTCTATTATCTACAGACCACATAACATTGCTGGAGTAGCATATGACGGAGTATTTGGATTTCTACAAGGACTTTCAGTTGTTTTTATCATCTCAAGTAGAGAGGTAATCGAAAAAAAAAAAAAAAAAAAAAAAAAAAAAACTCAAAGTAGAGAGATTAAAAGTCCATATATATTTGGAGCACTTGCCTGAAAACCCAAAACTATGAATCCGAAGTTCATGATGAACAGTGGCGTCCAATTCTTTGACAAACTGGAGAACGATATAAACGATTCTCTGCCACCAGGACTCATTCTGGTCACTCAATTTGCTTCTGATCATCAGGACCCGAGAGAGCAGCAAATGATATTATTTCAACCTTGAGATTGCGTTTTGGTTCAACGATTTGCATTGTGCTAGACTTGGTTCTCTCTAATGTTACAAGGCACAAATTCATTATGGTTAGACTTACGAGCATACACAAAGTTTGTACCACACATACACAAAGTCTGAACAATGTCGAGTCACAGATTGAGTCTAATAAACACGAAAAATAAGCTCATCTGATGATCCTAACAGAACATGTTGATTCTAATACACCGGAGGCCGGAGAATCGATGGAAATAGCCAATAAGTAGATCTTGATACTCAACTATGAACAAGACCAGAGGTTTGCAATCAACAGACTTGAACTCAATAGAGGTGGAAGAAGAAAGTTACTTGTGTTCATGTTGTGTGCACTCAATAGACTTGAACACTTAAATGTCTCTTCTCAAAAAAAAACTCTTGAAGGTCGGTTAAGTCGATTCGTTGTTATGGTCCGTTGGATCACGCTAATCCAACGGTTAGGTTGTCTTAACTGATTCTCGCGGGCAATTATTATTTCTTTCCTTTATAATATTTTCTGATTTCAACCCTTCAAAACCCCAGCAGCCTAATCAGTCTGGACTCTCTCTGTAAAGCTCTGCCGTTTCTCAACTCTCACCCAATTGCAGGTAACATCTACTCCTTCTACTTTGATCAATGTTTTGGGTTCATAACTTTATATTTGGTTCCCATATTTTCATGTTTTGGGTTTGTTACTTTTCCATATCTGTTCTTTTTTTTCTTTTAGTTTCATCGATCATTTGCTAATCATAGTAGTTAGGTTTTGGCGCACCAATATTATCTCTGCATGTCATTTGGTTTGAAAGGAATTGCTTTCTGTGCTTTTGGTTTAGTATTTGGATGTAAAGATGGGAGAACCGGAGACTAGAAAGTTTGAAGGTGGATGATTTAGTTAGGTTTCTGGGTCATTCGAATGTGAAGAAATAGCCTTGTAGGTGAAAGCAAGATTTTAGTCATGTAGTATGTATGTGAGATGCTACTAGGGCTTTTTCTCAAGTAGTGTATTTGTGAGGTTTTGATAGATCATGTAGAGGTCCAAGAGGTTCCTTGGTTGGAATAGATATGGAAGTTAGAAAACTGTAAACTTTAGCTAATTAATTCGGTTGTGGAATGGATTCTCGGCCAATAAAGTACTTAGGCATTCTGTGGGAGGATGTTTTGCAAGGTTATGGGGTCGTAGAGTGTTCCAAAGTGAAGGTAAGGAATTGAAGGAGGAAGAGGTTTTGGGAGGACAATTGGGTGGGAGATGTGGCTCTAAAAGAGGAGTTCCCAAGATTGTATTGGTTGTCGTGTTTCCATAATTACACAGTAGCTGATATGGTTTGAAGGGTCAGGGATCTCTATGAGTTCGGACTTTGGGGTTTAGAGGGATTTGGTTTGGCTATGACCTCATTGACCTGGAGAAGTTAGTCTTTGCTATGGATTTTAAAGTGTTAAACTGTTGAGAGTATGGATGTCCGAATCTAGTGCGGTCTGCAAATACCTACTTCAGGAACTACTGTGGAGATAGTTTCTTCCTAATATTTGAGCCAGCAGTGATTTGGAAAGCTAAAGTTCGTCCCAAGGTCAATTTTTTGGCATGGGCGACCCATGCTTAATACAACAAATGTGACATGCTCCAGAAGAGACTGGATGCTTGCTGAAACTCAAATTGAAATGTGCCAAAAGATGGAACAAAGTTCTGACCATGCATGTTGTTATTCATTGTGAAGTTGCTCAACTGCTTAGGTCCAATCTCTTTAGAGAACCTGAAATGACATAGAATTCTCCGGAGGGGTGCCATCCTTTGTTAAGTTCAACACCTAGGCCTTTTTTTTTTTGCAAGCTCAAATCATAATAGGTTATTGATGGAAAACCAAGATAGTTCCCTCAATGGATGTATCTGAAAACAGTCTTCATCTACTGTGGTACTTAGCCCCCAATAAAAAGGGGCAGAACAGTTTCTTACACAAAGCCATAATCATATGTTCCCATCATCCGACATCACTCCACTATGGATATCTTCTACTGCTCTAGGGGAAAATCTTCCTCATCTTGAATCATATGGACTTAAACATTGTAAATCGCATTAGACCTCAGCTCTCACCCTCAAGAGTGATTTTCTACCACTCAAAAGTTCAAGATGACTCTGCATTTGCCGAAAAGTACTAAACCCAAGGTCAAGAGTGACTCATTTTGTATGTAACAATCAGCCAAAGTATGGTCATCCTCCAATTGATTCCCACTAGAAATTGTACTTTAGCCTACCGAATCTTAATTGCATGTAGCTATCGACCCCCGATTCTCTTCCCAGACGTACGAAGTTTTAAAAATCTGCATTTCAGAGTGATTCTCTTCATAGACTCGATGTCCCTTCTTTGAGTTGTCTCCCTGAAAATATTAACAGCTTCTCATCTTGAATCCTTGCACTTCCATCATCTAAGGTACCAGAGCTCTCCACTTCAAGACTAGTGGTATTGCAACTAGAGGTCTTAACAAAAAGTTGCATATATACAAACTCACAAACAAGCTGCTAAACCAGAGATGTTGAGAGCAACCATAAACCCTATACACCTAGGGGTTTTGGAAGAGGGAGGAAGGAAATATCCTTGTGGCGGTTATCTGGGTGGTTTGAATGGGGAACAATCGAATTTTGAGGAACAAAGAGACTCAGGAGTAAATGTGGGAAAAAAGTTCTTTATTGATTTCTGTATCAGAGTCTGTTAGGGATGTAAGACTGTCTTCTATTATGTGGAATCGGAAGGCACTGATTAGTTAGTCATGTTCCTGTAATTTTGTCCTTGTGTGTGGACTGGTTCACAGTCTGTTTTAGTAAAGCATCTTTGTTCTCAAACTTAATGAATAAATAACTAATTAGAAAACACTCGTTTGTATAATGGTACAAAAGCCCTAGATTAAGCTTCATTTTAGAGGGGTACAATGAACTATGACTTTAATCATTTTCTTCTGTAAGGAAAGGTAGGCCTGGATATTGTTATGCCTTTACAGAACTCTCAAGTATTTTCCTGATGTAAAATATGCACCTCTGTGAAGCTACTGTTAGGTATCAACCGCATGCAAGGCCATTCCATGTCCTTAATGTCAAATACTGATTGGTATTAGCTTAGTCTATTGTGGAGCTGCTACTGTATTATGTCTATCACTGGAGATACAAGTATCTTGATATGTTCAAGAATGTCATCAAGCGTGTATTATTAGCTTCTATAAATTAGTCTTTGATATTGGACAGCTGAAACTGAGCATGTAGAGGCAGGTCAGATAATTCAGTTTGATAAGAGCGGCTTTTGATGTTTCATGTTAATGTTGCTACAACTACTGTATTATTTTGAATTTTATGTTATCATGTAGAAATTCCATATAATTTGTTATGTAACTCGAGTTGACTTTGGTGACATGATTACTCACATGTGTGAATTTGGACTAATACAATATCTATCCAGCTTATTGTTCAAGTTGACATTTATCAAAATTTCTGGGTAATTGTTCTGTTGTGACATTTGGAGGATGGTAATGTAGGGATTCCCATCTTCATGTGAGATTTACACCGAGGCTGAGGCTTTATCGAGGATGAGCATTTTGCAGATTACTTCTTGCCAACCAAGCCTCTATGTCAGAAGAACTTCTCAATCTCTGCATCTCTCTTCTAAGCCATATATTTTACCAGTCCATGCTACAATTCCCCTTCGAAATTCTTCCTTGAAAATCCGTAATGCATCAAATCAACGACAGTGCATACCCATATTGAAGAATCAGAAATGCAGGGTTGCATCTATGTACCAACATCCTTCACCTGTCTGCTTATTGGGCGGCAAGGGAAAGAATGGAAGTGATGATGAGGTAAGAGACCTTTCTGTAAGTCCCGTTCTGCTTTGCTGCAAAATACTTGGAGTACATATGTTGAATTATGTATAGGACATATTTATGGTTGAAGTAAACTATGGAGTTATTATGTTTCAAGGTTTGTTGATCTAATCTCGTATATGAAGTAATTTTTAGTAGGGGGATTAGTGTTTTTTTGTCTGATGTCCATAGGGTGGCTTGTACCAATAATATAAGAAGAGTTGAAAGCCATGTGCAAGATTCTCCGCGAGTGTCCAAATACATACCAGTAACACTAATACAATATATATATACTCACTGCGCATCTTAATGCAACCAGGGCTCATCATGGAAAGCTCTTGAGAATGCAACGGGTAATCTAAAGGAGGAATTATCGATAGAGAATGTATTACAGAAGCAGATTGAAAAGAAAGAATTCTACAAAGACAAAACCAGTGTAAAACGTGGCGGTGGCAATCGTGGTGGCGGCCGCGGTGGTGGTGGCAATGGGGGTGGTGGCAATGGGGGCTCTAGTGGATCAGATGGCAGAGGCTTTGGTAATGAAACACTGCAAGTGATTCTAGCAACTATTGGGGTTGTTTTTCTGGTAAGAACCCTCACTCTCTTGCAGGATATCACATGCTTATTATAAGTCACACCATATGTTAAGCTTGTTGTTTTCTTTGAAAGGTAAGATGAAACATAAGACTATAAGATCACAGTTCACATAATTCCAAACATTACAACTAAGTAACTAACACAGGACTGGTGTGTAACTAGCTAGTAATATGAGTTTCAAATTAACAGATTGCGAGTTTCAAATAA
Source organism: Fragaria iinumae (assembly GCA_009720345.1). Classification (NCBI taxonomy): domain Eukaryota; kingdom Viridiplantae; phylum Streptophyta; class Magnoliopsida; order Rosales; family Rosaceae; genus Fragaria; species Fragaria iinumae. The sequence continues at coordinate 14,460,333 of CM019117.1, read as the reverse complement.
ACAGATTGCTGCTTAATAAGAATAGGCTTCCATGGTTGGCCAATATCCTCAACAATCTGACTGCAAAATAGGTTGTTGGTATGGGAGAAGATCCGTGAGAAACCATTTGATTTTATAGAGGTTACTCACACCATTGATTGTTATAATTTATCACGTCTGTATTGGCTTCAATTTCATGGGGTTTGAGGGGTTTGATTACCGTGCTATAATTGAATGTGAGACCCTTCTTTTTCCTATTGTAAATATGATTTTAGAGAACTCATCATCTGTCCTCTAACCCCCATCTGGTATCTAATCACATTTGAAATTTGAATATCTGTTGCAGTATGTTTACATCATCAGTGGCGACGAGTGGACTCGTCTAGCGAAAGACTACGTCAAGTATCTATTTTCAGGATCTGAGAGTGCTCGTTTGAAGCGTGCCATGTACAAATGGAGAAATTTCTACCAGAAGCTGACTAAGAAGAAGTTGAATGATACGTTCAGGTTGGAGGAAGGCCATAATCAGCACCCTGACTTGGTGGGATAGCCCTGTGAAGTACCGCCATACTGTTCATTCTTATTTAGCTTCAAATTTAGATCAATAATCGGGTCATTTTCCCTTTCCTTGTTGTCTTAATTTTTGATTGTTGTCAAACTTCTTGGTTAGATTGAGTCATTATTGATACAACTGTTGATAACTTGGTTTTACATTTCTTACAACAGCAATAAAACGAGCTGCAATGTCAATAGAAAATTGAGTTGCAGTAGCTGGAGTACAAGTTTAAAACTCTACGTCTTTTTCTTGTTCTGAATAAGTGTTAATACCATGTGGATAGTATTGATACAAAAACTTCATATAGAATTTTACAGGTTTTATCCCAGTTACATTGGGTAGTCTGTTACAGGGTTTTCTAGCAGAATGAAGATCATTTTTCACATCTTCATATTGGCACGTTTGTTCAATATGATTAGTAAGGAAATTTGATAACACAAAAGCTCTTATTCTTGACCTTCCCAAAACACAAACTCTTATTCTTAACCTTGACTTTCAAAGCACAAAGAGTCCACAGTAGCATTCTATGTTGACCGATTTCAATACAACAAAATCCCTCGTAACAAAATTTACATGATACAGTTCCATCTATAGGCTTGAGAACTAATTCTCAAGATAACTTTCCTAAGTCGACGTAATTTACAAAAAGAAGAACTCGAAATAATTTACTTACAAACTTCCTGCAGACAAAATGGCTATATCCATATTTACAGCTTCTCAAAATATGGGATGCTGCTGGAAAAATGTCAGAAACGCTGATTATGCCTACATGTGTACAGAATAACAATATCATAGGGTACCTCTGGTCGTGGAACACTGGAACTGGAAGCAACATTCTCCAGGTGCTTATCTTGTTTGGATATTGATCTTAGCTTTCTACAGTCTTTCATGTTAAGATTAGGTAGGCTCACGAGGACGAGTTGTCCAAAGGGAGCTCAAAGCTCGAAGGCGTTGGAAGTACTCTCCCAAAGCAAGAAGGCCTCGAGCTGCCTGGCGGATTGTAAGGATGCGTGACATCTGCTGTAAGGTCTCCTTCCGAAGATGATCAGCCTGTTTGGAGAAAAATATCGTTAGATAATCCAAGCCTAAACAAACAAGTCATGCCTCCCTAATGCTTCCACTTAGAGAAGGCAAGTGGAATAGAATTTAAATGGCTGGTCCATTTTACAAGGCCAGAAAAGTACTCTTATTCAGCACACATATTCAAAAAATGCAATTTACAAGCAAGGGTTAACATTTTCATATATTGATGGAGAGAAGGTTATAGAAGATTACGATTATTAGATATTAAACACACAGACGTTAGCATATGGAACAAAACCATTCAATAGGTCTATGGATGTATGCAGTACATTACCTGGTTCACAAAGTCCACCAGAGCTTCCAACTTCTCCATTGCGATGGCCATCTGTGGGACATAAATACCTTCACCCGGATGATCAGCTGCCACAGCCGAAGCTAAAGTGAGCTGTAGTTTATCCATACCTTGCGAAAGAGCATCTTCTGCTTGTTGACATGATTGCTTAAGGCTGCTAACATCCAAAAGTTGTTGATCTGCCAAGGGGCACAGTTGAGGCAGAAGAACCTGTAATCAACATAAACTTATCAACTAGAGTCACCCTATCCTCGAGAATGGAATGACATCTAAAAAAATATGTCAGTGAATTCTTTTCAACTAGATGGGTTTTAAACTTATTGGTTAAGCATCACAAAATAGAACAGTAAGTCAAGCATTATCTTAGTAATTGATGTGCGTAGGTTTATCACAACATCAATACAAGAATATAGTAAAACCATATTTGAATTCACTGGATTTCTTTTCGGACGCAAAAGCACCTCATCGTCAGGGCACTAGTCTTACATTATACAATCTTCATTTCGAGATTTATCCTCAAATAGATTGACGCAAATCACTTCTTATTCCCCTTTTATCATCCAACTTCTTTTTGTTGGTGATTCTAATATCATACTAGTTCTACTGCAAACCACCAAACCACATATAGGGAGTAAAAAGTACCTTAAGAAGCTCTGAAGGGCGAAATCCTCCAATCCACGAGAAAAACCGCTCAGCTGATGTTTTCCACATCCCAGACATTACATAGAAAACATCTGTTTTTGCAGCTTTTGATTTCATGCTGAAAAGTTCAAAATAGTGACTCATGCCACCATCTACAAGGAAACGAAGCTCTATGTCACTTATCTGAGCCTGCAACGCAGTCCTCAGTTCAGAAATCTGCCTATTTTGTTCATCCACCCAGTGTCCATACTCCATCTCAAATGCAGCAACACCTGTGGATGCCAGAGTTTTGAACTTGAGAATACAACAACATGAACGGCAAAGATAATGATACAGATCGTACAATATATAAGAAATTGTAATAACGAGGAAAACTATTTTATAAGATTATAGCAACATACAATAAACTATGATTTATGGTCAACTGAACTAAAGTCAAGTACTCAGGTTATACGTTCTGTGAAAGCATAAATATTAAGTTTTCTATAAGGAGTCATGCGACCAAAAAAAGACACCACCATTAAAAGATGTTAGAGTTTCAACTTCACTTTGGGCGCCACTAATGCAATGATTGAAATTTTAGCAAGAAAAAATTGCAAAGCAAAGGCTTTATATATCATTTGGCACAGAGACTTGATGGTGAACTTTGACAATGGATGATTTTTCCATTCTCATTGAGATATGACAAACTCAAAACCAGAACGAAAGGGGGAAAAAAAACAGACTAAACAGACTTTGCAGTTTATCGCATACATTCTGAAATCCATAAACTATTAACTACCTATAGTTTCATATTCAATACTAATTATATGGAAGAAAGCAACTTAACAAACAAACCTGAGTTCATGCTCCCAGAATATCCCAGAGGATTAGCATCCAGTCCACTTCCAATATAAAGACCCTACAAAAAATCATCCATTGCTTCTTTTATTTACAAGCAAGAACCTAGACCTATTGATCTTTAGGAACTTGCAATAAGACAAAAGCAAAGCAAGCTAAATTTCCCCTGACCTGTTGTCTTGCTCTGTCAAGCTCTTGCTCTAATTGAACAAGCTTTAAACGACTTGTTTCTAACTGCTGAACATAGGCCTATAAATTAAAAGTCATCAAATTAGTTCAAATCACTTGTTGCATGTATATTTTCTTTTAAAATGCACACCACTTCCCTCACCTTCTTTCTCATCCGGCTTTTACGAGCAGCCTCCCGATTTTGGGCAAGACGCCTTTGCACCTAAAATGTTTAACAAATAAGATATAACTACTATTCATAAGCTGCTGCTGAGTGGTCAGACAGTTCAGAAATGATGTTTTCCATATAGGAGTCATTACAATTAAAATTCTTCGCACTCCCTATATTATGACACTCAGCAACACTGACTTGTTATACTTTACTACATCTAGCAAGAAAGCATCATACTATGATTAAGGTCATTAACCCTATCATGCTGACACACGTTGAAGTTAACGAATGAAAGATGTTAGGATGGTTGGGCGCATGGGAGGGTTATTACCTGTGATATGTTTTAATGGAAAAGGCTAACTCCTATCTTCCTCCCCACTGGTGTGTCATTTGTCAAATGCAGGGAGGGAGGGTAGATTATGTTTATGTGCAGTGTGAAGGTACTTTTCGTTTGTGAAGAGGTTGTATATGAAGGCTGGTTTGAATTGGGAGATCCAAGCAGGGAGTCTAGATCTATTAAGTGCAACAATTTGGCTTCGGGAAACTCTTGCAGATTGCAGTGTGTTGGTTGTCAGATGGGTGCTTTCAACAGAAATTAGTAGGACTTTTGAAGAATATAGAGGTCCATAGATGGTATAGATTTTTTGTGTTTGAAGAATATAGAGGTGCATAGATGGTATAGATTTCTTGTGTTTGTGAACCAGTTGTCCATTGTTATTGTATCATTTATTGAGGTCATTACAGTTTGTCTCGTTAAAAATTTAGGAGATATATAACTTTTATAAGAAATGTAACAGCTTATAAGTTTGCAGACAGTTGAAAGCAACAGAAAAATCTAGTTTGGCGACCTAGATATATAGGTCAATATAAGAACCTGATCTTTAGTTAAATAAAGAAAGGAGATGTGGAAGTGAGGCAAAGCACAATCTCTTTTACCTTGTCTGTAGGTTTGGTTGCTTCTTGGTCATACTTGCTTGAAGGTCCCAGGAGTCCTTGAGAGGCATCTTCTGACTGGAAAAATAATATCACAACAGCTTAAGAAACTAACAATTGTGGCTTCCTCATGAAACAAAAACCAAAAGCACTAATTTTAAAAAGGAAAAAATACTGATCACTCATCTTATTTTTTAGGGTTCGACAGTTTAGTCCTCATTTTTTCAATTTCAACAGCTCACTCCTATTAATTTTCAATGTCATACAATTAGGTCCAATTTGGTCCAAGTGTTGAAATTGACCGTTAAGTGTCCACATCGGGCTGTAAAATTCCTAATCTACCCCTAGCCTATTACACCCTTATCAACGCAGGAAAACCCAGGTGTGATTCTTCAAGAGAGCATTGATTTCCTCAGCCATAGCTGAACGTCATTCCTTGGATTGAGATGTCTGGGTATAACAAGAATGCTCCATATCATTGATAACAGAGAGTAGAGCACGAGGAACCGGATATATACCTGACGGTTCCATTAGTGAGATTTCTGGGTTTTAAAATTCCAGAGCGAGATCGAGTTTGGTTTTGGTGTGCAGCAGCAGCAGGTTGGGCTTCAGAGGGAGCCACCAGAGGCGGTGGTTCAGTCGGATCGGGGAGTGGAGCGTCGGAGGCAGGCGGAGTAGCAAGACAAGCAACCGTGTGTGGTGGTTGTTCGGGCAGAGGCAACGATGGCGACGGAATAGACGGGGATGGGTTGGGGTCGAGAGTGGTGGAATCGAAGATTGGTGGTGGTGGGTTGGTGGCGCGGCGATGGTAGACGAGCACGGAAGGCTGAGCGGGTAGCAGTGGGAGATCGGGGATGGGTTGGGGTCGAGAGTGGTGGAATCGGAGATTGGTGGTGGTGGGTTGGTGGCGCCGTGACGGTAGACGCGCACGGAAGGCAGAGCGGGTAGTAGTGGGAGATCAGGGATGGGTTGGGGTCGAGAGTGGTGGAATCAGAGATTGGTGGTGGTGGGTTGGTGGCGCGGCAACGGTAGACGCGCACGGAAGGCAGAGCAGGTAGCAGTGGGAGATCAGGGATGGTGGTTTCTGGTGGAGGGGGAGTGGCGATTTGTGTTTGGGTGAGAAGGAGAGAACCCAGGTTAGTGGTGTCGGCAATAGGAGGTGAAGGGGAAGGAGTGGGTTGATGTATCAAATTAGAGGGGTTTCCTGCGTTGATAAGGATGTAATAAGCTAGGGGTAGTTTAGGGATTTTACAGCCCGATGTGGACACACTTAACGTGCCACGTCATCATATTAACAGTCAATTTTAACAGTTGGACCAAATTGGACCTAATTGTATGACATTGAAAATTAATAGGAGTGAGCTGTTGAAATTGAAAAAAAAGAGGACTAAACTGTCGAACCCTAAAAAATAAGAGGAGTGACAAGTATTTTGTTCTTTTAAAAACCTTTACCTGATTATCTAGTTTTGTGTCTGCATCCATGATCAGGGATGCTGAGGCATTCAAACTACCATTATCCATAAAGCTTTCACCCCACATGCTCATCTGGTGTATTGGCTCATAGGCACTCATCCTTCTTGAGGTGACAAACTGGGTGGAATGAGAATTCATGGTTTTATGACTGACAATGGAAAAACTCAAATCAGTTTAATGCCATAAAGCATACGATATAGAGCAGATAGCATTTTGGTGGTTAATTCTATGATCTCAATCAACATACCAAAATCAACACCAATTATAATAACGCCAGACAGCAACAAACTAACATACTTAGAAGCTGCCATACTAAGAACATAATAAAACAATTAGATTTAAAATCATTATATATGAGACTAGTTCAAAAAAGAAGAACAAGAAGACCGGCATTTGTATTAAGATCCATATCAACTTGTATTAAATATCAATGAAGAGATAGAAAGGCAAATAAGAAACATGGCAACAGATGTTTAATTGCTAACCTACAATTTGAAAGTACATAAATGTATCATAAAGCACAAGAATAACTTGAACCTGTTGAAATATTCTGTTTTTCTGCCATAGTTAAAGCAAATCAGCATAAGCTTCTAAAATATACTGTATAAAAGGTATCAAAACTTCACATTGTACAACTTTAGTGCTAAAGTCAACTGGTACCATATGCTTACAGTAGGCCAAAACAGAACCAAGTATGCCATACAACAAGACTCAAGACACCCATCTCAGTATCTAAATTTACATGTCCATGCATGTAAACACAGTGAAATAAGTTAAAAGAGATCGAAAACAAGGGGATGAAGGAACACTATGAGAAACTGAATCAACTGACAAGTTCATTATTTTCTAAAATTCCAACTTTTAAAACAAGAGGAGCCAAGTTATATCCTCAAAGCTCAAGATATGCAAGGGGAGGAGGAAGAACTAATTCGACAACACCAAAGTTATACACTTCTACTCGATCCCTCTATAAACAGCAAGAAAACCTACTGTCTTGATTGTCTTTGGATGACAATCTCTATAAATCGAGAAGGAGAAGCTGAGAATGTTGAACTCAAAAACAACGAAAGGTTCAACAACACAGAGAAGTGAGGAGACAAATTTTCAGAAATCATAGCTTCCAATCGACCTGTCTTCTATTGCTAAAACAAGAAAGGATTGAATTGCTAAGTTTAACCATTCCACCTTCCTTCCACTTCCGAAGACGACGACGATTAGAAATCAAATACAATCAAAGTCCAACACAAGATCAAACAATCCAGATACTCAGAAAGACACTTATTCTTATCTCATCAGTACACAAAACAAAACAAAACAAAAATACTAAAAACTAAAGAAGTGTCTTTTGATGGGAAAGGGAAGTTGCTAAAATTGGAAACTCAATCCTTTCCCTTTTCTTTTTTCTCTTCTTTTTCATCTCAGCATCAAATCAATGAGAACCCGAAAAACGATAATACCCAGAACCATCATAACAGAGGAAAGCTTGATATGTACGCAAGAACAGAGAGCCAAACCACCAAGCTCAAGTGAAAAAACAAAACCCCAAGAAAAAAACAAAACCCAAAACTGCAACTTACTTACAGATGCTGAAAGTTCAAAGACAAAAGACAAAACAGAAAAGCAGAAACCAAAGATTGAACCTTTGAAAGCTCAGTTGGAGCAAGACTGGTTAGTTTTCCCGCTCTAAATTCAAGAAAAGGGAGCTGGAGGTGGCCTTGTGCAAGTCATGAGTGGAAGCAGAAGAAGAAGAAGAAGAAGATGAAGAAGAAGACGAGCTAGGTATGTCTCCTGTACCAAGTCCCATCATCTTGCAGAAGAATCAAGTGGGAAGACGACACCTTAATAGACTTCTTCTCCCACTTTATTTAATCACCCAAATTCTAATCTCCCCCGCATTAACATATTAATAAAATTCCCTATTTCAATTATTGACTAATTTTCAATTTGATATTTTCGATTTATGCAATTATTTTTCAGAAATAATCCAATTTGTTTTGTAATTTTGTGCTGAGTGTGAGAGGGAGTATTGTACAGTTAGAGAGAGAGTCAAAGGATTACCACATAAGCTACTAAGCCCAAGACAGAGCGTCGTAATCCACATCCTCTGTCTCTCCCTTCCCCCACTGTGACATCCCAACAACCGCTAATGTGCGCACCAGGTGGATCGCTCTTCTCTTAACCTGCGCACTCGCACTCGCACTCGCACTCGCACTTGTACGTTCGTTTCTTGTTAAACCAGGACAAGCGTAATGTTTTTTGCACTATTTATCATTAAGACATTAACTGTGAGGTAACTTTGTATAAAACACTATGGTGAACAGTTACAAGATCACCTATCTGTTTTCTCATGCATAGATTGACGTGGAACAAATGAGAAAAATAAACTTGGAATTTTATGACTTTATTGTATAAGGGAACCTTGTATAAATAGTTAAATAGTAAATACTAACAACTATCAGTACATCAGAATTTGTTGTTTATGAAAAGCATTACGGTTTTTCTTTCTTCACTTTTTATTATTGGACTTTTCAATCTATGAACTTTTTTTTTATCCAAAACATGATCTATGAACATTTTATCATACGATAAACTTTGAGAACTGGAATGGGCAAAAAAAAATTAAAAGTTTATTCTTGAAATAATTACAACTCTCAGTACATCAGACTCGTTGCTTGAGGAAAAAAACTTATGGGTATTAATTTTGTTACTTTTCTAACGTTGGATCCTTCAACCTCAAACATTTCATTTAGCGTAAGGTTCCAGCACAACACCCTCACCAGAGATCGGGGATTCAGCGGGACACCGGCCGGAAGTGGGAAGCGGAAGGGGAAGTGGTGTGGACGTGCAGGAGGGACGTATGGTAGGGATGGGGCAGTAGATAATCTGGCGGGAGTGGCGGTTTGGAAAGAGTGAGACAGCGTTTGGTGAACGCGCTTTGAGTTTGTTTGGGGTTTTGGGGTGTGGGGTCGTGTTTTCTTCAATGATTATGATGTTTTTTGTCTAATTCTCTAACTGTGATTGGCTTTGGGTTTTGACTTTTTAGCGGGAACAGTAACGGCTACATGATCACCTTCCTATTTTGGACTAGTTCAATTTGGTGCAATATGCACTATTGCAGATTAGGGAATTATACCTCAAATTGGGGCCAAACACCATCTAGGAGGAGCTCTAGTTTGCGTCATTACAATACTCTTTAGATAAAGTCTTATGTGCACAGCATGTAAATACACGATACAAAACGAATAATTAAGATCTATGAATTTATTAGATTCTCAATATATAAATAGCTAAAATTTTAGTCCATTTGCACGTCATGAGCATGATTATTGCTCTTTCTCTCAACTATAATAGCACGAAGGTCGCCGAGGGAACCAAAAGGTAAGATGACTTCAGCAGCTTCCTCCCTCATTTGCTTATAGTAAATAACTAATCGATGTTACAATTACACTAACCCTTAGGCCTCGTTTGGTTCACGGATTGGAAAGGTTGGGAAAAGAAAGTTGTTCATTTCCTTTGTTTGGCACACCTAAAAAAAAAAAGACTTTACTGTAATATGATAAAATAAATGGAAAATTAGATTCTCGCACATACCATGAGATTCAATCTCCCTCACACTTTCTCAACATTAATTGATCTTTCAAATATTATTTTAATAAATGTTATTACCAAATTATCCACAAAATATTTGAATCTTGAATATTTTATATTTTAATACTAAAGATATAATTGGTAAATTAATACTACTTGTTTTCCTATCCTTGCATAAACCAAACATTGGAAAGAAAAGTAAAATACATTTTCTAATTACTTTTCCGACGTTCCTAAACACTTGGTATGGAAACTAGTGAGAAATTTTATTTCCTATGTACATAGGAAAGACCAAGAAACCAATTTCTTTTCCATCAACCAAACGAGGCCTTATGGTTTCCTAGACAAAATGAAACTGATGACTTATTGAGCAGCAAGATTAAGCACGCAAACCCTAATCCGACAAATAATTAAGTAACTTAGTTCAGATAGAGCTTTGCCATACCAGATGAATAAGAAGCCAACAATAACAAACACAAAAGGCTATGAAAGGTTGGTGATGAGCTACCTAACTTAAGCAATCTAAAATATGCATGCAATTAGCCCTTCAAATGATCCTACGGCCGGGGACAAGAGTCGTCTCATGCAACATGTTCAAGTTGATACTATAATATAGCTTGTAGATACAGATCTGTCAAAGCTGTAAAACTCTTGTCCAGGTTCTGTTTCAGCTTTAATCCAGATTTTTGTATCACAAATCTTGAATGCATGCGCCCCTTTCTTTTGAGTCTTGTAATTGAAATAATTGGTTCATTAATACGTAGATTCGCTTTATGTAATTATAAACGGATATAAATTTGCCGAGTACTTTTATTTGTCTATTAAAGTGTCAACTCTCTTAATATATTGACACATGTCTCTTTAAATTGTTTAACTTTATTATTGATAATAAAATTGACGGCAAATTTGTATCCATCGTAAACTATATATAAATATCCAATATTTCGTGATCGATAATAAAAAAATATATCCAATTTGGAGCAATCAAGCAAAAGTGTCCCGAAAATGACATGCATGTTCTATCAGAACTCTCAGGTCGATAATTTTCTTCCATCTTTATTCTCAAGGGGAAAGAAAAGTTGTAATGCTTTTAAGAGAAAAGGTAGTTCGCAACGACACGATAGGGCGTTGGATTAGATCGTTAATTAGGATAAGAAGTGTAAGCTTTTTTTTTGGACCATTTATATATATAAACAGCACAAGTTGCCACACTGAGTAGCTAGCACACTTTAGAATAAACAAAACCTGTTTCTAGCTCCTTGCTTTGGAATAGAAATCTCATCACACTTACTTTTGCTTATATCCATATCAGTGAACACCAACGAGCATGTAGGGGGCACATTCTTCCTCCGGTGCAATACATATATGCTCCCACAATAAGAAGCCATGACAGTCCCAACTGTGTTGGTTTAGGGTTGAATTGAGTTCAGTGTTATTTTTCTAATTGTCAAAATTTTTTCGAATTGATAACAAAATTGAATTGTCGAAACTCAGAGTCTCAAAGTATTGTAGGAATTAGCTCATGAGCTATCTTTTTTCTGGTAAGAGCTCATGAGCCATCTTAATCTTTACTTACAATCCGATTGAACCGTAAACTTGATCATTAATTATAAAACGTAACTACTATTTCTTAATTTATACTAAAGTAATTTATAAACTTCATCATACTTTTTTTTTTGATAAAATAAACTTCATCGTACTTGAATTGGAAATTACTTCACTGTAAAGGAAAAACTAATAACTCGATAAGTGCTATAACGAGTTTTTTGTAAGTCGAACTCATCACGACCTTCCACTTATAAAAGAAAGATTATGTCGCTGACCCAATATGATACTGGCCGGGCACAAGTATTGAAAAGAAAACTTCTACAAAACTAATAATAATTAAGTTTTACGGTAGTTAATTTGGGATGAACAAGGGCCCTGCAAACTAAGCTATGTTGCTTCTTAAGCTCACAACAACCATAATTGTGTCTATTAGTAAATTAACTCGTTCGAGAATATATAAAACATGGGTGATAGAGAGAAGGATCTAGAGAGAATTGTGGAATTCAGATTAAGGCTAGGGGAAAATAAAAAACAGTGTGGGAAAAGCATATCTTCGTTTACAGATCGATGGAAGAAAAGAGAAAGCAAATACATATATTACTGATCACTGTTTTACAATTCTTGTCTTCTGATGCAATATTTAAACCCCAACTTCCATTGATCAAGAAGTCCAGTTGGCATCACAAATCGTCTAGCTAACCAATTAATCATACAATAACAAAGAATTCGAAGTTGTGGATTATCTAGTTAGATTAAAATTAATCTCAAGATAGGATAAGCTAAGCAGAGATTAATAATTGAATAAAATTAGGTCGTTGGTGGTAATGGTGTGTATAAAGTTTGGAATGATGGTGGTGGGTGTCCTATGCATGAATTGGCTTGGCTGGATTCCTTAGTGATTTTCCTTTTCATATTCTCTAGCTAGCTCTGTGTACGTGTTTGAATAATCTAAAGCATCGTCACGCAAACATTTCCTTTTTTTCCTATTTGTGGTCTTATATATTCTCAAGTGCAATCTAAAGTGGCTTGCCACTAACAATGGCTTAGTGTTGGCGTCACCACTCGATCTCTCCAGATTCAGGGCAAAAAATCATGACAATAATTCAGATTCTCAATCTATATATCCTCCAAATATATACAATATTCATGACTTTGGGTTTAGCTTCGCTGCGCCTTTGCAGAAGTCTAGAGATTATACGATTAGGGTTATGCCCTTTCTAGGGTCTTAATTATAAGTTGCCATAAGTGTAGGAGTGGTCGACCATTGTTTCCGAAAGATTCTACCATGATCATCGATCGCCCTTGGCTAGTTCTTTTTGGCTCCCGTACATATATAATATATTTCCTCTTCACTATTGTGATTCTGCTGCTGTACGAAGCACGTTTGAATTGAATCTTCTTATTTTCAGAACAAGTAATTAACATAAATTAAAGAGTGTGCATGCATGCAGGTGATGGATACTGATGAAGGACACAGTACGTACGTACTGAAGAGAAAATTGCAGAAATCATCCAAACGAGAATCTTCTTTTTGTTTTGTTCGGCTACATGGATATATACCTAGAAATCTAGAATGATCGAGTAGATCGAACCTCAATAACTACGTACATTCTAATTAAACAGTACGATCAATGTCCTTGAATCCTTAATCAACTCCTAGCTAGCCTAAGCAACCAGGAAAAACTGTACGGTCCGGTCCGGCGCCCCTCTTGATCATGCGTGAAGGCGATACTACTCGTTCATCGATCATCACCGAACAATATGCCATCTGCAAATTATCAAGATGCTGTGCTCATCGGTTCAACTTAACCTTGTAAACAGGGCTCCAAGATTAACAAACTAGGCGGAGATAAGTGTGATCAAATAGCGCTTACTACTAATTAATGTTGATGGCTAATTAGATGACTATCTTAATTAGGATTATCTGAATGGGCTAAAGCCTGTATCCCACTGGGAAGTTGGAATACATGCAGTGTCATATATAATTTGGCGACTGGAGCTAGGATTCGAAGTTGAGAAATGATCAGAAGGCCTTAGCCCAAGTTTTTGGTTTCTTGGAGGAAAAGTTGAGCATAGATTCGTCACAAAGATCGATCGAGAATAGATAATGGGCACAAGATGGGGGGCCTTTTGTGTTGACACCAAAAGAGAATTATATGACATTTTGAGTTTCTGCTGTACGTGTTTGGTGTTTGCTCCCTCCCTCCTCCTTTTAGTAGTGTCTTATCATACAAATTTGTATGATATCTTTTACCTAATTCTCAACTTACTTCTTTCGATCAAATAAGTTCGTTCATGCTGAAGTTTTAAAAGCGGGGTATGAACAATAGAATCAGGAAGCTACTGGCTAGTAACCCCTTACAACAAACATCAAATCAAATGGTCTGAACAAGACATACATATCCTAATGGAGCTACTAATTAGTGTGACTCCTAAACCAACAAAGTGCGGACTTCTCAACTGAAAACTAAAGTTGCAATACCTAGTAAAACAGTCCGACTAAAAATAGAATAGCGAAACATCGATCTGTCCTCTTTTTGGTCACTGCATCGTATAGAATTGGATTTCGATCATATGGCTTTTTCCAATTAGAATGTATTTTCTTGGCAACATGCAACTTGGAAACTCGTGGTTAGCTCATCTAACTCACTACTTGGTTGCAAAACGCATGTTGATCACACCTTGTCATTAGAACAAAGGTATCAATATGAAACCTAGGACTATGGGAGGAGCACCGGCGGTGAATCTTGGTGCTTGCTCCGACCAAGCAGCAAAGTACTCCGGCGTCGAGTCTTGATAGGGGGCAAGGCTTTAGGGCTCTTGTCTTGTCTGGGATCGTGGCACGGGTGCTGGTGTTTTATTCCAAATCATCTTTGTGATGACATACGCGGTGGTGGCTGAAAAGATGATAATTTGGCTAAGTGAATTTCATTGATACAGAGGGGATTTCATATACAATGTTCAGTAGTTACCAACTAGGAAACTATCCTACAATCAAGCTACCTATTAGGAAACATATATTCACATTCCTAACATAGATGATATTTTGATATTCTTTCCAACTACATAATATTTCCTTACACTCCCCCTCAAGTTGGAGAGTGGATATCCTGCACTCCCAACTTGCGAATCATAGGAACAAAAATCTCCTTCCCCAAAGCTTTGGTTAATACATCTGCCAACTGATGTGATGAACTCACAAACCTTGTGATCACGGATCCGTCTTGGATTTTATCCCTAATATAATAGCAGTTCATCTCAATATGCCTGGTACGCTCATGGAAAACAGGGTTTCCTGCAATGTGTAGCGCCGCCTTGTTATCACAATATAGTGAGGCAGGTTCTCGATGCTCTACACCCAAATCTTTAAGTAAGTATCTTAGCAAAGTTAACTCACAACAGGTTCTAACCATAGCACGATATTCTGCCTCTGTTGATGACAATGAAACAATTTTCTGACGCTTTGGTCGCCAAGAAATGAGTGAAGGTCCAAGAAAAACACAATAGCCCGAAGTAGATCGTCTAGTAAGTGGACACCCTGCCCTATCCGAATCACAAAAGGCTCTTAATCTGAGGTCATTATTGAAGGAGAAGAAAAGTCCTTGGCCGGGTGCACTTTTGAGATAACGCACAACTCTAAGTGTTGCTTCCATGTGAGATTTTCTCGGCTGATGCATAAAACGACTTAACACATGGACAACATAAGTAATATCTGGCCTTGATACAGTCAAATAAATCAACCTCCCTACCAACCTCCTATAGCGACCTTGATCCTTGAGCAAATCTCTCTTGTCAGACAATCTCAATCCTCGTTCCATCGGTGTATCAATGGGGGCTGCGCCCAACAACCCTGCATCCTCAATGATCTCCAATGCATACTTACGTTGGGAAATAAAATCTCAGTAGTAGAAGTAGAAACCTCAATGCCAAGAAAATATTTTAAATTACCAAGATCCTTGATATGAAAATAGCTATGCAAGAAAGCTTTAGTCGCAACAATGCTTTGAGGATCATTCCCAGTAATCAATATATCATCAACATATATTAAGAGGATAGTAAAAGACTTGCCTCGTATTTTGGTAAAAAGAGAGTAATCTGCCCGAGACTGCACATAACCGGCAGAGCAAATGGCCTCTGAAAACTTGGCAAACCATTGACGAGATGCTTGTTTTAGGCCATAAAGTGACTTGTGGAGGCGACAAACCAAGTCGTCCTCCCCCTGTCGCCGAAGCCCTGGTGGTGGAGACATGTATATTTCCTCATTTAAGTCACCGTGAAGGAAGGCATTGTTGACGTCCATTTGATGAAGGGTCCAACTCCTTGCAGCAGCTAAGGCAAGAAGGCAGCGGACTGTAAGGATTTTGGCTGTTGGGGAAAATGTATCATGAAAATCAACACCTTCAAGCTGAGTGAAACCCTTGGCGACCAAGCGTGCCTTATATCTCTCAATGGAACCATCAGACCGGTGTTTAACTTTATACACCCATCGGCAACCAATTGGTGTCTTGCCCACTGGAAGCTTAGTGAGCGACCAAGTGCCATTAGCCTGAAGAGCTTGTAATTCTGCATCCATAGCGGCTCGCCACTCAGGATGAGCAGCGGCCTCAACATAACTGCGGGGTTCTGTGACTGTACTAATCTGAGCAACAAATTGTTGATAATCAGGCTTATAACGATGGTAAGAGACATAGTTCACCAATGGATATCGCGTACCTTTTGTAGGTCCTGGAGTCAAGGAAGACGATTGATCGGAGCAGACAGATGAACAAACATAATCAGTCAGCTTGACCAGCGGAGCAGTGGTGCGGCTAGAGCAACGGAGAGGGATTGGTGCGGCGGGTTGAGTAGTTGGTGAGGGAAGGGTGGGTTCGGGTGGCGCGGAATCAGGAGGAGTTGGCGAGGATGGCGGTGCAATGGAAGGCGACGCCGGAGGGTCGGGAGATGGAGGATCGGGTTGGGATATTGGCCTAGGGCGGCGAGAATACGTCTGAAGGAGAGAAGGGGGTGCCGAGGAAGGCGACGCCGGAGGAGGAGGAGTGGCGTCGGTATGGCTAAAGCGTCTAGATCGAAAGAAGATTTTTCTGAATTGGAGTTTTGAGGATTGGAAGTGGGTGGTGGAGTTGTGGAAGAAGATGACTCAAAAGAGAAGTCAACAGGTGAGGAGGAAAGAATTTGGCCTGAATTTTGGGCTTGCGAAGGAAGAGATAGATTGGGCTGAGGAGATGCATAGGGAAAGATGTACTCATGAAAAACAACATCTCGGTTAGTAAAGATTTTTTTGGTCGATAAATCGAACAATTTGTAACCCTTTTGTCCAACGGGATAGCCGATAAAAATGGATTGCTTGGCACGATAATCGAATTTGTGTGATGGGTGGACATTAGTGGCATAGGCTAAACAACCGAAAACGCGAAGATGAGAAAAGGAAGGCGGTGTTGAG
Source organism: Fragaria iinumae (assembly GCA_009720345.1). Lineage (NCBI taxonomy): Eukaryota > Viridiplantae > Streptophyta > Magnoliopsida > Rosales > Rosaceae > Fragaria > Fragaria iinumae. The sequence goes on along the minus strand of CM019117.1, from coordinate 14,443,619 downwards.
TAAAGTAATTCATATGGTGTTTTGAAAGAGAGTAGAGGGGAAGGTAACCGATTGATGATATGGACAACAGTAAGAGCACACTCCCCCCCCCCCCCCAAAAAAATTCGGTAGGAAGGTGAGCCTGAAATTTCAAAGCATGGGCTACTTGCAAGATGTGGCGATGTTTGCGTTCCATAACCCCATTTTGTTGAGGTGTATAAACACAAGAATGCTGAAAAATGACACCGTTGTCTTGAAAAAAAAAACGAAGTGAGATAAATTCACCATCATTGTCACTTTGAAAAGTTTTAATGCGACAATCGAATTGTGTGGAAGCATAGCTGAAGAAACGTTTTATAAGTGGTTGTGCTTCATCTTTGAATCGCATAAAAAATATCCATGTAAAACGTGTATAATCATCAACAATGGTGAGAAAATAATGGGAACCAGAAAGACAGGGGTATCGATAATGACCCCAAATGTCACAATAAATAATCTCAAAAGGTTTTGTTGAAGAAATAACACTAGAAGGGAAAGGTAAACGACTTTGCTTTGCCAAAGGACATATAGGGCAAGCATTATTAGACTGAATGGAAAGATTCAAAAAATTCTTGGCAATGAAACTCAAACGAGAAGGTGATACATGCCCTAGGCGACTGTGCCAGAGATCGGTGGTAGAAATGGTGAGGTTACAGGCTGGTTTGTTTGAGGGTGAAGAGTGATTGGTGAAAGATTTCTCCGTTGCTAGTGCCACCAGGTAGTATAGTTCGTCTCGTTGTTTACCCAAACCAATCGTCCTCCTTGAAGCCAAATCCTGCAAAACACACCAATATGGATAGAAAGTCACTAAACAGTTCAGACCTCTCGACAAACGGCTAACAGACATTAAATCGCCGATAACACATCATGCAGATAATAATTGGGATTCAAAGGCAGAGACCCTTTGGCAACAATTTTGGCTTGTTCTCCACTAGGCAATGATACAGACGGTAAAGAATAATTTTGAACTTTATGCAGCAATTTAGAGGAGGAAGTGATATGATCCGTCGCCCCGCTATCGATAATCCAATTGCAGGAAGCAACGTTGGACAAACCTGGATTTGTTACCGCATTTGCCTTGGAACTAGAGCTCTCGTCTTGAGTCTTGGGGATGAGAGACAACAACTGTTTGAGTTGGTTTTCTGAAATTGAAACCATTCTTTCCTCTGGTACATAATTAGCAGCAGCAGCAGCGTCTTTGTACATCTTTGGATCAGAATTGGTTCCTGCTTTTGGGTGACCTTCTGGATACCCGTGCAACTTGTGACATGTCTGAACCCAATGGCCCATGTCGTTACAATAGGTACAATGAGGCCTGCTTCTTTCTCCAAAACGACGTTGCTGTTGATTTTGATCAACGTAACTTCCTCAGTTCCAACCACGATGGGTTCCTCCACCACCGCCTCTGTTTGACCGGAAATTAGACCGGTCATTCCTCTCCGCCACCGGTGTCAAGACCCACCCCGAATTTCACCCTGAAACCCGAGGTAAGTCCTGCGGGGACCACCTCCAAGGAAAATTTACCGAAGGACTCGGCAAACCTCCCTTGAAAATGGACAACCCTAACCCGGAAAAATATAGAACATCCTCTTAACCAAAATATTAATCTTCAACTCAATCCAAATAACCGAATAAAATAATACACAATTATTTTTCCGAAAATATTCAGAGCTACTATAAGAAAGACAACGGAAGCTGACATAAATCCTAGTGGGTTTAAACAGATAACCTACTGGCGGACAATAGTGGAAATGTGGGTGACTATGCCTCGTCGCCTCCTTCTAGACCCCACCCGAACTCTGCAGACTGGGCAATTAAAAACGAAGGAAAAGCCCAAGGAAAAATATTTAATTACGTCAGGGTGAGTGGACAAAATAATCTCGACAAGCAATAATATTTTCCCAAGAAAATTGTCAAGAAAAACGCTATACAAGCGACAGCTCAAAAACTGGTAAGGACACGACTAGTTCTGGCTAGTCTCCAAATCTTAAACAAATACAGCCTCTTAGGCTAAAATTATATATTTATATCAGTATGTATTAACACCCGTCTACTCCATGTATGCTATCTATGAATAAGCTTGAAAGTAGATAGTCATACCAGGCTACTACGCTCGCGTCTAACGCGCACGTCACCCCATAATGACATTTTTCCTCAGTATGGGGGAAACGACGGGGTGGTATAAATACGTGCTTACTCCTTGTACGAATTCTATGAATGAATCTAAAAACATAGAATAAACTCGGAAAGTAGAAAGTCGTACAGGGCTACGACGCTTGCGTCTAACGCTCACGTCACCCCATAATGGCATTTTTCCTCATTATGGGGGGAAATCACGTATTGCTAGCTAGCGTTCTCTCATATACATACTATACTTATAAACGTTAATAAATGAGTAAAAACACTGAAATTCTCAATTCAGGATAAATTCCAACAAAGGAAATTATTCAACAATAAAACATTATTTAAAAACAAAGGTCCACTCACAACTTAGGCCTAAGCCTGACGTCGGTCGGAGGTCTCCTCTGCTCGAGCCTCCTCGCGTCCTGTTCCAAAACATAAATAATTCCTCAAATAAAATCCCAACGTTTTTAAAGAAAATAGGCATAATTAAAAATGAGCTTCCCGCGCTCAACCATGCCTATCGTCCTAAATCTTAACTTCACTGCCAACCATAAATCTCCATAAATACCGACATCCTCAAAATCACCTTCCAACGTCCTAATCATAAAAATAATCCAATGGCCGGATTTTAACTTATTAATCCGCTAAAAATACCAAACTTTACAAATTCCAAAACCTATCCAAAACTCCTCCAAAAATTCTAAAACTCATTTCATTAAGCTCCTCATAAAAATCTCCACCAAAAACAATTTTTCGGCGGCGGCGGCGGCCGGCGACCAGCTCCGGCGACCTCCAATGCCCACCAAAATTTGACAACAACTTCCTCTCAACCTCCTCTACAATATTCCTAACTACCACAAACTCCAATTCTAAGCCTAACCATGTCAATCGAACGCAAACACACAATAAAGCCCTAGAAATTCAAATACCGATTTCTCCTTACCTAGCTCAAGATAGAGGGAGCCCTTTGGAGGGATTGGAGCACGGGAGTAGGGCTTCCTTTCGAGCCAAGGATCGCCAGCTATGGCGGCCGGAGGAGGGAGTTCTGGCGAGAAAACCGATTCGGCAGTCGGACTTTTCGGGGTTGACCGCTCCTTCACGGCGGCGTTCCGCGCGCGGGCACCGGTCCAGGATGAGAGAGGAAGAGGCAAGGGTCCGAACGGGACCAGTCCGGCGGTCTGGGGCGGCCGGACGGCGACTGGCTAGCGACGGGAAGTCCGGCAGGGATGAGAGGAATCGGGGAGAGAGAAAAACGGGAGGGAGGAGAGAGAGAAACCAAACCGGGTTTTGACCAAAAACAAGGCCCGGTCCAACTAAATAAACCTAACCCAACTCCAAAATTTAACACCCCAAAATAATAGCCCAATAAAAATTACCTTTTACTAGTTAAAATTTACCATTTTTACCGTCGTCACATTTTTCTCCTACGAATAATTCTTTTGAAATATTCGTCCCTCAACACACCTCTAGGAACTTTAGGACTATAAATTCAATGACGAAGACGGTAAAATTCTTATTACCACAATGCTAGTAATTAAGGTAAAATTTAAGAGTCGGGGCGTGACAACCGGTCTGTGGGTTCCAGATCGGACCGCCATGGCGGCGCTACCAGATTCGTCTGTTGTGTGCGTAGAGGTGATGAGGCGTTGCTTCTCTTCTTGAAGGATGGATGAGAAAGCTTGACGGACTGTAGGAAGAGGTTTCGTGAGGAGGATCTGTCCGCGTATAGCCTGGTATGTCTCATTCAATCCCATTAGAAACTGCATCAATCTTGGTTGATCTGAGGTCTGTGCTGCTTGTGTTTGATCTAGTGTTGCTAATTCATCCCATAGAGCCTTCAATTTCATGTAGTAGACTGAGATAGAAAGTTGTTCTTGTCGAAGAGAGTTGATATCTCTCTGAATCTCAAAGATGCGTGTCGCATTTGCTTGAGAAAATCGTTCATGGAGGTCCTCCCAAACTTCATGAGTAGTAGGATAATAGGTTACGCTGTCGGCTATTTCTGGATCGCAAGAATTACGATCCAGGAATGAACCATGTCATTGCATCGTGACAAAATCGCATAACCATTAGGGTCAGCTTCTTCTGAAGGAGCTTCGATAGAGCCATTGACGAATCCGAGCTTGTTCTTGGAATTTAGGGCACGAACCATAACCCTTTTCCAACTAGAGAAATTGTCTCCATTCAAGAGTTTGGAGACGAGAACCAATCCGGGATGATCCGAATGGTGAATGAAATAGGGACTGGAAACCTCTGATAAGGTTTCTGAACTCTTTGAAACAGAATCATTAGGTTTAGGTGGAGGGGTTCCTGAGGTCTTTGGATTAGCACCGTCAGGTTTTGAAGGTGGGATAGCATCATCGGTCATGATGACTGAATGACTGAGATAGGAATGTTGCACGAGAAATTAGAGTGCAACGATGGACCAGGATCTTAGCACTGCTCTGGTACCATGAAAAAATGATAATTTGGCTAAGTGAATTTCATTGATACAGAGGGGATTTCATATACAATGTTCAGTAGTTACCAACTAGGAAACTATCCTACAATCAAGTTACCTATTAGGAAACATATATTCACATTCCTAACATAGATGATATTTTGATATTCTTTCCAACTACATAATATTTCCTTACAGTGGCGAGAGACATATGCTAGCTAGCTAGAATCTTTGCTCGGCAACGCCAGTTGCTCTTTGCACCTATCTATTGTCCAAGTGTGATCTTTTGGTGAAACAGTCATTTAGTGAGTGGCTAAATTATTCGAGAAGAAAGATCTCACATGAGAAAGAAAGTAACATAAAAATTATCACACCTAACTACACATAGCATTTTTGTAATTAGAACTAAATGATAACATATGATTTAGTTGGAACAATATCGATAAAATGGTTCAACACGCGTTTGCCGTCAATTAACATTAGTGTTGGGTTGGTACCGCGGTGGTCAAGTGCTGAGGTGGTTCCCTCCCTTCTTGTAGGTGACTTCGAATTCGTCATTCTCAACAACATCTTCATGAGGAGTGATTGTGTAGTAGTGTGGTGCTAAACTGCAAACGATATTGATCGTGTACGTAGCTATGTACCTCTTTGTCGTATGGGTTGGTGATGGGTCCGGCCTTGGAGGTCGTATAGATATGGTGGTCCAGTATGGGTGCAAGGACTTAGACTATGCTGTATGTATTTTTTTTTTCCAAATGATGACTTGGTGGTGATAGAGTAGCCTTGCTAAAAATCAAGTTTCTTCTTCTCTCTTTCTGCCTCACCATGCAAAAGACTCTAGAAATGGTACTATATATAGTGTGGGTGAATAACTAAATATATAATGGACTGGAAACTAAAACATCAAAATGAATTTCAATGAGGCAAAATGAGTGGACTATGGAGTATGTGCTACATCATCACAACATTAATTTAATTTTCAGAGTGTATAATCTAATGATTTACGTCGCTTCCTCCACATCTTCCATCCTTGTCTAGTACACACGTACTACAAACTTCTCTCAGGCAACTTTGACAATAACACTTCTAATCAGGTGATTTAGTAGCATCAAAACTATTGAGAGACTTCATATTAACTTGAAAGGGAATTCAAATTTGTGCTCATTGTTTCAAAATCCACAACTCATTCTTTCATATCTTTTGATAAAAATTTTAACTAAAGAAAGACAGCGTGTAAAATGAAGAGTACAAATTTCACTTCCCATTTGAAGAAGAGAAACCACCACCAAATTAATATATAACAAGCTTGAAACTGCATGTATGTCTTGTTTTGTGTTAATTACAGGACTAACTTCATTGAACATGTGCACATTCTATCTCTCTCTCTCTATATATATATATGTGTGGAGGGTGAAATTTAAGCTTCATCTTCTTGTATTTGTATGGTCATGACTTCATATGTAAGTTGTTCGGAATTGTGGCTTCTAGTATGTGCTTAAATTTCAGGAATATCTAATTTTAAATCTTCTCGAATTGAGATGAAATTAACGACTGTTCATGCAAACAAAATTGGTTTCAAGATAAGTATGAAGCTTTAACTTGATTTCGTAATTGCATGTTTTTTTTCTCTTTCAAATTTGTGAGATCTTCTCTTATTTCATGGTGGGATGTGACAATAACAAAAGAATAAAAACTTCAATCACAACTTCCCTAGATCTCTTTCCATCACAAAAAAAAACTTAGATCTCTTAAGCCAATCTGGTATATATCTTCATCCACAAAAACGCCACTCACTCAAAAAAGGAACTATGACACTCAACGAAGAAAGAAAATGATGACATTTTAACTGCCTCTTCATTCCCTTTATCTTCTGCAACAACATTTGCCCGTAGTATCTTTTAAAAAAAAAAAAAAACATTGCCCATAGTTAACGTCCTAGCCAATGCTTAGGGCCCCAAAGGTCCCAAACCATGTTCGTAAACCGTGGTCAAGTTTCTTAACCATGGTTCGGCAACTGGACCACAGCTTCTCTTTCACTTCTCACGAAACGTGGACCATCTTCTGTCCGACACGTAACAAGAGGCAATCCTACAAAATTAGTATTTCTCAAGGACTGAAACATAAATAAAATAACTACAACGACCGCGTTCGAATATGCCCAAAGTCTAGTGGTCTTTATAGTAATTAAAACAAACTTAACAAACAATTAAGTAAATAACTAAAATCTCCCTGAAAACCCAAACTTGTCCTCACCTACTCTTCGGGCAGCTCCACACACCAAAATTCATTACCAATCTCTCCCTGCCCGTCCTGCCCGAAACTCTGACTGGAGAATTACGGGCAGTCACTTCACCAGTACTCTGCTCCTTCTTCCTCTATCTCTCTCTCTGATATTTCTATATCTTGTTCTCCCTGTGCTTCTAATACGATCGGACGGTGCAAAATGACCGGAGCCTCCGCCGCTGTTTTCTAGAGGTTTCCGACCCTCAAACGCTCAGATCTCTCCTCCTGGTACGCTTATAGCCTATCTGATTCTCAATTTCATGTCTATTTTCGTAATTTCAATTCATTCTTAGCTATTGTGCCTCTCACTTTCAGCTTCTTCTATTGCTCTTAACTTTTCCAGCAATTTGAGTACTTTCGCAGCTTAGTTTCACATAATTCAACTATGTTTGTGTCCCTTATGTAGTTTTAGATATTTTTGAGTTCAAAATCAATTGAGTTTCGGTCTTTCTGTCGGAATTTTGCATGTTCCGGCGAGAAAGCTAGAAATAAACTCATCGCCGGCGAGTTTTTGGTTGACGGAAAGTCGTCTTTTGTCGTGTTCAGATAATAAGCCGTTAGACAACTATTATTTTCATTCCTTTTTTTCTTAGTTTTTTCTTGACTTATATGGCGATAAGATTGAACGGCTGGAAATGATTGGGAAGAGCGAGATCCCACGGCTAGAGGAAGCTGATTGTTTATATGTGTTCTGCTTCCTGCAGGTGTCTGGTTGCCGCGAAATGGAAGCTAACTACGGTTCAGTTGGAGTTAACGGCGCGCCGCTGACACGCGCCGTGGAGGCCTTGGCTGCTTTGCTGCTCTCGGCTCTTCTCCGAACTCTGGTAAGTCAAATTCACGCCGGTGGTCATGATTTTTACTGTTTCACCGTCTCCTATTTATCCGTGACGTAATTCTTTTACTTTTGGTCGGAAAATTTACTAATTTAGGAATATTCCGGATTTGGAAAGGACAGTGTTAACTCAGGTTTAGGGACCTGGGTTGGGTTCCGGTTTGTTTGGTACTTTGGTAAAAGTGTGGGGTCTAGTTGTTTTGTGTGTTATATTCTAAAATCTAATTTGTCGTCTTGTGGTGGAATTGGTCAACGTGGAAGAATATTCTCTGATGCTCTTTGAACTATTTACAGTTCATAGTTTTTATTGGAAATTCTTGTATGCATGACGTTTATTTACACGACGCAATTTTAATCGTTCATAACAATTCATATGTTTGACCACCATGTTTCTATATTATTTCCTCTAATCCTGATCATCCATGTATGTATGTGAAGATACACGCCGTGTACTGAAGATGCTCTCGGTTTTTATGTTCTCATTACTTGTGAGATGTGACTTTAGGTCTAAGTCTCAGAGTTGAACTATAGAAAAACCAATCCCCTCGGGCGCTAGAATTAGGAATAGTTTGATTTCTTTTAATGTAACAAAAGATGAGAAAGCCACCTGTGCACAATCTAGGTCAGAAATGAGTTTAGTAGGGTTAGTGCGAGACTGATCGATGATCAGTTCAGATCTCGCTTTTGAGGTCGGATTTGACCTTGAGTTGTATATAGAAACGGAATTGTAAAGGGGATGGGGATGGTACAACGTACTGTTTGGAGATGTTATTCCCATTAATGTTGCACTATCAACATTATTACTATACTTTTTCCAGATATAGAACATATTCTGCCTGTCTGGTGATTGTGCCAGACAAATCCAAAGTGAACTTGTGTGACTGCTGATGTTTTCCTATAAGTATTTTCTTTTTCTTGTCAGAGCATAGTATCATTCTATGGTTGTGGCATCATATCTTTTCATCAAGATTAACAGTAAAAGCTCGAATTCAACAACAAAAGTGTTTTTACTTAGTAATGCGTGGTGTTACCCCCATTGTTAACTTTGGATTCACAAATTGTAACAAGTTCTTTTTCTAAATTCTCTTCCATAACTGTAATTTTGATTCCAGGATCCTCTTGCATTTTTACCTAACAATGGAGCTGGTATTAAAGAAGATCCTCACACTCCATGCCAAGTTAAGCCTGCTGATGCCGAGGGAGATGATGAAGACGAAGACGATGATGGTGGACTTGAAGAAGGCGAAGAGGATTTGTCATCTGAAGAAGGAGAAGAGTATGGCAACAAACCCGACAACAATAAGAGTAACTCAAAGAAGGCCCCAGAAGATGAAGCAGGACGTGGGGCTGAAGAAAATGGAGAAGAGGAAGAGGGCGATGAAGAAGATGGTGATGATCAAGAAGATGGCAATGAGGACGACAATGATGAAGATGACGATGATGACGACGACGATGACAATGACGATGGAGGAGAAGAGGATGAGGAAGGAGTCGAGGAGGAGAATGAGGAGGAGGAAGAAGATGAAGATGAGGAAGCACTTCAGCCACCAAAGAAGAGGAAGAAGTAGAGACTTACAGGAATAGTATGTAAAGCCTCTCTCCATTATGACTTGCTTTCTAACTCTTTATCTAGATGAGGGAGGGTTTCTTAGGATGGTCGTTTAAATTGGTACTTGTATTTCCAATTCCACTGTGCTTTAGGGATAAAAGAGACTACATTTGCATTTCACAAGTAGAGAACATGTAACCGTTCTATTCAGTCACCTTTGTAATGTTCTGTTGTAGTATTTTTCCATAACTACATGACTGTTTAAATGTTGAGAAATGTTTTACAATAAAAGTCATTGTGCAGAACCTAAATTTCATTTTACTTTTCACAAGTTAGAGACTCCATTATACGAATAGAAAGAGATTTTTACACATTGAGAAACCCTAAGTTTGGTTTTTGATCACCAAGGTCCAAATGCTTCATAAACTGCCAAACCATTTGAAGCATCTCAGGTATCCTAATGCCATCAAAAACAAATTCTAACCCACCGTAATATAAAATTCTGGCTCCGCCGTTGAAAGGCTGATATAACTTTTTCTAAAACAGATCGATGTCCTTTGTTTTTTTTCAGTGATTACTATATGCTTATTGCCATAGAAGATAAGCCTCTAGACAAAAAAAAGAAGAAAAAGATTCGACACTCAAATCGGTAGTTTTTCATTCTGACACTGAAAATATCTCTTATAGAAGGCAGTCATTGCACAGATGTTCACAAATAAGCTGGGTGAAGAGGCAACCGATCGATGTGGCTAAGTTTTCAATTGTATCATTTTTCCTAATGTTGGTGCTCTTCCTGGGCACAAGTTTGTTTCAATAATCTTGAATCATATTTTCCTCTACGACTATACTTAGACTTGATACTAATTTATGGTCTGATATTAGAGGAGTAATCTCAACCTTCCCCCAATTCATTTCGTACTCTAGCTCGTTTTGTATGGAAATTACCTGTCATTTTGTTAATAATTTTTAACAAAAGAACAATCAGATCAGAGTTTCATCACCCAAACATTACCAAATGGATAGAAGGCTTGTCACCTTGGATACATTAACAATGAGTCTTGATGAACGTCTATGTGTTTGATAACGGTTGTATGACTAAATGGTCTCCAATTCGATTATTGAAATGTCCGAGTTATACTGTTATATACCCGATGAGCTACAAAATAGGCAAGGCTGGTCAGGAAAGACTAGCATCCACATTCGTTGCTCGAACCAAATATTTGTTTGTTACATAGATTTTGGTCAAAAATATCATATGGTAATGGCTATATATTTGGGACATATAATGGTTGATTTGATTGTAATTTCAAGGTTGAGGCATACCAAATCCATTTCAAGGTTGTAGTTTTCTTTAGGGTTTATGCCTTTATGGAGTACAACATTAGGTAGCAACTCCACTGTGCGTTGCTTGGCAGAAACGGCATGGTTTTCTTATTCACTTGTTCCTCATGTCCAATTTTCCCTGAAACCTTCTGTTGAAAAAATATGGGGCAAAAATCTGGGGCACGAGTAGTATGGGACAGCATCAGATTCCCATGATTGCTGGTTAGGTTAATCAGACTCGTTCAACATGAATTCACATACTACATTTCTATCTTCTATATATGTCTAAACTTCAGCAAAAACCAACACCAACATTACTATCTTAGTTTGTGCGCAAACCATTAGAAATGAGACTTCCTCTATCCAACATGATCACCATTGTGATACTCCTCGGGGTTTCTTCGTCCACCATTGCTCATCCTCCTAAACATGAGATATGTGAAACTACCTTGGGGTTGATACATCCTTGCCTTCCGTTGGATGATCTTTGGAAGCCTACACCAGCTTGCTGTAACGCTGTGGTGCCCCTGGGCGATAAAATAGCGCAGATGAACCTATGTGTGTGTTTCAAGCTTTTACAAACAGCAGGGCCTCTCAACTTAACTGTACTTGGTCGTCTGTTCACCAGCTGTGACGTTTCTGTGAAGCTTCCGCCGGTACCTACCCCGTGTGACTTTGACTGTTCTGAGTAAGCTGATCCTCTCATTTCTCTCTTACATGTATATCATAACTTAAGATTTGCAAAAGAAAAGGCCGAGGTATATATAACTTTTTATACGTTACTTACAGCTAAGTACTTGATGGAGATTCAACGATAGAATCTTACTGGGCACTGAGAGAAGATCCAAGCATGGGCGAATAATGGGAATTGACATATCGGGTTTCTGAATTGACGAAAAGATATTACAAGGAAAACAATAGCAGTAACAGCACCCTTATATCTGCTGAATAAAATTGCTTGTTTGCAGAACTTGTTGATCAGAGAGTTATAGACAGTATCTATGTTCTGATAGTGATATGTCATATACGAGGAAGCCTATCAAGCTTTCCCTCTTTAACATTTTTAGTTTAGTAATTTCATTATATATCTATAATTGTCTATTTTCTAGATAATCTTGGACAACATCAATTGCTTATCATTTCCGCTATATGATTCTTGACTAAATAGTACCAATAATCATCCTGATATAAATCAAACAGCACCTGAGCTATTCTTCAAACTTACAGAGCATGAGAAGCAAGGGAGTGAGCCAGATTGCTAAGATCATGGCCAATGTGACAACCCTTGCACAGTTGCACCCAAGGATTACAAAAGAAATGTAAAGCTACTAAAACAAACTGAGGTGCGTATAGAAAAGAAACAACTAAACTAGTCTGCAAGATTCTCCCTCGTCTTGCAAGTGAAACTCGCTAGCAGCTCTGTACGAGTAAGTTCTCAATCAAGTGTACACTGAATGATGGGTATGCAAGTAAGAGTTAAAACCCCATCAAAATCTAACTGGCTAATATTCTCTCTTGATACCTATCAAATACTCATCGTCTTCCACCTGAAAATCTAGCAACTAAGGGTTCAAATTTGCTCATGTCAACAACCTACTTTAGGATCATAGGCCAAAGGGTCCTCGAAAGACAAGATGAAATAGTTTGTCTTGCTGACCAAAAGTTGTTTCAAGAAACAACTTTACAAGTGTCACTATCAACTTAGTGAATTACTTTACTTAATACTGGGAACAGATAGGACTCACAGGAGCCTCTCATATTCGTTTAGTAAATCCCTTCTGAGATATAAAGCTACATTAAGGGCTTAAGGCACATTGCCTGAATTGGCACATTTTTGAAAAGCTCTTTGGAGAAGGAGAAGAAAAAGAAGACTAAAAAAAATAAAGAAACAAGAAAAAATGTTCAAAAAATAAATACTGCAACTTTATAATGCTAAATCCATAAAAACTGAGTTTGCACAGTTGAATGTCCCCACACTAAATAACCGCAGAGTTCAACAATTGCATTAAAGAAGATGAAAATCATAATTCAGATTGCCATGGTAGCAAAAAGAACCTAACGTCCGTTAAATAATTTTGTCAACAAACATTAATTCCATATTTCAAAATATCAATATACATTGTACCTTCAACTAAATAGACCTTTTCATACCCTAAAGCCACAGAAAAAAGTTTCCGAGGCTTATATATATAGGCCCGCTATGAAGCGGACGTCCGCACTGGGCTTAAAGTGCAGACGTCCCTGCATTCTCCTCCGTCCGGCGCTCCTCCACCCGAGCGGACACCAGTGGCATCCCAGCAGCATCTTCGATCACTTTCTCTTGCCGGCGAGATCGATTTGAAGGTCTGGGCAACCTCCACCCAAAACTGACAAGGTCGATCTCGCCGGAAAACTAGAATTCAGAGGACTCGCCGAGAAGAGAAAGTGATCGGGGACGCCTCTGGTGTCCGCTCGGGTGGAGGCGCGCCGTCGTCGGCGCCGGACGGAGGAGAACGGAGGGACATCCGCAATTTAAGCCCAGTGCGGATGTCCGCTTCATATCGTTTTTGTGTGTGTGTGTGTGTGTCTCTCAGAGAAGAGGCTCCTAGTACAAAAGTGACAAAATATAACTAAGAACTTACAAAGAGTCAGTCTTTTTGCTTTTAACAAGATTGCTATGCTTAACTTGGTAACAAACATTAAACCTCATGTCATCCCATCAGAATTTTTTTCTAGTTTCATTTCCCACATCAGATTAGGATAAACCATTACTTGCAAATTATATAGTAACCATAAAAAACCACAAAAATCAATTCAAAACACCTCAATTCCCCATGTACTAAAAGGAGTTACCATCATGTAAAAGCCAGTAATGTCAATTGAAATTCATGTAAAGTCATTGAAAATGGAGAACTGAGTTTACAAAAAACATCAGGACCTCATAAACTGCCAATGGTCTTGATAATCGTTCATCTAATATCGGAACCGGAAAACAAATTAGATCATCAAGCACATATTCAAATAAGGAAAAACAGAGGATAATAAGATGGCCATATTAAAAAGATATGCACTGGAAGTTAAATCTGAGGATAAAAGTAAAAATAGATGTTGAAAGTTCTTACAAGATAAAGCTTGACAGATTTGATGGACTAGAAAAGAAAAAAAAAAAAAAGGAACATCCATCAAGTTGTTGCTGAGCATGGGGAAGATATGGACCGTGAGAAAATTATATTCAATTCCAAAGTCTTCCCTATGAAAAACTTCCAGAAAAACTGATCAACCCAAAGCAAGCTTTAGATAAACATTCCCCAAGAGTCATTGATCATCCCTCCTGAACTTCAGCCACACTTACTCTGCAAATATACAGCCCAAAATGTAACAGCAGAAAACACAAAAACTTCCTTTACATGAACTAGCATCCTGAAGCTTCTATACACCTATGACTTTAAATATCACCCGAAAAGCAAGTAAAACACTCATGCTCAAATGAGTAGCAAGAGAACAACGAACAATAGTCAAATTTGAACTGAATTGGATGGAAGAAGTAAAACTCATTGATTTAGGCCCATAAGAATAGAATAATAAAAACAAAAACAAAAACAACAATGAACAAAAGACAGAAATGAAGTATAAAATTTATAACTTCACGGTACATGGAAAAGGTATGAATATAGAAATAGTTTACAAAACCAAACGTACAAGAAAAGAAGTATAACAGAAACTTTTAAGAAAGCAACATGAAAAACAGCACGTCTAATACAAAACCATTAGCAAGCCAAATACAGAAATGAAAATTCATAACTTCACAGTACATGGAAAAGGTATGAATATAGAAATAGTTTACAAAATCAAACGTACAAGAAGAAGTATAACGGAAACTTTTAAGAAAGCAACTGGAAAAACAGAACCTCTAATTACAAACAGAAAAGTGTAACACATTGGATATGACAAACAATCGAAAAGCTGATAAAGGTCATATACAAGACTGGAGGGCATTTTCTTTCTGTATAAAAGGTCCATAACAAGAGGTTGATTTCAAAGAACAAGAGTTGCATCTAAGATATTATAAAGGCTTTTAATCTAATCTGTTGTCGACACCATTCACAGGCATCCTCTATGTTGATATTATTTCATCTGCCCTTACCCTAAAGTCATCTACTTTCACTAGCTAACAACTTTACATACATAGATTTAGTAACTTGAACATTCCAGCTTAAAAGAATAGTCATTAATCTTGACAACACGAGATTCCTCTATGCTGATATTATTTCATCTGCCCCTACCCTAAAGTCATCCACTTTCACTAGCTAACAACTTTACATACATAGATTTTGTAACTTGAAGATTCCAGCTTAAAAAAGTAATCATTAATCTTGACAATCTATGATATCATGGTAGCGCTAAAGCACCTCTGAAAAATGAAATAATGTTTCCTAAAGCTCTAAACACTGGAAACAGAAAAGTCAGAACCCAAGACAATTCAAATTCATGTATATCAAAGTACAAGAATTTTTTACCAAAAAGGTGCTCAATACTAGAGCCAAGCAAACATAAACAATATAGAGAAAAATTTGCACAAAACTATCATACCACATATACGGCTGGTACCCACCAGTCCCCTGAGGCCTAACTGTAGCCGTCTGCCCTGGCTGTGAACTTGGATAAACTTGCTGCAGACTCTGCATTGTAGGAAGCGGTGCAATAGTCCCGTATGCCCCAAGCAACGAACCTCCCGGGCCAAAACTCCCCATACCATTAGACACACCACCGAACCCCCCAGCACCAACCTGACCATACTGTCCAGCTGGAAAAACACCAGTATTCAATGCCCCAGCAAGCAAACCCGGATTCAAAGGCCGGGCCATCATAGCCGGGTTACCAGTCCCAGGAACCAATGCACCTCCCATACTGGTCATCATCCCACCATACAACGGATTCAATCCTGCATACTGTCCGAAAAACGCCATATTCTGCGCACCAGGCACCGGTGCCAGCGGCGGAGCCTGTGTCTGCTGCGCCGGCACAGCCGCAATGTTCTTGTTCTTCGCACCCTCGGTGGCCTTCTGGCAGTTCAATTGATGCCCTTCGAACACCTTCACCGGCTCCTCAAGCGCCTTCTTGGCACCCTCCACAGTCTTGTACAAGAACAAAGCAAACCCTCTGCATTTTCCAGTCTGCGAATCGAACCCCATGGGCCCGGTCTCAATTTCCCCAAATTTCGCAAACAGAGCTCTCAATTTCTCCGCGTCGGCCTCGTGCGGCACGCCGCTGACGTAAATCTTCCTCCCGGAGTAGGACTCCGACTGGCCGCTCGGCGCCGCCGTGTTGGTGTTGGTGTTGGTGCCGGGGCCGACGGAGGCGAGCTGGCAGGAGGCGCAGCGGTTGCCGATGGTCTTCTTGGGCTCCCTTAGGGCTTTGAGGGCGGCGCGGCGGGTCTTGTAGAGGACGAAGCCGTAGCCTTTGGCTTTTCCGGTGAGTTTGTCCATGACGAGATTGGAGTCCTCGACCTCGCCGAAGGGCTCGAAGGCGGAGACGAGGACTTCGCGAGTGGTATCCCAGCCGAGGCCGTGGACGAAGATCTTGCGGTGGGAGACGTCGGCGTCGGCGGCGCGGCGGATGCGTTTGCGGAGGGAGGAGTCGGCGGAGGCGGCGGAGGTTATGAGGGAGATGAGCTGCTCTTTGGAGTAGGGCTCCAGGAGCTGGGAGAGGGACTCGGACGGGTCGGAGTCGGAGTCGGAGTCCGACCCGGACCCGGTTTGGGGCTGTTTGTGGCGAAGGTCTACTTCTTCGTCGTCGTTTTGTTCGGGTTGTGGTGCTTGTGGTTCGAGCTTTGGGGTCTTATCGGCGGTTTTGACGAGGCGGCGCTTCTTGGAAGTTTGGAGCTTCGCCATGTTTGGGAGAAGAGGGTTTGGAGTTTTGAGAGTTGCAGTGAAAGAGGGTTTTGGCTCCGACGAAGATTGGGATTATATATCTGCAGTCGCCAGGCGCCACATGTTTCAATAAGATAGACTTTTGTTGACATGTAAACAATTAAGTCTGGATGGTGTAGTCGGTTATCACGCTAGTCTCACACACTAGAGGTCCCCAGTTCGAACCTGGGTTCAGACATTTGTTTACAATATTTTTATTGATTTAAAATTTCATCCTCTCAAAACTAATTAATAAAGATTTGTTTTTTTTTTTTGTCTTGGCAACAAAATAACTGAGAAACCAGCCACCAAGACACAAGTAGGAAGGGACAAGTCCTTAACCCGTCATTATTTGACCACTCTCGGAACCATCAACAACCCTAGTTAAAGGACAAAGCCTAAGAACTAGGAAATACTCTAGATACGTAACCTAAGAACTAGGAAATACTCTAAAACCGCAAGCAACCATATTTTAAACTATTAGAAAAAAAAACTAAAATAAATAAAACAGAAACATAGCCAGGTCCAAAAGAGTGCCAAAGCTCAAGCCTCTACCTAGGGGATAGGAGACCAAAAACCGTCGATTAGGGTTAGCCCAACCTTTCCAAGGTCGCCGATGTCATCGACTGAACGCGCACTATACCGCACCGCATCAATGTAACCAGAAACTGTGACTTGCTGGGCCGTTGGTAAAACCAACGTCGGCTTGAGATCCACATGACATAATAACCACAAATTGGGGTCTTCCATCCCCCGATCATTAGTAGTAAAAAGAGACAAATTCAAAGAATTCAAAGAAATATGTGAAATGCTCTTCTTTGACTTTAAAACAAATGTTTTATTTTTTTGGGATGACTAGGTCAACATATGATTGAACGGTCATTTGAGTTGTTAAAAAAGCGTTGGAGTCTAATGCGTATTCTATCCTTTTTCACAAAACACAAGTTAGGATTATAAATGCTTGTACTATTTTACATAATTATATCAGAATTGAGCAGGCTAGCGTTCCTTTACTGGAAGATCAAGATTCAAGGTTTTTAGCAGTTGTTGATCTAAAGATATTAAATCGTTCAACGTTAGATGGTCATGCAAATAATTTAAAGGATAGGATTACATGTGTTCAACCTACTGAGCAACGGACAAATTTACGTGATACATTTGCATTTAAGATGTTCCAAGATTATTAAGCACGACATGCTACAAATCCATGACTACGAACAAAAAACATTGTTTTTTTCCTTATGAAGTTTGTAAGGACGTTGGTTTAAGTTATATTGTTGTCAAATTTGATTTGAATTTCAGTAAACAAGAAATTGTTCAAACATTAGAATTTATAATCTATGTCATATGAAAAGAAAACTATACTATAAAATCCAAACAATGAAATTTTCAATTAATGGAATTTAAATTCATAAAATCCTATTTCTCATAATTTTAAAATTCCTCTGGAAATTCAAAGTACTTCATCCAAACACAAATTAAAATTATTTAATCATATGATAGCCCGCGAGAATGCGAAGATAAATTCATTTGTTGCGAAGATAAATGTCTTTATTGTAGAGATAAAGGCCGATACGGCGAAGATAAAGATCGTTACTGCGGAGCTAAATGTGAAATTGGGAGAAATAACCGGTAATTTAAAAGCATTGTCAAAGTTCATTCCTCAGTCTGTTCATGTGTGTGATCATGAAAATCCTACTGCAATCAAGATGAGGAGGATGCTCAATTTTTGGTGATGAAGATGATTTTGCGTATGAGAACTTTGTTGTGGTGATTAAAAGTGGAGATGAAGATGGTGAAGCTGAAGCTGAAGAAAGGAGGTTAGATAGGTCTTAACTCAACTTGGTGATAGTTGAAGCTACAATTCACATGTACTTAACAAGGCAAGGGTAATGTTTAGTCTTGAACTCGGTGATTGAATGTTAAACTAAGAAGCATAAGAGTTTTTGACCTTAGTAATAATTTCAAGTACTGCAATTAATGTTTCAATTTTGTTGACTTCTCTTCATTAGGTCTGTACTTCTTTTTTCTGCCTATTACTAGTATGTAGGAACAATTGTAGCTGACCGGTGTTTCTTTGTTGTGTTTTATTTCTTTTGGGATGTAAAAATTTCCTCGATCTATATGTCAAATTTGAGAATACTTTATGTAACAACATTTATGCCAAATATGAGATTCTAGAAACAGTTCTTATTCGATCGGCTGCAGTTAGCTTATTTGGAGTGTCATTTCCTTTCATCATCTCGGTTGAATGTGTTTGTGTATTAGAAAAATTAAGTAGATCTTGTTAGATATCAAGGGTATCTGAAAGTGAAATTTGGATTTTTTTTGCAGTTAGAGAAAGAAGAAGAAGCGTAGAGAAACTTGAGGGCCTAATTTTGAAAATGTATGTCAGTAATAAGTCGAATTGAAACTAGTTTTGTGCAAGTTTTCCCCAATTGATGAAATTTCTTATCTGCGCTCTATAAAGCATATTTCATTTACCAGTATATAAGAAAAAATAATAAATGATAAATTTATGTCTTCTGCCGAATAGTAAGGTCTTACACAACTGATAGCTTAGATAAATGACTAGGAAAACATGTTATTACACATAGGGATGCAAAACATAAAATATATTAAGAAATAATCCTTATAACCTTCCCGTCAAGATTTGAGAGATAGAGTAAACATGGTGCGTGTAGCCACTCGGTAATGCGTGCTGAAATGTTGTATACACATCTTCTATAAGGAAGGGAAAGTCGTGACGTAGCTCTTGCAAGATTTGACCCGACGTAAGCTCAAGCAGCTGTAAAACAAGATATAAGTGAGTAAACTTTGTTTTTCCTTTCTTCTTTTTCATATAAATAAATTTCAACTACTATTCAAGGAAGCTAATTACGTACCTTTGGTATAACAGGGGCAGGGATTGCAGTTTTACCGGCAACAGGTTTAGGAGTATTTTTGTTGACATTGTTGTTATACACATGCGCTTGCTCATCAAAATGCTTAATAGAGTTGTGAGAGAAAGCAACGATGGATTCTTCAATTGTTACCTTAGTAGAGGCCGCGCGGTTATATTTGACGTAATTTTTCTGGTTTACTCCAAATTTAAACACTTCCTTCAAAGTTGTGGATGTCAGTTTGGTGTCCCACTTTGAGTAGCCCTTCTGGAGTTTACTTCTGAATTGAGGATTATTTGCTAAATTAGAACCATGCATAGCTTATACATATTGGAAAGAAAGCGGAGGCAATCCTCCTTGTTCCAGCCAGTCGGATAATTGAAGATAAGTTTGACATGGATAAGGTTCAAGGGAGACAACAGACATGAAATCGAGGCTAGAGGTGGATTAGGCTGTAAACAACTATCGGAGAGAAATGATTGTAACCTATTTACACGATGTTTTATGTTCTTATCCTGCAATTGCCCAAGGAATTTGCTAAGAATCCCCTGCAACTGATTGACGTCCTGAATGTAGTCGTTTGAGGCGCCAAGACCAAAGAAGAGCACTTGAAGATTTGGACTCACGCTCACACCCTTTACCTTTCTCAAGAGTATCGTGCGCTTGTTGCATTTGTGATGACAAATGTCCTAGATTTAGGACAATCTTCCTCACGATCTCCCACAATACATCATCTGATACACGACCTTTGATATTTGGTTTATTATGGGCCTCAAACCGCACTCTTTTATCTCTAATAATCTTGTCAAAGATAAGCACTTGAACTTTCTAATCGCTCTGTAATGTTCCGGGCGCATGAAAATAGTCGGGTCGAGGCTCCTCAGATTCCATTAAACGCGCGCATCCTCTCTGGTAGTGAATATCAGTATGGTTGCGAATTCTTCTTTCCTTGAGAACACCTTGTGCTTTATATATTGTTATGATTACAGGGTGACATCAAGATATGTTGGAGGGCCGACAGTAAAATGGATCGAGCCCAGGGACCAGATCATATGGAAACGTGATATGGCGTAAAAAGTGTTCGAGTTGCTCGTTTGGATTGAGACTGGGATCGGCCATGGCCATTGCGACTTGGAGATTTTGAACCTTGGCGGCGAGAGGGACAACTAGCTAGAACCTTGACGAGAGTCTCCAATGATGGAAGCTCAACAACTCATTCAGGAACAACATACACTCAACAGTTTCAGTTTCTTCAACTTAAAAGACTATGCGGGATCGGCCCGGAAATCAGATTATCCGAAAGATCCAAGTTTGTGAGAGATTGAAGCTTATTAAACTCTACTGGTATTGATCCACCCTATGGCTTGAGAAAATTCTTTTATATAAATTATAACATGCGCCATATAAGCAAAACTCTACACAGTCAAGTTGGTTAAGTCATGTAGGTTGCACATATCATGTCCCTAGTTCAAGCTGTAGGTTTAGTACATTTTTTTTCCTACTTTTTAATATTTTTCATTCTCTTTCTAGCTTCTTTTACTAAATTTATTTCGTTATTTTTTTTCTTCTTCTTAGGTTGTGTTGCATCTAAAAGATTATACTACAAAACATGTTAGACTATGGAGACAAAAAGGGAGAAAAAAAAAACTTTTTAATATTTTTCATCATCTTTTACTAAATTTATTTCTTTACTTTTTTTCTTCTTAGGTTGTGTTGCATCTAAAATATTATACTGAAAAATAAGTTTGACTATGGAGACAAAAAGGAAAAACAATTTGGGCTTTGCCCAACAAAGAAGAACGTCAACAAATTAACCTACCCCGACACGCATTCAAAACACAATATGATGCCTAAAAATGTTGCCTTCGGATTAAAATTCTAGATAATAAAAAAACGTCAACAAATTAGCCTACTACGTATCCAGATCCTGGATAAGTCCATGATTGCTTCAATTCGGAGAGAAGCAAAGCCAAAAACTTTGAGGTCATTGAGAAAAATCCGTTAGTTTTTATTTTATTTGTTTTGAGATAATTAACAAGAATTGATTGAGAAAACCAAGTGCACATGCTCCTAATTGAATATTCATAACGGTATAGGTTGAGCAACACAGCTCTTGCTAGATACTATGCCAACTTTGGGGTCATTCATATGCACTGTGTTTTTTCCAGCCAACACAAATGGTACAATACTGCTTCACCTTAATCATTGCTAAGCTCCCACCACAAAAGGTACAAACCCATTTATCTTCATCAAATATATTACCACATTAACAAATTAATGATTCCATAGCCATGGTCAAAAGTTGCATCATGTGGGATACGGTGGAAGTATGGGAAAAAATAATAGTGATGAACATTATAACAAATATCACAAGGAGGGTGGTCTTTAGAACATATAGTAGCTAGAGAAAACAATATCTCAGACTCGTTAACCAAAACAGAGTAGAATTCAATAGAAAAAGTTTAATGGAAAAAGCTCATACCAGGATAGGCTCTGTGTCATACCCCGGACCTGATGTCGGTGGTTTCCAAGCACCTGACGCCAAACTCGAGGCGTCAGAGGGAAAAGTAAATGAAAATAAAACAATTTCAAATACTTTTTCAGAAATTGTAAAAATAAAAGAAAATAAAACGTTTACAAATAACAAAACAAATTACAAAGGTAAAACTGGTCTTGAGATCTATCTGAGTTCTAATCTTCCGTACTTCTCGATTCTTATACACGTAAGTTAACGTCACAATTAGTTTTCTAGAAACACATGTCCTTGTACAAACCTGAACAAGACTCATAGGGGTGAGCTTACGCACAGTAGGGCCAAATCTCTTTAGTTATACTTAACTATGTCGCACAATCAAGTTATCAAACATCATACAATGCTTTATATAAATAATAACAATTCAATCCATATATGCTAATGAACTTCCTCCACTCAATTACTGGCTGATTAGTCCATACATCAAAGACATATGAACCTACACGTCCCATACCGTGTAGATGTCTCGAATATACGACCTAACAATCAGTAATACCTCACCACCTGTACCTCTTTTGTTAGTTGTCTTGTTATACTTGATGTGTTTTAAAATGTTACTCGCAAGCGCACGAATCAATTGTAACACAGATATGCAAGAGCGAGGTCGAACCCACATGGAATGTATGAAAATATGAAAAACTAATCGAATCCAAATTAATTTAATACTAACGTAGTTGAATGAAAGTTGATGGTGAAGTAGTTAAAACAAATAAAATAGATAAAGATTACCTTGATGACGAAGTAACTAAGGCATCGGATTCCACCACATTACTCAACAAGTCTCTTAATATTTATTACCTACAAATTCCCGAATTAGGAGTAACAATCTAGAAATCAATCTACTGTTTTCTCAGGATTTAACAATGAAGCACACATGAAATATATCTAAAGTAGACTCTTCTTCGCTTCTTAATTATGAACACCAAAACATCGATCTCATGTACACAAACTTATTGAAACTACAAAAGATCAAAGTGTTTACAAAACATCAAATATGAAACAAGTTTATTTGAATGACAAGAGATCAAAGGATTTCATATTAAATATTTTACATAGCCAAACATGGATTAATAAAAATGACTTCCAAACTACCAAAAATGCATGACATTAGAGGTGAAAGGAACAAAGATCTTATTAATGCATTTGGAAGCAAGAGTCATAGGCATGAATAACACAATTATGAGAATCGATAGATAATTAAGAGAAACTTATTTTATAATGTGGTTTCCTTCTTAACCTTAGTTAAGGAAATTAGCAAGACATAGTACAAATTGAAAACATACTTAAAACAATACAAAACATCATACAAAAAGTAGCTAAAGAAAGGGAAGAACAAAGAGCACAAATGTGTCTAATTCTCCACTCTCTCCCCCCTCCTCTTATTCACTTCCAACATCTATTTATAGGGCAACATTGAGCTTCATTGCAATTTCATCTCCATGTGAAAATTACTTTCCTTCTTCAA
Organism: Fragaria iinumae; assembly: GCA_009720345.1. Lineage (NCBI taxonomy): Eukaryota > Viridiplantae > Streptophyta > Magnoliopsida > Rosales > Rosaceae > Fragaria > Fragaria iinumae. Next base: position 14,420,282 of record CM019117.1, on the reverse strand, counting down.
ACTTCTCATGCTTGATGGCAACATATTTCTTCACACATAAATGCTTTCAAACATCAATTCCTTTTCATCTACAACACATTTGCTTCTCTCATTTTTCATGTGCAAGAGTACGTACACAAACTTTGAAGGAATGAGATTTAGTTCCTAGAATCATGCATGCTTGATTCTTTGCCACCTTTGTTCATGGTATGTTATCTTTGACAAATTCTTCATGCATCTCTTCAATTTGAATCAATAGCATGTACGTACCTATGAATCAATGAGTAGAGTGAATTTAACAATTGATGGCTAATGTAAATATTTTTCAGCAATTGTAGGCACATGCTATTGGAATAATAAGACATATGTTGCACTTAGTTATCTAATTAAAGGGAAAACGACTCATGTTAAAACAAAGACTCAATTTACTATATGAAAATACGTAAATTGCTTCCACAACTTTAACATTTTATTTATTTAGACAAAACATCTATAAGAACACAAAAACAAACTAAATAACTCAAACTAATTAAAATAAGTAACTAACACATAAATTAGGGATAATAATATGATATAAAATGTACTCATCAATACTCATGGTCTCCAAACCCGAAACCCGATTAGATCGCTTTATCGATGTCCACCATCGAAGGGTTCTGCATTCCCCGGTTCGTGCATTTATGGGCTGACATGGATTCATGGACAACCCATGAGGAAACTCAACTACACAAAATGTATCTTTCCTCTCAATCTCATTCACGCCTCTCCACAATCACCATTCTCACTATCCTCACAATGCCTCACAATGCATTATGTATGCAATCAAATATCGATGCATGTAATATAACATTCAACACATGCTTTTTATAGAAAGCAGTAACATCGATCATATAACTCAACTATTACACATGCTTTTATGAAAACAGTAGCATCCAAGAGTTAATCACTCAATGACACACAATTCACTTATTTCAATAATAATCTAATTATCGATTTAAATAAAGGTTTCCCGAGAGAGACCCTACCTGGATCCGAGTGTTAGTTCTGACGCCAACTAAAATTAGTGATACCGCGACACGCTTTCTGAAATCCTTATCCTTCTGCGTCTGAGATTGTCGCTAGTCATTTGATCCTCCCACCAAATTCCAAGAAAGCCGATGAGTTGCTTCAATATGGAAATTAATCCGAGTCCTCACAATTTGTTAAGGACACCCAAATCATTAAGCTGCATTTCCTCTCACCTTTCTCACACATTCTCCGACGATTTTTGAATCAATGTACTCATCTCCTTTTATTTCCACATCATAAATCATCTTATTGCTCAATGCTTGTATCATATCCAAATTGCGCTCTAAGTACCAACTCGACTCCAAATCTACTATGAACGCCCATTTACCCATTTACTTTATACTTTTTGATATTTCACATCCATGGTCCACCAAACCAGAATCGTTCAAGCCTCATCTAAATATAAACTAACCAATTCTTAATCCATCAAGTTCTTCAACCTATTGAATACATCTCTATGCCAACAAACCAAACTCATCCCCCCTTTTTACCCAATTTCAAACAGCCAAAATCAAGATCAAAGATTAACAAGTGACCGGAAATTATCAAGAAACACCAAAATGCCACCACTGCCAACACCATACACCAAACACAGTAAATGCTAACATCTGCAACACAGCTCTCCACATCCAAATTCTACAATTTCAACAATTCCAGAAAGCATAATAATCATCATATCGAGTAGTTCTACATCAACAATGAACTAAAGAAGCTTCAAAATCACCACCGCCGTCGCCGTGCACAGCGGCACACACGGCGGTCAACAACACTGCCCAAATTCGAATTCTCCAAAACTCAACCAAAGTCGAATTCAAATATATAGAAAGGTAGAGCTCGACAAATGGACCAAGTTTGATACCTAAGTTCGAACCCAGTTTCGCCGGAAAACTTCAAACCCTCGCCGGAAAACTCAAAAGCTTCAACCCTTCGAATCTCCCTCCTCAGAGCTCGCCATGGACAACCAAAGACATAGAGAGGTTCACCAAGTCGAGGCGAAGCTACCAGCACCATCCATGTCCGCCGCCGTGGCCGGGATCAAGAACTCGCCGGCGAACCCAGTCTCTCCTTCTTCTGCTCGATTCTCCTTCACCGGAGCTCCTTTGCTGAAAGTAAGATCACAAGGAGGATGGGGAGGACGAGACTAAGCTATCCATACTAGTCACGCTCGCCGCCGTGACCGAAATCGGAAACCCGATCGGAGAGGCAGTCGCCTTCTCTCATCCGATTCTCTTTCAGCAGCGCTCCTCCATGAAATCTGACACAACAGCGACGTCGGGGACGACGATGCGGAGCTCTGGCCACCGGTTGGACGCCGAGAGACGGCCGGACGACGGAGGAGCGATCGGCGTCGCTGCAGAGCAGTCGGGACCGGTCTGGGCTGTGTTTTTCTATTCTACACTTCTACCGCCTTATCCATTCCCAAATATAATCTCAAATCAATAGCTCAGATTAAACGGTTCTATAAAATCTAATGGTCCAGATCATGTCACCTTAAAAATCTATTTTTAATAAAATTTTGGATAATACCAATTTTCATAATTCATTAAAAATAGTTTCGATGTCCAAACGATGTTCCAAAAATTCCTACGAACTCGTAAAGACGTCTAGGTTAATCCTATGGGCTCGAAAGATAAAATTTGAATAATTTTCGAAAGCCACAAAGAATTTAAAAAATAACAGAAATCGAAATAAAAATAGCTTGTAAATAATTTTTCTTTTTAAAAATAGAAATTCGATTTTCTGAGATATTACACGCCGAGAGTCTCAAAGGAGAAGGCAAAAGTTTCTTACATCTCAAAGGTAGGCAAATTTGAAACAATTTCGTGTTGAACACTACTGTTTCTATAGAACTCGAAATTATTGACAGTAAACTTGCACTGTATATTTCCACCCGCCAACATGTGAATCTTTTCTTCCACTGAGAGGGTATGTGTTCTGTAAAGAGGTTAATATGGGTTACGGTGATCCTAAATTTTGAGAATATATAGCTGTATCTGAATATTTAGCATAGTCAGTAATGTAATGGGATAACTAAAGAAACCTCATATAGACTTTCAAGCAGCCTGCACTTGCCCTTTTTTTTTCTTTTCATTTTGGTTAATGACAAATTACCTTTGATGATTGGAGTACGAGGATCCACTGATTAAGTTCTGAGCAAGCTCCTCAAGAATTTGTTTTAGAAATATATACCTTCATATGGAGTTCTTGTATGAAACTGATGTTTTCAATCTGACAGGAACAAAAGGAGAAGAAGTGATGCAGGTTTCGAGCAAGTTGATACACCTCCTTGCTGAATACGCACATGTGACCGAAAAGTACCAAAGAAGACGACGGGCCTTGAGCTAAAGAAGATTGAGAGCTGAGTTCCAGAAATTAAACCTTTCAATGAAAAATTGGAATTCTTCTGGGTAGGCATTGGAGTTTGTTGGAACTTTGTAATTTATAGTTGAAAATTGAAATTACTCATCTTGAAATTACTCTCTTTACTGATAGGTCATGTATAAAGAGATTGGTATACTTTTGCTAATACATCATATATTATTAATTTATTATAAGGCTAGTGTTATTAACAGACCTTTTGTGTTATTAACACATTTCATCTATTTTCGTATCCACATATTTCAATTTTATTTACAAACATGTCACTTGAATTTGTTTTATGATTAGTTATCATTATAGATAGGGTATGTTAATAACACAAAATGATGTGTTAATAACATTAGCCTGTTATAATTGCTTCTAGTATTTATTGTGGGTTATCTGATTTTCATTATTACTTTTGTACTGTTTTTCGTTTTGAATTTTTTTTTGATAAAATTTGTAGTTTTAATTTATTAAATCATATGGGAGGGTTTTAATGAGGACCTTGTTGAGGATTAGTTGAATATTTTCCCCTAATGGTTTATTACAGCCACTTTTCAATCATATTTTTCCATCTCAACCAGTTTTTAGGTTTATATAAGTAGATCACTTTTACAAATTTTCAGCCAAATTGTTGATCGTTAAGGAATCGAAATAGATCAAATCAGTGGACGATCCAAATTTGTCAAACATGAGCCATTCAAGTTTATAATTGGTAGATCACATTCATGAATGCCTTAACGATTTTCAATTTGGATGAAAATTTGTAGTGATGATCTACTCATATATATCTACAAACTAGACGGTCGAGATGTGAATATGCGATCGAAAAGAGGGTGAAGCGAAGAATTCCTCAAGTAGTCCTCAACAAGAAGGACCTCATTAGAACCCCTCCCTAGGATCTTGTCAACTCGTCTCCTAAGACAAAAAATTCGTCGCTTAGGATCTTGGCAAACGAAGTATCCGTCGATTAAGTTCTGTCGCCTAAGTGTCGTGAGGTAGACACTTAGGTGACAGAACTAAAGTTAGTCGTCGACTAAGAGGGATCCTACCCGACGAACCTTTTCCTGCCTTGTCGACAAACTTTTTCGTCGATAAAAATCTATGTCGACGGAACGTTTTTGTCGGAAAGATTTTTAGCCGACGAATATGAAATTGTTCTTAGCAGAAGAAATTGTCGTCGGTATGTATGTTTACCGATGAACATTGTGTCAACCTTAAGCGACGGAATATTTGTCGGCATAGTTTTAAACCGACGAATGCATAACAGTTCTTAGTCGACGATTGATCTTTGTATTCGTCGGATAGGTGGTTTATCTTAGGTGACGAATGTTACTGGTTCCGTCGCCTAGGTGGTTTATCTTGGGAGACGAATGTTACTATTTCCGTCGCCTAGGTGGTTTATCTTGGGCGACGAATGTTACTGTTTCTGTCGCCTAAGATATTTATCTTGAGCGACAAATATTACTGTTTCCGTCGCCTAAGAGATTTTATTTAGGGTAAAAAAATTGTAATTTTTTTTTACCTTATTCACTGTTTCCAAAAATTACAAATCAGTAACAATAATCAAATACATACAGATACAGTAGGCAGGAAGCACTGGATTTGGAAAACATATTCATATATTGATCATGATAACTAGATGGACAAATATTGTTCATATATACAAAATAATGAATTAGGTAGAAAATTGTTCATACAATCTAGCTAAACTATTAATGAAGTACTACAAAATCAATAATGCCAATTGACATTCTCGTCCAATCCTATGTTGTCGCCTCTATCATCATTGTTCTGTGGGAAAACTTGTGGAGAAGGAGAAGATTGTGGAGGAGGAGGAGGAAATTGTGGAGGAGGAGGAGGTGGTATACCTAGGTGCTCATATATGGCTGTAACTTGGGACTGCACAGCACTATACAAAGACACGGCACGTAGGGCACGCTGCTGGACCTCTTGTATTTGCTGCTGGTCACGTTCCTTTGATTCCTTTAGTCTCTGCTCATAGCGCTCTTGCACCTCTTGGAGTTGCTGCTCATCAACTCTAGGAGGACGACTACGTGAAGTCGAACCATTTGAAGAATGGCTTAAGTCCGCTCGCCTCCTCGTCCCATCCCTTTGATCTCATTTCCTTTCCGAGTTTTGAGCACCGTACCCAACACCTCAATTTGTTGGGACTGAACACTTTCCTTAATTTTCTCCTCCGTCGCGTCAGGGTGTTGTTTCTTAAATGCATCCTTTCGTTTATTGACCTCATCAACCATGTCATTCTGCATTTAAAATACATCAATTAATAAACAAAACATGCAGCTCAACATTTTCATAATAAACTTGACATTTTGCATAATAAACAGGGAAGCTTCACTTATTAGCTAGGTACACCTGATCAAATAATACATGGAAACTTAATAAACTTGACATTTATTAATAGACCTGATCAACCATGCATCATAACAAATGTCAAGTTTATTAAGTGTACCTAATAAACAGGGAAGCTTTCCTGTCAAGCTTTCCAATGCATGGTTTGATCATAAACAGGGAAATTGACAATAAAATATGAAAGTATTAAGAGTGCAAGTATTAATAATAAACATGAAAGCTCCCCAATGCATGGTTTGATCATAAACATTTATTAATAGACCTGGTTTGATCATAAACATGGAAGTTGATAATAAAATGATAATGATAATAATAAACAGGGAAGTTTATAAACAAGTTTGATCATAAACAGGGAAGTTTCCAATTCCATCACAGGAAAACTCAGCTTCTCACCCTAAAACTATACATTTTAATTAATGATAATGATAATAACACTTTTTTTGTTTTGGAAGAAGCAGGAAAACATGACATTCATTCAACTTATGATCATCTATATACCAATAGCCGCATTTACACATGCTTGATTAATCACTGATAAGCTTACATAATAGTAAAAGGAGAGACACTTATATAATGCTTGGTTGTAACACTTTATCACCCTCCCTGACATAGGTCTTCTCAAAACCTTTGATTATTAGAAGCTGCTCGCCTTGTATTCTGAGTTCTTCCATTGTGTAGATGATAGGAGAAGACCCCGTGTGGTGGTGCATAGTCTTCTCCCCACGGTTCCGCTTGTTTGCCAAGGAGAGTCTCTATACACGAAAAAATATTAAATAGATTAGTTCTAACATCTTGCACATTTCAAGTTATAAATACATAACTATACATGAATGAGCTAATAATAAAATACAAGGGAAACAATGAAGGTAATTTAAAAAAATCACCTTAAACGAATCTGACTCGAGTGCTCGCATAGAAACTCCCACTGGTCCTCTCTTCCAATGAAATCTGAAGGCATGTCAGAGGGCCCTTCCTTCAGATAAGCTTTGGACACTGGTACTTCCAGTCCTTGTACCTCTCATGTGCCCTCTTCAGTATCCAATTGAACATTGACTCATCATTTTCATCTCACTCGTACTTCGGCTAAGTAAGAAATATAAACAAATTCTCATGTTAAGCACTGAAAAAAAAATTAATACACCCAATTATTATCACAAAACACATCTTTCAATTCATATCAACACACAATACTTTACACATTCGATCATACTTTACACATATCCATAACATTTTCACTTTATAAGAAAACTCAGTCTTATGCAAACATATCCTTAGACATGAAATTTTATCAACAGAGAGATGTCAATTCAGTCAGTTCATGCCTTCCAATTACATAAGCAATCATATATATGTTATCAAACAAATGTAATTAAGTAAATTTACTTTTCATATACTTTTCAGTTACTTATCGACATTGCATTCCACACCTTCCACTTCTCAGTCTGATCAAGGTCGTAGAACGTCCTTGCCCTCATTCCCACTAGACTCCGTATGGCGCAACTGATATCATGTGCCACCAAGCTGTTTATCCCCCTCACGCTAGGGCCTTTTACACGAGGCCAATACTCCAGCTTGATCTTCTGCCCTGTTTATTGAACGATATCCTCCGCCTTCTTTCCAGAACATAAACCCTGCTTCTTTTTCGGGGCGGGAGCTACAATTAACATGTGAAAATACATTAGGATACTTAATATACAAGAGGTTATCTGTTGTGTGTAAGTGGCATGAAAATGAAAGAGACATATTGTACTGCAAGTTTACTGACCCCCAGTAGAAGTTTATTTGGGGGCAAGAAACTTCTATTGGGTTTACTAGGGGGCAATAAAGTTGTTTATTAGGGTATCTGTTGTATGTAATTGGCATGAAAATGAAAGAGACATATTGTACTGCAAGTTTACTGACCCCCAGTAGAAGTTTAATGGGGGGCAGTAAACTTCTACTGGGTTTACTAGGGGCCAATAAAGTTGTTTATTAAGGTATCTGTTGTGTGTAATTGATATGAAAATGAAAGAGACATATTGTACAGCAAGTTTACTTACCCCAAGTAGAAGCAGTAAACTTCTACTGGGTTTACTAGGGGCCAATAAAGTTGTTTATTAGGGTATCTGTTGTGTGTAATTGGCATGAAATTGAAAAGGAGATAATGTACTGCAAGTTTACTGACCCCCAGTAGACGTTTACTGGGGGGCAGTAAATTAATACACTTATTTGTTGGGCTTCTAACTTTGATTCGAGCGCTGTCGACGATGCGTCTTGCAGATTCGGGTGTGGTTGCAGATGCTGATGGAGATCCCGTTGTATTACTGTCAACTGTAGGGGCCGCACGATCAAGGGGGGAGCCCCTGGTGGTACTGTCCCAGCCGACATAGGGGTAAGGTGGCTGCTACTGCTAGTTGAGCCGACGCTCTGCCGTATTGACTCCATCAAAGCACTGGCCTTAGTGCCTCGGTCCTTCCTCTTCCCCATGATCACCATATCTTGCACATGAATAACACACAATTGTTAGTAAATGAGTGAGTAATAGATAAAGATTATGAAAAATAGTCCATAAAGCATACATGTTGATCAAACCACTTGTCTTTCTTCACTTTTTTTTTTTTAGACTTGATGCATTGGGGATACAGAATACACTAACAAAAGCTGTGAGCCACTTAAGCAGAAGATACAATGTGATATTGGTATTTTTTTTTTGGATAATTAAAAAAAACAAAACTCTGAGGACTGAGGCAAGTCTGATGTGAAGTGTATTTGGATAATTAACAAATTCAGTTGGTACACATAACAATAACAGGTCAATAATTCATCATCAACATGAAATCTGCCCTCCTTACCCTCACCACACTCATGCTCTGTCCTCTAAAGGCTCTAATGTCATTACAATTCGTTCTCCTCCTCATTGGACATTCAAGACTCTTTGTCCTCCTTTAACATACAAGACCTTGTGCCCTCCTCCTCTCTGTCCAACTCTAAAACCTTCACACATAAACATAGGAATACTAGCAGCAAGCTTGGCTATTTCCTCATCCTCCTCATCGAAACCACAACACTCCCTAACATCCAAAAGTTCAAGATCCTTGCAGCCTTGCAATAAAGTAATAAGACCATGCCTACCAATTCTCGCCCTTCTCAACCACAAGTACTTAATCTTCGGCATAAACTTGACAATAGCCAATGCCCCCTTCTTCCTTATATCGTCATCACACACATTCAACCCACAGAAACTCTTGCATTTCTCCTTCACATGTTCAAGCACTACTTCTAAAGCATAAGAGCCAGTAGGCAGCTTAAAAAAAGAAACTCCTAGCTAGTCATTTTTGCCTTCAAAAACATCAACCATAATTCCAAATACATCAACCTAGCTACACTTTGTTCACTCCTCTTATATTCCAAATCCTAATGTATGAGATTTAACCATAAACGAATTCAGATACGATTCAGAAGTAACAAGCAAGATCAATCTGAGAGAGAGAGAGAGAGAATACGGACCTGAAAAAGGAGCGGCGGTGAGAAGATGAGAGCAGCGAGATCGGAGCAGCGGATGGATGCGCGCACTTGAATCGGTTGCCGATGCGTGGATGGGGTCTGGTGGTGCGAGGCGGTGGCACAGCTTTGGTGGCGCGAGGCGGTGGCGTAGCTCTGGTGGCGGTGGCGCAGCTCTGGTGGGATTTGGGAATTGTGGGTGTGAATTTAGGGATTGTGGATTGAGCGACGCAGTTAGTATCGATTTTATCTTAGCCGACGAATAAGTTATGTCGCCTAAGATACATATTTGTCTCCTAAGTAATATGAAATTTTCGGGGAAACAAAAGACGCAAAATTCACCCGCCTAATATTTTGGGATCTTAGACGACGGAAAAGACACTTTCCATCGCCTTGGTTATACCAAGCCGACGACTTATTTAATTTACGTCGCCTATGTAACATAATATTTTTTTACCCGCCTAATATTTCGCTGATCCTAAGCGACGGAAAGTCCACTTTCCATCGCCTTACAAGTACTAAGGCGACGAATTCTACAAGTTCCGTCGACTAAGTATATTTTTAAAAAAAAATTTATTTCATTATATTTACATCCGAGCATTTTCGTGTAACTTTTCAAACTAAACTCAACTGTAACTCCACGTAAGTGTTCGTACTTAAAAAATCATACATATGCATTTTAAAAATTACACATGTAGAAAAATGGAAATTTGCATGAATAATTAATGGTTGGACGTACCTACGTACAAACGTACGTGGTTATAAATTTAAAAATACATATCCGAAGTTATGCCAAATATAAATACAAGTAGATTAGACTGATCGAAATCCACAATAATGGTTATATTAATGGTACTCATGATAATCTGAGTCGTCCAAATCATCATCCTCCTCAATTTGGTCAGAATACTCATCATCATCTATGTATTCGTCATCTATGAAGCCGTCGTCATCATAATTGGGGTTGCGTTGTAGCGAGTTCAGTTCAGATGGTGTAATTGAAATGTAACATATGATAGACGGAACATGTTAGTGGTTGACACGAATATCCTCAGTATCGGGGACTACATATGGAGATTCCTCTTGATATGGTTCATTTGGTTGATCAGTTGTTGGTTCACTGGGCCCACTCTCATCATCCCCTCCCAGTGTAGTTGCACTCCAAATATTCATATGTGACATCACCTGCACCACTTTCCAACCCTCACCCATAGCCGGATCATCAAGATAAAACACTTGTTTCGCCATGGTGGCAAGAATAAATGGTCATTCTCATACCATACACTGTTTGAGTCCATTGATAACAAGCCATGATCCAGAATTGTACTCCTTCGTCTTGTTGGGTCAATATTATACCATTTTTACTTGAACAACACGACTGGCATACCCTTGCCGTAGATTAGTTCGATGACACTGACAAGAACCCCGTAGTAGTTGAAACCCAGACCCTCAACCATGACTCCATTGTTTTGGGTGACATGGCCTTCATCTCATTCTGACGTCACAAACTTAACACCATTCACAAAACATCTAGCACGAACTCTGTGGCTTTGGGGTCCTCCAGCCAACAAGTGCAACTCCAGGTCTTAAGAAGCAGGAAATTGTTGTTGAATGTGCATCATCTGTAACAATTTTAAGAGCAATGTTGTTACATTATGTAACATAAAAAAACAACATATATTTAATTTATGTAACATCATATATAGAGATATAAGGTACCCAAATAGGGAAATAATCAGAAAAATCTCTCTTGTGTATGGCTTCGTTACGATCCTGCCTTTCCAAATGGGACTTCAAGTACCGCTCGGCTTCGTCTCAATATTAAAGGACAGACCAATGAGCCTCTTTGATCTCAGCATTACTTAATCTTTCAGAATTACTTAACCTGCCATACGGTTGAACATCGTTGGAAACAACTGATAGATTGAATTGATGATTCCCCCACTGTGTCTTCATCATTGAGATATGTATTGTAGTAAGTTACGCACTCAGCCTGAATGTATGCCGCCGTGATCGACCCTTTAGGGAAACGTTTATTTTTGTTCGACTTCTTAAAATCCCCAAGTTGCCTGCAAAACAGATATTTATTCTCTTACAATAAATATTTAAAAAAATATCTTAATTTGAAAGGATGATTAATTAGAAAATGAGTGCATACCTCTCATTTGGATAGTACCAGGTATACTGTACCGGACCAGTAAGTAACACTTGTTCGGGAAGGTGGATCATGAGGTGAATCATGATGTCAAAGAAAGTTGGGGGAAAAATCCTCTCCAGCTTGCACAAGATGTACACAATGTCTTCTTGCAATGACCGAACATCAGACTTTTTAAGCTCTTTAGCGCATATCCTCTGAAAAAACTTTGACAAAGCCATTAACGTGTCAACCACATCACTCTGCAAATACGGTCTAATGACCACGGGAAGAAGACGTTGCAGCAAAACATGACAGTCATGAGTCTTCAATCCAGTAATCTTATTTTCCCCCGTCTTAACACATCAAACGATATTCCCTGCATACTCGTAAGGATACTTAACATATTGAAGCCACTTAAACACTTCCGCCTTCTTCTGAGGAGGGACTGTGTAGCCTGCTTGAGGCATTATGACTTTTTTTTATTTTTTTATTCTCTACTAGCCATAGCTTAGGGCGTATACCCATTTTCTTAAGATCAACATGGGCTTTGGGGGTGTCCTTGTTCTTATCTTTGAGATTCAAAATTGTTCCAAGAACGCTGTCACAAACATTCTTCTCTATGTGCATGACGTCCAAGTTGTGTCTGATTTTCAATGTCGATCAGTAAGGCAATTCAAAGAATACACTTTTGTGTGTCCAATACGTAAACTCATCAGGCGTGGAAGGATTCAAGTCGGTTACTTCTTTACTGGTGCTCAAATATCCATACCAGTGCTCGTTAGGCCTCTCCAAAATCCACTCACCAGACCTCCCTGGGGGTTTCAGATTATGCTCCTTAGTCCCATCAAATGCCTCAGCATCCCACCGCCACTCATGATCCTCATCAAGCCATCTACGAGATCCTAAGAAATAAATTTTGTCGGCGTGGCGACTAGAATTGATGTCATCTAAGCATATCGGGAAAGTCTTATACCCCTTAGTTTGTTGGTCAGACAACATCCCGTAAGCTGGATAATCACTAATGGTAAAAATAACAACTGCTTTCATCATGAATGAAGTTTGACCATGCCTGTCAAAAGTAGGGAGTCCATTTTCCCATAAATCCTGCAGCTCGTCAATTAATGGTCTCATGTACATATCCAAGCACTTTCCTAGAGAATACGGCCCTAAAATCATAAGCGTAAGAAAATTGTACTCCTTCCTCATACACATATTGAGAGGTAGATTGTACGGAAATACTATCACAGGCCAACTTCTATAAGATAAATTCATGTTTCCAGTAGGATTGAATCCGTCTGTTGCAAGTCCGAGTCTGACATTTCGACAGTCTCCAGCAAATTCGGGAAAAGAACGGTCAAAGTGCTTCCAAGCCTCCCTGTCTGCGACGTGTGTGAGATAATCCGGATCTATCCTCTCCTCTCCATGGTGCCTTGCCTGGTGTCATCTCATATACTTGGTCATATGTGAAGACATGTACAGACGCTGTAGACGAGGACCCAACGAGAAGTAACGAAGAACATTCCTAGGAATGGGCAGGTTTTTCTGTTTGGATGAAGTGGAAGCTTTATACCTTGGCTCGTAGCAGTGTGGGCACTCAACTTCATCCTTGTTTTCTTTGTAATAGAAGATGCAGTTATTGACGCAAGCGTCTATCTTCTGGTGATCAAGACCGAGGTCAGCCAACATGATTTTTACCTGGTCGAAATTTTCCGGACAACTGTTACCTTTGGGAAGCACTTCCTTCATAAGTGTAATTTCGTCATCAAAACATACGTTAGTTTTTCCCCGCTTGTTTTTGATCTTCATTTGCTTCATGACGGTACCCAACACAGTATGCTCACTGCCAGGATATAATGAGGTTTGTACTTGCCGTAGAAGTCTATGGTACTTATCATAATCACTGCTGTAGTCAACGTGGGAGACATTAGAGAAGGTGTTGGGGGACGTTGTCATAAACAAAATTTTCCTGATATCCTGAGACGGTGAACGGGAAGACATCGTTTAAGATGTTCATCACAGCAGGGTCCCTGTAACTAGCATTGGAAGATCTTGCCTGCTAATTTTGTTGTGCTTGAATTTCTGCAAGTGTAGGTATTTGAACTTGATTTTTGCCGTGTCATGTCCATGTGGTATAACTAGGACAAATATTATTTAGTGCCAACTGAGAATACATGTCTTCATATGCTACTGGTTTTCGATTGAGACATTTGTTGCACAGACTGTTGGATCATAATTCATAGATAATTTTGTGCCCTAATCCTTGAGAATTACTTGTTCTAAAGTTCATTTTGTTGTCAACTAATCCAATTTCATGTTTTGTAGAAAATATTGACAAGAGAAGAGAAATGGTGAAACTCCGGCGATTTTCCGAGCACCACCACTTTTGGCGGCCCAAGTAGTGGCGCACCACCACTTTTGGTGGTGTCATGTATTTTCCGGTCATCTTCATAGTAGAGGAGGGAAGGAGGAGCAAGAGTTGTTTCATCACAACTAAGTCCAAACCTTCTAGTTCAAATTGAACTAAATCACCTTTCCCTTTTTCCCACTCATCCATCCCTTTTGCCCACAAGTCCATGAATCCCTACAAAATCCATCATGTATTTGTAGGTGAATCACCACATTATCCTACACCTTTTCTCTCCATCATTACCTTTTCTCTTACACCTTCCTTCCCACCACCTTTTGCCTTGTTTTTGGCAAAGTTATGGCCATGTTCACACTCATTCTGGGGAGCAAATCGGATAGGAGAAGAAGAAAAGCTGAATTGGTTTGGCCACTCCCACATTTTTCACTCATCTTTGCTTTATATTTGAAATTTCCCTTCACCTTTTTCTACACAACATCCACCCATCCACCACAGACCTCGATCTCCTTCTCCCAAAATCCAAACCCATCTTCTTCCTCTTCCACTTCCAAACTCTATCTCCTCCATCACCACCACCATTTCTAATCTCAATCCTCCATTAACACCACCACTACTACACCATTTCTCCACTCTCTTTCCTATATCACTTTCTCCATCCACTCCACCTATTCACATAAAGCATAGATCTACCTTCACTACCTTTCATCATCAAGTCTTCAAGAGCAAGAAGGAGAGGGAATCACCACCATCACCACCACCACCAAGACGTGAGCTTGGGGACAAATCGACACACCACTAAGCCAACTCTCTCCCTTAAACTCTAGATCTATTTTGATGTTTGATTTGATTATAGAGTTTGTTTATGTAATCATGAGTGAGTAGTACTTTGTTAGGGTTAGGGTTGAAAGCCCTAACCAATCTTGTATGGATTGATGCTATTTTATGATGTGATGCAATTTTAATTAACATTCCTACATGCTAGTTCAAGAGTTGAATGCATATGCTTAGAATTTACCACTTTGAGTATGTGTGTTTGCCATGACATGATAATGTTTAGAGCTTGGTAACCTTTGAATGTTAAAGCATGAAAGCACACTAGGTGTGCATGTAGGGGTTGTGAATTACAATCACTTAGAGATAAGCTTGGTTGGTTTGCATAGTTTCTTCATCTCCAAACTTTATGCACTTAGGGTAATACATTAGATGCCTAATCGGATTGAAATGCATGACTTAAGTAGTTAAGTACTACACCCCAGAGGGGTTGCTTGATACCACAAAATGAGCATGTCCCTTGTCATACCCGAGAGGGATGCAAGGAGAGAAATTGGTTGATTAGCTTAGCATCATTCATAGTGATTTGCATTAATACTTGCAAGAGAGGTTAGTGGTAGACAATTCAAATCCTAACACCATTCATTAGACCACTAGCTTAGTTTAGAGTAATTTAGTTTACATTTGAGCATTTAGTTTAGTTTAGTTAACTACTTCAAAAACCTAAAATCAAATCACTACTCCATGTTGCGCATACTCACCAGGAGCCTAGACTTTCTTGTGTGTTTAGGTTTGTGATTGTACATTTGCATATTCTAGCTCTCCTAAGGTTAACACCCTAGCTAGTGAAAGGAATCCAATCCTCGTGGGTTCGACAACCTTTCTTAATTCCTATACTATCACTTGTACCCCTTATACTTGAGGGTGGCTTTTTGCCTAACACAGACATATGTGAATAACTTTGTCTGGAGGACTATGTAGACGCACGAACTCAAGAAAATCAAAAAAGCCTCTCATATAAAGAGGGGACCCCTTCCCTAATTGCATCCAGCTCTTTTTCATGTTGTACACTATAATAACAGGAAACAAAAATATAGTTGTTAAAAAATCATGAATAATAAACGGGAAATATAAATATATATACTTACTAGGGAAAATTACCATTTAGTCAAAAACAGGGATTTTAAAGCCCATTTCAATGAAAAAAGTATTGAGTAGCTAGTCCATTCTGATGTTTTAATGCGAAATAACAATTATACCCTTCACATTAATTTCACCCTCTCCCACTCTCCACGAAAATCAAAAACCTCTCTCTCTCTCTCTCTCTCTCTCTCTCTCTCTCTCTCCATCATTCCATCGATCAACGTCGTTCTCTCGTTAAATCTCAGTCGATCGAAATCGCTCTATGGCTCAATCTCAGTTGATTTGTGGTTCAATCTCGGCGTCGCTGTCACGTTCAATCGCTCACACTCGGCGTCACTCTCTGGTTGAATATCGGCGTCGATCTCTACTTCAATCGCTCTCACTCGACCTCGCTCGGAAAATCCATAAAAACAGGTACATTTTGGATTTTATTGAATTTAGGCTTATTTTGGACTTCTCTAGTGATATTGAAGCTTGATTCTCTGATTTATAATGATTAAAGGCCATGAATATGAAAACATGAAAATTCTAGGGTTTCTCTGTTCATAACTGTTACAGATTGAGATTAATGTTGTCTTTCTTGATTTTTGTAAGATTTACTGTGTATAATTGGCATGAAAATGAAAGGAAGATACTGTAATGCAAGTTTACTGACCGCCAGTAGAAATTTAGTTGAGGGGGGGGGCAGTAAACTTCTACTGGGTTTACTAGGGGTGATAAAGTTGTTTATTAGGGTAAGAATGGGTATCTGTTGTGTATAACTGGCATGAAAATGAAAGGGAGGTACTGTAATGCAAGTTTACTGACCCCCAGTAGAAGTTTATTGGAGGGCCGTAAACTTCTACTGTGTTTACAAGGGGCAATAAAGTTGTTTATTAGGTTAAGAATGAGTATCTATTCATCTATTGTGTGTTGTGATCCTGAAATTGAAAGGGAGTTATTGTATTTGTCAGGACCCACCCCGAATTTCACCCTGAAACAAGAGGTAAATCTTGCGGGGTCCACCTTCAAGGAAAATTTACCGAAATTCGGCATAACCTTCCTTAGAAATTGAGAACCCTTACCTGAAAAATCCAACTTAACACTTCTATAAACAAACATCCATCCTCAACATTTGGAGCCTTCCTGCTCCCAAAGTTCATCACATCTACCAATAAATCAATTACTCAACTAAAATAATTCCAGAACCAATAATACTCAAAATTAATTCACTAACTGGTTATCAGAGCATAGGGGAAAGTAACTTAAAAACGTTAGAGTGAGTGGACAAAATAATTTAAATAATTTAACAAATACTCAATTTAAATATTTTCCCACATTTCAAAATTTAAAAACTTAGGTGCACACAATTATTTTGATAAATCATATAACTTAAATCCATAAACCCATAAGAAAGGACAAACCAGCCCTACTGGTTAATCAAATAAACAAATCTCGTAAAAATAGATAAACCAGCCCTGCTGGTTGATCAAATATATATCTGAGAAAAATAAAATAAGGAGAAGAGTTATCACCATGTAAAAGGAGCCTCCCAGGCTCGGGTCGGTGCCTCCCAAGCTATAATAGCGTTCCACGCTAAGCGCTCTACTCACCTATAGTGAGTAGTCGCTAATAATGACTAGCTAACAAATAAATATAAATATCGATCGGTTGTCTCCCAGGCTATAATAGCGTCCCACGCTAAGTGCTCTACTCACCAATGGTGAGTAGCCGCTAATAATGGTTAGCTAACAGTAATCAATATAAACGACCCTATATTATGGTGACTAAAAACATACGAAAACACTTAAATCCATTAATCTTCCCCAAGATCATACGAATGGTACGGTTCCCAACCGTACTTGAAAATCATCATAAGAAATTATAATAAACTCAATGACGTGTCTCACACATCAAAATATTCTCAAAACCATATTATAAGCGAGATTTAATTAACAAGTAAAAATCATAGTTAATATCTCAATCCAAGATACTCGCAAAAACATTATCAAGGTCAAGATCGATATTCCACCAATAATTTCCAAAATTATAAATAGCAAACTATCGAAAATCCCATTTTCAGAAATCTTTTATAAATCTCAAAGTCCACCATTAAAACCATTTTAATGAAATCCGGAATTTATAAAAATATCGAAACTCAAATATCAAATTAACAATCCGAGCTCAAATCCATAAATCTTACCAACAAATAAATCCATGCATCAAACTCAAATAATTTCCAAGATCATTTCATAAGCCGAAGTTATAATATAAGCTCGGAAAATAAAATAATAAATTATAAAATCTTGCATGCTTATTTATTTAAAACCAAAATGTCCACTCACAAATTTAGGCATAAGCCCGGCGATAACCGCATCGCCACTCAAGCGAGGTTCCCTTCGTATCCTGACACAATAAATATGTTTAGAACCAGTCTTCGATTTAGGAAATTAAATGCTTTAACTTAATCATCGAAATCCTCCCAATTAACCCACTAATAAGCTAATTAGATTTTTACCAAACTTCATCTACAACTTCACTTCATCGATTCTAACACTTCAGGACCATAACCAAGAAAATCCAATGGTCGGATTTATTCTATCAACCACTAATTTCTCCAATCTCCGAAAAATTCCAAACCTAACCAAAACTCCTCCAAAAATTCCAAACTTCATACCATTAGACTCTCCTTAATATAACATATTTAAAATCCTGAAAAGCCACCTTACAGCGGCGGCGGCCGACTCTGGCAACCCCCAATGGCTACCCAATTTTAACAACACCTTCCTCTCAACTTCCCAAACAACTTTCATAACTATCACTAAGTCCAATTTCAAGCTTAAACATGTCAATCGAACAAAAACATAATAAAGAACCCCTAGAAATTCAAACCTTCGATTCTCCTTACCTAGCTCGTATTAGGATGTATCCTTTTAGGGTTTTGCTGCTGGGAATGAGAGCTTCAAATTGAGACCAACAGCTCCGGTTATGGTGGCCGGAAAAGAGAATTTTCGGTAAAACACCTCCACGTACAGCCGCTCCTTCTCGGCGTGATTTCTCCCTCACGGCGGCGCAACACGACCAGCCACCTACCTAGACTTGAAGAGGATGTTCCAAGCTTCGATTTGATACCAAGCTTGCCACCTATCTTGGCCGGACGGTGGCGGACGGAGGTGACGAATCCGGCGGGTCGAAACGGGCTCAGGAGAGGGAAGAGAGAAAAGGGAGAGAGAGAGAGAGAGAGGGTTGGGCTTCTCTTACCCGGTCCACATTAAATACCCAACAAAAAAAAAGCCTACTAGAATTTACCTCATTTTACCAAAATAGTAACTTTCGTTTTTAGACCATAACTTTTTCATACGAACTCCATTTTAAACGTG
Source organism: Fragaria iinumae (assembly GCA_009720345.1). Classification (NCBI taxonomy): domain Eukaryota; kingdom Viridiplantae; phylum Streptophyta; class Magnoliopsida; order Rosales; family Rosaceae; genus Fragaria; species Fragaria iinumae. The sequence goes on along the minus strand of CM019117.1, from coordinate 14,401,243 downwards.
CCACGTGTCCACGAACTCTGTTTAACGTCCTTTACAACTTTCATGAAGAAAGTTTTCCCAAATTCCAAAAGGAAGAAAAAGTCAACTTTTGAAGTCTTTAATTGTAAACGGTTACTCAAAACGGTAAAAGCCAAAATAATAACAAAAGTAAATAACCGTAAAATAACTTAAGAACCGGGATGTGACAATTCTCCCCTCCTTATAAAAATTTCGTCCTCGAAATTTCAAATCATAAAAGGGGTTAGAGGTTACTGCATTTCACCTCAAACTCCATTAAGCGCTAAGTTAAATCATCTCATCATCAATGTTCTTCAAACTTTCTTGTATCCCAAAATTACACCCTTTTTACTTATAGGAACAATTAATTGAATTCTTTTCCACTTACTTTGGCACATCATAACTTATCTACCAAACCCGAGGCGAGTGCATATGCTTTAACAAATCTCGAGCTAAGGGTAAACTCACATACCCTGCCAACGTTCCACATGGCACCACTTACACAATACACTTTGCTCCTTGACTTATCTTCCACTAATTGAATGGCTTGCCCGATTATAATTGTTATGATATACAACCCTAAATCACATGGATGACTTTGACTTTCGCCAAGTCAATAGGGCCAATAAACTTCATAATTCACAACACAATCTTACTTTCGTCACCAATTGATCAAAATAAAACTCGATCGTTCGCATCAAATAGGACTTTCACCACCTATATGATTGGCCTCAAATAAGCTTATCGGCGAATATCTCTTTTGTCGCCTAATTATGCTAATGCGATCTATGTTACCAAACCCCTACACTGAATATCTCTTGTATCTCAAATCGTATCCATACCTCAATGACCTCCCAGGTCCTACACAGATCAAGTGGTCCCACCATAATATGATCACGCATGAATACGCATCACAAGAAAAACATTTAACATGACCTGCCACTATTTACCATATATGCCAACGGACTAACAAGCCTTGACTCAAAATATTTCCCGAGTCATCAAGAATCTTTTTCCTTAAAGCTATACCACTAGCCAATCATATTATTATTTCCAACAATTCGCCCCGCGAATTTATCATTACTAACCAATAATAACCGTCGGAATCTCATCCCTCAATAATAAATTCAACAGTCGCCACCAACGATGACTTACAAGCACAAGAAAAATATCACTCTCAAAATCGATCAACATATCCGAAACTGGCACCTCCAAAAATGAGAAAAAATACGATGACTTGACGTATGACAATACCTTAAAAGTTACGAGTATCTCCTCATACGAACCAAGTTCGTTCAAACTTACATGCAGACCAGTCTTTAGGTTATAATACCTATTCCACGAATCAGAAGAGATGAGTTGTTCACTATTTCTACAACAATTCAAGTTGTTTTTACTACAACACACATATGCAATTATCACCTTCACCTCAATAATACCAGTTGGTTGAACGGAGGAGAATCGAAATAGTAAGTCTCACGCGAGTCAACAAAATCTGAGGATCACCATTGGAAATTCACTATTTGACGACTTGCTTCTCAGTTATTATCATGAATACTATCGACCACATATCAACTCAAGTCGATGAACAAGGATTTTCAAGTAACGGCCCTGCCATTACGCATAACGTTAAGAAAAATCGTCGCTGGGATGTACTTCTTCCGCATCATTATGCGTTGCTAAACATACCAAACATCAAAAGAACGTACTTGCGTTTCCTGAGTAAAGCTTTGCCTATGAATTTCTTATTATCCTTAACGAACGTCGAAGTCCCATTAATAAATCGTACCATCTAAGTTACCAATTGAATAACCGTACTACAACTAAAATACAAACTTTGAGTTGACCGAATCAAGTGTTAGCACAGCTGATGTTGGCAGTCTATCATTCAACACTAGGTAGTCCTCTCTTGCTGCCCCCATATGATGCAAAATGATTTCGTTTCTTCTATTTGATTGCTAGATCAGACTAACTTGATCACGCAGGTCCATAGTGTCTAAGGGAGATGAGAGCATAATACTGGAGTCCAACGCTCAAGTCGCTAAAACTACTAGATGCCAAAGATAATTACTCCTCGTAGGATGCTGAAATGTACTAATACGTACCATAACCAGAACGCCTTTCCCCATAAAGATATAACCGATCAGCAATCCTACGTTGACCCGTAACTTGCAAGGGCCGACTCTACAACTCATGTCGAAAATTTACGTATATCAAGAACAAGTCGGTCTTAGAATACTCTGACATATCGACAATACTCATCGATCGTCACGTTGCTCCATGTCTCAAAACGCGCTCTAATGACAAATCACACACTCTACACATAAGCGAGACACTCCGAATCTCCTCGATTCATGTTCAAATCCTTGAGCAACCTAATATTGACGATCGCATGCTCCTTCTCAAGACTGCTCGTCAACCGCATCATCGCCTACGCAATGCTCAAGTGGAAGCATGGGAGTGGTCGAATCCGATAGAGCCTCTACAACCACTTCAAATCTCGACCAGTCAATTTCACTATTGCATTACTCCAATCAGAAGCTACATTCGTGGGATAGACTACCTCAAGATCGACATCTCACTCATTCTCTTAGGAATTATCCGCATCAGCTAATAACAATAGCTAATGCAAAGAACAATTATTTCGAGATCAACAACTCCAATTACACTCCTTTAACTATCCTTGTGTATTGTCATACATACACCACTAATTCAAATTTATCCTAACACTCTTCTCTCCTAACAATCACTCAATCCGAAACCACGATTTCCTAACCAACCACCACTTCGAATTTACAACTTCAACTTTTCTTACATCAATGACTAAGGATATCGAAGATTGAGATTACCTTTAGACAATAGGGGTTCGTCAGTAATCTCCTGTCACAGACAAAAGACTTAAAAGCTGGAGCGAGTCGTTTTCGAACACTATTTGGTCCAAGACTAGCTTGTATCAATTAACCCAAAACAGTGCCACTTAAAATAAATAAGGACACCCATCTACGCTTCTCCAATCAATCTCTACGACTTTAGTCTCCATATTTTGAATTATTCTATAACTCTTTTTTACCTATTAATAAAACTGACACCTACACACAAAAGCCGCACTTTCCTTTTCTCCACTTCATTCCTCAAGTTCAGTCATTTGACCACAAACATATTGCTTAAAACAAAATAAATTCAACATCTCCACGCAACAGTCTCAGATAACAATTAGAATACCCAATGACATCATGACTTAAATTCTTCATCTGTTGTCGTAAAATCAAAGCGACCACAACCATCTCACATCCGCTTCACCATTATATACCAACGCCATTTACACTTACAATCCTTCCAAAATACTCAACATAAATAGGAGAGCAAATCCCAAATTTATAGATACCAGACATAAATCGACCAACAACAATTTCAAAAACCACTTTTCAATACATACAATCCGAAAGAAATGCATAACAGTCCCACATAACACCTCAATTAATCTCCACAACTTATTCGCTCAAGCAATAGCTTTCAGCATTTTATCTCAAAACCAAGCAACACTTACACATTAACACCTTTATGACATCTCTTATTTCAGCACCAATCTTATCTAGAAATTTCTCAATCCTTCATTCACATGCATGTCCTATCTATCCTTAATACCCACAAAAATGCTCAACTTGCCACTCAAATGTAAGCCAACAACAATTTAAATAAGGAATAGAACACTGCAACTTGCCACTCAAATGTAAGCCAACAACAATTTAAATAAGGAATAGAACACTGCAATTACATGTCATTTCCCAACTCATAATTGACCTCAAAACCTCGCAACCACAATAAAGCATGAAGGAAAGGTGCAAATCACTTACCTTTTCATTACTCAGAAAAATAACCAAGATACCCTTTGAGGTCGGCGTGCGGAGGCATAGTCTTGAAGATGTAGATATCTATGGCACAATACTATCAATAAATAAAACAATAACAACTACCTCACATACCTAATAAACACATAGCATCTAATGCATATAATGCTAATGGATCCGCCGCAGTCAGACCATCACTCTATAGACACTAAGTATTACCAAGTATATGAGGTAGTGATAAGAATCGGATAACCTAATGCTCTGACACTAACTGTCAGGACCCACCCCGAATTTCACCCTGAAACAAAAGGTAAATCTTGCGGGGTCCACCTTCAAGGAAAATTTACCGAAATTCGGCATAACCTTCCTTAGAAATGGAGAACCCTTACCTGAAAAATTCAACTTAACACTTCTATAAACAAACATCCATCCTCAACACCTGGAGCCTTCCTGCTCCCAAAGTTCATCACATCTACCAATAAATCAATTACTCAACTAAAATAATTCTACAATCAACAATACTCGAAATTAATTCACTAACTGGTTATCAGAGCATATCTAATAATGAAAGAATAACAATTAAATAAAGATTAAGCGGAAGCAGCCTCTGACTATGCCTCGACTCCATCTATGCTCGACCTCATTTAAACTTAGCCTGCACACTAGGCATTTAAAACCAAATGGCCCAAGAGAAAGTAACTTAAAAACGTTAGAGTAAGTGGACAAAATAATTTAAATAATTTAAATAATTTAACAAATACTCAATTTAAATATTTTCCCACATTTCAAACTTTAAAAACTTAGCTGCACGCAATTATTTTGATAAATCATATAACTTAAATCCATAAACCCATAAGAATGGACAAACCAGCCCCGCTGGTTAATCAAATAAACAAATCTCGTAAAAATAGATAAACCAGCCCTGCTGGTTGATCAAATATATATCTGAGAAGAATAAAATAAGGGGAAGAGTTATCACCATGTAAAAGGAGCCTCCCAGGCTCGGGTCGGTGCCTCCCAAGCTATAATAGCGTTCCACACTAGGCGCTCTACTCACCTATAGTGAGTAGCCGCTAATAATGGCTAGCTAACAAATAAATATAAATATCGATCGGTTGTCTCCCAGGCTATAATAGCGTCCCACGCTAAGCGCTCTACTCACCTATGGTGAGTAGCTGCTAATAATGGTTAGCTAACAGTAATCAATATAAACGACCCTATATTATGGTGACTAAAAACATACGAAAACACTTAAATCCATTAATCTTCCCCAAGATCATACGAATGGTACGGTTCCCAACCGTACTTGAAAATCATCATAAGAAATTATAATAAACTTAATGACGTGTCTCACACGTCAAAATATTCTCAAAACCATATTATAAGCGAGATTTAATTAACAAGTAAAAATCATAGTTAATATCTCAATCCAAAATAATCGCTAAAACATTATCAAGGTCAAGATCGATATTCCACCAATAATTTCCAAAATTATAAATAGCAAACTACCGAAAATCCCATTTTCGGAAATCTTTTATAAATCTCAAAGTCCACCATTAAAACCATTTTAATGAAATCCGGAATTTATAAAAATATCCAAACTCAAATATCAAATTAATAATCCGAGCTCAAATCCGTAAACCTTGACCAACAAATAAATCCATGCATCAAACTCAAATAATTTCCAAGATCATTTCATAAACAGAAGTTATAATATAAGCTCGGAAAATAAAATAATAAATTATAAAATCTTGCATGCTTATTTATTTAAAACCAAAATGTCCACTCACAAATTTAGGCATAAGCCCGACGATAACCGCATCGCCACTCAAGCGAGGTTCCCTTCGTATCCTGGCACAATAAATATGGTTAGAACCACTCTTCGATTTAGGAAATTAAATGCTCTAACTTAATCATCGAAATCCTCCCAATTAACCCACTAATAAGCTAATTAGATTTTTACCAAACTTCATCTACAACTTCACTTCATCGATTCTAACACTTCAGGACCATAACCAAGAAATTCCAATGGTCGGATTTATTCTATCAACCGCCAATTTCTCTAATCTCCGAAAAATTCCAAACCTAACCAAAACTCCTCCAAAAATTCCAAACTTCATACCCTTAGACTCCCCTTAATATAACATATTTAAAACCCTGAAAAGCCACCTTACAGCGGCGGCCGACTCCGGCGACCCCTAATGGCTACCAAATTTTAACAGCACATTCCTCTCAACATCCCAAACAACTTTCATAACTTTCACTAAGTTCAATTTCAAGCTTAAACATGTCAATCAAACAAAAACATAATAAAGAGCCCCTAGAAATTCAAACCTTCGATTCTCCTTACCTAGCTCGTGTTAGGTTGTATCCTTTTAGAATTTTGCTGCTGGGAAGGAGAATTTCAAGTTGAGACCAACAGCTCAGGTTATGGTGGCCGGAAAAGAGAATTTGTTTTTCAGAAAAGATCAATAGGCGGAAAAAGAAAACAAGAGGAGACAGATTCAGGGGAGGAGGAGGAGGAAGAAAAGGGAAGAAAGAAGAAGAAGGAAAAAGGAGGAGAAGGTGACTTGACCAAGATCAAACACGTGCAGCAAAAATACTCACTGACATCATTTTATATGTTAATGTATAGATACAAGGAGAGCATCCCAGAAGAATCATAGGAGTTGATAAACAATACTTGTTTTCGGAGAATAATTGAAGCATTCAGATTGGGCAAGATTGATGAGGATCAAGTGAAGAAGCTTGAATCTGATTTTGAGATACTAATGAGGCACTACAACAGTGACAAGAAAAACTTCATATTTGGGAACAAGGAGATTGAAATTACGGAGCATGATGTGCATTCAATTTTTGGAATAACCAAGGCTCATATGTGGATATCACAATAGAACAAAAATACTGCAAGGGCTCGAAGAAAAGCGCAGATTCTGCTGTATTTGGAAAACAAACAAGAAGAACGATCACCATAAAGGTTATTGATGACACATTAATGGAAGAGCTGAGAAAGATTTAGAAGAAGAAAGGGGATCCAAGGAAGATAGTCTCTTTGGTTATAATGTACCTTATGTCAGCTTTATTCTTTAGCAGAAGCGGGAACCACATTGAATGGAAACTGATATTCAAGTGTGAAGACCTTGAAGGCATCGACAAATACAACTGGTCACATAAGGTATTAGAATTGTTGCACCAAGGACTTCACAAGCACGTAAAGGGGGAGCTAAAAGTTTTGAACGGATGCCTCCTTATATATACTGGTTCCTTGAGAAAACAAAAATAAAGAAGCGGATTCTCGGGAAAGAGAAGGAGACTCCCAGATTTATAAGATGGTCAATACAAGAGATCATCAAAGAAAAGGAGTACTTGAGAAGACCTGAATTGCTAGAGGTAAAAATAATTTTTTATTTATTTTTATAAAACTATTGCATTGTATATTTTGTTTTTCGAAAAACTAAATTAAACTGATTTTTGTCTTATAAATGTAAAAACAGGAACTCATAATAGAAGGTCCATGGATGGATGAGGAGGAAACGAGTTTCGGCAATGATGAGTTGAGGCAAGATGAGAATGGAACACCAAGCTTCAATGATTGGGTAAGTTTGAATGGTCACTAACACCCAGTAAAACTATTGACAATGAAAATGGAACTTGAATTGCAAGTTTACTGACCCCCAGTAGAAGTTTACTAGGGGGCAGTAAACTTCTACTGGGTTTACTATGGGGCTAAAAGTTATTTATTATGGTATATGTTGTGTGTTGTGGCCATGAAATTGAAAGGGAAATACTGAATTGCAAGTTTACTGACCCCAAGTAGAAGTTTACTAGGGGGCAGTAAACTTGTTTATTTGGATATAATTGTTTAACAGTAACGATGTCGTTGTTATAACGTGTATAGGAGCTGCCGGTGGAAGATATGAAGATGAAGCTTACATAACTTGCCAAAGCAAATGAAGAACTGGTGAAGAAAAACACTGAATTGCTCGGCAAGTTAAAGAAAGCGGACAACCAAAATCATTGAGCTAGAGAAAGAAAGGAGGGCAGACAAAAATCAAATCAAGGCTCTTAAGATACAGTTACACAAGGCGGCAAAACATGCTAAGACAAAGCAGATAATATGTGTAACTAAGGAGAAGGAGGAGGAGGAGGATAAGTCAAAGCTGGTTGAAGAGAAAGAATATAACTGCAGAGACAACATGGAAGATCATAGCTGCAGAGAGGAGCAACTAGGAACTGAAGAGGTAAGAGTAGAAATCAGTTTACTGACCCCCAATAAATATTGTATTTTCTTCATTTTTTTTAGGATAACTTGTGTGTTTTATTTTGTGTAGTTATTTGAATAAGCAGAACCAGTTCCGTTGCAAAAGATATTTCCAAAAGACGTTGAACCTGTGATGACCGATGTCGACCTGTCTAAACTAGACAAACTTGTTGCTCAAGCTGTGCAAATGGCCGAAAAAAATGAATGAAGAAACCAGCTTGAAGAATAAAGGACAGCAAGCAGAAGGGGTCAAGAAATATGTCAAGAAAACAAAACAAACTGTGGAGACGCATTCGATTGAAAGAAACGTCAAGTTGTACAAGCGTGTGGCAGAAAAGAGGAAAGAAGAAGAATGAGAGTATGACACCCCTGAAGAGCTAAAGCCAGCAAAAAGAACAAAGAAGGAGAAACAGAAAGTCGAAAATGGTATTGTTATTGATGGAGTGAACTGCAACACTAATACATGGAAGCTCTTGGATGAAAAGGTGGCTAATCACTATAAGAACTGGTTTGATTTGAACAACAAGAAGAATGATGAGTAAGTTTATTCTTCCCTAGTTTATATATAACATTACAATTAGTTCCCTGGTTTGACTTGCTTATGACTTATTTGTGTCTGCACAGTTTTCGGTATTACGATTGTTGTGATGGTATCATTAACATTACCAAAGACGACTTGAAGAGAATAATTCAAGAAGGAGAGATTACATCTAATGTGAGAAAAAATTACTAGTCTTAGTAACCCCAATAAAGTTGATGTTTGAGTAACCTAAGATGTATTCTTTGTTTTAATTTGTGACTTATGTTGTACATGCAGACAATCAGGGTGTACCTCCAAATGTTGAAAGAGGAAGTGGAAAAGAAGAAGGACTCGGTCGGATTCCTAGAAATAGAGGCAGCGGTAAGTAGTCTAACCTGAAATAGCAGCGTGCTGCTGCACCGCAGTTTCCTTCGTTACTTTTTTCAGTTAACACAATCTTACTACTTGCTTTTATAAATACATCGCGCGACGGTGGTACATGAATAAAAATTGAAGGAGTTCCTAGCTGGAGGAGGAAAACAGGGGAAATTCAAATGTAATGAATTGGATATAAAGCTTTCCATTATTAATCCTCTGTGGTCCATCTTCAGTAAGGACCTGGTTTTCATTCTAACATCACGGGGTCAGCCACCACTATACCTTGGTCATGATTAACAAAGATCGATGCTTCTATCACCTTACCTCAATGCTACCGCCAAGGAAAGATTACTCTGCCGACACCAACATCCACTTTCAGAATGCAATGGGAGTAGTGAGTTGTAACTAATTTATTAGGGTAAGAAGTTTACTGGGGGTAGTAAACTTCTCTTAGGTTTTTTTTTACCCGATGATGAGTGCTGAAGAGAAAAGAACAAGAAGATGGATGTTGGACCAAAACATTTAGGGAAAATGACATTCCACTACCATAGACAGTTGCAAAACACATAAAAACCATCTTTCAACATATTTAAACAAATAAGGACATAAGCTCATGCCCACAGTGCATAGTCACACGCCCTGTCAACAATTTTTTATGCAAAATACCTAAAGAACTAATCTTTTCTGAAATATCTACAAAACTGCCACTACCTCAAAATACCCTACCCTAGCCGTCGTTTCTATTTGTCCCACTTCTCTGCCCTTTTCTCTCTCTCTCTGCTCCTTCCATGGCGGCCTTGGCTTTCTATTCGGCCCACGCCTCTTACACCATCTTCGCTCACGCCGACGCCTCCCTCTTCGCCCTCGACATGATCCAAACGACGTCATCTTACAACGAAACGCTCCACCTCCACTTCGTCCCTCTCCGCCTCTCCCTCTTCGACCTCTGATCCATCTCTTCCGGCTCCAACCTCCCCACTCACCTCCCCTACTCCGCCTTCCGCCTCCTCACCACAGACGCCCTCCAAGTCACCGGAGTCGACGTCGCCTTGCCCGGCCTTTTCTACTCTCGCCGCGTCGCCATCCACGGCCTCGCCGGAATCGTCAGCCTCAGCTCTGTCATTTTCGAGTACAGGGAGAGGCTAGGTTTAGGATTTGGAAGTGAAGGTGAGTCAATTGGTTCATTGGGTTCAGAAGGAAGAGCCATCGACACATTGGGTCTATTTGATTTGATTCAATAATGATCATGATTTTGTTTGGGAAACTTGTATTGATTTTAGGCAAATTGGAGTATTTGTTTCAAAAGATTTGATTATCTTTTTTTGGTTTTTTAAGCACAATGGAAGTTATGCACATAAGGTGTTTGATGAAAGTCCTCAATGAGGTTGTTGTTATACAAAACCCTTTTATATGTTGATCATCTAATTGCTACTGGTTTGGTAATCATGATGTGGGAATAAATCCATTTTTGCACATTAGAATAACAATTTATAGACATGATAATGTGATGAAGTTTATATTAATATGTGTTAATTAAGCTATTGTTAATTGATTTCGCTAAATATCTGCTACTGTATTACAACACTAGTTGAGTCACTAAAGGCTTGCTACTACTCTACTGGTAATACCTTGTTACTGCATTTTGGAAATAGTTGCTAGTCTTGCTACCAACTAATTGAGCTACTAAAAACATGCTCCTGCATTTAAAAAAAAAAATAACTGCTACTACATTAGCTGAGTCACTAAAAGTCTGCTACTACATTTACTGGAAATAGCTTTGCTACTGCAATTACTAGAAGTAGTTGCTACTATATCGGCTGAGTCACTGAAAACCTGCTACTATATTTATTGGAAATAGCTGCTACTGCATGTACTGAAAGTAACTGCTACTACACTAGCTGAACCACTAAAAACCTGCTATTATTGTAAGTACTGAAAATAGCTGATAACCTGCTATTACATTTACTGAACTATTGAAAACCTGCTACTGTACTTACTGAAGCTGCTACTACACTAGTTACACCACTAAAACCCTGCTACTACATCTGTTGGAAGTATAGTTTTCCAGCAAAAAGTGCTACTACATTAGTTGAGCCACTATAAACCTGCTACCACTTCTAGTGGGATGTTAACCCCTGCTACTATTTACTAGAATGTTAACCCCTGCTACTACTTCTACTGAGATGTTAACCTCTGCTACTACTTTTACTGGAATGTTAACACCTGCTACTACTTCTACTGGAATGTTAACCCCTGCTACTACTTATACTAAAATTAACTGGTACTACACTAAATTATTGAAAATCTGCTACTGTATTCCATTTACTGAAAAATCTCAAAATGAGAGACTTTTCTCTTCTAAAAGTATATTTAATTAGTGTAGGGTTAGTTTTTCAATTAAATCATGACACATGGCATGTAGAGAAAATATTGTCCTTAATTGTTAAAAACTGTCCTTATTTGTTTAACAACAACATAAGTGGATTTATTTGTGTTTCAAATCCTTTTGAATGATGTATATGTGATTTTCCCAAACATTTATCAAGCAAGATACCAGTTGATTGATGTATTATCCTGCCCGCAGTAAAAGAAAACATCGTAAGTACCTTTAAACTTCTTTTAAACTGTTTTATTGGGGTCAGAAATTACTTGTCTGTTTTATTGGGGTCAAAAATTTAGTAACACTGCTTCTTAATACATTGCAGGTCAGACTGTAGACCATTTTTGCTCCACTTTATAGAGAACCTATGTCATGGGAAAAAAACGACAGAAGATGGTGGTAATTAAATGAGGAAGAAGATGTTGCTAAAGTTCATGGACATCAATATAGAAAAAAGATTAGTGCCACTTTAGATGTAGGATCTTGAAAAATGTGAAAATATGTAGTATTTTGGTAGTGTTGCAACAACATATGAATTATCTTGAATTTCAGTGCCAGAACTTAATTGTTCTTTTATTTTGGTCTATTCCTATGATATTTCTGTCAGTTTTAGTTATCTTTGGTTGTCAGTTTCAATTTTTTTTTGTTACAGGATGGTTATTGGGGGTTAGTAAACTTTGATTGCTCTGTTCAGAAAAATTACTGACCCCCAATAATTTTCCATACTTGAGAGTTTACTAACCCATTATGTCATTAGAAGATGCTTGTTGGTCTATTCCTTTGATCTTTCTGTCAGTTTCAGTTATCTTTGGTTATCAGTTTCAGTTTTTTTGGTTACAGGGTGGTTATTGGGGGTTGCTCTGTTTAGGAAAATTATTGAACCCCAATAATTTTCCATACTTGAGAGTTTACTACCCAATTATGTCATTAGAGGATGCTTGAAATGTATCTAAGTAATAACAATTATCCAGAAACTTTGGTTGCTCTGGTAAGGAAAATTACTGACCCCCAATAATTTTCCACACTTGAACATATATGAGCATAACAAAAACTAGAAGCATTCCAGAGTAAAGAAAAGACCTGGAAAAGTGTAAAACAAACATCCAAGTATCAAACTGGAAGAAAATCAAGGAAGGGATATGTTGTATTAAGTAATACAGAAAATTAAAAAGAATCAAACCGCGCAGGAACTGAAGAGCAAACTAAAGCCCGATCTCTATCCATCGACTAAGAGATTATGATCTAGATCTATTAATATACGTTGTTCATATCGCTTAAGCTTCACCTTATACCCCCGGGTAGGGCCCTAATCCCGTTTGAGAGCACATGACATTATGATTTCGTTTGTTGTTGGGGCGTTTCGAATTCGCATATGTGAGAAAATTTCGGCAGCATCTCCCTACAGTTCCCCAAGTGCACGAATATCTATATCTAGTATGCACTCGAGGAACAATAAAAGAAGATCCTGTCGAAATATATATACCCACGACCGAAAACGAAACGCATCAACAACAAACGGAATCTCAATGTCATATGCTCCCAAACTGTCCAAATATGGGACAATTCGAAAACCATTTTGTTAGACACAATCGTAACATAATAGTTTTAGAACGGGATTTCTAAGGGTAACAATATATTGATGAATGTATAAGAATATTATAATTTTTAATTACATGATTCATTATTTTATTTTTTATCATTTGAATACACAAATGATTTGCATGAAAACGAAAATTTGATAATTAAACATATTATTCACATAATTATTAATCATACATACAAAAGCTAAAGATATATATATATATATATACACACACACTAAAAATTATACACACAAAAGTTAGATATATATATATATATATATATATATATATATATAAACATAATAATATATATACACACATATATAATATTATACGTACAAACATATTATACACACATATCCAGTAATTATATTATCCTCACAAGTAAGCAACATTCCGTCGACCGGCAAAGTCGCCGGAAAGTTCGCCGGAAAATATGCCTAAATGAAGAAACTAGATTAATTAAAATAGTTACATACCAATTAGGAGAGAAGCAGCTCTTGAAGATCGATCAAATTCATGAAGAAAAACTTCCAAAACTAGATTTGGATTGGATGATAAATTCTATGAGGGGGGGGGAGGGGGAAGAAACTATGCCTTTCTTTTGCGTTCTCTTATGGGCAGAAGTTGTATAAATGATGTTTTTACTTAGCCGACCGAATATTCCGTCGCCTAAGACAATAGACGTCGGCAAAAAATTTCGTTTTGCATTGTATCAGGCAATAATGACATTTCTTAGGCGACGGAAAAAATCGTCGGCTAAGAAAGACATATTCGTCGCCCAAGAATTACTTAGCCAATGACACAGCGTTCGTCGCCCTATACCTACTAAGCTGATGGAAAATGGTTCGTCGCCTAAGACATCCTTACCGACGGAAATGTGTCGTCGCCTAGGAAGATCTTAGTCGACGGAGTGTGTCGAAAGTCAGTTTTCGTCGCCTAAGAGTTACTAAGCCGACGAAAGACGATCGACGGAAAATATTTGTCGCCTATGATTTACTAAGTCGACGAAACTTAGACGACAAATGTTGTTTCGTTGCAGAGAAATATCTTAGTCGACGGACGTCGCCACAGTCATTTTTCGTCGCCTAAATAAGTCTTAGGCGACGGTTGTGGTGTCCTATATGACAGTTGTTTTTCTATCGACGAAGATGATCTTAGGCGACGAAAATTTTTTTCCGTCGCCTAAGACGAGATTTCATGTAGTGGCCAGTCGCCTTCATAGTTCAAAGTTCAAACAACCAAATGGTTCTCATTTTCCTCACTGGTTAGATCAGGTGATTCTTCTGTCTTTAATTTGCTTGTTTGTTTTCTTTTTTATTCGTTTGCCTTCTGAGATTGATTGTTGATTTCATTGAGATTGATTGTTGATTTCATTCTTTGATTCTTAGTTTGTTCCAATTCCAAACTCAGATCTGGTTTTTTTTTTTGCCTAAAGATCTGATTTTGATTCGCTCCTCCATTTGGTTTTATTTTAATCATCTGTGCTTCGATCGGTTACTCCTTTTATCTGCATACATAAATGACAAAAACATATCCTTTCCTAATCCTATTAGAAGAACGAGAGGTTCTTCTTTTCCTTCACCTAAATCAATTGGAACTTGATTTCGTAATCCTCGTAAAAGAAGGCTTATTTTCCCAGTTGATGTAGGGTTACAAAGTGTGCGTATATAAAGGATACAAATTTGCTCCCCACCCTTACTTCCCCACCTTCATCCCCACTCATTTAAATGCATGACACATGTCCATTTTTATTAACTCACCTAACCATGGTTAACAATATAAATTATTTATTTAATATAAATTTGAGAGGTAGGGCATTTAGGGTTTAAGGTTTAAGGTTTTAAGGTTTGGGGTTTGGGATTTGGGGTTTAGGGTTTAGGGTTTCAGGTTTAGGGTTTTACTTAACTAGGGTTTAGCTAATTATGATAAAAGAATAAGTCCTAAACCCCAAACCCCAAACCCTAAACCCTAAACCTTAAACCCTAAACCCCAAACCCCAAACCTTAAAACCCTAAACCCTACACCTTAAAACCCAATACCCAATCTTACAAATTTAAATTAAAGAAATAATTTTAGATTTATATTGTTAACCATGGTTAGATGAATTAAAGAAAATAAGACATGTGTCATGCATTTAGATGGGTAGGGATGAAGGTGGGGAAATAAGGTGGGGAAATAAGGTGGGGATCAAATTTGTATCCCGTATATAAATACATCTATTATTTATCTTGACTTTCACTACTTCAAGAATGTCGTCGACGTCAATTCCCGAGAAGCGCTGCTATTTAAGCAAAGTGTTTCAAAGAGATGTAATTGAACCGAGGCCCAGAATGGAGAACCGGTTCTGGTCGATTTCCGACTCCTGAAGATGAGCGTTTGCTATGATGATATAAGACGCATCCACACTGAATGTTCATGGAGTACAGGTGCAACTAACATTCATTTCTCTAATGACAACCTCAATCCAGAATTTTCAGAACTCATAGAATTCATGGCCACCGACCTTTCGATATTAGGGGTACCACAAGAGGAGCACCGAACTATCCTTGACAAACTATACGAGGTGGTTCAGGTGCTCCGCCCGGAGAGGCGCATTGTTGTGTTCGTAACTGAGCTGACTATAAGCTTCTTGGGCAGTTTTTGTGATTTTGATACCCTACTTACATGCAAGGAAGAAAAAATCGATAATATCCCCGATATTTCGGCAATATTTTCATTTTTCTCGTGTAGCAATATATAAATCACTTCCCAATTGGTGGTTATCATCCGATATTTTAGAAATTTCCCAAGATTTCGGCGAAACTAACGAAATCCCCGAAATATCACGATAATATGACAGAGACCCACCTTCAATTTTCCATCCGCCACGTCATAGTGATTGACTTTGACCCGAAATTCACCTAAAATACCCCAACATTGAGAAGCGAGCTAGATTCGAACCTTGCTTGGCTAGTTCCCAGCTTAATGACTTAGCCAACCCTACTATGTTCACAAGTTGTTAATGTATGCATTATTATCTTATATAAACGTGTTTTTTTTTTTTTTTTTACAATTTCTTTTCACATTTTCCTTTTCTATTTTATTTGTTTCAATCTTTTTTTAAATTCAATATATCGTTTATTGTAGTTAATCAGATTTGTAAATATATATATACACACACACACACACTAATTCACCTTATATAGTACTAATGTATTATGTAATATACTTGCTTATAGAGTAAATAATTGATCAAATAAACATGTCATAAAGTTTTACATGGGAGTATGTTTTTATCCATATCGATACTTTCCGAAATTTCTTTCGAAATTTCCATTTTTCAGATGGTCGATATATCCATAATCACCGATATTTTCTTCCTTGTTTACAAGTACAATTCCATTTCCTGTTACTCTTCGATTTGGTGGCGATGATCATCCGGATGAATGGGTCTACGAAATATATGAACTAAATGGTTTTGACTATCATGGTGTCATTGATACTACGGTTTTACAAGAATCGTTTGAAGCTCTTACGCTTAAGTTTATTCCTGCAACTAGATCATCAATTGAAAGTTTGCAGAAAGTGAGATTTGATAGTTTCGAACAAGCCGTTATCAAACAGATATCGGCATGTAGTATATGTAAGGACGAGTTTCCAGAAGACAGTGTTGATCAACTGATCACACCTTGGCCTTGCGCACACCATTTTCATGCTGATTGTATTTCTCAGTGGTTGGAGACAAGTCACTTGTGCCCCTTGTGTCGATATGCCCTGCCAACTGTGAAAGAGGCTGAGCCTTCAAACTCTCAACTGATGCCCAAAAGATGAACAATATCATCTTGGGAAAATATGGCAGTTCAATCTCATCAAAATTTTTCCATGTTCATTTAATTTTCAAGTTGTATTATCAGTCAATGATCATCAAAATTGTTCAATGTTCTATACTCGTATCATTTGTATCAATGTTATGCTGTTTAATAAAGATCATATCACCTTTCTAATCTTTATGCTATAGTAAAAGAGAAAGTTGTGGTTATAACATTTAAGTTTATTATAATCCAAATGCACTTGTTCTGATTTGAAGCGCAACTAACCCCTGTACACCTTGCCTAGTTGCCTATCAGAAGAAGAAAAAAATGAATGAATCTCACATGCATTCTGGGCTGGTGGATAATTCAGTTGTTCATATGTCTTACCCACCTAGAACGTAAATGCAAAACCTTCTGATGTCCAAATTCATTATGGGGACTCATCTTCACCTAAACTGGGGAGGTAACCGGTATAGTTTCCCTGAGAATCCCGTCAACTGAGCTCCCTAGTTGTTGTTGAACTCCCTGTTGACATTGGTTATATGAAAACCTCTATGGTGGGTGGATCAGATAAAAAAACTTGTAGTTAAACTAAATCACTTTGAAGTTCACTTAATTGTTAAGCAAACGAGTTTGGATGGTGTAGTCGGTTATAACGCTAGTATCACACACTAGAGGTCCCCGGTTCGAACCTGGGTTTTTTTATTTTAGTTTACACCTTTAGTGGTTCACTTCGTTTCTTTTATTATTTATAAGAATTAAAATGCTTCGTTTCATGGTGACACAAATTCACTTCAGCTGTAACCACCGATATCGGAGCATATATATGCCTGAAACTCTGAAAGTGGATCGGAGTTGGGGCGTTGGAGTTTTTGTGAGAACAACGTACACAACAGTAGAACTGCATGTAGAAGTTCATTAATAATCATATAGTAGTAGTACGATGTTCCTGTACTATAGCTAGTACGTGGTTCCTAACTATAGCTAGTTCATATGTATACTTGAAATCATGTATGTACGGATGTTTCAGCTAGCTTGATCATGTCTGTGTGTGTGAAGATCTATGATTTGGTAATAGCTGTATTGACTTTGTATGAATGTTACATCCATGATGTTAGGTTATGTGTGAAGTTTCAAGATTAGAACCATGTATTTTTTGTTTTATCAGGTAAATAACTCAAATATTACAATTTTGTGAGTCGAACTCATAATCGCACACTTACTCAAAATAGACTATGCCGCTAGACCAAATGGTACTGAGTGGTTAGAACTTTGTATTGCATATGTTTTTTATATCGATAATAAGATTCTTTTAAAAAAAAAAAAAATTGTTTTGTGGAAGATCACAAACATATCATGGAAGATCAAATTGTGCATGTACCCATTTGGAAGATCACATGACATGCTCTATTAGTTGACCCCATGTACACCAACATATCGAATTCTATGGATCACTAGGAATCCCCAAATCATGCATTAATCTCATGGAAGCAAAGCAAAGCTAGAAAGCAGAAGCTGATCATACGCATATGCATGGAATCAATATTCTTAAATGATGGGGGATTGCATGCTCAACAAGGTATTGTAGTCGTGCGGATCCAACCAAATTTACTATATATCTATTGCTTGATCACTGTTCATAAGCACTGTTCATGAACAGTAAAAACAGTGACGGGCTCGGGCTGATTTCTAACTTCTTTGGGCCTCTATGTTGGGCTTTTTTTTTTTGGTCGGTGGAGGTTGAGAGTGAATGTGGGAGAGAGAATCGTTCCCTTCCTCTGTTTCTCTTCTATTATTTAACATTTAACATATATCTATTGGTTGTCAGGGGTAATTACTGTTCACTAATGACAGTAAAAAGACGGTTTTTACCCTTGAATTGTCTCCATCGCCGGAAATTCTCTAGGCTCTTCTCGGTTTCTCGCTTTCTCTCGATTTATCTGGGATGAATTGCTCTTCTCACTTTCTCTCACCCAACATCTCTCTCTCTTTCTACTGATCCTTTGCTCTCTCGAATCTCCGAAATCCGCCTCACTTTTCCTCTCTCCCCCGATCTGTGTTCTCTCTCAATTGTGTTGATTGAATTGCAGCGGGATTGGGCATTCATGTTGCGATTAAGCCAACGTATCGGATCACTTCTCCGGTAAGCTTTGAAGTTTCGATTTCATTTTGTTCTAGGAAATTTGTGTGCATAAATTCAATTGCTGTTCATGATTGAATAGATTAGTAATGAAGAAATTTCGTTACTTTGAGGTGTGGTTACTTGAGATGTCTGATATGATTTGGTTGGTGTTTGTTTTAGCCTCAATTGTTGACGCAAGTCGGAGACATTCCTCGAAGCAATTTCCAATTTCACTTTGATTTCGAGAGGAAAGTCTTGGCCGAAGCAGAGATTGCCGATCAAGGTCAAGAACAACAAGCATCTGGTATGTTTATGTAGCAGCAAAATTCACCTTTCATACCAATTTCCCAGATCTCTGACTTTAACAGTAATTTGATGATAAGCAATTTCAAACCTTAACTAAGGTTTTGAAGCTGGGTATTTGGATTTGATATTTTCTTCGTTCCAGTGCTATGTATTGCTATTTTGCTGTGGTTACGGTCTTATTTTCTCAGCTACACATATTTTCGGTCATATGGTATTTTGATTGTTGTGAAAAGATAACTATAGAGTTCAAGTTCCAATTTTCTGTGTTTGGAATTGATTACAGCCTACTGAGTTAAATTGGGTTGTTAGTTGGGTTGTTTCATACTGTTAATGTCTGAGATGAAATAGTTAATTTTTGGTATGTTGATAGGTATCAGCCCATGTGTTGGTTCTCCTTTCAATTTCCCCAGTTAATTGATTTAATGGATCTTTACTTTCTATGTTTGCAGGTAGAAATAGTTATGTAATTGGGAGTTATATATTGGAGTAGGTGAGTCTATCTTAAACTGATCTTCATCTTCATTATTTATCTGTGTTTTTGCTTTTATTTATTGTGTTTTGTATGAGTTGGGATGGCAGTTGATGCATATTGTCAACTACTTGCATATAGTTGTAAATGCTCACCTTTACTTCATCACACAGACCTCCCCTTCTCACTCCTTGCATATAGTCTTTCTTCTTGCTTTTAGTTTCACACCAACAATTTGATATTATGGTTTACGGTTGGTAATAATATGTGACTATTTGATGTAGTTTAGATTGCTGTTGCAGGTTGTCCATAGCATAGTCGGACGTGTATTGTTCGGCATAGAGGAAGAAGAGGAAGTCTGAATTTGGGAAAAAATTGGAGCTGGGAAAGCAAATACGAGGTCCAGGTTAGTACTATTATATTTGAATGCTAAAAGTCAATGCTTTCATTTTTGAATGTCATTAGCTGCTAATCAAATTAGGAAGTCAAGTATCCAGACTTCTTTGCCTACTGATAAGTTTTAATCAATATTGATTACTTGGAATACTTCATTAGTTTTTTTGATGAAATATGCAAGATGCATTTAAAGATATGAATAGTAAATACCTTTTGATAGGATGCATATCAGCATTGAATTTTCAACTTGCCTGTGGTCTTGATGTTTAGTATTTTCGTCTCAGTTTTTGCAATCTACTTCTTTCATTTGCACAGGGTATCAAATGCCATAGTCAGTATGAGCAAGAGGACACAAAAGCATGGGTAAGTTTCTGATTTTTGAAAGCATTGGTGAGCATTGGACTAAAAAGCATCTATTCCTTTCACTTGATCTGTTGCTGTTTTTTTTTTTTTTTTTTTTTTTTTTTTTTTTTTTTTTTTTTTTGCATGTATACTCTACTATACATTGTGGTTACAGCTAGAGAAGACTTCTAGAACAGTCAAAGAACAACTTGCGGTTATAGCTCTAGCACTGAACAGTTGTGAAAAGAGAAATAAGAGTGTAACAAAGTTTCTGATGCACAATCACATATTGAAAACATTTGTGACAAAATTGCTGGGGACCTTTCTCTCCCGCTGTTGATGAGTCCAATCTGTCCATGAAAAAATTAAATGGATACCAATCCCAACTTCTAGATTAAAAGTCTGTCATAATCCATGAACTTTAAAATTTATTCTACCATAGTTACACCAGTGATGTGTGTCTCCTTGGTATTAAATCATGAAAGGAGTTAAGATTACACCTGAGAACAAAATAAACGAAATGGGGCAAAATGACTGTACTGAAATGAACTTTCCTTTATTACATAAGATATATTAATTGTGAGTTTTGAGGTAAGCTTTTCTGCTGTGTAGATGGGAGGGTAATGTTAGCAATGTTAATGGTGGAACATGATTTGTATTTCCTTTCTAATAGAAATTGAATTTTGATAGCTTCATGAAACGTTTTTCTATATTCGCCAGGGCGGCAATCATAAGGCAGCACAATGACGAAATTGTGATGAGTGCTAGGAGAACCAAAAAGTTACATTATTTCCTCTGGAACCTAAATCGGGTTTGTGTTTGTTTTTTTTTTTTTCCTTCTTCTAACAAAGTAGTTCTTTGCTAGACCACTGTATAAATGCTTTCATCTTTTTCCCATTTTGATTAAATTGGTTTATATTCATTTGTAGTATCCACAATAGGTGAAGTCGACCTCCAACGTTTTGTCCAAAATTCCAATAAAGAAACAGAATTTCATTGCAAGTAAAAAAGATGAATTACTGCTTCCTCAATTCCCTACCTGCATGTTAAGGATTTTGTGTAATAAACAAGTTAATATGTTTACTTTCATATGTAACCATGATTTGATATGGTTGGTAGTTAATAGAACATGAAAATGTTTATCATAATGTTCTTATTTTTTTCATACATTTTATTATGTTCCTATTTTTCTCAGTAAGTGACTTATGTGTTTTCTATTTCAGGTGTCAAAACTTAGTTTTGATCCAAAGAAGGTACGGAAGAAGCTTCTTTTTACAGGGACTAGATATCGTCACCAGACGTTGCTGACTTCTTTTAAGGCAGACTTACCGGGTTCAAGGGTTGTAACTGGAGATGAACTTGATTCGACAATACATCAAAATGCAATTATGCAGTGACGTATATCAATTAGTTGAAACAGATGAAACAAGAGCATCACAGCATGCTGCAGCTGTAAACCTACCAATACAATTTTACTATCAATTTCAACAAAAATTGATGACTAATGTAACATTTCTTGACAAATAGAAAGAAAACAACCTGCTTCAATACCAAAAGTACAGCTATATTTCTAAACTGATTGGGGTTTTGAATGAATGAATATATTTGCAACATCTATAGTCTTCAAAATTTGAAGAAAGCTCAATATTTATTTTTCTACTTGGTACTTTTATAGTCTTGCTCCTGATTGAATTCTCTCTTATTCATGGAAATGATAGTCTAAAGACTGAGTAGAATGTTCTATCGAGTATCGACAAGGATAAATACCCGCAGCAAAGCGCGGGTGAACTTTCTAGTGATATATATATATATATATATATATATCATTCTTCGGTATAAACCTAGCGAAAAGCCGAAAACAAAAAAAACAAATCTTCTAGGGTGCGTTTGTTTTGCAGGATATAAGGACTGGATTGGCAAAAATACATCCATTCTGATCGATTGATCTGTTTGTGCTTGGAGAGTTGGATATGTTGCTGCTGGAAATTGTGTATCTTGTCAGACCCGGATAACAAATCTTGTTGAAGAGGTAGGATACAAATTATCCACCCAGACTTTGAGACCCAACCAAACCCACGTGCTTGACTTTCTCTTCAAGTTCAAACCATATCCACGTCCCGTATTTTATATACATATTATCCTCCTCGTAAATATCTATATACATATCTACTGAAAACCTCATTTTCGGTAACTCTCCAAAATAATGAAAATTGTCAATTATAAAAGAAACAATAACCATATGACTCCACCGAAAATCAAGAAAGATCGCCAAATTAAAATGACATCACATGCTCTAATAAAAACAATTGTTCCACACTAACTCAATGCATGCATATTATTTAAAACAAACGTCCACTCACAATTTTAGGCATAAGCCCGACGAAATCCAATTCGCCACTCAAGTGAGGTCTCCAATAATCTTGACATAATAATCATGCTTAGGACCAAACTTCAATTTCAGAAAAAATAATACTTAAATATATAACCCAAAACTCTTCCGCCTAACCCACTACCCTTTCTAGAGTTAAGCTTATCGAATTCACATGAAACTCCAATCACGGCCTCATTTCATTTATTTCAACATTTTAAAACAATAATAAGGGAAATCCAAGGGTCAGATCCTACCCCATTAACTGCCAAATTCATCAATCTTTGAAAAATTCCAAACCTAATCAAAACTCCTCCAAAAATTCCAAACTTTACAACAATAGACTCCCCTTAATACAACAAATTAAAAACCCTGAAAAACCACTTCACAGTGGAGGCGTCGCCGTCTGCTCCGCCGGCAGCGGCGGCCGGCGGACGACTCCGGCGACCTCTGATGCCTACCAAAATTTAACAGCATCTTCCTCTCAACTTGCTCTACAACTTTCCTAACCAGCACAAAGTTCAATTTCAAGCTTAACTAGGTCAATCGAACCAAAACACACAATAAAACCCTAGATATTCAACTCGACGATTCACCTTACCTAGTCCAAGGGACAGTGAATCCATTTAAGGGATTGAAGCACAGGAGCAGAGCTTTCTATTGAGCCAAGCAGCTCTGGCTATGGCGGCCGGAGGAGGGAGTTCTGGCGACGGAGCACTACGGGGCAGTCGGAGCTTCCGGGTGCGATTTCTCTCTCACGGCGACGCTAGAGAGGCTGCCACCAGTCCAAGAAGGAATCTGGGTCGATGGCCGACCGATTGGGACCGGTGCGGCGGTCTGCGGTGGCCGGACGACGGCGGACCAAGCTCGGGAAATTCCGACAGAGAGAGGGCTCGGGGAGAAGAGAGAGAATAAGAAGTTGGGCTTTTTGACTTCAAATTGACCCGGTCCACACCTATAAATAAAACAACCCAAAAATATACCTTAATAAAAATTACCCTTTTTTACTTAAAGTTTACCTTTTTTACCGTCGTCAAATTTTCCTCCTACGAATAATTTCTCCGAAATAATCTTCCCTCAAAACACCTCTAGGGACTTTTGAAACTATAAACTCATTGACGAAGACGGTAAAAGTCTTATTAATATCAAACTAGTAAATATAGTCAAAATTTAAGAGTCGGGATGTGACAACACAACTCTGGCCAAATTTCCTGGGAGGACTGAAACCTGAGATTCGTCATGATGTACAAGTCATGGAAGCAAGCACAAAGACTGGCGCAGCGATTCAAAGCAAACTTAAATGATTCTCGGCTACACAGACTTTCTCGACCATCAAGTGCTTGGTCTTCCTCCTCAAAACAAAATGTTGTAGGTTCTCAAAATCCCTCCATCAACGAAGAGCGTGAACGAAGAGCTCAAGTCTTTGTTTTCACTGCGATAAAAAATGGTCAAGGAATCATACCTGCAAGAAACCCATGATAGCTATCTTAGAATCACTGGATACAGTAGATGAAGAAGAATCAGAGGTTGATGCGCAATAAGACTCAAATGAAGAAACAAACCAAGATTTTCCCTTACATGCTATTACGAATTCCACAGCGGGTGAGATGATGCGGTTTAAGGGAAAAATTAAGGGAGTAACAGTGGATGTCTTTGTTAATTGTGGGTCAGCCATCAATCTGTTGAATCCAAAAGTAGCTGCAAAATTGGGTTTACAGGTTGTACCTGCAGAACCTCTGAAATTCACATCAGTGACTTGGCATCCAGTTTCAATATTGAGTCAGGCAATTGACGTACCTATGGAGATTCAAGGATATGAGTTTAAGAGTTCGTTTCGCTTACTTGATGTTCCAAATTGTGATCTCCTCTTGGGTGCTCCTTGGCTTGAGACGTTGGAGATGATGGGGTGGCACTTCTTGGAAAAAATGATGATTTTTCAGCAGAGTGGTCGCTGCCATGTTTTAAAGGGAATACGGCGTCGTCCTGAACAATACATCGATGGTTCGCTGATGACCTTAATGTCCCTTGCACAATTGGATGAGGATGTTATACCACAAGGCACAACTGAAGAGAGCAGTACAATACAGGACCCGCAAGTGCAACAGTTAATAGAGAAGTTTCAAGGGTTGTTTGTAGTACCAAAAGAATTACCTCCAGTTAGATCGGTTGATCATCGTATCCCTCTGAAGCCTAATACAGGTCCAGTCAATGTTCGACCTTATCGTTATCCACATTCACAAAAATCAGAGTTGGAGTCACAGGTCAATGAAATGCTTTCTACCGGCCTCATTCGTCCAAGTCAGAGTCCGTTTTCTTCTCCGGTTCTTTTGGTTCGAAAGAAAGAAGGGACATGGCGATTCTGTGTTGATTATCGTAGTCTCAACGACGCCACAATTAAGGACCGATTTCCTATTCCGGTGGTGGATGAACTCTTGGACGAACTTCATGGTACAAAGTATTTTTCCAAATTGGATTTGCGTGCTGGTTATCATCAGATCCGGATGTATGAAGAAGATATTCACAAGACGGCTTTTCGCACACATGAAGGCCATTATGAATTTGTGGTTATGCTGTTCGGTCTATCGAATGCGCCTTCAACTTTTCAAGCACTTATGAATCACATATTCCGCTCCATTGAACGGAAGCATGTTCTTGTGTTCTTCAATGATATTTTGGCGTATAGCCCTGATTTGCCTTCTCATTTATCTCACCTGGAGGAAGTTTTCAAGTTATTGGAGAACAATGCATTGAAGGTTAAAATTTCAAAATGTAAATTTGCTGCTCAATTTGTACAATACCTGGGCCACATTATCTCTGAGGAAGGTGTCACAATGGATCAGGAGAAAGTATTATGCTTGAAAGAATGGCCAAAACCAACTACAATAAAAGGATTGCACGGCTTCTTGGGATTAGCCGGGTATTATAGAAGGTTTGTACGAGGATTTGGTCAAATTGCTCAGACTTTAAATGCAATGTTGAAGCATGACAACTTCAAGTGGACTCCTTTAGCAGAACAAGCTTTTGAGAAGTTGAAAGATGTCGTGACTTCTGCTCCTGTGTTGGCTATGCCAAATTTTCAGGAACCTTTTTTCTTGGAGACGGATGCTAGTGGTGTCGGCATTGGCGCAGTCCTGTCACAAAACAAACATCCAGTGGCCTATTTGAGTAAAACTCTTTCTCCTAAAAATCAAGCTTTATCTGTTTATGATAAGGAGATGATGGCTATCCTATATGCAGTGGAAAAGTGGTGTCCTTATCTTTTGGGGAGTAAGTTTACCATTATCACTGATCATTGTACCTTGAAGCATTTATTGGATCAATGCATTTCAACTCCTTCTCAACATAAATGGGTTGCAAAATTACTTGGTTATGATTATACCATTGAGTATAGGCCGGGATTGTTAAACACAGTACCTGATGCTTTGTCAAGGCAGTCTTAACTATTGGCGTTGTAGTCCGTCTCTGCTCTGGTCTTTGGCAGTTTGAACCTCATTAGACAAGCTTGTGACCGAGATCCTGAGGCACAAAAAATAATTCAAGGAATTCAAGATGACACTTGTACTCGGAAAGGCTTTTCCATATTACATGGCAGATTGTTGTATAAGGGTAGAATGTTTGTACCTGCGACATCGGACTGGCGAGCAAAAGTTCTCCATGAGTTTCATCCCTCTTTGGAAGTAAGGCATTCCGGATATCTGCGTACTTTGGTGCGTCTTTCCAGAAACTTTAAGTGGTCGGGAATGCGTAAAGATGTGAAGATTTACATTGCAAGTTGTGATATGTGCCAAAGACACAACCATGGAGCAATAAATCCTCCTGGTTTGCTTCAGCCATTACCTATTCCAGAAGAGGTGTTTTGTGATTTGTCAATGGACTTTGTCGAAGGCCTTCCTTCTTCAAACGGTATGAATTCCATCCTTGTTGTTGTTGATCGTCTTTCCAAGTATGGTCATTTCATTCCAATTGTTCATCCCTACACTGCTTCCCAAATTGCTGCTGTGTTTGTCAAAGAGGTGTTTCGATTGCATGGAATCCCCCGTTCGATTGTCTCTGATCGTGATCCTATCTTCATAAGTCATTTCTGGACATCCTTTCTCAAGTTGCAAGGAAGTACTCTTTGTCGCAGCTCTGCGTATCATCCATCCGACGGTTAGACAGAAGTTTTTAATCGAACTTTGGAGCACTGCCTTCGATGTTTTGTTGCGGACAAGCCTGCATCTTGGGGTGAATTGATTCATTGGGCGGAGTGGTGGTATAATACCACGTTTCACTCCACCATCAAAATGACTCCCTTTGAAGCCTTGTACGGCCGTCCTCCTCCATCTATACAACGGTACTTTCCTGGTTCAACTACTGTCCAAGCCGTTGACGCTGCTCTTCGTTCTAGAGACGAGCTCCTGCGGTCATTGAAACACAACATGTATTTGGCTCAAAATCGTATGACAAACAAGCAAAGTTCTTTGTCGAAGCGTACTTCTCATAAGCTGGCTCCAAAATATTTTGGACCATTTCGTGTGTTGGAATGAATTGGCTCCGTCGCCTATCGGTTGGATTTGCCACCTTCTTCAAAGGTTCATCCGGTGTTCCATGTTTCTTTACTGAAGTTAAGGATTGGTAACTTTGTTCCGGCATTACAGATTTTGCCACCTGTGGATAAGCATGGTTGTTTTACATGGAATCCATTCAAAGTTTTAGATATGGTTGTGTTTACCAAAAAGGGCAAATCAGAAACTTACTGGCTTTTTCAATGGACAGGGATGCCTGAGGAAGATGCGACTTGGGAACCTGCTACAGCTATTATGGCTCGGTTTCCTCAGTTCGGCAACGGAGGACGGCTTGCCTCTCAAGGGGACGGTATTGATGCGATGCGGTAGCTGCATATCTCTTATTCTGTTGTACTTCCCCTATTCTATCTTAGTTCCTTGTTTGTAGTAGATTTGGGTCATTAAGCCCAGTATGTATCAGGTCTAGGGCTGCCACTCGGTCGGTTCGAATCGGTAATGGGCGTTACCAACTTCAAAACTAAAGCTTTCGGTAATGAAATATGACTTTCAATTACCAAACCAAAAACTTCGGTATGAGATAAATCTTACCAACTTCGGATGTCGGTTTTTCGGTATTACCAAACTTCATAACAAATATATTTTCAAAATATAACAAAACAATACAAAACTATAAAATTTAAATATCACTTGAGTTTCTAGAGTCTGATAATACATATACAAAAGATAATCATTTCAGTACACATTATCGAGTATGGTTTAATTTTCCACCGAAATAGTCAGGATGTAAATGTTTCCAAATTTTTATATGAACAAGTTATGTGTCATCTATGTGAAAGTATGTGTGTGGAAGAGTCAACCAAAATAAGTCACATAAGGGCAGTAAAAGCTTTTTCGTGTAATAAGTGACGTTAAATTATGGTTGACCGCTTTGATCAAGACCTGAGCATTATTGAGTACAATTGAATTTTCTATCATAATTGTATTATACTATAATGATCACATCAGACGGTCGAATTTTAATTTTGTGAATTGTAATCATTGGAACCACAACATGCCTGATAATGTGGTATAACTTATTTAGTAAGTTATATGCATATGTACATCTTTGTGAACCAACTACAAAGAGGAAGCAAAATTTTCAAAAACCTTGTGAACTATGATGTGATCAATATAGTGAAATACGACTATGGTAGAAAAATTAGGTATTTTTGATAATGTTTTGACCTTGATCAAGACGGCTAACCCTATTTACGCTTGTGCTTCCAATAGGGAGCCCTATCATCAAGAGAGGTAAAAACATTCCTAAATTTTTACATGGGCGGTTACATGTCATCTAAGTGGGTTTGTCTATGTGTGTGTGTGATGAATCAACTAAGACGGGTAGGTAAGAGCGTTTTTATATAACAAGTAATATTGAATTAAAGTTGATCGCTTTAATTGAGACCCGAATGCTACCAAGTATAGTTGAATTTTTCTATTCATTGTCTTGTTTTTTACTAAATGGTATATACAATTGAAAACATGAGATAAAATTATTAGTCTGTGTGTTTTTAGAAATATAAGTCTTTAAATAATTAGAATTTCGGTAAATTCGGTATTTACCAAAAACCAAACCAACTTTTTCGGTATTTCTCGGTTTCGGTTTTTTTGATTTCGATTACCAAAATTCGGTTTACCAAATCATAAATTTTCGGTCGGTTTTCGATCGGTTTGGTATTTACCAAACCAAGTGGCAGCCCTAATCAGGTCCATCTGACCCAATAGTAGGAGTAGTTATCAAAAACAGTTAGCTTTCTCTGGATATATATATATATATATATCTTTATTCTGTAAACCGTATGGGTATGAATGAAGAAACCATCTTAGTAGTTTATCTTTCTCTTTGTATTTAGATCTTGTTCCCATCAAACTTCTCAGTTGAGTTTTTTTTTAAGTTATCAAGTCCAACTCCACTCTTCTATCTGTTGCGCCAAACACTAGGTAGGATTAAAACTTTCCAAATTCAATCTGTTTCCAATCAAATCCATGTCAGGGTTGGATACTAATCCATTCAGTCCGTGGCAGGTGAGAATGATCGCTCCCTTGATTTGTTTGGAGTTTCCTTCTTTTCACTTCGTGAGGCACGCTTGTCTTCACTTCGCGAGGCACGCTGGTCCGCGAGATTTGCCAAGGTGATGATTGGTTCGCTAGGCTTGGAAGGCAGAGCCACGAATGTTGTGGGTTGATTCCTCGCCATGCTACGGGTGACATGACCAGAGGGCTCGCTGCTTGACCTCGAGGTCGTTGGTTTAGATTTCTTCGTCGAGATGGCTTGGATGCTCTTGGAGGCCATTACCTCGAACAGATTTGAACTTTCTTGCTGAGAAGGAGATGAGAGGCAAAGTTGTCCCACTGGGCGTGCCAATTTTGTAAACACAAAAATATCTGCAAGAAATAACAGAACAACACGTGTACAAAGAATAATTTAATTTAATCAATGCGAATGCGGGTTACAATCTTTGTGAACTCCTCTGATTCTATCTCCGAATATAGGTTTAACTCAAGGGTGACAAGCACTTGTTCTTGAGGGTTTACGCGGATTGATCACGTAACGAGTATTTGAGATTTGGATTTGGGTTTAGTGAAGAACTGGCTATTTGGGGAGCTTGATAGTTCTTCAAGGGTTTTGGATTTGGATTTGGTGAAGAACTGGCTGTTTAGGGAGCTTGATAGTTCTTCAAGGGTTTAGGGGAGACTTCTGAGCTCGCGGAGGGATTTCTCTCTCTCTAGTTCGCTGCCTTGTTTATGCTCCTTCCTCTTGGTATGAGAGGGGATATTTATAGTGTTAGCATGTCTCCACTTAAGGCATGTAATGAAGATTCTGAATCAATAATATTTCCTTAATCGAATCAATGAATCTTGACTGATTGATTTACTTGCCGATTTCAACATAATCAAATCAATCAAATCTTAAGATTTAGATATGCTCAGATCGCTTTGGATTAAATGTCTCGTTTTGATCAAGATCCTTAGTAAGGGGCGAGCCATCCCGCGGATATGGAAGGTATCTCACGAGGCACCTTGATTTCCAAGCAACCGGTGATTTCTGGTCTCACTTCGCGGACGACTTATCTTGGACGTACATCCCCGCATGCATGCGAACTCTGTCGTCTAGCTCCTTCGTGAGGTTCCCCCTTACGCGGGGCCATCTTGCCTTGCCTTTATGTTAATCTACGCGCGCGGAGCCATCTCGCCTCGCCTTCACGTAAACCTACGCGCGCGGAGCCATCTCGGCTCACCTTCATGTAAATCTACGCGCGCGGAGCCATCTCGCCTCGCCTTCAAGTAAATCTACGCGCACGGAGCCATCTCGCCTCGCCTCTGTTTACTTCTACGCGAAGTCCAGTTCGCCCCGCGAAGTCCAGTTCGCCCCGCGAAGTCCAGTTCGCCCCGCGAAGTCCAGTTCGCCCCGCGAAGTCCAGTTCGCCTCGCGAACTCTACTATCTAGCTCGTCTGACCGCTGGCGAATCATCACCCATTAATTTAATTTAATTGACATCTGATCATCAATCGACACTTGATGATTGACTTCAATCGGGATTTAAGGTTTTGTTGTCGGCCGACCATTTCCACGTTGCCACGTGTTATTTCCGACGGCTTTCAAATTTTGTTGACTTACGAGCCACGTATTTGTTTGGATTATTTAACGACTATTATTATCGTTAAATTTTATATGTCTACAAATGCCCCCACTTCAAGGTGCGTCGTAGCCATGCTGTCGTTATGTGCCAGAGGCGCGACTTGAAGTCTATGTTAATGGGTTAATTTTGTGGGAGTTCCTGAATCGATAGGGATTCCTAATTTTGTAAGGATTCCCTATTTTCTTGTAGAGGTTCCTTGAATTTATAGGATATCCAATTTTTGTAGGGATTCCTTAATTCGCAAGGAATCCTACGAATTTG
This sequence comes from Fragaria iinumae, assembly GCA_009720345.1. Classification (NCBI taxonomy): domain Eukaryota; kingdom Viridiplantae; phylum Streptophyta; class Magnoliopsida; order Rosales; family Rosaceae; genus Fragaria; species Fragaria iinumae. The sequence goes on along the minus strand of CM019117.1, from coordinate 14,370,033 downwards.
ATTTGGTAAAGCTTCCAAGTAGTGGTCGGAAACCTTTGATGTATTCCTTTCTTGATTTGCTTGATTCTCCATACTTTTCCAGTTTCAATAAGGAACGACTGCACTATAAATTATAGCTTCTGGTTTAACATTCTTCATCACAAAATTACAATCATCTCGCTGCGAGATCAGCATCACACTTCTCTTTTTTTTTTACTCCTTTTGATTTGATTTTTATGGCGCAGAGTTATATAATTAGCTGACTCTTTTTTTTAATCTTGTATGTGTAGGTCGCGAGGTATTTCTAAGTTATCCATCTTCAGTAATGGCATAAACTTTACTCGGCGAGGCGCAGCTGAATCTTAAGGCAGCGAGGCGCAGCAGAAGTTTAAGGCCGCGAGGCGCACTCCTTTCAACGAATCAATTCCTTGTGTAGACGTACACCACTTCGCATGGCATTTTTCAAGAGTTTCAAGAAAGGCACAATCACTATCCTTAAGGACGTCAACAATGTTCAAAGCGATGGCACCACCTTATATACCTATCCTTCATTGACTGGGTCGTGCGCCCTCAAGTCTCCCTCTTACGATGGTTCAGGTCATATTCCTCGGTGGACTTTCCAACAATCACGTCAGCTGGCCACCTTTCAATCAGCCAAATCCACCAGCGAGAAGCGAAGTGCAGATGTATGGATGTTGAAGTCTGCTCATCATGACCATAATGTTCCTCAAACACTGTTCGTGCTTCTTAGCGACCGTACGTGCAATGGTTCAGTGCAATGGAGAGGATTTCGTGCCAACGAAGCCTTCTCCTACACGAAACGTTACTGGGAGTGGTTAGAGGACATCTTAAGCCGAAGTGGAGATCTCATCCACAAAACAGGCCTCTACCGAGCGGTGTTTGTATCGCTCTTCAGCTATGACCGTGTTGTACCTGTGATGCGGGCCTTCTGTGAGTATTGGTGTCCTAGCACAAATACTCTTCACACATCGTGTGGCGAGATGTCTATTTCTTTGAGGGACTTGACATATATTTGTGGCTTGCCCATAACTGGAAGGTTCTATGACGAAGTTGTTCCATCTATCGAAGAATTTTCAGCCAAGGGTAAAGGTGGTGAGCCAATCATTCCCAAAAGTTGCAGATTTTTATTTCTCGCGTACCACAAGCTTTGCGATAAAAGGCAAAAAGTGAAAATCGCATTTTACGCGTGCTAGTTGTGTCTATTCGTCTTTCCTATGGACGACACAGGCTTGATCCGACCCAGCGTGTTTAAAGTCGCCAGCAAAATGTCCCAAGGCTATCAATTTTGTCTAGCTATACCTGTGTTGGGTAATATTTATCAAGGCTTGAACGAGATTTCTGCTTCCAAGGACCCAGGGAACTGTTCGGCTACATTACCTTTTCACTATGTGTATACGTGGTTGGCAGAGTATTTCGGCACCCATTTTTATTCTCCTCTTCCTGACAACATTAAATCGCGCATGGTTCACTTTTCAGGGGCATTTTCGGCCAAGCACTTTGGAGACGCACAAGCTCGTTCTTTATTCAACGCATGTGGCAATGTGGGGATGGACATCTTAGCCATAGTCCCTAAAGAACGCAAAGTGATCGTTGATCGTGAGAATGTTAACCGTTCAGACATTGTCTACCTCACCTGCCTTCGATCTGGATTTCTTACTCTTAGGCAGGACAACCGGCTAGTCGTTCAACCCTACAGTCCTTACCGTTTCAGTCGTCAGTTCGGCTATGTTCAAGATGTGCCAGGAAGCCTTCAAAAGGACATTCGGACGGGCGCATTATCCTTGACATATGGGCATTGGGAAAGCTTTACTAAACATGAGATAGGGAGCACAGTGACGTTGCCGCCTGAGAGCGCTCTAATAGAGTACATGGTGACCCGTGATTATGTTGAATGGTGGTCCAAAGTATATTGTTCCATGCCCAAGATGACTACAGCAACAATGCCTATTGTTGGGTCGCCTCACAAGCTTCTAAAAGCAAATGAAGACAAGATCGATGCTCGCGTGGTACTGCCCCGCCAGAAAGTGATTCCCCGCGAGATGCCGTCTCGCCATAGAGTAGTTACCTGCGAGATTTCGTCTCGCCAGAGAGTGGTTCCTCACGAGATTGAACTTGACAATAACCCTCACGCATCTTCTACCAAGGTGTTGCCCCCAAATAGAAACTCTTTGAATAAATCACACCAAGCTTTAGAAGGTCATGGGGACTCATATCGCCCTCACGCATCATCATCTCGACAAACTTGACAATAACCCTCACGCATCATCATCTCGCCCAGAGTCACCTTAAGTTGAAGGGGACCAAAACTCAAGCAAAAAGACTTAGTAGGAGTAGTAACAGTTCCAGGGACGTGAACTTCAAGCGTCAAAGGATCGAACCTGACCTTGGCTCCGTTTATTTCAATCCAGACGATGAGTTTCTCCTTAATAGCAATTTTCTTGGCGAAGTTCCTGGTCGCTCGCAACAAACTCCAAATCATGTTGAGGTATATTCGCCGCTATCACCATGAATTTTTTTTTTTTGACATTATATGCATGATCTGAACTCATTTTCTTTACCTTCTTGTTTTCAGCTAGAATGACTCCCACTTTTTGAAGACGAAGCTTGCTCGAAAGAGGTTCGTGATCTTTCAATAGAACCAATGAAGACCGATTCCCTCCACGAAGACGATGCATGCATTATCAAACAAAATGTATCGCAACAAGTTAATTGTGAAGACATTTTCGTGAATCCTCCGAGGCTTTTAAACAATATGGCATTCTCTGAAGTCACCCGCGGTGAAGTTGATGTTATGGACACCAACCAGGGACTCTGAAAGATTCATATGCAGGCCGCCACTCTAATTTATGAACAAATTGAAGACGTCATTACAAAGCACTCGTCAACAACCATTCTTTCTAGAAAGAAAGACCTTGACGAGATGATGGCCGAACTTCAGTGTTATGCATTTGATCCTTCGCCAGTAAAAGACAAGGTAGAAAACTTGATGACTTGTGCTACTCAATACAACGCGGCAATGTATGTACGCATAAAGCTACTCCAGGCACACGTGATCAACGTTTGCCTCATATGGAGGCTGAAATCGCAAAGTCGATCGAACTTCGTCAAACTGACTTTGGTCAACGCCAAACTATGATTGCGTCCTTGGATAACTTGAAGGAAGAGCAACAGAAGTTAGAGCAGAAAATAGCCTCCCTAGACGCGAGCCTTCTACTTCATGACAAAAGGCTTGCCGATTTAGAGAAGCAGAAAGTCCAAATCAAGGAAACTCCAGAGTTGATTGCTGAAGAACTTGAGGAAGCAAAGAGGTTCCGAGATGATTTTGAAAAGCAATGCAACAGCTTCAAAGGCCTATCTTGGACGTGAAGGGCCCATCATTATTTAGTAACTTATGATTTATTCTTTTTTTTTTTTTGCGCATGTAATAAATCATTTTGACAATAGAACTCATTATGCAATAAAAAAAGATTTTTTTTTTATGTGACTGAACTTAAGAATATAATTCTCAAGCTGCCTACGTATTCTTCCAAAGAAAGAATCAAATCATAACGTAGTTCAAGGATGAGGATTTAGAACTTTTTTTTTGAGTGCCTAGTGCAGTTTAGGCTCATGCAGGCCAGGAGCATTTTTTGTCATTTGCAGTTTAAGCTCGTGCAGACAAGGAGCGTTTTTGTCATTTGCAGCTTAAGCTCGTGCAGATAATGAGCATTTTTGTCATTTGCAGTTTAAGCTCGTGCAGACAAGGAGCAATCTTTACTTGTTTCAAGCATAGTATTTCTTCAAGAACTTGCTGTTGATTGGGCCAATTCTCAAACCGTCTTCAGCCACGATTTTATAAGCTCTGTTGGTGTAGACTTCGCTGACGACATAAGGGCCATCCCACTTTGATTTGAACTTGGGACCGGTCTTGTGTGTCATGATGTTGGGTCTGCGTACAGCAAGGACCAAGTCGCCAATTTGAAAGGATCAAGGCCGAACTCCTTTGTTGAAGGCACGCGACATCCGGGCTTGGTAGCATTCTAAATGTTGTTGGGCATCGAGCCTCTTCTCGTCTAAAGCTTCCAACTCTTGAAGTCGTAGCTTGATATTTTCTTCATTTGTGAGGCCTTCTTGCAAAGCAATCCTCAATGAGAGAATTTGCTTCTCTAATGGCAAGACGGCTTCAACACCATACACAAGAGAATAAGGTGTGGCATTTGTGGCAGTTCGATATGTCGTTCTATATGCCCACAATGCTTCGTCCATCTTCTCATTTTGATTTGTTGTACATTCTCCAAGGTATCAAGCCTCAATCCTTTGAAGAACTAGCTACGCGAGCCCATGATATGGAGTTGAGCATAGCTAGCCACAAGGGTAAGAAGGAGTTTGTCAATGATCAACGACAAGACAAAGCTTTCAGCAGCAAAGTTGACAAGGTCGTGAAAAGATCTACAAAGGAGTCAATGACTGTAAGTGTTGCTCCAATCAAAATCTCCACACGAGACAAGAAGGAGATTAAGAGAGTAGAAGCGACTCAAGCCTATGGGAGGAAGAAGCATCCATTGACTGAGTGGGAGCAAAAGACTTATCCATTCCCAGATTCTGACGTGGCAGGCATGTTGGAAGATTTGCTTGAGAACAAGGTGATAGAACTTCCAGAATGCAAACGTCCAAAAGAAATGCATCGGGTCAATGATCCGAAGTATTGCAAGTTTCATCGCCTCGTCAGCCACCCAGTTGAGAAGTGCTTTGTTTTGAAGGATTTGATCATGAAGCTTGCCAAACAAGGAAGAATCGAGTTAGATGTCGACGAGGTTACTGCGGTCAATTGCACTACCATTTTGTTTGGGTCTTTTGAGCCGGTTCAAGTACCTTCCACGCCAGTAAAAGCACCATGCCATTACTCGAACGAGACAGGCAATGATAAAAAGTTAGAAGGAGTAAAGCCAATCCAGCAAATAGACCTCGCTCTTAAAGCCGCTCCATGCGATGTTGGCGAGGGATGGATACTTGTCACTCGACGAAAAGCGCGCAAAGGTGTGTTGTCAAGTCCACCACTCTCGCAGCCAGATCATAAACGACCACATGGGAGTCGTCAATGCCTCGCAAGGAATGAGACAAGGTGTATAAAGGAGAAATTCGCTCCCTGCATACAAAGGTCCCTCAATCAAAATCCGCCAACAAAGTGCATGTCTAAAGCGCGACCGAGTCTAAAAGCTAGCTCAATGACGACAAGCATTGAAGGTGATTCCAAAGATGCTGAGAAGGTTGAAGAAACTGAGGTGTTAAGACAATTGCAAGACTTACCTCCGAAATCTTGCCTCCCTAATCTGTCACGGCTTTCCAAATTGGCAAGACGTGCGTTAATCCAGTTGTTGCTTGATGAGGACCAGCATTCTTCAAACATCAATGAGTGTGCGGCATGCGTAGCATGTTGTGACGCCATTCATTTCACGGATGAAGATCTGCAATTGGGTTCAAAACCACAAAATCAACCTCTTTTTGTGACAGGTTACATGCGAGAGCAAAAGTTAAACCGCATGCTTGTAGATGGAGGGTCGACTGTGAACATTATGCCAAAATCAACAATGTCTCGACTCGGCATCAACATCGACGAGTTATCTAAAAGTCGTCTCATGATCCAAGGTTTTAACCAAGGAGAGCAAAGAGCGATAGGCATGATTCGACTAGACATGGTTATTGGTGAATTGGAGTCACACACTTTGTTCCACGTGATTGATGCAAAGACTTCGTACAACATATTGTTGGGGCGACCATGGATTCATGAAAATGATGTCATACCTTCAACTTTGCATCAATGCTTCAAGTTTTACCGCGGATGCGTGAAAACGGTAATAGGTGATACCAAGCCATTCACCGAAGCTGAGTCTTACTACGCAGATTCCAAGTTCTATTCAGATGAGGAATCGGTAATAGAAGTTCTTCCAGTCAAAGTACCCTCAACAGGGAAGGCTATGATGACAACAAGGAAAGAAGTTGAAGCAAAAGACAAGGGAAACGAAGAGTCACACAAGCCTCCATCCACAACTATGACATCAGACAAGTCCAGTCCAATTGTCCCAATTCTTCGATATGTGCCAAAGTCCAAGCGCAAAGAAGGAGAGTCTCCGTTTGCAGGATCAAAGCGGCAAGTGAGTCCTCGGAAGTTGAGTGAAGAGGACATAAAATTATTGAAGGAAGCATCAATATTGCCATTGACAAATCTAAACGACCAAGCTCCTACCAAGCAACCATTGAAGGGATTTGTCAAACCAATCCGAGGAAGGATAGAGCACGGACCTTTACCTGAGAAAAGAACAAGTGAAGGGTTTGACCCCAATGCTTACAAATTGTTGGCAAAGGCTGGATTCGACTTCGGTTCGTCAAGTAAAGAGGATGATCAAGTTGTCAGCAAGAAAGCACATGAGCTCAATGAGTCTCAAAAGAAGTTAAGAGAACAGGGAAAAACAAGTGATTCGGTTAAAACGGGTCTTGGTTTTGTCCCAAACAAGCCGATCAAAATCTCAGGTAGAAGGAAAACGGAGAAGGCAAGCATGCAGTACATAAGTGTCGAAGAAATAGAAGATGAGATTCCACAAATCCAATCTGTTTCTCGCACTTCAGCATTCGATCGCATCTGCCCAAGCTCTCAAAGTACTTCTATTAAATCAACAGGCAGAGTTTCGGTGTTTGAACGTGTTGAAAAGTCAACAAGTCGAAGCTCCATCTTCGATCGTCTTGACACCGCAGCTACAAGAACTTCTGTGTTCAAAAGGTTGTCATCATCGAATAAACAAATAAATCCAACTCCTCGAAAGTCGGCACTTGAAAGGATCCAAGCTCCTAAAGGACAACAAGATAGAAAAAGAAAAGAAGTTGGCCAATCGGAAAATAGAGAAATCCAAAGTCTCATCCCATCATGCATGAAAAGACGTTGTGTGCTAGAGGTGAATTCGATTGACCAGCTTAAAGTGAGGCAACATACCTTCATACTCACCGGTCAAGATAAAGAAGGCGATGATTCAATGTGCATATCACATCACAGTAGCAGAGGTGGAAGCATATGAAGAGGATGACCACGAAGGCTTCGAATATGAAGTAGAGGCAGCTCCTCCAGAGCTTGAAGATGAGGTAAAATCCACGGTCGATGAACTTAAGAAACTCAATCTGGGGATGGAAGAAGACCCAAGACCGATATTTGTAAGCGCGTCGTTAAGCTCCCAAGAGGAGAATGAATATTATGACTTGTTGCTTGAATACAGGGACGTCTTCGCTTGGACCTACACAGAAATGCCCGGTCTTGATCCTAAAGTGGCAGTTCATCGATTAGCTGTTAAACCGGAGGCTTGACCCATCAAACAGCTAACACGATGTTTTCAAACGGAGGTTCAAACTCAAATTGAAGAAGAGGTTGACAGGTTGATCGCTGCAGGCTTCATCAGAGAGGTCCAATATCCCAAGTGGATCGCAAACATTGTCCCAGTTGAAAAGAAGAATGGACATATGCGTGTGTGTGTAGACTTTCGCAACTTGAATGATGCGTGTCCGAAAGATGACTTCCCTTTGCCTATCATCGAACTCATGGTGGATGCAACCACAGGTCATGAAGCTTTGTCTTTCATGGATGGGTCGTCTGGCTACAACCAAATAAAGATGGCGCAAGAAGACGAGGAGTTAACTGCATTTCGCACTCCCAAAGGCATTTACTGTTACAAAGTCATGCCATTTGGATTAAAGAATGCCGGTGCAACATACCAACGTGCCATGCAGAAGGTCTTTGGAGACATGCTTCACAAGTACTTTCACGCCCCGACTCTTAAATTTTACCTTAATTACTAGAACTGTGGTAATAAGAATTTTACCGTCTTCGTCGTTGAATTTATAGTCCTAAAGTCCCTAGAGGTGTGTTGAGGGACGAATATTTGGAAAGAATTATTCGAAGGAAGAAAATGTGACGACGGTAAAAATGGTAAATTTTAGCTAGTAAAAGGTAATTTTTATTGGGGTATTATTTTGGGGTGTTGAATTTTGGATTGGGTATATGTGTTGTTGGATCGGGTGGGCTTTGGCCCAAATCAGTTTCCCCCTCTCCTTTCTCTCTCTTCCCTCCCGATTCTCTCTCCCTCTCCCTCCGCCCGGAAAACTTCCGACCGCCGGTCCGCCGCCGTCCGGCCGCCCCAGACCGCCGCACCGGTCCCAAACGATCGGTCTCCAACCCAGCTACAGTTCCAGACCGGTGGCAGCCTCCCTAGCGCCGCCATGAAGGAGGAATCAACGCCAAAAGCCCCAACTGCCGAAAGCTATTTTTCGCCGGAACTCCTTCCTCCGGCCGCCATATCCGGCGAGCCTTGGCTCAAAAGGAAGCCCTCCTCCCGTGCTTCAATCCCTCCAAAGGGCTCCCTCCATCTTGAGCTAGGTAAGGAGAAATCGGTATTTGAAATTCTAGGGCTTTATTGTGTGTTTGTGTTCGATTGACATGGTTAGGCTTAGAATTGAAGTTGGTGGTAGTTAGGAATGTTGTAGAGGAGGTTGAGAGGAAGGTGCTGTCAAATTTTGGTGGGCATTGGAGGTCGCCGGAGTTGGTCGCCGGCCGCCGGCGCCGCCGCCGAGAAAATGTTTTTGGTGGAGAATATTATGAGGAGTTTAATGGAATGAGTTTTAGAGTTTTGGATAGGTTTTGGAATTTGTTAAGTTTGGTATTTTTGGCGGATTAATAAGTTAAAATCCGGCCATTAGATTATTTTTGATGATTAGGACGTTGGAAGGTGTTTTTGAGGATGTCGGTATTTTTGGAGATTTATGGTTGGCAGTGAAGTTAGGAAGATGATAGGCATGGTTGAGCACGGGAAGCTCATATTTAATTATGCCTATTTTCTTTGAACGTTGAGATTTATTTAAGGAATTATTTATGTTTTGGAACAGGACGCGAGGAGGCTCGAGCAGAGGAGACCTCCGACCAACGTTAGGCTTAGGCCTAAGTTGTGAGTGGACCTTTGTTTTTAAATAATGTTTTATTGTTGAATAATTTCCTTTGTTGGAATTTATCCTGAATTGAGAATTTCAGTCATTTTACTCATTTTATTTAACGTTTATGAGTATAGTATGTATATGAGAGAACGCTAGCTAGCAATACGTGATTCCCCTCATAATGAGGAAAAATGCCATTATGAGGTGACGTGAGCGTTAGACGCCAGCGTCGCAGCCCTGTACGACTTTCTACTTTCCGAGTTCATTCTATGTTTTTAGATTCATTCATAGAATTCGTACAGGGAGTAAGCACGTATAAATACCACTCGGTCGTTTCCCCCATACTGAGGAAAAATGCCACTATGGGGTGACATGCGCGTTAGACGCGAGCGTAGTAGCCTGGTATGACTATCTACTTTCAAGCTTATTCATAGATAGCATACATGGAGTAGACGGGTGTGAATACATACTGATATAAATATATAATTTTAGCTTGAGAGGCTGTATTTGTTTAAGATTTGGAGACTAGCAAGAACTAGTCGTGTCCTTGAAAGTGTTTCTTGGGGAAATATTTTGCTTGTCGAGATTATTTTGTCCACTCACCTTGACGTGATTAAATATTTTCCCTTGGGCTTTTCCTTCGTTTTTAATTGCCCAGTCTGCAGAGTTCGAGTGGAGTCTAGAAGGAGGCGCCGAGGCATAGTCACCCACAGTTACACTACTGTTCGCCGGTAGGTTATCTGTTTAACCCACTAGGATTTTCTTCAGCTTCCGTTGTCTTTCATATAGTAGCTCTGAAAACTTTCGGAAAAATAATTGTGTATTATTTTATTCAGTTATTTGGTTTAAAGTGAAGATTAATATTTTGGTTAAGAGGGTGTTCTATATATTTTTCCGGGTTAGGGTTGTCCATTTTTAAGGGAGGTTTGCCGAGTCCTTCGGTAAATTTTCCTTGGAGGTGGTCCCCGCAGGACTTACCTCGGGTTTCAGGGTGAAATTCGGGGTGGGTCTTGACAAGTACGTTGAATGCTATGTGGACGATTTGGTTGTCAAGTCAAGAAAAATGAGTGATCACTTGCAAGACTTACGAAAAGTGTTCGATAGGTTACGCGAGTACCAACTCAAAATGAACCCATTGAAGTGCGATTTTGGTGTGAGTTCAGGCAAGTTCCTTGGATTCATTGTGAAGCATCGGGGCATTGAAGTAGATCAATCAAAGATAAAGGCCATTCAAGAAATGCCAGAGCCAACGAATTTAAAAGAATTGAGAAGCCTCCAAGGAAAACTCGCGTTTATCAGGCGGTTCATCTCAAACCTTGCAGGTCGATGTCAACCTTTCAGTCGGCTAATGAAGAAGAATGTGCCTTTCATGTGGGATGAAGCATGTCACAATGCTTTCGAAAGCATTAAAAAATACTTGGCTAATGCTCCGGTGTTGGGTGCACCCATTCCTGGGAAACCTCTTACCCTCTACATTGCAGCTCAAGAAAGATCACTTGGAGCGCTTCTAGCCCAAGAAAATGAGGAAAAAAGGGAGATGGCCTTATATTATTTAAGTCGAACTCTCACAGGAGCAGAATTAAATTATTCTCCAATAGAGAAGACATGTCTCGCTCTCATCTTTTCCATCCAAAAGTTGTGGCATTATATGCAAGCTTACACGGTGCATTTAGTAGCCCGAGCTGACCCAGTCAAGTTTATCATGTCTAAACCAGTCTTATCAGGACGAATGGCAAAGTGGGCTTTGCTCCTCAATCAACATGACATTGTTTATGTACCTGCCAAGGCAGTCAAAGGCCAAGCTGTTGCTGACTTTCTAGCGGATCACCCAATCCCTGCCGATTGGGAAATTTTAGATGGCTTGCCGGATGAAGAAGTCTTTCTTGCAGAAATTCTCCCCACTTGGAAGATGTTCTTTGATGGATCTTCAAGAGTAGATGGAGCAGGGGCCGGCATTGTCTTTGTCACCCCACAAAAGCAAATATTGCCATATGCCTTCACTCTCGGTGAATTGTGTTCCAACAATGTTGCGGAATACCAAGCTCTCATCATGGGATTGCAAAGGGCTTAGAAATGCAAATTGCAAATCTAGAAGTGTAAGGGGATTCGAAGTTAGTAATTGATCAACTACTAACTAATTACGAAGTCAGAAAAGAGGATTTGGTTCCTTATTTCCGTCTTGCTACACAACTTTTGACGGGTTTCGACGTTGTTACACTAGAACATGTGCCAAGGAAAGAAAACCAGATGGCGGATGCCTTGGCCAACCTAGCAGCAACTTTGGCATTATCAAATGATGAAATTGTGGACCTTTCAATTTGCCAACGATGGGTTGTCTCAACAAAGATTGTCCCATTATGCGAAAATTCCAATGTGGTCTCCGTCTATGTTATCGACGTCGAAGATTGGAGGCATCCTTTGATCGACTACATTGAGCATAGCAAGCTACTTGACGATCTAAAACAGCGAACGGATATCAAACGAAGAGCCCCGCGCTTTTTCTACTACAAGGAGACTCTTTATCGACGATTATTTGACGGGTTACTCCTTAGGTGTTTGGGAAAAGAAGAGGCGTCCAAAGCCATGGAAGAGGTCCATTCCGGAATATGTGGAGCTCATCAATTAGGCCCTGTTGATGCAAGAACCCGTAGGCTATGTAGAAGCACTGTAGAACATAATCAGTATACAACACGGGCATATAGTGGTTCACCATGCCTCGGAGGACATGGCTACGTCCACTTACGAATTCACTATCATGGCCAATAGGCCTTTGGTGTTACAAGAGCATCCATGCATCCCGCCCGGGAGGGGGAGATGGGGAAGTCCGAGAGAGTCCTATATACACAGGGGGAGCCTTCCTTTTATAGATAAGGAAGGTTTCCTCTTATTACACATTTCCGATATGGGACTAACTATGCATTTATCTTATCATGGTGCCTTCTTGTGGAGCTTGGAGGAGGACCTTCCGGATGTGGTACCGATGATCTGTCACCACGGCGAGGTAGCCCGGACGTCAGTCTACAAGTTTCATGACTGGTCTATGGGCAGGGAAGGTAGTTTACTGACTACCGACTACAAGTCCCTCCAAGTTCCCGTTCAAGACACATCTTGAGTGGGGACTTAATATACAAAATGCCCATAGACCAGTCATATGTCCCCAACACGGACCCGGTCCCAGTCCCCCCAAGTCCGTACTCAAGACGTGTGTTGAACGGGTCCGCCTCGTACAGAAAGGCTGACACCACCAGGCGAGCTGAGGAGGGCGCGAAGCGCAAGGACTGAAATTGTCACACGAGCTGAGGAGTTCGCCTTGCACAAAAGGGTTGACACTCGGGCGAGCTGAAGAGTCTGCCTCGCATGCACGGAGTACACGCGAGCTGAGGAGTCCGCTCGCGTGCCATTACTACCGTGCGAGCTGTGGAGTTTGCGTGCGAGAGTTGCGAGCTGTGGTGTCCGCCTATAAGATAAAAAATGCCCCGCCCGACCCCGGCCTCAAAACTGACTCGGCGGCTAATGAACAAATGATCGACATAATTAAGGGGCTAACCAAGTATGGATATGGCATAATAATTATCGAAAAGCAAAATGGTTGATGCAATTGTGTAATACTGAACGTCCAATGCCACTCTCTCGGTGGAATGCCAATCTTGGTCGAATGCCTATCTCTCGATGGAATGCCAAAATCTACTGACCATCACACATATTCAGGACGTATGTTGCACAGGTCTTATTTCCAATGTGGGACGAAGGTAGCGAACCTTTACATATCATGTGCTTCTGCTCGAGCGTGGGGTATTATCCCCGCATGGGTTATCAGGCCACTATTCTCCGTGTGAAGGGAATGATATGAACTGCCCAACTCCCACTCTACGGGAGTTGTATAAGGGACTTACGGTTCTCATGGCTCTAGTTGTTTCGCCCATGCTTCCCGGTGATACGTTTCCGGGGTTGTATGCATGTCTTCTAGTTCGTGCGCATGCTTCCCGTTGGTTCTTGCTCGGGTATAAGAATCTCATGAAACAGTTGTTGTATGTTTCTTCCCGTTAGTTCTTATCCGGGAATCGAGATTTTCCTAAGCAGTTGTTGCATGCTTCCTCCCGGTGACACTTATCCGGGACTTACAATTTTCCTGCTATCTTTTCCCACACCTATCCGGGACTTACTACTATCATGTTTGCCTCTCCAATTATTGGCCATGTAGTTGGAATATATGGCAACCTGGTGCCCTACTTTGATAATCAACGATCTATTTCCAACTTAACCTGTTGAGAGTAATAATCAACAGGTCCATTCGCATGGTGACTTGGAACGTTTTACAACTTAATTCCCCTTTGTTTCTAACTCAATACTCAATTGCAAACTTACCGAGTCCAATCTTCAAGACTTGGAACTCCTAACCCGATATGTTGTTGTCCGGGAGGCAAAGTAAGATACCAACAGCCCAACATGAAGTATGGACAATGATAATTAGTTACAACATTATAAGCCAACGGTATCAAGGTTATTTGACGTGTCGCGTAACCGAGGTCAAACAACTTCAATTTAATTACCCTGCAATCGTAGTAATATGGACAAGTAGGGATCGTTCTAGCTGGGGAAACCAAAGGGCGATCGAAAGAAGAAAAACCAAACAACTTATAAACAAGTATTCACATAAATACATTGAAATATTGGGGGTTTAAGATTGATTAATTCTAACAAATAACCTACTGAAAATTAAACCTAAGATTATTATATACAAGTGATCAACATACTCATGCAACACGTAACACTAAAAACCATCTAAAATACATAACAACTTCATGCAAGGCCGGGCAGCAACGTTCAAATTGTTCTCGACTCTAACCAATTCCGATTCTAATTAGAGCCTTTGCGGTTATCTAATTGTTAAGACTCCTCAGGTATTTAGAACCATCTTTGCGCTTGATCCTAAACATGAATGCTAACTCATTTAAAAACACGTTGTGTAGAGATTAAACAAGAAAACACTTTAACACATGAATCAATCGGAAACATGATCTAAGGCATGGCGTCACTCATCCTATTAGCATGCAAATTATCAGAATTAAATCCGCCCTAAGTTAATAACAAAGACCAAGACAACTTTGCGTATGAATTGATCCAAAATTATTATGGTAGATGAAACCGCACCTTAAGGATAACCATGGCCAAGGCAGCCTCAAGGATTGATTTAGATGCACGAATTCATGATAATTAATCAATTAGAAATCAAAAACACATAAGAAAATGCTACTGCCCAAAAAACTAAATCACGAAATCATCATATATTCAAGAAGTTACAAATCAAAACATAGAACAATCAAAGATCACACAGAAATCCGAAAACCATGTTTGATAAATAAAACCAAAATCAAAAAGTATATTACAATAGAGTTCGAAACTAAACAGAAAATAATACAAGAAGCCATGAGAAAATCACACTTTTACAACCTTTGAAGATTCGGCAAGTGTGGGGAAAATCGGTGGAAGGATGGAGTGATTCTTGTGGTTTGTGGTGGATGGATCTGCTAAGTAATTTTCTGTATAGGGTTTGGTAGAATTTCGGCTATGTAATTGCAAGAGTAGTGATCATCCTTTTTGTCCTTGAAGTTGTGCTTTATATAGAGGAAAAACCCTAGAGAAGTCGGCCACAAAGCCTAAACCAAGTTGGTTTAGGATTCCTAGTTCTTCTCAATTTCGGCAGAATGACCTCCGTCTAATGATTACGTCATAACTCCCTCTAGAAAACAGATATTGAGGTGATTCCAATTGATTTGGAAGCTAGACTCCTGTAGCTTTCTATCCATATTTAGTACGTTTTCTGATTCATTGTGAGCTGTTCTGGAGAGTCCGTTGAAGTTGACAGACGTGCACAGGAATTCTCCCGATTTAATTCGGATTTTCAAAGCTTGGATATTCTTGAAATTCTGCCGAATTTAAATCTTCTTCTCCATATTGGACTTGGTTTGGACCTCTCCTTCATGGACTAGGCTTCGTGGATCAGCTGCTTTGCTTCCCTAGGTCCATCAAGAACACTCCTCTCGGCACTCTTCTACATGTCACCTAAGTATCAGAGAAGTTAAATCAATTTGTGACAATGTAAAAGCTTTATAGAATCATAAGAACATCTCTAAGACTCCACAAATCAGCTTTTGACAATTTTCTATATCAATCATCTATGTTTAATACGTTTTACGCATAACTCTACCAAAAACTTTCGACTCTACATTATGACTCTATTCTACAACAATAAGAGATAATCAAAGTACAAATGGAGGTAATAACATATTAAGAATGTCGCATTTTATGCTCCTATCAACTACCCCACACTTATCCTTTGCTAGTCCCTTAGCAAACTAAATACAAGACTCTACTACAAACATTACTAATGCCCTTAAACAAATGTCTCAGAATCTTTATTATGCATAGCTTTCAAATTTGAACATTCGAGTGTAAACACGTAAATTCCAAGTTTCATAAAACATGAATCGTGGCATGAATAAGTAAGAAGTGAGAACAAATAACATGAACACACAAGGTCAACCGATCCTCCTCACGATGGCATACTCTCTTCTTTTCACTCGATCATGGTATTCACTCATAAGTATATGCAAGAGAAAAGATAGTAAGGCAACAAATAGCTTGCATATTTCATCAAACAAAAGCACTTTGTGAATTCTCTTTTGGAAAAACCTCATTTAACAACTATATGCCGAATGAACCAAAACCATATGCTTAACTCTAGAGAAAATCTCCACAAATCAAAGTTCACCTATCTTAAGAATCATGAAAAGATCTCAAATAAAGGTTGTAATGGGGCTCGGCTGCATAAGGTAGGAATTTTTAGGATAAGTGGTGCTTTAAGGCATCACCAAGACTTTAGCAAAGCTCGATCCTCCTTATATCTTCACTCCAAGGGTCGGATTCCTTCATGTTGGACCCCAAATCGTCATTCTTCACTCCTCCAATATTGTGAAAACGAACAAAGGTCAAGTATAACAATGCTAGACCTTCCAATACATAGAAACTCCAAATTCACAAAATTTTTCGAAGGACTTAATCCTTGCTCATTTTTTTTCCTTTTCTGCTGAACCTATATATATTTTTCCTTTTTTTTTTTTTTTTCTGGTTCGGCACACATAACATTTTTTAATACTTGGACAAGTCCACCCCACACTTATTTCATGCATCACTCCATCATATCTCTATATCGAATGTAAGCTTTGCCAAGTCTTGATAACAAGGTAAAAGATATAACTATTCTAAGCAAGGGAATTTTATGAAGGTGATGAAAGAAAAGGCTCAATGTAGGCTCAAAGGGGTTAAAACTAAGGAGTCCCACGACGGGCACAAATAAGGCACATGCTTTCTTTGGCTTTGATGGTCATCCTAAAGAGATCTTTTTCAATCCTTTTCGCAATCAAGGCATTTTATGATATAAAAGTTTCGAAAATCATCAAGAGTAAGTTCTAGTAAATTCTAGAGTCCATTAAAAAGCTATAGCACATAGTCATTGAATATGCAAAGAATGATGAGGTTTCAAAACTGAAATTGCCGAAACTTTTTTTTCTTAAGTCACTCATGAAGAAAGCATTTAGGCTCAAAAGCTCACATAGGATGTTATGAACACAAATTAACCAAGACATGCATGCTTCCACAATCGATCAAATCTCAAATGTTCATACCGATCCACAATGTCCATGAAACTTACAATTTCTTTAAGTAAATGCAAAACCATCATCTATGCATCCAAAGACATAATCATCATTGACTTTAAGGGCATTCTAAGACTCAAAATAAAACAAAACACTCATCTTTTTGTTGGATCCGATTTTCTGTTTTTCTGAATTTTATCTTTGGTTGTCTTTTTATGACTCAAAACTATAGTTAAATGACTCAAACAAACATGTTATTATGTAAACCTCTACCCCACACTTAGAAAATTACATTGTCCTCAATGTAATACCCGAAATCATGTCATAATTTCCTAAGCATGCGTCTAAGTCACACAACAAACACATATACAATTCGACCATAAGAAATGAAGGGATAAAAATGATGCAAACTCTCGGTGACGGCTCCTCCACTGCTACGGTTGAAATGAGTTGCCTCTCATGCAGCGCTTAATGTTTAAAGTCCTTTAGCCTAGACTCTTCATCTCCATAGTGGCGTCACTCTCCATGTCGTGGGTCTTTAACATTTTGCTCCTCAACGTTGTACTCCTTGAATGTCCCGTAATAAGGTTTAAGTCGATGACCATTCACCTTGAACGTATTTCCTGATGTACTACTTTGAATCTCAACGGCACCATGAGCAAACACATTAGTAATAACAAATGGACCTTGCCAACGTGAACGAAGCTTACCTGGAAAAAGTTTAAGTCTTGTGTTAAATAAAAGGACTTGCTGCCCTATTTCGAAACTCTTCACCTTATCATCTTGTCATGATAAGCCTTTGTTTTCTCCTTATAAATCATAGCCGAATTGTAAGCTTCGTTCCTAATCTCCTCAAGCTCACAAAGTTGTAGCTTCCTATGCAAATCGGCCAAATCTAGGTCCATGTTGAATTGCTTCACTGCCCACCATGCTCTATGTTCAAGCTCAACCGGCAAATGTCATGTTTTCCCATAGATGAGCCGAGAAGGGGACATCCCAATAGGTGTCTTGTATGCCGTCCTATAGGCCCACAATGCATCGTCTAAACGATCGCTCCAATCCTTCTTTGTTGGACCTACAGTTTTCTCCAAAATCTGCTTGATCTCTCGGTTTGAGACTTCGGCCATTCCGCTAGTCTGAGGATGATATGGCGTTGATATCTTGTGAGTGACTCCATACTTCTTGAGCAAAGCCTCTATGGTGCGGTTGCAAAAGTGAGAACCTCCATCACTTATCAAAACTCTTGGAACTCCAAACCTAGAATATATGTTAGTTCTCAAAAATTCTGCAACAACTTTAGAATCATTAGTCTTAGTGGCTTTTGCCTCCACCCACTTAGAAACATAATCAACAGCCAATAAAATGTAAAGGAATCCCTTAGAAGATGGAAAAGGTCCCATGAAATCAATTCCCCAAACATCAAAAATTTCAACAACAATGATAGGGTTTAGGGGCAGTTGATCTCGCTTACCTAAATTACTTGTTCGTTCGCAAATATTTCATGCTTTACAAAATCATACAATCGGTTATACAAGGGTTAGATATGAAATATTCAGATTTTTATACAAGTATATAAACAACTTTCAAGCATCGAAATCAACATTATGTTCAAATACATGGCGTCACAACCTAGTTCTTTCTAATTGATTTTATTCAAATTGGTTTGAAGAAAATAGATTACATATGCCAAGTTATTTTCTAGTGTCTAAAGTGAGGTGATGCTTCGGCCCAAGCTCTTGGCTAGTTCGAGCGTGTTCCGTGTTTTCAGAAGGCGGTGTCATTAAGATTCACGGAGGGCGAACCCCCTACAGGAACCAGGCAGGACTCGTTTAGTGGTCACGGAGAGCGAACTCCCTATCGACCCCTTCACTGAGAAGAGATATCAGTCTATAACCTTGAGATCCAGTTAAACAAACCTGAGAACCATATCTATGAAAATAACTTGCCCCTTACTCAGTTGATAACAAACTCGGGTCACTAGACCGGTCTACAAGTGTTAATCAAAGCCGCCCTCAGCCTCATGAGATCATAAGATAACATGAAGGGTTAAGGCTAAGATTAACAAAAGTGGCTTCCCCCTACATGTTTCACTTTAGAAACTACAATAAACTCAAGCATACATAAAACTATAAACTTCCTAGAAATTAAACTAAGTTATTACAACATGCATTCAAGCACACAAATCAAAACCGAAATTTTCAAAAATTAAAAATACAAATCGGCAAAAATTAATTACAAGCCGAAAACCAATAAATAAAAACTAAATAACATCTTCTTCGATTCTTCTTGGCGTCCCCGGCAACGGCGCCAAAAATTGACGTGTCGCGTAACTGAGGTCAAACAACTTCAATTTAATTACCCTGCAATCGTAGTAATATGGACAAGTAGGGATCGTTCTAGCCGGGGAAACCAAAGGGCGATCGAAAGAAGAAAAACCAAACAACTTATAAACAAGTATTCACATAAATACATTGAAATATTGGGGGTTTAAGATTGATTAATTCTAACAAATAACCTACTGAAAATTAAACCTAAGATTATTATATACAAGTGATCAACATACTCATGCAACACGTAACACTAAAAACCATCTAAAATACATAACAACTTCATGCAAGGCCGGGCAGCAACGTTCAAATTGTTCTCGACTCTAACCAATTCCGATTCTAATTAGAGCCTTTGCGGTTATCTAATTGTTAAGACTCCTCAGGTATTTAGAACCATCTTTGCGCTTGATCCTAAACATGAATGCTAACTCATTTAAAAACACGTTGCGTAGAGATTAAACAAGAAAACACTTTAACACATGAATCAATCGGAAACATGATCTAAGACATGGCGTCACTCATCCTATTAGCATGCAAATTATCAGAATTAAATCCGCCCTAAGTTAATAACAAAGACCAAGACAACTTTGCGTATGAATTGATCCAAAATTATTATGGTAGATGAAACCGCACCTTAAGGATAACCATGGCCAAGGCAGCCTCAAGGATTGATTTAGATGCACGAATTCATGATAATTAATCAATTAGAAATCAAAAACACATAAGAAAATGCTACTGCCCAAAAAACTAAATCACGAAATCATCATATATTCAAGAAGTTACAAATCAAAACATAGAACAATCAAAGATCACACAGAAATCCGAAAACCATGTTTGATAAATAAAACCAAAATCAAAAAGTATATTACAATAGAGTTCGAAACTAAACAGAAAATAATACAAGAAGCCATGAGAAAATCACACTTTTACAACCTTTGAAGATTCGGCAAGTGTGGGGAAAATCGGTGGAAGGATGGAGTGATTCTTGTGGTTTGTGGTGGATGGATCTGCTAAGTAATTTTCTGTATAGGGTTTGGTAGAATTTCGGCTATGTAATTGCAAGAGTAGTGATCATCCTTTTTGTCCTTGAAGTTGTGCTTTATATAGAGGAAAAACCCTAGAGAAGTCGGCCACAAAGCCTAAACCAAGTTGGTTTAGGATTCCTAGTTCTTCTCAATTTCGGCAGAATGACCTCCGTCTAATGATTACGTCATAACTCCCTCTAGAAAACAGATATTGAGGTGATTCCAATTGATTTGGAAACTAGACTCCTGTAGCTTTCTATTCATATTTAGCACGTTTTCTGATTCATTGTGAGCTGTCCTGGAGAGTCCGTTGAAGTTGACAGACGTGCACAGGAATTCTCCCGATTTAATTCGGATTTTCAAAGCTTGGATATTCTTGAAATTCTGCCGAATTTAGATCTTCTTCTCCATATTGGACTTGGTTTGGACCTCTCCTTCATGGACTAGGCTTCGTGGATCAGCTGCTTTGCTTCCCTAGGTCCATCAAGAACACTCCTCTCGGCACTCTTCTACATGTCACCTAAGTATCAGAGAAGTTAAATCAATTTGTGACAATGTAAAAGCTTTATAGAATCATAAGAACATCTCTAAGACTCCACAAATCAGCTTTTGACAATTTTCTATATCAATCATCTATGTTTAACACGTTTTACGTATAACTTTACCAAAAACTTTCGACTCTACATTATGACTCTATTCTACAACAATAAGAGATAATCAAAGTACAAATGGAGGTAATAACATATTAAGAATGTCGCATTTTATGCTCCTATCATTATTGTGGGACTTGATCAACTATAGTTTCCAAGTATCACTCGGTGAAACAACGTAGAAATAAAGCAAAGTGCTTACTGGTGTTATACTACCAAGCATATCTTGACCACTATTCATAGGAAACAAGACATCTATATTGTTGAGCATGTACATGTTCATGTCTAATCATATCATGTACGTATAAGTGAAGCATGCTTTGTACTTTCATGAAAGGCAATCAAATGAAAGACTTATCTGTGGAAATAGCTGCTGAATGGGTGCACATAGGAGATATAGTATCATGAGCACTTTCATCTTAGCACTCCCGGAGGATGAGACCTTCTTGGTCGGTTTTTTTTTTTTTTTTTTTTTTTACCCTAAACCCCCGAGACCCGATGAATAATTACCCATTTTTCACCCTGCTGCTTGTGGATTAGTCCGTGAGGCATCTATCCGTCCCCTTGCGGTTCCCGAAGATGAAAGTGGTGGAGCCCTAACTTGCTTGGAGATTTCATTTCTTCTCCCAGTGGCTAATTCTTTCAATATGGAGTCATCGGGTTTGGGAGGTTCAGAACATAGGTAAGGTCACCGACTCACCGGGAAGAACAAGACTTACTGCTTCCGGGAATGACTTCTTCTGGAGACAAGATATGGGTGTCCATAGCAGTTGGCTAGTTGTTGTTAGGATGCCAAGAGTATTCCTTCCCTACTTTTAACCGATGCCGACCGAGAGCAGATGAATGACATGTTGCTATCATCAACAGATAACTCCATGCCATTTGAACATGACGAACCAGCGATTGTTGTACCCCCGAGAAGCTTTTGTGGGGGCCGTGTGAGTGCCCAGAGCAAGATGCTGGGTGTCTAGATCAACACCACTTTCATATGAAACTCCCTCACCAAGATCAGAACAACTCCCTCTTCTCTCTTTAGCCGGAGAGGGGAATCAATTCTCAGATCCCGCAAGGTTTTTCTGTGCCGGTGTCCCGGCGATTCCACCGAGTTGAACCCATGTGCCATGTTAATTTTCAGACGACTGGCAAGGTCATCGAGTGAGGCACAGCTGGGCAGCAGGCCGCGATGAAATAATGGCCTGATAACGGGTTATTGTGGGACTCCGGGTTGTTACCCCGGATCCCGAGAGCATGCTCTGATATTCAAGAAATCCCTAACAGCTCGTGCCTACCGAGATGCATTTTCATGTACCGGTGATGGTTGACTGATGAAACCGGTGACAAAAGGTGAGCGGGGAAGGGAAACTGTCGGCGATCCATACAGTGAGAGCTGTCCCGGTGAAGCTACTAATTTGATCGTTACTGATCTCGACTTCCACATGAACTCCCTCTCCCGACCAACCGGGAACATGAGCTTAGCCTGAACTCAGATTTCGCCATCTCGGAGGCAAAGAGCTTACCAACGGGACCCCGAATATGCCAGGTAGATCCCCTCGCTATTTCTGACGAATTCTCATCCCGGCTGGGGAATGACGAATACCGTTGAAGTCATCAGGATAAGAAGATGATCGGGCAGCGGGAGTGGGTCGTCACCTATGAAGCTCCTCGTTGACAAGACTAAACTATCCGGGTCCCGGTGAGCCATCTCTGGGTGTTGTCTGCCTGGAGGCGTCGCTCAGAGCTAGTTAGCCTCTTGGCCTCTTTGTGATGACCGGGTGATAAAAGAGCACTCGGGCGGGTAGAGTGATTTCTCCCGATGGCTTGGGCCTGCATGCTAGGTACCACCAACTGACTTTCATGCATGAGCCTGCCGGTAGGGCAACAAGACTTTTAATGCCTCTCGGTGGAATGTCTATCTCTCTCTAACTTATGCCTCTTGGTGGAATGTCTCTCGGAAGTAGAGCAACGTGACTTTTTGTAATGATTCCCATAGACGGCGCCAATTGTTGATGCAAGAACCCGTAGGCTATGTAGAAGCACTGTAGAACATAATCAGTAGACAACACGGGCATATAGTGGTTCACCATGCCTCGGAAGACATGGCTACATCCACTTACGAATTCACTATCATGGCCAATAGGCCTTTGGTGTTACAAGATCATCCATGCATCCCGCCCGGGAGGGGGAGATGGGGAAGTCCGAGAGAGTCCTATATACACAGGGGAAGCCTTCCTTTTATAGATAAGGAAGGTTTCCTCTTATTACACATTTCCGATGTGGGACTAACTATGCATTTATCTTATCATGGTGCCTTCTTGTGGAGCTTGAAGGAGGACCTTCCGGATGTGGTACCGATGATCTGTCACCACGGCGAGGTAGCCCGGACGTCAGTCTACAAGTTTCATGACTGGTCTATGGGCAGGGAAGGTAGTTTACTGACTACCGACTACAGGCCCTAAATTACATTTTCAAGTAAGGCGAATGGGTTACTACTGGCCCACAATGGTCAAGGATTGCATGGAGTACGTACAGAAATGTCAAGCTTGTCAATTCCACGCAAACGTTATCCATCAACTGCCTGAGCTATTGCATCCTACAATCGCTTCACACCCGTTTGATGTCTGGGGGATAGACGCTGTGGGACCTATAAATCCAAAATCTTCCGGAGGCCACATGTACATTTTGGCAGCCACGGATTCCTTCTCAAAGTGGTCGGAGGCAGTACCGCTTAAAGAGATAAAAAAAGAAACCGTTGTAGACTTCATCAAGACATGCATCATCCAGCGATATGGTGTACCACGTTGCATCATCACGGACAATGCCAAGTACTTCCCAAATAGTGCTATGCAAAAACTTAGCGAAAAGTATCACTTCAGGCTACACTTTTCGTCGATGTACAATGCACCAGCTAATGGTTTGGCGGAGGCGTTTAATAAGACGCTCTGCAACATCTTGAAGAAGACCGTCAGCAAGTCACAAAGAGACTGGCATGAGAAGATGGGCAAAGCATTGTGGGCATATAGAACGACATATCGAACTGCCACAAATGCCACACCTTATTCTCTTGTGTATGGTGTTGAAGCCGTCTTGCCATTAGAGAAGCAAATTCCCTCATTGAGGATTGCTTTGCAAGAAGGCCTCACAAATGAAGAAAATATCAAGCTACGACTTCAAGAGTTGGAAGCTTTAGACAAAAAGAGGCTCGATGCGCAACAACATCTAGAATGCTACCAAGCCCGGATGTCGCGTGCCTTCAACAAAGGAGTTCGGTCTCGATCCTTTCAAATTGGCGACTTAGTCCTTGCTGTACGTAGACCCATCATCATGACACACAAGACCGGTCCCAAGTTCAAGTCAAAGTGGGATGGCCCTTATGTCATCAGCGAAGTCTACACCAATGGAGCTTATAAAATCGTGGCTGAAGACGGTTTGAGAATTGGCCCAATCAACGGCAAGTTCTTGAAGAAATACTATGCCTGAAACAAGTAAAGATTGCTCCTTGTCCGCACGAGCATAAACTGCGAATGACAAATAAAGGCTCCTTGTCTGCACGAGCTTAAACTGCAAACGACAAAAATGCTCTTAGCCTGCATGAGCCTAAACTGCATAAGGTACAATCTAAAAAAAAAAAAGAGTTCTAAAGCCTCATCCTTGAACTGCGTTATGACTTGATTCTTTCTTTGGAATGATACGTAGGCAGCTTGAGAATTATATTCTTAAGTACAGTCACATCAAAAAAAAAATCTTTTTTTTTTTTATTATTGCATAATGAGTTCTATTGTCAAAATGACTTATTACATGCGCAAAAAAAAAAGGAGAATAAATCATAAGTTACTAAAGATAATGAGCCCTTCACATCCAAGATAGGCCTTTGAAGCTGTTGCGTTGCTTTTCAAAGTCATCTCGGAACCTCTTTGCTTCCTCAAGTTCTTCAACAGTCAACTCAGGAATTTCCTTGATTTGGACTTTCTGCTTCTCTAAATCGGCAAGCCTTTTGTCATGAAGTAGAAGACTCGCATCTAGGGAGGCTATCTCCTGCTCCAACCTCTGCTGCTTCTCCTTCAAATTCTCCAAGGACTCAATCACAGCTTGACGTTGACCAAGATCAGCTTGACGAAGCTCGATCGACTTGGCAATTTCAACCTCCATATGAGGCAAACGTTGATCACATGTGCCTGGAGTAGCTTTATGCGTGCATACAAGTCTCGCCGCATTGTATTGAGTAGCACAAGTCATCAAGTTTTCTACCTTGTCTTTCACTGGCGAAGGATCAAACCCATAACACTGAAGTTCGGCCACCATCTCGCCAAGGTCTTTCTTTTTAGAAAGAATGGTTCTTGATGAGTGCTTCGTGATGATGTCTTCAATTTGTCCACAAATTAGAGTGGCGGCCTGCATACGAATCTGTCGGAGCCCTTGGTTAGTGTCCATGACATCAACTTCACCGTGGGTGACATCAGAGAGTGCCATATTGCTTAAAAGCCTCGGAGGATTCACCAAAATATCTTCATGATTAACTTGTTGCGATTCATTTGGTTCACATGCATCATCTTCGTGAAACGAGTCAGTCTTCATTGGTTCTGTTGAGAGGACGCAAACCTCCCTCGAACAAGCTTCATCTTCAAAAGGTGGGAGTCTTTCTATCTGAAGGTAAAGAAAATGAGTTCAGATCATGCATATAATGTTAAGAAAAAAAAAAGATGCGTGGTGATGGTGGCGAACATACCTCAACACGATTGGGAGTTTGTTGCGAGGGACCCGGGACTTCGCCAAGAAAATTGCGGTTAAGGAGAAACTCATCGTCAGGATTGAAATAAACAGAGCCAAGGTCGGGTTCAATCCTTCAACGCTTAAAGTTCACATCTTTAGAACTGTTGCTACTTCCACTAAGTCTTTTTGCTTGAATGTTGGTCCCCTTTAATTTAAGGTGACTCCTGGCGAGTTGATGATCAGATGAATCCCCATGACCTTCTAAAGCTTGGTGCGGTTCATTCAAAGAATTTCTGCTTGGGGGCAACGCCTTGACAAACGATGCGTGAGGATTATTGTCAGGTTCAATCTCGTGGGGAACCACTCTCTGGCAAGATGGCACCTCGCGGAAAACTACTCTTTGGCGAGACAGCATCTCGCAAGACACCACTCTCTGTCGAGATGGCATCTCGCAATGTACCACTCTCTGACGAGATGGCATCTCGCGGGGAACAACCTTCTGTCCAGACGGTATTTCGCGGGGAATCACTTTCTGGCAGGGCAGTACCGCTCGAGCAACGATCTTGTCTTCCTAAGCTTTTAGAAGCTTGTGCGGCAACCCAACAATAGGCATTGTCGCTATAGTCATCTTGGGCATGGAACAATATACTTTGGACCACCATTCAACATAATCACGAGTCGCCATGTACTCTTTTAGAGCGTTCTCAGGCGGCAACATCCGTGTGCTCCCTGTCTCACGTTTAGTAAAACTTTCCCAATGCCAGTACGTCAAGGACAATGCGCCTGTCTGAGTGTCCTTTTGAAGGCTTCCTGGCACATCTTGAACATAGCCGAGCTGACGGCTGAAGCGATAAGGACTGTAAGGTTGAATGACTCGCCGGTTGCCCTGCCTAAGGGTAAGAAATCCGGATCGAAGGCAGGTAAGATAGACAATGTCTGAACGGTTAACATCCGCACGATCAACGATCATTTTGCAATCTTTAGAGACTATGGCTAAGATGTCCATCTCTACATTGCCACATGCATTGAATAAAGAACGAGCTTGTGCGTCTCCAAAATGCTTGGCCGAAAAGGCCCCTGAAAAGTGAAGCATGCGTGGTTTAAAGTCGTCAGGAAGAGGAGAATAAAAAAGGGTGCCGAAATACTCTGCCAACCACGTATATACATAGTGAAAGGGCAATGTAGCCGAACAGTTTCATGGGTCTTTGGAAGCAGAAATCTCGTTCAAGCCTTGATAAATATTGGCCAACACCGGTACAGCTAGACAGAATTGATAGCCTTGGGACATTTTGCTGGCAATTTTAAACACGCTAGGTCGGATCAATCCTGTATCGTCCACATGAAAGACAAATAGACACAACCAGCACGCGTAAAATGCCGCCAAGTAAGTAGACTCTATGTCTTCGTCATCCACGCCCAAATCATCAAACGGTGCGGAGTCATCATCAGTTCGAGCTTGAACCTCACGGATTTCGCCAGACGGGTTGTACGTATTCTGAGGTGCACCTTTCTTATTCCGTACACTCTTGGCGGGCGGCCTCTTGTATCTCAAACTTCCTTTGTACCAGTACTGGATCCATGATACAATCTTCACTTTTTGCCCTTTATCGCAAAGCTTGTGGTACGCGAGAAATAAGAATTTGCAACTCTTGGGAAGGATTGGCTCACCGCCCTTACCCTTGGCTGCAAATTCTTCAATAGATGGAACAACTTCGTCGTAGAACCTTCCAGTTATGGGCAAGCCACAAATATATGTCAAGTCCCTCAAAGAGATAGACATCTCTCCACACGAGGTATGCAGAGTATTCGTGCCAGGGCACCAAAACTCACAGAAGGCCCGCATCACAGGCGCAACACGATCATAGCTGAAGAGCGATGCAAACACCGCTCGGTAGAGGCCAGTTTTGTGGATAAGATCTCCGCTTCGGCTCAGGATGTCTTCTAACCACTCCCAGTAACGTTCTGTGTAAGAGAAGGCTCCGTTAGCACAAAATCCTCTCCATTGCACTGAACCATTGCACATACGGTCGCTAAGAAGCACGAACGGTGTTTGAGGAACGCTATGGTCATGATGGGCGGACTTCAACATCAATACGTCTGCGCTTCGCTTCTCGCTGGTGGATTTGACTGATTGAAAGGTGGCTAGCTGACGCGATTGTTGGAAAGTCCACCGAGGAATATGACCCGAACCATCATATTGGGGAGACTCAAGAGAGTGCGGCCCAGTCAATGAAGGATAGGTATATAAAGTGGTGCCATCACTTTGAACGTCGTTAATATCTTCAAGGATGGTGATTGTGCCTTTCTTGAAACTTTTGAAAAAAGCCATGCGAGGTGGTGCACGTCTACTTGTTGGAAAATTGCGCTTCACTGCCTTAAGATTCTGTTGCGCCTCGCTGCCTTGAACTTCTGCCGCGCCTCGCCGAGTAAGGATCCTGCTGTCACTAAAGATGGATACCTCAGAAGTACCTCGCGACCTAAAAAAAAAAGAGACGGATCAGCGAATCATATAACTCCGCACCAGAGCAATAAAATTAAAAGGAGAGAGAGAGTATACTGTTGATCTCACAACGAGATGGTTGTAACTTTGTGATGAATAATGTTCAACCGGAAGCTCTAATTTATAGTGCAATCTTTCCTCATTGAAACTGGAAAAGTATGGAGAATCAAGCAAATCAAGAAAGGAATACATCAAAGGTTTCCGCCCACTGCTTGGAAACTTTACCAAATCAAATTCGTAGGAATCCTTGCGAATTAAGGAATCCCTACAAAATTGGGTATCCTATAAATTCGAGGAATTTCTACAAGAAAATGGGGAATCCTTACAAAATTAGGAATCCCTATCAATTCGGGAATTACCACAAACCCATTAAACATAGACTTCAAGTCACGCCTCTGGCACATGACCACACCATGGCTACGACGCACCTTTAAGTGGGGGCATTTGTAGACATATAAAATTTAACGATAATAATAGTCGTTGAATAATCCAAGTAAATGCGTGGCTTGTGAGTCAACAACATTGGAAAGTCGTCGGAAATAACACGTGGCAACGTGGAAATGATCAGCCGACAACAAAACCTTAAATCCCGATTGAAATCAATTATCAAGTGTCGATTAATGATGTGACTTCGCCAGGCAAAATAGACTCCGCCAGGCGAAATAGACTTCACTAGGCAAAATAGACTCCGCCAGGCGAAATAGACTTCACCAGGCGAAATGGACTTCGCAAGGCGAGCTAGGCTTGGCGAGGTGAAATAGACTTCACCAGGCGAAATGACTTCCCAAGGCGAACAAGACTTCGCCAGGCGAAGAGAACTTCCCAAGGAGAAATAGACTTCGCAAGGCAAACAAGACTTCGCCAGGCGAAATGGACTTCGCTAGGCGAGCTAGGCTTGGCGAGGTGAAATGGACTCCGCGAGGTGACCTTGACTTCGCAAGGTGAAATGGACTTCGCGAGGCGAGCTAGGCTTGGTGAGGTGAAATTGACTCCGCGAGGTGAGCTTGACTTCGCGAGGCGAATTGGACTTCGCGAGGCGAGCTAGGCTTGGCGAGGTGAAATTGACTCCGCGAGGTCACCTTGACTTCGCAAGGGGAAATGGACTCCGCGGGGTGACCTTTATTTCGCAAGGCGAAATGGATTTCGCGAGGCGAGCTAGGCTTGGCGAGGTGAAATTGACTCCGCGAGGTGAACTTGACTTCGCGAGGCGAAATGGACTCCGCGCGCGTAGATTAACATAAAAGCGAGGCGAGATGGCCCCGCGTAAGGGGAACCTCGCGAAGGAGCTAGACGATAGAGTTCGCATGGCCAAGGGAAGTCGTCCGCGAAGTGGGATTAGAAATCACCGCTTGCTTGGAAATCAAGCTTCCTCGCGGGATACCTTCCATATCTGCGAGATAGTGTAAGGATCTTGCCCAAAACAGGACATTCAATCCAAAGCGATCTGGGCAAATCTAAATCTCAAGATTTGATTGATTTGATTATGTTAAAATCGGCAAGTAGATCAATCAGTCAAGATTCATTGATTCGATTAAGGAAATATTATTGATTCAGAATCTTGATTACTTGCCTTAAGTGGAGACTTGTTAACACTATAAATACCCCCTCTCATACCAAGAGGAGGGGAGCGAAACCAAGAAGAGCATAGAAGAGAAGTAGTGAACTAGAGAGAGAGAAATCCCTCCACGAGCTCAGAAGTCTCCCCTAAACCCTTGAAGAACTATCAAGCTCCTTAAACAGCCAGTTCTTCGCTAGATCCTTGAAGAACTATCAAGCTCCCCAGATAGCCAGTTCTTCACTAAACCTAAATCCAAATCCCAAATACCTGTTACGTGATTAACCCTGCGTAACCCTCAAGAACAAGTGCTTGTCACCCTTGAGTTAAACATATATTTCGGAGATAGAATCAGAGGAGTTCACAAAGATTGTAACCCGCATTCGCATTTGATTAAATTAAATTATTCTTTGTATACGTGTTGTTCTGTTATTTGTTGCAGATATTTTCGTGTTTACATCTGCTCCTGTGAGAGTTCGACTTAAATAGTATAAGACCATCTTCCTTCTTTCCTCATTTTCTTGAGCTAAAAGTGCTCCAAGTGATCTTTCTTGAGCTGCAATGTAGAGGATAAGAGGTTTCCCAGGAATGGGTGCACCCAACACCAGAGCGTTAGCCAAGTACTTTTTAATGCTTTCGAAAGCATTGGGACATGCTTCATCCCACATGAAAGGCACATTCTTCTTCATGAGTCAACTAAAAGGTTGACATCGACCTGCAAGGTTTGAGATGAACCGCCTGATAAACGCGAGTTTTCCTTGGAGGTTTCTCAATTCTTTTAAATTTGTTGGCTCTAGCATTTCTTGAATGGCCTTAATCTTCGATTGATCTACTTCAATGCCCCGATGCTTCACGATGAATCCAAGGAACTTGCCTGAACTCACACCAAAAGCGCACTTGAATGGGTTCATTTTGAGTTGGTACTCGCGTAACCTATTGAACACTTTTCGTAGGTCTTGCAAGTGGTCACTCCTTTTTCTTGACTTGACAACCAAATCATCAACATAACATTCAACGTACTTGTGAAGCATGTCTCTAAAGATTTTCTGCATGGCACGTTGGTATGTTGCACCAGCATTCTTTAATCCAAATGACATGACTTTGTAACAGTAAATGCCTTTGGGAGTGCGAAATGCAGTTAACTCCTCGTCTTCTAGCGCCATCCTTATTTGGTTGTAGCCAGACGATCCATCCATGAGAGACAAAGCTTCATGACCTGTAGTTGTATCCACCATGAGTTCGATGATAGGCAAAGGGCAGTCATCTTTCGGACATGCATCATTCAAGTCGTGAAAGTCTACACACACACGCATTTGTCCATTCTTCTTTTCAACTGGGACAATGTTTGCGATCCACTTGGGATATTGGACCTCTCTGATGAAGCCTGCAGCGATCAACTTGTCAACCTCTTCTTCAATTTGAGTTTGTACCTCTGTTCGAAAACGTCATGTCAGCTGTTTGATGGGTCGAGCCTCCGGTTTAACAGCTAATCGATGAACTGCCATTTTAGGATCAAGACCGGGCATTTCAATGTAGGTCCAAGCGAAGACATCCTTGTACTCAAGCAACAAGTCATAGTACTCCTTCTCCTCTTGGGAGCTTAACGACGTGCTTACAAATATCGGTCTTGGTTCTTCCTCCGTCCCCAGATTGAGTTTCTTAAGTTCATCGACCGTAGATTTCACCCCATCTTCAAGCTCTGGAGTAGCTGCCTCTACTTCATATTCGAAGCCTTCATGGCCATCCTCTTCATAAGCTTCCACCTCTGCTACTGTGATGTGATAAGCACATTGAATAACATCATCCTCATCGCCGCTAGCATCATCGCCTTCTTTATCTTGACCAGTGAGTATGAAGGTATGTTGCCTCACTTTAAGTTGGTCAGTCGAATTCACCTCTAGCACACAACGTCTTTTCATGCGTGATGGGATGAGACTTTGGATTTCTTTATTTTCTGATTGGCCAACTTCTTTTCTTTTTCTATCTTGTTGCTCTTTAGGAGCTTGGATCTTTTCAAGTGCCGACTTTCGAGGAGTTGGCTTTATTTGTTTATTTTCTTTATTTGACGATGACAACCTTTTGAACACAGAAGTTCGTGTAGCTGCGGTGTCAAGACGACTGAAGATGGAGCTTCGACTTGTTGACTTTTCAACATGTTCAAACACCGAAACTTTGCCTGTTGATTTAGTAGAAGTAATTTGAGAACTTGGGCAAATGCGATCGAACGCTAAAGTGCGAGAAACATATTGGATTTGTGGAATCTCATCTTCTACTTCTTCGACGCTTATGTATTGCATGCTTGCCTTCTCTGCTTTCCTTCTGCCTGAGATTTTGATCTGCTTGTTTGGGACAAAATCAAGACCCGTTTTAACCGAATCACTTGTTTTTCCCTGTTCTCTCAACTTCTTTTGAGACTCATTGAGCTCATGTGCTTTCTTACTGACAACTTGATCATCCTCCTTACTTGACGAACCAAAGTCGAATCCAACCTTTGCCAACAATTTGTAATCATTGGGGTCAAACCCTTCATTTGTTCTTTTCTCGGGTAAATGTCCGTGCTCCACCCTTCCTTGGATTGGTTTGACAAACCCTTTCAATGGTTGCTTGGTAGGAGTTTGGTCGTTTAAATTTTTCAATGGTAATATTGATGCTTCCTTCAATAATTTTATGTCATCTTCACTCAACTTCCGAGGACTCACTTGCCGCTTTGTTCCCGCAAATGGAGACTCTCCTTCTTTGCGCTTGGACTTTGGCACATATCGAAGAATTGGGACAATTGGACTGGACTTGTTTGATGTCACATTTTTAGATGGAGACTTGTGTGACTCTTCATCTCCCTTGCCCTTCGCTTCAACTTCTTTCCTTGTCACCATTGTAGCCTTCCTTGTTAAGGGTACTTTAACCGGAAGAACTTCTAGTACTGATTCCTCATCTGAATAAAACTTGGAATCTACGAAGTAAGACTCAGCTTCGGTGAATGGCTTGGTATCACCTATCACTGTTTTCATGCCTCCGTGGTAGAACTTGAAGCATTGATGCAGAGTTGAAGGTACAACATCATTTTCATGAATCCATGGTTGCCCCAACAATATGTTGTATGAAGTCTTTGCATCGATCACGTGGAACAAAGTGTGTGACTCCAATTCGCCAATAACCATGTCTAGCTGAATCATGCCTATAGTGTAACAGTCCGGCCCAGTCCATTGAGATATTGTCCGCTTTGGGCCTAACGACCCTCACGGTTTTGCTCTTGAGGTTTCACCCCAAAACGCGTCTCAATGTATGGTGCTAGCTCTGCACATATAAGCATAGCAACTTGTCTCCCCTGGGCGATGTGGGACGGATGCACCTACTAGCTTGCTTGCCTAGTCAGGTCATCACATATAGCTCTTTGCTCTCCTTGGTTAAAACCCTGGATCATGAGACGACTTTTAGATAACTCGTCAATATTGATGCCGGGTTGAGACATTGTCGATTTTGGCATAATGTTTACAGCAGACCCTCCATCTACAAGCATGCGGTTTAATTTTTTTCTCTCGCATGTAACCTGTCACAAAAAGAGGTCGATTGTGTGGCTTTGAACCCAATTGTAAATCTTCATCCGTGAAATGAATGGCGTCACAACATGTTACGCATGCCGCACACTCATTGATGTTTGAAGAATGTTGGCCCTCATCAAGCAACAACTGGATTAACGCACGTCTCACCGATTTGGAAAGCAGTGACAGATTGGAGAGGCTAAATTTTTGAGGTAAGTCTTCCAATTGCCTTAGCACTTCAGTTTCTTCAACCTTCTCAGCATCTTTGGAATCACCTTCAAAGCTTGTTGTCATTGAGCTAGCTCTCAGACTCGGTCGCGCCTTGGGCATGCACTTCATTGGTGGATTTTGATTGAGGGACTTTTGCACGCAAGGAGCGAATTTCTCCTTTATACACCTTGTCTCATTTCTCGCGAGGCATTGACGACTCCTATGGGGTTGTTTATGATCCGGCTGCGAGAGTGGTGGACTTGGCAACACACCTTTGCGCTCTTTTCGTTGAGTTATGAGTACCCATCCTTCACCATCGTCGCATGGAGCAGCTTTAGGAGCAAGGTTTATTTGTCGGATTGGCTTTACTTCTTCTAACTTTTTATCATTGCTAGCCTCTTTCGAGAAATGGCATGACGCTTTTACTGGCATGGAAGGTACTTGAACCGGCTCAAAAGACCCAAACGAAATGGTAGTGCAATTGACCGCAGCAACCTCATCGACATCCAACTCGATTCTTCCTTGTTTAGCAAGCTTCATGATCAAATCCTTCAAAATAAAGCACTTCTCAACTGGGTGGCTGACGAGGCGATGAAACTTGCAATACTTTGGATCATTGACCCGATGCATTTTTTCTGGACGTTTGCACTCTGGAAGTTCTATCACCTTGTTCTCAAGCAAGTCCTCCAACATGCCTGCCACGTCGGAATCTGGGAATGGATAAGTCTTTTGCTCCCACTCAGTCAATGAATGTTTCTTCCTCCAGTAGGCTTGAGTCGGTTCTACTCTCTTAACCTCCTTCTTGTCTCGTGTGGAGATTTTGATTGGAGCAACACTTACAGTCATCGACTCCTTTGTAGATCTTTTCACGACCTTGTCAACTTTGCTGCTGAAAGCTTGATCTTTTCGTTGATCATTGACAAACTCCTTCTTACCCTTGTGGCTAGCTATGCTCAACTCCATATCATGCGCTCACGTAGCCAGTTCTTCAGAGGTTCGAGGCTTGATGCCTTGGAGAATGTACAACAAATCGAAACGCATGCCTTGGATACACATTTCTACTGCAGACGTCTCTGACAAGCGGTCTTTACAATCGAGCGCCACCTGTTGATGAAGTCGATAGCTGGTTCGTCTCTCCATTGTTTTGTGTTGGTGAGTTCCATCATGCCCACAGTTCTCCATGTATTGTAGAAGCGGTTTAAGAATTCACGTTCCATTTGGTCCCAACTGTCGATGGACTCAGGCTCTAAGTCTGTGTACCATTCAAAGGCATTGCCTTTCAATGAGCGAACGAATTGCTTGACAAGGTGGTCACCTTCTGTCCCAGCGTTATTGCAGGTTTCAATGAAGTGAGCAACATGTTGCTTTGGATTACCCTTCCCTTCGAATTGCTGGAACTTTGGCGGCTGGTATCCCAACGGCATCCTTAGTCCATTGATTCTTTTGGTGTAGGGTTTGGAGTAGGTGAGAGAATCACGAGAAGGACCTCCATATTGAGCTCTGATGGAGTTGGTGATGATGTCTTGCAATTGCTGAAAGGACATTGATCCAAGCGAGCCATCATCTTCCTTGTCGTCGTTCTTGGATTTCTCGCCTACTTTGTCCTTCTTTTCTTCATCTTGACTTTCAAGCCTGCTATAAAGCTCGGCAATTTGCAGGTCCTTTTCTTCCACCGTTTTGGTGAGCTTCTCAACCGCTCCCATCAGATTGGCTATTTGCTCTTCAATGGTGGATGCGCCTGTCACCATGACTTGCATGGGGATATGTTATGATGAATAATCCGCTGGCATGTCATACGTGTTGTCTTCATCACCATTTGGACTCCCATTGTATGAAGCCGTGCTTGATTCATCATCCGTGGAAGGTGAGAATGATCGCTCCCTTGATTTGTTTGGAGTTTCCTTCTCTTCACTTCGTGAGGCATGGTTGTCTTCACTTCGCGAGGCACGCTGGTCCGTGAGATTTGCCAAGGTGATGATTGGTTCACTAAGCTTGGAAGGCAGAGCCACGAATGTTGTGGGTTGATTCCTCGCCATGCTACGGGTGACATGACCAGAGGGCTCGCTGCTTGACCTCGAGGTCGTTGGTTTAGATTTCTTCGTCGAGATGGCTTGGATGCTCTTGGAGGCCATTACCTTGAACAAATTTGAACTTTCTTGCGGAGAAGGAGATGAGAGGCAAAGTTGTCCCACTAGGCGTTCCAATTTTGTAAACACAAAAATATCTGCAACAAATAACAGAACAACACGTGTACAAAAAATAATTTAATTTAATCAATGCAAATGCGGGTTACAATCTTTGTGAACTCCTCTGATTCTATCTCCGAATATAGGTTTAACTCAAGGGTGACAAACACTTGTTCTTGAGGGTTTACGCGGATTGATCACGTAACGAGTATTTGGGATTTGGATTTGGGTTTAGTGAAGAACTGGCTATTTGGGGAGCTTGATAGTTCTTCAAGGGTTTTGGATTTGGATTTGGTGAAGAACTGGCTGTTTAGGGAGCTTGATAGTTCTTCAAGGATTTATAGGAGACTTCTGAGTTCGCGGAGGGATTTCTCTCTCTCTAGTTCGCTGCCTTGTTTATGCTCCTTCCTCTTGGTATGAGAGGGGGTATTTATACTGTTAGCATGCCTCCACTTAAGGCATGTAATGAAGATTCTGAATCAATAATATTTCCTTAATCGAATCAATGAATCTTGACTGATTGATTTTGTCACGCCCCGACTCTTAAATTTTACCTTAATTACTAGCATTGTGGTAATAAGAATTTTACCGTCTTCGTCATTGAATTTATAGTCCTAAAGTCCCTAGAGGTGTGTTGAGGGACGAATATTTCGAAAGATTCATTCGAAGGAAGAAAATGTGACAACGGTAAAAATGGTAAATTTTATCTAGAAAAATCTGACACTTGGCTCCATAAAGATAGTGTCTCCACAACTTGAGAGTAAAAACTACTGTTGCAAGCTCTAAATCATGGGTGGGATAATTCACCTCATGCGGCTTCAGTTGCCTAGAAGCGTAGGCAATCACCCGATCATGCTGCATCAACACTCCGCCTAGACCTCGTCTAGAAGCATCACAATAAACTACGTACTCCCCACTATCATCCGGAAGCGCCAAAACATGAGCACTAGTCAAGCGATCCTTTAATTCTTGAAAACTTTGCTCACACTGATCTGACCATTCAAACTTGACTCCCTTCCTGGTCAACCTTGTTAGTGGAGCT
The DNA here is from genome assembly GCA_009720345.1 of Fragaria iinumae. Lineage (NCBI taxonomy): Eukaryota > Viridiplantae > Streptophyta > Magnoliopsida > Rosales > Rosaceae > Fragaria > Fragaria iinumae. The sequence continues at coordinate 14,333,691 of CM019117.1, read as the reverse complement.
GCAATCTTTGAAAAGTCTTGCACAAATCGCCGATAATAACCTGCTAACCCCAAGAAACTACGAATCTCTGTCACAGAGGCGGGTCTTTTCCAACTGGACACTGCTTCCACTTTCTGGGGATCCACACTAACACCTTCCGCTGAAACTACATGACCCAAGAATCCCACTTTATCCAGCCAAAATTCACACTTGCTGAACTTGGCAAACAACTGAGCATTTCTCAAAGTCCTCAAAATCAATCTTAGATGTTTGGCACCTCGGGCTAAGCCTAACCATGTCAAACGAACACAAACACACAATAAAGCCCTAGAATTTCAAATACCGATTTCTCCTTACCTACCTCAAGATGGAGGGAGCCCTTTGGAGGGATTGAAGCACGGGAGGAGGGCTTTCTTTTGAGCCAAGGCTCGCCGGATATGGCTGCCGGAGGAAGGAGTTCCGGCGAAAAGAAGCTTTCGGCAGTCGGAGCTTTCGGCGTCGATTCCTCCTTCACGGCGGCGCTAGGGAGGCTGCCACCGGTCTAGAACTGTAGCTGGGTTGGAGACCGATTGTTTGGGACCGGTGTGGCGGTCTGGGGCGGCCGGTCGGCGGCGGACCGGCGGTCGGAAGTTCGGCAGGGAGTGAAGCTCGGGTGCGGGTGCGGGAGCGGGAGAGAGAGAGAAAAGAGAGAAAAAAAAGAAAAACGGGCTTGGACCCAAAATAAAGGCCCGGTCCAACACCATATTGAGGAAAAATGCCACTATGGGGTGACGTGCGCGTTAGACGCGAGCGTCCTAGCCTGGTATGACTATCTACCTTCAAGCTTGTTCATAGATAGCATACATGGAGTAGACGGGTGTGAATACATACTGATATAATTATATAATTTAGCCTGAGAGGCTGTATTTGTTTAAGATTTGGAGACTAGCCAGAACTAGTCGTGTCCTTGAAAGTGTTTCTTGGGGAAATATTTACTGTTGTCGAGATTATTTTGTCCACTCACCCTGACGTGATTAAATATTTTCCCCTGGGCTTTTCCTTCGTTTTAATCGCCCAGTCTGCAGAGTTCGGGTGGGGTCTAGAAGGAGGCGCCGAGACATAGTCACCCACATTTCCACTACTGTTCGCCAGTAGGTCATCTGTTTAAACCCACTAGGATTTTCTTCAGCTTTCGTTGTCTTTCCTGTAGTAGCTCTGAATATTTCGGAAAAATAATTGTGTATTATTTTATTCAGTTATTTGGATTAAAGTGAAGATTAATATTTTGGGTTAAGAGGGTGTTCTATATTTTTCCGGGTTAGGGTTGTCCATTTTCAATGGAGGTTTGCCGAGTCCTTCGGTAAATTTTCCTTGGAGGTGGTCCCCGCAGGACTTACCTCGGGTTTCAGGGTGAAATTCGGGGTGGGTCTTGACAGTTGGTATCAGAGCTTTAGGTTTCATTTCTTGCCTCCATAATACTATTATATTTGCCTAAGAAGCACGTAGTTCCTATAGAGTGGTGGTCCGACCGCGGCGGATTCACTAGCATTTTATGCTTTGGATACTATGTGTTATTGGGTATATGTGATAGTCCTGCTAGTCTTATTTTTAGACTACTAAATATCTCCTTCCTCAGGTACTATGCCTCCTAGACGCCGACCCCGGGTAGCTACCTCGACCAACGCGAATGAGGGTGATGAGGTCAGAGGATTAGTTGATTCCATTGGGAGTATGCTGAGAGGTGTTTTAGACAGGGTTCAGCACCCACATTCTGTGAGGAAGAAGGATATCTTCGATGCTGGGGCAATTGAGTTCAAGGGTGCCAAGAGACCCCATGATGCATATACGTGGGTAGACAAGATGGAAAAGGCTTTCGAGAGCACTGATATACCGGAAGAAAAGAAAGTGAAAATGGCAGTGACTTTTCTGGATGACTCTGCACATCATTGGTGGATTCTCGCTAGCAGAAATAATGGTGGTGCTCAGGACATGACTTGGGAGCAGTTTAAGACGCTCTTCTTAGGTCAGTATTTCAGTCATGCTCATCGTATCAGGATCCAATCGGATTTTCTGAACATGAAGAAGATGGATGATGAGGGTGTCATTGAGTTTGAGCAGAGGTTCACTACCTTGAGCTACCATGTGCCTTATTTGGTTCCTGATGAGAGGACCAGGATTGACATGTTCATTGGAGCACTTGGCGGAGTGTACGCCGAGAAGATGACCGGTGTCATTTACCCGACCTTTCTTGATGCGGTTACTGCAGCCATGGCCATCGAGACCAGGAGGACTTATAGTGCACGGCCCCGGGATTTCGGTGGTCCCAGCCAGGGTCCATCGAAGAAGGCCGCTTCATCATCCGCTTCTGGATCTTCAGCGGGTAGTGGCAGTAGTGGAGGATCAGGTTCTGGATCTCGAAGTAGATTTAGACGACATTACCGGAGACCTTTCAGGAGCCAGTTGGGTAGGCAGCAGACCAGTCAGTATAGTGCTGGTGGTAGTTCCCAAGGGGGATCATCTGGTGGTCATACTTTTTCCTTTGGTCAGCAGCAGTCATCTGGATGCTTTGAGTGTAGTGGTCTTGATCACTTCAGGAGAGACTGTCCTTTGTTGGCACAGAGGACCGCCCCTACTCAGCCAGTCGGTCAGTCTTCAGCTAGAGGTTCCAGTGGTGGTTCTCACGGTGGTTCAGCAGCCAGGGTTGGCTCTCAGCAGAGTGGTGGTCAGCGTGGACGTCCCATGACTCGCGCTAGACTTCATGCTATGACCCAGCAGGAGGGTCGTACCTCTCCAGATGTCATCATTGGTACGTTATTAATTTTTGGCCAGCCAGCATTTACTTTAATTGACCCTGGAGCTACGCATTCATTTATGTCTAGTAGATTCGCTCTCCATGCCAATGTGCCATCATCGTCTCTTCCAAGTGAGTGGCATGTATCTCTTCCCTCTGGTGAGACGATGAGAATAGATTGGGTGTTTAGTGGTTGTGAAGTGCTAGTAGAGGGATTTAATTTCAAGGCAGAATTAATTCCTCTAAATATTGAGGAGTTTAATGGAATGAGTTTTAGAATTTTTGGAGGAGTTTTGGATAGGTTTTGGAATTTGTTAAGTTTGGTATTTTGGCGGATTAATAAGTTAAAATCCGGCCATTGGATTAATTTTATGATTAGGACGTTGGAAGGTGATTTTGAGGATGTCGGTATTTTTTGGAGATTTGTGGTTGGCAGTGAAGTTAAGATTTATGACGATAGGCATGGTTGAGCGCGGGAAGCTCATATTTAATTATGCCTATTTTCTTTGAACGTTGGGATTTTATTTGAGGAATTATTTATGTTTTGGAACAGGACGCGAGGAGGCTCGAGCAGAGGAGACCTCCGACCGACGTCAGGCTTAGGCCTAAGTTGTGAGTGGACCTTTGTTTTTAAATAATGTTTTATTGTTGAATAATTTCCTTTGTTGGAATTTATCCTGAATTGAAAATTTCAGTGATTTTACTTATTTTATTTAACGTTTATGAGTATAGTATGTATATGAGAGAACGCTAGCTAGCCATACGTGTTCCCCTCATAATGAGGAAAAATGTCATTATGAGGTGACGTGAGCGTTAGACGCCAGCGTCCTAGCCCTGTACGACTTTCTACTTTCCGAGTTCATTCTATGTTTTTAGATTCATTCATAGAATTCGTACAGGGAGTAAACACGTATAAATACCACCCGGTCCCCCCCCCATACTGAGGAAAAATGCCACTATGGGGTGACGTGCGCGTTAGACGCGAGCGTCCTAGCCTGGTATGACTATCTACCTTCAAGCTTGTTCATAGATAGCATACATGGAGTAGACGGGTGTGAATACATACTGATATAATTATATAATTTAGCCTGAGAGGCTGTATTTGTTTAAGATTTGGAGACTAGCGAGAACTAGTCGTGTCCTTGAAAGTGTTTCTTGGGGAAATATTTACTGTTGTCGAGATTATTTTGTCCACTCACCCTGACGTGATTAAATATTTTCCCCTGGGCTTTTCCTTCGTTTTAATCGCCCAGTCTGCAGAGTTCGGGTGGGGTCTAGAAGGAGGCACCGAGGCATAGTCACCCACATTTCCACTACTGTTCGCCAGTAGGTCATCTGTTTAAACCCACTAGGATTTTCTTCAGCTTCCGTTGTCTTTCCTGTAGTAGCTCTGAATATTTCGGAAAAATAATTGTGTATTATTTTATTCAGTTATTTGGATTAAAGTGAAGATTCATATTTTGGGTTAAGAGGGTGTTCTATATTTTTCCGGGTTAGGGTTGTCCATTTTCAAGGGAGGTTTGCCGAGTCCTTCGGTAAATTTTCCTTGGAGGTGGTCCCTGCAGGACTTACCTCGGGTTTCAGGGTGAAATTCGGGGTGGGTCTTGACAGATTTACTTGCCGATTTCAACATAATCAAATCAATCAAATCTTAAGATTTAGATATGCCCATATCGCTTTGGATTAAATGTCTCGTTTTGATCAAAATCCTTAGTAAGGGGCGAGCCATCCCGCGGATATGAAAGGTATCTCGCGAGGCACCTTGATTTCCAAGCAACCGGTGATTTCTGGTCTCACTTCGCGGACGACTTATCTTGGAGGTACATCCCCGCATGCATGCGAACTTTGTCGTCTAGCTCCTTCGCGAGGTTCCCCCTTACGCGGGGCCATCTCGCCTTGCCTTTATGTTAATCTACGCGCGCGGAGCCATCTCGCCTCGCCTTCACGTAAACCTACGCGCGCGGAGCCATCTCTCCTCACCTTCATGTAAATCTACGCGCGCGGAGCCATCTCTCCTCTCCTTCACGTAAATCTACGCGCACGGAGCCATCTCGCCTCGCCTCTGTTTACTTCTACGCGAAGTCCAGTTGGCCTCGCGAAGTCAAGTTCACCTCGCGAAGTCAAGTTCGCCCCGCGAAGTCAAGTTCGCCCCGCGAAGTCAAGTTCGCCCCGCGAAATCCAGTTCGCCCCGCGAACTCTACTATCTAGCTCGCCTGACCGCTAGCGAATCATCACCCATTAATTTAATTTAATTGATATCTGATCATCAATCGACACTTGATAATTGACTTCAATCGGGATTTAAGGTTTTGTTGTCGGCCGACCATTTCCACGTTGCCACTTGTTATTTCCGACGGCTTTCTAATTTTGTTGACTTACGAGCCACGTATTTGCTTGGATTATTCAACGACTATTATTATCGTTAAATTTTATATGTCTACATGTACAAAAATATATAATGTTTAATTTGTGCTCCATCTTTGTAATGATTATCATATTTCTCATAAAAAGAAATAATTATCATATTTGGATTAAGGTTTTTGATTCTCATCATAGTAGAAACTTTTTTTTTTTTTGAAAAGAGCATAAACTTTTAATTTCTAGTAGATACGTGATATAATTTCCAAAGTTGATTTGTCACTTTTATTTGTTATAGTTCTAAATCAAGATTCAAAAGATTGAAGATCCTTTGAAAAATTACACGACATAGTATAATGATCAGTTATCATGTTTGGCCGATGCAACTATATACGTATGTACTTCTAATCTGGACAACGTACGTACGTCCATATCAAGCTATGCAGATAAACGGCCAAACAAGGTAGCAACTAGCTCATTGATCTCTCAATCTCTCATTGATCTAGCCTCTTGTTAAGAAACGTAAGAAGTACGTTAATTAACTTATAGCTTGCTTAGGCAGTTTAATTACTTTATAGATTGGGGAAGATTGACTGTGTGCATCAACTTAAGCCAAACAAATGGAAACACTCACACAGGATGACTACGTATATACAGAATGGTGACTCTATGTACGTACATGGTCCATCATGCATATCCATGATCATTTCATTCCTTAAGAGCAATAAAGTTGATGAAGACGGTTAGGAGCAGCCTGGTTTTAGGGAAGATCGAGAATGTCCACCGCTAACCCAGTTGCTTCTCGAAGCTCTTATATATCAAAGGCGAAATGCATTGAACAGTGAAAGCAATGACTTGTGATTCAAGCAAGAGATTGCTGCTGATGAAAATAATGAAAAAGCTTTTATACACTAATAACCTAAGTAAAGGTCTTTTCGCCGCCGCTTGCTTCCGTTTTACTTTGATATTTTTCTGTTATTGCATGTCTTTCAATTGTTGAAGATGAAAAGAAGAATAGATACAAACCAGCAGCAACCTATAAATACAGCTCAAACCGTTTCAACTTCCCCACCACCACATCCTTCACTCCTTCGACTCAACTTAACTCTCTCTCTCTCTCTCTCTCTCTCTCTCTCTCTCTCTCTCTCTACAATGGAAAATCCCAGAACTACTATCATTTTTCTCTCACTTCTTGTTTTCTTCATAAACTCAGCCGTATCATCAACTGCAGTCATGACTTACAATGTGGCCGATTTAGGAGCCAAACCAGACGGCCAGAACGACTCAACCAAAGCCTTCCTTTCTGCATGGGACAAAGCCTGTGACTCCGTCGATCCCTCTGTCATCTATGTCTCGACGGGAAGGTTCTTGCTTCGCAATGCGGTTTTCGCCGGACCATGCAAGAACATGGCCATCACGTTTCGCATTGCCGGCACACTCGTGGCCCCTTCAGATTACCGGGTCATAGGAAATGCCGGCAACTGGCTTTTCTTTAGGCATGTGAATGGGGTTACCATCTCCGGTGGAATTCTTGACGGACAAGGCACTGGTTTGTGGGATTGTAAGGCCTCCGGCAAGGGTTGCCCCAGCGGAGCAACGGTAGGAATCTTGCTGCTTGCTCGCGAGCATTTCCTTATAAATTATTCTGTACATATGGATTTTGATTTCTTCATGTTGTATATATGGACTTATTGCAGACACTGGGATTTTCCAACTCGAACAACATTGTCGTGAGCGGAATGACATCCCTGAACAGCCAAATGTTCCACATAGTCATCAACAGCTGCAACAACGTGAAATTGCAAGGTGTTAGGGTTTCTGCCTCCTGTAACAGCCCAAACACGGATGGAATCCACGTGGAAAAATCCTCCGGCGTCATTATTCTAGACTCTAAGATTGCCACCGGTGACGATTGTGTCTCAATTGGTCCTGGAACAACTAATCTATGGATCGAAAACGTTGCATGTGGACCCGGCCATGGAATCAGGTACGAATATGCAAGCAATTCATTGATTGATCAACCTAATCCAAGTAGCCAAGTAGGTGCATATATAATCGTTGACTAATTTAGTTTTTGGTTTGCTTCTTATCTTATATTAGCACTAATTGGTTTGGTTGATTCAGCATTGGGAGTCTAGGCAAGGACCAGGAGGAGGAGGGAGTGCAAAATGTAACGGTCAAAACTGTTACATTTACCGGTACTCAAAATGGTCTAAGAATTAAATCATGGGGAAGACCTAGTACTGGGTTTGCTAAGAACATTCTTTTCCAACATGCTTTCATGGTCAATGTCCGAAATCCAATCGTTATTGATCAAAATTATTGCCCCGGCGAAAAAGGGTGTCCTGGTCAGGTAAGATAATTGTTTACAACTAATACATATTGAATAATACAATTCTAGAAGTATAATTTCTTCCCAACCAGCTAGCTAGCTAGTCTGTGATAATAGTTTGTTTTATTTCATTCATCTGATAATAGTTTTCGTTTTCTGTTTAAAAAGGATTCGGGAGTTCAGATTAGCGATGTAACATATCAGGACATCCACGGGACATCAGCAACAGAAGTTGCGGTGAAATTTGACTGCAGTTCTAAATTCCCTTGTAGCAAGATCACTCTGGATGCTGTGAAGCTCAGTTATAAGAACGAAGCAGCAGAAGCTTCATGTAGCCATGCCGCGGGAACAGCTGAGGGTACGGTTCAGCCTACAAGTTGTTTGTAGCGGCTAGCTAGCTAGGATGCAAACACAAGTTCTCTCACATACTGGTTTCAACCTGATGAAGTAAAGAAAGAAGTGCATAATTTTGTCGTCCAGGCTCCAGTACGTAGGGACAAAACGAGAGAAGATTAGTCAATAGTTCATAGGAAGATTTTATGTAGTGTAGTACGTAGGTCGATCAATGGCCTAAATGAAGCACTTGCAGCTTGAGCTGGTGGCATTGGCCGCCCAATATTGGAGCCTGGCCTTGCAAATTTGCTAGTTAACTTTAGATTGTATAAATCCCAAAGAGATCAACCCCTTCTGGGTGTTTGTTGTCTCATGTAATGTAGTTACGTAATTATATTCATACTTGTTCATCATCTGTCTATCTTATTAATTACTTCGATTTACATTCAAGTAAAGGTTGAATTGCATCAACCTACGTACTATGAAAAACAATTATGGAAAAGGTAGTGCTAAATGGCCTTAATAAATAATAAGACCTAAAATTTATGGTTTTAATCCTATGTGACATGTCATGTCACATATACACGCTTAAGAAGTAACCCGGCCGGGAAAAGATCATCAAATGAACCAACGCGGAAACCATCTATCAACATGAACCAGTTAGCCTAAAGCACATATCGTTATATCACTATGCCATTTCCTGCATCAGGCGACACTACAGTTGTGTCGCCTGATAAAAATCGTAAGTGTCGCCTTCTAGCATGTCGTTGATGAGGTTCTCCGACGACACAAATGTTGTGTCGCCTATAAGAACCTCAGGCGACAGAAGATTTTTTTCATTTTGTGTCGCCTGAATTAAGATGGCGACACGGTATATATGTCGCCTGATAGTTTAAACAACGACATGCTAGAAGACGACATATCTTTTTTTTGCCGTGAGGCAACACAGCTCTTTGTGTCGCCTTATAACTGCGAGTGAGAGAGAAATACGCCTTACATCAACATATAGCTGTAAGTTAATTTGTTTAAAGACGACATTTAAACATCATGTGAAAATGTTATAGGCGACATATACTTGGTGAATTAGAATTTAAACTTTTCCACGCTACATTTATGTATCGCTGGATGAACTCACACGACATACTATTGATGTTGTTTCTGGTCTAGACGTAGTATGACGACACATATGCATTGGGTGAATGATCTTCAAGCAACGTATATTTCTTTCTTTTTTCATTTGGTCTCTTTAAGACAATAGGTATCTATCGTCTGATATGCTTTAAACTTTCACTACGTGATATCTTTTAGGTTTTCGACATTTTCAGGCGACATTTGTCTATCGTATGAATGAGTTTGAGCTACATATAAGTGATGCCTTCTTTTGATTTAAACTCTCCACTTACGTTGCCGGTTGTTCTTTATGGCCTCACATTTCTGGTATCTTAACTTAGTAAAGACAATAGATATTGTTTTGTTTATGTTGCCGGTTGTTGCTTTATGACCACACAATTCTGGTATCTTAACTTAGTAAAGATAATAGATATTGTTATGTTTGTATCCATCCTCTGTAGCTGAAATCACACATATTGGTAGTCATGGCTTGTTTGAAACTGCACAATTGCTATATTGAAATAACCTGATAATTTAGGTTTAAAAACATCATCCATAAATAAAATAAGCATCCATAACTAAAATAAGCATTCAATCTAAATTGATAACATAGACTTTCAATCCACCATATATAAACCGTACACAAACTTAGCTAGGCTATAAGAGATTAACAAAAAGCACCATCATTATGTTCAACTGCCTCATATGCAGTCCAGCATGGTAACACAGCAAAAAGAACTACATAATCTGAGCAAACATACAGTACACATCAAAATATGACTGCAAATCAAATATTGGCATAAATCTATGGGCAAGCTGATGGATGCTTTGTATCTCCAAAACAATACTAAATGAAACCATACACTAGCTTGCTAGTTATTTGTAAACTTAAGAACATACTTTGCCCACTCTTGCCGAACAATATCAATATTCTCCATGGTATAATATGCATCTCCCCTTGTCAACCACTACAAGGACGACAAAAAACATAACAGATTGAACCAACTGATTGAGTTATATAGCTCACAAACTGATGAATGCAAGAAATTACATTTTTAGAGCAGTCTTGGTTTTTGTCCAACACTATTTCCCTCATATAAAGCATAATGAAATATCCACAGGTCTTGTCACCAAGCTGCTCCGGAATGCCCTGAATCAAATAATTTGTTTGCTTAATAAACCTAATAAACATGAACCGAAATGGTTAAGTATAAATATAAACAGTTAGTTAAGATAGGGAACCTACTGAACAGTTTTTCCACTGAAGTTTTCGTGCTTTCTTAGTAATGCGTGCATTCACAATTTTGATGGCACTCAAAAACAACAAAATACCCGAAATTATAATCAGAATGAACTAAATAATTAAACAATGCATTTTGTATATAATATACACCAATGATAAATATGCAAGTTGGCTGCACTTACTGGTTTACTATGATTTTTAATTCATCAGTGGTAACGTCCATTCGCCTCTTCGAATGATCCATGTAATACACATGGTCTTCGGTGGGACTCACCACCGTTAAAATCCAATGATATCTGACACACATATAAGAGAATCAAAACAATCATATATTTCATCTAGGTACACATAAATTGAGAATTTAAAACATATACAAAATGCATGAATAAAGCTTTCGTACCCTGAGTTATAGGGAACCAAAAAAATATGGCCTGGCTTCCCTCTTTTATAAGCATCAGACAAAGATCAAGATTGCTCAGTTGAATTTCCACAGCCAAAGGCACCCGTCATAGAAGGGTCAATGAAACCGATCATGTGAAGCATATTCGATTCTTTCAACATTTCATGAAGGAAGCTGCAAATCCAAAGAGCATATCACTTAATGCTACTGGACATCATGTATTGTGCAATATAATTAAACTAGCTAGCAAGGATAATTCAAAATATATATATACCTCATATACATCACAATGGTATCGCCAGAAACCTCAAGTACGTTGGTGACGGCAAAAAGATCCCTTCTGAAGATGGCGATTTTCCTTTCACGTCCGAATAATTCCTCGCTAAACTTTGTGTGGATCACTACCCCATATGCTCAAGGTCTTAAGCGCTGGAGGCAAATCGGCTGGTAGGTTGTCCAAATCACAAGTATCATAATAATCATCATCCATATCAACCCACTGCTTCTTTTTCTTCCTCTCATTCTTACGGGGTGCTTGCTGCATTCCAAATTAGAAAAAAGAAAACAATTATTACATGTTTAGTATTTCAATTTCAAGTAGCCGTTGATCGATATATATGCATGAAAAACTACCTTGCCTTTGCATTACCAACTGTAGTGGCCGGCATAACCCAGTCTTTAGGCCAAGCAACGCAAGTCCCGATTGCATCGCGCACAAATAAAATCTCATCCCTAACAGGGACTGGTAGCAAGGCATTCTCCACAAGACATTTGGTTACAGACACTCGGATATTTTCCGCAGCTAATGGAACACCATGAATAGTTTGTGAGCTGGAATTAACACCCACTTGTATAATGGTTCCTTCAGCCACAATGTTGTCCAATGAACCTATTATAAGATTACGCCTTTGGACAGAGGGGCTAGACTGAACCTAATTCAAACCAAAAAAATAAATAAATAAATAAATAAAAATTCAACATCAGTCAAGTGAGGCAGAGGTATTACCAAATGTGCCTATAAGGGTATTTCGGTAAGTATATAAATACAAAGTGGCGATAATTTACCTGAGCCTTCCCCAGCATATGCACTTCCTCCTCAACAGTCAAGGGTTTTTCGGTGTTTTGCTCTTTTGGTATAACTTCATCCGCTTCAACTTGTTTCTGCAGCTTGCCCTCCTCTAAATCTAACTTCTTCTTGACGGCTTTGACGCCTTCCACTTCATTACATCTGACACCAGCCTTGTCAAGACGGGAACAACTGTCCTTGCCAGACCCTAGATCATTTAGCGGGGTCACAGACTTTGGTGACTCATCGATTTGCTTATTTTTCCCCATAAGCATTGCTTCTAACCTCATCAGCCTTTCCTCCAGTGAGGCTTTTTCTTCTGCCCATTAGGCTCTCTCCACAGCAAGGATATTATTGTTCTCCTCTGCCACCATCTTAATACTTTGTCTTGCACTATCATCTAAGTAAAGCTTAGCACGTTTAGGAAGATGGAAATATGCTTCAGGTTTGACGAAGCCACCAACACCTCGCACCCTACCAGAATATTCAGGTGTTCTCAACGCCGTAGTCAGAACATCAACATGTCCTTCAAACTTTCTTTTTCCTTTTAGCTCTTCCTTCTCCAATTTGTCTTGAAATAGACGTAAATCAATTTGCATAAAAGCATGAACAATTTCAAATCCTGAAATTAATAAGCTAATTTCAAGGACTTGACTTACAATTTCATGGACCTTTCTGCACTTCTGGCGCTTTGTAGTTGCCATCCTTGTCTTGCCTAGCCACTTTCCACATTGTAGTTCGACCTAATTTCCTCCCAGGTATTGTCGCAGCCTATAAATATATATTTGGGTTAAATGACATCATATCAGATAAGGACACTCCGACATATGGTAATATATTTCTAAGAAGAGTAATGTACCAGTTCCTCTTGCAACTGAGCATATGGTTTCTGTCCAAGTCAATGAGGGTACTTATTCTCTTTCCTCCTTTCTTTCTGTTTTTGCCGGAATTCCTACAAGACGATAGCCAAATTTTCTATTATATTTTAGCAATTCAAACAATGCCAATATTGCTGAAAATGTACCAAATATTACAACACTTTGTATTTTACAAACCTGAAACTGAGGTGATATCCTATCTTTCACGAACTCTTTCCATTGATTTACGTCAATCATTCGGTAATCATCAAGAGGGAACTCAAAGAGTTCAGGGGAATCCAGATATGGAATAATGTACCAGGTGGTTAGCTTGCTCTTGAACTCCCTCCATTTTTGGCCTGTAGATGCAAAAACCATTCTTCCATTGCTTTGGCACCACATAAGCTTCCTAAACATTAACAAGTACAAAAGATGACTGCTTTAGATACTTTCTGTGAAAATTACAACGAAGGACATGTTAATTTATAATATTTTCATTTACCTCAACAAAACCCCAAATATTGTCTTTCACACTTAGCGCCATAAGTCTCCAATCTTTAACATTAATTGGGACCTTGGTGCGTGCCAACACCCCAATGTAGGACTGCATCTCCTTGGCTGCCCTCCTAACTTGTTCCCCATCATCATTATATTTAACCCTCAACTTCCTTCCCTGAACGAGTCGCCTATTAACCCGACTCATCATTACCATCCCTCGTCTAAGCAACCGCAGTCCACTAGTGATGTTCTCATCACTTTTTTCCTCATCCTCATCATCATCAAGTTCTTCATCTTCATCATCAGAATATACCACCTCCATCGTTCCAGCTTTGCTCTTTCCAGGCTTGTGCTTTCTGGATCCAGAATTGGACATGCTACCAAATGACAACTTCTTTGATGCCACAGATTTTTTGGACTTTGTTGCTTTAGCTGGTCCCACACTTACATTATTAGGCGCATCCTTGCTGGACTGAGCAACATCCGTTGCTTTGGTTGAACGCGGACTTCTTCTAGGTTGTACCACCCTTGCTTTATTGGGCGCATCCTTGCTAGTCTGGGCAACTTCATTTGCTCTGGTTGAACGTGGACTTCTTCTAGGTGTGGCAGCTTTAGCAACAAATGCTTCCTCGTTTGAGACATCACTTATAGCATGTTTCCTTAAAAACTCCTTCGTCTTCATCCTCAAAGCTAAAGCTCTAGCATTGAGGGATAACGTGCTAGATCCAGCCATCACCTAAAATAACCAGCAAACGCGGTTAGCAAAGTAAAATATTTGTTAACAGATACGTAGCCATTACACAGATATACCACTGAATAAAATAACTTTACTGAAAATTAAAATAATACAATGAAAATTCAAACATAATTCAAACTTGCTATATATATATATATATATATATATATATGTTTCTACCTGTCCCGAGATCAAGGAATGGGAGGTCGAATTCTTGGAACCGAGTCTTGCACCTGCACAAGTAGCGATGCGTTAGGAGTCGGGACTGGGGTACCAGTCTTCGACTCTCCGATGCTTAAGTTAACACTTAGTTGCTACTTGCCGAGTACGGCAGTGATTAGATGGAGCTTGTTGGACTTACCTTTTGTGGGAGTTTGTGCCTGTTTTATAGGCCAATGTTAGGCGCTCCGGCCTCAGTCCTCGATGTGGGACTTTTTGTGGTCCTCTGCGGCACCTCCGCTTTGGGGGCGTGACTGTCCGCGTTGGTTGCGTGACTGTTCGCACTTGTGCGTTTCGTCTTCGCCCCACGTGCGTAGTTAATGCGCGTGCGTATAGGAGTGGATGCGCCGTACATGCATTTATGATTGTGGTCGATGTGGCAGTGCCCTGGCTGTATAAATAGACTTGGGGTAGATTGGAGGGGGGAGGGGTTATTCGCGATTTTCTGCAGAGGTTTTTGGGTTGTACTTTGGAATCAAAGCTGAGGAACGTCCAATTTCATCCTTGATCGATTGGGTGCGAGCGCTCGGCTGTTTACAACCAACTTCACTGCCACTACGCATATCCCTCGTTTCAAGGTATGAAATCAAAGCTCGAGTGTTGTTTTGTTGCTGGGTTTGTGTTTTTGTTATCTGGAGTTGATAGGGATTGTTCGTATTTTTGTGATGTTGGTAGGAGTTCTAGAGTAAGGGATTGACTGGTTTGCTGTCGAGTTGGTTAGGGTTAAGGTAGCGAGTGTAACTTGTGAGGGTGTCGGGTATGATAGATCCGGTGTGGGTGTCCAGCGAAGAGACTGTTGCTGTCTCTAGTTAGCCTGATTCTGATTCGGACACTCTGCACCAGTGGGATGAAGAGTTAGATGAGCTTATGGCGAAAGTTGCCCTTGATTTAGGGGAAGGCATCCCTGTTATGGATGTCGGTTCTCATGTGTCCTCGTTTGATCCTCTCTTGCAGGATGTAGAGGATTTTAGCATGGCGAGAACCCGGGAGGAGGATGATTTGTTTTGGGAACCTCCTGGCAAAAGTATGACCGTGTCGAAACTAGAAGCGCTTCGACAAAATTGGAGTATTCCGGACTAGGTCTTACTGCGGCCACTTGGCAAGGGTGTGAAGTTTTGGTACCCGCCGGGCAATTTCACGTTGGTATACGAGTACCAACTTAGGTGCGGGCTGACGTTCCCGCTGGCCCCGTTTCTTGCAGTACATACTGGTGTGTTTGTATGTCACCCCGGGGCAAGTTACCCCCAATATGTTAAGGCAGATATTGGGGACAGGGGTGCTTTTTCGCCTCCTCAAGCAGGAGTTCCCCAACTTTGAGGAGTTCAATACCTGCTGGCATATGGGGTGGTGTGCAAAGAAGGGTAACCGGGGCTGCGTGACGATGAAGTCCCGGGGGAAGTTAAAAGTCTTGGTGGAAGACTTGCCGACATCGAAAAATGAGAATTGGCGGCGGAAGTGTTTTCTAGTTGGGGGGCAGTGGCAAGAGTGGCATGGACATCCTTTCCGGGTGCCCGGGGCTTTCCAGAAAATAGGTACCGTATTCTCGTGTCTTTTTGGTTCTTTACTTTGTTATGTTCTGCCTTTGTTGACTGCTGACTTTGTGTAGTGCCCCAAGAATATAATCTAACCGAGCTGATAGAGCGTCGGATACGCCGGGTGACATGGGCGTTCGAGTGTAGGAGCTCTTACCGGATATATCGCCTTGGCATATACAGCCATTTCGGCTATGCCCGGGTTCCGGGTTTGTATTGTGGTTGTTGTGGTCCCTTTTTATGCTTGTTGGTCTCTCTCTGACCTTCCCCCCCCCCTTTTCTTTTTTTCTTTTTTTTTCAGTCACGATGCCACGGGATGGCGGAGTGCAGAAGAAGGAAGGTCCATACGACAAGGTGTCGGATAAGGACGTGCTGGAGGGGTTGCGTGCTGAGGCTGACCACGCCAAGCGGTACGACTTTGACTTGGAGACCGGGGAGGGGAAAGAGGTGGAGCTGGGTGATTGTGAAGATTTTTTGAGGTTGAATCTGGCGGATGAGGAATACGCCTACGTGCCTCCTTTGGTGGCGGAAGCAATGGGTTTGGGCGTCCAGGAAGTGGATGTCGAGGAGACACAGATAGAGGGTGGTGATCGCGAGGACGAACAAAGTCAGTCCCCACTTGAGGAACCTGTCGCGGAGCCAGAGGTTGCGGAGGACTTGGTGGTGGGAGATGTGGGCGGGCCTCGCTCAGGTGGCGAAGACATGCGGGGGGAGTTAGCGGGTCCTGTTGAGGAGATTGGCGTGGCAAAGTCGCCGAAGAGGAAGGAGAGTGTCGGGCCAACTCGCGGGGGCCAATCTAAGAAGCCGCGGAGGGAAGGGCGTTTCGGGAGTTCGAGTAGCTTAGCTGGGATCACTCAAGCTTTAGAAGGGACGGGGGAGGCACAGCCGTACTTGGCCCAAATGGCATACGACATGCGGCATTGCTCCCGCGATATGCATGCTTTGGAAGAGGTGGATCTGCTGGCTGGCATTGCACTCGCCAAGGAGAAGCTAACGCGGGTAGGTATTGGTAACTCCCCCCTTTTTTGCCTTTTTTTTTTTTTTGCTTAGACGTGTTGTCGTGTACGTGCAGGCGACGTTGCTGATGTATGCTGCGAGTGAGAGGGCGGTCACTCATTTGCGGGATGATGCCGAGGTGAAGTGTCAGTGGTTGAGGGAGGCGGAGGATAATAACCGTGCCCTCGCGGAACGTCTAGAGCAGGTGGAGCAAGATGCTGCTGTCTTCCGAGACCAGGCTGCCGCCGTGGAGAAAGTTGTGGCGGAGCTGAAAGGGGCGATGCAGAAGAAGGATGAGTAGGTGGGGGCTGGGTAGTTGGCGATAGCCAAGGCAGCGTCCTTGGAGACTGAGGTGGGGAGGCTGACTCAGTCACTGGCGGAGCTGGAGACGTCCTGGAAGGCCAAGTGTGGGCGAGCTGCCGGGGTAGGGGAGAGGTTGTTTCGCGAAAGTGAAGCCTACAAGCAACAGCTGAGGGGTGCCTACAATAAAGGCCAGGATGAGCTGAGTAGGACTGGTTGCCAGGCGGGCTGGATTAATGAGGCGGCTATGCGCAAGTGGTATGCCGATAAAGGTGCTGCCAAGAAGGCGTGGGAACAGATGACGCCTGAACAGAGGAAGCAAGCCGAGATCTCGCAGTCTTTGGCGAAGCAGCATGAGGCATGGCGTTCGACGTCTTTTGTTGGGCGGCAGGGGGTTTCGGCTGTGGGTGCGTCGCGGCCTCCGGCTCCTTTGGCTGCGTCACCCGTGAGGGCTGCTGGTCCCGAGGGGTGTTTATCCACGTTGAATATGTTTGAAATATATGAATTGCCTGGGCGTCCAGGTTAATGCTTGGCGTTATGTTTAGCCATATTGTGTGTTTGTTTTGTCTTGTATGAATGTTTTTGTTTGTGGTCCCGTGTTATCGGGACTCAGTTCAGCATGTTGGGATGATAAAGTGTTTCATCTCATTTAGATTTGGCCGCTAGTGGGCAAGGTGTACATATTGTGGGAGCCGCTACTGGGCTAGAGTAAACACAAGTACCGGCTATGATGCCGGGTTTAATATTGATTAACTGGGGTAGAGGTGGATGTGGCGAACGTTCCTGGGGTGGTGTAGCACGCGACCGTCACAGCCTCTAAGATAGAATGTGGCAAGTCCTGGAGCGTGAACTATCTCAAGTGGGCCTTCCCACTTTGCCTTGAGGCCGGTGGTGTGGGGGATGACCTCTTTCATGACCCAGTCGCCAACTCTCAGGAGTCGGGGTACGACTTTTTTGTTATAATACTTGGCTATTTTTTGCTTATTGTTGATGGTCCTGAGGTGCGCCTTGTCCCGGCGTTCTTCCAGGAGGTCCATGTTAAGTCGTAACCCGATTGTATTTGTCTCGGGGTCGTAGGCTGTGACACATTCACTCGGGACCTCCACTTCCACTGGTATCACTGCTTCGGTGCCATAAGCCAAGAGGTGTGGGGATTCCCCTGTGGCTGTTGTGGGGGATGTGTTAAGTGTCCAGAGGACGTCTAGGAGCTTGATTGCCCACAACCCCTTGGCCTCTTCCAGGCGTTTCTTCAAGTTCTGTTTGATGAGTTTGTTTATGGCTTCCACTTGGCCATTGGTCTGGGGATGTGCCGGGGAGGCGTAAAAGATCGCAGTTCCTTGGTCTGATAGGAATTCCCGGAATGTGTCATTGTCAAACTGGGTGCCGTTGTCTGTAATGATGGTCTGGGGTACCCCGAATCGACAGTACAGGTTGCGCCATAAGAAGTTTATCACTTTTTTAGTGGTGATTGCGGCAAGGGGCTCTGCTTCTATCCAGTTTGTGTTGTAATCTACAATGACAATGACATACATGAATTGTCCTGGGGCTGTGGGGAGTTGCCCGATGAAATCGAGTCTCCACTGGCTGAAAGGGACTGGTGAGATGATAACAGAGAGGGGCACTAGGGGGTGATGTGCAAAATCTGCAAATTTTTGGCATTGAAGGCATGCTTGGACAATTGCCTTGGCATCTTGCTCTAAGGTTGGCCAATAATACCCCGCGCGAAGCGCCTTGAACATGAGGTTCCGGGCCCCTGCATGGTTCCCACAAATGTCACTATGAAGCGACTTTAGCACCTTATGTCCTTCTGCCGTGGGGAGGCATCTCAGTAAGGGACATGACTGGCCTCGGCGATATAGTTTTCCACCCTTAAGCAAGTAAAGTGAGGCTTTGCGGCGTAGCCGCTGTGCTTCATTCTTGTCTCGGGGTAGGGTACCATCAGAAAGGAAAGTGACAAATGGGTCCATCCATGAGGGTTGGTCAATGGGCTCGAGGGTAAAGATTTCTGAATAAGCCTTTGAGATGCTAGGCTTATCCAGCGTCTCGATGTGCACATCAGGTGGCGTGGACTCGGGGGGAGTTGTGGCGAGTCTCGCCAGAGCATCGGCCTTGGAGTTTTTCGCTCGCGGGATTTGGGTGAGTGTGTATGAATTGAAGTGCTGCAGGAGGGCGCCTGCGAGACTTTTGTAGGATCCCAAGTTGTGCTGGTTGGTCTTGAAGTCCCCTGCCACTTGACTAACTACAAGCTGAGAATCACTGAAGATGTGGAGGTGCCGAGCGCCAAGTTCTCGACATAGCTGAATGCCTGCTATGAGGGCTTCGTATTCAGCTATGTTGTTGGAGGCTTTGAATTCAAACCGGAGAGCATATTCATATGAGTTGCCCTCTGGGTCTGTGATTATGATTCCTGCTCCGCTGAGTCTGTGATTAGAGGATCCGTCAACATGGAGTTCCCAGATGGCGTCCCGGGTGGGGGCGTCTAGGTGTGGATTGTCATTGGCCAAGGGGATAAACTCAGCAAT
Source organism: Fragaria iinumae (assembly GCA_009720345.1). Classification (NCBI taxonomy): domain Eukaryota; kingdom Viridiplantae; phylum Streptophyta; class Magnoliopsida; order Rosales; family Rosaceae; genus Fragaria; species Fragaria iinumae. Next base: position 14,314,440 of record CM019117.1, on the reverse strand, counting down.
GAAATCTGCAGTTGCCTGCCCTTTGATAGCCACTCTTGGCTTGAAATACAAGTCAAATTCGCCCAGTTCAATTGCCCATTTTACCATGCGGCCTGAGGTTTCAGGTTTCTGCAGTATTTGTCGTAAGGGGTGGTTGGTTAACACATGGATTGTGTGGGCTTGGAAATATTACCAGAGTTTCCTGGCGGCAGTAATGAGGGCGAGAGCGAGTTTCTCTATGTCTGGATAACGAGTCTCGGGATCTGTAAATCTTCTGCCACAGTAATAGACCGAGAGCTCGTTATCGTGCTTATGGCGGGTAAGGGCAGCACTGACGGCAGTGGCGGAAACAGCCATATACAGGTAAAGCACCTCTCCCGGGGCTGGTTTCGAGAGTAGAGGGACCGCAGCAAGGTAGGCTTTGATACTGTTGAAGGCATCGTCGTGTTCTGGGCCCCATGTGATATCCTTTTTATGTTGTGCTTTGAGCAGTTGGAAGAAGAGATTGCACTTATCCGTGAGGCGAGAGATGAAGCGTGCCAGAGCTACCAAGCGTCCCGTGAGGCACTGGACCTCGTTGCGTGAGGCCGGGACGGTCATGTTAAGTATGGCCTGTACTTTTTCTGGGTTGGCCTCAATGCCTCTTTCACTGACCATGAAGCCTAGGAACTTGTGCGCTAGGAGCTTAGTGAATACTTTGCTGAGGTTGGCAATGTGGTTGCCTTCTGTTTTGCTCTTGACCAACATGTCGTCAACATATATTTCTATGACGTCTCCAATTTCATCTTCAAACATGGCGTTTACCAACCTTTGATAGGATGCCCCTGCATTCTTGAGGCCGAAAGGCATGACCTCGTAACAATATAGTCCCTTGTCCGTGATAAAGGTAGTGTGAGTCTGATCCGCGGGGTGCATTTTGATCTGATTATAGCCTGAGTAAGCATCGAGGAAGCTGAGTGTCTTGTAGCCAGCTGTGGAATCAACTAATTGGTCGATTCGTGGCAATGGAAAGCTGTCCATGGGGCATGCCTTGTTGAGGTTTGTGTAGTCCACACACATTCGCCACTTGCCGTTAGGCTTGGGGACCATGACGACATTGGAGACCCATGTTGGGTAAGAAACCTCACGTATGAACCTGATTTCTTTGAGCCGTTGGACCTCGGCTTGGATAGCTCGGTACTTGTCTGGGTGGAAAGCACGTCTCTTTTGTTTGACAGGGGGGTGGTATGGGAGAATGTTGAGCTTGTGGGTGATGATGTCGGGGGAGATGCCTGGCATGTCGGCATAGGACCAAGCGAAGACTGACTGTTTTTCTTGGAGGAAGGTAATGAGCTGTTGGCGGAGTTCTATGCTGAGGTTTGTGCCGATGCGAACTTTTCTGTCTGGGGCGATAGGTGACAGGGATACCCATTCCGTGTCTTCCGCCGGATTAGGGCATGGAGCCCTCTTTCCGCTCCCCTCAGGGTCATCTCGCGGGTCATCGATGGGCTCTGAAAGGCTGAGGGGCAGCATCTCATAGGCGCCTCGCCCCTGCTGAATGACATTAAGATGGCAATGCTCGATGGCTGCCCGATCACCCTGAATTGTCAGAATGCCGCCTGGGGTGGGTACCTTCATGAGTAGCATGTGGCCGGCGATAAAACACTGCACCCCCAAAAGAATGTCCCTGCCTAAGATAAGGTTATAGGACGAGGGACAATCGACTATCAGGAAGCGGGCTGTTATGGAAGAGTGGTAAGGAGCGGTTCCCACTAACACGGTTAGGCGGTCTGAGCCTAATGGCTGCACTATCTCGCCAGAGAAGCTGACAAGGGAATCATGATTGTTGTACAATTTGGCTCGGTCCCGCCGGAGCCCTCTCTAACAGTCGGCAAACATGACACTGACGGTGGCCCCCGTGTCTACCAAGGCTCTATGGCACCTGTAATGATCCACCTGCACGTTTATTATGAATGGTTCACTGTGGTGGCAGTTGATGGTATCCTCCCCTTTGCGAAATGTCACTTGATCCCACGCTGATGGGGTGATCGTGACACCTCGCTGGATGTCAAAGACTTCCAAGAGGGTTTTGCATTGCTTTTTTGTAAAGGGCTGGCGGGGGGGGGGGGGGGCCGCGGGGCTCCACCGTGCAGGGTTAGGATCTGGCCATGCACTTCGATGGCATTAGCTCCTGTTGCAGGAGTGCAATATTGGTGGAGTTGTCCCTTCCGGACCAGGTGTTCTATGGCATTGCGGAGGCCATGGCACTGCTCTGTTGTATGGCCATTATCGTCATGATAAGCACAGTATTTATTGTCTGTTGCCCGCCGGGGCTTTTTTAGATGTTTTCTCTTAGGAGGTGGAGGAATGAGGTCTTTGTGCTTGGCCCATATGTCCGCGTATGTGGTGGTTAGAGTAGTGTGGACCTCATAATGAGGTGGCGGGGAGGAACGACGTTGGTGTTGCGGAGGGCTCCGGTCCTGTAATCGGTAAGGGTGGTTGCGGTTCTGCTGTCCCCCGTGACGACGGTCGGAACCGCGTCTCTGGTCCTGGGAGGATCCATGCTGTCTTTTATCTGGCCCTCTGTCAAACTGCTCATACTTCTGCTGAGGTTGCTGCTTTGGGGGAGGAGCGGGGAGTGCTAATGTGGCTGGGGCAGAATGCCCAAAGGTGGCAAATTCAGCGCGCGCCCATCGGACAGCCAGGTCCAGCAACGCATCATAGGAAGCTGGAGGGTTCCTGTTGATCTCCATTAAGAAATTGCCAGGGAGCAGGGCTTGGCGGAAAGCTTGTTCGGCCACCCGAGGCTCCAAGTTGTGGCATCGCGCGGTGGCGGATTGCCACCTGGACAGTAACTCGTGGAGGCCTTCGCCGTTCTTCTGCTTGATGTGGAACAGGGCATCCACGCTGCGATAAATGCTGGCATGGAATATAAAGCGGTTAAGGAAGCGTTCCGAGAGTTGGTCAAAGGTTCGATGGAGTTGGGTGGTAGGTTGAGGAACCAGCTGAGTGCTTCGTTAGAGAAGGTCTCTTGGAAGGCGTGGCAGACCATGGCGTATGTGTAGCGAGTGGAGCTACATAGCGAGAGAAATGTCTCGAGATGGAGATGAGGGTCCCCAGTGCCCTTATACTTGTCCACCTTGAAGGGCTTGGCCTCAGGGGGGGGCGCTTCTCCACTTGTACCCGTGGTGTGAAGGGACTTGGACGATGTCAATAGCCAGAGAATAAAGGTCGCGGGTTCCCGCGACTCTCGACCTCGTCAATCCGCGAGGCCAACTGAGTGATAGATTGGCTGAGCTGGAGCAGTAGGCGGGTTTGCATGTCGAGAGGTGGGTTGGAGGCGTTGGCAGGGGTAGGAGTGGGGGCAGGCGGAGCAGATGGGTCCAGTTGATTTAGCAAGAGGGTGGGAATTGTAGATGGTTGAGGGGCTGGTAGTGGAAAAGATGGATTTGTAAGTGGGTGGGTGAAGTGGACGATCTGGTTAGGGTCTCCCGGGATCACGGAACTGCTTGAGCCTTGGTTACAGAAAGATGTAGTGGTGGGATCTGGGGTACCAGCAACCTGTGCCGCGCGGTCCAAGCTGTCATTGTACACGTTACGATTGTCTAACGTGGAGCGGAGCAAGAATTTTTCCTTCTCCAACTCGGCAATGCGTACCCGGTATGCTTCAGCCTCCACCCTTTCTCTGGCCTCTTGCTCGCGAAACTAATGGAAGTCGCGCTTTAGAATTTCGAGGGCGGTGGCGGGGTTGGGATGGTTAACGGAGGTTGCATTGCTGGTTTGGGGAAGGGATGCATCTTCAGATTGGAAAAGTTCTTTCTCTATCTAGGTGTCAGGGTCATTGGGGTCATCTGCAGTGTCCATTGTTTTGAGCTAAACGCGAGTTCCACAAGGTTGAGCTAAACGACTGTTAACCACAAGGTCGGAGTTCGCCCCTCCTTCTAGCTCCAATTGTTTCTACCTATCCCGAGATCAAGGAATGGGAGGTCGAATTCTTGGTACCGAGTCTTGCACCTGCACAAGTAGCGATGCGTCAGAAGTCGGAACTGGGGTACCAGTCTTCGACTCTCCGATGCTTAAGTTAGCGCTTAATTGCTACTTGCCGAGTACGGGAGTGATTAGATGGAGCTTGTTGGACTTACCTTTTGTGGGAGTTTGTGCCTGTTTTATAGGCCAATGTTAGGCGCTCCGGCCTCAGTTCTCGATGTGGGACTGTTTGTGGTCCTCTGCGTCATCTCCGCTTTGGGGGGTGATTTGCCGCTAGAGAGCGGATCTGGCAGGTGGACTGCTGCTGGACCTTCGCCCTCTGGGTACCCATGAAGGGTTCGCCGGTGCTGTCTTGCCCGGAATGATCTCCGGCGACCAGGTAATTGTGTCACATTCTCGGCTTGGCCAAGTATTTTGGCTATGTACTAACAATATATATATATATATATATATATATATATATATATAATAAAACACATCAGTACATATGAGGCACTCTTCAAAACACAAACAAAACAAAAACAATATGACGTACTCAAGCTAACACATCAATACTATTTCCCTCATACCACTAACTTAACTTTCAACACATATTGTCTCATCCCCAAGACGCATATAATTACTATCTTGATCACCATCCATATCATCAAAAGTCTCAACGAATGGTATTGTGAAATCAAATGATTGTTCTTCCACGTGGACGCCTTCTTCCTCATCCGAATCAGACCCTCTATAGTCTCTATCTGGAACCCTTACCACCACTGACCATTGAGGATCAAGGGGATCCTCAATGTAAAATATTTGCTTAACATGACTAGCCAAGACAAAAGGATCATTAAGATGCCCTTTCCTATTCAAATTTACCAATGTGAACCCTAGTTCATCTACCTTGATGCCCCTAACATTCTCAACCCAATCACATTTAAACAACGACACCCTAAACTTGTAGTAGTCCACCTCCCATATGTGTTGTATGACACCATAGAAGTCCATATCATCATGTCTGGGATTTTTATCCTTTACACTTGAAACTAGCATTACATTAGCAACCAAAGAAACACCATTGTTTTACACTGATCTCATATTGTCTCGCTGCTTAGTGTAGAGCTCAACACCATTAACCTTGTATCCACTAAAGGTTGCTACTACATTATTTGGTCCGGCTGACATCCACCTTATTGTTTCTGAAACAGTATTTCCATGATTTTGCAGTTCATTTGAGACTTGCAAATCAATATATTACATTAGCATAAAGTTGAAATCTGCCTCGTTTTAGTCATAACAAAAGTGTCTAGTAGGAAATTGCATACCCTCTCCTTCAACCAGGCCAAAAAGGTCTGGTTTTGTTTATCCTTCAGCCACTTTTCATCTTTGGCAAACCTTGGATGAAGAAGCTTCAGCAATTCCATATGTTCACTACACAACAACAACAACAACAATTTAAATAAAAGAATTATAAATTAATGGAATGAAGGAAAATTGAAAATAATTAAATTTGAAAACTTACCTGAAATAACTTTTTGCGTCCTCTGTATTCTGCAATATACACAGATGTGCTTGTTCCATCTCTTTACCATAGACTGAAATCATAGTATGAGCTAATAACGGGTTGGACGCATGAAAGACTTCTGGTTTTGAATTTTCTGGCATATCAACAGTGGAAGCATCATTTAGCAATCCCTCAGCATAAAACTCTACTGCCTCTTCAACAACGTAGGACTCTGCTATGCATCCCTTAGGATGCCTTCGACTTCTGACCCACCCTTTGAAGACTTTCATGTACCTCTCAAAGGAGTACATCCACCGAAAAAATACTGGACCGCAAAGCGTAACTTCTCTCACTAGATGCACTGTTAGATGGATCATAACGTCAAAAAATGAAGGGGGAAGTACTTCTCCAATTGGCAAACAGTAACCACCAAATCTGCTTGCATCTGTTCTAGCTTCGAAACGTCAATCTCTTTAGCACATATTGCCTTGAAGAAAAGGCAGAACCTGATGATCGCATATCTTACCAGCTTTTCAAGAACAAAACGTAATGCAACACGTAGAAGAACTTGCATCACAACATGACAATCATGCGATTTTAGTTTAAACAGTTTCAAATCCTCCATAGAGACAAGATTCCTTATGTTTGAGGAAAATCCAGTAGGAACCTTCATCCCAAAAAAAGACCCGCACACTATTTTTTTTTCATCAAGCTTACAATTCCAAGCAGCCAAAGGCAATTTAGTTCGCTTGCCACTGACATCTGGCTTTAACTTAGTCCTGATTCCCATAGCCACCATGTCTAAACGCGTTGTAACCCCATCCTTTGTCTTTCCCGGAATGTTCAACAGCGTACCAATGATTGAGTCATAGTAGTTCTTTTCAATGTGCATGACATCGAGATTATGTCGTACCGGAATATCTTTCCAGTATTCTAGTTGAAAGAATACAGACTTCTTCTTCCAGCAAGGTCTGTCTTGGTCATCAACAATCCTTACACGAGGAGTAGACTCTTCTCTTTTCCCAAACTCACAATTCAGACCCTCTACTCTAGCAAGCACCTCCTCTCCGGTCAATGGTACAGGAGCTAGGTCCTCCTCTACGGTGTTGTCAAAAGCAGTAGCTTGTCTCCTATATGGATGATGTCTGGGTAGTCCCCGGCAATGCCTCATGAAAACAAGTTTATTACCTTTCTTTAACCTATGAGGTCGAGTCTGGTCAACATATATTGGACAACCATTGTATCCTCTTACAATGCTTCCAGACAAGTTCCCGTATGCGGGAAAGTCATTAATAGTCTAGAAAAGCACTGCTTTTAGTTTGAAGTACTCCCCTCTATATGCATCGTACACTCCCTCAACCCCATTCCACAACAGTTTCAAATCATCTATTAGTGGTTGCAAGTAGACATCGATATCATTACCGGGTTGCTTCGGTCCCGATATTAACAAGGTCAACATCATGAACTTCCTTTTTATGCAAAGCTATGGAGGCAGGTTATATGTGACTAGTATAACCGGCCAACATGAATACAGGCTGTTTTGCATACTATGCGGGTTAAATCCATCCGAAGATAGAGCTAATCTGAGGTTTTTGTGGTCGCTACTCAATTCAGGATATTTACTGTCTAGTAATTTTCAAGTAGGAGAATCAGCTGGGTGTCGCATCATCTTATCTTTCTTTCTACCCCAGCCATGCCAAGTAAGATTCTTAGTAGTTTTGGTTGACTGGTAAAACCTTTTGAACCTGGGGATTGGTGGAAAGTATCATAAAACCTTCGCAGATACATTTTTTTTCACAATATTATCCCTACCCACTTTCCACCTTGAAACACCACACCCTGGGCAAACATCAGCTTCTTTATACTTTTCTCCTCTATACAAGATGCAGTCATTAGGACATGCATGAATTTTTTCATAGTCCATCCCTAAAACACTAAGTGTCTTTTTAGCATTATTCACTGTCAAAGGAACAAGATTTTCTTCAGAAAGCAGACCCTTAATGAATTCCAGAAAGTCTCCATAGCAAGCATCGCTCAGTACATGCTTTGCTTTTCAATTAAAACTCTCAACCAGAAAATTCATCTTGGTTGTATGGTCACAACCATGGTACAAAGGTTGATCTTCATCCTCTACGAACTTTAAAAACTCATTAGAGTCTTCGGACATCTCCTCATCCTCACTTTCTCCTATTTCTACATCGTTCTCCCCCATCCCAGGTTCCCCATAAAAAGATTCATATTCAGATTCAAATTCAGCTTCATTATCATACATAGATTCCCCATGCCACCTCCACACCTTATAACTCTCTAAAAAACCATAATAGAATACATGATCCCTAACAACTTCCACAGAAAATCTATCGGTATTGCAACAATTCATGCAAGGACATGAAATCTTGTCTATGTTAACAGCATTAGGCTCAGCAAACTTTAGAAACTCTTTAAAGCCTAACTCAAACTCTTTTGATCTCCTATCACAGCATGCATCCATGACTTATCCATCTTAGACAGAAAATGCATTATTAGTACGTACATACACTATAGCCATTTATACACATGCACATGTATATAACAGTTCATTCATAGTTTCACATACAGCTACAAGCATTACATCAATCCAAGCTCCAACAATACATTATACAAATACAATAATCTATCACAGCAAAGATAAAACACAAACAAGGCATGCATGCATATACAAACTTTAGACAAACAATCCATAAACTTTCTGGTCATTTCGAAGACTCAACAGAAATTCACACAATCAAGCCTTTGGCCTTTTCCACTGCACCACGGGCACTGAGCCTTCCCAACAAATCATTTTTTAACACAACACTGAGCCTTCCTAGCTTTATAGGATTAACAACAATTACAACAAGCAAATTTTCAGTAAGAAGCTTTTCAACACAGTAATATAAAGCTATTAATATTAGAGAAATGAACAATGACTAACCTCAGGTAATGAATAACCAAGTTTTCCAGCTCATATCGCACTTATACAACAAAGAAGTTCAGATCGTATCAGTATGTGACAAGAATAGAATTTCAATTACAAAATCCCAAATAGAAGAACCCAAAATCCTAAACTGAGTTTAAATCGAACGAAGAAAAACCCAAAATCTATTTGAATAGAAGTAACAATCCCCAAATCCCAACCGATTTCAATCAACCCCTAAAGCCCTAAATCCCCAAATAGAAGAAAAACTCTAAAATCGATTGAATCAAGAACCCAATCGAAACCCTAAGCTTACCGTGAGAAGAAGAATGAGATAGCGCGCTATGAAAATAAGGAGAGACGAGAACAGTGATGGAGGATGAGATGAGAACAATGAGGATGAGACGGAGGAGTGTTTTGGAGACGAGAATGAGAGAGGAGCTCTATCGATGGAGGCTGAGAGAAGAATGCGAATGAAAGTGTTGGGTGCTGAGAGGTTCGATCGGTGCTGAAAGAGTGAATTGTGACAGAGAGAGTTTTTTTCGATGGAGGCTGAGAATGAGAGAGTAGTGAGAGTCAAAGAGTGCGCCTTTTTTTTTTCAAGAATTGTGCCTCTTTTCCTTACACATAGATGTTGCCCTAACACACTAACATATTTGTCTAGCTACAAAATCAAATGTTGGGGGAAACCAAACTCAATTGTTGAGGGTATATATTCCCTCCAAAGGTATTTCAGAAACTAAAAAGTAACTATAAGACAACACATAAATGTTGTCCTATTAACAAAAAAAATTGTCTGCAAAATATAATGGTTTGGAGGGAATCCACCAAAGTTAAAATTAAGGCTAGGGTTTCATTTACCTCCAAAGTCAGAAATTACACTATTCCAGTATCAGCCAACACATAAATGTTGTCTTATTAATAAAAAAATTTGTCTGCAAAATCAAATGGTTTTGGAGGGAATCCACCTAAGTTAAAAGGCTAGGGTTTACCTCCAAAGTCAGAAATTACTAAATTTAAGTATCAGCCAACACATAAATGTTGTCTTATTAACATAATTAAGTAAAATTTTCACACAAGTTGTCAATTCATAAAAATTCAATATCAGACAACACATAAATGTTGTCGGATTAACATAATTAAGTAAAATTTTCACACAAGTTGTCAATTCAATAAAATTCAATATCAGTCAACACATAAATGTTGTCTTATTAACATAATTAAGTAAAATTTTTACACAAGTTGTCAATTCAATAAAATTCAATATCAGACAACTCATAAATGTTGTCGGATTAACATGAGTAAAATTTTCACACAAGTATTGGTCAATTTGGAAATCCCTCCAAAAGTTGAGAAAAGATAACTTTCATAGCTAGACGACCTATAAGTGTTGTCTGAATGTAACTTTCATTTTGACAATTGAGACTAAAATAAACCTCTTTCTTCACCAACATATATGTATTGTCCCAAAAACATACATTTTTTTCAAAGAAAATTAGTATTGTCTAAGTGTATATTCCACCAACACAGAAAAAAAATGTGTCGCCCCGAAACCCCGAACCATACTTAATTTTGTTTGTGTCGCCTGATGGGTGTTGTCCGATGCAGGAAATGGCATAGTGTATATAGACATTAATTGCCACATATATGCATGTAACCAACGTCCAAAACGTTTCACGTACATATATATGACTTACTATAACTGAATTGTGTCTTTCGTTGTTTGATATTCGGATTTTTCATCGATATTCATTATACATGTAATTATGTAAACACGCATGCATGGGTGAACACCAAATTCCAAACAGTGTTTTTGGTTGGCCAAGCAAATAGCTATAGTACGTTGCTCGATCATGGGAAGTTGATCAAATAGATGATTATATGTTACGCCTAACCCCATACTAATATGTTGCTGTGCATATAAAATTGGCCTAAAGGTCAACATTAATCACATGGCCAAAAACAAAACAAATTTTTCAGAAACAAGCAATCCATCATTTTTCTTCTAATATATAATTGGCAAATGAGTGAATCGTTGAACATGTACTTTGGTGTGCCAAGATTATATGAAGTCCACCAATAACAAAATTCCGACGTACGTACGTAGTATATATAATCTTTAGATGAGCCCAAAATCATGCCCTAAACTCCTGAGGAAGCACGCAAAAGAACATTCATGCATTTGATGATTTGGTCGTACCATGCAAATATGGGTTATCTATATAAGAAAACGAAAAGTATAATTTCATGAAAGGAATTTATGTGCTTCTATTGGCCAAGAAATAAGCATATGGGGTTGGATACGTACGCCGAGCTTGAATCCTGCATAATGTCTCATGGAGATAAAAAATGCAGGAAAAGATCGATGATGGAATACTTTGTTTGAGCCTAGTTGATATTTCGGTCCAAAACCATGTAATAAGTTTTGGATAACATTTGAGTCAATACTTGTGGCCCTTTTAAGAATAAAGCCCATTAAGGAGCGCAAGCTACGGAAGCGCGCGAGATAGGTTTTTATAAGGACTGTAGCACCCCGCGAGAAAATGAGAGACTACATGTTTTTTTGGATAACGCAGGATTAGCGCTTGTGACTTAGGCGGAGTCTATCTAATTGGACACGTGTCATCCAGGTGTTTAGTTCGCAAACGAGACATGTCCTTGTGTTACTCTAATTGCTGAGTCTGAATTGGATTGTGGTTATGTTTCTACTAACTAGCTGCGAACCCCTATAAAATGAAGGTTCGAGGATCATTTACAGACACAATCAAATCATACAACTACAACAAAAACTCTTCTAGCTTCTCGAAACCCTAACGCTAAGCGCATCTTGCCTTAGTTTACAGAGCCCGTTCGGTCTCGCCTTTGGTTACTTTTTCATTTAGTTGCTCTGCTCGCTATTCACAGTGAGTATCGATTGCAAAGTGAATAGGTGAGCTACTCGTAATCCCTCGTCCGCGAGGTGGCACCAGAGCCCTTTTTGTTTGATTAGAAGTCAAGCACACACGCAGTTCACATTTCGCGCCCGCGCGGTGGCACGCCCGCAACTCCTGTTTACTTTTGGTACTGCGAAGTTACCTCTCTGCCCTTACTGAGGATGGTGACCAAAACATACTCATGCAATTATAGGTGACAAAATGCCAATAATTTCAAGGTTAATTTGGCTTGTATTGATTCTGACAATGTATTTAAGTTTAAGCAATCTGATTCTTAGTTATATACACTAGTAGAAATAAAGCCTTAAGCGACGGGAAAAAATCGTCGGCTAAGTACCTATTTTTGTCGCCTTCCGACTTAAGCGACGAAACCGGCGTCGCTTAAGATTCGTCGCATATGACACGTCTCATAGGTGTTTAAGCGACAAAAACATATAATCTGTCGCTTAAGAAAACAAACCAAGCGACGGGGATTGTTTGTGTCGCCACACACCTAAGCGACGAATAATTAACTTAAGCGACGAAAATATTTTCGTCGCTTAGGTTTTCCAGCGACGTATGTTATCTTGTCGTTTTACAGTTAAGCGACGAACTTGTTTGGTTTAGCGACAAGCTTGTTTTTGTCGCTTAATTTAATGCGACGAATAATTAACTTAAGCGACGAAAACATTTTGTCGCTTAAGTTGTCTTATTTTCGTCGCTTCATTTAATGCGACAAACTTTTCCGTCGCTATAGCCTTATGCGACAAAAGACTTTTTATCGTCGCTTAGGTTTTAGTTTTTTTGAAAAAAAAAATTATTTTTTTAGTAATTTATTAAAAAAAATAAATTATAAGAACTCAAAATAAATTTACCAAATATTTATATTAGTAATAATAATAATAAAGTTATCGTACTAATTAACCAAATAAATACTAGCTAATATTGTTTGTACAATTATTTAAACTAGAAAAATCTACTGGTTTCCTAAACTAATCTGAGAAGTGTCAAGGCCCCTATCATCATCGTCGTCTCGAGGTTGTTGGCTTGGGACCGAGGGTGAACACATAGGCTGTAGCCCTATTCGAGCCATGATTTGATCCATTTGCAACTTCAACACTTGATAATCTACGGCAGACTGCTCAGCAATCTTCTGGGCTTTTTCAGCCTTCTCTTGTGCCTCAGCCGCCTCCTTTCTAGCAGCCACTATCTCTACCATCGCCTCATTATTCGGTCGAGAGCATGAAGAGGAAGATGTTGATGTTGACCTTCTGCTCTTCTCTGAGGCGCCTGCTCGTCCAATACCACGAAGGTAAGACCCTTTTGTTTCTCCCATAGCGTTTTGCACAACACTTAGTTGAGTTGGCCAGTCCAAAGGAGGCAGCTGATCCGATGGGATGTCCGGGTGTTGACTGCTCTGCAAAGTCTTGGCAATAGCACCCTGTTCTTTCAACTTTTCCTACAATTCAAGAAGCAGTACGTAATCAGCTTTACCAAATACACATCACATGAAATATGCAACTATGGACACCAATCAAACTATGGACACAAAATTACAATATAACAATGAAACACCAAACTACTATGGACACCCATAGTATCATCACACATCACGAAAGCTTCTAATGAGGCTAGTAAATCATCCTCGTAATTCTGGAACATAGCATGGTTTTCTATACACTAGCAACATGCTTATACACACACACTTAGGTCAACAGAAAACAAGAAAGCATACTCAAAATTCTGGGATTTTACCAACTGCAGGCTACACTTTGAAAAATCACCGACTTGTCAATTTACATTGAAATAAGCTAAAACTTTCCAGATGAAGGGTAATCACATGGAAGGACAAGGGTACAAAGTTTCAGACCAAAATGAGTCTTAAATCCTGATCAAATTCAGACTTAACACAACTCCACAGCATAACACCAAAAATTTCAGCACAAAACACTTAATTTTAGAAAATCACCATAATTCATCTATCTTATCAAATAACTCCAAAATTTGCAGACCAAGAGTAAACATAAGGAAGAACAAGAGCACAAAATTTCAAGCCAAACTAAGACCCTAAACCCAATCAAATACGAAGAAACTGAACTGCTGAACACACACAATTTCCAGCAGACTGTACCCAACTTCAAAAATTCACCATGAATCATCTATCTTATCAAACAACACCAAATTTTCATGATCAATAGTTGTCATATAGAAGAACAAGAGTACAAAGTTTCAGACCAATATGAGTCTTAAATCCTGATCAAATTCAGACTTAACACAACTCCACAGCATAACACCAAAAATTTCAGCACAAAGCACTTAATTTTAGAAAATTACCATAATTCATCTATCTTATCAAATAACTCCAAAATTTGCAGACCAAGAGTAAACATAAGGAAGAACAAGAGCACAAAATTTCAAGCCAAACTAAGACCCTAAACCGAATCAAATACGAAGAAACTGAACTGCTGAACACACACAATTTCCAGCAGACTGTACCCAACTTCAAAAATTCACCATGAATCATCTATCTTATCAAACAACGCCAAACTTTCATGATCAATAGTTGTCATATAGAAGAACAAGAGTACAAAGTTTCAGACCAATATGAGTCTTAAATCCTCATCAAATTCAGACTTAACACAACTCCACAGCATAACACCAAAAATTTCAGCACAAAGCACTTAATTTTAGAAAATCACCATAATTCATCTATCTTATCAAATAACTACAAAATTTGCAGACCAAGAGTAAACATCACATGAAATATGCAACAGGCAAAGTGGCATAGAAACTTTGTTAAGGCATTAGGTATTGATACTTACATAATGCTCAGCAGCTTTAGGCTGGTTGATGTCGTATGTCACCGGGTATACGTCAACCACCGGTAATGAAGCACCCTTATCCCTTAGCTCAGCCACCCGGTAAATGATAGGTTTCCTCCCTGAGTGGTGCTCTAACTCCTTCTTACCACGGTTGCTGGAGTTGGCAACCGGTCGTCTCTGCACAAATTTTCAAGTCATTAGGAAAATCACCACAAATCACCTACCCTATCAAATAACACCAAACTCTCATAACCAAAACTTAATTTATACCTTGTACTTGTCCGATTCAAAATGTGTGCAAAGCCACTCCCACTCATCCCGCCTGTGCAAAAGCTCTTCCGGAATCACGTCTCTCCCCCCGAGCTTGTGAATCTCGGACAAGTCATGCTTCCATTCACGGAATACACTTGCCGCCCTTTTATTGATCCATTTAATGACTTTTACATCATTAAAATCAATGATAAAAAAACACTGCAAGACATAGAAAACATGAAACCATTAAGTTGCAATGATGCATGGAAATTGAGAGATATACCAATACAGAAAATTAGAACGATATCAGAGAACAGAGATTATGTTCAATAAACACCAATATAATTCATGTCCTACATTATAAATCAAAGTAAGCATATCTACTTGCAATATAAGCATATCTACTTGCAATTGCAACTATATAAGAGTTCTATCACAAAATGCATATAGGCTGGAAAGCTTTGCAGGCTTCTGTTTTGTGTCTTCTACAGTGTGAAAATGGCACAACAACTATATAAGAGTATTAGCTGCTTGCACAGCAACTATATAAGAGTATTAGCTGCTTGCAGCACTAGACCACGTATGGATTATGTATTATGTATTACAATCAATGAACAATAAAGTCTGTCAGGGTTGTCAATAATAAATTGGCATTCTGAGGCTTAATTATGCAGAGTTACATTAAACAATGACACTGTACATCCAATTAACTTTATTGTCTTGCTCATTGTAAGAAGTAAATATAAAACAGTATTACATGAGTCCAAGGATGGAGGAGCTTTAGGAGAGAGTTCTGGTGAGATTCTAACCATCTGTTTATGTAGCTTTCTAATATTATAGTTATATACTGCCTTGCTTTGGAAGGCAGCTGTGGTCTAGTTTTTCTTTCCCTTTCTGGCTTAAAGTGGTTAGTGTGAACCTTGGTTGGTAGTGTTGTATCTCATGAGTTGTATCTTCTCTATTGTGGTCCACTTCTCCAGTCTCGACTACATTATTGTTTCAAGTTTTTGACTTATAGAAAATATTCTGTTTTTTTTTATTGTTAAGTTTTAATTGATGCTCCCAAAAAAAGAAAATAATCTGATGCTCACAATCCATTTCTTATTGCTATTTATTTATACTTGTTCATCAGTTTCAGTTCGTATTTAGCTTTGTTTTCTGTTTTCTGTTTTCTGTTTTTTGTTTTTTTTGTTTCACAATTACAAGAGTTCTTGGTGATCGACTTGATTTGCTGATATTTCTTCACTTTCCAGGATCTGTCAGAATTTGATGGCAGTGTAGATGATGAAGCTGACTTGGAGGTGCTTATTGTTCATTAATTTTAGAAAATCACCATAATTCATCTATCTTATCAAATAACTCCAAAATTTGCAGACCAAGAGTAAACATAAGGAAGAACAAGAGCACAAAATTTCAAGCCAAACCAAAACCCAATCAAATACGAAGCAACTGAACTGCTGAACACAAACACAATTTCCATACCAAAAAAATTAACTGAAAGTTATCTTAACTTACAGTGAGACCGTCAAAGAGCTTCTTCCTCTCCTCCTTGTCTAAATCATACCACGATTCCTTCTTCATTGCCACTCTTTTTCGTATGATGCTTCCAAGACTGTTGACAAACAAGCTGCATACATCAGAATTACGAGGTCCATCAATAACCTCCCAATCAAAGTCCAACTCGATCTTCTTCCCCCGTGCTTTTAACAATATCAGACACCTTTGAGCAGTTCACCACACCCCGGTTGCCTTTCTGGGGAGGTCCTCCGCTTTTCTTCGGTTTCCGGCGAGCGCTGACAACCCTGGGTGCACCCTCAGACGGTGTTTCTGCGTGGAGGGACGTTGACTCGTCATCGTCATCGGTTAGAGGGGGAGCCGATGAAGCAAGAGATCATGCAGGCGCCGTCGTCGTCGGAGTGGCTGTGTTGGATCCGGCAGAAGAGGAGCCGTATTGTTGTGCACACTCCAGTCGCAGACGCTCCTCCTCCTCCTCCCGAGCTTTCCTTTTCCCGAGCGCCGGCGACATCTAGGTAGTGAGCGGTGGAGGAGGAAGGAATCAGGCTTTCGATGGTTGGGCAAGAGGAGGAAGACGGAGTGAAGGGATTTGGACCGGTAAGGAGGAAGAGGGGAGCTGGGTTTTCTGAGCGGAGGAAGAGGGGAGCTGGGTTTTCTGAGAGGAGGAAGAGGGAGTGAGGGGGAGATTTGAACCGATTTGGGATTGAGATCGAGCAGATGAATTAAGCGATGATGCGCTTAGGGATTTTTGTTAAGTTATTTTACATTTGGGCCAAAATTTGGGAACGAAGCCCGCCAAATATTTGGGCCAAAGCGACGAATTGTTTCCTTTCGTCGCTTAAGTGGCTTAATTTTTTGACTTTCCGCCAAACAATATACGTTTTAAAGCGACGAAAATGACAAAATTCGTCGCTTAAGTTGGAAAATCATTTATATTTCACTTTATGTTAATTAATACTTATAAAATGTGATATAGAACATATGGCAAGACCGAGGTTGAAGAGCAGATCAATGGAAACATGTACAAACCCGGTTTCCATTATGATACCTTTCTGGAAGCAGAACGGCCTAACGAACCAAACTCGTTGCTTCGCCACGACCTATGGGCTTTTTAGGCTATCCGAGTCCGTTTAGGCCTTCAAAATGCAGATTTACTTATTTTCATATATTAATTTTAATTGATTGTTTTGGATTTGGTTTTCCTTTAACCCATGGCCTTTTAGGTTTTGATATTAGTTGTCCTATATGGATTCAAGTCACCGTTGGTGGATTACAACGTTTATATTTCCGCTGCATCCAAAATGTTAGTAAAGTATAAAATTAAATTAATCGGAAATTAATACATATCACAACTAATAAAATAAATTCATTACATATATAATAAATTCAAGACAATTAAATTGAAAATTTGAAGTTTTAACACATCATGAGTTTTCAATCGCTATCAACGTAGTCTCTGTCTTCTAAATCATCCTCACTCACTTCATATGAATGATCGTCTGAGTCTTCCTCTTCATCGTCTGGCCGGATGAATGGAAGTGAACCGAAGTCAAACTCTAAATTAGAAATAGGAACGTACTCGCGGGGTTGGAAGTGGATGTCGTTGTTGATGCGAATAGTCTCCGTGTCGGGGATATTAGACATCGAGGCTTCTTGATATGGTTCAAGAGTGACATTCTCAATATCTCTATTTGCAATACCCATCTCAAGTGTAGTTGCAGTGTAAATACCTCTATGCGACATCACGTTAACAACTTTCCAACCCCCACCCTCCTTTGGATCATCAAGATAAAAAACTTGTCTTGCCATTGTGGCAACAATAAACGGTTGATTCTCATACCAGCTTGTGCATGTATTCACTGATAACAGACCATGATCCCTCTTGGTACTCCTCGGTATATTTGGGTCGTTGAACCATCTACACTTCAATAACACAACTGGCATACCAGTTGCGTAGACTAGCTCGACAATAGATATAACTACCCCGTAATATTCAGCTCCGTCTTCCGTACCCACACACATCACGCCACTGTTTTGTGTCTTTCGACCATAATCTCGATGCAATGTCAAAAACTTAATGCCGTTCACTACACAATCAGCATATATATTCACATGTTGCGGCTTACCAGCCAAATACGACAACTCGGGTTTGTAGTGTACACTATTTTCTTCTTGCAACTTTGCAACCTGAAAAAACATCAAAACATGTTAATTTTTGGAATCACAAACACATGAAATTGTCGTGTAAAAACATGAAACTTAAACGCACCCATTTTGTAAAGTATTTAGGAAATGTCTTCTTTTGCATCTCTTCCCATCTGTCACCATATTTAATTTTGCAAAGTTGTTCATGTGACACTCTAAACATGTCGACTTGGTCACAATGTCGCAGTACCCACCAATGAGCCTCAACAATCTCATCATCGGTTAATCTTTCAGAAATTGGTAATTTCCCAAACAAACGGATATCATCAGAAACAACTGAAAGGTTGAACCTAGGTGTATTCAGACTGACGACATGCTCTGTTTCTTGATGGAGATAATTTTCACTATAGGTTACACACTCATGTGCCTTGTATGCCTCTGCTATTGACCCCTCCGGACGATATTTATTTTTAACGTACCCCTTATATCCGCCGAGTTGTCTGAAAGAAAATAAAAAGTCGGAGTTAGTTTATTGAGCTCGTTAATAATATATAGGGAATCAATGATATATTATGCTAGGATATAGTAAATTTTTACCTTTCTATGGGAAACATCCAGGTATTGTGTACTGGACCGGTAAGCAATACTTGTTCAGGCAGGTGGATCATGAGGTGAACCATAATAGAAAAAAAAGTGGGGGGGGGGGGAAATCCTCTCCAGTTTGCAAAGGATGTAGACGATGTCTTCTTTTAACGTAAGGACATCTGACTTCTTCAACTCCCGAGCACATAACTTCTGCCAGAACCGGGACAAGGCTACTAATGGCTCCACAACATCACGATGCAACACTGGTCTAATTACGACTGGAAGTAGCCGCTGCAGCAAAACATGACAGTCATGAGTCTTCATTCCAATTATCTTCTCTTCTCCCACTTTAACACATCGAGATATATTTGCTGCATACCCTTGAGGATACTTAACATCTTGAATCCAGCTAAAAACTTTAGGCCTCATAGCCGGCTTCACCTGGTAAGGTGCAATAGGCATAACTACTTTAGAGCCGGTCCGTTTTACCCACAAGTGTGGGCGTAATCCCATATTTTGCAAATCGCACCGCGCTTTGATAGTGTCCTTAGTCTTTTCTTTTATATCCATAATTGTTCCAACGATGTTGTCACAAACATTCTTCTCTATGTGCATGACATCTAGAGTGTGCCTTATTCTTAGCTTTGACCAGTAAGGCAGCTCAAAGAATATACTCTTGTGTGTCCAATTGTCAAGATACGAAGGACGTTTAGGATTCCGAGCCAATACTTCACGATCACTGCTCAGAGTTCCGAAGTCAAAAGAGTTCAACAAATCTAAAATTTCATCGCCACTCCATTCTCGGGGTTTCAGACCAAACTCTTGTCTCCCATCGAAGTTAACTGCATCAAGTCTCCATTCATGATCATCTGGAAGCCATCTACGAGCTCCCATATAACACACCCTATCAGCGTGCCAACTAGAGTTGATGTCGGTTAAGCAGAGTGGACAAGCTTTGTACCCTTTAGTGGTATGAGAGGACAACATCCCGTAACCAGGAAAATCACTAATAGTCCACATCAGTGATGCTCTCATCATGAATGAAGTACCGGTAAGCTTGTCAAAAGTCAATGCTCCATTTTCCCATAACCCATTCAACTCATCAATCAGTGGTCTCAAATACACATCGAGACACTTACCTAGGGACTTTGGTCCTGGAATTAACAGAGCCAACATGTTATATTCCTTCTTCATTAACATCCAGGGAGGCAGGTTGTAACAAACAACAATAACAGGCCAAATACTGTAAGACAAGTTCATATTTCCATAGGGATTAAACCCGTCTGTTGAGAGTCCGAGCCTTACATTTCGCATGTCTGCAGCGAAATCAGGAAATGATAAGTCAAAGGATTTCCATGCTTCCCCATCTGCGGGGTGTATAAGCGCATCGTCATCTTCCCTCGGAATACCGTGCCATCTCATATCCTTAGCAGTTTTTCCACACATGTAGAGACGCTGCAGCCTAGGAGTTAACGGGAAATAACGAAGCACCTTCATAGGAATCCTTTTCCCTTTAGGGGAAAGAGTATCTTCCCACCTCGACGTATTACACTTAGGACATTTAAATGCGTCTTTGTAATCTCCATAAAACAGAACACAATTATTCTTACAAGCTTCAATTTTCACATAACCAAGACCGAGGTCGTTCAGGATCTTTTTTGCCTTGTAATGACTCGATGGTAGTTTGTTTGCAGGAGGAAGCAAACGTCTGATAAATGATGATACGTCATCAAAATGTTCGTTCGAGGTCCTGTGCTTCTTTTTCAGACTCATATGTTCCATGAGAGAACTCAAAACAGTTTCTGAACATCCCTCGTACACTGGGGTCTGCGCTTCTTCGAGCATCCTGTTGTACTTATCGTAATCACCAGTGTTTAGGTTCGAGAAAGTAAAATATGTTTCCTGGGGTGCATCAAAATTCTCTTCCTGATGATATCTTGAAGCGTATGGAAAAGCATCATGTAGCATGTTCAATGTGGGATCCATATAAGGGCTAGCGGAAGCACTAGATGAGCCTGCCTCATGCAAGTTAGTTGGTAGGAAATAGGGCATTATAGGATCATTAACTAGCACTTCACCGTGTTCAGTCCATGTAGTATAATACGGATCCATGCCGTAATGTGACAAATGCTTTTCTATACCCTGAATTGTCTCCCAACTACCACAACAACATCTTTTACACGGACACTTGTGCCATTCCTTTCCACCACTGTATTGTTGTACAAATTTCAGAAAATCAACGATCCCCTGTATATATAAAGGGTGCCCCCTATTATACTGCATCCAGCTCTTGTCCATTTTTTCCGCATGCCTGTCATAATAGAAAAAAAATGCACATTGTTAGCAACAAATAAACACATATATCCATTCAATTCTTCTTCTTCATCACCTTATGCCTCCGGTTAGGGTCCTAATCCCATTCAGGAGAACATGACTTTATTTCACACTGATTTATGTTACAGTGGTTTTGAATCCGACGTGGGAAAATTTCGGCAGCATCTCCCTACAGTTCCCCAAGTGCATCAATTTCTATACCTAATGTGCACTCGAGGAACAGTAGCGGGAGACGATGTCGAAATTACCCACTATCGAAAACTGAACCAGCATATCATAAATCAGTGCGAATCAAAATTATGTTCTCCCAAACTGTCCAAAAATGGGACAATTCAAGAATCATTTTGTCAAACAAAGTTGTAACAAAATAATTCTTGAACGGGATTTCTAAGGCTAAACATGTAGTAGCTAGAATGCAAGAATAAAATCATTCTTACATTCATCGCGAGCAAATTAATAAACACACATATAATGATTTGCATACAGAAAAAATGAAATATATATGAAAAAATATATTACCAAAATATTCTCATAAATATATATTACCAAATATTCTCAAAAATATATATTACCAAATATTCTCATAAATATTCAACATAAACCTAAATATTCTCATAAATATATATTACCAAAATTCTCATTAATATTCTCAAAATTCTCATACATATATATATATATATATATATATATATATATATTACCAAAATGCAACATATTTAGCATGCAATATGAAAAAATGTAATATATAAACAAGAAAACCATGTAGGTAACCAAAATTCATCATAAAACAACAAATCTAAAAAAATTAGGAACAAAGAATAACAATAATTGACCGGCCGGAATACTTCACCGGAAATCTCATCGGAAAAAATGGTAGAAAAGAGGGAGAAAGAGCATGTACCAATCAAACTACAAACTAGTAGCTAGATGAAGATGATATCAAGCATCAAATAAACCAGAGATTTGCGAGCCATATCTGTGCAGATTTTTTTTTCACTGTAGCTCAATCTGTTTTCCTCCAGTTTTTCGATCTGGAACTGATGCAGATGATATAAAGAAGATTTCACTTAAGCGACAAACCATTTCGTCGCTTAAGAGTCAAACTTTTCGTCGCTTTAGTATTTATCTAAAGCGACGAAAATCAAATTTGTCGCTTAGGTTTAGGATATCACGCGACTAATTTTTTTCGTCGCTCAAGAGTCAAATTATTGTTGCTTTAGTCTAAAACTAAAGCGACGAAATGTAGATTTGTCGGTTAAGTTATGAATCTTATGCGACTAACTTGTTCGTCGCTTAAGGGTTAATGTTTCGTCGCTTAAGAAATAATTTGCGACAAAATTTTTGCTGTCGCCTGAGTGGGATCTGTGGCGACGAATCTTAGGCGACAAAATAATTTCGTCGCTCCAGAGAATTGTAGCGACGAAAATTGTATCTGTAGCGACAAAATGAGTTTTCGTCGCTTAGGAAGTACCTAAGCGACGAAATCTAAAAATACCCGTCGCTTAAGCCTTTTTTTCTACTAGTGATATGGGCATTCACGGATTCATGGAATATGCTATTTACAAATCAAAATTGTGAACGGGGTTTTCAAAAATATAAGATTGTGTATCAAAGAGTTAGTGATCAGAAACATGTAACATGTATCGTATATACGGATATACCGTTATAGATAGAAGAGAAAAATTAAGTGATCGCCGTTAAACTCGACTAACATCAACGATGAGAAATTTTGAATAATGACCATTTTTTAGTCACTGAATTGATTTTTAACCTTTGTTTCCTATTTAGTTGAATAATAACCATGAAGAAGGCAAAAAGTCATATAAACCCTTATTAGACCTGCACCAAAATCATTTCTCTATTACTGAACTGAATTCATATGATTATTTCTGGTATTTCAATTCAACGAACAAAGAACCTTAATTAACACATCCAGACAAATAATATATTGAATGCCTTTTATATATGATGGGTACGAACTATTCTAGATGTCGATAAATAATTAGATAGCTTGGTACTACTCAGTCTACACTCTGTCCCATGATGAATCTTGCATATGTGAAAGGGATTTCGAGAGAAGATTTTGAAGCTGGGAGCGATTTGGCTTCTATTTTGCAAGAGAGGATAAATAGACATAAGCAACACGTACATGATGATTAATGATGACTCAACAAGATGAACTAAACATATGGCTGGTGACATGAGTGGAATTGTTTAAACTTTTAACAAATTATCCAGTTTGCTTTCTTCTTGTTTTTGTTTTTGTTTTCCTAGGTGTCTATGATTGTTAATCAAATTTATGTACAGGAAATACATAGGCAAGTGTCGTTGATGGATGAAATGGATCATAAGGTAATGATCAGTGTGCCTTCTAATTTTTCTGTTTGTCTAATGTGTATTATCTTTTGGTTTTACTGATCGAGTTGCTTAAAGCCATTTTGACATCGATCTCATAGAATTCAGAAAACCAAAGATATAGATTTCATACATGATCATCATTACATTGCATGAAAAATTGACAATCTGAAAACTCTTGACAATCTGCAAACTCTTGACGAACACTGAAATTAACCCTTAAATTGACAAATGATTAAGAAACTTGATTATGTTCAAATTAATATAGCTGTTTAAGTTTTTAGTATGTGAAAAAGAACTTGTAGTCGTGAGGACTCGTGATACTAGTAGTAAAAGGAGGATATATAGTTGTTCCTGGCCTAAGGATAATAAAGACTTTTTGCCTTCTTAAATGGTTATTATTCAACTAAATAAAAAATCAAGATTAAAAATCAATTGAATGACTAAAAAGTGGTCATTATTCAAAATTTCTCATCAAAGACCGGCCTTCACATCAAAAAAGTAAGTCATATAATTAAACAAACCTATATATAAGAAAAGAGCTCGAGAGATGCATGTATCGAACCATGCATTGGCGATGATACTTGTGATTGAAGCAAGCGAAGCAAAACAGATGTCATAAAGTCATTCTGTAACTGCAATGTACGTACAGTAAAAACCTAAGTAATTAAATGTCATTTCGGCGCCGCTTGCTTGCATCCAAAATTCAAAACTGAAAAGAAATCAAAATCAAAATCAAATTTCGCCGTTATAAATACACCTTAAACCGTTCCAACTTCAACCATCCAGCCACCACATTCTTCACTCCTCCTTAAACTCGTTAACTAAACCCTAGCTCTCTCTCTCTCTCTCTCTCTCTCTCTCTCTCACCAATCCCTCCCTGTATCTCTCTCCATGGCGAATCCCAGAAGCCTCACTCTTCTCTCACTTCTCTTTCTCTTCATAAACTCCGGCGTCTCCACTGCAGTCATGACTTACAATGTGGCCGATTTAGGAGCCAAACCAGACGGCCAGATTGACTCAACCAAAGCCTTCCTTTCTGCGTGGGCCAAAGCCTGCGCCTCGGCCGATCCCTCTGTCATCTATGTCCCGACCGGAAGGTTCTTTCTTCGCAATGCAGTCTTCAACGGACCATGTAAGAACACAGCCATCACGCTTCGCATTGCCGGCACACTCGTGGCCCCGTCGGATTATCGGGTCATAGGAAACGCCGGTAACTGGCTTTTGTTTGAGCATGTGAACGGGGTTACAATCTCCGGGGGAATTCTTGACGGACAAGGTACTGGTTTGTGGGATTGCGAGGACTCCGGCAATAGCTGCCCCAGCGGAGCAACTGTAAGTTACTTAAGCCTTTCAGTCTTGCAATTGCTTGTGAGAATTTCAAAGGTCAACCTAGCTAGCTAGCATTACGGTTTAGAATCGTGTAAATCACACATCTATCCCAGAATATCTTCTATATATATATATATATATATATATATATATATATATATATATATATATAATTAATTAATTTGCGGAATATTGCAGACGCTTGGGTTTTCTAACTCTAACAACATTATCGTGAGCGGTGTGACCTCCCTAAACAGCCAAATGTTTCACATAGTCATCAACGGCTGCAACAATGTGAAAATGCAAGGCGTTAGGGTTTCTGCCTCCGGTCAAAGCCCAAACACCGATGGAATCCACGTCCAAAAGTCCTCCGGGGTCACTATTCTCGACTCTAAAATTGCAACCGGTGACGACTGTGTTTCGATTGGTCCTGGAACCACTAATTTGTGGATCGAGAACATTGTGTGCGGACCTGGCCATGGTATCAGGTACAGATTAATATCTTCCATGATCAACAATTCGATCAGCAGCATTAATCAAATCTAATCAAACTATCAAAGTATACATAACATGCAAATATAGATACCGTAGTTCAATATAGATGTATTACTTAATTTTATTTTATTTTTCCATAATCTACTCTGAGTTTACCATGGTTTTTTTGGTGTAGCATTGGAAGTCTAGGCAAGGATCGACAGGAGGATGGAGTGCAAAATGTAACAGTTAGAACTGCTACATTTACCGGTACTCAAAACGGTGTGAGAATTAAATCATGGGGGAGACCAAGTACTGGGTTTGCCAAGAACATTCTTTTCCAACACGCTGTGATGATCAATGTCCAAAATCCAATCGTCATTGATCAAAATTACTGCCCTGGGGAGAAAGGTTGTCCTGGTGAGGTAAGATATATCGATCAATCGACCACTTACGGTTGAGTTTGCTTCACAAAATCTTACGACTTCAATGTTTTCTTTTCTTGTATGATAAAATTTTCCATTGAATTGCTTTGTACGTTTGAATAGGTTTCGGGAGTTCAAATTAGCGATGTGACATATCAAGACATCCACGGTACATCAGCGACCGAAGTTGCGGTGAAATTTGATTGTAGTTCCAAGTACCCTTGTAGCAAGATCACACTGGATGATGTGAAGCTCAGTTACAAGAACCAAGGGGCTGAAGCTTCATGTAGCCATGCCGGTGGAACAGCTGAGGGAACAGTGCAGCCTACGAGTTGTCTTTAGGGGGTGCAGTTTAGTTGGATATAAACTAGAGAGGATTATACACTAGTTAAATTATAGGAAGATTCTTTTGGAAGTATGAAGTACTGTGATATATAGGTCAATGAAATGAAGTGCATAATTGCTTGAGCCTGTGGCATTGCCCGCCTATATATTAGGCGTACTTGGAGCCTGGCCTTGCAAATGTGCTAGTCGATTAATTAACGTTGTAAGAGATCAATGGAGATTAAACCTCTTAACTTGAATTTGTCTTTGCTTAATGTTTTGTTACTTACATTTACTATTACCTTTAAGTTTGTATGTCAAGTATGAAAATGAAACCACAAAAAAGAAATTAATTAACAAGTAGTCCCTAAAGATCGAGACCAACTAATCTAGCTACTAACCTAGAAAACTTCAGCGACCTAATTCACTAAAAACCTAAACATTATCTTAAAAGCCGACCTGAAGATCATCGACCTTATTTCTTAAGTTACACATTTTCAGTACATGATATAAGTGGTGTTTTTAAAGGTAAATTACTGAATGGTCAAGTTAATTATTATGTAGGACGTGCTCCATAGTGTGATCATATAATGTTATTTTGCTCAGTACTACTGACTACCGATCGAATAAGATGAGTAATGTACGTTAACGTTCATGCAGGTTGGCTAGTAGTACTAGCATACATAATCTAATTTTTGCATATCACATAGACATTCTAAATCAATCTGAGATTATGTTTCAAAGTAAGTACATATCCGTATGTGATACCCGCATTTACAAATATGACAACAAATTTGTTGTCATTGTAGTAAAATGAAATATTGGTTTGGTACGTACTGTTAGTTTTTTAAGAGGTAATTACCTCACTGACGATATTGTTACAATTTTATGAACAAATTGTTACAGGTAAGATATGCTTTAATTGCACTGGCATTTCCAGAGACGGAACTAAACTTAAATCCTGGATGGAGGTATTACATTGATTTTGTTCCTCTGCCAAGGCAATGCAGCCGCTATATGACTACATGCATGTGTATGCATGTTTTTCAAATAGTAAGATTGTTGATTTTAGAGTAGAAAGATTGGCAACCAATGGCGTGAATAACGTACACAATATATAGTACCTTTTGTTTTGTGCTTGGTTAATTAGATGATATACGTACATAGGGACCAAGAGAGTCGTGTGCTATACGTGAATTGAGTTGAAAATCTAAACTCACTGTGTATTGTTTGCGTCCAAATGTGATCGAAATTTTCCATACATACATGCATGCATGCACACAGTTTTTCGGTTACAAAACAATAACATGAAGTTAGTTGAATGATAATTAACTTGAAGTACCTAACCCCGGCCCATACTGATATGTTGCTCTGCATATATGAAGCTAGCCTAAATGAGTAGTAAAGGTCAAAACTCATCACATGCCCATGGCTGCCGGCCTCCACAAACAGATTTGCCTAAAACAGGGAATCCCAGAAACCTGCAAATCGTAGCTAATGCACAACTCATAACTATATGTTCAATAATAAATTGAACATGTACTTATGGTTGTGCCACGATCATGACGTACATTCAATAGCAAATACGTTGGGAACCCAATTATTATTCGAGGGCAAATACCCTATACGATAAATTCATGTATTGTATTGTTTGACCAAATATCGTCAAAAGTATAAGAAGTTAAACTTGGAGTTTGAGACTTGGCGCTCATGACTACATTCAAAAGATGCGATGAAACACCATTTTTTTTAGTCGCTGCAAACTTTCTTAGCTTGATGGACAAAAATGGAGCACTAGGGATCAGAAAGGGTCATGCATTCTACCTTGGTGTGTACGTAGAAATTAAGATATACTGTTTTTGCACAATAGAATCATACTCGATCACATGGCTTTCTCTCATATTGCTTGGAAGCTTGTAATGCTATCCCCCAAAGCATGCCCTAAACTCATGCAAGCAAAGCAAGACAGTACCGGACAAAAGCTCGTTCGATCATGCAATAACTTGGAATTATATTTATACCCATATATAAAGAACATTATTGAAATTAAGCTCATGCAACATTCCAATTCTGATGGATGCGTGCATGCGCATGAAAGCAAATATATTACTCAGTAAAATATATCCCAGGATTTCTAGTCTTACTAGCCAGAAAAGAGGTATTGAGTTTCATTGATAAAGACACCGCGCCGTATATAGTTGTCCATGTGCATTATTATTCCAGGTTATATTGTATGTAAAAAGAAAACATTTTTATCAAATTTCTTTGGTTACAAGAACGGGCTAAGCAGCTGCTTGATATCATTTCTGATGTTCTGCTGCTTGTTCATAAGAAAAGTACAAGAACACGCACCCTTTTTAAGATGTTCTGCTGTTTTGAAGTATTAATTTCTGATGGCCAAGAAACGATCGAGAATATGGGTTCTAATAATTGACTGAGCTTGAATCCTGCAGAATGTCTGATAGGGATTAATCATATATGTATACATGCACTGCAAGAGGATGATCGAGGCAAGTAGGTGACCAAAATGTAGAAGCCCATAAGTTTCCAGGGTTTTGTGTACGTCTTGAGCTATTTCTGACAATGAATTCAAGTTCAAGCAATCAACCTCTCTTAATTAGATATGTATATGCGCATTCACGACTTCATATAGTTTTAGCGTTTGAGTACATGCATATAATGTATAGTTGACTCTTTGGAGAACACAAGAATAATGCGATGAATTAAAAAGTATAGATCGATCGAATTAGATTTTTTCTTTTAAATATATAATGAATCGAACGTTTTGATTTGCTAAATGTTTCTATGTCACACGTACATTAGATCATTTACGTGTTTGTATACAGAAGAGTGTTGATAGCAAACAGCACATGATACAGTTAAGATCGAACTTAAGATATATAATAGAACAGGAGCTGGTGAACGGGCTAAGCAGCTGCTTGATATCATTAGACAGGTTATCATGCACATTTAGACTTGGAAGTAATTGATCACGAACTATTAGGATGGAAACCAGATGCAGAAGATCTTGCATATATAAACGAGCTTAATTAGTCCATACTCAAATTCAAACAGCAACTAAGAAACCAATGAAACTCAAACACTGCAGGCTATACATTAACTTGCGGTTCAAGCAAGGAATGTCATTGTTGAACTGAAAATTTTGAACAGCAGCAAGTAACAAACTAATAGAGTTCATTTCGGCGCCACTTGCTTGTCTTTTCATTTCTCTTCTCATTCCAGAAAAATTGCACTATAAATACCCTCAAACCATTCCAACTTCCCCACCACCACATTCATCACTACTCCATCAAGTCATTAGCTCCTCCTTGAGAAAATGGCAAACTACTCCAGAAGCTTCCTTGTTCTCTCACTTGTCCTTGTGTTCCTGAACTTTAACTTAGCCCTAGGAGCCACTACTGCAGTCACTTACACTGTGACAAGTCTAGGAGCGAACCCTAATGGCAAGACCGACTCGACTAAAGCATTCCTCTCTGCATGGGCCAAAGCTTGCGCCTCCGCCAGTCCTGCTGTCATTTATGTCCCGGTGGGGAAGTTCTTGCTTAGCAAAGCTGTCTTCAACGGGCCATGCAAGAACAGCGCCATTACATTCCAAATTGCCGGCACGCTCGTTGCCCCATCGGATTATCGGGTAATAGGAAATGCCGGTAACTGGCTTTTCTTTGAACATGTGAACGGGGTCACCATCTCCGGGGGTATACTTGATGGACAAGGCACTGGATTGTGGGACTGCAAGGCCTCTGGCAAGGGTTGTCCCAAAGGAGCAACTGTAAGTTACCACAAACGAACATGATACATGTCAAAAATAATGTGAAGTATCTTCTTGTTTACAGAATTTAATTTTATAATTATATGCAGACACTTGGTTTTTCCAATTCGAACAACATTGTGGTGAATGGAGTGTCATCCCTAAACAGCCAAATGTTCCACATAGTCATCAACGGCTGCCATAACGTGAAAATGCTTGGTGTTAGGGTTTCTGCCTCTGGCAACAGCCCCAACACCGATGGCATTCACGTTCAAATGTCTACCGGTGTCACTATTCTGAACTCCAAAATTTCGACCGGCGATGACTGTGTCTCAATTGGCCCCGGCACCAGTAATTTGTGGATTGAAAACGTTGCATGCGGACCTGGGCATGGAATTAGGTAAATATTATGCATCATCAGTATTCAACCTAATTGGGGATATCCTCTATACTCTCACTACGTACAAAGCATTTCGGTTTAATTTGATTCGGTTTTCGATTTAACATTGATTTAACTGGTGGCGTTGTGCAGCATTGGGAGCTTAGGCAAGGAGCAAGAGGAAGTTGGTGTGCAAAACGTGACAGTTAAAACAGTTACATTCACCGGTACTCAGAATGGTGTGAGGATCAAGTCATGGGGTAGACCCAGTACTGGGTTTGCTAGGAACATTCTCTTTCAACATGCTGTAATGGTCAATGTCAAAAATCCTATTGTTATTGATCAAAATTACTGCCCCGATGAAAAGGGTTGCCCCGGTCAGGTAAGATATATCATGTTTTGGTTTTGTAGATTAAGTTGCAAACACTTGTTGAGTTCTCTATGTGCTGTGATATATATCAAACATATGTTTTAATTTATCGTTCTAGTTTTGAATTATGACGAAGATCTTTCATATTTTTTTTTTTTAACAGGAGTCTGGAGTTCAAATTAGCAATGTCATGTATCAAGACATTCATGGCACATCAGCAACAGAAGTTGCCGTGAGATTTGACTGCAGCTCCAAGTATCCGTGTAACAAAATCACATTGGATGATGTCAAGCTCACTTACAAGAACCAAGATGCTGAAGCTTCTTGTAGCCATGCAGATGGAACTGCTGAGGGTACAGTTCAACCAACAAGTTGTCTGTAGTGGATCGGAGGATACAAAGAGTTTGGCTGGTTTAATTTATAGAGAAAGATTGAAATTTCTCCCCTAGTAGATCTAGACACAAAGAAGGAGAATTATACTAAACTTAGAGAATTCTTTTCAATAGAGTAGTGCATATGCAACTTGTTATAGTATTTAGCTGGTTGAGTCTGTGGTTAGTAGCATTGGGTTCCCGGGAGCCTAGCTAACCTATATCCTTGCAAATTTGCAACTTAATCATGTTGTATAAACAAATCCATTGTTGAGGACTTGTTTCAAGATTTGAATTGCCATAGTAGTTTTTCAGTATATTGATTCTAATTTCTAAAAATATAATTATCGAAATTGTGCATGCATGCCTCAAGCTAGTTTGGCAGTTTGGGTGTTTTGCCACTTTGTAGTTAAAAGGTCTATTATTTTCTGCTTCCAAGAGTTAATAATAGGTGTGTGATAGAAACGACTGTGTCGGCTGCATCATTACATATCTAGCTACATCGATTATGAAAGGACAGCCTCAACTATGAAAGTATGAAAGGACATACTGGATGCGATTTAAGAAAATAAAAGGGACAGTGTTCAACAACTCAATTCTGTTTTTCAGTGAAATTGTTCAATCATATATGATTCTGTTATTGTTAATTATCAAGGCAAAGACGTCAGCGACCTTCGACTTATTTGATGAACTGTTTGAAAGACAGCTTGTTGACCCTAACCATTGGACATGATCGTAAAAGTAGTTGTTAGATCTTCAAACTCCATCACCATGTTTACCATTGCAAACCAATAGAAATACAGTCAATGACTCAATACTCACTTGGTCTTGTTATAAATATTTTAATTAGAGACTCTTACTGCACATAACATTTTTGACCGGATGTAAAATGGGTTCGGATCCACTCCTTATAAAAATTTACCTCATATTGTTTCATGAGATTATCTAGGTCATCTAATCTTAATATACGGGTAAAATTTTTCTTACATGTTTATTGCAGTATACGTTTGGATGACCAGATTTCATGAGGTAATTATATGAGGTGAATACTCATAAGTAGAGCCGTAGAGCATCCAGGTCCGACGTAATAAAACTCACCTGCTTCAAAAATGACCATTTCCTTAAACAGATACTCTCAAAAATAGACATTTTCTTGAAATAGAACATGCCCCATTCAAAGCTTGCCTTACACACAAACACACTTCTTCCATGATTTGAGTAGGGGAAGTGAAGTTGGCCCTTCAATGGTAGGTAGGTAATAAACAAATTTAACCATATCCTCCATTGATGGAAAGTTTTAGCTTGACAAAATCATAAAAAAAGAAACTTGACAAAAATGCTCCGAGTTTGATAACACCCAAAGCTATGGTCATTTTAGGAAACGCGCCAAAGTAAACCAACAGAGACGACTACTATTTCATCCTCTCTTCTTCACCAACTGTCACTTGAAAAAAAGAAAAAAAAGTCCTTTGCCTTGTTTGGACCCTCACTCACCAATTAAACACAAATTGGGGAAAATCTTAGGGTTTTTCCTCAATGTGATCCCACTTTCCCCAGATCAAAAACCCCCAAATTTTCCTGCTTTTCTTTCTCTCTGGGTTTTGCTTGGAATTTCAGTAATGGCGGATGACTCCGACGCTTCTCCGCTCATCGCTCCGACCCCGATCACCGAGCCCAGTGAGATCGACCTCGAAGCCGGCCCCGGCGAGCAAATCCAGTGCCGAATTTGCCTCGAAAGTGATGGTATTTCTCTTCTGTTTTGGGTTTTGGTTAATTCTCTCAATTGGGTTTTCTTTGATGAATATGAAAGTGGAAGCTTTAGTATTTAGTTTGGATGATTTTTCGGAAAGTTTGAATCTTTAGCAGTGTCAGTTATGCCCAATTTGTATATATTGATGATGGTAAATTTGGGTTTGATAGTTAAACTTCCGACTAATTTTGGTGTAGAATTGTGAAAATTGTGCTCTTTTTATTGGTCTGTGTTAAATGGTTAAAGTTGAGTGAAGTAATGTGGGCTTATCAGTGGGTTTTGCATTCTCTTTTGCACGCAGGTAGGGATTTTATTGCTCCTTGCAAATGCAAAGGGACTTCAAAGTATGTTCACAGGGAATGTTTGGATCATTGGAGAGCTGTAAAGGTACGGGTGTACCCTATGGTTTTGCTTATACTGTTCTTTTGAAATTAATTCCATGTTGAGATTTTCTACTGTGTTGAACCACACCAGTGTTTAATGCACTGACAGTCGTAGGATGAGGGATTGACCGAAGACCAAGACAGGGCATTAAACAGTGGTGTGGTTTAACATGAATTTTTGTGCAAGCTTAGTGGTCTTTTTGGATAGAAGTAAGCTTAGTGTTTCAAGTCAGCTATATTGTGTATGATTAGTTGTTGCTACATTTTATGGTGTATGACGGATAGCTAGGTCAGTAAAAGTTACCAAGTCATGATAAGCATTTGAATACGGAAATGCTCTGTTTATGCTTGAATTTTAGTACCGGTGTCATTCATTACTAAATATTCTGTGGTTTGTGTGTGCATGTCTCCTATTATTTATAAAAAGAAAAAAAAGAAACAATATTATAAAGGAAGGAGTTTGCAAATTAAATTCTGGGATAGTGTGGTCTATGCAAATTAAATGAAGCTTGTTTAAATAAAGTGGTTTCAATGCTCTTATCTCTAGCATAATGTGTTAAAATCTATCTTGACCCCCGTTCTGCTATTTTTGGAGAATGTATCTCACGACTCTTGAATATGTCGGAACACAAACAAGCTAAAGTTTATGCTTATTATGTGACTTCTTCACTGAGTTTAATACTTTTAGTATATTGCAGTAACGTTATCTTTGGAGAACTTGGAGGTGAGCTATTATTGGTCTTTGCATAAGAAGTTGGATGTTGACGATTAAATGTTCAAAGCACACGTGTGCGTCTATATATATTATGTATATCTGTGTGTGTGTGTGTGTGTATTCAAGTTCAGGCTTTTTTGTTTATTAGTGATATCTGAGTCATATCTGAATCTTATTTTATTCCTAATTCTATTTTCAGGAAGGTTTTGCATTTGCTCATTGCACAACCTGCAAGGCTCCTTACCATTTGAGAGTTCATCAAGCTGCCGATAGGAAATGGCGAACCTTGAAATTTCGGTTCTTTGTGACCAGAGACATTATATTCATATTTCTCGCTGTCCAGCTTGTAGGGCATTGTTTATTTACATTGAGTTCCTCTGTTCTCTTCGAGAGCTTGAACGAGTCATGCATTTATATTAACATTTTTGTTTCTCTGTGCAGGTGATTGCTTCATTGGCATATTTGGTGTTTCTAATAGATGGTTTCCAGCAATTTTGGCTTCGACTTGCATGGGGTTTTGATACTGGACCAAGTTTTTACTATATATGTGGTGAAGTCTCAACTTTTAAGTGCTTTTATATGGTGGTAATAATTAGTGTTAAACAGGAATACATGTGCTAGACAATCTGCGAGGATGATTTTTGTCGGTGTTGGTTATTTTTTATTTTGTTCTGGTATTATATCTGATTCATATCTTGGGTCATTCACATCAGTACATATGTGCCTGGTGCCTTAGCCTGAATAAACTCCGTCTGTTAACTGAATTGCACTTTATATTTGCTCTGCCATTTTCCCTGCGATTGTGAGTTTGTGGTCAAGGTTCAGATAGATACTAAGAGTAATTATATTAAGTAGTAGTAGGAAGAATACATTTATAAGATTATGTTATATACGTACATTTGAATTATCCTTGTAGATCAGGTTCTTTGTGGCGTTGTTGGGGTAGATATCTTGTCCACAATGATTGTAGTGGTCCTTGGGTGAAATTTAATGAAGTTGCAGTTTATTTTACAACAGAAGAAAATATATGCATTGTACGTTAAGCAATTCTGGTTCATTAATGTTTTTAGTGTAGGAAAACTAAATTGAATTACATAGTGAAAACTAAAGAATATCCCTATAGGAAAGATATATTAACTTGCTAGTGAACAAAAACATTGGCAGGAATGGAAGTAGAAAAGGAAAAGAAAAAAATTAAGTGAGTGAGCAAGCTAAAAACAAAAGAGGAAGGATATGAATAACAAAGATATAGGTCTGCATATGTGCAGACATATGTTGCTTCATTCACTTATTCAAGAGGCAACAAACTATATGTAAATTGTTGCGGTGATAGCGTGGTTGGTGCTTTCTGATGACAATGAGGCCCACAGTAAAGGCCCTAAGAGAGTTAAGAAGGGAGCATACAGAGCCTGATACTTTGATCTGGTGAGATCACAGGAACCCTAGTTGGGATTTACTTAATCGACAACCCCCAAAAAATCAATAAATGGGGGATGCGATATATAAAGTCTTCGAGAAATTAAAGGAGTTTTATAAGTCTGGAGAGGTTTCAAGAGTTTTGATTAATGTTATATTTTATTAGAAATGAAAGACTCGTTCTCCGAGATCCAAAAAGTGAGAGGCAAGCAGGGTATTCTTATGTATTTCAGAACTTCCAATTCATGTAAGTGATTCACAATCATTAGGGTGTGAGGCCTTGTACTTAACTTTCTAGATCCAACCAACATTTTCCAGGAAAATAATTTTGCCTTAATTTTCTGTGTGGTGATCTTTCTCTCTACTGTGTTATTCGTCACTGGGATCACTATTTCGCTATCCCTCCATCTCTAGATCGACCTTTCTGTAGGGTTCTAACCTGTTAGCAGTATGGTGTTTTCAATTTTATAAGTGAGAACATGTTATTCTTCATGGCCAATTATGCTCTAGCAGCCCAATTTAGACAACCTATCACCAGTAGTCTCTATTTGCGTCTTGACGCAAGAGTTTTGAATGCTATGACCGGAAAAGGAGCTGTTGAGATCCCTAGAATTGTTTTTTTCCAGCCTGGGCCTAAAGTAGTAATTAAGGCCCCTTATTAAATATCTAAGAAAGTTACCTGATAGTATTGTCCAATTTGCAACTGTCTGAATCTTTTCTTTCTCCTTTTGATTAGTAAATAGAGATGGAAGAACTGGATATGGTTTTGATTAATCGTCATAGCTGGATTCATTGAAACTTCTGTTACATGGAAGGAAGGAAGGGCTGCTATTGAAAGAATTAAATTTCAGTGTGGTTAGCTGATAGAGATATTGATGAAAGTGATGGTCATTTTATGGTCAGCTGTTTACAATATAACTTTTGTTTGTATAATCTTAATTGGACTCTCTGTTTATATAGTGTTAATTGGTCTGCAAAGAAGAAAATAATTGACGAAGATGCTTATGGGGCCAATAGATTTATTCATATGACTTGATTGGATTTGTGAAGGA
The DNA here is from genome assembly GCA_009720345.1 of Fragaria iinumae. NCBI lineage: Eukaryota > Viridiplantae > Streptophyta > Magnoliopsida > Rosales > Rosaceae > Fragaria > Fragaria iinumae. The sequence goes on along the minus strand of CM019117.1, from coordinate 14,278,391 downwards.
AGACTATACTTTGCACATCGTGCAGTTGATGTCACATTAGCATTTTATTATGAGTATCTTTTACACCCTTGCTAGTTATGTCTAAACTCAGAGTTGTTTGGCTGAAGTGCTATTGCTACCTTTGAACACATTCAATACGTGTCATATGTGGTTTCTCGGGAGTTCTTTCAATTACTTATGGTTTTGAAACAGAAGAAGAAGAAAAAAAAAAAGAGAAAAGATATGTGATAATTCATGTTTCTTTTGCCTGCAAAGAAATCTTGGCTGCTAATGTCTGGGGATTTCTACTTCCAGCATGAGAATTTCAGTATTTGATATATTTCATGCATATAGCAATCATCTTTACTCTTTTGTTTTCTGGGTTGATACCTGTTTGCCTATTTGGCCTTGCTAACTCACACAATCATGTTAATGAATACAGGAGCTTTGCTGTTCTTCGCGTTGCTTGGATTATCTGGGTGCTTCATTACTTGTTATGACCGAAGAGTGCGCAACGATTTGGCTCAGCCTTGTCGAGAGTTATGTCTTTGTTGCTGTCAGCCTGGGTATAAGTTAAATTTGAGAATATATGCCCTAGTTGATACTAATGATTTGGTTTACTGGCTGTTGAGAAAATCATCATTATCCTCGTTTTTCTACCTCTAAAATGATTAAATATATTATATACATGTGTGTACACGGAGTTTGGAATTGAAATATAGAACCACCTATTATCTTTCACGAGCCAACACGTAGGATCTCATTTGTACCTGATGAATGCTTTATTTGCAATTTTATTTTGTGATTCGTACTGTAATATTTTTGATGTCATCATATGAGCTTTCTGCAAGAATTCAAACATTTTCGTGATCATCTTAAAATTTGGTTTAGTAGTTCTTTTTGGTTGACTGGATGAAAAGTCGGCCACTGTTATCTCTCACAATCTAGAGACTTGTTCAGCAGGATAGGGAAATAGCTTATTTTGCACATGATGGCTTAAGTTTTAACTAGAAACTCCCACACATGCTCTGCATATGATGTGAACATTATTGTTAAAGTGAACATAGGGTGCCGGGGAGTTAAGAAGTTAGCTGCAGGAAATAAAAACGTCAGTGAAGAATACTTACAAACCCCTTCAAGCAATTAATATAGCCAAGTTAAAATTGAGAATGTGAAGTTTTGGCATTAAAATCAATAAACGCTGCTGTTTATAGGCAGTACAGATTACTGCTTGGTTAGTTCTTTGTTGTATTATCTGTCTTCAAAGTTGGATAATGTATTGTACTACAGCATGATGGCTTCATTTGTGTTCTGCTAAAAAAGTTTGATATATCAACTCAAATTTCATAGTTGGGTTTAGTGGATGAAGAACTGATATTGTGGTGTTCATCACAACCCACGCTCTTATAGTTTGTGCTAAATACTTCTGCTCCACATTCTGCTTAGTAGAACAGTAATTCGTTAATCATTCAGTGGTTTGTAGGAGAATTCATTAATTGATGTTTTTTGAAGCAATTATTTTGAGTTGCCTTTGAACAACATGATTCAGTTTTACACATTCCCTGCAGTGTCTGTGCAGATTGTCATTTACCTGGCACTCTTTGTATGTGGACTGACTGTACCACGTGTTGGGGAAGTTGTGCAAGTATGGCTGGAGAATGTGGTTGCTTGGGAGGTGCTGGTGAAGCAGGGCTTCCAATCTTATTTATAATGGCTCTGATTGTGCTGGGGCTTTTTACAATTATTGGGATATTCTACAGTGTACTGGTAGCGACAATGGTTGGACAAAGGATTTGGCAGCGGCATTATCATATACTTGCAAAAAGGATGCTAACAAAAGTGAGTTGGGACCCCTACTTATATTTGTGTTCTTTTCTGTTTTTTGTTTTGTTATCTTTCGGACGTGCTTCTATATTGTGTGTGCACTGCACTACTAATAGTTAACTCAATCACTAGGAATCTAGGACCATAGACCTGTAATTGAACCAAGTAGACGGGACAACATCTAGCAGTAGACTAAACCCTTCACATGGTGTCATTGATGTGATATAGTACTGTAGTAGATATGATCTCTAATGTGAAACATCTTTAACATTGTGCGCAGAAAGAATTTTCGCTAAATCACGAAATGCAATTTGAATATGCAAAGGGACATGATCCATAAGATTTTGAGTGTTCCCACTTGTTTCATTTATGGCACAAGGAACTTTTAATTTCGGAAGCTTGTTTTCTCAACTCGGCTCTATTTTAGTTGTTGTTTTTCTTTTATGATGAATTAGCAGATATTCCCTTTGAACAGACTTTAGGTAAAGAGATTATTGTAGCTCAGGCCCCTAAGATCGAAAGTTTCTACAGTCATGTTTAACACACTACATATTCAACTTCTCATTTCATTTCTTAATGCTGCTTGATTTTGTCTTTTCTGGAAGTTTGTTGTAAATGATCTACTCATGTAGGAATACGTTGTTGAGGATGTTGATGGTGAGATGACAGGATCTGATTGGTCCGCCCCACCTCTCCCACCTGAGCATGTGCAGCAGCTGAAAACCCTTGGCCTCCTGTAGATTTGAAGGTCTTGTTACCAAGAAAAATAACATCATATTTAGCTTTTGAGTCGGATTTGCTTTGATCTAAAAAGAGGAGTATATGGTAACTGAACATATCCCAGAGGCATTTCTAGTTCAGTTTGTAAAATTTTGTGAAGTGTTGCCTTTCTAGCAGTGTAAGAAATGAAGAGTAGGATATCCCAAATAACTAACATGTACATCAATAATGTTTTCAAGCCGACAACTTGCTGAGTTGCTGTCGGAGACCTTTTTTTTTTTTTTTGAGGAAACTGTTGGAGACCAATTTGTTATTTTTGATTTTGAAGAAATTTATGAACTTTTGCTCTTATGAGTTGCGCCTTCCATTAAACAGTATTATCAATTAATGATGGGATATTGTGCATCACTGCAATTTGGAGCATTGCCTTGTATTCAGTATTCGCCACCAGACATGCCCTCATTCAGTGTCACTACGTATGGACAGAAAGAGGGACGGTGCAACATTTGAAAATCCAGAAATCTAGATGCCATTCACTAAATGACCAAAACGAGATGCACATTACCCGAAACTCACCGGAAAGGGAGGAAACATTAAGTGAACTGTGTCAAACGAGTCCTGGTAACATCTTTAGATGTTTCTTTCACCAAGCTCTTGGTGCAGACATGAGAAACTAGTGAATCTGCTGCAGAAGATTAACCGCAAGTCCATAACTAGTTGAATCCTCAGTTCTCAACATATTGATGTGCGATTAGTACTAGCAAAGCAAAAACGACATACCACACATTAGTGGAGCATCCAAACTTTGTGGTTGCGTTGCTATCTTCCTCATCAGGGTTGTTTCTGGAGTATATGTGCTAGCCAGGAAAGGTTGTTCTTCTAGGATCATGATTAGTGTCCAAGACCTCCAACATTTTTCGACTGCAATTTCTCCCCTCATCTATCAAATTAGTAGAGGATAATGCAGAAGGAGTTCTGGTTACTCAAGAAAATTGCAACTGTAATTTCTTATTAGATTCTGCTAGCTCGTTATCATCTACCTCATGAATTAACAGGATTTATAGTTGACACTAGAACACGATTATGTATCCAAGTATCTAACACTCCAAGGTTTATATTCATTTTGTGTCTATTGCTTATCAATGTAGTCTCAAGGAAAAGGCTCTTGAAGTATCTGAAATTCTACACCAAATGCATTGAAATATTATTGATTCCCCAAAGCTGGAAACACTTTATCTCGAGATGGCTGTTTTGACATATTACTTTCTGGAGAAGGCAAAATCTCTAGCCCAGGCCAGACTAGAGTTCAATCGAGTTATTAGAAGGGATTTATAGTGTTCAAGAGCTGCTGCTTTCAGTTTACTTTCTTAGGTGTAAATATGGCCTATCTTCTTTTCGGACATCAAATCTAATTCGTTCCATTCACTTTGTTAGACAGCAATGAGGCAGGCATGGAGTACAATTACAAATGCAAGAAATCAAATGGCAATGAGGTTTTGGTTTGTAAATGAAGTATTACAAAATAAGAATATGAATAATGCAAGTGGAGTCCTAGAAGGTGGTTCACCTAAAATTACTCATTTTAATTACGATTTATTCAAAACTTCACATATAGTCAATCCGTCTTTTATATTCCTTGGACTGCGTATAGAATGAGTTTTCAATGTTTCCAAAGGGTGCTAACAAAGACTCCAGCAAGTAAAGGGATGTCATTTTTGTTGATGAACCTGTACATATATATATATATATATATATATATACATATATATATATATACATATCTTGAAGATCATCCCATTCATGATGATGTCTATTTATCTCTATGTTCTTTTGAACTTGAACAAAGTACGTTGGATATATATGGTTTTCCAAGATTGTGCTAGTGAAGAATTGGTGATTGCGCGCAGTTGGTTTTGAAAGTAAATGAATTGCTTACATATCTATCTTCCTTTGTGTTAATGTTTCGAAAGGGTATAGATACTTGTGAAGTTGAAGTTATATTTAGATATAGGTGTTCAATTCAGAAGTTCAGATAAAAGAAGGTTGAAGAGAAAGTGGTAAAAGCATAGTGGTGAATCTAAAGTGGTATATTATTAGTTTTCTAGAGCTTTCCACGATTTTGTTTCTGGTACATTCCTTGATTGATTAGATTTCTAGAACTGCTTGGTAGATTTCTAGCATATATTCATGGTTTTAAAATCCACCGAATTCAGTGACGGATTGAATTATGTCGAATTGTGTAGAAAAAGACGAGAACATTGCCACACTGATTGGCGATCTTGTACTTTTGCGTTCCCATGTGACATCTGCTGTTTGTTAGTTATCATTGTCATGTGAAAGAATGTAAGAAAACCAAAAGTGAACTAACAATAGCTCAAAGGTAGCAGTTCTATTTATTTCCTCATTCAAGAATTTGTATTAATGTTCATCAGTAGATGCCTGCCTCAGTGAGCAGCAGCTGCACAATATCAGCATTTCTTGGAAGGAAATTTCATTAGAACAATCAACAAGTTGAAAGTGACACAAGGCTCCTTGTTGACAGTGTTTTGAGAAATCGTAACACTCCTTAGGAGAAATTCGTCTGAATGGTATACGAACTTTTGCTCCTTATAAACTTTGGTATATCAAGTTTTTAAAATATCAGATTGGTATCTCATGTTTCCATCCCGACCTAAGATTAGTATATATAGTCATTAAGATTACTCATTTACCCTCAAACCAAAAACAAAAATGACCAATTTACCCTTGAATTATCTTTTTTTTTTCTTAGTTTTTCTTCTTTGTTTTCATATTTCAATTTTCTTTTTTTGGTTTTTTATATTTTTAGGAACGTAAAGAAAAAATTCATCGTCACTTTCTCCTTGCTAATAATTAATTCTTCATCTCAATCATCTTTAAATGTCAACGACAACAACAAGATCTTTGAGTGTCAATGAAAACAAGAATGATTGAACTTCTGTATGTTTCCCCTCTTTAATCTTCTTTAAGTTTATAAAGGCCAACCCAAATCATCAAATTCCAAAACCTCTTCTAATATTTCTTGAATATGAAAACAAATTAAAAAAAAACTAAGAAAAAAAGAGAACTTAAGGGTAAATTGGTCATCTTCTAATATTTCTTGAATATGAAAACAAATTAAAAAAAAAACTAAGAAAAAAAGAGAACTTAAGGGTAAATTGGTCATCTTAATGGCTATATATACTAATCTTAGGTCGGGATGGAAACATGCGATACCGTTCTGATATTTTCAAAACTTGATATACCAAAGTTTATAATGAGCAAAAGTTTGTATACCATTTAGACGAATTTCTCACTCCTTAGAGACTTGATAGAGACTTGGTCTTAGTCCAGATATTCAAACTTTAGGAGAAGATTTTGAGTTCATTAATTTGAGACATACAATTAACTAATTTAGATCATATATAACAAGCTTCGTAATAACATAATCGATTTATATAAATCCATTTGTAGAAAAACAAACTGTCAACCAAAAAGATAAATGCTTGGTCATATGAACTTAAACAAAGTGTACAATAGCTCATAAAGACAATAGTTTCCTAACATGAAGAATATTAAGAAAACATTAAAAGTTTGTGTCTCCCATGAGAAAGACAACCAATTTCTTTTTAGGTGTTGGTGGTTCTGGTGTAAATCTGTTGACTAGCATGGGCAGAAATCATCCTAATAGAACCCCTTGTCATCAAATCCTTAATGGCACGGCGTGCCAATGATCCATTAATTCTCAGCCTGTCTGACAAGATAGAAGGAGTGATGAGCTTGAACTTAGGAGCTTCCGAGAGGAGCTTGTCATAAGTGGCTTGGTCGAACAACACCATGTTGTTCACCTTCTCCTTTTGCTTTCCCTTGCTCCACTTCTTCTTCTTTTGCTTGCCTCCGCCAGATTTGGCGGGTTTCGAGGACGGTGGGAGAGCCTTTTCCTTCTTGGGTGCCATTGCGATCGATGAGGGGGTCAGAGGGTTTGTCGAAGCAGAGGGTGCGGTCGTCAAGTACGGTTTCGATAAGAGAGACAAATAAGGGTGTGGGTAGAGACTATGGTTTTAAAAGGATTTGAACAAGATTGTCCACGTGTACAAGTGGGCTAGCGGAAGAGAATCGTGAAACTGTTGTATCTTATTCATTGATATGTGTCATTTAAATAGAGAATTACAGTACCTTTCTGGTATGGAGAAGGAAAACATAATCCAATTCTAACCTGTAAACCTATCACTATATGGAATGAGAATTTCATATCCTAGTAGCATAAGGCTAAGGCACACATTACGAAATATTCTACACTACTGGAAAATATCACTTAAGAGACGGAATGGTTTCGTCTCCTAGGTAACAAAATTCGTCTCCTAAGAACTTAGGAAACAGAATGGCCGTCAACTAAGATATGTGCATATAGTATCTAGCTCTGATGGTCACGTTGAATTGTTGATGGGGAGCTTTTTGAAGTCCAAGGAGTATTGGAGTCTCAGTAAGAATAGGGATCGCAGAAGCCGCCATTGGAGAGGTGTTGAATGGTACGCAAAGGATAATATTTAAGAAGAAGAAATTGAATGACGTAAATAATTTTATACCGAAATCAATCACTATTTACAAAAGAATCATTTAGAGTTTCAAAAAAAAAAGGAGAAGAATCATTTAGAGTGAACTGAATTAAAAAGAAACCAAACAATTTGCAAAGAGTGTCTTGCCTTATGCCTGCTTATATCTAATAACATGAATCAAAAGGTGCATCCAATTTAGGTAGAGGGCAGTGTCCCTTAGGTCGGGCCATGATCACTACGCCAATTTTGCCTTCAGACGACCGGCAATGCCCGTCGTCTGATTACTTTTTTACGTGTCGTCTATCGAGCTGCCATCTAATAACGATTCAGTTGACAGGCATAATCTGTCGTCTGATAAAGGTTACACGACATACAAAATGTCGTATGTATGAATCCAGATTCGTAACACAAAAAAAGAATATGTCGTTAGAAAACGTTACAACGACAGTGAACTGTCATTGGAAGACAGTAAAGCTACAAATGTTTGCATATGTCTATCGTCTCAAATATATTCTAACGTCACATGTTTGACGTCTGAATGCACATGTCTCTCATTTCAGATTTGCTCAAACGTCACATTTCTATCATCTAAATGTTTAGTTTTGTGTAGATTCACAGTTTTGTATCGTCTGAATTTATCATGAACGACAATATTATGTCGTTTGATGTTGATTTGGATGTCAAATTTAATATTCTATTCACTCATGCCAACAACATTTGCACAACACATTTAAGAAACACAAATTCATTCATATTGACCTTTATATTGATAAACCTAGATCTTTTACAAAGAGTTATTATTTCTAGAAATACCTATACATACTAATAAGAGACATCGCAACACATTTATACACATGTACTAATCCATTACTAAACAATTCCCAGCATAAATGCAGTGAGCATACATTTCCGCCCTCGCTCCTTGACATATTCTCTCCGTGGCACATATGATGAAGAGCAACTTAGCCTCTATACATTGGAACCCTTCAAGAAATAAAAACACCAAGAATGAGACAAGGAACTAGCAGTAATTCATATCTAAATTCACTTGCTAAGAAAAAAGCCAAGAAAAGAAAGATAATAATTACATGAATATTGCTACATTCTTTAACTTATTGCTCAAGAACCAAATTTTGACATATACAGAAGCTATCCACATTCATTTACGTTCTAGCAATTTAAAATGACTGCATTGCAACGTATCCTTTATGTAGGCAAGCACACCTTCTCAAACACAGGGGAGAACTCCTCATTGTACTCCACATGTTTCATTATTACCTCTAACTGTAAAGTATCAAAATTTAAATTATCACAAAGTACATAACAATAATAAGCATTACATTAGCGACAAAGAAAGATGTCATTCAAAAAAAAAATAAAACAACAAAGAAAGATAAAGGGAAATCATATTCCAACCTTATTTATAGTACTAAGAAGCTCTCCTTTACAAAAAGGGATCGATGCTTCCACCATTTCAATATTATGAGAAGATATGCAAACAACATCATCTCTCTTTTCTGCTTCTATTCTGATGCTGTCAGGATTGCTCACCTTATCAACCTGCAAAATTATAGTTGTCCATCATCAATCTTGCGTATAGATTATAGGAATGAAAAGCTAGTACATTACATTATAGGAATGAAAAGCTAGTACATTACATATACCATGACTATAGTGAGTATAATCTAGCAATTTCCAATTTAGATAACACGTAACATGCAAAGCAATTCATACATCTCTCTTTTCTGCTTTTATTCTGCAATCATACTATAACCAATTCTGCATTACACAATGACAGGGTAAGCAATAGTTAATCAAAACACTATATTTTCAGGACACTGCATAGAAAAGAAAAATGATCCAGTAAAAAGACAAACTAATATCAAGCATATACCTGTCTTTCACATTAGAACAGGGCTCCATCATTTCCAATTTTGCAGTGATACGAGCAACACAACCATCGACAATATGGTTCAGATATACCAATGGGGTTTTCCCAATCAACTAAAAACAATTACACAAAACTTATTAGCATCATAACCAAACCACGTAGCTACTCATTCACACACCCAAATTCAACACCCAAATCACAATTTCAGATACAAATCATGCGAAAATGAAAAAGCTTACGCTCATAGATAGAAGCCTCCTGCACAGCTCTCATGCGAAAATGAAAAAGCTTGCTCCACGATGTTCCTCACCAAGAACCTCTTAATAGCCTTGTCATATTCCAATCCAAAACAGTCGATTCAAAATCTAATCCGCCTCAATTTCACATGTTGTGTTATATATATATATATATATATATATATATATATATATATATATATATATATATATATATATATATATATATATATATATATGCACCTAGCGAATTCCAAAACATAATGAACGATATATTCAATCCTTATAGTCACTTCTCCATTGTCTACATTGATGATGTTCTAATCTTTTGAATAGAAGAAGTAGGATTTAGGGTAGGTTTATTTAATTCACTAAAATGAACTAAAGGAGTTTCTGGTTTCGGTTGTGGTAGGATATTAGTTTTAGAGGATATGTTGTCAACCTTTATTTCTATTTTATCTAACTGGGCTCCTATGGTTACTAGGCTTTGGTTTGTATAATTATTTTGTTCAATAATTTTTTTAGTATCTGGGTTAATTTTCTTAGTTTCTGGATCTTCGATGGCAATTTTAAAAGGTGAAGCTGTGATTGGACTGTTTAGATGATCAATTATTATTGTTTCAACAGGGGGATGACTGGAAAGGACTGAGCTAGTGGAAGTTTTCCAACGTGCTTTTGTTAATGTTTGAATTTTTTGGTTGTTTAGTTGATCGATAAAATCAAGAAAGAATATTTCAGATCTAGTTTCAAGCATAAATGCTTGCCAATCATGAAATAATTGCTTTCGTTGATCTATGAAAGGAAATTTCATCCTGTAAAGGTTTCTCCTAAGGAGATTTTCGTTTGATTCAAGATGTTTATCTAATTTAGAATAGTTGATTACGAAAGGTTGGTTAAGTGTGCTTAATTGCGGATTTAGTGGGGGAGTAACTAAAAAATCAGAAGCAGTAGGAGAAGTTTGATCTTCATCTGTTACTGAATTGTTTTGAAGTTCATTTTCTGTATAATTTGGGTAACTAACTTGAGAAGTAGTTTTGATGTTTTTAATTTTAAGCTTTTGCAATTCTTCTTCTAGTTCTCTGATCCTGATATTTTTAATTTCTTTATCGAGATCAGAATCTCGTCTAGACATTGTTTCAGCTGTAGTGGAACCAGCAAATGAATGTCTAGCAGTAGCAAAAGAATGTCGCGAGGAGTTTCCTACCTCTTGAATTCTTGGGTTTTGTTTTATTCGAGAGTTTTGAAAATTAATTCTTACTGTGCCATCATTAAACTGTTGAATACAGTCTAAATCAGAAAGACTATGTTGTGCATTAGATGGTTGATTCTCACTAGTGAGAGACCATTCAGAGGGAAGATGGACATCTGACCATCTGATAGTGTGAGGGACAGTAATATTGGCGTTTTCTTGACTACTTTGAATCAAGAGAGTATGGTTTTTGGGACTTTTACTAATGGCTTGGAAATTCATGTTTGTGCCGGTGACTTTATAATGGATCCTATAAATTAAGGCTAAAGGTTGGGTTCCTTCAAGGACATGGTATCCTGAAGTTTTAATGTTGAGAGTTAAAGCTTTTGAGATATGAGGATCACTGAGGCTAATAGTAAAATCTGGGTAGCAATTAAAATGAACTGGACCATTAAACAGACTTGACTCAATTAATCCAAGGGTACTATCATTAAAATCAGTAAATCTTGCATCTCTTAAACATAAAAGAATGGAGGCATTTAGACCTTTTCTAGTTAAAGGCTTGACACCAATTTGAACTAACCCAATATGTAGGAAATTATGACCATCTTTTTTATGTTTTTTAATTGATTCTGGACTAAAAAGTTGGCAAGTTTCATGTTGTTTACTAAGGGCATAAACTTGTTCTACTGATTTAATATGATGTTCACTTTTGAATGAAGCTAGGCTCCATTTTTTCTTATAAATTTCATGACTAGGAACTCTGGGAATATTCCAGTCATTTATATCTATGTTATCGTTTGACTGATACTCTATTTGTTCCTCGTTAACTATATCTGGAATCCTATTGAGGGAGGACCTAGACGAACTAGAAGTGACTGAGTTGGATCTAAAAAGTCGACTCATTTTAGGAAATGAAAAGAAAACTGGACCGTAAGAAAAAGATAGGAGGTTTTAAGAACCTAGGCTTAAAATCCTAAAGGCTAAGACTCACTCTACACCGCTCATGCCGCATCCGCTCATGCCTCACCTGGGACTTAGTGTTTGGACCTGGACTTAATGTTTGGTTTGGAGAGAATAATAGGCTTAAAAGAAGATAAGGAAAGGAAAATAGAACCCAAAATCTTAAAATTAAGGAACAATTAACAAGACATTTCATAAAATAAGTAAAGCAGATAGATCAACTCAAGATCCACTCCTAGTAGGGGTGTTATCGGTTTTTTTCGGTTCGGTTTTCACCTAAAACCGAAAACCAAACCGAACTAAAAAATCGGTTCGGTTCAGTTCGGTTTTTTTTTTTTGAAAATGCAAACCAGAAACCGAACTGAACTGAACGGTTCAGCCCGGTTCGGTTTTTTTCGGTTTTTTAAAATAAAAAAAAAAAAAAAAATTCTGGTAATTTTAATATAGAGTTCTATCCATATTCGACAATGCATACTTCTATATAGTTCAAACTTAAAAGTCACAAATTGAAAATAGAGTCTAATGTTCAAAGTTCAAACATTACAAATTGAAAATAAAGTCCACAATGTCCAAATCATTATCAACTATCAAGTATCAACATCATCTCAATGATCTCATCTTGGCAATGTTGTTTGCTTCATAACCTTCATTTTAGGAGGCAACATACCACACTTCACATTTTGCCTACTTGACAATGATGACATCTCCAATATCTCTACATACACAAAAACAAAACAAAAAAACAAAAGGTTAGAAAAGAAAATCATACATGTAAATGATGTAACATAACATAAAACGAATTAATCAAATCAAACATTCAAAAATAACGTAAAACTATTACCTTTTTCCGCCTCTTCACATAACTCAATCTCTTCACTTGATGACACATGATGCAAAGCAATAGTTTCACCTCTAAGCCAACTTTGTGTGCATATCAAGGCTTGCACCATTTTTGGACTTAAAGAGCTTCGATGTGGATTAATGACTCTCTTACTAGTGCTAAAAGAAGATTCCGAAGATATAGTGGACACCAGAATAGCTAGAATATCTTTTACAATGCGGGCCAATATCGGGTACCTAGAAACCCCATTCACTCTCCACCAATTCAACAAGTCAAAACCTTCATCGTCTCCTTCAATAGGATCACTAATATATCTATCAACATCATTGTTAATGATCTCGGCTTTCTTTGCTTTTCTCTTCAACTCCTTCTCCTTTAGCTTCCTTTCAAACTCGGTAACACCCGTGGCTAAAGAAATCTTAATCATATCATTGGATGCTTGAGACTCACCAACCCCTCTAACATCCTTTTCCTCCTCTTCATACACATTGTAAATGTCATACAAAAGCTCTTTCACACTCAATGAGACAACTTCCACCCTATGGTACTCATCCTCATCCTCATCCCCAAAGACAACTTCTAAATAATCAACAAGTTTCTCAAATTTGTGTCGTGGATCAAGAATAAGAGCAAGAAACACATATTGATTCAACTCATCAAAATCACCCCAATATTTTTTATATTTTTCTACCATTGGAGGTGCAATATCTCCCATCTTAGGAACACTTGGTTTCTTAATTTGTTCTTCTAAAAGACCATATAGATAAAGCAAATCACCAAAAGTGTGATGAATAATAGGTACATTAGAACAACACACTCTTAATGTAACTTCATAAAATGGTTTTAGAAAATCCGAATACACTTCGGCATTCCTCCAATCAATCCCAGCGGGTGGCCCTTCCTTTGCATTCTTCTCACCCAATTTAAAATATGCACAATAATTACGAGTATCTTGTTCACTCAATCTATCAAATGCTTTTTGAAATTTTAAAGCCGATTCTAACATCAAGTATGTGGAATTCCATCTAGTAGGGACATCCAACACCACAAGCCCCTTGCACTCTATCTTCACTCTCTCAACACATTGTTTAAAAAGTTCAAGCCTTTGTGGAGAGGATCTAACATACCTCACCGCATTACGAATAGCATCAATAGACATATTCATTGGTTTCAAACCATCATTCACAATCAAGTTAAGAATATGAGCTACACACCGCATATGCACATTCTTCCCCCCATTCAAAATCATTCTAGGATCTCCCCAAGCATCTAACTTCTTGATTAACTCTCTTATTGCAACATCATTTGCCGAAGCATTATCAACGGTGATTGTTAGAATCTTCTCTATGCCCCATTCTAACAAACAATCCTCTAAAATTTCAGCTATAGACTCTCCCTTATGATCCTCAATGGCACAAAAATTAAGCACTCTTTTATGCAACACCCAATCATCATCAATAAAGTGTGTGGTGATAACCATATAATTAATGTTTTGAATGGATGTCCATGTATCCGTTGTAAGACACACCCTTTTCCCCTTCAATTGATCCATCAACTTCTCCTTCTCCCATATATACACCTTAAGCACATCTTTTGCTACTGTTTGCCTACAAGGGATTTTCCAAAAAGGTAATGCTTTTTCCATAAAACGCCTAAACCCCATCCCATCCACATGAGTAAATGGTAGCTCATCTAGAATAATCATCTCCACACACAACCTATTGAGCTCTTCATTTGTCAAAGCAGAGGTATCTAACTCCCTAGTCTCTTTGTTAACACACAAAATCTTTTGTTTTTTAGCTTTCAACATTTCAATGTTTGGAGGATACTTGGGACACTTATCTATATGCTTAAGAAGGGATGTCGTACCATTTGAATACGGATCAGCACAATATTCTTTACTGCAATGAATGCATACTCCTTTAACTCTATGCTTAACCATTTTTCTAGTAAAATGAGCCCAAATATCTGACCTTTCATTGTCCTTCAAGTACGCCAAATATTCTTCCTCAGTCATCTCATGATTCGCCTCTTCTTCACCGGTACTTGCTTCAGTTGCTTGTGATCCACCCATACTAGGAACCGGTGTCGGTGTTGCCGATTCACCAACACCAACACTATCAACTTGCATCTGCGTATTATACAAATATAATCATCATCATAATTATATATATATATATATAATTATATATATATATATCATAACTATTTCAGTAACCAAATTTCAGTAATATACCTGAGAAGACGAGGAAGAATTGTTCATTGTAGAACTCGTAACACCACGGCCACGGCCACGACCATTTGAGTCAATGGACATTGAGGAACCGCGCTTCACTGCCTTTGATGAGTTCAATCTAACCCTCTTCATTGTGAGAGGGAATGTCGTCTGCAAAAGAAAAGGAATCAAAGATTTAAGTATCTAACAATTAACAAGTTACCACATTATGAAAGTTGTTCATCAACCATTGAAATTCATTATTAGTTACATAATGAAAGACCATGCCAGCACTAAAAGACCTCATCCTCTTGCCATAGCCCTTCTTCATACTCTTAACACCATATATCATTGGATTCATTGCTGCGGATATTATCCTCAAAGTAATATCCTCACCAAGTTCATACCATTTACAAGACAATAAAAAGAACACTAGCACCACCTTACTTTGGATAACTTAATTTATCAATTCCTTTCCATCTGTTGCAAATTCCAATTTGAGTAAAAAAAAATTTCTTTATTCCCTTGTTCATACATATTTCACACATTCCATATATTAGGTAAAATTTCATGTGATTCAGTAAACATAATATAAATTCCATCATTGCTAGGCTCTCGATCCCTATGATTCGATGAAGAATGATAGACTGTCTACAAATATCTACAAACCCGGATAAATATCTACAAACCCGGATAAATTCCATCATTGCTAGGCTCTCGATCCCTATATACAATACCCGGATTGAATCAGATACAATTTGCCAAGGATATGCAGACTGTCTACAAATATCTACAAACATAATGGAAATGAGGCAATATCTACAATACCCGGAAATGAGGCAATATCTACAAATAATGGAATCGTATCTACCTCTGCAGTCTGCACAGGTGCCAATCTGCCAAGGATATGCAGACTGTGATTGCAGTGTTAGCAGGGCGAGTCCGACAAGAGGGGAGAAGAGGGCGAGTCCAGTGACGTCGGGGCGGAGGGGAGTGGCGCAGGTGGAGGAATGGCGACAGGGCAAACCGGCGACAGGGGAGAAGAGGGACAGTCCGACGAGAAGGTAGAAGAGGGAGAGTCGAGTGGCGACAGGGCAGAGAAGAGGGACAGTCCGACGAAAAAAACCGAACCGGGCTGAACCGTTCAGTTCAGTTCGGTTTCTGGTTTGCATTTTCAAAAAAAACAAACCGAACTGAACCGAACCGATTTTTTAGTTCGGTTTGGTTTCCGGTTTTAGGTGAAAACCGAACCGAAAAAAACCGATAACACCCCTACTAGGAGTGGATCTTGAGTTGATCTATCTGCTTTACTTATTTTATGAAATGTCTTGTTAATTGTTCCTTAATTTTAAGATTTTGGGTTCTATTTTCCTTTCCTTATCTTCTTTTAAGCCTATTATTCTCTCCAAACCAAACATTAAGTCCAGGTCCAAACACTAAGTCCCAGGTGAGGCATGAGCGGATGCGGCATGAGCGGTGTAGAGTGAGTCTTAGCCTTTAGGATTTTAAGCCTAGGTTCTTAAAACCTCCTATCTTTTTCTTACGGTCCAGTTTTCTTTTCATTTCCCAAAATGAGTCGACTTTTTAGATCCAACTCAGTCACTTCTAGTTCGTCTAGGTCCTCCCTCAATAGGATTCCAGATATAGTTAACGAGGAACAAATAGAGTATCAGTCAAACGATAACATAGATATAAATGACTGGAATATTCCCAGAGTTCCTAGTCATGAAATTTATAAGAAAAAATGGAGCCTAGCTTCATTCAAAAGTGAACATCATATTAAATCAGTAGAACAAGTTTATGCCCTTAGTAAACAACATGAAACTTGCCAACTTTTTAGTCCAGAATCAATTAAAAAACATAAAAAAGATGGTCATAATTTCCTACATATTGGGTTAGTTCAAATTGGTGTCAAGCCTTTAACTAGAAAAGGTCTAAATGCCTCCATTCTTTTATGTTTAAGAGATGCAAGATTTACTGATTTTAATGATAGTACCCTTGGATTAATTGAGTCAAGTCTGTTTAATGGTCCAGTTCATTTTAATTGCTACCCAGATTTTACTATTAGCCTCAGTGATCCTCATATCTCAAAAGCTTTAACTCTCAACATTAAAACTTCAGGATACCATGTCCTTGAAGGAACCCAACCTTTAGCCTTAATTTATAGGATCCATTATAAAGTCACCGGCACAAACATGAATTTCCAAGCCATTAGTAAAAGTCCCAAAAACCATACTCTCTTGATTCAAAGTAGTCAAGAAAACGCCAATATTACTGTCCCTCACACTATCAGATGGTCAGATGTCCATCTTCCCTCTGAATGGTCTCTCACTAGTGAGAATCAACCATCTAATGCACAACATAGTCTTTCTGATTTAGACTGTATTCAACAGTTTAATGATAGCACAGTAAGAATTAATTTTCAAAACTCTCGAATAAAACAAAACCCAAGAATTCAAGAGGTAGGAAACTCCTCGCGACATTCTTTTGCTACTGCTAGACATTCATTTGCTGGTTCCACTACAGCTGAAACAATGTCTAGACGAGATTCTGATCTCGATAAAGAAATTAAAAATATCAGGATCAGAGAACTAGAAGAAGAATTGCAAAAGCTTAAAATTAAAAACATCAAAACTACTTCTCAAGTTAGTTACCCAAATTATACAGAAAATGAACTTCAAAACAATTCAGTAACAGATGAAGATCAAACTTCTCCTACTGCTTCTGATTTTTTAGTTACTCCCCCACTAAATCCGCAATTAAGCACACTTAACCAACCTTTCGTAATCAACTATTCTAAATTAGATAAACATCTTGAATCAAACGAAAATCTCCTTAGGAGAAACCTTTACAGGATGAAATTTCCTTTCATAGATCAACGAAAGCAATTATTTCATGATTGGCAAGCATTTATGCTTGAAACTAGATCTGAAATATTCTTTCTTGATTTTATCGATCAACTAAACAACCAAAAAATTCAAACATTAACAAAAGCACGTTGGAAAACTTCCACTAGCTCAGTCCTTTCCAGTCATCCCCCTGTTGAAACAATAATAATTGATCATCTAAACAGTCCAATCACAGCTTCACCTTTTAAAATTGCCATCGAAGATCCAGAAACTAAGAAAATTAACCCAGATACTAAAAAAATTATTGAACAAAATAATTATACAAACCAAAGCCTAGTAACCATAGGAGCCCAGTTAGATAAAATAGAAATAAAGGTTGACAACATATCCTCTAAAACTAATATCCTACCACAACCGAAACCAGAAACTCCTTTAGTTCATTTTAGTGAATTAAATAAACCTACCCTAAATCCTACTTCTTCTATTCAAAAGATTGAACGAATGTTAGAAAAATTAAAAACTGAAACACCTGAACCCAGTAGAATTGCTCTAATTCATACCCAAGAAAACTCTTTTTCCGATAGCGATTCTAGTAACACTAGCCAAATTAAAGAGTTACTCCAAATGTTTCAAACTTTCAATCTAGATAGGATAATCCATCCAAAGAAGCATCCTTTTAAAACTTGGACAGAACGTCCTCTCCCTTTAGATATACAACCCACTAATCATCTTAATAATCAATTCTCAGTTTCTTCTGATAAAACTTATGAATGGAACATTGATAATTTATCAGAACAAGAAATCCTAAATAAATTACACCATATGTCTATGGCAGCTAATAGCTATGTCACAAATCATAATTTCACCCAGCCTGAAATCATTGACATACTTTCCACAGGATTTACAGGAATGCTTCATTCTTGGTGGGAAAAACATCTCACTCCTGATTCTAGATCATCCATTAAACATGTCATTAAATGAGATGAAGATGGGACTACCATCTTCGACGAACGCACAGGAATGGGAATTTCTGATGCTGTTAATACCTTATTTTACACAATTATTCAACATTTCATAGGAAGCCCTAGCCACATCACATCCAGAATTCATGATCAACTCAGTAACCTTAGGTGTCCTACCCTAAGTGATTTCAAATGGTATAAAGATGTTTTCATTTCTCGAGTTATGCTTAGAGACGATAGTAACCAACCATTTGGGAAAGAGAAATTCATAAATGGTCTTCCAAAATTATTTGCTCATAAAATCAGACAAGTTCATAGTAATGAAACAGGTCACATAAACTATGATTCTTTAACTTATGGAAACATAATTACAGTTATCCAAAAAGAAGGATTAAGAATGTGTATAGATATGAAATTGAATGCTCAGATGAAATCAGATAAGAAAACAGCTAAATACGAATTAGGAAATTTTTGTGAGCAATATGGCCTACCTCCCTTACCTCCTTCAAGAAGAAAAAAGGCAAGCAATAAATTTATTCCTTACCATTCAAAAAGAAAATTCACACCCTACAAAAATAACTTTGAGCCAAACAAATTTTATTTCAAAAACAGATTTCGCAAAAATTGGTCTAAAAAACCAAATCCCCAACTAAAAAGTAAACCTTTCGATAAAAGTAAAACTAAATGTTTTAAATGTAATAAGACTGGTCACTTTGCAAACAATTGTCCAGTTAAAAGTACTATTAATCAACTCAAAATTAGTCAAGAAGAAAAAGAAAAACTTATACAAACTTTAGAATTACGAAACACTGATTCAGAAAATGAATTGAGTGTAGATGACATCACAATGATGGAATCTTCTTCCTCTGAATCCAATGAACATTCTTCCCCAGATATTACTTTTGGGTGTAAGGATGCTTGTAATTGTAAAACAATAAATGTTCTTTCCAAACAGGAAGAACAAGAAGAACTCTTGATTGATTTAATAGGTAAAATAGACAACCCTGAACTTAAAGCAGAATACCTCAAAAAATTAAAAAAATTAATTACCCAAGAAAATATAGTTAATCCTCTCTCACAAAAAATTAGCTACAACTTTCGATAAATTCTCCACTAGTAAAAAAGAAATAACAATCCAAGATCTCCAACATGAAGTAAAAACAATCAAGAGTCAAATACATGCTTTACAACAAACACACCTAGAACTTACGAATGACAATAAAGAGATTAAACAGGAATTAAACTTACTAAAAATAAATAACCAATTTCTTAAATTACAGGATCCACTTGAAAATCCTTTCCCAGAAAATAATGAAGCTGAAAACTCTGAAAATAATACTATTAGTACCATATGCCAGATCCAACTTAAAAAATGGTACACTACTGTCCAACTCAAAATAAAAGATTTCCAAATAACAATAACAGCCCTTATTGACTCTGGTGCGGATCTTAATTGCATCCAAGAAGGCTTAATACCCTCCAAATATTTTGAAAAAACGAAAGAATCTTTACGATCAGCTAATGGAACAAAAATGGATATTAAATACGAAATCCCTAAGGCCCATATCTGCCAAAACAATGTTTGTTTCAAAACTTCGTTTGTCTTGGTAAAAAATCTAACTGATAAAGTAATTTTAGGATTACCTTTCATAACTTTAATTTACCCTTTCAAAACTGAATATGATGGTATTATTACCTACCCTTTTGATGAGCCAGTTAAATTTACTTTTCTTTCAAACCCCGAAATCCATACTTTAAAAGCATTTCAAGAAAATAATATTTCAAAAACTCTCGGTTGCATTCAAGCAAAAATCAAACAAATAACCTTTCTCCAAGAAGAAATTAATTTCAAAAGAATTGAAAATCAACTCCAAAACTCTTTTCTTCAGCAGAAGATCAAAACTTTTGAAGAAAAGATAATCAAAGAAATATGTTCTGATATCCCTACTGCCTTTTGGCACAGGAAAAAACATATTGTCTCACTACCCTACATCAAAGAATTCAATGAGAAAAACATCCCCACTAAAGCTCGTCCAATTCAAATGAGTCACGAGATCATGGATTTTTGTAAAAACGAAATTAATGATTTACTCAACAAAAATATTATTCGCCCTAGTAAATCCCCTTGGTCTTGCCCAGCGTTCTATGTTCAGAAAAATGCTGAACTCGAACGAGGGACCCCCCGTCTGGTTATAAATTACAAACCTCTTAACACAGTTTTAGAATGGATCAGGTATCCCATTCCCAATAAACGAGATCTCATTAACAGATTAAACAAATCTGTTATCTTTAGTAAATTTGATATGAAATCAGGATTTTGGCAAATTCAAATTAGCGAAGCCGACAAATACAAAACTGCATTTGTCACGCCTTTTGGACATTATGAATGGAATGTTATGCCCTTCGGATTAAAAAATGCACCTAGCGAATTCCAAAACATAATGAACGATATATTCAATCCTCATAGTCACTTCTCCATTGTCTACATTGATGATGTTCTAATCTTTTCTCAATCAATTGACCAACATTGGAAACATCTTCACCAATTCTTTTCCATAATAAAGAATAATGGTCTAGTTATTTCTGCCTCAAAAATCAAATTATTCCAAACCAACATTCGTTTTCTTGGATTTAACATTCACCAACTCCAAATTAAACCTATTGATAGAGCAATACAATTCGCTGACAAATTTCCAGACGTTATTTTAGATAAAAATCAATTACAAAGATTCCTAGGATCTTTAAATTATGTGGCAGATTTTTACAAAAACCTTAGGAAACATTGTAAACCTCTGTTCGATAGATTACAAAAAAATCCTTCCCCTTGGACTTCCGTACATACATCCTTAGTCAAAGAAATTAAGAGTCACGTCAAAACCTTACCATGCTTAGGAATCCCTCTTCCCGATTCCTATAAAATAGTAGAAACTGATGCCTCTGAAATAGGTTATGGAGGTATTCTCAAACAACAACTTTCTCCTAATCATCCTGAGCAAATTGTTCGTTTTCATTCTGGAATTTGGAATCCAGCCCAAGCAAATTATAGTACTATTAAAAAAGAAATTTTATCAATTGTTTTATGTATCAGTAAATTTCAAGATGATTTATTAAATCAAAAATTTTTAGTCCGCGTCGATTGTAAAATTGCTAAAGATGTTTTAGAAAAAGATGTTCAAAACATTGCTAGTAAACAGATCTTTGCCCGTTGGCAAGCAATTTTAGTATCTTTGATTTTGAAATTGCATTCATTAAAGGCAGTGACAATCATATCCCAGACTTCCTAACTCGTGAATTCCTACAGGGCGCCACAGCATAATGTCTAGCTCATCCAAAGGGAGAAATCCCGGAAAAACAAAAGTTACAGCATCCTCTCCAGTCAAGCCAGAATCACCTGAGTCAAAATCAAACATAGTTCCTTTTACAGGTTATTCTCCTGTTTCATTAGTCAACCATTATAGTGCGCTTGGTAGTACTCTCAGTCCAAATATGCCCAGTTACCAATCAACTTTAGTCAACCAGTTCGACCCTTACAAATCAAGCTCCTCATCTAACCGTCCAATTACTTATAAAAAATCCTCCCCTTACATCATCCGGGTCGCCCATGGCCTATTTTACATTGAACCTAACTTGAGTCATCTAAAAAACCCTGTTTCTTTAGTAAAAAGTCATTTTGGTCCAACCTCTCATTATCCTCCAGGAAAACCCCCATTATCATTTTATAAAGACATCCTGTATAAAACCGAGTCAATTTTCATTAAACCAATCCTTGATCCT
This sequence comes from Fragaria iinumae, assembly GCA_009720345.1. Classification (NCBI taxonomy): domain Eukaryota; kingdom Viridiplantae; phylum Streptophyta; class Magnoliopsida; order Rosales; family Rosaceae; genus Fragaria; species Fragaria iinumae. The sequence goes on along the minus strand of CM019117.1, from coordinate 14,256,395 downwards.
AAAGACCAATCCAAGATATTATATCATTCCCTTTATATAATCCGAATCATGTCGCTAGCTCAATGGGGTGATCCCCCCTTTACTCTCCACACATTAGACACAATCACATTCACGTATCATGACTACATGGAAGCATGGGATACAATATTCCTCCATCAAACCGAGGATTTTAGTCATTCATGGTTCCTCAATTTCGACAGAAGATTCAATCGCCAGTTCCCTATGTGGTTTTGCAATTGGTGGGATGACCATGGTTGCTCTTATGATCTTCTCCCTCCACAACTCCAGAATGCAGTCACAAAATTTACTACAGTCATGACCTTTTCAGATTATGAGAAAAGATTTTCTCCCACTCTTCAATTTATGGCAAAGTATAAAATTCCTTGGATTCTGAAATGGCAATACAAAATCGAACCTGAAGAACACATGGTTACAAGACAATTCCTAGTAAAATGGTGGGATAAATTCGACCCTGAGAGAGTTTTAACTCAATTCAGTGAAGAATTCACAGTTATTCCCTCGAGTTCAATAGCTCCGGTTTCCATTCAGCCGGCCCCTCCAATCTCGCAGTTAACATCTCCAACTCCTCAGTCACCATCTTCTTCCAAGAAGACAAAGCAGTCACCATCCTCTTCCCAGAAGAAAAAGGCTTCCAGTTCATCTTCATCTTCTAAAGCAGAAGAGTTAAAAGCATTAGCAAAGCAGTTACTACAAGAAGCAGCAATTTTATCTACAGATGATGACGAAGAACATTCTCCATCAGATTCATCATCTCACAGTCATCAAAGTCCCCCCAATCAACCAAAAAGATGGGCAGATTATGAAGATAGTCAAGACCCTTATGCCGATTTTGATTAATTCCAGTCAAGACCGTCTCAGTCATCTATTCCACCGAAATCATCAGTTATCCGCGTGACAGACAATCCACTATTCATCAACAGTAATTCACATGACCAACAGTTACTCAGTGGCAGACAAGTTACTATTCACCAACAGTCACTTTTTACTATTCATTACTTTTGTAATCTCTATTTATAGAGGCCTCCGGCTTCATTTGTAGGGGCTCCAATTTTTCCTCTTCTTCTCCTCTCCTCTCTTCCCATTCTCTCTCCAGTAAAATACTTGTGTAAACAGAGCCCTTGCTCTTACATATGCATTAAACATTTATTTGTAAGTTTGAAACTCTTTAATCAAGTTAAATATAATACCATCATATTCAGTTTTGAAAGTGTCTTTCGGAAACTTTCTTCCGTACCTTTCTTAATCCTTCTTTATATTTAATATGTTTAACCATGGTCATATTATAACCATGGTCATATTATATTATGCTTCCGTTTCCATGTTTAATGCATAATCCAAAAAGAAGGATTAAGAAAGGTACGGAAGAAAACCCCAGGTGGCATAATGAACGATATATTTAAATTGTCTTTCATAACTCATATATATATATATATATATATATATATATATATATGTATAGACGCATAGCTATAAATCCCAAACCCTAACCCTTACCTTGGGGCAGCACTTGTCGCAATTGGAGCAGCGGATGAAGTTGGCATGGCCGCGGCCGTGCTTGTTGCGACCGCCATTCCTGCCCTAGAAAGTCGGCAAAAACAAAGGTGATTAGATAATACTGAATCGGAAGGAGAAGCGACGGAGACGACGGCGGAGATCTGCCACAAGTCATTTGCTCTTCCAAGTTGAGCAGTTGCTCTATTTGCGCGTCTAAATTGCTTCCTCCTTCCTGAAAATTTCACAATTTCAGAAATGCCCATAGCGATTAAGCAAGAACAGAGATACCAGAAAGCTAGGGTTCGCCAGATCTGAGGGGAAAAGGCGTGCCATCATTGAAGATTTAGAGGTGAAATTGAAGCTACCAAAGACGCTGTTTAGGATTTGGGTTTTCTGATTTGGGTTTTCAAATCAAGAGGAGAGAATTTGGTTTGAGGGTGTTGACTAGAAGAGAGGATTCGGTGTGTGTTGAGAATGAGGAAATTGAGAGTTTGAAGAATTTTTCGGGGAGAGAAAGCTTATCAAGTGTCCAAAAAGAATTTTACGTTGTTCCAAAAAAAAATTAGTTTGGATTAGTTTCTTTGTACAGATGACAGAAAACTATCGTCTTAAACGAATCTTTATTTTACTTATTTTTCTTGTTTTTAAGGACGACAAATATTTGTCGTCTGAACAACATGCTAATTTTAACTACTTTTTAAGAGTGGTGCGTTGCTGCATTCAGACGACATATTTTTAAATGTCTGTTGTAAAAATTTATCAGATGACAGTAAAAAGGAGTTATGTCGTCTGATTCCTGTCGTATGATTGCAAAATTGACGTAGTGGATCTTCGATTCACTTGATAAATATTTTGCCTCGACCAACCTTTGATTACCATCTGTGAATTGATGCTTACTTCTTCTCTATCTGAGCTTATGATTTGTTCCGTCTACATACAGAAAAAAAAGTTGAAGGAAGAAAAAATCATGGGTAGAAAAAAAAACTGAACTTAAATTAAAGTTCTTTCTTGGCAATGATCTAACTAACTACAACCTCATGGAATCACTTAATTATGTTTACCCCGACAAAAAGGGTACAAACTGCAGTGAAAAAGTGACTATTTGCAATCCATGGTATCCCTAAAGCAATGTGGTCAACCAAATAAATCGATCATGCTATCTTGAAGTTCTGATCGTATATGACGATACGAAAGCCTGATACACACGTTTACTGTCAAACTTAACAATAGGCCCGGACCTGAGATTTCTGGGCCTGAGGTGAGTCCAAAAAATGGTGCCCTGTCATGGTTATACCAAAAAAAAAAAAAAAAAAACGCAGTCCCCCGAGTCCAAATCTGCAGTTATGCAGATCAAATTGAACTAAAAGATTCTTCAAACGAAAGGCTGTGGAAAAGAAGGAATCCCACTTGCTAATGAGAATGAGAGGATGAATCATGCATCCTTCCACTTCCAAAAAAGGACAAAAACAACAATTTATTTGAATTACATACGATCGATTAAGGGATTTCAAGATCATGATTTTTGATATGGAGAATGAACCAAAAACTTGAAAATCATGGACCCAGATCACACTCTTAATCTTAGAACTTACTCATCACCCATATCAAAATTTTATTTATGAATCCAGAACTTACTCAAAAACCCAAATCAAAATGCAAATTGCAAACTTCACAAATCATAAATTATGAAATACATACGGCAATTCGGCATACCTTGGAGAGTTGCAGATCGACTACAGACCTTAAGTTTGGAGAACTAGATTGGGTGGAGTCTTGAGAGAGTGAGAGGGACAGAAAACCAGAGAGATTGAAATCGTGCTCCGATTAATAGAATCATATTATTTATGTTTATACATTACAAGGTAAAAAAAAAAATTTGGTGTCCCTCATTATTTTGGGCCTGAGGCGGCCGCCTCTTGGGCCTCACCTCAAGTCTGGGCCTGCTTAACAACAAATTGAAAAAAGAAATCAGCCAAAAGTAATATATAACATTATTAACAAATTGAAAGAAGAAGAAATTACCCAATGACAATTAGGTAGTCTAACTATTTGATAGATCTATATGCGAACTCATAATCAAAGTTGATATGTACTTCTTTCCCCAAATTTTGGTTATTTTGCTACGCTCCTAAGGAGTAAATATAGAGATGAGCGAGAATAACATATAGCACGGTTTCTAACTGCAAATCAGTTTTTAAATGAAACTGAAACTGTCTTGTTCCTCTAGGTTACTGTTTTACCCTTTGTTTATTATATCAAATTTTTATACACTTATATAAAGTGAGGGGTAATAGTAAGAATATAAATTTTTATATTCACCTTTGATAGTTTCATAAACCAAATTGGCTTAATTAATAGTGATAGTTACGATGTTTTCGTTTTGTGTAATCCCTTATACGGGTTAAGTATATCATAAGTTGTTTCTTTTCTGCTTTTGTTTGATCAATCGAAACATGCAATCTGTGGAGCTTTGTTTTGTGCCATCTCCAAATAAACCCATGAAATATGGGAAACAAATTAAAAAAATTAAAAAAATAAAAATAAAGCCACGAAATATAAATTTGGCATTTACCATTTGACATGATGCAAAGAGAGATGCTCTCCTAAACAATTTCAAGAACCAAATGATCGTCAGGTGTTCTCCCTCTAGAGGAATCAGCTTTGCGTGAGGTTTCCACTTGCTTATTAAACAATCAAATGAAAACCAGAACCAGCCGACTAATCCAGAAGAAAACGTCGGTGTTGGAAACCAGGAACCAGTAATGCCATGTTCAAAACCACCTACCCAACAACAGCATGCTCCCACAGTCCCACGTTATATATATTATAAACTAGGATTCAAACCACTTTGTCATAAGCCTTATCCATTTCTTTTAACTGCCCCCCTTCTGCAACCCTATAAATACGAGTCCTCAGATGAAGTTATGATCACAGCAAAACCAGTTTCACTGCAAGGTCATCATATAGTTGAGTAAAGAGAGATCAGAGATATTATCATGGCTGATATTGCGATGTTGGTGGCTGAAGAGTATGAGAGAAGGGTGAAGAGCTCAAGGAAGGGTGGTGAGGCTAGCACTGACTTGGCTTCTTGTGTTTCAGTTTTGGCTCAAACCCTGCAGGAGAAGATTGGAAAGGACAAGATGGAGTTTCTTGTCAAGTGGGTTAAAGAGGAGCCCAGGAGCCAGATTGGTCTTGAAGCCTCCCATGGATTCTTCTCTGCTTGATTGATTAGTTTCTTAAGCTCTTGATTTGTATTATGTTTGTTTTACTGTACATATTTAACATCCAATTTCATTTTCCTATATGATCTATGTACATCAGTTATCTTCTATAAATTAATACAAAGAAGATGTCTTCAAGTTTCGAACCTACTGCTGTTCATGGTTTTGTTGTTCTTTTGACCCTTTTGTAATACAAGTTACAAAGCAGCTTAAGTATGTCATTGTGGTTTCTAATCCAAAACATATTCCATTTCATTTTGCCATTTAGGTAGATCACATATTCAATACATTATTTCATTTGGGTAGATCATCATCTACCTAAACGGTACCTAAATTATTTCATTTAGGTACATCATGCATTATTTGGAACCAAACGTCTCGTTTGGTTCGCGGAAAGGAAAATAATTCCTTTGTCTTTCCCACGGGAAGGGAAAGAGAAAGGAAATGAAATTTCTCGATGACTTTCTGTTCTGATGTTTCGTAACACAAGGAAAATCATCCAGAAAGTTGTTAATTAAAATAATAAAATAATATAATATGAGTAATAAATACAAGGAAATGAGATGAGAAAGTGGTTCTTATAGATTTTGGAAGGAACTGTTGAAGGAGAAAAGATAACGAGAGTAACGGTCTACTCATTCATTAATAGAAAGGCTTATTTATAGGCATTACATAGAGTCTCCCGAAGGATCTAGAAGTTCTATCAACTGTAATCTATTCTAATAAGGAAACTTAATTAACCAATCCTACGTGTATTAGGGCAAGACACATAATAGAAGGACGGAAATATAATTTCCTTAAACACTCCCCCTTGTGTTGCGTCCCTAATACGATATGGTGCTTATGGTGTTGCCTCGGTAAAAACATTGTCAAGTAAAACAAAAACCTCGTGGGTAAAACAAAAGACTTGGACGAAGGAAAAAAGAGCACAACGCACCAACTACAATTGAAGATAACATGTGATGCATGTAGACTCCTCCTGATGTCTACACAACGACTCCCCCTGATTGGTAACTCAATCTCGGAGTACAGATAAACGGCGCAAGTCAATGCACTTCACATACTTCAAAAGTAGAGTTGAGCAAAGATTTAGTCATTAAATCCAGCCACAACATCCTTAGATCAGACTTGATATGCTTAGCATTACTTTGATCTTGAAGAAGAAGGTTGCCTAACAACTCAAAACATAAGTTCGCATTGGAAATCAGATTCACGCGTGGCATGACCTTCGTGTACTTAAACAGTCATAACGTCTTCGATACAATAGGTATGGACGAACCGTATAAAGTTATGGAAACTAGACACACGTAGCTTTCCAACCATACAAGGTCCATAACCTAGTTCATCTTGAGCTGATCACAAAGCTCTGTCGAAGTTGATTGTTCTGCAAAAGTAGATTCTCGGACAGATCCGTCCTACTTTATGAAAATAGCCATAACTCACTCAATATGATAGGTGTGATCAAATGGTTGGTGTCCCTGGAAAGTGGGCTATCATGTAGGTCCGGTGGAAGTTGACCTACGAAACTGGGCAGATTCTGATTTCACATTTGATGTGTCTTTCTGTAGGGATGAATAAGCCTAAACCTTTCATAGAAGGAATCACTGCCATTACATTGGCGTTGCGTGGGCGCATCAGGCCATTACCTTGATGTTCCTTCACACTCATCTAAGAGGGAGCGAAGATGCTCGACCACTAAGAAAAGAGTTGAAAGACTAAGATGAACTTGGCCTTACAAGTTTATAGTGAATGAGATGTCGAGTCGAGCATTTGTAACAAGTACTTGAATGTGTTACCGTACTTAGATAGAGAATTTCTTCCACGACTTCTTCGTCATACAGATGAAACGAGTCTTCTCAAGACTTCGACAGATCAAGGGATACATATAGGAATAACTTCATCGTCCTTTAGATTGCCTTAAGCCGACAGATGAATAAACATCATCAATAACGGTCCTCACTTACGAGACCAAGTATTCCTAAAGTCCTTTCATTCTTAATTTTCGATCAGTGGCATCTCTTAGTTTAACAAGAGTTCATCACGATTCATCCAAAATTTACACGAAAATAAGCATAATTCTTCATATCCCTTCCCCATCAAGTAGATACTAAGCAAATACCTTGCAAACGCGCTCCGTGGTCAAGAGCCACTTGATTTGGGTGAAAACCGATCTATTCAAGATCTTTATGTACATGTCTTAGTTCCCAATAGAGATAAATTATGACCACATGTTGTTTGTTCAATTTTTCAGAAACTACCTAACTGACAAGGTAATGGAGTGCAATAACATCCATTACGAGAGTATATCTCATCGTAGTCGATTCTAGGGCGTTTGTGAGAGACCTTGCGCCAGAACGTGAGTCTAAACTCTTTTTCTCACTACGCTTTCTAACAAAGATATAACTGATAGAGTTTACACTTGGGGTGTAAACTCTATCTCTTTGTTTAAACTGGATCACATCTTTCTATTTAGGCCAATCTACAATGTTGGTATTTTCTCAACGAAGTATGGTTCGATATCAAACTCATTAAACCACGTCATCATGTACACCGGTGTAATTTCTAAGTGTAGAGATCTCTATATGGATTGGTATTGACATTGACATTGAGGCGTCCCCCAATGATGACCATAATCCAGAAATAACAGACGAATGAGTATCATTGATCAAATGATCAAGTTGTGCCAAACTCGCATTCTTCCTTGGCGAGTATGTATCGAACCAAGTGGCCTCCCCCTAAACCATGGGAGCCACGGCCTAGCAACACCATCTACCACCTTTGTGGTGTCACCATGCCACCATCTATGGGTGACGACATGTCCTCTTATCTGGACACATGTCCTCTTATCCGGACATCAACATGTCCTTATCCGGACATCAATCCTTGCAGGCATGTTTGCAGCATGTATATGTGATCTCGTCACTTTAGGGAACTTGATGAGACACAGTAGGGACAAACCACGACAATTCCAAGTCATTCTACTTGAACATTCTTGTTCTTATCTCCCCCTAATGATGGGAAGACTGACTCATCAAAGTGACATAAAAGAGATCGCCTGTCAAGGTCCTTATATAAGCGGACTATAGTCGGAAGCTCATGTCTTATTCAAAGACAATATTCATCATAAATAACCCATCATTGTGCGCTTGTTGAGGCGCAATATGACACAGACAACATGTGGACGATATGGATTGCATAACGTTAACTCAATCCGTTAACAAATATGCATACCATTACAACAGTAACATAAAGATTTGAATGATGATGGGTAAAGATGAATAAATAAAACTATGATCCTGCTACAACCCGTAGTCGTTGGTCTTATAAGTCCAAGAAAAAACTGCTGGCCTCACTGCCGGGAACAGTAAAAAAGAAACCGGTTGAACCGACCGCCGGCATCATTGGACATCTGTTTTATGCTTCCTTTAATGGTTCACTATCTTCCATAGCTCCAAACACTACCAAATTTTGTAAGCAGGTAAACATGGGAGTTAGAATTCCAAAACCGCCAGCCTCAACGACGCAACCGGACGTAAAAGTACCGAACCGGCCGTCCGAGTCGCCGGACATCCGTGAACACTTCTTTTGAGCGGTTCGCCATTTTCCAGGTCTCCAAATGCCACCAAATTTCGTAAATCAGTACGCGTGGATGCTAGAAATCCGTGGCCATAAACAGAACCTCAAGACCCGGTCTAAAATTTGGTGAACCGGTCCTCACAATGACTGGTCCGCAAGCTGAAAAAACCGGAAATTCTAGGTTTTTTCAACTTTTCAATCATTGTTAAGATTTCCATAACATCCAATTGTTATGGCTTGAGTTAAACCAGTGTGAACATCACCATAACATCATTATGCCTTAAAGTGAACAATGAGAAGCCATCTAGGCCAACATCTTATATATCATTCTTGTAGAATCACTCATAGACATTGTAATGTCTTACTTAGTGAACAACAACTTAGCATCTTGTTTATGCTAGTCTCTACACATCATTATCTTTAGCGTAAGAGGGTGTCACTCATAATCGTTGCTAAAGAATAGGTTTTACAAAACGATTAACGAGCATGGCCAATGAGAGATCATGGGGGTTCTTTTACGTCATATGTGTTTGTGAAAGCATGAGTAGTGCCTCCATTGTATAGGAGGATGACGCGGACGGCTTTAATGCCACTTATAGGCCGTGAGCATTGCTCATGGCTCCACCAAGTTGTATTTTGGTGATCTTTGATCTCAATGGTTACTTTGCTCAAAAGAAAGGATGTTCGTGAGAGTATTTACTCTATAGTATACGGATCATCAAAACACGTCCAAAATTGTCCCGGACGATTTATGTTAAAACCTACATGAGTTGATGTCTCCATTCTCATCATTGGTGACAATAACCGATTCAATTAACCGAATCTTAGTGAGTCATGAATGTTACGCATTCATTATAGTGATACATAAGAAATTCTCATCAATTCTCACAATGTGTTTACAAGTGATAAACGTTGGCGTGAATATCATTAAATCATAGCACGGTTCGATTGCTTCCTTATGCATAAAGAGCATGTGTGACTTGAATCATAACGCCATTAGGCATGGAAACTTGAGTATTAATCCGCTCTTTGGTTATTTCTGATGATTAAGTCATCGTAGTCACAACGGATTTATAAAGAACTAAATCCATGAATAGTTGTCTATTCCTTGCAATAAGCTAAGTACTTAATCTCTTTACAACACATTCGTATACAAGAATGTAGGGACGAATGTAGAGACAACAGTCTTATGTCAAGACATAGAAACAGAAATATGTTAACAATTGCGATGGAGATTGAAAAAAAGTATTGGAACCCTTTAGAGTGCATTCCATGACATGTAATACTACATAGATGGACGAAACAAGGCTTAAAACATGCCAAAACTGGGCAAAATTGGTCGTGAGCCCTATACAGGGCTGCGGCACCCCCAACGGCCCACTGTTGAATCTTGTAGAGAAAGATGAGGATTTTTCAACATCCATTTTTGGATGACATTTAGCGTAACGCAAATTCTTTTTTGCAATTGTGAATCCGCTAAAAAGTGTAGAAAACTACTCTTGTTTGTAATGTCTTTGCCATTGTATAAGTGTGCATTGTGCCACACTTGACATCACAAATTCTCTTTTGATCCAAAACCGATATGCATTTCGCAACATCATGATATACCAAGTGTGCATTACACCACACTTGGTGTGATTTCAGCCTTTATAAACGCCATCTTATAATAACTGGTAGTCCAATGTAGTGTCATGTTGTAATGCGATATATTGTATTATCATATCTCTTATGTAGATCGAACCATGTGTGCAAGACAAAATTCAAATATATATGCCAACAATTGCATTGAGGTCTTGACCATGAATTTAATTCAAAACATAACGACTAAGTAACTTTAGTCAAATATGTGAGGTGTATGCGTTCACAAAACTTGGAAAAATAAACGGATTTGTAGTCACTTAGACTATTAAATCGAAGTCATATGCTTCATATATTCCGCAATATACCTTTTGCTTTTAAAATCCGTAATTGTGAGAATAATGTTCTCATCTTCTTCCATATAGTGAGTTTCTTGTTACAAGAACTCCATATATTTTGTATGCATTGACCATAATATTGCTTTCATTGCAATTAGTGAACAGATATAGAACCACATCAATAGCATGATTTTTCTTTAGTAGCCCAATCTTTATACGACATGTGGGGTTCGAGGTGTTGCCTCCCCCTCTTTTTCAGAACGCGTGACACAAATTTCATCACTTTTTTTTTCAAATATGGGGCTCATGTTTCGGTCAATTATCTTAAAACAACAAGATGGAAGATTGACTATTATCGATATACGATAATTAATTCCAAGTATTGAATTTGGTCAAGACCATAGTTTATGGTAACTCAATTCGATGTAAACCGTGACAAATTCCGTCACAAATCGATGTAACCACGACAATTTCCGTCGCAAATAGATGTTTGTCCCTTTATTAACCACGACAAATTTGTCGTAATACCGTGACTTGTCAAACTGTCACAAATTTCAACTTTTATATGAGGGGTCTCAATTCCTCATATCAACCCACGTTATAAGAAATGTGGGGGTAGAAGAAGGCTACGAAGCCCGGCTATGAAATTAAAATTCAAAAGCGGCAACTTTGATAAAAGCTTACTTGCTAGTTTGCCGTGTAAGAGAAGTTGCCTTTGTAATTTTCATGTTTGCTTCCATGCTGCGAAGTTACTCTTGCAATTCCATAGCGATTCATCATGCAAAAAATTTCATGAAAAAATTATAATATATGGTTAGTCATATTCACCATATATATAAAACAGTAAAACTAATTAAATAGTTACTACTGTAAATAAATTGTTTTTACTTTTGGGTAAAAACTTTTACCTAGAAGGGAAAATTTACCGTTTTGCCCCTCGTACAATTATACAATTATACGTTCTCTCTTCTGCTCTCTTTTGCTACGGATCCGAGTATTGATTCGGGTCCTAGGATCTTGGACCGAATCGATCGGAGCAACAATGAAGGCGCGGGCGTCGAGCGATGGTCTAGGGCCGCGTCGGTGTGGAAGCAAAACGATGCGCCGCCGGGGAGGGTAGGCGCAGCTGGGCTGCGTTGGGCCGGGTCTGTGTCGTCGGGCAGTGGTCGTCAATTGCAGGTCAAGCAACCGAATCTGGGTTGAAGGGGCGGCGCTCAAGGCGCCAGGGAAGCCTGCTGGGCGCGCGGAGATGAGGGCTCGACTGGGGCTCACGCAGGAAGAGAAGCGAGAGCGGCGGAGGTGGTGATTTGCTGAGGTGGGGATTGTGCGCTCGTCGATGCTGTGACCGAGAGAGGGCTGTGGTTCTGGGTTGCAAGGGGGCAGTGCTCGACGCTGAGGCTTGGCTGGTCTTGGGTGGTAGAGGAGGCCGGCGAGATGGGTTGGGTGCCCAGAGCAACTTTCTGGGTGCCCAAGTCAAAATCGATGGGGTATAGCTGCAGAAAATTTTAAGGTTTCAGGGTTTCGTTATCAAGCTCGGGTTAGAGCACAGTCCTGATAACGTGTTGAAGGAGAAAAGATAACGAGAATAACGGTCTACTCATTCATTAATAGAAATGTCTATTTATAGGCATTACATAGAGTCTTCCGAAGGATCTAGAAGTTCTATCAACTGTAATCTATTCTAATAAGGAAACTGGATTAACAAATCCTACGTGTATTAGGGCAAGACACATAATAGAAGAACGGAAATATAATTTTCTTAAACAGGAACAACTTTCCCTCACATTTTCCCAACCTTCAGGAAAGTATTTCATTTCTTTCAGCATTCTCAAACACATGAAAGAAACAACTTTCTTTTCCTGATGGTTACTTTTCACGAACCAAACGAGGCCTTTAGGTAGGCCATGAACTACCTTGTTTCACTCTCTGAAAATTGAAAGCAGATTTTATGATCGATGCTCGATATCCTTACTCTTTGCTCAATTTGAATTGCTCTTGACGCTTGTCATATAAATGAATTCATCTAGAACAGTCTACATATTAAAAAGAGTATATCACTTTAGCTTAATGACAAATGTATGCAACAGTGATAATAGCCGAGTCAGGTGTGATTTGGATTTTGAAGAATGCTTATCAACGTTAGGTTTCTGCGCATGAACAAATACATCATGCATCATGCTTGAGGCAGCATGGATGGTTGAAAATGGATATTAATATCCCAAATACTGGGAATTACAAAAAAAAAATAAATAAATAAATAAATATCTCTGCTAAGAACATTAATACATTAAAAGTTTGATTTATGTTTTAACTAGAACAAGTCGCATCTAAAACCTAGAAGAGCATCGGAGGTGAAGGCGGTACAGTTCTTTTTGGAGTCTAACTGGTTTAAAGATATATATTAGATTTTCCTGGAACTTTGGGACATACACAACATCACCCAAAATGCAAACCGCTTGATTAGAAGTCTTGATTTTAACCCCAGGCACCAAGAAAGGATCTTGATCACGCCTTGAGGATGGTTTTAGCATCGAAAGTTAAAGATGAAAATTCTAAATGAGCGAGAATCGTGTTAGGATTCTAAAAGAAGAAGAAAATACCACACAAAACAACCGATATTTCAAGCCTTGTAATACACATAAACTTTTAGACATTGTAACTTTAACACCGACGTAAAGGACTAGAATTAACAAGAAAGCTTGTGAGTCATCAAATCATATTAGGTAACCAGACATCATCTAGTTTCTCTGTCCCCAAATAAACTAGACATCCTTTTATGACTTTGATGAAAGGTGAATCATCACTGAAGAAATAACCCTTGATCGATTAGTGGGGAAAAAAAATAATGAATAGCGAATTCGAGACCCTAAGAATAAAGATAAATACCAAATGAAAGCAAGAAGATACTATTGTGTTGCATAACCCTACTTGGCACTTTAGACAAATCCGTGGGGTAGTCTTTATAAATATCACTAATTGAAGACAATATCACAAGAACATGATCATTAGGTTTCCTTGTCTATGCATTAATAATAAGCACTGAAAGTTCACATCTAGATGGGAGATTGGATGAGTCCCATAATTTCGTTTGGAATTTTGTGCTCACGAATATATAAATATCTTTACTCTCACTTTCAAAATTCACCAGTAATGGATTTAAGCCTTCAATTTCAAGTCTCATTTTCTAAAAGAATAAGGAAAGAAAGTGTTAACTTTAAATGAAAAGAAAGTAATTCATTTATATTTCTTATGAAAAGGAAAATAGATCAGAAATGAAAAGTTCTGAAATTTTTTTATTTCGATGTTTGGTAACATAAAAGAAGAAAGCCGTAAACAAGTTGGTAATCGATCAATATACTAAGATGTTGTTTTGTGGAATAATTAATAAATGTACGGGGAAAATGAGGGAGAGTTGTTCTTTGAAGTTTGGAATGACCAACCCTGTTTTCCCTTCAAGAGCTTTCTTTCTTCTGGCACCCTTAAACGCATGATAGGAACGATTTTCCTTTCTTGAAGGTTACTTTGAACCATACAAGACCTAAGAGTATGTACCTATGCATGAACCCTCGCAATTGCATGAAATTACGCCCTAACATTGTGACTTACACTCTCCGTTACCATAATTCAAAAATTATAATAAAACATAAACATTATTGAACCGAAAGTAGCTGAAACCCAAAAGATCGAGGTACAAATCATTGATGTTCAATAACACATTGCCAAAATAAGTACAGCCAAATGAAAGCACTTGATCTATACACACAGCTCTCTCTTCTTTTGGTCATACAAAGCTATCTCGAACTACCCCTTCACTATTGCACTTCACATATATCTACATTATGTGCTACAGATCTACCTAAGGCAGAAACAAAACAAAAAGATCTACTTCTAAATTCTAATGTACGTAATAAAAAAAACAAAGGAACAGAAATTATATAGGGTTTTTATATAAGGATCTAGGTGAAAGAATTATTACATACGACAAAGTTAGAAGAATCTGTGGAAATTATTACCCTGCAACGAAGATAACAAGAAGATCAGCTCCTCATCGCTGCCGTCGTACTCCACTTGATTCCTCAGCCGGTGGTAGCTCGCCACCACGTCGTCCGGCACCACCTTCGTCCTGCAAAGCGGACACGTGGCCCAGTACTGCTGCAACCACTTGTCCACGCAGTCCTTGTGAAACCTGTGCTTGCATTTCAGCTGCCTGATCTTCTCCCCCTCTTCGAACTCCGACAAGCACACCGAGCACTCCTCGTGAGCCCTCAACAGGTTCTTCTTCTTGCTGGAGTAGGAGACCGTGGGGTTCTTCTGGTCGATGAGCTTGAGGTACTGCGCGGTGGTGATGACGCGTTTCTCCGAGTTGGGTTTGAGGCCGGTGATGGAGCGGACGAGGATGACGACTTCGAGGGCGAAGAGGGTGAAGAAGATGATGGAGATGGTATAGAGGTGGGAAAAGAATTGAGAGAGAGCTCCCATGGCTGCTGCTGAGGAGGAAAGTATAGATGGGGCGGGGTGAGGTTAGCAGAAAGGAGCTAGATTGAGACTTTTGGATATAACAGCGAACGTGGGCAAGGTTCAGTGACCGTGTGTGTTTAGTCACACATCCTTATGTATTATAGAATTATAGAATTTTTGATGTTTTTTTTTTGGGTTGAGTTTATGGAATGTTGGTGCAACCATGGTCAAGGTGTCACATGTGGAGTATCAAAGAGAGAATAAAACTATTTAAGATCTACTGTTTTTCAGGGCGGCGCTACCGTTCTTCGGCCGGTTTAGGTATACGTCTACTTTTGATATGGCATGGCTTTTAGTAACAGTCGAGTCCCTCCGAACCCTTTCGGTTTTTGGTTTGGTTTATTAAGGGGACAAGAAAGTAAATGCTTTTTTAATAACTAAAAAGAAATAAGACGGAAATTATCAATCGTACTGAATTTAAAGAAAAATAGAGAAGAGTTGATCATAACTCATGAAATTGTCACGATTATGATATTTATTTTTCAAGTTTTATGACCTCAATCTCTTGAACAGATGAAAGAATGACTAAACCAATGTGGAGTGAGTTTACAGATTTTCACTGAAAATTGAGATATAGGGTTAGGGTTCAAGAATTCTGGGATAAGAGAGAGAGAGAGAGCCGACGGTTTTGAGTAGGGATCGGGTCTTATGGCGGGAAATTCAATATGAGCTCATTTTTAATTGGTGATTGATAAGAAATAGTCATGAAGTCTATACTCAAGTTTTGTGTCGTTTAAAACTAAAATTTGTACATGTGATTTCATGAGACCAGCATGCTTGCATAGTTCCTCACGGATTGCGTGAACTCAAAGGTGTCATTTATGGTTTCGGATCAAATTGTATCTTAATTTAAATCCCCAAAACTTCAGCATTTTCTTAAATAGAGAAATTGCTGCAATAATTGACCTAAACAAAGAAACCTTACAACACGGTTCCATGATTGTGGATTGAAACATTATAAACTAATTTCTAAAGGAATTTAATCTGATTAATTAAGAAGGTCAAATATTCTTAAATATTTTAACAAAAAGAAGGAAAGAAAAAGAAAACTTCTGAATAATTTTCTTCTTCTTTTGCTATGAGATCCTGAACACACAAACAAGTTCAAATAGACATTCTGGGAATCTGAGTGTAAGAGATATAAACGAAGGTGAAGGGCAGGTGAAGTTAGCAGTTGCTCTTTAAAGTGTCCCTGCATGTGGTTGAAGAGACCGATTCAGTGAGTCGACTCATCCATTTGCGTTTGTCATGTAATGAATCCATTCACGTTCGTCCGGTGGGCCTGAGACGGCACAGCTGACTGACCATTTCCTCTTGTTCCTTTCACCGTTTCCTTTCTCTCTCTCTTCTTTTCGATTTTAGATAACACTGGTTGTTTTCGTCTAGTTGTTTCCCATGAACATAAAAGAACCCAGATGACAACGATGTTACAACGAAACGAAATAACATAATCAAGGGCCAAAAAAATATGTCTCTTGATAAAAGTTATGCATAGTACCGTAAAAGAATAAGAAACTGTATGAGTAAAGATAACAAAGTAATTGTAACAAAAAAAAAGATAACAAAGTAATTGTAACAAAAAATATATATAACAAAGTAATCATGAAAATCAAACTAAAACCGAAATGTTAATGCAGCCTAGAAATTAAACCCAAACCCTAATCAATGTCTTTTTTAGATCCAACTTGATGCATGTCATCATGTATCTCCGAAACTCCGACAAAAGTCACAACCGTAGAAACATAACTA
Source organism: Fragaria iinumae (assembly GCA_009720345.1). Taxonomy (NCBI): domain Eukaryota; kingdom Viridiplantae; phylum Streptophyta; class Magnoliopsida; order Rosales; family Rosaceae; genus Fragaria; species Fragaria iinumae. Next base: position 14,239,900 of record CM019117.1, on the reverse strand, counting down.
TTACGATACATAATTATGAAGTTTTAAGAAGAGTCTCAACATATCAATATAAGTGGCACCACAATTTACAATGGCGGAGATCCAAAATCATAAGATAGGGTGGGCTGTGTACTCATGTATGTGTCTTTGGGCAAAGCCTAACACATAATTTTAGTACAATTGTGCACAATGTGAGGGAATAGAGGGGAGGACGAACGAGCACAATGATTTGGGCCCGATTCATATCGGAGGTAGTGAAGATTTTTTTCACAAATTGCAACTCTTACAAAATAATTTACTTGATAAAAAAAACACAGCCGTTGCAATATTAAATTTTTAGAAAGGATGAACTAATATCAATCTGCTTGTCTTGCTTATAGACATTTATTGACAATTCCTATCACTGTGGCTTCGACAAAGATGAGTTACGCTTTTTAAATTGAAATTGTTGAAAAATTTACTTGTGATCAACCATGTTATGAGAAAGAATAAATTCATTAGCTTTGATTTCAATTGAAAGTAGGTTTGCTAAGAAAGACAAAACGTCGAGACGAGCGGGCGGCGGAGGTGGCGGCGGTTCACTCCGGCTTCTCAGCTGGTGGTGGGCGGATTCGGCAGTGTAAAGGTCGTTCTTAGATCGTGATTTGGTTTGGGGTTGACGGCGGCTAGGCGACTGGACGACGTCGACTTTGGCTTCGACGGCTCCGATCTTCGAGATTGGATACGGTGGTAGCGACGGTTTCTTGTTGTTCTAGACCGTGTGTTTGGTGGGGTCTACGACGGCTTCGTGCGGTCAGAGGCTTGGCTGGTGCGGCGTCAGGGACGTGTGTCGGGCGAGGCTGCTAGGCGGCGACGTTCCGAACTCGTTCTCAGGGTAGGGAGGTTGATGTGGTCTGTGAGAACCATTCTGCTTTGGATCGAATCTATACGAGGCGGCAGTTGATTGGTTGGTTCCTTGCAGTTGGAGGCGGCTGACGGAGCTTGCGGGTTGTTTGAATCGGTCTTCTGTTTCGTAGACTACTATTTGGGTTGTTGGACTATGTGTTGGGTGCGGCTTTGATTTGCAGGCCTAGCAGGCGGTTTTCCTTTTGACGGCGGCAAGTTTGGTTGTTGCCGCGGCGGTGATGGTGCTATGGTGGGGGCAAGGCCGGCCGTCGGGTCCTGTGATGCCGGCGGTGGGGAAGAGTTTCGGGTGCATTTAGGCTTGGGTCTTGTTTGGGCCTAGGCTCAAGGCTTTGAGTGTGTGCCTTTAGTTTGGGACTGCAACTAATTGTCTCACATCTCAATTTTAATTTATCCTGTTTAATTCTTGGTAATTCTAGATATATACTAATTACGGTCTCTAGGCGACTAGGCTCAATTCCACGTAGATTTAGATAGTTATTTTGAAATTCGGGTGTGTAGGCATAATATGTGAGCTTATATGTATGCAGTGAGAGTGGCCTGTCAGTGTGGCCTAATTGATGTAAGTGTCTTATTACTGTGGATAGGTAAAGAATTTTTTTATTTCTATTCAAAAAAATTTGAAAATAGGTTTTAAAAAAAAAAAAAAGTTGATGATGAAAGGTCGATAAATGACTTTGCCAAGTTGATTACTGAGAACGTTAGGGAAAACATGATTTCTGTTCTAGGATATTCTGTATATTTTTAAATATTCTTTATATGTGTCTTGATCATATGTCATTATGATATGTAGTTTGACTAGATTTATGTATTTCTTATCATTATCATATTGGTACTTTTTAATTCACTATATAAAGGGCTCCTATCAATGAATAAGATGATGATTCTCTTGCTCTCTCTTTGTCTCTACACTTTATACTTCATCACGTTATCATGCACTTTGTTCTAACCCTAGACCTAATAGCTCACCATTTGTTTTCCAAAACCTTAAAATCGGGCAGCCCTGTTTTTCCCGATTTCCGACCAAAATTCCTACTGCTCTCCGCCGGAATTTTATATCCCCAGAAAGCTCTTCCCGTCCCGGATCCAACGCCGCTGGCCTCACCCTGAGAACCGGCCGGAAAGTCTCTGAACCGGCCGCCGGAAGATTCCAGACCACCGCCGCTACCGACCACCGGTTCACCACCTTCCCTTGCTCCGATCAACCTGAATTTTTGACAGTAGCTTCCCCATCCAGAGCTTCTCCTCCTATCAAATGTTCAGTCCCAAATTCGAAGTAGAAGTAGGCGAAACGTTGTTTCTCCTCTCGGCAGCCTCTAAAAACCAAAGATTTTAAGATTGTTCGTCTTCCAAGGAAAGCCAGAAAGGTTCCCAACCCTCGGTCGAAGCCTGCAATCGACTCAAACTCATCAGAGCTCCTATAAACGCAGTTTATTTGGCAAACTAGCAAGTAAGCTTTAAAATTACAGTTATTTACTTTGGAATAACTCGAGAGGATAAAATCATTTCTCCCTTCTCCATCTTCATTCTATGCTTGGGATTTTGTGCGTGCAGGTACCAAAAATTTTGAAATTTTATTCGCGGGTCAAGAGTGTGGTTGATCACTCTTGTTTCCTTATCCGGGTTATGTATGATCCACCCCGACCTATCACCGGATTGTGTTTGATCAATCCGAGGCCTTTTTCCGAATTGTGTTTAATCAATTCGCGACTTTTCCGGATTGCGTGTGATCAATCCAAAGGACAAACCATTAAAAGCATTTTTTGTGACTTCTATCGAGTCTCATAACAACTTGGTTTTGTATGCAAGAGCAATGTAACATTCTGCTTCTTTGAGTTTTGACGTACTAGATGCCTAAGGCGGATCTTCACTTGGTATTTGTGGAACCTTTCATTGGAAAGGATTAAACCACATGTTTTGACCCCAGGCTAACAAGCCTAGATGCCGATATTTCACATCTCATGCGCTCAAAGTCTTTGAAGCGCCACATCGACAAAAGGCTTCAATGACAATCTGTGCAAAAAGTAATGACCACAAAGTAATGTGGAATGCATTCATGGAGCGTTTCTTGAAACGTTCATATAACTCTACTTGTTGAGTTATTAGTCAAGTGGATTGCTTACCACCTTAATTGACTACATATTGTCGATGATCTTTTGTGGCATCATGATCCATAATCTTTAGCGGTTTCGATCATCATCATGTTCTCTAGGTCCTCCAAGTTGGTTTAGAATTACCAACAAGACTTGATTTTGATTATACAATTGCAAACGGGAATTGTATATACGCTAATGCGATAAATGTATTTGGGATTATCTCTTAATGTGAGGACAACAATATGGGTCACGGCAACGGCAAAAAACGTTGTGCCGATGTCTAGAAAAGAAAGGGAGTTGTCGCCGGCTCCAATAGCGACACTCCCGGTCTAGACACCATTTTGTCAAAACCACTCACGTCAGCTCATGACAATGCAACCGTTGTGGATATTCAGATCACTAGTTCAAGATTGTCAAGCTCCTTCAAATTGTGAATGCATACAAAAAGGTACGAAAAATCAATATGAGGACAAGAACGTCATCCTTATGATCGTGAATTTCAAAGATTCAGATCCTGCTCTAGCTAACCATGACTTTGACGTCATCGGCTAGACATTGATTTTCGTTCCAAGCTATATGTACTAAGGCGTTGTATCGACGTCCTTCGTCTATTTGCGACCTCGATGTACTCACATTAGCAATAATGAATGCCTTGAGATTTTTTTCGAAGTTATGAAACTATTCTCCTCTTATGGTTCGTATTGATTTACAAACAAGATGTACATTTTTACATCGTCCTTAGAAGCATGACATATTTACAATCTACATGGTTAGATTGTGCCATTTTGGTCTCTTCCAGGTGAAGATGACGCACGGCCTTGCATCCTCAAGAAGGATCGCTAACGTATTTCCGGTTAAGTCTTCTACCCTATAGCGGATTTTTCATTATTAATTGTTCAACTAGGCTCATCCAAGCTCAGTGTGATGTCTTAGAACTGTCTGAAATTAAGGAGATATTGGTTTCAAGTGTGCCTCGCACTACCGACCCTCCACGGACATGCTGGTCATACTGATTTGGAGTTACCGAAAGCTTTTGATTTTGGATCCCCCTACGCTATTAAACCAATTGCCGTCTTGCAACAGACGTTGAAGACTTATCAAAACCAGAAAATTATCATCATAATCAAATCCTCTAGGTCCTCTGAGTTAGTTTATGTTCATGTCAGGGAGCTTTTGCTAACTAGTCATGGAGTTTACGACCTTAGAATGATCGAAAGGACTTGGTTTTGATCATACACACGTCACTTTTGGCTAAGGCAAAAGCCTACACGCCACCTGCAAGCTTCATAACTTCGCACATGCCAATTCTGCGAAAAACAGCAATCTGTCTCTTCTGGACAGTCAACTTCGTTTGCGCTTTGTGAATAGCTCTGGATGAACCAGACAGTGAGCTTTATATCATTGGAAAGCTCTACGAGTCTAGTTTTTAGAACTTTTTGCGGTTCGTCCATATCTATTTTAACGAAGAAGTTATGGCTGTTTTAGTGCGTAAAGGCCATTCTGCGTGGAAATTTTTATGCACTCTCGTGATTGCAGCTTTTCGTAGCTTCTTTCAATCCTTCTAAATGGTCCAATTGGAACTATTAACTCGCATATCTACTCCTTCTTGTAGATATGTCTCATCGAGACATTGAGTGCTTTGCAGATAGTGGAACTATCCTCAACATTCTAAGGAACCGGCAACTATCTTTGGATTTTGTGTCTTTGTAAATCTTCTGTGACTACAATAATTAAATCATACCGGTCATTCAAGGACACGGTTTAGCTTGAATCTTGATGCCTCATAGCACCATGATCAACGTCACAGATGCCCTCTATGCATTGAGAGGCAACCAACCATGTTGAGCTTTAAAGACATTCATGCTAATAGTTTTCATTTGAAAACACATTGTGAGAATGAACAAGAATTCTTTTGTGTATACATTCTCATGAATGCAGACTGAAATGCATCTTAGAGAAGTTAATGAGTCAATCTAGTGGACTGTATATCACTATAACTCGAATATCGAATCACATATTGACGCCAAACATGATATTTGGGACACCGACTCATATAGGCTTTAGTTTGACCAAATCGGTCATCCTGGAAGAGACATAATGGTCCAAATTTTGAGAAATTCTCATGGACATCCATTCTTCCACTCAAAACGAAGACATTCGGGATCTAGCATCACCATGAAGCATAGTGGTGACCCGGGGGACACTGACGTCACCCGAACACGGCTCCAACTTCCCGGAGGCCATCCGGTCAATTCCTCAAGCAATTGAGGTGCACCGGCCTTCCCTTGATGTCTCATTGGCCCCCTACAATGCTAATTGCTCATTTTGAAAGCCTATTCTTTAGCTAAATTAGGAGTGAGACCCTCCAATGCTAAATGACACAAAAGAGAATACTTCATTCTTACATCAAACTATGTAGATAGATACAACCAACTTGCAGACACCTTTTTATGCTTTATGGTGTTGGTTGAAGTGTTAACACACTGGTCACGTGTTATATTATTATCTACTGCTTATGCTGCTTATACTTCTATGGGCTCACTACCCATTCTTTAACGAAGTTTATGGGGATATAAGTTGAAGTGTCATGTACCACATGTTCACACGCAATACGGTCTCACCAAGACAACTTTAGCTTGTCGCTCGAACATTATTGATGCGCACCAATCTTTCTATTGCGTCTTGGGGCTATGCAATATTTGCATGCAGCTTTACTATTCATCTCCGACCCACCATCATTGAATATTTTTGTACTACAGCTCGTGACTGTGTACGAGGGTTGACATGAAATTGCAATCCTTGAGCTCAAACATGATTGAAATGGATTTCCAATCATTGAACTCAGCTAGATGTTTATTCTAGGTACCAAATCGCACTGCCACTGCGCACAATGATAGGTCATTTGAGATGAATAAGTACTTAGGTTGGATATGAACCTTCACCTATAATCCGCATATGTAGAAACTTTGTCAGGCGATCTCATTCACCGCGAAATTGGGGATTGTCACTTTGATGAGACAATATTCCTGCCGTTAGGGGAAGATAAGAACACAAGTGTTCAAGTGGAACGATGTGAATTGTCGTGGTTTGTCTCCACTAAGTCTCATCTTGATCCCAAATGCTTAAAGTGTTAAAGTGACGAGATCACATGCTGCAAATATGTCTGTAAGGATTGATGTCCTATCAAGAGGACATGGCGCGACCAAAAGGTGTTGGTCTTGACGCCATCACCATGGATGGTGATATAGTGACACCATATAGTGGCAAAATTGGTGTCATAAGGCCGTGTGGCTCCCCAAAAGGAGGGAGGCCCTTAGGTTCGATACTTTCTCGCACTAGGAAGAAAGCGAGCTTGGCACAACTTGATTCATTGATCAGTGTTACTCAAATCTGTCTCATGAAGTCTGAATTGTGATTATCGTTGGGGGACGCCTCAATGTCAAATCCAATCCATATAGAGATCTCTACAAGTATTACACTAGTGTACATGAGGACGTGGGATAATGAGTCTACTATCGAATCACCTTTCGTTGATGGATATCAACTTAGTTGATTGGCCTAATGGAAAGATGCAATTCAGCATTAACAAAGAGATAGGTCCTTGGGCAGGTGATGCCGACACTGCAAGCTAAACCCTATCAACTATGTCTTTGTTAGATAGCGTAGTGAGAACAAGAGCTTAGACTCACCTTATGGTGCAAGGTCTCTCACTAACACGCACTGAGATCGACTACGATGAGATATGCTCTTGTAATGGATGTCATTGAACTCCACTACTTTATCAGTTTGATAGTTTCCGAATAACTGAACATGCAGCCTATGAATGTGGTCATAATAACATCACTACAGGATCAGAGATATACATGAAAGTCTTAATCGGACTTCATTCATCCGAATCAAGTGGCTCCAGACCACAGGAGCATGCGTTTGCTAAATGTATTGGAACGCACATGGACTCTACTTGATTTAGAAGGGATATGGTGAATTATGCCTTTGCGTGTTTCATTCCGGATTTACATGGACTCTTGATGGATCAAGAGATGCCAATACGTATTAACATCCGAAGAAAAAGATCTTGGGAAGACACGGTCTCGAAAAGGTACTCGATGACTGTATTGATGATGATTTTCCATCAATCGGCTGAGGCACTCTATAACTAGTGAGGCATACATATACTCCCATGATTAATCAAAGTCTTTGCTCTAAAGAGAGATCCGTTGTTTTGTCTAAAACAAGATGACAAATATGTGTTAAGAGATAGAGTTCCCATCTAAGTACAATAAGACGCATCAATGTACTCAACACAATACGAAAGACTTGACATCTCATTCGCTATAAAAAGTTGTAAAAGCTAAGTGTAGCTATACGCCCACATAATGCCAATGTAATGGCAGTAACTCCTTTTTCAATACTTAATGGTATGAAAGGTTGAGCCTTATTCTATCCCTACATAAGAAAGACACATCAAAAGCGAAATCAGAATCTGTCAAGTTTTGTAGATCAACTTCTACAAGACCTACAAGAAATTTCATTTACTGGAAAATAGTGAAATTGGTACCATTGGAAAGGTCTATGTGTCTACTTTCTAGGGACACCAACCATTTGATCATACTTATCATATTGAGTGAGTTATGTCTATTTTCGTAAAGTAGGATGAATCTGTCCGAGAATCTGATTTTGGCAAAACAGTAAACTTCGACCGGACTTTGTGAACAGCTCCTGATGAACCAGAATGTGTGTAATATACAGTTGGAAAGCTAAATGAGTCTAGTTTCCAAAAACGTTTATGGTTCATTCATATGTATTTCCTAGAGGAAGTTACGGTTGTTCTTGTAACTGAAGGTCATGCTGCGCGGAAATCTGATTTCCTGCACGAACTTATGTTTTGAGTTCACAAGTGGCCTTTCCCTCAAGATCTAAGTGGAAAAGATCATATTTAAGGACAATACGGTATGATTTAGTTAATCATTACCCAATGTCACATTTGAAGACATGTTAAAAAGTATGGACATGCTAAGTTGTTGAAACTTCCGTGATTAGTAAGAATCAGGAAGAACCCTATGATTGATATAAAGATCAGGGGGAGGTGCGAACTTCAGGGGGAGTCTAGTACATACATACATGTCACTATCAAATGTGAATGGTGTGTTGTACTCTTTTTCTCCTACGATCAAGGTTTAGTTTTTCTTCCACATGGTTTTTATGACTTGACGAGGTTTTTGACGAGGCAACAGATCAGCACCATTGGCATATCAGCGCGCGGCATAAGGGGGAGTGTTCTAGGATATTCTGTATCTTTTTATATATTCTTTATGTGTGCCTTAGCCTTATGCCATTAAGATATGTAGTTTGACTAGATCTATGTATTCCTTATCATTACCATATTGGTACTTTGTAATTCCCTATATAAAGGGCTCCTATCAATGAATAAGATGATGATTCTCTTGTTCTCTTTTTGTCTCTACACTTTATACTTCATCAATTTCTACATTTTCAATAGCGTTTATGAATTTTTCCACAAGAGTAGCATAACAATTTTTAGAAGTTCGAAAACTGTCTCTCGCTCCAATTAACACATTAAATGACCGAGTCACATTAGTTACGATCTGCCAGGAAAGTTTGCAGGATGGACTTTCTTATTCCTTCCGGATTGTGCAGTAACTTTGATTTCTTGATCCTCTGCATTACTGTTGCTCTCTCCTCTCCTTCTCAATCCTCTCCATTTTCTCCTTCTGTCTCTTCTGCAGAACATAAACTCCTGCATAGCTAGCTCCAATCGAAGACATGGCTCAAAAAGAAAGAAACTATTACGTTCGACTTCAACTTAAACTAACACCCGTAGTGATATTGGATTTTTCTAGCTTTTGTTAGACTGGTGGTTTTAGACGCTCCCAGAGCTCAGTATTTATAGGTTTAACCTGTTGATTAAGGAATCACTAAGCTAGGTTTGCATTTCGTATCTTATCTTTGACAAGACGGTTTAGAAAACACAAGACTGAAGGAATAGTGGTGCACTTGCCAAAACTTATATAACCACCAGAAGTCTAAGTGGAATATGCATTTGTTCATATATTTTGTTGCATATAATTTAAATCAGGTCACTAACTTTCGTGGCATTTTGATTAATTAGTGCCACAAAGATGCCAAATAAACTATGCTCATCAGCACTATGCAAATGAAATGGGGGTAGTCTAGTTGGACATTAGAACAGTAGTATTATCCTTGCATTTCTAAACCTTTTGAGATTATGTATAAATTAAGAGAGCCATGCTGTTTAATTCGCTACTGTATACGCATGTACATGTATTAGATTAGTTAAAGAGGAAATACATGCTATTCACTAATAAAGGTACGACCATGCATGATTAAGGTATAATTAAGCTGAGGGATACCTAACATTAATTCGTGATGAGAGCCATGATGAACTGCCGACCGGAAGAAAAAACGGTACGTGATCGACAATTGGACATATATAAAACCGGCCACCTGATGCAATGCCGGTTCGAAAGCGACATTGAAGAGAAGTAGAGAACTAGAGAAGCTTCATGAGCTTCGATCGTCACCTAGCTAGATTGGTGCTTGAAGAGGAAAAACCACATGTTCTAATACCGACATTACAAAAGATGAGCAGCCAAGGTTGAACCCTAGCTTTGCCTTGGCTCCATAACAAGTAAACTCGTCGCGCGTTAAGTGCACCGATGATATATTTTCTTAGACATCTATGTAGTGACGTTTCACCTGCCAAACTCTATACATCTGGTAGTAGTGTAGTACTATCAAACGAAATACAAATTTTATGGTAAACTATGTCTTTTTTTGCTCTTTGTTTTCTTGTAACTAGCATTTTGACCCACGCGTTGCGCGTGTATTTACCTCGAGATTATTTCTTTTTTGTAAAAACCGTTCAAAGTTGGATATCTTTTTTTGTGATCGGTTCAGGGGTGGTTATGTTTTTTTTTTGTCAGTTTCAAAGGTGGTTATTTTGCTCCTTTAATTTTCGGAGGTGGATAAATACATGTTCTTCTCAATATGTTCTTCCCACAAACCCACGTCTGTTCCACATCTTCACGCAATCAACTCCTCTCTTTTTTTTTCTTTCTTTTCTGGTTTTGGTCTTTATTTTGTTTTGATCTTTATTTTGATATGTTTCTCCTCTTTACTATAAGGAAAAATGCTCAAATGCACAAAAATCATTAAACTAGAGTCTGGTTCATTGAAAATCTCTTTCATCAGCCTATTCTAATAATTTTGATTGGAAAGACGTCATTACCCCTGTGTGTATAGTCTGATAGCCACACAAATATTATATGTTTTCCCCTTATCTCGATCTATTCTCTCTCTCTCTCTCTCTCTCTCTCTCTCTCTCATCGACTCCATACCAGCACTCGATGTCGACCTACATCATCCTCACCCTTACCACCGCCAGCTTAGCTTGATCTTCCGCCACCGCCGACTACCGCAAAGAAGAAGCCCTAAGAGAGCAAAGCAACAGAGAATGAAGAAGAGGTGTCGTTATTCTGATATCATTTTTCAGTCTAATTAGATGCGAGAACAAGATCGGAGGAGAAGGTAGATAGCCCGGTGCGGTGGTTTTGATTTTGTTTAGCGAGGGCACGGGCGATGGCAACTAAGGGCTCGACGAATTCCAATTCAAACCACGGCATCAATAATATTGGAGTGCTCCAAATGTATAGTTGCAAGCTACTGGTCAATTACGAGCCATGAAGATACAAGGTTAAAAGGTTTTTTTTTTCTTTTTTTCTTTTTTTTTTTGGGTATAAGTTGTGATCGAGAGGTATAAGGTGTGAGAGGCTTAGTTCCATTTTTTTTTGAGATTTTCATTTTATTTTTGCTATTGGGGTTTATTGGGGGTAAATAACCAATCTGATTATTGGGGGCATTACTAGTTTAATACACAGTCTGAAGGAAGAATCTCGATTATTTTTTGGTATTCTTCTCTTTTCTATTACAATAAGCTTAAATAAGTTGATTATTGGAGGTTAATAACTGATTATTGGGGGTCAATAACTCGATTATTAGGGGTCAGTAACTTAATAAGATGATTACTGGGAGTCAGTAACTGATTATTAGGGGTTAGTAAATCTCGATTATTTTTTTGGTATTCTTCTCTTTTCTATTACAATAAGCTTAAATAAGTTGATTATTGGGGGTTAGTAACTGATTATTGGGGGTCAGTAATTAGTTATTGGGGGTCAATAACCCGATTATTAAGGGTCAGTAACTTAATAAGGTGATTACTGGGAGTCAGTAAATGATTATTAGGGGTTAGTAATTAGTTATTGGGGGTCAGTAACCTAATTATTGAGGATCAGTAATTAGTTATTGGAGGTCAGTAATCCGATTATTAGGGGTCAGTAACTTAATAAAGTGATTATTGATGGTCAATAACTTAATAAAATGATTACTGGAGGTCAGTAACTGATTATTATGGGTCAGTAATTAGTTATTGGGGGTCAGTTTCATGATTATTAAGAGTCAGTTGTAAACACGAAAATTTGTCTGCGACAAATAACAAAACAACACGTGTACAAACAATAATTTAATCAAATCAATGCGAATGCGGGTTACAATCTTTGTGAACTCCTCTGATTCTATCTCCGAATTTAGGTCTAACTCAAGGGTGACAAGCACTTGTTCTTGAGGGTTACACGGGATGATCGTGTAACAAGTATTTGGGATTTGGCTTTGGATTTGGTGAAGAACTAGCTATGAGCTTGATAGTTCTTCAAGGATTTGATGAAGAACTGGCTATGAGATTGATAGTTCTTCAAGGATTTGATGAAGAACAGACTATGAGCTTGATAGTTCTTCGAGGATTTAGCGAAGAACAGGCTATGAGCTTGATAGTTCTTCAAGGATCTTGGGGAGACTTCTGAGCTCGCGGGAGGGATTCTTCTCTCTCTCTCTAGTCCGCTGCTTCTGTTTATGCTCTCTTGGTTTCGCCCTTTTCTCTGCCCCCCCCCCTCATGGTATGAGAGGGGGTATTTATAGTGTTAACATGCCTCCACTTAAGGCAAGTAATGAAGATTTTGAATCAATAATATTTCCTTAATTGAATCAATGAATCTTGACTGATTGATTTACTTACTGATTTTAACACAATCAGATCAATCAAATCTTAAGATTTAGATATGCCCAGATCGCTTTAGATTAATGTCCTGTTTTGATCAAGATCATTAGTAAGGGGCGAGCTGTCTCACGGACATTGAAAGTATCCTGCGAGGAGGCTTGATCTCCAAGCGAACCGTGATTTCCAATCCCTGCATGCATGCGAACTCTGTCGTCTAGCTACTTCGTGAATTACCCCACGCGGAGCCAACTCGCCTCGCCTTCGCATGGGACTACGCGCGCGGAGTCATTCCGCCTCACCACTATTTAAGTCTATGCGAAGTGAAGTCTAGTTCGCCTCGCCAAGCTTAGCTCGCCTCGCGAAGTCAAAGTCACTGTTTAGGTTTACGCGAAGTGAAGTTTAGTTCGCCTTGCCACTGTTTAAGTCTATGCGAAGTGTAGTCTAATTCGCCTCGTCAAGCTTAGCTCGCCTCACGAAGTCAAAGTCACCTCGCGGAGTCAATTTAACATTGCCAAGCCTAGCTCGCCTTGCGAAGTCCATTTCGCCTTGCGGAGTCTATTTTGCCTGGCGAAGTCACAACGTCAATCCACACTTGATAATTGATTTCAATTGGGGGTTTAAGGTTTTGTTGTAGGCCCACCATTTCCACATTGCCACGTGTTATTTCCAACGGCTTTCCAATTTTGTTGACTCATGAGCCACGTATTTACTTGGATTATTCAACGACTATTTTTATCGTTAAATTTTATATGTCTACATCAGTAACTTAATAAAGTGATTACTGGGGTCAGTAACTGATTATTGGGAGTCAGTAATTAGTTATTAGGGGTTGTAACCCGATTATTGGGGGGCATGAATCCGGCGACAGTGACCAGAGAAAGTCCGTCGACAGTGACTGGAGAAAATCCGGCAATGAGATTCCGGTAACCGGAGTCCAGCGACCGGTGACGAGAGTCCGGCAATGCTTCGGCAAAGTCTTCCCTCTCTTCTATTAAGTGTGTATAAGGGACAAGTGTAAAAGTGTCTTAAAAATATTTTTTATTATGAATTTAATAAAGATTTGTGTATTTGGGCACAAGTAAAAACACCTTATATTGGAATGAGCTTATGTGTATTAGATTCATTGGAATGGGCAATAAGGGGTTTAAATTAGTACTAAATGAGCATTTTCCCTTACTATAATAACCCTTCTTATAATTAGTTGATTCATTAAAGGTAATTATAAAAGTTTACAATTTGGAGAAGCTTTTGAAGCCCTGAGTTTATAGTAGTAATTATAAACATATGTGTGGATTCTAATAGTGTAATTATATTATACAGATAATTAACAAAATTAATCTGAATTTTTTTCTTCTTCCTCTCTTTCCCCCCTAAATTGACCAATATGTACCGGTTGCTGGCATAGGAACTGATGAATTAATTTTGGCCTAAAATAATACAAGACTGCTCCAACCCTGGATCGATATTGTGCATCATATATAACCTAGCTAACATGCAGTTGGATGAATCAGTTATAGCTGCAGCCAAGCTGAAACTAAAAGGGACCTTTAGAACAACTGAACAAGGATATGTAATTGGTACATAGTACGTATATAGCTAGTTGGCTAATGTCAAATGGTTTAATTAAAGAAAATTTTACTGTGTTAATGCATGTGAATGATGTGATGCATCAACTTTATAAATTGAGTCCTCAAACTAGTAATATTAGTCATTGGAGTTGTAATATGAGTCATTAAAGTTATAAAAAAAATTAGTTACAACATTAGTCATCATGTGTCCTTAAAGTGATAAAATGTGTGTTTAAAATGGTAATTAGCTAGTTTATTTCGATTGTATATGAATGGTTTGGCTAGTTGGCCAATGTCAAATGGTATTGAAAATGTATGGTAATTCTACCGTTCCGTGTTAGTTATTATTTAGCAATGCAATCAAGGAAAGGGATTTGGACTATTAGATCAAGTTATCAAGAGTACCGAAATAAAAGTTTACTTGAGACATTAGGAAAAATGAAATTGAATAAACTCGGGAACTTACAGACACGAGTAATTATTGCACAAACGAAATGCCTTGTACATTACACATAAACGTTCAGAAATTGCTGTAATTCAACCAAACAGTAGCACATACTTAATAACTTTTACAGGTTCATTATTTACTGAGTCACATTAGTTATGACCTCCATCCACCGGACTGGTAGCACTGGCTGGGGAAGGAAAGTTTCCGGGATGGACTTTCTTATTCCTTCCAGATTGTGCAGTGGTGACTTTGATCTCTCGGTCATCTACATTACTACTGCTCTCTCTTTTCCTCTCTTTCTCCTTCTTCATCCTCTCCATTTTCTCCTTCTGTTTCTGCTGCATAACATAAACTCCTGCATAGCTAGCTCCAATCGAAGACATAGCTATCAAAAGAAAGAAACTAATAATGCACAACTTCAACTTAGATGATCACGAAATGTAATGATATTGGATTCTTGTTTTGTGAAATTGGTGGTTTTAGACGCTCGAGGAGATGAGTATTTATAGCTAGGAGAATATGAGGTTATGTAACATGCATGTTTGAGCAAGCAGTCACTCAGGTCTGCTCTCCTTAAACAATCAAGCTTACTAAAATGGCATTATCTTATCCTTTGACAACACTCTTTAGAAAACACAAATTAAACTATGTGAACATTGGTGCATTAAGCCAATTTCGATCACCACCAGAACTCCAGAAGACTCTAAGTGGAAGCATTTGTTGCATAATATTAAAGTTGAGTCACTATAGTATATGGCACTCTCGTGGCATTTCCTTTAGTGCCACAAAGATGCCAGTTCAGCTATATGATCATCACTATGGCAATGAAATGGGGGTTGCCTAGTTGGACATTAAAACAGTGTTATCCTTGCAATTTCTAAACCTCTGATCGATGGAGATTGTGTATAAAATAAGAGTAATGCTGCTTATCTACTACGTACGTATGTGTATTAGATTAAGTAGTACTTCATTTCAGACCACATACTTAACTTATGGACTAATTCGTTGTTAAAAAAAGGCCGGTGGTTTAAAGTCGCAAACAAACATATTTTTGTTGTTGTGTTGGCATTCACAAACAAACTAGCTTTGCTGGGATGGATATTTCATCGAAGAGTTTTCAATTCAATTTTTACTTTTATGCTGATATTCTATATATATATGGACCTGATCGACATACCTACATTCGTGAAAAACACTAGTGACAACTTTCTGGACAATCATATTGAGATATTTACATAATCAAAAAATGTGGCCTTTGGCCATCATTGTTGTGGTGAATTAAGCTTACAAATAACATGTAGGTTTCAGATCGCGTACACTGTTGCATGCTTCTATTTGGTTGAGAGCTTTGTATTTAGTTCTAATTTTTTCCATATCTAGTGCTACGTTTTAACAAATATATTGAGAGGTCAATTCCATGATCCCTTTGGTTAATTGATAATTGAAGTTGTTGTAATGAGACACCTGTAACGCGTGATACAATTCATAAATTAATCAAAATTCATTACTATTGTTTCCGTTATCATCCCGCAAAACTCTAACAATATAAAACGCCGGTCTCATACTTACTGTCAGCATGTTTCATTAACGCGTCATATTATATATATGACACGACAATCATACTTACAGTAAGTTTTGAAATGCAACAAATATAACACTGTTTGATAATGTCCGGCTACTTGCATTAGCTCTAAATATGTGGCAACTATGTGGCACTAACAAATCAAGGGTTTCAACCGACTTTGATTATATATCTAAATATCTAAACATGCACATCCCACTTAGTCTTCTAGTGGTTTACTATGCTAATAAGGTCTGCGCACCACGGTTCCATTGATCAGTGTTCTCAAACCACCACCTCTCTACTCTAATTGAGATAAGATCACAC
Source organism: Fragaria iinumae (assembly GCA_009720345.1). NCBI lineage: Eukaryota > Viridiplantae > Streptophyta > Magnoliopsida > Rosales > Rosaceae > Fragaria > Fragaria iinumae. The sequence continues at coordinate 14,223,927 of CM019117.1, read as the reverse complement.
CCATTTTAATCATGATGGTTTGTTAAGATAACACCAAAATAGTCAGCCAGCTATTTGCTTTGCAAAGCAGAAGGAAAGTGATGGGTAGCTTTCTCAAGAGGACCAACCGACCAAGCTCATATTCTCTCCTATAAAAACCTCCTTTCCCCTCTTCTAATTCCACCAAACCAAAGCACAACCACTCTAAAATCCAACTTCCTACAAACCAAATACCCTTTGAGCTTTGTTTCTTCGTTCATTTCTATGTCTTCCCTTGGTGCGAGCTATGCTGGTGTTTATGTCATGCAGAAGAGGCAGAAGGAGAAACTGGAGAGGAAGAAGCAAGAGGAGAGAGCCAGGAGAGGAGACAGCAACCGTGCTTTAGATGATCAAGATACAAGGGCTACACAATATGGCCGGAGTAAGAAGGTCCATCCGGGAAATTTTCCGGCTTCGGACAGCACCGGTCCGGCAAATGCTTACCAGAATTAATGTGGCAGCCGGTCTGAACTTGTAAAAATTGTTGGTTCACATGTGTTGCTTATTTCCATTCCACAAATTAGTGATGTGGAGTTGTGCATGGTTAGATCAAATTTCCAGACATTTACATTAGCAGCTTGTTTACAAGTTCAGTTGAAAAAAGTTGTCAAGTTAATATCAACCTACCTTTTTTTTAGCTTCTGCATCTTTTTCAGTACAGATGATATTCATAGTACTTGAGCAAAATGCATGATCCAATTAATTAATCAAGCTTAATTTGGGAATGAGATCATAATTAAATATAGGGGTTGGTACTAAAGTTTTAGACCTTATCCAATGGATAGATTCATGTCAACACTCCACTCGGAAATTATAATGCTCAAGCAGCAGTCTACTTTTCAAGTTTTCCCTTTGAAGTAGATCAATTGAGAGGACAAAAGAAGATTTGTGTATTGCATATATCTCTAAAGATCTTTGGGTCCAGCTTTTATCTCTTTAGCAGTAGAGAGCATTATATTTGCGCCATATCTGATTACAAGAAATCTAAACATCTACAAATACCTCATTTTGTACTTCAAATAGAGAATTTTCACTTGCCCAACATGAATTTTCTTACAGCTATAAATCACTTCATTTCTCTTTGCTAGAGATCATCTCCTACCCTCGCTCGGCCTTTGTTTTCCATTAAAAGTTTATTCAAAGAAGAGAAAAGAACACAAAGCATTAAGGTTAATTAGCACTAAAGATCACTCTATCAAGCCTTAACAAAAAGAAAATGGTATGACGTGCATAGTTGAAAGATGAAACACATCAGCAGCAGCGCCCCTAGAGTAGTAGTAACATAATGGGGTCGGCCACTTTGGTTTCATTTCCATAAAATCCTAAACCAGCAAACGTACCAAGGTGCTCTTCTAACCGTTGAACTTTAAAACTTTGTCTCCAATATGTCTATTTCTGAACTTCTTTTGGCACTTCCAAACAGGGGACTTGGGTAAAGAAATAGACTAGAGAGAAGAAAACCATGCATGGATTTGTTGTAGCAGATGCCTTACACCCACAGAACTGAAGCATCGTAGGTTTTCCGCTGCATTTGCCGCCGAGACGAATGGGCAAATCGTAAAGGGCCAGCAGCATCATAATGTGTAATTCAAGGAAAATTAATAAAATGTTCTAGAACCACCACATGTCGAGTTGGTAAAAGTTTAGGTGTGGAACTCTCATACCCATATTCGAATTCCAACCGATGCTAATTAGAGTTAAATCCCAATTTATTTTTGGTGGCCAGAAGGGAGGAAGCGTTCTGACAAAATCTCTCGGCGCGGATTAGTCTTTAGGCCTGAAAAGCCTTTGAGGATACCGTATACTCTCAAAAAAAAAAAAAGTTATAGAATAATCACTTTGTGTGTGTCATAGTCTAATTCAATGTAGTTTTTTTTTTTTTGACTCAAAGGCAGGTATATAACCCATTGTATTAATAGTCGCAGCCAGAATGACACAAATACAGACCCCAACGAATTGAGGTGATTCACATACCATAACATTGTGCATTGTCGCTCATCGATGATGAGCCTAGCAAGCTATAATCTAGCCCTACATAGAGATAATTTTGCATGAAAACTTCGGTCGCCAAGACACTCAATTGCGGTATGACAGGAAGTGATCACTATCTAGATGTAAAAGAAACATCATAATCTGCCGGCATCATAACCTATCTAGATTCCTAGAAACCTACATATGAAAATAGTTGGAAATAAACTAGTAAAAAAACTAATTTAAAACCCTAGTGGCCCAAAAAAATGGGCTTAGCAAATTAGAAAAACTAGAAAACATAGAAAGGGCACAGAAGCCCAAAGCCCATGACAGGCCCAGCCCAAAAGCCCAACATAGATGGCCCAAAAAAGCCTCCCTCTTGCTTTGCCATGCATCACCATCATCGACAACCTATGGGTTCGCCGCCGCCACACCATTGTCGACATCCTAGCAGCCACAACACCGCCAAACCATCACCGATACTCTAGCCGCCTTGTCTTCGCCACGAAGCAACCTCGTCTTCGCCACAAAACAAAGGATCAAAGAAAGAGGAGAACCCATCAGATTCAGGCTCCGATTTGATCTCGACCTCATCGATCTGATACGCAGTCACCGCCGTCTGGAATCCAGCCCACGCCGTCCTGGTTTGTTTCGTGATTTGGTACCTGCAATTGCACTGCCATAACACCGCAAGGAGAGCCTAGATCTGACCACCATCCATCCTTTGCCTCCGAGCAAAACCACCATAGACCTAAAGCCAGGCCTTAGAGTACCACCCGTCCGGCAGTGAAACCTCAGCACCAGTCTGACCGAGGTCAAGACCTATACTGGCCACTGCCGGACGAGAGAGAGGATGGAAGAGAGGGGTTCGTGCGGCTAGGGAACTATTAGGTTTTTTTTTTAATCAGACATTGATTATTAAAAAAAACCCAAGTCTTCGTCTAATTCAATGCAGTGATAGTTTTATAAGATAAAATATGATTATGTACTCTGTGTTCCTTTATACAAATGAGACTCATATTAATGAGTAAAGAAGCAGTTCGACAATTTTCTGATCTATTTGCTGTCTTCTTTATTTTAGTGTTTTTACCACAACATAAAATTTGAATGTTAGATCACTCAGATGGATGACTTTTTTCTTTTTTTTTTTAAATACAAACTATTAATAACTCATACATCCTACATATATATTTTTTTTTTCTTGAACAAAATGAAAGTTTCATTGATAATGCGGAGACCAGAATGGCTACATATGATAACATTAAGGGTTACATAGAAATATTACATTTGGACTTAATGCTCACTTATTCATGAGCATTGCAAAGTACAAAAATTAGAACAATAAAGATACTAGAGCTACATACTACAAGAGCCTAAGCGCTCAATTGTGATACCCAAGTGATATGCAACCATCTAAATGTAGCTAACTATCATAGTCTGTCAGCTCGAAGCAGAGACACGACTTAAGCTATATGTTGTTTGGAATTAGGCTAAACGGCCCAATTCAACACATATCTTGTTTGGGCTTGAGTTCAGACTTAGGCCCAAGAGATCAAGCCTAATTCCAAACCCTACCCATCTTGTGTTGCCCTCCTCTGTCAGCAATGCCATCCATGACGGCGACAACTTGGTGTTTCTACCTTTCAACAACCATCATCTCCAGCGAGAACCAAATCAGACCAGTCACCACCTCTTTGTAGCCCTCTCCAATTCCAACTACGATTGGAAGCTCTATCCCTGCCAACACTAGCTCGCCGTCTTTGAAACCCGGTATGCACCAGGTTCTCTCACCCTCAAACTCTCTAATCAAAATTTGTCTCGCGAATAATCCAAGATCTTGGATTAGTTCAACAGTTTTGTTAAAGGAGCCAACATCTCACCAAGCCTTAGTCATCCCAGATCCACCATTGCTTGGGCTGAAGAGAAAGAATCATGCCGCTGTTGAAAATGGGAAGTGTGGATGACGATTGATTAACCACGAATGATTTAGGTTTGTCTCTACAAGAGGGCTTGATGCCGAGAGAGCTCGGCTTGGTGTCGGCGCTGTCATCTGTCGTTGGAGACCCAAGCTAAGGAGGCGAGGGTTTAGGAAGAAACATGGGAGGTGGCTGAGAGCCATTAGGGTTTCCAATTTTTACTAATCTTGTAAAATTAAATCCTACATATGTTAGTGAGGCATAAACTCATTAATTACCTCAAAGTTTTCAGTTAACCAACTAAGACACGGCTGACCGACAGATGGATGGCGTATGAAAATGAACATTTTGTTTTTTTGTTTTTTTAAATAGTTCATATCATTATATCAATAACCAACATGCTATAATTTATCTCGTTTACTTAAAAAGATCAGAAAAACCGAAAACCTAAGGAGCCACTAAAACTATTAGAAAACTGATACGCTCACCATTAAGCAAGCCTCTGTTTCTACGATCTAGCTTGCCTTCTACCGCTTATCATGCCTAGCTAATTTCTCCTATGTCAGGCACGCAATGTGGTACAAGAAACATACAACACCTATAGAAGACACATAGAGCTATAACCATCAATTAGAGACTTATCCCCAACCTAAAACAAAATTAAATCATGACAAGCTCCTCCCTTTTCAGTTTAGAGTATGTAACTTCTTAAGCCTTGTCCAGACCAATCTTCCTTTTCCGGAGTAGCCTTAAAAATTGGCAAGTCTGGTCTAACAACCCAGGTCCAAACCAAACCAACACTAGCCACCTCATATTTTAACACAATCTCATGCTCAAACACCTGAGCCCATACCCTGGCATGGGTAGCTCACATCAAATCGAAATTCCGACAAACCAAACCCTCTGCCGACGAATCTGCCGGGTCAGACCCGCCTCCATTCCCTGTCTCCGACAGGTCAAAGCCGCCATCGTCCTTTTCAAGCCGATGACTGGCCCTATCTTTGATCTTAGAACCTTCAAACCCCATACAACCTCAACGTCGCCCCTAGCAACGCCTCTGATTAGCACAATGCCACTTTGGACATAAGCAGTCGTCATTCTAGTCACCTGTGTGATAACAAAGATCTCTGGCAGCCCAAAGTTCCAGTCCTCACCATGTTGCAGCACAGCCTTAACCTTCCTCTTGATAGACCAGATCTTCCAAACGACGAAGCCAATGCCCGTGCACAATCCTTGTCGCTGTTAAACTCAACCCGCCATATCCTTAAAGCATCCAAGAGGATACCTCAGATCCATAATCAATAGACAACCGATCTTTTCGAGAAAAAATATCGTCGCCAACCACGATCAATGCACCGCTGCGTCGTCGCAATAGCACCACAGTCGACGTCCTACCAGAGATAAGAGCGCCACCGCCTATTGAAACCCTTGGTTTCCCTAGGTTTCAGTCTCCTTGGCTGCCCCAAGATAGTCAGAGACCCCTTCATTATGTTTTCCAGAGTGACCATTTTGTTACTTGAATAGTCCCTAATTTTTATCATTTAGAAATGTGACAAATAAGTTGTAAATGTTTAAGGAAACTACTTTCCTGTCCTTCTGTTATGTGTCTTGACCTAATCGTTTTCTTATTAGAATAGATTACAGTATTGATAGATGTTCTAGATCATTCGGGAGACTCTATAAATAGGTCTTTCTATCAATAAATGAGTAGATTTTTATTCTCGTTATATGTTCTCCTTCAACACGTCATCAGCCCGTTGTTCTAACTCTGAGTCCATAGCCAAAAGAAAACCCTAACCCTAGAAAACCAAAACCCAATATCAGCCGACGAAACTTTCAGTACTTGGCCGAACCCGAAAACTATCATATAGCCCTTGTTCCCAGGATTCCAAAGCCGCCGGCCTCACCCCAAGAACCTGCCGGAACAGTACCGAACCGGTCACCGGAATACCAGAACCTTCTGTCTCACTAAAGCCGCCGGTTCAAGCCCTTTCCGGAGTCCGATCGCCTTCAAATTTTGTCAGCCATAGCGTGTCACTGTCAGGGTTCTTGTATCAAAATGTCACTACAAGAACCGGTCCAAAAGTAGGTGAACCGCTCAACAGACCCACGGTAACGCATAAGAAGAAGAAGGAAAAAGTTCTCAAAATCCTAACATCGCAACGCCACAATTGCGCGCCTCCGTACACGCCGTGTTAGGCGGTCTTCTGCTACATCTTGTCAACAACAAATCCCCAAGGTTCCAAGCACTTTCACGCCCGTCTCAGAAAGCGAATTCTCCGGCAATCAAAACGAGGTAAATTTTTTCTAAAAGTTGCTCCTTTCGAGTTTTTAATTTTATAGTCCGGCTTCCTAGCCTTCTTCTTCATCCCACCTTTCTTTATAACGTGGGACGATATTGAGGGATTGGGGCCCCTCATATCAAGTTTGATTAGTGACGGCTTTGTCAAGGTACAACTCAAAAAAAAAAAAAAAACAAAGGGAAGAAATCGATTGTGACGGTGTAACAGTCACGGTTTTCGCATCGATATTATGACCAATACATCTTGGCTCACGTTCTAATTCCATATACTTGATTTTAGTATTCGAATTCTCGATACTAACTACTCTCCCTTGTCTTTTGTAGATGACCGAGCCATCTAGGCCAGAGTTCGAAATCCTTGATGCTCAAGGAAAAGAGTATCATAGGTGGGTGTCGGACGTGACTCACACGTTCGTCGGTAAACGATACACCACCACAATTTTCCCTTCGGATGTTCCCAATACTCCTCCTAGTTTGGAGACCAAAGCCCAAGCCCTCATGTTGTTGAGGCGTCACATCCACCCAATTCTGAAGAAGCAGTATTTGAAAAAAGAGGATCCCAAGGATTTATGGGACGTTCTAAAGCAACGCTTCAACAATGTACATGACGTACAACTCCCAGAATTGACTGCGCGATGGGAAACCATTCGTTTGCTGGATTTTGTCAAAGTTGAGGACTACAACCAGGCTATGTTGGACCTCCAGGCAGAGCTTAGTTTTTGTGGAGTCGATAAATCCGAGCAAGACATGATCGAGAAGACCTTGAACACCTTTCCCTTCTCCATGAGCTTACTTGCTCATCAATAACGCCTTGAGTATGAAAACGAAAGAGTTAAGACTTTCAGTGACCTCATGAATATACTTCAGAAAAAAGAGAGGCATCATGAGATTATTCTCAACAACAATGCAAGGCTGATTGGGACCAAGAAAATCCCTGAAACTTATCAGGCTAGTGGTGGGAGAGCTCCAAGGCAAAAGAAAACCGATCGGGCCGCACCTTATACACGTAGGCAATCTGCCCCACGTGGGGGCTGCAAAGGGAACCAGCAACTCAGTCCAAACCACAGCCTCACATGGAAGAGGGACGGCGGCGCCACCGCCAACAACCAAGGAGGGGGCCGGTTCGACCCTGGCTCTAGTAGAGGTGGAAATCCTCCACCTAACTCTGTCAAACACGGTCGATTTTCTTGCTTCAAATGCGGTTCAACTATGCATATGCACAAACAATGTCGTGTAAGCAAGGAAATTCAAGATATCTACAAGAGGCTAATTTTACTGGTGGAGATTATGAGATGGATAACGGAGACGCAGAGCTCACCACCAATCTCACTATAGTAGATTTTGAGACCAAGAAGAGTGTCTCTTCAGAGAGTGTTGAAACTCCGGATTTTGATTAGTCTATGTATTAGACGGTTCTTCTGCTATGTTATTCAAGTGTTTTTTTCTTTGCCAATGGCCATGTTTTAAGACTTTGGTTTTTCTTAGTCGTTTTGGAATTAGAACATCCTTAATGCATTAAGTTGGCATTAATAAAATTTCTCTTAGTTTTCTGGTTTAAAGAATGGTTGAGAATTTTATTTCCCTTAATAATGCATGAATGGTTCGAATTGCAAAAGCTACTCTGCGCAAACAGCAATCTGTCCGCCAACTTCGTACGAGCTTTGTGAACAGCTCAGGACGAACTAGAATGTGAGTGACATATGTATGAAAAGCTCTATGAGTTTAGTTTCCTGATCTTCTCACGGTTTGTCCATATCTGTTTCTATGACGAAGTTATGACTGTTTTAGTGAGCAAAGGTCATTCTGCACGGAAATTCTTATGCACTCAATAAGGGATCACAACTTGATCACAATTTCCTGAAATTCCTCTATGTTATTTAAAGTGTTCGCCATGACTTGAGTTCAAAACTAATTGATTTACATTCTTTTGTAGACGTCTCGCGGCGAAATTGAGTGTATTAAGTGTTTGGCTGACAGTGGGACTACCCACACTATTCTGCGGAATAGGCAATTGTTTACGGATTTTGTACCTTACAAATCCTCAGTGACAACCATGATTGGTTCATCACCGGTTATACAAGGGCGAGGTATTGCACAATTCTTGTTGCCAAATGGCACAAAGATTCATGTCACTGATGCCTTATACGCGCCAAAGGCCAATCGAATCTTGCTAAGTTTTAAGGATATTCGCGCCAACAGTTTCCAAATCATCGTGAGAATGATAAAAGAGTTTTTGTGTATTACCTCTAATGAATGTGGCCGTAAGCGCATCCTAGAGAAACTTTTGAGTCAAAGTAGTGGTTTATATCTTACTATAGTTTAGATTATTGAATCCTATGCAGTTACTCGCAACTTCTGCGAATCTGACTCATATAAGTTTTGGTATGATCGTCTGGGACATCCTGGACGTGATATGATGATCCGTATTCTTAAAAATTCATACGGTCATCCGTTTTTCAGAGCACAGAGGTGTATGGGAACACACATAGCCACTGAAAATGGTGGCAGTGTCATGAGCACTACTCATGGTCAGGGCTCGGCCTTAATGCCGTCGTAAATGCTGTCACAGCCTTCACAGAATTCTGTGCCGCATGGTTCCACTCCTGATGCCTCTATGACAATCTCCAATGCTCACCGCTCGTTTTGCAAAGCTTGTTTATTAGCAAAGTTGCAGGCACGACCCTCTTTTGTTGTAGACACAAAACAAACCATTCCATTCTTACAGAGGATCCAAGGTGATATTTGTGGACCTATCAAACCACAATGCAGACCATTTTGATACTTTATGGTTCTAGTTGATGCATCGACGCGTTGGTCACACGTCGCTTTGCTATCCACAAGGAATGCTGCATTTGCTAAACTCCTGGCTCAAATTATAAATCTTAGGGCTCACCACCCTGACCATCTGATCAAGTCTATTCGATTACATCAAAATCTTTTGATGATTATTGCATGTCTATTGGGATTGATGTTGAACATCCCGTTCCCATGTTCATTCACATAACGGTCTTGCAGAAGCAACAATCAAGTGATTACAGCTTGTGGCTCGGGCTTTGGTGATGCGCACCAATCTACCCGTCTCTGCATGGGGTTATGCAATTTTACATGCCGCTGTACTTATTCGTTTCAAACCCACCGCCAACCAACCATTTAGTGCGTACCAGTTGGTAACTGGATATGAGCCTGACATTTCACATTTACGCATATTTGGTTGCGCGGTCTATGTGCCTATTACGCCTCCACTGCGTACTAAAATGAGTCCTCAGAGACGATTGGGTATATATGTTGGCTTTGAAGCACCAACGATTGTCCGCTATTTAGAACCTTTGACATAAGATCTCTTTACTACAAGATTTGCAGATTGTCACTTTGATGAGACATACTTCCCGTCGTTAGGGGGAGAAAGGAATGGTAATGTTCCGGTTGAACGATAGGAATTGTCGTGGTCTGTCCCCACTATGTCTCATTATGATCCCCGCACATCTCAGAGCGAGATTGAAGTGCAAAGAATTCTCGATCTTCAGAAAGTTGCAGATTCGATACCTGACTCCTTTACTGATATCCCGAAAGTGACGAGATCAACTATTCCTGCTGCAAACGTTCCTGCAAGGTTGGAAGTCCCGAAAACTGGGCAAGTTAATGCCACACCTGGGCTAGGCACCATCTGCGTACCTGATGCCCATGGTGGAGGGGTGGCTACGGCCTCGGCTCCCACCCGGAAGAGGGGGAGACCAAAGAAAGGTTCAATTGATGTCTTGCCGCGGAAAAAGCAAGACATCAAGGCACAAAATGATCCGCTCATCATCAATACTGTGAATCCATCACATGAGATTGTCTTTGACTATAGGTATGTCCATGAATCGATATTGAAACCTCTGGGGGACGCCTCAGAATCAATGTTGATGTCAGAGAACAAAGAAATCTCGTTAAATTACACAAGTGTGCACGTTCTTATGGATAGGTCTTCCATGTTTATTGATGATGCTTTTGCTTATTCCGTCGCTCAGGAGATTATTGACGACGATGAAATAGAACCTCGCTCTGTTGCAGAATGTCAACGTAGAGCAGATTGGCCGAAATAGAAAGATGCAATCCAGGCTGAACTAGACTCCCTATCGAAAAGACAAGTTTTTGGTCCGGTTGTGCCATGCCCACCAAATGTTAAGCCTGTTGGACATAAATGGGTCTTTGTTCGAAAGCGTAATGAGAAGAATGAAGTCATGCGATATAAAGCTAGACTTGTGGCGCAAGGATTCTCGCAATGCCCTGGTATTGATTATGAGGAGACGTATTCTCCTGTTATGGACGTCATTACTTTCCGCTACTTGGTCAGTTTAGTAGTGTCCGAACAACTGAATATGCAGCTTATGGATGTGGTTACCGCATATCTCTATGGGGATCTTGATATAGATATAGATATATATATATATATATATATATATATATATATATATATATATATATATATGAAAGTGTCTGACGGCCTTTCGTTGCCCAATTCAAGTGACTCTAAACCATGGAGTACTTATGCCATCAGATTGAGGCGTTCACTATATGGATTGAAACAATCCGGACGAATGTGGTATACACGTCTAAGTGATTACTTGATTGGGAAGGGATACAAGAACGATGATTTATGCCCATGCGTGTGTCATAAAAAGAACAAGTTCTAGATTTGCAATTGTAGCAGTCTATGTTGATGATATGAATATCATCAGAAATCTCAATGAGATCAATGAGACGGTTAGCTACTTGAAATCCGAGTTTGAGATGAAAGATCTTGGGAAGACTCGATTTTGCCTAGGCATTGAACTAGAGCATCGAGGGACTGGAATCTTAATACATCAGTCAGCTTATGTCCAAAAGATGCTCAGGCGATTCAATATGGACAAAGCACATCCTCTTGGCACTCCCATGATTACATGAAGGCTGGATATTAAAAAGGATCTGTTCCGTCCGAAAGATGACGATGAAGAGATCCAGGGAGCTGAAACTCCATATCTTAGTGCGATTGGAGCTCTGTTATATTTGGCTCAGTGCACTCGACCAGACATTGCATTCTCTGTGAACTTGTTAGCTAGATTTAGCTCTGCGCCAACGCATCGTCATTGGAATGGTGTTAAGCACATCTTCAGTTATTTGAAGGGTTACATTGACTTAGGCCTGTTCTTTCCCTACAGTGAAAAAAGAGAGCAAAAGATCCTGTCTGGGATCGGTGGATCACAACCCTCGGCCTCCCACCAAGAGACTGTGTCTGACGCTGCCATAGTCGCGGTTCATGCGCATGGTAAACTAGTCCCCTATCCTGAAACACCGAATAATCTGTTAGTTGGATTTGCTGATGCTGGGTGTCTCTCTGACCCACATAAAGGACGTTCCCAAACTGGATATGTATTCACAATTAGGAATACGGCGATATCTTGGAGATCAACCAAGCAAACCCTTGTTGCTACTTCCTCTAATCATGCTGAGATTATTGCACTACATGAAACAGTTAAAGAATGTGTTTGGCTTCGGTCTGTAGTGTCTCATATTCGAGAGTCTAGTGGATTACTATCTACTACGGCTGAACCAACTTGCATCTATTAGGATAATGCGGCTTGCATTGAACAGATGAAGTTATGTTACATTAAGGGTGATAATACTAAACATATCTCGCTGAAATTCTTTTACAATCAGCAACAGCAACAGTTTTTGAATATCCATGTGAACCAGGTGAGTTCTGAGGATAATGTAACAGATTTGTTCACCAAGTCTCTACATAAATCTACATTTGAGAAACATGTGAAGAGCATTGGCATGCGTCGTTTATCTGAACTCAAAGATTGAGTTACCAATCAGGGGGAGTCGTTATGTAGACATCAGGGGGAGTCTACATCACATGTTATCTTCAATTGTAGTTGGTGCGTTGTGCTCTTTTTCCTTTCGTCCAAGTCTTTTGTTTTACCCACGAGGTTTTTATTTTACTTGGCAAGGTTTTTAACGAGGCAACATCTCATGCACTATGTCGTATTAGGCACGCGACACAAGGGGGAGTGTTTAAGGAAACTACTTTCATGTCCTTCTGTTATGTGTCTTGACCTAATCGTTTCCTTATTAGAATAGATTACAGTATTGATAGATGTTCTAGATCCTTCGAGAGACTCTATGTAATGTCTATAAATAGGTATTTCTATCAATAAATGAGTAGACTGTTATTCTCGTTATATGTTCTTCTTCAACAGTAAAATATATTTGTGTTATTTGACGTTGCGGCTCGGTTTGGTACAACAATTTAATTTAACTTACTAATTTTCATGCCAGATATCCATGACGACATTAAGTTAGAATATGGAGATTGTTATTTTTCTCTACTTCAGTAAATTTCATCCTTAAACTCATCAACATGTCCTGATTAAGGTCTCTTCTCGACTTGGTGGCTCTGTTCGCGCATTTGGCAACATAGATTATCTGTTTGACAGCCTTGTCAGTCCTTTAGACAGCGGCGTCGTCCATCTTTTGCTTTCCAATGTTTCAATTTTTTCCCACCCTTTTTTGAATCTGACCTCATGCTTTCTATATGTATATCACCAAACTACAACTAGCAAGCCTCCTTAAAAGTCTTTTCCTTCATCCCCAGATTTGCGTGTCAGTGGTGTCCCAAAGTTGCAAATATATACGTCTTTCGGTCGTTTCTCTTTGGCAATGTTGATTTGCGTTCACTTTGCAACTGAACAAGGATAGTCCACAGAGATAAACCTTGAATCAAGAAAACATTGAAAATTTGGCTGAACGAGTATTAACTAAATAAGACACATTAGTCGAGATAACCTTACAAAAATAAGAGTGAAAATATTATTAAATGAAACACACTGATTGAAGTAACGTATATAAGTTGGCTAGGCCCCAATGACCCTAATTCTACAGCCAAACACACCTTAAAAACGCTATCGTAAAACACGCATAAAATAACTCTTAGCATGAATAACACGAGATACTCCAAATAGATAAGCATTGAGAAATGAGAATCATGAAAAGTATAACGCTTCAAATGGGATAAACGCTATTCAATAAATATGACTATTTAATAAATATGACACATTAGTCGAGATAACATCATTAAAGTAAAACAATTCAAAATGAAATACGGCGGCTAGACACAAATTCAAGCACACTGTTTTGGAAAACATGTTGTTTTAGAACCATCTATTTCAGCTATAAAAAACCTCACACAATATTGTAAAACAACATACTTGCTCAAGTTGAGTGCTTGTAAGGTTTTGCTCTCATAAGAAAGGGTGAAATTGTGATAAATTGTCTAAACACCATGGTAAAGGAGGACATCCAAAAGAGGTCTGAAGCATGATGTATGTGTATGACTTCAATAAATCGAATCAATGATTTACCAGAGGTAAACACGCTTGTAATTTAATCCTTATATTCACACACCATTCACATATACTCCTTTTGTGGTTTTATTCATAAGTGAATGCTTTATATTTATACAGTGTATTTGTGTGTACTTGTATCTTTCCATATGTTTTATGGTGGATCTCGAAGAATTATGATTCAATTCAAAAAGAGTTGGGCATTTTCATTCAAATCCTTTTAGGTAGAAGACTTATTAGTGAAATCTCATTCAAGGGTGTCTACGTAGTATCTGTTCGTAGATAGAGTGAGCGAATTATAGGCTATAAGTTACTTAAGATTCAGACTAAGTTAAAAATGAAAGTTAAATGATAATTCAATATTACATCTTGTTTTGCATTCCTTGACTTCACATTTATGTTATTCCTTTAAGATCATGTCTCATTTGTTCAAGGTTTACTGACGGACACTATTTGTGTGTATTGTAGTGAATTTTCTTGCAACCAAACCGGTAGATTATGACTCCAGCAGATAATACAGGATCATCGCTCAAGTTAGAGTCATCGGAGCCAAGAATGATAGAACCTGCTGCTCATATTCCCAATGTTGGCTCATCTTTAAGCTAAAAGAAGCCCATAGATGTGGCGGCTTCTGAGGTAACTTCAGAAAATGTGCTCCTAAACCTAAAAATGCTATTAGAGTGGGCGAAGAAAAAACAAAGTGCCCCTGTGCCAACTTCTCTTGTTGCGGCTCCTCCGGTGTTAGCTCCCCCTGTGTTTGGTCCTCTTGCGACACCTCTGGTGTCAGCTCATGCGGTCGCTGCGCGCTTCTCTTGTGTTGAATGCTAATTCAGAGTGGGATGTATCAAAGACACTGAGGCTATTCCCGGTGGGGATACCATTTCCCCCCATGATAAATGAAAGAGGTAATTTTTGCATAAATTAGCCAAGGATAGAGATAAGATCTAATTTTTGCATCTCATCGATCTCGATCAAATCATTGTCGAGATATGAATCCTACATTGGGAAAATTAGTTTCAAGCACACTCTTTTGGAAAACAAGCTGTTTTAGAACAATTTACCTCATCTATAAATTAACCTCACACAATATTGTGAAACATCATATTTGCTCTAATGAGTGTTTCGTAAGATTTTGCTCTCATAAAAAAGGGGAAAATTATGATAATTGTCCAAACACAAGAGTTTCGAAGCATGATGTATGTGTATGACTTCAATAAATCGAACCAATGATTTACCATAAATAAAAATGCTTGCAATTTCATCTTTATATTCACACCACGGTGCATAGACAAATTGAAATTTCTTAAACGATGTACCATTCTTATTAATGAGATGACAATGTAGTCTCAAATATGTGTTCCATTCAAAACCATCTAACCCGGCCGATCCCTTACATTACCTAGCTAAACTATCCCCTCTTCCATAGCGCAAGTTACATAGGCTCGTAGCATCTAGATTCAAAACAACCCCTTTGTAACTAAAGACCCCCACTTTTTTTTTTTTTTTGGTTACAACGAAAGACCCCCACTTTAACCATCAAGGCATCAACAATCCTCTTTGTAGGTTTATTTCATTTACGGATGACAATGGGTAGGGTAGGGTAAGGGGATCAAAATACCATACTGATACCTTTTTACATTTTTCATTCCCGTACCCGTCCCCATCCCCATAATTAGATAATGGGGATTCCCCGTATCCGTACCCGTACCATTTGGAGATTACGTTTCCATACCCGCCCCGATCCCCGTTAACAATTATGTGTTAAATTAATTTTTTTTATTTTTTTATATAAAAAAAATGAAATATAGAAGCATGAAATTAAAATAAATACCAAAAATAAATAAGTTTCATGCTTCAATCCAATAAAAATAAATACAAGTCTCACTTAAAAATAACAATGTTGGTAAATTAATGTCTATGCATTCGACAAAAAAATCCATAATGCATGCATGCTTAATGCAACATAACAACTTGTTTATATAACTTTTCCTATAACTTTGCTCATATAAGATTTAGGTTTGGATTTGTTATATATCACTTTAATAAACAATCTTTTTAGTGTAAAATTTCATTAAGAGAATAAAAAAACATAATAAAAAGGAAGTTCCATTAAATATTTATTAAGAGAATCATTTTTTTACATAAATATCTATTTATAAATTTTATATATATAATAAATTATATAATTATATATAATAATATTTTCATCCTTAATGGGTGAGGATGAGGATGAATATCAAAATACCATAGCCGCCCCATATCTGATTTAAGAATCCGAATACAGGGGATACTCATTCCCGTTACCTGTTTATCCCCGTATATTTTTCTCGTTAGGGTCGAATACCCGTGGGTACCTTACCCGCTGGGGATTATTGTCATCCTTAATTTCATTCTTAACACAATTCAACCATTAATAACTAATTTTGTATCCTAAGCTTGCGTCGGCCACAAAATTTTTGCTTCACGAGGAACATGTACTTGGTTGTTGTCTATATACACGTTTGTAAAATATGAAAGTGACACAAAAGGACCCGAGCGACACAAAAGTTGGTATTTGGTAATAGTCACAATACCGAGCTTGCAAAACTGAAGTTGTACCCTTCACCAAATCCAGAAAATATATTGACCTTGTTTCTGGTTCTCTCATCTATTCCAAAACAACTTGAATCCAAATGGAGTTCTACGGCCAGCAAGTGGTTCTGATCACCGGCTGCTCGCAGGGAGGCATCGGCCACGCGCTGGCACGCGCATTCGCCGACGAGGGCTGCCTGGTGGTGGCCACAACCAGGTCTCTGAGCTCCATGGCCGATCTTGAGGACGACCCAAGATTCTTCCTTCAAGAACTGGACGTGGTTTCCGAGGAGAGCGTGAAGCAAGTGGTGTCCACGGTGTTAGAGAAGTACGGTCGAATCGATGTGGTGGTGAACAATGCTGGAGTTCCGTGCGTGGGCCCACTCGCTGAAGTTCCTCTATCTGCTCTGCAAGACACATTTGACACCAACGTTTACGGTACATAAGTACACAACAATCATACTTGTAACTCTTTCAGTATGTTCATTTTTGTCTTCTTCTGTTATTGTTCTTGGGTTGTTGTTTCTGTTTACCTTGAATAGTTTCTGTGATGGAAGACTACAGTTCTAATGGCTCGAGGAGTGTGAGCTTAGCAGTCGGCATATAGCTATAACTGAAATCGAAAATTTGTTGGTACAATGGCCTAGAGAGTTTAATGGCTACAGGTATCATCTTTCTGTAGTTAAGATTCTTAACAACTTTAAGTGGATTAAGAATTCAATCAGCAATCGCATTGCAGAGGTTTTTCTATCGAACTGGATAGTTGGCTTTTGGTTGGTATATCTTTGTCTGCTCTCCAATGCTAGATGTGGAACTGGAGCTTACATGTTCTTCTAGTACCCTCAAGCACATGTGAAGCATCTTATTTAGATGCTTTCCCAAAGTTTTGTCGAGTACATGTATATATGATCCAACTGTTTCATTAATCATGCCACCCACAACATTGTTTTCTTCCTAAGCATATGTGTACTTCTATGCAGGTTCCATGAGGTTGATACAAGCTGTTGTACCTCACATGGCATCGAGAAAACAAGGAAAGATTGTTAATGTTGGAAGTGTTACTGCTTTATCACCTGGACCATGGTCTGGTGCTTACACAGCATCGAAAGCTGCTCTTCAAGCACTTAGTGATTCTTTAAGGTTTGTGCCCTGAGTCACTTTTCTGTTATTTTTCTTGCATAACTATGCTATGTTCAGTCTACTCTTGTCAAATCATTTACAGTAGCCTACCCCTTTCAATCCTTCATGTTAGATGTGTATGTTAATGTCTTATAGATTGGAACTCAAGCCCTTTGCGATTGATGTAATCACTGTTGTACCTGGAGCTATTAAGTCAAACATAGGAAATTCTGGTTTAGCTGGCTACAACAAGATGCCTGAATGGAAATTATACAAACCTTTTGATGCTGCAATCCGTGATAGAGCAACTCGATCACAAGGACCCAGATCAACTCCTTCAGAGGAGTTTGCTAAGAAGACGGTATCTGCTATTCTCAAGAAGAATCCACCAGCTTGGTTCTCCTTTGGTTACCTCTCCACTACTTTTTCAATTATGTATTACATGCCAATCTCTGTTAGGGATTTTGTCATGAGGAAAGTAATGAAGCTCTGAGTTCTTACAGGGTCTGGCATATGTCTTCGATCATCTTTATCAAAGGAAGCATCATTGACAATGTATTAGTGTCTTCGGTCATCTTTATCAAAGGAAGCATCATTCCCATTCACTATGTATTAGCCTATTAGGTAGTGTAAAGTTAAAAGAGAAACTCAGATATTTATGCATCTTGATTCCACGACTGCATATGGAACTACAAAACAAGCTTGGTACAATTTTGGGCGTGCGAGCTAAAATCCATAGCACTAATCTGGGAATTTTAGTAGAATAGAGAATCATATTCCTGAAATTATTTCTGGGTGGCTGTACATCGCTACATCTTTAAGGTTCAAAACAATTATCCTCTTCAATAATGCAGACTGCACTTCCCGGCATATTGAGATGAAAAATGCCTAGAGAAGAGTTCTACCCTTGACTAGGCACAATAGGTAATACTCACAAGTGTTCTATACTCCGTCTATACACTGGATAAGATTCCACACTAATTCTCCAGAACTTGATTTCAGAAAATGATGTGGCTGTTATCCAATGATTAATTTATAAATAATCTTAAAAGAGCAAATGCTGGCTTGAAAAAAGAATAGCCAAAATGCTGAACCCCAAAAAAAAAGTCAACATGATTAAACAAAACTTTGATGATTTTTTCCTGAAAATAGAAGTAAAGCTCACATTGGTTATACTGCCTACCTAAAGTATTCAAATTCACTGAGAATGATGAGGAAGGCTATAATACACCATTCCGGGTGGCTGAAGTGGCCGGAAAGTAGGAGGTTGTTGAATTAAGGGTATTTGTTGCTGCTGAGTAACTGGTGAGGGCTGCTGGTTCATTTGCAAGGGCTGCTGAGACAAAGGCACCATTGGAATTACCATATGCGGTGGGGGTGGTGGCGCTCCTAGAGGCAAAGGTGGGATATTCCCGTAAACATATTGGCCCATGACACCTCCTGAAGGCTGTAAATATTGTTGTGAAGTAGGGTTTTGAAGCATATGAAACTGAGCTTGTGAGGTCGGGACATGATTCTGCTGTTGCGGAACCATTGCTGATTGGTATGAGTGGTTTGGAGGCACAGCGGGCGGCTGTGTTGACATAAAAACAATGGGATCTGAAACTGGTATGGACCTTTCAGGTTTAGACATTGAATCAGTGCCCGAACTCTTTGGCGTGGATGGGAATGAATTGGAAGAGGTGGAAGGCTTGGTCAGGCCAGCAGTCTTTGCCTCTTCAGCAGCAAAAGTAGAAAGAACAGATGTCATAATTAATTGAGAGGAACTAGAAGCAGCAAGCTTGTCTGCAACCAAAGCTGCAATGGCTGCAGCAGACTTCTTAGGTGTTTGTCCTCCTTTGGAATTTGCATCGGCACTTGATGGATTAAATATATAATCTTCATCATTTAGCCGTTTCCGCATGTTGCTGGCTTCTTCTGCCTGTGCTTGTGCCACCTACACTCGGTCAAAATATAATTTAATTAGCAGTTCAGATTCATCCATTACTCAATTCTTAGTAGAAAATATCTAAATGAAACCATATTTGCAAACAAAATAAATAGAAACTTCCATGACAAGACTGACAAACTACTTTGAGGGGATGCCGAAAAATGGACACTTTGATTCACCATAAAAAAAAGGCATCCTATCTACTCAATTCCAAATTTTCTCAGTAGTCAAACATCACAATCATGTCTAGGTAGATTTCACACCACTAATAGTAACATATTTTGATGACAAACTGGATGCTACCTATTGACCGCGGAGGTAACAAAGTATTCTAAATCACAAAAACAAAGTACCACACAGCATCTTCTCTGAAATACTAGGGTAGAATTTTATAACACATGAGAATCCCCCAACTCTTAAAAATCTGACAGGTGAAAGCAGAAAATTGAATACCGTTTTCAAAGATGATTGACATACCTGCATATGAGTTCTAACATTCTCCAGTTCGGATTCCTGAAAAAGATTCCAGAATATCAGCAAAAGTATATAACATGAACCAAAGAAGCACTACATACTTGCTTATATAAAGAAGAATAAAAGAAAAGATGATATGGAGAAGTACCTGTTCCTGCAAAGCTTCTCTTAATTGAGATACAAGTGCTACTCTACTTGCTTCAACTGATTTAAGTTTTTCAAAACACTGCTTCAACACATTTTCTTCATCCTCAAGTTCTTTTGCTAGACTTTTCCGTTTTGGATCCTTTGCTGAAGGCAAAAAGAAAATAGGTTAAGAGACAAGTATGTTGGAAATCACAGCAAGACTTAACTGCCCGTTTGTAAGAGGATGCAACGTAAAATAGCTAAAACGAATTTCCAGTTTAACCACTCTAGTCAAAACAAAGATGTGACTTAACAGAAAGAGAAGTTTATTTACCTGTAGTACAGGCACTGTCAACATCTTTCTCCAACTTCCTTACTTGGTGAACTGCTGACTTGCATTTACTCATCTCGGCATCTTCATTTGGATTTTCACTGATCACCAAGTGAAATGCCGATACAATCTTCTCAGCTGCACCTCCAATGGAAAGTTTCTGATTTCCAAACAACACAGCAAACAAATTCTCTCAAGTAAGTAGGGGAAAAGAAAAGAAAAAAAGAGGACAAAATATGTTTAAGTTGAACGTATGACTTATTTGGGGTAGTCCAAAATAAAAAGAATGAGAAAGTAATAAAATGGTGACCCTTGTTCTCACCGTTCTGATAGAGCGTGAGTCTCTTTTCATAATCCTGACCGAACGCGAGCGCTTTTTGCCACTTAACTCCAATGGTGGAGGCACTTCTTCCCCAAGCATTAGTTCTTTAAGGCTCCGTGTGCGAGACCCAAAAACTCTCCTCTCTTCCCATATCCCAACCTAAGAAATTGGTAAGCAACAGCCACACAAAGTTAAGCCGACTTGAAATGAAATAGTACACCAGCCTGTCAAAGATTCTTATATTTTGGTGCACATGATTCACATATCAATTCTTGGGCGAGTAAAGAGCAGGCAAGAAGAATAATGGAAAAAAAAACACAAGAGAGGATTAAAGGTCAAGTCGCCAGTAGATGTATGACCTGTCTCACATAAGACGGAGGATTGACTTACCAATCTAGAGACAACATTCTTTCCGTGGTCATCGCCTTCCTCATTAATAACTTTAAGCGCTCCTGGAAGAACCTTCCAAAACTCAGTAACAAATTCATTTCCTTTACGCTTGCTGTTCTGCAGGATGTCATTTGCAAGATACAAGAGAGGGACTTTTTGCACCATTTGTGCACTATGGAACTGTTTCTCCCATGTTGTAACAACCAATTCAGCTTTGCTCCGATGAAATATACACCAGTGTGACAAAGCTTTTATAAAGTCAAGGCAACAGGTTCTCAATATAGAAAAGGACATCATTGCTTCAGAGTGGATACACATATATTACTGGAAGACAACTTACACAGCTGAACCTACAATGAAACTTCAAACAAATACTCAAGCAGACTCTACATCAAGCACTCAGCAAACACACAGCAACACGACTTCAAAAAAAATTAAAAATTAGTCTTTGCACTTAGTAACATCACTACATTCTCTTAACTAGTAACATTAATTTCATCTGAAGATTAAATTAATATGCTCAGACAGTGAAACCAACGGGTACTTATCTAACGGTAAAGCCAAGCCCCCACTAACTAGGCGATTCTAAATGATAAACTAACAATGAATTTCGGTAGTTTCCTTTATCAACTTCTATAGCAGCAACTCATATTCAAAATTGAAATCTATGTCAAAAGAGATAAGAAATTGGCATTCTAGCGGGATGAAGAATCACTCAAACACAAAACAACACCATACAAAATCAAAACAACCAATTTGAAAAATTAAGAAGATCAAGCAGCAAGTTAATGCCAATGAGAGCAAATAATATACACAAACAACTTCCCAATTCATCGAAAAAAGGATACTCTCGATACACTGCTGGGTGCTGTTGAGCTTGGAGAGCTTATCTGCAAGTATCTGCTCACTAAATACACTACTCATATCCTATTACCTCACCAATGCCTTATCCCCCACCCCAATCCACCTATCACAAACACCCTAAAACCACACTAAACAGCTTCGATATCGTAAACGCCGAAAGCCCTCTTCATCAATTCAAACAATCCCCACAAATCTTCAAGCTTTAACCCCAAAACCAATCCCCTCCCAGCTCCAATTAGCACAAGGCAGCAACAAAAACACCACTAACAATCCCAATTGAACAAAAGAATCAAACTTTGGCAAGTACTTCCCACCATTACAGAACTTTGTGGCAATCTGTGAGTGAAATTAGAAGAGAGGGAAGAGTTTTGAGAAACCCTAGAAAGGGTTTCTGGGTTAGGCAAAAGAAACGAGAAACGTTTCGATAACGGAAGAGAAAAAGAGTTGTTTGTTAAGTTGAGGCCATTTGGCGCAAAACTAGTTTGAGAGGAACTCACACCGAGTTTGGATGTCCGGTCTAACTAGTCCAGGATGGCCAGAATTAGATCTCCAGAATTGTTTTTTTTTTACCCCTAATTTTGATTTTTCACGATTTATCCTCATACTTTGGACTAATTATAGTTCAACCGTTTGAGTAGGTGAAAATTACTCTATTGAGATAATTTTTGTAGACTATGCAAGTACCATACTGCCTTTAGGCCTCAATAAGAATCATATCCTTACAAAACCTAACATGTTCAATTGTATGCCCAAAATTAGATAATTTGTCAACAACAAAGTTTGCTTCTTTAAAGATATGTTAAAGTTTCGTGAACAAGTAAGGTTTAAGTGAATATATAATTTTTGTTATGTTTTTATTTTGACGATGATATAGTGGTATTGCATAATGATTATAGTAATTGCATTCCTCTTTTGTGTAGGGTGGGAGGAGTGGCTTTTGTTTAGATGAGTGGTATCCAATTTTCTCATCTTCAAGTTTTTAGTGGTAGAGATCAAAAAACTCATAGGGTCTTTGGTTGATATAGTTACACAAACATTTAGTTTGTTGGATATATTAATACTCCATGCTAACACCTCTTCTTATACTTTGGCCAATTATCATTTGTAGGTGAAACCCTTATGTTTGTATATGATCATTATGATGTTATCGATTATGTTTTTGATGTTGTCGATTTAAGTTAGACACTACCAGCTTCTTGTAAATTTACGATTTATTCTTTTTCTAACTAAATCAAGAAATTATTGATTACGATCAGATGTAATATATTAACCTAATAATCCTACTCTGACTCAAAAGATCACAGAAATTTAGTCCTACTTGAGTATTATATTTGTATAGACCATCATCCTCAAGCATCCGTCAAATTAAGGGACCAAAATGCAAATAGGCCGCAATTCAAAATCCAACACAAAACTAATAAAATCCAGGAAAAACAAGTAAAGCGCCTCAGCCGCTCCCGCTCCAGCATTCGAAAACAAAACGAGGGTCGTGAAATCTACGCCAACACGACCGTAAGACTTAAGCTAAGCTCTTTGCGGTTCCCCATTTAAGCCTCCCAAAACCCCAAACCCTTCTTCACTCTCTCTCTCTCTCTCTCTCTCTCTCTCTAGGTTTCGCTCTTCTCCTTCACCACCAACACCAAGCTTCTGTAAGTTCCTTCGCTCTCACACACAACACTGAACTTGGTTCAAATCGTTACTGTCTTGTTCGTCCGAGATTCCTTTAATGACGTTAACCAATTTTCACTGTATTGTTTTTTGACCGCAGTAGCTTATTCTTCTCCAATGTCGAATTTTATGGCGGCGCCCAATCAGAACACCAACCCCAACAAGTCCTTCGAGGTAATTTTTATGTATTTGGTTGGTGAAAAATATATACTTTGTTTGTTGAATTTTGTGTAATTTCGATTCGAATAGGTGGGTGAAGCTCCAAACGACTCCATTTCGAGCCTCAGCTTCAGCCCCAAAGCCAACCACCTCATCGCCACCTCCTGGGACAACCAGGTCTGAATTTAATTGCCTAACCAATTTTAGCTCTTCGATTTGGTTGAATTTCTGTGAATGTTAGGTGCTTTTGTTCAGGTTCGATGCTGGGAGATACAACACAGTGGACAAAATCTTCATAGTGCCCCCAAGGGAATGATCTCGCATGACCATCCGGTACCGCAATTTCTCTATCTTGTATTGTTTGGTCTTATCTCTATGTTACATGGAACTGCTTTGGTTTTTCAGTACTCAAGCATGAATTCTGGTGTCTAGTTAAACTACATTGCGTAAAGGTATTATGGATAGGCACTCTAGTTTAGAATGTGTCAAGTTTAATGTGAATCTCTTTCGTGTGAAAGTACATGATACCATTTATGTGGTAGATGACTAGATGGTGCGTCTTTATTTGTAAAGTTTGCGTTTGGAAAATTGTACATGTTTCCTGCTCCACCACCATAGTATAGTTCATTATGATTTTAGTGATCGTATAAATAGTAATATATGATTATCAATGTAGGCTTTGTGCTCGGCTTGGAAGGATGATGGGGCAACTGTCTTCTCTGGAGGCTGTGACAAGCAAGCTAAGATGTGGTCCTTAGCTACTAACCAAACAATGACAGTTGCTGCGCATGAGGGCCCCATTAAAGAGATGGCTTGGATCTCCGAGTTGCAGCTCTTAGTCACCGGAAGCTTGGACAAGACTCTAAAGTAAGTAATACATAGCAGTCATGCTATAATGTTATGAGCTATCTGAATAACTATATTCCAACAATCCATGTGGTGTTTTATTAGCTAATTCATATAAGGTATGAGTTTGCACCGCCAATTTACAACCGTTTTCTCCTAGATTTTTTCTTTTACCTAATGCTCTCATTCTCTCACACCTCTAACAACTAGATCTCTTCTATTTTTTGAGTGCCTTGTTTTGTTTGTCTACCTTATAACTTTATGTATAAATTATATATCCGTTACCTTTCCTTAAATTTCAGGTTTGTTGGTTTTTTAGTTAACTTTTTTTCTGCATGTCTTCAGGTATTGGGATACCAGGCAACAAAACCCAGTGCACACCCAACAACTTCCAGAACGCTGCTATGCACTATCAGTGAACAAGGATCTATTGGTTGTTGGGACGGCAGATAGAAATATTATTATTTTTAAACTGCAGAACCCCGGGGTAACATTTTATTCTGAGAAATCAGAAAATTATATTTATTTTACCATTCTGATGTTACAAGAATAAACTTGAAAACATGGCCTCTTTACTTCCATGACTTTGTCGGTCCCTGCTTCCAGCAATATATATTTTCTCATTGACTCATTCAATCAGGAAGAAGTTTTGGCATCATGATGAGCCTATTTCAGTATTTTCATTCAATAAGAGTGTGCCTATGTTATATCCTCAGAAGTGGAGTAATCAGACATTTATGTAGACGATTCATATAAATATAAATCAACCACTGATCTCACTGTATTTTTATTTATATCTCAACCACTGTATAACTCTTATCTGTCAATTCGGCGGCCTCTTTGAGGATAAGCTTATAGTTTTTTATTGTTCAAGCTTAATATAAGGTTTCATTTGAATGTTTACCAGTTTTTCATGTTTAATTGCTTTTACTTCCATGTACGTTTTTTGCTGACTTTTTTTTTTTTTTTTTTTTTTTATAAATAATTTTCAATTACAAACAGAATGAGTTCAAGAGAATTGTTTCACCCCTAAAGTTTCAGACAAGGTGTGTTGCTGCATTTCCTGATCAGCAAGGATTCTTAGTAAGTATTAACTCCTCATGTTAGATCTTTCTGTCTCTTCTCCCCTTTGTTATTTCCATATATATTTGTCTCAAAAAATAGTTTTCTCTACAATTATTGCATATGTTGACAAACTGAAATATATCTTTGCATGAAATTGCGAATTGATAATAAAACTTACCATCTCTATTGTTTATAATGTGAGCTTAGTCATTATAACCCTTTCTAGTGGGATGTTTTGGGTCAAATGCTGCCAATGTGACTGGTGCAGAGCTGTAATATTGCCTTCAAATTAAGCATTATATGGGGATTGGTGTTTGGTTGTTTGAAACCTTGTTCTCTTATTCCCATTTGTGCTTTTTGAAGGGGATGGTTTGTGATTTTCCCTTTTTAGTTGATTTTCATGAATCAAGCAAGCAATGTAAGTGTGTTCTTGCATGTGTACTTGAATTATTTGTTCAGATACAGAATTGAACAACAGTTCAATAGTAGTTCAATGAATAGGATCAAGTATTTAGCATGTTCAGCAATCTCTTCAAAACTGCATGCCTGATGCTAAATTGTGATTATAAGCTCTGCTCTCACCGAAACTATAGGAATTGTTCAAAAGAAAGGTCTTTAAACGTATTAGTACTCTAGGGAGGTAGTCAATTTTGCACTAGCTGACTTGTTTGATCGAAAACCTTTGAATTAAATTAAAAATAAGTGATTATTGTGTAAAGTAATTCCTTTAAAAATCCCTAATGGATGTTTTTCTTTCTTAGCCTCTTATCAATCCTAATGCTCCCATCCAAATTTGTATTCTATGTACATAAAAAAATTGCATCAATGCCACAAATCTTTAGAGTTTGACATATAAGTTAATGCATACTGCTTATTTTTCCTTGATAACTATTATCTTTATTGAATAATTAAAAATAATTATTGTGTCCCTGTGTTATGACCAGGTCGGATCTATTGAGGGGAGGGTTGGTGTGCATCATCTGGAGGAGCACCAATCAACTAAAAACTTCACCTTCAAATGCCACAGGGAGGGCAATGAGATATACTCTGTCAACTCTCTGAATTTCCATCCTGTAAGATTTCTACTGCTGTTCCATTGACTTTCATGTATTTTTCAAGACACTTAGTTAGAAGCGTTTTGAAGTACCTATGAACAGCTGGAATTTGTTCTACCTCAGAATCATGACTGAAATGTCACGGTTTCATTTTTTTTAAGTAGTGTGTACATAGGGTCTTTTCTTATGTATTTCAGAAGTTAATTGAACACCGTTTTCATTTTCTCTGTGTTATCATTTTTGATCGTGTTGTGTGCCCTTTGTTTCAGGTGCACCACACATTTGCTACTGCTGGCTCTGATGGTTCTTTCAATTTTTGGGACAAGGACAGCAAACAAAGACTTAAGGTTAATTTTTTATTTTTTTATTTATTTCGTTCGACTTAAGCCTATTGTCTTGGAATATTACTCTCTCTCTCTCTCTCTCTCTCTCTCTCTCCACCATACACACATAATTGAAGTCGGTAGCATTTTGGTCACCTTCTGTAGTTACAGAATATAGGTGTCTAACAGAGGTTTTTCTGGTTTTCAGGCAATGCAAAGGTGCAGTCAGCCTATACCTTGCTGTACATTCAATCAAGATGGTTCCATATATGCATATGCGGTAATCCTCTTTCACGAATCATAAAATTCGGCACAAAGACGCACACTCCAGAGATGTTCCATTATTCATGCATTACATTAAAACTTGTTTCCCATATCGGTGTGCAGGTTTGCTATGATTGGAGCAAGGGTGCAGAAAATCATAATCCTACTACAGCAAAGAATCACATTTTTCTCCATTTGCCACAGGTAATATAACGAGTTGCTTCAAATACTTCTCTTCTTCTCTTCATGCAGGCCTCTAAAACTCATACTTACAATGCTACATGCTTTAATGGTTGCAGGAATCTGAGGTGAAAGCCAAGCCGCGAGTTTCAACTGGAAGAAAGTGAAGGGCAGTCATGCCTGTTCGTATATATTTATCACCTTTCAGTTTCCAATGCGTGATCAAGGCTGATCGAGGTGGTCCCTCTGAGTAGACATTTTGGTAGTAGGGGTCTCTCCTGTGTTATTCTTTGCGAACTCTTATTGATATTATATTTTTTTCAAGGACCTGTGCTTATCATCTTTGTTAAGTTCTGAAGAACTGATTCACTTCTTTGTTGGTGTTCTGAGTACTCATATAGTGTTTCAATAATTTATGAGATGTATCTTAAGGTGCTTTTACGGGATAAATTTTTGAGGGAGAATGCATAAGATGATAAAAAGGACTTTGATTATTACTATACAAAAGCTTAGATAAAAATTGCCAGATCGTTAATCCCTATGTGTGTGAATATTCAGCTTGTAGAAGTACCAATCCATCACAATCAAAGTTTCTAGCAGCATGACATTGTTATCATAACAAGTAGAGTTGTTGGGACTTGATGCATTCCGATGCCAATTAGTAGTTAATAAAGGCTAATGAAAGCAGCTGAATTTGTGCTTTACCACAAGACTACTTAGGTTGGCTCCTAGAACCTGGATATAACTTGTAACATATAGATAAACTGTACCACCAAACACCAAAAGCATATACCAAAGAAACGCCATCCTGGAAATTACATCACCACGCTTCACAAACTAGGGCAGCTCAGATCAAGTTCAATACTTGACTGGCCACGGTAAATTATGGAAAACATCAACATGTCCTACATTCATCAACTTTGGGAAATATTTGTTCAACAGAAGTTACAATCAACCAACTAAAGTGAAGTTTGAACGAAGATACAATGGATCCATAAACCCATTAAGATAGCTCAGTGTTAGGAAATTACTAACACTAAACTTGGCCTCAGGCCCTACAAATAAAGCAGAGAATTCAAAATCAAAAACCATACCACTATCTATCAGTGACCAAACCCATCAGAAAATCTGAAGAGCATGAACTGACATGTACTACTGCTTAGGATTTCTTCCCTGGGCTGCAAGTTTTGCCTCTACTTGTTCTTGGGATAAAGGTAGGTAATAGATCCGAGGGGTTGCTTTAGTTTTTCGGAAGAGATCATCCAAAGTGACGAGCGGAGGATCAACTTTCTCCAACAGAGGAGGTGGGGGTGGCAGAGGAAGCCGCTCTTTTGGGGGAAGGCTAGACAGGGGTGGTGGAGGGGGGAGAGAAGGGGGAGGTGGAAGCTGCTGCTGCAGTTGCTGCCTAGACAGACGAGGTGAAGGCTGATGCTGCGCAGTGGCCGAGATAGCAGGAGCAACAGGAGCACTCACTGGAGTAACAGGAGTCTGAGGATTCTGAACCCGGGTTTGTACTTCCTGAGGATCAACAAAGTCCGCCACTAAGAGGCGCCCTCCATTGGCAGGCCACTGCAAGTTATACACAGCATTCCGTGTCTCCACGGCTTCTTCCACAGATGAATACTGCATCAACACATAAGTTCCCAGAAAATGGATGAGTTTATTTGAAATCAAACATAGAGATTGCCAATTGCATAGCCAGTATGAATTATAAATAATCACAGTCGGTTACATATTCTTTTTACAATAAAAATGAAAGCAGAAGATCTTACAGTAACAAAGCAATGGGTCTTGATCTGGTCCATCCAGAAATCAGTAACCTTCCCAGTTTTCCCAAGAAGTTCATGCACAGCTTTAAGGGTGAAAGGCCGCAAAAAATGATCAATCTTTAAGGAATTAGTTGGCGGTTTCTGTGATGGAGGAACTGCAACAACAGATGTAAGGATTCTAAACTTGTGCTGCTGAAAATTTTCAAATTCAAGGAAATTCAAGGAAAAGATAAAAGACTCACCAACACGTTCCTTAGGAGTATCCTCACTCATTGTAGAGTTTGATCTCGAAAAGTTGCGCTTCAGAATGGGGGTTTGAGAAGTATCTTTGGGTGTGGTGGTGGGTGTTTGAATAGAGTTTTGTGGCTCTGGAACTTTCAAACTTTCAGAGTTCCACCTGCGCCTCTTTACAGCAGGCTCATTGGTTGCAACTGCTGCTTTATCTATAGGAAAGGATAAACGAAAATTATCAGGAATGAAAACAAGAGGAGCTTAAAAATTAATAGGAAAGGAAAAGGACTCTCGAATAAAAATGCCTGTGAATTGATGTAGAAAGAAAGTAGATACAGTGCAAGACAAAAAGCCTAAGAAAGAGCCTCAATTTCTATACACTGACTAGTAGCCTATGGCTCTTAAAATACAGTACCAACGAATTCCTTCCTAAATAAAATAATAACAAATATTCCAATTTTTCAGAAAACATTAACCAAAATATATGAAGAGCACTACATGTCTCAAAGTATCTCTATGCACTCCAATATACTACTTAACAAGGAAAACCGAAAAATTAAATTAGCGTTCAGAGAATACCACAAATGCAAGGCATCTAATTGAATTAATTTTAGTACCACAAATACAAGATACTAGTCTTATTTGATTTAATTTTAGTACTTATGCGTTGCATGCATATATAAGATAGCAGATATAAGAAGAATTTAAAGAAAAGATGTAACATATGGGTTGAATTATAACTAATCAACAAACTCAGTTGCAACTCACCATTAAGCTTTCTTTTCTCAGCAGGAAGAGCTGGATGATTCTTGTTATCATCACTTGTATCCACTTTATCAGAGGACATATCATCTCCCACAACATCAACATGACTATCCTCCATTGCAGTAGGAACTTCAGTTTTCTCAGCCTTATCTCCCACATAATCAGAACTATACTTCGAATCAAATTGTTTATTGTCCAGCACATCCTCATCCATAGAATCATCTCCAGAACTTCTCTCTAAATTTAATTTTTCCGAGTACCCCACATCCGCACTATCATTTTTCTTGCTAATGTCTGCATTAGTATCATAGTTGTCATCTCTCTCTCTAACAGATGCCTTGCTCTCAGGTGGCTCTTCAACATCCATTGGATGTGAATCACCATTGACTGGGACAACATCACTGGATGATGGTTCCACCATCTCCGGCTTACCATCTAATTCTAATTTGACATGATCAGCAATTATATTATCCTTTAGTTCAGTGTTTTCATTAATTGACACACTATCAGTAGAAATATAATCGTATTTTACTTCAGACCCTAAAACAGTGCTGACCTCAGATACCTGGTAGTTTAGGGCAGAAGAGTCGAGCATGGCATCCTTGGGTGTAGCATCTAAACTCTCACTTTCCAGCTGGGGCTTTGGATCAACATTCTCCAACTGGGGCTTTGAATCCAGACTCTCCAGCAGGGGCTCTGGATCCTCATTCTCCAGCTGGGGCTTTGGATCCTCATTTATCTTCTTAGCTTCAGTGTTCTGTGAACCTAAATCTAAATATGCTACCACATTCTCAGTGACCGTGACAGTTGTTTCAACAGTAGTGGATTGCACAATCAACTCCTCTCCAACAATGGCAGCATCCTGTTTATCCACAAGAACATAATCCTCTTCGAAATTGCCTTGATCCAATGCTTCTGCACTGCCATCAATGACAGTATTTTTGGCCTTTTCCTGCCCATCAATGAAGCCTGTACTTGTTTTAGCATCCCCTCCATGTGGCTCTCCATCAACATTAAAACCATTATCCACTTTCTCATCATTACTCTCTATAATATTCTCAGCATTTTCCCGTTCAATCTTCTCGGCATTTTCCCTTTGAAGCCTCTCGGCATTTTCCCTTTGAAGCCTCTCGGCATTTTCCCTTTGAAGCCTCTTGGCATTTTCCCTTTCGAGCCTCTCGGCATTTTCCCTTTCGAGCCTCTCTGTGTTTTCCCTTTCGAGCCTCACTGTGTTTTCCTGTTCAAGCCTCTCGGCAGCTTCCCTGTCAACTCGAATCGCCTCATCCAAACGTTTTATCAAATCTTCCTTCAAACCCTTGGTTGTCAATTTGCGCCTCTTAAGCTCTTCTTTCAACTCTGTAACCTTCCACTGATCAATTGTTCGATTGTCAAGTTTTGGATATGATGATGACATATTGTCCCACAGAAACTCACCTTCAACCCTGATTAATGAAAAAAATCAATTATGCTATCAAAACCAGCAACAACAAGAATAATTAAAATTAAAAAAAAAGGTCCTTAGAGGTGCATAAAACCAGGAAGAACAGAAAAAAAGCGACCAGATGCAAAAAGAGTTTGAAGAAAAGACATGCACAAGTCTGTAGCTCTTGAAAAAAATTGTATACAGTTTATGTTAATATTAGACAAAATAATCATCTCTTCTCCAATAAATTGATAAAAAACTGGAACTTAGAAAAATATAAGGGCAATAATAAAACCATGAATTCAAAACAAAAATACAGAAAATTGGCAACGAAATCAAAACAAATCCCTTTTACCACAGCAAGTTGACATATTCACTGAACATTATCCAAAAAACCCACAAAAGCATATAACCAAAACCCTAATTCACACATTGCATTACAAATTCACATTCCAAATTCAAATTCCCAGCAGAGAAAGGATTAAGCAAGCAAGACTCACAGTAATGTAGGGATTTCGCAGCGTCGTCTTCGATGAATGACCACAGAGAAAAAAGGGGGTAGATGTGTTCAAAATTGAAAACCCTAATTTGACAAGACAAAACCCACCATTAGAGAAGCAGCAGCATCAACAAAAACCCAGAATGAATATGATCACAAAATCCTAATTAGAGCTCCCAAAACCCAGAACTCGCTGAATTTAATCGTCTCCCTGAAAACAAAAAAACGCAAAAACAAAAAAAAAAACAGAAAATTGTGAAAAACAATGAGAGAGAGGCAAAGCGGAAACGAAGAAAATCAAATTGGTTGTGTTTTTCTGGGTTTGAAATTCGTTTCCTGTAAGAAATTTTGGGGATTGATTTCTAGGGTTTCGATTTTTTATTTTGAGATTTTAGAGTTTGTGAGAGAGGATGAGAGAAGCAGAGAGAGGAGAGGTTTCCTCTTAAAATACGACTCTATTTTTGCTCCGTGTTTCCCAAACTGCCCTCGCATACGTGGCGGTCGGGCGGGGTCTGATTGGTGGGTGGATGTGGTTTGGGTCCTGGGTCGGGTCAGTACCAGGCCCATTAGGAAAACCTGAATCCTATAAAACCCCTGATTTCAGCTTCTCTTTTTCTGATTCTTCGTCGGGAAACGTAATCGATTGAAGGAAGCGACGCAGTTTAGCCACCGTAAGTGAGTTTTAATTTTATTTTTCTGAATTTATTCAATTATTATGAATCAATTTGTTCATCGTTTCTTTAGTTTCTGTGAATTTTTTGATCTGGGAATTTCGATTGGGTATTGTGTTTGGTGAAATTCGTGTTCGAAAGTTGAGACCCAGAAAAGTTTAGTTGAATTTGGAACTACCCACATTAACAAGTTGGAAAATTGGGTTGGTTTGGATAAAGGGGTTGAAACCCTAGTCTTATTGGGTTGGTTTCTCCTGCTGTTTTGCTTTATAATCAGTTGAAGTTATGACGGGGATTAGAATTATGATACTTGAAAAAAAAAGCTGTTTTGAATTGTGGATATGAGATACCCGCTATGTAAGATTAGGATGCTAGATTGGTTTAGTAATGCAACTCCGGGGCTTTCATGATAGTTTTCTTAGAAGTGCATGAGTTTAGAATATGTGAGTAGTTGATGGCAGAAGGGAAAATAAAGGCCAAGTCGACGGAGTTGTTAGGTTATGATGTTAAATAGTGGCTTGGATGTCTGAGAATGGGGTTGGAGTGAACATATGAGTTCAAGCTCCTAGTATTAGGTTGATTTTACGATGTTTGGTATTAGTATAATCTTGCCCAAGTCAATTTTGCTTATAGCTTAAGGTGTTCTTATCTAGGTTCTTTCAGTCCTGTGTGCATCCTAGTCTTGCTAACCGCTTTTCAGTTAATTTTAGTACTATTCTTCGGTGCTTTCTGTTGTTGGTGGCTTTGTTCCTGTTTGTCTTGTGTTTTGAGATACAGTAATTTGAGCTATTAATATTTGCAGCAACTAGTGTAGTAATACACTACAAATTCGTTTACAGTGTAATGAGTTTAGCTCAATTGGAGTAGAGTTTCCACTCAAAAGTTTGATGTGGAAGTTGCTTTATAGTTTTATATATTTTAAAAGGTTACTTTACCCTAACTATTGCTTTTGTGGGTTGAAACTTGGATGCAGGGCCTCCTACTGCTACTTATTGGACTCACTGCGCAAGAAGGAAGAAGAAAAAATGAGCAAGTATGGATTGAACCTAAGGCCACAGCAGAAGAAGCAGCCCACTAGGCCTCCTCTTCCTAGACCTGTCGGTTTTGGTGATGATGACGACAATGACGTTGAGAGAGAAATTTCTCGACATGCTAACAAGAACAAGTCACTCAGGGATATTGAGGAGCAGCAGAGGAAAGCACTGGAGCAGGACCCATCAGTATTTGACTATGATGGAGTTTATGATGATATGAAACAGAAAGCCATACAACCTCGTGCACAAGAACAACAAGTAAGAAAGCCGAGATATATTCAGCATTTAATGAAAAAAGCAGAAGAACGAAATCGTGAACATGAGATAGCATACGAAAGAAAGCTTGCAAAAGAGAGGAGTCAAGAAGACGACCTGTATGCGGATAAGGATAAATTTGTCACAAAGGCTTACAAAAAGAAACTTGCAGAGCAGGCAAAATGGATGGAGGAAGAACGACTTCGTGAACTTAAGGAGGAGAAAGATGATGTTACTAAGAAGAAAGATTTGAGTGAATTTTATTTCAACCTTGACAAAAATGTTGCGCTTGGTGCAGAAGATACAAAGTCGAGGAAAGAGAAGCAGGCTAAATTAGTGAAGCTAGAGAATCCAGCTGAAGTGATCGAGCCAGAGAAACAGGTCGGATTAAGGAAGCCGGTAAAACTTGAAGAGGAAGAAATCGCTGGAGCACCAAGGCCATTGGATTCTCCAAGGGTGAGGGAGGGGGATGAGGGTGAAGATACAACTATGTCTGAAACTGTTGAACCCTCGGAGGAGAAGCCAGCTTCACAAACATCAGCTGAGGAAAAATTGTCAACTGAAGAGCCGCCAGCAGATCAACCAAAGGCTAATCATCATAAAAGAGGTGAAGATGCGGTGGTTGCTGCGAAGGAGCGCTTTTTAGCTCGAAAGAGAGCAAAAGAACAACAGAAGTACTATGAAAACTAATATAGTTATCCCCGTTGTTCAATCTATTTGGTTTTGTTATTGTCCTAGCATATACTAGTCGTGATATTCAGTATTCTTGTGCTTGTGTTTTCCAGTTATCATCATTTTACTGGACCATGCTGGACAGTGTAAGATGATTTTGTCTCACGTTATTCATAGTTGATAAGCTTGGATAGGAACATAAGTGAATGTGCGAGAAGGATTAAAGAATCATCTTTGGTACTATCATAAATTTAACAAGTGAAACTTTCATTAAAACCAGTAAAGAAAAAGCTTTGTCTTATATCATATACCATTCAACTGTTTAGGAGGGAGTAAGAACTGTTTGCTTTACAAAACCTCCCCATCAAATAAGAACTGTTTGCTGGCCAATGTACTTTTCGCTAAGTTTCAGTTTATAGAGCTGAAGTGCACCTGCAGCAGAGTATATGTGCAATAAAAGCTAATCGTGGAGATTTTAACATAACAATTCGGAATATTACAATTGCATCCAATACAAATAGTGCTAGCACCCTTTTCTTAAAGGAATTGTATTTGAGCACAATCTGATCCCAGCACTATAATTCTTTATGTTTGTGGTTTAATTTCTTTTTTATAAAACATGTTTGTGGTTTATTTACATATGGACTTAAGCATTTGATATTGTTAAGAATTTTTACAGATTAACATGTTATCCATCTCTTACTCGATAATCATCCAAAATCCAAGAAACAGTTTCGATAACAGCAGACCACTTCAGTTGGACATCTGAGATAGCTAGCAAGTAGCAATTCTTCCTCTACATGTCTATATACACACCCCAAAACTTCATATTCCTTCAAATCTTGCATGTTGTTTACAGGAGATAAAGATGAATACAAGAGGGGCATCTGTGCTTCTCTTCCTTGCATGTGCATTCCTATGCTTGGCTGCTTCTGTTGCTACTGCTGCGGATCCTCCGAAGCAGCAATCGCCTCCCAAGGCATCAGAGCCTCCAATGCAACCTCCTCCTAATGCTGCAGAGTCTCCCAATCAACCTCCTCCTACAGCAGCAGAGTCTCCCATGCAACATCCTAAGACACCAGAGCCTCCAAAGCTAAAGGGTCGCGCTAAGTTGTGCAAGTGTATTGATGCTTTCCACAGTGCAAAGGGGACTTGTCTGAAGGAGATTTATGCATCTTATTGGCATCACAGACTCAATATTGGAGAAGATTGCTGCAAGGCTATTAGGGAAGCTGATGATCATTGCGCCGAGACCATTTTCAGTCACTTCAAGAACCCTACTTATGTTCGATTGTTGAAGGAGTATTGCTCAATCAAACAATGATAACAAACATTGAAAGAGGATAGGAATGTTAGTCCGAGATTAGCTAGTTAGGCTTCTTTTGGTTTATTGGTATAGTGAAAGTTAGCGTCATTTTCTTTTTTCTTCATGGTGATTCAATATGTTTCCTTAGTGAGTTGTTTATGGTATGATATCCATTGCTTCATAACTTAACTCTACTCTCAACTTCATTCGTAACTCAAAATATTCGTTCATTCTGCAACTTAGATAATTGTCTTAGATATTACCATAACGGCATAACCCATCTGGCACCAACATATTCTTTTCTTTAGTTTCTTAAGAATTAGGGTAGTTTCTTGGTGCTCAACTACTCATCAGTTCATCATCAACAAGTGAAGGAAATAGTTCTTGTTGGAGGTCAGGCCTCGAAAACCAGATTCTTTTCATAACCCTAAACCATATTCTTTTCTTTAGTTTCTTTATTTTCAAGGCCTGACCTCCAACAAGAACTATTTCCTTCACTTGTTGATGATGAACTGATGAGTAGTTGAGCACCAAGACAGCAACGGGTAAAGAGTGATAAGAGTAAATCCAGAAGACTATAGAAAAGGATTGGAAAACCATAGCCTGAAGATGGAACATGATGACTTCAAAAAGTCGAATACAAGATCTAGACCACAAGACATAAACTAAGAGAGTGGACATATATCCAGTTGTAGATTTCCATGTATGACTATCAAAACCCCAGCCAAGGGAGAACCGTTTTTCACATTTACATCACCAGTACATGAGTAAAATGTGCTGACAGATGCTTATTTACTGTACTGTAGTATTCTTTACCCAGACCTTTTACTTCCCGTATACAAATTATAAACAATAACTATATTTCCATGACTCTCTTTGTACTGTTTTCGACATAAATCCATGACTTCAATCAACTGAAAACTAAAGAAAAATGACAGAGATTGTTCTACAACGAAAACTAGCTTACAAGTTCAGCTAGGTAACTTCTCACCAACATCATTGTTGTGCAGACAATGACTTCATTTTATCTATAAGGCTCTTCAGACAACATCAATTACATTCATTCATGGTTCTAAA
The DNA here is from genome assembly GCA_009720345.1 of Fragaria iinumae. Taxonomy (NCBI): domain Eukaryota; kingdom Viridiplantae; phylum Streptophyta; class Magnoliopsida; order Rosales; family Rosaceae; genus Fragaria; species Fragaria iinumae. Next base: position 14,186,964 of record CM019117.1, on the reverse strand, counting down.
TACTCGTCAAGATATATATACTATAATGATCTCCAGCTACACATATGGTTCTGTAAATACTGATATCATTTATAATATATTGAAGACAAGAATCGAACTGTATAGCTGGTGATAGTTCGAGATTGTAGTACAGGTTGTACTTACCTAGTTTGTATATGAATCTTGTGTAATCCCTAATTACTAGGGATAGACTTCGTAGTCAAAGCCGGGTAGGAAGCCTTAATAGCCTAGGGTTTGGTCCTTATATAAACTGTAACATAGCCTCTGTATTAATCAATTGAATAGAATTGCTCTCTATCAACTTCCAATTTCTTTATGGTATCAGTAGCAAGTTTTGATCCTAGACCTAAACACTAACCCACCCAGACCTAAATCGATCTCATGGCAGGCGGTGCAGCAGCCAATGCGAAGGACACCAAGTCCAACTCCTCATCCACAACAACCGCACCATGGGAGAACTCCAATCATGCTCTCTACCTGCACCATTCGGATCAACCCGCAGCTGTTCTTGTTACACAGCCTTTGATGGAGGACAACTTCTCTGAATGGACACAATCAATGAGCATGGCACTCAAGATCAAGAACAAAATTGGTTTTGTTCTTGGAACACAAGTCAAACCCACTGTTAACCTCGAAGAACAACAACAATAGGAGCGTTGTGACACACTCGTCAAGACATGGCTTATAGCTTCCATGTCAAAACCAATTTCTAGCGGTGTCAAGAACTGCAAAACCTCTCAAGATGTGTGGCTTGACCTTCAAGAAAGATTTGGCCAAACCAACACTGTTCAACTCTTTAACATTGAGAATGCAATCCATGCTTGTTCTCAAAGCTCGGACACCGTGACCACATTCTTCACCAAACTCAAGAGCTTGTGGGATGAAAGAGACACCATATGTGATATGCAAGCTTGTGCTTGTGGTGAAGGAGTCAAGGTTGGAGAGTATATCAATATTCTTAAGACTATGCAGTTTCTCATGGGACTCAACGAAAGCTACGACACTCTTCGAAGTAACGTAGTTTCAATTGATCCCTTGCCTAGTGTTAACAGAGTGTATTCGATGGCTCTCCGTCATGAGAAACAAGCAGCGGCTGCTGGCAACAACAAAGCTCTTTCACAACCTGAGTCTGCGGCTTTTTCAGTCAAAGGGGAGACTGCCTCTTCTTCTCGAGGCAGTGAGCAACCAGGAAACCGCAAGGGAAGATGGTGTGAAAAGTGTCATAAGAATAACCATTCCACCGAACGGTGTCAGCGAGATGTAAAGTCCACTTTTTACGGCTGGAAAGGACATGATGCAGACCGGTGTCGTAGGAGGAAAGCAACGGAAGAAGCCGGCCACTCTCGGTCGAACAACCTTACTGCTAGTTTTGACAATTCTGGCATGATCCCATTTCCGTTCTCAAAGGAAGTGTGTGAGCAGCTTATTGATCTTTTGAACAAAAACAAAGCAGGAACGGTCAACCAAGTCGGTAATCCTTCTCCTTATGATGAGTTGTCAGGTAAAGCATTCCAAGTTTCTCAGGGTAACCAAAACAGTGTTTGGATATTCGATAGTGGTGCTAGTGATCATATAATTTGTAATCCTAGCCTATTCACAAACACATATCCAACCCAAAGCCGATATGTCAGACTTCCCAATGGGAACGTCACTCGAGTCTCACAAGTTGGAACAGTTGTCTTTCCTTCCCAGTTCACATTACACAATGATCTTTGTGTTCCTTCCTTTTATCTCAACTTAATTTCTGTGAGCAAGCTTGCCTATGATTCATTCTGTGTCACTGTGTTCCTTAAACATATTTGTTTTGTATAGGACCTACGCTCGGGGAAGATGATTGGGATAGGAACTGAGAAGGAAGGACTATACTGCCTCAACCAAGCTCAGCATGTCACATGTAATTCTGTTGATAGTCATTCTTCAAACCTATGGCATCAACATTTGGGTCATCCATCTTCTAGGGTTTTACCTTTGTTTCCATTTATTTCCCGTAAGACTTATGATACAAATAACTGTTCCATTTGCCCTTTGGCCAAGCAAACTCGAAATTCCTTTTCGTTAAGTACAATCTCTAGTAAAGCAGCTTTTGATTTGATTCATGTCGATATTTGGGAAGGATATCATGAACCTTCAATTACAGGAGCCAAATATTTCTTGACTATCGTTGATGATTTTACTCGATGTGTTTGGGTTTATCTCATGGTTCAAAAGTTTGAAGCTCGAAATCACCAATTCAGTTTCATTCATCTTGTCAAAAATCAGTTTGATACAAGAATCAAAATTGTCCGAAGTGACAATGGCCCTGAATTTAAACTTACAGATTTTTATTCTTCTAAGGGCATTGTTCATCAAACTAGTTGTGTCAATACACCTCAACAAAATGGTGTTGTTGAACGTAAACATCGACATCTTCTCAATATGGCTAGAGCTTTATTATTTCAAGCTAATTTGCCTAAGTCTTTTTGGGGTGATGCTATTCTTACTTCCGCATATTTAATTAATCGTACTCCTACACCTCTTCTTCAAAATAAAAGTCCCTTCGAGAAACTTTTCCATAAGGCACCAAACTATGATCACCTTAAAGTCTTTGGGTGCCTTTGTTTCGCCTCAACCCATCCTGCCAAACCAACAAAGTTTGATCCACAAGCTACAAAATGCATGTTCATTGGTTATCCTCAAGGAAAAAAGGGTTACAAAGCTTTTGATTTAGACACCGAACATGTCTTTGTTTCTCGAGATGTCCTCTTCTATGAAGATACCTTTCCCTATCTAGCTACCAATCCCGAAACAGTTGGCCTGACCTCACCCAGACAGTGGGGTTTCCGTCACAAGTCCTCCTTGCACTAGGGTTTTGATCGAAGAAGAGAATCCCACTTCATCTAGGGTTTTGACTGAACAAGGGAATCCTAGCTCTAATAGGATTTCTCTAGCGGATAATACCGCCCATGATGTTGGTAATAACACACCGCATCCATCTCCTCTTCCCATTCCAACAGAAACCATCGACCAAGCAGACCCCATACAAACCTTAGCTCTCATCCCTTCTCAAACCCTGCTTAATCAAGCTGCGCCTTCTTCCCCTCCTCCTCGTTGTTTCTCTCGTCCAACTAAACCTCCGGTCTTCCTGCATGACTATCACGCTGAGGCTGCGCTTCCTTCTCGTTCCGTTCCTTCATCGTCTCCGAGTTCAGGTACAACTCATTCCCTTTCTAATGTCTTGTCTTATACTCGTCTGTCTCCTTCACATAAAGCTTTTATAGTTAACCTCACGCTCCAAAAGGAGCCCTCTACTTATGCACAGGCTGTTCAACATCAGGCATGGCGTGATGCCATGTGAAAGGAGATTGATGCATTGCAACAAAATCGGACATGGAGCCTTGTTTCTTTACCTTCCAACAAACGTCCGATTGGTTGCAAATGGGTTTACAAAATCAAACTCAAGTCGGATGGTACTGTTGAACGCTACAAGGCCAGACTCGTTGCCAAAGGTTATAGCCAAGTTGAAGGTGTGGATTACAGGGAAACCTTTGCTCCTGTGGCCAAGCTCACTACAGTCCGTGTCCTCCTTAGCTTGGCAGCTTTGCGTGGTTGGCATCTTCATCAATTGGATGTCAACAACGCTTTCTTGAATGGAGATCTCAATGAAGAAGTTTACATGCAATTACCTTCTGGTTTTGGATGAAAAGGGGAGAATCGAGTGTGCAGGTTACACAAAAGTCTGTATGGATTTAAGCAAGCCTCTCGACAATGGTTCATCAAACTTTCTCTAGCACTCAAGAGGGCTGGTTTTACTCAAAGCTGGTCAGACTACTCATTGTTCGTCCGCAACCATTCAGGCAAGTTCACAGTATTACTTGTGTATGTGGATGATATCATATTAGTAGGAAACAGTTTGGCAGAAATTACATCAACAAAGGAAGCTCTTGCAAGGCAAATCAAGCTCAAAGATCTCGGCAAACTTAAGTACTTTCTTGGAATTGAAGTAGCTCGGTCAAGACAAGGCAAAGCTCTTTCACAAAGAAAGTATGCGCTAGAGATACTAGAAGATACAAGGTTCTTAGCTTCTTAGCCATTAAGATTTCCAGTTGATCAGAATCTATCTCTCACGGAGGCAGGAGGAGAGTTATTAATTGATCCTTCACAATACCGAAGGCTCATTGAGAGGATGATTTATCTCACTATCACAAGGCCGGACCTAGTTTATGTTGTTCATGTATTAAGTCAGTTTATGCACAAGCCGACACATTTGCACCTCAATGCCGCACATCAAGTACTCAGATACATCAAAAACGGCGTTTTGTGATGCTGATTGGGCACGTTGCAAAGACACAAGGAGATCCATAACAAGTTATTGTGTAAAGTTGGGAGAAACAGCAATTTCATGGAGGACAAAGAAGCAAAGTACGGTTTCCCGTTCAAGTGCAGAAGCCGAGTACAGATCGATGGCATCTACATGTTGTGAAATCACGTGGCTTCGAAACATACTAAGGGATTTAAATGTCAAGCAAATGCGGGCAACAAAGTTGTTTTGTGACAATCAAGCCGCTCTACACATTGCCAACAATCCGGTGTTTCATGAAAGAACAAAGCACATTGAAATAAATTGTCATGTGGTGCGAGAAAAGATGCAGCAAGGAGTGATCAAGATTGCGCATATTGGTACAAAACAACAACCAGCAGATTTATTCACAAAGCCTTTAAGTTCGATTCAATTCGAGTTGTTACTTGGCAAGTTAGGTGTTATTAACATACACTCAAACTTGAAGGGGAGTATTGAAAACAAGAATCGAATTATATAGTTGGTGATAGTTTGAGATTGTAGTACATGTTCTACTTACCTAGTTTGTATATGAATCTTGTGTAATCCCTAATTACTAGGGATAGACTTTGTAGTCAAGGCCGGGTAAGAAGCCTTAATAGCCTAGGGTTTGGTCCTTATATAAATTGTAACATAACCTCTGGATTAATCAATTGAATAGAATTGCTCTCTATCAACTTCCAGTTTCTTTATAATAGAAAGAAACTCTAGACAAAAGAAAAATATACCAGATACATAACATAAATGTCATGTTTGAGATTTACTTGTATATTTGCGGGTAAATGATCTGATATGCCCTTGATACTTATTAGATTTGAACATACATTCTTACCTAATGATTAGGAATACCCTCAAATAAGTGGGATGAGAGTTAACAATGCTCTTTCTGCAACAAAAATATATAAAAACAAACCAAGTCAGTTTTTCATCCTTAAGTCACTAATAGTAGTATTTTTATAAGAACACAGGACTTCTAAAAGTAGAATCTCAGCAAAGAAATACACAACCAAATCATAGTGGTTGCTGTCAACACTAATCCCTTGGACTTAAAACCTTCTTGCATACAAACTCCAATAACAAAAAACACATCGACTTGAGATAACATACATTGTTTTTTCAGTGTTTCACACAAAGTGGAGAACTACAGAGCAACTTTGACCCTACTTTGCAAACCATTAAAAACTAGCTCTATACCAAACTACTTACACTGAAGAGGAAATTAAGACATTACAGTACTATTTTGCTTTATATTCATAAAATAGGCTAGCACCAACTTTGCTTTATATCTGCAATGTCATATACTATCTGAAATCATACATTCCTGTTTATGACAAACAACAAACATAGGCGCACCCTAACCCAAAAAGAAATACATGGCCGCAAGCTCACGAATGCGATGGACAGCAGGAGCCAAAGACAGAGATGCAGACATAAAATCTGAGGTTTTCTGATTTGTTAAGTATGTTCTACCTTTCTGTCATGACAAACAACATACATAGGCGCACCCTGACCCAAAAAGAAATACATGGCCGCAAGCTCACAAATGCGCTGGACTGCAGGAGTCAATGGAAAATAAGAAAGACAGAGATGCAGACATAAAATCTGAGGTTTTCTGATTTGTTTAGTGTGTCCTAGGATGAAGGAGATAATTTATGTGAAAGATACAGTCTGAGTTCTGCAGCTAATCTCAATTGAATGGAACTGGATTAGCCAAGAAATGAGTCTTGTGGATTATCCAATAAAACGTAACACGGTTAACTTCCTTTCAACTTGTAGATACAGTGTTGTATCTGCTGACTTATTTATTTATTTATTTTGATGATGGACATAGTATTGAGGTAATTCAGAAATAGGTAGCATTAATTAAGGACATGTACATTCCCTATAGCTAGCTTTACTAATTGTACACATTCTCCAGATGCTGTTTTCAAATACAATGAAGCTTGGTTAAATTTTGCTGGATTTCAACTAGTAATGAACACCAGGGAAAACAAGCTCCACAGATCAAACCTTAGGAATCTACACAGTCCCAAATGCTAAGGTTATGTAGCTAAATGTTTTGGAAAATTCGTCTGCTAATTTGGTTATCACAATTAGTAATATCTGACAACTTAGAAAGAAGCACTGTAATTAGTTAATAGAACTTTGTAATGGAAAGCAGAATTTGATTACGACAAACCACGAATGACTACTAATCCAGAAGGAACCAATGTAATAATTAGATAGGTATATTTCTAATAGATGGCGATGATATAGGAAAATTCTAGTATACCATATGGGCCATACAAAAACCCACATAACTTATTTATTTATACCATATGGAAAATTCTAGTATACATCTTCAAAAGCCCACATGAGTCATACAATTAGACACATTTGCAATAGGCATGTCATACCATATGGTATGAGAGACAAACCCAATAACATATTACATGTGGAGAGAATTCATTCTCACAAACAAACAAAAATCTCCATGAAAGGGAAAGTTTGATCCTCTCCCATACCATATGGGTTTGTCTCTCATACCATATGGTATGACATGCCTATTACAAATGTGTCTAATTGTATGACTCATGTGGGCTTTTGAAGGGGTAATGGTCATTACATGATTATTTAGTTACTTTTTCAATCAATGATAGCTACACATTTTGTGATGCATGCTATACCATATGGTATACTAGAATTTTCCCCAATATATATGAAGATTACGACTTCGAAAAAGTTCCTTATTAGCTAACTCAACGGATATCCTAAAGGTCTGATTCCTCAGATTATAAGATATGACCATACCAGGGATGTCCAACGAAAGATGAATTGAAGAACCGTCAACCTCATCACCTGTTCCTTGAATGATCTCCTCCGCTTGAGAAAGGCACAAGACACGAATCCATTCCTGTCCGGAAAGAGCTGCGACTAGCGGATTAAGATCAACACTATACTTAACAAACCAGCCAGAGTAGTCCCTCTCCATCTCCATGAGATCAAATTGGGTCATACAATGCTTATAAATCTCAATCTTGTACAAAGACCCACCGCACTCCCCAAAGTATCTCTGATTCAATTTCGGCCACGTTGCTGGACGCTCACCCTCCATCCGGATGCTCTTGACCACCGAGGAGACAGGGCTGACAGCCGAAGCGACAAGCAAACGCTCTTGGCTTATCTCAAAGTAGTGCAGCACATGAGGTTCGTTTCTTACAAATTGAAGCCCACCATCCCGCCGAACATGACAGACTGGCTCATCTCCGTGTCTGATCCAATGAACTGCGCCGTTGCAGTATACGGCGCCTCGGCTGCTGCCCTCATCAAAGTACAAGGCATTCTCAGCGTTGTTCCTCCTTTTTTCAACGTGGAAAAACTCAAAAAAGGAGTCTCGAGAAACTTCCACTCTCCGGTCTCAGATGAAAACATGTTGATTTTATGATGCATGGCACGGTTGGTGACGCAGACCACATTGAAATGATGCGATTTGGAAGGATTAAAGGCTAAAGCATAGCGTACAAAACCTGAAATGTCCCTGACGGCGTATGGACAGGAAACAGAACGGAATTGGTTAGTGGTGGAATTCACAACATAGACGGGATAATGTTTTGTTTGTTCGGAGAGAGATACAGGAACGTGGCAGAGAAGGAGGCCATTGCAGGATTGAAGAACTCTAAACTTGGGTAGGGTTTTGAAGGGATTCCATACAGGAGAGATGGGGTTGAAGAAGGCGGAGATTTTGGGGTTAGGGTATAGGAGAGTGTGATGGCGACGGAAGCCGGGGTCGGAGATGAGAAAGAGCCAGTGCTTGGAGACGCACTTGAAGCGGATCAGAGATAGAGCCGGCACCCTTTCAAGGATCTTCTTCAGGAGCTCTTCCACATTCGCTACCGTTTCTGCAGCCGAGGAGAACATATTTTGATTTTGCTTCTCAGTGAACAACCAATAAGAAAAGCCAGATTTATAAACAACTTCAACCATAGTCTTATAGTCTTCTGAATTGATTCATATATCCATTATAAGACCTCTTATTGCATTATTCATATAAGACTCATTTTCTCATCTCCAATAATGAGTCTTATATGAGGTCTTATATTCATTTTAGTTGAGTTGATCTAAAATAAGTAATTATGAGTGGTATATTTATGAATATTATATTAAATAATATGTTAACCTAACCTTATTAAGTTAATAAAACTCCACAATTTTTATTTTTATCAAAAAATTTTAAATTATTCTTATCATTAAATATAATTTCTTAAATTAAACAAAATATAAATACATGCTAACTTTTTGTCATGTTATGTCAGCATATATGACAAACAATCAAATTATTTAGTAGATATTATCTTGCGTTGTGTCAGTATATACGACAAACAACTGAGTTCGGATGTGATTATCGTCGTCACGTGTCAAACACTAATTGGCTATCTAGATTACGAGTTATATTTGTCCAACACGTGTCATATCTTATATGTTGATATCATCTCAAATTGTCCATAAATATGAGGCTATCGTCATCCTCATTCCTCACAAATTCACAAACACTTCTCATATCAAAATCTTCACATTGTTTCCTTTTGATTTTGTCAAACTGTTTTTCTACAATGAATCATTTGACAAAATGGTTTATGAAAGATTAAGAAGAGACCGTTACGAGAAACCAACAAATATCCATGATGATGTTTGCTGCTGCCTTGCAAATCCATGATCTGGAAAATGAGGATATACAATGGGGTGGTTCTTCTGAAGGTCGTTCGTATACTGCCAGAAACAGAGAGATCATGGATCAACGACTCAAGGCTCTATACTTCACGGATCCGTGCATGTACGAACCAAATATATTTTGTAGTCAATACAGAATGCAACCTTGGGTCTTTGATAAGATGATGCGCGATGTGGCCAACTACGATCCATATTTTGTTCAAAGAAGAGATGCAACTGGGAGAGTCGGCTTATCCATTAAACAAAAGCTTACATGCGCCATGAGACAACTCGATCGCATATGGGGTCATAGTTGACTTTTTCGATAATTACATGGATATTGCAAAATCCATTGCCATCGAGATTTTGGAATACTTCACCAGAGCAATCTGAAATGTGTACCATGAGAATTACCTTCGCCGACCAACACCGGTAGATCTGCGATGGCTTCTCAACAAAGCAGTAGAAAGAGGATTTCCAAGAATGATCGGAAGCCTCGATTGTATGCACTAGCAGTGGAAAAATTGTCCCACCGGATGGGGAGGGCAATATACTGGCTATAAGGGGAAACCAACAATCATTTTAGAGGCAGTGGCATCCTATGATACTTGGATTTGGCACCCCTTCTTCGGCCTTCCAGGTTCCCTAAACAAAATTAACATCCTTGGATAGTCACCTTTGTTTAATGATGTGTCTAGTGGTAAAACTCCTCGAGCGAGCTACGGAGTACAAAATAGGCATTATGGGCAATGTTATTACCTTGTTGATGGCATTTACCTGAAATGGGCTGTATTTGTTCAAGCAATCCAAAACCCGAGGACGCTGTAAACAAAACATTTCATAAGGATGCAAGAAGCATACAACAAAGACGTAGAAAGAGCTTTTTGTATTCTTCAAGCTCGTTGGGCAATCATAAGAGGGACAGCTCGTAGATGGAGTAAGGAAAATCCTCAGCTCATCATGATGATGTGCATTATCTTGCATTATATGATTGTTGAAGATAAGCATGATAAAGATGCAGCAGAGCTATTTGATCCAAATGACATCCCCACCAAACTAAGAAAGACACATATATATGACAGAATCTGTCAGGACCCACCCCGGATTTCAGGGTGAACCCTACAAGGACCACCTCCAAAGGAGATGCTACCGGAAATTCGGCATAATCTCCCTTGAAAATGGACAACACTTCCTAAAAACACCTGCAAACACACTTCTAAAATCATAATCCAACCTTGTACTCCTAGAGTCTTCATGCTCCCTAAGTTCATCACATCTCCCACAATATCAAATACTAATCTAAAAGAATCTCACTTCCAACAACAAAGACATTCGATAAGTTTACTAACTGGATTATCAGAGCATATCTAATAAAAAAAAAAAAAAAACAATGAATAAAGAATAAACGGGAGCAGCCACTGACTATTTGACTATGCCTCGACTCCATGTACGCTCGCCCTCAAATAAACTTAGTCTGCAAACTGGGCATTTGAAACCGAAGGGCCCAGGGGAAAGTAATTTAAAACGTTAGAGTGAGTGAATAAAACTAAATTAAATAATTTAACAAAACGTAATTTAAATATTTTCCCTCGTTTAAACTTTAAAACCTCGATGCACGCAACTTTGATATAACATTTAACTTTAATTCCGGAATCATATAAAAATAAACAAACCAGCCCCGCTGGTTAATCAAATACAGAAATCTCGTCAGAAGAGATAAACCAGCCCCGCTGGTTAATCAATTACATAAATGAGAAAAAATAAGACAAGGGGAAGAGATATCACCATGTAAGAGGAGCCTCCAATGCTCGGGTCAGTGCCTCTCAGGCTATAGTAGCGTCTCAGGCTAAGCGCTCGACTCACCTATGGTAAGAACCGCTAATAAAGCTAGCTAGCAATAAATAATAACCGATCGGTGTCTTCCAGGCTATAGTAGCATCACACGATAAACACTCGACTCACCTATGATGAGGACCGCTAATAAAGACTAGCTAGTAATGAATACGAGCGACCATAGTATGGTGACTAAAAACATCCGAAATCACTTAAATCCATAAAGCTTCCCCAAGATCATGCGAATGGTAAGGCTCCCAACCGTATTTGAAAATTATCATAAGAAATTAAAATAAAACTCAATGACGTGTCTTACACGTCAAAATATTCTCAAATCCATAATTATAAGCGAGATTTAATTATCAAGTATAAATTATAAATAATCTCTAACCTCGAAATATTCGCTAAAACATTCTCAATGTCAAGATCGATAGTCCACAAATAAATGAGAAAATTATAAATAGAGAACTACCGAAAATCCCATTTTCGGTAATCTTTTAAAAATCTCAAAGTCAATAATTAAAAAGTTAATAATTATATCCGGAATCATCTCAAAACATAAACCATTAAACTCAACTTAAAACATAAGTCCCAATAAGAAGTCCACATCGTATTTGAAAATCAATCCGGAAGGATAATTCCCATGTCAACTCCAAAATCATAGAAATGATATGCCAAAATAAAATCAAACTTTCTTACTTTCTTGAGAACGATAATTATAGAAAAGATATTTACAAACCGATAGTCGCATGCAATTTATTCAAAGTAAAAGTCCACTCACAGTATTAGTCTATTAGGCTTAATCTTTCCATTGCTCAGGATACTCCTCGAGCGCCGCCTCCAAATATCCAAGTCCTCGAGTCAATCCCACGCCTGACCATAAGCTGTAAGACAAATCAGTTAGACCGAACTTTGAAATAACCATTGCCTCGTCTTATTTCCTAGTTTGACTAGGGTTTCTTAGGTTGACCGGGATTGACCAACTAACGATGTTCAACATTTTCCAATCCAACCTTTGACTTGACAATTCGTTCCAATTTTCATTATACGTCCTACTAACCGGTAGACACTTAGGCCTCGCTTAATAATTCGTTTTGGTGAACCTCGATTTTGATTAATCAAACTAATGTAATTTCGTTAACTCAAAAACATACAGCCACCTTAATTTGTAAAACAACTAAATTACCAAGGGCACCCAAAAGGGTTTCCATAAATAGAAGGTTTCCAAAAACGGAAAGTTTTCCTAAAATAGAAACTTTTATAACTTGGTAATTTTTCCGATTACAACCCAAACTTTCCTATTTCCGAAGTGACATAAAATGAAAAGGAAACATCAATCACTACCTCCACCGATTCTGCCGGTATAATTGCCATCGCCAGATTTCGACGACTTGCCGGAACATTCTGCCGGATTCCGGTCACTTGCCAAGAAATGGCCATAGCCTCCCCGTATTCTTCAAAGCACCAAGTTCTCGACATGGAAGCTCTAATTTGCTCAGGGCGTGAACCCAAAAGCTTATCCTCGTCAGATTTTTCACAAGTATGCAGCAAAGTGATCAAGTCAGTCCTCTAATCATCACCACAAACATCACCATTCAAGCAGCAATCACAAAGACGAAGATTTTTACCTTCTAATGAGAAACCACGCCTCCACCGCCGGCAGTAACTCCCTTGCCGGATTCTGGGTTCGGGTTTTGCTCAACACAGCGGCAGCAACACCTCAAGTTTTCGCACGTGTTCGTCTTAGTCTCTAGGAGATCAATGCAACGTCAGGAAGGAGAGACGCCGAGAATCCTCGACGGCGTCAACGATGGTGGCTCGCCGGAAATCCCATATTAGGCAGAAATTAGGGATTTTTCAGATTAAGGCACGGTTTGAAGGATTAAAGGCATGAAATTGGAGAAGAAAGAAGAAGGAGAAGAACCATACCAGCCGGACACCACGTCGTCGTCACCGAAGCTCGCCGGATTCCGATGAACACAGTGGTGTTCATCAATTTCGATCTTGATGAATCCAGGGTTGTTTGTGGAATTTGATCACTGGGTTTTGAAGAGAAGAATGAGGAGATCATTTTGACAGTGATCTCGCCGTATGGGGTGGCCGGAGACGGCGGCGTCGTGCGGAGGACGCCGGAGGCAGGGTCTGGGCTCGGGTCAACGCCCGAGCCTCCGGCGGAGAGGGTGAGAGAGAGAGAGAGAGCTGGGCTCGGGTCAACGCCTGAGTGTGGGTTTGACAGAGTCAACCCAACTCTTTTCCTTTTATGCTTAATCCTACGGCCAACATCAAAACCCTAATTGATCCGATAGCCTAGATTAATCCACAATTTTCTAATTTCAGAAAGTTAATTTCTTTAGCCAACCTTCGATAGATCTTAGAAAATACCTTAAAGCTCTGAAAATAATCCGAAAACACTGGTAAACTTGTGTCAACACGAACTACGACATCGAGACATTAATAGAAGAATTTGACTTTCAAGAAAAACTCGAAAATACACTTGAACGTTAACTTACTAAGTGACCGAGCACGGTTAAATTTCTCAGTAACTCGTAGAATACCAAATAAATAGGTAAAATTGGGTACAGAGCGTTACAGAATCCTTGATCAAGACACCTCTGTTGAGCTCAAATGGCAGCATAGCTTTTATGGAGATCGAAAAATGTAGATATATATCTCCGGTTTCATATGTCTTGATCATATTGTGGTTCAACTAATTTAACATGTACCACTTAATTAGAGTAGCTGAGGTTTTCAATAGGAGATCGATGGGGTAATGAAATTGAAATCTCTACTACTAATACATTATCATCAGCAGATCGGCTAATAATTAAATGTCAGAAGAGAAATATAATCAGATATTAGAGTAGAAAGTGACGCAACAAAAGACTAATTATTACATTTGAGTTATTTGATTGATAAATAAATTACAAAAAAAAGAGAGTAGAAAGTGACGCAACAAGTTCAGCTAGAATCGACTTCAATTATTAGCTAGTGTCCAGACTGACCATGCATAACATGCAGAAACTTACATAACATGAAATATATATATATAGGACACACGATTGAAGGGTGTACGTAGCTGTCCATAGTACATATATAATAGAAACTATCAAGAAGATCGAATTGAAGATTAATCTTCGTAGCTTATTTCATGATGAGAAGCCATCCTGGTTGTTCTGGTTTCTAAAGCTTTGCGTTTCTTATGAGCTTCAGAGGGTAGTTTTACATCAGTCGCTTGCCTTAGAGCTTCAAGAAATTTGATGATGTACCAAGTGAAGTCAATCTGCCACCATACAAGGCCTTGTCGAGCCGAGTATTCGAATGCGTGGTGATTGTTGTGCCATCATTCTCCAAGTGCAAGCCATCCCAACCACCTAATATATGATCCAAGCAGATACATGTATAACATTGTTAGATTATCATTATTCTAAAATCTCAATATATACTAGTCGATCGATCGACCTTGATTACTTAGTTAATTTAGGAACGTTCATAATGTACGTACGCACCAAAGGTTCTTAGATAGATCACCGGTATTCCATGCTTGATACCCCCAGGTGTGGCCAGCCGAATTTACTAGCAAAGTGCTGTGGAAAACAATCACCATCCTCACTCCCTGACAATATATAATCTAATTCATTAGTTTATAATCTAGTTTAATTGAAGGATTTCTTGATGAAACTGAAACAAATGACTTTTTGAGGATAAATATTTCTCTAGCTTGATCGAAAAGCAGAGAAAGAGAGTTTACGTACCATTCCCCAAACGATCAAGGGAAACCCACCAAGGGCATATAGAATTCCTCCAAGAATAAACGAGTGTAGAAGGAACGTATGATGAAGAAACCTATAGAATGGCTGCCTTTTCAAGTCTTCAACATTCTTCAGTCCTCCATACTGCAAATTATTCAGTTTCTCAACTTAGTAAAAATAGTAGTAAAACAGGTTAAGATGCACGTAAAATTGCTTGGTATATGCATGGAATAGCTTGTGAAAGTATATATTGTCAAGACCCACCCCGAATTTCACCCTGAAACCCGAGGTAAGTCCTGCGGGGTCCACCTCCAAGGAAAATTTACCGAAGGACTCGGCAAACCTCCCTTGAAAAATGGACAACCCTAAACCGGAGAATCCATGAATTACCCATAAAAATAATCCAATAATATAACATGAATCTTAGCACACTCCATTAAAATATTATACAATAAATCCCAAGAGTATTCAGAGCTACTAAAGACAACGGAAGTAGGAAAAATACTCTAGTAGGTTAAGCAGGTAACCTACTGGTGAAAGGTGGCTGAAAGATGGGTGACTATGCCTCGTCTCCTCCTACTAGTACGCACCCGCACTCTGCAGACTGGGCATTTTAAAAATGAAGAGCCCAGGGGAAAACATTTGAAAACGTTAGAGTGAGTGGACAAAAATGAATTTAAAGAAAATAAATATGCTTCTCCAATTCAATTTCCATAGAAATTATGCTACATGCGACAGCTTAAAAACTAGCAAGTGTCTGACTAGCTCCGGCTAGTCTCCAAAACTTAATAAAATACAGCCTCTCAGGCTAGAATATATATATGTATGTATTTACACTCGTCATACTCCTTATATGATTTCTTATGAAGAAATATAAGAAAATAGAAATTCATACAAGGGTACTACGCTTGAGTCTAACGCTCACGTCACGCCATAATGGAATTTTACCTCATTACGTGGAAAAGACGGGTGTATTTATATACGTGCATACTCCCTATATGAATAATTATTATATTCATATAGGTCTACTACGATTGCGTCTAACGCTCACGTCACACCATAATGACATTTTACCTCATTATGGCGGAAAAACACGTATAGCTAGCTAGCATTTATTTATATACATAATATTCCCATACTCAACCATATATAACATATATACTCACCGAAATTCTCAATTTCGGTTATTCTCCAACAAAAGTAAAATTTTCAACAATAAATCTTTTGCAGGCATAATATTTAAAATAAAGGGTCACTCACAAATTAGGCCTAAGTCTGATGTCGGTCGGAGGTTTCTTCCGCTCGGGCCTCCTCACGTCCTGTTCCAAAAACATAAATAAATCCTTAAATAAAACACCGACGCTTAAAGAAAATAGGCATAAATAAAAATGAGCTTCGCGCGCTCAATCATGCCTATTCCCCTAAATCTTAACTTCACTGCCAACCATAATTCTCCACAATTACCGACATCCTGAAAAATCACCTCTCACCTTCCTAACCATAAATAAACCAATGGCCGGATTTTAACTTATTAATCCGCAAAAAATACCAAACTTTAAAAATTCCCAAACCTATCCAAAAATTCTCCAAAAATTCTAAAATTCACTTCATTAAACTCCCCTTAATACTACTCATCTAAAACCATGAAAAACCCCAAAACAGTGGCAGCGCCGCCGGCGGCTCTACCGGCAGCGGCGGCTGGCGGCCGACTCCGGCGACCTCCAATGCCTACCAAATTTTGACAGCACCTTCCTCTCAACCTCCTCTACAACATCCTAACTAGCACAAACACCAATTCCAAGCCTAACTATGTCAATCGAACAGAAACATAAATAAAAACCCTAGAAAAATCAAACACCGATTTCTCCTTACCCAAGCCGAATTGGGAAGAAACCTTCGGAGGGATTGGAGCATGGGAGGAGGGCTTCTTTTTGAGCCTAGCAGCTCCGGCTATGGCGGTCGGATGAGGAAGTTCCGGCGACTTGACCTCCACGGAAGTCGGGGCTTTCGGGCGGCTTCTCTCCCTCACGGCGGCACTAGGGCGGCTCCCACCGGTCTAGAATAGAAGCTGGGTCAGAGGCCGATCGATTGGGACCGGCGCGGCGGTCTGGCGCGGCCGGACGGCGACGGTCGGGCTCGGGAATCTTTTCTAGGCGGAGGGAGAGGGAGAGAGAATCGGGAGGGAGGAGAGAGAGAAGAGAGAGAGAGGAAAATTGGGCTTGGCCCAATCCGGTCCACAACACCACCATATACCCATTCCAACAATTAACACCCCAAAAATAATACCCCAATAAAAATTACCTTTTACTAGCTAAAATTTACAATTTTTACCGTCGTCACATTTTTCTCCTACGAATCATTCTTTCGAAATATCCGTCCCTCAACACTCCTCTAGGGACCAATTAAAACATAACTCATTGACGAAGACGGTAAAACTCTTGTTAACACCATGCTAGTAAATAAGGTAAAATTGAAGAGTCGGGCGTGACATATATAGTAATTCTGAATATATATATATATAAGAGGATCAGAAGCGGATGTCTGCACGGTCCTTAAAGTGCGGACGTCCCTCCGTTCTCCTTCGTCCGGCGCCGGCGACGGCGTGCCTCCATCTAGAAGACTCCAGCAGCCTCCTCGATCACTTTCCCTCACCGGCGAGTCTGTTCTTTTCCAGTTTTCCGGCGAGATCACCCAAAACTTCAAACTTGGGTGATCTCGCCGGAAAACTGGAAAAGAACAGACTCGCCGGGAAGGGAAAGTGGTCGGGGACGCTGCTGGAGTCTTCTGGGGTGGAGGCGCGCCGTCGCCAGCGCTGGAAGGTGGAGAACGGAGGGATGTCCGCACTATAAGCCGAGTGCGGACGTCCGCCTCTGATCCGGCCTCATATATATATATATATACACAGGGTTCTTCCATTATGGGATTCCTTTTTTTGACATATATGAGGATAGAGGATTACACCAACTTTTCAATTACAAAATCACATCTCCACCGTTCAGTTTGTTGGTCCTTATATATAGATCAATTCTGCAAATTTTCATCCAATTTGATGATCGTTAAGGTGTCGAACAAGATTAAATCAATGAACGAACTAAATCTGCCAAACCTGAACCGTTCATGCTTATCATTATAAATCGTAGTTTTGAATGTCTTAACGATCACCAAAATTTCTGAAAATTTGCAGAAGTGATCTACTCATATAGAACTACATATTGAACGGTGGAGATGTGATTTTATGATTGAAAAGTTGGTGTAATCCCTCATCCCTCATATATGTCAAAAAAATGGACCTGTTAGTGGAAGGGCCATGTAGAAGGGATCCTGTATATATATATATATATATATATATATATATATATATATATATATATATATATATATATATATATATATATATATATATATATATATATATAGGAAACCCTTCTAACGAAGACCCTTAAGTTGATGACTAATTGAGGACTTTTCGGCTTATCCCACTTTTCGATCTTATATCCACATTTTGACCATTCAGTTTATAGGTATTTATGAGTAGATCATTTCTACAAATACAGTCATATTGAAAATCATTAAGACATTCATAAATGTGATTTACCAATTATGAACTTGAACGGTTCATGTTTAATAGATTTGGTTCGTCCATTAATTTGATATAGTTTGTTACTTTAACGATCACCGATTCACCGATTCAGCTGAAAATTTGTAGGGTTGATCTACACATATAGTCCTAAAAATTGAACGGATAAGATGCCAAGATGTGATCGAAAAATATGTCTTTTAAACCATAAACCGAAAAGTCCTCAACTAGTCATCAACTTAAGGGTCCTCACTCGAAGGGCTATATATATATATATACAGACCTTCTCAGTTGCGGAGGTCCGCACCAATGGTTTTGGTGCGGATTTCCATTTTTGCACCACTTTTCGATCGAAATTCTCTATCTCCACCGTCTAGTATCTAGATAATATTGTGTAGATCTTCTCTGCAAAATTTCAGCCAATTTGGTAATCGTTAAGGCCCTTAAAATTGCGTTTTTCTGTTTTAAACATGAACGGTTCATGTTTGACAAAATTCAGTCCGTCAATTTGTTTTTCGAGTTTGAGGGCCTTAACGATTACGAAATTGGCTGAAATTTTGCAGAGATGATCTACACAATATTATCTAGATACTAGACGGTGGAGATGAGGAAATTCGATCAAAAAGTGGTGCAAAAATAGAAATCCGCACCAAAACCATTGGTGCAGACCTCCGCACCTGAGAAAGACTGTATATATATATATATATATATATATATATATAGAGGAAGGTTCCAAAGCGGACGTCCGCACTCGGCTTAAAGTGCGGACGTCCCTCCGTGCTCCACCGTACGGCGCCGGCGAGGGCGCGCCTCCACCCCAGCGGACTCCAGTAGCGTCCCTGACCACTTTCCCTCACCGGCGAGTCCGCCGAATTCCAGTTTTCCGGCCAGATCACCCAAAACTTCAAACAAAGTTGATTTGGCCCGAAAACTGGAATTCAGCGGACTCGCCGGTGAGGAAAAGTGGTCGGGGACGCTGCTGGAGTCCTCTGGGGTGGAGGCGCGCCCTCGCCGGCGCCGTACGGTGGCAAACAGAGGGACGTCCGCACTTTAAGCTGGGTGCGGACGTCCGCTCTCGAACGGCTCCATATATATATATATACATACATACATACATGTCTCTTCCACTAAGGGATCCCTTATTTTGGTTTATATGAGGGATGGGGGATTACACCAACTTTTCGATTATATTTTTGAATCTCCATTTCAGTCAATTTGGTGATCGTTAAGGTGTCAAACAAGATTAAATCAATGAACGAATCAAATCTGCCAAACATGAACCGTTCATGCTTATAATTATAAATCGTAGTTTTGAATGTCTTAACGATTACCAAAATTTCTGAAAATTTACAGAAGTGATCTACTCATATAGAACTACATATTGAACGGTGGAGATGTGATTTTATGATCGAAAAGTTGGTGTAATCCCCCATCTCTCATATATGTCAAAAAAAGGGATCCCTCAGTAGAAGAGTCCTATATATATATATATGTATGTACGTACGTACTCTTCCAAAGCGCCTATTGAACTCATCCCATGTGACTAAACCAGAAACCCTCGAGAGGACTCTGAGCATCTTTCTCTGTATTAGTATACTGGTGGTGGTAACGGTGTGTGCTCACCCACTCAATCGGACTACCCTGCAAAACCACAGTCGAGTAAGTAAATACATATCAATTTACAAAACCCTAAACCATAAACTCATGCAGGGAAACGTTCATGTATATATACGTGAAGAGAAAGTAGCAAATTAAAATGGCACACTAGCTAGACATGAAGCCCTGGAAAGATAGGTAGGTACTTACCTCAGCCGAAAGAACGGCGACGTAGGCAAACAAGTACTCAAGAAACTTGGGAAGCCTGAAACTCCTGTGCGCAAGGTTTCTATGGTAAGACAGAGTGATTCCCAAGACGGTGGCATAACTGAGAGCCACAAAGAGGAAAAACGCATGCCAGTTGAAATGAAAGGGCTCAAATAAAGCAAGGACGTGGATCGAGACGAACATCGCAGCTGTGACCAAGTCTAGCAAATTCCATTTCCTCCCCAAGAAATATGCACTAGGCGTCATGAGAAAGGTTACCCAGATTCCCAGAAGCCCCATATCTGAATCTGGTAGGGTTAACTGTCGCTCAAGTGTAGTACGTACTACTGCACCAGTAGCTGCCTCTGCTGCATGAGAAGCTAATTGTATCAAGTAGTGACCATTACATATAGTAGTACTGGCATGATGATGAGCCAAGTGATCGATCGAAGAGACTTAAATCAATTCAATACTTGTCAGGCTGGCTATGGTAGGTGAGACAGGTTTGGAAAACATTCAAATGAAAAAGGACTGCACGTTAGCTTAGCTCTGTATTTGTGCCCGGCCATATGATATATGTGAAAGTATACGCCGGAAAATTAACTGGCTACCGACCAAAGCCTAGTTTAGGTGTATATGAATTCAAGCTCTAAACCAACCCGATTCAAGTATGTTTATTATATGTCAGAGATTCGATCAGAGATACCAACTCAACGCCCCGCAATTATATATTGCAATTGCTTCCAACTTAAATGTGTGCTCTTGAATCACAGCTACCTCTGCAACTCTGCAAGTACATGAAATCAGATAAGATTCATGTCCTTATTATTTATTTATTTCGATCTGAGTACACATGATAGGGAGGGAAAGAAGTCATAGAACTGATTACAGTACTTTGGGTTTTTTATTTTTATTAATATATTTTCTTAAAAGAAAAAACACCATCATCTAGGTTCTAGAACCGTTCACTTGCCCCTTAAGTTTAAGGTGGATAAATTTGCACCGTTCTTTGGAGCCTCTAGTAACCGCTTGTACTTGTGCTTTCAATTATTCTTTGTCAGTGACGGAACCAAGATTGTGTATATAGGGGGCCAAGATATAAAACATGAGAAATTCCGGTCAGCAGATGTAAAGTAACAAATAAAAAGAAAAAGAGAAATGTATGTTGCATAGTAAAAATATTCAAATCAAACTTATAATCTTTGTCGAAAAAATCAAACTTATAATCACAAACTCTTTTTTTTTTATATTAAAAAAAGTTTAGGTGAGAGTTTGGTTTTCAAATGTTTTTGTATCTTTATATTTATTTAAGTTCACAAATAATAAAGTTGACAAAAATTTACAAAAATTGAATAGAAAGGAAAAAAAAAGAATAATTCATATCTTCAATTAGCATCATGTAATGTATGAATGAGATGAAATGCATGGAAGGAAACTAGTTAATGACATTTTTACACTCCAATACGTGCCATCAATTTATAAGGGAGACCAAACCTTCAAGATACAATTCTATTCCATCAACACATATTAACAACACAGATCAATTACACATGTTTTCACAAACCAAGGGGGTGCCATGGCACCCTTTAGAACAAGGTAGCTCCGCCACTGTTCTTTGTGTACCCGATGGGTAATGGGTAGGGCTGCCACTTGGTTTGGTAAATACCAAACCGATCGAAAATCGACCGAAAATTTATGATTTGGTAAACCGAATTTTGGTAATCGAAATCAAAAAAACCGAAACCGAGAAATACCGAAAAAGTTGGTTTGGTTTTTGGTAAATACCGAATTTACCGAAATTCTAATTATTTAAAGACTTATATTTCTAAAAACACACAGACTAATAATCTTATCTCATGTTTTCAATTGTATATATCATTTAGTAAAAAACAAGACAATGAATAGAAAAATTCAACTATACTTGGTAGCATTCGGGTCTCAATTAAAGCGATCAACTTTAATTCAATATTACTTGTTATATAAAAACGCTCTTACCTACCCGTCTTAGTCGATTCATCACACACACACATAGACAAACCCACTTAGATGACATGTAACCGCCCATGTAAAAATTTAGGAACGTTTTTACCTCTCTTGATGATAGGGCTCCCCATTGGAAGCACAAGCGTAAATAGGGTTAGCCGCCTTGATCAAGGTCAAAACATTATCAAAAATACCTAATTTTTCTACCATAGTCGTATTTCACTATATTGATCACATCATAGTTCACAAGGTTTTTGAAAATTTTGCTTCCTCTTTGTAGTTGGTTCACAAAGATGTACATATGCATATAACTTACTAAATAAGTTATACCACATTACCAGGCATGTTGTGGTTCCAATGATTACAATTCACAAAATTAAAATTCGACCGTCTGATGTGATCATTATAGTATAATACAATTATGATAGAAAATTCAATTGTACTCAATAATGCTCAGGTCTTGATCAAAGCGGTCAACCATAATTTAACGTCACTTATTACACGAAAAAACTTTTACTGCCCTTATGTGACTTATTTTGGTTGACTCTTCCACACACATACTTTCACATAGATGACACATAACTTGTTCATATAAAAATTTGGAAACATTTACATCCTGACTATTTCGGTAGAAAATTAAACCATACTCGATAATGTGTACTGAAATGATTATCTTTTGTATATGTATTATCAGACTCTAGAAACTCAAGTGATATTTAAATTTTATAGTTTTGTATTGTTTTGTTATATTTTGAAAATATATTTATTATGAAGTTTGGTAATACCGAAAAACCGACATCCGAAGTTGGTAAGATTTATCTCATACCGAAGTTTTTGGTTTGGTAATTGAAAGTCATATTTTATTACCGAAAGCTTTGGTTTTGAAGTTGGTAACGCCCATTACCGATTCGAACCGACCGAGTGGCAGCCCTAGTAATGGGTATCCCAAGTCTATTTTTGGTCGACCTTTGTAAAATTGTGGCTTAAAGTTTCCTAACTTTTTTATTTTTATTTTTGCAAATACATGAGTATAGGTATAGCAAATAGAGATGGCAGCGGGGAGGGGTAAGGTCAGGGAATGGATGAATAAATCATACCCATATATCCTGTTTCATTTATATTCCCGACCTCACCTCAATCTTCGTAAGGGTTTTCCCATCTCCGTCCTCTTTGAGGATTAGGTCCCATACCTGTCTTGATCTTTGTTAGCAAATTAGGGTTTCGGTCATATGAAATTTGGCCGGGTTTGCTTTTTTCTTTTTTCTTCTTTTTAAACAAAATAATAATAAAGACGCTAAATCATTTTATTGATAAAAAACTGTAGGAGTACAATATAAACAAAACCAAGAACTAAAATTTCGATGATTATGAAAATATCGACTCTTCAAAAATTAGAAATTTCGATGGAAATATCGGGAAAGTATCGATATCACAAAAGTTTCGAACAAATTGATGGAAAAATAGAGACATGTACTGAGTATATTAATATGTTTAAATGTAGATATATAACACAAATGCATCTTGGCAGTGTTGGTTAACACAAATCCCCTTAACAGTCTTTGTTTTATTCAGAATTTGGGCCCATTTCGGCCCAGCTCAAGCAAAGATTTCGCTGATTTTGGGAAAAAAGTCGAGAAATTTGCAAAATATCACGAAATTTTGGAAATTCCGCACTATAAGTTGCTGGTAACCCAATTAAGTTTCGACACCTGTAAAAAACGAAAATATCGCTGATAAAATCGATTTTGCAGACCTTGAACAGAACACACCCGCAAGAGCAACGTAATTGAGGAGATATGCAAAACATGACATAAGTCATCTTTATATTGTAAACCCTAAAATAAACACTGATCAATAATTCAAAAACTGTCAGAATCATCCGACTTGTTATAGTTTTAGTACCAAGAACCAAAACTACTATGAGGAGTTAACCCCAGAGCCATCCAGTTTAGATTGTACAAAAGATTCTGGCTCTACCTGTTAGAGATCGGGGGTACCAAGATAGATGGATTTGGGGAGAAGAAAATAAAGGAAGGTTCACCGTTCGTACAACCTATCATTTAGCTAGGCGTCGAGTATTGGATGAGCACTCAACGGTTTCTAACCCTAGTTCCACTCTATGGAATAAGTTATGGACCACCCAAGTCCCAGAGAAAGTTAAGATATGTGTGGGGAAAGTTGCTTCTAATATTCTACCTACACGAAGTCGACTTAGTGAACATGGTATTGACATTGATACCCAATGTCCATTTTGTGAGGAAGAAGTAGAATCACCTCTTCCTACACTCCGTGATTGTGAACATGCAGCCTCTTTTCTCCAATTGGCAGCGATCCCGCAAATGCAGTAAGCCTCATCGGTTCATGATAGGTTATTGGCTTTCTCTTCTGTACACTAAAACTCTTTTGATACTTTGTTGACGAGCTATGTGGGCCATTTGGTGTAATCGAAACGCAAAAGTTTGGTAGAATGAGGTAAAACATGCTTCTGAAGTGGTTCCTATTACTTTGGGATGGTAGGAAGAGTTTAAGGCTGCCCATTCGTCTACAAGGCTGCCAATACAACCTTCAGCAGCACATTGACAGCGTCCTACTACAAGTTATGTAAAACTAAATGTACGTAGATACCTTTTTTCATCATCTAGGCAAAGAGGAATATGTAAAATTGGCTTAAGTATATATAGGAGATTTTCATTGTTACCGTTAGAAATATTCAAATTTTTTAATATTTTTCCCCCTACCGTTAGAAATATTACGAATTTTTTATTATTTTTTTCCCTACAGTTGTTAATCTTCAACGGTAAGAATTTTGGGTTGCACATGTGACAAAAGTTGGAGTTGCACGTGGGAAACCTGGCATGCAATTGGTTCGTGGGGAAGACGCGTGTTTTTGAAGTGTACGTACGTATGTGCTTGGAGCGTGTCACATGGGTTATGCAAGCCATGTTGGGCAGAATCGGCTGATGTGACAATAGTCACCTGGGTTGGATATATAACGTGAGATAACCCATTTTATGGGTGGAAAGATGTTTTTTTCACTTGGGTTGGATTCTTAGATGTCATCTAACCCAGGTTCAATTTTTAAGCATGGGTAGGGTTTTCATTTTTTTTTTCTCCTCAGTGATCCTTGATTAATGAAGTAATTTCATTCTCTTAAAAAAAAAAAAAAAGGATCGCAATTCTTTAGTTTGCTAATTAAGGTTTATGGAACTTGCAAATTAATTCAGATAAATTAATAATTATTGTTGGTACATAAAATAACGTAAACAAATTAATCACGACATATACGTAATCTGAAATAGAGTTTTGCAGGTTGTCATAGGTTTGAATCAAATTATTCAATGTGAATAGAAGCTGATGGTACGGGGATCCATAAGTCAAGGTTATAACATGTGCAGCATGATATATATGATCAATCATGCATATTGGAATGTTAGCGCCTTGATTGGTTGCGTCGCCAGTAGTAGTAGTACTGCATCTGAATTAGGCCGCCAATCAAAATGTCCAGAAGAATTGATTGATCATTTCCATCCACACCACCATATAGGCATATAAGTGTCTGGATTTTTACATTGTACTAATATATATATGTTCGATATTAAAAAGAAAGGGCTGGATCGGAACACTACTTGTATCATATGTATATATAGTTACCATATGTTGAGATATGAATCTCACAAATGGAACATTGTCTGTGGTTTATAAGGGTTTGAGTTACTACATCTATTGTTAATTGGTTTTAGATGTGAACCCCAGACTACTTTATCACCATACACTACTTGTATCATATATATATAGTTACCATATGTTGAGATATGAATCTCACAAATGGGACATTGTCTGTGGTTTATAAGGGTTTGAGTTACTTCACTCATTGTCAATTGATTTTGGATGTGAACCACAGACTACTTTATCACCATACACTACTAGCAGCTTGTAAACACAGACATCTACGTACGTACGTACCACACACGTTATATATGTAGTAATTCCATATATGAAAGTTGTTATTGCATGCAACTAATTAATCAACGTAATGATCGATATATAGATAACGGGGTTCGATCACTAGTTCATCAGTATTATTTCTTGAGGGCTTTGCGGCGCATCTGAGATTCAGTAGGAGTCTTGACGTCAGTTGCCAACCCAATTGCTTGAAGAGCTCTGATTGCATACCAAGTCAAGTCGACTTGCCACCATTCCAGGCCGTGTCGAGCTGAGTTTTCAAATGCATGATGGTTGTTGTGCCACCCTTCTCCAAGTGATGTCCATCCCAACAACCTAGTTTTATCAACAAATATCATACATGTCCCAATTAGCAACTACTCGATCTTTGATTTCTGGAGAAACCAAAAAAAAAAAGTGCAGGAGAGCAAGATACAGATGGAATTACCAATTGTTCTTCGAGAGGTCGACGGTGTTCCATACTTGTTTTCCCCATATGTGACCGGCCGAGTTCACTAGCAAAGTGAAGTGGAAAACATATACCATCCTCACTCCCTACAATCAATATAAATTGTTTTCCATTAAACTGTTTCTCTCTGAAATAGATTGGACAAGTGAGGCATTATATTGCAATTTTAGTAGTAGTACATATATACCATTCCCCAAATAAAGAAGGGTAGTCCACCCAGGGCATAGAGTAAAGCTCCACAAACATAAACGTGTAAGACGTATGTATGATGAAGAAACCTATAGAACCACTGCTTTTTCATATCCTCAACGTTCTTCCGTCCCCCATACTGCACACAGATATCATAACATTTAGATTAATTCAACTTAATTAGTTAATTTTCATATTTTAAGCTTAATTAGTTACTAGCTTCTTACGTAATTTTAGATAGCGAGAGGTGCTATCAAGGATCCAACCCATATGACTATACCAGAAACCATCCAAGGGACTGTGAGGGTCTTTCTCTTTGTCTGTAAACTGATGATGGTACCTGTGTGTGCTCACCCATTCTATTGGACTTCCCTGCAAATAAACCAATTAACCATTCAAGTTATGACTTTCCTTTGTTCTTTCTGCTGTCGTAAACTATCATTAGAAAAAAGATTAAAAACAAAAAAAAACACAACAAACCTGAAGGGATAGAACCCCTAAGTAGGCAAACAAGTACTCGAGCCATTTGGGAAGCTGGAAACTCTTGTGCGCAAGGTGTCTGTGGAAACCCAAAGTGACTCCCAAACCGGTGAGAATATAGAGAGCGAAGGCCACCCAAAATGCAGCCCAGGTGAAATGAAAGGGAGCAAACAAGCAGAGGCCGTGGAGGGCCAATAATGTAGCCGCTGTGCCTATGTCTTGCAAATTCCATGGTCTCCCCCATAGTTGTACACAGGGCGTCATCAAAATACTGGCCATAAGTCCCCCCATTAATTTCTGGCTATCGATCAGTTGCTGCTGCACTACAATCTAGCTAGCCAGCTCGTATATATGTATCTGCACTATGTAGACGTCGATGAACTTCAACTGTATATATGAGATATAAGTTGATGAGCGAGATTGAGTGTTGTAGAGAATGACCGCTTCGTATATATAGACCAGCAAAAAGAAAAACAGACATAAATTCGCACAAATTAAAAAGAAAAACAAAAATGAAAAATAATAAATTAATATGGCCGGATAGCTAGTCTCTGCAGGCAAATTTAATATACACATAGCGAGCAGTTTTGTCTAGACCTGTAAATGAACCGGATCTTGATCAGGACCCGCGGTTTTTAAACGGGTTTGGATCGAAAATTAGACCTGTTGATCCGTTAAGGACCCGGATCCGTTAACTCGTTTATTAAACAGATCGGATATGGATCGTGGTTAATCCGATCCGTTAAGGACCCGGATCCGTTTTAAAATAATTAAATAATATTTTTATAAATATAATATTATTGATAAATATTAAATAATATAATAATTATTTAGATAATCTAAACGTCTAAATTGCTTCTAAAGTATAATCATTTGATGAAGTTGAAGGTTACTGATGCGTATGTTCTTTTTATGCTCTTTGCTAAATACATTGGAGGTCTCATATTTTGATATATTAGTTTATTGTTAAGGAGTATTTTGGCCATGTAATTCAATTTTAATGTAAACCCTTATTTTGTTATAATATTTCATGGGAATCAAGGGAGCTCTTCTAGTGAAGGATCTTTAAGTTGAGGACTTTTCAGTTTATAGTTTAAAAGACATATTTTTCGATCACGTCTTGGCATCTCATCCTTTCAGTTTTTAGGTCTATATGTGTAGATCAACCCTACAAATTTTCAGCCGAATCGGTGATCGTTAAAGTAACAAACTAGATCAAATTAATAGACAAACCAAATCTGTCAAACATGAACCAGTCAAGTTTATAATTGGTAAATCACACTTATGAATGTCTTAACGATTTTCAATATAGCTGAAAATTTACAGAAATGATCTACTCATAAATACTTATAAACTGAACGGTCAAAATGTGGATATAAGATCGAAAAGTAGGATAAGCCGAAAAGTCCTCAACTAGTCCTCAACTTAAGGGTCCTCATTAGAAGGGCTTCCAATATTTCATTAGTGTTTTATGAAAATTTATGATAAAATTAAGAAATTATTATTTAAAATTTGAAAATATTTATTATTATAAACGGATCGGATTAACGGGTCGGATATCAGTTAACCTGCCGGATCTGGATTTAGATCTAGCTATGAAAGATCCGGCGGGTAACGGGTCGGATCCGGATCCAAAATTTTTATTACGGATCCGGATCTAAGTCGATCCGGTCCATTTACAGGTCTAGTTTTGTCGATCAGCTGGGATATTGTAGCCAGCAGCTGTGATAATGTTGGGTCTATATATGCTAGATTTTCTATATATTCACCGAGATTTAATTAGGAAACAAATCTATACTCATCGACTCAATCGAAATTCTAGCTAGATTAAGCATAGTACGTACTCAATATCATATTATCAGAAAAAACTTGTGGTGTAAATATTCTGAGATATATGTTTCAGCAGGCCTCGATCGACGACTTTAATGGGATGACTCGAACAAGTTATGGTGCTGCATGCTTAGCTTCTGGAAGCTAGGGCTTAATTAACTGTAACAAGTTTCTTAACAGCTGAAAACGATGACTAAATATATTTTCTCTTGTTGGTTCGGTACCTCGGCAGTTGGCACCGAATAATAAACGGCTATGTTTCTTGAGCAGGTATTGGTCGGTATCTTGGTACTAATAATATTGCTTGTTGTGCCGACCCTCTTAATTTGTGAGGAAACATTTGTTTTTTTGTTTTTTGTTTTACTGCTATGAACTCTGCTAGAAATTCTTCTGCTTGGAAAGGTATATTAGATTTTTAGAAATATCATACAAGGCATGATTCACTTATTGTTAATTAACAATACAGATTTTATCTCTTGGATTTCTTATTGCAATACTAATTCACTTTTTTTCCAAGTTTGGTTATCTGTTATCATATCTGGTGTGCTAGAAATAATCTGATTTTTCAAGAAGAAGACTGCTGGACATATTTCTTTTGCTACTGCTAATTAATATGCTAAAATAATGTCCAGAACAATTTAATAGATATAAAATGTACTGCCATGCGGCATGCATTGTCATTTTTGTTGTTTGTATTATTTTCATTCAAGTTTATTGATGTTATCTAAGTTAATTCTACGTTTATTCTAAAAGAAAATATAGTACTAATGCTGTTGTCCTCAAGCCTTAATGATGAAATTGTATAATATGCATAGGGAAAAGTCTAAATAAGTCTAGCTCTTAATTTGATTTTTGATTTTCGATCAGTACATAGGTATTACTTCCCCAACCATATATTTGTAACCAACTGATGGACCAGAGGTTATATTTTGAAAAATATATTATTATGAAGTAAGCATTTACAATTCGAACCGGCTAAATCAATTCATGCGTTGCTATAGGGAGGTAAGATGTCCAGTGATGAATAAAAACCTCTAAGAAGATCTAGTTGATCACCTATGGAGCATGAAGCTGTAAGCTGATGAGAACAACCAGTGATGAATTTTAAATTTATTGTTTTCAATAAGTGACCGGCTTCTCATGGCCTTTGTGTGTGGTGTGCTTTTGCTTTTACATTCTTGTGTTGTGTGGTGTGCAATTGTTTTTGCTTTAAAATGTTGTGTGGTGTGCTATTGTTTTTGCTATTTAATAAAAGTTAAAGATTTTTATGTCGAGTGATTGCATAGTTGAGTGGTTCTCTTAAAAAAAAAAAATTATTCATAACTTAAAGAAAACATTACAACTAGAAATAAACAATTGTTCTAGAATATTTCATATGTGTGTCTTGGCCTTATGCCATCAGGATATGTAGTTAGAATAAGACTATGTATTATTTATCATTACCATATTGGTACTTTGTAATTCCCTATATAAAGAGCTCCTATCAATGAATAAGATGATGATTCTCTATTCTCTTACTATATCTCTTTGTCTCTACTGTTTATACTTTATCACGTTATCATGCATTTTGTTCTAACCCTAGAGCCAATAATCCACCATTTGTTTTTCGAAACCCTAAAAAAGAGTTTTTCGGGTCCTATGTCCGACTGCCGCCACCGCTTGTTTTTCCGGCCGCCGTCCGACATCACCGGCTGCCAATCCCTTCACCGCCGCCCGCCGACGATTCTTGGTTTCCTCTAATTACAATTTTCGACTTCTTCAAGTGTTTGAAGTTTCGAAAGGTATGTTCTGAAACCATAAACTTTTCCAAGTTCAATAACTCGGGGATGATAAATCCTTTCCTCATTTCTCCATCTTCATTCTACGCTTGGGATTTTGTGCGTGCAGGTAAAAATCTTGGAATTTTATTCGCGGGTCAAGAGTGTGTTTGATCACTCTTGTTTCTTTGTGCGGGTTGTGCGTGATCAACCCCGACCTTTCTCCGGATTGTGTTTGATCAATCCGAGGTCTTTTTCGAATTGTGTTTGATCAATTCGCGACTTTTCCGGATTGTGTGTGATCAATCCGTAAGACAAATCATTAAAAAACATCATTTATGACCTCTATCAAGTCTCATAATAGCTTGGTTTTATATGCAAAAGCAACGTAATATTCTGCTCATCTGAGTTTTGACGTAGTCAATGCCCAAGGCGAGTCTTCGCTAGGTATCTGTGAAACCTTTTATTTAAGAGGATTAAGCCACATGTTTTGACCCCAGGCTAACAAGCCTAGATGCCGAGGTTTCACATCTCATGCGCTCAAAGTCTTTGACGCGCCACATCGACAAAAGCTTTCAATGACAATCTGTGCAAAAAGTAATGACCACAATGTACTGTGGAATGCACTCATGGAGCGTTTCTTGAAACGTCCATATCTAACTCAACAAGTTGAGTTATTAAGTCAAGTGGATTGCTTACCACCTTATTTGACTACATTCCGTCGATGATATTCCATGGCATCATGATCTATAATGTTTAGCAGATTCGATCATCATTAAGTTCTCTAGGTCCTCCAAATTGGTTTGGACTTATCAACGAGGCTTGATGTGTTACAAGAGTGAGCTTATGGTTTGGGTCCATTTTTGCGAGTAATTGATATCATTCATGAGATCTTTCTTTTTCATAAAGTGTTTTTCTTTCTTAATATGTGAGCTATTTGTCTTTATATATCATCTCTCACATATGCATATGAGTGAATAAGCTTTTAAACATGAGCCTTGATTCCGAGAGAAAAAAAAAAAAGAGTGCATCCCTTGTGAAGTTGATTCTTTACTTGTCCGAAACGTGCTAAGCTCCACCCAATCACCATTGTTGCCCCCAATTCCTACATGTGATGTGTTAGATATATTTAACTCTCAAATGATTTGTGACTAAGTCTTGGTTACATGTTATTCTTTTGTACATGAAAGTAAGAGATTTTTTAAGACTATCGTTGAAAGGTTTAGTGTGCTTAGTGTGTTCTTCTTTCTCATGTGTGTTTATGTTTTTAGTTATTCATAGTTTTGCTCGAGGACTAGCATAGTCTAAATGCGGGGGTACTTGCTGTGCTTATGTTATCCTATATTTAAATGCCTCATAATCTTCGTATTTGTGTTTAGTTTTCTTATTTGTGATTGATTTACGTTAATTTAGTGTTTTTGTAGGTTTGTGTCATAAATAGAAGAAAAAGGAGCTAAATGCAAATTAGGATTAAAAGACGACTGCAATCCCACGTGTCAAAATCTGCCTATGTAGAAGAGCTAACTTTGCCGAATTACTGGAAATTACTCGTATCGAATCAGACTATGAGCCTTATATCATTGGAAAGCTACGGAAGTATACTTTTTATAGAAGTTTACGGATCTCGATTTCGATACTTCTAGACCGAGTTATGATCGTTTGAGTGAAGATATGTCAGATCAGAAAATCTGCTCGGATTTGCACATTTGTGGAGAACTCAAGTTCCATGGCACAAGATCGTCAACCCTAATGCTTCAAGGACAATAATGCAGATGAGGATTCAAGGAGTACATATATTCCCAGTTCTACAAGAGATATCTCAAGGTTTTCCCATTCCATATCAAGAAAGAAGTCTGAATCCAAGTCTTACAAGGAAAATTGAAGTCAAAGATGAGCAGGAAACTTCTCCATCACATGAAAAGAGGTCTCAGGAGCACGTTGTAGACGCCTAAAGGAGCAGAGACCATCTATCCATCCATCCATCTTCACCTTCATTCACTTTCCATTCTTTTTATGTTTTCGTTATGTTTTTTTTAGCCATGTTTTGCTAAACCTTTAATAGGGTTAGGATGATACCCTAGCATGATTGTTTATGTTTTTTATGATTGATTAATGGATTTATAGTTTCTTTAGGATGAATTCTTAGTCACTATTTTAATTGATGCTATATGTTTGAGTTCTTTGATTGATCACCTTAGGGCTTTGCATCTAGTAAATTAGAAGATGAATTTGAGACGTACTGCAATATAATTCATATTAGCTTCTTGTGATTAAGAGTTTTGAATTACATTATTGTCGTAACTGAAGTAATAGTTTGCATGATTCTCTTATTTTCTAGAATGTAATGAGTCTTACATGTTAAATTTATGTCATAACTAGATAGACTGCATGCTAGGATATACGACCTATGTCGTACCTGGACAGAATGATACACTTAAGGAAAACTATGGCCTAAGTGCCGTACCTAGACTTATATATGGGAATTGTCATCTACAGAAATGAAAGAGTCTGTTAGTTGCATCAAAGCATAAATAGGATTGTTAGTGGTTGATTCTGACACCCTAGATTCATTCATCATTGTTTGTTTACTTATTTTCTTGTTTGTTTGTTTCTTTAAATTGTTATCGTGATCTTGTGTTTTAGTGTAGTTAGTGTAGGTATTTCATAATTTGAATTGAACTAAAATCCTCGTGGGAACGAAAACCCTTTTTCTTCCTTTCACTATACTACATTCACCCTG
This sequence comes from Fragaria iinumae, assembly GCA_009720345.1. NCBI lineage: Eukaryota > Viridiplantae > Streptophyta > Magnoliopsida > Rosales > Rosaceae > Fragaria > Fragaria iinumae. The sequence goes on along the minus strand of CM019117.1, from coordinate 14,153,611 downwards.
TATACTTGCAGGAACTCCATCAATAAACTTATTTGGGATTGTCCCATAATGTGGGGAAAACAATATGGGTCACGACAACGGCAGAAAAAGCCGTGTCGATGTCTAGAAAAGAGGGGGAGGTGCCGCCAGCCCTAATGGCGACACTCCCGGTTTAGACACTAATTTGTCAAAACTACTCACGTCAGCTTATGACAATGCAACCATTGTGGATCTCCGGATCACTGGTTCAAGATTGTCAAGCTCTCGCTCAAATTGTGAATGCATACAAAAAGGTACGGAAAATCAAAATGAGGACAATAACGTCATCCTCATGATCGTGGATTTCAAAGATTCGGATCCAGCTCTAGATGCCCTTGACTTTGACGTCATCGGCTAGACTCTGATTTTCTTTCCAAGCTATATATATGTAATAAGGCGTCGTATCGATGTTCTTTGTTTATTCGAGACCTCGATGTACTCACATTAGCAATAATGAATGCCTTGAGAATTTTTTAGAAGTGAAACTATTCTCCTTTTATGGTTCGTATTGATTTACAAACAAGATATACATTTTTACATCGTCCTTAGAAGCATAGCATATTTACAATCTACATGGTTAGATTGTGTCGTTTTGGTCTCTTCTAAGTGAAGATGACGCATGGCCTTGCATCCTCAATTAAGGAGGATCGCCAACATGTTTTCGGTTAAGTCTTCTACCCCTATAGTGGATTTTCCATCATCAATTGTTCAACTAGGCTCATCCAAGCTCAGTGTGATGTCTTAGAACTGTCCGAAATTAAGGAGATAGTGGTTTCAAGTGTGTCTCGCACTACCGACCCTCTACGGACATGTCTGGTCATATTGACTTGGAGTTACCGAAAGCTTTTGATTTTGGATCCCCTTACGCTATTAAACCAATTTCCGTCTTGCAAAAAACGTTGAAGACTTATCAAAACCAGACAATTATCATCATGATCGAATCATCTAGGTCCTCTGAGTTAGTTTTCGCTAACTAGTCATAGAGTTTACGACCTTGGAAAGACCAAAAAAACTTGATTTTGATCAAATACACGTCATTTTGGCTTTGGCTTATGCCCACATGCCATCCGCAAGCTTCAAAGCTTTGCCAATGCCAAATCTGCGAAAAACAGCAATTTGTCCCTTCTGGACAGTCAATTTCGTTTGAGCTTTGTGAACAGCTCCTGATGAACCAGACAGTGATCTTTACATAATTGGAAAGCTCTAAAAGTCTAGTTTTCAGAACTTTTCGCAATTCGTCTATATCTATTTTAATGAAGAAGTTATGGCTGTTTTAGTGCGTAAAGGTCATTCTGCGCGGAAATTTTTATGCACTCTCGAGATTGCAGCTTTTTGTAGCTTTTTTACTCTCCTATCTACTCCATTTTATAGATCTATCTTATAGAGACATTGAGTGCCTCGCAGATAGTGGAATTATCCACAACATTCTAAGGAACCGGCAACTATCTTTGGATTTTGTGCCTTGTAAATCTTCTGTGACTACAATAATTGAATCATACCGGTCATTTAGGGATGCGGTTTAGCTTGCATCTTGATGCCTTATGAAACCATGATCAACGGCAGATATGCCCTCTATGCATTGAGAGGCAACCAAAATATGTTGTGCTTTAAAGACATTCCTGCTAATAGTTTTCATTTGAAAACACATTGTGATAATGAACAAGAGTTCTTTTGTGTATACCTTCTTATGAATGCGGACTGAAATGCATCTTAGAAAAGTTTATGAGTCAATCTAGTGGACTGTATATCACTATGATTCGAATATCGAATCACATGTTGTCGCCAAACATGAGATTTGGGATTCCGACTCATATAGGCTTTGGTTTGACCGAATCGGTCATCCTGAAAGAGATATGACAGTCCAAATTTTGAGAACTTCTCATGGACATCCATTCTTCCGCTCAAAACGAAGACATTCGGGATATATCTTCTTCATGAAGCATGATGGTGACGCCATGGTTGTAAATGGCCGCACCCTGGGGACTTTGACGTCACCCGAACACGGCTCCAACTTCCCAGAGGCCGTCCGGTCAATTTCTCAAGCAATTGAGGTGCACCGGCCTTCCTTCGTTGTCTCATTGGCCCCATGCAATGTTCATTGCTTGTTTTGAAAGCATATTTTTTAGCTAAATTAGGAGTGAGACCCTCCTACGCTAAATGACACAAAAGTGAGCATTTCATTCTTACATTAAACTATGTAGATAGATACAACCAACTTGCGGACACCTTTTTATGTTTTATGGTGTTGGTTGAAGTGTTAACACACTAGTCACGTGTTACACTATTATCTACTTCTTATGTTGCTTGTACTTCTACGGGTTCACTACCCATTCTTTAAAAAAGTTTATCAGGATATAAGTTGAAGAGTCTTGTACCCCATGTTCACACGCAATACGGTCTCACCGAGGTTACGTCCAAGCAACTTTAGCTTGTTGCTCAAATATTATTGATGCTCACCAATCTTTCTATCGCGTCTTGGGGCTATGCAATATTTGCATGCAGCTTTACTATTCATCTACGACCCACCATCATTGAATATTGTTGTACTACAGCTCGTGACTGTGTACCAGGATTGACACGAAATTGTAATCCTTGAGCTCAAACAGGATTGAAACGGATCTCCAATCTTTGAGCTCGGCTAGATGTTATTTCTAGGTGCCAAATCGCAATGCCACTGCACACAATGATGGGTCATTTGAGATGAATAAGTTTAGGTTGGATATGAACCTCCACCTATAATGCGCTTATGTAGAAACCTTGTCAGGCAATCTCATTCACCGCTGAATTGCGGATTGTCACTTTGATGAGACAATATTCTCACCGTTAGGGGGAGATAAGAACACAAATGTTCAAGTGGAACGACATGAATTGTCATGGTTTGTCCCCACTAAGTCTCATCTTGATCTCAAATGCTTAAAGTGTTAAAGTGACGAGATCACATGATGCAAATATGTGTACAAGGATTGATGTCCTATTAAGAAGACATGGTGCGACCAAAAGAAGTTGGTCTTGGCGCCATCACTACAGATGGTGAAATGGTGACGCCATATAATGGCAAAATTGGTGTCACAAGGCCGTGTGACTCCCCAAAAGGAGGGGGGCCCTTAGGTTTAATACTTTCTCGCACTAGGAAGAAAGCGAGCTTGGTACAACCTGATCCATTGATCAGTGATACTCAAATGTGTCTCATGAACTCTAAATTGTGATTATCGTTGGGGGACGCCTCAATGTCAAATCCAATCCATATAGAGATCTCTACAAGTATGACACAAGTGTACATGAGGATGTGGGATAATGAGTCTACTACGAACCAACCTTCGTTGATGGATATCAACTTAGTTGATTGGCCTAATGGAAAGATGCGATCCAACATTAACAAAGAGATAGGTCCTTGGGCAGGTGATGCTGACACCGCAAGCTAAACCCTATCAACTATGCATTTGTTAGATAGCGTAGTGAGAACAAGAACTTAGACTCACCTTATGGCGCAAGGCCTCTCATTAACACGCACTGGGGTCGACTACGATGAGATATGCTCTCGTAATGGATGTCATTGCACTCCACTACTTTTTCAGTTTGGTAGTTTCCGAATAACTGAACATGCAGCCTATGAATGTGGTCATAATAACATCTCTATGGGATCAGAGATATACATGAAGGTCTTAAACGAACTTCATTCATCCGAATCAAGTGGCTCCAGACCACAGGAGCATGCGTTTGCTAAAGGTATTGAAACGCACATGGACTCTACTTGATTTGGAAGGGATATGGTGAATTATGTCTTTGTGTGTTCATTCTGGATTTACATGGACTGTTGATGGATCAAGAGATGCCAATATGTATCAACAACCGAAGTTAGAATGAAAAAGATCTTGGGAAGTGTCACACCCCAACTCGAGTAAAAGTTTAACCTTGAGTTAAGGAGTGAATCGCACTTTAATTACAGACAGTTTAATATCCATAATTAAAATGAGACCGATATCATTACATGACATAGAAAACATAACCTTCAAAAATTTATTGAAATTACAACCTTATAAGAAGGTACTTAAAACACACATGTTTAAAACATTACAAAAAAACAACAAACAAACAAGAATAACATTTCTTTTCGAAACGTCTATTCTTTATTCAAGCCCTATTTACAAACGAAAACTTGAAATTCTTAATTTACAATATATTATAGTTGCGGCCTCAAGGTCCACACCTGCAATGAGTTTGATTAAGGGGTGAGCTATGCTCAGTAGGGCTAGTTAAATTGCTAAACACATATAACATTAACTTCAAACAAAAGCAAACAAACATGGCATATCAGGAATACATAAATGCAATATGAACTTGACTCTCACCTCACACCTCACTTCACCCTCGAATATATTTTTTGCATTTGTTAGTCGTCTTGTTATACTTATGGTCTCCAAACCCGATTAGATCGCTTTATCGATGTCCGCCATCGAAGGGTTCTGTATTCCCCGGTTCGTGCACTTATGGGCTGACATGGATTTATGGACAACTCATGAGGAAACTCAACTACACAAATGGTTTCTTAATAACAAAGTTCCATATATTCCCAACACTCATTCTTCTTTTAATCTTCAACCTGAGTCTTTCCCATGACAACATGTAATATAATTTCAAAATAGAATCACATGCTTTCCAATATAAACATACATGTCATAATCATTTCAAAAGTTTAACATTTAATTCAATACATATCAAAAAACTCAATGTCAAACCAATCAACATCAATCAACTCAATACCAAATAATCCAATATCACAAATACATCCAATATCACCAACAATTCAATATCAAACAAACCATGTAATAGCATAAATAACAATAACATAAACACCCCATCAAACCCTACCTCGATTTGCACAGCACAAACTCGAGCTCCAACGCCACTTCTCACACTTATGGATTGCCAAGATTGTCTCCGGAACCTTACTCAAAAGGTAAAGTACATACAAAGAATGATGAGCTATAGTTAGTAACTATGTTATAAGTAGTATACAAAATAAGAAAACTCTACTACTTATGAAACAGAATTTAAATAACACTTAAAGCTATATAAAGAGCTACTGAAAAGTAACTAAATCAGCTGTTATAGAAACAGATTTAAAACTAAGTTTCTATTTCAGCTTTAGTGGTAAAAACAGTGTGCAAGATGCTGTCTTTGGCTTCAATTTCCACCCACTCAACTCCAACCAAAATTACTGAACCCAAGCCTAAGTTAAAGATGGTATTACAGGCTTTATATGCATAGCTTAAGTTTTGAAAAAAAACCTTGGATAGAAAGTTATGCCTTCTCAAAGTTGAAGCAAAAATCTGAAAACCCAGAAAATTCAGTTTTGCTGAGTCTGCTACTGTTTTAGGCAAACTATTTATCACACCAAATGGTAACCAAAACCTTTGAAGTTTAACACACACAATGATGGATATATGAGCTTCACAAAGATATTTTCGGATTTCAAAACAAAGGTCTGAGCTTAAAGATATGATGCCTCCAAGTAGGCAAGAAAATCATTTTTTCTGCAGAATTCTGGAAATTTACAGCAAGAATGAATCTTGATTTTACAAGTTTGAAATCAACTTTTGGATCAATAAATGAAGTTCTAAAGCTTCAAAACAAATAGAAAAAGGTTTCCAAAACTCCAAAACATTCCTAAACGCAATAAATATGAATCAAGATGACCTAAAATCTGCTTTGGACAGCCAAACTGTTCTTGAGCAGCAATTATAACGATTCAACAACAATCACAACAATTCGAATTTAAGTCTTATATCTAATCAAGTCTGAGACTTCAATACCCAAACTTTAATCAAACAACACAACCATAATCATAGACTAAGAATCCAAAATTAGAGTAAATAGAATTGATAGAATCTAAGAACACAAGAACACATGCAAGAACAAATAAACCTTAAGCAAAATACTAAATCAACCTTTGATAAGAGTAGAATTGAAAAGGATTATCCTTTCTCTCCAAAACGTTCGTTTTCTTTCCTGCCTCAAAACCCTTTCCTCACGCAGTAGTTTTAGTCGATCCCTAGCCGACTCCCTCATTCTCAAACCAATCAAAATAAGCCTACACCTAAACCTACTCTATAGCCTTGACAGCTCCACTCTATGGGTGTCTATCTTCATGACAGCCAGCTCCCTGCTTGCTTGGTTAGAAAAAAATTCAATTTGTAAAACAACACCCAAAATATCTAAATTGCGTTCCATAGGAAACACAGCTCTTTTTTTTTTTTAAACAAATATTAAAATACCCAAAAACTTAATAAAACTAAAATTAATACTAATAAACAAAATAAGCTACTTCAGGATGTTACAGGAAGACACGGTCTCGATAAGGCACTCGATGACTGTATTGATGATGATTTTCCATCAATCGGCTTAGGCGCTCTATAACTAGTGAGGCCTACATATACTCTCATGATTAGTCAAAGTCTTTGCTCTAAAGAGATCCGTTGTTTTGTCTAAAGAAATATGACAAATATTTGTTAAGAGATGGAATTTCTATGTAAGTACAATAAGACACATCAATGTACTAAACCCAATAAGAAAGACTTCATCTCATTCGTTATGAAAAGTTGTAATTCTCATGATTAGTCAAAGTCTTTGCTCTAAAGAGATCCGTTGTTTTGTCTAAAGAAATATGACAAATATTTGTTAAGAGATGAAATTTCTATCTAAGTATAATAAGACACATCAATGTACTCAACCCAATAAGAAAGACTTCATCTCATTCGCTATGAAAAGTTGTAAAGCTAAGTGTAGCTATGCGCCCACGCAACACCAATGTAATGGCAGTAACTCCTTTTTTAATACTTAATGGTATGCAAGGTTGAGGCTTATTCTATCCCTACATAAGAAAGACACATCAAAAGCGAAATCAGAATCTGCCAAGTTTCATAGGTCAACTTCCACGGGATCTACAAGAAATCTCACTCACTGGAAAATGGGTAAATTGGTACCATTGGAAAGGTCTATGCGTCTAATTTCCAAAGACATCAACCATTTGATCATACCTATCATATTGAGTGAGTTATGGCCATTTTCGTAAAGTATGACAGATCTGTCCGAGAATCTGATTTTGCCAAAACAGTAAATTTTGATAGGACTTTGTGAACAACTCCTGACGAAACAGAATATGTGTAATATACGGTTGAAAAGCTAAATGAGTCTAGTTTCCAAAACCGTTTACGGTTCGTTCATTTGTATTTCCTATAAGAAGTTACAGCTGTTCTAGTAACTGAATGTCATGCTGCGCGAAAATCTGATTTCCTGCACGAACTTATGTTTTGAGTTCACAAGTGGTCTTCTCCTCAAGATCTAAGTGTAAAAGACCATGTTTGAGGACAATACGGCATGATCTAGTTAATCATTGTCCAACGCCACATTTGAAGACATATTAAAGAGCATTGACATACTAAATTTTTGAAATTTCCGTGATTAATAAGAATCAGGAAGAGCCATATGATTGATGTAAAGATCAGGGGGAGGTGCGAATTTCAGGAGAAGTCTAACACATACATGTCACTATCAAATGTGAAATGTGCGTTGTACTCTTTTTCTCCTACGATCAAGGTTTAGTTTTTCTCCCACAGGGTTTTTGTTCCTTAACTAAGTTTTTAACGAGGCGACATATCAACACCACCGGTATACCGGCGCGCGACACAAGGGGAAATGTTTTAGGATATTTCATATGTGTGCCTTGGCCTTATGCCATCAAGATATGTAGTTAGAATATGACTATATATTTTTTATCATTATCATATTGGTACTTTGTAATTCCTTATATAAAGGGTTTCTATCAATAAATAAGATGATGATTCTCTATTCTCTTATTATATCTCTTTGTCTCTACTGTTTATACTTTATCAACAACAACATTTATTTAGGTAAATTAAATAGATACTTCCTAATTGATGATTCGAGTCAATCCATTGTGTCTCATGAACCAGAACATAATTGACCAAGTTACGGTTGTCTCCTTGGGTTAGTGCTTGATCTTCGGTGGGGGCTTGATCTTGAGGGTTCACCGGGATGCTTGAAGAACAAGAAGTATTGAATATAGGAAAAATTTGCAACGGGAAGATGATTTTGGTATGAGAAAGTTGTGAGAGTTTGGGTTTCTATTTATAAACTTTGAACCATAAATTGTTGCAACGGATCTATAACTTTTTCTGATATTTCCGATTGTTTTTTTGTTTTTATTTTTAGGTCAAAACGTTTTAATTAGTATGGAATAATTTTGGACCGTAGATTAATTTGTTACCGTTGGAGCTATGTTTATAACTGACCGTCCATTTCAAACTGAGACGCAATCAGAGACTACGCCGTTGGACCTCCTCAACGGTCACATGCAGACAGACCCACGTGACTTGCAGACCACATGCAGGAAACAAGCGTTGGAGCGCGCGTTCAGCTCACCACCGAAGTTGACGAGCGCGTTTCCTTTCGCCATCAATCCAAGAGCGTCGCGTGTCTAGCAGCACTGGCCCAGCCCAATTGCATGTGGCCCTGAGTCCTGGTCTTAGAATTGTCTCAGATTTAAGACTGATGGAGAATAAGACTTAATCTCAAAATTTCAGAACTAACACCACCATTTTTTGCCTATTGGAGATGAAAAGTTTCAATATGAGACCAATATTGAGTTTTAGAACCACGGTTGGACTTTCCCTAAGGGACAATGGGTGTGTTTGTACGTTTGAAGCAAAGCACCAAAATGTGTTTGCTTTTTCTCTCAAAAAAGCGAGCTTCCGCGCTTATTCGACAGGAAACCCTTTCATCTCAGCTTGCAAATCCATTGGAGAAGTCAGTGTCTTGGTAGCTGAAGCTATGGCTTTACGAGAAGGTTTGCATAAAATTGTCCTCATTCCTCAACAATTTCAAGCTTGTCATTGTCAAAGGAGATTCTAAATTACTCATCGATTGCCTTCATCGAAAAATTTGAGTCCCGTGGAGGATTCGAGTTCTTGTTCAAAATATCTTCTGACTAGCTTCTCAACTCAACTCAATAGTCTTCAGGCATGTTTTTTGTGAGACAAATTTTGTAGCCGATCGGTTAGCAGACTATATATATGCTCATGATGACCATCCGCTCCCGGCCATCTGGTTTCACTGTTTCCCCTTTTCTTGTCCCCAACCCAACATTTCATTTGGATCAGCTGGGAGGAGGCGTCCCTTGAGGTTTTATGTTTTAGCTTTTGTTCTTATTTCCAAATGTTGAAAAAAAAAAAAAAACATTCCTCGCTTACTCAAAATTACTCAGAAGGAACTGTAAATATTAATGTCAAATAAATATTTTAAAAATACTACATACATCTAAATGTGGGAGGTGTCCCAAAAAATGATTCATTGAACACTTTGATGAGCCGGTCTATGTAACATAATTCATGCTTAAAAAGCTGACGTAACAACAAATATATAGCTGGTATATATTATATATAACAACAACAAATGCCTTAATCTGCTTTGATACAACCAGACCCTTTTATTGGTTTCGATAATAAACCAATCCTTATCATCTTCTTGATCATCACTGTGTATCCTAAATCTCAGTAACTAAATTACATTCTAGCTTAGATTAGCTAGACTAGACTGCTAGACTGTGTTTAGCACTGTGCACAACTCCACCGCCATGTCTGCTCGATCAGTACCTAAAAGCGGTGGTTGCTGTGAATTGAGGTCGATCTTCACCTACAAACCTGGCCAGCGCAGCGTCGTCCCAGTCCGGATCCAAGTCCAAGTTCAGCACCCTTCCCTCACGTGCCGGCACATCGGCATCATCCCACGCGCGGTCGTCGAATTCCGACTTGTCGAAGTCCTTGGTCCAGCTGTAGCATGTGCCTGAAACATTTCCACAACCAAAAGGAAAATCTCAGTAAAACGTACATGTATGTGTGTTCTAACACAAAGGCTAATATATTGATTGACATAGATCAGTAGCTAGATATATATATATATATACCTTTGTTTGGTAAACCATTGATTCGATATAAACTCTATACGAACTGGGTTGTACGTCTTATATATCTTCTTCTCCTTCACATGCATCAGAATTCTCCCCCACCATCATCGTACTATAGAAGCCAGAACCTATCTAATACATAACTATAAAAGAAAAGAAATTGTGGCCTGTGGATGGATGAGGGGGATAGCTAGGAGAAAATGGTGTGAGCTATGAGTTGAGCTCCCTTGAGGTCCTTTTTATAGGAGTAGTGGATGCTTCTAGAGAAGGTGGATTTGTAGAAAACATGCAGCAGCCTCTGTATCTGGTTTTAGGTTTTGGATGCTAGGTCATTGATCTTATCCTTCAAGTTGGGTTTCTTCTTTTTCTCACTCGTTTACCACATTTAATTTTACGTTTTGATTTGAAATTTTTTTTTTTTTCTTTCTTTCTTTTGATCAAATGCTTTGAAAGTTTGAAGTTATTGTAAAATTAGAGCCACTAATTCGGCTCTTATATACAAACTATACAAAGTTATTATGGTCTTTAGAACTTTCAAAAAAAAAAAAAATGTTATGATGTTTGCAACTATCCAACACTTGTGATCGAGGATTCACTATCTTCACATTTTAAGTTGTAATACATATAAAATGTCTTGAAAATGTACATGGATCACCGTACCCTAGCTCTATATATTTTTTTTCTTTTCGATACATTATTTTCAATCCACACATGCAGTTACGTAGCCTAGCCTAACTCGTTCAAACAGAAAAAAGAAAATGTATGACATACATCAATATGTATTGACTTATTTCTCTCTTCTCTCCTCTCTCTGAGTTCGATGTTGTATGTACTCCGGTGACATCCTAGTATGGGGAGTTCAAAATTGTTGCTTAGGTTAGAGATCGATTGTGTTTTCTAATATGTTTATGATGAATGTGTACGACACTAGAAACTTCGAAACCCTACTACGTACATCCGTGCATGCTTTTAAAAGACATTTGGTGCCTAGAAACAACAAGCAAACTCGTATTATTAATCAATGTTATAATTATGTCATATTTAGAATGAGGTCCCACGTCCAATGGTAGTATGTGTCGGAAATTTATTTGTCATGCTATATTTTTGCAATATCATTTCTAGAATGAACCCAGCTATTTATATTCGAGATTTATGCATCTTATTGTATAGAAGCGTGAAAAACTTCTAGTGAATTTGTCTTTTTTTGTATATCTGTTAATCAAGTTTACAAGAGGTTTATATACAATCTAACATCTGCTAACCCTAGCTAATAGGGCTGACATGTATAGTTACAATAGGAAGTCTAGAAGAATAAGGAAACAACTTAATCAGTTGTTACAGATTGATCTACTTGAGTTAAAAGCCGATCCTCTCCTTTAATACTCCCCCTCAAGTTAGAGTGTATATTGATGACACCTAACTTGCCAAGAAGAATGTCAAACTGTGCAGTACTCAACGGTTTGGTAAATACGTCGGCAATCTGCTCTTTAGTACCAATGTGCGCAGCCTTGATCACACCTGCATGCATCTTTTCTCTCACAATATGACAATCAATCTCGATATGTTTAGTACGTTCATGAAATACCGGATTAGAGGCAATGTAGATAGCAGCTTGATTGTCGCAAAAGAATTGAGTAGGGCTTAACTGTGGTGCATTCAAGTCTCGTAAAATGTTTCGAAGCCAAGTTACCTCACAACATGTGGTTGCCATGGACCGATATTCAGCCTCTGCACTTGAACGAGAAACTGTAGTTTGCTTCTTTGTTCTCCAAGAAATCGGTGCTGCTCCAAGCATCACACAATAACCAGTTAAGGATCTTCTTGTGTCTCTACACCTTGCCCAATCAACATCACAATAGGCTGTCAACTCGAGCTTTCCTTTAGCTGGTAAGAAAATGCCTTGACCAGGAGTATGCTTGACATACCATAGCACTTGATGAGCTGCATCGAGATGTGGTTGCCGCGGTTTATCCATGAATTGACTTAAGACATGGACTGCATAAACTAGGTCCGGTCTTGTAATGGTCAAGTAAATCATCCTTCCAACCAGTCTTCGGTATTGTGAAGCATCGGCAAGCAGGTCTCCTTCTTCTTTCATAAGCACAAGATTTTGATCTACAGGAAACCGAGAAGGTTTTGCTGCCAGGAACCCTGTGTCTTCTAATATCTCAAGCGCATATTTTCTTTGACATAAGCTGATGCCTTTACTTGATCGAGCTACTTCGATGCCCAAGAAGTATTTAAGTTTCCCTAAGTCCTTCAATTTGAACTGCTTTGCAAGGGAGGCCTTGGTAGCTGCAATTTCTTCAATACAATTTCCAGCCAAGATAATGTCATCTACATACACGAGGAGGAACGTGAACTTGCCTGAGTAAGTTCGGCAGAAGAGTGAATAATCTGATCTGCTTTGTGAGAATCCAGCCGCTTTGAGTGCATGAGATAACTTGATGAACCATTGCCTTGAAGCTTGCTTGAGGCCGTACAAACTCTTATGCAGTTTACAAACTCGTTGCTCCCCCTTGCGGCCAAAATCTGGAGGCAGCTGCATGTACACCTCTTCGGTAAGATCTCCATTGAGAAAGGCATTGTTAACATCAAGTTGGTGGAGATGCCAACCACGCAAAGCAGCAAGACTAAGGAGCACGCGGACTGTTGTGAGCTTGGCAACCGGTGCAAAAGTTTCACGGTAATCAACTCCTTCGATTTGACTATAACCTTTGGCAACAAGGCGCGCTTTGTAACGTTCAACGGAGCCATCAGGATGGAGCTTGATCTTATAAACCCATTTACATCCAATAGGTTTCTTGTGAGGAGGTAAAGGAACAAGGCTCCAAGTATGGTTCTGCTCTAAGGCTTTGATTTCGAGACTCATGGCCTCACGCCATTCTTGATGCTGCACGGCCTGTGAATAAGACTGAGGCTCTTTGTGGAGCATAAGGTTAGCGGCAAAGGCTTTATAAGATGGTGAGAGCTGATTATAGGATAGTACAGTGGAGAGGGAATGAGAAATACCTGTGCTCGGTGGAGACGACGAGATGGATCGAGTAGGAAGAGCTGCCTCGACGTGGTAGTCATGCAGGAAGGTAGGTAACTTAGTTGGACGTGAGGAACGTCTTGGTGGAGTTGCGGAAGCTTGTGGTGGTGAACTGGTGGAAACGGAGATATCGGGAACAAGGATTTCTGTGGTGTGTTCATCAGTGAGAGTTGGTGAAGACTGTGGTTCGATGGGTGCACTGGACGGCAGGATTGACACAGGAGTGGGGCTGGACGAGCAAGGAGAGGAGGTGTCGGATGAAACACTAGGGTGGAACGTGGCGGAAGAAACCCTAAGAGGAGACGGACTAGGGGTTTGAGTTTCAAATGAAACCCTAGGTCCGGCTGGTCTCTCATGCAAGGCAGAAACCCGATTTGAATTGTACTCAGGATAAGGAAATACATCCTCATGGAAAGAGACGTCGCGGGAGACAAAAATGCGATCTGTTTCAAGGTCAAGCAGCTTATAACCTTTCTGCCCGTGAGGGTAACCCAAAAATAAACATTTAATAGCTCGAGGGTCAAATTTAGTAGGCTTAAGAGGGTGTGTTGAAGCAAAACACAAACAACCAAAGACTTTGAGATGATCATATTGAGGTGGTTTGTTGAACAACTTTTCGAAGGGGCTATGGCCATGAAGTAACGGTGTGGGAGTTCTATTGATTAGATAGGCTGTAGTAAGGATAGCATCTCCCCAAAATGATTTCGGTAGATGAGCTTGAAAAAGCAAAGCCCTGGACATATTGAGTAAATGTCGATGCTTACGTTCAACGACACCATTTTGTTGTGGTGTGTTGACGCAGCTAGTTTGGTGAACAATGCCCTTTGAGGAATAAAATTCTTTGTGATTGAACTCAGGGCCATTGTCACTACGCACAATTTTAATGCGCTTATCAAACTGAGTATCGATCATATGAACAAAATTAACTAAAAGTTGTTTGGCTTCTGATTTTTGAACCATAAGGTAAACCCAAACACACCGTGTGAAATCATCAACAATAGTAAGAAAGTATTTTGCCCCAGAAAGTGATGGTTCATGGTAGCCACCCCAAATGTCGACATGAATTAAATCAAAAGCTGTTTTGCTTGAAATTGAACTCAAAGGAAATGAATTTCTAGTTTGTTTAGCTAAAGGACAGACTTGACACTTTCTTGCATCACAAGATTTATTTGCTAGAAAGGGAAACATAGGATAAACTCTAGACGAAGGATGACCTAAGCGTTGATGCCAAAGCGAAGATGTAGAGCCATCAACCGAGTTGCATGTAGCCTGCTGAGCTTGGTCGAGGCAGTATAATCCATCCTTCTCAGATCCCATCCCAATCATCTTCCCCGAGCGAAGGTCATGTATGAAACAAACTTGTTTAAGAAATATGGTGATGTAAAAGGACTCATAAGCTAATTTGCTCACGGAAATCAGGTTGAGGTAAAAGAAAGGTACACAAAGGACATTGTGTAATATAAAGTGAGGTGAGAATACAACTGAGCCAAGATGAGTGACTCGAGTTGTGTGACCGGTAAGAAGCTTGACATATCGGTTACTAGCAGGACGAGCATCAGTGAGTAAATTAGGATTGCAAACAATGTGATGGGTAGCTCCACTGTCTAGAATCCAGGTATCACTCATATCGCTATGTAAAACATGTAAAGCTATACCTGACAACTCTTCACAAGAGGTAGAATTACCGACATGATTCACTTCTGCCGTGCGGGTTTGTTGGAGCAGTGTGATGAGTTGTTGACAAACCTCCTTGGACAAAGGAAAATCTGCCCCATTCTCCAAGCTAGAGCCCGCTGCCACACTGTTGGCTTTAGAATAACTCTGAGCTTTCTCCTCGGCACCCTTCCTCTTTCTACACTCATCATATGTATGGCCCCTCCAATTGCAAAAAGTACACTTGAGATGTGCCTTGCAATTCTTTGTCACATGATTTGTTTTGTGACATTTGGTACACTTGGTTTCTCCAGCCTTTTCTGTGACAACACTGCCTCCATTCCGAACTGCATAAGCCGCACCTTCAACCACCATCTGTGGTTTCCCTCCTGCCGCTACAGCTGCTTGCTTTTCGTGTCTCAAGGCCATAGAATAAGCCTTGTTGACACTCGGCAGAGGCTCAATGGCGACAACAGTACTGCGCAAGGATGCATAATCGTTGTTAAGGCCCATGAGGAACTTCATAGTCATTTGGTTCTTCACATACTCACTGATCTTGGTCCCTTCTATGCACTCACATCCTGTCATGTCACAAAGGGCATCACGTTCATCCCACAAGCCCTTCAATGCAGTGAAGAAGGTCGTCACAGTTCCACTGCCTTGCACACAGTCATGGATCGAGTTTTCGATGTTAAAGAGTTGCACTGTGTTTGTTTGCCGAAACCTCTCCTCCAACTCGACCCAAACTGCCTTAGCCGTCTTGCAATTACTCACACTGTTTGCAATCGGCTTAGACATGGCAGCAACAAGCCATGTTTTCACCAAAGTGTCGCACCTTTCCCATTGCAGCTGCTCGTCCGCATTGTCTGCAGGCTTCGGGCTGCTTCCATTGATAAGACCACTTTTGTTCTTGATCTTTAAAGCCTCTTTCATGGATTGAGACCATTGATTGTAGTTATCCTCCATCAAGGACTGTGACACGAGTATCATGCCAGGCTGATCCGAATGATGAATGTAGAGAGGATGATTTGAATACTCCCATGCTTGCGGTGTGCGTGCGTTACTGGCCGAGGCTTCATCCTTGAGGAATTTCTCCCTCAACAACAAGGTCAGCTCTTTCTGCTCGTCACCTGTCATGATGGTGAGTCGGGATTTGTGTTTAGGATTTTGGTTTAAGGTTGCTTGGTCCCCGATCGTTGCTCTGGTACCATATAGAAGCGTGAAAAACTTCTAGTGAATTTGTCTTTTTTTGTATATCTGTTAATCAAGTTTACAGGAGGTTTATATACAACCTAACATCTGCTAACCCTAGCTAATAGGGCTGACATGTATAGTTACAATAAGAAGTCTAGAAGAATAAGGAAACAACTTAATCAGTTGTTACAGATTGATCTACTTAAGTTAAAAGCCGATCCTCTCCTTTAATATATTGGATGAGGAATGACAAACTCAACATGGAAGATGATTAATGCTGCAAGGCCATTAGCCCTAATACATATGATGATTGCTTCAAGAACCGTACTTATGTTCTATTGTTAAAGGAGCATTGCTCAAACGAACAACGATAGCACCGTCCAAAATTCGGAAAATGGCATGGCATGGGGTGATTTCTTAGAGTCTCCATTAGCTTTTCATTTTCCTCTTTCGGTTCCAAATCAGAGTATTCCACCCCACCTCAGAGTTGAAAGAACCATTGGCTTGATGATCGAGGATCGCTTTTACTAGCTAAAGAGTATTGCAGCTACTGTCGATGAATCTATATATTGACACATCGGGAATCAAATTGGTTTGAGCTTCAGCAGGCTTATTTCCATGACGCAATATACAGCATGTTTGATAAAGTTTTGCTTTTTATTGGACAGTCCATAGCCAGAAAGCAACACAATGGATCATGATCGATTGATCGATCGAGGTTCTAGATTGAGCACAAGACATACAATTACAAAGTAAACTTAACAAATAGTGATCAGCGTTTCAGAAATATCATTTCCACCTTCAAGTACATATTAATAGCAAAAATGGTGTCTTCTCTAGAGAATGAGCGAGACTGATACGATACCTTCAACAGAACAACTTCTGTATGAAGTTTTGGATCTAAATACAAATGAACAGTATGTATTCATGCTACAGCTGACATAATAACAAATAAACACTATATTCATGCTTACATAGTTACATATATATATATATATGTGTCAGATATAGCAACAACAGTGTCTTTAATTATCTCTGAACTGTGCCTTTAAGCTTGTCCTCCTTTCCAAATTCTGAGAAGGTCACTTGAAATTAGTGAAACGCTTGTCTCCTAGTTCAACAAACTCTAGTCTTGCTATCGGTTTTGCTGTCCTAGTAATAATCGAAAAGATAGAAATGGGTGGTATGGGAAAAATTGGAGGAAGAAGGGTTGTGAGAGCTGCTCT
Organism: Fragaria iinumae; assembly: GCA_009720345.1. Classification (NCBI taxonomy): domain Eukaryota; kingdom Viridiplantae; phylum Streptophyta; class Magnoliopsida; order Rosales; family Rosaceae; genus Fragaria; species Fragaria iinumae. Next base: position 14,136,504 of record CM019117.1, on the reverse strand, counting down.
AAGGAAGGCGTCATCCACCTCAGGGAATTCCTCCAACTCCCTAAGTCGTTCATTTGAAGGATCATTGATCTCCACTTCAAGAAGCCGTACATGAGGCAATGGTGGATAGCAGATATTCACCCTCTTTTCCGTGAAAATTTGATCCTGAAACATTTTCACGAACAAAACCAAAATCAGTAAAACGTACATGTATTTGAACCCTAAGAGAGAGAAAAATCAGTAAATAATATAGAGACTTAGAATTCAGCAAGTATATTTGGATTTGTTTCCGAAATAGATTCCAGAACAGATTCAACACAAAGGCTAATACATTGATTGACATAGATAAGTAGATATATACCTGCGTCTGGTAAATCATAGATCCGATATAAACTCTATACGAGCTGGGTTGCACGTCTTGTCTTCTTTTCCTTCAGATGCATCAGATCGTTCTCCACCACCATCATCGTTCTACCGTAGCAAAAACCTAGCTAAGACCTAATTACAGAAAGAAAGAAAATGTGGTTGATGGATCGAGGAGGGGGATAGGAGAAACTGGTGTGAGATACATATGAGTCGATCTCCCTTCATGTCCTATTTATAGGAGTGTCTGATGCTTCTAGAGAAGGTGGATTTGTAGAAAACAACGGCAGCCTCTGTATCTGGTTTAAGGTTTTCGATGCTAGCTAGGTCATTGATCTTATCCTTCAATGTATACGTTATGCTTTGAAAATCTTGGTTGTAAATTTTGTAAAATTACAGCCACTCACCAATATATGTAAGATATTCTGTATACAAAGCTATTTTCATGTTAGCAACTATCCTTCTCCCGGTGTTTGTGCGGATTCACTATTTTTACTTTCTAAAATATCAAGCAAAGAAATAATAAAACCTCTTAATCTACATCATTTGTAATAGATATAAATGTCTTGAAAATGTGCGTCCATCAATGCACGCTTTTAAATTCTTGGTACGTAGAAATAACATACATGCAAACTCATGTCATTAATTAATCAATCGTTTACTTCTGTTATATCTAGTGAAAATCTCACGTTTACTTTTATATCAATGATTTCAAGAGCTCGCCCGTTCCATCCGCTTTTATCTAGGCATTTAGCTAAATATTAACTTCGAAAGTTCTTGTATCCTCTCCGTATTAACTTTATGTCTTTTTGATCGAAAGTTCTTTAATACACCAAGGTTCAAGTGAACCAGTTGTTATAATTCGATCGCTTTTAGAATGCACTAACATCGATGTTAACCACTGTTAAAATAATTGAATCCCAAAAAAGCTAATCAACACGGTAATAACATATTTATTCGCCGTTACAGTAATAACATATTTATTCGCTAATCAACACAGTAACTTTTGTTCTCGTTTGGTAGAAAAATGATTCGCCTCGGGTGCACTTGAGAACAAACGCCTGAATCTTATGCTGAATGGCATCAACCAGAGGACATCATCATTCAGGTCATTTTACATATTTAAGACACTACGAAACAAAATATATATTGATCCTTTGATCTACACACTTTCTTCCTCACTATCCTCTAAGTCTAAATGATTCATATTCTTTTCAAGAGGCGGAAGCCCATCGTCAGAATCATAAGAACCCTCGTCATCACTGCGAGCTGACGTCTCTCCTCCTGGAACAGCAGATAGAAAACATTTATTAAGAGTAGCATAACTTGCTTAGCAAAAATGCCTTTCAACAAGATCTATTTTCCCCTGTTGATGACAGTTTATAAGACCAGAAATTATGCAAGGAAAAGATCAAAATCAAGCAAATTATTCCTAAGGTCATTCAATTAAATTTGCACCATGAATCGCAGACCAGTATGGCAGTATCCAGATAATGATTTATTAAACTAAGGAATGGATGCATATTATCTTGATGCTATGTGGAATTCCAATAACATTTTATAGACAGATCACCTCCTCCGGGCAAATGGAGAGGAAGGTCAACTGATATTGCACTCGTCACAATAATGTGTGCTATCAATACAGGTCCCGCGGAAAAACGGCTGGACCTTAGTGATGTTTCCAATCTAACACCATCCAAATCTTGAGACGGATGAACTGATGTGCACCAAGACAATAACGTGTAAGACTGAATATAGAAATTCCAGCCAAAGACTATAGGAAAGGATTGGAAAAGCCATAGCCAGAAAGCAACACAGTGGAACATGATGGGTCTAAGAAATGCAATACAATCTAACTGGATGTAACTGAGGTCTTAGAGCACAAGACAAGTATCTGGATTGCAAATTTGACATACAATGACAAAGTAACTTTAACTAATAGTGATTAGCAATAACATTTCCAACTTCAAATTCTAGAAAAAACAAAACCAAACAGAAAAAAGAAGGGAGAAAAGTTTCTTTTCTAGATAAAGAGACTGATACCTTCTACTTCTGTAGGAACCTTTGGAACTTGTCTTTCTTGTTCAAGCCAGGCATTTTGGAATGAAATAATTTCAGCACTGTTTTCACAATTAGAGTATGCCTTTAGAAGTTCCCTGCATTGGTTGAAACAGTATTAGAGACAAATTTTTCAATTCAATATTACAATTACAGATTAATCACAAAGAAATTCTAGACAGAAATATTGTCCTCTTGACACTATGCTCAAAAATTCTGTGGACATAAAAGGAAAACAGAATGCAAGAGACTAAAGTCACAGTGAGTTTCGGGAAAGCAATCACTTTAGAAAACACTAGTCAATTTAGATACTCTGTAAGTGTTAATTTAGTTTTGGCTCTAGTCATAAATGGTATTGCTTTGGGAAATTATTAATGAGAACTATCTGTCTGCAGAGCACAACACCAATGAAACAAATACAAGCTCAATGACCACTGATCCCAGTCTCAAAGTTCTACTGAAATGGGATATCGACTTACTCTAGATCAGGATCTTTACTCAACAATCTACAAAAATGATTCCATTTGTGTCTTCAGAAGTTAGACTTCAAGTTTTCAAGTCCATTATGTGTTTCAACTGACATATCAGGAACCTTCTACAGGGACCATGCTTTCCAAGTTCTATAAAGTATTTCAAAAAGGTAAAAAAAATAAGAATAAGATTTGTAAAAAAAAACAACAACTTGGTGAATACTATTTGTGCAATGAACAATGCTGATGAGTTCCCTAGAATTCAACCGGCAGGAATAATTTGAAAGCCAGAGTTCCTCCCAAGATTGAGGTAAGTGTTTAGGTAGCTGCTCACATAAAGCTGAGGCCAAAAGCTTGATACTTACAGTATTGAATCTCAATGTGTAAAGAGAAGTGTAAAATGCAGATAAGATACTACTTCTCCATCGAAACTGTTTAGAGAAGCAAACATTGCTGAATCATTCATCTATGTGTGAAGTGTAAATGTTTTGGTGGAGAAGAAACTAATTTCTACAGGATTGCAGTTTGATGGTGATAGTTTAAGTATGTATATAGTAAGAAACAAACAAACAGTGAAGATTGATGATCACTGGTGGAGAAATTGTGTGAGAATTAAGTTTTGGCATCCTTATGGGCTTCCTTTAGTTTAGTAAAAATATCATTTTCTGGTGTCCTTTACATTGGAAATATGGAATTATGTTTTCTGTTAAACTCACTACTGCTTTATACTGCATATGGTGATTGTTGAGCATCTTGTCCGATGTTTCTTTTCAAAAGAGAGAAAAAATTACCAATTCATTAAATGAAGAGAAGCATACCTGTTGAGGGATAGGAAAGCATGACCCCATTTGAACTTTCCAAGCAACAAATTTGCAGTTTCCTCTTCCCCACTGTAAAATTGTATAAAAGGAACATAAATTTAATAACATTTAGCACATAGAGGACTGGCCCAAAAGTAATAGTTCCACAACAACAAAAACTATAAAAAGGTGATGTGTACCTTCAAAACTATACAATGTGAAAAAAAAAAAAAAAAAAAAAAAGCTCTGGAGCATAAGCATAAACTATGTAGTTTCCTTACTTGGGATCATACACAATTGTGTTTACTCAAAGTTGGTTGTACTATGGCTGTGCACACTGGCCAAGAGACTTTCTGCTTTAGTATAATCACAAGATACAGAGACCTTCATCTTTTAGTAGCATTTATAGCTTTTATTGTAATGGTAATTTAAAACAATGTATTTAGATTTATCATTATTACTGTTGGGTGAGGACTGAGGACTGCAGATATTACTGTTGAGTGAGGACTGCAGGGGTGACAACTTGTGTTACTGGGTAACCATTTGCATCAAACCTTAATTTAACCAGTTCAACTAACTTGATTGTAATCAATTTACGTTGAATCCATATCATCTTCCTCGACAGTTTAACTAAGAACTTAAAAAAAATAAGTTTGTCATGCTTCCTCAACAAAACCTATCCACATTAATTTGATAATCACGTAACCTTGAATTCTTGATACTACAAAAGCATAACAGCAATAATATTATTCTACTAAATCTATGATACATATTACAAAATGCACAGTAGTGATTGTTCTGCAGTTATAAATGGTTTTCCCCATGTCAAAATCAGGTCGGGATGCCATCCTATGAGGAGAAAGTCTCCGTACATTTTTATAGAAAAAAATGAAGGTTTGCCACAAAAACATGTAGTAGCAACAGAATGTGAGATTCAATTAGCAATAAACTAGATTTATAAGATCGTAATGCAAGTGAAAATAGTTTCAGTACCATATGAACAAAGCTGCAGATAAGGCCTCCACGCAGGATAGTTCACATGGTCGACCATAATTTACTGGATTTGCTGCTACAAGCCAAGGCACTGCAATATTAACTAATGTGTTAGTTCAGCTGCTAGGAGAATCAAGTGAACATGGCAATAAAAACTCCATGTCTGTACAAATTCAAGTACCCGAAGTGCAGCTTTATTTCAGAAATCGATCAACAACACTAAATAAGATATAGTAATAACAAATAGCATCATCAGTATGTGTATAAACTGATCGATGGGATTGTGACCGATTTCAACTGGTAGGAATACTCTTCATAATTGTCACACCTATGGAAGTCTACAATCAACAAATAAGAATCCTTAAATTCATGTGTGTATATATATATATATTGTATCTATAGTTTGTTTGAATTATGAACTACATAACTGTATCTATAACTAAAATACCTACCAGTTGTAGGTAGTAGTAGTATAATAATAATAAAAAAAGTAAAAAAAAAAAAATTAATAAAAAAAAACTTGCAGCTAATTTGTGTGAATTGTCAATACACAAATCTTACAGCTGTGTATACAAATCCTTAGTTCTGAAAGATATTCAAGAGTGAATAAATAGAGCTCATACAGAGACGAGGAGCAGTGCAACGGAGTTTTACAAAGGGTACATCACCCAACCGTGCCCAAGAGCAATCCACAACAGCCAAACCTTTTTGCTGGATTAAGCTATAATCTTCTCTTGAGACACAAGCTGTCCCCACTGGACTGAAATAGAGATATACAACTAGTCAGAAATAGATAGAAAATTCAATATACGACAGGAATAGATGAACCATGAACTCATGAAGAAGTAAATGTCACTGTTTAATGAAAGGAATACTGGTGGTACTGAAAATTTGAGTTCGAGAGATGATAGCAGCCTCTCTTGACTCAATCCCAACTTTATACATAACAATCAGTCCTTTTTCATGAATGTTTTCGTCCACCTTGGGGATTAACCATGACGCAATTGATGCCATTTTAATTTACAGCAGAAAAAAGGCCATAGAATTATACATTTAATTTTAATAGTTCTTTTACCTGTTCATTATTACTGGGCGACAAGATCGTTTGAACAATGAAATAGATTTTCGTATGAAAATACTACAAATCTATATGACATCCTTCAAAGAAGATCAATTAACATCATAGATAGAGTGAGGTAAACGGCATTATTTGATTCAAGTACCTCAAAACAATGCCTCCAAAACCATGGTTGACACGCAACTCCTGCATGAAGTTTTAATAATGTCAGGACTACAGAAATTGCATAATGTCCCAGTTTAAACTCGAAGGAAAGGCATTAGTACTATTAGTCTATTACTCAATGTTGATTCTCACAACATATTTCTACCAACTAAATGATATGTAAAGCTCATAGTTACAGCCAAAGACATCCCTCAGTTGCAATACTTGTTGATAGACCAATAGCAAAAACAATCATCATAATTTGGTTACAGGAGATATTTAGGGTGCTAATTCACCATATGAAAAATGAGTTATGACAGGCAATATTTCCTAAGGTCAACAAACAGGTTGCATGGTATGGAAGCTGGAATTTTTTTTTTTTTTTTTTTAAGCTTCTACAATAGACCTTATATCCTGTATGTTAGCCTTCCTTCTTTTTCCTTTTTCCTGTTTTATTTTTTCCGTTTTACTTTTAGGAACTCTTAACCTTTTGATTACTTCCCCTGCACACTAGGTGATACTTTTCTATCCAACAAGAATTCATACCACTAGTGACATTTCCAAAAACGTAGAAGATCGTAGTTGGTAGCCTCAAATAAAAACAATAGTAACTTCTACAGGAATCAAAGACCCCGAGGTGAAAAAAAAAGAAGAAGGAAAACCATCCAGTGATAAATTGAAGTGTGAAAAAAAAGCCAGATACTTGCTTTCAAAAATCCAAATCTCGAGAGCTTGCGTCCCGTGCACCTTTTTGCATCGCATTGACCGAAATCCTGAATCAACAAAACAGCACCAATGCAAATTCAGGTTCACAGTGTTTCAGATTACCGAAAATCAACAAACCTGTTCAACATATCAATACAGCTTCCGAAATACATTACACATTACAATAACACAAAACTAGACTCCGATTTCAGAACTGTGACTATCATTAAAATGCTCTAAATTCAAATTTCTTGTATTAAAGAAACAATACAAAAGTGCATACCCACATGGCCAGCTGGATTTTGGGACGTATCGGCTCCTCATCAGTAGCTACAACAACAACAAATTCATCATTATTCACCAACACAACTCAAAACCCAACACACACAAAAACTGAAAAATGAATGAAGCTGATGAATTTGGCACCTTGTTGATCAGACGGTAGGGACTCGTCGTCACTGCGGAAACAAAGCAAGATCAGAAAGTGAGTGAAACAGAGAGCAATTAAAATTCGGTATGGTAAAATGCTCACTGTGGAAGTTGGTTGCGGTTTCGACTAGATTCGCCGCGGTGATTATGATGGGGCTTGTGGTTCTTGAACCGCTTATTGGGCGCCATCGATTTTCTTTAGGAACAACAATTCAAGTTCTGAGAAACAATTGGGGTTTTAGCTCCAAAGGGTTTTAATCGGCGGGTATATTTCACCAAAATTGTCTATTCTGTCCCTTGCCTTTTCTTTATTTGTTTGTTTTTTTTTTTTTTGGAAAATGATCACTAACCCTCATTTTGGATATTTTTTTTCTACCAACAAAATCAGATTTCAATATTCCTATCAACCCTACAGAGTCCTAGGATCTATTCCTACTAACAAAATATGGATCACTTTTACATATTTTGTATGACAATAATACCCCTGCATATAGATCTGTTACGCCCTCACTCTTTTATATTTGAATTTCGAGGAGAGAGAAACTTCGACTTGAGCTCGAAGATCTGGTTCTAGTGTGATAGGTGGACAAAGCGCTCGGCTCGAAGCTCTGATCCTTGACGATAGGTAGACGAAGCTCTAGTTTTGGTTCCGGTTCGATCGAGAGCTCTAATCTCAATTTCTGTTGCAATGAATCTCGTATTGAGCAATATGTCTCGGTTCGTTTCTGTAACCTTCTTGATTCCTTTTCGTTTTGATTTGCATTTGAACTTGATTTTGAATCTGATTTTGATGTACTGTTGATTTTTGCTGCTCTCGATTTATTTGTGTTCTTAATTAATTTGTGCGAGTAAAAATGAATTTTAGTTCTATTTTGAATTTGTTTGAGTACTGTGTTGTGTGAATTCAGTTCTGACCTTGCATCAAAACTCCTCGTTGCTCATGCGATCTTTTGGGAAAACAGGTTCTGCCGATTTCTTCTCATTAGACTTGATGAGAATGACCTCCTACTGGGGGCAGTAGGACCCCCTATTAGGGTCAGTATACCCTTGTTTGGTGCAGTATGTGACCCATTTGTAATGTTATTTTGTTTGTTTTTTACAGAAATGTGGATGGTTCTTTGGTTGTTAGGTGTCGTTATTCTGGAAAAGGTTTCATGTTCTCTATTCATCAACGTATGAACTATGCTTACTTGTTCGAGTATATTTGTGAAAGGTTTCGTTTGTCTGCAAGTGATGTTATTGAGCTTCACTATTCACTTCCTGGTTGTCCTCTCTCTTTCCTGCATAATGGCAATGATTTTCAAATGTTGTTTATTGGTGCTAAGATATACAATTTGGATTGTGTTGAAATTATTTTGGAGAAGAATAGTGAAGGTTGCAGCAAGAGAACTTTTGTTTCATGTGAAGATAGTTGCTCTGCTGTTTTGGATGAAGATGATTATTTGACTGAGGGATATAGGTCTGAGGTGTCGAAGCCTTACTTATCAAGAGAGTGGGGTAGTTATATCCAATGTGAAGGGCAGAAGTTTCATGGTGGTGCCTCTGAATTTCGAGATAAGCTGCCCAAATATGCAATTGAAGTTGGCTTCACTTTTTTCTATATAAGAAATGATTGGTATAGAATTCATGCAATATGCAGCAACATGGGAACCAAAAAATGTGAATGGCATGTTGCTGGTTATTCCGAATATGTAGATGGATGTTTTTATATTGATGGTTTGAACAATGTACACACTTGCAAAGGCGTTATTCGCCAGAAAAAGCATGATCGATTGGGGTCTAAAGTTGTCAAGACTTGCATATTCAAGAGGATATTAGCTACAATATGTCAATGAAGCCAAGGGATATCCAGATAAAGATGCAGTCTGTTTATGGTTTTGAGATATCATTCAAGGTTGCTAGGAAAGCAAAGCAAAGTGCTACGGATATGATTTATGGATTTGAGGCTGAATCTTTTAACATGTTATCCTAGTTTAGGGAAGTTGTTTTAGCGAGTAATCCTACTGGTTCTGTTTTTATCTTGGAAGTGCATCCATCAACCAACCCCATAGGCTTTTTATTGCCTATGCATATTGTATTGAAGGTTTTAAGTTATGTCTACCTGTAGTATATGTCGATGGCACTTTTGGCAAGAGGACCATCTTTTGTGCAACTGGAAGGACCGGAAATAAAGGTAAATTTTTGTCTTTTTCTTGGTTATGTGCTCTTTTTTTGTGTTTGTCTTGAAAGAGTGGAGCGGCACGCTACAATCACCTATTACCCCCAGTAGACGTCCTACTACCTCCCAATATGTTGACTTTTTTATCTTTGTTTTTGTTTTGGCCACGATCCTCAGCGCGCGGAGTAAAGGTAACTAACGAACAAAGAGGGAGGGCGAGTGTTGCGGGCGTGCCACCTCGCGGACGAGGAAAATGTTGATGGGGGTGCGCTTGACTTCTTCATCAGGCAAAAGGGGGTTACAGGTGCCACCTCGGAGGAGGATTTACGAGCACAAGCGAATCGATACTCACGGCAGCGCGAGCAGAGCAATTACAGGGAATTCAGAGAGAAGCGGGGATGCAGAGTCCGGAGAGCTCTGGAGAAAGACCTAGGCGGCGGCGCTTAGGGTTAGGGTTTCGAGGAAGGCTCGAAGGGTAACTGGGTTTCAGTTGTATTGTGTTTGTTGTTTGTATTGATTTGAGAGTTGTCCTTTTGATTGTTGTTTAAGAGGGTATATATAGTGGTTCGCTCCCCAGCGGAAGGGAGTTAACTTCGAATCCAAGTAGGGCTCTGAAACCCTAATCGACAAGGACACGGTTTATTCCATGCAGACCAACCGATTGGTGACAACTGCCCAGTTCGAACACTTCATTCCGCGCATAGGGCATTGCTTCTGCGCTGCCAACTGTAGACTCCTATGCGAACTGGAATTAGGAGTATCCTTATCTCGCGGGGTGCTACAGGATGCTATCTCGCGTGCTTCTGTAGCTCTCGTCCACTTCGCGGGCTATTCCAGCTCGCGAGCCTTAAAATGACTTTTTATATTTAATGGGCCACAGGGGTTGGCCCGAAGCATGTCAAAGACTTGTAAAAATCTTCAACGTTTGTCGTGGTGCGCGCGGAGTCCGCATGTCGCTTCCTCGCGAAGTCTTCTACACGAGCTAGTTCGCCAGCTCGCCGCGCCTCGCCTACGCGGAGAGTCCATCTCGCCTCGCGAAGAGTCCATCTCGCCTCGCCTACGCGGACTGGCAAATAGTAATTCCGCACGAAGGCATTCCGCGCGCGAGCTAAGTGTTCCACGCGAACTGCGTAGTCCGCCTATGTCCATTCCGCGCGAAGGCTAAGTGAAGTCCAGTTCGCCTCGAGCTAAGTGAAGTCTAACTTGGCTCGCGTGCGTTCATTGCCTACGCGGACTATCACTTGTAAACTTAGAGAAACTCCACCTCGCCAGTATGACATGGTCCAAGAAATAATTAATATTTACATAGACATTTACTGTCCAGTAAAATATTAATTTAGGCGTAAACATTGCCCCCTAGCCTCGAAGTTATGAAATGTCGAGAATGACTGAAGAGGTTTATGTTCATGTTGCTCCAAAGCCAATAGTCTCGGTACCTTGGACTTGAACTTCGAATGTAATCGCCTGCCCTTAGCTCAGAAGACATAGTACATTGCATATACCGCGAACGAATGTAGCTCGCATGGTTGTATCTTGAGCAGACGTTTGACTTGACTAGATTCCAAAAAAGGCTCTTCGCGAAATCTTAGCAATGGCGAATCAACTTGGTGATAAACAAGGAATGACAATGGCCAAATACCTCGCTGCCCCCCAGTGCGAACCAGTGAGAGATGAAAAAATTTTAAAGGCCATGCACTTCGCTGCCCCCCAGTGCGAACTAATGAGAGACAACCAAACAGAGTCGGCGATCTGAGAAATACTTGAATGAAGTTGTTTTTTATTTAGGGCCTCTGGAATAAGTCACAATCTTGTACTGGTCTGTTAGTTAGACAACGCACGTTTACAAAGGGAGAAACTGATAATTGAGAAACACTTGAATTTTAAAATTTTCTAAATATTTAGAGCCTCTGGAATAGGCCCCAATCTTGTACTGGTCTGTTAGTTAGACCACGCACGTTTTATGAAGAAAAAACTAATTGCATGCTTCTCCCTGGTGTTGCCCCCTAGTGGGAGGGGATGGAGCGTAAGCGCGACGGCGCGTGACACTAATGATAATGGTCACGGGATCAGGAGAAGGGGGAGGATCTGCGCGCTCCCAAACACTAGCGATGTGGCGTTTTAAGAAACGACCATTAATAGGGTTAGGATGGAGTGGACCGTCGAGGTCACGCAAATGGTATGCCCCCTTAGGCAATATGCGATGGATAATAAAGGGTCCCTCCCACCGCGCGGACCATTTTCCGCGGCCTTCGGTTTTCTCCCCAAGGGGGAGCACAGCACGCCATACCGTTTGGCCTTCGGCATAACTCTGACCCTGAGTGACTTTATCATAAGACCGCGCAACACGCTGCTTCTCGAGGATGAGATTGTTGAAAGCAGTGATGCGATGTTCGTCAAGGTCTTCAAGCTCTTGCCACATTGCATGGACGTAGTCGTCACCAAGCAACTGGTGTTGTTCCTGGACACGAAGCGAGGCGACGTGAACCTCTAGGGGGAGGACGGCATCGTGGCCAAACATGAGAGCATAAGGGGTGGTATCGGTCGGACCGCGCTTGGAGGTACGGTAGGCCCACAGAGTATGGTGAAGTTCTAGATGCCAAACGCGGGGGTTCAACTCTAGCATCTTGCGCAGGATGCCGAGGATAACTTCGTTGCTCGCCTCCGCCTGACCATTGGACTGAGCATAATAAGGGGTTGAATGCAGGAGTTTGACGCCATAACCAGTGAGGAAAGTGACTACAGAATCCGCCATGAAAGCTGCCCCCCGGTCCGTCACGATGCATTCTGGAATACCAAAGCGGGAGATAATGTTGCTGAAAATAAAGTTACGGACCAAGGTCGAGGAAGCAACCTTGAGTGGCTCAGCCTCAACCCACTTGGTAAAGAAATCGGTGGCCACGATAAGGAACTTGTGCTGCTCAGAGGAATGAGGGTGAATGAGACCGAGGAAGTCGATCGCCCAACCTCGACATGGTCAGGGTTTGATGATCGGCTGTAACGGAATGTTTGGAATGTGTTGCACTGGTCCGTGAGCCTGGCAATCTTGACATCCTTTGGCAAAAGTAATACAATCTTTGAGAATAGTAGGCCAGTAGTAACCGTGGCGGCGGATTAACCAACGCATCTTGGGTCCAGCCTGATGCGAACCACAAACACCGGAATGCACCTCACGCATAAGCCGCTTAGACTCATTGCCATACACGCAGCGGAAGTCGTTGCCGTCCTCGCCGCGCCGGCGAAGCTCACCATTGCGAAGCACAAAGTTGAGGGCGAGAAACCGCATTTGCCTGGAATGGGTGGCGTCATGAGGGTGTTCGAGGTAGGCAATAAACGGTAGCCACCAATCTTCATGGATAAGATCTAAGGCGGCGACGTTAAGAGGTTCTGTGTCATATTGCCCCCTAGCAAGAAAAGAAGGAAGGAAGTGTACGTCGCTCGACTTTGAGGAGTCGTTCGCGCACTCCATCGTGCAGGCTAAGACCGGATGCGATCTGCGCGAGCTCGTTCGCCGCGAAGTTGAATTCGCGCGGGATGTGTTCAATATGAACATCGTCGAAGCGGTCCAAGACATCAAAAGCTTTTCGCAAGTAAGGTTCAATGGACGAGCTTAAACACTTGAACTTCGCCACAAGTTGGTTGACGACCAGTAAGGAGTCGCCAAAGACTTGAACCTCGCGGACTCCTAAGTCCAGCAAGATTTCCAGGCCGATGATGAGCGTCTCATATTCTGCCTGATTATTGGTGCATTTAAAGTCCAGTTGGAAAGAGTAAGAAAAACGGTCTCCTGCAGAGTTCTCGATGGCGATCCCAGCACCGGCAGCGAGTTCAGTGCGTGAGCCGTCGAAGTAGAGAGTCCATGGAGAAGGGGAGACTGCAACGACTTCCAACTCGCGGAATGCTGTCAGCTCAATGGGCGGGTGATGCGCGAGGAAATCTGCTATGGCCTGTCCTTTAACTGCCTTCTGCGGAACATATTGCAAAAAGAATTCAGACAAGGCCAATATCCATTTACCTATGCATCCGCGTAGGATAGGGCGGGAAAGCATATATTTGACTAGGTCGGACTGAGCTATCACCACCGTGGTAAAGGCTAACATGTACTGGCGGAGCTTGCAACCTGCAAAGAAAAGGGCGAGACATAAGTTTTCCATTGGGGAGTAGCGCGTCTCGCAATCGGTCAACACCCTGCTAAGATAGTAAATGGCGTGTTCCACCCCGTTCTCATCGTCTTGTGCCAAGAGTCCGCCAATGGACAAGTCAGCAGCGGCGATGTAGAGCTTAAGCGGAACGCCCGGGCGAGGGGGAACCAAAACGGGTGGAGTTGCAAGATAGTCCTTAATACGATCGAAGGCATCCTGGTGTTGTGGCTCCCAAACGAACTCGGTTGCCCCCTGGAGCTTTAGAAGAGGCGAAAAAGGCTGAACTTTCCCAGCCGCGTTCGAAATGAAACGGCGGAGGAAATTGATTCGCCCCATCAATTGTTGGAGCTCCTTTTTGGTCGTAGGAGGCGAGGCGTTGATGACCGCCTGTGCCTTGTCTTTGGGAATCTCGATACCCCTTTGATGGATGAGAAAACCAAGGAAGTCGCCTGTCTCCGCGAAGCAAACACATTTGGCGGGGTTCATCTTCAGGTGGTGTTTCCGCATCCGCGTGAAAACCTGCCGAAGGTCTTCAACGTGTGTCGCCCGCTTCTTGGTTTTAACCACGACGTCGTCGATGTAGACTTCGATCAACTTGCCTAAGATGTCGTGAAAGATAAGGTTCATGGCGCGTTGATATGTTGCCCCCGCGTTCTTGAGTCCGAATGGCATGACAACATACTCGAATGCGCCCGCGAACCCTGGGCATCGGAAAGCAGTCTTGTGGTGGTCTTCTTCAGCGACAGGGATCTGATGGTACCCAGCGGTTCCATCCATAAAGGAGAGCACTTCATGCCCCGCGGCCGCGTCAATGAGGAGGTCAGCAACAGGCATGGGATATATATCCTTAGGCGTTGCATTGTTGAGGTCACGGTAGTCAACACAGACGCGCGTTTTGCCGTTCTTCTTGCGGACTGGAACGATGTTGGACAGCCACTCATTGTATTTGGCCACCCGAATGATACCTGATCGGTGTATGTTCTCAATCTCTTCTTTGACCAAGATCTGGGTCTCAGTTCACATGAATCTGCCGTCTTGGTGAACTGGTCGTCTGTCGGGGTGAGTAGGCAGACGGTGACAAACTAAATGCGGGGATAGGCCAGGCATGTCTTCGTATTGCGCAGCGAAACAATCCCTATATTCATGTAGTAAGGCGAGAAGGTCTTCCTTTTCTTGTCTCGCCAACTTGGCACGGATGGAAAGTAATAAGGGTTTCTCTGCAGTTCCCACGTCGACTTGTAAGGTGGGATCGTGGACTTGAGGCGGTGTATCGTCCAAGGCAGCGGGAGCTAACCGAATAACTTCCTCCTCGGCCTCGGTATAGTCCATTATCTCGTCTACGTACTCCATAGTGGCGACTCTGTCATAGGCTTCGCGTTCCGCCCAATATGAGAGTAGTCTCTCACACAAGGACTCGCCAGCCTCGTGTGCTTCTTCTGAGGATGTACTAATCATAAGACGGTTGGAGGGGGTCCGCAATGGTGTGAGGACGTTGTAAGTCGTCCCTCGCCTGAGTGAGTCCCCATCGTGTTAAGTTGGAGGCAGTAACCCCATATGGGCGGCCTTTAGAATCGACGCCTTGGACATCCAATGGGTCCAAATCAGTATTGTAGTAGCGGGCGTCATTGAAGTTGGCGGAAATAGAGAAGGGACGCGGGTCTGCTTGGATGAGGACCGTCTCGCGTTTCTCTGTATCCCAAATCAGGAGTTCTTGGTGCATGGAGGAAGGCACACAGAAACTTCTATGTATCCAGTCGCGGCCTAGGATCATGCTGTAGGATGAAGCACACTTGACGACGAAGAATGTGTAGACCCTTGAAGCCGGTCCCACCTTGACCCGTAAGAACAGCAAACCTAGAGTCATGGAGACTTGTCCGGTGAAGTTCTTGACTGTCAAGGACGTAGTTTGGATCATCGAGCGTGGGATACCAAGGAGTCCCATAGTGCGGGTGGTGACGACATTCACTGCCGCCCCCGTGTCGACCATGATTTTGTTTATCATGATCCCTTCAACTTCAGCCGTGATATACAATGGCCTCATGTGAGTGGCCATATCCAGAGTCGGAGTGGAGAAGGTCAGAGTCGGCATGCGTGTGACGCTGCTCATAGCTTCCAATGGTGGAGCGTTCACAGGTTCTGCCAGGACTGGACCCATCTCACTGCTGCAAGGGGGGATATGTCGCAGACATTCTCGCTATTGTCTGGAATATCCGCCGCGTTGCATGTTGTATTTGGTGGGAGAGCATATCTCTCAGATATGAAGAAAACCATTCCGACCTGAAACGAGAATTGTTCGTGGACTGGGATTAGTGGAGTCTCAATGGGTCCATTGTCTCATTCGAGCACATCAAATGCGCTCTCCGCCGGGTTGACTTCTTCATGTTCTGGCCATGCAGAGACCTCGAGCATATTGCAGGTGAATGATTCACCTTACCCTTCTACTTGGTCGTCGCCCAAGTCGATTCGAGGCTCGGAATGAGTCTCCTCGTTCAGTGAATTTTCGCGGAAGCATTGGGCTATGAGCTCCGCGAGGTTAGGGCTGGAGGTGCTACTTTCGACCCCTGGCGAGACGTTACCCTCTGGCTGCCGTGGTCGCCACATGAGTCTAATCGAAGGCTGTTTGTCCTCGGCTGAAAGCTTATCCGCGGCTAGTGGGGCTCTGGCATTCTCCTCTGCCCTAGGAGGAAGGACTGAGACCTGAGGCTCCTGTGTGGGTTGAGGTTGGGGCGGACCCGGTCGTGATAGCTCCTTTTTAGCCTCAGGTTCCTGGCGAATAAGCTTCTGAGGATGTGATGACCGAGGCAGCTCGCGCCTTGGCTCTGGCCTTGATGCGGCGAACAGTCTTCGCTTCGCTGGGGAAGACGGTTCTCGTCTTCTCTCAGCCTCTGGCGACTGCCTTCGCCTTGGTGGAGGTGGCGGGTCTTTTTGTCGTTCGGCTTCCGGCGACTGCTTGCTCCTTGGAGGAGGTAACACATCCCTTCTTCTCTCAGGTTCTAATGAAGGCTTGTGCCGGGAGAACTGTGGCTCCCTTCTCCTTGCTGGCTCCGGAGATGATTTGTACCTCGCGGGGCGCGGATCCTGTCTTGGTGGCACGGTGAGGCGACAGAAGACATTCGCCTTTGGAGCGGGGTCGTATGCTACCTGCGCACAAACACGTGGAGGCGTGACAGGTGGCCTTTGGAGTAGAGCACGCAAGCCCTCAGCTTCTCTCCACATTCTCTCGGGTGTCTGCGCGAGCTGCGAGGGTCGGATGATGCCATCATCGGCCGCTCGCAAGGCATGCATTATGCTGCCATACTTCTTTTGTAGCTTCCGCTTCTTGGATCTGCTGATGGTAACCGGCTTTCCCCCTTGTTGAGTGTACCAAATCCCTTCCTTGATCGCTGATTTGGATGTCGGAGGAATATAAGGGTCAGTCAAGATACCTCGCCTGGGGCTTGAAGCCTCGCTATCTTGGCGTTCACTGCCGGAGTCGGAGATGTCCATCTCGCTTGAAGCTGGAGAGGAAGGTACATCTTTACTCTAGTGTGATTGAACGAAGGTTTCGAGGCGCTTGATCCTCTGTTCCAGCTCCGCGCGAGTCTTGGGACTCATGGGTTGATAGTTGTCAGCTGGAGACGGTATATCGTCCCGCATGGTAGCTTTGCCTTTATCCTTTCTTGAAAGGCGATCGGGCTGTGGTCTGGCGGCTACCTCCCTTGCTGGGTAGTGGTTCCCATTTTGGTTCGCCAGAACGGTGTAGTCATTCGCCGGCCTCTTACGGTTTCGACCTGGCGGGTCGCGTTGGCCCGTGCTTGGAGATAAGTCCAAAGTTATAGCGCGCTGGCCGACGCGAGGCCAGGCGATGTCGGCAACTGTGATCATGAAGCCGCCTTTGTCCTCGAAGCGAATATACTTGAGGTCTAACCAGTCCTGGACTTGCTCGCGGAGCTGGTAACAGTCGCGAGTTCTGTGTCCCCAACTGTCATGGAGCTTGCAGTGGACGCGGCCCTCCTTGTATTCAACATAGGGCAAGGCCCTCGACATAGTGACGAGTCCGCCGCCAATAAGATCGTCTAGGACCTCGTGCGCGAGGTTGACGTTGTAAGTGTACCGGCGAAATGGCTCACGTGTGTCATCATTACCATCCTCTCGGTCTTGCTTAAGCACCCGGCGCGGACTATCATCCTCTGGATACGGCTAGGTCTAAGGTAATTCGTCGCTCGCCTGGCTTTGGTGCGCGGTGACGGCTGTTCTCCCTTGGCTGGTCGGCCCAATTCACCTCGACCATACCAACCATGGCGGGGAAAGGATCCACGTCCACTAGAGAAGCTGTGCTTCCTGGCGTCTTCATTTTCAGGGCGCCCGAATTCAACCAAGTCTGCAGTTGGTCGCGGAGTTTGACACAGTCCTTGGTGTCGTGATTGTAGGCATTGTGGAAACTGCAATACTTCTTGTCCTTTAGCTCTTCCTTGGACAGGATCTTATGGTCCAAGCGCACGTAGCTCGCCTCAATCAAGTCATTAAAGACAAGATGGGCGTTTTTCGCATCATACGTGTAAGACTCGTATTCGGGCTTAGTCCATGCAAAGGACTGAATGGTGATTGGCTCACGAGTCATCTTAAGATTCTTCAGTTTGTGAGCTAGAGGCTTCCCGGTCAGTTCGACTGCTCCGACGTCGTCAACATACCCATGCGCGGCCTCATTCTCCTCCTGCCTTTGGTAGTAAGGGTCGAACGTGGAGGATTGGAGGTTTAACGCCCCGACTATCCTGTTCATCCTCGGTACGTACGTCCCTTTGGAGGCATTCGCCTTCTCGTCCATCTCGTTGAGGATTAGTTCATAGCTGCCGACCTTGTTGATGAGGTCGCCCATAGACATGAAGCGTTCCCCATGGTGCTTCAGCCGCTGGCGGTGTTCAAGACCACGGACAGCCAACTTAATGGCTTCCTGTTCGGGTAGGAGAAAGTCGCACTTGGCTTGTTGGATCTTGAACCGCTGGAGGAAGGAGACTCCTGACTCCATGCTCTGCTGACTCATCTGAGTGAGGGAGTCAAGGCCGACCTCTGGCTCAATGGTACCGTAGGTCTCCCGGAACAGCTTCTCCATGGCAGGCCAGTCCGCAATGGATCCCGGCTTCAACCTGGAGTACCAAGTAAATGCAGCTCCGGACAGAGAGGTCCCAAAAAGCTTGAACTTGAGGATGTCATTGTTCCGGTACTGGCCGCACTGGACTTTGAAGCGGGCCATGTGGGTTGTTGCGTCCTCCCTTGTTTCGCCAGAGAAGGTAGTGAACACTACGTTCTTGAACCCATGCGGGAAGGGGTATTGCGCCACGCTATCTGGATAGGGGTCGCGATACTGCAAGTTAGCATCACCGTGTCCGGTTTGCTCCTTGACAATGGAGGAGATAAGCTGGCGCCAGTCGGCTATGGTCACGGGAGCGGACTCTGCCCCTTCCCCATGGTTTGGCCATGCAGAGAAACTGACGACCTGTCCGTCGTTCTTAGGAGTAAGGCTGGAATGAACGAGAAGCGGGTCATCTGGTGTCCCGGTTCCTTGACGTAGAGAACTATTCAGCCCCCTGGGGGAGGCAAACGAGCCATGCGGGAGCGGGGTCTTTGACGTTCCTGCCCCTGGCACGAACTGCGGGGACTTCGGAGTCCCGACCTTAGGGTTTCCCTGGTGCGTTCATTGGGAGGAATGTACTTGGCTGTCCCCTCGCTCGCGCTTGGGCCGGTAGGGTTTAGAGCAGGGTTTTTTGGTGCCCGCGCCCTCATCCAGTCCTCAACTTCAAGAACCCGTAGGTTCAGCCGGTCCTGTTTGTCTTTGAATTCGTCTAGCTTTTCTAGACTGTTCTTACTTCTAAAGAAGGAAGCACTTTGCTGGTCATGCAGCTTGGTGTCGTGCTCGTCCAAGCGGCGAGTCTGCTCGTCTACTGTCGCGCGAGTGAGCGATAGGACCTCTGCATGTTGCTTCACGGTCTCCGTGTTCTGCTTCACGGTCTCCATGTTCTGGTCCAGATCCGAGCGGATCTGCTGAAGGCTTCCCTCGACCAAGCCCTTGGTCTTAGTGAACTTGGCGTCAAGGTCGCCATAACTTTCACCGAGCGTGGTGAGCTTGTCATGGGTGGCCTGCAGAATGTTTCTGTCTTGTCTGGCTTGGGCCGAGAAATCCATCATTTGACCCCGCAAGTCATTGATTGCTTGAAGGATTTGCTCCGATGGCAGAGCAGATCCTGCATCTTGGTTTGGTTGAGAGCCTACCATGGCAGTCTCGCTGAAGTCCGGATCACCAAACTGAGCAAGGACCTGTTCTTGAGTGAGGGAGCGGCAAGCCGCGCTGTTATGGGGCTTGTACCGTAGTGATCTGTGTTTAAGACAAGAAAACTGAGGCTTTCGGTACGGCGCTTCCTCTGGTTTCCCAATGGTGGATCGCTTGTACTCCCTGTCCCACTGGGCGTGCCAATGTTTTGGCCACGATCCTCAGCGCGCGGAGCAGAGGTAACTAGCGAACAAAGAGGGAGGGCGAGTGTTGCGGGCGTACCACCTCGCGTACGAGGAAAAGGTTGATGGGGGTGCGCTTGACTTCTTGATCAGCTAAAGGGGGGTTACAGGTGCCACCTCGGAGGAGGATTTACGAGCACAAGCGAATCGATACTCACGGCAGCGCGAGCAGAGCAATTACAGGGAGTTCAGAGAGAAGCGGGGATGCAGAGTCCGGAGAGCTTTGGAGAAAGACCTAGGCGGCGGCGCTTAGGGTTAGGGTTTCGAGGAAGGCTCGAATGGTAACTGGGTTTCAGTTGTATTGTGTTTGTTGTTTGTATTAATTTGAGAGTTGTCCTTTTGATTGTTGTTTAAGAGGGTATATATAGTGGTTCGCTCCCTAGCGGAAGGAAGTTAACTTCGAATCCAAGTAGGGCTCTGAAACCCTAATCGACAAGGACACGGTTTATTCCATACAGACCAACCGATTGGTGACAACTGCCCAGTTCGCACACTTCATTCCGCGCATAGGGCATTGCTTCTGCACTGCCAACTGTAGACTCCTATGCGAACTGGAATTAGGAGTATCCTTATCTCGCGGGCTGCTACAGGATGTTATCTCGCGTGCTTCTGTAGCTCTCGTCCACTTCGCGGGCTACTGCAGCTCGCGAGCCTTAAAAGGGTTTTTTATATTTATGGGCCACAGGGGTTGGCCCGAAGCATGTCAAAGACTTGTAAAAGTCTTCAACGTTTGTCATGGTGCGCGCGGAGTCCGCATGTCGCTTCCTCGCGAAGTCTTCTACGCGAGCTAGTTCGCCAGCTCGCCTCGCTTCGCCTACGCGGAGAGTCCATCTCGCCTCGCCTCGCCTCGCGAAGAGTCCATCTCGCCTCGCCTCGCCTAGTACATTTCCGCCTCGCCTCACGAAGAGTCCATCTCGCCTCGCCTACGCGGACTGGCAAATAGTAATTCCGCGTGAAGGCATTCCGCGCGCGAGCTAAGTGTTCCACGCGAACTGCGTAGTCCGCCTATGTCCATTCCACGCGAAGGCTAAGTGAAGTCCAGTTCGCCTCGAGTTAAGTGAAGTCTAACTTGGCTCGCGTGCGTTCATTGCCTACGCGGACTATCACTTGTAAACTTAGAGAAACTCCACCTCGCCGGTATGACATGGTCCAAGAAATAATTAATATTTACATAGACATTTACTGTCCAGTAAAATATTAATTTAGGCGTAAACAGTTTTTTTTTTTTTTTTTTAATTCTGTGTAGGTTGCTTTCCTTTGGCCATGTGTGTATGTGATTCTGAGAGTGAAGATAATTGGTGTTTTTTCTTCCGACACTTGAAGGATTCGCTGGAATCCCAAGGTAGAATGGTTACATTTATGAGTGATCGCGGTAATGGATTACTCGGTTCTTTCAAAAAGGTACTTCCTGGTCATCCTCACTTGTTCTGTTACATGCATTTGTCGACCAATTTGACGAATAGATATGGTGGAGTGAGTCCTACTATGAAAAATGCTGTGAAGAATAAGTTTTTTGAGTTAGCATATGCATCTTCCCCCGTGCAATACCGTTTTCATTTAAGAAGGCTTAGAGAAATTGGTGGTGCATAAATTATAGATGATTTTCTAAAGGATAAGTCTCTTGAAAATTGGTGCCGCGTATTTTTCCCTGGATCACGTTATGTGATTATGGCTAATAGCATGGCTGAATCTTTTAATGCCTGGTTTGTTGAAGAGCGTGAGATGCCAGCATATGGTATGCTTGATCAGACTAGAATAAAGTTGATGAATCAGATGGTTAAGAGGAGGGATGAAGCTCAACTCTAGACCAAACCATTTACTCCTAAAATGAAAGATCGTTTGAAAGAACGTATGGATGTTGCTGCTGCACAGTTTAATGTGGTTTACTCGACCACAAATATCTATGAAGTTCGAGGGAAGTATTCTCATGTTGTTGACCTTGGTATTTGTTCTTGCACGTGTAGAAAATGGGAGATTGAATGTTTTCCTTGCTCTCATGCTCTTGCTGCAATTCAAGCTGCCTCAAAGGATGTTTATGCATTTGTTGATCCGCATTACTTTGCTGACTACTGCAAGAAGTGCTATACTGATAATCCCATAAGGTACTTATAATACTCTAAGTAAACCTTTGGCAGTTTTTGTTTAGCGGGTGACTAAAGAGTTTGAAAATTTTGCTTCAGATGATAAGCTTGAGGGAGAGATTGGTTGACTGTGGTTGTGTTTGATTGTTGTAAGTTTTTGAATGCAAACAATGTTGCCAATACATGGAGAAATTTTGTAACTGAGATTTGAAATGTAAATGCTTAATGCTCAATTTGCTAAATATGCTACTAAATTTTCCTTTTGTTTTTATCGTTTTGTAATCTGTAATCTATACTTTTGAGGTTCTTATGCACGTTCATGTGAAATATTATGTCTATTTTAGTATGAGTTGTAAGTGTTGTTATGATACATCAGACCGAAAAATTCTCAGAGTTGTATCTAAAACAACAGTTAATACAATGCACTTCCTCACGCGCGCAAGCGCGTGCTGGAATGCTAGTTTATAGAAATTCGTTTAGTTTTTCAAATATCAATTAGAGGTAGGTATCGCTAAAGGCTCTCTGGTTGTTTAGATGTCGAACTTCAAGTTACAAATCATCCTGATGTCGAATTTAAGACTTTAAAATAGTCGAAATAGAAAACATCGAAGTCTAGAGTTTTAATACAATATGCAAAATAACTTTTAAAAAGTAAATAAGACTTATCCGGATGCCAACATTTCTAAAGATCGAATACTTTAACCGTTATAGCGCAATGAGGTAAAACAAAAGCTTATATCAATAGCAACATCTAAAGATCAAATAGTTTAGCTAGCGCAAAGAAACAGGTTGATAAAAACAAAATGAATATAAATGTAAAATATTTCAAAATGTTGAATTTTCATTTTAAAGTTTTGTTTAATATATGTTGCATTTCAATGTACTAAATCCTAAATGTAAAATATTTCAAAATTTTGCATTTTTATTTTAAAGTTTTGTTTAATATATGTTGCATTTCAATATACTAAATCCTGGTAGAGTGATGAAAAAAACCTTAAACCAACGTCTTCAAAGATCGAATATATTTTTTTTTGAACTCAAAAACAATTTTGTCCTTAGTACTAAAGTAGAAGGTGCAATACGAATCGATCCGTTGTCATGCGTACAGAGGACAAACAAGATCATCTGATCCATATGAGGGTTGCATCCTCATTACAAATTTCGGGTCATAAGAAGCCTATAATCTAATAGCAAATAGATCATAGGCTAAGATCCCACCTAGAAAACTAGAAAAAGACTAAAAGAAAGATAGACTCATAACGCCAAGACGTCATGAGGCACAAAAAGTGCTTAGAGTCCTAATGAAAAGAACTTATTGTACTAGAAAACTATAAACTAAATAGCATCCCAAAAAGTAAAAAGAAATTAAACCTAAACCCAAAACAGTTGACCTAGCCCAAACTTTCCTTCACAGTTGCATCTCAACTCTTAATTTTTACCCTATTTACTAGTTTGATATTAATAAGAATGTTACCGTCTTCGTAAATGAGTTTATAGTTTCAAAGGTCTCTAGAGGGGTGTTGAGGGACGATTATTTCGGAGAAATTATTCGTAGGAGAAATATTTGAAGACGGTAAAAAAATGGTAAATTGTAGCTAGTAAAAAGGTAAGTTTTATTAGGATATTATTTTTGGGGTGTTAATTTATGAAGTTGGGTTTTTATTTGGTGGTGTTGGACCAGTTTGGAATAGAGGCCCAAAACATTTCTCTCTCTCTCTTCTCTCTCCTCCCTCCCGACGAGCTCTCTCTCTCTCCCAGCCAGATCTTCTCCGTGTCCGTCCGCCGCCGTCCGAGTACCGTAGACCGCCGCACCGGTCCCAAACGGTCGGCCATCACCTCTTCTTCATTCTTGGATCGGTGGCAGCCTCCCTAGCGCCGCCGTGAGGGAGATATCGAGCCCGAAAGGTCCGACTGCCAGTGGTGTTCCGTCGCCGGAACTCCCTCCTCCGGCCGCCATAGCTGGAGCCGCTTGGCTCGTTTGAAAGCCCTCTTCCCGTGCAACAATCCCTCCAAAGGATTCACTCCCTCTTGAGCTAGGTAAGGAGAATCAGTGAGTTAAAATTTTAGGGCTCAATTTTATGTTTTGGTTCGATTACCCTATCTAGGCTTGGAATTAGTGTTTGTGTTAGTTAGAGAAATTGTTGTGCGTGTTGAGAGGAAGGTTGTGCTAAATTTTGGTAGGCATTGAAGGTCGCCGGAGTCGGCCGCCGTTGTTAGGGGGATTTTCATGGTTTTAGATTTGTAATATTAAGGGAAGTTTAATGGTATGAAGTTTAAAATTTTTGAAAGAGTTTTGAATAGGTTTTGGATTTTTGAAAGATTGGTGAAGGCGGTAAATTGGTTAGAAATCCGGTCGTTGATTAAATATTGTTAGGACGGTAGAGGGTGGTATTAAGGATGTCGGTAATTGTGATGAAGTATGGATCAAACCGAATTTAAGAATAAAGACGTTAGGCATGGATGAGCGTGCAAAGCTCACATTTAATTTTGCCTATTTTGTATAAGTATTGAATTTTAGTTGGGAATTTAATTTTATATTTTGGAAATAGGACGTGAGGAGACTCGAGCAAAAGAGACCTTAGATCGACGTCAGGCTTAGGCCTAAAGTTGTGAGTAGACTTTTGTTTTAAATAATATGCATGCAATTGTTTATTGTTGAGTAATTTATTTTGTTGGAGCATTTGACGTCATTTTTATTTGACGATTTTATTTATTTTGGAGAGTTACCGAAAATGAGATTTTCGGTAAATTCTAAATATATTTATGAGGAGAGTATGTATATAAATGCTAGCTAGCCATATGTGTCTGTCAACCTTAATGACGTAGTATATAACCGCATTATGGTGTGACGTAAGCGTGTGACGCAAGCGTAATAGCCATATATGAGTGTTTAATTCATATAGGGGGTATGGGCACATATTTATACACTCGTCTGTCCACCTTAACGGCATAGTGTATCACCGCATTAAAGCGTGACGTGAGCGTTAGACGCGAGCGTAGTAGCCCTATATAGATTATTTTAAATCTATTAATTTATATAGGGAGTATGGGCGTGTGTAAATACATACATATATTGATATATATTTTTAAGCTGAAGAGGCTCGATATTAATGAGATAAAAGATTTATCGCTTGAGGCATGCATTATATTTCTTTGGAATTAAATTAGGAAAGCATAAATCTTGTTAATTATTTTTTCTTTATTTATTCTTTTTATTTTTGTCCACTTACTCTAATGTTTGCGAATGTTTTTCCCTGAGCCCTTCGTTTTAAAAATGCCCGGTCTACAGAGTTCGGGTTGGCACTAGTAGGAGGCGATGATGCATAGTTACCCACTTCTCAGCCACTTTTCACTAGTATGTTACATGTTTAACCTACTAGGGTATTTTCTTGCTTCCTTTAGTGTTTAGTAGCTCTGATTACTCTTGGGGTCATTGTATAATATTTCGGTGGTGTGCTAAGACTGGGGATAATTTTGTTTTTGAATATTCGGAGGATGAAGTTGGTTTTATTAGTTGGATATTTATGTGATGAGTTCGAGGATGGTTGAGTCTTTATAGGATGGTATTCTGAATTTTTTCCGGGTTAAGGTTGTCCATTTTTCAAGGGAGGTTTACCGAATTTTCGGTAAATTTTCCTTGGAGTAGACCCCACAAGACTTACTTCAGGTTTCAGGGTGAAATTCGAGGTGGGTCTTGACAGTAACCGTAGTCGTCGCCGCTGTGAGATGAAGTTGCATTCGTGAGACGTCACCGTCGTGGGCCGCCGCCTCCTTGTTCCGCGCAGCCACAAGCACACCACAAGGAGAAGAAACTCCATCGTCGCCACGAACTTAGAGACCAAACAACATCTCCACCAAACCAAAACTCCTCCCAAGAATAGACAAGGATGGAGATGGAATCAGAAAGATGAAACCAGATCTGCTCCTCGAGTCCACGGTGCTATACCTCCACTCTGATCTGAAAAGCCACATTGATCAAAAGTTGTTAAGAACCTCTGGTCAATTACCTCTCAAAGCATTTGGTTGCTGACATATCATTCATCCGGCAAAAAGGTCATACGGCTTCAGCAAATCTAGAGGTCTGCCTAACGTTAGACCGTCACCTAATGAGGGTGTCGCCGGATGACGGTGGAATTTCGTGGTTGGCAGCCGACTTAGAGAGAGAGAGAGAGAGAGAGAGAGAGAGAGAGAGAGAGAGAGAGTGCTTTAGGGTTTTTTTTGTTCAAAGGTCGAATATATACTTTAACAAAAAGAGGTAAAACTCTAAAGATCTTTATCGCAACGTAAACTAATGTGTTGACAAAAACAAACGAGTTAAAAAAAAAATCTAAATTTAAATCTAAAGTTAATCAAAATGTTGCGTCTTCAATTTAAACTTTTTCAACATATGTTGCATTTCAACGTACTAAACCTACGTAGAGCGAGAAAAATACCTTATTACTCCTTGCAAAATAAGGATGCCTTCATTCTTTATTTAACAACAAAAAGGGTAATTTAGTCACTTCGTGTTAATAAAGAAAATCAAAATATGCCAGCTAATAATTAAACCCCTTAATAACAGGGAAACCCAAGCTTATCACTTAAAAACATTAATTAATTACCCAAAATCCCAATCCGTAACTCATAAGGAAAAACCAAAGCCTATTCAGACAAGGATTTAGTAGAGTTCCCAGAACTCATATATAGAAACCCACTCCCTCACACTCTTCTCAATCCACTCCACTCCACTCTCTTCTTTCTTCATTCTTTCCCAAAACCAGAGAGGAACCATGCCGAAGCGGAAGAGACCAAACTCGTCCATATCTATGCCTTCTTCGCTTCCAAATGCAACTAGGGCTCGGGCCGCGCGCGGCGGCAGCAAGATCAGTTCCTCCGTTCTTGTCCCAAAAACGACGTCGTCGCAGCCTCTGTTCTGCAGGAAGACCTGTTTGTCAAGAAGAAAGAGGATCAAGAACAGGATGAGATCAATGGAAGATATAATGAGAGACGACAGGTCGTTGTTGGTTCCCGGCGTCGGTTTGGTTTTGGGGAGGCCGAGCCCGGTTCACGGCCGGAGCGATCTTTCATGGACTCTGCTAAAGTCCGACATGAAACACAACAAGGCTCATTACGTCAAGCTGACGCAAGCCCTGCACGTCATGCACGAGTGTTTCGCACCGTCTATGGACCCCGCGACGCACAAGGACGTGGCGGAGGACGTCATCTTCAACGAGGAAAGGGAGTTCTACACGGTGGTTTTGGAGAAAGGAGACAAGGTGGCAACGGTGGCGAACGTGAGGGTTCATAATGACGTGGCCGAGGCGCCGCTGGTGGCGACGGGGTTTGAGTTTCAGAGGCAAGGGATGTGTAAGGTGTTGATGGGTGAGATTGAGAAGTGGCTTAGGGAGTGTGGGGTTGAGAGGCTTGTATTGCCTTCGGTGCAAACCGCGTTGAAGACATGGACGAGTAGTTCGATGGGGTTTGAGACTATGACTGAGGATGAGAAAGCTGATCTTTTCATTGATTATGACTGCTTATTGGATTTTCAAGACACAGTTATGTGCCAGAAGCAACTGATCTTGAAGAAGAACAAGAAGAAGAAGAAGAATGTGAAATGTGATAGTGGGTCTAGCAGTGATGGCTCTACAATATCTTATGAGGATCAAAGCTCAAAGGTAGCCATGAGTACATTTTTATGTGGACGATGATTGATGAATGATGATGAAGCTAATGAGCAAAGCTCAAACCAAGAGTCCAAGACATCAATTGTACTTATAGGAATGTGATAGGCTACTTTGGTTTTGTATGCTTCTGATGAAGTGTAATTTCAATTGTACAGAAAATTCAATTCAAAATATTCCACATTTCATCGCTCTGTCTAATTTGGTTCTGTTTGCTTTTAAGTACTCTGTTCTTGATTTTTACTGTGCTTTCTTTCTCAACAAAGCTTCATAAAACACAGCTATGTCAAAAGTTGGATGGGACTGATTTTAAGTTTAGATATGTAGCTGAATAGGGCTGAGATGGTGATGTAATGGACTGTATATGAGTTGCTTTCTTGAAACAATTGGTTTATAGTTTTTGTTGATAATTCTGCAGAAACTTAAGAGCATCATAACCTAGATTGAAAGTTTCAACCATTGTAGGAAGATATTGCTTTCAAGCTAAGCCACTACATGTACTATTTTCTGGTAATCAGCAAAATGTGTAAAAGCCTAATCTGAAGCAACCAATGTACTGGGACAGAAAAATTACAACATGGTCACTTCAATACCATCCTCTCTATATATATGATCTTCCAAAATCCTAGAAAAGAATCAGAACCTTACTGAACACCGGAGCTTGTCTACAATAATATACAGATCACAACCATTTTGGGGCTTCTGAAGCCAAAGAATGATAATATTAGACAGCTAGCGTTTTCCTGTACACGGCATTCTAGCAGGGGGGACTTCAGTAATGAATAGAAGAAGACATAAACTGATCATTAGATTATACTTGTAAATGAGGATGTCAGGATGTAAGGGATGTTTGCGAGAGGACCACGTTGGCAGGCAAGGTCGTGAATGTCTTTGACAATGTCGAAAACACAGCCTCCTGTTGTGCTAGTTTAAGCGCATTCTCGGACATTCTTTTGAGTTCATCCGGCTTAGTGCTGAACCATTCTGCCACAATCCTGGCTGTTTCCTTGGGACTTCTGGTGAAGACACCAGCACCATTGTCTACCACATAAGGCACGTTGCCCTTTTCCTGAGGTTGTCAATTAGTTAGTGCTGGCTACATTAACCAATTTGTCTAAGAAATTGCATAAATCCAAGAGAGAAGAGATAATGTCACTAACTTGTCCAGGAATGTAGTCATTGAGAATAATAGGAAGCCCTCTGATCAATGCCTCCGCAATTGTGCCTGGACCAGCCTACAAAAGATTGGAATGAGATAAACTCATTAGTCCCCAGATATGAAAAATGTTAGAAATTTTTTTAGATTGGAACCAGATAAACTTGGTAACAGTTTACCTTTGTTATGATGCAGTCACAAGATCCCATCCATTTCTCCATCTGTGTCTCAAATCCTCTAATCTGCAAGTTTGAAAGATGTAAATGTGTTTTCCCCAATGCCTAAGTGTGTCAAAGTTTTATACACAGCAGGTCTCAACAAGCAAAGGCTAGCTAGCTAGGACAATTTACCTTGACTGGGATGTTCCACTCATCAGATTCAAGCGTGGGCCGCGTGGCGACAAGGTTTTTATTGCGGCCGCATATAACGATCAGCTGTCCAATTGGTTTTCCCAGTTCTTTATCAAAGAGGGATTCTCCCAGAACTACTGTAGTTTCCTTTACAGGCCCCATTCCTTCACCACCTCCCATCAGCAATACTGCAGGCAACTCAGGGTCCATTTCAAGTTCTTCTCCGAGTTGATCCTGTAGAAGCAAGAATTAGTAAAAGGCACAATTAAGAAAACTATTGTACCGTAAAACTAATTATATTGCATTTCGTATTGCTGATTTTGCACATACTCATCCCACACCTTAAGTGTCCACAGCATTTCAGTTAGATCGGTTGGAAAAGAATGTGTTTCTTGTCCCCAGCGTTTCAATTAGATCGGTTGGAAAAGGATGTTTCTCGCGGTTATGTAGCAGTGTCACCAGAGGTGCCATTGTCACCCAGGTCTCCAGGAAGTTGTCTTGTTGAGCAGCATTGCAGGAGGTATTAAGATTTGATGTTGTTATATGAAAACATCCTTTACAACACAGATTTTGCCATAACTAATAGCTCCATTTTAGTTCTTACAACATGGAGTCAGTGAATAGTCAAAGGTTGGTGCCTTCTTTTAAGCTTATACTACAGAAAAAATAGACAAAATAACACTAGGAAGTCTAGCATTGAATACTTCTAGCATGTTTGGTACGCAGGATTATCTATACTCACCTTAATTTCTACCAGAAACCTAGACTATGGTACCCAGGACTGTGCTATAGAAGCCATGTCCCATGTTTGGGGTTGTAGGACTAGGTACCAACAAGAAAGAACAACAGAAGCAATCTCATCCCGAAACTCAGATGCCATGACTTTGATATTTGAAAGGCAATCAATAAATTCCACACAGCTACAACAAATCTATATATAAGCATAATCCTTCCAATTCACAACCTACATAATTCAGAATATCATGAATGAAGCAAGAGAATGACAGAAATTGCAGAAGCTTTTCCCAAACCTGGATTTGAATTAGGTATGCAATTCTTCAATTCTTGCAGTCAACAACCAAATACGAATTGGGTCTCTTTCCAAGTCACCTAAAACTCAACCTATTCATGGCAGATTAGTTTCTATAAAATCCTCCTTCACTCATCAATCATCACCAATTTCTGCTTGATCCAACTCCAATCTCC
Organism: Fragaria iinumae; assembly: GCA_009720345.1. Lineage (NCBI taxonomy): Eukaryota > Viridiplantae > Streptophyta > Magnoliopsida > Rosales > Rosaceae > Fragaria > Fragaria iinumae. Next base: position 14,106,249 of record CM019117.1, on the reverse strand, counting down.
AAATTGCTACTAGCCGAAGAAACCCATGAGCCAAGAATCCAAACAAACTCCTCAATCAAATTAATCTCGACCCAGGAAATCAAGAACATATTTAGGAGAGAAGAAAACCAAGTCATGAATTGATCAATTTTTACGAATTCCTTCGTTAAATTGAATAAAACCCATCAAGAAAAACCTCAAAACTTAAATTGAACAAGATCAATCGAGGAAGGCTGAAGAGAAAGAATCAATCTTGGAGAAAATTGAGTGAGGGGATGCTGAGGTGAAAGAGAGAACGAGAGAACATGAGGTGAAGGAGAGAACGAGAGACGGGGTTTCAGGAGTCCGACCAATTTTGGGGTCGCTCAGTAAGAAGGTGTGGAGGGATGATTCGGGACTCCGTACGCTCATTTAATTGAGTCCTGATTTGAGCGAAAACGTGGGACAATCCTTATTTTGTTATGTAAGCAGTCCAAGCCCAGCTTATCCCGCGTAACAAACATGCACTTCATGTATACACAGTACACTGCAACATAGTTGCCTAATCTCGTACAAATTGCAAATAAGGCGAAAATAAAGTGCAAATAAGGCAAAAAATAAGTTTGCTTTTCAAGTGTTTAGAAGGTTTAACTAGCTACCAATTCAATTCTATGATAAAGTTCTACATCAACTTCCTGATAAGCAAAAACATGTTCTGGTCAACCTTGAACTTTCCACAGCTGTTGGGATCAGCTCTCAGCCTCATCTGTAGCCCACCAAAAGAAACATATACCTCCCTGAAACTCAGAAGAAAGGAATGTTAATTAGAAAGCCACAAAGCCATTAAATATTCCTAGGAGAAAACCATTTTCACTGGTGCACAATAGGAACATATCAGAGATCAAATGTATCTGGATTCCGGATCTATATACAATGTCTAGGAAAACAAGTACCACTTGCATAGAGAGCTGGCAAACAACAAATTCCTACGAGTAGAATGTATCCCTAACCAGATACAAGTATACTTAATGAGCTAAATAGACATGATAGTAATGGCCTGGGTGTGAGTGCGAGTTCATTTTCAGAGTCGGTAATTTCAACACACAAGTAGAAAGTAGCAGGAATATAATTTGAGCAGTATGAGACATACACTAAGGGTGGTGACTTTGAGCCTCCATCTGAAGATTCTGATCTCATGTGATCCATTTTATACAGCAATCCATACATGATATATTCAAATTTATCTGCAAGAGACTTCTGTTCAACCTGCCAAAAGGTAATATATTCAGTTGCTAGCTAAATGAGTTCCAGTAATTTAAGGTCAACAAAAACACAAAATCGAGGCAATAGAAAATATGATACAGTATAGCCTTAGTCTTATTTCTCATCATTTTACAGTTATTATGATGTTGAATATTAGTCATTCAAGGAAGAGCCTTATACTGATAACATGAATGTGCGTGCCTGAGATGTTCTCCCCACTTACAGTAAAGCAGGTGGCACTTTTTTTCTCTTTACCTACCTTGAATCACCTACTATTCAAATACATATAAATATACGTTATGACAGCAGAGAGGCATTTGAAAAGTCTAAGCACTGACAAGTCAAAGAACCTTCCAGTTAGCAATTCTGCGAGGGGTTACCCAACAAATGGAATACAGGGGGTGGTATCTCTATACATTCATTTCTAATTCCTTCAATAAAAGTGCAGTACTGTTTTATGACTTTACCAACTGGTGAATTTTGCTATTTAATCATGCATTACAAATGTTTTCCTCAAGCTCTTTCACCTACCTAAATGTTAGAACACCAGTCCATGATGATCCAATATAATAACATTTCATAGTTTTAAGTTCTTTTTGTTATTCAGGGTTCAATGAAAATCCTAGTAAATAATCGGCATACTAGTATCCTAGTTATTATCATACTGCAATGATTTTTTTTCCAAAAGAAAGATAGGACACTAAACGTCAATACTCAGTGACGTACCTGTGCCTCATTTGTAATAGGAGCTCCACTGTAGTTAAGCGTAGGTGACAGCACCATCAAGAACTTCTCCTTCACACCCATAGGGTATATCTCCGTATTCACATCTAGGTGCAGCATAGCGCCATGCTTCTCACTCCGTGCCACAATTCGGGAAACTACAGAAACACATAATCAACATGTAAACAAACCAGGCTTATATAATCAATTTGCGAAATTATATCCAGAATAACAAAACTTTCTTCGCTTTTTCAAGTAAAAACATATGATTCCTAAGTCTCTCTCCTAAATCAAGATAAAATCGAACAGGTAGGATATGGAGATAGAAAAAGCTTCAAGGTACAAACCTTTGTCAAACTTTTTACCATCCGGGTCCAGCTGCTCGATCACAAAAGTATCATCAAAGTAGAAAGTCAGCATTTTTACTCCACCTACACACAAACAACACAGAAAAATTACATTTGTTAGTTCATCCAAACACAGCCCAACAGAACAAACCCTAAACCCTGGTCAAAACCCCGATAACAAACCGAGAGACTGTAGAAACAATAAAAGACTCCTCCTTTCCTTAATTCTCGTTTGGAATTTGGATTCTCAATATGCAAATTGACCGGAGATGAACCAAAACCAGAAGAAAGATGCACAGAGAAAGAGAGAGAGAGAGAGAGAAAGGAGAGCTTACTGTGTCTCACTAAGCGTATTCAGAAATTTATCTAGGGATTTATAAGCAGCCCAATCTCAACGAAACTAGACCAAAATCCACTTCCACATAAACATTATCTGAAATTAACAATAATAACAATAGAAAACAAATCAACCTAAAGCTTAAACCCAGTTCCCGATTTTCTCCGTTACATATTTGGATTGCTCTCCGCGAAAACAAAGACAAACAATAATCGTTGCAAAAATTAGAACCCAAAAGACTTAGAACTTCGAAAAGGAACTTTGATTTAGGGTTTAAGAAAATTGGGGATTTTAAGCAGCATACCTGGAATACAAGGGGATTCGTGAGCTTCACCCGCCTATAGGATCTTGGGAGTTTCAGTGTGACTGTGAGGGTTTAGGGTTTAATAATGAAAGTATTCCGGGTCGGGTTAGGCCTCAATTGGGCGGGTACGGTGCGGGTTAGGACATAAAACCGGATCCAACCTACATTTTCTTCAAAACTAAAACCTCACCGTCGTTTGGTCACTGAATCCCACTCTCTCTCTCTCTCTCTCTCTCTCTCTCTCTCTCTCTCTCTCTTCTCCGGCGAAGCCATGTTGCGCAGGTAGGTCAAACTCTTCACTCTTGGTCAAATTCCATCGCACAATCTCCAATCACACTCACCGACGCTTCTTTCTTCTTCTGTTTTCTCAGGTCGCTTCTCCAAATTTCGTCTCGTCGAGCCGTTCGGAGGATCCAAAGTCCGGTACGTCAATCTTTCCTCTATCAGATTTGTCTACGAATTCGTAGAGATTAGTCGCGTTCGAAATTTGCAGAAATTTTTAGTTAAGGCTTTGAATTTTGTTGAAAATTCGCAGCACATTCCTAGGTTTTTGAGAAAGGAATTCTCCGCCGCTGTTCAGAATCCGGCGGCGGCTCCGGGTGGTCCGAAAAAGCCACCGGAGAAGTCAGGCGGTTCAAACGCTTTTGTCCTTGGAGGCCTTGTTGTTGGCGGAGGGGCTGCTTTGGCTTACGGAGGTGGCTATCTGGACTCGATTGTCGGCCGGAAGAAGAAGGTTCCGGAGCCGGAAGTTGAGGTGGTTGTGAATGAGGATGTACGTGTGGAGGAGAATGTGCCGCGTGTGGAAGAAGAGAGTGGCAAAGTGAGCTTTGCTCCTGAGGTTTCTGAGGAGAAGGGGGATGCACATTCGGAGGATGCTGCGAAATTTGAAGGTTTGGGTGGAGGTGGAGGTGGGAGTGAGTCGAAGGTGGAAGATCAAGCTTTGGTCAGTGATGTAACTGATGAGAAGGATTTGGGGGAGGTTTCGGAAAATGCACGCGTTGGAGTATTGTCCGAAGAGAAGGTAGATGATAAGAGTGGAGAGGAGAAAACTAGTGAGGTGCCCAAGGAGGAGGTTGAAACTGCACCAGTGGTTTCCGATACTGATCAGCAAGAGATTGAGATTAAAGCATTGGCGCCTCAGCAGGAAATCGTTGAGGAGAAGGCACAGGTAGTCCCCATTTGGATTCATTTTATTAATTAGTAATAGTTTATCATCTTATAAAGCTTGTTCGATCAATGCATAATAGAGTTATCTTGACAAGCTTGGTGTAGTTCAGAATCAAAAGAAGCTTATTTTGAATGGAATTTAAATGAAGTAGCTTTTGCCAAAACTTGGTTGCAGGATGCAATAGCTAATGTTGAAGAACCACCAAGTTCTCTGCTTAGTGCATATAATCTGAAGGATGGGGCTGATGGAGGCAGTGAGACTAGTATTAGTACACAGGGGAGTAATGAAAACAATCCCCTTCCTAAAGAAAAAGAGGTAGCTCTGAGCATTTCTTTTGACTTCTTGCAGCTGAATAAGGATGAATGATGGTACCTACTGATTTTAATTCTCTGAATTTCAGGCTTTTATTAATGCTGTTGAAGGGTTGGATGATGCTTACATATCCAAAGATAGAAAGTTAGTTCTTGACTTCTTGGAAGCAATTCATGCTGCTGAAAGTAGGCAAGCTGAGTTAGATCAGCGTGTTTCTTCTGAAGAAAAGAGAGCATTAAAGGTTTGAAATATCTTTACAAGAATTGTGTTTTTAATTAGATTATCTTATTGAGCATTATAGGTTTCGATATTACATCTTTACAAGATTTCACTTGTTAACTGTATAGAGTTCTGTATGGTTCATAAATATAACCTTCTTGTTCCCTGTAGGAGAAGTATGAAAAGAAACTGAAGGATGCTGGCATTAGGGAAGCAATGCTTGCACAGGAGGCAGCAGTGCTAGAAAAGGTTAATAAGCACTCCCAATCTCGATAGTTTCTCTATTTTATTTTCAATGGAGTATCTTCATATTGCTGGTTTATTATGAATGAGAGCTTTGACTGAGTAAACAATTAGTATTAAGTGTGTATGCACTTGTTGTAATTGACAGTTTTTTCTAAGCACAGTTACTTATAATATATGAGAGAGAAAGAGTCTTTGGTTTTTATCAATGAAGAGGTTTAACAATCATGATTGTAACACAATGCAGAGGAATGAAGAATGTTTAAAGTGCTATAAGACTTCATAGCACTAGGGAATCATTGATTCATTGCCACTCACGTTCGGGCTAGAGTCCCATATTTATCTTGCCATTCTTATATGCAAAATAAAAGATACCTGCTTCTTTTTTAGATGTTTTTCATCTCTTTGAATAAAGTCTACCTGACATTCCAAAGAATTGATTTTGAAGACTAGTAATGTTAAACATGAGAAGCAGTAGAAATAGATGATCTGCTTATGAATTTGTTTGGGCATTTGACTATTTAATGTCACATAATATTCTTCTCCCCATTCAGCTTTAGTTGATCCCTTACTATCCAACCGACAGCTGATTTTTTTTTATTCAAACATATAGGTATTCTTTATGCCTTTGCTTTTGAGAGGAAAACTTTAAGCTTTGGATTTTTTTTTGTCCAGGAATTAAAGAGAGAAAAGGCAAAAGCAGTGCAGCAACTCAAGTCACTTCAAGAAAAACTTGAAGAGAAATATAAGACAGAACTTGAGCAGAAGGTACAAATATTTTTTGATGCTTGATGCTAGTACTTTTCATTTTTCCATATATTTATCTCTCTGCACATCAGCACATGGTGACTGGAGAAACTGAAGTTGATAACTTTAAGTAATTTCAGGAAAACGAAGCAGAAATGAAGGTAAAAAAGGTTGAGGAATTGGCAAAAGCTGAACTGGCTGCCACAATTGCAAGGGAGAAGGCATCCCAGATTGAGAAAATTGCAGAAGCAGATCTTCATGTAAGTCATCTAAGAAGAGATAAACTTTACTTTTGTTTGAACATATGTTCCGATTTGGTCTAGGTTTATCCGTTTATGTTCCGCTTATCTGGAATATAATGATCTCCATTGTTGTTTCAAATAAATGAAAGTTCTGACTCTGGAATATGGAGAAGATTATTGCAAACCAGAAAATGAAGTAAAATGCTTCTTAGTAAACCCTGTTACAATTGCTTCACAAGGTATAGCTCAGTAAATTAAATTCACACTTTCCTAAGGTAATGCTTTATTAAAGCGGAGCTGCACAAACAACTTCAAATGAACTTCATTTGTGTTGAAAGAGCACAAAGTAGTTACTAACGAGGACTTGCAACTTGGCCCGTATGTGATCCATTAGGAGGATTAAGGATTGTAGGCTTCAATGTGTACGGTTTGGACTTCGGGCATAATCACCTAATAATTGCTTAAAATTTTGTTTGGTTTATACATTTGTCTGCAACCATTTCTGTCATAAGTGTTTGACAAAGTTACGTGTTTTGAAAGCTGATGGTGTTTAGTTTCTTGTTGTGTAGATAAAAGCCTTGTGTGTTGCATTTTATGCAAGATCCGAAGAAGCTCGTCAGACTCACTCTGCTCACAAGCTTGCTTTGGTGGGTGATTTGACTAATTTTTTTGTTTTATTTTTCTTACATCTATTCACTTTCAACCTCCTCAATTATTTTCCCTACCCTGGAAGTTACATCCTATCTATTTTATGTTTTGTGTGTCTTACAGGGCGCACTTGCACTGGAAGATGCACTTTCCAAAGGGTTACCAATCCAGACAGAACTAGAGGCTTTGAACACTTATCTTGAAGGCATAAATAAAGATTCAATTTTGGATTTGGTCCTTTCATCTCTTCCTGAGGAAACATTAAAGAGTGGAACAGATACCATATTGCAACTGAATCAGAAGGCTAGTTATCTTTTTGTTTCTTCATTACATGTTTGCTGGTTTTTACTCTTTTAATTAACCTTATACATTGTCAGCCTTCTGTGAGCTTTTGTTTGCATTACTAAACTGGGCCTCAGTGTAGGCTAACTAGTATCTAAGGCATATATGATATCCTTTTTATCTAGTTGTGTGGGGAGGAAAAATTACTTCCTAAGTTCATATAGATTTTGATTGCACACATGATAAGTTATTCATGGAAGTATAATATTTGAAAGTAGACTCATATGTCCCTCATAAGTTATAATGTTATATAGAGTTTAAAGCAACACGCTAGATATCCATAACAAATTTTATGGTACAACTGCATGCGAGATGTCTGATTAGCTTTATCTTATTTAGATGTATGCTCATTTCGATGATTATTGGCAAGGTTTATGAGGCCATCTCTCATTTGGGAAACATTACTTCAGGATCTAACTGGGCTGATATTTTAACTTTTTATGTTGACATGGATCTTTTTGTTATCTGCATTTAATAGTTTTTCAAAGAAGTTCTAATTCCAAATATTTTCAACTTTTTTTGGTGCCTAATGTTTCATTTGGTTGACACACTTTCATCTTAGCTTCTTCAATAGTCTTCATTTAAGAGTTTTAGGTTCTTTCATATTCTCAATTGTCAATTGAAATCTGTTTCATCATTTTTGTCCAATGGGATTGAGATACTAGTGTGGCATGGACCTAGTAGAGTGCTCGAAGTCCTGTATACCAGAAGTTCTAGCTAGTATGTCTAATATCAGTACTGTACTTGCTAAAATACATTCAATCTTCTTGCAGTTTGATTCCTTGAAAGGGCCAATACGACACTTCAGCCTAATGCCTCCTGGTGGTGGTGGCCTTGTGGTTAACACTTTAGCATGGATAGCATCTTCGTTAAAGGTATGTAGATATGAGACCTGATTTCCTTTCTAATCGCTTTTGATCTCTACTTGTTGAAGTGTTCACCATACTTGCCTTTGGATTTTGTTTAGGTGAAGGAAGTAGATCAATCTGGGGATGGGATTGAGTCTGTCATGAATAAAGTGGAGTGCTACCTTGCTGAAGGAAAATTAGTTGAAGCAGCCGAGGCACTAGAAGAAGGTGTCAGGGGCACACAAGCAGCAGCCATTGTGGGTGATTGGGTTAAACGTGCTAGGAATAGGGCTATCACAGAGCAAGCTCTAACACTTCTCGAATCATATGCCACATCCATTAGCGTCACATAACGTCTGATTCATTTAGTACAAATACTGAGTCTACATACTGTATCGGGGGTAATGCGCTGAGTATATCCGGGGTGACACTTTGAGATTGTAATTTTTTGGCATAGCATTGCAGCTTCCAATGATTTTGGTTCTCATCGTAGCAAAACAGATCATCTAGTTCAATCTGTTACCAGAATGATGAGTGAAAATGTACCTCCTATCTGTCAAAAGTGCTAATAGCAATTGCTATATATATTTTTTCGTTTGATTACATGGATGTCCAAAGGCAAGGACAAGAAACCTAAAACACAAACAATCCCAGTATTTTTGTGTAAGCTGCCATCAATTGCTATTTCTTCTTGTTCCCCACTGACCGCCGTAACATTTAGTTTCTTTCCCAACCTACTTTTGGTTTGTATATGTTCTCTTAAGGAAAGTAGCAAAATGCATGTGTTCTCTAATTCCGGAACTGCTCCATGGATGGAAAGCTCCATTATCGAAATATGTTCTCATATCGCACCATACGACCATATGTCCGTATCTTATGTATTTGTATCATTGCTTCTTAGGTTGCGATACATGTGGCACGAAAAATATGGTTCAACTGACATATTGCATTCTCTTATCATGACCGTAGGGAAGACCAATAGGATGACATGTAGTGAAGTTTTACGGGTATTACATATTTAAAATGCAAAGATAATTATAGTATTTGCATAAATATTTTTACATTCTTTTTGGTCTGCATCACGGTCACGTGGTAGGAAAAACTCTACCTAAGAATTTTTTCCGAATATATTTATCTATTTGAATTTCAAGCTTTTCCCATATATGACCAGTCCAAATAAGTCTGAGCAGATTTTTAAGCCTACATGTGCGTGATGAAAATAATTAATCAACTAAATTAGTGCAGATGCCACAATATTCCTGAAACTAATTACCTGAAACATTACACATGAAGAAACATCCACATCTGACAATATGAAACATGCTGGTAATGAAACTTGCATGTACATTTTGTGACAGCGAAGATGATGTGATTTCAAACTATAGATTATTAATCTCCAGTATGAGTTATCAATCTTCATCAATATTGGTGAGAAATCAACTCATTTCTGAAATCCATTGACATTAAAAATCAAAGTAACATGGCCCTCAAGCCCCACCCCAACACAAACATCCCAACAGAAGCAGGCAGATATGACCAATCGTGATCAGCTTATTGCGTCTAGCTCGTTACTCTTAATAAGCTTTAGCAACCATATTGGCCGGAGAGTGAGCACTTCGTGTTTAAGAACATTTATCTTTACTTTTTGCCGTTCGAAACTGAATTTCCGACACCCCTCTTGACCTCTTCCTTCGTCCTTCCTTGCGACCGAAAATGCTGTGGAATATGTATAGTACATTAGCACATCAGTAATACAGTTGTAATGTAAGTTCCAAACTTTTTCCAGCCAATGAAAATGTGATCCCTAATGTCTAAAGCACCATGATTGCTGCTTGTAATCTTCACACCATTTTGGCTGCTGCTGGTGTTGAGTCTCAATCATTTTCTCAAGTCCTACAGCAAATGCCAACTGACAGGAGGAATAATTTAATTATGACATCACATTCACACTATATATTAACTTTCAATCATTGGTTTGGGAAACAACTTGGCTTTCACTTTCTTATTCTGGTACAAAACTAGCTTTCACTTTAGATTTACACAAAGTGCTTCTCTTTACTGATATGGTATAATCACTGCATGTAATCACTATCTAATTATACTAAAATCCCCACTAGGAACATACTGTTGGTGAAATAGTAAAATCAACTGACTGTAACAGGTAACAGTAATTAATTAGTGCCTTGCTGCATAAGGTAAGGTTACTGATGAGTGATGATGTCATAATGGTTTTTTTTTTTTTGTTCTTTTTTCTTTTTTTGGGTATATACGATGTACAGGAAAAGATCGAATGATTTTGTCGAACTTAATTTTAACCCAATTATCCACATTTCCTTACAGCTTCAGCTAACTCTAAAATCTTCAAAAATAATGAGTTTTCAGTTGGCAGCAATTGTGATTAGTGACTGTCATTTAGAAAGATTACAGGAAATAATAGGACTTGGGGATTGTTGGAGTATTGGTTAATTAGTATTTCCATCCTTATTAGGTGTATCTTACTTGCTCATGCCACTAATTGTCTTTCATTGATAAAGGGGGAAGTTGCATATATATATATAATTAATTCCAGCCAACTAAGAAAGAGAAAGAGTATCAGCAAGTGATTGAGAGAGATGGCATGAATCTCTAGATCTTCTATTTTGCTTGGCTTGGCTTGGCCTTAGCTAGAAAGATGTTGAGCTTACCTAGTGCTTTTCATTTCTTTATAAAATAGTTAAAGAAAGTAGGAATATTAACATGTGTGAATTATAAGCAAGCATGTTCATGCCATATAGGCCTCCCAAGACTGAAACTAGAGAGCTTTAAACTCAAAAAATAACAAAAGTTTGAAGAATTAACAAAACCGTTCAAATAATCGCAACATTTAGAGAATTAGAAAATAATTGTGTCCAGACTAGTATGTACGTGTGCGTCCGAACTCTCTCTTATTTAGATACCTTTGCCAATCTAAGTCATAATTTTAACCGTTTAAAAGTTGAATTAACCAATGAAGATCACCTCTGTAAAAAATCAATATAAACAAAAATTGTTTACTCAGCCGAATGAATCAAACAAATTGACGGCTGATCATGAGACTGCTAACTTCACCAAAATTGTCCATTTGTTTAATGCAATCGGCTAAGCAAATGATTTTTGTTGACATTGATTTTTTGCATGGGTGATCTTCATTGGGTAACTAATTCAACTTTTGAACGATTAAAATTATGGTTTACATTGACAAAAGTATGTAAATAATATAGAGTCCAGATGTACATGTACATACTAGTCTGGACGCAAATATCTTCCTAGAGAATTTATGCTGAATTTAATTTAAAAACGACAAGTAAAGCAAAATGAAGAGTCGTTCCTCATCATTCAATATATGCACACGATGATTACATATGCTGATACAACTTTCAGTTGTTTTTTGATCTCTAACTTACAAAAACATTGCTTACAAGTTGTTTCTGCACAATCCCGGATGGGGCTTGCCGAAGCTGATGGTGGGTTATCCTCTTCTCGGCCTGCAACAACAAAGGCGACCGAGACGTTCCGGTCTTTCCTCCTCCGAAGCTTTAGTCAATTTCTTGGTGAATATGTTTAATGAGGGTAGTTAATGATACATGACAAGCTGGTGGTTGGGCCATATTTATGGCCCAGGGTGGGTTCTCTTCTCTAATTGGAAACCGATGTGGGACAATTGCCTATGCTGTTACTTCAAACGCCCAGCTCTCTTATGCCTTCTGGAACCGCTCCCGGCCCAATGCCGCCAAAGAGGTCGGGCCCGGCCCATACACACGGACGGGAACCCCAAGGTGGGCTCAGCTGTCTTGACCGTGGGGTGCTGGTGCTTGCTGGTTTACGGGCTTGGGAGGTTGTTTTATGCACAACCGACTACACAAGTTAAAAGGCCGGATCCAATAAAAGATACATGAACATTATATTATATATTATTACGTAAATGTCTAATTAACATTTTCAAAACTCTTTTACTTAATCTTGAATCTATTACATCACCGGTTCTACGACATTTAAACATGAAAATATTTTACCACAAATTTTAGTATTACCACGACACGCAAATTCTTCTCATCATTCGAAATTAATTATAAAAATCCACAAAAGAAAAAATATTGGTTTCAAAATTTAAGAAAATAGAGCCGGAGCCGGAATAGAGCGGAAGCTGAGCCATGAAAGCCTTTGTAGGCACCACCAAAATTGTCGGTGGCCCAATCAGACTGAGACGGTGCGGCTGTCACCATTCTGCTTCTTCTTGTTTTAGTTTTAGCTTTGAGTGAAGAGAGAGAGTATCTATGGAAGCGTAAAACTCGTCCAAATAAAACCAAAAGAGAAGCAAAAAGAGAGAAACAAAATAAAAAATAAAAAAAGACAACTAAAAAAAAAAACAAATTATATCATCACCTCTCTCAGACAGTGCAGCTTCTTCGTTGTAGCTGTTGGTTGCTGTTTACCAGTGTGGGCTCTTCTCTTCTCTCTCTCTCTCTCTCTCTCTCTCTCTCTCTCTCTCTCTCTCTCTGAAGCTCCCTTTTGGTTTACGAAAACCATTTTTGATGCACCAAACAGCTTCCGCATCTCTCACTCTCTCAAGGTCAGCTGACTCTTCTCTTTCTCAATCTAATGGTTCATTTGCATTGTGAATTCAGATACCCAATTGGATTTTATTTGATTTTGAGAGTTGTGAGATCAACATTTTTGTTGGGTTTAATGTTTTTGGCGAAAATTTGAGTACCCAGTTGAAAAAGATTGGGACTTTGATTCGATCTTGGTCTGAATTAAGGGAATTGTGGTCGATCTGTGTACCCAATTGGAATGAGAGTGGGGAAGTGAAGTGTGTTGTGTGAATTGGGTTGAAATGGAGTGGATTGGATTGTGGTTGAGTAGCTTTTTTTTGGTCAATGCTTGAGTTTTTGTCATTTTTTGATTGGTTTGGTGTGTGGTAACTGATCCAATTGTGTTTTGCAGGGGGCTGTGAGACAGATCTGGAGAAGGGTAAGGGTTGTGTGGTCGATTTTTCGGTGAATATTGAAGATTAGCAAAGCTGGCAACCACGGCGGGTTGGAGGTTTGCTGCCAGCAATGGCAGCACCCTTGCCACTGATCTGGTACATTTCTCACTTTTGTTTCATTTCCCTTTACGTGTGATTTTGTAAGTTGTAAATCCAGTTAGTAGAACAAAGATACTGAAGAGTGTTAGGTAGGATGGACTAGATCCCATTTAGTCTGCTCTTGTTTCAGTTTCCAATCTACATGGCTCGTGCACATTGTTAGTGTTATGCAAATCTAAGTTGCTTTTAAAGTGAGAGTTCCAGTGATGCATTCATGGAGAGTTGGAAATTCTGAACATGGAATTGACTTGGTTAAAACGCATAGTTGAATAATCTTTGCTGATTTCATTCATCTTGTGGTTGCAGGAAAGAAATGGCGATACAAAGGTTCAAGATTCAGAGCCTCCAACACCACACACTCTCATTAAAATGGGATCAAGGTCAGTCCAAATTAACTACGTGGCTGGTTGGTTAGTCAGATTGTTTTTGTCTTTTTCACTACTTCACCGTGGTTAAGGTACTTGTTGACTTGTAGTAGTGCTTGCAATTTTTACTAGTGAGCTAATGTTTTACTTTTTTGTGGAATTGGTTTACCACTTCACTTTTCGATTAATTTGTGTTGGACCATCCCAATCATACTTTATATGCCTTCATTTCAAAGCAAGTCATTTCTCTTTTCTTTATTTCGATCAATGAACAAGGTCATTCCTTGGTCTCGTGTCATGATTGTTGGCCCTTGCTCCTCCTTCATTCAGAAAAAAAAAAAACCCAATTGTTGGAAGAAATTTATTGAGCGTATGCATCGTCAAAATTCATTAGAAACTTTATTAAGTTTCAGCAAAATCGAGTTGAAGTGATGACTGTCAGCTTGAGATATTGAGAATACAATAATTCTGACTCTAACTATAATATGTTCCCGATTGCTTACAGAGAGCGTAGTAACATGGAGGATCCAGATGGGACATTGGCAAGTGTTGCCCAATGCATTGAGCAGCTGCGTCAAAGTTCCTCATCAGTACCAGAGAAGGAGTATAACTTGAAACAGTTGCTGGAGCTTATTGGAACTCGTGAAAACGCTTTCAGTGCTGTTGGATCTCACTCTCAAGCAGTTCCTGTACTTGTTTCTCTTCTCCGATCAGGATCAATTGGAGTTAAGATACAAGCTGCTACTGTTTTAGGCTCTCTGTGTAAGGAGAATGAACTAAGGGTGAAAGTCTTGCTTGGGGGATGCATTCCACCATTGCTTGGTCTACTCAGGTCCACCTCAGCAGAGGGCCAAATTGCAGCAGCAAAGACCATCTATGCTGTTTCTCAAGGTGGTGCAAGGGATCATGTTGGATCGAAGATCTTTTCAACTGAAGGAGTTGTGCCAGTTCTTTGGGAGCTTCTACGGAAAGGGATTAAGAGTGGTAGCTTGGTTGATAGCTTGTTGACCGGAGCATTAAAGAATCTATCCACGAGCACTGAAGGTTTCTGGGCAGCAACATTACAAGCTGGAGGAGTAGATATACTTGTGAAGTTGCTCACAACTGGGCAGCCAAACACTCAAGCTAACGTGTGCTTTCTTCTCGGATGTATGATGATGGAAGACTCATCTGTTTGTTCTAAGGTGCTGGCTGCAGAGGCTACAAAGCAACTTCTCAAGCTTTTAGGTTCTGGCAATGAAGCTTCTGTTAGAGCAGAAGCTGCAGGTGCTATTAAATCTCTTTCTGCCCAGTGCAAAGAAGCAAGGCGGGAGATAGCTAACTTCAATGGTATTCCTGTGTTGATAAATGCTACAATAGCTCCTTCAAAAGAATTCATGCAGGGTGAGTATGCCCAGGCATTGCAGGAAAATGCTATGTGTGCTTTAGCAAATATTTCTGGTGGTTTGTCATATGTGATCTCGAGTCTTGGTCAAAGCCTTGAATCATGCACTTCACCTGCCCAAATTGCTGATACGTTAGGAGCTCTGGCTTCAGCTCTTATGATATACGATAGCAAAGCAGAATCTACAAGAGCATCGGATCCTGTTGATATTGAACTTACTTTGGTTTCACAATTCAAGCCTAGCTTACCATTTCTTGTGCAGGAGCGAACCATAGAGGCCCTTGCAAGTTTGTATGGGAACACTGTACTCTCGGTTAAGCTCAATAATTCAGAGGCAAAACGATTGCTAGTCGGTTTGATCACAATGGCAACAAATGAAGTTCAGGATGAGCTTACGAGAGCTCTTCTAGCTCTTTGTAACAGTGAAGGAAGTCTATGGCGTGCCCTTCAAGGGCGCGAAGGGGTTCAGCTGTTGATATCACTTCTCGGGCTTTCATCAGAACAGCAGCAAGAATGTGCAGTTGCACTGCTTTGCCTTCTTTCTAATGAGAATGATGAAAGTAAGTGGGCTATTACTGCTGCTGGTGGAATACCTCCTCTTGTTCAAATTCTAGAGACGGGATCTGCAAAAGCCAAGGAAGATTCAGCATCGATCCTTCGGAACCTATGCAATCACAGTGAAGATATACGTGCATGTGTTGAAAGTGCTGATGCAGTTCCTGCACTATTGTGGCTTCTGAAGAATGGAAGCCCAAATGGAAAAGAAATTGCAGCAAAGACTTTAAACCATTTAATCCATAAATCCGACACAGCAACCATCAGCCAACTCACTGCATTATTGACCAGTGAACTACCTGAATCCAAAGTATATGTTTTGGATGCTTTAAAAAGTATGCTGTCTGTGGTCCCTCTCAGTGATATATCGCGTGAAGGCAGTGCTGCTAATGATGCCATTGAGACGATGATAAAAATATTAAGCTCAAATAAAGAAGAGACTCAAGCCAAGTCTGCATCAGCTTTAGCTGGAATTTTTGAAGCTAGAAAGGACTTGCGGGAAAGTAGTGTTGCTGTTAGAACTCTATGCTCTGCTATCAAGTTGCTTAATGTTGAATCCGGTAATATCCTTGCAGAGGCTTCACGTTGCCTGGCCGCAATATTTCTTTCCATTAAAGAGAACCGGGATGTGGCTGCTGTTGGTAGAGATGTATTATCTCCGTTGGTTGTGCTTGCTAACTCTTCGGTTCTGGACGTGGCAGAGCCAGCAACATGTGCTTTGGCTAATCTTATTTTGGACAGTGAAGTTTCAGAAACAGCAGTGGCTGAAGACATTATTATCCCAGCTACTAGAGTTTTGCTTGAAGGTACAGTATCTGGAAAGACCCATGCAGCAGCGGCCATTGCTCGCCTGCTCCACTCTCGCCAAATTGACCATGCCTTAACTGATTGTGTGAATCGTGCCGGAACAGTTCTTGCATTAGTTTCTTTTCTAGAATCTGCTAATCATGGATCTATTGCCATATCAGAGGCACTCGAGGCACTTGCTATTCTGTCCAGGTCAGAAAGAGCAAGTGGAGAGAAAAAACCTGCCTGGGCAGTTTTAGCTGAATACCCGAAAAGCATAACGCCTATAGTTTTATCCATTGCTGATGCAACACCCTTGTTGCAGGATAAAGCCATTGAAATACTAGCAAGACTTTGCAGAGATCAACCGGTTATACTAGGAGACACTGTTGCTACTGCCTCTAGATGTACACCATCAATTGCCAAAAGGGTGATCAATTCATCAAACTCAAAGGTCAAAGTTGGAGGTGCTGCACTCCTTATTTGTGCTGCGAAAGTTAGTCATCAGAGAGTTGTAGAAGATCTTGGTGAATCGAACTTGTGTACCCATCTCATTCAATCTCTCGTTGCAATGCTTAATTTTTCGGGATATATTGGGGATGGTGAGAAGGACTCTATCAGTATTGATATACATATGAAAGAAGAATTAAAGGATGATGGATCATCTTCAAGCACAGGAGTTATTGACGGTGTGAATTTAGCTGTATGGCTACTCTCTGTTCTTGCTTGTCATGATGACAAATGCAAAATTGCCATTATGGAGGCTGGTGCTGTGGAAGTCCTCACTGACAGGATCGCATATTGTTTTTCTAATTACTCTCAGGTAATCAATTACCTTGTTTTGCCTTTTTGTTTTCACCCAGTAAGGAAAAAAGAATTAATCTACAATTGGTCATTTCTGTGGAATTCTCATTATATGAAATGCATCGGTTTACTCCTTTGTTATGATTTATGCAGATTGATTTTAAAGAAGATAGCAGCATATGGATTTGCACTATGCAGCTAGCAATCTTGTTTCAAGACAGAGATATCATACGAGCACATGCAACCATGAAATCTATACCTGTACTTGCAAATTGGTTGAAGTCAGAGGAATTAGTCGACAGATATTTTGCTGCACAAGCAATGGCTAGCCTAGTCTGTAATGGTAGCAGGGGGACTCTTCTCTCTGTTGCGAATTCCGGAGCAGCCAGCGGACTTATCTCGCTACTCGGATGTGCCGATGCTGATATTAGTGACCTTTTGGAGTTGTCAGAAGAATTTGGTTTAGTGCGTTACCCTGAGCAAGTTGCTCTAGAGAGGCTGTTCAGGGTTGAAGATATAAGGGTTGGTGCTACTTCTAGGAAAGCAATACCTTCACTTGTTGATCTTCTCAAACCAATTCCAGATCGTCCTGGAGCACCATTTTTGGCTCTTGGGCTTCTTACTCAGCTTGCAAAGGATTGCTCATCAAATAAAATAGTTATGGTAGAATCAGGAGCTCTGGAAGCGCTGACCAAGTATCTTTCACTTGGCCCACAAGATGCAACAGAAGAAGCTGCTACAGATCTGTTGGGTCTGCTATTTGGTAGTGCTGAAATAAGGAAACACGAATCTGCATTTGGTGCTGTCAGTCAACTTGTGGCAGTTTTACGGTTAGGTGGAAGAGCTTCAAGGTACAGTGCTGCTAAAGCGTTGGAGAGCTTATTCTCTGCTGACCATATAAGGAATGCAGAAAGTGCTCGACAATCTGTCCAACCCTTGGTGGAGATTCTTAATACTGGTTCTGAGAAGGAGCAGCATGCTGCGATTGCTGCATTGGTTAGGCTGCTTAGTGAAAATCCATCAAGAGCCTTAGCAGTTGCAGACGTTGAAATGAATGCAGTAGATGTTCTTTGCCGAATCCTTTCATCAAATTGTTCAATGGAGCTGAAAGGGGATGCTGCTGAGTTGTGTTGTGTCCTCTTTGGAAATACTAGAATCAGGTCAACAATGGCTGCTGCTCGATGTGTTGAGCCTCTGGTGTCTCTTCTTGTTTCCGAGTTCAGCCCTGCACAACATTCGGTTGTCCGTGCCTTGGATAAACTTGTTGATGATGAGCAACTAGGAGAACTCGTTGCAGCTCATGGTGCTGTTATTCCTCTTGTAGGTCTTCTCTATGGTAAGAATTACTTGCTTCATGAAGCTATTTCCAGAGCTCTGGTGAAATTAGGGAAAGACAGGCCTGCTTGTAAATCGGAGATGGTGAAAGCCGGTGTTATTGAGAGCATACTTGACATCCTCCATGAAGCACCCGATTTTCTCTGTGCTGCTTTTGCAGAACTGCTCCGAATATTGACAAACAATGCGAGCATTGCTAAGGGACCTTCAGCTGCAAAAGTGGTCGAGCCACTTTTCCAGCTTCTTACAAGACCAGAATTTGGACCTGATGGGCAGCACAGTTCATTACAGGTTCTTGTTAATATTTTGGAGCATCCACAGTGTCGTTCTGATTATAGGTTGACATCCCACCAGGCTATTGAACCACTTATTCCCCTACTTGATTCTCCGGCTCCTGCAGTACAACAATTGGCAGCTGAGCTTCTATCACATTTACTCTTTGAAGAACATCTGCAAAAGGATACAGTGATACAGCAAGTGATTGGTCCTCTCATACGGGTTCTTGGCTCTGGTATACATATATTGCAGCAGAGAGCTGTGAAGGCGCTTGTCAGTATTGCGCTAGCATGGCCTAATGAAATTGCAAAAGAGGGTGGTGTCACTGAACTGTCCAAGGTGATATTGCTATCAGACCCATCTCTTCCAAATACCCTGTGGGAATCAGCTGCTTCTGTTTTATCAAGCATTCTGCAATTCAGTTCTGAATTTTATTTAGAAGTGCCGGTAGCTGTGTTGGTAAGGTTGCTTCGCTCTGGATCAGAAGGCACCGTAGTTGGTGCATTGAATGCTCTTCTGGTACTGGAAAGCGATGATGCAACCAGCGCAGAAGCAATGGCTGAAAGTGGTGCCATAGAGGCTCTTTTGGACCTTCTCAGATCTCATCAGTGTGAAGATACAGCTGCAAGGCTGTTGGAAGTCTTGTTGAATAATGTCAAGATCAGAGAAACTAAGGCTACCAAATCTGCAATATTACCATTGTCTCAGTACCTCTTAGATCCACAAACCCAAGCTCAGCAGGCGAGGTTACTAGCAACTCTAGCTCTGGGTGATTTATTCCAGAATGAGGGGCTTGCCCGAAGTACCGATGCTGTCTCAGCTTGTCGTGCTCTGGTAAATGTGCTTGAAGACCAACCTACAGAAGAAATGAAAGTTGTAGCAATATGTGCTTTGCAAAACCTTGTGATGTACAGTCGGTCTAATAAAAGAGCAGTTGCTGAGGCTGGTGGTGTTCAGGTTGTGTTGGATCTGATTGGTTCAAGTGATCCAGATACGTCCATCCAGGCTGCCATGTTTATCAAACTTCTCTTTTCAAATCACACCATTCAAGAGTATGCTTCTAGTGAGACAGTAAGGGCGATAACGGGTAAGTTGTTATTTTTCTTGATGTAGAATTTGCTTAATTTTGTTGATAAAAAGAGTACCGTTTTTTGTGTAATTTGTTTAGCCGTCAATTTGACGTTATGCAGAATAGAACCCCTTGGCTGAACATCAATTCAATACTATTGATTAATATGTTTCTTAGTAATCGTATAACTCCTTTCATTTAGCCTTATTTTAGAGGAATGGGAGGTGTGAGCATTCTTATCGCCCTGCCCTTTACTTTTTAAGAAATCATACGTTATTGTTTTGGTCTTGTAGCTGCTATTGAAAAGGATTTATGGGCGACTGGAACTGTGAATGAGGAGTATCTGAAGGCTCTAAATTCTCTCTTTAGCAATTTCCCACGTTTGAGAGCCACAGAGCCTGCAACTTTAAGCATTCCTCATCTAGTTACATCCCTCAAGACAGGGTCCGAGGCAACTCAAGAAGCTGCATTGGATGCACTCTTTCTTCTAAGGCAAGCTTGGTCAGCATGCCCAGCTGAAGTTTCTAGGGCTCAGTCAATTGCTGCTGCTGATGCGATCCCTTTGCTGCAATACTTAATTCAGTCTGGCCCACCTCGATTTCAAGAGAAAACAGAATTTTTATTACAATGTTTGCCCGGGACATTGGTGGTCATAATCAAGCGTGGAAATAATATGAAGCAGTCAGTGGGAAACCCCAGTGTATTTTGTAAACTTACACTTGGCAACACTCCACCAAGGCAAACCAAGGTAAAATGCCATACTCTTTGTCAATTCGTTTTCTTTTTCTTAAAGATATGAATCTTCTTTTAGACAGTCTTATTCTGAATTATTTATTAATCATATATGCAAATAGAAAGCTTGATGATGAGACCATGAATGGAAGACTGCAGCTAGTATGTACTATATGATGCAAGAAGGCAATTCATATTTGTTTAAGCGTATGCAAAAGAATAGCGATTAAGTTTTGCTCGATATAATTTAACCCATTAGAATTGGAATTTTAGGATTTAATTATGTAAGACTGATAACCAGTTTTATCTATGATTGCTTCACATTAAATTGTTGCAATTTGATTGTCATGCTTGTGGGATTACATGCACAACCTCTAATGAACTTCCGAATTCTACAGGTTGTTTCAACCGGCCCTAATCCTGAATGGGATGAGAGCTTTTCATGGTCCTTTGAGAGTCCCCCTAAAGGCCAGAAGCTCCACATATCTTGCAAGAACAAGAGCAAGATGGGAAAGGTTAGTAAACAAAGATATGACTAACATTGAGAATTTGAGATGCTGCCCTTTATTAAATAGAAGATATTTCTCTTGTTTCGTCATTGTTTTTTTCTTTTTGACCCTGTAACCAAGATTTTTTTTTTATACATGTCTCAGAGTTCATTTGGAAAGGTAACTATCCAGATCGATCGGGTAGTAATGCTGGGCGCAGTGGCGGGGGAGTACACTCTATTGCCGGAAAGCAAAAGTGGACCCTCGCGGAATTTAGAAATAGAATTCCAGTGGTCTAACAAAGTAACAAGTAACGACCAAGTTTGAGTTTTTATCATTCTTCTGCAAATCGAATCAATAGGGCGAAGTCTTGTTCGAAACGGGAATTCTTTTTTTTCTTTCTGCTAGTTCTGGAGTATTTATATGTCAATGTACATAGCATCCCAAAGATTTTTGATTTTTGATTTCTTTTTGTCAACAGAACATTATGTTAGTCATTTGTGAATGTATTCTTTTGTAACCATTACTATTGTTTTTGCGTGATTGCCATTGTTGAAGAGGAAATAATAAGTTGCTTATGGCTTGTAAAATTTGTTCGTAACTTGATCATATTTTGTTGTACTCTCTGATTTTATGATTCCACCAATAATAGTGATAATTTATTCTGTTTATCTTGTCGCATTTTTGTCCCTTTTCTCACTTTTTCTTGAATACCGGTTACAGTTTTGCTCCATTTAGGCTCGAGACTAAATGGAAAACAAAGAAATTTGCTTCTCGGAAAACATGTGTTAAGCGAAACATTCCACCAACACCAAGAAATTCAAATGTGTACCGTTGTACCTCGGACCCAAACCGATTGACTTCGGCTTTTTCCTGAAAGAGACAACAAAAACAAACTAAATTAAAAAAACAATTTTGAAAATAAACGCAGGATGGAGCCAAACCACGTCGTTTTGTCCGACACTTTAAGAACCCGCTTCGATTAATTAATACGTAATATAACAGTCATAATAATACGATTAGTTTAACATAACCGAGTTTACCTTTTCGCTTTTCCATAGGCCGCGTCGCGTAGTTTCACCTCTCTCTTCTTCTAGCTTCTTCCCTCTCCAACTTTACCTTTCTCACTCTCTCTCTCTCTACTTTCTCTCTCTAGATCTTACTCTTACTCTGAGCTTCTCTCACTCCATGGCGGCTCATCGATCTCTCCTCCTCTTCCTACTCCCGCTCCTCGCCTCCGCGCTCCTCCGCAATGCGGCGGCGATTACGCTCTCCTCGCGCCTCATACACCGCTTCTCCGACGAGGCCAAGGCTCTCAAGGCCTCCCGAGGCACCGCCGGCGACGCCAAGTGGCTTGCTCGCTGGCCGCAGAGAAACTCCATGGACTACTACCACCTCCTCGTCCACAGCGACTTCCAGCGCCAGAAGATGAAGCTCGGCGGCGCCGCCTCCTCTCGTAATCGTCGGTTTCAGTTCCTCTTCCCCTCCGAAGGCAGCAACACGGCGTCGTTTGGCAATGACTTGGGCTGGTGCGTCTCGTTTTCATTTTCCTCTATTAATTCCTTTCTTCGAAATTCGGGCTTGAAATGTTGTGTGTTGATTCTAGGTTGCATTACACGTGGATCGATATCGGAACGCCGAATGTGTCGTTTCTGGTGGCATTGGATACCGGAAGTGATCTGCTTTGGGTTCCATGTGATTGCCTACAATGCGCTCCTCTATCAGCTGCTCACTATAGTACTCTGGTAGGCCACCTTTTCGTATTAGTATGATTCCATTGGCTTTACTGTTCACTATTCAAGCTTTTTAGATTAGCTAATCTGCACACGAAAAGAGTTTCAACTTTCTAAAGAATTAGGACCCTCCACTACCAACTCGTAACAAGTAAAGAGGAATCCTATGTGTAGAAGGTTCACACTGTGGAGTTTGTTCGTGTATGCTAAGACTCGGTAACAAGTTTAGCACTTATTTCAAGTAATTGATTGGCAGGTGCTCCTTCGTATTTGGGGGCATCTATTATGCAGGATAGAGATTTGAACGAGTATAGTCCGGCTGGGTCAAGCACCAGCAAGCATGTATCTTGCAGCCATGAGTTATGTACGGCTGGTCCAAACTGTAAGGGCCCCAAGCAGCCATGCCCTTACACTATTGAATACTTATCGGAAAATACATCGAGTTCTGGATTGCTCGTGGAGGATATAATACATCTTGTAGCAGGGGGCACTGATGTATCAAACAATTCTATTCGGGCACCTGTGATCGTAGGGTGTGTTTCTTTGACACTATTTGCTCAAACTTTTTTAACTGTCTAAACTTATGGCGTCAATGTTTGATCAATACAGATGTGGTATGAGGCAAAGTGGTGGGTATCTGGATGGCATTGCTCCTGATGGTCTTATGGGTTTAGGACTTGGAGAGATCTCAGTTCCTAGTTTCCTTGCTAAAGCAGGGTTGATCACAAACTCTTTCTCGATGTGTGTTGATGAGGAAGGTTCTGGGAGAATATTTTTTGGTGACCAGGGACCAAGTACTCAACAATCTACATCCTTCCTGCCCTCAAACGGAAATTAGTATGTACTATCTATCGACTTCTATTTAATTTACAACTGTGTTAGTATATATTAAACTTTGGAAGCTTAGAATTTTGTGAAACCTCCAATTTCTTTTGGTGAATCCTATATTCTTGGTGGGGAAGCATGTTGTATATGAGTTCCTTGCTTAAGCATTAACAATTTTGTTTGTTAATATCACCCAGCTGAACCTAATTCTCCTATGGATATTTAAGCTAAGTTTTTCAACCTTTTCTTAGTGAAACCTACATTGTTGGTGTGGAAGCATGTTGTATTGGAAATTTGTGTCTTAAGCAGACAAACTTCAGGGCGTTGGTTGATAGTGGGACATCATTTACATTTCTTCCAGAAGAAGTGTATGATAAAATTGTAGTGGAGGTACATTCTTTCATAACAACCATCATCTAAATTCCTCAAAAGCAAAAAATTCATGACATGCATCGCTGAGACCAATGCCATTCTTTGATAGTTTGATAAGCGAGTGAATGCGACAATCACAAGTTATGAAGGATCTCCTTGGAAGTACTGCTATAAGACCAGGTAATTTTTCATGAAAATTAAAGCTACATGCTCACCCAATTTTTTGTGTTTCTGTCTTTGTGCAATTGCTCAAGAGCTTTTCTTTTTCCTAATTGTTTTCTGTTATAGTTCTCAAGATTTGCTAAAAGTGCCTTCTGTCACGCTTATGTTCCTGGCAAACAACAGTTTTGTGGTTCATGATCCCATTTTTCCAATGTATGGTAATCAGGTAGGTAACTTCATTTATATTTTTGAGTTGCTTTATTCTTTTCTATACATTAGTGGATGTTTTGTGTTGAATATTATCAGTAATACTGCGTTTCAGTATATTGTGTTCAATCTACATCTCTGATGATTTCATTTAGAACAGTTGTATTATCTGTAAAAGGTGACCACTGCAGATAAAAAAAATCTCACAATTTAGGCTTCCTGGTGTAGGGACTTGACGGAATTTGTTTAGCCATACAGCCAGCAGATGGTGATATTGGGACGATTGGACGTAAGCATGAACAATTTCTTAGAATTTAGCTGTTGAATTATTTTACTTTTCATGGTTCCACTTTTTCATGTCAGATTTTCATCATGTAAGAATTTTTTTGTGCAGAGAACTTCATGACCGGATACCGGACAGTATTTGATAGGGAGAATATGAAGCTAGGTTGGTCTCGCTCAAAATGTAAGTTCTGTGGCTATCTTTAGTTATTTTGGATGTGTCCCACTAACTTTTTTGTCGCTTACAAGTGGTTCTTCTTTGTGTATGTTATTGGCTGTCCATGTGTTATTAATGTCTAGAGGGAAATTAAAATTAGGGAAGAATCATAGAAACAGGAAAGAGGCAGAAATGTAGGGTTCAATTGATAGTTTATTCTAGACAACTACTAATTACTCTAGGTAAAAAAATATAAGAACGAAAAAAAAAACATCCCTAAATCAAAGTACATCGTAATCTTGATAAGTCAAAGGATTTGACTTTTTCCTGCTGCAATAGTCATCTGTTTGTCCTGAAAATCATTTGCATTCTGCTTGTTTTCTAGAAATATATATGTTTGACTTCATTTCGTGATTGCCAGATGTAAACTTTAAGTTGCTGGATTGGGATGATGTAGGATACTCTAAACTGCATTTGTTTGGTGTTGCTGCAAATTATTGATGTGGCTCACTTTTTTTCCTTCTCTTTGTTACCAATACACATTGCAGGTCAAGATCTTGGTGATGCTAAGAGAATGCCCCTAACAGCTTCTCCAAAGGGCACACCGCCAATTCCATTGCCAACGACTGAGCAGCAGAGCACTTCTGGTGGGTTTGCTCCTGCTGTTGCCGGAAGAGCTCCGCCAAAAGCATCAGCTGCATCTAGTCGGTCAAGGTTTTGTTTGTTGAGATGGTTGGCACTACTGGTATCATTTCATATCGTGTTTGTTTTCTAGAAGGATACAAACTCTAATCTTCAGTTATCTATGTAGTCTCCCATGTAAATGCAGAGTTTTTGTTCCTTTTTTTTCTCTTTCTGCCCCTAAATGCTCAGAGCCTGTCTGTAATCCATTGGCCTCGGTTTTTCTGTATCATCTCTCTGTTGAATTTAGTTAGGGCTTGTAGGGACATAGTATTTAGCTTTTGCTCTATTATGTAATATCCCTCATGTTTAGTCATCAATATATTAACTTTTACTTGCTCTCTTTTCACATAAAACTAGTGAAGAAACGACTCTGATTTTTTAGAAAGAATGAAATGTAACAGGTTAAACTTGCATGTCACATCTTTTTTTGTTTCTTTTTACTTTGGATTAATTTGAGGTGTCGGACTCTCAAATGTACTAAGAGACACAACTTCACAAACTGTACGCAAAACTAGAGACAGATTTGTTTGGATTAAGTTAGTGCATAATTCAAAAAAAGTAAAGAAAAAGTTAGTGCATAAGTTCGTAGTGATTTTACTCTTAACATAAATCTTACATATCTTTACTGTTGTGTGTTTTCAATCCAACAGAAAAAGTAAACTATTACTGCACACAGGTCAACAAGGTTAAACTTGTCACCAATTTGAAAAGTTCAATTATACTCACCAATTTGAAAAGTTCAATTATACTCTTGGTAAACTATTACTACACACAGGTCACTAGAAACGGTGATAAATTTGTTAGAATACCACTCATCATTTGGTATACAGAAGATGTGATGAACTGATTAAAATCATCGCACTCTTCTATACACATATTTTAACATGCAAATGCAGAATCTTTAGTGTGTTTTCATTAATATTGTCGACTAGTTTCATCCAATATCCTAGTGTGGCAGATTATTCAGTATGAGATGAAGGTAATAATACTTGGCTCTTTTAAGCATTGGACTAAAATTAAATCAGTTTTGATGCTTCATTATACACAAAAGAGACTTAACAATTATGTATTATGTCCTATTCTTCAAGCTTCAAGCCATGCCAGTCATGCATTTAGCCAAATCATGAAGTTATTGATTTTACAAAACTCATGAAACCTAAGCAAGTAAATAAAAGTGTTATACCATGTCATGCCATTTTATCCCATTTAGCTGAAGCCGTTACTTTTTTTGTGCATTACATAACCCTTGAAAATTGATAACTTTGAACATGGATCATATAATATAGAGGCCAGCAATTAAACCCTATCTGAAGGAAGATATTGTACCAGTTAAACCCTTTAATCAGTAGTCTCTCTGGTAGTGTATACATACAGCTTGCTGCATACCCTTTCATTATGTTGGCTTTTCTCCAGTGGGAATATCTCTGTAAACAGACTTTGGCTAAGGTTTGGACTGCATTTCCTTTCATTATGCAAGAACTCCAAAACAGAAAGATAGCACAAACACAACAACTTATATGGATTATGTTTGAAGTATAATATTTCCACCACTTTCAAGCAGAAATAATCAAAGCTTCAACATTTCATGAAATAATGAATATATTGGGTGGTGTTGATGTTGTTAAGGGTTTAGGATAGTGTGATGTTCATGTCACTACAAGAAAAATTTACATGTATTTCTTGGCTAAAAATTGGAGGGGTTGGAATTGATAGGTTCGAATAAGGCAAACAAATAAACTTAGGCTATCAATTTGGGATATGCGAAGAGGAATCTAGTAGGTAAACCAACCACTAAAGTCGTGATAACTAAACTAATGTTCTTTGTGGTGCTCCTTTTTTTTTTTTTTTCTGACCTAGCAACCGCTCTGCTAGGGTTTATCGTGGCCGTCTGGTCTTCGACAAATCTTCATCAAAAATTTCTAGCGCTCTTGCTAGGTTTGAGAGAGCGCCGTATACGGCCTCTCTGTATCCTCCTCCTTCAAGTCTTCAACCTTGGAGAACCACTTTGATACCGTCCTCGGCGTCGGGACCTATGTGCACAACCTCGCCTCCTTTTCCGTCACCACAAGCACGCTTCTTGGCGAAGATCTCTCCTCCAATTTGTGGTGTGTGGGACAAAGCAAAGGTTGCGCAGATTGGTGAGTTCGGATCACTTTCGTTCGTGGACCGGCTCTGACCAAATCAAGCACGACTCAAAGCAGGTGCGTTGAAGAGATCTGATCTTGTTTTATTGTTTATTGGGTGATGTGTTGTGGTTGATTTGGTTGGGAAAGAAGATATTCTTCTCCAACGAAGTTTGACAACAACAAAACCAAGCTTCTCCCAAGGAGACGGTGTTCATGCTGGTGACAAGCCACCGATTCCAGCGTATTTCGGCTGTGGCGGCGTGGTCGGTGTCGGAGCCATGGTCGACGGTCTTCAGGTGTGGCTTGCTTGGCGTCAACCTAGTGGGTACCGGGCTCATGTTTGTTACTTGGGGCTTGAGTTCTAGTGGGTTGACCAAAGACAAAACATTTGAGATTCTTAAATTTTGGTTTCGAATCTGGGATCCAAGTGGCTTTACGATAAAAATTTGGAACCCAGGATTTTTCTTAGTTCGGTACCAATTTTTTTCTTGGGATCAATACCTGCGAGGAGCTGCCGGGATTATTGATCGAAGGTTGTCAGCGAGTATTCTATTGGATGATGCGGAAAAATTTATTGTCAGTATTTTATTAGTTTACTCTCCCACTGAGCTTCACTCAACATGTGAGTTGTATTACGTTTTAGCGGTGTCTCTTTCTGACGGCCCTGGAATGGCGGGTCACTATGTAATATGGCTTGTGTTTATTGAATAAAATCGTCTAACCTCCTTTCATTAAAAAAAATAAAAAATCAATTTGGGACATGCCTTTATAACAACATATTCCAATTCTTAACAAATGTGAACAAAGAGATGTTAGTAAATGACGGTT
The DNA here is from genome assembly GCA_009720345.1 of Fragaria iinumae. Classification (NCBI taxonomy): domain Eukaryota; kingdom Viridiplantae; phylum Streptophyta; class Magnoliopsida; order Rosales; family Rosaceae; genus Fragaria; species Fragaria iinumae. The sequence goes on along the minus strand of CM019117.1, from coordinate 14,078,274 downwards.
CATTTGATTAGTGTACCTATTCTTCCCATTACATTATAAAAGCCTTTACTTACCATTAACTTAATAAACAAAAACTAGCTTTGCAAATCAGATATGTATATTTACCAAATCACTAATCAAGAAACAAACTTTTTTTTTATTTTTTATTAAAGTCAAGAAGAAAACTTAGCTAGATAATAACAGAGAACGAGTATTTCATTAATTTTATCCAATATCCCAATATTTTGTATATATTCATAGATTTTGTAATATTTTGGAAACTAAGCAAAATTGTTATGCGTACTAATTGCTCTTTCAAGCATCATATCGGACTGAACGAATTCAAATCATCTCAAAACTCAGACCTCATGCTCATCTTTATACATGGTGTAACAGAGAAACACAATTAAAAGTCCAAGAAAATGAGAAATACATGATTAATCACAACACATGCATATGTATGATGTTGCCCAAACTCATGACATTATTGACTTCAGATCGAGGACTCATGAAACTTGATGTGACGACACAATCAACCCAAATATGATGCTCATTACCAAGGATCATATAGCATTAGCCCATTTGATTAGTTCACAAATTCGACTCAATTAAACTTGTCATATCTAAAAAAAGAAGCCAATTAATAGTCTCAAAATCTATGAATCCAAAAGGTTTCAGACGAAAAGTTTTCGTAACCATGAACGTACAAATCGTACCAGTTAAACCCTTTAGTTAGTGATCTATTAGTGTATAATTCTATACATACACGTGTGGATGTTCATATCCTTAATAATTTCTGCTCAATAATGCTAGCTTTTCTCCAGTGGGCATAAATCTTTATGAGCAACTTTTGCAGGTGCATGGCATGGGGAATTAGGTTAGGGTTTGGACTGTATGTGTATCATGATTCATAGAGTAAAGACAAGGCAGAAGGAGGAGGTTGTAGGTAAACTATTGGCCGCTATCTTAAGCATGCACCAACTTCTCTCTACATTACAAAGTTTCTTCCTTTTGAAAATCAAACAGAGAGAAGGGCATGCAAGAATCCTAGAAAGAAAAGAGAGCACACAGAACATTTTATAGATTCTGCTTTTGATTACTTTAGAAACTTTAGAAATGAGGCTGAATGCAAATTCAACCAAAAGCATGTTTTCCTCTTTTGCTTTCTGCACGATCGATATGGGAACAAGAAGTTTCTGGACTCATTAGTGAACAACAATGTCAATGGGATGCTCCTGCGTTCTCTTTATCTATCATTTCGTTTCTCGACTAATTATATGCATCATTTTACCATAGAGGGCGCAGAGAGACTTCGAGAGGTGTATGACAAAACTCACAAAAGCCATCGAGTTCGACGAGCAGAAGCTCGACGACGAAAGCGATTGAGATGCAGTAGAGCAGATCGAAGTCGCCATTACAAAAATGGTCACCCTCAAAAGGGAACATATATATGGGTAGGAGGGTAGGAGCAGAGAGAAAAAAAATAAAAATATGAGGCATATATATTTCTCCCCTCCCTCGTAAGGGTTTTGAAAATAAAATGCTATTGGAAATGATATGTTGCCTAATTAGTTGTTTGATTGGTAGCTTGCTCCAAATTATTCCAAAGTTAGTAGTCCTATAATGACCAACATTAATCATACATACAAAAGACACACAAACCTAGTTGGTAGGAGACATTGTATATACATACCTGGAACAATTATATTCTCTTTGAGAGTTTAATTAAATGAACCGTATGGAGAGGATAAGCTTTGTTGAGGGTTTTTTCTTTTGGCATGGACCGGTTTGTTAAGCTTTCTTAGTTTCCTCTTTGAATTGTATAATGTTGTAAACCAGCTTTGTCCAGCTATGTCTGCAGCCAAACGCGTTTGCGCAAGGTTACTGTGTTCATGAAGTTAAGCTAGCTAATCGAACAGTTCATCTGATCTATACCATATAACTCCTTTACTATTTCCTTAGTTCTTTCAAATATATGGGCAATCTTTTGTTTATCATGCTTAATAAATAGTTTAGATCATATAAAAATGATTCTACAAGACTACAACAACATACGGAAATGTAAATAAATTAGCATTTCCCGTGTAATGCGTTTACCCAATTTAGTAGTAGATAGACTAGCTGAGTCATCATTATATGTTGCGAACAGGTTATCGTTACGTAAAATTATTCTATTTTAAGATACGTATTGATATATTAATGTACGGTGAAAGTTGAATGATATACTAACTTACATAAAATCGTTACCTTAATCGTACATTAAAGCATCGAAGATTGACCTAGCATTCCATATTTCCATTATACAAACAAGACACCAAACAAGTTCCATATTTGGGAAGCCTTCACATATCATGCACGATAGGATTCCTCCTACACACGCTTTGAAGGTTCGTGGCTCGATCATCTCAGGTTAGTAAGCAAACGCTCCAGCTGACCAACCACGGCCCCAAACAGCTCAGAATGAAGCGAACCCAACCAGACGACGACGACTAATATGGGAATAAACAAACCACCCCACATTCAGAGGCAGCCAGATAGCTGACCCTACCGTTAGATCATTCACCTCCACCTTCTGATTCTTGCCATGTGTCTACACCAGCACCCCTGGGATTGTTCTTCGAATGGTGCCTGGTGTTGTTCTCTTCGAACGTGGAAGCTGCTTTCACTTTCATACCAATTTGTTTAATCAACCTGCTGATTGGATCCATTCAATATGAACATCGGTTCTTGTCACTTTCTCCTTTCAGCAAGTCCTTTTTCATTTCAAAACATTGCTTTCAAATTAAACCTTCACTAGGTATATATACTTCTATTCGAATCTTTGGACCCTTGGGAGGATTATTTTGTTTTGCTCCTCAGTCCATCCATTTCATGATGTTTTGCCTAGATCGATATACCTTTCTTTGGATTGATACGCGAAAAACGGTTCTTCAAGACTATGTTATGCATTCTTGAAGACGAATTTTCTTCGGATTTATAAACATAAACATACGTATCTCTAAATTAGGCATATAAAATCTAATTTCTTATCAAACATATATAAAAATTCAGGATACACTCTATATATACGCATATATACAGTTTCAATTGTAGCATTTCTATATGCATGATACAATGGGTGCATAATCAAAGCTAGATCATGTGCAATGCATATGCAAATAGTAAAAGATGTAGGGGCACAAATGCAAGGATGGAGCCTCTTGTATTCTTTCTTCAGCACCAAGGATTAAGCTTTCTCTAATAAGAAAGAACAATTAAAATAAACCACCCATAATTATATTTAAATTCCAATACAACCTCCGTAACAACAAATATCTGGGTTCTTAAAGCTGTTGTTTACTGTTGTTTAGGGGTCCACTACCTTTCCTCTGTTTGAATCTGAAAAAAAAAAAAAAAGAAGAAGAAAAAACCGCTATATAAGGAGGCCGGCCTGTGTAGAAGAAAGATCTCATAGCAAGTAAAAGAAACCTCACAGAGCAGCCTTAGAAACCTTTCTCTTTCTGTGTTAGAAGGCAAGGATACCTTGTTTTGTTCACTAGGAAGTTCCTTTGCACTTTCTTCAGACACAGCCAATCAACTTCTATACTTCTAGCTCTTTATATAAACTCTTCAAACACTATAGTATTCATCAAACTTCCAGACTCATTTTTCTTTGAGTAAACCTTAAAAGCTGAAAATGGGAGTTGGAGGAACTTTGGAATACTTGTCTGATCTAATGGGTAGTGGTGGCCATAAACACAAGAAGAAGAAGCAGTTACAGACTGTGGAGCTCAAAGTCAGAATGGACTGTGATGGTTGTGAGCTTAAGGTCAAGAAGGCACTCTCTTCTTTAAGCGGTATGTCAACATTTCCTTGCTTCATTTTCATTTTTTGTTTTGTCATAACTCATGACTGGCTTTACATTAGGCTGATCAAAATACTGGGTGTTTTTGCAGGAGTTAAATCTGTGGAGATTAACAGAAAGCAACAGAAGGTGAGTGTTACTGGGTATGTTGAACCCAACAAGGTGCTGAAGAAGGCAAAGTCTACAGGGAAGAGGGCAGAGATATGGCCTTATGTGCCTTACAATCTAGTGGCTCAGCCTTACATGGCTCCAGCTTATGACAAGAAGGCACCTCCTGGTTATGTCAGGAAAGTGGATAACACTGCAACTACTGGCACCATGACAAGATATGAAGACCCCTACACAGCCATGTTCAGTGATGAAAACCCCAATGCCTGCTCTATCATGTAACTAGTTTCACAAAATAGAGCAAAAGATTTTCTGCCTTGTCTACTCTGATTAGTTTCCTAGCTCCAAGCCTCTGTAATATTTTGAATGTAGGGTAACTTTTTCAAATAGTTTTTTTCCCCTAAGTTTGTAACTTTGTGTGGGATTTCCTCATATATGAGAATGTGAGTTTTTGATTTGTTGGGGTGATGATCTATAACACGACATATGACATGCCTCTATTCCAATTGAAAAGAAGCAAAAACCAGTTCAACTAGTTCTGTACAATATACGAGTAATCGGGAAATTCTACTGCACCATCATACGGTACCTATAACCGTATCATTTGGTAATTTTTGTCAGCAAATCATCATACGATACCTATCATTTAGTGACCGTATCATTTGGGTTAACCGACACAACACAATATTATAGTGGGATGAAGACGTTAACCCAACTTTGCTTGTGATTTATTTTTTTTTTTGGTCAAGCAACTTTGCTTGTGATATTTCAAAACTTTGCATATCATATGTATGTGGTTTTGGGAATTGGTGGAGGGTCCAAAAGTTGGAACACGCAAATCCAAAATCAACCAAAATGAATGAGTATTGAGTGGGGAGGTTTGAGATTTTATATACAAGGAATTGTGTAAACAAAGCACCAGACATTGTATATCATGTCTCAAATCAGCAACAATTCAAAAGCAGAAGAATAGTGTTTTGGGTACTTGGTGAAACTAGTTCGGTTGGTATGAGGTACCTATCACAGCGCTTTACCTTGTGTTGTCCATGTTCATGATGTTACTGTTACATGAGTGACTATGGCTTCCCCAGCTGTGTCTTCACTCTAATTCTCTAATCTAGTTAGTGTAAGCTGGCTGCAACATATATATTTTTGGACCCTAGGGGAGTAGCTATTTCCATTCCATCAGCAAAGCTAACATTCAAGGCAAAGAAAGTGGTCCTGGTTCAAACTGCAATACTTACTAAAGATTACATCTACAATGTGTGACACTGAAAGATCTCTGTAGATTCCAAGTGACTAGAGCACAAAATCACATTTGGTGCAAATGATATCTTGCATTCAACATGAAATGACTTCACAAACACAAGTATTCAGTAGGATCGCCATCTATGTGACACAAGGTGCTCCACTGAAGACTTCTCGACGGAAACTTGCTTAAATGTGCTTCACAGAACATGTCAAGTAAACACCAACGTCCTAGCCCTCATGTGTAAAAAGGTCTAAAGGAGCCTAGAATTCAAAATAATTGGCACCAAAAGCTAAACATTGTTCAAAACCATTTTGGTTCCAGAAAGAGGCAAGGAAATTGCCCCATGGCAAAAGAAAATCCATCTTTTTAGTTACTCAACCAAACATGAACCAAGGAATCAGCTTTCTTTCTCTTTTAGCTTTTGCACTTTTCTTTTCTGCATCCTTTCTCTGATCCAGAGGAAGCGTAAAGACGTTTTACTATAGATACCTAGAGGTCAGAAAGGGACATCTGCCTCAAAGGCTCAAACCCACCTTACAATTTCAAGTAAAACATACAGCAATTGATCTACAAGCTTGATGAAAAACAAGAAGCATCTTATTTACCCCCCAAAAAGAAACCATAAGCATATTTAGTCTAATCACACCTTAAGTGATTATCATTTGACAGTAAATGGAAGCACAAAGCTCAATTACATTTCAGAGTATGGAAGAGAAGGTGGAAAGAAACAAAAACTGTTGCCCAGAGTATATATTTCCCAAAGTAATACAAACTAAGCAGATTAGTTCCTTTTAAAGAATAGGCACTTACAACAGTAGCCAAATTCTAAAGAAACCATTTATGGTCTAATAGAAGTTTTACAGGATATTGTATGTCATTGGACTATATAATTTTATCAGAAAAAATGGAACTAAATAAATTCAAAGCTCAAACCAGAAGCAATGTCAGCAGAGTTAATGTTACATACAGGGGCATGTTCCCCTTTACATAAAGCTGACCAGAACAATGTCAAGTGAGATGATAGCTAAGCAGTGAGGTCCTCCAACTTTCAGACTAAGTCCATTCAAAGCAATTTTAGATTTTTAGAGATCCTAAAGAAAGCCAGGTCTCAGTAAGTACCTTACCTAACATAAAAGCAATCTCAGACATTCTTTAAATGATCTGTTATTGCATCACAGATCACAGTACTCTTCTCCCAAAGGCATGCATAGTGACACCTTTTGGTAGTATTGATGATGAGATATATTGGACTATAGGAGGAATGTGTCATGGGCCATATATCAAACCAACCACATCAATCCCGTTAGTAACTATAGGACCAAGAAGAATAGAGGAAGGCATGACCATTCATATATTTGCTTTTTATGCATGATCCCACAGTACTACCCAGTTCTGGTTTACAGCTAAAAGCAACACATTAACTCTAGCACTAAATCTAGATAAATGATATTAGAATAGAAGTAGCCTAACAGATTCCGGTGTATGTTATTTTTTAATTTTTTCAGTGATGCCCTATAGAGAATTGAACTATCATCTGCCATCTTATACTTTGAGACTGACAATGGGATTTGATACTCTATGAGATAAAACAACTAAGCTACCTTTTATACTTGGCAGCTGTACACATATCACAGAAAAATATTTACTCATCTGTTAATTGGGGTGAATAGTTTCATTAAATTATTATAGTCTCCACAGAAGTAATGAATGCTAAATACATACAACCTAGAATGTAAAATAAAATAGAGAAGAGTTGGGGATGCTACCAATTTCGCAACATAGAATGCCGGGGCCGTATGTCATCCAGGGGATGGATTTTTGATCTGCAAGCCAAGCGTAAGAAAAGGTGCTCTTATATATGAACTGTACTTGCATTCCTGTCTCAACTTCAGCTTTACATCATGGAAAATCTGGAGATGCACTTAATAAGTACGCTCTATTTCCCGAGCAGACTTGTAGGCAATGCTCTATTTCCCGAGTAGATGCCAACAAAATTAATATTGTAGTCAAGAATAGCATTTCCAGGTATATTGCAGTCACCTAAAAGAGAAATGTACATATATCAGCTTTCTAACAGTTACCATGATAATCAATGGTGCATGCGCTCATTTTCTCCTCACTCTGCTGTGGAAATTAGAAATGTCACATTGTAAGCAAGGATGGCAGCAAATCATTACGATACCATCAAGTTTACCATCGATAAGGACTGAATGATTGATTGAACTTCATCCGTTGATCAAATCAAGTTCATAACAATGACATCATAGAAAAGCTGACAGTAGGGTTGTTCTTGTCCTGTTTAGTATTTTTGCCGTCTCTTATGGCCTTGGGACCTTGGCACTCTAAGATAATTTGGATGATGACAAGAGTAAAGATACCCTAGCTCCATGACCAAAAAAGCTAAAGAATCAATACATGGGAGTCTCACAGATTGTAGAACTTCACCTGCAAAGCAACCAGCAGGTTCTGGCCCATATGCTAAATTTGAAGGAATGTGAAGCTTCCGTTTCCCCCCTGTGCAATATTTATAGGGTGAGGACTTGTTTTTTCTTTTTATGCAAATGAGAATTAACAAATGAACAGATCGTCAGCTTCAAAACCTTACCTACTTGCATTGGAGGCACACCTTCACCTCCAAAAATTCCTTGATCCAATCCCTTAATGACCTGGACACCATAACATATAGGAGACAGCATTAGATGAGCATACTATAAGGTGATAAGCATTGCTTTACTGATAATTTTAACTAAGAATCCTTGTAAAACAATTTCTCTGCATAGGGGTGTATACAACATGAAAAAAAAAAAAAAAAAACCTTGTTAATCACGTTTAGAGGCTAACATGAAGCTTGAAAACTTAATAAAATAAAATAAGGCGTCACTGTCAAATAGTTATATAGTAGAATTTGTAGTAAGTTAGGCTATATTTTGATGGGATTCTTGAAAATCAATGAAGAAGTAGATGTCCCAAGGATAAGCTTCCCCTCCTAAACAATATATTCGAACCAACAAAGAAGTGGAGAAAATCATTTGGAGTAGAATACTATCGATACTGCAGCAGTGGAAACTTTGTTGAGTTTCAGCAAGAGTTGAAGTGTGTGATGTAGACATCAACCAAAGCAGAGAAGCTTCTAGAGTAAAAGTAAGATATGCCTTTGAATCTACTGAAAGAGGAAACCTCCATATAAGGGAACCATCATTTAATGATTAACAGTACATGCAGGAGTTCTGAACTTATTAAATGCCTCAACTATTGGTTTTATGATTCACAACCCAATTTATTGTGGCTGGAAAACTGAGAACCTCTATTGTTGATGATGATGCTTAAATAGTATTGATTATTGAAGGTTTTGAGCAAATACTAATCCAGTGTGTACCATGAGATTGCAATACTGGATTTGAGTTTAATCGGACACAGGCGAAATAATAACAGATGCAAGAAAAAGATCTGATCATATGTTATCATACCGGATTTGCAATACTGGATTCACATGTTATCTACCCCCACCCCAATACTAGACAGCTGGATCTGTTGAGGACTGATCTGATCATACAGAATCCCTAGCTTAACACATTTCAGAACCTCTGGAGTATTTGTTGAAACTTGGTTATCAAATCTAACTCCTTTTATGCAAAATCTGTTTACTCTAGGTATTCATCTTGCCTCTCTTCTCTTTTCCATCTCTGTTTCTCTGTTTCTTTATGTCTACTATCAATTGGTATCGAAGCAGTCATTCTCCTACCTCATTCTCCCAGGCTCAGCACTGTAATCTATTAATAAATATGAACTTACTAGGAGATCCAAGGAATCTGGATATGAAATATATTAATCACAGTCCTCAAACATCCATTAACTATGATGTCATGAAAAATCCACATGTAGCAAGAAAAGAAAAAAAATATGATGTAAGAAGAAAGAACAGATAGCAGTGTTTATGGTGTATTCATTTCCTGGAACTCTAACAGTGGTCAAGAGAAAGAATAGAAAATGCAATCACTCCAATAACTTCAGTAAGATATGAACATTACTTACTGATATGTAAGTTCATTTTTTTAAGTTCAATTCCTTTCAAATACAAGTTGAAGAAGTTAGATGACACTTACACTATTCCCCTGTGAGTTTTCAGTTTTTTTCCTACCAGAATGCATTCTTCTGTTTAAAGAAAAGCATATATGTAACTTAACCAAGCAAAAGAGAAGACAGAGACTCATCAATTTACCAAAAGCAAAGTGCATATATGATGTATGTAGTTGATGTGATAAGAAGACACAATATGCTAAAAAATATATTATAGAATTCACTGTAGTTAAGATTTTTCCGTGGCCTATACTCCATGATCCCACATTCAAAACCTTAATGCATGATTAATGTCAAATGGAAACAAAGAGAGACTAATTACTGGCACTCGAGTAATAAGGTTAACCAGTATCAATTATTGAGAGAAACTTCATACCTTGCCAACACCAATACGCATAGTGAGAGGTCTACCACGTTTGTAACTGCTGTCAAAGACTGTCCCGTCACCGAATCTTGCAGTGTAGTGAATCTGCACGATATATAATTAAGTTGTTGGCAAACATTACAGGACTATCTAACTGACTGAAGTGGTAGGGCGAAAGACTTGTGGGAAAGATCATTCATTAGACCTCTTTCTGGGCTTCTCAAGTGTTAGAGATTCATCGGAGTAAGGTTGGTTGTTAATCTATTGATCCTAATGTTGGTAGTTGCAATTCCATTTCAGTACCCCCAATAATTTCCTTAAAATTGTGGTACATGAATAAGGTTGGGTTGGTTGAACTAAACACATAACTTATTGAAGTTATCTCTTAACAGTTAAATTTTTGTAATCGAACCATACTTGAGACAGCAACAAGATATAACCAAATAACTAACTAAAACAGATGGAGTAGTATATCTTTACTGTCTTCAGAACATTATCAAGGTACATAGCAACACTACTAAGGTGTCATGAGAACATATCAAAACCTACTGAATGAATGACATAACATTGTGGATCAAGGAAATTTCAACAGCTTTATAAGGGAGAAAAAACCCAAATCATGTCTATAATGCCATGTGATCCTCAGAAGTAAAAACCCAATCCAAAGTCCAGACTGATCCTCCTTCTACCTTCTAAATGCAGCTTAGATTGATAATATAGTATGCTATCAACTTCACCTCAATCCTACCCACCTAAAGTTTATGGCTTTCACACATCAAATTTCTCATATACAACAAGCTTCAAACTTTCTTGACTATCCATTAAAACCAAACCCAGAAGACTTTTCCTGTTGGAACTAAAACTTAACCAAAATAAGCCCAATGAGTTGAAACCAAACAAAGATCGGAAACTCACATTGATGAGCTCACCACGTGGAGCTTGCACACCCGACCCGACAGACAAATCACAGAAACCAAGGCCAGAACGAGCAAAGTTCATCTCACAAAGAGGCTCACCCACGGTGGCGTAGTACTCAACTCTCGTGGCATTAGCTTCCAAAGGTGACAATGCCACAACCGAAGCTGCTAAGAGCCCAATGCCCACATTGAACACATTCCTTTTACTCACAACATTTGGTTGCAAAGTCACCTTGGCATTGTTTTCAGTTGATGATGAGGAACAAGAACATAAACATGAAGAAGAATAAGAAGCGAATGAGGTTTTGGGAATGTGAGAGTGAAGCTTTGGAGTAATGGTGAGAGCAGAGACTGTCATAGCGAATGCTATCTGGATGGAGTGGATGCTTTGGAAGTTTGTATGGCTTTGGGAAAATGCGAAACTTGCTGATGGAGTCTTGTGATTTAGGGGGGAAATAGTTGTGGTTATAGTGCTGCCTGCTTGGAGGAGGTCTTGCCCGTTCAAGTTGGATAAGACTCATAAGAGATGTCGAAGTTATTATTATTATTATTTTTCAATAATTTGCCGATAGAATTTAATAATAATGAGAAACTTTGATATGGTAAGCTAGAGTTCTTACAGAGATCCGGTTTCCAAAAGTCAATTCAGTTTAACTCATGAATTTGATCCAAGTGCAATTTACATCCTCGTCTCTCTAGATTCAGAATACTTTAGTCTCTCAAAACATTCGTACGTCTTTCTTCCGGTTTCTCTTAATTATGTTCTACGAAGCCATTTTCTGATTAATATTATTTTGCAACGCGTTCTTATTTTATATCAACCGCTCTCGCTACATGGTCCAAAACCCAAAGTTCTGGGTGGATTCAGCTGCCATATCTAAACTCAATGTCACTAGGAGCTCAGAGATAACAGCAACGTGGTACCTCACTCTCTTGGCTTTAAACCCTAACCAAATTCTCGGAATCGACTACAACAATGTTGAGGCCATGCTTTTTTACAGCGATAAAGAGAAGTCTCACAAGAACATACTCACTTGAAAGAGGGTGTCTCCTCCATTTTACCTAAGCACGAGGGACCTGACCACTCTCGAATTCAAATTTTCAACCGAGAAAGCCTACGTTGACGAAGATGTAAAAAAAAAGTTAAATTATTTTTTCATTGTCATTAAGTTCTTTTTACTTTAAACAAAGTTATTCATATTTTTTTTAGATTATTTCCAAGTAGAATTTAATGACAATGAAAAAAAAAAATCAATACACTTAGCAAAGTAACCACCTTGTGTCGTAAGGTTGACCGAGCTGCCTAGTATGCCTAATGTATAGAGTTCCATTAACGAAAAGGAGCTTCTATTCATAACTCCAAAAGTGCTATTTTCCAAAAGTGCTACTTAGACCTCCTAACATTTTTGTAACTTTCTAAATCTAGTTTTAGCCTTGATTTATATATACTAGCATTTTACTCGTTCATCTGCACGTGGGTATACAAATGGGAGAAGTTTAACTTGAACTGCTTCACTTAGAGTGGAATGAATCTGATTATCTTATTTCTTAGAAAACTGCTCCACCAAAAGTGGGAACAAACCACGTTCTTTTTTTTTCTCCATAAAATTCTAATGATGTTTTACGGTTATGCCCATAAAAACTTATGCTTATTTTTTTTTTGAGAATTTTCTATTATCTTGGTTTTTTAGATAATTCAAAAAAAGGCTTCACAATGACATCAAATAGGTGTGTGGCTTTCTATATATATATATATATACACACACACACACACACACACGGAGTCATTCAGAAGAGGACGTCCACACAGCCCTTAAAGTGCGGACGTCTCTCAGTTCGCCGTCGTCTAGTGCTGACGACGACGCTCCTCTTGCCGAGCGGACACCAGATCTCAATCGTGAGTTTTCTCTTGTCGATGGACGCGCCGAATAACAGTTTGCAGCTGAGATCGATCTTGTCTGAAGTTTTGGGTGGAGGTTACTGCCCAGACCTTCAAATCTGATTTCCATGGCCTTCATCTTCATGGTAAAGTCGTCGAGGATGCCTCTGGTGTTTGCTTGGAAAGAGGAGCGTCGTCGTCGACGCCAGACTGTGGAGAACAGAGAGACGTCCACACTTTAAAGGCGGTGCGGACGTCCGGCCTGTATATATATATATATATATATATATATATATATTGACTTATTTGTAGAGATTCTTAATAATAATAAAAAAAAAAAAGGGCTGGTGCGGCTGCCCTCAAGCCTTGATTAATGAAATTGTCGAATAGAATGGGGGCATTAAACCTAAATCCCTGATTACAAAGAGCTGAAACATGTACTTAACTAAGCACTAACTAGCAAAGAGTACTGCTCTAATGATGACTCTATTTGCTTTCACACACCGGTGACATACTAGAAAGATCAGTAGGTATGCAAAACATGTTGTATAGAGTCTTTCTTGTCTAGGGTTTGTTCATTTGCTAAGTGTTAACATGTTGGGTAAAGATCTTGATGCTCCCTTCAATTTGTCAAAACAATATTCATGAATAACAGAAGTTTGGGACGAAGGAAAGAGATAGAGTTAGCGAAATATACAAGCAAACAATAACAACAATAACAGTGCTTGGGATTGGAAGTATATATTAGTTGCACCATTCTATAATTGTTAAATACTTTAAACTAAACAAATTGAAAGGACTTCTCCAAAGAATATGAATTACCATAACCGGAAGTTATATGGTACTCAAGTCAATAATTGACTTCATGCTTAAACTATTATGATCATCGATCTACTTGTGGTTGCTACCATTATAAATAGGAAAGGCAGAACCAGATCGATCAAGAACCACATAGTATTTCAGCATTTCAAATTCTAAATTTTTAGAAAGAAAAAAAATAGAATTGAAATTTGTTTAGTCCTTGTGGTTTGAAGTCCACATATGTTTAGCCCTTGTGGATTTATTTTAATCTGAATAGTCCTTAAAGTCACAATTGTTCATCCAAATAGTCCTTATGGTTTTATTTTAATCTGAATAGTCCTTAAAGTCATGATTTTTCATCCAAATAGTCATTCCAACAATTTTCTCAGTTAAATGCCATAAGGACTATTTGGATGAAAAATCATGACTTTAAGGACTATTCATATTAAAATAAAACCATAAGGACTATTTGGATGAAAAATCGTGACTTTGGATTATTCAGATTAAAATAAAACTATAAGGACTAAACAGATGTCGACTTTAAACCACAAGGACTATACAATATTTTACCCAAAAAAATACAAATGAACAAACCCTAGAAAAGAAATATGTGCAAATAAGTTGAGTATGAATAGAACCTCCCTTAACGAAATTTATTCTTCTAATATGTTTTCTTTTGAAAGGTACAATTTTCATCTATAAACTCTAAACTTACAGATCATAATAGATATCGGTGGTTGACAAAAATCCTCACTCGCCTCCCTACCTAAAATATAAGGGATTAGAGAGAAGTGATATGAGTTCAACTGCAACCTAACATATTCCAAATGTCTGGATTCACCCTTACAGACCGGCCAACCTCAAGAAGAAACAACTTCCTCCAATACTATGTATACCAAAACCATGGTAACAAGAGAACACTGACCATAAAATAGTATCTGAAAACAACAACATAACCATGACACAACAAACGACATCAACCTATCAAACCCTTGAACCCTCGCTCAACAAGAGGAGGCCTAAACCACACTCAGAGAGGAGTGACGACTAAACCTAAACAAAAAAACACAAAAAAAAACCAGAAACTAGAAGGCCCAGATCTAGGCCCAACCAAATCCCATTAGACCTCAAAAGACAAACTCATCACAGGCCCGGTCCAAAACATTTTACACCAAAGCTGAGAGTCCAAAGAGTGCCACCGTACGCATCCATCACGAGGAGGCAGCATGTGCAACGTACACCTCTCACATCTACCACAGACATGGCTAGGATACCCAACCCATATCAGGTGGTCGATTCGAACAGGCTTACGCTGCCACATGCTCACCTTGACGCCGAGCACCGCATCAGTTCCCCCACTGCACCAAATCTCAGTCCGTTCTGATAAAATGACTCCTATCTCGTTCCACCGCCACCAGCCTACAAGGTGCAACTACCAATATATGGACACTCATAACTCTCGTATGACGACATCGTCAGCGTACACGCTGTCGAACATAAGAGAGAAACAAGCTTTTGAAACCCTATGAGGCTCCGAAGTTTATGAGGCTATGGAAGAGAGAAACGTTTTTGCTTTATTCATATTCTAATATGTTTTTTTCTTCTTCTCATTAACGACATTTATTCTTCTAATATGGAGAGAGATAAAGGAACCTATCCAATCAATTATAGTCAGCTACTTATCAGTACTGATGTTAAAACGGATGGTGATGGGTGGTATTGTATACGTACATACTCAATTTATAGGTAAATTTTCTCTCCAGATCCTTACCCCACCACCGCCTTGCATGCGGTTATAAGTAAGCACATGCAACCACATCTTAATTAGTTGTATGTATATATATCTTACCCATACCCATAGTAGACAAACCCAAAACAGACTATGTTAGACTGTTAACTAATTTATATTATAAATAAATATATTTAAAAACAAAAATTAGAAAGACTCTGATATGGTAAAAGCTAGAGTTCTTATTATACGGATCTGGTTTCCAAAAGTCAATTTAGTTTGCCTCATGAATCTGATCCAAGTGTAATTTACATCCTCGTCTCTTTTGATTCAGAATACTTCATTCTCTCAAAGCACTCGTACGTCTTTCTTCTGGCTTCTCTTAACTATGCCCTACGGAGCCATTTTCTGGTTAATATTATTTTGCAGCGCGTTCTTATTTTACGCCAACCGCTCTCGCTATATGGTCCAAAGCCCAAAGTTCTGGGTGGATTCAGCTGCCATATCTAAACTCAATGTTACTGGGAGCTCAGAGATAACATCAACGTGGTACCTCACTCTCTTGGCTTTAAACCCTAACCAGATTCTCGGAATCGACTACTACAATGTTGAAGCCATACTTTTTTACGGCGATAAAGGGAAGTCTCACAAGAACATGCTCGCTTGGAAGAGGGTGTCTCATCCATTTTACCTAAGCACGAGGGACCTGACCACTCTCGAATTCGAACTTTCAACCGAGAAAGCCTACGTTGGCGAAGACGTGGCCAAAGAAATTTTGGCCGGAGAGTCATCAGCGAGATTCGGACTCAGCCTCTTGGTTTGGTATAGGCATGACATTGACGTTTATAATCTGAATCAGATTAATTTCATGCGGATCTTTTGCGACCCAATCGAGTTTGCGGTTTACCCGAATGTTCGGATGGGGAATTTGACTGCTCATCCAATGGCATGCAAGGAAGACTTTTCACCTGAGCATGTTAAATATTGGCTACTTTTAAAGTAGAATGGAGAATCATATTAAATAAAGAAATAATTGAAACATTGCGTGATGAAATGAGGTCCGATTCTCTTCTTTTAGTGCTGTATTTTTATGGTTTTTTTTATTGATGAGGTGTTGTACGTATTTTAATGTTACCCATCCTGCATATGCCTATGTTTTAGTTATTTCTTTCCTAAATGCACTATTTAGTTGCAGGTAGTTGTTTCAAGTGAAGGTTCTGCTACAAATCTTATTAATAAGTTTTTGACCGATGTTTTTTTGTTGAAATAAGTTCATTTATGGAGACTGAGGGATACAAGAGACCAAAAGAAGTAGATCCAGCTGTAACCAAATTTTTTTTAAAGAAGTAGATCCAGCATAAGCTATATCAAAACGCAAAATATAGTGCAAAGAGGGAAGCAATTGTGAAATTAACCCACGTGGGTGATAAGTTTTGGCTGTTAGGGATGTTTATGAAGTGTAATACTACTACATACACCAAAATATAAATCTCAAATGGTGTAGTGGAAGCCACATCACCGTTTTTGTTTATCGATAATAGTGCGACGGATTTTGACTAATTTAGAAAGACATTTTCTTGCTTTTTAAACAAGAAAAAAAATGCATTTTCTTGAATTATATTATTAGAATGAAACAGAAGAAATGTGTGATGTTTTCATGTGATGCTAATACCAGCCCCTTGAATCCTAGCTTCTCTTACGAACTGTGAGCACCTAATAAAATATGTTTGCCACAATGTAATTCTATGAAGCTTCATGTAAGATTTGTAAATAAGTGGGTTTTTTGTCTATAGTCTTTTGATGTTCATGAACAAAGTCTCCAAATATGAAGAAGTGTAGAACTCTAACTCTAATCGGACTTGGAAAGAATGACTCACTATTTCATAATTATTATCGTCTTTCGGATGTAGCCGTCAAATTATTTGATTTCTTGTAACTTACATCAATGACAATCTTCTTAAGCGTCTAAAGATTCTAATAATAGTTGCATTTTCAGGATCAAGTAGGGCTTAGGGTGCTTTTATTGTTTTTGCTTTTTTAACACTTCTTCGCTGCATCTTTAGGCTAGTCAATAAAAACGACTGCATTCGTAGGGATGACAATGAGGAGGGTAGGGTCAGGGGATCAAAATACCATACCCGTACCCTTTTTCATTCTTCATCCCCATACCCGTCCCATTTCCCATAATTAGATAATGAAGATTCCCCGTCCCCGTCCCCGTCCTCTTTAGGGATTATGTTCCTATACCCGCCCCGATCCCCGTTAACAATTATTTAATAAATTAATTTTTTTTTTAAATTAAGAAATATAGAAATATGAAATTAGAATCAAATACCAAAATAAATAAGTTTCTTTATTCAATCTAACAAAAACGAAAACAAGTCTCGCTTAAAAAGAAAATTTCTATAAATATTCATTATAAGAATCAGAAAAAAAAATATTGCAAAAGATTTTTACATAAATATCTATTTATAAATTATATATTATATATATATATAATAAATTATATATAATAATATTTCCAATCATAAATGGGTGGATATGGGGACGAATATCAAAATATCATACCCGCCCCGTACCCGATTCAAGAATCCGAATACTGAGGATCCCCATACCCGTTAACCGTTTATCTCTGTATATCTTTCCTGTTAAAGTCGAATACCCGTGGGTACCCTACCCGTTGTAGATTATTGTCATCTCTAGGACATCCAGACTTTTGAATTCCATAGACTTCTTAATAAGTTTCACTAATTTCACATAAAATATACCCCATAAATAACAAATTGCAGTAGTAATCGCAGTCTAAGACACCAAGTACCCTCTAACATATGCCTCTTGGTATCTATCTATATCAATCAATCGATATAAATATATACCTTATTTAGAACTATACTTTTATCGGCTCTAGCTAGAAATTAAAATAGACGATAATAATTAAATGAACTAAATACTTTGTTAAGTTCTGGTCGTTGTATTTAACTCAAAGGAAACCTAAACAGCATACCTACATTTCATCACCACTAGCGATGATCAATAGAACAAATCAAAGCATTGACAAATGACAATTGTCTGATTAATTATTTCTCAATTTCAACTGGACTAAATTTTTATGTACCACTTCACCGATTCTCATCCAACAACAATGTCCATCTTTCGCGGCCAAGTGTATTATCCAGCTTGCAAGCCATAGGTCGAGCAGTCAGATTCCCAATCCGATCATTCGGGGTAAACCCGAACTCGACCGGGTCACAGAAGATCCGCAAGAACCTGGGACCATGATCAATTAGCGGTTTAACGTCACGCCTATACCAAACAAACAAGCTGAGCCCGAATCTCACCAACGACTCACCAGCCATCTCTTCTCTAATTTTGTTGGCTACTTCTTTGCCCACATACGCTTTCTTAGTAGTCAGCATGAATTTTAGGTTAGTCACTTCTCTCGTGCTTAGGAAGAATGGAGGAGACACCGGCTGCCCTGCCAGCGTTTGTTTGTGACAGTTTTGCTTGTCCCCATAGAAAAGCATGACCTTAAGGCTCTCATAGTGGAGTCCCAGAATCTGGTTAGGATTTACAACAAACAGTGTGAGATGCCATGTGGCTGTTAATTCATAGTTGTCGGACATATTGAGTTGGGAAATTGCAGCCGAGTCGACCCAAAACTGTGGTGATCTAGGCATGTAGTAGATTCGACTGCTTTGAAGTATCACTGCTAGGAGAACAACCACAGATGTGAGTGCTTGCAAACCATACGAGCGTAAGAATATTACAGGTACGTCCACGAGATAAATATATCTGAAAAGAGTTCTTGAAAAAAGATTTCTTGACACAGTCATTTCAATAAAATAAAAATGAAAGCGTTAGAGATCTAAAGACCAAATGGTAATGGAGTTTGTTAGGAGTTTTGAGAACTGTTGTATAATGAAGTTTTTATGATGGGCGCATTTGTACTTGTAGATCTGTGTTATAGGATCAACATGATAAGTTCCACTATACCATTTCAACTTTTCTGTTTTTTTTTAATAAGACCATTTCAACATTCACTTTCTAATTTACTTTGAGAAATTTTATTGGCAAATCTCCAAATACTAGATACACATATTTTTTTTATACATCTTAATTTTAGATTTTACATATAGATTGAATTACCAAAAGAGACATTTATATCAAAAATAAGAAAACAACGTCAATTAAATAAACAAGTACACATATTGTTTCTCTCATTGTATGAAAGATTGCTCATTCATGACTGCTCACGATCCATGTAGCTTGATATTTGATAGTGGATCATGGATTAGATCATATGAGAGGGATAATAACCTTTGATTTTTTTTTTGTTATTTTATTTTCAAAATAAATAAACATTTGTTGGATATAATCGTAGTACAAGAAGATATCAATGAACTTACATGCATGGAGAAACCAGACGACCATAAAACTCAATACTCAGGTTGTAGTTTCCTGTCAGACAGGTGAGATGACAATCTTGATGAAAAAGCGGTTATTTTTTTTTGTATAAAAAAAAAACTTAAATAAAAATGGATTGTTTATATGGTTATTGTGGACAAGGATAATTTTGGAAATTTGGGGTTGTGTATGTGTATCTAGCAAAATATTAACGTGAAAAAAATAATAGATGGTGTATTAAGTAAGAGATGTGTATTTAGTATTTAGTAATGTGTGAATAAAATTTCTCATTTACTTTCTAAAACAAAAAACAAACAAAAGACAAAATTTTGGATTTATTCTTAGTTAGGATTAGGAAACAATTTGAATAAATTACATCAATTTTTTATTTTTTTTTTACGCCCTGTACCCTGTTTAGTCAAGTAACATAATTCTCTTAGTAAGTGGGAAGTCGTGACTCGTGAGTTCGACTCTATAGACTCGTTGCAGCATATTAGTTGTTAATTTGATAAAAAAAACTAATTTAATCAGGGAGATAATGGAATCTATCCAATCAATCATAGTTAGCCACTTATCAATACCGATGTTAAAACATATTACGTTAGACTGGTTAACTATTTTAGAATATAATTAATACATATTTGAAAACAAAAATTAATTGAAAACGGAAAAACTTTCTCTGTTTATTTTTTTTGAAAGAAACTTTTTCTCTCTCTTTTTTTTTTTGATCGTGAAACATATTTATAAATGTCCAAAAGCAAATAGGAGGCCCAAACAAAGTCATGGGTAGACCCATAAACAAGTCACTCAAAGTCTGATTCATAAAGAAATCAAGACAAGAGAAACATAAATTAAACTACAATAAATAAAGCCTACAAAGTAAAAAGCCCAAGCAGCCCAAAACACCCAAACCCTAAACAAGACTTTTTCTTTAACTCCATCTCCCAGCCGCCGGTGAGGACTCGTCGCCGAAGCTCCAACGGAAGTCGCAAGCGTGGATAGAGAACCAATGTGGTCTGCAGAGGTGAGGATACGGTCGGAGCTGCCATACATTCTCCAATTGACCGATTACGAGAAAATCTCGTCTAGAGGAACACCCACAACCAAACCAAAAAAGATCTCAGCCGAGGAAACTCAGATCTGTAGAGGTAGTTGCAGAAGAATAGAAAATCCTCCATGAAATGGCAATGTAGAGAAGAAGAATGAGCTTTGTTCGTGGTTTGAAGATCTTGAGCAATAAAGGAAAACAAAAGCCTGCAAATCATGTTAAGAACGGATCTCTGGGTATATTTTAGAGTTTTAGATCTAAGAGATGAACACAGATTTGATCTTCAATGACCGAAATCAAAAGCAAAACGAAGAGGAAATCACCACTTAGGGTGAGGAATCACCACAAGGATGAGGAATCACCACAAGGATGAGGAATTACCACCTAGGTGAAGGAAATCTAAGGAAAAAAAAGGCCGGAAGATGAGAGAGCTTAAAATTTTAGGAGCTTTGCTTCTCTCTCTAACGAGAGAACAGTGGTTCTCACGTCTTATCCCAAGTACATGATATTTCTCAATGAAAAATGCTCTCTTCTCTCCCCACCTAGCGCGACGCCGCTGCTAGGCTTTTGAGATTGGGCTTCCTCGATCTAGAACATTGACAGGATCCCTCTATTGGGATCGAAATCTATGGCTGAAAATGTAAAACGATTGGGGTTTTCTCTCCCTCGGTGCTTGGAACATTTTTGGTCCAAATTGGAACGGGTGGAGAGGGTTTTGGTGGATGGGCGGTCTTGCTGTCGAGGGGTGCTTCTCCGCTTGAAAGCACAGGCGACCTAGTTCGGGTCATGAGGTGGTGGCAGCTACGGAGAGAAATTCTTCTGTGCGACAACCGCACCACGTGTTCAATGCGGCCACCCAAACAGACACAGACACGTATCACATTTTTACTAAGTCAGCTCTGCTATCTCGGAACAAAAAAAGAGAAGTCGGAATCTCTGTCAGTTGTCATTAGTGGCCGCGTCTTCATTGGGTTGGCAGGAACGCTAATTAAAAAAAAAAAATATATATCAACGGTATATATTAAAAGTGAGACCACGTGTCACACGATGCCTACGTTGATTTCCTGTTCAAAACTTCAGTTCCCGCGAAGCAATTAATCCCTCTAAACCTAAAACCCAGCTTGTTCGGAAAAAAAAAAAAAAAAAAAAAATTAAAACCCTGCGGCTCATGTTTTGGGGCAAAAGGCTCTCCCACTATTCACTCTCTACTATCTCACAGTTTCTCTCTCGGTGAATCCAAATAAGCTCGACGGTGTATTTCTCATCTTCAACTCCTCTCTAATTCCAATCCGGTAGACGGCGCTGGAACTTTGAATCTCTGATGAGTTTTTTTCCAGCTTCAGTTAGTCCACTTTTAGTTTATGAAGAACGATTTCGCCTTTAAATCTTTGAGATCCGGCTTCCAATTTTGAACATATCTGCTAGATGTGTAATGTTAGGGTTTATATGTGTAATGTTGTATATATGTTCCGAAAGGGAAATCGTGATTGTAGTTATGGTCAATAAATTGCTGATATAATAGTCATAATTTGGTATATGCGCTCTTCTTGGTTAACTGACCCATGAAGAAACTGAATCTGTTTGGTGTGAAATAGTTAAATAGTTAGTGAAATTACCAATTTTTGTTAGACAGGGCAGTTATATATTTCGCATAATTTATGGCTTGCTATTGCAATGTGTATCATTTCATGATTGACATGTTGGATTCTATATGTATATATTTGGGTTTCATAATGGAATTGTTTTTCATGCTCAGTACATATCCTGAAAATATTGTTAGAGGAGTTCGCATAATCAGTTAAGACTTAGAACTTTAGTTTTGGTATGGAATTGTAAAGGCTTGGCAAACATCAATTGTCACAAAAATATGATATAGGCAACATTAACTTAAGTTTCAGGAACTTTCACATAATCGCCCTCTTTTGTGATGTATAGTTGTTAATGTGATTTTTTTATTTTCTTATTTCTATTCAAATCTTGTCTGCTTTATTCTTACTGCCTTTGGTTGTATCTCAGCAATTTGGATTGCTTGACATTGGATCGAGTGGCTGTTTGTTTTTCTCTTTCTCAGGACCATGGATCAATTTCATTTGCGTATGATATGTTTCACTGTTTTTGTTGTTGGAGGGTTGGTCGGAGGGGTGGCCATACATTACTGGACGATTAGTAAAGTTTTCTCTATGATAGATGCTCTATATTTTTCTGTTGTCGTAATATTTACTTTTGGATATGGGGATATAGTTCCAAACACACCAATAGGGAAACTTTGTACTGCAGGATATGCCTTATATTGGCAAGGCTACGGAGTTGGAGAGTTTGAGTGGGCCGTGAGTGTATGTGAGAAGAAATTGGATTCATGGTGCTTTACTAAGGCCGATGATGAGAATACTAGAGACTTTGTAAAACTGTGGGTATCAGTAATTTTAGTATTGGTTATTGTAGGGATAGGGCTGGTTGGTGTGGCATTGATAGAGATGTTGTGATGGGTTGACACATACTATTTTGTGTCTGTATCATCTTCATTTGTTGGTTATGGTGATATCAGCTTTAGATCTAGTCTTGGAAAGGGTTTTGCAATCGTATGGTTATCATTGTGTGGGGTGGTACTTGGCAGGGCTTTCACATAAATAAGGATGTATCTATTTAGAGAAAGTTTTAGTCCTGAAACAAGAAAAGATATGGAAACAAAGTGGTCACCAAGATTTGAGAACCGTAGGATTGCTGTGGCATTGTCTTTCATAGAGTCTCAAGCTACATTAAGTTGGATAATTGATAATTTGCCCATAAGCAGTGGTGATACTATTTATTTGATTCATGTGGCTAGTGAGGATTCTTATGACAATCTATACCGTGATACTGGTTCTGGTGATGTGATTCTTGCTGAATTCAGAACTACGAAGGGTAGATTGAAGTACCATGTTACAGCAGACATTGAATCAGCAGATCTTCAGAGGTTTGAAGAAACTATGAAGGCTGGAAAGGTTTCTCTCAATTCTATCTCTTGTATTTCAAAACATTACATAAAAGTTATAATGACTTGGTTTCTTATTTTCTTTTTTTTTAATGTGGTTAGGTATTGGTCAAGGTGAGGATTTTTTATGGAAATCCTAAGAAAAAGCTTTGTGAAGCAATCAAAGTCCTGCAGCTTACTAGTTTGATATTGGGAAGAAAAGAGACTCATATTATTAGAAGGTATAATTCTTATTTTATTTCTTTATTTTTTTTGTCGAATATTTTTTAATTGTATAGTATGATTATGTTTTCACTTCGAAATATGCAATGCAGGATGTTGCTATCAAGAACAAGTGATTTCATAGTTGCAAATGCGTCAATACCCGTGACCATTGTTAGTCAGAAAAGCTTAGCTAGTGAATGAAGATGGTTGAGGAGCACTTCGGGCAAACAAGCTGAAGATTTAAAATTGTAGTTCTTTGAACTAAACAAGAATCAAATGCTTTCTATTGGCATGTACAATTCATAAGATACTTTTGTAAAACTTCTCATGTATTATAAGTAGTTTAAGAATCCTTTCATTCATCTGTTTGAAGCAAGGATCATTGAGTTGAAAGGATAGACTAAAAACATCCTGAACTGTACGGCTGATGGCTATCGTGTCTGAAATTGATGTTTCACTAATCTGGCTGTTTTTGTCCTCTTTGCAAAATTTGTTTATCTTTTGTCAATTATTGCTTCATGATACCCTACATGTAAGACTTGAACAAGTGAACATAACAGCAATAAGGAGATTGCCAGTGAGATGGAAGCAACTGCTGCTGCCTTCCACATTATCCTTAATGTTGCTTCGCTTGGAACCAAGAGAGAAATAAAAAATGCTACGTGTGTATTTAATCATATTATGGTCACCTTTTCATATTTTTGATCCTTTTTCATATACTTTACTGCATTTTCTGTGGGTACATTGAGGACTAATAAGGAGTGAAGAGGAGGACCTCATCAGGTTCATGATCAAGGAAGAGGTGGTAGTTACACTTTTGCTGATTGCGTGGCAAAAATTGGATGAATTGACAAAAGAGCTCTAACAGCTTAGGGGGTTGTGTGATTTTTAGGTTGTTTTTGGCGCCGTCAGCCTTGGATTGTGTTAATTCAAGTTGATTTGTCAGTTGTGCAATACTTAATTCTTGTTTATTTATATTTTTATTTATATTTATATTTATATTTATATTTATATTTATATTTATTTATTTATATATATTTTTTGATTTTTTGTTTGTTTTTCTTGTAGGTTTGAATTTGGTTTATGAAAGGTCGTCGATCTCAGAATTTAGAGCTCATTGTCTACGATCCAGAGATTGAACGAACTCGTAGAAGACTATTAAGGCAAGGGCGAGCTCAAGCTCATATTGAAGGTGCAATGGTAGATGAGGAGACGAAAACATTGAAGGAGTTCACTGCTCCTACTGCACTCACAACATCTTCTTGCATTGTTGTAGCTCATATTCTTGATGGAGTGCGTTTTGAGATTAGACCAGCAACAATCCAGAGCCTACCTAATTTTTATGGGAAGACTAATGAAGATCCTTATCTCCATGTGGAGGAATTCAAAGACATATGTGGAACTTTCAAGTATGGGATATCAGATGAGCAGATTCGTTTGAGGTTTTTTTCATTATCATTGAAAGATAAGGTAATAAAATGGCTGAGTTCTCTTCCTCCTAATACCATCACTATTTGGGAGGATTTGCTTAAGAAGTTCTTGTTGAAATTCTTCCCTGCTACAAAGACCAATGCTCTCCAAACATAAATTTTTAATTTCCATCAACCTGATGGAGAACCTTATTATGAAGCTTAGGAGCGGTACAAGGCTTTGTTTATTCGATGTCCTCATCATGGATTACTAAACCTCAAAAGGCTCAATTTTTCTAGAGAGGTCTGAACTCCCAAAGCAGAAGTATGGTGGATTCAACAGTTGGTAGAAGTTTGATAGGAAAGATAGCAGAAGAGGCAATTCAAGTTTTTGAAACTATAAGTGAGAATACGCAGCAATATGAGTCTTACACATTGGGTCCTAAAAGATGAGGTCTTTATGAGGTTAGTGCAAATACCAAGCTAGAAGAACAAGTTGCAGCTTTGGCAAGACAAATGAAGAGCCTCACTCTTCTATTAAACAAGGCTGCAAAGGAGACATGTACCTTGTGTTCTAGTTTTTCACATACCACAAAAGCTTGTTCGGAACTTCATGGTGATGAGGAAATCAACATATATGGTGAATAACTATAGAAGGCTAATGAATGATTTCTCTGGCAATAATAATTATTCAGGTTGGAGGCCATATCCAAATCTCTCTTATAGCAACAACAATCACATGCAGATGCCAAGAAATAATCCTCCCATTCAGAATTATCAAGGGTCAAGTGAACAAAGGAATCCATCTCTTGAAGAAACTATGCAACAACTTGCACAAAATCAGATAGAATTTCAAAAGGCCAATGCTCAGATGCTACAAGCTATTCAGGAGACCAAGAAAGAGCAGCAAGTTCAATCTCAAGTTATTTCTAAGTTAGAAGTTCAAGTTGGGCAAATTGCCAATACTTTGAATGAGAGAGAACATGGGCGTTTCTCTAGCCAACCTCTTGTTAATCCGAGGGGTCAATTTGAGAAGCATGAGACTATGAAAGCTGTGATCATGTTGAGGAGTGGGAAAAAGATTGATAACAAAGTTCGTGGCTCAACAGATGTTGAAGAAGAAGAGCAGCAAAAAGAGTTTGAACCAGGTATTGATGATAATGTTACTATCCTAGAAGTTACTAAATCTGCAGAGAAGGGCTCCGAAATCAAGATTGAAGAGATTGTTTCATTCCCGGGTAGAAAAACTTATTCGAAACCAGCACCTTCCAGCAGTCCAGTGACAACTTTGAAGCCTTCTACAGAGCCAAAATTTGTTCCTAAAACTCCATATCCACAGCTGCTCCAGAAGCCAAAGAAAGATAGGCACTTGACTAAGATTATGGAACTATTTCGCATGGTGCAGATCAATATTTCTTTGGTTGATGCAATTCAGCAAATCCCAGCATCTGCAAGGTTTTTGAAGGATTTATGCACTAACAAAAGGAGATTTAAAGTCCACGAGAAGGTGTTGTTGTCAGAAAAGGTCAGTGCAATGATCCAAAGGAGACTCCCTCCAAAGTTGAAGGATCTGGGAAGCTTTACAATACCATGCACAATTGGTGATCATTACTTTGAGTGTGCTTTGATGAATTTGAGTGCTAGCGTCAACTTGATGCCATACTCTTTGTTTCTGAAACTAAAGCTTGGTGACTTGCAACCGACATCTATGACTTTGCAATTTACAGACCGATCAGTCAAGTGACTGAAATGAATTGTGGAAGATATGTCGGTGAAGGTTGACAAGTTCATATTGCCGGCAGACTTTGTTATTCTTGAAACTGAACCAGATGCTTTTGAAAGAGAGGATGTGCCTATTATTTTAGGACGTGCATTGATGGCTACTGCTGATATGGTGATAAGAGTAAAGGATGGGCTTCTATCTATAAAATTTGTT
Source organism: Fragaria iinumae (assembly GCA_009720345.1). NCBI lineage: Eukaryota > Viridiplantae > Streptophyta > Magnoliopsida > Rosales > Rosaceae > Fragaria > Fragaria iinumae. The sequence continues at coordinate 14,051,352 of CM019117.1, read as the reverse complement.
GACATGTCAGTGGAGTACAAGATCTTTCAAGCTAGTCGACGTCCTTCGGATGATGCTGGAGTGGATTTTTATGCCAAGAAAGAAGTTGATGAGTTGGAGAAGCTTCTTAATGCTGCACCGGTTTTTGAACCAAGTAAGTAGAATCAATTTGAGTCTTTACCTTTGTCCACTAATAAAGTCGTGCCTTCCATTCAGCAAGCACTAAAGCTAGAGCTCAAATCTCTGCCCCAACACTTGAAGTATGTATTTTTGGGTGAAAGTGAGACACTACCAGTGATTATTGCCTCGAATCTTTATGAAGAGGATGAGAAGAAGCTGCTGCAAGTTCTCCAAGCTCACAAAACAGCCATTGGGTGGTCCATTGCAGGTAATAAAGGTATTAATGTGTATGCACCGCATCCATCTTGAAGACAATTTGAAGCCAACACATAATGCACAAAGGCGTTTGAATCCACCAATGAAAGAAGTTTTGTGAGCAGAAATTGTGAAGCCTCCTGATGTTGGAGTTATATATCCAATTATTTCTAACTAGGAAATCAAGAATATTTTGGAGAAAACAGTTCATCTGGATAGGAAGGATTGGTCTCAACAGTTGAATGATGCTCTTTGGGCGTATAGGATAGCCTACAAAACCCCTATTAGCATGTCACCATATTGGTTAGTTTTCGGGAAGGCTTGTCATCTTCCAGTGGAGTTGGAGCACTGAGCTTATTGGGCAATCAAACATTACAATTTTGACATGAATGCAACCGGTGAAAGAAGAGCATTGCAGCTGAATATGGAGGAAATTGGTAATGAGTCATATGAGAATGCCAAGATTTACAAGGAGCGCACCAAGAAGTTTCATGACAAAGTCATTCGTCAAAAGACTTTTGAACCAAACCAAAAGGTGCTGCTCTATAACTCTCAACTTAGACTCTTTCCAGGAAAGTTGAAATCAAGGTGGATGGGTCCTTTTGTGGTTACAAAGGTGTTTCCTCATGGAGCAATTAAAATTCAGAATTTGAGGAACAACTCTACATTTAAGGTGAATGGTCAACATCTCAAGATTTATTTGGAGACGACTTTTGAGACAAATGTGCAGCGTGTTTCTCTCACTGATCCTCCACAACAATGAGCTTAACATGGTCTGGCTGAAGACGATAAACTTAGCGCTTTCCGGGAGGCAACCCGATGACCTTTAGAAGAGGATGGATGCGTGTTCAGCAAAGAAGAAGGCTTCTTAACATGCTCCTAGCTATTGTCTTCATTCCAGGGACGTTTCCTATCTCTTTTCTCCTATTTATGTTGTTATTTTTCAGATTCTAGTTGTTTTTGTCAAGACCCACCCCGAATTTCACCCTGAAACCCTAGGTAAGTCCTGCGGGGACCACCTCCAAGGAAAATTTACCGAAGGACTCGGCAAACCTCCCTTGAAAATGGACAACCCTAACCCGGAAAAAAAAATATATATAGAACACCTTCTTAACCCAAAATATTAATCTTCACTTTAATCCAAATAACTGAATAAAATAATACACAATTATTTTTCCGAAAGTTTTCAGAGCTACTACAAGAAAGACAACGGAAGCTGAAGAAAATCCTAGTGGGTTTGAACAAATGACCTACTGGCAAACAGTAGTGGAAATGTGGGTGACTATGCCTCGGCGCCTCCTCCTAGACCCCACCCGAACTCTGCAGACTGGGCAATTAAAACGAAGGAAAAGCCCAAGGGAAAATATTTAATCACGTCAGGGTGAGTGAACAAAATAATCTGGACAACAATAAATATTTCCCGAAGAAACACTTTCAAGGACTCGACTAGTTTTGGCTAGTCCCCAAATCTTAAACAATACAGCCTCTCAGGCTAAATTATATTTATATCAGTATGTATTCACACCCGTCTACTCCATGTATGTTATCTATGAATAAGCTCGAAGGTAGATAGTCATACCAGGCTAGGACGCTCGCGTCTAACGCGCACGTCACCCCATAGTGGCATTTTTCCTCAGTATGGGGGTGGGACCGGGTGGTATTTATACGTGTATACTCCCTGTACGAATTCTATGAATGAATCTAAAAACATAGAATGAACTCGGAAAGTAGAAAGTCGTACAGAGCTAGACGCTGGCGTCTAACGCCCACGTCACCTCATAATGGCATTTTTCCTCATTATGAGGGGAGCACGTATTGCTAGCTAGCTTTCTCTCATATACATACTATATTTATAAACGTTAAATAAAGTGAGTAAAATCACTGAAATCCTCAACTCAGGATAAATTCCAACAAAGGAAAATATTCAACAATAAAACATTATCTAAAAACAAAGTCCACTCACAACTTAGGCCTAAGCCTGACGTCGACCGGAGGTCTCCTCTGCTCGAGCCTCCTCGTGTCCTATTCCAATACATAAATAATTCCTCAAATAAAATCCCAACGTTCAAAGAAAATAGGCATAATTAAATATGAGCTTCCCGCGCTCAACCATGCCTATCGTCCTAAAACCTAACTTCACTGCCAACCACAAATCTCTATAAATTACCGACATCTTCAAAATCACCTTCCAACGTCCTAATCATCAAAAATAATCTAATGGCCGGATTTTAACTTATTAATCCGCCAAAAATACTAAACTTAACAAATTCCAAAACCTATCCAAAACTCCTCCAAAAATTCTAAAACTCATTCCAATAAACTCCTCATAATTTTCTCCACCAAAAACATTTTCTCGGCGGCGGCCGGCGACCAACTCCGGCGACCTGCAAATGCTACCAAAATTTGCCAGCACCTTCCTCTCAACCTCCTCTACAACATTCCTAACTACCACAAACTCAAATTCTAAGCCTAACCACGTCAATCGAACACAAACACATAATAAGCCCTAGAATTTCAAATACCGATTTCTCCTTACCTAGCTCGAGATGGAAGGAGCCCTTTGGAGGGATTGAAGCACGGGAGGAGGGCTTCCTTTTGAGCCAAGGCTCGCTGGATATGGCGGCCGGAGGAAGGAGTTCCGGCGAAAAGAAGTTTCCGGCAGTCGGGGCTTTCGGCGTCGATTCCTCCTTCACGGCGGCGCTAGGGAGGCTGCCACCGGTCTACAAATGTAGCTGGGTTGGAGACCGATCGTTTGGGACCGGTGCGGCGGTCTGGCGCGGCCGGACGGCGGCGGACGGGCGGTCGGAAAATCGGCAGGGAGGAGGAACTTGGGTGCGGGAGAAAAACCGGGAGGAGAGAGAGAGAAATACACGGGCTTTGACCAAAAACAAAGCCCGGTCCAACTTAAACCAAAAACCCAATCCTAAAATTCAACACCCCCAAAAATAATACCCCAATAAAAATTACCTTTTACTAGCTAAAATTTACCATTTTTACCGTCGTCACATTTTCTTCCTTCGAATAATTCTTTCGAAATATTTGTCCCTCAATACACCTCTAGGGACTTTAGGACTATAAATTCAATGACGAAGACGGTAAAATTCTTATTACCACAATGCTAGTAATTAAGGTAAAATTTAAGAGTCGGGGCGTGACAGTTTTGGTCGTGCTCTATTCCCTTAGTTACTGTACGTTCAGTTCTGCAACATTTCGGGATAACAAGTTATGTTGCAATCCTCAGTCTGTTTTGATATTTCTTCGCATTACAGACAATGCTCAATTTAAGTTTGGCGGCGGTGGGGATTTCGTGTTTTTGTTTTTGTTTGTGTGATTTTTATGTTGTTTTTAGTATTTTTATCAAAAAAAAAAAAACTTTCAAAAAAAAAGAGTCTAGTTTTAGGTTTATTTTCTGTTGTGTCTTCCAAACATTGTGATGAGTAAGAACTTTTACAGGAACTATATGGTCATGAGATGAGAGCAAGCATATGTTAATTCATAATCTTAAGTAATTGCTATTTACACCCAAATTAATTTTTTTACTGTACAATAATTGTCTATGTTAATATTAGTTAAATTCATAGTCCACGACACGCCGGCGAGCTCGAATAATATTGGGTTTAGAGACGGGTTACATTGCCTGCAATATCACGCGAGCTGGATGTAGGGCTTGATTGCACAAAGGCCTTCACATATAAGAAAGACTGAAATTATTAGGCGAGCTGAGGAGTTCGCACATGTCAAAACAGTGACATTAGTTGCATGTGAGCTGGATGCATGAGAAGATGTGCTCCGCAAGGTGATGACTTCGCGCAGGGGACTCCGCATAAGAGAAGGACCTTGTGAAGAAACAAGAAAAGGAGTTCGCGTGCTACAAACAAAGAGTTGACTCGGTCAAATATTTAATTGACGGTGAAGTCCTGTATGCAAGCGAAGTGCGGAGTTCGTGTGCTCAAAGCAACGTTTGCATGAGATGCTAGATGCAGTGGCTATCAAGTAGCTAGCTTTGCTATATTACTCATTTGATAATTATTCATTATTGGACGTGGAACAGAAGGATAAGAAGACTAGCTAGGTACATCCTTAATTGCATTCAACAAGGAGTCTATATACATGCGAAGGGAGGAGTTCGCCTAAGAAAAGGAGACCAAATGGGCGCGAGTTGATGTTTAATTGCCTACAAAGACCCGCGAACTACAAAGTCCAAAGCTTGCATGCGAAGGGGACGACTCCGCCTAGAAAACCAGGACGTGCAATGACTATCAAAGTTATCCTATCTCCATATACATATTGCAATGAATGCATGCATGAGAGACGTGCTACGTACAAGCCAGGGTGCGCGCGAAATGATCAGTCCGCATGATAAGGACTCCGCCTTCGCATGATAAGGACTCCGCCTTCGCATGCTTGATTGAAGATGAGAATAGTTATCCTTAATTGCTTGAGGAGTACACGTGTGCACATTGGCTAAGGATTCAAGTCTTTGATTATGTCATATGGTGTATATCTCCTGGGGTACGTGTCTTTGACAGAAGCATGCATAAACTAGAAGTGTCCTCCTTGGGCTGTCACATGATGCTATCTCGCGTGCTCCTGAAGCTTGCTTCCAATTTGCGAACTATTGCAGCTCGCGAGCCTTAAAAGGGCTTTTTATATTAAATGGGCCACATGGATTGGCCCGAAGCATATCAAAGACTTGTAAAAGTCTTAAACGATTAAAGTGGTGCGCGTGGACTCCGCATGCTCCTTCCTCGCGAAGTCTTCTATGCGAGCCATTTCGCCAGCTCGCCTCGTCTCGCCTACGCTGAGTGTTAAATATTAATTCCGCGCGAAGTCATTCCGCGCACGAGCTAAGTGTTCTACGCGAACTGCGTAGTCCGCCTATTTCCATTCAGCGCGCGAGCTAAGTGAAGTCCAGTTCGCATGCAGTTCGTTCCGCGTGAAGTCTAACTCTGCGTGCGTGGTCTCACTGGCGGGCTATCACTTGTAAACTTAGAGAAACTTGGGCTCGCCGGTATAACATGGACCAAGAAATAATTAATATTTAATATAGACATTTACTGTCCAATAAAATATTAATCTAGGCGTAAACAGGGCCAATACCTGTGGCCCTAAATAGCTCTATATAAAGGGGCTCGAAGGCTTACAGATGTCTCTCTCTCAACAATAACAAGAACTCAATACAAACAAAATTTGAACCCGGTTGATACCTTCGAGCCTCTCGAAACCCTAGTTCTAAGCTCACATTGCCTTAGTTCTCAGAGTCCTTTCGGACTCATCTCCGATCACTCTTGATCCCTCTTTGGTTGCTCTGCTCGCGACACACCGTGAGTAGATTCGCTTAGTGCTCATAATTCCTCGTCCGCGAGGTGGCACGCCCGCATCTTTATTACTTTTGGTAGCTAATTACCTCGCTATTCCTTACTGAGGATCGTGGCCAAAACAATTGCTAATGGATTTTTATGATTATCATGCTTGATTTGTTTTACATTGATGGTTAAATTGGTTAAGCGATTGAAATTTGATTGATACATGCTAGGATGAGGTAAACTTGATTTGAACCTTATGTGAGATTATTGAGCCTACTTGTGCTTTATTTTTTGAGTGATTACTTAGATCATCCTTATTTTTTGACATTCAGTCCTGTTGATTTCACATTTCGTTTCATCTTGTCGAGTCATTGATCACGGCTCTTTAATGAAACTATAAAATTCCAGAACTTGTCTTCACACCTGTCAAAGCTTTATGCCAATTTTAATGTAGGAACCTTTGAAAGGATATAGGCATTAGGATTAACCGCCAAAACCAAATAAGCATGTGTCCCATTGTTGCAGACAAGTTGTGCTACCCCTTAGATTAACCCCTTGAGCCTACCTTAAGCTGTTTATTTCTAGACTACAAATTCCTTAGTATAGATATATATTTACCCTATCCTAAGGAATTAGTGGAGCACAATATATTTGGAGATTCATTGCGGTTATGGTGGTAATGTTGTAAACAAGTTTGGGGGATCTACTCATCGATTCAAGGAGGAGAAAAAAATTGTTGGCTATTGAAAAAAGAAAAAAAACGAAAAAGAAATATATGCATAGCCAAGGAAAAAAAAAATCAAAAGATGTAAAAAGTTAGTTTCCTTGAATCTGATTCATTGTTGGTTAGTGGTTACGGTTGGGAAGGTGAGAATGAAGTGAAAGCCCAAAAAGATGACATTTGGTCTTCAAAGAAAAATCTAAATATTCCTTAAGGAGACATCGTTGTTAGTGCTTTACTAAATTTCCTTAGAATCTTTGTGTTTCCTTATCCTTTTTTTTTTCATGAAAACCTACACCCTTTGGCCCCATTACAACCTGGAACAAAGTCCTATTTGATCATTGGGGATGACAGCTGGTCTGTTGGAGCTTGTGTGTGGAGATGAGCCTATGGTCAGTGTCTGGTATTATTAGTGAAATCTGATTAAACAATTATATCCGTAGAAAGCCTTATTGTCATTTACGTGAGCTATTTGTTTTGTGTTTATTATCTCTCTCACGTACATAGGATGTGTGCAAAAGTTAGAAAATCATGAATGAAAAGATTGGAGTGCACCCCTGTGAGAAATCAATTTGATGCTTGTTTGAAACATGAGAATGTTGGATTTCTTTTGTTGCATTGGTTTGATTGTCCTTGCATCATATCTTGAGCATGATTGTTATCAAAATGGATTAGCTTTTAAGTGAGGTTATGGATTGATATTGTGACTGTTTGAATCTTGAGTGACGATATGTGTGGGCATCATAGTTCTCTGATATGTTTGGAAGGTGTTAGGTTTGTGTTTAGTTTTCTTGTTTTGCTCGAGGACTAGCAATATCTAAGTTTGGGGGTATTTGATAGATTTATATTTCATACACTTTTATACTTTTAAAAGTTGGATTATATGCTTATTTGTTGTCAATTGTGAGTCATTTACTTGGTTTTTGTGTTTTGTAGGTCGAGTTGGAGAAAAAGAGAATTTGGAGCTAAAAGTTGAACTAGGGATTGCAGTTGTGCTTTCTATCTTGAGTGTTCCAGAAACTGCCATAATGTGCGTCAACTTTTTGAGGATTAAACTGTACCTTCTCACAAGGAATTAGAAGGCGAGCCATATACCACTAGAAAGATACGGATGCTAGCTTTCTAAGGAATTTTGCGGAAGTGGATTTGCATTTTTCTAGAGCAAGTTATGATGGTTTGAGTGAACGCAGCGCGTGGAGGCAGAATCTGACGAATTTTGCATATCTTCTCATGATTCCAATTTGTGAAGCCCAAGTCCATCAATCTTAATACTACAAGGAGAGAGACTGAACATGTCTACACATTTGGAAGACTATATTTGCATTGACGATAATAACCTTGTGTTATTTGGAGAGAAGAAAGCTATTCTGCATTGGACAAGGAGAGACCCAAAAGCCCAAATCAATTGGGATTTCAAGAGAAATAAAAACAAAACCCTAAAGACGTTAAAACGGGGGAGAGACCCAGACGCAAAGAAGAGAAAGAAGAACAGAGCTCTCTCCATCGCTGGACCCTGAGTCCCATAATTCTTCCATCGTTTCTTTCATGCTTTCTTTATTTCTAGTCATGTTTTCTCTGATTATGAATTTCTAAACTTCTAGCTAGGGCTGAGATGAAGCCCCTAGTATGATTACTCTATTTCTTTAGTTGATTGCTTTTGGATTCAATAGATTGCTATGTTAAATTCTCAATCATTGTTTCAATAGAATTTTTATTCAAAATCTTTGCTCAGGATCAATAAGACCTAGGTTTTCTTTAGTAGTTATTTGGTTGGAAAACATGAGGCTTGATCGAGAGTAGATGTTTTCTAGGGTTCTAAAGAATTTTTAATCTTGTGATTAGTGAGTTGTAAGTTAAGAATACAAGTGCTTGATCATAGTCGATATTCTTGTTTGCATGATTTCCTAGTTCTTTTGTACTTAATGGAGTTGAACATGTTTTACTTCAACCTGATCATAACGTGAAGTAAACTATAGTTTGACTACTTGAGTTCTATACGGGATCAATAAGTTAGAATTCATTGGTTAGAAGAACTTTGACATATGTCCGGGATCAATAAGGCTTATGTATGGAAATATTTAATATGCAATCTAGGGAGTTCGATTGCTATCAACTAGAGAGGAGTGTAGGAGTATTAGGTGGTGAATTCAATGCTTTAGCATCTTCATAATTTGTGTTTCAACTCTTAGAAATTTCATTGTTCTCTTGTTTTTAATTTCATTTTTTATTACTTTAGTTTTCTGTTTTCAATTCATCACCATCATAAAAATCAAATTGTTATTTCATTAGATGTAGTATGATTGGCATAATAAGTTGTTTTACTCAATCCATTGAGGTAACGACCTCGTGCTTGCATTTTCTATTCTATAATTAATTTGTGCACATGCCATTACTATATTAAAATTTACAACAGTAAGTGGTAAGCCCTGTAATGTACATATCTATGCACGCATTGATCTTCTTGGGAATGCATAAATATACACCATGAAATAATGCAGCTCTTTCATTATAAAACCATATTATAGCACTCAATCGAGTCTGCTTCTGTTTCCATTCTTACTCTTCATGAAGAACTAAAGGTGAGTAGGTGACTAGCACACATAAATTATTTTGAACAGTGAGCTGCTAGCAGCATATATATGTTCCTTAATCATGTACGAGTTCAGTTGGTACTACAAATGAGTTATTGGAGTTACATTTCTGATGTATGTGTTTGACAAAAAAAGAGGTAAATCATATTCTACCTTTCTGTGGAAAAACTAAAGACAAAGTTGCGGAAGCTTTTCTGATATTTCTTCTTGGTAATTAACAAGGTTACAAACCTAAACTATATATAGAAGAAGTTGGGTGAGAAACACGCTTCATCACTCATACATCTCTTACACACACAAGACTAACCTAAAGTAACAAGGCAGCACAACTGTGGCACTAAGACCAAAAACACCATGTTGCATTAGGAGACCAGCAACAGCCACCATGCTGCTGCAGAAGAGAAGACCAGCAGCTGTATACAGCCCATAAGTAGCTGTCACACACTTACACAATCTCACACCTTTAAAGTCAACTTAAACTAGATTAGTTCAAACTGCCGCAGATGACGTGTCTTCAATCAATATTTGCATATGAGCTCTCTGTTGTAGACAATGTTCTCAATCGAAATTATGAAGAATCCGGGGGTGGAACTGTTGCTTATGTCAGTAAAGGATTTGAAGTTTCTGATCAGGACCAATCTTTGTCATCTACCCTAATCTCTATTCTCTAAAAGTTCTTTCCTAACATGAAAAAGCAATTTGAAGCCTTCGGAGAAACCATTTTGGAGGCTGTTGGGTTGCAGTTGAGGTTCATTTCTTCCAGTATGATACCTGATATTTCATCTTGGTTTTCTGAGTTGTGTTCATGGCTATTTCTCTATACGGAGTAGATTTCTGTTCAAAATAGTTCCGATCATTTAAATGTTATGCTTCAAAGAAAGCCAAATCAATCATCCTTTATATACTTGAGGCCATTGTTAGTTTGTTAAAGCACATGGAAGCAATGGTTCCTGAGATACCTGGAAGGTGCAACTTCTGGCATCCCTTTGTAGAGCATCATCTTATTGTGATGTTTCATTTCTGGATTCTGTATTGTGTTTGTTGAAAGTTGAAACCAATCAAATCTTATAATCCCTGAGGAAAGATTTTTGGTGGATGATTCATGTGTGAATTTTGAGCTTTCAAGAACATCAGACCCCTATGAACCAAGATGATTCTACAGCAAACAAATACAACAGAGGACTGAAAATTTTCATTTTGACTTCTGTCTTTCCTGATATATCTGCTCAACTTAGGAAGGGGATATTGCAGTCTGTAATGCTTTGGGCTGATTTTACTGCATTTGAGCCTACTTCCTCTTTCCACAATTACCTTTTTGTGCATTTCGGAGTGTCATATTGTCATGGATAGCTGCAAGCTTCTGTTAGTTCAGACCTTACAATTCTTTGTGCCATCCCCCTTCAGCTTCCCACAATCCCACTAACGTACCACATGACAGTTGTTTGGAGTCAGACACATGGTTCCTCAGCGATTTGTGCCACACTTCACTTCCGGTTCCGGATAAGGTCTCCGAGAAGTTAGAAGGTTGTGATGGTAATATTGAGAATAAGAAGGTTTATGTTTTATCTTACGAGGAGAGTTCTCGAAACACTTGGGAGCTCTCATTGTTAAGCTTTACTCTGCACTTGAGCTTTGTTGGAATTTTCACCATCAACTAGTTAAGAAGATAACTATTACATCTACAGAATGTTTTATGTACTTAAAGAAGCTTGGCATCAACATCAGAAAGAGTACTGTTGCTCAAGAAAATACCTCGGAAATCTCTTTTTCATCTAAGCCAGTTGATAAATTCCTTGTTCCATGGATTGGTCTAGAAGTAATTTCTGAAACCATTTTGTCCCTTCAAGAAAACAGATGCTGGGAATTTGCGTCTGTTATGCTCGATTGTGTGCTTGCAGTGCCTCATAAATTCGGCCTTGCCAATGTAATTGGCCTCGTTTGTTCTGCAATAAAAAATAGTTGTTTCAATGCACCAAAACTTGCGTGGCGTCTTCAGAGTCATAAATGGTTGTCGATGTTGCTCTCTGGAGGCCTTTTTTCTGTCAAGGAATGTGAGTTTCCTCTCGTTAATTTTGTTATGTACAGGGTCATCCTGAACCCGAGCAACAGACTATAGCCTTACAGATTCTGGGCAAAGTTGTTGCCCATGATTTGATTTTCCTATCAAATCAACTCCAAATCATCTCAAATTTTGTGTGCTAGACGCTCTGTGTGTCTAATACACCTCTGTAAATTTTCGTATTTTTGTGAGCATTCTAGGTTAGTTTTTCTTTTATTTTTCGACTGTTGTTCAGTAGGAGCTGCAGTCACGTTTTGTGACATTTGTTGAAGCTTTTAGTTTAATTTAATCTTCTGTGAGAGACCCTTATTTCTCTATATTACAATCGATAAGTTTGCAGGAGAATAAGGAAAATAAATAGCTTTTAATTTAGCTATCAATTTTATGGCGCCGTTGCCGGGGATTACTTTAAATCTAATAGCTTCTTTTGTTTTGTGTTTGTTTCTTGTTGTGTTTTAGTTTTTAATTAGTGTTTTTTGTTCCTCTTTTAAGGTGAATACACACTCGAAGGACTGTGCAAGGAGAACTTACCCCTTTGGATTCGGAGATAGAACACACTTGTAAGTTGAACAAGAAGCAATCGAAAGATTCTCGGTTGTCAATTGAAGACATAACGGCGGGTTCTACTTCTTCACAAGAGGAGGAACACGAGCAAATACCATCATCACCTACACATTCAATTCACGAGGACGAGGAAGAGAAAGTAGAGGAACCGTCAAAAGCTAAGACGGCATTGAAGGATTCCTTTGTCCCAACCGCTACGGACTCTCCATCATGCATCGATTACACACCACCGGGCAATCATTCGTTTTCGATCCCTGTGCAGTTACTTGGACAATTGCCTAAGTATACGGGTTCACCATCTGAGGACCCTAATGTTCATATTAGGGAGTTCTTAGACATATGCAAACTGCAAACTATAGCAAATTTGCCTCCTGAAGGGCTTAAGTTGCTTTTGTTTCCCTTTTCTTTGAAAGATGATGCTAAACGTTGGCTTTACTCTTTGCCTGCAGGTATCATCACTACATGAGATGGAATGGTCAAGAAGTTCCTGAAACAATTCTTTCCAGCCCAACTGACAAAGAAACTGAGGAGAGAGATTCAGAATTTCACTCAGAAAGATGGTGACACCTTATATGAAGCATAAGAGGAATTCCAGGAGCTACAAAGGAAGTGTCCCCATCATGGTTATGACTTGGATCACTTGGTTCAATTTTTCTATGATGGATTGGACACGAGTAATAGAGGCATGGTGGACTCAGCTTGTGGGTGCACATTCATGAACAAGACCGGTCAAGAAGCATACAATCTCATTGATGACTTGACTGACAATAACAGGCAATTTAGCACAAGGGACAAGCGACCTAAAGGCCGTGGAGTATATGAGGTTTTATCATCATGGAATCAAATGGTGGCAATGGAGAGAAAGATTGACATGTTGGTTAATGCCATAAGCAGTGGCTCTAAAGCATCTCCTCAGGTATGCTCTATTTGTTCTTATTCTGACCATACTACTGATAGATGTCCTATGTCTTCTTTGTCTGAGGAGAAGGTGAATTATGCGGGACAACAAAGGCCTAAATATGATCCTTACTCGAACACGTACAATCTTGGATTGAGAGATCACCCTAACTTTCGTTGGAGTAACAATGACAACGTGCTTCGACCTCCTCAAGGTGCATACAATAGACCACCTGGATTTCAACAAGGATCAAGGCAACAACCATACCAACAAGCTTCACCTCAACAAGCTTCAAGTAAGTCTCTAGAAGATGTGCTTAAAGAGTTGGCCCTCAACACCACGACATTCCAAAATGACACCAAAGCTTTCATGCAAAGAACCGAGACTCAATCTCAGCAACATGAACAAGCTATCAAGAACTTGGAGAGGCAAGTTGGGCAACTTGCAATAGTGTTCTTCCTAGCACAACAGTTCCAAATCCTAAGGATGGAAGCATGGCTGAGCTTAATGCAGTCACTTTGAGAAGTGGAAAACAATTGAAGGAGCCTACTAAGCTTCACAAGATGTCCAAGAGTGGTCAAGATGAGAAGGATGAGTTGGAAATAAAAGAAGGCGAAAAAAGCAAAACTAGGCAGAAAGAGATCGATCCTTCAGACCCAAAACGAAATCTTCAAGTTTCTTCTCCTTCCAAGGTAAACGATATTGCTTCTTCTACTTTGAATACTTCATGTATCCCTTTTCCTCGCAGATTCATGAGCTCCAAGAAGGAACAAGATGAGAATGATGTCTTGGAAACTTTCCGGAAAGTCCAAGTTAACATCCCTCTTTTGGATGCTATTAAGCAAATACTGAGATATGCCAAATTTCTCAAGGAGCTATGCACCAACAAAAGAAAGTACAAGGAGAAGGAGATCATCACTCTAAGTGAAGAAGTGTCCGTTGTTCTATTGAGGAAGTTGCCTCCAAAATTGAAGGATCCGGGAAGGTTCACAATCCCTTGCACAATTGGGGATAAAAAGTTTGGTAAGGCTTTATTAGACTTGGGTACTTCAATTAATCTAATGCCTTTTTCTGTCTATGAGTCTTTGAATATAGGTAAGCTCAAGCCAACACGAGTGACTATCCAATTAGCGGATCGCTCAATAGCTCTTCCTAAGGGTTTTGTGGAGGATGTGCTAGTTCAAGTGAATCACTTGGTATTTCCTACGGATTTCTTTGTGCTTGACATGGAACCTGAACCTATGCCGTATGATATTCCTCTCATCCTAGGTTGTCCATTCTTGAGAACGGCACACACCAAGATAGATGTGTTTGAAGGAACCTTGACAATGGAGTTTGATGGAGAAATTATAAGCTTCAACATCTTTGAAGCTATGAGGTACCCTTCTGATGTTTACTCTTGTTTTTCTATTGATACCTTCGATATTTTGGTGCAAGATACCTTTGATGCAAGTGTGGGGGAAGACGCACTCAAGAAAACTTTGGAACTCGGTTTGACTTCTCAACAATTATCGATCGATGAGAATCTAAGGATGGATCGTTGGTCATCTACTCAGAAAATTTCAAATTCTTGTTCTATGGTTTCCCATGAGGATTTGATTGAGATGGCAGCTGCCCTTGATGCGTCACCATATGTGCCAGCTAAGTATAATTCTAATTTCATTCCTCTTCCATTAACTGATGAAAAACCTATCCCTTCTGTGGTCCAGACACCTAAATTGGAACTCAAACCTTTGCCGGAACACTTGAAGTACAGTTTCTTGGGAGAGAAGGAGACGTTGCCGGTCATTATTGCAGCCAACCTCTCTTTGCAAGAGGAGAAATTGATAAGGGTTTTGAGGGAACACAAGTCAGCAATAGCATGGAGCATAGCAGATATTAAAGGAATAAGCCCTTCTATGTGTATGCATCGTATCCTTTTGGAAGAGGGCACAAAACCATCAAGAGAGGCTCAAAGGCGTCTTAATCCGCCTATGATGGATGTGGTGAAGAAAGAGGTTCTCAAACTCCTTGACGTGGGTATTATCTATCCCATATCTGATAGCCAATGGGTGAGTCCGGTCCAAGTTGTACCTAAGCGTTCTGGCATCACAGTTGTGAAGAATGAAGATAATGAATTGGTTCCTACACGAGTTCAAACCGGATGGAGGGTTTGTATTGATTATCGCAAACTCAACACTACTACACGTAAGGACCATTTTCCTTTGCCTTTTATTGATCAAATGCTGGAAAGACTTGCAGGTCATGCATATTATTGCTTCTTGGATGGGTACTCGGGTTATAACCAGATACCCATTCATCCGGAGGATCAAGAAAAAAAAGACATTCACATGTCCTTTTGGGACATTTGCGTACCAGAGGATGCCTTTTGGGCTATGCAACGCCCCTGCAACATTCCAAAGGTGCATGATGAGCATATTCTCTGACATGGTTGAAAAGATCATTGAGGTTTTCATGGATGACTTCTCCCTTTACGGTGACTCTTTTGACTCTTGCTTATTTAACTTATCTTTAGTTCTTAAGAGATGCCAAGAATCTAACCTTATACTTAATTGGGAAAAATGTCATTTTATGGTACAACAAGGTATAGTGCTAGGTCATATCATATCTGCTAAAGGGATAGAAGTTGATCAAGCAAAAATAGATCTTGTACGTTCTTTACCACCTCCCACATCTGTGAGGGAGGTACGCTCTTTTCTTGGACATGCAGGTTTCTATCGGCGTTTTATCAAAGACTATTCCAAGATCACAAGGCCATTATACCGCCTACTTCAGAAAGATGTGCCTTTTGTTTTTGATGAGGAGTGCATGGCGGCATTTGAAAAGCTTAAGAAGATGTTGACTGAGGCACCTGTTATCATGCCACCGGATTGGACTCTCCCCTTTGAGCTTATGTGTGATGCATCTGACTATGCAGTTGAAGCAGTTTTGGGGCAAAGAGTTGAAAAGATCCCTAATGTCATCTACTACGTGTCAAGGACACTTAATGATGCCCAACTGAATTACTCCACCACATAAAAAGAACTTTTAGCTGTTGTTTTTGCTTTAGAAAAATTTCGTTCATATCTATTGGGTACTAAAGTTGTTGTCTATTCTGATCATGCAGCTCTTAGGTACCTACTTACAAAGAAGGAAGCAAAGCCTCGGTTAATTAGGTGGATCCTCCTCCTACAAGAGTTCGATTTGGAAATTAAAGACAAGAAAGGATGTGAGAATGTAGTGGCTGATCACTTGAGTAGACTTGTGCATAGTTCAAAAGAGGAAGAAGACGCTTTACCGCTGAAGGAAGCTTTCCCAGATGAGCAACTGTTTGAAGTACAAAAACTGGGATCAAATTTTTTTTCTTCTTCTTTTGAGCCATGGTTTGCAGACATCGTTAATTACAAGGTCACCAAGCTAATTCCGGATAATTTCACTCGAGCTCAAAAGGACAAGTTGATCAAAACCGCAAGGCAATATGTTTGGGATGAGCCATACTTGTGGAAGTTTTGTGCGGATCAATTGGTAAGAAGGTGTGTTCACGAATCTGATTTTCAATCTATACTAACCTTTTGCCATTCTTATGCTTGTGGTGGACACTTTGGAGCCAAAAGGACTACCTTGAAGGTCCTTGAGTGTGGATTTTATTGGCCTACTCTTTTTAAGGATGCATACCTATTTTGCAAGACATGTGATAGATGCCAACGTACAGGTAACTTGGGTCCAAGGGATCAAATGCCTCAAACCCCAATCATAAGTGTTGAAATCTTTGATATTTGGGGCATTGATTTCATGGGTCCATTCCCTTCTTCCTATGGTTTTCTTTACATTCTACTTACGGTTGATTATGTGTCTAAGTGGGTGGAGGCAAAAGCCACCCGGACTAATGATGCTAAAGTGGTTTCAGATTTTCTTAAAGCTAACATCTTCTCTAGATTTGGAACACCAAGAGCCATAATTAGCAATGGAGGGTCACATTTTTGCAATAGGACATTCAAAGCTCTTCTTCGGAAATACCATATCACTCACAAAGTGTCTATTCTATATCACCAGCAAACTAGTGGGCAAGCAGAAGTGTCAAACCGTGAAATCAAGCAAATCTTGGAGAAGACCGTTGCACCAAATCGGAAGGATTGGAGTTTGAGATTGGATGATGCTTTATGGGCTTACAAGACTACCTTCAAGATTCCTATAGACATGTCACCTTTCCGGATTGTGTATGGTAAGCCTTGTCACCTGCCCGTGGAGTTGGAGCATCGAGCATGGTGGACTGTGAAGAAATTTAACATGGACTTGGATGCTGCCGGCTTGCATAGAAAACTTCAATTGAATGAACTTGAGGAAATCCGCAATGAGGCTTATGAGAGTGCTAAGATATACAAGGAAAAGACTAAGGCATTCCATGACAAGATGATAATGAGGAAAACTTTTGTTGTTGGACAAAAAGTTCTTCTTTTCCATTCTTGCCTCAAATTATTCCCTGGTAAGCTTCATTCACGTTGGATTGGCCCTTTTGTGGTTACTAATGTGTTTTATCATGGTGCAGTGGAAATTCAAAGTGACAAGACCGGTGTGATTTTCAAGGTTAATGGTCATCGACTCAAACCTTACTATGAGTCTTTTGTGGAGCAAGAAGTGGATGATGTACCTATCCATGAACCCGCTTCCCTTGAGTAAATTTCTTGGTACCGTCAGGCTGAGGACGTCAAAACCAAGCGCTGGTTGGGAGGCAACCCAACAATAGAGGATTGAAAGAGGCGTCAACGGGTCGTCAAACCAGATTTGCTTTCTCCAACCTTTACTCTTTGCTTTCCTTTTCAATTTTTTATTGCTTTGTTTTGTGTCGGTGTGTTTTTGTGAATGTGTCTTTGTTTCCATACTTTACTCTCTTCATTGTATGCTTAGAATTGGTTTAACATTGTGGACAATGTTAGAAATAAGTGTGGGGAGAAGGAAACCTTTCTTTCTTTTTGTGTTCTTGTTTTAGGTTTTGTCTAGTTTTTAGTTTTTCGTTGATCTTTTATGTGTCTTCCAACTCTATGATGAGCATGAACTTTTCACGGATTAATATTATGGTTACAAAAGGATTGCAAGCATGTGTTAAATTCTTGATTTCAAATAATTGTTAATAGATTTTAACGATTATTTTACTTGAGTTGTATGCATTGATGATTAGACTAATGTGATGAATGAGATTGATTGATTCATGCTAAGATGAGTTCAACTTGATTCATATGACCCTTATGTGAGCTTTTGAGCTTTATATATGTGCTTTCTTTATCAGTGGTTATTGAAAATATTCTGATTCGTTTTTTTTTGCTATAAATTTTCGAAAACCTCATTATTCTTTCTTGTTGGTTGATTTCTCACCATAGCTTTTAACGAACTCTAGATGACTAGAACTCACTCTTGTGGACTTTCGAAACTTTTTATCATAAAACACTTTGATTTTGGAAAGGATAAATGGAACTTTTTAGGATGAACACCATTGCCAGATTGCCATGTGTCCATATTTGTGTGCGCGGCACACCCCTCAGTTAAACCCCTTTGAGCCTACGTTAAGCCTTTTCTTTCATCACCCATGAAATACATACCTTGAGCTTAGTGCAGTGATATCTCGACCTTTGTCCTTTGGGCCTAGTAGAGTATGATGTTGTGATGTATTGTATGGAATGATGATGAGAAACAAGTGTGGGGGAAGGTGACTTGTCCAAAAGAAAAGAAAAATGCCACAAAAATAAAAAATAAAGAAAAAAAAAATCAAAAGAAATGGCAGGAAGAAAAAAAAATCAGATTAAGTCCCCTATTTGTGAATTTGGAGTTTTGTGTATGTTTGAAGGCCCAAAAACTGAAAATATGGCCTCTGTTCTTTTTCACAATGTTGTAAGGAGGTTGGAATGACGATGGACCTAACATGATGATGTTTGGCCCTTGCTTTGGTGACATAAGGAGTGTTTCAATGCTCTGCTAGGTCTTTAGGAATTTTACAATTCCTTACTCTTCAACTCATACCCCTAGCCTATCCCGAGTATTACCTTGTAAAGTTCCTTTTGATCTAAAAGATGAGTAAAACTTGATCTGTGGAGTTTGTTCCAAGAGTTGAGCATATGGTGTGGTTCATTTGTGTGAGTAATTGATTTCTTCATGAGGTTTATTTATGTTGTCATATGCTTTTTGTTTATATAAGTATGCAAGCTACTTTCACTTGCATACAATTGAGAGACTGAGCCAGAAAATCATGAGTGAAAAGAAATTGAGTGCATCTTTGTGAGAAATTGAGTTGGTACTTGTTGACCCATGAATTCAAAAGGCATATACTTGCTGTATTGGTTTGATCATCCTTGCATAATGATTTGAGCATCATGATTGTTAAAATAAATTAACTCTTAAGTGAAATTGAGAGTTTTGATACATGATAACTTGAAGTTTTGTTGACCAGTGTGGGCGTTATAAGTTATCTGAGATGTTTGGAAGACGTTAGGTTTGTGTCATTTGTTTAGTTAGTCTTTGTGTTTGCTAGGGACTAGCAAAGCTTAAGTGTGGGGGTCTTTGATAGGAGCATAAATATGCGACGATATAATGGTTAATTCCCCTCTTTACTTTATTAGTTTATCGTATTTTCCATTTGATTTAGTTATTTTTATGTTTATTAGGTGTTTTGGAGCAAAGAAGGGAATATGAAGCAAAAGAGGAGAAATCTTAAAGGAAAATGAATGCATGTTGTGGAAGGAAAGAATTATGAAGATCTACCAGAAATTATCATCTAACTTAGACAGAGGATTGTGAACAGCTCACAATGATCCAGACGATGAGTTATATATTAATAGAAATCTACAAGAGTCTACTTTCTAGAACTTTTTACGGATCGTCAATACCTATTTTGGAGAAGGAGTTATGATCATTTTAGTGGCCGAAGGTCAGTCTGCCCGAATTTCTGATTTGGACCGAAACTTCAATTTCAAGGCCCAATCCAAATCAGCTAGCCCATGGACGGAAATTGAGGGTTCTCTAACCCTAATATCATCAGATACACAATACGAAGAGGACAGAAGAAGGAGGGAAGAAAAAGAACGCAGCAATCAGACGGAACAAGATTGATCTATTCTCAAGGGTTCTCCAAGCTCGGTTATTGTTGTCTTCCTCTTCCATGAACTCTTTTGTGTTTTCAATTTTCATTATGTGCAACTAAATTCGTAGTAGCTAGGGGGCTGTTGAAGCCCCTAGACATGATTCATAACATGCTTTGATTTTCAGTTTGTTTTTCCAATTAATAAGATTGAGGTTTTGTTTACTGATTGTTCATCGATGAATTCTTTGTGTGTGTGCTTTAGAGGCCTACTTAGTATACATGCTAGGGTTCTAATACTTTGATTTTTTAATACCTGGGTCAATATCGGATCCCTCAAATTGTCTAGAGAAGTAATCGGTAGTTTTCACTAGTGAGTAGATGAAACCCTAGGTTTAGCAAGGCACTAAGTTTATTGCGATGCCTAGTGATTGCTCAAACTCTTTTCATGCTCATTGATCTCTGCTTGTTTAGCCTAATAAACGTACCTTTAGGTTAAAATATTTGAGAATAGTTTAGGTGTAGAGCACTTCCTGCCTAACGTACAAAGTAAGAAAGAGTAATAGATTGTGCTCAAACGTACCGAGTCAATCTGAGCATCTTCAATTGAGTTAGTTGGTCACAAATTGGACAAAGTGTGTTGTGTGTGATTGTCGGGGGTGGATACTTTCTCCCTAGCTAGTCTCATTATCTTGATTCTCAACTACTTTGAAATCAGTTTTCAGTTTTCTTATCTTCTGTCCGTCATCTTCCCGTATTTTATTTTTCTATCAAATCAACTCCAAATCATCTTAAATTTTGTGTGCTAGACGCTATGTGTGTCTAGTACACCTCTGTAAATTTTCGTATTTTTATGAGCAATCTAATTTAGCTTTTCTTTTATTGCTCGACTGTTAGTTCAGTAGGAGCTGCAGTCACGTTTTATGACATTTGTTAAAAGCTATTTATTTTCCTTATTCTCCTGTAAACTTATCGATTGTAATATAGAGAAATAAGGGTCTCCCGCCCGCAGAAGATTAAATTAAAATAAAAGCTTCAACAAATGAGAGCTATTTATATCCCATTTGCTGAACGACGTCTTTTACAGTCTCTTCTTGGGGGCAGCAGAGAGTGTTTATGGAGTGCTTGCTCATCCAAACTGTGAGGGATCCTTGTTGAGGCTTTCATTAGCACTGATAGCTGGCGCTTGCCTCTACTGTCCAGAAGAAGATATCTCTCTGGTTCCTGGTGGATTTGGCTCAGGCCAGAGGCATGGTTCTAGAGGGAGCAAATCCAGGCAGGTGGTGGAACGGAGGGAAAGGGATGGTAGACGAGAAGGAAACTGGGAAAGATATGGCCTAGTCCTTCGAAAGGAGGAATGCCTGATCTGTAGGTTAGGATAGTCGGGGTACTCACATCAGGTGTGTGTTGTACAATGTACATGCATGAAAGACCTGGAAGTAGTCTTTCATTGCTCTAGGGTGCATCCTAGTGATTTCCCCGGGGACAAACCAATCCAAACATATTTGTGATTTGTGAAGTAATACAGCTCTAGAAATTAGACTTTTGATCAGAATTGGAGGCTTTGAGATGTTGGCTTGGTGGTAGCCTGGTAGAACGGTGAAACTCTAAATAGGTCTGGTAGTGTAACATTCTTGTTGTACCAAAACGTTAGGCCTTGCAATTTGATCTTCTTAATTTAAGATGTACTTGAGGGTTTTGTCTAACTTTTCTTTGTTCTCGAAAAAGGAAAAAGATAAATGCACCTCAAATTTTCCAAAACAAAAGTTCGTTCTCTCTTTGAATCTCTATTTCAGCTCTTATTCCAATGATACAGTTCAAAGATCCCAAGTTTATGGAGAAGTACGATGTCAAAGCTGATATCTAAGTTCTTGATCTTCTGGACATTAGTTCGATGGAGAAGGAGGTTTAGACCGTTCAGTGGTTCCTCTTTCTTAAGTTCTGTACGTGGAGTTCTAAAAGAAATCAGAAACCTGTGAGTTTAAAATCTGTTGTTTTGGTTTCAATGAGATTATAGGTGTGACATGAAAATCTCTTGGTTTGTCGTGGTTGCTAATTAGTATCCTTATTTTCGGCCAAAACGAGGTCACTCAAAGGTGTTACTCTATGTTCTTCTGGTTGTGTTTGGCAGGCTACTCACAGATTTGTTTAGTTTTTCTCCTTTCGCTGGATCTAGTTGTTTAAATAGATGGTGGCTTCAAAGGTTGTAGTTCTAACTTCTGAGATTCATGGCGGCAACGACTTTTGCGTTGCTGCTAATGTGCGTGATGGGATATTGGCCTGTGTGCAAGCTCCATTGGAACAGAACTATCAATACATTTTGGGGGAGCTAATTGAGCAATAATAATCATACTAAACTAAACTCAATTGTCAGACCAAGGTGGACCAGAAGGAAAAAGCAGGAATGAGAAAACAATCAAGGCAAAGGAACGAAGAAGTTAATCTGTTGAATGTCATTAAACAAACTAAAAGAGCAGAAGTATTTATACACGATGGGGCGCAATTAACAACTTAAAATGACAGAAGTTTGACAGTGTTCCTAAACTACTCCAAAATCATGATGTTCGCTAATAATTGTGACCAGAATTGGAGCTTTCTTCATCATGAAAGCGCTCAATCTTACCAACAGCATCCTGATTCTCGAATCAACAGAAGTACTTATACATGATGCAGCGCAATTAACGATTTCGAATGACAGATGTTTGATAATGTTCCTAAACTACAAAATCATGACGTTCGCTGATAATTATGACCGGAATTGGAGCATTCTTCATCATGAAAGTGCTCAATCTTGTCAACAGCATCCTGATTGTCACATAAATAGTGAAAAAATAATGATAATATTAGTAAAGAATCAAACAAGCAAGCTGTATAGAAAGAAGGGAACACATGTGGAGGCCAAAAGAGTTGTACCTCTGGAACAAGTCACAATCTCTTCTTCCCATCACCAAAGTCTTTATCTTGAGATTTTTAATCGCTTTGAGGAGTTCTGTTCTTTCATCTCCCCATACTATCTTGACCTTAATGGTTACCTATAAGAACATTGAAACCAGAAAGTGAAACAAGACAATAGGAGAAGATTAGTAAAAGCTCTTGAAATCATATGATGCACATTTCAGAATTACAAATGCACAAACTTAAATCATACCTCTTTTTGGTCAGCAAACTTGCGACACCCAACAAGATTAAGGTTTTTTATGTCTCTGTTCAATCCAAATGAATGGCTACTTCCTTTACATTTTAATTTTAAGAATTCTTTCAAAGGAATCAGAGCAGCTTCACCGGATGCGTCTCTTGTAATACCTTTAATATCCATAGGTGGATTAGACAAGACATGTACAATGTACATGATCCCGCCGTTGCTCACCAAATTTAGTAGTGCCCACTTAAGGCTTCTTGTGTTGGAGAAACTCATTAGAACACCTGTAACCATTGAGTTACTTCCACTGGTCCTATCAGTATTGTCATTGTCTGGAGAAACAAGAACAGCACCAGAAAGTTTTCTCCTAGGTGCTCTGAGATTAGCACATGCTCGCATAAAAAGTGGCACACTTAAGAGCAACCAAACGCTGGCGAAAAGTCTCCCCCATTTGTTTGAAAAGAAATGTCACCAAATCCCACTGTAGTTGTGGTAATACACACTAAATATATAGTATCACACCAACCTAGGTTCTTCTCAAAGATTTGTATACCACAAATGCCAATGACTAAGTCAATTAGAATCAATGATATTGAAAAAGCAGTTTTCATAATTCCCTTTCCCCTCTCTCTTAAACCCCTAAAATACCAAACTTCAAGTTTCATAACAAGAAAACTCACCAACAGATCTATTGCCCCCCAGAAGAAGCATGGACCTATGAAACTGTATGCAGCAACTAATAATTTCCCTCCATCTGTGGTTGGTTTAATGTCTCCATATCCTATGGAAGTCATTGTCACCACAGTGAAATAAAACACGTTTATTACTGATTCTCCATCATCTAAGGCGAACCAGCAAAGCAGCATCCCAATCACAAAATAAACACTTGACAAGAAAAGTAGTGTGGTAACCTGAAAAAATAAAATAAAAAAGACCATCACTCCAAAACTTATCAGAAGGAAGAAACAGGGGGGGGGGGGAAGATGATGGGTGACTGCAAATCAATTTGGCAAAAGCATTCAGATAAAAGGAAGCAACATGTAATCCATTCGTTTTTTAACTACTATTTCCCAACAGTAATTCATTAATTCCACATTAGCACATAAACCTGACGTGTTAACTACGAAGAATGCAGGAAAGATATGTTACAGCGTTAAAAATAATTCTGTATAGAGTCCAAGACTCCAAGTGAGTAACAAAACCAAGAAAACAAAAGGGTAATTACTTCAGCTATATATAGGAAACAGAAAACTAGGGGGAATTGAAGTACCTCTTGTTTTTCCATTGTGGGAGCAGAAGTCATTCAAAGCCAGGGGGAGAAGACCATTCAAAGCCAAGGGTTAAGAGACATTATCAGGAGTAATATGAGCACCTATGAGAAATCAGAAGAATGACAGGGTGTAAGCTGTAATTTCAGTTATAAGAAACTCCACAATTCAATTGCACATTTCAGTGTTACATTTCTTCTAAAAAAAATTGCACATTTCAGTAATCATTTACGCCACCAAATACTCATCAAGTGAACATTATGTTCATCATACAGTAATAACTCAGCTGTATCATTTACATGGCACAATTGCTCCACATAACACAATACGTAAGGTTTCACATAATCTTATTCAAGCACAATTAGTTTTTCTTGGTCTCAAGCTCTAAAGTAAACGTCTTAGCTGCCTAGTTTTTTGATTGTGTGATGCTTTAAACTCAATACTCACTTGTCCATTTACAGCAATTTAATTATAAAGTCCCGAACTCCATATACAAAGGAACTGAAGTTTCAGGGAGTAAATTCAATTTTACTAAACACCAAACATGCATGTCAGAACGATTTGAAACTCAGAAAGAAACAAAAAGGAACCCTAACTGGCTAACTAGAAGCCTAGAAGCCAAAGCAAATCAAGGTCGAACCTGTTTGCAGGAGATGTGCGAGTGGCTTTAAAATAGATGTACATAATCGGGTGCTCCTCCTCGGCCGGAGTACCACTAATTAAGCCAGAAAACAGTTGGTGACGGCGGGCAGGGCTATGTCAGGTGATGGGAATGGCGGTGGAGAAGAAAGAGAGCAAGAGAAACTCTACTACTTCTTCATGTTTGGATCCAGAGAGAGAGAAAAGAGAGAGATGAAGGCAGGCTGCTGTGAGTTTTGGACTACGTCACCTGCATTTGCTCACAAGGTTTTTGTGAGAGAGCACTCAGAGCAGCAGTGAGTGACTCACCGGGTGTATTGGTACTAAGCGCGCTTTTAGTTTGTCTCGTTTTCGGACCCAAAAAGATCGTTGCAGTTTTCCTTCTTTTGTCAAATCAATCTTTCATTACAATAAATGAAACTTTTTTAATTATTTATTTTGTACCACCATTTTGCCGAGGGGCTGCATATATAGCTTGTCTCTCATTTAAAAATAAAAAATAAAAAACAAAAAACAATATTGTTCAATATTGTCATTGGAAATTTTACTTTTACGGTCCTGAGATTTTAAAAAGTCGGTGTACTCTCTTAGTATTTTTGTTGTTGTTTTGATCAAATAAACTTCATGAGTTTCGGTACTTAAAACAATCCGAATATTCTCTAAAACTATACATCAGCAATGCCTATGATAGGCTTGAATGGAATTTTATTCACATCATGTTATTTCAGCTGGGTTTCTGTGCAGCTGGGTTTATTCACATGTCACCAGTTTTACCTATGGAATTTTGTATCAAGGCAAACCTACAAATACCATTGTTCCAACTAGAGGAATTAGACAAGGTGACCCCTTATCACCTTATCTATTTATCCGTGCAGAAGGACTATCAGCTCTGATACACCATATGCAGTTGATTTGATACACCATATGCAGTTTGAAAATGCCTCCCCCCCCCCCCCCCAAAGCTCCAACCCTCCTTTGCTGATGATAGCTTACTCTATGGAACTATCATTCTGGTGGGGAGTATGTTATTACAGGCTCTCAATAAACATACTTTCACTTTCCAGGGACTTTAGCTTTCCATAGTATTGAGAAGCGATCACCAGTTGATGTCATGATTAGGGTTTCAGATAGAACTTGTTCTCTTGCAATCCAATAAACAGTTTTCGCAGAGAAAAAAGCCTTTCTTTTCCGGGCTCCATATAAGTCTATCAGATGTGGCTTGTCTACTAAGAGGATGCAAAAAATCTTCAAAGCAATATGAGATGGAAAAGATGCATTTACCAGTGCAGGTTGCCATTCTCTTGTGTTGTCATTGATAAACTCATACACTTTTGCTAAGGTACATGTTGCAGGCCGGTTTTTGTATGATCTTGTTGGTGCCGATTTTAGCACCACTGGGTCAACGAGAGTTTCGTTGAATTCCAACGTGTAAAGTGGTGGAATTGTTATCTTGTAGTGGGCCTATCTTCTCCTTTCGTTGGTTTGACCATATGCATGGTTCTGGTCGTTTATCTCTAGTGGCCTCGTTTCAAACTTCCTTAGACTAATGTTGAGCCTTCACGCTCCACGTACTTGATGGGTTCACTTCTTCGACTCCTTTGGTGGACTTCCTTCGGCTGATGTTGTGCCTTCACTCTCCACTTGATGGTGGGCTTCATCGTTGACTCTTTTGGTGGACTTCCTCCACTCTTTTGGTGGACTTTCTTCGGCTGATGTTGGACTTTCACATACCACTTCGTGGTGGGCTTCCTCTCCTTGAAGGTGAGCTAGCTTCCTCTACTTAATTGGTGGACTTCCTCCACTCCTTTTGTGGACTTCATTTAGCTAATGTTGAGCCTTCATGCTCCACTTCGTGGTGGGATTAACCACTCCTTTGGTGGCTTCCTTCGATTGATATTGAGCCTTCAAGCTCCATGGGAATGACCTGTATATATGAATCGATAGATGGTTATTAGAGGACTAGCTTAAGGCCGGTCAAACACTCTCTGACGCTTAAGTCATTGAAGTGTTTGAACATTAAGTAGAGATTGGAGAAGAATGGAATGTGCTCAAGCAACATGATAGTGTGAAAGAATGTGAAGAGTGATCCTAGCAATAGAGTAAGAACTATGTATTTTGGCATAGGGTGATGGACTCCTAGCATGCCGAGAGAGAGAGAGAGAGAGATAATGTAGGCATAATTGGGGAAGAAGAGAGAAAAATGAAGTCTCTCCTTCAATCCTTCAAGGCTGATAGAGTTGGTGGAAGGTCAGGACACGTGTCGAGCATCTACGACATATTCTTTTTTGAATAACTCTCAGCCATGCTTAGGAGACATGTCTGGTGGCGACTACTGGACGTCCTAGAGATAGCTTGAGGGTTGAGACTCTTAGGCCTTGGAGGTCGAACTCGTGGCCTTGGAAGTTTAGGCTCTTGGTTAAGTCATGATATGTTCTAATCTTATCATGATAGCTAGAAGGTGAGGTAACCACTTGGTGATAGTCCAAGTTTCGTTGTGACATGCCAAGACGCTTGGTGATAGTCCAAGTTACTTGGTGACATGCCACTATTATTTACGTGTGAGGATTATTTCTATTTCTCGAATAAATATTTAAGTGCGTTGAAAGGTTAGTGTCTTATGTGTGTCTCTTTGACATTTCAACGCTTCCTACGCGGGGTTGAAAAGTCAAGTTTCGTTATCGAACCAAATTATGACATAAACAGATCTCTAGTGTGCTGATTGGCAGCCATTTATCACTCCATATACTAACACTTTTGCCATCTCTAATTTGCCACTGTAAACCAGCTTTGAGAACTTCTCTACCTTGCATGATGCTGCGCCAAGAGAAGGATGAGGCTTCTCCCAATTCAGCTTCAAGAAAAGAATAATGAGGAAAATATCTTGCCTTGTATGTTTGAGCAAAAAGAAAATGACGTTTAGAAAGTATGCGTCAACCTTGCTTAGCAAGCATTGTAAGATTGTACGCATATATATTTTTAAAACCCATTCCTCCTTCAGCTTTGGTAAGACACGTTCTTTCCCAACTCCTCCAATGGACTTTCTTTTTTCCATCTGTATTAGGGGTCGTCAATGGGCCGGGCTGCCCATTGACGAGTGGGCTCGGGTCGGTTGGGCCGGACCGGGCTTTCAAGGTAAAATGTATAATATCATGGCTGAGCCGGGCTGGGCACTAGAGAAAATTTTAAGCCTTAGGGCAGCCCATGGGCTGGGCTTTATAGGGCTTGACTGGGCCAGGCCGGGCCCAACTGACTAAGGAGGGCCAGGCTGGGCCTTTTCTCTAATTGTTTTCTTCTGCACCTCATCTTCATGTGACCTTGTCAGACTTCTGCTTTCTATCAAAACCAAAGCCAGATTTGAGATCTTTCATATTGAGAGACGAGAGATACAGAAGCATGATAGATGAGTGATAGAGAGATGAGATCTTACTCTTATCGTTGTTGAAGATGACGAAACCCGATGATCCGATTTTGGGATAGAAAACCACAAGAATCATACCAACATATACAGTAACAGAGTAGTATCATAGAAACACAGATCACAACGATGAGAGAAAAACTGATTCGATCCATCCGATCTCTGCGACTAACGACCTTCAATTCAATGATCTTGCCAAAGGGATCAAAGGCCACATGTGTGAAACTGAGAGATACACAAAAAATTGATCTCGTAGAGGCCATTGAAGAAAAAAAGAAAACTTGAAGAAAAGACATAAACCCAATCTTTGTGAGGTGAATGAGAAAAAGAGAGAGCACCATGTGACCATGTCTTTGCAATATAAGACAAGGAGGCATGTGCTGACAACTTTTAAGTATTTTTTTATTTGCAATATAAGTTTATGTGGTGGAGTCTATACCGTGGAGAGTCTTAGTATTTAGGTTTGCTGATTATTGATGGGTTGCACGGGCCGGGTCGGGCAGGCCTCTTCGTGCTTCATACAGGCTGGGCTTTGGGTCGGGTTTAGGCTTTAAACCCTCGGCTTTTACCCGGTCTCATACCCATAGGGCCGGTGACAAGACCCGCCCAAAGCACACAGGAAAAACAGGCAAGTCTTGCGGGATCCACTTTAAAAGAGATTATACCGAAATTTCGGCATAACCTCCTCTAAAGATGGACAACCTAACCTGTAATAAAACTAAGACACATTTTAAATATAACAACGAGTCACAACACATGGAGACTTCCACTCCACAACCCAAGTCACAACAACTAAAAGCAACCCAAACCAATATTCAACTACATTAAATGAACATGAAATGAACATCCAGAGTTCACTCTCTCTATTCGGTCGTAAACCTTAAAAAAGACACTTCAACTTAATTTACATAGTCCCATGGTCCTCAGAGCACTAAAGAAGAAAAATCAAATAACTACACATAGGTTAACAGGTAACCTACGATCACAAGGTGCAGCGGAAGATACTATGCCCCAACTCCTAGTGGAACCGAACAGGAACTCTGTAATCTGGGCATTTGAAAACAAAGAGCCCAGGGAAAAGCATTTGAAACGTTAGCGTGAGTGGACGAAAAATAAACCAATTAATAAGTATTTAAGAACAAACCAATACGAAATCTAATGTGATATGCTTTTCCATTTATATGAAAATTAAATAAAATTTCCATGCATGCAATTATTGTAAGCTCTTCACAAATTCACACTAGGAAAAGAAATATACAACTCTCATGTAGGAAGCTCCCAAAATAATGGACTAACCCCGCTAGTCAAATTAACAACTCAAATAAAGGAACCTATATGGTCATATAAGTGAGTCTCCCAGACTCGGTTGCCTCCTAGGCAAAGTACTCCCATACTCCCTGTATCTTCACATCGAGTTGACGGATAGGGCACAGGGCTTGCGTGATGCCGCCGGCAACATCACATCACCACTAGGGTGGAAAGGGCTTGCGTTACTCCATTTGAAACGTGGAAGTCACATCACCTCGAAAGGTGGAACGACATGCTATCATTGACATCATATAATCCAACAAATATGGCATAAGAAAGGAAAATATAAATTCATGTGAGTTTCCCCGAAACTCATATTAAAAGCTTAAGTATGATTCCCAACCGTACTCGGAAAATTCCAAGAGAAAGAAATAAATTAAATTTAATTTAGAGGAATGAACAACGCCAAAAGTCAACATATTTCAAAGAAATCTAGAGGAATCTCAAATTCTTGAATCATTAGGATTGATATAGCTTACATACCAAAACTTTTACCCAAGCTCAAATCCATAAGTTCAATAATGAAATTATGACCAATATGTCAATCTCCAACAAATTCATAACCAAATCCAAAAGCTGAAAATATAACTAGAGCTTGGAAAAATATATATAATGAACCACTTATAAAATCATGCATGCATTTTAATAAAAACCAAAATGTCCACTCACTATATAGGCGGCTAAGCCTGACGTCGGTCAGAGCCCTCCTCACGTGGTGTCTCTTCTCGTCCTGTACAAAATGAGATTTAAGGCCCGACACTAAAATCACACATTTATCAATTACAAAGAAAAACCATCCTAGCATTATTCTTACTCGCCCAAACTTTCCAAAATCTACTTATAGCTCTACTTTACCGCCAACTCCCTACAATCCAACAAGGAGCTCTAGTGTAAAATATAATGAACCAAACTAATGAGCCTCCTCAAATCCTCTCCTCCCAAAACTAATTCCAACACCATATTCCTAATTCCGAGCAACCATCACCAATAATCACATATACTAAACCAACATTAATCTCTTCTAGAAATCATCCAACATTCCTCAAACCACCACCAAAATCGGCAGCAGCCACCGGCAGTGGCAGTCAACCGCCGGCAGTGGCGGTCAACCACCACCACCATATCAACTTCAACCAAAATTTAACAAGGCATACACCAATCTCTTCCTCTCAACAAGCTCAACAACAATTATGACTAACACAAAACCCACAAATCAAAGGTTTTGCCGGAAAATACCTCACAAGCTCAAGAACACAAAAACTCTGATTTGCTCTTAACTTCGAATCGATCTTCCTCTGTTGGATGGATGAAAGGCCAATAGAAGAGCTTCAAAACCCCTCAAAGATCTCTCGGATCGGTGACCGGAGAAGGAAGTTTCGGCTTAACAAACCAACGGCCTTGACAACGCTAACGTGCGGCCGGCTACCACCCCAGGAATGACGAGCGGTGTCCCAGCTGCCGAACGGGACTGGTGCGGCAACCAGGCGTGGTCGGACGGCGGCGTTCCGTCAAGGATAGTCGGACGGGTTCGGGGGGTCGGGGAGAGAGAAAGGTGAGGGGTGGTTTTCTGTTTTTCTTTCTTCTCCCGAAAATATAAAGTTTCCCCACTTAAAACACTAGCCCAAACATGGAACTGCTATTATTTTAGCTACCCTTCGTTTATAAATTCAACCAAACCACCTCTAACCAAAAATAGCAACACAACTCCCAAATTGATTTTCCACCATTAAAAAAGAAACCACAGCATAAAAAGTAATATTAAGTTCGGGGTGTATCAGCCGGGCTTGAACTGGGCTTTGCGACGAGGCTTTAAAGCCCGAAGGCCGAATGATGACACCTAATCTGTATCACCCCAGAAAAATGATGCACATAACTGATGAATATCATCACATAGCCCTTTAGGTAATAGATAGCAGTTCATAGCATACATTGGAACTGTACGTTTGAGCTACAACCTTGATCAAAATTTCTTTACCTTCAAATGAGAGAATTTTTGTTTTCCAGTTGTAAGTTTCTTTGAAACTTTCTCTTTGATATACTCAAACCTAGCCGTCTTGAACTTTCCAACATGGAGAGGAAGGCCCAAATATTTGTCATGCTCATCTATTAACTGCACCTTCAAAATACTGGCAAGATTCACCTTTGATTTTGTGCTCATATTTTTGCTAAAAACAACACTGCTTTTCTGATAGTTAATCTTCTAACCTGATGCAGTTCATACAACGAGAGAATTGTACGAAAGTTTTGACACTCGATTTCAATTGATGTTGAAGGGTTATGAAGGTGATCTAAAATTCGTACTGTGTAACTCAACTCCTGATCGAGGACACAAGTCATTTATTCTCTAAGTGTCCCATTGCCTCTACCATTCTATGTGCTGCTCCTTTCAACTTACTATTGGAATTTTGATGTGATATTTCAAAATACAAAAATTATTTATTGAGTTTAATTGTAGTCAATTAATTGGTGCTTTCATTTCCAACATAACCTTCATTCCATAAATACACCCCTTAGAATTGTAACACATATTAACTTTCTTTTGTCCGTTAGAAAGACTAAACTTATGATATTCATGCAATTATTTTCTATTTGTCAGTTGTTCTCATCATTACATGATTTGATCGGATATTGTCAGTTACAAGCCTTTATTGTGTCATGATTCTTTCATCTCATACACTACTATATAAACCCTCCTTATCAAGTTCCTCAAAATAGACACAACAAATATTCATCATATTCTCTATTCTCTTTTCTCCCTAATCATTCCTTTTATGAGTCCGACTATATTCTGAAGTATGCCAAAGGAAATTATCAAGCGGTTCTATGATCTAAGTATTGCGAGTGTACGCTTACGAGGATCAACGATTGTTGTACCCTGGAGGGTAGGGCGCCATAAACCTGTTACACTGAGACATTGTCTCCGAGGGGCGAAATCTACTCTTAAGGGCATTGTTTACACGCCTCAACCTTAAACATTTTCCTGAACAAGTGTTTGACGCAGGCTTCATAATCAAAGATAAGTATTTATATTTTGTTATTTTATTGTTATTTTGGCATCATTATAAGTATTATCATTTGTTAATAATTTTGAGTATTTATGTGATTTTGTATATGACAAAATCTGGTGACGTTATTAACATCCATCGACCAAAGTTTCCAACACTTACAAGCGACTATGTTCACTATAGGAAATATCGTCTTAGCCGACGGAAAAAAAAAAAAATTTCGTCAACTAAGTTCGTCTTCGTTGACGGAAACAAAACTGTCGTATCAGACACCATAACCGTCGTCTAAGATCGATTTAGACGACGGAAAATGACTGTCGAGGATGTCCGTCGACTAAGATATTCCTATCTGACGAAACATAATTCGTCATCTAAGTTCTGTCGACTTAGTAAATCCTAGGCGACAAATATTTTTCGTCGGTAATTTTTCGTCGGCTTAGTAAATCTTAGGCGACGAAAACTAACTGTCGACACCCTCCGTCAACTAAGATCTTCCTAGGTGACGACACGTTTCCGTCGGTAAGGTTAGTCTTGTGCGACGAACAATTTTCCGTCGGCTTAGTGAGTCATGAGTGACGAACCCTGTGTCGTCGGCTAAGTCATTCTTGGGCGACGAATATGTCTTTCTTAGCCGACGCTTTGTTCCGTCGACTAAGAAATGACATTATTGCCTGACACAACACAAAAAAAATTATATTTCTTTGCCGACGCTTTCTGTTTTAGGCGACGGAAAATTCCGTCGGCTAAGTAAACACATAATTAATTTATACAACTTTTGCCCAGAAGAGAACGAATAAATCTAGTTTTGGAAGTTTTTCTTCATGAATTTGATCGATCTTCAATAGCTGCTTTTCTCCTAATTGATATGTAACTACTTTAATTCATCTACTTTCTTCATTTAGGCATATTTTCCGGTGAACTTTCCGGCGACTTTGTCGGTCCAATTTTGATGGAATGTTGATGTATGATTAATAATTATGTGAATAATATGTTTATCAAATTTTCATTTTCATGCAAATCATTTGTGTATTCGTTTGCATGTGTATGATAAAAAATAAAATGATGAATCATGTGATTAAGAATTATAATATTCTTATACATTCATCAATATACCCTTAGAAATCCCGTTCGAGAACCTGACGTGTCGCGTAACCGAGGTCAAACAACTTCAATTTAATTACCCTGCGATCGTAGTAATATGGACAAGTATGGATCGTTCTAGCCGGGGAAACCAAAGGGCGATCGAAAGAAGAGAAACCAAACAACTTATAAACAAGTATTCACATATATACATCGAAATATTGGGGGTTTAAGATTGATTAATTCTAACGAATAACCTACTGAAAATTAAACCTAAGATTATTATATACAAGTGATCAACATACTCATGCAACACGTAACACGAAAAACCATCTAAAATACAAAACAACTTCATGCAAGGCCGGGCAGCAACGTTCAAATTGTCCTTGACTCTAACCAATTCCGATTCTAATTAGAGCCTTCGCGGTTATCTAACTGTTAAGACTCCTCAGGTATTTAGAACCATCTTTGCGCTTGATCCTAAACATGAATGCTAACTCATTTAAAAACACGTTGCGTAGAGATTAAATAAGCAAACACTTTAACACATGAATCAATCGGAAACATGATCTAAGGCATGGCGTCACTCATCCTATTAGCATGCAAATTATCAGAATTAAATCCGCCCTAATTTAATAACAAAGACCAAGACAACTTTGCGTATGAATCGATCCAAAATTATTATGGTAGATGAAACCGCACCTTAAGGACAACCATGGCCAAGACAGCCTCAAGGATTGATTTAGATGCACGAATTCATGACAATTAATCAATTAGAAATCAAAAACACATAAGAACATGCTACTGCCCCAAAACCTAAATCATGAAATCATCATATATTCAAGAAGTTACAAATCAAATCATAGAATAATCAAAGATCACACAGAAATCCGAAAACCATGTTTGATAAATAAAACCAAAATCAAAAAGTATATTACAATAGAGTTCGAAACTAAACAGAAAATAATACAAGAAGCCATGAGAAAATCACACTTTTACAACCTTTGAAGATTCGGCAAGTGTGGGGAAAATCGGTGGAAGGATGTAGTGATTCTTGTGGTTTATGGTGGATGGATCGGCTAAGTAATTTTCTGTATAGGGTTTGGTAGAATTTCGGCTATGTAATTGCAAGAGTAGTGATGATCTTTTTGTCCTTGAAGTCGTGCTTTATATAGAGGAAAAACCCTAGAGAAGTCGGCCACAAAGCCTAAACCAAGTTGGTTTAGGATTCCTAGTTCTTCTCAATTTCGGCAGAATGACCTCCGTCTAATGATTACGTCATAACTCCCTCTAGAAAACAGATATTGAGGTGATTCCAATTGATTTGGAAACTAGGCTCCTGTAGCTTTCTATCCATATTTAGCACGTTTTCTGATTCATTGTGAGCTGTCCTGGAGAGTCCGTTGAAGTTGACAGACATGCACAGGAATTCTCCCGATTTAATTCGGATTTTCAAAGCTTGGATATTCTTGAAATTCTGCCGAATTTAGATCTTCTTCTCCATATTGGACTTGGTTTGGACCTCTCCTTCATGGACTAGGCTTCGTGGATCAGCTGCTTTGCTTCCCTAGGTCCATCAAGAACACTCCTCTCGGCACTCTTCTACATGTCACCTAAGTATCAGAGAAGTTAAATCAATTTGTGACAATGTAAAAGCTTTATAGAATCATAAGAACATCTCTAAGACTCCACAAATCAGCTTTTGACAATTTTCTATATCAATCATCTATGTTTAACACGTTTTACGCATAACTCTACCAAAAACTTTCGACTCTACATTATGACTCTATTCTACAACAATAAGAGATAATCAAAGTACAAATGGAGGTAATAACATATTAAGAATGTCGCATTTTATGCTCCTATCAGAACCATTATGTTATGACTGTGTCTAACAAAATGGTTTTCGAATTGTCCCATATTTGGACAGTTTGGGAGCATATGACATTGAGATTCCGTTTGTTGTTGGTGCGTTTCGTTTTCGGTTGTGGGTATATATATTTCGACAGAATCTTCCTTTATTGTTCCTCGAGTGCATACTAGATATAGATATTCGTACACTTGGGGAACTGTAGGGAAATGCTGCCGAAATTTTCTCACATATGCGAATTCAAAACGCTCCAACAACAAACGAAATCACAATGTCATGTGCTCTCAAACGGGATTAGGGCTCTAACCAGAGATATAAGGTAAAGATTAAGCAATATGAACAACGTACATTAATAGATCTAGATCAGAATCTCTTAGTCAATAGATAGAGATCGGGCTTTAGTTTGCTCTTCAATTCCTTCTCGGTTTGATTCTCTTTAATTTTCTGTATTACTTGATACAACACATCCCTTCCTTGATTTTCTTCCAGCTTGGATGTTTGTTTTACTCTTTTCCAGGTCTTTTCTTTACTCTGGAATGCTTCCAGTTTTTTTTATGCTCATATATGTTCAAGTGTGGAAAATTATTGGGGGTTAGTAATTTTTCTTACCAGAGCAACCAAAGTTTCTGGATGATTGTTATTACTTAGATACATTTCAAGCATCCTCTAATGACATAATGGGGTAGTAAACTCTCAAGTATGGAAAATTATTGGGGGTCAGTAATTTTCCTGAACAGAGCAACCAAAGTTTACTGACCCCCAATAACCACTCTGTAACAAAAAAAAACTGAAACTGACAACTAAAGATAACTGAAACTGGCAGAAAAATCAACGGAATAAACCAACAAGCATCCTCTAATGACATAATGGGTTAGTAAACTCTCAAGTATGGAAAATTATTGGGGGTCAGTAATTTTCCTGAACAGAGCAACCAAAGTTTACTGACCCCCAATAACCACCCTGTAACAAAAAAAAACTGAAACTAACAACCAAAGATAACAGAAACTGACAAAAAGATCAAAGAAATAGACCAAAATAAAAGAACAAGTTCTGGCACTGAAATTCAAGATAATTCATATGTTCTTGCAACACTACCAAAATACTACATATTTTCACATTTTTCAAGATCCTACATCTAAAGTGGCACTAATCTTTTTTCTTTATTGATGTCCATGAACTTTAGTAGCATCTTCTTCCTCATTTCATTATCACCATCTTCTGTCGGTTTTTTCCCATGACATAGGCTCTCTAAAAAGTGTAGCAAAAAAGGTCCACAGTCTGACCTGCAATGTATTAAGAAACAGTGTTACTAAATTTTTGACCCCAATAAAACAGACAAGTAATTTCGACCCCAATAAAACAGTTTAAATGAAGTTTAAAGATACTTACGATGTTTTCTTTTGCTGCGAGCAGGATAAGACATCAATCAGCTGGTATCTTGCTTGATAAACATTTTGGTCCAGCATCCATCTTCTTGTTCTTTTCTCTTCAGCACTCATCATCGAGTAACCGTCAACCTCTATTCCTTGGCTGTCCTGCTCGCCATAGTTTTCCCTCCATTCCTCAGGGTCCAAGTCTTGGCTGAGAGGAAATATGGTGGAATCATATACG
Organism: Fragaria iinumae; assembly: GCA_009720345.1. Taxonomy (NCBI): domain Eukaryota; kingdom Viridiplantae; phylum Streptophyta; class Magnoliopsida; order Rosales; family Rosaceae; genus Fragaria; species Fragaria iinumae. Next base: position 14,014,479 of record CM019117.1, on the reverse strand, counting down.
CGTTTGTCGAACACCATAATGTGCTTCACCTGGTGGTTCCAACACACAAGTAAATTACAACTCAAACAAACTAAGAGAACAAGCAACAAACAAAATCCAGGAGAAGTTTACTGCCCCCCAGTAAACTTCTTACCCTAATAAATCAGTTACAACTCACCACTCCTATTGCATTCTGAAAGTGGATGTTGGTGTCGGCAAAGTAATCTTTCCTTGGCGGTAGCATTGATTTCAGGTGATAGAAGTATCGATCTTTGTTGTTAATCACGACCAAGGTATAGTGGTGGCTAACCCCGTGATGTACCAGAATGAAAACCAGGTCCTTACTGAAGATGGACCACAGAGGATTAATAATGGAAAGCTCTATATCCAATTCATTACATTTGAATTCCCCCATTTTTCCTCCTCCAGCAAGGTACTCCTTCAATTTTTGTTCATGTACCATCGCCACGCGCTGTATTTATAAAAGCAAGTAGTAAGATTGTGTTAACTGAAAAAAGTAACGGAGGAGACCGCGGTGCAGCGGCACACTGCTATTTCAGGTTAGACTACTTATCGCTGCCTCTATGTCTAGGAATCCGACCGAGACCTTCTTCTTTTCCACTTCCTCTTTCAACATTTGGAGGTACACCCTGATTGTCTGCATGTACAACATAAGTCACAAATTACAATAAAGAATACATCTTAGGTTACTCAAACATCAACTTTATTGGGGTTAGTAAGACCAGTAATTTTTTCTCACATTAGATGTAATCTCTTCTTCTTGAATTATTATCTTCAAGTCGTCTTTGGTAATGTCAATGATACCATCACAACACTCCCACTACCGGAAACTGTGCAGACACAAATAAGTCATAAGCAAGTCAAACCAGGGAACTAATTGTAATGTTATATATAAACTAGGGAAGAATAATCTTACTTATCATTATTGTCCTTGTTCAAATTAAACCAGTTCTTATAGTGATTTGCCACCTTTTCATCCAAGAGCTTTCATGTATTAGTGTTACAGTTCACTCCATCAATAACAATACCATTTTTGACTTTCTGCTTCTCCTTCTTTATTATTTTTACTGGCTTTAGCCCTTCAGGGGTGTCATACTCCCATTATTCTTCTTTCCTCTTTTCTGCCCCACGCTTGTACAGCTTGTCATTTCTTTCAATGGAATGCGTCTCCACAGTTAATTTTGTTTTCTTGACATATTTCTTAAGCCCTTCTGCTTGCTGTCCTTTATTCTTCAAGCTGGTTTCTTCATTTTTTTTTTCCGGCCATTTGCACAGTTTGAGCAACAAGTTTGTCTAGTTTAGACAGGTCGACATCGGTCATCACATGTTCATCGTCTTCCGGAAATATCTTTTGCAACGGAACTGGTTCTGCTTGTTCAAAAAACTACACAAAAGAAAACACACATGTTATCCTAAAAAAAAAAATGAAGAAAATACAATATTTATTAGGGATCAGTATACTGATTTCTACTCTTACCTCTTCAGTTCTTGGTTGCTCCTCTCTGCAGCTATGATCTTACATGTTGCCTCTACAGTTATATTCTTCCTCTTCAACCAGCTTTAACCTATCCTCCTCCTCCTCCTTCTCCTCAGTTACACATATTATCTGCTTTGTCTGAGCATGTTTTGCCGCCTTGTGTAACTGTATCTTGAGAGCCTTGATTTGATTTTTGTCTGCCTTCCTTTCTTTCTCTAGCTCAATGATTTGGTTGTCCGCTTTCTTTAACTTGCCAAGCAATTCAGTGTTTTTCTTCACCAGTTCTTCATTTGCTTTAGCAAGTTCTGTCAGCTTCTTCTTTATATCTTCCATCAACAGCTCTTGTACACGTTATAACAACGACATCGTTACTGTTAAACAATTATATCCAAATAAACAAGTTTACTGCCCCTGAGTAAACTTCTACTGGGGCAGTAAACAACAATACATTATCTCCCTTTCAATTTCATGTCAATTACACACAACATATACCCTAATAAACAACTTTATTGCCCCTAGTAAACCTAGTAGAAGTTTACTGTCCCCTAGTAAACCTAGTAGAAGTTTACTAGGGGACAGTAAACTTCTACTGACAGTAAACTTCTACTGGGGGTCAGTAAACTTGCAATTCAGTATCTCCCTTTTAATTTCATGGTCACAACACACAACAGATACCCTCATAAACAACTTTTAGCCCTATAGTAAACCTAGTAGAAGTTACTGCCCCCCAGTAAACTTCTATTGAGGGTCAAAAAAACTTGCAATTCAGTATCTCCTTTTCAATTTCATGGCCACAACACACAACAGATACCCTAATAAACAACTTTTAGCCCCCTAATAAACCCAGTAGTAGTATACTGCCCCCCCCAGTAAACTTCTACTGGGGGTAAAAAAAAACTTGCAATTCAGTATCTCCCTTTCAATTTCATGGCCACAACACACAACAGATACCCTAATAAACAGCTTTTTGCCTCCTAGTAAACCCAGTTGAAGTTTACTGCCCCTAGTAAACTTCTACTACGAGTCAGTAAACTTGCAATTTAGTATCTCCCTTTCAATTTCATGGCCACAACACACAACAGATACCATAATAAACAACTTTTAGCCCCCTAGTAAACTCAGTATAAGTTTACTGCCACCTAGTAAACTTCTACTGGGGGTCAGTAAACTTGCAATTCAAGTTCCATTTTCATCGCCAATAGTTTTACTAAGTGTTAATAACCATTCAAACTTACCCATTCATTGAAGCTTGGTGTTCCATTCTCATCTTGCTGCCGCTCATCATTGCCAGAACTCGTTTCCTCCTCATCCATCCATGGACCTTCTATTATGAGTTCATGTTTTTACATTTATAAGACACAAATCAGTTTAATTTAGTTTTTCGAAAAACAAAAAATACAATGCAATAGTTTTATTAAAAAAAAATATTATTATTACCTCTAGCGATTCAGGTCTTTTCAAATACTCATTTTCTTTGATGATCTCTTGTATTCACCATCTTATAAATCTGGGAGTCTCCTTCTCTTTCCCGAGAATCGGCGTCTTTATTTTTGTTTTCTCAAGGAACCAGTATAGAACCAGAAGGAGGCATCCGTTCAAAACTTTTGGCTCCCCCTTTACGTGCTTGTGAAGTCCTTGGTGCAAGAATTCTAATACCTTATGTGACCAGTTGTATTTGTCGATGCCTTCAAGGTCTTCACACTTAAGTATCAGTTTTCATTCAATGTGGTTCCCGCTTCTGCTGAAAAATAAAGCTGACATAAGGTACATTATAACCAAAGAGGCTATCTTCCTTGGATCCCCTTTCTTCTTCTGAATCTTCCTCAGCTCTTCCATTAATGTGTCATCAATAACCTTTCTGGTGATCGTTCTTCTTGTTTGCTTTCCAAAGATAGCAGAATCTGCGCTTTTCTTCTTGCCCTTGCAGTATTTCTGTTCTATTGTGATATCCACATCCGAGCCTTCTGTTTTGGCCACGATCCTCAGTTTGGGATTGAAGAGGTATTTAGCGGTACCAAAAGTAAACTAATGGTGCGGATGCGGGCGTGCCACCTCGCGGACGAGGAAAGTGATGTGGGATGCGTCGGTTCTTGACTTCTTGAACAAGCGGCGGGTTTCCGGTGCCACCTCGCGGACGAGGAATTACAAGCACAGGGCGATTCAATACTCACGGTGTCGCGAGCGGAGCAACCAAGGAGGGATCAGGGGTGATCGGAGTAGAGTCCGAAAGGGCTATGAGAAACCTAGGCGGCGGCGCACTTAGGGTTAGGGTTTTCGAGGAGCTCGAAAAGGTTCAACTATGTTGAAAGTTTGTTTGTATTGTTGTTTGAGTTTTTTTTTTTGAGAGTCCATTCTGTAAGTCTTCGAGCCCCTTTATATAGTAGCTTGCCTTCGACCCGAAGAAAGATATTCATAGTCTAATTCGGACTCTGAAACCTAACACCACAAGGACACTTCTTCATTCGTTTATCCCAATCATCTGCATGAAACGTGTCCAACCGCGTGGTTCACGGCCTCCGCGCTGCCCAACTATGCAGACTCAAATTAGGAAAGTCCTTATCCCGCGAGGTGTCACAGTCCTTGTGGAAAACTATCTCGCGCGGGCCGCGGACTCAAACCAACCCGCGAGCTCCTGAAGCTTGACTCCATCTCGCGCGTCCCTGAAGCTTGTTTCCATCTTGCGCGCCCCTGAAGCTCGCGAGACTTAAAAGGCTTTATATTAAATGGGCCACAGGTATTGGCCCAAATGTTATCTACTAGGGTTATGCAGTCTTGGACCAAAATATCTACTAGGCTCAAACATTGCCCCCTAGGCCTTGAGCTTTGGATTATCCAAAAGGTCTAAGCGAAAAGGCCTTATAGAGCACGTTACAAAAATTTAAAATTTGAAAGGTCCTGATGTATCGGCGTCATCGCGTCCCTTGATTGAAAAGACGTTACGGTTCGTCTCTTTAAAAACACGAAGCGGGTCCCAACATTTCGTCACCCTATCCATTGCTTTTCCCTTCTGCCAACACAAACCTTCGTTGCCGTCACCACTCTACCCAGAAAACATGCCTCCCAAACCAATCGTCCGAGATCCGAACCTTAACATTATGGCGGCGATTGGCTGGTCTACCGATTTCGGTCGGCTTTTGTCCGTGAACCCCCCCCCTAAGGAGTACCCATCTATTTACTTGAGAATGGGGAAGCCCTACTCGACCCGACTCCTTCTCAACCTTTCTCTGCCGCTGACCTCAACTCATACACTGACCCCGTGCGGCGCCCAATCTTTGCTCACCGTCGTGAACCTGGCGACTTCGCGACCTGGGCTCAGCAAGCTCGCTCTCATGTCAACATCCGAGTGGGAGAATGGCCGAACACCACCGGCAAAGAGCGAGCGTGGTATGAGGCTCACCTCCAGATCGATAGGCCGATCTGGGAGGCGGCGGGCATAGCTGAGAATATCGCCTTGAGCTTTTCGCTGCTTTCCTCTACTGACAGGGCGCCGATCGCTGCAGCAACATGTCTATGGAATAGCGCCACCAACACCTTCGACTTTCCTTTTGGGCAGATGAGTGTCTCTCTGCTGGATATTCTTGCTATGACGGGGGTACCGATCCACGCGAAGCCATACGTGCCAGGTGATTTTGTGACAACTGAGTTCACCTACACCTGCAACCTAGGAGCACGTTGTGCCCTGAAGGCCTCATTCCCAATCTGGAGGAAATATTTTATCCAGCATGCAGAGCGGCACGAAGGAGGTATTGCTTTCCTTGAGTACTGGCTAAATAAATTTATTTTCTGTGGTAGCGCTCACAAGCCTACGGACAAGTGGACGAAACTAGCCGAAGCACTCTACAATGGAATTGAGGTTGGACTAGGGCAGCCCGTATTGGGTGCACTCTATCGGGCCCTGCACACACTCTCCTTGAAGCCTTTCCATTTGCCGGCCGGCCCGCTTTGGATCATGGACCTATGGCTACAGCTATATTTCCCTCTCTTCAGACGTTCCCCTCTAGCCTTTCTACCAGAGGACCAACTGCTTGGGTTTGCGGTATGCAAGAGTCCGGCGAACCGCACTCCTTTGTCCTTCTTCGCCAGCCTATCCATCCTTTACAACCAATTGAAGCTCCCCCCACCATAAACATGATGGTTAGTCGGCACCATCCTGAAGTACTAGGGGAAGGCTTCTTTCCTCGTCCTGACTCCGGATCCGATGCCAAGACGAGTTTTATAAGGGCGGTTTCATGCTGCGATCTTCAACTTGCTAAGGAGGACCAAGGTTTTGAGGTGTACGCTCCCAATCATTTCGCCAGACAGCTTGGTTTTATCCAAGGGGTTCCTTATCCACTCCTTCATTCAGTGAACAAGTATACATTCTAGCGCAAGATCGGCGAGGCGGACCGAGTCACCCCGCAGGCGAACATTTTCCTGCTCACTCCGGGCCTGCTTAAGATTGAGCCTGCCTTAGGTGTCGACCCCGCATACCTCTCCTGGTGGCGCTCCCTCTGTGATAATCATTGGGAGTATGCAGATGATGACATCTTTGCCGCCATCTTCTCTCCCCTGCACGACACATTGGGGAATTGGACCGCGCCATCCTTGACGCCCCGCATGGACAAGCAAGGACATCACAAAGAGCAGCAACGAGGCCCAGGCTAGCAGTGCCCCCTGACGCCCAAGTGCCTCGCTGGCCAGCTGGAATCGTCATCAGGGAACGCGATTCCGCTCCTGCGGTATGTCAATGACTTTGTCATTTTTCAACACTTTTGACTATTTCATGCGAAGTGACTTCCTTTCTAATTTGTTTATCCCTCTTTCACAGACTGTACCTCGCCTTAGATCCTCCAGGAGACTTGCAGCTGCAATAGACAAAAGGAAAGCTACTGCGCAAAAGGAGCCCGCAGCGCACCCCGAAGATGAGCCTGTCCCGACCATCCCTCAATCAACAGGTGGCGAGAGCTCACGCAAGCGTCCTGCTAATGATGAAGAGGAAATTGTGGAAGACTTGCGCTATCAGCAAGAGCACGGCTTGGTAAATCCCTTTTTCTCTTGTAACCAATTTATCTAAGTCAGCAATGACTTGCTAACTCTCCATTTGTAGGTTCGTCGCCGCCGTACTTGTCCCCACTTCGACAACGCTAAAGGGGAAGCAAGTATAACTGAGACCCCTGTTCCGGAGGTGATTGTGGTTGAAGAGACATGTGCTATACCTGAGGATATTGAAGAGCAACCTCCTTCACCAACCGGCGCGCCGGACGACTTTGGCTTGATGTTGGTGTCCTCTCTTGGTCCTATTCAAGACCAAGGGCTCGGCCATCCAGTCCCAACTCCAAACTTCGCTGCCGCTGCAATTCCGCCAGAGGAGACTCAACCAGAGGTGATGCCTTCCCCACCGAGGCTGGAGCCGGTCATTCAAGCGCTTGAAGAATAAGAGGTGTTAATAGTATCTGCTGCCCTGCCAACTGTCTCGGAGGTTGAACCGGTCACTCCTTCTCCGGTGAAGCCGACCACTGGAACAACTGCCTCTCTGGCCACCCGGACTGCCCGTCTCCGAGCTCGGGTAACTCCACCTGCTGATCCAGAACCGGTTCGTCTGGCCCGAGGCTTTCTTCATGGCCTAATAAGACAAGGTCCCGACATGAATGTGTTTGAGTTGGTGCGACGCGCTCGTGAGACTCATGGTGCCTTGGTCCGCCACCTCACCTGCAGCAACCCTGCACTGGACCATTCCTTAGAGTTGATCAATGTGGTCGAGCTGCAAGCCCGTCACGTCAATGATGCGGAGGCCCAGTCAACTGCGCAGAAGAGAGTCCGCTAGGCCTTAGACAACCAAATGGTGGCTCTTTTGAACCAGCTTGAAGATATGGAGGTTCCTGAGACAACCTCAGAAAACCCCTGTACCTTTTATGCTAGGCAAGTGGAGTCTTTAGAAGCTTAGATAGCGGAGCTGCAGGTTCAGCTTGCTCAAGCTCGCCATAACCTCGCGCAGGATGAAGTTGTCGAGGCGCGCGTACAAGCCGCAGAGGAAACTCAAGAGGCTCTAGACTCAGCCACTGCTGCTGCGGACGAAGCCCAAGCCCAGTCGGATGTTGAGGAGTTGGCCTTAGAAGGCCTTCTCCTAGACTTCATTTTCCTTTTTTGTTGCCCCCCATGTATGAACCTTTGCATTAGGTATACTATTTAAGTACTTATTGCTCATTAACTCTGTCCCGCGCTTGCTGAATCTTTCGTATTTCCAACAATAAATGCCTCGGTTCAGAACAAGTCTTCCATTGAGATTGGGTAAAGATCTTTACGTGACTGTTTGCTTGGAAAGGAGGAAGTCACTATAGATTCATGCATTCACCTTATCTCTAAAGCCCATATCTCGGAGCAAAGCTCTGCATGCAGGACACATGTCAAAGGGAGTCAGTCCCTTCTTTCTATAAGAGAATCCGCTGGCCGGGTTTGGAACATCGATCAAGTCTTTCTGCCCCCTCGCTATGGCTCCTTCTTCCTTTCTGTTCATCCTTATGTCCATGCTTAAAGCGAAACTACCATTTCTCCTGCTCATCGTTTGCTCTGATGAGTTTCGAAATCTACTCTTAAGCCAAAGGTGGGTTTCAAAATCTACTCTTAGGCCAAGCCTCCGTCTGGAAGAACAAATAGTTTGGGTACCTTCTGCCCTGCGCCTGCTGTTTTGTCCACGCGTGAGGTTTTTGAGGCCCTTCACCCATTCGTGCTTCTGGAGCTTACCAATGTCCTTGAAGCACCCTCTGAAGCTTGGCTGGTAGCATGAGGAACCCCGTTCCAGTGGACCTCTAGCCTCCCAGTGCGTCGTCTCTTGTTCGTTCTTCGTTCCCATAACATGTTTAGGTCTAGGTTTCTAATATCCCCAGATCTACGCTTATAGGCATGGTAGATCTATGCGTTTAAGCGTAGAGTAGTCAGATTCCATTATTTTGCTGATGTGTTTGCTTCGGCCGCAAAGCTGCTTATAAAACCTGTATCAAAGTACTAGAAGGGAAAAATATGTGATTTTCTTTATTTAGGGCGTCTGGAATAGGCCTCAATCTTGTACTTGTCTTTTGTTTAGACTTCGCACGTTTATACGGAAAATAAAGAGAGAAAAGAAGGGATTAGCATGACTAATTTGCATGTAAAACTTTATTTAGGGCCTCTGGAATATGCCGCAATCCTGTACTGGTCTGTTGGTTAGACTTTGTACGTTTCCAAAGAAATGATCTAATTACATGCTTCTCTCTCGGGTTGCCCCCTAGTGTGAGGCGATGGAGCGTTAGCGCGATGACACGTAGCACTATTAACAGTGGTCGCGGGACCAGGAGGAGGTTGAAGATCCTCGCGCTCCCAAACACCAGCAATATGACATTTTAAGAAACGACCATTAATAGGATTGTGGTGGATAGTGCCGTCCAGGTCGCGCAAGTGGTATGCCCCCTTGGGTAAGATACGATGAATGATAAAGGGTCCTTCCCACCGAGCGGACCACTTGCCCCGGCCCTTGGTTTTCTCCCCAAGTGGTAGCACAGCGCGCCATACTGTTTGGCCCTCTGTATAACTCCGACCTCTGGTGATTTTATCATACGACCACGCAATGCGCTGCTTCTCGAGGATGAGATTGTTGAAAGCAGTGATACGGTGTTCGTCGAGGTTTTCGAGCTCCTGCCACATTGCCTGAACGTAATTGTCACCAAGTAATTGGTGTTGTTCCTGGACGCGAAGCAAAGCGACGTGAATCTCAAGGGGTAGGACGACGTCATGACCAAACATGAGAGCATATGGGGTGGTATCTGTCGGACCGCGCTTGGAAGTGCGGTAGGCCCACAAAGTATGGTAAAGCTCTAGATGCCAGACGCGGGGGTTTATTTCTAGCATCTTGCACAAGATACTGAGGATAACCTTATTGCTCGCCTCCGCCTGGCCATTGGACTGTGCATAATAAGGGGACGAATGCAGGAGCTTGATACCATAGCCGGTGAGGAACATAAACACAGAATCGGCCATGAAAGCTGCCCCCGGTCCGTCACGATGCACTCCGGAAGACCAAAGCGGGAGATAATGTTGCAGAAGATAAAGTTGCGGACTAAAGTCGCTGAGGCGACTTTGAGTGGTTCGACTTCAACCCACTTGGTAAAGAAATCGGTGGCCATGATAATGAACTTGTGCTTCTCGGAGGAATGGGGGTGAATAATGCCGACGAAGTCTATCGCCCATCCTCGACCTGGCCATGGTTTAATAATCGGCTGCAACGGAATGTTGGGGATGTGTTGCACTGGTCCGTGAGCCTGGCAATCCTGACAACCTTTGGAGAAAACGATACAGTCCTTGAGAATGGTAGGCCAGTAATAGTCGTGGCGGCGGATTAACCACCGCATTTTGGGCCCTGCCTGGTGAGAACCACAAACCCCGCTATGAACCTTGCGCATAAGCCGCTTAGCCTCGTTGCCATATATGCAGCGGAAGTCATTACCGTCTTCGCCCCGCTGGCGAAGCTCACCATTGCGGAGCACGAAGTTGAGGGCGAGAAATCTCATTTTCTGCGAATGAGTGGCGTCCTGAAGGTTCATGAGGTAGGCGATGAATGGTAGCCACCAGTCCTCGTCGATAGGGTCTAAGGCAGCGACGTCAAGAGAGTCTACCTGATATTGCCCCCTAGCAATAAAAGAAGGAAGAGTGCGGCGTTCGACCTTGAGTAGTCGTTCGTGCACTCCGTCTCACAAGCTAAGGCCAGAGGCAATCTGGGCGAGCCCATTCGCCGCGAAGTTGAACTCGCGCGGAATGTGCTCGATATGAACGTCATCGAACCGGTCCAATACGTCAAATGCTTTGCGCAAGTAAGGCTTGATAGACGAACTTAAACATTTAAAATTCGCCACTAACTGGTTGACGACCAATAAGGAGTCGCCGAAGACCTGAATCTCGCGGACCCCTAAGTCCAGCAAAATTTCCAGTCCAATGATGAGCGCTTCGTATTCCGCCTGATTATTTGTACATTTAAAATCCAGCTGGAAGGAATAAGAAAACCGGTCTCTTGTTAGATTTTCGATGGCGATCCCGACACCTGCAGTGAGTTCAGTACGCGATCCATCAAAGTAAAGAGTCAATGGGGTGAATGAAACAACGGCGAACTCTAACTCACAGAACACTGTTGGTGGGTGATGAGCGAGAAAGTCCACTATAGCCTGTCCTTTTACTGCTTTTTGCGGAACATATTGTAGGGAGAATTCAGACAAAGCCAATATCCATTTGCCTATGCGTCCCTGTAGTATAGGTCGGGAAAGCATGTATTTGACGAGATAGGACTGAGCGATCACCACCGTGGTAAAGGCTAACATGTAGTGGCGGAGCTTGCAACCTGCAAAGAATAGGGCGAGACACAACTTCTCCATTGGAGAGTAGCGCGTCTCGCAATCGGTTAACAACCTGCTAAGGTAATAAACGGCGTGTTCCACTCCGTTCTCATCGTCTTGTGCTAAGAGTCCGCCAATGGACAGATCGGCAGCGGCGATGTAGAGCTTAAGCGGAACGCCTGGGCGAGGTGGGACCAAAACAGGAGGGTTCGTAAGGTAGTCTTTGATACGATCGAAGGCTTCTTGGTGTTGTGGTTCCCATACGAACTCGGTTGCCCCTTGGAGCTTGAGCAAAGGTGAAAAAGGTTGAACCTTCCCAGCCGCGTTTGAAATGAAACGGCGGAGGAAGTTGATTCGCCCGATCAATTGTTGGAGCTCTTTCTTAGTTGTAGGAGGTGAGGCGGTTATTACCGCCTGGGCCTTGTCTTTGGGGATCTCGATACCCCATTGGTGGACCAGAAATCCTAGGAAGTCGCCTGCCTCTACGAAGAACACACATTTGGCGGGGTTCATCTTTAGGTTATGTCGTCGCATCCGCGTGAAAACCTGTCAGAGGTCTTCAACGTGTGTCGCCAGCGTTTTGGTTTTAACCACCACGTCATCAATATATACTTCAATCAGCTTTCCCAAGATATCGTGAAAGATAAGGTTCATGGCACGTTGATACGTTGCCCCCGCGTTCTTGAGCCCGAAAGGCATGACAACATATTCAAACCCACCTGCAAACCCTGGGCAGCGGAAGGTGGTCTTGTGACGATCCTCTTCGGCAACAGGAATCTGGTGGTATCCGGCGGTTCTGTCCATAAAGGATAGCACTTCATACCCCGCAAATGCATCAATGAGGAGGCCGACGACAAGCATGGGGTATATATCCTTGGGCGTTGTGTTGTTGAGGTCCCGGTAGTCAACACAAACGCGCATTTTGTCGTTCTTCTTGCAGACGGGCACTACATTGGATAGTCATTCGTTGTACTTGGCCACGCGAATGATACATGATCGATGCATGTTTTCAATCTCTTCCTTGACTACGATCTGGGTCTCAGTTCGCATGAATCGGCCATCCTGGCGGACGGGACGCCGATCAGGATAAGTGGATAGCCGGTGACAAACTAAGTCCGGAGACAAACCAGGCATGTCTTCGTATTGCTCGGCGAAGCAATCCCTATATTCGCGTAGGAGGGTAAGAAGAGCTTCCCGTTCGTCCGCCGCCAGCTTAGCACTAATGGCAATGAGCATGGGCTTCTCAGTAGTCCCTATGTCGACTTGTGAAATGGGGTCGCGCACTTGAGGTGGCGTATCGTCCAAAGCAGCGGGAGCTAACTGAATAACTTCCACTTTGGTATCGGTATAATCCACTATCTCGTCTACGTATTCCATAGCTGCGACCTCGTCATAGGCTTTGTGTTCTGCCCAATATGAGAGGAGTCTCTCACACAAGGACTCGCCAGCCTCGCGTGCTTCTTCTGAGGAGGCACTATCCATCAGAGGGTTGTAGGGGATCTGCGATGGTGTGAGGACGTTGTAAGTCGTCCCTCGCCTGGGTTAGCCCCCATCATGTTAAATTAGAGGCTGTCACCCCGTAGGGGCGGCCTTTGAAATCGATGTCTTAGATGTCCAATGGGCCCAAGTCAGTATTGTAGTAGCGGGCGTCATTGAAGTTGGTGGAGATGGAGAAAGGACGCGGATCCGCTTTGTTGAGGACCGCCTCGCGTTTCTTAGTATCCCATATCATGAATTCTTGGTGCATAGAGGAAGGCACACAGAAACTTCTATGGATCTAGTCGCGGCCTAGGATCATGCTGTAGGATGAAGCGTATTCGGCGGCGAAGAAGGTATAGACCCAGGATGCCGGTCCTACCTTGACTCGTAAAAATAACAAGCCTAGAGTTCTGGAGATTTGTCCGGTGAAGTTCTTGATTGTCAGAGATATGGTTTGAATCATGGAGCGCGGGATACCAAGGAGGCCCATGGTACATGTTGTAATGACATTCACCGCAGCTCCAATATCAACCATAACTTTGTTGACCATGATCCCTTCAACTTCAGCCGTAATGTATAATGGCCTCATGTGAGTGGCCATGTCCAGGGTTGGTGTGGAGAAAGTCAGATTCTGCATGTGTGTGGCGCTGCTCGTAGCTTCCAATTGTGGAGCGTCCTCAGGTTCCACCAAGACTGGACCCATTTCGCTGCTACAAGGCGCGGACATGTCGCAGACATTTTCGCTACTGCTTGAGATATCCGCCGCGTTACGTGTTGAGTTCGGCGGGAGAGCATATCTTTTAGATATGAAAAACACCATCCCGACCTGAAAAGAGAATTGCTCGCGGACTGGGGTCAGTGGAGTCTCAATGATCCCATGTTCTCCTTCGAGCACAACGAACGCGCTCTCCGCTGGGTTGAACTCTTCGTCCTCAGGCCAAGCAGAGACTTCAAGCATATTGCAGGTGAATAATTGCCCCTGTTCTTCGGCTTGGTCTTTGTCTAAGTCAATGCGAGGCTCGAAATAAGCCTCGTCGTTCATCAAATTCTCTCAGAAATGTTGGGCCATCAAATCCGCTAAGTTAGGGCTGGAGGTGGTACTTTCGGCACTTGGTTATGCGTCAGTCTCCATCCGCCGTGATCACCACACAAGTTTGGTCGAGGGCTATTTGTCCTCAGCTGGCTTCTTATCCGCGGCTAAAGGAACCTTGGCATTGTCATTTTCCCTCGACGGAGGAAGGGCAAAGATGCGAGGCTCCTTCTTGGCCTCTGGCTCCGGGTTAATTTGTGGCCGGGGCTGACGTGTTCGTGGTGGTTCCCTCCTTGGCTCAGGATCTTGGCGAGGAGGCTCCTGGGGCCGTGATGGCCGGAATGGCTCGCGCCTTGGCTCGGGCTCCGGGTTCGTGAATAGTCTTCGCCTTGTTGGAGGGGGTGGTTCCCTTCTTCGTTCGACCTCCGGTGATTGCTGGCGCCTTGGTTGAGGAAGCGGTTCCCTTCTTCGGTCAGGCTCCGATGATGGCCTGCGCCGAGAAGGCTGTGGTTTCCTTCTTTCCAGCTCCGAAGATTGCCTATGCCTGGAAGGTTGCGAATTCCGTCTTGGTGGTACGGCGAGGCGACAGAAGACGTTTGCCATTGGAGCAGGATCATCTGCTACCTGTGTGCACACCCTTGGAGGCGTTACATGTGGCCTTTGGAGTATTGCACGTAGGCCTTCTGCTTCTTTCCACATCCGCTCAGGTGCCTGTGCGAGCTGCGAGGGTCGTATGAGGCCATCATCGATAGCTCGCAAGGCACGCAGGATGCTGCCATACTTCTTCTGTAGCTTCCTCTTCCTGGATCTGCTAATGGTAACTGGCCTGCCCCCTTGCTGCGTGTACCATATCCCCTCCTTGATCGCTGATTTGGATGTCGGGGGAATGTAGGGGTCGGTCAAGATACCTTGACGAGGGCTTAAAACCTCGTTTTCCTGATACCCGCTACCGGAGTTGGATATGTCCATCTCGCTTGAGGCTGGAGATGAAGGTACTTCGTCCGTCCAGTGTGAGTGCACTAACGTCTCGAGGCGTTTGATCCTCTGTTCCAGCTCTTCGCAAGTCCTGGGACTCACGGGTTGGTAGTTTTCAGCGGGGGACGGTGCGTCGTCCTGCATGATAGCTTTCCCCTTATCTTTCCTCGAAGGGCGATCGGGCTGCAATCTAGCGGCTAATGGCTTTGCCGGGTCATGGTTTCCACTTTGGTTCGCTAGCACGATATAGTCATTCGCCGGTCTCTTGCGGTTTTGTCCTGGCGGTTCGCGCGGACCTGCGTTTGGAGATATGTCCAATGTTACCGCGCGCTGGCCGATACGAGGCCAAGCGACATCAGCAGTCGCGATCATGAAACCGCCTTTATCGTCCAGTTTACTTCGACCATGCCGACCACGGGCGAAAAAGGGTCCACATCCACCAGCGAGGCTGTGCTCCCTGGCGTCTTCAGTTTCAGGGTGCCAGATTTTAGCCAAGTCTGCAATTGGTCTCGGAGCTTGACACAATCTTTAGTGTCGTGATTATAGACGTTGTGGATGGTGCAGTACTTCTTGTCTTTCAGCTCCTCTTTGGATGGGATCTTGTGATCCAAGCGCACGTACTTCGCCTCGATCAAGTCATTAAAGACCAGATGGGCGTTTTACGCGTCATACGTGTATGACTCGTATTCGGGCTTGGTCCAGGCAAAAGACTGGATGGTGATTGGCTCGCGGGTCATTTTAAGATTCTTCAGTTTGTGAGCCAATGGTTTCCCAATTAGTTCTACTGCTCCGACATCATCATAATCCGGCGCGGCCTCAGTTTCCTCCTGCCTCTGATAATAAGGATCATAAGTAGGGGATTGCAGGTTCAATGCCCCCACAGTCCTATTATTTCCTGGCATGTAGGTCCCTTTAGAGGCATTCACCTTCTCGTCCATCTCGTTGAGAATCAGCTCATAGCTTCCGACCTTGTTAATGAGGGCACCCATGGACGTGAAGCGCTCCCCATGGTGCTTCAGCCGCTGGCGATGCTCAAGGCCTCGGATAGCTAAATTGATGGCTTCCTGCTCGGGTAGTAGGAAGTCGCACTTGGATTGCTGGATCTTGAAGCGTTGGAGGAATGAGACTCCAGACTCCATGCTTTGCTGGCTCATTTGGGTGAGGGAGTCGAAGCCAACCTCTTGCTCAATGGTGCCATAAGTCTCTCGGAACAGTCTCTCCATCTTAGGCCAGTCGGCAATTGATCCAGGCTTCAACCTGGAATACCAGCTGAAAGCAGCTCCAGACAGAGAAGTCCTAAAGAGCTTGAGTTTGAGAATATCGTTACTCCCATATTGGCTGCATTGGACTTTGAAGCGGGCCATATAGGTTGCTGCATCTTCCTTTGTCTCCCCAGAGAATATTGTGAAGACAATGTTCTTAAACCCGTGGGGGAAAGGGTACTGCGCCACACTATCAGGGTAGGGGTCGCGATATTGCAACTCAACATCACCTTTTCCAGTTTACTCCTTGACTATGTTGGAGATAAGTTGGCGCCAATCGGCTGCCGTCACAGGTGTGGACTCTGCTCCCTCTTCCTGGTTTGGCCATGCAGAGAAGCTAAGAGCCTACCCGACATTCTTAGGGGCTGGACTAGAGTGAGCTATAACCGGGTCATCTGGTGTCCCTGTCGCCTGATATGGAAAGCTACCGGCGCCCTTCAGTGTGATTCTAGGGCTGCGCGAAAGAGGTAGAGGTGGTGGTGCCTTTGAAGAACTATCCCCCAACGCGAATTGAGGGGTTTTCTGAGCCCCAACCTTTGGGTTAGCCCTAGGGCGCTCATTAGGTGGAATATACCTAGATGAGCCCTCAGTTGCACCTGCACTAGTCAAGTCAAGGGAAGGATTTTTTGGTGCTTGAGACCGCACCCAGTCTTCCACTTGTAAGACCCTCGAGGCCACTGCACCCAGTCTTCAAGCCTTTCCTGGATGTTCTTACTTCTAAAGAAAGATGTGTTTTGCTGGTCGTGCAACTTGGTATCGTGTTCGTCCAAGCGACGAGTTTGCTCGATCACTGTCGCGCAAGTGAGCGACAGGGTCTCCGTGGTCTGCTTCACGGTCTCCGCGTTCTGGTCCAAATCCTTTTAGATCTGTTGGAGCGAACCTTCAACCAGGCCCTTAGTTTCCCTTACTTCGCCTACAAAGTGGTTGAAATCCTCGGTGAGTATGGCGAGGTTGTGCTGGTCTGCTTCCCAAAGGATCTTGTCCCTCGTGACCTGTTCAGCAAGGTCGTTGACCTTTTCAGCAAGGTCGATGACACTCTGTTGGGTAGCAGTGGCCTCGAGTCGACTCTTCAGTTCCTCGAACATCTGGAGGATTCGCTCCATAAGCAGAGCAGATCTTGTGTTTTTGGTTGGCTGTGAGCCCACCATTGTGGTCTCGCTGAAGTCTATGTTACCAAACGAAGCAAGGACCTGTTCCGTAGTGAGAGATCGGCAAGCCGCGCTGTTATGGGGCTTGTACCGTGGTGATCTGTGCTTGAGACAAGAAATTTGAGGTTTCTTGTATAGTGATTCTCCTGGTTTCCCTATGGTGAATCGTTTGTACTCTCGGTCCCACTGGGCGTGCCAATGTTTTGGCCATGATCCTCAGTTTGGGATTGAAGAGGTATTTAGCCGTACCAAAAGTAAACTAATGGTGCGGATGCGGGCGTGCCACCTCGCGGACGAGGAAAGTGATGTGGGATGCGTCGGTTCTTGACTTCTTGAACAAGCGGCGGGTTTCCGGTGCCACCTCGCGGACGAGGAATTACAAGGATAGGGCGATTCGATACTCACGGTGTCGCGAGCAGAGCAACCAAGGAGGGATCAGGGGTGATCAGAGTAGAGTCCGAAAGGGCTATGAGAAACCTAGGCGGCGGCGCGCTTAGGGTTAGGGTTTTCGAGGAGCTCGAAGAGGTTCAACTATGTTGAAAGTTTGTTTGTATTGTTGTTTGAGTTTTTTTTTAGAGTCCCTTCTGTAAGTCTTCGGGCCCCTTTATATAATAGCTTGCCTTCGGCCCGAAGAAAGATATTCATAGTCCAATTCGGACTCTGAAACCCAACACCACAAGGACACTGCTTCATTCGTTTATCCCAATCATCTGCATGACACGTGTCCAGCCGCGTCGTTCACGGCCTCCGCGCTGCCCAACTATGAGGACTCAAATTAGGAAAGTCCTTATCCCGCGAGGTGTCACAGTCCTTGTGGAAACCTATCTCGCGCGGGCCGCGGACTCAAACCAACCCGCGAGCTCCTGAAGCTTGACTCCATCTCGCGCGCCCCTGAAGCTCGCGAGACTTAAAAGGCTTTATATTAAATGGGCCACAGGTATTGGCCCAAATGTTATCCAAAACTAATTATGCAGTCTTGGACCAAAATATCCACTGTGCTCAAACACTTTCTTTGGTTATTCTAAAAATTGAATGCACATCATGCTCCGTAATTTCCATCTCCCTGTTCCCAAATATGAAGTTTTTCTCGTCATTGTTGTAGTGCCTCATTAGGTTCTCAAAAGATTCAAGCTTCTTGACTTGATCCTCATCAATCTTGCACAATCTGAATGCTTCAATTATTCCCCAAAAACAAGTGTTGTTTATTAACTTCCATGATTCTTCTGGCATGCTCTCCTTGTATCTATACATTAACATATAAAATGATGTCAGTGAGCACTTTTGCTGCACGTGTTTGATCTTGGTCAAGTCACCTTCTCCTCCTTTTTTTTTCTTCTTCTTCTTTATTCCCTTTTCTTCCTCCTCCTCCTCCTCCCCTGAATCTGTCTCCGCTTGTTTTCTTTTTCCGCCTGTTGATCTTTTCTCAAAAACAAACTTTTCTACTTCCCCCTCCTCATCTTCAGTGTAATCATCATCATCATCTTCTTCTTCTTCTACCAGTACTACTTCTTCTTCTTCTTCTTCTTCTTCTTCTTCTTCTTCTTCTTCAGCAGCATCACCCTTCTCGACCTCTTTTATCTTTTTCTTCGACTTTATCTTCTGTAAAACTTCTGCTATATTTTGTTCTGTCCTTATAGAAGCTACAGATTCTTGAACCGAATCCTCTTCGGATTCAGAAGTCACAATTAAATGTCTTGAACCTCTTCTCATTCTGCATATAAGTAGTAAAAACTTGTATTTATAAACTGCATATGCAAAAAATAATGTTTACTGCCCCCCAGTAAACTTCTACTAGGGGTTAGTAAACTTGCAATACAATAACTCCCTTTCAATTTCAGGGCCACAACACACAACAGATACTTATTCTTACCCAAATAAACAATTTTATTGCCCCCTAGTAAACACAGTAGAAGTTTACTGCCCCCCAGTAAACTTCTACTGGGGGTCAGTAAACTTACAGTACAATATGTCTCTTTTATTTTCATGTCAATTACACACAACAGATACCCTAATAAACAACTTTATTGCCCCCTAGTAAACCCAGTAGAAGTTAACTTACCCTAACAAACAACTTTATTGCCCCCTAGTAAACACAGTAGAAGTTTACTAAGGGTCAGTAAACTTGCATTACAGTATCTCCCTTTCATTTTCATGCTAGTTATACACAACAGATACCCATTCTTACCCTAACAAACAAACTTCCATTACAGTATCTCCCATTCATTTTCATGCCAGTTATACACAATAGATACTCATTCTTACCCTAATAAACAACTTTATTACCCCCTAGTAAACCTAGTAGAAGTTTACTGCCCCCAAGTAAACTTCTACTGGGGGACTCGGGGTCAGTAAACAACCATACAATATCTCCCTTTCATTTTCATGTCAATTATACACAGTAAATCTTAGAATAATAAAAAAAACAACATTAATCTCAATCTGTAACAGTTATGAACAGAGAAACCCTAGGATTTTCATGTTTTCATATTCATGGCCTTTAATCGCTATAAATCAGAGAATCAAGCTTCAATATCATCAGAGAAGTCCAAAATAAGCTTAAATTCAATAAAATCCAAAATGTACCTGTTTTTATGGATTTTTCGAGCGAGGTCGAGTGAGAGCGATTGAAGCAGAGATCGATGCCGATATTCAACCAGAGAGTGACGCCGAGTGTGAGCGATTGAACGTGACAGGGACGCCGAGATTGAACCACAGATCGACTTCGATCGACTGAGATTGAGCCAGATAGCGATTTCGATCGACTGGGATTTAACGAGAGAGCAACGTCGTCGACTGAGATTTAACGAGACAGCGACGTTGATCGATGGAATGACACAGATCGTTTCAAACCCTAAACCAGATATTGTGATCGACAGAGAGAGAGAGAGAGAGAGAGAGAGAGAGAGAGAGAGAGAGAGAGAGAGAGAGTTTGTTTGATCGTGGAGAGTGGAAGAGAGAGAGAGGAGAGAGAGGGTGTAATTAATGCGAAGGGTATAGTTGTTATTTCGCGTTAAAACATTGAAATGAGCTAGCTACTCAATACTTTTTTCATTTAAATGGGCTTTAAAATCCCTGTTGTTTTTGACTAAATGGTAATTTTCCCTAATAAGTATATATATATATATATATATATATATCCGGTTTATTATTGACGATTTTTTGATTATATATTTTTGTTTCCTGTTATTATAGTGTACAACATGGACAAGAGCTGGATGCAATCAGGGAGGGGGTCCCCTCTTAATATGAGAGGCATTTTTGATTTTCTTAAATTCGTGCGTCTACATACTCTTCCAGACAAACTTAATCACATATGTCTGTGCAACAAATGTCTCAATCGGAAACCAGTAACATACGAAGACATGTATTCTCACTTGGCACTAAACGGTATTTGTCCTAGTTATACCACATGGACATGGCACGGTGAAAATCAAGTTCAAATGCCTACACTTACAGAAATTCAAGCCCAACATAATCAACAGGCAGGATCTTCCAATGCTAGTTACAGGGACCCTACTGTGATGAACATCTTAAACGATGCCTTCCCGTTCGCCGCCTCAGGATATCAAGAAAATGTTGTTTATGACAACGCCCCTGACACCTTCATTAATGTCTCCCACATTGACTACAACAGTGATTATGATAAGTACAACAGGCTTCTACGGCAAGTATAAACCCCATTGTATCCTAGTAGTGAGCATACCGTGTTGGGTACCGTCATGAAGGAAATGAAGATAAAAAACAAGCGGGGAAAGACTAACGTATGTTTTGATGAGGATATTGCACTTATGAAGGAAGTGCTTCCCAAAGGTAACAGTTGCCCAGAAAATTTCGACCAGGTAAAAAGCATGTTGGCTGACCTCGGTCTTGATCACCAGAAGATAGACACTTGTGTCAATAACAACATCTTGTATTACAAAGATTACATGGATGAAGTTGAGTGCCCACACTGCTACGAGCCAAGGTATAAAGCTTCCACTTCATCTAAATAGAAAAACCTGCCCATTCCTAGGAAGGTTCTTCGTTACTTCCCGTTGGGTCCTTGTCTGTAGCGTCTGTACATGTCTTCACATACGGCCAAGCATATGAGATGGCACCAGGCAAGGCATCAGGGTGAGGCTTGGAAGCACTTTGACAGTTCTTTTCCCGAATTTGTCGGAGACTGTCGAAATGTCAGACTCGGACTTGCAACAGACGGATTTAATCCTACTGGAAACATGAATTTGTCTAATAGCATTTGGCCTGTGATAGTATTTCCTTACAATCTACCTCCCAACATGTGTATGACGAAGGAGTACAGTTTTCTTACGCTTATGGTTCTAGGACCGTATTCTCCAAGAAAGTGTTTGGATCTGTACATGAGACCGTTAATTGACGAGCTGCAGGAGTTATGGGAAAATGGACTCCCTACTTTTGACAGGCATGGTCAAACTTCATTCATGATGAACACAGCTGTTATTTGGACCATCAGTGATTTTTCAGCTTACGAGATGTTGTCTGACAACAAACTAAGGAGTACAAGGCTTGCCCGGTATGCTTAGATGACATCAATTCTAATCGCCACGCCGACAAAATTTGTTTCTTGGGATCTCGTAGATGGCTTGACGAAGATCACGAGTGGCGGTGGGATGCTGAGGTATTTGATGGGACTGAGGAGCATAATCTGAAACCCCTAGGGAAGTATGGTGAGTGGATTTTGGAGAGGCTTAATGAGCACCGGTTCGGATATTTGAGCACCAGTAAAGAAGTCACCAAATTGAATCTTCCCACGCCTGATGAGTTTAAGTATTGGACGTACAAAAGTGTATTCTTTGAACTGCCTTACTGGTCGACGTTGAAGATCAGACACAACTTGGACATCATGCACATAGAGAAGAATGTTTGTGACAGCGTTCTTGGAATAATTCTGAATCTCAAAGATAAGAACAAGTACACCCCCAAAGCCCGTGTTGATCTTAAGAAAATGGGTATACGCCCTAAGCTATGGCTAGTAGAGAACAAAAAAAAAAGCCATAATGCCTCAAGCAGGCTACACAGTCCATCCTCAGAAGAAGGCGGAAGTGTTTCAGTGGCTTCATGACGTTAAGTATCCTCATGGGTATTCAGGGAATATCGCTCGATGTGTTAAGACGGGGGAAAATAAGATTACTGGGTTGAAGACTCATGACTGTCATGTTTTGCTGCAACGTCTTCTTCCTGAGGTCATTGGACCGTATTTGTAGAGTGATGTGGTTGACACGTTAGTGGCTTTGTCCAACTTCTTTCAGAGGATATGTGCTAAAGAGCTTAAAAAGTCTGATGTTCGGTCATTGCAAAAAGACATTGTGTACATCATGTGCAAGCTGGAGAGGATCTTTCCCCCAACTTTCTTTGACATCATGATGCACCTAATGATCCACCTTCCCGAACAAGTGTTGCTAACTGGTCCGGTACAGTATACATGATGCTATCTAAATGAGAGGTATGCACTCATTTTCTAATTAATCATCCTTTCAAATTAAGATAATTTTTTTAAATATTTATTGTAAGAGAATAAATATCTGTTTTGCATGCAACTGGGGGATTTCAAGAAGTCGAACAAAAACAAACGTTTCCCTAAAGGGTCGATCACGGCAGCATACATTTAGGCTAAGTGCGTAACTTACTGCAGCACATATCTCAATGATGAAGACATAGTAGGGGAATCATCTGGAGCGAGTAGTAGCCAGCAATTCAATCTATCAGTTGTTTCCAACAATTTTCAACCGTATGACAGGTTAAGTAATTATGAAAGATTAAGTAATTCAGATATCAAAGAGGCTCATTGGTCTGTCTTTTAACATTGCGATGAAGCCGAGCGGTACATAAAGTCCCTTTTGGAAAGGCAGGATGGTAACGAAGCCATTCACAAGAGAGATTTTCCTGATTACTTTCCTATTTGGGTACCTTCTATCTCTCTATGATGTTACATAAATTAAATATATGTTGTTTTTTTATGTTACATAATGTAACAACGTTGCTCTTAAAATTGTTATAGATGATGCACATTCAACAGCATTTTCCTGCTTCTTATGACCCGGAGTTGCACTTGTTGGCTGGAGGACCCCAAAGCCACAGAGTTCGTGCTGGATGTTTTGTGAAAGTGTTAAGTTTGTGACGTCAGAACGAGATGAAGGCCATGTCACCCAAAACAATGGAGTCATGGTTGAGGGTCTGGGTTTCAACTACTACGGGGTTCTTGTCAGTGTCATCGAACTAATCTACGGCAAAGATATGTCAGTCGTGTTGTTCAAGTGCAAATGGTTCAATACTGACCCAACCAGACAGAGGAGTACAATTCTGGATCATGGCTTGTTATTAGTGGACTCAAACAGTGTATGGTATGAGAATGAGCCGTTTATTCTTGCTACCATGGTGAAACAAGTGTTTTATCTTGATGATCCGGCTATGGGTGAGGGTTGGAAAGTGGTGCAGGTGATGTCACATAGGAATATTTGGAGTGCATCTACATTGGGAGGAGATGATAAGAGTGAGCCCAGTGAACCAACAACTGATCAACCGAATGAACCATATCAAGAGGAATCTCCATATGTAGTCCCCGATACTGAGGATATTCATGTCAACAACCAATACGTTCCGGCTATCATAGGTTACATTCTAATTACACCATCTAAATTGGGAGGAGATGATAAGAGTGGGCCCAGTGAACCAACAACTGATTAACCGAATGAACCATATCAAGAGGAATCTCCATATGTAGTCCCCGATACTGAGAATATTCGTATCAACAACCAATACGTTCCGGCTATCATAGGTTACATTCTAATTACACCATCGAAAGTGAACTCGCTACAACGCAACCTTAATCATGATGACGACGGTTTCATAGATGACGAATACATAGAGGATGATGAGTATTCTGACCAAATTGAGGAGGATGATGATTCAGACGACTCAGATTATGATGAGTACGATTAATATAACCATTATTGTGGATTTCAAACGGTCTAATCTACTTGTATTAATTTGGCATAACTTCGGATATGTATTTTTAAATTTGTAACCACGTACGTACATACGTCCAACCATTAATTATTCATGCAAATTTCCATTTTATTTCTACATATATGTGTAATTTTTAAAAGGCATATGTATGCTTTTTTAAGTACGAATAGTGATGTGGAGTTATAATTGGGTTTAGTTTGAAAAGTTACACGAAAATGTTCGGATGTAAATATAATAAAATGTCTAAAATTTTTAAAAATATACTTAGTCGACGGAACTTGAAGAATTTGTTGCCTTAGTACTTATAAGGCGACGGAAAGTGGACTTTCCATCGCTTAGGATTCCTGAAATTTTAGACGGATAAATAAAATTTTATGTTACTTAGGTGACGGAAATTGAATAAGTCATCGGCATGGTTGAACCAAGGCGACGGAAAGCGTCTTTTTCATCGCCTAGGATCCCGAAATATTAGGCTGGTGAATTTTGCGCCTTTTTGCCCCGGAAATTTCATATTACTTAGGCGAAGAATACATGTCTTAGGCGACGGAACTTATTCGTCGGCTAAGATAAAATCGATACTAACTGCCTCGCGCAATCCACAATCCCTAAATTCACACCCACAATTCCCAAATCCCACTAGAGCTCCGCCACCGCCTCGCGCCACCAGACCCCATCCACCCACCTCCTCCACTCATCGCCACCGCATCCACCCGCCGCTCCGATCTCGCTGCTCTCACCTTCTCACCGCCGTTCCTTTTTCAGGTTTGTATTCTCTCTCTTCTCATATTGATCTTGCTTGTTTCTTCTGAATCGTATCTGAATTCGTTTGTAGTTAAATCTCATACATTGGGATTACAAATATAAAAGGAGTGAACAAAGTGTAGCTAGGTTGATGTATTTGGAATTATGGTTGATGTTTTTGAAGGCAAAAATGGCTAGCTAGGTTGGGTAATTCTTGTGTGAATTTGTGGTTGAGGAGGGCGAGAATTGGTAGGCAGGGTCTTATTACTTTATTGCAAGGCTGCAAGGATCTTGAACTTTTGGATGTTAAGGAGTGTTGTGGTTTCAATGAGGAGGATGAGGAAATAGCTAAGCTTGCTGCTAGTATTCTTAAGTTTATGTGTGAGGGTTCTAGAGTTGGACAGGGAGGAGGAAGGCACAGGGTCTTGTATGGATACCGTTTTGGAGGGCGACGATTGTTGTATGTTGGAGGAGGACGAAGAGTTTTGAACGTCCAACGAGGAGGAGAACGACTTGTGATGACATTAGAGCCTTTAGAGGACAGAGCATGAGTGTGGTGAGGGTAAGGAGGGCAAATTTCATGTTGATGATTAATTATTGACCTGTTATTGTTATGTGTACCAATTGAATTTGTTAATTATCCAAATACACTTCACATCAGACTTGCCTCAATCCTCAGAGTTTTTTTTATTTTATTTTTATTTTTTTAATTTTCCAAAAAAAAATACCAATATCACATTGTATCTTCTGCTTAAGTGGCTCACAGCATTTGTTAGTGTTTTCTATATCCCCAATGCATCAAGTCTAAAAAAAAGAAGTGAAGAAAGACAAGTGGTTTGATCAACCTGTATGCTTTTCTATGGACTATTTTTCATAATCTTTATCTATTACTCACTCATTTACTAACAATTGTGTGTTATTCATGTGCAAGATATGGTGATCATGGGGAAGAGGAAAGACCGAGCCACTAAGGCTAGTGCTTTGATGGAGTCAATACGGCAAAGCATCGGCTCAGCTAGCAGTAGCAGCCACCCTACCCCCATGCCGGCTGGGACAGTACCACCAGGGGCTCCCCCCTTTATCGTGCGGCCCCCTACAGTTGACAGTAGTTCAACGGGATCTCCATCGGCGTCTGCAACCGCACCCGAATCTGCAAGACGCATCGTCGGCAGCGCTCAAATCAAAGTTAGAAGCCTAACAGGTAAGTATATTAATTTAATGCCCCCCAGTAAACTTCTACTAGGGGTCAGTTAACTTGCAGTACAATATGTCTCTTTCATTTTCATGCCAATTACACACAACAGATACCCTAATAAACAACTTTATTGCCCCCTGGTAAACCTAGTAGAAGTTTACTGCCCCCTAGTAAACTTCTACTAGGGGTCAGTAAACTTACACTACAATATGTCTCTTTCATTTTCATGTCAATTACACACAACAAATATCCTAATAAACAACTTTACTGCCCCTAGTAAACCTAGTAGAAGTTTACTGCCCCCCCCCAGTAAACTTCTACTGGGGGTCAGTAAACTTACTATACAATATGTCTCTTTCATTTTCATGTCAATTACACACAACAGATACCCTAATAAACAACTTTATTGCCTCTAGTAAACTGTTAGGCAAAAAGCCACCCTCAAGTATAAGGGGTACAAGTAATAGTATAGGGATTAAGAAATGTTGTCGAACCCACAAGGATTGGATTCCTTTCACTAGCTAGGGTGTTAACCTTAGGAGAGCTAGAATATGCAAATGTACAATCACAAACCTAAACACATAAGGAAATCTAGGCTCATGGTGAGTATGTGCAACATGGAGTAGTGATTTGATTTTGGGTTTTTTTTTGAAGTAGTTAACTAAACTAAACTAAATGCTTAAATGTAAACTAAATTACTCTAAACTAAACTAGTGGTCTAATGAATGGTGTTAGGATTCGAATTGTCTACCACTAACCTCTTTTGTAAGTATTAATGCAAATCACTATGAATGATGTTAAGCTAATCAACCAATTTCTCTCCTTGCATCCCTCTCGGGTATGACAAGGGACATGCTCCTTTTGTGGTATCAAGCAACTCCTCTCGGGTGTAGTACTTAACTACTTAAGTCATGCATTTCAATCCAGTTAGGCATCTAATGCATTACCCTAAGTGCATAAAGTTTGGAGATGAAGAAACTATGCAAACCAACCAAGCTTATCTCTAAGTGATTGTAATTCACAACCCCTACATGCACACCTAGTGTGCTTTCATGCTTTAACATTCAAAGGTTATCAAGCTCTAAACATCATATCATGACATGGCAAACACACATACTTAAAGTGGTAAATTCTAAGCATATGCATTCAACTCTTGAACTAGCATGTAGGAATGTTAACTAAAATTGCATCAAATCATAAATTGCATCAATCCATACAAGATTGGTTAGGGCTTTCAACCCTAACCCCAACAAAATACTACTCACTCATAATTACATAAACAAACTCCATAATCAAATCAAACATCAAAATAGATCTAGAGTTTAAGGGAGAGAGTTGGCTTAGTGGTGTGTCGATTTGTCCCCAAGCTCACGTCTTGGTGGTGGTGGTGATGGTAGTGATTCCCTCTCCTTCTTGCTCTTGAATACTTGATGATGAAAGGTAATGAAGCTAGATCTATGCTTTGTGTGAATAGATGAAATGGATGGAGAAAGTGATATTGGATAGAGAGTGGAGAAATGGTGTAGTGGTGGTGGTGTTAATGGAGGTTTGGGATTAGAGATGGTGGTGGTGATGGAGGAGATAGAGTTTGGAAGTGGAAGAGGAAGAAGATGGGTTTGGATTTTGGGAGAAGGAGATGGAGGTTTGTGGTGGAGATGGAGGAAAAGAGAGAGAATGGGTGAGTGGGTGGATGTTGTTGTAGTGGATAGATGTATGCTTATTATATAGAAGAAAGATAAGTGAAAATAAGGGAAAGAGAGAGCCAAAACAGTCATCTTCCCTAATTCAACCGTAAGGGAGAGAAGGAAGAGTGTGAG
The DNA here is from genome assembly GCA_009720345.1 of Fragaria iinumae. Lineage (NCBI taxonomy): Eukaryota > Viridiplantae > Streptophyta > Magnoliopsida > Rosales > Rosaceae > Fragaria > Fragaria iinumae. Next base: position 13,987,036 of record CM019117.1, on the reverse strand, counting down.
AGTGGTGAAAAGCTCACAAAAGTCAAGAGAAAAGGTAGGGAAATGATGACATAGGTTAGAATAGGCAATGATGATGTTTAAAGCATGATGGTGTCTATTATCCAAGGAATAATATGATGAAAGTAAAGATGTTACTCCATCTCATTTGTCATCATTGCTCCTCCTTCATGGTGACCGGAAAAGCCATGGCACCACCAAAAGTGGTGGTGAGCCGCCGTTTGTGATGATTTGCCGGAATTCAGGATTTTACGTTTCGCTCCACATTAAACCGCAATTCGTCTTAGCTCCGATTCTTCATATTAATACCAAAAATCAATGTTTCCTTCACTCTTGCATTTTACCTAGAAAAATAGATAAATGATTTAGTGAAAGCTAAAATGAACTCAAAAACAAGTTAAACTCAAAGTCTAGGGGAATACAAATATATGTAAATTATGGTCTAACATAAACCTAGTAGAAGTTTACTGCCCCCCCCCCCAGTAAACTTCTACTGGGGGTCAGTAAACTTGCAGTACAATATGTCTCTTTCATTTTCATGTCAATTACACACAACAAATATCCTCTTGTATATTAAGTATCCTAATGTATTTTCACATGTTAATTGTAGCTCCGTCCCCGAAAAAGAAACGGGGTTTATGTTTTGGAAAGAAGGTGGAGGATATCGTTCAACAAACAGGGCAGAAGATCAAGCTGGAGTATTTCCCCCGTGTAAAAGGCCCTAGCGTGAGGGGGATAAACAGCTTGGTGCCACATGATATCGGTTGCGCCATACGGAGTCTGGTGGGAATGAGGGCAAGGACGTTCTACGACCTTGATCATACCGAGAAGTAGAAGGTGTGGAATGCAATGTCGGTGAGTAACTGAAAAGTATATGAAAAGTAAATTTACTTAATTACATTTGTTTGATAACATATATATGATTGTTTATGTAATTGGAAGGCATGAACCGACTGAATTGACATCTCTCTGTTGATAAAATTTCATGTCTAAGGATATGTTTGCATAAAACTGAGTTTTCTTATAAAGTGAAAATGTTATGGATATGTGTAAAGTATGATTGAATGTGTGTAAAGTATTGTGTGTTGATATGAATTGAAAGATGTGTTTTGTGATAGTAATTAGGTGTATTAATTTTTTTATTTTATTTTTCAGTGCTTAACATGAGATTTTTTTTTTATTTCTTACTTAGCCGAAGTACGAGTGGGATGAAAATGATGAGCCAATGTTCAATTAGATACTGAAGAGGGCACATGAGAGGTACAAGGACTGGAAGTACCAGTGTCACAAAGCTTATCAATTGGAAGGGCCCTCTGGCATACCTTCAGATTTCATTGGGAGAGAGGACCAGTGGGAATTTCTATGCGAGCACTTCGAGTCAGATGCATTCAAGGTGATTTTTTTTAATTACCTTCATTGTTTCCCTTGTATTTTATTATTAGCTCATTCAATACCATAGCATATTTGATTTATATATTGACTATGTCTTATATATACTACCTTGTTTAATTGATTGATCAAGACCATATTTGGTATTACTATGGATATTAATTGGCTTTGAGAACAGTGGCTTAGCTAGACACTTTGTTAACAGGGGTCATATTTACATGTATAATTATGTATTTATAACATGTATAGTTATGTATTTATAAATTGAAATGTGAAATGTGCAAGATGTTAGAACTAATCTATTTAATATTTTTTCATGTATTAGAGACTCTCCTTGGCAAACAAGCGGAACTGTGGGGAGAAGACTATGCACCACCACACGGGGTCTTCTCCTATCATCTACACAATGGAGGAACTCAGAATACAAGGGGAGCAGCTTCCAATAATCAAAGGTTTTGAGAAGATCTATGTCAGGGAGGGTGATGAAGTTACAACCAAGCATTATGTAAGTGTCTCTCATTTTACTATTATGTAAGTTTATCAGTGATTAGTCAAGTATGTGTAAATCCGGCTATAGGTATATATATGATCTTAAGTTGAATGAATGTCATGTTTTCCTGCTTCTTCAACAAAAAAAAGTGTTAATAAATGTTTATGATCAAACCATGCATTGGAAAGCTTCCTTGTCTATTATTAATACAGGTCTATTAATACTTGCACTCTTAATACTTGCACATTTTATTGTCAACTTCCATGTTTATGATCAAACCATGCATTGGAAAGCTTGACAGGGAAACTTCCCTGTTTACTAGGTACACTTAATAAACTTGACATTATATGATGCATGGTTGATCAGGTCTATTAATAAATGTCAAGTTTATTAAGCTTCCCTGTATTGTTTGATCAGGTGTACCTAATAAGTGAAGCTTCCCTGTTTATTATGCAAAATATCAAGTTTATTATGGAAATGTTAAGCTGCATGTTTTGTTTAGTAATTGATGTATTTTAAATGCAGAATGATACGGTTGATAAGGTCAATAAACGAAAGGATGTATTTAAGGAACAACACCCTGACGCGACGGAGGAGCAGATTATGAAAAGTGTTCAGTCCCAACAAATTGAGGTGTTGGGTACGGTGCTCAAAACTCGCAAAGGAAAGGAGATCAGAGGGATTGGACGAGGAGGCGAGCGAGACTTGAGCTATTCTTCAAATGGTTCCACTTCACGTAGTCGTCCTCCTAAAGTTGATAAGTAGCAACTCCAAGAGGTGCAGGAGCGCTATGAGCAGAGACTAAAGGAATCAGGGAGCGTGCCCAGCAGCAAATCCAAGAGGTCCAGCAGCGTGCCCTGCGTGCCGAGTCTATGTATAGCGTTGTGCAGTCCCAAGTTGCAGTCATATATGAGCACCTAGGTATGTCACATTCTCCTCCTCCACAATTTCCTCCTCCTCCTCCTCCTCCTCCACAATCTTCTCCTCCTCCAAAAGTTTCCCCATAGAACAATGATGATAGAGGCGACAACATCGGATTGGACGAGAATGACAATTGGCATTATTGATTTTGTAGTACTTCATTCATAGTTTAGGTAGATTGTATGAACAATTTTCTACCTAGTTCATTATTTTGTATATATGAACAATATTTGTCCATCTAGTTATCATGATCAATATATGAATATGTTTTCCAAATCCAGTGTTTCATGCCTGTATGTGTTTGATTATTGTTACTGATTTATAATTTTTAGAAACAGTGAATAAGGTTTTAAAAAAAATTTACAATTTTTTTACCCTAAATAAAATCTCTTAGGTGATGGAAACAGAAACATTCGTCGCCTATAAACCACCTATCCGACGAATACAAAGATTAATCGTCGACTAAGAACTGTTATGAATTCGTCGGTTTAAAACTCTACCGACGAATATTCCGTCGCTTAAGGACGATGCAATATTCGTCGGTAAACATACATACCGACTACAATTTCGTCAGCTAAGAACAATTTCATATTCGTCGACTAGAAATCTTTCCGACACAAACATTCCGTCGACAGAGGTTCTGATCGACGAACCAGTTTGTCGGCAAGGCAGGAAAAGGTCCGTTGGTTAAAAACCCTGCCGACGAATATTCCGTCGCTTAAGGACGATGCAATATTCGTCGGTAAACATACATACCGACGAAAATTTCGTCAGCTAAGGACAATTTCATATGCTTCGGCTAGGAAGCTTTCTGAGATAAACATTCTGTCAACAAAGATTCTTATCGACGAACAAGTTTGTCGACAATGCATGAAAAGGTCCGTCGGGTAGGATCCCTCTTAGTCGACGACTAACTTTAGTTACGTCGACTAAGTGTCTACCTCACGACACTTAGGCGACGGAACTTAGTCGACGGATAATTCGTCTGCCAAGATCCTAGGCGACGAATTGTTTGTCTTAGGTGACGAGTTGTTTCAGTCGGCTAGAACGCGATTTCCTGTAGTGGTTGTCAATAATTGTTTTCAAAGAATGGATGCTGGAGAGGGCTAGTCAAATGAAGACAGAAGTTTCTTACAGGTTACTGATAGTGATTTGGGCCCTATGGAAAAAATAGAAATGATACATTGTGGAATAATAAGCCTCGAACTGCTTAATCTTTGGTCTCAAGCAGTTTTTCTTGGCTAGGTGAATATCAGAAAGCAACTGACAGCAGTAAAAAGCAAAAGTCCAAGATTAAAAGAAATTGGAAGCCAGCCTGCAATGGATACATGACATTAAATGTTGATGCTGCTCTCCCAAATCAACACAGAGCTAGGTGGAATTGGTGGGGTTCTCAGAGAGGGAAGTGGTAAGTTCATAGCTGCATTTACCGAACCAATAGCTTTCACTGCATCCCCCAAGCAATGTGAGCTCCTAGCCATTAGAGAAGGTATGAACTTACTTTACTCTCACAAAGCTAGTAATGTGCAAGTCCATAGTGACTATCAGGAAGCAGTTGCAGAAGCCAAGACAACTGGAGTATGAGCTGCTAGTCTGATACCTAATGGAGTAATGGTGGTTTGATTCACAAAATGGGGAACATCAGTCTCCAATACACACCAAGAACCGGTAACACTATATAGCTCATAGATTAGCAGCTATAGCTAATTCTGAGGACAATATCACATGTACTTGGCTGCAAAACCCCCATTCTGTATCATCAATCTCCTTCAGATTGAGTATGAAAGACTCACTTGAGTTCTTCCATCTTTAATGAAATTATTTCATTTGATAAAAAATTAAAAAAAATTAAAAAAACTAATTGCATAATAGACTGTTTTAAAAACAAATTGCATAATAGACGATTTGTTTAACTAAAACAAGGCCTACATCAAAACGTTATTCGATAAATAAATAAAAATGCTTCATCAAACAAAGGGGAGTGTAGTACTACTGTACTAGCCAAGATATAGTGACATAGTAATGTTGAAGCTATAACTAGCTAGCATTGGTATCTTCTCATGATCTCGTCAGGGAGAGCCACAGAAATGAACCCACTCAAACTTTCAAAAATTGACATTTTGAAAAATCATGATTTATTTGCATATGAAATTTATGGGTATACGCATGAATTTCAAATCGTTTCATTGAGAGTGTCCTTTTGTTTTGCAATTTAATGCTTTATAGGTCGATCAGAGAACTGATCAAGAAATCTAAGTGTGAGTTAATCTTCTAATGGGTATGTACGTGTCTGAAAAGTTTTGGGGGTGTTTGGGAAAACTATGTTATGTAACTGTTGAGCCATTACAAGGGTTATTATTGGTAGAAATCCGTTCGTCCAAGTATAGCATATGCCTTCAAAGTCCGAAGTTCCACAGCCTGATCAGACCAAAGCAACAAGGAATTAAGGACACACACACGTTCTCTGTCAAAATCAAAAGAACGAAGGACAACTGACGAAGGATCGATGTTGTACGTGAAGTTCAAGGTTCGGTGCTCAACGTAGCTCTAAACCCTTTGGCGTGTTTGATACTGATTGAGAAGGCAAACAAGTTGAAGCAATCTCTTCCTCCAAGCTTGAGCGTGCAGGAACTGTGAAGCATTTTGCATTTGGTAGCAGTCTGTGAGGCACGCAATGAAGAAATGTAACTCAGTATTTGTTCCTCAATCTATATCGTTTCAAGAAAAAAGATGAAAATTTAAATAAATTGTTTGCTCCTAGACGTGTGTGTGCTCTCTGCCCTATAGAATTGTTTGCTGAGGAGGCGAGGAGCTTTAACTTGTACCAAGTCTTTGTACCAATATACTAAATAAACAAGTGTGCTCCTCTAGTTAACTTGGAGCTTTAGCCTTGCGCTTTAATTCAATTATCTAGTTTTATTTTTAAATATTTTGATACAAGAATGCTAGTTTTCTTTGATACCAAATTTGCTAATTCTGAAATGCTACACACAGCGCTTAATTTCTACACAGAACTGACAGAAGCTAGACAAGAATCATGTGTACGTGATGGTTGTGGTGATAACCGTAAAGTAGGATTTGAGAATTGTCTTGAAGCGAAAAAGAGCTCATTGAGCTCATTTAAGACTACTTATATCACTACTACAAATCTGACCAATAACCACATTGATCAAGTGTGGCAAATAAGGCCAAAACCCACACTTAAATGTGTCCAAACCTTATTGCAACGCTGCAGCAACATTTTATGGCAACGTGGGCAAAACCAGCCACATTTTGTATGTGAGTGTGGGTTTGTTCCTCTTCTGACAATCATGTAGGCCCTTCTTTAAAAATTATTAAATAATCTTGCTTATTTTTATGCCCCATCAATCTCAATTACTGTTGTTTTATATAAATAAATATATACCTCCACTTGCACAGTCAATTTTTTTTACTGCATCTCAATTGTAAAAAGTTGAATAATTCTTTTGAAATTTATATTTTTCATTCCACACACACACACACACACACATATATATATATATATAGTTTCACATTCCAGATCAATGTAAAGAAAATGAATGGAATAATATATTGAATTCATCATTTAATTCATAGTTTCATATTACATAAACCAAATTAACCAGAGGTTTAATAACTAACATACAAAAACTATGATAATACATACTTATACAAACTAAATCAGACTTCTTTTATGTCAACAAAATCTAAATCTGCTGTGAAAATAAACTAAAGGTCTATGTGAACTTATCCTATGATAAGATATGCACTTCATTGATCAATCATCAAGAACCTCTTAAAGTTGAGATGCCCTCTCTGTAGTCTTCATCTTTTCATTCTTGTCATTCATTAGTGCCTACATCAAACAACTTATATATAACTGATCACATTACGTTAAGTATCATACCATTGAGAACGTCTAAGACATTCCTGATAACATTTAAGACGACAGAACTTATGCTTACAATAGCTTGTTTCGAATTTGGTTCCCGAGGGTTTTCAGGGTCGTGGACATGGGTAAGCTCAAATATTTTGCAAAGGTCTGGGCTTACACCTCCATTTTCATTTTTCTGCATAATATGAACCATAAATAATGTAATAAAGAATAAATAAAATCACAATATAAGATTGTAATACCAATAACGAATACTATTTTCCATCAGTGTTTTAAGTAAAAAATAAATAAATAAATTCTTAACACCATATAGGAATAGACTCAGTAGGAGTACATACCAATTAATATGTTTTCCATTGCTGTTGGAACTCAAAAATCATACGACTTAGGTGCCTGGAGGTGAACAAACTCTGTATAACCTAGAAACTTCTCTCCTGTAGATGACCAAAACAGACCTTTGTCAGCTATAAAGCAGCTAATTTCTATATAGAGCAACATATCTATATAAAGCAGCTAATTTCTATATAGAGCAACATATCTATATAAAGCAGCTAGTTTCTTACTGGCTAGAATGTGATATCCCTTACAAAGTCTTCATGTTACTCCACAACTAAGTTCTTATGCTTCATTAACACTTTGCCTCATAATAGAACATGTACTTATTAAAAAATAAATATGATCGACTTACATATTTGTTCCAAATTTGAGCAAATGAAGTTGTGCCCTTCCTACGCTTTGCCCAACTCTGTTTGTTCACAATAGATCGCCGCTGCAATAAGGCTTGAAAATATATACATTTATATGTGACAGAGTGAGTTGTAAGCTACCCATATATCTAAAAATCATTATACATAAGTATATTAAGTACCTTGCTTTAGTACAACATTATAGTAGTAAAGGTATCACATTCATGAGCCGTAAAACAATACAAAGTAAGGACCTTGTTTAAAGAAATCAGTGGGAATGTAATCTAAATATAATCTGAATCATGTTAATGCTCCACAAACTGAGAGAGAAAGCTAAATAGAATTACATAATGCACCAGACTCAGTAAACCGAAGAAAATAGTTCGTGCAGATGTTTAAACAATGCCTTTTTCTTCAAAGGAAAACAGGATTAAGAACCCCCACTATACTTACAAAGCTGCACCTGAAAAGCAGGTAAACAACAATGACAAGAACAAATAAAAAAAAAAACTATAAGAAATAAACTAGACAACAACAACTCTCCAATTTGAAGAACCAAAACTTGGAACCATTCCGAGATTGCAAAGAAACTGAAATCTAACACCGAAGCCTATTATCTAGGTCATCTCCCCTCACATAAGTTTCGTTCTTCCATCCAAATAAGGCAGGAAATAGAGCCAAAAAAACCCTTAACGAATCAAAGATTAAAGCCTCCCACAGATTATCTAGGTCCTCTCCCCTCACCCTTGCAAATTAGGAATCCTTCTATCCAAATAAGGCACAAGATAGATCCAACGTAACCCATCGAGCTTACCAACACCATTCCCCTCTTCTTCCCACCTGGGAACGTGTTGGTGGCTATGGCGGTTAAGCTCTGAAAATGGAGCCAATAAACATTTTTCTCTCTATTAAGAACCTTGAATTAGGGATTATTGAAGGAAGAAAGACTTACAATTATGATTGAGGTAGAGAAGGCTATCTTTTCACTCATGAAAAGGTAAGCTCTCAGATCTGCCGCGCCGAAGTGTTCTTCCTTCACCAAAAATTTTTTTTTGGGTCTGATTCATTTATCATGGTTAGTATATATATTTGTTTGGCCTAATTAAAAACCAAAAGACAACATGAAATATGAAGCTCGCAGCCGCACCTAAACCCTAAAACCCTAACTTTGATCTCTCACCCTCTTCGAAAGGATCAAAGAGCAAGTTTTACATCGCTTCATCGTCATCTATTGGCAAAAATCCTAACATAGCCAATATGCTAGCATCGCCAATATGCTAGCATCATCATCTTCTTCGGGTATTCAAAACTCTAGTCAAGCATATGTTGCCTCATTGGCCTTTGCTAACTCGAAGGTTATCGAACTCTCAGATTGTGTCTTTGCTCCTCCCAAAAAGAAGAGAAGACACCCTATTTCACTTTCTGCAATTTCAGTTGTTTTTGCTTATTTCAGAACAATTGCTCTTGGTCCATGCTTTTCACATGGGGGAGCTTTTATTTTCTTGCTTTTAGTTTGTTAGAAACAATTTCCTATGATTTATATGCTATTAGATTATAGGCTCCTTGTGAGCCGAAATTTGTAAGGATGATGCAACCCTCATACGAATCAGATGATCTTGTTTGTCATCTGTACGCATGGCAACGGATCGATTCGTATTGTACCCTCTACTTTAGTATTAATGACAAAATTATCTTTTGGGTTTTAAAAAAAAAAAAAGACAACATGAAACCGACTTAGAATTATATAAAATAACACAAATTTATATCAAAGTGGGCCCAATAACTGTATACCAGGCTTGAATAAGTATAAAAAATGCCTTAGCCACGTGTAAGTGTTTGTATTTGGGTGATACTTACACTTTTATGTTCAAGAGGAGTGGGTTTCATCTCATATCCACATTCTTTTTCTTTTGTGACAACACATATGTTGCTGTTGCTCATATTTGTAGTAGTCATCAGTCAAAACTTTTTTTTTTTTTTTGGATAGAATGAATAATTCATTAATCGAGGACAAACCTAATTACACTACCTACAAACGTAAGACTGAAAAAATCCTAACAATAACAAGCATATATGTCTATAAAAAAAAACAAAGAGCATATGTCTCAAACTCGATCAAACAAGAAAGAGTAATAGGAAAAACTTTATTTTAAACAAACAGCCAAAACCCCTTTCCAGCAAATCTGTGGGCATCAATTATATCAATTTGTCCCTTTATTCTTAAATCGTAATCTGCTGGTATTAATTACTACCCTAGATAGATTTTCGATAGCTTTTGCGAAGCTCAAAAAAAGGGAAAAGAAGAAATAGAGATATCCTTCCCGTATATAAATCTCAGTCATTCTTTCTCTGGTATATTACAGTCTTCAGGTTTTTCTAGCAATGCCAGCTTCCTTGACATCAGTGAAGAAGGTTAAAGCTCTATCTCTTTCCCGGCCTCAACTTCATGGTTAACAATATTATTATTATTTTCAATTATATTCATAAAAAGAGAAAATTCTTATTCTTCGGTATCAATTCTTTCTTCTAGCCTTGATCTATCATGCTTGCTAATTATACAGTAGTTGTAGTCTTCGTTATTTTTAATTGTTTATTTCTTTGATAAGTGTTTCAAAACCATCCTTCCTGATAGCCAGTGATAGAAAATCTATCATGACCAATGGTCATATGACTCGTATCTAAATCAATATGTATGTACCATGCATTTTATACATTGGGTGAAAGCTTCATATAGTATCAAAATTTCAACATGTAGAGTATTACAAATGAGTGAAATGACCTCTATTTGCAGTAATCATAATCGATCGAGATCAATCGTTGTTACAGTTATTAATTAGTACCATTTAGATTTGTCATATATACGTTTACGCCAAATGTTATGAACCGTTAATATTCTATATGTGCATCTGGGTATATACGTAAATTAGACCGTTATAACCGTTAATATATATATGTGAGAAATTTGAACATTAAAATTATTATTCTTGTTAAGGTTTTTCTCAATTTTAGAATATATAGCTGGCTAGCATTGTCTAAGTTCATGTACTAGTTCTTTTGGCTAGCATTGTCTAAGTTCATGTACTAGTTCATCAAGAGTTATGAATACTAGAGAAAATTTTGTCGTGTTGATTTGTGTTTTGTTTATGTGATTATGTTGATGTATTGGGATTTTGGGGAATGGCTTCATACCATGTCGTAGGCGAGTTGTGGGTTGCCAAAAGAAGAATATAACTGGACTTTTACTTGTGTGTTCATGTGTGTTACTTGTCAACATGACCTCAGAAGAATATTTAAAATTTTATTACTCATTATTACTTGCATAATAATTTGGATATTGTACCAAGTATGCAAAATATTAATTTCCTTTTAACAGAATATGATTTAATGTCTCTCATAGCAGTTTTCAACAAGCGAAAGAAGAATGGCAAACAGATACATGGAGAGGGAGAGAAAGGTAAACCATGCATTTCCCTATCAATTTCTTATTTTCCATCAGGAACTAGAATTTATAGAAAAGGCAACGTACGGGCAGGTAATATTACTATTTAAGTATTTAGTTAAAACTCCCTATAGCCCTATTGGTTAATCTATATTCCGGCTTCATATATAATTACATACAATTAATCATGGCAGCCAAATATCGTGTTTGGTTCTTTCCCCGCGCAACCAAACCAGGCTAATAGTAGCACTACTTCCTCACCGCCACATCCCGGCCATGGAATCCTGGGACGAACACAACCACATCCCGACCATGGAATCTTGGGCTGCAAGCCAATAGTATGCAACCTCTAACTTCAAAGTTAACAAGAAAAATGTTAAGTTCACTATGTTAATTATTAGACATCACGTAGAAATTAGTCAGAGTGTAATAATTAACCTAACTAATTATAAGAAAATTTCATCAAATGATGTGGCTATGTTATATAAGCTGTCATATATATGCTGATTTCTAAATATTATCTAAAATTTGTTTCACCTAAAGTTGCTGGTAAACTTATGCATGCTTCGTACACTAATGATCATAGTTTGTTGCTTTGACTCCCATATGTGCAGGGATATATATATCAGCATGTATCAGCTGGAGTAGTCAACAACCTATCAGCCATGTATAATGTTCCGTATTATTATTATTATAGTGTATGTTTTTAACTACTAAATAGATGAGCTAATATGGACATCGATGCATCATCATCTATATAAATATCATACTTTCCAAGCATCTTTTATCTACTAAACTCCAATCTCATACTCTTAAGGCTCATTGTTTTACTATATATAAATGTCAGACAGGGTGAAATCTGAAAAATGTAATATTGACTATGGTTAATTATTATTACTATATACAGGAATATCAACATGCATCACTTGGAGAAGTCAACAAGCAACCATACTATAACAACATCCAAAAATCTCAAGATGTATGTTTAATTGTAATTACTAATTAAATAGATGTTCAATTTTCAATGCCAAATTCCTAGCTAGAGCTAAACTCTAATTTCATACTTTTCTCAAGCATTAATTTTTTTTTATTGATATAAATATTGCATAAGGTGGCGGTTTTTAGATGTTATCTAAATGTGTAATTCATCTAGAACTCATAACCTTATGCATAAAAAATCAATAACTTAATTGTGACTATACATACAGGGATATCAGCATGCATCACCCGAAGAAATCAACTTGCAACTGTCTTACAATGTCCCCAATTCTTATATGGTATGTTTGTAATTACCACATGATGTCAACATAAATATAACACTACAATGCTATTCTATGATCTTATACTTGTAGGCATCTTTGGTTTATCATAAATTTGGTGGTTTCAAGATGTTATTCGAGAATAATTCACCTAGAATTACTTGTAAAATTTATGTTTCATAGACCAATAGCCAATATTTTGAGAAATTTATTCCCATACACATAAACAGATTTATTAATTCATAATAACCAACTTAAAACATTAAAAAGACAATTACATCCTCAATTAATTAATTGAAGGGCAACAGAGAGTCTATTAAGACTTGAGAGGTAATATAACTACTGACCAGTAACAACAATCGTACCTCGAAGTGGCTCTGATCAAGGGCTGGAGAAGTCAAGAGCCTGAGCTTGAAGTCAAAGGAGGAGACGGACCAGGATCGGCGGGAGAGAGAGGCGGAGAGGAGGGAGTCGTCGTTGGTTAAGGAGGTGAGAGCGGTGTTAGGCTTCCAAAAGGCAGAGACACATGTGGGAGCGAATCTGAGGGTGGAGGTATGGACGGAGAGGTGTTGAGGCTTGAGGAGAGGGTGAGAAGGTGAGAGAGTGAAGGCGGCCCGCGTTCTACATTTTCAAGGCTTAGTTGTCGATGTCTAACTGCCGGAGACGGAGAGAGCGCGTGAGAGTATGAAAGAGAAACTAAGGCCTCGAAGAGTCCGTCGAGGGAGAGACAGACCTGAAAGGAGGAAGGGGTATTTTTGTTAGTAGAAATATGAAAAAACTTGAAACCAAAGCAAACATAGTTGTCAATGGACTCTTTGCTAGCGGTGCATGTTAAAATACGTGCGTTACTTTTTGTAATTTGAGGTTTTCTATGTCCTCCTTGTACTCTATGATTTTATTAATTAAGGCCTTTGTGCAACCGCAATTTGAGGTTTTCTATGTCCTCCTTGTACTCTATGATTTTATTAATTAAGGCCTAAGTGCAACCGCACCGGCCCTTCTTCGAAAAATAAAAACGGTTAGTGGGAATTTCATAATCTTTTTTTGTGAGCCGGAAAAAAATCTCTAGAATTATGACTCTTGAGTATTTTCTATGTACAGAGCGATATCAGCATGCCTTGCTTAAAGATCGATTAACACACTGCATAATTCCCCTTCATAATATATGTTTGCAATTTACCAAACATACATCAATTTACACATTGTATAATTCCCCCTTCGTTATTAGATCCTCTGCTATATAACATTTGAACACCAAATCATAGGTCCAAATTCTGATCCGATATTTTTCAGCTCTTTGGTTTGCTTTTCATATATATGATGTGACATGCAACTCATGTGTACCTCGCTCGATATTGCTAAATGAATTTACTTATGGATTTTAAATGCTCTTAGATTGATCTTTCTAACGTGAAACTTGGGCATGACATTTCATATCTGATCATATAAATCACCACAGCGAAGGACAGTTATCAACCAAGCTAAGGCAAAACCATCCACAAGCACGAGCGTGGAGTTTCTTCCGGGAAGGGTTCATACGGTAAGTGATGCACTACGTACTCTATATATGCTACATGCAATATAGACATTCCGCAGTGTAATTATTGCATTTATGTTGGCCTCAATACTGTAGTCGATCATAACTTGTTGACAACAATTGTCACTAATAGCTAAAAAGTACTTATTAATAAGATGCACCACAGGTACAATCACAAAGAGAAAGAGATTTCCAACGCCAGAACCTAGCGCCTGCTACTCAACAACAACAAGGCTGGCCTAATCTATACACCTTATTTCCTCCTCTTCCTCCTCCTCCTTCTTCTTCTCCTCCTCCTCCTCCTCAGGTATGAATGAACTAACTTCCTTATGATGTAGGAAATTATTTTGCTTCCAGATTGGTACTTCTTGTGCTTGTAATCCTTGTATGCTTATGAGTGCACAGAGTACTGTACCAGTAATTTACTGTCTTCCCTTAACTAATACGGAATTTATATTGAATGCAGGTCTTTCGTGGCAAGGGCAAGTTCGGAGAGGACCCTAACGATCCTTACTACCCCTTACCCGCACATTTCATCAACATGGATGAGTTCAGTTGATCACTTACTGTAGCATGAACTTGGATTATCTAATGCACTTTGCTTTGAAAATGATGGACATCAAGTAGTTATTATTACATTCAGTATGTTATTTCTGTATTTTACCGCTTACATGAAGTGGGGATAAAACATCGGAAATTTTTTCTTTAAAATTTCTAATTCTATACATATTTCACTTTCAAGTTTAAACGGATTGTTGAAGAGTTAATCCAAAACTGGTTCTAGCCATATATAATATATTCTCCATTGTGATTCCTAACAACAGAGCTAATGATCCTCCAAAAATTCTTCCCACCATCAACATCGGTACTAACGAACAACAAGAAATGAAAGAGGAAAAAGAAGGATGAAGAGCGAAGAGGCCGGGGTGAAATTGCAGGAATTAATAATCTTGATCGATAGAACTCGATCGAACAGAAAAATTGTCCACAAATTGTCCACAGTACAGAGTTAAGAGAACAAGCAAGGATCAAATTCGAAAACATAAAAGAAAGAAAAGTACAAGCAAGAGGGTCAGATGACCTTAAAATTTGTCATGCTCCTCAAAAGATAAAATCTTGGGAGTCCAATATCTTGGACATAGCAGGGCCATCATGCCACAACGGATTACTTTCATCAGTCTCATGCACTTCATCATCAATCTTTCTTTTACCTTTTCCAATTTGATCCTGCTACCATGACATTAAATTAGCCATCTATTATATATGGAGTTGTACAAATATATATTTGTATGACTAATATGTTAACGCGGGTCTCAATCCTAGTATATTGGGAATGTGTATATTCTGTAATCAATTAGGATTATGTAAATCTTTCGGTGTAATTAATTTTCTTCAAAGGTTAAAACTGTGCTTGTATATATACCCGACTTGAGGTTTGTTCAATATATTGGAAAATTTCCAACCTTTTGTGTTCTGTTTGACTTGGCATCAGAGCCTAAGTCGATCCTAGCAATCTTGGTAATCTGACCCTGTTGTTTTCTGCTGCAAATTTGTTCTAAACCTGTCCCAATTTGATCTATTCGACGTGTCGAATGAAGCTTTCGATTTCGTCGAATTCTGTAGTACTTGTTATGTTCCTCTGTCATCAAATCCTCTTTGCAATGGATCTTGCAATCTTTGGTGATCAACCTGAAGTTTCCCGTGAACCTGATTTCTATGGAGTAGGAGGACGAGACCTCACCACAGGTATGTGTTCTCAAAAGAAAAGAGGTAAAATTGGTATTGCATTAAAAATTTATGACTTTACTGGTAGTGATACATGGATAATTGATTCTGGTGCGTCTGATCATATGACATTTGATAAGTTATTTTTTTCCGAGTCTGTCCCCATCTCCCATACCTGAAGTGTCTAATGCAAATGGGGTGTCCTTCCCGGTCCTAGGTATAGGGTCAATTCAAGTTACTCCAACAATTGTGTTAAACAAAGTCCTTTATGTTCCTGCTCTATCACATCACTTATTGTCTGTTTCTGAATTGATTTCACAAAACAAATGCTCTGTAACCTTTTTTCCTATGTATGTTATCTTCCGAGACCTGTCATCTCAGGCGATAATAGGCAAGCGGGATATGTGGGGGATATTGTTTCACTTGGATTGCATGTACAACGGGGAAGCAAGAGCATCGTCACCAACCATTGCCCTAACATTGAGTTCTGATCGAGTAAAAGAAATTTGGCTATGGCATCGCCGAATGGGTCATCCATCTTTTGGAGTCATGAAGAAGTCGATGTCATCTTTGTTTTTTGGAATAAAAGAGTCAAGTCTCCATTGTGAAAGTTGTGTTTTTGCTAAGAGTCATAAGTCCAGTTTTTCTTCTAGTTCTGCACCATTCGAGTTGATTCATTCTGATGTATGGGGGCCTTCGAAGAATTTGACATTGACAGGAATGAAGTACTTTGTTTTGTTTATTGATGACTTTACAAGATTAACTTGGTTTTGTGTTATTGAAAAAGAAGGATGTTGTGCTTTCGGCTTTCACCGCTTTTCGTAGTCTCATCCGAACTCAGTATGATGCTTGTGTGAAAATATTTCAATCTGACAATGGAGGAGAGTTTGTTAACCACTCTTTCCGAGACTATTTTCAGCAACATGAAATTGTTCATCAGACTACTTGTCCTCAGACACTAGAACAGAATGGGGTATCTGAGAGGAAAAATCGACACCTCTTGGATATTGGAAGAGCTCTTTTACACAGTGCCAATCTACCCAAATATCTATGGGGTGAAGCTGTGTTGTGTGCCTATCACCTTATCAACCGTCTACCATCTGCAACTCTTCAAAATCGGGTTCCCTTTGAGGTATTGTCTGAACATGTTACTATTTCATCTCTCAACAAACTTCATGTTCGTGTCATTGGTTGTGTGGCCTACGTTCATCTTTACAAAAATCAGATATCTAAGTTGGAGGCTCGTTCCCTTAAGTGTGTGTTTGTTGGATACGGATCCCATCAGAAATGATATAAGTGCTACCATCCTCCGTCTCAACGATTATATGTCACCATGGATGTCACATTTACTGAAGACCTGTGCTATTTTTCTCCTACGGTATCTCCGAATGAGGAGGAGAAGCAAGTTTTTTATGAAGATCAATTTGGAGAACTAGAAGATTGTGTAATTGTAGACAGTAACCCCGCTGAAAAGGATCTTCGGCCTGTCACCGACCAGATCCAGAGTCCGAGAGATAATACTTTGGAACCTCAAAAAGTGGTTCAATCTATTGAACCTGCCTAAGTTGAGGTGTATGTTCCCTATTCTGAAAGTGTTTGACATGACGAACAACTGTCCGACACGTCGAAAGGAGGAGAATTGAATAGTAATCAGCCGCCAGTTGTTGAAGATGTACATGCAAGTTCAGTCTCTCCCCCTACATCAACGATCTCTCCTGGCTTGTCATCACCTGAGGTATGTAGTACTATTCCGTTGTCATCCTCCAATGTCCTTGAATCTAGTAGAGTCTTGCCTGCTAGGTCAACCCGCAGTCAACCTCCTAAAAAATATGAGCCTCTCTTGTCAGCTAAAGCCAAGTATCCTATAGTCAACTACGTGTCAACTCATAGATTGTCTAAACCTTATGTAGCCTTTGTGAATCAATTGTTTGTTGTGTCTCTTCCTAGTAAAGTACATGATGCAATCAAGGAGGAGAAGTTGGCCAAAACAATGGAGGTTGGGATGGATGCTCTCAAGAAGAATGGTACTTGGGATTTGGTGCCATTACCACCTGGAAAGAAGAACGTTAGTTGTAGATGGGTTTATATTATGAAGCATAATGCAGATGGCTCAGTTGACAGATATAAGGCAAGGTTGGTTGCAAAAGGATACACTCAAAAATATGGGGTGGATAATGATGAGACGTTCGCACCTGTGGCAAAGATCAATACCATTCAAGTCCTCATATCTTTGGCAGCTAATCTAGATTGGCCCATGCAGCAGTTTGATGTGAAGAATGCATTTCTTTATGGAGATTTGAATGAAGAAATTTACATGGATCTTTCTCCAGGATATAATACTTCTACGGGCGAGAAGGTGGTGTGCAGATTGAAAAAGTTCCTGTAAGGATTGAAGCAATCTCCAAGAGCTTGGTTTGGAAGGTTCACGTCTTTCATGAAGAAGATTGGGTATAGGCAGAGTAACTCAAATCATACCTTGTTCCTCCTGAAACACCGACAGGGTAAGCTTACTGCCTTGATCATTTATGTAGATGACATGGTAGTGACAGGTGATGACATTGGTGAAATTAGAAGATTGAAAGATCAGTTGTCTTCTGAATTCGAGATGAAGGACCTTGGGAATTTAAAGTATTTCTTGAGAATTGAGGTAGCCAGGAACAAGGACTATATCATGTTGAGTCAAAGAAAATATGTTCTGGATTTGCTAGCAGAGACTGGTATGCTTAATTATACACCAGTTGATACACCGATAGAACAGAACCATCGGATTGGAGAGTATCCTGATCAAGTTCCGACTGATAAATCTCAATATTAAAGGTTAGTTGGAAGATTAATTTACTTGTCGCATACTAGACTTGATCTTGCTTATGCGGTTAGTGTGGTGAGTCAGTAAATGCACAATCCTAGTGAAGATCACATGAATGCTGTGATGAGAATCTTGAGATACTTAAAGTCTTCTCCTGGAAAAGGCCTGGTGTTTCGTAAGCATGGACATTTGAGGACTAGTGGTTACACTGATGTGGACTGGGCAAGGAACATCACTGACAGGCGTTCTACTTTTGGCTATTTTACATTTGTTGGTGGAAACTTAGTCACTTGGAGAAGCAAGAAACAGAATGTGGTGGCCCGTTCTAATGCAGAAGCTGAGTACAGAGGTATGGCTCAAGGAGTCTGTGAGTTGTTATGGTTGAGAAGTTTATTAAAGAGTTTGGGTTTCAAGCAAGAATGGTCAATGCCTCTTCATTGTGACAATACTGCTGTGGTTGAAATTGCACATAATCTTGTTCAGCATGATTGGACAAAGCATGTAGAGATTGACATGCACTTCATCAAGGAAAAGCTAGATGCTCGCATAATCTCGTTCCCATTTGTTCATTCGAAGGAGCAGCTAGCTGACATCCTTACCAAAGCTGTGTCGTCTAGGGCTTTCAGTGACTCACTTGACAAGTTGGGCATTCAAGATTTATATGCGCCAACTTGAGGAGGAGTGTTAACGCGAGTCTCAATCCTAGTATATTAGGTAGATGTATATTCTGTAATCAACTAGGATTATGTAAATCTTTCGGTGTAATTAGTTTCCTTCTAGGGTTAGAACTGTGCTTATATATATACCCGACTTGGGGTTTGTTCAATATATTAGAAAATTCTCAACATTTTGTATTCTGTTTGACTTAATATTCCAATTTATTTGTTATATACACACCTCACTTTGAGTATTCAATTTCCCATTCTGTCTCAGAATGCCACTGGTACTATTGTTGTCACTAGAAGAAATCATGACATTCTTCATTCTAGTCTTGCTTGTCTGAGTATTGTATGTTCGGAAGAGACAAAAGAAAAGTACTAGTTAGATAAGTAGAGAAATACTTGTTTAACTGATCATGTTACGTACTATACGTACCTGAGTTTTCTGGGTAATGGAATTTTCAGTTGACCTCTTGTTGTGACAGCTGCTATTGGTATTGCTAGCACCAAACATGATCACACCCTGGCTACTCTGAATATTGTTCTATGTTGGGAAGGGAACGAAACAATTCTTGTTAGATTATAAGTAGCAGAGAGAATAGGAAAAAATTAAGTTCAAGATGAACAAGGAAATCCAAAAAGGTTCAATGATATTGTAGTCCTAAAACGGCTTAATAGGGCATGGTGAAAGAATGAAAGATAGATTTTATAGTTTCATAGGTCGTATGGGAGGAAATGGGATTCAAAACTTCTATGAAACAGAAAAGATTTACATCTTAACACAAACTATATGGCTATAATTATATGCATTTATAAAGAAGTGAATGCATTTTGTGATTTTGATAATCGCATACCAGTATTGATGAATATTGAGGCTGATGGTTTGGCTCCATTGATAATCGCATACCAGTATGATAATCCGATTTATAAGTAAGCATTTCTTGTAAAATATGAGCAACACCAAATCTTTGACGTCGCTGTATATATATGAAACAAAAAAAAAAAAAAAAACAAAAAAAAACAATTATAAGGAAGTGTGTGCTGATAAAGCATTCAGTTCGCATAAAAGAATTAGTACCTGCTGGATAGGAGCATAATTATAGTAATTGGCATGTGAAATTTGAGCTCCAGGGTATGGAAGCTGGATGACTCCTCCAGATTGGTAAATACATTTCGAGCTGGAAGCTGCTAGGGGGAGGTTGCTTCTGTTAAACTGAAACTTCGCTTTCCCTTGGGAGGATGACATGTTCTTACCAAGCAGCATTGCCTGCAGGTTTACAAGTTTCAGCGAATGTACAAGAAATAGGGGTGAATGAATTTCATTATATCTATGCGGTTTCATACACTTTCACTTGTTTAAGGCTTCCTTGGTATACCTTGTTCATAGCATACTCATTGTGAAGCTATTTGTTCGTTTAATCATATTTACAGAAAAATACTTACTTTCCGATTTGTGACACGCTGCAATGCAGTTTGGAGTTTCTTCTCACTCCACAATACCTGAGCTAGTGAAGGATCATTGCCTGGCTCATACTCCCTTCAAATAACATCACATACAATTCTTAAAATCTATATATACTTGCGCGCAAGTCTTAATGGAAAAGCTGAAACAACACGTACGTACGTATGCATGTTGATTAGATTATAAGGAAATACGGTGATCAAGGACATGTACCTGAGCTTTAATGCGAGCAGGTCTATATCAATTCTGGATGATTTTAACTCCAGTTGGAGAGACTATATAATTTACATACAAGGAATTAAGAAACAACAGCAAATGAATTAGCTAGTGAAAGGGTTACTGCCAAATGCTATCAATACGTACATCATTATCACGTAAAGAAGTATTTACCTTAATGCTGCATACATACGAGTATAAAGCTCATCAAGTAGACCAGGAGAAAGGGGTTTTCCATGAGAGCAAAGGAAAATAATGCGTTATTAATTAATATGGATAAATAAAACAAACAAACTAGCAGTTGATTGAGGTGTGACAGTTCTAGAGTAAAATACAGCAGGTGGTGCTTATTTTCATGTATATATGTTTTCTTTTCTTTTTTGCAATCGATCTACAGGTTTATCCCTATACGTTTAAACACTTTTAAAGTTAAAGGATTATTTCGATCAGTGAAAAAAATTATGTTTTGGGTGACTTTACGACTTTGGGTCTTTTTCTTCTGTAACTTTGATGATACTTTGTTAATTAAGCTCAAATGAGAAAAGTGCTCTCT
The DNA here is from genome assembly GCA_009720345.1 of Fragaria iinumae. Taxonomy (NCBI): domain Eukaryota; kingdom Viridiplantae; phylum Streptophyta; class Magnoliopsida; order Rosales; family Rosaceae; genus Fragaria; species Fragaria iinumae. Next base: position 13,966,002 of record CM019117.1, on the reverse strand, counting down.
TAAAGTTTATATGCATGCACATAGTTATCTCAAATATTTATTACTACCACATCTCCATCGTTTTAAATATTTATTAAGACAAGTATATATGGTTCAAAAATAAGTGTCAAGAGAGTTCCTGACAGTAATTAGTACATCTATATGTATGGTTTTTCCCATAATAATAACACTTTATCAAGCTTGTGATAACCCATGTATAACGTACGTTGGTATTCATTTTAGACTAAAACATGCATACTATAGGGTTTTCTATTCTACTTTCTTTGCCAACTATAAGAATCAAATGCAAATTAACGGGCAAAAAACCTCTAAACTGTCTCCTCTGTGTGTGTATTCTTGAGAGAGAGAGAGAGAGAGAGAGAGAGAGAGAGAGGCCTAACGTACTGGTTTTCAAAGGCTACCAGCTTCTGCTGGTCTCTCTTGTATTGGCAGTACAACCTTTTGTTGGTTTCGGCCAGCTTTTCCTGATACAAATAACAGAAGAAATTACCATTTGATTAGTAATAAGAAGAAAAAATTACTCTGTATTATTGTTAACTTAGGAAGAAGTTCATTCATAGTCATGGACCGAGAAAAATACCTGTATACTTGTGTCACCGCTACCATAATTAAGCCCCATCAGACTGATGAAATAGAAAACACTATCAAGTTAGCTATTTACAGAACAAAAAATGATCGAAAACAACAAAGAGACGCTTAGAGACACAATGGAACTATTGAAGTTGTCGCCATTTTCACACTGATTTCGCGGGGATCACCCGGAAAGAGATCAATATAACTTTCAGGCACAACACATAATAGTTCATGATTTTAAAGACAAATGAAATGACAAATTTTAATAGACATATATATATATATATATATATATATATATATATATATATACATATTTCAATAACTTTTTGGACTTGTGATATTGATCCCATATAAATTCGAACTACATGCTTTATATATGTCACTTTCGCATCCACATTTTCTTTCTCTACAATTAACTATGTTGCACGGACATGGCGACACGACACGGTGCGACACGGTAAAACTTAAAAACTGAGTTTCCGACACGGTTTGGACACGGCAAATAGAATAATATATTTATGTATTTTTAATACATAAAAAATATAATAAAATATTAAATAAGTTCATTACATTACCAAAAGAGAAATTTGTTTGAATGATATACGAATTTTTCCTCTTTATAAACTTTGGTATATCAAGTTTTAAAAATATCAGATTCGTATCTCATATTTCCATTCCGACCTAAGATTGGTATATATAGCCATTAAGATGACTAATTTAGCCTCAGACCAAAAAAAAAAGATGACCAATTTACCCTTAAATTCTCTTTTTCTTTTTCTTAGTTTTTCTTCTTTGTTTTCATATTCTAATTTTCTTTTTTTGGCTTTTAATATTTTTAGCAACGTAGAGAAAAAATTCATCGTCATTTTCTCCTTGTTAATTATCAGTTTTTCATCTCAATCATCCTTGAACATCAACGGCAACAACAAGATCCTTGGGTGTCAGCGGAAACAATAAGGATTGAACTTATGTATGTTTGCCCTCTTCAATCTTCTTCAAGTTTATAAAGGCCAACCCAAATTATCAAATTCCAAAATCTCTTCTAATATTTCTAGAATATGAAAAAAAAAAAAAACTAAGGAAAAAAAAGAACTTAAGGGTAAATTGGTTATCTTAATGGATATATCTACCAATCTTAGGTCGGGATGGAAACATGAGATACCATTCTGATATTTTCAAAATTTGATATACCAAAGTTTATAAGGATCAAAAGTTCGTATATCATTCAGACGAATTTCACTTACCAAAATCATGTTTATATTCAATCTTTTTTTTTTCTTCTAAATTCAATCCATTGTAGAAACATATTAAAATAACATTAAAGAGAATTAAATGAGCAGTTCCGATATAGGTTATAAATAAAAACTAGGCATCAACTTAGTAACGCAACAGTCCTCTAACACCTAATAGACAAGAAAATTTCAATCATTCCATAATCCATCTAAACCTCTCTTTTTTTTCTTTTAAAAATAAAAATAAATATATATATATATATATATATATATTTAAAAATGATGACGTAGCGTGTCGAAAGCTGAGGTGACGTGTCGGTCAACGTGTTGAAAACGTCAACATTTTCCAACACGCCACGTGGCGTGTCGCCGTGTCGGGCGTGTCAGACACTCCGACACTCCAGGGGGTGTGAAGTGTCTGTGCAACATAGCTCTACAATGTACGTTTAATTTACCTCTGCAACTGGCTTGGCTCGCATATCTAGGATTTCGAAATAAAATTTACCTCTCATTTTGGCCCTTGAGAAGTGTGTCCTGGAAAATGAACTTAGAATCTTTAAACAATTAATTTTTCTCACCCATCCACTAAACTAAAAAAATCCGATTAGTTCCCGGAAATGGTATAGTTTCCAAATTTTTTTTCCCAATGAGATTTCCATGTAATAAAGAATGGAAACCTTTGAGTTTCGATGTAAAAAAAGTTCAAAATTTAAGAATCGATATCGAACATATTTTGAAATCCACCTATGCAGGTCGGTGTTCTTTCCAAAATCGCCAACGCTACTTATTTTGATCACAAGTCCGATACAATTACATCTACCGCCACAATTGCCCGACCATCACCGGCCACGACCATCACCCTCCACACCCCAAACTAGCACCTTGTGCCGTTGATCACACTAGCTAGCACGATCGCTCGTTGATTAGATGAAACCACCAAGCCCCATCTCTAATCATCGTCGCCACTACAACAGTACGCTACCACCTATATCTCTCTATCCCATCGAAATAACATTGAAATTTCATCGCACATAAAATTAAAATAGCTAATTACGTAGGAAAATTAATGATATATAACATAATCTTTTCTTTTCAAAATTATATAATCTTGAAATCAGATCAAAATCTTATGTTCTTAGCGTGTTGTGAAAAGATAAAGTTCTTTCGAAATCAAAACTCAAAAATATAAATCTATGAAAATATGTTAACGTACTTCATTTGAAAGCTGTGGGATCCCGTAAGTGATCCAACAAATCTATAAAAGCAAACAAGGATCTAGGATCGATCCTTATGGACTTCGGATGCAGCTCAAGGCCTAAACACAATAAGAAAACAAATATAGATAAACAATATAGTGAACAATAGAATATAACCTGTTCACGTTCTCGACTCTCTTACGCTTAGAGCTCATCCCCATCAGCATGTTCTTCAAATTTCGAGTGAAATGAGGAGAGTGCGGCTATACTTTGATGAAGTGAGGTAGGAAGGCCTAAAGCAAAAGAGAAGCAAAAACTAGAAGCCTTGTTTCATATTGTACTCAGACCTCATGTTTCTAGGGTATATATACGAGTCTACCCCAGAGGAAAAATTCAAGTCTTTATTTCTATTTGTTGTAAATATGTATTTAAAATCCAGACAAAAGTGTGTTTGCTTAGTAAGCTTTCACAAGAAATTTGCATGGAATTACGTTGATTAACACTTTGGCCAAATGGCTCCTTACGTGCAATGTAACTTGTCACAATTGCCAAAGCGAATTACTAATGAGAATGTGACATGTTAACTGGTACGAGTTTCTAGACTGTTTAGTGAAGGGTAATTTTGGAATTCGAATGTATAATGCTATTGCTGGATTATTTATTATGCCACTTCAGGGGCAAGTTTAATATGGTAACTATCTCACCCATTTACTGAAAACATAGGTGATGAACCCACATTAAAACCTCCAAGCCTATTATGGTAGGTTTACTAATGTTTTCCTTTTGCTCTAGATTCATTTTTTCATATCTGGTATATAATTTTTTTTGTGTTTGAAAAGATGGATATATTCTAATGGCTTGATAGCCATACGACCAAATATATATTTTGGTATATAATTAAATAGATATAATCTAGATAAATATGATGTCTTTTATAGAGAAAGAAAGAGGACAATAAAAAAAAAGGCATATAACACTAAACTATCATTTGAATGTATAAATGATAAAATAGTTTTTAAATGTTCCAGATCACCATTAAAACATGTTATATGATAAAATAGTCACCTCATAACATCTTAAATGATAAAAATGTCTATTTTCACACTTTTTACATGACCATTATACCCTTTCTAATATCACATGTTTTTTTATCATTCTCTCTCTCCTGCATCCAGACCAGACGTGAGGCCGAAATTATTTGCCAGCAGAGCCTGCTAGACGTGAAGTACCGGCGCGTGCAGATCGACGTGGGGTCGCCGTCGTCTTCTGAGACGGTTTCGGCCGAGGTGAAGCACTTCGAATCGGTATGTGACTGTGTTGCTTTAGCTTGAATTTTTGAGTTTTGTGTTGATAATTAGTGGATTTGCTTATTTCTGTTATTTGGGTTTTGTGGGATTTAGTCTTTGATTTTAGTTTTGCTTGGATGTTTGTTCTTAGGGTCGGCTTGGTTTTGTGAAATTGAGTGATAAAAATTCGAACTTGGTTTGTGAATCTGATGGGCTGGATTAGAGTCAACTGAATTGCTTCTAGTATTAAGTTTTTTTGTACCCTGTTTGTTTTGGATTTCATGGTTGTTCTTCCTGGTGATTTCGAAGTGTAAAGTTCTAATCTAGTCTTTAAGCTCTTGAGTTTTGAGGGAGCTCTGATGATAAATGGGCTGATTGAATCTCTGGTCCGTCAACTTGAATTGAGAGAGAGAGAGTTGTAAGCTGAAAACTTCTGCTGGAAATCATTCCCGTCAGTCAACTTCAACAGCTCAAAAGTTCCACTTCTATGATTTATTCCATAACAGCTTCTTCACAAAAGTTGTTCAAAATCATGTCTTCTATTCTGTGATAAAAAATCGTAGCGATCCAACGGTTGTATTGTTCTCAATCAAGGTAAATCCGCATACTGCTCAGGAACACAATTCTGTTTCGATAGTCTGCAAGACCACCTACATTGCCTAGACCACCTACCCTAGATTTTATGATACCCAGAAAGACCTGACAAGTTCTGATGACTTCTATATTCGTTCATATGGGAAGTTTGAACAATTGTAAATGAATTGTATGAATCCATTGTTTCTATTGATATATAAGGTGAAGCTCTATGAAACAATGTTAGAGTCGAAATTTTATTCGGTCTATGATTTACAACAAGATTTGTGACATTTAGCAAATGAAGCTTTGGATAGGGTTTTAAAGAGTATATGTATTTGGTGTATATCACACTTTAGGGTTTATATCTAGAAGAAAGACATTTGGTGTGTATGAAAGTATTTGTCAGATTTTGTTTCTTGGCCATACATTTTATTCCCTCTTGCTTGACATAGAATTTGGTTTCTGTTTTTTTTTTTGTCCAGAATTCTACATTATAAACTACCAAGCCTCTGATTTGTGTGATTGTGAGAACTTGCTGCATCACTTATATTGTAATGGCAGTGGTTCTAACTTACGAGTTGCTTAGTATACTTACATGGATAATATTAGCATATGGTTCTAACTTACCAGTTGCTTAGTATACTTACATGGATAATATTGGCATATGATACATGATTCTGAGTTGCTTAGTATACTTACTTGGATAACATTGGCATATGATACATGATTCTGTTTAGCTACTTGTCTAGTTACATTGCTATATAATTTATTTTTAACAGTTACATTGTCAGTTACATGGTTTTGCTTGGTTAATTGTCTAGTTAGTGACATGTGTAGTTCCATTTACAGTTTAATGACTATACATATTTCTGTTCAGGTACTATGGACAGTAACTATACTGCAAAGCTTGTGTACTCCGGTGAAGGAGCAGCAGTTTCATTTAATCATAACATCTCATATTTTAATTTTGCTAATTCTATACGTGACCGATTTCCAGTATTGGGCAGAAGCATTATCAAGCTGAGGTATACTGTTTTTCCTGATATTGTATCTTATCGTCTTGAAAATGAAGATGATATGAAGATGATGTTTAGAGTTTTGGCCAGTTGTAGTTCAGATTTTGTTGATGTGGATGTTTACTCTTTCGATGTTAGTGCTTCTGGTTCTGAAAGTGTGTTGAGTATCTTGTGTTCTAGTTAGATGTTATTGCTGGTACATGTATTATATACAAGTTCATATGTCCAAATTAATATTTCCCTTTCACAGGTATTTGCATATGCACTGGTGACCGCAGGCTCAGCTGCATCCGTAGTATGCAACCTGAATCACACAAATATCCGGCACACACCTCTCCCAAATTTCTATAAATCACCGAATATCTTCTGCGAGCACATTGCCATCTCCATAGCCTACACTTGTCTCTTGCTGGCCACATCTGATGTTCAGATTGTAAAAGGCTCTCCAACAATTGAGCTATCTTGCTTATTTGTTTCCAAGTAGTATATGGTGTACTTAATCACCTGTGCTCTATCTGTGGCATAATTATATAACATTAAGCATTTTCTGTCTTATGGCTTCAAGTACATCCTATATAGTTCCAAATATGTACCTTTTTTCTCTATGTGTTGAATTAATGGTGATGACCACATTTCGTATCATAAATAGCTACATCGCCAATTACATGTTACTTAATTGTATGTTACATAGCTAGTTACATTAGCAGTTACATGTTACTTAGCCAGTTACATGATTGCCAGTTAAATTTCCAAACCATCTCTATTGTTGCGGTGCAGCGGCACGCTGCAAAAAATTAGTTTCATGACCAATTACTTGGGTAGTTACATAACCGGTTACATAACTACTTGGCAAGTTAGATGATCAATTATATGAACATTCACATGACTGCTTAGTTATATTGCAAGTTACTTCAGTTGCTACTAACTAAACCAGTCACGTTATATATAGTTACTTAGCCAATTACATGATCAGTTACAAGGACGGTTACATGACCGCTTAGTTACAATGCTACACTTGTGTTACATGGGTAGTTACAAGGACAGTTTGATAGTTACATGGGTAGTTACATACATGCTACACTTGTGTAACAACATTAACCTGTCTATGTAACTATCAATGTAACTATGCATGTATGTAACTATCCATGTAACTATGCATGTAACTATCTATGTAACTACAGTTTGATAGTTACATGGGTAGTTACATACATGCTACACTTGTGTAACGACATTAACATGCCTATATAACTATCAATGTAACTATGCATGTAACTATCCATGTATGTAACTATGCATGTAACTATCCATGTAACTACAGTTTGATAATTACATGGGTAGTTACATACATACTATACTTGTGTAACAACATTAACCTGCCTATGTAACTATGCATGTAACTATGCATGTAACTATCCATGTAACTATCCATGTAACTACATTTTGATAGTTACATGGGTAGTTACATATATGCTACACTTACACTTGTGTAACGATATTAACCTGCCTATGTAACTATCAACTATGCATGTAACTACAGTTTGATAGTTACATGGGTAGTTACATACATGCTACACTTGTGTAACGACATTAACCTGTCTATGTAGCTATCAATGTAATTATTCATCTATGTAACTATCCATGTAACTATGCATGTAACTATCAATGTAACTATCCATGTAACTATCTATCTATGTAACTATCCATGTAACTATGCATGTAACTACAGATTGATAGTTACCTGGGTAGTTACATACATGCTACACTTGTGTAACTACATTAACCTGCATATGTAACTAGTTACATACATGATGGGCATAAGAAGGTAACTATCAATGTAACTATCAATTTATGTAATTATCTGTGTAACTATCCATGTAACTACAGATTGATAGTTACCTGGGTAGTTACATACATGCTACACTTGTGTAACTACATTAACCTGCCTATGAAACTATCCATGTAACTACAGATTTATAGTTACCTGGGTAGTTACATACATCGTACATAATAAGTTACATAAGTATATACATATCTATAACTACTCATGTAACTACATTAAGCTATGTAACTATCCATGTAATTACAGATTTATAGTTACCTGGGTAGTTACATACATCCTACATAAGAAGCTACATACAAAACTACTCATGTAACTACATTAACTACATAAATGGTAGTTACATTGCTAGTTACATGGCTTTCAATAATTACTTAGATACTTACATACACATTTAACGGCTACATTGCTACATGGCTTTCAATAGTTACTTGTATAGTTACATACATAATTAACGGCTACATTGCCAATTACATAAACACCTGCTTGGTAGACTTTTCTCCTTCCTTTTCCAGTTTTCGGCAGAATGACCTTCCCTCCTTCCGACGAACATAACTTCCTCTAAAAAATAGCTATCAATGATCCGCGAAATGTTCTGGAAACTAGACTCTTCTAGCTTTCCGTTGATATAAGGCAAGTTTCCTGGATCGCTCTGAGCTGATCGCAATTTACTGTCGAATTTGACTGAAAATCTGGGCAAAATTCCGTATTTCTTAAGGTTTCATCTTTAATGCGCATCTTTTTGCAGCGTGTAGCATCTCTTTCCTCACATTCCTTGCTCAAAAACTTGAGAAGGTCAGCCCTCGCTAGCACATCAAGGTCCACTGCGCTCTGATCGAGAAAAAATGTAACGCCCCGTACCCAATTTTACCTATTTACTAGGTATTCTACGAGTTGCTGGAGATTATAACCGTGCTCGGTAACCTAGTAAGTTAACGTTTGAGTTATTTTCGAGTTTTTCTTGAAATGTCAAATTCTTCTGTTAAGACTCCAATGTCGAAGTGCAAGTCGACACTAGTTCACCGGTGTCTTCGGATTATATTTGGAGTTTCGAGTTATTTTCTACGATTTATTAAAGGTTGGTGAAAGAAATTAATTTTCTAAAATTAGAATAACCCATTTAATCTTGGCCATCAGATCTTTAGGGTTTTGATCTTGACCGTCAATTCAAGTACAAAGGGGAAGTGAAGAGTTGACCGAGTCCAGAAGCCACACTCGGGCGTTGACCCGAGCTCCAGCCTCTCTCTCTCCTCTCTCCGGCTGCATCAGTCAACCCCGGCGCATCGTCGCCGATTCCGGCCACCACTCGCCGCCAAACCGGTCTCAAAATGACCGTCTCCTTCTCCTCTTCCAAACCCAACCCTCCATTCCAGCTAGCATCCACACAGAGAAGAGATCGAAGTGGAAGAACACAACTGTGTTCATCGGATTCCGACAGACACCGGCGGCGACTGCGACTCCGGTTTGTGAGCTCCGGTCACCGATCCACCCAGCGACGGTGAGTCCCTTCCTCCTCTCTTCCTTTTGCACAGTCCAGTGTTTCCTTCCCCAAATCGTGCCCTAACCGAAAGTCCCTCTTTTCTGTATTTTCTGGGTTTCGAGTTCTTAGCTCCGGCGACCTGCGTTCGACGGTTTCCGGCGAGTGCTTCGGGTTTTGGTCGGTCCTCGATGCTCTGTGTGTTGACGAATTGGACCTTGGAGGAGTTGCAGGTCGATCCAGATTGAGGCAGAGGTCGGGTGTGCTTGGGCTGAGAGGAACCGAAGTGGTGTGATGCTAATTCGGTGAAGGTGGCGACTAAGGCAGCAGCTGGGGATGTTTGGAGGTCCTGCCTGTTGAGTCCGGACCAGGAGAGTTCTAGGGCTAGTGCTTGAGATCGATGGAAGGTAATATCGATCTCCTTTGATGTTATATTGATTTTCGGATTGATTAGATGCATTTTTGGTGTTGCAAGTCGATAACTTGGTGATTTGGAGTTTATGAGGAGGCTATGGCGAAATTCAGGCAGAATATTCCGGCGAGGGTAGCAGAATCCGGCAGAGAGCCGTGGAGGTAGTCTTCGACTCTTCATTTCTGTTTTGTGTGACGTAGTTTCAGAAATATAATAGTTTGGTTGTTGTTGGGAAACTTGCTAATTTAGGAAAGTTCCCATTTTAGAAAACTTATCCTTTATGGAAACTTCCCATAAATGGAAACTCTTTTAGGTGCCCTTAGTAAGTTTTGGAGTGAAATTGTCTAGAGAGGAAATGAAGGAAATGGTAGGTGTTGTTTTGTTGGCATACATGATCGTAGGGGAATTGAATTTGAGAATGGTGAAACATATGTTAGTCGTCTTTGATGAGCTGAGTCGTAAACAGAACTTAGGGTTCTATGTCCTCAAAATTTTAAGTATTAAAGTCATATCGAGAATGAAATGGTTATTCCTTGGTTATGATTGAAATTTCAAGTAAAGAGGTGAACTTTGGGGACATGAGTTAAATTGAAAGTGTTGGTATAAATCGCCATATCCCGAATGAGTTAATCAATTCAATGAGTTGCTTGGGAAAGGTTATTATTCTAGTTGAGTTAAATGTTTTTCGGTAATTATGGATTTTGTGTGAGGCTCTACGATGTTGTTTCTTTGTTCCTATATTCTTAGAATGGTATTGAGGTATTAATTAGATAGAAAGTGGACCGTCGCAGGATTATGTCGGGGGCTTGAGTTGGGAAACCTCGGCTTGGCAGTTAAAATATTCGAATCACTGTGAGTGGACCTTTGCTTTAAATATTATGCCAGCAAAAAGATTTATTAATGAATAATTTCTTTTATTGGAGAATAACCAAAATTGAGAATTTCGGTGATTATATATTTATATATGGATGTTTATGAGGATAGTATGTATATAAATAAATGCTAGCTAGCTATACGTGCTTTTCCGCCATAATGAGGTAAAATACCATTATGGTATGACGTGAGCGTTAGACGCAATCGTAGTAGCCCTATATGAATATAATAATGATTCATATAGGGAGTATGCACGTATATAAATACACTCGTCTTTTCCGCATAATGAGGTAAAATTCCATTATGGCGTGACGTGAGCGTTAGACGCAAGTGTAGTAGCTTTGTATGAATTTCTATTTTCTTATATTTCTTCATAAGAAATCATACAAGGAGTATGACGAGTGTAAATACATACATACATATATTTTAGCCTGAGGGGCTGTATTTTATTAAGTTTTGGAGACTAGCCGGAGCTAGTCATATACTTGTCAGTTTTTGAGCTGTCGCATGCAGCATAATTTCTATGGAAATTAAATTGGGGAAGCATAAATATTTTCCTTGAATTCATTTTTGTCCACTCACTCTAACGTTTTCAAATGTTTTCCCCTGGGCTCTTCGTTTTTAAAATGCCCAGTCTGCAGAGTACGGGTCGGTACTAGTAGGAGGAGACGGGGCATAGTCACCCATCTTTCAGCCACTTTTCACCAGTATGTTACATGCTTAACCTACTAGGGTAGTTTCCTGCTTCCGTTGTCTTTAGTAGCTCTGAATACTCTTGGGATTATTGTATAATATTTTAATGGAGCGTGCTAAGATTTATGTTATATTATTTGGATTATTTTTATGGGTAATTCATGGATTCTCCGGATTAGGGTTGTCCATTTTTAAAAGAGGTTTGTTGAGTTATTCGGTAAATTTTCTTTAGAGGTGGACCCCGCAAGACTTACCTCGGGTTTCAGGGTGAAATTCGGGGTGGGTCTTGACAAAAAACACCAAAATTCATTCATAGACATTTCCTCAAACACCTGGTGTGCATAACCAAATAACATAACACAAATTAAACATCCTAAACAAACATGCATTTACAATCTAATTAGTAAAAGATTCATGACACAGCATTCTATTTCATAAATGACATACCCAGAATACAATAAAACCTATGAATTCAAGCTTCTTTTTCTATTTCTGGTTTTAATCACATAAAAAAAAAAGCAATCAATTGATAAAGAAGGGAGAAACATATTAGCTTACCTTGTAAGGTAAAGACGATGATCGAAATTAATCCGAAAAGCCATGACATAAAAGATTTGTTGAAGGATGAAAGAAAAATCAAAGAGGATGAAATTGTCGACGACGACGGCGGAGAGCTTCGTCGTGTGCTTCTAGATCTGTTCTCTCTGAGCTCGCTTTGGTAACATCATCAATCTCTCGGTGGAGGACGACGGGTTCGCCGGAGAGAGTGATTTGCCGGAGAGAGACAAAGAGAAGAGAGAGACTGAGGGAGATGAGTTGAGAGAGAGTGAGAGAGAGATGATCGTGGTTACTGTGTTGCTATTTTTGTCAGTGGCATGGAATATAATTTTTTAAAAATTTATGGGCAACGGTTTAAAGAATTTAAATGGGTGTATTGTTTTATCATTAAAGAATATTTGTTAACAGTTTTATCATATGTTACTTCTAAATATATCATTTTATCGTTGCCCCATAAAAAAATATGAGAGATGTTTCTTTTAGGTGTAAAAAAAAAGTTGTTTGTGGTGTAAACCGAAAATTCAGGCTGATCCGGACCAATCAGTAGGGTCAGGGTTTTTTTTTGAAAAAAAGAAAAAAAGAAAAAAAAGACTAAAAATTAAAACTAGGCTGACTTGAGCACGATCCATGTCAAAATTGCCGCCAATAGCAACAACTAGGAGGATATCTTTAAGTTGAATCTTTAGGTTGCATCTTGCCATGTTCTCACTGTGGGGGTTTGTGTGGACGACTTTGACGCGTAGACAACCAACACCTCTGGTTTTGAAAGTGGTCATTTTGCTGACATTCGAGAACAAGCTTTGGCATATTTGATTTTTGTAGCGAAAACTATACAGCCTGCAAGTTTCTCTCATTGGTGATAGAACCGATGGCGTTGGTGTTGCTAACAACCGTCCATTGGTTAGGCTAGATTGGATGTGGTACCAAGGTCACCGAGTCAGCATTAAACATTATGGTTGTTGGTGACGACATTGGTGCATAACTCTGGGTTGCGATAGACCATTGGGTTTGAGTTTGTATTTTGGGTCCGGTGATGTCACGTAGTTACAATTTTAATTTTTGGAGTTGTTCAAAGGATAATACTGCAATCAGGTGGCTTTAGGGCTTATCTAAGAACTATTCAATCTTGTCATATGGCCCAGGTCTTAGGTGAGCTATTATTTTGTTATGTTATATCTATGGTATTAACGATGGACTGACACCTACATTCCCTAAAAATTCGATTCAAAATTGATTCTTTCCTACTTCTATTTTTTTTAGAAATTCATCGAACAATGTTTCAACTTTTTGTCCTTATAAATTTTGATATTTTAAGTTTTAAAAACATCACAATGGTATTTCAAGTTCCCAATTTGACCGAATTTAGGTATAAAGAGTCATTTGTTCAGTTAGTCGACTGTTAGTTGACAAAATTTAAAGGGTACTTTTGACCTTTCATACTTCATGTAAAACACCTTAATTATTTCATCACCGATTGAACATCGATATACAAACCCAACCCTATTCCCAATTCTCCCTCAAGTCTCAGTCTCCCTCAATCATATTAGGTGATATTCAGTGGTTATGCAACCATCAAAGCAGAAAAGAAAAAGTAGAGAAGGCACAGAGATCGACCATTTCTTTGTTATTTTGTTTTGCAAATCCATATACATATTTATGCCCATCCATGCCAATAACGAAACCGATCGGGTCGGGATCGAAGGATTCAAAGATTGGGATTGTCATGAATCAAATTGATATCGATGACAGCGATGAAGGAGGGGTGGTGGTGCTGATGAGTGATGAGGATCTGCAGCTCGTGTCCTCTCCCACACACAACCTGGATCCTATAAGGATTTGATGCGGCGGCCACTTTTCGGTCCAAGCCGACACCGCCGCCGGCCAAGTTCTCCCATGGTCCTTTTTTTTTTTTTACGGTGAATGCGAAGGCTCCGTGGAAAGCTCCGCCGCCGAGATCGATCCGTTGCTGTCAATGTCGTAGACGGAGAAGGCGTCCTTCAGATTCTGCATCGCCTCCGCCGAGTTGATCCCTTTGGTGTTGAGCTCCACGATCTCGTTGATGTCGATGAACCCGTCGCCGTCGGCGTACACCTCCAGGATCATCGACCAGAGCTCGTCCTCCGTCGTCGGGTGGCCGAGGCTTCCCATGATCGCGCCGAGCTCCGACGGCGAGATCTTGCCGTCGCCGTTCACGTCGAATTTGTTGAAACCTAATCCAGCTCGGCGATCTGCGCGCGCGTGGCGAACGACGGCGAGAGCATCACCAAGGCCGTGGCGGCGTCAGAGGCGGTGGCGGTGGTGGAGGAGGGAGTGGATTTCTTCTTTCGGGAGAAGAGGGATTTGAAACCCATAGTAGTTGCAGTCTCTGGTTTACCAAAATGAGAGATGGAGACGAGAGAGTTTCAGGAAGAAGAAGAAGAAAAATATTGCATGAAGTATGAAAGGGCAAAAGTATTCAAATTTTGTCAACTAAAAGTCGACTGACGGAACTCTATGGCTGCGTTTGGTACAGTTGTGCTTATCAGAAAAGCTGGCTTTTACTTATTTTTGAGAATAAGTGGCTGAAAAGCGAAGTGGCTGAGTGTTTGGTAAACTGACTTCTAATAAGTGCTGTGAGTGCAAAAAGGAGTGGGAAGGTGTTTGGTAAATTAGAAACTAAAAGTGCTTCCAGTCTGTAAAATGATCAATTTGGTCATGAAACTAAAATTGACTTCTTCTACTATAATTTGGTATCAAGAAGCACGCAAGCACAAAAGTATCTTAAAACATAAACATTTACAGTAGTTACATTGATAGCAAATGCACTCTCAACAATAGATTCCAATTCATTGTTCGACATTTTCAAATGCACTCTCAACAATAGATTCCAATTCATCATCTGCAGAAGCTGTAAAAATCATGAAAACACTATGCCAACCAGACTTGATGCTCCCTACTTTAGATTTTATCATCTGCAAATGACAGCAGAATAATGATGTTCGACATTTTTACCAGCAAGATAAGAGGTTCCAGTAACATAACATACCATGCGTATACGAGCCATGTTGTAGTAGCTGATCTCAACAAGTTTCTGCAAGCTAAAAACCCGAGTTGGACTTTGTTTTAGTTCTTCAGATGATACACCACAGACTGCAGTGAAGAACTCCACTACAGAATCGCTGGGAAGCTGAACACTATCTTAGAGATTGAAGAACAGCATCTTTTGATATCTGGTTTGATCCCTGCATGACTGTTGCAGCAATAGCAGGTGTTGAACTAATGAATTCAAGCCGCGAAACACATTCCAAAACTGCATTCCAAGTGTCTTGAAGGGACCCAGTCTCTGAGTCACAAAGAGCTAGTAGAGTCCGCAATGCTTCCACATTTTTACTACGTATTTCCTTTGGAGCATGCAAGAATGTAAATTTGAGAAGCAAACCAAAAGCTGAAATGAGCATTATCATGAACATTGCTACACAGATTAAATCAGTGAATACAGAATCTTTCCATGTAGGTCAACAGAAGAGAAAGGCAGATAGATCTATATGATGACCCAACTATTAAATCTGACTTGGACATCTTAGGCCATACCATTGGATTATGCGCATCAGTATTCAACAAAATAACTGCATATGCAAGAACATATGCAGTATCTGCATATGCAACATGTTACTGTCCAGCAATCAAAAGGGCATACATCACAGTACAAGCTAGATGCCTATTCAGTCGGAAATTATTTAAAGATGTATAAAGGATAATGCATTATGTAAGCATTAATCAAATGCACAAGTGCACAACCATGCAAGGAAGATTTGTGCACACAAGTATAGACGACAGACAACAACAATAAAAAACAGAAAAACCCAGTACCTTAAGCAAACTTTTCCATAATGCGATCTATCTTTTGAGCTTCCCCTGGAAGTCGGAATCCTTTGAGAAGTTCACGAATTGCAGTATCAAACTTCATTCCCGAAAATTTCATGGAATCTACATAAGCATGCATCACAGAAAGCGGGAATTCTTCATGAGGGCCCAAATATTCCCCAATCATAGCCTGCAAAAATGATAAGCACTAAGAAGTCTGTATCACTATAGAAACATAACTATGAGACAAACAGAAATCCAACCTTGTACAAACTGGGAGTACTTCTCAAAAATTAGGCTAAGTTTGAATTGAACTCCGAAACTGAGCAGAGGCCAAATGGGTTTTGGATAAAAAGTCTGAAAATTTGATATATGAATATCAAATACAAAAACATGAGAGCAAAAAACCCCTTACCACTGGGAAAATCAAACCCAGAAACAACAATCTCTTCCCACCGAGAGAGTTGTTGAGGGAGAGAACAACAATGGAGTTTTGAGATTTGGAATTGTTGGAGTTTGCAAGGGCACCCAACGTCATTTCGAAATTTTCATTAATTCGCAGCTACAGTGCCTAGCGTGTTTTCTAGCTTATCCGGCTTCTCCTTTTTTCCAAAAGGAGGGTACACCCAACTTCTCATTTTTGCCTTTAAAAGGTCGCAGCTTCTTCAAGAAGTAACTTATTTTGTGTTTACCAAACACCATATTCTTCATTGCTTATAAGCACAGCAGCTTATAAGCCGCACCAAACGCAGCCTATATACCTAAATTCGGTGAAGTTGGGAAGTTGAGATACATGTTTTCAAAACTTGGGATACCAAAATTTATAAGAACCAAAAGTTAAAACACTATTTGGACGAATTTTATTTTATTTTTTTCAGTTTCAATATGCAAGACCAAAAGACCAATTACGTGAAGATCAACATCAAGGAGTCAAGCCATGACTTCACGCTCTTCAAAAGTCTAGCATTGTGTCAAAAGTCTAGTGTTGATATATCAATCCCACATCGGAAATATGAGACATTGTCTGTGGGTTTATAAGGGTTTGAGTCACTCCACCCATTGCCAATTGGTTTTAGATGTGAACCCCAGACTACTTTATCATGGTATCAAACCGGGTTATCCACATCCACGTGTGAAGTCCAATGGCCACACGCACTCCATGTCACTCAAATGTTGTCCACGTGTTAGGCTTGAAAATTTGCCACACGTGCGGGGGCGTGTTGAGATATCAATCCCACATCGGGAATACAGGACCTGTGTTAGGCTTGAAAATTCGTCACACGTGCGGAGGGGTGTTGAGATATCAATCTCACATCGGGAATATGAGACCTTGCCTGTGGGTTTATAAGGGTTTGGGCCACTCCACCCATTGCTAATTGGTTTTGTATGTGAACCCCAGACTACTTTATCATCTAGCATTATGTCACGCTCATTCTCTTTGTTGTCTTCGAGCTTCTCAAGTATACTTGTTGTACGACGGGAGATGACGGCGAAAATTATCGTTTAAGCCTTCTAGGTTGGTTATGAAGATAAAGATACTTGCTGCATGGAGACGTACGATCTAATGATACTTGCTGCATCTTCTCCCAATAAACAATTAGCCTCTACACACTACTTCCCTCATGTCGAAACTTCATATATCTATATAAAATATTTTACATTGCTATCATCTTTACATGTACAAATAACAATGAATATAGCAGAATATTTCTTTTAAGGTAGAGCCTTAAGGTTTTTAACCAGTGTGTGGCGGCGACTCTTCGTCGTTGCGTGTTGATGGTCGGAGTGATCCAACTTATTTGGTGGCGAGTCAAATTGCTTTATGGTGGTGAAGTAGATTGGCGATGCTTCAGCGGAGGCTATGCATTAGTCGAGCGTCATGGATGTTTGAGACTCGGTAGGTCAGGTGGGGGGAGGCTAGGTGGTGGAATTCGTCAAAGACTTACTGCGCTCGAGATTTTCTGGCGGATGATGGTTGCGGCATATGTGCGTCGGGTTGAGTGCATCACGGGTTACTTCAGCATGATTGTCATGTTGCCGGAGATGAGCAGTAGTGCGTGTTCATCCATCATGCTTGCGATGCCGTCGGTGTGGTAATCTGGAACGACAGCGAAGTGAAATGGGGAGAACGTGGCGGTGAAGGCCTACACAGATTGATTTACCCGATTTGGGTTAGGTCTTGTTGCTACGCTTTGTTGCAGATCTTGAAGGTGGTGTGCTGCCTCCCTGTGGAGGACACAAATGGTGGTGCTGTTCTTCTAGTGACAGCCAATTTCTCGCGGAGCGGCAGTCATTTTTGAGCGAGGGTTTAGGGTCTTTGTTGGTTTGGTATCGTTGGTCTGAGTTACTCGAGTAGGTTGTCATGGTCTCCTATTCATCTCTAGAGAGTATGGTGCTTTTTTGTTGTTAATGTAATGGTATATATACCGATGATTTTAGTTATATGATGTTGGAAGAGGTTGTCTTCTCTTAAGGTTGAATGTAAGGATGTACTATGACTTCTGAAATAAGTTTGGTTACAATTGAACGCTATCGTTTTGTGCTGTTGTAATCGTTCGTATGTATTTTATTAATGACAAGAGTAGAACTTCTTTTTCTTTTCTTCTTTTTTTCTTTAAAGAGAGGGATAACCAACTATGCCCCTTAGTTTCAATAAGCTCCACAGTGTCACAAAGTAAAGCATGCACAATTTCGGCATTGCAAACCCTTATTAAGGCAAGTTCCAATTGTTAGGAATCAGTTGCTTTCTTGTTGTTAATGTAATGGTATATATATTGATGATTTTGGTTATATGATGTTGGAAAGGGTTGTCTTCTCATAAGGTTGGATGTAAGGACGTACTACGACTTCTGAAATAAGTTTGATTACGGTTGAACGCTATCGTTTTGTACCGTTGTAATCATTGGTATGTATTTTATTAATGACAAGAATATAACTTTTTCTTTTTTTCTTTTTTTCTTTAAAGAGAGAGATAATCAGGTATGCCCTCAGTAGAAATTATAAAACGCTGCATAGATGATAGCTAGGCACACCGATGAAGAATATCAATATAATAAAGGATTATAATCACTTCTCTCTAAAATAACTTGAATGCAAATGGCAGATGAGATATAATGGGTCGGATGGAGCGGCTCCGAGTTCTGCGGAGCTCTGTCGCTGCGAAACCTAGGGTTGAGTCCTGGCGCTGCACTCTTTTTTGGGGACGAGGGTTGATCGTGATGTTCTTGATCTAGTGAAGATGGCGGCAACAGGGAGTCGTCTCAACGCTGATCGTGCGGTGGCGGCAAGAAATTCTCTTGTTGGTAGCTTGATGGGGTTGGAGGAGATTTCTTAGATCGTGTTTGGTTTTGGTGTCCTCCTTGTGAGTCGATTGGCTCATCTATGAAGAAGCCAATCTTGATGATTTGGTTGTCGGTGGTAGCAGTGTTGGCTTCATAGACTTTGCCGGCAATGGGTATGGGTGTGAACTGGATGAGGCCGAAGTTTTCTTCCAGAAGTGCAACGGCTGCATTTGTTGGTGCGCTTGGAATCGGTGAGCCAATCGAACTGCTTGACAAGGGCGGTGTTGAGTGGAGCTCGGAGACGAATGCGGTGGGGATCAGGTCTGCATCTCAGGTTGCCCTTGTGGATTTGGGCGATGTTGCTGGTTCTCGGTTGCCGGAGCCGTGGGTTGCGGTGGCTGTTGGGTTTGGAGAGGTGCCGCCTGAAAAAAGCAATGTGGAGTGGAGCTCCGAGGTGGATGCAGTGGGGATCCAATTTGTAGCTCTGGTTGACCAGCTTTGGTTCTGGGCTTCGGGTTGTGGGCCTTTGCAGCTGTTATTCATGAGGGGCCCAAGTGTTGGGCTTGGAATGTTTCTGGGCTGGATGGAGGGTGCACCCTCACGTGTTACTTAGGCCCTTGTTGTTTTCAGCCCAAGCATCTGATGTAGTTTTGCTACTTAGTTCTTAAATATATTATGTGTAAACCAAGTGAGGTATTCGACAGCTAATATTCTGTTTCGGTGAATTAGGTAGTAAGATTGTTTCTTTTGTTTCAGGCTTTATATGAGCCTATGTATATTCAGTGAATGATTGTGTTAAATAAGGAGTCCAGTTTGGTTAGTCTCATGTTTAGTGTCATTGGGTACAAAAATCAATGAGCTTACGTAACCTCTTGTTTTCATTCTGGTCTCCTTAAACGGTGTTATTGTGGGTACTCAAATTGGTCATACTTAGATAACACTATCCCTTTAACCATAACCATAACCATAAACAAAACAAACTACTTTGTAATCCCATGTAACACCAAACATGGGTTGATATTAATACAACTTAAGACAGCCCACATGAGTCAAAGATGGTTTTAAAAAAATAAAGAAGTGTAATATAATCTAAGTACCAAACGTACTTAGCCGGAAAAAAAAGCTCCAAACACGTATCATATGCCACGCTTTTGACTCTTAAAATAATGATGAAAGAGGTTTTACCGCCACATCAATTAGACAATGGTCGAGAGATTTGACTCGGGCAGGTTGTGACTGAGTCAACATAATTTTGGATTCGTTGGTATTTATTGTCAAAATGAGATCTTCGAAAATGTAATTAGACTCAGAATAAGCTCTTCTGAGTCTTCTCTGAATAGTGTATGTGACAAAATACAATAAATAAACTTCATTATTTTGACGGCTAGATTACATACGCATGCCCATGTCATCAGAGACTGCAAATCGGTCCTCTTCTGCAAATACAAACTTATTGTACTTGCAACCACTTCTGATTAGCTGAAGTCTTTGCTGGGTGCAGCTTTGACTGCTCGCACTTGTATAATATCTCATGTTGAAGATTCCAAGTCAGCGATTGAAACTTGGATCATTAAGCATTTCAAGAAACAATGACGCGTCGCGTAACCGGGGTTAAACTAAGCGCACAATTTATTACCCTGCAAAATCATCGTTAGTATAAAATAAGTAGGGATCGTTCAGTCCGGGGATCAATTAGGGTGATCAATCATGATGCTAAAACAAAACACACACATATATACATATTTACAAGTTGTCACGTTGGGGGTTTTTAGAAAACATTACTATGATCCTAAAGACACGAAAAATAAATCCTAGACTAATATTTACATGTGATCGACAACCATACACATCATAGCATAAGTCAAAAACAATCAAAAACATGCAATAAGATCATACAAGGGAATCGGCAAAACAATGAACAAATAACCTAACTCTAACTTAATTTCGACCTAACTAGAGCCCGTTACGGTTCATCTAATCGTTATAAGACTTCTTAGATTATACTTAGAAAACACGTTGCGTCGAATCCTAAGCCTTTACTAATTGATTTTAAGAACACGTTGCGTCGAAAATAAAACCAACAAGTAATTATGCACAAAAGTCTTGATCGAAAACACACACAAGGTATGGCGTCACTCATCCTATTAGCATGCAAATTTCTAGAATTATAACTGCCCTAAAAGCAATGGAACCTAATCGACGTTGCGCCTAACTAAGCCCTAAATACTTTGGTTGATGACATCTAAACCTGCACAACAACTAAGGCCTTAGCCGCATGCAAGTGTTGATGGAGTTGCTCGAATCCTAGAAACTAATCAAGTTATGAGAATGACTACATGAACATGCTTTGCCTAATCTAATGCACAAAATTATCACAAGTTTAAGAGTATGAAAATCCTAAGTATAGATTTTGAAAATGGTTTCACAACTTTCATACAACAAAAGAATCAAGCAATCAAACATGCATATTTTATAGACAAAATAATGCAAATCTAAACAAATAAACAGAGATGAAGAATAGAATGTATGGATCATACTTTATAAGTTAAAGCTCCAAAGTATGGTGATGGACGGAATTATGAAAGGTGGCCGGCGGTGGTGAAATCTCTCTCTACTTGTCTATAGGATGAACACTCAAAAACTCTCGTATTACAATGACTTACGCTCTGTGTATTGCTAGGTTGTGACCCTTATCTAAGTGCCTAGAGGGTCCTATATATAGTGATTACAATGGCCAGCCAAGCCTTAACCTAAAACCAAGAGGAATTGGTTTTCCTAGTACAACAATATTAGCTTTTCCTAAACCAACTAAACTTTGAACTTCTTGAATCTTCTAGGAACTCCTTTGTTGCGTCTCTTGCCTTCAAATCCTTGTCATAATCGGCCTAGGATAGCAGATGCAAGCTTTATTTCATGGTTGCACATGGAATCTCCAAAACAGGAAATGCATCTTCCAATCCTAGCCGGACTAGGATTGCTTCTTCTCCTCCATTCCGTGCAAAGCTTTGGCCCTAAATGACTTTTCAAATCTTCAATATGCTTAGTAGACCTCTCTTGATGAGTTTTGATGTGACTTTGATGTAGAAACATTGAACTCCAAACCGGAATTGCAAAGTAGCAGAATCCTGATTTCCGGCAGACTGACCTTTGGTCATTCCTTCAGGCATAACTCTCTCCTCGTTAATCCAATTGGCGTGATTCCAAGTTCTGGGGAAACTAGACTCGTAGAGCTTTCCATCTATATATAGCACGCAATTTAATTCCAAGTATTTAATCGTACACAAGCTCTTAAAGTTAGGACACAGTAGCTGGAAACTCTGTTTTAGCCCCTGGAGTGAAATTCTCGAACTGCCGGCTTTGAGCCTTCATTTGAACGACCTCCCGAACTCCAATTGACCTGAAATTTTGACATAATATACTTTAGCTTCCAAATAATACACTTGCAAAATTTCATCGAATTCGGATAAGAATAAGTCAGTCAGACGCAAGCCTCAAAATCACAAAAACTACATATCTTGGCACTTTTTCACAGATTTTCTATACTTAGTCGTTTTTCTAGCAATTTAAGCACATTTTTCCAAAACTATACCAGAGCTTCATTTAACTAAATTATGACTCTATCTTACTCTAAATAGACTTAACAAAGCACAAATAAGGGATAATAAGATACTAATAATGTCGCATTTTATGCTCCTATCAAACAACTCAGGAAAAAAAAGAAAAGTCTCTCTCTAGGGTTTCAAAGTTTCTTTTGGCAAATTCTTTTCTCCGGTAAAATGGTCGACGAGGTATCCAGATTGACAGCAGTGCTGGCGATCTCGGAGAAAGGCAAGGTGTCATTTGGGGCCGCCGGAGCAGCGGCGTACTCGGGCCATGCCTATGCGGTGGGGCGTCTGCTCTCATCTAAGAAGAAAGTGGTTCCAAAATCGTTTATGGCAACGATGGCCACCATGTGGTGGAAGAAGAATCGGCTACCACTACAGGAAATATAGGCTAAATTTTTCTTCGTCGACGGAAACATAACAGTCATATAGGACACCACTGTTTACGTCTGAATTAATATTTTACTGGACAGTAAATGTCTATGTAAATATTAATTATTTCTTGGACCAGGTCATACTGGCGAGATGGAGTTTCTCCAAGTTTACAAGTGATAGCTCGCCAGTAAGACCACGCGAGCCAAGTTAGACTTCGCGCGGAACGAACTGCATGAGAATTCGACTTAACTTAGCCCGCGCGCGGAATTACCGTTCAACGCTCCGCGAGATTGCCAGTCTTCTTCGCGAGGCGAGATGGACTCTCCGCATAGGCGAAGCGAGGCGAGCTGGCGAACTAGATCGCGTAGAAGACTTCGCGGGGAAGCGACATGCGGAGTCCGCGCGCACCACGACAAACGTTGAAGACTTCGACAAGTCTTTGACATGCTTCGGGCCAACCCCTGTGGCCCATTAAATACAAAAAGCCCTTTTAAGGCTCGCGAGCTGCAATAGCCCGCGAAACGGACGTGAGCTACAGAAGCACACGAGATAGCACCCTGTAGCAGCCCGCGAGATGAGGATGCTCCTAATTTCAGTTCGCATAGGAGTCTACAGTTGGTGGCGCGGAATGAAGTGTGCGAACTGGACATGTGTCACAGGTTGATTGGTTTGCATGGACGAAACAGTGCCCTTGTGCTATTAGGTTTTCCGAATCCAACTTGAAGTAGGATTATCTCTCTCTTCTGCCGCAAGTAATGCTCCACTATATAAAGGGTTCGAAAGCTCTCAAAATCAATACAAACAACTCTCAAACAAACACAACCTGAAACCCAGTTATTCTTCGAGCCTTCCTCGAGACCCTAACCCTAAGCGCCGCCGCCTAGGTCTTTCTCCAGAGCTCTCCGGACTCTGCATCCCTGCTTCTCTCCGAACTCCCTGTGATTGCTCTGCTCGCGCCGCCGTGAGTATCGACCCGCTTGTGCTCGTAAATCCTCCTCTGAGGTGGCACCTGTGACCCCCCTTTTTGCTTGATCAAGAAGTCAAGCGCACCCCCCATCAACCCTTTTCCTCGTCCGCGAGGTGGCACGCCCGCAACACTCCCCTCTCTTTGTCTGCTAGAAACCTCTGCTCCGCGCGCTGAGGATCGTGGCCAAAACATTGGCACGCCCAGTGGGACAGGGAGTACAAGCAAATACAACATTGGGAAGCCGGAGGAAGCGCCGTACCGAAAGCCCCAGCTTTCTTGTCTCAAGCACAGATCGCTACGGTACAAGCCCTATAATAGTGCGGCTTGCCGATCCCTCACCCAAGAGTAGGTTCTTGCTCAGTTCGGTAATCCGGATTACAGCGAGACCGCCATGGTAGGCTCTGAGCCGACCCGAGATACAAATTCTGCTCCATCTATGGAGCAAATCGTCCAGATGTTCACACAACTCACGGGGCAGATCCAGGGTCTGTCAACCCAAAGCTCCGCCACCCAACAAAGCCTCACCGACCTTGCTACTAAGGTCGACGGCCTCGCTGACCAAGTCAAAAGGGACAAAACCCTTTGGGAAGCGGACCAGCACAACCTTACCGTACTCACTGAGGACTTCAACCAGTTTGTCAGCGAGACAAGGGAAACCAAAGGCTTGGTCGAAGGAAGCCTGCAACAGATCCGCTTGGAGCTGGATCAGAACACGGAGACCGTGAAACAAGGCGCGGAAACCGTGAAGCAACATGCAGAGGTCCTGTCGCTCACTCGCGCGACAGTAGACGAGCAGACCCGCCGCCTGGACGAGCACGACACCAAGCTGCATGACCAACAGAATGCTTCCTTCTTTGGGAGTAAGAACAGTCTAGAAAAGCTAGACGAGTTCAAAGACAAACAGGACCGGCTGAACCTACGGGTCCTTGAGGTTGAAGACTGGATGAGGGCGCAGGCGCCAAAAAACCTTGCTCTAAACCCTACCGGCCTAAATGCGAGCGATGGGACAGCCAAGTATATTCCTCCCAATGAGCGCACCAGGGGAAACCCTAAGGTCGGGACTCCGAAGTCCCCGCAGTTCGTGCCAGGGACGTCAAAGAGCCCGCTCCCGCATGGCTCGTTTGCCTCCCCTAGGGGGCTGAATGGTTCTCTACGTCAAGGAACCGGGACACCCGATGACCCGCTGCTCGTTCATGCCAGCCTTACTCCCAAGAACGGCGGACAGGTCGTCAGTTTCCCTGCATGGCCAAACCATGGGGAAGGGGCAGAATCCGCGCCCGTGACTACAGCCGACTGGCGCCAGCTTATCTCCTCCATTGTCAAGGAGCAAACCGGACACGGTGATGCTAACTTGCAGTATCGCGACCCCTATCCAGATAGCGTGGCGCAATACCCTTTCCCGCACGGGTTCAAGAACGTAGTGTTCACTACCTTCTCTGGCGAAACAAGGGAGGACGCAGCAACCCACATGGCCCGCTTCAAAGTCCAGTGCGGCCAGTACGGGAACAATGACATTCTCAAGCTCAAGCTCTTCGGGACCTCTCTGTCCGGAGCTGCATTTACTTGGTACTCCAGGTTGAAGCCAGGATCCATTGCGGACTGGCCTACCATGGAGAAGCTGTTCCGGGAGACCTACGGTACCATTGAGCCAGAGGTCGGCCTTGACTCCCTCACTCAGATGAGTTAGCAGAGCATGGAGTCAAGAGTCTCCTTCCTCCAGCGGTTCAAGATCCAACAAGCCAAGTGTGACTTTCTCCTACCCGAACAGGAAGCCATTAAGTTGGCTGTCCGTGGTCTCAAACACCGCCAGCGGCTGAAGCACCATGGGGAACGCTTTATGTCTATGGGCGACCTCATCAACAAGGTCGGCAGCTATGAACTCATCCTCAACGAGATGGACGAAAAGGCGAATGCCTCCAAAGGGACGTACGTACCGGGGAGGAACAGGATAGTCGGGGCGTTAAACCTCTAATCCTCCACGTTCGACCCTTACTACCAAAGGCAGGAGAAGAATGAGGCCGCGCAGGGGTATGTCGACGACGTCGGAGCAGTCGAACTGACCGGGAAGCCTTTGGCTCACAAACTGAAGAATCTCAAGATGACCCACGAGCCAATCACCATTCAGTCTTTTGCATGGACTAAGCCCGAATACGAGTCCTACACGTATGATGCGAAAAACGCCCATCTTGTCTTTAATGACTTGATCGAGGCGAGCTACGTGCACTTGGACCATAAGATCCCGTCCAAGGAAGAGCTAAAGGACAAGAAGTATTGCAGTTTCCACAATGCTTACAATCACGACACCAAGGACTGTGTCAAACTCCGCGACCAATTGCAGACTTGGTTGAATTCAGGCGCCTTGAAAATGAAGACGCCAGGAAGCACAGCTTCTCTGGTGGACGTGGATCCTTTCCCCGCCATGGTTGGTATGGTCGAGGTGAATTGGGCCGACCAGCCAAGGGAGAACAGCCGTCACCGCGCACCAAAGCCAGGCGAGCGGCGAATTACCTTAGACCTAGCCGAGCATCCAGAGGGTGATAGTCCGCGCCGAGTGCTTAAGCGAGACCGAGAGGATGGTAATGATGACACACGTCAGCCATCTCGCCGGTACACCTACAATGCCAACCTCGCGCATGAGGTCCTAGACAATCTTATTGACGGCGGACTAGTCACTGTGTCAAGGGCCTTGCCCTATGTTGAATACAAGGAGGGCCGCGTCCACTGCAAACTCCATGACAGTTGGGGGCACAGAACTCGCTACTGTTACCAGCTCCGCGAGCAAGTCCAGGACTGGTTAGACCTCAAGTATATTCGCTTCGAGGACAAAGGCAGCTTCATGATCACAGTTGCTGACATCGCCTGGCCTCGCGTCGGCCAGCGCGCGATCACTTTGGACTTGTCTCCAAACGCGGGCCAACGGGACCCGCCAGGTCGAAACCGTAAGAGGCAGGCAAATGACTACACCGTTCTGGCGAACCAAGGTGGGAACCACTACCCGGCAAGGGAGGTAGCCGCCAGACCACAGCCCGATCGCCTTTCAAGAAAGGATAAAGGCAAAGCTACCATGCAGGACGATATACCATCTCCAGTTGACAACTATCAACCCATGAGTCCCAGGACTTGCGTAGAGCTGGAACAGAGGATCAAGCGCTTCGAGACCTTCGTTCAAACACACTGGACTAAAGATGTGCCTTCCTCTCCAGTTTCAAGCGCGATGGATATCTCCGACTCCGGCAGCGAAAGCCAAGATAACGAGGCTTCAAGCCCCAGGCGGGGTATTTTAACTGACCCCTATATCCATCCGACATCCAAATCAGCGATCAAGGAAGGGATCTGGTACGCGCAGCAAGGAGGAAAGTCGGTTACTATCAGTAGATCCAAGAAGCGGAAGATACAGAAGAAGTATGGCAGCAAACTGCGTGCCTTGCGAGTGGCCGATGATGGCATCATCCGACCCTCGCAGCTCGCGCAGACACCCGAGAGAATGTGGAGAGAAGCTGAGGGCTTGCGCGCTCTACTCCAAAGGCCACCTGTCACGCCTCCACGTGTCTGTGCGCTGGCAGCAGCTGACCCCGCTCCAAAGGCAAATGTCTTCTGCCGCCTCACCGTGTCACCAAGACAGGATCCGCGTCCCGCGAGGTACAGATCATCTCCGGAGCCAGCAAGGAGGAGGGAACCACAGTTCTCCCGGCACAAGCCTTCATCAGAACTTGAGAAAAGTAGGGATGTCTCACCTCCTCCAAGGCGCAAGCAGTCGGCGGAAGCCGAACGACAAAGAGGCCCGCCACCTCCACCAAGGCGAAGGCAGTCGCCAGAGGTTGAGAGAAGATGAGAACCGTCCTCCCGTGCGAAGCGAAGGCTGTCCGCCGCATCAAGGCCAGAGCCAAGGCGCGAGCCGCCTCGGTCATCACATCTTCCGAAGCCTATTCGCCAGGAACCTGAGGTTAAAAAGGAGCTATCACGACCGGGTCCGACCCATCCTCAACCCACACAGGAGCCTCAGGTCTCAGTCCTTCCTCCTAGGGCAGAGGACAATGCCAGAGCCCCACTAGCCGCGGATAAGCTTTCAGCCACGGACAAACAGCCTTCGACCAAACTCGTATGGCGACCACGGCAGCCAGAGGGCAACGTCTCGCCAGGGGTCGAAAGTTGCACCTCCAGCCCTAACCTCGCGGAGCTCATGGCCCAATGCTTCCGCGAGAATTCACTGAACGAGGAGACCCATTCCGAGCCTCGAATCGACTTGGGTGACGACCAAGCGGAAGGGCAGGGTGAATCATTCACCTGCAATATGCTCGAGGTCTCTGCATGGCCAGAACATGAAGAAGTCAACCCGGCGGAGAGCGCATTTGCTGCGCTCGAAGGAGACAATGGACCCATTGAGACTCCACTAATCCCAGTCCACGAGCAATTCTCTTTTCAGGTCGGGATGGTTTTCTTCATATCTGAGAGATACGCTCTCCCGCCAAATACAACATGCAACGCGGCAGATATTCCAGACAATAGTGAGAGTGTCTGCGACATATCGCCCCCTTGCAGCAGCGAGATGGGTCCAGTCGTGGCGGAACCTATGAACGCTCCACCAGTGGAAGCCACGAGCAGCGTCACACGCATGCCGACTATGACTTTATCCACTCCGACTCTGGATATGGCCACTCACATGAGGCCATTGTATATCACGGCTGAAGTTGAAGGGATCATGATAAACAAAATCATGGTCGACACAGGGGCGGCAGTGAATGTCGTCACCACCCGCACCATGGGACTCCTGGGTATCCCACGCTCGATGATCCAGACTACGTCCTTGACAGTCAAGAACTTCACCGGACAAGTCTCCAGGACTTTAGGTTTGTTGTTCTTACGGGTCAAGGTGGGTCCGGCTTCAAGGGTTTACACATTCTTCGTCGCCGAGTGTGCTTCATCCTACATCATGATCCTAGGCCGCGACTGGATACATAGAAGTTTCTGTGTGCCCTCCTCCATGCACCAAGAACTCCTGATTTGGGATACAGAGAAACGCGAGACGGTCCTCATCCAAGCGGACCCGCGTCCCTTCTCCATTTCCGCCAACTTCAACGACGCCCGCTACTACAATACTGATTTGGGTCCTTTGGATGTTCAAGGCGTTGATTCTAAAGGCCGCCCATATGGGGTTACTGCCTCCAACTTAACAAGATGGGGACTCACTCAAGCGAGGGACGACTTACAACGTCCCCACACTATTGCAGACCCCCTCCAACCATCTTATGATTAGTACATCCTCAGAAGAAGCGCGCGAGGCTGGCGAGTCCTTGTGTGAGAGACTACTCTCATATTGGGCGGAACGCGAAGCCTATGACAGAGTCGCCACTATGGAGTACGTAGACGAGATAGTGGACTATACCGACGCCGAGGGGGAAGTTATTCAGTTAGCTCCCGCTGCCTTGGACGACACACCGCCTCGAGTCCGCGATCCCACATTACAAGTCGACGTGGGAACTGCAGAGAAACCCTTATTACTTTCCATCAGTGCCAAGTTGGCGGGACAAGAAAAGGAAGACCTTCTCGCCTTACTACATGAATATAGGGACTGTTTCGCCGCGCAGTACGAGGACATGCCTGGCCTCTCCCCGGATTTAGTTTGTCACCGTCTGCCTACTCACCCCGACAGACGTCCAGTTCGCCAAGACGGCAGATTTATGCAAACTGAGACCCAGATCTTGGTCAAAGAAGAGATTGAGAACATGCATCGATCCGGGATCATTCGCGTGACCAAATACAATGAGTGGCTGTCCAACATCGTTCCAGTCCGCAAGAAGAACGGCAAAACGCGCGTCTGTGTTGACTACCGTGACCTCAACAATGCGACGCCTAAGGATATATATCCCATGCCGGTTGCTGACCTCCTCATTGACGCAGCCGCGGGGCATGAAGTGCTTTCCTTTATGGATGGAACCGCTGATTACCATCAGATTCCCGTCGCTGAAGAAGATCGCCACAAGACTGCTTTCCGCTGCCCGGGGTTTGCGGGCGCGTTCGAGTATGTTGTCATGCCATTCAGACTCAAGAACGCGGGGGCGACTTATCAACGCGCCATAAACCTCATCTTTCACGACATCTTAGGCAAGTTGATCGAAGTCTACATCGACGACGTCGTAGTTAAAACCAAGACACGGGCGACACACGTTGAAGACCTTCGGCAGGTTTTCACGCGGATGCGGAAACACCACCTGAAGATGAACCCCGCCAAATGTGTTTTCTTTGCGGAGGCAGGCGACTTCCTTGGTTTTCTCATCCATCAAAGAGGTATCGAGATCCCCAAAGACAAGGCGCAGGCGGTCATCAACGCCTCGTCTCCTACGACCAAAAAGGAGCTCCAACAATTGATCGGGCGAATCAATTTCCTCCGCCGTTTTATTTCCAATGCGGCAGGGAAGGTTCAGCCTTTTTCGCCTCTTCTAAAGCTCCAGGGGGCAACCGAGTTCGTTTGGGAGCCTCAACACCAGGAGGCCTTCGACCGTATTAAGGCCTATCTTGCAACCCCACCTGTTTTGGTTCCCCCTCGCCCGGGCGTTCCGCTTAAACTCTACATTGCCGCTGCTGACTTGTCCATTGGCGGACTCTTGGCACAAGACGATGAGAGTGGGGTGGAACACGCCGTTTACTATCTTAGCAGGGTGTTGACCGATTGCGAGACGTGCTACTCCCCAATGGAAAAGTTGTGTCTCGCCCTTTTCTTTGCAGGTTGCAAGCTCCGCCACTACATGTTAGCCTTTACCACGGTGGTGATTGCTCAGTTCGACCTAGTCAAATATATGCTTTCCCGCCCTATCCTACGCGGACGCATAGGTAAATGGATATTGGCCTTGTCTGAATTCTCGTTGCAATATGTTCCGCAGAAGGCAGTTAAAGGACAGGCCATAGCAGATTTCCTCGCACATCACCCGCCCACTGAGCTGACAGCATTCCGCGAGTTGGAAGTCGTTGCAGTCTCCCCTTCTCCATGGACTCTCTACTTCGACGGCTCACGTACTGACCTCGCTGCCGGTGCTGGGATCGCCATCGAGAACCCTACAGGAGACCGTTTTTCCTACTCTTTCCAGCTGGACTTTAAATGTACCAATAATCAGGCGGAATACGAGGCACTCATTATCGAACTGGAAATCTTGTTGGACTTAGGAGTCCGCGAGGTTCAAGTCTTTGGCGACTCCTTACTGGTGGTCAACCAACTTGTGGCGAAGTTCAAGTGTTTAAGCTCATCCATTGAACCTTACCTACGAAAAGCTATTGATGTCTTGGACCGCTTCGACGATGTCCACATTGAACACATCCCACGCGAGTTCAAGTTTGCGGCGAACGAGCTCGCGCAGATCGCATCCGGTCTTAGCCTGCGCGATGGAGTGCGCGAACGACTCCTCAAAGTCGAGCGACGTACACTTCCTTCTTTTCTTGCTAGGGGGCAATATGACACAGAGCCTCTCCACGTCGCCACCTTAGATCCTATTGATGAGGATTGGCGGTTACGGTTTATTGCTTACCTCGAACACCCTCATGACGCCACCCATTCCAGGCAAATGCGGTTTCTCGCCCTCAACTTTGTGCTGCGCAATGGTGAGCTTCGCCGGCGCCGCGAGGACGGTAACGACTTCCGCTGCGTGTATGGCAATGAGGCTAAGCGGCTTATGCGCGAGGTGCATTCCGGTGTTTGTGGTTCGCATCAGGTTGGCCCCAAGATGCGTTGGTTAATCCGCCGCCACGGTTACTACTGGCCTACTATCCTCAAAGATTGTATTACTTTTACCAAAGGATGTCAGGATTGCCAGGCTCACGGACCAGTGCAACACGTCCCAAACATTCCGTTACAGCCGATCATCAAACCCTGGCCATGTCGCGGTTGGGCGATAGACTTCATCGGTCTCATTCACCCCCATTCCTCCGAGCAGCACAAGTTCCTTATCGTGGCCACTGATTTCTTTACCAAGTGGGTTGAGGCCGAGCCACTCAAGGTTGCCTCCGCGACATCGGTCCGTAACTTTATTTTCAGCAACATTATCTCCCGCTTTGGTATTCCAGAGTGCATCGTGACGGACCGGGGGGCAGCTTTCATGGCGGATTTTGTAGTCACTTTCCTCACCGGTTATGGCGTCAAACTCCTGCATTCAACCCCTTATTATGCCCAGTCCAATGGTCAGGCGGAGGCGAGCAACAAAGTTATCCTCGGCATCCTGCGCAAGATGCTAGAGTTGAACCCCCGCGTTTGGCATCTAGAACTTCACCATACTTTGTGGGCCTACCGTACCTCCAAGCGCGGTCCGACCGATACCACCCCTTATGCTCTCATGTTTGGCCATGATGCCGTCCTTCCCCTGGAGGTCCACGTCGCCTCGCTTCGTGTTTAAGAACAGCACCAGTTGCTCGGTGACGATTACGTCCAGGCAATGTGGCAGGAGCTTGAAGACCTTGACGAACATCGCATCACTGCTTTCAACAATCTCATCCTCGAGAAGCAGCGTGTTGCACGGTCATATGATAAAATCACTCAAGGTCGGAGCTATGCTGAAGGCCAAACGGTCTGGCGGGCTGTGCTCCCACTTGGGGAGAAAACCGAAGGACGCGGGAAATGGTCTGCACGGTAGGAGGGACCCTTTATTATTCATCGCATATTACCTAAGGGGGCATACCATTTGCGTGACCTCGACGGTTCGCTCCATCCTAACCCTATTAATGGTCGTTTCTTAAAACGCCACATCGCTAGTGTTTGGGAGCGCGCAGACCCTCCTCCCCCCTCTGATCCCGCGACCACTGTCATTAGTGTAATGCGCCGTCGCGCTTACGCTCCATCCCCTCACACTAGGGGGCAACACCAGGAAGAAGCATGCAATTAGTTTTTAAAACGTGCGTGGTCTAATTAACAGACCAGTACAAGATTGAGGCCTATTCCAGAGGCCCTAAATATTTTTTAAAATTTCTTATTCAAGTGTTTCTCATGTCATCAGTTTCTCCCTTTGTAAACGTGCGTGGTCATCCCCGCATGCATGCGAACTCTGTCGTCTAGCTCCCTCGCGAGGTTCCCCTACGCGGGGCCATCTTGCCTCGCCTTTATGTGAATCTACGCGTGCGGAGCCATCTCGCCTCGCCTTCATGTAAATCTACAGACGCGAAGTCATTTCGCCTTGCCTCTGTTTACTTCTACGCGAAGTTCGTTTCGCCTCGTGAAGTCTAGATCGCCTTGCGAAGTCCATTTCACCTCGCGAAGTCCATTTTTGCCTCGCGAAGTCCGGTTCGCCTCGCGGAGTCTAGTTCGCCTCGCGAACTCTACTATCTAGCTCGCCTCGCGAACTCTACTATCTAGCTCGCCTGACCCCTGGCGGACCATCACCAATTATTATTGATATCTTTGTTTTGATAATTAATTTAATTTAATTGATATCTGATCATCAATCGACACTTGATAATTGATTTCGATCGGGATTTAAGGTTTTGTTGTCGGCCGACCATCCCCATGTTGCCACGTGTCATTTCAGACGGCTTTCCAATTTTGTCGACTCACGAGCCACGTATTTGCTTGGATTATTCAACGACTATTATTATCGTTAAATTTTATATGTCTACAAATGCCCCCACTTCAAGGTGCGTCGTAGCCATGCTGTCGTCATGTGCCAGAGGCGCGACTTGAAGTCCATGCTTTTGTTGTGGATGGTTCTGGGCCAACTTCTTGGGCTCAAATGCGTGTAGAAATTCTAGAATTTGTAAAAATTCCTGACTTTGTCGGGGCTCCTTGAGTTTATAAGGATCCATGCATATGTAGAGACTCCTCAATTTTTGTATGTCTCCTCTTTGACATGGGAAACACCTTGAGCAAATTCATTTCCTTGTTTTGATATGGCAGTGTTCTGAACAACCCGAGCAAACTCATTTTCATGCTTTGTTATGACTGGACTCAGAAGCTTCTTCCAAGCTGCCTACGTACTCTTATGAGAAAGAGATCAAGTCATGACGTAGTTCAAGGAATTTTTTTTGGGCGCCGTACGCAGTTTATTCTCGTGCGGGGAAAGAACATTTTTGTGTGTGTGTGTCATTTCCAGTTTAAGCTCATGCAGACAAGGAGCATTTTGTGTCATTTGCAGTTTAAGCTCGTGCAGACAAGGAGCATTTTTTGTCATTCACAGTTTATGCTCGTGCGGACAAGGAGCGTTTTTTGTCATTCGCAGTTTATGCTCGTGCAGACAAGGAGCGTTTTTTGTCATTCGCAGTTTATGCTCGCGCGGACAAGGAGCGTGGTGACTTTGGTGTGGCCTACTTGAGGCTCGACAGGTTGCATGCCCCTAGCAAAGACAACGATGATATTGCTTTAAGTTGTTCATAGATGAAGGTAGCATGATTTGACTGAGCTACGTCATCTTCAACGTCTAAACATATCTTTCCTTGCTGTACGAGCTTCATGATGAGGTCTTTCAAAACAAATCACTTCTCCACCGGATGACCGATGATACGGTGGTACTTGCAGTATTTTGGATCATTGATGCGATGCATCTCTTCTGGACGCTTGCAATTTGGCAATTTGATTACTTCTTCTTCAAGCAAGTTTTCCAACATCTCAGCAACATCAGAATCTGGAAAAGGGTAACTTTTAGCTTCCAAGTCTTTTAGAGTTTTCCTCCTTTCTTGATCTTGAGTTGACTGAAACTTCTTTTGATCATTTGATTGGACTTGTTTCATGACCCTTGCAGGAGCTGTGCTGATTGCCAAAGACTCTTGATTCTCTGGTTCCATGATGTCACATTCTCTTTGGCCATGACTAGCCAAACTAAGTTCCATGTCATGAGCTCGAGTAGCAAGTTCTTCAAAGGTGCGAGGCTTTATCCCTTGAAGAATGTACAACAAATCCCAATGTATGCCTTGAATACACATTTCTACCGCAGACGTCTCCGACAAGTGGTCTTTACAATCGAGACTGAGCGAGCGCCACCTGTTGATGAAGTCAACTGCTGGTTCGTCCCTCCATTGTTTTGTGTTGGTGAGTTCAATCATGCCCACAGTTCGCCTTGTACTATAGAAGCGGTTTAAGAATTCACGTTCCATTTGGTCCCAACTGTCGATGGACTCGGGCTCTAAGTCCGTGTACCACTCAAAGGCATTGCCTTTCAAAGAGCGAATGAATTGCTTGACAAGGTGGTCACCCTCCGTCCCGGCGTTATTGCAGGTTTCAATGAAGTGAGCAACATGTTGCTTTGGATTGCCCTTCCCTTCGAATTGCTAGAACTTTGGCGACTGGTATCCCAACGGCATCCTTAGTCCATTGATTCTTTTGGTGTAGGGTTTGGAGTAGGTGAGAGAATCACGAGAAGGACCTCCATATTGAGCTCTGATAGAGTTGGTGATGATGTCTTGCAATTGCTGAAAGGACATTGATCCAAGCGAGCCATCATCTTCCTTGTCGTCGTTCTTGGAGTTCTCGCCTACTTTGTCCTTCTTTTCTTCATCTTGACTTTCAAGCCTGCTATAAAGCTCGGCAATTTGCAGGTCCTTTTCTTCCACCGTTTTGGTGAGCTTCTGAACCGCTCCCATCAGATTGGCTATTTGCTCTTCAATGGTGGATGCGCCTATCACCCTGACTTGCATAGGGATAGGTTGTGATGAATCGTCCGTTGGCGGGCCATACGTGTTGTTTTCATCACCATTTGGACTTCCATTGTATGAAGCCGTGCTTGATTCATCATCCATGGCAGGTGAGAATGATCGCTCCCTTGATTTGTTTGGAGTTTCCTTCTCTTTGCTTTGCGAGGCATGCCTGTCTTCACTTCACGAGGCATGCCTGTCTTCAGTTCGTGAGGCACACTTGTCTTCACTTCGCGAGGCATGCTTGTCCGCGAGATTTGCCAAGGTGATGACTGGTTCGCGAGGGTTGGAAGGCAAAGCCATAAATGTTGTGGGTTGATTCCTCGCCATGCTACGGGTAACATGACCAGAGGGCTAGCTGTTTGACCTCGCGGTCGTTGGTTTAGACTTCTTCGCCGAGATGGCTTGAGTGCTCTTGGAGGCCATTACTTCGAGCGGATTTGGGCTTTCTTGCGGAGAAGGAGATGAGAGGCAAAGTTGTCCCACTCGGCGTGCCAATTTTGTAAACACGAAAATATCTACAACAAATAACAGAACAACACGTGTACAAAGAATAATTTAATTTAATCAATGCGAATGCAGGTTACAATCTTTGTGAACTCCTCTGATTCTATCTCCGAATTTAGGTTTAACTCAAGGGTGACAAGCACTTGTTCTTGAGGGTTACGCGGGTTGATCACGTAACGGGTATTTGGGATTTGGATTTGGTGAAGATGTCTGCTATTTGGCAGCTTGATGAGTCTTCGGGATTTGACAACTTCTAGACTTGAGGTTGATGAAGAACCGGCTATTTGACAGCTTGATGACTCTTCGGGATTCGACAACTTCTAGGCTTGAGGTTAATGAAGAACCGGCTATTTGGCAGCTTGATGACTCTTCGGGATTTGACAACTTCTAGGCTTGAGGTTGATAAAGAACCAGCTATTTGGCAGCTTGATGGTTCTTCAAGGGTTTAGTGAAGAATTGACTATTTGGGGAGCTTGATAGTTCTTCAAGGATTTCGGGGAGGCTTCTGAGCTCTTGAGGGATTTTTCTCTCTCTCTCTCTAGTCCGCTCCTTTTTGTTTCTGCCCCTTCCTCTTAGAATGAGAGGGGGTATTTATAGTGTTAACATGCCTCCACTTAAGGCATGTAATGAAGATTCTGAATCAATAATATTTCCTTAATCGAATTAGTGAATCTTGACTGATTGATTT
Organism: Fragaria iinumae; assembly: GCA_009720345.1. NCBI lineage: Eukaryota > Viridiplantae > Streptophyta > Magnoliopsida > Rosales > Rosaceae > Fragaria > Fragaria iinumae. The sequence continues at coordinate 13,929,409 of CM019117.1, read as the reverse complement.
ACTTGCTGATTTCAACATAATCAAATCAATGAAATCTTAAGATTTAGATATGCCCAGATCGCTTTGGATTAAATGTCCCGTTTTGATCAAGATCCTTAGTAAGGGGCGAGCCATCCCGCAGGTATGGAAGGTATCTCGCGAGGAACCTTGATTTCCAAACAAGCGGTGATTTCTGGTCCCACTTCGCGGGTGACTTATCTTGGACGTACATCCCCGCATGCATGCGAACTCTGTCGTCTAGCTCCCTCGCGAGGTTCCCCTACGCGGGGCCATCTTGCCTCGCCTTTATGTGAATCTACGCGTGCGGAGCCATCTCGCCTCGCCTTCATGTAAATCTACAGACGCGAAGTCATTTCGCCTTGCCTCTGTTTACTTCCACGCGAAGTCCGTTTCGCCTTGCGAAGTCTAGATCGCCTTGCGAAGTCCATTTTGCCTCGCGAAGTCCGGTTCGCCTCGTGAAGTCCGGTTCGCCTCGCGAAGTCTAGTTCGCCTCGCGGAGTCTAGTTCGCCTCGCGAACTCTACTATCTAGCTCGCCTGACCCCTGGCGGACCATCACCAATTATTATTGATATCTTTGTTTTGATAATTAATTTAATTTAATTGATATCTGATCATCAATCGACACTTGATAATTGATTTCGATCGGGATTTAAGGTTTTGTTGTCGGCCGACCATCCCCATGTTGCCACGTGTCATTTCAGACGGCTTTCCAATTTTGTCGACTCACGAGCCACGTATTTGCTTGGATTATTCAACGACTATTATTATCGTTAAATTTTATATTTCTACAATGTCTTTCTTAATCGACGATTTGTTCCGTCGGCTAAGAAATGACATTATTGCCTGACACAACGCAAAACGAATATATTTTTGCCGACGCCTTTTGTCTTAGGCGATGGAATATTCCGTCGGCTAGGTAAACACATTATTATACAACTTTTGCCTAGAAGAGAACGCAGCTGAACCCAAACTTTCTCTCACCCCCCTCACAGAATTCATCCCAGCGAAAATCTAGTTTTAGAAGTTGTTCTTCATGAATTTGATCGATCTTCAAGAGCTGCTTCTCTCCTAATTGGTATGTAACTACTTTAATTCATCTACTTTCTTCATTTAGACATATTTTCCGGCGAACTTTGCCGGCGACTTTGCTGGCGGTCCAATTACCGGATTCCTTGATGCATGCATGATATATGTATAACTTTGATAATGTATATACATGTTGAATATGTTTGTACATATATGTTTTTGTGTATATAATATTTTAATTTGTACGTATAATCTTTATGAATACGTATAATATTATGTTTTTGTATATATATATATATATATATCTTTAGCTTTTGTGTGTATGATTAATATTTATATATGAATAATATGTTTATCAAATTTTTGTTTTCATGCAAATCATTTGTGTATTCAAATGATAAAAACTAAAATGATGAATCATGTTGTTTACGCTTAAATTAATATTTTACTGGAAAGTAAATGTTTATATAAATATCAATTATTTCTTGGTCCATGTCATACCGGCGAGCCCAAGTTTCTTTAAGTTTACAAGTGATGGCCCCGCTAGTAAGACCACGCGAGCTGAGAACAGAGTTCGCGTGCGAAAGGGACTTCGCGCGGACTACACAGTTCGCGTGCAAATGGACTTCGCGCGAACTACACAGTTCGCGTGGAAATATGAGCTTGCGTGCGGAATGCCTTCGCGCGGAACACATAGTTCGCGCACGGAATTACTATTTGCCAGTCCGCGAGGCGAGATTGACTCTCCGCGTAGACGAGGCGAGGCGAGCTGGCGAACTGGCTCGCGTAGGAGACTTCGCGAGGAAGCAACATGCGGAGTCCGCGCGCACCACAATTAACGTTGAAGACTTTTACAAGTCTTTGATATGCTTTTGGCCAATCCCTGTGGCCCATTTAAATATAAAAAGCCCTTTTAAGGCTCGCGAGCTGCAATAGCCCGCGAAATGGAAGCGAGCTATAGGAGCACGCGAGATAGCATCCTGTGACAGCCCGCGAGATGGGGATATTCCTAATTCCAGTTCGCATAGGAGTTTACAGTTGGCAGCGCGGAAGCAATGCGCTATGCAGAATGAAGTGTGCGAACTGGACATGTGTCACAAGATGGTTGGTTCGCATGGACGGAACAGTGCCCTTGTGCTATTAGGGTTTCAGAGTCCGACTTGGATTCTAATTACTTTTCTTCTGCCGCAAGTCGAACTACTATATAAGGGGGCTCGAACCCTAACAGAAAGCACGCTCAAACAAATACAAAAAAACAATACACACTAAAACCCAGTTATCCTTCGAGCTACTCGAAAACCCTAACCCTAAGCGCCGCCGCCTAGGTCTTTCTTCAGAGGCCTCCGGACTCTACCCCGATCTTGGACTCTTCCCCGATTCCTCTCTTACCTCCCTTTGTTCCTCTGGTCGCGTCCTCCGTGAGTATTGATCGTCTTGTGCCCGTAAATTCCTCCTCTGAGGCGGCACCTGGAAACCCCTTCCGCCTGATCAAGAAGTCAAGCGCATACAATCATCCTTCCCTCGTTCGCGAGGTGGCGCGCCCGCAGCACTCCCCCTTCTCTTTACTCGCTATTTACCTCTGCTCCGCGTGCTGAGGATCGTGGCCAAAACATTGGCACGCCCAGTGGGACAGGGAGTACAAGCGGTCACCATAGGGAAACCAGAGGAAGCGTCGTACCAAAAGCCTCAGCTTTCTTTCCTCAAGCATAGATCACTACGGTATAAGCCCCATAACAGCGCGGCTTGCCGATCCCTCACTCAAGAACAGGTCCTTGCTCAGTTTGGTGATCTAGACTTCAGCGAGACCGCCATGGTAGGCTCTCAGTCGACCCAAGACACAGACTCTGCTCCGTCTATGGAGCAAGTCCTCCAGATGTTCGCACAACTCACGGGGCAGATCCAGGGTTTGACGACCCAGAGCTCCGCCACTCAACAAAGCATCACCGACCTTGCTGGGAAGGTTGACGGCCTCGTTGAACAGGCCAAAAGGGTCAAGACCCTTTGGGAAGCAGACCAGCACAATCTTGCCATACTCACTGAAGACTTCAACCGGTTTGCCGGCTCCACCTTCGTCTCCATTGGACTACAGATATACCTTCGTCTCCAGCTTCAAGCGAGATGGACATCTCCGACTCCAGCAGCGAACACCAAGACATCGAGGCTTCAAGCCCTCGACGAGGTATCTTGACCGACCCCTACATTCTCTCAACATCCAAATCAGCGATCAAGGAAGGTATTTGGTACATGCAGCAAGGAGGAAAGCCGGTTACCATCAGCAGATCAGAGAAGCGGAAGCTACAGAAGAAGTATGGCAACATCCTGCGTGCCTTGCGAGCGGCCGATGATGGTCTCATACGACCCTCGCAGCCTGCGCAGACACCTGAGAGGATGTGGAGAGAAGGTGAAGGCTTGCGCGCTCTACTCTAAAGACCACTTGTCACACCTCCACGTGTTTGTGCGCAGGTAGCAGACGACCCCGCTCCAAAGGCGAATGTCATATGTCGCCTCACTATACCACCAAGACAGGATCCGCACCCCGTTAGGCACAGATCATCTCCGGAGCCAGAAAGGAGAAGGGATCCACAGTCCTCCCGGCACAAGCCTTCATCAGAACCTCAAAGAAGAAGGGAATTGTTACCTCCATCAAGGCGCAAGCAGTCGCCGGAAGCCGAACGACGAAGGGACCCGCTACCTCTACCAAGGCATAGGTAGTCGCCAGAGGCTGAAAGAAGACGAGAACCGTCTTCCCCAAAGAAGTGAAGACTGTGCGCCACACCAAGGTTTGAGCCAAGGGGTGAGCCGCCTCGGTCATCACGTCCTGAGGCTGAAAAGGCACTATCGCGACCGTGTCCACCCCAACCACAACCCAAACAGGAGTCTCAGGTCTCAGTCCCTCCGTCTAAGGCAGAGGACAATGCCAGAACTCCTCTAGCCGCGGATAAGCTTTCAGTTGAGCACAAACAGCCCTCGACCAAACTCGTGTGGCGACCACGGCAGCCAGAGGGTAACGTCTCGCCAGAGGTCGAAAGTAGCACCTCCAGCCCCAACCTCGCGGAACTCATGGCCCAATGCTTCCGCTAAAATTCAATGAACGAGGAGACTCACTCCGAGCCTCACATCGACTTGGGAGACGACCAGGCAGAAGGGCAGGGTGAATCATTCACCTGTAACATGGTTGAGGTATCCGCCGGGCCTGAGAACGAAGAAGTCAACCCCACAGAGAATGCGTTCGCCGTGCTCGACGGAGAACACGGGGTCATCGAGACTCCACTAATCCCAGTCCGCGAGCAATTCTCTTTTCAGGTCGGGATGGTGTTCTTCATATCTGAGAGATACGCTCTCCCGCCAAATACAACATGCAACGCGGCAGATATTCCAGACAATAATGACAATGTCTGCGACATATCCCCCCCTTGCAGCAGTGAGATGAGTCTGGTCCCGGCGGAGCCAGCACATGCTGCACCATTGGAAGCCACAAGCAGCGTCACACGCACATTGACTCTGACCTTCTCCACTCCGACCCTGGACATGGCCACTCACATGAGGCCGTTGTATATTACGGCTGAAGTTGAAGGAATTATGAGCAACAAAGTTATGGTCGACATGGGAGCTGTAGTGAATTTCGTCACCACCCGCACTATGGGACTCCTTGGTATCCCACGCTCGATGATCCAAACTACGTCCTTGACAGTCAAGAACTTCACCGGACAAGTTTCCAGGACTCTAGGTTTGTTGTTCTTACGGGTCAAGGTGGGACCGGCTTCAAGGGTCTATACTTTCTTTGTCGCCGAGTGCGCTTCATCTTACAGCATGATCCTAGGCCGCGATTGGATCCATAGGAGTTTTTGTATACCTTCATCCATGCACCAGGAGCTCATGATCTGGGATATTGAGAAACGCGAGGCGGTCCTCATCCAAGCGGACCCGCGTCCTTTCTCTATTTTCGCCAACTTCAATGATGCTCGCTACTACAATACCGACTTGGGCCCATTGGAAGTCCAAGGCGTCGATTCTAAAGGCCGCCCATATGGGTTCCGGCCTCCAACTTAACGCGATGGGGACTCACTCAGGCGAGGGACAACTTACAACGTCCTTACACCATCGCGGATCCCCTACAACCTTCTGATGATTAGTACACCCTCAGAAGAAGCACGCGAGGCTGGCAAGTCCTTGTGTGAGAAACTCCTCTCACATTGGGCGGAACGCGAAGCCTACGATAGAGTTGCCACTATGGAATATGTAGACGAGATAGTGGACTATACCGATACCGAGGAGGAAGTTATTCAGTTAGCTCCCGCTGCCTTGGACGACACGCCGCTTCAAGTCTGCGACCCCACCTTACAAGTCGACCTGGGGACTGCAGAGAAACCCTTTCTACTCTCCATCAGCGCCAAGCTGGAGGGCCAAGAAAAGGAAGACCTTCTCGCCTTACTACATGAATATATTGATTGTTTCGCCGAGCAGTACGAAGACATGCCTGGCCTGTCACGCCCCGACTCTTAAATTTTACCTTAATTAATAGCATTGTGGTAATAAGAGTTTTACCGTCTTCGTCATTAAGTGGATAATTTAATTGGTCCCCAGAGAGGTTGTGGGGTACAATTATTTTGTAGGATTTATTCGAAGGAAGAAATTGTGACGACGGTAAAAAATGGTAATTTTTGCTAGTAAAAGGTAATTTTTATTGGGGTATTATTTTGGGGTGTTAATTTTGGAGTGGGTTTTTAATGGTGGGTTGGAACCGGTTTGGGCCAAGCCCGTTTTTCTTTCCTCTCTCCTTTCTCTTTCTTCCTCCCGCTTCTCTCTCTCTCTCCCCGAGCCTTCACTGCCGAAACTTTCCGGCTGCCATCCGCCGCCGTCCGACCATCGTTCGCCGCCGCACCGGTCCCAAACGATCGGTCCCCGACCCAGCTTCCGTTCTAGACTGCTGGCAGCCTCCCTAGCGCCGCCGTGAAGGAAAAATCAACCCCGAAAGGTCCGACTGCCGGAAGTGTTTTCTCGCCGGAACTTCCTCCTCCGGCCGCCATAGCTGGCGATCCTTGGCTCAAAAGGAAGCCCTCCTCCCGTGCTCCAATCCCTCCAAAGGATTCGCTCCCTCTTGAGCTAGGTAAGGAGAAATCGGTAAAGGAAATTCTAGGGTTTTTATTGTTGTTTTCGTTCGATTGACATGGTTAGGCTTAGAATTGGAGTTTGTGCTAGTTAGGAATGTTGTAGAGGAGGTTGAGAGGAAGGTGCTGCCAATTTTTGGTGGGCATTGGAGGTCGCCGGAGCTGGTCGCCGGCCGCTGCTGAAAAATTATTTTTAGTGGGGAATTTTATGAGGAGTTTAATGGAATGAGTTTTAGAATTTTTGGAGGAGTTTTGGATAGGTTTGGAAATTGTTAAAGTTTGGTATTTTTAGCGGATTAATAAGTTAAAATCCGGCCATTGGATTATTTATGGTTAGGAAGGTGGAAGGTGATTTTTGAGGATGTCGGTTAGAGTGTGGAGAATTATGGTTGGTAATGAAGTTAAGATTTAGGACAATAGGCATGGTTGAGCGCGAGAAGCTCATATTTAATTATGCCTATTTTCTTTAAGCGTCGGTGTTTTATTTAAGGATTTATTTATGTTTTGGAACAGGACGTGAGGAGGCCCGAGCGGAAGAAACCTTCGACCGACATCAGGCTTAGGCCTAATTTGTGAGTGAACCTTTGTTTTAAATAATGTGCTTGAAATGTTTTATTGTTGAATAATTTCTTTTGTTGGAATTTAACCGGAAATTGAGAATTTCGGTGTTTATACTCATTTATTGACGTTTATGAGAATAGTATGTATATAAGTAAACGCTAGCTAGCTATATGTGATTTCCCCCCATAATGAGGAAAAATGCCATTATGGGGTGACGTGAGCGTTAGACGCTAGCGTCGTAGCCTTGTACGACTTTCTATTTTTTTTTCGTATTCATTGCTAGAATTCGTACAAGTAGTCAGCACGTGTATATATATATATATATATATATATATATATATATATATATATATATATATATATATATCCACTCGTGCGGTTCCCCCATAATGAGGAAAAATGCCATTATGGGGTGACGTGAGCGTTAGACGCGAGCGTAGTAGCCTTGTATGAATTTCTGTTTTTCTTATATTTCTTCAAAGAAATCATACAAGGAGTATGACGAGTGTATATACATACTGATATATTTATAATTCTAGCCTGAGAGGCCATTTTTTGAAGTTTAGGAGTCTAGCGAGGCTAGACACCAGTTAAGAATTTTTGAGTTAAGCTTTTAAGCTGTCGCTTGCATAGCGCTTTCCTTTAAAGTTTTCTTGGGGAAATATTATTGTTTGTCGAAATTACTTTTGTCCACTCACTCTGACGTAATTAAATATTTTCCCCTGGGCATTTCCTTCGTTTTTAAATGCCCAGTCTGTAGAGTTTGGGTGGGGTCTAGAAGGAGGCGACGAGGCATAATCACCCATCTTTCCGCTACTGTCGCCAGTAGGTTATCTGTTTAACCCACTAGGATTTTTATCAGCTTCCGTTGTATTTCTTGTAGTAGCTCTGAATACTTTCGGAAAAATAATTGTGTATTATTTTATTCGGTTATTTGGATTGAGTTGAACATTGATATTTTAGTTAAGAGGATGTTCTATATTTTTCCGGGTTAGGGTTGTCCATTTTCAAGGGAGGTTTGCCGAGTTCTTCGATAAATTTTCCTTGGAGGTGGTCCCTGCAGGACTTACCTCGGGTTTCAAGATGAAATTCGGGGTGGGTCTTGACATGGCCTATCCCCGGATTTAGTCTTCCACCGTCTGCCTACTGATCCTGACAGACGACCAGTCCGCCAAGATGGCAGATTCATGCGAACTGAGACCTAGATCGTGGTCAAGGAAGAAATTGAGAACATGCACCGATTAGGTATCATTCGCGTGGCCAAGTACAATGAATGGCTATCCAACATTGTCTCAGTCCGCAAGAAGAACGGCAAAATGCGCGTCTGTGTCGACTATCGGGACCTCAACAATGCAACGCCCAAGGATATATATCCCATGCCTGTCGCAGACCTCCTCATTGATGCCGCTGCGGGGCATGAAGTGCTATCCTTTATGGACGGAACCGCCGGATACCACCAGATTCCTGTTGCCGAAGAGGATCGTCACAAGACCGCCTTCCGCTGCCCAGGGTTTGCAGGTGCGTTTGAATACGTTGTCATGCCTTTCGGCCTTAAGAACGCGGGGGCAACGTATCAGCGCGCAATGAACCTTATCTTTCATGACATTTTGGGAAAGCTGATTGAGGTGTACATCGACGACGTTGTGGTTAAAACTAAGACGCGGGCGACACACATTGAAGACCTCCGGCAGGTTTTCACTCGGATGCGAAAACATCACCTGAAGATGAACCCCGCCAAATGTGTTTTCTTCGCGGAGGCAGGCGACTTCCTAGGGTTTCTAATCCATCAAAGGGGTATCGAGATCCCCAAAGACAAGGCGCAGGCGGTAATAAATGCCTCGCCCCCTACAACCAAAAAGAAGCTCCAACAATTGCTCGGGCGAATCAACTTCCTCCACCGTTTCATTTCAAACGCGGCAGGGAAAGTTCAGCCCTTTTCGCCTCTTCTGAAACTCCAGGGGGTAACCGAGTTTGTATGGGAGTCACAACACCAGGAGGCCTTCGATCGTATCAAGGACTATCTTACGAACCCGCCTGTTTTGGTTCCCCCTCGCCCTGGTGTTCCGCTTAAGCTCTACATCGCCGCTGCTGATTTGTCTATCGGCGGACTCTTGGCACAAGACGACGAGAATGGGGTGGAACACGCCGTTTACTATCTTAGCAGGGTGTTGACCGATTGCGAGACGCGCTACTCCTTAATGGAAAAGATGTGTCTCGCCCTTTTCTTTGCAGGTTGCAAGCTCCGCCACTACATCTTGGCCTTTACCACGGTGGTGATCGCTCAGTCTGACCTAGTCAAATATATGCTTTCCCGCCCTATCCTACTGGGACGCATAGGTAAATGGATATTGGCTTTGTCTGAATTCTCTTTGCAATATGTTCCGCAAAAGACAGTTAAAGGACAGGCCATAGCGGACTTCCTCGCTCATCACCCGCCAACTGAGCTAACAACATTCCGCGAGTTGGAGGTCGCCGTAGTCTCCCTTACTCCATGGACTCTTTACTTTGATGGCTCGCGTACTGAGCTCGCTGCTGGTGCCGGGATCGCCATCGAGAACCCTGCAGGAGACCGGTTTTCTTACTCTTTCCAGCTGGACTTTAAATGTACAAATAATCAGGCGGAATACGAGGCACTCATCATCGGACTAGAAATCTTGCTGGACTTAGGAGTCCGCGAGGTTCAAGTCTTTGGCGACTCCTTGTTGGTTGTCAACCAACTTGTGGCGAAGTTCAAATGCTTGAGTTTGTCTATCGAGCCTTACTTGCGCAAAGCGTTTGACGTATTGGACCGATTCTTTAACGTTCACATTGAGCACATTCCGCGCGAGTTCAACTTCGCGGCGAATGAGCTCGCCCAAATTGCCTCTAGCCTTAGCTTATGCGACGGCGTGCGCGAATGACTACTCAAGGTCGAATGACGCACTCTTCCTTCTTTCATTACCAGGGGGCAATATCAGGCAGATTCTCTTGACGTCGCTGCCTTAGATCCTATCGATGAAGATTGGCGGCTACCCTTCATTGCCTACCTCGAGCACCCTCATGACGCTACCCATTCCCGGCAAATGCGGCTTCTTGCCCACAACTTTGTGCTTCGCAATGGTGAGCTTCGCCGGCGCGGCGAGGACGGTAACGATTTCCACTGCGTGTATGGCAACGAGGCTAAGCGGCTTCTACGTGAGGTGCATTCCTGCGTTTGTGGTTCGCATCAGGCTGGACCAAAGATGCGTTGGTTTATCCGTCGCCACAGCTACTACTGGCCTACTATTCTCAAAGATTGTATTACTTTCGCTAAAGGATGTCAGGATTGCCAGGCTCACGAACCAGTGCAACACATTCCAAACATTCCATTACAGCCGATCGTTAAACCCTGGCCAAGTCGAGGATGGGCGATAGACTTCGTCGGCCTCATTCATCCCCATTCCTCCGAGCAGCACAAGTTCCTTATCGTGGCCACCGATTTCTTTACCAAGTGGGTTGAAGCTGAGCCACTCAAGGTCGCTTCCTCGACCTCGGTCTGCAACTTTATTTTCTGCAACATTATCGCCCACTTTGGTATTCCAGAATGCATCGTGACGGACCGGGGGCAGCTTTCATGGCGGATTCTGTAGTCACATTCCTCACCGGCTATGGTATCAAGCTCCTGCATTCGACCCCCTATTATGCCCAGTCCAATGGTCAGGTTGAAGCGAGCAACAAAGTTATCCTCGGTATCCTGCGAAGGATGCTAGAGTTGAACCCCCGCGTCTGGCATCTATAGCTTTACCATACTTTGTGGGCCTACCGTACATCCAAGCGCGGTCCGACAGACACCACCCCATATGCTCTCATGTATGGTCATGACGTCGTCCTTCCCCTTGAAGTTCACGTCGCCTCGCTTCGTGTCCAGGAATAGCACCAGTTGCTTGGTGACGATTACGTCCAGGCAATGTGGCAAGAGCTTGAAGACCTTGACGAACATCGCATCACTGCTTTCAACAATCTCATCCTTGAGAAGCAGCGCATTGCGCGGTCATATGACAAAGTCACTAGAGGTCGGAGTTATGCCGAGGGCCAAACGGTATGGCGTGCTGTGCTCCCACTTGGGGAGAAAACCGAAGGCCGCGGGAAATGGTCCGCGTGGTGGGAGGGACCCTTTATTATTCATCGCATATTGCCTAAGGGGGCATACCATTTGCGCGACCTTGACAGTACACTCCATCCCAATCCTATTAATGGTCGTTTCTTAAAGCGTCACATCCCTGGTGTTTGGGAGCGCGCAGATCCTCCTCCTCCTCCTGATCCCGTGTCCCCACTGTTATTAGTGTCACGCGCCATCGCGCTTACGCTCCATCACCTCACACTAAGGGGCAACCCTAGGGAGAAGGGTGCAATTAGTTTTTCTTTGTAAACGTGTGTGGTCTAACTAACAGACCAGTACAAGATTGGGGCCTATTCCAGAAGCCCTAAATAAAGGAATTAATTCAAGTTGTTTCTTAGTCATCAGTATTTCTTTGTAAACGTGCGTGGTCTAACTAACAGACCAGTACAAGATTGGGGCCTATTCTAGAGGCCCTAAATAAAGGAATTCATTCAAGTTGTTTCTTAGTCATCAGTTTTTCTTTGTAAACGTGCGTGGTCTAACTAACAGACCAGTACAAGATTGTGGCCTATTCTAGAGGCCTTAAATAAAGGAATTAATTCAAGTTGTTTCTTAGTCATCATCTAGGCCAACCCTTGTGGCCTCCTCCATATTTTCAAAGTTACTCTTTTGTTTGCTTCTCTTTGGTTTGCACTGGGGGCAGCGAAGTGCACGGCCTCTTAAAATTTTTTCTGCTTTATACGGCCATTTCGCCGACTCTTTTGTTTGTCTCTCACTGGTTCGCACTGGGGGGCAGCGAAGTACATAGCCGTTTGTCATTCCATGTTGGTCCGCCATCACCAAAGAGCTCGCGAAGGGTTATTTTTTAGAATCTACTCAAGTTACATGCGTCTGCTCAAGATATATCCATGCGAGCTACATTCGCTCGCGATATGTGCAATGTTCCATGTCTTATGAGATAAGCAAGCGAATGCATTTAAAGTCCAAGTCCAAGGTGCCTAGGCGAGCCATGCAGCAGCTTCGCTCCAATGCCTTGTTGGGTGCTTGGGTTTCAAGGCCTATTCACAGGCCTGTCTACTCATACTCATTTTATGTATGACCCGAGCCAATACCAGTGGCTTTGGAGCAGCATGAACATACACCTCTTCAGTCATTTTTGACATTCATGACTTCGAGGCTAGGGGGCAATGTTTACGCCTAAATTAATATTTTACTGGACAGTAAATGTCTATGTAAATATTAATTATTTCTTGGTCCATGTCATACCGGCGAGCCCAAGTTTCTTTAAGTTTACAAGTGATGGCACACCAGTAAGGCCACGCGAGCTGAGAACAGAGTTCGCGTACGAAACGGACTTCGCGCGGACTACACAGTTCGCGTGCAAAGGGACTTCGCGCGGACTACACAGTTCGCGTGGAAACATGAGCTCGCGCACGGAATGCCTTCGCGCGGAACACATAGTTCGCGCGCGAAATTACTATTTGCCAGTTCGCGAGGCGAGATTGACTCTCGGCGTAGACAAGTCGAGACGAGCTGGTGAACTGGCTCGCGTAGGAGACTTAGCGAGGAAGCAACATGCGGAGTCCGCGCGCACCACAATTAACGTTGAAGACTTTTACAAGTCTTTGATATGCTTCGGGCCAATCCTTGTGGCCCATTTAAATATAAAAAGCCCTTTTAAGGCTCGTGAGCTGCAATAGCCCGCGAAATGGAAGCAAGCTACAGGAGCACGCGAGATAACATCCAGTGACAGCCCGCGGGATAAGGATATTCCTAATTCCAGTTCGCATAGGAGTTTATAGTTGGCAGCGCGGAAGCAATGCCATATGCAGAATGAAGTGTGCGAACTGATCATGTGTCACAAGATAGTTGGTTCGTATGGACGGAACAATGCCCTTGTGCTATTAGGGTTTCAGAGACCGACTTGGATTCTAATTACTTTTCTTCTGCCGCAAGTCGAACTACTATATAAGGGGGCTCGAACCCTAACAGAAAGCACGCTCAAACAAATACAAAAACACAATACAAACTGAAACCCAGTTATCCTTCGAGCTACTCGAAAACCCTAACCCTAAGCGCCGCCGCCTAGGTCTTTTTTCAGAGCCCTCCGGACTCTACCCCGATCTTGGACTCTTCCCCGATTCCTCTCTTACCTCCCTTTGTTGCTCTGCTCGCGTCCTCCGTGAGTATCGATCGTCTTGTGCTCGTAAATTCCTCCTCTGAGGTGGCACCTGGAAACCCCTTCCGCCTGATCAAGAAGTCAAGCGCATACAATCATCCTTTCCTCGTCCGCGAGGTGGCACACCCCCAGCACTCCCCCTTCTCTTTGCTCGCTATTTACCTCTGCTCCGCGCGCTGAGGATCGTGGCCAAAACACATGTAATTAAGAATTATAATATTCTTATACGTACATTCATCAACATATTGTTACCCTTAGAAATCTCGTTCGAGAACCATTATGTTACGACTGTGTCTAACAAAATGGTTTTTGAATTGTCCCATATTTGGACAGTTTGGGAGCATATATGACATTGAGATTCCGTTTGTTGTTGGTGCATTTCGTTTTCGGTTGTGAGTATATATATTTCGACAGGTGACGTGTCGCGTAACCGAGGTCAAACAACTTCAATTTAATTACCCTGCAATCGTAGTAATATGGACAAGTAGGGATCGTTCTAGTCGGGGAAACCAAAGGGCGATCGAAAGAAGAAAAACCAAACAACTTATAAACAAGTATTCACATATATACATCAAAATATTGGCGGTTTAAGATTGATTAATTCTAACGAATAACCTACTAAAAATTAAACCTAAGATTATTATATACAAGTGATCAACATACTCATGCAACACGTAACACGAAAAACCATCTAGAACACATAACAACTTCATGCAAGGCCGGGCAGCAACGATCAAATTGTCCTCCACTCTAACCAATTCCGATTCTAATTAGAGCCTTTGCGGTTATCTAATTGTTAAGACTCCTTAGGTATTTAGAACCATCTTTGCGCTTGATCCTAAACATGAATGCTAACTCATTTAAAAACACGTTGCGTAGAGATTAAACAAGAAAACAGTTTAACACATGAATCAATCGGAAACATGATCTAAGGCATGGCGTCACTCATCCTATTAGCATGCAAATTATCAGAATTAAATCCGCCCTAAGTTAATAACAAAGACCAAGACAACTTTGCGTATGAATCGATCCAAAATTATTATGGTAGATAAAACCGCACCTTGAGAACAACCATGGCCGAGGCAGCCTCAAGGATTGATTTAGATCATGAATTCATGACAATTAATCAATTAGAAATCAAAAACACATAAGAAAATGCTACTGCCCAAAAACCAAAATCACGAAATCATCATATATTCAAGAAGTTACAAATCAAAACATAGAACAATCAAAGATCACACAGAAATCCGAAAACCATGTTTGATAAATAAAACCAAAATCAAAAAGTATATTATAATAGAGTTCGAAACTAAACAGAAAATAATACAAGAAGCCATGAGAAAATCACACTTTTACAACCTTTGAAGATTCGACACGTGTGGGGAAAATCGGTGGAAGGATGGAGTGATTCTTGTGGTTTGTGGTGGATGGATCGGCTAAGTAATTTTCTGTATGGGGTTTGGTAGAATTTCGGCTATGTAATTGCAAGAGTAGTGATGATCCTTTCTGTCCTTGAAGTCAAGCTTTATATGGAAGAAAAACCCTAGAGAGGCCGGCCACACAAGTAAAATCCCAGTTGGTTTAGGTTTCCCTAGTCTTTCTTAATTCGGCCCCATGACCTCTGTCTGATGATTTCGTCATAAATCCCTCCAGTAAATATATATTGAGGTGATTTCAATTGATTTGGAAACTAGACTCCTGTAGCTCTCTATCCATATCTAGCACGTTTTCTGATTCATTGTGAGCTGTCCTGGAGAGCCCTTTGAAGTTGTGAGACGTGCACAAGAATTTCAAGACTTGGACATTCCTTGATATTCTGCCGAATTTAGATCTTCTTCTCCATATTGGACTTGGTTTAGACATCTCCTTTCTTGGACTAGGCTTCATGGATCAGCTGCTTTGCTTCCCGAGGTCCATCAGGAACACTTCTCTCAGCAGGCAGTAGGTTACTCTGTTCTGGCAGTCTGACCTTCCTCAATGATTCCGGCATAACTCCAATTCTCCTGACTCTTTCTCCCATGAACTCTTCTGCATGTCACCTGAGTATCAGAGAGTTAACTCAATTTGTGACAATGTAAAAGCTTTACAGAATCATAAGAACATCTAAGGCTCCACAAATCGGCTTATGACAATTTTCTATATTGTTCCTCTATCTTTAACACGTTTTACACACAACTCTACCAAAAACTTTCGACTCTACATTATGACTCTATTCTACGACAATAAGAGATAATCAAAGTACAAATGGAGGTAATAACACATTAAGAATGTCGCATTTTATGCTCCTATCAACATGATCTTTTTTTATTTTTCCTCGAGTGCATATTAGGTATAGATATTCGTGCACTTGGGGAACTGTAGGGAGATGCTGCTGAAATTTTCTCACATACGCGAATTCGAAACACCCCAACAACAAACGAAATCACAATGTCATGTGCTCTCAAACAGGATTAGGGCCCTAACCGGAGGCATCAAGTGAAGATTGTTGGTGTGAACAACGTACATTAATATATCTTATATATATAATAGTTAACTGTGTGTGTGTGTGTATATATATATATTTCCCGTTTAGTATTCACGATTTTTTGATTATATATTTTTGTTTCCTGTTATTATAGTGTTCAATATAGACAAGAGCTGGATGCAATTAGGGAGGGGGTCCCCCCTTTATGTGAGAGACATTTTTGATTTTCTTGAGTTCTTGCGTCTACATAGTCCTCCAGACAAAGTTATTCACATATGTCCGTGCAACAAATGTCTCAATCAGAAATCAGTAACATATGAAGACATGTATTCTCACTTGGCACTAAACGGTATTTGTCCTAGTTATACCACATGGACATGACACGGCGAAAATCAAGTTCAAATGCCTACACTTGCAGAAACTCAAGCACAACATAATCAGCAGGCAGAATCTTCCAATGCTAGTTACGGGGACCCTGCTGTGATGAACATCTTAACGATGCCTTCCCTTTCGCCGGCTCAGGATATCAGGAAAATGTTGTTTTTGACAACGCCCCTGACACCTTCCCTAATGTCTCCCACGTTGACTACAACAATGATTATGATAAGTACAACAGGCTTCTACAGCAAGTACAAACCCCATTGTATCCTAGCAGTGAGCATACTATGTTAGGTACCGTCATGAAGCAAATGAAGATAAAAAACAAGCGGAGAAAGATTAACATATGTTTTGATGAGGATATTGCACTTATGAAGGAAGTGCTTCCCAAAGGTAATAGTTGTCCGGAAAATTTCGATCAGGTAAAAAGCATGTTGGCTGACCTCTGTCTTTATCACCAGAAGATAGACACTTGTGTCAATAACTGCATCTTGTATTACAAAGAAAACAAGGATGAAGTTGAGTGTCCGCACTGCTACGATCCAAGGTATAAAACTTCAATTTCATCTAAACAGAAAAACCCACCCATTCCTAGGAAGGTTCTTCATTACTTCCCGTTGGGTCCTCGTTTGCAGCGTCTGTACATGTCTTCACATACAGCCAAGCATATGAGATGGCACCAGGCAAGGCACCAGGGAGAGGAGAGGATAGATGCGGATAATCTCACACACCCCGCAGACGGGAAGACTTGGAGGCACTTTGACCGTTCTTTTTCCGAATTTGCTGGAGACTGTCGAAATATCAGACTCGGACTTGCGACAGTCGGATTCAATCTTACTGGAAATGTGAATTTGTCTTATATCATTTGGCCTGTGATAGTATTTCCGTACAATCTACCTCCCAACATGTGTATAAGGAAGGAGTACAATTTTCTTACCCTTATGGTTCTAAGGCCGTATTCTCCAGGAAAGTTCTTGGATGTGTACATGAGACCATTAATTAACGAGCTGCATGAGTTATGGGAAAATGGACTCCCCACTTTTGACAGGCATGGTCAAACTTCATTCATGATGAAAGCAGCTGTTATTTTTACCATCAGTGATTATCCAGCTTACGAGATGTTGTCTGCCCAACAAACTAAGGGGTACAAGGCTTACCCGGTATGCTTAGATGACATCAATTCTAGTCGCTACGCTGACAAAATTTGTTTCTTGGGATCTCGTAGATACCTTGACGAGGATCATGAGTGGCGGTGGGATGCTGAGGCATTCGCCGACTCTTTTGTTTGTCTCTCATTGGTTCTCACTGGGGGGCAGCGAAGTACATAGTCATTGTCATTCCATGTTTATCACAATGTTGGTTCGCCATCGCCAAGAGCTCGCGAAGGGCTATTTTTTGGAATCTAGTCAAAGCAAACATCTGCTCAAGATACATCTATGCAAGCTACATTCGCTCGCGATATGTGTAATGTTCCATGTCTTCTGAGTTGAGCAGGCGAATGCGGGCTAGGGGCAGGCGAATGCATACGAAGAGCAGGCGAATGCAGAAGTAGTGTAGGCGAATGCGGGCAGAGTTCAAGTCCAAGGTGCCTAGGCGAGCCGTGCAGCAGTTCGCTCCAATGCCTTGTTGGGTGCTTGGGTTTCAAGGCCTATTCACAGGCCTATCTACTCACACTCATTTTATGTATGACCCGAGCTAATACCAATGGCTTTGGAGCAGCATGAACATAAACCTCTTCAGTCATTTTTGATATTCATGACTTTGAGGCTGGGGGGCAATGTTTACGCCCAAATTAATATTTTACTGGACAGTAAATGTCCATGTGAATATTAATTAATTCTTGATCTATGTCACATCGGCGAGCCCAAGTTTTTTAAGTTTACAAGTAATGGCTGCCAGTGAGACCACGCGAGTGGAATTGCAAATACTTCATGCGGAACACATAGCTCGCGCGCGGAATAGACCACGCGAGCTAACTTACAGAGTTCGCATGCGGAATGACTTCGCGCGGAGTAGAGAGCTTGTGCGCTTCACGCGAAATACAGGGCTCGCACACTTAATGATCTCGCACGCGGAATCACTTCGCGCGTAGGCGAGGCGCAAATGTATTTCGCGTAAAAGTCCGAGGCAAGGCGGAATATTTCTAGGCGAGCTGGCGAACTAGTTCGTTAGTCCGCGTAGGGGACTTCGCGAGGAAGGCACATGCGGAGTCCGCGCACACTACATGAATCGTTGAAGACTTTTACAAGTCTTTGACATGCTTTGGGCCAATTTCTGTGGCCTTTATTAATTAAAAAGCCTTATTTTGGCCCGCGAGGTGGTTTGAGTCCGCGGCCCGCGCGATATTAGTTTTCTACATGGACTGTGACACCCCGCGGGATAAGATTGCTCCTAATTCCAGTTCGCATAGGAGTCTATAATTGAGCAACATGGTGGCAGTGCCTTATACGGAGTGTGCCAACTGGACATGTGTCACATGATGGTTGGTTCGCGTGGACGGAACGGTGCCCTTGTGCTATTAGGGTTTCAGAGTCCGTTTGAATTCTAAGCTATCTTTCTTCTGCCGCAAGTCGAACCACTATATAAAGGGCTCGAAGGCTTACAGAAAGACACTCTCTCAAACACACACAAAAAATACAAACAAACTTTCAACCTAGTTGAAACCCTTTTCAAGCCTCTCAAAAACCCTAACCCTAAGCGCACCACCGCCTAGGTTTTTCTTCAGAGCACTCCTGGACTCTTCCCCGATTTCCCTGATTCCCTATTGTTGCTCTGCTCGCGTCCCTCCGTGAGTATCGATCGCCTTGTGCTCGTAAATTCCTCCTCTGAGGTGGCACCTAGAGACCCCCTTCGTTTTATCAGAAGTCAAGCCCTCGCTACAATCACCCTTTCCTTGTCCGCGAGGTGGCACGCCCGCAACACTCCCCTTTTCTTTGTTCGCTATTTACCTCTGCTCTGCGCGCTGAGGATCGTGGCCAAAACATGCCTTACTGGTCGACGTTGAAAATCATACACAACTTGGACGTCATGCACATAGAGAAGAATGTTTGTGACAGTGTTCTTGGAACAATTCTGAATCTTAAAGATAAGAACAAGGACACCCCCAAAGCCCATGTTGATCTTAAGAAAATGGGTATACGCCCTAAGCTATGGCTAGTAGAGAACAAAAAAAACAAAAAAAGCCATAATGCCTCAAGCAGGCTACATAGTCCATCCTCAGAAGAAGGCGGAAGAACAACTGATCAACCGAATGAACCATATCAAGAGGAATCTCCACATGTAGTCCCTGATACTGAGGATATTCGTGTCAACAACCAACACGTTCCGGCTATCATAGGTTACATTCCAATTACACCATCTGAACTGAACTCACTACAACACAACCCCAATCATGATGACAACGACTTCATAGATGACAATAGATAGAGGATGATGAGTATTCTAACCAAATTGAGGAGGATGATGATTCGGACAACTCAGATTATCATGAGTACGATTAATATAACCATTAATTATTCATGCAAATTTCCATTTTTCTACGTGTGTAATTTTTAAAATGCATAGGTATGCTTTTTTAAGTACGAATACTTACGTGGAGTTACAGTTGGGTTTAGTTTGAAAAGTTACACGAAAATACTCGGATGTAAATATAATAAAATATCCAAAATTTTTAAAAATATACTTAGTCAACGGAACTTGAAGAATTCGTCGCCTTAGAAGTACTAAGGCGACGGAAAGTCCACTTTTCGTCGCTTAGGATCCCTGAAATATTAGGCAGGTAAATAAATTTTTTTGTTACTTAGGCGACCGAAATATTAGGCGGGTGAATTTTGCGCATTTTTTTTGGGCCAAAATTTAATTTTTTAGGCGACGAACATTTCTGTCGGCTAAGATAAAATCGATACAGAATCAACACGTAGTCTTTTCTTGGTCTGATCCCTAAATTCCCAAATCTGCTACAGAGCTGCGCCACCGCCGGAATCCACCACCTCCACCCATCAGAGACCCCGCCATCCACCCATCGTTGGTGATCATTGACCCGAGCAGTCATCGCAACCGCCACCAGAGCTGCGCAACTGCCTCGCGCCACCAGACCCCATCCACGCATCGGTAACCGATTCAAGTGCGCGCATCCACCCAGCACCAGAGCTACGCCACCGTATCCACCCGCCGCTCCGATCTCGCTACTCTCACCTTCTCACCGCCGCTCCATTTTCAGGTCTGTATTCTCTCTCTTCTCAGTCTCAAGTGATAATCGTATCTGAATTCGTTTACTGTTCTTGTTGTTGTTCACGTCCTTGTTATCTACACTACACAAGCCTTCGATTTTTAGGAGGTTTAGAAATTATTAGACAAGGATCCGTGCCATATTTGGAAATGCTTGGATGAAAATGCTTGGATGATTTTGTTCTGCAACTGACTAAGATTTGGACTGATTAAGCTGGATGATTTTGTTCTGCAATTGACTAAGTGTGTAGTCATTAGGCATTAGCATTAGACTAGGGTAATGGTTGAAACTTAAAGGATATTAGCATTGCATGATCTTTTCTAAGCAGCAGACTGGGGTAATGGTTGCAGTCATTAGGCAACCAAGGATATTATCATGGATCTTGTCTAAGTGTGTAGTCATTAGGCATTAGCATTACAAGGATATTATCATTGCAGGATCTTGTCTAAGCAGCAGACGGGGGTAATGGTTGTGTGTGTGTGTGTGAAAAGAATCTAGTAATGAAGAATAACAGAAACAATAGCAGGTTAACAGTTTCCTTTCCTTTATCTATTTTTTTCTGTCTTCTAATTCAATGGTCTGGAATCATATAATATCCTTGTATTATATTCCTGTCTTTTCAACTAGCTAGCCAGCCTGAACAACACTGAAATTTACAAGCTCATCCACCTTCACAAACATCAACCACTAAAAAAAAAGGATTCAAGAAAGTGGCCACAAAAAAAAAAATTATAAGTAGTACCTTATGCTTTTAAATAGTACCTTACTAGTGATTATTTATGCATTTAAGTAGTACCTTACTACCTTACTAGTGTCACAAAGCTTATAACTTGCATGAGAAAGATAGATCAACGGGAAACCTGTATGCTTTATGCATTTATGTTTTTTTTTTTAATTATCCAAAAAAAAAAAATTACCTATATCACATTGTATTTTCTGCTTAAGTGGCTCACAGCTTTTGTTAGTGTTTTCTGTATCCACAATGCATGAAGTCAAAAAAAAAAAGTGAAGAAAGACAAGTGGTTTGTTATTCATGTATGCTTTTCTATGGTGGTTTTTTCATAATCTTATCTATTACTCACTCATTTACTGCGGACTAACAATTTTGTGTTATTCAAGTGCAGGATGGTGATCATGGGGAAGAGGAAGGACCGAGCCACTAAGGCCAGTGTTTTGATGGAGTCTATACGGCAGAGCGTCGGCTCAGCTAGCAGTAGCAGCCACCCTACCCCTATGCCGGTTGGGACAGTACCACCAAGGGCTCCCCCCTTGATCGTGCGGCCCCCTACCGTTGACAGTAGTTCAACGGGATCTCCATCGGTGTCTGCAACCGCACCCGAATCTGCAAGACGCATCGTCGGCAGCTCTCGTTTGAAAGTTAGAAGCCCAACAAGTTACTTATTAATTCCTCTTATACTTGTATTAATTTATTAGAATTTGTTTTATAGCATTAAGTATTTTAATGTTTTCTCACATATTAATTGTAGCTCCGGCCTCGAAAAAGAAGCGGGGTTTATATTCTGGAAAGAATGCGGAGGATATCGATGCACAAACGGGGCAGAAGATCAAGCTGGAGTATTGCCCCCGTGTAAAAGGCCCTAGCATGAGGGGGATAAACAGCTTGGTGGCACATGATATCGGTTGCGCCATACGGAGTCTGGTGGGAATGAGGGCAAGGACGTTCTACGACCTTGATCAGGAGGAGAAGTGGAAAGTGTGGAATGCAATGTCGGTAAGTAACTGAAAACAGTTTGAAAAGTAAATTTACTTAATTACATTTTTTTTCAGTGCTTAACATGAGAATTTTTTTTTATTTGTTACTTAGCCGAAGTACGAGTGGGATGAAAATAATGAGCCAATGTTCAATTGGATACTGAAGAGGGCACAAGAGAGGTACAAGGACTGGAAGTACCAGTGTCACAAAGCTTATCTGAAGGAAGGGCCCTCTGGAATGCCTTCAGATTTCATTGGGAGAGAGAACCAGTGGGAGTTTCTATGCGAGCACTTCGAGTCAGATGCATTCAAGGTGATTTTTTTAAATTACTTTCATTGTTTCCCTTGTATTTTTTTAAATTACCTTCATTGTTTCCCTTGTATTTTACTAATCTATTTAATATTTTTTCGTGTATTAGAGACTCTCCTTGGCAAACCAGCGGAACCATGGGGAGAAGACTATGCACCACCACACGGGGTCTTCTCCTATCATCTACACAATGGAGGAACTCATAATACAAGGGGAGCAGCTTCCAATAATCAAAGATTTTGAGAAGACCTATGTCAGGGAGGGTGATGAAGTTACAACCAAGGATTATGTAAGTATCTCACCTTTTACTATTGATCATATATATACCTTTTACTATTTGATTGGGGCTGAATAATCATTACAACATGTTTTCAGCAGTAAAATAAATCTTTTCTTTTCAGCAGTTTTATGGTTTCGGTTATACATATATAAAAATGCATGTATGATTGAGTAACAGTAAAATAAATAAATCTTTCACTATTTTAGAAGACCGTAAAATTGTATTTTTAAGTTGGTATATATATGATTAAATTAGCAACTTCATTCTCAAATAGTTGAATACCTGATAGGAGCATAAAATGCGACATTCTTAATGTGTTATTACCTCCATTTATACTTTGATTATCTCTTATTGTTGTAGAATAGAGTCATAATGTAGAGTCGAAAGTTTTTGGTAGAGTTGTGTGTAAAACGTGTTAAACATAGAAGAACGATATAGAAATTTGTCAAAAGCTGATTTGTGGAGCCTTAGAGTTGTTCTTATGATTCTGTAAAGCTTTTACATTGTTACAAATTGAGTTAACTCTCTCTGATACGTAGGTGACATGTAGAAGAGTTCATGGGAGAAAGAATCAGGAAAATTGGAGATATGCCGGAAGGTTAGACTGACTGAACAGAGTAACCTACTGCCTGCCGAGAGAAGTGTTCCTGATGGACCTCGGGAAGCAAAGCAGCTGATCCATGAAGCCTAGTCCAAGAAAGGAGATGTCTAAACCAAGTCCAATATGGAGAAGAAGATCTAAATTCGGCAAGGAATGTCCAAGTCTTGAAATTCTTGTGCACGTCTCACAACTTCAAAGGGCTCTCCAGGACAGCTCACAATGAATCAGAAAACGTGCTAGATATGGATAGAGAGCTACAGGCGTCTAGTTTCCAAATCAATTGAAATCACCTCAATATCTATTTTCTAGAGGGAGTTATGACGAAATCATCATACAGAGGTCATTGGGCCGAATTAAGAAAGACTAGGGAAACCTAAACCAATTGGGATTTTACTTGTGTGGCCGGCCTCTCTAGGGTTTTTCTTCCATATAAAGCATGACTTCAAGAACAGAATAGATCATCACTACTCTTGCAATTACATAGCCGAAATTCTACCAGACCCTATACAGAAAATTACTTAGCCGATCCATCCACCACAAACCACAAGAATCACTCCATCCTTCCACCGATTTTCCCCACACTTGCCGAATCTTCAAAGGTTGTAAAAGTGTGATTTTTTCATGGCTTCTTGTATTATTCTCTGTTTAGTTTCGAACTCTATTGTAATATACTTTTCGATTTTGGTTTTATTTATCAAACATGGTTTTCGGATTTCTTTGTGATCTTTGATTGTTCTATGTTTTGATTTGTAACTTCTTGAATATATGATGATTTCGTGATTTAGGTTTTGGGGCAGTAGCATTTTCTTATGTGTTTTTGATTTCTAATTGATTAATTGTCATGAATTCATGCATCTAAATCAATCCTTGAGGCTGCCTCGGCCATGGTTGTCCTTAAGGTGCGGTTTCATCTACCATAATAATTTTGGATCGATTCATAGGCAAAGTTGTCTTGGTCTTTGTTATTAACTTAGGGCGGATTTAATTCTGATAATTTGCATGCTAATAGGATGAGTGACGCCATGCCTTAGATCATGTTTCCGATTGATTCATGTGTTAAACTGTTTTCTTGTTTAATCTCTACACAACGTGTTTTTAAATGAGTTAGCATTCATGTTTAGGATCAAGCGCAAAGATGGTTCTAAATACCTGAGGAGTCTTAACAATTAGATAACCGCAAAGGCTCTAATTAGAATCGGAATTGGTTAGAGTCGAGGACAATTTGAACGTTGCTGCCCATCCTTGCATGAAGTTGTTATGTGTTCTAGATGGTTTTTCGTGTTACGTGTTGCATGAGTATGTTGATCACTTGTATATAATAATCTTAGGTTTAATTTTCAGTAGGTTATTCGTTAGAATTAATCAATCTTAAACCCTCAATATTTCAATGTATATATGTGAATACTTGTTTATAAGTTGTTTAGTTTCTCTTCTTTCGATCGCCCTTTGGTTTCCCCGGCTAGAACGATCCCTACTTGTCCATATTACTACGATTGCAGGGTAATTAAATTGAAGTTGTTTGACCTCGGTTACGCGACACGTCAATACCAGCCTTGCATGACTGAGTTGCTTGATTCTATTTATTGACATGGTGAATAAAGTGTTTTGATTTTCTTTTTTCTCTTAAATAGGAACTGTTAAAACAATTTTTTTTAAACAAGTGTTTTGGTAGCGCAGTTGAATTATAGTGAGAGTTTGGTGTGTTTTAATAATCTTGGTGAATTGTAGTGAATTTCTAAAGTGAATTGTAGAAGTCTAAGGGTGCCTGCATGCATGCCCCAGGGTGCACCCCAGGGGTGCATGCATGCGTGCCCCGGGGTGCACCCTAGGGCGCGTTGCTGGTACCTCGGGGCGCGTATGCAGGCACTCCGAGACGCGCATGCAGGCACCCTGGGGCGCTACATTTTTGTTGTCTCTTATTTTTGTTTTCTTCTTATTTTAGTTTATTTAGAGGTGAGGCATGAAGAATAGCAAATAATTTTCTTGGCTATTGATTATTGCTTCAATGGAAATAATTTTCTTGGTATGATACTGCTTACTGCTTAGCAAATAATTTTCTTGGCTACTGATTACTGCTTCAAGTGTTACTGTTTTAGGTGCTAATGGAAATGTTGAGCAAGCTTGTTTATTAATTGATATATTTTAAATGCAGAATGACATGGTTGATGATGTCAATAAACGAAAGGATGCATTTAAGGAACAACACCCTGATGCGACGGAGGAGGAGATTATGGAAAGTGTTCAGTCCCAACAAATTGAGGTGTTGGGTAAGGTGCTCAAAACTCGGAAAGTAAAGGAGATCAAATGGATAGGACGAGGAGGCGAGCGAGACTTGAACCATTCTTCAAATGGTTCCACTTCACGTAGTCGTCCTCCTAGAGTTGATGAGCAGCAACTCCAAGAGGTGTAGGAGCGCTATGAGCAGAGACTAAAGGAATCAGAGGAGAGTGCCCAGCAGCAAATCCAAGAGGTCCAGTAGCGTGCCCTGCTTGCCGAGTCTATGTATAGTGCTGTGTAGTCCCAAGTCGCAGGCATATATGAGCTCCTAGGTATGCCACCTCCTCCTCCTCCACAAGTTTCCCCATAGAACAATGATGATAAAGGTGACAACATCGGATTGGACGAGAATGAAAATTGGCATTATTGATTTTGTAGTACATTCATAGTTTAGCTAGATTGTATGAACAATTTTCTACCTAGTTCATTAATTATTTTGTATATATGAACAATATTTGCCCATCTAGTTATCATGATCAATTAATATATGAATATGTTTTCCAAATTCAGTGCTTCCTGCCTGATTATTGTTACTGATTTTTAATTTTTGGAAACATTGAATAAGGTAAAAAAAATTTACAATTTAAAAAAAAAATCACTTAGGCGACGGAAACAGTAACATTCGTCGCCTAAGATAAACCACCTATCTGACGAATACAAAGATCGATCGTCGACTAAGATCTTTTATGAATTCGTTGGTTTAAAACTCTGCCGACGAATATTCCGTCGCTTAAGAACGATGAAATATTCATCGGTAAACATACATACCAACGACAATTTCGTCGGCTAAGAACAATTTCATATTCGTCGGCTAAGAATTCTTCCGACACAAACGTTTCGTCGACAGAGATTCTTATCGACGAACCAGTTTGTCGACAAGGCAGGAAAGGATCCGTCGGGTAGTATTTCTCTTAGACGACGAGTAACTTTAGTTCCGTCGCCTAAGTGTCTACCTCACGACACTTAGGCGACAGAACTTAGACGACGGATAATTCGTCTGTCAAGATCTTGGGCGACGAATAGTTAGTCTTAGGCGACGAGTTGTTTCCGTCGCCTATGACGAGATTTCCTGTAGTGTACAGATCGGACAAGAAGGAGATTGGTATGTTCTTCAATTCTCTGAGAAGGAAGAACGTGATCAGATCGTGAGAGGAGGACCTTGGTTCTATGGGAAATCCATGTTTGCCCTAGAAAACTACAATGGAAGGACGGCAGCGTATGCAGTTCCGATCACCACCATACCTGTTTGGGTGAAGATATTCGGTCTCCCTCCGGATTTGAAGACCAAGGAGGCACTCTTCATGGTTGGTGCAACCCTAGGGACCATCATTCAACCGGATCTATCAAACCTGAAATCCGGTGCTAGGGCAAGAATCCTAATTGAGCATCTTCTTGATTCTCCGGTCAAGCAAGCATATCCTCTGATGGTGTTTAAATTTGGGGAAGGTAATGATCTTACTTCTACTTGGTTAACTTTCAAATATGAGAGGATGTGTGGGTTTTGTCTGATCTGTGGGCTGTTGGAGCATCCTGCGAGTGGTTGTTGTGGACCGTCGGATATGTCGGTAGCTGTGAGGATGGGTGCACTATCTGGTAACCCTAACCCTAGCAGTTTGGCTAGTCTATCTGGTTCACCTTTGAACCCTTTTCAGAATATTGGTTCACGTCCAGTGCAGACAAGCCTAGCTCCGGTGCAGCCATTAGTGTTCAGGCAGGTGGTGGAGTCTCCGCTGGTGCCAGTCTCAAGGGAGATTATTCTCTCTTCCAAGATGATCTCAGGGACCAAGAGGAATGCATCCTCGTTGATGGAAGTTGATCGGGCAAACGCCCTAGGGGTCCTCCAACTGTGCTTGAAGCTGTCAACGCCGACTTGGGGCCTGTGTTAGAGTTGTCACTCCCTAATTTTGCAAGTACTCTCATTGTTTCTCCCCCAAAGAAACGTAAAGTTGGACGTCTAGAGGGTTCCAAGAACAGGCCTAAGGAAGAGGACATCCCTCTTTGGAAGCTCAAGATTAATGCGAATGCAAAAAAGTTAAAGACTAAGAAGCGCATTCAAGATGTGAAACGTATGCTGGAGTTGGATGGGACACCATATATGCAGACTGATCATGGGAAGGTGGTATTGGAGGAGCCCGGGGAAACCTCCTCTGTGTAGGACGGTTCCGGGCTAGTCAGTTCTTACAGGTCTAGGGCATGCCCATTCCTGTTTTATTTTGCTGAGCTTTGGTTTTTGGATTTAGTTCCTTGAACTTTAGTTTTGGCTACTATTTGGTTGAACTCCATAGTAGTTTCATTAGGTTGTTTTCGGGCTATCTAGCATGGCTTTTTCTATTGTTGCCCTTACGGGTAAGTCATGTTGTAACTGCTTTTTTTTTCGTTGTAATATCAAAGGCTTTACGTCCATGTTTCAAAAAAAAAAACAACTCAGGAATTTCCATATATGCCTTTGGTTCACATGTGCAATACTTTGAAGATTTAGTCAAGCAAACACAATGACTCTCCAATTTATTGAGGGATTGTATAAAATATACATAAACCAATGGAACAATTAAAAAGAAAGAAATGAGACAAGAAAATCAAATTAGTAACTTGCTTAATCTCGTATAATTTGAACTCTAAATGTATGCGACATCTTTCTCAATGCGGTTTTATAAAATCTAGAAATGAAAATATATACTATAAAGAATTGAAGAATGAGTAGCACTTGACATGAATTCACAAAAAATCTAATAGAACTAGAAGGTACGTCGTATGTACTACATACTCGAGAGACGGGAGCCTTCCGAGTTTGATAGAAACTCTCGTCTATGCAGAGTGAAGCACTGCGAAAGTATCATGACTGACTAAGGTCTGAATGTTACTCTTTTGGTTTCACCACACCCCATTATAGATGAAGGCAAGTTTCCAATCCTGTCTATTCCTTCTGCAAACACCACACCCATTCCCATATAGAAATGAGACTCAATATGACAATGGAAAGCCCACACACCTGGATTATCTGCCCTGAACCTCAAAGCTGTCCAACCGTATGTATGAACTGGCACAGTGTTCTTCATGATAGGATTCACCAGATTGTACTTCTTTGTGTCATTGTTGATGTCAAACTTTCCTTCCCCATGTCCGAGCACCCAAAAATCGTGACCATGCAAATGCCACGGATGCGTCTCGCTGTTGTTCACATTCATGGTGTTTGCATTTTGCAGGATTACGTCCACTGTTGTGTTGAACTGGAGCCTGTAAATCCCATCACTTGTAGTAGCATTGGTGTTGTTTGCCACTTTGTAAATGTCGTAGTTCACAAAGTCATACCCTTCCGGCGGAGGTGTTTGATCAAATGCGTCAGTGAGATTTTCTTTAAGTGCAATGAGGTAAGGTGTGTGAGGAAGAGTGAATGAGACATTGTTCACTGACCATCGCACATAGCCATTTATCTTGTTTTGGGTGTTGAGGAAAACAATGACTCTGTCAGGGGTTTGGGGAGGGGTATGGATGAAATTTCGGTGTGCCTTAATGGCAAGACTTTGATTTAGCCGGGACTTAACATCGTTCCAGGCCGGGCCTGCTGGCGGTACTGTCGGAGGGGATCTCCTAGGATGGTTAGGATAGTAATTCAAAAAGGCTAAACCAGGTGGGGTGGTGGTGGTGTTGGTGATGGGATTTCGGCTAACAATGTTGGTTGTCATCCAATAGTTTCTTGAAGGGTCTTGGTCTGCTTTTATTATGACAGAATATGTCTCACCAGAATATATGAACAGGTTCTTTACAACAAATGGTTCCACATAATGCCCATCTGCTTCAACCACTGTCATATTATGATCCTGCATCATAGAGTTTCAATGTTAATTGTATGCTTCTGGTAAACAAAACTTTCCGATGATCGATACTATTGTGTTACATTATCAGACTGTATATGAATATATATGATTTACCTCTATTTGGAAACTGAGGGCTGACAGAGCAGTCAAGCTAGCAATCCTTAGCCGATAAGTTTTGCCAGGGATTACAGTCACTGCATAAGGAGAGCAGTCAGGACTAGTTGCGTTACAAGCACCAGCTTCTAAGCTTGGAGTGGCGAGGCTAGAGCAGTTGAATCTTCCTTTGCCTTGTATCAAAAGTGACTGAAATTTTCAAGAAAGGAAAACCGATTAGCAACCAAAGTTAGTATGGGAAATAGTGCTGATGAAATTTATTACCAAAAGTGTAGGTGGAAATTACCTGAGGTTCCCCAACCCAGACAAAAGGATTGGAAGACAGTCCTACTGAATGTTCATAAGTGCTTCTGTGGTACCAATCAGTGAGTATGATGCTTCGATCATAATCGTAGAAAAAGGGCTCGGTTTCTCCTTCAGGAACCGCTACTCGGATTGCTCCATACAAGCCAGCTTCTCTTTGCATTCCATAGTGAGCATGGTACAGATAACTTCCAGGCTGCAAATTAAAAAGGCAATTAATGATATGAGTACGTAGTTTCATTTTAAAGCAATTAAAGGCAATTCATTTTAAGGATCAGTATAACTTATATAAGTACGTAGTTTCAAAAGTAGTCTGTTATGTTCTGCATACATTTGTATGTGTTTTTTTGGTGATTATAGAAGCACTTTGAATTGTTTATCTGAGATGCACCTAATTTCTAATGAAGCTCTTCCTCATGAAAATGTAAGGGGCCTAATAACTCGTAAGTCATAATTAAACATAGCTCCTAGTGGTTATTGCAGAAACTTACTCTATCAACAACAAACTGATATTTGAAAGTGTCTCCAGGCAATATTGGACATTGAGTCACTCCTTCGGTTCCATCACTCCACGGTGATCCAATCTGCAACATGTAACAGAAACAAATTAGATACACATACTGGCCATGGTTCGAAAATACTCGAAGAAATAAAACATAAATGATTGGAGTTTGGAGTATGAACGCACCTGTCTAATACCATGCCAATGTATGGCTACATTTTCTGTTAACAAACTATTCTTGAGCTCGACGACGACGGTGTCTCCCTGCTGAGCAAGTATGGTTGGTCCTGGAGTTCCGCCATTGATGGTGATAACAAGTTTCTTAAAGCAATCAGGGGACTTGTACTCATACTTCACCTCCCATTTGTAATGCCTAATCCTACCCTCCACTGCTGGAACCTTAACCAAACAGAAGAGTAAACACAGTCCCAGCAATTTAGAAATGCAGCTCGTGCTTTGTAATAGCTGAACCATGTCTTAGAAATATTGGAGCTCGCTATTATTTTCTGATTGTAAAAGAAGACTCCATGCTTCATTTATATGGTGCGAGAGTTTCTGACAAAAAAAAAATATTGTTTATATGTGAACTACGTCTTGGTCAGTTTTGGTGGCTAATGCAGCTATCTCAAACGTACTGCAGAGAAGATGGCAATGAGATTACTGCGAAAGTACCCTATATACCGGTTATTGATTATTATGAAAATTTGAAGATGACATTTTTGGGGAGTTGAGAAGTCTTTAGTCATGATATATATTTTTAAGGGTGCAATGTCCAATATTGCCTGGAGACACTTTCAAATATATATTCTTTGGTCATGACTATATTTAACTAGTCAAATTGCATACTCAAGAGCCAAAAACAAGAAACTTGTCTGTAGCTCTTAGCTTACTACATGCATACTCGGTCTTTGCCTCTTAGTGCAGCATAAGGTTTCACGCGGATTCCTAGCAACTCCCGATTAAGATGCTCATGCTTAATGAGTTAAAATCAAATTAAAACCTAAACATGATTATATTAAAGTAACAAACATTGTGCCACTAGCAAAAATTCAAAAAAAAAAAAAAAAAAAAAAGAGAGCAATGTTAGCTCGACACACTCCAAGTCCTACTAGGAATTAAAGAATTAAGCATTGTTCTCAATTTCCATTTCTCTCAGGTTTCCCTATTCCTTATTTTTTGATGTCGCATTCTCAAATTGAAGCAACAAGGTACTTAATTAAATTGTGTGGAAATTAACATGCGTATCTATTTCACGCTTACGCAATTACGCTAATTTATATGAAAATGCCCTCATGGCTATTTAACAGTATCAAATCCTGTTAATTGTAATATGATACTGTTAATTGTAATATTGTCAATAATTTTGTTGACTTACTAATCGATTTGAAAGGTCGAATGCGAATTGTCTGATAGAACCTTGTTCAAAAACTATATGTGCTTCTAGGCTATGACATTATCTCATGCTAATGAAAGTTATAGTTGTAATTGGTCAAAGTGAGACATGTCAAACATGGATGATATGCTCCATGTGGATGCATCCTTGATAGTTTCTCTTTGTCAAACACAAGTTTCGGTCATTCCTAAATCTCTTGAATTTGATACTTTCATAATTTCCTAAGCAATCCTAATAAAGCAATTACGCACACACTACCTAAATCTAAAACTTGAAGCATTACTGAATATACTTTATCTCCATTTGATCGAGATGGTAATAAGATTTGTCAGTCCTACGTTTCTAATTAGAAATGGTCTAAAAGGACTAAGTTCTCCGTCTCTATCTGTGGAAGACTTTACCAGAAGCAAAGAATGTTTCCTTGTTTTTGCTGGAGAATGAGACGTCGTGATGAATCCATGACATCGATCAAGGGAATTATGAATGCCTGCATGTGAAGGTAGTTGAATCCCCAGGACCATGTCGATCTTTATATTGGTTCGTTTAAAGGTCAAGTTTGAACAGATCAAACTGACAGTTTTGATTGCGAATAAGGTAGCAGTTGATCTTAGTGCAGTTGGGGAATGTTAATGCTTCTACATGATATATATGCATGTCCTCGATTCCTAGCCATCTTGTTGCTTATTGGGTGGTTGTGTCTTCTGAATACAATGTGATCGACATGACGAAAATTGTACAGGACAGGCTTGATATTTGAGATTTGGGTTCAAACGTGAAGTGATATGCATGTAAAACGATGTGTCAATTTTCTAGGACGCAATGACGCATCACGCATGTTAGTTCATTTCTAAGTTGGTGGTTGTAGCAGCATTATTCATGGCTCAAATTGGGCACATATTGGGCACATGGAATTGGAACATATTGGGCACATGGAAATCTGGCACAGGTGATTTCCTTCCCAAATATCAAGTGCAAACGATCTCTTTTGAATTTTGATGAAGAAGCTAAATGTAGATGTGCCCGGGCGAATTGGAACCAATAGGCAATAAGTGTAAAGTTATTGTAGATACACGTTGTAGTCCTTTGAGTCATATCTAAACAATTATGCCATAAAGATCGACATAAATATTTCATGTATGATGTATATATTTGATGTATGTATATCTAAGCGAGACTTCTTTATATGTCTCATGATATCCTTGTCATTTAAGACAATCGATAATTTTACGCAACGCGTGACTTGATATATGAAATTGGTTTGATGGTAAGCATAGGCTACAGTGAACCGTACGGTCTCTTCACTCTTTTTTTAGACAAACATTGGTGTGAGTTTTAGCATACTTTGGTTAGATCTTGCTAAAGGATTGAGGTGATGTGATCATAAGCTATTAATACGACCTATGTCATTTATGTTAATAATTACAAATTATATAGTACGATTTAACATTTATTAGAAATTCATTATGTTATTTGTTTCGATACCTACGGTTATAATTCGTGCTACCGAACCAAATGTAATGCAATATGTGTATTATTTTCCAACCTAATGTAGCACTCCATGATGATCAAAGATTGCCGATTTGCCGTACATGCCTATGAAGTCTCCGGAAATGAGCCGCGCGAAAGTGGAACTGTGGAAGTGTGTTTTTTTTTCTTGGTCGGTAAAAAAAAGATAAATCTTTTTTCTTTTTACTCAGAAGGAAAGATTCGTACTGCACGTGTTAAATAACCGGTTACTTCAAACTTACCGCTCTCACTTCGTTTCCCTTTCTCAATTCTCATTTTCCCCAAAACCAAATCTCCGATATCCCAAATTCTCCGACGACTCCAAAACCCAAATGGACCCACCCACACCCGAATCCCTCGCCCTCTCCACCACCGACCCGCTAAGCTCTCATTTCACCTCCCTCAACGACCTCGCCCACGAGCTCGCCTCCCTCCAAGATCTCGCCACGCGCGGCTCCTGGCGCTCCATCCTCGACAAGGTCACACGCGCCCGAGCCCAGTCCCTCCTCACCAAGCCCCACGACCACCTCGTCTACTTCACCTACAACGTCCTCGCCCTCACCAAACTACGTCGTTTCACCGACGCCGCCGCCGAGATCGACTCCCTCGAAGACCTCAACAGCCTCCGCTATAAATACGAAGGGTATCCGGATGTCTACCCGGGCCGGGTCGGGTCCATGGTCCCGTTCTCGCTGCGGTGGATGTACACGTTGATCCCGATGAAATTGGGCCGGCGGCAGGATGGGATGGACCGCCTCTATGTCCTGCTGGATTTCGTGAGGCGAAAAGTGAAGGAGAAGAGAGAGATTGGGAGTGTTGATGTGTGGAGGAGGAGGGAGATGTTTGTTATGAATGGCATTATCGGAGTTCATTTGAATCACAAGGAGCTAGCTGCTTGTTTGAGCTTGATCAAGGAGTTATTGAACCGGGATTATACCGATCCGGTTCTTGTTTCGAAGCTGGGGTATATACAGATGCAAATGGGGGATTTAGAGGGAGCGAAAAGCTCGTTTAATGCGGTGCAGGGGATGGTGGAGAAGGAGGAGGGGAGTGAGATGAGGAATTTGGTGAGTAGGAACAAGGCGTTGGTGTATATGGTGGGGAAGGATTATGTGTCGGCGGTGAGGGAGTATGAGGAGTGCATTGAGAGGGATGGGAGTGATGTGGTGGCGATTAATAACAAGGCGCTTTGTTTGATGTACTTGAGGGACTTGTCGGATTCAATCAAGGTGTTGGAGAGTGCGCTGGAGAGGGTGCCTACGGTGGCGCTGAACGAGACGCTTGTGGTGAATTTGTGTAGTATGTATGAGCTGGCATATGTTAATCATGGGGATGTTAAGAGGACACTGAGTAGCTGGATTGCGAGGGTTGCTCCGGATGATTTTGATACGGCTTCTACGAGGATTTGATATCAGGTAGCTTCGTGGCTTTATGATTTGGGTTTATGTATCTTGTGTGTCACACATTGTTGAAGAAATGAGTGAGTTTCGAGGGTAGGACTGAGCTGACAAGTGTAATTTGGTGTCAAGAAATCACCCACTTCTTTGGATGCCTATAAATTCCGGAAAATAGTAATGTTCGAGTATATTTTATTGATTCATACATGCTATTTTGAACTTCTATTTCGTTGTTACTGCATTTTGAAACTTGTAAGTTGTTAGCTTAGATCCATAAATCTTAGGACAGCAATTTGATACTGTGATTCTGTTCTTGCTAGACATGTTTATTTAGGATAGGTAACAAGTAACTGAAGCTTATGCAGCTTTGAAGAAAACTAGTTTTCTGATAAGGTCAATGGTCTGCTCAACCTTTTTTGTTAATTTAAATATCTAGTATGGACTTCCTGTGAGAACATATTACGATGCCTGCAATTTAAGGTGGATAATAACTAGGATTATTTGAGCTTAGAAAGAGACTTTCAGAAATTGAATAGTGTTAGGTGACGGAGGAAGTTCGAAGTTGCTGTATTTTTGACAATTGGGGAAAGAGATGACAAGAGCGAGAATATTGTAGGATAAGACATATCAAGCCACCAATCCTGGGAATGGACTGCGGGTGGAGTTTAGTTTCAGGGTTGGCCATTGTTCAATGACTTGGAAATATTCACAAGCTCACCACTGGTCATATTGAAACACTCAATGAGAGATAAAAAGTAGGAAAAAAAAAAACAGAATATTTTTGTTTTATTGTCTTGAAATATGACACTCGTAAACTGAAGGGAGCTTCTATTCATACCTCCAAAAATGCTACTTGGACCTCTCCTTTTTATCAAGTATTTGTGGACTTTGTCAACTCATATCAAATTACTAATAAAGACACGCAAAAACTCTTTTTATTTTCACAGACAATACACGTTTACGACTAGAAATTAAGATCTCATTCTAAAAAAAAAAAAATACAAATTAAGAATCTATTTAGATAATGAAATCAATAGATCATAGATGGTTTCTTATGAATGCGACATAGAGGTTCACAAAAAAAAACTTGGTTTCATAGACGAAGAGATGATGTATCTAAAAAAGTTATTTGATGGGATTTCGGCTAAATAAGATCAAACTAATAGCAAACGACTAGATCAATTGATTGTTCTCGATAACATTCAAGATCTATATATATGAATCACTTTATTTTTTCATAAAATATTTGATTTTTTTTTTTTGGATCAAATTGTATTTTTTATATAATGGTTTATCTTTTATTGATTTTATTGAACAATGGACATTTTGTTAAAACCAGGGAGGTGTAGATAGCATTTTAGTTTTATATAAAAGTAGAGGTCCATTAAGTAGAGAGGTCCAAGTAGCATTTTTGGAGGTATGAATAGAAGCTCCCTAAACTGAAAGATTCTTTCTTTTTTCCGTGTTTCTGTTTGTTTTGTTATGAGCATTGTTGTGAGCCCCATGAATTATTTTTATTTGTTCAGCAATAGCTGACAGCTATTGCTTCTGGTCAATTCCGAGGCCAAATTATGCAGTTTTATCAAATCTCAGGTTTTATCCTAGCAGTTTCAACTGCTTGATTTACTAGCATTGGCACAAACATTAACCTTACACCATTCAACAATCTTGTCTTACGTGGCAAGATGAAATCT
Source organism: Fragaria iinumae (assembly GCA_009720345.1). Lineage (NCBI taxonomy): Eukaryota > Viridiplantae > Streptophyta > Magnoliopsida > Rosales > Rosaceae > Fragaria > Fragaria iinumae. Next base: position 13,893,481 of record CM019117.1, on the reverse strand, counting down.
TGGACAAGTACCGGTTAGGTTCAATATATTGAATGAAGTTGTCATATGTTTTGACTCCAATAGGAGTCCAGTCTAACTGTTTTTTTTAGACCGATTTGCTTATTTGAAATTATTTTGTATTACTAAATCCTGGAATTGTAGAAAACAAGAACACAGGGTCTCTTCTTTTGTATATAGCATATTACTGATATTAGCTTGTAAATATGCATGCTTATGAGCACTGAGCACACATAGTAGGGCACTATGGTCAATTGTTATCTGTTGATCAAATTATTAACCTAGTTTTTAGAATCTGAACATAAAACGTGGTTGCCTTGTTTTTTCTCTAAACCACGTGTTTTACAATTTTACCATATACTCTAATATAGCACTCTCGCTCCGGGTTCATTCTTGAAGTTTCAATTCATGGTACTCCTTTCAGACCCCCTGACCCTGTAAAAATGCAAAACTATAAATTTCCTGTTGCGCTGATTGGAATTGCTACATTTGACTAGGTTATTCTTTCATTTCAATGAATGCATCTGTACTGTGTTGACCATTTCCCTATTGCTAGGATACGACTGAAGGTTTCTATGAACTGAAGGTTATGTTGTATTGCTTCAGATATAATGCAGAGGAGGTATGCTATTCCATTCTGGCATTTTTACTATGTTATAAAGTCAGTACTGGTATTTGCAAGACATGAAGATCAATATTATTTAAGTTAGCTCATATTCGGTTATCTAAATTTCAGGAATTTCCTGAATATGTTATGCTATTGTATCCTGGTCATAAACTAGTGCTATAGACATCCAGAACATATCTAAGGGTCTTTACTTCTAAATATTACCTGTGGTCAAGTGTAGTCCTTATGCTGGTTTAGTACTTACTGTAATGTTCTTGCTTATTTTACGTTCTGTTTGCCATCTTTGTTTTGTTTTGTGCCTCCCAATATCTGTAAACTTGCCTTGTAGTCATCTTGCTGTTAAATTATCATTGTAATGCATTTTCTTTTTCTTAGACCAAATTCCTTTCACCTACCCCTCTGCACCAGTGAGATTGTCCATCATCCAATTTTGTTGCTTTCGAAGTTATCCATATACTTAGCGAAAAAGCATGTTATGTATATGTTTACTTAGTCAAGTGACTCAAGTGGAATGTTTTTGTTGAATGGCCACTATGATTTTTTCGAAGAGAAAAGGCTGAATCATAGCTGGGGTTTGGGAGCAACGACTTTTATCTGAAAATTAAAAGAGGAATTCCAGAGCAGGTGGAATTCAGATAAGGTCGTGCAGGTGAACAAATAGCCATAAGAAGTGTTCAGATAAGAGTTGTTTGATCTCTGACCAATAGTTGGCCAAAAGAACCTCTTGGAAAACACCCTTGATCCCCAATTCAAACCCTAAATTATGCAGACGACTCCAGTTGGATACCGTTCTCTCTCTCTATCTTCAAGAAGTATAGATCCTTGCAAGTATTGCTTGCTGGGTTAATTTGCTTGTGAGTGTGATGCAGGAGCATCCAGAAAGTCCTAAATTAGGATATTATTAATATTATTATTTATGTTTTATTATTTTTCTGTAAGTCTTTCCTGTTTTGTTAGGGTTTGCTATTGCCTATATATCTAGCCTTTTAGAGTCTTGTAAGACAGCTTTGTTATTTTGAATAAAATTATACATAGAGTTTCTTTGGGACATTCTGCCGTAGAACTCAATATATTGTTCCTTCTTTAATCCCTACAGCAAATATCTCTATCCTACTGTTTGTTCTTCTCTTGAGATCTTCGTTCTCAAGAGCTTTATCCTTGATCTAGCCGCAAGACAGAAACTTTCAGTTTCTGCCCTGCATCAGAGTGTATTTTTCCCGTTTTGTACTTGCTGTGTAACAGCTGACTAAATCATAGTTGGAATAGTGTGCCTATTCCAAACATGTTTATGTATCCTAGTTGGAATAGGGTAGAGATTATAGGGTAGAATCTTCTAACTTTTCCTTGTCTCAATTAGAAAAGGATTGTCGTAATGGTATTGTGCTTGTATTCCTCTATAAACAGAGATCCCTTGAATCTCTCTTCTCTGTTCTATTGTTATTCAACTCGACAAGAACACATTCAACCCTTTCCCGTGATCCCCAACACAAACCCTAAAATTATTCACACTACGCCGGTTAGATATCACCAAGTATAGATTGTCTTCTTCAAGCATGTCAGCTCGGGTTCGACTAAAGGTTGTTAATTTAGGATGCCTGGAGAAAGTGAGACTTGATAGTTTGGAAGATGCTACTAGAGGAAGCAAATGTAAAATTTGCGAAGAGAGCCTTGATCACTTTGAGGGTGTAAAAGAATGTATAACTCGCTTGCCCTGCACTCATCTCTTTCATGGAGATTGCATTGTCAAATGGTCAATGACGAGTCAATTGTGTCCCATTCCCTGGTGCCTATTCCAAATGCCAACAATAGAGATGGAAGAGGTGGCTCAAGCTGCTGAGCGGAGGAGGGTGAATTGGCCTGTGGTTCTCGCAGTGTCCACTGGTGGTATATTAGCTGCTATGCTGGCTTGCAGATTGTGGAAGCAAAGTAGTTAAAGATAGAATTAGCTTATCATGATGTCTTATGAATTTGGAATATAGTAATGTTCTAGTATATTTGATTGATTCATACATCTTGTGTGTTAATATATGCCTTGAACCATCCAATCTGTGCTGACGGGTTATACTAGGTTATGGTTACCTATTCGGGTTATACTAGGTTATGGTTACCTATTAGGACTAGTATATCGGATTTAGGGCTGTATATATACAACCTATTGTGTGTTGTGTATATGTCATTCTGTATTGTTGCTCAACATAATAAAACTGTTCTCCTTCTGTCCGTGGACGTAGCTAACACGTTGTTAGTGAACCACGTAAATCTGTGTTCTTTCTTGCACTCGTTATAACAAATTGGTATCAAGAGCAAGGTTTATCTGGCCTGGTTGTGATTTCCGCCAAGAAAGATGTCTGGTTTGAATGTGAAGATTGATAAATTTACAGGGAGGAACAGTTTCAGTTTATGGCAGATCAAGATGCGAGCCTTGTTAAAACAACAAGGGATGTGGGCGCCGCTGGTTAAGAAGTCAGGGGATCAAGAAATCGCTGAGATGGCCAGTCTGGAGGAGAAGGCACACTCGACAATTATGTTGTGCCTTGCAGATGATATAATCACCGAGGTCGCAGAGGAGGAAACTGCGGCTGGTCTGTGGTTGAAGCTTGAGAGTCTATACATGACGAAGTCTTTAACCAACAAGTTGCTTCTAAAGCGACGTCTGTTCGGTCTGCGTATGGAAGAAGGTACATCTCTAAGAGATCACTTAGATCAGTTAAACACTGTTCTATTAGAGTTGCGTAATATCGATGTTAAAATTGATGATGAGGATGCTGCTCTAATCCTGTTGGTATCTCTACCTTCGTCGTATGAGAATTTTGTGGATTCTTTTATTGGTGGGAGAGATACTCTGACTCTGGAGGATGTTAGATCATCTTTACATACTAGAGATATGCGCCATAAGGTGACCGGTACTAGTTCAGACAGTCAGGCTGCAGGGTTGGTAGCCAGTGGAAGTTTGGGACAAAAAGGCTCGGGGAAGAAGAAATACAAGAATCCAGTTTCAAAGGGTTCCAAATCCAATGATGTCTGTAACTACTGTAAAGAGAAGGGACATTGGAAAAACGAATGTCCAAAGAAGAAGAAGCAGTCTGAGAAAGCATCAGGTACTGCTGTTGTAGCAGAAGTTGACACCACTTCGGAAGAAGATCTGGCCTTGGTTGCAGATGCACACATACATCACAGGGATGTGTGGATTTTGGATACCGGGGCGTCTTATCATATATGTCCACGCAGAGAGTGGTTTTCAACCTATGAGCAGATAGATGGAGGCAATATTTCTATGGCAAACAGTTCTGCAAGTAAGGTGGTTGGAATTGGCTCAATAAAAATACGGACACATGATGGTAAATTCTGTACATTGAATGATGTTAGGCATGCTCCACACATGACGAAAAACCTGATTTCTTTGGGTCTTCTAGATAGCAAAGGTTTCAAGTACAAAGGCTCATGTGGAATTTTAAATGTCTACAAAGGTGTCAATGTGGTTCTGAAAGGTGTCAAGCGAGGTACTTTATATATTCTGCAAGGTTCAACGCTGTCAGGCTCGGCTGCTGTTGCATCATCAGAGGTTCACAAGGATGATATGACCAAGCTATGGCACATGAGGCTTGGTCATATAAGTGAAAGAGGGATGCAAATTCTGTCAAAGAATGATCTTCTTGGTGGTCACAAGGTCAAGGATTTTAGTTTCTGTGAAAATTGTAGTGTTGAGAAACAGGTGGAGCAACAAGTCACTGAAGATGTGAGTGAACCACAACAAGAAGATCAATACCTACATTCAGAATCAGAACAAATGGCTGCTAATCAGCATAGTTTGACTCATGAGCGATCTAGGAGATCAAACTTTGGGAAACCACCTACAAGGTATGGTTTTGAGGACATGGTGGCTTATGCACTACAGGTTGCTGAAGAGGTGGATCCTCATGAGCCGTCCACCTACAAGGAAGCAGTTACAAGTACAGAGTCAGCTCAATGGCTTGCTGCAATGGGAGATGAAATGGAATCACTTCAGAAAAATCAGACTTGGGAATTGACCAAACGACCTGATCAGGGGAGAAAGGTTATTACTTGCAAATGGGTTTTCAAGAAGAAAGAAGGGTTGTCACCTGCTGAGGGCATCAAGTATAAAGCTCGAGTAGTTGCAAGAGGGTTCCATCAGAAAGAGGGAGTTGACTACAATGAGATTTTCTCACCTGTGGTCAGACATACTTCTATCAGGGTGCTACTAGCCATAGTTGCACATCATAATCTGGAGCTTGAGCAACTAGATGTGAAGACAGCGTTCTTACATGGAGAATTGGAAGAAGAGATTTACATGACTCAGCCAGATGGTTTTCAAGTCCCTGGAAAGGAAGACTATGTTTGCAAGTTGAAGAAGTCCTTGTATGGACTAAAGCAGTCTCCTAGACAGTGGTACAAGAGGTTTGATAGCTATATGATAGAAATCGGCTACATCAGGAGTCCGTATGATTGTTGTGTCTACTACAACAAGTTAACAAATGATTCCCTCATTTATCTGGTCCTGTATGTAGATGATATGCTGATAGCTGCAAAAGACAAGTCTGATATTCAGAAGTTGAAGGGTCTTCTCAGTGCAGAGTTTGAGATGAAGGATTTGGGAGCAGCCCGGAAAATTTTGGGAATGGAGATTTACAGGGATAGAAGTCAGAAGAAGCTTTTCTTATCTCAGAAAGGCTACATCCAGAAAATATTATCCAGGTTTGGTATGTCTACATCTAGATCTTTAGATACTCCAAGTGCTGCAAATATTCATCTGTCTACTGCGTTTGCACCTAAATCTGCTGAGGAGAAGGAATACATGTCTCGAGTTCCTTATGCTAGTGCAGTAGGAAGCTTGATGTATGCTATGGTTTGCACTAGGCCTGATCTTGCACATGCTGTTAGTGTTGTCAGCAGATTTATGGGTGATCCCGGAAAGGAGCATTGGCAGGCTGTGAAGAGAATTTTTCGGTATCTCAAAGGTACGTCTGATGTTGGTCTCATTTATGGAGGTGATACAAACTGTTTGGTAACAGGCTATTCAGATAGCGATTATGCTGGAGATGTTGACACTAGGAGATCTATGACTGGTTATGTCTTTACTCTTGGTGGCTCTGTTGTTAGCTGGAAAGCTACTTTGCAGCCTACAGTGACTTTGTCTACTACTGAAGCAGAGTACATGGCTCTGACAGCCGCTGCAAAGGAAGGCATATGGTTGAGGGGACTGGTCAGTAGTCTTGGTTTGCATCATGATCAGGCTATAGTATATTGCGACAGTTTGAGTGCAATATGTTTAGCTAAGGATCAAGTTCATCATGAGAGGACTAAGCACATTGATGTCAGGTATCATTTTCTGAGAGATGAGAGCAGAATTAAGGTGAAGAAGGTGGGCACTGCTGACAATCCCGCTGATATGTTCACCAAGTCGGTTCCACACAGCAAGTTCCAACATTGTTTGGACTTGCTAAATGTTACAAGCTGTTAGTTGCCCTTTGGGGGCGACATCTGAGGCAGAAGGAGTTATCTGTACATCTGGCATCACTATGGTGCATCTGGTACATCTGTTATTTGTGAGAGGATTCAAGTCAAGGTGGAGATTTGTTAATATATGCCTTGAACCATCCAATCTGTGCTGACGGGTTATACTAGGTTATGGTTACCTATTCGGGTTATACTAGGTTATGGTTACCTATTAGGACTAGTATATCGGATTTAGGGCTGTATATATACAACCTATTGTGTGTTGTGTATATGTCATTCTGTATTGTTGCTCAACATAATAAAACTGTTCTCCTTCTGTCCGTGGACGTAGCTAACACGTTGTTAGTGAACCACGTAAATCTGTGTTCTTTCTTGCACTCGTTATAACATTGTGAACTTTTAATTCATCGTTACTGCATTTTGAAACTTGCAGATTGTTAGTTTAAGTCCATAAATCTTCTTGCAAAATTTGATACTATGAATCTGTTCTTACAATATTTGATAACTTTGCTAGACATGTTTGTCACGCTCCGGTTCTTAAGTTATTTTACGGTTATTTACTTTGGTATTACTTTGGTTTTTTACCGTTTTAAGTAACCGTTTACTATTTAAAACTCCAAAAGTTGACTTTTGCTTCTGTATGGAATTTGGGAAAACTTTCTTCATGAAAGTCGTAGAGGATGTTATTACGAGTTCGTAGACATGTTATGCGTTAAAATCGGAGTTAGCATGAAAAAGTTATCAATTAAAAATGTAAATTTTATTAGGGTATTATTTTGGAGTTGGGTTATGTTTATTTAGTTGGACCGGGCCATTGTTTTGGTCAAAGCCCAAAACTCTCTCTCTCTCTCTCTCTCTCTCTCTCTCTCTCTCTCTCTCTCTCTCTCTCTCTCTCCCCGCAGCTCTCTCGATTCCTTCTCCCGTTGCCGAAACTTTTCGACCGCCGCGCCGGTCCTGTTCGACCCACCATCCTCTTCTCTTCATTTCTGGGTAGGTGACCGAGCCCCTAGCGTCGCCGAGCCCGGAAGTTCCAACTGCCCGGAACTTCCTGTCGCCGGAACTCTCTCCTCCGGCCGCTATAGCCGGAGCTGCTAGGCTCAAAAGGAAGCCCTCCTCCAGTACGTGCATCCCCCCAAAGGACTCCCTCCCTCTTGAGCTAGGTAAGGAGAAATCGGTAAAGGAATTCTAGGGTTTATTAGGTGTTTTCGTTCGATTGGCATAGTTAGGCTTGGAATTTGTGTTTTTGCTAGTTAAGAAAGTTGTATAGGAGATTGAGAGGAAGATGCTGTTAAAAATTTGGTAGCCATTGGAGGTCTCCGGAGTTTTGGGAAATTTTGGTAGCCATTGGTAGCCATTGGAGGTCGCCGCTGTTTTGAGAAATTTTATAGTTTTTGATGTGGAATATTAAGGGGATGTTAATGATGTGAATTGAGGAATTTTTGGAGAAATTTTGGATAGGTTTGGGATTTTTCGAAGTTTGGTATTTTAGCCGTTAATATGGATAGAATCCGGCCGTTAGATTATTGTTGTTTTGGCCCTAGAAGGTGGATTTAAGGCCGCCGATATTTGTGGTGAAGTTTGGACGGTATCAGTTTTTAAGATTTGCAAAGTTTGGCAAGAATGAGAGTGGATAAAGCCACATTTAATTTTACCTATTTTTATTTAAGCGTTGGTATATAGTTGAGGATTTAATTATGTTCTTGGATCAGGACGTGAGGAAGCTCGAGCAGAAGAGGCTTCAGACCGACTTCAGACTTGGGCCTAATTTGTGAGTGGACTTTTGGTTTAAATAATGTGCATGCAATTGTTTATTTGGTTGGACCATTTGACGTCATTTTTATTTGACGATTTTACTCATTGTGGTGAGTTACCGAAAATGGGATTTTCGGTAAATTATAATATATTTTTAAGGAGAGTATGTATATAAATGCTAGCTAGCAATATGTGTCTGTCCACCTTAATGACATAGTATATAACTGCATTATGGTGTGACGTGAGCGTTGGACGCAAGCGTAGTAGTCTTATATGAGTGTTTAATTCATATAAGGGATATGGGCACATATTTATACACCCGTCTGTCCACCTTAATGGCGTAGTGTATCACCGCATTAAGGCGTGACGTGAGCGTTGGACGCGAGCGTAGTAGCCCTATATAGATTATTATTAATTTATATAGGAAGTATGGGCGAGTGTAAATACATACATATATATATTTTAGCCTGAGAGGCTGTATTTTATTAAGTTTTGAAGACTAGTCGGAGCTAGTCAGATACTTGACAGTTTTTGAACTGTCGCATGCAGCATCATTTTTATGGAAATTAAATTGGGAAAGCATAAATGTTAATAAATATTTTCTTTATTTATTTTTGTCCACTCACTCTAATTATTACGAATGTTTTTCCCCTGGGCTCTTCGTTTTAAAAATGCCCAGTCTGCAGAGTTCGGGTTAGTACGAGTAGGAGACGATGAGGTATAGTTACTCATTTCTCAGCCACCTTTCACCAGTAGGTTACCTGTTTAACCTACTAGGGTATTTTCCTGCTACTCTAGTGTATAGTAGCTCTGAATACTCTTTGGGGTTTATCATATAAGTTTTCTGGTGGTGTGCTAAGACTGTTGTTGTATTTTAGAATATACGAAGTTTGTAATTATATTCTCACTTTCGTATAATTGTGGGTTGATTTGGAGGATGTTCAATAATATTTAGGAAAGTGACACTTTAGTTTTCTAGGTTAGGGTTGTCCATTTTCAAGGGAGGTTTACCTAGCTTATCGGTAAATTTTCCTTGGAGGTGGTCCCCGCAAGACTTACTTCGGGTTTCAGGGTGAAATTCGGGGTAGGTCTTGACATGTTTCTTTGGGAACAACTAACAAGTATCTGAATTTACACAGCTGTGAAGAAAACTAGTTTTTTGAGGAACATAATATGATGCCTACAATTCAAGGTGGATAATATCTAGGATTGTGGTGGGTTTCGAAAGAGAGATTTTCAGAAATAGAAGTGTTAACTGTTAATTGTTGATCGAATGATCAACGTAGTTTGCAGAATCTGAACAGAATCAGAATCACGGTTGTCTTGTTTTCTCTAAACCATATGTTTTACCAAAGGATCTAGAAGTTCTATCAACTTTAATCTATTCTAATAAGGAAACTGGATTAACCAATCCTACGTGTATTAGGGCAAGACACTTAACAGAATGACGAAAATATAATTTCCTTAAACACTCCCCCTTGTGTTGCGTCCCTAATACATCATGGTGCTTATGGTGTTGACTCGGTAAAAACCTTGTTAAGTAAAACAAAAACCTCGTGGGTAAAACAAAAGACTTGGACGAAGGGAAAAAGAGCACAACGCACCAACTACAATTGAAGATAACATGTGATGCATGTAGACTCCCCCTGATGTCTACACACGACTCCCCCTGATTGGTAACTCAATCTCGGAGTACAGATAAACGGCACAAGCCAATGCACTTCACATACTTCAAAAGTAGACTTAGGCAACGATTTAGTCATTAAATCCAGCTACAATATCCTTATATCAGACCTGCTATACTTAGCATTATTTTGATCTTTAAGGAGAAGGTTGCCTAACAACTCAAAACATAAGTTCGCTTTGAAAATCATAATCACGCATGGCATGACCTTCGTGTACTTAAACAGTCATAACGTCTTCGATACAATAGGTATGGACGAACCGTATAAAGTTATGGAAACAAGACACACATAGTTTCCAACCATACAAGGTCCATAACCTAGTTCATTTTGAGCTGATCACAAAGCTCTGTCAAAGTTGACTGTTCTGCAAAAGCAGATTCTTTGACAGATCCGTCATACTTTACGAAAATAGCCATAAATCACTCAATATGATATGTGTGATCAAATGGTTGGTGTCCCTGGAAAGTAGACACATAGACCTTTCCAATGGTACCAATTTCACCATTTTCCAACAAGTGGGCTATCCTTTAGGTCCGGTGGAAGTTGACCTACGAAACTGGGCAGATTATGATTTTGCATTTGATATGTCTTTCTGTAGGGATGAATAAGCCTAAATTTTTCATAGAAGGAATCACTGTCATTACATTGGCGTTGCATGGGCGCATCCAGCCATTACCTTGATGTTCCTTCACACTCATCTAAGAGGGAGCGAAGCTGTTCGACCACTAAAGAGTTGAATGACTAAGGAGAACTTGGCCTTACAAGTTTATAGTGAATGAGATGTCGAGTCGAGCATATTGTAACAAGTACATGAATGTGCTACCGTACTTAGATGGAGAATTTCTCCCAAGACTTCTTCGTCATGTGTACGAAATGAGTCTTCTCAAGACTTCGACCGATCAAGGGATACATATAGGCATAACTTTACGTCCTTTAGATTGCCTTAAGCCGACAGATGAATAAGCATCATCAATAACGGTCCTCACTTACGAGACCAAGTGTTCCCAAGATCCTTTCATTCTTAATTTTGGATCAGTGGCATCTCTTAGTTTAACAAGAGTTTATCACGATTCATCCAGATTTTACACGCAAATAGGCATAATTCTTCATATCACTTCCCCATCAAGTAGATACTAAGCAAATACCTTGCAAACGCGCTTCGTGGTCAGAAGCCACTTGATTTGGGTGAAAACCGATCTATTCAAGATCTTTATGCACATCTCTTAGTTCCCAACAGAGATAAGTTGTGACCACAAGCTGCTTGTTCAGTTTTTCAGAAACTACCTAACTGACAAGGTAGTGGAGTGCAATGACATCCATTACGAGAGTATATCTCATCATAGTCTATTCCAGGGCGTTTGTGAGAGACCTTGCGCCAGAAGGTGAGTCTAAACTCTTTTTCTCACTACGCTTTCTAACAAAGACATAACTGATAGAGTTTACACTTGGGGTGTCAGCGTCACCTAACCAAAACACTATCTCTTTGTTTAAACTGGATCGCATCTTTCCATTTAGGTCAATCTACAACGTTGGTATTTTCTCAACGAAGTATGGTTCGATATCAAACTCATTAAAACACATCATCATGTACACTGGTGTAATTTCTAAGTGTAGAGATCTCTATATGGATTGGTATTGACATTGAGGCGACCCCCAATGATGACCATAATCCAGAAATAACAGACGAATGAGTATCATTGATCAAATGATCAAGTTGTGTCAAACTCGCATTCTTCCTTGGCGAGTATGTATTGAACCAAGTGGCTTCCCCCTAAACCATGGGAGCCACGGCCTAGCGACACCATCTACCACATTTGTGGTGTCACCATGCCACCATCTATGGGTGACGACATGTCCGCTTATCTGGACATCAACATGTCCTCTTATCCGGACATCAACATGTCCTTATCCGGACATCAATCATTGCAGGCATGTTTGCAGCATGTATATGTGATCTCGTCACTTTAGGGAACTTAATGAGACACAGTAGGGACAAACCACGACAATTCCAAGTTGTTCTACTTGAACATTCTTGTTCTTATCTCCCTCTAACGGCGGGAAGACTGGCTCATCAAAGTGACATAAAAGAGATCGCCTGTCAAGGTCCTTATATAAGCGGACTATAGTCGGAAGCTCATGTCTTATTCAAAGACAATATTCATCATAAATAACCCATCATTGTGCGCTTGTGGAGGCGCAATATGGCACAGCCAACATGTGGACGATATAGATTGCAGAACGTTAACTCAATCCGTTAACAAATATGCATACTGTTACAACCGTAACATAAAGATTTGAATGATGATGGGTAAAGATGAATAAGTAAAACAATAACCCTGCTACAACCCGTAGTCGTTGGTCTTACAAGTCCAAAAAAAAACTGTTGGCCTCACTGCCGGGACCGGTCAAAAAGAAACCGGTTGAACCGACCGCCGGCATCAACAGACCTTTGTTTTACACTTCCTTTAACGGTTCACTATCCTCCAAAGGTGCACACGCTACCAAATTTTTTAAGCAGGTAGACATGGAAGTTAGAATTCGGAAACCGCCAGCCTCGATGACAGAATCGGCAGTCGGAGTCGCCGTACATCCGTGAACACTTATATTGAACGGTTCACCACCTTCCACGTCTCCAAATACCACTAAATTTTGTAAATAGGTAGACTTCGATGGTAGGAATCCGTGGCCGCAAACAGAACCTCTAGAACCGGTCTAAAAGTTGGTGAACCGAATCTCACAATGACTGGTCCGCAAGCTGAAAAAACCGGAAATTCTAGGTTTTGTCAACTTTTCAATCATTGTTAAGGTTCCCCATAACATCTAATTATTATGGCTTGAGTTAAACCATTGTGAACATCACCATAGCATTATTATGCCTCAAAGTGAACAATGAGAAGCCATTAAGCCAACATCTTATGTATCATTCTTGTAGAATCACTTATAGACATTGTAATGTCTTACTTAGTGAACAACGACTTAGCATTTTGTTTATGCTAGTCTCTACATATCATTGTCTTTAGCGTAGAAGGGTGTCGCTCCTAATATTTGCGAAAGAATAGGCTTTACAAAACGATTAACGAGTATGACCAATGAGAGATCATAGAGAATTCTTTTGCGTCATATTTGCTTATGAAAGCATGAGTAATGCCTTTATTGTATAGGAGGATGACGCAAATGGCTTTAATGTCATTCATAGGCCGTGAGCATTGCTCATAGCTCCACCAAGTTGTATTTTGGTGATCTTTGATCTCAATGTTTACTTTGCTCAAAAGAAAAGATATCCGTGAGAGTCTTTACTCTTTAGTATACGGATCATCAAAACACGTCCAAAATTTTCCCGGACGATTTATGTTAAAGCCTACATGAGTCGATGTCTCCATTCTCATCATTGGTGACAATAACCGATTCAATTAACCGAATCTTAGTGACTTATGAATGTTGTGCATTCATTATAGTGATACATAAGAAATTCTCATCAGTTCTCACAATGTGTTTCCAGGTGATAAACGTTGGCGTGAATATCATTAAGTCATAGCACGGTTCGATTACTTCCTTATGCATAAATAGCATATGTGACTTGAATCATAACGCCATTAGGCATTGAAACTTGAGCATTAATCTGCTCTGATTATTTGTAATGATCTAGTCATCGTAGTCACAACGGATTTATAAAGCACTAAATCCATGAATAGTTGTATATTCCTTGCAATAAGCTAAGCACTCAATCTCGCTACAACACATTCATATACTAGAATGTAGAGACAACAGTCTTATGTCAAGACATAGAAACCGAAATATGTTAATAATTTCGATGGAGATTGAAAAAAAAAGGTATTAGAATCCTTTAGAGTGCATTACATGACGTGTAATATTACATAGATAGACAAAACAAGGCTTAGAACATGCCAAAACTTGGCAAAATTGGTCGTGAGCACCCACGGCCCACTGTCGGATCTTGTAGAGAAAGAGGAGGATTTTTCAACATCCATTTTTTGATGACATTTAGAGTAACGCAATTTTCTTTTTGCAATTATGAATCCGCTCAAGGGTGTAGAAAACGACTCTTGTTTGTAATGCCTTTGCAATTGTATAAGTGTGCATTGTGCCACACTTGACATTACAAATCTTCTTTTGATCCAAAACCGATGTGCATTGAGCAACATCATGATATTTTAGCCTTTAGAAACGTCACCTTATAATAACTGGTGGTCCAATGTAGTCCAATGTAGTGTCATGTTGTAATGCGATATATTGCATTAACATATAGCTTATGTAGATCGAACCATATGTGCAAGACAAAATTCAAATATATATGTCAACAATTGTATCGAGGTCTTGACCATGAATTTAATTCAAAATATAATGACTAAGTAACTTTAGTCAAATATATGAGGTGTATGCCTTCACAAAAAAACTTTAGTCAAATAAACGGATTTGTAGTCACTTAGACTATTAAACCGAAGTCATATGCTTCATATCTTCCGCAATATACCGTTTGCTTTTAAAATCCGTAACTGTGAGAATAATGATCTCGTCTTCTTCCATATAGTGAGTTTCTTGTTTCAAGAACTCCATATATTTCTTGTACATTGACCATATTCTTGCTTCTTTGCAATTAATGAACAGATGTAGAACCACATCAATAACAAGATTTTTCTTTCATTTGCTGGTCCAATCTTTTTTATGACATATAGGTTTCGAGGCGTTGCCTCTCCCTCTTTTCAGAACTCGTGACATGAAATTCGTCATATTTTTTTTTTATGTCAAATTCAGGGCTCATATTTCGGTCAAATATTTCAACAATAAGATGGAAGATTAACCATTATCGAGATACGATAATTAATTCCAAGTATTGAATTAGGTCAAGACCAAGGTTTGTGGTAACTCAATTTGATATGAACCGTGACAAATTCCGTCACAAATCGATATTAACTGTGACAATTTTCGTCACTAATCGATGTTAACCGCGAAAATTTCCGTCGCAAATCGATGTTTGTCCCTTTATTAACCACGACAATATTTTGTTGTAATGCCGTGACTTGTCAAATTGTCACAAATTTCAACTTTGATATGAGGGGTCCCAATTTCTCACATCAACCCACATTATAAGAAAGGTGGGGGTAAAAGAAGGCTATGAAGCCCGGCTATGAAATTAATTAAAATTCAAAAGCGGCAACTTTTATAAAAGCTTACTTGCTAGTTTGCCAAATAAACTGTGTTTAAGAGAAGTTGCCCTTGCAATTTTCATGCGTGCGTGCTGCAAAGTTACTCTTGCAATTCCATCAGAATCTGTCACACGAAAAATTTCATGAAAAATATAAACATATGGTTAGTCATATTCATCATATAATATAAACAGTAAAACTACTTAAAGAATTACTTCAGTAAATAAACTGATTTTACTCATAAGGTAAAAACTTATTACCCAGAAGGGTAAATTTACCGTTTTTCCCCTCATACAATGGTATGTATTCTTCTGCCTTCGGATCCGAGTATGATTCGGGCTGCCGGCGCTCGAAGATGGAGGAGAGAGCGCCGGACTAGGCGAGACGGTGCGCGAGGCTAAGCTGCCGGATTGGATGGGCTGTAGAGGCGCGCCGGTTTGGATTCGACTGGAGCGCCAGGGCTTGCTGGACCGGGGCGGGGCTAGGACAGACGCTAGCTAGGCTACCTGTGGCTGTCGTCGGCGGAAACAGGTGCACTGCTTGTTTCGGGTGGCGCTCGTCGAGGTGCTGCAGATCTGGGGTGCCGAGATTCGCTGGATCGGTGGTTCGGTGATGCAGACACGGGTCTGTGCAGGGTTCACCGGAACTAGGAAAAGAGCCCCGGATCAGGGGCGAGTCGGAGCTGCAAAGCAGAGGTCGCTGTGCAGGGTTCTCGAGTCGGAGGGGCGTGCTGAGTTCAGAGGTGGCTGGGCCAGCTTGTTCGGCCGGAGCTGGTGTGGTGGTCGTGCGTGCCAGCGCGCTAAGGGCCGTGGGTGCCCAGAGCAAATTTCTGGGTTGTGTTGCAGGATCGGGTTTCAGTTGGAGAGACGCGCCGGGTTTGTGCCGAGAGTGGCTGCCAGAACCGGAGGTTCGGAAGGGGGGGCTGGGGTGAAGCGTTGTAGTGAGGCAGGAGGTCGCCTAGGCAGGAGGTCACCGGAGGGTTCTCAGAACTAGGACTCGGCTAAAGGCTAGGCTGAGGTACCCGGAGGCGTTTTGTTTTTTTTTTTTTTTTTTTGGTGCTAGGGTTAGGGTTTTTCGTTATCAAGCTCGGGTCAGAGCAAAGTGCTGATAACGTGTTGAAAGAGAACAGATAACGAGAATAACAGTCTACTCATTCATTGATAGAAAAACCTCTTTATAGGCATTACATAGAGTCTCCTGAAGGATCTAGAAGTTCTATCAACTTTAATCTATTCTAATAAGGAAACTGGATTAACCAATCCTACATGTATTAGGGCAAGACACATAACAGAATGACGAAAATATAATTTCCTTAAACACTCTTAGCTTAATACAAGTTAAAAGACACTGCACAAATCGAGCACACTAGTGCGATGCTGTTGATATGAAATTAAAAGACCTACCAAGTTCTTCTCCATTTGTTCGAATGTTCTAGCCAAAGTGTTTGCGTGAGTAAGGCTAACTTAGCATAAGGGAAGTGCTAAAGCTGCACGAGAAGGTTAGGAAAAAGGAAACTCGTGACATTATGCAGCCTTGAAGAAAGCTAGGTTTCTGATGAAATTGTCTTGAAATAATTTTGATTTGAGATATAGTAATTCATTGGAAATTCAGGCTAGAATAAACTGCTTTCTTTTCCAATTTGTATTTGGTATCCCTAAACCGATTGGAACCCTAGCCCCTTCATTATATATAAGCTCTTTACGCACTTCTCAATCCACAAATCCACACCAAGTCATCAAGTTGATCCGAAGCAAACAAGCACCAGCCATGGATCTCGAAGCACTCCAAAAACCCATCAGCAATCAAACTGATGTGGCCATGAAGATAACAAAACAACTCGTTGAATCTGAATTCAAGAACAAGAACATGATCTACTCCCCTCTATCTATCCACATCGTCCTGAGCTTAATAGCCGCCCGCACAAACAATCCCCAGTTCCTTTCTTTTCTCAACTCCAAGTCCATCGACGACCTCAACTCCCTCGCCTTCAATCTCGTCACTTCCGTGTTGGCCGACTCACCTAGCAGAGGCGGACCACGTTTGAACTTCACAAACGGTCTCTGGGTTGACGAGTGTTGTGAGTCTCTGCCACTGGTTTCCTAGTGGGCCGTAGATATGGCTGTTGCTTGGAGTTGGGTCGAGTAGGAGTCCACAAGTAGTTGATTGATGTTGTTTTGATTGTAATCAGTTGATCAGTAGGGTTAATTAATTAAGCTAGATTTACTGTTTTGATCCGATAGATGCTTGACAGGTGTAAAGATCATATCTCTCTTTTGTACCTATTTAGGACTGTTCTAGGGTTTCAGGCAGCCATCGAATATCAAAAATTGCAATTTCCTTTCCATTTTCTGTTAGTTTTAGCTCTTTCCTCTCTGGATTCCATTTGTAGGATTAAGCCACTATCAACAAGTCTACTCCTCTTAAGGAATCATACAAAAAAGCTGCGTTGGATTCATACAAGGCGGCTCTGAACGAAGTCCATTTCAAAACCGATCTGGAAAAGGTGTGAATCCAAGTGAACTCATGGGTTGAGGAACAGACCAAAGGCCTTATCCCTGAGATTCTTCCTCCCGGTTCAGTCCACAGTGCGACGGGTCTCATATATGCAAATGCCTTGTACTTCAAGGCAACTTGGAACGATGATTACTTCCGTAAACCACCAAAGTCGAAAGACCTTAAGTTTTATCTTCTGAATGGAGACTCAGTGAAGGGAGTGCCTTACATGACTAGTCGTCATGAACACTATATCGCTGTCTTTGACGACTTTAAAGTCTTGAGTCTTCGTTACAGGGACTGTGCTGAGGAGGATTTTTACAATGACACATATGAAGCTCTATGTTGTGGCTACTTCCTGATGCAAGAGATGAGCTGCCGGCTCTGGCTAAGAGAGTTTGTTCCAAGTCCGGGTTCTTTGACCGCCATCTTAACTCTGAGAGTTTTACGAGTGTTAAGGTGAAGAAATTCTTGATTCCTAAATTTAAGATTTCGTCCCGGTTTGAAGCCTCGGGTGTTCTGCAGAAACTAGGGCTGGGGGGTGCTTGTGATCCAATGCTGATATTTCACGAATCTGTAACAGGGGTTGATGAAAATGGCACCACAGCGGCAGCAGCTACTTGTGCGCAAGAGGAAGAGAGCATGGGTTCGCCCACTAAGCCTAAAGTGATAAAAGAGTTTGTGGCTGATCACCCCTTCATGTTTCTCATAAGGGAAAACTGCACGGGAACGGTTTTGTTTATTGGGCAGGTACTCAATCCTCTTGCAGGCTGATTATCGTTTGTGGGAAGACTTGCATATTCTTTCAATACTGGACTGTACACTGTAGTATGTCAATTTTCCTTGTTTGTTTGATTAGTTTGGGTTCTGTTTTTAGTTTACTAGCCACTTAGCTAGTACGTTGGTTTCTCATGAAATTGTTTATCTAAGACCAGTAGTTTCAAGGGGTTGTCTTGAAATGTTGGAAATAAGACCAGGCTTATACCTATTTTTATCCCGATTGAAATGGATTACGAGAGGTTCGATCAGAAAATACTGTTACGATGATAGAAGGTACAGAGCTATCACATCACATTCTCATACTAAGAAAATTATCTGTTTCGATCAAATAAATATTCAAATCAAATTTACATTCTCATAAATCCAAGGTTTTAGAAGGTGCAGAAGCTATCACATCACGTAAATGTAGTTGTTGTTCTTTTACTTATCATTATGATCTCCCTGTTATCAGAATAGCTTCACGTTTGTATTAATCTCCAACACTACAATTGCTATGAATCCTATTTGTATCTAATACTGGAACCATGGCCTCCCGTAACAAAACTAGCATTTCTTTTTGTGGATAAAGAAACTGGAAAAAATGATGCAAAGTTGAAGCAATACAAGTAGGTAGTGTGACTCATTTACCTCAGAAAGCTTCTACCCAGTAGATCAACAGGCATCAAACCTAGTAATCGAAAAACATGCGTCAGACCTCCATCAAGCTAGAACAACACGTAAAGCCCTAAATCGATAGGAACCCTAGCAGTTCTTTATATGTACAAATGCCTTATCTATGAGATAATTCCTCCTGGCTCATATTTGCGAACCTTGTACTTCAAGGCAACTTGGGACGACAATTACTTGAAATATTTTTGTTTTATTGTCTTGAAATATGAGTCCAGTCGAACTGTTTTTCCAGACCAATTTTCTTATTTGAAAATATATTGTATTTCTAAATCCTAAAATTGTAGAAAACATGAACACATGGATTACTTTTCTTTTGCATATAGCATCTTATTGATATTAGCTTGTAAATATGTATGCTTATGAGCACTGAGCATACTTAGTAGGCCGGGCACTACGGTCAATTGTTATCTGTTGATCAACTGATAAACCCAATTTTCAGAATCTAATCATAAATCACAGTTGCCTTGTATCCTCTAAACCATATGTTTTATCAGAAACTCTAATATAGATCATCCTTATAGTTTCAATTCATGGTACACCTTTCAGAGTCCCTGACCCTGTAATTTTGCAAAACTAGATATTTGCCGTTGTGCTGATTGGAATTCTGCATTTCAGACCTTTATTTTTCATTTCAAAGAATGCATATATACTCTTTTGACCATTTCCGTATTGCTAGGATATGAACTGAAGGTTTATTTGAAGTGCAGGTTATGTTGTACGTATTTGCTTCGGAATATAGTGCAGAGGAGGTATGATCTTCCATTCTAGCATTCTTACTATGTTATAAAGAAAACCCTTGATCCCGAATTCAAACCCTAAATTATCCAGACGACTCCAGTTGGATACCTTTCTCTCTGTCTCTATCTTCAAGCTCCTCAATCACAAAATATAGATCCTTGCAAGTATTACTTGCTGGGTTAATTTGCTTGTGAGTGTATTTTTCCTGTTTGTCGATTTGCAATCATCTTTATATTCTACTTTGCAGTGTACAGCTCACCAAGCAAGCAGGTCCACCAAGAATCGACTAAATGTGGTTAATCTAGCATGCCTGGAGAAAGTGAGACTTGATAGTTTAAACGACACTACTAGACGAAGCAGATGTTTTATTTGTGAAGAGAGGTTTGATCACTCTGGGTGTAAAAGAATGTATTACTCGCTTGCCCTGCTGTCATCTCTTTCACGGAAAATGCATTCTCAAACGGTCAATGACGAGTCAATCGTGTCCCATTCCCTCGTGCCTATACCCAATGCCAACAATAAAGGAGGAAGAGGTAGCTCAGCCATCAAAACCACCAGGGTCGAGGAGGCTGAATTGGCATGGGGTTCTCGCAGTGGCCACCGGTTTTATATTAACTGCTATGCTAGCTTCCAGATTCTAGGATCTATGTGTCTCTTGTATCTAGTGTCTCATTCTGCTTTGGTCTAACTGTACCTCTTGTAATTGTATTCTGGTTACTTTGAGCAAAAAAGAAAGTACTTAATGATAAAATTAGCTTATCATGATGTCTTATGAATTTGAAAACTGGTTAATTGATTCATACATACTGTTGTGAACTCTGCAGATTGTTAGTTTAAATACATAAATCTTCTTGCAACAATTTGATACTATGAATGTGTTCTTACAATTTTTGATAACTTTACTAGACATATTTCTTTAGGGGAATCCCTTGCATGACTTGAGATATTCATATCTTGCCCAGTTAGCGCCTAATTGGCAATAACTCCGTTTTTAGCTAACACAGTAACTTCGTTATCTAACTCTATTAACGTTTCTGTTAATTTTAATTCTCTATGACTTAATTCTATTGACTCTCAAAACTCTCTAACCCTAAAATCACAAACACGAACTCAATCCCTAACTCTACAGCCACTTTGGTCTACTTCTCCCTCCACGGCCGCGATGGCGGGGAAGATGTGGACGAACGAGGCTCATCATCGGATCGACCTCGATTCCACTGCATAGTCGGCGCCTGCTATGGTTTCGAAAGGGAGCGGTGACCTTCCGACGCCGCAGAGTCTGCCTGTTCCTACTCAGAACATGCTGATGACAATAATTCCCAGCCGTACGGTTGCCGTCGGCCTTCAGTTCGGTTGGGCTTTGCAGGTTTTGCTCTTAACTCTTATATACAGGTTTGGATTTCGTTTCTGATTAACGAACTCCTAGTTTTCTCTGATCAGCTTCAGTGAAATTAGATAGGATTATCTAATCAGGAAAATTAGATAGGATTTTGGGTAATCAAGGAAGTTTAGTTTAGGATTGCTCACATTTTGGTTATGCATAATCTACATGGACATAGAGATGAGCAAATGTAATGCAAAAATTTCAATCACAGCAAAGTTAGTGATGAACTGATGATTTGAATATGATCACTCACATTTAGATATATGTAATGCAAGAATTACACCAAATGCAAAATGGTTTGCAGGTGTGCTACTCAAAGAGCTGGAAAACCATACCAAGTGTAAGTAATTGTAGTTTTGTCAAAGTATTTGTTTCTTAGCTTTACGAAATTACTATGAGTTTTAGCTATTGAGTTGTTCATGATAATTTAATGGTTTTGTTGTTTTGCAATGATAAATCAGCCTGCAAAGCCAGAGGCAGTGATGTCCGAGTTAATTTTAAGTTAACCAATTAGACACAATAAATAAGTAGACTCATATCTAGTGTTTATTGTTGTGGTGATGAAACTGGGCTTCTTAGATGCAACTTGCTTGCACTTTAATACCATTCTCTAGATTGCTAGGTTGTTGGTGCAGCTAGCTCTAATTTCCAGTCGTGAGCAATGGGAAACCCTAAAGCTTCATATTCACAATGGATAGAGTCTCAGATATGAGTAGATTTGAATTGAATTTTAAATCACAAGCTTGCTTTGAGTCATTTGAGCATCACTTTGGTTTTTATGTTATTATGTCATGAACTTTGTCTCATTCATATTTTTTTCATGCTCTTCAGGATTACTCAAAAGAGCCCCCAGAATTGGAGCTAATTGCAAGAGATCTACATGATAATCAGTGGACATTCATACATAAATTTTGAGGTAAGTATAGACTGTTCAAACATCTGTTTATTATCCCATGTTAACACTTTCACTGGTTTTCTTTCTTATTTATCAATCTTCAAATCAGCTACTCTAGCTTTAATGCGTAAGTTAGACCAGCTAATAAGGTACTCTCTATGGAATATACAATACATCATTATCGATAAGACCGGCCTGGGTTGTGATATGTGCAGAATCATTCTGGATTTTGGGCTCTACATCAAAATGCAGGTAATGGGTATCACATTTGACCCTTTTTATCTTTCATAATTTTGTTGGTTTCGTTAATCATGCAGCAGTTGTTAAATGCTAGGAGATTTGACTGAATAGGCATCATATATAGTCCTTGGCTGTGAGAAGTTCTATATTCGACTGCATTTAGAAATCAATAGTGATTGCATCTTACGACCTATTGAATAAGTGTATTATGATAATCAATAGTGATTGCATCTTACGGCAGATTTGTATAGCAAAATCCTCATGTAAGGAGGCATTGGAAGGATTGAAACAGTGCATGATCCCCCAAAAGGTAATTTGCAGTAAATACATTTCAGAAAGCCTTCAGTTTGGCCAAGATATGCTTGAAAATTCACTATAGTTGGTATAATCTGAAGTACATTTCTTGATACATTTTTCAAGTCAAAACTTCAATTGCGACATTTCCAACATCAGCAGAAATTGTGTCAGAACCTCTAGGGGTTGTGTTGGTCATCTCAACATGGAACTTTCCTTTTGTGTGTCAATAAGTTTCTGCACAATTCAAAAATAGCTAGTTGCTAGTTGCAGACAATAGACATAGCTCTTGTATGCGTACTAGTAACTAGCTCTTAAGCTCCTTATTACGCAGAGTTGCAGGCAATAGATGCTGCTGAAAATTTGCCTTGCAAGATGAAGTGCAGGTCACTGAGAATTTGCATGGATACTTCTGTTATGAACAATGAGCAGAGGGCATATTATTGCAAATGAAAATTTTGCAAGGTGACACATGAAGTTTATCGAATGTGTAATCTTGCGGTTGACCTCTCTTTGGTTGCAGCTGGTGTTTCTCTAGTTAGGACTTGTTTTTCTCTAGTTTTCTGCATTGCTTTCCCTTTCGTATTATTGTTGTAAGCACGTAGCCTTTGTGGCTCTTATTCTATTTGGTTTGCAGTTAGTTTCCAGTTAGTTTGTTGCTTTTTTTTTTTTCACGTAGCTTGTTGCCTTTATTCTAGTTAGTTTGCTTGTTTCCTGTAACTGGTAACATAGCAGCAAATGACTTGTATTATCATTGTACTCAGGAACAATTCAATTCAATACAGCATTGTTGTTGAGATGAGCAAAGACTATGATTGTTGAGAAGATTTATTCATACTGAGCTTGCATTCCTACCTGGATTTTGTTCTGCATTGATACTTTCTGATTGTTAAGATTGTTGAGATGAGCTTCTATGTTGGTGAAAATCTGTTCCATTTTGTTTTTACTATCGAAGAGGTCTACTTATATTCTGAAAAACGAATCAATGATATGTATACTAGTATCAAAAACGAGGTAAATCGGTCTTAGTAAACAAGTAGACCAAGGTTCCACAAAAAAAGTAGACCTACGTTCCAAGAGCAGACAATTCTTAGTAAAAAAGTAGACCTACGTGTTTACGAAAATTAACGTACTTGTTTTGTGTAGAGGATGTACATGAACGTTGATCATTGATTCATGATGTGGGTAGACCTTTTCGATAGTGTCGAGAATTCACAGAGACTTGAAGAATTCTTGAGAGGAGTACGTGTTTACGAAGCATAGTCTGCTTATTTTCGAGTAAGGGTCTACTTTTTTTGTGAGACAAAAAGGTCTACCTGTGTACGAAGACCAACCTACCTGTTTTGTTTACATGGTGTACAAGATGTCCGATCCTTGACTCACGATACGCATAGACTAACACGATAGTGTCGTGAATTCGCACAGACTTGAAGAATTCTTGAGAGGAGTACGTGTTTACGAAGCGTAGTCTGCTTATTTCCGAGTAAGGGTCTATTTTTTTTGTGAGACAAAAAGGTCTACCTGTTTACGAAGACAAGCCTACCTGTTTACGAAAACAAACCTAGTTTACGAAGCGTAGTCTGCTTATTTCCGAGTAAGGGTCTAAGTATTTTGTTAGAGAAGGGGTCTACGTGTTTACGAAGACGAACGTACCTCTTTTGTTTACCGGCTGTACATGAAACTCAATCATTTATTCATGATTAATTTACTTGTGTCGTGAGCCAGGTCTAACGTTAGGTTGACAATTGTCTACTAATTATCTTAGAACGTTTCTCATGTACAAATAGACTTCGGCATGCATAAGTCACCGTCTTCCATATTAAAAGTAGACATTTGAGAGGGTTGTTTCTTAGAGTATTACTGATCTTATATGCAAGTCTACTTAAAGTCTACCGGTTTAATGTGCACCATGTACTAGTTTCATGACACACTTGCTTATATAGAAGTAGACATTCTGAAGAGTTGTTCTTGAGACTGTTACCAAATGAACCATCAAACTTTTCATTGCATCAATATCCATCAAAATATATTGTGTCCATCAGTTGCAAAAATCTAAACTCTAAACCTAGCACTTCTATTATGACCAAAAAAAAGAGAGCGTAGTATCTTGATCATATTTATATGTTCCACAATGCTCTTCCTCAACTCCCTTTCACCTTCAAACTCATTCATGAGCATTTGACAGTAACTTCTGTTCATATATCTTGGGTTTAGCTGTGTCATAATACACCTTGCACACAGTTGAAGCAATCACATATCAGCTTAAAAGAACTTATATCAATTTAAACGGAAAAACAAAACTTATAACAATTAAGATGCATCAACCTCATGCTATCAATACATTAAAGAATTCAAAATATGCAGTGTACAGAAATATGCAGTAACTTGACAACAAATACTGTACAGAAAAGAAAGTGATCTATAGCTAGCTAAAATCTAAAACCACACACACACACACATACACAGATTCATGATAGTGAAACCTAAGCAACTTAAATCCATAAGCATATAAACACAATCAAGACCACGTTGTCATAACCGGAACTACAATCAAATTCATACATTAATTTGTTCCAACCTAGCACTTATGATATAACACACTAAAAATCATTGCTAACTATTAAACAAAGGTTGCACAGAAATTAAACAAAGGTTTAGGACACACAATATTTCTCGCAAGATGGCTCACACACAGTTATGAAAGAAAATTACAGGATTCATCTAATTTCAACTTTTAGACTTAAGCACATGACAACAAGAAGAAAATGAATATCATTATCAAAAAAGAAAAAAAATTAAGACTATACAAAAAAGACAAATAACTCTATTGTCGGTGAGCCGTGGCTTGGTTGGTTAAAGTGTTTAACTGATAACTTTGAGGTCATGGGTTCAAACCTTACTGACATATGTAAGGTGTGTGAGCTATTAATAAAAAGTTTAAAAAAAAAAAAAAAAAGACAAATAACTCTATTGGATCAGGACTACTAGTTTATTAACTAGACAAATAAACTGAGCTCACAGTTGAAGGCACTAATGTTGACAATGCCATACCTTCTGCACTGCAGGCAAAGTATGTTTGGACAGTGAGAAGAGGTTGATGAGTATCTCAATTGAGATACAACATCACTGTTTCATTTGTATTAAGAAAGTAAAAACCATGACAAGTTAGCGACCTACAACAAATCTATCAAGTCAGTAGTGTTTACTTTGAGTAGGATGCTCCTTATGATAGCAATTGAAAACACCTGCTTCTGTCCTCATAGCACTTAAATTCCTAATCTATATTATTATAGTTTCCATGACAGTCTTGGCACTTGCTTTGAAACTGCACTTACTTTGCAACTACAAGCATCACATTTCAGAGCTGTAAATAACTATCTATGAATAACTCTAACACAAAAGCAGTTATTCAGGACCATTAAAATTGTAAAAGTACTCAACTCAACTTAACCTAAAATGAAATGTAGTTAAGAGCAAAAGCAATTAAAATTCACTTGTACAAGCACTGAATGCAGTCAAGACGAAAATCAGAAATCTAAACTTTACTTCCAAGGCTCTCATCTGTAACGAACGCAGCCCAGAGCAAAATTAATCGATCCTAATATGAAAAGCTTGATGATTTTAACTTTAACTAAACTTTAACTATCTATGAGCAACTGTTCTCTTGATGATTTTAACTCATTTGTTTGCATAATACCCTCATAGAAGGCAACAATACCAGAAATACAAAACTTATATCAACAAACAATACTTAACAATTAACGGAACAAATGCTTAACCAAAATGCATATCTTACACATCTCACTATAAAAATACGATACCTTTTTATCCTTTTGGGATAGTGCAGCAGTGGCATTCCACAATTGGAACTAGAGCAATTAGAAAAAAAAATTGTCATATGAATACAAACACAAAATATGTCATTGACCTAATTAATTCATTTTGATAGTGTAGCATAACATATCGATATGCTATATCGATATTGGTGCGCAACAGCTTACTAATTTTTTGAAAGTTTGATACAGAAGATAGAACAGATTGCTTAAAATGTATAATTTGGGTTGAGATTTTAAAGACCAGTCTTCATGTCAACTATACTACTCAAAGAGACAGCGATAAAGTGGTCCTCTTGGTTTGAGAAAACTAAAATCTAGTGTAATCCATAGTTTCAATCAAAGCTAAAAAAATGTAAAACGCAACAACAGTAAAGAGAAAACCTTCTCGTTGAGGGAGCGGCGAGACTAAATGTAGCTCAATCGTCAAGCCCTGCAACCCAGACCCTTCTCCCTTTCCAGATTCCTCAAGGTCAATTTTAGAAAGCCCAATCCCCAAATCAAATTAGAAGAGAACGAAGCTTACCGGCCGCGAGAGAAGAAGGGACAATCAAGAGGTCGATGTGTGGGCAATGGCGGTAGTTGAAGATTGTAGGTCGACGGTAACCCAGCTCCCGTAACGATTCCTCGCTGGGCTCGATGGTGACAGCGGTGAGTGGAAAGGGTGGCCGGAAGTAGAGGCTTTCAGTGGGCAAGGCGGCTAGGCTAGTGGTGGTTGCATGTAATAGCAAAGGGTGGTTTCTGCAGTCGATATAGGTAGGGTTTTTGGTCAGGGTGATGTGCGGCATTGAATGGCGGCGTTGGTGAGGCAAGACGGTGACCAGAGGTGGCTTTCTGGTGTTGGCAGTGGCAGTGGGGAGAAGAGAGAGAAAAGAGATGCGTCGTTGTGTGGAAGAGGGGAAGAACATAAAATGAGCTTTAGGGTTTCTCCTTGTTCTACTTATATTAACCACGGAAAGACCATTTTTCCCTTGGTCGGTTTGGAAGTTTGGTTTGGTTGGTGGTTGCAGTGTGAGAGAGAAGGCCCTGAGGAAGGCCTAACCGCTTATTAGGGTTTGTCATTTTCGGTTTAATGATTAAGGTTTAGGGTTTAGGGTTTATGGTTTAGGGTTTAGAGTTCTCTTTTGTGAAAATTTGATTGTAGATGCGATCACAATAGTTAATTTCGATTATCATACAATTGATCGATAATTACAAACCTTGAATCATGTATAAACTAGAGGTGACTATTGCTCGCTCATCATAAACCCTAAACCATATATACATGAGAGGTGGTTTATACTCGATCATCATTAACTGTATACACATGACTAGGGCTCGATTATCATATACCAAGTATACACTAGAGGTAGCTATTGATCGATCATCACAAACCTTGAATCATGCATATACTAGAGGAGGCTATTGCTTGATCATTATAAACCCTAAACCATATATACATTAGAGGTTATCTGTACTCGATCGTCATATATAAACCGTTAACCATGCCAACAATAGAGGTGATTAATGTTTAATCATCATAAACCCTATATACACTAAAGATGACTAGTGCTCGATTGTCATATAACATGTATACATTAAAGGTGACTATTGCTCGATCATCATAAACCCTAAATCATATATATACATGAGAGGTGATTGTACTTGATCATCATAAACCGTAAACCATACCAATTTTAAGAGTGATTATGTGACATCTCGATTTTTAAAATTTCTCAAAATTTAATTTTCTTCTTAGAAATAAAAAGTAGAGGTCATCACGAGTTCGACGTATTTTTTGGTGAATTTTTCGGACTCTCGAGCTATTTTTAATGATTTTTCGAAATTTCGTCGAAGTTTCATCAATTTTTTCAGACCAGTGACGTGACAACTCCTTATTGGTCCATTTCTCTTTGACTCAGTGACTAAATCAGCTGATTCACAAGTGGGCAAGTGGATTGTGCGAGCTGACATGTGGTAGATGAGGATGAACCCGAGTGTGACACGTGACAACAAGTGTGGGGAATTTAGTCTCATGCTTGTTGACAAGTGTTGATTTTTTATTGGACCAAAAAGCCTAGTTGACCCTTCTTGTCGGTCAACCCAAGCCTATAAATGGGCTGACCTGGCCAGTTTAGTTTTCATGTCATTCATTTCTCTCTCCTCAATTTTTGTCACTTTCTCTCTCTAGATTTTCTTTTGCAATTAAAGTTCGGCGGATCATAACTTTTTATCTGTCACTCCGATTTCAAATCCACGAAAGGCTACGGGTTCGTATCGATATCATCTTCCTATCCTAGAGGTTTGAACTAGATCCAACGTTGATTTCTAGATGGCTCGTTTTAGGAGGCATGGTTTACGATCGGTATTCGCGATGGGGATTCGTATTGTCGAGGTGAGTGACAGATTAACACCCGATGATCATAAATTATATATACATAAGAGGTGACTAGTGCTCATTATCATATTCCAAGTAGACACTAAAGGTGAGTATTGATCGATCATACACTAGAGGTGGTTATAAACCCTACACCATGCATACATTGGGAGAGACTTGTGCTCGATCATCATAAACCCTATTGATACTAGAGATGACTAGTATCCGATTATCATATATCATGTACGTACACACTAGAGTGATTATTCGATCATCATAAATCATACCTTTTATACAATCGAAGTAACATTATCTCGATCATCATAAACCATAAATCATATACACAAAAAGTGATTATTGCTCATTCTTCATAAACCATACATCATATATACACAAATGATGATTATTGATCGATCGTCATTAACCCTAAATCAGATATACACATGAGATATGTGCTTCATTAAATGCCCTTGATGATCCTAAATGGTTATTATGGCCTAAAATGAATCATGTAACGGTATACCTTCACAAATCTAAACACAATAAAGATTCATTAGTGAATGTAGAGGCAATCACTATACAAGTAGGATGTCACATGTGCTTGAGAATGAGGCTATTTTTTGTAACACACTCGATCTTGGTTGTTCTTTAGAGTGAGGCTATTTCTCTTACATGTAAGGTTTACCTATTTTGTAATAAAAGTCTATTCATTTCATAATCGAAGTCTACCAGTTTCATGAGACACTTGCTTATTTAGAAGTATACTTTTCTACGTAAAGTCTACTCATTTGTATGATAAGTCTACTATTTTCACGAGACACTTGCTCATATAAAAGTAGACATTCTGGGCAGTTGTTCTTGAGAGTATCACCTAGTGAGACAACGATTTGGAGTGGAATTTGAACTCTGTAATCGAGGTTTGGGAGTTGTCGACTTACCATCGATGGAATCTTTCATTGATTATAATGGTGGGGTGGCTATCCTTGATGATACAATGATATTGAGGTCTATAGTAATTGAGAATTTTGGGATGGAGATCAATGAATCACTCTTAACCATGAATTTTGAGAGTATCAAAGGAATTCGATTTCTGGGTGTTGTTTATCCCTTGTTTGTTTTGGGCTAATTCATTGTGTGATTCTTGGGTTTATGAATTTGTTTCATTGCGCAAGAGGTTGAAGAAGAAGGGGAGAGAGAGAGAAAGAGAGTTTTTTCGTTAGTTTTTTTTTTTACAGTTACAACAATTACAAAAACCCGTTAAGACAATTACAAAAATTTGTTAAGTTTTTAAGTTGTTATCCTACGTGGACCAATAAAACAATCACACCTTACAAGGTATGAATACCTCAAGACACCTAAGTCTTTTTCTTCTTTAGGATAGGTAAGTTTGCGCAGCTGCGAAGAAAACTAGTTTTCCGATGAGGTTATAAATGGTCTGTTCAACTAGTTTGGTTAATCTTTTTAATCTTTGTACTTGTCTAGTATGGACTTCCCTAGGAACATAAACCATATGTTTTACCATAGCATTTTCTATTTCTTAGACCAAATTTATTTCCCCTACCCCTCTGCACGAGTGTGATTGCTTAATGGAAAACTACATTGTCCATCATCCATGTTTGCTGCTTTTGAAGTCGTCCATAGTCTTGACTCTTGAGGATGTCTACTTAGTCAAGTGCAATGGTTTTGTTGAATGACTAGTAATCTAGTATGATTATCTTGGAAAAAGAAAATGAATGAATGGTTAGGGTTTGGGAGCAACAACTTCAATCTGAAAGTTGAAAGAAACACAAAAGAAGTGTCTTCAATAAGCAGAGGATTATATTGTGCAGTTGAAGAAATGGCCATAAGAAGTGTTCAAAGAATGGTACTATAAACACAGAGGGTTGTTTAATCTATATCTAGTAATTGGCCAAAAGAAAGTAAGAAACTCTCGAAAAAGGAAAATTTCAATTCTTGACTAGGAGAACATGAAGCAGTCACTGAAGTTGCTATACATATACTCATCACGTTCTCCCACTCTCCAAATTAGGTGGGCATGCATTGTTGAATGCTAATTGAGCTTTCGTTTTATGTTCTGATATTGAGAGAGTCACTGAATTTGGAACCTCACCTAGTATTACAGATTGAAATAGCAGTAAAAACATATCTTATTGAATTGTAAATTAAGTACAATTTTTTTTCTGAAAGTTATACACTCTTCATTAGTGATTATCATTTGATCTAATATCATTAGTGTTCCAATTGTAAATAGAAGCTGTGAGCATGACTCACAAAAGATAACTTTGTTGTATATCTTATTGAATCTGTAATTCTGTATAACTTTGTTGTATACACTCTTGTATTTTTCACATTCAAGAGGAGGTTTTTATTATACAAATCTGGTTGTTGGGTTATTGCAACCAATCAATTTGGCTAACCTAACCTTAAAAAGATTCAATTTGCTTCTCTATTTTCCCACCAACCCCCAAATGGGCACGCAGCACAAACACTCGTTATATAAAGTTTATAAACCACTTCAGCATTCCGCCACTACCCACCAACCCCCCATATTGTGCTCCACCAACCTCCAATGGCCACCTCCCTACACTCTTCCTCCACCATTGCCCGCCGCCTCACCTTCTCACCCCGATTCTCCGGACCCGACCCGAAATCCGTATCCTTCCCTTCTCAGCTATCCCGAACCATTCCTCCTCTCAAGTCCACAGCTTCAAGAACCGTCGTCAGGGCAGTCGCGGTTACCGGGAGTGACCAAGCAATGGAGCTTGACATTTCTCTCAGCCCCAAAGTCAACTCCATCAAGCCGTCCAAGACCGTCGCCATCACCGACCAGGCCACCGCGCTTGTCCAGGCCGGCGTCCCCGTGATCCGGTTGGCCGCCGGCGAGCCTGATTTCGATACTCCAGCTGTCATTGCAGAGGTAGTTTGGTTCAGTTCTGTTTTGATTTTCGATTGCGAAGTTAAGGTTTTTGATTGGTTGGATTTTGATTTGAAGGCGGGGATCAATGCGATTCGTGAGGGGTATACTAGGTACTCACCAAATGCAGGGACTTTGGAGTTGCGGCAGGCGATTTGCCGTAAGCTACAAGGTCAGGAGTTGTTTGATTTTTCGCAAGTGAAATTTGTTTAATGTTGAGTTTGAGTAATGATTGAGTTTTTGTGCAGAGGAGAATGGGATATCTTACACGCCTGATCAAGTGTTGGTTAGTAATGGAGCCAAGCAGTCTATTGATCAGGCTGTGCAGGCTGTTTGCGCGCCAGGAGATGAGGTTAGTGCTTGAACTATCATTTTTCGTCTTTTTTTTACTTCAAAATTTGTAACTGTTTTCGTTCGTAGAAGCTAACTGTTGGTTAAATGATCAAGAAATGCCTTTTTATTTTCCGTCTTATGGTATGTGGCTTTGTGTAGTTGTTGTGGTCAATCGGTTTTGTTAAATGCCTTGACAACATGTAACTCGCAGGTTATAATTCCAGCTCCATTTTGGGTGAGTTATCCAGAAATTGCAAGGAAGGCCGATGCAACTCCTGTGATTATTCCGACTAGCATCTCCGAGAATTTTCTCTTGGACCCCAAGGTTCTCGAGTCCAAGCTCACTGAAAGATCGAGAGTGCTGATTCTTTGTTCTCCATCCAACCCGACAGGGTCTGTTTACCCCAAGAAGTTGCTTGAGGATATTGCTAAAATTGTAGCAAGGCATCCCCGGCTTCTGGTACATTCACTCTACCTGAACTGAAAGGCCTGCTTTTTGACGACTCCTATATTTTAGATTTGAATTTTGAATTTTAATCTGTTTTTCTCAGGTCCTCTCTGATGAAATTTACGAACACATAATTTACGCACCAGCAACTCACACGAGCTTTGCATCTTTGCCAGGCATGTGGGAGAGGACTTTGACAGTCAATGGGTTTTCTAAGGTAGTTTATATACTCAACAGAATGACTATATCATATTGTTTTGTGTTCAGTATCTCTTCTATGATAAATTTCAGATATTCTGTTGAAAAAGAAAAAAAATATATTCTCAAGTGGTAAGTTTAAATCTGAAGCTGACATGTAGAAGATGGTACTTTGTAGGCATTTGCAATGACTGGTTGGCGCCTTGGATATATAGCTGGTCCTAAACACTTTATCTCAGCATGTAATAAGATTCAGAGTCAGGTATTTTGAACTTCACTAATCCACTTTTCCCAGTACATGTATGTGTGTGTGTGTATATATATATATATATATATATATATATACACACGAAAAGGATGTGGAGCGGACGTCCGCACGGTCCTTAAAGTGCGGACGTCCCTCTGTTCGTCACCGTACGGCGCCGGCGAGGGCGCGCCTCCACCCCAGCAGACTCCAGCAGCGTCCCCGACCTCTTTCCATCCCCGGCGAGTCCGGCGAATTCCAGTTTTCCGGCCAAATCGATCTTGTTTGAAGTTTTTGGTGATCTCGCCGGAAAACTGGAATTCGCCGGACTCGCTGGGGATGGAAAGAGGTCGGGGACGCTGCTGGAGTCCGCTGGGGTGGAGGCGCGCCCTCGCCGGCGCCGTACAGTGACGAACGGAGGGACGTCCGCACTTTAAGGACCGTGCGGACGTCCGCTCCACATCCGGCCTGTATATATATATATATATATATATATATATATATATACATATACAGGCCGGATATGAAGCAGACGTACCTCCGTTCACCGTCGCACCTCCACCCGAGCGGACTCCAGCAGCGTCCCCGATCACTTTCCCTCCTTGGCGAGTCCGCCGAATTCCAGTTTTCCGGCGAGATCACCCAAAACTTCAAACACGATCGATCTCGCCGGAAAACTGGAATTCGGCGGACTCGCCGGGGAGGGAAAGTGATCGGGGACGCTGCTGGAGTCCGCTCGGGTGGAGGCGCGCCGTCGGCGTCAGACGGTGGAGAATGGAGGACGTCCGCACTTTAAGGATAGTGCGGACGTCCGCTTCATATCGTTTTCGTGTATAGCTTTTCTGAGGTAAGGATGTCTTTATTTATTCTTACGGTGCGGATTTCCACCTTAGACTCATTTTTCAATCGAATTTTCACATCTCCACCATGTAGTCTTTAGAAACTAATTTATAGATCATCTCTACAAAATTTCAGCCAATTTGGTTATCATTAAGGCACTCGAATTTGAGTGCCTTAATGATAACCAAATTGGCTGAAATTCGAGTGCCTTAATGATAACCAAATTGGCTGAAATTTTGCAGAGATGATCTATACATTAGTATCTAAAGACTAGACGGTAGAGATGTGCAAATTCGATTGAAAAGTGAGTGTAAAGCGAAAATCCGCACCGTAAGAATAAATAAGGACCTCCTCAGCCAAGAAAGCCTGATATATATATATATATATATATATATATATGTATATATATTGTTTTCATACGAATTTCATGTTTCTTTTATGTTCTCCTCTCATCTAACCTGTGGTGATGGAATAAACTGCATTTCTATGCATTCTTAGTTTTACCTGTTAAAAAGTATATGGAATTTGGAGTTTTCTGATGACTTTTTTGCTGCGTAGTTGTAGGAAAAGAGTAAACAAGTTAGGTAGGTTCCCACTTTACTTCTGTTGATTCTTTTTTGCAAAATTTCTTAATGGTGAAAAACTGATAATACCATAGCTATGCAAGACCCGGAGTTTACAACTGCATCTGTTCTTTTAGTTTAGTGTTATCTTTCCGCATTTGTATGTTCCTTGATATTTAAACCCAGTATTTATTCCTAGATTGTATTCCAGAACATTGATACGCTGATGGAGGATCTAGTTTACTCAATGGATTGAAAATGATGTCCCTTCAAACCGGATTTTGGTTTTTATCTTTGGGGACGTCCAAAACTAAAGAGAGATTTTGGGTTTGATTTTTGTTTAGTTTAGTTTAGTTTTTCTTTCTTTCTTTTCTTTTAGGCTATTTGAGATAAGTTTCAAGTGAATGCTATATGTGGTTGATGTCAGTTGGCTATTTATTAATCAAGATACATGTAGGTATAATAGTTGAGTCTCTTGTACAGTAGAATCCTTGGTAACTAGAGCAATCAGTGACTGGCCGAGCTCCAGTTTTACATGGTGTTGCAGATTTTTGGAACTCGAAAAAAGTGAAGATTTTTTTTTGCAAGTCCAGCATCTCAGATCACAACTTATTTCATCATGTATTATACATAAGGTCAAGACAATGAGAAAAACATAGAAATGGGAAGGAGGGCATACATTGGAAATAAGGAATTATTAGTTAACTTCTGCCCACAATATAGGTCAACATTTGAACAATTAAGCCAGTGAAGTTTTGGGATTATCAATTATCATGTATTGATGTATGTAGATTTAGTGTGTATGTGTTCATAGACAACTAATCCCAGTGCAACATGTCACAGTCCACCTCAGGTGCCAGTAGCATATCACAGAAAGCAGGAGTTGCAGCCTTGGGTCTTGGCTATGCTGGTGGAGAGGCAGTTTCTATCATGGTGAAAGCATTCCGGGAGCGGAGAGATTTCTTGGTGAAAAGCTTCGGTGAACTTGCTGGTGTTAAGATTTCAGAACCCAAGGTGCCTACTTTGATTTTCTTCTTTACCCATATAAGTTCTTCATGGGATCCAAATTCTGTTTTCTCAATATCCCTTTCTACTTCTTTGATATCATCTTCTCACTTTCAGGGAGCTTTCTATCTCTTCCTCGATTT
Organism: Fragaria iinumae; assembly: GCA_009720345.1. Lineage (NCBI taxonomy): Eukaryota > Viridiplantae > Streptophyta > Magnoliopsida > Rosales > Rosaceae > Fragaria > Fragaria iinumae. Next base: position 13,858,409 of record CM019117.1, on the reverse strand, counting down.
CAGCTGCTACTATGGAACAGAGGCTGATGGGTTTGGTAAAATAGAGAATTCTGAGTCCCTTTGCAAATATCTGCTCGACAAGGGTCAGGTATGTGTTACTGAATGAATTACTTTCCAGAAAAGCAATATTTCTAATGGTGCCAATAGTTTGTGAATCTCTTGATGATTCCGTATGATGCTAATGATGAAGTGGATGGCATATTGAGGTATTCACTTGGTCATACTTGGGTTGCTTTTGTTGATTTACAGGTCGCACTAGTGCCAGGGGATGCATTTGGAGATGATACTTGCATACGAATCTCATATGCAGCATCACTCCAAACTCTACAGGCAGCTGCGGAAAGAATTAAGAAGTCACTCATTGAGCTGAAGCCTGCTGCCCGTAGTTGACCTAAACAAAATGCCACTGGTATGTTGCCATTGCTCCACTTGGTACTTCATATTCTGTATCCTAGCATTTGTGTTTTGAAATTTGTCCCTAGTGAAATAAAGATTCCAGCCTTGTATCATTGGTTATTCATGTAATTAAAGGTGTGTACATTTAGCTGAATCTGAATCGGGGACTCCTTACCATTTTGTGGAATGAGGTGTTATAGAATCCCATTATGGGCATCATTCTTTTGGTTTTTTATATAGATTTGAAACATGGAAGTTGAAACCATGAAATAAGGGTTCTAAGACCACTGATTTGTAGGATCAATACGAGTATTTTGTAGGCTCTGGTTGTGCAACTTAGATCGATTGATTATATTAGGCTTAGTATGTGTGAAGTATCTGCAAATTATTCTTGTATTCCTAGTTACATACACTTCGTCTTACCGGAGAAGTAAATCAATGAATGAATGTTGAAAGGCTTATAAGTGGACCTGATTCCGTCCCAATATAGGTTGAGAAAGGAGAGACCTTGTGTTATTTAAATTTTTTGAATTTTTTGACATTTTCACTTGGACAAATTTAAGATTCATTCAATCCAAGTGGCATGACCTTTGAAAAATAGTTCAAATATGAGCTGAGCTCGAACTTGTTACCATAAAAGCCGAGCTTGATCACATTGGTATTCACCTTGGCGAGGTTCTGACTTGTTTACATTGTTAGGGTTCGTCAATTCCCGCACATAATCCAGTCCACTTCTATTTTTCTATATTCTGGAATATTGCATTAATCAATTGGTAACCTGATCAGGAGAGAATGAAAATGTTGGTTTGACTAATTCTTGTTTCACGAAATCATGAACTTGTATTCTGTGTCTATTCACTTCACATCTGCATGAAGGAATCATTTGAAAAGGCTTGTAAGTTTCCATTCATCAATAGGAGATCCGAAAGGAGCTAGATCTCCTCATAGTGAAGGGAAAAGAGGTGAGAAAGGTAAGAGAGAAAGCTTTTTCACAGTATAAGGGAACCTATTCCAGCCTAAATGATTCACCTGTTCCAACATATTCAGCTACATATTCTTTTAAACCTCTCAGAAAGTAAAGGTTCCCAAAAAGCAAAGGAGAATTAGAAAGAGGAACATAAATTCTTGTCCATCTGGAAGAGCTTTTTGTATGACATCTTCAACAAGGTAAGCAGTAAAAGGACTCCTCAAGCTAAAGCCAAAGCCTAAAATCCTGACTTAAACTACAAGTCATTTAAATCTCAAATAGGAGGAGTTCCCTTTCTTCCTCCCTATCCTTTCTCTTCTTTCCGTCTTCCTCAACCCTTTAAATAACCTGCAACAATAATGGATATGAATATTACCAGAATTCTAACAAACCCAACTGAAGCAATAGCTAGCAATAACCCAAAATGGACAACCCTTCTACATCTTCACCATGCAAAGAAAGCACATCAACAGAGATTGTGTTCTTTGACATAGAAACAAATGTACCCAATAGAGTTGGACAAAGGTTCTGGGTTTTAGAATTTGGGGCAATTGTCGTTTGCCCTCGGAAGCTTGTTGAGCTAGAAAGCTATAGCAGCCTCATTAGGCCGGCAGACTTGTCTGCTGTACCCTCAAGGTCTGGTAGATGTGATGGGATCACCAAGGATGTTGTTGCAAATGCACCTTTGTTTGAGGAAGTTGCAGATAAGATATTCAACATTTTGAATGGTAGAATTTGGGCAGGTCATAACATCCAAAGGTTTGATTGTGCTCGCATTAAGGAGGCGTTTTCGGACATTGGTAGGCCTGCACCTACTCCTGTTGGGATGATAGACTCTTTAGGGGTATTGACTGAGAAGTTTGGCAGAAGAGCTGGCAATATGAAGGTATGTATATCACAAGAAAAGTTTGAACTATATAGACGTCCTTTGTGGTTTGGTTATGCATGTACTCTACAATTTATTTTAATTTTTTGGCTGCAAGAACTTATAGACTACTATTAACTTGATCTGTATATGTTTAGATGGCATCATTGGCAACTTACTTCAAGCTCGGGCAGCAAAAGCACAGGTGAGGAGGAATCACATTTGCTTTGATATTAATTTCAAATTATTATTTGAATAGTGAATAATGGGATATCAGAATCCAGAGATACTGCATTCATTTTTACTGTTTGTCATTGAATCAGGAGCCTTGAAGATGTTAGAATGAACCTGGAGGTCCTCAAGAACTGTGCAACTGTGCTGTTTCTGGTATTTCCATCGCACCTTATATTTTCTTTTCTCTTCTTATGAGTAAGTGAAAATTAAATTGCTCTGTGATATTTACTAGGAAGCAAGCCTTCCTAGCGTGTTAAATGGCAACTGGCATGGCTCTCCAATGGTTACAACTCGGAGTAGAAGTAATGGGAAATTGCCATGCCGAGATGAAACAACAAGCCGAAAATCTCCTTCAAAAACTGCTTCTATTGGATATCAAAGAGCAGTTCCATATGTACCAAGGGGGAGTTTGGAAAAGGTTATAAAAATATTCTATTAATTAGTTATTTTATAAGCTAGCTGTTTATATCTACATCAGAAATGATTTAGAAGACACTGTGGTAACTTGAACTCAGACTGTTTGGCAAGAGAGTTGATAACATGCATTTATTTTGAATACAGGTGACAGAAAGGGTAAAGAATCTATTGTGTAGAGCACAAGGAAACCAGCCTCTTAGTAACATACTGAAGCATTCCCATTCGCTACTCCGGTGATGAACTGACAAATCACTAATCAAAGGATGGAGAGAAACTAATGAGATGATTAGCGAACGAATATGCAATACAATGGACAGCAATACATGCCTGTGTAAATAAATGCCTTAGTCGAACTTGTTAGCATTAACGGTCTCCAGAATTAGCTGTGATTAACCTTCGATTAAATTTACTGATTTGTTATTCATTTATTCGAGCCTCTTTGCAATGCTCAACAAGCTGGATAGCACTATGCAAATGTAAAGTTCAATGCAATACAATGGTGTAGCTGTGCTGTTAGGCCTCTTAGTAACATATTGAAGCATTCTCATCCACTACACCGGTGATGAACTGACGATTTACTAATCAAAGGATGGAGAGAAGCTGATGAGATAATTACCAAAACCAATGCAGTGCAGTGGATAGCAATACATGCCTGTGTAGACAGGTGCCTATCGAACTTGTTATCACTAGAATTAGCAGGTAATAACCTTCGATTAAATTTATTGGTTTGTAATTCATTTATTCAAGCCTTTGCAATTCTCCACAACCTGGATAGCACAACGCAAATTTAAGGTTAAATGCAATACAATAGTGCAGCTGTACTGTTAGGCCTGTTACACCTGCAAATCACTGCCAAATCAAATTCAAAGAGCCATTTATTTGAAAAGAAAATTCACACGCAGTCTCAGATTACGGATTCGCAATTACATTTAAACACTACTAGGAGTAGAAGTCCAACCTATTTATTCTCCCTGGATCTGTCTCATCTTTCTGGTTGTCTGCTACTGAAAGTGATCAGATTGGAACCATTATCATCACACTACTTAAGTCCCTTCTTCAGGTATTTACAAAAGTAGGATGGGACTACAGATCGTAGTATCACACAAATGGCAAGCAAAGCAACAAGTAATTCAAACGGTAGCAATTTTTCCAGTGAAAGTTGCAGCCACAGCTTCAGCAACAGTCACAAAAACCCGTCCTTCGATTTTCCCCACAAAGTTGGAGAGCTTTAGTTTGTGAATCACTTGCCACCGAGGATTTGCAATTGCTAACTGAAAAAGAGAGAGAACAGAAACCGGTTTTTGTTTTTTTATTTTTTTGCAAAGGAGGATGGAAATAAAATGGGGTAACCAAAACTGTGAAAGAATGAAAAATCTGCCCAGCTCATTTACCTCAATTCCTTCTGATAACAAACTCCTCTGCATGTCCTCCAGGGTAGCTATTCCAGATGTATCAATGTTGATCAAATCTGCCCAAAGTACCAAAGTACCAATTAGTGAAACATATAAATAACAGAAGGTGTGACTTTCTCAAGAGTTAATTAGTTAATTGTATTCATTTTTGATTTCATAAAGAGACACTTACTAGACATGTCAAGAATGACTACTTGAATGGCATCTTTGGTATTGTTTCCTTTTAGGCCTTCTACTTTTTTTGCAGTAATCCACCTCATGATTCTTGCATTCAGAAATACATATGTAATTAGGAAAACAAATTCAGCTTTCTGATTAGATTTATGAGTGCTTAATAATAGTAGTACCTTTCTCTAACGATATTGGAATTTGCAAAACACAACAAGGTAGACTTGACACGAACTATCATGATTCCAGGAACTGTGACAGCCATAGGATATTGTTCGGTGTCACAAAACATATCAGTTCCAGGAAGCTGTCCAAGAGTTTCTGTCCCAGGTCGAATTGAGATGAGAATTATCTTTGTGAATGATATTGCTACCTGCAATAACATACTCGCATAATCTTTAGAAAAATACTATCATTGGAACTGTAAGGCATTTATAGAGTACACATCGATGTTCTTAATTGCACACTAAGTAGGACAGATAAGTTCATATGTTACCGCAACTAGAAGGCCTATTTCCACTGATGCAAACAGCACTCCAAAGAAGGCTCCTATACAAGCAAGGAAATCAAGCTTATCCACCTTCCAAATGTTGTAGATTTCAGTTATGTTGATTAGTCCAGGCAGAGCAGACAGAATTATTGAAGTAAGGATTGCTGTTGGAGTGAAATACAATAGCCTTGTTAAAAATTGCAGTGATATGATCACTGTAACGGCCATGACAATGTTAGACACTGGAGTTTCACAACCGGCACTGAAGTTTACAGCAGTACGTGAGAATGAACCTGTTCACATGACAAGGAATTCAACTATATTTTGTATCTTGGTGTAAGCTATCATGTATATAACAGAAAGCTACAACTGTCCACATGTATGACATGGTATGAGAAGAAGAACATATGGAATGAAGTAAGAGTTCAAGCCTTTTGACCCCAAAAAAAAAGTTCAAGCTATTGCAGATAGGCGCATGCTTGTATTTGTGTAAATCGGTAAAAATGTTGTACAAAGCTCCTAAGTATAATAGGAAAAGAAGATACTAAACCGAACTTACCAGTTGCAACATAGCAAGAAGTAAGAGATCCAACTATGTTCATGAAACCCATCGACATCATTTCTTTGTTCCCATCAATGTGGTACCCTTTTATGGATGAAAATGATTTTCCAACTGCAATTGCTTCCTGAACTTTGACAAATTCACTCATGAGTGAAAATACATCAAGTCAAGAAGAACAAATTTGGTACTTCAATTTTAAGGAATGATTATAACCAACCGTGAGTGCAACAATTGCGACGATGAGTCCAACTTTAGCCACATCTCCAACATAGGGGCTATTGAGCTGTAATAGATGAACTGAGCTAGGATTCAAGCCTTCTTTGATATGTTTTACAATCTTAATCCCATGCTTGTCTGCCCTTGTGAGATAAACAATAAGAGTTGACAGTATAACAGACAGAAGAGGAGCAATGGCTGGCAACCAGAAAAGTTTCTTGTTCTTTCTTCCCTGTCAGGATCACCAAGTGTCATGAAAGTAAAGGAACAAGTAGAATGGCACTGGAGGTTAAGTCTTCAGAGTGTTACCACAAATCTTGAGATTAGGATGAAGCACAGGAATGAGCAACCCAGCATAAAATTATGAGGATTCCACTGTTAAGAAGCACAAACAAAAGAAGCATATTATGGAATTATTTATATAGACTTCTATTGTATACTGCTTTAGAGAGTAACAAAGGGGATGTTTTGAACGTGTGTGGTGATATAACATGTAAGATATTAGGAAAAATAACATTATATAAGATCATAAAAAAAGCAAAAGAGACTATACAGGATGATGAAATGAGGACCAAACAGCTTCCATGACAGAGATAACGTCAGTACTGGTTGGGAAATGAGCGATTCCAAGTAGTCCTTTCAGTTGTTGAAGGCCAATTATAATGGCTGCTCCTGCCACAAATCCTACGATTGCAGCATGGGAAAGAAAATCCACAAGAAATCCCAATCTGATGAAAAGCCAAAAGAGAATTCATTTGTATGACTAAAAGTTGAGTACTAAGCATGCTATATCCACTATTCCGATCGATCTAGTAATAATGATACGTGAACCACATTTCTGTTATAAGTACTACCTGAAGATCCCGAAGGCAGCTTGAAAGATACCCGTGAAGAAAGTTGCAGTCAAAACAAGCTTGGTGTAAGCAATTGGATCAGCACCAGGATCCTGCAACTTCTGAAGCATTGAGGGCAGAAGAAGTGAAACCACAGCTACAGGTCCAATTGCTATCTCTCTTGAAGTTCCCATTATAGCATATATCAGAGGTGGTACTACACTAGTATCTGATAATATCACAAGCAAAGGACTAATCAAGAAATATGGTTCAACCCCATACAGATTCTCTTTTTTTTTTTTAGGAGGAACCCCCATATAGATTCAAAACCAAGAGAAAAAAAAAATATTGTAACAATTAGAGGACGAGTTAAGTAATTATATTACTTACAAAGCCCATATTGAGGATCAAGCTTTGCTAAAGTTGCATATCCAATGCTCTGCATAAAACTCACATTAAGACAGAAACTTATCAACTCAATTCCAATGTATACATGAATGTTTTCATTTGTTGAAGTCCCCTTTGATTTTGTTACACCACTTTGACATTGTGTGCCAAAAAAAGAGCATGCATGCATGTAAAAGAACATTATCTTTCTGTGCCAAATTAATTAGATGCATGAAAATAAGTTTTGCTTACCTGGGGAATGCAGAGACTAGCTATAGTTAGCCCTGCCATTAGATCATGCTTGAACTTCGAAATGCTATAGCTACGACCCCAAACAAGGATAGGAAATATCTCTTGCTGGACTGAAACTGCGCTTTTGAGCATCGACTGGCTCTTGAGGGACGAGTACTTGTTTCCAAAGTAAGAACTGGTCTCCCTCACAGTGTCCATGAGCTCATGCCATAGACCTGGGGGTTCTGGACCATTCAATACCCATTGAGACCTATCAACACTGCTACTGTTTTTTTCGATGTCAAGAATTTTCTTCTCAGATGAGGCATCAGTAGTGGTTGATTGTTTGAAGTGTTTGGGGGAACCATTAAGGATGACAGTATCTTTTTGGCTTTCTTCACCTGAAGACTCTACAGACTCACGCCACGGACCCGGCAGCCGGGGGGCGTTGAGAACCCTATTAGCCTTTTCAGCGTCGCTGCAGGCAGCTGCTGAAGAGGCCATTGTTGAGTGAAGTTTTCAGGGAAATCACCTGAAAATGTGCTATGTATAATATGCCTCCCAGAAGATGGAGGACAAGCACTAGAAGTGCAAAGTTGTATATGCGAAAGTGCATATTGAGTTGAAGGACCTTATAAACCCATCAAAAAGGTGAATTCAATGGTGCAGAATTTGATGTTTATTTTAAGCACAACTGAACTCATAAAGTGCCCCCACTCACCCTGGTCTTCCAAAACAGTGTCAGTGTTGCATGCCTCCCTCTCCATTGTCACCTTTTTTTGGAGGAGAACATCGATATTTTGTTCAAACTGAAATGTTCCCTTTATCAAGGGACTGATTCGCTGTGCCTCCCCCAACACCCAGAAATCGGGCTGCGCCCTGTAACATACATGTACTAAAGTCGAACTAGTCACAAGCAAGTCGTCAACGACACGACAACCCTTATGAGTCAATGGAGCCCAACTCCGAACACTGTGATCGCAATACATTTTTTAATATCGTTAATATCTAAAGGATCTGTCGATTGTCACACCGCAATTCACTTTACTCAACCCACACATTGTTGATTTATTGCATGATTAATATACCATAATGTAAAATTACAGCAAAGGACAATAAGTTGTTACAAATTACAAATTCTTTTTTTTTTTAGATAAACACGTACTTCATAAACCTTAACCCAGAATTTATCATATTCGATTTTTCTATAAAGTCTGAAAAAGACACTAGCATTCAACTGAAGATGAGGTGAATTGTTGGTATTTTTTTTTCTTTGTTGATGCTTCGTCTATCCCTTTACTCATTATTTCTTATATCGATTTTGTATATAAATTTCTATGTCTAGTCGCTCACTTATATATATTTGATTTGTTTTTTTTTCATCGGCATCAGAGTTTTTTTTCAAGTAAAGTTTACAAACATTGTGCATCTTGATATCGATGGATACTTGCTCTTTTTGCTCTTTTTTTCAAGTAAAGTTTACAAACACCAAACTTAATATCGATGAGTTGTTAAGTTTGAGAGTTTTTTCTTGCTCTTTAATTGAGATTTATACTTTAATGTGATTTTCATTGTTCAGTTTGTGATTCCACTTACCCAAATGATAGTAATCTTATGGTTTTCTTAAATTTCATTTTGTTTTTGGAGCTCGATGGCTATTGGAAGAGGCTGATATTGTGTATTGCAAATAAGTGAATAAAGTAAATTTAAAATTAAAAAATATATAGGCGGGGTGAGAAGAGATCGAATGTAGGGTGAACAAAGCAAATCTGAAATTGAAAAAATATATGTAGGGTGAACAAAGCAAAAATAGGAAAAATGTATTTTAGGTATTGTAAATGGGTGAACAAAGTGGACTTACAATTAAAAATATATAATTAGGGTGTGAAGAGAACGTGGGGTGAATAAAATAGTTTGTGAGGGTAGCAATAGACGCACCTGTATCTAAATCTGGTACCGGTCAATTTTGCCTTCACTAACACTCAGCATTTTGTACAAAATTATTCTTTGGTGAATACATTTGATGAGTCGTTTTTAAAATACAAATATAATAGATCGGTGGAGAAGGGACCGGGAATCCATACTCTTCAAAATCAAAATCAATATATATAGCAGGTATCTTGGAGGTGCCAATCAATAATTTGAGGTGTTGTTTATGCTCAGTTGACTACCCACCAAGTTCGTTATTTATTAATTGTACGTAAATATTCCTATAGTACTAGTCGTCACGAAACTAAGTCCTCATAATTTGCCCTGTTGGAAACTCCATTGACATGTAGCGAAATCACAAGGATTTGGAACCAACTTTAGATAAATATTAGTTGAAGGTAAAGTACCTTTTAACGTCATGACTGATTCTAGTACTAATAATCACAATTCAGGGTGCGGCACCGGACCACCGGTGATGTTATATATTTTGTTATGGTACAGTTAATTATATTGGAGAGGAAAATCACATTAGAAAAACGACAAAGTATAACTTGTAAGTAGATGGATCAGACAGTCGTCAAGGACGGATGTATGTAGAAGGTTGCATGAGCTGAAGCTTAGACGAAATTTGAACTTAAAAAGTCTCAAGCATACGTATATTTGTCATCAGCCACAAACCTTCAACCTCTGACCTCTATAATCTTAGCTTAGCAGTTACCAAATGTACAAATTCCTAAAATCTAGCAATCTTCTTGGCTGTTTCTTGACTTCTCTAACCTCTACTTGCATTTGTGTTCTTCGTTTTTCGGCCACCAATACGAAGCTGTCGGCGTCGAGGTGTGAAAGGTTGAGCTTGAAGAAGGTGAGAGCTAGATCGATGGAGAGAGTTGCGGCTATGGCCGACCTAGCGTCGACTAGAGACGATATCCAACTCGATCCATTTCACCTCTTTACTGTCCATGGTACGTGGCTAAAAGTTGCAGTGGCGATGTTTGAGTTTAGAGAGACTTGAAGGGTTGCGAGATAAGTCTGAGTGTCCAGGGGTATTCTTTACAATTTAGTTTTTGCTTTGGTTTCACTGAAAGAAAAAAAAAAGAATAAGAAAACAGATTCTTCCAATGTATAAAATAAAAATTCCAATGGTTTTTGTTACTCTAACCTTCCCGACCACGATTTATTTTTAGGCATTTCGCCTAGAAATAAAAATTGTATTGATACTAAGTATCAAAAACACATAGTAAATAATAAATAAAAATGGATTCTAGTGGGTTCCGTCGTTTCTATGGTTACTTCTTAAACGGTGAGGTCCTCTCTATACACCGTTTCTATGGTTACTTCTTAAATGGTGAAGTCCTCTCTATACACCGTTTCTATGGTTACTTCTTAAACGGTGAGGTCCTCTCTATACACCGGAGCCCTTCCTTCATTTAATCAATGTTATTGTTAACTTGTACAGTTCACACTCTTTGGCTCTACCCAAAATTATCTAGTACTAGATCTTTCACAACGAGATCCATTTATACAGTAACGGTATTTAATTATGAAGATTTGCTGAGTAGCTGACCCTGTTAGTCCGTTCTTGCAAGAATATATTCTGCTCGAGGAAGGGGTTCTAATGAGAATCACTAAGTTAAGGACTAGTTGAAGACTTTCTCATTAATGGTTTATTACACCTACGTACTTTTCAATCACATTTTTTCATCTCAACTGTTCAGTTTTTAGGTCTATATAAGTAGTTCACTTCTACTAATTTTCAACTAAATTGGTAATTGTCCGGGCCCGGAGCTTTGAGATTCCCAAGTTGTTTAACGGCACGGTGAACTTCCTCAATGGTGAAGGGCTTGGAGAGAGTTGCATTCTGGTCCAGCAAGATCATAGGCTCAATGACGTCTAGAGAGTTTCCCCAATTCCTTAATCCTGAAGAGGAATAGAGTCCCTCATAGAAACAAGTAAAAGTCTCACTGATTTGGCGCTCCTCCTTAACCCATTGGTCCTCACCAGTGCGAAGACAAGTGATTCTGTTTCGTTGCCTTTTGTTCAGAGTAGTAATATGAAAAAACTTGGTGTTGTGATCACCCTCTGTTGAGATATCAATCTCACATCGGGAATATGGAACCTTGCCTGTGGGTTAATAAGGGTTTGGGCCACTCTATCCATTGCCAATTGGTTTTGGATGTGAAACCCAGACTACTTCATCATGGTATCAGAGCGGGTTACTCACGTCCACGTGTGAAGCCCAAAGGCCACACGCACCCTACGTCACCCAAAATGTTGTCCACGTGTTAGACTTGAAAATTCGCCACACGTGCGGGGGCGTGTTGAGATATCAATCCTACATCGGGAATATGGAACCTTGCATGTGGGTTAATAAGGGTTTGGGCCAGTCCATCTAAAAACCAGTTAACCCGAGATGGTTGCTTCCAAAAGCTCTCCTCTAACTTCCAGAGCTTCTCCAAATCTCTAACAATGGGAAAGGGCCGGCCCATTCTACCCCTTTGTCAGATGATTCTTCTTCAGATCCTATCCAATTCGATGATGTTATTTCTGGTCAAAAAATCATCACCACCACTTCTAAAAGAAACCTTTCCTCTCCCTCTTCTTCCCATTCGAGCGGTAGGTACAATCTAAGACATTCAAAGCCGAGGCTGATTCTTAGCATTGACCATGAGAACCCTTCTTGCTTTAGCGGAAGAGGACGTGCTAGAGGAAGGCGCAGAGGTTCAAGGGGAGGCCGATCGGGAGGTAGGCCACCGATTTCTCAGAGGGATGGTGAGCCTGGTAGAGGCAATGTATTTGAATTAGAAAAGGAAATTGAGTGGGTGCAACTGTGCTTCCTTCATAACTAATTACTTAGTGCTGCTTACGCACCTACACATGCAATATTTTCCATTGTTGTCGGTCGATCTGAATCAATCTGGAAACTCTGCAATTAATTCCAGTTCTAATGGAAGACTGAATATGCATCGCCAATTCGCCATGCTACGTAGGCCGGCCAGGGCATCAAAAACGAAAATATTGTTGGGTAATCCAATAACTATTTATTGAGTGAAAATATAAGCCACCTGAATAATTGGCATTTACCATGCAATAATTGCAATATTTACCATCATCAAGTGGAAATGCATTTGTAGGAGATACAATTTGGAAACTGAAGGAGGTGAAGAGGCCTTGACAACTTTTTTCTCTATCTTGCACACAAGGATAACAAAAATTGTTCTATCCTGTTTGCTGTGAGACTAAGTTGTGTAAATAAAAAGGTAAGTACTAAAAGTAAAAAATATAACACCAGTACATTTTTTACTTGGAAAAACCTTGTAACTAGGGAGAAAAACTGTGTGCCTCTAACTCTTGAGAGACAAACTTTTCCACTATTGTAAAGACACTTCTTAATTACAATACTCACAACTCAGAGGATGACACAACACCTAGCCATACTACCTAGTCTAACTACTAGCACTCGACTGAACTTGCTCTCTTGTCACTCAAGTGTTTTACACATAACACTATTCTAAGCTTCTAAGCATAATTCAACTAACACTTTTAGCTAATTCTCAAAGACAACTTCACCGGGTTGTTACATCACCTAGACAGACCTCAAGATATGCAAATGCACAATGATATGAGTTTGAAAAGGTTATGGTGCTTAGCTCTAAGATTGACAATCACAAGGAAGACTTAGAGATAAATGAGCAGTTAACAAAATGCTAAACTCAATAACTGAAAACAAACAAGACTATTTTCAACAATCAAAGAGCAAGACCTTTCTTGCTCTCTATTTATAGGCCAAGTACATAGTTATGAGGAAGCAAGCACATTAGCCACATCAACAAAGGTTCTTTTGGACTTTAGTTACTTATCTAAAAAACTAGGACAAATACGATCATAGGGATCCTTCCACTCACAAGACAAAAACTGAGATAGATTTTCCTAAGAGGCAATGAAGCAAAAAGAATAAGACAAATGGTTTTGGAAAACTATATTAGTTTTAGTCAAGCATAAGAACTCTACAAAACCACTTTTCCTAAGAGGACACTTAGGACAACTGATAACTTGGGCGGTACATCACATGGGCTAGTTGTTGACTTGGTTTGTGTATCACAAAACCCAGCTGGTCACCTAAGGCTCAAGTCATGTGGTCACAGGTTGGTTTGCCACATCACCCTAAACTGACTTGGAGCTCAAGTACTAATAGACTAATGTTTTGCTAAAAGGTATTTGAAATTCAAACACTTAAAAACCGAAGCAAGTACATTTGAATATGCACATGGTCAGACCCAACAGATATGATAGATACAACAGGGGTATTTATCTAATCTGGATGGCAAGCAGAGCTACCATCCTTAGTGAAGAGCTACCATCCTTAGTGAATGAATGTGATGCACATACATGAACTACCTGATGCACATGAGATCTGTCAGGTTCTTCATTCTTCACTTGGTCAGTCCTTGCTACCAGGCTACAACATGTAGCATGTATCCTTGTGTTTTGATCATAAAGGGATGGCCAACAATTCTTATACCAACAAAAACTAGGAATGCCAAAAAGTGGTTCATCACCAGTGAAGTTCCATTATTGGGAAATCATCGTGGCTTTACCACAAAGAGGACTTTAGATACATTGAATCTAGACATTCGTTATGAAAATGTAATATTGGCTATTAGCGATCAAAACACATTTACTAATAGTTGTTCCACTAAAGGAAAATTAATGTGCATTAGTTTACTCAGATAGTTAATTATTTTTATGAAGTGAAAATGTTACATGAAACATGTCTTAGGCCCAGTTTGATATTGAGTTTTGGGGATTAAAATCACTTATAATCACCATTTTAGATAGATTTTCTGTTTGATAAAATCTTAAAACGTGTTTATCTAGAATTTTTTAATTTAAATAACCACGATTTTAGAAAGCATATTCGGTTGCTTATTTAAAACTGAGTTTTAAAAGAATTGAGTTTTTAAACCATAATACCAAATTATATATTCTTCACATTCATGTAACAAAACAAAAAGGAAAAATAGATATTGCGTCAAATAATAGTTTCTTGTTACTTTTAGATTAATATTGCTAAGGAATAAAGTTTCTATTATTATCCTTAATCGTTCTTCTAATCCAATAAAAAAAATTCTTCGGTTGGTCTTTCACAATTCACACCACTTGCATAGTTGCACTAGTGGTAAAGTTCATCTTTGAACCATAGAATCGAAACTCATTAGTTGAGAATTCTACTAATAATGATGAAGATTTGTGACAAAGTTCCAACCCAACCACAACTCTAATAGCAGTATTGTATGTAGGTAAGAATACCGGCTAGATTCGGACTATGCCAACTCGTTAGGATGAAAGAATATTTGTTAGTCTTTAAAGATTTCAAAAGATTTGTCTAGCTAGTTCTAAAACTGATCACATGCTTAGAGATGAAAAAAGTAGTAGTGATGTCTAGCTCGGGGAACTTTAATAGGGTTTCAACTTTCAACTAATAATGTGGCGAATTGGGACCTAAGTAGGGTGTGTTCTGGAATGTACGCAGTACTCAACGTACTGCGGGTGTCTGCTCCACGTGTCAAGCATTGATTGGAGAAGTTTTGGCGCGTGGAGAAGACGACTCTCGCTAATCCTCCCTCCGCGAACGCGGAAGCTTTGCAGCGCTCGCCTCGCCTCGCCTCGCACCGCCCCGCCCCGCCTCACCTCACCCCGCCTCACCTCACCTCGCCTCGCCTCACGCCGCCCCGCCCCGCCTCACCTCGCCTCGCCTCGCCCGCCCGTGCTGCACATGTGGACGGTGAACAACCTATGAACAACCATGTGGACGGTGAACAACCTATGAACAACCTTTGCACGCGATTGGGAGATTGATCCGAGCGAAGTCGACAACCCCGTTTCTAGATCGGTTTGCAAATTCGATCACCCGGTTGCTGAGGGAAACAAAACCGATCCACGCGAGACGCGCGTGATCGCTTGACAAAGTCAAGCGACAGCCGCAGTACCGGAAGTACTGCGTACACAGCAGCCGTTCCCCCTAAGTAGATCGATCTTAGATGCTTATTGTAGTAAACTACTTATACAGTCCAAGGATCAGTCCAGATTCAAGATAGTTGGACGTGCCTCTTTTTGATTACCAAACATCATTACGCAGAAGCACTGGACTGGAAAGAAAGAACAGCAATATCTTGTTCTTGATCGAAGCTGCTTTCTACAACTTCGTTGGTATTTATCAAATGTATTGAATCAAAACCCAGGTTTGATTCCACATTTTTTTTGTTTTTTTCCTCTAAAGGTTGGCATGCTTGCTAAAAACACTAATGAAAGATGAAAACCCATAAATTTACTTTGACCAAAAAAAATATGAGAAATTTTAAATACACGAATTTGATGTCTTAATACACATTTCTATTATTTTATATTTCACATCAGATTTTATAGGTATGTTTAATTACAAAAACATCCATCAATTATTAGAAGAAAAAAAAATACTTCATCTTCCCTAAAACCTAATTCTTCTCCACTATTACTACGCAAAAGAAAAGAAATAAAAACTTTTTCTCTAAAATTCATCATCTGAATTTCGACCATTGTCGTAACCACATGTACTATTTACCGATTCATTTAGTTTTTTTTTATCAACTTTAGTTTTTATCTTGCATACTAAAAACTAGTAACTTTGAAAAAATTATGTATGTTCAATATTTTTTTTTCTTCAAATTCTAGCCGATTGATGTCATATTGAAGATTTGGAGTTCGGATATAATATTACTCTTTTGATTATAAATTGAAAAATATCAAGAAAAAATTTCTAATCCGAACAAAACAATCTAACAGAAAATAAAAGAGGATACATAAAGAGAGTTGTGAAATAGTAAATATATAATAATTATATTAAATAAAAGATTATTATTAGTTTTAGATATTTAGGGTATTTTAGGCAGTTTGGATATGTATTTAGTATAATATTGAAATGAAAAACTAGATGAGTAGTGTATTAAGTAAAAGTTGTATATTAAAATATTAAAGATGTGTATTTAAAATTACTCAAAAAATATATTTAATTACCCAATTCAAAACTTGACAAAAAGATGATAGGGAAACAAAAATTTACGTAAAATAAAACACAAATATTAGAAGACAACAACTCTTGTAATAAAGGAACAATTCGAGGGTTATCTGTGAGACTGGTCTCACGTTGCAGGTGAACGAATCTAAAAACCCCTGTTGTGAGAGTGAGATTCAAACTATCTTTTGAGTATGATTTGCTTTTAGGGTTATGAATCACACAATAGGTTCCTATTCTTCAATCAGTTTGGTTTGGTTGGGTTTATCCCTTCTCTTTTCCTCAGTGAGCAATTTGACTCATCAACATCCTGACATTTTGATCATTATTCATCACATTCAAGAGGAGTCAACAGCTAGCACAGAGACCCACAGGGCATAAACCCTAGCGCTGAGATGACCTCCCCATAGAGTGCAGTACTGTGCAGACGGTGGCAAATTGGCATTAGCATGAAAAATAGAACCACTACAGCGCTACTAATATTGGTGGGGTTTATATATACACACATACTCATGAGTCCCATCCATGTTAGTTTGAACCAAGGAGTTGACCTAACATAGTTCGTTTATTTATGCTAGAGGGACTGAAGGAGATCGGAAGAGGAAAAGAGAGAGAGAGATCTTCGTGATTGCATCAAGAAACTAAATACAAAATAAAGAGAGTATATGGTGAATTACCAAAAGAAAGTGAGAAAGATGAACCAATACAATATGCATGCATGAATATAAAGATGAATTAGTGGTCACTGATTAGAGTTAATTAACTTCTATATATCTTCAATAAATGAAGAGTTGATCTTAATTTGCCGATTCAAGACAAATGAGAACTCATATGTTATTTGATTCAAGACATCTTAGAAACAAGAACTCAAGATAGAAGTTATTGTAACTCGTATCTAAATTCTATTGATCATAGTACGTCAAGAATGCCTAGCAATCATTAGCATAAAAAACTTAGAGAACTCTTGGATGTTTACCCGGAAAGGTTCTGAAGTGACTTTGCAAGGTCAGGAGTAAATAAGTGAGGAAGTTGTAGGCTATCTAGATCAACTCCAATGCAGTTTTATCGATCCCTTGAGATCATATTTATGTGCTTTTCCACTGCCTATAAACAAAATAAGAAGAAAATAAACATACACACATTGAATTGAATAAGTTCCCTTCTTTAAAAAATAAATAACTGAAGTTCCCATTTGATTCAGGTTTTTTTTTTACTCAGCTCAAGGAGATTTGGAATTAATCTTGGGTGCGTCTATTGTCACCCCGCAATCTATTTCGTTAACTCCACACATTGTTGATTTATTGAATGACTAATATACATTAATGTAAAATTACAGCAAAGGACAATAAGTTATTACAAATTACAAATTCTTTTTTTTTTTAGATAAACACGTACTTCATAAACCTTAACCCAGAATTTATCATATTCGATCTTTCTATAAAGTCTGAAGAAGACACTAGCATTCAACTGAAGATGAGGTGAACTGTTGGTATTATTTTCTCTTTGTTGATGCTTCGTCTATCCCTTTACTCATTATTTCTTATATCGATTTTGTATGTAAATTTCTATGTCTAGTCGCTCAATTATATATATTTGATTTTTTTTTTCATCGGCATCAGAGTTTTTTTTTCAAGTAGAGTTTACAAACATTGTGCATCTTGATATCGATGGATACTAATGAGTTGTTAAGTTTGAAAGTTTTTTCTTGCTCTTTAATTGGGATTTATACTTTAATGTGATTTTTATTGTTCAGTTTGTGATTCCACTTACCCAAATGATAATAATCTTATGGTTTTCTTAAATTTCATTTTGTTTTTGGAGTTCGATGGTTACTGGAAGAGGCTGATATTGTGTATTGCAAATCGGTGAATAAAGTAAATTTAAAATTAAAAAATATATAGGCGGGGTGAGAAGAGATCGAATGTAGGGTGAACAAAGCAAATCTGAAATTGAAAAAATATATGTAGGGTGAACAAAGCAAAAATAGGAAAAATGTATTTTAGGTATTGTAAATGGGTGAACAAAGTGGACTTACAATTAAAAATATATAAGTGGGGTGTGAAGAGAACGTGAGATGAACAAAATGATTTGTGAGGTGAAAATAAACACATCCTTAATCTTTTGGAGCAAGTTCCTTGCTAAAAGTAAGTTTTTCGTGGATATATAGAGATCACTTTTGGTCACAACTTGATCATGATCAACACAGATTTGGCCATATTTATTAGTATCGTATATTAGACCACAGTATGGATTGGATATTTATTGTGAGTTGTGAAGCTGAAATTGTATGACGATGATAGGAGCATTTTATGTGACGAATTTATAGTTCAACCCTTATATTTTTGCTTAGTTTATTCTTTTAAAATGTCATTTTAACTTAGTTTACATCTGAGGTACTTTGTGGAGAGTTTATGGAGAAAAAAAGCTAAATCCAGGCAGTTGATTAAGGCCTCGACTATTGAGTAGTGTTGCAGAGGATGGAGATTGATCGATCATTCCACTGGTCAAAAAGTCACGTGCAAAACAGCTTTCGAGAAACAAGTTTTCAGCAGTTTATAGGTTTTAATGAAGAATTCAAGGACTTTTCTGTATCCCTTATGGTTAGGACTAGCAATTCACAGTTGTAGTACAGGTTTTGTATTTCATTCTCATGTCAATTTGGGCGCCGTTCCCAGAGATTGTAAATTTTTTTGCTTAATTTGTGTTAGAATTTTTATTGTATAAAAAAAAAGTCGCGTGGATTCTAAGATATGTTGGATCAAATATGACTAATAAAAAGATAGTTGTTAAGGTCTCATTGCACATCAAAGTCATCTATTCTCGTACCTAAGAATTCGAAAAAGTTAAAACTAACATAGACATAGAGTTAATTTCTAAACTTTTTGTCATCACCATGGTTGCATTCTCATTTTCATTACATTGCACATCTCATTCATTTTGCATCATACTCATACATTGTGCATCTCATTCATTTAATTTTGCGTGTTTAACAATATACTAGCCCTCTAAATTTCACAGTTTCATCATATGGTTAAAGAAACTTAGTCGATCAAGGACCTCTCGTCCATCAATATGCTTGGTAGGTTCTCATATTTGCACTAACGATTTTCATTGAGATGCTACAAATTTATAGTGAAGTGACTAGCAATTAGTTGAACATGATTGACCAACATTTGGAAACACAGTTGAAGGTTGGAGAACAAAATAAAGGAGGAGAAACCCCATAATGTGTCACATCCAAAATGATCGAAATGAAAATTCCGTCCAGCTGAAAGACGTGAAACTCAAGCGCTTGTTGGGAGACAACCCAATCTCATACCCCTTTTCTATTTGTTTTCTTTCATATTTTGTTTTATTTGATGGGTTTTGTGTCTGTTCAGGTTAGTTAGAAAGTGAAATTGAAAAAAAGACTCGAAGTTGTCTAAAAACATAATGTAGGCCGTGTAGTTGGTCAACTTTAGTTGACTTCTGTTCTCACCACCCTTAGAATGGAGAGACGTACTATATATGCATAGAAAAGAATCTGAGTCTAGTTTTTGTAGGTTTTTTAGAGCTAAATTGATGAGTTCATAATCCAAGTTTGAAGGAAGCAAGGTCGCATCTCAGGTCCCTGAAAATTTGATCCATGCTTTACGAGAAGACTTCGACTGGGATGCCCAGATCTTGGATTTGATAAAAAAAACATCTATCAGTCTACGATTCGTCGAGGCTCTGAACCACCTGCCAAACGGTCTAAAAAGGATGAAAAAGTTTGAATAGATAAAGGTCAATCTGCAACTTTTCTATCAATTTTTAGTTTTTTTTTTCTAACTTTGCAGGGCAACCATTTTCAACCTACTTGGAGTTAGAAGACGTGCCACATATGCGTGGAAAGCCTGCAACGCCATCTTTCACCTCCAACTTGAATCTCGGGAATTAGAGGAGGACCAGAAAGTTATAAGGGATGAAAGTTGGTCATGCGGGGTAAATTTTGTAAGGAAAATTTCAGCTTTTCATCTTTTCGCTTGTTTTCACGCCAACTTCATCTCTCTTAGAGTATGCATCGTAAAAAACTTTTTTAAGAAAATCAAGGTCTTGTGCATTGAGGTTGGTGCCTAAATTTTATTATTCTCCAAATGTCGTGAGCTTGGGAGGTCTACAAAGGGGGAGCTTTCTTAAGTTTTCTCTTTACACACTTTTTGTTTTGCTTTGTGTCGTGTTCGTGAGCTCCTTTTTCTATGTTTGATTATATCATTATATACTTCATTTTAGGAAATTTTTTAATAACAATACAAGTATGATTTTACTTTCGATAATAACACAATGGTACCTCGAGTTAAAAACTCGACCCAACTTAATTACACAGCCTGCAGTTCCTCTGATAATTTGTGTGATTTTCGTAAAAATTGTATGGGCAAATCCGTCATGTTGGTAGACCAGTCACCTTCTTCACTAAAACCAGCAGCAAACCCACCTCTTCTGAGCACACCATAATTGCTCGCCGTTCTCTACCATCCAACCAGACTGGCTAACCATTGATACCCGCGGCCACCTAGCAAACACCCAGAAACCGATTAGGGATGATTGGTGTCTTGGTGGAGGCGGTCAGTCCTCACATCCTTGAGAATATTCTTGGGTGAGGGTGAGTCTTGACTGTTTATTTTGTAGTTTCATACCAAATTTTTGTTTCTCAATCATCATCAAAGGTCATTACTCCGCAAATTTAGAGTTCATGTGGTTCTCTTTGATTCTAGTCCTTAGTCTACTTGGAGCTCCTACACCCAGACCCTTAAGGTTGGCATTAAAACCCACGGGTATGGGTACCCGTGGGTAAATATTCCTTTGGGTATTAAATTCTGGGTATGGGTATCTTTTCTGGGTAATGGGTAATTGAAAAATACCTATGGTATTTTTTCTGGGTATGGGTAATACCCATGGGTACCTATAATTTACCCAATTCCAAAGTCAACCAAAAACCCAGAACCATTTTCGACCAAAAAAAAAAAACGCAGAACCATGCCGCCTCCGCTTCTCCTGGGGTCGACGCCGACCTTGCCTTCCACGTCGTCGCCGCCCTCCAAATAAACCTCGTTGCCGACTGGAACGTCGCCATCCCCCTCCTCTCTCCGCTCGTCTCCCCCGATAGCCCCGCCGACACCAAACCTCGGGAAGACTCCCGCCTCCACCACCAGAAGCTCCAGAAACCCGATCTGCCACGTCATCATGCTGCCGAGGCCGAGAAATCGTCTTCGTCAGCTTCGGCGGCGTCGGCGGTGTTTAAGAAGTGGCAGCACCCGGCGGCACCCTTCTGCTACGAGCCTGCTCCAGCGGTGCGTCCATTTGTTCTCGTCTTTTTGTTATGCCCAAAAATCCGACCCAAACCCGGATGAAGATCTGGGAAATTCGATTTTTTTTTTTTTTGATAATAAAATACAAAATGGGTAATGGGTGGGTAAGGATTTTACCCATTTAAAAATAGATGGGTAATTACCCAAACCCAGCACATAGTATAATGGGTATCACCCGCTGGGTATTTACCCATAAACCAATTTGGGTGGGTACAAACACACGGGTTTTACCCATTAGGTAGGAATGCCAACCTTACAGACCCTCAAATTCCTCTGTGAGTTCAAATGGGCTCTCCTAAATCTCATACTCATACCGAGTTGTATAAGTGGATGGTGGGTATCAGAAGAAACATTGAATAATAAAAAAAGGAATAAAAAATAGGATGAAGACACATGAAAACCCCAAACTAAACTGGATTCTCACGAAATTGACAGATGGGAATTGAATATATATACCCAAATGCAATTACTGTGGCTGTAGGCTCCTCGATCTATTGCAATCAGATCGAGCTATCATGGATGCTCTAGCTATGCAGCTTAGTCTTCATGATACTTTGTTGGGCTTAACTCTTAAGTACTTGAGGAGTGCATTGGAGGGATCATTCGTGAGCGAGGTGGAGAAGGGGGTTGATGATGAGTGGTTTGGGACTTTGGGTGGACCAAATAAGAATCGAGTACTAGACTACTAATTGTAGTTCTGGTGATTAGAGAGGAGGAGAACAGTTTTGTTGAGTGAGTTTATCTCTCTTTGAAAAATGTTAGAAAAGACTAATTTGTCCATGAAATTGTATAAGAGTTAACAACGTGTACTAAAAATGTGTCGAGTTTATAAAATCATGTACTATTATGATATTTTAGAAAATATATTAACCTTAATTCTCAGTGAACAATATTTCGTGTACTGTTTTTAAAATTTACCTTTTATTTTATACATTGAGGACAAAGTAGAATTTAATTAAGGTCATTTGTTCTTAGTGCATGGCTTGCGTTTGGAGTGCATTCAAGGATTACTAAAAAATATTTAGCGTTTTTGATTTTGTTAATAATTGCGCTCTGCACATTTGAGGCCAACATACCAATCAGCTCATTTTGAATTTTATGGCTAAAATAATGATAATAAATTTCTTTATCTTGAATGAGATGAAAATGTTGTTTCATTACGGGATCAAACTCAGTAATCATTTCAAGCAAGCCTAAAAAAATAAAAATAAACTCATTGGAATCTTCATAAAAAAAATTCATTTGTTTCACAAAAAGCAAGTTATTTTTTCAAAGACATGTAACAATAACTTTTATTCTGACCATAACTTCTCTCCAATGTTCAATATCATTTTTAATCAACTCTTGTAACTCTTTATCAATTGTTTGATTCTTCTTTAATCTCATTCGCAACTCAGTCCATAAAGATGGAATACAAATGCAAAATGTTATTTCTACGGCAACAGGGAGAAACGAGTGTTGCTGCAATGAAGACTGCATAGCGGCTGAGGTACTACTAAAGTCAAAGAAGGAGGTTCAATTGTAAACAGAGAAGATGCAACTGAAAATGATGAAAAATGTGTAGAAGCTGAAAAGATTGCTACTGCAGGGGAAGAAGGTGCAACTACAAATGAAAATGAAAAAGGGGCAAGTGGAGATAAAAAAAAAAAAAAGAGCAGAACACATGTAGCTGAAAGAGAAGAACTGAGGACACGCCAGCAGTAAGAAGGATCAACGGAAGAACCGACCGGAGAGAGAAGATGAAATATTTTAAGGTCCTAAAACCCTTGAAAAGACAAAGGGAGAACCGTGATTGAAAGTCAATATGTGTTTGTATATGATAATTGTTAGGGTTGCTTATTTTGGTTACAATATTCTTAGACAATTCAGTGTTAATTGCATTGTTATGCTATTTTGGGATGTTGAAAATGTTGTTACTGCATTTGGAGTGGTTAGGTTTCTGGTTTTCAGAAGCATAGGTTTCATTACCTTGTTTCGGATGAAATTTAAAGCTCTTTTTAGTTTGGCATATTGGCTTGTCTATATAATTTGATACAAGCTACTACTACAAAGAGACAAGCTAGCATACCCACCAATACCTAATACATTTTGTTTCTTTTTATTTACCCATTTAGATTCTGACACGTGACATCTTTATTTTTTTTATTTCACAAATTTAACAACACATTTACACTAATATAAGTAAATTTGTTCAAAACACGTAAATTTGGCTCAGACTTCGTAATTACAACATATGGATATTTATTACAAAAGTTTCAACCAAATGTCTTTATGTTTGCAAAAGCGTTGTGAAAAATGTAATTATTTTTTCAATACAAAAAACACCACCCAATTAATAAACCGAGAACCATATTACATGAACGAGGACAAATGGTATATTTAGTCCAAATCTGAAAATTTACAATTTCGATAACACATTCGTCTTCAATTTTGTAAAACGGGTCATAAATTTGTAAATCTTGTTCATACCTCGTAATTACAACGTATGAACATTTATTACAAAATTTTTAACCTAATGTCCTTATGTTTGTAAATGCGTTATGAAAAATGTAATTATTTTCTCAATACAAAATACACCACTCAATTATAAAACCGAGAACCATATTACATGAACGAGGATAAATAGGTCTATTCAGTCTAAATCTGAAAATTTATCATCTCGACAACACATTCGTCCTCAATTTTGTAAAAGGGGTCATAAATTTGTAAATTTGATCCAGACCTCGTAATTACAACATATGAACATTTTATTACAAAATCTTCAACCAAATGTCCTTATATTTGTAAAAGCGTTGTGAAAGATATAATTATTTTCTCAATACAAAAAGGGTAAAATATTGTATAGTCCTTGTGGTTTGAAGTCGACATCTATTTAGTCCTTATGATTTTATTTTAATCAGAATAGTCCTTAAAGTCACGATTTTTCATCCAAATAGTTTTTATGGTTTTATTTTAATCTGAATAGTCCTTAAAGTCATCATTTCTCATCCAAATAGCCTTTATGGCATTTAACTGAGAAAATTGTCGGAATGACTATTTGGATAAAAAATCTTGACTTTAAGGACTATTCAGATTAAAACTAAACCATAAGGACTTGTGGTTTGAAGTCGACATATGTTTAGTCCTTATGGTTTTATTTTAATCTGAATAGTCCTTAAAGTCACGATTTTTCATCCAGAGTCTTTATGGTTTTATTTTAATCTGAATAGTCCTTAAAGTCATAACTTTTCATCCAAATAGCCCTTATGGCCTTTAACTGAGAAAATTGTCAGAATGACTATTTTGATGAAAAATCTTGACTTTAAGGACTATTCAGATTAAAATTAAACCATAAGGACTATTTGGATGAAAAATTGTGACTTTAAAGACTATTCAGATTAAAATAAAACCACAATGACTAAACAAATATCGACTTCAAACCATAAGGACTAAACAAATTTCAATTCATACAAAAAATACCACTCAATTACAAAAGTGAGAACCATATTACGTGAACGAGGACAAATGGTCTATTTGGTCCAAATAAAAAAACTTACAATTTCGAAAACACATTCGTCCACAATTTTGTAAAAAGGGTCATAAATATGTAAATTTGGTTTAGATTTCATAATTACAAAACATGGACATTTATTACAAAAATTTTAACCAAATATCCTTATGTTTGTAAAAAAATATTTAAAAAAACCACGGTATAGAAAACTGGTGGGTACTTTAGAATTTTCCCTACTACAAATATCAGTTCCCTGAAATATGAATAATTTCCTACATCGAAACAATGTCTAATGCCTCTTTCGAATTAATTTACTAGGATGCGTGAGCATAACTTGTATTTATGATAGCTAACTAAACTCATACATTAAGTCAACCTCTTAAGATCGCCTCGGCAAAAAATTAATGAATACATAAATCGTTTACTCGTTCAATATCATCAAACAAATAAGTCGGATGATCAAGAGATTGTTAACTTTCACCATATGTGTTCATTTGTTTGATGTAATTAATTGAACAAGTAAACGATTTTTGTTTTCATTAAGTTTTCTTTGAGATGATCTTGAGAGGTTGGCTTAATGTATGAACGGTTTGAACATTAATTTACATATTGTTTTGGCCACGATCCTCAGCGCGCGGAGCAGAGGTTTCTAGCGAACAAAGAGAAATGGGGAGTGTTGCGGGCGTGCCACCTCGCGGATGAGGAAAGAATAGTAGGGGTGCGCTTGACTTTTTGATCAGGCGAAGGGGGTTACAGGTGCCACCTCAGACGAGGATTTACGAGCACAAGCGATCGATACTCACGGCGGCGCGAGCAGAGCAACTATAGGGAGTTCAGAGAGAAGCGGGGATGTAGAGTCTGGAGGGCTCTGGAGAAGAAACCTTGGCGGCGGCGCTTAGGGTTAGGGTTTCGAGGAGCTCGAAGAGTAACTAGTTTCAGTTTGTATTGTGTTTTTGTATATTGTTTGAGAGAGAGTTGTCCTGAGACGTTTGTCTATTTTTGTTTGAGTGTATTAAGAGTTGTCCTTTTCTGTATACCTTCAACCCTTTTATATAGTGGTTTGACTTGAAACCCTAATAGCACAAGGGCACTGTTCCGTCCATGCGAACCAACCATCTTGTGACACATGTCCAGTTCGCACACTCCATTCCGCGCCGCCAACTGTAGAGTCCTATGCGGACTGAAATCCATCCCGCGGGCTGTCACAGGAGGCTATCTCGCGTGCTATTGAAGCTCGCTTTCAATTCACGGGCTATTGCAGCTCGCGAGCCTTAAAAGGGCTTTTTATATTAAAAGGGCCACAGAGATTGGCCCAAAGCATGTCAAAGACTTGTAAAAGTCTTCAACGTTTGTCGTGGTGCGCGTGGACTCCGCATGTGTCTTCCTCGCGAAGTCTTCTACGCGAGCCAGTTCGCCAGCTCGCCTCGCCTACGCGGAGAGTCAATCTCGCCTCGCCTACGCGGAGTGTTGAATAGTAATTCCGCACGAAGCCTACGCGGAGTGTTGAATAGTAATTTCGCGCGCGAGCTAAGTGTTCCACGCGAACTGCGTAGTCTGCCTATGTCCATTCCGCATGCGAGCTAAGTGAAGTCCAGTTCGCATGCAGTTCGTTCCGCGTGAAGTCTAACTCGGCTCGCGTGATCTCACTTGCGGGCCGACATTTGTAAACTTAGAGAACTTTGGGCTCGCCGGTATGACATGGACCAAGAATGTAATTAATATTCACATAGACATTTACTGTCCAGTAAAATATTAATCTAGGCGTAAACATTGCCCCCTAGCCTCGAAGTTATGAAATGTCGAGAATGACTGAAGAGGTTTATGTTCATGTTACTCCAAAGCCAATAGTATTGGCTCGGGTCATACAAAATGAGTGTGAGTAGACAAGCCTGTGAATAGGCCTTGAAACTCAAGCACCCAGTAAGGCATTGGAGCGAAGCTGCTGCACGGCTCACCTAGGCACCTTGGACTTGAACTTCAAATGCATTCGCCTGCCTTTTGCTTGCATTCGCCTGTCCCTAGCCCGTATTCGCCTGCTCAACTTGAATGTAGCTCGCATGGATGTATCTTGAGCAGACGCATGTGACTTGAGTAGATTCCAAAAAATAGCCCTTCGCGAGTTCTTGGCGATGGCGGACCAACATGGAAAGAAAATGGCTATGTACTTCGCTGCCCCCCAGTGCGAACCAGTGAGAGACAAACAAAAGAGTCGGCGAACGGCCGTATAAAGCTGAAAAATTTTAAGAGGCCATGCACTTCGCTGCCCCCCAGTGCGAACCAATGAGAAGCACACAAATAAGTCAGCGAACGGTCACGTGAAGATGGCGAACCAACCTTGGAGATTTGGAGGCCACATGGATTGGCCTAAATAATGACTAGACACTTGAAGAAGGTCCAAAGTCTGAAATAACTGGAACACATCTACCCAATGTGCCCCCCAGTTTTGATGTCTGTTCGCCGATGCTTGAGACGAAATGAAGGACATCAAAACTTTAGCATGCCCCCCAGGGACAGAGTTGTGGTACCGATGCCCCCCAGTGCGGAAAGCAGGCTACGAGGTCATGAAAACACATTGAAAATGCATATTGCAAATCCGCGCGTATCCTGACCTGTCTGCATTCGAACTGCCATAACTCTCTTCAGGAATGGCGAAATGACAAACCGTAAAATCCTCTGGAAATTAAACATCCAGGGCTTTCTTTTGATATAAGGCGCGTCGGCTAATGCTTCCTGGATCATTCCAATAAAGTCCGCGAAGTGGACTGTTTGGTAATGGCTGTTGCAACTTTCAGAATTGCAAACTAGTTGTATTGCCTTGCTGACTTGACTTCGCTGGCAGTAACTCGAAGGCATGCGGAATGCCTGTTGTTGTCAAGCCTCAGGGATAGGCTCCGATGTAAAGTTCAAGCCTGTCAGAAGCAAGAACATTGTCTTGCATTTCAGAAAGACCAGAGATCTCTTTTTGGGTTTTTTGCTATTTGATTTTTTTGTATTTTCTTTTTTCAATGCGAGAAAGAAAGAAACTGAAAGCAAACAGGAGTAAAAACTGAAGGAAAGCTAAGAACAAAGAACGAAGGGTATCATAGTTTGATTAGGTACCCTTTGTTAGGCCACGGGGGAGGCCACCAATGCTTTACTCCAAGTCTCGACGTCGTCATGGTTCCAAAATGAGACTGTCGCTGTTGAGAATTTCCAAGTGTTGGGCAATTCTTCGCATCAACAAATTGAAAATTTGAGCAAGGTAGTTCGTAGGGTACGTCTCGCTGCCCCCCACGCATCCTTTTCTTTTGGCAGAGCAAGATCTTCAACTGCATTCTCGTGGATCGTATGATATTGAGACTTGCCTTGTTGCCAACTATTAGGTCATAATGCATGGTCTTATCAGGAAAAGCCATGCATTGGTCAAGGAAGAGAACCACTTGCTGGTCTCTTTTCACCATAACAAGAGTGTCACTGGGATTGAACTCTTGTGGAGTATGACTATGCGACAGACGTACCAACATATAGTCTTCGTCGTATTCATCATAAGTTGGCTCTGTGTCACATGCAGAACCAACAAAGGTCGGTGGCTCGACCTTCTTTGCAAATATAGGCATCTATGGGACATGTACGTACTTCGCCCATAAACCAAAGTCCCCTTTAGGCCTCTGAACTTGCATGCAGAGACTCCAAGTATATTGCAATGTGAAACCACAGATTGGCCTAGGGATACCGCCACGCCATATATAGTTAAGCTTAATATGACCATGGTTTGGCGAAGCGGACTGAGGCATCTTGCTGGTGAATATAAGATGGGTGAGCCGACTCATTAGGAGAAGCGGACTTTGCCAGCCTTGATGCCCCGCGTGTTCAGGCTGAAAAAGAAACTCAAGAGGCTCTGGTCCAGCTTCATTTCGCTTGTCAGGACTTGATAAAGAAAGCAGGCGAGCTCCGCCTTGCCCCCCATGCGGCTGACCTGTGTCCACATATACATCTCACATAGGAAAGCTGGCTCTTGAGTCACCTTTCATGCGAACTTGCGGTTCACCACCAGCGTTTGACTCGCTCTCTTTCTCTAAGGTGGACTATTTTGTCCTACCTTCAAACTTATCTTCCTGGGGAACAACGTCGGCTTTTGAGATAAGGTCATTATCCGAAGTTCCGCCAGTCTCAACCTCAGGCTCCTTGTCATTGATTGACAAAGTAGCTTCTCCCTTGGACGTAGGTCCGTCCAAAGAAAAATCTTCACCATTCGTAGGCTTTATATTCTGGCGTTGTAAAGCCTTTTCATATCCTTCAGCAGCCGCTCGCGTATCCAGTTGCTTGCGGAAGGTTGCCCACAGTTCGTCAGATCTGCACCACTCCACTTTCGCAGCTTCATTTCGCTTGTCTTGACTTGGGGCAACGTCTTGATCACGTCTAGTAATTGGACAAAGCTTGAGTTGATCATGCCCTTGATCATGGTGGTTAACTAAAGAAGGCAGACGAGCTCTGCCTTGCCCCTCATGCAGCTGACCCGTGTCCACGTATACATCTCGCATGAGGAAACTGGCTACTCGGAAGTTGTGGGTCGCCATCATGCAAAGTTGTGGTTTGCCATCATTGTGCAAACCGATTTCTTCTTCATAGATGGACTGTTCTGTCCTATCTTCAGGCTTCTTTTCCTGAGGAACACCGTGAAATTTCAAGATGGGATTATCATTTATAATCTCGCCGGCCTCTACCTCAGGTCCTTCATCATCGATTGACGAAGTGGTTCCTTCTTTGGACGTGGGTCTGTCCAAAGGAAGATCTTCACCATTAGATTGGCTGCTAGGCAGTTCAATCTTTTTGTGCAAGACGTTCGTGGTTTGCCCCGACTCTTGTTGGGTTTGTTGGAGAGACCCCTCAAACATGTCCTTGTTTTCCATGAATTTGCCTTCTAAGTGGCCAGAGTCCTCGCTGAGCACGGTGAGTTTGTCATGGGTAGCCCATTTGAGGGCTCTATTTGTTTTGACCTGTTCAAAAAAGCCGTCGACCTTACCAGCAAGGTCAGCGAGGCTTTGTTGAGTGGCGGAGCTTTGGTTTGTCAAACCTTGGATCTGCCCCGTGAGTTGTGCGAACATCTGGAAGACTTGCTCCATAAACGGAGCAGAGTCTGTGTCTTGGGTCGGCTGAGAGCCTACCATGGCGGTCTCGCTTCCCTATGGTGAATCGCTTGTACTCCCTGTCCCACTGGGCGTGCCAATGTTTTGGCCACGATCCTCAGCGCGCGGAGCAGAGGTTTCTAGCGAACAAAGAGAAAGGGGGAGTGTTGCGGGCGTGCCACCTCGAGGACGAGGAAAGAATAGTAGGGGTGCGCTTGACTTCTTGATCAGGCGAAGGGGGTTACAGGTGCCACCTCAGACGAGGATTTACGAGCACAAGCGATCGATACTCACGGCGGCGCGAGCAGAGCAACTATAGGGAGTTCAGAGAGAAGCGGGGATGTAGAGTCCGGAGGGCTCTGGAGAAGAAACCTAGGCGGCGGCGCTTAGGGTTAGGGTTTCGAGGAGCTCGAAGAGTAACTGGTTTCAGTTTGTATTGTGTTTTTGTATATTGTTTGAGAGAGAGAGTCGTCCTGAGACGTTTGTCTATTTTTGTTTGAGTGTATTGAGAGTTGTCTTTTTCTGTATACCTTCAACCCCTTTATATAGTGGTTCGACTTGAAACCCTAATAGCACAAGGGCACTGTTCCGTCCATGCGAACCAACCATCTTGTGACACATGTCCAGTTCGCACACTCCATTTCGTGCCGCCAACTGTAGAGTCCTATGCGGACTGAAATCCATCCTGCGGGCTGTCACAGGAGGCTATCTCGCGTGCTACTGAAGCTCGCTTTCAATTCACGGGCTATTGCAGCTCGCGAGCCTTAAAAGGGCTTTTTATATTAAAAGGGCCACAGGGATTGGCCCGAAGCATGTCAAAGACTTGTAAAAGTCTTCAACGTTTGTCGTGGTGCGCGCGGACTCCGCATGTGTCTTCCTCGCGAAGTCTTCTACGCGAGCCAGTTCGCCAGCTCGCCTACGCGGAGTGTTGAATAGTAATTCCGCGCTAAGCCTACGCGGAGTGTTGAATAGTAATTCCGCGCGAAGTCATTCCGCGCGCGAGCTAAGTGTTCCACGCGAACTGCGTAGTCCGCCTATGTCCATTCCGCGTGCGAGATAAGTGAAGTCCAGTTCGCATGCAGTTCGTTCCGCGTGAAGTCTAACTCGGCTCGCGTGATCTCACTGGCGGGCCGACATTTGTAAACTTAGAGAACTTTGGGCTCGCCGGTATGACATGGACCAAGAATGTAATTAATATTCATATAGATATTTACTGTCCAGTAAAATATTAATCTAGGCGTAAACACATACCCCAACATATGCAAATATGATAAAGTTTGGACGCAGGCATCCAAACTAATTTGGATACAAGTATTTTTCTTTGTGTAACACTTCTTTCTTAGATTGTCATTTTAATCATCTTAGGTTGAGTTAGTAATGCCTCCCACTTAGAGTTATAATGCCCCTTTTGACAATTACAATCATATATTTTTTGGAAGAGAACTTTCATTAATAACCGAATAAATTGCACCACATTGGAATGATCGAGTCACGTGCTATTGTTTAAAGTGTAGACCTAGTAGTCCAGTCCATATCCTAGCAGGTCCAGTGCATATCTTAGCAAGTCCCGTCTATATCCTAACGCTACTAGTGACTTCATCAGGTTGGACAACAAGTCAAAAGTATTGCAATTTTTGCTTTTATGTAACCGTCTCTAGATTACATATGGGGTTCTTCTCTATTTTTCACAGTAGAACGAAACGATGGTATTGAGAATAAAGTAAATGGCCAAATGGGCATCTGATGGTACTGTCGAAAGGCCTCAGCAATCTTCATTTGGACTGGTTACTAGCACAATACATGAAAAAAAAAAAAAAAAAAGTTCATGATGCATCAAGTTCGATAGTACGTCAAACTTGTGACAAACTTGGTCACTCTGCCTACACATGTCATCCGAGGAATCCTCAACCTTAGAATATAGCCTCAAATACTTCCGTTAATTCTCTTATGTCCTCTCAAACATGTCAAAAACTTGGTACAAGGTATTAGTTTGCTTCTCCGATCCATCACCATCTTCTACAACACCTAAAGCGTTGTCTGCTTCAATTTGCACACAACTGGAGCCACCTTCCATTGCTACTCAATCAAGTTTATGTCTTGCCTTGCTAAATAAAAATGTTTAACAGTCAAGAGTTATCACTTCAATGAAGGTACCACACGAATGGGAAACAATTCATGCTATTAAAAATTGTAAAGATTGTAAGAAAGCTTCTATTTGTGGTGATCACGTCTTCGGATTCCTCCGGGTTGATATAATGTTTCCGAAAGAACTCTCTACTGCAAACTAGTTCTTGGCTCCCCAAACACTAGTTTGCAGGGGGGATGAATGTCAGGACCTACCCCGGATTTCCCCTCAAAATCCGGGATAAAAAACAATACCAAAGTGTATAACCGTAAAAATAACCTAAGGACTGGGGTGTGACAATGAATGTACCACACGAATGGGAAACAATTCATGCTATTAAAGATCATGATGAAATGCCAGATTTGAATTATTTCATGTTGTTGAACAATCATCTTACAGATTGTAAGAAAGCTTCTATTTGTGCTGATCACGTCCTCGGATTCCTCCGGGTTGATATAATGTTTCCGAAATAACTCTCTACTGCAAACTAGTTCTTGGCTCCCCAAACACTAGTTTGCAGGGGGATGAAGGTACCACACGAATGGGAAACAATTCATACTATTAAAGATCATGATGAAATGCCGGATTTGAATTATTTCATGTTGTTAAACAATCATCTTACATATTATAAGAAAGCTTCTATTTGTGGCGATCACGTCCTCGGATTCCTCCGGATCGATATAATGTTTCCGATAGAACTCTCTACTGCAAACTAGTTCTTGGCTCCCCAAACACTAGTTTGAATGGGGGGGGGGGTGTGTGTGTTAACTGTCACACTCAAGTCCTTAAGTTATTTTACTGTTATTTACTTTGGAATTATTTTAGTCTTTTACTGTATTAAGTAACCGTTTACTGTTAAGGACCTTAAAGTTGACTTTTTTTTCCGTTTGGAATTTGGGAAAACTTTCTTCATAAAAGTTGTAGAGGACGTGATTATGAGTTCATAGACATGCCACGCGTTAAAATCGGAATTAGCATGGAAAAGTTATCAATTAAATGGTAAAGTTCTGAGTTGGTAAAAAGGGGTAAAAATTTGTAGTGGGTATATTTTGTTGGGTATAAGTGATGTACCGGGTAGGGGGAAACGGCCCGAGCCCATTCCTTTCTCTCTTTTCTTTTTCTTTCTCTTCCTTCTTCCTTTCCCCGAGCTCCCCGAGCCTTCTCTCGCCGGAAACTCCAGCCACCAGCTGCCGCCGTCCAGCCAGCAACCGGCCGCCGCTCCAGCCCAGTTCGGACCCCCGCCACCTCCTCTCTCTCCCAGGCCTAGTGTCAGAGCCGGTAGTGCCGCCGGAGAGGAGAAAAACCTGCTGGAACACCGACTGTCTCTTCGCCGGAGCTCCGTCCTCCGACCATCATAGGCCGAGATTTTTGGCTCAACTTGTAGCCCTCATCAAGGTGAGTAATCCCTCAAAAGGAATCGGTCTAATTCGATCTGGTTAGGGTGAAATGTATAATTGAAGTTCTAGGGATTTTATTGATGTTTTGGTTTGATTACCCTAGTTAGCCCTAGAATTAGACTAAGTGCTAGTTATGGAAGTTGCTGGGGATGATGAGAGGATCATTCTGTTAAAATTTGGTAGCCATTGGAGGTCGCCGGAATCCAGCTGCCGGCCGCCGGCACCGCCCCTTAGGGGCTGTTTTTCATGTTTTTAAGATGGTATTAAGGAGAGAAGTTTAATTAAGTATAGTTTGGAATTTTTGGAAGAGTTTTGTTAATGTTGGGGATTTTTCCATGATTAAGGATTTTGGAGGTGATTAGAATAGAATATCGGTAGTTTGGTTAGCCGGTTTTAAAATGCTTATAAGGTTAATTTTTGGTTATCGGTGATGGTGGTGAATTTTGAGTTATAATGGATTAAAGATGGAGAAAATGGGCAAGGAAGAAATTGATTTTAGACCCTTAATTTTATGGAATTATTTGTTGAAGTTTTAAAGTTTATGGGAATTAATATTAATTATTGTTCAGACCGTGAGGATGATCATTTGGAGGAAGCCTCAGGTCATCGGCAGACCTAGCCGAGCACTGTGAGTGGACATTTGATTTAAACGTCATGCATGCACTAAAATTATTTAATTTCAAATGCATATTTGAAATTTAGTATTTCCTTGGGATTAATGAGTTCCATTTATTTATTTGGGAACTCTCTTGCTCATTTTACTTGACATGTGGGACATGTCAATTGATCTTTTATATTTGGTATTATAGTACACCCTAAAAGGGTTGATTGATATTGACTATTGCTAGCTAACATTATTTAGCGGTCCTCATCATATGTGAGTTGAGCTCTTAGCGTGGGACGCTATTATAGTCTTACCAGCGGTCCTCATCATATGAGAGTTGAGCGCTTAGCGTGAGACGCTATTATCGCCTGGGAGGCAACCGATCGGTTTATATAAATATATATTATTGTTAGCTAGCCATTATTATCGGTCCTCATCATATGTGAGTAGAGCGCCTAGCGTGGGACGTTATTACAGCCTGGGAGGCTCATCGTTATGGTGAAACGTTTTCCCTATTTGTTTTGAATTATTGAGAACCAATGGGATTGGTTCATTATTTTTGGTCTACAATTAATTTCGGGAAGATTTCCAAGAGTGGCATGCATAAATATTTTTCTCAATAGAAAATATGGAAAAAACATAAATTTTGATTTCAAGGCTTTATCACTACGTCAATATTTTTATTATGTATTTTTGTCCACTCACTCTAACGTTTTAAATGCTTCTCCCCTGGGTCTTTCGTTTTTAAATGCCCAGTCTACAGAGTTCGGTTCGGCGAGGATATGAGGCGTGTCACAAATCTCCACCTCATCCAGTTTTCCCATATAGGTTACTAGTTTAACCTATTATGTTTCTTTTCTCTCATTTTTCCTAGTAGATGCTCTGATAATATGAGATGTTTTAAGTGTGTTAAGAGCTGATGAAAAAGATCCATTTGTTTATGTTTAATTGAGAGATTATATTTATGGATATTGTTTGGGAATTATTTTAAGTTGGGTTTGCTGACTTTTCTCTTAGTTAGGGTTACCCATTATCAAGAGAGGATTCGCAAATATTTTTGGTAGATTTTCCCTTCAGATGGGTCCTGCAGGATTTATTCCGGATTTCAAAAGGAAAATTCGAGTAGGTCCTACATTAACAGTTTAGGCTTAGTCCATATCCTAGCTAGCAGGTCGATACAGTCCATATCTTAGCAGGTCTAGTCCATATCATGGCCTATAACTACTGGTGACTTGGAGAACAAGTCACTAATATTGCAAAATTTGCTTTATGTAACCGTCTCTAGAATATATAGGGGTTCCTCTCTTTTTCACAGTAGAATGAAATGATATTCTGACACAAAATCTATTCTCACCTTGCTCTTTGTTTCTTCGTCTACAATCTCTAGTTGTGGTTTTAATTTTCGCCTGTTTCTTTACCTTCAAGCTCTTATTATGAAGACCTTGTTGATTATTAGCATCTAAACCACAACATACATTCTTACAACAATATCAGTGGATACGGGACCGTCACAAATAGCAACATCGATCCATGAGCAAAAAATGATCGAACCCAAAACCAAGTTTTATGTCCGAAATCACATGCTACAATGGAAGATACATATATAATCTTAGGTACCTTCAATAAATCGAGCCAAGGTACGAACTTACAATGCACCAACAATAAATCGAGCCAAGGTACCTTCTTTAATACCGTGTCCAAATACCGTTAGACCACATGCAAATGAATTACATCCTCATGTTGAAAACCATATATTGCACCGAAATTAAAATCCATAAACCCCAACACTTACCTAACACGTGTTATAGGCATATGGTTATTATGTCACATAAGTAAATTATCTATGTATCGAGTAACCGATACTAGTGTATGTTGGTGCCAAGAGAACCTTTGAACCTAGCTAACATGGTGGATATCTAGGTCTACAACGCTGGATTCTCATTATCTTTGATCACTTTTCACTTTTGTGGTATTATATTCGCACTTTTTTCTTCCTTCTATTTAGGCACTTATGATGAGAGCTAATGATGAAGTGAACTCAAGGAGGTAGTTTGTAAATAAAATTGAGTTTTAATAATAAAAAAGATAGATGAGATGTGTGAATAAAAGAATAAGGTGTGCAAATAGCTTCATCAATCTATATAGCAACTTTATGAATCGAAATAATATTCAGAAAAATGACATAAAAAACAATGAAACAAATCCTACATCGGCCTATAATGTTTCCTCCCCGTTCGAGTTTGAGACCTCTTATGCAGTCCCCGAAGTTGTTCTTCCCACACTTCCTTGCTGAACATGGATCTATTCACCTGATCCATATATGATTCATCCACTCCCCACCCTACCGATGAGATCCCCAAACCCAACTGGTAATCGTAAATTTGACGTGAAACCGGGTCTGAAAGTGTTTCATATGCCTTTTGAAGCTCGATGAATCGTCTGGTTGACTCCTCTTTTGCAGAGGGAGGGACAACATCAGGGTGAAGCTGAAGGGCCATGTTTCTGTATGCTTTCTTTATCTCATGCAAGCCAACCTTATTGTTTTTCTCAGAACCAAGTGAAAGCAAATCGTAAAAGTTGCTGGCCTTGTTCTTTTTGTGCATGGCTAACCCATCATGAGATCTGCAAGAAATATAGGCTTTCTGGTTCGATGGCATTGAAACCATCTTCTCTAGCTTAGGATTGGTGATTTGGAAGGAGATTTCCATGTTCATTTGCGTCTGTGAAGGAAGAAAGAAGGAAGGAGAGACTGTGATATGTATGTGGAAGAGTTGACAGCCAATGCTTGGAATTTATATATGAAGCAAAACGATATAATATTTAGGGCAACACTTCGATTAACTTTTCTTAATTGTGACCTTTGAATAAAGATTTTGGAATTAAGTCTATGTCATTGCCTTTGAGTGGTGGTTTCCTCGCAGTTGTTGGCTGTACTGCATTTGATTGATTGACCATATATATCGTATCGATAATGTTTATAGTATTAAGTTTGGTTTT
Organism: Fragaria iinumae; assembly: GCA_009720345.1. Lineage (NCBI taxonomy): Eukaryota > Viridiplantae > Streptophyta > Magnoliopsida > Rosales > Rosaceae > Fragaria > Fragaria iinumae. The sequence continues at coordinate 13,821,209 of CM019117.1, read as the reverse complement.
GTTAAGCGGAAGCGGCCGAGGTTTATAGTATTAAGTTTGGTTTTGTTAAGCGGCCGAGGGGCTTCACGGGTCCTACACACACGGGTCCAATAATGCCCCTTTACTTTAGCCACCCGGAGGAGAAACGTGTATGACGTTTGACACAAAAGGCCTCGACATTAGTATGTGTGGTACCATTCCTTATAACTCAATGATGACTCTTTACGTTTCTGATGTGAGATTCAAAATGACTCCTATCTAAGCCACATTTTTTCAACACCTGACGTGATTTGAGTCATCTCCAACCGTCTCTGATACCACTTGTTACGCGGAAGCGACCCACGGGCCCCACACGTCACACACACACGGGGCCACTTTAACCACCCTGTGGAGAAACGGGTATTGAAGTTTTACACAAAAGACATCGACATTAGTGTGTGTGGTATCATTCCTTATAACCGAATGATGACTTTTTCACGTTTTTGATGTGAGATTTCAAATGGCTCCTATCTAAGTTATACTTTTCCAATATATAATCCAATTCACAATACACCTAAAACCTATTTACTTTATAGATCAAGATCAGGGATGGTAATGCAACTTGTATCTATCATGATCATGCATGTTTATCATTTCCGTTCAATGTCATCGAATACTAACACATTTACACTTAGTTTAATTCGCCGTGATTAATAAGTTGACACTAATATAATGTATTTCCAAATCGTATCATGTTTTCGTACGTCGTCGACCTACATAAATTTCTTTTATTTAGAAATAATATCTTTGAATTCTAAACTGACCTTACTATATAGTATATATTCATCATACGTATTTGAGGAAAGTGATCAATGTATTTTATGAGTTCGTGTGAAATACTGCTGGTTAATTCGAGTGATTTGGTGTCAAACTCACCTTAGCACAACACACGGCACGAACATTGTTGAGAATAACGATGACTCTAGCAAGCTTGAATGTAATTAGCAGTTCTTTAGTTTGAACAGGAATGAGATTAGCTTCCCACCATTAACGACTAATTAAGCAGTCTCTTCCTACAAGACAACACAAAAAACAGATTTACCAAAGATTTAAATATTTGAAAAACAAACTACGAAATCATTTGGGTCCAACGACCGATTCATTTCATTGTTTATAGCTGTCTGCTTCTTTTTCTTCTTCTTCTTCTTCTTCTTCTTCTTCTTCTTCTTCTTCCTTTTCCGGTTGCTTGCTGAGTTGGTCAATCAAGTAGCTGAAATTATCTGGGCGTGCATATACCTAGCATTTCTGAAACCAACAAAATCTAACCATCATAAACAACGTCAGTTATATTCAAATCCGTAGCCAAGTCGACCAATTAAGATATATTTTGCTGGAATTGGAATCTTGCAGGAGTTTTTCATTGTTTATAGAAACGTGTTTCTCTCTGCCGGCCGCCTTCTCAATGTAGCTATTTACCTGTTGTTGTTAATCTTTGATTATTACCAAAACCAATTACTGTTTGCCAGGAAACTTCAACTGATGGCAGCTGGGGTTTAATTTAAATCAAGAGGTGGTCAGTCTCCGAACTAAACAAATCAAGAAGATAAGAGCATAAGCAATAAGATAATGTGCCCTTGAATATCAAGTTGTTGCGTAGGCTTAATTTGCACAATTAGCTCTTCAAGTTCAAGTTTGATACACTTGGGAAGTACGTACGCACTCCACTAATTCGATCTTTAAGTAATCTCAGCAAATCCAGCGACTAATTTTGATCTGTCAGTTGTTTGATACATCTGGCCGAGCAAACGATTTTTGTTAATTTACAATTGATTTTTTTGCAGATGTGATCTCTATTGGTTAATTCAACTTTTGAACACTTAAAATTATGACGTACATGTCACTACTAGAAAAAGGTTCTAAGGTGACGAAATATTTTTAATTCGTCACTTAAGAGAACTTTTTAGTGACGAAACCGGTTTCGTCACCTCAACGACAATTTTCGTCATCTAAGTAAGGTAACGATTATTTCGTCACTTTAGAGCTAACTTAGGTGACGAAAATATATTTCATTATCTCAGTGATAGGGTAGGTGACGAAATATATTTTCGTCACCTAAGTGCTCAAAACTTAGGTGACGAAAAAATGTTTTTGTCACCTACCCTACAACTTACATGACGAAATATATTTTCATCACCTAAGTTTTGAACACTTAGGTGACGAAAATATATTTCGTCATGTAAGTTGTAGGGTAGGTGACGAAACATTTTTTCGTCACGTAACAGATTACTGTGGTCACCTACCCTATCACTAAGATATTTACTACTGCTTAGTCATGTAATTTGGTTAGTGTTGATTTCAACTAGTTGATGTTATTGTGATTGATGCGTGTTGTATGATTATCCTGGCATTGCTTCACTTTTATCATTTGTCTTGTTACCAAACCAAGGTTGCATCTTTTGAATTCAACCATTAAACTCCAATCAATATGAAACGTATTTTATTTTAACTCTCTGTGTCGATGATACTGACCCTTCTATTGCGATAATATGAATGATTCTGTGTTGCTCTAGTATGGTTTGTCTCATCCAAGTTGATTTTCTCTTTTTTGTTTTTTCGCAGCACCTCCCCCTAAAACCAAGACATGGGTGGTGAAAGGTTTAAAAACGGAGGATATAGTAAAGAGGACTAGACAAAAGATTAAAGTAACTTGGGATGATTTCTCAAACGGTCCGAAGAGTAAAGAGTTAAGCAGCATGTTGACACACGATGTTAGCCACATTATACGGGACGGAATTTCCATGGTGGCTCCAACTTGGGGTGAGACTACCGATGATGAGCAGAAGAAGCTGCCCACTAAACTCTTTGTAAGGAATTTTTCTACTGTTCATATGTTCACTCAATGTTTAATTAGTTGTAGAATTATGAGATAAATAATGTTGTTCATTTTTTAACAGATCTTTTATGAGTTTGATGTTGATAATAAGCTCATGTGGAAGTGGTTGGACGACAAAGCTAAAAATGTTTACAAAAACTGGAAATGTACTATAAATACAATTAGGAAGGAAAACCCGGGGAAGATCTCAGAAGAGTTTGAACACCGGCTGGACGAGTGGAACTGCCTCCTCAAACACTTCGAGTCTGATGGATTCACGATATATTACTTTCATTTTATAACTAACTGTGTTGCTACTGAAAGTTTGTTGGTTTAATCAAAAGTTTGTTGGTTTATTCAAAAAGTTTGTTGGTTTAATCAAAAGGATTAGTTTCTCCCTTATTGTATTCAGTGTTCATTTTGTGTACTTATACATGTATGTGTAGCTGGCTATTGCTAGTTGGTGCCTTGTTTTGCCTTTGTTGTTCTGACCATTTGCTTTTTGGAAAACTAGTTTCTTGGTCCTTTTTTTTCTTTGCCATATTTGAAATCGGTAAAAAAAATAAAATTGATGTCAAGGACTCAATTGAAGATACTTTGTGGCTATTGCATGTCTATTTCTGATGCTGACTGAAATATTTCTGAAACAAAATGTAGGAGGCTATAGTTTCTTGAGTTCTTGATTAATTAGTATCACACCAGCAGTATGAATGTGATGGTCTAAACGAATTAAGGCTTTAGTTTTTTCTTTGTTGTACAAGGTAGATTAAGGTACACGTATATTACTTGCATTTTCTCTAGGTACAAGTATATATATTACACTGATTACTACATCAGTTTCTCTAGGTACAAGTGTATATATATATATATATATATATATTACTTGCATTACTATAACAGTTTCTCTGGGTACAAGTATATATCTGGGTTTTGCATTACTACTGTTCATTTGGTCAGTTTTGTGTTTGTGGTTTTTGATGATTAAGCTTGATGTACCTAATTGAACAACAACATATGCAATATAAGAACAATAACCAAAGTGTTAATATGATGAAATTACAGAGAAGATCGGCTGCAAAAAAGTGTAACAGGGACAAGAAGACATTGCTGTTTTGGCCACGATCCTCAGCGCGCGGAGCAGAGGTTTCTAGCAGACAAAGAGATGGGGGGAGTTGCGGGAGTGCCACCTCGCGGACGAGGAAAGAGGTTGATGGGGGTGCGCTTGACTTCTTGATCAGGCAAATGGGGGTTACAGGTGCCACCTCGGAGGAGGATTTACGAGCACAAGCGAATCGATACTCACGACGGCGCGAGCAGAGCAACTATAGGGAGTTCAGAGAGAAGCGGGGATGCAGAGTCCGGAGAGCTCTGGAGAAGAAACCTAGGCGGCGGCGCTTAGGGTTATGGTTTCAAGGAAGGCTCGAAGGGTAACTGGGTTTCAGTTGTATTGTGTTTGTTGTTTGTATTGATTTGAGAGTTGTGTTAGAGCTTTCTGTTAGGGTTCGAGCCCCCTTATATAGTAGTTCGACTTGCGGCATAATAAGAGTATAATTAGAATCCAAGTCGGACTTTGAAACCCTATTCGCACAAGGACACTGCTCCGTCCATGCGAACCAACCATCTTGTGACACATGTCCAGTTCGCACACTTCATTCTGCATAGGGCTTTGTTTCCGTGCTACCAACTGTAGACTCCTATGCGAACTGGAATTAGGAGCATCCTCATCTCGCGGGCTGCTACAGGGTGCTATCTCGCGTGCTTCTGTAGCTCGCGTCCATTTCGCGGGCTATTGCAGCTCGCTAGCCTTAAAAGGGCTTTTTATATTTAATGGGCCACAGGGGTTGGCCCGAAGCATGTCAAAGACTTGTAAAAGTCTTCAACGTTTGTCGTGGTGCGCGCGAACTCCGCATGTTGCTTCCTCGCGAAGTCTTCTACGCGAGCCAGTTCGCCAGCTCGCCTCGCCTCGCGAAGAGTCCATCTCGCCTCGCCTACGCGGACTGGCAAATAGTAATTCCGCGTGCGAGCTAAGTGTTCCACGCGAACTGCGTAGTCCGCCTATGTCCATTCCGCGCGAAGGCTAAGTGAAGTCTAGTTCGCCTCAAGCTAAGTGAAGTCTAACTTGGCTCGCGTGCATTCATTGCCTACGCGGACTATCACTTGTAAACTTAGAGAAACTCCACCTCGCCGGTATGACATGATCCAAGAAATAATTAATATTTACATAGACATTTACTGTCCAGTAAAATATTAATTTAGGCGTAAACAATTGCACCACCACACCGGGGCGAGGCCTTTCATCTACAATGCGAAGGAATTGAAGGACAAGGGTGAAAACCTCTATTTTATTAAAAGTTACTCACAGACGTATGACTCAGCTCACAACCTGAAAGAAGCTGAAAATGAAGTAAGTGGTTTACATCCTGCCTTTGCATTACTTCCTACCTCTGGACTCCTGCCTTTGCATCATATAATATAGGATAAAATATTGTATCACATTACTGATTGGAATTGTATCACTCCTGCCTCTGCAAACTAATTCACATAATGTAGGATAGAATATTGTATCACATTACTAATTCATATAATGTAATTCATATATTGTATCACATTACTAATTCATATTGTATCACTGCTGTCTTTGCAAACTAATTCATATAATGTAGGATAGAATATTGTATCACATTACTTCCTGCCTTTTTTTTCTTGGTCTCTTTGCTGGAAGTCAACAATATTGTGAATTAGTTTTTTTTTTTTGCATGATATTAACTAGTTATCTTGCAATATGCACTATGCAGTACTGCATGAGTAACTTGTAATATATAATAATGTATGTCATAAGCAAAAACCACAATAAAGAACAAATACAGAACCAGTGACTTCTCAAAAAAAAATTGTGGCAGTTAATGTCATGCATAGTGCATCTCAAACTAAGTTTTTTGATACCTTGATATATGTAGGTTGATTAACATGTGGTGGTAATCAATATAGATGGGTTAATAATGCTAGATGAGAGCCTATGATTAATGACTTTCAGCAATATAGATATTACTGCCCTCAAAACTCTATTCTCCATATTAATTGTTTTTGTAAAACATATACTTCTTTTGTTAGGCTAAACTGATGAAGAAGGTTGATGAGATCCGTGGCAATGTGAGGAAGGAATACCCTGGCATTTTGGAAGAAGATATTGATCTTCATTTTGACCAACAAACTCAGGCGATCGTGTTTGAAAAAGCATTTGGACATAGAAACATGAACGAGATCCGGGGTATGTGACTAGTAGGCAGTTATGGTTTGAGTCAAGGGCCCGATAGGAGCTGCACTTCACGTTCCCAACGAGCTGCGCTTGTGGATATTGCTGTGAAGGAAGCCTGAAAGGCCAAGGAGGAAGCCCGAAAAGCCAATGAGGAAGCCTGAAAAGCCATGGAAGAGAACATACAAATTATGGCACGTCTTCAACAATGTGAGCAGTTTCTCTTCACCAAATTCGGTGTATGCCAGCTGGCAGTCCCACCCCAGGAGCAACCCAATGATGATGATCATGATGATGGAGGCATTGATTCAATTGACATTGCTTCGTAATCACTAGTTTATTTTCTAGTATATATTTTGTATGAACAAGTCTATATTTTCAAGTACTACTCTTGAGTTTGTATATGAACTTGATTATATATATATATATATATATATATATATATATATATATATATATATTTGCTACTGCCCAGGTGCTTTGGCATTGGGTTTTTGAAATATTGAGTCTTTTTTTTATAATTTATTTATGTTAATATTAAATGTGATATTAATAATTTTTAATGATCAAATTTAATAAAAATAAATAGCACTAAGGTGACGAAAGTTTAACTTTCGTGGCCTTAGCCGGATGAAAGAATTGTCAGCAAACTGACCGGTTTCGTAGTGTTAGTGTTTTGGTAACGAAGGATTTCGTCACAATAGATCATAGACCACGAATTATATTTCGTTACTTTAGTACCATGGTGACGAAACATTTTTCATCACCTAACCAGAGTTGCGACGAAATTGTTTTCGTCAGCTAAGTAACCAGGCGACAAAACATTTTTCGTCACCTAATCATATTTGCAACGAAATAATTTTCGTCAGCTAAGTAACCTAGCGACAAAATAATTTTCGTCATCTAAGTAACTTGGCGACGAAATACATATTTTCGTCACCTAAGTTCTCTCACCACCGCATTTAGGTGACGAACCTTAGATGACGAAAATTTCGTCGTTTCAATTCTTACATGACGACATAAACTCTTAGGTGACGAAATATTTTCGTCATCTAAAAACTTTTTTCTAGTAGTGCGTACATACTAGTTTAGACGCAAGTATTTTTTTTTTCTTTCATAAACAATACATGCACAATTACAAATACACACGAAGTGACGAAGAGTTCAATGTTTGGGTCAAGAATGATTTATATGACACATTATTGACGCATTATTTTGTTGTTTGGTAGCTAATTAAAGAGAGAAAATGAAAAATGATTTAGAAGAGTTAGAGGCTATGTATAGGCTTGAATTTGTACGAAACCAACGAAATGATACATGATAAGGCATAGTATTGTAACATATATATGTTGATGGCACCATTGATCATAGGTCAACTTAACATATAGAATTGGATATCATATCTTAAGTAGATTCGGGACCTAATATCGATTCAATGGATCAAACCAACGTGCAAAGATGTACATTTATTTGTTTATCAATCTGTTTGTTTAACTTTATGTATTTTGGCATTGTCATGAACCTTTATATCTGTCGAGTACTATAGAGAATGTACGTCCAACCGATAGGCCGCAACCATGCACTGGTGCACGGATAAGACTTGAAGAGATTCTGATAACATCAAATAGTTCTGTATTGGGTCTAAGATTATCCATCAAAAATGGATTTGTTTGTTTACTGGGTGCATATATATAAAACCATAACATTAATCCACAAGACAGTCCAAGACCACTCGAACATGTTCTTGTTTTCTTTTTTTTATTTTCCTTTCTTCATATATAATTCACCTTATTGCTGGGAAAGGACTTTGAATTAACATGAAAGCATGTACGTGTGCTTGTGTGTAACGCCGGGGCCGGTGTGACATTAACAGAATCGTAATATGACATATAACTTGAGTGGTGAAAGTTCCAAATTAATCTGCTCTTAATAACTAAGAACCCCCCAAAGACGTCTGCTTCGCAATTGGCTCAACTGAAAAATCCACTTTCCCATATCCAATTCTCACAGACAAACTTCTTCTTCATCCAATTTTTATCAGCAACTCCCCAATCTTTCTAATCATATAAAAATTTCCCCAAAATATCTGCACTGCTCATGTCCTTAATTGCCATTGGCAATTTGGCATGGCTTTCTGTCCTTACCTTGGCTTGTCCAACCTTAATGTTATTATAAAGGTTTTTGTAAGCATGGGTTGGTTATGGTACCCAAATGTATCACATACCCTAATTTATCACTACCTGAAGAAAAAAAAATTATAATTTATTTGAAACAAATTGACAACAGTAACAACGAATTTACAATATTTGTTTTACACATTTACATGTAATTAAATCAAGTTACCACATCAACAATAATTTGTTCACAAACTTGTAAAAAGTCAAAAATTGAGTAATTACCCTTAATAGAACAAAATTACGTAAGTTATGACTCAATTTACTACATTGACAACAATTTTTTTGTAATAAGTACCTAATAAAATTCTCCAGTCACGTGTGATAAATAGCAAAGTTGGAATCAATATCTCTTGTGGAGCCGCCTCTGATGTAACCAAATTGGCAAGACAGTAACATCTGGAAAACAATCTTTTCAAGAACATTTGGAAAACATTGTGGCTAGAATTCTCCAAGCTAGCCAAAAGGTAAATTGACAGAAGATGAAAACAAATTATGTACTTCTACAGGGATGTGTATATACCATACTTGCGTGCAAAGCATTCACATGCATTAGATCATATATGGAGACAGGAGACGCCTACACCTTTCATTTGAAAAGAACCAGAGCCTTCCAGGACTAGCTAGCTATAGGTTTCCTGAAATATTTTGAGGTCGAGAACTTGCTGTGGTCGAAAAGATAACCTAGCTTATTGATCAATCGCTGTGGCTTGTCAAAACCGAAAGGATTAAGAACTTCAACTGAATTTGCATTGCTTAATTAGACAAATTTATCTTACGAAACTTATTTACCTAAAGATTTTGTGTGTTCTGTAAAAATTACTACAGGAAACTAATTAGTTAAGAGAGGTCTCTCGCTCGTTAGGCAAATTAGGGGAAGTGAACTTGTTCAATAGTAATCGTCAAGTGAACGTTAAGAACTACTTGAGCCGTTTGCCCAGAATTGGCTAGTTTCCAAGAGATGCTTCTCACAGCACCATTTTCAAAACATGCATGTTCACAGCACCATTTTCATGAATCCATATATAGTTGCCATCACTATACTTATCCAGATTCATGCCCAGAAAAACTCATGGGGTCTGCATAAGTGTATGCTTTCCAGATTCTGCACTATGAAAGCATCTTTCTTATCTTTTCTGTCTTCGTTTTCTTCTGTTGAAAATTTTTGTATGCACGACGTCTATTTACACGACGCAATCTTAACCGTTCATAACAATTCATATGTTTGACCACCATGTTTTTATATTATTTTCTCTAATCCTGGCTATCTATTCTATCCATGTATGTGATGCTCTCTTCTTCTGTCCTTGTTGTAAAACGTTGTAAAACAAACAAGCTATATAGCAAATCACATATAGGTGTGGATAATAATTGAACCATGCAAGCAAAAGAAAACACGACCTCGATCACGGGATTCAACTTCACCAAAGGTATTGGAGAACTGTCCAGAACATGCACTAAAAAGCACAAACAAACTTCCCCAGTTTTCCAATTCGACAGTATAATCACTACAAGATTCCAAACCCCTTTTCTGAAAAGTTTTGCCCAAGGACTCAAAGACCCACCACCTTCTTGACAGGTCTAAACACATTATTGGTGTATCTGTGTTCTTCATGCTAAGTTCAAACCTGCCATTGAACCTGAGCCTCACAATTATTGTTTGCATGCATCTCACATATTTGTACTGGGAATCTTTAGTATATATCATGCATGTAGATGAATCATGAATTCGATCATCTTCCCTCCGCTGTCTTATCTCCACAGAGCATCTCTCTCTCTCATTTATTGATACAATTTGACGTACTAAATTGCTGAGTGATAACTTGATCAATAACATTACACTGGAGATTTCGGATTGTAATATTTTTTAGTCTTGTTTTAAATCTCAGATTCATATATGCAAGTAGAACTTCACAAGAAAACATTTATTAAAGTTTAATGCTAAATCGATCACTATACAATACTATAGCAACAAATTCATCATGAATTTGCCCATATATGGTGCAAATGCTTTAATACGATGATGTGACTCGTCCATGGTGAAGTAAGATAAGTCCATGAGCTTCTTCTCCTAGATCGGAATATGGTCATAGGATAACAACATTGTTTGTCAATTTTAAGTGAGTTCAGATAAAGATTCCTCTGGGGGAACATTCTCTACCCACGTATCTGATCTATGACCCATATTAGCAAGGGTATTGGCAACAAAGTTAGCTTCTCTGAATACATATGAGAAACAAATTGACTCAAATGAGTTACTCAAACATTTGATAGCACGTCAGAGTTTGAGAAGTCTCCAAAGGGGGTGAGAAACACCATTAACTACATCGATAATTAGTTCGGAATCCCCTCCTACTTCAATCTTCGTGAGGCCTCTCTCCTTTGAACATATAAGGCTGTTCCAGAACGCCAGGTTTAAGTTTAGAAAACAGTAGACATAAGAAGAGGCGCACACTCCTCCATAAACGCTCCCTCTCTCGGATTGAGACACGGTATCGAGGTCGATCGTCACAGTTTTCGACCGGGAGAGGGAGAGGGAGTGAGGGACTCTCTCTCTCTCTGAATCTGTGATTGAGTTTTTGGTAGACGCATTCTAGTTTCCTAAGCGTGTAGGCTCTTCGATAAGAAGGGTCTAGAAGATGATGAGACATGTTTAAACCCCAACACATGCAGCTTTTCAGGCCACAAAGAAATTTCCATATTAAAACAACCAAAATGGAAAGAAAATTGAAGAGCTAAGCTAGCCAATAAGTTTTGATGATGTTGATACAGATAATAACAGCACTGTAATGACCTATCGTGTCCCAAAGGGACATTACTTTAATTTGATGTAGATGTAAATCCTGCATTCATCGGTATATATCGTAATCAATTAGGAAGAAAGCTCAACACAAAATGTGGACCAGATCATATGACAAAAACGCCGCAAGCTAGAGACGTATTGTATTTGATAGAATTAACAAGAATAAGTGGGTTGTAGTATGATAAGTTATGATATATAGTAAGTTGTTATTGGTAGGTTATTTAAACAAAATGAATTAGCTTTTGAGGAAACAATGTGATCTCGATAACAAAACAAAAAACAAAATCGACGCCATGAAAGCTAGGTTACAACTTACAAGTTCGTATGTATGTAGTTTACATTCATGGGATACGTGGAATGTGGATAACAATAATAGCTAAAATAAATAAAATTAGCACATAAAGGTTTTTCCAGAAGTGTGGAAACCCAAAAGATGAAGAACTACGGTGTAGCAGCACCGCGTGGCAATGAAGAAAGCATTTCCATGGAGTTCTCGGCGGAGGAAGACCACTCGATGTGCGCATGGATCGAGCCATGCATGGTGCAGAGCATATGACCACAAATCCATTTCGTGGCCGTGAGAGGATTCAGATATGGAGCCAGGGAGTCTTAGTCGACCTTTGATCTGTACCTATCACCATGACAAAGACAATACTACTGCTCTAATTATATGGCCTTCATTTCCCTTCTTCACTTCCTTTTCATTGAGTCTAGTCACTTCACTTCATTTCCTTTAGTGCCTTTCATCTCTAGAATTATTGAATCGCATCCTTTACCAAATCATTCTACCATATACTTTCGCTTTAAAGTATGTAACCTTTTGGACCTTTTGGAGCTTTTAGAAATGAAGTGTGAGATTAGTAACAATACATGCTAGTGATGCTGCAAAGAGTGGTAAACGTTTTCTACACATGTTTTTCTTTTGTAAATCTTGTAATTTAGACTTCTAGATCGAAATTTAGGGTCTAGAATTTCTATTATTGGATAACTAACAATTGTTTAAATTCAGAGAAGTGAATCTTTGCATGTGTTTCATTAAGTACAAGATCTTGGTACGTATATTGGAATGATTTTGGTCCCGTACAAGGAGAATCGAAAACTTGTAAGCTCTACACGATAGCATCTTAACTTAAATTGTGAGTTAAGATACCATCTTATTGTGAGTTAAGATACCATCTTTAGGCTTTTGCCTATTTTTACTAAATTGCATCATTACCAAAAAAAATAAAAAATGAAATTGCTAGTGTCTCCGATCAACTCTTATATAATTAAATTATGGGTAAGGCTAGGGTGTGTTAATACATGTGATGTATTAACTTTGTCCTCAAGTTGTAGAATGAGTCCTCAAAATAGTAATTTTAATTCTCAAAAAGTCAAAGTTGTAATATGAGTCGTTAAAGTTGTAAAAAAAAATTAGTTACAACATTAGTCTCCATTTGTCCTTAAAGTGGTAATTGAGTCTTCAAAGTAGTAATATTAGTCCTCAAAGTTGTAACATGAGTATATAAAGTTGTAAAAAAAAATTAGTTACAACATTAGTCCTCATTTGTCCTTAAAGTGATAATTGAGACATTGAGTCCTTAAAGTTGTATTAGTCCTCAAAGTTGTAACAACTTTTTTTTAATCACTTTGCGGACTCAATTACCACTTTCAACACATATTTTACTACTTTAAGGACACATGATTACTAATGTTGTAACTAGAAAATTTTACAACTTTTAGGATTCATATTACAACTTCGAGGACTAATGTTATTAGTTTGATGACTCAATTTACAAAGTTGATGTATCACATCATTCGCATGCATTAACATATTATAAAATTTTCTTTAAATTATAACTAGAAAATTTTACAACTTTAAGGATTCATATTACAACTTCGAGGACTAATGTTACTAGTTTGATGACTTAATTTACAAAGTTGATGTATCACATCATTCGCATGCATTAACATGTTATAAAATTTTCTTTAAATTATAGGATGAAATGATAACAATGTAATACGATAACACAATAATACAATGTCTTTTTTTTTTTTTTTAAATGAGACTAGTGCGGCTGCCCTCAAGCCTTGATTAATGAAATTATAGAATACATGAGAGGACATAGAGCTTAAACCCCATATTACAATAAGCATAATGAGAACATCCTAAAACAATACCAAGCTAGATCTCCCACAGAGTCTATGTATTATAACAAGCACAAATTAAGAGTGCATTAATGACTACTCAATTTGTTTTGACATAGCGGTGATATATCAGGAAGATAACTCTATAACGAATAAGCATAATTACAAATTGCACAGCTTTACCACTATATTGCCACTTGAAATTCAATCTGGCAACATCAATTTTATCTTATCGTTAGGAGGATGCGTCCATTTGATCAAGCAAACAGCTCACCTCCTTGTTATGACAGAGTTTGCATACTGGGACCAAGAGATTAATGTTGACTTTAACAATATTATATGACTTGTAGGTTAAGTAATTGATTAAATCTAATCTAATTATTTCGATTTGTATAAGGAATGTAATATTGTAATATGTAGATAATATTACATATATTCTCTATTCCTTAAGGAATCCATAATTATGTTTTATATTTTGGTATAATCTCATATCTTTAGTAAGTCTTATAGGATACAACTAGGACTATTTAATTCTTCTCCAAAAAAAAAAACTAGGACTATTTAATGAGCAAGGTATTCGGTTTTCAGCCCATGTGTTTTTCCTAAGATGTCTTGTCTTGTAGTATGAGAAATTTTACCGAGTAGGTTTTGGTTTTCTACTGATGAATAGTGTTCTAATAAGGAAATGATATCCTTATTGATGATGGTGTACCAGTGTTCCTTGTTGATAACAGAGAAGTAGGAGGTTGCCTACCACTAATAAGATTAGAATTCCTATTGGTGAAGAAAGCTGATATCCTTATGGCTATATATATAAGGAGGGGTTCTGCTTTTGGTGTTGTATCGCATAGACAAACAACAAAGTGTATATTATTCTCAGTTAAAGGGTGAGAGAGGGCAGAGAGGAGAGAGACAGGAAGTGAAGAGATAACCCTTGTTTTCTTATTCTTTATGGTGTAACCATAATTAATATAGTAGAAGAGTGTTCTGCTAGTTGGACGTAGACAAAAGTTTTGCTGAACCACCTTAAATTTGTGCTCTTTGTGTTCTTTTATTAGTAGTTGTTTCTCTTGGCTTGCTATGCTTGTTTGGCTAGTTCGACACACTCATTGACCGAGTTACTCAAGGTCACCACGAAAGTCTCCTAATTTTCTGGCAAAGTACCTAGCAACAACAATGCTAGCATCTCATTGTCAATCTTCATACCCGTTTTCGCCTATTGATTGGTCACATTCTGAAAATTATTCAAGTGTACAACAACACTCACGTCCTCATTGAACTTCATGTTAACTATCTCTTTGATAAGGAATGCTTTCTTCACAACGGTCTTCTTCTCAAAGAGGGATTCCAATTTCTTCTAGAGTTCTTCTGCATCAGTTTCTTTCGACACATAGTGAAAGACGAAATTATCCACCCATAGTCTTATAGTGCCAATGGATTTCCGATGCAACTTTCGCCGGCCACTTGTTATCTGTCATATCGCCAGGCTTGCTAGCCACACCTTAAATATGTGTTCTTTTGTCTGTGGTTGTTTCTTTTGTCTTTTCTCTTGGCTTGCTGTACTTATTTGGGTATTTCGACACACTTATTGACCGAATTCACAACAGTGGTATCAAGAGCTTAGTTCGTCTGGGATCCAAGATTTGGTTCAGCAGGTTCGGTGTTGTCAGGATGAGTGAAGCAAAAAACACAATGATCAAACTCACCCACACGAATTAGGTGACATGGAAGTCAAGAATGAAGGATATCCCTTATTGTCAGGATATGTATGAGCCTAATGAAGGTGTGGCTGGCAAGCCCGGGGATATGACTGATGACAAGTGGCGAAAGTTACACGAGAAAGCCATTGACACGATATATAACACAATGGGTGGATAATTGCATCTTTCACCATGCGTCGAAAGAAGCTGATGCGGAAGAACACTAGAAGAAATTGGAATCCCTCTTTAAGAAGAAGACCGCTGCGAAGAAAGCATTCCTTATTAAAGAGATAGTCAACATGAAGTTCAATGAGGATCCGAGTGTTGCTGTATACTTGAATAATTTTTAGAATATGACCAATCAGTTGGCAACAATGGGTATGAAGATTGACAATGAGATGCTAGCATTATTGGTTCTAGGGAGTTTTCCGGAAAGTTGGGAGATTTTTGTGGTGACCTTGAATAATTATGCGACTTGATGCCCTACAAATGAAATTTGACCTACCGGCCTTCCATCAATGCCATTACCCAGGCAAGGAGCGCCACCCTACCCTAGCCTAGATCCAAGCAAAGCCACTCGAACATGTTCAAAGCAGGGTGACTGTATCAAAAGCCTACAGAAACCAGCGAAGCCTACACACTGTCGTCATCGCCTATAAACCTCCGATCACGCCACCCCAACTCTAAACCACCCCCACGTTGTCTGCCCTCCAATTCCACTTGCATGCCGCAACGCCAAAGTCCCTAGACAATATGGTTTGCGCCATCATCCCCCCATAACCTCTTCTTTGACTGGACCTCTTATGACCAGACACTTAGTCCTTTTTGTCTCAGTCCACGACGACGCCGTGAGGCGCGCCGTCGAAAAGGTACACTTTGTGTTTTTTTTTTTTCCGCTAGGGTTTTTTCTCCCTAGTAACACTCCTTGATGGGTGTATTATCTTGATACTATATGTTGTATATTGTTAATAATACGATATTGTAACAATGTATTTTGATGAGGTAAAAAAAATGGTAGCAACACAAATGAGAAGTTCATAATTCATGTATAATGGTTTGAACAAAAATTTAATATGACACATATTTTCTTGAAAATTAAAATGAGGGATTTGCAAACCCATTATCCATCTCTTTTGAATGTTCATTTACAGTTCCAACTCCAAAGGGCAAAGCAAGATAATTAATTTTTTTTTTTTGAGAATGTGGATAATTAATATTCAAAATTTAAAATGTCATCACACTTTTAATTTTTAAATTCTAGCCTTCTCTACTTCACCTAAAGAAACCATTTTCAAGCACCTTCCTCCACCCTAGATTATAAAACAGAGTTTTCCATTTCTGTCACAAAAATGTTTCCATTTTTATGCGAAAATAAATTAAAAAAAACAAAAGCCACCTGAACAAGTTTACAAATTCACCCTTGCCACCACCAGCTAAGTGTCACTCAAAAAAAGCCACGTATTCATCTCATTAAGGTTGGTATTAAAACCCACGGGTATGGGTACCCGTGGGTAAATATTCTTTTGGGTATTAAATTCTGGGTATGGGTATTGTGTATGGGTATCTTTTCTGGGTAATGGGTAATTGAAAAATACCTATGGGTATTTTTTCTGGGTATGGGTAATACTCATGGGTACCCATAATTTACCCAATTCCAAAGTCAACCATAAACCCATAAACATTTTCGACCAAAAAAAAAAAACGTAGAACCACGCCGCCTCTGCTTCTCCTGGGGTCGACGCCGACCTTGCCTTCCACGTCGTCGCCGCCCTCCAAATAAACCTCGTTGCCGACTGGAACGTCGCCATCCCCCTCATCTCTCCTCTCTCCTCTCGTCTCCCCCGATAGCCCCGCCGACGCCAAACCTCGGGAAGACTCCCGCCTCCACCACCAGAAGCTCCAGAAACCCGATCTGCCACGTCATCATGCCGCCGAGGCCGAGAAATCGTCTTCGTTAGCTTCGGCGGCGTCGGCGGTGTTTAAGAAGTGACAGCACCCGGCGGCACCCTTCTGCTACGAGCCTGCTCCGGCGGTGCGTCCATTTGTTCTCGTCCTTTTGTTATGCCCAGAAATCCGACCCAAACCCAGATGAAGATATGGGAAATTCGATTTTTTTTTTTTTATAATAAAATACAAAATGGGTAATGGGTGGGTAAGGGTTTTACCCATTTAAAAATAGGTGGGTAATTACCCAAACCCAGAACATAGTATAACGGGTATCACCCACTGGGTATTTACCCATAAACTAATTTGGGTGGGTATAAACCCACGGGTTTTACCCATTGGGTAGGAATGCCAACCCTCTCATGCCCAACGACCCCAAACCGAACGGACCCATTTCCACCGTGTCACACCCACGCTTCTCACCGCGCGTCGCTGACAGTTCTTTCACGAGTCACCACCGTTTTCTAGCACCTTCCTCCACTGTGGATCCAACTGGGGCTCGTCAGATCCCGCCGCGTGTAAGTAACCGGTTGCAGCGGCTAACCCTTCTCACGTGCCAACCTCTACATTTTAATTTTCCATTAAATCTTTATCTGGGTTTCTAGGTTTTTTGCATGGTCAGGCTTCTCTAAACCCAAAAGGCCAATAATATAGGGGCACTTAGGGCCACGAGGTCACGCCACGTGTAGCTGCTGCGGCGTCTCCACCCCTATAAATACGTCGCCCTTGAGCTAAGGTGAAGGAGCAGATTGAGATTGAGAGGCAGTAGTAGCATTCCCAGAGAGAGAGAGAGCGAGATTTTCATTTTTCCGGCGAAAACAAACCAGAAAAGAAGATGTTCATTGAGAGCTTTAAGGTCGAGTCCCCTAACGTAGAGTACACTGAGAATGAGATTCATTCTGTGTACACCTACGAGACCACTGAGCTTGTTCATGAGAACAGGAAGGGTACTTATCAGTGGATTGTTAAGCCCAAGTCTGTGAAATACGAATTCAAGACTGATGTGCATGTCCCCAAATTAGGGTTTGTATTTGCACTCAGTTCATGAATTTTTTTTTTCGTTTCTTTCTTTGACGAAATCGAAATTATTAGTTGTGTAATTTTTGTTTGTGATTAACAGGGTAATGCTTGTGGGATGGGGTGGAAACAATGGCTCAACCCTCACTGCTGGTGTGATTGCTAACAGAGAGTGAGTATCGATTTCGTCATCTTCCACCTGGATTTGATTTCATTGGTTGTTTTAATTTTTTTGAATATCGTTCAGGGTTTCAGCTTCAGCTGAGTTGTTTGTCTCTATGTGAATATTTAATTAAGTCCAAGATATGGGTTATGTGAATTTTCAGAGGAATCTCTTGGGCAACCAAGGACAAGGTGCAACAGGCCAATTACTTTGGCTCACTCACACAAGCCTCGTCGATTCGTGTGGGGTCTTTCAATGGGGAAGAGATTTATGCTCCATTCAAGAGCCTTCTTCCCATGGTAATAATCATCATTAAATTTATAACCTACTTGCCTAGCTGAGTTAATAAAATAGTTAATTGATAATTGAATGAAATTGGTTATGCAGGTGAACCCTGATGACATTGTGTTTGGGGGTTGGGACATCAGTGACATGAACTTAGCTGATGCTATGGCCAGGGCTAGAGTCCTGGACATTGATCTGCAAAAGCAGCTCAGGCCTTACATGGAGTCGATGATCCCACTCCCTGGAATCTATGACCCTGATTTCATTGCTGCTAATCAAGGTTCGCGTGCAAACAACATGATCAAGGGTACTAAGCAGGAACAAGTTCAACAGATCATCAAAGACATTAGGTACTAAAGAGTCTAAATCATTGCTAATCACTTTAAAGAAACAGTTTAATCATATACAAGTTAGTACAACCCCCGTAGTGTTAATAAGTGGAAGTTTTTTATGAAAGGTACTTGCTTTGTTCTAATATATGGTTTACTTTTTGTGGTGAATTAGAGAGTTCAAGGAGAAAAACAAAGTGGACAAGGTGGTCGTGCTTTGGACTGCCAACACTGAGAGGTACAGTAGTGTGATTGAGGGGCTAAACGACACCGTTGAGAACCTTTTGGGTTCAGTGGAGAAGAATGAAGCTGAGATATCCCCTTCCACCTTGTATGCCATAGCTTGTGTGATGGAAAATGTCCCTTTCATCAATGGAAGCCCACAAAACACATTTGTCCCAGGTCGGCCAGCTAGCCAGCGAGTTACCCTTGTGATCTTTTGATAGCCTTTCATACAAAAATTAAAAATTCTACTATAATTTGATTGCTAATGATTTTTTGGGTGCAGGGCTCATTGATTTGGCTATTAGGAGGAACACTTTGATCGGTGGGGATGACTTTAAGAGTGGTCAGACCAAAATGAAATCTGTTCTGGTTGATTTCCTAGTTGGAGCTGGTATCAAGCCAACATCAATTGTGAGCTACAACCATCTTGGAAACAATGATGGTATGAACCTTTCAGCTCCGCAAACCTTCAGGTCCAAGGAAATTTCGAAGAGCAATGTTGTGGATGATATGGTGTCGAGCAATGGCATCCTCTTCGAGCCTGGTGAGCACCCTGATCACGTTGTGGTGATCAAGTATGTGCCCTATGTGGCTGATAGCAAGAGAGCTATGGATGAGTACACATCTGAGATATTCTTGGGTGGGAGGAACACCATTGTGATGCACAACACCTGTGAGGACTCCCTCTTGGCTGCTCCTATCATTCTGGATTTGGTTCTGCTTGCTGAGCTGAGCACTCGTATCCAGCTCAAATCTGAAGCTGAGGTATGATCGATACTCAAGAGTCAATGATTTACATATTACATTGTTCCCAACTTTGTATCAAATTCATAACAATACTGACCTAAATTTTATGACTCTTTATGTTACAGGCAAAGTTCCACTCTTTCCACCCTGTGGCTACTATTCTAAGTTACCTCACCAAGGCACCTCTTGTAAGTCCACTATTTATTCTCTTCCCACTTGCTGATATGAGTGATTTTAATGGTTTATATATATATATATATAGGACCTTCGATTAAGAGATCCCTTATTTTGGTTTATATGAGGGATGGGGGATTACACAAATTTTTCGATTATATTTTTGAATCTCCACCGTTCAGTTTGTTGGTCCTTATATATAGATCAATTCTGCAAATTTTCAGCCAATTTAGTGATTTTGTGATCGAAAAGTTGATGTAATCCCTCATCCTTTATATATGTCAAAAAAAGAGATCCCGAAAGGCCCTGATATATATATATATATATATATATATATATATATATATACACACACACACACACACACATCTCAGTAGCTCTCTGTGACTATGTTCTTGAAATTTAGTGTTATTTAGAGGAATCCATAAATGAAAGGGGAAAATTAATCCAGGATAGGGGGACTAGTTGATGTGATATTCAATTCTCCTAATGAATGAAACCATAATATAGCCGCTTCACATGAGTGAGGACAGGGGGTGGATCTATTGACATTGTCATGAAAATCATGAATGAATGATTAATAACCATTTTGTATAGAAATAACATGTGACCAAAACATGTAGAAATATGCCCATATTAATAGGGGTGGTGTGTTGTTGAAAACAGGTTCCACCAGGTACACCAGTGGTGAATGCACTCTCAAAGCAGAGGGCAATGCTTGAGAACATACTCAGAGCTTGTGTTGGCTTGGCTCCAGAGAACAACATGATCTTGGAGTACAAATGAAGCAACCTAGCTAGCTAGCTAGAGATATTCAAAGATGATTCAAGTGATTCAAATTGTTCAAGAATTATCACTCTCTCTCTCTCTCTCTCTCTCTCTCTCTCTCTCTCTCTCTCTCTCTCTCTCTCTCTCTCTTATTTAGTGTGGTGTTCACAGATGGTGTGAGTAGTCTTTTAATTTTCTATCTGGAGAAGGTTCCCATCGCATGTGTGCAGTGCAGTTGCTTCTAGCTCATTCAGAAGCAAAGCAACTCTTTTGTAATGGAAATATAATGGATAATATTGGACAGTTTAATTTTGTGCCCAATCTGGCACCTTCATTTTAAATCCCTTCCACAGTTACTACATATATATTCAAGCTGCAAATTTACCCAGGTTGAATTATTAGAGGTGCTGAAAACAATTTGGTTGGGGATAACTAGCTAATAGCATAACTCAAGTGCATTGTCTTCATTTATATGAAGCCAAAACTCAGAAACATTCAGGTAGCCATAGTTATTTAGACTCATAAATAGTTGAATGAACATAAAGATGTTACAGGAGCTCCAATGGTCCCATGTTTCTCCACTGGTTTCCAAATACGTGGGGAGCTCTTAATGTTCAGGACCAGAACTTGATTCCCTGATAGCCCAATTTACTGGTCCACAGTAACTCATGGAGCATAATTCATGAGGTGATAAGTCCAGGTCCCATGAGTCTTTTATCTTTTAGCTTGATCATGTAAATGTGTAGGGTTTTCCTGGGTCTCTTTCCAAGAGGTTCAAGCAGCCATGGAGGGGACCTATATCGATGAAGATAGCACTGTGCTTTGCAACTGTGGTAAGAGCGCTGGTCCCTAGGGTTCACAGGTTCTGCTGCCATATATTTTCTTCATGGAATCCTACACTCTGTTATAATACTCCATGTGAAGGCTGTTCGAGGGGTCATGTTATTGCTTGGAAAGCTTGCCATGATATTTTCCCCAATAGTTTGAAGCTCACAAAGAAAGAAGTTCAGCTGTCTAATATGCCTTTAGTGTGGGTCATTCTATTTGTTCTGATACTTTCTTGTACTGTGTGGTTACTCTTGTGTTGATTAGCTAGATATAGTTTTTCACAAGGCTGATTCACTGATTGTTTTATTTTGGGCCAGTTGAAAAGCTTGGATACCCTCCTATGATACAAGTCATGAAGCAGTTGAAGAATATCTCCTTCCACATCTTCTGGATGGAATGCTAGTGTGACCATTGTATGAAGACATTATGATCTGAACTTGCTTCATGATCGATTAACCTAGAGAAAATTAGATAAAAACCTAAAATACTAGATCTCTTTTAAGATAAATCCATACATATTTTTCTTTTATTTTACACCAATTCCACATAAACAAACATACCATATAGAGCAAATGTCTATAATTATTAATAGTTTTCTTCATTTTTCGGTTTCTCTAATTTGCTCTTTAGACAGTAGAAAACTAAATTTGATATATTTCTCAATTTTGGATTTA
The DNA here is from genome assembly GCA_009720345.1 of Fragaria iinumae. Lineage (NCBI taxonomy): Eukaryota > Viridiplantae > Streptophyta > Magnoliopsida > Rosales > Rosaceae > Fragaria > Fragaria iinumae. The sequence continues at coordinate 13,799,168 of CM019117.1, read as the reverse complement.
ACTTTGTCATAATCAATTACATTCTTTAATTTATTACCTTGTTATTACTAACTTGAGTTTATACACACACACACACACACATAAGTATGTCATTTGTAATAGGATGATACTTTTCATTCCTAAGCTCACATTTGGTGTCTCTCTACATAGTCGAAAAATGTATAATTGTAAGGTACACGTTCTTGTTCTTTGATTAATTTTCTTTTTTTTAAGTATATTATTGTATCATTTCCCATCTTAATCGAGAGAACATTTTACTCTCTACTATTTACGTTTTTAATGTACCTATTAAGTAGGGCATGATATGATAATATACCTAAAAAGAAGAAACCCAAAATTGGGTTTAGGGTATAGGGTTAAGGTATAGGGTTTAGGGTATAGGGTGTAGGGTATAGGTTCAAGGTTTAGGGTTTAGGGTATAGGGTATAGGGTGTAGGGTGTAGGGTCTAGGGTCTAGGGTGTAGGGTGTAGGGTTTAGGGTTTAGGGTATAGGGTTTAGATCATATATCTTATTCATATTATATTTTACCTTATGTATAGATTAGAAAATGAGTTCCTTTAATCTAGATTTTTTTCATAAAAATAAAGAAAACTACATGATTCTTGCAAATTGATTGAAAAATCTTAGTGTTAGAAGAAAAACTCATAATCAAGGTATTTAAGACAACATCAATTAAACTTATTTATTATATTAATATGTTATAGTTGAATGGTGTAAAATTTAAAAAAAATAGGACATAATATTTATCATAATTGATACATTTTAGATGTCTATCAGATAGAAATATTATGTGAGTTTTATTTAAAACCACTCTTCAAAATTGGGTGTATATAAAAATTCCCCATTAACCTAATTCATCCATGCAAGACAATTTTATTGCAAATAAATCAGCCCACTGGATATGGCATTTGTTTTTCGGCTATGATGCATTTGTTTTTCGGCTCTACCTATCTCCACGGGTTTCCTAATGGAACTCAAACCTTGTTCCGTTGTTCCCAAGAGTTTGATGAATCTGTTGAGCAATGATAATTTTCTTTAAAGAAACAATGCATTTGCATATTCTTGTACGAAGAACAAAATGGAAACTAATTAATGGTCCTCTATAATTCAAACAAGATAGCTCGATTATACTGTTTACAAGTTGATAGACAAGAGATGGCTGCTATTAACTGGCATACGCACCCAACTGATATTGATAAGAGCATTTTCTTTAAATGTTTGCCCAATACATATTCATAAGAGCATAACTATACAATAAGTCGTTACAAATTACAAATTTTTTATTTTTTTTAGATACACACATACTTCATAAACCTTAACCCAAAATTTATCATATTCGATATTTCTATAAAGTCTGAAGAATACACTAGCATTCAACTGAATATGAGGTGAACTGTATATATATATATATATATAGCCCTTCTCAGCTGCGGACGTTCGCACCAATGGTTTTGGTGCGGATTTTCATTTTTGCACCACTTTTCGATCGAATTTCCTCATCTCCACCGTCTAGTATCTAGATAATATTGTGTAGATCATCGCTGCAAAATTTCAGCCAATTTGGTAATCGTTAATGCCTTCAAAATGGCGTCTTTCTGTTACAAATATGAACGGTTTATGTTTGACAGAATTCAGTCCGTCTATTGGTTTTTCGAGTTTGAGGGCCTTAACGATTACAAAATTGGCTGAAATTTTACAGAGATGATCTACACAATATAATCTAGATACTAGAACGTGAAGATGAGGTAATTCGATCGAAAAGTGGTGCAAAAATGAAAATCCACACTAAAACCATTGGTGCGGACGTCCGCAGCTGAGAAAAATCCTATATATATATACCGCTTTGAAATTAAAGTCTCATGCTCCTCATTTCTCTAACTTTTAAGTCACATTTTCACATCTCCAACGTTGTTAGGACCCACCCCGAATTTCACCCTGAAACCCGAGGTAAATCCTGCGGGGTCCACCTCTAAGGAAATTTTATCGAAAATTCGGCATAATCTACCTTGAAAATGGACAACCCTTACCTAAAAAATCCAACTTACACTTCTATAACCAAACAAACCAGCATCAACACCTGGAGCCTTCCTGCTCGCCAAGATCATCACATCTCCCAATATAACAATTACTCAACTAAAATAATCTTACAACCAACAACAGACAATTAATAATTTACTACTAGACTTTCAAAACATATCTAAAGTTGAACGAAAAACAATGAATAAAGAATAAGCGGAAACAACCTTTAACTATGCCTCGACTCCATGTACACTCGACCTCATTTAAACTTATTCTGCATACTGGACATTTAAAACCAAAGGGCCCAGGGAAAAGTAATTTAAAAACGTTAGAGTAAGTGGACAAATATAAATTAAATAATTTAACAAATACATAATTTATATATTTTCCCACATTTCAACTTTTAAAACTTAACAGCATGCAACTTTGATAATCCAAATAAGTTTAAATCTAGAATATCATAAAACTAGACAAACCAGCCCCGCTGGTTTAATCAAATATAGAAATCTCGTAAAAAGAGATAAACCAGCCCCGCTGGTTAATCAATTATATAACTGAGAAAAATAAAATAAGGGGAAGAGTTATCACCATGTAAAAGGAGCCTCTCAGGCTCGAGTCGGTGCCTCCCAGGTTATAATAGCGTCCCACGCTAAACGCTCTACTCACCTATAGTGATGACCGCTAATAATGGCTAGCTAACAAATAAATATAAATACCGATCGGATGCCTCCCAGGCTATAATAACGTCTCACGCTAAGCGCTCTACTCACCTATGGTGAGGACCGCTAATAATGATTAGCTAGCAATAATCAATATAAGCGACTCAATATTATGGTGACTAAAAACATACGAAATCACTTAAATCCATTAAACTTCCCCAAGATCATACGAATGGTACGGTTCCCAACCGTACTTGAAAATCATCATAAGAAATTATGTTAAAACTCAATGACGTGTCTCACACGTCAAAATATTCTCAAAACCATAATATAAGTGAGATTTAATTAACAAGTAAAAATCATAATTAATATCTCAATCCAAAATACTCGCTAAAACATTCTCAATGTCAAGATCGATATTTCATCAATAATTTCGAAAATTATAATAGTGAACTACCGAAAATCCCATTTTCGGAAATCTTTTATAAATCTCAAAGTCCACTATTGAAACCATTATAATGAAATCCGGAATTTATAAAGAATATCCAAACTCAAATACCAAATTAGTAATCCGAGCTCAAATCCATAAATCATGACCCATAATTAATCAATGCTTCAAACTCAAATTCTTTCCAAGATCATTTCATAAGCCGAAATTATAATATAAGCTCGGAAAATAAAATAATAAATTATAAAATCTTGCATGCATATTTATTTAAAATAAAAATGTCCACTCACAGTATACGGCTATGCCTGCGGCGCGACACGGGCTGCCACCTACTTAGACTTGTAGAGGATGCTGCAAGCTTCAAATCGATACCAAGCATGCCACCTAACTCGGCCGGACGGCGGCCGAGGAGAGAGACGCGGGAGAGAGGGAAAAGTAATTTCTGATTTCTACCTTACCTCTTCTGGTAAGTTTTCATTTTTATACCCCCAACCAAAATAATAACTTTCGTTTTTAGACCATAACTTCTTCATACGAACTCCGATTTAAGTGTGCCACGTGTCTACGAACTCCGCTTAATGTCCTCTAAGACTTTTATGAATAAAGTTTTCCCAAATTTTAAACGAAAGAAAAAGTCAACTTTTGGAGACTTAAATAGTAAACGGTTACTAAAAACGGTAAAAGCCAAAGTAATATCAAAAGTAAATAACCGTAATTTAATTTAAGAACTGAGATGTGACATTCAATGTCTAGAACATAGTGTGTAGATTATTCCTGCAAAGTTTCATCCAATTTGGAGATTATTTGAGCTTCCGTAATTGTGATTTACACGAACGGTTTTGTTTGGATATGTTTTGTTCAGTTGATTCAGTTAATCTAATTTGGTACCCAAATAATCTCCAAATTATGTGAAACTTTGCAGGAATGATCTAGACACTATGTTCTAGACACTGAACTATGGAGATGTGAAAATGTGACTTAAAAGTGAGCGAAATGAGGAGCACCACATTTTAATTTCAAAGCGGTGTCCCGCTCTGGAAGGGAACTGTATATATATATATATATATATATATATATATATATATATATATATATATATATATTTTTTTTTTTTTTTCTTTGTTGATGCTTCGTCTATCTCTTTACTCATTATTTCTCATATCGATTTTGTATGTAAATTTTCATGTCTAGTCGCTCACTTATATATATTCAATTTGTTGTTTTTTTGCATCGGCGTCAGAGCTTTTTCCTAGTAGAGTTTAGAGACATGTGCATCTTGATATTGAAGCATACCAATGAGTTGTTAAGTTTGAGAGTTTTTTCTTGTTGTTTAATTGAGATTTATACTTTAGTGTGATTTTTATTGTTCAATTTGTGATTCCACTTACCCAAATGATATTAATCTTATGGTTTTCATGATAAAAAGAAAAACACAGAAGAATGGGGAGGAGGGGAGGAAGAGAGGCATATAGATGATAACATAGGGCTTTTATATTGCTTCATTCAACCGATTCTTGACTTAGATTTCCCTTTGATTATTCAGATGGGTGCACATATGTAGGACCAATAGAATTATGCTACCTCATCTAATTAATTCTTCACAATCAGCACCACATCGATGCAATAAGTCGGAACATGAAGTGTTCTACATCATATGATGTGGAACAAATGACGATAAAGATTGAAGAACAGATTGATCGTTGTAAGTCCAAACCCGGTTTGCTCCAGATTTGACATTCTGTGTCCGATTGCTAATTATGATACATTTTCAGAAATAGAACGGCGATACAAATCAAACATAGTGCTTTGCCCCGACGTATGGGGTTTTTCGGTCATTCGAGTCCGTTTTAGGCCTCAAAACGCAGATTTACTTGTTTTAGTATTTTATTTTTCTAAGTTTGTTTTGGATTTGGTTTTCTTTGTAATCCATGGGCTTTTAGGCTTGTTTGTTAGTTGCCCTAGGGTTTATTTTCCTATATAAGGACCCTTAATCAGTTGTAGTCGTAATCTTTCATATTAATAAAACCCTTGAGATTTTCTTAACTCTTCTGGTGGATTCCAGATTATCTCGTGGATTCGAGAAAACCAAGCTTGTGGATTCAAGTCTATTATTGGTGGTGGATTCCAACGTTATCAGTTCCGCTACATCACCATAACTCTTTGCGTGCTAATTGGTGCTTGTTAGAATGGTTTGGAATACATAAACTTTGTGGAGAATCTTGATAATATTTTAGGATGCATGTTTTCATTATGTGTATTGTAATATGGGGTTCAGACTTTATGTCCCCCTTTGTATTTTGTAATTTAATTAATTAAGACTTAAAAACAGTCGTACGAGTCGAGTCCCATTCAAAAAAAAATGCTCAACATAATAACTTTTCTTACATTTCATCAATGGACATGTTGATTATTTGATATTACTAACACAATGACATCAAGAAGTGAAATTGATATCATTTATATATAACATGGGTGGAGTGAGATAGTTCATTCATTTCTTTTTCTTATGTGAATTGTGTTAGCCTATCCAAACTATATTTTTCGTGTTCATTGAATTCGTCTCTCTATCAAAACCCTAATAGAACAAATTCTAGTGTCAGTATGTGCCAATGGCCCAATACTATGTAAAAGGAACGCCATGTCAAAAACTTTGTTAAGTCCTGGTAAGACAATTCCATAATGTAGGCATCGTTGTGATGGAGGAAATTATGATTCTTAAGCTGTCGCAGTTGAAAGCAAATATATATTACAAAAGCATATATAATCAAATTTCTATGACTTCTGCCGTGCCCCCTCATTGTAGATGCTGCTTAGCTATATTGGAATTTGAATCACAATTTCTTAAGGCATGACAGTCCTACGTTATATTATCAAATATGTTCTGGATTTGTGGGGGATATCCGAAACAAAGTTACCCATAAATCCAAAATAAGAATTGTAAAAAAGATTAAAATTAATTTAGAAAATCCACAAGTGGGAAGGCTTTCCAATCCTCAGCAGGAAGCATGGGACTGGTATGACACCCAAAACCCCAGCATTAGCTATTATATACGGTTCAATAGTACCTTGAAAGCAACAAAAACAATGAGCTCCCAATTCCCATTTGCCTAAGCTTTTAGTTAATTACATTACACTTGTAAACTCAAAGTTATATGTACGCTTTTATAGTTGAATAAGGTTGTTTTCCCATACCTTGCATTATTGTGAAAGCAAGAACCACTGGGAGGGCTATTGACTCTGTATAGAAAAATCACAGCAGATCTTTGCGGTTCTGATGTTGAAGATTTGGTTGTATTTTTAATCAAGCCGAAAGAGAAATGGCCTAAATTATTTATAACTCCTTAGAGTCTAAAATGACCTACTGAGAGAACTCAGAGATACTAAAATCATTATGTTGTTGATTTGAATATAGAGGATATGCAGTTGGAAGTTCCAGAGATCCAGAGAAATTGAAAGGGTCCAGGAAGCATAAATAAGCTGATCTCCAAAGTAGTCTATAATGTACTCTCCCTTTTGTTTTATGTCCAAGTGCTCTATAATAATAATGATGATGATGTAAAAGCAATATGTTAGAACTTAGAATAATATCGGTGATGATGAAAGGACCTTGTTGGTTTTCAGAGAAGGAGACTTAAAGCCTTGTTTTGAGTATTATTGGTTCTACTATTGTTCTGCATTATTATTAGGGTGTCTTAGTTATGACGATGTAGTTTTTTTATTTTTTTTATTTTTATTTTTATTGAAATTATGATGGTGTAGTTGAATGTCTTATATTTCTAGCTTCTTTGCAAATATGAAATAACAGCGCATACGTACGTACGCAAGATTCTACATTACAATTCTTCTTATGATCATGAGTTTAGCAAGCTTTGTTAGTTATTTCAGTTTCTATATAAGCTATTCTATTTTTCTCAGGTATGACTCAAGCAGTGGCACTCAAGTAAGCTACGACCATAAGGAATCAATCATGATAGGTATTAGGTCAAAACTAATCTTATCATACGCAAAGGAAAAAGTCATTACTGAAGCTGTTAATACAGATCTGTGACTCAGTGTATGATATCAAAAGAATAATCATGTAAATCAAAATCGGATTAACGTTAGTTGATAATTCCAGTTGCTAGGCTTCTCATAATTCAAAACAAAGTTGTTTGAGAGGACGGTTATTTGAGGAAGCTTGTTTACTAGAAATTCATTCCAAGAAGATATAAGAATGAAGGAAATGATTGAGAAGAATCAGATACCAGTGCTTGGATTGGATTTTGATCTGCATATTGTTTTTAGCTCAATTAACTTGGACCTTAATTTCCCAAGTTAATTTCTCTTCATATGATGTGGATATTTTGCAGAAGATACTGCCAGTTTATTAATAACTATGTTGATCAAGATTCCCCAAAACTCACATCCAATTTCCAATCAATGATTCTATACAAGACTAACCAGACTAATATTTGAGATAAATTTATAAGTGAGGCTGAGGTAGATGAGCATTGAGCTAGCACTACCAGTGGGAGAATGGTCCCAGTGTGACAAAAAGGATGGGAGCTTTATGTGAATGTCGAGGGGTCCCTTAGTAACACACATACACCAACCCATATATCAATCAACATTACACTCCAAATGAATCTCTTTCAATTTTCATTTAGGAAACGTCCACTCTAAGCTGACGATGCCACAGATTCCCCAAACTCTCTTTCTTGTTCATAAATTGAAATGAAGATGAAATCCACTTTCATTTGGAGAAAAGAAAGAGTGAAATTATATGTGGGAATGGAAAGGAGACTTTTGTGAAAACACCAAGATGACCGTCACTAGTCACTCACTAATAGTTTGTTCTTGTTGTTTTGTTTTTTACGAAAATCTCAAGAACCTGTCACTAGATTTGGCAAGTACCAAATAGCTAATAGGTTAATGAGGATATTGGAGCGTTCATCACAAGTGAAAGAAAAAGTGCCAACCAATGGAGGACTTTTTCCCTTTTGTTTCGAACTGCAATTTCAATTTTTAGGCCAAGAGCATGTTAACAGTTAACTCTTAATAAACGAGTTCGATTGTCCATGTCGTTTATTTCCGGTATTTCTTGAGTGATTGTTTTCAATCACTTGATATTGGCGTAAGATTATGGTGTGTTAATGATGTAATTTAACATATTCTAAAAGAAACATTTGCACTTCTTTGGATGTCCACACTCTTAAGCACTATGTTTTTGTATCTGTATTCCACACACCAAGGTACAATTGCTCTATCAATATGCAAGTTACATGATTGGAACTGCGAAGATAGAATAAAAACTGGAAACCTCAATTCTTTCATCTGGTCTTTTTATTTTATTTTAGATCCAATCAGATTAAGTGCTCGTAATAAGAGAACATCTTCTTCAACTTCAGGTTCTCACTTCTTGTGTTCGAAACACTTGGATTAGTATTTTAACATGTACTTAAATTGTAGAAGGTCCGAAAATTATAGAGTTCAAGGACCATGTACATTAAATAGTTTCATTTTCGTAAGATGGCATTTTCTGGGCTCGAAGACAAACTGTTGCGTTAGACATTATCTTGTAATAATTGAATGTGGGGAAGAGGAGAGCTCCAAGGCTTTAAAGCTGTGATTTGGTCACCAAAGAAACGAATAATAATTGTTGAAAATGAAATTCGTTGAAAAGGAAACCGATGCATGAAGCAACCCCCACAAAAATATATTCAAGCAAATTAATTTAAAACCCAACTTCATTGTCAAGGCCAGGTCAAAGACCTTCCAGTTAATCATAGTAACAATCTAAAATATATAGAAACTCATAATGCTTGACCTATCTAGCTTTTGATTGAAATTATATAGAACTCCCAGTCCTATGTAGCTTTCCCGCAGACTACTCAATTACTTGCCCCACACTTTGAGTTATTATTGTTCAGTTTAAGCCTTTGGTCTGCTATCTATGGTGATTGGAAATGTATATATGATTCCCATTTCTAGATAGGTCTAAAAATTCGATTATCCTTATTTTAAACGAGTCGGATCCTTTTCTGTCGATAAAATCAAACCTCTAATATATATAACCAAAAGAACCCTATTACTCTCCAATCTCCATCTGTTACTCTACGAGTGCATGTATGTTAGACTTTAATTTTCTGCTAATTAATGACAGGTCTAGACTAGTTAGCTAAACCATGCTAATATGATTTCGACGGACACTCATAACTGCAGGTTCATTAGAGTAAGGATAGGAAAGCTACTCGGGTTCACTATAAATAGGAACAAAAACATTGCAACTAGAGCTAGATTTGGCCATGCCCCATTTGCATCGACAATACAAATGCACCCACGGACCTTTTTTGCGATTAAGTTTACAAAACCATACTTGCATACATATGTGCCACAGCAAGAGCTGCAACAGGTACGGATAACCTGTGTAGGGCAGTACGTGCATACATACATATACTATTATGTAAATAACGTCAATGGGGGCCGGCCGGGCAATTCATTAATCTTGAAGATCGAAAATGATGGGTTTGCAGCAGTAGTGCCATATCTATAATACATAATATGAGCGACTATTTTGCTCCTCCAGTCCTTCGATTCTGGGTTTGATTAGTTAAGCTGCGGCCACAGTCTGGGTTTTACCAGAGGCCTTGGAGCTCGATCGAGTTGCATGGCGGTCATCTTTCTTCGAGGACACCCCCTTACACTTCTCTACTCTCTCGTCTTGCTTCATCTGCTGCTCTCTGCATTCTAGGCTGCAAAAAGCTGTGTCTCCCCTGCAGTAGATTTAATTTTCATTTTCATTAATCGAATCCCAGAAATAATTATAAACTAGCTAGTTATATCATCGATCACCAGTAGCAATATAATAATGCAAACCCACATGGTATTTGAAAATTCTGGGACTGACTTCTGAATCCCACGTCGAATCTTAAAAACTCAGAATGCGAGCAAGATCACTTAGCAAGTCATGAAATAATACTAAAACAATCAATAAATACTACTTAATTATTGGTGTTTTTTTTTTTTTTGGTTTTAGTTTTTTGATAGTTTTTGCTTTTACATATGGGAAACCATAACTTGAAGTCTTGAAATATGGATATGATCAGCGGTGTACATGCGTCCAAATCTGACAGCACCAATGAAATCAGAAAACAAAAAAAAGGAAGAAAAGTCCAAAAATTAAAGAAAATAGCTAGCTAGCAACAGACGCAAGAAGAAACACGATCCTCTTCTAATCTTCATCAGTACTAAATCACTATTATCGTGCTTACGTCCAAAACAAAGTTGTTTCGATTTTCCAAAACCAAAAACGTACATCAGCAGAGGATCCGAAACTCAAATCAGAAAAACATGAAAACAAACAAATTAGAAACCATTTCTGAAATCAAGAACAACTTTGCATACCTATACATATAGAGGTCGCGGCCGGAAGCCAAGCTCCGTTTGCAGAGGCCGCACGTGCGGAGGAAGTGAGCGGTTTCGACTAGGTCGCAGTCCGAGTTTCTCCGGTGGTTGCTGCTGTTGGTTCTGGGTGACAACATGGCCAAGAAACGGTGCTGTTCATGGTACCCCAAGCTGCTAGGGCTATGAAGATGATTTAAAGGCCCATCAGGGACCACCACCATCGATGGTGCATGTACATCCATCATCATGCTAGGGTTTTCAGTCGGCTCCTGGTCTTCCACGTTGCTCTGATCGACGGTTATCCCGGTCATGCTTGTCGTTCTCCGAATCGGAGGGCGGGGACGCTTCCCTAACAACATGTTAATGATTTAAGTCCTAAGAGAGGGTCTAGAACTTCTGGTTTTGGGAGAGAAAGAGAGAGTGAATTCGAAGACGAGAGAAGAGAGGAAAGGGAGTGAGATGGGAAGGTGGGAGGAGGAAGATAAATGAGATGGCGGGGAGGGGGAGAGTGAATCAGGGCCGTTGATTGCGACCACTGAGTGCCAATAAAACTCCACGTTAGCATTTTACTTAATGCTCCTGTCTCTTTTGTTTTTTGCTTCATTTTTTTTTTTTTGAGTTTCTTTATTTTTTTGATTCTATAGCTGGGTATCTCACCTGTCAGGTTTCAATTGATTAAGGTAATAATTAATAGATTAGTAATAGATTGATTAGTCTCAGGTATGAAGGTGTATATATATATATATATGTATATATATATATGAGAACTCCTGCAATACATAATCAGTGGGTATGGCCGGCTCTTGATCATTAATCTATCTAGATTGGTATATGAATTATGAGAAATGAATCGCTCTATTTTCTTTTTCTTTTTGTTATATTAATTTGTTTAACTTCTTGTTTTACTTTCATTTGTTTTACGCGATTAAAAGATTCAATTAAAAGTGTTTGTTTATGAGATCACGATTTATTGGATCATTGATGTAAGTGTTATAAGAGCGAGACATCTGCCAACTAGCCCTCAACGTGGCTAACGCTGATGATTTTACTGGCTCGGTTGTCGGTTTAACCTCGCAAATTGTTAATGAAACCCAAACCTAATCGAGCTCTAACTAGTATCTTTTGTGTAACGAATTTCTAGCTCACTTCTTCTTCGTATTTTTTTTTTGAATCTAAAGGCTAGAAGGCAGCCCTGACGCTGTTACTATTACTGAATCACATAATACAAGGGGGAGATATAAAGCCAAAATCTCATAGTGTAAGAACACCTAAAAATAATATCAGGAGACCCTACACAACCTATGCATTCAAACAAGAACAAATTAGCAAAGAGTGCATCATTAACGACTCTATTTGTTTTGCATAAAATATGACGACATAACGGAAAGCTAAAACTCATATGGAGCCATAAAAGACTATGTATATATGCTTTTCCATTATGCGAAGATTTCACTCTGCCGTAAGGAGGCTGCGACCATTTGACTAAGCAAAAAACTCGCTGCCTCATTAGACCAGTCATGACACTCAGCGTGTACTTGCCAGGACATATCCCACGTCGCCCTATAGTAGGTGGGCTTATTAACGGCATAAAACCACAAAAAAATAACCAACTAAAAAAGACTGAATTAAAAACAAAACTGAAATTAATTAAAATTAAAATGGCCCAAGCTAGGCCCAAAAATAGAGCCCAAGCCCAAGCTCCAAACCTAGGAGAATAGGGTTGCTTTGCTGTCAGCCGCCATCGTCCCTTGCTACCGCTGTCCCATCCCTTACCATTGCGTCGTCACACCCCCTCAGTCAGACTACTAATCTCTAGAGCCTGTAGGCCACATCGCTCCTCGAGGAGGCCACGAAATATGTTGGGCTCAAGCCCCAATCAAAAACCACGGAACCAATCCAAATCAAACCAAGATCGAAGCTAGGTTCGATTCGCGCCGCCAAGTCGTCTTGATCTCACCTCTGTTTGCCGGTCGTCGGGTTTGTGTAAGCTAGCTACTCTGCCGCCCAGCCCAGCAAGGGTTGAGAGAAGATCCGCCAACAGTCACATTCCCCATCTCTTTAACCTTTCCTAACGTCACCTGAGATCCCTAAATCCAAAGCGATTGAGGAGCCTGGTACTGCCTATGCTGACACGAGGCAGACAAAGACCCGTCTGACGACGGCAGAAGGGCTTGCCGCAGGACAGGGGACGCTCGCTCTCTTTGTTGTATCAGGAGCGTTGGGCGCGTTCTCCAATTGGCCTTTTTCCAATGGATCTAGCTCACTTCTTTGTTTATAGTATTGTTCTCACCGAGCTATTTATTCAATGCACAGTTACACAATAGAACCACTTGTTTTTTTATCAAGTCTACGTACACTAAGTGACATAGGAGCATGAACATTAACTAACAAACCAAAGAGAGAGAATCCCTCTCGCTATAAAATCCTAGCATCGAGAGAAACCATACCTGGCATATCAAACCCTAGTCGTAGTCGTCACATCTACACCAAATCTCTTTCCCTTCTTCATCAGGTACTTTACTTTTGTCGCCCTCTTGGATGACGGCGAGCGTGCTCCTGACCTAGGAAAAATTAGGGGAGGGTCAGTGTGTCGCTCTGATCCTCTGATTCTTTTTGTCTTAATAGATTCTGCACTTGTTGTACGGTGGATCCGACGATATTCGAATCTCACTTTTAGCGTACTTAATTGGGTGGTGAAACATAGTTTCTGACTTCAAGAGTGGACTGGAAATTTGTGTTGGAGAGGAGAGATCACAAATCAGAAAAGTGACAAATAAAATATAACTTATAAGTGGGTGGATAATACCAAATTGTACAGAGACATTTTGTGATTAAAACCCAATATCTTAAAGGTGGTTAAGTTGGGACAGTATCGATACAATGATGATCCACATCCCACGCTTGTCGCTGTTTAACATGGTATCAGAGCAAGTCCCTCTCCAAGTTGCGTCCCAGTCTTGGATAGGCCCGAGTTTAGGTGTCATGCCTTGCCATCAGAGGAATTCTGATTGGATTATCACCAAGTAATGTTCGATGTGGGCCGGGTTGGTCGGATCAATTGGTCGACAGACACGGGCAAACTTGAGTTATGTTGCACGTGAAGAGATCCCACATCAGGAAGGTGACACAGATTCAAGTGCAGACTGAAAATTTAGGTTGCACGAGAAAGGGCGAGTTTGGAGAGGAGAGATCTCACATTAGAAAAGTGACAAATAAAATATAACTTATAAGTAGCTGGATCATACCCAATTGTACCGAGAATTTTTGTGATTAAAACCCAACAACTCAATGATAGTTAAGTTGGGAAAGTATCGATATAAGGATGATCCACGAGCCACGCTTGTCGTCATTTAACAATTTGTTTCTCTTCTTTGTTGAATATTAATTAGAAAGATAGATCAAAGGTTTTTTGTAGAGGTGCTTGGTGCTTTGATCGTGCACCGGTTTGCTTGAAGATCTATTATGGTGTTACTCTTTTGACTGGGGTTCTCATGCGATATGTATGTACGCATGTGGGCGGTTGTCCCGAAGATTACACCATTATAGAAAGAACCAAATACTTTTAGGCAGATTGGAAACCTTCTTGGTTTCATTGATTATGATCAATCATTCGGATATATGAATGGTGTGGTGAAGATTTTGTGTACTTATGACATCTCTACGGTTGTGTTTATTGAAATTTCGATTTTCTTAAACAAAGGCGCCGAACCTAACTGAATTTAAACTCTTAGCACCTTATGGGAAGATGTGTTATTGATAGATTGATGTTTTCATATATTGTTATTCCCTTAAATATAGGATTCTATGCTTAGTCCTTGTCGATCAATTGTGAGTCATTTACTTAGTTTTTGTGTTTGGTAGGTCGAATTGGAGAAAAGAAGAATTTGGAGCTAGCTAAAAGTCGAGCATAGGATTGCAAAGGTGCTTTCTATCCCTAGTTTCCAGAAACTGTCTCTGTTGTGAGTCAACTTTGAGGATTAAAATGTACCTTTTGACAATTTTACAAGGAATTAGAAGCGAGCTATGTACCATTGGAAAGATACAGATGTCAGCTTTCTGAGGAATTTTACGGAAGTGGATTTGCATTCATGTAGAGCAAGTTATGATGAATTGAATGGACCTAGGTCAGGAAGGGAGATTTGGACGAATTTCGCATATCTTTTCGATATTCAATTTGTGAGGCCCAAGTCCATCAATTTCTGAATGTGGCTGACTTTTGTGGGTGATTATTCTTGCACTGACTAAAATAACCTTGTGTTATTTGGAGAGAAGATAGTTATTCTGTATTGGACTAGGATAGTTCAAAACGCCCAAGCAAGAAGGACTTGAAGTAGATAAAAGCCCCCAAATCTAGGTCACGCAAGGGGGAGGAATGGAGACGTAGGAGGCAGCTTATTACGTAGCAGAAGACCAAGTTCCTCTTCTTTTCTATTCTCTGTTTTTTAATATGATTTTCTAAACTTCTAGCTAGGGCTGAGATGAAACCCCTAGTATGACTATTTTATCCTCTTAGTTAATTGGTTTGCTTTTGAATTCATGGATTGCTATGTTAAACTCTTTATCACTATTTCAATAGAACTTTTATTCAAAATCTTTAATCTTTGCTCGGGATCAGTAAGACCTAAGTTTTGTTTATGAGTTATTTGGTAGGAACACATGAGACTTGATTAATGAGTAGATGTTTTCTAGGGTTCCAAAAGATTATTCAATCTTGTGATTAGAGAGTTGTGAATTAAGAATACAAGTGCTTGATCATAGTCAATATTCTTGTTTGCATGATTTCTTAGTTCTTTTGTGCTTAATGGAGTTGAACATGTTTGCTTGAACCTGATCATATAATGTGAAGCAAATTATAGTTTGACTACTTGAGTTCTATGCGGGATCATTAAGTTGGAATTCATTGGTTAGAAGAGCTTTGACATATGTCTAGGATCAATAAGGCTTATGTACAAAAATCGTTAGCATGCAATCTAGGAAATTCAATTGCTAACAACTAGAGAGGAGGGTAGGAGTATTAGGTGGTGGATTCAATGATTTAGCATCTTCATATTTGTTTCTTCGATCTCAAGAATTTTCATTGTATCTTTTCTTCTGTTTAGTTTCGATTTGTTCTCCTTAGCCTAAAATCCCCAGCCTTAGTTCCCCGGTTACAAACAACAACCGCTTATACTTCTTTATTGCAGGGTATATTGATAGTCTCTTTTGGAACTCATCAGTTATGTGTGGTTTTATCACATATTATGAAGTATGGGGAGGCTCAATCATAGGGGTGGGCATAAAAAATCTAAATCCCAGTCCCGTCCTGAAATTTGACAGGATGGGACGGGATCTATGTCTAAAAACACTAGGCCCGTCCAGTCCCATAGAGAAACAACGGGACGGGACGCGGGACTAAAAAGTTGAGGCCCATCAGGCCCATCCCGTCCAGTGTAAAATATAGGGTAATCTCAGCCATTGATTTTTTTAAATGTTTTGATCTCAACCTTTCATTTTTGAACCCTAATACCAACTCTCTTGCAGACTTTCACTCTTTCACTCTCTTTGTCTCGCGAACCCAATCCAGTAATCCCAATCGGCCGCTTCCTCCTCACTCTCTCAGTCTCTCTTTTGAACTCCTCTACCGCCCACTTCCTCCTCGCCTCCGCATCTCACCGCCCGATTCCTCCTCCTCCGCTTTCTCCTTGGCGCCCGCTTCCTCCTCCACTTCCTCCTCACCTGAAGAAATCACGAACTATAACCGGCGACGAGGCAACCCTAATCTTCCCGGGACCAGCGTGACTTCTCGGAGCGTGACTGGGTATTCCAAACGAAGCAGCAACAACAAGCACCGCGCCTCCTCCTCCTCCTCCTCCTCCTCCGCCGCTTCCTCCGTCAGGCAAGATTATTTTCACTCTCACTCTCTCTCTCTCTCTCTCTCATGCTTTTAAGCTTCACAGTGTACCCAATTATGCAGCTCTACTCCTAATTTTACTGAAACTCATGAATCAAGTCCATTATTTTTCTCACTGTGTTTGCTTCTGTCTAGCTCACTACTTGTTTTGATTGTTTTTTGATTAGGATGGTTGATTACGATGGTTGCGATCAAATTTAGGCTTTGAGAGATGCAGTGGAAGTGAGATTTGGATACTTGATATTGAGTGTTATGGCAATCGTTAGAGAGAAATCTATCATTGGTTAGAGAAATCGTCAGGCAAGATCATTAGTTTAGACGCAAATAGTTTATATGAATTAGTTATACTGTTGATTATGCTATGTCTATTCTCCTTATGAATGTCATATTGTGAATGTCTATTAGAGTTGAAATTGTTTGTCTATTCTCCTTATGAATGTCTATTAGAGTTGAAATTGTTTGTATTTGGAGTAGCTTGGAGTGACTTGTATTCAGATTCACTACTTTCTTGTTTTCTTTTGAACTTTATGATGTGTGAACTTAAGTACTTGTGGATTATTGATGTTACTCTAGTTTAATTCTAGTTATGAATTATGGATTCCTATGATGCAATCTTTATAGTATTATCAGGTAATATTTGGGCGGGATGGCGGGATTAGGCCCGTCCCATCCCGGTCCCGTTTGGGACGGGACTTGCGTGAGATCAAATCTTAAAAACGTAAGGCCCGTCCCGTGTGTAATGTCCGGGACGGGCCGTGGGATGACCCTAATCTCATCTTATCCTGTCCCATGCCAAGCCCTACTCAATCATTATCGGTTGCTAGAAGTTTGAGTTTTGGGATGGTCACGCCGAAGCCAGGCTTTGAGCTCAAAGCGGGGTCTAGTTTGGTAGGAAATATTGCTGCTCTTTATGGTGGTGTTTCCTCTTCCATGGCAAAGAAGAAGAGACATGTGACGATGATTGAGAGACTCGAACGGGTGATTAATGAGCAGCGCTATCATTGTTCCTCTTTGTAAAGCCGGCTTAAGCATTTACCGAGCATGAGGCGGTACTTAAGTTTGACTTGATTTCGATTCTTTTGGAGGCCAATGTTGGAAATGATGTACCCTTCTTAGAAACATGGAAGAAGAGGTGGTTGCACCTTTCACCAAAAAAATTATTGCTTACCTTACTTTGCAAGCTGAATCGTTGAGATCAGTGGCAGATCCACGTTTAGGCAAGGTTGGGCAATTACCAAACCTCAACTTTTGTGGACAACCATAGATGAATAGCTTGGGCAGCTTCTCCTCTTCAACACAGGTTGATTAAATATTCTTCTAGTTTATAAGGGGCAAGTTGCAAATAAAAAAAAGGGGCACACTTCCTATATTTACAATTTCGTACCCCATAAGTTACCTTTTTTTTTTTGTGTTGGAATTACTGTTATTTACTTTTCATGATATTTAGTCTTGTACATGATTTTTTTTTTTTCCGACAAGTATTCTTGTACCATGATTAAAACTTAAACTTCTAATATTTGGTAGGTTTTATGGCTCACTTAAATACCACACTTCTAATATTTTGATTACCATCCATGATATTTTTTTTGTGTGATAAATGTGCCCAAGCTGACCAATATTTCTGGATCCGCCATTGGTTGAGATTCACTTAGACTGTTGAGGAATTGCTTATCTCTCTGAAGAAGAAGGCTTGGCAGACCCTTATATAGCAAGAACAATGCCAGCCTAGGTGACAAAAAGAAAGGTGATACTTTGTGTATTTGTACCTACCCTGCTGTGCAGCTGCTCATGTGTCAGTGAGAATGCTAGCCCTAGTGCCAAGGGAAAATGCAAGACTTAGAACTCATGTAATGTTCATGAGCATTTGAAGTATGTTGATTTCTAGTTTACTAGGAGTACACCAGTTGAGGTCCTAAGCAACTAATACATTGTTTTCATAAAATTAGGTAGCGATTGACTTAGAACTCATGTAATGTTCATGAGCATTTGAAGTATGTTGGTTTCTAGTTTACTAGGAGTACACTAGTTGAGGTCCTAAGCAACTAATATATTGTTTTCATAAAATTAGGTAGCGATTTTTTTTTTACTTCTGTTGCTACAGGTTCATTGATGACCATATTTTAGACAGTACATGTCATGGTGCTTGTAACCTCTACCCAACAGATCGACTTATAGAGAATTCCATATATATATATATATATATAGGACTTGTCTGATTTTATGGGCAAATAATTTTAGGAGACCATTTATGAATTTTTCTTTCTAAAATGGTTGGTTACTATCGTCCCCAAGCATAACTCGAGAAATGAAAACATCTTTGTACCATTTGAAGTCACTTAAGGTGGGACACCTAAGGTTACTGAGTTGATCATGAATTCTGGAGGTAATATGACTAGGGGTACCTATGAAGTGTTGGATGATTGTATAAAATAATGTGTTAACTGCATCACCATATATATATATATATATATATATATATATATATATATATATATATATATATATATATATATATAGCGCCTCCACCCGAGCAGGCACCAGCGACATCCCCGATCACTTTGCCTTGCCGGCGAGTCCGCCGAATACCAGTTTGCAGCCGAGATCGATCTTGTCTGAAGTTTTGGGTGGAGATTGCTGCCCAGACCTTCAAATCGATCTCGCCGGCAAGGGGAAGTGATCGGGGATGCCTCTGGTGTCCGCTCAGGTGGAGGTGCGCCGTCGTCGGCGCCGGATGGAGGAGAACGGAGGAACGTCCGCACTTTAAGTCGAGTGCGGACGTCCGCACCAGAACGGGCATGTATATATATATATAAACGATATGAAGCGGACGTCCGCACAGAAGAAAAAGTGTGGACGTCCCTCCGTTCTCCTCAGTCCGGCGCCGACGACGGCGCGCCTCCACCCGAGCGGACACCAGAGGCGTCCCCGATCACTTTCTCTTCCCGGTGAGTCTGCCGAATTCCAGTTTGCCGGCCAGATTGACTTTGTCTGAAGTTTTGGGTGGAGATTGCTGCCCAGACGTTTAAATTATCTCGCCGGCAAGAGAAAATGATGGGAGATGCCGCTAGGATGCCGCTGGTGTCCGCTCGAATGGAGGAGCGCCGTCGTCGGTGCTGGACGGAAGAGAACGGAGGGACGTCCGCTCCACAGCGGGCCTACATATATATATATATATATATATATATATATAGGCATTTTCAGATACAAACATTCTTATTTATTCAAAAGGTACATATTTTCTTAATTTGACCCACTTTTCGATCATATTTTCTCATCTTAACCGTTCACATTGTAGGTATATATGAGTAGATCATCTCTACAAATTTTCAGCTAATTTGGAGATCGTTAAGGTATTAAAAATGAATTAAATCAATAAACGAATTGAAACTGTTCAACCTTAACCGTTCGTGTTTTTAGTGTTGTGTTGCCGATGTTAAGAAATTCACAGATATCCGTAGAGAACAACAATACAAAGCGGGAATGAAAGTTTATATTGACAATCCTTTGTACCAATTTTCAATAGTCATGTCTGTATTAATCTAATAGCCTTCTACCTGTGCATATTTGCACGGAATCACGATCACCTAAAGATAAGCGTGAGTAGTTAAATAATTTTACCGTATTATATAGTTATTCATCCTACCAACCATAGTTTTTATGATTATCTTGCCCGCGCATGCGGAAAGGCCGCGCTCACGCATGTAATTTGTTTCAATTTCTTGACCATTAGGTATAGTTGTCCATCTCTTTTGGTACTCGAGAATGAGGAACTGCTGCTCAAGTGTTGTGTTGATGTTAAGAAATTCACAGATATCCGTAGAGAACGACAATACAAAGAGGGAATGAAAGTTTATATTGACAATCATTTGTACCAATTTTCGATAGTCATGTCTGTATTAATCTAAAAAACATTTGGAACAAAATTTAGAGAAAGTATCAAAAGCTTCAACCATCTAAAATTTCTTTTGTTAACCAACACAAAAATGTCAAAACATCATAAATCATACATGTCCCAATTTCATGTATCAGTAAGATTCCCTGATCACCTTTCTTACAAATTGCCTGCAGATTATGTAAACTATCTTTCCTATATGTTGCAGCAAGGAAGACGTCTGGTCTAAACAAAACCAAAAGCTCACATTAAACACCTGGAAATAATCGATTCAACTTACCAAAAACCTAATACCTTCATAAGATTCAATTGTGTTATTTCAGAATCACAAAAGCAAAAACAACAAACAGGCACTTCATACCTTGTCAGAAAGCGTTGATGCTGATCTCCGATTGATACGCCTGTGTTACTAATCCAAAATTGTAAGAAAAAAAAAAGAAAAAAAAAGGATGGATCACTGCAAACTTAACCTGAAGATACTCAATCACAATTGAGTAGGCTACCTTGTAAAAGTTCGGCAAAAATAATGGAATAGTTCCGAACGCAATATGAATGGAAACTCCTAGCAAACTTCTTTCTACACTCCTGCATACATCTAAACAATACAATTCAAATTTGTGCAATTGATATTTAAACTTTTTTTTCAATAAGACTACACAGTTGTTGAAATGGGATTCCCCAAAAGATTGGCTAAACGTAGATGATAGAAATTGGCAAAATTAAAATCCTTGACTGATCCATTCCCTCCACCAGAGCCCAGTTAAAGTTCATGATCAGAACGTTCATCAAAGCAAAGATGAATGAAAGAACTTCTTCTTAGTCGAAATTCAATTGCAATTTAAGTAACAAACACAACTAAAATTGCAAAAACCCAAAAATTCTTCTTGACGAACTTCAATTGCAATTTAAGTAACAGAAAAAACTAAAATTGCAAAACAAAGATAATCTTATGCCTTGATACGTACTGTACCTCCCCCTCCTTCAAGAAGAAACTGGTTCCTGGTTCGGCAAAACTGAGCCAACTGATCCGTATTCAAAGCTCATTTTTTCCTCTTTTTGTGACTGATTCTGGGTTCGGTCACTCGTTTCATAGGAAGCGATATCTACCTAGATAACCTCCCCTACCCCGATAACCTCCCACGTCGTTCCTGTCGTGCGGCTGCAGTTATCCTTCTTCGCCTGCAGTTTATCCTGTTTCACATTTTGGTTAATTTGTAGAGATTTATTTATTTAATTTGTATTGATTTTGATTTTATTTTTACTATAATAATCTTTGTTTTTATTTGTATTAGTTAGTTTCTTAAAGATACTTATTAAAGTTCACAATTTAAGCGCCTTGCTTTATAACAGTAAAGATGAGGCAGCCGGTAGTTATATGGTTTCTTTATACAAACGAAAGATACTTTTTTTCGTTTTTCTTCTTTAGAATAGCGGAAAGATACTTTCTATTACATGCAATAATAGTTGTAATACCTTTTCGCTTGAATTATTGAAAGGTAGAGTGCGTGGAAACACTGAGCAAGACATCATCACGAAAAAGCTGAACGAACCTAAACAAAGTGTGTACACTGGTGGGTGGACAAGATACATCACCAACCATGCATTTGATTTGAGTATGCATTTCTTTCATTTTCATAAACGTCTGGCATTGTTTGATTTTCTTTTCAGTACACATACTGAATACAATTTTATAATTCAAAACAGTCTATTCTTTAAATCTCATTTACAAGGAACATCAATAAATTAAAATTGGTTTAGCTACTTGATTGTCATCACGATGCAATCATTATGATTATTTTAGTCCGTATACATTGGATGTTCCATCTTAATAAGAAATACTTTGTTCCCACATTATTCCTTATTTTAATACAAACTCTCCGTTATGTGAATATATGGTATGTGCTTAGATGAGCAATGTGATAACACATAATTTTTCATCGAGGTAAATCAGGTTTCAATGACTAGGTAGATTTGTTTGTAATGATCGTTACTAACCGAAAATTTGATCATATTTGTTTGTAATGATCGTTACTAACCGAAAATTTGATCATCTAGAAGAAAAGGAATGAATCAGTCTTCGAATCTGTTTTGTCTGGATTTTGGTCTTGGTAAGAATTCAAGGCCATTGTTTTCAGCAAGGCAAATTATTGATTTATGTACTGAAATGATTATTGTGACAATACCTTGGGACAATTGGAATCAAAATTTATGTGCTGGATATCGCTTTCAACCTTCTGTTTCATTATAATTCATGCTTAACTCGCATACTATCGTTTTCAATTCTCATTACCAATCCGACTGTCAATACCAAACTTTCTTCTTCCAATTTAGAGTCTAAACTTATTCATTCAATAGATTATATCGACCGAAATGATAATGTAACTCAACTACAAAAAAGAATAGAGGAATTACTCATAACCGCAAAGACCACCATTTCTGCCGTGCTAAACTAATTTCTGCAAGCCAAAGGAAGTACCTTACAGCACACAATCCTTTGGAAGCAAATGCTATGGAATACTAACTAAAGGATAATACTAAATCAATGACATGCGAATTGACTTATTACCATGAACATATACATAAATGTAAGCAAACTGAGAATAAGTAGTAAAACTCAACCAAAGTTGTCTGATAATTTCGGGAAAATTCTATCATGTTGCTTAACATTCTCACTGAATGCATCGAAAGCTATGGAATTGGGGGCAACTAAAGACCAAATCAACAAGTCCCCAGACCAGCCATAGTCATTCAACATCATGCACTTCAAAATGGTAGGAAAAATCGTTCTTTCAATAGACCAGCAATTTCTGGTCTCAATCTTTGTGCTAAAGTAGTGAAAACTACTGCCTTTCTTATGTAGTTTAGGTAAAACTTCCTTTATGGTTTTCATTTCTTGAATTGATTTTGCAAGAGAATCTTCAAGAAAGATAGAAGGGGGGATGTCTTCCCAAAAGGCAAAAGCAATTAGAGTGTCACCAAACATGGGTTCCAAACCTTTTCCCTTTGCTGAGAACACATATCATGTCTATACAAAAAGAGAATAGTTTCCTACACCTTATCAGCAGTGAATCCAAAAACCCATTGAGAGGTGCATTGCCCACACAACCACAAAATGCTTTAGATTCAAAATCTGGGTTGTGGAACAAGATATTCCATTATATTCACAAGTAATAATTGATGTTTCCTACCAACTTATAAAGAAGAGATGGGCATGGGGGGCTATGATGGATTCAAAAAGGACTCAAAACACTCTCATAACATTTGAGTCCACTGATTAGATACTATGTGGAAAATAAAGTTACGTGCACTCATCAGGTACATCATTGGGTGCTCACGTGCACTCATCAGGTACATCATTGGGTGCTCAAGAAGGCCCCCTTCCCCTCCCAGACAAAAGCTAAAGTTCCATACACAACCAGTAAGCCTTACAACCATATATGAGATTGACGATGCTAATCAAACTTACAGTTGATATGAGGTTTTGGTATGCAAGGAAGTTGTTACTTGTAAGATTCAAGTATGCTACTTTAGGCTAAACAAGGTTATAAAAGCTACTATTATCCAAAAAAAAAAAAAAAAGTATTATAAAAGCTACTGTTTAGGCTAAACAAGATTATAAAAGCTACTCTTCTGGAAATTCCGAGGCTAAATAACAACTGAAGATTTAACATATATAGAATTGAAAGATGTGGGATTTAATAAGGCAACTTACTTTAAGAACACCACTACTAAGTCAAAGTTAACTTCTATCAGTTCTATGTAATTGGGAACTGCACCTCTCTCATCCTTAGCTTTGTTTCTATTTAGGAACAAAGTATACCCCTTCTGGAAGGCTTAGGCCGAATCTTCTCACTAGAAAAAGTGCAACTTATTAGAGTTACATTCAAGCTTTACAGTTGCAGAAATGGCAAGACCATGTAGAAATGCAATTTACCTTATTCATCAACCTATCTGTACGTCACAAGAAGCCTAATTCATAAACATACCCCAGATATTTAGGCCTTGTCTTAATGATTCTACCCTATCATGAAAATGGGTTTCAACTTTCAACCATACGCATTTGTTGGGGAAAACAAAAATGTCGAAGTATCAGATGGCAGCAATTAACTGAGTTCAGAAAAACTCTTACCACAATGTCTTTATTGAGATCCTCGAATTGTTGGTTTACTCCACAGGAAGTCCAAAAATGATAAACAAGGAAACAAAAGAGAAAACAGAAAACAGAAGTACGAAGTATGTTCGAAAGAACATACACATCAAGCAGTCCCACTCCCACTTACCATCAAGAACTCGCCTTCACAAACCACCTCACCACCAACATATGCCTTTCCATCCATCTTCGCTAGTCCAAATCGTTTTTGAAACTTAGTTAGGGTCATTCTCATGACCAAAGTGTCTCCTGCAACCACAGGCTTCCTAAACCTCACTTTATCAATTCCTGCAAAGAAGAAATTATCACGAGAGCCTCCCACTTCAGGTTGCAGCATAACTATGCCTCCCACTTGAGCCATGGCCTGGACCCAAAAAACCACTTTCATCAGCACTCACTAAAGTGCATGTGCACCATAATCCATGCAACCATGAGGCAGAAAGAGGTATAGGAACATATGAAATGACTTGATGATTATCCTATAAATTAAAACTAAGCGCTTGCTTGGTTACACATTGTAATCATTTTCAATCAAGGGTAGAGAAGGAAGAATGAGAGGATGGAGAAAAATATGTGAGAGAAGGAGAAAAGGATGTACATAGACTGATTCATAAAATAGCAATAAATTATATTTTAACAGTTCTTATAGTTTGATCCCATCTCAATTTTGTTCCATCTTTGACATTTTCCAAAGATATTCACGTATTTAACTACTTATTCAGTTAAAAGGAAAAAAAAACTGAATACCACAGATAAAACTTATGAAGAAGTGTCCCCTAAATAACACAACAAAGAAGCTAAAAGAATTACGACAACAGTTGTATGAGTTTATGCAAATGGCTTGGTGTTCAGAAGATGTTTGTAACCATTGCAGAAAGGAACACATAGCTTTTGGACAAAAAAAAAAAAGCAATATACAGTAGACACAGCTAAACACTGAGGTTGACTTATCAATGTATTAAAAGAAGCAGCTTTTATTAATATATCATGAAAAGCATGATGCAAAAAAGTGGATGCTGAGGATTGAGCTTGATTTGATCAGCAAGCACCAGCAGCAGTTGAAAACTCTTCGAAATAAAAATTTCGTCATCAGAAAGTTTTTGAGGAGATAAAATTGACAGAATATCCCTTTCAAATATAATCGAAACCAAAAAGTTTGAAATAGGAAAGAGATAACATACATATTGGTGATACTGTTTTTCTTTATTTCTCTTCATCGTAGGAAGGGATGTACATCAAAGGAATCCAACAAAATACACAGTCCCACTCCCAGTTCCATCTCATCGTACTCAAAATGGAATGCCGCAAATAGATTTTTGTCATTCAAATCATTATTAAGTTGGACCCATTGCATCCATTTACCAAGGCCCAAACATTACATTTATTATAGGCTGAAAACCAACTTCTTTTTTTTCTCAAATGCATATAGAGATTACAGTGTCATCTATGCACATTCTTAACCCTGGCACTGTTTCC
Source organism: Fragaria iinumae (assembly GCA_009720345.1). Taxonomy (NCBI): domain Eukaryota; kingdom Viridiplantae; phylum Streptophyta; class Magnoliopsida; order Rosales; family Rosaceae; genus Fragaria; species Fragaria iinumae. Next base: position 13,773,250 of record CM019117.1, on the reverse strand, counting down.
AAAAAAAAATACAAACAAAAAACATATGGGAATTCTTTTGGTCGCTAGAATATGAAGTATGGACATGAGCCGAGAGCCAGGTCCAAAGACAAAGCAGTATATGTTTAAAATGGAAATGGTTCCTTCTCTCAAATATGTTTTGCTCATGCACTGATATGTATCATGCTGCTCAAGATCATGTATTACATTTGTGAAACAAGATTATGAATGTGGTGAAGTAAATGATTCATAAATCACAATTCACAAAACACACGGAACTAGAATAAACCCTCCACCTTAGAATTAAAGACCTGCCTTCTACCACGACCAAAATGGTAAACCAACTAAACTCAGCATGTTAGTAAATCCATTCAACTCGTGCTAGGAACACAAATCTTCTTATTTTAAGCACACAATATGAACTTCATTAGCTGCCCTCTCATTAGAATTTGCAGGGTATATATACACATACACCCCCAAATAGTCCCATACAAGTATGGACTTCACAAATTATAGGGCAAGTAAACTAGTGGATCCGAAGAGTATACAAGTACCTACAAAAATCAAACAACTCTTGATACAATATCGCTTATTTGATAGGATCATGATACAGTTCTACTCAAGGCAGTTTCTCACTTGATAGCAGGTGGGTGGTTCTCGATCTCTCGCTATTTGTGTGGCTTCTAACTCCCTAATCAATAAGCATTTTCCTAACCTACCAAGGACTTCATACACTTTGTTGAATTTGGTTTTTAAATGATCTCTAGTGTAACAGAGAACTGGGAACAACAAATGCATTTCCCTGACCTACCAGGAACCCATATGGTTTGTTGAATTAGGTACTATGAACACTATTATATTACCAATTCCTCTCCTTTGCAAAAGAGTTGGTGCCAATTTTATTTAGATAAAACCAATCTCAACATGTATATCAGGATTGAAACAGAAACATTGTCCTGGATCCTTCTTCCCTGGTAACTCATTTGAGTCTAAAGAAGAGGTCAAGAGGCGAAAAATTGAAAAACAAAAAACACGTCATATCTCTATGTTGATGCAAGAGCAATCTCAAAGTCAAAACGAATTTTCCCTTAAGAAAAATGAGTAATCACCATCAGTTTACCTGATACAAGTACAGTTGGTGTTGAACCAAGTATACTTTGATGTCCATCTTATCCAATCATATTGCAATTAGAAGAGAAATCAAATGATGTGAGATCTACCTTAGGCAAAAGCACCCTTCATGGAATCAAATTCATAAAGGCAATGCCAAGAGCATGCCAATCTTTTGAAAATAGCATATGATGACAGGCTTTACATAAAACCACTCTAAGTTTCCTTTCTTCAGTAAATAGCATATGCCAAGAGCATGCCAATCTTTTGAAAATAGCATATGGTGACAGGCTTTATATAAATCCACTCTAAGTTTCCTTTCTTCAGTATATAGGCATATTAGCATAGCACATCAAATACACATCTATTTCATTTTCCCAAATTAATTTCTGCTAGCTCATAAGAAACTGGATACAGTAGAACACCAAAACAAAAGCACACCAATAAATCCAAATGCTAGAAATCAACAGCAATATACCCATATCAACCAGCCAATGATCAAATATCAGAAACACAGTGACATCTACAAAGCAATACAGAAATAAAGTGGCAGTAGTTACTACTTGCGGCATTAACTATCCATAAATAATGCATGCATATGATGGTAACAGGTTGTATGATTTCCTTCAATGAAATTTGTCCTCTGTGCTCTATAATTCTAAGTTATCAATAGCCTTGTTTCCTACCAAAGGACAATGTGCTTTATGTTGAATACTCTTGATGTTAGGCACAACCACACACAATATTTAAGATTTTAACACAAAACCATTGTATGAGATTAAGCAATAATACCTCAACCATGAGAACACCAGGCATAATAGGCCTCTCTGGGAAATGGCCAGGGAAAAAGTTGTCATTGATCGTCACATTCTTAATAGCAACAGCTGAAACACCTGGGTTGTACTCAATCACTCTATCCACCAAAAGAAATGGAAATCTGCAAAATACCCAAAACCCAGAACCCATAAAGATAAAAACTTTGGAAACAATCACTAAAACCATCCAATACCCACCAACCAAAAACACATCAAAAACCAAATCACTCACCTGTGAGGCAAGATTTCACGTATCTGATTGATATCAATCACTGTAGGAAAAGCTGGGAATTCTGAGATAAGATCCAGATCAGATTAGTCTCACTGCATGATTTGCTAAACCAGATAAAAGAAATGAAATTGAAGTCAAGATTCAAGAATGTGCTTACTCAATTCAATGGGGGTGTCTTTGGAGGCATCTTCCTGAGAAGAACAACACACAATGAGATTGGATTGGCGATTGGATTTGATAGAGGGGAGAGGAGAGGCTGAGAAGGAAAGAGAGGCTGGGGATTGAAGGAGCTTTCTGGGTTGAACAAGAGGCTGAGCAGGAGTGAGAGAGAAGAGGGAACTTGAAGTAGCTGACATTGTTTTCAAAATCAAAGTGCAGAGACAGAAGTGAAGTCAGGGGCTTGCTGTTGAACCAATTTGCACTGTCATATATTCAATGACATAGTCGATGAGTCAAAACAGTCCCTTTTTTTATAAGAAAAAAGTTATTTTTGGTTAAAAATTTGCTTAAAGATTATAACTTTTTGGGTATTATGGTGTTTTAAGTTCAAAGATTGTTGCTTACCCACTAAAGGCTAACACTTGAATGCAATCAACTCTCTGTTTTTTGCCAGATTGATTCTAGCTCAGAGGGCATTGAAGTTATCAAACTCAAACTTTGAGGCCATCTATATGAAAATAATATTTTAGGTAGAACGGTTGAGAATTAGTTGGATTCTAGTGCAGTGTGACCAATTTGTCATCGTTGTTTCTTAAGAGAGTTTGAATACTTGTCTACAAGATCAATCTCAACCATATGTGCTAGGGATGTTCAAAAATTACAAACTCAGGTGGCCATGGGTGTCGTTCGTAAGGTAAGGTATGTGTATGAGAGAAGAGAGACTCTAGTTACACCTTTAATTTGTCTTTATTTATCTTTATTTTGACGAAGTAAAAATATGGAATTAGTGGAGGGTAGTCAATAAAATGGGTGAGGTCTATGTAACAAATTTAAAGGCATAAATACAACTTCATTGTGTTAAATGGATCACATATTATACTAGCATGTGCATAAGGACCGTGAATTTATCACACTCTTATATATAATAAAATAATAAAAAAAAAAAATAGCAAATCACATATACATCCTCTAAAATGATTTGAAACACAAATAAATCCACTTGTGTTGTTGTTAAACAAATAAGGATAGTTTTTAACAATTAAGGACAATTTTTTCTCTACATGCCATGTGTCATGATTTAATTTACCAAACTAACCATACACTAATTAAATATACTTTTAGAAGAGAAAAGTTTCTCATTTTGAGATTTTTCAGTAGATGGAATACAATAGCAGATTTTCAATAATTTAGTGTAGTAGCAGTTAATTTCAGTAGAAGTAGTAGCAGGGGTTAACATTCCAGTAGAAGTAGTAACAGATGTTAACATTACAATAGAAGTAGTAGCAGGGGTTAACATTCCAGTAGAAGTAGTAGCAAGGGTTAACATCCTAGTAGAAGTAGTAGCAGGAGTTAACATCCTCTCATGTTCAGCACACAACAACACGCAGTAGCAACACACAACAGCACGCAGTAGCAGCATACAACAACACACAACAACAACACACGCAGTAGCAGCACACAACAACACACGCAGTAGAAGTAGTAGCAGGGGTTAACATTCCAGTAGAAGTAGTAGCAAGGGTTAACATCCTAGTAGAAGTAGTAGCAGGAGTTAACATCCTCTCATGTTCAGCAAACAACAACACGCAGTAGCAGCACACAACAGCACACAACAGCACGCAGTAGCAGCATACAACAACACACAACAACAACACACGCAGTAGCAGCACACAACAACACACGCAGTAGCAGCACATAACAAAACACCATATCACACGCAGCACACAACAGCACGCAGTAGCAGCATACAACAACACACAACATCAACACACGCAGAAGCAGAACACAATAGCACGCAGTAGAAGCACACAACAACACACCAATATCACACGCAGCAGCACACAACAGCACGCAGTAGCAGCAGCAGCACACAGTAGAATGCAGTAGCAGCACGAAGCATGAGCACAGATTAGCTACGAATGATCATTTTTTGCTGTCAAATTCAAAAGATATGGGTTTTAATTTCAAAGACTCTTTGAGTAAACCAAGTTGTAGAGATCAAAGAATAATCAAATCAGATCTTGTTAGATTCGGCGAAGCCTTAGTCAACTTTCATCCTTTCATTATTCTGCTTCTCCTCCCTTCCTCGCCTCCTAACGATTTGGTCGGACCGGTGACCGGCGAAGAAGAAGAAGAGGAGGAGGAGGAGGAGAAAGAGAGAGAGAGAGAGAGAGAGAGAGAGAGGAATCGGTGTGTTTCCCAGATCTGAAAATGGTAGAAAAGTGGTATTTTGAGGCAGTGGCAGTTTTGTAGATATTTCAGAAAAGAATGATTTTTTGGGTATTTTACGTAAAAAATTGCTGACAGGACATGGTACTATGCACTGTGGGTCTGAGATTATGTCTTTATTTGTTTAAATCTGTTGAAATGTGGTTTTTCTGTGTTTTGCAACTGTTTATGGCAGTGGGATGTCAATTTCTCAAAAAAATATTGTTCATATCTATTGTGAATTGTGTTCTTCCCCTAAAGTTTCGTGAATTTTGTTTTTGCCATAGATTTGTCAATAATTGCAAAACTGTCCTCACTTACCACATGTACACCTAGGGGCTCGTTTGTTTCACAGGACTACGATAGCTAGGCTTAATTCTTACAAGAGTCCTGGACTCCGTTAACTTGGCTTATGCTACACTAAACCTAACCCACGTTTGTTGCTTGTAAGACTAAAGAGCATGATAATAAGCAAAACCAAAAACATCAAAATGAAAGGCATTTTACCTGCAAAAACCAAAATCCCAGATGAAAGGGTAGCATAACAGAAGACATATATCATTTATAATAAACAAATGACATGCTGTTATATGAGTCTTTTCTGGGCTTATTAGCTTTGCTGCCTTCTGAATTATTATCAAGAACAAGAAACCACAAATGAATAAGATTTGTTTGTACCAAAAACTCCCGATCTATTCCAAAAATTCCGGATCTCTTCTCCAATTACGACCAAAATGATTCTTGTAATCCCAAAAAATCGTTGCATTACCCAGGAAGAAGGAAAGAAAAAAAAAAGACCGAGGAGGAAGAAAAAGAAAGAAGAAAATCGAATAAACTATCTTCAATTTTGATCAAATCTAGCAATCCCAAAATGAAACACTGAAATTACCCAAGATCAAGAAGAAACATGGAGGAGGAAAAAGAGAGGAGGAGATGAGGATACGAACCAAAGAAAAAAGAAGACAGATGAACATGCAAGAGAATGAGAAACAAAAATAGAGAGAATAGGGATCAACAGAAGAGTAAGGTCTGAGAACTGGGTCTTTCAAAAAATGATAAATTGAATATGATCGAAGAAGAATTGCAGATCGTGATGGAAGTTGATATTCAAGAGCAGAAGAAAATATTTTGGCTTCCAGAGTCCCATGGTTTTTAGGGCCGCTCTGAAAGACGGGTTTGACACGTTTTTTGGACTCTAGAAGCTCATTTAATAGAGTCCCTCTCGTCACGAAACGCTGGTTAGTTTCTAATTCATAAAGGAAGCCAGTCCAATCCCGGCTAGTCCCGGGTAACAAACGAGTAGCTAAGGTGTTGCATGTTATTGTTGCTGCGTGGCCTCCTACTTTCATTCCACGAAGTTGTTCCGTTAAACCCATTCTTCACGCATTGGAGGTTGATATTTTCTTTTTCCTCTCTCGCTCTCTCCGGTCTCTTTATCTCACGCATGACGGCAGAAACGAAGAAAAAGGCTGACCGATCCCGATCCAATCCGAGCCAGAGTGAAAGAACATCGATCTGGGTAATTGGGTTTCAGTTCGTTTTTTTTTCTTCAAGATTCTTCCAATTGATTTTTGTATGATTCCGATCAAACTCGAGCCAAGGTGAAAAAACCATTGATCTGGCCATATGTGCTTGGTTTCTGAATGATTGTTATTTTGAATCAGGAGGTATTTTCTTCATCTCAGATTCTTGAATGTCACTCCCTTCTTCTCTTCATTGATCGCCTAGATTCGGCTTTGATCTCATTCGCTCAGGTAATTTAATATCGGTTCCAGTGGTTAGATTGGCCGTTTGATTTTTTGATTTGGCTTGCATGTTGGTTATGTATCAGATTGATTATGGTTATTTTGCGAAGGTTTTATGATAGACTCCAAATTTTGGCATTGAAATTGTATACGTAGCTCCAGTTCTTAGACTCTAAATTTCGCAATCTCCCATAGCAAACTCCTTTTCCATGTGTACATATGAAGGCAGAATCATGGTGTATCACTATATATAAAGCTTGATCAGCCACCATACTTGAAAGATATTCCAGAAAAGCTTGGATTTCTGAAAAGCTTAGTTTAGCATTCCTAATTGAGCTCCTCTGTATATATATTTCATACTACTATATTAGAAATAGTTGAAGGAGAAGAATCAAATTAGTGTATGAGGAATCAGTAATAAGGAGCCAAAGGCCGGTGTCGACCAAAAACTGGGTTAGATATTTACCTATCTATATTTTACTTCCGTGTTAATGGTTTGGTTTATATTGAATGCTGTCAATGTATTAGTATTTTGGTCTTGCGTAGTTATTGATTGTATAAGATTGCAGTTTACTACGATGAATTCAAGGTGTTTGGGTACCTGTTTTTTTTATTGTTGTTATTTAATGTGCCTGTCTATTTGGCTATTTGTTTGTCTGTTTTAAGATTTTAATATTTATAGGATTTTGAAATCTATCATGTATTTCAATTTTAATTTTTGATATTATTTGATCATGAAATCTAAAAGTTTTGGGTTTCTTTTTTACCTACCTTTTTTGGGTTATTTCTTTTAAATTTTGTTGATCATATGATTTTTGTTACAATGGTGATAGTTGTAGTTCTTTTAAGTTGAGTTGTTGCTATCCTACCATTACGAGATCAGGGCCATTAAGCTTTTTTAATGAGAAAAAATTAATGAAAGCATCAGTATCAATTGTTTGATTGGGGTTGATAATTTTTGTTCTGTTCTTAGTGTTGGTTCTTTCACTATCCGCAATCAATCTCATTCTGTCAGGTGCTTATCAATTCCTTTGGTTAGATTAGCTGTTTAAGTTTTTTGGTTTGGTTTACATGTTGGTCATTTTTTTGGTTTAATCAAATTGAGTGTCTGACTGTTTTGCAGACGTTTCTTTCTGTTTTTCCGGCGGTGATCCTCAATGTCAGGACAGGTATTTACTTTATCTATTTTTTACTTGCAAGTTAATGGTTCGGTTTGTATTGGAAGCTACCAATGTATTAATATTTTGGTCTTGGTGAGGTTCGCAGTGAGTACTTTTTTAATTTCGTATTATTTGATATGTCTGGCTGAATGGTTATGGGTGTGTCTGTTTTAGGAATATTGATGTTTATATAAGATTTTAATATCTATCACATATTTAAATTTACATTTTGGACGTCATCTGGTCATGTATTTTGTTTTGGCGTTGTTTCAATTACATTTGGTATCGCCATTGTCCATACAAGGACAAATTCTGCATAATAGTACAGAAAAAAAGGACAGATGTTCTTTATCTGTGTATCATACTTGAGTTTAAACAACAAACAATGCAAAGGTATAATTGTAGTTGTCCACATAATATAAATTCTTCCAAAATGGTACAAAAATAAGGATGAATGTTCTTTATATAATTTTAAATGACAAACAATGCAAATGTTTACTGCATCAAAAACTGAAGATAAATAGATTAGTCAATAAGGTTTATAGATCAATGTTATTGCAAGTGGATTTTAGTTTGGAACTTTTATGCGTATTAGAATAATCTTTTTTGGGTTATCCAGTAGCACAAGCTTCCACAAACTACATGATTGAGTGAGAGATTGCGTATGTTTGATTTTTTTATTGACAGCTTATATAATAGTCACTTCTGGATGTTCAGGGGCAAAAAATCATTATGATCATGATGATACTAATATGATTTGGTCCATTGAAGTGTTAAAAAAAAACCTGCTACTGATTTGGTGCATTGGTTTGATTTGGTGTGGGGATACAAATTAATCTTGCAGCCTACTAGATTTCAAGCATTTGAGTTGTTTTGGTGGTTACAATGACATCGCTTAAAATATAATTTGGTAAAAGAATGCATGTTTTGACATGTTGTTAATGTTAGTTCAGATTGTTATTCAGACAAGTTGTGATGTGTGATATTATTGGGCTCATTGATTTTGAGATTGTTTGATGATATTGCTATTTCAATTCAGATTGCGTTGAATCTATAAGCTCTTTGTTTGTTCTTTTTTAATACTTTTTGGATAGCTGTTAATCCAATTTTCACTGTTCTATATTGTTGCTGTTGATTTTTTGAACAGTTATTATTTTATTGATACATTGTTATTCATGTGAATATTTGTTGGCACTGCAGGTTAAGAGAAAACTTAAGGCTTTATTGCAAAAGTAAGGATAGATATTTTGATGGTGTATTGTCACGTCAACAGACAAGTTTGTTGTACTTCACATTTTGTGTGTTGCTTGAATGCTTATTGCTCTATTATTTTGTGATATCGGTAAGTCAGATGACTCGAAAAAAAAGAATTCGTGAGGAAAATTTGTCAGCTGCATCGTCTGATCAACTTGGGTGCAGTGGTCCCTCCATGAATGTTTCTGTTAGCAGAGAACCGGGTGGTGCCAATGCATCAAATGATTGTGCTGAGTCTTCTTCTGCAAGAGGAATTGATGCTCTGAGTGTTGGACAATCTAATATTAGGCAGGCAATTTACCAGAAAAGAAGAAAAACAAAAGGTTTGTGCTTGGAGTGCATTGTTTATTTATGCGGTTATTTGGATTGAATTTGTATGATTTTTGTTTAAGATGGTATGTTGTTTTGTTTCTAGGTATATAGTGAGAAAAAGAAAAACTGATCAATGTTGGTGTATAAAACTGTAGTACTGAGTTTTATATGTTGATTTCGTTATAATTTCAGTAAAAAACTGTAGTACTCATTTCAGGCACTCAATCCTCCTTTTTCGATTGATTGTGCAAAGGAAACAGAGTAGAGGGAAAAGGGAGAGATTCAGAAGTAAGGGGATCCATGCATTATTATTCCTGATGGGTGCTCATTTTCTTTGATGCAGATCTTGCACTAATGGATTGTAGCATTGGCTGCAACATCTAATGTGTATTCACAAGTATGGAAAGAAGCGAAAAAAGATTATAGCATAAGTATGAACACAAGTGTGTTTGCCTATCTAATCCTATTTAGTCATGTGTTAAAACTTCTGCATATTTTCCTATTTACTAAACTTACTGGGTTTGAAGCTGTTTACTATGCGTTTTTTTTTTTGCTAATTGGTTATTGATTTGGGTACTCTTTTTCTTTTATGCAAGTTGTTTTGGGTTTCCTCATTTGTTCCTGGAAATTGGATGAAAGCTTCTATGTCAGTTTGGTTGGCTTTTAGTGATAATGTCTTTTCTGGATATAATATTAATATTATATCCCTCAAGGAAAGGTAAAACTTTCTATCTTTTCTTTTTTAGATTTGTTTTTGCTTTGGGGGTTTGTTTTGGAGTTTTGATAGTGAGTTTGTTCTATGTCGATCAAGATGGTACAAAAATAATGACAAATGTTCTTTATTAGTGTATCGTATAAACGACAAACAATGCAAATGTTTACCGCATCAAGAATTCAACAAAAATGGATATACCTCAATAAAAGAAATCTCACACCGGTTCAATGCCAAATGTGAGTTTAGAGGTCAATACTTCTGCAATTTGGTTTCAGTTTGGAGCTTTTTCGTGTGTGTGATTGAATTTTGAAGTGTTGTTTTGATTGCACTAATGGATAGAGGTATTTTCTGCAGCATCTAATGTGTATTCAAAATTATGGAAAGAACTGAGTATTTGAGCATATTCTAATACAAGTACAAAAACAAGTGTGTTTGCCTATTTAATTGTATTAGTCATGTGTCAAAATGTCTTCGGATTTGAGACTATGTATTTAACATGAACGTTCTTTAGGGAACGCTGACATCTCTTGAAACTTTGAGGTGGAGTAAGCCTGTGAATTGAGAATGACATGCCACTATTTAAGAATTTTTTTCATGATGTAGTGGATCAGGTGTGATCGTGTGAGCATGGATTTAATGGTGATACTTTTGGATCAGACATGGTCTTTCTTTGCCTCATAGCAATCTTTTGCCTGTCCCTGGACTCAAAGGAAACCAGTTGGCTGAGAAGGCAGTAAAACAAGAGTATTAACAGAATAGATGACTCTCTGTCCCTATCTATCTAAGTTTGAAAGGAACGATGTATTAGAGAGTGAAATGTCAGTTTAGTTTGTGTCTGTTCTTTTTGAAGACGTGTTGTTGAAGTGTTACAAAGTGTGTTGCATTTTAGAGGTATCAGATTTAATGTATAAATTTGGTTTTGTGTTTGGTTCTTGAGTGGATAACTAGATTCAATTGGAAAAAAGAAAAAAAATTATCAGTTGTAAATGAAGCAACTTTCAGGCTTGTTGAACATTGAAGTTCAAGTTATTTGTTTCAGTATAACAAATATCCATGTTTTATGTCTACATTAAATTTCCAACATGTAATATCTTTTATCTTTTCTTATGTAAGTATGTTGCATAAATTCTATCTATTTTGATTTGTGCTTTATGATAGTAACTTGCTTTAGTGCTATCTATTTTGATGGTTGGTATCAATCATTCAAACAATAGCATTAAAGGTAGTTAATAACCGTTAACCCGCAGCAGCGCGCGGGACAAGTGGGTTGGTGCAACGAAGGTGCAGATCATCTGTTCGACAAAATGACTGAATCACATGATGGACTAATACCATAGTTTGGTGTCTTGCAGAAACAGAACAAAGTTGGCAACACACTTCTAGTTGCTTCTCAGTTGAATGGATCAGACGTAAGGTTCAACTTTTCTCCTGTAGTCCTGTTTTACAATGATGCACATGATCTCCCCCAATCAAATTTTCTTCAATTTGTACATTCATTTTTTGTGATAGTTCCCATATTGCTCACGACCATAAAGAGAATAACTGAATTAAGCTACCAAATGATTATCATGCATTTAGAAAGTTTCACTCAGCAACTGCAAGTGCTTGGAGTACACTCAACATTTCAAATTCGGAACATGCGCGCAACTCTGTCATTTCATTTCTGTTTTTTTTTCTTCTTGAAGTGCTCATTTTGTCTTCTAATTTTGCATGTTTATGGAAGTCTTTGAATGAGATATCACTAAAAATGGGGGATTCAACCTTGAAACTTAGTATCGTAGTTTAGAATGAATATACTACCAACTCTATTCACACTCGAAGCATTGTTTCGTTTTCACTCTAAAATTGATAAAAATTGCAGGAAGACTGTTTCTTCCAGAATATTAATAATACCAATAGAGAAACAAGTTTGCTCCATAAGAATAGAAATTTATTAGGTTGAGTATAAGGATGCTTGGTTATTAACAATTCAAACCACATCAAGCACCAGAGATAAAAGCATAATTCCAGTTTCCTCATTTTATTTAATAGAGTACAAAGATGGTTGATTTATCAGAATTATTACATATTATAGTCTTGCTAATTGAGTTTTATATAGTTATTCTCAATCATCGATTTGAGGCTCCAGTGATTGTACTGACACTTATAAGACCAGTATGCCCATCCAAAACTAGCACGGCCGTAGACATCTAGTTGTGCTTTGGCGAATCTCTGGTAGTCTTGCATAGATGCTCCATTTATTGCCCATTCTGCAGTCCATTCCCCTGTAGAGTATACAAAGTACGGATCTCAGTCTCAAGTTCTCAACCAATGTAGCTTACCAGGCCTTTGTATTGTTTGTTATAAAAAGCTAACTAAATAGTCATAGATTGACAACTACGGTTGTTTTGATCATGTCTTACCAACAAACGTCAGGGGTCCATTTGTAGTGGTCACAGCAGCGAGATCAGAACCTCGTTGGTTGTATATGAAATCAATGTTTTGTTGTACACTAAGGCCATTGAACATGTCCGAATACATGCTGTAGTAATGCACATCTATGACTACCTTACTGAGGCCTTGGGCAAAGGATAGAAGCTCCTTTGGATCGGCAGGTCCCAAGCGATTTGATAGGATCACATAGGCACTTGAAGTGTACTTCCTTACAGCATCATAACCAGCTTTGTAATACTTTTTTAGGATGCCCAGAGTCACAAGTGGTGCCCAAGGCTCATTTATCAACTCAATTGCTGCGAGAGCTGGATTTTTAGCATATCTGCACATTTGTTGTTTCCAATCAGGCTTCCTTAGCATGTGTGTTTGTGTGTGTGTGTTTGTACGCGTGTGTTGTAAGAATGCATATATATGAGAAATTTAAAGGCATTAAACCTTGCTGCTAGGAAATCTATAACTTTCACGGTGTCCTGTATGTTGGAATCTCCAAATTCCAGATACCCATCTCTTGTTGCACTGTGATCCATACCATTTTGGGAACCTTGAACTGCATGTAGATCTATAATCACCTTCAACCCATATTTTCTGCATATATTTGAGTAGAACAGTTATGAAACTTATTTGAAGCATTTTTCTCTCTGGTTTATCTGTACCATTTTATTATATCTTGTGTTAGTGTGCTATGATTTTTACTTGTTTGATGATTTGCCAGTACACGGTACTTACTGTGCCCAAGAGAAAGCATTGTCCAAGGCTTGCAATGATCCTCCAACAAAAGGCTTTGGAGGTGTTGGATCATATGCAATCCACCATCCAACTGGGATCCTCACAGCAGTCAAGCCTTTGGACGACATGAATCTGAAATCCTCTTCGGTGATATAAGAGTTCCGGTGGTCCTATATATGAAACATATGTGGATTTAACGTCAGCTTCAATTTATGATTGACTGGATTCTTCTATCTGTTTACACAGTTGAGTTACATGACTTGCATCAGCTTAGTTTTGCATTTTTTTTTGTTAAGATATAAATTTACCTGCAGAACTTGAGGGGCTTTATCAGGACCATAACCATTTGCGATTTGGTATTCACCTTGTAAGGAGCCTACTATTGTCATCATAAACACTGATGGATTACTGTCTTCCCAGCCTGAGCCTGTATAATCTGCAGTCAGCACTGTATCTGATTTCGCCTAATTACAACAGAAAGTGTCATTCATTTTCTAACTCCGTTTTTATCTAATCTACAAACGTTCGAGTGAAATTGTAAGTTTGTGACTAATTCACGGTTCATGGAATATTCATCATATTGTCTGTCAAATAAATATTCAATTAGTACTAGACCAGTCACCTTCAAGCACATGAGCTGATCTAATAACAATATTCACACAAGTGTGTGATAAACTCAATTTACTAGCTGATGCTACCAGAGGAAAAGTACCTGGAGAAATAAGCCATTGGATGCTTGAATGCGAATCCTATTTGGCTCGCCATTTTTCCTTACAATCCGAAACGTTTCAGTGTCACCAGGTGCATCTCTCATTGCTACTATCCTGTTGGTTCCCTGGCGTGACAATCCCACAAACATTTTGTTCGAGACTCGAAAGTTGAAAGTATTTTCATCGATCCTCCACAGCTGCATTTCATGCACAAAGCAAGAAAAGAAAGTAAGGAAAGTACATATAAAGCTAAAGCTAAGTTACCAATGATATAGAGAGCTCACCCTGAAAGTTTCCCAATCAGAGGCTGAAGTACGATTAATAACAACAATGGAATTACCCCCATTTTCTGCAGCCAAATACTTCTGTAGCTTTGTGGACTTCAATTGCACCTTTGTCCCATCCTTTTAATACATCACCAAAACCAAAAAAAAAAGTTTCAAATTATTGATCAATGTGGTAGAATATCCCATTAAACAACTGAAACAAACAAAGAAAAAACATTACTAGCTAGCAGAAGCTACTTTACCAAAAGATCTTTGTTAGGTATTCCATCAAAGAGAGAAGGTTTCATCCAGCCCTCTATAAGAAGCCAGTTCCCAAGATTCACAGATTTTAACGGCAACTTCAAGTTCTGCGCTGATGAAAGAGAAGCAAAACATAACAAGTAAAGAGACAAAACTGGGTATATATTATGGTATGTCATCTTTCTATATATGAATGAGAAATGAAAAGACCTCAGCTACATTTATAGTAGCAAAAGTTTGGCAGAGTTGGAGCAATTAGTAGCAAATGTACTGTTCAAAATCTATTGACTTGACTTTGTATTACTTCAAGTATATACATCTAGGACGGGGACACCATGGGGTTGCTGGGCTTTAGTTAGAACATTCAGCTGGAAGCATGGGTTTACCGTTTACATAGTTAGGGTGGTTAAAGTTTTATAGAAGGTGCCTTTAGGTTAGGTACTTGCCACACCACTTGACACTGGTGTTTCAAGTCTTACATAGAACGGCTGCAATGCAATCGAGACTTTGAGACCAAGTTGCACAAAGACAAACGTTTAGTATTTTGCCCTAGTGACTTTTCCACTCGATCATCCAGTGGAATATCAATGAATCAATCTATCTGTACTGTAAAGCTATAAATGAAGTTTGGTGTCATTTACTTCACTTAGTTACTCTTCAGCTTAAAATGTAAAAATACTACATAGAATTGTCTAGACTTATTATGGTACAACAAAATCAATCTATCTAGGACATTCTGTTTTGGATGTAATGTACTGGAATGCCCAGCCCCCTCCCTCTGTTTACACTGCCTTTCGGTTTAATCAATGTTGTGGAGGGTGTAGTAGAGGGTTCTTGTTGTAATTTCCTCTTTCTAATCGGAAAAATAAAAATAAAAAATAATAATCCAACCTTGAAACTTAATCAGTATATCTCACTTAATCAGTATATCTCATGCATATACCTTTTTTCTTTCATTTTTGATAAACAGAGCCCCCCAGCATTTTATTCCAAAGAAAAAATAAGGTACATGAGCGAGGAGAGGACATAAAACCAAACTGCTTGTAAAAACCACATAAAAGAACAAATAATAAATACGATAAAAAAATGTCCCTTATTACAAACTCGAAATCAACCGGCACTTATAGCACATTGAACTATAAGCATCACTATTCTTCTTAACTAAGGCTGAGCACTGAGTGGGAGCTCCAGCACAGATACTACTCATATTGCTATTGTATAAAATAATTTAAGAGATTTATTATGCCCTTGTCAATCATGTTCTTAAGGCTCCAGTGTCCCTGGATACAATTGTAAGACCAATACGCCCATCCAAAAGATGCATCCCCATAGACCTCTATTTGTGCTGCTGCAAATCTTTGGTACTCTGTGTCTGATTTATCATGACCATTATAAATAAACTCTGCAACCCATTCCCCTGTAGAGATCAAATAAATTAAATATCGTTGCACTGATCAATTAATAAGAAAAAACCGCTACTTAAAGAAGCAATCCCAAACATGTACTGCTATATATCCTACTAGTACTACTAATTATTGCTTAAGCATTGACTTACCAACAAAGATGAAGGGTTTCCCATAGGAAGTCTGCAGTTTAGAGAGTTGAGAACGTCGTCGTTCGTAGATGTACTGGATGTTTTCTTCCACAGTTTTTTGACTGAATTTATCATGATCGAACACACTGTAGTAATGCACATCAATTAAAATTAACAATACATTCTCTATTTGCATGTGGTTTATGCCTAGTACAGTCGCTTGGTGTGTGTGTCTATATATATATATATATATGTTGTAAAACAAAAGTAAAATAGATTAAGAAAGGAGAGAAACAACTAAGAGAATGAGAGAATGTGTATATCTATTGAGTTGAGAACTCTCTCTTATATAGAGATGATGTCATGATGCAAATTACAATAACAACCCTAGTCAGCTAATTACAAGAATGCCCACTAACTAATAACTATTTACAACACTCCCCTTTAGGTATTCTCTGTCATTAGCTTCCTCTGATATGTGCTTCAGTGTTGCCTCGTCAAAACCTTGCCAGGTAATAAAAACCCTATGGGACAAAAACAATTCTGGTCGAAGGAGAAAAGAGTACAACGCATACGTAGCGGTGGTAGTCAGAACCCTTAATTTCGGTGAAGCGGTTTAGTCTGGATCATAAGATGTGAGTCCGTGGGAGATAGATGCATAATAGTTGCTACACCAAAACCTTGCCCGGTAAACCCAGTGGAACAAACCCGTGGTCGAAGGAAAAAGATGAGCAAATGCATATATTTCAAATAAATACATCTTCAAGATGAAGTGTGAGTAGGGTGACCAATTTAATGTGTGTCTCATTAAAACCTTGCCAGGTAACAAAACCCAGTGGGACAAAATAACCCTAGACGAAGGACAAAAGAGTACATAATGGTCAAGAGTATGCTTCAAGATACTCCCTCTGAAAACTACACACTACGTAATTAAAACTGTTACATTGATCATGCTTCTTGAATAATTTAATAGTCAACATGACTTAAAGAGGTTTTTGTTTCATATACCTCTAAGATTATTGTATTCCCTATAGTAAAGACATAACTAGTCAGGAATAAGCCTTGTGTCGGTTTACATAATTCATGTCACCATATTTAACAAGGCAAACATCATTCCAAGAATCATAGGCGGTTGATCCATTCCATGATGCCTAGGGATAGAATGAGCCATTTTCCGTCATACATTTAAAGTAACGGAAAATTGTTTTTTATGCCATTTCTGGAGGCGGCATGTTGGCGCAGAGCTATATCTAGCTAACAAATTCACATCGGGTGAGATGTCTGGTCTAGGGTATTTAGCCAAGTACAATAATGCGCTTATTGTACTTAGATATGAGTCTTCTGGTCCCAATATCTCTTCATTATTATCTACACGATGATATGGGTCTCACTAGATTTCAGACGATTATGAGTGAGCTTGAAGACTTTGCTTTATCCTCATTAAAGCATCTTAACATCTTCTAGATGTAATTTGATTGATGGACCAAAATTCCATTTGCACTTTGCTCGACTCCAGGTCGAGAAAATGATTTGGTCTCCGAAAGTCTTTCATCTCAAACTCTGACTTCAGGTGTTTTGTGGTTTTCTTGATCTCTTCAAGAGTATCAATCAAATTCATGCTATTGACGTAGATCACCACAAATTGCAAACCCGAAGTTTGTTTTCTTAATAAACACGCATGGGCATTGTCCATTGTTCATATATCACATCCCAAGCAAATATTCACTTAGACGGTTATACCAACTCCATCTGGATTGTTTGAACCCCTAAAGTGAACTACTCTAGCAAATCCAGAGCATATTCTGTGGTCTAGAACTATTTGCATTAGGTAACAGAAGACCTTTAGGAAACTTCATGTCTATCTCTATATTCAGATCCCCATAGAGATAAGTTGTTACCACATTCATAGGCTGCTTATTCAATTGTTCGGAAACTACCAAACTGATAAGATAGTGGAACGTTATGACTTCCATTACGGGAAAGTACATCTCCTCGTAATCAATCACAGGGCGTTGAGAAAATCCTTGCGCCACTAAACAAGACTTATATCACAATCTCGTTTTTCTCATTACGCTTCCTTACAAATACCTATCTAAACAATATAGGTTTAACATGGGTAGGTGTGGGAACAACAGTTCCATAATACATTTCTCTTAGTTAAGGAATCTGATTTGACCTGGATTGTTTCTTTCCTTTTTAGCCAGTCGTCTCTTCGTTGAGATCTATCAACGAAGCAAGGTTCGACATCATCGCTTATTATAATTTCGGTGGCCACCGCAAATATAAATATATCATCGATGAAATCTCATTCCGATTCAATATCTCACTAAATTTACCAAGATTTTCTATTCTCGGGAGTGGGTTTACATGTTGGAGCGTCTCCCAACTTCATCTCTTCTAGGACGAACCCATAATCCGGATTAATCTCGTGAGTTGAATTGGTTTGAGATTGCGATGGCAAGAAGATTCATTTGTGCCAAGTTTACCCTCTTCTAGGGATAAGAATCGTTCGAACCTAATGGTCTACCTCGCTTCTGGGCAGGGACATATGACTGGTTAGCCGCCATGGCCGTACCTCGTCCAACTAGGACGATACTTCCTACAGGGACGTTTATCCTTGCAAGTTTGCAGCAAGTATATATGATCTCGTTAGTTTAACTAGATCTAATGAAGTGTCTGGCATATTATGGGCTACACTATGTAGATCTAGAATTCTTTACACTTCAACTGGAAGTAGAATTCTTCGCACTGCAATATCACATGTGCGGTTTGGGGATCAAGATGAGACATTCTACACGTCGTTCATCAGGAATGATGATGTTCTTATCTCCCCCTAACGGCGGGAAGACTATCTCATCAAAGTGACGACCGCAAATCTAGCGGTATAGAGATCTCTTGTCAAGGGCTCTAAGGAGCACATAATGGATAGGGTTCATAATCGACATATATGCCCATCTTTTGTTGAGGACCTGATTTTGTATGTTGTGGCGGCACAATTGGCACGGGAACTGCACACACAAATCTGTGTAAGTGCGAAACACCAGGTTTGCACCCAGTCACCAACTGTAACACAAAGTAAGGTGGGTAGCAGTGGGCCTCAACCGGACCGACATGGCTGCATGCAAGATTGCATAGCCCGACGCAAACACTAGAAGCTTGATGTGCATTACCAACCTTCTACCTGCGAGACCATCTTGGGTGTGAACATACGAAACTATATGTTCAACAGATCCCAAGGGATATGCAATAATTATCATAAGCCATCGATGTAAACTCTCCGACATTATCAAGCTTTATAGACTTTATAAGATAATCCGAGTGGTGTACCCTAAATTTCATGGGTGAGAGTTTAGCAAACGCAGCATTTTTTTTCTTGTGGACAGTGATGTGACATCTTATCACATTTGTCGATGCATCAACCAAAACCATCAATATTTAATTGGTCCGTATGGTGGTTGGATAGGTCCACGAATTTTCCCTTGCATTATGTGCATAAAGAGATAGTGTACATTCTAGTATTTGCATATGATGGTCTAGTATTCAACATCCTTAACGAGAAACTTGACATAATATGTCATTAAAGACAAGACAACCCTTATTCTGAAGGGGATGCCCCTGTGATAATTGAGTTGAGGATACGGTGCATCATATATATTTTTCAGGTGCATCAAACACCAGTACTATAGCTAGTATTTGCTCGAATCATTTAGCTTCTAGCTAATAAATTTTAATATCTTCAATGTATGCTTTGACCACACATTCGAAGGTTATGCAAAGATATTACACCATTTTTCTGGTGGTTTCAATGTTTTAAGCATTGATTTCAATGAACTTACCTTTCGATAACGTTCTTCTGAAATGTATAGGTATTTTGCCTCGTCAACCAAACGAGAACGCTCAGTTCCTTAATATTGATAACACATCAATTTTGATTTAGATTCTAAGGCATCAAGCCTTTTCATTTCAATATTCTCTTGCTTCATGCAAGGAAGATGTCTAGTTCAGATTGTTTCTTCTGGAGACTTCCAATCAACATGATATGAATAAAAACTATTGATTTTATCTTGTCTGGTGAATTTATTAATGAAACTTCAAGTTTCTTAAGGGGGTTATTATCAAAACTATAAGTTCGATTTATACATGAACTACTGGTTTATTTCTGAACTACCGATTCATTGGGTACATGTATTTTCAAATTATAATCATGTAGCAAATGATGATATTAATTCTACGTTACTAATTTAGCATAGTGAATATGTCATGTAACTATGTGTAAATGCTTCTGGTAATTAACTACACATTAAATATGGTGAATATTTAACAACAGTCATTATGAGAAAATATTTGGAATGTCTTATAGACATACATAATGACTAGGTACGAAAATCCAGTGTTATTAGATTATTTTCCTTTTGTTTGATTCTGCTGGACCAAAGGAATTGCCTTTAATTATAGTGAAAGAAATAAACCTCTTCATACTTTACAAGCATAAGGGGCACAATCTGAGAGGTATGCTGGGCTTCTAGGTCCCGTATAGGGAGAGTGGGCTTACTGGGCTTAGAATGCTCTACCAAGAAATGCAATGTTATTAGTCAACATTTTCGGTAACTCTAATTGTATACGACTAGGTAAGCAATGATGAGGTGGTGGAACGAGGCTCACTTAAGTACACGGCCTCAAAAGAACTTTCCTAGACAATCCAACTGGATGAGCCTAGTTTGAGAAGAATTATATTCATTGTATGGACTCATGACGACACATGGCGAGCTTTTGTGCTAACCTTGCAGCTTGCGTCGAGCTTCTGGCTCAATTTGTGTATATTCAAGCTTGATTTAAGCTTCTGACTTAACATCATTAACATTCACCAATATAACATAAACTAATGCAATATATGTTATTAAATCGTAACATACAAACTTAATGTGAAAGCAATTATATGAAACCGAAATAAATTAAATTATAACATAAACAATTTAATTCACATCGACATATTGTATATGCAATAAAATTATTGAACCAATAAATGTCAATAACGTAGCGGTTACATGCAAAACTAACTCATTTGCATCATCAATTGCTTCTGGCATTAATGTGTCATTACATACTCATAATAATTATCGATATAAATGATAACATAATTGAGAACTAATTGAATAAAACTGACGCGATTTGAATTTGGTAACCGACAGTTAATATATGGCATAAATGACTAAATAAATATCATTTATGCAACGGTTAAGTACCAAAGGCAATGAGTTCAAATCTCATTAATGCTTCTAGCATTACACATAAGTATTAAATTGGATAAATGCTTCTGGCATAACATTTATGTAATAATCGCGTAATTAAACCCTAATGCTTCAAGCACAATTTATGGGGTTATAAATGTGTAATTGCTTCTGGCATTATCCCCTCATAAACGACAAATTGAAATGAATATGATTCTAATTCGTAATTAACATTAAATTAGGATCCGACATAAAGTCAATAGTAAATATCATTTATGTAGCGGTTATGGGTTTAAATCTCATTAATGCTTATGACATTATGTATTACTGGATTAGTAATAAATGAGGTAAATGCTACTGGCATAACGTTTATATAATAATTACGTAATTAAACCCAAAATTCATGCTTCTAGCATAATGAATTATAATGGTAATTATTCAAATTGACGTAATTGAATATTAAATTCATAACGTTTCTATCATAATTTGCACAATAATTTGGCCCATAATGCTTGTAGCATAATGTGGGTTGTAAATTGTAAATGCTTCTGGCATTAATTACATACCCCTTAAATGACATTGAATTTGACACAATTCAAATCAGTAACTGACAAAACGTAGATGTTAATTTATACATAAATAACATCATCAGTGTTATGCGTCATTATTCAAATGACGTTATATTTCTAAACGAATTTTATTCAAACTCTATTAAAAGCAATATTAATTCATTTGTATTATTAAATGCTTCAGGCATAAATCTTCCATATATGTAATGTCTAGCATAAACGACTAAATTGATGGTTATGAGCGTTACTTCTGGAACGCATGCATATACTCGAATTTGATAGTGATCTTGAATTTGATACATGTACTTGTTGATCCATGCGCCTTTTAGTTTGCACTACTAGGCAGATGGTTGTGGCTAATTACGAAGGCTACTGGCCGTTCAATGATTTTCAATGCCGATTTTTCTTTCCGAAATCGAAACATGAATAGAAATAGATCAATAATATGAATTTGGCGGTTTATGCATAAAATGAAATTTTTTATATACTACACAAATTAATAAGCATATATATATATATATATATATATATATATATATATACAAATTTCAAATGGATAAACGAAATATGGTTTATGCTTCATGGTGTAGCTTTTCATATAATCATGGCTCGAAGAAATGAATTAGAATTAAGATAAGAAAACGCTACTCATTGCAGAACGGATAATCTCCATCTTTTATGTGTAGAACTGTGAATGCCATTTGTGGAGCTACTCAGCCAATCCAAGAACTTGGTTAAATGATGATCCTCATATGGTTGATCACCGATTTCAGAGCTTTCCATGTCAACGTAGAGCGAATTCGATGAATCAAATTGAAAGATCATCCTTTGCTTTTAGAGCTTTACATGCAACAGAAAACAAATAAGATAATGTTAGAACTATTCGTGCTGATAACGTGTTGTAAAACAAAAGTAAAATAGATTAAGAAAGGAGAGAAACAACCAAGAGAATGAGAGAATGTGTATATCTATTGAGTTAAGAACTCTCTCTTATATAGAGATGATGTCATGATACAAATTACAATAACATCCCTAGTCGGCTAATTACAAGAATACCCACTAACTAATAACTATTTACAACAATATATATACATATATATATATAGAGGCCGGATATGAAGCGCACGTGTGTAAGTGCGCACAGAGCTCCGTTCGCCACCGTTCGGCGCCGACGACGGCCCGCCTCCACCCCAACAGACTCTAGCAGCGTCCCCGATCACTTTCCCTCCCCGGCGAGTCCGCCGAATTCCAGTTTTCCGACGAGATCACCCAAAACTTTAAATAAAGTCGATCTCGCCGGAAACTGGAATTCGGCGGCCTCGCCGGGGATCGCCGGGAAGGGAAAGTGAACGGGGACGCTGCTGGAGTCTACTGGGGTGGAGGCGCACCGTCGTCAGCGCCAGAGGGTGGCGAACGGAGCTTCGTGCGCACTGCGGACGTGCGCTCCATATCCTTTCCGTGTGTGTGTGTGTGTGTGTCTATATATATATATATATATATATATATATATATATATATATATATATATATATATATATATAGAGGGCCCTTCCACTAAGGGATCCATTTTTTTGACATATATGAGGGATGGCGGATTACACAAACTTTTCGATTATATTTTTGAATCTCCACCGTTCAGTTTGTTGGTCCTTATATATAGATCAATTCTGCAAATTTTCAGCCAATTCGGTGATCGTTAAGGTGTCGAACAAGATTAAATCAATGAACGAACCAAATCTGCCAAACATGAACCGTTTATGCTTATAATTATAAATCGTAGTTTTGAATGCCTTAACGATTACCAAAATTTCTGAAAATTTACAGAAGTGATCTACTCATATAGAACTACATATTTAACGGTGGAGATGTGATTTTGTGATCGAAAAGTTGGTGTAATCCCCCATCCCTCATATATGTCAAAAAAAGGGATCCCTTAGTGGAAGAGTCCTCTATATATATATATATATATATATATATATATATATATATTCATGTATGCAAGCATATATGTGGATGTGTGTTTGTTTGATGATCAATTTTGCAGTACTTACTGTGCCCAAGTGAAAGCATTTTCCAAGGCTTGCAATGATCCCCCAACAAAAGGCTTTGAAGGTGTTGAACCATATGCAATCCACCATCCAACTGGGATCCTCACAGCATTCAAGCCGCTGGACTTCATGAATCTGAAATCCTCTTCGGTGATGTAAGTGTCCCAATGATTCTATACATTAAGAATAACGTCAACTAAAATTTATGATAGACTGCATTTCTGTAATTGATTAAATAGTTGAGTTACATCATATCGATAACAGATCTTTTCTTTTTGTGAAGATGTAAGTTAAGCTTACCTGCATGACTTGAGGTGCTTTATCCGGACTATAACCATTTGTAATTTGGTATTCACCATCTAAGGAGTGTACTATTGTCATATCAAACACTGATGGATTACTGTCATCCCAGCCTAATGAGCCTCCATAATCGGCAGTCACTACCGTTTCTGCAGATATCGCCTAATCGATCACAACAAAAAGCTTGTGTCATTCATTTTCTAATTCCTCTTTTATTCAATCTATAAAAGTTCGAGGGAAATTGTAAGCTTGACTATTTCATGGTTCATGCTATAATATTCATCATATTGTCTGTCAAATACATTGTCAATAAGTACTAGACCAGTCCCTTTCAAGCACATGAGCTGATCTAATGACAGAGTATCTGATATAAACTCAGTTTACTAGCTGATGCTAGCTACCAGAGGGAGAAGTATGTACCTGGAGAAAATTGCCATTGGATGCTTTAATGCGAACCCTATTTGGATCGCCATCTTTCCTTACAATCTGAAATATTTCTGTTTCATTAGGTGCATCTCTCATTGCTACTATCCTGTTGGTTCCCATGTGTGACAATCCCATAAACATCTTGTTCGATACTCGAAAGTTGAAATGATTTTCATCAATCCTCCACAACTGAATTTGATAAAAATGAAAATCAGTTGCAGCATTGAACACAAGAACTAAGCTGTGTAAGCATAGATTGGCAAAAAAGGGTCGAACTGAAAATGGTACCTTGAAAGCTATGTTGCACGGACACTTCACACCCCTGGAGTGTCGGAGTGTCAGACACTCCGACACGCCGACACAGCGCCTGACACGGCAAAATATGTGTCTGACACGCCACGTGGCGTGTCCGAAAAAGTTGACTTTTCGGATACGTCTCGGACACGTTGACCGGCCCCAACACGGCATTGTGACACGCCACGTCAGCGTTTCAGACTTAAAAAAAAAAAAAAAAAAACTAAATGTCGCACGCGCAGTAGAGTTCAGTCTCATTCGATCTCTTGACTGATTCTCTTCTCTCCTCTCTATGCCGACTCTTCTCATCTCTTCACCGATTTGAAGAAGACGTTCGCCAGTCGCCACCCATTCTCACCGTTCGCCAGTCGCCACCCATTCTCACCGTTTGCCAGTCGCCAGTCCGCCACACATTCGATCTCTTCACCGATCTGATCTCTTCTCTCTGTCGTCTGCCGTCGCCATCGTCGCCGTTGCTAAGGTTAGTTTTCTAATATGGTCAATTCTGGTAGTTATCCATTTGTTTCATGAATATGATTTTTATGAAAATGGTGAAATTGAGTTGTATTGGTGTTGTAACGGATGTGTAACCTTTTTCTTTGGTGAGAAAATGAATGAAATGGATGAGGAGATTATGCACATGGATATTGGTAAACTTGTTTTTAACACTGTTATAGTATTGAGTTGAATTAGGCAATGTAAATTGTAGAAAGTCTTTCTAGTTTGGCCACTGATGATATGAAGGAAAGTAGGAAACCTATATAAGATTTTCGTTATTCAAACAAGTAGAAAGCCCTTCGTCTGTTTGATGAATCTATGGAACCAGCCAATATTGATGTGCTTGAGTTGGCAACTTTATCCCTTGATGAGCCGGCATTGGAGAGGATGCTAGTTGATGATGAGAGGTAAATTTTCTATTCATTTTATATTAGATCAATTATGGATTTATGGAATAACAAGTTTGGATGAATTATGAATATGATAATTATATTAGTTCATATTCTTGTCTATTAGATGCTACTGTGCTAGAGAGCTAGTTGACATGAGATGGAGTCTTAAAGTTGAGAGGTAAATTTTCTATTCATTTATATTAGATCAATTATGGATTTATGGAATAACAAGTTTGGATGGATTATGGATATGATCATTATATTAGTTCATCTTCTTATCTATTAGGTGCTACTGTGCTAGAGATTGCCCTGTTTGAAAACAAGCTACTGCTCAAATTTGTTTTTCTTTAATGTTATGTTTTAGGTGCTAGAGGTCTGCAGCTTTTAAAGTTATTAATTAAGCATTTGACTTATTTCTTATGGTTATGAAATAGATTGAATTTAGAACTTCATTTGGTAATGTAATGAAATTATTTCATATTTTCGCATTTATTTATTTATTAAAAATACATAAATATATAATTTTGTTTGCTGTGTCCAAGCCGTGTCGGAAACTCAATTTTTAAGTTTTACCGTGTCGCCGTCTTCGTGTCCGTGCAACTTATCTTGAAAGTTTCCCATGCACTGGCTTCAGCCCTGTTGGCGAGAATGGTGGAACCACCACTATTTGTCGCGGACAAATAATTTTTCAATGATGGGGACTTGAATTGCACTTGAGTCCCATCCTGCCAATCAACAAAATCAAAAGCTTGTCTTGTTGAAACTTATGAACAACTAATTAGTAAACAAGTTAGTGTGCTAAAGGAACTGATAGTATAAATTGTACCAACAAATCTTTCATGGGTATATCATAAATCTGGTTTCATCCAGCCCTCTACGACAAGCCAGTTCCCCAGATTCACAGCTTTGAGTGGCAGATTCAAATCCTGAGCCGAGGAAAGAGAAGCAACAAATGAGAGGTAAAGACCCAAAACATGGTAAATGGTTAAGTAGTGATAATAAGCCATCTTTATTTCGTTGAGGAACTAAATCATGGGTGAGTTACATGTTTATACAACTACAAGGAATCTATTGCTTGCCAAGGACGGCAAGCATTCGCACAATGAATAGTACGTATTAACACCCATTCACTTGACTTGACTAGCAATAACCAACTTGTTTATATTATTGCAACTTGCTTGACCATACAAATTGTACTGACTTCAGGTCAAGCACATCAATAAGGCAAAGGAGTTTCTGTACTTATTTGGAGAAACGAAAATTATCCCCTGCACTAGCCGTGCTGCTGCACGGGTCATCCAGACCGTCCATTTTGACACGTCGACTAGTCAGTAGATTTGCGTCGTGAGTCGGTGGTTACGTCTCCG
Organism: Fragaria iinumae; assembly: GCA_009720345.1. Classification (NCBI taxonomy): domain Eukaryota; kingdom Viridiplantae; phylum Streptophyta; class Magnoliopsida; order Rosales; family Rosaceae; genus Fragaria; species Fragaria iinumae. The sequence goes on along the minus strand of CM019117.1, from coordinate 13,746,509 downwards.
TTAGGTAAAAAACTGAGGTTTCAAAACCATCTGAAAAAAATACTCTCCCTTTCAATTCCACTTCAAAACCTAAAGCTTGGAGGCTAAATTTTCTGATTCCGCTGCCGTAATGGACTCAAACGTCGACATTCCGCTGTGGGTTCTGGAGTTTCTCCTTCTTGACTGCCGAAAGGAGACCATCGCCAAGCGACCCTCACCATCGCGCCGTTCCCGACCACGATTGGCGGTGGAATCGGCTCTGCAACGGATCTGGGTTTTCAGTTTTTCATTGCTTAGATGATGCCCTGAAATATGTGCTAGACATGGAAGATTGGTACTTGGCGTTGATGGATCCTGATTTTGCTTATCTTTTTGTGATTATGTTCATATTGGAGGCTCAAACCCTTGAGAATCTGTACTTGCAAGACTGTACCTTGAAGCTTTTGGAGCTTATTGGTAAGGGGTCGTTGAAGGTTTTGAAGATTGATCATGATTCATCTTGATATTGGTCGAAAAACACAGACAACCTTCTGGTGAGAATGGTGAATTTGGTATATTGAAGTAAATGGGTGAGAATGGTGGCTTGATCTAGGATCTAAGGAGTAAAAGGGTTTTTTTATTTATTATTATTTTTTTTATTATCTCTCAGTAGCTGTACACAGTTATATTATTTGATCTCACGTAAGTACATCATTTTTGATTTTGTTAGTCATTAGAAATACTACGTGCCTATTAGTTGGTATAACTTGTTTAATGAGTTATAATATGTTATACAAATATACATTTTTATGAACCAACTATAGAGAAAGAAAAATTTTCAAATGTCTTGTAAATAGGATATGATCGGTATAGTGAAATACAGTTAGGGTAGAAAAATCACTTATTTCCGTTAACGTTTGAGCCCCGATAAAAGCGGTCAACCTCATTTAAGCAGATCCGCGTCCTTTCTCCATCTCCACCAACTTCAATGATGCTCGTTACTACAGGTATCATTCGCGTGACCAAGTACAACGAATGGCTATCCAATGTAGTCCCCGTCCGCAAGAAGAATGGCAAAATGCGCGTCTGTGTTGACTACCGGGACTTCAACAACGCAACGCCCAAGGATATATACCCTATGCCTGTTGCCGACCTCCTCATTGATGCAACTGTGGGGCATGAAGTGCTATCCTTTATGGACGAAACCGCCGGATACCACCAGATTCCTGTTGCTGAAGACGATCGTCACAAGACCGCCTTCCGCTGCCCAGGGTTTGCAAGTGCGTTTGAATATATTGTCATGCCTTTCGGGCTCAAGAACACGGGGGCAACGTATCAGCGCGCCATGAACCTTATCTTTCACGATATCTTGGGGAAGCTGATTGAAGTGTATATCAATGACGTGGTGATTAAAACCAAAACGCGGGCGACACACGTTGAAGACCTCCGACAGGTTTTCACGCGGATGCGATGACATAACCTGAAGATGAACCCCGCCAAATGTGTGTTCTTTGAAGAGGCAGGCGACTTCCTAGGATTTATGGTCCACCAAAGGGGTATCGAGATCCCCAAAGACAAGGCACAGGCGGTAATAACCGCCTCACCTCCTACAACTAAGAAAGAGCTCCAACAATTGATCGGGCGAATCAACTTCCTCCGCCGTTTCATTTCAAACGCGGCAAGGAAGGTTCAGCCCTTTTCACCTTTGCTCAAGCTCCAAGGGGCAACCGAGTTCGTATGGGAGCCACAACACCAAGAAGCCTTCGATCGTATCAAGAACTACCTTACGAACCCTTCTGTTTTGGTTCCACCTCGCCCAGGCGTTCCGCTTAAGCTCTACATTGCTGCTGTCGATCTATCCATTGGCGGACTTTTGGCACAAGACAATGAGAACGGGGTGGAACACGCCATTTATTACCTTAGCAGGGTATTAACCGCTTGCGAGACGCGCTACTCTCCAATGGAGAAGTTGTGTCTCACCCTATTCTTTGCAGGTTGCAAGCTCCGCCACTACATGTTAGCCTTTACCACGGTGGTGATCGCTTAGTCCGATCTCGTCAAATACATGCTTTCCCGCCCTATACTACGGGGACGTATAGGCAAATGGATATTGGCTTTGTCTGAGTTCTCCCTACAATATGTTCCGCAAAAAGCAGTAAAAGGACAGGCCATATCGGACTTTCTCGCTCATCACCCACCAACCGAACTAACAGCGTTCCGCGAGTTGGAGTTCGCCGATGTTTCACTCACCCCATGGACCCTTTATTTTGATGGATCGCATACTGAACTCGCTGCAGGTGCCGGGATCGCCATCGAGAACCCTGTAGGAGACCGGTTTTCTTATTCCTTCCAGCTGGATTTTAAATGTACAAATAATCAGGCGAAATACGAGGCGCTCATCATTGGACTGGAAATTTTGCTGGACTTAGGGGTCCGGGAGGTTCAAGTCTTCGGCGATTCCTTATTGGTCGTCAACCATTTGGTGGCGAAGTTTAAATGCTTGAGTTCGTCTATCGAGCCTTACTTGCGCAAAGCGTTTGACTTATTGGACCGGTTCGATGACGTTCACGTCGAGCACATTTTGCGCGAGTTCAACTTCGCGGCGAATGAGCTCGCCCAGATTGGCTCCGGCCTTAGCTTGCGAGACGGAGTGCGCGAACGACTACTCAAGGTCGAACGACGCACTCTTCCTTCTTTTATTGCTAGGGGCAATATAAGGCAGACTCTCTTGACGTCGCTGCCTTAGATCCTATCGACGAGGACTGGCAGTTACCATTCATCGCCTACCTCAAAAACCCTCATGACGCCACTCATTCACGGCAAATAAGATTTCTCGCCCTCAACTTTGTGCTCCGCAATGGTGAGCTTCGCCAGCGGGGTGAAGACGGTAATGACTTCCGCTGCGTGTATGGCAACGAGGCTAAGCGGCTTATGCGCGAGGTTCATAGCGGGGTTTGTGGTTCACACCAGGCAGGGCCCAAAATGCGGTGGTTAATCCATCGCCACGGCTATTACTGGCCTACCATTCTCAAGGACTGTATCGCTTTCGCCAAAGGTTGTCAGGATTGCTAGGCTCACGGACCAGTGCAACACATCCCCAACATTCCGTTGCAGCCGATTATTAAACCATGGCCAGGTCAAGGATGGGCGATAGACTTCGCGGCATTATTCACCCCCATTCCTCCGAGCAGCACAAGTTCATTATCATGGCCACCGATTTCTTTACCAAGTGGGTTGAAGCTGAAACACTCAAAGTCGCCTCGGCAACCTCGGTCCGCAACTTTATCTTCTGCAACATTATCTCCCGCTTTGGTCTTCCGGAGTGCATCGTGACGGACCGGGGGGTGGCTTTCATGGCCGATTCTGTGGTCACGTTCCTCACCGGCTATGGTATCAAGCTCCTGCATTCGTCCCCCTATTATGCACAGTCCAATGGTCAGGCGGAGGCGAGCAATAAGGTTATCCTCAGTATCTTGCGTAAGATGCTAGAAATAAACCCTCGCGTCTGGCATCTAGAGCTTTACCATACTTTGTGGGCCTACCGCACCTCCAAGCGCGGTCCGACAGATACCACCCCATATGCTCTCATGTTTGGTCATGACGCTGTCCTACCCCTTGAGATTCACGTCGCCTCGCTTCGCGTCCAGGAACAACACCAATTACTTGGTGACGATTACGTTCAGGCAATGTGGCAGGAGCTCGAAGACCTCGATGAACACCGTATCACTGCTTTCAACAATCTCATCCACCCCATATGCTCTCATGTTTGGTTATGACGCCGTCCTACCCCTTGAGATTCACGTCGCCTCGCTTCACGTCCAGGAACAACACCAATTACTTGGTGACGATTACGTTCAGGCAATGTGGCAGGAGCTCGAAGACCTCGATGAACACCGTATCACTGCTTTCAACAATCTCATCCTCGAGAAGCAGCGCATTGCGCGGTGGTATGATAAAGTCACTAGAGGTCGAAGTTATGCAGAGGGCCAAACAGTTTGGTGTGCTGTGCTACCAATTGGGGAGAAAACCGAGGGCCGGGGCAAGTGGTCCGCTTGGTGGGAAGGACCCTTTATCATTCATCGCATCTTACCCAAGGGGGCATACCACTTGCGCGACTTTGACGACACCATCCACCGCAATCCTATTAATGGTCGTTTCTTAAAATGCCATATCGCTAGTGTTTGGGAGCGCGAGGATCTTCCACCTCCTCCTGATCCCACAACCACTATTAATAGTGCTACACGCCATCGCGCTAGCGCTCCACTGCCTCACACTAGGGGGCAACCCGAGAGAGAAGCATGTAATTAGATCATTTCTTTGAAAACGTATAAAGTCTAACCAACAGACCAGTACAGGATTGTGGCCTATTCCAGAGGCCCTAAATAAAGTTTTACATGCAAATTAGTTATACTAATCTCTTCATTTCTCTCTTTATTTTCTATGTAAAAGTGCGAAGTCTAAGCAAAACACAAGTACAAGATTGGGGCCTATTCTAGAGGCCCTAAATAATAACATCACATATTTGACCCAGAACAAAGCACCGGAAGGCTAGAGGTTCAAGGACATTGGCAAGATCCCGAAGCACGATTGGACAAAGGACCTCCGAAACCTCACGCGTGGATAGAACAGCAGGTACAAGGCAAAAGGTGCCCAGACCGTTTGTTCCTTCAAGCGGAGTTTTGGCCTAAGAGTAGATTTCGAAACTCATCAAAGCAAACGATGAGTAGGAGAAATGGTGGTTTCGCTTTAAGCAGGGACAGAAGGATCCATGGCAAGGGGGTAGAAGATTTTGATTGATGTTCCAACCCCGGCCAGTGGGTTCCTTTTTATAGGAAGGAGGGACTAACTCCCTTTGACATGCTAACAGTTGCGTAGAAACCTCCGCCAAATCTCATTGGAAGACTTGTTCTGAATCGTGGCAGTTATTGTTGGAAATACGAAAGATTTGGCAAGCACGGGACAAAGTTAATTGGCAATGAATAGTATACCTAATGCAAAGGTTCATACATGGGGGCAACAAAAAGCAAAATGAAACTAGACCTTCGTAGAGGCCCTATACACATCTAGGAGAAGGCCTTCTAAGGCAAACTCCTCAACATCCGCCTGAGCTTGGGCTTCATCCGCAACAGCAGTGGCTGAGTCCAGAGCCTCTTGAGTTTCCTCTGCGGCTTGTACGCGTGCCTTGGCAACTTCAGCCTGCGCGAGGTTGTGGCGAGCTTAAGCAAGCTGAACCTGCAGCTCCGCTATCTGAGCTTCTAAAGTCTCCACTTGCCTAGCATAAAAGGTACAGGGGTTTTCTGAGGTTATCTCAGGAACCTCCATATCTTCGAGTTGGTTCAAAAGAGCCACCAGTTGGTTGTCCAAGGCCTAGCGGACTCTCTCCTGAGTAGTTGACTGGGCCTTCGCATCATTGACACGACGGGCTTGCTGTCAAGACCCACCCCGAATTTCACCCTGAAACCCGAGGTAAGTCCTGCGGGGACCACCTCCAAGGAAAATTTACCGAAGAACTCGGCAAACCTCCCTTGAAAATGGACAACCCTAACCCGGAAAAATATAGAACATCCTCTTAACCAAAATATTAATCTTCAACTCAATCCAAATAACCGAATAAAATAATACACAATTATTTTTCTGAAAGTATTCAGAGCTACTACAAGAAAGACAACGGAAGCTGATGAAAATCCTAGTGAGTTAAACAGATAAACTACTGGCGAACAGTAGTGGAAATGTGGGTGACTATCCCTCGTCGCCTCCTTCTAGACCCTACCCGAACTTTGCAGACTGGGCAATTAAAAATGAAGGAAAAGCCCAGGGGAAAATAATTAATTACGTCAAGGTGAGTGGACAAAATAATCTCGACAAGCAATAATATTTTCCCAAGAAAATTGTCAAGAAAAACGCTATACAAGCGACACCTCAAAAACTGGCAAGGACACGACTAGTTCTGGCTAGTCTCCAAATCTTAAACAAATACAGCATCTCAAGCTAAAATTATATATTTATATCAGTATGTATTAACACCCGTCTACTCCATGTATGCTATCTATGAATAAGCTTGAAAGTAGATAGTCATACCAGGCTACTACGCTCGCGTCTAACGCGCACGTCACCCCATAATGGCATTTTTCCTCAGTATGGGGGAAACGATCGAGTGGTATATATACGTTCTTACTCCTTGTACGAATTCTATGAATGAATCTAAAAACATAGAATGAACTCGAAAAGTAGAAAGTCGTACAGGGCTACGACGCTTGCGTCTAACGCTCACGTCACCCCATAATGGCATTTTTTCTCATTATGGAGGGAAATCACGTATTGCTAGCTAGCGTTCTCTCATATACATACTATTCTCAAAAACGTCAATAAATGTGTATAAACACCGAAACTCTCAATTCAGGATAAATTCCAACAAAGGAAATTATTCAACAATAAAACATTATTTAAAAACAAAGGTCCACTCACAACTTAGGCCTAAGCCTGACGTCGGTCGGAGGTCTCCTCTGCTCGAGCCTCCTCGCGTCTTGTTCCAAAACATAAATAATTCCTCAAATAAAATCTTAACGTTTTTAAAGAAAATAGGCATAATTAAATATGAGCTTCCCGCGCCCAACCATGCTTATCGTCCTAAATCTTAACTTCACTGCCAACCATAAATCTCCATAAATACTGACATCCTCAAAATCACCTTCCAACGTCCTAATCATAAAAATAATCAAATGGCCGGATTTTAACTTATTAATCCGCCAAAAATACCAAACTTAACAAATTCCAAAAACCTATCCAAAACTCCTCCAAAAATTCTAAAACTCATTCCATTAAACTCTTCATAAAAATCTCCACCAAAAACAATTTTTCAGCGGCGGCGCCGGCGACCAGCTCCGGCGACCTCCAATGCCTACCAAAATTTGGTAGCATCTTTCTCTCAACCTCCTCTACAACATTCCTAACTAGCACAAACTCCAATTCTAAGCCTAACCATGTCAATCGAACGCAAACACACTATAAAGCCCTAGAATTTCAAATACCGATTTCTCCTTACCTAGCTCAAGATGGAGGGAACCCTTTGGAGGGATTGGAGCACGGGAGGAGGGCTTCCTTTTGAGCCAAGGATTACCAGCTATGGCGGCCGGAGGAGGGAGTTCCGGCGAGAAAACCGATTCGGCAGTCGGAGCTTCCGGGCGGCGTTTCTCCCTCACAACGGCGCTAGAGAGGCTGCCATCGGTCTAGAATGGAAGCTGGGTTGGAGACCGAACGATTGAGACCGGTGTGGCGGTCTGGGACGGCCGGACGGTGGCGAACGGCGGCAGGGAAGTTTTCCGGGTGTAGAGAGGGGAAAACCGGGTGCGGGAGAGAAGAGAGAGAATCGGGAGGGAGAGAGAAAAGAAAGGGGAAACTGATTTGGGCCTTTAGCCCACCCGGTCCAACAACTCCATATACCCATTCCAAAATTCAACACCCCAAAATAATACCCCAATAAAAATTACCTTTTACTAGCTAAAATTTACCATTTTTACCGTCGTCACATTTTCTTCCTTCGAATAATTCTTTCGAAATATTCGTCCCTCAACACACCTCTAGGGACTTTAGGACTATAAATTCAATGACGAAGACGGTAAAATTCTTATTACCACAATGCTAGTAATTAAGGTAAAATTTAAGAGTCGGGGCGTGACAATTCTCCCCTCCTTATAAAACTTTCGTCCTCGAAATTTACAAACACGCTACTCAAAGAGATAGGGATACTGTTGTCTCATTTGCTCCTCTGATTCCCAAGTAGCTTCCTCTACTTGATGACTTCTCCAAAGCACTTTGACAAGCGAGATTGTCTTGTTCCTAAGCACTTGCTCCTTTCGGTCAAGAATCTGAACCGGCTCCTCTTCATAGGACAAATCCTTCTGCAAACTAATCGGATGCTCTTCAAGCACATGAGAAGGATCGGCACTATACTTGCGAAGCATGGATACATGAAACACATTATGTATCTTGGACAACTCCGGAGGCAACACCAACCGATAGGCCAGAGAGCCAACTCGCTCTATTATCTCATAAGGCCCGATATACCTCGGACTAAGCTTCCCACGCTTACCGAAACGTACTACCCCTTTCCAAGGAGATAGTTTCAGGAACACCCAATCACCCACTTGAAACTCAAGGTCCTTCCTGCGGACATCTGCATAACACTTTTGCCTACTCTGAGCGGCCTTGAGTCTATCTCTGACCACCTTGATTTTCTCATTTGTGTCATGGATAATCTCAGGTCCACAAAGCTCTCTTTCTCTGACTTCATTCCAACATAAAGGTGTACGACACTGCTTCCCATACAGTGCCTCAAAAGGTGCCATACCAATACTCGAATGGAAGCTGTTGTTATAAGCAAACTCCATCAAAGATAGGTTCTTATCCTAACTCCCTCGGAACTGCAATGCACATGATCTCAACATATCTTCCAAAGTCTGGATAGTCCTCTCTGATTGTCTATCAGTCTGAGGATGAAAAGCAGTGCTGAAGTGTAGTCGGGTACCTAATGCTGCCTGAAGAGCTCCCAAGAATTTAGAAGCAAATCTAGGATCCCGATCTGACACTATGGATTCAGGTGCGCCATGAAGTCTCACAATCTCATTCACGTAAAGCTCCTTCTCACTTTTTGAGTATACCAAAATATCATCTATGAATACGATCACGAAACGATCAAGATATGGACTAAACACCCTATTCATGAGATCCATGAACGTTGCGGGTGCATTAGTAAGTCCAAAAGGCATCACCACAAACTCATAATGACCATACCGTGATCGAAAGGCAGTCTTGGCTACGTCACTCTCCCGGATCCGCAACTGATGATAACCAGATCTTAAATCAATCTTTGAGAAAACAGAAGCACCCCTCAACTGATCAAACAAATCATTAATGCGCGGCAACGGATACTTATTCTTCACTGTGACTTGATTAAGCTTCCTATAATCAATGCATAGTCTCATGGTGCCATCTTTCTTCTTGACAAACAACATCGGGGCACCCCATGGAGACATGCTAGGCCGAATAAAACCCTTGTCTACCAACTCCTGCAGTTGAGTCTTCAACTCCTTTAATTCCGCTGGAGCCATTATGTAATGTGTCTGAGAGATAGGTCTCGTTCTAGGAAGTAACTCGATAGAAAAATCTATCTCCCTTATAGGAGGCAAACCAGGCAACTCCCCGAGAAACACATCCGGAAACTCTCTTACTACAGGAATATCCCCTACTTCCAACACTCCAATTCTTGTATCCACAACATGAGCTAGGAATGCCTGACAGCCTATATTTAACAATTTCCTGGCTGCCACAGCTGATATCAGGCAGCTCGAAATCACATCTCTTTCCCCCTAAAAAACAACCTCAAATCCATTTGGACTCCGAAGTACTACTTCTTTCCGAAAACAATCTACCATAGCTCTGTAAGTCTCCAAAAAGTCCATCCCCAAGATCACATCAAACTCCACAATATTTAGAGGAATTAATTCGGCCTTGAAATTTAATCCCTCTACTAGCACTTCACAACCACTAAACACCCAATCTATTCTCATCACCTCACCAGAGAGAAGAGATACATGCCACTCGCCTGGAAGAGACGATGATGGCACATTGGCATGGAGGGTGAACCTACTAGACATAAATGAATGCGTAGCTCCAGGGTCAATTAAAGTAAATGTTGGCTGACCAAAAATTAATAACGTACCAATGATGACATCTGGAGAGGTACGACCCTCCTGCTGGGTCATAGCATGAAGTCTAGCGCGAGTCATGGGACGTCCACGCTGACCACCACTCTGCTGAGAGCCACCCCTGGCTGCTGAACCATCGTGAGAACCACCACTGGAACCTCTAGCTGAAGACTGACCGACTGGCTGAGTAGGTCCGGTCCTCTGTGCCAACAAAGGACAGTCTCTCCTGAAATGATCAAGACCACCACACTCAAAGCACCCAGATGACTGCTGCTGACCAAAGGAAAAAGTTTGACCACCAGATGATCCCCCTTGGGAACTACCACCAGCACTATACTGACCGGTCTGCTGCCTACCCAACTGGCTCCTGAAAGGTCTCCGGTAATGTCCTCTAAATCTACTCCGAGAACCAGAACCTGATCCTCCACTACTGCCACTACCCGCTGAAGATCCCGAAGCGGATGATGAAGCGGCCTTCTTCGATGGACCCTGGCTGGGACCACCGAAATCTCGGGGCCGTGCACTATAAGTTCTCCTGGTCTCGATGGCCATGGCTGCAGTAACCGCATCAAGAAAGGTCGGGTAAATAACACCGGTCATCTTCTCGGCGTACACTCCGCCAAGTGCTCCAATGAACATGTCAATCCTGGTCCTCTCGTCAGGAACCAAATATGGCACATGGTAGCTCAAGGTAGTGAACCTCTGCTCAAACTCGATGACACCCTCATCATCCATCTTCTTCATGTTCAGAAAATCCGACTGGATCCTGATACGATGAGCATGACTGAAATACTGACCTAAGAAGAGCGTCTTAAACTGCTCCCAAGTCATGTCCTGAGCACCACCATTATTTCTGCTAGCGAGAGTCCACCAATGATGCGCATAGTCATCCAGAAAAGTCACTGCCATCTTCACTTTCTTTTCTTTCGGTATATCAGTGCTCTCAAAAGCCTTTTCCATCTTGTCTACCCACGTGTATGCATCAAGGGGTCCCTTGGCACCCTTGAACTCAATTGCCCCAGCATCGAAGACATCCTTCTTCCTCACAGACTGTGGGTGCTGAACCCTGTCCAATACACCCCTCAGCATACTCCCAATGGAATCAACTAATCCTCTGACCTCATCACCCTCATTCGCGTTGGTCGAGGTAGCTACACGGGGTCGGCGTCTAGGAGGCAGAGTACTTGAGGAAAGAGATATTTAGTAGACTAAAAATAAGACTAGAAGAACTATCACATATACCAAATAACACATAGCATCCAAAGCATAAAATGCTAGTGAATCCGCCGCGATCGGATCACCACTCTATAGGAACTAAGTGCTTCTTAGGCAAATATGATAGTATTAAGGGAGCAGGAAATGAAACCTAGTGCTCTGATACTAACTGTCAAGACCCACCCCGAGTTTCACCCTGAAACCCGAGGTAAGTCCTGCGGGGACCACCTCCAAGGAAAATTTACCGAAGAACTCGGCAAACCTCCCTTGAAAATGGACAACCCTAACCCGGAAAAATATAGAACATCCTCTTAACCAAAATATTAATCTTCAACTCAATCCAAATAACCGAATAAAATAATACACAATTATTTTTCCGAAAGTATTCAGAGCTACTACAAGAAAGACAACGGAAGCTGATGAAAATCCTAGTGGGTTAAACAGATAACCTACTGGCGAACAATAGTGGAAATGTGGGTGACTATGCCTCGTCGCCTCCTTCTAGACCCCACCCGAACTCTGCAGACTGGGCAATTAAAAACGAAGGAAAAGCCCAGGGGAAAATATTTAATTACATCAAGGTGAGTGGACAAAATAATCTCGACAAGCAATAATATTTTCCCAAGAAAATTATCAAGAAAAACGCTATACCAGCGACACCTCAAAAACTGGCAAGGACACGACTAGTTCTGGTTAGTCTCCAAATCTTAAACAAATACAGCATCTCAAGCTAAAATTATATATTTATATCAGTATGTATTAACACCCGTCTACTCCATGTATGCTATCTATGAATAACCTTGAAAGTAGATAGTCATACCAGGCTACTACGCTCGCGTCTAACGCGCACGTCACCCCATAATGGCATTTTTCCTCAGTATGGGGGAAACGATCGAGTGGTATATATACGTTCTTACTCCTTGTACGAATTCTATGAATGAATCTAAAAACATAGAATGAACTCGAAAAGTAGAAAGTCGTACAGGGCTACGACGCTTGCGTCTAACGCTCACGTCACCCCATAATGGCATTTTTCCTCATTATGGGGGGAAATCACGTATTGCTAGCTAGCGTTCTATCATATACATACTATTCTCAAAAACGTCAATAAATGTGTATAAACACCGAAACTCTCAATTCAGGATAAATTCCAACAAAGGAAATTATTCAACAATAAAACATTATTTAAAAACAAAGGTCCACTCACAACTTAGGCCTAAGCCTGACGTCGGTCGGAGGTCTCCTCTGCTCGAGCCTCCTCGCGTCCTGTTCCAAAACATAAATAATTCCTCAAATAAAATCTTAACGTTTTTAAAGAAAATAGGCATAATTAAATATGAGCTTCCCGCGCTTAACCATGCATATCGTCCTAAATCTTAACTTCACTGCCAACCATAAATCTCCATAAATACTGACATCCTCAAAATCACCTTCCAACGTCCTAATCATAAAAATAATCAAATGGCCGGATTTTAACTTATTAATCCGCCAAAAATACCAAACTTAACAAATTCCAAAAACCTATCCAAAACTCCTCCAAAAATTCTAAAACTCATTCCATTAAACTCCTCATAAAAATCTCCACCAAAAACAATTTTTCAGCGGCGGCGCCGGCGACCAGCTCCGGCGACCTCCAATGCCCACCAAAATTTGGCAGCATCTTCCTCTTAACCTCCTCTACAACATTCCTAACTACCACAAACACCAATTCTAAGCCTAACTATGTCAATCGAACGCAAACACACTATAAAGCCCTAGAATTTCAAATACCGATTTCTCCTTACCTAGCTCAAGATGGAGGGAGCCTTTTGGAGGGATTGGAGCACGGGAGGAGGGCTTCCTTTTGAGCCAAGGATCGCCAGCTATGGCGGCCGGAGGAGGGAGTTCCGGCGAGAAAACCGATTCGGCAGTCGGAGCTTTCGGGTGGCGTTTCTCCCTCACGGCAGCGCTAGAGAGGTTGCCACCGGTCTAGAATGGAAGCTGGGTTGGAGACCGAACGATTGGGACCGGTGCGGCGGTCTGGGGCGGCCGGACAGCGGCGAACGGCGGCCGGGAAGTTTTCCGGGTGTAGAGAGGGGAAAACCGGGTGCGGGAGAGAAGAGAGAGAATCGGGAGGGAGAGAGAAAAGAAAGGGGAAACTGATTTGGGCCTTTAGCCCACCCGGTCCAACAACTCCATATACCCATTCCAAAATTCAACACCCCAAAATAATACCCCAATAAAAATTACCTTTTACTAGCTAAAATTTACCATTTTTACCGTCGTCACATTTTCTTCCTTCGAATAATTCTTTCGAAATATTCGTCCCTCAACACACCTCTAGGGACTTTAGGACTATAAATTCAATGATGAAGACGGTAAAATTCTTATTACCACAATGCTAGTAATTAAGGTAAAATTTAAGAGTCGGGGCGTGACACTTGCAGCTCGACTGCATTGATCAACTTTAAGGAATGGTCCAGCGTGGGGTTTCTGCAGGTGAGGTGGCGGACCAAGGCACCATGAGCCTCACGAGCTCGTCGCACCAGCTCAAACACATTCATGTTGAGGCCTTGTCTTAAGGTGTTGGTGGCGCTGTTCCATAGACATGCTGCTGCAGCGATCGGCACCCTGTCGGTAGAGGAAGGCAGCGAAAAACTCAAGGCGATAGCCTCGGCTATGCCCGCCGCCTCTTAGATTGGCCTATCGGTCTAGAGGCGAGCCTCATACCATGCTCGCTCTTCGCCGGTGGTGTTCGGCCATTCTCCCACTTGGATGTTAACATGGGAGCAAGCTTGCTTAGCCCAGGTCACGAAGTCGCCAGTTCACGACGGTGAGCAAAGATTGGGCGCCGCACGGGGTTGGTGTATGAATTGAGGTCGGCGGCAGAGAAAGGCTGAGAAGGAGTCGGGCCGAGTAGGGTTTCCCCGTTCTTAAGGAAATAGATGGGTGCTCCTTGGGGGGGGGGGTTCGTGGACAAGCGCCGATCAAAATCGGTAGACCAGGCTCAAGGACCCGCCGCCTCTCAGGTTGGGCTATCGGTCTGGAGGCGAGCCTCATACCATGCTCGCTCTTCGCCGGTGGTGTTCGGCCATTCTCCCACTCGGATGTTGACATGGGAGCGAGCTTGCTGAGCCCAGGTCACGAAGTCGCCAGGTTCACGACGGTGAGCAAAGATTGGGTGCCGCACGGGGTTGGTGTATGAATTGAGGTCGGCGGCAGAGAAAGGCTGAGAAGGAGTCGGGCCGAGTAGGGCTTCCCCGTTCTCAAGGAAATAGATGGGTGCTCCTTGGGGGGGGGGGTTCGTGGACAAGCGCCGATCGAAATCGGTAGACCAGTCGATCGCTGCCGTAATGTTAATGTTCAGATCTCGGACGATTGGTTTGGGAGGCATGTTTTCTAAGTAGAGAGGGGACAGCATCAAGGGTTTGTGTTTGCAAAAAGAGAAAAGCGATGGATGGGGGGATGACGAAATGTTGGGACCCGTGTCGTGTTTTTAAAAGAGACAAACCGTAACGTCTTTTCAATCACAATGAAGGGACGCGATGACGCCGATACGTCAGGACCTTTGAAATTTCAAATTTCCGTAACGTGCTCTATAAGGCCTTTTCGCTTAGATGTTTTGGATAATCCAAAGCTCAAGGCCTAGGGGGCAATGTTTGAGCCCAGTGGATATTTTGGTTCAAGACTGCATAATAAGTTTTGGATAGCATTTGGGCCAATACCTGTGGCCCGTTTTAATGTAAAGCCTGTTCAAAGTCGCGAGCTTCGGAGGCACGCGGGGCGGAGTGTGACAAGGACTGTAGCACCTCGCGAGATAAAGATGTCTGTGGTTGAGTTCGCATAGGACTCTACAGTTGGATAGCGCGAAAGCAGTAGCCCAGGCGGAGTCAATTACGCGGCTGGACATGTGTCATGCAGATGATTGGTTCGCGCGAGTGAAGCAGTGTCCTCATGGTATTCGGTTTCATAGTCCGAATTGGACTATGATTATCTTTCTTCTGACAGAAGGCAAGCTACTATATAAAGGGGCTCGAAGACTTACAAAAAGCTCTCTCTCAAACAAACAAAAATACAATACAACTATCGACCTAGTCAAACTCAGTGCTAAAGCGTCTCGTCTTAGCCTTTTCTTTTCAAGCTCCTCGGAGCTCCCTTATGTTCTCGTTTTCCCTTCTCTTTGGTTGCTCTGCTCGCGACACACCGTGAGTATCGAATCACTTAGTGCTTGTAATTCCTCGTCCGCGAGGTGGCACCGGAACTCTACTTTCGATTGATTTAGAGGTACAGGTCAGGGCACTACAGCAACAACTCTACTACATTCCGCCTCCGCGCGGTGGCACGCCCCGCATCCCTAAAAGCATTGACTGCTACCATCCCTCTGCCGCTGCTGAGGATCGTGGCACAAACAGACTCTATATCTATTCATCCGCTAAGTTTAGTTACCAAGGTATATATGTAACGCAACAAGATATTGATGAACAGGGGTTGGTGAGTCATGTTGTGAGGCAGTGGAAATATAAACGTTGGAATCCACCAACGACGGCGACTTGAATCCACAAATCTGGTTTTCTGGAATCCACGAGAAGTTCTGAAATCCACCAGGAATTTAAGAAAACTCAAGGGTTTTATTAATATCAAAAGATTCGTCTTAATACAAAGCATGATGGAGCTTATATTGACATCCATACCTAAGCATAATCACAATCATAATCTAACATTGAAACCTACGAATCTAAATTAAAAAGGAAACAAATAACCCTAAATAAAAGAATCCTGAAAAGAAAATAAAACTAGCCTAAAAATACTAAATCGCGAATCAGACAGTTAAGACGACATCTTCTGGCTTAAATCTGATAGGGCTCACTAAAGTGAGTCTTGTAGATATCGACGTTCCCATTTCGGAAAGGTATCATGTGTCCTAAATGAACGTTCTAGCCAAAAGTTACTCCAAATCAGAATTAACAGATTTTACGCGACAAACCCGAAAAATCCAAAACAACATCTTCTTGAATATTCCAGCGGCTAGCAACCTCTTGACACGAGAATTACCGATCTTCATATCATTCTTTTTTATTATTCGCCGCTTCCTAATTTTTATTTTTTTCTGTCTAAATTTGGCCCGTTCTTGTCCTATGATGTGCTCATATTATCATATATTCATATGTCTCATAATCTTTGTTTTTGCATTAAGTTTCCTTATTTGTGATTGATTTACGTTATTTTAGTGTTTTTGTAGGTTTGTGTCATAGAGAGAATAAAATGAGCTAAAATGCGCAAAAAAAAGATTGAAAGGCTACTGCAATCCTAAGTCCCAGAATCTGCCTCGTGGGAACGACAACCCCTTTTCTTCCATTTACTATACTACATCCACCATGTATACTTGCAGGAATTCCATCATCCTACATCAGTCTCCTCCACTACGAAAGAACTCGACCTCGAGTTCATCTTGAATGCAAAACAAGCTAGAACTTGTAGAAGAGAAACTCAATAATAAATTAAACAATTGAACATGTGCTTTGTAAGCCTGCATTTTTGCGAACTTGGATGGCACAACCATGAACCCAACGCCAGAGATGAGTTTGTCATCTGCAACTTGAACATATTCGTCTCGGCTCTCAAGAATATTGCAACCTTGAATCACAATTATTTTTGATTGATATATCAAAGGCTGCAAGGTTTTTCAACAAGGGCAATTTCTTCTTTAATCTCCAAAGTGACTTCTTCATCATTCTTTTCGCACACCTCAGGATGGTAAATCTTAATGTTCTTTCTTGCAGGCTTGATTTTGATCTTGCACAACTCCTTCTTGAGTAAATATGTACCATCTTTGCAATAATAACCATTGATGCTTTCATGCCATGGTTTTCCAAAAAGCACATCAGTGTCGTCCATGTGAATCACATGACAAGTAACATCATCGTTATAAAATTCTCCTATATATATGGAAACTTTACAAACATTTGTTACTTGTGCATGACCATCAATCCAATATTGATCGCTCAGCTTCACTGTCGGTAATTGAAGGTAATCAACAACCTTACTTGCTAGAAAATTCTCTTCCAGGCTGCTGTCAATTATTGCTGACCATACTTTGTCTTTGATGAAACATGTTGTTCGAAAGTCGTCGTAATATGGCGATGTGAATACCCAACGTTCCATTCTAGCTTCCTTCTTCTTCTTCTTCTTCTTCTTCTTCTTCTTCTTTTTTTTTTTTGAATTGAATTGAATTGATGAGGCTAACCTAGGGTGAATCCCTTGGTATGTTCCTCTTCAATTTTGGATAGATACTCTACAACCAACGTCGTTGAGGTTGGCGGGTAACAGGAACTTGATCACCCATATATGACTACGAGTCCATAACCACCAGGAAAAAATCCTGCTCTGATTACCAATTGATGTAGCGGAAATATAAACGTTAGAATTCACCAACGGCGACTTAAATCCACAAGTCTGGTTTTCTCGAATCCATGAGAAATTCTGAAATCCACTAAGAATTTGAGAAAACTCAAGGGTTTTATTAATATCAAAGGTTCGTCTTAATACAAAGCATGATGGAGCTTATATTGACATCCATACCTAAGCATAATCACAATCATAATCTAACATTGAAACCTAAGAATCCAAATTAAAAAGGAAACAAATAACCCTAAATAAAAGAATCCTAAAAAGAAAATAAAACTAGCCTAAAATACTAAATCGCAAATCGAACAGTTAAGACGACTGACTTAAATCTGATAGGGCTCACTAAAGTGAATCTTGTAGATCTCATCGTTCTCATTTTAGAAAGGTATCATGCGTCCCAAACAGACGTCTAGTCAAAAGTTACTCCAAATCAGAATTAACAAATTTTACGCTACAAACCCGAAAAGTCCAAAACAACATCTTCTTGAATATTCCAGCGGCTAGCAACCTCTTGACACGAGAATTATCGATCTTCAGATCATTCTTTTTTATTATTTGCCGCTTCCTTACTTTTTTTTTTCCTGTCTAAATTTGGCCCGTTCTTGTCCTACATCATGTTGGTTAAGTAGTCTCTAACTCACAACGTTGAAGTTATGCATTCAAACTTCACTGATATATGTAAAAAGGGTGGGTATGTTATGTGAATTATATAATTTTATTTAGTTATTTGAAAGAAAAAAAAACAAGCATTATGCTCTAAAGATGTTCATATGCTCCTTACGAGATTAAATATTTTGGGGAGATTCGACTTTTACCATTTCATTGTTTCAATTTGTAATAGTGATTCTTTATGTGGGATCATTCGACTTATCATTTTCATGAATCCCACTAGAAAAAAAAAAAGAAAAAAAAAAAAAAAAACATCTTAGGCCCAAAATGGCGGGAAAATGTGTAAGGGTTAACCCCCAATTCGACACAATCTCCGAGACGTCGTTTCTTCAACATCCAAACCCCGAAACGTTTCGTTTGTATTCGCTTCATAACACCCCTGATTACCTCTACTTCTTCGACCCAAACATTCGCCAAGGCTCTCACCCATGCTTGAGGCTTCGACTCCCAACAGCTTTGATGATTGCTTTAATTTGGGGGTCTCATATTGTATTAAAGGTTCAATCTTTCCAGGTTTCATCCAATAGCACTTGATGATTTTTCTTTCTTTGGTTTGGTTATCTTCGGAGAATCAAGAATCAAGTAGAGGTTCCAACATTGGTTTCACTTTATTTGTGGCAATTTTGTCTTCATTTCAAAATGCATTGACCTCTATTCTTATGTAGATTTGCTTAATTATTTGTTGTGAACAATGACACGTTTTAAAGTAGAGATCTGTACATTGTTTCCCGATATTCTTGATATGACTTCTTATCAGTATTTGGCTTTCAGTTGCAGTCAACTACACTTGATGAACAACCTGAGCTAGAAATATCCTTTTCAACTTCCCACATGATAAGTAGATGGTAAATTTCTGATCCATTTTCTCTGTCTTCTCTTTTCGCTGAATAACCCCTTCACATATCTGTGTTTGGCTGAAGGATATGTTGTGTAAGATTATATGAACTTATCAATAACAATGTTAGTGGGGGTCTCATGTATAAAATTCAACCGTGGACGGGTTCTTGTTGTTTAGGCTCAATTGTAAAAAAGTGTAATAAGAAGTTGTTAACTTGGTATGTGTAAAGGTGAAGGAAAGGTTCTTGGTGTCAATGTTCAATAGCCTTTGCAGTGCAAGCTTTGGTATTGGAATGGTTTAGATGTATATTCTTGTAGTCAACTTTTAACTAAGATTTAGTCTTTCTGATACTTTTTTTTCTATGTTTAAATGCTTTGCATTTTCAATCTCCAGGGTTCTCCAGATCTCAAAGCAGCAGGAGAAGTTGCAAATTATCTCAGAACTCATCATCACCATTTTCACTTTACTAGTTTCAGACTATCATATTGATTGGTGACTGGAAATAAAATTGTGTTCACCCTGGTTTTTTGTTTCTCACTCATTCTACTTCTTCCTTGAAGTCTTCTCTCTCTCTCTCTGTCTCTCTGTCTCTCTGTCTCTGTCTCTGTCTCTCTCTCTCTCTCTCTCTCTCTCTCTCTCTCTCTCTCTCTCTCTTTTCCAATCTATCTCATTCTCTTGCTGCATCAGTAATGCCAGACAAAGGCCTAGATATATATTGATTCCAAGACATAATTTGTTTCTTTGCTTTGATATCTCAGGAAGGCATAGGCGCACTTGAAGAAGTTATCTACCATGTTGAGACATTTGATGTGACCACTACAAGAATCAGTGCCAGCACTCGGATGTTTCTTATGTCTCGTAGAATTAAATCTTTGTGAAAGTTCAGATGAAATCTTGGGTGGCTACTGGTTACTCCCATAAGGCACCAAACAATGCGGAGTTTCACCAAGAAATATGCCAGAAGGTATTCCATACACTATCTGTGGATTGTTCTCTGCTAGCTTCCTTGTTGTTGTGGTGTATGTTGATGCACTTCAAGTATTACTGGATTTAATTTTACTACCTTGATGGCTATTATGACTTTAATTTGATTACTGAAATTTTGTGACTATTCAACAGATTAAAGCTTTTCATCTGTATGACTGTCTGAGGACCAAAAAATCGACTTCAGCATGGGGTGTTGAGGCTTGTTTACCGTTTCTCGACATAGATTTCATCAGGACTGCTATGGACATTGATCCAGAACGGAAAGTGGTAGCAATCATTAAACTTTATTCTTTTTCCTCCAGCTTTATACACAGTTCATGTATTGATGTAGTGATTTGAAGCCTACCGACATATTTGGTATAGTGGTTGCTCATAATTGGATAGGAAGATCTAACATGGGGATGTTTTTCCTACTGTTGATAGAAATATACGTCTTTTTTCTCCCCATTGCACCAAGTAATTTTTCTTATCCATCATGACATTTACATTTGTTATGAACTCTGTCATTCTGAATTCATTTTATACCGAGTTGTAGGTGTCAGACATAATCCTGACATGTCTAATCTAATGACGGTTTATGGTATACTTGGTCTTATTAGATTATATCTTCATTGCTGTAATGGCATTACCGGGATTGCCTTGTTTTATTAAATGCATACATCTGAATATATACTTGCATTTGTAACTGCAGATTAGGCCTGATCTTGGGAGGATGAGAAGTGGGTCATACACAAAGCATTTGATGATGATCAGAAGCCATATTTACCAAAGGTTGCTACTTTTTACTTTTGCCCAACCATTTCGTTTTGCATATTCTTTTTCTTTTACTTGGAAGATTTTCATCTTCTTGGATACTTACGCAAATACAAGCAACAATTAATATATTTTCAACATTTCATCTTTTCTTTTTGGGTTATAGCACATCTTGTACAGGCAGAAGGAGTAGTTTAGTGATGGTGTCAGTTTACATCTTTTCTTTTTGGGTTATAGCACATCTTGTACAGGCAGAAGGAGTAGTTTAGTGATGGTGTCGGTTACAGCTGGATTTACAGCTTGAAAGATCACGTTAACAAACAAGTATGCTGCATTTCGTACTTGCAGTTACATTTAATTTAGCAAGATGTCTCAAAATTAGCAAGATTACCCATTTTAGCAAAATTAGCAGTTACATTTAACTAAGCAGACACTAGAGATGCTTGCTTCTTCTTCCTTAGCTGCATAGAATTAACAATTATTCATTTTTGTATCTAAGTGGACATGTAATCATGTAACAGATTTAATGCTGATGAATGCAAGCTTTGGCTACCCTGCAAACACTTCGACCATAAAAGAAGGATATAGGACCATCTTTCAGATTATTTTTTTTTTCCAATGGTGAGCTACCTTCTTTCCTCCCATCTCTTACAATGTCAATTGACTGTGTTAGATCATTATTTGCTTACCTGTGTATATATTTTCTTTTTAATCATGGACAGAATGCTGATAGATCAATTAGTTCCCGGCAGTCCAAGTGTGGCCTGCTGCACAGCAAAAGCTGTCGAGTGGGATGCCGAATGGTCCAAGAACCCTGATCCAACTGGTCATGCTGCACTTGGTATACATGCAGCTGTATATGAGGAATCAAAAGATGTGAAGACTGGAAGTCTTGCGAGTGACTCCCCAGAAAGTTGTAAAAGGGATTGCAGAGATAGTAGTTGCCGTAGTTTGAGTGGGATGAAGTACCGATTGTTACGAATGCTTTTCTTCTGTCGAATTTATGTTGACTATGTTCTTTTGGATAAATGAAACAATGTCAGATGACATATACTGTAGATTGATATTTATTCTGATTCTGTGGCAGAAGGCCTTGTAGGGATTCTGTCACGACTGTCAGTAGTTTATACAACTAGGAAGGCCTTGCCAAATATCTCTTTGACAAGACAGAATAATTGATGCTTATATTTTCAATCTATAAATTTCTTGACCACTAGAGGATTATGTTTTTGGTTTGACATGTATGCAGTTTAGATTGGTTTCTACGTTTATTCTTTTTTTTTTAACTTTTCATCTATAGAATGCAGTTCCGATTGCCCATTATTGTCTTATATTACCATTGTTCCTGTGTGATGATAGAAATGCAACAGCAAAACTTGAGCAGAATCCAGATTTGTTTGTTGTCTAAAACGGAGTACATAAAAAAAAAAAGACTAAAAAAAGTACATATTTTCTTGAGAAATGGATGTCAATTTTATTAAGAATATAAAATACAATGAGAAACAGAAGCAAAAAGAGTACAACTTAGAAGAGTATCCTTTGGAAACTCCATGAACTTAATTACAATTTCTATTTCAGATATTTACATTGTCATTCCCCTGATACACAACTAGATTCAAGAACAAAACAAAACATTTGGCAGAGGACATGAGCAGCTTCTTTCCCATTGCACTTGAGCCTTGAAACTCTTAAGTTAACTCCTCCGTAGACGTTTCTGACTAGTCTCCGGGCAGCATTTGGCATGGACAATAGGACCCAACTGTGAGCGATCCATCTCCGGCGCTGGCCCCTGAGGCGCATTCAAGTACGCAGCACCTTTGTACATCCACTCATCTGTTTCATGGCTATAAAACTCAACAAAAGCCTCAGTGCACAAGGCACATTTACTCTGATCCTCATCGGCAGGAACAGCCATTTCTTCATCACTACACTTCCTCTTCTTATCAGCTACAGGGGAAGGTATGCCGGAAACTAATACCTCAGCCTCAACCTCTGCATCATTAACAAGCCACATGCTTGCAGTTGCATAAAAGTTACGAGAGCGAATGTCCTTGCCTTTCTTGGACATGCGGTTCTTCTTGACATGCCGATCCATATGGCTGCTGTGCTCTTCTTGACACTTGAACCGCAGGCCACAGCTTTTGCAATGCTTTGGCAGACCACCATCATACAAGGCGTTTAGCACAGATTCACGACGCAGATTTAGATCAAGGCCGGCAAACTCACATCCCACCACAGCATCCTTCTCCTCTTTTACTACCAGGCTTTGTTTTGACAACGAGATCACACCTTGAGCCAGGAGAGAATCAATCAAACTAGGAAGCACTATTGTTGGAACATTAGCAGTACTGTTTGGAACAGGCAATGCAGAGTTTAGTGAACATCCCACCACAGCATCCTTCTCCTCTTTTACTACCAGGCTTTGTTTTGACAACGAGATCACACCTTGAGCCAGGAGAGAATCAATCAAACTAGGAAGCACTATTGTTGGAACATTAGCAGTACTGTTTGGAACAGGCAATGCAGAGTTTAGTGAACTAGTAGCCTCCTGTCCTCCTCCGCTTTGGTTTTTCAAGGAGATCACACCTTGTGCCATTAGAGACCCAAGTAGACCAGAGACTACTGGAGTCACGGCTTGCGGTGGTAGACGATGAGGGACAGAAGTAGAACCACCGTGACCTTGAAAAGTGTACCCACCCGATTGATGAGGCGGCACTGGGGTTTGTGGAGATGGGTAGAAACTTGGTCGAGGTGGAACAAATTGGGGCTGAAAATGACCGACCGGCGGCACCTGGTTGCGGTGATTAGCCTGAAAAGGCATGTAGCGTGGCTTACATAGACCTTGATTCGTGACAGGACCCATGGAGTTGTTGATAGGACCATAGAATTGCATCATCTTGAGAATGAATTCTCAAGAAACAGGAAAGAGGATTGAGATATGGAAACTTAAGAGGAGAGGGGTGTGTCTGTTTTATAAGGTTTTGAGAAAAGGAAACTTGATGAGGCGGTTGGGTTAATCCTTGTCGATTTCGGATTTGAGGTTTCCGAATCCTTGTGGGCAAAGGATTTGAAGAGGAATTTAGAGAAATAACCATTATTTGAGTCATGAATTGATTTTTAACCGCAATTTATTAATAAATGAAAAATAACCTTTTAGGATGAGAAAAAGAAATCAGTGCCCTTAATTGATCCAATTGTTGCAGCTCATATCTTACTTTGCGGCCACGTTTGGTACATCAGATAAGATTGGAGTAGGATTTCAAAGAAGATTAGACTAGACTAGATTGGCAAGGAGATGTAAACCAATCTTGTGTTTGTATAACAGGATTCGAAATTGGATAACAACAAGATTTTAAAAAGAAAAAAGAATACTCGGCCACTGATCCAGTTGAGTCCAGATGAAAATGAGACAGTCATCTGCATCCTTTACCCCCTTCCACCTTCGCTCTCAACTTACCCATGGCTGCTTAAGTCGGTGCCTCCTTTATGGCAGTATGGCGGTCTTCGCCTTCAATGTTCACAAATGCAGAGTCTATTCCTAATACAGATCCGCCGCAGCTCCGACAAGCCGCCGTCTTGCGTCACCACCAAAGATGACGACGAAGACGATCTATCGAAGAATTACATCGAAGAAGAAACCTAGCTTTGGAAAACCACGAATTTGATCGGAAAATGACTACGCCATCCAGGTCCCTTGAACGAAGAATTGCTGCCCAATTCGAATTTGAGTAGCAGCGGAGGAGGCCGTGTTTTTTTTTTTTTTTTGACGGACGAAGATGAAGACAAAGGGGCAAGTCTTCCTCTTTTATTCATATCCAGATGGATAAAAATAATAACACCTTTTCAACAGGATATCATATGATGGTCTGACATGATTAAAAACTTCTGGGGTTGATGTCTGGACGTCCAAACACTAGATAGGAAATATAACCGTATCCGAGCCAACAAACGGCCCCCATGGTTTTTTAGAACCCTGTTCAGTATTTGGCTTCAAATAACTCTCAGACACTTCAAATCTGCAACTCTCAATACCTGAAATCCCATGAACCCCCTGATCCAATACAACTTTGCAACATTGCTAGAAAAATATCCATAGCTGCAATAACAGTGGTTGAAACTATGTTGGACACAAAGATAATCCAAAACCTTAATTCATTGCTTTTTCTGAGGCTTTCTCTGTTGGCTTCTGCTCAATAAGCAAAACACGAAGAGTTAGACAACTCTCCAAGTCTCAGCCTTATCTCTTGATTTGTAAATTGTTCCTTTTCTTTCTTCTTCAATCAAAGCTTTGTATTTTCCCAGATTTGTTTTATAGATAGAGATATGTTGACATGTTGTTGATATTGGAGCTCCGTTTTTATTTTTTTTGACAATAGGGTCATTCGACTCCCATTGCTAAATTCAGTTGTAACTACTCCGTTATTCTGATTCTCTGATCAGATTTGTGATCGGTAAATCTTGATGAACAAGATCAACGCGTCACCGATAGAAGGAACACTAGTAGAAATAAAGGCTTAAGCGACGAGAAAAAATCGTCGGCTAAGTGCCTATTTTTGTCGCCATATGACTTAAGCGACGAAATCGGCGTCGCTTAAGATTTGTCACATATGACACGTCTCATAGGCACTTAGGCGACAAAAACATATTATCCGTCGCTTAAGAAAACGGAACAGGCGACGGAAATTGTTTATGTCGCCACAGATCAAGGCGACGAATAATTGCCTAAATCGACGAATTGTTGTCGTCGCTTAAGTTGTTCAGCGACGTATGTTCTTCTGTCGTTTTACTGTTAAGCGACAAAACTTTTAGTTTAGCGACGAGTTTGTTTTCATCGCTAGATTTAATGTGACGAAATAATTACCTTAAGCGACGAATTGTCGTCGTCGCTTAAGTTGTTCAGCAACATTTCGAATCCTTTCGTTTTACTGTTAAGCGACGAAACTTTTTAGTTTAGCGACGAGTTTGTTTTCGTTGCTAGATTTAATGCGACGAATAATTTCCGTCGTTATAGCCTCATGCGACAGAATACTTTTTGGCCTGTCAACTTTTGGCGCGTAATTTTTACCCTTAAGCGACAAAAATAAGCATCTTAGGAGACCAAATTTTCGTCGCTTAGGTTTTAGTTTTTTTGAAAAAAAAAAATTATTTTTATTATTAAGAGATATAATAACTCAAAAATATATTACTGTAAGTAAATAATTAATTACTGTAAAACCAAAATAAATTAACCGAAATATTTATATTACTAATAAAGTTATCGTATCGACCAAAACAAATACTAGCTAGTATTGTTTGTACAATTATTTAAACTAGAAAAATCTACTGATTTCCTAAACTAATCGGGGAAGTGTCAAGCCACTACAGGAAATCGCGTCCTAACTGACGGAAACAACTCGTCGCCTAGGATCTTGGCAGACGAATTGTCCGTCTACTATGTTCCGTCGCCTAAGTGTGGTGAGGTAGAAACTTAGGCGACGGAACTAAAGTTAGTCGTCGACTAAGAGGGATCCTAACCGACGAACCTTTTCCTGCCTTGTTGACAAACAGGTTTGTCGAAAAGAACCACTGTCGACGGAATGTTTGTGTCGGTAGGATTCTTAGCCAATGAATATGAAATTATTCTTGGCCGACGAAATGTTCATCGGTATGTATGTTTACCGACGAATATTGCATCGTCCTTAAGCGACGGAATATTCGTCGGCAGAGTTTTAAACAGACGAATTCATAACAGTTCTTAGTCGACGATCGATCTTTGTATTCGTCTGATAGGTGGTTTATCTTAGGTGACGAATGTTACTGTTTCCGTCGCCTAAGAGATTTTATTTAGGGTAAAAAAAATTGTAATTTTTTTTTTACTTTATTCACTGTTTCTAAAAATTACAAATCAGTAACAATAATCAAACATATATAGATACAGCAGGCAGGAAGCACTGGATTTAGAAAACATATTCATATATTGATCATGATAACTAGATGGACAAATATTGTTCATATATATATATATATATATATACAAATTAACTTGCATGTCTATTAATCATGCATGTTTAGTACTAAATAATGAACTAGCTAGAAAATTGTTCATACAATCTAGCTAAACTATGAATGAAGTACTACAAAATCAATAATGTCAATTGTCATTCTCGTCCAATCCGATGTTGTCGCCTCTATCATCATTGTTCTGTGGGAAACTTGTGGAGGAGGAGAAAATTGTGGAGGAGGAAGAGGAAATTGGGGAGGAGGAGGAGGTGGCATACCTAGGTGCTCATATATGGCTGCAACTTGGAACTGCACAACACTATACATAGACTCGGCACGCAGGGCACGCTGCTGGACCTCTTGGATTTGCTGTTAGGCACGTTCCTCTGATTCGTTTAGTCTCTGCTCATAGCGCTCCTGCACCTCTTGGAGTTGCTGCTCATCAACTCTAGGAGGACGACTACATGAAGTGGAACCATTTGAAGAATGGCTCAAGTCTCGCTCGCCTCCTCGTCCCATCCCTCTGATCTCCTTTCCTTTCCGAGTTTTAAGCACCGTACCCAACACCTCAATTTGTTGGGACTAAACACTTTTCATAATCTCCTCCTCCGTCGCGTCAAGGTGTTGTTCCTGAAATGCATCGTTTCGTTTATTGACCTCATCAACCATGCCATTCTGCATTTAAAATACATCAATTAATAAACAAAATAGCTCAACATTTCCATAATAAACTTGACATTTTGCATAATAAATAGGGAAGCTTAGCTAGGGCTATAATGAGACTAAAATGAGGAAAAACAAGATTCATTGCTCGGTTGTGTTCGTAAGGATGACTTCTTCCAAATGCAAGTCAAATGGTTGCAAGTTCCTTGTTATATCAATAAAATCCAAACCTTCCAGATCAGTAGTACACACATAAAACAATAATTCCACAAAATTTCAAGCCAAATCGAGTTCTGAATCCTATGCCAAATTAATGTGCAAAACAACTACAATGCATAACACAACACAATTTCAGCGTAGAGCACTTAACTTCAGAAAATCACCACAATATGCCTACACTATCAAATAGCACCAAACTTTCCAAATCAAAGAGTTCACATATGGAAGAACAAGAGTACAAAATTTGAGCAAATGGAGTCCTAAATCTTGATCAGTAAGCAGACACAAAACAGTTGCATTGCATAACATGAATACAATTTCAGCATCAAGCACTTAATTTGAAAAAAAATCACCATAATTCATCGAACTTACCAAATGACACCAAATTTTACAGATAAATAGCAAACACAAGAAACAATAGCTCCACAAAATTTCCAGCCAATCGGATTCTTATATCCCCATCAATTCGAATTCAAAACAGTAACACTTCATATTGATTTAACTTTTCTTAGTAATAATGATGCCTCATATACATAAGATACATAAAACTCCATGTTTCCCTTTCAATGAAGGGGTGTGCTCATTACAAACTTCGAACTCTTCTTACCCATATATAGTTAGGATACTTGTACAATGTACATACATGGACAGTGTGTTGCATATAGCCAAAATATACAGATTCAAGTAATCAAATCCCACCATAACAACTATGAATGCAAACCGAAATATTCCAACTCAAAGATTTCTCACTTTAACTGTTTCTCAATCTATCAATGAAATGATCAACACTCAATTATTACTAATTGTAGGGCTGGTAGGTTATGAACCGAACAAATAACAACACCAAAATAGAAGATCATAGCTTATAGTTATTGATTGGCTGCGTGGTAACCAGTCTAACTTATCATGCTATACTTCCCATGGGGCTCATTTCATTTACCAAGTCCAACAGTAATGCACCTACAATTTGTTTTTGCTAACAAGATATGGTAGTTCAACTTGTTGGAAACCAAGGATAAAATGACTCTAAACTGGCAGCACAAAGTTCATATATTCCAACCTCCTAGTGGGTCTGATATTACTTGAAAGTTACAACACTTGAGAATGCAGCATGCATCTGTGTACCATATGTAAAACCAATGAAACAAGATTAAGAAACATCCCCCTGCTTTGATCCCAATCCCCTCTAAGAAATGGATGCGAACAATAAAATAGTAAAAGGAAAGACACTTACATAATGCTTGGTCGTAACTTCATCACCGGCCCTGACATATGTCTTCTCAAAACCTTTGATTATTGGAAGCTGCTCGCCTTGTATTCTGAGTTCCTCTATTGTGTAGATGATAGGAGAAGACCCCATGTGGTGGTGCATAGTCTTCTCCCCACGGTTCTGCTTGTTTGCCAAGGAGAGTCTCTAATACACGAAAAAATATTAAATAGATTAGTTCTAACATCTTGCACATTTCACATTTCAAGTTATAAATACATAACTATACATGTTATAAATACATAATTACACATGTACACAATGTCCCTTGTTAACAAAGTGTCTAGCTAAGCCACTGTTCTCAAAGCCAATTAATATCCATAGTAATACCAAATATGGATAATGATCAATTAATTAAACAAGGTAGTATAAGACATAGTGAATTATGTAATACAGATATGCTATGGTATTGAATGAGCTAATAATAAAATCCAAGGGAAACAATGAAGCTAATAAAACTAAAAATCACCTTGAAAGCATCTGACTCGAAATGAGAACAAAGAAACTCCCACTGGTCCTTTCTCCAAATGAAATCAAAAGACATGCCAGAGGGCCCTTCCAACTGATAAGCTTTGTAACACTGGTACTTCTAATCCTTGTACCTCTCTTGTGCCCTCTTCAGTATCCAATTGAACATTCGCTCATCATTTTCATCCCACTTGTACTTCGGCTAAGTAGCAAATAAAAAAAATTACCCCATGTTAAGCACTGAAAAGAAAGTTGAAAAAAGAAAAATAATTGTTCCAGTAAGGCATAATTATACATGTACACAATGTCCCTTGATAAAAAAAGTTTCCTGTTTCACTTTAAAAAAAAAAAAGTTTTAGTTTTGTAACACCAATCTTTAAATTCATATCAACACACAATAGCTTACACACATTCAATCATAAGAAAACTCAGTCGATCTTATGCTTAAGTTATCCTTAGACATGAAATTTTACTTTTCATATACTTTTATCAAACAAATTTAATTAAGTAAATTTACTTTTCTTATAATTTTCAGGGAACTTACCGACATTGCATTTCACACCTTCACTATAGGAAATATCGTCTTAGCCGACGGAAAAAAATAATTTCATCAGCTAAGTTCGTCTTCGTCGATGGAAACTTAACCGTTGTATAAGACACCACAATCGTCACCTAAGATCTACTTAGGCAACGGAAAGAAACTGTCGAGGATATCCGTCGACTAAGATATTTATAGCCGACGAAACAACATTCGTCGTCTAAGTTCTGTTGACCTAGTAAATCCTAGGGGACGAATATTTTCGGTCGGCCATTTTCGTCGGCTTAGTAACTCTTAGGCGATGAATATCTTCAGTCGGCATATTTTCGTCGGCTTAGTAAATCTTAGGCGACGGAAACTAACGGTCGACACCCTCCGTCGACTAGGATCGTCCTAGGCGACGACCCATTTCCGTCGGTAAGGCTGGTCTTGTGCGACGAACTACCTTCCGTCGGCTGAGTGAATCATGTGCGACGATTCATGTGACGTCGGCTAAGTAATTCTTGGGCGACGAATATGTCTTTCTTAGCCGACGTTTTTTTCCGTCGACTAAGAAATGCATTATTGCATGACACAACGCAGAACGAATATATTTTTGCCGACGCCTTTTGTCTTAGGCGACAGAATATTCCATTGGCTAAGTAAAGACGTCATTAATTTATACAACTTTCTGCCCAGAAGAGAACACAAATAAACCCTTAGTGAATAAGCCATAGTTTCTGCCCAGATAAGAGAACGATTAAATGCTGTTTTGGAAGTTTTTCTTCATGAATTTGATCGATCTTCAAGAGCTGCTTCTCTCCTAATTGGTACGTATGTAACTACTTTAATTCATTTACTTTCTTCATTTTGGCTTATTTTCCAGCGAACTTTCCGGCGACTTTAATTACCGGTCCAATTTGATGGAATGTTGCTTATTACTTGTGACGATAATATAATTACTGGATTTTTTGATGCATGCATGATGTATGTAACTTTGATAGTTTATATATACATGCATGTTGTAATTTTTACGGTGTGTGTGTGTGTGTGTGTGTGTATATATATATATATATATATATATATATATCTTCTGTTTGGTAGAGAAAGATTTTACTCCATGCTTCAATGTACTCATGATAAGTAAATGTAATGGATTCTAATTTGTGAGGAGTAGAGGGGGAATCACCCCATTGGGATAATGAAATGATACGAATTATGTAAAGAGAATGGTATAATATTTTGGATGGGTCTTTTGGGTCATGGATTGGTTTAATAGATAATGACTGAGATTTGAATAGAATTTCTTTATAGAATGCTAATGGTTTACCGGGAAGGTAGTGAGTATTTGAGCCAAAATAATTTTTTACTAAAGAGATAGGATTTTTGAGATGACTCATAGAGAGTTCAATATAAAACAGGAACTGTTCGGCCCTGTTAAAATAAGGGGATGATTTTCTATAATTGACTGGAGGGTTTGATGAGGAATCTGTCTTGTAGGGGTCATATTGGTTTACTAGAGCTGACTGGTAGTTGGGTTTATTCAGACTGAGGGTGCTACCAAGAGCACTATATTGATTGACTATTGAAATAGGGGAATGGCCTACATAGGGAACTATGTTGGGGTTTGATTCAGGTGATTCTTTCTTAACTGGGAGAGATGACTTAGATACTAATTTTTCGGGATTTCTCCCTTTGGATGAGCTGGGCTTCATGTTGTGGTGCCCTGTAGAAATTCACGAGTTAGGGAATCTGGGATGTGATTGTCACTTCCTTTAATGAATGCAATTTCAAAATCAAAAATACTTAAAATTGCTTGCCAACGGGCAAAGATTTGTTTACTAGCAATGTTTTGAACATCTTTTTCCAAAACATCTTTTGCACTTTTACAATCAACTCTGACCAAAATTTTTTGATTTAATAAATCATCTTGAAATTTACTGATACATAGTACAATCGATAAAATTTCTTTTTTAATAGTACTATAATTTGATTGAGCTGGGTTCCAGATTCCAGATTGGTATCGAACAATTTGTTCTAGATGATTGGGAGAAATTTGTTGTTTGAGGATACCTCCATAACCAATTTCAGAGGCATCGGTTTCTACGATTTTATAGGAACTAGAAAGAGGGATGCCTAACCATGGTAGAGTTTTAACATGACTCTTAATTTCTTTGACTAAGGATGTATGAAGTGATGTTCAGGGGGAAGGGTTTTTTTGTAGCCTATCAAATAGAGGTTTGTAATGTTTCCTAAGATTTTTGTAAAAATCAGCTACATAATTTAAAGATCCTAAAAATCTTTGTAATTGATTTTTATCTAAAATGACATTTGAAAATTTATCAGCAAATTGTATTGCTCTATCGATGGGTCTAATTTGGAGTTGGTGAATGTTGAACCCAAGAAAACGAATATTGGTTTGAAATAGTTTGATTTTTGAAGCAGAAACAACTAAATCATTATTCTTTATTATGGAAAAGAATTGGTGTAAATGTTTCCAGTGTTGGTCAATTGATTGTGAAAAGATCAGAACATCATCAATACAGATGATGGAAAAATGACTATAAGGGTTGAAAATATTGTTCATTATATTTTGGAATTCACTAGGAGCATTTTTTAGGCCGAATGACATAACATTCCATTCATAATGACCAAAAGGTGTGACGAATGCAGTTTTGTATTTACCAGCTTCACCGATTTGGATTTGCCAAAATCCTGACTTCATATCAAATTTACTAAAAATAATAGATTTGTTTAATCTATTAATGAGATCTCTTTTATTGGGAATAGGATACATGATCCATTCCAAGACTGAGTTAAGAGGTTTATAGTTAATGACTAACCGAGGAAGACCAAGGGGATTCACACCTGCCCCTCTGGCCCTACCTCGGCCTCTAGCTCTTCCTCGCGGAGGATCCATCACCTAAGGAGCAAGTAAACCTTGGTTAACTCATGCATAGAACTTAAACCAAAGTATAAGTCAAATGCGACATTTATTAACCAAGATACAAACTCAAGATGGAACA
Source organism: Fragaria iinumae (assembly GCA_009720345.1). Lineage (NCBI taxonomy): Eukaryota > Viridiplantae > Streptophyta > Magnoliopsida > Rosales > Rosaceae > Fragaria > Fragaria iinumae. Next base: position 13,713,862 of record CM019117.1, on the reverse strand, counting down.
CAAAGATTCGAGAACCACTAACAGAGTATTCTATACTCTGACATCCTATTGACCTAGAGGCGACACCTACCCTTCACATACCCAATGACATATCAATACCGAAGAGCTTATGATGGTGATCCGCTGCAGTCGGGCCATCACTCTGAAGTATTGATTATTATCAAATATGTAAACCTACGCTCTGATACCAAACTGTCACACCCCAATTTTCGAATGGAATTTTCAAAAATTTCGGCATGATCTAACTTAAAATATTAACATCCCAACCTGTTTTCAACAACAACAAAACAAAATCAACAACAACAACAACAACAAAACTCAATTACAGAATAGAAATTTCCACAAAATCTATCACTGAATTAAGATTACACTTCCTTGTTTACATTACGTGCAAAACAAGAACATGAGAACAATCTCATGATTTTAAAACTGTCTACTCAAATCTAAAACTATACAGAGTCTGACAAAAAAATATTGAGAACCCTGCCACTACGCCTCCGCCTCAACCCTGCTGATCCTCACCTGTAGGTCTAACCCACACCAAGAATTGGTGCACCGGGATTGTAGAATAACAAACCCGGTAAGCTAAAAAGCCCGTATGAGTAAACTTAAAAATATACTCCACATTTAACATATCCAACATACCAAAATGTGAAATTTGATCAATAATTAAAAACCACACATTAACAAGAAATGTACTCATGAGTCCCAGATATTTAATAAATACCTCTCATGACCTACAACAACAATATGTGTACCCATGGGTCCCAGATACCATCAAGTATCTCTCATGACCTACACCGACAAACGGACTAGAGCTCTAATTCCTAACCGTAACCAATCACCCGGCCAAAGGCTTGGAACCCGGTATGACTATCCAATGCCAAATAAAAAAATAAATAAATAGCATCTTAACCGTAACCAATCACCTAATTAAAGGCTTCGAACCCGGTTAGGCTATTTATTCAACAGTCATCATATCACAACATCATTATCAACATCACAAGATTTACATCATAAAATTATATCCTTCACAAGGATATAATTATATAAACAATATAAATTATTCCAATAAAATAGCTTCTCCCAATTTAATAAAATTATGATCATATGAGCCTTAAAATAACACATAAGAAAAACTTGTTTTATCTTACCTATGAGCCGTTGACGATCAAGCTCATATATTTTTAAAACTAATAATAGCAAAATATTAAATCACATCATAATCATTATCCTCCTCAAATGACCATAATTAAACTTGGTTCAAAAGTGAACCTTGGTGAGGTTTACTCACCTAAAATAATCCTGCTGCGTTCTTCCGCAACACAAGAGCCAAGAAACCCAACAAACTCACAAATCACCTAAAAATATACAATTAAAACCCTTAGTAAAAACACCACAAGGATTTAAAATACCCTTAACTTAAAGGTTGCCCAAAGAAGGGCAATCCTTCCTCAAGACCTCCCAAGGTCATCGGACACTCAACAACAATCACACTACCTCCAAGACCAATTTTTCCAAGTTTCCGACCTAACAAACACTTAGAACCAACTTAGCACCTACAAAGCAAAAACCAAATCAACACTCAAACTTCACACACAACAACACCCTAGCAACTACAAGGACTAGCTAACGCAGCAGTCAAGGCCTCTACCCTGCCCGGACGTGCTCCCACGCGCCGTCACAGGCGGCGGCGAGTGAGCCTCAAACGCCACCACCAACCTCAAAATCTACATAAACTCGCAACAACAACCTTAAAGAGCACAGTAAAATAAACACTTTTTATACCTGAGGCTAAGCTCGGTTCAGCCTTGAATCGCTCCCGACAGCCACCGCAACCTCCGACCCCAAATCTGCAAACTAGCACTCCAAACCTCAAATTTGGATCATAAGAGGAGCATAAACAACTCTAGAGGAAGGAGGAGGACAAGACTCACCCAACTCTGGCCTAAAAAAAACCGTCGGAACTACGAAATTCTGGCAAGACTGCCACAGCTCCTCCGCCTAGTGGCGACGTCTAGGCAGCGAGACGGTGAGTGGCGCTGCCCTAGGAAAGAAGAGAAGGTCCGTGTGCACCGAACAAGACCGACGGCGGTCGGAACAACAGCCAGACAGCAGACCTATGCTTCGGCGAACCGCGTGAAGCTTCTCCGGCCTGCGGCTTGTCTCCGGCCTGCAACGCCGTAGGTGGAAGAGGGTGACCGAGCGAGTCGAATTGGACCAACGACGACCTACCCGGCGGCAAGACGTTGGACTTCCGATCGGCAGAAAATCTGGGTGTCCGTGAGGCGTCTGGTGCTCGGGAAAGGAGAGAGAGAATGCTGTACGGGTTTTGTGCAATTTAGGTTTCCCACAGATTAAAAATCCCAAACTTTCCTATTATACACTTTCCAAACCCGGAAACCAACTTCCTCTGACCATAACTTCTTCATCCGACGTCCGTTTCACGCGTGCCGCATGTCTACGAACTCGTATTGATGAGCTCTACAACTTTCGTGAAGGAAGTTTTCGAAGATAACTTACGGAAAGTAAAGTCAACTTTTTGGTCTTTTAAACGTCAAAGCACCTTAAAATAAACTCCCTAACTTCAACTTCGCATAAACCAATAAGAATTTCCATAAATTTTCCTTCATTAAAAATGGGAATAATACAAGGAAAATGGTATGAAAATCTAGGGCATTACATGCTCATCTCTTGGAACAAACTCCATAGATCAAGTTTTACTCATCTTTTAGATCAAAAGGAACTTTACAAGGTAATACTTGGGATAGGCTAGGGATATGAGTTGAAGAGTAAGGAATTGCAAAATTCCTAAAGACCTAGCAAAGCATTTAAACACTCCTTATGTCGCCAAAGCAAGGGCTAAACATCATCATGTTGGGTCCATAATCATTCCAACCTCCTTACAACATTGTGAAAAAGAACAGAGGCCATATATTCAGTTTTTGGGCCTTCAAACATACACAAAACTTCAAATTCACAAACAAGGGACTTAATCCGATTTTTTTTTTCTTCCTGCCATTTCTTTTGATTTTTTTTTCTTTATTTTTTATTTTTGGGGCATTTTTCTTTTCTTTTGGACAAGTCACCTCCCCCCACACTTGTTTCTCATCATCATTCCACACAATACATCACAACATCATGCTCTACTAGGCCCAAAGGACAAAGGTAGAGATATCAGTACACTAAGCTCAAGGTATGTATTTCATGGGTGATGAAAGAAAAGGCTTAACGTAGGCTCAAAGGGGTTTAACTAAGGGGTGTGCCGCGCACACAAATAGGGACACATGGCAATCTGGCAATGGTGTTCATCCTAAAAAGTTCCATTTATCCTTTCCAAAATCAGAGTGTTTTATGATAAAAAGTTTCGAAAGTTCACAAGAGTGAGTTCTAGTCATCTAGATTTCATTAAAAGCTATGGTGAGAAATCAACCAACAAGAAAGAATAATGAGGTTTTCGAAAATTTATAGCAAAGAAAACGAATCAGAATATTTTCAATAACTACTCAGAAAGAAAGCACATATATAAAGCTCAAAAGCTCACATAAGGGTCATATGAATCAAGTTGAACTCATCTTAGCATGAATCAATCAATCTCATTCATCACATTAGTCTAATCATCAATGCACACAACTCAAGTAAAATAATCGTTAAAATCTATTAACAATTATTTGAAATCAAGAATTTGACACATGCTTGCAATCCTTTTGTGACCATAATATTAATCCGTGAAAAGTTCATGCTCATCATAAAGTTGAAAGACACCTAAAGACTCAACGAAACACTAAAAACTAGACAAAACCTAAAACAAGAACACAAAAAGAAAGAAAGGTTTCCTTCCCCCCACACTTATTTTTAACATTGTCCACAATGTTAAACAAATTCTAAGCATGCAATGAAGAGAGTAAAGTATGGAAATAAAGACACATTCACAAAAACACACCGACACAAAACAAAGCAATAAAAAATTGAAAAGGAAAACAAAGAGTAAAGGTTAGAGAAAGCAAATCTGGTTTGACGACCCGTTGACGCCTCTTCCAATCCTCCATTGTTGGGTTGCCTCCCAACCAGCGCTTGGTTTTGACATCCTCAGCCTGATGGTACCAAGAAATTTACTCAAGGGAAGCGGGTTCATGGAGAGGTACATCCTCCACTTCTTGCTCCACAAAAGACTCATAGTAAGGTTTGAGTCGATGACCATTAACCTTTAAAATCACACCGGTCTTGCCACTTTGAATTTCCACTGCACCATGATGAAACACATTAGTAACCACAAAAGGACCAATCCAATGTGAACGAAGCTTACCAGGGAATAATTTGAGGCGGGAATGGAATAGAAGAACTTTTTGTCCAACAACAAAAGTTTTCCTCATTATCATCTTCTCATGGAATGCCTTAGTCTTTTCCTTGTATATCTTAGCACTCTCATAAGCCTCATTGCGGATTTCCTCAAGTTTATTCAATTGAAGTTTTCTATGCAAGCCGGCAGCATCCAAGTCCATGTTAAATTTCTTCACAGCCCACCATGCTCGATGCTCCAACTCCACGGGCAGGTGACAAGGCTTACCATACACAATCCGGAAAGGTGACATATCTATAGGAGTCTTGAAGGCAGTCCTGTAAGCCCATAAAGCATCATTCAATCTCAAACTCCAATCCTTCCGATTTGGTGCAACGGTCTTCTCCAATTATTTTCCACTTCTTAAAGTGACTGCATTAAGCTCAGTCATGCTTCCATCCTTAGGATTTGGAACTGTTGTGCTAGGAAGAACACCTTGAGGTCTTGTTTGCAACACTGTTGCAAGTTGCCCAACTTGCCTGTCCAAGTTCTTGATAGCTTGTTCATGTTGCTGAGATTCAGTCTCGGTTATTTGCATGAAAGCTTTGGTGTCATTTTGGAATGCCGTGGTGTTGAGGGCCAACTCTTTAAGCGCATCTTCTAGAGACTTACTTGAAGTTTGTTGAGGTGAAGCTTGTTGGTATGGTTGCTGCCTTGATCCTTGTTGAAATCCAGGTGGTCCATTGTATGCACCTTGAGGAGGTCGAAGTACGTTGTCATTGTTACTCCAACGAAAGTTAGGGTGATCTCTCAATCTGGGATTGTACGTGTTCAAGTAAGGATCATATTTAGGCCTTTGTTGTCCTGCATAATTCACCTGCTCCTCAGACAAAGAAGGCATAGGACATCTATTAGTAGTATGGTTAGAATAAGAACAAATAGAGCATACATGAGGAGATGGTTTAGAGCCACTGCCTATGACATTAACCAACATGTCAATCTTTCTCTACATTGCCACCATTTGATTCCATGATAATGAAACCTCATATACTCCACGGCCTTTAGGTCGCTTGTCCCTTGTGCTAAATTGCCTGTTATTGTCAGCCAAGTCATCAATAAGATTGTATGCTTCTTGACCGGTCTTGTTCATGAATGTGCACCCACAAGCTGAGTCCACCATGCCTCTATTACTCGTGTCCAGTCCATCATAGAAAAATTGAACCAAGTCATCCAAGTCATAACCATGATGGGGACAGTTCCTTTGTAGCTCCTGGAATTCCTCCCATGCTTCATATAAGGTGTCACCATCTTTCTGAGTGAAATTCTGGATCTCCCTCATCAGTTGGGCTGGAAAGAATTGTTTCAGGAACTTCTTGACCATTCCATCCCATGTAGTGATGATACCTGCAGGCAAAGAGTAAAGCCAACGTTTAGCATCATCTTTCAAAGAAAAGGGAAACAAAAACCACTTAAGCCCTTCAGGAGGCAAATTTGCTATAGTTTGCAGTTTGCATATGTCTAAGAACTCCCTAATATGAACATTAGGGTCCTCGTATGGTGAACCCGTATACTTGGGCAATTGTCCAAGTAACTGCACAGGGATTGAAAACGAATGATTGCCCGGTGGTGTGTAATCGATGCATGATGGAGAGTCCGTAGCGGTTGGGACAAAGGAATCCTTCAATGCCATCTTAGCTTTTGATGGTTCCTCTACTTTCTCTTCCTCGTCCTTGTGAATTGAATGTGTAGGTGATGATGGTATTTGCTCGTGTTCCTCCTCTTGTGAAGAAGTAGAACCTGCCGTTATGTCTTCAAAACAAAAGAAGCTATTAAATTTAAAGTAATCCCCGGCGACACGGCGCCATAAAATTGATAGCTAAATTAAAAGCTATTTATTTTCTTTATTCTCCTGCAAATTTATCGATTGTAATATAGAAAAATAAGGGTCTCCCGGAGAAGATTAAATTAAACTAAAAGCTTCAACAAATGTCACAAAATGTGACTGCAGCTCCTTTTGAACAACAGTCGAAAAATAAAAAAAAAACCTAATCTAGATTGCTCATAAAAATACGAAAATTTACAGAGGTGTACTAGACACACAGAGCGTCCAGCACAAAAAATTTGAGATGATTTGGAGTTGATTTGATAGGAAAATAAAATACGGGAAGATGACAGACAGAAGATAAAAAAACTGAAAACTGATTTCAAAGTAGTTGAGAATCAAGATAATGAGACTAGCTAGGGAGAAAGTATCCACCCCCGACAATCACACACAACACACTTTGTCTAATTTGTGACAAACTAACTCAATTGAAGATGCTCAGATTGACTCGGTACGTTTGAGCACAATCTATTACTCTTTCTTACTTTGTACGTTAGGCAGGAAGTGCTCTATACCTAAACTATTCTCAAACATTGTAACCTAAAGATACATTTATTAGGCTAAACAAGCAGAGATCAATGATCATGAAAAGAGTTTGAGCAATCACTAGGCATCGCAATAAACTTAGCGCCTTGCTAAACCTAGGGTTTCATCTACTCGCTAGTGAAAACTACCGATTACTTCTCTAGACAATTTGAGGGATCCGATATTAACCCAGGCATCAAATAATCAAAGTATTAGAACCCTAGCATGTATACTAAGTAGGCCTCCAAAGCACACACACAAAGAATTCATCGATGAACAATTGGTAAACAAAACCTCAATCTTATTAATTGGAAAAACAAATTAAAAATCAAAGCATCTTATGAATCATGTCTAGGGGCTTCAACAGCCCCCTAGCTACTATGAATTTAGTTGCACATAATGAAAATTGAAAACACAAAAGAGTTCATGGAAGAGGAAGACAACAATAACCGAGCTTGGAGAATCCTTGAGAATAGATCAATCTTGTTCCGTCTGATTGATGCGTTCTTTTTCTTCCCTCCTTCTTTTTTCCTCTTCGTACTGTGTATCTGATGATATTAGGGTTAGAGAACCCTCAATTTCCGTCCATGGGCTAGCTGATTTGGATTGGGCCTTGAAATTGAAGTTTCGGTCCAAATCAAAAATTCGGGCAGACTGACATTCGGCCACTAAATTGATCATAACTCCTTCTCCGAAATAGTTATTGACGATCCGTAAAACGTTCTAGAAAGTAGACTCTTGTAGCTTTCTATTGATATATAACTCATCGTCTGGATCATTGTGAGCTGTTCACAATCCTCTGTCGAAGTTAGATGATAATTTCTGGCAGATCTGCATAATTCTTTCCTTCCACGACATGCATTCTTTTTCCTTTAAGATTTCTCCTATTTTGCTTCATATTCCCTTCTTTGCTCCAAAACACCTAATAAACATAAAAATAACTAAATCAAATAGAAAATACGATAAACTAACAAAGTAAAGAAGGGAATTAACCATTATATCGTCTCATATTTATGCTCCTATCAAAGACCCCCCACACTTAAGCTTTGCTAATCCCTAGCAAACACAAAGACTAACTAAACAAATGACATAAACTTATAGTGATTCGCCACCTTTTCATCCAAGAGCTTCTATGTATTAGTGTTGCAATTCACTCCATCAATAACAATACCCAGTAAACTTCTACTGGGGGTCAGTAAACTTTCAGTACATTATCTCCCTTTCAATTTCATGTCAATTACACACAACAGATACCCTAATAAACAACTTTATTGCTCCCTAGTAAACCCAGTAGAAGTTTACTGTCCCCCAGTAAACTTCTACTGGGGGTAAGTAAACTTGCAGTACAATATGTCTCTTTCATTTTCATGCCAATTACACACAACAGATACCCTAATAAACAACTTTATTGGCCCCTACTAAACCCAGTAGAAGTTTACTGCCCCCCATTAAACTTCTACTGGAGGTCAGTAAACTTGCAGTACAATATGTCTCTTTCATTTTCATGCCAATTACACACAACAGATACCCTAATAAACAACTTTATTGGCCCCCAGTAAACCCAGTAGAAGTTTACTGCCCCTTAGTAAACTTCTACTGGCCGGGGGTCAGTAAACTTGCAGTACAATAGGTCTCTTTCATTTTCAGGTCACTGACACACAACATATATCCTCTTGTATATTAAGTATCCTAATGTATTTTCACATGTTAATTGTAGCTTCGGCCTCGAAAAAGAAGCGGGGTTTATGTTCTGGAAAGAAGGCGGAGGATATCATTCAACAAACAGGGCAGAAGATCAAGCTGGACTATTGCCCCCGTGTAAAAGGCCCTAGCGTGAGGGGGATAAACAGCTTGGTGGCGCATGATATATGTTGCGCCTTACGGAGTCTGGTGGGAATGAGGGCAAGGATGTTCTACGACCTTAATCAGAACGAGAAGTGGAAGGTGTGGAATGCAATGTTGGTAAGTAACTGAAAAGTATATGAAAAGTAAATTTACTTAATTACATTTGTTTGATAACATATATATGATTGCTTATGTAATTGGAAGGCATGAACTGACTAAATTGACATCTCTCTGTTGATAAAATTTCATGTCTAAGGATATGTTTGCATAAGACTGAGTTTTCTTATAAAGTGAAAATGTTATGGATGTGTAAAGTATGATTGAATGTGTGTAAAGTATTGTGTGTTGATATGAATTGAAAGATGTGTTTTGTGATAGTAATTTGGTCTATTAATTTTTTTTATTTTATTTTTCAGTGCCTAACATGAGAATTTTTTATTTATTTCTTACTTAGCCAAAGTACGAGTGGGATGAAAATGATGAGCGAATGTTCAATTGGATACTTAAGAGGGCACAGGAAAGGTACAAGGACTGGAAGTACTAGTGTCACAAAGCTTATCTGAAGGAAAGGCCATCTGGCATGCCTTCAGATTTCATTGGGAGAGAGGACCAGTGAGAGTTTCTATACGAGCACTTCGAGTCAGATGCGTTCAAGGTGATTTTTTTTAATTACCTTCATTGTTTCCCTTGTATTTTATTATTAGCTCATTCATGTATAGTTATGTATTTATAACTTGAAATGTGAAATGTGCAAGATGTTAGAACTAATCTATTTAATATTTTTTCGTGTATTAGAGACTCTCCTTGGCAAACAAGCTGAACCGTGGGGAGAAGACTATGCACCACCACAAGGGGTCTTCTCCTATCATCTACACAATGGAAGAACTTAGAATACAAGGCGAGCAGCTTCCAATAATCAAAGGTTTTGAGAAGACCTATGTCAGGGAGGGTGATGAAGTTACAATCAAGTATTATGTAAGTGTCTCTCCTTTTACTATTATGTTAGCTTATAAGTGATTAGTCAAGCATGTGTAAATCTGGATGCAATTGGTATATATATGATGATAAGTTGAATGAATATCATGTTTTCCTGCTTCTTTCAAAACAAAAAAAAGTGTTATTATCATTATTATTAATTAAGATGTAAAGTTTTAGGATCCGGATTCTCTGCTTGGATTTAAGTTGCTTGGATTTGCTTGGATGTCTTATAACCATTAGATGAAGTACGAATGACATAAGGATGACATAGTGGTCCCAGATTGTACTCAATTTAATGGTTAGAAGTCATCCAAGCAAATCCAAGCAACATAAATCCAAGTAGAGAAGCCAAATTCAAAGTTTTAAGGTGAAAAGCTGAGTTTTCCTGTGATGGGATTGGAAACTGACATGTTTATGATCAAACATGTTTATAAACTTCCCTATTTATCATTATCATTATCATTATCATTTTACTGTCAACTTCCCTGTTTATGATCAAACCAAGTCTATTAATAAATGTTTATGATGAAACCATGCATTGGAAAGTTTCCCTGTCTATTCTTAATACAGGTTTATTAATACTTGCATATTTTATTGTCAATTTCCCTGTTTATGATCAAACCATGCATTGGAAAGCTTGACAGGGAAACTTCCCTGTTTATTAGGTACACTTAATAAACTTGACATTTATTATGATGCATGGTTGATCAAGTCTATTAATAAATGTCAAGTTTATTAAGCTTCCATGTATTGTTTGATCAGGTGTACCTAATAAGTGAAGTTTCCCTGTTTATTATGCAAAATGTCAAGTTCATTATGGAAATGTTGAGCTGCATGTTTTCTTTATTAATTGATGTATTTTAAATGTAGAATGACATGGTTGATGAGGTCAATAAACGAGAGAATGCATTTAAGGAACAACACCCTCACGCAACGGAGGAGGATATTATGGAAAGTGTTCATTCCCTACAAATTGAGGTGTTGGGTACGGTGCTCAAAACTCAGAAAGGAAAGGAGATCAGACGGATGGCACGAGGAGGCGAGCGAGACTTGAGTCATTCTTCAAATGGTTCCACTTCACGTAGTCGTCCTCCTAGAGTTGATGAACACAACTCCAAGAGGTGCAGGAGTGCTATGAGCAGAGACTAAAGGAATCAGAGGAGCGTGCCCAGCAGCAGATCCAAGAGGTCAAGCAGCGTGTCCTGCGTGCCGAGTCTATATTTAGTGCTATGCAGTCCCAAGTTGCAGCCATATATTAGCACCTAGGTATGCCACATCCTCCTCCTCCACGAGTTTCCCCACAGAACAATGATGATAGAGGTGACTTTCCAGGATTGGACGAGAATGTTTCTTGGCATTGGTGATTTTGTAGTACTTCATTCATAGTTTAGGTAGATAATATGAACAATTTTCTAGCTAGTTCATTATTTTGTATATATGAACAATATTTGTCCATCTAGTTATCATGATCAATATATGGATATGTTTTCCAAATCCAGTGCTTCCTGCCTGCTGTATTTGTATGTGTTTGATAATTGTTACTGATTTGTAATTTTTGGAAACAGTGAATAAGGTAAAAAAAAAATTTACCCTAAACAAAAATCTCTTAGGCGACGGAAACAGTAACATTCATCGCCCAAGATAAACCACCTAGGCGACGGAAAAAATAACATTCGTTGTCCAAGACAAACCACCTAGGCGACGGACATAGTAACATTCGTCGCCCAAGATAAACCACCTAGGCGACGAAAAAAGCAACATTTGTCGCCTAAGAAAAACCACATATCTGACGAATACAAAGATCGATCGTCGACTAAGAACTGTTATGCATTCGTCGGTTTAAAACTCTGCCGACGAATATTCCGTCACTTAAGGACGTTGCAATATTCGTCGGTAAACATACATACCGACGACAGTTTCATCGGCTAAGAACAATTACATATTCGTCGGCTAAGAACCTTTCTGACAAAAACATTCCGTCGAAAGAGGTTTTTATCGACGAAGCTGTTTGTCGACAAGGCAGGTAAGGGTCCGTCGGGTAGGATCTCTCTTAGTTGACGACTAATTTTAGTTTCGTCGCCTAAGTGTCTACCTCACCACACTTAGGCGACGGATAATTCGTCTGCCAAAATTCTAGGCGACGAGTTGTTTTTGTCACCTAAGATGAGATTTTCTGGAGTGCTTCCACTTCTCGGTTTGATCAAGCTCGTAGAACGTACTTGCCCTCATTCTCACAAGACTCTGTATGGCGGAACCAATATCATGTGTCACCATGCTGTTTATCCCCCTGATGTTAGGAACGTTCAAACGGGGGCAATACTCCAACTTGATCTTCTGCCCCGTTTGTGAACGATATCCTCCACCTTATTTCCTAAAAACATAAACCCCGCTTCTTTTTCAAGGCCGGAGCTACAATTAACATGTGAAAATACATTATGATACTATACAAGAGGATTCTAATAAATTAATACAAGTAGAAGAGGAAAAAATACACTTACCTGTTGGGCTTCTAACTTTGATTCGAGCGCTTTTGATGATGCGTCTTGCAGATTCAGGTGCGGTTGCAGACGCCGATGGAGATCCCGTTGAACTACTATCAACTGTAGGGGGCCGCACGATCAAGGGGGGAGCCCCTAGTGGTACTGTCTCAGCCGGCATGGGGGTAGGTTGGCTGCTACTGCTAGCTGAGCGGACGCTCTGCCATATTGACTCCATCAAAGCACTGGCCTTAGTGGCTCGGTCCTTCCTCTCCCCCATGATCACCATCTTGCACATGAATAACACACAATTGTTAGTCTTAAACCATTTGAGATGTACACAGTAAATGAGTAACTAATAGATAAAGATTATGAAAAATAGTCCATAGAAAAGCATACAGGTTGATCAAACCACTTGTCTTACTTTACTTCTTTTTTTTTAGACTTGATGTATTGGGGATACAGAAAACACTAACAAAAGTTGTGAGCCACTTAAGCAGAAGATACAATGTGATATTGATTTTTTTTTTTTGAATAATTAAAAAAAAAACAAAATAAAAAATAAAAAAACTCTGAGGACGGAGGCAAGTCTGATAGTACATGTATATTGGTATACGAAAATAGAGCAAGAAACTTACACCATAAAATGCAGGAAAACAACTCAAATAAGCACTACCCCTAAATTCTAACTTCAACTTTTAGTTCAAGTGCTAAGAGCATTATTACTTGATAGATAACTCTAAGAAAAGTTCAAATACAAAAATATCATGTAGTCAAGCACCAACAAGACAAAACTTATGAGCTCTACTATAGATAACAAGGAAAGCATAGGCATGAGAGAAAGGTGCATACATATATGATAGAACAAACAAGGATTTAGTGAAGATTTCAGAATTTTTTGATGCAAACTATCAACTTTCAAAAATCATAACTAAATATAGGAAAATCGTTTTCAAGAAATTCCAATTTTGTGACGATCTTTAACATGTCTAGTGTAACTTTCATGAAGATACCAAGTTCAAACAATCAACTGAATTTCACAGTTTTCAGAAAGAAGCTAACTGGTTCAAAATCTCAGAAAACAGTGATCTATCATATTTTCCTGATGTAGACCCTAAACTTTGAAAAATCATAGCTTAATCTAGAAAAATCCTTTTCAAGTGGTGCAAATTCTGAAACGAACATTAAGATATCTATTACAATTCTTATGCAGACACCAACTTCGAATTTCAAACAAAAGTATACAGTTTTCAGCATATAGGGAACTAGGTTCAATACTTCGAAAAATTGATTTATGTGCAGACCTATGTTTCTAGCTTTAAACTTGATCAATGATGTCTAAATTAAATTACATGAAACCATACAGATTTGAGACTTCATGTATATGCCTTCAACATATGCAAATGGATTCAAATATGAATGTTTAAATCACATGTTATAGCTTCTCAAAATTTAACTAAATGATCAAGGTATGTGCGAAAACTTCCCAATTACATGTTCATTCAATTCCTACATGACATATAAGTTCATCAGTCTCCACATTCATAAACATACTTCTTAAGAATCTGAAAAAGAACAGTGTGGCTTGATGGTTTTTCATTCGTCTGCATTAGTATATATACATATACAGCTAGCTAGCTACTGGAGAAAATCTATGAATACAAAAGGAAACAGTTACATGTATGTATATTGATGCATATTCATATGCATATATATTCTTCCTCAATGTATATTCCTCAATTGTCGATGTTAATTCATCTGCGTATCAATATACATATACAACTAGTCAGCTACACGTTTATCTCTCTCCTCCAATCAAGCTATAATCCAGCCTTATATGACTACTTATCATAATCTATGAATACAAAAGGAAACACAGTAGTACGTACATGGGATCTCTTCCATATAAAGAAGATAAATCACAGATTACTTTCCAAACAGAAATCACAGGTATAAACCATTAGAACTGGAATCCACCCGAATCTTTAAACGGCTGAGAGAGAGAGACCGAACAACGTAGGTAACTAAATAATTATCATCTAATCTCTTTTATAATTACAAAACCAAAATTATATGATCAATAAATGTGGAAAGGCTTTACAAAATGAAGCAATTAGAATAACTATTACGAGAGAATACAGACCTCAGTATCGGGGATTTATGATTGATGAGGTGGCAAGACTGGAGGCGGTGAGAAGGTGAGAAGGAGCGAGAAGCGAGATTGGAGCGGCGGGTGGATGCGGTGGCGATGAGTGGAGGAGGTGGGTGGTGTCGATGCGGTTGCGATGATTGATCGGGTCAATGCAGTTGCCAATCGGTGGATGGCAGGGTCTTCGATGGGTGGAGGCGGTGGATTCCGGCGGTTGCACAGCTCTGGGAGAAGGAAATTGGGTTTTAGGGATCGGTTTAGTGTGTATCAGACTAAGAATGAGTGTGTATCGATTTTATCTTAGTTCTGTCGGCTAAGACAAATATTTGTCGCCTAAAACAAATTAAATTTTGGCCCGTTTTATATTTTGGGACCCTAGGCGACGGAAACAACTACTTCTATTTCCGTCGCCTAAGTAGATGTTTAAAAATTTAGGGTTTTTTATTAATGAAGAATCCAAGCATTTTCGTGTAGATTTTCAATGTAAACCCAACTGAAATTTCAACCATAACTCCAAATACACATCGAAAATCAAAAAACACTTAATTTGCAACTGAAAATTACATGTAGAAAAATTCAAATTTGCATGAATAATAAATGGTTGGACGTGATTACAAATTTAAAAATACATATCCGAAGTTATGCCAGTTCAATACAAGTAGATTAGACCGATCGAAATCCACAATAATGGTTATATTAATCGTACTCATGATAATCTGAGTCGTCAGAATCATCATCCTCCTCAATTTGGTCAGAATACTCATCATCCTCTATGTATTCGTAATCTTTGAAGCCGTCGTCATCATGATTGGGGTTGCGTTGTACCAAGTTCAGTTCAGATGGTGCAATTGGAATGTAACCTATGACAGCCGGAACGTGTTGGTTGTTGACATGAATATCCTCAGTATCGGGGACTACATATGGAGATTCTTCTTGATATGATTCATTCGGTTGATCACTTGTTGGTTCACTGGGCCCACTCTCATCATCCCCTCCCAGTGTAGCTGCACTCGAAATATTCCTATGTGACATCACCTGCACCACTTTCCAACACTCACCCATAGCCGGATCATCAAGATAAAACACTTGTTTCGCCATGGTGGCAAGAATAAACGGTTCATTCTCATACCATACACTGTTTGAGTCCACTGATAACAAGCCATGATCCAGAATTGTACTCCTTCATCTGGTTGGGTCAGTATTGAACCATTTGCACTTAAATAACACGACTGGCATACCCTTGCCGTAGATTAGATCGATGACACTAACAAGAATCCCGTAGTAGTTGAAACCCACACCCTCAACCATGACTCCATTTTTTTGGGTGATATGGCCTTCATCTCATTCTGACGTCACAAACTTAACACCGTTCACAAAACATCCAGCACTAACTCTGTGGGTTTGGGGTCCTCCATCTAACAAGTGCAACTTCAGGTCGTAAGAAGCAGGAAAATGCTGTTGAATGTGCATCATCTGTAACAATTTTAAGAGCAACGTTGTTACATTCTATAACATCAAAAAGCAACATATATTTAATTTATGTAACATCATAGAGATAGAAGAGGTACCCAAATAAGGAAGTAATCAGGAAAATCTCTCTTGTGAATGGCTTCGTTAGCATCCTGCCTTTCCAAATGGGACTTCAAGTACCACTCAGCTTCATCGCAATGTTGAAGGATAGACCAATGAGCCTCTTTGATCTCAGAATTACATAATCTTTCATAATTACTTAACCTGCCATACGGTTGAACACCGTTGGAAACAACTGATAGATTGAATTGATTACGCGATCTAGATGATTCCCCCTCTGTGTCTTCATCATTGAGATATGTGTTGTAGTAAGTTACGCACTCAACCTGAATGTATGTTGTCGTGATCGACCCTTCACGGAAACGTTTGTTTCTGTTCGACTTCTTGTAATCCCCCAGTTGCCTGCAAAACAGATATTTATTCTTTAATAGTTAATATTTAAAAAAATTATCTTAATTTGAAAGTATGATTAATTAGAAAATAAGTGCATACCTCTCATTTGGATAGCACCATGTATACTGTACCAGACCAGTATACTTGTTCGGGAAGGTGGATCATGAGATGAATCATGATGTCAAAGAACGTTGGGGGAAAGATCCTCTCCAGTTTGCACATAATGTATACAATGTCTTCTTGCAATGACCGAACATCAGACTTTTTAAGCTCTTTAGCGCATATCCTCTTAAAGAACTTGGACAAGGCCACTAACGTGTCAACCACATCACTCTGCAAATACGGTCTAATGACCACGGGAAGAAGACGTTGCAGCAAAACATGACAGTCATGAGTCTTCAACCCAATAATCTTATTTTCCCCTGTCTTAACACATCGAGCGATATTCCCTACATACCCATGAGGATACTTAATGTCATGAAGCCACTGAAACACTTCCGCCTTTTTCTGAGGATGGACTGTGTAGCCTGCTTGAGGCATTATGGCTTTTTTTGTTTTTTTGTTCTCTACTAGCCATAGGTAAGGGCGTACACCCATTTTCTTAAGATCAACACGGGCTTTGGGGGTGTCCTTGTTCTTATCTTTGAGATTCAGAATTGTTCCAAGAACGCTGTCACAAACATTCTTCTCTATGTGCATGACGTCCAAGTTGTGTCTGATTTTCAACGTCGACCAGTAAGGCAATTCAAAGAATACACTTTTGTGTGTCCAATACTTCAACTCATCAGGCGTGGGAGGATTCAAGTCGGTTACTTCTTTATTGGTGCTCAAATATCTGAACCAGTGCTCGTTAAGCCTCTCCAAAATCCACTCACCAGACCTCCCTAGGGGTTTTGGATTATGCTCGTCAGTCCCATCAAATGCCTTAGCATCCCACCGCTACTCGTGATCCTCGTCAAGCCATCTACAAGATCACAAGAAACAAATTTTGTCGGCGTGGCGATTAGAATTGATGTCATCCAAGCATACTGGGCAAGCCTTGTACCCCTTAGTTTGTTGGCCAGACAACATCCCGTAAGCTGGAAAATCATTGTTGGTCCAAATAATAGCTGCTTTCATCATGAACGAAGTTTGACCATGCCTGTCAAAAGTAGGGAGTCCATTTTCCCATAACTCCTGCAGCTCGTCAATTAATGGTCTCATGTACACATCCAAGCACTTACCTAGAGAATACGGCCCTGAAACCATAAGCGTAAGAAAATTTTACTCCTTCCTCATACAAATGTTAGGAGGTAGATTGTACGGAAATACTTTCACAGGCCAAATGATATAAGACAAATTCATGTTTCCAGTAGGATTGAATCCGTCTGTTGCAAGTCTGAGTCTGACATTTCAACAATCTCCAGCAAATTCGGGAAAAGAACGGTCAAAGTTCTTCCAAGCCTCCCTGTCTACGGGGTGTGTGAGATTATCCGAATCTATCCTCTCCTCTCCCTGTTGCCTTGCCTAGTGCCATCTCATATGCTTGGCCGTATGTGAAGACATATACAGACGCTGCAGATGAGGACCCAATGGGAAGTAACGAAGAACCTTCCTAGGAATGGACGGGTTTTTCTCTTTAGATGAAGTGGAAACTTTATACTTTGGTTCGTAGCAGTGTGGGCACTCAACTTTATCCTTGTAATCTTTATAATACAAGATGCAGTTATTGACGTAAGCGTCTATCTTCTGGTGATCAAGACCGAGGTCAGCCAACATGTTTTTTACCTGGTTGAAATTTTCCGGACAACTGTTACCTTTGGGAAGCACTTCCTTCATAAGTGCAATATCCTCATCAAAACATACGTTAGTCTTTCCCCGCTTGTTTTTTATCTTAATTTGCTTCATAACGGTACCCAACACAGTATGCTCACTGCCATAATACAATGAGGTTTGTACTTGCCGTAAAAGTCTGTTGTACTTATCATAATCACTGTTGTAGTCAACGTGGGAGACATTAGGGAAGGTGTCATGGACGTTGTCATAAACAACATTTTCCTGATATCCTGAGGCGGCGAACGGGAATGCATCGTTTAAGATGTTCAACATAGCAGGGTCCCCGTAACTAGCAATGGAAGATCATGCCTGCTGATTATGTTGTGCTTAAATTTCTGCAAGTGTAGGCATTTGAACTTGATTTTCGCTGTGCCATGTCCATGTGGTATAACTAGGACAAATACCTTTTTGTGCCAAATGAGAATACATGTCTTCCTATGTTACTGGTTTCCGATTGAGACATTTGTTGCACGGACATATGTGAATAACTTTGTCTGGAGGACTATGTAGACGCACAAACTCAAGAAAATCAAAAATGTCTCTCATATAAAGAGGGACCCCTCCCTAATTGCATCCAGCTCTTGTCCATGTTGTACACTATAATAATAGGAAACAAAAATATATAATCAAAAAATCATGAATAATAAACGGGAAATACACACACACACACACACACTTAATTATTAAATATATAAGATATATTAATATACGTTGTTCATATCGCTTAATCTTCACCTTATGCCTCCGGTTAGGGCCCTAATCCCATTTGAGAGCATATGACATTGTGATTTCGTTTGTTGTTGGGGCGTTTCATATTCGCATATGTGAGAAAATTTCGGCAGCATCTCCCTACAGTTCCCCAAGTGCACAAATATTTATACCTAGTATGCACTCGAGGAACAATAAAGGAAGATCTTGTTGAAATATATATACCCACAACCGAAAACAAAACGCACCAACAACAAACGGAATCTCAATGTCATATGCTCCCAAACTGTCCAAATATGGGACAATTTGAAAACCATTTTATTAGACACAGTCGTAACATAACGGTTATCGAACGAGATTTCTAAGGGTAACAATATATTGATAAATGTATAAGAATATTATAATTTTTAATTACATGATTCATCATTTTATTTTTTATCATTTCAATACACAAATGATTTGCATGAAAACGAAAATTTGATAAACATATTATCCACATAATTATTAATCATACACACAAAAGCTAGATATATATATATATATATATATACACTGTAAAAATTTCACCCTTAATTTCAACATGTATATACACTATCAAATTTACATATATCATGCATGCATCAAGCAATCCAATAATTATATTATCCTCATAAGTAAGCAACATTCCATCAAAATTGGACCGACAAAGTCTCCGGAAAGTTCGCCGGAAAATATGCCTAAATGAAGAAAGTAGATGAATTAAAGTAGTTACATACCAATTAGGAGAGAAGCAGCTCTTGAGGATCGATCAAATTCATGAAGAAAAGCTTTCAAAACTAGATTTGGATCAGATGAATTCTGTGAGGGGCGGGGGAGAAATGATGAATCTGTGTTCTTTTCTGAGCAGAAGTTGAATAAATGATGTGTTTACTTAGCCGACTGAATTTTCCGTCGCCTAAGACAAAAGGCGTTGGTAAAGAAATATATTCATTCTGCGTTGTATCAGGTAATAATGGCATTTCTTAGCCAATGGAACAAGGCGTCGGCTAAGGAAGATATATTCGTCACCCAAGAATAACTTAGCAGACGACAGAGGGTTCGTCACCCAAGACTAACTTAACCGACAGACAAAGGTTCGTCGCCCAAGACCAGCCTTAACGACGGAATGGTTTCGTTGCCTAGGATTATCTAACTCGACGGAACTTAGACGACGATCCATTTTCGTCGGGTAGGAAGATCTTAATCGACGGATTTCGTCGACAGTTAGAATTCGTTGCCTAAGAGTTACTAAGCCGACGAAATTCGGTTGACGAAAACTATTCGTCGTCTAGGATTGACTAAGTCGACAGAACTTAGACGACGAAACATGTTTCGTCGGATAAGAATATCTTTGTCAACGGATGTCCTCGACAGTCATTTTCCGTTGCCTAAATCGATCTTAGGCAACGCTTATGTGGTCTTGTACGACGATTTTGTTTCCGTCGACGAAGACAGTCTTAGCCGATGGAATTTTTATTTTCCGTCGGCTAAGAGGAGATTTCCTGTAGTGAGGCCCCTATCATCATCATCGTCTCGAGGTTGATGGCTTGGGACCGAGGGTGAACATATAGGCTGTAGCCCTATTCGAGCCATGATTTGATTCATTTGCAACTTCAACACTTGATAATCTGCAGCAGATTGCTCAGCGATCTTCTGGGCTTTTTCGGCCCTCTCTTGTGCCTTAACCGCCTACTTTCTAGCAGCCACTATCTATGTCATGGCCTCATTATTCGGTCGAGAGTGTCAAGGGGAAGATGTTGACCTTTTGCTCGTCTAATACCACAAAGGTAAGACCCTTTTGTTTCTCCAATAGCATTTTTCACAACACTTAGTTAAGTTGGCCAGTCCAAAGGAGGTAGCTGATCCGGAAGGATGTTCGGGTGTTGATTACTCTGCAAAGTCTTGGCAATAGCATGTCCCCTTAAGTTGTTGGTGCTAAGCCACACTATATCTTCTCATAGTATGCTTGCCCTATATCTTATGTCTTGTTTCTTGACAATTTCTTCCTTTTCTGCAACAGGTTGTTCCTTTAACTTTTCCTACAATTATAAAATAATATACAAAACTCAAATTATAATGCTGAGATACCAAATGCATGCTAACAACCTTGTTATTTTCAATATTATACACCATAGACAATATACACATGCAGTAGCTGACTTCACAAATCAAACAACTAGACAATACACACAATCAACATGAAAATATATTAACTTGTTCAACTCATAACAAAACGCAGTTTCCATTCATATATACTGACATTAACACAAAGCCTGAAGTCACAAATCAAACAACTACAATACACACAGTAGCAACACTTAGGCAACCAAAACTATCAATTCAATTTTCACAACACACACAGTAGCATATAGGATATAAATTTGAATAGCAAATAGCGAACGACCAACCCTCAGGAGAAGCAAATACAACAGGTATACTAATCAGTAAGATTAATGAAGTACATAACTTATGCAAAAACAGCCAATTGGAAAGCAATAAACCCAAACCATTGTTATTTGTCATTGAATCCACAAATACACAAAACTACTGCAAATAGAAGAAAAAACACTATTCAGATTTTCTGCCTTGTTTTTCTTCAAATAATGGGCATAGAATACATCAACTATCTAAAAGCTTATTGTCAAGACGTGGACTGAAGATCAAATTGACACTTCGTAACACTAGTGCCAACCAATTATGAACCAACATCCTCAAACAATTTAAAAAGAAAAGAAAATGTTTCGGATCTGTCTTTGAAAGGAATCAGAGTTTATTGAATTGAAAAACAGAGAAAGGTAAAGGAAAACGCAGAAGAGGATTGAGGACTACATGATGACTGTTGTATTAGATCAGCAAGAGAGGTTTACAGCAATATATAGGCAATCATAGAAGATGACTATACTACCCTTTTGCAATATAATTACTACACTCTTAACAGTCTTCACTCTACAGTACAAGTACAAGAATTTCAGAAATGCAGATTGGTTTGGTGGCTACTGTTGTCTCTCACATATATTAAAGACATCAATACTAAAGTAAACTAACATTAACAAAGTCATCCATGATCCAGATTTCCAAACCAAATATCATTACATAAGATGAGAGCAATTTCAAATTCAATAATCCTCATAAACGTAAACAACCCAGAAAAACTAAAACAAGAGCGTTACTGCAAGAAGTACCCTTATACCTTAATATGCATTAAGGTGCACTGATCGGACAAAGAAAAAATACATAAGCAGTAAAAAGTGTACAATTGAAACCAATAAATGTAGATTTCCATTTGTACTATATTTCACGAAGCTATTAAAGTGCAAACTTCCACAATCACCGTGGATAAAACAGTATCTGGAGAAGGCATAGAGTAATAAACCATGTAGCATATGCATTCTTAATTCAATAAAATCTGTTTAGCTATTCACATTGAGAGGATTGTTACTGATCACCTAACTAAAATATGGTTTAGCAGAAAATGCATATGACATTTAAATTTGAATAGCAAATAACAAATACACCAAAACCCAAACCATTATTATTTGTCATTGAATCCAAACCATTTATATTTAAACACTAAACTATTATTCTTAAGGCATTAGGTACTGATACTTACATAATGCTTAGTAGCTTTAGGCTGGTTGATGTCGTATGTCACCGGGTACACCTCAACCATCGGTAATGAAGCACCATTATCCCTAAGCTCGGCCACCCGGTAAATGATAGGTTTCCTCACTGAGTGGTGCTCCAACTCCTTCTTACCACGGTTGTTGGAGGTGGCAACCGATCGTCTCTGCATAAGACCAAGTACATGATCAAAACAGGGTGTAC
This sequence comes from Fragaria iinumae, assembly GCA_009720345.1. Classification (NCBI taxonomy): domain Eukaryota; kingdom Viridiplantae; phylum Streptophyta; class Magnoliopsida; order Rosales; family Rosaceae; genus Fragaria; species Fragaria iinumae. The sequence continues at coordinate 13,691,438 of CM019117.1, read as the reverse complement.
AAATAAGTCCCTAAAAATTAGTACCTCAATCTCTCATAAGTTTCTATCTTGGTTTGCTCAAACCAAGTTCAGTCATAGAACTATGAAATTATCTATATATACCTATATACTACTAAGACTAAATTATATCCATTCAAAGTACCAACTTCATTGCCACAACACAAGGCCAAAACTCAACAATCATATCCAATTTTAATCCAAATTACTAACTGTATGCAGTAACCAAACCTCAATTTATTCAAACTAAGATTTAATCATACCACATAATCAAAACAGGGTGTAAAAATAACTCCCTAAAAACATCAACCTCAATCTCTCATAAGTTTCTATCTTGGTTGCTCAAACCAAGTTCAATCATAGAACTATGAAATTACCTATATATACCTATATACTACTAAGACTAAATTATATCCATTCAAAGTACCAACTTCATTGCGACAAACACAAGGCCAAAACTCAACAATCATATCCAATTTTAATCCAAATTCCCAACTATATGCAGCAACCAAAACTCAATTTATTCAAACTAAGATACTTATATACCACATAATCATAACCAGAATAATCATACCACATACCACATAATCATACCACATATACCACTAAGATACCTATATACCACATAATCATACCAAAACTCAATTTATACCTTGTACTTGTCCTTCTATCTCATAACCAAAACTGAATTTATACCCAGTACTTGTCCGAATGAAAATGCGTGCAAAGCCACTCTCACTCATCCCGCCTGTGCAAAAGCTCTTCCGAAATCACGTCTCTCCCCCCCCCCCCCCGAGCTTGTGAATCTCGGACAAGTCGTGCTTCCATTCACGGAATACACTTGCCACACTTTTATTGATCCATTTAATCGCTTTTATATCATTAAAATCAATGATAAAAAAAACACTGCAAGACATAGAAACAAGTTATAATTAAGTTGCAATGATGCAGGGAATCAAAATACCAACAAAAAGAACTGAAAGTTATCTTAACTTACAGTGAGACCGTCAAAAAGCTTCTTCCCTCCTCCTTGTCTAAATCATACCACAATTCCTTTTTCATTGCCACTTTTTTTATATGATGCTTCCAATACTATTGACAAACAGGCTGCATACATCAGAATTACGAGGTCCATCAATAACGTCCCAATCAAAGTCCAAGTCGATCTTCTTCCCCGTGCTTTTCACAATATCAAACACCCAACTAAAAAGTACATGTGTTCAAACAAGCACCAACTAGGAAAATGTACTACTCTAATGGCGACTCTATTTGTTTTGTCACAATGGTGACATAATAGAAAGATCAGTAGACATGTAACACGTTTACATATCCTAATATCCAATAATATAGCTTTCCTACTATGTTGCCGCCAGATAATAATCTCGACGACACTAAGTTTCATCCTGCCACTAGGAGGTTGCACTCATTTGACCAAGCAAACAACACGCCGCCTACCTAGAACAGATAAGGCACACAAAGTGCATAGACCGACACAAGGCCCTTGGCACCTCTATCAAATGGTAATAGAGTATTATTGGCGACATAAAGTTGCTTAGAACTACAATTAAAATAAAGTATAAAAAAATTACTAAATAAAATTGCAGAATAGAAAAAAAGAATGGACCTAGGGTAGAACCCCAAGTCCATTCCACAATAGGTCCAGAAGAAGCCCAAAACTTTACCAAGGCCCAACAGGTCAAAGCATGGACCTCAGCCTAAGTCGAGTCTTGCACGGGAAACCTTGTCTCCACCGGGGAACCTACAACCTAGTCGCTCCACCGCTTCTGCCGCTTTTGGATCTCAATCACCGTCGAGACACCATCCGTAACCAAGGGTCGTCGCAACCTCCCCACCATCACAACCCCTAACCACATCAGCCCAAAGAAAGAACCTCCTCCGACCTCACCTACACGCACAGAAACCCGGTCCCAAACATTCAGCCATGAGTTTCCGGCAAGATCCGGGTGGATCCGACCACAAACCCACAACCTAGATACGTGCAGCGAGATCCGGCCGGAATTGATCTGACACCACCATCGACCACGAAACCACCACCCCTGCCGCCGCCGCCATCGACTGAAGCCAAAAAAAACTTTACCCCATTCTGCCCCAACCAGTCATCAGAGCAAACTTCTATACTAGCAACCCATTCAACCACACACGACGAACTTCGACAAGGCCAGAAGCCTATATTACCGTAGTTATGCAGCCGGACGAGCAAATGAAAAACACTCGACAAAGTCTAGGGTTTTTTAGGCGCGTTCTTAAGAGAGAGATTGGAAGTTTTCTTTTCCAATATCCTTAATTTTGTTTTTACAGCCTCTAGAAACATAAACACTTTCAAGTTCATCCTGATCGACATTATTAAATGAACTGATGAACAACCATGAAGCAAAGTACAGACAACAAGGGTGACTACTTATGTAAATAAAATAAAACTAGGGCGCTGCAGGCTGAGGAATATATGTATGATGGAGATGACTAATTGACCAATACGGCTCTCAATATCCAAGATCCATACTGCTCTCAATAACCATGACGGACAATGGTTTTACTTTTAGAAAACTACATTTTAGTTACTAACCAAATTTTAGTTTACAAATACATCATTTACACATTATCTTACACATTTAAGGACAAAAATTAACAAATTAGGACAATTTAATGTCCACATGCCATCTGTCACTACATTTTTACCAAACTACCATTCACTCATACTCTACTGCTACTGTCGAATAGGGAGGTGCTACTGCCACTGTCGATGTTGTAACGCCCTGGACCTTAATTGACCCGTTTACCGTCAGTTAGACCGTAAACGACTTCATTTTTACTTTTACCATTTCTGAACTATTTAAGGCTCTAAAAGTTGACTTTTTCTTTCGTTCAAAATTTGAGAAAACTTCCTCCTTGAAAGTTGTAGAAGACGTTAATACAAATCAGTAGACATGCTATACGTTAAAATCGGAGTTCGTACGTGAAAGTTATGGTGTAAAATGTAAAGTTATTATTTCAGTCGGGAGTATAAAAAGGGAAACTTACCGGATGGGGTAAGGTAGAAATCAAAAAGTTACACTCTCCTTCTCTCCTCTCTCCCGCATCTCTCTCCTTCGCTGGATGCCCCGCCTCCGTCTGTCGCCGTCCGGCCGAGTTAGGTGGAAAGGTGGGTATCAAATCGAAGCTTGGACCATCCTCCATCAATCGAGAAGGAGAAACCACGCCGAGAAGATGCGGCTGTGCATGGTGGAGTTTCGCCTGAAACTTCCTCCTCCGGCCACCATCGTCGGAGATCCTTGTACCAACTTGAAGAACTCATTTCTGGTAGCAAACCCTCAAAAGGATTCGACCTATTTTGATCTAGGTAAAGAAATTTGAAATTTTGAAATTCTAGGGTTTTGAATTTGGGATTTTTATGTTTTGGTTCGATTTGCCTGTTTGGACTTGAAATTGATCATTGTGGTAGTTATGAAAGTTGTTTAGCATGTTGAGAGGGTAATTGTGCTAAAATTTAGCAAGCATTGGAGGTGCCCGGAGTAGTGGCTGGCCGGCCGCCGCTGCCGGCAGAGCAGATGGCGGCGCCGCCTCTTTTGGGTGGTTTTTCAAGCTGATTAGGTAGAGTATAATGAGAGGAGTCCATTGATGTTAAGTTTGTGAATTTGGGTTGAAGTTGGTTGAAGTTTGAGAATTTTCAAGTTGGTTTTGTCGGTAGGTAATTTAAGAAGATCGAACCGTTGGATTTCCTTTGTATCTATTCTAGAATGTTAGAATCGATCAATTAAGGTTATGGTGGAGTTTGGTGCGAATCCGGTAAGCTTAACTTTAGTAAGGGTAGTGGGTTAAGCGGAAGAGATTTGGGTGTTTATATTTAAGTATTTATTTTCCAAAATTGAAGTTTGGTCCTAAGCATGGTTATTGTGCCAAGGTACGAGGAGACCTCACTTGAGTGGCGATTCGGATTTCGTCGGGTTTATGCCTAAATTTGTGAATGGACACTTTGTTTTTAAAGGAATATGCATGCATGATTTATTTGGAAAATTATCGTTCTATTTTCCGAGCTTACATTATAATTTCGGTTTATAATATGGTTTTGAGATTTATTTGAGTTTGAGGCATTGATTAAGTGTAACGCCCCGAACCTAGTTTTACTGGCCAATGAACGGTAAAAGATTGTGAGAATTAATTTACATTCATTTTATTTAATTAGAAAAAAAAAATAGAAAGGAGGAGACGGGAAGAGTCTAGAAGAGGGGGGAGGGAGACTTTTTGACTTAGGGGGATTTTTGGGGGGCAAAAAAAAGGGGGGGAGGCAGCCTTTTCTTCTCTCTCTCTCTCTCTCTCTAACCACCGAGGGAACCCGGAAAAGTTTTCCGGTCGTTTCTCCTCCGTCTGGCGACGGAATTGGATGTCGTTCGTCCCATTCTCTTCGTCTCTTCCTCCCCTATCTATCCATGACTGCCTTGTAGATCAATTCAAGGTGTATAAATCCCAGCTAACCAAAAACAGTCCGTTTGGACCCGTTTTGGTGAGCCATTCATTCTCCCTCCTCCGGTCATCTTTTCCGGCGAGACCACCCAAGTTTTGTTGGGGTTTTCCAGCATAGTAAACCCTCCAAAGGGTTTGAGTCGATTCAAAACGTGGAAGAAGAATCAAAGGAAAGAAACTTCGAATCCTAGAGTTTTGATCTAATCGGTCTTAAGGTAATTTTCTGTTTTTTTACTTTGAATTGGTGTTTGTCATAGTTACAGAAGTTGCAGTGGGTGTTGAGAGGAACAGTTTGGTGTATAGTTTATAGCTAGAATCGGTGATCGGCCGTGGAGGCCGACCGTCACTGCCGGTGGCGCGTGAGGCGCGTGCGGCCTCTTCAGGTGAGCCGAATTAGCTTGTTAGGTAGGGTTCGTAACAACGAACCCATCGGTGTATGATCTACCAATTTTGGTGATTGTCTGACTTAGTCAGAAGTTTCCAAAATGTGAACATTGGTTTGTTTATAAGGTGAACGAACTGTATATCTTGTTTTGGTATATATAGGAGAGCATTGGGGGTTGTATGGAATTTTCGGAAAATTTTGTATTTGTGATGATCATACCTCCAATTGATTGAGTTTGCCTACAACAATAGTTATCACTCTAGTATCGGCATGGCACCATATGAGGCACTCTATGGTAGGCCGTGTAGATCTCCTATTTGCTGGGCAGAGGTGGGTGATAGTGAGTTGTAGGGTCCTGATATTGTTCAAGAGACGACTGAGAAGGTCTCTATTGTCCGAGATAGGATCCGAAAGGCACAAAGCAGGCAAAAGAGCTATGCCGACTTGAAGAGGAAGCAAGTAGAGTTTGATATTGAGGATCATGTGTTCTTGAAGGTCTCGCCTACTAAAGGGGTAGTGAGATTTGGCAAGAAGGGGAAGTTGGCTCCTAGGTATGTAGGGCCTTTTGAGATTTTGGAAAGAGTAGGAGATTTGGCTTATTGGCTTGCCTTACCTCCTATCATGTCCGGGGTACACAATGTGTTTCATGTGTCCTTGTTGAGGAAGTATATTCCGGATGCATCACATGTGATTGACTATGGAACTATCAAAGTGAATGCGGATGCAACCTTTGTTGTTGAACCGGTTAGAATCTTGGATAGATCAACCAAGAGGCTTCAAAGGAAGGAAGACGAATTGGTTAAAGTGTGTTGGAGTCACCATGATGAGGGTGATGCATCTTGGGAGTTAGAGTCGGACATGAGAGCTAAGTACCCCAAGTTGTTTTTGGGTTAGTATTTTTGAATTTCAGGGCGAAAGGGGGGGTAGATTGTAATACCCCAGATTTTCATATCATTTTTCCTTGTATTATTCCCATAATTAATGAAGAATTATTTATGGAAATTCTTATTTGGTAGTGCGAAGTTGAAGTTTCGGGAGTAATTTTTAAGGTGTTTTGACTTTTAGGAGGCCAAAAGTTGATTTTCTTTTCTGTAAGTTATTTGTGAAAACATCCTTCATGAAAGTTGTAGAGTTTAGCGATATGAGTTCATAGACACATGGCACACGTAAAACGGATGTCGTATGAGAGTGTTATGGTCAAATGAAGTTAGTTTCCAATTTTGAAAAGTTTTTAAATAGAAGGTGGTGGGTTTTATTTTTGAAAAAACCCTAAAACCTTCTCTCTCCTCTCTCCCAACCTCTCCCGCGCAGCCTTTTTCCGCCGGAGCTAGCTCCTCCGTCCGGCCACCATTTGGACCGCCGCCGGTCCCGTTCGACTCCCACCGGCGTCCTCTTCAAGGCTGGGTAGTTGCTGCATGGCATAGCACACCGGAAATGGAGCTTTTGGCCGGGAAAGGGAGCTGTTGTGTCACCGATCGGAGCCACCGTTTACGGCGGCGACGAGGGGCAACCTTAGGTGAGTTTTGGTCCTCTCCTCCTTCTGGTTGTGGCTAGGCATAGTTTGAAGCAAGATATTGAGGTTTTGAGCCATGAAATTGCAGATTGAAGTTGAACCCGTTTTGGTGTTTCAGGGCGTTTTCCGGCCGATTCCGGCCGAACCAGTTAAAACCTCAGGTATTAAAGTTGTTCACCATGCTTCAATCTACAAGTTTCATATTGTGGATTTCTCATAATTCGGAAGTTTTGGGGTGGCGCGTGGGGCTCACTCACCGCCGCATGTGGCGGCGCGTGGCAGCGCGTCCGGCTGAGTTGCGTCCTTAGTTTCCTGTGGTTAGCTAGCTCTTGCTGCTGTGAGCTTGTTGAGAGGTAGTATTGCTAGGTTTTGAGCAAGGATTGCATGTTAGGACCTTAGGTTTATTTGTTTTGGTTTAGTTCAGTTGAGTTTAGGTTTTGAAGATTTGAGGCAGCTCTATTGTGTCGTTGAGTTCAACGACTTTGGGAAGTTGTCCTCCCTTGAGCTAAGGGTTAGTTTAAGGGTATTGTGTTATTCTTTAGTACCTTGGTTACTAAGGTTGTTAATTGTGTGATTTTAGGTGATTTGTGAAATTGTGATTTGGCTTGCTTTTGTTGCGTTGAGAAAATCGCAGCGGGATTTTTAGGTGAGTAAATCTCACCATGGTTCACTCTTGGACCTAATTTTATTATGGTCATTGGATGTTGATGTTGGATTTAATAATATGCTATTAATCGTTTTTAAATATATGAGTTTGATCACCAATTGCTCATAGGTAAGATAAAACAAGTTTTCCTTATATGTTTATTTTTGAGGTTTTTGTGATCATAATTTTTTTGATTATTGATAAGTTATTCTTGTGGAATAATATATATTGTTCATATAATTATATCTTTGTGAAGGATATAATTTTATGATACGAATCACGTGTTGTTGATGATGTTGTGGTGTTATAGTGAATTGTTGTTCAAAATAGTCAAACCGGGTTCCAAGCCTTTAACCGGGTGATTGGTTACGGTTATGATGAAATTTTATTTTGTGAATTTTATTGGACAGTCAAACTGGATTCTAAGCCTTTGGCCGGGTGATTGGTTACGGTTAGGAATAAAGCTCTAGTCCGTCTGTCGGTGTAGGTCATGGGAGATACTTTATGGTATCTGGGACCCATGGGTACACAAATTGTTGTTGTAGCTCATGAGAGGTATTTATTAAATATCTAGGACTCATGGGTACATTTCTTTGGTAATGTGTTGGATGTGTGGTTTTTAATTATGGATCAAATCTCTTTTGTGGTATATTTGGATGTGAGAAATGTTGTGTTATTTTGAGTTTACTCATACGAGCTTTTTAGCTTACCGGGTTTGTTATTTTACAATCTCAGTGCACCAATTCTTGGTGTAGGGGTTAGACTTGCAAGTGAGGATCAGCAGAGTTGAGGCGGAGGCTTAGAGACAGGGTTCTTTTTTATTTTGCTGTACTTTGTATAGTTTTATAATTTGGTAGACAGTATTAAACTCATGAGATTGTTTTCATGTTCTTGTTTTGCAAGTTTATGTAAACAAGGAAGTGTAATATTTAACTCAGTATTGGGTTGTGTAACATTTACATTTCCGCTAATGAGTTTTAGTTTCTTGTGATAGTTTGTTCAAACAGGTTTGGGATATTAATATTTTAAGTTATATCATGCCAAAAATTTTGAAAATTATCTTTCGAAAATTGAGATGTGACACTTTATGATGTCCGGATTTAATTATTATCATCATTATTTGTTGACTTTGAGATTTATAAAAGATTACCAAAGATGGGATTTCCGGTAGTTCTCTATTTATAATTTTCTCGTTTATTTGTGGTTTATCGATCTTGACATTGGGAATGTTTTAGTGAGTATTTTGGGTTGGGATATTATTTACGATTTATACTTGATAATTAAATCTCGCTTATAATGATAGATTTGAGAATATTTTGATGTGTGAGACATGCTATTGAGTTTTATTTTATTGTCTTACGATAATTTCCAAGTACGGTAGGAAATCGTACTCGTGACTGCATTTGCACGAAATTGGGGAAGCTTTATGGATTTAGATGTTTTCGTATAATTTTAGTCACCATACTAGGTTCGCTTTTATTCATTGCTAGCTAGCCATTATTAGCAGTCCTCACCATAGGTGAGTTGAGCGCTTAACGTGAGACGCTACTATAGCCTAGGAGGCTCCGATCGGTTTTTATTCATTACTAGCTAGCCATTATTAGCGGTCCTTACCATAGGTAAGTCGAGCGCTTAGCGTGGGACGCTATTATCTTATTCATTGCTAGCTAGTCATTATTAGCGGTTCTCACCATAGGTGGGTCGAGCGCTTAGCGTGGAACGCTACTATAGCCTAGGAGGCCCCAATCGGTTTTTATTTATTGCTAGCTAGCCATTATTAGCGGTCCTCACCATAGGTGAGTTGAGCGCTTAGCGTGAGACGCGATTAGAGCCTAGGAGGCTCCAACCCTAGGCTGGCAGGCTCATCTTTATGGTGAAACATTTTCCCCTTTCCATGATTGTTACGAATCAATGGGATTGGTTCATCACTTCTACTTTTAGAAGCATTATTGGTTGAGCTTGATTGTTGAGTTATTTGGTGCAGTCGAGTTGTTGATGTAAATATAATAACTTGAACCATGTCGTTGATATAGTGGGTGGGTGGTTGTGGATATGAAGAGCTAACAACTCCAGGGGTTGAGTTGATATGTTTAACCTATTATGTACATGGTAGATTTTATAAGTTATAAATTATGGCTACAGGTGTTGAGGATGTAGATCGTTGATATACTAGTGTTTTTATGAGTTTCTTTGCAGGTCAGGGTTGTCCACTTTTAAGGGAAGTTCTGCCAAATTTTCGGTAGAATTTTCTTTTAGAGGTGGTCCCCACAGGACCTTCTCGGGTTTCGGGATGAAATTCGGGACGGGTCTTGTCATTAAGTGATGGTCATGATTTATAGATTTAAGCTCGGGTTATTAATTTGGTATTTGAGTTTTGATATTCTTTATGATTTCTGGATTTAATTATTATCGTTTTTATTTGTTGACTTTGAGATTTATAAGAAATTACCGAAAATTTTCGGTAGTTCTCTATTTATAATTTTCTCATTTATTTGTGGATTATCGATCTTGACATTGAGAATGTTTTAGCGAGTATTTCGGGTTGAGATATTATTTATAATTTATACTTGATAATTAAATCTCGCTTATAATTATGGATTTGAGAATATTTTGACATGTGAGACACTACATATTTTAATTTCTTATGATAATTTCCAAGTACGGTTGGGAACCGTACCATTCGCATGATCTTGGGAAAGATTTATGGATTTAAGTGATTTCGTATGTTTTTAGTCACCATACTATAGGGTCGCTCTTATTCATTACTAGCTAGCCTTTATTAGTGTTCCTCACCATAGGTAAGTCAAGCGCTTAGCGTGAGATGCTACTATAGCTTGGGAGGCACCGATCAGATATTATTCATTGCTAGTTAGCCTTTATTAGCGGTCATCACCATAGGTGAGTCGAGCGCTTAGCGTGAGACGCTACTAGAGCCTAGAGGCTCCTCTTACATGGTGATATCTCTTCCCCTTGTTTTATTTTCTCAGTATGTATTTGATTAACCAGCGAGGCTGGTTTATCTCTTCTTATGAGATTTCTGTATTTGATTAACTAGCGGGACTGGTTTGTCAATTCTTACATGATTCTGGATCTAAAGTTTTAAGGATGATCAAAGTTGTATGTAACTAAGTTATTAAAGTTTAAACGTAGGAAAGTATTTAAATTACGTTCTTGTCAAATTATTTAATTTATTTTTGTTCACTCACTCTAACGTTTTAAATTACTTTCCCCTGGGCCCTTGGGTTTCAAATGCCCAGTTTGCAGGCTAAGTTTATTTGAGGTAGAGCGTACATGGAGTCGAGGCATAGTCAGAGACTGCTTCCGCTTATTCTTTATTCATTGTTTTTCTTTCAATATAGATATGCTCTGATAATCCAGTGAGTAAATTATTGAATGTCTTTGTTGTTGGTTATGGGATTCTTTTAGATGAGTAATTGATATTTTGGGAGATGTGATGAACTTAGGGAGGAGAAGGCTCCAAGAGTACAATGTTAGAGTACGATTATAGAAGTGTATGTTTGGTTTTCACAGGTATGGTTGTCTATTATCAAGGCAGGTTATGCCAAAATTTTTAATAAATTCTTTCTTGAAGTGAACCCCGCAGGGTTTACTTTAGATTTCAGGATAAAATCCGAGGTGAGTTCTGACATATGCTATTAAAGGGTGCTACTTGCGTTGTGCCTTGCTTTTGTCAACTTCTCAGTTTATATCCTTGCTACTGAACTGCTTGTATTGGTGCTACTGAGCAACAAAATTTGAATCTAGCAAAATCACCGATGACAAATATTACTTATTCAAAGCTTTTAGCAACAAATTTAATTTCCTCTTCAACATCGACAAGAGATTTGTTCAAAACACAAAAAAATTAAAAATTAAAAATTCTCACAAACACAGTAGCATACTGCAGACCCACTCGCTCTGTAAGCATAAACCCTTAATTGAGGACGAGAGAATGAGATTGCCCTGGTCGTCTTCAATATCACAAACCCACCATCACTAGTTGAAGTCAAATCAAATGAAACTAAGTCCCTCATTGTTGCACAGTACTGACAGTAGCAATCCCATCGGCCTTGGTGAGATCAATATCAATAAGAAAGGGCTTGGTAATTTCCCTAGTCGTCTTCAATATCAATTTTTGAGATCGATAACGCCTTTCTCTCTAGCATGGTCTCATCCATTAGTCACATCGAACCAAGTGAAATCGAAAGGGCTTGTTACCTTTCTTGGCCGGCGGTGTCATTGTCTGGTGTCAAGAGACGATGAGGTGGAAGATAGACGATGACGGCGATGGAGGGCGTCATCGAAGAGGACAGAGGCTATGAGATCCGGGCATCGAGCGCCGTCGCGGAAGTCGTGTGTCAAGCGCCGTCTCCGGAGTGCGTCGAGCGCCATCGTCGTTGATCTCATTCTTGCGTTTGTCTGAGAGAGAATCAAAGAGGTTTTAAGAGATATTTATGTGGTACTTTGGTCATTTAATAGGAAAAACCAGATTAGGCCTGATATTATAGATTATGGGTCTCAAACTCATGTCCTAATTTGTATAAGAATTATAAAAAGTTGATTTTTTTTGTGTTTTGAATTTGGTCATGTGCTATTATGTAATTTTCTCTTTTATTTTTCTCATGAAAGAACCGGATGTTGATCGAGATAGAAAAGAGATTGAACTAGATGTTGATGTTCGAGTTAGAAAAGAGATTGAAGAATTCAGTCAGCAATATCAGAAGCCCTACGCCAAGTGGTGCACACTAAGGGTAGCCCGGCCGTTTTTCTTGCTTCAAGACGTTCCTCCATCAGAGGCACTAGCCAAGATTCAAGCTTTTAAGGACAAGATCCAAGCTTTTAAGGAGAAGAATAACTCAAATGGAGGTGATTCTCAAGTGAGGTGCTAACCAGGAGTACTAACCTGATGCTGGTCGAATCGTTATCGAGGACACAAACAAGGTATCGACACCACGAGAGAACACACACAGAGCCATCCAGCATTTTCTCGATTTGGTCAAAAATTTGTTACTGCACGAGAAGCATACCACAACCAGGGATCTCTACTACCAGGATGTCAACACATTCTAGGAAAAGAGGAGATAATCTGGTAGTTTTGTTCAAAATAAATTTTTGGTGTAAGTGCATAGTATTCGACCTTTATTTTTATTTCAATTATCATGTAGAAAGTTCCTAAATATATAAGAACATATAGAAAAAATAGAGAGTTCATACCGTAAGTGACGCAAATGATCACATCATTATCACGTGCCTAACAATAACCGATGATGATTACCTAACATATTGATTTATTATTGTTTCGGTTGTTTTTGTTTTGTTTTTTTTTTTAAAGAAAGGTCATTCATTAATGATGTTCAGTGAAAAATACAATAATGATCTGCCAAGTGGGTTTTTAGAAAGAAAAAAAATCACTATGCAGAAAAACTATCCTAGTACGCTCCGTATACAAACATACCAAAACACTTTCCAAATACATTCACCTTCTATGAAGATAAAACCAAAAACAAGAAGATTAAAAAAAAATTAAAGCGTTATAAACTTTGACAACAAAATTCTTATCTTCTTATTGATCTTCCGATCAAGCAGATGTGATAATAGACATGAAATTCACCACTTCAACTACAGCCTTTGCCGACTCCACTATATCAACTTCAGTCGAAAGCTTCTTCTTTGGAGGTAGAGCTACATCTTTGCCAATAACTTCCATTGCTTTTGAAGAATCAGTAGAAAAATTTACTTCCTCTATCACACCATTCTCCTCGAGAATCTTCAACGATCGCTTCCTACCCCTTAGAATAGGGCTAGATGGACCCTTCTTAGGCTTGTTTGTGTACCCTTCTAGTCGCCCGCACTTCTACTTTAGGGGTGTCACCAGAAGCCGGCCCAACTCCTGAGGAAGGTTCAAGTTCAAGTCTACAACTTTCGGACTCAGAACTTTGGACACCTCGAGCATCTTCTTCGAATTCCCCGGTTGAATAAGAGGGCGTTATGCTATCCTCTTTCGTCCATGTTTTGCAGACCTTTGTTGCTCAAGAAGTGGGGAAACAACAAACCCACCAGCCTGGCAAGCTTTGAGAACCCTAGCAGTCAACTCATCATTCACCGTTAAGTGTTTCTCAGGCATTTGCATCGGTACTAAAGCCTTCACTTTAGCAGCCAATTGCACAGCTTCCTCTTTGTGTTTTTTTTCCTTCAGTGCAACTACACTGCCCAGAAAGCTACCATATATTAGTCACCTTTGGTTTTTCTATAGTCAATTCTTCCATCCCTGTAACTTGGGAGTTCATGCAAAGCTTCCTCCTCTCGCACAAAGAACTTGTCACAACCGTCAACAACATGCTCAAAAAGACCACAATACTTGCAGAGACCTTGAATTTTCTCATATATGATCTCAACATCAACATGCACAGAAGAAAATGAATAATTGTGATAAAATATGTAACGCTGCATGCCTAGTATCCATAGTCAAACGAATATTTTGTTTTTTGTCTTTGCGATTCATAGCCAAATTATCGAAACGACAAACCTTACCAATGGAATGGCTGATGATCTGAAGAGATTTCCTGTTGCGCAGCAAATGCGTTAACCCTAAAATCGTGACCCATGTCTCAATGGAATGAAGAGGAGAATTGACCACCGCAGAGATCCCGCCGTACGGCGCTGTCACCAGCATCGCATAGAACCAAGTCTTGTCATGAAGGATCTTGTTTCGTTTTGCTTACCGATCAAACTGAAATACGAAGCGGTTTTCCTCTAAATGGATTTGCAGACCAGATCCAGATGGATGGGATCGTTCCCATAAACCAGCGGCGTTGGGATGTCGCTTGAAGAGGCGCCCAACCATGAAGTAGTGGAAAACCTCCAGAACAGCCTCTCTAGCTGCCTCAGAAATTAACATGAGCAGCCTCAGAGGGGGCAGAGATTGATACTAGGGAGGAAATTTGGTCAGACATGGCTGAGGAAGGTATTTTCGAAGACGGTTAGAGTCGACGATAAAGAAACCCTAACAGAGAGCAAGGGTTTTCAGTTCGAGAGTTTTTGCATCACCGAACTAATTGTTCATATTGTTTCAGTTGTTAACACTAGCCAAACAATAATGCAGAGCAAGTAACACACATTAAAATCAATTATCAAATGTTTGCATCCCATGTGTCAGCAGATCTTCCACAACCTATTTTGGTGAATCATCCTTGAACTAAATTAATTAACAATAATTGTAGAAAGACTGTTGCTTCCAGAAAATCAACTGAAAACAATAATGGTGATACTGAAACAAGTTTGTTCCATAATAGAATTTAACTAGGTTGAGTAAAAGGATGCTTGGTTATTATCATTTAAAACCGCATCAAGCATCAGAGATAGAAACACACTTTGTTATTTCTTCATTTTATTTAAGAGTGCAAGACAGCTGAATTCATCAGCATTATTCCAGATTATGGAATAAGCTATTTGATTTTTATATAGTCATTCTCAATCATCCATTTGAGGCTCCAGTGATCATTTTCACACTTGTAAGACCAGTATGCCCATCCAAAAGTAGCACGACCGTAAACATCTAGTTGTGCTTTGGCGAATCTCTGGTAGTTTTTCTTAGATGCTCCATTGATTCCCCATTCTGCAACCCATTCCCCTAGAGCATACAAAGTACATTGCTCAGTCTCAACCAAAAGAAACAAAATTGTCATAGATTGACAAGTATGTCTTACCAACGTAAGTTAGGGGCCCATTGGAAATGTTCACAGCAGCAAGATCAGAACCTCGTTGGTTGTAGATGAAATCGATGTGTTGTTGCGCACTGAAGTCTTTGAACATATCTATATACATGCTGTAGTAATGCACATCTATGACTACCTTTTTGAGGCCTTGAGCAAATGAGAGGAGCTCCTTTGAATCAGCAGGTCCCAAGCGATTTGATAGCATCACATAGGCACTTGAAGTGTGCTTCCTTACCGCATCATAACCAGCTTTGTAATACTTTTTGAGGGTGTCTAGAGTCACAAGTGGTGCCCAAGGCTCATTCATTAACTCAATAGCTCCAAGAGCTGGATTTTTAGCATACCTGCACATTTGTTGTCCACAATCGAGCTCAAGCATATCTGTGTGTGCATGTGTGTTATAAGAATGCATGTGAAAGTTAAAGGCTGTGAACCTTGCGGCTAGGAAATCTATAACTTTCACAGTGTCCTGTATGTGGGAATCTCCAAATTCGAGATGTCCATCTCGTGTTCCACTGTGATCCAAGCCATTTTGGGAACCTTGAACTGCATGTAGTTCTATAATCACGTTCAACTCATATTTTCTGCATATATATTAAATGAGTAAAACAATAATTATACTAATCTGAAGGATTTCTCTGTGGTTTATCTGTACCATTTTCTTATATTTTATGGTATTGTCTATGATTATAAGTGTGTGATGATTTTGCAGCACTTACTGTGACCAAGTGAAAGCATTGTCCAAGGCTTTCAATGATCCACCAACAAAAGGCTTTGGGGGTTTTGGATCATATGCAATCCACCATCCAACTGGGATCCTCACAGCATTCAAGCAGCTGGATGACATGAATCTGAAATCACCTTCGGTTATGTAAGAGTTCCAGTGGTCCTATACATTAAGCATATGTGGGTTTAACGTCAACTACAATTTAAAATTGACTGCATTGCTCTATCGGTGTAAACAGTTTACTTGCATCAGATCACTTCTGCTTTTCTTTAAGTTAATATGTAAACTTACCTGCATGACTTTAGGGGCTTTATCCGGACCATAACCATTTGTCATTTGGTATTCACCTTTTAACGAGCCTACTATTGTCATATCAAAGACGGATGGATTACTGTCATCCCAACCCGAGCCTTCATAATCTGCAGTCAGTTCCGTATCTGATTTCACCTAAATCACAACAAAAAACTTGTGTCATAAGTCTAATTCCTGTTTCTTCAATCTATAAAAGTTCAAGTGAAATTGTTACTAATCGACCGGTTAATGTAATATTCATCATATTATTTGTACAATATCAATGAGTAGTAGAACCCTCCATTTTCAAACACATGAGCTGCTCTAATAACACATTATTTGATGTAAACTCAGTTTGCTAGCTCATAATAATAGAGGCAAAAGTACCTGGAGAAAAAAGCCATTGGATGCTTGAATGCGAATCCTATTTGGCTCGCCTTCTTTCCTTACAATCTGAAATGTTTCTTTGTCACCAGGTTGATCTTGCACCGCTACTATCCTGTTGGTTTCCTTGCGTGACATTCCCATAAACTTCTTCTTTGATACACGAAAGTTGAAAGAATTTTCATCAATCCTCCACAACTGCATTTGATACACAAAGGGAGAAAATCACTTCATGCAAGGAACGTAAATATGAAACTAAAGCTAAGTTAGGATTAATTACAAAACATCATCCAAACTATGATGTTATTTTCATTTTCATACCTAACTATCAAAAACTTGTATTTTTCATACCCGAAGTTTCATTCTGTTAGCATTTTGATACTCTGACCACTAACACCGTTAAATTTTGAGGGCATTTTCGTCATTTCAATAAATATATCATTTTTTGCATTTACTTTAACAAAATAATTTATTTTTTTAGGTTATCAAATACAAATAAAACAATTTACTTTGGCAAAAATATTCAAAAAAAAACTCCAAAATTAAATATTTATTTTTGCAACAATAGTGATAAAAGTTAGTAGAACTCTTGTATGTATATATATTTTTGGAGTTACATGTTAAGCAAAACAAAATAAAATTAATTAAAATATATAATTAAAATAAATTATATCGAGAAAATATCGAAAATCGATGAAAATTTTATCATATTTTATATAAACATGTTTAATCTATTTTATCATATTTTTTGTTAAATATACCATGTTTCTATAAAATATGATAAAATTTCTATCGATATAATTTATTTTAATTATATATTTTAATTTATTTTATTTTGTTTTGCTTAACATGTAACTCCAAAAATATATATACATACAAGAGTTCTACTAACTTTTATCACTATTGTTGCAAAACTAAATATTTAATTTTAGAATTTTTTTTTTTTGAATATTTTTGCTAAAGTAAATTGTATTTGTATTTGATAACCTCAAAAAATAAATTATTTTGTTAAAGTAAATGTAAAAAATATACATTTATTGAAATGACGAAAATGCCCTCAAAATTTAACGGTGTTAGTGGTCAGGATATCAAAATGTTAACGGAATGAAACTTTGGGTATGAAAATACAAGTTTTTAATAGTTAGATATGAAAATGAAAATAACATCATAGTTCGGGTGATATTTTGTAATTAATCTGTTAAGTTACACTGATTTGAAGAGCTAACCCTGAATGTTTCCCAATCAGAGGCTGAAGTGCGATTAATAACAACAACGGAATTACCCCCATCTTCTGCACCCAAATACTTATGTAGCTTTGTGGACTTCAATTGCACCTTTGTCCCATCCTTTTAAAACATCATCAAAAACGAAAGCTTAATTATTGATCAATGTGGTTAAATTTCTCATTGAAGAACTTGGAATAAACTAAGATAAACCACTACTCACTAACAAAAGCTACTTACCAAAAGATCTTTGTTAGGTATTCCATCAAAGAGAGAAGGTTTCATCCAACCCTCTATGACAAGCCAGTTGCCAAGATTCACAGATTTTAATGGCAGCTTCAACTTCTGTGCTGATCAAAGAGAAGCAAAACATGATAAGTAGACAGCCAAACTGAAGAAGCATGACATCTTTCTATATTTCAATGAGAAATGGAGAGACATCAGCTATAATATCAAATGCCAAAGTTGGCAGAGTTATAGCATTTACAAGTATGCTATTCAAACTGTACTTGATTATTCGCTTATTTTCAAGTCAATGTGTCCAGGATGGGGACACCATAGGGTTGCTGTGCTTTAGTTAGAACATTTTGTTACCGGCTGAAAGCATGCGTTTGCCTAGTTAGGGTGGTTATATAAAGCTAAGTTCGAAGTTTGGTGTCATTGGCTTTACCAAGTTATAGGTTATTCAGCTTAACAAGTAAAAGTTCATAACAGAATCATCTAAACACATAAAAGCCTGTATTTTAGAAAGTTGATGAATTGAGCAAGAACCCACTTCCATGGTCACCAATGTAACACATGCATCGCACCGTTACAAAGCTAGCATATCTTAACCGGTGAGTATTTCTCTCTTGTCTGGACTTGCTCTAGACCTTTATTAAACACGAGCGACCAAAATAAATAATAGTCTGAAAATTACTTCCATTTTTAGAAAGAGAGAACGTAAAAATTAAAGAGAAAGAGAGCAGATCATGTATTTACTGTCCTTAATCCGAGCTCCACCGGCAACATTTTGATATATTGGTAATCGATTTCCACACCGTTCAAAGTTGAGAAGATGAATAAAACATCCGCGAAACCAGAATGGACTCAACACGCAATACTTGAAAAGAAAAATAAGGACTATAAAAATACAAATCAATCTAAAAATCATCTAACAAATCTGAAGTGTGACTGCACATCACATAGATCAAAGTTGAAGGAAGAAGAGACGAAGGAATGGAACAAGTCCAGAAGAGAAGAGATCAAGAGGAAAATCTCATTGGGTTTGAAGCATTGAGGCGAGTGTAACTGAACAAGTGTCCACCCAGCATAGAATCCCGACGGTTTGTTCTGTTTTTATATCTCCACATACGTAGCCACACATTTTAATTAGCTTTACCTAATGAGTGGCTAGCATTTTGTCAACACACCCAAAAGTAGCTAAAGACAAGTTACTCTCTAAACCCATAATATATGGGTCTCCAGAGTAGAAGGTTGAAGGTTTGTTGGGCTTGGCTTGGGCCCTTTGGGGTGGTGTTTCCAGGAAACTCGACCTTTTATCCTGAGGGGTGGTGGCGGCCGGCGTCGGACGATTTGCAGATCGGGTTCGGGCTTGGCTGCTTGCTGAGACCGAAATAGAGTGGCGGCGTTAGCAGAGCAGTAGGGCGGAGGGCGGCGCTTCTATGATGTGTGAAGAAGGGAACAAGCAAAATTATTAAATTAGAGTAAAATTTCTACCAAAATAACAGTTGCATACTATACCATTGCATGTGATTAAATGCTTTAAGCTCTTTACTCGATAGATGCCAACATTTGAAACTGCATGTGATAGCTACTCTACGTATAAGTCACAAGGAGTAGCTAGGGCAAATGGCCGGACAGGCCAAATTCAAAGCAAAGCAGAAAGCAAATTTACCCGAAACAGACCACGCACCCACCACAGTAGGTCTGCATGTAGGGATCGATCAGATCGATACACAGTGCAGCATTGATGAAGTAATAGTATTAGGTAAAAGCTTGGACAGCGATCGAGCCCAGGGATTTTAGAGCAGGGTCTCTGCTTAGAACCGGAAAGGGACTTGGTTACAATCCAGGGCTCCGAGGAAGCGAAGAAAAAGTGAAATGGGAATAGGGTTAAATTAATATCGGGCATGCAGCCAGCTTCATCGAGGGTTCTGTGTTTCTGGGGACATGACTTGACAGGACGATGAGCTAGAATCCAAATGGGAACGTCCAGTTCCAGTTGAACAGACGAGGAGGATGAGAGAGTATACGGCTTAAACCAGCTTGTGATCTCTCACATTTCTTTCTTCTTTCTTTTTTTTATTTTTTTATTTTTTATTTTTTATTTTTTTGAGGAAACTCTCACATTTCATTTTCATTCAGTTGAAAACTTGAAATGTTCTATTTATTTGCGAGGAATGCAAGCACATGATACATCATGTTCACAATTATATGGGGGTTTGCGAATTTTACTACTACCAGGGATTTTGGTAGTAATTTATATAATAATTAAACTACTCGTGTACTTATTATGTTGATCCATACATATGTAATCTTTCTAACTCATTACTTTGTTGAAAATATACTACCAAATAATATAAAAGCTACTCAACCTTTTTGGTTCAGATATTAGTCATTGATCGTTACATCATGTACCTTAAAGCTTTATAAATCTAAAAACCAAGACAGTGCATTGTGACGTACAAGAGAATAGGTCAATATGCTTGCTATTGAGAATATAAACTGATTGAAGCATTCGATCGAGCAGGTGGGTGGACATCTAATTAATCATGTCATATCTAAACTCATGAGAATTTGTTCACATTCAAAATTAATCAATCAACAATCGAAACGAAATGCATATATTCTCAAAGGTCTGGGTGTAGTCGAAGAACGACTCGTATCCCTCCGTCATGATCTGAGATCTGAGATCCTTAACGAGTGCCACGCGCTCCTCGACTTTCAGCTCCGATTTCCGATGAGATTTCTATCTACCGCGATGGTGTGCTGGGATGGAGGGTGACGGCAATGTAAGGCTTAGGGTTTCGGCGAGATCTGGTTGGTCATGGAGGAAAGGAGAGGAGAGAGAGATCTAGAGAGAGAGAGAGGGGGGGGGAGGGTTTCTTGTTTTTTTTTTTTTTTAAACGAAGAGAGAAAGAGAAATTTTATTAACACATCCCTAAATGCTAAATACACATTTCTTTTTTTATACAAATTATGTAAGAGTTTGTGGGTACGTAAAATTACCAAAAGAGACATTTATATCAAAAGTAAAGAAAACTTGTTGAAATAAAATATCCCGCTTAAGAGTTTTCTTCTTCTATACGAGAACAACATATGTAAAGATACAAAGCCTTATAATTTAAACCTCTATAAATTAATAACGTTGGGACCGGTAAAAAATATTATTTAATCGAGATTGTTAATTTATCGACGTCAATTTTGCTAATTCTTTATTTCGGGGTTGGCAAAAAATATTATTTAATCGAGGTTATTAATTTATCAAATATTAAATTATCAAGGTTTTACTATCGATAATACAAATTGAAGTTTGAAATTTAGATTTTACTGTTCACGCATGCTAGGTCGTTCAAACTGAACACCAAACTAGAACTTCGGATGATGCTATATATATACTCTTCTTTTTTTTTCAATAAATTGAGTAGCAGATCTAGAGAAGTATGTGTATTTTTTTTTTTTTGATTAAACGAAATTTCATTCAATAAACTGCAATTACAAAGCAATCACAACACCCAATAAGGGATTACAACTACGAGCAAATAACTTTAGCCTCAAACTACTTGTCCTCACTCCGAAGAGAGAAACAAACTACTTGTATTTAGTAATTCATGATGTGTTAATAAAATTTCTCAGAGAGAAACAAATTTGTAGCCTTGTAGGAAAATGAGGGTATTTAAGGTACATTGTAAAAGTAAAGTGACAAGTGGTCTTGTATGTAAAAATGTTTGGGTGGACTTATAAAGGAGAAAATGTTGAAAAATGGACTTCTGTGAAATTTTTTATCCTACATATTGAAATTTCCGAGGTTGGAAGATATTAATTCAACAAACTCATAATTATCTGGTGCATGACCCTAAACAAGGATTAATTTCTTCTTCATAATATGTCCGGTATATACTCTCTCTCTCTCTCTCTCTCTCTCTCTCTCTCTCTCAATTTTTTATTTGATAAAAAAAATACATATCATGTATCAGGAAGATACATTATTTGTTATCTTAACTACTAGCTGGTGCACCTATCTGGTGTGTTTTTATCCCTCTGTAGATTATACTGGCTCTGTCCAGAACGGGAGGACTTGGTTCCTCACACTGGTGTCAATCAATCATAAATTTTTTCACATTTGTGGTCACTCAATACCAAAACAACCCGACAACTGCCATTTTGAACCTTCATGGAAGTTTGTGTGTCTGAACGCTTAAAGTGCAATTGGGCACTTACCTATTAGATTATAGGTGCTCTCGCGTGAGCTCATCATCCCCCATTTTCGTTGGTTCTGGTTCTAGTTTTTCGGTATGGTTTTCGGTCCTCTCTTGTCAGCCTCAACTCCTTCATGGTTTGAGTTTCGATGGTGGATTGTTCGATGTTGTTTGGGAGGAGCTTCTCTTCTGGGTCGTGGGTGTCTTTATGATATGTGTATTGGGATTTGTTTGGTATCAGTTATTCGGGCATCATAGCTCCGATTTATCACTCCTCACCTCTCGATTGTTGGCGGCGACGGCGACAACAATGTTAGCAATCATAGGTGGTGGATGTGTTAGATTTGTTAGTTTTGTTACATTTTTATTATCGGTTGTAAGGTCTACGACCCATAGTTTAATGAGTTATAGGTTTTCTCACACTCTTTCTAGTTTGATTGAGTTGGAGACTCATACTCTTTATTATCAGTTATTTTCCGGTCATGTTTTTGCATGCTTTGTAATTGGTCTTATCCCGTGATTAATGAAATATTCATTTCTCTCCAAAAAAAAAAAACTACTAGCTGGTGGAATAATTTCGTAAGTCGATCATGTATATTTACATCTTTAGTTTAGTTTCTTTCATCTCTCACAAGTCAGATTTTGTGTACAATAATGTTTCTATTTAATCATCACACATGCGAAATGATGTACAATAATGTTTCTGTTTAACTATTGCGCATGCGGGATGAGTCGAAATTCACAATTTTCAAACATGTACATTCATAAAAGATTATACTTTTGACTTGCCAAAAAAGGAAAAGAAATTGACCTCTTTAGGTTCGATCCTTTATCTCCTCATTTTGTTTCATGATTAACTATTGCGCATGCGGGATGAGTCGAAATTCACAATTTTCAAACATGTACATTCATAAAAGATTATATTTTTGACTTGCCAAAAAAGGAAAAGAAATTGACCTCTTTAGGTTCGATCCTTTATCTCCTCATTTTGTTTCATGAGACTATCTGGGTTGTCCAATCTTAAATATACAGTCAGAATTTCCTTGCATTCGGGTGATCAAGCACTCACATGCTAAGGAACATTTCAATGCTTGGGAAATCATGCATTTGTCCATAGATATAAAGATTGACAACCCAGATGAGAGATGAGGCAAAATGAGCATTCGGGTGATCAAGCACTCACATGCTAAGGAACATTTCAATGCTTGGGAAATCATGCATTTGTCCATAGATATAAAGATTGACAACCCAGATGAGAGATGAGGCAAAATGAGGAGATGACCATGAGGAGAGGATCCCAAATTCCCAACCCCTTTAGATTTGAACTCCATTTAAAAAATTGGGGGTTAGACATTAATTTACTAGCTATATAGATATTACAATTAAAAGATTAACAGAGAAGGGAAAAAGAGTTGTTAATCGTAAATACAAGTCATTTAGGTAGCTAAGCATATAGAACCCTAGTCCCTAGCTAGAGTAGAGGATGGAGATTAGAGAAGAAAATTAATGGCTTAAAACAAGAAAACTGTTTGTTCCCAGCTGGTTCATGTCCACTTATTGATTTGTATCTGCACAGCTCAAACTGGTGTTCCCTCTTTGCTAGGTCCGTGACATTGTTTGCTGAAAAAATATAGGATTAATTACAAAACACCATCTGAACTATGATGTTATTTTTATTTTCATACATAACTATAAAAAATTTGCATTTTCATACCATAAGTTTCATTCCGTTAGCATTTTGATACCCTGATCACTAACACTGTTAAATTTTGAGGGCATTTTCATCATTTTAATAAATGTATCACTTTTTACATTTACTTCAACAAAATAATTTATTTTTTGAGGTTATCAAATACAAATAGAACAATTTACTTTAGCAAAAATATTCAAAAAAAAAACTCCAAAATTAAATATTTATTTTTGCAACAATAGTGATAAAAATGAGTAGAACTCTTGTATGTATATATATTTTTAGAGTTACATGTTAAACAAAACAAAATAAAATTAATTAAAATAAATTATATCGAGGAAATATCGAATATCGATGGAAATTTTATCAGATTTTATATAAAAATGTTATATTTAACCAAAAATAGATTAAATATAAATATCGAAAATATATGAAAATTAATATGGATGCCTGTAAAAAACAGAAAATTCGAGAAAATATCGTGAATATTTTAGTCTGTGATCACAATAACCCATTGATTTGGGTGAAGAAATGGTGTTCTTGAGTTTGAACAATAGCAATGAAAAATATTTAATTTTAATAACAATTTAATGTATAATTTTTAATTTTAATTATAAAGATATCATGAATTGACATAAACGCCCTTGAATATTATCAAAATTTAACGGTGTTAGTGGTCAGGGTACCAAAATGCTAACAGAATAAAACTTAGGGTATGAAAATGTAAGTTTTTGATAGTTAAGTATGCAAATGAAAATGACATCACAGTTCAGGTGGTGTTTTGTAATTAATCCAAAAGGAGATCATCACAATCAATCTTTTCAATATAGAAGTTCAATAAAAGTAGGGTGCGTTTATTGCCACCTCACAAACCACTTTGCTCACCCACATTATTTTCACACCTCACTCATATAATTTTAATTATAAGTTTATTTTGTTCACCTATTAACAATACCTAAAATACCCTTTTATCAATTCTACTTTGTTCATCCTACATTCTCTTCTCACCCTACATATATTTTGTCAAATTCATATTTGCTCAAAGTAATTAAAATCACCAACTGAACAAAAAAAAATTCACATTAAAATATAAATCTCCGTTAAAGTACAAGAAAAAAACTCTAAAATTTAACAACTCAATGATATCAGTCGATATCATGATGCACAATGTCTGTAAATGTATCTCTAGTAGCAACGCCTTCCATACTTTTGAGTTCTTGAACTGATCTATGTGTTGTTCATAAATACGGCACAATAGTTGTCCATATAAATTTAAACACAAAGTCGACATGAGAAATAATGAGTAAATGGATAAACAAATCACCAAAAAAGAAAAAAAGAAAAAAAAAAAAAGAAACACACCTCATCTTTAGGTTAAATGCTAGTGCCTTCAGACTCACGACTGATGATAAATCTGGGTTAGAGTTTATGAAGTTTGTGTTCATCTAAAACAAAAATATAAAAAAGAAAAAAAATTGTAATTTGTAACAACTTATTGTCTCTTGCTGTAATTTTACATTAGGGTATTTTAATATTTCAATAAATCAACAACATGTGGGGTAAGCAAAATGGTTTGTGAGGTGGCAATAGACACACCCTAAAAGTATCTAATTTAATTTTATTACAATTTTTTTTAGAATGACATATATTGAATGACGTACAAAGTAAATGTCGAAAAAATATTCATGTCTTACCTTTACAATGATCCCAAATTCATCTGAACATTGTTGGTCCTTTCATCACATTGAGACGAATTGTGTAAAATTCATTGAAGAATGTCAATAACAGTTAGTTTTGATGTTATTCAAGGTAGAGCCAAACCTTAAGGCCCCATTTGATTAGAAAGAATGTCAAGATAGATAAATTATTTATTTTCTTTTCCGTACTGATATGGAATGGAAAAGGTTTTGGTATTTCCACGTAGGTGTTTGGTTGATATTATAATTAAATTAGTAATTCATTTCCATTCCTATTACACAATATTTAATAAGTCATAATAATGAAATTGAAAGTTTTAATTTCCAATAACACCCTTTTATTAATTGCATATGTGATCTATTTAAGAGAATATAAAACTATTTAAGAGAATATAAACTTTTTAGATAACTAATTTCTGTAATTTACCTTTGACGATGGGAATAGAAATAAAATATCGGATCCGGATTCTCTGCTTGGATTTGCTTGGATGTCTTATAACCATTAGATGAAGTAAGAATGACATAAGGATGACATGGTCGTCCCAGATTGTACTCAATCCAATGGTTATAAGTCATCCAAGCAAAACCAAGCAATATAAATCCAAGCAGAGAAGCCAAATTCTAAAATATCACCCCTCACTTGGTAATTCAATTCAAGCTTTATGAGGGAGTCAATTTCCAGTCATATCTCATTTTTTATTTCCTTTTCAATATTTATTTACAACCAAGCAATACATTAGAATGGAAAATGAAACTAATTTCATTTCCATACTATTGAAGGAAAGAATCATCTCTAATTATTAGGTTACCTACTGTAACTAGGCTTCCTATTCCTACGGGGTTAGTTCTGTAACTATATACATACAAACCCTGCTGGTTTGTATCTTAAGTAGCCTATATATATAGGCATCCATTGTATCGTTTTCTATTATGCAATACAACAGCTTTACACACAGCTTTTTCATGGTATCAAGAGCAACCACGTTCTTGAGGACCTAAACAACCACCACCACAAAACAAAGCCCTAACCCAATGGCAGGAGAAGACGAAACCAAGAAGGACACCAAGGACACCAAGTCCTCAAACCAAACACCAACATGGGAAAGCTCAAACCATGCGCTCTACCTTCACCATTCCGATCAACCAGGCGCAGTCCTTGTGTCGCAAGCTTTGGAGGAAGACAACTATGTCGAATGGAAACAGTCCATGACCTCTGCCTTGACAATCAAGAACAAGATAGGGTTTGTCAATGGAATCCTACCTTGTCCTCAGTTCAACGAGGAAGAGAAGACGCAGTGGACTCGCTGCAACGCCTTGGTGAAAAACTGGCTGGAAAACTCAATGAGCAAACATATCCGGAAATCAGTTGTGCACTGCAAGGATGCGAGAAGTGTATGGCTTGAGTTGCAAGAAAGGTTTTCACAAACCAATACTGTGAATCTTTTCAATATTGAGACTGCCATTCATGAGTATGTTCAAGAAGGGAACTCGGTGACTTCATTCTTCACCAACCTGAAGGCTCTTTGGGACGAGAAGGATGCCTTGTGCACATCTACGCCGTGCACATGTTCGGCTGCAACCGAAGCCGCTACTGCCCTTGAGACGCAGAGAACAATGAAATTCCTGATGGGTCTTAATGATGATTATGCTGCGGTGAGAAGCACCATCATCGGAATTGATCCATTGCCTACTCTTAATAAGGCATATGCTATGGTGTTGCGACAAGAAAAGCAAGCAGCAGTGTCGGGAAATAGAGGATTATCCTCTACTGAAGCAGCGGTCTTCTACTCAAGCAAAGAGGACCGGGAAACATGGAAGAAGAACTCGAACAAGATTGATGGTTCGAGATGTGCAAAGTGTGGTAGAACAAATCACACAACCAAGAACTGCAAAGCTCATCTTACATGCACCTTTTGTACTTTCAAAGGTCACACCCAAGATGAGTGCAGGAAAAGAAAAGCCGTTCTTCGTGCAGCAGGAGAAGGTTCCAGTCAGGCCTCCAGCAACCTTGTCTCGGCCAAAGAAGAGAACCTGAACCTCACCTTCTTGAAAGAGGAATGTGGTAGGTTGTTTAGCCTACTGAAAGATGCCACCACTGCCTCGGCTAATCAAGTCGGTAAAGTGAATTATGAAGAGCTCTCAGGTAAGACTATTTCACAAGTTGACTTACATACATGGATCGTTGATAGTGGAGCTACTGACCATATTGTATGCCATGAAAAACTGCTCACTTACTCTAAGCCGGCAGTCAACTACACCGTTCGATTGCCGTCTGGTTACAAAGCCTCAGTTACACATGTTGGAACAGTCAAACTTACATCGGATTTCACACTCCATAATGTCCTATGTGTTCCATCATTTTATCTGAATCTGGTTTCTGTGAGCAAATTGGCATATGATTCGTTCTTCATCACCATATTTCTGAGACATGTTTGTGTTATACAGGACCTACGATCGGGGAAGACGATTGGGATGGGCCATGAGAAGAATGGACTTTACTGCCTCAAGCCGGATCGGAAAGGAACGTGTAGCATGGCCAACACCATCACCTTAGAAACCGACCCTCTCTTGTGGCATAACAGGCTCGGTCACCCTTCTTCGAAAGTCTTGTCTAAGTTTTCTTTTCTTTCAACCACTAGTCATGTTCCCAATGATTGTTTGATATGTCCTTTAGCTAAACAGACTCGTCAAGTTTTTCCCTTGAGCATTAGTAAAAGTACTGCCTGTTTTGATATAATTCACATTGATATATGGGGTGGTTATCATGTTCCCTCTCTTTCGGGTGCCAAATACTTTCTCACCATTGTTGATGATTATTCAAGGGGTACATGGGTTTTTCTCATGAAACAAAAATCCGAGGCACAGACCCTCCTCATTGATTTTCTTCAATTAGTTGAAACACAATTTGAAACACGAGTCAAAGTCGTTCGTAGTGACAATGGTCCTGAATTTATCATGCCTACCTTTTATGCTTCTAAAGGCATTGAACATCAAACATCTTGTGTCAACACTCCTCAACAAAATGGAGTCGCTGAACGAAAACACCGTCATCTTTTAAACATGTCTCGAGCTCTTCTCTTCCAGGCGAATTTGCAAAAGAAGTTTTGGGGTGATGCGATTCTTACAACTTCTTATCTGATTAATCGCATACCTACTCCACTTCTTCAAGGACAAACACCCTTTGAACGTCTTCATGGAAAACCTCCTACTTATTCTCATTTGCGGGTTTTTGGATGTCGTTGTTTTATCTCCACTCATCCATCCAAGCCTTCTAAGTTCGATCCACGTTCTACCGAGTGCATCTTTCTTGGTTATCCTCACGGCAAGAAAGGTTACAAGGTTTATGAATTAAAGAGCAAGAAAACTCATGTTTCGAGGGACATTATTTTCTTTGAAACTCACTTTCCCTACAAATCTCTAGAGTCCGTTTCCAGCCGTGATACTTCATTCCCCCCGTCACAAAACACTACTGTGTATGACACTCCCACTCCAACAAACTCTTCTCCGAACCCTAGCACCAGTCATCCTCTTCCCTCTGACACAGACACCTTCGACTCTCCATCCCCTGCCGCTACTTTACTTCCTACTTCCGCTGCGTCACCTTCAGATGTCACCAGTCCTAACCCTACCCTTGTCCTTGCCGACAACACCCCTCCCAGTCCACACATTCCTCCTCCTCCAACTACCGAGACACCTTCCCACCTATCCACCGAAGCTACAACAACAATCTCTCTTCCTCGACGATCCACCCGGCCAACCAAAACTTCTTCCATGCTACAAGACTTTCATATTGAGGCAGCCATTCCTTCCCGCACTGTCCCACCAACTTCCTCGGACGTGGTCACCCCACAAGGTACTGCTCATTGTCTCTCTACGGTTCTCTCTTATGATCGCCTTTCTCCTACATACAAGGCTTTTACTGCTGCACTGACCTTGCATCGAGAACCAACCTCTTTTTCACAGGCTGTACTTGATCCCAAATGGCGTGCTGCCATGCAGACTGAAATTAAGGCCCTTCAGGCCAATCATACTTGGAGTCTTGTTCCGAAACCTGCTCACAAGCATCCAATTGGGTGCAAATGGGTGTACAAAATCAAGTACAATCCTGATGGCAGTGTTGAACGATATAAAGCGCGCCTTGTTGCAAAGGGTTACAGCCAGGTTGAAGGCATTGATTACCGCGAGACTTTTGCTCCTGTGGCCAAGCTCACAACAGTCCGGGTTCTTCTTAGTATTGCATCCATTCGCGGTTGGCACCTCCATCAACTTGATGTCAATAATGCTTTCCTTAATGGCGATCTCTATGAGGATGTCTACATGCAACTTCCTCCAGGATTTGGAGGAACGGGGGCGAATAGAGTTTGCAAATTACACAAGTCTTTATACGGTTTAAAACAGGCATCTTGGCAATGGTTCATTAAACTCTCCAACGCACTGAAGGCTGTCGGTTTTACACAGTCATGGTCTGATTATTCATTGTTTGTGCGGCGACGACAAGGTAACTTTACAGCTTTGTTGGTCTATGTTGATGATGTGATACTAGCAGGAAATAACCTTGAAGACATCAATGCCGTAAAAACTTTTCTGTCAAACTGTTTCAAGCTCAAGGACATGGGAGTTCTGAGATACTTCCTTGGCATAGAGGTAGCTCGGTCAAAACAAGGTCTTGTTCTTTGTCAGCGCAAGTATGCGTTGGAAATACTGGAAGATTCCGGCTTCCTTGGAGCCAAGCCTGCAAAGTGTCCTATCGAGTACAACACTTCGCTCAGTAAAGAAGATGGAACTTTATTGACTGAACCGGGACTTTATAGAAGGTTAGTTGGTAGACTCATATACCTCACTATTACACGCCCTGACCTAGTATATGCCGTGCATGTTCTCAGCCAGTTCATGGACAAGCCAAGGGACGTCCATCTTGAAGCAGCTTACAATGTGCTTCGGTATCTCAAAGCTACTCCAGGTCAAGGGTTACTACTGCCATCAAATGGTTCACCGAATTTGAGAGCCTTTTGTGATGCTGATTGGGCACGGTGTAGAGACACTAGACGGTCTGTGACTGGTTATTGCATATTCCTCGGCAATGCCCCTGTTTCATGGAAGACAAAGAAGCAAGGAACGGTTTCGAGGTCAAGTGCGGAGGCGGAGTACCGCTCTATGGCTTCTACATGTTGTGAGGTAACTTGGTTACAAAATGTACTCAAGGATTTGAATGTCTCAAGTGCTAGTCCAACTCGGCTATACTGTGACAATCAGGCAGCGTTGTACATAGCATCAAATCCGGTCTTTCATGAACGCACTAAACATATAGAAATTGATTGCCATGTCGTTCGTGAGAAGATACAAAGAGGACTCATCCAGACTGCACACATTCGGACAAAGGATCAACCAGCTGATCTATTCACCAAGCCATTGCATCCAAAGCAATTCACTGAACTCTTAAGCAAGTTGAATGTTCTAAACATACATTCCAACTTGAGGGGGAGTATTGAAGGAAAGAATCATCTCTAATTATTAGGTTACCTACTGTAACTAGGCTTCTTATTCCTACGGGGTTAGTTCTGTAACTATATACATACAAACCCTGCTGGTTTGTATCTTAAGCAGCCTATATATATAGGCATCCCTTGTATCGTTTTCTATTATGCAATACAACAGCTTTACACACAGCTTTTTCACATACCATGATTTTCTACCATACAAACGGGGCCTAACAGTTAACACACCATTTCCTTTGACTTAACTTTCCACTCAAACAGATCAAAAGAAACCTCCTAATGATAGAAATTAAACCCCACAACAAAAATGGCTAAATGATAGAACTCCTACACAAACAAATGATCCAAACGCCACCAAAAGAAACATAGGTCAAACCCGAAAACCCCAACAATTGAGCGCACTACACCAAGTTGTCACTAAATCACACAATAACCAAAAGACGGTTGCATATTAGCGCGCTATTTCGATAATTTTGATAAATCATCAATGGTGGTCACTATGGTATCAATCAGCTCAAAATTCACAACAACGCGATAAAAAAATGAATAAAAGATCAACTTAGTACTTCTTCTCAAGATGTTGTTGGTATGATCGCATTATGCATAACACATCATCATTATTATTATTATTATTATTATTTAGGCAGATATTTCATGTAAAATAAAGAAGGTTAGCTAGGCTGAATGGTTGATTACAAACAATGTAATTACCAAAAAAAAAAGAAGAAAAAGATTACAAACAATGCACAATAAAAGTAGGATATCCATAAAAGTAACCTTTTTCTAATATTGTTGTGTTCATGGTATGATCTTGATATATCACTTTCTTTGTCTCATTTTGGGATCCGGGCAGACCAAAGTCAAAATCAAATTCTCAAATAGTTCACCTTCCACAATGACCCTACACTACACAGTGTACGCACAACTCCCCCTCCCTCGAATTCGAAAGCATCCAAAGTCGAGGTCTGAATCGTTCTGCAGTATTTACGCCTTTTGATGATCTGTTCTGATAAATCTATCCTACACTGCCCTATACCTCTTCCCCTTTTCACTCTCACTCTTACTCACCCACTGCTGCTAATAATGGCTACTATAAAGTCTTCCAACAACCAAAACCCACATTAAGAACAAACTGAGTTGAAGAAGAAGACGCAGACTTGAAGAAGAAGAAGAATATCTGATTCTCCAAACCTCAGAAATGGATGTTCGGTTTCGAAGACCCCAAACAAGTCCAGATAGAGCCAAAGCGTGCATGCAGCAACTGCAGCCAAGAGTAGAAGTCAACAAACCCACAATCAAAAAGGTCCAAATTGTTTACTACCTCTCAAGAAATGGTCATCTTGAGCATCCTCACTACATGGAGATCACCCATTTTCCCAATCAACCTCTTCGTTTGAGCGGTACTTAAGTTACTTAAAACCCAGTACTTAACTTCCTTCACAAAGAACTCTCGGATTTTGATTTGTTGATTTTTCATTACGCAGATGTAATGGATAGGCTCACTGCTCTCAGAGGCAAAGGCATGCCCTCACTATACTCCTGGTCCTGCAAAAGGTGTGTAATTTTCAGTAAATCATCAATCTTTTTTGTATTATGGAGTAATTAGGCTAATGTTTTGATCCTTACGCTAATTAGGAGCTACAAGAATGGCTATGTGTGGAATGATTTATCAGAAAACGACATAATTTACCCAGCAGAAGGAGCCGAGTATGTACTCAAAGGCTCTGAGCTTGTTGAAGGCTGCTCTGGTACTACTAGTACTGCTCACTCTGTACCCTTTTGGTTTCATATGTCCTTAATAATTACATTTCTACAGCTAAGTAAGTCACCAACTCACCATGTTGATTATTTTCTGCAGAGAGATTGAACCAGATTCAAATAAGCAGCCTCCAACAAATTCATCAAGACTCAAATTTTGGGTCCAAGAGAAGATCACCAATACTTGCTCCGACCTCAAACAGTAACCCCAAGTTTCATGAAGACCACGATCAATATGATGAACAAGAAGAAGAAGAAGTTGACTACGAGGACGAGAAAACAAGCTACACAAGCTCCACAACAACAAACTCTCGCTGCTCCAGAGGAGTCTCCACAGATGAACTCGAAGAACAACAACCACTGCAAACCCGCAAGCCTCCACCCCAGTCAACTCATCCCGAGTCATCTCCTCTCCCTAGTGCTTCAGCTTCAGTGTTGAACCAGTCCAACCACAGCAACAATGCGTCCATGAGGTTCGAGGATGGTGACCCAATTGTCACGAAACAGAGCTACTCTGTTTCGAAGTTAGGGCAGGGTAAGAACTCTGTTCTGCTCCAGCTCATTGCTTGCGGCAGCTCTGCTGTGGCCAAGGCCAAAAGCACACCGTGCATGAGTCAAAGGATAGTGAAGAGGGAGAGGAGTAGTCAGAGTTTTCGTAAAGAGGTGGTGTACAGGAGTGCGGTGAAGGTTGCCATAGAGGATGAGGATATGATTAATTACATGTCTGAGAATCCAAGGTTTGGGAATTTACAATCGGAGGAGAAGGAGTACTTCAGTGGCAGCATTGTGGAGTCCATGAAAGAAGATCAAAGAATACAGTCAGCTGAGCCTGTGCTGAAAAAATCCAATTCCTATAATGAAGAAAGGTCAATTTTCATGTTCTTCATGCAATGTGCATATTTATAACTTATTTAATTGCATGATTTGTAATGGGTTAGATATTATCATGGCTAATTAAATATTTACAATAGGTATTGATTCTTGTGTGATGGGTTAATAAATTTAGTGGGTGATCAATAATTGGTAATGGGTAGGTTGCAAGTGGTTTTTATTTTATTTCCTGCAAAGCTTGGTTCTTGATTGCAAGCTCTGCATTGCATAGTATGGTTCAAGTAGCTCTGCTCTGTGATGAATAGTTGACAATGTGTAATGGCCAATGGGTAGGTTGAAATAGGTCATTCTGGATTTATAATGTGTAAACTAAATTACCTAGCTTGGTCTGTGATTACTTCTTCTGCATAATTTTGGTTTTAGTAACTTAGCCATGTAATTAATTTTTACATCAGGAGCAAGAAAGCTGGGCTAGGAGAAGAAACAGCGGAGGAGGAAGAGAAGAAAGAGAAAGCAGCGGTGAGAGGGAATTGCATTCCTCGCAAGTTCTGTTCTGGTGGTGCATCATCAAAGCCAACCAGCAGGAAGTAAAATGATTGCCATAGATTTCAGTTATGTGGGTTTAATTTTCTTAGTGCAGCTTGTTGAAGTCTGTAATTACTACTAGCACTAATTAGGGAACTTTGGTTGATGTGGAATTAAAAGGCAATAGTTTGGTTAGAGCATCTCCAACAGCTTCCTTATTTTCTTGAACTTCTCAATTTTGGGGAATATAGAGCTGTTTTTAGGTCCAACAGCTTCCCCATCTCATTCCCTAAAATGGGGATGAAGAAGAAAAAGAAGTCTTCATTCCTCAAATTTGCAGCAAAGTCTTCCTTCCCCAAAATTAAATTTTTCACGTGCTCCAATGAATTTAAGAGAACAAGAAAATATTTTAATTGGGTAGTTTATTGTTTCAATGAAATATATAAAGTTTTTTGTTATAATTAATGATGATATATTATATTTTATTGTTGTATTAAATGCCGAAATCTCCAAAATGAAGAAGTTGTTGGATTTTGATCATAATTTTTTGAGAGATTTTAGTTTTTGCTTCCCCGTTTTAGAGAAATTTTGAAATGTTAAATGTTTGAAAGCAATGGGCTATGCGACTTTGTTCATTGGTTTGTTGCAGCAATCATAACATTCACCTTACTCATTGTACTTTCATGAAACATCATGGAGTTACTGTGGATGCACACGCAACCATGAATCTGGGTTTTTCGAAAAGAGAGACAATGAAAGATTTCCAAAGACTAAAATAGACTGATATGTCACCACCAAGAAGTTATTCTCTATGGAAAAGTCAGCAGGTTAATCCATTAGTATGGGTAAAACTCTAGGAGTGAGATCATGGATATGGCAACTCATTTGGATTCTTCCATCAATATCAAAGACAATGATAAATCATTACAATGTACAATGATGGCAGTGGTTCAGGTCGTGGGTGCCTCACGTCGGGGAGTCCATAGCAAACTGGCTATGCTCGCGGTGGTGGCCTTGTTGGGGCTGTTGAGTGCTGAGGGTGGCTGGACTGGTGATAGCAATCTATTGGACCAAGCAAGGGTGTCCTTAGCATTTATACAGCCCAAAATACAGCCGTCGGGACCCTTATAGCACATTTGTTACACCGGACAAGACGCGAATGGGTATAATAATAATAAGAGCAAGCTCGTGCTTGGCAACAGCAGAGTTAAATGAGCTTATAGAGTCCCCAAGTACGCTCCACACCTTCTACCAGAGCTGTCCCAAATGAGTTTTACCCATACTAATGGATTAACCTGCTGACTACCTTAGCTACTATGTGAATGATTAGCCCCTTCTTGATGGAGTTGATGGAGTCCAAAGGAGTTCGAGAGTCACTGCCATCCTTTGGGGTAGCTCTCATAGATGATGTATGTGGAGTCACTCTTTCGGACTCCAGAACCTCATTTAATTCAACCCGCGTTGTTGCCAAACATGGCGTTGTTCTTGTCATATGATTGTGTCCCGTCTAGTCCCGGATAATAAATTTGCCCTTAATGAATAGGGAGGCCAAGTGTGGAAGTGGCCTTGGATGTAGGCTCAACTGTTGTTTATAAGAATATTTTTAGTAGACTTAATCTCTATTTTGACTCTTTAACTATTTTAGTGAGCGTGTTTACCTTTTTGGATATTCTAGAAGCTCAGCATACTAGTCAAGTTTAGCTATTATTACTCTTAGTGATTTTTAGCTATCTCGCCCTCTATATTTAAAAAACGAGATAAGACTCTCCATAATTTAATACATTCTATTTAAAATATTTTATCGACATCACGAGTCTGGGTGGGGGGTCGGCCGGATCTGGCGCCTCAGTTTATCGTCATCGAGTCCATGCGAACCCCATATGGGTTTGGTGGGGCTTCTAGTGTTTCAAGGTCTGTTAACCCTAGCTCTAACCCTAGCCATGGCTTGAGGCTAGCTGAGAAGCACCATGGTGGATGAGGGAGTGGCTCTCTGGTCGACAGAAGAGGTTCGGTTAACCATCAGCCCGTCAATCTGGTCGTCAATCCATTTGAAGGGTCCAGTTCACTCGGTGGAGGATCCCTACTAGGGTATCTTTTTCGTTGCTGGGTATCTTTGCCGCTGACTTGGCGAGACAGTTAGCTCATTTTCGGTCCTCACCAGCAGCAGTGCCTCCTCCAGAAGTTCCCGTGGTGCATATACAATTGCTGGCTGCAAATTTCCCTTATGTCGCATGTGTGAAACATGGTGCCGATTTGGCGTTGGTCATGAAAACGAAGATCAGTTGTAGAAGAGGTGCAATGTTGACTTTTATAGTTGACCCTAATGGAGGACAGCTGTACTAATCTACTTGGAGACTTTCTAATCTTTCTCTTTCTTCTATTCTGTGCTGTAATAATTGTTAGAGTATCTCTAACTATAAATTATTCTTCTTGCTTGTATTCTGGCAAGCTTTGTATTTTTTATCTGAAAAATTTCTGAAAGGTTCCACAAGGTTCTCTCTTGTTTCTTTCTTCCATTTTAGCAAAGCTTGAGATTCTAGGGCTTATTTGAGCTATGGCTATGATGTTATCATGGTATCAGAGCTTCGGCTCTTGATCCTGATTCTCATCTAAGCTTGATTTGTGGTTGTTTGCAGCTTTTGCTTCCGCTCGTCGTCTCTGGTGTTTCTTTTGCTGCAGAAACCCTAGCTTCCTTTGTTTTCATATCTGCAAAGTTTAAGCTTCT
Source organism: Fragaria iinumae (assembly GCA_009720345.1). Classification (NCBI taxonomy): domain Eukaryota; kingdom Viridiplantae; phylum Streptophyta; class Magnoliopsida; order Rosales; family Rosaceae; genus Fragaria; species Fragaria iinumae. The sequence continues at coordinate 13,654,936 of CM019117.1, read as the reverse complement.
AAGGTTCATCTCTGAGCTTCGATCTCTCTGTTTGTAGCTTAATTTTGATGTTTTGATGCCTATATGTATAGATCTCAGTGTTGTTGCTTAGATATGTTAAGCTACTCTGTTCTTCATGCTCTAGAAGTTTACTATCTTGCTGATCCTTCTTTTGAAGCCTTATGATAAGATAGAGTGTAGCCATTGCTCATTTTCCTTCATATTTGAGCTTGATCTGTGTGTTTTAGCTATAGTAGAAGAATATTTCAGTGATGATTAGCAGTTTTGATGTGTGTGATGTGCTTATAAGAGAAGTGAGGTGTGTGATGTGCTGCGGAGAAATAGTGCGTGTTTTGTGTTGAGAAGTGTTGTTATGTGCTTAAGTGAGTGTGCTGCGAAGTGAAGTGTAGTGTTGAGCTTGAGAAAGTAAAGTTGTAGTGTTCAGTGCAATGAAGTGTTGATCATAAAGAAGTTTGGTTATAGTTTCTACTTTTGGTAGTGATCTGATTCAATCCTTTTGTGTGATAGTAGGAATCATGACAATTACTCAGTCAGAAATAAACTCACTGTTGAGTATGATAACTGTGAAATTTGGGAGATACTAATTTCATTAAGTGGAGTTATCAATTCCAATCTGTCCTGGAGGTGAATGATCTCTTTAGCTATTTTGATGGTTCTTATCCATGTCCTCCTCGCTTTGTTCTATCTGAGGAAGGTTCAATGACAAGTGAGATTAGTGAAGCCTATAAAGAGTGGAAAATGATAGACAAGGCATTGATAGGTCTCTTAATGGCAACTCTCGATAATGAGGTTATGGATATCATTGTGGGATCTAGGTCATCAAGGGAAGCCTGGTTAGCATTACAAGAGAGATTCTCTTCTGTTTCTAGAGCTAGTATCATGCAGTTGAAGACTGATTTACAAACCATTAAGAAAGGTGCAGATTCTATTGAGAAGTACCTTCTGCGCATTAAGCATGCTAAAGACCAACTCAGCTCTGTTGGTGTTACAATGGTAGATGAAGATATTGTAGTTATGACTCTTAATGGTTTACCTGAAGAATACTCTATGATAAAGACTGTCATTAGAGAAAGAGATAACTCAATTTCCTTTAAGGACCTTAGAGCTCAACTGTTAGCAGCAGAAAGAGACATTGAATCTCAGTTGTCTTTGAGTGGATCTATGACAGCAATGGCAGCGAGAGGTTTCTCCAATTTTAGAGGTAGTAGCAGTAATGGAGCTAACAATTTCAATGGTGACAAAAGAAAAAGGGTTTGGAATGATTCTGCTCAGAAGTCCAACTGGAGTAGCACTAAGCAATTCTCTCAAGGTCAAAGTTCAGACTCATATTATGGTGGTGCTCAGTGTCAGATATGTGACAAGAAAGGTCACACTGCTGATAATTGCTATAGAGATTCTATTTGTGAGTTTTGTGGCAGGCAAGGTCATATTGCTCAGATTTGTTTCAACAATCCAGCTTCTCCAAATTACAGACCTGGGAATGATGAATATAGAAATAATAGTGGAGTCTCACCTGAATGCCAACTTTGTAACAAAAGAGGGCATATAGCTATTAACTGTCCTTCAAGAAATGAAGGCTCATCTGTGCTTGTTTGCCAAATCTGTGGTCTTAAAGGTCATACTGCTTTGGATTGCCCACACAGGAGCAATTATGCTTTTCAAGGCTCCAATCCTCCTACTACAATCACAGCTATGTCTGCTCATACTCATGGTGCATCATCTTCTGGTGTTTCTCCTAATGAAGTTTGGATTGGAGACACAGGAGCAACTCACCATATGACCTCTGATCTCAGAAATCTTGCTATAGCTCATCCTTATGATTCCTCCAATTCAATCACTATTGGTAATGGTGAAGGTTTGAGTATCAAACATATTGGTTCTACTGAAATTACTCCTTCTTCTCATACTTTTCAGCTGAATAATGTTCTTCATGTTCCAAGTTTGGCAGTTAATTTGTTATCTCTTAACAAGTTATGCAAGGATAATAAGTGTTTCATTGTCATGGATGACACTGAAATATGCGTGCAGGACAAAGTGTCAAGGGAAATCCTTCATCAAGGAAAGAGTACATCTGAAGGGTTATTTCTGTTTTCTACTCCTCAAATAAGGTCTTCTCCTACTACCTTCATTGGATCAGCTGTAAAATCCACTTTGTGGCATCAAAGGCTAGGCCATCCATCTGCTGCGGTTGTTTCCAAGATGCTTAGCTACTCTAAGATTTCTAGTCCAGGGGATGCATCTGCTCAATTGTGTATATCTTGTTTGTCAGGGAAAATGCATAGATTACCTTTTGTTGAGTCCACTTCTAAGTCAACTGCTCCTTTTCAGAAAATTCATTCTGATGTATGGGGTCCAGCTCCATGTTTGTCTTTAGAAGGATTCAGGTACTATGTGACGTTTATAGATGATTTCACCAAGTTTGTATGGATATTTCCTTTAATCAATAAATCAGATGTTTTTCCCACCTTTGTGAAGTTTAGTGCTTTTGTGCATAATCAGTTTCACTTTGCCATTAAGTGTTTGCAAAGTGATGGTGGTGGTGAGTTCACAAGTAAAAAATTTACTGCATTCTTGGACAGTAAAGGTATTCTGCATCAGATTTCATGTCCATATACCCCTCAGCAAAATGGGGTTGCTGAGAGGAAAAATAGGCATATTGTGGAAACCTGTATTACTCTTATGACTGTAGCCAAATTACCAAAACCTTTCTGGTATCATTCAATTGCTCATGCCACTTACCTTATCAACAGAATGCCATGTCAGACTTTGCAGATGCAATCTCCATACTTCAGATTTTTTGGTACTCATCCTGACATTTCATCTCTAAAGATTTTTGGCTCAGCTTGTTATCCGCTTATTCGGCCTTATGCTAAGGATAAGCTTGATCCTAGATCAACTCAGTGTATTTTTCTGGGATATGCTCTTGGATTTAAAGGTGTTTTCTGCTACAATATCTCTTTAAATAAACTGTGGATGTGTCGCCATGTTGTTCACGATGAAACTGTTTTTCCCTATCACTTGTCTACTCAGTCAGGATCTGGTTCATCCTCTACTTCCTCTCCTACGCCTTATCTTCATCATCTTTTTGTTTCTACTTCTCAGCCTTCCACAGTTTCCACTGGACAGGCTGATCAGGGGGGTAGTGGTGAGTCTAGTGGTGGTGTTAATATTGGTGAAGATAATGAAGTCACTACTACTGGTGCTACAGTGAGTGGTAATGAGAATATCTGTGATGCAAGTGTTTCTGAGGCTGTTGACAGCAATGAGAATATTAATATTGAAGCTCCAAGTTCTGAAGATTTTGTTGCTCAAGATGGAGTTGAAACTGTGAATGTGAATGTGAATGGGAGTACTGATGTTACCAGTTTGTTTAATGGTATTGATACAAATGGAGAAATTCTTCCTTATGAGTTGTCTTTTGTGAATGATCTAGCTCAATGATATAACAATCATTCAATGCTAACTAGAGCAAAGAATGGAATTGTTAAGAAAAAGACCTTTGAGGATTACTGTGCTTTTTCTTGTATAGTTCAACAAAACCAGGTTGATGAACTAGCATACTTTAGTGGGCTTTCATCTGTTTTGCATGTAAATTAACTAGTTGAACCTAGCTGCTTCAAACATGCAACAGGAAAACCAGAATGGGATGAGGCAATGAATGAAGAGATAGCTGCTTTAAAGAATCAAAGAACTTGGATTTTGGTTCCTTTGCCTTCAAATAAGAATGTGGTGGGAAGTAAGTGGATTTATAAGATCAAGAAGAATCCTAATGGTTCAGTGTCTAGATTTAAAGCTAGGCTTGTTGCTCAAGGCTTTAGTCAGGAGAAGGGTTTAGATTATGAAGAGACATTCAGTCCAGTTGTTAGACATAGTACTGTGAGAATTATTCTTTCTCTTGCAGCAATGAATAAATGGGAATTGAAACAACTTGATGTGAAAAATGCATTTCTGCATGGAGATTTAAAAGAAGAAGTATATATGCAGCAGCCTCAGGGGTATGAGGATCCAAACTTTCCAAATAATGTTTGTCTCTTGAGGAAATCTCTTTATGGACTTAAACAGGCACCAAGAGCTTGGAATGAGAAATTTACCAGTTACCTTCCAGCTCTTGGATTTACCTATTCTCACTCTGATCCAAGCTTGTTCATTAAGAATTATGGTGCTGGTGTCATAGCACTCTTATTATATGTTGATGATATTATTATCACAGGATCAGACAAAGATGGAATCAGATTTGTAGTTTCAGAACTCAGTGCAGTTTTTGACATGAAAGATCTTGGAACACTATCATATTTTCTTGGGATAAATGTATAGTGTAATAATAATGGTATTTTCTTGTCTCAAGAAAAGTATGCTAAATAACTGATTGCTAAAGCTGGTTTGTCTACATGCAAAAATCATAGCAAAACTCCTTGCATTCCTCATATGCAGCTTCTAAAGGATGAAGGTACTCTTCTACCTAATCCTACTTTGTATAGAAGTATAGTTGGAGCTTTGCAGTATTTAACTTTTACAAAGCCAGATATAGCTTATTCTGTGAATACAGTGTGTCAATTCATGTCTTCTCCTACAGATGTGCATTTCTCTTCAGTTAAAAGAATTCTGAGATATTTACAAGGCACTCTCTCAAAAGGTCTCTTTTACAAATGTGGTTACAATATTCCTTTTATTAGAGCTTACTGTGATGCAGACTGGGCAGGTGAGATAAATACCAGAAGATCTACTACTGGTTTTGTTGTATTTTTGGGACATTGTCCAATTTCATGGCAGTCTAAGAAGCAAGGATCAGTTTCAAGAAGCTCAACAGAAGCAGAATATAGAGCTCTGGCAAACACAGCTGCAGAAATATCTTGGATCAGACATGTCTTATGTGATCTTCATGTAAGAATTCCAGCTCCTCCTGTTCTAAAATGTGACAATCTATCTGCTCTAGCCTTGAGTTCCAATCTAGTGTTTCACTCAAGAATCAAGCACCTAGATAATGATTTTCACTTTGTGAGAGAGAAAGTTCAAAAGCAGGATTTATTACTGGAATATATCCCAACAGAAGAACAAACTGCAGATGTTTTTACTAAAGGGTTACACAGTCCTGCTTTCAATACTCATTGTACCAATCTTAGCATGGTGACCCCTGCTGAGATTGAGGGGAGGTGAAAACGAAGATCAGTTGTAGAAGAGGTGCAATGTTGACTTTTATAGTTGACCCTAATGGAGGACAGTTGTACTAATCTACTTGGAGACTTTCTAATCTTTCTCTTTCTTCTATTCTGTGCTGTAATAATTGTTAGAGTATCTCTAACTATAAATTCTTCTTCTTGCTTGTATTCTGGCAAGCTTTGTATTTTTTATCTAAAAAATTTCTGAAAGGTTCCACAAGGTTCTCTCTTGTTTCTTTCTTCCATTTTAGCAAAGCTTGAGATTCTAGGGCTTATTTGAGCTATGACTATGATGTTATCAGGTCACTATGGGCAAGCGTGGTCGCGGCGATCCCGACTCCGTTCAATTATCGCGGGTCCCCTATGAGCTACCTTTTGAACCTGAGATGGTGTTGCCTCACTCCGGTGGGACTCTTACGGTATCTCCGGCAAAAGAAGGAGAGTGGGACGCCCGATAGGGGAGTAAATCACCTATACCTAATTTCTCGTGTGCCAATTATGTGCCACAAATAAATTTGTGACACGTGGGATTCCAATCACAACACCTAAAACAAGTCTAACACCGTTAAGTTTTATTAAATTTAGCTTTTTTACTAAAAAAAAAAAAAAAAAAAAAACTCAGCCTTTTCTTCCTCCTCCGGTACAACCCTTTCATCTTTCCCTCCACTTCTCCTTAACTTCATCGTCTCTTAAACCTCAAAATTGCGTTTCAAAAACTTCATTGGTATGAATCGAAGGAGAGTTTTTGCACATGGAATATATGGTGATGATGCGGGCGTTGAGGACTAAGTCGTGGTTGGGTGGATTCGGAAACGATGCGGTGGTGGTTTCGATGTCGCTGTGGCGGCGGCAGGCCAAGAGAAGGGCGACGATGGTATCTTTGAGGTGCTGGGAGGTGGGCGAGGCATTTGCTCGGAGGGGGGGGGGTGAGGGCGGCGGGGAGGTTGCTGGAGTTGCAGAGGCGGTTGAATCTTGAAGTGGGTTGGGTTTTGGTGGAGAGAGAGAGAGAGAGAAGCTTCTGGACTGACAATGGAGTGTTTGGGAAGAAGGAGATGATGATGATGATATGAGAATGGGAGTGGTGGTGGTGCTGCCACTGATATTCTTCTTTGATTTTGGGTTTGTTAGATTAGGTTTTTTTTTTTTTTTTTTTTTTGGTGAGTGAGAAACTAAAGATTTCTCCAAAGGAAATAAAAAGTGAAAGTAAATTAATATCCCAAAAGTAACGGTGTTAGACTTGTTTTAGGTGGTGTGAGTGGAATTCCACGTGTCACAGATTTATTTGTGGTACATAATTGGCACACGAGAAATTGGGTAAATGTGATTTGCTCCCGTCCAATAGGTTCTAAGAACAAGAAAAGTCGAGCTGCGCCTAATCTTGAGGATGCTTCAGGTAAATCTGGTCCGATAAGAGCTCGCAAAAGGTCCTTTGGTGCTAGAAAAGCTTTAGTGATACAGGTGGAGGCCGAAGAGTTTGAGTCGGTAATTAGTGAGGTGGTTCCTGGAAATTCAAAGGTGGCGTCGGTGGATGAGGAAGTGTCACCAGGGTCAGAGGGCAGCTCACTTGGAGATTTCTCAGCAGCTTAATTTGGCTTAGTGTCTTTGGAATAAGATAGTCAAGAATAAATGAGGTTTTTCTAGGATTTTTTTAATTGTTTTTGTCTTTTTTGATTACTTTGGTTACTTGGTTCTCTTGGTGTCGACCACACTTATGTGTTGCAATATAGAAATTATGTAGGGTACTTCGGTTCTTAGGTAGTTTTACATGATTCAACATATAACATCTGCCCTCGAGGGTGTTTCACGTTCATGTTGTAATCTGATTTTTAGTTATCAATATGTTCAAGGCTAACGTCCATTTATAATATTTAATATTCATTTGAAGATTAATATTAATTTAATACTTACTAAAATATAGAGCATTAATGCATACATATTTATAAAGTAGCAAGCCAAAATGACATTTTAACTTATTTGACTAAAATTTAACTCAAAAATGACTAGTATAGCTGAAAATGCTCTAAGCTGGTTACGCCGTTGCATTCCTACTTTATAGCAATAGGGTTGATCCATGTGTATTTATTATCGAGTTACTTTTTATTGAAGTGTGTTGTTTGCTAGAAATTAGATGACTACTTTAGTTTGAGTTTTTTCACACGAAGTCTAATGTTGTCGGAAAAAAATTCAAAAATAATTTATTTTGAGTGAAATACCTTTACATAACGAGTCACAAATTTTTTAAGAGAAAGTGTGTGTCAATTCATATATAAAAAACATGTATCGATATCTTACAGAGTTAAAGACACTTCTGAAGTGAGTGTCAAAACAAACCGCTCAAATCCATCTTGGCCAATTAGTGGTCACCTAGGCCGTACGTCGACTTTCAGCTTGCCGCTTGACCTTGCCGATTATGCAAAAAAACACCATGGTCGGCCTCCGCCTAACGCCTAGGTAGCCAAGTTTAGAACCTTGACATTTGTCGAAAAAAAAGAGAGTCATGTTGAAGAAATTTACATTCCTATCCTTGATGATGTGTCTTGACCGAATCTTCTCCTTATTAGACTAGAATATCTCTTAGATATCTATCCCTGATTTATTAAGATTGTCTATGTAATGCCTATATAAAGGCCAATCTATCAATGAATGAGTAGATTTTTTTCTCTCATATTCTCATACGCTACAACACGTTATCAGACTTGGTTCCCTAACCAAAAGATAATAGGCCAACCATCCCGAAAAAAACCATAAAACCTTCGAAAACCCAAACTTTTTTCCAAAACCCTAATTTGCTCAATTCGTTTTTCCCGATTTTCGGCCGGATTCTTCTATCCACGGCCGGAATTACATATCCATAGAAAACCCTCGACGTCTCAGTTCTAACCCCACCGATCTCACCCCGAGAACCGGCCGGCAAGTACCTGAACCGGCCGCCGGAATTTTCCAGACCACCGCCGCCACCGACCACCGGTTCACCGCCTTCCCGTCCTCCGAGCGACCTAATTTTTAGATAGCAGCTTCCTCTTCCAATGGTTCTCCTTCTGTCAAAATTTCAGCTCCAAACTCGAAGTAGAAGTAGGTGAAAAATTGTTTTCTCCTCTCAGATGCCTCTAAAAACCTAAGATCTCAAGATTGCTCGTCTTCCAAGGAAAGCCAGAAATGTTCCCAATCCTCGGTTGAAGCCTGTCATCGACTCAAACTCATCCGAGGTAAATTTTTAATTAAGGTTACTGTTTTTTGAATTTCAATTAATAATTTCCATCTATCCCCTCTCTATGATGGGATTGGGTTTGGGGGGGGGGATAGGTTTTGGGAGTTTTGTTGGGGCTCCTATCCTCTATTAAAATTTGTGATTGCAACATACGCGTCACCATATATTTGCGACTGCGATTACGCGTCTCTGCGACAGTTGTGAGCGTCGCCTACAAGGGAAGAATCGATTGTGACTGCGTTAACACGTCATCTACTTTTATTTGCATCGATTTTATGACCACATCCTTGGTTTATTGACTAATTCCAATCCCCTTGTCTTTTGTAGATGACTGAGCCACCCAGGCCCGAGTTTGAGATCCTCGATAACCATGGTAAGAAATATCACCGATGGGTGTCCGATGTGACGAATACGTTCATCGGTAAGCGGTTGACAACCACCATCTTTCCGCCGCCGAATGACCCTCTAGCAAGTGACGAGGCCAAGGCACAAGCCCTCATGTTTCTGAGGCAACACATTCATCCAACTCTGAAGAAACAATACCTGAAAAGGGAAGACCCCAAAGATCTATGGGATGTCTTGAAGCAACGCTTCAACAACGTACATGATGTATTCATTCCAGAGTTGACTGCTCGTTGGGAATCCATTAGACTAATGGGCTTTGCTAAAGTTAAGGATTACAACCAAACTATGTTGGACCTCTAAGCAGAACTAAGCTTTTGTGGCGTCGACAAGATTGACAAAGATATGATTGAGAAGACTTTGTACATTTATTCGACATCGATGAGCTTACTTAGCCATCAATATCGCCTTGAGTATGAGCAGAACCGCGTTACGTTGTTCAGTGACCTCATATGCGTGCTAGCAAAGAAAGAGCGGCACCAGGAGATTATCCTCAATAACAATGCAAGGCCGGTTGGGACTAAGAAGATTCTTGAGTCCAACCAAACCAGTGGACGTAAAGCTCCAAGGAAAAGAGGAAACAAAAAACCTGCACCATATGAACATGAGCAGAATCAGCCACGTGGTCGCGGTAATGGCAATAATCGGCGTGGAAACAACCGCAGCAACACTTGGAGGCGTGATGACGGAAATTCCGCCCCTCCTAGGAACAATAACCGCGGCAGTGGCCGCCAAGGTGAGAAATCCGGCCAAGGCCGAAATCCTCCCTCTAACTCGAACCAGAAGAGGCGATCTCCATGCTATATTTGCGGATCTACCACTCACTTGCATCATGATTGCCGTGCTAGAAAAGAAGCTATTGATACCTACAGAAGACACAAGCAGTACTTGGCTCAAGAAGCTAACTTTACTGAGGGAGATGACATTGGTGCTGAGCCTTCCACCAATCTCACCATAGCAGATTTCAAAGCTAAGAAGCAAGCTGGTCTTGCGCATATGGATGCTGCGGATTTTGATTAAACTCTTTTGATTAGATGTGTTTTCTCTACTATTTTCTGTTTGGCACTTGTTTAGCCACAGTTTTTTCGACTTTTCAGTCAGTTTTTATGGAATTAGACATCATTTGATGTATTTTCGAGTTGACATTAATAAAATCTCTCCTTTACGTTTCACAATGTTCAGTTGATTGAGAATTTATTCCTTTATGAATGGTTCAAATTGCACAAAGCTATAAGCTTCATTACATGGCAAATATACTAAATCCACATGTTTTCGTGGTCTTACAATTGGTTATGGCATAAAGATTGGCAAAACATATGCAAGAATTGCAAAAAAAACGGTGAAAAAACACTAAGGCAGCAAACTGCCGTGTTTTGGCAGTGTCACAACCCCCCTAAGGAGCCCCTGAGCATCTGTGTTGCGCGCTGTGCGCGTTGGGCAGGTGCCTGCGCCCCTATAGGGCCCCTGCCACAACCTGCCAAGCCCATGCTGGTGGAAGGCCCCTGACCGCGCCCTTGCGCGTCTCCGCGCGCGGACAAGCCCTCGGCTATCCCCTGCCGTGCCCCTGCGCGTGACCTGCGCGCTGCCGAGCCCCTGTGAGCCCCTAGCGGGCTTCTGCTTTTTTTTTATGCTACTGCCGAGCCTCTTGGCTGGCCAAATTGCTATAACTTCATGAAATTAATTTTCATGCCATGTAATTGCACTCATTCGGGATTCCAACTTGGTTCAATTCTCAATTAACCCCCCTATGTTTCATTAGAGTGTTCGCCTTGTCTTGATCCAAGACTAATTATTTTCACACCTTTATGTAGATGTCTCGTGGCGAAATTGAGTGTTTAGCTGACAGTGGGACTACTCACACTATTATATGGAATAAGCTATTATTTACGGACTTTGTGCCTCACAAATCTTCAGTGACAACCATAATTGGTTCCTCACCTGTAATTCAAGGCAGAGGCAATGCGCAGTTCTTATTGCCAAATGACACAATGATACATGTCACTGACGCGTTTTACGCGCTTAAGGATAATCGAACCTTGCTATCATTTAAGGACATTCGTGCCAACAGATTTCACCTAGAAACGTTCAATGAGAATGGACAAGAGTTTTTGTTTATCACCTCTAATGACTGCGGCCGTAAACGCATCTTAAAAAAGCTCATGAGTTAAACTAGCGGTATGTATCTTACAACCATCAGGATCATCGAATCCTATGCAGTTTCTCGCAACTTCTGTGACTTTGACTCATACAAGCTTTGGCATGATCGTTTGGGACATCCCGGACGTGACATGATGATCCGAATTCTCAAGAATTCACATGGACATCCATTTTTCCAAGCACTGAAGCGTGTTGAAACACCTCCTTCCACCGAAATAGGTGATGCGGCCGTACATGATGCACCTGCCATAGGCTCGGCCTCCAAGACCATTGCCGAGACTCCAAATGCCTCTATGGCTATCTCTTATGCTCACAGCTCATTTTGCAAAGCTTGTTCACTAGCCAAATTGAATGCAAGACCATCTTTTGCTAGTGATTCTAAACAAAACATTCCATTCCTACAAAGAATCCAAGGTGATATTTGTGGACCTATCAAACTAGATTGCAGACCATTTCGATATTTTATGGTTTTGGTTGATGCATCAACATGTTGGTCACACGTTGCTTTGCTATCCACAAGAAACACTGCATTTGTTAAACTCCTAGTTCAAATTATTAAGCTCCGGGCTCACCACCCTGATCATCCAATCAAGTCTATTCGACAATGCTGGAGAGTTTACGTCTAAGTTTTTTGATGACTATTGCATGTCTATCGGGATTGAAGTAGAACATCCCGTACCCCATGTGCATTCACAAAACGGTCTTGCAGAAGCTACAATTATGCGCTTACAATTGATTGCACGGGCCTTGGCGATGTGCACCAACTTGCTTGTTTCTGCCTGGAGTTATGCAATTTTACATGCAGCTGCACTTATTCGTTTTAGACCCACTGCAACCCAACCATTTAGTGCGTACCAGTTGGTAACTGGATATGAGCCTGATATTTCACACTTGCGCATATTTGGTTGCGCGGTTTATGTGCCTATTACGCCTCCATTGCGTACTAAGATGGTTCCTCAAAGAAGATTAGGTATTTATGTTGGCTATCAACATCCTACGATTGTCCGCTATTTAGAACATTTGACAGGAGATCTCTTTACTACGAGATTCGCAGATTGTTGCTTTGATGAGACATTCTTCCCGCCGTTAGGTGGAGACATGACCGTTTTCGTTCAAATTGAACGTCGAGAATTAACGTGGTCTGACCCCACTATGTCTCATTATGATCCCCGATCTTTTGATAGTGATTTAAAAGTTCAACCTATTCTTGATCTTGGAAGAGTTGCAGATTCGATGCCTGACTCTTTTACCTATATCGCGAAAGTGACGAGATCAATTATACCTGCTGCAAATGTTCCTGCAAGGTTAGATGTCCCAAGTAAAGGGACATTACTAGCCGCACCCGTGCTCGGCAATGCAGTCATTGACATGCCAGATGCCTATGGTGGAGGTGTGGCCGCGGCCTCTGCTCCCACCAGGAAGAGGGGGAGACCTGTTGGTTCAACAGATACTGTGCCGAAAAAAGGCGTGACAATAAGGCACTAAATGATCCACTCATCATCAACACTGTGAATCCTTCAAATGAGATTGTCTCTGACTATAGTTATGTCCAAGAATCAATGTTACCGTATCTGGGGGACACCTCGGATCCAATGTTGATGTTGGAGAACAAAGAAATCTCACTAAAGTATACCAATGCGCACGGTATGATGGAAAGAACTTCCACGACTATTGATGATGTTTTTGCTTATTCCGTTGCTCAGGATATTATCGACGACGATGAGGTTGAACTAGACTCTCTAGCAAAAAAGCAAGTTTTCGGTCCGGTAGTGTCATGCCCACCGAATGTTAAGCCTGTTCGACATAAATGTGTCTTTGTTCGAAAGAGAAATGAGAAACATGAAGTTATGCGCTATAAAGCGCGACTCGTGGCACAAGGATTTTTTCAATGCCTTGGAATTGACTACGAGGAGACATATTCTCCTATTATGGATGTCATTACCTTTCGCTACTTAGTCAGTTTAGTAGTGTCCGAAAAACTGAGCATGTAGCTTATGTGTCAAGACCCACCCCGAATTTCACCCCGAAACCCGAGGTAAGTCCTGCGGGGACCACCTCCAAGGAAAATTTACTGATAAGCAAACCTCCCTTGAAAATGGACAACCCTAACCTAGAAAACTAAAGTGTTACTTTCTTAAATAAAAATGAGCATCCTCCAAAACAACCCACAATTATACGAAAGTGAGTACATAAACACAAACTTCGTACATTCAAAAAATACAACAAAAGTCTTAGCACACCACCAGAAACATTACAATAAATCCCAAAGAGTATTCAGAGCTACTATACACTAGAGAAGTAGGAAAAATACTCTAGTAGGTTAAACAGGTAACCTACTGGTGAAAGGTGGCTGAGAAATGGGTAACTATGCCTTGTCGTCTCCTACTCGTTCTAACTCGAACTCTGCAGACTGGGCATTTTAAAACGAAGAGCTCAGGGGAAAAACATTCGCAATAATTAGAGTGAGTGGACAAAAATAAATAAAGAAAATATTTATGCTTTCCCAATTTAATTTTCAAGAAAACGAATGCATGTCTTAAACGATAATTCTCTTATCGTTATAAATATCGAGCCTCTACTGCTCAAATCTATATATATCCAAATACAGCCTCTCAGGCTAAAATATATACATGTATATATTTACACTCGCCTATACTCCCTATATAAATTAATAATAATCTATATAGGGCTATTACGCTCGCGTCCAACGCTCACGACACGCCTTAATGCGGTGATACACTACGCCATTAAGGTGGATAGACGGGTGTATAAATATGTGCCCATACCCCTTATATAAATTAAACACTCATATAAGGCTACTACGTTTGCGTCCAACGCCATTAAGGTGGACAGACGGGTGTATAAATATGTGCGCATACTTCTTATATGAATTAAACACTCATATAAGGCTACTACGCTTGCGTCCAACGCTCACGTCACACCATAATGCAGTTATATACTATGTCATTAAGGTGGACAGACACATATCGCTAGCTAGCTTTTATATACATACTCTCCTTAAAAATATATTATAATTCACCGAAAATCCCATTTTCGGTAACTCACCACAATGAGTAAAATCGTCAAATAAAAATGACGTCAAATGGTCCAACCAAATAAACAATTTCATGCACATTATTTAAAACGCAGGTCCACTCACAAGTTAGGCCTAAGCCTGAAGTCGATCTGAAGTCTCTTCTGCTTGAGCTTCCTCACGTCTTGATCCAAGAACATAATTAAATCCTCAACTATAAACCAACGCTTAAATAAAAAAAAAAGGTAAAATTAAATGTGGCCTTATCTACTCTCATTCTTGCCCAACTTTGCAAATCTTAAAAATTGATATCGTCCAAACTTCACCATAAATATCGGCGGCCTTAAATCCACCTTCTACGGCCGAAACAACAATAATCTAACTGCCGGATTCTATCCAAATTAAAGGCTAAAATATCAAACTTTGAAAAATCCTAAACCTATCCAAAAATCCTCCAAAAATTCCTAAATTCACATCATTAACATCCCCTTAATATTCCACATCAAAAACTACAAAATTTCCCAAAACAGCGGCGGCGGCCGACTCCGGCGACCTGCAAAAGCTACCAAATTTTAACAGCATCTTCCTCTCAATCTCCTCTACAACTTTCCTAACTAACACAAACACCAATTCCAAGCCTAGATAGGGTAATCGAACGAGAACATCAATTAAAACCCTAGAATTTCAATCTCCGGTTTCTCCTTACCTAGCTCAAGCGAGAGCGAAACCTCTTAGGGGTTTGCTGCACGGGAGGAGGGCTTTCCAACGAGCTAAGCAGCTTCGGTTACGATGGCCGGAGGAGGGAGTTCCGGCGAGAAAACCCGCTCTATTATCTCATAAGGCCCAATATACCTCGGACTAAGATTCCCACGCTTACCAAAACGTACTATCCCTTTCCAAGGAGATAATTTCAAAAACACCCAATCACCCACTTGAAACTCAAGGTCTTTCTTGCGGACATCTGCATAACTCTTCTGCCTACTTTGAGCGGCCTTAAGTCTATCTCTGACCACTTTAATCTTCTCATTAGTATCATGGATTAACTCAGGACCACAAAGTTCTTTTTCTCCTACTTCATTCCAACATAAAGGTGTACGACACTGTTTCCCATAAAGTACCTCAAAGGGAGCCATACCAATACTAGAATGGTAGCTGTTATTATAAGCAAACTCCATCAAAGATAGGTTCTTATTCCAACTCCCCCTAAACTGCAAGGCACAAGCTCTCAACATATCCTCCAAAGTCTGAATAGTCCTCTCTGATTGTCCATCAGTCTGAGGATGAAAAGCAGTGCTAAAGTGTAATCGGGTACCTAAAGCTGCCTGAAGAGCTCTCCAGAATTTAGAAGCAAATCTAGGATCCCGATCCGACACTATAGATTCAGGTACACCATGAAGTCTCACAATCTCATTCACATAAAGCTCCGCCAATTTATCCAGTGTATACTTCTTTCCCATCGATAAGAAATGTGCAGATTTGGTGAGTCTATCCACAATCACCCAAATACCGTCATGCCCCTCACGGGTACGAGGTAAACTGAAAACAAAATCCATGGTGATGTGGTTCCACTTCCACACTGGAATAGGCAACGGCTCAAGCAATCCTGAAGGTTTCAGCCTTTCAGCTTTCACTTGCTGACTGATCAAACACCTACTTACAAAAGCTGCCATTTCCCTCTTCATGTTTGGCCACCAATAATAATCTTTCAAAGTCTGATACATTTTTGTACTACCCGGATGAGCAGCATATGCAGAGCTATGAGCTTCATCCATTATCTCTATCTTTAACTCTTCGTTTTTCTTTGGAACACAAAGCCTATTTTTGAACAATAAAGTTCCATCTCTTTTTACCGAAAAATCCACGGCGGTTCCATTCGCTGCTCTTTCAATCAACCGAACAATGGAAGGATCATGATACTGTGCTTCCCGCACTTTATCAACCAAAACTGGCCTCACATGGAAACTAGCTACCAAGGCACCCACTTCATCCACCGCTAAATCCACCCCAGTAGCTCGCAACTCAAAAAGAAGTGGAACTCTAACCATCCTCAGGTGAGACAAAGATATGTTGGGATTTCGACTAAGAGCGTCAGCTACCACATTAGCTTTTCCAGGATGATACTCAATAGTGCAATCATAATCATTGATTAATTCCATCCACCTTCTCTACCTCATATTTAACTCTTTTTGAGTGAACACATACCGAAGACTCTTGTGATCGGTAAAAATCTGACACTTGGCTCCGTAAAGATAGTGTCTCCACAACTTGAGAGTAAGAACTACTGCTGCAAGCTCTAAATCATGAGTGGGATAATTCACCTCATGCTGCTTCAATTGCCTAGAAGCATAGGCAATAACTCGATCATGCTGCATCAATACCCCGCCTAAACCTCGTTTAAAAGCATCACAATAAACCACATATTCCCCACTATCATCCGGAAGTGCTAAAACAGGAGCACTAGTCAGACGATTCTTTAATTCTTGACAACTTTGCTCGCATTGATCTGACCATTCGAATTTAACTCCCTTCTTGGTCAAACTTGTAAGTGGAGCAGCAATCTTAGAAAAGTCTTGCACAAAGCGTCGGTAATAGCCTGCTAATCCCAAGAAACTACGAATCTCCGTCACAGTGGTGGGTCTTCTCCAATTTGACACTGCTTCCACCTTTTGAGGATCCACACTAACACCTTTAGCAGAAATTACATGACCCAAGAATCCCACTTTATCCAGCCAAAATTCACACTTGCTGAACTTGGCATACAACTGAGCATTTTTCAAAGTCTGCAATATCATTCTTAGATGTTTGACATGCTCCTTTTTACTTCTTGAGTAAACCAAAATGTCATCTATGAAAACGATCACGAAGCGGTCAAGATATGGACTAAACACCCTATTCATGAGATCCATGAATGCAGCTGGTGCATTAGTAAGTCCAAAAGGCATCACCACAAACTCATAATGACCATAGCGTGATCAAAAAACAGTCTTGGCTATGTCATTCTCTCGGATACGCAACTGATGATAACCAGATCTCAAGTCAATTTTTGAGAAAACAGAAGCACCCTTTAACTGATCAAATAAATCATCAATACGGGGTAACGGATATTTATTCTTCACCGTGACTTGATTTAGCTTCCTATAATCAAGGCATAGTCTCATGGTGCCATCTTTCTTCTTAACAAACAACACCGGAGCACCCCATGGAGACATGCTAGGCTGAATAAAACCCTTATCTACCAACTCCTGCAGTTGAGTCTTCAACTCCTTCAATTCTGCTGGAGCCATTCTGTAAGGTGTCTGTGAGATAGGCATAGTTTCGGGAAGTAACTCGATAGAAAAATCTATCTCCCTTACAGGAGGCAAACCAGGCAACTCCTCGGGAAAAACATCTGGAAACTCCCTTACTACAGGAATATCCTCTACTCCCAACACTCCCATACTTGTATCCACAATGTGAGCTAAGTATGCATGACAGCCTTTATTTAACAATTTCCTAGCAGTAATAGCTGATATCAAGCAACTCGAAATAACATCTCTTTCTCCTTGAAATGCAACTTCAAATCCATCTGGACTTCGAAGCACCACTTCTTTTCGGAAACAATCTACCATAGCTCTATAAGCCTCTAAAAAGTCCATTCCCAAGATCACGTTAAACTCCACAATATTTAAAGGGATTAAATCCGCCTTAAACTTAGTTCATTCTACCAATACTTCACAACCACTAAACACCCAATTTATTCTCATCACCTCACCGGAGGGTAGAGACACCTACCACTCGCCTAGAAGAGACGATGATGACACATTGGCATGGAGGGCAAATCTACTAGACATAAATGAATGCGTGACTCCGGGATCAATTAAAATAAAAGCTGGCTGGCCAAAAATTAATAACGTACCAATGATGACATCTGAAGAAGTACGACCCTCCTGCTGAGTCATAGCATGAAGTCTGGCACGAGTCATGGGACGTCCACGTTGACCACTACCCTGCTGAAAGCCACCTCTGGCTGCTGAACTGCCACGAGTACCAATACTGGAGCCTCTGGCTGCAGACTGATCGGCTGGCTGAGTAGGAGTCGGGGTGGTTCTCTGAGCCAATAAGGGACAATCTCTCTTGAAATGGTCCAGACTACCACACTCAAAGCACCCAGAAAACTGCTGCTGACGACCAAAAGAAAAAGTCTGACCACCTGATGTTCCACCCTGGAAACTGCCACCAGAACCAAACTGACCAGTCTGTTGCCTACCCAACTGGCTCCTGAAAGGTCTCCTGTTACGTCCTCTAGCCCTGAACCGAGAACTAGAACTTGATCCACCACTACTGCCACTACCAGTTGAAGACCCTGAAGCGGATGATGAAGTAGCCTTCTTGAATGGACCCTGACTAGGGCCACTAAAATCACGGGATCGTACACCATACGTCCTCATGGTCTCAATGGCCATGGCTGCACTAACCGCATCAAGAAAGGTCGGGTAGATAACACCTATCATCTTTTCTGCATACACTCCACCAAGTGCCCCAACGAACATGTTAACCCTGGTCCTCTCATCAGGAATCAGATATGGCACATGATAACTCAAAGTAGTGAACCTCTGCTCAAACTCTATGACACCCTTATCATCCCTCTTCTTCATGTTCAGAAAATCCGACTGAATCCTGATACGATGAGCATGACTGAAATATTGACCCAAGAAGAGCATCTTAAATTGCTCCCAAGTCATAATTTGAGCACCACCAACATTTCTACTAGCGAGAGTCCACCAATGATGAGCTGAATCATCAAGAAAAGTCACTACCATCTTCACTTTCTTTTCTTTCGGCAAATCAATGCTCTCGAAAGCTTTTTCCATCTTATCTACCCAAGTGTACGCATCAAGGGGTCCCTTGGCACCCTTAAACTCAATTGCTCCTGCATCGGGTGGTGAACTGTCTCCAAGACACCTCTCAGCATGTTCCCAAGGGAACCAACTAATCCTCTAATCTCATCACCCTCATTTGCGTTGGTCGAGGTAGCCTCATGGGGTCGACGTCTAGGAGGCATAATTACCTGAAGAAAAAATATATTTAGTAGTCTGTACACAAGACTAACAGATCTATCACACATACCCAATAACACATAGCATCGAAAGCATAAAATGCTAGTGAATCTGCCGCGGTCGGATCACCACTCTATAGGAACTACGTGCTTCTTAGGCAAATATGGTAGTACCAAGGAGGTAGGAAATGAAACCTAAAGCTCTGATACCAATTGTCAAGACCCACCCCGAATTTCACCCCGAAACCCGAGATAAGTCCTGCGGGGACCACCTCCAAGGAAAATTTACTGATAAGCAAACCTCCCTTGAAAATGGACAACCCTAACCTAAAAAACTAAAGTGTTACTGTCTTAAATAAAAATGAGCATCCTCCAAAACAACCCACAATTATACGAAAGTGAGTACATAAACACAAACTTCGTATATTCAAAAAATACAACAAAAGTCTTAGCACACCACCAGAAACATTACAATAAATCCCAAAGAGTATTCAGAGCTACTATACACTAGAGGAGTAGGAAAAATACTCTAGTAGGTTAAACATGTAACCTACTGGTGAAAGGCGGCTGAGAAATGGGTAACTATGCCTCGTCGTCTCCTACTCGTTCTAACTCGAACTCTGCAGACTGGACATTTTAAAACGAAGAGCCTAGAGGAAAAACATTCGCAATAATTAGAGTGAGTGGACAAAAATAAATAAAGAAAATATTTATGTTTTCCCAATTTAGTTTCCAAGAAAACGAATGCATGTCTTAAACGATAATTCTCATATCGTTATAAATATCGAGCCTCTACTGCTCAAATCTATATATATCCAAATACAGCCTCTCAGGCTAAAATATATACATGTATATATTTACACTCGCCCATACTCCCTATATAAATTAATAATAATCTATATAGGGCTACTACGCTCGCGTCCAACGCTCACGTCACGCCTTAATGCGGTGATACACTACGCCATTAAGGTGGACAGACGGGTGTATAAATATGTGCCCATACCTCTTATATGAATTAAACACTCATATAAGGTTACTACGCTTGCGTCCAACGCTCACGTCACACCATAATCCAGTTATATACTATGTCATTAAGGTGGACAGACACATATCGCTAGCTAGCTTTTATATACATACTCTCCTTAAAAATATATTATAATTCACCGAAAATCTCATTTTCGGTAACTCACCACAATGAGTAAAATCGTCAAATAAAAATGACGTCAAATAGTCCAACCAAATAAACAATTTCATGCACATTATTTAAAACAAAGGTCCACTCACAAGTTAGGCCTAAGCCTGAAGTCGATCTGAAGTCTCTTCTGCTTGAGCTTCCTCACGTCTTGATCCAAGAACATAATTAAATACTCAACTATAAACCAACGCTTAAATAAAAAAAAAGGTAAAATTAAATGTGGCCTTATCTACTCTCATTCTTGCCCAACTTTGCAAATCTTAAAAATTGATATCGTCCAAACTTCACCATAAATATCGGTGGCCTTAAATCCAGCTTCTACGGCCGAAACAACAATAATCTAACGGCCGGATTCTATCCAAATTAAAGGCTAAAATATCAAACTTTGAAAAATCCTAAACCTATCCAAAAATCCTCCAAAAATTCCTAAATTCACATCATTAACATCCCCTTAATATTCCACATCAAAAACTACAAAATTTCCCAAAACAGCGGCGGCCGGCGGCCGACTCCGACGACCTGCAAAAGCTACCAAATTTTAACAGCATCTTCCTCTCAATCTCCTCTACAACTTTCCTAACTAGCACAAACACCAATTCCTAAGCCTAGATAGGGTAATCGAACGAGAACATCAATTAAAACCTTAGAATTTCAATCTCCGGTTTCCCCTTACCTAGCTCAAGAGGGAGCGAAACCTCTTAGGGGTTTGCTGCACGGGAGGAGGGCTTTCCAACGAGCTAAGCAGCTCCGGCTATGGTGGCCGGAGGAGGGAGTTCCGGCGAGAAAACCACCACGGCAGCCGGGGCTTTCGGGCTCGGCTGCTCCTTCACTGCGGCGTTAGGGACTCGGCCACCTACCCAGAAATGAAGAGGAGAGGATGGTGGTTCGGACGGGACAGGTGCGGCAGTCAGGGGCGGCCAGACGGCGGCGTACGGCGGTGGTGAAGCCGGCGGGTCAGGAAGCTCACGGGAGAGAGAGAGAATCGGGAGGAAGAGAGAGAGAAGTGAGTGTTTTGGGCTTTTGACCAAAAAAAAAGGCCCGGTCCAACTTAATAAATAAAACCTAACTCCAAAATTTAACACCCAAAAATAATACCCCAATAAAACTTACATTTTTAATTGATAACTTTTCCAAGCTAACTCTGATTTTAACACATAGTATGTCTACGAACTCGTAACAACATCCTCTACGACTTTCATGAAGAAAGTTTTCTCAAATTCCATACAGAAGAAAAAGTCAACTTTGGAGTCTTAAATAGTAAACGGTTACTTAAAACGATAAAAGACTAAAATAATACTAAAGTAAATAACCGTAAAATAACTTAAGAACCGGGGCGTGACATTATGGATATGATTACTGCATATCTCTATAGGGATCTTGATTCAGAGATATATATGAAAGTGCCTGATGGACTTTCACTACCCAAGTCAAGTGACTATAAGCCATGGAGTGCCTTTGCAATTAAATTGAGGCATTCACTATATGGATTGAAACAATCCAGACGAATGTGGTATAATCGTCTAAGTGACTACTTGATTGGGAATGGATATAAGAATGACAATTTTTGCCCATGCGTGTTCATTAAAAGAACAAGTACCGGATTCGCTATAGTAGCCGTCTATGTTGATAACATTAACATCATCGGTAATCTCAAAGAAATTGATGAGACCGGACCTACTTGAAATCCGAGTTTGAGATGAAAGATCTTGGGGAAAACTCGATTTTGCCTAGGCCTAGAGCTAGAGCATCGAGATACTGGAATATTAATTCATCAGTCAGCTTATGTCCAAAAGATGCTCAGGCGATTTAATATGGACAAAGCTTACCCTCTTGGTACTCCCATGGTTACGCGAAGTCTGGATATCAAAAAAGACTCATTTTGTCCTAAAGAGGATGATGAGGAAGTCCTTGGAGCAGAAATTCCGTACCTAAGCGCTATCAGAGCTCTATTATACTTGGCTCAATACACAAGACCAGACATTGTATTCTTAGTAAACTTGTTAGCTAGGTTTAGCTCTATGCCTACGCAACGTCATTGGACCGGTGTTAAGTACATCTTCAGGTATTTGAAGGGTTCAATTGATTTGGGCTTGTTTTTCCCTTACAAAACTGAAGTGGAAGACATGAATGTCGATGTCCCTGTTGATGGCAACACTGCCGGTACATTGGCTGAGCCCCTAAGGGCCCCTGCCGTGCCCAACAGTGCCTCGACAACACTAGGCAGCGTGACCCTGCCGCGCCCCTGCCGAGCTTGCCGCGCTTCAACTCGCCCCTGAGCGCTCCTGCCAAGGCTGCAGCGCAGCAACCGAGCCCCTGCCGCGCCCCTGCGCGTCCTCTAGAGCTTCCAATGCCGCAAACGAGCAGGTTTTGTTCCCCAGCCAAAATCAAACTTCCGAAGCTCCTTATAGCTCAAAATTGACACAATGCGGTATTGTCTCTTATTCCGAAACACCGAATAATGTGTTAGTCAGATTTGCTGATGCTAGGTATCTTTCTGATCCACACAAAGGACATAAATAGCTTTTACTATAAATAATTGATCCCATTTGAAAATACACCATTTCTGAGCCCTGACCCAACAATCGTGCATCTAATATCACATGTTTTTCTTCACTGTCAGCCCTAAGCCATCCCCGCAATAGAAGCAAAATCGTATTCCAACCATTAATGGAAGATGTTGCATACGAAGCTTGTCTCTAGGATCCAAAGCAGAAGCACACACTATAATTCCTACTATTATTTTGTAAAACTTAATCAGCTCAAACTTTTATGACCGTGGATCTGCTTTGGCAATTCATATATATATATATATATATATATCCTTTGATGCTTCCTCCTCCATTAATCTAGCTCACGCACATGAACGTAGTAATGCATGTATTATCACATACCTACTTACCTTGTTGGCTTGTTGAGACTGCTTTCGCACTATCCTGGGTAGGTGTAAAGGTTTTTAGAAAATCTTGTGACATAATTTTGAGACTGTAGTTCTTTTACTTCTCCGAAATTTCTATGATCCATGGACATACTTTTCTTTTGTCATTCATAGAATCATAGATACACATCAATTTCAATATTATTAGCGAGCAAAGTACAAAGTTATCGTCGAAATTGTCACGAAATAATGAAACAAATCAACAAATAACTCGAACAAAATTTGATAAAGTAGTAATTAGTGATGGCTTCTTAAGAATGCCACGAATTGTTGCTTTATATACTGTGGAATGTGAATAAACAATCTAGGGTTTGATAAGCAAATCCAAGCAAACTACATATTTTGTTTACTTTGATTAGATAGAGGAGATTAAAAGATGTGCAAGTATGCAAACTCATGAAGTGCGGATATCACAGCAAATCAAGTTTAACGTCATAGTGTCAAATTTCTAAGTCCTAAACCCTAACATTGACCAATGGATTAGTATAAGCCCTGCAAACTCTGCACCAATATAAAATGGGGGCAGGAAATGAGATCTTACTCCTTGCAATTAATATCAAACGGAGAAAAGGGCACAAGAAATGGTCCGGAAGACGCTCTCTCTTTGCTTCAATGGCGGAGCACGTGACCGACCACCCCACTGGTATCTGTGTGTGCACCCAAGACTCCAAGCTGGCTAGACTTTCACTATATGTATGAACACATTGATCTTCCATTTGCTTTCACTTTGTTCTTCTATCTTCTAGTTTCTCATTTCATCAGTTTCGTCGAGTCTTTCCCTTCTCCCAGGTAATCACTCGGTTTATTATCTTTGAAGGCCATATGTCTAGGGTAGTACTGGTGTTGCTTGCTCTATGTGTGCTTCCGGCGCTGGTCAGTGCAAAAATCGTGGGCAAACCATTCCATGTCCAAGGTCGCGTCTACTGTGACACTTGCCGCTGCGGTTTCGAGACCTCCGCCACCACTTACATCGCCCGTATGTGCACCTTTCCATCCATCTACGTACTCCATTGTTCCTATATACTACACACACCAACCTTAACTGACTTGCTTTCCTGGTTTAAGATTGTTAGGAGTTCAACAAGGTGACTAAGGTCCCATTTGTTTCGTTCAAAGAGCTAGAACTAATGCAAAATCATTTGCTTATTACATCGATGCATATAAGAAATACTTTAGTTTAAAGTTGTTGATCGAGCGAAGAACATAAACAGGTTGCTATGTACGTTAGTGTTGAATTATTGAACACGATTAATATGTGTTACCAGCATTACTTAATTTCAGTTGATAATTGTATCTGGTGTGCTTGTTGATTAGGTGCAACTGTGGGAATCAAGTGCATGAACAGGAATAGCATGAGCCTTGCATACAGTGTAGAGGGCGTGACCGATGAAACTGGAACATACAACATTTTGGTTGAAGATGACCACGAGGACCAGATTTGCGAGTCGGTCCTCGTTAGCAGCCCGATCAGTGACTGTAAATCGGCTGATCCTGGACGTAGCCGTGCCAACGTGGTACTTACCCGCTTCAACGGCGTTGTTAAGACCAAGCGCTTTGCAAACAATATGGGGTTCTTCAAGGATCAGGCATTGCCTGAATGTACCGAACTGCTCAAGCAATACTTGAACTATGATCAGCCAGAATAGAAGAGCCTATCTAGTGCTTCTTAGTCCTTTATACGTTGATCTATAAATCATAGATATCATTTGGGATGTTCTTAATTAGTTGTTGTAATCTACCTAAATCATTGATCTCAATGATGGTGTGTTGAGTCTCGTTTTTCTTTATTTTGTGGACTTTGTATTAATCCCTCTTGATTAATCCAAGACTATATCATGTACTTTGGTCACTTAACTGTGGCTTTCAATATGGTCGAGTTTTAGTTCCTGCTAAACTAAATAGCCAACCATCAAAACTGAGGTAAGTCGAAAAATATTTGATGTGTGATTTAAGGTCCTTTTTTGTTTAAGTTGTTACATTACAAAGATCTCTTGCTTTCCCTTCCCTTTTGAATTCCTTGGCTCCTCTATCCATTTCACTAGAATAACGTACACTAGGATTTCGAACAAGATCAAAAACAATCTCCACCCTGCGACGCAACAATGCTCTCTTATAAGTATGACCATGGTACAAATATATGCTTTGACGTTTGCTATACAGATCTAGATTCTCTGCTTGGATTTCAGTTGTTTAGATCTGCTTGGATGTCTTATAACCATTAGATGAAGTAAAAATGACATAAGAATAACATGGTGGTCTCAGATTGTACTCAATCCAATGGTTAGAAGTCATCCAAACAAAACCAAGCAACATAAATCTAAGTAGAGAAGCTAAATTTGGATTCTTGCTATACAGTCAGTGTACGTAGGCTGCTCAGCTCCCTTGATATCCAGGGTGAGATCAGCTTTCTATTTGAGAAAGACAACATGATATATCATAAATTTGGGTGAAGATGAAATAGGTTTACGGATTTCGAAAGAAAGACGAGTAACTTCGATTATAAATCAGCTTTCAATATCAATTTATGTCTGAAAAAAAAAATATTGGGAAGCAATTACTAGCCATCCCCTGTCCCCAAAATATCCCCAAAATATAGGATGTCCATTGCCAAACAAGGCGGTTGCCTAGAGAGCCTCGGCTAAACTTTCCCGATGAGTTCCTATTTTGGCTGTGGCTATCAGAATTCGAGAGCTGATCCACTCCCTCTAAATATGCTCCATTCCCAACTCTCTCTCTCTCTCTCTCTCTATATATAAACCCTTGCAATAACAACCGGCTTGCATCTCTTTTGTTCGATCATCGATCTCTACATTCTACACAAATAAAGATCAACATGGATCGTTCACTACGTCTATCTACCTTCCTTCTCGTCCTGGTTCTCATGGCTACAGGTACCTTTCTGTTTGTTCTTGTTTAATTGTATACTTTGATCAATCGATCATTATAATTAATGTAAGTAGCTACTTATAAGGTATAAGGTATCAGCTTACCATATGCTTGCTAATTTTGGCAGAGATGGGGCCAGAAATGGTTGCCGGAGGAAGACCGGATCCGAAGACATGCGAGTCTCCGAGCGCCAAGTTTGAGGGGCCTTGCATTATGGGAAGCAACTGCGCACTTACTTGCCAAAAAGAAGGCCACGACGGCGGCTTTTGTCGCGACTTCTGGCTGCCAAAATGCTTCTGCACTAAACATTGCTAGTTAGGGAGATCAATACATGTAAATTATGTATGGACAACCATTTTAGCTCACATTATGTGAATAAATAATGAGCATATGTGTATTGGGTTTGTGCCTTTGCTTTTATATATTCTTATTCTTCCAACTGAAAATTGCATGTATCATGTATGCATGAATTTTTTTGGCTAGTTAGCATAAACAATTAAACATACCGATCTTGTTGTTAGAACCGATCCAATATCTGTTCAAAACAGTATATATGAAACAACGAAATTAAAACGAAATTGAAAAATAACAACGAAATAAAACAAAAAACACTAACTTGATTGATCAGATAGAGGCCTGTCGTGTAGTGACCTAAGACAGAAATTCATCCCCGCTTGTGCTGCAGTTTCGGACGTCTATCTAGAGAATACAACTATCTGGTTCAAGTTCTTGCACAAGAACTTGACCTTGACGAATTTACTTTATGTTTCAGAAGAAATAGTTTTGGGGAAGAAGAAGAAGAATGATTCGATGATCAAAACAATAACAGAAGTCGTCCTTATATAAAAGTCAATTCGAACAAGCATAACTGTTCAGACAAACACAACTGCTGGGACAGTTATGTCTTTTGATATTTATCCGAATTAATAATTAAATTAAATAATATTAATTTCAAAAATTAAATTCGGATTTAATCAACAGAGCCCCAAGACCCAATCTTTGACTTTTATTAAATATACATATTAATATATATTTATTTATTTCTGTTGAAAAGCCTAATAGAAAGCCCACCAAGCCCATATTAGGCCTATCATCCATTTAATGAGTCACATGAGTATTCTCATATAAAGACTCACATATTTAATTCTTCTTCAATGTGGGATTAATACCACACAAGTTCCAATACTTGTGGCCACTGCTTTGGCTACGTTGGGACACAGTTATTCCAATCTTCTGGCTTGGGACGTCAATTTGCGACATAGTGTTTGTTGCTGCTGTTAATTTTCCATCTTTTTGGTGCTTGTTGCCTGAGAGGGTCTCATTGTAGTTGTTGTTTAGTCTTTTTAGTATATAAAAAAAAACACATAAAGATCGAACACATATAGAGAATAAATGAAGGAAGGAATGCATCAGCATGAAAATGATCTCTAAACATATACCTCCTCATTATCAAACTAAGAAAGTTTGTAAAATTTCGAATGTCCATAAATTAAAAAAAAGAACTAAAATAAATATGGTAATTATTTACTTTCAAATGTCTAGTATCATTTGGTCTAGCGGCATAGTCTCTCCTTAACAAGTGAGAGGTTGTGAGTTCGACTCACGAAATACTAGTTGTATTCGATCAAAAAAAAAATAATGAATCAGAGACAAGAGAAATGGTAGAAATGAATCGATATCGATTTATGATTGTTGATTCCTAAATTCATCTCTCTCTTTCCTTTTTGTAATAAAATTCTTGAAATAATCATGAATCGACTCTTGATAAGGAGGTGAGACATAGGTTAATCTGATTTATTCACTATTAAGACATTCCAATTCCTTAATGTGTTAATGAAGGTAGGAATTTTATTTTACACACTAATCATTCAATTACATTGTAAATAAGGCCCAGTTTGGTATTGAATTTTGGGGATTAAAATCACTTATATTGTGTTTGGATGAAGTATTTTAAGTTTTTACAGAAATCTTGAAATCAATGGAATTGTTGTAAATAGTTTATTTAATGGGCATTCTTGTAATTAACCATATAGGGTTGTTATTGTAATTGTTTTGGCCACGATCCTCAGCGCGTGGAGCAGAGGTAAATAACGAGCAAAAGAGAAGGGGGAGTGCTACGGGCGTGCCACCTCGCGGACGAGGAAAGGGTGATTGTGTGTATGCGCTTGACTTCTTGATCAGGCGGAAGGGGTTTCCAGGTGCCACCTCAAAGG
This sequence comes from Fragaria iinumae, assembly GCA_009720345.1. Classification (NCBI taxonomy): domain Eukaryota; kingdom Viridiplantae; phylum Streptophyta; class Magnoliopsida; order Rosales; family Rosaceae; genus Fragaria; species Fragaria iinumae. The sequence continues at coordinate 13,626,715 of CM019117.1, read as the reverse complement.
AGGAATTTACGAGCACAAGGCGATCGATACTCACGGAGGACGCGAGCAGAGCAACAATAGGGAGGTAAGAGAGAAATCGGGGTAGAGTCCGGAGGGCTCTGAAGAAAAACCTAGGCGGCAGCGCTTAGGGTTAGGGTTTTCGAGTAGCTCGAAGGATAACTGGATTTCAGTTTGTATTGTGTTTTTTGTGTTTGTTTGAGTGTCCTTTCTGTTAGGGTTCGAGCCCGCTTATATAGTAGTTCGACTTGCGGCAGAACAAAAGTAATTAGAATCCAAGTCGGACACTGAAACCCTAATCTCACAGGGACTTTGCTAATCCTACGTGGGCCAAAAGAAAGCTTTTTAATTATTAAGGGCCACAGGGATTGGCCCAAAGAATATCAAAAACTGGTAAGAGTCTTTAACGATTAGTGTGGTGCACACGGACTCCGCCTGTGGCTTCCTCGCGAAGTCTCCTACGCGAGCCAGTTCGCCAGTCCGCCTCGCCTAAGACTTTTACGCGAAATACTATCGCGCCTCGCTTATACGGAGTGTCTCGCCTCGACTGAGCAAAGTATCAATCTCGCTTCGCCTACGCAGAGCGAGCTAGTCATTCCGCACGAAGTCATTTGTACGCGAAGTGCGTAGTCCGCGCGAAGTCGTTTGCATGCGCGAAGTATGTAGTTCAGCTCGCGTGGTCTCACTGGCGGGCCATCACTTGTAAACTTAGAGAAACTTGGGCTCGCCGGTATGACATGGACCAAGAAATAATTAATATTTACATAGACATTTACTGTCCAGTAAAATATTAATTTAGGCGTAAACATTGCCCCCCAGCCTCGAAGTCATGAATGTCAAAAATGACTAAAGAGGTTTATGTTCATGCTGCTCCAAAGCCACTGGTATTGGCTCGGGTCATACATAAAATGAGTGTGAGTAGACAAGCCTGTGAATAGGCCTTGAAACCCAAGCACCCAGCAGGGCATTGGAGCGAAGCTGCTGCACGGCTCGCCTAGGCACCTTGGACTTGGACTTCAAAAGCATTCGCCTGCTCTTTGCCTGCATTCGCTTGCTTTTTACTTACGTTCGGTTGCCCCTAGCCCGCATTCGCCTGCTCAACTCAGAAGATATAGAACATTGCACATATCGCGAGCGAATGTAGCTCGCATGGATGTATGTTGAGCAGACGTTTGTTTTGACTAAATTCCAAAAAATGGCCCTTCGCGAGCTCTTGGCGATGGCGAACCAACGTTGTGATAAACATGGAATGACAATGGCTATGTACTTCGCTGCCCCCCAGTGCAAACCAGTGAGAGACAAACAAAAGAGTCGGCGAACGGCAGTATGAAGCTGAAAAATTTTAAGAGACCATGCACTTCGTTGCCCCCCAATATATACTTCGCTGCCCCCCAGTGCGAACCAATGAGAAGCAAACAAAAGAGTCGGCGAACCAACTTTGAAAAATTTGGAGGAGGCCACAGGGGTTGGCCTAGATGATGACTAAGAAGCACTTGAATTAATTCCTTTATTTAGGGCCTCTGGAATAGGCCTCAATCTTGTACTGGTCTGTTAGTTAGACCACGCACGTTTTACAAAGAAAAACTAATTGCACGCGCCATAGGGGTTGGCGTAGATGATGACTAAGAAGCACTTGAATTAATTCCTTTATTTAGGGCTTCTGAAATAGGCCCCAATCTTGTACTGGTCTGTTAGTTAGACCACACACGTTTACAAAGAAAAACTAATTGCACACTTCTCCCTGGGGTTGCCCCCTAGTGTGAGGTGATGGAGCATAAGCGCGACGGCGCGTGACACTAATAACAGTGGTCGCGGGATCAGGAGGAGGGGGAGGATCTGCGCGCTCCCAAACACCAGCGATGTGGTGCTTTAAGAAACGACCATTAATAGGATTTGGAAGGAGTGGACCGTCAAGGTCGCGCAAATGGTATGCCCCCTTAGGCATTATGCGATGAATAATAAAGGGTCCCTCCCACCGCGCGGACCATTTCCCGCGGCCTTCGGTTTTCTCCCCAAGTGGGAGCACAACACACCATACCATTTGGCCCTCGGCATAACTCCGACCTCGAGTGATTTTATCATATGACAGCGCAACGCGCTGCTTCTCAAGGATGAGATTGTTGAAAGCAGTGATGCGATGTTCGTCAAGGTCTTCAAGCTCTTGCCACATTGCTTGGACGTAATCGTCACCAAGCAACTGGTGCTGTTCTTGGACACGAAGTGAGGCGACGTGAACCTCAAGGGGGAGGACGGCGTCATGGCCATACATGAGAGCATATGGGTGACCGCGCTTGGATGTACGGTAGGCCCACAAAGTATGGTAAAGCTCTAAATGCCAAACGCGGGGGTTCAACTCTAGCATCCTTTGCAAGATGCCGAGGATAACTTTGTTGCTTGCCTCCGCCTGACCATTGGACTGGGCATAATAGGGGGTCGAATGCAGGAGTTTGATACCATAGCCGGTGAGGAATGTGACTACGGAATCCGCCATGAAAGCTGCCCCCCGGTCCGTCACGATGCATTCTGGAATACCAAAGCGAGAGATAATGTTGCAGAAAATAAAGTTGCGGACCGAGGTCGCGGAAGCGACCTTGGTAAAGAAATCGGTGGCCACGATAAGGAACTTGTGCTGCTCGGAGGAATGGGGATGAATGAGGCCGACGAAGTCTATCGCCCATCCTCGACTTGGCCAGGGTTTAACGATCGGCTGTAACAGAATGTTTGGAATGTGTTGCACTAGTCCGTGAGCCTGGCAATCCTGATATCCTTTAGCGAAAGTAATACAATCCTTGAGAATAGTAGGCCAGTAGTAGCCGTGGCGACGGATTAACCAACGCATCTTTGGTCCAGCCTGATGCGAACCACAAACGCCGGAATGCACCTCACGCAGAAGCCGCTTAGCCTCGTTGCCATACACGCAGCGGAAATGGTTATTGTCCTCGCCGCGCCGGCGAAGCTCACCATTGCGAAGCACAAAGTTAAGGGCGAGAAACCGCATTTTCCAGGAATGGGTAGCGTCATGAGGGTGCTCGAGGTAGGCAATGAACAGTAGCCGCCAATCTTCATCGATAGGGTCTAAGGCAGCGACGTCAAGAGAATCTGCCTGATATTGCCCCCTGGTAATGAAAGAAGGAAGAGTACGTCGTTCTACCTTGAGTAGCCGCTCACGCACGCCGTCTCGCAAGCTAAGGCCAGAGGCAATCTGGGCGAGCTCATTTGCCGCAAAGTTGAACTCGCGCGGAATGTGCTCGATGTGAACGTCATCGAACAGGTCCAATATGTCAAACGCTTTGTGCAAGTAAGGCTCCATGGACGAACTTAAGCACTTGAACTTCGCCACAAGTTGGTTGACAACCAATAAGGAGTCGCCAAAGACTTGAACCTCGCAGACTCCTAAGTCCAGCAAGATTTCCAGTCCGATGATGAGCGCCTCGTATTCCACCTGATTATTTGTACATTTAAAGTCTAGCTGGAAAGAGTAAGAAAACCGGTCTCCTGCAGGGTTCTCGATGGCAATCCCGGCACCTGCAGCTAGTTCAGTACGCGAGCCATCAAAGTAAAGAGTCCATAGAGTAAGGGAGACGACGGCGACCTCCAACTCGCGGAATGCTGTTAGTTCAGTTGGCGAGTGATGAGCGAGGAAGTCCGCTATAGCCTGTCCTTTAACTGCCTTTTGCGGAACATATTGCAAAGAGAATTCAGACAAAGCCAATATCCATTTACCTATGCGTCCCCGCAGGATAATGCGGGAAAGCATATATTTGACTAGGTCGAACTGAGCGATCACCACCGTGGTAAAGGCTAACATGTAGTGGCGGAGCTTGCAACCAGCAAAGAATAGGGCGAGACACAACTTTTCCATTAGGGAGTAGCGCGTCTCGCAATCGGTCAACACCCTGCTAAGATAGTAAACGGCGTGTTCCACTCCGTTCTAGTCTTCTTGTGCCAAGAGTCCGCCAATAGACAAATCAACATCGGCGATGTAGAGCTTAAGCGGAACGCTAGGGCGAGGCGGAACCAAAACAGGTGGGTTCGTAAGATAGTCCTTGATACGATCGAAGGCCTCCTGGTGTTGTGAGTCCCATACGAACTCGGTTGCCCCCTGGAGTTTTAGAAGAGGCGAAAAAGGCTGAACTTTCCCTGCCGCGTTTGAAATGAAACGGCAGAGGAAGTTGATTCGCCCGATCAATTGTTGGAGCTCCTTTTTGGTTGTAGGAGGCGAGGCGTTTATTACCGCCTGCGCCTTGTCTTTGGGGATCTTGATACCCCTTTGATGGATTAGAAACCCAAGGAAGTCGCCTGCCTCCGCGAAGAAAACACACTTGGCAGGGTTCATCTTCAGGTGATGTTTTTGCATCCGCGTGAAAACCTGTCGGAGGTCTTCAACGTGTGTCGCCCGCGTCTTGGTTTTAACCACAACGTCGTCGATATATACTTCAATCAGCTTTCCCAAAATATCGTGAAAGATAAGGTTCATAGCGCGCTGATACGTTGCCCCCGCGTTCTTGAGTCCGGAAGGCATGACAACGTACTCGAACGCGCCTGCAAACCCCGGGCAGCGGAAAGCAGTCTTGTGGCGATCTTCTTCAGCGACAGGAATTTGGTGGTATCCGGCGGTTCTGTCCATAAAGGATAGCACTTCATGCCCCGCAGCGGCATCAATGAGGAGGTCTGCGACAGGCATGGGGTATATATCCTTGGGCGTTGCGTTGTTGAGGTCCTAGTAGTCAACACAGACGCGCATTTTTCCGTTTTTCTTGCGGACTGGGACGATGTTGGATAGCCATTCATTGTACTTGGCCACGCGAATGATACATGATCGGTGCATGTTCTCAATTTCTTCCTTGACCACGATCTGGGTCTCAGTTCGCATGAATCTGCCGTCTTGGTGGACTGGACGTCTATCAGGATGAGTAGGCAGATGGTGACAAACTAAATCCGGGGATAGGCCAGGCATGTCTTCATACTGCTCGGCGAAACAGTCCCTATATTCATGTAGTAAGGCGAGAAGGTCTTCCTCTTCTTGTCCCGCCAGCTTGGCACTGATGGAGAGTAGCAAGGGTTTCTCTGCAGTCCCCACATCGACTTATAAGGTGGGGTCGCGGACTTGAGGCGGCGTGTCGTCCAAGGCAGCGGGAGCTAACTGAATAACTTCCTCCTCGGTATCGGTATAGTCCACTATCTCGTCTACATATTCCATAGTGGCAACCCTGTCGTAGGCTTCACGTTCTGCCCAATGTGAGAGGAGTCTCTCCCACAAGGACTCGCCAGCCTCGCGTGCTTCTTCTGAGGATGTACTATTCATCAGAAGGTTGGAAATGGTCCGCGATGGTGTAAGGACGTTGTAAGTCGTCCCTCGCCTGAGTGAGTCCCCATCATGTTAAGTTGGAGGCCGTGACCCCATATGGGCGGCCTTTAGAATCGACGCCTTGGACTTCCAATGGGCCCAAGTCGGTATTGTAGTAGTGAGCATCATTGAAGTTGGCGGAAATGGAGAAAGGACGCGGGTCCGCTTTGATGAGGACCGCCTCGCGTCTCTCATTGTCTCAGATTATGAGCTCGTGATGCATGGATGAAGGTATACAAAAACTCCTATGGATCCAATCGCGGCCTAGGATCATGTTGTAAGATGAAGCGCGCTCGGCGACAAAGAATGTATAGACCCTTGAAGCCGGTCCCACCTTGACCCGTAAGAACAACAAACCTAGAGTCCTAGAGACTTTTCCGGTGAAGTTCTTGACTATCAAGGACGTAGTTTGGATCATCGAGCGTGGGATACCAAAGAGTCCCATAGTGCGGGTGGTGGCGACATTCACTGCAGCCCCCGTGTCGACCATAACTTTGTTTATCATAATTCCTTCAACTTCAGCCGTGATATACAATGGCCTCATGTGAGTGGCCATGTCCAGGGTCGGAGTGGAGAAGGTCAGAGTCAACATGCTTGTGACGCTGCTTGTGGCTTCCAATGGTGCAGCGTGTGCGGGCTCCGCCAGGACTGGACCCATCTCATTGCTGCAAGGGGGGGATATGTCGCAGACATTTTTGCTATTGTCTAGAATATCCGCCGCGTTGCATGTTGTATTTGGTGGGAGAGCGTATCTCTCAGATATGAAGAACACCATCCCGACCTGAAAAGAGAATTGTTCGCGGACTAGGACCGGTGGCGTCTCAATGCTCCCTTGTTCTCCGTCGAGCACGGTGAACGGGGCTGCCTTCTTCGTTTTCAAGCCCTGCGGACACCTCAACCATGTTACAGGTGAATGAATCACCCTGCCCTTCTGCTTGGTCGTCTCCCAAGTCGATGCGAGGCTCGGAATGAGTCTCCTCGTTCAGTGAATTTTCGCGAAAGCATTGGGCCATGAGTTCCGCGAGGTTGGGGATGGAGGTGCTACTTTTGACCCCTGGCGAGACGTTACTCTCTGGCTGCCGTGGTCGCCACACGAGTTTGGTCGAGGGTTGTTTGTCCTCAGCTGCATGCTTATCCGCGGCTAGAGGAGCTCTGGCATTGTCCTCTGCCTTAGACGGAGGAGGAACTCAGACCTGAGGCTCCTGTTTGGGTTGTGGTTGGGGCGGACACGGTCGCGATAGTTCCTTTTTAGCCTCAGGTTCCTGGCGAAGAGGCTTCTGGGGATGTGATGATCGAGGCGGCTCGCGCCTTGGCTCGGGCCTTGATGTGGCGAACAGTCTTCGCTTCGCTGGGGAAGACGGTTCTCGTCTTCTTTCAGCCTCTGGCGACTGCCTACGCCTTGGTAGAGGTGGCGGGTCCCTTCGTCGTTCGGCTTCCGGTGACTGCTGGCACCTTGGTGGAGGTAACAATTCCCTTCTTCTTTCAGGTTCTGATGAAGGCTTGTGCCGGGAGGACTGTGGATCCCTTCTCCTTTCTGGCTCCGGAGATGATCTATGCCTAACGGCGTGCGGATCCTGTCTTGGTGGTACGGTAAGGTGACAGAAGACATTCGCCTTTGGAGCGGGGTCGTCTGCTACCTGCGCACAGACACGTGGAGGCGTGACAGGTGGTCTTTGGAGTAGAGCGCGCAAGCCTTCAGCTTCTCTCCACATCCTCTCGGGTGTCTGCGCGAGCTGCGAGGGTCGGATGATGCCATCATCGGCCGCTCGCAAGGCACGCAGGATGCTGCCATACTTCTTCTGTAGCTTTCGCTTCTTGGATCTGCTGATGTGAACCGGCTTTCCCCTTTGCTGCGTGTACCAAATCCCTTCCTTGATCGCTGATTTGGATGTCGGGGGAATGTAGGGGTCGGTCAAGATACCTCGCCGAGGGCTTGAAGCCTCGCAGTCTTGGTGTTCGCTGCCGGAATCGGATATGTCCATCTCGCTTGAAGCTGGAGACAACGGTATATCTTTAGTCTAGTGTGATTGGACAAAGGTTTTGAGGCGCTTGATCCTCTGTTCCAGCTCTTCGCGAGTCCTGGGACTCATGCGTTGATAGTTGTCAGCTGGAGACAGTGTATCATCCCGCATGGTAGCTTTGCCTTTATCCTTTCTTGAAAGTCGATCGGGCTGCAGTCTGGCGGCTAACTCCCTTGCTGGGTAGTGATTCCTATTTTGGTTTGCCAGAATGGTGTAGTCATTCGCCGGCCTCTTACAGTCTCGACCTGGCGGTTCGCGTTGGCCCGCGTTTGGAGATAGGTCCAAAGTTATCGCGCGCTGGCCGATGCGGGGCCAGGCGATGTCAGCAATTGTGATCATGAAGCCACCTTTGTCCTCAAAGCGAATATACTTGAGGTCTAGCCAGTCCTGGACTTGCTCGCGGAGCTGGTAACAATCGCGAGTTCTGTGTCCCCAACTGTCATGGAACTTGCAGTGGACGCGGCCTTCCTTGTATTCAACATAGGGTAAGGCCCTTGATACAGTGACGAGTCCACCGTCAATAAGATCGTCTAAAACCTCGTGCACGAGGTTGACGTTGTAAGTGTACCAGCAAGATGGCTGACGTGTGTCATCATTACCATCCTCTCGGTCTCGCTTAAATGCTCGGCGCAGATTATCACCCTCTGGGTGTTCGGCCAGGTCTAAGGTGATTCTCCACTGGCCTGGCTTTGGTGCGCGGCGGCGGCTGTTTGCCTCTGGATGGTCGTTCCAGTTTACTTCGACCATACCAACCATGGCGGGGAAATGATCCACATCCACCAAAGAGGCTGTGCTCTCTGGCGTCTTCATTTTCAAGGCGCCAGAGTTTAACCAAGTTTGCAGCTGGTCGCGGAGCTTGACACAGTCTTTCGTGTCATGATTGTAGACGTTGTAGAAACTGCAATATTTATTGTCCTTTAGCCCCTCCTTTGGCAGGATCTTGTGGTCCAAACGTACGCACTTCGCCTCAATCAAGTCATTGAAGACAAGATGGGCGTTTTTCGCGTCATACGTGTATGCCTCATATTCGGGTTTGGTCCATGCAAAGGACTGAATGGTGATTGGTTCACGAGTCATCTTAAGATTCTTTAGTTTGTGAGCCAAAGGCTTCCCGGTCAGTTCAACTGCTCCGACATCGTCGACATATTCCTGCGCGGCCTCAGTCTCCTCCTGCCTTTGGCAGTAAGGGTCAAACGTGGGGGATTGGAGGTTTAGTGCCCCTACTGTCCTGTTTCTCCCCGGTACGTATGTCATCATGGAGGCATTCGCCTTCTCGTCCATTTCGTTGAGGATCAGCTCATAACTGTCGACCTTGTTGATCAGGTCACCCATAGACGTGAAGCGTTCCCCATGGTGCTTCAACCGCTGGCGGTGCTCGAGGCCACGAACAGCCAACTTAGTGGCTTCCTGCTCCGGCAGGAGAAAGTCGCACTTGGCCTGTTGGATCTTGAACCGTTGGAGGAAGGAGACTCCTGACTCCAGGCTCTGCTGACTCATCTGAGTAAGGGAATCAAGGCCAACCTCTGGCTCAATGGTGTCGTATGTTTCCTGGAACAGTTTCTCCATGGTAGGCCAGTCCGCAATGGATCCTAGCTTCAACCTGGAATACCAACTAAATGCAGCTCCGGACAGAGAGGTCCCAAAGAGCTTGAGCTTGAGGATATCATTGTTCCCGTACTGGCCGCACTGGACTTTGAAGCAGGCATATGGGTTGCTGCGTCTTCCCTTGTTTCTCCAGAGAAGGTAGTGAACACAACGTTCTTGAACCCATGCGGGAAAGGGTATTGCGCCACACTATCAGGGTAGGGATCGCGATACTGCAAGTTAGCATCACCGTTTCAGGTTTGCTCCTTGACGATGGAGGAGATGAGCTGGCGCCAGTCGGCTGTTGTCACAGGCACGGACTCTGCCTTTTCCTCATGGTTTGGCCATGCAGAGAAACTGACGGCCTGCCCAACGCTCTTGGGACTAGGGTTGGAGTAGGCTAGAAGCGGGTCATCTGGTGTCCCGGCTCCCTGGCGTAGCTAGTTGTTCAATCCCTTGAAAGGAGCAGCAGAGCCATGTGGGAACAGATTCTTTGAAGTTCCAGCCCCTGACACGAACTGCGAGGCCTTCGGAGTCCCGACTTTAGGGTTTCCCCTGACGCGTTGATTGGGAGGGACGTATTTGGAAATTCCTTTATTCGCGCTTGGGCCAGTAGGGTTTAGAGCAGGGTTCTTTGGTGCATGCGCCCTCATCCAGTCTTCAACTTCAAGGACCCATAGGTTCAGCCGGTCCTGTTTGTCCTTGAATTCGTCTAGCTTCTCCAGACTGTTCTTACTTCCAAAGAAGGAAGCATTCTGCTGGTCATGCATCTTGGCATCATGGTCGTCCAAGCGACGAGTCTGTTCATCTACTGTCGCGCGAGTGAGCGACAGGATCTCTACATGTTGCTTCACGGTCTCCGCGTTCTGCTTCACAGTCTCCGTGTTCTGGTCCAAATCCGTCCGGATCCGTTGGAGGCTACCTTCGACCAAGCCCTTGGTTTCAGTGAACTTGGCGTCAAGGTCACCATAATTTTCACCGAGTGTGGTGATTTTGTCATGGGTGGCCTGCAGAAGGTCTCTGTCTTGTTTGACTTGGGCTGAGAAATCCATCATCTGACCTCGCAGTTCATTAATTGCTTGGAGGATTTGCTCCGATGGCAGAGCAGATCCTGCGTCTTGGTTTGGCTGAGAGCCTACCATTATGGTCTCGCTAAAGTTTGGATCACAAAATTGAGCAAGGACCTGTTCTTGAGTGAGGGATCAGCAAACCGCGCTGTTATGGGGCTTATACCGTAGTGATCTGTGCTTGAGGCAAGAAAGCTGAGGCTTTCGGTACGACGCTTCCTCTGGTTTCCCTATGATGAATCGCTTGTACTCCCTGTCCCACAAGGCGTGCCAATGTTTTGGCTACGATCCTCAGTGCGCGGAGCAGAGGTAAATAGCGAGCAAAGAGAAGGGGGAGTGCTGCGGGCGTGCCACCTCGCGGACGAGGAAAGGGTGATTGTGTGTATGCGCTTGACTTCTTGATCAGGCGGAAGGGGTTTCCATGTGCCACCTCAGAGGAGGAATTTATGAGCATAAGGCGATCGATACTCACGAAGGACGCGAGCAGAGCAACAATAGGGAGGTAAGAGAGAAATCGGGGTAGAGTCCGGAGGGCTCTGAAGAAAAACCTAGGCGGCGGCGCTTAGGGTCAGGGTTTTCGAGTAGCTCGAAGGATAACTGGATTTCAGATTGTATTGTGTTTTTTGTGTTTGTTTGAGTGTCCTTTCTGTTAGGGTTCGAGCCCCCTTATATAGTAGTTCGACTTGCGGCAGAAGAAAAGTAATTAGAATCCAAGTCAGACACTGAAACCCTAATCTCACAAGGACTTTGCTAATCATGTGCGGACCAAAAGAAGGCTTTTTAATTATTAAGGGCCACAGGGATTGGCCCAAAGCATATCAAAAACTGGTGAGAGTCTTTAACGATTAGTGTGGTGCACGCAGACTCCGCCTGTGGCTTCCTCGCGAAGTCTCCTACGTGAGCCAGTTCGCCAGCTCGCCTCGATGTACTCCGCCTCGCCTAAGACTTTTACGCGAAATACTATAGCGCCTCGCTTATACGGAGTGTCTCGCCTCGACTGAGCCGAGTATCAATCTCGCCTCGCCTACGCAGAGCGAGCTAGTCATTCCGCGCGAAGTCGTTTGTACGCGAAGTGCGTAGTCCGCGCGAAGTATGTAGTTCAGCTCGCGTGGTCTCACTGGCGGGCCATCACTTGTAAACTTAGAGAAACTTGGGCTCACCGGTATGACATGGACCAAGAAATAATTAATATTTACATAGACATTTACTGTCCAGTAAAATATTAATTTAGGCGTAAACAGTAATTTACATCATGATCTCATCCCTATATAAGAGAGAGTTCTCACCTCAATGATATAGAAAACATATTCCCTCATTCTCTTGGTTGTTTCTCTCCTTCCTTAATCTCTTTTACTTGTGTTTTACAACACGTTATCAGCACGAATAGTTCTAACGCTAATGTAGTCTTTATGCAGCATGGAAGAGAGACCGTTGATTAATCGATGGAAGAATCATTCAGCATGGTTCAGAATTTCAATCACAAACATGCTCTCGGATTGGATTAGAAGTTTAGTCCACCAAAATTCTCGGTTCTGACACATAAGATGAATACTCATTGATTCGCTCTGCATCGAGTAAAGTTTTCTACATTCTATTATATTTCATGTTTTTTTTCAAATCTTGATTACATGAAAAACCACCCTAAAGCATGAACCATATGTTGTTTATGTTTCGATTTTGTGATTTCATGCTTATTAACTTTGGTTGCATATTGAAAAATTTGTCTACGATGCATGAGCACCAAATATATTTTATTAGTCTATTTGGTTAATACATATGAACATGAAATGTCATATAAGTTTTCTTATGTTATGAGAATTGGAAAATGAAAATATTGCACCAAAAGGAAAATCACTACGGAGGTCAGTAGCCACCGAAATCAGCCTTCGCAACTGCCTAGTAGTGCAGACAAGGAGGCACATGGATCAGCAAAAAGTATAGTTTTTCATGACATCCAAACTCAAGATCATGCATGCATTCCGGAAGTAGTGCTTGTAACCATTAAGGTTTTACCATTAATTTGGTCAATGATAGCAGACGTCACCTATATTCCATATTCATTATGCCTAAAGCATTTAGTGATAACAAGGAATTAATATTGCTCTTAATGGGGTTTAAATAAAATCCGTTAGTAAATGTTACATCAATGGTATAACGACATTTCAGTGCTAATTATGTTACCTAATTGTAGCTTAATGTGTATATTTTGTCAGTTACAAATTTGAATTGTGTCAAATTCAATATGTCATTTAAGGACATGTAATGCCAGAAGCAGTTACACATTTATAACCTCATAAATTGTGCTTGAAGCATTAGGGTTTAATTACGCGATTATTACATAAATGTTATGCCATAAGCATTTATCCAATTTAATACTTATGTGTAATGCTAGAAGCATTAATGAGATTTGAACTCATTGCCTTTGGTACTTAACCGTTGCATAAATGATATTTATTTAGTAATTTAATTATGTCATATATTAACTGTCGGTTACTAAATTCAAATCGCCTCAGTTTTATTCAATTAGTTCTCAATTATGTTATCGTTTATATCGATAATTAGTATGAGTATGTAATGACACATTAATGCCAGAAACAATTGATGATGCAAATGAGTTAGTTTTGCAAGTAACCGCTACGTTATTGACATTTATTGGTTCAATAATTTTATTGCATATACATTATGTCGATGTGAATTAAATTGTTTCCGTTATAATTTAATTTATTTCGGTTTCATATAATTGTTTTCACATTATGTTTGTATGTTACGATTTAATAACATATATTGCATTGGTTTATATTATATTGGTGAATATTAATGATGTTAAGTCAGAAGCTTAAATCAAGCCTGAATATACACAAATTGAGCCAGAAGCTCGACGCAAGCTGCAAGGCTAGCACAAAAGCTCGCCATGAGTCCATACAATGAATATAATTCTTCTCAAACTAGGCTCATCCAGATGAGTGCGATGTCTAGGCAAGTTCTTTTGAGGCTGTGTACTTAAGTGAGTCTCGCTCCACCACCTCATCATTGCTAACCTGGTCGTATACAATTGGAGTTACCGAAAGGGTTGACTAATAACATTGCATTTCTTGGTAGACCATTCTGAGTCCAGTAGGCCCACTCTCCCTATATGGGGCCTAGAAGCCCATCATACCTCTCAGATTGTGCCCCTTATGCTTGTAAAGTAAGAAGAGGTTTATTTCTTTCACTTTAATTAAAGGCAATTTCTTTGGTCCAGCAGAATCAAACAAAAAGAAAATAATCTAATGACACTGGATTTTCGTACCTAGTCATTATGTATGTTTATAAGACATTCCAAATATTTTCTCATAATGGTTGTTGTTAAATATTCACCATATTTAATGTGTAGTTAATTGCCAGAAGCATTTACACATAATTACGTGACATATTCACTATGCTAAATTAGTAGCGTGGAATTAATATTATCAATTGTTACATGATTATAATTTGAAAATACATGTACCTAATGAACCGGTAGTTCAGAAATGAACCTGTAGTTCATGTATAAATCGAACTTGTAGTTTCGATAATAACCCCCTTAAGAAACTTGAAGTTTCATTCTAAAATTCATCAGACATGATAAAATCGGTAGCTTTTATCATGTTAATTGGTAGTCTCCAGAAGAAACAATTTGAAGTAGACATATTCCTTGCCTGAAGCAAAACATAATTAGAGAATATTGAAATGAAAAGGCTTGTTGCCCTACAATCTAAATCAAAATTGATATGTGTTATCAATATTAAGGAACTGAGTGTTTTCGTCTGGCTGACGAGGCAAAATACCTCTACGTTTCAGAAGAACGTTATCGAAAGGTAAGTTCATTGAAACCAATGCTTAAAACGTTGAAATCACCAGAAAAATGGTGTAATATCTTTGCATAACCTTCGAATGTGCAGCCAAAAGCGTACATTGACTATATTCAAATTTATTAGCTAGAAGCTAAATGATTCGAGCAAATACTAGCTATAGTATTGGTGTTCGATGCACCCATGAAAAACATATGATGCACCGTATCCTCAACTCAATTATCACACGGGCATCCCCCTCAGAATAAGGGTCTTGTCTTTAATGACACATTATATCAAGCTAGCTTGTTAAGGATGTTGAATACTAGACCATCATATGCAAAGACTAGAATGTACACTATCTCTTTATGCACAGAATGCAAGGGAAAATTCATGGACCTATCCAACCACCATACGGACCAGTTAAATATTAATGGTTTTGGTTGATGCATCGACAAAAGTGATCAGATGTCACATCACTGTCCACAAGAAAAAATGTTGCGTTTGCTAAACTCTCACCCATGAAATTTAGGGTACACCACTCGGATTATCTTATAAAGTCTATAAGGCTTGATAATGCCGGAGAGTTTACATCGATGGCTTCCGATGATTATTGCATATCCCTTGGGATCTGTTGAACATATAGTTTCCTATGTTCACACCCAAGATGGTCTCACAGGTAGAACCTTGGTAATGCGCACCAAGCTTCTAGTGTTTGTGTCGGGCTATGCAATCTTGCTTGCAAACATGTCGGTCCTGTTGAGGCCCACTGCTACCCACCTTACTTTGTGTTACAGTTGGTGACTGGGTGCGAACCAGATTTGGGTGTGCAGTTCCCGTGTCAATTGTGCCGCCACAACGTACAAAATCGGGTCCTCAACAAAGGATGGGCATATATGTCGATTATGAACCCTATCCATTATGTGCTCTTTAGAGCCCTTGACAGGAGATCTCTATACCGCTAGATTTGCGGTCGTCACTTTGATGAGACAGTCTTCCGGCCGTTAGGGGAGATAAGAACGTCACCGTTCCTGATGAACGACGTGTAGAATATCTCATCTTGATCCCCAAACCACACATGTGATATTGCAGTGCGAAGAATTCTACTTCCAGTTGAAGTGGAAAGAATTCTAGATCTATGTAGTGTGGCCCATAATATGCTAGACACTTCATTAGATCTAGTTAAAGTGACGAGACCATATATACCTGCTGCAAACCTGCAAGGATAAACGTCCCCGTAGGACGTATCGTCCTATGGGGACGAAGTACGACCATGGCGGCTAACCAGTCATAGTCCTTGCCCTGAAGCGAGGTAGACCATTAGGTTCAAATGATTCTTATCCCTAGAAGAGGGTAAACTTGGCATAAATGAATCTTCTTGCAATCGCAATCTCAAACCAATTCAACTCACGAGATTAATCCGGATTATGGGTTCGTCCTAGAAGAGACGAAGTTGGGGGACGCTCCAACATTTAAACCCACTCCCGAGAATAGAAAATCTCGGTAAATTTAGTGAGATATTGAATCGGAATGAGAGTTCATCGATGATGTGTTTGTATTTGCGGTGGCCACCAAAATTATAATAAGCGATGATGTCAAATCTTGCTTCGTTGATAGATCTCAACAAAAAGATGACTGGCTAAAAAGGAAAGAAACAATTCAGGTCATATTAGATTCCTTAACTTAGAGAAAGGTGTTATGGGCCTGTTGTTGCCACACCTCCTGTCAAGACATACCCCGGATTTCCCCTTGAAATCCAGGATAAACCCTGCGAGACCCACCTCAAGGGAAATTCCACCAAATTATTGGCATAACCTCCCTTGAAAATGGGTAACCCTACCTGAAAGAAAAATCACCACCACCCAAACACTTTTGAAACAATTAAAAACACATCTCTTGGAGCCACCCGCTCCCCCAAATAAACATCCACAACCCCAACAAAAGTAATAATTCAAGATAATTCCATGAATTTAATCTCTCATACAAACAAACCAAATAATTCTTTTTCAACCCTCCTAAATGGAGTCACAAGCTCTTAACACACCTTGACATAAATTCAATTAAAACACCCCATGGTTATCAGAGCAACTACTAGGAAATGAGAATATATACAAATAGGTTAAACTAGTAACCTATGAGAGAAAACTGGATGAGGTGGGAAATATGACTCGTCTCCTATCCTCGCCGAACAGAACTCTGCAGACTGGGCATTTAAAAGGAAAGGCCCAGGGGAGAAGCATTTAAAACGTTAGAGTGAGTGGATAAAAATAAATAATAAAAATACGGACTTAATGATAGAGCATTGAAATCAAAATTTATGTTTTTCCCATATTTTCCATTGAGAAAAATATTTATGCATGTCACTCTCAGAAATCTTTCTGAAAATAATTATAGATAAAAATAATGAACCAATCTCATTGGTTCTCAATAAATCAATAAAAATGGGAAAGATGTTTCACCATAACGATGAGCCTCCCAAGCTATAATAGCGTCCCACACTAAGCGCCTTACTCACCTATGGTGAGTAGCCGCTAATAATAATTAGCTAGCAATAATGAATATATATCAACCCTTTTATGGTGAAGTAAAATAACAAATATTAAGAATGTCACTTCCCCAAAAATAATATAAAATCCATTGAACTCAGTACAGTTCCCAACTGTACCTAGGAATATTGCGTAATAAAATAAATCACCTGACATGTCCCACATGTCAAATAAAATGCTAAAGAGAGTTCCCGAAAAATAAATGGAACTCATTACTCCAAGAAAATATTAAATCTCCAATATGCCTTTGAAAATTAAATAAACTCTAGTGCATGCATGGCATTCAAATTAAAGGTCCACTCACAGTGCTCGGCTATACCATTCGACGACCCGAGGCTTCCTCTAAATGATCCTCCTCACGTCCTGAAAAATAAATAATTATTAAGCCTCCAAACTAGGATAATACTTTAATAAAATTTCTGAAATAAAAGGAAGCATATAATTTCATCTCTCTTGCCCAACTTCTCCACTTTTAATCTAATAAGGCTCACAATACTCCGCACTTTCCAATAGCCAAAAATTAACCTTTTTGAAGTTTAAATCCTGCTAAACCAACTGCCGTATTTCCATTTGAATAACCGCCTAAATCCTTAATCATTGATAAATCCCAAACCTTATCAAAACTCTTCTCATTATAACAACCCGAAAACATGCAAAAACAACCTCTAAACAGCGCCGCCGCCGCCTGCTCCGCCGGCAGCCAAACTCCGGCGATGTCCATTGCCTCTTAAATTTTAACAGAATAATCATCTCATCATACACAACAACTTCCATAACTAGCATTTAGTCCAATTCTAAGGCTAACTAGGGTAATCGAACTAAAACATCTATAAATCCCTAGAACTTCAATTATACATTTCTCATTGACAAGATCGAATTAGACCGATTCTTTTTGAAGAATTACTCACCATGATGAGGGCTACAAGATGAGCCAAAAATCCCGACCTATGGTGGCCGGAGGAGGGAACTCCGGCGAAGGGGCAGTCAGCGTCTCTGGCGGGTTTTCTCCTCTCCGGCGGCGTCACAAGCTCAAACGCTTGCCCAGGAAGAGAGAGGAGGTGGCGGGGGTCCGAACGGGACCGGTCCGGCGGTCTCTGGTGACCGGACTGAGGCTGGGTCTCTGGCGGGTCGGGAGGAGCTCGTGGGAGAAAGAGAGAAGAAAGAGGGAGAGAGAGAGTGTGTGGGTGGGTGTTGGGCTTCTCCACACCTACCCGGTCCAACTTAAACACCCACCAAAAAAAAAAAACCCACTAAATTATACCCCATTTTTACCAACTCAAAATTTACCCTTTTATTTGATAAATTTTTCACGCTAACTCCGATTTTAACGTATAGCATATCTATGAACTCGTATTAACGTCCTCTACAACTTCCTTAAAGAAATTTTTCCAAAATAACTTTCCCACAAAAAGTCAACTCTAAGGTCCTTAACGGTAAACGGTTACTCAACACGGTAAAAGATCAAAGTAATACCAAAAGTAAATGACCGTAATTTAATTTAAGAACCGGGATGTGACACCTCCCCATGTTAAACATGCATATAGAGTTTAATGGGAACTTGTAAGGAAGCGTAATGAGAAAAATGAGATTGTATACAAAACTCTTCTAATGGCGCAAGGATTTTCTCAACACCCCGTGATTGATTACGAGGAGACATATTTTCCCATAATGGTCGTCATAACGTTCCAATACCTTATTAGTTTGGTAGTTTCCGAATAACTGAATAAGCAGCCTATGAATGTGGTAACAACTTATCTCTATGGGGATCTGAATATAGAGATATACATGAAGGTTCCTGAAGGACTTCTGTTACCCAATACAAATAGTTCTAGATCACAGGACTTCTATATACAACCCTTCTCAGCTGCGAACGTCCGCACCAATGGTTTTGGTGCGGATTTTCATTTTTGCACCACTTTTCAATCGAATTTCCTCATCTCCACCGTCTATTATCTAGATAATATTGTGTAGATCATCTCTGCAAAATTTCAATCAATTTGGTAATCGTTAAGGCCCTCAAACTCGAAAAACCAATGGACGGACTGAATTCTGTCAAACATGAACTGTTGATGTTTGTAACAAAAAGACGTCATTTTGAGGGCCTTAACGATTACCAAATTGGCTGAAATTTTGCAGAGATGATCTACACAATATTATCTAGATACTAGACGGTGGAGATGAGGAAATTCGATCGAAAAGTGGTGCAAAAATGAAAATCCGCACCAAAACCATTAGTGCGGACGAGAAGGGCTATATATATATATATATATATATATATATATATATATATATATATATATATATATATATATAGTTAATTCACCAAATCAAATACCATTTGTCCTAATTTTATTACATGTGAATATCGACATATACAAGATATATGCATATGTACCATATCTATATCAGAATGAAAATGATATGAAAGTTTTTTTTTTTTTTCTTTTCTTTTCGCTTCATTTCCTTTCAATGTAGAATATTTGAGGTTAATGGCGGAATGGTTTCTACGCACCAAGGTGCACTTGATGTGCAAGTCCTCAAATCGTTGTATGCGAAGATATAATGAAGACTAGATACTCTAAATTCATTCATTTCATCTTTATTTTTGATCCGATCAAATTAAGCGCCCATAATAAGAGTACCTCTTATTCGATCTTAGGTCCTCACCTCTTGTGTTGGAAACACCTAGGACAATTTTTTTTAGTTTTGATTTTGTTAACAGTGTTAGATTATATGCATGATAATACAACGAGGATTACTGGATCAAAATATTACATATTAGTTGCTCGGTTTACTTGTACCTTGGTGCGTAGAAGAATTTTCGAGTTAATGGTTGATAAGAAAATGTTGCCTACAAAGACAAACATAATCAGATTAATTCAGCATTCCGAAATTTGGTGTTCAACAAAAGTTGCAACACAGAATCTGAGGTCAAGGGTCAAGTAAGCTGTAAAACGATTCGTCCTAACAAAAAGATAAAATCTAGAAATTGATGACATTGATTCATGATTATTAAGTGGCGAAAATTTACCAAACTAAATTAAAGTTCTTAGTGCTGAATGCTGATAAGAGCTTTCGTTACTCTTTTTTTTTTTTTTTTTTTTTTTCAGCTAAAGGAATTCTTCAGCTTCTTGTCATGGGGGTGATCAGATATTTTCCCGATGATGGTTATGGAAAAATAACGGTTTCAAAAAACACATTTATTAAGATATATTGTACCGTACGTCTGAACCAGTTGATGCCCTCTCGTCTTACACATCGAGCTAATTAACCCGTCGTCCCTTCACCTTCTAATGACTTTTACTTAGCTAATGCCATCGTTACTACAAATACCTAGCTAGCGCTATATATTAAGCTTTCCTGCATTAAAAAAAATATTAAGCTTTCCATAATCACCATCATCCCACATTGTAGCATTCATTCTATTACAATACTATCACTAAACAATGGCATTAGCAGCTATTGTTGCATGCTTCATTCTTCTCTCACTTTTGGCAGAGGCTAGCTATGGTGGTTTCACTGTTGACCTTATCCAGCGCGACTCGCCACTCTCCCCCTGGTACGACTCATCCACCACCCATTTCGACCGCTTGCACAACGCCTTCCGCCGCTCCATCTCTCGTGCACATCGTTTCATCAAGCCAAGCACGAATACGATCCAATCCAAAATAGTCCCAAGTGGTGGAGAATACTTGATGAACATCTCCATCGGAACCCCACCGGTTGAGGTTCTCGGAATAGCCGACACCGGCAGCGATCTTATCTGGACACAATGCAAACCATGCAAGCAATGCTTCAACCAAAACCCTTCTCTCTTTGATCCTAAGCGCTCCTCCACCTATCGAACAGTTCCCTGTCAATCCAACTCATGCTCAAATCTTGAAGAAGCCTCTTGTGGTATGCACTTGTTCAAAAAAGAAAAAAAATCCTCTTGTGGTATGTACAGTAACCCTTATATATTGCTTTTATCTCCCTTAATCAAAAGCTTTCCTTGAGGGACGTAGGACGGTCCATATGATTTTATTTATTTGTATGATTTTCATAAGCTGTTATGATTAAAACCAGTCATTTTGCACTGACAAACTTCAAAAAAGTTTTCTTTGAGATTTGCATAGAATTGTATTGCGACCTTTCATACGATAAGAACGTAGGGTTTCCGATTTCATTCATTTTTACTTTATGATTAATTTCTAATTTCCGACTTCATTTGTAGGTGCGGACCGCGGTGACACTTGTGTCTATAGTTATCGTTATGGAGATCGTTCCTTCACTCGGGGGAGTCTAGCTCAGGAGACCTTCACCATTGGCTAGGCTTCTGGTCGGCCGGTTTCTCTTCCGAAAATCATTTTCGGTTGTGGACATGAAAACGGTGGCACATTTGATGAGTCCGGCTCCGGCTTGATCGGTCTTGGCGGTGGCCCTCTTTCTTTCATTTCTCAACTAAACGGAGGGAAATTTTCTTATTGCTTGGTTCCCACGTCAGCTAAATCCTCCATTGCAAGCAAGATAAGTTTTGGCACTGCCGCAATAGTCTCAGGCAAGGGTGCCGTCTCAACTCCTCTAGTATCGAAACAACCTGACACATTCTATTACCTTACACTTGAGGCAATTAGCGTCGGAGAAAAGGAACTATCCTACAAGACCAGCCAATCCACTAAGGCTGTTGCTGCCAGTGAGGGTAACATTATCATCGACTCCGGGACTACGCTGACCTTGCTTCCACCTGGGTTCTACGACGAGGTCGTTTCGGCTTTGGAAGTGGCGATTAATGTAGAGCGTGTTAGTGATCCGAAGGGGGTTCTGAGTCTTTGCTTTACAAGCAAGAGTGATCATGACATTGATGTCCCCGTTATCACGATGCATTTCAGTGGTGCTGATGTGAAGTTGAACGCTTTGAACACATTTGCTAGGGTAGAGGATGATATGGTTTGCTTTACGATGATTCAGTCTGAGGATGTGGCGATCTTCGGAAACTAGGCTCAAATGAATTTCCTGGTGGATTATGACCTCGAGGAAAGGACTGTGTCCTTTAAGCCAGCTGATTGCACCCAGTGATTCTTCAAGCTTCTGATCTTAATAAAATTTTCTGTTGAGGGTAGTAGAATTAACTATTGGATCGGAAAAATCGAAGTGTAACCATTATCTCTATGGTTATTATACATAACTAGCTTTATAGAGGCTTTGCCTTATGATTATGCACAGTCATATGCATATATATAACAGCACTGTTATCACTTCCTTCATAACCAAAAACCTTGTCCACGGGAAAAGTAGCTCATTTGTCAATCAATAGTTAGTTTCCATTTTTTGATCTTGGATAATACCCGAGGGTCAACACATATAGGTTTGGGCAAAAAGTATTACGGAATTGAACTCTAAATTAAAAACAGAACCTTATGGTCACAATCAATAACGCACTTGGGAAGGGGAGGATCTTTCAGTATATGGCATATATCTATACTTACTATGTGAATAACATTAGATGACACATTAATATTGCACTCTATACTTACACGACGGTGTATACCAGAACCTTTAGGTGAGAAGAGAAGTCTTCAAAACACAATGTTATCCTTCTTTCAACAATAAAACTAGTATTGCACCGGATATTAGCATAGTAATAATAATTTTAATATAGATACATGGTAATATCTACATATATATTGTTACTCATTACATGCTACCAAGCACAATATTATCCTTCTTTCAACAATAAAACAAGTCTTGCACCGGATATTAACCTAGTAATAATAATTTTAGTGGATCAAGAATAAAACGAGGATGAGATCAGAGTCGGGGTTCAGATTCGGATTCGGGTTGTGAACTGCATGTTAAAACGGTTTCTGCTCTTCACCGTCCTAATTAAGTTGTCCGAAAGCCTTGGCACCAAAATCTCATCTTTCCAAACAGATCACACACAAAAAAGGAAGAAGAAAGAGAAAATCATTGATCACATCAAATTAACAAGATCAACAAAACCCCAAAAAACCGAAAATTACAGATCATTCGCTTTCACCAAACCCAGAAAAATAAAACTCTCCTATTTTCAGAGATAGTAACAAAAAATACGTTCACTGAAAGTGTGTGTGACCTAATCTTTATCAAAAGACTGTCAATGAATGAATGTCTTCCCATGGTGGAGATGCCAACTTCGATATGACCAAAGCCGCCGATGCCGTCGTCAGCACCAGCGCCACCGCCACCACCACCGTCACCCCTACCGCTACCCCCACCACACCTGATGGCTCCATCAAGAACGAAAAGAAAAAGAAGGTATATATGGTGGTGTTTATCATCATGTTTCTTTTGTTACGAATTATTTTTGTGATTGAATTTTTGTTTTTATAATTTTTGGGGTGAAGTCGATCACATCTAGACTTTTTGGTTCAAAGCGAAATGGGCGTGAAAGCTCAGAATCAGAGGGGGATGGAGAAAGTGGTATATCTCTCTCCCTGTCTCTCTTTCTCTCTCTCTCTCTGTCTCTCCCTCTTTCCATAATATTTTTTTTTCCTAACAGAGTTGGAGAAAAAGATTGGAGAAAGGAAAAAAGCTTTCATTGAGGCAGCCCCGATCATGAGAAAGAGTTTTTCAGGTACGTATCTGATTATGCCTAGGAAATTAATTAGGTTAAAAAATAATTTATTTGTATTAATAAGGAGATTTCAGAAACATACCATGTTATGGAAATTGTTCTTATGCACTTAAAAATATCAATTGGAAAAGTTATTTTGGATTGGATACGAATGATGGAGACATGCCACTTACCATTAATGGAGGGAATTTCCTTATCCTTCATGAATAATTTTGGTAGCTTACCTAATTCCGATGATGTGTTCTGATTATAGTCAATATATTTGTATTTAAGGCATACACATTACTGTAATGGGAACTTGAAAATTTCTAGCTTGATTTGATTCTAAGAAGTTAGACCTTTGCTTGGTAAGAGAAATAACAATGGTGACCTTTTCTTCTCTACTCGCAGAAAGACAATCAAGTCCAGGGATTCAAAGCCTAAACTTATCAAATTTTGAACAACATTCTATGTTGCCATCAACTGAGACTAAAGAATTCAGGTAACGATTCTTGTCATAAGAGAAAGTTTACATATTAAGTTCGGAATGTGGTTTAATTGAATTGAACATAAAAGAACGGGCGTGATTCGGGTGCAGGATATTCGTGGCGACATGGAATGTGGGAGGAAAGTCTCCCAACAATGGCCTCAACCTTGAAGATTTCTTGCAGGTTGAAGGCTCTTCAGATATCTATGTGTTAGGGTATGATTCTTAGTTATTTGTAACGAAGTCATATACACTGAAATTGATTTTGGTTTTCGATATCGAATGTTCACTAACACTGAAATTTTCTTCATTAGATTTCAGGAAATCGTACCTCTAAGTGCTGGAAACGTTCTAGTGATCGAGGACAACGAACCAGCTGCAAAATGGCTAACCCTTATAAGCCAAGCCCTAAATAAACCCCAAAATTCTTGCGCCTTTTGTTCTTCAGATTCTTCGGGTCATGGTTCCACCAAGTCATCACATAACAGTCTCAACTTTTTCCAGAAGCCTTCCCTCAAAGTTATCAGCAAAAGCTTCAAGGCAGACAGTAGAATTCTCAAGTCTTGCAACTGCCCCTTGGAATTTCCATCTCACGAAAGGCGGCGGCTAAGAAAACTCAGTGATCCACTCAATAAACTAGACTCCTCTAATGGTTCTTGTGATGGTAGGGTAGACGAATTTCTTGAAACTGCAGGGTTAGAATCACCGCCTTCCTCAAACGAGATGAGTTACTCTCTTCTAACAAGCAAGAAGATGGTGGGGATTTTCGTATCAGTTTGGGTTCGAAGAGAGTTGGTAAAACACGTTGGCCATCTTAGAGTCTCTACTGTAGGAAGAGGAATAATGGGTTACCTAGGAAACAAGGTAAGTAAAACCTGAGATTCTTGTGTCTTGTACGTTTATGACGAGCTAAATCATTTTACCGATGATGAGTATCAGTAAATGACTAAATGTGGTTCATATAAAGATAATTTAAATAAACCCTTTAAATAACTCTATATTTGAACGATGACTTGATTATTTTTGCAGGGATGCATATCAATAAGCATGACGTTGCACCAAACAAGCTTTTGTTTTGTGTGCAGTCACTTGGCTTCCGGCGAGAAGGAAGGCGATGAGCTGAAGAGGAATGCTGATGTGGTGGAGATCCTTAAGGCCACACAATTCCCCAAGATTTGCAAGAATCCAAATCGTCTTCCTTGCGAAAAAATAGCTGACCACGAGTATGTTTTACCTGTTTTCTGAGTTATTTTTATTTCCCACCATTTTTACTCACTGTCATGGTTCAGTTTGTTACTTATGAATTGTGTTCTTCTGATTAATGAAACTTTTGCAGTCGGGTAATATGGCTTGGAGATTTGAATTATCGTGTGGCTTTGAGCTACGAAGAAACAAGGGTTTTGTTGGAGGACAATGATTGGGATGCACTTCTTGAGAAAGATCAGGTTTGTTCTGTTAATTCACCATCCTAGCTAGATGAATGAGTAATTTCAAATTTAATCATCCAAAATATTAGTAGTTAATTTAAATACGATTCACTTATTACATGATCTGGTTTGATTTATGAATACAGTTGAATATAGAGAGAGAAGCTGGGAGAGTATTTAACGGGTTTCAAGAGGGACAAATCTACTTTGCCCCCACTTACAAGTATTCCCATAATTCAGATTCTTACGCAGGAGAAACTTCCAAGTCGAAGAAGAAACGACGAACCCCTGCATGGTATATATACATACCCTTCTCCCTGAATGAAAGTTCTGTTAACCCCTAGTTTTACATTCAATTTTCTAACAAGATAAGTTCACAGGTGTGATAGGATACTATGGCGCGGTGAAGGTTTTGAACAGTTGTCCTATATTCGGGGTGAATCGAGGTTCTCCGATCACAGACCTGTTTGTGCTGTGTTTTCAGTTGAAGTGAACCTAATTAGGAACAAAGGCAACAGATTCAGAAAGGGTTATTCGTGTGCTGCTCCAAGATTCGAATTTGATGACTGCATGCCTCAAAGACACAGCTTCTATGACTTCTAATAGAAACATCAGATCGTTCACTCAAAGTATTGTACATTGCATTAGGAATACTTACCCACCCTTCTTTTTTGCTTCGTACATTTTTCTGGCTCTTTTGTAGTGAAAGAAGATTTAACAATTGAACAAAATAGGGAACTAGCAACATTCATTCATGTAACCAGTGAAGCTTTTACGGTGTAAGGACTAAGGAGGTAGAAATGTATAATATTTCCACTGACCTCACTAACCTTTACAGAATATTACAATATAGACGACATCACTAATAGAAAGAGTAAATTTTTTCTCAATACGTAAACAAAAGAATTAATCCAGATCTAAAGATCATAAATGTGAGTGGTACAGAAAAGGTTTAGTTTAACATAGCAACAAGAAATTGTGAACAATAGGTTTTGCGATTTGACATTACAAGTTTGCATCGTTATAATCATATCCCAAGTCCCAAATTGAAGTTGGTTCTTGATTCATCTGTGATATCCCTTCCTCTGGATATAGATTTAAATCCATGTTTTCCCTTTGAATCTCAAATGCTGCATCCAAAGCTGAATCTTCCATAACACCTTCCCAATATGCACTTGGACAACCAGACACCACTTCACCAGCTTCGTTTACACTGGCCTTTTGTAGCTCCATATTAATCCAGTCCACCACACTTTCGAATTCTGAATCAATTGGGGAGTGATCATACGGACAACTTGTGTCAACCTGCACTGTTGTATCAGAAACATTCTTTCCATTATGGCTTGCCCTCGATTTCTTATCCACAAAGCCTAAAGCCCATTCACTGTTTGAAGTTTTTGGGAAGACATGTACTGGAGCATCCAATTCAGAGCCATCATCATCATCAAACATACACTTTCTCTTTTCGTTAGCATGTAAGACCATGGTGCCATCGTTTAAAGGGCAGCTAATGATTGGTTTCTTATCATCAGTACTAAGTTGGAGAATTGCTTCTTCTTGGTTAACCACTTTGGACCAAATCGCAGCCTCCTTAGCAGTCATTTTATCCTGCAAGGACTTGGATTGCCTTACTAGCCTTCTAACCCTGTCCATATTAGGAACCATATGGTTAATCACTGCAGCCAAGCACTTACTTTCCAAGCCTTTTTGAGATCATGAGGTTTCCTATAAGGAGGAGGTCCATGCTCTTGAGAAACCCCTTGGTCGCCCCACCATATCTCATTTCCCTTGGGCCACCAAGGTGGAGCCAAACCTTTCTCCAAAGGAAACCGCCTCTGTGGAGGTATGCAGTGTTGCATTACAGCCGAAAGCAGCGACCCCAGGGTCGTGTCTTGCAGTCATGAAGGAGATGGACATAAGAGTTGTCTTGATCCAGCCCACTAGAACATGCTTGTTCCAAAAGCACTTCTGGTAGATACTTGGAAATTGCAAGTGGAGCGTTCTGGTCGAACCGGACGTTGTCTTTCCACCACTCTCGTAAGCTATCCGACGATCCTGTCACCGGCTTCCCCTTCTTCTGAACGATCCCATAGACGAAGCCTCGTGCTTCGCAAACTTCCATGATCTTCACCATGTATTTGAGTATGGAATCTTGAGCTCTAGCCATCTTCTTCCGGCGAGACGCCTCTTCTTTCGCCAAAGACACGGGTTCTTCACTCTTTCGTATTTCCTTATACTTCTTGAGCTCTTGAGCTCCTCGTAGCTGATATCTTCAGCTTCTTCATCCTCCAAACTTAGATGATCAACTTCTTCAACGATCTCTACCATGACTAATTGATTCAGTTATTACTTGTGTGAATAGCTATGTCCTCTATAGCATCCCCTGCCATTCCCCAAGTAAATATTAATACCCGAAACCGAATCCAGTGGCGGTGGGAGAACATAAATGTGAAGTCGGCGGAGGAAAGATGACAATTCATTAGGTTAAGTGAAGATTTGGAAGATTCTGAGGATTTCCAGGAATTACTAATGATTCAGTAGGAATTACTATATATGGGTGCTAGCTACCTAGGTTGCTAAATTTGTTGCATGCATGTGAGACACATGGGTGTACTTGGTGCTTGCAAACAACTCATTCTTTCCAATATTGACTAAATAATTGTTCCCGATCGATGAAGTATATTGATGTGGAAGAGAATCAAGAGATGAACACTACTACGAATCCGAATCCTAGCAATGGCAACACTAGTATTGCCACGAAAAGAATATATTGTGATCATGAGATGATACCTGCTCTAATTGAACACAAAATTCTACACATCTCCCACATTCAAACAATTAAATGTGACTGAGAATTTTTTTATATTTATTTATATCTGATGATATTATTATTGGGTCCACTTTTAATATAGATTGTGTTTTTAATATATTTGCAAGTCGGTAATTGATAGGAAAACAAGATTAATTAAACAAATATTAACTTTTTTTTTGTTTACTCTTCGATGAAAACCTTCTTCTTTGTTTCACAGCATCAACGATCTTATCCTCCCAACTCTCTCTCTCAAAAGTCTCCCCTCTCTTCGACCAAGAAAAAAGTCTTTTCTCTCAACACTCAAAACTCCAAGTCTCTCTCTCTCTCTATCTCTCTCTCTCTCTGCCTGCCTTGATATTCATGTTTTTCTACTGTGATTTCTGATGCGATTATGTTTTTCCTCTCTCTCTCTCTCTGCCTTGATATTCATGTTTTTCTATTGTGACTTCTGATGCAATTGTGTTTTTCTTTGCAGAAAGGGATTGAAGAGATTAGATCTGAAGTTTTGGAGATCTAGAGGCTGCCCCAATCACTCTGTGATTGAAAGAACCTACAACTTGTTCATCTTGCTTCAACCCAAGACCATGGATAAGATTGAGCAACAACGTACACATGTACTATTTGTATCTATTAATCTTAATTTCAATTTTTGTTATGGCTTTATTTGATGAAGACTAATTGATTGAATTTTCTATGGATCTATGCATGTCATCTTTATTCCCAGATCCCCAATACCACCGCTAGACTTTTCCACCGACTGTCGTTGCCTGAAATTATTTATGATCTATCAGCTCGTGCCAAATCTAAGCCTCCAAGAGGCTTTACTGGACTGAAAAGAAAATCGTGACCTGCCGGTAATTAACAGCAGTGTAAAGCCCAACAATTTGTGGGACTCGGATTTCAACACAAAGTTTAGGGATTTTAGGCTGGCAGAGATTGGAAACAGAGGGTGAGTTGGATCGGGGAGATCATGTGGTGGTGGAAGAAGATGATGAAGGAGAGATTGAGAAAGAAGAGTCTTTTTTGTAGATGTGAGCGTTTGGGAAGAGGAGAGCCGGAGTATGAGTGCGGTGAGTAGTGAGTAGTGGAATGTAACGGCCGGTCTCCGGATTATTGTACTGTTCCGATTTCAAATTATGAAATCCGATCATCGGCTGGACTGGATAGTGGATACTTGACCATCAATAAAATCTATTAAAATATTAATTATCACTCATAATTGTATTTGGTGGTTTCGGTGGTTCCCACATGTCAGAGCAAGCCACACACACAATTAAATGTGTCAATGAAGGTCATTGCAACGGCTCTGTTGCCCACGGACCAGGAAAATGTTGTTGCAGTGTTGCAAAGGCTACTAGACACATATATGTGGCTTTGAGGCTATTTTGCCACACATAACAAGTGTTGCTGTTGATCATAATTGTAGTAGTGGAAAGATCTAGATCAAACTAACAAGTGCTCGAGGATCGCGGTATCGATGAATGTAAATTAAGAAGATTGCATCATCATATCCAGTCACCGGCCAAAAAGCCTGAAACGAACTTTGATGTGGTCAGTCGATTTCAAACCATACATGCGTAAGAAATTGCTGCGCACACCCAAAAAGTGATGGACTGATGGTGGCGGACTGGCGGGTGTGGGCGGGATGATGCTCCAGCCCTTCATGTCACCTCCACGATCTTCATTTTACACTTCTCATATTTTGAAAAAACACTCCTTATTATACGTGGACGTTTCTTAAATCTTAAGTTTAGGGTTTACTCCAAGACCTTTATTGTTAGGGCTACTCATCGTTAGCATACTAATTCTAAAAGTTAGCCAATTAAATATATTATCACTATATATTATCGAGATCCCATTAGTTCCTTTGCTATATATAAGTTAAAAATGGCGTTCTGCAGACTCCAGGGGCTGAACTCATTGATGATATCAGAGAAAGTATTGCAACTTTGCGGCCGTCATCTTGAGATCTCAATAAATAGGCTGGTGGCAAACTCTAGCAGAGCCAATTCGACAAAAAAACCACTTTCATATTTGGGGTGCATGCATTGTGGCTTTGACGGTCACTTTCATGCACCCCAAATATGAAAGTGTTTTTTTTTTTTGTCGAATTGGCTCTGCTAGAGTTTGCCACTAGCCTATTGATTGAGATCTCAAGATGATGGCCGTTGTAATACCCTAGATTTTTATATTATTTTCCTTGTATTATTTTCATGTTTAATGAAGGATTATTTATGGAAACTTTTTAGTTTGAGCGAAGTTGAAGTTCGGGAGTTTATTTAAGGTGTTTTGACGTTTGAAAGAACAAAAAGTTGACTTTATTTTCCGTAAGTTATCTTCGAAAACTTCCTTCATGAAAGTTGTAGAGCTCGTCAATACGAGTTCGTAGACATGCGGCACGCATGAAACGGACGTCGTATGAAGAAGTTATGGTCAGCGGAAGTTGGTAACTTTTTGGGTTTTTGGGTTAAATAGAAAAGTCTTGGGGGTAGAAACATAATTTCTGAAAACACTTTTTCTGCTCTCTCTCTTCCTCCCCGAGTCGCTATTTTCGCCGGAGAAGAAGTCGGACGTCCGACCACCGTTTTGGCCACCACTGGTCCCGTTAGCTCGGTATCATCCTCACCAACCTAACTGTGCCGACCCGTGACGCTGGCGACCGGCGGACTAGGCGCAACTAGGCCCGACAGCCACTCCCGCAGTGGCCTCTCACCAAACCCTAATCCGGTGACCTCCGACGACGCAGCTAGCCTAGTTAGGCTTGTCTCCTCCGTGCAAAGCTTCCTAGGCAAAAGGGTGGTCTCACCTTGAGCTGTAGCAGCAAGAGTGTCACGCCCCAATTTTCGAAGGATAATTTTCAAAAACTTGGGCATGATAAATCCTAAAAATATCCTCAATACTCTTAACATTAAATCTCAAATACCAAACCCAAATACTGGATAAATGAATGTCAATATAAGCTCAACACGGAGTCAAATATTTCCTATCCATGTTTACATCAAACTTGTAATGTCAATTAAATGAACCGCTCACTTGGAGCTTAATACAACCCGACAATTAATAATAAACAAAAGAGTCCAACTCCTAGGGGGCAGCTCATAAGCTTCTACATCTCAACCATGTTCAGTCCTCATCTGCAAGATCAAACCCCTACATCATGGAATGGTGCACCGGGTTGAAAGAACAAACCCGGTAAGCTTTTGCAAGCCTGTATAAGTAACCTTAAATTTCACATGCACTCTTAACTAACTATAACCAGAACCCTTGCATTTAATTAATCCAGTGAAGGGCACATAAACAATTAATGAAATTAAGGCATATGAAATAATCAGAAAATTACGTTATAACAAACAATTGAAAATATAATAATCTCTGCGCATAACTTAGTTCAGGTGATTACATTGAGACCAAACAAATATAAAAATAGTGATCCATGCATGAAACTTAGATCAGGAGATCACTAGAAATACTAAGATAAACAATTTAGAATCACAATAATTAAATACGAAACACACCATTAACAAAAGACCATTAGTAATACCAATTGTTTGACTGCAATCTCAACATCAAACCACAACATCTACTCAAGATCATCACATAGATCATCTACACAGATTCATCACACAGATCACCACACAGGTCACCACACAAGTCATCACACAGATTCATCAAACAGATCACCACACAGGTCATCACACAGATCGTCCCCAAACACCGATTACTCTTCTCCAAATAAACTCAAGGTCTTGATCACAAACATTCTCAAATTATGTGTTCTAACAACCCACCGATTCTCAACAAAAGACACACGCTAAAAATCAAGCTCATAGCCATGTATCAATTACGTGTTCTAACAACCCACCAATTCTCAACAAAAGACACGCGCTAAAAAAAATCAAGCCCATAGCCCTGTATCCTCCCCAAATCGTCCGTTGAAATGATCAAAACATTTTACAACAAATGTGAACATGTCAAATAATTTCACCAAGCACAACAACTTCCATGAATATATATAAATATACCACTAACATTTATATAGCTACAATCGGGAAGGGCTCAAGAAAATTAATAAATATTAAAAAAAAAGACCTTTTTACTTACCTGTGAACCGTGGACGATCAAGTTCACATGATTTTAAAACAAAACATTTAACTTTCAAGAGCACAATTCCACAATTTAGAAAATCAACAGAATATGTAAGGAAGTCGGTTCCTACTTGAACCTAAGGAAATGTTACTCACCTTAAACAAAACTCCCGCCGCGTCTTCTCTTAGTAATAGGCGAGATGCAAACACGTAACGTCAACCACCTAGAATAGAATCTCCACTTAGTAACAACAAAAACAACATAATCCGACTCGAACCAAAACTCAAGTCCTAACCTACAAACTTGTCACTCAAGACAAAACTTCTCCCTATACCATGAAAAGGTCGCCTAAACATCCTACACAACCTACAAAACAACTAACCAGGTTTTCTCAAAAATGGAGACCGAACAAAACCTAGCACCGAGGGGTACAAACCACAAATCAACAAGTTCGTATCAACGAGCACTACCTAACCAGCACACCAAACACCAACAACACCACCAAACGCTCCGCCACGCGCCACCACAGGCAACGGCGAGTGGCCCCACGCGTCACCCTTCCAACCTTAGATTCTGAACAAACCCCTAACATCAAACTTGTAGAATGAAGAGAGAGAAGCATCTTTTATACCTGAGGTAACCGTCAATTCGGTCGGAGCACGCCGGAAAACTCGCCGGAACTTTGGAATACACCACTGCAACTCTACACCGTCAGTTGAGCTTCAAGGCCACCGCAAGTCGAACCAGGACGCCAAGGAGCTTCTATCCCGACCGGTTGCAGGCCACGTCGCCGCCGCCGGAGGTGAGAATTCCGGTCGGGTTGCAAACCGAGTCGTCACCCTCACTGTGGCTCTTGATTAGTGCCGATTCACCCGAGTTGTCATCACTCACCAACACAGGAAGGATTGCACCGAGGAGAGGAAGATTTTCCGACCGGTGCCGTCATCTGGGTCGGCCGGAGTCGGCTGGAGGACTTTGATACCGAAGGTATTGCGAGAGAGAGAAGGAAGAGAGAAGGAAAAATGGGTTCTGGAGAAAATGGAACCCTAAACTTCAATTTAACCAAAAATTTCTCACAAAGCCATGAACTTCCACTGACCATAACTTTCTCATACAAAGTCCGTTTTTCACGTGCCACATGTCTACGAACTCGTATCGTCGTGCTCTACAACTTTCATAAAGGAAGTTTCTCAAGAAACACAACGAATAAAAAGTCAACTCTATGACCGTTAAAGAAAGTAAAACCGTTTCGGTAATATGTGCGTCCGAACACTTCCGCTCTTCCTTCGAACCTCAAAACCACACTAACATCTAACTCAAAAATTCCCAAATAAAATTAGAAATAATATCTAATTTCCGGGGTATTACAAAGAGGCAGGTGGAGCTGAGTTGGCCGGAAGTTGTTTTTCCAGTGACGGCTGTAGGCAATGAGAGGTAGGCTGTGAAGCTCTCTTCCATTCTAAGTATGATTTTGCTAGTCATACAACTAGATTTTGAGTGTTTGGAAGCTTGATTTTCAGTTTGAGGCTCAAGCTTTGTGGGGGTTGTTTGGGGCAGTTCGGGGCAGTTCAAGGCCGAACCAAACTTAATCTCAGGTACAAAAAGTGTTCCTTATGTTGTGACCGTCAAGTTAGATGTTGTGAGTTTCCGCAAATTTTGAAGTTAGTGGAGGCGCATGGGGCTCACTCGCCGCCGCCTGTGGCGGCGCGTGGGAGCACTTCCGGGCAAGGTAAAGGCCTTGTTTTCTGTGTTAGCTAGTCCTTGTTGATGTTAGTGTGTTGTTGGTGTGTAAAGAATGAGTGTTGATTAGGTTTTTTGCATTGTAGGTGCTAAGTTGGTTCTTGGTGTTCATTAGGTCGGAAACTTAGAAAGTTTGATTCTTGGAGGTAGTAGTGGTTGTTGTTGAGTGTCCGATGACCTTGGGAGGTCTTGGAGGAAGGATTGCCCATCTTTGGGCAACCTTTAGGTTAAGGGTACTTTAATCCTTGTTGAGAATTTTCTAAGGTGTTAATTGTGTATTCTTAGGTGGTTTGTGAGGTTGTGGTTAGCTTGGCTCTTGTGTGGTTGTGAAGACGCAACAGGAGTATTTAGGTGATTAAATCTCACCAAGGTTCACTTTTGAACCAAGTTTAATTATGGTCATTTGAGTAGGATAATGATTATGATGTGATTTTAATGTTCTGCTATTATTGGTTTTAAAATATATGAGCTTGATCGACAACGGCTCATAGGTAAGATAAAACAAGTTTTCCTTATGTGTATTTGAAAGTGCGTATGATCATAAGGTATTGAATTGTGATAAGCTATTCTTGTGGAATAATTTATATTTGTTCATATAATTATATCCTTGTGAAGGATATAATCTTATGATGCGGATCTTGTGTTGTTGATAATAATGCTGTGATATTTTGATTGTTGGATAAATAGCCAAACCGGGATCCAAGCATGTTATCAGGTGATTGGTCACGGTTCAGATGCTATTTACCATTTTGAGTTTGATATTGGACAGTCAAACCGGGTTCCAAGCCTTTGGCCGGGTGATTGGTTGCGGTTAGGAATTACAGCTCTAGTCCGTCTGTCGGTGTAGGTCATGGGAGATACTTGATGGTATCTGGGACCCATGGGTACACATATTGTTGTTGTAGGTCATGAGGGGTATTTATTAAATATATGGGACTCATTGGTACATTTGTTGTTAATGTGTGGTTTTAATTATTGATCAACTTTCACTTGTGGTATGTTGGATGTGTTAAATATGGAGTTATTTTTTAGTTTACTCATACGGGCTTTTTAGCTTACCGGGTTTGTTATTCTACAATCCCGGTGCACCAATTCTTGGTATAAGGGTTAGACATGCAGGTGAGGATCAGCAGGGTTGAGGCGGAGGCGTAGTGGCAGGGCTCTCCCTATTTTTGTCAGAATCTGTATAGTTCTAGAATTTGAGTAGACAGTTTTAAAAATCATGAGATTGTTCTCATGTTCTTGTTTTTCACGTTATGTAAATAAGGAAGTGTAATCTTAATTCAGTGATAGATTTTGTGGAAATTTCTATTCTGTAATTGAGTTTTTGTTGTTGTTGTTGTTGTTGTCGTTGTTGTTGTTGTTGAAACAGGTTGGGATGTTAATATTTTAAGTTATATCATGCCAAAATTTTGAAAATTTCATTCGAAAATTGGGGTGTGACAGCCGCAATGACCTCTGTTCAGGCTGAAGCCGTTGTAAGGTTGGTTGATGGTGTGAAAGCAATCCATAATTCTTTCTTTTAACCTCTGTGGTTGGTGCCCCTTTTGTCGCTTTCGGCGGCAATCTCCAACATATGGGGTTTGAAGGAAAAGATTCTGGTTCGATAAGAGGAGGACAATGTGCTTCTCTAGCTTCCAATTCAAGGATTTGTAGGTTAGAAACTGTGTTATGTCCAATGGTCCGTGGTTCTACAATAACTCCATGTTAATGGCGGCCTATGATGGAGTCTCTTCTCTTAATTTGATCTCGCTGCATCTCCTGGAGGTGTGGGTGGCCGTGACTGGGTTGAGTATTATGACAAACGAAAAATCTCTCACCTAAATTAATTGCTCGAACACTAGGGGAGTTCGTTTGTGTCGATCTGGTGGTTGTGCAGGCAAAGAGGTGACCCAGAGAGTCCGAGTAAGACTGGATATCCGTCGGCGTTGTTTGAGGTGGTGGAGGTTCCAGTTTTCATTAAAGCTGTTGTTGGTGTTGGACCTCTAGTATGACATATGCATGCCATGGCTTGTGCATGGCTTGCGATTTGTTTGGCCATGGTGATGGTGGTTGCGACCGGAAGGTGGAGATGTAGTTGAAGGCGTGGCTAATGTTGGGTCCAAAAACGGAGGTCTCATTGTTGACTTTAGTGCCCACAAGGTCTGGTCTGATTTGGAGGCGGAGACTGCCTTTGTGTCGAAGGAGAAGTCCACTACCTATTGGTGAGGTCGGAGACGGCTCGCCTGCCGGAGTGTCGATGGATGGGATCAGGACGACGTCGACAGTTAGGAAGTAGGTCGTGACGGAGTCTAGGCAGCAAGTCGGGATGGAGGCAGAAGGTGGTTTGAAAAAGGCGTGAAAATGAAACCCTCTGAACTTAGGCCTTATTTGGTTCGCGGAAGGAAAAATAGTTTCTTCATCTTTCCCATAGGAAGGGAAAGTGAACGGGAATGATATTTTGTATGAACTTTTCGCTGATGTTTGGTAATACAAGGAAAGTCATCGGGAAAGTTGATGATTATAATAATAAAATATTAGGTTGTGAGTAATAAATGCATGAAAAGAAGGAATGAAAGTGGTTCCTTTGGATTTTGGAATGAACCACTTTCCCCCACAGTTTCCTTTCAATCAGGATAGTGTTTCATTTCCTTTTGTTTCCCCAAACGCAGGAAATGAACAACTTTTTTGTCCTGATGTCTACTTTCCGTGAAACAAACGAGGCATTAGGATATCCTGCATGCCTGGGCTGCGATTGCACATGGACTATGATTTGGGCCTAGATGTGGCGGAAAGGATTGGGTTTCTTGGGCTTGCAACTGGGCCTAAAGTTGGGTTTACTGCTGAAACAAGGGTCTTTCCGTTGCATCTTGGCAAGCTTGTTGAGGTCCCAGGTGAAAGATTTGTTGGGTAGGTGACTTATAAGAGGAAGGTTCACCTGATTGGAAGCAAGAACATACGCAAATCACATGTTCCAACAAAGGGGGGGGGGGGGGGGGGGGGTGGGAGAGGTAGGTATCGGTAAGGAGTAAGGACAAGAGTCACTTAGACTTTCTATTTTTTCCTACACATTTGATTGATAACCTTTTTTGTTCACTCTCAGTTCTACTTAATTAGTTGTATACCAATTGGGGTCAATAGTGACTGGTATTACCGTTACATGGGTGTTATGGAGGTTCGACAATAACAATTGAAAATCATTTGGTAGCAAGTATATTTGCATGCATTTGGGTTCTCTGTCATTTTGTTATTGACTTATTGTTTGTTGCCAACTCAACCAGTGTGGTTGTAAGTAGACATTTTTATGTAAGTGTCTTTTGGCCATAAATAAATTAATGAAATTATATATTTTCTATAAAAAAAATGCAACCCCCACCCCCCACGGAAATATTGAAACAATTTCTTGACTACATGCACATCATGGCGGCTCACCACTTCTAAATTTAGGCATTCTTTTTGGTCGAGAGACAATAGTTGTAAGAAAATGGCACATAAACCCAGCAATGAAAATGAATAAATTAGACATTCTAGTTATGAAGTATAAAGAGACATCGAGTATTAAATCTTTTTAACTTTTTTTCTTAACATGTGATGATGAATATACAATTGCTTCATATATGCAAAGAAAAGTTTTTTTAATGATGTAAACATTTTTTTAATAAAGGCTGATGTTGCTGCCCTCGAGCGATAATTAATGAAACTATCGAATGCAAGGGAGGACATTTAGCCTAAACCTCTTATTACAAACACATGAAAAAATATCACTAGTCTCTACAAACATGTACTCAACTACACACCAACTAGCAAAAGAGTGCTCTATTGGCTACTCTATTTGCTTTGATATAACGGTGACATAACAGAAAGTTAACTCGACTACTGAAGCATGATTACCACAAGCACAACTCTCGTACTATGTTGCCGCCGGAGGATAAATCCAATTTTTGTTGGTATTAAGTTGTTTTAACTATTGGTATATAATGACAAGGTAAATACATCATTCAAAGTTTCATATAATTTTTTTTCAAACAAAGGAATGAGTTAAGTTTCGATCACATTAAACGACGTCACTCCTTCAAGATAGGGCCGGGATTGGGTATCCCATAATACAATATGCGGCCCAATTGGGTGCAAACAGCCAACAACCTAAATATAATGCAATCATGTCATTCACTAGCAAAAAAAAAAAAAGAACCTGATACTAATAGTTAACCGCCGAGTGTAGTTAACATTATTAAAAGCACTAAAATATAGAAAAATAAAACTTCTCTGACTTTATTCATCAAATATCTAGAGCTCTTGTACCAAATATCTTAACGCCTAAGATCCACTGGTGTACGCCGCAATGATTCAATATAAATCAATAGTTCCAATCAACAATCATAACAAGGTTGGGGAACAGTCGCATACCATAAAGGAATAGTCTCTTATCCCTCTTAGGGTGTACCTATACTCTCTGCATGAGGTGAAGGCTTAGGCCGGTTTGTTCAGATGTCCACGAGGGCGTCCTTTTTTCTTGAGCACTTTCTCTACCGTAAACACGAGAACCTCCACCAGACCATCCTCAAAAGACCTAACATCTATGCAAAGTCGCTTACCACTCACCTCCCGATCATCTTCCCGAAAGATGTACCCCACTATCCCAAAACCTCAAATGTGTCCTAAGAGATAAACCCAGTTTTTTCGGCAACCAACAGCTTTGAGGAGCCCAGTCGACCCAGTCATAGCAGCCTTAGTCTTTGGAGTCGAACCCTTCACAGGCCCAGCAAACTGAGTCAAACCCTCCTCAGGCGCAAACTCTCTTGGCCCGATCAAACCAGCGTTAAAAGCATTAGCATTTCTTGCCGAAAAAGGCAGAAACCCTAGCGCCATCAATGTAGTTGGTTCCAGTCGAACCTCTAGTGCTTCCCATATTCCAAATTCCGGCGGGTGGACAAAATGTGTCTCTTTAGCCCCCGCGACCCAACCACCACCACCTCTGGTGGCTCCAACAACCTCTCACACTCTCGGCTCTCATAGCCAAATTGAACAAACCACCATCCGGACAAATACCATGACATTTTTTGTACCGAATTTCTAGCAACACTTTGACTACCGACGAAAACTCGTACAATCTCTTGGCCCAAATTCGCCAGCGGACATCATGGATGATGGGAACCTTTATTTTGAACTAGTTATGTGCGTTGCACCGTCGTAGGGTCGACGTGATCGAAAGTGACCAAAGAGGGTGAGTGCTCGCTCATTCCGCATGGCCATCCTCAGACCCTTAACAGCCACCCAAACAGCCATCTGATGGAGGTCCACTGCTTCCAAGGGGCTGACGACGTCATAGGGTGCTATCATTATCATCGAGTCATTGAAATACCACGACCCATCATTCATAACGTGATTCTTAACAGCCTCATCCTTGAAATGGAAAATAAATGTTCTAGCCTTCTCTTCCAGGATCAAGATCCGCTCCTTTATCCCCTATATATTGGAGAGTGTCACCGTGAGCGACGAAACCACAATGGGTCTCTTTGGAGAAAGAAAATGCCCGCACAGGTAAAAGCCTAACAGGCTCGATCGCACACTTCATGTAACATCTCAAAAATTTGGTTTTCTATTTTTAAAAGAAAAGTATTTTTCGAGCTATTTTTATTTCAATTTCTATTATTCTTAGTAGTTTACGAAAATTATTCAAATTTTTGGTTTGTCAAAATTTATCTTTCGAACCTATAGGATTAAACTAGACGTCGTTACAAGTTCGTAGGATTTTACTTAAACGATGTCGGACATCGAAACTATTTTTAATGATTTTTGAAAGTTTGATATTATCCAAAAATTATTTAAAAATAGAAAATCAAAGGCGGTTGAATTTGGGCCGTTGATCTTTAGACCGTTTAATCTCAGCCATTGATTTGAAAATATATATCATAGTGGATTAGTTTGACCCAGACCGACCATGACGTCGCCCCGAGCTACGACAGAGCTCGGCGTCTCCCTCTGTCGTCCGGCCGCCTCCCACATGGCTGGTGTCTACAGCTTCGTCTCGTCCTCCCCGACGTCGCTGTGGTATTGGATTTCTATGGAAAGCTGAGGAGAGAGAGAATCGAATGAGAGAAACTTTTAGGGTTTTCCGACGAGTTTCCCATTCCGGCCACGATGGCCAGAAAGAAGTTGAGACGAAGCTACCAGCACCAACCTTTTCGGCCATGATGGCCAGAAAGGTTGGTGCTGGTAGCTTCGTCTCAACTTCTTGAACATCTCTGTGGTCTCAATTTCTTTAGAGGAGCCTCCATGAGTGAGAATCGATAGGGTGAAGCTCAAGGAGTTTTCCGGCGTTGTTCTTCATTTTCCGGCGAGCTTCGAATTCGGTTCAGGTATCAAAGTTGCTCTATTCTTTAAGCTTTATCTCTCTGTATACTTGAATTTGAGATTGACTGAGGTTTGGAGAAAGTGCGGTTTTGGGCAGAGGTGGTGGCTGCTGTGCACAACGGGTCGACGGCGGCGGTGGTGATTGTTTTTGTAGTTTCTAGCTTTCAAATTAGTATATGGAATGATTTGAGATTCTTGATTTTGATATTAGTGGAGTTATGAAGAATTTGAGATTTTGGGCAGTTTGTGTAGCTACACGGCTGATCAATGGCGGTGGTAGTGTTATGGTGTTTGTGTGAAATTGCAGGATCATGATTTGGTGTTGATAATGATTGAATGTCAGAATGGGAGAGAAGAGGATGATTGGAAGGTTCATTGTAGTTTGGGTTTAGAAGAGTTAGTTAATGTTGGTTTCATAATTTAAATATTAGACTTTGACGTGCTTCAGGTTTACTGTGAGTAGTGGTTTTGTGCTTTGATCAGTCTATTTGATCTTGACAGAATCATTAGTTACTGTTAAACTTGAATCCAAGAGATTGAACTATATGTTATGTTGATATGAGAGCTCATCAAAATGCAGTGTTTAGTTCATGTAGTAGAGTTGTCGAAATGCAGCATTGATGCTATGACGTTTTTGGAATGTTGGTTAGGCATTTGGAAGTTGATTGAAACTTGAGTTGGAAGGAAATGTTTATAATTGTGAGATTGGACGTAGGATTTGGTCGATAAAGATTCTGGGTGTCCAGAGTAATTTCATAAGTGTAGATTAAATTCAATTTAAAGTTGGAGTGGTGTTTGGAGTGCAATTGAGATATAAGTCATATAACGACATTATCGACTCTAATGGTACGTGTAAAGAATTTGGTGGAGACGTACTTTGGGTGTCCTTAGCAAATTCGAGGACTCGATCGCTTTGACTTTACGTGATTCGTCTACTTTCTCGAATAAGAGTTTGATATGAGGATTGGAGGCACGTTGCAGTTCCAGAAGCAGAAGAATAAAGATTTCAGAAGCAAGTCGCCGAGTTACTGGTTTTAGCTAAAGTCGGAAGTAACGCTTTGGATTCCAGGTAGAGTCTTTCTCGGGGAACCTTTATTTAAAATTGATAATTAGATTATAATTGAAATCGTTGATTTGTGTGTCATTAAGTGATTAACTCTTGGATGTTACTGTTTTTCATAAAAACATGTGTAATCATTGAATTGTATGATTGTTGTTATCGTTTTCCATAAAAACATGTGTTTGATATTGAAATGCAAGTATTGATATTCATTAGCATATATATTGCATTATGAGGAATTATGAGATAAGTGAGATTGGTGATTTTGGAGATGTGAATGAGATTGATAAAATAGATACATTTTGTGTAGTTGAGTTTCCTCATGGGTTGTCCAAGATCCAAGGTAGTCGACACGTGCACAAATTCAGGGAAAGTATGCCCTTTCGATGACGGACATCGATAAAACGATCTTATCAGGTTTCGGGTTTGGAGACCATGAGTATAACAAGATGACTAACAAAAAAGGTATATGAGGTGAAATATTATTGATTGTTAGATCATATATTCGAGACATTTGAGTCACCCCCGATTGGTAAAATACATGGTATGAGACGTATATGCTCACTTATCTTTGATGTATGGACTGATTAGCCCACTTGTCTTTGATGTATGGACTGATTAGCCAATAATTGAGGAAGACATTCATTAGCATACATGCATCGAATTGTCGTTTTATTTATAAAGTATTGGTTGAGAACTCGATTGTGTTACATAGTTAAGTATAACCCAAAAAGGTTTGGCCTACTGAGTGTAAGCTCACCCCTATAGATTCTTGTTCGGGTACTACGAGACACGTATTTCGAGAAGTCTAACTGTGAAGTTTAGCTGATGTGTACAAGAGTATAAAAGAGTTACGAAAGATTAGAAGTGAGATAGACCACAAGACCAGTTTTATCTTTGTAATTGTTTTGTTATTACAATTTGTTTAGTTTTAAACAATTTTTGAAAAAATATTTGAATTTGTACAAGTTTCTTTTACTTTTCCCGCTCATGCCTCAGATTCGGTATTAAGTGCTTGGAAACCACCGACATCGGGTTTGGGGTGTGACATTTCCACAACAACAATCTTCACGACGCCGCCGCCATCTCAGTCATTTTCTCGGCTAAGAAAACCCTAGCAGAGAAGAGAGAAAAGGACGACTTTGATTATGCCTTTTTGTTTCATTCATAAAACTAATACATGTCTTCAAAGTTCCAAATAATTAGTTGCACGGTACATTAATATACGAGTAACACCATTTGTTTCATGAAGTATATATTGACACTAAGATGAATAAAAGAAGTCAAATATAACTTATAATCGTCGATAATACGCCCAATCTTGAAAATATATGTCATCCTAATCTTATGTCATTGCTGAAAAATCTAAGCAAAACCAAACAGAAAAGATAGAGAAAAGAAGGACGATGAAGGAAAATCAAAAGGTAGATTACCCAAACCACATGAAAATCGCATCAATAATGCCACCTGTTTGCTTTCTCCCTTTATCTTTACCCTAAAGAACCTATAGTGAATTGTATTCATGGGGATGGCTACCAAAAAGTAGATGAAGATAAATATGAATTAAAATGTATACAAATGGAAATTTCTACCAAACCAGCCTAAAGAAGAAAAAGAACCTCCATTGTGTTCTGTCCCATATTTACAACCCAGTCACAAATGACCACTGCAATCCATATTTCCATGCCCTTATTTATGACATTTTTGCCTTTTATCATATACCAATTGTAGTCGGTTGTGCATAAAACGACCTCCCAAGCCCGTAAACCAGCAAGCACCAGCACCCCACGGTCAAGACAGCCGAGCCCACCTTGGTGTTTCTGTCCTTGTGCATGGGCCGGGCCCGACCTCTTTGGCGGCATTGGGCCGGGAGCGGCTCCAGAAGGCATAAGAGAGCTGAGCATTCGAAGTAATAGCAGAGACAATTGTCCCACATCGGTTTCCAAGTAGAGGAAGAACCCACCCTGGGCCATAAATATGGCCCAGCCACCAGCTTGTCAGGTATCATTAACTACCCTCATCAAATATTCTCACCAAGATACTGACTAAAGCTTCGGAGGAGGAAAGACCGGAATATCCCGGTCCCCTTTGTTGTTGCAGGTCCCCAGAGGAGAATAACCCACCATCAGCTTCTGCAAGCCCCATCCGCGATTGTGCAGAAACACCAATATTAGTGGAGGGTGATTTTGAAACAGATTTTTCAGCTTTGAGGCACCTAAAGGCTAAAGTACCCATTCCAGTACAGGCATACAGCTATTCCTTTTGACTCTTCTGATAAATAACCAGTACATTCATAATTGGTATTTGCTTAACACCACTAATAAACTAAGATACAGTTAATAAAGAAATGATTAGCTACATAGTCTTACTTAGATTACTAGGTCTCTCCGCCTCAACAAAACATGCATTCCTCTGTCGAAAAGATTTGTTGCCCATGAAAGATTGTCACCCCCCTTTTATTAGTTTATGGAATCCCATACAGCACAAAGTTGAATACTATATGAAACTTGCATATACTGGAAGATTGAACCAGAGGTT
Organism: Fragaria iinumae; assembly: GCA_009720345.1. NCBI lineage: Eukaryota > Viridiplantae > Streptophyta > Magnoliopsida > Rosales > Rosaceae > Fragaria > Fragaria iinumae. Next base: position 13,583,290 of record CM019117.1, on the reverse strand, counting down.
TAGACATAAAAAATATAAGAAATAAGAAATTGAAAAAGAAGAGAAAAGAATATTCAGCCTCTCGATCCAGGTTCCCTTCTCCTTTTCAATGCATAAGGTTCAACTGTTGGAGTACCGGAGTGGTGCCACCACTGTCTTAGTCCCACCTCCACTGCAGATTGGGTACTAATATTGCAGAGCATTTCACAACCCACCTGAAAATTTCCAAAACAGTCCACATTTACTGATTTCCCTTTTAACATTCACAGATGAAGAAAAAAGGTCATCCAATAATGTTAAACTAGGAAAATGTGGTGGGTTGAAAATAATGAAGTTTAAAATGTGGTCTTTGATTTGAGACTCGAAACATTTACCCCATAGTGAAGGTTAAAAGGCAATCCAGAGGTCTATTCCTCAAATTTGACTTTGATAATGTATATCTAAATTTGAATCATAATGTGGATATTTTGAAAAAATCGTGAAAAAAAAGACAACATTAACAATTTTGGTGTGTCACATCTCACTCATACAGGTGTTTATAAATCTTTAACTATAATTATCTAAGAACTTTCATGTAGTCAACTAACCGACTAACTTATTTTTCGATGACGAAAACTACTAAACATGTAGATACTGTGTCGAACATGCTAATGTTGTATTATGTTGTCGATTTTTCTTTTCAAGTCTGACTTTTGCCAAAGCTTGAGCAAACAACTTCACTTTGCCCTTTTATCATGAAGGAAAATGCTTCTACAAAACGATTCTATACAAATTCTCAAGACATTTTTCCAAAAGAATTAACGGAAAAAACAGAGTGGGAGTCCCCATATGAGAAAGTCGACTCATTTCTGTGCAGAAGAAGAAAGAAAGCCTATTTCATGCCCCAGTGGGACAGCTGCATATCAAGGAGCCGTTAGAGCGTCGTCTCTCGTGAAAGAATAGCTCAAGGGCAATTCGGTCGTCCTCTCACCATTTCCAACATGCTGAGCTTCTGACACACCCAACACTTGCCTCCACTTCTATCTCTCTCCCCTCCGGTTTTGGTTAACGCAGCGCTGATGGTGATCTTCAACCTCCTCCGCCGTACTCACAACCAAACCATCTCTCAAATGAGTCAAATCTAATCACCAAAAAAGAAAAAGAAAAACAGAAGCAGGGTCCTCTCAAATTTATTGACATATATATATTTTGGAAAAATATCAGACACGAACTACGAGGCTCCTTTTGCTCTTCTCTTCTCTTGTGCTTTTTTTTTTCACATTGATTGTGGTCATATTTGGCTCCTTTCATCATTTCAACATCAGTTTTGGCCAAAATCTTTGTATCAGAAGAAAAGAAAAAAGGTATCAGCCGCACTGCTTCACATTGATTGCTTTCAAGTTTCAACCTTGCTTATGTTAATGGGTCTTTCCTTTATGACTCTCCAACCACTCGACACTGCTTTGTTCTGCTGCTCTCTCTTTCTTCCATGAAAGCCAGATAGCAACTACTCCTCCCCCTTCTCTGTTTTGCTCTCTGTCTGTGTGAAACCCCATAGTCTCTCAGCTTTGCTCTGTAACCAAGTTTAGCCATTTCTGCCTTCTGGGTCCTCCAAACCAAGCTCTTCCCCATCTGGGTTTTCAGTTTCCTGCAAAACCCATATCCCATTTTGAAGCTGTGCTTCTGTTTTCCTCTGATCACTAATTCAGGGTTTAGGGTTTAAAGAAAGGTTTTTTCTTGGTTTCTTATTCCAGTTGAGCTGGGATTTCAGTTTCCAGTGAAAAATTTGGGTTAGTTTTTTGTTTTACAAAGCAACTGAGGTTATTTTCATGAACTGGGTCCCCAAATTTGTGTTCAAAAATGGGTATTGGAAACTCTAAGACCGAAAAGGACGCAGCTTTGAGTTTTTGTAGAGAGCGCAAGAGGTTCATCAAGCAAGCAATTGATTCAAGGTATGCATTAGCTGCTTCTCATGTCTCTTATACCAACTCACTTCGAACCATTGGCATTGCTCTCCGGCGTTATGCTGAGGCTGAGGTGTTGATAGAGTCTTCTCTGTGCACTTCAGACAAGACCCCATCACATTCCTCCTACCCTTCTCCGTCGCCGTCCCCGAAGATTTCGGGCTCCCCATTGCACAATGAGAGGCCCATTTCGCCTCCGGGGGTGGCGACATTGAGTTACATGAGGTCAGGAGGAGGTGGTGCTGCTGTGACTATGAGGTTCAACCCGGTTAGTAGTAGCTATGTGGATGAGGACATCCCATTGCCGCCACCGCCGCCTGATTCTTCTTGGGATTACTTTGATCCTGTTAATGCTGAAGAGAGTGAGAGCTTTAGGTTTGTGGGGAGTAGTGGAGTGGATGTGAATTGTGATGATATTAAAGGGTGGAGACAGATGAGGAGTGAGGAAGGTAATCATAGTAATGAATTTGATGAAGGAGGTAAGATGTTGGAGAAAGGGAGTGGTGAAGTGAGTGGTGATGTGGTGACTCGAAATGGAAGTGAAGAGCATAATGCCAATAGAGTGAGCTCGGAAGGAGTTGATGGTGAGTCCAGACAGTTAGTGGTGGGACGACGAAATGGCAATGAGGCTTCAAGGAGGGAGAGGAGTGTAGGGGAGAAGGATTTATGTGATGAGAGAGAGGACCCTTCAGAGTTTATTACCCACAGAGCTAAAGACTTTCTTTCAAGCATAAAGGATATTGAGAATCGTTTTTTCAGAGCTTCGGAATCTGGGAGAGAGGTCTCAAGGATGCTTGAGTCAAATAAAATCAGGGTTGGATATTCAGAGGCAAAAGGTAATCCTTGTAAGAATGCAGAGCATAAAGATCTGAATTTGATGCAGAGCTTTAAATTGTTTTGTATCCACGCCAGTAGTAATTTTAGATTTCTTCATTTTTAACTTCTGTTTTGGTTCATGAACCATTATATTCGATTTTGCAGGTAGGTCATCAGGGCTGGCTCTTCTTGGGACGTTCCAGCTTGTTTGTTGCCAGGGAAAGTCTTCACTTGTTTCTAGTGGTGAGTTGTAGCAATTGATTTACTTCACAAGCTATTTGGGATGCAACAGTTCAAAGGAATATCTCATTGATTCACCACTTCTTGGAAGTCAAACTTCTTTTTGTCAAGGCTAGGAGTTTTATGTTTGGTAAAAAGTAGCAGATAAACACAGCGGATCCATTTAATTTTGATTTTTTTGCGTGGAATAGATTGCATAGTCGTTTGATTTACCTATATTATCTTGTTTGTACATACATTCTGCCAAATAAATGAAAGCCTTATTCTGCCTGCATTTTACAGCATTTCTGCAATCTTGACCATAATTTGAGAATTTAATGTTCTTGTAGAACCTGAACATGTTACCAAAGTAATTACTTGGAAGCGAACAACATCTTCGAGATCTTCGTCATCAAGGAATCCCCTTGCCGGAGCATCAAAAGATGATGGTGATGACAGTGGAAGTGATTTTATTGAAGAGTTCGGTATGATTGCAGGAAGTCATTCCTCCACTCTAGATAGACTGTATGCATGGGAAAGAAAGCTATATGATGAAGTGAAGGTACTTTTACCAAAGCTTCTTTATCTGAGTGAATAATGAATTGGCTCCAAAATCTTGTTGAACCTCTTGATGATTATAACCTACTGCCGTATGCTTTAAATGAACTACCATATGACTTGTGTGCTATAATAGATCAGGATTCAGCAAATAACTATGAATATGACATCATGCTAGTCCAAATTAGTTTTGGCGTAATTTATGAAAAGTGTTATTTCAACCTTTCATTCCACATGTTGCAGAACTGTGTTTTGAGTACCTAGTATCTTGTGCTTAAAACTTCAATTCCTTACATACACACCTGACATACATCCTAGTTCAAATTGTGTGTATAGATGAATGAGAGAGAGAGAGAGAGAGAGAGAGAGATTTTTATATCTAGGTCTCTGTTGTTGATCTCTGGCTCTTGCTCTGAATGCTTTTCATGGTGCTTGTGCTCGAATCTCAAACACTTGATAAACCTTAAAGACCAAAAAGAAATGCTGTGCTTTTGGACCACCATGAACATGGTGTTGCCATGCAGATACAGCGAGAATTGAGCTTGATAGGGGATTTAGTTTTTCTTGTTGGTGTATGTCTGAAAATGGAACAAACTAGAGTATTTGATTTTCCTTCTTTTTCACATGAAATTAATCATTTACGACTATGACTATGCCTTCGGAGTGTTTGCTAGTCGCTTTTGCTTCATTTAGTACTACTTCAATTAGTTCTTAGACTTGAAAATATCAAGCTCTGCTTGCTTGAGACCTTCCTGAGTTTTGAAGCTGAATGCTAATCAAGCTAAAATTGTTGCAGCATTACTGGTGGGTTGCTTAGAGATGATTTACTTGTAACTGGGGTGATTGTTTTACTGCTAAACTTGTTTTCATAGATGTTTTTATTTACTGCTGAAATTAGTGTCATTTTCTTTGGACCAACTTTTGCTCGGAAGAAGGTTTTGAAAGTTGAAGGTCGACATGGCATGTCTATTATTGTCTATCTAGGTTATATATATCAAATGTCTGTCATCTTGCAGGTAGTTATTAATTTTGATAAGAGTTATGACTCATCTCATGCATGTTGGGAATGAATTTTACTGCAGACTGTTTAGTATGTATACTGTTTCTTGTTATGGTTTTAATGGTGCCAGATAACCCTCTGTTTTACTGCCAGTAAACTGAATTAAGAATGAGCCTAAGTGATGAGACATGGTCGGGAAATGAGTTAAAATTAAAACACATGAACGGTTCGATCCTTTTCTGATATATTTGAAATGTTTTACAACAGTTAAATTCAGTTGATGCCTCAAGAATGTAATAGTACGGTGGCTCATACTCTCTGCCAACAATTATTGGAATCCTGAAATCTTTTACCTTACCTTTAGTAAATTTGCCGGGCTTATAGCTGTGATAATGAGACACAGTATTCTTTTTGGTCCCAGATAATAAGACATTTTCAGTTCAAGTGTTGCTGAGATCCAATTACCTTCACGAATTTGTATTTGTTGAACAAAACAATGGAAGACTACAATTTTGCATCACTGCTCTTTTCTTATAATCAGCATTGGCTGTGGCAGCTCATAATTAAGCTACTATATTGAGATTTGAGGATTTGAGAATACATCATCCACTTGGGAATGATCTGTAAGTACATTAGTTGGTCTCTAACTGTAGTACTATTACACTAGTGTCTACAACAATGGACGAATGCTAATTTTGACATGTATAACTGAGAGAGAGAGAGAGAGAGAGAGAGAGAGAGAGAGACCTGACACCTGACATCTGACATCATCCTAGTTTCACATTATTGTTGAAGTAACATATGAAGAGGAATATCCTTCCAAACCCTCTTCACATATATTGATGAACTCATGTATATGCATTATGTCCAAATGCATTATCTCTTACTGGTGGAATATAGAGATGAGAGAGAGAGAGAGAGAGAGAGAGAGAGAGAGAGTAGATCAGTTAGTAGAAATTCTTAAACAACTGAGATTATTGAGCAGTTGCTTGAGTTTTAGTCCTTGTATAATAGGACCATGTCATGTGGATGATTGGTAGTAGAAAAAGCTTTATTAATCATATCTTTGTCCTCTTTTTTTCTTTGATGCTGATGCTTGCAGTAATGAATATTCTAAAAAGCTAGCTACGAAGTTTCCTCTTCTAGTGAGTGATTTGCATGTTTTTCCTATTCCATGTTCCCACAAACCAAACTTCGAATCTTTGAGATGCTCCTCATTTTGCTTTAAATGCACGTGGTTTAAATTTTGCTAAAGATCTGTGACCTTTTGGTCATCAAACAATCAATTTCGCAAAAGGATGGACTGGATTGCTGGTAACATTGACTTTTTAATTTTTATAGTTGTGAATTTCCTCTCACGTCTTGGTTCCTCATGTAGGGTAGTGAATCTATCTGGAAGGTGTATGATGTGAAGTGTGATCAACTTAGGAATCAATTTGCAAAGGATTGTGGCAGTCAGATTATTGATAAAACCAGGGCAACTGTAAAAGACCTTCATTCACGAATAAGAGTGGCACTTCATGCTGTTAATTCAATATCGAAGCGGATTGAGAAAATGAGGGATGATGAATTGCTTCCACAACTTCTGGAACTTAATCAGGGGTAAGTATGGTCTTTTTGTTTCCTTAATGCCAGATTGAAAACGATTCCCATGGCCACTTGAAGTCATTTATAGTAAACCATTGAAGTTCATATGAATTGTTTCAAAGCAGTACTAGTAACCAAGAATTCATAAATTGCGTTTCTGTGCAGATTGACCAGGATGTGGAAGGCCATGCTTGAATGCCATCATGCTCAATATATTACCATCTCACTCGCTTATCATTCAAAGAGCTCAACAGTAACTTGCCTAGGAGATGGTCGCAGGCAGATCATGGCTCAACTGTTGGAGGAGATTGAATGCTTTGGACTAAGCTTTGCAAACTGGATCAACAGCCTTACTTCATATGTAGAAGCTCTGAATGGTTGGCTGCAACACTGCATTATGCAACCTCAGGAGCGTTCCAAAGGCAGAAGGGCATTCTCTCCTCGTCGTGCTTTGGCCCCACCTATATTTGTTCTCTTTCGTGATTGGGCAGCTGGGATCAGAGGATTGCCATCTACTGAAGTTACTGATGCAGTCAGAACATTCTTATCAGACCTGCGTCATTTGATGGAACAACAAGCAACCACACAGAAACAACAGAGGGCAGCTGATGCGAACAACGGAGAATCAGAGAACAAAGAAGATGAGGAGAACAAAGATGAAGAGAACTGTGAAGAATCATCTTCTAACCTGAGCTGTATACACGCGAGTTTGACAAAGGTTCTTGATAGACTGACTAAATTTTCTGAGGCATCATTGAAGATGTATGAAGATATCAGACAGAAAAGCGAAGCAGCAAGAAATTCAAACTGCATCAGGCCTATTAGACACTAAGTTCATGTAACTATTATATAAGCATCTCTCTACGTTTGTGATTGGAAACAAAGTGTTTGTAAAGTTGGAGTGTTGCAAACAACGAGGTAAGAAAGCTGCATAGTTTGGGGCAGTGTTAGTTGGATGATTGAGAACTGAACCAAAAGAAAGAGTTTGCCAGCCAAAAGTTATGGGGGTTTTGTTCCTCATTGGATTTATTACTATTTAATCTAGTCTCGAACTGAACCAGAAGTTTCGCGGACTGCATGCATCTAGGTTTTTCAGATATTCTTCCAGTCTGACGGCGCTTGTCGGCGATGCTCTGCCATGCTAATTCGGTCATGTTTGAAGGAGTAAGCTCAAGCTACTATTTATATGACATAAGTAGATGCCCGCCAAAATTTAAACAGAGTATAAATTGAAGTAGATTGTTTGTTAGTTTATTCGCACACCCTTATATATGCTTAATACACAATTACACACCACCTATACTAAATCAGAAACTGACCGAGTGAAAAGAAGATACAGTGATTTCTAACTAGGAAACTACCTTACAATTAAGCATTGTATTAGGAAACATATATTCACATTCCTAACATAGCTGATACTCTGACATCCTTTCCAACTACAGAATATTTTCCTTACACTTCCCCTCAAGTTGGAGAGTAGATATCCTGCACTCCTAACTTGCGAATCATAGGAACAAAAATCTCATTCCCTAAAGCTTTGGCTAATGTGAAGAACTTACAAAGTTTGTAACCACATATCCATCTTGGATTTTATCCCTAATATAATGGCAGTCCATCTCAATATGTCTGGTTCACTCATAGAAAACAAGGTTCGCTGCGATGTGCATCGCTGCCTTGTTATCACAATATAATGAAGCAGGTTCTCGATGCTCTACACCCAGATCCTTAAGTAAGTACCTTAGCCAAGTCAACTCACAACAAGTTGTTGCCATAACACGGTATTCTGCCTCTGCTGATGACAATGATACAGTCTTCTGACGCTTCGATCGCCAAGAAATTAGTGAAGGTCCAAGAAATACACAATAGCCCGAAGTAGATCGTCTAGTAAGTGGACAACCCACCCAATCTGAATCATAAAAAGCTCTCAATCTGAGATCATTATTGGAGGAGAAGAAGATACCTTGACCTGGTGCATTTTTGAGGTAACGCACAACTTTAAGTACTACTTCCATGTGAGCTTTTCTTGGTTGATGCATAAAACGACTCAACACATGGACAACATAAGTAATATATGGCCTTGGTACAGTCAAATAAATCAACCTACCTACCAACCTCCTATAGCGACCTTGATCCTTGAGCAAATCACTCTTGTCAGACAATCTCAATCCTCGCTCCATCGATGTATCAATAGGGGTTATGCCCAACAACCCTGCATCCTCAATAATCTTCAATGCATACTTACGTTGGGAAATAAAAATCCCAGTTGTAGAAGCAGAAACCTCAATGCCGAGAAAATATTTTAAATCACCAAGATCTTTGATATGAAAATGACTATGCAAGAAATCTTTAGTCGCAGCAATGCTTCGCGGATCATTCCCATTAATCAATATATCATCAACATATATTAAGAGGACAGTAAAAAACTTGCCTCGTGTTTTGGTAAACAAGGAGTAGTCTGCCCGAGACTACACATAACTGACAGAGCGAATGACCTCTGAAAACTTAGCGAACCATTGACGAGATGCTTGTTTTAGGCTGTACAATGATTTGTCAAGGTTGTTAACGTGAGTCACAATCCTAGTATATTGGGAAGATGTATATTCTGTAATCAACTAGGATTATGTAAATCTTTCGGTGTAATTAGTTTCCTTCTATGGTTAGAACTGTGCTTGTATATATACCCGACTTGGGGTTTGTTCAATACATCAAAAAATTCCCAACATTTTGTGTTCTGTTTGACTTGGCATCAGAGCCTAAGTCGATCCTGGCTATCTTGGTAATCTGACCCTGTTTGTTTCCGCTGCAAATTTGTTCTAAACCTATCCCAATTTGATCTGTTCGACGTGTCGAAAGAAGCTTTCAATTTCGTCAAATTCTGTCGTACTTGTTCTGTTCCTCTGTCATCAAATCCTCTTTGCAATGGATCTTGCAATCTTTGGTGATCAACCTGAAGTTTCCCGTGAACCTGATTTCTATGGAGTAGGAGGACAAGACCTCATCACAAGTATGTATTCTCAGGAGAAAATAGGTAAAATTGGTATTGCATTAAAAATTTCTGACTTTACTGGTGGTGATACATAGATAATTGATTCTGGTGCGTCTGATCATATGATATTTGATAAGTCCTTTTTTTTAGTCTGTCCCCATCTCCCATACCTGAAGTATCTAATGCAAATGGGGTATCCTTCCCGGTCCTAGGTATAGGGTCAATTCAAGTTACTCCAACAATTGTGTTAAACAAAGTCTTTTATGTTCCTACTCTATCACATCACTTATTGTTTGTTTCTGAATTAATTTCACAAAACAAATGCTCTGTAACCTTTTTTCCTATGTATGTTATCTTTCGAGACCTGTCATCTCAGGCGATAATAGGCAAGGGGGATCTGCGGGGGAGACTGTTTCACTTGGATTGCATGTACAACGGGGAAGTAAGAGCACCGTCACCAACCGTTGCCCTAACATTGAGTTATGATCGAGTAAAAGAAATTTGGTTATGGCCAAATGGGTCATCCATCTTTTGAAGTCATGAAGAAGTCGATGCCATCTTTGTTTTTTGGAATAAAAGAGTCAAGTCTCCATTGTGAAACTTGTGTTTTTGTTAAGAGTCATAAGTCCAGTTATTCTCCTAGTTTTTCTTCTAGTTCTGCACTATTCGAGTTGATTCATTCTAATGTATGAGGGCATTCGAAGAATTTGACATTGACAAGAATGAAATACTTTGTTTTGTTTATTGATGATTTTACAAGATAAACTTGGGTTGTGTTATTGAAAACGAGGGATGCTGTGTTTTCGGCTTTCACCGCTTTTCATAGTCTCATCCGAACTCAGTATGATGCTTATGTGAAAATATTTCGATCTGACAATAGAGGAGAATTTGTTAACCACTTTTTCCGAGACTATTTTCAGCAACATGAAATTGTTCATCAGACTACTTGTCCTCAGACACCATAACAGAATGGGGTATCTGAGAGGAAAAATCGACACCTCTTGGATATTGGAAGAACTCTCTTACTCAGTGCCAATCTACCCAAATATATGGGGTGAAGCTGTGTTGTGTGCCTCTCACCTTATCAACCATCTACCATCTGCAGCTCTTCAGAATCGGGTTCCCTTTGAGGTATTGTCTGAACATGTTACTATTTCATCTCTCAACAAACTTTCTGCTCGTGTCTTTGGTTGTGTGGCATATGTTCATCTTTACAAAAATCAGAGATCTAAGTTGGAGACTCGTTCCCTTAAGTGTGTGTTTGTTGGATACGGATCCCATCAGAAAGGATATAAGTGTTGCCATCCTCCGTCTCAACGATTCTATGTCACCATGGATGTCACATTTAGTGAAAACTTGTGCTATTTTTCTCCTACGGTATCTCCGAGTGAGGAGGAGAAGCATGTTTTTTATGAAGATCAATTTAGAGAACTAGAAGATTGTGTAATTGTTGACAGTAACCCCACTGAAAAGGATTTTCGGCCTGTCACCGACCAGATCCAAAATCCGAGAGATAATACTATGGAACCTCAAAAAGTGGTTCAATCTGTTGAACCTGCCCAAGTTGAGGCGTCTGTTCCTGTCACACCCCAATTTTCTAATGGAATTTTCAAAAATTTTGGCATGATATAACTTAAAATATTACAATCTCAAACCTGTTCCAACAGCAACAACAACAACAACAACAACATCCACAAACTAAAACTCAACGTAGGAAAGTAAATATCCTACAACTCATCACTGAGTTAAATATTACATTTCCATGTTTGCATGAGCTTGCAATTTTCAAGAATATGAAAACCATCTCATGAGTTTAATACTATCTACTCAAATAACAAAACTATACATAGTACAGCAAAAACCCAAAAGGACCCTGCCACTACGCCACCATCTCAACCCTACTGGTCGTCACCTGCAGGTAACCCCTACACCAAGAATTGGTGCACCGGGGGTGTAAAATAACAAACCTGGTAAGCTAAAAAGATCGTATGAGTAAACTCAAATAGTACAATATATCTCATATCTAAAAATTCCACAAAAGCAATTTATATCAATGAATATAACCACAAATCCAACACTTTTCAAATAACATGTACCCATGAGTCTCATGTATTAAGAAATACCCCTCATGACCTACAACAAAAAAATTGTGTACCCATGGGTCTCAGATACGATAAGGTATACCCCATGACCTACACTGACAGACAGACTAGAGCTCTAATTCCTAACCGCAACCAATCACCCGGCCAAAGGCTTGGAACCCAGTTTGACTGTCCAATACCAAACACAAAATAGTAGATAGCATCTAAACCGTAACCAATCACCTAATAACAGGCTTGGAACCCGGTTTGGCTATTTATCCAACAATCACAATATCACAACATTATTATCAACAACACAAGATCCACATCATAAGATTATATCCTTCACAAGGATATAGTTATATGAACAATATAAATTATTCCACAAGAATAGCTTATCACAAATCAATACAATTATGATCATATGCACATTCAAATAACACATAAGGAAAACTTGTTTATTCTTACCTATGAGCCGTTATCGATCAAGCTCATATATTTTAAAACCAATAATAGCAGAATATTAAAATCTCATCATAATCATTATCCTCGTCAAATGACAATAATTAAACTTAGTTCAAAAGTGAACCTTGGTGAGATTTACTCACCTAAATACTCATGTTGCGTCTTCACAACAACACAAGAGCCAAGCTAACCACAACCTCACAAACCACCTAAAATTACACAATTAAAACCTTAGAAAATTTCTCAACAAGGATTAAAGTACCCTTAACCTAAAGGTTGTCTAAAGAAGGGCAATCCTTCTTCCAAGACCTCCCAAGATCATTGGACACTCAACAACAACCTCTACTACCTCCAAGAATCAAACTTTCTAAGTTTCCGACCTAATGAACACCAAGAATCAACTTAGCAACTACAATGCAAAAACCTAATCAACACTCATTCTTCACACACAACAACACCCTAGCAACTACAAGGACTAGCTAACGCAGCAACTAAGGCCTCTACCCTGCCCGGACGCTCTCCCACGCGCCGCCACAGGTGGCAGCGAGTGAGCCTCACGCGCCTCCACCAAACTTCAAAATTTGGGGAAACTCAAAACATGAAACTTGTAGATTGAAGCAAGGTGAGTAACTTTAATACCTAGTGGTTCAACCCGTTCGGCCAGGATCGGCCGGAAAACGCCCCGCAATACCAACCCGGAATCAAATTCCAAACCTACAAAACTTGATTTCTAGATCACCAAAGGGGTAGAAACATCTCTAGAAGAGAGAGGAGAGCAAGACTCACCTAAACTTGGCCGGAATCGGCGTCGAAATTGCCGGCTTTCCGGCGGAACAACAGCAGCTCCGCCGCTTCATGGCGGCGCAACGGCGAGCAAGGCTGCCCCAGCAGTGGAAAGGAGACCCGTGACGACCCAACGGAACCAACGGCGTCCAATTTGGTGGTCGGATGAGAGAGAAATCGGCTGGAGAAGAGAGAGTTCGGGGGAGCTCGGGAGAGAGAGGAGAAAAAGCTGATTTTAGGTTTCCAAAATAACTCCCCTCACATTTTTCTACTTATAAACTTTCCAAACCCGGAAACTAACTTCATCTGACCATAAAATTCTTCATACGACGTCCGTTTCACGCGTGCCACATGTCTACGAACTCGAATTGACGAGCTCTACAACTTTAATGAAGGAAGTTTTCAAAGATAACTTACGGAAAATAAAGTCAACTTTTGGCCTCTTAGAGTCAAAGTACCTCAAAAACTACTACCTAAACTTCAACTTCGCACCAACTAAAAGGTTTCCATCGATAATCCTTCATTAAATATGGGAATAATACAAGGAAAAATGATATGAAAAACTGGGGTATTACAGTTCCCTATTCTGAAAGTGTTCGACATGATGAACAACTGTCCGACACGTCGAAATGAGGAGAATTGAATAGTAATCAGCCGCCAGTTGTTGAAGTTGTATATGCAAGTTCAATCTCTCCCCCTACATCAACGATCTCTCTTGGTTTGTCATCACCTGAGGTATGTAGTACTATTCTGTTGTCATCCTCCAATGTCCCTGAATCTAGTAAAGTCTTGCCTGCTAGGTCAACCCGTGGTCAACCTCCTAAAAAATATGAGCCTCTCTTGACAGCTAAAGCCAAGTATCTTATAGTCAACTACGTGTCAACTCATAGATTGTCTAAACCTTATGTAGCCTTTGTGAATCAATTATTTGTTGTGTCTCTTCCTAGTAAAGTGCAGGATGCAATCAAGGAGGAGAAGTGAGCCAAAGCAATGGAGGTTGAGATGGATGCTCTCAAGAAGAATGGTACTTGGTATTTGGTGTCATTACCACCTAGAAAGAAGACCGTTGGTTGTAGATGGGTTTATACTGTGAAGCATAATGCAGATGACTCAGTTTACAGATATAAGGCAAGGTTGGTTGCAAAAGGATACACTCAAAAATATGGGGTGGATTATGATGAGACGTTCGCACCTGTGGCAAAGATCAATACCATTCGAGTCCTCATGTCTTTGGCAGCTAATCTGGATTGGCCCCTGCAGCAGTTTAATGTGAAGAATGCATTTCTTCATGGAGATTTGAATGAAGAAATTTACATGGATCTTCCTCCAAGATATAATACTTCTACGGGCGAGAAGGTAGTGTGCAGATTGAAAAAGTCCTTGTACGGATTGAAGCAATCTCCAAGAGCTTTTTTTGAAAGGTTCACGTCTTTCATGAAGAAGATTGGGTATAGGCAGAGTAACTCAGATCATACTTTGTTCCTGAAACACCAACAGGGTAAGCAAACTGCCTTGATCATTTATGTAGATAACATGGTAGTGACAGGTGATGATATTGGTGAAATTAGAAGATTGAAAAATCAGTTGTCTTCTGAATTCGAGATGAAGGACCTTGGGAATTTAAAATATTTCTTGGGAATTGAGGTAGCTAGGAACAAGGATTGAATCATGCTGAGTTAAAGAAAATATGTTCTGGATTTGCTAGCAGAGACTGGTATGCTTGATTGTACACCAGTTGATACACCGATAGAACAGATTCATCGGATTGTAGAGTATCCTGATCAAGTTTCGACTAACAAATCTCGATATCAAAGGTTAGTTGGAAGATTAATTTACTTGTCGCATACTAGACCTGATCTTGCTTATGCGGTTAGTGTGGTGAGTCAGTATATGCACAATCCTAGTGAAGATCACATGAATGCTGTGATGAGAATCTTGAGATAGTTAAAGTCTGCTCCTGGAAAAGGCATGGTGTTTCGTAAGCATGGACATTTGAGGACTAGTGGTTACACTGATGCGGACTGGACAGGGAACATCACTGACATGCGTTCTACTTCTAACTATTTTACGTTTGTTGGTGGAAACTTAGTCACTTGGAGAAGCAAGAAACAGAATGTGGTGGCCCGTTTTAGTGCAGAAGCTGAGTACAGAGGTATGCCTCAATGAGTCTATGAGTTGTTATGGTTGAGAAGTTTATTAAAGAGTTTGGGTTTCAAGCAGGAATGGTCAATGCCTCTTCATTGTGACAATAATGTTGCGGTTGAAATTGCACATAATCTTGTTCAGCATGATCAGACAAAGCATGTAGAGATTGATAGACACTTTATCAAGGAAAAGCTAGATGCTCGCATAATCTCGTTCCTATTTGTTCCTTCGGAAGAGCAGCTAGCTGACATCCTTACCAAAGCTGTGTGGTCCAGGCCATTCAGTGACTCACTTGACAAGTTTGGCATTAAAAATTTGTATGCGCCAACTTGAGGATGAGTGTTAACGTGAGTCTCAATCCTAGTATATTGGGAAGATGTATATTCTGTAATCAACTAGAATCATGTAAATCTTTCGGTGTAATTAGTTTCCTTCTGGGGTTAGAACTGTGCTTGTATATATACCCGACTTTAGGTTTGTTCAATACATCAGAAAATTCTCAACCTTTTGTGTTATGTTTGACTGAGGTAACAAACCAAGTCTTCCTCCCCCTGTCGCTAAAGCCCTGGCGGCGGAGACATATATATTTTCTCATTTAAATCGGCATGAAGGAAGGCGTTGACGTCCATTTGATGGGGACCAACCCCTTGCAGCAGCCAAGGCAAGAAGGTAGCGGACTGTAATGATTTTGGTTGTTGGAGAAAATGTGTCATGAAATCAACACCTTCAAGCTGGGTGAAACCATTGGCGACCAAGCGTGATCTATATCTCTCGATGGAGCCATCAGAATTGTGCTTAACTTTATACACCCATCTGCAACCAATCGGTGTCTTGCCCACTGGAAGCTTAGTGAGAGACCGAGTGCCATTATCCTGAAGAGCCTGCAATTCAGAATCCATGGCGGCTCGCCACTCTAAATGAGCAGCGGCCTCCACATAGTTCCGAGGTTCTGTGACAACACTAATCTGAGCAACAAATCGTTGATAAGCAGGCGTATAGCGATGATAAGAGACAATGTCCGCCAATGGATATCGCATACCTTTTGTAGGACCTGGAGTTAGGGAAGACGATTGATCAGAGCGGACACACGAGCAGACATAATCATTCAATTTGACCGGCGGTGCAGTATGACGGCTAGAACGACGGAGAGGGGCAGCAGCTACAGGTTGGATTTCTGGTGAAGGAAGGTTGGGTTCTGGTGATGGAAGATTGGGTTCTGGTGGCGCGAAAATTGGTCGAGTTGGTGAGGACGGCGGCGCCAGTGAAGGCGACGTCGGGGAAGGAGACGACGACAACCGTGATGTCGGGGAAGACAGCTCTGGAGACGGTGGGATTGGTGGAGGTATGGAGATTGATTTTGGACGGCGGAAATAGATTTTGAGAATGGAGGATGGTGCGGGGGAAGGCGGTGCCGGAAGAGATGGAGTGATTTCTGAGGATGGAGGTGTCGATGATGTTGGGTGGTCTGGATTGGTTGGATTGGCGTTTTGGGGAGTAGATAGAGTGTGTGGTGTAGTCGAAGGAGAAGAAGGCTCAAAAGAAAAGTCAACAGGTGAGGAGAGGATTGGGCCTGAATTTTGGGCTTGCAAAGAAATGGAAAGATTAGGCTGAGGAGATGCATAGGGAAAAATTTGTTCATGAAATATGACATCTCGGCTTGAAAAGATTTTTCTTGTAAATCAAACAATTTATAAGCTTTTTTCCCAATGGGATAACCGATGAAGATGGATTTCTTGGCACGATGATCAAATTTTTGTGATGTGTGGACATTAGTGGCATATGCTAAACAACCGAAAACACGGAGATGAGAGTAAGAAGGTGGTGTTGAGTAAAGTAACTCAAATGGTGTTTTGAAAGAAAGTAGAGGGGAAGGTAACTGATTGATGATGTGAACAGCAGTGAGAGCACACTCCCCCCAAAATTCGGTAGGAAGTTAAGCATGAAATTTCAAAACACGGGCTACTTGTAAGATGTGACAGTGTTTGCATTCTATAACCCCATTTTGTTGAAGTGTGTAAACACATGAATACTGAAAGATGACACCGTTGTCTTGAAAAAAGGAACGAAGTGAGATAAATTCACCACCATTGTCACTTGGAAAAATTTTAATGCGACAATCGAATTGTGTGGAAGCATAACTGAAGAAACGTTTTATAAGTGGTTGTGCTTCATCTTTGAATCACATCAAAAATATCCAAGTAAAACATGTATAATCATCAATAATGATGAGAAAATAATAAGAACTAGTAAGAGAGGGATGTCGATAACGACCCCAAATGCCACAATGAATAATCTCAAAAGGTTTTGTTGAAGAAATAACACTAGAAGGGAATGGTAAACGACTTTGCTTTGCCAGAGGACAGATAGGGCAAGCATTATTAGACTGAATGGAAAAATTCAAAAAAATCTTGGCAATAAAACTCAAACGAGAATGTGATACATGGCCTAGGTGTCTGTGCCAGAGATCGGTGGAAGAGGTGGTGAGGTTACAGGCTGGTCTGTTCAAGGGTGAGGAGTGATTGGTGAAAAATTTCTCTGTCGCTAGTGCCACCAGGTAGTATATTCCGTCTCGTTGTTTACCCAAACCAATTGTCCTCCTTGAAGCTAGATCCTGCAAAACACACCAATATGGATAGAAAGTCATTGAACAATTTAGACTTCTCGTCAAACGACTAACAGACATTAAATCGACCTTGAAAGTTGGCACCAATAACACATCATGCATATAATAATTGGGATTCAAAGGCAAAGACCCTTTTGCAACAATTTTGGCTTGTTCTCCACTAGGCAATGACATAGATGGTAAAGAATAATTTTGAACTTTATGCAGCAATTTAGATGAGGAAGTGATATAATCCCGCTATCAATAATTCAATTGCAGGAAGCGACTTTGGACAAACCTGGTTTTGTTACCGCATTTGCTTTGATACCATGATAAAGTAGTCTGGGGTTCACATTCAAAACCAATTGACAATAGAGAGTAGCCCAAACCCTTATAAACCACAGGCAAAGTCTCATTTTTCCCGATGTAGGATTTATATCTCAACACACCCCGCACGTGTGGCAAATTCTCAAGCCTAACACGTGGACAACATTTTGGGTTGACGTGGAGTTCGTGTGACATTTGGCCTTCACACATGGACGTGGGTAACCCACTCTGATACCATGAAAAGAAGATAATTTAGCTGAATAAATTCATTGATACAGAAGAGAGAATACATATACAATGCACAACGATTTCTAACTAGGAAACTACCCTACAATCAAGCACTGTATTAGGGAAACATATATTCACATTTCTAACATAGCTGATACTTTGATATCCTTTCCAACTACAGAATATTTTCCTTACACTGAGGGTAAGTATGGTCTTTTTGTTTCCTTCATGCCACATTGAGCATAGTTCTCACTTGATGGAACAACAAGCAAGCCATATGTATCTCATCCACTATGAGTGAGGGCAGCCGATGCAAACAACGGAGTATCAGAGAACAAAGATGATGAGAACTGTGAAAATCATATCCGAACCTGAGTTGCATACATGCGAGTTTGACAAAGGTTCTTGATAGTTCTTGATAGACTGACTAAATTTTCCGAGGAAACACTGAAGGCGTCTTTTTTTTTTTTTTTTTTTTTTTTTTTTTTTTTTTTTTGGAGAAGAAAGCAAGAATGAATTTGGTTTCTCTACTTGGATTTGCTTGGATGACTTCTAACCATTGGATTGAGTACAATCTAGGACCACCATATCATCCTTATGTCATTCTTACTCCATCTAATGGTTATAAGACATCCAAGCAAATCCAAGCAACTTAAATCCAAGCAGAGAACCCGGATCCAAGCAAGCAAGAATTTGGTTGTAGATATCACAGAAAAGCGAAGCAGCAAGAAATGCACACTCATACTGCAAGCCTATTAGACACCAAGTTAATGTAGTTATCACGTATGAGTTTGTGACTGGAAACAGTGTAAATTTTAGTCTCGGTATGAAAACTGCATGGTTTGGGGCAGTGCTGCTTGAGAACGGAACCAAAGGGAAGACTTCGCCAACCATAAGTTATGAGGTTTATGTTCATGATTGCATATGGTACTACTATATAATCTAGTCTCAGATAATACTTTGTTTACCCGTTAAATGAAAACTTGGAACTTGACCTTGGCAATTGTTAGCTAGAACCACAGACGACTGATAAATTGTCAGGGAATCCCTTTCCGGCAAAGACCAGTCCCAACCAAATGTCTTACTGGCAAAACCTTGACGGTGAAACAGCAGTCTCCTCACACTACGAGTACGAGGGTCAAGACCGGTTAAGATCATTCAACTCCCTTTGACAACATACTTTTTCTTATAATCTTCAAACTTCCAACCACAAGCAACTTCACCTTCACATATCAACATTCGGACATTCTACTGTTTCATAACCTTTAATTTTTGGTTATCATCTTCGATGTCTACAACAAGTTGCAACCCAGAAAGGCTCTCTACTGCTGGAATTCAAAAGCAACTAGACCTCTTTTATCAGCACTGGAACACGAAGAGACATACTGTATGAAGCAAGAATTGCTCCTTGTATTAGACTGGCAGCTTCGTAATGTAACAAATACAAGTAACAAGATTCTATTCCTTCCCAGATATATCACGTCCACAATGAGTTGAAGACTTTAATGAGTTTAATCCTCAAACTCTCAAGTCCCAGACCACCAATTTTTCTTTTCTAATTGAAAAAAAGGGAAGAAACATGTATGGTAACAAAGAAAGAAGTACTCCCTTCATTGTTCTCATGTTTTGCCAATGCGGCACCACGATTATTTGATACCTATAATTTCCTGTGTATTGTGTTCCCTATAAGGGATTAAATCCCACATGTTGTGTGTACTGAGAGTAGGCATCTGACTGCATTGCAATTGGGGCACGGGTAACATAATCTGGAATATCAAATGCGTCTACGAGTTCCCCTGCTATATTTCTCACTCGGAAACTCAGGTATGCAGTGAGCTTGTGGATTGCCTGCGCAAAACAGAAATGCATTATAAGAACATGGACACATCCAAACATAGGGAATGAATTACGAAGAAGCTATACTTATTTCAAAAGCATGTTATCTAATGGTTTATATTCTCTTTCTCAAAACAAACTTAGCTTTATCATCAAGTCAAAAATCTATACATTGATAACACTATATCAAGATGGACCCTTGAGCATTTTTCAGAAAGTGGAGCACTGGTGAATAATGCAGGAGTTCTGTTCGGTTAGGTGCAGAAATGCAGATTCAAAAGAAAAGAAAAAAATTATGTATGCATATTCAGTTTGATTACCAAGGAATTTGTATACCTTAGCTT
Organism: Fragaria iinumae; assembly: GCA_009720345.1. Lineage (NCBI taxonomy): Eukaryota > Viridiplantae > Streptophyta > Magnoliopsida > Rosales > Rosaceae > Fragaria > Fragaria iinumae. The sequence continues at coordinate 13,563,391 of CM019117.1, read as the reverse complement.
TGTTTGGTGCAACATAATCAACATTACGATAGGTTCCTATGTCTTTCCATATTCGATCCAAGGCATATAGATCACAGACGAGCTTCAGAGCAGCTCGAGAACTTGCATCCGGACAGCTGGAAGAAAGTAGTTCAAATTAGGAACTCCCAACCATAAAGCAAAGTAAAAAAGAATGTAAAGCATGACGCAGATATTGGAACTAGGAAGTACTTCTGCACAGCTTCTATAAACTTGGCAAGTATGACAGATTCAATATGGGACTCTGCAAGTGTCAAAAGGTGGTTTAAGCATCTATTCCAAGCACCAAAACTTCCCAGAGATTTGGAGTGCTTGCGAAGTCTGACAGCAACACTTTGAAGTAGTCGAGAAGTTCGGTACTGCAAGAAGAAAACCAAGCCGATTCAACTATAAAATTTGATATTCGCTAACATGATGATTTCAATCATAGAAGGGAACTCACTCTGAAAGCATCCAACTGGAACTTAGGATCTCGCAGATGGTCTTCACTTTCCCATCGAGCAGTCACCGGATTTGGCTGAGATAGGTATGAGTTCATGGACTCTCTAAGGTAGTTCCAGGTAACAGATAGTGTCCCACCTTGGAACTTTTCCTTGTACTGCTTCAGTAGATCACCTGCTACCTGCGTTACCACTGAAAATTTCAGAATAGGTCGTCTTCATGAATTTCTTAGAATCTATATTTCATGTATCAAATTCAACATTAATGCCAATACCCGAAAACGCAATTCCATGTAGAAATGGTAGAAGTGGCATTACTTAAGATAGAATTCTCCATTTAAACAACTTGCCATAAACAATGAAAATAATACTTGGAAATTTTTCAGAAGAAAAGGAGAAAACAAGAAAAAACAAAAACAGTTTTAAGCCTTCGAGATATTAGTATGCTGATGTAAAAACTTCAAGGTATCAGAATGTGATGCAATAGCAACCTGCTGTAGAAGCACAGTGTTGTCCCCTTCAAATGTCTGAAAAATGTCATGGTCATTCCTCAAACTGCCAAAGCGGTTGACAGCAGCATAACCATGGCCTCCACAAGCTTCCCTACAGATACTCAACGACTTGGCTGTATATGACGTTACATAAGCCTTGAGCCCTGCTGAAAGAGAATGGACATCTGCAACCAATTGTTCATCATGAGTCTTCTTCATCTCTGAATAGTTCTCCACCAAATGCAGTGTGGCAAAATGGAAGGCGTAAGTTGAAGCAAGTATTGGCATCAACTTGTGTTGCTGGGACTGGTAATCAAGGATACTGACTTCAGGTTGCTTTGGAGGACCAAACTGCTGACGGAGTAGAGAATATCGGATTGCAATTGTGCCAGCAATCTTCAAGACGCTACCTGAAGAATATGCAAGTCCAACCCTCCCACCAACAAGTTCTCCTAGTGTGGCAGCAAATCTTTTATTTATAGATGGTAGGCTACTTGTGTATTTACCATCCTGAGAGACATCTCCAAAGCGATTAAGAAGATTATCACGAGGGATCCTGACAGAGCGGAATCTTAATGCTCCATTGTCCACCCCATTAAGCCCAACCTTATGGCCACAATCATTTATCTCAATTCCTGGAAGAGTTTGATGAGTCTTCAAATCCCGTATTGGAACAATGAAGGCGTGGACACCCATATCAGAGATTCCTCTTTTATCATGTGTTGGCAACATCAGCTTAGCAAAAACAGTGGCAAACTTGCCATGAACAGCAGCATTCCCAATCCACCATTTGATGGCCCCATCATTTGGTGTGTCAATTATAAACTCATCTGTGATTGGATCAAATGTTGCCATAGTTTGTAGACCTTGAACATTTGAGCCTTTACACAGCAAAGAAGGAAAAAAATGAATTAACACATGAAACCTACGTACAGCAATTTCCTGTTTGAATAAATAAAAGCATAAACTTGCACAATTACTTATAACTGAATCCAAACCATGTAAAAGTCAAATCTGTGAACTACGTAATTAAAGAAAAATGTGAAACAAAAGAAGGTAGATAGCAGTCATCCACAATAATATGGATCAAGTGAAAGATGATAGAGTTGTTTGCATTAAGTCATGAAACACAAGTACACCAATTTCCTGTTTGAATAAAGAAAAAGCAAAAACTAGCGCAATCAAATCCAAACCAATGTAGATGTCAAATCTATGAACTATGTAATTGAAAAGAAATGTGAAACAAAAGAAGGTAAATAATATCCATCAACCAGTCATCCATAATAATATGGACCAAGTGAAAGATGATAGACTTGTTTGCATTCTATACCATTTCAATTCTCTGGAAATTTTTGTAGATATTAATATGAAGCATGAAAGAAGTACAGTAAAATACCACAGGTCCACAGAATACTAGAAAGAAAAAAGGAGGGAAAAAAAAACCTGAAACTGCTGGCAAATGGTTAAGACCCTAATCTCAACTCACATTAATCCCTCATCCCTAAATGTATAAACTAAGGTTGTCTGAAAACAGGGGGGGTGGGGCACCCGGAGTCTATTCACTACCCACCTCAATCAAAATGACCTCACTAGCCATGCTTAAGACATGGAATAAGCCACCTGGACGATTTGAATTGATCCGCACGCCCGTGATTAATGCAGACATACAATTAGTTGAGCTCAAACAACCACTAATCGTAGTCCTCCATTTACTTATGAAACCTTTCATATATAGACTAAATTTAAGTAAGTATCCACTAACATGATCATAAGCTTTCTCAAAAACAATTATGAAAACATCAGTATCTTTATGTTACTCTGTCTATATCGATTCTGACATTCCAAGACATTGACTAACAACTCATCAAAGATAGATCTAGGAGAACTTTATTCAGATATCTTATATCCATAATAAAGCTGTTTCTTAGTGGAAAGCCCTTTTTTTTGCGATTGATTTTCTCGAGGTTAAATTATCACCAAGTTAAATCGACTCCCTCTTATAAAAGCATGGATGTGGAACAGACTAATTTGGAAAATCAAGATGCTTTGACACACAATTGAAGTTGTATAACTCAAACCAATTAAGTGTCATCTTTGACATATGCTCTGGAGTAACAAAGGAAACAGGTAAAGGACTGGCAGTAACAAAACAACTCACCATGATGAAGTTCAGTCATAGCAAAGCAACCTGGATACTCCAGATTGTCAATACCATCAAAGTACTTCTCCTTGTGTTTCTTAGTTCCTAAGTTGATCACAGAACCTCCCCAAAGGCTGCATAAATAAGAAATAAAAATCAGTGCAAGACAAAACACAAACTGTAAACAAAATCCGTTGGGTGCCAAACAACGTTCAGCATTAACTGGAAGAGAAAATCTCCTATGAGAAGTTTACCTAAATTAAAGAAGCATGCAGTGAATCACTCTACTCTAAGCTTCAGAAATCGGGAAAAAAAAAAAAAAAAAAAAAAAAAAACGACATGTAGTTTTCGATCTTTCCTTTTGGTGACTAGGAATGCTCTTTTGAATAGAAAGAATTCAGCAGACCCTATTAATGGTAAGTTTGCCTTCGCATCACCAAATTAATGCTGCTCAGAACAAGAGTTTATTTTACTAAAACCCAGTGTAATTGTAATCTCTCGATCATCTTTATATATTGGAAGTATAGGAGTATGGTAGTTATCTTGTAGATGAAGTTTAGCATGATGGTGTGTGATTGTGAAGCATGTGCTTCACTGTAGCAGCATGGTTACTGTTGCAGAATGGTGAGTATGGTGATGATTGGAGGTATGGCTGTGTTCAATGAAGTATGGTGTTGGAAGTGGAAGCATAGTCATCCATACTCCTATACTTCCAATATTATACTTTCATAACCTTCCTTTAGAGAATACCCCTTGCATGAGAGGATGTAGATTCTGTAAAAAGTTTTCACCCATGTAAAAACAGTTCTCAGTCATCCCTAATTCAACTTAAGACCATTCATGATATTCACATCATTTCGATACAAAAGCTTGATTTCACTTTTCTAGTCCCCTTCTTGACAAACATCCACACTAGGTATCCTATAAGTGCAATAATGGACATTTCATCCTTCACCAAATGGCTGACTCTATAGGAATATTAAGTAATCTGTGTAGGGTACCATTCTAATTCAGCTTGTTAGTTTATCCCCCCCCCCCCCAATAGCTTAAGAGAGAATGCAGAGCAACAATGTTTCAAATCTAACACCCTCTCTCACACGGCGAGCTAACACGTGAACTATTGGAATCAAAAGGAAAGAATATACAGTAGAGCACTAATTTGAACATCGGAGCTACTCTATATTCATGAAATATTTGACTGCCTCCAAAATTACAAGCTTTTTGGACGCAGAACAGCACTCAGAAAGCAGCACTCTACTCCATTTCATTTGAGCTTTTTTGTCAATTTCTCCCTCCATGTGTCTGAACAGTTCTATGCCATAGCAGCAAAAGTTTTAAGGTATATCACTTTGGGCGTAAGTCATCAACCATCAAACAAGATCAAACAATGGCCATAAATTACTCAAATGGTGTCCTCGTGATCCACACTTTAAGTAACATTCCTGTGATCATATACCTCCAAAACCACACTACAATATCATCTCTCTTTATCACCGTTCCCACTATCACTATCTATGACTATCTCTGTAGCTCCACCTCTATGCCCGGCGTCTGTGTGCAACATTTCGTGGATCATGAGAGAAAACCACACTCGCAGCTAATCAAACCGCAACTACAATGAGCATAATCTAAAGAGTAAAAGTAGCAGATCCTTTGATCAACCAAAACAGAGGCACTAAAAGGCCATCCGATTCTGCCTAACCTAACATGACAATACAAAGAATAATGAAGGTCATTTCTTCTCTTCAACACCAGAAAATCATCTCATTTCAAAAGTCAAACGACCAAACCAGTCAAAAACCATCATAATCTCACAATTCCAAGCCAATTCATCCGAAAACCGAAAACCATAACAAAAAATAAAAAGAGTAAAAGCAACAATCACCTGTACTGCACTCCCATCTTGATCCCAAGCGACATGTCGACGCTGCCCACAGCTTCCAAAATCGCAAAATACTTGGCCGGATCCTCGACGACGTACCGGAACGGCCTGATCCCGGCTTCCCTGACCAGTCCCGTAAGCTGCCTCATACAAAGCTCGCGGTGATCGTCCTTGAGAATCTCCACCGGAGTCTGAAGGTCAGGCCTCTTGTTGAAGTAGTCCATCACCTTATCTTGGATTTCCCTGTGCTTTCCTCTCATGTAGCTCGAGAGGCTCTTCGTGTCCACGTTGAGCTTCGCCGCTGCCGCCTTGGCGCACTCCAGCCGCTCGATTTGGCGGTGATCGTCCGGTGAAATTACGAGGGGCGTCAGGTGGAGGGAGAGCCGTTCGATGCGCCGCCCGGCGGAGTGGGAGTCTTCCTCCGCCGTTGGATCTGGGCTCGGTTTCTGCATCTTTGATTGAGAGAGAGAGAGAGAGAGAGAGAGAGAGAGAGAGAGAGAGAGTTGCAGCGTGGAATTGGAATTTGGAAAGGGGAAGATGATCGAGGTTGGTTACTTATACGGAAGAGGTGACGACGTGGAAGGTGATGTGGCGGTGGGCTATTGGGTGGAGGGGTAGGCAGTTGGTTTTGGCGCGCCTTTCAATGTCATGGGATATGTTTTGAGTGACGCGGTGACGCCTAGCCTAAAGCAGGGAAATATTGGATCAGATTTGTCACTACGGCGTCGTTTTCATTGACCATCCTTCTGTGTGTGTGCACATAAATTTGAAGTCTATTCTATCTCACAATTAGATCATTTGCTCGGTGACCAAGCGTAGTAACCGGATCCGTCACAAAGTTTGCCCTTGAGAAGTACTAGAGAAAGAGATTTCTTCGAAACTTACGCGCGGTTCCTTGAATTTCTTTAGTCGGGGACCTTATTCATCAAGGAGGATCAAAATCTATAACCAGTTTCGAGTCACTTTCTACATGAATACTCAAGGAAATTGTTGTGTTCTTTAAAAATGATGATGGTTTCTTTTAGATATAAAGCTTTGAATTATTAGTGAGTTACTATTGAAGTATCAAAGCCATATCAAACAACATATAGTATGTTCAAAAGTGTTTTAGAAGTGTCTTAGAGTAAATGCACTGCTAGTGTAACAATAATTCGTCTCGTGAGGTGGCTACATAAAGTGTAAGACTAGTCCAAGTGTCCAGCCATTAAGTGAAGTTTAGGGTGGAGTAAAATAATCAAACACGATAATTTTTATGCGATATTGGAAGACTTCTTTATATCATTCACCAATAAGCTTACAATACTCATATGAAAGAAGTAGAAAACAATGAAATCTGTTGCAATTAGTGACATTGGCAAACGAAGAAATAGGTTCATTGGGTTTGACATGGTGCAACATGCCTTCAAAGTTTGTTATTTATCTTCGTAATAGTGATTGGTTGAGGATTCTCACTTTTTGTTTGTATTAGTTTTCTTTGTTTTATTGCGAGTTATATGTTTGTTATTTGTTTTCAATGGAAGTAAAGTTAGGTCCCTCCTGCTATGGTGTGACACTCTTTTTTCTTTCAATAAATTATCCTCGTTTAATCAGGTTTTAAGCAACAAAAAGAATGACCAACTAGTGACATGATTTATCTGTTTAAAAGCCGTTTTTTTATTAGTTGTCACGGGTCTTTTATCAATGAAAGTACTTATTTTGATAGCAATATTTTCTTAAATACATTGAAATTAAAAACGGCATAACGGTTTTGTAAGTATTGAGATTTCTTACATCTTAGTGACTCTTTGAGCGGAAAAATAAGAAATACTTAGGTAGGACAAACGCATAAGCCACATGGTAATCTCATCCAATTATGTCTTCTTAATTTTTAAGTGTATACCAAAACAACTCATGTTTAATTATAATGAAATATCCAAAAAATTTATATGTGTATGCAATAATTAGTCGGACGTACCGTCACGTGACGCGTCTACCTTGTTTAAGAATCTCTAGAAAAAGATAAATGATTGAACGAAACTGTAAAGCCTAATGCTTTCAAGAATGTTTACTGTGTTCAGCTTTACATTTTCACTCTATGTGGCAAATAGTCTAAGTTTTATTTTCTTTTTATTGGAAAATCTTTAACTTTTAGGAATTTTATTTATTTTTATTTTCGTAAAGATGACCCCATTTTCGTTAGGTCCGCAAATACCTCACGTTTTCACTCGGGGCGCGGTCAGAGTAGAATTACAACACTCCCGCCTCATCAAAATTTTGATTTTCAGATTTACATTTCTTTCTCTCTCTCGCTGAGCGCGCCTCACCTTTCTTCAATTCCAGATCCTCTCTCAGATTTCACTCCCAACCCCAAAGGTCAGTCTCTCTATAAACCCCCTCAATTTCATGAACCCATGTATGTTTTCTTCTTTATTGCTTCGATTCAATTGCGTATCTACGGTTAAATATTTTCTTAAATTCGAAGTTTTTTGAATTTTCTGGCTCTTGGGTTATGTAATTGACTGATTTTTGCTTCTGGGTTTTTCATTTCGCTTCATAATTCGTTGCTATAGGTGAGTGGCGGAGTTGGGCTTCGAGGGTTTCGGGGTTTGGAAGTTGAAAACCTAATTGGTCGAGAAGATTTCTTTGTTTTTGGTTTTGGAGAAGTGAATTTCATTATGAGTAACGATAATTCAGCAGATGGGTCTTGCAAAACCCGTTCGGCTCTTGGTGATTTGACCAATCGGCCTCTTAAAAGGGGGTTTTCGAAGATTTCAGCTGATTCGGATGCGAAATCTGGAGATGGGAATGGGGGAAATGTGGGTTCTAGAGATGGGGGTTTGCGGAAGTTCGCAAAGAAAGTGTCTTTGGGGGATGAGAATTTGGTTGGAGAGAAATTAGGGGAGGACTGTAACCCTAAAGGTGTGTCTTCGCCAAAGTGGATAGTGCCGGATCCTGTGATTTCACCCACTTGCAGTGCGGGGGATTCGACGAATGACAACAATGCGTCTGTTATAGTGCTTGATGATGACATTGGAGAGAAGTCTAGTGACAGTGTTATGGAAGTTGGTGATGCGTCGAGGGATAATTGCTTGTCGGTTGCTTCAATGTCCACATGCTCAGAGCTGTGCAAGAATGGCTGTTGTGATGGCGGTGGAAAATGTCAGTATGAGAAAGGGGGACAGACCTCTGATGATGCTCAGAGCACTCCTACGAAAGGCAATGTTGTTCCAAGGAATGATGAAAGGGACCCTGGTCTTGGTAAAGTAGGTGCAACTGCATATGGCTCTACCGAGTGGTCTAAGATGCCTACCTCACTGGGATGTTCAATGGCAAGATGCACAAGTCTTAGTGGTGTGGCTGATTTGAATGTAGGGGATGACTCTCTCAATGATTGCTCGTGTTCATTTTGCTTGCAAGGTATTACAATTCCTCTTTATCTGACTTGTGAAGTAGAAGTTTAAATGTAGACTAACATGAGTTTGCTTGTTTTGCAATGTCATAATCAGCTGCTCACATTCTGTCGGACCTCCAATACCAGGATATAAAGGGTCGTATTACTGGTAAGTTTTTTCAATGTGTAAAGTTTCACTAGGGTGCATCTAAAAGTTGTTTTTGGACATTTGTATTTTCTTTTCATTCTGAAATATTTTGTTCTTCATTTGTGTTTTGTTTTAATACCTTTCCATAGCTTTGAAGAAGAGTCAAAAAGAAGCAGGCATATTGGTTCAGAAAAGTTTCAGGGAAAAGGAGATTGATCCTAAGGGACCACGGAACCCAAACAAAACATCTAAACTGGAATCTGATCTATCAAGTCAGTGGAGATCCCTCTTTCTTCACATGGAAGATATCTTCGTAAATGAAGGCAACCACCTTGTGAGTGCAGTTGTTTCATCTGTTATAAACCTACCTTTGAATGAGAAATTGTGATCTTTTGCTCTTTCTGTTAAGTGGCATCTTCTTTCCTTTGGGGTCTTATTCTGATTATTATTCTTGGTTCTGCCTGGCAGCACGACAAGTTTGTCACGCTAAAAGATTTGAGAGACAACTGCAAGATGGAACTGGAAACTGCTATCAGAGTGCCCTCAGAGAGACTGTAGTGTGTTTTCGATGACTGTGCTATTGTAAGATTGTTGTTAGTTTCTGCCTACTTGCGGTGCATGTGCACACAGTGTATTGTTGTTTCAAAAAGTTTCATCACCAGTTTTCTTAATAAGCTGTAATCTTTTAGAAGATTTGTGTAATATCACTCTCACCATGTTGTTGCATGGACATAATATCCCTTAATTGAAGAATGATAAAGTTCATCTTTTATATACTTTCATTCTGGTGGTATATTGTGCCTCTCCTCATGTGACTCAGCATTTTCATTACAATAAGCTTTGGATGAATTCTGTAACAGTAATTGTGATTTGTTATGTAACACGATTACAGTTTCTGCGACTAGCTCTTTCTTGATTTTGTTTATATACAATCTAGTCTGTTGTTTGATGTCCCACTTCATGTGTCTGGCCACATAACGTGGTTGAAGAGAATTACCATTCTTGGGACATTAGATTTGTGGTATACTGGCTCTTTGCAATGATATACCTAATGTATGTATCATAGCTAGTGTCAATGTCTCCTTATCTCACCTTAGCTAAGTCTATAGTATATTTATAGGGATTGAGATCTTTTCACTATCTGTTAGAAGTTGGCTTATTTTCGTTTTGAGTGTTGTTGTGATTTGAGAGACAATAATGTGCTTTTGATGCTTGACTTATTGAAAGATTGTTGTTGCTTCAGATTGTGCCTACTTGTGCATATGCGCAACTGCACAAGTGTGTTCTTGTGTTGTCTCGATGATTATTGTGTTCTCAACGTTTTTCTTAATAAGCTGCTACCTGTCAGTGAATTTGTTTACTATCACTTCGATCATGAAATGACATAATCTCTTTGCTGTGAACTGTGAAGGATAACTCAATCTACACTCCTTTCTTGTCATTTTTGTATCCTGTGGTGAGTTGCTTAAATTTTTATCTATTGGATTCCATTTTGATGGTCAAGGTAATACTTTTCTCAGATATACTTATAGTTCTTAGAAATGAATGGATGCTGCTGTTAGTCAATACAGTAACCATGTATTTCATCTTTTCCTTTCTGCACAATAGTTTTCAGTGCCGTAGTTCCATCTCTTCTTGAAACTTAGAAGTACAGGACTTGTGATATATAAATTCCTTGCAGTTGAGTGTCATGGGGAAGGGTTTAGTTACTATTTGTTTCTTTTGTTTGATTAGGCTGAGTTTAAATATGACTTTTGGTTGAGTTTTCCTCAAATATTTAAGGTTTTGATATGGCTGGATATAAAAATATGAGGTTTTGTTTTTTGCACGCTTGTTAGTACACCAGGACACCTACATGGCGGTAGCAACGTTAAGAGTAGTAGCATACTAGCATGCTTGCGGATGAACTTGTTTTCTGTTGGAATGATTGATGGGTTTAGATTCGAATGGCTGATCTCATTTGATCATTAGTGTTTTATTTTTGTACATATTACACACAATAGATCGATTGTTCAGAATAATACTATTAGGTACTTGACTGTACATATTACAACACGCTCATGATGAGATGGTTATCTTAAAGTTTCATCTTCTTTGCTATCTGCGCAGAACCATATATGGCAGCTGCAGTTGCCTCGGCCTTAAACTCTGCTGAACGTCGACCATATGGAAGCCCTCCTGGGAGGGACCCAAGATCAAACTCCTGTTTTCGATGAGAAACTTCCAGCTTTTCTATGGATTTAAGTCCCGTGTAATTTGCAAGCGGTTCCATGAGTTGTCCTTGAGGCAGGAGAGCTATAATATTAACATCATTTAGTCCACATTTCTACTTGACAAGTGATCCAAGAAGAAAAGTGGCCTGTTTCCTGAAAGGAAAGTCTTCGTCAGGCAACTTGTGCATGTGTGCCAAGCTCTCCAGCGCGCCCCTCATGAAATAAGAAGCGTATGCCCCAAGTTTATCGAACATTGTCGAAACAATTTCAAATGCAGCGTCCATACTGAGAGCACCAGCATTAGTCCGGTGAAAATCAAGAACACAGCTTCTCAACTATAGTTGGCTCCTGTTTGATCAAGGCTTGATCAATGCAAGCATGAATGATAAACTTGAATGTGTTTGCTGCCGCGTCAATGTCCTTTTCTATATAGCCGCGTCAATGTTCATCAACTCCATGTCTTATTCCTGTAAGTGATTTTATTATTTTGGTAACAGCTATGCTTATTCTTTCTTTCTTTTTTTGGGATAATAACAATTGGTATTAGCTTGAGGTATGTTGAAATGCTCCTCAAGGTCCAAACATGGTAACCTTTTCTCCTCTATTGAATTTTTCCATCCTATTGCAAGCCATAAGGCAGTGGAAGAAACCCAATTTTACTGTGATTAAATGATTTGGTGGTTTGCTGCCTCTTTGTTGTAGCTCTAGGCTGGTTAACCTGGTTTACTGATCTTACGCTATGTTTTGATAAGATTTTTCAAATTATTGAGAAATTCTGAAATAATGGAAATTGGATAAGATATTTTAAATTATTGAGAAATTATGAAATAATGGAATTTAAATCTATTATTTGGTTGTAATTATCAAGAATTTGAAATGTGTAATGGATTAAGAAATTTTTGGATAAAATTAAATGAGTGAAATTTGCACTCCCAAATGGAAAACCACACTCCCACGCACTTTTATAATAATTTTGTAGGGTGACATATTTTTTGTTTCAAAAGTGCTTTTATCTTGGTCTCATTGATGATATTCAGTGAGGAATTGTAGAGCTTAAATACTCGATCCGTACTTAGCCTACCCTTAGTCCCGTGTCTGCCTAAAGGGAAATAAAATCGGTAGGAAGTGGTGTTTTGGTCGATCTCATCATGTCGCATGACTCCACTTGTATGATTACCTTAATATGGGTCAGGTCTTGCGTGGAGATCCGATTTCCGATCAAACATCGAGACTTGACCGTATTCCTATAGATGATCTCGCTAGCTAAAAATGAACCAGCGCTTCCAATGGATTGTATATGGCAAAAACACTACATAGAAGATGTTATGAATGTTGTCACCAGTTACCAGGAATCGAATAACATTATGAAGAACGGATGCTACTCTTCTTTCAGTTGCAGGAGAGTACGAAATCATATCGGATTCGTTATCTACAAAAACCCAGATGCACGCTGATATGAATTGCCTATCTAACTTAAGATCATGTATGTTATTATATGTTCCATTTCTCCAAGGTTTAAGGTGCCCTTTAGGGCACGTCTGGTACCTGGTATTAGCTTAGCCAGTGTTAAATAAGAAGTCATTCAAGGCTAATCTCATGTTTGGTCTCTCTCGGTACTAAAATTAATGGTGTTAAGTTTGACCTGTTTTTGGATTTGGCCTCTTTAGGAGGGCTTAACGTGGGTACTCCGATTTCACGCCCTTAGCTAAGACTCACTAACCTAGCCTCCACAACTCTTCTCTCTTCCATTCTTCACCTACCTCTCTCTACAACACTCCACAACAAAACTTGGCTCAACACCAAGGACAAGGAGAAGGAGAAGGAGAAGGAGAATCTGAACCAGAAGCAGAAGCAGACACAGATCAAGAAGAAGAAAAAGCTCTTCCTTCTGATGAGCCACCACCCTCCACTCAAACCGATGATCCTCCCGTTCCTGATCCCCGATTTGATCCCAGCCGAAGTAACTCTCTCTCTCTCTCTCTCTCTCTCTCTCTCTCTCTCTCTCTCTCTCTCTCTCATTTACGGCTTTGACTGTGTTTTCGTTTCTGGGTTTGTTGAAAGATGTGAAATTTTTCACAATTGAGATAGGATTTGAGGTCTAATGTCTTGTGGGTGTATCAAGGACTTGACTTTCTATAGGAGAATTATCACATTGTGAAAATCTAACGGTTAAAAAGATAAATGAGATTTGGGATAGGTGAATCATTGTATCGTCTCCTTTCGAATTTTGTCTTAGGCTCTAGATTGCGTTCATCATAATCTAAATAGCATTGTGGCTAAAGGTAATGTCTATGTGAGATAGGAAGCAGAAGATGGACATCTTTTTGTTTACATTAACTGATTTTAAATTTTATGGCTACATCTATATCACTGTAATTTGACTCTCAGATATAATTGGGTTTGATATAAAGGATGGAACATGCGGTATGCAAACTGACTTGAAACTTTAGTCTTCAAACCCAATTAATAATATTTCCCAGTAACTACTTTAGAGAAGATTTTGTGTGACATATAATGAACATTTTCATGACTCTAACTTTTGTCTGTTTTTTCTTTGAAGTGATTGGCATTATTAGAAGAAAGTCCTTGATCAAAGAGTTAGCTGCAATGTACCATGCCGAGTGTCTTTCATACTGTCAAGAGCTTTTTGAGCTTCAACGAATAGGGGATGAGGTCAGATGTCATGCTCTCATACTTGTACCTATGTTTCCTTTGCTTAATATTACTCATTTGATAAAGATATATGCTTGATCACAATATTTTTTTTTTTTTTTTTGGATTTCATGTCAAAATTTCAATGATCATGATTGTTAGATGTTAGAGTAGTCCAGTCTAATGCATCACCAAACATGAGACATCTCTAATTTAAAACTTTTCTTCTTAATCACATGCAACACCAAACGTGGCACAGTATTAGTACAATTTAAGACAGTCCATACTAGTTCAGGACAGTCTAAAGAATTAAGGAGGTGTAATGCAGAACTTGATACCAAACATGCACTTAAACTTTTAATACACAGCTCAAAAATGAAAGGTAAGCAACTAGCAGGAGGACTATTTCAAATCGTTGGTTGGTAATCTTATTGCTGAATGCTCATCATTTTTTCATATTGATAAAGTTGACAATTGATCGTGAAGAAAATAATAGGTTTATAATTGTGAATGTCAACTCTTCAACTGTGTGGACAGCTGTATCATTCCTCCATTGTGGGAAAGAAATTGATTAGAGATTTGTATGTATGCAACTACATATACGACTAGCTGATTTGAGTCTACTCATAGTGGACAATCTTGGCCATTATTTGTGGTGTTTGGTTTGACAATTTTAAAGGTCAACTAGTTGACTACTTAGGAGGTTGTCAACTGGTCTACTAGTCTACTCATGAATGTATACCATACACTCATTTTATCACTAAATTGAATAAAAATAACAATTTAAATGAGTAAAATTTACAACATTAACAAAACTACTACATTTGTTTTACACATTTACATGTAATTTAACTAAGTTACTATAACGACAACAACTTGTAAATTGTCATAAGTTGAGTAATTACTTCTAATAGAATAAAAATTACCTAAGTAATGACTATTTTTACCAAAACGACAACAAATTTATTGTCATATTAGTAAATATATGTATCACAAACAGGTAGGTACCATAGAAAATTCCGACTTCTAACATGATTTTCCTTTTTGTATTCAATTGGTACCACCGATGCCAATCGGAAGTCAATGCACACTAGAACCGAAGTGAACTTTCAGGGATGATTTTAGATATGTATATTTTCAAACGCCATGTCTACACCCATACCAATCAAACATATTTCAAATTCTATCAACCATAGCTAATATCAATTCATGAAAAGAATTGGTCAACATCCAAGATATTGGTGAAACAACTTTGCTTGGATAGTTATCGCTCAAAGTAAGATTATGCCTTTAATAATGTATTAAAATGTCTAACTAACTAATTCCTTATTTAACGTTCCGAATTCGAATTCTCCTTCTATATTATGATATAACATTATGTCCATCCAAATCATGCTACATTTCAATATGTTGTGGCTTCTAATAGCATCTCCAACAATTTTCTCATAATTTTTTTATTATAGGGAAACAAAAAATATATTTTCAAAACAATTTATGCCCAGACTCCAATAAGCAGTATCTTATTTTTACAGAATTCATCATCTTTCCCTAAATCCTTTCATAAGATTATAGATAGATATATAAGGAAATTGTTGGAGGTAAACATGCAACTTTAACATTGTGTTTGGATAAAGTAATTTTAATTTCTATAGAAATTTCAAAATCATATGAATTACAATTCTATGAATTTAAATTTCATTAATTGAGAATTCCGTTTGTTTAGATTTCATGATGTAGAGTTTTAAAATGACAAAAATTTGTATTTAGACTAACCTCAGTCAAGGGAATTGACAAATTACCTCCGTTGCACCGAAACGCGAAAACACTCGCGTTTCACGTTTCGGAAACGAAACGCTCCGAAACGCTACCGAAACGCGTTTCGGCAAAAACAATATTCTGAAACGCCACCGAAACGAGTTTCATGTTTAACGGAAACGTTTTTTGCAATTACCCCCGAAACGCGGGGGCAATTTTGACATTTATCATGACAGAAAGGGATTAGGTCGACTTCTCCGCTTTCTCTTCTCTTCTCCGCTTTCAGCTTTCTGGGTCGAAGTCTTCGTCTTCGTCAACTCCGATCAACTCCGTCTTCGTCTTCCGGTGGCCTTCACGATCAACTCCGTTCAAGTAAGCGACAGAGCTCATATCAGAGCAGGTCTCCTCCGTCTTCGTCTTCGTCTTCCTCCACTGCAGAGTCTTCTTCAGCATCAAGAATTTCAAGAGCACCACATCAGTCCCCTATGATCGATCCTATTGTTCTTCTCCTCAGCCAATTCTGGTACGTTTTCTCATTCCTTTGCGCGTAATCAGTTGTTGATTTAGTGTTTTGGTAACCTTGTTTGGTGAATTGGTGCTTTGGTAAACTTGTTTGGTGTTTTGATAATCGAAATTTTGAGTAAGAATGCATGCTTCTGCAAGTTGTTCTAGGTAATCGAAACATGTATTGACATTAGTTTGTTGGTTTCAAGAACACGATGTCAAGAGGGAGACCTCCTGTTAGTGGAAGTGGAAGTGGAAGTGGAAGTGCAAGTGTTAATGCTGGTACTAGCAATGATTCTAATGAAGCTCCTAATCCCGAAAGTGAGATAATAGATGACAGAGCACCATTGTGGAAATATGTTAAGAAGATTGAAAGGTATGAGACTGCTGGAGGAAGTTGGAGGTGGCAGTGCAACTTCTGCGAATTGTTTTATAATGGGTCTCACACTAGAGTGCGACAACATCTATTGAAAGAAGGAGGAGTGGGGGTTACGGTTTGTAAAAAAGTTAACCCCCATGCATTTGCTCAGATTACTAAATTGGTGAAGGATTGCAAGGAGAGAATAGCAAATAGAGGAGCAAGACAAGTTCATTTGCCATCATCAACAAGCCGAAGGAGTTCAGCAGCTCGTGGCAGCTCTTCTGTGAGTTATGGTGACTACACAAGAGCACCAACAACAACCTTTGAAGGGAAGAAAAGAAGGGCAGTAGGTGGTCCTATTGAAAAGGCATTCCAAAACGAATTAAGGGAAGAATGTAATGGTGAGATTGCTAGGATGTTTTACACTGGTGGTTTATCCTTCAATCTAGCAAGAAATCCACACTACCAGAACTCTTATTTTAGAGCTTCTACTCTTCCGGGCTATATTCCACCAGGTTATAATGTTATAAGAACAACACTCCTTGCTAATGAAAGGAAGAATCTTAAGAATCAGTTGATGTCATTGAAGCTTGCATGGAGAGATAATGGTGTGAGTATTTGTAATGATGGTTGGTCCGATGCACAAAGAAGACCCTTGATTAATGTGATGGTTGTTTGTGAGAATGGTCAAATGATGTTGAAAGCTGTAAATTGTGAAGGAGAATACAAGGATCATCAATTGATTGCCAACTTGCTTATTGATTCTATCAAGCAAGTTGGTTATGAAAATGTAGTGCAAGTGGTGACCGACAATGCTCATGTTTGTTCAAAGGCCGGTGCTTTGATAGCAAGTAAGTATCCTACTATCTTTTGGACTTCATGTGTTGTTCATACTTTGAATCTTGCTCTCAAGAATATTTGCACACCTTCTCAAGCTTTGAACAATGTGGATGTGTATGATGCATGTTGTTGGATACAACCAGTTGTGGAGGTTGTTATGTTTATTAAGAACTTCATTATGAATCATGGAATGAGATTAGTTATGTTTAGTGATCATTGTAATTTGAAGTTGTTTTCGGTTGCTCTCACAAGGTTTGCATCTACATTTATTATGCTTAAGAGGTTTAAGACAATCAAGAATGGTTTGCAACAAATGGTGATTAGTACAAAATGAGATAATTACAAAGAAGATGATTATAGGAAAGCGGGTAGGGTGAAAGAAATGTTGTTGGATGACTTTATTTGGGACTTTATTGATTATATTATTTCTTTTACCGAGCCTATATATGAGATGATTAGGAAGGCGGACACTGATAAGCCTTGTCTTCATTTGGTGTATGAATGGTGGGATAATATGATGGAGAAAGTGAAGAAAGCTATTTATAGGAAAGAAATGAAGCAACTTCATGAAGAATCTTCATTTTGGGATGCGGTGCATAAAATCTTATTGTCTCGTTGGAGCAAAGCCAATACACCCCTCCATTGCTTGGCACATTCTTTGAATCCCAAGTAAGTACAACACTACTCCTAAATTATTTCATTATAATTTGTTTATTTCATAATTATTTGATATCTACAAAATCTTATAGAAATTAATCAAATTATGCATATTTATATTTAGGTACTATAGTTCGGATTGGCTTGATGAAGATTCTCATCGGGTTGCTCCTCACAAGGATTTAGATGTTACAAGGGAAATGAAAAATTGTTTTCTTCGATACTTTGCCAATGAGGATGATAGAATAAATGCTAACATAGAGTATGCTAATTTTTCTATGTGTATGCAAGGGTTTGGAAGTGGAGATGTGATGAAAGATAGGTTTATATTAGAGCCACTAACATGGTGGGTGATTCATGGATCTTCGGCACCAATTCTCCAAGCCATAGCTTTTAAGGTGTTAGGTTAACCTTCTTCTTCCTCATGTTGTGAAAGGAATTGGAGTACTTACAATTTCATTCACTCTTTGAAGAGGAACAAGTTAGCACCACAAAGAGCGGAAGATTTGGTATTTGTGCATACCAATCTTCGTCTTTTAGCTAGGCAATCCCCAACTTACAACAAAGGTGCAACTTATATGTGGGATATTGGAGGTGATGACTTTGATTCATTGGAAGACTCTAATGTTGGAAGACTTGAGATTGCCAACCTTTCACTTGATGAACCTCAATTGGAGGCGGTTTTGTTTGAAGATGATGAGTTTGAAGAGGAAAATATTGAGGAGGATGATGTTGTTGGAGTTTGATGAAGTCATTTGTTAAAGACAATTGTTATGTTACTTATTTGTATTTTAATTTGATTATGGATATTTTCTCAAATCTTTGTTTAGTTTGGATCTTTGTTTGGTTTGGATTTGGATTGACTATGTGATGAAGTTTTATGTTATTTGTATTGTAATTTGATTATGTATGCTTGTTTGGATTTAGATTGATATTTTTTATTAAGAAACTATTTTGTTGATGTTATTTTTTTAATTATATTTATTATAATAAATATTATATTTATTTTAATTTTGGCGTTTCTTTCACATTTCGTATCGGATCGTATCGGAAACCGAAACTCGTTTCCGTTTCCGTGCAACATAGCAAATTACACATATTTTGTGAGAATTCAAGTCGGGAATTTAAGCTTCTAAATTCCACGATTATTTTCTTGTAGAAATTGCTAATTCCACGAGATAAGAATCAAACGAGGGAAACCGTCCTAAGAAATTGTAAATTCCTTATTTTTGATTAAATTTCTGAATATTCACTCGCATCCAAACACACCGTAAGTTAAAAAGCTAGTTTTTAAACCTAGTTACATTTGCTTACTAAAAAGACTTGAGGAGCCGATCATTCTAATCTCTTTGGCCCTTTGGGGTTGGAGCGAGCACATGATCAACGAACTAAGAAAGTATACGACAAATTATAGCTCAACCAACTCTATATATAAAACTAATTTGCTTAAGCAAATTTCTCCGTTTTGATTAATCGATAAGGAAACGGAAGGAATATAACAAACAAATAACATCAGTGATTAGTCATCGATCACCGGATCAAATAGCACACAGACAAGAAATAAATAAATAGTAACTGAAAAACAAAATCCATTTCAAAGTGTAAAACGAATTGTGATAAAAAGGGAGATCCAATACAATGGACGTAGACAGATGAAGAATAAACACAGAAACTACCGTCACCAGATGCCCCCCCCCCCCCCCACTTCTATTCATCACAAACTGGTTTTCACATCTCTCAAAGCTCGCTTAACCCCTAATCCTTAATCTATTAACTGGAGATTAGCAAAATATGAAGTAATAAGCTAGATAATAAGCACAAAACTTCTTCACAAACTCCACAGAAGGAAACTGTTGAGATATCAATCCCACATCGGGAATATGAGACCTTGTCTGTGAGTTTATAAGGGTTTGGGTCACTTCACCCATTGTCAATTAGTTTTGGATGTGAACCCCAGACTACTTTATCATAGTATCAGAGCGACTTACCCAAGTCCACGTGTGAAGCCCAAAAGCCACACGAACTTCAAGTCACCCCAAATGTTGTCCACTTATTAGGCTTGAAAATTCGTCACACGTGCGGGGGCATGTTGAGATATAAATCTCACATCAAGAATATGAGACATTGCCTGTGGGTTTATAAGGGTTTGGGTCACTCCATCAATTGCCAATTGGTTTTGGATGTGGACAATATTTGAGGTGATGTGGAGTGCGTGAACAATGTCTCATATTTTCAATGTGGGATTTATATCTCAACAGAAACAACACATCTCATATTTCCAATGTGGGATTTATATCTCAACAGAAACAACACAGTACTCTATGAGATTCAGGCCGGCTTGATTAGCTGAATCTCTTCCTCGTTTCTGAAACTTATTGGTAATCAATTGATCGGTGTTTGTCTGTTACTATGTTTTGTGACTAAAAACGAGCTTGTTCACATTGCATGAGTTGAAGAGAACTCTGAAAACAGACATGGGGCTTGTGAAAGTTTTTCGGGTTTGCTAAATCTTGTCTGAGAATGTATCAGTGCATGCATGAAGAGGGCTCATATTCTGTGCAATGCACATGGAACTCAGGTTATTTGTCTCCTGCAATTTTAGGAAACAGATCGAAGCATTGGCTCCCTAGCTACCGGTGTACTAACTTCGCACACAGAATCTCATATAAATTAAACTTGGCAGTTAGAACATAGAATGATATACCAACTGCATATAGCTATAGACTGATTAGTAATCACGAGCAGCATGAAATTATCAACTAAGTGTTTTAATTTATGGTCTACAAAAGCAAACATCTGGCCATTCCTTCAGAGTGGCTAGAAAGAGTCAAGAACATGATCAAATAACTTACTAACTCTACGTTGTTTACAATAAGTGATATTTTTATGGCTTTTGCATATGTTTGTGAATTAAATCAGATAAAGGAAAGAGATAAAGGAGCTAGTGAAGGATATGAAATTCTACGGTACGTACTACCTATACGTATGGGGTACACTCATTTATAAACTTGTTGTCGTTGTGGTAAATTGTACATGACTCTCTTTCTCGTTGTCTCTACCTTGTAAAGTGAACGTATGATATACATTTAAGTACCATTAAGGCATTAATAACTCCAAGTGAAGACTTTACAAGTTATGTGAAGTTGAATACATTACATAATGTACCGGAATTATAAAACCTAAAGTCTCGACCACCCATAGCCTAGCTACGATGATGCCTCCGAAGCTAATCTATTCCAATAATGTATGAAAAGGAACCTTGAGTATGATTACACGATGTTCTTATTCAAATTTAAGAGGGGTGAGGTGAGGATAGAAAACTAAGCAATGCCATGTGATGGCTAGGGTTTTTGATCTGCGACCAAAAAATGTGCTAGCTAGGGTTTGATAGTGATGTCCACGTTGGAGACGACGCGTTGCCACATAAAAGCAGGCCCCCTGCAGAGAAGAGATTCTAGTAGAAGAAAGAACCCACCAGAAATTGAAAGCAATTAGTTGGTAGCGACCCTCACCATCCTCATCATCATCATCGCTTCTATATCACGCAACCGTAGCAATCTGCAGTAAAAACAGTTTCAGAGATATCAAAATCGTAGGCGCGGAGTTTTTCCGATCACCTAAAAATGGTCAATTTAAGTTGATGGGGGCAGGTTCATGTTATTTGGCTTTGTAGAGATTTGCGTGATGATTCTAAACTGGCCTTTCGCCAACTCTAAGAAATCATGCAAGTCTTTTTCTCTGATCATATGAGCCAAGCAATATAGAGCCACCGCCGCAATTGGCTATATGTAATGTCCCTCTCAAACTCTCGTCATTTCCTACAATTCCCAACTAAACCTTACGTTGCCAAACCCTAATCGGCTATATACGAACTATCTCGAGCTCGTTTATTATTGCCCACATTAATTAGTCTGAGCTCATGATGATAATGACAATGGTAGCGATCTAGATAGGTTTCATTTATATGTGGAAGGAACTAGCTTGTAATCCAATTCATCAAAATATTAATTGAAGAAAAGAAAAAACGAAACCCCTAGCTAAGATGTTCTTGATAGATAGGATAGGATAAGATTGACATCGAAACATTTCATCATCGTTTATCATGAACTAGACTAAAGCTACTTTGGATTAGTAGGGAATAGTTTTAGGATTTAATTAGATAGGAAGTCCTAGCTATTTACTTAATTTACTGGTCTCTGCAGCCTGCTACATGTTCATGTTCATGTTCATTTCATAGCGAGTGTTTTGTTTTTTTGTTTTAGTCAATAGATTATAGAGATCCGAGTACTTGAATCCATGTGCTCTTATTCATAGTGATGAAGTTATTGCAGCACTATCCCACATGGATAACTGAGCATACCATCCCTTGCTCCACAACATCGATCCATCTATACAAATATTTGGAATCAGTACATTTCATTTAGCATCATGTCAAGTACTCACTTCGCTAGCTACTTGAATTTATCGATTAATCTTTGTATCCATCACCAAACATTTTTAATGTAAGGTACATGTTGTTTTCTCAATTAGGGTTGATTAAGATTCTTTTCAATTGTAGAATTACGAAACGTATACAAATTGAGAAATTATCAATCGTTTAATTTTGTGTTGTTGTTCCATCTTTGAAACATTCATAAGGATATCAAATTCTTTTGATGTTGAAGCGTTTGAAGATATTTTCATCAACAAAACGTGATGGTTCATAGTTGAGGATCAAAAACATAAAAGAAAAATGTGATACTTGAGCAGCTCAACACACTGACTCAGTGCTCGCTAAAACGGCGACTCATCATCACACCAAAAACGACAAAACGTATTTCCCAACTTCAAAAACCTCCAACGGCAACACGTTAACAGTCAACCAAACCCCTCCAACCGTAGACCACCAAGTGTAAAGCCTCAGACAACGGCCCGTCACTAAATACAATGCACCAGGGACGTGGCACTTCCTCATTGGCCGACTGCATCGAACAAAGGCATCTCTGGAGTTGACGAGGATATGGGGGTGATTAATTAAGGAAGAAAAACTTGTTAGAGAGAGAAAACCAGAGGTTTCAGAGAGAGAAAGCCATTGTCATATTGGGTTGGAAAGGTTATATAAAGAGAAGGCAAGTGACCATTGGAATGCAAGAGAGCCAGAAGAGAGCCAGAGTTCAAAGTGAGGCCACAGAAAAATTGAGTGTTTGATAATAGTCCTGATTTCTATTCTCTCTTTAGAATCCCATCCATTTCTGTCTTTGAAAGTTCAAATCTTTTGGGGTTTTGGTTTGTTGAATCTTGATTGGAACATCAAAAACCCAGAAGGGTGATCCAGTTTTTGGTTGTAAAGTTTGAAGCTTTTTGGTTTGTTTCTGCAAAAAACCTTGTCTTGTATCTGGGTTTTTCTTGCTTTGTTCTAAACCTCTACCTGTTCTTTGATTTTGGTAAGAATCAGGTTGGTTTTTTTCAGGATTCTGTTACCTTCTGTAATTGAAATGGCAGCAGCTATAGATATTTACAGTAGCAGCAGCTCAGTGGCTCCAGATTTATCAGAGGAGCTCATGAGAGCACTTATGCCTTATATAAAAAGTTCTTCCTCTACCTCTTCCATCTCTCCACCAACATCTCCCTCCACTTCTTCCTCTTCTTCTTCCTACACTCCATTTTACTCTTCTTCGCATCCCAATTTGTACCCTGATTTTTGCTCAAACACCCAAATGTTCCCACAAGTGGGTTTTGAGCAAACAGGTTCATTGGGGCTTAACCAACTCACCCCATCTCATATTCATCAAATCCAAACACAAATGATACTCCAACAACAGCACCAACAGCAACAAAAGCAGCAAATCGCAGCTCTAGCTCCACTACCAAACCAATATCACCACCAGAACACTCACACCCTCAACTTCCTTGCCCCCAAAGCTGTCCCAATGAAGCAGTCTGGCACTCCCAAACCCACAAAGCTCTACAGGGGAGTGAGGCAGAGGCATTGGGGCAAATGGGTAGCTGAGATTAGACTCCCGAAGAACCGAACTCGCCTCTGGCTTGGCACATTCGAGACCGCTGAAGAAGCAGCTCTAGCTTATGATAAAGCTGCTTATAAGCTCAGGGGAGACTTTGCCAGGCTCAATTTCCCTCATCTGAAGCACCAAGGAGCTCACATCTCTGGAGATTTTGGCAATTACAAGCCTCTTCATTCTGCAGTTGATGCCAAGCTCGAAGCAATATGCGAGAGCTTGGCTGCAAATGCGCCGAAACAGACCAAAACAGAGGAGCTCTGTTCTGTAACAGAGACAAAGCCAGTGATTTCAGCTCCAAAGATGGTTCTTGATGATGCATTGAGTACTGAACTGAAATCAGAGTGGGACTCTCCTAAATTGGAGGCCTTTTCATCCTCATCTTCGCCCTCTCGATCCTGCGATGAGTCCTCAGCCGGGTCATCCTCACCGGAATCAGACATTACATTCTTGGATTTCTCAGTTTCTAAGTGGGCTGAGAATGATACTTTCGGATTGGAGAAGTACCCTTCAGTGGAGATTGACTGGTCTGCTATTTAAAGTTTCTATGATGTTGTAATCTTTGTTAAATTTTAGTTTCGTTCTAGGTTCGGTTCTAGGTTCAGTCTGGTGCATCCAGTAGCAGCTTCTGCAATGAAATTTTTGGCATTTGCAGAGGTTTTGCTCAGGACACCTAGGGTTTTAGTAAGTGCAGTTGCTTAGTTCATAGGTCAGTGTGTCTGTAATTGTGTGATTTCTCCATCTTGGTTTGCTGGTAATTTTTTTTTCCTTGCAACCATGGAGATTGTGGTGATCATTGTAATATATATATATAATTGTACTTTTATTTTCTGTAATTTGGATAACATGGTGAGCATGTGATGGTGTTTGATTTCAGAGTTTTCTATGTAGCTTTCTCCATTGTTAACATGGCAATCAAACACAAAATGAAACAATAATTGCTTTTCAAGGAAAATTATGAGTTAACTACTCATGGAAAGTGGACTTGGAGAAATTCTTTACAATGTGATTAGAATAATAGTACAGGCATGATAGAATAAAGAAGATTAGAATCATTTCATTGTGGTAGTTCTTGGTAGAGATGAAGTCCAGCATCTTGTCCATTCATGTATAGTATGCTGTATTGCTGCATTATTGTTCTGGCCTCTGCATTAGCATCACAAGGTCATCTATGCTACTATTAGGAGCTATGATCCAGATGCAGGGAACTAAAACAATTTTCTGAGTTGCTGACTTGGTAAATGACATATGGGGGTTTAAACAGCTTAAACCAATGAATATTGTTACATTGTTGAAAAATCTGCACCTGAGATTTTTTTTTTGGTCTGAAACCTGAGAATTTGTTTTTGTGCATGTAAATTAGTATCAATGGAACCTAGCTAGGACACTATGAATTATGTTAGGGTTAAGTACTGTATAATCCATGCGGTTTGAAGCCGACATCTGTTCAGTCCTTGTGTTTTCATTTTAATTTAAATGGTCCTTAAAGTCACGATTTTCCTTCTAAATAGTCATTTCGTCAATTTTCTCAGTTAAATTGCTAATGTGACCGTTAAAAATTGTAATGTTTTTAACGGCCACGTCAGCATTTTAAGTGAGAAAATTAACAAAAAGACCATACGGAAGGAAAATCGTGACTTTAAGGATCATTCAGATTAAAATGAAACCATAAGGACTTAACATATGTTAACTTCAAACCACATGGACTAAATAAATTTCAATTCATTATGTTATTCAGAAGTACATACCGTAACCGTTGTTTTCAGATCACCCTCTTTCTTTTCAGAAAGAGCTAGAAGAGACTAAAACATGCAGTTGGTTGGTGGAATGTATAAGTTTGAGTTTAGCTATCCAAGTCTTGTTTGTATGACTGTGAAGCCGCAAATAAAAATATATTTGTCTGTATGATGAGAAATCATGAGTCGAACTTTAGAACAAGTCAGGGAGATGACTTTGGCAGCATTTTTCTATAAAAAAAATAAAAAATAAAAAAATAAATAAGACTTTGGCAGCATTTGCTTGAGCAATTTTTTTCTTTTTTGGAGAATCGGTTGAGCAGTTTTAGAACAATGAAGAGATAGTGAAAGCATATTGGATCACCCACCCTCCCTACTTTAGAGGATTCTATAATTTTCTTATTTTGCATCCTTGAATGAGAATGACAGGTGGGAATGGCCAAACCATGGGTTTGCTGCTAAACCCACTTTACTGCGTACACTATCTTATCCTTCCCTTTGTGATAAGAATTTTTGAAGCCACCATTCCAAAAGAATTTAAGATTAAAAAGAAGAGGGAGTAAATAAAAATACAGATGCATATAAACAAGTTCAATATTCTTTTCTTTCTTCTCAGCTTGTAAAGAGACAAGTTCACATTGCCAAAGACAACGATAAGGAAAGTGACTCTGAAAACTCATTCTGGGCCATCAGGAATCCTTGTAAATCTTGAAAATCTCCTCCTACGTTCATAATATTTGTCTTTTGAATATTTGACGATGATGTCAAATTTTTCTTTCCTAGTTGTTCACTTTGGCTTAAGTTATGTCCAAAGCATCCAAAAGGGTGTGTGAATGGGAATGTAACTTGCATGATCTTAAAGTTAGTAAAGGGATTCCTTAGAAGGTGGAAAAGGGTCATGACCCAAGTTGGTTATTCCACTTTACAGGTTTTAATGATGTGGCTTGGTGAGGTTCCTAGCTTCAACTGTAATATAAATCTAGATTCGAGTTCTTAATCAACAAATGGCTTTTGAGGCATCTACTTCCTAAGGTCTGTGATAGAGAGGGAGTCTAGCTTGGCATTGCCTAGTGATCAGGAACTATCATTTCAAATTGCACAAAGAGGAATGCGATCATGGTTTACCTTATTAATTTGTGGAGAAAAGGGAAGTATTGTTAAGTGGTAACAAAGGAAATGTAACCATAAACAGGACGATCTGAGTCACCTTCCATGAGATCCACACGCAATGGTCGATCATGATGAGAATGGAGACACTAAACCAACCCACCTAGCTCCTACGTGTTTACCATGATTTTGGATATGTTATTTGCATGTGTGCACCAGAAACGTAATATAAACCTAAGTTTCAGGAGGAATACTGCACCAGAAATGTGAACACCTAATGAAACTTTCGAATACTTGTATCGTTTGCAAAATATTTTGAAAGTCTGGTCATTGAGCATTCTTAGCTTTGCTCTTGTTTTGGAGCAACTCGATGAACAATTGAACACCTTTATTTGATTGTACTATTTTAGAAAGTAAAGAAACTGTGGTTGTAGCCATGTTAAATTCAATATCTTTCTCGATCGTGTTCATCTTTCAACGGCTTACTTCTGTAACAACAAATATAAAACTATAGTGCATGCAAATTTACATCATCATCTATATTTGATTTTTTTTTCTTTTTAAAAAAGAAATAGTTAATATCATTACTTATCTATAGCAAAAAGACACTTACATTAATTATCGGCATACACAAAGCTCTTTGGTAATAAACAACTAACACAAACTAATGACTACTTAAAACAAAGAGTCATTAGTTTGGCAGTAAAGATAATTGGGTCATTTGTTTGGATTATCGACATACACAAATCTCTTTGGTAGTAAACAAATAACACAAACTAAGTATAGTTTCATTTGATGTAAGCTCAGCAATGCCTCCACTGCTTGCAATCGGGTTTGGCTCAATTATTGAGCTTACATCAAATGAAACTATACTTAAAACTTTCTAATTCTTCTTCAAAAGTAAAACTAATCACCTAGAGAACACAATTGGTGTGCAACTAGAAGTATTAAGAATCGGTGAATCAAAACATAGTATCATCCGACAGGCATAAAAGGCTTACAACTTGCCTTGCCCTTATCTGAAGGGTCAGCATCGTCACCAAAGGTGACCGGCAGTGAGATGCGCAGTGGAGGTGCATCAGATGTCTTCTCCGACTTAGGGTTCTTGTTTTTGCTACGTACCTAGAGGGCGGCCAAGCCTTCTTTTGTGGGTCACCGGCTCTCCATCTTTTGCATCCTCGAGTAATTCTAGAGCTTCCGACTAGAGTGTCAGAAGTTTACCTCCCATAATGGTCACTGTTTAGGGGAAATGTAACTTCCGTTTCTCTAGCACGCTTCTTGGAGGGAGTAGAAATCTCCTCATAATTCTATGATGCTCCGCAGCAAGTCCTCACCACATGCATATCAAAACTAGGCTCAGAAACTTCCTCATCAATGGGAGTCTCCAACACTGATTCTAATCCTGGTGAAGTCCTTTCAGTCAGAGGGTATATGTTCAATATCCTCTCCTTCAGAATCAGCTGTAGGAGGGGATGGAGCCAACGAGGCCAAAATCGGCTCGTTGGATGTACGGGCAGTGAAGGAAAACGTGTTGCTAGGGTTTCGAGAAGAAGAACCTATAAACCCCAAAATCCGAGCATCAATTTGATCGATAAGTGGAGGTTGATCGTTGATCACAACCAACACCTACATGAGTAATCAGTCCACATAATTGAACATCGACCTTTCAAGTGTTCATAAGGGCATCTCCAACAAGGGTTGTCATACCCATACCTATACTCAAAACCCATGAAAACTCATCTCCAACAATCAAAACTCATACCCATAAATGGGTTCCTCCCAGTCTCCCGACCCAAAATGGGTCGACTGTGAAGGAGGAAACTCATTTGCCACATGCGCGGGACCCACGACCAGCAGCTACACGTGGAGCAGTCTGCTGCAGCAGAAGCGACGCCCCAGGGCCAAGAAAGGCAACAGACGCGCGCAACAGGACAAAAAAACGGCTGGAGACGGAGGACGCGCTAACCACGCGTTGAGAGAGTTTGACTGGTGTGGCTGATCTCACGTGAGCTCGGCTGAGGTCCTCCAACGGTCAGAAAATAAGCGGCCCATAATTGATTCGATTTAAAATGAAAGGTCCAGATAAAGCCACCAGAAAAAGAAAAAATTAGGCTGAAAATTTGTTTTGAAATGAACAAAAAACTTGAAAAATAAGAAGAAACAAAATAGGAAAATATAAAAAATTATTTTGCCCGTTGGAACAGTAATT
This sequence comes from Fragaria iinumae, assembly GCA_009720345.1. NCBI lineage: Eukaryota > Viridiplantae > Streptophyta > Magnoliopsida > Rosales > Rosaceae > Fragaria > Fragaria iinumae. The sequence goes on along the minus strand of CM019117.1, from coordinate 13,534,872 downwards.
TGTACCAATTTCTATAAATACCATCCACCTTCTTCATAATTTTTCACTTCAAAACTTCTCTCCTCCATCTACACTCTTTAATTTTCATAATTGTTCTTCATCTAGCTAGTTTTCAAACTTTTTTTTTTTCAAAGATGTCCAACCCCAAACCTAGAGGAGAAGCTTGGAAAAACCCCGAAGATGTGTCGTTGCGCATGGCGGTGGTTGCGGTTGGTGAAGACGGTGACAAAGGTACCGGTCAAGAGAAGAAAAAATTATTGGATCGTGTATGAAGCTTGCAAGCCACCCGGTTTCGTTATTAGATCGGGAGGAGGGTGTGAAGCTCGTTGGAGAAAGATTAGACCGGGTTGCACAAGGTGGCGTGAAGCTCTTACCAAAGCGGAGGCCGCTCACGCAAGTGGTGAAAATGTCACCGACTTGGTAATATTTATTTGTTTATGATCGGTAATTTTTTTTTTTGTTTTATAACCCAATATAAGGAATTTGCTAATATTCGTTTATGTTTATGACATTTAATATCTTGTTTATAATCACTAGCACATGTGTGTGTGTGTATATATGACCACTTATATATTATTTCTTATATGAATATATAAGAAGTGCAAGCTAGGTCGGTATATCGTACATTGTCTTTAGGGGAGGATTTTAAATTTGCGCATTGTTGGCCAATATTGAAGGATACAGAAAAGTTTAGCAAACCTCCGTCCTTGGATGATGAAATCACTAGTGGTCCGTCACCTATTAACTTGTCCGGAGAAAATACACCCATTGAGGGAACCTCAAGCCCTTTAAATGTGCATGCACTCCCTCTAGGCCAAAAAGCTCAAAGGGCTGCTAAGAAAAGATGCAAACAAGATGACACATCTAAACTCTTAGCTCAAATGAAAAGAATTGCAGACCAAGGAGATCGCGATCTCGAACACAGACTACAACTTAGGGAGGAGACTAGACTTGCACAAGAACGTGCGGATGATGCAGCCACAATGGCAGTGGATCCATCAAAATTTCCCGCCCCAATTAGGGCTTATTGGGAAAGGAAGCAAGCTATGGTTATTGAGAGGGAGGAACAAGCTTGCAATGTCGGGTTACACCAACTACCTGCTTCATCTGAATGTGAAGATGACCGAATGTATTAATTGTACTTTGTTGCCTCTATTTTAATTTTATTTTGGTATTTTAATTTATGAAATGAATGTACTAAAACTTTCAATTATAATTAATGAGTAATTTATTGCTTTTGTTAATCTCAATTTTATTTATCAAATTGCAAACATTACAATAATACTAAACACACAAACAAGAAATAAATAAAAGAAGCAAACATACAAACATAACACACTATGGCACAACGCCAATTATTGAAAGCATAAGCATACAAACACTTCACATGCGGTTCTGCTCTGCCTGCTGCTTCACATTCCATAGGTGGTTAACCAAATCCTCCTAGAGGCTTATATGCACAATTGGACATCTAACCTGCTGGTATCGGCGCATGAATTCCCCAAGTGCAGGAGGATCACGCTCAACCAAATGAGATACTTCGTAGTGGTCATATATTTCTGCTCTCCTTGGTCTTGTTGGGACCTCATCAGGATCAACTTCATGATTATCTTCAGTTTCATTGCGCTCATCTTCAACAATCATATTATGCAAAATAATACAAGTCATCATGATGTACTGGATATCTTCCCTGTCCCATCCACGAGCTGGTCCTCTCACAATTGCAAAACGAGCTTGGAGTATTCCAAATGCTCTCTCCACATCTTTTCGGAATGACTCCTGCATCTTTGTAAAATGAGTTTGTTGTGGCGTGATCGGGTTTCTAATTGCTTTCACAAAAGTCCCCCATTTTGGGTAGATCCCATCAACTAGGTAGTAGCATTGACCATATTGGCGATCTCCAACATGGTATTTGACTCGAGGCGACTCACCTCTACAGACTTCGTGGAACAGCGGAGACTGTCCAAGGACATTGATATCATTGAGGGAGCCTGGAAGTCCAAAATAGGCGTGTCATATCCAAGTATCGTATGATGCAACCGCCTCCAGGATGATTGTCGGCTTTCCTTTGTAACCGGCGAAATGCCCTTGCCATGAGGTAGGGCAGTTTTTCCACTGCCAGTGCATACAATCGAGACTCCAACCATTCCAGGGAACCCTATTTTGTCAGCAACATTGAGCAACCGTCGCAAATCTGCCTTTGATGGTCGACGAAGGTAATGTTTGTGGTATACTTTCCAGATTGCTCTAGTAAAGTGACTTAGAATTTCCAAAGTTGTAGATTCTGCTATGTCGAGGAACTCATCACACAGGTCGGCGGGAAGCCCATAAGCAAGCATCCTCATGGCACAAGTCAACTTTTGTTCAGTTGACAAGCCAAGCCGACCGGAGGCGTCAGGCTTTTGGACGAAGTAAGAGTCATGGTTAGTGACATCGCGCATCATCTGGTCAAACACATAAGGCCGCATTCGATACCTTCTACGAAACACATCGCCTTCGAACCGACATGGTGAAGTGAAGTAAAGAGCTTTCAGTCGTTGATCCATAGTTTCACGCTCTCTAGGGGTGTATCGCCGGCCTTCTTGGGAACCACCCCATTCAGATTCTTCCTCTTGGATCATCTGAATGTGTGAGGAAGCTGCCTGCATCACCAGGGCTCTTTGACGATTCCTTGTGATGGAATCTTCCTCCTCCTTCATTAGTAGTTTCCTCAACCTATTCATTGCAGCAATCAACAAAAATTATGTGACAAAAATGAAACTCAGTTATTGAATTCTGATATGAGAGAGAAGTGTTTGTGAAGTAGTGAGGTATGATGGAGTGAAGAGCCTTGTATTTATGGACGGACCAAAAATGATTGATCAAGATAAGATATGACACGTGGCAGATAAAGATCTAAAACGTAATCTCACTAGCCTCTCACGCAACGACACGAGGAGCTAAAGTTTGCCCACAATTCGAGATCTGAAATCTTATCGGATATGTAATTATTGAGAAGATAGATTGTCCTCACGTGGCAGATAAAAATTATTAAATTATTATGTATGATTTATATAATTTATTTGTTGTTATATAAATCATTTAACCCTAAACATTATATATGAAATTTATTTATTTGTTGATGATCAAAACCCATACTCATACCCATACTCATACCCAAATTATATAAAATGATTAAAATTTGGGTATGAGTATGAGTTTTAATATAATGATTGGAGATAGAATATGAGTTTGAATAGTAATGGGTTTAGGTGACTTAAAATATAAGTATGGGTATGGGTATGGGTATAGAAAAGATTGTTGGAGATGCCCTAATGGAACTTCAGAGGTTCAACGCCTTCCTCCAAGAAGACATTCCTCTCCATTTCGACCGGTTTAGAGATGTCATGAGAGAACATAATTCTAACAACCCCTTTTTTGTCCTCAGTCTTTTCATAGTCAATGGATCATCCCAAGAGATTTCCGATTAATCAAAAATTGGGAGGCACTTCATATAGGGGTGGGATAGCAGAAACCTTAACCCACATCAAAACATGTTTGATAGGAACATGTTCAAACGGGCTGACACCATCATAGATCTCCAGAGCCACGGGCGCGCAATCATAGCACCAAACACCACCCCTAAGAACTTTATTTCTATCTCGGGCTGATTCAAAAGAGAAGAGAAACAAGTTTTCACCCCTCTAATGAACCCTAAAGGATTGCTCAACCATCCATTTGCGAAGGAATTGGGATTAGAAGGTAGAGGAGTCCATTGGACGGCGAGTGAGTAGCTTGCCCAGAGGGAAAGCAGGGGAGGATCGTTGGACATGTCCTCCTCGGATTTTCCCCAAGTCTGGGACTTTGCCCAAGGAGGTGGTGAAGCTGGCGGTTACGGCGTCGTCGATGCCATGGGAGAGAAGCAGGAGAGGTAGGAGAGGTTTCGGGAGAGCATTAAGGTTCTTTGATAGATGGTTTTCGCGGAGGCAACTTTTGAAAAAATCTATATGTGATTTTATTAAGATCACTTCTTGTGAAGCTATAGTTGAGAACCACATGAACTTTTGTTTTGCAATTTCAAAAAAAGAGAGAAGCATATAACACTTGATCGAGATACAACATCCTTTGTCAACACTAGAATAATACTCAAGTGCTACGACCCAAAATGGATCCGATTTTATACAGTCACTAAATCCAACAGATATCTTGGACAATATGCACTACGATATAAAAGCTATGAGTTTTTATAGTGACAAGCTGAAAATCGTTGCAAAAGCTTAGCAAATGCGAGAAAATTTTATTTGTCGCACATGATTCCTTCGACGACAACTAATTTATCTCATAAAGTAGGTATTTGCGACAAATTGACAGTTGTCACCTATATTATAACTCTTGTCTTTCGAGATCAAGATATATATATTTATTCAAAAAGTACGGATTTTCCTAATTGACCCACTTTTATATCATATTTTCTCATCTTAACCATTCACATTGTAGGTATATATGAGTAGATCATCTCTACAAATTTTCAGCTAAATTGATAATCGTTAAGGTATCAAAACTATATGATTACAATGAACAAACCAAATCCGTTCAACAAGAACCGTTCGTGTAATTCATAATTTTGAATACCTTAATGATTATCAATTTGGCTAAAATTTTGTAGAGATGATCTACTCATATATACCTAAAAGATGAAAGGTTGAGATGAGAAAATATGATCGAAAAGTATGTCAATTAAGGAAATCCGTACATTTTGAATAAATAAGGAGGTCTGTATCTGAAAAGGCATGTATATATATATATATACAAAAACGATGTGGAGCGCACGTCCGCACAGTCCTTAAAGTGCGGACCTCCCTCCGTTCTCCATCGGATGGCTCCGACGACGGCGCGCCTCCACCCGAGCGGACTCCAGCAGCCTCCCCGATCACTTTCCCTCCCCGGCGAATCCGCCGAATTCCAGTTTTCCTGCGAGATCGATCTTGTTTGAAGTTTTGGGTGATCTCGCCGGAAAACTAGAATTCGGTGGACTCGCCGGGGAGGGAAGGTGATCCGGAACGCTGCTGGAGTCCGCTCGGGTGGAGGCGCGCCGTCGTCGGCGCCGGACTGTGGAGAACGGAGGGATGTTCGCACTTTAAGCCCAGTGCGGACGTGCGCTCCACATCCAGCCTGATATATATATATATATATATATATATATATATATATATATATATGTATATATATATACAGGCCTTCTCAGCTGCGGAGGTCCACACCAATGGTTTTGGTGCGGATTTCTATTTTTGCACCACTTTTCGATCGAATTTCTCCATCTCCACCGTCTAGTATCTAGATAATATTGTGTAGATCATCTCTGCAAAATTTCAGCCAATTTGGTAATCGTTAAGGCCCTCAAAATTGCGTTTTTCTGTTTTAAACATGAACGGTTCATGTTTGACAAAATTCAGTCCGTCAATTTGTTTTTCGAGTTTGAGGGCCTTAACAATTACCAAATTGGCTGAAATTTTGCAGAGATGATCAACACAATATTATCTAGATACTACACGGTGGAGATGAGGAAATTCGATCAAAAAGTGGTGCAAAAATGGAAATCCGCACCAAAACCATTGGTGCGGACCTCCACACCTGAGAAAGACTGTATATATATATATATATATATATATATATATATATATATAATTCGGTAATCAAATGATCTTCAAACTAGATAAAAGAATTTTCATATATGATCTATACACTAGGTTCTAGAGACTGAACGTTGAGGATGTGAAAATGTGACCGAAAAGTAATCCAAATAAGGAGTACCATACTTTAATTTCAAAGCGGGACTCCACTCTGAATAGGAGTATATATGTATATTTCAAATAATTATATGAGGGGATTTGTCCTTATTAGTTGTATTTACATCAAGAGAATTAATCTTCATTCTGATTCGTTTTGAGGACACTACTCTTTTACTCATATTCTTGTCGAGGGGATCTTTCTTTTACTCATTACTCCTTACACATATTCACCTTAAAGGATTATCATCTCACTTACGTCTGTCTTGAAGGGTTTAATTTCATTCATCTAGAGTCACTCTAACAAGATTTTGCCTCACCCAAATCTGCTTTGAAAGGTTTCGATTTTACTTCGCCTAAATTCGTCTTGAGATGTTTCACCTCAACCATATTCAGTTTAAGAAGATTTCGCTTTTTTGGAGATTTCGTCCCAAACCGATTGCGCTATTGGTTTATTAGGCCATAGCTTGCTTAGAGACAGTTCTTAACTCCTATATTTTTTATAATGTATGTATTTGTATGAATAGTTCAATAACTTTTTCTTTTTTTTCACTTCGCATCTACAAGAAAAAACCCTTTTAGTGACAAACCTATTTTGGCACCCATTCTAAAAAAAATTGTCGCCCATACTAATGAGTGACAAAATCATTTTGTCGCTAATTTTGTCACTAATACTATGTGACAAATTCTTTTTGGTGACAAACTGAAAATTTTGTCACCCAAATGGATCATATACAAAATCTTGTTTGTCTCTAATTCCCTCTATCTTTGTCACAAATACTGTCCAGAATTCCCCAAAATTCACCATATGGCGGAAAATTGATTGGGCTAAATATGCTATTTTTCTTTTATTCAGTCTTCATTAGTTTTATGAACTAAGGTTGACGTATAATCAAAACTAATGACCAATTACGAACCAAAAAAAGAAATCACATCAACGAGGACAATAAAATTTTAATTTATTTCATAATTAAGAAAGAATTCTACAATGTCTCTATCATGATAAAACAAACATTCCACTAATAATAGAGCAATTCTAATCGAACTTCATCTTCCTCGTTGCCCAGCAAGCCTTGTCAAAATTTCACCAGCATTCTGGAAAGTGTCACTCATACATGCAACCTCCTAGAACACGCTTATTGGTGAGAGCAAGCCATAATTAGGATGAGAGTTTTCATCTATCTTCATGTGAGATCCCTGTTATAGCACAGCATGCAGAAGCCAAGTGAAAAGACATAAGTAGAGAGGAGAGAATTACTCACAGAAACTGAGCAAAAGAGGTTAGGTTAAATAAATTTTGTCTATGTACACAAAATTGTAAATTTCAGAAAAATAGGGGATAGGAAGAATTTGGTGCTCAACAAATAAAGGATAAAACGAACCTCAAGCATATTTCCCAGAAAAAGGTTCTTCATTGAAATAATCTTTGCGTACAAAGACAAATGGTATCTTGAATGCAAGGGCTTCACTCACAGCATCATATCCAATTTTTCCTGAAATAGTAGGAAATCGAATAAATTTAACTCTATCAACTTAATGTAGCTCAGCCACTATTGAAAGTATCAAAAATTTTACCTAGCATACAATCAGATAATGTTATAATATCTGATGTATAAGCATCTGACTGTTCGAAGCACCAAAAATCTGAGTAAAAAAACAGTAGGATAATTCCAAAACCGCTCATAACGAAACCAAGAGCGACCCCGAACCTCAAATGGTAGAGTATCAACTAAGATAAGTCTATGACCAGATCCAATTTACATTAGATGGAACACTTAGGTGCGAGTTTAAGCAGAGCACCATTCAACATTTGACATTCCTCTGTCGAGACGCTCCTTGATATAAACCATGTTGTTTCGAATTACAAACTAATAATGATATCCTAGTTTGAAGAAGGTAAACATAAAATACACACACAGAGAGTTAAAGATCAACTCCATGCTAGTTGTTATCCTTGTTCGGAAGTCAGATTCCAGTTTCCTAACCTAATTTACCTGCCACCAAAAATCATATCTTGATAGGTACTACTCTAAAGTTCATTAGATGTAGTATGTTGTGGTCTATATTATCTCTGTGCTTATATTATGTTGTAGTCAAGAAAAACATGTAGAAGATACAATATGAAGGCATACCAGGCTTAGCCATTCAGGAGGTAAAAACTCCCTATTCAACTTCCAGCTTGATGGCTGCAAATGAGTACAGAAATTGAGAAACATACTACGTACAATTAGCAAAATATGGAAGATAACTCACAAAGTGGTAATCATATTGGAATATTGAGGCACAATACGATTAATATTATAAACTGACTAAGTAGTGTCTGGGAAATCAACTCAATACTTCATTAATTGTATAACTAGAATGTACAATAAGTCATCGTATACCTGTCCACCTAAGTTGAGGATGACTAGTTTGACATCTTTTTTTATTCCAAGTTTCTTCCCTCACCTATACCGTGTAAAACAGTGAACAACTATACACTCAACTCAATTGAACAATTGAAAGACTTTACAAAAAGAATACCTACATGTGGGATCTGTGCAACCTCCTCACAACCAAAGGTAATGTCAATTACATCACAGAATGCACACTCTGCAAAATTATAAACAAAATAGAATAACCATCTATAGAAAACCTAGAGGCAAAGAGAGAAAGGCCAAAAAGACAGGGAAGCCACTGTCTTCCGGGTTGTACAATAACAACATACTTGGGCAGTGTCCTCAGAGGCAGATCAGGAACTCACAGTCAGAATAATTTTCTGCTATCTATATTCAACACAAGGATAATTACCACATAAAAGATCAGATTTGAAGATGAAACCCGTATGATATCAAATCAATACCATGAGAAAATACAACCATGTATAAAGCTCTTGTAAATAGAAATCTGTTGGAATACCTGATTACCCATTATTGAAGTACAATTGAGTAACCTAATATCGACAATCAGTTGGAGTACCTGCAAGGGATTTCAACGCATAGCAACACCTAATCACAAACCCTAAAAGCCCTAGAAAGACAATTGGGTCGAAATTTGATAATGCGAGGGATCAACGCATACACCCATATCGAATCAAATCCGCACAATAAACACTACAATTGATGGATATGAGAAAGGAGACCATTGGGCAATATGGAGAAACTAATTATTTACCATGGCGGTTGAATTCTGGCCGTCGAGGTCGAGCCGTGAAAGAGGAGCGGGTGCGAGCAGTTTAGACTAGCTAGAGGGAAAAGCGAAGACGTGATGGAGTACTGGAGCACAACAACTATTCAAACTCCTTTACTTTTTTATTTTATTTTTATAATGAACTCTTTTATTTGCTTATTTTCTAAACATCCGCGGTATAACCTCAGTTTTTGAGCTACAAAAAGAGTTGTCACCCCCATTGTCACCCATGAGAGGTATGGCGACAACATTTAAGTTTGTCTCAAATAAGTTTGTCACTAAAAGGGTTTTATCTTATAGTGAGATATTTCTCATAATATATTTGAGATATTTGACGATATTTGAGAAACTAGTCAAAAACTTTAAAATATATTTTGCCTCTTTTATATATCGGTAACTTGCGAGAAAGTACATGTTTTCACATAATTATCAGAAACAACTCGTAGAAGTTGTCACCTGATTAGGTTTCGATGACGAAGATTGAGTTGTCACTTAATGAGTCTTTTGTGAGAAAAATAAAATTGTCACATAAACATTAACTGACAACTCTATAGAAGTAGTCGCCTAATTAGGATTTAGTGGCAAAGTTCAAATTGTCGCATACATATTAAGCATCAACTTGTTAAATTTGATGCCTAGTTGATAAGTTTAGGTAGTCACATAAATGTTAACCGATAACTTGTAAAATTCATCGCCCAATTGGTTTTTATTGAGGAATTGAAGTTGTCACATAAACATTAGATGACAACTCATTGAGATTCTCGCCTAATTGGTCTATTGTGAGAAAATTAAAGTTTTCACATACACAATAACCAACAACTCGTATAAGTCATCGCCTAATTGAGTTTTAGTGAGAAAAAAAATCAGGTTGTTACATAATCATCAAGTGATATCGAGTAAAAGTCGTCGCTTAATTAGTTTTTTCACGAAAAAGTTAAAGTTGTCACATAAGTATTAAGCGACAATCTGGTAAAGTTTTTACCCAATTGATTTTCCGTAAGAAAGTTAAGATTGTCACGTAAACATTAACTAACGACTCACAAATTTGCAGCTAAATCAGTCTTCAGCGATACAAACTTCGTTGTCATATAAACATTAAGTGACAATCCGCATAAGTCATCGTGAGAAATTGGGTGTCACATAATGTAAACGTCGAGTTTGGAGCATAGACAAAATCACTACTTACTACCGTTACTATGAAGAAGGTTTCAGGCTTTCAACATTGTAGCTTGACAAATTGTTGTCCAATCACTTCACTTCTCTTAAATCCAGAACTAAAAGCCTCATATTGGATCATTGTTTGGTATTGGATCATGGGTTAGGCATTTGATTCTGCTATTCACACCCAATTAGTCCACTCGTAGTCATGAACAAACGGTAGTGTTTGTTCTCAAACCCCAAAACCCAAGAGGTAGAAATGAAGGTTCCGAATTAGGCCACATTAAGCGTTGCTCGCATTCGTAATCTGTAATGTCTGGAAGGGATAAGATAATTAATAGTGCGCTAAACTTTTACATTACTGATAATCATGGATGTCCTAGCTAGCTAAGATAAAAGTAAGAGGCCCAAGAAAGCTGGGGAAAAGTGGGAAACCCTATAACCCAGATCGAGGCCCAAAATCCCCGCATCAAGTACTACATCCATATGCTTCTCGTTTTTATATATCAAAGTATATTCTTCCACCATTACACACCTTTCATCTTTCATCTTGATCTCGGATCATGAATTAAATCGTGCATGCAAGTTTCAAAAGAGGTGGAAAAGGACTGGTGTAGTTTTGTAGCTGACAATAATTAACCCTAGTTCACGAACGGCAAGCTTCATATATATAAAACTACCCATAAAACTAATCAGATAGGGCGTATCAAAAGAAACCCTAGAAAACCCGTTGCAATCTTCATACCTAAACAGATCTGATTCTGAGTCATAAACAAATCTTCCCCTCGGCTTATATTATGTTACTGGCGTGCCCACAGATAATTAACTACAAGTGCTGCAGTTAAACTATAAGCCTTTCAAAATGGTTGATGTTGCCTACTTCAATTTTGTTTGTGGAGACATATCACATATGTAGTCGTATAGAATATCTTCATCATAAACTATTGACCTTTATGCGTGATCATATATTCAAGATTAGTTAATCATGCAACAAGGACCCGAAAGAACAATGAGAATCTAGCCAATCGCATGCTCTAATGACCCCTGTTATTTTAAACGTACGTGTTAAAGAATCGTAGATACATATCATCCTCTGAAATATTTTCAGTATTAATTATGGGGTATCGATGCGGTTCCGGCATATATTTATTTGACAAATTGCTGATTAATTTCAAGTACAAAACTACAAAATATATATAAGAATCAATGTATACAAGAATGGTAAAGACTTCCACAAAGAGCCTGAATATATATTCCATTTATACGTATATATACGCATGCATGCATGAGTCATGTAACACTAAGTTTATGATGATTTCAAAGGACAAAGCCCTTGAAAGAACAGTTGAAGATCCTGGAAATCTGATTTTGTGCCGCCAAGATCCGCATTCCGATCAAATACTCTTATCAAATACGTACTCAAGAATATTGGTGCCTTCTTATATAAGGGTAAATTGTAATCGGAATCTTAAGTAATCTGCGTTAATTAGCAATAATGTTACTTTCATGGGATATGCTGTATGTTCTAGGGTTGCTAGTGAAAGCAAGAAATAAAGTTAAGTCTTGATATATAGCTTGATTAACAGCTTTTGCCCCCAATACAATAGATTGAGTCTTGTATATATTAGCTTAACAAAAGTACATCCTCACTATCACTCAAGTATTAATTTCACTCGTAGCTTCATAATAAGATTTTGAGACTTAGTTTTTGCATGAGAAAAAGCAAAGTTCAAGTTTCGTTGTTGAGTTACCACTTTCACATGAAATTTTATAACAAATTTATGAAAATTAACTTGTCTTGCATTAAGTTTTATCGTCTTTAACGTACCCATTTCCTAATTTTGAGCACAACAATGGCAGAATATTGTGACTCTATCAAATGAATTAATAACATAGGAAGAAACTTCAAATTCTAATAATTACATTAATATTCTCCATATCTTGATAGATCCCAAACTTTTGCACGCGAATTTGACATGGCTCTCAGCTAAGCATGTTAAAGCTATTCTCTAGCTACCACAAAACCTAAGCGGGCAAAAAGGTGCGCGCATGCTTTCTTCTTCATCTCAATCGCTTCAATAGAAAATTGCATGTGGTATGTTTATACATGATCATATGAACTTGTCTAATAAGTAAGAATTAATCTCTCAGGATTTGGCCATCCATGTGTGCAACTTGAAAATCCTCGGTTCTTAATCGTTATGGGGTCAATTGAGAGCCTAATCGTACCAATAAGGTTGAAAAACTAAAAACTTAGTCAACTATTCATTTTTAGAACTTTGAACGACATGCACTGTGCCTTGGCTGACAAGAATAATTATCTGTAAAAACCATGTTCTGATCTCCTGCAGTTGCAGAATTATTCCGAGGTTCATCAGGAAGCTAGCTCGTGTAGCAAGTTTCAAAAGGAAGGAATTGATGCTTTGAAATCAAGCTATACCATACTTTATATGAGCTCGACCTTTCTATTCCAAGTTCATCAGTTCTGTTCGGACGTACCAAACGGTAATTGGGTGCCATGCAATAAGTGAGTGCACTTTAAATTTCATTTTCATATATAACTCTATGCATGTACAATAATATTCCAGGTCTTACTAATGGAAATAGATCCTCGATCAATATGAGGAATGTTAGGCACTTAGGCATCATCTTGCGATAACTGGAAGCGGAAATGGTCCTCGATCAATTGGACGTTTTATGTCGTACCAATGTCAAACTCTCCATACGGGAACTTGTATGTCCAAACAATCAAAGTCCAAAAGGAGGTTTACATGCAAGCTCTATTATTTTTGCGAGAACGAATCTAGTGTCGCTAATAAGGCCTTCCAAATAAGATCTTAACAAACTTAACAAGCTTCTGGAGAAGCTGTTTCGTTCAGTTGAAAGAGATAAAACATAAATAAGAATATTTTTTGTACCGATAAAAGTATATATACAAGCCTAAAGTATATATTTTTTTGTATCATAATTGTTTTAAAGAATGTAATCCCCCGTGCTCAAACCTAAAGTAAGGTCAATTTCATGATTTGATTAAGATTCATGATACATGTTTCCAATTTAATTTCAATGGTTTAATTTAATCATGGCAAGGCATGCAGTTGGCCACTTGGAAGTCCATCATATGCATGCCGACCTGGACCCTAGGCGGAAGGACCCATTTAAATCACATCATCAAGTGTTTCAGTTACAAAATGGTTAAGGGATATGCCAAAGATCGAGCTATAAAGATAATAAAGTAGCTAGGGTTTTATCCCAAATCTAGTAGTTCATCTCACTTTTTCCACTAAATGATAGCACAAACTCGATCAATGTTCAAATCCAATTAAAACCAAGATAAAAAAAAGGTGCAAAACAATAACACATAGAATGTTATGGGAGCCTTTCAAGATCACACGATAAAAAGAAGGGGGCACACAATGCAAGTTCCCCATCAGATCGAATGACATGAAGATATTGGATATAGCTATAGCTATGCGGACACATTTGGATTTATATGCCGACTAAAATATGTTTAAGATAAGCCATTGGGGTGTGCCGGCCGCGCCATTTGTACAGAGAGCTAGCTACAGATGATGATAATTGAAGAAGATGAAGATGAAGATGTACAACGTTTCTATATAAGTGAATGATAAGAACTAGGCTTTAAATTAAAGGGACCGATTTTCCTTATATGTTCGAGGTGCATGTCCTACAAGCAATGCAATCAATCATTGGTACTGCCTTAGATATATACGTATAATAGCTACGTTCTCCCAAATCATTAGAATTTTGAGACATTCGATTGAAAATCAAGTTACAGAGAAGACCTTCATTTCCAGGTTGTGGTAGGTATTCAACGACATTGATACGGCTCTACAGAGCTTAGGTTTAGGTCGATGTTATTGTTTTGACTTTTCATGATTGATCGCGAAGATGTGTGTGTGCGCGCACGCATATATGTCATAATTTTGTAGCTGCAGACAAGTCACAACATAAACATATAAGTTGAAACTAATCAAATTATTTTGTTACAAAGTAGGAGAATCGTTCTTCAAAAATAAAAAAATATACAGATCTAATGAAAATGATACTGATATATTTTTTTTTTTTATAAAGAGGTCATCCATTAATGAAGTTCAGCAAACAGGACAACGATGACATGTCAGTGTCTGGCCGTCAGAAAATGTAACCGCTTAGAGCAAAAATTATCCTAGTACGCTCCTCACACTAACATACTAAAAAAACATAAACTCAAAATACATCAACCTTTCAAGACATTAAACCAAAAACAAGAAGACTAACACACACCGAAGAGTAATAAACTTGAATCATATTCCAAAAAGTGTAGATCAACAATATATATATAAACTTTGGCGGTACACTCTTTAAAGTGTTAGAATGAATATAAGTAATTCGTGTTCGTAGCTAGATAGGAGATGATCCGAATTAAGTTCACAAAGTTAATCAAGTTGGTACGTGAGATGCTGATAGTACCAGTAGTCATTTCCCTGCAATTTTAGCTTGCTTTACAGATATTTCCTAATCATTAAAGCATATATAAGAAAAGGTAAAACGATAAATTACAAAAACGAAAAGTAAAATGATAACATATATAAAAGAAGGTTGTAAGCTAGTGTTAGAGGTGATAGATAGGGAAAGGATATACAATTGATACCAGTGTGTGTGATACGTGTGACATGTTTCTGTCAACAGTCGACGCTACTGTACTCGATCTCAAATTTCCTTTGAAACTGGCTGAGCTTCTTCAAGCAAGAACTCAAATAGTAAAGATATAAACTGATGCATATATTCACAGATATTGTGCAATACTGCATATTCTTAAATGAGATTTATAATTAATTTAACGATAACAGACATGTATAATAAGGTCGCCAATTGGGCATATTATATGTATAGGAATAAAGGGATAGGGAAAGCTCTGTTTTTCTTAGTTTTATTGGCCGGGGTCCCAGAGGCAATGCAATACTATTCTGATTTGTTCTTTGTTTATTTTCTTCTTTTTGTGGACATTTGTTACAAATTAGTGAAGAACAAGTTTATCGTATTTTATTCATCATTCGATTATAGTAAATGTTGGGAGTGTAGTGATCGAGCACTACAAGGCTTGATAAGATTAATTTTATGCATGCATGTTCAATCAGTTCATTCAAAGGTAGAGAACACCTAAAGTTCATGGTACTGTATATAACTCAATACAGAAACTATTTAGATTAGTAGTGCTCCATTTGTAGACTGATTTAAAAATAAGCACTTTATTTAACAACACCCAAAATGGATATACGCGTGTATTAGTAGGGAGACAATCCTTTACAACATATTTTGATCTGTTATATATGTTACAAGCTTCCAAAACGTCCCATCAGAATTCGATCTCTTTGTTTATGAATAACGTTATTCAGTTCATTATATAATATGTCAATTATTGAATTGGTATATAAATATGATCAAATACAAAACTATAGTGAGGCTCTCATAGGATATAGTTTTCATTAGCACAATATATATTTGGACTGAAGCTAAGCATTCCTTTTAGGCTGTAGTGAATTTTATAATTAAATAATAGACGTTCGTTGGCATTTTAACGTTTTTTCTTCTTTTAGGACCTACCTAAAAGTGAATTTAGTAGTTTTTAGTCGTGAATATCTGAATAGGACGAACCGTCCTGCGGATATCTTTACTTCGGAACACCACACGGTTATGTTTAACTGAGAGAAGCAAACGGCAGCTTTGGAAGTGATCGTCGATATGTGAAATATAGAGATGCATGCGAAGTCCATGCAGTTGTTTTTTTTGTTGGTGAGAAAGGAATTCATTAAAAACAATATAGGGTTAGGGTTAGGGTTTCGCCAATAATTCTTGGCCTCAGCCCTAAAAAGCAGATTTTGTGGGTGCCCCAGGCCCCCTTATCTCCTCCGGTCAAATCCCACAGCTTGACACGTGGCAGATTAGAGTATACGCGTGGGGGGCCAATTCCGGCCGAAAGTTTGAAGATATGGTTAAGGACAGGTGCGGTAGTTATTTTCTGTTTAGTTACCTGTCAACTGCCATATCCTAGAGCTTCCAATTCGTATTCTGCCCAGGAAGCTAAATTGAACCAAGCTTTCGTGATTCACTGGTAATATAATACGTCTATATTATTGAATCGAATATTGGTCCTCCCTAAGTCGGTCATAATTGTCATCAGTGACGTCTAATTGGACTTGTAATCTTTGAAAGTTTGTCTCATCATATGCTCATTTCAATATCGGAAGCTGACAACTTAACTTATATTGTAAGTAAGGAATACAGCCCAAGTTTCAGAAGGTGACACATCTAGACTCTGAACATTTCGACAATGACTAATTTGTTAATTATGTATGTCGATGCATCTGTTAAGACGTATCAGAGTCAAGTTTCAACAAAAAGATTAAGGCGTGCCCTCGTTGGTTGGTACTTGGTAGGCGATTAGCAAACAATTTTACACCCCTCATTTTTAGTATTAAACTTGCACCAGAATTGCTATTTATGACTCCACCGTTTTTGATGTCGTGGAAACTTCGAATTGCGCCGCGCACCACCATCTTTATTTTTATTCCTTCTAATTAATTTTTCTTTCGATTATTCTTGAGTGACATCTACCGCAACAACACCATTTTAATTTGAACCTCCGTGCCACCACCAACTTTAATTTCAAATTGACTTCAAGCTAGATACTTGAAAATGTCAATAACTAATGAAGTTTTAGATGAGTGAGGCAGAGCCATGTTCGACAATACCTGTCCCAGATCGAAGTTCCCCAACTACTTGTTCGAGGAGTTGGTTCTGGTGAAGTCTGTTGATTACACAAAGAAGAATACAGGGAGTATATGTTGGCCTTTTGTGCCAATTATCCCCTACTTGTTGCTATTCGTCCAACCTTCAGTAAGTGTATGATTGTAGTTAGTTCAGGTAGGTAAATGTACCAAATCAAAAGCCAAAACACTATAGAAATTTAGAAACTACGGCATCACTCTCTAATATATTTGCAGGACTTCAACTAGTTACAATGTTGCAGATGTAATTATACTTGGAAATTGGAAAGAGAAAAATCATAGCAACAATGTACGTCAATTATTGAAAGTGATGTCTGTTCCAACCTTGTTATCTTAGTATCTAATAATGAATTAAGAACAAGCTAGTAACACATCTTTTATCAACTAACATATACCTGATATTTTGTGTCGATCAATAATTATATCTAATAACACATTTAAGGTATATGGCTAGCAATGCCTTTTTATTTCTTACATTCACCTTAAAACTTGCAAATGAGCCATTTTTTTTTGTTTGATCAAAATCAGGGCGCATAGACTAATTCATATGAAAATATAAGTCAGAATGTTTCCTCCCTCTCGTTATCAATAATAGATTAAGATTTAACTTCAATCGTCGTGAAATGGATTCGCATCTCGGTAAAAAAAATTTACATCTAAATTTTTTTCAACTCGATCACATGTGAGGTTATAGATAAGCCGCTTGTACTCGATATAATTATACCAACAAATGGTGATGTCTTTTCATAATTTTTGAACTTATGTTCGAAGACAAAAAATTTGGGTCCTACTCATAGTGACACTCTCATCAAAAGTAAAGCATATAATGCAGAAATGCACCTAATACTTATGTCTCTGGCAATTGGCTGTCAACCAAACTACGAAGACTCCAAATGATTTGCCTTCATCATGAACTAACCTTATACGACTGTTGTGTGACTAATACCTGTTTACCACTTTTGCAATGCTTCAAATTTCAAGCTGTGGGTTTACAAGTGATCCAGTCAAACCACGTGTTAAATTCTGGGGGGGGGGGGGGGGGAATACCCCCGAAAGACTAAAAGAGGGCAGGTCGATCAGTTTGCACGCGTAGAAAGAAGCTAGAGGACTTTAGTTTGTGATTGACATGTTATATTGGACTGGTCGGACCCAAATATATTTGCTCCTTTTAGTTTCAGCCTTTCATCATTGCATTATTAGGACATGAGCTGTGGGCAACAGCAGAAACATATGCATGATTAATACCGAATTGAAACATCGGAGGTATGAACAAGTACCACTCGTGGCTTTCTGCTTTCTTGGAGTTGAATTTGCGTATTTGAGTCGAGCACATCACATGATCACTGTACCTTGCAGTTAAATTGAGTCGAATGTAATTGATGCGGTTTCCCGACTAATAGATTTCAAAGCAAAGATACCAAACACAATGCTTCATACTCGACATCTAACATTCGACTCAAGATTCTTGTTACAATCTAAAGGAGTCTGAGCTGTAACAACTGGAACAAACAGGTTGTATTTTTGAGAGAGAGATTTATATTGCCCGAATAAATTACATGGTAGAGGGGTCAGGCATAATGCAACCATGAACCATCTGGTTTAATCTAATTAAGAAACTGAATCATTCTATAAGAAAAAGAAAAAGAAAAAAGGTTATATAATATGTAGATTCTAAGCAAGGCACGTAGCCATTACATGTTTTGTTGACATCACGCGAGCCATGTGCTACGTCCAAAGTGGTCGATCAAAGAATCAAAACGTTTCGTCATCCTCATCACTGGTTGATCACTCAGATCGATCCAATTCAATTCATATTCCAAGGTCTCTCCCAAGACTTGGAGATCTAGCTAAGTAGCTATCAAAGCCACCCAAATATATATTCCCAAAATTATATTTACCTAAAATCGAAACAAAACTGGACAACAACAGCAACACATGCAAGGTGATAGAGAGACTCGATCTCCATTCTTTTAAATTCGAATCCCTCGCCGACCATTCCCAGATTGTATGGCTTTGCAACTCAACACGTGGACGCCGGTTCAAGACGTGGCTACATCTGATGCTTTGTCCGGGGCGGAGCACAACAGCGTGCGTGGCTATTGCGTTGCGCCCTACAAAAAACTACAGCAGCAGAAGAATGTGAGCTAGGTTACCACAGGAGTGAGAGATCGAGGTCGACGTACTATGGCAAAGTGAGAAGAAATAAATTAAGAAGGGGAAGCTTAGAGAGGTCGAGATCAAGGGCTTTATGTTGTTGTGGTGTATGTGCACGAGACACGTCGGTTCTGATGCGGTTTTGGGATCCGTGGATGTTTCTGGTTGGGTAGACGGCGAGCAGAGCACTAATTTGATGTTTTTTTGCTTTATATTCTCGATCAGTCGACTCTGGCTTTTAGGGCAAAGGCACTTTCATCATCGACCTTGCTTCCGTTTTCACTTTAGGTCGACTTGGTTAAAACTAGACTGAAAAGACTGCAAATTCTACTACAACCTTGTGTGTTAGTTAAGGAAAAACCATAAATGTAGCTGAAATTTCTTTCTATCGAAAGAGTTATTGCTTTCATGTCTTTTCTGCTTTCTACCTATTCTTTGTTCTTCGCAGTAGGACTAATAATTCAGCCTAGTTCATCTTTGTTCTTCACGATAAACTTTAAGAGAATACATAATTTCTTATTTGTTTTGAAAGACAAGATGACCTTAACATCAGAAACCTAGGGTTCTCAGGAAGAAAACAGCAAGTTGAACTTTTCTTCAATTCTTTTAGGGAAGACAGATATGCTTAATAGCTGCACTTATACATGACTCCGAAATATCTTTAGTACCAATTCAGTTTTACGTTAATTGGCAAATATAGTGAGACAATGATTCGTCAAAATAATTATTAAGCAAATGTTGTTTGCAAACAATGATATATAGGATTAAGGTTAAGAAATTAACTCATAGAGTATAGACATTAATTGGCGAAGAACATGGAATCTCTTTTAGATTCAAAAGGGTTTATTTATGCTTGTTGTGTGGTTTAAACTTTAAAGCTTCAAAACAGGTAGTTTCCGAAGCATCTCCAACTCCAAAGCCTCATGTTTGGTGAGTAGTTAAGAACTAGCTTGAAGTTCTACGTCCTCAAAGAAATGTGACTACAGAAAAGTAATGTGAACATGTATATAATACTTAACAGATACCCACCAAATACGGAGTTAATTAGCAAATCAATCTTTAAGCATGTCAGAAATTCCTAGTGAGCATCATATATATATTTGATATCAGAATCTCTTTCTTTGATACATTTTTTTCTTTTCTACTGCAAATGACCATAAAATAAGTAGATAGAAAAACCCATGAGAGATTCACTTTGTAGTTTAAGGTGTTAAAATCAGTTCCGTTTCTCTTTCCCTTCAAGAATCGTTCATTCTTGGCATGCAAGTCAATTTGTTTGGTTCATTTTATGAGTTTCCTACACTAACTGCATTATTGGGTGCACACGCACACTCTCCCATGAACAAAACAATGGTATAGATCTGAAAAGCGAGAATAATATATTGTTCTAAAGAAGTTAAGCATCCCATGATTCCCATAGAAATCTTTGAACAGATATAATAGAGAGAATTCGGTTAGGACTTGAGGTAGGTTCATGAATGAAGTTTGTGGACGGCTATTTGTCTATGACAAACCAAATTGAACACAAGGGAAAATATTGATCAAGAAGATACCACTTCTAGCAGCTGGTGAATACTTATAGTCCTTTCTTCTTTCTCTTTTAATTTGCAAAATCGTCCTGTGCTTTTAACCATTCATATATATATATATATATATATATATATATATATATATATATATATATATATATATATCTGTGTCTCTCGATCAGTCTCTAATTCGTCTGTGTTTATTTGTTACAAGTTTGATTTGTTTTTTTACCAGGAGCAACTAAAGAACAAGCCTAACAAGTATTTCTTGGCCGGACTCATTTTGTCAATCTGCGCGCATAGATTAAACTGTTCCTCTTGTAATATAAACGATTATCCAACATGAAATCCGAAACAGCCTCATCACAATTTCTATTAAGTTGGACCAGTCTAGTTAGGAGTAACATAAACACTTTCATCAGATGAACTTATAATCGATCAATATGAATGATTATGTCACGTGAAAATCTTAATGAAAGGTCGCAGTGTATTTAAATTTTGCAAAAGACGATCGAGTAGGTTCCGTAGATTTGTACGTAGTCATCAAAACAAGTTAAGGATTATCACATTCTTGAGTTCAATGCATATTAACGGAGTATGCATGGTTTTGAGGACAGGTTTTGGTTGGTATGATTGAACATAATGGCCGTCTAATTAAGCTTCTCTGAGAAAGAGCTAACTCTAGTTGATGAAAGCTAGCTATCAAGGTTTATTGAAAGGAAATAGCAGAGAAGTAAAGAAAACACTGAGCATGATGGAGAGGCTACGTTAATTGTGATTGTATGTATTGATTGATAGAGAATGAAGGGTTACAAGAGTATACGTACCTAAGTTATAATCCTAATATGTAGTTTATTTCCCCAGATCCATGATCTTTAACTACATATGTAGTACAGCTTACAATCATGTAATTCTAGTTTCTTTGAAAATGATGAGGTTGTTCGGTGAAACAAGAAGAATTTTATCCATATTAATTAGTTTGATTTGGTTTTGATTCCTCTATTTTTCTTTTCATAGGAACTAAATTTGCCTATTTTCTTACCTTGTTTAGACAAATAACTTTAATTTAATTTACATCTAAAGGTGGTTGAGTATCATTGTCTTGATCAATAACAGACGAAGTGAACATTATTAATCGATTGTATAGACATGTCAAACACGTGTTTTCTAGATCGGAAAAAATCGTACAAGTTTCTAAAAATTATGTGTTATATATGACTTGTTTGTAGTCCGTTTTTTCTTCACTAGTAACAGTTAATAATTGAATCCAGTTATTTTTCGATCATGTGCATTATCATTAACATGTTCTATTAATTTCTCGATGGAGGACAATAAGAGACGAGAATTCAATGCTAAATCACCAAAGGTTAGCACTACTGATCACATTAGTATGATGAAAGTCATGTTTTCGAACCTAACGTTCCATAATCCCAATGTGATTGTTTTCATTCTTATTGGCTTCTCTGACGAACTGATATAATGTATGCAAGTGCATTGCAGAGTAGCAAGAATAATTGCCTATGCATGTAGAACTGGCCTAGAATTTTTAGCACAAGCACAACAGGGTTTGGCAACAATGCCTCCACTGCTGGTTTTCCTCAACTGCGTTACCAGTTAGGTCTGAGCTGCTTGTTTTTCACTCCCTCACACAGTTCGAATCCTCATTACAAGGGGCGTCTCTATGTTTGGTAAACGAAGACCATTCTTACCAAATCGGGACAGCATTAGTTTCCTAAACTGGTTTCCAGCTCCGTATGAACCTCATTTAAGGAAATACAGCTCTACCAAATCCAATGGGTCTCAGACTCACACACTCTCTCTCTCTCTGTCTCTCTCTCTCTCTCTCTCTCCTAAATACCGCCACGGAACACGTGGCAGAAGCCCACCTCGGAGCTGCTCCAGAGCCAAGGGATGTCGGCCACGTGGTGTCAAAGTTTGAGACGGTAACCGTTTCGCTGGCTGTTACGGTGACGGCGGCTGAAGACGGCGCAAAAGAGGAAGGGAAGAAAGTGTACACTCTTATACGTGCCTCTGTGGTGCTCTACACGGAGACGGTGCGGGGCCCACGTGGAGGGAGGGAGGTGGTGGTGGTGGTGGTAGTGGTGGCTCACCTTGGGATATCAGGGTCCGGTGGGACCCGGCGAGAAAAGTGGGCCCCGGTTGGGGGAGGAAGGAGGGGAGTGGGGCCTCTGGTTTTGGGTCTCGGTTTGGAAGCATCCGGGTTGCTTAGACTATAAATGGACCATTCAGGGCTCTGTCTCTCTCACATTTCATACACACTCTTCTCACACACAAAGACACGAAGCAAACGCTCTTTGTTTCTCTCTCTACTCTCTATAGCTCTGTGGCTTTGTGTTCTGTTTGGTTTTTCCGATTCTCGGTTGGCCTATCTTGGTTCTTGAAGCTCAGTCTTTATAAAAGACCATTCTGAGTTTGATACAGAGTTCTCTGCCTCTTGCTTTGCTCTGTTTCAGTGTGTTTTGTAACTCATCCTCATCCCCATACGTCTTAATCTATTACCGCTTCTGAAATCTTTTAAGGTATTGTTTCAATACCTTAAACTCTCTAAATGGGTTTGCTTCACTTTTTGATCTTGTGAAGGGAGTCGAGACCTTGGAGACTGTACCCCAATTGATGCTCTGAATTGACAAATGTGATTTCGGTTTATTTTTGCAGAGATGACTAAGCAAAATGTGGTAGTGTCCGACGCTGACTCCCAAATCATGAACATGGCGGTATCGGTTGCTGTCTCGAACGCTTCGGTGTTCCCTGCGGCGGCGGAGAAGCCGCCGATGGCGCCGGGTGGGTATATCTCCATTTCGAGGAAGAAGTTGATGAACTTGAAGAACCTTGACATTATTAATGGAGGTGAAAGAATCACCTCTTGGGTGGACTCAATGAAGGCTTCATCTCCCACCCATATTCAGTCCTCTACTTGTTTGATGAAGGACCAGAGTTCTTGGATGGTGAGTATCATACTTGTAACTTTCTACATATAATTGAAGAACAGAGTATTTGACAATGGTGATCTCATTTCTGGGTTTTTGATGTTGATGTACTACAGCTGCAACATCCATCTGCGCTAGATATGTTCGAGCAAATAATTGAAGCTTCCCAAGGAAAGCAAATAGTCATGTTCCTCGACTATGACGGCACTCTCTCCCCAATAGTTGAAGACCCAGATCGAGCTTTTATGTCTGATTCTGTAAGCACTCCCATTCTTAGCTCTGTTCACTTTAACTTCTTGGCTGTCTCCAAATTTTTGTGTCTAAACTTCTACCATGTCAATATACAGATGAGGAAGACAGTGAAAAGACTTGCTAGGTGTTTCCCCACTGCAATAGTAAGCGGCAGATGTAGGGATAAGGTACATTTATTTTCGAGTTGTTTGCATTCACTTTTTTTTACATAATCTTTGTTATTTTTGTGCTTGAAGTAATGGTAAATTGTTGCATAAATTGGGTTGTAGGTCTACAAATTTGTACGATTGGCAGAGCTTTACTATGCTGGTAGCCATGGTATGGACATTAAAGGTCCAGCAAAAGGTTCCAAATACAAGAAAGTGAGTCTTCTTTCTAGAGTTTCACTTCAAATCATTTAGCTTGTTTTCTTTTCCTTTTCCTAATGCTACTTTCGGTTCCTAACATGTCAGGGTGGCCAAGGCGTTCTTTGCCAGCCAGCTAGCGAGTTTCTTCCAATGATTGATGAAGTTTCTAAGCTACTGATTGAGAAGACCAAATCAACTCCTGGAGCTAAAGTTGAGAACAACAAGTTCTGTCTCTCTGTGCATTTTCGCTGTGTTGATGAAAAGGTACACATACCACACTTGTTCTTTTGGTTTCTTACGCATTTTGTATAAGTTTTGCAATAATCTGACTGAACAAAACTCTTGACATGGCAGAAATGGAGTGAACTGGCCTTGCAAGTTAGATCAGTTTTGAAGGAGTACCCACAGCTTAGACTCTCCCAAGGAAGAAAGGTACGTGTTGGATATGGCATCTCTTTACTATGCTACACATGCTCAATCTTGAAGCTTCATTTCTTAAACAAATGGGGTCAAAACTTAGTGTGTGGTCTGAGTGGGATATAGAAGTCTCACTTTCAATCCTCCTTGTTTAATGCAGGTCTTGGAAATCCGTCCTACCATCAAATGGGACAAAGGCAAGGCTCTTGAATTTTTGCTGGAGTCGCTTGGTAAGTTATATTTTTGCATTTGGACTGTTTCTTTAATCATCTAAGAGACCTTGTTGTAATATAATAATTAAGTTAATTAATCCATATAATTATGATGGCTTGCTTTCATTAGTCACTAACTGTTACAGCAAATCTCTTTATTTTATAGGATACGCCAATTGCAACGATGTTTTCCCTGTGTACATTGGAGATGACCGAACCGATGAAGATGCGTTTAAGGTATATATTAGGCTGTTTAATACCTAACAGATCGTTTTCATTTAGCAAAGTTGTGGTGGTGATTAGAGACTAATTATGGGGCTTTAACTTTTGATTAGGTATTAAGAGAAAGAGGACAAGGGTTTGGCATTCTCGTCTCCAAAATTCCAAAGGAGACCAGCGCAACTTATTCTTTACAGGAACCAGCTGAGGTGAGGGTCCAAACCAAAACTGTGTTAGATGCTCTTGTTGTACTTGTAACTTGTCTTCATCTTTATTTTCTTGTTGTTTTCTTTGTAATTAACTTTATTTTGTGACATTCTTTCTCTGAAGGTCATGGACTTTCTCCAGCGCTTGGTTGAGTGGAAAAGACAAGCAGTACGGGGCCAAGCTATGTTTTAAAGATGAGGGTAGAAGATGGAAGAGATCAATATATTCCCAGGCACCCTTCCAAGTGTTTTTTACAAAGGGGTGGAGTTAATTTGGGAAGTTAACGAGATAATGTAATTTTCTGCTGCTCAAGGTTAAGCAAGTGTAAAAAGGGCAAGTAAAAGGGAGAAAAATTGTAACTTTTTCTTTGCCGAAATGCCTTGTACATTTTGTATTTAGCCCCTGTACAAGGAAACGTATATGTACGTAACTTTGCATGTTTATTAATGCACAGTGATTATTGTGACCTAAAAGAACAAGCGCAGTGAGTCTATTGTACGCCTTTCATTTGATTATAACTTCTCAATAGTGTGCTTCGGTTGGATTAATTAAGCATATGCTTAGCAAACAAGATAAACACTAATAGACAGTAGTGTATTATTATGCTGTGAGATAAGATATCATTTTCACCATTCTTCAGTCTCCTTCCTCCAAGAAAGCGATCATCGATCATTCCCTTCGAGTTAAACTTCAACCGGAATGAAGAAAGTTGTTTACACCAAAATTAATATTTTACTGGACAGTAATTGTCTATGTGAATATTAGTTAGATTCATGGTCCATGTCACACCGGCGAGCCTAAAATAATTGTGTTTACAAATGATGGCCCGCTAGCAAAGTCATGCGAGGTGATGACTTCCCGTAGGAGAAGGACTTCACGAAGGATCAAGAAGAGGAGTTCGCATACAAAAAGGAGACTAGATAAAGCGAGCTCCGCATGGTTGTTTGATTGGATAAGAAAACAATTATCTTTAATTGCATAAAGGGCTATATGTGTGCGGCTCGCCAGGGGAGGAGTTTGCATGTATTAAGGTTTCTATTCCTTAATCACATGTATGCAAGTGTATGTGCATCCAGTAGTATGAAGTCCTCAAGGTTCGCAAGTGTTCATGAGGTGTTCTAATACAACTCTTCTACATAGGCAGTTAGTTACTTCGCCGAAGCATAATCATGTCCAACAAGTGATTAACATCGCCTACGTCACATTTATCGTTAAAGACTTATACAAATCTTTGACATGCTTTGGGCCAATACTTGTGGCCCTAAATAACTCTATATAAAGGAGTTCGAGGAGACACTCAACACACAATCAAATCATACAACTACAACAAAAACTCTTCGAGCTTCTCGAAACCCTAACGCTAAGCATAATCATGTCCAACAAGTGATTAACATCGCCTACGTCACATTTATCGTTAAAGACTTCTACAAATCTTTGACATGCTTTGGACCAATACTTGTGGCCCTAAATAACTCTATATAAAGGAGTTCGAGGAGACACTCAACACACAATCAAATCATACAACTACAACAAAAACTCTTCGAGCTTCTCGAAACCCTAACGCTAAGCGCATCTCGTCTTAGTTTACAGAGCCCGTTCGGTCTTGCCCCTGGTTACTTTTCTATTTAGTTGTTCTGCTCGCTATTCACAGTGAGTATTGATTGCAAAGTGAATAGGTGAGCTACTCGTAATCCCTCGTCCGCGAGGTGGCACCGGAGCCCCTTTCGTTTGATTAAGAAGTCAAGCACACACGCGGTTCACATTCCGCGCCCGCGCAGTTGCACGCCCGCAACCCTCGTTTACTTTTGGTACTTCTAAGTTACCTCTCTGCCCTTGCTGAGGATCGTGGCCAAAACATTGGCACGCCCAGTGGGATCGGGAGTACAACATATTTGAAACATCATGAACATGAAACCTCATTATCCTTGGTTTTGCTGAAATGCAAGACAACGTTCTTGCCTACAGAAGGCTTGAACTTTACTTAAAGGCCTATCCCTGAGGCTTGAAGACAACAGGCATTCCACATGCCTTAGAATTGCTGCCGGCGAAGTCAAGAAATACAAATAGATTATAGCGCTGAAAAGTTGTAACAGACACTACTGGACAGTCAACTTCGCAGACTAAACTGGAAAGATCCAGGAGGAACTAGCAGGCGAGCCTTATATCAACAGAAAGCCATGGATGTCTATTTTCCAGAGGATTTTACGGTTCATCATTCGGACATTCTTGGAGAGAGTTATGGCAGTTTGAATGCAAACAGGTCAGGATACGCGCGCATTTGTAATGTGTTTTTTCAATGTGTTTTCATGACCTTGCATCATGCTTTCCTTTACTAGGGGGCATCCATAGAAGCTTTTTTGTACCTTCATTCATGCACCGAGATCTACTCACGGCCGATCCATGACCTTTTTCGGTGTTTGCCAATTTCAATGATGCATGGTACTACAACTCTGTCACTGGGGGGCATACTAAAGTTTTGATGTCTTTCATTCTTTCCACTTATCATCGAACAGACATCCAAACTGTGGGGCACATATGGGATAGAGATGAGTTCCAGATAGTTCAGACTTTAGACATTCTTCAAATGTCTTGGTCATTATTTAGGCCAACACTTGTGGCCTCTAAAACAAAAATTTTGTTTGACTCTCATCGGTTCGCATTGGGGGGCAGCGAAGTGTCTTGTGATTGACTCTCAATTGATTCACACGCGGGGGGGGGGGGGGAGCGAAGTGAACTATATGCACTTGAGGTGTATCTATTCAAGGTACATCCCTTCGGGGCACATCCATTCGGGGTACATCCTTTTGAGGTCAGATGATTCCTTTTCAAATGCATCCACTCGAGGCATATGCAATGTACCATGTATTCTGAGTAGAGCAAGCGAAGTGAACTATATGCACTCGAGGTGTATCTATTCAAGGTACATCCGCTCAAGGTACATCCCTTCGAGGCACATCCATTCGGGGTACATCCTTTTGAGGTCAGACGATTCCTTTTCAAATGCATCCACTCGAGGCATATGCAATGTACCATGTATTCTGAGTAAAGCAAGCGAAGTGCACGTTAAGTTCAAGTCCAAGGTACCTAGATATGTTAAGTTCATGATTATCAGCTTAATATGGTACTAGGCGAATAACAATGAGAAATATAACAATGTATGCCTCAATGTATTTCTCACTTAAGTACTTGTCGGTTAAGTGATGAGAAATATAACAATGTATGGACTACTCATATATACCAACGATTTTTAACAGTGAATAGTTTTCTATAGCACTTCCTTAATTTGCTACGTACATGTGTCTCTACTGGTATCTCTTCTAAGAAACGAGCATTTCTGAAATGATATTTAACATTGCTTTTAAATATATGGTTTTGACATAATTTCACCAACTTTGGCAGGAGATCGGTTTATAAGATTAAACGATCGAGTTTCTTGCTAGCTTGATGAATTCTATTGCAATCATGAAGAAAGGGGGCCAATTCTTCAAGAAAGACTAAGGCCAGTGGTCCGCACTCATTCTTTCCTCCATTCATTTCGGCTAGCTAGACATCCTACTACAAATTTATAAGACCGAATTAATGAACCTATATTCATCTATCTAACTCAGGAAGAAGATGACGACGCGAATTGGGTAATTAACCTTTTCTTTAAATAAAACGAATATAAATAACCAAACAGTACATTTTACCTGTTATCATTCCACGATTCTATATGTCCTAGTCAAAAAATATACCTCATATGTTAATGTTCCACACATTGGTACAAACCTATGTTGCACGGACACTCCACTAGGGTGGAGCGTCGGAGTGTCAGACACTCCAAAACGCCGACACGGCGTCCGACACGGCAAAATACGTGTCTGACACGCCACATCGTGTGTCAGAAAATGTGGACTTTTCCGACAAGTTTCGGACACATTGACCGACTCGCTACATCATCTCCGACACGCCACATCATCATTTATCAATTTTTTTAATTGAAAAAAAAACAAAAAGAAAGGGAACAACAACCTAAATAAAGCTACTGTCCACTTTTGAAAGCAATCTACTGCCCAGTTTTGTCAGCAACCTACTGTAAATTTGATTTTCTTTAATGTTATATTTTATGTTAGAGGTCTGCTACTTCTAATATTGTTAATTATGCACTTCTATTATTTGCATTTGACTCTCTTTAATGTTATTTCTTATGGTTATGTAATGAATTAAATTTAGAACATTATTTTAGTAATGCAATGAACTTATTTTATATTTTAGTATATTTTTATTTATTAAAAATAATAAATATATAATTTTATTTGCCGTCTCCAAACCGTGTCGGATATTCAGTTTTTTAGTTTTGTCGTGTCGGTGTGTCGCGTCGTGTCGTATCGCTGTTCGTGCAACATAGGTACAAACTTAAGAACTTCTTTTTCTTGCAAAATCTTCGCCATCAAATTATGCAAGCTAATGCAGTACGATAAACATGAATCAATATCATGGTATCACTGGTACTGGATCACACCAAACTCTATCCTTATTTACCTTAAGAAGTATCTGTTATCTGCGGATAAGATAACATTTCGAAAGCAAATTATGATTGGACTGTTGGATTCAGGTAGTGTGAGGGTGGGATTGATTATATATCTAAGATCTTCTTTGCCTTTAACTGCAGGCACATGTCATTGCTGAGTCAACTGGATTTATCGATCAGCTAGAGATATTCTCTGTAATTATCATTTGTGTATAGAAAAGAAGAAAAGAAAAGAGTCAACAAAATGAGCTAGCTAGCTGGACACCCAAAGGTTGCTAAGATATTGTACTAAGTTGATAGACACTGTTTTGGTTTTATTACCCAATACAACATGGAGATCTCTTAATCTGCATCCATTTCGATCTATTAGTATTATTCAACTAGTTAACTAATTAACACAGAGCTGGCATTGAAGATTGAACAACTATTGTTTTGATTCCAGTAACAAAGCAAATAAACAAATATCTATATCGTATCAAGCATCGAGTTCAAAGTTGGTTAGATGTTTGAAACTGAATCTCTCCAAGCTTCATTGGTTGAAACATCTATATGATACCAATTGATTGTCCCTAGCTACGATTAATAATTGGTGAAAGCAAAAATCTATACAAGTACTCGTGGTTGCACATTGGTCTTAGAAGTTTAGGTCTAGGAATCAAGCCAAGTTGGCATTAGGTTCATCTCATTTCATTATAGTTTATATTTAGTGTTCCTAAGTTTATAATAAGTTATGCATAAGTAAACGGCTCTTAACTGTTGATCGTTATCGTATTAATTTTATAATGAAATTAATCCCATATATGAGGCTCCTAACATAACCAAATTCGTTCTTCTTGTACTGCATTCTTCTTTCTCGAGTTATGTATGTCAAATTCAGCTATAAAATCGATTTCTGTCAGGTCTAACTTACTTTTCAAGTACTATTAATCGAAGATCTGTCTACAAATGAATGCCATGGTACACTACGCTAGTTAATCCCATGATACAGAGGAAAAGATAACTACAAACCAGAACTGTTACTTAACATCCTAATAAACGTAATTTTGCTGCTTCCTTTTTCGCATGCCATTACATCTAAATACAACCTTTTTTCAGACAAAAGACAGAAGATATACAGCATAATTTTACTTCAGATTCTTTCGGGAAACACCCTTCTAGTAAGTAAGTATATATGAGTTGGCGAGCATATATAGGTGAATTAAGATAATACTTGAAGCACTAATAGATCATATATGATTATTGACAGCAGAGCCGTGCCAATGTGTTCTTGAAAGAACACACACGGTTTGTATATTCAAATCAAAACTTCCTTGGAGGAGGTATACTGTATACACACGAATATCTTAACACACCCCACGAAACAAATATATGAAAACAATAATCCGCAGGCAATGTTAGACCGTACAAGGTAGCTAGGGTTGGAAAGCATGGCTAACATTGCAAGCAGAAGATCCAGTCTACCTATAGGGTACTCCGATTTGCAGAAACCCCACCAAAATGCATGTAGAGATTAATGGAATCTGTCTCATTTCTTAGGGTTTGCGATTGCTTTTAGTTTTTCCTCTTTCACTTTCGAGAGGGCCGGGAGTGAAGAAGGATAACCTTTATATGGTTAGGTGTTGAAAGTAAGAGACTCACCACTAGCTCTCTTGGGGTAGGGGAATCTATATATGGTTGAATGAGGAGTTGGAATCCACTTCAAGGAAAAAAACAAGAAAAAAACACACGGATTTTAGAATAAAAGACACTAACATATGGCTCCAAAGGCTAAATGGCTTTGAGCAAGTCTTTGACAACCTCGTTTTTTTTTGGTACGTGGAAAGATGAACTCCACTACTCGATTCACTGCCCCCATATCATTGTTGCGCTTAACTGAAATAAAATAACTTGTACTGCTACTACTGCTCCTCTTTGCAAAGCCTTCAATTATTGGTGAAAAGCTAGCTCAGGAGGAAATAAGACCCTCCCCGGCCGGACCCAATTATGTGTCCAAATTTCAAGCTAAAATCTCGCTTCCTTTATACTTGTTTAGTCCTCCAACTCCATCATTCAGGTCTTTGGAAAAAGAAACCTAGTTCAGATCTTGTTTGTAGCTACACTTGCATCCATTATAATATACATCTTCAAGTCTTGGTCTGCATAAATCCCTCTTGCTCCCACCAACCCAAACCACAGGATACGAACATGTATATAATACGGGAGTCATTATTTGTACTTACTTAAACAACCAGGTTGTTAATTAGGAATCGTGTAGATCATATCATATATAATCATCCCAGATGGAATAAGTAGTTATCTATTATTGGTCGATTATGGAGTATATATAATGAGCGAGATGATTCCTAAAAGTTGTACCAGAGTCTTCTTAGATGTGTGTGTCTATATATATATATACACACACACACATACTTCTCAATCATTCATGCCATTAAGCGAAGATATTAGAACATTTAGGCACAAATATAATTGATATGTGAATTCCGGAATTAATATTGTTGGTCGAAAACGGCGATGAAACTTTTATTAAGGCCACGTTTCGATCTAACATGAAACCGATATTGTCCTCAACATTACCTTCAAATGATTTTGATCTAAAGCTAGTCTATGGAACAGAATTAATCAATATTATTGGAAGGTAATGATCAGAACAATATGAGTTTCATGTTAGATCAAAACGTGGTGTTAGTCTCTATAATAGAAAAGAAATGCAAGGCGTAAACACAAGATCGATCCGCTCCATGGTAGATCGAAACGTGGCTCTAATTTATCGAGCTCTAATACATAATGACTTAATGAGATTCTGATTCCTCAAGAAAATAATAGAGAGCTCAAAGAGTTGTATTGTATGGGTGGAGTAATTATGAGGGAGAGAGAGAGAGAGAGAGAGAGAGAGCATGGGGAGGAACTTATGGTGCGTCAGTACTCTCATATCTGGCCTAACAATGGTCCTCCTACTTTCCAAAAAAAAAAAACAAAACAATGGTCCTCCACTCCTCCTCAGACGATACGTGTAGACTATTGGTTAAGCTAGGGCTTGTCTAACACGTGTTATGCCCTAGAGAATTGGTCCCCGCATTGAAGGCCGCGCCGTCGCGAGGCGGTGGTCTGTCTTGAAGGATGACTGGAATAAACTATCAGGGGAGGTCGATAAATATATTACCAGATTTATGAAACAGGTATGGATCATCGACAAGTTAGTTACAGGATAACTTGCTCATTGGTTGGTTTCGAATAACAAAACCCTAGCCCTGGCTTTTGCTTGCCTTCTTGTTCTCCTTCGATCATGCATGTGAATCCATGTGAGCCCAGATGCATGCCCTGGCTAACTTGGATTGTCTGCATTTAGTAGTTGTAACTGTCGTGGTGGGCATGGGGAGGGAACAAATGAAGCTACAGGCAGGGGCAGGGTCTTTATTATGTGTATATGGGATGGGTCATTGATCGACCTTTGTCAGGATCCAACTCTAGGGTTGGTCAAGTGAAAGAGATTGATGGGGAAGGAATATAAGGATGACTGAATAATTGGTGTGTGTTCATGGGTCGTTGGTGGGCATTATTGTACCCAATGCATGCATGTATATATGTAAGTATGAATCAAACAATGCAAGTTGTTTTGTGACTATAGATCGACGTGTGAATGGTCATTTTTTCAACTATTGATTCTCAAATCCATGTTCCTTTGTGAACAATGACCTCTAACACTTGATCATTGTCGGTATCTTTATTCCGGAGCAAATTTTACCCGTTAAGAAACACTCGCACCATCAATAGTTACTCGATTAACTTGCACCGTGAGTCCGTGATGCGTAGAAGAGTTTTCGTCGTTCCTTCACGACTCATTGGGAATGAGAGAAATGTGTAGCTCAGTCATCAGTCTCTTTACAATTCAGGGTTCCGAACCGAGGAAAATGCTATTCTACTATTGTTATTTCACACGATGTTCATCGGCGTATAGTAAATTTCGCACTTAATTAACAGTAAAATGGAGATGATACTATTGCATGCATGCATATGCAGTTCTTTTTAGGGAGCAGAGAGGACACATGAGACTGTAAATGAGTCAAAGGAAGGGTCAAAGCTAAGACTCGAGGGAAAATGTTACAGTACTGTTTCTTCTCGTGATCTCAATTAATGGTGACAAAGAAAAACAGGAACAAAACCAGAAAAAACAGTGTGGAGAAGAAGAAGAACATGCAGCATGAGTCGATGACAACAACATGGTCTTCAATGGTTTTGTATTGTTGCTGGTGAAATTATATGATCGAGGGATCAAACTCGATACATCAGTAGGTCAGTTTTAGCAGTCTCTTGTCTAATAAAGCTTGTCTAAGAAAACAAACAAGACTGGCCGTAGTCCTCATCTTTTTCTTCTCGATCTGCATTTCTCCAATAGTTGATTGATTGAGGAATTCTTCACGATCCAATAGCCTCGTCATAAATTAATGGATCTTGTCAGCTTGTGCTAGAACATTGGAGATGAATCTAATTTTATAAGCCACTTAATATGCGACTTGCAGCAAGATCTGGGACTTTGGGAAACAAATTATTGATAAATTATATACGTCGATCGAGAATATGTATATAAATATAAACATTATAACAATTCAATTAGTAACTATACGTATATGAAGCTTATATGCGACTAGATGCGTAAGAACAACATTAGTCTTGATGAATGAAAAACAATAACAAAGAACTAGATCGATCACTCATATCAGAGCAAGTCCCAGCTGTCACAACAAATTCTTTTCAATTTATATACAGATTTAGTTGATGTGTTTCAATGGTGAAAGAATACGATACTATTTTATGAAATTGTTCTTAAACAAGTATTTGAGTTTGGACAATATAATGATAGGTGAAACTTCAATATGTAGCAACAGAAACTCTAACTTGTATATAAACAGATCACATTGACGGATTCTTATATCATATAATACCAGCATTTCATAATAAATTAAGAGTTCTAAGATCATGATCCTGGAATCCGGCCAAGGCTTACTGTAATCTGCAACAGCTAGCAGCAATACATGAATTGAATAGTGATTTACCTTCTCGAAGTTCCCTTGAACTAATTAAGTTCGTAAATATAAAGAAAAAGCTAAACGAACAGATATATAAGAGCAGCCCGATCGAGTTAGCTACACATCAGTAATAGATTGCTTTCGATTATTTAATGACTGTGATCATTGGGCAAAACATGATGAAATGTGTTTATAATTATGGGATTATACAGTTTCCATGATCTGCACTCTTCAGTACGTAGTAATCAAGTACGCCTTTCAGAATCAGATCAATCTACATGAGAACAAATAATATTGAAACTAGCTAGCTAGCAGGATTAATGAAACAATGAGAGAAAGAGAAATTGAACTTTGAATCCATTCGAAAAGAAGCATTATGGTTCCAACTAACCATGTGCCACTCCATATTGAAAAAAAAAAAACAGAAGGTAGGAGGAGTACTCTTTTGGGATCGATCTGAATAATTACTAAGAGAAAAAAGAAGATGGCCTGCTCTAATTGAACACTACTAAAGTTTCCCTCCTTTTGTCCAACACTAGTTTTTTACAAGAAGCACCCTGTTTAAAGGGGTTAAAGCCTTAAAGAGCTACTTGCTTTTTTGGCAAAAATATTATATATGTTTCATGCGCCCATTAAGTTATCTCTCATCTCCTTTCTCCTAGCTTTGATAGAAAATAATCAAGTCCATATCTCAGTTGCCATGGAAAAAATAATGAAGAAAACTAAAGTACTTATGCATGCATGGTACATTAGAGAAATAATGTAACAATTAGTATTATTTTTACTAAGAATTAACAATAGATTGATTTGATGCTAACAAATGGTTTATATGGCCCAAATTTGGAGGCCCAACTGATGCTGTAGGCTCAGTTGACTGGTATTCCAAGCCCAAATGTGGAGCCCCAACCTGTAGGCTGAGAAACATTGCTAATTAGTAGGCTATGAAATGGACATGTATGGCTGGAGAAGTGATGCAAACATTCTAGAATTTGCCCTTTTTTTTTTTTCTTTTTTTTAAAATCAAATTTCTTAGGCATTATAACGAACGCCATCTCTTTCTAGTAAGTGACTGATGAGACTATGGGATGGTAGATCGAATAGGTCAGAACCAAACGTAGGATTGATAAATAGCTCATGAACCCAGAGGGATTTGAACCCTTGATAAATATTCATTAAACCCTTAATCTTGCAGTGGAGGCCGATTCGTAATATTTGGGCAAGCATAGGATAACTTAGCTACCATTCCATTAGATACTGATATATAAATTTAAGAGATCATCTCAACTTAATTATGGAGATATGTGCTGTTCTATGAAGAGGAAGTTGATAATGAAGCTAGCCTGAATCGATCTCCGTACATGTAGAAGCAATTTCCTTTATATACTGTACGTGCTGTCTGACTATATTTGTTATGCGTGTTTGATATTTGCGGCTTCCATCAATTGAAAGAAGTTATTCCGATCTCTACAAAAAAAAAAGATTACAAAACAGAAGAATAAAAAAAGAAAGATCGAAGAGCAAATTTAAGCATAGAGGCATGAGGTCTTGCTAGTTAAAATGATGATTGATAAGCATCACATTGCAGAACTAACATCGATCTTGTCACCTTCTTCCATTAATGAAGCAAACAAGAACACAATTGAGAAAATTAAAAACAGATATATCATCACCACCTTTCCCAAGTATCATCTCCTTCATTTCAATGTGGTATCACAATCTTGCTCAAGGATCTTTGTACTCGACCCAAATGTGTCCACCTTGAATTTGCATTCGACTTCCGCTTTCTTATCCCAACTCTTAAAGAATCCATACTTGATATGTAGAGGAAGGTCACTCGTTTTCAGATTTAGGGACAACGGTGACGTCTTGTTCGAACTAGTATCTCCTATGCTATCCTGGACGTCGTCAGGCAACGCTGTAATTGCTCCGCTTAGAACAAGTTTTACGTCGTCCGACTGATCACCATCTAGTTCATTAGATGGATATTTCCCCTTAGCAATGCCCTTTTCCCCGTTTGAAAGATAAGTTTCACCACTTTCAAAACGTATGCTCATCTTATCATTAGGCTTCACAGCCCTCAAGAAGATCTCATATCCTACATCTGAATCGTTGCTGGCTGGTTTCTTCACGTTCATCTGCGTTATAGAGAATGTAGGCGTTTTAGGGCTCAAAACGAAGTACCATGTCACCACGGTTATGCCGGCTATGAAGAACAGGACAAGGAAAATGACAAGGAACGCCGAACACCAAGTCTTGCATGACGTTTTCTTCTTGGTCACCGGCCGGTGCTTCTCGACGAGTATGGCATTTTCAGGGGGCGGCACACGGTAGATTTGGTCTTTAGGGAAATGGATTACATAGGTATCGTTGGGGGTCGGGCCATATGGTACTAGTTGTGTCTCTGAGGCGGGAGCTGGGTCGTCGTTGATGTCGCCGGCGCCGGTTGCAGGTGGGCCGCGCTCCTCCATTGTAGCAAGGTCGTCATTGATGTCGTCGGCGCCGGTTGCAGGTGGGCCCCGCTCCTCCATTGTAAAAGGGGGAGCGGTTCACAAATGGAGAGGGTGGATGATGAAGGAGATAATAAGGGTGAGAAACTATGTGAAATCTGCATGGCAAAAAAATGAGAAGAGGTGGCATGCAAGTAGTTTGATTGGGTAAAAATTGAGGGGTGAAGGGGAGGCTGGGAGGTTACAACTTACAAACTAAGAAAAGAAAGGAGAGAGTTGCTTCTGTGAGTTGTGAAAGATCGAGTACAGCTCCATTGGGCACAAAATGTTCATCAAATCACATCCTAATTTAGGGTGTTTTACTTGGTCAAATTGCAGAGTACTTCACAATTACACCCTTGTATGTGTTGTACCTACCAACAATTTTCATATTCAAACATTTTTTTTAAACAAAACGAAAGTTTCATTGATAATTTAAGGTAAGAATTATGATCTACAATAACCTCAAAGATTATATCACCCCATTACATTAGACAATAAGCTCATTTATGAATAAGTATAGTAGAGTATGAAAAACTAGACACAAAAGGATACTAGGTAAGCATATATATTGCTGGAGCCAAGGCGCTCAATTGCGGCACTCCTAGCAACATACAACCATCTGGATGTAGCGAATCTTCCAGTCTACCTGCTCATGCACCAACACAGAAGCAACACTACATTTTCTTGTTGCCCTTCGGATCCGGGCTTAGAGGATTGCCACATAAGTGCACACTTAACATTTGATCACTGATAATTTTGGATTTCTGTGAAGATGTCGAATCAAACCAGATCATAGTTTGTTGGATAACGCGGCATGGATCCCAGATACAAAACCCAAAAACAAAATAGAGCTCATCAGATTTGACTACAACTGAGCCCAAGTCCATAAGGTCCCATTTGTTTTTGACCCCCAAAATTCATTGGGATGCATTTTCCAATTAACTTTGGGCTGGCCAACTAACTCCGGAACAGAAGCTTTGTCGGGCACTTCCATCAACAACCTCCAGTAGTTTAGTTGTGTCGCTGCAATTCCAGATCGGATGCGACCCTTCCACAGCTTCCACACTTCCAACCACACCGTCTCAAGCGTTTCCACCATACCTCTGACCTTGATGTCGACCAAGCACTGCATCCTCATTGCACTGCTCTCTGTCGTTATCCAAGTCGGAATATATGAATACCCACAATCCCAAAATCTCCTAGTAATCTCACCTAGCCAACATGGATCCTCTTTGTGCCAAGCCCGACTCAGACGAATCCAAATCAGATCGTGCATCACCGAAGCTTTAGGTTTCCCCAAATTTGGCCATTGATCTATAACCTTTGTTTTCATACAGCCCAAGACTGCAAGAATTCCATACATTTGATTGCCAGAATTCGCTCCCACAAGCAAGCCGCCATTGCTATACTGATGCGAGCAGACGAGGTTCGATTTTGGAAGGCCGCCATGGTCTGGATCAGAAGCAAACAATCTAGAATGATTTTGTTGCAAGCAAAACTACGATGTCCCAAATTGATTATATTTTCAGGTCCTTTTTTTCTTTGGTCAATGGAAGCAATTAATGTATATAATGGATGGTTCAAAAGGCATAATTTTTTTAATTTTTTAGAAAGGCAAACACTTCACAAAATAGAATCGAACATTACAAATCATGAGGGTTACGGATGGTGGAAATTAATTTCTCACTCATCTCCTTATTTAAACAGAAACATTATAGTCGACAAGAACTGATAGAGTTCAACTATGACCTAACATATTCTAAAATTCTCGATACATCATAACAGTTAACCTCAAGAAGAAACAACATCCTCAAACACTATATACCAAAACCGCAGGTATATATGCGGAGAAAACCTCCCCATTACAACAACAAGAAATAACGACATTATAATCAATCATCCCTGGAAACGAACTAATAAGATTAATTATATATTGACAAAAAAAAAGAGAATGAAAAATGAGATGATGTTTGACAGTTTGAGGCTCTGGTTCCTTGAATTTTGATGCTCGACTGTTTTAATTTCGTGGATATGGAACTAGAATATGCTTTGATGCTACAAGAAGCTTCAACAAATCTCTCTCCTCAAAAAATAAAAGCTTCGACAAATCTCTAGAGTTTTGATTCTAAATTTCTAATAATGAAGATTCGACCAACCACATAAATATACAAAGGAAGCCCCCTTCTCTCGTCGCTTAGCTGACCTGTTCAGTCCAAAACAATATTGTCCTACCTCTGATGGGAGGTCATGATTGCCATTTCCCTTATCAATTGTACATTTGTATTGAAAGGTCTCAAGCCTACGGAAGTAAGTCAGCAAAATTGTGAAGTATATTTTTATTGCTAGAACCTAACACTTTATTATTAAAAAGTTGAACTTATATAACTTTACAAGCTGCGTGCTTATATTACTTCAGTAGTGTTCATCGATAAAGAGATTCATGTTTAATCAAATTTAGAAATATTAACAATCCAGCTTATGCGCACAAAAATTACCACTAAAAAATTATTTCCGAAAATAACTAAAGATCGTAACAAAAATATAATACTGATATGGGAATCAGAAAATGCACAAAGGGAAAGTGTAATAGGTTTATTATCCTTACAAAAGCGAATTACATATTACACAATACACACCCGACACTGATGGACGAAGTCCAATACTCCAATGTATGGAAATCATCTTCATCATCAAAAGACGGCGAGTGGTGCTCGTTGCTCAATATGGAACGAAGGCCTCTGGACCAACCTGTATCAGACACAAAATGACCAAATCGTCCCCCAAATCATTATCCACATGTTGACAATAACACATATGAAATGATTTTCCACTATAAAAAAGTCTATGTAGCCCCAAACCTAAGAAACTCATTGCAACAATGGCGCCCAACACCAACGGTGTCCTCCTCTTCCTCACCCTCTCCCTCCTCCTCTCTCTCGCTTTCTCCGACGTAAGTCTCCGTCACATTTCTTATCATTTCATCTCGTACGTCCTTCATTTCTAGGGTTTAGTCTCTTAACCTCGTTGATATATATATATATATATCCTTGTGTTCATTTGCAGGACCCCGATTGCGTTTACACAGTTTACGTTAGAACCGGGTCGATCATCAAGGGTGGGACTGATTCCAGCATCACCGTGAGGCTCTACGACGGCAACGGCTACGGCATCGAGATCAGGAACCTGGAAACCTGGGGAGGGTTAATGGGATCCGACTACGACTACTTCGAGAGGGGCAATCTCGACATTTTCAGCGGCCGCGGACCCTGCCTCACCGCCCCTATCTGCGCCCTCAACCTCACCTCTGACGGCTACGGCTCCGGCCACGGTTGGTACGTCAACTACCTCGAGGTGACGTCCACGGGGGCTCACATACCTTGCAGCCAGCAGCTGTTCACGATCGAGCAGTGGCTCGCCACCGATACCTCACCGTACGAGCTCACAGCCATCAGGAACTACTGTGACTCCAATGACGGCGTCGAGGAGAAGATCCGATCCGGTTCGAGTGGTTTGGTTTCATCTGTTTAGTTAGTGTCCGGAAAATGAGGTGTGTGATGACGTTTGTTATGGTAATTATCAGTTAGAGCATAATATCACTGTTGTGCTTGTTATCGGAATCCATGGCTATTCAGTTGAGCGGTTATGTACAAGTGTTAAGGCTTTGTTTTGCCAAATAAATTATGGGGTTTCTTCTCTTCATTACAGTAGACCATGATGTGTTTAAGTAAATAGTGAGAAGATGCAGGTTTTTGGCTCTGCTAGGAAATATATAATTGAGGTGATAGGGTGTCGGTCGGATCTGGGAGAGAAATTTGTCTTGGCTGTCTTTATGGACCATAAATGGACAGCATATATATGACGATAAGATGAGTGATGACTCATGACAACTTTGAATTTTAATTAAATTGTTGGGAAAACTCAAGTGTAAGAATTAAGGAAATCACATATATTGGGAGTGCTAGGTTCAGACCAATGTGTATGTGTCAGCCAGATCAAATTTGATGGAAAATTTTGAACTAACACCATGAAAAATGAAACTTCGATTCGCTCAACTCTGAGAAATTTTGAAAACTAACTAACTTTTGGTCATCAAGATGATTTTTAACCCTTTTTTTTTCATTTAGTTAAAAA
The DNA here is from genome assembly GCA_009720345.1 of Fragaria iinumae. NCBI lineage: Eukaryota > Viridiplantae > Streptophyta > Magnoliopsida > Rosales > Rosaceae > Fragaria > Fragaria iinumae. The sequence goes on along the minus strand of CM019117.1, from coordinate 13,493,551 downwards.
ATAACCATTTTACAATGTAAAAAGTCTATTATGCCCGTATCAATTCTCTACAACTAAAACTTGAGAACTATTGAGAAAAAAGAAAAAGAAAAAGTTTTGTTTCTTGAAAAAAAAAAAAAGACAGCAAAAACCAAGATGTCACCCAACACAGCGACTTCGATAACTTAACGTAATACTATTAGGATCATTTGCTATATATATTTGACCAGTGTAATACAATTCTTTTCTTTTCGATTGTATTGTAGAAAGTAATTGTTCTTCAGGCGATGCTTTGCCCTAAAAGAGAGATATCATTTTCATACTTTCGTTCGGCAAAGAAGAAAAAGTACAAACCAACCGTAGCAATGCAGATAAATCATCTTCATCTTTTATTTGAGAAAAATTAGATGTTATATCCTACTGTGGGTGAAATTCTATTTCCTGATAAGAAAATATGCCTTGATCATAACTAATTATGATTTGCAGAAACAAGAAAATAGACATGGCGACCAAAAAAGCTCGTTATAGGAAGAACTGAGTACAGTAGCTATACTAAAGTTGGAGCGTGCCTAGGCTTAATGGAGCTCTCATCATTTGTTGGCAATCAGAGACTCAGAGAGACCAATTAGACTTGAGCATAAAGGAAGTCATTTTGACATTGCCATTCATTATATTTATAATACCAAGCTTTACACCGAATCTATCAATTAAGTTAAATTTCAAGTAGGATTCGATCTGAAAAGGGTCACAACTCTTTGGACCTCCAACGATCCCATTTAAACTTATTTACCATCCAACTGAATCTTCAGAGTTATTTGACACAGACATGACCCATTCTAAATGCCTGGGATTTGATTTCTTCATCTCAACTCAACCCCCAATCTTTTTGGCCTCGTCAAGTTCAGATTCCAACTAAGATATTTTTTTTTTGTTAACAAGATATTCAAAATGGTTATTTGTTACAAAGACTTTTTATACCATCATATGGTTATTTTTCAATTAAATGAAAAAAGAAGGTTAAAAATCATCTTGATGACCAAAAGTTGGTTAGTTTTCAAAATTTCTCCTCCAACTCATAGCTCTAGCTAGTACGTACTTACCCCTTAAACAATTATCCATTATATGAATGACAAAAAACTCAAGATTTGTTTGAAGTATATATTCACATTGTTTATAAGCAGTATCAAATACATCTTTCCCAAAAAGAATTGCAGAACGACAACTATACATAAACAAAATGGGTCAAGTATTTGTGTTACAGTATGACAACCGCCACTATTCAATTCTTTCTCTGAAAAAACATCCATTTTCGCCTTTCCGACTCGAACTTCGGTGCTTCTTGCTTGAGCTCTAGTTCAGTACAATTTGTGGCAGGGAAGTTTTGCTTCCAGACTGCTGCCTCCTAACTTAGTTGTGCACATTGGATTGTTTCTATTCTCTATGTCTGCATCTGTCTGGCTATGCCTCACCTCGCTGTTTCTTGCGCTGTGTCCGCACCTCGGATAAAGCACGGTTTACCTCCTCATCATCTGGTGTTTGCTTAAGCAAAATCTCATAGTCTTGTATCGAAGCATCCCATTTTTCCAACTACATAGTACATCATCACAGCAAAAGTAATTTAATCACAAATCACATTAGAAATATGTAGAATAATGAGTAACTAACAGCATAATCGAAGTGCAATTTCAGTATAGTGAAAAAAAAAAAAAAATCAATAAAAATCGAAGTGCAAGTTGTTTACCTTGGCATGGCAGTCTGCTCTTCTTAGTCTGGCCCTGCTGTAAGAAGGACGCACACTAAGTGCAGCCGTGCAGTCCTCAATTGCTTGGTCAAACTGGCCAAGTTTGGACCGACAGGCCGCGCGGTTGCATAACAACACCGAGTTATAAGGGTCCTGCTCAAGTCCCTCCCCATATGCAACACAAGCCTCTGAGAATCTTGATGTCTTGAAAAGATGATTACCCTTTGATCGCGCTCCTGCAACAGCTCTAGCCTTCCTTATTACCACGAGTGCCTCCTTGTTGTTTGAGTCAAGACGGGATGCTCGTTGAATTGCCTCTAATGCATCGTCGATTCTGCAAAGCATTACGCATTAGATACCAAATTGAACAATGATTGGACAACACCGGGCACCTTTCATCTTCTTTTAACAATGCAGAATGAGTAAATAGACTAGCATAAAACACGATATATACCTGCCGGCAGACAAGTCAACCTGAGCCCTTGTTACTAACATACTCGCGTTACTAATAGGACCGAAGTATTTTGTGCAAGCATCCACCTCAAAGTTTGGACCCCTAGATAAAGCCTCATCTGCTTCTTGGTGCTTATGGACCTTCAGCAAGGCCTCGGCTTGCAGAGAAAATATCTTCAAGGAGTAACAACAAAGCAAGGATTCACTTTAGTATAGTGTGAAGTGTATGTGCATACATGTACATAGTTTTAAATACAGATATCATTTTTAAATCTGATATTATGGACAATTGACATGAAATTGTAAATAAAGACGATTGAGTTTGAAATTCAGTAGGCAGACCTGTGGTGCTGAATCTGCACCAGCTGCTATAACGTTTTCAGTTGCCTTGATCAAGGTGTTCCAATCTCTTAACCTACGAGCCTCTGTGCACTTGTTCAGATGAGCCTGAAGATTTCTCACTTTAGCCAAGTCCTCTTGATCAGCTTCTGGTCCAGCATGTTTAAAGTGATACGTAGCTTTTTCAGCTTCCCCTAATCTGTATGCACCACATATATAACACATGTATTTTAATAACTAGCCGTAACATATTCCCAAATGAACAAAATATAGAACTGTATGCAGTGTAATTAGTTTGTACCTAATGTATAAGGTTGCAAGGCGACGATGAGCCCTATGATAATGAGGTTCAATCCGAATGGCCTCTCTGCACTCAAAAACTGCGTCAAGAATTTGACCAAGAGCAGTTAACGCAGCACTCTTATTGCTCCTATATGAAGCCTTATTGGGATCAATAGAAATCGCAGCATCGTACAAAGACAAAGCCTCTGCAAAATTTCCATTCTTGTAGTCCTCATTGCCCATAATCTTCAGTGTCTCGGGGTCCATCCTGGTTGATAATGCACGACAGAATGAAGCAGGCTGCGTACTTTGTTTTTTCTTCTCTTCCTTAGGAGCACTACTCTTTCCTACATTTCCATTCATCATCATTGGGGTTTCTTCTCTTGCTGTCTTTGGAAGGTAATCCAGCACATTATTTGAGTTCACATTTCCACCACCACCACCTCCTGTTCTCAAGTTACCCAGGTTACCCGTAAGCATAAAGTTGCTGGATGAAGCTCTAACGAATGTGCTGCTTCCCTTTGATTTCTGGTGATCAGCAATCATGCTTTCAAGCTCACCAGACAACCCAACTGCGTCCTTGGGAACCCTTTTGCCTTGGTTAACATAACCTTGACTCGGAGCCATTTTCGTAGCTCTTTGTTGGCCTTGGCCTGAACCTGAAACCATGGCTCCAGCTTCCTGAGGTGGCTTAGTACCTCTACCCTGATTTTGATATGGCTGTATAGGGGGCGCTCTGTTACTATATTGAGATGGTTTTGTGACGGGTTTTGTTGCAGGTTCTGATCCATTTGCTGATGATATCTCAAGAAATGTTGCCTCATCGGAGCTACCACGCCGCCTTCTAGAGTTACCACTTGGTGATTTCACAAATTGAGTACCACTGACGGGAAGGGAGCCAGTGGAAGTTGTTCTTCTTGGCCAAAAACTGCTCTTTCCAAACACAGCATTCAAAATGCCGCAACCTGATTTCTTCTCCGGCGACTCTCCCATTTTTGTAAACTATGTTGCTTCAAGCCCAAGAAAATGGGGATGATTGCTTGAATACCATTAAGATGACCAAGAGAAGAACATCAGGTGCATATGGTAAGACAAAATCGAATTGTTAAGAGTTCAAAAGGATCCCAACAGAAAAATCCAGATTGAACCCAAGATCACATTTTGGAAAGAAAAGGCTAAGAACAATTAAAAACGAACATTTTTGACACAGGAGATGGTTTTCATGGTCCTCCTGGTTTTGGGGTGGCTATGCTTAATTGTAAGAAACAATGGCCTCCACCTTGATTTCTCTCCGCTTTGTGCAAGTGAGATATGAACTTGGATTATTGCATTGATCAAAATTACAGACTGGAAGGAATTGTTGTGGCAGATTGGCAGGAAAAGAGAATAATAGTTTTCGGGTTTATTGTTTTATAAAAAACATAAAATCAAGCGTTAGGGGTGATGAATCTTTTTCTGAGTTTTTGTTTCTGTTTCTGGTTTTGTTTTTCCTTTTTCTCAATATTTTTTCTTTGCATTTCTTTGTGTGGTGCAAACGGGGAAGCACAAGACCCGGTCTTGGGTGAAATGTTGATCTCTAGAATTTTAGAAATAAAAAAGACCGAGACTGACTCACACCAACCCTCTGGTCAATCTGTCATGGCCTTTCTTTTTCTTTTCTTAGAGGAGAGCACGTCTAAATTGGTTTTCAGCATTCCACATATGAAGCCAGCTGCGCATACCTCAACTATTAACAGAGATATGTATATAAACTGCACTTTCAAGGTTTGAAAAAAGACACGGCTTCATTATAGCTGCCCTAAATGGTTGCCTTGACTCTCAAGCAACCTCTCGAAAAGGCGACTCATAAAGTTCAGATTCTTTCCTTCTGTAATTGAATCACAATAGGAAAAGCAGTTTCATATGAGATTTATAAATCTAACCAAACCCCGTATAGAAACTGGGAAATTGATAAAGAGCTTGAATACCAATTTTTGCACTCAAAGAAAAGAATCAGAGTTAACCTGTGTGAGACTAAGCCTTTGGTGATTTTGTGAAGCATGGGAAGTATGTATTCTGTGTGGTGTTAATGGCTAAAAAGGAAATACTGATGTAGTTGGATACCAGGATAGTTTTATATTTGGCTAAGATACCGACTCATTCTCAGACTTCAGTTAGGTAGTTGAAGGTTAACCTGGAAACCAGCTTCGCAGAAGCTTCCTTTTCAGCAACCACAAAAACCAGTCACTGACTGATAATCTATTTCCCCCCAGCCCCCACCCTGCAAATTACATTATGACAGAGACTTAAAAACCAACATCTATACAGAAAACGAAGTTAACAATTTGATGTGAAAGAATTCTCAACTCCCAAGCATTTTTAAATATCATATGGAAACTCAAAAGTCTCATGTATTATTGCCTGACGAATATTTGAACCAATAAACTAAACACCTTCTATAAGGTTCCTAAATTACTGCTCAGTCAATAGTGGCATCTGAATTCTGTTATATCTATTGACTGTGTGAAAGGGAGAGCGGGAGAGGGAGACAGGAATGTAAAAAGGAAAAGTAAAGATTTCTATTGCAGTAGGCGAAACCTTTCAGCCCTTAAGTTGAGGTTCTCTTGACTTAAGCTCCTTCAGTATTGCTTCTGACAGTTCCTCTGCATTATACTCTACACCAAAGCATCTCACAACTTCCATGTTTGGACTCATCAAATACCTGCATGTTAATAAATATTAAAAATTAAAAAAATAATATCCAATTACACTTTTGTGACAAAAATGAACAAGAAAAAATGTTTTAGCTAGTGGCTCACATGTTGTGGGAAGACTCAACGAGATAATCATCCCCATCTTCTTCAACCTTTTTGAAGAAAACACGATATTCCTGAGCCATCTGTCTTATAGCTGTTACAGGTCCTGTTAGACCTAGAATCTTTGATTCAAACTCTGCAGTCCATGGAAGGGTGAGGAAGCCAAAAGGAAAGATTAGACAAACCAACTGTTTATCAGTCAATAACATAAGAAATACTGAGCAGAGGAGAATAGAACCTTTAAGATAGGCACGCAGATGAGAAGGGGTATCACGTTGTGGATCAATTGTAACAAATACTGGTAGAACCTTGAGATTATGTCTTGATTCTGGTATCCAGTAATAATAATAAGATACCAGTAAACTTGAAATAGTTTTCAAATATGAAATGCTAATCAAAGTACCAAACCTAGTATGTTTATAGCCTTGGCCATAAGCTGGACTTGCTCTGGTCCAACATCAGGAGAGGAAGTATATCCGAAATAGAGTACTGCCCAGTTGCCCTGAAGATTTTTCTCAGTTACGGTACGATTCTCTGTGTCCTGTAAAGTAAATGGACCACCAATTATAGGCCCCTTGATATCATTTACACACGAGCAGTTATCCTGGGATTCCTGGCCTGCAAGAAATGGAAAAGCTGTAAAGATAGGATCACACTTGTTTACACTCAAATCCCAATATCACCAAATTTTTAACTATTTTAAGAAAATCAATTGACCAGTACGACAAATTCAAAATGGGTCGAAGGTTGGTGGAGTGTGTAAACTTAGCCTCAAGATAATATAAGGTTGCTACATGCATTTCAGTCATCAATACAAGTTACTTACAATCCCAAAACACTGGCACCTGGCAGTCCTAACTCTGGGCTTTACTCCAACAAAATTTTCAACCTAGTCATAAATCCTACCATCCATCATGTAACCCACCACATGATTTAGGTCCTACTTCACTTCCAACAAGTCAACCATTCTGTACCTATAGTAACTCATGAAACCCTGTATCTAGTAGAGCACTGCAAGGAATTGAGTACTACACATATTGACTTAGACAAAGCTGGATATGATGAAATAATTAGTCTCCAAATACTAGTTATGCCCCAAGAATGGCATCTACAGATTTTTCAATCGGAAACTCTGAAGCAAGAAGATAGCCCAGGTTCCCCCAATATTTCATGCCGGTTGACGCATCATAAGGAAATGACCAGCTTTAATCTCAATAGAACATCACCTAGTGATCCCTCTATCAATGCCAAATATCACACCAACTTCATCAATGTGTTGTACTCTTAAGCTCGACAACAGATTCATACTATAATGATTATGCAGCTGAATGAAATTCTGTGATTTCAGAATCATTCATACTCAAATGATTATTCAATTGCCAAACAATAATGATAATAAAATTCAGACGCATCTCAACAAAATTTACCACATTTATTAACGTATAAAGAGAAACTTCGAAAAAGAAATCAATTAGACAGCAAACGATCTCCATAGGGCAAACGTTTGACTCGCTATGTTATACAGCCCACTAGATACAAAAGCCTTTAGCCCGAAAGATAAAAGACCAGCTCTGCACCATGAAATATTTGACATGACATGTAAATTTTGTCTCCAATTTTATTTTACATCTGTAAACCAAGAAATAAAGCTCCACAATATACATTATAGAAAACTATTGTTAATTAAGTACCCTCCTGAGAAATAAAATGCAGACTACCTCCAACAGTTCAGATAAGCAGTCTAATTAGTAATTACATTGCCTTTTAACTAACTCATTGGATAACCAACATTATAAGGACTTGAAATTGGAGCCACTAGAATTTGCTAAAACATTCACAATCATGAAGCTTGCAGATTCTAACTTTAATAACATAAAATCCAGATATGTAGTATCTGATACCAAAGACTGAAAGGAGTACCTTTCATTACTACTCTCCTCTCATCATTATAATGAAGAAAAACTGCCAACCCAGCAAATCCTAGTACAGTAGCAGCTGCTGGCTGCAGAAAAGTGTATTAATAAGACCAACAATCTAGATTCTAGACATAATGGAACTAAATTGAGAGATCTCAATCCATGAAAACATGATAGTATGAGATAATGGCATAATGCTGATTGTTCATTGTGTGAGTTGTGTCTGTACATGTGCACCTCCAAAAGAAGACACAGATAGTAATACTAGGAAAGCGCGAAAAGAGGAAGGCAACATACGAGGAAAAAAGAACCCCGAGAGTGAGAAGGTGGTGTATCTACTGGCGTTGAAGTACTGATATCTGTTCTCCTACTAGCACGTTTTGAGGTATTTGCATAGTTTCGAGACTGAATACTCTTGGATGGGGCAGACCTACAGCAGACACAAGGAAATTATAGAAATCCGGATGATAAAAACCATTTAACAAAACTTTAAGCAGCGCCGCAATTAGGGGTTAAGAGTATATACAATGCTTGCCAAAAAGATCATTCTGGAAGCTCTCATCGCTCCACAATTCCGCACATAAGCAAAAGTTAGCCATTTTGGATTTTCATGAACCCCAATTACTAACCCAATATATTTCAAGGACACATAAAAAACCGAAAAACCAATTTCCAGGAATCCTACTCAAACTTCCATTGGTAAATGGTGATACATGCTCCGATACCAGACTTGCAAGAACAGTGCCTAAGAGCACACAACTCCAACCCTCCAAGATATCTACTTTCTTGGGTCTTAACAAACATATATATACCAATAATCAAATCAAGGTAAAACCAAATTCAGAGTTGCAATCTAATCTCCAAAACATAAACCCAACAAGTTGAAAATGGTATTTCAAGATAAAAATTGAATCTTTAGAGACCCAACATCACAAATGGGTAGTGAAACCAATAAAGACACCAAGATTCCAGACGGGTTGTAGAGTGTTCTTCACCTCCTGAGTAAATTGAAAGCCTCCTTTGAGCGGTTTCTCAAGGAAAAGAAACAGAAGCGAGAAATGGGCATCATTCCTTGGGAAAATTACTTCAGTAGCTAACGAGCTTTGTGAATTGCTCTTCTGAGACAAAACCCATGTCGGTTTTGTAGGACGCTTAAACCCTCGAAGACCAAAGTAAGAAGGGCTTTGTTTTCTTTTCCCTCCGTACTCTGATGAATTGCCTCTTTTGCTTTATTTGTTTTTGGAAATTAGAGACCTCTAGATATTTAACATATTTATTTCATGCATAGAAATTTTAGGGGAAAAAAAAATAGACCTTGGAGTGCACTCCAAGATCGTCCTAAATCTATGGTTCTCCTTGAAATTTGACTATTTGAAAGATGAAAGTGGATATGTAATATGTTGATCAAATCTTTGGTCAACTTACATTGTCAATGTTTATGATATGATGGAGGTTTTTAACTCTAGTTACCCTCTAGTTACTCTAGGTTTTTACTCTACATGTGTTTGATCTTTATGTTAAAACTTAGAGGAAAATATCAAGCGGATAAAATTTGATCCAACTATGCAAGAGACCCAAAGCGATGTGCGATCAGTCTGTTCCTAGGTAAGTGTATATGACTTGGAGGCTTATAGATTAAGTTCAGTTTACCCTTTTAAACTTTAGTGCAAAAATCAGTTTGATACATAAATTTTTTTTTAATCATGTTGGTCCTTAAACTTTCAATTTTCATCAACATGATCCAAATTTTGAAATTTCCTTCGATGATGATGTTAGAAGCTGAGTTGGCACCGACATGAGGGCCCATTTTTTACTGAATTATTTGAATTACCTTCGACCAAGATAAATGTTTATGGATTTAATCTTAAAAAATTTATACTCATTGTGTTCAAGGGGAATCGAACCCTTACCATATCTTTCACAACTCAAACAACAAATGCACTTCTTTATGTATTATCAAGTGAATGCGAATAATATATATATTCTTTGCAACTGCGTGTTTAATTAACTGGGCAAACTCAGAACAATCCCTTTCATTCTTTCTGGGTCTCTTCTCTATCTCTTCCCGTTCCTTTTCTAACTCTTCTTAATCTACAACAGCACCACACACACACACATATATCCATCCATTATATATATATATATATATATATACAATGACAACTTTATAAATCTGAAATACTAATCTACAATCTCTCTCTCTCTCTCTCTCTCTCTCTCTCTCTCTCTCTCTGTGTTATATACAAATAGACTAATTGGTTCGTTTAGGTTGTGGATTTGGGTTGCATCACCTTCTCTAACTTCCTGGGAAATTCTCCTATTTCCCCAGTAAAATCACGATCCAATTTCAAACTACCATGATATATATATATATATATATATATATATATATTTGTTTTTGCACAATATGTACAAACGGAAGCATTTGGCGTGGTGGTAAGATGCTTTATCTTTTAATGAGGTGAGAGAGGTTCAAATCCTTGTAAAGCCAAATCCATTAGAGTTTTTACCAAAAATTTTATTTAGTCAAGGGGTAGTTTGGACATTTCATTTAAATATAGGCCACATGTTGTAGACAAGCATATGACGTCATGATTGAAATTGATTTCAAAATTTGGACCATGTTGATGAGAATTAGAAGTTTAGGAACCAACTGTAAACACGAAAATATCTGCAACAAATAACAGAACAACACGTGTACAAAAAATAATTTAATCAATGCGAATGCGGGTTACAATCTTTGTGAACTCCTCTGATTCTATCTCCGACGTCAATTTGACCCAAGGGTGACAAGCACTTAATCTTGAATCGAATTGTTGTGATTTGGACTTCTTGTCGTGTTGACGATTTGTAGAAGTTGATTGACCAAGGGCCGTAGAGGCTTGTTCTTGATCGGACATAGGCCACGAGCAGTGTCACGTGGTGGTTTGTTCTTTGTCTTGGAGTTGGTGAAGATGTCGGCTATTTGGCAGCTTGATGACTCTTCGGGATTTGATAACTTCTAGACTTGAGATTGATGAATCGGCTATTTGGCAGCTTGATGATTCTTCAAGGGTTTGACAACTTCTAGACTTGAGGTTGATGAAAAATCGGCTATTTGGCAGCTTGATGATTCTTCGGGACTTGACAACTTCTAGACTTGAGATTGATGAAGAACCGGCTATTTGGCAGCTTGATGACTCTTTGAGATTTGACAACTTCTAGGTTTGAGGTTGATGAAGAACCGGCTATTTGGCAGCTTGATGGTTCTTCAAGGATTTTGGGGAGGCTTCTGAGTTCTTGAGGGATTTTTCTCTCTCTCTAGTCCGCTCCTTTTGTTTCTGCCCCCTCCTCTTGGTATGAGAGGGGGTATTTATAGTGTTAACATGTCTTCGCTTTTGGCAAGTAATGAAGATACTGAATCAATGATATTTCCTTAATCGAATCAATGAATCTTGACTGATTGATTTACTTGCCGATTTCAACATAATCAAATCAATCAAATCTTAAGATTTAGATATGCCCAGATCGCTTTGGATTAAATGTCCCGTTTTGATCAAGATCCTTAATAAGGGGCGAGCCATCCCGCGGATATGGAAGGTATCCCGCGAGGCACCTTGATTTCCAAGCAACCGGTGATTTCTGGTCTCACTTTGCGGACGACTTATCTTGGACGTACATCCCCGCATGCATGCGAGCTCTGTCGTCTAGCTCCTTCGCAAGGTTCTCCCTTACGCGGAGCCATCTCGCCTCGCCTTCATGTAAATCTACGGGCGCGGAGTCATCTCGCCTCGCCTCTGTTTACTTCTACGCGAAGTCCGTTTCGCCTCGCGAAGTCCATTTCGCCTCGCGAAGTCAAGTTCACCTCGCGGAGTCTATTTCACCTCGCGAAGTCAAGTTCACCTCGCGGAGTCAATTTCACCTCGCGAAGTCTATTTCGCCTCGCCCAGTCAATTTGACCTCGCGAAGTCTATGTCACCTCGCGAAGTCAAGCTATCTAGCTCGCCTGACCGCTGGCGAACCATTACCAATTATTTTGGGGATGTCCGATTAATTTAATTTAATTGATTTCTGATCATCAATCGACACTTGATAATTGATTTCAATCGGGATTTGAGATTTTGTCGTCGGCCAACTATTCTCACGTTGCCATGTGTCATTTTCGACGGCTTTCCAATTTTGTTAACTCACGAGCCACGTATTTGCTTGGATTTTTCAACGACTATTATTATCGTTAAATTTTCTATGTCTACACCAACATGATTAAAAAAAAAAATTTAAGGTATCAAACTGATTTTAGCACCAAAGTTTAAGGGGGTAAACTGAATTTAATCCTTAAGAAATTGACAAATCGACCATGGTGATGCTCATGCTGTGCCATTTTGCTCCAAAATATATACGGTCATTTTGCTCTCACACACTTCCTTGTAAATCCACATCAACGGTAAACTCCTTCTGCTAAACTGCCGCCATTTATGCATGATGCCTGCTTTACCTTCCATTAATACCTGGATATGTTACAAGTGTGTATATGTAAAATGTTAACTATATATAAGCCTCTATAGCGTTTAGTCTTGTAGTAATTGCATTTCTTACGGAGTGCAGCAGATGTTCCATTCTCCTTAAATTGAGTGGGAGAACTAGTAAAGAACATATTGTAGTACTCTCTAAGGAAGCAAATGTCTCTACATCATGCTCGATCAAGTTACTTATATCCGATTAAGATGACACATGATCAAAGTATAGCTCATGGTGTTAGAAGCGAGTAATTTGACACACAAGTTCGTTCGATCCAACTAACATGACACATCATTCAGAAGTGTAGCTCAAGGCCTCAAGCTGTTATTGAACTTTGAAGTGGTAAATATAAAAAAAGAAGAAGTTATTAATCTAGATATGAAGGGTCTTTTTTTTTTTTTTTTTTTTTTTTTTTTTTTTTTTTGAACAGGAGATATGAGGGGTCTAGGAGCTTATTTTAGATTAGATAATGGTGGTACGTACATCTTTGCTCTCAGTTTTGTCATACTCAGAGTTCTTTGCTTCGGAGCGATTACCATTTACCAGGGAGCGATAGGTAAGTAAGTGAAGATTCACTGATTCACATACATGTCAACAACACAAGACAAACGGAAAAGAAAAAAAAATACGGGTAAAAGAGCTGAACGAACAAGCAGGAGGTATATATATATAGTTTACATGCTCTCAAGTCTCAACCTCTTCAACGGGCTGAGAGTGTTTTGGCCACGATCCTCAGCAGGGGCAGAGAGGTAACTTAGCAGTACCAAAAGTAAACGAGAGTTGCGGGTATACCACTGCGCGGGCGCGGAATGTGAACTGCGCGTGTGCCTGACTTCTAATCAAACTAAAGGGCTCCGGTGCCACCTCGTGGACAAGGGATTACGAGTAGCTCACCTATTCGCTTGCAATCGATACTCACTGTGGATAGCAAGCAGAGCAACTAAATGGAAAAGTAACTAGGGGCGAGACCGAACGGGCTCTGTAAACTAACGCGAGATGCGCTTAGCGTTAGGGTTTCGAGAAGCTCGAAGAGTTTTGATGTAGTTGTATGATTTGATTGTGTGTTGAGTGTCTCCTCAAACTCTTTTATATAGAGTTATTTAGGACCACAAGTATTGACCCAAAGCATGTCAAAAACTTGTAGAAGTCTTCAACGTTAATATGATAGGCAACGATGTTAACCGCCTCTTGATATGATAACAGAGATGTACTGGTCGTAGACGAATCTTAGACAGTTGTTATGTTGCCTAGCGAATGATACCCATAGAGATAAGCATCCATGTTAATGACAAATCCATTAAGAAGTAGACTTTGTAATTAGTCCAACTCCTTAGACTTCGTCATGCACGTATTGGACTTCATGCACATATACTGCATATATAGACCACGGATAATGATCAAACCCAAACCACGGATAATGACCTCCTTTTTCGCACGCAACCATAGTAAGCTCTTCGCACACAAATACTGCTAGCTTTTCGCATGCATACCTACTTCGCAAGTCCTCCACCAAGCAATTAAACACAGTTGACCAGTCAATTTGGATGACTTACGTTTCCTTATCCTTACGTGCGAAGTCCTTTTGTGCGAACTCATACGCGAGCTCACCTCTTCGCATGTAAGCCTTGTCTAACTCGCATGACAATTTTGCAGGTCTCCTTTGCATGCAAACTCCAACTCGCACGCGAACTGTACATCTAACTCGTATGCTTTTGCTGGCAGGCTATCACTAGTAAACCTAATATATATTTCGGGCTCGCCGGTGTGGACCATGAATTTAATTAATATTCACTTTAGACAATTACTATCCAGTAAAATATTAATTTGGGTGTAAACAGGGAGAGCAAATGCATGGTCTTCATTTTCTGTATTGCATCGGCAGGATTGAGGCTTTTGGGGCAAGTGGTGGTGCAATTCTTTATAACATGGCATCTATATAACCTCTTTTTGGCCTCTGTTAATGCCTCCAATCGTTCCTCCGTGAACTCATCCCGACTGCCAAATAAAAACTGATCCATCACTAAAAGAAAATAAACCTCCATCGAACATATATAAAAACCATAATAATTATTGTATCCCTAAGGCCCTGTTTGTTTCAGGGAAAGAAGCTGGTGGGAAATGAAAGACTTTGGAAGGGAAAATTTGGCGGAATATCGTTCCCTCCACCCAAGCCCGAGATTCATTTTCCCTCCCAAAATCCTGCAATCATTGCACTTGCTTTTGACTAAATTGTCCCTGCTCAAAATTTTATCTTCCGATTTTAGCCATGTCTTTTATATAAATCTTTGTCTGACCTAAATCCCTTTTACTCAGTCGAACTTAATCACTCCCAAACATAGACAGAGCTTGAGAAGAACTGAGGTATTTCCATTTGAAATTCCTCTATTTCTCGCATAGCAAGTGCAAGGTATGAATATTTCATCATGTATTTCCATTTGAACTTAATCACTCTTATTCTCTCAAATAGTTAGGCACATATGGTATTTCATGTAGATCAATCCCTTTCTTAATTTCTTGTTTATTTATATATGTATATAATCACTCTGTGGGTATTGTTATTGATCATCTTGATTTTAATTTCGTTGTATGGGTATTTTGTTTGGATTATTTTTTCCTTGGAGAGAGAGAAGAGGTTTTGCTTTTCAGAGGTGATGAATGCTTAGATGCCCATATGGTTTTGCTCAAATGCTCGGTTGCTTGTTATATGTTTGTCTCTCTTTTTTTTGGTGTCTCGGTGAGTTGAAACACAACATTTGTAATCACTGATATTATACTTGAACGAATAAGGCAGTAGATTAACAGAATACTATCATAGAGGTAATATTAATTGGGAAGTTGATTGTGTCTGTGAATTGCTCTCATCTGCACTTGTTGCTTGATCTTCATATTGTTTTGAAATTGGTACTTTTGATTTTGTATGGTGTCGCTTTTGTGTTTGAGTGATGCCTTCTTGATTCGGTTAGAATGCCGAGTTCTATCTCTGTTTTGATATGGATTTCAATTTTGAATTACTACTGTAGAAGTTGATAAAAGAAACTATCAGAATTCATTGTTAGTGTGTTGCAGATTGGTTTATCATTTAAAAATGTTAAAAATGTGTAGTTAGTGGGACTTGGCTTCACCCTTAGATAGGTACCCGTTAGTTTCATTGTATGAGCATATTAATTTAACATTCAGATGAAACTAATGTAACTAGTTAAGAAATTGCAGTGATGTTGCTTGGTGCAAAAATCAGTTTTATCAATTTTTTCAAGTCACGTTGCAATGTTTGCTGAGAGCTTGATGTAGATCTACTAGAGTATTTTGTTTGAAGTTTCATTGTAGGTTCAGTTAGGAAAATTGTCAGTAGTATACTTGTATCCACTCTGAAGCAATAACGTCCTTTTGGTTAATAAGAACCTGTTGCCTTGACTTTATAAAAGCTTTGTCACACTAGTTTGTTTGAAAAATTGAATCACAAGAAACTTGATGCTTATATATACGATTTCACTCATTTCAGATTTTTTATATTTGAATCTCTGCTATAAATTTCGTAGGTTTATAAGAAAGAAACTTTGCTATGCAGTTATGGCTCGTAGGAATTTGTCAAAGACAAGAAAGATTCTTCTGATGCTAGACAATATTAAGGATTCACTTAATTTTGTCGTCATGGTATATATTATGATGTATATCATTGCATTTCAAAATTATTGAAAATATAGATTGAAATCTCGATCTATTTTTGATGCTATTTCAAGAATTGGAAACTTTGAAAAAATGGTATATGCAAGCGATGTAAGATGCATAAACAGTCTTCGCATGGATAGGCACACATTTACCATATTATGCTCTATGTTACGCAGGTCTAGTAATCTGAGAGACACAAGAAATGTGTCTGTGGAGGAAATGGTAGCTATGTTCTTGCATATTCTTACACACCATGAAAAGAACAGAATCATACAAGATAGATTTCTGCGTTCTGGGGAAACAATTAGTAAATATTTTAATGTGGTATTAAGAGCAGTCCTACGTCTACAAGGACAGTTGTTAAAAAAACCAGAACCTGCCCCTGAGAACTCCTCTGATGGGAAGTGGAAATGGTTCAAGGTATATTAAAATCTGTTATTTTTTTTTACACTGCGGAATAAAAGAACAAAATACATTCTAAGTTGCTTGTTGTTGTAGAATTGTCTTGGGGCGCTAGACGGGACATATATTAGAGTACATGTGCCGGAAGCTGACAAGCCTAGGTATAGAAGTAGGAAGAATGAAATTGCTACAAACTTCTTGGGAGTATGCTCCCAAGATATGCAATTCATTTATGTATTACCCGGTTGGGAGGGTTCCGCTACAGATTCAAGAGTGCTCCGTGACGCCATTAGTAAGAGGCATGGGTTGCGAGTCCCTCATGGTGAGATGATGTGAAAATTTCTATTTTCTGTCATTAGTTTACTGATTTTCTATCTTGGTATTAATTTTCATCAAAGTAATTACATTTTTACTTTATTTGATAGGGTATTACTACCTTGTTGATGCGGGGTATCCAAATGGTAAAGGGTTTCTTGCTCCATATAGAGGTCAAAGATACCATTTAAATGATTGGAGAGATGGGTATCAACCTACCACCTCTATAGAATATTTTAATATGAAGCATTCATCTGTTAGGAACGTGATTGAGAGATGTTTTGGGTTACTTAAGATGTTTTGGCCCCTCGTTTTTTCTAGTGAAGATGCATTGTCAAATAGTCATAGCATGTTGTCTGCTTCACAACCTTATTAGAAGGGAAATGGCAATTGATCCCTTGGAAAATCAATTGAATACGTTTCTTGCTAACCAGGATAATGATGATGATGTGATCAATTTTATTGACTCTTCAAAACAATGGAATGATTGGAGGAGAGAGTTAGCTACACAAATGTTCAATGAATGGAGAGGAAATAGGAACACAAAATGAAAAACTGATGGAACTGTGCTTGATTGTAATTTTTACTTTTGCTGCTTCATATGGAGATGTGTTTGAAGTTGGTAGCTTTGTTCTAAAGTTCTGTAGGCTGTTTTTGTTATTGATGGAACTTTCTTCTGTTTTGAACTGTTTGTACTTGCTTTTATGAGTATGAAACTGATCTTGTTCACTTCCCCGTTGGCGTTATCTATTTAATTGTCTTCTTACTACTCTTTAACTATTACAAAATTGAATTCCTTTATTAACAAGAAGTTTGCACTATGTTGTAAACTTGTAATGAAGGGGAGGAAGAATAAAGTAGTGATTTTGTCACGTCCCAACTCTTAAATTTTACCTTATTTACTAGCATGGTATTAACAAGAGTTTTACCGTCCTCGTTAATGAGTTATGTTTTAATTGGTCCCTAGAGGAGTGTTGAGGGACATATATTTCAAAAGAATGATTCGTAAGAGAAAAATGTGACGACGGTAAAAATGGTAAATTTTAGCTAGTAAAAGGTAATTTTTATTGGGGTATTATTTTTGGGGTGTTAATTGTTGGAATGGGTATATGGTGGTGTTGTGGACCGGATCGGGCCAAGCCCAATTTTCCTCTCTCTCTCTCTCTCTCTCTCTCTCTCTCTCCCGATTCTCTCTCCCTCTCCCTCCGCCCGGAAAAGATTCTCGAGCCCGACTGCCGCCGTCCGGCCGCCCCAGACCGCCGCGCCGGTCCCAATCGATCGGCCTCCGACCCAGCTTCCATTCTAGACCGGTGGGAGCCGCCCTAGTGCCGCCGTGAGGGAGAGAAGCCGCCCGAAAGCCCCGACTGCCGTGGAGGTCAAGTCGCCGGAACTTCCTCCTCCGGCCACCATAGCTGGAGCTGCTAGGCTCAAAAGGAAGCCCTCCTGCCGTGCTCTAATCCCTCCGAAGGTTTCTTCCCGATTCGGCTTGGGTAAGGAGAAATCGGTGTTTGAATTTTCTAGGGCTTTTATTTATGTTTTCGTTCGATTGACATAGTTAGGCTTGGAATTGGTGTTTGTGCTAGTTAGGAATGTTGTAGAGGAGGTTGAGAGGAAGGTGCTGTCAAAATTTGGTAGGCATTGGAGGCCGCCGCTGCCGGCGGCGCCGCCACTGTTTTGGGGTTTTTCATGGTTTTAGATGAGTAGTATTAAGGGGAGTTTAATAAAGTGAATTTTAGAATTTTTGGAGGAGTTTTGGATAGGTTTGGGAATTTTTAAAGTTTGGTATTTTTGGCGGATTAATAAGTTAAAATCCGGCCATTGGTTTATTTATGGTTAGGAAAGTGGGAGGTGATTTTCAGGATGTCGGTAATTGTGAAGAATTATGGTTGACAGTGAAGTTAAGATTTAGGGCGATAGGCATGATTGAGCGCGCGAAACTCATTTTTAATTATGCCTATTTTCTTTAAGCGTCGGTGTTTTATTTAAGGATTTATTTATGTTTTTGGAACAGGACGTGAGGAGGCCCGAGCGGAAGAAACCTCCGACCGACATCAGGCTTATGCCTAATTTGTGAGTGGACCTTTATTTTAAATATTATGCCTGCAAAAGATTTATTGTTGAATATTTTACTTTTGTTGGAGAATAACCGAAATTGAGAATTTCGGTGAGTATATATGTTATATATGGTTGAGTATGGGAATACTATGTATATAAATAAATGCTAGCTAGCTATACGTGCTTTTCCGCCATAATGAGGTAAAATCCCATTATGGTGTGACGTGAGCGTTAGACGCAATCGTAGTAGCCCTATATGAATATAATAATTATTCATATAAGGAGTATGCACGTATATAAATACACTCGTCTTTTCTGCGTAATGAGGTAAAATTCCATTATGGCGTGACGTGAGCGTTAGACGCAAGCGTAGTAGCCTTGTATGAATTTCTATTTTCTTATATTTCTTCATAAGAAGTCATACAAGGAGTATGACGAGTGTAAATACATACATATATATATTCTAGCCTGAGAGGCTGTATTTTATTAAGTTTTGGAGACTAGCCGGAGCTAGTCAGACACTTGCCAGTTTTTGAGCTGTCGCATGCAGCATAATTTCTATGGAAATTAAATTGGGGAAGCATAATTATTTTCTTTAAATTCATTTTTGTCCACTCACTCTAACGTGTTCAAATGTTTTCTCCTGAGCTCTTTGTTTTTAAAATGCCCAGTCTGCAGAGTGCGGGTGCGTGCTAGTAGGAGGAGACGAGGCATAGTCACCCATCTTTCAGCCACCTTTCACCAGTAGGTTACATGCTTAACCTACTAGGGTATTTTTCCTGCTTCCGTTGTCTTTAGTAGCTCTGAATACTCTTGGGATTTATTATATAATATTTTAATGGAGTGTGCTAAGATTCATGTTATATTATTGGATTATTTTTATGGGTAATTCATAGATTCTCCGGTTTAGGGTTGTCCATTTTCAAGGGAGGTTTGTCGAGTCCTTCGGTAAATTTTCCTTGGAGGTGGACCCCGCAGGACTTACCTCGGGTTTCAGGGTGAAATTCGGGGTGGGTCCTGACAGATTTAGTCTGTAACAAGTAGTTTATTTCACTTCTCACTGCTGTGTTTATGTAGGATAGATTCGCAAGAAAACTTATCAAGATCCTCAGCTACTCGAAGTGGAAGAAATAAAGAGAAGCAACCATCACACACTTAGACCGCTGTCGAAGATGTAGCTCTAGTAGAGGCTTTAACTGAACTTTGTCTGGCTGGGCACTGGAAGGTTGACAATGACTCAGGTCAGGATATTTGGGACAACTAGAAAAAATTATAGAGAAAAAGATATCAAATTGTGAATTGAAAGCTGTTACGCCCCGACTCTTAAATTTTTACCTTAATCACTAGCATTGTGGTAATAAGAATTTTACCGTCTTCGTCATTGGATTTGTAGTCCTAAGGTCCCTAGAGGTGTGTTGAGGGACGAATATTCGAAAGAATTATTCGTAAGAGAAAAATGTGACGACGGTAAAAATGGTAAATTTTAGCTGGTAAAAATGGTAAATTTTAGCTAGTAAAAGGTAATTTTTATTGGGGTATTATTTTTGGGGTGTTGAATTTTGGATTGGGTATATGGTGGTGTTGGACCGGCTGGGCCGAGCCCAACCCATTTCCCTCTCTCCTTTCTCTCTCTTCCTCCCGATTCTCTCTCCCCGAGCCACTCCCTCCCGGAACTTCCGGCCGCCCGTCCGCCGCCGTCCGGCCGCCCCAGACCGCCGCACCGGTCCCAATCGATCGGTCTCCGACCCAGCTTTCGTTCTAGACCGGTGGCAACCTCCCTAGCGCCGCCGTGAAGGAGAAAACAACCCCGAAAGCTCCGACTGCCGGATTGGTTTTCTTGCCGGAACTCCCTCCTCCGGCCGCCATAGCTGGCGATCCTTGGCTCAAAAGGAAGCCCTCCTCCCGTGCTCCAATCCCTCCAAAGGATTCGCTCCCTCTTGAGCTAGGTAAGGAGAAATCGGTAAAGGAAATTCTAGGGTTTTTATTGTTGTTTTCGTTCGATTGACATGGTTAGGCTTAGAATTGAAGTTTGTGCTAGTTAGGAATGTTGTAGAGGAGGTTGAGAGGAAGGTGCTGTCAAATTGTGGTGGGCATTGGAGGTCGCCGGAGCTGGCCGCCGGCCGCCGGCGCCGGCGCTGGAAAATTGTTTTTAGTGGAGAATTTTATGAGGAATTTAATGGAATGAGTTTTAGAATTTTTGGAGGAGTTTTGGATAGGTTTGGAAATTGTTAAAGTTTGGTATTTTTAGCGGATTATTAAGTTAAAATCCGGCCATTTGATTATTTATGATTAGGACGGTGGAAGGTGATGTTTTTGGGATGTAGGTTTTTATGGAGAATTATAGTTGGCAATGAAGTTAAGATTTAGGTCGATAGGCATGGTTGAGCGCGGACAGCTCATATTTAATTATGCCTATTTTCTTTAAGCGTCGGTGTTTTATTTAAGGATTTATTTATGTTTTGGAACAGGACGTGAGGAGGCCCGAGCGCAAGAGACCTCCGACCGACATCAGGCTTAGGCCTAAGTTGTGAGTGGACCTTTGTTTTTAAATAATGTTTTATTGTTGAATAATTCATTTTGTTGGAATTTAACTGGAAATTGAGAATTTCGGTGTTTATACTCATTTATTGACGTTTATGAGAATAGTATGTATATAAGTAAACGCTAGCTAGCAATACGTGATTTCCCCCCATAATGAGGAAAAATGCCATTACGGGGTGACGTGAGCGTTAGACGCAAGCGTCGTAGCCTTGTACGACTTTCTATTTTTTTTTGTATTCATTCCTAGAATTCGTACAAGGAGTAAGCACGTGTGTGTGTGTATATATATATATATATATATATATATATATATATATATATCCACTCGGGCGTTTCCCCCATAATGAGGAAAAATGCCATTATGGGGTGACGTGAGCGTTAGACGCGAGCGTAGTAGCCTTGTATAAATTTATGTTTTTCTTTTATCTCTTCAAAGAAATCATACAAGGAGTAGACGAGTGTATATACATACTGATATATTTATAATTTAGCCCGAGAGGCTGTATTTGTTTAAGTTTTGTAGACTAGTCGGAACTAGTCGTGTCCTTGCCAGTTTTTGAGCTGTCGCTTGCATAGAGCTTTCCTTGAAAGTTTTCTTGGGGAAATATTATTGTTTGTCGAGATTACTTTTGTCCACTCACTCTGACGTAATTAAATATGTTTCCCCTGGGCCTTTCCTTCGTTTTTAAATGCCCAGTCTGCAGAGTTCGGGTGGGGTCTAGAAGAAGGCGACGAGGCATAGTCACCCATCTTTCCGCTACTGTTCGCCAGTAGGTTATCTGTTTAACCCACTAGGATTTTTATCAGCTTCCGTTGTCTTTCTTGTAGTAGCTCTGAATACTTTCGGAAAAATAATTGTGTAATTATTTTATTCGGTTATTTGGATTGAGTTGAAGAATGACATTTTGGTTAAGAGGGTGTTCTATATTTTTCCGGGTTAGGGTTGTCCATTTTCAAGGGAGGTTTGCCGAGTTCTTCGGTAAATTTTCCTTGGAGGTGGTCCCCGCAGGACCTACCTCGGGTTTCAGGGTGAAATTCGGGGTGGGTCTTGACAAAAGCAGACCCCCACATTTGGTCTCGTGTTAAGACACTGAAGAAACAAACACTTGCCATCTCAGACATGATAGCTAACTCAAGTGGCTTCTCGTGGGACCATAAAAATAAGATGATTGTATGTGAAAAGCAAGTGTTTGACGATTGGGTTAAGGTATGTTGCTTTAAATTTAAATGCAAGTTCTTAAATGTGAAATTTGTAGGTCTATACTTCTGTAGCTTCAGTCATGTCTTTTGTGTATACAAATTCTGCTAGATAGAGAAATTCGCTTTCAGCAAATGTCATGTTTGTCTGTAAAAGAAAATGATTGTGGTTTGTGGATGTTTGGTGTTATGAAAGAACTAATAAAAAAGACCAGCATTTATATTTATACCGCATCTGAAAAATGTTGGTCTGTATTACATGGATGCAAGTTCCTAAATTGAATTTTTGCTAGGTTTCTGCCCCTTTCAGCACCACAAAAAAAAAAAGAACCTTTGTAGCAGTATCTATTAGTATGGTTTGTAATATCTAGTTATGTTGAATATAACAGGTTCACAAAGATGCCAAAGGACTAAGACTTAAACCATTCATTCATTATGATAGTTTGGTGGAAGCTTTTGGAAAAGATCGAGCCAATGGGTTGGGGGCTGAAGGACCTGCTGAAGTGGTTGAAGATTTGAATAACAATAACAAATTTGTTGATCTCGAAGGAGATGGTTTGTGTGAAAATGTTGTTCCTACATCTGATACTCGCACTCCTTCTGCTCCTAGTTCAACTCGGACTAGAAAGCGACCCAGAGATGTTTATGCTCAATGCTTGGGAGACATGGTTAGCACACTACGCTCCTTTGTGGACGTGACCAAGACCCACTTGGAGACTATGAAAGAAGTGCTTTTGAATGACCATACAACATCTACAAAAATAGGTAAACTTGTTGAAGAGCTTATAAAAGTTAAAGGTATGAATGATTATGATGTGCTTGATGCCGCTGAAAAAATTATTGGTGATGACTCTAAAATTGAGCTCTTGTTCAGCTTGCCCGACAATTTAAAGAGGCAATGGATTTATAAAATTCTTAACCACTAGAGAAATGGATGCTAAAGACTAATGTTGGCCTTAAAGCTGCTTTTGTATTTATTTTAGAGTGCAGGTGATGGCCAGCCTAATGTATGTATCAGCTTACCTGGCAATTTAAAGAGCAAATGGATTTGTAAGATTCTTAACCACTAGAGAAATAGGTGCTAAAGACTAATGTTGGCCTTAAAGTTGCTTTTGTATTTATTTTGGAGTGCAAGTGATGGCCAACATATATAATGTATATTTTGATCAAACTTCTTCAGAAGCTATTATGTAATCTAGATTTTAATTATGTGAAATACTAGATCTTGTTATCTGTTATGATGTTATCTCTGAATATTTTCATCTTCAACTATTTACTTGGTCATTTCTTTATCTATCTGAATCTGATATGTAAAGGTAATCAAATTTCTTTGATCTGATGGTGAATGATTGAAAATTGAATTGTTGCTGGTTTAACTGGGTATTATGAGAGAAAATTTGAACAGATTTGTTGTAGTTGCTATAGAATTAATATGAATCAATCTTTTGTAATTTTTGTAGGAGGTTTCCAGAACTTTAATCTTCATAGCATAGACTTTGAGTCCTCATTGTTAGTTACTTTGTGTAGTTAAGTAGCTCTGGTAGTGTGACTTTTGTTATCTTTGTTTTGTAAGTGAAATTCTGAATTTGATCTGAATGTCCAATTAATTGTAGATGTATGTGTATTCATTGAGATCTAAACAATATTCATATGTGATGGTTATTTCACAAGCAATCTTGTGTACTGGTATGTTTGTTTAAATAGAGAAATCCAGAGTAGATCCTGAGTTATACTTGTATAATGTATAGATAGTCTAATATAGGTTGAAATGCAATGATATAGTGTTTGATGATTGATGAAGTTAAAAAGTTGCGAACAATGATTATAGCTGAGGGGTATTAATGGAAAACTGATAGGTTTAAGTTTCCTTTCCTCAGTGGTGTCAAACACTGCAATGGAAAGTAGATGATGAATTCTAAATACATTCATGACTGTTCCAAACACATGAAAGGAAAGTCGGTGAGAGTTTCAATCTCCCTTTTTTAAAGAAAATTTAAAGAATGGATTTCCTTTCCATTCTATGAAACAAACAGGGCCTAATAGTTACACGCAGTCACCAAAACCTTTCCCACGGTTTAGTTTCCCAATGAGGTGTTAACCTCTTGGGCTTGAACGCATGTATCACTAATGGCATCTTGCTAGAAACACACACGAGATCCATAATATATGGATGATGGACACAGAACAGGTACAGACAGAGATGACCAAGTATGCCAGATCAAACAATATCCATACATGAAGGACATTTTAAGAGGGTGTACGTTAATCTTAAAATCACATGTTTCATATAACAAAACATAAACAGATCAGTGGGAAATAATATACCCTAAAATCACATTCATACACGTAACACCAAGTTTAATGTGCTTTCTTCATGGATCCATTTAATTTGGATTTGGGCCACGATTTCTTTTGATAAAGGTGTGGTTTCTGAAGAAGGAGTTACCATTTACAAGAATTTGGCATAGATGATAGCCATCAATAATTCAAACTATAGATAGAAGACTGTCAGAAAAAGTAAGTTCGATAATTCAAAAAATGCAGATGATAAAGGTATTTACTTGTTGAAAACTTACCTGTCAACGATCCATCGATAAGCATGAAGCAATGCCGCTGGTCCAAGGAGTAGGAAGGGCATGAGGTAGAACAACAAGCACAAAGTATACATTCATAACGGCCATCAAGCTTCTTCCTGTCTGCAGGCGATTGCTTGTACTCCCGACCGTCCTCCGGGGGCCCTTTTAGTCTTTAGCCATGGCTCAATCAACCTAGCCAACTGTTATTTGTCAAGATTGAAACTCTAATATAATGACCAAAAACTCTAATATAATGAAGATGCTTACATACTAGCTAATTGCATTTAGAAGTAACTTCGATACAACTCTCATCATGAACTTTAACTCTAGGCTCATTACTATGGAGTATCATTGACAAGGTTTGAATCTGACAAGACATACACGACTCAAGGCCTCAGAGAATTTTCATTGTCGAAACAATTAGTAATTAATTTAACTTCATAACCTTAACTGAATTCGAAGAAGGAAATACTCCACGTTTGTGCCCTAAACAATAACAAGCACTCGATTATCTTACGTACTTGTACTGCTGGTAGAAATGAGTGAGATCAACAACTAGATCTTTGATCACAAACATATGAGGCAGAGGAGTTACAGTTGTGGCTGTGGAAGTGTCTGCATCTATGGGTTTGAGACAGGCCAGTGTTTGCTCCATCAATATTCATGGCACATGACCCACATATTCCTTCTCTGCATGACCTCCTATAGCTCAGGGTTGAATCATTCTCTGCTTTTATCTTCTGTAATGCATCCAACACCTAAAAAACTTCCGGTCTTAATTTAGAACTACGCACAGAAATTGACTGTAGGTAAAACAAACCAATATTAATTGGCTTGATTTAACCAAAGAGTATGGATCTACCTACGAATAGTAAAATTAGTTAAAGTTACCATAGGACCACAATTGTTGAGATGGTCAGGGCTCCATCTGTAAATCTTGAACTCCTTCAGAACATTGTTTCTACTTCTGACGGATTCATGGGTTCCGAGAGCTTCTTTTGCATGTCCTTGTGCAGCAGGGTGTCCTTTCAATATTGGAAAATCTTGCTGCTTCTTTGGGTTGGCTTTGCCTACAGCACGAGCTACTTTGTTAAAGCCATGGCGGATCCAGTTCTTTGACATCTCCGTTACCTCTCTCTTAAGTTTTACAAATGTTCCAAGTGACTGCGCGCAGAAATGATCGACTATTTCAGCTGCGCACTCGAGGCTTTTGCATGTAGTACAGGTGTAGAAGCATACAAGCTAGCTATATGTCACGCCCCGCCAAATTAACAAGGAGTTTTCTTGAGCATTTTGATGCAAACATGGCTCAATGAAGGTTTTGGAGAGCACATGAGCATTCTAAAAGCATCCGGAATATTATGGAAGGTCTTGAAAGCTTCCGGAAAGATCGGGAAGCATTCGGATAACTCTGGAACTCTCTAAAACCTTAGAGAGTCTCTAAGACACTCTGGAACTCTCTAGAACTCTAGAGAGGCTCAAGACTACTCCGGAAGTCTTTAGAATACTTAAGGTAACACTTAAAGTTGTATAGAAAACTCTAAAAATCTCTATACTTGTAAATATCTTAGAATTGTCTAGAAACTTAGGCAAGGAGGGATGATGCCTATAAATAGGGAGGCACCCCTCCCATTTGAGACATAGAGTGTTGGATAACATTCAAGCTCATTTGTAAAGCTTTGAAAAATTCTCTCAAGCTTAATACAAGTTCTCTCTTTCAAAGTTCTTCTCCTTTTGTTCGGGTGTTCTAGCCAAAGCGTTTGCGTGAGTAAGGCTGACTTAGTATAAGAGAAGTGCTAAGGCCGCACGAGAAGTTTATGAAAAAGGAAGCTCGTGACATGTATGTAACCACGCTAGCTAAACACTTGTCTCTAATTAAGTTTGTTTAAATTGGGCTTCGACTTGGCGTCTGGTTCTACAAAATGGGCCAAAACATTCAGGTAATTCAAAGAGATATGAAACCCTCCCTCGTTTCCTCCATGATCACATTACCACCAACTGCAAGAGCTGAATTTGGCATGACCAGAAGAATTAATATAACTGACTAACGGTGACAGTCTAAGGTAAAATGTTTTTATCTTCCAACAATTGACACACTAATAATACTGATCAATTTAAGGCTAGAACAATTAGCAAACTATACAATAATCATGAAACTTAAACCAAGCAAAACAAATCCCATAATCTTTGGCCTTGAAACTGTGTAGTTTTGTCTAGCTGCTGTGCTGTGATATAACTCCTACGTATCACGTATGATGCTCAAACCTACCTACTATGGAGAAAGCTGGTCAGAGCCTCGGGTCATGTGTGTGTAGAAAAAATCCCAAATACAAGTCAATCATCAACTGCATCCACTGGTTTATAAAATTAACAAACCCCACAGGGCAGTTCGTTCTTAGGATTTTTGGACCACCTCCGGTCTAGATCGAGTTTAATATAAGTTTGACCCAAACTAGAAGAAGATCGACTTTCTTTTGAATTTGGCTTCAAAGTGGAAAATTGTAACCTCTACGTCAGCATTAGACTTGTTATAATTCAGAGACTTGATAAAAGGGGGTATGTTCTAAATTATGCACGGTGGAACTTGTTCAAACAAGCTACAACTAGTATAAGAACTACAAGAGTTTTTTTTTTATTTTTTTTTATTTTTTATAAAAAAGGACTAATTTCAGTTTTCCTCCATCAACTTTAGGTCGAATTTTCTTTCAATTTCATCAAAAACACCCCTCGACTTCCAATTTTTATGAGCTGTGTCCAAACATCCGATTTCCATACAATTCCCCGTCATGTGATGACGTGGTATTAAGAAAAAAACCAAATTTGAAGTCACAGGCCTCACAGAAAAAGGGAAAAATAGACAAATTGCATTTAATCCCACCAAAATCACTAAGGTTAGGGGGGTTGTGATGAGAACGGAGATGTATATCGATATGAAGGAAAAATGGTCCAAAATGTTACTTTCGGAATTTGACTTTCTTCTTGCTGTCAAGTCATCACTTGACAGAGGAATTGAATGGAGATTGGAGGTTTGGACATGCGTGGCTGATGAAAATTGAGAGTCGAGGGGTGTTTTTGATGAAATTGAAAGAAGAAAGACTAACATGATGATCGACCTAAAGTTGATGGGGGTAAACTTAAATTAGTTCAAAAAAAAATATAAGAAGTAGAAGAAAGATAAGAGGTATGCTAGAGAAGAAAAAATCTCAGTACCAAACTCTGCTCTACCTGTAAACAGCCTTGTATAATTTCTAGTGTATCAATAAAGTCTTATGTGTGCATAGCAACTCTTTTAGATTCCCTTTATCATATGTTCATATCTCCTCAACCATAAACATATTCTCTCAATCATCTATGCATATCTCCTTGACTATATATATACATATATATCCTCTTGGCCATAAACATATTGTCTCAATCTATGTTCATACACTATGCCAAAAATAGCATCAGACGACAGTTGAGCACTGTCGTCTGACGAAAAATTATATGTCGTCTGAGGCCCTGTCGTCTGATTGACCGTCAGACGACAGTTACGACAGTGAACTGTCGTCTGAGTGTTGATCAGACGACATATCATATGTGGACTGAAATTTGACAAGTTTGGATGGTTTCTGAAATTTATGTCGTCTGTATGAGAGACAAACAACATTTAAATGTCGAGTGAAAGAAGAAAAAATGAAGGATTTGTGGAAATAGATGTAGTGTGATACAACCTTACACTGCATATAATTGTCAAGCTACAGAACCTCCAACGACAAATACATTCATTTGTTGTAGTTGGATGAGGTTTCTAATAACAATTTAATATCGTCTGATGTTGTCAAATTTAGTGTTAATACATAGCCAAAACACTTGGCCATGCCGAGAATGTGACGTCATTACCCACTCGCCGGAGATCATTCTGGTCAAGACTCCACCAACAAGACCTCCGGGGGCACCCAAAGAGTGGAGGCATAACAATAATATGCACGCCAGACCCACTCTACAACGGCTAAACACCCCCGAAAGGAGGAAGACTGAACAACACCATGAAACAGTCCCACATCGGGAACTAATGAGAAAACCTCCGATACTAGCCTATAAAACAGGCACGAACCCCCACAAGAGGTAAGTTCACTATTCCTCCCATACTCCCGTACTATACAAGTAGCAATCGAACGTTGACTTAAGCATCGGAGAGTCGAAGACTGGGCCACCCCGACCCCGACTCCTGACGCGTTGTTGCTTGTGCAGTTACAGGACCCGGAGCCAAGGATTCGACCTTCCGTCTGGTGATCCCGGGAGAAATAGAAACAATTGGCGCTAGAAGGAGGGGCCCCCTCTTGTGGAACTCCCATTTGATTTAGAAAGATGGTGGAAATTGTGGATGACCCAAATGACCCAACTCAGATAGAAAAAGAACTATATCAATCCGGAGACGCATCCCTTAACCAAGCCACCGCAACTGTGGCCCCCATTAACCACCCCGATGCCGCCACAGCCCTTGAAATTTTGAAAAAAGACTTCCATTTGTTTCGAGAGCAAGCAGCTAAGGAAAAAGCAGAGGCTGAAGCGTACAAAGTACGTATCGCCGAGCTAGAAAAAGAACAATTCTTACTGCTAGCCACGCTGGACAATCATAACGTCTATAATGACACCCTGGAACGAGCGGCAAGGGCCACTCGCACCCCGGATCCCACCTTAACATCTCTTTTTCCTAACCAAGGATAGAGCAGTTTTGTGATCCCGAGAGACCCCAACTAAATCATCTATGTCTCTCATCCACTCACCCACCCATCTTTCCCACTCCCAGCCCCACAACCATCCACAATTGTCAGTGAGCGCCCATTCCCCTGATCAACTAGCCCAACCATTCTGATCCACCAGTCCCAAACCCCACCTTCACTTGCATTAACACTACAAACCCACCTCTCGACATGCAAACCCGACTCCTCATCCAGCTCAGCAATTCTGTCACTCAGTTGGCCTCACGGATTGAAAGCGTGGAGAGTCGCGGGAGTCAGCGACCTCTTTTCTCGGGGTACGGACATCGCCCAAGTCCCTTCATGCCACGGGTGCAGCTGGAAAAGAGACCACCCGAGGCCAAACCCTTCAAAATGGACAAGTATAAGGGTACGGGGGATCCTCACCTTCACCTCGAAACGTTCCTTTCGTTGTGTAGTTCCACTGGATACACAGATGTCATGGCTTGTCATGCTTTTTAGGAAACACTTTCAGATGAAGCACTCAGTTGGTTCCTTAACTTGCCTCCCAACTCCATTGACAATTTTGATCAACTCTCGGAACGCTTCCTCAACCGTTTCATCCTCCATGCTAGTATTTACCGAAGTGTAGATGCTTTGTTTCACATCAAGCAAAAAGAAGGCGAAGGACTCCATGAATTGCTGTCCCGGTGGCAATCAGCCACGGCACGCTGTCACAACTTGGAGCCCCGAGTCGCTGAACAAGCTATTTGCCAAGGCTTCCCGGCAGCTTCCTAATGGAGATTAATAGGAACCCTCCAGGGTCATACGATGCCTTGATGGACCTTGTTGTCCGATGGGCACGTGTCGAGTTTGCCACATTTGGGCATTCTACTTCGACCACCACATTAGCACTCCCAGCCCTAACCCCAAAGCAACAATCCCAGCAGAAATGTGAGCATTATGACAGAGGACAGGACAAGGGCAAACAACATGGCACCTCCCGGGACAACAGCCAGGGACGTGGTTCAGACTGTCGCCACAGTGGGCAGTGGGGAAGGGACCATCTTTACCGGTCCCGAGAGTAGAGCCCCTAACAGCAGCAGCGTCGCTCCTCCCCGCCACCCCGTTACGAGGTTCACACTACCCTGACCACTATATACGAGGATATATGGGCCAAGCACAAAGACCTCATTCCCCTACCACCTAAAAGCAAGTACCCTAAAAAACCCCGGCGGGCCACAGGGAACAAATATTGTGCTTACCATGATGATAATGACCACACTACAGAGATGTGCCACGACCTCTGCAATGCAATAGAGCACTTGATCTGTAACGGGCAACTTCACGAGTATTGCACTCCCGCAACGGGAGCTAACGCCATCGAAGTTCATGGCCAGATCTTAACCCTGCATGGCGGAGCCCCGCGAAACCCCCCCTCGTCAACCTTCTGCAAAAAGGCAATGTACGAACCCTTTGGAAGTTTTTGAAATACAAAAAGGTGTCACCACTACCCCATCAGCATGGGACCAAGTGTCATTTTACAAGGGGAAAGACACGATAAGTTGCCATCACAATGAACCCTTCATAATCAATGTCCAGGTGGATCACTACTCATAATCAATGTCCAGGTGGATCACTACAGGTGCCATAGAGCCCTTGTGGATACAGGAGCTGCAGTCAGTGTAATGTTTGCCGATTGCTATAGAGGGCTCCGGCGTGACCGAGCTAAGCTGTACAACAACCATGATCCCCTTGTTAGTTTCTCAGGAGAGATTGTACAACCCTTAGGCTCAGACCGCTTGACAGTTTCGGTGGGGACCAATCCCTGTCATTCTTCCATCACGACACGCTTTCTCATAGTCGATTGTCCCTCATCCTATAACCTCATCTTGGGTCGCGACATCATCTGGGGATTGCAATGCTTTATTGCAGGTCACATGCTACTCATGAAACTGCCCACCCCGGGAGGCATACTTACAATTCAGGGAGATAGGGCGGTCATTGAACATTGCCACCTTAATGCCATTCAGCAGGGGCGTGGCGCTTATGAGATGTTACCACTCAGCCCCTCGGAGCCCATTGATGATCCCCAGGACGACCCTGAAGGGAAAGGAAAGAAGCAAGCCCCGAGACCTAACCCGACAGAGGAAACAGAGTGGGTATCCCTGTCACCCACTGCTCCCGAGAAGAAAGTCCGCATCAGCACAAACCTTGACCCGGAACTCCGCCAAAAGCTCATTACCTTTCTCCAGGATAAACAAATAGTCTTTGCTTGGTCCTATGCCGACATGACAGGCATCTCCCCTGATGTCATCACATACAAACTTAACATCCTCAAAGACCATCTCCCTGTCAAGCAAAAAAGATGTGCCTTTAACCCGGAGAAGTATCGAGCTATCCAAGCCGAGGTCCAGTGGCTAAAAGAAATTAAGTTCATACGTGAGGTTTCCTACCTGACATGAGTTTCCAACGTAGTCATGGTCCCTAAGCCTACTGGCAAGTGGCGAATGTGTGTTAACTACACTAACCTCAACAAAGCATGCCCCATGGATAGCTTCCCCTTGCCGCGGATTGACCAGTTGGTTGATTCCACAGCTGGCTACAAGATGCTTAGCTTTCTAGATGCATACTCGGGATGTCAAGACCCACCCCGAATTTCACCTTGAAACCCGAGGTAAGTCCTGCGGGGACCACCTCCAAGGAAAATTTACCGAAGGACTCGGCAAACCTCCCTTGAAAATGGACAACCCTAACCCGGAAAAATATAGAACACCCTCTTAACCCAAAATATTAAACTTCACTTTAATCCAAATACTGAATAAAATAAAACACAATTATTTTTCCGAAAAATATTCAGAGCTACTACAAGAAAGACAACGGAAGCTGATAGGAATCCTAATGGGTTTAAACAAATGACCTACTGGCGAACAGTAGTGGAAATGTGGGTGACTATGCCTCGACGCCTTCTTCTAAACCCCACCCGAACTCTGCAGACTGGGCGATTAAAAACGAAGGAAAAGCCCAGGGGAAAATATTTAATCACGTCAGGGTGAGTGAACAAAATAATCTCGACAACAATAATATTTCCCCAAGAAAAACTATCAAGGACACGACTAGTTCTGGCTAGTCTCCAAATCTTAAATAATACAGCCTCTCAGGCTAAAATTATATAATTATATCAGTATGTATGACGTGTCGCGTAACCGAGGTCAAACAACTTCAATTTAATTACCCTGCAATCGTAGTAATATGGACAAGTAGGGATCGTTCTAGCCGGGGAAACCAAAGGGCGATCGAAAGAAGAGAAACCAAACAACTTATAAACACGTATTCACATATATACATCGAAATATTGGGGGTTTAAGATTGATTAATTCTAACAAATAACCTACTGAAAATTAAACCTAAGATTATTATATACAAGTGATCAACATACTCATGCAACACGTAACACGAAAAACTATCTAGAACACACAACAATTTCATGCAAGGCCAGGCAGCAACGTTCAAATTGTCCTTGACTCTAACCAATTCCGATTCTAATTAGAGCCTTTGCGGTTATCTAATCGTTAAGACTCCTCAAGTATTTAGAACCATCTTTGCGCTTGATCCTAAACATGAATGCTAACTCATTTAAAAACACGTTGCGTAGAGATTAAACAAGAAAACACTTTAACACATGAATCAATCGGAAACATGATCTAAGGCATGGCGTCACTCATCCTATTAGCATGCAAATTATCAGAATTAAATCCGCCCTAAGTTAATAACAACGACCAAGACAACTTTGCGTATGAATTGATCCAAAATTATTATGGTAGATGAAACCGTACCTTAAGGACAACCATGGTCAAGGCAGCCTCAAGGATTGATTTAGATGCACGAATTCATGACAATTAATCAATTAGAAATCAAAAACACATAAGAAAATGCTACTGCCCAAAAACCTAAATCGCGAAATCATCATATATTCAAGAAGTTACAAATCAAAACATAGAACAATCAAAGATCACACAGAAATCCGAAAACCATGTTTGATAAATAAAACCAAAATCAAAAAGTATATTACAATAGAGTTCAAAACTAAACAGAAAATAATACAAGAAGCCATGAGAAAATCACACTTTTACAACCTTTGAAGATTCGGCAAGTGTGGGGAAAATCGGTGGAAGGATGGAGTGATTTTTGTGGTTTGTGGTGGATGGATCGGCTAAGTAATTTTCTGTATAGGGTTTGGTAGAATTTCGGCTATGTAATTGCAAGAGTAGTGATGATCCTTTCTGTCCTTGAAGTCATGCTTTATAGGGAAGAAAAACCCGAGAGGCCGGCCACACAAGTAAAATCCCAGTTGGTTTCCCTAGTCTTTCTTAATTCGGCCCAATGACCTCTGTCTGATGATTTCGTTATAACTCCCTCTAGAAAATAGATATTGAGGTGATTTCAATTGATTTGGAAACTAGACTCCTGTAGCTCTCTATCCATATCTAGCACGTTTTCTGATTCATTGTGAGCCGTCCTGGCGAGCCCGTTGAAGTTGTGAGACGTGCACAAGAATTTTCCCGAAATTAATTAGGAATCAAGACTTGGACATTCCTTTTTATTCTGCCGAATTTAGATCTTCTTCTCCATGTTGGACTTGGTTTAGACATCTCCTTTCTTGGACTAGGCTTCATAGGTCAGCTGCTTTGCTTCCCGAGGTCCATCAGGAACACTTCTGTCGGCAGGCAGTAGGTTACTCTGTTCTGGCAGTCTGACCTTCCGGCATATCTCCAATTTTCCTGATTCTTTCTCCCATGAACTCTTCTACATGTCACCTAAGTATCAGAGAGAGTTAACTCAATTTGTGACAATGTAAAAGCTTTACAGAATCATAAGAACAACTCTAAGGCTCCACGAATCAGCTTTTGACAAATTTCTATATCGTTCTTCTATGTTTAACACGTTTTACACACAACTCTACCAAAAACTTTCGACTCTACATTATGACTCTATTCTACAACAATAAGAGATAATCAAAGTACAAATGGAGGTAATAACACATTAAGAATGTCACATTTTATGCTCCTATCAATGTATTCACACCCGTCTACTCCATGTATGCTATATATGAATAAGCTAGAAGGTAGATAGTCATACCAGGCTGGGACGCTCGCGTCTAACGCGCACGTCACCCCATAGTGGCATTTTTCCTCAGTATAGGGAGGGGGACCGGGTGGTATTTATACGTGTTCACTCCCTGTATGAATTCTATGAATGAATCTAAAAACATAGAATGAACTCGGAAAGTAGAAAGTCGTACAGGGCTAGGACGCTGGCGTCTAACGCTCACGTCACCTCATAGTGGCATTTTTCCTCATTATGAGGGGAGCACGTATTGCTAGCTAGCGTTCTCTCATATACATACTATACTCATAAACGTTAAATAAAATGAGTAAAATCACTGAAATTCTCAATTCAGGATAAATTCCAACAAAGGAAATTATTCAACAATAAAACATTATTTAAAAACAAGGGTCCACTCACAACTTAGGCCTAAGCCTGATGTCAGTCGGAGGTCTCCTCTGCTCGAGCCTCCTCGCGTCCTGTTCCAATACATAAATAATTCTTTAAATAAAATCCCAACGTTCAAAGAAAATAGGCATAAATAAATATGAGCTTCCCGCGCTCAACCATGCCTATCGTCCTAAATCTTAACTTCACTGTCAACCATAAATCTCCATAAATACCGACATCCTCAAAATCACCTTCCAACGTCCTAATCATAAAAATAATCCAATGGCCGGATTTTAACTTATTAATCCGCCAAAAATACCAAACTTAACAAATTCCAAAACCTATCCAAAACTCCTCCAAAAATTCTAAAACTCATTCCATTAAACTCCTCATAATATTCTCCACCAAAAACATTTTCTCGGCGGCGGCTCCGCCGGCAGCGGCGACCGGCGACCAACTCCGGCGACCTGCAAATGCTACCAAAATTTGCCAACACCTTCCTCTCAACCTCCTCTACAACATTTCTAACTACCACAAACTCCAATTCTAAGCCTAACCAAGTTAATCGAACACAAACACACAATAAGCCCTAGAATTTCAAATACCGGTTTCTCCTTACCTAGCTCGAGATGGAGGGAGCCCTTTGGAGGGATTGAAGCACGGGAGGAGGGCTTCCTTTTGAGCCAAGGCTCGCCGGATATGGCGGCCGGAGGAAGGAGTTCCGGCGAAAAGAAGCTTCCGGCAGTCGGGGCTTTCGTCGTCGATTCCTCCTTCACGGCGGCGCTAGGGAGGCTGCCACCGGTCTAGAATTGTAGCTGGGTTGGAGACCGATCGTTTGGGACCGGTGCGGCGGTCTGGGGCTGCCGGACGGCGGCGGACCGGCGGTCGGAAGATTCGGCAGGGAGGAGAGGAAACGGGAGGGAGAAAACGGGAGGAAAAGAGAAAGAAAAGAGGAAGAAATGGGTTGGGCTCGGCCCAGCCGATCCAGCACCATATTAAACCCAAATTCCAAAAATTCAACACCCCAAAATAATACCCCACTAAAAATTACCTTTTACTAGCTAAAATTTACCATTTTTACCGTCGTCACATTTTCTTCCTTCGAATAATTCTTTTGAAATATTCGTCCCTCAATACACCTCTAGGGACTTTGGGACTAAAAATTCAATGACGAAGACGGTAAAATTCTTATTACCACAATGCTAGTAATTAAGGTAAAATTTAAGAGTCGGGGCGTGACACGGGATATAACCAAATCAAAATGCACCCCACAGATCAGGCCCACACTACTTTTGTTACGGACAAGGGACTGTATTGTTACGAGGTCATGCCCTTTGGCCTCAAGAACGCAGGGGCAACCTATCAAAGGCTAGTCAATGCAATGTTTGAAGAAGAAATTGGAGAAGTCATGGAAGTATATGTAGATGACATGCTGGTCAAAAGCAAGACAGATGACAACCACATTGCTAACCTAGACAAAGTCTTCACTACGCTCCTGGCTCACGGGATGCGCCTCAACCCACAAAAGTGTATCTTAGCCATCGGGGGTGGAAAGTTTTTAGGCTTCATGGTCAGTGAAAGAGGAATTGAAGCCAACCCAGAAAAAGTACAAGCCATACTTGACATGACTGTCCAGACTACTCGGAACGAGGTCCAGTGCCTCACGGGACGCCTGGTAGCCTTGGCTCGTTTCATCTCCCGCTTCACAGACAAATGCAACCCATTCTTTCACTTGCTAAAAACCGAATATAAAGAGAATGTGGCATTGGGCTCGGAACATGACGATGCCTTCAACAATATCAAAGCTTACCTTGCAGCAGTTCCTCTCCTATCCAAGCCTGTCCCGGGAGAGGTGCTTTACCTATATTTGGCTGTTTCCGCCACCGCCATTAGCGCTGCTCTCACGCACCATGAACATGACAATGAGCTCCCAGTATATTACTGTGCCAGAGGATTTGCAGATCTCGAGATCCGCTACCTTGACATCGAGAAACTAGCTCTAGCCCTCATCACTGCAGCAAGAAAACTCAGGCAATATTTTCAAGCTCACACCATCCATGTCCTAAACAATCATCCCTTGCGGCAAATACTCCAAAAGCCTGAAACTTCAGGGCGCATGGTGAAATGGGCAATTGAATTGGGGGAGTTTGACCTACATTTCAAACTTAGAATAGCCATAAAAGGGCAGGCAGCTGCATATTTCATTAATGAGTTCACCCCCCTGGACCATGGCAATCCAGAATCAGACGCCCCCTCGACCTCCCCGGGATGCCATCTGGGAACTCCACGTTGATGGATCCTCAAACAACAGGCTAAGTGGAGCAGGAATAATAATCATAGACCCAGAGAGAAATTCGTATGAGTATGCTCTCCGGTTTGAATTCAAAGCATCAAACAACATAGCTGAATACGAAGCTCTCATAGCTGGCATTTAGCTCTGTCGGGAACTCAGAGCCCTGCACATCCACATATTTAGTGATTCTCAGCTTGTTGTCAATCAAGTGGCAAGAGTCTTCAAGGCCAACCAGAATAACCTGGGATCCTACAAAAGTCGAGCAGGCGCCCTCCTGCAGCACTTCACATCTTACAAACTCACACAAATCCCAAGGGCCAAGAACTCCAAGGCAGATGCTCTTGCGAGACTCGCCACAGCTCCTCCCGAGTCCATGCCACCTGATGTGCACATAGAAATCCTGGACAAACCTAGTATCTCGAAGGCTTATTCAGAAATCTTTGCCCTCGAAGCAACTAGCCAGCCCTCGTGGATGGACCCATATGTGGCCTTCCTTTCTAATGGCACCTTGCCCCGGGACAAAAGAGAAGCACAGCGGTTGAGCCACAAGGCTTCACTCTACCTACTTAGAGGCGGTAAGCTATATCGCCGTGGTCAGTCGTGTCCCTTTCTGAAGTGCTTACCCACAGTGGAAGGGCACAAAGTGTTGAAATCACTTCACAGTGGTGTTTGTGGAAACCATGTTCAAGGCACTCCGGCCTGGGTATTACTGGCCAACATTAGAACAAGATGCAAAAACGATTGTCCAAGCATGCCTTCAGTGCCACAAATTTGCCAATTTTGCTCATCATCCCCCAGTGCCACTGTCTGTTATCATCTCCCCAATCCCTTTCAGTCAGTGGGGACTCGACTTTATAGGATGGTTACCAACAGCCCCAGGACAATTCAAACCCCTTGCTACAATCACAACTGAAAATGAGATAAATTTCTTATGGCGTAACCTATACTGTCAGTTTGGGGTACCACAGACCATCATCATAGACAATGGGACACAATTTGACAATGACACATTCAGAGAATTCCTGTCTAAACAAGAAACAACAATCTTCTATGCATCCCCGGCACACCCTCAGACCAATGGCTAGGTGGAAGCCATAAACAATCTCATCAAGCAAAACCTAAAGAAACGCCTGGAAGATGCT
The DNA here is from genome assembly GCA_009720345.1 of Fragaria iinumae. NCBI lineage: Eukaryota > Viridiplantae > Streptophyta > Magnoliopsida > Rosales > Rosaceae > Fragaria > Fragaria iinumae. The sequence continues at coordinate 13,455,184 of CM019117.1, read as the reverse complement.
AAAGGGTTATGGGCTGCCAAGCTCCCGGAGGTTCTCTGGACGCTTCGTACCACCCCAACAATAGCTACAGGTGAATCCCCATACTTCTTACCCTATGGCACCGAGGCAGTGATTCCTGTGGAAATGGAGGTCCCGAGTGAGCGTGTCACGGCATACGATCCCGAGACAAACGCCACGGGGTTACGACTCAACATGGACCTCCTAGAGGAACGCCGGGACAAGGCACATCCCAGGAATGTCAACAACAAGCAAAAGATTGCCCAAAACTACAACAAGAAAGTTGTTTCCCGCCCCCTAAAAGTAGGTGATTGGGTAATGAAAGAAGTCATTCCCCACCCCACTGGACTCAAAGCAAAGTGGGAAGGCTCACTGGAGATAGTCAATGCCCTGGGACAAGCTACATTCTATCTCCGAGACAGTGATGGCTAAGTACTACCCCGCCCCTGGAATGCTCACCACCTCCACCTTTACCCTGTTTAAATTATCAACACCCGAAAGCCAACATGGCAGCTAGCACTTCATCACTTTGTGTACTTTAGCCCGGTAGTGGCCCAAATCAAATGTACACCTTGCCCATTAGCGGCCTATCCTAAATGAAGATGCTATGTGTTTACGCCTAGATTAATATTTTACTGGACAGTAAATGTCTATGGAATATTAATTACATTCTTGGTCCATGTCATACCGGCGAGCCCAAAGTTCTCTAAGTTTACAAATGTCGCCCCGCCAGTAAGATCACGCGAGCCGAGTTAGACTTCACGCGGAACGAACTGCATGCGAACTGGAACACTTAGCTTGCGCGCGGAATGGACATAGGCGGACTACGCAGTTCGGGTGGAACACTTAGCTCGCGCGTGGAATGACTTCGCGCGGAATTACTATTGGACACTTCGCGTAGGCGAGGCGAGATTGACTCTCCGCGTAGGCGAGGCGAGGCGAGCTGGCGAACTGGCTCGCGTAGAAGACTTCGCGAGGCAGCGACATGCAGACTCCGCGCGCACCACGAATACGTTGAAGACTTTTACAAGTCTTTGACATGCTTCGGGCCAATCCCTGTGGCCCATTAAATATAAAAAGCCCTTTTAAGACTCGCGAGCTGCAATAGCCCGCGAAATGGAAGTGAGCTTCAGGAGCACGCGAGATAGCACCCTGTGACAGCCCGCGGGATGAATTCCAGTTCGCATAGGAGTCTACAGTTGGCAGCGCAGAAGCAATGCCCTATGTGCGGAATGAAGTGTGCGAACTGGGCAGGTGTCACCAATTGGTTGGTTCGCATGGACGAAACAGTGTCCTTGTGCCAATGGGGTTTCAGAGTTCGACTTGGATTCTAATTACCTTTCTTCTGCCGCAAGTCGAACTACTATATAAGGGGGCTCGAACCCTAACAGAAAGGCTCTCTCAAACAATACACAAAAACACAATACAAACTGAAACCAGTTACCCTTCGAGCTCCTCGAAACCCTAACCCTAAGCGCCGCCGCCTAGGTTCCCCTCTTCAGAGCCCTCCGGACTCTACATCCTAGCTTCTCTCTGAACTCCCTATAGTTGCTCTGCTCGTGCCGCCGTGAGTATCGATCGCTTGTGCTCGTAAATCCTCGTCTGAGGTGGCACCTGTAACCCCCTTCGCCTGATCAAGAAGTTAAGCGCACCCCTACTACTCTTTCCTCTTCCGTGAGGTGGCACGCCCGCAACACTCCCCCCTTCTCTTTGTTCGCTAGAAATCTCTGCTCCGCGCGCTGAGGATCGTGGCCAAAACACTATGTTTTCTCCCCAATTTTTTATAACATACCATATCAAGAACACGGAACGCCAAAAGAAACAATGGTCCACAAACAAACGCATTCTTTAAAGTAAACAGGTAACAACCTGGACTCCTAGGCAATCCATAAATAACAAATGGTTCAAATGGCTAACCACGCCACCAATATTGTTTCTAAAAGCAAACAAGAAACTGAAACCTAATAGAAACAACTGTTTACACCTAAATTAATATTTTACTGGACAGTAAATGTCTAGGTGAATATTAATTAAATTCATAGTCCACGTCACACCGGCGAGCCCAAAATAATTGGATTCACAATTGATGGCCCGCCAGCGAGATCATGCGAGCTGGATGACAGAGCTTGCATGCGAAAAGGCCTTCACATATAAGGACTGAAATTATTAGGCGAGCTGAGGAGTTCGCACATATCAAAACAGTGACATGAGTTGCATGCGAGCTGGATGCTTGAGTAGATGTGCTACGCGAGGTGATATTTTGGTCCAAGACTCACAATAAGTTTTGGATAGCATTTGGGCCAATACCTATGGCCCGTTTTAATGTAAAGCCCGTTCAAAGTCGCGAGCTTCGGAGGCGCGGGGCGGTGTGTGACAAGGACTGTAGCACCTCGCGAGATAAGGATGTCTGTGGTTGAGTTCGCGTATGAGTCTACAGTTGGATAGCGCGAAAGCAGTAGCCCAGGCGGAGTCAATCACGCGGCTAGACACGTATCATGCGGATGATTGGTTTGCGCAAGTGAAGCAGTGTCCTTGTGGTATTCTGTTTCAGAGTCTGATTTGGATAGTGATTACTTTTGGCAGAAAGCGAGCTACTATATAAAGGGGCTCGAAGGCTTACAGATCGCTCTAAAAAAACACAACAACTCAAACAAAAATACAACAAAACCTTCAACCCAGTTGAACTTCCAGACGCTCCCCGGAGCTTTACTTTCGCTTCCCTCTTGAAGCTCTCTCTCTACAATCTCCCTTCGAGCCTTTTGAAAACGAATCCTAAGCGCGTCCTCGCCTTAGCTCAGAGCCCTGTCGGACTCTCCCCTGATCCCTATTATTGCTCTGCTCGCGACACACCGTGAGTATCGAATCGCTTAGTGCTTGTAATTCCTCGTCCGCGAGGTGGCACCTGAAGCCCTCTGTTTGATCAAGAAGTCAAGATCTCGCGCATCTTTTTTCCTCGTCCGCGAGGTGGCACGCCCGCATCCCCTTTCTATTTACTTTGGTAGCTAGTTACCTCTTTATTCCTTACTGAGGATCGTGGCCAAAACATTGGCACGCTCAGTGGTGTTTGAGCCAAGTAGATATTTTGGTCCAAGACTGCATAATAAGTTTTGGATAACATTTGGGCCAGTACTTGTGACCCTTTTAATATAAAGCCTTTTAAGTCTCGCGAGCTTCAGGGGCGCGCGAGATGGAGACAAGCTTCAGGAGCTTGCGGGATGGTTTGAGTTCGCGACCCGCGCGAGATAGGTTTCCACAAGGACTGTGACACCTCGCGGGATAACGACTTTCCTCATTTGAGTCCGCATAGTTGGGCAGTGCGGAGGCAGTGACCCACGCGGCTGGACACGTGTCATGCAGATGATTGGTATAAGCGAATGAAGCAGTGTCCTTATGGTATTCGGTTTTAGAGTCCGAATTGGACTATGAATATCTTTCTTCGGGCCGAAGGGGCTCGAAGACTTACAGAAGGGCTCTCTCAAAAAACTCAAACAACAATACAAACAAACTTTCAACTTAGTTGATACTTTCGAACCTCTCGAAACCCTAGTTCTAAGCGCACGTTGTCTTAGTTCTCATAGTCCTTTAGGACTCATCTCTGATCATTCGTGATCCTTCTTGGTTGCTCTGCTCGCGACACATCGTGAGTATCGATTCGTTTTGTGCTTGTAATTCCTCGTCCGGAGGTGGCACCAGAGCCCTACTTTCGCTTGATTAGAAGTACAGGTCAGCGCACCACATCAACAACCCTACTACATTCCGCATTCGCGCGGTGGCACTCCCCGCATCCTTAGAATCATTGACTGCTACCATCCCTCTGCCCTTGCTGAGAATCGTGGCCAAAACATTGGCACGCCCAGTGGGACTGGGAGTACAAGCGATTCACCATAGGGAAACCAGAAGAATCGCCATACAGGAGACCGCAGATTTCTTGTCTCAAGCACAGATCACCACGGTACAAAAGCTCCATAACAGCGCGGCTTGCCGATCTCTCACTACGGAAGAGGTCCTTGCTCAGTTTGATGACACCGACTTCATCGATACTACAATGGTAGGCTCACAGCCAACCCAAAACACAGGATCTTCTCTGACTATGGAGCAAATCCTCTAGATGTTTGAGGAACTGAAGAGTCGACTCGAGGCCACTGCTACCCAACAAAGTGTCAACGACCTTGCTGAACAGGTCAAGAGGGACAAGATCCTTTGGGAAGCAGACCAGCACAACCTCGCCATACTCATCGAGGATTTCAACTAGTTTGCAGGCGAAGTAAAGGAAACTAAGGGCCTGGTTGAAGGTTCCCTCCAACAGATCCAAAAGGATCTGGACCAGAACGCGGAGACCGTGAAGCAGACTGCGGAAACCTTGTCGCTCACTCGCGCGACAGTGAACGAGCAAACTCGTCGCTTGGACAAACACGATACCAAGTTGCACGACCAACAAAACACATCATTCTTTGGAAGTAAGAACAACCAGGAAAGGCTTGAAGACTTCAAGGAACGACATGATAGTCTGAGTTTGAGGGTCTTACAAGTAGAAGACTGGGTGTGGTCTCAAGCACCAAAGATTCCTGCCCTTGACTTGACTAGTGCAGGTACAACTGAGGGCTCGTCCAGGTACATTCCACCTAATGAGCGCCCTAGGGCAAACCCAAAGGTTAGGGCTCAGAAATCCCCTCAATTCGCGTTGGGGGCTAGTTCTTCAAAGGCACCACCACCTCTACCTCCTCCGCGCAGCCCTAGAATCACACTGAAGGGTGCTGGTAGCTTTCCATATCAGGGGACAGGGACACCAGATGACCCGGTTATAGCTCACTCCAGTCCAGCCCCTAAGAATGTCGGGCAGGCTGTTAGCTTCTCTGTATGGCCAAACCATGAGGAGGGAGCAGAGTCCACACCTGTGGCGGCAGCCGACTGGCGCCAACTTATCTCCAACATAGTCAAGGAGCAAACCGGAAAATGTGATGCTGACTTGCAATATCGCGACCCCTACCCTGATAGTGTGGCGCAGTACCCTTTCCCCCACGGGTTTAAGAACATTGTCTTCACAACATTCTCTGGGGAGACAAGGGAAGATGCAGCAACCCATATGGCCCGCTTCAAAGTCCAATGCGGCCAATATGGGAATAATGATATTCTCAAACTCAAGCTCTTTGGGAGCTGCTTTCTCTGTCCGGAGCTGCTTTCAGTTGGTATTCCAGGTTAAAGCCTGGATCAATTGCAGACTGGCCTACGATGGAGAGACTGTTTCGGGAGACTTATGGCACCATCGAGCCAGAGGTTGGCCTCGACTCCCTCACCCAAATTAGCCAGCAAAGCATGGAGTCTGGAGTCTCATTCCTCCAACGTTTCAAGATCCAGCAAGCCAAGTGCGACTTCCTACTACCTGAGCAGGAAGCCATCAAGTTGGCTATTCGAGGCCTTGAGTATCGCCAGCGACTGAAGCACCATGGGGAGCGCTTCACATCCATGGGTGCCCTCATTAACAAGGTCGGAAGCTATGAGCTGATTCTCAATGAGATGGATGAGAAGGCGAATGCCTCTAAAGGGACCTACATGCCAAGAAAGAATAGGACTGTGGGGGCATTGAACCTGCAATCCCCTACTTATGATCCTTATTATCAGAGGCAGGAGGAAACTGAGGCCGTGCCGGATTATGATGATGTCGGAGCAGTAGAATTGACTGGGAAACCATTGGCTCACAAACTGAAGAATCTTAAAATGACCCGCGAGCCAGTCAACATCCAATCTTTTGCATGGACCAAGCCCGAATACGAGTCATACACGTATGACGCGAAAAACGCCCATCTGGTCTTTAATGACTTGATCGAGGCAAAGTACGTGCGCCTTGATCACAAGATCCCATCCAAAGAGGAGCTGAAGGACAAGACGTACTGCACCTTCCACAACGTCTATAATCACGACACTAAAGATTGTGTCAAGCTCCGAGACCAACTGCAGACTTGGCTAAACTCTGGCGCCCTGAAACTGAAGACGCCTGGGAGCACAGCCTCGCTGGTGGATGTGGACCCTTTTTCGCCCGTGGTCGGCATAGTCGAAGTGAACTGGGCCGACTAGCCAGAGGAGAACAGCCGCTGCTGGTTGCCGAAGCCAGGCCAACGGAGAGTCACATTAGATTTGTCTGAACGCCCGGAGGACGAAAACCCACGCCGGGCACCTAAGAGAGCCCGCGAGGAAGGCAATGGCGACACATTTCGGCCATCTCGTCAGTATACCTACAACGTCAACCTCGCACACGAGGTTTTAGACGATCTTATTGATGACGGACTGGTCACAGTGGCGAGGGCCTTACCCTACGTCGAATATAAGGAAGGCCGCCTACACTGCAAGTTCCATGATAGCTGGGGACACAGAACTCGCGATTGCTACCAGCTTCGCGAGCAAGTTTAGGATTGGCTCGACCTCAAGTACATTCGCTTTGAGGATAAAGGCGGTTTCATGATCGCGACTGCTGATGTCGCTTGGCCTCGTATCGGCCAGCGCGCGATAACATTGGACATATCTCCCAACGCGGGTCCGCGCGAACTGCTAGGACGAAACCGCAAGAGACCGGCGAATGACTATATCGTGCTGGCGAACCAAAGCGGAAACCATGACCCGGCAAAGCCATTAGCAGCCAGACTGCAGCCTGATCGCCCTTCGAGGAAAGATAAGGGCAAAGCTATCATACGGGACGACGCACCGTCCCCCGCTGAAAACTACCAACCTATGAGTCCCAGGACTCGCGAAGAGCTGGAACAGAGGATCAAACGCCTTGAGACATTAGTCCACTCACACTGGACGGGCGAAGTACCTTCGTCTCCAGCCTCAAGCGAGATGGACATATCCGACTCCGGCAGCGGGTATCAAGAAAACGAGGTTTCAAGCCCTCGTCAAGGTATCTTGACCGACCCCTACATTCCCCCGACATCCAAATCAGCGATCAAGGAGGTAGAATCACACTGAAACCCTAGTTCTAAGTGCACATTGACTTAGTTCTCAGAGCCCTTTCGGACTCATCTCCGATCACTCTTGATCCCTCTTTGGTTGCTCTGCTCGCGACACACCATGAGTATCGAATCACTTATTGCTTGTAATTCCTCGTCCGCGAGGTGCCACTGGAGCCCTACTTTCATTTGATTAGAAGTACAGGTCAGCGCACTACAACAACAACTCTACTACATTCTGCGTCCGCGTGGTGGCACGCCCCACATCCCTAGAAGCATTGACTGCTACCATCTCTCTGCCCTCTGCTGAGGATCGTGGCCAAAACATCTTCTTCCATGCACCAAGAACTCATGATCTAGGATACTGAGAAACGCGAGGCGGTCCTCATCAAAGCGGATCTGAGTCCTTTCTCCATCTCCGCCAACTTCAATGACGCCCGCTATTACAATACTGACTTGGGCCCATTGGACGTCCAAGGCGTCGATTCCAAAGGCCGCCCCTACGGGGTCACGGCCTCCAATTTAACGCGATGGGGGCTCACCCAGGCGAGGGACAACTTACAACGTCCTCACACCATCGTGGATCCCCTACAACCCTCTGATGGATAGTGCATCCTCAGAAGAGGCTGGCGAGTCCTTGTGTGAGAGACTCCTCTCATATTGAGCGGAATGCGAAGCCTACAACATAGTTGCGACTATGGAATACGTAGACGAAATAGGGGATTATACCGATACCAAAGAGGAAGTTATTCAGTTAGCTCCCGCTGCCTTAGACGATACGCCACCTCAAGTGCGCGACCTCATTTCGCAAGTCGACGTCGGAACTGCAGAGAAGCCCCTGCTCATTTCCATTAGTGCTAAGCTGGCGGCAGACGAACGGGAAGCTCTTCTAACCCTCCTACGCGAATATAGGGATTGCTTCGACGAGAAGTACAAAGACATGCCTGGTTTGTCTCCAAACTTAGTTTGTCACCAGCTGCCCACTTATCCTGATCGACGTCCAGTCCGCCAGGATGGTCGATTCATGCGAACTGAGACCCAGATCGTAGTTAAGGAAGAAATTGAAAACATGCATCGATCAAGTATCATTCGCGTGGCCAACTACAATGAATGGCTATCCAATGTAGTTCCCGTCCGCAAGAAGAACGACAAAATGCGCGTCTGTGTTGACTACTGGGACCTTAACAACGCAACGCCCAAGGATATATAACAGATGCCTGTCGCCGACCTCCTCATTGATGCAGCTGCGGCGCATGAAGTGCTATCCTTTATGGACGGAACCGCAGGATACCACCAGATTCCTGTTGCTGAAGACGATCGTCACAAGACCGCCTTCCGCTGCCCAGGGTTTGCAGGTGCGTTTGAATATATTGTCATGCCTTTCGGGCTCAAGAACACGGGAGCAACGTATCAACGCGTCATGAATCTTATCTTTCACGATATCTTGGGGAAGCTGATTGAAGTTTATATCGATGACGTGGTGGTTAAAACCAAAATGCGAGCGACACACGTTGAAGACCTCCGACAAGTTTTCACGCGGATGCGACGACATAACCTGAAGATGAACCCCGCCAAATGTGTGTTCTTCGCAGAGGCAGGCGACTTCCTAGGGTTTCTGGTCCACCAAAGGGGTATCGAGATCCCCAAAGACAAGGCACAGGCGGTAATAACCGCCTCACTTCCTACAACTAAGAAAGAGCTCCAACAATTGATCGGGCGAATCAACTTCCTCCGTCGTTTCATTTCAAACGCGGCAGAGAAGGTTCAGCTCTTTTCACCTTTGCTCAAGCTCCAAGGAGCAACCGAGTTCGTATGGGAGCCACAACACCAAGAAGCCTTCGATCGTATTAAGGACTACCTTACGAACCCTCCTGTTTTGGTTCCACCTCGCCTAGGCGTTCCGCTTAAGCTCTACATCGCCGTTGCCGATCTGTCCATTGTCGGACTCTTGGCCCAAGACGATGAGAATGGAGTGGAACACGCCGTTTATTACCTTAGCAGGGTGTTAACCGATTGCGAGACGCGCTACTCTCCAATGGAGAAGTTGTGTCTCGCCCTATTCTTTGTAGGTTGCAAGCTCCGCCACTACATGTTAGCCTTTACCACGGTGGGGATCGGTCAGTCTGATCTCGTCAAATACATGCTTTCCCGCCCTATACTACGGGGATGCATAGGCAAATGGATATTGGCTTTGTCTGAATTCTCCCTACAATATGTTCCGCAAAAAGTAGTAAAAGGACAGGCTATAGCGGACTTTCTCGCTCATCACCCACCAACCGAACTAACAGTGTTCCGCGAGTTGGAGTTCGCCGCTGTTTCACTCACCCTATGGACTCTTTACTTTGATGGATCGCGTACTGAACTCGCTGCAGGTGCCGGGACCGCCATCGAAAACCCTGCAGGAGACCGGTTTTCTTATTCCTTCCAGCTGGATTTTAAATGTACAAATAATCAGGCGGAATACGAAGCGCTCATCATTGAACTGAAAATTTTGCTGGACTTAGGGGTCCGCGAGATTCAAGTCTTCGGCGACTCCTTATTGGTCGTCAACCAGTTGGTGGCGAAGTTTAAATGCTTGAGTTCGTCTATCGAGCCTTACTTGTGCAAAGCATTTGACGTATTGGACCGGTTCGATGACGTTCACTTTGAGCACATTCCGCACGAGTTCAACTTCGCGGCAAATGAGCTCGCCTAGATTGCCTCTGGCCTTAGCTTGCGAGATGGAGTGCGCGAACGACTACTCAAGGTCGAACGACGCACTCTTCCTTCTTTTATTGCTAGGGGGCAATATCAGGCAGATTCTCTTGACGTCGCTGCCTCAGACCCTATCGACGAGGACTGGCGGCTACCATTCATCGCCTACCTCATGAACCCTCTAGACACCACTCATTCACGACAAATGAGGTTTCTCGCCCTCAACTTCGTGCTCCGCAATGGTGAGCTTTGCCGGCGGGGCGAAGACGGTAATGACTTCCGCTGCGTGTATGGCAACAAGGCTAAGCGGCTTATGCGCGAGGTTTGTGGTTCGCACCAGGCAGGGCCCAAAATGCGGTGGTTAATCCGTCGCCACGGCTATTACTGGCCTACCATTCTCAAGGACTGTATCGCTTTCGCTAAAGATTGTCAGGATTGCCAGGCTCACGGACCAGTGCAACACATCCCCAACATTCCGTTCCAGCCGATTATTAAACCATGGCCAGGACGAGGATGGGCGATAGACTTCGTCGGCATTATTCACCCTCATTCCTCCGAGCAGCACAAGTTCATTATCGTGGCCACCGATTTCTTTACCAAGTGGGTTGAAGCCGAACCACTCAAAGTCCCCTCGGCAACCTCAGTCCGCAACTTTATCTTCTGCAACATTATCTCCCGCTTTGGTCTTCCGGAGTGCATCGTGACTGACTGAGGGGCAGCTTTCATGGCCGATTCTATGGTCACCTTCCTCACCGGCTATGGTATCAAGCTCCTGCATTCGTCCCCCTATTATGCACAGTCCAATGGTCAGGCGGAGGCGAGCAATAAGGTTATCCTCAGTATCTTGCGCAAGATGCTAGAAATAAACCCCCGCGTCTGGCATCTAGAGCTTTACCATACTTTGTGGGCCTACCGCACCTCCAAGCGCGGTCTGACAGATACCACCCCATATGCTCTCATGTTTGGTCATGACGCCGTCCTACCCCTTGAGATTCACGTCGCTTCGCTTCCCGTCCAGGAACAACACCAATTACTTGGTGACGACTACGTTCAGGAAATGTGGCAGGATCTCGAAGACCTCGACAAACACCGTATCACTGCTTTCAACAATCTCATCCTCGAGAAGCAGCGCGTTGCGTGGTCGTATGATAAAATCACCAGAGGTCGGAGTTATGCAGAGGGCCAAACAGTATGGCGCGCTGTGCTACCACTTGGGGAGAAAACCGAGGGCTGGGGCAAGTGGTCCGCTTGGTGGGAAGGACCCTTTATCATTCATCGCATCTTACCCAAGGGGGCATACCACTTGCGCAACCTTGACGGCACTATCCACCATAATCCTATTAATGGTCGTTTCTTAAAACGCCATATCGTTGGTGTTTGGGAGCGCGAGGATCTTCAACCTCCTCTTGATCCCGCGACCACTGTTAATAGTGCTACGTGCCATCGTGCTAACGCTCTATCGCCTCACACTAGGGGGCAACCCGAGAGAGAAGCATGTAATTAGATCATTTCTTTGGAAACGTACAAAGTCTAACCAACAGACCAGTACAGGATTGGGGCCTATTCCAGAGGCCCTAAATAAAGTTTTACATGCAAATTAGTTATGCTAATCCCTTCATTTCTCTCTTTATTTTCTGTTATGCTAATCCTTTCTTTTCTCTCTTTATTTTCTGTGTAAACGTGCGAAGTCTAAACAAAAGGCAAGTACAAGATTGGGGCCTATTCCAGAGGCCCTAAATAAAGAAAATCACATGTTTTTCCCTTCTGGTACTTTGATACAGGTTTCATAAGCGGCTTTGTGGCCGAAGCGAACACATTAGCAAAATAATGGAATCTGACTACTCTACGCTTAAGCGCATAGATCGACCACGCCTACAAGCGTAGATTTGGGGATATTAGAAACCTAGACCTAAACATATTATGGGAACGAGAACGAACAAGAGACGACGCATTGGGAGGCTAAAGGTCCACTGGAACGGGGTTCCTCATGCTACGAGCCAAGCTTCGGAGGATGCTTCAAGGACACTGGCAAGCTCCTGAAGCACGAATTGGCGAAGGGCCTCGAAAACCTCACGCGTGGATAGAACAGCAGGCGCAGGGCAGAAGGTACCCAAACTATTTGTTCTTCCAGATGGAGGCTTGGCCTAAGAGTAGATTTTGAAACCCACCTTTGGCCTAAGAGTAGATTTTGAAACCCACCTTTGGCCTAAGAGTAGATTTCGAAACTCATCAGAGCAAACGATGAGCAGGAGAAATGGTGGTTTCGCTTTAAGCAGGGACAAACGGATGAACAGAAAGGAAGAAGGGGCCATAGCGAGGGGGCAGAAAGACTTGATCGATGTTCCAAACCCGGCCAGCGGATTCTCTTATAGAAAGAAGGGACTGACTCCCTTTGACATGTGTTCTGCATGCAGAGCTTTGCTCCGAGATATGGGCTTTAGAGATAAGGTGCATGCGTGAATCTATAGTGACTTCCTGCTTTCCAAGCAAACAGTCACGTAGAGACCTTTACCCAATCTCAATGGAAGACTTGTTCTGAACCGTGACATTTATTGTTGGAAATACGAAGAATTTGGCAAGCGCGGGATAGAGTTAATTGGCAATAAATAGTATACCTAACGCAAAGGTTCATACATGGGGGCAACAAAAAGCAAAATGAAACTAGATTTTCCTAGAGGCCCTATACAAGTCTAGGAGAAGGCCTTCTAAGGCCAACTCCTTAACATCCGCCTGGGCTTGAGCTTCGTCCGCAGCAGCAGTGACTGAGTCCAGAGCTTCTTGAGTTTCCTCTGCGGCTTGTACGCGGGCCTCGACAACTTCAGCCTGCGCGAGGTTGTGGCGAGCTTGAGCAAGCTGAACCTGCAGCTCCGCTATCTGAGCTTCTAAAGTCTCCACTTGCCTAGCATAAAAGGTACATGGGTTTTCTGAGGATGTCTCAAGAACCTCCATATCTTCGAGCTGGTTCAAAAGAGCCACCATTTGGTTGTCCAAGGCCTGGCAGACTCTCTCCTGAGCAGTTGACTGGGCCTCCGCATCATTGAGGCGACGGGCTTGCATCTCGACCGCATTAATCAACTCTAAGGAATGGTCCAGCGCGGGGTTGCTGCAAGCGAGGTGGCGGACCAAGGCACCATGAGCCTCACGAGTGTGTTGCACCAACTCAAACACATTCATGTTGGGGCCTTGTCTTATTAGGCCATGAAGAAAGTCTCGAGCCAGGCGAACCGGTTCTGGATCAGCAGGTGGAGTTACCCGAGCTCGGAGACGAGCAGTCCGGGTGGCCATAGAGGAAGTTGTTTCGCTGGTTGGCTTCACCGGGGAAGGAGTGACCGGTTCAACCTTCGAGACAGGTGGTGGGCTGGCAGACACTGCTAACACCTCTCGTTTTTCAAACGCTTTAATGACCGGCTCCAGCCTCGGTGGGGAAGGCATCACCTTTGGTTGAGTCTCCTCTAGCGGAATTGCAGAAGAGGCAGCAAAGTCTGGAGTTGGGACTGGATGGCCGAGCCCTTGGTCCTGAATATGACCAGGAGAAGACACCAGCATCAGGCCTGAGTCGTCCGGCGTGCCGGTTGGTGAAGGAGGTTGCTCTTCAATATCCTCAGGTATAGCACTTGTCTCTTCAACCACAACCACCACAGGTTCCGGAACAGGGGTCTCAATTATACTTGCTTCCCCTTCAGCGTTGTCAAGGCCGGGGCGAGTGCAGCGGCGTCGAACCTACAAATGGAGAGTTAGTAAGTCATTGCTAACTTAGATAAATTGGTTACAAGAGAAAAGGTCATTTACCAAGCCGTGCTCTTGCTGATAGCGCAAGTCTTCCACCACTTCCTCTTCATCATCAGCAGGACGCTTGCGCGAGCTCTCGCCACCTGTCGATTGAGGGATGGTCGGGACAGGCTCATCTTCGGGGTCTGCTGTGGGCTCCTCTTGCGCAGTAGCTTTCCCTTTGTTTGTTGTAGCCGCAAGTCTCCTGGAGAATCTAAGGTGAGGTACAGTCTGTGAAAGAGGGATAAACAAATTAGAAAGGAAGGTACTTCGCATGAAATAGACAAAAGTGTTGAAAATGAGAAATTCATTGACATACCTCAGGAGCGGAATCGCGTTCCCTGATGACAATTCCAGTTGACCGGCGAGGCATTTGGGCGTCAGTGATGTTCTTGCTTGTCCACGCGGGGCGTCAAGGATGGCGCGGTCTGATTACCCCAATGTGTCGTACAGGGGAGAGAAGATGGCGACAAAGATGTCATCATCTGCATACTCCCAATGATTATCAGAGAGGGAACGCCCCCAGGAGAGGTATGCGGGGTCGACACCTAATTCAGGCTCAATCTCAAGCAGGCCTGGAGGTTTCAAGGAGAGTGTGTGCAGGGCCCGATAGAGTGCACCCAATACGGGCTGCCCTAGCCCAACCTCAATACCATTGTAGAGTGCTTCGGCTAGTTTCGTACACTTGTCCGTAGGCTTGTGAGCGCTACCACATAAAATAAATTTATTTAGCCAGTACTCAAGGAAAGCAATACCTCCTTCGTGCCGCTCTGCATGCTGGAAAAATAGTTCCTCCAGACTGGGAATGAGGCCTTCAGGGCACTGCGTGCCCCTAGGTTGCAGGTGTAGGTGAACTCAGTTGTCCCAAAATCACCTGGCACGTATGGCTTCGTGTGGATCGGTGGCCCCATAATATCCAGCAGAGAAACGCTCATATGCCCGAAAGGAAAGTTGAAGGTGTTGGTGGCGCTGTTCCATAGACACGCTGCTGCAGCGATCGGCGCCCTGTCGGTAGAGGAAGGCAGCGAAAAGCTCAAGGCGATAGACTCGGCTATGCCTGCCGCCTCCCAGATCGGCCTATCGGTCTGGAGGCGAGCCTCATACCATGCTCGCTCTTCGCCGGTGGTGTTCGGCCATTCTCCCACTCGGATGTTGACATGGGAGCGAGCTTGCTGAGCCCAGGTCGCGAAGTCGCCAGGTTCACGACGGTGAGCAAAGATTGGGCGCCGCACGGGGTTGGTGTATGAATTGAGATCGGCGGCAGAGAAAGGCCAAGAAGGAGTCGGGCCGAGTAGGGCTTCCCCGTTCTCAAGGAAATAGATGGGTGCTCCTTGGGGGGGGGGGTTCGCGGACAAGCGCCGACCAAACTCGGTAGACCAGTCAATCGTCGCCGTAATGTTAAGGTTCGGATATCGGACGATTGGTTTGGGAGGCATGTTTTCTGAGTAGAGAGGGGACGGCAGCGAGGGTTTGTGTTTGCAGAAAAGAAAAGCGATGGATGGGGATGACAAAATGTTGGGACCCGCGACGTGTTTTTAAAAGAGACGAACCGTAACGTCTTTTCAATCACAATGAAGGGACGCGATGACGGCGATACGTCAGGACCTTTCAAGTTTGAAATTTCCGTAATGTGCTCTATAAGGCCTTTTCGCTTAGACGTTTTGGATAATCCAAAGCTCAAGGCCTAGGGGGCAATGTTTGAGCCCAGTGGATATTTTGGTCCAAGACTGCATAATAAGTTTTGGATAACATTTGGGCCAGTACCTGTGGCCCTTTTAATATAAAGCCTTTTAAGTCTCGCGAGCTTTAGGGGCGTGCGAGATGGAGACAAGCTTCAGGAGCTCGCGAGATGGTTTGAGTTCGCGGCCCGCGCGGATAGGTTTCCACAAGGACTGTGACACCTCGCGGGATAAGGACTTTCCTCATTTGAGTCCGCATAGTTGGGCAGCGCGGAGGCAGTGACCCACACGGCTGGACACGTGTCATGCAGATGATTGGTATAAGCGAATGAAGCAGTGTCCTTGTGGTATTCGGTTTCAGAGTCTGAATTGGACTATGAATATCTTTCTTCGGGCCGAAGGCAAGCTACTATATAAAGGGGCTCGAAGACTTACAGAAGGGCTCTCTCAAAAAACTCAAACAACAAGACAAACAAACTTTCAACCTAGTTGATACTTTCGAGCCTCTTGAAACCCTAGTTCTAAGCACACGTTGCCTTAGTTCTCATAGTCCTTTAGGACTCATATCCGATCATTCGTGATCCTTCTTGGTTGCTCTGCTCACGACACACCCTACTACATTCCGCGTCCGCGCGGTGGCACGCCCCGCATCCCTAGAAGCACTGACTGCTACCATCCTTCTGCCCCTGCTGAGGATCGTGGCCAAAACAAGTGGGACATGGAGTACAAGCGATTCACTATAGGGAAACCAAGAAAGTCACCATACAGGAGACCTCAGATTTCTTGTCTCAAGCACAGATCACCACGGTACTGTTTTGGCCACGATCCTCAGCGCGCGGAGCAAAGGTAACTAGCAGACAAAGAGGGAGGATGAGTGTTGCGGGCGTGCCACCTCGCGGACAAGGAAAAGGTTGATGGGGGTGCGCTTGACTTCTTGATCAGGCAAAGGGGGGTTACAGGTGCCACCTCTGAGGAGGATTTACGAGCACAAGCGAATCGATACTCACGGCGGCGCGAGCAGAGCAGTTACAGGGAGTTCAGAGAGAAGCTGAAAGGGGTAGAGTCCGGAGAGCTCTGGAGAAAGATCTAGGCGGCGGCGCTTAGGGTTAGGGTTTCGAGGAAGGCTCGAAGGGTAACTGGGTTTCAGTTGTGTTGTGTTTGTTGTTTGTATTGATTTGAGAGAGCCTTCTGTTAGGGTTCGAGCCCCCTTATATAGTAGTTCGGCAGAAGCAAAGTGATTAGAATCCAAGTCGGACTCTGAAACACTAATTCACAAGGACACTGCTTCGTCCATGCGAACCAACCAATTGGTGACACCTGCCCAGTTCGCACACTCCATTCCGCATAGGGCATTGCTTCCGCTCTGCCAACTGTAGACTCCTATGCGAACTGGAATTAGGATCATCCTCATCTCGCGGGCTGCTATAGGATGCTATCTCGCGTGCTTCTGTAGCTCGCGTCCATTTCGCGGGCTATTGCAGCTCGCGAGCCTTAAAAGGGCTTTTTATATTTAATGGGCCACAGGGATTGGCCCGAAGCATGTCAAAGACTTGTCAAAGTCTTCAACGTTTGTCGTGGTGCGCGCGGACTCCGCCTGTTTGCTTCCTCGCGAAGTCTTCTACGCGAGCTAGTTCGCCAACTCGCCTCGTTTTGCCTCGCTTCCCCTACGCGGAGAGTCAATCTCGCCTCGCCTCGCGGAGAGTCAATCTCGCTTTGCCTCGCGGAGTGTTGAATAGTAATTCCACGCGAAGGAATTCCGCGCGCGAGCTAAGTGTTCCACGCGAACTGCGTAGTCCGCCTTTGTCCATTCCACGCGAAGGCTAAGTGAAGTCCAGTTTGCCTCGAGCTAAGTGAAGTCTAACTTGGCTCGCATGCGTTCACTGCCTACGCGGACTATCACTTGTACATTTAGAGAAACTCCATTTCGCCGGTATGACATGGTCCAAGAAAATAATTAATATTTACATAGACATTTACTGTCCAGTAAAATATTAATTTAGGCGTAAACATTGCCCTCTAGCCTCGAAGTTATGAAATGTCGAGAATGACTGAAGAGGTTTATGTTCATGTTGCTCCAAAGCCAATAGTCTCTGTACCTTGGACTTGAACTTCGAATGTAATCGCCTGCCCTTAGCTCAGAAGACATAGTACATTGCATATACCGCGAACGAATGTAGCTCGCATGGTTGTATCTTGAGTAGACGTTTGACTTGACTAGATTCCAAAAAAGGCTCTTCGCGAAATCTTAGCAATGGCGAATCAACTTGGTGATAAACAAGGAATGACAATGGCCAAGTACCTCGCTGCCCCCAGTGCGAACCAGTGAGAGATGAAAATTTTTTAAAGGCCATGCACTTCGCTGCCCCCCAGTGCGAACCAATGAGAGACTTCAATCAGAGTCGGCGAACTGAGAAATACTTGAATGAAGTTGTTTTTTATTTAAGGCCTCTGGAATAGGCCCCAATCTTGTACTGGTCTGTTAGTTAGACCACGCATGTTTACAAAGGGAAAAACTGATAACTGAGAAACACTTGAATTTAAAATTTTTCTAAATATTTAGGGCCTATGGAATAGGCCCCAATCTTGTACTGGTCTGTTAGTTAGACCACACATAAAAACTAATTGCACCCTTCTCCCTGGGGTTGCCCCCTAGTGTGAGGTGATGGAGCGTAAGCGCGACGGCACGTGACACTAATGATAGTGGTCGCGCGATCAGAGGGGGGAGGAGGGTCTGCGCGCTCCCAAACACTAGCGATGTGGCGTTTTAAGAAACGACCATTAATAGGGTTAGGATGGAGTGGACCGTCGAGGTCACGCAAATGGTATGCCCCCTTAGGCAATATGCGATGGATAATAAAGGGTCCCTCCCACCGCGCGGACCATTTTCCGCGGCCTTCGGTTTTCTCCCCAAGGGGGAGCACAGCACCCCATACCGTTTGGCCTTCGACATAACTCCGCCCTTGAGTGACTTTATCATAAGACCGCGCAACACGCTGCTTCTCGAGGATGAGATTGTTGAAAGCAGTGATACGATGTTCGTCAAGGTCTTCAAGCTCTTGCCACATTGCCTGGACGTAGTCGTCACCAAGCAACTGGTGCTGTTCCTGGACATGAAGCGAGGCGACGTGAACCTCCAGGGGGAGGACGGCATCATGGCCAAACATGAGAGCATAAGGGGTGGTATCGGTTGCACCGCGCTTGGAGGTACGGTAGGCCCACAGAGTATGGTGAAGTTCTAGATGCCAAACGCGGGGGTTCAACTCTAGCATCTTGCGCAGGATGCCGAGGATAACTTTGTTGCTCGCCTCCGCCTGACCATTGGACTGGGCATAATAAGGGGTTGAATGCAGGAGTTTGACGCCATAACCAGTGAGGAACGTGACTACAGAATCCTCCATGAAAGCTGCCCCCCGGTCCGTCACGATGCATTCTGGAATACCAAAGCGGGAGATAATGTTGCTGAAAATAAAGTTACGGACCGAGGTCGCGGAAGCAACCTTGAGTGGCTCAGCCTCAACCCACTTGGTAAAGAAATCGGTGGCCACGATAAGGAACTTGTGCTGCTCAGAGGAATGGGGGTGAATGAGACCGATGAAGTCTATCGCCCAACCTCGACACGGCTAGGGTTTGATGATCGACTGTAACGAAATGTTTGGAATGTGTTGCATTGGTCCGTGAGCCTGGCAATCCTGACATCCTTTGGCAAAAGTAATACAATCTTTGAGAATAGTAGGCCAGTAGTAACCGTGGCGGCGGATTAACCAACGCATCTTGGGTCCAGCCTGATGCGAACCACAAACACCGGAATGCACCTCACGCATAAGCCGCTTAGCCTCATTGCCATACACGCAGCAGAAGTCGTTACCGTCCTCGCCGCGCCGGCGAAGCTCACCATTGCAAAGCACAAAGTTGAGGGCAAGAAACCGCATTTGCCGGGAATGGGTAGCGTCATGAGGGTGCTTGAGGTAGGCAATGAGCGGTACCCGCCAATCTTCATTGATAGGATCTAAGGTGGCGACGTGAAGAGGTTCTGTGTCATATTGCCCCCTAGCAAGAAAAGAAGGAATTGTACGTCGCTCGACTTTGAGGAGTCGTTCGCGCACTCCATCGCGCAGGCTAAGACCGGATGCGATCTGCGCGAGCTCGTTCGTCGCGAAGTTGAATTCGCGCGGGATATGTTTAATGTGAACATCGTCAAAGCGGTGCAAGACATCAAAAGCTTTTCGCAAGTAAGGTTCAATGGACGAGCTTAAACACTTGAACTTCGCCACAAGTTGGTTGACGACCAGTAAGGAGTTGCCAAAGACTTAAACCTCGCGGACTCCTAAGTACAGCAAGATTTCCAGGCCAATGATGAGCGCCTCGTATTCCGCCTGATTATTTGTACATTTAAAGTCCAGCTGGAAAGAGTAAGAAAAACGGTCTCCTGCAGGGTTCTCGATGGCGATCCCAGCACCGGCAGCGAGTTCAGTGCGCGAGCCGTCGAAGTAGAGAGTCCATGGAAAAGGGCAGACTGCAACGACTTCTAACTCGCGGAATGCTGTCAGCTCAGTGGGCGGGTGATGCGCGAGGAAGTCCGCTATGGCCTGTCCTTTAACTGCCTTTTGGGGAACATATTGCAACGAGAATTCAGACAAGGCCAATATCCATTTACCTATGCGTCCGCGTAGGATAGGGCAGGAAAGCATATACTTGACTAGGTCGGACTGAGCGATCACCACCGTGGTAAAGGCCAACATGTAGTGGCGTAGCTTGCAACCTGCAAAGAAAAGGGCGAGACACAACTTTTCCATTCGGGAGTAGCGCGTCTCGCAATCGGTCAACACCCTACTAAGATAGTAAACGGCGTGTTCCACCCCATTCTCATCGTCTTGTGCCAAGAGCCCGCCAATGGACAAGTCAGCAGCGGCGATGTAGAGCTTAAGCGGAACACCCGGGCGAGGGGGAACCAAAACAGGTGGAGTTGCAAGATAGTCCTTAATACGATCGAAGGCCTCCTGGTGTTGTGGCTCCCAAACGAACTCGGTTGCTCCCTGGAGCTTTAGAAGAGGCAAAAAAGGCTGAACCTTCCCTGCCGCGTTTGAAATGAAACGGCGGAGGAAATTGATTTGCCCGATCAATTGTTGGAGCTCCTTTTTGGTCGTAGGAGGCGAGGCGTTGATTACCGCCTGCGCCTTGTCTTTGGGGATCTCGATACCCCTTTGATGGATGAGAAAACCAAGGAAGTCGCCTGCCTCCGCGAAGAAAACACATTTGGCGGGGTTCATCTTCAGGTGGTGTTTCCTCATCCGCGTGAAAACCTGCCGAAGGTCATCAACGTGTGTCGCCCGTGTCTTGGTTTTAACCACGACGTCGTCGATGTAGACTTCGATCAACTTGCCTAAGATGTCGTGAAAGATAAGGTTCATGGCGCGTTGATAAGTTGCCCCCGCGTTCTTGAGTCCGAATGGCATGACAACATACTCGAACGCGCCCGCGAACCCTGGGCAGCGGAAAGCAGTCTTGTGGCGATCTTCTTCAACAACAGGGATCTGATGGTACCCAGCGGTTCCATCCATAAAGGAGAGCACTTCATGCCCCGCGGCCGCGTCGATGAGGAGGTCAGCAACAGGCATGGGATATATATCATTAGGCGTTACATTGTTGAGGGGTCACGGTAGTCAACACAGACGCGCGTTTTGCCGTTCTTCTTGCGGACTGGAACGATGTTGGACAACCACTCATTGTATTTGGCCACGCGAATGATACCTGATCGGTGCATGTTCTCAATCTCTTCTTTGACCAAGATTTGGGTCTCAGTTCGCATGAATCTGCCGTCTTGGCGAACTGGACGTCTGTCAGGGTGAGTAGGCAGACGGTGACAAACTAAATCCGGGGATAGGCCAGGCATGTCTTCGTACTGCGCGGCGAAACAATCCCTATATTCATGTAGTAAGGCGAGAAGGGCTTCCTTTTCTTGTCCCGCCAACTTGGCATTGATGGAAAGTAATAAGGGTTTCTCTGCAGTTCCCACGTCAACTTGTAAGGTGGGATCGCGGACTTGAGGCGGTGTATCGTCCAAGGCAGCGGGAGCTAACTGAACAACTTCCTCCTCGGCATCGGTATAGTCCACTATCTCGTCTACGTACTCCATAGTGGCGACTCTGTCATAGGCTTCGCGTTCCGCCCAATATGAGAGTAGTCTCACACAAGGACTCACCAGCCTCACGTGCTTCTTCTGAGGACGTACTAATCATAAGACGGTTGGAGGGGGTCCGCAATGGTGTGAGGACGTTGTAAGTCGTCCCTCGCCTGAGTGAGTCCCCATCGTGTTAAATTGGAGGCAGTAACCCCATATGGGCGGCCTTTAGAATCGACGCCTTGGACATCCAATGGACCCAAATCAGTATTGTAGTAGCGGGCGTCATTGAAGTTGGCGAAAATGGAGAAGGGACGCGGGTCCGCTTGGATGAGGACCGTCTCGCGTTTCTCTGTATCCCAAATAAGGAGTTCTTGGTGCATGGAGGAAGGCACACATAAACTTCTATGTATCCAGTCATGGCCTAGGATCATGCTGTAGGATGAAGCACACTCGGCGACAAAGAATGTGTAGACCCTTGAAGCCGGTCCCACCTTGACCCGTAAGAACAACAAACCTAGAGTCCTGGAGACTTGTCTGGTGAAGTTCTTGACTGTCAAGGACGTAGTTTGGATCATCGAGCGTGGGATACCAAGGAGTCCCATAGTGCAGGTGGTGACTACATTCACTACCGCCCCCGTGTCGACCATGATTTTGTTTATCATGATCCCTTCAACTTCAGCTGTGATATATAATGGCCTCATGTGAGTGGCCATATCCAGAGTCGGCATGCGTGTGACGCTGCTCATAGCTTCCACTGGTGGAGCGTTCACAGGTTCTGCCAGGACTGGACCCATCTTGCTGCTGCAAGGGGGCGATATGTCGCAGACATTCTCGCTATTGTCTGGAATATCCGCCGCGTTGCATGTTGTATTTGGCGGGAGAGCGTATCTCTCAGATATGAAGAAAACCATTCCGACCTGAAAAGAAAATTGTTCGTGGACGGGGATTAGTGGAGTCTCAATGGTTCCATTGTCTCATTCGAGCACAGCAAATGCGCTCTCCGCCGGGTTGACTTCTTCATGTTCTGGCCATGCAGAGACCTCGAGCATATTGCAGGTGAATGATTCACCCTGCCCTTCAGCTTGGTCGTCGCCCAAGTCGATGCGAGGCTCGGAATGAGTCTCCTCGTTCAGTGAATTCTCACGGAAGCATTAGGCCATGAAATCCGCGAGGTTAGGGCTGGAGGTGCTACTTTCGACCCCTGGCGAGACGTTACCCTCTGGCTTCCGTGGTCGCCACACGAGTTTGGTCGAAGGCTGTTTGTCCTCGGCTGAAAGCTTATCCGCGGCTAGTGGGGCTCTGGCATTGTCCTCTGCCCTAGGTGGAGGAAGGACTGAGACCTGAGGCTCTTGCGTGGGTTGAGGTTGGGGCGGACCTGGTCGTGGTAGCTCCTTTTTAGCCTCAGGATCCTGGCGAATAGGCTTCAGAGGATGTGATGACCGAGGCAGCTCGCGCCTTGGTTCTGGCCTTGATGCGGCGAACAGTCTTCACTTCGCTGGGGAAGACGGTTCTCGTCTTCTCTCAGCCTCTGGCGACTGCCTTCGCCTTGGTGGAGGTGGTGGGTCTCTTCGTCGTTCGGCTTCTGGCGACTGCTTGCACCTTGGAGGAGGTAAAACATCCCTTCTTCTCTCAGGTTCCGATGAAGGCTTGTGCCGGGAGAACTGTGGCTCCCTTCTCCTTGCTGGTTCCGGCGATGATCTGTACCTCACGGGGCGCGGATCCTGTCTTGGTGGCACGGTGAGGCGACAGAAGACATTCGCCTTTGGAGCGGGGTCGTCTGCTGCCTGCGCACAGACACGTGGAGGCGTGACAGGCGGCCTTTGGAGTAGAGCGCGCAAGCCTTAAGCTTCTCTCCACATTCTCTCGGGTGTCTGCGCGAGCTGCGAGGGTCGGATGATTCCATCATCAGCCGCTCGCAAGGCACGCAGTATGCTGCCATACTTCTTTTGTAGCTTCCGCTTCTTGGATCTGCTAATGGTAACCGATTTTCCCCCTTCCTGTGTGTACCAAATCCCTTCCTTGATCGCTGATTTGGATGTCGGAGGAATATAGGGGTCAGTCAAGATACCTCGCCTGGGGCTTGAAGCCTCACTATCTTGGCGTTCACTGCCGGAGTCGGAGATGTCCATCTCGCTTGAAGCTGGAGAGGAAGGTACATCTTTAGTCTAGTGTGATTGAACGAAGGTTTTGAGGCGCTTGATCCTCTGTTCCAGCTCCTCGCGAGTCCTGGGACTCATGGGTTGATAGTTGTCAGCTGGATACGGTATATCGTCCCGCATGGTAGCTTTGCCTTTATCCTTTCTTGAAAGGCGATCGGGCTGTGGTTTGGCGGCTACCTCCCTTGCCGGGTAGTGGTTCCCATTTTGGTTCGCCAGAACGGTGTAATCATTTGCCCGCCTCTTACGGTTTCGACCTGGCGGGTCGCGTTGGCCCGCGTTTGGAGATAAGTCCAAAGTTATCGCGCGCTGGCCGAAGCGAGGCCAGGCGATGTCAGCAACTGTGATCATGAAGCCGCCTTTGTCCTCAAAGCGAATATACTTGAGGTCTAACCAGTCCTGGACTTGCTCGCGGAGATGGTAACAGTCGCGAGTTCTGTGTCCCCAACTGTCCTGGAGCTTGCAGTGGACGCGGCCCTCCTTGTATTCAACATAGGGCAAGGCCCTCGACACAGTGACGAGTCCGCCGTCAATAAGATTGTCTAGGACCTTGTGCGCGAGGTTGATGTTGTAATTGTATCGGCGAGATGGCTGACGAGTGTCATCATTACCATCCTCTCGGTCTCGCTTAAGTACCCGGCGCGGACTATCATTCTCTGGATGCTCGGCTAGGTCTAAGGTAATTCGCCGCTCGCCTGGCTTTGGTGCGCGGTGACCGCTGTTCTCCCTTGGCTGGTCGGCCCAATTCACCTCGACCATACCAACCATGGCGGGGAAAGGATCCACGTCCACCAGAGAAGCTGTGCTTCCTGGCGTCTTCATTTTCAGGGCGCCCGAATTCAACCAAGTCTGCAGTTGGTCGCGGAGTTTGACACAGTCCTTGGTGTCGTGATTGTAAGCATTGTCGAAACTGCAATACTTTTTGATCCAGATCCAAGCGGATCTGTTGAAGGCTTCCTTCGACCAAGCCTTTGGTTTCCCTTGTTTCGCTGACAAACTGGTTGAAGTCCTCAGTGAGTACAGTAAGGTTGTGTTGGTCTGCTTCCCAAAGGGTTTTGTCCCTTTTTACTTGTTCAGCAAGGTCGGTGAGGCTTTGTTGAGTGGCAGAGCTTTGGGTTGTTAAACCCTGGATCTGCCCCGTGAGTTGTGCGAACATCTGGACGACTTGCTCCATAGATGGAGCAGAGTCTGTATCTCGGGTCGGCTGAGAGCCTACCATGGCGGTCTCGCTGTAATCCGGATTACCAAACTGAGCAAGAACCTGCTCTTGAGTGAGGGATCGGCAAGCCGCACTATTATGGGGCTTGTACCGTAGCGATCTATGCTTGAGACAAGAAAGCTGGGGCTTTCGGTATGGCGCTTCCTCCGGTTTCCCAATGATGTATTCGCTTGTACTCCCTGTCCCACTGGGCGTGCCAATGTTTTGGCCACGATCCTCAGCGCGTGGAGCAGAGGTAACTAGCAGACAAAGAGGGAGGATGAGTGTTGCGGGCGTGCCACCTCGCGGACGAGGAAAAAGTTGATGAGGGTTCGCTTGACTTCTTGATCAGGCAAAGGGGGGTTACAGGTGCCACCTCTGAGGAGGATTTACAAGCACAAGCGAATCGATACTCACGGCGACGCGAGCAGAGCAGTTACAGGGAGTTCAGAGAGAAGCTGGAAGGGGTAGAGTCCGGAGAGCTCTGGAGAAAGATCTAGGCGGCGGCGCTTAGGGTTAGGGTTTCGAGGAAGGCTCGAAGGGTAACTGGGTTTCAGTTGTGTTGTGTTTGTTGTTTGTATTGATTTGAGAGAGCCTTCTGTTAGGGTTCGAGCCCCCTTATATAGTAGTTCGGCAGAAGCAAAGTGATTAGAATCCAAGTCGGACTCTGAAACACTAATTCACAAGGACACTGCTTCGTCCATGCGAACCAACCAATTGGTGACACCTGCCCAGTTCGCACACTCCATTCCGCATAGGGCATTGCTTCCGCTCTGCCAACTGTAGACTCCTATGCGAACTGGAATTAGGAGCATCCTCATCTCGCGTGCTGCTACAGGATGCTATCTCGCGTGCTTCTGTAGCTCGCGTCCATTTCGCGGGCTATTGCAGCTCGCGAGCCTTAAAAGGGCTTTTTATATTTATTGGGCCACAGGGATTGGCCCGAAGCATGTCAAAGACTTGTCAAAGTCTTCAACGTTTGTCGTGGTGCGCGCGGACTCCGCATGTTTGCTTCCTCGCGAAGTCTTCTACGCGAGCTAGTTCGCCAGCTCGCCTCGTTTCGCCTACGCGGAGAGTCAATCTCGCCTCGCCTCGCGGAGAGTCAATCTAGCTTCGCCTCGCAGAGTGTTGAATAGTAATTCCACGCGAAGGCATTTCGCGCGCGAGCTAAGTGTTCCACGCGAACTGCGTAGTCCGCCTATGTCCATTCCGCGCGAAGGCTAAGTGAAGTCCAGTTTGCCTCGAGCTAAGTGAAGTCTAACTTGGCTCGCGTGTGTTCACTGCCTACGCGGACTATCACTTGTACATTTAGAGAAACTCCATTTCGCCGGTATGACATGGTGCAAGAAAATAATTAATATTTACATAGACATTTACTGTCCAGTAAAATATTAATTTAGGCTTAAACAGGTACAAGCCCAATAACAGCGCGACTTGCCGTTCTCTCACCACGGAACAGGTTCTTTCTCAATTTGGTAACACAGACTTCAACGAGACCACAATGGTAGGCTCACAGCCAACCCAAAACACAGGATCTGCTCTACCTATGGAGCAAATCCTCCAGATGGTCGAGGAATTGAAGAGCCGACTCGAGGCCACTGCTACCCAACAGAGTGTCATCGACCTTGCTGAAAAGGTCAACGACCTTGCTGAACAGGTCAAGGGGGACAAGATCCTTTGGGAAGCAGACCAGCACAACCTTGCCATACTCACCGAGGATTTCAACCAGTTTGCAGGCGAAGTAAGGCAAACTAAGGGCCTAGTTCAAGGTTCCCTCCAACGGATCCAAAATGATTTGGATCAGAACGCGGAGACCGTGAAGCAGACCACGGAGACCCTGTCGCTCACTCGCGCGACAGTGAACGAGCAAACTTGTCGCTTGGACGAACACGATACCAAGTTGCACGACCAGCAGAACGCGTCTTTCTTCGAAAACAAGAATAACCTAGAAAAGCTCAAGGAGTTCAAAGAAGAACATGATAGGTTGAGCTTGAGAGTCCTTGAGGTGGAAGACTTGATGAGTTCTCCAACACCAAAGAATCCTGCCCTTGGCCTCACCAGCGCAAGCGCAAACGAGGGATCGTCCAAATACATCCCGCCTAATGAGCGCGCTAGGGCTAATCCTAAGGTTGGGGCTCAAAAGACCCCACAGTTCGCTTTAGGGGCTGGAACTTCAAAGACACCGTCCCCGCGTAACTCTGTTGCTGCATTTAAAGGGTTTAACGGTTCGCCACACCAGGAAGCCGGGACACCAGATGACCCGGTTATAGCCCATTTCAGCCCAGCTCCCAAGAATGTTGGACAAGTCGCCAGTTTCTCTGCATGACCAAACCATGAGGAGGGAGCAGAGTCCACACTTGTGACGGCAGCCGACTGGCGCCAACTTATCTCCAACATATTCAAGGAGCCAACCGGAAAAGGTGATGCTGACTTGGGGTTTAAGAACATTGTCTTCACAACATTCTGTGGGGAGACAAGGGAAGATGCAGCAACCCATATGGCCCGCTTCAAAGTCCAATGCGGCAAATATGGGAATAACGATATTCTCAAACTCAAGCTCTTTGGGACTTCTCTGTCCGAAGCTGCTTTTAGCTGGTACTCCAGGTTGAAGTCTGGATCAATTGCGGACTGGCCTACGATGGAGAGACTGTTCCGAGAGACTTATGGCATCATCGAGCCAGAGGTTGGCCTCGACTCCCTCACCCAAATGAGCTAGCAAAGCATGGAGTCTGGAGTCTCATTCCTCCAACACTTCAAGATCCATCAAGGCAAGTGCGATTTCCTGCTACCTGAGCAAGAAACCATCAAATTGGCTATTCGAGGCCTTGAGCATCGCCAGCGGCTGAAGCACTGATAAGACGTATTTGCACACGCATCAATTAACCCTGTCAACAAATCAGTTGTAGTATAAAGCAAGCAGGGATCGTTCTAAACCGGGGATCCAACTACAGGGTAGATCCATCTAATCTAATGTAAATATCGAAATAAGCATATAGGTTTAAAGGTTTTATGATTTCGGAAAAAAACAAGAATAATAAATCCTAAATTACTTCTATACATATATACACGTGATCAACCAACATTCATGCAAACTCAACCAAACAACCATGTAAGAATAAAGAAGACAATTCCTAATCTCATTTAAGTCTACACCGTGAGCAATTATACAACCTAAATTTGATATGCACATAAGTTCCTACGTGGTTCCTATGACATAGACCAACTTAGAATTAGACTACGGGTTTCATTCAACATCGCGACACAACAAGCTCGGCTACGTGCTCTACTTATCGGTCACACACATAAACTAATCATGCAATTACGTATCACATAAAGAATTGATGTGTTTAAGCACTAGTCCAAATCAAACATAGGTAGAAAATCGGTGAAAAACAAAGACAATGCAACTTATCAACTACGTGTATCAAAGTCGAACTTTGGATGATTAACACATGCAATATCAACTACTTGTATCAACTACACATGATAATGTAATATAGCACCGAAAATCTTAAAGTATTTAGACATTAAACTCACGGCATAATACCTAAAATCATTGATTAAAAATTGAAAACTTTAATTCAAAACATGGTTCAAAAATACTTCTATCTCATAGACAAGAATCGAAGTATACTTAAGCAAAAACCTAAAACAAACATAAACGAGAACAAACACATAGCAATCCGAAAATAGAAGATGGAATTCACTCTCAAAATATCCCTACGTGTTCTATTCTTCGAGTGAGTGGAGTCCTAGGCTACTTGCTTTGGACAAATGCTGAAGGTGGGATCGGATTGTGGTATTTGGAGGTTGATGGAGTTTCGGCAAAGGCTTTGGTGTTATTTGTACGGGTTGATGATCCTCTTCTGTCCTTGAAGTCGTGCTTTATATAGAGGAAAAACCCTAGAGAAGTCAGCCACAAAGTCTAAACCAAGTTGGTTTAGGATTCCTAGTTCTTCTCAATTTCGGCAGAATGACCTCCGTCTGAAGATTACGTCATAACTTCCTCTAGAAAATAGATATTGAGATGATTCCAATTTATTTGGAAACTAGACTCCCGTAGCTTTCTATCCATATATGGCACGTTTTCTGATTCACTGTGAGCTGTCCTGGAGAGTCCGTTGAAGTTGGCAGACGTGCACAAGAATTCTCCCGATTTGATCCGGATTCTGCTGAATTTAAATCTTCTTCTCCATATTGGACTTGGTTTGGGCCTCTCCTTCATGGACTCGGCTTCGAGGAAAGATGGAATCCTGATTAAGACATGAATCCTGAGTAAACAAGGATTTCAAATACTTAGCACAATTTTAACACCAAATTCTTCAATTCCGAAATTACTATGTGTTTTAACACTCAAACCTACATATTTCTACTTTAAGCAATTATTCTACACTAAACACAAATATAAAGCTAAATCAACTAAATAAGAGTTAACAAAGGGAAAATAAAGGGTATAAACATATTAAGAACGTCACACTTTGTGCTCCTATCAACAACCCCACACTTAACCTTTGCTAGTCCCTTAGCAAACCACTAAAACAAAAACAACACAACTAATATCGAAAATACTACAATGACTCAATCTAATGCCTTCAACGAAATTGTCTCAGAGACCTTCAAAATCATAGCATCGAGAATAGCACAAGTATCGAAATTGAAAGGTGAATTCAATGGTTAATAAACATGAGATTTCGATATAACAAGTAAGGCATGGCAGAAACAAAGGTGAAATTAAGCTCGACATGTTCCAAACAAGTTCAAATTCAACTCACAAAGGATATGCACTCCGAATTTTTTTCTCTCAAGAACATGGCATATGCTTAAAAGCTTTTCACACACAAGAGTTAAAAAGAACATAATGAATTCAAAAACCTCATGAAAGATACCAATCATATGCACAAATGAACCACAACCATAAGCTTACTAATGAAACAAACTCCACAGATCAAAGTTTACTTATCTTAAGAATCATGCGGATCTTTTAGAAAATAGGTTGGCTAGGCTCGGCGTGGAAGAATTTTCAAAGTAAAGGAATCACAAAGGTCATCCTCAAGACTTAGCAGAGCAAGAACATCCACCTTATGTCACCATACACCATCAAGGGCCAAATTTCATCATGTTGGACCCATCCTTCACTTTAAACATTGTGAAAACGAACAAAGGCTAAAGTATAACATATTGAGCCTTCAACAACAAATCACAACTCCAAATTCACAAAAACTTCATCTAGGCCGAGACACTTCTTCTCAATTCGAAACTTTTTTTTTTTTTTTTTTTTTTTTTTTTTTTTTTTTTTTTTTTTTTTTACTTCTCTCGGATCATGCTTATTTCTTCTTCTTTTTTTTTTTTTTATATATTCGAGAGCAATTTTTTTTTTTTTTCCTTTTCCTTTTGTATATCGGCAACAAACTTCTTAGAACAACCCCACACTTGTATTGAATCATCACCTCAAATCACCAATCAAAGATAGCTCTGCCAAGCTCGAGACAAGGTAGAGGAATTCTATACTAGGCAAGGGATAATTTAGGTGAACAAGAAAAGCATAACGTAGGCTCTAGGGGGTTTAGACTAAGGGGTCCCAAACAGGGCTCAAAATAGGGATATATGGCTATTTAGATAAAGTGGTGATAGTCCTAAGAAAGATCCACAATCCTATTCAAAATCAAAGCAAGTTATGATAAAAGTTTTGAAAGTTTCATAAGTAAGTTCTAGCAATCTCTAGTTCATTAAATCTATGGCATATAAATCGATCAAGTAGTGTATAATGAGGTCATATATATCAAAGAATAGATAGAGTAAACTCTCCAAAGAAAAGGCACATATATATGGCTCGAAAATCTCACAAAGGTTATATGAAATCAAACAAGTAAGGAACATGCTCATTCTGTACCTAAGTTTCAATGATCCTCATCTACTACAAGTTCGTACAATTTCAACATATCTATTAACCATCAAATAACATATAAGCTCAAATATTCGAAATCATGCTCATCTCAATAACTAATCAATCAAAGATCGTATATTCATCCTAGACACGTTAGAAGGCACCTAAGACTTAACAAAATAAAAGCAAAACACAAAATAAAGAAACAAAGTTCATCTAA
Source organism: Fragaria iinumae (assembly GCA_009720345.1). NCBI lineage: Eukaryota > Viridiplantae > Streptophyta > Magnoliopsida > Rosales > Rosaceae > Fragaria > Fragaria iinumae. The sequence goes on along the minus strand of CM019117.1, from coordinate 13,424,526 downwards.
GAATCGGCAAAATTTAAAATTTAACCAAGAAAATTAAAAATAACTCAAATCAAATCAAAGCATAGCAAATCAACGAGTAATGACATCCCACCCCACACTTAAAATCAACATTGTCCTCAATGTAAGAAAACTAAGAGCAAACCGAAAATAAAAGAGGAGGGATAAAGAAATTTGCAAACTATCGTTGATGGCTCCTTCTATGGGTTGCCTCCCATGCAGCGCTTAAATGTTTAGAGTCCTTTAGCCTAGACTATCATCTCCCCTTGCCTATGCCGAAGCCTCTAGGAGAGAAACTTCCTCCACCGTTTGGTTCACCATGTTCTCCATGTAAGGCTTTAATCGATGACCATTAACCTGAAATTCAGCTCCTTTGACCATGCTTCTAATCATGACTGCACCAGAAGGAAAGACATTAGTGATAACAAAAGGTCCTATCCACCTAGAACGTAGCTTGCCTGGAAACAACCTAAGTCTAGAATTAAATAAGAGAACTTTCTGGCCAATAACAAAGTCTTTCTTTCGAATCATCCTGTCATGGAACGCCTTGGTTTTCTCTTTGTAGATCACGGCAGAATCATAGGCTTCATTCCTGATTTCTTCAAGTTCACACAACTGCAATTTCCTGTGTAATCCGGCCTCATCAATATCCATATTAAAAGTCCGAACCGCCCACCAAGCTCGATGTTCCAACTCCACAGGCAAGTGGCAAGCTTTGCCGTACACCATACGAAACGGTGACATCCCCAAGGGATTTTTGAATGCAGTCCGATATGCCCATAGTGCATCATCAAGTCGTTGGCTCCAATCCTTGCGTGATGGCTTCACACTCTTTTCCAATATCCGCTTGATCTCTCGGTTACTAAGCTCCACTTGCCCACTTGTCTGGGGGTGATAAGGTGTAGCCACCTTATGCTTGATTCCATACTTCTTCATTAGAGCTTCAATTGTCCGATTGCAAAAGTGGGAACCTCCATCACTTATAACAAATTTCGGCATTCCAAACCTGGAGAAAATATTAGAGCGTAGGAAATCTGCAACAACTCGAGAATCATTAGTCCGGGTGGCTTTTGCTTCCACCCATTTAGAAACATAATCCACACATACGAGAATGTATAAATTTCCCTGAGAATTCGGAAAAGGCCCCATGAAATCAATACCCCAACAATCAAATATTTCAACATGTATAATAGGTTGCATAGGCATCTCATCCCTAGGTCCTAAATTCCCTGTCATTTGACATCTATCACATGAAGCACAATACATATAAGCATCTCGAAAAATAGTAGGCCAAAAGAATCCACATTCTAAAACTTTTAAAGCAGTCCTACGAGAACCAAAGTGGCCTCCACAAATTTGATCATGGCAAAAACTAAGAATAGACCTATGCTCATTCTCCGGGACACACCTCCTAATAACTTGATCAACACAATGTTTCCATAAATAAGGTTCATCCCACACATAATGTCTAGCTAATGCCTTAAGTCTATTTCTAGCATGATAGGACATAGAATTCGGAAATTGCTTTGTAACAAGATAATTCACAATATCGGCATACCAAGGCTCACTTACCTCACTTACCTTGCTTACCTTGAAGAGTTGCTCGTCCGGGAAGCATTCTTGGATGGCCACAGGATCCGAGTCACGCACCAATCGGCTAAGGTGGTCGGCAACAACATTGTCCGATCCCTTTTTGTCCTTGATTTCAAATCGAACTCTTGGAGAAGCAATATCCACCTAATCAATCTCGGCTTGGCATCCTTCTTTGTCAACAAATACTTCAAAGCCGCATGGTCAGTATAAACAATAACTTTAGATTGAAGTAAGTAAGAACGAAACTTATCCAAAGCAAAGATCACGGCAAGAAGTTCTTTCTCGGTGGTGGTGTAGTTTTGTTGCGCATCATTGAGCGTCCGAGAGGCATAATAAATGGCATACGGCTGCTTGTCTCTTCTCTGTCCGAGCACAACCCCCACGGCATAGTCTGAGGCGTCACACATCAACTCGAAGGGCAAGGACCAATCCGGTGGCGCCATGATTGGTGCCGATGTCAACATGGTCTTCAACCGCTCAAAAGCTTCCTTGCATTCGGCATCAAAGTGGAAGGGCACATCCTTTTGCAACAAGGAACTCAAAGGTCGAGCTATCTTGGAGAAATCTTTGATAAATCGACGATAAAAACCTGCATGTCCAAGAAAGCTTCGAACATCCCTCACACTTGTGGGGATGGGTAAGTGACGCACAATATCTATTTTAGATTTATCAACTTCAATACCCCTATTACTAACAATATGACCGAGCACTATACCCTGATTAACCATGAAGTGACATTTTTCCCAATTAAGCACAAGATTAGTTTCCTCACATCTCCTAAGCACAAATTCTACATTTTCTAAGCATGTATCGAAATCTTCACCATAAACAGAAAAATCATCCATAAAGACTTCAATCTTAGAACCTATGAATTCAGAAAATATGTGGTACATGCATCTTTGAAACGTACCTGGAGCATTGCATAAGCCAAAAGGCATGCGGCGGTAGGCAAAAGTGCCAAAGGGACATGTGAACGTTGTCTTCTCTTGATCCTCTTCCGCAACACTTATTTGATTGTAACCACTATAACCGTCAAGAAAACAATAGAAGGAATGGCCGGCTAACCTCTCAAGCATTTGATCAATGAATGGTAATGGCATGTGATCCTTCCTTGTTGTTGCATTGAGCCTCCTATAATCGATACACACTCGGTGGCCGGTTACGGTCCTTTGCGGCACAAGCTCGTTTTCATCATTCTTCACCACCGTGATTCCACTCTTTTTTGGCACAACTTGAACCGGTGAAATCCATCTTGAATCCGAAATTGGGTAGATGACTCCACAATCGAGCAACTTTGTCACCTCATCCTTCACAACTTGCATCATAGGTGGATGAAGACGTCGTTGACCCTCCTTGGTCGGCTTTGCTCCATCTTCAAGCAAAATTCGGTGAACCCACATTGTAGGGCTAATTCCCTTGATGTCGGCTAAGGTCCACCCTATGGCCGTCTTGTGTCTTTTCAAAACTTCGATCAATCTCTCCTCTTGCTCCTTCTCTAGTGATGATGATATGATAACCGGCAATGTTTCATTCTCTCCCAAATACACATAACTCAAATGTTCCGGAAGAACCTTGAGATCTAATTTTGGAGCTTGGACAATGGAAGGAAGAAACTTGTTAGATGGAAAGAGAATTGGACTAGGGGAGGAGTAGCATACCTCGGCAGCCACCTCAAGTGACTACACGGTTGCAAATAAGGGCGGAGACACGGCCTCGGCAGAAACTGCAATTTTGTTCCCCATGGCATCAAATCCGATTCCTTTTGCCAAGGTGAGTGCCAAGGTGTCTTGAGCTATTGTCTCCACATATTCATCTGCAAGAGCATCCACAACATCAATAGAAAAAGAATCTCGAAAAAGTTCAGGAAGAGGATACCTCATTGCATCAAAAATATTGTAACTAATGATGTCTCCATCTATTTCAAAAGTTAGTTCCCCTGAGTAGACATCAATTTTGGTCCTGGCGGTTCTCATGAATGGTCTTCCCAACAGAATGGGAATTTCTTTGTCATCTGCATCCGCCGGTTCCATGTCAATGACATAGAAATCTGCAGGAAATGTTAAACTTGCAACCTGCACTAAAACATCCTCAACATATCCCAGAGGGATCTTGTTGGAGCGGTCAGCCAATCTAATGATAATGTTATCCTTTTTCAACTCACCTAGACCTAAATCCGCATAAAGATAAGAAGGCATAACATTAATCGAAGCACCTAGATCTAACATGATTTTATCAAAACTATGAGTACCAATGGTGCATGGAATCGAAAAACTCCCTGGATCCTTGAGCTTAGGTGGTAGTTTCCTTTGAAAAACCGCAGAGATGGTTTCATTCATTACCGCTACATCCTTCTCTCGTGGTAGCCTCTTGTTGGTGCACAACTCTTTCAAGAATTTCGCATACTTTGGATTTTGTTGAATGCACTCAAGCAATGGCATGTTTACTTCCACCTTCTTGAATAACTCAATCATTGCATGATCAGCTTCATCGTGCTTTGATTTAGCAAACCTGTTGGGGAAAGGGGCACGAGCATGGACATTAGTAGAAACTAAACCACTAGAGCTAGAAGACTTACCTTTCTCAAGCACGGCTTGAGTGGATTTCGGATCAGCAGGGACTGCAAGAGGCACGGCCTCTTGCACCTTCTTCTTGTCGGCAGGAACTGCCGCATGGTCATTCTTTCTCTCGGACTGAGGCACGGCCTCTTTGTCCGGCTGCTTCTCGGCATAGACCTCTTCAATATCTTCGTCATCTTGTAAACAGACATTCTCGGCCTCACCTTCCTTAGAAGGCTCCGACTTCTTCAACAAAGGCTCCTCAAAAATTCGACCACTCCTAGTTGTAACAATCTTGAATTGTCCGGCATTCGGGTTTGGCAAGGTTTGGCTCGGCAACTTACCACTTTCATGGATTTTACCCATGAAATCGATAACCTGTCCCATCTGCTTCTTGAGCTCCGTGATCTCTTTAGCATTAGCCTGTTGACCTGTCACTAAAGCTTGAGTTGCAGATGTTAAGTTCTGTTGCCCTTGAGCAAGGGACTTCAAGATTTCATCATAGTTAGGAGTAGAAGAACTAGCATTATTATTTGAACCTTGAACATTGGCATTATTAGGCACGAAATTAGAAGAGTTAGGGACAAAACCTTGAGGTACCTGAGGCCTCACAAACAAACCTGAAGGACGAGGTCCTTGACCTTGCATATTGGCCGGTTGAGCATTGTTGTTACTCCACCGAAAATTCGGATGATCTCTAATTCCAGGATTGTAAGTGTTCGAATATGGGTCATAACGTTGCTTCTGTTGTCCCATAAAGTTCAACTCCTCCTCACTCATAGCACTATTCGGACATGAATCTGTAGAGTGATCCGAAAGTGAGCAAATTCCACAAGCTTGGTTGCCAAGGTTCGAACCATTGAAAGCCTTGACCAAGACATCAAGCTTCCTATCCAACGTGATCATTTGATTCCGAGCTTCAATGTCATAGACACCACCACGGCCTCCTGCCGACTTCCTTGAGTTCTTGGTGCTGAATTGACGATTGTTATCCGCCAAGTCCTCAATCAAGTTATATGCTTGCCGTCCGGTCTTGTTCATAAATGTGCATCCACATGCAGAGTCCACCATACCCTTGTTGGTGTTGTCAAGTCCCTCATAAAAAGCTTGAACTAACTCGTCCAAAGAAATTCCATGATGAGGGCACTTCCTCTGAAGTTCCTGAAACTCTTCCCATGCCTCATAGAGAGTGTCACCATCCTTTTGAGTGAAGTTCTGAATCTCCCTCCTTAGCTTCTTCGTGAGTTGCGCAGGGAAGAATTGTTTCAAGAACTTCGAGGTCATCTCATTCCAATTGGTGATGATTCCTGCAGGCAAAGAATACAACCAACGCTTAGCATCATCTTTAAGAGTAAAAGGAAATAAAAGCAGTTTTAGGCCTTCTGGAGTAAGATGATTGATGGATTGCAATCTGCAGATATCGAGAAACTCTCTAAGGTGAACATTAGGGTCCTCCATTGGTGATCCCGAGTACTTAGGCAATTGCCCAAGTAACTGAACTGGTATGGAGAAGTTGGCTTCATTAGGCACAGTGAAAGCGATGCATGAAGGTGATTCCGGGGCTGTGGGAACGAAAGCAGATTTGAGTGGTGAGTCGGTCATGTCGATGTCGGCCTTGTCTTCCTCACAATCAATTTCGGAATCGGATGAAGATGAAGATTCGGAATGGATCCGAAATGGAGAAGGAGGGTCTTGCTCTTCAAATTCCAAAGGTCCAACCGTGCTACTTGATGCTTCTTTTTGCTTCTTTCTTTGGTTTTTATAAGCACGGTCAATCTCGGGATTTAATGGAACAAGAGCTCCTTGTGAAGACGAACGAGTGAGTCGTGGTTGCATGCACGTCTAGTAGCTGAAAAAAAAAACCAATCGGCCAAGATCAAGTTAGTATGCATGAGTATAAAACGAAATCACAAGCAATAAACTAGATTAAGCAAAGGAAAACAAAACAAATTCGAAAATCTAGAGAAAAATTTCGAAATAAATTAAATACAAAAATCATACATGGCACCAATCTTTTAAGATTACAAATTCATACAAGCTTATTTTCGAGTCGCTACTAAAACACTTAAATAAATAATGATTCTAGATGGTAAGACACGGTGGACGTGCGGCCTGGATATTGATGTTTCGATCACAAGCTTGAAGCGTTGTTTCTAAATGTCAATAGCTCAATCCAGAGATAGTGAACATGGTAGGACTCGTTTAGTGAGCAATGAGAACTCCATCACCGAGATGTATGTCCTCAAGGCTCTTGAGATCCAATTTTGGTCCCATGCACCAGAGTAATAGAAGGAGCGTACCAATGTACTCAGCTAGCAACAAACTTATGAACCAAACATGACTCCAAGTGTTAATAAAAGCCGCCCACAACCTCATGCAAACCCGAGGGTAAACAAGAAGGGTTAAGGCTAGAATTAACAAAAGGGATCCTACCTATTCCTGTGTAGTACAACCTACAACATTATTCATACACGTATTAAAGTAGAAAGACAAAAATAAAACACAGTTACATCATATACAAATTTATGGTTTAACTTTACAAATATAAACATATAGACATATATACAATGCAAATTTTGACAATTAAAAAGATCGAGGATCCCGAAGGATCCCCGGCAACGGCGCCATTTGATAAGACGTATTTGCACACGCATCAATTAACCCTGTCAACAAATCAGTTGTAGTATAAAGCAAGCAGGGATCGTTCTAAACCGGGGATCCAACTACAGGGTAGATCCATCTAATCTAATGTAAATATCGAAATAAGCATATAGGTTTAAAGGTTTTATGATTTCGGAAAAAAACAAGAATAATAAATCCTAAATTACTTCTATACATATATACACGTGATCAACCAACATTCATGCAAACTCAACCAAACAACCATGTAAGAATAAAGAAGACAATTCCTAATCTCATTTAAGTCTACACCGTGAGCAATTATACAACCTAAATTTGATATGCACATAAGTTCCTACGTGGTTCCTATGACATAGACCAACTTAGAATTAGACTACGGGTTTCATTCAACATCGCGACACAACAAGCTCGGCTACGTGCTCTACTTATCGGTCACACACATAAACTAATCATGCAATTACGTATCACATAAAGAATTGATGTGTTTAAGCACTAGTCCAAATCAAACATAGGTAGAAAATCGGTGAAAAACAAAGACAATGCAACTTATCAACTACGTGTATCAAAGTCGAACTTTGGATGATTAACACATGCAATATCAACTACTTGTATCAACTACACATGATAATGTAATATAGCACCGAAAATCTTAAAGTATTTAGACATTAAACTCACGGCATAATACCTAAAATCATTGATTAAAAATTGAAAACTTTAATTCAAAACATGGTTCAAAAGTACTTCTATCTCATAGACAAGAATCGAAGTATACTTAAGCAAAAACCTAAAACAAACATAAACGAGAACAAACACATAGCAATCCGAAAATAGAAGATGGAATTCACTCTCAAAATATCCCTACGTGTTCTATTCTTCGAGTGAGCGGAGTCCTAGGCTACTTGCTTTGGACAAATGCTGAAGGTGGGATCGGATTGTGGTATTTGGAGGTTGATGGAGTTTCGGCAAAGGCTTTGGTGTTATTTGTACGGGTTGATGATCCTCTTCTGTCCTTGAAGTCGTGCTTTATATAGAGGAAAAACCCTAGAGAAGTCAGCCACAAAGTCTAAACCAAGTTGGTTTAGGATTCCTAGTTCTTCTCAATTTCGGCAGAATGACCTCCGTTTGAAGATTACGTCATAACTTCCTCTAGAAAATAGATATTGAGATGATTCCAATTGATTTGGAAACTAGACTCCCGTAGCTTTCTATCCATATATGGCACGTTTTCTGATTCACTGTGAGCTGTCCTGGAGAGTCCGTTGAAGTTGGCAGACGTGCACAAGAATTCTCCCGATTTGATCCGGATTCTGCTGAATTTAAATCTTCTTCTCCATATTGGACTTGGTTTGGGCCTCTCCTTCATGGACTCGGCTTCGAGGAAAGATGGAATCCTGATTAAGACATGAATCCTGAGTAAACAAGGATTTCAAATACTTAGCACAATTTTAACACCAAATTCTTCAATTCCGAAATTACTATGTGTTTTAACACTCAAACCTACATATTTCTACTTTAAGCAATTATTCTACACTAAACACAAATATAAAGCTAAATCAACTAAATAAGAGTTAACAAAGGGAAAATAAAGGGTATAAACATATTAAGAACGTCACACTTTGTGCTCCTATCAAGCACCATGGGGAGCGCTTCACATCCATGGGTGCCCTCATTAACAAGGTCGGAAGCTATGAGCTGATTCTCAATGAGATGGATGAGAAGGCGAATGCCTCTAAGGGGACATACATGCCAGGGAGAAACAGGACGGTGGGGGCACTAAGCCTCCAAACCCCCACTTTTGATCCTTACTATCAGAGGCAGGAGGAAACTGAAGCCGCGCAGGATTATGATGATGTCGGAGCAATAGAACTGACTGGGAAACCATTGGCTCACAAACTAAAGAATCTTAAAATGACCCGCGAGCCAATCACCATCTAGTCTTTTGCATGGACCAAGCCCGAATACGAGTCATACATGTATGATGCGAAAAACGCCCATCTCGTATTTAATGACTTGATCAAGGCGAAGTACGTGCGCTTGGATCACAAGATCCCATCCAAGGAGGAGCTGAAGGACAAAAAGTACTGTACCTTCCACAACGTCTATAATCACGACACTAAAGATTGTGTCAAGCTCCGAGACCAACTGCAGACTTGGCTAAACTCTGGCGCCCTGAAACTGAAGACGTCGGGGAGCACAACCTTGTTGGTGGATGTGGACCCTTTTCCGCCTGTGGTCGGCATGGTCGAAGTGAATTGGGCTGACCAGCCAGAGGAGAACAACCGCCGCCTGGTGCAGAAGCCAGGCCAACGGAGAGTCACATTGGACCTTTCTGAACACCCGGAGGACGAAAACCCACGCCGGGCACCTAAGAGAGGCCGCAAGGAAGGAAGTGACGACGTATTTCGGCCATCTCACCAGTATACCTACAATGTCAACCTCGCACACGAGGTTTTAGACGACCTTATTGATGACGGACTCGTCACAGTGGCGAGGGCCTTACCCTACATCGAATATAAGGAAGGCCGCGTACACTGCAAGTTCCATGATAGCTGGGGATGTTTTGGCCACTATCCTCAGCGCGCGGAGCAGAGGTTTCTAGCGAACAAAGAGAAGGGGGAGTTGCAGGCGTGCCACCTCGCGGACGAGGAAAAGGTTGATGGTGATGTGAGATCTTGACTTCTGATCAGGCGAATGGGTTTCAGGTGCCACCTCAGACAAGGATTTGCGAGCACAAGCGATCGATACTCACGGCGGCGCGAGCAGAGCAACTATAGGGAGTTCAGAGAGAAGTCGGGGGGTAGAGTTCAGAGGGCTCTGAAGAAGAAACCTAGGCAGCGGCGCTTAGGGTTAGGGTTTCGAGGAGGTCGAAGGGCAACTGGTTTGCAGTTTGTATTGTGTTTTTGTGTTTGTTTTGAGAGTCGTGTTGCTTCAGCAGGGAAGCGAAGGCAGAGCTCCGGGGTGCGTTGGAGGTTCGACTAGGTCGAGGGTTTGTATACTTCTGTTGAGTAGTTGTTTGTTTTGTATTCAAAGTTGTCCCTTTCTGTAAGCCTTCGAGCCCTTTATATAGCAATCCGACTTGCGGCGGAAGAAAGATGATCATAGTTCAAGTCGAACTCTGAAACCCTAATAGCACAAGGGCACTGTTCCGCCCGCGCGAACCAACCATCCCGTGACACATGTTCAATTCGCACACTTCATTTCGCATAGGGCATTGCTTCCGCGCTGCCAACTATAGACTCCTATGCGAACTGGAATCAGGAATATCCTCATCCCGTGGGCTGTCACAGGATGTCATCTCGCGTGCTCCTGAAGTTCGCTTCCATTTCGTGGGCTATTGCAGCTCGCGAGCCTTAAAAGGGCTTTTTATATTAAATGGGCCACAAGGATTGGCCCGAAGCATATCAAAGACTTGTAAAAGTCTTCAACGTTTATTGTGGTACGCGCGGACTCCGCATGTTGCTTCCTCGCGAAGTCTCCTACGCGAGCCAGCTCGCCTTGCCTCGCCTACGCGGAGTGTTAAATAGTAATTCCGCGCGAAGTCATTCCTCGCGCGAGCTAAGTGTTCCACGCGAACTGCGTAGTCTACCTATTTCCATTCCGCGGGCGAGCTAAGTGAAGTCCAGTTCGCATGCAGTTCGTTCCGCGTGAAGTCTAACTCGGCTCGCGTGGTCTCACTGGCGGGCTATCACTTGTAAACTTAGAGAAACTTGGGCTCGCCGGTATAACATGGACCAAGAAATAATTAATATTTACATAGACATTTACTGTCCAGTAAAATATTAATTTTGGCGTAAACATTGCCCCCTAGTCTCGAAGTCATGAAATGTCGAGAATGACTAAAGAGGTTTATGTTCATGTTGCTCCAAAGCCAATAGTATTGGCTCGGGTCATACATAAAAGGAGTGTGAAGAAACAAGCTTGTGAATAGGCCGCGTAACCAACGCACTCACCTAGGCCTTGTAGCAAACTGCTGTATGGCTCACCTAGGCACCTCGAACTTGAACTTCAAATGCATTCGCCTGCTCCTAGCCCGCATTCGCCTGCTGAACTCAGAAGACAAAGTACATTGCACATATCGCGAGCGAATGTAGCTCGCATGGATGTATCTTAAGCAGAAGCATGTGACTTGAGTAGATTCCAAAAAATAGCCCTTCGCGAGCTCTTTGCAATGGCGAACCAACATGGAAAGACAATGTGGCCATGTACTTCGCTGCCCCCCAGTGCGAACCAGTGAGAGACAAACAAAAGTCGCGGCGAACGGCCGTATAAAGCTGAAAAATTTTAAGAGGCCATGCACTTCGCTGCCCCTCAGTACATACTTCGCTGCCACCCCAGTGCGAACCAATGAGAAGTAAACAAAGGAGTCGGCGAACGGCCGCATAAAGGTGGTGAACTAAGTTTGAAAATTTGGAGGCCACAGGAATTGGCCTAACTATTGACTAAGACACTTGAAGAAGGTCTAAAGTCTGAAATTTCTGGAACACGATCCTCCAATGTGCCCCCCAGTTTTGATGTCTGTTCGCCGAAGCTTCTTGAGAAGAATGAAGGACATCAAAACTTTAGCATGCCCCCTAGGGAAGGAGTTGCGGTACCGATGCCCCCCAGTGAGGAAAGCAGGCTACGAGGTCATGAAAACACATTGAAAATGCACATTGCAAATCCGCGCGTATCCTGACCTGTCTGCATTCAAACTGCCATAACTCTCTCTAGGAATGGCGAAATGACAAACCGTAAAATCCTCCGGAAAGTAGACATCCAGGGCTTTCTTTTGATATAAGGTGCGCTGGGTAATGCTTCCTGGATCATTCCAATGGAGTCCGCGAAGTTGACTGTCTGGTAGTGGCTGGTGCAACTTTTAGAATGGCAAACTAGTTGTATTGCCTCTCTGACTTGACTTCGCTGGCAGTAACTTGAAGGCATGTGGAATGCCTGTTGTTGTCAAGCCCCAAGGATAGGCTCCGACATAAAGTTCAAGCCTTCAGAGGCAAGAACGTTGTCTTGCATTTCAGCAAGACCAAGGATTTCTTTTTGGGTTTTTTGCTATTTGATTTTTTGGTATTTGCTTTTTCAATGCGAAAAAGGAAAGGAATTGAAAGAAGCTGAAGTAAAAACTGAAGGAAAGCTAGGAACAAAGAAAAGAGGGTATCATAGCTTGATTAGGTACCCTTCGTTAGGCCACGGGGGAGGCCACCGATGCTTCACTCCAAGTCTCGACGTCGTCATGGTTCCAAAATGAGACTGTCGCTGTTGAGAATTTCCAAGTGTTGAGCAGGGCTTCGCATCAACAAATTAAAAATTTGAGCAAGGTAGTTCGTAGGGTACGTCTCGCTGCCCCCACGCATCCTTGTCTTTTGGCAGAGCAAGATCTTCAACTGCATTCTCGTGGATCGTATGATATTGAGACCTGCCTTGTTGCCAACTATCAGGTCATAATGCATGGTCTTATCAGGAAAAGCCATGCATTGGTCAAGGAAGAGAACCACTTGCTGCTCTCTTTTCACCATATCAAGAGTGTCACTGGGATTGAACTCTTGTGGAGTATGACTATGCGACAGACGTACCAACATATAGTCTTCGTCGTATTCATCATAAGTTGGCTCTGTGTCACATGCAGAACCAACAAAGGTCGGTGGCTCGACCTTCTTTGCAACTATAGGCATATATGGGACATGTACGTACTTCGCCCATAAACCAAAGTCCCCTTTAGGCCTCTGAACTTGCATGCAGAGACTCCAAGTATGTTGCAATGTGAAACCACGGATTGGCCTAGGGATACCGCCACGCCATATATAGTTAAGCTTAATATGACCATGGTTTGGCGAAGCAGACTGAGTCATCTCACTGGTGAACATAAGATTGGCGAGACGAATCATTAGGAGAAGCGGACTTCGCCAGCCTTGACGCCCCGCGTGTACAGGCTGAAGAGGCTCTGATCCAGCTTCATTTCGCTTATCATGACGTGATAAAGAAGGCAGGCGAGCTCCGCCTTGCCCCCCATGCGGCTGACCTGTGTCCACATATACATCTCGCATAGGAAAGCTGGCTCCTGGGTCACCTTGCATGCGAACTTGCGGTTCGCCATCAGTGTTTGACCCGCTCTCTTTTTCTAAGGTAGATTGTTCTGTCCTACCTTCAAACTTATCTTCCTAGGGAACAACATGGAAACCATGCTGGCGAACCAAAGTGGAAACCATGACCTGGCAAAGCCGTTAGTCGCCAGACTGCAGCCCGATCACCCTTCAAGGAAAGATAAGGCCAAAGCTATCATGCGGGACGATGCACCGTCCCCTGCTGAAAACTACCAACCCGTGAGCCCCAGGACTCGCGAAGAGCTGGAACAGAGGACCAAACGCCTCGAAACCTTCATCCAATCACACTGGACGGATGAAGTACCTTCGTCTCCAGCCTCAAGCGAGATGGACCTATCTGACTCCGGTAGCGGGTATCAGGAAAACGAGGCTTCAAGCCCTCGTCAAGGTATCTTGACCGACCCCTACATTCCCCCGACATGCGAATCAGTGATCAAGGAGGGGATATGGTACACGCAGCGAGGGGGCAGGCCAGTTACCATTACCAGATCCAGGAAGCGGAAGCTACATAAGAAGTATGGCAGCATCCTCCTTGCCTTGCGAGCTGTCGATGATGCCGTCATACGACCCTCGCAGCTCGCACAGACACCTGAGCGGATGTGGAGAGAAGCAGAAGGCCTACGTTCAATACTCCAAATGTCACTCCCCGGTTCTTAAGTTATTTTACGGTTATTTACTTTGGTAATATTTTGGTCTTTTACCGTTTTAAGTAACCGTTTACTATTTAAGACTCCAAAGTTGACTTTTTCTTCCGTATGGAATTTGGGAAAACTTTCTTCATGAAAGTCGTAGAGGATGTTATTACAAGTTCGTAGACATGCTATGCGTTAAAATCAGAGTTAGCATGGAAAAGTTATCAATTAAAAATGTAAGTTTTATTAGGGTATTATTTTGGGGTCTTAAATTTTGGAGTTGGGTTATGTTTATTTAGTTGGACCGGGCCATTGTTTTGGTCAAAGCCCAATTCTCTCTCTCTCTCTCTCTCTCTCTCTCTCTCTCTCTCTCTCTCTCTCTCTCTCTCTTTCTCCCCGCAGCTCTCTCGATTCCTTCTCCCGCTGCCGAAACTTTCCGGCCACCGTCCGGCCGCCCCAAACTACCGCGCCTGTCCCGTTTGACTCACCATCCTCTCCTCTTCATTTCTGGGTAGGTGGCCGAGCCCCTAGCGCCGCCAAGAAGCCGCAGCCGAACCCGGAAGTTCCGACTGCCCGGAACTTCCCGTCGCCGGAACTCTCTCCTCCGGCTACCATAGCCGGAGCAGCTAGGCTCAAAAGGAAGCCCTCCTCCCGTATGTTCATCCCTCCAAAGGATTCGCTCCCTCTTGAGCTAGGTAAGGAGAAATTGGTAAAGGAAATTCTAGGGCTTATTAGGTGTTTTCATTCGATTGACATAGTTAGGCTTGGAATTCATGTTTGTGCTAGTTAGGAAAGTTGTAGAGGAGATTGAGAGGAAGATGCTGTTAAATTTTGGTAGCTATTGGAGGTCGCCGGAGCCGGCCGCCGGCCGCCGCTGTTTTGGGAAATTTTGTAGTTTTTGATGTGGAATATTAAGGGGATGTTTATGGTGTGAGTTTTGGAATTTTTGGAGGAATTTTGGATAGGTTTGGGATTTTTCGAAGTTTGGTATTTTAGCCGTTAATTTGGATAGAATCCGGCTGTTTGTGGTGAAGTTTGGAGGATATCAATTTTAAGATTTGCAAAGTTGGGCAAGAATGAGAGTAGATAAGGCCACATTTAATTTTGCCTATTTTTTTATAAGCGTTGGTATATAGTTGAGGATTTAATTATGTTCTTGGATCAGGACGTGAGGAAGCTCGAGCAGAAGAGGCTTCGGACCGACTTCAGGCTTAGGCTTAATTTGTGAGTGGACTTTTGATTTAAATAATATGCATGCAATTGTTTATTTGGTTGGACCATTTGACGTCATTTTTATTTGACCTTTTTACTCATTGTGGTGAGTTACCGAAAATGAGATTTTCGGTAAATTATAATATATTTATGAGGAGAGTATGTATATAAATGCTAGCTAGCGATATGTGTCTATCCACCTTAATGACATAGTATATAACTGCATTATGGTGTGACGTGAGCGTTGGACGCAAGCGTAGTAGCCCTATATGAGTGTTTAATTCATATAGGGGGTATGAGCACATATTTATACACCCGTCTGTCCACCTTAATGGCGTAGTGTATAACCGCATTAAGGCGTGACGTGAGCGTTGGATGTGAGCGTAGTAGCCCTATATAGATTATTATTAATTTATATATGGAGTATGGGCGAGTGTAAATACATACATATTTTGATATATATAGTTTTGAGCTGAAGAGGCTCGATATTTATGAGATAAGAGATTTATCATGTGAGACATGCAATCGTTTTCTTTGAATTAAAAGTGGGAAAGCATAAATGAAAATTATTTCCTTTATTTATTTTTGTCCACTCACTCTAATTATTACGAATGTTTTTTCCTCTGGGCTCTTCGTTTTTAAAAATGCCCAGTCTGCAGAGTTTGGGTTAATATGAGTAGGAGACGACGAGGCATAGTTACTCATTTCTCAGCCACATTTCACCAGTACATTACCTGTTTAACCTACTAGGGTATTTTCCTGCTCCTCTAGTGTATAGTAGCTCTGAATACACTTTGGGGTTTATCGTATAATTTTTCTGGTGGTGTGCTAAGACTTATGTTGTATTTTAGAATATACGAAGTTTGTAATTATATTCTCACTTTCGTATAATTGTGGGTTGATTTGGAGGATGCTCAATAATATTTAGGAAAGTAACACTTTAGTTTTCTAGATTAGGGTTGTCCATTTTCAATGGAGGTTTGCATATCGGTAAATTTTCCTTAGAGGTGGTCCCCGCAGGACTTACCTCGGGTTTCAGGGTGAAATTCAGGGTGGGTCCTGACACCAAAGGTCACCTGTAATGCCTCCAACGGTGTGTGCACAGGTAGCAGATGATCCTGCTCCAAAGGCAAACGTCTTATGTCGCCTCGACGTACCACCAAGACAGGATTCACAGCCTTCCGGGCGCAGACCCTCACCGGACCTTGACCGAAGAAGGGAACCGCTTCCTCAACCAAGGCGTCGGCAATCGCCGGAGGTTGAACGAAGAAGGGAACCACCACGACCACATCAGCCCCGGCCACAAACTAACCTGGAGCCGGAGGCCAAGAAGGAGCCTCGAATCTCAGCCTTTCCTCCGTTGAGGGAAAATGACAATGCCAAGGTTCCTCTAGCTGCGGATAAGCAACCAGCTGAGGACAAACAGCCCTCGACCAAACTCGTGTGGTGACCACGGCGGACGAAGACTGACGCATCACCAGGTGCCGAAAGTACTACCTCCAGCCCTAACTTCGCGGAGTTGATGGCCCAGCGTTTCCTAGAGAATTCGCTGAACGACGAGGCTCATTCCGAGCCTTGCATTGACTTAGAAAAAGACCAAACAGAAGAGCAGGGGGAATCATTCACCTGCAATATGCTTGAAGTCTCTGCATGGCCTGAGGACGAAGAGGTCAACCCAGCGGAGAGCGCATTCGCTGTGCTCAAATGAGAGTACGGGGTCATTGACACTCCACTAATCCCAGTTCGCGAACAATTCTCTTTCCAGGTTGGGATGGTGTTCTTCATATCAAAGAGATATGCTCTGCCGCCAAACACAACCTGTAGCGCAGAAGATATTCCAGTCAGCAGTGCGAGCGTCAACGACATACCCCTGCCTTGCAGCAGCGAAATGGGTCCAGCACCGGCACCAAGCATAAGCAGACACTGACCTTTTCAACACCAACCTTAGACATGGCCTCTCACATGCGGCCATTGTACATCACAGCCGAAGTCGAAGGGAAGATGATCAACCAAATCATGGTCGACACTGGTGCCGCAGTCAACGTCGTTACAACCCGCACCATTGTCCTCCTGGACATCCCGCGCTCGTTGATCCAAACCACGTCCTAGACAGTCAAGAACTTCACCGGGCAGGTGTGCAAGACCCTTGGCCTTTTGTTTCTACAAGTCAAAGTAGGACCGGCGTCGCAGGTTTACACTTTCTTCGTGGCCGAATGCTCCTCCTCTTACAGCATGATTCTCGGCCGCGATTGGATCCACAGAAGTTTTTGCGTGCCTTCTGTTTACACCCAAATTAATATTTTGCTGGACAGTAAATGTCTAAGTGAATATTAATTAAATTCTTGATCCATGGCACACCGGCAAGCCCAAATAATTAGATTCACAAGCGATGGCCCGCCATCGAGAGCATGCGAGCTGGATAGCAGAGTTCGCATGTGAAAAGGCCTTCACATATAAGGACTGAAATTATCAGGCGTGCTGAGGAGTTCGCATGTATCAAAACAGTGACATGAGTTGCATGCGAGCTCGATGCATGAGTAGATGTGCTACGCGAGGTGATATTTTGGTCCAAGACTCGCAATAAGTTTTGGATAGCATTTGGGTCATTCCCTGTGGCCCGTTTTAATGTAAAGCCCGTTCAAAGTCGCGGGCTTCGGAGGCGCACGGGGTAGTGTGTGATAAGGATTGTAGCACCTCGCGAGATAAGGATGTCCGTGGTTGAGTTCGCCTATGAGTCTACAGTTGGATAGCGCGATGGATAGTGCTTCCTCAGAAGAGGCTGGCGAGTCCTTGTGTGAGAGACTCCTCTCATATTGGGCGGAACGCGAAGCCTACAACATGGTTGCGACTATGGAATACGTAGACGAAATAGGGGATTATACCGATACCAAAGAGGAAGTTATTCAGTTAGCTCCCGCTGCCTTGGACGATAAGCCACCTCAAGTGCGCGACCTCATTTCGCAAGTCGACGTCGGAACTGCAGAGAAGCCCCTGCTCATTTCCATTAGTGCTAAGCTGGCGGCAGATGAACGGGAAGCTCTTCTAACCCTCCTACGCGAATATAGGGATTGCTTCGACGAGAAGTACAAAGACATGCCTGGTTTGTCTCCAAACTTAGTTTGTCACCAGCTGCCCACTTAACCTGATCGACGTCCAGTCCGCCAGGATGGTCGATTCATGCTAACTGAGACCCAGATCTTAGTTAAGGAAGAAATTAAAAACATGCATCGATCAAGTATCATTCGCGTGGCCAACTACAACGAATGGCTATCCAATGTAGTTCCCGTCCGCAAGAAGAACGACAAAATGCGCGTCTGTGTTGACTACCGGGACCTCAACAACGCAACGCCCAAGGATATATAACAGATGCTTGTCGCCGACCTCCTCATTGATGCAGCTGCGGCGCATGAAGTGCTATTCTTTATGGACGGAACCGCAGGATACCACCAGATTCCTGTTGCTGAAGACGATCGTGACAAGACCGCCTTCCGCTGCCCAGGGTTTGCAAGTGCGTTTGAATATATTGTCATGCCTTTCGGGCTCAAGAACACGGGGGCAACGTATCAACGCGTCATGAATCTTATCTTTCACGATATCTTGGGGAAGCTGATTGAAGTTTTATATCGATGACGTGGTGGTTAAAACCAAAACGCGGGCGACACACGTTGAAGACCTCCGACAAGTTTTCACGCGGATGCGACGACATAACCTGAAGATGAACCCTGCCAAATGCGTGTTCTTCGCAGAGGCAGGCGACTTCCTAGGATTTCTGGTCCACCAAAGGGGTATCGAGATCCCCAAAGACAAGGCACAGGCGGTAATAACTGCCTCACTTCCTACAACTAAGAAAGAGCTCCAACAATTGATCGGGCGAATCAACTTCCTCCGTCGTTTCATTTCAAACGCGGCAGGGAAGGTTCAGCCCTTTTCACCTTTGCTCAAGCTCCAAGGAGCAACCGAGTTCGTATGGGAGCCACAACACCAAGAAGCCTTCAATCGTATTAAGGACTACCTTACGAACCCTCCTCTTTTGGTTCCACCTCGCCTAGGCATTCCGCTTAAGCTCTACTTCGCCGTTGCCGATCTGTCCATTGTCGGACTCTTGGCCCAAGACGATGAGAATGGAGTGGAACACGCCGTTTATTACCTTAGCAGGGTGTTAACCGATTGCGAGACGCGCTACTCTCCAATGGAGAAGTTGTGTCTCGCCCTATTCTTTGTAGGTTGCAAGCTCCGCCACTACATGTTAGCCTTTACCACGGTGGGGATCGGTCAGTCTGATCTCGTCAAATACATGCTTTCCCGCCCTATACTACGGGTATGCATAGGCAAATGGATATTGGCTTTGTCTGAATTCTCCCTACAATATGTTCCGCAAAAAGTAGTAAAAGGACAGGCCATAGCGGACTTTCTCGCTCATCACCCACCAACCGAACTAACAGCGTTCCGCGAGTTGGAGTTCGCCGTTGTTTCACTCACCCCATGGACTCTTTACTTTGATGGATCGCGTACTGAACTCGCTGAAGGTGCCAGGACCGCCATCGAAAACCCTGCAGGAGACCGGTTTACTTATTCCTTCCAGCTGGATTTTAAATGTACAAATAATCAGGCGGAATACTAAGCGCTCATCATCGGACTGGAAATTTTGCTGGACTTAGGGGTCCGCGAGATTCAAGTCTTCGGCGACTCCTTATTGGTCGTCAACCAGTTGGTGGCGAAGTTTAAATCCTTGAGTTTGTCTATCGAGCCTTATTTGCGCAAAGCGTTTGACGTATTGGACCGGTTCGATGACGTTCACATCGAGCACATTCCGCGCGAGTTCAACTTCACGGCGAATGAGCTCGCCCAGATTGCCTCCGACCGTAGCTTGCGAGACGGAGTGCGCGAACGACTACTCAAGGTCGAACGACGCACTCTTCCTTCTTTTATTGCTAGGGGGCAATATAAGGCGGACTCTCTTGACGTCGATGCCTTAGACCCTATCGACGAGGACTGGCGGCTACCATTCATCGCCTACCTCAAGAACCCTCATGACGCCACTCATTTGCGGCAAATGAGGTTTCTCGCCCTCAACTTCGTGCTCTGCGGTGAGCTTCGTCGACGAGGCGAAGACGGTAATGACTTCTGCTATGTGTATGGCAACGAGGCTAAGCGGCTTATGCGTGAGGTTTATTGCGGGGTTTGTGGTTCGCACCAGGCAGGGCCCAAAATGCGGTGGTTAATCTGTCGCCACAGCTATTACTGGCCTAGCATTCTCAGGGACTGTATCACTTTCGGCAAAGGTTGTTAGGATTGCCAGGCTCACGGACCAGTGCAACACATCCCCAACATTCCGTTGCAGCCGATTATTGAACCATGGCCAGGTCAAGGATGGGCGATAGACTTCGTCGGCCTTATTCACCCCCATTCCTCCGAGCAGCACAAGTTCATTATCGTGGCCACCGATTTGTTTACCAAGTGGGTTGAAGCCGAACCACTCAAAGTCGCCTCGCCGACCTCGGTCCGCAACTTTATCTTCTGCAACATTATCTCCCGCTTTGGTCTTCCGGAGTGCATCATGACGGACCGGGGGGCAGCTTTCATGGCCGATTTTGTGGTCACGTTCCTCACCGGCTATGGTATCAAGCTCCTGCATTCGTCCCCCTATTATGCACAGTCCAATGGTCAGGCGGTGAGTTCGCACATATCAAAACAGTGATTGACTCCGCCTGCGCTACTGCTTTCGCGCTATCCAACTGTAGACTCATACGCGAACTCAACCACGGTCATCCTTATCTCGCGAGGTGCTACAGTCCTTGTCACACACCGCCTCGCGCGCCTCCGAAGCTCGCGACTTTGAACGGGCTTTACATTAAAACGGGCCATAGGTATTGACCCAAATGCTATCCAAAACTTATTGCGAGTCTTGGACCAAAATATCACCTCGCGTAGCACATCTACTCATGCATCCAGCTCGCATGCAACTCATGTCACTGTTTTGATATGTGCGAACTCCTCAGCTCGCCTGATAAATTCAGTCCTTATATGTGAAGGCCTTTTCACATGCGAGCTCTGCCATCCAGCTCGCATGATCTCGCTAGCGGGCCATCACTTGTGAATCCAATTATTTTGGGCTCGCCGGTGTGACGTGGACTATGAATTTAATTAATATTCACCTAGACATTTACTGTCCAGTAAAATATTAATTTTGGTGTAAACAAATCCTACCTACGATTATGGGCTTAGCCATGTACAATAACCTACTACAGAAAGTATGTTCCATCAGTTTCACCCACAACCCTAGTAGTAGCAGCCGTCTTTAGGGCAAGTGGCAAACCAATGATTCTGACCCAAATCCAGATGAAATCCAGTGGCATCATAATCGTTGAGCAGTAGCATGGCACGTTGGAAGGTCCAAGGTTGGACTTTGTGAACGCGTTGAAGATCACGTTCGTAAAAATATAACGATCTCCACGAGCGGCAACCTCCACAAGAACAAAGTTTCTCCACATCGACCTCACAACGTACACTTCAAAAATAATAAAAGGCTACAGGTTGAGCCGTGTTCATCTTACCAATCAAGAACAAACGAGGGGCCAAAAAACCTTTGTCCGGGCAACGCAAATCACCTAGATCAACTGGTTCATTACAATGGTCAAGAGAAAGTTTTGAAGTAGGAGTCATGGCAGTGACTAAGGTAGAGGCAACGACAGCGGCGCAATTTTTTTATTTTTTTTTACTCCAAAACCCTAATCGTATAAAAGTTGTGAGGGAAAGGGGAGGAGAGAGTCACAATATATTCTGTTATTTCCGTTCTTGTATTTCCACTTATTAATAGAAAGTTAAAACATAACAAGTAATAAATAACAATTTATATAATACATTTTTCATGTTTTGTTACTTTTTCAAATGTGGGATCATCACTCTCCATCAGTCCATATGCGTAACCGGATAATAAACCAATTTGTAAACCGGAAATAGAACATCTTTAGGTTCATCACAATGTGATTGGAGAGAGATCTAGCTATTACGATTTCATTGGCTGGAGAAGGACTAATCACACCTGGCTTCCCAGAAAGTACGCGCATACATATTTGTATTGTTCGTTCGGAGATTCCACTATACCCTTTTATTCGGAAAAGCAACTCTAGCCTACATTCTTTGTTTAACAACGACAAATGTGGTGCATGTATGACTCAGAAATAATTGATATTTGTTTACGCCTAAATTAATATTTTACTGGACAGTAAATGTCTATGTAAATATTAATTATTTTTTGGTCCATGTTATACCGGCGAGCCCAAGTTTCTCTAAGTTTACAAGTGATAGCCCGTCAGTGAGACCACGCGAGCTGAGTTACAGAGTTCGCGTGCGAACTGGACTTCGCACAGCTCGCATGCGGAACGAACTTCATGCGGAATGGACTTCACGCGAACTACATAGTTCGCGCACGGATTTACTATTTGCAAGTCCGCAAGGCGAGATTGACTCTCCGCGTAGGCGAGGCGAGGCGAGCTGGCAAACTGGCTCACGTAGGAGACTTCGCGAGGAAGCAACATGCGGAGTCTGCGCGCACCACAATAATCGTTGAAGACTTTTACAAGTCTTTGATATGTTTCGGGCCAATCCATGTGGCCCATTTAATATAAAAAGCCCTTTTAAGGCTCGCGAGCTGCAATAGCCCGCGAAATGGAAGCGAGCTTCAGGAGCACGCGAGATAGCATCCTGTGACAGCCCGCGGGATGAGGATATTCCTAATTCCAGTTCGCATAGGAGTTTACAGTTGGCAGTGCAGAAGCAATGCCCTATGCGGAATGAAGTGTGCGAACTGGACATGTGTCACAAGATGGTTGGTTCGCATGGACGGAGCAGTGCCCTTGTGCTATGAGGGTTTCAGAGTCCGACTTGGATTCTAATTACTTTTCTTCTGCCGCAAGTCGAACTAATATATAAAGGGGCTCGAACCCTAACAGAAAGCTCCCTCTCAAACAAATACAAAAACACAATACAAACTGAAACCCAGTTACCCTTCGAGCTACTCGAAAACCCTAACCCTAAGCGCCGTCGCCGCCTAGGTTTTTCTTCAGAGCCCTCCGAACTCTACCCCGATTCCTCTCTTACCTCCCTATTGTTGCTCTGCTCGCGTCCTCTGTGAGTATCGATCATCTTGTGCTCGTAAATTCCTCCTCTGAGGTGGCACCTGGAAACCCCTTCCGCCTGATCAAGAAGTCAAGCGCACACAATCAACTCTTTCCTCTTCCGCGAGGTGGCACGCCCGCAGCACTCCCTCTTCTTTGCTCGTTATTTACCTCTGCTCCGCGCGCTGAGGATCGTGGCCAAAACATTGGCACACCCAGTGGGACAGGGAGTACAAGTGATCACCATAGGGAAACCAGAGGAAGCGCCGTACCGAAAGCCTCAGCTTTCTTGTCTCAAGCACAGATCACTACGGTATAAGCCCCATAACAGCGCGGCTTGCCGATCCCTCACTCAAGAACAGGTCCTTGCTTAGTTTGGTGATCCAGACTTCAGCGAGACCGCCATGGTAGGCTCTCAGCCGACCCAAGATACAGACTCTGCTCCCTCTATGGAGCAAGTCTTCCAGATGTTCGCACAACTCACGGGGCAGATCCAGGGTTTGACGACCCAGAGCTCCGCCACTCAACAAAGCATCACCGACCTTGCTGGGAAGGTTGACGGCCTTGCTGAACAGGCCAAAAGGGACAAGACCCTTTGGGAAGAAGACCAGCACAACCTTACCATACTCACTGAAGACTTCAACCAGTTTGCCGGCGAAGTAAGGGAAGACAAGGGCTTGGTCGAAGGTAGCCTCCAACGGATCCAGACGGATCTGGACCAGAACACGGAGACTGTGAAGCAGAACGCGGAAACCGTGAAGCACCATGCAGAGATCCTGTCGCTCACTCGCGCGATAGTAGAGGAACAAACTCGCCGCTTGGACGACCACGATACCAAGCTGCATGACCAGCATAATACTTCCTTCTTTGGAAGCAAAAACAGTCTAGAGAAGCTAGACGAGTTCAAGGACAAACAGGACCGGCTGAACTTGCAGGTCCTCGAAGTTGAAGACTGGATGAGGGCACGGGCACCGAAGAACCCTGCTCTAAACCTTACTGGCCCAAGCGCGAATGAAGGAACTTCCAAATACATCCCTCCTAACGAGCACGTGAAGGGAAACCCTAAAGTCGGGACTCCGAAGGCCCCGCAGTTCGCGCCAGGGGCAGGAACTTCAAAGAGTCCGCCCCCACATGGCTCATTCGCTCCTTCCAGGGGATTAAATACTTCTATATGCCATGGAGTCGGTACACAAGATGATCCGCTCCTAGCCTACTCCAGCCTTATTCCCAAGAATGGTGGACAAGCCGCCAACTTCTCTGCATGGCCAAACCATGAAGATGGAGCGAAGCCTACACTTGTGACAACAGCCGACTGGCGCCAGCTCATCTCCTCCATCGTCAAGGAGCAAACCGGAAACGGTGATGCTAACTTGCATTATCGCGACCCCTACCCTGATAATGTGGCGCAGTACCCTTTCCCGCATGGGATCAAGAACGTTGTGTTCACTACCTACTCTGGAGAAACAAGGGAAGACGCAGCAACCCATATGGCCCGCTTCAAAGTCTAGTGCGGCCAGTATGGGAACAATGATATCCTCAAGCTCAAGCTCAAGCTCTTTGGGACTTCTCTGTCCGGAGCTGCCTTCAGTTGGTACTCCAGGTTGAAGCCAGGATCCATTGCGGACTGGCCTACCATGGAGAAACTGTTCTGGGAAACATACGGTACCATTGAGCCAGAGGTCGGCCTTGACTCCCTCACCCAAATGAGCCAGCAGAGCATGGAGTCTGGGGTCTCTTTCCTTCAACGGTTCAAGATCCAACAGGCCAAGTGCGACTTTCTCCTGCCCGAGCAGGAAGCCATTAAGTTGGCTGTTCGTGGCCTCGAGCATCAACAGCGGTTGAAGCACCATGGGGAACGCTTCACGTCTATGGGCGACCTGATCAACAAGGTCGGCAGTTACGAGCTGATCCTCAACGAAATGGACGAGAAAGCGAATGCCTCCATAGGGACATACGTACCGGGGAGAAACAGGATAGTAGGGGCACTCAACCTCCAATCCTCCACGTTCGACCCCTACTACCAAAGGCAAGAGGAGAGTGAGGCCGCCCAGGGATATGTCGACGACGTCGGAGCAGTTGAACTGACCGGGAAGCCTTTGGCTCACAAACGGAAGAATCTCAAGATGACTCGTGAGCCAATCACCATTCAGTCTTTTGCATGGACCAAGCCCGAATACGAGTCTTACACGTATGACGTGAAAAACACCCATCTTGTCTTCAATGACTTGATCGAGGCGAAGTGCGTAGGTTTGGACCACAAGATCCCACCAAAGGAGGGGCTAAAGGACAAGAAATATTGCAGTTTCCACAACGTCTACAATCATGACACCAAAGACTGTGTCAAGCTCCGCGACCAGGTGCAAACTTGGTTAAACTCTGGCGCGTTGAAAATGAAGACGTCGGAGAGCACAGCCTCTTTGGTGGATGTGGATCCTTTCCCCGCCGTGGTTGGTATGATCGAAGTAAACTGGAACGACCATCCAGAGGAGAACAGCCGCCGCCGCGCACCAAAGCCAGGCCAGCGGAGACTCACCTTGGACCTGACCGAACACCCAGAGCATGATAATCAGCGCCGAGCACTTAAGCGAGACCGAGAGGATGGTAATGATGACACACGTCAGCCATCTCACCGATACACTTACAACGTCAACCTCGCGCACGAGGGTTTAGACGATCTTATTGACGGCGGACTCGTCACTGTATCAAGGGCCTTACCCTATGTCGAATACAAGGAAGGCCGAGTCCATTGCAAGTTCCATGACAGTTGAGGACACAGAACTCGCGATTGTTACCAGCTCCGCGAGCAAGTCCAAGACTGGCTAGACCTCAAGTATATTCGCTTTGAGGACAAAGGTGGCTTCATGATCACAGTTGCTGACATCGCCTGGCTACGCATCGGCCAGCGCGCGATAACTTTGGACCTATCTCCAAACGCGGGCCAACGCGAACTGCCAGGTCGAGATCGTAAGAGGCCGGCGAATGACTACACCGTTCTGGCGAACCAAAATGGGAACCACTACCCAGCAAGGGAGTTAGCCGCCAGACTACATCCCGATCGCCTTTCAAGAAAGGATAAAGGCAAAGCTACCATGCGGGACGATACACCGTCTCCAGCTGACAACTATCAACCCATGAGTCCCAGGACTCGCGAAGAGCTGGAACAGAGGATCAAGCGCCTCGAAACCTTCATCCAATCACACTAGACTAAAGATATACCTTCGTCTCCAGCTTCAAGCGAGATGGACATATCCGACTCCGGCAGCGAACGCCAAGACAGCGAGGCTTCAAGCCCTCGGCGAGGTATCTTGACCGACCCCTACATTCCCCCGACATCCAAATCAGCGATCAAGGAAGGGATTTGGTACACGCAGCAAAGGGGAAAGCCGATCACCATCAGCAGATCCAAGAAGCGAAAGCTACAGAAGAAGTATGGCAGCATCCTGCGTGCCTTGCGAGCGGCCAATGATGGCATCATCCGACCCTCGCAGCTCGCGCAGACACCCGAAAGGATGTGGAGAGAAGCTGAAGGCTTGCGCGCTCTACTCCAAAGACCACCTGTCACGCCTCCACGTGTCTGTGCGCAGGTAGCAGACGACCCCGCTCCAAAGGCGAATGTCTTCTGTCGCCTCACCGTACCACCAAGACAGGATCCGCGCCCCGTTAGGCACAGATCATCTCCGGAGCCAGAAAGGAGAAGGGAGCCACAGTCTTCCCTGCACAAGCCTTCATCAGAACCTGAAAGAAGAAGGGAATTGTTACCTCCACCAAGGTGCCGGCAGTCGCCGGAAGCCGAACGACATGGCCACCGATTCCTTTACCAAGTGGGTTGAAGCCGAGCCACTCAAGGTCGCTTCCGCGACCTCGGTCCGCAACTTTATTTTCTGCAACATTATCTCCCGCTTTGGTATTCCAGAATGCATCGTGACGGACCGGGGGGCAGCTTTCATGGCGGATTCCGTAGTCACATTCCTCACCGGCTATGGTATCAAACTCCTGCATTCGACCCCCTATTATGCCCAGTCCAATGGTCAGGCGGAGGCGAGCAACAAAGTTATCCTCGGCATCTTGCGAAGGATGCTAGAGTTGAACCCCCGCGTTTGGCATCTAGAGCTTTACCATACTTTGTGGGCCTACCGTACATCCAAGCGCGGTCCGACAGATACCACCCCATATGCTCTCATGTATGGCCATGACGCCGTCCTCCCCTTTGAGGTTCACGTCGCCTCGCTTCGTGTCCAGGAGCAGCACCAGTTGCTTGGTGACGATTACGTCCAGGCAATGTGGCAAGAGCTTGAAGACCTTGACGAACATCGCATCACTGCTTTCAACAATCTCATCCTTGAGAAGCAGCGTGTCACGGTCGTATGATAAAGTCACTCGAGGTCGGAGTTATGCCGAAGGCCAAACGGTATGGCATGATGTGCTCCCACTTGGGGAGAAAACCGAAGGCCGCGGGAAATGGTCCGCGCGGTGGGAGGGACCCTTTATTATTCATCGCATATTGCCTAAGGGGGCATACCATTTGCGCGACCTTGACGGTACACTCCATCCCAATCCTATTAATGGTTGTTTCTTAAAGCGCCACATCGCTAGTGTTTGGGAGCGCGCAGATCCTCCTCCTCCTTCTGATCCCGCGACCCCTGTCATTAGTGTCACGCGCTTACGCTCCATCACCTCACACTAGGGGGCAACCCCAGGGAGAAGCGTGCAATTAGTTTTTCTTTGTAAATGTGTGTGGTCTAACTAATAGACCAGTACAAGATTGGGGCCTATTCCAGAGGCCCTAAATAAAAATATTTAATTCAAGTGTTTCTTAGTCATCATCTAGGCCAACCCCTGTGGCCTCCTCCAAATTTTCA
Organism: Fragaria iinumae; assembly: GCA_009720345.1. NCBI lineage: Eukaryota > Viridiplantae > Streptophyta > Magnoliopsida > Rosales > Rosaceae > Fragaria > Fragaria iinumae. The sequence goes on along the minus strand of CM019117.1, from coordinate 13,396,832 downwards.
AATTTGGTTCGCCAGCTTTATGCGGCCGTTCGCCGACTCTTTTTTTTGCTTCTCATTGGTTTGCACTGGGGGGCAGCGAAGAATATACTGGGGGGCAACGAAGTGCATGGCCTCTTAAAGTTTTTCAGCTTTATACGGTCGTTCGCCGACTCTATTTGTTTGTCTCTCACTGGTTCGCACTGGGGGGGCAGTGAAGTACATAGCCATTGTCATTCCATGTTGGTCCGCCATCGCCAAGAGCTGGCGAAGGGCTATTTTTTGGAATCTACTCAAGTCACATGCATCTGCTCAAGATACATCCATGCGAGCTACATTCGCTCGCGATATGTGCAATGTTCTATGTCTTCTGAGTTGAGCAGGCGAATGCAAGCAAAAAGCAGGCGAATGCAAGCAAAAAGCAAGCGAATGCAGGCAAAGAGCAGGCGAATGCAGAAGTAGGGCAGGCGAATGCATTTGAAGTCCAAATCCAAGGTGCCTAGGCGAGCCATACAGCAGTTCGCTCAAATGCCTTACTGGGTGCTTGAGTTTCAAGGCCTATTCACAGGCTTGTCTACTCACACTCATTTTGTATGACCCGACGCATATCGCAGCATGAACATAAACCTCTTCCGTCATTCTCGACATTTCATGACTTCGAGGCTGGGGGGCAATGTTTACGCCTAAATTAATATTTTACTAGACAGTAAATGTCTATGTAAATATTAATTATTTCTTGGTCCATGTTATACCGGCGAGCCCAAGTTTCTCTAAGTTTACAAGTGATAGCCCGCCAGTGAGACCACGCGAGCTGAGTTACAGATTTCGCGTGCGAACTGGACTTCGCACAGCTCGCATGCGGAACGAACTTCATGCGGAATGGACTTCACGCGAACTACATAGTTCGCGCGCGGATTTACTATTTGCCAGTCCGCAAGGCAAGATTGACTCTCCGCGTAGGCGAGGCGAGGCGAGCTGGCAAACTGGCTCGCGTAGGAGACTTCGTGAGGAAGCAACATGCGGAGTCCGCGCGCACCTCAATAATCGTTGAAGACTTTTACAAGTCTTTGATATGCTTCGGGTCAATCCATGTGGCCCATTTAATATAAAAAGCCCTTTTAAGGCTCGCGAGCTGCAATAGCCCGCGAAATGGAAGCGAGCTTCAGGAGCACGCGAGATAGAATCCTGTGACAGCCCGCGGGATGAGGATATTCCTAATTCCAGTTCGCATAGGAGTTTACAGTTGGCAGCGCGGAAGCAATGCCCTATGCGGAATGAAGTGTGCGAAATGGACATGTGTCACAAGATGGTTGGTTCGCATGGACGGAGCAGTGCCCTTGTGCTATGAGGGTTTCAGAGTCCGACTTGGATTCTAATTACTTTTCTTCTGCCGCAAGTCGAACTACTATATAAAGGGGCTCGAACCCTAACAGAAAGCTCTCTCTCAAACAAATACAAAAACACAATACAAACTGAAACCCAGTTACCCTTCGAGCTACTCGAAAACCCTAACCCTAAGCGCCGCCGCCGCCTAGGTTTTTCTTCAGAGCCCTCCGAACTCTACCCCGATTCCTCTCTTACCTCCCTATTGTTGCTCTGCTCGCGTCCTCCGTGAGTATCGATCGCCTTGTGCTCGTAAATTCCTCCTCTGAGGTGGCACCTGGAAACCCCTTCCGCCTGATCAAGAAGTCAAGCGCACACAATCAACTCTTTCCTCTTCCGCGAGGTGGCACGCCCGCAGCACTTCCTCTTATTTGCTCGCTATTTACCTCTGCTCCGCGCGCTGAGGATCGTGGCCAAAACAATATTGTCTTAACTGAACTATTTATAAGCATTTGATTTTAACGTACAAAAAGCCTAAAAAGCCTCGATGTATACATATCGAGAGTAAGTCACTTGCTTATAAACTTCTTATTTTTTTATTTTTTTTTTACTTTTGTAATATGAATCCTTTTCTAACATTTATCAGCCGGAACTTTTAAAATTATAAGCAAGCTGTAACATTGATTAAGAAATAACCCATCAATCCAAACATTCAATCAAACAATAATGTGTTGTGTTAGATTGCATCCTTGTGTGATGAACTAATGGTATACAGGTTCATTGAAAATGATGGGAGGTCCCATCGACCTCAAAGTTTTGATCTTACTTAATCTTTGTAGTTGGAGGAGAATCAGGAGATAGAGCCCCATATGCAGTTAGAAAACAAAACCAGCAATTTCACAGGTTCAAGTAATTAACTTAAATAAGACATAATTAGGTGAATTGATGTGAGTGTAGTCACTGCCACGTGGGTGCTTTTCATATGCTGACCAAAAGCAACATCATAATTCTGTGCACTATACTCCAGAGCTATCAAGAACCGTGAATAACTTAATTTGAAGAGGAGAGACGTGAGAACGAAGGTTTTAGGGTTAGGTTTTAGGGTTAGGGTTTTGGTTTTTAGGGGCAGACTGTCTTTGTTTCTGTTAAATGTCTCTAACCCTAGTTGTGTTATTTTTGACATCACTAATTTATTTATTTTTATAAAAAACGTGGGATTTAATAATATGTTTGGTTCCTTTTTAGTTTTGATGGTTGCAGCGAACCTATATGTTGTTGAACTGATCTATCCATACTATTAAAGATCACAGAAGGTGTCTATCTTCATCTGTCTTCCCCAAACAGTTTCTTTGCCATTGAAGATAAAAATACCAAGTATTTTGCAGGGGAGTAAGTAGAAGTGAGAATAAAACAGAAGAAAGAAAATATATTCCTGCAGATTTAAAGTATATAGTAACAGAAGAAATATCATGATCTGTTTTTTTTTTTTTCGTCTTCCTGCAGAGGAAGCTGACTGTGAAAGATTCTCTGACGTTCTTCAATAATAACATTAGATTTTTTCATAGTTTAATGTCAAGCTGTGACTTAGTCAAAGCTAGGTGCAGTAGTGAAGTGTTTATTCATAGGTAATTTTTATTTAAAATGAAAATTAATAAGGAAAAAAAAGACATAATTAGGCCTAATTCGACAAGGTAGGTGCTAACTTATAATTAGCATAATTAGGCTTAATTGTATTTGTAATCTGAATTTACTTGGGAGGGAAAAAGCAAAGGTGAGGATGGTGGTGGTTCTCTGACCTTTATAAATACCATTCAACAACCATACTCCCCTCTCATTTGGTTGCTTGCCCACCTCACTATTCCAAAAGAACTAAAATAATTGGTAACAAATTAAAACTGGAATATAATTAAATTTAACTAATTATGATTACTGTATTTTAAACAGCTTCCTTAACCACCTCCATATCAAATTTCCTGATTTCACACTCGATCAAAACCCACAGCTTTCGATCACTTGCTTTGACCAGTTGGCCTCTGTTCCTCTCACTGTTGCTCCCTCTCTCTATCTCTCACACACAGACACGCATGGCTACCCCACGCTGATCTTTTCGAGTGGAACCTCCAAGCAGAGAAGCAGCTTTTCTTTTAGAGAAGAAGAAAAAGGCTCTACTAGAACTAGATATAGAGAACAACGAACCCTTTTGTCAAATTTTCTCTCTCCCTTTTCCCCAACTCGGTTTTCTCCTCCCAAACCCTAATTCGCTCCATAACCCCCATATATAGTAAAAAAGAAGGAGAGAGATCGGGTGTTTTGGGTTTGGAGCTTTCATAAATTCCTCAACAGTCTCTTTCTGCAACCATCAGTTTCGTCATCTGAAGGCAAAGCAGAAGCAAGCAAGCCAAACACCGTCCTCGTTTCGTTTCCAGATCGATCATAGAGCTAGCTAGCTTTTTTAGACATGGATAGTACCACTCGATCATCTCTTTCTTTCTCTTTCTCTCTCTCTCTCTCCTCTCATCGCCTATGCCTTGTTTGGTAGTCATGGGTTTGTAGTTTAAAAGTAAAGCTAAACTTTCATCATCTGCTTCCATATATCTTTCCATTCATGGATTCCGGTAACAGCGGGAGTATGCAGTCCTCCAGCGGCGGCGACGACGAGTCGTACGACTCACGCGCGGAGTCGATCTCGGCCTTGCTGGGTCCCACCATGACTAACCACCACCAACACCCACCGCAAGTAGCGCAACACCACCAACAACACCACCGCCATCATCCTCATCATCATGTTGAGTTCGACACCTTATCCAACATCTTCGATTCGAGGCTCACGAACCCGAACCCGCTCCTCAACCTCGACATGGTGTGGTCCAAGACGATGAGATCCGACCAGAGTATGGCCGATCTTGGCGGCCAGAACGAGCTCAGCCAACCCTTCTTGACCAATAGTCAACTAGGAGGACAAGTCAGCAGAGGAGGCTGCGCCGGCGCCGGAGGAGGGTCGTCTACTTTTACTCAGATCCCATCATCGTCAGCTCCGAACGACCAAAGCCTCAACAACAACAACGTCGGCGGTGTTCGGAACACCAACCCGAAAAAGAGGTCGAGAGCGTCGAGGCGTGCACCCACTACGGTTCTCACGACAGACACAACAAACTTCCGAGCCATGGTTCAAGAATTTACAGGTATTCCTGCACCCCCATTTACGAGTTCGCCCTTTCCGAGAAGCAGGTTGGATTTGTTTGGATCTTCGGCTTCCTCTATGGTTAGATCGGGTCCGGGTCAGAATCATACAGACCCGTCATCTCTTCCTCCTTATCTTTTGAGACCATTTCCTCACAAAGCTCCACTACTACCTTCTCCTTCATCTCCCTCTTTGTTGCCTTCTAGTAATTCAAATGCTAATAGTAATATTGGTGGTTCTAATCTACAACAGTCTCAGAGTCTTTTGAACATGAACAACATGCAAAACTCTTCCTCCTCATCATCAGTTCTGAATTTTCAGTCCCTCTTTCAAAACCAGCAGCAGCCTCAGTCGAATTTACAAAAATACCCATCACCCGGTTCAGGCAATATTCTTGGCTCCTCCAAGTCATCACAAGGCTCTTTGGGTGTGCTTGAAGATCAGTTTGGTTTGAGCCATGGGCTAAATGTGCAGCAGCTTCCTAACATCGTGTCGTCGTCGTCCTCGGACGGTGGCCTCACGCTTCAGCAGCAGCAACCTAGGCACGACAGTAATCCGAGGACGACGACGACGACTACAATGAACTGGGTTGACAACAACAACAAGAACGACGGCAATGTCGATCTTCTGCGGTCCGTCAATGGGAATTACGGTAATGGAAAACTAAACTACGCTGCTTCTTCTTCGTCGAATGTTGTCGATAAAGCTGGGGTGCAGCTGGAGAATAATGTGAGTACTACTACAGCTAGAAGTGAAGGTATGGTGGAATCATGGATTTGCTCTTCAGATTAATTAAGCTTCTGCAAATCAATGAGACAAATTCACAATTACAGTTTCAAAGGTATAGGACGATGGTGATGATGATGCATGTGTCGACAGAATCTAAATTTGTGTTCTTAACAATGACGATCAACATAATTAAACCTTTTCCCCACTTTTCTTTCATTATATGTAAATAATAGCTTCTTAGTTTCCTTCATTTCTTTTCCTTTGTGATCATTTTTCACATATGTTTCATACTTTGATATACGGAGAGAATACCATCTTGGTCTTTTTGTCAACAATCTCAGTTCTATCTTATCTGAAACGAGGAAGAAGAAGAAGAAAGAAGAATCTATTTAATCAGAGCAATAATCATATTAATAGATTATTCTCTACCTTCAATTTCGCAATATTCTTATGAATTTTTATTTAACTTTTCATGAATATATTATATGATTGTCTGGGAGTGATTGGTGGCGAGATTTGGGGTATAGTTAGCCGCCGCAAATCTCATATTATACGAATCACATATCTTTCATGTGCCGCTGTTTCTAATTTTGTATTCTTTATCTCTACTTTAAATATTTTAAAGTTGATTAATGAGATGCTCATTGTACAAAACCATAGATGATATGATAGGATCCATTAATGAAATAAATATTTAGGAGCATAAAATATTTTAGCCAGTTTCATACGTAAATATCTTCATGATTGTACTCTAGCGAAAACATAAGAGAGAAACTTTTTAGTGGTCTTTAAGGTACAACCACACAAATTCGAATTATGGTGTTTTATGTACAACCACGAAAAATTAGAAATTAGAAGTTAAATTATTATGTGGTGTATTTATGAGGTGTGATGACATCTTCGTATGAGCTAATAATATGAGCAATGCATGTCACATGTTGGAAACCAAAAAGAACCGTAACGCATGAAAAATTAACTTTTGATATTATGTCATTTTGTTCATAGGTCATAATTTTTTTTTTTAGAGTATCAACGACAGTATCTTTAAAGACTTTTCAGGCTCAGAGATTAATTCGTTCCGAGAGATAATGTTCATAGGTCATAATTTGCTCCGAGCAATAAATTAAGATTTAACTTTAATTAGCGTCAGTTGAGATTCAAACTTGGGTATGGGAGTTCCACACCTACACTCTTATCAACTCGACCATTTGTGGTGGTTTCATAAGTCATAATTTGTTTTTGTTTATCCTATTAAGAACGTGATTATCATCACCAACCCACCAAACAAATCCCATATAAGGTGGTAGGGGATTTTGCGTATACATAGTAAAGAAACTTATAAAAACAGTCATAATAATATGACTTAAGTAAACCCTATAAAAGCCAGGAGCAAATTAATAGTGTATATAAATTTAAGGGTGTTCTAGGATATTTTGTATCTTTCTAGATATTCTTTATGTGTGTCTTGGCCTTATGTCATTAGGATATGTAGTTTGACTAGATCTATGTATTCCTTATCATTACCATATTAGTACATTATAATTCCCTATATAAAGGGCTCCTATCAATGAATAAGATGATGATTCTCTTGCTATCTCTTTGTCTCTACACTTTATCATTCATCACGTTATCATTCACTTTGTTCTAACCCTAGAGCCAATAGCTCACCATTTGTTTTTCAAAACCCTAAAATCGGGCAGCCTTGTTTTTCCCGATTTCCGACCAAAATTCCTCCTGCTTTCCGCCGGAATTTTATATCCCCATAAAGCTCTCTCCGTCCTGGATCCAACGCCGTCGGCCTCACCCTGAGAACCGGCCGTAAAGTCTCCGAACCGGCCGCCGAAAGATTCCAGACCGCCGCCGCTACCGACCACCGGTTCACCACCTTCCCTTGCTCTTATCAACCTGAATTTTTGACAGCAGATTCCCCATCCAGAGCTGCTCCGTCTATCAAATTTTCAGCCCCAAATTCGAAGTAGAAGTAGGCGAAACATTGTTTCTCCTCTCGGCAGCCTCTAGAAACCAAAGATGGTCGAAGCCTGCAATCGACTCAAACTCATCAGAGCTCCTATAAACGCAGTTTATTTGGTAAACTAGCAAGTAAGCTTTAATATTACAGTTATTTACTTTGGAATAACTCGGGGGATAAAATCCTTTCTCCCTTCTCCATCTCCATTCTATGCTTGGGATTTTGTGCGTGCAGGTACCAAAAATCCCGTAATTTTATTCGCGGGTCAAGAGTGTGTTTGATCACTCTTGTTTCCTTATCTGGGTTGTGTATGATCAACCCCGACCTATCACCGGAGTGTGTTTGATCAATCCGAGGCCTTTTTCCGAATTGTGTTTGATCAATTCGCGGTTTTTCCGGATTGTGTGTGATCAATCCGAAGGACAAACCATTAAAAGCATTGTTTGTGACTTCTATCGAGTCTCATAACAACTTGGTTTTGTATGCAAGAGCAATGTAACATTCTGCTCCTTTGAGTTTTGACGTACTAGATGCCTAAGGCGGATCTTCACTTGGTATCTGTGGAACCTTTCATTGGAAAGGATTAAACCACATGTTTTGACCCCCAGGCTAACAAGCCTATATGTCGAGATTTCACATCTCATGCGCTCAAAGTCTTTGAAGCGCCACATCGACAAAAGCCTTCAATGACAACCTGTGCAAAAAGTAATGACCACAAAGTACTGTGGAATGCACTCATGGAGCGTTTCTTGAAACGTTCATATAACTCTACTTGTTGAGTTATTAGTCAAGTGGATTGCTTACCACCGTAATTGACTACATATTGTCGATGATCTTTTGTGGCATCATGATCCATAATCTTTAGCGGATTCGATCATCATCAAGTTCTCTAGGTCCTCCAAGTTGGTTTGGAATTACCAACGAGACTTGATTTTGATTATACAATTGCAAACGGGAATTGTATATACGCTAATGCGATAAATGTATTTGAGATTATCCCCTAATGTGGGGACAACAATATGGGTCACGACAACGGCAGAAAACGTCGTGCCGATGTCTAGAAAAGAGGGGGAGGTGTCGCCGGCTCTAATAGCGACACTCCCGGTCTAGACACCATTTTGTCAAAACTACTCACGTCAGCTCATGACAATGCAACCGTTGGGGATCTTTGGATCACTGGTTCAAGATTGTCAAGCTCCTTCAAATTGTGAATGCATACAAAAAGGTACGGAAAATCAATATGAGGACAAGAATGTTAGCCTCATGATCGCGAATTTCAAAGATTCGGATCCTGCTCTAGCTACCCATGACTTTGACGTCATCGGCTAGACATTGATTTTCGTTCCAAGCTATATGTACTAAGGCGTTGTATCGACGTCCTTCGTCTATTTGAGACCTCGATGTACTCACATTAGCAATAATGAATGCCTTGAGAATTTTTTCGAAGTTATGAAACTATTCTCCTCTTATGGTTCGTATTGATTTACAAACAAGATGTACATTTTTACATCGTCCTTAGAAGCATGGCATATTTACAATCTACATGGTTAGATTGTGCCGTTTTGGTCTCTTCCAAGTGAAGATGACACACGGCCTTGCATCCTCAAGAAGGATCGCTAACGTGTTTCCGGTTAAGTCTTCTACCCTATAGCGGATTTTCCATCATCAATTGTTCATCCAAGCTCATCCAAGCTCAGTGTGATGTCTTAGAATTGTCCGAAATTAAGGAGATAGTGGTTTCAAGTGTGTCTCGCACTACCGACCCTCCACGAACATGTCTGGTCATACTGACTTGGAGTTACCAAAAGCTTTTGATTTTGGATCCCCTTACGCTATTAAACTAATTGCAGTCTTGCAAAAGACGTTGAAGACTTATCAAAACCGGAAAATTATCATCATGATCGAATCCTCTAGGTCCTCTGAGTTAGTTTATGTTCATGTCAGGGAGCTTTTGCTAACTAGTCATGGAGTTTACGACCTTAGAACGACCGAAAGGACTTGGTTTTGATCATACACACGTCACTTTTGGCTAAGGCAAAAGCCTACACGCCACCTGCAAGCTTCATAGCTTCGCACATGCCAATTCTGCGAAAAACAGCAATCTGTCCCTTCTGGACAATCAACTTCGTTTGAGTTTTGTGAACAGCTCCTGACGAACCAGACAGTGAGCTTTATATCATTGGAAAGCTCTACGAGTCTAGTTTTCAGAACGTTTTGCGGTTCGTCCATATCTATTTTAACGAAGAAGTTATGGCTGTTTTAGTGTGCAAAGGTCATTCTGCGCGAAAATTTTTATGCACTCTCGGGATTGCAATTTTTCGTAGCTTCTTTCAATCATTCTAAATGGTTCAAGTGGAACTATTAACTCGCCTAGCTACTCCTTCTTGTAGATATGTCTCATCGAGACATTGAGTGCTTCGCAGATAGTAGAACTATCCACAACATTCTAAGGAACCGGCAACTATCTTTGGATTTTGTGCCTTTGTAAATCTTTTGTGACTACAATAATTGAATCATATCGGTCATTCAGGGATACGGTTTAGCTTAAATCTTGATGCCTCATGGCACCATGATCAACGTCACAAATGCCCTCTATGCATTGAGAGGCAACCAAACCAGGTTGAGATTTAAAGACATTCATGCTAATAGTTTTCATTTGAAAACACATTGTGAGAATGAACAAGAATTCTTTTGTGTATACATTCTCATGAATGCGGACTAAAGCGCATCTTGAAGAAGTTTATGAGTCAATCTAGTGAACTGTATGTCACTACGATTCGAAAATTGAATCTCATATTGTTGTCAAACATGATATTTGGGACACCGACTCATATAGGCTTTGGTTTGACCAAATCGGTCATCCTGGAAGAGATGGTCCAAATTTTGAGATTTTCTCATGGACATCCATTCTTCCGCTCAAAACGAAGACATTCGAGATCTAGCATCACCATGAAGCATGGTGGTGACCCAGGGGACATTGACATCACCCGAATACGACTCCAACTTCTTGAAGACCGTCCAGTCAATTCCTCAAGCAATTGAGGTGCACCGGCCTTCCCTCGATATCGCATTGGCCCCCTGCAATGTTCATTGCTCGTTTTGAAAGCCTATTCTTTAGCTAAATTAGGAGTGAGACCCTCCTATGCTAAATGACACAAAAGTGAACATTTGATTCTTACATCAAACTATGTAGATAGATACAACCAACTTGCGGACACCTTTTTATGCTTTATGGTGTTGGTTGAAGTGTTAACACACTGGTCACATGTTACACTATTATCTACTGCTTATGTTGCTTATACTTCTACGGGCTCACTACCCATTCTTTAAACAAGTTTATCGGGATGTAATTTGAAGTGTCATGTACCCCATGTTCACATGCAATACGGTCTCACCGAGGCTACGACTAAGCAACTTTAGCTTGTCGCTCGAACATTATTGATGCGCACCAATCTTTCTATTGCGTCTTGGGGCTATGCAATATTTACATGCAGCTTTACTATTCATCTATGACCCACAATCATTGAATATTGTTGTACTACAGCTCGTGACCGTGTACTAGGATTGACACAAAATTGCAATCCTTGAGCTCGGCTAGATATTTATTCTAGGTGCCAAATCGCACTGCCACTGCCCACAATGATGAGTCATTTGAGATGAATAAGTACTTAGGTTGGATATGAACCTCCACCTATAATCTGCATATGTAGAAACCTTGTCAGACGATCTCATTCACCGCTAAATTGCGAATTGTCATTTTAATGAGACAATATTCCCGCCGTTAGGGGGAGATAAGAACACAATTGTTCAAGTGGAACGACGTGAATTGTCGTTATTTGTCCCCATTAAGTCTCATCTTGATCCCAAATGCTTAAAGTGTTAAAGTGAAGAGATCACATGCTGCAAATATGTCTGTAAGGATTGATGTCCTACAAAAGAACATGGCGCGACCAAAAGATGTTGGTCTTGACGCCATCACCATAGATGGTGAAATGGTGACGCCATATAGTGGCAAAATTGGTGTCACAAGGCCGTATGGCTCCCCAAAAGGAGGGAGACCCTTAGGTTCGATACTTTCTCGCACTAGGAAGAAAGCGAGCTTGGCACAACCTGATCCATTGATCAATGATACTCAAATCCGTCTCATGAAGTCTGAATTGTGATTATCATTGGGGGACGCCTCAATGTCAAATCCAATCCATATAGAGATCTCTACAAGTATTACACTAGTGTACATGAGGACGTGGGATAATGAGTCTACTATCGAATCACATTTCGTTGATGGATATCAACTTAGTTGATTGGCCTAATGGAAAGATGCGATCCAGCATTAACAAAGAGATAGGTCCTTGGGCAGGTGATGCCGACACCGCAAGCTAAACCCTATCAACTATGTCTTTGTTAGATAGCGTAGTGAGAACAAGAGCTTAGACTCACCTTATGGCGCAAGGTCTCTCACTAACACGCACTGAGATCGACTACGATGAGATATGCTCTCGTAATGGATGTCATTGAACTCCACTACTTTGTCAGTATGGTAGTTTCCGAATAACTGAACATGCAGCCTATGAATGTGGTCATAATAACATCTCTATGGGATCAGAGATATACATGAAGGTCTTAAACGGACTTCATTCATCTGAATCAAGTGGCTCCAGACCACAGGAGCACGCGTTTGCTAAAGATATTGAAACGCACATGGACTCTACTTGATTTGGAAGCAGGGATATGGTGAATTATGCTTTTGCGTGTTTATTCCAGATTTACATGGACTCTTGATGGATCAAGAGATGCCAATATGTATTAACATCCGAAGAAAAAGATCTTGGGAAGACACAGTCTTGAAAAGGTACTCGATGACTGTATTGATGATGATTTTCCATCAATCGGCTTAGGCACTCTATAACTAGTGAGGCATACATATACTCTCATGATTATTCAAAGTCTTTGCTCTAAAGAGAGATTCGTTGTTTTGTCTAAAGCAAGATGACAAATACGTGTTAAGAGATGGAGTTCACATCTAAGTACAATAAGACGCATCAATATACTCAACACAATACGAAAGACTTGACATCTTATTCGCTATGAAAAGTTGTAAAGCTAAGTGTAGCTATGCGCTTACGCAACGCCAATGTAATGGCAGTAACTCCTTTTTCAATACTTAATGGTATGAAAGGTTGAGTTTTATTCTATCCCTACATAAGAAAGACTCATCAAAAGCGAAATCAGAATCTGCCAAGTTTCGTAGGTCAAATTCCACGGGACCTACAGGAAATCTCACTCACTGGAAAATGGTGAAATTGGTACCAATGGAAAGGTCTATGTGTCTACTTTCCAAGAAAACCAAGAATTTGATCATAGCTATCATATTGAGTGAGTTATGACTGTTTTCGTAAAGTAGGACGAATCTGTCCTAGAATCTGATTTTGGCAAAACAGTCAACTTCGACCGGACTTTGTGAATAGCTCCTGACAAACCAGAATGTGTGTAATATACGGTTGGAAAGCTAAATGAGTCTAGTTTCCAAAACCATTTACGGTTCGTTCATATGTATTAGAGGAAGTTACGGCTATTCTAGTAACTGAAGGTCATGCTGCGCGGAAATCTGATTTCCTGCACGAACTTATGTTTTGAGTTCACAAGTGGCCTTCCCTTCAAGATCTAAGTGGAAAAGATCATGTTTGAAGACAATACGGTATGATATAGTTAATCATTACCCAATGCCACATTTGAAGACATGTTAAAGAGCATGAACATGCTAAGTTGTTGAAACTTCCGTGATTAGTAAGAATCAGGAAGAGCCCTATGATTGATATAAAGATCAGGGGAAGGTGCGAACTTCAGGGGGGAGTCTAGCACATACATACATGTCACTATCAAATGTGAAGGGTGCGTTGTACTCTTTTTCTCCTACGATCAAGGTTCAGTTTTTCTCCCACATGGTTTTTGTGACTTGACGAGGCAACAGATCAGCACCATCGGCATATCAGCGCGCGGCACAAGGGGGAGTGTTCTAGGATATTTTGTATCTTTCTAGATATTCTTTATGTGTGTCTTGGCCTTATGTCATTAGGATGTGTAGTTTGACTAGATCTATGTATTCCTTATCATTACCATATTGGTACTTTATAATTCCCTATATAAAAGGCTCCTATCAATGAATAAGATGATGATTCTCTTACTATCTTTTTGTCTCTACACTTTATCCTTCATCAAATGGATCATTTTTGTTAGCATGAAACCCTATGAAATTACATGTTGTTTATAGAAAAAAAAAAATTACACTTTATTTTCAGGCACTATTGTAAGTTTGTAACAAAAATTTAAGCTTGATATTCCCGCCAGAAGCTAGTATATTTGACATGTGAAATTTTGAAAATTATGATTTGGGAAAAGTGGAAGTACTTTCAAGCACTCCTCTGATATTGTTATCATTAGAGTACAGGGTAATCTTTACATGAATCACCGATACATGTGAAAGTTGGTAATCTTTTTTCATTTCTTTGATTGATAGATCATGAGCTTTTTCACTTCAATTATGCATCTTTCTTTCACCTTTGGTTTTAAATTTGGAATGATGTGAGTGAGATAGGTAGCAAGAACACTGCTCCCAAAATTTGAATCCTCCTTTTGCTGGGAAGCGGAGACATCGATACAAAGATCAAAATCATGGGATTTTGTAGAGAACTTTTTAAAAGGATGAAAGGGGTTCATTTTCTTTTTGTGAAAATCCCAATTTGTTTTTTTTAAGAAATAAACCAATGTACATCTAGTAATTAAATCAAACAAAATTTTAGGGTTAATGATTAGGCATGGGATTTTGGGAGATTTTGTGAAGGGGCCAGACCAGGCATTTTGTGAAAGAGAAAAGAGTGACACTAGTTTAGGCATCATATGGTGGCCCATGCTTGTGCATAAGCCTATGCTCATTAGCAATGATGGCTCTTCTCTTCCCTTTCACAGCCCATAGCTTAGGCTAATGTCAAAGCCAGAAACAGTAGAGCAAACTGCAAAAGGCATCACTCTCTCAATAGAACTTGTCCTACGCATTTTTGAGATTTTAGATACTCAACTTTTGGCATCCTCCATCGAAAAGGCTGGCACCATTTCTTTGCCTTTAGCTCGCTTGAAAGTTGAAACCATTCTGTCGCTTGAATTTTGATTACTTTAGAGCTGGTTACTCCTTGTAATAGTCTTTTAGCACAAAAAAAAAAAAAAAAAAAAAAAAAAAAAAACCATTCTCTCACGTGAAAAAGCATATATTCATCTACACAAATAAACAAGAACAAGACAAGGTGTCGAATTTTACAGAACAATCATGTTAAGATTCTCAATATTTCTCATACTGTCACAGAGTACTACATCGATCCCCTATATATATCTTTATTTTATTTCATTTCTTGTTAGTTGTCTTCATTGATCTTATACAAAACCATCAGGTTTAAAACCATACGCAACTTCTATTACTACCCTTATTATGCAACTTCACTGCCACAAGATGAGTGTAAGCTTATACATGAGCAAGTATCACAAACCAAACTGGTCTAAGCATTGAAGGAGCCTGCTGCTACCTAGGGCTGGGCACTTAGTACCGAAATCCCGATCTCGTACCGGTTCCGTACCGAAAGTTAGCGGGACGGGACGGGATAGATTTTGAAAATGGCAATTCCGTCCTGTCCCGTCCCGTCCCGTCCCATCCCGCTATGGTAATGTTGAAACGGGACGGGACGGGATCAGGACTATCCCGAAAAATCCCGACCCGTCCCATAATATTAGAATACTTGATTTTAATCATTTTATATACAAAACCATCACCCCCCCCACTGCAGCACACACAATGCTCTTCTCTTCTCTCCCACGCAGATCCACCCAAAAACAAAAAAAACACAAACAGAAACCCCCAAACCAAAAAAGAAACGTTTCGCCGGTAAAGAAATGAGCGACCACCACCACCCGCGTCTCCACCACCTCAAATCGACGCTGCAGCTCCTCCGGCAAGCCTCCTCCTTCTCCGCCTCCAACCTCTTCACCTTCCTCTTCCTCTCCCTCCACATCTTCTCCTTCCACATCGTCGTCGAAAATGGCACCCACCTCCTCACCGCCTGCATCGACCGCGACCCCTCCCTCAAGTCCCTCCTCTCCCGCCTCAAGCTCGCCGCCTCCCGATCTTCCCCCACCCCCACCGACTCCTCCCCCTCTCCTCTCATTCTCCGCCGCCGCCACCGCCCCTTCCTCCACCTCACCCGCTTCAGAACCCTCGACGACTACTTCTTTTATGGCGACGACGACGATTCCCGCTCCGGCAACAATCTCTTCGGCTCCCACCGCAACACCCCCATCTTCATCTTCTCCCACTTCTCCTCTTCCAAATTAGGGTTTAACGGCTCTAGGGTTTCCAACATGGCCCGCTCCAGCCTCTCCTTCAAATTTGAGCAATTTAGAGATACAGACACTGCCAGCAAGGAAGAAGTAAGCCGATGCCGAAATTGATGAGAAAGATGGATATTTTCAGGGTTTTTTTTTTCTGTGGGTTAATTTTTCGGGATCCCGATCCCGTTCCGGTCCCAAACGAGATCGGGACGTACGGGACAGATTTCTAAAAACGTCTTCCCGTCCCGTCCCGTCCTGTTCTTTTATTTTCGGGACGGGACGGGATTCATCAAATCCTGGCCCATCCCATCCCGTGCCCAGCCCTACTGCTACCATGAGAGTTGTCGAGCATAGTCATGACTATGGAGTCAAAATACATGAGTAACTAAAATATGAAGTCAAATAAAATTACAACACAAACCCACGTCAAAATACAAAGCAGTCGTAGCTGAAGTATGTAAAGTGTTATGTCAAGCTTGAGCCTCATTTTGGTGATCGAGCTTTGCTAAAGCGTGTGTAACAAAGTTTTGTTCTCTGAAAACATAGGGGAGAAAGTAGACACATTCAGACCTCCACTACAAGAGCCTTGATATCCTGAATTAGGGAAGCAACTTCCAAGGGATAGAGCAACGCCCAATGATGTTATCTATATATGAGCGTTTTAGAATCACCTTCATATATGAGCGTTTTAGATATCCATAATACTAAGTTCCGATAGGCCATTCTCGTAAGACAGCTTATGAGAAAAAAGGTATAAAACATATTTATATTCTTTTTTTCTTCTTCACGTGAATGACAAGATGGTTTTATGTAGCAACATGTATTTTACGGTATAACCACTTGATGCTAAAATAAGTATCATCATGACACTAATTTAGAGGTTACAATGTACCTAATAAAATTGGATTTTAGCCATAATAATTTGTCCATTACCCAAAAGTATCAAAATCATTAATGATACCATAATTTTTTTTGAAAAGAAATGATACCATAATAATTGGACGTTGATGCTTCCTTTATCTCACAATGGAAGATAACTATAATGTTTTGTATCATTATCGTACACAATTTTACCCGGTAAGTTCTTAGCTACTCTTCTATGTAGGTTTTCTTAGTTATACAAGTTCTTAATCGAATGAGTAAGTTGTCGATCTATTACTAACTGAAACTAGCATATTACTACAAAACTAGTATACTCAGCTTCAAAAAAGAAACCCTAATGACACTAAGTAACACAAGTGAGTGGCAAACCATTATGGCCCAAAGCTTCTGGCCACGAAAACACTATAAGACGCACGTACGTACAGAGAGAACAGCACACGCGGATGAAGCACTGCCGGCATGCAAAGGCTTTGAAGCTCTCTCTCTCTCTCTCTCTCTCTCTCTCTCTCTCAGGCGCAGCAGATCGACACTACTTTTGGTTGGGTGTGCAACCATTGATTAGATCTGTCAGTTGTCTCCTTCCCCCAGCTGCAAAAGCTTTCAGAGAATACAGAACTGGCCAGAGAGAAGCCTCATTGACGTTGAGAATAAGCACCAGCGCAGGGAAGCCAGCGATTCATGAAGGGCCGGGGAGGAGGGAAAATGCAGGTGGGTCCTTAATTTGCCTGATGCAACCCACCGTCCTTTATTCTCATCATGTTTGCTCCCTCTTCATGATTCCAATTCTCTGAACCCATATTTCTCGTAATCATGCCAACTGAGTCAGCTACGTCCCTACCCTCACTTTGCCGGGGCCTTTTACATACCTAAAGGGATGAGCTAAAGCATTCTCTAAACCTAATAATGGTTGTATCAGTCCATCACTTATATGTATCAATCTTCTAAAAAACGATATGTGCTAGTCGGATGGACAACACCTAAAAGATTAATCGGGAATTAATCAGTTTTTTATTTTTGTATTTATTTTATTTTTTAATTACTAATAATTATATAAATACAAATAAAATAAGTGTTATAAGGATTATAATTATTGTAACAAGCAATTCTTTACTAAAATAATCATTTAAAATAATTATTAATCACCTAATTAATGAACTATAGTAGTTTGACTTAACCAAACCACCTTAATTAGTTCATGTGCTCTCTAGTCTCCTCCTTTTAGAAGCATTGATAATTTGATATTAGGCAGAAGTGCATAACTGCTAGTGGTCAACAACAACTACTGATAAGAGAAGACCCATCGTCATCTTCCTCTTCTCCTCTCTTCTCCCAAATTATGTCTCTTCCACCGTCGTCGCTTCCTCCTAAACCAATTTCATTCACCGTCCAAATTCAACCATCCACGTCAATGATTGCAAACCACCGAAATTCGCTCTTCCTCTCTAGCTTCTTATTTTTCGTATGACAGAAACTCGTTTCCCACAATCCCAATACAATCCCACTACAATCCCAAAACAAAATCCCTAAGGCTAAAAATCAAAATAAGCATTGGGTTCTGTTAAATGTTGTTTGAATTGAGAAGAAAGTGTGGAGATTTTGTTTTTTGGGTCTCCGTCGTCTCCAACACAATTGAATTTTTGTGAGTTTTATGAATTTGGCCGGCGGCTTATGGGCATGGGAGGAGAAACTTATGCGTGAGAGGGTGTAGCAAGTGAAAAGAGAAATTTGGTTAGGAGCTTCTGCATTGGGTCTTCGTCTCTTGTGTTCGGAATGTCAGATCCGCCTAATTGGCCGCCCGCCCAGCCTGCCTCGGCGCCTCCCAGTCCGCCTAGGCAGCCCAAAATCAACCGGCCGATTAGACATGTCGATTTCATTGAAATCGGGACGGGATGCCGCCGCCGAGCGCCTAGGCACCGCCCAGATTCGATTTTTAGAACCTTGGTATGTATATGCATCATTCTCTTTCTTTTTGGATGCATGAGATCATAGGCTGTTGAGTCATTGGAATTTGATCCAAATAATTCGATTTTTAGAACCTTGGTATGTATATGCATCATTCTCTTTCTTTTTGGATGCATGAGATCATAGGCTGTTGAGTCATTGGAATTTGATCCAAATAACGTTATGTTTGTGTGTTTAATCCAAATAACGTTTTTGTTTGTGTATTTAGAGTACGTCGCCGGTTGAGTATCAAATAATGTAAATACTTACACTTTGTGTAAACAAGAATTCCTGATGAACTTATTTGTCAAAATTGGTATCAGTGTGTTGCCTTTTGAGTTGAGGATGAAAACTATAAATTAGTGCAATGTATGATCTGCTCATAATGTTTACTACCATTTGTCACTAGGGGTGGACTCGGTCCCAACGGTTTGGTTTTTAGGCACTAACCGAAAACCGAAACCGAAGCTTCGGTTTTCTATTTCTTAGAACCGAAACCGATAAAAATATGTAAAAAACCGCTCTTGTTGGTTAACTGAACATCGGTTCGGTTTCGGTTACAAAACCTACTATTCGTAATATTTTTCGCACTAAACCAAATAACATAAAAACTAAAAATATTAAAGTTATAAACTATCAACACTTTAAATAAGTTATTCTAATGGGTTCAAACAAGTAATTGAAAGGAAAAGAAAAGCTAAAGTTTATACATAATTCATTTGAAGCCTCCAACATTCGTATATTGCAAAAGGGAATACTACATGGGAGGGAATTATGTTAGACTTAAACACTTAGAAACATAATCATGTGTGTGGAAGCCACTATTTATAACTCATAACCAATAAGAACATGAAACGTAATGTAGAATTAAGTATTAATAATTAAATATATATATATATATATATATATATATATATATATATATCGGTTCGGTTAAGTTTAATCGGTTTTTAGGATGCACGAAACTGCAAACCGAAACCGCACTACTCGGTTTGTACGGTTTTCGGAACCGATTGCCTCAGTTCTATTCGGTTTCGGTTACTCGGTGTCGGTTCGGTGCGGTTTTGACCGGTTTCGGTTTTTTCGGTGCCTTAAAGTCTACCCCTATTTGTCACTACTATAAATGAAACCAGCTTTTATACAAACTACTAGGGGACGGAATAAGAAGATGATAAGTAAGCAAAAGTCTGTATAGAAGATCAAGTTAGGACTCATCTATTGTTAGTGAATCAGTCAGGATCGAGTTGAAGGAGTTATAACCTTGACACACGGAGCATCATCTATTGTATGGGAGTTGCTCTATGGTGCATTGGTACAAAACCTTAACCAAAGTACCTCAGACGTAAGTAATCCCAAAAGGAACTTGGTAAAAGAAGACATCTTCATGGGTTCAACCTTCACACAAAGAGCCAGCCCGGAATTGTATTCCAAAAATCGGGGCGTTGGGCTTTGTCTCACCAAACTTTGTGACTGACTCGGTTGCTGGGATACTGAAAGACTAATCGCATTCAATCCCTCTGTGGAGCTTTATCCTTGACGTATTTATAGCCACAGTGCCACTTAATCTCCCAAGCTTGTTTCTCTTGTGGATACCGAAATGATAGAATCATGAAACTCTTTTAGTTATGTTTACGATCAATAAATCTGAAAGGCATGTCATCCCTCACCACTACCATGGTATAAAAGGAAAAGGAATAAGCAAATTGGACTTGTGTTTATTATTAGTGAGCTGCATTACTGGAGAAGTAGCAATTGCAGAAACAACTCCAATAACATTACAAAATCTTCTTTTCTTTTTTTAATTTATGACAACAAACAAATAGCCAGCATACGTGGTATTTCTTAGATCGAGGAACATACCAGGTATGTGTAACAAAATTGGTATGTAACAACACTCCAATGGTTGTCAAGTCAAAAAGACTCAATAAGCATCCGATGATTGTTGAAGCTGTGTAGATGAAGCTTTTTTGTACAAGAGTTGGTTAACAGAGACACAACAGTTCAGCTTGGCAATTCCTCTATTCTTTCATATATGAGAAAGTTAGCTGATGGGGGGAAAGCAGAGACTTCTCATCATTATCATCCAACTCAATGCTCTCGTGTGCTGCATATTCTACATTGATATCACTTTCATCTTTTCCATTCAGCACTTTTGGTTCTGAAACATCAAGTTGCGAGTATTTTTCTCCTGATGCAGCACAACTAGTTTCCAGCTGTTGCATTTCTGATTCCATCAAAGCCTGCATTCTTGCCCGTTCCCGATCTCTCGGGTATGTGCAGTAAAGGAACGAGTAGATTGAGACACACAGTGTCATAGGAATTGCCATTGTAGTGAAGAGTGCCTTGGCAAGTGCTGCAGCATTCTCTCTATCGGTTTCAATCTCTACAGAGTCTGATGATCCTTTAGGTATTGGCTTGTAACCAAAAACGTGCTGAACCAAAAGTCCCACGATTGGGGGAGCAAATGATGCCAAGATGGATTCAAAAGATTGATCTAGAGCATAGATGCTCGTCCGGGACCTCTCAGGGACAATCTCTGCAAATATTGGACTGTATCCAGCTTAGATAATGAAGACTTTAAGTAATAAACTACACATCTGAGACTTCTTTACCATTAATACAAGAATTATAATTGCACAGCATGACAACATCACATGAGTACATGAACGAGCAGCACTGTAGTGTATTTCTAGGGAGGATGATTCAACAAGCACAACTGGTTAACACTACAATAATTGAGAGTTCAAGCAAAGAGGTACAATGAAGGGTGTGCATTTACTTTGAAAATTCATGCCTACATTTTGGTGTTCGCTGAAGAATATTCGAAAACTAAGGTGAAAGAAGAACTATATAGTTGACACTAAAGGGGATATATAAACATGCCGACAAACTTTTGAATAAATCAATGACTTGACAAGATTCAAAATCATAATGTTGAACATAACCGGTAAAGCTTGCAAAAGTTGCAGGTTAAATTTCAACATGAAGGACCTTTCCAACCTAAATTCACAGTCCTCCGCAGTGTTAATATTAGTATTACTAGAACATCACTAGTCCAGACTGCTAATTATCATACCAACATAGAAAATCTGAAACCAGTGATCATGTGACACGTATGGAACTTTCTTTATAGACCTCCCCAACATAGTAAAACCAAACCTCTTCAAAAGTTCATTTGAGCAAAGACGTACTAGAGGAAACTTATTTCAGACTTCGCTTAGTATTGTGAAAGGGAAAAATCATTTGCTCACTATGCCAAGTATCAATTCTGCATATAAATGTTCGCTCAATTCAGTCGCACTGAGGATTAACAGTACCTTGTAACTAAATGAAAATCTAAATCAACAGTAACTGATGCTTGCAGATAAGATTGCTTAAGATGGACGAATGTATCTATAAATTTGAATGCATATGTCATGTCCAGAATTGTGCAGCTATACCACTCAATGACAAAACTCTTCCTTTCTTCACCACCCCACAACAAAAGTGGAGGAACATTTAGAAAAAGAAGAAAAAAAGGTAAAAGTGTAGACACTGTAACAGAAAAAAAGGAGAATATGGAACAAGGATACGTACTTGTTAGTTGCTGGAGCATTCCAGGAAGTGAACCATCCCATGATGAACAACACCAGCCCATGCATGAATCCGGTGGATGGGTCATCAGGCAACCCCAGCAGCAAAAGAGCTGCAAAAGGAATGGCTGATCCCGCACTTATCTGTGAAAGAACTATCCTCCCAGCATTGGGAAACGGTTTTGCAAGGACATCCCCCATTTTTCCTCCAAAGAGACTTCCAAGTGAGGCGCCGATTATAAACACGGTCCAAATAACTGCTGTTTCTTTGTGGGAGAAGCCGATAAGCTCTAACCACAAAGGAGCAAATGACAAACCTGACCAGGGGAATGATCCAAAGACCCCCTGAGCAATGAGTATTTGAAAAGTAGGAATTTTGATAACTGACTTGGATTCTTTGATCAGGAACTTCACTTCTTCTGAAAACGTATGTGGCGTTTCATCTTTAGCTCTACCATTGTTCTCTACATAGTGGGGGTCATGAGCAAAGAGGCGTACCAATATCCCAACTATGACACTAATGAGCCCAACCAGATGGAATGCAATTCTCCAACCAGCTATACCCATTACTGTAGTGGATGCTATTAGTACAGAGCAAAGACCACCTATTATGGAGCCTAGATTTCCAGTTAGTTGTAACCATCCAAATGCTATACCACGGTTGTTATCATCTGTTGAGTCAGCAACAAGTGACTGAATGGCAGGAATAACTATGGCAAGTCCAATACCATTTAAACCTCTTGAAATAGCAACCTAATAACCAAATCAGACAACTAAATGTTGTATTATAATCTGGAATGAAGTAAATAGCACAGGTTCTTTAGTCAGAATAGTCGAGTTCATAAAACATGCAAACAACCAATTCAATGTACATGAAGAACTTGTTATCTGCATTTTCAGTTACAGCTGACAGGTTACACAGTTGTTTACAGCTTATTTACTTCCAACTAGTTTAAGGTTTATGATCTAGGCTCAAGAGCTACAAGCTTTGTTTGACAGATGCAACATTCCCAAAAGGGGATCATCTTAACCCACAATAATGAAGCAGTTTCAACTCAAACACAACAAAATGTGCTACATGTAACTGGCACCACCACAGTTTACCGAATGAGTTTTTTTAGTAATGGAGGAGCTTAACTATATTATGCTAAATAGGAAAAAAAAACAAAAACAAACAAACAAACATACAAAGACAATCTGCTAGCTTTTGAATTGGCTATTGACACACTTGATTTTACAGGACAATTACACTTTGTCACTGTTGAGAGATCTTCAATATCGAAAATAGCCAAAAGCCCAAAACAGAAGCCAAAACTCCAACTTTTCTTTTCAATAGAAAAAGGAAGCAACTAATTCGCCTAAAACAAATATAACATTACCTTTCAACCATCCCTCTTCCTAGATCCAGCAAAACATCAAGATTAGTACTTCAATCCACTTTGCTTGTCAATGTGGGAAAAGCAATACTACATTGACCAAAGTGACAAATCTATCATGTCAACTACAAGATTAAACTGTTCAAGAATATAAAAATCAACCCATAAAACACAAACAACAACACCTTAGATCTATGTAAGCAGCTACCCAATAAACACTATAGGAAACCAATCTGAAATAGAAGAGAGAGATTCAGATATAGACCTGAAGGAAGGTGGAGGAGAAGCCGACGAGGAAAGTGGCGGCAGCCCAGAGAAAAGCACCAAGAGCAATGACATGGGCTCGGTTGTGACGCATAGCAAGATAAGCAGCAAGAGGGTAGCAGGAGGATTGGACTATGGATCTGAACAGAGTCAGAGACCCCAACCCAGTTGGGTCTGTGTGAAGAGAGGCTCCTACTTCTTTGTAGACTCCTGGCAAAAGAGACTCATCAGCACGCTGCATGATACTGGCTAGATTGACCAGCACCAATGTCACAGTCTCTGGTTTCATTTTCATAGCTCTCTAATCTGTTTTGCACTGAAAACAGAGGAACTCTGCCCCAAGTCCAAAACAGAGGAAGAGTTTTGGAGAAGACCAGAGGTCACATTTTTGGTTGACTTGGGACGATTATACAGTAATATTGCGAGTTTGACACGTGTAGGGCTGGGGTTTGATGGGTTTAGGGTGGAGCAGTGGAGATTTTAGCTGTTCATTGAGACCAATCTGGAGATAGTAATATTGCTTTTTATGGAAACAAAAGAGTAAGTTCTGCATGCAAGAAGTTTGGGATCTGCTTTTGTCTTAATTTACCTAAATTTTTGCAAATTGAGATCAAGAAAGAACGAGGATCAGACTTGTTGTCATTCCTTGTAGTAAGATTGTAGGGCACTCGAGTCTTTAAAGTTGATTTTGGAAGTGCTTTTCTAGGTTGGTGACGGGAAAAAATCAAGAATATCAAAGTGTATTTGTTCCTAATCGTCTAATTTGTGACAGTCTATCTAAGCCATAACACGTTGATGGATCTTTCTTATCAGTACCAGCCCTGGAAGGTGAAGAAGCACTCTCGCTCTCTTTCATAACTTGTAAGCTCTTCAGTTAAGTTTTCGTTTACAGGAAGCTAGATCCAGTTTATCTATCTTCAAAAACATTAGGCTAGAAGTTCCAACCAAACACAGAACAAAAACAATAACAGTATCATGAAAAAATGAATGTAATGTTGCCACGAATGTAATGTAATATAAGAAAATAAACTTCTATTGAAGATTAGGGCACGAATGTAATGTTGGCGAAAGACTCATTGGCGATGAAGTCCATGACACGGAGCATTATCTATAAGACTGTATGGTACAAAACCTTATGTATCTTAAAGGTAAGTAATCCCATGGTAACTTGGAGGTGGAAGAGGAAATCTCCATACAGTTCAACCTTCCCAGCAAAAACAAGCCAGACGGAAGCTCTGTGCCAATCTAGGTTGCAGGTATATATTACAGCTCCAAATTAAGCTCATGTTGTATAAATTAATCACCTTCTTCTCCAACCCCTCCGTGGAGCTTAATCTTGACGTTTACATAGTCACAGTAGTCTCCCTTGTCTATCTTGCGGATACTGAAACGATGGTCAGATTCATGAAACTCTTTTAGTTACGTCAAGTCATCCTCACCACTAACTGTGCATGTTAACTATTCGTGAGCCACTTTTGTTGAGATATAAATCTCACATCGTGACAATGAAACTTTGTCAGTGGGTTTAAAAGGGTTTGTGTATATTCACCCATTGTTAATTGATTTTGGATGGGAAATAACTTGGGTGACCAACTATGATCACTTATGGGTGACAAACACCAATGAGAGATTGACAAGTGTCCAGAATAATCATAAACAAACATGTTAAATACTCAAAACCCCAATGTTATGTCCTTAAATTACAGTCAAGCTTTTAAAATGAACACGTGTCTCATGTTCATTGGTTGTGGTCACCTTAAGGTGACCAGCCCTTGTCACCGAAGTCCACTTCGAGACATTTTTTCCCAGATAGGTCCACCCCAACATTTTTACCCACATAAGTCCACCCAAGCCTAAATAAAGTTTTTTATTAGGTATTGAAGTTCAACATAATTACAGACTATCATCCAACAAAAGAGTCAGAAGCCTATGCGAAGTGTGCGAACTGGACATGTGTCACAAGATGGTTGGTTTGCATGGACGAAACAGTGCCCTTGTGCTATTAGGGTTTCAGAGTTCGACTTGAACTATGATCATCTTTCTTCCGCCGCAAGTCGGATTGCTATATAAAGGGCTCGAAGGTTTTCAGAAAAGGACGACTCTCAATACAAACAAAACAATCAACTACTCAACAGAAGTATACAAACCTTCGACCTAGTCGAACCTCCAACGCTCCCCGGAGCTCTGCCTCCGCTTCCCTGCTGAAGCAACACTCACAAGACTCTGTCTCTCTCAAACAAACACAAAAACACAAATACAAACTGAAACCAGTTACCCTTCGAGCTCCTCGAAACCCTAACCCTAAGCGCCGCCGCCTAGGTTCTTTCTTCAGAGCCCTCCGGACTCTACACCCCGGCTTCTCTCTGAACTCCCTATAGTTGCTCTGCTCGCGCCGCCGTGAGTATCGATCGCTTGTGCTCGTAAATCCTCGTCTGAGGTGGCACCTGAAACTCATTCGCCTGATCAGAAGTCAAGATCTCGCATCACCATCAACCTTTTCCTCGTCCGCGAGGTGGCACGCCCGCAACTCCCCCTTCTCTTTGTTCGCTAGAAACCTCTGCTCCACGCGCTGAGGATCGTGGCCAAAACACATTCATCTCGTACATTATCAGAACATGATTTTGTGCATGATTTCTCACACTCACTTTCAAATTAACAAAAAACATCATCCTAATCTTTGTTCACATTTTCTCAAAACCAAAGAAAGAAACTGTAGCAAATTTACACTTAGAATTTTACCAGAACAATCACCTCCAATAGGAGCGACATCTTCGAAGCGGCGTCGCCCAGGACTTGTCATCGAATCAGGGGCGGCGTCCAAGCTGTACGGATCTCGAATCGCCGACGGAAGGCGATCATAGCCATCAAGGACCAGACGAGCCACGAGGATGAGCCGGCGAGCCATCTGGTTTTAGAGATCCCGTCGAGGTCAAATCAAAAGTTGTCATCGATGGAATTGGACGCAATAGACATCGAGGTCAAGGCGCGTCGTCGTCAATCAGGCGACGTCGAGGTCGAGGCGTCGTCATCGAGGTCGAGGTCAAGGCTTCGTCGTCGATTTGGCGACGTCGAGGTCGAGCCTGCTTCCTCATCATCTATCAAGCGGCGCCGAGCCATCGTCGTCGAGCTGGTGTTGGCCTGAGATGCCGCCATGGCCGGATATTCGAGATCGGAGAAGAGAGGGAGGAGGAAGACGGGGAGAGAGAGAGAGAGAGAGAGAGAGAGAGAGAGAGAGAGAGGAAAGTGAAAAGGATTCGTGTGAGAAGAAGGGAGAAAATTTGATTTGCAGGGAAATGAGGGTATTTTAGGAACATCGTAAAAATAAAATGACAGGTTTAGACTTAAAAGTAGACTTATATGGGTAAAAATATTAAGGTGGACTTGTGTTACAAAAAATGTTGAGAAAGTGACTTTGGTGAAATTTTCTATACCACTTTATCATGGTATCAGAACGGGTTACCCACGTCCACGTGTGAATCCCAATGACCACACGAACTCCAAGTCACCCCAAATGTTATCCACGTGTTAGGCTTGAAAATTCGCCACACGTGCGGGGGCGTATTGAGATATAAATCTCACATCGGGACAATGAAACTTTGTCTGTGGGTTTATAAAGGTTTGGGCCTCTCCACCCATTCCTAATTGGTTTACTACTTTATCAACTTTACTACATAAGCAGGGTACCTTACATAAATGACTCCAATAACCAAATCTTATTTTCTTCTTTGATTTATGAAACTAAACGTATAGCCAGCGTACATGGTGTTTCTTAGATTGAGGAACATTTCCGAACATACCAAGTATGAGTAACAAAATTGGTATGAAAAAACACTCTCATGGTTGTCAGGTCAAAGAGACTCAGATGAGATTGTCGAAGCTGTGTCATGGAGCTTTTTTGTACAGGAGTTGGTTAACGGAGACGCAACAGTACGGCTTGACAATTCCTTTACTCTTTCATATTTGAGGAACTTAGCTGATGAGAGAGCAGAGACTTCTCATCATTGTCATCCAACTCAATGCTCTCGTGTGCCGCATATTCTACATCGATATCACTTTTATCTTTTCCATTCAGCACTTTTGATTCTGAGACATCAAGTTGCGAGTATTCTTCTCCTGATGCAGCACAACTAGTTTCCAGCTGTTGCATTTCTGATTCTATCAAAGCCTGCATTTTTGCCCATTCCCTGTCTCTCGGGTATGTGCAGTAAAGGAACGAATAGATTGCGACACAAAGTGTCATAGGAATTGCCATTGTAGTAAAGAGTGCCTTGGCAAGTGCTGCAGCATTCTCTCTATCTGTTTCAATCTCTACAGAGTCAGATGATCCTTTGGGAATTGGTTTGTAACCAAAAACGTGCTGGACCAAAATCCCAACAACTGGGGGAGCAAATGATGCAAAGATGGATTCAAAAGATTGATCTAGAGCATAGATGCTCGTACGGGACCTCTGAGGGACGATCTCTGCAAATATTGGACTGTATCCAGCTTAGATATTTGAAGGGTTCCAAACATAAAAACCTAGACATATATGAGACTTCGTTACCATTAGCATAAAAATTATTATTACACAAGCATCACATAAGTAAATGAACAAGCAGCACTGAAGTGTAACTCTGGCGAAGATGATTTAACAACCTTAATCATTAACACTATAGGTTGAAAGTTCAAGCAAAGAGGTACAATGGTGTGCATATGCGAATTTAGTTGAGAATTCATGCCTACATCTGTTCATCCGTGACTTGATGTTAGAGTGAACATTTCGGTGTCCACTGAAGAAAAATTAAAAGCAAAGGCAAAAGAAGAACTATTTAGTTGAGACCAGGGGCCTTACAGACAGAACTAAATCAAAATATCATGACCAAAAAACTTCTGAATAACTCAAATGACTCGGAGAAGATTTAAAATTATAATGTTGACATAACTTGTATTTCTCACAAAAGTTGCAGGTTAAATTTTCACATGAAGGACCTTTCCAACCTAATTGAAAAGAGCTCAGTGCCAGAGTTATTATTAGTATTAATAGAACATCGCTTTTCCAGACTGCTAATTATTGTGGCCAGAGTAGAAAGTCTAAAACAACTGATCAAAGTGACAAGTATTTAACTTTCTTCATAACTTCCCCAACTCAGACAAAACAAACATGTTCAAAAGTTCATTTCACCAAAGACAAGAGGAAACTTATTCCCGACTTCATGCAAACATGTGAAAAATCAGTTGGTCACCATGCCAAGTATCTAACTCTTATTAACTGTTCCTTCAATTCAGTCGCAATGAGACTTATGTTAATACGTTATACCAAAATGGAATTCTAAATCGACAATTACTGATGCTTGCAGATAAGACTGCCTAAGCTAGATGAGTGTATTTACTAAGTTTGAATGCACATGCATGTGCAGAATTGTGCAGTCATACCCTCAATGACAGATGAATTCACTCTTTCTTTCTTCCCCAGCCAACAACAAAATACGAGGAACAAGAAAAAAGAAGCTTTTAAACAATTTGAGACAGAAAAAGGAGAATATGGAGAAGGATACGTACTTGTTAGTTGCTGCACCATTCCAGGAAATGAAGCATCCCATGATGAACAACACCAGCCCATGCATGATACCGGTGGATGGGTCATCAGGCAACCCCAGCAGCAAAAGAGCTGCAAAAGGAATGGCTGATCCTGCACTTATCTGGGAAAGAATTATCCTCCCAGCATTGGGAAACGGTTTTGCAAGGACATCCCCCATTTTTCCTCCAAATAGACTTCCAAGTGAGGCGCCAATTACAAATATGGTCCAGAGAACTGCCGTTTCTTTGTGGGAGAAACCAATAAGCTCCAGCCACAAAGGAGCAAATGACAAACCTGACCAAGGGAATGATCCAAAGAGCCCCTGAGCAATGAGTATTTGAAAAGTGGGGATCTTGATAACTGACTTGGATTCTTTAATCAGTTCCTTCACTTCTTCGGAAAAAGTAGGCGGCATTTCATCTTTTGCTTTACCATTATTCTCTATGTAGTGTGGATCATTAGCAAAAAGGCGAACCAATATACCGACTATCACACTAATGAGCCCAACCAAATGGAATGCAATCCTCCAACCATCTATACCCATTACTGAAGTGGAGGCTATTAGTACAGAAAAAAGACCACCGATGATGGAACCCAGATTTCCTGTTAGGCTTAACCACCCAAATGCTGTACCACGGTTGTCATCATCTGTTGAGTCGGCTACAAGTGACTGAATGGCAGGAATGACTATGGCAAGTCCAATACCATTTAAACCTCTTGAAATAGCAACCTAATAACCAAATCAGACAACTAAATGATGCGATATATTTTGGAATCAAGTAAACAAAACAGGTTCTTTTGTCAACATAATAGAGCTTACAATATGCAAACAACCGATGCAATGTATATGAAGAATTTGTTATCAGCATTTTTCAGTTGCACCTTATAAGTTATACAGTTCTTTAGAGCCTATTTACTTGTAACTTTATGATCTCCGCTCTAGAGCTACAACTTTTGTGTTAATCAATGCACCAGTGGTTCATGTAACAGACAATATACAGCCTGAGCTTTTTCCAGTAATGGAGGAGCCTAAGAATATTATGCAATAAAGGGGGAAAAAAACAAAGATAATCTTCTAGGTTTGAATTGGCTATTGATAAGGGTTGATTTTTTTAGGACAATTTCAATTTGTCACTGTAGATAAAATGAAGTTAAAATAGGCGAAACAGAAACCGAATTGATGCCAACTTCAACAGATGATGACAACCATTACTGTTCCTATACTAAGTTAAAAAGAAAAATATCTAATTCTCCTCAAATAACCTATACTGTTCCTATAGTATCCATCACCATTCTTTCCAGATGAAGCAAAGCTACACCATCGTCAAGATGAGTACCTTAACCACTTTCCTTGTCAATGAGGGAAAACCAACACTACATCGACAAAACTAACTAATCTATCTTATCAGCTACAAGATTAAGCTATTCAAGAATATCAAAATCAACCCAGAACACACAAACAACCTCACTGATCAACAAACCCATCCTTCTTAGATCTATGTAAGCAGATACCCAAGAAGCCTATAGGTTATTAATCTGAGATACAAAAGAGAGATTCAGAAATAGACCTGAAGGAAAGTAGAGGAGAAGCCAACGAGGAAAGTGGCGGCAGCCCAGAGAAAAGCACCAAGAGCAATGACATGGGCTCGTTTGTGACGCATAGCAAGATACGCAGCAAGAGGGTAGCAGGAGGATTGGACTATGGATCTGAACAGTCAGAGACCCCAACCCAGTTGGGTTTGTGTGAAGAGAGGCACCCACTTCTTTGTAGACTCCTGGCAAAAGAGACTCATCAGCACGCTGCATGATACTGGCGAGATTGACCAGCACCAGTGTCACTGTCTCGGGTTTCATTTTCATAGCTTTGTCTGTTTGCACTGAAAAACAGAGGACACTCTGCCTAGTGGCGGATCTAGGATAGAAATGTCACACAAAAACTTTAAAGAATAACGACAGTGTGAGAAATTTTTGTTAATAAAAAATACAAAAAACATATAAATAAAAATAAAAATTAACTAATGATAAGGTCCCAAAGCCTCAAATTCCTAATCAACAAATTAATTTAAAGATTCAACTTAGTGAACTACTTAGGTTCAATTGTTTTTTTTTTAAGTAAAATATTCAATTGTTGGTAAACGAAAGCAAATGAGACAAAATTGGATAGTAGGATGAGATTTTTCTTCTTTCTTATCCACCAAAATTGGGCAGTGGAAAACGATTTGGGATTAAGAACTTAGGGTTGGGTCGGGGGAAGTGGGAATTGGGGAGGAGGGAGACGGGAGATACTAATAATTGGGAGATTTTAAGATAGAAGATGCAGACAGCTTAATTAAGGGTAGGCTAACTAGGCTTTATTGAGGGTTTCCTTCTTTCTTATCCAGTATGCTACTCTCTCTTTTTTTACTATGTCAAATCTCACCTAGGCTTAAGCCCCCAGTCCAAAACAGAGGAAGACGAATCAGAGTTTGGAGAAGACCAGAGGTCACATTTTTTGTTGACTTGGGACGAGGTTGGATTGACTGTGAGACCTAGTGGATTTTTGACACGTTTAGGGTTGGGGATTGATGTGTTTAGGGTGGAGAGCGGTGGAGATTTGAGGTTGCATGTTGTTATCGAGACCAGCATGGAAATAAGATTGCTTTTTATGGAAGGAAAGGAGAAAGTTTTGCATGCAAGAAGTTAGGGATATGCCTTTGTCTTAATTTTCCCTTTGTCTTAACATGCAAGAAGTTATGGAAATAAGATTGCTTTTTATGGAGAAATTTTTGAGCGTTACTGGAAGATCACGTGGCAGTATGACGTGGTTCTATATTCCAATCAAATATTGACACTTGGATTTTACTAAGAAAAAATTACATCAGCTATTTTGTCAAAGACAATTTTGAGTTTGTTGTTGCTTTTTAAACCCTAAACCTTAGACCCTAGACCCTAACCCCTAAACCCTAACCCCAAACCCTAAACCCTAGTCCAAACTCAACAAAGACTCATGAAGGTCTTTTCACAAAAAATAAAAAATCTTACTTTATATTTTAGTTGTAATAAATCCACGTGTCAATATTTGATTAGAACGTAAGACCACGTTATACTGTCACGTGGTTCTCCTGTAGCATCTAAAAATTTCTTCTTTTTTTTTTATGGAAGGAAAGGAGAAGGTTTTGCTTGCAAGAAGTTAGGCAATTTGCACCAAATATGGGGTTACCGACTCGAACTAAAAGAATTGCAGTAAGTACAGAAAAATGGAGAAAAGGAGAAGAGACTCTATATTGATGAAAAATATTGTCCAGGCTTACAAGCATAAAAGAGAGAAAAGTCCAAGATAAATAGAGGACCATGAGCACATGTATGATGACACTTGACATACAGTTGTTGATCACTATCAACAAACAATGCTGGAATCCTATGATCATTAACAGAAACTAATCCTAACTAATTAAGCTGTAATAACACCTTCATTACAGAATTAGCTCAACAACCACAGAAACCTGAAAATTAAGGGATATATTTCTAACACCTCCCCTCAGCCTGACGCTTGGTCATGAGCATCAGGTTGTCACAGAAAGAGAGATATGTTGTGGAGAGCAAAGTCCTTTAGTGAATATGTCAGCCAGCTGATCTTTGGAAGAGATAAATTGCAGTCTGAGTGTTCCAGTCTTAACCTTTTCTCTGGTGAAATGCACATCCACTTCTACGTGCTTTAGCTTAGAATGGTAAACTAGATTGATAGCAAGAGCAAGAGCTGAGATACTATCACAGAACAAAAAAGGAACCTCACTGATTGGTATATGCAAATCTGTAAGAAGATGAGAGAGCCATTGAAGTTCAGAAGTTGTGTCTGCCATGCTACGGTATTCTGCTTCAGTAGAGGACCT
The DNA here is from genome assembly GCA_009720345.1 of Fragaria iinumae. NCBI lineage: Eukaryota > Viridiplantae > Streptophyta > Magnoliopsida > Rosales > Rosaceae > Fragaria > Fragaria iinumae. The sequence goes on along the minus strand of CM019117.1, from coordinate 13,363,823 downwards.
GGAAACTGCTACTTGTTTCTTGCTACACCATGATATAGGAGATCCATTTAGTATAACAAAACCAGTGGTGGATTTTCGATCATTAGGATCACCAGCCCAGTCAGCATCACAATATGCATTAAGAAAAACTGACTGTGATGAAGGAGAAATAATAGGAAAGAATAGACCAACATCCAATGTTCCTTTGACATATCGAAGTATTCTGTTAGCAACAATGAAATGATCATCTGTAGGACAGTGCATAAACTGGCAAATGGAGTTGACTGCATAAGCAATGTCTAACCTTGTAAAGGTCAAGTACTGCAAACACCCCACTATACTTCGAAAATATGTAGCAGTCTCTGAGTCAAGAGGTTGTCCCATGTCTTTGACAAGTTTAATTCCATATTGGCATGGAGTCAGATGAGTGTGACAAGCTTCAAGACCAGCTTTATGAACCAAATCAGTAGCATACTTCTGTTGTGACACGAAAATACCACCATTCTTTAGATAACAGATTTCAAGGCCCATAAAGAAATGAAGCAAGCCAAGATCAGACATATCAAATTCTGCTTGCAATGCCTGTTTAACTTCATCAATGAGAGCTTCACAGTTACCAATTAGAATAATATCATCAACATAAAGAAGAAGAAAAGCTTTGGAACTTCCAGTGATTTTAACAAACAGACTTGCATCTGCATGAGATGATGTGAAACCAATAGAGGGTAGGAAATTTGTAAACCTTTCATTCCATGCTCTTGGAGCTTGCTTCCGACCATATAAGGATTTGTTAAGTTTGCATACATATGTTGGATCAGTCTCATTCTCAAAACCTCCAGGGTGACTCATGTAAACTTCCTCTGATAATTGACCATGAAGAAAAGCATTTTTTACATCCAGTTGATGTAATTTCCAGCCTGAGTTAGCAGCAAAAGCAAGAATCAGTCTCACAGTGGTGTGTCTAACAACAGGAGAGAATGTTTCCTCATAGTCTATGCCATATTCCTGACTGAATCCTCGAGCAACTAAACGTGCTTTGTACCTTGCAACTGTCCCATCAGCATGTCTCTTAATCTTAAACAACCACTTGCATGATACAAGATTTTTGTTTGGAGGAAGAGGAACCGAATCCCAAGTTTTATGTTTCAAAAGAGCATCATATTCTTCTTGCATAGCCTTTCTCCACATAGGAATTGGCATTGCAGTTTTATAAGAACTAGGCTCAACTTCAGAAGGTTCACAAGTAGAAGTAGATAGAATTGAGAGAAAACACCTTTTCTTGAGAATTCCTCTCTTGCTTCTTGTCAACATGGAGTGATCATTATGAGTTAAAGGAGTAAGACCAACCACAGGATGCAATACATTTACTTCAGACACTTGATGAGAAGGTCTGACAGGAGAACAATTCAGATCAATGGAAATAGTACCACTTCCTGGTTGAGAGTTAATACTGAGAGCTCCATTTTCTTCCTCAAAGCAAATATCAGTGTTGGAATTAGGATCAAATGCAGGAGATGATTGAGATAAATTAATCAATGGCTCAGTATTCACAAAGTCACACAAATGGGATTCCACACCAGGTGCACAAGATTGATTAAATGCATAAGAAGAAGCATTACAGACAGGATCATGTTCATAATTAGTCAGTGAAGTAGATTGAGAGGATGAAGACTGACCTGTAACACTTTTTGATGTGTGGGACACATGTGTGGGCAAAGGCATGGAACTGAAGGACTGAGTTTGTTGAAATACAGGCATATACCCCACTGAATTTGCTTGTGACGAGCTAGCAGTAGACACTGATGTAGAAGTTGAGTCCTTGGAAACTTTGACAGAAGCATAGGGAAAACTATTCTCATAAAAAAATACATGCCTAGAGATAATGTACTTCCTTGAAGTAGGACTATAACACACATACCCATTATATCCTGCAGCAAATCCTAAGAACACACATCTCATTGTCTTAGGTTCTAATTTGTTGTGTTTTGGAGTTAAGATAAGAGGGTAGCAGGCACAACCAAACACTCTTAGTGTGTCATGATCAGGGATGGCTTTGTATAATTTTTCATATGGTGACAACATGTCCAAAACAGGAGTAGGCATCCTATTTATGAGAAAAGTTGAAATGGCACAAGCATGAAACCAGAAATGTTCAGGTAAAGATGCACCTTGCATTAGTGTAACAGCAAACTCTCTTATATGCCTATTTTTTCTTTCGAATATCCCATTTTTGTTGAGGGGTGTAAGGACAAGAAACCTGATGTAGAATACCATTTTGAGCACAAAAATGCTTAAACTTATTGCTCATGTATTCACCCCCACCATCAGATCTTAACCATTTTATTTTAGCAGAAAATTGAGTCTGAACAAGGGCACAAAGAGATTGAAAATAGACAAACACCTCATTTTTATTTTTCATGGGAAATAACCATGTGAAACGAGTACAGTCATCTATAAAACGCACAAAATACCTAAACTCATCAATAGACATGTAGGGTGTTGGCCCCCAAACATCAGAGTGAACTATATCGAAAGGATTAAGGCTTTTGGTACTAGACACTGGAAAAGGAAGTTTTTGAAATTTGCCTAAAAGACATGGCTCACACACACTAGGTTCTGGATCACTAATTGTCAAGACCCACCCGGAATTTCACCCTGAAACCCGAGGTAAGTCCTGCGGGGACCACCTCCAAGGAAAATTTACCGAAGAACTCGGCAAACCTCCCTTGAAAATGGACAACCCTAACCCGGAAAAATATAGAACACCCTCTTATCCAAAATATCAATCTTCAACTCAATCCAAATAACCGAATAAAATAATACACAATTATTTTTCCGAAAGTATTCAGAGCTACTACAAGAAAGACAACAGAAACTGATAAAAAAAAATCCTAGTGGGTTAAACAGATAACCTACTGGCGAACAGTAGCGGAAAGATGGGTGACTATGCCTCGTCGCCTTCTTCTAGACCCCACCTGAACTCTGCAGACTGGGCATTTAAAAACGAAGGAAAGGCCCAGGGGAAACATATTTAATTACGTCAGAGTGAGTGGACAAAAGTAATCTCGACAAACAATAATATTTCCCCAATAAAACTTTCAAGGAAAGTGGTATGCAAGCGACAGCTCAAAAACTGGCAAGGACACGACTAGTTCCGGCTAGTCTCCAAAACTTAAACAAATACAGCCTCTCGGGCTAAATTATAAATATATCAGTATGTATATACACTCGTCTACTCCTTGTATGATTTCTTTGAAGAGATAAAAGAAAAACAGAAATTCATACAAGGCTACTACGCTCGCGTCTAACGCTTACGTCACCCCATAATGGAATTTTTCCTCATTATGGGGGAATCGCACGAGTGGATATATATATATACGTGCTTACTCCTTCTACGAATTCTAGGAATGAATACGAAAAAAAATAGAAAATCGTACAAGGCTACGACGCTTGCGTCTAACGCTCACGTCACCCCATAATGACATTTTTCCTCATTATGGGGGGAAATCACGTATAGCTAGCTAGCGTTTATTTATTTACATATTATTCTCATAAACGTCAATAAATGAGTATAAACACCGAAATTCTCAATTTCCGGTTAAATTCCACAAAAGAAATTATTCAACCATAAAACATTTCAAGCACATTATTTAAAACAAAGGTCCACTCACAAATTAGGCCTAAGCCTGATGTCGGTCGGAGGTTTCTTCCGCTCGGGCCTCCTCACGTCCTGTTTCAAAACATAAATAAATCCTTAAATAAAACACCGGCGCTTACAGAAAATAGGCATAATTAAATATGAGTTTTTCGCGCTCAACCATGCCTATCGCCCTATATCTTAACTTCACTGCCAACCATAATTCTCTATAAAAACCGACATCCCAAAAATCACCTTCCACCGTCCTAATCATAAATAATCCAATGGCCGGATTTTAACTTAATAAAATACCAAACTTTAACAATTTCCAAACCTATCCAAAACTCCTCCAAAAATTCTAAAACTCATTCCATTAAACTCCTCATAAAATTCCCCACTAAAAACAATTTTTCAGCGGCGGCTCCGCCGGCAGCGGCTGTCGGCGGCCAGCTCCGGCGACCTCCAATGCTCACCAAAATTTGGCAGCACCTTCCTCTCAACTTCCTCTACAACATTCCTAACTAGCACAAACTCCAATTCTAAGCCTAACCATGTCAATCGAACGAAAACAACAATAAAAGCCCTAGAATTTCTTTTACCGATTTCTCCTTACCTAGCTCAAGAGGGAGCGAATCATTTGGAGGGATTGGAGCACGGGAGGAGGGCTTCCTTTTGAGCCAACGGGCTCCGGCTATGGCGGCCGGAGGAGGGAGTTCCGGCGAGAAAACACTTCCGGCAGTCGGACCTTCCGAGCGGCGTCTCTCCCTCACGGCGGTGCTAGGGATGCTGCCACCGGTCTAGAAAGGAAGTTGGGTTGGAGACCGATCGATTGGGACCGGTGCGGCGGTCTGGGGCGGCCGGACGGCGGCGAACGGACGGCCGGAATTTCTGACAGTGAAGGCTCGGGGAGAGAGAGAGGAAAACGGGAGGAAGAGAGAGAGAGGAGATAGGGAAATGGGTTGGGCTCGGCCCAGCCGGTCCAACATCACCAAATATAAACCCATTCCAAAATTTCAACACCCCAATAAAAATTAACTTTTACTAGCTAAAATTTACCATTTTTACCATCGTCACATTTTCCTCCTACGAATAATTCTTTCGAAATATTCGTCCCTCAACACACCTCTAGGGACCTTAGGGCTAAAAACTCAATGACGAAGACGGTAAAATTCTTATTAACACCATGCTAGTAAATAAGGTAAAAATTTAAGAGTCGGGGAGTGACAATTATCCCCTTCTTATAAAAATTTCGTCCTTGAAATTTACAAACACGTCAATCAAAGAGGTAGGGATACTGTTGTCTCATTTGCTCCTCCGATTCCCAAGTAGCTTCCTCTACTTGATGGCTTCTCCTTTTGACAAGCGGGATTGTCTTGTTCCTCAACACTTGCTCCTTTCGGTCAAGAATCTGAACCGGTTCCTCTTCATAGGACAAATCCTTCTGCAAACTAATCGGCTGCTCTTCAAGCACATGAGAAGGATCAGCAATATACTTGCGAAGCATGGATACATGAAACACATTATGTATCCTGGACAACTCCGGAGGCAACACTAACCGATAGGCAAGAGGGCCAACTCGCTCTATTATCTCATAAGGCCCGATGTACCTCGGACTAAGCTGCCCACGCTTACCGAAACGTACTACCCCTTTCCAAGGAGATAGTTTCAAGAACACCCAATCACCCACTTGAAACTCAAGGTCCTTCCTGCGGACATCTGCATAACTCTTTTGCCTACTCTGAGCGGCCTTGAGTCTATCTCTGACCACCTTAATCTTCTCATTTGTGTCATGGATAATCTCAGGACCACAAAGCTCTCTTTCTCCGACTTTATTCCAACATAGAGGTGTACGACACTGCTTCCCATACAGTGCCTCAAAAGGTGCCATACCAATACTTGAATGGAAGCTGTTGTTATAAGCAAACTCCATCAAGGATAGGTTCTTATCCCAACTTCCCCTGAACTGCAAGGCACATGATCTCAACATATCCTCCAAAGTCTGGATAGTCCTCTCTGATTGCCCATCAGTCTAAGGATGAAAAGCAGTGCTAAAGTGTAGTCGGGTACCTAATACTGCCTGAAGAGCTCCCCAGAATTTAGAAGCAAATCTAGGGTCCCAATCTGACACTATGGATTCAGGTACGCCATGAAGTCTCACAATCTCATTCACATAAAGCTCCGCCAATCTATCCAGTGTATACCTCTTTCCCACCGGCAAGAAATGTGCAGGTTTGGTGAGTCTATCCACAATCACCCAAATTCCGTCATGCCTTTCACGGGTACGAGGTAAACTGAAAACAAAATCCATGGTGATGTGGTCCCACTTCCACACTGGAATAGACAACGGCTCAAGCAATCCTGAAGGTTTCTGCCTTTCAGCTTTCACCTGCTGACAAATCAGACACCTACTCACAAAAGCTGTAATTTCCCTCTTCATGTTAGGCCACCAATAATAATCCTTCAAAGTCCGATACATTTTTGTACTACCCGGATGAGCAGCATATGCAGAACTATGAGCTTCCTCCATTATCTCTATCTTTAACTCTTCATTCCTCTTTGGAACACAAAGCCTATTTTTGAACAACAAGGTTCCATCTCTTCTTACCGAAAAATCCACGGCTGCTCCATTCGCTGCTCTTTCCATCAATTGAGCTATGGAAGGATCATTATACTGCGCCTCACGCACTTTATCCACCAAAACTGGCCTCACATGGAAACTAGCTACCAAGGCACCCACTTCATCCACCGCTAAATCTACCCCTGTAGCTCGCAACTCACAAAGAAGTGGAACTCGAACCATCCTCAGGTGAGACAAAGATATAGTGGGATTTCGACGAAGAGCATCAGCTACCACATTAGCTTTTCCAGGATGATACTCAATAGTGCAATCGTAGTCATTGATCAACTCCATCCACCTTTTCTGCCTCATATCTAACTCTCTTTGAGTAAACACATACCGAAGACTCTTGTGATTTGTAAAAATCTGACACTTGGCTCCATAAAGATAGTGTCTCCACAACTTGAGAGTAAAAACTACTACTGCAAGCTCTAAATCATGGGTGGGATAATTCACCTCATGCGGCTTCAGTTGCCTAGAAGCGTAGGCAATCACGCGATCATGCTGCATCAACACCCCGCCTAGACCTCGTCTAGAAGCATCACAATAAACCACATACTCCCCACTATCATCCGGAAGTGCCAAAACAGGAGCAGTAGTCAAACGATCCTTTAATTCTTGAAAACTCTGCTCACACTGATCTGACCATTCAAACTTGACTCCCTTCCTGGTCAATCTTGTTAGTGGAGCTGCAATCTTTGAAAAGTCTTGCACAAATCGCCGATAATAACCTGCTAACCCCAAGAAACCACGAATCTCCGTCACAGAGGCGGGTCTTCTCCAACTGGACACTGCTTCCACCTTCTGGGGATCCACACTAACACCTTCCGCTGAAACTACATGACCCAAGAATCCCACTTTATCCAGCCAAAATTCACACTTGCTGAACTTGGCAAACAACTGAGCATTTCTCAAAGTCTGCAATATCAATCTTAGATGTTTGGCATGCTCCTTCTCACTTTTTGAGTACACCAAAATATCATCTATGAATACGATCACGAAACGGTCAAGATATGGACTAAACACCCTATTCATGAGATCCATGAACGCCGCGGGTGCATTAGTAAGTCCAAAAGACATCACCACAAACTCATAATGACCATAGCGTGATCGAAAGGCAGTCTTGGCTACATCACTCTCCCGGATCCGTAACTAATGATAACCGGATCTCAAATCAATCTTTGAGAAAACAGAAGCACCCCTCAACTGATCAAACAAATCATCAATGCGAGGCAACGGATACATGTTTTTCACTGTGACTTGATTAAGCTTCCTATAATCAATGCATAGTCTCATGGTGCCATCTTTCTTCTTAACAAACAACACCGGGGCACCCCATGGAGACATGCTAGGCCGAATAAAACCCTTGTCTACCAACTCTTGCAGTTGAGTCTTCAACTCTTTTAATTCTGCTGGAGCCATTCTGTAAGGTGTCTGAGAGATAGGTCTAGTTCCAGGAAGTAACTCGATAGAAAAATCTATCTCCCTTACAGGAGGCAAACCAGGCAACTCCTCGGGAAACACATCCGGAAACTCTCTTACTACAGGAATATCCTCTATTTCCAACACTCCTATTCTTGTATCCACAACATGAGCTAGGAATGCCTGACACCCTTTATTTAACAATTTCTTGGCGGCCACAGTTGATATCAAGCAACTCGAAATCACATCTCTTTCCCCCTGAAAAACAACCTCAAATCCATCTGGACTCCGAAGTACCACTTCTTTTCGGAAACAATCTACCACAGCTTTGTAAGTCTCCAAAAGTCCATTCCAATGATGCGTTGAGTCATCCAGAAAAGTCACTGCCATCTTCACTTTCTTTTCTTCCGGTATACCAGTGCTCTCAAAAGCCTTTTTCATCTTGTCTACCCACGTGTATGCATCAAGGGGTCCTTTGGCACCCTTGAACTCAATTGCCCCAGCATCAAAGACATCCTTCTTCCTCACAGACCGTGGGTGCTGAACCCTGTCTAAAACACCCCTCAGCATATTCCCAATGGAATCAACTAATCCTCTAACCTCATCACTCTCATTCGCGTTGGTCGAGGTAGCTACCCGGGGTCGGCGTCTAGAAGGCATAGTACCTGAGGAAGGAGATATTTAGTATTCTATACACAAGACTAACAGAACTATCACACATACCTAATAACACATAGCATCCAAAGCATAAAATGCTAGTGAATCCGCCGCGGTCAGACCACCACTATATAGGAACTACGTGCTTCTTAGGCAAATATGGTAGTACTAAGGAGGCAAGAAATGAAACCTAGAGCTCTGATACCAACTGTCAAAACTCACCCCGAATTTCACCCTGAAACCCGAGGTAAGTCCTGCGGGGACCACCTCCAAGGAAAATTTACCGAAGAACTCGGCAAACCTCCCTTGAAAATGGACAACCCTAACCCGGAAAAATATAGAACACCCTCTTATCCAAAATATCAATCTTCAACTCAATCCAAATAACCGAATAAAATAATACACAATTATTATTCCGAAAGTATTCAGAGCTACTACAAGAAAGACAACGGAAGCTGATAAAAAAAAATCCTAGTGGGTTAAACAGATAACCTACTGGCGAACAGTAGCGGAAAGATGGGTGACTATGCCTCGTCGCCTTCTTCTAGACCTCACCTGAACTCTGCAGACTGGGCATTTAAAAACGAAGGAAAGGCCCAGGGGAAACATATTTAATTACGTCAGAGTGAGTGGACAAAAGTAATCTCGACAAACAATAATATTTCCCCAAGAAAATATTCAAGGAAAACGCTATGCAAGCGACAGCTCAAAAACTGGCAAGGACACGACTAGTTCCTTATTATGAGGGAATCGCACGAGTGGATATATATATATACATGCTTACTCATTGTACGAATTCTAGGAATGAATACGAAAAAAATAGAAAGTCGTACAAGGCTACGACGCTTGCGTCTAACGCTCACGTCACCCCATAATGACATTTTTCCTCATTATGGGGGGAAATCACGTATAGCTAGCTAGCGTTTATTTATATACATATTATTCTCATAAACGTCAATAAATGAGTATAAACACCGAAATTCTCAATTTCCGGTTAAATTCCACAAAAGAAATTATTCAACCATAAAACATTTCAAGCACATTATTTAAAACAAATGTCCACTCACAAATTAGGCATAAGCCTGATGTCGGTCGGAGGTTTCTTCCGCTCGGGCCTCCTCACGTCCTGTTCTAAAACATAAATAAATCCTTAAATAAAACACCGAGGCTTAAAGAAAATAGGCATAATTAAATATGAGTTTTTCGCGCTCAACCATGCGTATCGCCCTAAATCTTAACTTCACTGCCAACCATAATTCTCCATAAAAACCGACATCCCAAAAATCACCTTCCACCGTCCTAATCATAAATAATCCAATGACCGGATTTTAACTTAATAAAATACCAAACTTTAACAATTTCCAAACCTATCCAAAACTCCTCCAAAAATTCTAAAACTCATTCCATTAAACTCCTCATAAAATTCCCCACTAAAAACAATTTTTCAGCGGCGGCTCCGCGGGCAGCGGCTGTCGGCGGCCAGCTCCGGCGACCTCCAATGCTCACCAAAATTTGGCAGCACCTTCCTCTCAACCTCCTCTACAACATTCCTAACTAGCACAAACTCTAATTCTAAGCCTAACCATGTCAATCGAACGAAAACAGCAATAAAAGCCCTAGAATTTCCTTTACCGATTTCTCCTTACCTAGCTCAAGAGGGAGCGAATCATTTGGAGGGATTGGAGCACGGGAGGAGGGCTTCCTTTTGAGCCAAGGGGCTCCGGCTATGGCGGCCGGAGGAGGGAGTTCCGGCGAGAAAACACTTCCGGCAGTCGGACCTTCCGAGCGGCGTCTCTCCCTCACGGCGGCGCTAGGGAGGCTGCCACCGGTCTAGAAAGGAAGCTGGGTTGGAGACCGATCGATTGGGACCGGTGCGGCGGTCTGGGGCGGCCGGACGGCGGCGAACGGGCGGCCGGAATTTCTGACAGTGAAGGCTCGGGGAGAGAGAGAGAGGAAAACGGGAGGAAGAGAGAGAAAGGAGAGAGGGAAATGGGTTGGGCTCGGCCCAGCCGGTCCAACATCACCAAATATAAACCCATTCCAAAATTTCAACACCCCAATAAAAATTACCTTTTACTAGCTAAAATTTACCATTTTTACCGTCGTCACATTTTCCTCCTACGAATAATTCTTTCGAAATATTCGTCCCTCAACACACCTCTAGGGACCTTAGGGCTAAAAACTTAATGACGAAGACGGTAAAATTCTTATTAACACCATGCTAGTAAATAAGGTAAAAATTTAAGAGTCGGGACGTGACACTAATGCTCTTTATATTACATTTATTGAGCATGGCACTAATAATCTCATTTGAAGGGTGCCCAAACCTTTGATGCCACAGAGAGTTCTTCACCATTTTGCCAACAAAAGCAGCTTCTGGAACTTGATTCTTGTCATTACTAGTAGCTTCACATCCTACAGGCTGTTGAACCTTCAGTGGTAGATCAAAAGGAATGGGGTATAGCCCTTGCTTACTCAGTCCTTGGTAGAGAATTTTGCCCAACACCTTGTCCTGTATAACACACATAAATTCATCAAACCACACTATGCAATTATTCTGTTTGCAAAGCTGATAAATGGATAATAAATGAGCAGCAATGTCAGGAATGAGAAGCACATTGTCAAGCTTGAGATCACCCAGTTTTGCATTACCAAAGTGAGAAATATGAAGTTGAGAACCATTACCGATTTGAACTGCATCAGTAGCTGAATATGGAACAAGATTGGTGAGCAATTGAGGATTACTAGTCATATGATTTGTGGCACCAATATCAGCCAACCAGAAATGAGGGGTACTGCTGCTTGATGCAGCAAACATTGCAGTTAATCCTGTGCCAATCTCTGAGTTGTTGTTGTTCTGGTTTGGAAAGCCACCTGAATTGTTGTTCTGCTCATTTGCAAAAACAAAGCCCCTTGAGTTGTTGTTCTGTTGGTTTCTAAAGCCACCTGAATTGTTGTTTTGCTGATTTGGAAATCCAATAATGTAGAAACATCTATTCGCACTATGACCATGCTTGTTGCAGTACTGACATGTAGCAGGCTGAAAACTTGCAGGCTCTTGAATGTGCATAGAGAGAGGTAGAGATCTGCAAGTTCTAGCTCCATGACCAACCTTGTTACACAATTGACAAGTAACTGAGCTTAAATTGACCCTGGCATTGTTGAACTCTCCACCATTGTTAAAACCTCCACCAGAATTGAAAGTACCACCAGTGTTTTGTCCACCACCATTGAAGTGTCTGAAACCACCATTGGTTTGACCTCCACCATTAAAATTTCTCAAAACACCTCCATTATTGTTATTTTGAAAACCAGACTGTCCTCTACCAGCATAAAAACCAGTCATATCAAAAGAAGAGCTATCAGTAGTAGGGAAAGTGTTAACAGTAGAAAGACCATAAGGCATAGGAGAGACATGCATAAGAAACTGTGGAGACTGAAAAGGCATCACATGGGACACTCCTTGAGAAAATAACCTTGATGGCACATTAGAGACAATAGATTGGCTTGGAATAGAAGCAAAACCAGGTGGGACAGAAGGAACCTCAGATGGGACATTAATCACTTGAGACACACAATTAGGATTCTGATACATGGTTTGCAGCTGAACTGGATTAGCAATATATGAGGACTGAGCAGGCATAATAGCATTAGGCATAACATTATGCATTTGAGAGATACCACTAACATATGGAGATTGATTAGGCACAATAGCATTATGCATAACATTATGTAGCTAAGAGGCATTAGCATTATAAGCAGTTAAAGCAGGCATAATAGATTGCACATGAGAGCTAGCTGAAAAGGAATTAGGGATAACAGATGTATAAGTGCTTCCATAGTCACAAGAGCTAGACATGTTACCATTCTTGGCCACCATAGCAGTTAGAGGCATAGAAGAGAGGATTCACTCTCAATATCAATTTATGCAGCTTTGAGCAAGGTTTTAAGCTCCCCCAATGAACAGCTAACAAATTGTGCTCGAATAACAGTCTTAATGGCTGGATATTCAGCTGGAAGGCCCCTGAGAACAGTCACAACAATATCCTCATCGTCCACAGTAACTCCAACAGTAGCTAGTGCATCTCTAGCAACCTTGACTTTGTCTAGATAGGTTTCTATGTTATCACTCCCTTTCCTGAGATTTTGAAGATTAGATTTTAACTGAAGAATATTTTGCTTGTTTGGAGCTGCAAATTTATTCTTCAAATTTTCCCACATCTCTTTTGCAGAAATAGGGCTCAGAGTTTGACCCATCATGTTGACAATGTTTTTGTCTTGGATTTTCCAGGCCAAATAATCTCTTGAGAGAACATTAGTAATTCCATCAGGTGCTAGCACAAACTATGGTGGACAGGAAATTGATCCATCCACAAAACCATCGAGATTCTGACTCTCGACAAAGTTCTCCCACCTGAATAACCAGGCTGAGTAATTACTTTCATCGAGTATGATGTTTGGTAAGAACACAGTGGTTTGCAACATGTTGTTCTGATTTGAAAGGTTTGTAAGATCCATCAAGTTTATAGAGTGAAAAACATGATGGATCTACAAGGAAGAAGCAAAATGAGAGAAAGGACAGAGCTGAAAAAACAAACGGAGGGATATATATAGAAGAGAGAGAGAGAGAGAGAGAGAAAAGGAGGAGCAAAAGTGCTAGGGTAAAAAGATGAACAAGAAGACACTAGGTTTTTGACAAGTCTCTTAAATGAAAGAAGCAATTTTACGAGCACAGTAGGATCAAAACAACACCAAAAAGCTAAGATGACCAAGAAAAATAGATCTAAGAATTCTGGAGAAGATAAAATAGCACAATCACAGTAAAAACTTCAGCAAAAAAAAAAACAAGAAGAAAAAAAAAGAAAGGAATAGATATGAAATTATATGAATAAGACAGAAACACTATGGCTCATAAAGATGCAGAGAAGAGTAGTCACTATCATAAAAAAAGGAGATTAGAAATCACACAATGAAGTGAATGAACGGTCCTATCGAACCAGGCTACTGATACCATAAAAGAATTGCAGTAAGTACAGAAAAATGCAGAAAAGTAGAAGAGCCTCTATATTGATGAAAAATATTGTCCAGACTTACAAGCATAAAAGATAGAAAAGTCTAAAATAAATAGAGGACCATGAGCACATGTATGATGACACGTGACATACAGTTGTTGATCACTATCAACAAACAATGCTAGAATCCTATGATCATTGACCTATGTTGCACGGTCGGAGTCTCCGACACTCCGACACCCCGACACGGCAAAATATGTGTCCGACACGCCACGTCACGTGTCTGAAAAAGTTGACTTTTCGGACGTCTTGAAACATTGTCCGGCCCCGACACGGCATTGCAACACGCCGCGTCAGCATTTCAGACTTAAAAAAAAAAAAAAAAAAAAAAAAACTTCGTTTTAGACTTGGAGGTCTCCAGAAAATCTCAGAACTCGTCGATTCTCCCTCCTTAGAGCTCGTCGTGGACAACTAAAGACATAGATAGGTTCTCTAAGTCAAGGTGAAGCTACGAGCACCATCCATGCCCACCGTCGTGGCCGGATTCGAAAAATCGCCAACGAACCCAAAAAACTTCTTCTTCTTCGAATCTCTCTCTCCTCAGCTTCCCATGGAAATCCAATACTAAAGCGAGGTCGGGGAGGACGAGAAGAAGTTATCCATATCAGTCGTGCTCGTCGTCGTGGCCGAAATCCGAAGATCGCCGGCGAACCCAGATTTTCTTTCTTTACTTCTTTTCTCTCTTGCCGGAGCTCCTCTTCGTAATCCAACATCACAGCCACGTTGGGGATGACGTGACGAAGCCGTAGCCACCGGTTGGACGCCGGGAGACGGCCGAACGACGGAGAACTCCTCCGCTGCAGAGCAGCTCAAGACCGAGTCGGTCTGGGCTCGAACTGATTGAGTCCAAAGTCCAAACTGATCCACATTCGTATATACTCCAAAATATACGACACTCAATTTCGCCACGAGACATCTACACAAATATGTGAAATTAATTAGTCTTGGATCAAGACAAGGCGAACACTTTAATTAAACATAGAGGGGTTAATCGGGAATTTAAACCAAGTTGGAACCCGAATGAGTGCAATTACACGGCATGAAAATCACTTTCATGAAGTCATAGCATGTGGCTGGCCTAGAGGCTCGACAGCAGCACCAAAAGTGCGCTAGCAGTGCGCTTGCAGCTCTAGCAGACGGCAAGGGCCCGCTAGGGGCTCTGCAGCACGCTTAGCGCGTGCGGCAACGCAACAGGGCGCGTGTAGAGGCGCAGCAGGGCGTGGCCGAGGGCCTGTTCGTGCGCGGGACACGCTGGGGCGCGGCACGGCAGGGGCGCATAGGGGTTCATCCGGGGCTCAGCGAAGCTCAGTGGCACCCAGCGACGCGCAGGGGGGCGGCAGGGGGGCGGCAGGGGCCCTGCTGTCGGCATGGGCTCGGCAGGGGCTCGTTATGGGCACGCTGCCGACACAGACGTGTGGCAAGTCTCGACAGCTTGCAGCAGGGGCCCCTTAGGGGCTCACAGCCGGCACTAGGGCTCGGCATGATGCGGCAGGAGCCCTCTAGGGGCTCAGGCAGTTGCCCAGCGCGCACAGTGCGCATCTGGGACGCTCAAGGGCGCCTTAGGGGCGCTGCAACACTACCAATACACGGCAGCTTGCTGCCTTGGTGTATTTTCGCCGATTTTTCGCAATTGTTCTCATGTTTTGTCATTCTTTATGCCATAACCAATTCAAGGACCACAAACACATGTGGATTTAGCATGTTTGTCATGTAATGAAGCGGTTAGCTTTGTGCAATTCAAACCAATCATAAGGGAATAAAATTCTAAATCCATTCAACACATTTGAACATAAAGAAGAGATTTTATTAATGCCAACTGAAAAATATATCAAAGGATGTCTAATTCCATAAAAACTGACTGAAAAGTCAAAAATAATTGTGGCTAAACAAGTGCCAAACAGAAAATAGCAGAGAAAAAACATCTAATCGAAAGAGTTTAATCAAAATCCGCAGCATCCATATGCGCAGGATCAGCTTGCTTCTTAGCTTCGAAATCTGCTATGGTGAGATTGGTGGAAGGCTCAGGACCAATCTCATCTTCCCCAGTAAAGTTAGCTTCATGAGCCAAGTACTGCTTGTATCTTATGTAGGTATCTCTAGCATCCTTGCTGACACGACAATCTTCGTGCATATGGGCATTAGAGCCGCAATGAAAGCAAGGAAGACCATTGAGCTGAGTTGAATGCAATAGAAGTTAGCGGATGGTTTGTCATCCTGCCGGCAACACTGGAAACTATACATCATGTACGTAATCAAAGCGGAGCTTCAAGTCGTCCCACAGTTCTTTGGGATCCATTATCATTAGATATTGCATCTTCAATTCCTTATGGATATGGCGCCTCAGGAACATAAGGGCTTGGGCTTTGATCATCTCACTGGGAACCGCATTTGGGCCATCAGGAGGAAAAATAGTGGAAGTAAATCCTTTTCCGACGAACAATTGTGTAACATCGGATGCCCATTGATGGTAATTATTGCCTCGTACATCGAGGATCTCAAACTCAGGCCTTGGAGGCGCAATCATCTACAAAAGACAAGGGGATTGGAATTAGTGAATCAATGATGTTGTCACAAAATCGATGCAAATAAAAGCAGAGGACGCGTAATCGCAGTGACAATCGATTCTTCCCTTGTAGGCGACGCTCACAACTGTCGCAGCAACGTGTAATCGCAGTCGCAAATATATGGTGACACGTATGTCGCAGTCACAAAGTTTAATAGAGGATGGAAGCCCCAACAAAAATCCCAAACCCTATTCCCCCCTCTCTCCCCCCCCCCCAAAAAAAACCCAATCCCGTCATAGAGAGGGGATAGATGGAAAGGCTACTAAGCCTGAACTATGAATTGAAATTCGGAAAGCAGTAACATTAATTAAAAATATACCTCTGATGAGTTTGAGTCGATTGCAGGCTTCAACCGAGGGTTGGAAACCTTTCTGGCTTTTCTTGGAAGACGAGCAATCTTGAAATTTTTGATTTCTAGAAGCTGCCGAGAGGAGAAACAACTTTTCACCTACTTATGCTTCGATTTGGGATCTGAAATTTTGACAGGAGGAGCATCACTGGAAGTGGAAGTTTCTGTCCAAAAATCAGGTCGATCGGAGCACGGGAAGGCGGTGAACCGGTGGTTGGAGGCGGTGGCGGTCTGGAAACTTCCGGCGGCCGGTTCAGGATCCTTACGACCGGTTCTCGGGGTGAGACCGGTGGGGTTGGAACCGGGACGTCGAGGGTTTTCTGCGAATATGAAATTCCGGCCGTGGACAGAGGAAAATCCAGACAGAAATCGGGAAAAACGAAACGGGCAGATTAGGGTTTCGGGAAAAGTTTGGGTTTTCAAAGGTTTTAGGGTTTTTCGGGATGGTTGGCCTATTATCTCTTGGTTATGGCACCTCGTGCTGATAACATGTTGTAGAGTATGTGAATACGAGAATAAAGGTCTACTCATCTCATTGATATCATGATCGTTATATAGGCATTACATAGAGAATCCATGTAAATCAGAGTTTGATATCTAACAGATATTCTAGTCTAATAAGGTGAAGATTTGGTCAAAACACATCATCAAGGATAGGAATGTAAATTCCTTCAACAACTTCTACTTTTATAAATACCAATCTCTCCTCTCTATATCTCACCTTTCCTTATATATTTTTCCCATCTTCTCACTCCCATATTTGGTATTTGCTTCTCATTGTTGTGTAAAATACTATATGTTTAAAAAATATAAAAAAAACTGTTTTAGCCCTTTTCCATTGGAGATGGCCTAAAACTTCTTGTCTTCTTGATGAGTTTCTCTCTGGCTCTCCCAGGTAATGTTTTTTTCTTTTTAATCTTTTTCACATAAAAGAAGATTCAAGTAAGCTCAATGATCTCATTACACTCCGAGTTTAGGTCCACAATCTTTGTCATTCCTTGCAGTAAGGATGTTTGGCACTCATGTTCTTTGCAAGTTTATTTCGAAAGTGCTTGCTAATTGGTTGAAAGTTGAAACGAGTACTTCATGAGTTGGTGATGGGAAGAACTACATTGCTTTTGTCCTTAATTCGTGACAATGTTATAGCCTAGGCATTAATGGACCTTTCTCCATCATTTACCAACCCTGAATGTTGAAGGAACACTCTTTCATAACTTGTAAGTTCTTCGATTTCGTTTTTATTCCCAAGAATCAGGAGCTCTAGTTTATCTTCACCATTAGGCTGATCCAACCAAAAGACAGAATGAGATACCATAACAATCACCGAGAGTTTCTCTTTGTATATACACATGTATACATACATGAAGAATCAAAAGTCGTGTGTATATCTTCTCACGCCCTCCTCCAAGGAAATGAAAACATTTGACCCTTATGTTCTCAGCGACCACCAACGTTATTTTGAGACATGGAATGAATGGCAATTGGAGGTGATTGCCCCATGATGCTTGTACTTGCCGATGAATTGTTGAAGCTAAAATCTGTTCCTCTAGTCGTCATATCAGGAGTTAGGTTGGTTACAGTACTTACATCATCCAGTTTTGTTAGGCTGGTGACTGTAGTTAAATCATCAAATTTCCAGTCCGTCAAGTAGCCGGGCTTTGAAGTTACTGTTGTCACTTCCATATCTCCTGAAAGCATTCCCACTACACGGGACATGGATGGTCGTAGCAGTGGTGATGATTGAGTGCACAGAAGTCCTATTTTGATTATTCGTTGTGCTTCTTCCTCATTGAACTCTGATAATCTAGAGTCCACTAGTTCAACTTCCCGTCTGTTTTCATGCAACTGCCAAGCCTAAGAAGCATGAACACAATAGTATCATGAAAAATGTAACATATGCAGAAAATAACTTAAGTGGCATATAATGGTGAACCTGCGCTTCACGAAGTCCTTTTAGAATCATAAAACAATGAACAAAATAAGAGTCAAAAACTGAAAAGTACTTGGAACATTTGTTGCAGGGAAGGATAGGCAGGGAAGACAAAGAAACAAAGTTCTTACCCATTCAAGAAGATAAGTCATTTCTTCACCCAAACTCGTATCAGAATTTGGCCTACCACTGACGATTTCTAAAGCCACAACACCAAAGGCAAAGACATCGGTCTTCTCTGTAAGGTGTCCACGCATGGCATATTCAGGTGCAAGATACCCACTGTATCATTGACAATAGCATAACATGTTTGTAATACAGAAAGGAAGAGGAAAACTAATATCTGAAAACAAAATAAGGTGACTGAATCTTGAAAGATCTTACATTGTTCCCGCGATACAGGTACTTATGTGGGTCTTTTTATCATCAAAAAGCTTAGCCAAACCAAAATCTGATATCTTGGGGATGAGATTAGTATCAAGCAGAATATTACTGGCCTTCACATCTCTGTGTACAATTCGAACCCTTGATTCTTCATGAAGATAAGTTAAACCTCTAGCTATGCCCAAGCATATATCAAAACGTGTTGACCAATCAAGATTTAAACATCTCTTTCCTGATTCATGCAATCCATAATAACAATTTCTTTTAGTGTTTCGTATTATATCATGCATAGTGCAGTAACAAATAACAATTTCATTCTCATACCAAATAATGCTTGATCAAGACTGTTGTTCTCCAGATACTCATAGACAAGGAGCCTTTTAACTCCCTCAATGCAGAATCCATACAACTTTACCAGGTTATTGTGTTGCACAGCGGATATAGTGGCAATCTCAGTTACGAATTGCTTCTTTCCTTGGTGGGATGCTGCAGACAATTGCTTCACGGCAATAACTCGTCCATCACTAAGTGTTCCCTGTCAATCAAAAATTGAAATAAAATGTTCAGCAAGATTATTGTATGCACCTTGCCAGTATCAGTAGTGAAAACGAGAGTCAGCAATTAAAGAGCTCGATGGGTTGGACATTCGAACTTCATAATCTCGCCAACAAATAAAATTGGATGGGACACATGTCAAAAGGATCTAAAAATAAATACATGATATATATATATATATATATATATATACGGAGCCGTTCAGAAGCGGACGTCCGCACAGAGGTTAAAGTGCGGACGTCCCTCCGTTCTCCTCCGGACGGTGCCGACAACGGCGCTCCTCCATCCGAGCGGACACCAGAGGCATCCCCGATGACTTTCTCTTGCCAGCGAGATTGATTTGAAGGTCTGGGCAGCAACCTCCACCCAAAACTTCAGACATGATCGATCTCGGCTGCAAACTGGTATTCGGCAAACTCACCAGCAAGGAAAAGTCATCGGGGATGCCTCTGGTGTCCACTGGGGTGAAGGAGCGCCGTCGTCGGCGCCGGACAATGGAGAATGGAGGGACGTCCGCACTTTAAGGGCTTTGCGGATGTCCGCTCCTGATCCGGCCTGTAATATAGGTATGTAGCAGTTCACCACCTATATCAAGTATCAAATAGTAAACATTAAAGCATACATCCTCTTTTATTAGAATAATAACTTACTCTATAGACAGGTCCAAATCCTCCCTCTCCAAGCTTATTAGCTCCATGAAAGTCATTTGTAGCTGTCTTTAGTTCAGTATACCTAAAAGTAAGTGGTCCAACATCTATCCCATACAGCTCTGCAAATTTAACATAACACACTGTTAGGTCTGTAAGCCCGACTTCATCCAGTCAGTTAGCCTTTTCCATTCCCCCCCAAGTGTACCATCAAGTATTCATCTTCTGATTAGACACACTGTTTCTGATATACAGAGAGTTTGCAATAGAAAAAAATGACAAAACCAAAAAATTTGAACTGCGTAGTGATATAGAACAATGGATTCACTAAAACCAAATGATGTTAAAGAAAATAAGATAATTGATGAAATGTTAACAAGGACAAAAAGAAAATAAGATAATTGATGAAATGTTAAAGAGAGACATAAAACTAAATGAACTTATGAATATCATAGAGCTTCATATCACAAACTATTACTAAATCAATAGTAAATTCACAGATTCTAGTGCTAAATAAAAACGAATATATTGAACTTAATTTATGAGCTTCCATCAATAACTAACACAAACTTCAATTGCAATTGCCACAGACTAATGAGAGACTTGGTTGAACAAGAAAAGAAGCAGCAGTTTACCTTCGTCATCATCGGGGTTAGACCTTTTTCTTCTTTGAACAAGATAAAAAACCACAAACAACAAAACCAAAAGTACTCCACCACCAACGACAATCCCCACAATCAGCCCACTCCTATTCTTCTTACTAGTCGGAAGGTTGTTACTGACAGTAGGTATGAAATCTGTACAAAATTTCTGTTAGTTAATTAGTTGGAAACCACTTTTGAAAACATCTGAACTACATCTTAAATTTCCAGATTGTATTACCAGGTGTAGCACTGATGGCTGCAATAGCAGGTCCATAAGTACCCCGCGCAGGTACACAGCAAGTCCCCTTTCCAGCCCAAAAGAGATGGATTTCAAGGTGGTTCTCCGAAACATGAGCTGTGTATGTCTTCTGAATAGCTCTAAAAGACGACATGCCTGCCTCCTTTAGTATATCAAAATCCTTTGATACCAGAAGGCCCTGAAAAGTAATAAGGAAGAGATTAAGCATGCATAGTATGACTGGATGAGACAGTAGATTGATGCTTGATTCACTATAGTATACCCTAGAGATCGGCATATTTAAGATATGAAATGATAATGAATTAATCGAGGTTTCAGAAATTAATTGAGATGAACAAGCTAGTGAAAAATTTATTGCTGTGGTAACTTACTAAACTTAGGCTAAGGAAGACATGTCTGATCATTATAGGCGATAGATGGGAGTGAAGACCATATCAAGCAACAGCTTGAGTAGTTGAGTGGTGATTATATGTCTATTCAGACACTTTTGGATCTACTCCCTATATCCACCAGATTTTAAGATGAAGAAATAATTGATAAACCTGTTATAGACACCTGAACTATTCTATTCAATTCAAATATTTGATATACCAAGAGAACCCCAAGTCAACTTTACTAATTCCAAGGAAAAGTTATCATAAGAGCTCATAACATGGTTTTACTTTAATATATGAAAGAAAAGTATAAGATGATAGTCATGACAGACCTGGATATAAATATCAAAAAGACGTCTCCCAAGAAATTCCCCAGAAGCAGCAGCCAAAATGACATGTTCTGCAAACTTGAGGTTCACAGTGTAGTTACCATTCTCAAGCCCCAAGCCAAAGTATCTTATTGATGAAGCAGAGAGTCTTGCAGTCTGGAATAGCACAGAATCAAAGGTATTTGTGAACTGCGATGAGGAGAAACTTGTATACTGAGGATTGGTGCTCCCAGTGAAATATCCGACATTGCTAACTCCCCATCTGCTAGTGCCAGTAACAAAATATGAAGCTGGTCCAAGGGACTCATTTTCCTTCTCATACACAATCCCATCAGAGGAAGACTTAATCTCAGGTCCGCCGCAGTTAATCCCAAAGTTATAATCTGCAGAAAGATATAAGAGGTACATTTCAGAGAATGGTCAGAAAGGCATTATAACTTACAGTAACAATGGTTAAGGCTTCGACCATGCTTACAGATTCCAGGGCCACGATTGCAAGGAAAGTTTCTTTGAAGGCAAGCCAACCCTGAAGGAAGACCACTGAAATAAACAAACAAGTAAACACTCCAAATGAGTAAGGCAGTTAATTTCTAGGGAGAAAGAAATGACCAGATTCTCAGGCTCCCAGGTATCTCACCATTAATGTGAAATGTGCGCTCTATAACTAGTCCAAAAGGAAAAGAAATCTTATTTAGAGCTATGAGTCATAGCCTATGAGTTCTTGACTAAAATAATTACACATGCTGATCATTGAGTTGTTTGATACTTTGTCGCTTCAGCACTTCTCATGGGAGGGCAAGGGCCAAGTGTATATAAGAGAAGGTTTTGTTAGATGCTAGCTAGGTCTGATTTTATATTTAGGTAGAGAAGGTATTTCATAGTGATGGCCAGAAATTGATTTATAGATTCTAAATTCTTGTATTGGTGCATGACATATCTGGTACGGAGATATAATGCTTATTGGATTGGTAGTGGGATCCTAACCAACAACTGACGATGAGAAATTGGATTTTTAGATGCAGCCTGGTAGAGGGATATAAGAATTGTAGCCTCAGTTGCTATACATAGGAACCATACAATGACAGGCAAGTATTGTCAGTGACATGCAACTTTCACTTCCCTTATCAAAATGTTCAAAACACCAGACATGAGCTCAGAGAAAAAGGAATCACCTTCTCTGTAAACTTTCTATGCTGAAGTTGTTGGCAACTAAATTTCTGCAAAATACACCCAATTGTCAATGTTAATTACATTATATACTTATGAAGGAAGTCCATCCTGCCAACGAGTACATATCTGTATAGTTGAACAAAATGTCACTGATGAACTATCGTAATATAATGAGAGTAAACAGAGTTATTAAACTAGAAATCTGATCTAATAGAATTTTGTCAAACAGAAAAGTAAAAAAAAAAAAAAAGGTTAAATAAATAGTGGAGTATGACGACATACAGCTGTAATTTTTCTTCTTTGACCCAAGAAGGAATGCTCCCATTTAGATAATTGTATGACAAATCTCTGCAAAAATATCAGATACCATAGTTCATAAATTTTAATATAACAATATACTGTTATCGTAATCAAATTTCAGCATGTCACGGAACATTATTATTTTCATATATGATTTACACCATAATAATCTGAATATAAAACCTCATTTTCTCTGTGTCCCCTGACCCTGCTAGATTTTATTTCAATCTTTTGCTAGAATAGGAGTCAACATTAAGAAGAGAAACAATTTGATTGACCAAGAGAACAAGCTGTAGAACTACAAATAAGCTCCAAACAATGTTGAAGAACAAGCAATACCGCAAATACTTTATAATGAAAAATTAAATGAAATGCCGGAGATGACTTATTCAAGGGGTGTGATTTTGGCCCTCCACCTTTCAACATATATGGCCACTTGCACTCAACTTTTAACCCCTTAGAAGTGGAGTTAAATTGTAAAATTGGAGTGCCAAAACCACTACCCTTGGTTAATGGAAACCAAATTTATCAGAAAGGTCGAGTTTAATGCATTAAGATGATCTGTAGCACATAAGCTGAAAACTTACATGTTGAGAAGAGATGCTGTCTTATAATCCGGAAGGGTGCCATTCAATTTATTGTTTCCAAGAAACCTAATCATGAAGACAGACAGACATGCCTCAATACTTGAAGAGTACATTTGGCTGGTGTATAAAACAATCAAAAGGGATTTGTCTATTACAAGATGGAGAGGGAACTCAAATTAAAGAGTGAGTCTGGTATCTGTCCAGTTAAATTGTTGAAGCTCAAATCCCTGGGGACACAAGAATATGAATCAGTTAAATACTTCAAGCCAATAAGAAGCTAGCCAAATGTACTCTTCAAGTATTGCAATTCAATGAAAACTACTTTGTTTAGTGTGGTATGCATAGTCATGTTAGAGAAGAGGATAATGTTGCAATCAAGAAATCGTATTGGTATCCTTCTGTACTTCCAAAAAAAAAAAAATATACTAAACGATTATAAAAATATTCCAGCTTTGGCAATTTGGGTTCTCTTAACATGTATGGTGACCAATCACCACGAAAAACTTACAGCTGAGATAAAGTTTGGTATACTCCAAAATTGGAAGGAAATGAATCACTAATATTGTTATTCCTCAGCTCTCTGCAAGATGTGCAACCAAATTGTTATGATTGGTTTTACAAGGAAAACAAACAAGAACATAGAAGTATGATCCTGATGTTGTGATAAGATTCAATTACAAGTGAGAATATTTGCCTTACAATACATTTAGAGACTTCATGTTCTCAATAAAGGAAAGAGAAGAGCTCCCATTGGCATTTGACAAATCACTAATGCGTCTGATATTACATCAGATAAGAAATGGTAAGCTTTATAGATATGAAAAAAAATGAACAGAAAGTGACAAGTAGATCTAGAATTCAAGATACTCACAGCTCTTTCATAGAAGTCAGATTGGAAAATGCAAATGGTATGGGACCTTCGAAAGAGTTTCCTTGAAACCTCCTAAAGTATAATATATAGTTAACAAACTTATGTATGTATAAGACATTGAGCCTATAGAGCCTAACTACAGGATGAAAATGTTGTCATTAGACAGCAACTAAACAAAAGTAGTGATGTACAGTATCTTACAAGGAACTAAGCTTTGACCAATTCCCTATGAAGTCTGGTATCCTGCCAGAGAGTTCAACGTTCCTTGCCCAACTGCAACAATCAAATGTACAGATCTTATATAGATGTATGTATGTATATATATAATAATTCTTCACTATTATCAAATAATGTTTTTTTTTTCATTTGTGGAAAATAGACAAATTCGTAAAGCTCTTACAAAAACTCCAGGTTTTGTAGGTTAGCAAATGTTGGTGGAATCTCCCCGCTTACTCCAGAACTATCAATGTAACTGCCAAAGTAAACAATAACTAGTTGTCATAAACGTATTGCTATCTTACATATATTTGTAAATTGACACCAGGTGGTCATTAGAGAGAACAGATGAATGTTCAAAGTAAATTACTTAAATTTGGTAATAGACTAATAAAGTAAATAGTTGTATCAGTTCTGATTTTCCAGATCTTGCATCTATAGTTCTATACATATGCATATACCCGTTGTTCACCATCCATTTGCATATAACCAAAAAACTGAGGTTGGATGTTTTATGTATGTAGTATCATTTCAAAACACATGATACCCTCATGCCAAAGCCAAAGCTCTGAAAAAGAAATGAACAACATATCAAACTTACAGCTGTTGTAATTTAGATAAATTCCCAAGCTCAGATGGCAGAGAACCCAAAAAGTTGTTTCCCCCAAAAGCCCTACAAAAGTTACAGGTAATTTCCAATTGATAATACTCTTTGGTGCAGATAATCAAGATTCAGCGCAGGCAGGTACATGAGTATAAGTCTTAATTGAATCAAGCAATTTATTTAGACAACATTGAATAGGAAGACTACTAACTTGGACTATATTGGAAACAAACATCTTAATATTTGAAATAAAGATATATATGAAGAAAGCAGTCCTATATATCCAGGTTTTTGCTCTAAAATAAGAGTCCACCTGATCAAACAGTCATATAAAGTTAAGTTCTCTTGTTGAATCACACAATCCAAAAAAGTCCCCCATATAGTATTTCGTAGGCTGAGGCTCCAAAATGAGAAAACTTACAATGATTTCAGTTCAGTGAGTTGTCCAAGTTCTTTTGGTAGCTCGCCTGATAGATTGTTGATGCCAACAGTACTAGAAATTTAAATTAATTAAATGATCATGAATACCAAAAGAAATCCATCAAGTATAGCACTCAAATAAAATGGTCTAGATGTGCATACAAGTATTGCAAGCCAGTTAGATTTGCAATGGCTGCAGAGAGAGGTCCTGTCAAGTAATTCAATGCCAAATTCCTACAAGACATGGAAGGAAGATTACAAACTAGGTAACTAAAGTGAGTCCAACTCACGTACATGAGTTCAGAGAAAGCATACAGATTGGTGAGCGAAGTCAAACTCCATAACTCGTCTGGAATTACACCAACAACTTCCTTGTCATAAACTTTCCTGCAAAATAAAAATCATCTAGAGCTAAACTTGAATTCTACAGAGCAGCACTGAAGCAAAATTGAGAGATTAGAAGAGTGAATTACAGTTGGGTAATGTGGCAAATGGTGCCGGATTGATAAGAGCAGTCACATATGATGAAGGGGTTGTAATCAGTGTCATCAAATTTGGTGGAGTCTATGGCAGCTCCGGTGCATGGGTCTCCTGTTGTGTTCCATTGCTTCGGATTGGCCCGAATCTTCCATTTCTCAAACACTGAATTCAAAGCTCTTGCTGCAACAAACCAATTACAAAGATTGAAACTTTTATATGTTATAAACACAAAAATCTCAACTTGGCTAAACACATGAGTTCTCCATCAAAATGGGTAAGAGAAGCTCTTGGCTGGGAAACAGGTTACCAAAGTGGTGATAGATAAAAGTGACAAGATTGTCCTGGAATTTTTATGGGTTATTTTCATGCATAGAAGTTATTGTTATGAACTAAGGAAGTCGAAGACAGTCAATTTGGCTCTTTTGAAAAATAAAAGAAGCAGTCCTAAGAAAGATTTAGAAACCTTGAGAGGGGTCAGTGGTGGCATTAGTAGCTTGAGGTTGAGGAGCAGGAGCAGAAACTTGAGCTTGGGCTATACTAGAGAGGCACAAAAATAAGACCAAAACTGACGGGGAGGCACTCCCTGACATGAAAGCTAGCTTTGAACTTGGTTGATTTGGAAACTGAAGGAGACAGTGAAATTGGGTTCAGAGGAGCAACAGAGTTGAAAAGGACAGAGTTTTATGCAGTCAGAGTCCTGATTTGTACCTGCCACAAAGACTTTTGGGCTCAAAGAAATGACATCTGCCCATTTAAAGGAATAATTCCACAAGTGCGGAATTCTTCTAGGTGAGCATTGAGTATATAGATGATGACTAGTGGAAGAAAAGATGGATATTGGTCTTCTTGTATAATTGAAAAATGCTTTTTATAAATAATAATCAAGACCGTTAATATCACCGGGGTGGTGGCGCAGTTGGCTAGCGCGTAGGTCTCATAGCTTAAAACAGTGAGTTATCCTGAGGTCGAGAGTTCGAGCCTCTCTCACCCCAATTTTTTTTTTTTCCAACTTAAACAATTTTTGAGTTTTTGTTTCTTTACCTCTAAATCGAACTGGTTTACTTGATGCATGGACACGTTAAGGTAAGTGAACCCTTCTATACATGACACGGCCTTTTTAGAGAACGAACATTTTTGACCAGAGGATGAAAAAGTGAGGGGTGGCTTTCATTCTTTTTGCTTTCTTTTGAATTGGTTGCATGGACCTTTTTGCATCCCTTTTGGCATGTGAAATTGTGAACCCAGGAAACGCATATTCCCTCTAAAGCCTCAATTAGAGAGTGTTCTGTAGCTGTCATGGGCAAGAACACAGAGCCATGGAAGCTCATCAAAAGGTATGACTTTTGACTCTGGTATGTTCATGTAGAGAGAGTATAAGAACCCGCCATGCATGATCTCGTTCAAGGTATTAGGTTGATTTATTGTGAGAGTGAGTGTGCGCTGGTACTTGAAGATAAACCAGAGTAATAAATCGTCAAATATCCCATTGACAAAGACTCGTGTATATTCTAGGTATAAATAAAATCGGAATAAATTCTTAACATAGAGTCATAGAGAAGAACGAATAAAGATAAATTACGGTTTATAATCACCTCCAGATTTTAACTAAAAAAAGAAACCCTGAATTTAAGCTACATAACAAACTTCCCACAGTGGCACAGTTCCCAGTTGCAATGATTGATCAGCTCTGAATCACAAGAAGATTATAGGAAAAAAAATTTAAGGGCAGTAATGGATAACTAGCAAAGTGATAAAAGTATAAGGTTAATTTAGTCTTTTTTTATTAATCACTGCCCTATATATTGAATAAGATGTAATTGTTCACACTATCAATCCAATACAAGACGTAGACATTCAAACTCTTAGTTTGTTTTTTCATTTAAGCTATGCTCTTTCATTCAATAATCTATGATTTCTAGAATCCTATCAAAGGGTAAGTATGATTAATTAAGGGTAAGTATGATTAATTAGGGTAATTAGGCCACACCCTTGACTGGGATTTTCACCATTGAAGGAGCTTAGGATCCTCACATCTATAGGACCCATGGCTCCCATTGATCACAACGTGGGCACCGGCAGGGACACACGTGTCCGGGGTCCTACAAGACCGAGATCAATTAGTTTTCTCAATGAAACCCAGATGGGAAAGCATTAAGGCAAGGAGTAATAAACTAGCTAGTAGAGAGAATCAGAGCTCCTTGAATCTGGAGGAGGAGGAAGAGAGCACACAAGTCAACTATTTCAACTAGTGGTCTTGCCCCAGATCTTGGCCATGAAGACAAACAGAGTTGGAAGCATACAGAGTCAAATGGCCCATGATGATGATGATGGTAGTACATTTTATTGTGGGTTGTTTAGGGTTTTGGGGAAAGGTCTGGGACTCAGAAGCTGTCACAATTCGACCAAGAAAAAGAAGCCGTCACAATGTGATAATAATGGGGTATTTTTCTTCTTCTGGTGTAGTATCACTATGCAAAAATAATTGTAATGGTGCTAGCATACCTGATTTTTGTTGTAAGAAGATGACTTGTTACCGATTAGCACACAAGATATCAGGAGGTTATGTTGAATCAGTGTTCTTTGATGTAACACTTTGTTGAATAAAGAAACATAGATTTTATATATAGAGTGGAATTTAGTATTGTCATATGATATTTGGTATTTTGGTACTTTGGCTAGTGGAATGAACATGCATTGTCATTCTTCTAGTCCCAAACAGACAATTATTGTCTTTAATTATGAATTAGTTATCACCTGAAGTTCATATGTACCAAGAGCACCAAAATCCGATCTAAGAAATTGTGTGGTCTCATTAGTACGTACTTACAAAGTGTTAGTATTAAAATTACTTTTGAAGCGTTGAGATTTTATTGTAATTGACATTGTCGTTTCATCTCTACGACCAAATCTACAAGTGAATTTCAATATTCTCATCAAAGAAAGTAACACGCGGAGATGTTACCTCGACTCTTCTTGATTATGTAAGTAGTTGTATACATGACCAAACAATGTACTTAAGCTAGCATTTCTTACATCTTTACCATAAGAAGAAAACAAAAGAGAGAGTAGGATCATCAAGGATTTCTGATCTCCTTCATCACCATTCAAAGGACAAACTTATATATAATCATAATAGTAGACCAATTTGATCGTAATTATTGACCTCTGAAGTCATAACACAATTAAACGCTCAAGTCATAATTTCAAGAATCAAACTAGACTAAACATATCATATTAAGGAAAGAATGCTGCGTAATTATATAACTAATTAATCACTCAAACACAGTGAAGCACAGAGGGACCTGTTAAACCGCGTAATTGGAGACAGAGCTGAAAGCTCTTCCTCCTTCCTTCTCTAACTAATTGGACTTTCACCATGTGACTTATGTCATCTCATCTCTTTGCCATTAAAGTCTTCCTTACTTCACTCTCTCTTCTCACTTAGCTATGCCCTATATATAACTCCCAAGCTTTCTTTCCCTTTTGCTCTCTCTCTCTCTCTCTCGCTCTCACTTTCTCTCTGTGTCTTTGTTTGTATATATAATCCTGGATCCAAATCCAACCCAAGATCTCTGAATCCCTCCAGAGACCTTGGTTTCAGCAAAGAAATGGCTCCACTCATGTACTTCGACTCAAGAAAGGTACTTTTGCTAGCTTCTCTTGTTGTGTTCCTCTTTTCTTCTACTCTGCTCCTTTGTGCCTCAGAAGAAGATGATAAACTGCCTCGGATTCAGAGCTCATCACTGTTTTTGGGTTCAAGGAAAATGTTGGAATTAAATGAAGAAGATGAAGATGTTCAGCCTAAGAAGATCAAACCCAAGACCACCACTTCCACAAACCAATCCTCCAAAAACCAAACCAAGCTCATCAAACCCACTTCTTCATCTTCCTCCAAAAACCAAACTAAGCTCATCAAACCCAACCTTTCATCCAAGAATCAAACCAAGCTCATCAAATCAAGCACCAACTCAACCAAGTCATCATCATCTTCATCACCCACAATCAAGATTACCCTCAAGAAGCTGAATTCCACTTCCAAACCCTCAAACTCCACCAAGCCCACTTCACTCTCCTCCAAAACATCAGATCTAGCCAAACTAACCTCCCCCAAAAACAAAACAACCAAACCCACCACCACAAAACAACCTCAAACCCCAGAACCAATCCCAAAAACAGAGACGAAAAAACCCACCAAGAAACCAATCCAACCAAGCTGGATCGAACAAGATGACGACATCGACTTCGTCTCCGACTTCACAGACCTACCCAACCAATTCCAACAAACCCTCCTCCCAGACCTCGAGAAAATCTCCACCACATCAAAACTCTACCTCACCAAAGCCAACAAGCAAATGACCACCAGGTTCAAACCCCTCGTCGGAAACAAATACGCCCCCACCATAGCTTCCA
Source organism: Fragaria iinumae (assembly GCA_009720345.1). Classification (NCBI taxonomy): domain Eukaryota; kingdom Viridiplantae; phylum Streptophyta; class Magnoliopsida; order Rosales; family Rosaceae; genus Fragaria; species Fragaria iinumae. The sequence continues at coordinate 13,333,346 of CM019117.1, read as the reverse complement.
TAGTCTCCTTTGCATTCCTAATAATTCCACTACTCCTAGTCTCTCTCCTCTTCAACAGAATCAAAGCCTACTTTTCCCTCCAAAAGCTTCTCATCTTCATCCAAGTCTACCTCTCCATCTACTTCTCCATTCTCTGCCTCTCTTCCTTAGTCACCGGCCTCGAGCCCCTCAAGTTCTTCTACGCTACTTCGCAGTCCACCTACATCTGCCTTCAAGTTCTTCAGACTCTCGGCTACGTCCTCTATCTCCTTCTTCTTCTCATGTACTTGATCCTGGTTTTCTCCACAGACTCCGGGCTGGGCTCGAAGGTTTTGGGCCTGGCCCAGTGCTTCGTCGGTTTCGCGGTTGGGCTGCATTACTATATGTCGGTGTTTCACCGGGCGGTGCTCCACCAGCCGCCGAAGACTAATTGGAAGGTGCACGGGATATACGCCACGTGTTACCTTGTGATTTGTCTGTTTGCGACGGCGGAGAGGAGGAAGAAGGCTTACTTGGAAGAAGGTGGTGAGGAGGGCAAGAAGAACTAAATTTTTTTTGTTGGTTCCAAAAATCCAAGTAGTACCATTTTAGAGTCCCCCTTTTGGTCTAGAAAACCAATCAAAATTCTTGATATACAAAAGCAACAAATAATAATTGTCTTTTTTTCTTGTAATTTTAGCACTGTTTTTGTGTGTTAAAGGTAGGAGGAATTTATTCTAAACGGGCATGTATAATACTACCATTTGGGCAAGCAAGTGCAACCACATGGTGTTATGATATAGAATATATGCAAGTGGAATTCATGTCTACCATATTTGTCAATAAGGTTCTTGCTTTGTTAATGTATTGGTTTTTTTCACATTATGATAGGGAACTAGCTAGGGTAGCCAAAGCTATAAAACCTATAATGCTATATCATACGTAGCGGTGGTAGAGTGAGGAAGATCCTAACAACTACTCGCCCAATGTTGGCAAAATGTGAGCGGCCATACTGTACCGTTTACGCGATAATGTAATGATCAATCAAAATCCTAGCTGTTCTTCATAATTTTTTCTCAAAGTGTATGTAAGTTCGTGCTAGTCTAGTAGACAATCAAATCCGTAAATAGGTAATGAAACGTTCGAACCGGATTTTGAGCTAACAAGAAAACAAGCATGGCCTTCGTTTTTTTTTTTTTTTTTCTTTCATTTAAATTGGTGCAATTTTCAACAGAAACTGAGGAATATATAGACGGTAAGGAGATCGAGGTGTATGTAGAAGAAACAAAAGGCTGAGATGAGAATATTAATGTCGAGGTGTATAAAATGCAGCTAGCACCGACTGGCGATTCAAGTGAAGAAGCTGGTGTCGGTGGCCTAATGTGCAACCGACATTTTTGCTGCAGTCATATAATCGCTTGAGTTGGGTTTGCAGCAGTCGTTTTCTTCAGCCTAGCTCTTTCAGGGTTTCGATTCGGTTGCTTTCCATAGATGAGAGTAATACTACAGTGAACTGCCAACTACTATTCCTCTCTGTCCCCCACCATATTAATAACAAGTTAACAAATAACAACATGTCACATTTGCGTAAGCGAAGTTATATAGCTAGCTCTTCCTTCATCACTCTTGCTGGATTTAAAATGAGCTCGGTGAAAACCAGACACTGTGAAACGATCGACGGGGATCAGGTTTACATGAAGCTGCATGCACCAAGATATTCTATGGAGATTGATGAGGCCGGTAATGATGACCCATACCCAGCGCAAAGCAGAAGAAATCGGTGAGCGAGTTTTGAATTTTGAGTTCGATTTTGTAACTTTTGTAAGCCGTGGACGTTACAATCGAAATACTAGATGTTACGACATGGACACAACAGAGATTTCGGTGCGTTACATTTAGAAAGTTGTGAAAACTATAACGTACATGAGATAGTGAAACGTAATGCATCCTCAACCCTAAAACAAAAGGCAAAAAAAATTGATCGGTAAACATATATAAGATAGAAAATACGAGTCAATATATAAGTGAAAGAACTAAATCCATGAAAATTGTATTGCATATGAAGACAGAATGAAAACCACTGGTTTGGTGTGTCGGAGAGCATTGGTGATATGAGCACACGAGTGAAGGAGGTGAACTTAGCGTTGTTTTGGGTGAACTAATCAACGGATCCAACCCCCTTTTTACTTGATCTGGGCTTGGAGATCAACCTTGCTCATTCTCCTTCTTCAATTGAAGTATTACCTTGCAGGTATAACTGTATAAGAAAGCCCGGATCTACGTTATAAGCTTACAAAGGCATATGATAGCTAAGAAAGGCTAGCTAGGGTTAATGGTTTTGATCCAAATTAATACATAGATATCGATGCATGATGAGCAAAGTTGTGTCTAATGTCTCAGTTAGGTCCCCACGGCCCATTTGTCTTTGTTGGAAACAAATCCCCGATTAGTAGATCCTAAAGTACAGTTACTCAGTTTACTGTTCTTTTCGGCCATTATTAAACCTTGTCAGCGTAATTGGGTAGAGAGATATTGTTCAGTTTAGGGTTTAGCTTATTTGTATTGATGATGGTACAAAACAAATTACAACCTCAAACGTTTGATAAATCTAAATTCTATTGTCATAGCAGGAGGAAGATAGAACGATACCAAGCTGAGAGTAATTTATTTTTTTTTAATCAAATAAACGAGTTCATATGTATCATTCAAATAAGAACGAAGTCGTTACATGCAAAAGTGACAAAGCTGCTCAGAAAACGCAAAGACAAAAGCAACAGAGAGTTGTTGCCAGAGGAAGAACACAGTGAACAAGACATGTTTAGCTTATTTACCGAATTAAGTATATGCTTTAGGTATTAATACACACGATCAAGTCATCCTAGCCTACTGTGGCCAAGACATCTTTGATCTACAAGGATCACGACCAAGAACTTCCAAGCTTGAGACCTTTCTTCAAGCTAGAGTTCAAGTTCTAAGCAATTCCCAGCTACTAGGATATATACTATGCACGTACGACTTGACAGCAAACTTGAACACCAGGTCGTGCCTCTGCCACACCACGCTCAAACGATCAACTTGAACCCCAAATTACAGTATATAGGGTTCTTCACTGACAAGCTCAAAACTAAGAAATACATGCAAGACTAAATTGGATTTTATCATTAGTTTACATCTAGCATCGACAAATTACCAATATATGCAGAACAAGTAATTGGAGAATTATGAGACTTTAATCCGGAATACTTTATTTACGGTATGTCATAGTAAATAAAGGAGGAATCTAATATGACTTGATTTATCAAGTTTGTCTAATAAGGTATGCAACTACAATTAGGGATTTAGACTTAAAATGTTACATTTATGAGAGGTTACAGAATATCCAATTCTCTATAAAAGCTTAGGTTCCTGCACTCTTTCATTGTCTCGGAAATACGGTTCTTGCCTCATTCAAAGAATACTATAATGAGATGCAGTGCATAAGACTTAGGTCGGATCGAGTGGTCATCAAGTCTAAAAGGTTCATGATCCATTTATCGTTTACTTCTTGTTCTTACTTTTGTACAATTGTATCTATATTATTTATGAATCGATCTAATAGCTTTTAAGTTTTAAGGTTACATAAAAGAATTGAAATTTGTTTAATCCTTGTGGTTTGAAGTCGACATCTGTTTAGTCCTTGTGGTTTTATTTTAATCTGAATAGTCCTTAAAGTCACAACTTTTCATCCAAATAGTCCTTATGGTTTTATTTTAATCTGAATAATCTTTAAAGTCATGATTTTTTATCCAAATAGTTATTCCGACAATTTTCTCAGTTAAAGGCCATAAAGACTATTTGGATGAAAAATCATGACTTTAAGGACTATTCAGATTAAAATAAAACCATAAGGACTATTTGGATGAAAAATCCTGACTTTAATGACTATTCAGATTAAAATAAAACCATAAGGACTAAACAGATGTCGACTTCAAACCACAAAGACTATATAATATTTTACCCTACATAAAATGTTGCTTATTCAAATCTTGTCCGAGAGTACAGTGTGTATATTTTTTTTTTTGACGCAAATGCGGACATATAACTCATTGTATTAATAGTCGCAGCCAGAATGACACCGATACAGACTCCAATGAATTGAGGTGATTCACATATCATTACATTGTACATTGTCACTCATCAACGATAAACCTAACAAACTATAATCTAGCCCTACATAGAGATAATTTTGCATGAAAACTTTCGTCCATAAGACGCTCAATTGCGGTACAACAGGAAGTGTTCACTATCTAGATGGAAAATAAACATCATAATCTGCAGGCATCAAAACCTATGTAGATTCCTAAAAACCTAAATTGTGAATTATTGTAAATAAACTAGTAAAAACTAATTTAAAACCTTAGTGGTCCAAAAAGATAGGCTTAGAAAACTAGAAAGGCTAAGGAAAGTAACATAGGCCAAGAACAAGTCACCGACCCAATCTCCACCAGACCCACGACAGAGCCCAAAACTGCCGAAGGCATGTCGCCTCCATCCCGTCGGCACTCTCACCCTCTGATCCGCACACCCATCCACCGCCGTCGATCCGTCGCCCAGAGATCACTTTCGATCTCCAACCTCCAAGCCCGCTGAAAAGTAATCGTTCCCAAGATTGATTGCACATCGACGAATTCAAAACCAGACCTTAAGATCCGATCTCGGTGCTGCTGCCATCGACTCACCACCACCAGGTGGGCGCCGACCACCCAACGTCGACTCCACACGTCTGCGCTCCAATCTCAGGCACATCGACCCTGATTCGAATCACTACCATCTCTCTCCATTGAAACCTGCTACCGATCAAGACAAAGTCACAGCCCTCACCGCTCTTACTTCATGGGATCATCCTCTCCGGACACGAAGTCCTTCTTGGGCCCGTCCGACGACGACGCCGTAAAGGCACGCCGCCGGACTAGGCGTGGTTCTCTCGTGGAAGAGCTCTCTCTACTCAGACTTGGCTAATGGTTATTTTCTTGATCTAATGAAAGTGGATTCAGAGTATAGTGTATATGAGGATAAATCTTACTGTTTTAGTTTCTTTGAAAATCCTCTTATCATCATGCATATTGTGGTCGTAGTGCTAAAAACAAAGAAAAGTTATTGTTTAATTGACAACAAAATAACCCTAATGGAAATTTTGTTTCTTTAACTACATGGCCACATTTGAAAAAAATAAAAATAAAAAATAAAAAAAATCGGGCATCATTTCCACCTGATCTTGATGCCCCAGTGCCCCCTATCATGTTCGTCATCTATTCTCTTTTGTCAACCTTTTGTATTTTGCTGCTCAAGTTTAGTAGTTAAACATGTGCAAGTGTTCTGATCTAAACCGACCATTGTCCTTTATTGGGAGCATATTAGATCATCATCAAACATCTAAACGTACATTTTACATTGGAACCTTGATGTGTGACAGACCTAAAGCATGGATAGAATGTGCAGCTTGCGGAAGATGAACCGTGAATTTGGATGCAGTGAGAACCTATCAAAACACGAGCATTCAACAAAAATTACAGAATGAACAGAACCATGCTTTTGAATCCAGTCATATCAACCCATGCAGATTCGACAGTAATTTTTTTGCCTTGTCCAATATGCATCTCGAGAAAGGAACTATTTTTCGGTCAATTGTGTGAAAGATTCAATTATGTTGGTTTGCGTCATTGCGTGTGAATTCCTACTCTTCCTCTCTCCTTTTGATTTTGTTTCTCTTCATATTATGTGAAATTTCAACTGTGTAGAAAGAAATCGAGTTTAGAAAGTGTGGATCGAGCTTGAATTTTGAGTGAACTAAGAGGGGTGTGTTGTGAACATATATAGAACTTCCCGTTTTTGTGGACTTCGAACTACTATTCGTCAAAATTTGAATAGTAAATGTAATTTTCTTCTGCTATTAGCTTCAGTAATGTTGCTGCGCTTGGCTAGAATGTCATAGCAAAGTCAGTCATTTGCTTATCGATCACTTTGGTCCTGTCAAAGTGAAAGATGACAATAGTGGAAGGAATCTCCTATTAGTCTATTGGTGACGGAACAATAGAATTCCTATTATTCCACTTAGAAAAAACTTGTACATCTTGAACAGTTTTTTGTTTTTAAGTCCCAACTTTCAAACACAGAATCAATTAAGCAACCATCTTAATCATTCAAGAATAATTGTAGAAGCGCTCTTTTGAGAAATTTCTGTGCAGTTTCCAATCAAAAGGAGGACACACGGTGTTGATGATGCCTCTTCCAGCGTAAAAGCAGCCACCACATACCTTAAGACATAAGAGATAAACCACGTACTCCATCAATTCCCATCTACTTTTTCTTCGTATAAATTCCTCCTCTCTGTTCTATCCAATATCACAAACATCCCAAGTATCTCTCATTCTTGGCATTACTAATTTCTTCTACCTTTCTCCTCTGATCATCGTTTGCCTCCAAGTTTCATTCATCAAAGATGAGTTCAAGCACAAAATCTTCCGCTGCACCAGGTCCTTACAATGTTCAGGCTCCACCACCTGCCGGTTATCCGACACGATCAGATGCCGGTGACCAAAACGCTGCTCGTGTTCCGGTAGAGACCAAGTCGAAGGGTGATGGGTTCTGGAAGGGATGCTGTGCTGCTCTGTGTTGCTGCTGCATGTTGGACGCTTGTTTTTGATCATCAACATCCTTCTGGGCGTTGCTTACGTACTCTTTGTTTTGTGTTATCAGTTTACATAAACACACTGCTTTTGATTTTTTATGTTATTGATTAGTATGTGAGGAAGGGATTATATCCATATATTGGACAGAGCTATTGAATGAACCTCGTGATATGAATTTTTTTTTTTTTTTTTGAGAAATGAATAATTCATTAATTAAGGGACAAACCCAATTACAAGACCTGCAAACACGAGGCCGAGAAAACTACAAATAACAAAGAGCACGAGACTCCAACTCGATCAAACTAGAAAGAGTGAGAGGAGACCAACAACTCGCTAAATTAGGGACCGGAGGTCTAACAACATAAAACATAAATACAACAATAACAATCAATCTACCACACTGACCACCCACACTCGCTGGCATTGTCGTCGCCATTGCCACTAGCTGCTGTGAAGTAATGAGGAGTACTAAATCGGAGCATTGATGTCCGAGTAACTGCTGCCAATCAAATCTCAATACATAGATCATATCAGAATTCCCACTACCCAGAGGAGGAGCTCTCACAAAACAACACCATACAAGTCACCAATGAAATCCAATCCATGAAGTAGCTGTGGCTGACAAAAGAGAACCAAGAACCAAAACCATAACCAAAGAAAATGGGGGGTGATGAACCCACGCGTGAGCACCCATAATCCAATAGTACGACATTGTACTTTAAGCGTACAGTCACAAAAGCTCTCATAAAGGTTATCGATGATAGTTGTTGGGTTGTTTTGGTAGGTGTTAGGTAATCAATAATCTGGCAAAAGTTAGGATTGTCTGACAACAGTGTGAGGAACCGAGTCCTCCCAATCTAAACCAAGCCAGCAATATCTACAAAGGGAAAATACACCACAAGGGTGATATAAGCTCATAAACATGACGCCCGAAATAACTTGAAATAACAGTAAAAGATGGCACATATCGCAAGCGGCACTCTGAAAGTAAACACGTACATAATTAGCTAAAAGATTAGTCAAAAGCATAAGCAAATTAATGTTTCATCATAAACACAACTCAAGAAGGGAAGTATGGGGACTGGTACTATTTTTATTAAGAGATAAACAAGAATTAGACGACCATATCCATATCACGAGGTGAATTATTTCAACAAACTAATAGAACAACTTACAAATAAAAAAAAAATCCTAAAAATAAAATGTTTCAGCATTTTCAAGAGAACTGTATGATAGTCATGAAATGTATTTGGTTGATAATTCATTCTTGATGTGATTGTGGTCATGCCTAGTACACATTGTGGTTCACGTCCACTACTTAATAGGGTAAGGGACAAACCTTCAGACCCAAGATTCAATTTTTACACGAAAGTTTAATCTTAATTTTAACCTTAGACTAAGTTTGTAAATTGATTTGTATCCTACATATTATAATTATGTAAGTGGTGAACCAGCTAAATCCCCCACTTATTTTTAGTTACCACCAATATCAAAATTCACAAATATCACTGAAAATCCTATATATCCATTTCGTTTTATAGTTGTAGATCGACTTGTGATGATTACTATGCAAATAAGTAAGAGTGAACCATGCAAGAAAAATGAGACTCAAGCAAATGTGGTCAAGATGATTAATGAAAAAGCACAATTTGTGCATGAGCATGCAACATGTATAGAAATGTGGCGATATATGCATAAGCCTTGTTAGATCTATAATCCACAAACGACCTCCTAGAACTCTTTCCGAATTAGACAAGAAAATGATCTATAATCTTCTACAACACCAGCAGAAGGAATCAGAACCTTTCAGATCAGAGTTCATGTAACCCTCCCTTTCCCAGTACAATACAATGCAATAAGATGTATGGTCTGGATTAATGAACAACATCCTTTACAAAAGCACTAAAGAAGAAGGAAAAAAAAAAAGGACTGTCGGCAAGCAAGGTTTAAAGAATTGAACCATGACCTTCCCCATAACGCTGGCTCCCAATATACACATGTATAAAATGCAGCTGCTAATTAATTAAATCAACTTAATTAACTAAATTATTGACATGATTAGCCAATGATGCAAGCACAACGTCAACGGCGTCCTTAAACCCTAAACCACTCGCATTGGGATGCGCGTACGTCAAGCTAGGTATCATCTCAATAACCTTCTCCCTCATCATCTCCGCCTTCTCCGCCGGAATCTTCAGCAACTCTTCCTCTATCCTCTTACTCCCCTCACTCTTCTCGTCGATGTAAACCGAATACTCGCTCGCCTCCGCAGGTAAATACCACTTGTACTGCGTGTACGCCGTGTGCGGCGAAAAGAACACCGGAATGCACCCTGCCAATACCGAGTCAAACGTTGACCGCCTCGTGTAGGAGTCGCCGGGAGCCTGTAAGCAAAACTGCGACTCACTCATGACCTTCAGTACCTCACTCGGCTCGTGGCATTTGCTAGCTCCGTTGGCGCCACATTTCATGAGGAAGCACCGATTCGACTCAGCGCACTGCCGTATGAACTCGTTACGTATGGCCGCCTTCTCTAAGCCCTTCCTCGGCCCGCCGATGAAGGAGAACAGGTGGGGCCGGGCGGCGCGGCGCATCTTGGTCTGCCACGTCAGCAACTCCGGCAAGGAGGAGGGGTGGAAGTAGGAAGGGTAGGGTATGCCGAACTGGTTGGCACCTTGCCAAGGTTGTCTCTCCACGGTCAGCACCGACATGTTTTTAACGGCGGGGAGGTTGAGGAGGACGTTGGCGCCAAAATCTGGGCCGTCGGATGTTCGCATGAAATCCCATGCGGTTCTTCCCAGGGCGATGAAGTGGTCCTTGCCGTGGCGCTTGTGCCACGTGGGCTGGGACTGGATGTGCTCCACCAACTCCAAGGCGAGCTCGTCGCGGGCGGTTAGGTTGGCCTCGCGGAACTTGCTGGAAGCGTAGAGACCGCCGTAGAAGGGGACGTAGAAGAGGGTGGCGCGTGAGGGGTCGTGCGTTCGGCAGGGGTGATTCTCCACGCGCGCGTGGATGATCATCTCGGCTATGAACTGGTGAGTGGCGAACCACGACGCAGCCGAGCCCATATTTGGTTTGGGCTGGCCGAGTCCGTGGTTCGCCACGTGGGGACACATGTCGGTGTAGACGTTTAGGGATTCACACCGGTCAAGGAGTCCAATGTTGAACTTCGCCGGCAAAGGGTATACATAAACCGACACGCTTGGATCATCGCACTTTGATACTTTGAGCTGTGATTTAGGTTGTTCTTGGGTACCCTGGTCCGGAACAAGAAGGGCATCGACCACATTGGGTGTGGTTGTTGGTGTGGCGGCCATTTTGGGTGGGAACCAAAAGAGGAGCAGAAGAAGCCAAGCAGACAGAAAGACAAAGACGAAAGCACCAAACCTGAGGTGGGGATTGCTGAGGATGGTCATCAACAAGTTGGGTTCTTTGTTTTTGGTGTAGTACAGCAATTTCTCCTCCTTCTCTTTCCATGGAGAATCCGGAGGTGTTTGCTTTCTCGAAAGCATGAAGACGGAGATGAGAGTAAAAGAAAGAAGCAAGAAGTGAGCGAGCGTCTGAGAGAGAGACTTGAATGGAAATTGGAAATTAGAGAGGACTATGTCTGTGGCACTATTGCATAAAGAAGAAAGCGATAGAAATAAAGAAACAGTGGAAGGGTGTTGGATGAGGTCAATGGACGCCAAATGGTGAGGTATATAGTCACAAGTTTTGGTTGAGAAATTCATCAGGAAATTAAGAAAAGTGGGGACGACCGACATTATTAGTTCAGACATTTTAAGTTTGTTGCGTATACCGCGAATTCTGGCACCGTTAAACTCACCATTGTGACCATACTCGGAAAATGCATACTTGTTTCTTTAACTAATATTGATTTTTACCACACGAAGAATTACACCATAGCAAGCAGGAGAAATGTGCTGAGTACATACATGATATGACGTGTCATAGTCTTTTTATTTATTTTCCGGTAGATGTGTTTTGGAGCTGAAAATGTATAAAGAAAAGAACTTCGATCACGATTTTTTCTTAGGAGGGCAAGAGAATTATAAGAAGGGGCCAGGAAGCTGAAGCTTACCAACTTGAATGAGACAAAAGGAGAGGACTTGCAAGCACATGCATTGTGGATGTACGTGTCCCAATCTTCTGAGAGTCGTTACACTTGCATCTATAACTTGGAGAAAGACGGAGTTGAAGGAAGATGAAAAAAAAAGACATAGTTTAAGAAAGAGTTGGGTCGTGGAACATGTTGTCTTAGAACGTGTCTTTGATGTTAGAATTATGTGAATTATATATCTTGGATTAATTCTTGGAATCATAATATGAAATTAATTAACATCAAAGCTTGGCACTTAGGATTTAGGAGGCAAAGCTGCCTAGCTAGCTGTCTTGGAAGGTTAAATGACTAATGACCGGAAGACCGACGATGATGACATTTTCATCTACTTCATTGATCAGAAGAAACTACATATAACTTCCCCAAACATCTACGCCAAAAGAAAAGATGGAGATTGAATTAAATTTCAGGATTATCCTAATTCAACGACTTCACTAGATCGATCTAACTAGACAAGCAAGAGACCTTTGGAGATCGCAATGACATTTTGGTTGGCGTTAAAAATATGGATGCTACTTTGGTAGAATCTAGTGCTGGCTTCCGTTGGGATGATCTAGAATATGAAAAACCGATTGGCCATCATACATATGCTCAGATCGAGATTGTCCTTCCAATTAATGGTTCCATGATGGTGACGCGAGCGACTATGGAAGATGATTATCTTCTTAAATCTCTCCCAAAATTCCGAACTTAAAAAATTGAAGACTAAAAGAGATACGCGAGACCCTTACCCTACCCGCAACCGGACATCCGTAATGCGTCTTGATCTTTGATTCAATTAGCTCAGCTTACGTTTTTTTTTTTTGTCTTTTGGTTTTGTTGTTACTTCTAATTAAGGGGTTTCAACGACCTCGTGTCCCCCCCCCCCTCCCCCGGCCAGAGCTATCTTCCTTATTGAATAAATTTCTTCTTTTGCCAAACAAAAACAAAACAAACTTATCTAGATCGACCTAGCAACTTCATTAATCATTATTAACAACAACCTCGACCATTCAAGATCTTGAGCAAATGGACCAAATTTGATTTAAGGAAATTCAAACCAAACATGGATGTTAGATAGTTTAAACTGTAAGTAGTCATCCCAGCCTGCTGAGAGGACTCGTAAATTTGACAGTATAAATCCTATATGTAAATCTAATACAATTCTCTTAAGAAAAATTCTAGTATACCATATGATATAGCATGTCTTACAAAATGTGTGACTATCATTGATTGAAGAAGCAACTAAATGACCATGTAATGATCATTTACCCCTTCAAAACCCCTCATATGTCATACAATTAGACACATTTGCAATAGGGGTATGATAGACAAATCCTTCTCCCAAAGGCTCACATTTAATCTAAGCAATCGTAGCATTCAATATGGGCCTTCGAGGCAAAATAAACCCAAGCTCATATACCTTCCGATTTTCTAAAAGCAACGACACACTTCTACCTGATTAAAATAGTTATACCAGGCCCTTGTATTCTTCGCGCCGTCTTTGTTATTCCTTCTTCTTCCCCAGTCTCCACGACACGCTGTGAAGCCGCCCGCGTAAAAGCCACCATTGATATTCCTTCTAAGAAACAACCACTCGTCCACTCCACCAAATATTCACCTGCTTTTCTCTCTATATAAGTACACCTTCGTCTATCCTCTTCTCAATATCTCAACCTTCCCTGCTAAGTACGTATTTCTCATTCTCTAATTCCTTCTGTACGTGATCATATTAATCAGGATGAGTTCAAGCACAACTAGTTCTGCTGCCGCCTACCCTAAGCCGCCTTATTCGGCTCCACCACCTGCTGGTTATCCGGCAAGATCCGATGCCGGTGACCAAAACCCTGCTCCTGTTCCGGTAGAGACCAAGTCGAAGGGTGATGGATTCTGGAAAGGATGCTGTGCTGCTTTGTGTTGTTGTTGTATGTTGGATGCTTGTTTCTGATGAGCATGTAAAATCCATATCATATCATATATTATTATTATTTTTTTGTGTGTTTGTATTTGAGAGTTTTAGATTCCGCAGGACAGTTTCTAGATTTTACATAATATTATGTGATGTGATTATCCGATTCTTATCATCGTGTAATTACTGTTCATAGTGATAGTAAAGTACAATAATTTGTTGCCACAGATACACCTTCAGTTTGCAGACAGTACATTTTACTCAATTTGCACAATGATATCCAAAGATATGACGTTCATATTGTATTATTATGATATTAATTAAGTGTGACAAGTTTATTCCCTCAGCTACCAAACATGAACAAATAGTTTGACACAACAAACTCGAAATTATTTATAATCAATTCATAAAGCTTATATATAGCTATCATCTAATCGCCTTTGATGATATCATTTTATAGTTTAGTTTGATTATAATTTAGATCATACAGTTTCCTCAACAATGCTTTTTAAGTTCAGACACTACTCTATATTGGGAGATCATGTCAGAACGTTTTCCTCCTAACCATCAAGAAATAAATTGGGATTGAAGATGATACATTTTACTCGATAAATGACTTAGACACTTAGTACATAGTTTAACATTCAACAAAGGTAGAATTAGTATAGCTATGCTGAATGCAAATTTGAGCTAACAGGCGCAGTTACGAATGCAAAAATGAGTATGTCTTAATTAGGTGGTTAGTGAAGACTTTGATGGCTATCCTGAGATGGAGCTTCTACAGATTAGGTTGTGGCAGATATGCGCGAAGAATTTATCCTAGGATTAGGGTTTATGCGCGAAGAAAAGGCTTCTTCTTTCTAATGATACCTCATTGTGGATAAAAGAAACCTCATTTCTCTTGAACAAGTTTTAGAAAAATTACAAGTAAATTAAAGAATCATATATATATATATATATATATATATATATATATATATATATATCTGTTACAGTTTTTTTTTCGACCTAGCAGCCGCTCTGCTAGGGTTTATCGATCTGAGTCCCATGGAAAGTTCTCAGTTCACGCTAAGTTGTTGATGGGATCGAAGGTTGGTGGCCGGGCATGCTTCCGAACTCCTCTGACGGCGGCAGCGGCGGGACATGAATCAAGGGCGGGGCGGATCTAGTTTCAGACGCGGGTCTTGGGCCGGATCTGGATTCCGGCCTGGGGCAGAGTTTCGGTCTGGGATCCAGGTGGGCTTGTGGGCCTTGGGATCCAACTTTTCTTCTTTGAAAATATTGCTAGTGTCTTTGGTTTTGGCCTCTAAATTGGTTTTGGTATTGGTTGACGGACCCGCAACTATGGTATTTGTTCGTCAATGATCGTCTGCCATCACGGCCATGTCTGGAATCACCCTTGGCCGGCTTCGATACCTTAGGTGGAAGATTGCCCTCATTCCGGTGTCGGAATGGTTTTTATCATTTTGGGCATTGGTTTTGCATGGGTAGTCAAATCACCGACTACTCATTTTGCTTAACGGCTACAATCCGTAAGCGTAAACCGAGTCCAGACGTTATTGTTTTAGCGCTGATGCTTATATTGCAATTTTACGTTTGTATGTTTCTTATTTCTGGATGTGCTTCCTACGTCACTATCTGTAATCTTTTTATTTTAATAAAGTTTGACCTCTTTCATTCAAATAAAATAAAATCATATATATATATGTTTGTGTCCGCGTCCAATGAATTATTAGATATATACATGAGTAGACGAGAAATTTGAACCACTATTTGGCTGGGTGATGTAGAACTAATTAACTATATATATGTATCTTCAGATCATGTTGCTACACGAATAAAATTCTCAACCAATACGTACTGTTTTCCACTTCAAAAACATAAAAAAAATCCAGTTAGCACCTCCCAAAATCAAAATCAATCAACAAATTTCTTGACCTTCTTGGCCAATGATGCAAGCGCAACATCAACAGCATCTTCAAACCCAAAGTCACTCGCATTCGGGTTAGCATACGTCAAACTCGGTATCAAACCTATGATCTTCTCCCTCATCCTCTTGACCTTCTCGCTCGGAATCTTCAACAGCTCATCTTCTATTCTCTTCCTCGCTTTACTTCTCTGATCTATATACACAGAATACTCGCTTCTTTCCTCCGGCAAGTACCACTGATACTGACTGTACGCCGTGTGCGGCGAAAAGAACACCGGAATGCAACCGGCCAGCACCGAGTCAAACGTTGACCTCCGCGTGAACGTGTCGCCGGGGGCTTGTAAACAAAATACCGACTCACTCATCACCTTCAACACCTCACTCGGCTCTTGGCATTTTCTAGCTTCGTCGTTACCCCCACGACAATTCAATAACATGCACCGAGTTGACTCGCCGCATTGCTTTATGAACTCGTTCCGGATCGCCGCCTTCCTTCTCTTTGCTCCGATGAAAGAGAACAAGTGGCACCGGCGAGTTTCTCTCATCTTAGTCTGCCACGTGGACATGTCGTGCCAAGTGGAGGGGTGGAAGTACGAAGGGTATGGTATGCCATGTTGGTTCGAGCCGTTGAAAGGGTTTCTCTCGATGATCAGAACCGACATGTTTTCGACTCCGGCGAGTTTAAGGAGTCGGCCGGCTCCAACCCACGACGACGTGAAATCACGTTCGACGCGCCCTAGGGCCATAAAGTGGTCTTTTCCCTTGTGTTTCTGCCACGTGGGTTGGAATTGTAGATAGTCGACCAAGCCGACGTCGAGCTCGTCGCGCGCGGTTTGGTTCCGTTCCCGGAACTTGCTCGAGACGTGAAGGCCGCCGTAGTAGGGTACGTAGAAGAGAGTGGCACGCGCGGGGTCGTACGTGCGGCAGGGGTGGTTGAGGAGCCGCGCGTGGAAGATCATCTCCACCGCGAACTGGTTGGTGGCGTACCAGCTATTGCTGTTGTTGGTTTCTAACGTGGAGCCTATAGTCGCAAGTGGCTGGCCGAGTCCGGAGTTAGCTACATGGGGGCACATGTCGGTACGAAAGTTGAGGTCGTGGCAGTTGTGAAGGAGTCCGAGGTTGAACTTCGCCGGCAATGTGTATACGTAGACGGAGACTTGTTGGTTGCACTTCGGAACTGTGACGTATGGTTTGGTTGGGGTTGTGAGAACGTCGTCGTTTTCGCTGCTGCTGCTGCTGTTGCTGTTGCTGTTGTTATTGTTCTGGTTTCGATTTTGATTAACATGAGGAGAATCATGATGTTGAATGTGGTCATGGTCGTGTTTTTGTTGGATAAGAGTGTCGGGAGATGAAGGGAACCAAAAGATGAGGCAAGCAGCTGATAGAAAGAGAAGAAGGGAAGAGCTGCACCGGAGAAGGATTGGAGGTTTTTTCTCACCGGAAAACATGAAGATGAAGAAGCAAAAAACTAGAATACAGTGCAGTCTATATTATAAGATTATTAAGTCTTGTCTTAATAAACGGCTGAAATCAAGGTTGTAGTTTAGCTCATTCTATATTGTCGGCAGGCTAGGCTTGAATGGAGGTCTCTTACTGAGGACGGTATAACAACTAGATAGCCACCTATTAATACTATTGAAAAATAGTACGAGTAATCGATTTTGCTAATTCTATGTTCGACCAAAAATAAAATATATGTCTGACTTCGCCTTGAGGACGTGTCTCTCTCGTTGGACTTGGATTAACTGGTACCGCTGCTATATAAGGATTAGTTTACCGGTTTGGGATGCATTCGGGGACATTGTATCACTTGAGACTATACAAGCTTTGTTTTCAATCACTCTTCTTTAACTTGCGTTATCAAGAGTTTATAGATAACAACATCTAAGACTATCTAGCTATCACGTACGTACGTACTTCAGCCTATATACTTTCTCCAAAGCCTGCCCACAACTCTTCAGCCTCCTACTTCCTCCTTTGGTGGAACACCAAGACTTGAACATGCATGTTGGAAAAAGGAAGGGGAAGAAGTTCATCGGAAGCAAACGAGCCCCATGTAACCAGCACGATCCCTTTGTGTTAATTAGGTTCTTCCTAACATATCACCATGCCACAACAGAAGTGTTCTAATTCCCTATTAAATAAAATAAAACCATTTGATATATGTGACAAAAGGAGACCACGCGCCACTGGAAGCTAGACACATACAGGGTGATGCAGCAGATAATTCATTACAGAATACAGTAATTTGTGAGAGCAATGCTCCATAATAATACAAGAATAACGACTACAATATATCGAAATAATTAAAAATAAAAGAAGGTAGACGGATGGAAAAGGAATATAATTTAAACAAGGAGTTGGTTTGTGGAACACGCATGCATGTGGGTACAACGTGTTTGATCAAATTGGACGATTATTGGAAGGAGAATATATGGACAATATGTTCTTGGCTAAAAACAACCCAAGATTCTCCTCGGATCTTGATTTTGACTCTGATTTGGAAGGCTGGTGGGATAGTGGTGTGCATAGGAGGCTCGCGCTAGTGGTGGGAGCTCAACTCGACTGTCAAGATCCACCCCGAATTTCACCCTGAAACCCGAAGTAAGTCTTGCAGGGTCCACCTTCAAGGAAACTTACTGAAGCACTCGGTAAACCTCCCTTGAAAATGGACAACCTTAATCCGGAAAATCCAAGAATTACCCATAAAAATTCAAATAATATAACATGAATCTTAGCACACCCCATTAAAATATTCGCTAATCCCAGAGGTAGTCAGAGCTACTAAATAACAATTACAGGAAGTATGAACATACACTGGTAGGTTTATCATGTAACCTACTGGTGAAGAGTGGTGGAGAAGTGGGTAACTATGCCTCGCCTTCTACTAGTGTCAACCCGGAATCTGCAGACTGGACATTTTTAAAACGAAGAGCCCAGGGGAAAACATTTGAAACCGTTAGAGTGAGTGAACAAAAATAAATTTAAAAGAAATAATTCTTTATGTTTTCCCAAATTAATTTTCATAGAAATTATGATACATGCGACAGCTCAAAAGCTCTCAACTCAAAAACTGGCAAATACATAACTAGCTCCGGTTAATTAAATACAGCCTCTCAGGCTAAACTATATATATATATACAGGGCTTCTCAGCTGCGGAGGTCCGCACCAATGGTTTTGGTGCGGATTTCCATTTTTTCATCACTTTTCGATCGAATTTCTCCATCTCTACCGTCTAGTATCTAGATAATATTGTGTAGATCATTTCTGCAAAATTTCAGCCAATTTGGTAATCGTTAAGGCCCTCAAAATTGCGTTTTTCTGTTTTAAACATGAGCGGTTCATGTTTGACAAAATTCAGTCCGTCAATTTGTTTTTCGAGTTTGAGGGCCTTAATGATTACCAAATTGGCTGAAATTTTGCAGAGATAATCTACACAATATTATCTAGATACTACACGGTGGAGATGAGGAAATTCGATCAAAAAGTGGTGCAAAAATGGAAATCCGCACCAAAACCATTGGTGCGGACTTCCGCACCTGAGAAAGACTGTATATATATATATATCTCGTCATACTTCTTGTATGATTTCTTATGAAAAAATATAAGAAAAATAGAAATTCATACAAGGCTATTACGCTTACGTCTAACGCTCACGTCATGTCATAATGGAATTTTACCTCATTATGCGGAAAAGACGGGTGTATATATACGTGCATATTCCCTATATGAATTATAATTATATTCATATAGGGCTACGACGATTGCGTCTAACGCTCACGTCACACCATAATGATATTTTACCTCATTATGGCGGAAAAACATGTATAGCTAGCTAGCATTTATTTATATACATACTATCCTCATAATCATCCATATATGAATATATAATCACCGAAATTCTCAATTTCGGTTATTCTCCAACAAAAGAAATTATTCATCAATAAACCATTTGCATGCACATAATTTAAAACAAAAGTCCACTCACAAATTAGGCCTAAGCCTGATGTCGGTCTGAGGCATCCTCACGTCATGTTCCAAAAACATAATTAAATCCTCAACTATAACCCAATGCTTATATAAAATTAGGCAAAATTAATTATGAGCTTTGCACTCTCATCCATGCCTAACGTCTTAATTCTCAACTTCGCTTCGATCCATACTTTACCACAATATCGACATCCTTACTACCACTCCCTCCAGTCCTAACAACAATTAACCAACAACTGCATTATATCCCATTAACCGCCATATTTCACAAATTTTATAAAACTCCAAAACCTATTCAAAACTCCTCCAAAAATTCCAAACTTCAGATCAATACACTCCCCTTAAGAAAACACATCTAAAACCCTAAAAATTCCCTTAACAGCGGCGGCCGACTCTGGCGACCTCCAATACTTACCAAAATTTAGCACAACCTTCCTCTCAACACGCACAAAAACTTCCTTAACTAGCACAAACACAAATTCCAAGCCTAGATAGCGTAATCGAACCAAAACAGTGATTTGAGCCCTAGAACTTCAACTCACCAATTCTCCTTACCTAGCTCAAGAGGGAGCGAATCATTTGGAGGGATTGCTACACGGGAGGAGGGCTTCCAAACGAGCCAAGTGGCTCCGGCTATGGTGGCCGGAGGAGCGAGTTCCGGCGACGGAGCACTCCGAACAGTCGGACCTTCCGGGTTCGATTTCTCCTTCACAGCGGCGCTAGGGAGGCTGCCACCGGTCCAGGAAGGAAGAGGAGGAGATGGCCGATCGTTTGGGACCGGTGTGGCGACCTACAGTGGCCGGACGACGGCGGACAGGCGCGGGGAACGTCCGGCAGGGGGAGAGAGAGAGAGAGAGAGAGAGAATCAGGAGGGAGTCGAGAGAAGAGAGAGAAAATGGTTTGGGCTTTCCAAACCCAACCGGTCCAACACCAAATATAAACCCAACTCCAAAAAATAACACCACAAAATAATACCCCAATAAAAATTACCTTTTACTAGCTAAAATTTACCATTTTTACCGTCGGCAAATATTTCCACTACGAATGATCCTTTCGAAATACTCGTCCCCCAAAACCCTTGTGGGGACCAATTAAACTATAAACTCATTGGCGAAGACGGTAGAACTCTTATTAACACCATGCCAGTAAATAAGGTAAAAAATTAAGAGTCGGGGCGTGACATCGACGGCGCGAGAATGGGTACAGCGGTGTGCAGCTTTTGTGATGCAGTGGTCAGCGGTTACTGGAAAGGTAGTTGTCACACCCGACTCTTAAATTTTTACCCTAATTACTAGCTTAGTATTAATAAGAGTTTTACCGTCTTCGTGGATGAGTTTATAGTTTCAAAGGTCCCTAGAGGGGGTTTTGAGGGACGTTTATTTCGGAGAAATTATTCGTAGGAGAAATATTTGAAGACGGTAAAAAGAGTAAATTTTAGCTAGTAAAAAGATAATTTTTATTAGGGTATTATTTTTTGGGTATTAATTTTTGGAGTTGGGTTTTTATTTGGTGGTGTTGGACCGGTTTGGGATTAGAGGCCCAAAACCATTTCTCTTCTCTCTTCCCTCCCGAGCTCTCTATCCCTGTCGGATCTTCCTCGCGCCCGTCCGACGTCGTCCGACCACTGTAGGCCGCCGCACCGGTCCCAATCGGTTGGCCATCGACCTAGCTTCCTTCTTGGACCGGTGAGAGCCTCCCTAGCGTCGCCGTGAGGGAGATATCGAGCCCGAAAGGTCCAACTGTTCGGGGTGTTCAAACGCTGGAACTCCCTCCTTTAGCCGCCTGATAGGAGCATAAATATACGACGATATAATGGTTAATTCCCCTCTTTACTTTGTTAGTTTATCGTATTTTCCATTTGATTTAGTTATTTTTATGTTTATTAAGTGTTTTGGAGTAAAGAAGGGAATATGAAGCAAGAGAGAATAAGTCTTGAAGGAAAAAGAATGCATGTCGTAGAAGGAAAGAATTATGAAGATCTGCTAGAAATTATCATCTAACTTCAACAGAGGATTGTGAACAGCTCACAATGATCTAGACGATGACTTATATATCAATAGAAAGCTACAAGAGTCTACTTTCTAGAACTTTTTACGGATTGTCAATACCTATTTTGGATAAGGAGTTATGATCATTTTAGTGGCCGAATGTCAGTCTACCCGAATTTTTAATTTGCACTGAAACTTCAATTTCAAGGCCCAATCCGAATCAGCTAGCCCATGGACGGAAATTGAGGGTTTTCTAACGATACACAATACGAAGAGGGCAGAAGAAGAAGGAGGGAAGAAAAAGAACGCAGTAATCAGACGGAACAAGATTGATCTATTCTCAAGTATTCTCCAAGCTCGGTTATTGTTGTCTTCCTCTTCCATGAACTCTTTTGTGTTTTCAATTTTCATTATGTGCAACTAAATTCATAGTAGCTAGGGGGCTGTTGAAGCCCCTAGACATGATTCATAACATGCTTTGATTTTCAATTTGTTTTTCCAATTAATAAGATTGAGGTTTTGTTTACCGATCGTTCATCAATGAATTCTTTGTGTGTGTGCTTTGGAGGCCTACTTAGTATACATGCTAGGGTTCTAATACTTTGATTATTAGATGCCTGGGTCAATATCGGATCCCTCAAATTGTCTAGAGAAGTAATCGGTAGTTTTCACTAGCAAGTAGATGAAACCCTAGGTTTAGCAAGGCGTTAAGTTTATTGCGATGCCTAGTGATTGCTCAAACTCTTTTCATGCTCATTGATCTCTGCTTGTTTAGCCTAATAGACGTACCTTTAGGTTACAATGTTGGAGAATAGTTTAGGTGTAGAGCACTTCTTGCCTAACGTACAAAGTAAAAAAGAGTAATAGATTGTGCTCAAACGTACCAAGTCAAATCTGAGCATCTTCAATTGAGTTAATTGGTCACAAATTGGACAAAGTGTGTTGTGTGTGATTGTCGGGGGTGGATACTTTCTCCCTAGCTAGTCTCATTATCTTGATTCTCAACTACTTTGAAATCAGTTTTCAGTTTTCTTATCTTCTGTCCGTCATCTTCCTGTATTTTATGTTCCTACCAAATCAACTCCAAATCATCTCAAATTTTGTATGCTAGACACTCTGTGTGTCTCGTACACCTCTGTAAATTTTTGTATTTTTCTGAGCACTGTAGGTTAAGTTTTTCTTTTATTTTTCGACTGTTGTTCAATAGGAGCTGCAGTCACGTTTTGTGACATTTGTTGAAGCTTTTAGTTTAATTTAATCTTCTGCGGGAGACCCTTATTTCAATCGATAAATTTGCAGGAGAATATAGAAAATAAATAGTTTTTAATTTAGCTATCACCGCCATAGCCGGAGCCGGTTGGCTCGTTTGAAAACCCTTCTCCCGTTCAACAATCTCTCCAAAGGATCCACTCCCTCTTGAGCTAGGTAAGGAGAATCGGTGAGTTGAAATTCTATGGCGCAATTTTATGTTTTGGTTCGATTACCCTATCTAGGCTTGGAATTGGTGTTTGTGCTAGTTAGGAAAGTGGTAGAGTGGATTGAGAGGAAGTTGCTGTTAAAATTTGGTAGGCATTAGAGGTCGCCGGAGTCGCCGGAGGGGATTTTCATGGTTTTAAATGTGTTATATTAAGGGGAGTCTATTGATGTGAAGTTTGGAATTTTTGGAGGAGTTTTGGATAGGTTTAGGATTCTTCAGAGATTGGCGAAATTTGGCGGTTAATGAGGTAGAATACGGCCGTTGGATACAAATTGTTATGGACTGTAAAAGGTGATAATAAGGATGTCGGTAATTGTGGTGAAGTATGGATCGAAGCGAATTAAGAATAACGAAGTTAGGCAAGGATGAGCGTGCAAAGCTCACATTTAATTTTGTCTATTTTTATATAAGTGTTAATTTATAGTTGGGGATTTAATTATGTTTTTGGAACAGAACGTGAGGAGGCTCGAGCAGAAGAGACCTCAGACCGACATCAGGCTTGGGCCTAATTAGTGAGTGGACTTTTGTTTTAAATAATATGCATGCATTGGTTTATTGTTGAACAAGTTCTTTTGTTGAAGCTTTTGTTGATTTTATTTATTTTGGAGAGTTACCGAAAATGAGATTTTTCGGTGAATTATAAATATATTTATGAGGAGAGTATGTATATGAATGCTAGCTAGCCGTATGTGTCTGTCCACCTTAATAGCGTAGTATATAACCGCATTATGGTGTGACGTGAGCGTTAGACGCAAGCGTAGTAGCCCTATATGAGTGTTTAATTCATATAGGGGGTATGGACACATTTATACACCCGTTTGTCCACCTTAATGGCGTAGTGTATCACCGCATTAAGACGTGACGTGAGCGTTGAACGCGAGGGTAGTAGCCCTATATAAATTATTTTTAAATATATATAATTTATATAGGGAGTATGAGCGTGTGTAAATACATACATATATTGATATATATATATTGATATATATATATATATATATATATATATATATATATATATTTTGAGCTTGGGAGGCTCGATATTTTATGAGATAATAAATTTATCGCTTGAGGCATGCATTTGATTTCTTTGAAAATTAAATTGGGAAAACATAAATATTGATAAGTATTTTCTTTGTTTATTCTTTTTATTTTTGTCCACTCACTCTAATATTTGCGAATGTTTTTTCCTGGGCCCTTCGTTTTCAAATGCCCAGTTTGCAGAGTTTGGGTTGACACTAGTAGGAGGCGAGACATAGTTACCCACTTCTCCATCACTTTTCACCAATAGGTTACCTGATTAACCTACCAGCATATTTTCTTGTTTCCTCTAGTTTTTAGTAGCTCTGATTACTTTTGGGTTAGTGTATAGTTCTTTGGTGGTGTGCTAAGACTTATGATATATTCTCGAATTCTCGAAGGTTGAAGTTTGTTATATTATTTGGATATTTATGTGATGAATTTGAGGGTGGTTGATTCATTATAGGAGGGTATTCTGAAATTTTTTCGGGTTAGGGTTGTCCATTTCCAAGGGAATTTAAGCCAAATTTATCGATAAATTTTCCTTGGAGGTGGATCCCGCAGGATTCACTTCGGGTTTTAGGATAAAATTCGGGGTGGGTTTTGAAAGTAGTGGCCGGAGCAGATACCATGGCTTCTTGGGCATGGAGTATGCCAAACTGGTTTGGGCCTCAAGTTATTTGGACATGGGCCTGAGCCTGGGTCTTGGCCTGGGCTTGGGTTTTGGGTCCAGATGAGGTATCAACCATTTTTTATTTGTTTAATTCAGTTTTTACTGTACCTGGGCTCCATGTTTATGGGCTCATATCACCCATGTCGTGTACTTTCATCCCTATGTGGATTATACTAGCTCTGTCCAGTTCGGGAGGATCTGGTTCCTCATACTGTTGTCAAACAATCCCAAGTTTTTCTAAATTTTTGGTCACCCAACACCAGAATAACCCAACAATTACCATTGTAAACTTACATGAGAGCTTGTGTGTCTGCACGCTTAAAGTGCAACTTCGCACTTACCTATTAGATTATGGGTGCTCTAGCGTGGGTTCATCATCCCCCATTTTCTTTGGTTCTGGTTCTGGTCTTTGGTTTTGGTTGTCGGTCATCTTTCGTAAGCCACAGCTCCTTCGTGAAATGGTTTTCGATGGTGGATTGTATGATGTTGTTTTGAGGGAGCTACTCCTCTGGGTTAAGGGTCTCCATATGATTTGTGCACTGGGATTCAGTTGGCATTAGTTACTCGGGCATCAACACTCCAATTTATTACTCCTCACTACTTCACGGCTGCTGGCGGCTATGGCGACGACTATGTTTGTCACACCGCAATTTTTTAAGGATAATTTTCAAAAATTTGGGCATGATATATCTCAAAATATCACTCCTAAAACCTGCTCAACAACTTCCAAACTAAACTCAAATGCTGGAAATGTAAATGACAACAAAACTCAACAACTGAATTAAACATTACATCTCCTTAATTACATTAACTTCAAAAGTCTAGTAAAATAAGGACGCTTACATGAGCTTAAAAACAAACTGCATAATATACAAATAAAATGTACATCATCTAAAACCCAGCTACTATGCCTCTGCCTCAACTCTGTTGATCATCACCTGCAAGTCTAACCCCTACACCATGAATTGGTGCACCGGGTTGTAAAACAACAAACCCGGTAAGCTAAAAAGCTCGTATGAGTAACTCTAAAAAATAACTCAATATTTCTAACATCCAAATAAAACACATAAACAATTAAGAACAAATATTAAAATGACATAACCAACACTTTTACAAATATACATGTACCCATGAGTCCCAGATACCAATAAGGTATCTTCTATGACCTACAACAAACACATTTACCCATGAGTCCCAGATACTAATAAGTACCTCCCATGACTTACAACAACAATTTCTGTACCCATGGGTCCCAGATACCTTAAAGTACCTCCCATGACCTACACCGACAGACGGACTAGAGCTCTATTCCTAACCGTAACCAATCAACCGGCCAAAGACTTAGAACCCAGTTTGATTGTCCAATATCAAATCACAAAATAATAATAGCATCATAACCGTAACCAATCACCCGATTAAAGGCTTGGAACCCAGTTTGACTATGTACACAACAATTCATAATAGAGTAGAATCATCATAACCGTAACCAATCACCCGATTAAAGGCTTGCAACCCAGTTTGACTATCTATACAACAAATCACAATAGAGTAGAATTATCATAACCGTAACCAATCACCCGATTAAAGGATTAGAACCCGGTTTGACTATCTAAACAACGAATCACAATATAATAATATAATAGGAAAACTTCTTTTATCTTACCTATGAGCCGTTGGCGATCAAACTCATATATTTAAAAACAAACAATATCATACTCTTTAATTTAACATCATCAACAATACAAAGAGCACATCATAAAAATTATATCCTTCCACATAGATATATTTATATGAACAAACATAGATATTCCCACAAGAATAATCTATCAAGAACCAACAATATTATGATCACATGAACATTAAAAATAATCATATAATAGGAAAACTTGTTTTATCTTACCTATGAGCCGTTCACGATCAAGCTCATATATTTAAAAACAAACAATAGCATATTCTTTAAATCAACATCATCATCAAAATGACCATAATAATTTGGTCCAGATGTGAACCTTGGTGAGATTTACTCACCTAAAATACTCATGTTGTGTCTTCAACAACACAAGAGCCAAGCTCAAAATTGATTCCACAAGTTCCTAAATAACACAAAGTCATCCTTAGTAACTACTCAACAAAAGATCAAAGCACCCTTAACCAAACCTTAGCCTAAAGGTTCCCCAAAGGAGGACAATCCTTCCTCCGAGATCTTCCAAGGTCGTTGGACACTCAACAACCTATCTATGCTACCTCCAAACTCAACTTCCAAAGTTTACAACTTAACAAACATCAATGATTAACATAGCACGCCACCTAATCAACACTTAGCCTTATCACACAACAACACACTACCAACTACACAAGCTAGCTAACACGGCAACCAAACCCCCTCACAGTGCCCGGACGCGCTTCCACACGCCACCACAGGCGGCGGCGAGTGGGCTCAACGCGTCACCCCAAAACTTCAGAATCTTGGGAAACTTACAACACCAAACTTGTAGAATGAAGCAAGATGAACAACTTTAATACCTGAAGGATCAACTAGTTGGCCGGAATCGGCCGGAAAACGCCTTGAAACACCACCCCGAATTCAAACTTCAAAACTGCAAATCTAGCTCCCAAACTTGATCCTTAGGTCACCAAAGAGATATAAACATCTCTAGAGGAAGGAGGAGAGCAAGACTCACCAAGTTTCGACCGAAATCACCGTCGAAATCGCCGGCTTTCCGGCGAGACAGCAGCAGCTTCGCTGCTTCGTGGCGGCGTCTAGGTGGCGAGAAGCGGAGCGGTGCTGCCCTAGGAGTGGATAGGAGGTCCTTGCAAACCCAACGGGACCGGCGACGTCCAATTTGGTGGCCGGATGGCCGAGTTCTATACCGGCGAAGGTTCGGCTGTGCGTACGGCTCGGGGAGAGAGGAGAGAGAAAATGGAGGGCTTTTCTGAATTCTAAGGTTCCCTGTTTTTATTTATACACCTTCCAAAATCGGAAACTAAATTCTTCTGACCATAACTTTTTCATACGACATCCGTTTTACGCGTGCCATGTGTCTACGAACTCGTATCGCCAAACTCTACAACTTTCATGAAGGAACTTTTTGAAAATAACTTACGGATAAGAAAGTCAACTTTTGGCCTCTTAAAAGTTAAAACATGTTAATAAAATTGACTCCTGAAACTTCAACTTCGCACCAACGAATAAGAATTTCCACAAAATAATCCTTCATTAATTTCGGAAATAATATAAGGAAATTGATATGAAAATATGGGGTATTACAATGTTAGCAAGCATGTGTTGTGGGTGTGGTGTTGCATTTTTATTTTCGGTTGTAGGGCCATCGGTCTATAGTTTAACGAGTTGTTGGTCTCCTCTTACTCTTTCTAGTTTGATCGAGTTGAAGACTCATGCTCTTTATTATTAGTTATTTTCCGGCCTTGCGTTTTGCAGGCTTTGTAATTGGATTTATCCCTTGATTAATGAATTATTCATTTCTCACAAAAAAAAAAAACACAACCCAAATTATTATGTTTATATATTAGATAGTTGCAGTTGCTTGAAGCATTCCTGTGATCCACGTTACTGGAATCTAGTTGGTTTGCATATTTGCAGTCTATCGTCCATTCGTTCTTCCAGAGTCGAGGGATGGTAAACTGGTGGTGATGACACCGTGAGGTAGCTAGCTTGGTTCGGAAGTATCTCTAACGGAGATAAGTCAAATCACTTGTGTCGTTTTCAAATTTGACATATTAAGTGTCAATGTTAATTTTAACAAATTTATTATAAATTTAGGGTGATGCTATTAATACATCCATTTTTGCTATTAACACATCTCCTATATGGTGAAAACCAATCATCAATCAAATTTAAGTGACAAGTTTGTAAATAAAAAAAAAATGTGGATATATAGGAAACTAGATCATGAGGTGTGTTAATAGCAAAAAAAGATGTGTTAATAGCAATACCCTAAATTTAATTTTCTTAAGACAATGAACGGTTGATAGTGGACACATGCCAAAAAGTTATACTAAAATGAGTAAAATCTAATACCAAACTACGTGGCATCCTACGTGGCATCTACCACATCATCACATTCCATTATAAATTTCCGTATATCTAGTTTTCTTAAATAATAAACTATTCATTCTCATAAAAAATAAAAAATAAACCTTTTCAAATAAAAAAAATTTAACAAAACAAGACAAAAAATAAAAAACATAAACCCTAATTCACCGAACCCATCTTTCTCTTTCAACAACTTCTTAAACCTCTTCACCAATCGTCGAATATGAAGCAAACTGAGAATAATTTGGCACATGTATAGCAGCTATAGATAATAGCATCTAGATAAAGCCATGAGATAACAATTCATTCATGGCTTTTAGAGAGGTACGTGTGTTTTGGCCACGATCCTCAGCAGGGGCAGGAAGGTAATTTAACAGTACCAAAAGTAAACGAGGGTTGCGAGCGTGCCACCGCGCAGGCGCGAAATGTGAACTGCGCGTGTACCTAACTTCTAATCAAACGAAAGGGCTCCGGTGTTACCTCGCGGACGAGGGATTACGAGTAGCTCACCTATTCGCTTGCAATCGATACTCACTGTGGATAGCGAGCAGAGCAACTAAATGGAAAAGTAACCAAAGGCGAGACCGAACTGGCTCTGTAAACTAAGGCGACATGCGCTTAGCGTTAAGGTTTCAAGAAGCTTGAAAAGTTTTGTTGTAGTTGTATGATTTGATTGTGTGTTGAGTGTCTCCTCGAACTCCTTTATATAGAGCTATTTAGGGCCACAAGTATTGGCCCAAAACATGTCAAAGACTTATAGAAGTGTTCAACGTTAATATCATAGGCAACGATGTTAACCGTCTCTTGATATGATAATAGAGATGTACTGGTCGTAGACGACTCCTGTTTACGCCTGAATTAATATTTTACTGGACAGTAAATGTCTATGTAAATATTAATTATTTCTTGGACCATGTCATACCGGCGAGATGGAGTTTCTCTAAGTTTATAAGTGATAGCTCGCCAGTAAGTCCACGCGAGCCAAGTTAGACTTCGCGCGGAACGAACTGCATGAGAATTTGACTTTACTTAGCCCGCGCGCGGAATGACTTCGCGCGGAATGACTTCACGCGGAATGACTGTTCAAACGCTTCGCGAGGCGAAGCGAGATTGCCAGTCCGCGTAGGCGAGGCGAGATTGCCAGTCCGCGTAGGCGAGGCGAGATGGACTCTCCGCGTAGGCGAAGCGAGGCGAGCTGGCGAACTAGCTCGCGTAGGAGACTTCGCGAGGCAGCAAACATGCGGAGTTCGCGCGCACCACGACAAACGTTGGAGACTTTTACAAGTCTTTGACATGCTTCGGGCCAACCCCTGTGGCCCATTAAATATAGAGAGCCCTTTTAAGGCTCGCGAGCTGCAATAGCCCGCGAAATGGACGCGAGCTACAGAAGCATGCGAGATAGCACCCTGTAGCAGCCTGCGAGATGAGGATGCTCCTAATTCCAGTTCGCATAGGAGTCTACAGTTGGTAGCGCGGAATGAAGTGTGCGAACTGGACATGTGTCACTAGATGGTTGGTTCGCATGGACGAAACAGTGCCCTTGTGCTATTAGGTTTTCCGAATCCAACTTGAAGTAGGATCTCTCTCTTCTGCCGCAAGTCAAGCTCCACTATATAAAGGGTTCGAAAGCTCTCTCAACAGGGACACAACTTTTACAACAGCAACTCAGAGACAACTCTCAAACAAACACAAACTGAAACCCAGTTACCCTTCGAGCCTTCCTCGAAACCCTAAACCTAAGCGCCGCCGCCTAGGTCTTTCTCCAGAGCTCTCCGGACTCTGCATCCCCGCTTCTCTCCGGACTCCCTGTGATTGCTCTGCTCGCGCCGCCGTGAGTATCGACTCGCTTGTGCTCGTAAATCCTCCTCTGAGGTGGCACCTGTGACCCCTCTTTGCCTGATTAAGAAGTCAAGCGCACCCCCCATCAACCTTTTCCTCGTCCGCGAGGTGGCACGCCCGCAACACTCCCCTCTCTTTGTCTGCTAGAAACCTCTGCTCCGCGCGCTGAGGATCGTGGCCAAAACAACTCCTAGGCAGTTGTTATGTTGCCTAGAGAATGATATCCCATAGAGATAAGCATCCATGTTAATGACAAATCCATTAAGAAGTAAACTTTGTAATTAGTCCAACTCCTTAGACTTCGCCATGCACGTATTGGACTTCATGCACATATACTGCATATATAGACAAAGGATAATGACCAAACCCAAACCACGGATAATGACCTCCTTTTTCGCACGCAACCATAGTAAGCTCTTCGCACACAAATACTGCTAGCTTTTCACATGCATACCTACTTCGCAAGTCCTCCACCAAGCAATTAAACACAGTTGACCAGTCAATTTGGATGACTTACGTTTCCTTATCCTTACGTGCGAAGTCCTTTTGTGCGAACTCATACGCGAGCTGATCACCTCTTCGCATGCAAGCCTTGTCTAACTCGCATGACAATTTTGCAGGTCTCCTTTGCATGCAAACTCCAACTCGGACACAAACTATACATCTAGCTCGTATGATTTTGTTGGCAGGTCATCACTAGTAAACCCAATATTTCGGGTTCGTTGGTGTGGAACATGAATTTAATTAATATTCACCTTAAACAATTACTGTCTAGTAAAATATTAATTTAGGTGTAAACAACGTGACTCTTTCCATGATGTTGCTGGTAAGACTAATATCATATTTCACCAGAACCTATTAGAGTTTCTTCTTTCTTCTAAAATCTCAATTCCTTTTGCCTTAATAGGATTCTTACAATCTATTGATATTGATCGAAGTATCAATTAATTTTCTTCAAAAGAAGAAAATAAGTACCAACTGAAAATTGATGTCGTAGTAGCAAATGAATGGTTGATCGTACATGAAACATGAGTAAAAAAAATATCTCATGAACAATTGGCCGGATTGAAGCGTTGCTAGCTATTCCATTGTTATGGAAAAATTCATTTATTTGTCTTGAACTTTTATTATCACTTTAATTATATAATTTATTTTATTTTATTTATAAAGATAAGCAAATAATGAATCCATTAAAGCAAAAGCTCCATGTAATGCCGCATCATTTGGTAATGAATTTTGGTATATTTTTTTGGGACCTCAAGCATTTTCCCATGAGTTAAAAATCATAAATTCTCAAAGTTGACTAGTCTCAAAAGTAGGTATATTTCCAGCTGAGATTCAAAAATTGATATATTTAGCAAGAATATTAAAATTTAAATATCGATTTAACAATGTCACTCCAACAATAATTGTAATTTATTATGTAAACAACATAATAATCGAGTCCTACTTAAATTACAAATCTCTTGATCATCCCTTCCCACTTCTTGTTAAACATAGACTCTAGTATAGAGAGCCTCTCTCTCTCCCAAAACCCTAAAGCGGCGCTTGGTCGGACGAGCTATGAGAGATGGGCTCCGTCTGAAAGTCAGGTGCGGGGAGCGAAGCTTCTGTTCACCGTGTAGAACGAGGTACACCGTGAAGAGCTGTGGGAAAAGTGGGAGCGGCGGCGCTTTGTTCTAGGGAGGAGGGGAACAGATTGGTGGGCGATTTGAGGCGGTACGTCTAGACTCGAAATCATCAAAGGGTGGTGTCCGGGCGTCGGCATCGCTGAAACCCATCCGATCTTAATCTGATCGAATCTTGCTGACCCAATTTGGGTATGGCGGGTCTGATGTGATGAGGAAGAGAGGTGCTGGCCGAAGGAGGGTGGGTGAAGGTGGTGCTACTGCTGTGTGATGACTTGTGAAGCGGCGGTTGAACGGCGGCGGAAGTCTGCTGCAATCTGTTAATTGGGTGGGCTTTTCTATTTAGTCCTTCTAGTTTTCTAAGCCCATCTTGTTTTGGGCCTCTAGGGTTTTAAATTAGTTTTGCTAATTTATTTTCAATAATTTTACTAGGTTTTTAGGAATCCTATGATAGGTTTTGTGCCTGCATATTATGATATTTCTTTTACATCTAAATAGTGAAAACTTCTGATGCACCGTAATTGAACCGGAAATTTTCATGCAAAATTATTTCTATGTAACGTAAGATTATAGTTTGCTAGGCTCATCCAGGCCTCATCATTTGGCCCTAGCCCGCCCTACCCTATAGGGCCGAAGCCCTACCCGGCCCTCCGTTAGGGCGGGCCGGCCCTATCCCTTTTCAATTAGGGTAGGGCAAGGGTCAAGCAAATGAAACCTAGCCCTACACTACGACCCTACCCTATTGAGCCCTTTAGGGCCTAGGGCTAAGCCAAGCCTGGCCCGGCCCTAAAAGCCCGCCATTTAGGCCCTAATAATTACTTATTTTCTATTGTTTTTAATATGTTTCTTATTTTTTATACAATACAACTAATCTTGTAAGTTTTATTTCTTTAATTTGTATTTTTCTTTGTTAAATAACGATTGATTTTTGGTGATTTAGAGAGATAGTTAATCAAATATATGAATATAACTACTTAATTAGATTAATAATTCTAGATGTCTTAAGTTAAATATAATGTATATGTATGTTAAATATGAATAAAAAAAGGGTCTTGTATCACATATATCCCTTGAGGTTATATTTGAGAAAAAAAAAATTCATGAATTTATTTCGTTAAACAAAATAGCTTCATATTCGGCCCATTCGGCCATATTTGGCCCTACTCAAAAGGCCGGCCCTACCCGGCTCTATTAGCCCTAGCGAAATGGGCTTTAAGAGTGAGTAATAGCTTACATATTTGAACCCCGGCCCGACCCTACCCAACACTAAATTTTGTTGACCAAGTCAAAGCTCTACCCGACCCTACCCTAAGCCCTATAATTTAAGGTAGGGCCGGCCTTAGCCCGGCCCATGATGAGGCCTAGGCTCATGTTAGATGAGCGAAAATGTACAATGTAATGGTATGTGAATCACCTTCGGGGTATGTATCAATGTCATTATGACTTGCAACTATTAATACAATGAGTTATATGCCCGCCTTTGTTTCAAAAAAAAAAAACTATTTATTATGTTTTAACAAATTGTAAAGTGACACGTGGTTTTTGATATTTTCAAAATAAAGTGACATGTGAGCAAGAGAGGAGATACAAGATTTAGCTATTGTTTTAGTTATGCATAGATCATTGACAAATTTGTCAATTTGATTTAGCAATTATCAAATTCAGCAATAGTTTATGTATTTTGTATTGTTTTAGTTATGCATAGTTTATTGACAAATTTGTCAATTTGATTTAGTAATTATCAAATTTAGTAATAGTTTATGTATTCTGTTGGAGCATCAATTTACCTCAAAAATTGACAAATTTCACTTTTAAAAACACTGTTTGAGATGCTAATTAGCTAATTATTGTTCTTAGTGAATGATCTACGTGCATAATGTGTATTACATTCATGATAGACCTAAATACGATAGTGAACGTACATACTAACATATACCTAATACGTAGATTATATATATCACATGCAGTATTGCATTCGTGATATCGTTTCTTACATAAACAGAAACCTTAATATGAAAGCTGCTAATCACAGTTTATAGAATATCATTTATATTGCTGATCAATTACAGTCCTTATCAAGAAAGATATATTGATCCTGCGTCGCATCCTAATTAATGTGATGATGTTAATATAATTAACCAAGCTAGCAACGTATAGGAGTGAAAAGTAGCTACTATACTCAGACTCTCTAGATTGAGTATATTAGAGTAGCTAGTATATAGAACATGCTGCTAGACAACATAGTTTTCGAAAACTTAACGTTTTTACTTTTACATATATCTATGATCCATATCAAATTTTACTCTCACATTCTATTATATATCTAATTTATAGTATGTTTGACGTGCTTGGCCAATGACGCAACTGCAACATCCACAACATCCTCAAACCCTAAATTTGATGCATTTGGATGGGCATATGTCAAGCTCGGAATCAAATCTATAAGCTTTTCACGCATCCTCTCAACCCTGTCGCTCGAAATCTTCAGCAATTCTTCTTCAATTTTCTTACTCGCATTGATCTTCTCGTCTATGAACACAGAGTACGCGCTCGCATCTTCAGGTAAAAACCTTGCGTACTGATTGGAAGCCGACTTGTCTGAAAAGAAAACAGGTATGCAGCCCATCAGCACTGATATCGAACGTCGACCGCCTCGTCGGCGTGTCTCCGGGCGGTTGTAAGCAAAATACCGACTGAGTCATCACCTTCAGGACCTCACATGGCTGCAGGCACTTCTTACCGCCACCGGATCCGCCTCAATTTAAGAGCTTGCAACCAGTCGACTCAGTACATTGCCTTATGCACTCCTTTCGCATCCCCCTAGTCTTTCTTGGCCCACCTACAAAGGAAAACAAGTGAGGCCTCTCCATTTCCCTCACCTTGTTTTGCCATGTTACCATTTCTTCCGACGTTGTTGGTTCTCGCTGGACTGAGATTTCTCTGTGATAAACACCGACATGTTTCTCGCGGCCGGTAGTATTAGGAGATTGTTGGCTTTGTCAAATTTTTCGATCCCCATGTAATCGTATGCGACTCTCCCTAGGACCATAAAGTGGTCTTTACCATTGTTCCTCTTCCACATGGGCTGTGCCTGAATGTAATTGGCCAAGTCCACCGCAAGCTGGTTGCGTGCGGTGGAGTTGGACTCTTTGAATTGGCTTAGAGAGTAGAGGCCGCCGTAGAAGGGGACGTAAAATAGACTGGCACGTGTGGGATCCCACGTTCGGCAAGGATGGTTGAGCAGGCGTGCATGGAAGATGAGCTCCGAGGCGAACTGCATGGTGTTGAACCAGCTAGTAAGCTTCCCCGGTGTGTCGTCAAAGAGCGACTGGCCGAGTCCCGAGTTGAAGACGGAGGGACACAAGGTGTAGGTGGTGGCAATGGTGCGGCAGCGGTCGAGGAAGTCGACGTTGAACCGTGGCGGCATAGTGTATACTTACACTGAAAGGCTTGGACCGATGCAGGTGGAAAGCAGGAATGGTTCTTCATCTGTTGTACTACCGCGCCGGTATCTGTTGTCAGGTGTTGGGGAATGTTAATGTTGGTTATGATTGTATAACTCATTGTAGATGGGAACCAGACGATGAGGACCATAAGAATCCAAACAACCGGTACAAAGAAACAAATGAGAGCAATGCATCGGATCAAGTGTGGCATACTGAAGATCCGTTCAGTTTATTTCAATATATAGGAATAGCATGATTTTTTGTTTTTAAGGTGATAATCGAATAAGTTGGTCTTACCAGGTATTTTAAATTTCTGTTCTTGGCAAGAGTTGTTATAAATAAAAACTTCAAATTACTTGCCAAAACAAAACGGTGAAAACGGGTGCCAAACCGTAAATTAGTGAAATAAAAAACGAAAGTAGAAGAAAATTAGTTTTTAATAGGAACAAGGAAGCAATTAATCCCCTGTATTTTGTACCACAATAGCCTAAATCAGATACCAAGAGCATTTTGACAGTCTCTATTTTAACTCCTTAGCTATTTTAGATAATTTATTTAGTTTTTTATCAAATTTAGCCGCTGCGACTCTAAGTTTAGTATGTATTTACTATGATATCAATCAAAATGCAGCTCAATTTTATCTCTTTTCTTTTCTTATGATGGAAGAGGGATCTAGGACCTCTCTGATTGCCTAGAGAGATGTCGCTAAGACTGGTTACACTACTTGAGGCCTTGAGCCAATTCATTCTCCGTGAATAGTACTGGCTAGCTTGTTGGATATGCTTCACAGGGTTTTAAAAAGGTTGAATACAAAAGAAAAGTAACAAAGATTTTTATCTCTCTCATGGGAAGATAATCCAAAGGATCTAGGATAAGAACCATAACAATATCTTATGTGTGAAGCATAATCTCCCTCCAACTGGTTGATCAGTGATTCAGTGCAACCTTCTCATTATACAAATACGAAAGCTGAAGAACTCAAAATCTCCTTTATGCAAACCAATTATATTTTTTTAACTCAATTAATTGAATTAGTGGGCATATCCTGCTCAGGATAGTCGAAGGAAGATACATTAGTTATATTCACGAAGCCTTTCGCGTAGTAAAGTCGTATCTTCTTGCGCTTGGTATGATACTACATGTTGCAGCGGTTTTAATCGCCCAGTTGGCCACTTCAAGTATATCTTAGAGTGCTTAATTCATTCTGCAGCTGCAAGAGAGTATCAGTTTCAATTTGTTTCCCAAATCCGAAGTACAGTTGGCTAATTTGCAGAATCTAAGGCAATCTTGGTATTTTACCCTAAGATAATGTGATCAGATATATTGAAGTTGTTCAAAAGCAATGATAGTATACTAGGATTGTAGAATGGAGATACAAATGATTTGAATAATATAATCAATTGAATTTCCGTAGAATACGAAAAATTATCGCTCTTGCTATGCATGTGAAGCTAAGATTAAACCAACCATAGTAATGAAATTGGTTAACAACTACAAAGTAGCATTGCCCCGTAGCTCCAGGCCAAGCTAAGATTTTGATCTACAACTCCAAAATGACGCTTCCCTGAGCTCTTGATTTACACTTCTGTGCAACAGAACTTCCATGACTCGCTACGAGACATGTCGAGACATGTCTCATCCGATTCTTTGAGGTCCAATACTAACTTGCACAATATAATCCTCACTTGGTTATCTTTAGTGATATACATGCGGTTTGCTTTAAAAAATCTCGAAACTAGTCTCTTTATCAATGAGTCACCTAGCGTATATAAAATTGGTGCATCTTTTCTTTTTGTTTCTGGTGTTCTTTAATTTCCATGGAGCCACAGCTCCAGCAATACCAGACCACCCACAGCTCCAACAATACAAGGCCACAAGGTGCAGATTCTGAAGTCAAAGGATCTGTGGGTGGAAGCACAAACCACAGTCCACATATATACAGATTCCACTTTCAAGTATATCATATATAGTTATATACTCCATGCTTGGTCAAAAAGCACTGGACTCAAAATGTTGCTACTTGCAACTTTCA
Organism: Fragaria iinumae; assembly: GCA_009720345.1. Lineage (NCBI taxonomy): Eukaryota > Viridiplantae > Streptophyta > Magnoliopsida > Rosales > Rosaceae > Fragaria > Fragaria iinumae. The sequence continues at coordinate 13,296,637 of CM019117.1, read as the reverse complement.
AGCAGGGTCGTTTTTGAAATCCAGCTCTTCAAGCATCTAAAGGAGCTTATATATAATAAGTGATCATTATCTTCCACTCAATCTCCCATGCCTTCCTTAATAATGCCCAATATGATGCATATCACATTATAATATCAAGATTGCAGATCTTTCTTAGTGTAACTATATGCTCTGATCACATTTTTAACATGGATAATTGCAGCTTCCTCAAAAAGATATCCCACCTTCCCCTCCAATATCCCAGACACTATATATAAGAGCCACATTACTTGTCTTCAACACACACACAATCAACTCTTCCTATCTCCATCTCCAATTTCCCTCAAACACACACAAAATGGGTATTTCACTCGAGCTTTCTTCTCTTAGCTGTGACCTGAGAATCATACAAGCCAAAAACATAGAGTTCCTCAAGACCACGGGAAACCTGTTCGTTAGATACTATCTTTCTGCAGGGGATGGCAAAAGAGTTAGTCTGAACACTCGAGAAATCTCAGCCAAGTCTGATCACATCTGGAACGAGTCCATTTCCTTAGAGTGTAATGGAAGCAACAGGTTTGTGCAAGACACTGTGGTTTTTGAGCTCCGGTGGAGGAGCACAGTGCCTGTTTTTGGAAACATCGGGGGATCCCAACTACTGGGCAGGGCAGAGGTTCCATGGAAAGAAGTGCTCGAGTCACCATACATGGAATTGGACAAGTGGCTCATGATGGTTCCAAGAAGTACTAGTGGCCGTGCTCTTGAAGGCAAACCGCCTAAACTACAGGTATCTATCAAAGTTGCAGTCCAAACAGAAGTAGGAATGGAGAAAAGGAGGCAGAGAAGGACGAAAAAGTGGGATGAGTGTGGTTGCAAAGATGGTCATGGTTGTGGTTGCACTTGTTCTGATTACGAAATTTTTGCACTAGCAGCTTTGCTAGAGGCACTTTAGGCTAAGCATGAAGGCACCAAGGCAAGTCGGTTGACGTCAACAGTTTGAAATTTTCTTTGTAACTGTATAGAGATACAATCCAAATGGGTTTTGAGAATATAAAGTAATGAAATTGTTCCATCAAGTACCATCCTAGCTGTTTTGTATACTCTTTTATCTAGAACAAAACAAGGCATACAAATATCAATTAATCAAAGACATTAAATATATCAATAAGCACTGCAATAGGGCATATGATTAATCTCGAGATTCACATATGCCAAAACAAAAACATCCATTTACCTGTCATTTACAAAATGTGGATTCTGAACTGCTTGGTCGATCAAGATATCAGCATCCTCCAAACCCATCACCAATATAATTTTGTAGGAACCCCATACAGTCGTGTTCAGACCAAGCTGACGCTGATGCACTCTATATGCAACTGCCACACTATGGTAGGAAGCAGCTCTTCAACAAGTAGAGACCACAGCTGCTGGGTAACTTAGACAAGCAATCCTTAGCACACCATGGCTGTGTGGTGCTTTTGGTAGTTGTTTTCAGTGCCATTATAAATTCTGAGCAAAATCAGCACCTCCTTGAAGTTGTTTATTCCATAAGATAAACAGGCATTACAAGATTGTGGTCTGCCTGGAAAACCACCCATACCATAAGCTTTCTTGGTTTGCACCATGAGTCTAGAGCAATAAGAGCGAGTAAAAGGCTAGATACCAAAATGAGAGGCAGAAGAAATAAACTTGTCTCCTAACCCTTTCACATTTGCATATAACTTTGAGTGCCTCGAGTCCATAACAGTCTCTAACACATTTCAAGACATGCAGATTCACAGGAAGTTTGTGTCACAAACCCTTGTGGTATGAAAGATCGAGTCTACTATCAGACTCCAAGTGACATCGCCAACATTGATTTATGTTTGCTGCATTTCAGTCATCATAACAGTTTTTGACATCAGGCCTCTCTCGACCATATGATTCCAAAAGAGACATAAGATGTCACTTTCACTGGCATATGATGCATTAAAAGACCTGTAGATCTTGCGTGTTACCATCAACCTCCTCTTGAACATTTCATCTAACATCCTGGAAACTACACTTGACTTTCCCGCTTTCAAGTAAGCATATGTTAAACTAGTAAATACTACACTGTCTGCTAATATACCCTTCTCTTGCATAAGACTGTAAACCTTTTCAGCACAATCCAGCCTTTCTCGTTTACATAACCTCCTTATTAAAGCCCTGTACAGAGAGACATCAACAATTATACCTTTACTAACAAACTCATCTGGTAATTTTATAACTGCTTCTTCATTGCCGCGGTTGCAGTAAGCATCAATAATCCATGTATATGTGCAATAACTTGGGCAAAACCCGGCATCAAGCATGTTAAATAAAAGATCTTTAGCACTGTCCATTTCTGGTACCATACAAAATCCATGAATGAGTGCTTTATAGGTAAAAGCATCCACCTTCAACCCAGAAGCCAACATCCTGTTCTTCACTTTCACTGCAGACAACATATCTCCTATTTTGCAATAAGCATTAATCAAAGTGTTACATGTAACATTGTCAGGCTCAACATTCTTTTCACTCATCTCATTCAAAAGCTTATTCGCATCCCTCATCCTGCCTTCTTGACATAATTTCCGGAGAATAGAATTATATGTAACAACTCCAGGATACAACCCCTTAGACTTCATTACCTTGCACAATCTTAAAGCTTCTTCGAGGTCATTCACTCTACAATACCCGTCAATCAATGTAGTGTAAGTTATATGATTAGGAACACAACCTTTGATATCACGGAAAAGTTTCACAGCTTCTGTCATCCTTCCTTCTCTACAAAATCCATACATAAGAGAATTGTGTGTCACCATGTCAGGACTAACTCCTGCCAATTCCATTCTACTTTGAACACACAAAGCTTCATAATGCATACCTCTTTTTGAATACAATGATATCAAAGTATTATAGGTGAAAAGATCAGGAAACACACACCTCAACTCCATCTCACTCACCAATCCTTCCGCCTTTTCTATATCCCCAGACTTGCAACAAGCATGAATCAACACATTGTAAGTATGAATATTCGGAACAACCCCGGCCTTAATCATCTTCTTATAAACTTTCCAAACCATACTAATCAACCTATCTTTAACCAAAGAATTCAACAACACAGTACAAGCATGCAAATGTGGCTTAAACCCATGTACCCTCATATGCTCCAAAACCTGAATAGCATCTTGGGTCATCTTAGAATTAGCATAAGTTATCACAAGCCAGCTCAAAACATGGGAATTCACATCGGAGTCATCTTGGGTCGGAATCAAAGCATTCAAAACCGACGGGGATGACAAGAAATCCCTAAAGGCAATCTTCTCAAGCAATTGATGCGCAGTTTTGAAGTGCCTGTGTTTAGTGAGAATGTGAACCATGGTCCAAGAGCACTGCAAGGAGTGCTTGTAATTGGGTAGTGACTCTACCCATTTGAAGAAAGACAAGGAAAGTGAAGGGGTGTAGCCATAGAGTGAGAGTTGGAGGAGTACCTGGTGGATGGCGGATGAGGAGAGACAAGACCCAAGCTTGGGATTCAGGAGGTGGCTCCAATGACCCTTGAGTACAATTGCAAACAGAGACTGAATGAGTTGGGTCTCAACAGTCAGTGGAACTGGAGCAGCCATGTGAGAGATTTTGGAACGGGTTTATGTGCTTGCATTTATCTCCCGAGAGAATAATATATAGTAGAAAGAAGAGGGCAACTATAAATCTATAATAAGCCCCAAAAGCTAAGGCCTATCATTAAGTTTATGAAAAAGTCCAATTCAAAACCCAACCCAATCCAAATTGCATTTGCAACACTGTTTAAATAAAACAAAGATGAATTTGGGTTTTGGCATTCTCTTTGAACGAGGGTTTAGGGTTTTGTTAGGTTTGATGTCGTTTGGTCGTGTCGTTGAGTGTGTCATGGTTATGATGTTGTTTTCGGATACTATTGTTTTTAATATCGGTTAGTTCTTGTTATCAATGTAATGAGGATGTTGCTTCGGCATATATATTGGCGGTTTTGGTATCTAGTGTTTGAGGATGTTGTTTCCTCTTAAGGTTGGTTATAAGGATGTATCGAGACTTCTGGAATATGTCGTGTTACAGTTAAACCTTATCGGTTCTTGTCCATTGTAATGTTGGTGTTTAGGCAAACCCACCCCCCCCCCCCGATATTTCCCGTGGTTTGTAATTTTGGATCCTATTTACTAAAGTGTTTACTTTTCTTAAAAAAAAAAAAATCACAGATGAATTTGTGCAACTGTGATTGCTTAAAGCTAAAGGAGATTTTTGCAGTCTATGAGAGGAATTCGGGGCAGAAAATCAATGTTGAAAAATCGGCGGTGTGTTTCAGTCCAAGAACATCTGCCAATATCAAGGAAGCTTGTAGTGAGGCTCTAGATAAGAAGACTGTCCCTTGTCACGAGTGATACCTTAGACTTCCTACTGTTACGGGTCGGAGCAAAAAGAAATTGTTCAAAGGTGTGGCTGATAGGGTCTGGAAGAAAATTCAGGGTTGGGAAAGTAAAATGTTATCAAAAGGTGGAAAAGAGATTCTTATTAAAGCAGTGGCGCAATCTATCCTGACTTACGCAATGAGTGTATTTCAGCTTCCAATTGGGATTTTTGATGAGATTAATAAGCATTTGGTGAGGTTCTGGTGGGGGAAGTCGAATGGTAAGAAGGGTATACATTGGAAGAAGTGGGAGAAACTTTGTGTCCCTAAGAATGAAGGTAGTTTGGGTTTTCGAGAGTTCCAAAGCTTTAATAATGCTCTTGTTGCGAATATTGGATGAAGGTTGGTGCAAGATGATAAGTCGTTGGTTCACAGGATGTTAAGGCTAAGTACTTCCCTCGAAGCCACTTTCTGGAAGCTGAAGTTGGCAAATCTCCCTCCAATAGTTGGTGGGCTATAATGTGGGGTAAAGAACTACTTTTAAAAGGGCTGCGATGGAGAGTGAGTAATGGTGATAGTATTCAGGTTTTCCAGGTTCTTTGGGTCCCATATATACCTGAGTACAGAATTGCTTGGAAGAATGGTCTGGATTGGAATATGAGGGTGGTATAACTAAGATCGGCTGCAAGATCTTGGTGTATGCAGGCTTTGGAGCATGTTAGTACTACTAGTGAAATGGAGGCAGTACTAAGTATTCCTCTGGTTCGTAACAATGGCAGGGATAAATTGATTTGGACTACTCGCAATAAACATGGAAAATTTTCTATTAAAAGCGCATACTGATTGGCTACATAAAAACGGAATCAATCTGCTCCGATTGTTTTTGCGTACTGGAAGCACTTATGGAAACTTAAGGTGCCTCCGAAAATGTGTCACTTCCTTTGGCGTTGTTCCATGGGATTTATTCCATGTATGTGGTCTTTATATCAATATTATATCGCCCATCATCCTTTATGCCCGAGAGGTCAGCAAGATAATGAAACACCATTGCACGCAACATGTTTATGTCTCTATAGTGTTGCGGTGTTGGAGAGCTTCTATGACAAACTGGTTCCGGATATGTTTTCGGATTTTTCAAAATTTTTTAACCATGCTATTACGGTTCTTTATTTGAATGAAATGAAGTTGTTGGTTATTTTACTTTGGAGTAATTGGGTAGAGCGTAATAGAGTAGTGCACGGTGAGCCTCATCGACCTCCTAATCTACTATATGAGCAAGGAGTGTTAATGTGGGATAGTATGATGGTTGTGCAGCATCGTAGTTAGGTGCATAATGGGTGGGAAACTCAGCATGGTAGGAGTAGGTGGTGTGCACCCAGTCCAGGTTCATTGAAACTTAATTGCGACGCTGTTGTGTTTGAAAATTGGGTCTGTGTAGGTACCAATGCAGTGCTAAGAAATAGCCTGGGGGTAGACATGTAAATGTGTCATGTCCCGACTCTTAAATTTTTACCTTATTTACTGACATAGTGTTAATAAGAGTTTTACCGTCTTCGTCAATGAGTTTATAGTTTAATTGGTCCCCAGAGGGGTTTTGGGGGACGAGTATTTCGAAGGGATTATTCGTAGTAGAAATATTTGCCGACGGTAAAAATGGTAAATTTTGGCTAGTAAAAATATAAGTTTTATTAGGGTATTATTTTGGGGTGTTAAATTATGGAGTTGGGTTTTTAAGTGATGGTGTTGGACCGGTTGGGCAAAAGGCCCAAAATCATTTCTCTTCTCTCTCCTCCCTCCCGATTCTCTCTCCCTCTCCATCTGCCGGATTTTCTTCCCGGCCGTTCGCCACCGTCCGGCCGCCTGAGACCGCCGCACCGGTCTCGATCGGTCGGCTCTTGTTCCCTCTTCCTTCTTGGACCGGTGGCAACCGCCCTAGCTCCGCCGTGAGGGAGATATCTCGCCCGAAAGGTCCGACTGCCGTGGTGGTTCTCTCGTCGGAACTCCCTCCTCCGGCCGCCATAGCTGGAGCTACTTGGCTCAAAAGGAAACTCTCCTCCCGTGCATTCTTTCCCCCAAAGGTTTCACTCCCTCTTGGGCTAGGTAAGGAGAAATATGGAGTTGAAATTCTAGGGCTTTTTGTGATGTTTTCGTTCGATTGGCATGGTTAGGCTTAGAATTGGAGTTTGTGCTAGTTAGGAAAGTTGTAGAGTGAGTTGAGAGGAAGAAACTGTTAAAATTTGGTAAGCATTGGAGGTCGCCGGAGCCGGCCTCCAGCCGCCGCTGTGAAGTGGATTTTTCATGGTTTTAAATGTGTATTATTAAGAGGAGTTTAATGAAGTGAAGTTTCAAATTTTTGGAGGAGTTTTGGATAGGTTTGAGATTTTCCGAAGTTTGATATTTTTGGCAGTTAATTAGGATAGAATCCGACTGTTGGTTTTTCCTTATTATTGTTTCGGAATGTTGAAATAAATGAAAGAAGGCTGTGGTTGGAGTTTGGCGTGAATTCGATAAGCTTAACCCTAAAAAGAGTAGTGGGTTAGGCGGAAGAGTTTTGGGTTATATATTTAAGTATTATTTATTTTGAAATTAGAGTTTGGTCCTAAGCATGGTTTTTGTACCAAGATTTGAGGAGACCTCACTAGAGTGGCGAATTGGATTTCGTCGGGCTTGTGCCTAAAGTTGTGAGTGGACTTTTGTTTTAAATATTATGCTAGCAAAAAGATTTATTGATGAATATTTTCTTTTATTAGAGAATAACCAAAATTGAGAATTTCGGTGATTATATATTTATATATGGATGTTTATGAGGATAATATGTATATAAATAAATGCTAGCTAGCTATACGTGTTTTTCCGCCATAATGAGGTAAAATACCATTATGGTGTGACATGAGCGTTAGACGCAATCGTAGTAGCCCTATATGAATATAATAATGATTCATATAGGGAGTATGCACGTATATAAATACACCCGTCTTTTCCGCATAATGAGGTAAAATTCTATTATGGCGTGATGGTCCGACCGCGGCGGATCCATTAGCATTATATGCTTTAAACACTATGTGTTGATTAAGTTGTGATGTAGTCATTCTTATTTTATTTATGGACCGTATTGTGCCATAAATGTCTACATCTCTAAGACTATGCCTCCGTACGCCGACCTCTTAAGTAAATCATTCTGCTTTGAGCAATGAAAAGGTGTATGGATCACGCCTTTTCCAAGGGTTATCGAGTTAAAATCATAAATTGTTAGAGTTCAGTTGCGAGTTGGGAACTCCAGTTGAGAACTCATAAGCGTGGCAGCATTCTTTTCAGTTGATCAATGATTGTTTGGGTGATGATTAAGATGCTAGGTTGGGCAATTTTGTTCAAATCTATGATAGGTGAATTGTTTCAATTTATGTCTTGGGAGTTTTTATTTTTGGTGGACAAGTAGGGAGTTGTTGTAGTCCAATAGAAAATCTTGGCTTCGAGTTTCGTGACTTCTGGGAGAAAATAGTTAGAAAGAAAGTGCGAAGTAATGGTGTATCCTTTTGATGTTAGAGTTAGTTGAAGTGTTATGGTGGGGTACCTATAGTAACTCTTGGAGGTACCTTTGTGAGTTGTTGCAGACTCTGAGCTTGAGCGATTTAGTCACTTGGGAGTTGTGGCTAGTGTTTGGGTTGAAAGGCATTGCTACAATAAAAAGCTAAATGTCAATTTAGATAAGTCATAATTGAAGGCCAATTTGCCGACTATGGTGATTCGCAACAGAAAGCAGTTGTGAATATTTTGGGATAATGCGGGTTAACTCAACACATGTCCTAGTTCCTACAACTCTAATCATGGATATGTTTTTATCCTTAGAGCATTTTTATTAAGCTGGTAGTGGTAATATATTTTGAAAGTAACGGATAATAGTAGTCGATGATTAATAAGATTTCTAACGATTTGAGTGTCTATTTGTGGGTTAGCGGTAGTTGGTTAAAGCGCTGAGTATAATGACTTAGATTGCTTTTCTCTGGGTTGTTGGTTTTACAAAAGTCATTGGTCAGTGCGTTGTGTCAACTTGTTATTGTGTAACAGTCGGAAAATTTTTAGAAAATGAATGGTGACACTAAATGTTTTGAGTTTCAAGCAAGTTTGGAATCATGGAGTGAGATGTCAGTTATATTATTTTAATCGTGGGGCCATTTTGGATTCTCTCGGAATTCTAGGTGTTGAAGTTGGGTTTCCGGTTTTGTTGAGTGTTTTGGGAAGATGATACATTTAAATGGAATTGAAAAGTAATGGTGGAGTGAGAGAAGGATGGTTGTGGTCGCTCCGGTTTTACGACAATACTTGGTGAATTTATTACGTGTTGTCATGGGTATCCTATAGCAGTTGTGTGGAGTTGGTGGAAGTGGTAGCAGTGGAATAAAACCCACTAGATCATGTAGCAAGAGTGCGTGGGTGTCCAAAGTAAATTTTTTAAGCAGTGTTGTTCAGGGTGGTTGATATAAGTCTTGAATTTGTGATCGAAGTTGGTTTATTGACATCACTTCGTTAACAATTGGTGACTAGCTACGACACATCAAAGGGAGAATATGTTCACTCACCTTATTTCTAATTCGGTGATGTGGATCAGAGTTTTGGTTATTGTGTGCGTGGGAATATATAAATTATTCCTACTGTAGTTTTTGGGTAGCATCCTCAAAGCTTGAAATTATGGAGTGCAAATCCAAACTCTTTGATTTGAAGGTTAGAGATTCTGATTAGTTTGTCGAAGTTTCGAGGTAAAAGATTAATTGGTTGTTGTGTCGTAGACATGGATCAGGGGTAAATCCAGTGGTGATCCCAAGTGAGCTGGAGTTCAATTAAGCGATGAATCACGGAGCCGTACGTCTTATGTGGTAGTCTGAGTCCGGTGGTGATGTTGAATGGATGGTTTATGTCGTGGTAGGTATAGTATATGTTGTAGCCTTATGGAAGAGGGTTTTCCCCGGTTGACTCAAGAAGCATTTCGAGTCAAGGTTTACTAAGAGATTTAATATGGTGAATAGTAGATTTTATGGATAGATTGAACAACGTCTCTTCTCGAGATCGTAATGTGGTGGGACCACTTATTGATCCAAGTTTGATCTGGGAGGTCATTGTTGTTTGGATATGTGTTCATCCGTTGGTGTCAGGGTGATTAGTTGAAACCACTATTGAATTTGGGTTCTAGTGCGTTTTCAAAACGGGCCATTAATGAATGTTGGAGATGCACAGAATTTTTTGAGCTTGAAGTTTTAGATTTGTTTCCTTTGTGAACGCAAGTCATTTCCTCTCGAGCTAGAGTCAAGAGTAGTTAAGAGTTTTGATGTTTTTACTGGAGCATAAATTTTTGTAGTTGACCATTTATTGGTCAGATGTCTTTGGGTTTCGAAACTGAAGCGCTAAGCGTGTACAAGAGTTTTGACAAAAAAAAAATGATTTGAGGATCTTGTTTTGCAGTCAAATTAATTAATAAGGAAGAAAAATGTGTTATGCAGTTCTGAGATTTTTAATCCTGTATAACGGCTAAAGTAAGCTATATGGTTTTAACTATTGAATTTGGGGTCGCGGTTGAACCCGAATAAGTAGTATGGCTGGAGATGCAGATTCTGCCAATGCTTAAGGAAGGTGATTTTCAACGTTAAGCTAGACAGCCTTAATTGATTATGCTATCTTTCGTAGGCATTAATTAGTCAGTTTTGTTTACAGTAAGAAGAAGAGGGAAATATCTAGTTTTCGCATGAGAGTCATGCTTCAGATTATCTCTGGGAGTGGTGAAGAGATTAATAGAGATAACAAGATCAGCAGTGAACTTGAGTTCCGATAAGTTGCCAAGTCGTTTGTACAAAATTGGTAATGTCATAGTTTTGGTGGAGAGACCTAAGTGACGAAGTTTCTGACCATTACATAATTTCATTCCGAAAATTGAGTTTAAACTCTTGTTGGACTAATCGTGTCACGCCCCGGTTCTTAAGTTATTTTACGGTTATTTACTTTGGTATTATTTTAGTTTTTTACCGTTTTAAGTAACCGTTTACTATTTAAGACTCCAAAGTTGAATTTTTCTTCCGTATGGAATTTGGGAAAACTTTCTTCATGAAAGTCGTAGAGGATGTTGTTACGAGTTCGTAGACATGCTATGCGTTAAAATCGGAGTTAGCATGGAAAAGTTATCAATTAAAAATGTAAGTTTTATTGGGGTATTATTTTGGGGTGTTAAATTCTGGAGTTGGGTTTTGTTTATTAAGTTGGACCGGGCCTTGTTTTTGGTCAAAGGCCCAAAACACACTCTCTCTCTCTCCCTCCCGATTCTCTCTCCTCCCTCCCGATTCTCCCTCTCCCGCTGCCGGATCTTCACCACCGCCGTCCGGCCACCACCGACCGCCAGATCGGTCCCGTTCGAACCACCATCCTCTCCTCTTCATTTCTGGGTAGGTGGCCGATCCCCTAACGCCGCCTTGAAGGAGCAGCCGAGCCCGAAAGCCACGGCTGCCGTGGTTGCACTTTCGCCGGAACTCCCTCCTCCGGCCACCATAGCCGGAGCTGCTTAGCTCGTTGGAAAGCTCTTCTCCCGTGCGTTCATCCCTCCAAAGGACTCCCTCCCTCTTGAGCTAGGTAAGGAGAAATCGGCAAAGGAAATTCTAGGGCTTATTAGGTGTTTTCGTTCGATTGACATAGTTAGGCTTGGTGTTTGTGCTAGTTAGGAAAGTTGTAGAGGAGATTGAGAGGAAGATGCTGTTAAAATTTGGTAGCATTTGCAGGTCGCCGGAGCCGGCCGCCGGCCGCTGCTGTTTTGGGAAATTTTGTAGTTTTTGATGTAGAATATTAAGGGGATGTTAATGATGTGAATTTATGAATTTTTGGAGAAATTTTTCGAAGTTTGGTATTTTGGCAGTTAATTTGAATAGAATCCGGCCGTTAGATTATTGTTGTATCGGCCGTAGAAGGTAGATTTAAGGCCGCCGATATTTGTGGTGAAGTTTGGACGATATCAATTTAGGATTTGCAAAGTTGGGCAAGAATGAGAGTAGATAAGGCCACATTTAATTTTACCTATTTTTATTTAAGCGTTGGTTTATAGTTGAGGATTTAATTATGTTGTTGGATTAGGACGTGAGGAAGCTCAAGCAGAAGAGGCTTCATATCGACTTCAGGCTTAGGCCTAACTTGTGAGTGGACTTTTGATTTTAATAATGTGCATGCAATTGTTTATTTGGTTGGACTATTTGACGTCATTTTTATTTGACGATTTTACTCATTGTGGTGAGTTACCGAAAATTGGATTTTCAGTAAATTATAATATATTTTTAAGGAGAGTATGTATATAAATGCTAGCTAGCGATATGTGTCTGTCCACCTTAATGACATAGTATATAAGTGCATTATGGTGTGACGTGAGCGTTGGACGCAAGCGTAGTAGCCTTATATGAGTGTTTAATTTATATAAGGGGTATGGACACATATTTATACACCCGTCTGTCCACCTTAATGGCGTAGTGTATCATCGCATTAAAGCGTGACATGAGCGTTCGATGCGAGCGTAGTAGCCCTATATAGATTATTATTAATTTATATAGGGAGTATGGGCGAGTGTAAATATATACATGTATATATTTTAGCATGAGAGGCTGTATTTTAATATATATATTTTAGCCTGAGAGGCTGTATTTTGATATATATAATTTTGAGCTGTAGAGGCTCGATATTTATAACGATAAGAGAATTATCGTTTAAGACATGCATTCGTTTTCTTGAGAATTAAATTGGGAAAACATAAGTGTTAATAAATATTTTCTTTATTTATTTTTGTCCACTCACTCTAATTATTGCGAATGTTTTTTCCCTGGGCTCTTCGTTTTAAAAAATGCCCAGTCTGCAGAGTTTGAGTTAGTACGTGTAGGAGACGACGAGGCATAGTTACCCATTTCTTAGCCACATTTCACCAGTAGGTTACCTGTTTAACCTACTAGAGTATTTTCCTGCTCCTGTAGTGTATAGTAGCTCTGAATACTCTTTGGGATTTATCGTTTAATGTTTCTGGTGGTGTGCTTAGACTTTTGTTGTATTTTAGAATATACGAAGTTTGTAATTATTTACTCACTTTCGTATAATTATGGGTTGATTTGGAGGATGCTTAAATTTATTTAAGAAAGTAACACTTTAGTTATCTAGGTTAGGGTTGTCCATTTTCAAGGGAGGTTTGCTTATCAGTAAATTTTCCTTGGAGGTGGTCCCCGTAGGACTTACCTCGGGTTTCGGGGTGAAATTCAGGCTGGGTCTTGACAGTTGGTATCAGAGCTTTAGGTTTCATTTCCTACCTCCTTGGTACTACCATATTTGCCTAAGAAGCACGTAGTTCCTATAGAGTGGTGATCCGACCGCGGCGGATTCACTAGCATTTTATGCTTTGGATGCTATGTGTTATTGGGTATGTGTGATAGTTCTGTTAGTCTTGTGTTCGTAGAAAGGAGAGATGGTTGGCATCTCCCCTGATAGGGACGGGAACAGTCTTCGGACTTACCTGTTACCACATCCGGTTAAGACTACTTCATCATCCGCTTCAGGGTCTTCAACTGGTAGTGGCAGTAATGGTGGATCAAGTTCTAGTTCTCGGTTCAGGGCTAGAGGACGTAACAGGAGACCTTTCAGGGGCCAGTTGGGTAGGCAACAGACTGGTCAGTTTGGTTCTGGTGGCAGTTTTCAGGGTGGGACATCGGGCGGTCAGACTTTTTCTTTTGGTCGTCAGCAGCAGTTTTCTGGGTGCTTTGAGTGTGGTAGCCTGGACCATTTCAAGAGAGATTGTCCCTTATTGGCTCAGAGAACCACCCCCACTCCTACTCAGCCAGCCGGTCAGTCTGCAGCTAGAGGCTCCAGTATTGGTACTCGTGGCAGTTCAGCAGCCAGAGGTGGCTCTCAGCAGGGTAGTGGTCAACGTGGACATCCCATGACTCGTGCCAGACTTCATGCTATGACTCAGCAGGAGGGTCGTACTTCTCCAGATGTCATCATTGGTACGTTATTAATTTTTGGCCAGCCAGCTTTTATTTTAATTGATCCCGGAGCCACGCATTCATTTATGTCTAATAGATTTTCCCTCCATGTCAATGTGCCATCATCGTCTCTTCCAGGCGAGTGGCATGTGTCTCTACCCTCCGGTGAGGTGATGAGAATAAATTGGGTGTAAGGTTGTGAAGTATTGGTAGAAGGAACTAAGTTTAAGGCGGATCTAATCCCTTTAGATATTGTGGAGTTTGATGTGATTTTGGGAATGGACTTTTTAGAGGCTTATAGAGCTATGGTAGATTGTTTCCGAAAAGAAGTGGTGCTTCGAAGTCCAGATGGATTTGAAGTTGCATTTCAAGGAGAAAGAAATTGTTAAATAAAGGCTGTCAGGCATACTTAGCTCACATTGTGGATACAAGTATGGGAGTGTTGGGAGTAGAGGATATTCATGTAGTAAGGGAGTTTCCAAATGTTTTTCCCGAGGAGTTGCCTGGTTTGCCTCCTGTAAGGGAGATAGATTTTTCTATCGAATTACTTCCAGAAACTATGCCTATCTCAGAGACACCTTACAGAATGGCTCCAGCAGAATTGAAGGAGTTGAAGACTCAACTGCAGGAGTTGGTAGATAAGGGTTTTATTCAGCCTAGCAAGTCTCCATGGGGTGCTCCAGTGTTGTTTGTGCTAGTTAGGAAAGTTGTAGAGTGAGTTGAGAGGAAGAAACTGTTAAAATTTGGTAGGCATTGGAAGTCACCGGAGCCGGCCTCCAGCCGCCGCTGCCGGCGGAGTAGACGGCGGCGCCGCTGCTGTGAAGTGGACTTTTCATGGTTTTAAATGTGTATTATTAAGAGGAGTTTAATGAAGTGAAGTTTGGAATTTTTGAAGAAGTTTTGGATAGGTTTGAGATTTTCCGAAGTTTGATATTTTTGGCGGTTAATTAGGATAGAATCCGACCGTTGGTTTTTCCTTATTATTGTTTCGGAATGTTGAAATAAATGAAAGAAGGCTGTGATTGGAGTTTGGCGTGAATTCGATAAGCTTAACCCTAAAAAGGGTAGTGGGTTAGACGGAAGAGTTTTGGGTTATATATTTAAGTATTATTTATTCTGAAATTGGAGTTTGGTACTAAGCATGGTTTTTGTACCAAGATTTGAGGAGACCTCACTTGAGTGGCGAATTGGATTTCGTCGGGCTTGTGCCTAAAGTTGTGAGTGAACTTTTGTTTTAAATATTATGCCAGCAAACAGATTTATTGATGAATATTTTCTTTTATTAGAGAATAACCGAAATTGAGAATTTCGGTGATTATATATTTATATACGGATGTTTATGAGGATAGTATGTATATAAATAAATGCTAGCTAGCTATACGTGTTTTTTCTCCATAATGAGGTAAAATACCATTATGGTGTGACATGAGCGTTAGACGCAATCGTAGTAGCCCTATATGAATATAATAATGATTCATATAGGGAGTATGCACGTATATAAATACACCCGTCTTTTCCGCATAATGAGGTAAAATTCTATTATGGCGTGACGTGAGCGTTAGACGCAAGCGTAGTAGCCTTGTATGAATTTCTATTTTCTTATATTTCTTCATAAGAAATCATACAAGGAGTATGACGAGTGTAAATACATATATATATATATATATATATATATATATATATATATATTAGCCTGAGAGGCTGTATTTCATTAAGTTTTGGAGACTAGCCGGAGTTAGTTATATACTTGCCAGTTTTTGAGCTGTCGCATGCAGCATAATTTCTATGGAAATTAAATTGGGAAAACATAAATATTTTCATTGAATTCATTTTTTGTCCACTCACTCTAACGTCTTCAAATGTTTTCCCCTGGGCCCTTCGTTTTAAAAATGCCCAGTGTGCAGGTTAGCATAGTTGAGGTCGGGCGTACATGGAGACGAGACATAGTCAATATTATAGCTTCCGCTCATTTCTATATTTCTAGTTCCTTTCATTTCAATTAGAGTTGCTCTGAGCTATGATTGTTGGTTAAATTGGGAGATATTGTGTTTTTGGGGAGCACGAAGGCTCCAGGTGTTTAAGGTTGGATTTGAAATTTTAGAAGTGTTTACAGGTGTTTTTAGGAAAGGTTGTCAATTTTCAAGGGAGATTATTTTGAATTTTCGGTAAATTTTTCCTTAGAGGTGGTCCTCGCAGGACTTACCTCGGGTTTCAGGGTGAAATTTGGGGTGGGTCTTGACAAAATAGACCGGATCTTGATCCGGACCCGTTCCGGATCCGTTGGTTTGAAAATTTGATCAGTTGATTCATTAAGGACCTGAATCTGTTAACCCATTTATTAAACGGATTAGATACGGATCGAGGTTTATCCGATCCATTAAGGACCCGTGTGAAATCCCAAACCTGCTTAAAATAATTTATCTATTATGTGTGTGTGTGAAAATAGTAGAAACTGATGCCTCTGAAATAGGTTATGGAGGTATTCTCAAACAACAACTTTCTCCTAATCATCCTGAGCAAATTGTTCGTTTTCATTCTGGAATTTGGAATCCAGCCCAAGCAAATTATAGTACTATTAAAAAAGAAATTTTATCAATTGTTTTATGTATCAGTAAATTTCAAGATGATTTATTAAATCAAAAATTTTTAGTCCGCGTCGATTGTAAAAGTGCTAAAGATGTTTTACAAAAAGATGTTCAAAACATTGCTAGTAAACAGATCTTTGCCCGTTGGCAAGCAATTTTAAGTATCTTTGATTTTGAAATTGCATTCATTAAAGACAGTGACAATCATATCCCAGACTTCTTAACTCGTGAATTCCTACAGGGCGCCACCGCATAACTATATATATATATATATATATATATATATATGTATATGTGAGTACTTTTTCGTTTTAGTAACGAAAGTAAAAATTTTCTTAGAACTAAACAAAAGAACTTTCAACTAAATGAGAATTAGAAGAAGCTAATAAGACTTCAAATAAATAGAATGTTTACATTTCATATTTGTTTTACAAAGTATCAAATAGACCTTATATACATCATTTTTGGTAAAAAGAGAAAAAAAAAAGTGCTTATTTGTTTGGCAGTAGTACATAGCATAACAGAAGCACATATAGTTGCACAATATTGTAAACTTACATTAGTACATGCTTTCTCAAGTTACATTAATTAGATCATTTTCCTTATTTTCAAACTTGTGCTTCATGGTATCCTTGAATATTGTTGCCTCACATCTTGCAAAATTTCCAGTTAAATATGCCCTCCTTCATGTGTTGTTTTTGGCTGTAACCATTTGATCAGACCTGTAACATTACACACCAATCAGTAAAAGAGAAAATTACACATATGATGTTATTTTGTTTTATTTACTGATTCATATAGTAGCTGCTTGTGTGTGACACAAAGTTATACATGTTTTGTGAAGACCCGCCCCGAATTTCACCCTGAAACCCGAAGTAAGTCTTGTGGGGTCCACCTCTAAGGAAAATTTACTGAAGAACTCGGTAAACCCCCCTTGAAAATGAACAACCCTAACCCGGAAAATCCAAGAATTACCCATAAATATCCAAATACTATAACATAAATCTTAACACACCACTATTAAAATATTCGTTAACCCCAGAGGGGTAGTCAGAGCTACTAAGGAAAAATTACAGGAAGCATGAAGATGCACTGATAGGTTTATCAGGTAACCTACTGATGAAGAGTGGTGGAGAAGTGAGTAACTATGCCTCGCCTTCTACTAGTGTCAACCCGGACTCTGTAGACTGGACATTTTAAAACGAAGGGCCCAGGGGAAAACATTCGAAAACGTTAGAGTGAGTGGACAAAATAAAAAGAATAAATAAAGAAAATAAATAACAATATTTTTGCTTTCCCAATTTAAATTTCCAATAAAGTTGAATGCGTAGTCCACGCGATAAATTTTTTATCTCAAAAAATATATACCAATATATGTATGTAAATATTTACACACGTTCATACTCCTTATATAATTATTTTATAGATTTAAAATAATTTATATAGAGCTACTACGCTCGCGTCGAACACTCACGTCACGCCTTAATGCGGTGCTACACTACGCCATTAAGTGGACGAACGGGTGTATAAATATGTGCTCATATCCCCTATATGAATTAAACACTCATATAGGGCTACTACGTTTGCGTCTAACGCTCACGTCACAGCATAATGCGGTTAGATACTACGCCATTAAGGTGGACAGACACATATGGCTAGCTAGCATTTATATACATACTCCCTTCATAAAAATATTTATAATTTACTGAAAAATCCCCTTTTCGATAACTCTTCAAAATAAATAAAACCAATAAAATAAAATTACCTCAACAGAAGAAATTGTTCAGCTCAGAACCATAGCACGTATATTATTTAAAATAAAAGTCCACACGCAAATTAGCCCTAAGCCTGATGTCGGTCCGAGACCTCTTCAGCTTGAGCCTCCTCACGTCATGTTTCAAACACATAAATTAATCCCCAACTATATACCAACGCTTATATAAAAATAGGCTAAATTAAATGTGGTCTTATTTACTCTCGTCCTTGCCCAACTTCGCCAATCTTAAAATCGATACGGTCCAAACTTCACCACAAATACTGGCGGCCTTAAACCAACCTTCTACAACCAAAACAACAATAATCTAACGGCCGGATTCTATCCAAATTAACAGCCAAAATACCAAACTTTGAAAAATCCCAAACCTATCCAAAATTCCTCCTAAAATTCCAAAATTCACATCATTAACCTCCCATTAATATTCCACATCTAAAACTATAAAAATACCTTTAACAGCAGCGGCGGCCGGCTCCGGCGACCTCCAATGCCTACCAAAATTTAGCACAACATTCCTCTCAACACGTACAACAACTTCCCTAACTAGCACAAATACTAATTCCAAGTCTAGCTAAGGTAATCGAACAAAAACATCAAATGAGCCCTAGAATTTCAACTCCATATTTGTCCTTACCTAGCCCAAGAGGGAGTGAAACCTTTGGGGGAATGAATGCACAGGAGGAGATCTTCCTTTTGAGCCAAGTAGCTCCAGCTATGGCGGCCGGAGGAGAGAGTTCCGGCGAGCGAACCACCACGGCAGTCAGACCTTTCTGGCGAGATAACTCCCTCACGGCGGAGCTAGGGCGGCTGCCACCGGTCCAGAAAGGAAGAGGGAACAAGGGCCGACCGATTGGGACCGGTGCGGCGGTCTACGGTGGCCGGACGGCGGCGGACGGGCGAGAAGAAAATCCGGCAGGGAGAGGGCTTGGGGAGAGAGAGTGAAGTGAGGGGAGAGTTATGTTGGGCTTTCCAACCGGTCATAACCCATTAACAATAAAACTCAACTCCAAAATTAACACCCGAAAATAATACCCTAATAAAAATTACTTTTTACTAGCTAAAATTTAGCATTTTTACCGTCGTCACAGTTTCCTTCTACGAATAATTCCTCCGAAATAAATGTCCCCAAAAACCCCTCTAGGGACCATTTAAACTAATAACTCATTGACGAAGACGGTAAAATTCTACCAAGCTAGTAATTAAGGTAAAAATTTATGAGTCGGGATGTGACATGTTTTTCACATGTTTTACACTCCTTATCCTATACCAAAGTATGCAGCCACACTTTTGCTTGTGTTTTGCATATAGTTGTTTTATGAGCAGCTTAAAACTTGGTCTCCAAGTATAAAGTTGCTGCTCGCAGATAAAAATAAATTTCAACTGATTTTTTTATTTTTTATAGAGATATATGACAAACACATTCACTAGTATAAATAGATGTCTTCCCATGAAGTAGTAACAAGTAGAGAAGTTAAGAAGTTAGAAAGAAAGTCATGAGAGAAAATTTAGAGTAGAAAAAGACTAGTAGAGGTATGAAGCAAGTGTTAGAATATGATAGTGAAGTTTCAGCTCTTGTAAAACAAGTTTGAGGTAGGGGAAGTTATGGGGAATCTCAAGTTTTGTTTTATAAACTTGTTATCTTGCTTTGAGTTGTTTATATTGTTGTTGAAGGTGGCTAGTATGTTTAGCTTTTCATCAAGTTATTATCTGATCACATGTTAAATAAGAAATGAATGAAGTTATGGGGTTGAGGCTATTACTTGAAAGGGACCAGCAATGTCTGCCTTTGTATACATATAGGGAGAGAAGTCATTTCAATTTGTCACATAGCTTCTATTTGTCAAGGGTTCTCTTAACTTTGACAAGTCGAAGCTATTCATGTCCTTACCCAGAAAAAAAAAAAAAAGAATTTTCAATTTCCGGGTCAGGGTGTGACAACTCGATCCGTTTTAAAATAATTAAATAATATTTTTAAAATATAATATTACTGATAAATATTAAATAATATAATAATTATTTGGATAACCTAAACGTCTAAGTTGCTTCTGAAGTATGATTTGATGAAGTTGAAGGTTATTGATGCCTATATATTTTTTTTATGCTCTTTGCTAAAAACATTAGAGGTCTAGTATTTTGATTATATTAGTTTATTGTTAAGGAGTATTTTGGCCATGTAATTCAACTTTTGATGTATGATTCTGAAGTATGATTTGATGAAGTTGAAGGTTATTGATGCCTATATATTTTTTTTATGCTCTTTGCTAAAAACATTAGAGGTCTAGTATTTTGATTATATTAGTTTATTGTTAAGGAGTATTTTGGCCATGTAATTCAACTTTTGATGTAAACCTTTATTTTGTTATAATATTTCATTAGTGTTTTATGAAAATTTATGATAAAATTAAGAAATTATTATTTCAAATTTGAAATTATTTATTATTATAAATGGATCGGATTAACGGGTCGGGCATCCATTAACCTGACAGATCAGGATTTGGTCCGAGCTATCAATGATTCGGCGGGTAACGGGTTGGATCCGGATACGGTCCATATCCGATCCATTTACAGGTCTACATTGGGGAATTGGTTTTGGCTGTGGAAGAAAGAATGCAAGGACGCTTCAGTCCTCGCATTGCTGAGCTGTTGGCAATACTAATAGGTATTGAGGTTGTGATTCAAAGAGGTTGGCAGGTGGAGCGCATAGAAACTGATTGTTTAGAGGCTGTTAACTTGATGAATGAGACATGGGAGTGTTTTGCTGAGGATGGAGTTTTGGTCGAGAAAATTAGAATACTGCTACCTGAGGTTAGTAGAGATGTTATTGTTTATACTCCTAGAAGTGCTAATCTTGTGGCACATTCGATTGCTCAGTTTGTAGCCCGTGTTGAGGGGCGTTTTACTTGGTTAGATGTTGGGCCTGATTGGCTCATAGATATCATCTCCAATGATAGACTCGTAATTGTTTCTAGTAGTGGGGAAATGAGTGGGAAACCTATGTCCATCACTGATAATTTCGTTGTGTTGTAGTCTTTTTTTATTTGAATAAAACTTCTATTGATTGTTCTAAAAAAAAAACATCTAACCATCTATTTTGATATTGTGACTTCATCATCAATCAGGTATGGAATTTGGTAAATATTGTCTCCCCAATTTACTAGGAAGAGGGGTTCTTAATTAACGTCTTTTAAGGAACTATTTGTTACTCAGTCTTAGGATGCTGATTTGTTTGCAAAAATGCTTGCCATATACCAACAAGTTTGGAAAACCAAGAATAATACAATTTTGAGAGGGGCAACTTCTAATTTTCAATAAAAAAAAAAAACTTCTAATTCCCTTTAAAGTTTAAACTATCATGCCATCAGCTTTTTTGTCTTTGAGGTGTGTTGATCTTGATAGAAGTTCTAGTGGAGTGCAACTTCAAAACCCAAGTACCACTATCAGGTGATAAACACCTCCTAGTTCTTTTGTTAAAAAAAAAAAAAAAAAAAAAAAACTTTGATCGTTCAGTTATGAGAAATTATGCGGCAGGTGGTTTAGTCTTCCGGGATGTTCATGTCGACTTAACATATATATGTAGCATCCAGCCAAGTTAGAAGAGTTTCAATGCTTGTTGCTTAGGTGTTATCATTAAGAGATAGTCTGGTGAAAGCGAATGAGAAAGGCTTGACAAGATAGAGTTAAAGTGAAAGGAGATTCTAAGTTCGTAGTTGAAGCAGTGAATGATCGAATTGATCTACCTTTTAGAGATTGATTAAGTTAGTTCAAGACATTAGAGATATGGTGACTAGTTTTGATTCCATTAATAATTTTAAACGTGTCTTTCGTGAAGCCAATTTTAATAGATGTTATTGCTAATCTTGGTTACTCTAGTGGTTCCCATGATAGGGTTCATATTGAGACTTCTAAAGTCTTGTTATTTGATATCGTAAATTTTTAATGTTGTAGATGCTAAAAGTAGTGTTAAGAATACAAAACTTGAATATAATTAAGGTTTTATCATGAAGTAGCTATCCAATCGTAAAGACAACTCAATATGTATCTACGTGTCTGATCACTTTTATTTTTGAAAAAAATAATAATAATATGTTGTTACCCACATTTTTATGTTTTAACATAGAATTATCGAGACATAATTTAAGATAGCGAAGATACCCGAAAAGTTGAAAATTAGGTTAGAACTACCACTGTACCAATGCATCTAAGAGCAACTCCAATGAAGTGGTTGTTTTACTTTTGTCAAATTCAAATTTTATTTCTGACATGGCAAGGTTATCTGTGACAAACTTCCCCTCCAATGAAAATGTTAAATAATTTCATTTATCATTTATTTTATTTTATTAAAGTTGTACTTTTATCTTATCTTTTTTCTCTCCTTCTAGAACTCTTCTGGTACTTCATAAGTTTGTCTCTTCTCCACTTCTCAGACGAAGACAATAGACCTCTTCTTTCCTAGACGAAGTCTTTCTCCACTACTAGAACTAATCTATGCCAAACAAACGCTTTATTTCTCCCAGTCGTCCTCTATAATTGAATTCTCTATTTTCTGATCTTTCTATCCATGAACTCTTCTTCTCCGATTTCTTTTCCTTTCAAAAAAGTCATCCCTTCGTCTATCTTCCTCTCTTCTATTTCCTCCATCTCTGCCTAGATCTTCTTCTTATCTTCTGCAAAAATCTTCATGCCCATATTCTAATATTAAGCAACTCGCAACCCACGAAAATTAGAAGTCAAGAACAACATATTCAAGCAGAACGAGGTTTTGGGTATGTGTAAGAAGAATGAGAGAAGACACAAAGGAAGAGAAAAGAGTTGATTAAACAATCAAGAAAGACAATTTGACAACTTCTTGAGTATGGTCAAGTTTGACAATGTAAAGAGAGTTGTTAAATCCACGACGGATTTGACGCAATCATTTGAGTGAATTTTCTAGCCATTTCTTTCCGTTGAGCCTCTACCTTGTCATTTAACAGGTTCGTTGGAGTTGCTCTAAGTAAACTAGATTTGATAAAGATTTAAACTAAGTCCATACAAAAATCGAGTAGCTTGGACTTGACCTCTATGCTCTAAATTGAGCTAATCTATTTCCGTATGTGATCAAGTTCGATTATCTAGAGATTCTTAGGTGCGGCACACGCACCACGTCATCCATACGACCGACCACTGAGTAACAGACACGTGTCATTTCTTTTCTGAGGAGGACATGGCTGGAAGGAAGAAGAAGAAAGAGAAGTCGGAGGTGATCTCCGATCAAACAAAACCCTCAAAGCTTCACCACCAATCCCTCACGGTAACCCACCTTCAAAAAAATCCCTCACCCTCAGGCTCACAGTAACTAGGCCGGGGTCGGGGAGAAAGATCTGTTTCGGGCTACGGTGAAGGGAGGAGGGGTTGAGGGAAGGGAAGGCGGGCGGCGGGTCGAGGGGCTTTCGCCGGTTGGTTTCGAGGGTGGGAGTGAAGGAGCGGTGGTTGAAGGAGGAGAAGACCTTGAGAGAAAGATCGATGGCGGGGACGATGGTGGGAGGAGGGGGATTCCGGTTGGAGAGACTGAGGTAGAGGATGAGAAGGTGAGAGAACGTGGGTTTTGAGCGGAGAACACGAGATTCCGATTTGCTTTTCAGTAGTGGTGATGTGGACAATAATTGACACGTGTCTGTCAATGATCGTATTCCATACCGTATAATACCGCTTCCACGTGTACACGTTACAGTCACAGATCTTTCACTTCTCCTGGTTTCGAAAATGACATCATGTCATGGTATTTCGTACCTTTCCACTATTTATTATTATTTTCAAATTTCAAAACCAAACAAACCATATCTCTCTCTTCTCTTTCAAAGACCCAAGACACAAAAAACTCAGATACTAAAACAGAGAGAGCGATACAGACATCAGCAGCAACAATGGCCACTCCAGTGAGAAAGCCCCGCCGCGACACCGCTGACATGCTTACGTGGCAAGAGGTCCCCCGCTCCGACTCTCCCGCCACCGCCCCCTCCAAACATCGCTCTCACCAGGTTAAATTTTACTTCTTTACCCCTCATACTCCAACTAACCAACTATCATGGTGATTGAGTTTATCAAAGTAGCTAACTGAGCTGCGGATTGGATTTTACAGCCGTCGGATGGGATCAGCAAGGTGCTCCACGGCGGTCAGATCACCGAGGAAGAAGCTCAGAGCCTCAACAAAAAGTAAGATCCGGTTTCTAATTTTAGATCCGGCAGTGCACATTTTTCTTTCTTCATTTTGTTTTCCGATTTTAGCCTTGTTCTCAGATCCGTGTTTTTGGTTCACACAGGAAGCCCTGTTCCGGTTACAAGCTGAAGGAGATTTCCGGAAGCGGAATATTCGCTGGCGAAGGCAATGCGGAGCCGGAACAACCAGGTCGGGTTTACCAGCAGGCGGTCAACGGGATCAGTCAAATCTCGTTCAGCGTTGACGAGCACGTGACCCCGAAGAAGCCGACGAGTATTCCGGAAGTGGCCAAGCAGAGGGAGCTGTGTGGGACTTTGCAATCGGAATTGGATTCCAAGACTCAGAAGGGGATTTCAAAAGCCAAGAACAAAGAGCTTAGTGGAAATGACATCTTTGGCCCTCCCCCGGAGATTGTTCCCCGATCGGTTAATGCCGTTGGTACCCATGACTATAATAAGCAGGGTAAAGATTCCGGGGAGCCGGCTCCCAGAAATCTCCGCACCTCTGTCAAAGTTTCCAATGTGAGTGAGTTTTTCTGGTCTCCTTGTGTAGGTTATAATATGCTAATTTGGTCAGTTTGGGAATATAAATTGTTCCCGATTATAACTTTGGATATTCGAATTAGTGATACATATGGTACATTATTTAGTTAGCTTAACCAGAATGTGCGGAATTTATGTATCTCAAAGCAACAATGTACCTGCCTATATAGTACATGTCCGTACTCGGATAGTTTAGATATAGTGCACTTATACTTATACCTAGTTAGAGGGCCAAAAATAATCTGAAAACCTGGTTTTAATGCAAACTTTAGGAGCTAGGTAGTGTTCTTTTGTTAAAAAACAATCTTGCATTTGATATTTGATACTGTAAGCTTGAGATGTCGTGTTGTGAGATTGAACTCAAACAGATCAATAGGGAATCTGCTGCTTCAGATTAATGTCCCCTGGCATGTCATACTAAACAGCATTTTCTTGTAATCCATAATGCTGAAGTATCTGAAAAGATAATTTTTTTTTTCTCTATAACTTGACATTAAACATTTTTTTTACATTGACACAGCCTGCTGGAGGTCAGAGTAAAATCTTGTTCACTGAGGACCCTGTTGTCAAGACTTCCAAGAAAATTCATAACCAGAAGTTTGCAGAGCTGACAGGCAATGACATATTTAAGGGAGATGTTTCTCCGGGATCTGCTGAAAAGCCACTAAGCACAGCTAAGCTGAGAGAAATGAGTGGCAGCAACATTTTTGCTGATGGAAAGGCGGCATCAAGAGACTATCTAGGTGGTGTTCGCAAGCCCCCTGGCGGCGAGAGCAGCATATCATTGGTTTAAGCTGTCATAATCTCTAACTGGTCACTTTCCTTTATTTCAAATAAAGTTTATCTCAGTGTGAACTCTGTTTTGACATGTAAAACCCTTGCATACCCTTGTGATGATCAGCATCCTGAGTTTTGAAGTGGTAGTAGTGATATATTTATAGACGAGTAGTGCAAAACTTGTAGTCAGAAAAACATGAGGTTTGGCTAATTGGGTTATTACAAGTTTCTTTGTATCAGTTTCAAGTATGTGTTTACTAATTACTTGTTCATGGACCAATCTTTATAAACTATGCCAGCAGTTAATTGTTCAGATCTTTATTTTTGGTGTGGTATGAACCAGGTGGATAAGCCATAGTTTGAACACTAGATTGTTAGATTCTGCATTTGACATAAAATGAAAATGAATCTAGCACTTCATATTTGCCGTCCATGTCCCTCTGCTGTAAAAGCGAATCTATCAGTTTATACAAAGACTGCAATTAGAGGAATTAGGGTTTCTGTGGTTGAGAAAACTCGAATCATTCTACTGGAATAGCTTAGAGATTCTTTTCTTGGTATGATGGACAAGCTCACAGTAGTATTTAGTTTCTATCTTTTCATGATGTTCTCTTCACCATTGATGCTGCCTGGTTGAAGCCAAAACTTGGACCTCTGGAGCTATGTTGCTCTCGGATGAGCAACGAGGTATGAATTCAAGAGATTCAGAGATTTTGTTAGCTTACAGACTGTTCAACTGTTCATTATTATTTTCTGTAGTAAAATTATTATTTTCTGAAAGAAAAGGAGGAGAATTGAAAATTAACATATAGAACTCCAAGCAACTCCATAAACAACACCAACTCGGATACATAATCTTACTGTAGCCCGCCTAGCAAGATAAATAGTATAGAGTCCACACAACCATATAAAAGATGAATTCAAGCAAAGACTAGCTCAGTCCAAAAAAAGAAGAAGAAGCAAAGACTCGCCATGGCAAATAACATGAACTGTCTTCATAATTATTATTCTGGGAATAGGAACGATGCTCAACAGTCTCCATGTCCAAGCAGTGCCAGAAGAAACTTCTCATAGTCACCAGAAGTGTCCTTCTCAATTGCGCGGTCCAAAGGAACACTGTTTCTGCGCTGGTATTCTTCTTTAATGCGATGCAGGTCGACCTCTGCCCTGGTGGTGATGACTCTAGTAAGGGCACCTTCATCTGTCCCGAGCTTGTTGATACACAGACGCAGAAGCTTCTCAAAGTATTTCTCAGGGAAGGTCAATAGTTTGGCAGTTGCTCTCAGTAATTTGAGGAATTCATCATCTTGATCAGCCTTCAAATCCTGGATATTAGATACCACATTAACAGTTTCAATAGCAGCAAGATATCATCAAATCAAATGAAGAGCGAGTATATATCCTGGCATTTCAAATTATTTGTATGACAATATGTATCAGAGGGAGATGTTTATTACCTTGGTAATGGCATTTCCAAACTCATTGTTGTACTGATTGAAAGTAGCATTCAGCTGTGCCTTACTCCTGGTAGTGAAGATCCTGATGAGCTCCTCATCATTGTAGTGTTTGTCCTTGATTTTCTCATGAAGTATCTTAGCCTCTCTTTTTGCCACCGTAACATTGACTTCATCTCCTTCATATCGGAAAGCACTCACAAGAGGCACCAAAAGCTGTAACAGAGTCAAAGTTAAGTCATATATATTGATTAACTGATGAAACAATGCATAAACATCAATCAAGGGAAAGGAGGAAAAAAAAAGAGAAAATCTAGGCCAGAAGGTCAGTGTCTAAGATTAAGGTGCAGAATATCTTGAAGGATAATAATTGAATTTAATCAAGAACATGGTTTGAATAATATGGACAATTATATATATATATCAATCTACCAACTAGCCACTTCAGAGCACATCAAATGATTAATCATTTTGGAGTTTCAAGGTTGTACCTTACGGAAGTCTCCAGATGTATGAAATGCAACATCCTCTTCAAGGGATTTCTTGAACTTAGCATGGTAAGCCTGCTTTACATGGAGCAGTTCATACGAAGACCTAGAACAAGCTATTTCCATGAGAACCCAATTGCTTGAAGTGAACCTCTTTGTAGCCTCATTAGCCAAAACTGCATCCCGCTCAGAAGGATGCAGTGTCCACAGCATCACAGCGCGCTGGTATGCAATAAAATAAGAAAAACCAAGCATACAAATCAGTGCACTTGAAACTTGAAAAGGCTGCTTTACCGCTATCTAAATGAAAAGAGTAATCAAAATATAACCTCAAAATCACTTGAGAGTTCTTTGTCCAGTGACTTGAGAAGATCCTCCCCATAAGTTTCAGCATAGGTCTGCTGAATTAGTCTTCTCTGATCAGCATTCCTGTGAGCCAATATGGAAATGATCAGTGCCTCATTTGTGCCCCATCCTGCATACAAATTACAAAAGTTAGCTTGTAATGTTCTGTACAGGAATAGAAGACAGCAATCTGCAAATATCTAAAAATAAGCTCCTTTTATATATAACCTCCTCTACTACAGCAATTAGAAAAAAAATCCTCCCAACTCTCTGACACTCAAGGACAGATACAGCCACTATTATTTTTACAGGGTGAAACTCATTTTCTCAATTGGGAATACAAGCCATAATTGTGTCAATATTTTATGACTTTCCTGCTTACAGTGGTTAAACAACCTCAGCTAACACAATCAGATGAATCAAAAACATTTAGCTTTATATGCTAAACTAAGAATATAGGAACCAATTAAACATTCACAGAAGGTGGTCAACATGTGAACAAGGCACAAGGGAACTAATATAGTTTTGAGCGGATGACTAGGAATAGTCAAATAGAGGTATAGTGGTTCAGCACTAAGGCCTTGCTTTTGCCATATTCTAACAAAGATTATTGTTTTAAATATATGCTAAAGAAGGTTGCAGTCAATATTCAATAGCGAACCTCACTGATCACTCCAAAGGATGATTGTCAAAGAGATCCAGATCCAATACGTTCATATATCCAACAATAACAACAATGAAACTGAAAGAAAAATCTAACAGAGAGAAATCCGTCGTGATCATTATGGTCATATAAAGGATACTGAACTCTACAACGGTTGCAAACTTGCAACCCCATTACACTTGAAACCCAGAAACACATAATCAGTTAATCACAACTGACAAGATGTCATGGAAGCAGATAAAGCTTTAGATGATCAAGATCATCCATATCAGATTGTATCAAAACATTTCAAACATCAGCTACTTGTCAGTCAACAGTAAACCACAACCTGGCTCCACAAGATACCTTTTAAAATAAAATCCTGATCTAAAGTTCTAAACTCTGATCCACCAAAAAGGATCAATGCCAAGAACATTGAAAGAAAAAAAAAAAAAAAATCTTTATGAATCATGATCATATTATCATTGACATTGTAAATGACAATCCCAATAACACATAGAACCAGAAATCACATGGAAGCAAAAAAAAAAAAAAAAAAACACCAAGAAAACAGCTAGATGCATCAAAGTTAAGATGATGGATCAAGCATATCAGATCAAAACAGAGACACGACCAAATCAATCAAAACAATAAAAACCAGAACAAAGATCAGAGTATGTAATTAAAGTGAGTGCATTTTAGCGCTAAGTAAAAGACCTTCAAAAGCCTTCCTAAGCTGCTCAGAGTCCTCATCAGGAGAAGGAACGCAAGCTGGTACTTTAAGAGTCGCCATTTTTTTTTTCTCTGTCTGTAATAAGAGTGGTGGTGCAAAGAGCGACAAGGGAGGGCTTGGGTTTTATAAGGAATGAAATGGGAAATTTACTTATTACCGCCCGTAAAAAAGGGGGAATGATTTTGGACAGGACAAAAATGAGAGTGGGTGTTGACAGGCGGAGTAGATAATCAGATAATATAGGCACCTATCTGATGATGAGCCACGTGGAAAACCCGGACGCGGCTCGTTAGGAAATCTTTCGACGCGGCTACTCTGGATTTGAGCTCAGCACACTTGTTCTGAATATGTGGCGCCTTCTAGGCTCCCATGGTAATAACAAATAGTTTTTCGTTTTAAAAAAAAAGATTTTTCTACGATATAACATGCATCAAAAATCGTCCGATCGTTTTAAATTTTAAATTATTAAACGATCGGACAGTTCACGGCTTAATAACAACTCGAGTCCACTATAAGTAGAATTTGTCATAATGATTTAAAGGATATTGACTCAAAATTTAATGTGTAAGCACTACTAGAAAAAGGTTCTAAGGTGACGAAATATTCCTAATTCGTCACCTAAGAGAACACTTTAGTGACGAAACTATTTTCGTCATCTTAGTAAAATATTTCGTCATCTAAGACAGGTAAGGTGACGAAATACTATTTCGTCATTAATTTCGTCATTTAAGTAAGCTCTAGCGTGACCAAAATTATTTTCGTCATCTAAGTCATGGGGGACGTGACGAAAAATATTTTCGTCACAAAGGTGTTCCATCTTAGGTGACGAAAATAAAGTTTCGTCATTTAAGTTAAAGGAAAGGTGACGGAAAAATGTTTCGTCAACTAAGTTTGTATCACTGAGGTGACGAAAGAGTATTTCGTCATGGAAGTGGCAGCATAGGTGACGACAAAAAGTTTCGTCACTAAATTGTTCTATCTTAGGTGACGAAAAAATAATTTGTCGTCTAACTGGTTACTTGGGTGACGAAATTATCTGGATTTAACTTTATAACATCTGCTGCGTTTCCAGATCTGCATTTTTCATTTCAAAACACTCAATTCTCCATTCTCTCTCTCAAAATTTCCTTCGATTTTCAATACCCGGTGTGAAGCCCTTCAAATCCGGCCGGGCTCTGAAACTTTTGTCTACCATATTGATTTATAGTTTGGTATAATCTCTTTCTCTCTCTTTCTCCATCATATTTTTTTCATGTTTTCCGATGAGTTTTCCGGCGAGGATTCCGATCACAAGCATGTTGTTAATATTATGGGTGATGATTAATTAATGCTTGCTGATTGATATGTATATATATGCATGTTGATTCTTAAAGTTAGTTATTCTAATTTGTGTATTAATTGATTAGAGTTAATTAGTTTAATTTATATATATATATATATATATATATATATATATATATATATATATATATATATATATATATATATATATATATATATATATATATATATATATATGCTTTACTATTATTAGGTTTTGAGAAAATTATTTAATTATGTTATTAGGGATATATGTAAATATACTTAATTAATTGTTTGGTTTGAGTAAATTTTTTGTGCATTCAAATGATTATATATGTTATATATATGTTTATTTTGTGATAATTAAATGTAAGAATATAAGATTATATTCTTTCATTCAGCTAAATTTGAACCTTAGAAATCTCGTTTGAGAATCATTTTGTCACAACTGTGTTTGACAAAATGATTCTTGAATTGTCCCATTTTTGGACAGTTTAGGAGAACATGATTTTGTTCTGTAGTTTGTTGTTCTTGTCTTTTCGTTTTCGGTTGTGGGTATATGTTTCGACACTGTCTCTGTTTACCGTTCCTCGAGTGCATACTAGGTATAGTTATTTATGCACTAGAGGGACTGTAGGGAGAGGCTGCCGAAATTTTTCCATATCGAAATCGAAAAGACAAGAATTACAAACTTAGAAACAAAATCGTGTTCTCCTAAATGAGATTAGGACCCTAACCGGAGGCATAAGGAGGTGAAGATCAAGCAATCGAATACATATTTTTGTTGTTGTGTTTTTTGAACTACTATTTCTTATTTGTTGTTTATATATATGACAGGATATGGACAAGAGATGGATGCAGTATGACCGGGGGAACCCTGAATACCAACAAGGAATTCTAGATTTTTTATTATTTGTACTTGAACATGTTGATGGCAGAACTGTACACATGTGTCCGTGTGTTGAATGTCATAATACTCAGTGGAAGACGATTTATGAAATCGACGAACACCTGAATACAAGACGTATTATGCGTAGTTATACTACATGGAGTCTACACGGTGAAACATTAGATAATGAACCTACCTTGGAAGAAATCCGAGCGGGACATTTTCAGCATGCTGGCTCATCCAGCGGTAGTTTCGACCCTTATATGGATCCTTCTATGAACATTATACATGATGCTTTTCCTTCATTTGCTACAAGACATGACGAAGAGGTTGTTTACGATACCACTGATGCAGACCATGCTTTTTCAAATGTTGACAATGATGATTACGATAAATATAACAAGCTGCTTGCTAAAGCACAAACCCCATTGTACCCTGGGTGTAATGTAACTGTCTTGGGTGCCATCATTGAACAGATTAAAACCAAAGTTGATAGCAATTGGTCGAATGTGTCGTTTAACCGTAACTTGGTGAATATCAAGAAATTGCTTCCTCCAGAAAACAACTTTCCCCACAGCTTTGATAAGGTACAGAGTATGTTGAAAGATCTTGGCCTCGGTTATCAAATATCGACACATGCAAGAATAATTGCGTTTTGTTTTATGGAGTCGTCAACAAAGACCTGGATTACTGTCCAGTGTGCAAAGCGTCAAGGTGGAAGTCATCATCATCTTCTTCCTCTAATAAGAAAAAGGATTCCAAAGAAGGTGCTACGTTATTTCCCATTAATTCCTAGGTTAAAGCGTATGTACATGTCTTCACACACTTTAGAAAAGATGAGATGGCACGGGGTAACGAGGAAAAATGATGACACTCTCAGACACCCCGCAGATGGGGAGGCTTGGAAATCATTTGACAGATCATTTCCTGATTTTGCAGTAGACATTCGAAATGTAAGACTTGGACTTGCAACAGACGGGTTCAATCCTACCGGAAACATGAATTTGTCTTATAGTATTTGGCCTGTTATTGTTGTGGTGTACAACCTACCTCCATGGATGTGTATGAAGAAGGAATTTAGTATGCTGACTTTGTTAATTCCAGGTCGTTATTCTCCAGGAAAATGTCTTAATGTGTACATGAGACCATTGATTGACGAGTTAAAAGAATTATGGGAAAATGGCGTTCCTACTTTTGATTGGTATAGTCAAACTTAATTCAGGATGAAAGCAGCAGTTGTTTGGACCATTAGTGATTTTCCTGGATACAGGATGTTGTCGTCTCAAACTACTAAAGGTTACAAGGTTTGTCCAATCTGCTTAGGAGACTTAAATGCTAGTTGGCATGCTGGAAAGGTGTGTTACTTGGGGAGTCGTACAGGGCTTCCGGAAGATCATCCATGACGATTTGATGCGGCTTCATTCGATGGGAAGCAAGAGTTTGGTTTAAAACCCCAAGAGCAGTCTGGTGAGTAGATTTTGGACATGTTGAACTCTTTTGATTTCGGACGTCTTAACAGTGATCCTGATGTGTTAGCTCGAAATCCAAAATGTCACACCCCGAACCGTAATTTTTACCTTAATTACTAGCATTGTGGTAATAAGAGTTTTTACCGTTTTCGTCACTCAGTGTATAATTTAATTAGTCCCCAGAGGTGTTGAGGGACTAATAATTTGGAAGAATTATTCGTAGGAGAAAAATGTGACGACGGCAAAAAAAATGGTAAATTTTAGCTAGTAAAAGGTAATTTTTATTGGGGTATTATTTTAGGGTGTTGAATTTTTGGAATGGATTTTGTTTAAGTGGACCGGGCCTTGATTTTTGGTCAAAGCCCGTGTATTCTTTTCCTCTCCTCCTGGCTTTCTCTCTCCCGCTCCCGATCCCGACTCTTCTCCCTGCCAAAACTTCCGGCCGACCGTCCGCCGCCGTCCGGCCGCCCCAGACCGCCGCACCGGTCCCAAACGATCGGCCTCCAACCCAGCTACAGTCCTAGACCGGTGGCAGCCTCCCTAGCGCCACCGTGAGGGAGAAAAGATCGCCGAAAGCCCCGACTGCCGAAATAGTGTTTTCGCCGGAGCTCCGTCCTCCGGCCACCATAGGCCGAGATTGTTGGCTCAACTTGTAGTTCTCGTCAAGGTGAGTATTCTCTCAAAAGGAATCGGTCTATTTCGATCTCGTTAAGGTAGTTTGTATAATTGGAAGTTTTAGGGATTTTATGGCTGTTTGTGTTCGATTGATGTGCTTAGGCTTAGAATTGGAATTGTGGTAGTTAGGAATGTTGTAGAGAAGGTTAAGAGGAAGGTGCTGCCAAAATTTGGTGGGCATCGGAGGTCGCCGGAAAACGGCTGCCGGCCGCCGCTGCCGGCGGAGCCGCCGCCGGCGCCGCCGCCGAGAAAATGTTTTTGGTGGAGAATATTATGAGGAGTTTAGTGGAATGAGTTTTAGAATTTTTGGAGGAGTTTTGAGTATGTTTTGGAATTATTTAAGTTTGGTATTTTTGGCGGATTAATAAGTTATAATCCGGCCTTTGGATTATGTTTATGATTAAGGCGTTGGAAGGTGATTTTGAGGATGTCAGTATTTATGGAGATTTGTGGTTGGCATTGAAGTTAAGATTTAAGGCGATAGGCATGGTTGAGCGCGAGAAGCTCATAGTTAATTATGCCTATTTTTCTTTATTGGTTGGGAAATTAATATTATATTTGGAACAGGACGTGAGGAGGCCCGAGCAGACGAGGCCCCAGATCGACATCAGGCTTAGGCCAAATTTGTGAGTGGACTTTTGTTTTAAATAATATGCATGCTATGGTTCATGAATGAACAATTAATGTTGTGGAGCATTTTGACGTCATTTTAATTTTGTTGACGATTTTTATTTCTCTTGGAGAGATACCGAAAATGGGATTTTCGGTGGATATAAATATGTATTTATGAGAGAGTATGTATAGAAAATGCTAGCTAGCCATATGTGTCTGTCCACCTTAATGGCGCAGCATATAGCCGCATTATGGTGTGACGTGAGCGTTGGACGTAAGCGTAGTAGCCCTATTTGAGTGTTTAATTCATATAGGGGGTATGGACACATATATATACACCCGTCTGTCCACCTTGATGGCGTAGTGTAGCACCGCATTAAGGCGTGACGTGAGCGTTGGACGCGAGCGTAGTAGCCCTATATAGACCCATGAATTTATATAGGGAGTATGGACGAGTGTAAATACATACATATATTATAGAGTCTGAGAGACTCGATATTTTATGAGATAAAAGTTTTATCGCTTGCGGCATGCATTCGATTTTTCCTTAGAAATTAATTTGGGGAAACATAAATATTTTATTTTATTTTTGTCCACTCACTCTAACGTTGTTAAATGTTTTCCCCTGGGCCCTTCGTTTTAAATTGCCCAGTCTGCAGAGTTCGGGTTGGATCTAGTAGGAGACGAGGCATAGTCACCCGCATTTCCGCCAGTTTTCATCAGTAGGTTACATGTTTAACCTACTCGTATTTTCTTGCTTCCGCTAGTGTTTAGTAGCTCTGAATACTTTGGGATTATTGTATATTATGTGTAGAATTTCTGAAGGATAATTATGTGAGGTTTGGAAGTGTTGAATTAAGAGTGAAATTTGGAATTTTCGAGTTAGGATTGTCCATTTTCAAGGGAGGTTTGCCGAGTCCTTCGGTAAATTTTCCTTGGAGGTGGTCCCCGCACGACTTACTCCGGGTTTCAGGGTGAAATTCGGGGTGGGTCGTGTCACAAAACGTCCTTCTAGATTGGAGAACTGGACGCACAAGAGTATATTTTTTGAATTGCCTTATTGGAAGAAATTGAGAATAAGACACTGCCTTGATGTCATGCATATAGAGAAGAATGTTTGTGACAGTATTGTGGGAACAATTTTTGGGTTTAAAGATAAGACTAAGGACACTGTGAAGGCGCGCAAAGATCTTCAACTCATGAACATACACCCTCACTTGTGGTTAACAGCGTCAGGGTCAATGCCTCTTGCACATTACAGGATTAATCCGGCTTATGAGAAGAAAGTTTTCAAATGGTTTGAAGCTATTAAGTATCCTCATGGTTATGCAGGAAATATATCTCGATGTGTAAAAGTGGGGGAGAATAAGCTATTTGGATTAAAGACTCATGACTGTCATATCATGCTTCAACGTCTTTTTACAGTGGTAATTCGACCCTATTTGCGTCCTGATGTGGTAGAGCCGTTAGTAGCAGTGTCTAGATTCTTTCAGAAGTTATGTGCTAGAGAGCTAAAGAAGTCAGATGTCCTTGGATTAAAAGAGGACATTGTCTACATCATGTGCAAGTTGGAGCGGATTTTCCCGCCTGCTTTCTTCGACATCATGATTCACCTCATGATCCACCTACCAGAACAAGCGCTGCTTACTGGTCAAGTACACTATACCTGGATGTTCCCACAAGAAAGGTACATTGCACACTTTTATTGCCAGTTTACATTTACTTTTTATTGTTTGCACAATAATAACAGCGTAAATTTTAGACAACTTGGGGAGTACAAAAAATATGTCGGCAACAGAGGAAAACCAGAAGGGTCAATAGTGAACGCATACCTCTTAAATGAGTGTGTAACTTACTGCGACTTATATCATAGTAACACAACCGAGGCAGAGTCATCCACAAACGTCTTCAATCTTTCAGTTGTTTCAGAAGTTGTACGTTCATTTGGTAACTTACCAAATTCGTACAAGTTAACAAAAGCTGAGCTCCGTGAAGCTCATTGGTGCGTGCTGGACCACTGCTCTGAGGTTGACTACTACAAAAAGAAACATTTGGAAAAAATCATAGCAAGACAACCATATAGAGCTGAAGAGATGCACAAGAAAACTTTTCCTGATTACTTTCTTCATTGGGTAAGTTCAATCTCCGTTTTATTATTTATTGGCGATATTGTTTACATAGTTCCATCACTTATGAGTTATTCATTATTTCTTTTTCAGATGGAAGAACTCCTACGAGAGAACAACACTGATTACTCACAGGAGTTGCACAATTTGGCATGTAAGCCGCAACATCACAGTGTACATGGGGGGTGTTTTGTTAACGGTGTTAAGTTTGTGACGTTCTACAGGGATGAAGAGCGGGTCACTCAAAACTATGGGGTCATGGTAGAGGGGGATGAAATTTGCTACTATGGGATCATACTCTCTGTTGTCGAATTATTATATGGAGCTGGTATGCCAGTTGTGTTATTCAAGTGTAAATGGTTCAACACTGACCCAAGTTTACCGAGGAGTACGAAGATGGATCATGGATTTTATCAGTTAATACATCCACAAGCTGGTATGAGAGTGAGCCGTTTATTCTTGCCACCATGGCAAAACAAGTGTTTTATCTTGATGATCCGAAAGAGGGTGGGGATTGGAAAGTGGTAAATGTGATGTCTCACCGAAACATATGAAGTGCATCTACGCTTGAAGGGGATGCAGAAGGAGCATGTGATGAAGAAGAGGCGCCAGAACCATATCAAGAAGAGTAAGCAGTTATATTCCAGATACACAGACTATTCGCATCAACAATGACCCCCACTACGTACACGGGAATGCGTTTATTTCAATTCCTGGATCTCAAGTCCCACATATTGACAATAAGGAGGATGAAGATGAGAATGAAGATGAAGAGCCGCATTATGAGGAGGATGAAGAGGAAGACGAAGAGAACGATGATACAGAGGATGAGGATTATGATGTCAATGACGTTTGACTTATGTTAATTTTCTAGTTGAATTCAAACTATCAATTTCTTTAAATGAGTGGTTTTTTTTAATATGATATAAATTGTATATGAGTGTGTAATATTTTAATTAAATTTCTCAGACAATCTCGAATTTCTTTAATGACATTTGTATTATCAAAACTATTTCTTTTTAGTGGTCAATAATTATTTTCAAAATTTCTTTAATAACATTTGTAATTATCAAAAAAATTGGAAATTCACTTAGACGACGAAAGTTCATGTATTCGTCACCTAACTACTTATTTGGTTCACTAAAATGACGAAACTTATGTATTCGTCACCTAACTTCTACTTAATATTTGGCGGGTGGAGACTTCCGCCAATTTTTTGGGCCAAATTTCGTAAACCCACTCTCAGACAACCAGAGTCCTATACTCCTCTAAACCACGACGTCTCCGCCAGAACCACATCGCCGTCTCCTCCTCCTCCACATCGCCGTCTCCTCCTCCGATTCCAAGCGGTCTCCTCCTCCACATCGCCGTCTCCTCCTCCGATTCCAAGCCGTCTCCTCCACCACATCACCGTCTCCTCCTCCGATTCCAAGCCGTCTCCTCCTCCGATTCTAAGTCGTCTCCTCCTCCGATTCGATGCCGCCGACTAGTGGGAAGAGGAAGAGACAGGCGGAACAGTCTCAGCGACTGTTGCAGGAGGTAGCCCAGCAATATCGACGCCCCACAGAGGTCCCCTCGCGGCCTATGGTGCCTCCGTCAAGTTCGGCACCTCCTCTCCCTCCACCACTGCCCGATGTCGACGAACCTTCCTCAGATGATCATCGGACTGGCCAGTCATCTGGTAAGATCAGCGTTTGACGTAAACCGCGTCCTGAAAATGGTAAGTTTCCTCACCCGTACTCATCTGCCTCTTAATTTTCACTTTTTTTTTTGTCATCTTAGACTAATGTGTTTAGTAGTATAATTACTAAAAACTTGAAGTTCGAACTAGGACCTGACCTGATATGTGGGAATAAGCTTGACTGTGTAAAACTTTGCGTATAAGATGCATGTTATAATCTATATAAATGTTTTGCAGAATTTTGCCTTGGGCTACTGCCCAGGCAGCCATTGGACTAGATACTTATCTGAAATAAGTAGCTGCTAAAGTCTATATACTTATCTGAAATAAGTAGCTGCTAAAGACTATATACTTATCTGCATAGTTCTATATACATTCATTCTGAAATAAGTAGCTGCTAAAGTCTCCTTCAAATTCTCAGTATATAGAATGATATAGATCAATAATGTAGCCTAACTGATGCACTGCATTCAATCAGTTTAGGTATAGTTTTGGATCATCTAATCTAGCATGATGTGTGGGTATGATATAGAATGATATAGATCTCAATATAGAATGATTGTCATCTCAATCAGTTTTGGATCAGTTTTGGATCATCTAATCTCAGTATATAGCATGATGTGTGGATCATCTAGTCTAACTGATCTAGAATGATATAGATCAATTTTGGATTAGTTCATAGAGTTCATCCGAATAAGATCAGGGCACGTTTTCTTTTCTAGAAATACAGGAAAGTTAAGAAGCTCAAAAAGAGAAGATTAAATCAAACTCTCAACATGCACCTTATGCACAAGTAGATAGAGCTGGAACTTCATGAACATATGTAACCAATTAAGGTCTTATCAGTTTTGGATCATCTAATCTAATAATAGAAGATCTATATCAAAAACTAAACCTTCACAAAAGAACCTACACCAAATTTCTTTATTTCTCCTCATTCCAGTATGTTGTTAGTATTTGGTTTTTGAACATGGTATACTGTCAGTATGTAGATAATTTTTATATGCATGAAAATCAGTCACTCACTTTTATCCATTTATAATAAAACTGATTACATTTTCATAATCACAGTGAAATGAAGATTAACAGTATTGAAGTAGTTATAGAATCTAGCAATCTATTACCATCCAGATCCATAGAATACAGAAGTAGAATTTGTATAATTGTATCTATACAAATTCCTTCACGATATGTAAAAAGATGTTTCTGAAACCATATGAAACAATTTACAATTATAGGAATACAAACCTGGGTAAGAGAAAGAAACTAAGTTAATGCAGAACACCAGCAGAATATTGAGTTTATGGTTTCTTGTAGTTGATGATGATGAAAACTGTGGTTGGTTTCTGAGTATTGTTGGTTTCTTATTGTAGTTGATGATGATGAAAACAGTGGTTGGTTAGCTTAAGCTCAGTCATGAAAACACCATTTGGTTTTTGAACATGGTATACTGTCAGTATGTAAGGGTCAAAAGCTATTAAGTTCTTAGGTATATGAGTATGTAGGAAAACTAGATGGTTAAGTCTCCTCATTTTTTGGGATCTGCTGTATAGTTCTTTTGGCCTTTCACTGATGGAGTCCTTGCTGCATTATAGACAGCTTTTGGATGAAGTGAAAAATACTAGTGGTATTGTACAAAACCACAGACTGCCATTACTGATGCAAAATTTGTAGCCCAAGAGTTGCCATTACTGATGCAACAACAACAATTCCCTGCAATACGTACATTTGAGAGTTGATATATGCATGCAGTAAACTAAAACCAAACACTGAAACAGAAAATTGCTGTGACTGTGAGCACTAATGTCAGAATGTTTAACAACTACTACATTGGTGTGCCCTTACGTTAGTTTATGCTTACCATGGTCTGCATCTGAGGCTTAACAATCGGCATACAGATGTGTTTTGCATCTAATATATCGTAGAAGAGTTCATTTACTAGAGCGTCATATAATTGCCTCATATTAGTAGTTTTTTCAATCGGCATACAGTTTCCTTCTACAAATTTTCCACATATATTCAAAATATATATATAGCATTGCATGCATATGCGATCATTTACATTGACTTGAATAATCAAATCTCCATTTTTTCGCAGCACCTCCCCCTAAAACCAAGACAGGGGTGGTAAAAGGCTTAAAAGCGGAGGATATAGTCAAGAGGATTGGACGAAAAATTAAAGTAACGTGGGACGATTTCTGCCACGGTCCGAACAGTAAAGAGTTAAGCAGCATGTTGACACACGATGTCGGCCACATTATACGGGACGAAATTTCCATGGTGGCTGCAACTTGGGGTGACACTACCGAAGATGAGCAGAAGAAGTTGCCCACTAAACTCTTTGTAAGGACTTTTTCTGTTGTTCATGTGTTCACTCAATGCTTAATTAGTTGTAGAATTATGAGATAAATAATGTTGTTCATTTTTTAACAGATCTTTTATGAGTTTGATGTTGATGATAAGCTCATGTGGAAGTGGTTGGATGACAAGGCTAAAAATGCTTACAAAAACTGGAAGTGCACTATAAATACAATTAGAAAGGAAAACCCGGGGAAGATCCCAGAAGAGTTTGAACACCGGCTGAACGAGTGGAACTGGCTCCTCAAACACTTCGAGTCTGATGGATTCACGGTAATAACTAACTGTTGCTACTGATGAAAGTTTGTTGGTTTATTCAAAAGGATTAGTTTCTCCTTTATTGATTTATAGTGTTCATTTTGTGTATTTATACATGTATGTGTAGCTGCCAGTGTGGTAGTTGGTGCCATCACTTATGTTCTGCCTCGTTTTGCCTTTGTTGTTCTAACCATGTGATTTTTGGAAAACCAGTTTGCTGACTATTTTTTTTCTGGGGGTTTTGCAGACTGCTTACATATATATATATATATATATATATATATATATATATTTATGTCACCAATTATTGATAATTAAGTTTGATGTTACTAACCAAAATGTTTATATGATGAAATTACAGAGAAGATCGGCTGCAAACAAGAGTAACCGGGACAAGAAGACATTGCACCACCACACCGGGGCAAGGCCTTTCATCTACAATGCCAAGGAATTGAAGGACAAGGGTGAACATCTCTATTTTATTAAAAGTTACTCACAGGCGTATGACTCAGCTCACAACCAAAAAGCAGCTGAAAATGAAGTAAATCGTCTACATCCTGCCTTTAAATTACTTCCTGCATTACTTCCTGCCTTTGAATTACATCTTGTTTTTTTTTCTTTTTTGCATGATACTCATTAGTTAACTTGCATTACTTCCTGCCTACTGCATGGGTAACTTGTAATATATAATAATGCATGTCATAAACAAAAACCACAATAAGGAATCAATTTTGGCAGTGCATAGTGCGTCTCAGACTAAGTTTCTTGATACCTTGAAATATGTAGGTTGATTAATATGTGGTGGTAATCAATATAGATGGGTTAATAATGCTAGATGAGCGCCTATGATTAATGACTTTCAACAATATAGATATTACTGCCCTCAAAACTCTATTCTCCATATTAATTATTTTTGTAAAACATATACTTCTTTTGTTAGGCTAAACTGATGGAGAAGGTTGATGAGATCCGTGACAATGTGAGGAAGGAACACCCTGGCATTCCGGAAGAAGATATTAATCTTCATTTTGACCAACAAACTCAGGCGATTGTGTTTGAAAAAGCATTTGGAAATAGAAACATGAACGAGATCCGGGGTATGGGACTAGTAGGCAGTTATGGTTTGAGTCAAGGGCCCGATAGGAGCTGCACTTCACGTTCCCAACGAGCTGCACTTGTTGACACTGCCTTCAAGGAAGCCCGAAAGGCCAAGGAGGAAGCCCGGAAAGCCAATGAGGAAGCCCAGAAAGCCAAGGAAGAGAACAAACAAATTATGGCACGTCTTCAACAATGTGAGCAGTTTCTCTTCACCAAATTCGGCGTATGCCAGCCGGCAGTCCCACCGCAGGAGCAGCCCAATGATGATGGAGGCATTGATTCAATTGACACTTCATAGTCATTAGCTAATTCATTTTCCAGTATATATATTTTGTATGATCAAGTACTACTCTTGAGTTTATATATAAACTTGATTATATATATAAATTTTTGTTATTGTCCAGATGCTTTGTCCAGGTTTTTTTTTTCTGTTTTTGTTAATATTAAATGTGATTTTTACTAATTTTTACTGCCTAAATTTAATAAAAATAAATACCACTAAGGTGACGAAATATACACTTTCATGGCCTTAGCCCGAGCAAAATGGGTGACGAAAGTTTAACTTTCGTCAGTTAAGTATATTGGTGACGAAAATATTTTCGTTAGCTAAGTAGACGCGTGACGAAAATATTTTCGTCACCTGAGAAGAAGAGTGACGAACATATTTCCGTCAGCTAAATAGACGGGTGAGGAAAACATTTTCGTCACCTGAGTAGACGAGTGATGAAAATATTTTCGTCAGCTCAATAGAAGGGTGACGAAAATATTTTCGTCACCTAAGTTCTCTAATCACCGGTCTTAGATGACGACTCTGAGGTGACGAAATTTTCGTCAGCTAAGTGTTTACATGACGACAGAAGCTCTAAGGTGACGAAAAAATTTCGTCAGCTAAGAGCTTTTTTGTAGTAGTGAAGATAGTCTTCACGAGCCGTCATGATGGTGAAATGACACTATTGACTATTTCAATGACTAATTTGATATCATCCTCAACTAGGATATCTAGTTTGAATGGCATTAGAAAGGCGTCTCAAATTGTGCAATCCATTCCTCTACGGCCCCGTTTGTATGGTAGAAAATCATGGTATGAAAATGAAATTAGTTTCATTTTCCATTTTAATGTATTGCTTGGTTGTAAATAAAGATCGGAATGGAAACAAAAAATAAGATATGACTGGAAATTGACTCACTCATGAAACATGAATTGAATTACCTAGTGATAGGTGATATTTTATTTCCATTCCCACCGTCAAAGATAAATTATAGAAATTAACCATCTAAAAAGTTTATATTTCCTTAAACATATCACATATGCAATTAATAAAAGGGTGTTATTGGAAATTAAAACTTTCAATTTCATTATTATGACTTATTAAATATTGTGTAATAGGAATGTAAATGAATTACTAATTTAATTACAATATCAACCAAACACCTACATAGAAATACCAAAACCTTTTTCATTCTAAATCAGCACGGAAAAGAAAATAAATTATTTCCCTATCTTAACATTCCTGCTAACCAAACGGGTCTGTAAGTAGTCGTTTTGATCCTTTTTGTAGCTGCAACTAGAGGAACATCATCAGAATTATTAGTAACAAAACCTCTAAGTATAAAGTTCCTTTGAACCGATCCGTCCAAGTTGAATTTTCGTAAACCACAAGGAGAATATTGCCTTTTACAACCTCCATTGCAACTGCAACTGCAACTGCAACAGTTGCAACAACAGAAGCTGGATGGGCAAGGGTGTGTCTCAAAGTGAAGTCATTTCTGACATTCCAAATTT
Organism: Fragaria iinumae; assembly: GCA_009720345.1. Lineage (NCBI taxonomy): Eukaryota > Viridiplantae > Streptophyta > Magnoliopsida > Rosales > Rosaceae > Fragaria > Fragaria iinumae. The sequence goes on along the minus strand of CM019117.1, from coordinate 13,253,502 downwards.
GCCAAAACAAAGTAATGAGTTAGCATGGTTGATGGGGGGTCATAACTAGGATCTCATATAAGAAGGAATTTCTCTTTAATATCTGATAGTGCTTGGTGCCTGGTTTGAAATTACTTTTTGAGGGGCTCATGCAGCTCATGAAGCTGAAACTTGGACCTTTGGAGCTATCAGGGCCGGCCCTTAGCATAGGCCCAAAAGGCGTAGGCCTAGAGCCCCCAATTTTATGGGCCTAAAAAATGTTCACATCTTTTTATATTTAATGAAAAAAAAACCAATTATTTGGCCCTAAATGCTGAGTTCCTGACCTTTTTTCCTTCTGGTTCAGCTAATCTCTCTGAGTATCTGACTCGCATTCTCACGCTATGAGCCTCTGACTCTCTCTTTCTCACTTTCGAATCCATATTACCAGGGAAATCTCTCCCTAATTTAATTCCATGGAATGAGCTAATTTAAGTGACGGGTTTGAATGATTGAATGAATGTATATTCTGATTTTTGGAGGTACTGATGTTAAGTGTCTGGCTGGGTTTAAATGATGCTAAGTGCCTAAGTGAGCAAGGGGTTTGAACCAAAGAGGGGGAAATGGCCTTCTCTTATTTCTTTTGCATCTTGAAAAACTTTGTATATTGCTTTCGTGAGCTTTCGTGAGCTCTCCCTTTCAATTTGAAAATGGGTTTTGATGTCATGGTAAAGGGTATTGTATATTTGTATGGCTTTATGTTTGATGTTCAATAAAAAATGGTTTTGTCTCTTTGATATTGTCATAACGGTACGGTTCTGCAACACAAATAAGAACGATCAAATGGTTAGCTATGTTGTCGATTCAAAAAGATTTGGTTTAAAAGTTTGATTAGCTTAATTGAAACTTTTGCAGGTAAGAATGTAAGAAGAGATATTTAGTTGTGATATTGTTCTGTTACTTTTTTTCTTACTGATCATTTGTTGTTTAAACTTGTACACATCCTTTTGAAGAAGAAAGAAAACAGTTTGAGTTTATATTTAAAAATAAGAAGCCCCAGATCTTATCGCCTAGAGCCCCTGAAATCTCAGGGCCGGCCTTGGGAGCTATGAAGCACTCAAATGGGCAACGAGTTTGATTTATATTCCGAGATTGTTCGACTATGTGTACATGGTAGTTCAATAAGTTTACTATTACTTCTTCATAAAGAAAAAGAGGCAAGGATAATAAGAAAATCAGCATATAAAACTCAAGAGCAAGTCCATTAACAGCAGGAACTCAATACATCAACAACACCAACTCAATCAATCCATAATTGTCTTGTTGCCAGACTAGATAGATAAATAGAAACGGGTCTACACAACCATAAAAAAGATGCATTTTGAAGCAAAGAAGAGCCATTGCAAATAACTTAAAACTGTGTTCATCTTTATTCTGGGTGGTTTAGTAGCAAAGCTCAGGCATCTGAATGTCCAATCAGTTCCAGAAGCAAGTTCTCATAGTCTCCTCTAGTGTCTTTTTGAATTGCATGGGCCAGAGTAACACTGTTTCTGCGTTGGTATTCTTCCTTAATACGATGCAGGTCAACCTCTGCCCTGGTAGTAACAACTCTAGTAAGTGCACCTTCATCTGTCCCAAGCTTGTTGATACACAAACGCAGAAGCTTTTCAAAGTACTTCTCAGGGTAGGTCAAGAGTTTGGCAGTTGCTCTTAGTAATTTGAGGAATTCATCATCCTTATCAGCCTTCAGATCCTGCATATTAAATGCCACACTATCAGTTTTGGTACAAGCAATTTCACTCAAGCAGCAATCCAATTAAGGATTTGGTTTACATGGTCAAATGAAATAGCTGAGTACAATAATCTATCAATTTTTGAACTCCACATTTCCTGGCATTTCACATTATCTGAATGTTCTCAGAGATGGTTACCTTGGTAATGGCATTTCCAAACTCATTGTTGTACTGATTGAAAGTAGCGTTTAGCTGTGCCTTGCTCCTGGTAGAGATGATCCTGATGAGCTCCTCATCATTGTAGTGTTTGTCCTTGATTTTCTCATGAAGTAGCTTAGCCTCTCTTTTTGCCACTGTAACGTTCACTTCATCTCCTTCATATCGGAAAGCACTCACAAGAGGAACCAAAAGCTGTAACAGAGTCAAGAGTAAAACAAATGATAAATTAAAATGTATAAATTGCAACCAAGGCAAAGGAAGGGAAAAAAAAAGAGAGAAGAAAAATTTATGCAGAAGGAAGGCCAGTGTCTGGGATTTATGTGCAGAACTGCAGAAGCATCTTGAGAGAACAAAAAAAAAAAAAAGGAAAACTTTGTAGGTGAACATGTTTAAATATAGATAATACAAAAGATGACTAATCATTTCAACATACCAGCTAAAAAATTCAAAGCACAATTAAAATGACTAATCATTTTGGATGTTCAAAGTTGTACCTTGCGGAAGTCTCCAGTTGTATGAAATGCAACATCCTCTTCAAGGGATTTCTTGAACTTAGCATGGTAAGCCTGCTTTACCAGGTGTAGTTCATGTGAAGACCTAGAACAAGCTATTTCCATGAGAACCCAATTGCTTGAAGTGAACCTCTTTGTAGCCTCATTAGCCAAAACTGCATCACGCTCGGAAGGATGCAGTGTCCATAACAGCAAAGCACGCTGGTATCGAACAAAATATGAAGAAAAAAAATCAGTCAGTATCCTTTTTAAATGACATACACCATTCACACACTCTTGAAACTTGAAAGCGCTGCTTTAAAATTAGTTACAAAATAGTACGCATCTATAAATGAAAAATTAATCAAAATCGGACCTCAAAATTACTTGAGAGTTCTTTGTCTAGAGCCTTGAGAAGATCCTCCCCATAAGTTTCAGTATAAGTCTGCTGAATTTGTCTTCTCTGATCAGCATTCCTGTGAGCCAATATGGAAATGATTAACCCCTCATTTGTGCCCCATCCTGCATACAAATTACCAAAGTTAGCTCAGAAATGTTCAACACAAGAATAGGAGACAGCAATTCTGTGCAAAGATATTAATAAGATCAACTCCTCTGCTACTGCAATTAGAAAAGTCGAAACTCTTTGAGACTTAAGGAGTGAACCATGGAACCACTGTTATGTTTATGAGGTGAAACTTATTATCTTGATTGAGAAAACAATTTATTATCCATAAATGTCTCTGTATATTGTTTACAACTTTCCTGCTTAATGTAAGTGGGTTACTCACCTCAACTACAGTAATCAAAAGAATCATAAACATTTGCCAATTAAGAAAATAGGATCTTATGAAATACTCAAGGAAGGAGGTCAACTTGTGATTAATGTGCAAGAGGAACCGATCGATATAGATATCAGAGTGGATGAATCAGAAAAAGTCAGATAAAGAATATAGTGGTTTAGCACTAAGGCCTTGCTTTTGCCATAATTAGTGGGCAAAAAAGTTTTCAGTCAATAGTGAATGACTCCACAAGATATCTGTTAAGCCGATCTAGATCTGTTACATTGCTCCAATAAAAATGTTAACAACAAAACTGAAAGAGAAATAAAATCGATATCAGAATATATGAAAATCAACATCTCAAACTTCAAGCTACTTGTCAGTCAACAGTGAACCTCAAACTGGCTCCACCAGATAACTGATCAAACTATCCAGATCTAAACTTTGATCCACCAATAATGAATCGAAGAACATAGACAAACAAAAAACCCTTCATGATCATGATCATATTAGCATTGACATTCTAAGATTTGTAAAGATAACATCCAAGTCATACTCAGTACCCAGAATTCACATAAAGGTAAAAACCATACACAAGTAGATGGATCAGAATTTCAGATGATCATAACAGACACATGACTAGATCAATCAAACCAACAAAACGCACAACAAAGGATTATATGAATGATTGCATGTAGTGATCGATAGTCATAGAGATTATGAGTGTTGAAGTAAAAGACCTTCAAAAGCCTTCTTAAGCTGCTCGGCGTCCTCAGCAGGAGAAGGAACACAAGCTGGTACTTGAAGAGTCGCCATTTTTCTCAGTGTATGTAATAACAAGACTAGAAGAGAGACTGATAGATGATACAAAGAGACCAGGGGGTTTGCGTTTTATAGGATGAAATAGGAAAATAATTTTATTATCACCGTAAAAAAAGGGTGATAATTTTTTCTAATTTTAGACAAGGACAATGATGAGGGTTGGTGTTGACAGGAGGGAGTAAGATAACAGTGGATAATGTACGTACACATCTGATGATGAGCCACGTGGAAAGCTAGGACGCGGCAGATACACATTAGTCGGTGGGACCCGGAAGAGCACGTTGAAGATTTTGGACGCGGCTTCTTTGGATTTGAACACAGAGCACACTTGTGCTGAATCTGTGGCACCTTCTGCTCTCCTAGGCTCCCCCGGTAAAAGTAAAGTTTAAATAGAAAGAGTATATTTTCTTTTGGTAATTTGGTTAAAGAAAAGATTGAGTTCATTTTTGTATAAAAAGACGATAGAGTAAATTTCCGGCGAATTTTATTGGAAAAATTCAATAGGAAAATTTCATAAATCAAAAGCACATAATTGAAACTTCCATTTATAAGTGATGTAATGACATTTAATGCCATGATAGCCATACCTTGTTTATCAAATAATTGTGATTTTGTGACTTTCAAAAAAAATAATAATTGTGACTTTCAAAAAAAAAAAATTGTGATTTTGACTATCTTCTACCATTCAAAATCGAAGTACCTAATTTGAAAAAGTACCTTACATAAGAAGAAATTTAAATTATTCAAAAAAAAGAAGAAATTTAAATTATTCAAAAAAATAAAGGAAGAAATTTAAAAAGATCACATTTCATTGTGGTGCAATTTGGTCGTGGTTTTAAAGAAACCGACACCTTATGACGAGGTTGCTTCGTACAAGAAGACATGTTGCATTAACATGAGCAACAAGGGACGTTGAGAAGTCGTGTCACAATTGACAATAATCACCGAACATGTTGTCTTTCTATAATTATTTAATCATACGGTAATAATGTGAGTTTTCCAAAACATCGTTCAAAATAAAAAAATGGAGGGATAGCCTCAACCTAAATTACCCAAAAAAACCGACTTCACTGGGGATCGAACCCAGAATCTCTGGTTTCGTAGACCAGCGCCTTATCCATTGGGCCATGAAGTCCTTGTTGACCTTCACGACTTAAGTCGTTTATAAATTTTTTCCCAAAGTCTATCCAAATTTGGTGCGAACTTTCTTAGGTGACGCCCCAAGTAGCTTGAAAAGACAGTAGCTTTGACCTCACTCTGCCCCTTCTCTTCCTTCCAAAGCTTCCTCCTTTTTATGTGCTCTCCACCACCCTACCCGCCGGAGAACCAAAAAAAAAAAAAAAAAAAAAAAACTTTCCAAAACAAACTCAGAATATTAGGTACAAAATCTCATATACCCATCTTTTCTACTCCGACCAATATATAAGCAGTGGGAATCGATTCTGATCAGTCATATATAAACCAAAGCAGGTCGTCAAAATCAGATACCACATGGGTAGGCCACGCAGTCTCCGCAGCAAAGCGGCCCACTTTGTCACTGATATCACTACCGGATTGCTCAACCCCATCTCTGACAAACCCTCCAAACCCTCTCCTCCTCCTCCTGTAAGCAACTTCTCTATCTTTCTTTCCCCAAAACCCTTTCTGGGTTTTTACTTTTATGCTGTGTTTGGTGGTTCTGTATTGAACCCAACTCTCTGATTGCTCCAAAGATTGAAGCTTTTCTAGGTTTTGGACCCCTGGCTGCAAAACCCAGTTCTTCAATTTGTCTAGAAATAGTAGTAGAATTTAGTAGTAGGTTATAATTGTGAGAATGATGGAGGCATTTTGTTAGTTGTTGGGGAACATTATACTGTGAGATTGCATAGCTATATAGATGTGCTAGTTGTGTTTGAATTTCGAGTTTGTGTCTGTGACTATGTAATATATACATCAGGAGGAAGAGGTGGAGGGGTCAAAAGGAGGTCAAAATGGGTCAATGAGTGAGGAGAGTGGAGCTACTCCGGTTGATGGGCCTGACACTTCTTCATTTACTGCGTTTCTGTACTCGTTTTTATCGACATCGGAGTCGGGAGATAAGAGTAAAAGTTCAGATGAACAGGTTGATGAGCAAATGGATAAGAGCAATTCGTCGTCTGATTTGGTGGTGAAAGCCAACGGTGGGAAGAGAAGCTTCTTTTCTAAGGGGAAGCACACGCTTGGGAAAGCTATGTACCAGGCTGCAAGATTTGGCGGGTATCGGGGTCAAGAGCGGAAGGGTAGTATTGATGTGAAAGGTGATGACGGGAATGAGTCTGAGTTTGCTGGAGTGGAGATGAGGCATTTGCAGAAAACACAGAAGCCTGTGGCATTGGTTCATCTGCCAGACATCTCAGAGCCTTCTTTACTTCTTACTGAGAAAGCTAGAGTTGCTCTTTACAGTTCATTCCCTGTGCTAGTTCAGGGAAGACGATGGTTGTTACTGTATAGGTAGAGAAACTTGGAGTTCCATAGTTATATATTTTGGAAGTTCTAGTCTTTATCATAATGAACTGATTATTATACAGTTGGCACCGATATTTCTTCTTATTTTGCAGTACATGGAGGCATGGCATATCACTTTCAACCCTATACAGAAGGAGTATGCTTTGGCCTGGCCTCAGTTTGATGGTAATTGCTCAGGAACTGTTGCATCAGTCCATTCAAAATTATTTCCAATCAACTCTTCCAATAAAATTATCTATTGTCTATTACTGCATAAAATATAATGTACAAACATGTATCAAGTTCCTTGAGCCATACATTAAAGAATTGCCTTGATTATTTGTGTGATACATTGTCAATTGTTCAGGTTGTTGGAGACCGTAAAGGTGCAGTTTTTGGTGGCTTGGTGGAGGCACCTCTAAGACCAACCAACAAAAAGTATCAGGTCCTGCTGAAACAGATATGTCCTTATGAATCTAGCAATTATTCCCTTTTATAATTAGATTTTTGCTGGTGTTTTGGACAGGGAACAAATGATACATTTGTTTTCACAAATACATCTGGCGATCCTGTTATATATCGCCCTACAGGTACAAATTTATTTTTTTTGCTTCCTAGGGAACACAGTTTCTGATTTATCATCAATTTGTGATTGCCTAGGTGGAAGCTCTTTGCATGCCTTGAAATGGTTTTCATATATGTATGAGATAGTGAAGGCAGTTTTTATACCTTCTGCTTACTCATGCTTGCAGTAGGTTCTACATATGTATCCACTTTAAAAATAAAAAAAATGTATGTTTTTGACTTGATCATTATTTGGAATTAGTGGAAAATTTTACTGTATCCTGCAAGTACTAAATGTTATGGTGATGAGTAAAGGATATGCTCCTTCAAACTTTGTAGAAGAGAATTTAATACAAAATATATATTTATCAATCATCTTTAAGATTTTGGTAGAGCTTTACTGCCTGTACATAATGCAATCATAGGATCTTTGTTTCACCACCTCATTTTGCTGATGTAGTGCTTGTATAATGTAATTATTTTCTGAACTATATCTTCAAACCTCAGGGCCTATTTGAAACCTTAGGTTTGGAATTGTCAAAATACTGCACAAGAGTCATAGCATAATACATCGGAACTAGTAATTGCTAAATATCTAACTACACAATTTCTAGCAATACATGATACTGGCGGACATAAACTCATAGATACTACTAAAGTACTTCTGTATATATCCTCTTTGTAGTTTTTGTTTTCTATAATAAACTTGGATTATTAATATTTATTTATAAATTATCCCTTCGTAATGCACCAATTAGCCCCTTGCTTCTTTGAAGTATAGTTGCAAGGAAATTCGAGCAAAGGGTAGGTGCAAAATTAAAACTTTGGCATAAATTGCGCAATGATTAAGATTTTACTTGCGCACCTATGTTACGTCCAAAGAAAATTACTGCTTGAGAACTCAACTTGGATGTTGCCGGTTGAAATATGCATGTGTTTGTCATTTATGAAATAACTGTCTTTTGATAAACAAACCAGTGGATAATTTTTTTCCTTTGGTACCTGAATGGAATATCTTTTACTAAATAGTTTGGAATTAATGATGATACAGGTGCCAACCGCTACTTCACATTGTGCGCTACTGACTTTTTAGCTATTGGCGGGGGTGGTCATTTCGCACTCTATTTGAACAGCGATCTGTGAGAACTTTGCCTCTTCGTGTTCTTTATTTTCAGTGAGCCTTTTTTTATCTACTCAAATTTACTGTATTTTCTAATTTTTTTTTTATCTTTATGCAAGTTTGAGCGGATCAAGTTCAGTTTCAGAAACCTATGGGAATCCATGTCTTGCAAACTCAGAAGACTTTGATGTGAAAGAAGTAGAGGTGTGCGCAATGTCTCTATATCTCTCTTAGTAGACACATTGACACACCGACATACACACACCTTCCATGGCACTCTTACACCCATACAAATGAATCTGCATTTATGTTATCAAATCAGTGCTCTTTGGTTCCAAAGTAAGAGAAAAATGTCAGTCATTTAATTGATAGTTGTGTAATGCAGTTATGGGGCTTTGTGTATTCTACCAAGTATGAGGAAGTGCTTGCTCAAAGCCGTATGGAGGCACCTGGTATTTGCCGATGGTGAATGTATCCTCTGGACCTCAAATTGATATGGTGGTTAGTATAATCACCTTAGCTGACGCTTATTATAGTTTCTGGAGCTGGATGGTGTTGCATTATATGGATGACTTTCCTTTTGGAGTTTGTAAATACAAGTCTTCCATGTACATAAGCACAATGTGCAAGCAATTTTGGTTAGATAGTGATTGTAAAGGCTAATACTTTTGATGATATATTTCTTAACAGAGAAAATTCCCTAAACTGGTTGATGACTTGATGGTACAAGTATTTAAGCTCATATCTGTCATATGTGTTCATTGGTATGTTAAAATCATCAGTAAATTCATGTTACGGTACCTTAGTGCTTAGAAGAGGACATTTTGGTATTTAGTAGGGCTCACATTGGTAGGTATACCGACTTTATAAACCAATACCATGTACCAACCAACTTATGATTGGTAAGCAAAATCCTCTACCAAAACCAACCACCGAAGTTGATATACCGACTTAGTTGGTACGGTTGGTAATAGACCTCTACCAAGTTTAGATTGTGGCACAAAAAATAAAGTGATAAATATAATTTTTTCACAAATATAACGCAATGATAACTTTGGTCTGATGGTATGTGGTCATATTTTCCATCAGAGCAGTCATGGTTTCGAAACATACCTCTTGCTAAAATTTAAACATTTTATATTTTAATTGTATTTATATCTATAGTATGTTATAAATATAAAACAATACATATATTCTATATTATACATATATTTTAATTGTCTTTACATATATTATACATTTTATAGGTTGTTTGTAAGAGGTTAGAGGTTCAATTCTTATTTCCTATATAGATATAAGTGTATTTTTGCATAATTACACATACATGGTTGGTACGGTATACTGAAGGTATGAAAATCTCAATACCAAGTACCAACCATGTTATCAAGACTGGTATGGTATACCGTACCAAGTAAGTTGGTTACCAAGTCTTTGGTATACCAACTAGGTTGGTACGGTTGGTTGGTTTCGACATGACCCAAATTGCCAGCCCTAGTATTTAGTGTTTAGAAGATGACATTTTGGTATCTCAAGTTATTCTATGTTTCAGTAAATAGATTTTATGTTAATTTTTTAGTTAAAAAAAATAATAAAATTGATATTATTTAATTTAATTTGTTAATTTTAATTTTAAAAAATAATAATATAATTAAAAAAAAATGTATTTTTGATCTGAATACCCAATAGTCTCATATCATCGAAGTCGTACTTAAATGGTTCCATTTGTTGTTAAAAGTCTTTGAGCTTGTCTTCCATTTTGATATGAACCATCGCTTGGATTGATGATTCCATCCACACACACTTCCATCCCCACATTTCCTGGATTGATGATTCCATCCATTCACATTTCCTCCTCAATCATAATTAGTAAAGTCTTTGAACGTGTTTTGGTTTTCAATACTGATTAATGAAGAATGCAAAGATGAGCTGACCTCTCTCAATTTGTAGGGTGACTAATTGGCTATATATATTACACAATATCCAGCCAGTTCCTCTTGTGACTCTTTTCTCTCTCAGTTAACAATTTCACCCTTCTGTTGTATCGAGAAAAAAAAAAAACAATTCCACCCACTTTGCATATCCATTATTCGCACAAAGGAGACAGTTACTTGGTTTTTCCTGGTATACTTGTTCTGTTGCACGGTTAGCTGCTTAACTATGGCAGCAGAAACCAACCTTAACATCACCACAGACCGGTCTGCTCTTCTTGCTCTCAAAGCCAGTATCACCAGTGACCCTCGAAACATGATCTTGACCAACTGGTCAACCACCACCCCTGTTTGCAACTGGGTTGGCGTCACTTGTGGTGCACGCCATCATCGAGTCGCAGAGTTGAACCTCTCTTACTTTGGTCTCGCCGGCACCATTCCTCCCGAGCTAGGCAACTTATCATTTCTTGTTGATTTGGATTTCGGAAATAACAGTTTCCACAATACCTTGCCGCCAGAATTGGCTCGCCTGCGCCGGTTAGAGTTTATTAATTTGGGATACAACAAGTTTATGGGACTTGTTCCACCATGGTTTGGGTCCTTATCCAAACTTCAAGAATTCTGGTTGCTTGGTAATCAATTTTCAGGTTCCATACCAGCTACATTCTTCAACTTATCTGCTCTGCAAATAATTGATCTGAGTTATAACCAACTCTCAGGTACAAGCTAACACATATAACTGGCAAAATTTCTGGAATCTTAATCTACTGTGTAGCCATTTTAATCTACCTTAAACATATTTAGCAGAATCTCTAGTTTGACTCCTTAACCATTTTAGAGAGCATACAACTCGAACAAACTTCTTAAAGTAAGGAGATCGATTTCTAATTAAAAGTTCTTCACAGGTAGAATCCCTACAAAATTTGGGAATCTAACTACGTTGAAGGAGATCTACCTTGATAATAATAATTTTGAAGGTAAGACTCTCATGAACTTTGTTGTTTTAAATGGATATTTTGTTACACCGCATCCCCATATTGTTTTTATTTAAACAAAATCTTGTGAAACAATGTGTCTTAGTATATTTTCAAATTCTTATGAAATAGTACATTTTTTTTTGAAAAGTATGAAATAGTACATAGTAGATCATAGATCTTGTACCAACTAACTGTGATTTTTTTTTTTCCAGAAATTCTAAATGATATCGGCACTTTAAGTCGGCTAGAAAAGTTGTATGTGCAAGAAAATGCCTTAAAGGGGCATATTGTCATGGACCGAGTTTGAGTGAAGGAGGTCCATGACACAAGTCCATCATGTAAGGTCCAAGTCTAAGGGGAAGCACTTGGAGAATTCAAGAACATGGTGGAAATCTCCAAAGTTGGTGGACATGCCTAGAAAATTCTAGAACTCCTTGGAACTCTCTAGGTTGGAGATAATATGGTGGAGAAGTGTGGAGAATTCTAGAACCCTTTAGAATTCTCTACCTTATACATTTTCTTGTACATAATTGTAGTACATTCTAGAAGATGTAATTGTGGCCATTGGATACAATAAATCCTAGCCATCCATTGAGGAAGGGCTAGGCTATAAATAGATGTTGAAGGCACTTGGCCAAACCATCCGGGGAAGCACACTCTAGCATCCGGGAAGATCCTAAGAGATCCTTGTAAAGAGTTCTTTGATCAATACAAAGTTCCTTTCTCCCATATTTCTAAGTGTTTGCTTCGCTTAGCTTTGCTTAGCTTAGCATACTTCGCACACTTCAAGCTTTCTTGCCCTCTTGTGTTGCAATTGTTTCCGCTGCCTAGAGGCGAGGCTGACTTAGAGAGTTCGAGGAGGTGAACAACTCTAAGGCCGCACGGTTGAAAGAGAAGCGAAGTTCTCATCTCGTGACAATATTCCTACGACTATCTTCAACATGTCATATTTGGCTACTCTAGCCTTGTATGGAAACAAACTGAATGGTAGAATTCCGGACAATATATGTCAACATCTTCCTAATATTCAAGTGTTGAATTTGGGTGCCAATCAGTTTAATGGTCCACTTCCATCCAAGTCATGGCAATGTAAACATCTTCGTGAAGTAAAGTTGGGGGCTAATGAGTTGAACGGTAGCATCCCCGATAATATGTGGCGACATCTTCCCAACATTCAAGAATTGTATTTAAGTGGTAACAGATTCAGTGGAAGAATACCCAAAGATATTGGGAACTTGACTTACATAAAGACCATTGACCTTTCTAGCAACAACTTGACGGGTATTGAAAATCTAAATTGCATATATCGATTTTTAATTACCACTAATTATTATGATAAACTATAATCAATTCAGTGTTGAAGGAATTTACATTCCTATCCTTGATGATGTGTTTTGACCGAATGTTCTCTTTATTAGATTAGAATATCTCTTAGATATCTATCCTGATTTACAGGGATTCTCTATGTAATGTCTATATAAATGCCAATCTATCAATGAATGAGTAGACTTTTTCTCTCGTATTCTCATACTCTACAACACGTTATCAGACTTGGTACCTTAACCAAGAGATAATAGGCCAACCATCCCGAAAAAACCCTAAAACCTTCGAAAACCCAAACTTTTTCCCAAAACCCTAATCTGCCAGTTTCGTTTTTCCCGATTTCCGGCCGGATTTTCTTCTGTCAACGGCCAGAATTACATATCCACAGAAAACCCTTGACGTCCCGGTTCCAAACCCACCGGTCTCACTCCGAGAACCGGCCGCAACGTACCTGAACCGGCTGTTGGAATTTTCCAGACCGCCGCCGTCACCGACCACCGGTTCACCGCCTTCCCCTGCTTCGATCAACCTGATTTTTGGACAGCAAGTTCCCCTTCCAGTGGTGCTCCTCTTGTCAAAATTTCAGCTCCAAACTCGAAGCAGAAATAGGTAAAAAGTTGTTTTCTCCTCTCGGTAGCCTATAGAAACCAAAGATCTCAAGATTGCTCGTCTTCAAAGGAAAGCCAGAAAGGTTCCCAACCCTCAGTCGAAGTCTGCCATCGACTCAAACTCATCAGAGGTAAATTTTTAATTAAGGTTACTGCTTTCCGAATTTCAATTCATAGTTCGGGCTTAGTAGCATTTCCATCTATCCCCTCTCTATGACGGGATTGAGTTTTGGGGGGGAATAGAGTTTGGGAGTTTTGTTGGGGCTCACATCCTCTATTAAACTTTGTGACTGCGATATACGCGTCACCATATATTTATGACTGCGATTACGCGTCGCTGCGACAGCTGTGAGCGTCGCCTACAAGGGAAGAATCGATTGTGACTGCAATTACGCGTCCCCTGCTTTTATTTGCATCGATTTTATGACCACATCATTGGTTCACTAATTCCAATCCCTTGTCTTTTGTAGATGACTGCGCCTCCAAGGCCTGAGTTTGAGATCCTCGATGTACGAGACAATAATCACCTTCAATGGGCATCCAATGTTACACAATTATTCGTCGGAAAAAGATTTACTTCCACTATTTTTCCTCCTGATGGCCCAGATGCGATTCCCAATGAGATGATCAAAGCCCAAACCCTCATGTTCCTGAGGCGCCATATCCATAAGGAATTGAAGATGCAATATCTGATGATAATGGATCCCAAAGAACTGTGGAACGACTTGAAGCTCCGCTTTGCTTACGTACACGATATGCAGTTTCCAGCGTTGCCGGCAGGATGGTAAACCATCCGCCAACTTCTATTGCATTCAACTCAGCTCAATGGTCTTCCTTGCTTTCATTGCGGCTCTAATGCCCATATGCACGAAGATTGTCGTGCCAGCGAAGATGCTAGAGATACCTACAGAAGACGCAAGTAGTACTTGGCTCAAGAAGCTAACTTTACTGGGGGAGATGACATTGGTGTCGAGCCTTCCACAAATCTCACCATAGCAGATTTCGAAGCTAAGAAGCAAGATGGTCCTGCGCACATGGATGTTGCGGATTTTGATTAAACTCTTTTGATTAGATATTTTTTCTCTGCTATTTTCTGTTTGGCACTTGTTTAGCCACAGTTATTTTCGACTTTTCAGTCAGTTTTTATGGAATTAGACATCGTTTGATGTATTTTTAAGTTGGCATTAATAAAATCTCTCCTTTACGTTTCACAATGTTCAGTTGATTGAGAATTTATTCCCTTATGAATGGTTCAAATTGCACAAAGCTATAAGCTTCATTACATGGCAAATATACTAAATCCACATGTTTTCGTGGTCTTACAATTGGTTATGGCATAAAGAATGGCAAAACATATGCAAAAATTACGAAAAAACACTAAGGCAGCAAACTGCCGTGTTTTGGCACTGTCACAGCGCCCCTGAGCGTCTCTGCCGCGCGCTGTGAGTGCTGGGTGGCTGCCTGCGCCCCTAGAGAGCCCCTGCCATAGCCTGCCGAGCCCATGCCTGCGACAGGCCCCTGCCGCGCCCCTGCCCACCGCTTTGCACTCCCGCGCCCGCTGCCAGCGTTGTAAGCGTACTTCCACACCTTTTTTTGATACTACTGCCGAGCCTCTTGGCCGGCCAAATTGTTGTAACTTCATGAAATTAATTTTCATGCCGTGTAATTGCACTCATTCGGGATTCCAACTTGGTTCAATTCCCAATTTACCCCTCTATGTTTCATTAGAGTGTTCGCCTTGGCTTGATCCAAGACTAATTATTTTCACACTTTTATGTAGATATCTCGTGGCGAAATTGAGTGTCTAACCTCTTTGCTCTCCCAGGCCTTATCCTTAGTTGCCTCCTTGCTTTCCCAAGCCTTGTCTTTTGCAGCTCTTGCCTTCTCTTGGACCTTTTAGGTAGTTGCTTGGGTAGCACCTTTGATTTTCTCTTTGGTTGTCTGAGCTGCCTCGTAGGTCTTGTCCTTGGCTGCTTGAGCCTTCTCCCCTAGTGACTCCATCATCTGGTTCGTCTTTCCTCAGTCTGGCCCTTGGCATCACCAGCTCTGTAGCTCTGTCTGTGGGATGCCATTTTTGCTTTCAAGTGATAGATCCGCAAGTTCTGAACTTCTTGATGAGTGATGGCTAAACTTTTGTGTGTATCTCTTCTTGAGTGATAGTTGTTACCTTTTCCAAAAAAAAAAAAATGTAGAATATATTTCAGGGATTTTTTTTTTTTATTAAAGCAAATTTCATTTAATAAACTGCAATTACAAACCAATCACAGCACCCACCAAGAGATCACGACTACAAGCCAATAACACTAGCCTCAAACTACTTGTCCTCACTCCGAAGAGGAGAGACTGACATGTCAATGGATCTAATAGAAACCGAATTGGACAGCCACCCGAGTTAACTCGACTAACAAAGGTAGCGATTACTGGGACATGATCTAACCACAACAGAATACCATTGGGTGGGCCATCCCAGGATCTCCCGGCAAGTTCAACACAGGCTGAAAAAATGCGCTACCAAAGACCGGCTAAAATCTGAGTTCTTGTAACCCCAAACCAGCTACCCGAATTCAAATACCTATCAGAAACCATGACATCTATCCAACAAACTCGATAGAGTAAGGACTTATTTGAGATCTGAAAACCAGACCCAAAAACTAACTCAAATAAAACTACAGCAATAACTCCAAAAAGGCCCAACCTGAAATCCTAATCCAAGAAGTTGAGACAACCACCGCCGCCGACCAAGTCTTGCCTTCCCCATCCCGCCTGATACGCCGAACCACCATCCTCCAAGTACGGTTGTCGTCCTCACGCCGGAACCCGCACCACGTCCTTTCCCAAATCGGAGTCGGATCCATAACAGATCCAATGGCTGCAAACCAGCTCACACCACCACAAAACCATCCCATCAACCTTGCAGGACTGCACAAACTCGTGAACGAGTTCAGCCATGCCACCACGCCCAGCCACCATCGCGAACGCGCCACCAACAAACTCCGCCACCAAGACCAGAGAAGATGGAACCAAAACCCAGCCGCTGCCATGAGGATCCTAACCCTTGCCTGACCACCGCAAATCTTCGATAGAAAAAGAGACTTCGACCGAGGACCCGACTTCACTCTACCACCACAATCTACTCAATCCCGTCCGACGATGGCGCCCGGCTCATTGACGTGTCGCGTAACCGAGGTCAAACAACTTCGATTTAATTACCCTGCAATCGTAGTAATATGGACAAGTAGGGATCGTTCTAGCCGGGGAAACCAAAGGGCGATCGAAAGAAGAGAAACCAAACAACTTATAAACAAGTATTCACATATATACATCAAAATATTGGGGGTTTAAGATTGATTAATTCTAACGAATAACCTACTGAAAATTAAACCTAAGATTATTATATACAAGTGATCAACATACTCATGCAACACGTAACACGAAAAACCATCTAAAATACATAACAACTTCATGCAAGGCCGGGCAGCAACGTTCAAATTGTCCTTGACTCTAACCAATTCCGATTCTAATTAGAGCATTTGCGGTTATCTAATTGTTAAGACTCCTCAGGTATTTAGAACCATCTTTGCGCTTGATCCTAAACATGAATGCTAACTCATTTAAAGACACGTTGCGTAGAGATTAAACAAGAAAACACTTTAACACATGAATCAATCAGAAACATGATCTAAGGCATGGCGTCACTCATCCTATTAGCATGCAAATTATCAGAATTAAATCCGCTCTAAGTTAATAACAAAGACCAAGACAACTTTGTGTATGAATCGATCCAAAATTATTATGGTAGATGAAACCGCACCTTAAGGACAACCATGGCCGAGGCAGCCTCAAGGATTGATTTAGATGCACGAATTCATGACAATTAATCAATTAGAAATCAAAAACACATAAGAACATGCTACTGCCCCAAAACCTAAATCATGAAATCATCATATATTCAAGAAGTTACAAATCAAAACATAGAACAATCAAAGATCACAAAGAAATCCGAAAACCATGTTTGATAAATAAAACCAAAATCGAAAAGTATATTACAATAGAATTCGAAACTAAACAGAAAATAATACAAGAAGCCATGAGAAAATCACACTTTTACAACCTTTGAAGATTCGGCAAGTGTGGGGAAAATCGGTGGAAGGATGGAGTGATTCTTGTGGTTTGTGGTGGATGGATCGGCTAAGTAATTTTCTGTATAGGGTTTGGTAGAATTTCGGCTATGTAATTGCAAGAGTAGTGATGATCATCTTTTTGTCCTTGAAGTCGTGCTTTATATAGAGGAAAAACCCTAGAGAAGTCGGCCACAAAGCCTAAACCAAGTTGGTTTAGGATTCCTAGTTCTTCTCAATTTCGGCAGAATGACCTCCGTCTAATGATTACGTCATAACTCCCTCTAGAAAACAGATATTGAGGTGATTCCAATTGATTTGGAAACTAGACTCCTGTAGCTTTTTATCCATATTTAGCACGTTTTCTGATTCATTGTGAGCTGTCCTGGAGAGCCCGTTGAAGTTGTGAGACATGCACAAGAATTTTCCCGAATTGATTAGGAATCAAGACTTGGACATTCCTTGATATTCTGCCGAATTTAGATCTTCTTCTCCATGTTGGACTTGGTTTGGACCTCTCCTCAATGGACTAGGCTTCATGGATCAGCTGCTTTGCTTCCCGAGGTCCATCAGGAATACTTCCATGAAATTTTCTTCATGTCACCTAAGTATCAAAGAGTTAACTCATTTTGTGACAATGTAAAAGCTTTACATAATCATAAGAACATCTATAAGGCTCCACAAATAGGCTGTTGACAAATTTCTATATCGTTCCTTTATATTTAACACGTTTTACACACAACTCTACCAAAAACTTTCGACTCTACATTATGACTCTATTCTACGACAATAAGAGATAATCAAAGTACAAATGGAGGTAATAACATATTAAGAATGTCGCATTTTATGCTCCTATCACTCATCGCCGGACAGGTTAGGAAGTTCTGCTCTGGGGCTCTTCGCTGGTCGTTTAGAATTGAAATTCTCACAATCACAAACGTTATTGATTTTCGTTCCTTATTTAATATATTTCAGGGATCTTAGTTTTTACAAAGATTACATTCAATTTTATTTTTTGATTCAATTTTTGGATATAATTTTTGATTCATATGGTTTTAACAGGTAGAATCCCTCGAGAAATCGGGAACCTAACAATGTTAAAGAATATCATCCTTGATGATAATAAATTTGAAGGTATGATTTCTATCGGTTCTGTTCATTTTAATGGGGGCCTGCATGCATGAAATCTATTTATCATACATCTTGTATCAGCCGGATTATGTGTTGATTTTTCAGAGAATCCAAATGAGATCGGCACTTTACCTCAGCTGCAAAAGTTGTTTGTGCAAAGAAATGGCTTAATAGGGCATATTTCTCTCAATGTCTTCAACATGTCATCTTTGACTACTCTCACTTTCTATGGAAACACGCTGAGGGGTAGACTTCCCGACAATATATGTCAACATTTTCCTAATATTCAAGTGCTATATTTAGGTAACAATCAGTTTTATGGTCCGCTTCCATCCAAGTCATGGGAATGCAAACAACTTCTGAAATTAAATCTCAAGGCTAACAAGTTGAATGGTAGCATTCCCTATATTTTGTTTCAACAACTTCTGAAAATTCAGGAGTTGTATTTGAGTGGTAACACGTTCAGTGGAAGAATACCCAAAAGTATTGGAAACCTAACTCAGATAAAGACCATTGTGTTCTAGGATATTATGTATTTTTTTAGATATTTTTTATGTATGCCTTGGCCTTTTGCCATTAGGATATGTAGTTTGACTAGATCTATGTATTCCTTATCATTACCATATTGGTACTTTGTAATTCCCTATATAAAGGGCTCCTATCAATGAATAAGATGAGGATTCTCTTACTATCTCTTTGTCTCTACACATTATCCTTCATCACGTTATCATGCACTTTGTTCTAACCCTAGAGCCAATAGCCCACCATTTGTTTTCCAAAACCCTAAAATCAGGCAGCCTTCACTACGCCAGATAATGCATCACACGACGGGGAAAAAACGTCGTCTGTTAAAGGTCAAATCTGTTGTTAATCCGATCGCTGTCTGATCAACATGTCACACAACGGTTAAAAAGAGCTTGTCTGACTAACTGACACACAACGCTACAATAAAAACCATTGTGTGATTCTCGACAGATATCATCGACAGCTGCCGACACATGTCGAGCTGCTTCTCGGCAGCTGTCGACATATGTTGATGAATTATGCCGAGAATCACACAATGGTTTTTTGTATAATATTGTTGTGTGATTCTCGACATATATTATCGACAGATGTCGACACATGCCGAGCTGCTTCTCGTCAGCTGTCAATGATATCTGCCGAGAATCACACAACATGTTTTCCAATAAAAACCGTTGTGTGATTGTCAAGTCACACAATGGTTTCCTTTCAAGAGTTGTTGTGTGAATATCGACAGATTTCATCGACATACGTCGAGATCATTCCGCATTGCAGTCGGCAACATCTGTCGACACAGTTTTCTTGCTGTAAACTGTTGTGTGAAGTTATCTTCATATAACGAGTTTTTAAGTTTCATGGTTGTCTGATTGTTAAATAGTACATAGAGTTTTTATTAGTAGGCATTGTGTGATCAATACTCACACAACGTGGCAATGCAAGAGATTAGTTGTAGGATCATATAGTCAGACAACGTTGGATTGTCATTAACCTGTTGTATGCTGAATTCCACTAATTTACCAAATGAAAAGCATATACTATATTCAAACAAATGCTAAGACACATCCAAACCATTGTATTAACCTTAATAGGGATAATCAAAAGTTGATACATCCATATATTGGATCCTCCAAGATCATGAAAGCTAATAAGCCGAAGTGGCATGTGTTCACTAAACAAACCAAAATTGAAGTGGCATGTGTTCACTAAACAAACCAAAACTAACATGATTTGCAAAGTACAGGTGAAACTCATGGGTTGCCAACAACTTAAAGAATCAAACTTTGTGATCAAAACAATCAAACAAACACAAAGAGCACCCAAATATCAACGAAAAATGAAGAGTGATGATGATGTTCGGAGAACCTGAGACATAGCAGCTGCAGGAACACCAGGATGGTACATGTGCTGTTGCTGCTGTTGAAGCAGAGCTTGCTGCATTATGGCCTCTTGTTGCTGCTGTTGCATATTTCACACACACACACACCCCTAATCTTCTTCTTCCCTGATCACAATTCACAACAACACATATCACCCATTATCAAATTCTGTAACCAAATTGCAAAAATCTCCAGCTTCCCTGATCCAAAATTTGATTTGGACACCCAAACTCAAGAACCATGTTCTTGAGCTTCAACCATAACGATTCCAAACAATAACATCCTTTTCGAATTCGATTTTGCTGTCTAAACAAGTTTGAGAATTCGAAATTACTAACTATAAACAAACAAAAGAACCATACTAAACTCAAAACAAGGAAACAAGCATCATAGCAATCCATAAACAAAACTATGAAACTGAAACTGAAATTGCTAGGGGTTAATTGTTATCTCTACCCCCCCCCCCCCCCCCCTTTTTCTATTTTAATATAGCAGCAGCTCATATCTCCATAGTGAGGTAATACATCAATGAAGACGACTAATACAGAGACATTGCAAACTTTAGTCCAGAATCAAAGATTAATTCACCATTTTAAAGGTTATCCAAATTGCATTCTCATTACTTGGGTGATTGGAAACTCACCAATGTACAAAACTGTCAGAAAGTTGCACCAGCTTCCAATAACTGAAGCAGCCCACAAGCTTGCTACAACCTGGGAAATTTTCACCAGAGTTCATGACAATCTTCAAGACATTAAGTAATAGTATGACAGCGTGAGGTTGTTTCAAAATACAGTATTGCTATTACCATCAAACTACTACAATGTAAAAGCCAAGAAATTGCTTGTGCAACAAAAATATGGTGGCATTTTGCTGAGAACCTAATTTACAGACCTTGCTTTGCATATCAATCATTAGACCAAATGTATATAGTTTTAATGCAAAGCCGGCGGTGAGTGCAGATGTATCCGAATCATTCACATCCAATTTAACAACTGACATGCAAATATACTTCCTCAACTTAAAAAACATCCGAACACATAAACATACCACAAGAAATTGCTTCAAATTTCCTCCACAAGAAACATCCTGAATAAACTCCAGCCCTCGATTAATTTCAGCACCAATTGAGATGGCAATGTTGACAAATAACTCCTCCGGCAGAACAAGGCGAGGTACTTTAGAAGAGGACCTACTACCAGAACAATGCAAGACCAAGATCATACAATTCAGCTCCACATAACACTAGATCACGGAACAAAGCAGAAAAGAAAAGGAGAAGCTCTCACGTGCTGACGCTCGCTTCGGGTCTAAAACGAAGCTCCTCCTCCTGGAGAACGAAGGGGATCCGCTAGAAAAGTCGAAACCCAGAAAAGAAGAGGAAAGTAAGCTCGAATCCAAACTTGGAATCAAGGCTAAGAGAAATTGGAATTGGAGAGAAAAGAAAATGATAACCTTGAAGAATCAAATGCAAGGCCGGAGAGTCGCCGACAACGACGTTGCAGACGAACCCAGAAAAGAAGAAGACAAGAGGGATTAGATCCCAAACAGAAAAACAAAGCTCAAGGGAGCTTGAAATCAAAAAAAGAGATGGGTTTACCTTTGAGAAGCTTGAGCTCCCCGGAGAAGAGAGGATTTGGCCAGAAATCGGAATTGGGGTTAGGGTTTGGATTTTCGATCTGAGAAAGGGGATGGTTGGATGTCGATTTTGTGGGTACGGGGAGGTAGAGGAGAGAGAGGAGAGTTGAGTGCTCAGCCAACGACGGACGGACGACGGCGAAGGTACGCCTGGAAAGGGAGCGGCGAGTGAGAAAGAGAGAAAGAGAGAAAGAGTGAAGGAGAGAAGAGAGAAAGAGCGGTGAGTGTGTGTGTGTTGAAAGAGTGATACGGTTTTTTTGTGTGGAAGTGTTTTAAGTGTTTTAGGTTTTTGAGTCAAGTGTTTCCCAGATCATACAACATAACTCTAAATTTTGGTTGTCTGAGAAATGACATCCTTAAATTGCAAGAGCGGGAGATTTCCCGCTGTTACATTTCAGCCTTAATTTTTTCCCTATCCATTTTACAAATCAGACAACGTAAATTGTATATTTTGTTGTCTGAGAAGAAATGACATCCTTAAATTGCAAGAGCGGGAGATTTCCCGCTGCTACATCTCAGTCTTAATTTTTCCCTATCCATTTTACAAATCAGACAACCTAAATTGCATATTTTGTGTTGTCTGAGAAGAAAGAAAATAGAGACATTCACTTAATAATCGTGAAGGCGGAAAATTTACGGCTACTTTTCACTTAATAGTCGATCGACACTCATATAATACCAAAAATTAATGACATTTCTACCACATTCATGCTTCAATATCGTAAACATGTCTATACGGTTTGATTTTCAAAATTTCATTTCCTCAATGGTGTCTCTCTAGATAAACACACATTTATATAATATGTACTACACATGTTATGTCACATTATGTGCCACATAGTAAACATGTTATATCTCATTAGTAGGTTGATTGTGATATAGATGTTTAGGATTAAAATCATAAAAATTCGACCGTTTGATATAATTATGATAGTGAAGTATAGCAGTGTAACAAAATTCACAAATTTTCAGAAACGTTTGGGTATCGATCAACTCGGTCAACCATAAATCCAACAATTTTAATTTTACGTCACACATCAGTATTAAAAAAGAACCGTTGTGGCACTACAATAGGAAATTTATTAGGGTTTAGGGTATTTTAGGGGTTAGAGGTTACGAAATATACAACGTAATATTGAAACAATTGTGTGATATACCTTCACACAACATTTCTTAGTTGATTGTTGTGGGATGAAGAACTTAAAGTAGTATCGCCAAATGTAAGAGAAGAGTTTCATCATGACACGAAAATACATTATACAACCAAAACTAAAAAGTCGTTGTGTGATTGTTGAAAATACTATACTCTCACACAACAGGTTTGAGTGTTCCGTTGTTACATCAAAACCACCAAGGCTATCCTTCACAAAAAATTTAGGTTTTCAGAGGATGTAAAACTGAATTTAATTCATTTTAAAACTAGAAGTCTGCAACCTGACATGAGAGATACATCATACAACAGATGTATACAAAGTATTGTGTGATAGTTTAAATTGTATATATTCACACAACATTTATTTGTTTCACTGTTGTGTAAGAACACCCAGTTATATGTCAAACTAGAGTTGGGTTAGAAGCAAAATGGGCCTCATTTTTATCTTCATTCAGACAACAAAATATTGTCCAAAGTGTTGCACGAGTTTAAGGAAAAAAAAACTGGAATGATCTCAGACTATCCACATAACGGCTGAAAGTTTCTGAACGTTGTATGAAGCATTTTTAAAATTTGTACAACTCTGCTATTGTGCACCGTTGTGTGAAAAGTGTCGTTTGTTGCACTTATTGGCGTAGTGCTTGTTTTTCCCGATTTCCGACTAAAATTCCTACTTCCCTTCGCCAAAATTTTATATCCTCAGAAAGCTCTCTCCGTCCCGGATCCAAAGCTGCCGGCCTCACCCTGAGAACCGGCCGGAAAAACTCCGAACCGGCCGCCGGAAGATTCCAGACCGCCGCCACTACCGATCACCGGTTCACCATCTTCCCTTGCTCGGATCAACCTCAATTTTCGACAGCAGCTTCCCCATCTAGAGCTGCTCCTTGTATCAAATTTTCAGCCCCAAATTCGACGTCGAAGTAGGCGAAACGTTGTTTCTCCTCTCGGCAGCCTCTAGAAACCAAAGATTTCAAGATTGTTCATCTTCCAAGGAAAGCTAGAAAGGTTCCCAACCCTTGGTCGAAGCGTGCAATCGACTCAAAGTCATCCGAGCTCCTATAAACGCAGTTTATTTGGTAAACTAGCAAGTAAGCTTTAATATTACAGTTATTTACTTTAGAATAATTCAGGGGGGTAAAATCCTTTCTCCCTTCTCCATCTCTATTCTATGCTTGTGATTTTGTGCGTGCATGTACCAAAAATCCTGAAATTTTATTCGCGGGTCAAGAGTGTGTTTGATCATTCTTGTTTCCTTGTCCGGGTTGTGTATGATCAACCCCGACCTATCACCGGATTGTGTTTGATCAATCCGAGGCCTTTTTCCTAATTGTGTTTGATCAATTCGCGGTTTTTCTGGATTGTGTGTGATCAATCCGAAGGACAAACGATTAACAACATTGTTTGTGACCTCGATGTACTTACATTAGCAATTACATTAGCAATAATAAATGCCTTGAGAATTTTTTCGAAGTTATGAAACTATTCTCCTCTTATGGTTCGTATTGATTTACAAACAAGATGTACATTTTTACATCGTCCTTAGAAGCATGGCATATTTACAATCTACATGGTTAGATTGTGCCGTTTTGGTCTCTTCCAAATGAAGATGACGCACGGCCTTGCATCCTCAAGGAGGATCGCCAACATGTTTTTGGTTAAGTCTTCTACCCTATAGCGGATTTTCCATCATCAATTGTTCAACTAGGTCATCCAAGCTCAGTGTGATGTCTTAGAATTGTCCGAAATTAAGTAGATAGTGGTTTCAAGTGTGCCTCGCACTACCGACCCTCCACAGACATGCCTGATCATACTGACTTGGAGTTACTGAAAGCTTTTGATTTTGGATCCCCCTACGCTATTAAACCAATTGCCGTCTTGCAAAAGACGTTGAAGACTTATCAAAACCGGAAAATTATCATCATGATCGAATCCTCTAGGTCCTCTGAGTTAGTTTATGTTCATGTCAGGGAGCTTTTGCTAACTAGTCATGGAGTTTACAACCTTAGAATGACCGAAAGGACTAGGTTTTGATCATACACACGTCACTTTTAGCTAAGGCAAAAGCCTACACGCCACCTACAAGCTTCATAGCTTCGCACATGCCAATTCTGCGAAAAACAGCAATCTGTCCCTTCTGGACAGTCAACTTCGTTTGAGCTTTGTGAATAGCTCCGGACGAACCAGACTGTGAGCTTTATATCATTGGAAAGCTCTATGAGTCTAGTTTTTAGAACTTTTCGCGGTTCGTTCATATCTATTTTAACGAAGACGTTATGGCTGTTTTAGTGCGCAAAGATCATTCTGCGCGGAAATTTTTATGCACTCTCGGGATTGCAGCTTTTCATAGCTTCTTTCAATCCTTCTAAATGGTTCAAGTGGAACTATTAACTCACATATCTACTCCTTCTTGTAGATATGTCTCATCGGGACATTGAGTGTTTCGCAGATAGTGGAACTATCCACAACATTCTAAGGAACCGGCAACTATCTTTGGATTTTGTGCCTTTGTAAATCTTCTGTGACTACAATGATTGAATCATACCGGTCATTCAGGGACGCGGTTTAGCTTGAATCTTGATGCCTTGTAGCACCATGATCAACGTCATAGATGCCCTCTATGCATGTTGAGCTTTAAAGACATTCATGCTAATAGTTTTTATTTGAAAACACATTGTGAGAATGAACAAGAATTCTTTTGTGTATACCTTCTCATGAATGCGGACTAAAGTGCATCTTGGAGAAGTTCATGAGTCAATCTAGTGGACTGTATGTCACTACGATTCGAATATCGAATCTCATATTATCGCCAAACATGATATTTGGGACACCGACTCATATAGGCTTTGGTTTGACCAAATCGGTCATCCTGGAAGAGATGGTCCAAATTTTGAGATTTTCTCATGGACATCCATTCTTCCGCTCAAAACGAAGACATTTGAGATCTAGCATCACCATGAAGCATGGTGGTGACCCAGGGGACATTTATGTCACCCAAATACGACTCCAACTTTTTGGAGTCCGTCCGGTCAATTCCTCAAGCAATTGAGGTGCACCGGCCTTCCCTCGATATCGCATTGGCCCCCTGCAATGTTCATTGCTCGTTTTGAAAGCCTATTCTTTAGCTAAATTAGGAGTGAGACCCTCCTATGCTAAATGACACAAAAGTGAACATTTCATTCTTACATCAAACTATGTAGATAGATACAACCAACTTGTGGACACCTTTTTATGCTTTATGGTGTTGGTTGAAGTGTTAACACACTAGTCACATGTTACACTATTATCTACTGCTTATGCTGCTTATACTTCTACGGGCTCACTACCCATTCTTTAAAGAAGTGTATCGGGATGTAATTTGAAGTGTCCTGTACCCCATGTTCACATGCAATACGGTCTCACCGAGGCTACGACTAAGCAACTTTAGCTTGTCGCTCGAACATTATTGATGTGCACCAATCTTTCTATTGCGTCTTGAGGCTATGCAATATTTACATACAGTTTTACTATTCATTTACGACCCACCATCATTGAATATTGTTGTACTACAACTCGTGACTGTGTACTAGGATTGACACGAAATTGCAATCCGTGAGCTCAATCAAGATTGAAACGGATCTCCAATCTTTGAGCTCAGCTAAATGTTTATTCTAGGTGTCAAATCGCACTGCCACTGCGCACAATGATGGGTCATTTGAGATGAATAAGTACTTAGGTTGGATATGAACCTCCACCTATAATCCGCATATGTAGAAACCTTGTCAGGCGATCTCATTCACCGCTAAATTACGGATAGTCACTTTGATGAGACAATATTCCCGCCGTTAGAAGGAGATAAGAACACAAATGTTCAAGTGGAACGATGTGAATTGTCGTGGTTTGTCCCCACTAAGTCTCATCTTGATC
This sequence comes from Fragaria iinumae, assembly GCA_009720345.1. Classification (NCBI taxonomy): domain Eukaryota; kingdom Viridiplantae; phylum Streptophyta; class Magnoliopsida; order Rosales; family Rosaceae; genus Fragaria; species Fragaria iinumae. The sequence continues at coordinate 13,226,673 of CM019117.1, read as the reverse complement.
CCAAATGCTTAAAGTGATAAAGTGACGAGATCACATGCTGCAAATATGTCTGCAAGGATTGATGTCCTATAAAAGGACATGGCGCGACCAAAAGGTGTTGGTCTTGACGCCATCACCATAGATGGTGAAATGGTGACGCCATATAGTGGCAAAATTGGTGTCACAAGGCAGTGTGGCTCCCCAAAAGGAGGGAGGCCCTTAGGTTCGATACTTTCTCGCACTAGGAAGAAAGCGAGCTTGGCACAACCTGATCCATTGATCAGTGATACTCAAATCCGTCTCATGAAGTCTGAATTGTGATTATCGTTGGGGGACGCCTCAATGTCAAATCCAATCCATATAGAGATCTCTACAAGTATTACACTAGTGTACATGCGGACGTGGGATAATGAGTCTACTATCGAATCACCTTTCGTTGATGGATATCAACTTAGTTGATTGGCCTAATGGAAAGATGCGATCCAGCATTAACAAAGAGATAGGTCCTTGGACAGGTGATGCCGACACCGCAAGCTAAACCCTATCAACTATGTCTTTGTTAGATAGCGTAGTGAGAACAAGAGTTTAGACTCACCTTATGGCGCAAGGTCTCTCACTAACACGCACTGAGATCGACTACGATGAGATATGCTCTCGTAATGGATGTCATTGAGCTCCACTACTTTGTCAGTTTGGTAGTTTTCGAATAACTGAACATGCAGCCTATGAATGTGGTCATAATAACATCTCTACGGGATCAGAGATATACATGAAGGTCTTAATCGGACTTTATTCATCCGAATCAAGTAGCTTTAGATCACAGGAGCATGTGTTTGCAAAATGTATTGGAATGCACATGGACTCTACTTGATTTGGAAGAGATATGGTGAAATATGCCTTTGCGTGTTTATTCCGGATTTACATGGACTCTTGATGGATCAAAAGATGCCAATATGTATTAAGTGTAGCTATGCGCCCACGCAATACCAATGTAATGGCAGTAACTCTTTTTTCAATACTTAATGGTATGAAAGGTTGAGCCTTATTATATCCCTACATAAGAAAGACACATCAAAAGCGAAATCAGAATCTGCCAAGTTTCGTAGGTCAAATTCCACGGGACCTACATGACATATCACTCACTAGAAAATGGTGAAATTGGTACCATTGGAAAGGTCTATGTGTCTACTTTCCAGGAACACCAACCATTTGATCATACCTATCATATTGAGTGAGTTATGGCTGTTTTCGTAAAGTAGGATGAATCTGTCCGAGAATCTGATTTTGGCAAAACAGTCAACTTCGACGGGACTTTGTGAACAGCCATGATGAACCAGAATGTGTGTAATATACGGTTGGAAAGCTAAATGAGTCTAGTTTCCAAAACCGTTTACATTTCGTTCATATGTATTTCCTAGAGGAAGTTACGGCTGTTCTAGTAACCGAAGGTCATACTGCGCGGAAATCTAATTTCCTGCACGAACTTATGTTTTGAGTTCACAAGCGGCCTTCCCCTCAAGATCTAAGTGTAAAAGATCATGTTTGAGGACAATACGGTATGATTTAGTTAATCATTGCCCAATGCCACATTTGAAGACATGTTAAGTTGTTGAAACTTCCGTAATTTGTAAGAATCAGGAAGAGCCCTATGATTGATATAAAGATCAGGGGGAGGTGCGAACTTCAGGGGGAGTCTAGCACATACATACATGTCACTATCAAATGTAAAGGGTGCGTTGTACTCTTTTTCTCCTACAATCAAGGTTCAGTTTTTCTCCCACAGGGTTTTTATGACTTGACGAGGTTTTTGACTAGGCAACAGATCAGCACCATCGACATATCAGCACGCGGCACAAGGGGGAGTGTTCTAGGATATTCTGTATCTTTCTAGATATTCTTTATGTATGCCTTGGCTTTATGCCATTAGGATATGTAGTTTGAGTAGATCTATGTATTCATTATCATTACCATATTGGTACTTTGTAATTCCCTATATAAAGGGCTCTTATCAATAAATAAGATGAGGATTCTCTTGCTATCTCTTTGTCTCTACACATTATCCTTCATCACATTGATCTTTCTAGCAACAGCTTATTGACAGGTACATATATTTTCTATCGCAATCTCCTTTTTTTTTTCTTTTTTTTTTAAAATTTTTATTGTGTATAATAAATCTATAATCTTCACTCCTATAATGAGAAGCGTGGCTTTGGTGTCAAAGACTTCACTAATTTTTTGAAGTACTTAAATTGTCCCATTTTTATTACATTTCAATAAATTTAATGTCTAGAGGTTTTTGTTGTGATTCGCTATATATATATATATAAACAGAAAATAAAAGAAAAAGAGCCAACAAATGTGGAGCAGTTATTGACTTCCTGCAATAGTAACATAACTGCTTGTTTACGATCCACTTCATCGAAAGAAAACAGCTAACAACACAGGAAAAAAAAAAAACATAACAATTTTTTTTTATTCAGAAAAAATTATGAATAAAAAAAAAAATTGACACACGCGTGATCGTGATCAAATCAATATTTCATAATAAGGTCCGTTTCAAGGGACATCGAATTTGACACAAATTTTAAAATTATTTCCTGACCATTAGATTTTAAAATATTCAATGGTCCATATCAATTGTAAATATGATGTCAACATATAATTTTTTGATGTGGCAAGTGACGTGGCATTGCCTAATTTTATTACAAATCAAACTAACAGAAAAGAAGAAAAATCAAAATTTAAAATCTGAAAAACAAAAGTTCATATGGAAAATAACTTGGGTGACCAGCTATGATCATGAGAGATGGACATGTGTTAAAAATAATTATAAACAAACATGTCAAATACCCAAAACCCCCCTGTTGTGTCCTTAAATTGCAGCTAAACCTTTTAAAATGGACACGTGTCTCATGTTCATTGGTTGTGGTCACCTTAAGATGACTAGCTCTTGTCACCGAAGTCGGGTTCATTCATATGATGATAAAATTCTATGCTCAAACAATTTACCTAAAAGTCCCATATTAGGGCACTACTAGGTAGTCTATCTAGTGTGTTTGATAGACAAAGGCTTCAGTGAAGGCGCCATCCACAAGAAGGTTTCGTCCTTAAATCGTTTAGTTGCTGGAGTACTGATCACCACCTTGAGAAGCCGGACGTGAGGCAATGGTGAAGTTGGAGTCTTGGACTATGGTGGCCTCCTTTAATTAGATTTGGAGCATTCAGGGAAAAGGGAGCCATACTCCATCCATCATCACAAAAGAAGAAGCGGTGCAGGATTTCACTAATCACCTTGATATATTCCAATGGCTTGCAACAATGTATTGTCAAACTATCGAGCAGTGGACATCTCAAATTAGAACCTTCAAATCGCAAACCTCAGAAGTAATAACGACCATACCTTGATGTCTTGCACACGCCTACAAGCAGCAGATCCCTTTGCCCAAACCTCAAGCAAAACAGCCATAGTCAGCACTACAACCAAATCTCGGCGTCGGCAAAGCCCAGAGGCCGGCCACAACCAAGATTGGCCACCGAACGAGTGGGGTTTGAGAGGGAGGAGGCTACCGCTCTTAGGGTTTTTAGTTTTTACTACAATGACTGCATATTTTACCACAACCCACAACTATTGATGTAAAAGTTGTAACTACTTTGCAATTTGTAGTAATTAATTCAAAAATTCTATCAAAACTCATAATTTGAAAGAGGTTCTCCACTTGATAATCAATGTTCTGTATTTGATAAAAGTTGTCTAAATATGATATTTACATCTTTGATCACTCAATTACAATAACTACATAAGTGCTGTCATAAGTCGTAATTGTAGTTCACCTTAGGCCTTGTTTGGTTCATGGAAGGGAAATCAATTATATTGTCTTTTCTATGAGGAAGGGAAAGTAACATTCATGTCAAGTTTCCTTTCCTGTGTTTGGTAAAGCATGGAAAGTATTCAGGAAAGATCATTTGATTTCCTTTCCGGTGTTTGGTTAGTGTAGGAAAGGAAAGTAAAAATATATCAATGTTCCCATGATATCCTTGCCTTCTAAAATAAAAAGAATATCATAAAAATTCAAACATACCACCAATCTACCATGGGTTTTCAAGCATGCGAAGATCTAGAACACCAATCAGGCGTGTGAAGATCGAAAACAACAATATGAATTTTGTGCAATGGAAAGTCTTATCAAGCAATCAAACCCGGTACTGTTTCTTCTGGACTTGAGAACCAAGTTATGGAGTAGTTTAGTGGTCACATCCGTTTTTAAATTATCATCATCTGCTACTACAACCCACAATCCTCTGAACTCATTAGAATTTGGTTGCTCCAACAGATTTCCTACGACATACATAGCTATCCCTAGAAAATGAAGGATTTGAAACCTAAGAACAAGCATGTCATGCTTTCTACGATATTGATTGGGTTCATCGACATCCAGATATTCTCTCCCATCATCTGCAGCAAAATTTGTCACAAATGATTCATAAGTTGCCAATGCTGAGATAACCTATTCTGTTCTTACATTGTATTCTCAAATCAATTCAAATCCATAAATAAAGCACACATGGGATAGATGGGAACAATTTTTCTTTTTGACAAAGAGAATTGCATTAAAACACCAAAGTACAAGAAGAGAACTTACGAGAAGTTTGCCAAAACAAACAATAGGAAAGGAAACTAAATAGGAGCATCAAACAGAAGCAAATGATATAAGGATAAAGTAGGTTGATTTTTCCAATCAACCGTGCACATTCCCCTACAAGCTAACCAAGCTCAAACTATATGCTGTGCCACCAGATTAGCCATCTTGCTGAGCCACAAATGGGGACATACTTAACAAGTTGAATGAATAAATAAAAGAAAAGGGGTATTCATCTGACAAAGATATAAAAGCTGTAGGGGCTAATGCTATATATTCGGAAACCTTTGAGATATGATGCATTATGCGTTTCAACAGCTTCGGATGCAAAGAGCATACTCATTTATAGAATGAAATGCTTATTACACATAATGAATAAATAACATCATCAATATGAGCATATCAGCTATTACTACTAGCTCCTATAATTTAAATAAAAATCAATATAATCTCTTGCCTAACTACACTGTGAGAGTGTGAGTTTAAGAATCAAACTTTTTCTTGATACATGATGTTTTACAAGCAAATAGGCCAAGATTTCACTTATTTGTGCCATAGAGATATGTACATGAACACTTTCCTTGTACTTAAGATATTAGCGATGAATTGAATTAATCATAAATTGGCACCTCATATGGACATATTGATCTAGTGTATGAAGGTATAAGGATAGTTGGCAATCCGTTTAGCCTGCAAAACAGTTTGAGTTTCTGTTATCTGATCAAGGACAAGTGTCACAAACATCCCTTATGGCTAAGGTAAAACATGCATCTGCATATCACTGTTTTTCACAGAGGATAGCAGCTTCGCGTGCTATCCTAGCACTGAGTATTTTGCCTGTCCAGTTTTTCAGAGAACCTGTTATATTAGATTAATAGGTCTTTGTTGATTCTCAATTTTAAATGGACAACTAAGTTTGTGGGAAATGTCTTGGCGCTCAAACCAGTCTAAGGGTTGAGATCTTTTACTATGCCAACCCGTGACCAAATGGTTTGATGCTCAAGACTCCAGCTTGGATTTCATGATACGGTATCCTATACATAGTTGGTCCCTGTATGATTCAATGACCAGTCGCTATCGGCTGTGTCAAAGTCCAATAATGGACTGAGTAAGAGGGTTTAAAACCTCTTTGCTTCCTGCTTTGAATCATTCATGTTTTAGGAAAGGTTTCCTTGTCTTATTGAGATTGATTGTGTCATCTCTTTGCTTGGTCACATCACTTTCAGTATGGGAGCCAAACACTTCTGTCCAAACCTTTCTGAAACTTATTTGAGGTCAGCTTGCATCATCTTTGATGCCTTGTCTGTCTATATATATATCTATAGCTATTGGCTTAGCTCGGTGGTTGTAGAAAACTGATGTATTGTGTTTTCTTTGTTGAGTCTAGTTTTAGCTTGCATTGTTCATGCTGCTCTAAGTCTTCTTCGTGACTGTAAACCTTAGAGCTTGAACTCAAAAAGAAACTTCTTTCATCAACTCATATCATGTTGCATACCATGAGGGATGTGTAGTGCAACCAACCCAAGAAGCGTTCAAGGTTGAATCTGCTAGTGGTTAGCAGGATTCACGAACACAGCTTCTGAAAGTGTTCCATGTTGTAAGTACTTAGAAACAAGAGAGGGAATAGGTCTAGACTAGTTCGGGACTAGGAAGGATAGCACTGTGGTAGTGTATCCCTAGAACTATTATTCTTGTAAGAGTTTACTTCAACTTAGTGGAAAGTTTTGTCTCTCAAGAGTTAGAGACACGCAGTTTTTCTCCCTGCATTCAGGGTTTCTGCGAATAAAAAATATCTCTGTGTTGTTTCTTTATTTACTGCAATTTACCTTCTGATATCTTATTTCCTGTGAATCTGAGATAGCACAAGTTATTGCTATCCTCGGATACAGAAGTGAACGAAAAAAAGGATAAAGGCCTATTCACCCCCCTCTAGGACCTTTAGTGTACCTATTGTTTGATTATCTTTTGCACACACATGTTTCTAAACATTTCAATTCTTCCAATCAACCTCGTATATCAGAAAACCCAAATTACAATTTGATCATCCAAATTTATGAAAACGGAAAAGAAGCTACTAAAACCTAGTTTCCACTTAAGATTTCCCCCACATACCCACAAACCCCAATAACCTTCATAGATTTACTTCCTTATCTATTTTCATTTGAATTTTGGTTCTACAAGGATCCAGCAGAATATGATTATCCCATATACTCAGTAATCTGGTCCTGTTCCAAATACAAAATAAATTCAAGAATCAAAAAGCACTATTCTTGTTTATACCTAGTAATTGCTTCCAAGAGTTTACATTCATCAATTATATCTCATCACATAAAGAGCGATTACAAAAACCCCTGATTTTTTCTTTCTTTCAATCAATTCCAAAATTAATATAGAACAACATCATTAGCAATTGAGGCCAAGAGAGTGCAAGAACCTGAATATCACAAAATCTTCAAATACATTGATGCGATTCCAATTAATTCTCAATTCATACACAGATAGAAGCACACGAAGTAAACCAAGAGAGAGTAAATGTATTATGAACAAGATTAGAGAGCTGGGGCCTGACCTTTGATTACTTGGGAGAGAGAAGGCTGATTGCCGAACGAAAGCTGAAGAAGAAACAAATCATATACCAACAACCAAAAAAAACATAGACAGAGGATTTATATATCATATATAACTGACTGATGAGAACATGTGAATTCTTCGTTAGTGAAGATAAACCAGTTCGTCTCTCTTGAGTCTTGATACAGACCTTCGTATCTTCGTGTCTTGGTGATGAAAGAGGCGCGAGATTGAGGGCGCGAACGATTATGTGATTGATGAAACAATCTTATCAGAACTCAAAAGAAGGGATTCGATGGGTAAAATTGGCAATAACATATTTGGGCTGGGGTAGTGTTGTCCAGAAAACTCGTAATGATGGTTGGTGTCATGGGCCCCACAGTTGGGAACTGAGAAGGGAAAACGAATCCCATAAATTTTGAGTGGAACGGATTTCCCATCTATCTTCCCGTTTGTCAAGAAAATGCTTCCTGAGTTTGTGCTTCCCAAACAAAGGAACGACTTTCCTTTCCTTTCTCCTAAAATCCATGAAACAAACATGGCCTAAGTGTAACTTATTGTTTGACAATATTTGTAACATGAATTTGGACAATGTTACCTATGTATCAAGAAAGAATATGTTGTAAACATAGAAATTTAATTATTTAAAAATGACACATGTCGATTTTTGGGTAACCTGTTAACCCATTCAATAGGTTTCCACTATATTGATTTATATAAAATAAAAAAAATAAAGATATGAGATACATCAAGGTACTGTAGAGGACCTCCATTATATTAGTGTATCTCTCTTTAATCTTGTTCTGAACCTCACATTCTCACGCAGATAAGGCAAAAACAAAAAAACAAAAAACAAAAAAAAGATTTTCACGTTAGAAAATATAAAAATTCTCATTAGGCGGAGGCATGTATATAAGAGGTTGTGAGTTCGACTCACATAAAAAACTAATCGTAGCATTTGAGTTATTTACCTGATTAAATAAAAAATAAAAAATAAAAAAAAGAGTAAGCGCGTATTTGCCTATCTGTTTTATACTTTTATCTGGTAGTTAATAATGCCAAGGCGTTGATATAATTGTTGCAGGTCCTATACCACATGAGATTGGTTATCTTCCAAATTCAGAGAAATTGAAGCTCAGTGATAATAATCTAAATGGCCATATCCCATCCTCAGTCTTCAATGTATCCACAGTGACAGGGTTAGATCTGGGCAGGAATCAGCTTTCAGGTAGCCTTCCAACAAACAAAGGCCTTGGGCTTCCAAACCTACAAGTGTTTATAGTACCAAGGAATCACCTCAGAGAAGCAATCCCCAGATCCATCTCTAATGCTTCTGAGCTCCAAACTATAGACATGGGCAGGAACTCTTTTTCTGGCTTTATTCCAAGCAGTCTATGCCTCTTGACGAACCTTGAAGTTCTCAACTTTCAAGACAATAATTTAACCGTTGATACCTCCACTCCAGAAGATAATTTTAATTTTTTCTCTTGTCTGCCAAATCTTAGAAATTTAAGGACACTAGCCATCCAAAGCAAATTAGCAATCCATTAAATACCAAGCTTTCGATTTCCTTTAGTAATTTTCTCTGCATCACTTCAATTTATGTATTTAGGAAATGGCAGCTTGAGGGGTAACATCCCCAGTGATATAGGCAACTTGAGTAGCTTGACAATGTTAGGTCTCTTTAAGAATCAATTGAGCGGGCTAATTCCAAGCTCAATGGGAAGACACATAACCTTCAAGCATTGGATATGAGTGATAACACATTGCAAGGATCCATTCCGGATAACCTTTGTAAATTAAAAAACTTGGGTTATTTAAACTTGGGTGTGAATCAACTCTGGTTCTGTACCTTCGTGCTTGGGAAACCTAACAACATCTCTAAGATATCTATCATTGGGGTCCAATTTTTTGAATTGCACAATACCGTCTACCTTGTGGAGACTTACAGATCTCTTAGAAATAAACTTGTCATCCAATGCTCTGGTTGGACCTCTATCAGATAATGTTGGTAATTTGGAAGCTGCTATATACATAGACAAGGTATGTGTCCGCGCGTTGCTGCGGGTACCGGTTATTGACTGCTTTACATGTTTTTGTTTTGATTATTAATACTAAGAAACAAAATTAATTGTAACAAAGTGAGATATTGACATACATGTCGATTTAAAAACAAATAATAGTAAAGTAGGATATAAAGATCAGTTAAAGCAATTATAACACCTTTGATTTGGTAACTGATATACGATTACACACCAAAAACTATTTTATATCAAAAAACCATTTTCCTGTAACGATTACAACGCTGTAGATTTGGCTGTTAATATACACACACACCAAAAACTATTTGACTATACAGATCACATTGGCTCCAGTTGCAAGCTAGAACATCATTTGAACAAAAGAGGGCATTTTCCACACACCATCGCCCTTGCAAAAGTTGGTAGACAAAAGCATAGTTAGATTATTACAGTGGAGCTATCATGTATGAGTTAATCCGGTTTTGCTGTGTCCTTGCTACTGCATCCTGCGTTCTTGTCAATTATGATGTAAAAGTCATTAAATATTTCAGTATTTATATTAAAGAAGAATAGATGGACACTGTAGTAAAGATTGAAACCTTTTTGTTTTTTTAGCGGACTCCAACAGTTGATTCAGAGTGCTTTCTTTTGGTGACCGTGATTTTCTCTTTGAGAAAAGTTTCTCTGATGTCTTCGGTTCTTCTATCTCTTGGTCAGCCTTTTCAGCGTCGGGGTAAACGGCTCTAACCATAAAATCTTTCCTTGTATCAAACCCAATCTTCCATATTTTGTATTTGTGCATTGTATCAAGGATGATTTTCGGGATGACGGTTTTATCTATGCTTCCTTCATCTATCAACTGGCTACAGGGTTTTCTGAAAAGTATCTCTACGGGTTTGCCGATGAGCATGGCCAAAGTTGAATTATCTTCATCTTCGAGACGAATTTGCATTTTATACGTGTAATATTAACATCCATCATAAAAATTTTACGCATGCGATATTCAAGATGAATAAGGCCATGAAATCAAGATAGAAACTTTTAGTATCAGTGGAGTTATTTAGACAAATGTATCATAGATTTAGTTAATCATAAAATTTTCTTTTGCTTACATTGGCTTTCCAGCTTGCTCTCCATGGTTTGGACATTTATTCAGTACAGAGTCGGATCCCATTTATAGCTTCACTCTACAGATTGGGCAACCAAAGTAGTACCACCCTTCGCGAGTGACGATTTTTGTAATTTTAGCTCGATAGGTGAACATGGAATCCTGTGTCAATATAGACATTTTAAAGTAACATATGACATTAGTTTTAATATTTTTAGTATACATAACAACAGGTGCACAACATTATGTTCTTTTAGAGCTTTAAAAGGAAAAATAAAAAATAAAAAATAAATTATATCCTTTTAGAAGTTGCTACCTTGTTTTCATCAGCTGTGTTTTATATGGCACAACTTGGTGAGACTCTTGATTTTTCATGATCCTAAATTTACTTATTTCATAGATAGAACTTTCCGTCATATTGCTTAAGACATCTTCAGTATCAGCTTCCATGACCACGGCATGGATGGAGTCGCCCTGTATGTGTCACAATTGATGAATATAATAAGCATATTTCATAATTATATAACATATAGACAATAATCAGAAATGATTGAACCGGTGCTTGTAAAAAATGATTGAACTATTATAATAATTACATATTGGTCGACTAACACACATCCCAAGCCATCGTATCGTTGGACAAGCCTGAGAACTTTTCCTCTCCACATTCGAGATACACGAACCTTCATTTTTATGCCACCTGTTCCAGGAACGATGTCACGAATTCGGGAAGTCAACATGGTGCAAAAGCAGATCTGTTTTGAAAAAAGAAAAAACTCTTAGTGATCAATGGCAGCGATAATGTTAAATATTAAACATAAAATTGTAATTAGACTTGAAGAGGCATTTTATGGTTGCTAGGTTGCATAGAAAAGATGATTTGTACCCTTGAAAGCAAGTTAGGATATGGTTGAGTCAATATGGCTATCAAACACAATTGAATTGTTTTCTTATTTGAGGATGTATAAAGATATCACCCACTGCTAAAAAAATCACAACAGAACTGTGGTACTATACTCAATATTTGAATGTACTAGTAACTTTACACGCAGCCCATCGCATTTCATTTCATTGTTAACCTTTAATCTACTAAAAACTACTAATCCCTTCCGGCTGCAGCAATATAGCATATGTAGCAGGATATTTAAAAATTGGAATATTAGTACTTATAAAACACTAAGACAATAAGAAAGGGGAACTCAAATTTCTCATATAACCTACCCACATTCATGTTAGTAATCTGTTTTCTTTCAAGGTCAGTGAGCTTCACAGTAAATCCATTGAAACTCATTTTGTACCTTCTTGTCAACCTATTTGCAGCCTAGCCATTCCTGACAACTGTTTCTAGTATCCAAAGGTGAGTACAACTTATGATCTGGAAGTGAGCCGAGGTACACTATATGTAGTTATGTACCTTTCTTTTTTCTCATGTCCCCTTTATAAAATATAAAACCTTTTACATGGATTATGCTTCTGAGCATGAAACAATGGCCAATAAAGACTCTTTGGTTTTCTTATACTTATACTTAACATGATGTTTTAAGCTTAACACGCAAGATGAAGGAAAGAAGACGCAACCACAAACCAAAAAAAAAAAAACAAAGAGTAACTAAAAACAAACACGTGAGATGTATTAGCATTGCCACTACGCTCACTAATGAATTCCCAAAATGCAAAATTGTAAATTGAAATAACAGAAACAGCTCAGGGTTTCAGAAAACCTAGCAACGAAATGCAACAATTCATAAGGCACTATGACCATGCTAATACATAAAAATATACACAATTAAGAAGGAGACGCACACACATAAGTAGCTAGTATATTAGAACGAACACCAATGGATTAGAACTAACAACATAAAAGACCACGCAATGTATTTGCTATCATGTAACCAACCTGCAAAGTCAAAAAAAAAAACTAAACAACAACCGATATACATTTGCAGGAACATAAATTATAAGGCCATAAAGCATGAGCTGATGTCAGATTCTAGAAAAGCATCATTGTCTTTGCTATGTACCACGATTCTTTAATCTCCTACAAACTACTAATCCCTTCCAACTGCAGTAGTATAGCATATGTAGCAGGATATTTAAAAATTACAACATCAGTTCTTATAAAACGCAAAGACAATTGTAAAAGTAGGAAAAATAATGGGGAAAAAAATCGAAACAGAGGAAACAAAAAGCGGGATAACACAACCTCCACCGCCGAAGCAAACAATATGCAGATCAATGAAGAAAAGCAATTTTGAACCCCTTTGCAACAACCCAAATGAAAATAAGCAAGGAAGGGAAACTCAAATTTCCCACATAACTGTGTAGTCTTGATCGTCCATGCAAGCACAGAGAAACAAATAGCCGTTGAATTTAACTGGAATAGTTTGTAGACATACCTGTTTAAGCTTGTAGATTGGTTCACGACAGTTAAACTTGAGAAGTAGAAAACAGATGTGCAGCTTTCAGAGGAAAATCTGAGACGGTTTCTACACCGTTCTGTTTTTGTAGTTATATAGGTATAGGGCTCACTTGGAATTGACAATTACAACCTTGTTTATCTTTTCCTTCCTTTCTTTTTAAGTTTTCTGAAAGTCGATTTTTTACTTCTTAATGTCGGCCTGCCATTTTTTTTTCATTGTTTTGCTGAAGATAGAAGGAATAATTGGTGGAAGTGTTGGTAGATGATAAGTGTTAAAGTTGGTCTCAAATTCTGCAAAACATTTTTGTATTTAATTTTTTTAGTATTTCTTTCCGGCATTTTTTGTTAATTTTTTTTTTTTTCAAATTCCTTTTCTTAATGTTACTCTTGAGAGAGCTATATATAATTGTTTATGAGTGAAAACTGGTTGCGACATGTATAAACTAACTTGTTTCAATGATTGGTTTTGACTTCTGTTTATTGTCATTCCATAACACAGTCTTATTGGAAATCGACGTTTTTTTTTTTAAATAAAAAGCCATCTGTGTTTTGATGCAGACAGTACAATTCACGCTGAATAAAAAAATTTATACACATGTGTTCCAGTCAAAATTCGTGCCTCAATGACATTGACATATAGATTTGCAATCATCAACTGGGTTCCATACATGTATGGACATTTTACACAATATTAGTCGGGATGCGATTGTAAATTTTTTAACACATCTTTATACACAATATTTTTTGTATACGTATTTGGTATTTTTTCGTTTAAAATCACAATTTTAATTCCTTCTCTTGAGGTTACTCTAGATAAAGCAACATACAATTGTCCATGACTAAAAACAGGCTGAGGCAAATATAAACCAACTTGTTTTAATGACTGGCCCTGGCTTTTATTTATTGTCATTCCATAACATGCTTTAATCGGAAATTGCCTCCTCCTCAATTTAAATGGCCATTTCTGGTTCTTGGCAAAAAAAACTTTCTCATTCACATGAGTTCCAGTTAACACCCTAGCTTCAATAATCTTGTCAAATAAATTTGTGATAATCAGTCTTGTCCCATTGCACAAACCATTTGTTTGGTTTAAATTTCTAGGTAGCATAACAAGCATTCCTTTTTTCAAAACTAATTCATGTGATGGCAGTCCGCTGATTTCAATACTATTCAACAATTCTAGTGGATATGATACGCTTAAATTGTCGGCATTATCATTTTTCAAGCATATAGAATCACAACTTAAGTAGGTTACTGTATGACCAGACAGTAAATCTATTGCATAATTATTTATGTCAGTCACATCAACATTTTTAGGTGTAATAATTGCACGCTCTCTAATATAATCGAAACAGTTGTAGTTTTTGGGAAAATCTGGGTATGTAGCATGAAATATAGAACGAATTGGATCACTTGTGTTATCAATTAACATATCAGATGGTATTTCTATCCAGCTTGAATCTCTATCACAATCATCATTTATGCCACATATATTTCCATCACCAACATTTAACAACCATTCTGCAAACTCTGATATTTGTTGTTTTTCTTCCTCACTTATTTCCTTCTTTCGCAGTCTCATATTCTATGTCAGGTAAAAGATTTTAAATAATGGCCACAACAAAGAACTATTTAATGATGCATCAATTACCGTAGACTTTTTTCCATCAGTTACAACTGGTAATATTTGCCTAAAATCTCCACCAAGTACAATAGGCATACCACCAAATGGTGGGACGGTTCCCGGTGTAAAACGATACGATAATATGTCCCTAAGTGAAGTGTCTAAAGATTCAAGACAACACTTATTAGTCATCGGTGCTTCATCCCAAATAATTAAATCCGTTTTTTCAACTAGTTTAGCAAGATGTGTTCCCTTTGTGATTGAAGAGACCTTACCATCAGTAAGGTCAATTGGTATCTTGAATCTGGAATGAGCAGTTCTCCCGTTTGGTAATAACAATGATGCAATTCCAGAGGAAGCGACTGCTAACACAATCTTCCCTTCCGATCATAGCTTACTAATAATGGTGTGCCATAAAAATGTTTTTCCTGTGCCTCCATGACCATAAACAAAAAAAAGGCCTTTACCTTTGTTATTAACAACATTAATCACATTCTCATATAATCTTTTTTGGCCATCATTTAACTCTGCCACTAAAGATAGGTACTCTTTTTGTAAAGCAACACAATCATAATTTAATTCCTCTTTCAATTGCCTGTTTTTCAACTGAAGCATTTTTTCCTTATCTGGCAATGGTAAATGGCACTTCGTTAACGATGAATTAGCATTACCAAGAAGTTGCTCTAACTCAAACAATAAAGAATTTCGTAACTCTGGTTCAGATATATTTAGGTGTGGCATCATAAAATCAGAACGGACATTGTATAGAATATCATCACACATATGACGCTAATGTGTTTCAAAAAGTTGACACGGATTTGAAACATCACAGTACAACAAAATTGTAACAAATAGATGGCGCAATTGATATGACGTTGCTGTTAGTACAGCCTCAGTTATAGCATCACTCCATTCTTTATCATCACTTAGTAAGCCGAGTGCATGGCATGCTTCTTGATACGTAGAATACACAACACCACATATTGTCCGAATAGATTTAAAATTTGTACAGCCTTTACGTGTGTTCAACAGTAAATGTAAGTAATATAACTCACTGCTTGTCGGACTTATATTTGGCAACCTACCTATTGCATAGCCTCGTTGTCGTGGTATCCAAGTTTTTATACCATTATTCCACACAAAAGCAGAAGGAAACTCTGCAAATGTCAACCTATTTGCTATATTCTTTGTCTCCGCGTTTGCATTTGCATGAAACCATGATGTGAGCATAGTATCGTCTGATCCTTGTCTTGCAATGACTGAGGTTAACGGTTGATTTTGACAAAAAACAATGGTTTGTTGTCCTGGTAAATGTATCTTCAACAATTCAACAGGTGGGTGTCGATAATGAATTGGATATTCAAGCAATCTCCATGCAGCTTCAGGTGGAGATATATATCTGCAGTTTAAATACGTTGCAATTTCATCATTTAAACCAGATTGAAAACCAACTCTTGCTCTGTTAGGACCTTTGCTTATATACTTGAACAGATATTTTATCAACGTTGACTGAGAACATGATTCAACATTTATATGCGCATTATATCTTAACAAAAGTTCAGCATTGTAAGGAACAACAAAGCGGTTGTCTACTGTCACATTATTTTTCATGACAAATTTAGAGTCATCATCATGGCGCATATATATGGGAAATGCATTAGCTGCAAACAATGTATTTTCCATGTATTCTTTTGGAAATGATTTCTTGCATTTATTTTCTTTCATACATGGAGCTTTAGGATTCAGCACACCACATGGACCATGGATCATAAATTGATTCACAACATCATATAAAGTTGGATTGACCTTCTTATCAGGTAGTTCGGCAGAGATTATCGAATCCATATCAGCAGCCGAATAACACTTGTTATTCTCGGCCAACCAAAATAACATGTGAGAGTGAGGTAATCCCCGTTTTTGGAACTCAATTGTCGCAACATCTGCATATTACATTGTATACCAATGAGATTAATAAAAACATCAAAATTAAATATCATAATGTTTTAAACAGGAAAAAGGGAAAGGAGGGACACTGTAAACAAAGGTACTTACTTGCAATAGCCTTCCCAAATGGTTTGCCAGATTTAATGTAACTAATAAGATCATCATGTTTCATCTTAAAAATTCTTGCAACAATATCTGGGCGGTCCTCAGATTTGCTACCATGTTTGTTCAACAATGCTCTTTCAATTTTAGGCCATTTTGGATTGCAAGTAAGTGTTATAAACAAATCAGGAGGGTCATACTTCCGACATAAAGCCATAGCATCATGGTAATGTTTATTCATATACCGCGGACTTCCCGTATGAGTGCTTGGTAAAATAATTCTTTTGCCTACATTTTCACCATCATGTCCTCTTATTGAAGCATCACATATGCCCTCATAAGTCTCGCTCCTAATATCGGGCTGATTTTTTTTGATATAAAACAAACGGTTTTCTTCAACATTTGCATAGGCATCAACCAAAAACTGTTGAAAAAGTCGACCTCCTTTCAGCAAAGTGGAGGATTCATTTGCACGCTCATGTATTTGATATGACATAAAATAACACATGGACATCCTTTCTCGCTTGTGATTCTCATTATCTTTGCGTGCACATAATTTCAAACCAACATGATATCCATCCTCCCCATAAGGGAAGAGTAATGGGTATTGAAATGACATGAATTTCAGATGTAATCTTGATACTCGCTGCAAACCATTTTCAAATGTATCGACAACTACATCCCTATCAGCTTCATACAACCCAATGTCACCAACAATCAAGCCAGCAACTTCACTACTACTTGGCACATCGTATTCCCTATCTCCTATTCTTTCATTGTCAAGAATTGTCAAGTTTAAGCAACGCAGAGATCTTTCATTATACTTTTTTCGAACAGAACGAAAATACTGAACCAATTCATTGTTTTCATCAAGCATATCAATCAATCTAGTAACAATTTCCGAGTCCAAACCGTCAACAGCTTTTTGTCGATTTGCAACTTCATTCTCCGTATCATAAATGTATAATTGTGCAAACTTAGGGCACTCACCTTCTAGAGGAATAAGTGAACCCATAAGATGGTATACCTGTCCACTAATTTTAAAAACATAAGGACCATGACCATCAGTCACCGTCTTGTCTACATTAGCTCCCATTGAAGTAAATGCAAACAGTGTTATAACTCCGAATATTGTTTCTAAACTCCACACTCTTTTGACCATTAATGGAATCAAGCAAGTATTCTAAAAAAATTGGAGCAGGTCTAACAGGTGGGAGTCTAATCCGACCTTCCTGGCAGCAGCCTGTATAGACCGGACTTCCATTCCTTGGAATAAATTTGGACTCTTGCAACCAAAATAAGGCATGACAATCAACACAAACGTTTGTCATATCTCTGACATCTACATATGCAGACGATATATCTAGAAACAAAACAACACACCATCTTAAACAAAAATCATACAAATTCAATCCAAATGACCGCATAAATAAACAATGCACCGTAAACACAAACCTTTTGTTTTTCTACTTCTCTGATAAAACGCCTGCCCAATATTAAATTGTCCAACACTCAGAGCATCGATTCCTCTTGCAGACGAAGACTCAGCATAGTCATTTGATGCATTGGCACCATCCGGTCCTCTGCTAACAGAAGCATTCATGGAGGGACCATTGCACCCAAGTTGATCAGACGATGCAGCTGACAAATTTTCCTCCCGAATTCTTTTCTTTCGAGTCATCTAACTTTCCGACACCACAAAATAATAGAACAATAAGTATTCAAGCAATACACAAAATATAAAATACAACAAACATGTCTGATAACGTGACAACACACCATCAAAATATTTATCTTTGCTTTTGTAATATAACCTTAAGTTTTCTCTTAACTTGCAGTGCCAACAAATATTAACATGAATAACAAAGCATCAAGAAAATAATAACAGTTCTAAAAATTAACAGCAAGAATACAGAACAGTGACAATTGGATTAACAGATACCCAAAAAGTATTAAAAAAAAAAAGAATAAACAAAGAGCTTATAAATTCAACGCAATCTGAATTGAAATGACAATATCATCAAACAATCTCAAATCAATGAGTCCAATAATATCACACATCACCACTTGTATGAATAACAATCTGAACTAACATTAACAACATCATGTTAAAACATGCATTCTTTTACCAAATTATATTTTAAGCGATGCTATTGTAACTACTGAAACAACTCAAATGCCTGAAAAGAAATAACCCAAAAAACGTAGCTAATTTCAAAAATTAAAATTGAAATACATGATAGATTTCAAAATCCTATAAACATTAAAATCTTAAAACAGACACACAAATAACCAAATAGACAAGCACATCAAATAACAATAATAAAAAAAACAGGTACCCAAACACCTTGTTTTCAACGTAGTAAACTTCAATCCTATACAATCAATAACTATGCAATACCAAAATACTAATACATTGGCAGCATTCAATATAAACCAAATCATTAACATGCAAGTAAAATATAGATAAGTAAATATCTAACCCAGTTTTTGGTCGACACCCTTTGGTTCCTTATTATTGATTCCTCAAACACTAATTTGATTCTTCTCCTTCAAATATTTCTAATATAGTAGTGTGAAATATAGTCTAAGAACTGGAGCTACGCATACAATTTCAATGCCAAAATCTGGAATCTATCAAAAAACCTTCACAAAATAGCCACAACCAATCTGATACATAACCAACATGCAAGACAAATCAAAATTAGAAAAGCGATCTCCAACTTCCCATTAGAAACCACAACAGAGCATAAAACAGGTAAAAAGAAAAGTCTATGTACAAATCTGACAATCACATTAACCATGTATAGCATCATATATTGAAACTACTACCAATTATATGTTTGTGCATCAATATCATGGTATTATATATAATAAATGAACAAATAAAGCTATTGCAAAGTTATAAACCAACTCTTCAATCCTAGGCTTAATCCATCCCAATACAGCTGTCTGATATGTAAATTCAAACAAAATATTAAACATTCCATCCGTCAAAACTGAATTTGAGTTGAAATTACTGCTATGAAACTAATAAATGTCACATAGAACTCCTAGGTTTCAAGATCATATTGTCGATTTGCCGTCAAAAAAAAAAGAAAAGGAAAATGGAATGGAGTTGAGAGAGAGAGCTACCTTTTTCAGAGTTGATATACCAAGAATACAATCAGCTTAATTGTAAATCTTGATCAGAACGGTCAAAAAGAGTTTCCACCAGCAGAAAGAAAGCAAACTGAAATTAAAATTGAGGAGTAAACCCATAAAACACAAACCCAGTGCTTAATTTGTGTAATGCATAAGTGGACTTATACAACCAAACTTGTTTTATGGATTAAATTTGTATGCCAGTCGACAAACCCAGCATACAAAAACCAATTCCCAAATCAAAATCTGAAAACTTTCATTGTTACTTGAATATGAAAATCAAGAATCGAAGAAGAACAAAGAAGCCCAAATATCTGAGTTCCAAATCATACCGTAATCCTTGCTGCGGTCTTTGATTTCACCTTGAACTGCAAGCGGAATATAAAATCAACAATGAAAAACACAAATGGAAAACGAACGAAGCAAAAGGAAGAAGCTCAAATACCTCAACCCGAAATCGTCCCGAAATCCTTTATTTGGAGCACTTCTCATAGCAGTCGGCGGTGCACATGTTTTTGAGGAAGTGAGGCTCAAGGAAGGAGCCAAAGTCTAGATGTGCTCCGTTCCGTCAGCAAGCTTTCCAGCTGCAATGGTGTGATCTTACTAGAAGTACCTAACAACATTCGCAAAATCGAACCACCAAACCAACTCTAAGTTCATTACATCCTAGAGAAAGCCAAACTTACTGTTCATATAAACGAAAAAGAACATCTTGATTACCTAATTTCTTAAAGGTCGGCTGTTGTGTGAATATATAAATCACTGCAGTAAACAAAACCACATCCATTGTCGCATTCAGAATCAAACACATAACAATGCCGAAAAACAGAAAGAACAATTTGGTAAGAAACCTACCTGCAAATATCACTGCGTACTAGAGAGTCAAGTGGTAATCCATTATCAAAGTAAGTGCAAGAAGAAAAATCTGAACACAATCACATGAATCTCATATTAGAAATAGTCATTATCAGTTGCACACTAATTATAAACGACTGATAGCTCTCAAGCAAGTTAACAACCCAAGATTGTCCACAGGAGTAACCCACTTCATGTCAATAAAGTAAAATTTATCCAAACCTAGTAGATTTCAATTGACTTTGTCTATAATGATAACTTGCTCACCATATAAGAAAATGATACACGGTTCACATAATCTTGAGGAACAAAAACTCAGGTCCTGTAACCCTCATTTCACTTTAAACCCTAGAATGAAATATCTTTCTTTGAAGTCTATGATTGTTCACAGGAGGTGAGCCACTTCATGTCTATAAAATAAAACTTATCCATACCTAGCAGATTTCAATTAACTTTGTTTATCATGAAACCCAACCAAATCAAATGAAATCAAATTCAAAAAATGAGCTCGGAATTTAGAAGTGTATAGAGAGAGACCTTGATGGCAGCAAAGACGCCCAAGGCCAAAGCGGCTTGGATTTCTCGGAGAAAGAGACGGGAGGTGATACGGGGAGAGAGGATTTGAGCAGCGGAAGTGCGGAACCCAGCATACCAAAACCAATTCTCAAATTAAAATCTGCAAACTTTCATTGTTACTTGAATATGAAAATCAAGAATCGAAGAAGAACAAAGAAGCCCAAATATCTGAGTTCCAAATCGTACCGTAATCCTTGCCGCGGTCTTTGATTTCACCTTGAACTGCAAGCGGAATATGAAATCAACAATGAAAAACACAAATGGAAACTGAACGAAGCAGAAGGAAGAAGCTCAAACTCCTCAGCCCGAAATCGTCCCGAAATCCTTTATCTGGAGCACTTTTCATAGCAGTCGTGAAAATATCAAAAAAGCAGGAGGCCACGCAGCAACAACAATAATGACAGTTTTGGAATTACTGATAAATATAGGGCAAAAACGAAATTCGCGAAACCATAGGGAAAGAACTCAATTCGTGATAGATATGAACAGTAGTTTTTTCCTTATCGTTTTATTATATATAATGTATCATACAACAGATTATCTGGCAGTATACCAAGTACGGTTGGGAGTTTAGCGAACTTGGTCAATCTTTCCTTAGCACATAACAATCTAGAAGGTCCTATTCCTAGTTCCTTTGCAACTTGTTTAAGCTTAGAACGATTGGATTTATCTGATAACAGTCTCTCTGGAGAGATTCTGAAGTCTATAGAAGAACTCTCATATCTTAAGTATCTGAATTTATCTTTCAACAAACTACAAGGAGAGATTCCAACAGGTGGTCCATTCGGAAACTTCTCTACTGAATCATTTGTTTTAAACCGTGAACTCTGTGGTGCATCCCAATTTCAAGTTCCACCATGCAAAAGAAAAACCAGTACATCCATCCTGAAATATGTTATTCCAGGGATATTATCAGCGATGCTTCTAGGGACCTCTATAATTTGGATGTTCATAGTACGCAGCAAAAAGAATGCGAAAGTTGCACTACATGCCATCTTGACGCCTCAAGTTTCATGGAGAAGAGTTTCATATCTAGAGATACTAAGTGCGACAGATGGATTCAGTGAAAGAAACTTACTTGGTACTGGAGGTTTTGGCTCAGTATATAAAGGAACATTGTTAGGTGGGATAGACGTCGCGATAAAGGTTTTCAAGTTGGAGGTGGAAGGGGCAGCTACAAGTTTTGAGGTTGAATGTGAAATGCTAAGTAATGTTCGTCACCGAAATCTTGTCACAGTCATCAGTTGCTGCAGCCAATTGATTTCAAAGGTCTTGTGTTGGATTACATGCCTAATGGGAGCCTTGAAAAGTGGTTGTATTCTCAGAATTCTTGTTTGAACATAATGCAGAGGTTGGATATAATGATAGATATTGCATCGGCATTGGAGTACCTCCATCATGGTTATGAAGTTCCTATTGTGCATTGTGATTTGAAGCCAAGCAACATCTTACTAGATGATGATATGGTTGCACATGTTGCTGACTTTGGTATTGCGAAACTTTTGGCTGGAGGAAATTCTATGACTCAGACCATGACCCTAGCCACAATTGGGTATATGGCACCAGGTGTTGTTACTGTTAGTACTTTATCTCTCAATTATCTGAATTATGAAAGCGTACTGTTTTGTAATCAATTTTATAAATGCAGAGTATGGAATGGAAGGAATAGTGACGAGAAGATGGGGCTGTGTATAGTTTTGGTATTGTACTGATGGAAACATTCACAAGAAGGAAGCCAACCGATGAGATGTTCTTTGGGGAAATGAGACTTAATCAGTGGGTTGCAAATTCCCTAGTTTCAGATGCGTTAGTTGAAGTTGTAGATGCAACTTTACTTGGAACCGAGGAGGATCATGAATTCGTGAGCAAAAAGGAGTGCTTATCATCTATTATGAGATTAGCTGTTACTTGTGCTGCAGAGTCACCAGAACAGAGGATAAACATGCAAGAGGCTGTAGCCAAGCTTAAAAATATCAAGATCAATTTTTTGAAGGACTCGCCTGCAAGAGGTGTGGTGTTGAACCGTCATGTTCCGTAGCCATTTGGTTAATTTGTCTATATATCTTGGTGTGGTGTTATAATTTAATTTGTGTGTAATTTATGAAACTATATTATTATAGCATGGTTCTTGAAAGCTAATTAAGAAAAGCAAAGAGATTGAGAGAAAGAGCTTGTATTAGTGATTACATGCGGAGAGTTGGAGTCGATAGGGTTTTTACTTTTTAGAATATATATAAGACGATTTGGTTATGTGTGGTGAGGTGGAGACTAATTAAAATGGCATCCAATAAGAAAACAACAACACATTAAAATTATTATATATATATATAAATAAAATTCGGTTGAAACGGTTTATATCGGGCGGTTTGAGAGACTGAACATAGCCGTATTTCGCTATTCTGATCACATCTTATTTCACGAGATTTTTGAAAATTTTGTTTCCTCTTTATAGTTGGTTTCACAAAGTTGTACACTTGTATATAACCTACTAAACAAGTTATACCACATTAGTAGACACGTTGTGATTCCGATGACTAAAATTCACAAAATGAAAATTTCATCGTCTGATATGATCATTATAGTAAAACATGGCTATGATATAAAATTCAACTCGATTCGGCAACGTTCCGGACTCGATAAAAGCGGTCAACCCTAATTTATCGTCACTTATCATACGGAAACGCTCATACATACCTCTCCGTGACCTATTTTGGTCGATACTTCCACACGTTAAACTCTCACATAGATTAGACGTAACCACACATGTAAAAATTTAGAGACGTCTACCTCCCGAAGATATGGCTCCCCATAAGGAAGATTAAGCGTAACAAAGGTTAACCGCTTTTATCAGGAAACAGACGTTACTTGAAATACGTGATTTTTCAACCATAATCGTATTTCACTATTCCGATCACATCTTATTTCACAATATTTTTGAAAATTTTGTTTCATGTGTGTGTAGTTGGTTCACAAAGTTGTATACTTGCATATAACCTACTATACAAGTTATACCATATTCGTAGGCACGTGATTCCGATGACAAAAATTCACAAAATGAAAATTCTACCGTCTGATATGATCGATATAGTGAAACATAACTATGGTATAAAATTCAGCAACGTTCGGGGATCGATTGAAGCGGTCAACCCTAATCTATCGTCACTTATACATAAACGCTCTTACCTACCTCTTTGTGACCTATTTTGGTCGATTCTTCCACACATTAAACTCTCACATAGGTGAGATTTAACCACATGTGTAAAATTTGGAGATGTTTACCTCCCAAAGATAGGGCTCCCCATAGGGAAAATTAAACGTAAAAAAGGTTGACCGCTTTTATCAGCACTCATACGTTACCCGAAATACGTGTTTTCAACCATAGCCGTATTTCGTTATTCCGATCACATCTTATTTCACGAGATTTTTGAAAATTTTGCTTCTTCTCTATAGTTGGTTCACAAAGTTGTACACTTGCATATAACATATTAAACAAATTATATCACATTAGTAGGCACGTTGTGATTCCGATGACTAAAATTCACAAATTGAAAATTTCACCGTCTGATATGATCATTATAGTAAAACATGGCTATGGTATAAAATTCAACTCGATTCGACAATATTCCGGGCTCGATCGAAGCGGTCAACCATAATCTATCGTCACTTATCACACAGAAACGCTCTTACCTACCTCTCCGTGACCTATTTTGGTCGATTTTTCCACACGTTAAACTCTCAGATAGATGATACGTAACCACACATGTAAAAATTTGGAGACGTTTACCTCCTAAAAATAGGTCTCCTCATAGGGAAGATTAAGCGTAAAAAAGGTTGACCGATTTTATCGGCACCCATACATTACCCGAAATATGTGATTTTTCAACCATAGTCATATTTCATTATTCCGATCACATCTTATTTTACGAGATTTCTGAAAATTTTGCTTCTTATCTATAATTGGTTCACAAAGTTGTACACTTGCATATAACCTGTTAAACAAGTTATACCACATTAGTGGGCACGTTGTGATTCCGATGGTTACATTTCACAAAATAAAAATCTGATCATCTGATATAATCATTATAGTACGGGTAGGATAGAAAATTCAAATTTATTCAGTATCGTTCGGGGCTCGATCAAAGCGGTCAACACTAATTCAATGTCTCTTACCACACCAAAACGCTCTTACCTACCAATATATGACCTAATTTGGTTAATTCTTCCACAAACAAAACTCTCACATAATAGACATGTAACCACCCATATAAAAATTTGAGGACGTTCACCTCCCGACAATAGAGCTCCCCATAGGGAAGCATAAGCGTAAATAGGGTTGACCGCTTCTATCGAGGACCAAATGTCACCAGAAATATGTAATTTTTCAACCATATCTGTATTTCACCATAACAGTCACATCTTATTTCATAAGATTTTTAAAAATTTTGCTTCCTCTGTATAGTTCGTTCACAAAGATACACTTGTGTATAACCTAGTAAAGTTATACGCAAGTGTACAACTTTGTGAACCAACTCTATAGAGGAAGCAAAATTTTCAAAAATCTCGTAAAACAAGATGTGACCGTTATGGTGAAATACGGTTATGGTTGAAAAATTACATATTTCTGGTGACATTTGGTCCCCAATAGAAGCGGTCAACCCTATTTACGCTTATGCTTCTCTATGGGGAGATCTATTATCGGGAGGTGAACGTCCTCAAATTTTTACATGAGTTGTTACATCTCGTCTATGTGAGAATGTTTACGTCCAAATTAATATTTTACTGGACAGTAAATGTCTAAGTGAATATTAATTAAATTCATAGTCCACGTCACACCGGCGAGCCCAAAATAATTGGATTCACAAGTGATGGCCTGCCAGCGAGATCATGCGAGCTGGATAGCAGAGTTCGAACATATCAAAACAGTGACTTGAGTTGCATACGAGCTGGAGCATGAGTAGATGTGCTACACGAGGTGATATTTTGGTCCAAGACTCGCAATAAGTTTTTGATAACATTTGGGCCAATACCTGTGGCCCTTTTAATATAAAGTCTTTTAAGTCTCGCGAGCTTCAGGGGCGCGCGAGATGGAAACAAGCTTCAGGAGCTCGCGGGATGGTTTGAGTTCGCGGCCCGCGCGAGATAGGTTTCCACAAGGACTGTGACACCTTGCGGGATAAGGACTTTCCTAATTTGAATTCGCATAGGACTCTACAGTTGGGCAGTGCGGAGGCCGTGAACCACGCGGCTGGACACGTGTCATGCAGATGATTAGTATAAACGAATGAAGCAGTGTTCTTATGGTATTCAGTTTCAGAGTCCGAATTGGACTATGAATATCTTTCTTCGGGCCGAAGGCAAGCTACTATATAAAGGGGCTCGAAGACTTACAGAAGACTCTCTCTCAAAAAATACAACAACACAATACAAAACAAACTTTCAACCTAGTTGAACCCCTTCTAGCTTCTCGAAAAACCTAACCCTAAGTGCGCCGCCGCCTAGGTTTCCCAAAGCCCTTTTCGGACTCTACTCTGATCACCTCTGATCTCTCTTTGGTTGCTCTGCTCGCGACACCGTGAGTATCGAATCGCCTTGTGCTTGTAAATTCCTCGTCTGCGAGGTGGCACGCCCCGCATTCCCAAGAAGCATCGACTGCTACCATCTCTCTGCCCCCTGCTGAGGATTGTGGCCAAAACATTGGCACGTCCAGTGGGACCGGGAGAACAAGCGATTCACCATAGGGAAACCTGGAGAATCACCATACAGGAGACCTCAGATTTCTTGTCTCAAGCACAGATCACCACGGTACAAGCCCCATAACAGCGCGGCTTGCCGATCTCTCACCACGGAACAGGTTCTTGGGATCGAAGATTAGAAACAAAGATGCGATAATGGATTGGCAAGAAAAATTAGCGGCCATCAATGAAAGATTAGATGTCATCCATAGAAAACATCTCGAACGAATAGCTGTCATCCAAAGAAAATGTGCCGAGCAAATAGCTGCCCTCCTCGAGCAATTCGCTGAGGAAAAGGCTGCTAGAGAGGCTGCTAAGGAAAAGGAAAAAGCCGAAAGGAAGGCCTTTCTAGAGGAGTCTCGTCAGCGGTGGGATGCCTTGGAAAAGGCTTTACAATGCCTAAATGTAAGGCCTACAATTGACGAACACGTCCTTGCCAAAAAGATTGAACTGCCTAGCAGCCAATCTACTAGTGAAGCTATTGGGCGTCTTAGTGAAGGAATAGGTGAAAGCCTACTTTGTCAGTTAGCTTCTGGATGTTTCCTCAAGTATGGCCAAAACAATGGCCAACTTAATTATCAACCAACATATGTTCTTGCAAAGCCATTACGTGGCTTCATTATCCAATACCATTGGAGTTTTTATATGCAAGTTCATAAGTCGGGATGTGAGTTTGGTTTATGTGTGAAATACGTACATATCCCATGCATGCCTATGGTTGCAAGGAAGGTCGAGCTACCGACCTTTGATAATTTTGCATGTGATTTTGACACGGAGCCACTTTATGATGAATATGATGAAGACTATATGTTGGTGTGTCTCTCTCATAATCATATTCCACAAGAGTTCAATTCCAGTGAAGCTCTTGATATGGTCTCCTTCCATGACCAATGTGTGGCTATTCCTGATAAGATCATGCATTATGACATGATAGTTGGCAACAAGGCTGATTTCGACAGCATACGGTACGCGAGAATGCAGTCAAAGATCATGTTTGGTCAAAAGACAAGGATGCGTGGGGGCCAACACGACGTACCCTACGAACTACCTTGCTCAAATTTTCAAGTTGTTGACGCGAAGCAGCCCTGCTCAACATTTGGAGATTCTCGACGACAAGAGTCTCATGTCAGAAACATAACAACGTCGAGACTTGGAGTGAAGCATTGGTGGCCTCCCCCGTGGCCTTACGAAGGGTAACTAACCATGCTATACTTTCTTTTCCTTTACTCTTAGCTTTACTTCAGTTTTTACTTCTGTTTGCTTTCATTTTTCTTTCTTTCTAGCATTGAAAAAAGAAAATACAAAAACATCAAATAGCAGAAAATACAAAAAGAGATCCCTAGTTTTGCTGAAATGCAAGACAACGTTTTTGCCTACAAAAGGCTTGAACTTTACTTGAGGCCTATCTTTGATTCCGCATGTGATTTTGACACAGAGCCAATTTATGATGAATATGATGAAGACTATATGTTGGTGCGTCTGTCTCATAATCATATTCTACAAGAGTTCAATCCCAGTAAAGCTCTTGATATGGTGAAAAGAGACCAGCAAGTGGTTCTCTTCCATGACCAATGCGTGACCATTCTCGATAAGACCATGCATTATGACATGATAGTCGGTGTCAAGGCAGATCTTTACATTATATTATCCGCAAGTACGCAGTTGAAGATCATGCTTTGCCAATTGACAAAGATGCTTGGGGGGCAACATGGCAGTCCCTACGAACTGCCTTACTCAAATTTTCAAGTTGTTGATGCGAAGCAGTTCTGCTCAACACTTGGGAATTCTCAACAGCAAGAGTCTCACGTCAGAAACATGACGACATCGAGGCTTGGAGTGAAGCATTGGTGGCCTCCCCCGTGGCCTTACGAAGGGTAACTAACCATGTTATACTCTCCTTTCCTTTACTCTTAGCTTTACTTCAGTTTTTACTTCTGTTTGCTTTCATTTTTCTTTCTTTCTCGCATTGAAAAAAGAAAATACAAAAACAACAAATAGCAGAAAATACAAAAAGAGATCTTTAGTTTTGCTGAAATGCAAGACAACGTTTTTGCCTACAAAAGGCTTGAACTTTACTTGAGGCCTATCCTTGAGGCCTGGAGACAACACAGCAGGCATTCCATATGCCTTGAATTGCTGCCAGCGAAGTCAAGTCAGAGAAGAAATTCTAATAGTTGCTGCAAGTTGCAACAGCCACTACTAGATAGTCCACTTCGCCAATTAAACTGGAATGATCCAGGAAGAACCAGCAGGCGAGCCTTATATCAACAGAAAGCCCTGGATGTCTATTTTCTAGAGGATTTTATGGTTCGTCATTCCGACATTTCTGGAGAGAGTTATGGCAGTTCAAATGCAGACAAGTCAGGATACGCGCGAATTTGCAATGTGCTTTTTCAATGTGTTTTCATGACCTTGCAGCATGCTTTCCTTTACTAGGGGCATCCATACAAGTTTTGTGCACCTTTATTCATACACCGAGATCTACTCAAGGCTGGTCCACGACCTTTTTCGATGTCTGCCAACCTCAATGATTCACGGTACTACAACTCCTTCACTGGGGGGCATATACTAAAGTTTTGATGTCCTTCATTTTTCTCAAGTATCGGCGAACAGACATCAAAACTGGGGGGCACATTGGGGTAGATATGTGTTCCAAATGTTTCAGACTTTAGACATTCTTCAAGTGTCTTGGTCATTATTTAGGCCAATCTCTGTGGCCTATTTTTTGGAATCACGAAGATGCTTCGCCGTCACCAAGAGCTCAAGCGAAGGGCAATTTTTCAATCCATTCATACATCGATTCGAGGTATATCCTTCGAGGTCAGACAGTTCATTTGCAAATATATCTACTCAAGTTACATGCATTCACTCAAGATACATCCATGCGGGCTACATCCGCTCGAGGTATGTGCAATGTACCATGTCTTCTGAATAGAGTAGGCGAAGTGTAAGCGGAGTGCGCGTTAAGTTCAAGTCCAAGGTGCCTAGCTATGTTAAGTTCATGATTATCAGTTTTACATGGTACTAGGCGAATCGTACAGCAGTTCGCTACAATGCTTTGCTGGGTGCTTAGGTTTCAAGGCCTATTCACAGGTTTGTTTACTCACACTCATTTTTTTGTATGACCCAAGCCAATACCAGTGGCTTTGGAGCAGCATGAACATAAACCTCTTCAGTCATTCTTGACATTCATGACTTCGAGGCTAGGGGGCAATGTTTACACCCAAATTAATATTTTACTGGACAGTAAATGTCTAAGTGAATATTAATTAAATTCATAGTCCACGTCACATTGGCGAGCCCAAAATAATTGGATTCACAAGTGATTGCCCGCCAGCGAGATCATGCGAGCTGGATAGCAGAGTTCGCACATATCAAAACAGTGACTTGAGTTGCATGCGAGCTGGATGCATGAGTAGATGTGCTACGCGAGGTGATGTTTTGGTCCAAGACTCGCAATAAGTTTTGGATAGCATTTGGGCCAATACCTGTGGCCCGTTTTAATGTCAAGCACATTCAAAGTCGCGAGCTTCGGAGGCACGCGAGATAGGTTTCCACAAGGACTATGACACCTCGCGGGATAAGGACTTTCCTAATTGGAGTCCGCATAGTTGGGCAGCGCGGAGGCCGTGAACCACGGGGCTGGACACGTGTCATGCAGATGATTAGTATAAACGAATGAAGCAGTGTCCTTGTGGTATTCGGTTTCAGAGTTTGAATTAGACTATGAATATATTTCTTCGGGCCGAAGGCAAGCTACTATATAAAGGGGCTCAAAGACTTACAAAAAGACTCTCTCTAAAAAATAGAACAACTCAATACAAAACAAACTTTCAACCTAGTTGATACTTTCGAGCCTCTCGAAAAACCCTAACCCTAAGGGCGTCGCGGCCTAGGTTTCCCAGAGCCCTTTTCGGACTCTACTCCGATCACCCTTGATTCCTCCTTGGTTGCTCTGCTCGCGACACCGTGAGTATCGAATCGCCTTGTGCTTGTAATTCCTCGTCCGCGAGGTGGCACCGGTAACCCCCCCCCCCCCGCTTGTTCAAGAAGTCAAGACCTGACGCACCCCACTTCCTTTCCTCGTCCGCGAGGTGGCACGCCCCGCATTCCCAAGAAGCATTGAGAGCTACCGCTCTACCCCTGCTGAGGATCGTGGCCAAAACAGGTTACATCTCGTCTATGTGAGAGTTTTATGTGTGGAAGAGTCGACCAAAATAGGTCACGAAGAGGTAGGTAATAGCGTTTCCGTGTGATAAGTGACAATGGATTAGGGTTGACCATTTCGATTGAGGCCCGAATGTTGCCGAATCGAGTTGAATTTTATACCACAGCCATGTTTCATTATTATGATCATATCAGACGGTCGAATTTTCCTTTTGTGAATTTTATTCATTGGAATTTTATTCATTGGAATCGAGTTGTTTTCTCATGATGTTTCAGTGTTTCAAGTATGAATTTAGCTTGAACAGGAAGCACCAGAATGTTTAGCTAGTTTAAGCTCCTCATCTGATAATAATCTGTGTTAGATTTCAGTGGAAAACAAAAGAAAGTAGGTACCACAAACCAGTGATGGGACGGAATCATGATAATTAATCAAAGAAATTGTTGGCTACGTGAATATTATGGGCATGATATTAGACTCTGAGATTCAGCCTAGCTAATTGTCATACAGTGAACAAGAACGCCTGAATTTCATAGAAAAGAATGAAGCAACACCAAAAAATTATGCATTGAATCAATTCATGTACACATAATTTCCAATGTGCTCCCACTTCTCTCAAGTTCTCATACACTTGCTTACTCTTTGATCAGACTCGCACACTGCTGGCTTCTCATGCACATCCCTCTTCCTCTTCCTCTTCCTCTTCCTCATCCTGCTGGACTCCCAACAAGTACTCAACTTCGACACAGCCGAAACAAGTCCACTTATCATCCTCTCATTCTCCACTTCCATATCTCGAACCTGATTATTATTAGCCCTATCAAAAAAGTAATAGTAACCCAATGAACTCGTAGCAAAACAATGACACTCCACCAAATGCTGCCGCCGGCTGTCACAGCTCCTCAGCTTCAAACCACATCCTTCAACGAAGCACTCATACATGGCATAGCCTCGTGCCACCTTCGCCTGAAAGAAACCTCCGCCGTGGGCTTCCAACACGTGTATGCTCAGCAACCGTGACGTAGGGTACACTATAGAACACACACAGCAAGATGCAGTGTGGCGCTTCATATTCGCTTCAGCGTCGTCGTCATACAGAACGACGTCGGCTTGATGGTTTTGATGATTGTCTAATTCGATTGCGGGGTGTTTGGCGAGCAATTGTCGTTCGAGGTTGCCGGACGCGAAGAAAGGAGAGTCCGGAAGGAATCTCCGAGTAACGGGATTCCACTGTGGAAACTCTAGTTGGGACTGTCGTGCTTCTTGTACAGCCTTCATTGCTACAAATGGAAAGCTGCGTACGTTTCGGAAGTGAAATTAGTTTGAATGTGTATCAGAACTCAGAAGAGGGTGTCTGTTTATGTATAAAGGGGAATAGTAGATTTCCTATCA
Organism: Fragaria iinumae; assembly: GCA_009720345.1. Taxonomy (NCBI): domain Eukaryota; kingdom Viridiplantae; phylum Streptophyta; class Magnoliopsida; order Rosales; family Rosaceae; genus Fragaria; species Fragaria iinumae. The sequence continues at coordinate 13,194,407 of CM019117.1, read as the reverse complement.
TGCCTGGATTGGGTTTCCTACATTTCTAAGGAAAATGTGATGCGTCGAGTGACTAGACTGAACTGTGGGATTGAAGTCTTTTTTTTTTTTTTTTTGAGAATATCAACGACGGTATCCTTAAAAACTTTCTAGCCCCAGAGACTAATCTGCACCGAGGGATCATGTCAGAACGCTTCATCCCAGGGGGCCACCAAGAATAAATTAGGATTAAACTCCAATTAACGTCGGCTGAGATTCTAATCTGGGTATGGGGGTTCCACACCTAGGCTCTTACCAACTCGACCACATGTGGTGGTTTGTGGGGTTGGAGTCTAATTCCACCTGAAAAAATGAAAAGCAAACAAACTGTGGGCATATATAGGATGATTTCCATTCTTGTTCTCTCTGTGATTCTATGATTCCGTTGTTGTATTTAAGATCCGTATTATTCTTACTTCTTCCACTTTGCCGTTTCCGGTCACCTTTAACTTGTTTTAGTTGGATGAGATTGCAAGAAGGATCTAAGACATTTGCAAGCTCCAACGGTAAGTCTCTTGAGATGATACTCTTGAACACATGAATTACATCATAGTAGACATATATATGTCCGGACTTCTCATGACAAAACAGGCTTTCATGACGGAGGAAATGAGGGTTCTGGTTACACCTCCAAATTTATTGTGTATATCTCCATTGCTTAATACACCTCAATTTTACTTTTTAACATACTTACATATATACCTAAGTATACCTCCTTATCCTTACTAAAATACCCTCCAACTTTCTACCAATTTGTATGCCATCACTATATTTTTCTATCCCCGAAACAAATTACAATTATTTTCTTTGTTGTTCTCTCCTCCATCACAGTTATTCAAAGCTGGATTGTAACGGGCTGGATTAAGCGGCCTGGTGACAATGATGACCATCGTGCCTTATTGTGCCAATCGTCTACCAATGGCAATCTTAAGGATCGTGTGGCCTTGAGCCATAAAGGAAACAATAAGGAATGAAGTTGATCATGCTCTTGAGAAGCCATAGAAAGGATCTGATGAACAATAATCACCTACGTACGAAACCAGAATTGGAACAATAATCAAAGACCGTCTATTACAATATATTAGGATAGGGATCAAAAGATTAGTTCTAGGTAAAAGTAGAAGCACTTGTAACATCGAAGTTATAGTCCTTTGTTTATAGATGATTCATATGAATGAATAACCAACTCAATTAAGCAGTTGAAATTTGCAAAGCCAGTAGTCCATTACAATTCAAGGGAAGCAATTGCCAAACTCAAAACCCACAACTCTGTTGTGTCAAAACTCAAAACATACAATTGAAATTGCTGTCGACTTACCACCTTAATTGAAAACTAATGTGCTGACTGACCTCCATCCCCCTAGTCTACTTTCTCATATATACTAGCACGATATATTTTCTTGATCTACTTTCTCAGACTAGCACCATATATATCATGCATCACTTTCCCAGTTGAAGACTAGCACCGTATCTTAATTTAACGTTTTTTGTTTACTCTTTTTTCATACTTCCCAACGATGCAAGCTTTTTTCGGTTTTTTTTTCTGGTGTGGATTAGAAGTGGAAGATAAACCCTAGAAATTTTCTGGGTTCTACGTCAAATTGAGCAGGGCATAAAAGAGGCATGTATACGATAATTATTTTTATTTTCCTCATTTTGGTAGTTATATATTTGTCCTTATTTGTCTTTTCCTAAGAGTTGACAAAGTCAAATAAATATAAAGTGTTTTTAAATATAACCAGACCCAGCAAACTATTTACGCCCAGTAAAATTATAAAATCTTTAATTACATCAAATAATTTTTCAACAATACCCTTTTTTTATTACACCCAGCAAAAACTCACACACAAAACTATCCACCTCTAGTTACTTGTTTTCATCTCACACATTTCAAGCTGAGTTCTTATTGGCTGGGGAAATATACTTTCGACCAAAACTTGCCCCTTCCAGACATCAACATCTCTCACCCATGAATTAAAGAAAACTTCTATCCCCAAGTATTTTTTATTTATTTTTTATTTTTTTATAATTATATATCTTGTCTTGATTTGGACAATACTCGATCCAGTCACTACCCATGCGTTAAAACAAGCTTTGGACAGATAAGTTTTCCTAAGTTTCTGCTGTCCTAATTTGGACATATTTGCTAATCACATGTTCTTACTCCTAATCAATTCATGATCTACAATTTGTTCGTCTCTTATCATTCTCTCTAAATTTCTCTACCGTAATTTAGTTTTTTTTTTTTCTTTTGCTTTTCTTACTCCCTACAACCAGCAAGTCAAAACCTTCATAATTTAGCACTTGGAATATGAAAGCTTTTCTGAAGAAATTTTATATAAAAGAAATATATATTTGGTATGGTGTTGATAATGAAATCATCACGAAAAGATTTCAAAATATAAATCGTCATGGACAATTATAATTACTTTAGGGAGACTTGTTACGTTGTCTTTTTTAAGTATTGATGTAATAATTCATACATTTTTATGTTATTCAATGAGATTATTCGATTCGTTTAATATTCTTGTTTATACTTTAACCCTTCTAGTGGTAGTTTCTGGCTCCACTGGGGGGAAGTGTTAACACTCATATCGAGGCTTCGAAGCCGTTGTCGTTTGAGTTCCTTGGATTTGAGAAGGTGACATGTTCGACCTCGGCCACCCTCTCCTCAACCGCATCGCCGAGAGCTTTGTCAAGGCCGCGGGATTGGAGTTGTTCAGGTTGTGTCACGAGAGGCTTATTTCACTGCCACTGAAGCTTCAGGACTTGGTTCAAGTAATGGGACGCCGCCGGATATCTCAGGTCACAAAAAGAATCGCTTCCCGGACCTCAGAGGGGGTAACAGGAGTAAATCTCTTGAAGCTATGGTGAAGCACACAGGAAAGGAATCCTTACAAAAGCACTATTTCCAGTACGTGCTGCAAACTTCTTTCTGGAATAGTTTAGGGTGCTAAAGTTGCGGATGATCAAGTCATATCATTCCAAGAAGTTGGGTGCTTCCTTTATAATTAAGCTATAGGGTTCTAAACTTTTCCATCTCCGTTCAAGGAACTCTACTTTCTTAGGATTCTCGCTTTTGGAATATTGGTATGCATGTATATATGGGCATACGTGTTTGTTTGAACACTGTTGATATTTGAAAGCAATTGAAGTTTATTCTTCTTTGATTAACGTTAAAAAAACTCACGCACAAAACTCTCAGCTAGCAAACCCAATTTCTTTCTCGAGTGAAAGCAATTCAATGGAGGATTTTTAGTGCTGGGTTCATCTATAAACGGCTGGGTTCAAGAGTTTCATATTTGTTGGTTTGCTTTGTTATTATCTTAATTATCATGACTATTATTGTCATTATGTTTGATGATAAAATCGTCTTTTCAAATAAAATTATTTTGCTAGATGTACATAATAGTTTGCTGGTACATTTAACAACACCCTAAATATATGAAAAAAATAAATAAATAATCCGTGTACAGCTGTACAAGTCGGAACCTAGATGGCAGATCCTTCAAATCCTTTGCCCACAAGGATTCGGAAACCTCAAATCCGAAATAGACAAGGATTCCTCATCAAGTTTCCTTTTCTCAAAACCGTATAAAACAGACACACCCCTCTCCTCTTAAGTTCACATATCTCAATCCTCTTTCCTGTTTCTTCAGAATTCTTGGCACAACAGAACTTGTCAAGATGATGCAATGTAAGCCACGCTACGTGCCTTTTCCGGCTAATCACCGCAACCAGGTGCCGCCGGTCGGTCATTTTCAGCCGCAATTTGTTCCACCTCGACAAAGTTTCTACCCATCTCCACAAACCCCAGTGCCGCCATATCAATCGGGTGGGTACACTTTTCAAGGTCACGGTGGTTCTACTTCTGTCCCTCATCGTCTACCACCGCAAGCCGTGACTCCAGTAGTCTCTGGTCTACTTGGGTCTCTAATGGCACAAGGTGTGATCTCGTTGAAAAACCAAAGCGGAGGAGGACAGGAGGCTACTAGTTCACTAAACTCTGCATTGCCTGTTCCAAACAGTACTGCTAATGTTCCAATAGTGCTTCCTAGTTTGATTGATTCTCTCCTGGCTCAAGGTGTGATCTCGTTGTCAAAACAAAGCCTGGTAGTAAAAGAGGAGAAGGATGCTGTGGTGGGATGTGAGTTTGCCGGCCTTGATCTAAATCTGCGTCGTGAATCTGTGCTAAACGCCTTGTATGATGGTGGTCTGCCAAAGCATTGCAAAAGCTGTGGCCTGCGGTTCAAGTGTCAAGAAGAGCACAGCAGCCATATGGATTGGCATGTCAAGAAGAACCGCATGTCCAAGAAAGGCAAGGACATTCGCTCTCGTAACTTTTATGCAACTGCAAGCATGTGGCTTGTTAATGATGCAGAGGTTGAGGCTGAGGTATTAGTTTCCGGCATACCTTCCCCTGTAGCTGATAAGAAGAGGAAGTGTAGTGATGAAGAAATGGCTGTTCCTGCCGATGAGGATCAGAGTAAATGTGCCTTGTGCACTGAGGCTTTTGTTGAGTTTTATAGCCATGAAACAGATGAGTGGATGTACGAAGGTGCTGTGTACTTGAATGCGCCTCAGGGACCAGCGCCGGATATGGATCGCTCACAGTTGGGTCCTATTGTCCATGCCAAATGCTGCCTGGAGACTAGTCAGAAACGTCTGCGGAGGAGTTAGCTTAAGAGTTTCAAGGTTCAAGTGCAATGGCAAGGAAGCTGCTCATGTCCTCTGTAGAAATCCTTGGTTTTGTTCTTGAATTCAGTTGTGTATCAGGGGAATGACAATGTAAACTATTTGAAATAGCAATTGTAAATAAGTTCATGTAGTTTCCAGAGGGTACTCTTCAAATTGTACTCTTTTTGCTTCTGTTTCTCATTGTATTTGATATTCTCAATAAAATTGGCATCCATTTCTTGAAAAAACTGTTCTTTCTTATAATCTTTGTCATCATAATAACATGCACTCCGGATCAGACAACAAAGTTACTGAATCTGGATATCTGCTATTGTTTTACTAATGAAATTTTCTTGTCGAACAGGAAGAATGGTACCCTAAGAAAATAAAGGAAAAGCCGAACTGCATGTTTAAGAAATAAAGTATACATAGCAACCTGTCTATACTGTCTGAACCAACTACATATTCGTATCCTGGTCAAAGAAAATTACAGATTGAATATATAAGCATCAACTAGTCTGGTCTCATCTAAGAAACAATAGCAAGGCCTTCCTAGTTGTGTAAACTACTAACAGTCGTGACGAATTCCCTACAAGGCCTTCTGGTCCTCATCTGCCACAGAATCAGATTAAATATCAATCTAAAGTATATCTTATCTGACATTGTTCCATTAATCCAAAAGAACCAAGTCAATGTAATTTCGACAGTAGAAAAACATTTGTAACATTCTAGTACCTTTGTAACATTTGTGACATTCGCTAACATTCTAGCTAGTTCCTTTAGATCATTTGTAACATTCAAACTACTCCCGCCACTTTCCCTGCAACCCCTTCTACAAGTTTCTGTGGAGAGTCACTAACAAGACTTCCAGTCTTCACATCTTTTGACTCCTCATAGGCAGCTGCATGTATACCAAGGGCAGCACGACCAGATGGATCAGGGTTCTTGGACCATTCCGCATCCCACTCCACAGCTTTTGCTGTGCTGCATGCCACACTTGGACCACCAGGAACTGTCGATCTTGCAGAATTCTGTCCATAAAATAGCAATTTTGAACATACTTGAGTAAACAAACAATGATTTAATTCAGTCAACTGATATTGTAAGAGATGGGAAGAAAGGTAGGTCACCTTTGGAAAAAATTTCTCAAAGATAGTCCTATAGTAGTATCCTTCTTTTGTGGTTGGAGTGTTTTCAGGGTAGATAAAGCCTGCATTCATCATCATTGAATCTGATACCTGTCCAGTTAGAAGCAAAAATGAAGATTTATTAATTCTATGCAGCTAAGGAAGAAGCAGTATCTCAAGTGTCTTCTTAGTTGAGTTGTTTAGAAGCTGCACCTCTAAGTTGAACTAGCGAACAAGAAATTTTATCGTGCTAAATTTGAGTTATAAATCTTAATATGGAACACACTTAAGCTTGAATCGATTTAACCACGGCCCTGGTTGGGGAGCATGGAAACATTATATACGAGACTAGTTGGAAAGAGAACATTTCTGTCCAAAATTATATGCAAGTAGAAAATGCAGCATACTTGTTTGTTGGCATGATCTTTCAAGCCGTCAATCCAGCTGTAACCGACACCATCACTAAACTGCTCCTTCTGCCTGTACAATATGTGCTATAACCCACAAGGAAAAAGTGGAAATGTGCATAAGTATCCAAGAAGGTGAAAATTTTCTAAAACAGAAAGGATATGCAAAATGAAATGGTTGGGCAAAAAGGTAGCAACCTTTGGTAAATATGGCTTCTCTTCATCATCAAATGCTTTGCGTAAGACCCACTTCTCGATCCTCCCAAGATCAGGCCTGATCTGCAGTTACAAATGCAAGTATTCAGATGTATGAATAAAATATTAACTTTTGCTTTTAATTAAATTTGGCACGAAAACAAGGCAATCCCAATAATGCCAGTACACCAATGAAGATATAATCTAATAAGACTAAGTATACCATAGATCGTCCATTAGATTAGACATAGCAGGATTATGTACGACACCGACACCTGAGCATAAAACGGATGGAAAAATGACGGAGTTCATAACACATAAAAAGTCATTGTGGATTAGAAAAATAACTTCTGTGAGGCAGTATCAATAATAGGAACAACGTCCACACGTAGTAGATCATTTCACAGTCGGAAGACGATATTCATATCCCAACAGTCCTATAATGAGCTCCCCACTATGCCAAATGTCGGTAAGCCTTAAATCACTACAATACATGAAAAAATTGGAGGAAGAGAAAGTTCAATGATTTTCTACCATTTTCCATTCTGGATCAATGTCCATAGCAGTCTTGATGAAGTCTTTGTCGAGAAACGGTACACGAGCCTCAACACCCCAAGCTGAAGTTGACTTGTTGGCCCTCAGACAGTCGTACAGATGAAGAGCTTTGATCTGTTGAATAGTCACAAAATGTTGATAATAAAAATACCCTCAAGGGTAGTAAAACAAAATCCAGTAACACTAGAAGCAGAGAACAATCCAAAGATAGTGTGTATGAATACCTTCTGGCATGTCTCTTGGTGAAACTCCTCCTTGCTTGGTGCCTTGTGGAAATACAAGTAACCACCAAAGATTTCATCTGAACCTTCACCAGAGAGGACCATTTTTACTCCCAAAGATTTAATCTTACGAGACATGAGAAACATTGGAGTGCTGGCTCTGATAGAGGTCACGTCATATGTCTCAATATGGTAGATAACTTCTTCAAGTGCGTCTATGCCTTCCTGAGATATCAAATCAAAGAAACAAATTAGTTCTTGGAATTAATATATATCTAGAGTCCAGACCTTAACTGAAAATATTGGTGTAGAAAAAAAGTGAAGAAAAAAAGCAAGAGAATGAGATAGATTGGAAAAAAGAGAGAGAGAGAGGACTACAAGGAAGAAATAGAATGAGTGGGAGCTAGAAATTCAGGTTGACACAATTTGTATTTCCAATCCCCAATCAATATAAATAGTCTGCATCCTATTTCAAGTAACCCTTAGATATTTAATAAGGTAAAATTAAAATTGCATAAGAATACCTAAATAATAAATTGAAGAAAGTCAAGAAACTAATTTCCACCCTTGACCCTCTTAATGAACTATTCTTCTAAATACATCCCTTATACATTACCTGAACAGTAAAGTGAAACTGGTGATGATGAGTTCCAAGATAATCTGCAACTTCTCTTGCTGCTTTCAAATCTGGAGAACCCTGAAGTTTGAAAATGCAAAGCATTTAAACATAGAGAATAAGTATCATAAAGAGTTAAAGACAACATCTATGTTAAAAATTGACTACAAGAGGGTGCATCTAAACCATTCCAGTACCATAGTTTGCACTGGAAAGGCTATTGAACATTGACACCAAGAACCTTTCCGTTAACGGCTTGACCTTTAAACATACCAACTTAACAACTTTCTATCACACTTTTTGCAATTAGGCCTGAACAACAAGAACCCAGCCGTGGTTGAATTTTATACTTCTTTAAAGGCGATTCAGGTTGTCTACTTTTATGAACAGGCATGTCTTGTTTCTAAAATGAAAAATGGTGTAGGTAGCATTTTCTAAGCTATAGAGGGGAAGGGAAGAGGACTAAAGACGACATTATGGTTATATAAAAGAGAACTGCATTTGATCAAGCGTCAGATTTTGTTATCATATATGATAGTATAAATACCTCCAAGCCAACGCAAAAGGTATGTAACTGTGATCCCCACTGACGTGCAGCTTCTGATGTAGCCAAATAGCGAGAAGCCACAGCAGCAACGAGTGATGAGTCCAACCCTCCAGACAAAAGAACACCGAATGGTACATCTGTCATGAGTCTCTTCAACACAGCCTACAAGATTGGGAAGAAGAATAATGTAAGGATATGCATGAAGCTAAATAGTGACAGACTGATGGTGGAATGAGGCACAGGGGCCAATCGAAATCTCTCTTAACAAACCACATATCTGATTATCACTCATAGTTTAGATGCTAAATTGATATTTATATATTTTTTCATTAGAAACCATTACTATGAGGCAATAGTTATATACTTAAACTGCTACACTAATATTATATCTTAAGGTGGGCAGATAGAAAGGATGTGCTTTATGCAAGTTTTCAATGGGTATAACAGGCATAAAGTATGAGGAGGGAAAAGAAAAAAGTAGGAATACATCTTGCAATTTAAGTACTAATATATATCAGAAGCCATTGCTCAAGTGAAGTCAAAGTGACCTTTCTTTGAAATAATATATTCATTTCAACTTTAAGTTAATTCATCAACTTCTAGTTATTATCTAGTAACTATGCCTAATTACCACCTTCGGTTAATAAGATAATAAGGCCTCCAAATGCAAATGTAACATTGCCCATTCTACACACTGTACTATAAAGTGAGACCAAAGTATGCCAAATCCCGATCTCACTGTATACAACCAAAAACAAAAACCAATTGCAAGTCCTCCTCATCAAAGATCCAATCAAGGAAGTTCTTCAAGTGTCACCCAACTAGTAGAGCTACACACCAAGTAAAAAACTAGAACTCCCAACACTAATAATGGCATAGAAAAAACTGGCATCAATCAGCCTTTCCTTTTAAGATTTCCTTTTCAATACCAGGATCCACACAAAGAACTGAGTATAACAACAAGGTTTTTATAAACAAAAGGAATGATCTATATAAATAGTCTCAGTAAGTTCCACAAGTCTCACAAAACTAGCAGAGTTGCACACCAAGTAAATGACTCCGGACACTAATTAGCAGAGACAAAAGTGGCATCAACCTCTCCTTTTTAAGATTTTGTTTTCAATGCCAGGATCCACACAAAAAAACAGATGTAACAAAGTTTTGGTAAACAAAAGAAAATCATCAACATAGTAGTCTCAGTAACACAGTTCTCAAAACAAAATTAAAAGCAAGAATGAAGTTTGATTTCTTTCATGATGGTTGCAACCAATCAATTAGACTGTAAAAATAAAGAAAACACAAATAGAAAAAAGGGAAGATTGTAAGTGGTACACGTCAATGCATACCTTCTCAAAAGCCCTGCGTAAAACAATGGGATCATAAGGAAACGATGGTATCTTCTCTGAAAACCATTGTGGATTGTACCACCTTCTCAGCCCTCCTACACACAAAATCTTAAATACATATGTACAAAGTTGAAAAATGTATAAATTCAACTGCGATGAACAAAGAAGAAGGCATCTTGAAAGTTATTAGTAAACCAAATGAATATACAAAAAGAAAGAAACTTCTGACTCAGACTCAAGAGTTTTCCGAATTACAATAAGAGAAACATAGTCTTGCTAGTGATATCAATCAAAAATATATATTTCCATATAAAGTATGTCCAAAACCCCAAGTATAAAATGTATGATACAGTTTGCTATAATATTTTTGGTTTTTTTTCAAGTGAAATAATAGAAGCATCTGTTCCTTCTTTATCGCTGTCAAACGGGCGATAATATCATAAGAAGAACTTAAAAGAAGTATGCTGATCTTAGAAGATTTATATTGAAGCTTTCGCAGACTAACAGGCTGCTAATTGATTCATGAACCAAAATCCTTATCAGTATCTAGAGCTCAATTCAACTTACCTTGTTTGCTAGAGTATAGATGCCCAGGAGGAAAAGTTATGAATCTTTCACAATCATCACTTAGAGCTTTCATTTCTGAAGCAAACCAAATTGATCCTGGAAAGAGGGAAAAAAAGAAACAGCTTAAATGCTCTGAGATAATTAAAGCTTCCACAAATCTACTGATCAAATATTAATTTTTTTTGAAACTGGAACTGATCAAATATTAATTAAGAATCATTATGAATTAGGAGGGAGGTAACTAGCACTATAATATAAACATAAGCCACAGACTTTTTTATTAGTGCAAAGAATTTCTGAAGCAGCAGACTAGCAGTGTGAGTGGACTAAATCTCAATGCTGGTCACATTTGCTTTTACAAATTTCTTTTTAACGCATGCAAGAACAAAATGAAGCAAGAATCAAGCAAATGGTTTGACTAGAATCAATTAAAGAAATATCAGTTGCTTTTTTAATAACAAAACCTACGCTACACTTGACCTACCATCAGGACCCCAACCCATGTACAGTGGGGTTATGCCAATAGCATCACGAGCCGCCATGAAACTATTGTCTTTTGTATCAAGGAGGACAAAGGAGAACATCCCGTCCAGCATGTCAACAAATTCTTCCCCATGTTCTTCATACTGCCAAAAACGTACGTTAAATTAGATAAAAAGATACGGCAGAATAGAAATAAACAGAAAAGTAAGGTTTTTGTTCTAGATCCAGACAAAAAGGTAGTCATTCAAGCAGTCACTGATACTTACAAGATGTGTTATCACTTCACAATCACTGCCGGTTCGGAATTGATGACCCTTCAATGTTTCTCTCAATTCCTTATGGTTATATATCTCACCGTTAACCTGAAAACACAGATCCAAATAATCAACCACAATATTAACTCAACATGGAGTCAGATAAGTAGATCCGCCAAACCAATAATCCAAAAACCAAATTTTAAACTCTAAACTCCGCTCGGCTCAGTAAAAAAGCCTCCGAAAAAAGAAAAGAAAAGCTTATCACTATCAAAGCTAATCAACAGTCACAGTTTTTTGTTGCTCACTCAAAATCGAAAACCAATTGCCACTAGCAAATGTAATGCTCTAATTTTTGATACACAAATAACCACGAATCAAATCAAACTAATCATAAAGCACTATACAGCCCCCGATCCCTAACTCTAAATTTCATCTGTTTCTTATTATAATATAAACTAACTCTAAACCACACTGAATAACACCGAATCGGAATGCAAAGCCGAAAGAGAGAGAGTACCGTGACGACGACGGTCTTGTCCTCGTTGTAGAGTGGCTGATCACCTGAGGCAGGGTCCACAATAGCCAATCGCTGATGCGCAAGGTAGCAATCTCCATGGCAATGCAAGCCACTCCAATCAGGACCGCGATGCCTCAACCTACACACAAATCAAATCAAACCTCACAAACTCGCTCATCACCATAATCAACTACATCAAAAAAGCAATTCGATTACTCTACAGAAAAATGCGATCAAGTTTTTTACCGGCGGGAGAGCTCGATAATGCGGCTGCGCTTGGCCTGAGAGTGGTCCACGCATCCCAAGACGGCGAGAATTCCACACATGGCGGCGACGTCGCGGCGGCGGAGAGGAGGACTGTAGCTTCTTTCTAAACGAGAGTCTAAAAATGAGTGGCAGATTTTCAAAAGCAGAGGCTGCGGAAAAGGAATCTTCGGGGATTTTGTAATATATAAAGCTGGGGGCGTTGCTGTTGCCATCGCAGCCGTTGGATTTGAGAGCTGGCGAGCCTTCTGGCCTTTGCTGATTTTTTATTTTTTTGGCAATGTTTGGCTTTTCCTGATTTTATAGGTTGTTTCTATGTAGCGTTTCACGGGTGCGGTGACACGTGTGTACGGTCTTGGTCTAAGATTCTGGGGTTAGTTATGGAAATCCGGAATGTAAGAATTGATTCTCGGAATCTTTCCTTAAATTTAGGGTTGTCCTTTGAACTATGGACTGATATGGTCGGAGCATCTTAATATTCAAATTACTACATTTTACCGAAAAAGTTTGGAAATTCATGTATGCACGACGTGTATTTACACAATTTTAATTGTTTATAACAATTCATGTTTAAACAATAATGTCCATTTAGTATTAATTATTGGGTCTTGTTGCCAATTCTAATGAAAAACTTTATTCATTTCAATTAATCTTATTAAAATTACTTCTTTAACCATAACCTACATATCTCATACCTCTCCCTCCGCCTCTCATTCACTCACGATATGTTCTCTCTCTCTCTCTCTCTCTCTCTCTCTCTCTCTCTCTCTCTCTCTCTCTCTCTCTTCTCTCCGGTCTCTCTCTCTAACTCTCACTCACAAATACGTCGCCGGCGACCTCACCTCGCCTCCACCAACTCCGATGACCTCGTCCTCGCCTCCACCTACTGCCCCAGCCTCCTCGCCTCTGCTTACTGCCTTGGCCTCCTCCTCGCCGGCAGATCCAAAGTCGACAACGCAAATCCGCAAATCTGAAGTTGACGACGCCGGTGAGCCGAGCTCTGCCACGCACCACTGCTGCCTCCGATCTCCGATGTAAGCCAAACAAGTTCTCTCTCTCTCTCTGATCCTCGATCTGGAACTTTCACATGAAGACTGGGCTTGGTGCAGATGAATTGGTGAAGGTGAATCGGTTTTGATATGGATAACAAGTTTACTGGGAGTCAGTAATATTCTGGTGGGGTGGATAACAAGTTTATTAGGGGTCAGTAATATGTTATGTGGTGGATAACAAGTTTACTGGGGGTCAGTAATATTCTGATGGGGTGGATAACAAGTTTATTAGGGGTCAGTAATATGATATGAGGTGGATAACAAGTTTACTGGGGGTCAGTAATATTCTGGTGGGGTGGATAACAAGTTTACTGGGGGTTAGTAATATGATATGAGGTGGATAACAAGTTTACTAGGGGTCAGTAATTTTCTGGTGACCGGAGTCCGGCAATGTCCTCTCTCTCTTCAATTTTCTCTCTCTAAATGTGTATGAGACACAAGGGTAAAAATGTCTCAAAAATATTATTTTATTATGAATTTAATAAATATTTGTGTATTTGGTCACAAATAAGCTAATCACTCATTCAATTGGGATCAAAAGTCTTATTGTCATTGGAATGGGGTTTGACTTTTTTTTTGTGTGTAAATGGGCATTTTCTCTATGTTTAACCACCATGTTTCTATATTATTTTCTTTAATCATGACAATCCATGTATGCAGGGGCGTAGCTAGCTAAGGGTGAGATGGTTCAATTGAACCCTCTTAAATAGGGATGACAATGGGTAGGATAGGGTCAGCGGATCAAAATACCATACCCATACCCTTTTTTATTCCTCATCCCCGTACTCGCCCCATTCTCCGTAATTAGATAATAGGGATTCCCCGTACCAGTCCCCTTTGGGGATTACTTTCTCATACTCGCCTCGATCCCCGTTAACAATTATGTAATAATTAATTTTTTAAAAATAATTACGAAATATAGAAATATGAAAAGAAAATCAAATACATATATAAATAAGTTTCTTGATTCAATCCAACAAAAACGAATACAAGTCTCGGTTAAAAAATAAATTTCTATAAATATTCATTAAGAAAATCATAGTAAAAAAAATATTACAAAAGATTTTACATAAATATCTATTTATAAATATTATATATATTAAAAAATAATATTTTCATACTAAATGTGTCACGCCTCGTTCTTAAGTTATTTTACGGTTATTTACTTTCGTATTATTTTGGTCTTTTACCGTTTTAAGTAACCGTTTACTATTTAAGACTCCAAAAGTTGACTTTTGCTTCTGTTTGGAATTTGGGAAAACTTTCTTCATGAAAGTTATAGAGGATGTTATTACGAGTTCGTAGACATGCTATGCTTTAAAATCGGAGTTAGCATGGTAAAGTTATCAATTAAATGGTAAAGTTTTTGAGTTGGTAAAAAGGGGTAAAAATTTTAGTGGGTATATTTTTGGATTTAAGTGATGGACCGGGTGTGGAGCAGCCCCAGCCCAATCCTTTCTCTTCTTTTTTTTCTTTCTCTTCTCTTTCCTCCCGAGCCCTCTCTCGCCGAAAACCTCCTGCCACCAGCTGCCGTCATCCAGCCAGCAACTGGCCGCCGCTTCAGCCCAGTTTGGACCCCCGCCACCTCCTCTCTCTCCCCGGCCTAGTGTCCGAGCCGGTAGTGCCGCCAAAGAGGAGAAAATCCGCCGGAAACGCCGGGCAGCCCTTCGCCGGAGTTCCCTCTTCTGGCCACCATAGGTCGGAATTATTGGCTCATCTTGTAGCCCTCATCAAGGTGAGTAATCCCTCAAAAGGAATTTGTCTAATTCGATCTTTTTAGGGTGAAATGTATAATTGAAATTCTAGGGCTTATTAGATGTTTTCGTTTGATTGACATAGTTAGGCTTGGAATTGGTGTTTGTGCTAGTTAGGAAAGTTGTAGAGGAGATTGAGAGGAAGATGCTGTTAAAATTTGGTAGCTATTGGAGGTCGCCAGAGTCGGCCGCCGGCCGCCGCCGCTGTTTTGGAAAATTTTATGGTTTTAAATGTGGAATATTAAGGGGAGATTAATGATGTGAATTTAGGAATTTTTGGAGGAATTTTGGATAGGTTTGGGATTTTTCAAAGTTTGGTATTTTGGCCGTTAATTTGGATAGAATCCGGCCGTTAGATTATTGTTGTTTCGGTCATAGAAGGTGGATTTAAGGCCGCCGATATTTGTGGTGAAGTTTGGACGGTATCAATTTTAAGATTTGCAAAGTTGGGCAAGAATGAGAGTAGATAAGGCCACATTTAATTTTGGTTATTTTTATATAAGCGTTGGTATATAGTTGAGGATTTAATTATGTTCTTGGATCAGGACGTAAGGAAGCTCGAGCAGAAGAGGCTTCAGACCGACTTCAGGCTTAGGCCTAATTTGTGAGTGGACTCTTGGTTTAAATAATATGCATGCAATTGTTTATTTGGTTAGAGCATTGGTCGTCATTTTTATTTGACTATTTTACTCATTGTGGTGAGTTACCGAAAATGAGATTTTCGGTAAATTATAATATATTTTTAAGGAGAGTATGTATATAAATGCTAGCTAGCAATATGTGTATGTCCATCTTAATGACATAGTATATAACTGCATTATGGTGTGACGTGAGCGTTGGACGCAAGCGTAGTAGCCTTATATGAGTGTTTAATTCATATAGGGGGTATGAGCACATATTTATACACCCGTCTGTCCACCTTAATGGCGTAGTGTATTACTGCATTAAGTCGTGACGTAAGCGTTGGACGCAAGCGTAGTAGCCCTATATAGATTATTATTAATTTATATAGCAAATCACACATACATCCTTCAAAAGAATTTGAAACACAAATAAATCCACTTGTGTTGTTATTAAACAAATAAGGACAGTTTTTAACAATTAAGGACAATCTTTTCTCTACATGTCATGTGTCATGATTTAATTTACCAAACTAACCATACACTAATTAAATATACTTTTAGAAGAGAAAAGTCTCTCATTTTGAGATTTTTCAGTAAATGGAATACAGTAGCAGATTTTCAATAATTTAGTGTAGTAGCAGTTAATTTCAGTAGAAGTAGTAGCAGGGGTTAACATCCCAGTAGAAGTAGTAGCAGGGGTTAACATCCCAGTAGTAGTAGCAGTTAATTCTAGTAGAAGTAGTAGCAGAGGTTAACATTCCAGTAGAAAAGTAGTAGCAGAGGTTAACATCTCAGTAGAAGTAGTAGCAGGTTTTCAATGACTCAGCTAATGTAGTAGCATGTTTTGCTGGAAAACTACACTTGCTGGAATGTTGTTGCTACTATACTTCCAATAAATGCAGTAGCAGATTTTTAGTAGTTCAATTAGTGTAGTAGCAGCTTCAATAACTACAGTAGCAGGTTTATAGTGGCTCAACTAATGTAGTAGCATATTTTACTAGAGAGTTAGCTGTTACTACACTTCCAACAAATGTAGTAACAGAGTTTTAATGGTTCAGCTTGTATAGTAGCAGCTTCAGTAAGTGTAGTAGCAGGTTTTTAGTGGCTCAGCAAATGTAGTAGCAGCAGCTATTTTTAGTACGTGTTGTAGTAGCAGGTTTTTATTGGTTCGGCTAGTGTAGTAGTATGTTCTGTAAATGCAGTATTGACAGAAAAAATCATTTATAACTGCTATTATTGATAGGAAAAGTTCATTTATGAATTATGCTACTGTTCGGTTCTAAAAATCACTCGTTTTTTTTTTCTACTACACTTGTTGTAGTTATGCTACTGCACTCATATTTTTCAAGTTTCTGTTACTACATGAAGATTAATTGAGTCTCATCCAATTCTACGCAGACACAACACGTCATCTCCTTCGACCCACAGACCATCAAGCCCTTGGACCAGACCCAAGAAGAAGCCCAGCTCCTCAACTCATCCGCCACTTCTTCGTCGCTCATCACTCTCCCGCTCCACCCTCGTGAGTCTCTCTACAACTCCAACCACAAGGACTACAAGTTGTTGGTCCTCACCCGACTCGGCCGTGACTCGGTCCGAGTCAACTCGATCAACTGGCTTTGCAGGGAGTGAACCGGGTGGATCTAAAGCCCATGCAGACGGAGATCCGACCCAAGGACTTGTCAACTCCCGTAACTTCCGGGATCAACTTAGGAAGCGGTGAGTACTTCACTCACGTCGGCGTCGGTAGCCCGGCGAAGCAGTTCTACATGGTGTTGGATACCGGCAGTGACATCAACTACCTCCAATGCCAGCCTTGCTTCGACTGTTACCAACAATCTGACCTGATTTTCGACCCGACCGGAGTCGATCAGCGAGGTCGATCTAGCAACGGCGAAGTCGATCGGCGTCGTGTGGTGGGGGGGGAGAGAGAGAGAGAGAGAGAGAGAGAGAGAGAGAGAGAGAGAGAGAGAGAGAGAGAGAGAGAGAGAGAGAGAGAGAGAGAGAGAATATGACATATATCGGAGAAAGAGAGAGATAAGATATTTTTGGTTGGCTGTTTAGTAGATATTTTAGAAAATATTGGTTTTTTAGGTATTTTGCGTAAAAATTGCTAACTTGGTGTGGTATTATACACCGTGGGTCTGGGCTTATGTCCTTATTTGTTTAAATCTGTTGAAAGATGGTTTTTTTGTGTTTTGCAAATGTCTATGGTAGTGGGATATCATTTTCTCTAATTTATATAGGGAGTATGAGCGAATGTAAATACATACATATTTTGATATATAGTTTTGAGCTGTAGAGACTCAATATTTATGAGATAAGAGAATTATCGTTTGAGACATGCATTCGTTTTTTTTGAAATAAAATTGGGAAAGCATAAATGTTAATAAATATTTTCTTTATTTATTTTTGTTCACTCACTCTAATTTTTGCGAATGTTTTTCCCCCGGGCTCTTCGTTTTAAAAATGCTCAGTCTGCAGAGTTCGGGTTAGTACGAGTATGAGACTACGAGGCATAGTTACTCATTTCTTAGCCACATTTCACCAGTAGGTTACCTGTTTAACCTACTAGGATATTTTCCGGCTTCTCTAGTATTTAGTAGCTCTGAATACTCTTTGGGGTTCATCATATAATTTTTCTGGTGGTGTGCTAAGACTTATGTTTTATTTTAGAATATACGAAGTTTGTAATTGTTATATTCTCACTTTCGTATAATTGTGGGTTGATTTGAAGGATGCTCAATAATATTTAGGAAAGTAACACTTTAGTTTTCTAGGTTAGGGTTGTCTATTTTCAAAAAAGGTTTACCTAGCTTATCGGTAAATTTTGTGGTCCCCGCAAGACTTACTTTGGGTTTCATGGTGAAATTCAGGGTGGGTCTTGACAAAATGGGTGGGGATGGGGACGAATATCAAAATATCATACCCGCCCCGTACCCGATTCAAATATCCGAATACTGAGGATTCTCATACCCGTCACTTGTTTATCCCTGTATATCTTCCCCGTTAGGGTCGAATACCCGTAGGCATCCTACCCGCTGGGGATTATTGTCATCCCTACTCTTAGCCTTAATTTGTATTAGATATTAATGGAAATAAAACATAAGTTGACCCTTCTCCTCTAAGAAATCTTTAATTAGTCTTAAATATTCTTCAACAATAATAGAATGAAATAAAAATTTATATTATTAAAATACTTAATCCAATTAATACAAATCGTTTTAAGGGTTTCTTACCTTACTAATCCTTACTAATATGTAATTTAATGCTTTAAATTCCATTTACGATTTTTTTTCTTTACATATAAGCTAGCTAAATGGAAACAACACATTAATGTTTACCATACATCGACGTATATTATCTCTTAAAAAAAAGAAAAAGTAACATATTCTTTTTCAATATTTATCGTGCATGAAATCCTAAAAATCCAAAGTTTATTCGAGATGATTTAATGGTCTTTCCAGGAGCGGATGTTCATTTATAAATTGGTACATAGAACAAAAATATTATTGAAATTAAGTTTGCGTCATTCACAAATAATTTAATTTTTTAGTTAATTAAATTTGACCATTATAAGTGAGATGTCTGGCTACGCCACTGATGTATGTATGTGAAGATATACGCCGTGTACTAAAGATACTCTCTCCCGTCGTAAACTCACGGAAAGAAAATGATATGCTCCCACACGTTTGTTCTAGTCTAAGTTTATTGATCATCTTTGTAATGTTATTTTTAGTGTTCAAAAAGTAACTTATTGTTGTACTTGTATTCATTTTTGGATCTTCTTTTGGATGTATAATGAGTTCCTATCTCATCAAAATTAAAAAATTAATAAACATAAATAGAAATCTATCTCCGTAATTGAAAGCTACAATCAATTTCTGAAAGTCATCCACAATAAACCTTTTGTATTTTGTGTCCAAACACACTGAATCAATTGATCGAACGCTACTCTGATAAGGAATATTGCATTCAAGATTTTCATAGGCTAAAGTTATTGAAATGAATACAAACACTTGTGAATTCTGTGGGAATCACACTTGGACCTCTACCAGCATTCTATTGAAGAGAAAAGCTTTACCACTGTAAGGCGTTACTCTCCCATAGAATGGTGGTACAGGTCCAAGTTCGAATTCCCTACCTCGATAAGAAGGCCAGTATCATTTCATACTGAACTTAATTCAAGTGCGCTGGTATTAAACCTATTCACACCAGAAGAAAAACAAGAAAAAACACCACCATAGGGAGGCCCTCATTGATAAGTTCAGCTTGCCCTGGCAGTGGCAAATCATTTTTCACCTTCTCATCAAGTGATGCAGCTAATTCAGCAACATCAGTGGTTGAAATGCAATCATCCATGTCACCACATTTGTACATCACGTCCCTTGAGATTACGTTACAACTATTGATGAACACCAATGCCTCCGGATGTGGTAGAGGTTCTTTTTTTTTTGTTTCATCGACTTCCAGTATTCTTCGTGCAACAGTCTTGCAAACTTTTCATCCTCATTTTCTTCAGATTCATCAATTGATGAACCTGCTGTTTTCAGTTCATTCTCTTCCTCTAAACATATCTTTAAAGTACCACTTGGTTTGATCCCACTGGGACCCGTGGCCTCCAAGAGATTGGCTGCTTCTGCTGCCACTGCCTTTTGGAAGCCTCCTCAACGTTTTTTATTTACCATCCTATCACCAAATCTCCAGAAAATCAGGCAAAATATTTTATAAGCAGGGAAACACAAAACCAGGCATAAAGAAAGACAGAATTGGTCTAAGACAATGGAGGAGGATCCAGGGATTTCTCCTCAAAATTTCTTTTAAAACTGGATGAAATCATAGACAAAAGGAATTTCAATCCAGAACTCATGATGAAGCAAGTAGTGAATAATTTGCTAAGATTCATGATAGAGAAAATGAAGATTATATATGTCTTTGGCTAAATCCATTGTAGTAAATTCATAATTCACCGAATGAGGAGTCAACTTGGATTACCATAATCACAAATTCATAAGGACAATAGTATTCACATTCGTGCAAAACCATAAACTGTGAAGAATAATAGCTGCTACCATTTATGATACAACAAAGAAGCAGTGAAAAAATTCATAAGACTAAAAGGGATTATATAGTTCATTTTTTTATTTTCAATATAGCAGTCAAAAGCTAACATTTTAACCAAAATAAATAATGTCAAAGTCATAGTACAAAGAAATCTATCAAAACTTAAAACAAAACATCATGCTATGATATTTCACTTGAAGACCAATCAGATCTAAGACACCAAGCAAATAAATAGACAAAATAAAAATTAGAAATAATTATCACAGTGTTTTAGATGCAGCAATCAGATGGACAACTGAGAGAATGAAATACCTGAGGAGACGAGTAATTTGATCCTCTTCGCACCTTTGGTTGTGAAGAAAGCGACTGCATTCAGCTGCTGCAGAACCCAATTCATAATTTCCATTTGTTTCCTCATAATAGGATGAACTCTCTCTGTCTGTATTTTCCACTATTTATATTGGTTGTCAAACAAGAGCAACCACACAATAGGGCGGGAAATTCTTCATTTTGCCGCCAAGTCTTGGCGCCATTGGAAAATATGAGGGATATAAACGTGTGATTCTCACTCTTCCTTTACTCTGAACATAAAAGAATCGTGATCTACTCATAACTTTTTTTACAACTTCGACAGATTATTGTCTATTCTTGCCCATATAATAATTACTGATTGCATTTATTCTTTATTTTGGCACCAAGTGTTGGCGCCATTGGAAAATACGAGGGACAGCCATGTCATTCTCACTCGTCTTTTACTCGGAAAATAATAGAGTCATCATTCAATCATAAAGTTTTTTGCAAATTCGACGTATTATTCTGTTCTTGCTTGTAGAATAATAATAATTGATTGAATTTTACTATAATTATTATCATTTATTATTTTTTTAATGACATAATATATTGCATATCAACAAATTAATGTCTCTATTTTATCACTAAAGTAAATTACCGATTATTGTAAGATATAATTTCATCTTGTCTTCCTAGGTTCATCCCTCATTTAAAAAAAGTCCATCTATGATAAATAAATAAAAGAATAACATAATAAAGCAACATCAAATGAATTACCATGAGAACATCACAATTGTCATGATCTAGTTAGCTGATGAATCGGCTCCGACTGCATTGTCCTAAGAAGCTTGGATTCTATTCATGCGGCTGGTGAGGGTAGAACAGGAGGCCTTAAAAGGTCCTGCAGCAGGAAGAACAAATTAAGAGAAAACAATGGAAGCCCATAGGTAAAGAACAGAAGATGGCATGCAACATTTAACAATCTGAAACGGAGTTCATACTTTTAACTATATATGCTAACATCATATGATGACGTGAAATGCAGTGCTCGTCTCCCGAACCTATTGCAAAAGCCACCTTACAGATGAAGCCTTGAACCTATTAAGGATGCTTGATTGACCATATGTGAGGCAATGAAATGAGTAAATAATTGAGGGAAACAAAAACTAATACTCTGATGTGATAAGGTCATCTTAAGGCAGAAAGAAAAGTATTGTGAATCTGCACTGCACATTACTTTAAAAAGAAGTACTGAATTGTGACACAAAGGACCATTATGACTTTCATGTGTCTCATAAGACAGACAGAAGTAGTCAGTTATCTAAACCAAAAACAAAAACTTCAGGTGACACCAAACAGGAAACAGTAAAATAAACCAGAAAAGAGGTTTACTCAATATGTAAGCCAGCCTGCAACTTGGCTGTGAGTATTTATTTGCCCTGAACATGAATCATCAAGACCAAAATTCTTACAATCGTCATGTTTTTCCTTGCAAATAATAATCTATTCTATTGGAGGACATACACCACTGCTCTACCAGCTTGTGTATCTTCAGTTCCTAGAGCATTACCTACTATACCTGCAGAACTTGACTCAGAGAACATGCAAGCTATTTTTCTTTATGTGTGAGAAGATCCTTAGAAATAACAGACATGATTACATGAGAAAAAATGTCTTTCAAGTAGAGACTTAGAGTGGAAATAATCTTGAGCCTCAGCAGCTGAATGGTTCTTCAATATACTAGACTACTAATCCTGTGCATCAAGACACACCATGAGCTGTCTTGACCTCATTACAGGACATAGTGTCCTGTCAAGGAGGTAAGGAGCTTTTGATCCCATTACTTCTGATTGTGCAAGCTGGCCCTTAAGTGAAAAATTACTAACCAAAATGGCCGTTTACTCCATGTCAGATCATTCATAAAATGAATCATAGTAAACAAAGGGCATGTCATCCAAAGCAGCAATAAGCTTTCTAGTCTAACATCTACAACTATACACTATATGTATAACTTTTACCTACAAGCACAACACATAAACAACTCTAGTTGCATTTGCAGAAATGGCAAGCTTCTCATCAGTATCATACACAGAGCAGAAAAGTAGACAGATGTACTATATATATAATCTTCCTTTATTCATGAAATATGCTTATTTCTTTCTGTTGTGAGGACTAGCATAGTAAACATTCACTAAGAAATAAAAGTGCCCACATCAGTACTGGAATAATTAAACAATGAGAGAGAAAATATACAAAAAAAATTCAGAGTAAAGGCTGATGATACCTGTTCCACTTCATTGATAGCAATTAGAAGAACTCAACTCCTTTTCTTTGAATGTTCCAAATTGATCTTCTCAAAATCTCAACAGTCGCTCAAATCATAATTTCAGTATCTTATGTATTAGGATTCTGCCAGCAAACAATCTGAATTCAGTCTCTCCAGTCTCTCTCCAACTCCAAAAGCATGGACTTCATCTCGAATCTGAACCCAACTGTAAGAACGATTTTTCTTCAATCCCCTTGATTTCATCAATTCCCTCACCCTCTTTACATCTTCCCATCTACCTGCTTCTGCAAACATGTTAGAAAGCAGTATATAGTACCCACAATGGTCAGGTTTTAACTTAAATAGATATTCTGCTGCCCAACTCGCCAATTCTATGTTCCCATGGATTCGACATGCCCCAAGTAAAGAACCCCAAATGTTGGCATCTGGTACAATTGGCATGCCTCTAATAAGTTTTACTGCTTCTTCCATGAGGCCAGCTCGGCCAAGGAGATCAACCATGCAAGCATAGTGCTGTTGTGTAGGCTCGATATTTTGTGCCAGCATCCCCTCAAAGTATCTTTTGCCCTTTTCAACTAACCCTCCATGACTACAAGATGACAAAACTGCAATGTATGAAACTGAATCATATTCTACACCATCTTCCCTCATTGCTTCAAAAAAACTGATTGCAGTGTCAAGCTCACCTAGCATTCCATATCCCAAAATCATAGTATTCCAAGAGGCTACATCCTTATTGGGAATGCGGTCAAAGACCTTAGTAGCAAGATCAATCCGGCCAGATTTGGTATAGAAATCCAAAAGTGAGTTTGCAACAAAGAGATGAGAGTCAAAAAGATTTCTTATTACAGATCCATGAATCTCTTTGCCTTGCTTGATAGCGGTCCGATTTGCGCAAGCTGATATAACTCCCACAAATGAAACAGTGTCATGCATCATGCCCACCTGCTTCATTTCTGAAAACATACTTAGAGATTCAGAGCAATCTGTAGTCTGGGAATAACCAATTATCAGTGTGTTGTAGGACACCTTATCTCTAAGGGAAATGTTAAAGACATTTCGAGCAAGATCTAGCCAGCCACATTTTGCGTACATGTCTGTCAGAGCATTAGAGACAAACAAATCAGAGGCAGATCCCATGCGAATTGTCCTTGCATGAATTTCTTTCCCAAGCCGAAGTGAACCCAACCGTGAACAAGCGGGAAGAAGATTTGTGATGGTGACAGAATTGGGAATTTCACCATCAGCTTGCATTTGTCTCACAAGTCCAACTGCTTCCAACTCAAGCCTGTTTTGAGCAAAATTAGCAATCATGGCATTCCAAGAAACAATATTCCTTTCATCCATCTCTCGGAACACATTGGACGCCTCATATGAATGGCCTGATTTGGCATACATATCAATTAACGAGTTGGCAATAAAAACATCTGATTCAATACCCATTTTTACACATAAACCATGGAGTTCTTTACCAACCCCAAATAACTCTAGTTCCACCAAAACTGGCAACATGCTGGAAATGGTGACAGAGTTCGGCTTAACCCCTACATCAATCATCGATCTAAACATCTTTAATGCTCCTACATTATTCCCCACATAAGAAAGACCAGTAATCCCTGCATTCCATGAAACCTCATTCCTCTCACTCATCTCATCAAAAACCTGCTTCGACGCATGCACATTCCAACACTTCCCATACACATCCACCAACGCATTTCCAACAGTCACCTGCGTACCCAACCCCGACTTCACAACATAGCAATGTACCTGCACCGCCATCACCTCATCCACAAGCTCAGCGCAAACCGGCAACACACTAACAACACTAACAACATTCGGCCTACACCAAACCCCCAAACTCATCTCCCTATAGCAATGCAAGGCCTCAACATAACCCCCATTCACCGAAAAAACCCCGATAATCGTGTTCCACGACACCGCATCTCTCTCAGGCATTTCATCAAACACCTTCCGTGCATCCCCTAGTTTCCCACAGCCGCCGTAAAACCAAAGAAGCGTGTTCCCTACGTAAACATCCGAATCAAACCCTAGCTTAACAACCACGCCGTGAACCTCCAACCCCTTCCTGACCTCCATGGAATCCGAACAGGCTTTGAAGATGAAAGGAAAGGTGTGATCGTCGAGGCGGACGCCGGAGCGGACCATGTGATTGTAGGTCCGGAAGCGATCGTCGAATTGAGCGATGGAGAAGGCTCTGATGAGAGTGTTGTGGAGGAAGGCGGTGCGGGAATAAGGGACGGTGAGGTCGAAGAGGCGGCGGGAGGCGGCGGGGGAGTTGAAGGAGGCGTAGCGGAGGATGAGGGAGGCGCAGAGGGAGACGCTGCTGGGGAGGAGGCCGGTGAGGAGAGAGAGGGCGTGGAGTTGCTTGGTTTGGTGGAGGGTTTGGGCGGTGGAGATGAGTGCGAGGAGATTGGAGTGAGGGGGAGTTGGGGTTGTGGCGGTGGAGGAGGAGAGAGGGAGGGAGGGGATTGAGAATAGCGGTGGCGCGTGGATGTGTCTGAGGGCATTGCGGTGGTGGCTTAACATAGAAACGGAGGAAAGCCGTTAGAGTAGTGTTGAGTGGGGAGGAGTGGAGGACTGGAGTGTGTAGCTGAGAATATGACGGAAAAAGATGGTTAGTGGGGTGGGTTTTGAAGTTGCAACGAGTAAGAGTTTTGGAGGGGAAGGTTTATCACTGTTTATGTGACAATGTGACTTGAGTCCAGTTTTTCTTTAAAATAAAGATTTAATGTTTTATTGATAATAGCCCAAGAAGTTCTTCTTCTTCTTTTTTTGGCATTAAGCCATATGTTCAACTATTGCTAGGACATGCACTAGTGAACTCCAATACAAGATCAAGAGTAGACTTTTTATTCATCTATACTTTGAAAGGGAAAACCACAAAAAGTCGTCTAAAAAGGTAGACGAATACAACTAGAAAACAATGAACCTACATGAACACAACTAAAGATCTAAACATTAACTTGAGGCCTAGAGACCTAACGGTGTATTTGTCTGTCAACGAAAAGGGGAACCCTCTGATCATATCATGTAGGGGTCTTTGTCCTCATGAGAGGAGAAATGGCTAAATCAAAAACGGCCAAAGAAGTTATAGTCTAGATACTTTACATAAGCAAGAAAGAAACGGAAGAAACCGATAGGAAGAGGTATAAGAATAGATGCATTTATTTATTTATTTATTTCTTTTTTTTAAGAATAGGGTTATATCATGGACATAATAAGAATACATAAATGCATGTATGTGATGTAGTGAGATGTACATAATGGACTATATCAAACTCTCACTACATCACATACATGCATTTATTTATTTTATTTTATTTCAAAATATCAAATACCAAAGTTACTAATGGCGAGCTTGGTGATGCAAGCTTTTGACCTGAGTAAGGGCATGAAGGCGTTGGTATTGGCTTTACACTATTGGGTCGGGTTTGGAAAAGCTTGATTTTGTTCCGCCTTTTCCAAGCGGAGAGTTGGGTTATGCGGCTTTAGTGAAGGCTCTGGATCATATGGTCCTTAGTGCTGAGGGCAATGCTTGAGACTGGATTCACCGAGCAGCGACTATAAGGAGCGAGAGGAGCGAGAGTCAGTGACTCCCATATCCACCATGCTAGACTCTGCCAACCAGACATTATTTATGCATACTTGTAACAATAACAAAAAAGTTACTAACGAGCTAGATGTCATACATTAATTGTCGGTGACTTATAGATGATATTACCTATCGGGGACTTATCGACCTCTAGATGATCAATCCTCTTAATGCCTCTAAGGTTGGTGATGGTGATATTGGACCTGGGGTTCGATAATAGCGTTTGCTTTTAAGTGTTGGGAAATTAATCCCCCACCACGCAAGTGCTACAAATATAGATGGAAAAAAAAAATAAACAAGCCAAGAAGAACACAAGAGTTAACGAGGTTCGACCAATATTTTTGCCTACGTTCTATGTGTGTAAGATAGAATCAGACGTAAGGTTTGGAAAAGCTTGATTTTGTTCCGCCTGATGAGAGAATTACACAAGTGTAAGCTTACACCACTCAAGTTTATGCCCAACTGAAACCCTTGTATCCAGAAGGATATCCCTTGTACACCCTCTCTCAACCTAGAAGATTACTCTACACCAAGAGTTATTCGCACTCTTAAACACAACTTAACCTATCTTCTATACACGATGACCCTTAGAGTTGCTCCCTTACTCTCCTTGCTTGCTTCAACACAAGCTTCACCTTTTTATAACAATTGATAGAAGTCTATAGACTTGTTCCATCAATGTCCATTCATGAACCAACATTCCATCTTCCCCATTATCTCCATGTAACTCTCTAGAATGACTAAGAGATAACTCATAAATTTAACCATACATTAATTCTTAATGCATCCACTTAACTATGCATCAATTTCATGTATAACTTATCACCATGAATGCACAAACCAATAACTCTATGCATTTATGTCATACATAATATCTCCATCATGGAGGGATAGATACCAAACCCAACATTAAGGAGGTCACATATGTGTATGGTGCGTTAAGCTTTGCAATAAATTTAGATTAGAAATTGGCATGGTCTATTCTTTTGCGGGCAGTGTCAAGGTTAGTTTGTTTCGATTTTTAATAAGTCATTTTAAGTTAAGGTTAATGGTATTTTTGGAGTTGTAGCACTTAAGAATAGCCTAATCATCGCATACATACCTTTTTATGGAAGGGTCAAGTGTGTTTTATATATGTTGTTACTTGGTTTTATTAGATTTTTTTTATAACGAGAAACAAACATTGAAGGGGAAGACAAAACCACAATCACAACCCTCTTCTAAAGAATCCAAAACAAAACCTTCAAAACTTATAAAAGAGGGAGATGATGAAAACAATAACTGTTATTAAAAATGTCATGTGTCTTTAGATAAGCTATTTAGTTGATGATCAGTTACATTTGTTTAATAGACGAGAGAAGACTAAAATGATAAGGTTCCAACGTTTGAATCATCTAAGAACAACTACTCAAACAAAAAACGCAGTCAATTAAAACTTAAAAGAAGTACCATTGATTTTTTTATTTTATTTATTTATTTTTTCATTTTGGATTTGAGGAACAAACAAGCTCCACACCCGATACATCCGCCGTTACCACCACCACCACTATACCGGCTTCGAACCATGATAACTCGTGTGAAAGGCGAAGGCCTTAACCACAAAGCTAACCGGAAAAAAAAAAAAAACTGGTTTCGAAGTGCTGTTGATTCTGCTACGAACTTACTCAATTTACCGGCTCTTCAACAGTAATTATTTTTTCACTTTTAGTTGAAAATGTTAAAACTATTTCAAACTCTGGGACATTTCCTACACACACCAAAGTAGTGCCCCACTATTTTAGGAAGAGGACCGAGAGGTTGGGGGTAACCGTCACAAAGAAGAGAGACTGCTTTAAGGTAAACCCAAAGAGAAGAGCAACCAAAAATTCCCCAGCAGTCTCTGTAGGTCGCCGGAAATGGCGACCGCGACCGCCGCCGCCGCCAAGCCGAAACGTCCGCCGCCGACCTCGGACCAAATGAACGCCAAGGTCTTCCTCTACTCCGTCCTTCTCGCTCTCCAATACGGAGCTCAGCCTCTCATCTCCAAACGCTTCATCAGGTACTCCGATTCCCCTCCAAATTCTCTCCCAAATTTTTAACCAAATCAGCTCTGAGATTGTAACCCTAAGACTCATTCTTCCATATGTGACTGAGAATTGCAGAAGAGAAGTGATTGTCACGTCGTCGGTGCTGACGTGTGAGGTGGCGAAGGTGATATGTGCCCTAGTTTTCATGGCCAGAGACGGGAGCTTGAAGAAGGTTTACAAAGAGTGGACTTTGCTTGGTGCGTTGACTGCTTCTGGGCTTCCTGCTGCCATTTATGCTCTGCAGAATAGCTTGCTTCAGATTTCGTATAAGAATCTTGATTCTTTGACGTTCTCAATGCTTAATCAGACTAAGATAATTTTTACTGCTATGTGTACGTATTTGATATTGAGGTAAATGTGAGTTACTGGCTAATTGTGTTTCGAAATTTTTGGGGGTATGGAATGTGGTTGCTGGACTGATTTTTGGGTGGAATGTGATGAATGTAGGCAGAAGCAATCGATTCAGCAAGTCGGGGCGCTTTTCTTATTGATTATTGCAGCTGTTCTTCTAAGTTTCGGGGAAGGGTCGAGTAAGAGGTCTAGTGGTGGCAATTCGGATCAGATATTGTTTAATGGGATTATTCCGGTGTTGGTTGCGTCTGTGCTTTCAGGTTTGGCATCCTCTCTGTGTCAGTGGGCTTCCCAGGTTAGTGAAATGTTGTTGTTTCCGTGCTTTGAAGGAACTCTTTTATGGTGTTGTGGAAGTTCTTTGTCTTTGCATTGACCGTAGTTGTCTTGTTTTGTTTTGTAGGTTAAGAAGCACTCGTCGTACTTGATGACTGTAGAGATGTCTATTGTCGGAAGTTTGTGCATGTTGGCTAGTACCGCTAAGTCTCCCGATGGAGAAGCTATCAGAAAGCATGGACTTTTCTATGGATGGACTATACTGACTTGGGTAATGATCTATTGAATCCCATACTTCCCACTAGTTTTTGTGTTTTGGCTTGACTCTTGTGGTGTTTACTTTATTGGTATACTCAGAACCACTAGAATCGTCGGTTTATTTTGGAAGTCAGTTAGTTAATATGGAGGAAATTAGTGTTTGTGTTCAGCTACTCGCTTCCTTTTGAAGGAAAATGTTTTGGACTTTTAGATGATCATGCTTACCTTATCTGGTTTGTCTTACCATATAATCCGTTAGGACAGCTTATGTTGGTTCCAGATTTCTACAATTTTCTTTCTTTATATTCTATATGACATGAGCATGCTAACTGCAGTCCCCTTGCTTTGCTGTTGAAACCGTTACTATTTTTCTTGTTAATATGATTTTAACATTCTCACATTAACAAACTATTGGCGTTTATATGATGTAATCTCAGGTTGCACTGGGGGTTTTGCTTTTCTATTGTCTTTGAAACACCCCAGTTTACCAGGAAGAGAGAAAGTAGAGAAAATGTGCAATGAGTGAAAAACTTTTCATTCATTTTAAAGAAGAGTGATGCTCTTTGTAATATGCACTTGGAAAGAATGTGATGTTGCAGGCTTTATAATGTGGCTCTTTGCGTTTTCTCCATGTTTCAGATCCCAGTCATGTCCAATGCCTTGGGTGGAATCCTTGTTGGCCTAGTCACAACCCATGCTGGTGGGGTTAGAAAGGCAAGTTTTTCTTTTTTCTTTTTCTTTTTAGCATGAATTACAAAGGCAACTTTAACATTATATAAGGATAACAACAGTAGTGAACTAGTGATCAGATTATCCCAAACACACTATTAGCTCAAGTATTTTCTTGCAAATAGACAGTACGAGTAGAACCCTGAAATACTTTATTACTTTATTATTTGCTATTCTGGCCACTTGAATCAACATAACAACTTCAGGGATATAATGGCTAGGTTACATAAATGTGGAACATGTAAAGGAAGCCGAACCTGATCTCTTCAGTTTAAGTTTCATGCTAAGATCTTCATTTATTATTCCTTACAAATTTGATAAGAATGCCAAATGGATGGTAAACTGTTCTATGCGTACACTTGGTATTTGGGACCAGTCATATTGGTTGGAACGGCTGCAAATATGACTCCTTTCCATAAGTTTTGTATGCAGTTTCATTATTGAATTGCAATTTTGTTTTTAAGGTAGTTACTGAAGAAGTTTTATCAAACATGGTTGCAGGGGTTTGTTATTGTTTCTGCACTTCTTGTTACAGCTTTGCTGCAGTTCATTTTTGAAGGGAAACCACCTTCATTGTATTGTCTGGCATCTCTTCCCCTCGTGGTTAGCAGCATTTCGATATACCAGAAATATCCTTATCGAGTTAAAAAGAAAGAATCGTAAAATCCTAGCCATTGTGACATTAGGGGCTTCTTATTTTGGCCCTGATCACAAAGAGTTGTCATTAGTTGGACATATTGGAACTTGTAGCTGCCTAGATGATAGAGAGTTATCAGAAAATCCAAGACTTTATGCTGTAGCTAAGGAATTCAATATCAAGTTGTATGTAGGTGCCAAAAAACTTCGGAATGAGGTTCTAATTTGGTCAGAGATCTCTTTGATCTTTGTCAGAACCATTATATGAAGGAAATTGTAATCTTCAATTGTTGTAAGAGTGAACAATCAGTACACGGGCTATGTCCGAATGTTAACTATCATTGAGGGTTCGATATGCTTCTTACATAGTCCAGGACAGTGAAGATCAACGCAACATCTACTTTTGTCAGGATAACATGTACACTTGTTTGATATAAACTTGTTGATCAGTCTACATGGAGAGGAAAAAAAAAAAAAACTGAATTCAGCTTATGCTTTGCGTCGGAAAATACTTTGTCCGGATTAGTATGTATATGTGTGTCCGGACTCTTTTTATTTACGTATTTTTGCCGATGTAAATCATAATCTTAACTGTTCAAAAATTAAATTAATTTATATTGATCACCTTTGTAAAATTTCAATGTAAACAAACATCGTTTTCTCAACCGAATGTATCAAACAAATGAATGGCTGATCATGAGACTACTAAGTTTAACAATAGACCAGCTTCACGCGGTCACAAGCTAACTTACAACTCGATCGAACTAGTCTGCTATACATGTCGTCTACTAACACGTGAAGGCGTGAAGCTAGTTAATTCGATGTATCGATACATTAATGTTCGTTTTACTTGACTTTTAGCCATTGAGTATTTTTGTGACTTTGTCCAAAAAAGAAGGGTGAAAAATTGTTATATAAGGGTAAAATTGAAACAAAGTAAAAAAGTAAAAAAGTAAAAAGTGAAGGGGTTTAGTTTGTAAAGGGTCCAAAACCCCATCATTTCTCTCAAGTCGCAAAAACCCAAAATCGCAGAGAAGAGTGAAGCAGCCATGGGAAGCCGACTGGGGAGCAGAGTAGTCCACTTCCCGAACCTCCCAATCAAACTCCTGATGCCAACCACCTTCACCAACATCACCGAATTCGCACTCAAAACCATCCCCTCCGCCTCCAAGATCGAAATCAAGCGCGTCCTCGAGTCCCTCTACGGCTTCGACATCGAGAAAGTCCGAACCCTAAACATGGACGGCAAGAAGAAGAAGCGCGGCGGCCTCTTGATCGCCAAGCCCGCTTACAAGAAGGCCTACGTCACGCTGAGGTCACCGCTCTCGCTGAACCCGGAGCTGTACCCGATCGGAGCCGTGGAGGAGGAGAGGAAGGCGACGGCAGCGGGGAAGAAGGGGAGCAAGTCGAGCGTGGTGGAGGAGGGAGAGGGGAAGAAGCATTGGCTGGATGGGAAGGAGAAGGAGAAGGTCAGGAGGGGGAGGTTTGACGGCTCTCCGGTTTTCGGCGATGGGAAAGAGAAGTTTCCCTGGAGCAATATGAGGTTCCGGTAGGTAATTTTGGCTCTGATGGTCAATTTATGTTTTGTAGAACTCTTTGATAAAATATTGACTTACTAGTAGTTTGATGAATTTGTGTGGACAGTGGAGCA
Source organism: Fragaria iinumae (assembly GCA_009720345.1). NCBI lineage: Eukaryota > Viridiplantae > Streptophyta > Magnoliopsida > Rosales > Rosaceae > Fragaria > Fragaria iinumae. The sequence goes on along the minus strand of CM019117.1, from coordinate 13,161,962 downwards.
TTTAGCTTTTTGATTAATGAAGTGTGATAAATTGATCAAAACTTGAGTGCGGTAGAGAAAATTTGTGTTTTTGTAGTAAACTATTTGATCAAATATTCAGTTACTAGTAAGTTTGGAGTGTGGACAGTGCTTGTGGATTTAGCTTTTCGATTAATAAAGCTGATACTTTTGATGGTTAATCTTGTTTGATTCGGCATGGTTATGTTTATTGAGGGTTGAACTCGAGTGTTGGCAGCTTGAGGTGTTGTTTGTTAGTATTTGTAATGTCATGTGAAATAGTGATATGAGAGGAAATCTGGTGCTTGATGAACAAATTGATAAAGTCCAATTGACTGTTGATGATTGTTGGGGGAGTGTAGAATGTCTATTTGGTTGACAATTAATGTTAATGCTCAAGCTCTCATCTCCAGGAATTTAGGGTATAGTTTACTATCCCTTGATTAGGTGGTCATTTTGAGTCTTCCGTGATCCACTGACCCAGTACTGAAAGCTTGTAGGTTTCTCTTTTGGAAAAGGATGTAGTCAGCTGGATGCGCTATGTGAGTAACTGAGCATGCGTTATTGTAGAGTATTGTAATCGCTTACATATAGGGAAACTAGAGAAAATGTGTCTTTGTTTATTGTCTTTAAGGCTCATTGATAATTTGATACATCATGTATAGTTTGCCATATCAGATCCACCCCCGGTCCAAAAATAAAAAATCTAGTTTTCTGCTTGTTTTTTCATACAGAATAAAAAATGTACCCTTGAAGGGCTAAATCTCACACCGGCATATATAATCCGGGGTCCCCTATCCTCTTAAGCTGGAAATATTAGACTGTTGGGTTATAATAATTTAGGACATCGATGACCTTCGTCTGAAGCTGAATCTGCCCCCAATTGAGTTGGGTCTTTGTTGGCCTTCTCCAGTTTCATTGGCTTCAGATTTTGTATGGAAAGATTTCTTGATTTTTCTCCATCCCGAACTCCAACTTGACACACTCCTTTGCTTGCTGGAAATCTTTTCATACTCCTGTTGCAGCTCAGAGTAGTCACTTTGCAGCTCAGCCATCCGTTTCTTTACATTCTCAAGTTCCGCTTTAAGATTCTTAATTTCTGCATCTGTTGATGCGTGGTTTCCTTCTTGCTCACAGTTGTTGCCATTTGGTGCTGATTCTTTCCCTTGCAATGCTGTCCTCATCTTTACTTGCTCGGAGAACAGAACCTGTACAGGTTTATAGTCTAATCATCTGGTATGAAAACATAAACTTTTATGGACCACATAGTGGTTTGCACTGAAATAGTCATTAAATTCTCAGTTTATTGTCTCTCTTTGTGTACAAGCTTTTTAAATCTAGATTATTCGTGGTATTTCCATTTCTAAAGGAATGCATTCTTTTGGAATCCGTTTCTTTAAAACGGTTATTGAAAATATTTTGAGGTATTTCTATTTCCTCAACGGTAGATGATTTAAGCAGCTTTCTATGTAAAAATGATCCAAATAATTTTTCTTCAAATATCTCCATTTATGAACTTTGTAGGCATATACAAGACCGAGGTTTCTAATATGATTGTATGACTTATTGAGAGAGTTTTTAACTGTGAACTTTGGATAGTCTTTGCTACAATATGACTAATAAGAACAGTTGCTTTTTAATTTCAATAAGAGGTCTAATTTGGGTTTTAGAAGCGACAGTAATCACATTTCTAGCTTCTATAGTAAAAGAGATTGTTCTACACATCTACTGTTCAGATGGTGGTTCTAGGTGGTTTGGTGAGGTTGAAGACTTGAAGTTCGTTCTTTCAATTGCTATACCAGAAACCTGCCCTCATCCCTATTGCATGCCTGGATGACTTTTCTAAAAGCCTTAGCCAGATGATAGGTTTATTATGTCTATGTGCGATTAATTCTCACAGCATGCGATTGGGATAATACCTATTTGGTTTTCGAGTTATGTGGCAGTACCGAACAATTAGCACACACCATGTTAGATATCAGAGGCAGTCTCTTTATTGTTGGTGCTTCTTGGGTTTCTGTAAATGTGTTCTGTATTGCAATCTAGCGGCAATGTTACCTGCATCTTTTATGAGTTAAGTGTTAACGTGTGTTTTGTATTTTTTCTTCCACCCTCAGAATACTCTAGCTTTATGTCTGGTATGTATTTTGCGTGTATAAAATATTGAGCTATCGAAGAAAATACGGGACACACTTATTTCAATCTGTATCATTGTTTCCATCTTTCTTCCTTGATTTTCTTCTGTATGTATGTGAATATATATTTCTTTGTTTTTTCTCTTGAAAGCCAACCTGACCAGTTTCATTGATGATTCTGTAGTGTCCACAACTTTGAATGTTTGTTACTTAGACCCTGGTTGAAACCCCTGCATTTCAAAAGACCTAGATTTCTTAATGCTATAACTGATTCCTTAACATTTTATTCCTGTTTTCAGCATGAATGAGTCGCTATAAATTTTGTTATTAACCTCTAGTGTGACATTGACTGGGAATCTGATAAATGTTACCTGGATGATGGTTTTCATAGGCAGTCGATCATTTTGTGCCGCATGCATGCATGCATCAAGTGATAATTTCTCACAGTTCATTATCCTGCACAGCCTTCTTCGATCATGCTCAGGCAGTGAAGGATGAGTCTGAAATAATGGTTTGGTTTTAGGTTTTAAAATGTCTTTGAAGTAAAAACTACATGAACAGGTAAGTAACCTTCAGATAGGTGTCAATAGCTCTATAAAGACCATCATCACATGCTCGAGCATTTTCAGGTAGCAATTCAGCCAATACTTGAAACTTGGTTATGGAGAGATTCGGGTCTCCTGCAATCTCAGCTAGGTAGTTGTCCAATAGCTTACTGACATTGGTTTTACCCGTCTTCTCTTGCTGTTGATGCTCATGCGTCAAGAAATATTCCACAATTCTTTGCACAACATCAATGTCATGCATCGTTCGTTCTTCTGGTGACCTGCAGTAGACATTATGAAAATTATAGGAAAGTTGAAATTGTTTACACATGCCTCTTCAGTAAGATAATTCTATAGTGATTATCTTGCCAAGATAGAGTAAATAGAGAATATGGAGTACTCACTTTACCAGTTTCCCTTGGTCTGCACTATTATAACTTGGTATCAACAAATCATTGACTGTGGCATCTTCTAACATCATCCCCACTCTCTTTTCAAGCTCTGATATCAAAGCCGGCGAAGCCGAGTACATCATTGCCATCTTTAACATCTGCAATAAGAATTTACATGGGATAGCTTCGTTTTGAGGTGGAAGTACGCTTAGGAGGCTTTCGATAATTGCTTTTTGCTCCTGGCTGTGTCCATAACCGCCTTCCTCTTTCCTGTTACTCAGTATACTGAACTGCAGGTCATTTCTTCCAATTCCATATCCTCTTAGTCCTTCAAACTCCACATTTATGCCTGGCAACCATCTTTCTGCATAGTGCATTATACATTTAGCTATGAACTCTGGCCTTATATTCTTCGCTTTTATTGCCGAGATAACCCTCATGTAATGATCTATCCGGAAGGTGGCCACTTCACGAAACCACCATTGTTCACCGTCAGCATTCGCAGTGGTGTTTTCTCTACTAGCCTTCCAAGCAATTGAGTCGCAGCATCTTCTCACAATTTGAAGATTCTCAGCCCATGGAGATAGAGTTTCACAGGACTTAAGTACAGTGATGGTATCTTTCCAAGAAGAAAGGACAACCAATGTGAGAAAAGATTCAGTCTTGGAAATCAGATTTCCTGCTTCAAGTTCTTCAGTCATTTCAAGGAATTCTGATGCACATCTTAGTGGAGCTATGTTGTTCGGGTTTAGGTTCACTGGGAGACCATAACAGAACTTTAGAATCATTTCGAAGGTTTCTGGTCCACCTGGGAAGTTTTCAAGCTTTAAGTCATTGCCAAAATCTGAGATCGAAGGCTGAAATTCCAATTGACCTATGTAGCCACATTTTGATACCAAAGGATACTGTTTACAGAAAGAGAAACGAAACATGAAATGAGCTCTGATATGTTCAATGCCAAAGACAAGAAACTGTAGAAAAGAAACTCAAGAGTCAAGACAAGAATCATGGTGTTGCATATCGAAAATTTCTTTGTTTTGTTATGAAAAAAGAAAAGTAATTATGTACTTCTCTTATGCAAGAGCATCCTCTCTACTAGGACAAGTATGATATGTAAACTTGCCATCTGTTTGTTTTTTTCTCTTTGGATATATAGTTTGTTAGATAACAAGTAATGGTTTGCTTGAAATGTCCGAAACTTGTAGTAAATAAGGGTTTGGTGAGCTTTTTATAGGTATTTTACAGTATAATTTCATTCATTTTCATCTGCAGACATCCGAGTCACTCACATGTCTGCGTGCGAAAATCTGCTGTTGAACCTGCCTGTGATATTAAACTGAAGTTACTGAACAATCTTCTTTCTCTGTAGTTACCTTGTGAACATTAAAGGTAATTTCTTGAACTTGAACTGTTAGGTCCGTTGGGACATGAGAAGTGATGAACCTGGGATGGAACCACCAAAACAAAAAAGTGATAGGGATGAGAAACAGTTGATGAGGAAATGCATCTGAAATTTGGCTACAATGATAAGTTACTAGTTTTCTTGTCAATTATAAGGTGTAAGTTTAGTATAGTACCAGGAGTGTTCCTTCTTTTCGAAGCTATCAGCTAGATTGATGAGTTTGGAAGGATTCGCAGGAATCACAATGCTTTGGTCGTGAAGTTGATCACTGCGATTGTAATGACTTCCTGGATTTTGTGTTGTAGTTAGAGACTTCTTCATGGTGACTGATCGGCTGGATATGACTTGTGAATATATGACACTAAATTTCTCTGAATAGTATGATATAAGAGACTGGGATGCTGTCCTGAGTTATTGCATGAGAATTGAGTCTGTGGCTGTGATCAGTGTAGTCTTAAGAGGGTAGGTGAAATGTCCTCTAACAGTTGCATAATCTGATTGTGACATGAGAGTTATTTGGTGAATGTTTTGAAAGAGATGGAGAATTTGGGCTATGATAGGTCAAATTATTAGCCATGTAGATATGGAAGTAACCAATTGATGGTTCTGTGGCTATGAATATAGATACTATTCTCAAAGATGTATCAATCTTGTCTTTGAATCCCAAATCGGTCTAAAAAAATTAATGGTAGGTATAAGAATGGTGCTCAAAATTTTGCTCTTAGGCATTCTCTGGTTGATGGTTCTATGTTAAGTTATGAACTTTCTGCTAAATCCCTTTTCCATTTGGTAATACCAGATATAAATGGCACCCCTGCCAAATCGGGCACCTTGTCATTGGGAAACTGCATCTTAGAGGTTGAACTTACGTTAACAGCTAAAAGCCTAAAAGGGTGCCTGTCATCTTTTTCCTTTCTGCCTTGCATCCTAAGGTTTCTCAAAAGCTTGCTTCACAAAGAAGCTCGATCCTTTTCAATGGTGGAAAGAAGGAGTTGCCCTAAGATCCTACTTTCATGGGTAAACTGAAGCTCTGCATGTGCTTCTAACTTGTTTATGCATGTAGTGACATATCTATGCAGTATGCACATGTTGGTGAAAAATATATTTACATAATGCATCCTTTTCTCTTTGAGCTTGAAGGAAAGTTTGAAAGTCCAAAAGCCAACCCATTTGAGTTGGTAGAAGTCTGTGCCTGCCTTCTGTGAAATTGAAGGAATAGTAGTGAAAGAGAAAGGAGATCACGTTTTATCAAACTTGAATAGTTGTGTCTTGTGTGTAATTTTGCGAATGACTGCTAAATGAAATCAAACCGTTCATCTACATACGTCTCAAAACTAATCAAGTATGAAAGGTTCCCATTTACTAAAATGAATCGATGTTTGGAATAACTCGAACATATCTCATTGTTCTAAGGAAACCTTCCGCAATGAAAATAAATGAAAATAAGAAAATATCAGACTTCTATATGAATTTTTCAGTCTATAAAGGACTGAAATGCCATTTCTTGGTTCTTAGGTAAGGAAAATACATTATGGAGACTAACCGGTTGTGGATGCTCTATCAGTCTTTCGTTACAAGGCTATAAACTTATCGATCTTTTCACTTTGTCTAGTGATCCTAAAGTCTTTTCTCGATGTTTTTTCTAGTCTTTTTCACCGAATTCTTAACCAATTTTTATCATTTTAGTAGAAACATGCATCATAATAGATCCGAGGTTCTCCAACTATTGAGAGTTAGAGATTAGTTCTAATTGAACTAATCTAGTTCAAGTTGTCTTTAGAAGCTACAACTGTGCTACCATGTATTGCTGGTGTGCTACTGGTCTCCCTGGTCTCTTTTTTTTTTTTTTTTTTTTTTTTTTTTTTTTTTCTGAAACAACAAGTTGGCTGTTGCTGCTTGTCTCTCTGTTGCTGCAACAAGTTGGTGACCTCGGTCTCGGTGCCACAACTGTGGCTGAGTTTGCTTTAGTTTCCCTTATACGATTCTCATTGTATCTATATATATACTTGTCATTAAATCTTGTAAAGTTTTTATCAAGAAATATAGGAGAAAAACTTCCGCAATCTTGTGTTTAGATTTCTTCACCAACACAGAAGAAGGGGTAAATTGAGAAATGCCAGGAACTGAAGGAAGTACATAATGTTGACTTTTGCCGTCTTCGTCGTGCTTGGCGGTTTCTCCTCGCCTTCCTATATAAATAGATTGAACTCAAAAAACGGAAAACAAAAACAAAAATAAACACGCTTTCTTTTCAGAGTCACATTCTTCTTCTTCCTCCTCTAAGCTCTGAGATTCAGATCCAAAAAAGCATAGAAGAATCTCGAAAATGGCGACGGTGTCCCCTCTAGCCAAATACAAGCTCGTCTTCCTCGGCGATCAGTCCGTTGGCAAAACCAGCATCATCACCCGCTTCATGTATGACAAATTCGACACAACCTATCAGGTATTTCATTCGATCCGTTTCTTTAATTTGGTCCAATTTTGAGATTTGCTAGGGTTTGATTAATGTTAATGCTGCAGGCTACGATTGGAATTGATTTTCTGTCCAAAACAATGTACCTTGAAGATCGGACAGTTCGTTTGCAGCTTTGGTAATAAGAATTATTTGCATTCCATTTATTATTGAATCATATCATGTTGCAGCTCTATCTGATCACAAGGTTTAAGCAAAATTTTGAAGAATGTTTCGTATTTTATCGGAAAATTAGAATGTGTAAAATGGTTGTTTGTCCATAAAATGAATGGCAATACTGCTAGATTGAAATAACAGAACTCTATGTTGGTAAAACATTATTTTCAAAAAGTTTGGGGACTTTGTTTCTCTTTTTTCTTTATACCACCGTCTAGTTGTACTGTTGTTTGTGGACCTTGTGAAAGATTGTTCTTGTGGCTAGGATGACTGCAGTAGGTGCTTTATATGATTCTCTTGACGAGCATGGGTGTCTTAAAGTGTTTTAAGGCTGTTATTGGAACATACTTGTTGTTTTGTCAGTTCATCTTTTTTCTACTTGATGTATATATTCGTTTATGCAATTCGCATTATATCGATCCGGCACATTGCTTTTTGGAATTTACAGGGATACTGCAGGGCAAGAGAGATTTAGGAGTCTCATTCCAAGCTACATCAGGGATTCTTCTGTTGCTGTAATCGTCTATGATGTAGCTAGTAAGTCCTAATATAGTGATTTATGTTTAAAACATTCCTTTTTCAATTTGGTTTCATACTCCAGAGTTGAGAAACTAGAAGTTACCAAATTAGAAAGCACTTCTGTCATGACTCAGTAGCCATCTTTGTTGGAAGACTCTGATCAATCTTGTTTTAATAAGATAATTGCTAAATGGATGGTTCACACAAGCTGATAAGAAAAAACCATGTTGATCTCCAGTCTTGTTTCATCTATGGAACATACTGATCAATGCATAATTGACCCTAGCTAGTCTCTGCTCTTGTTCTTTGTATGCACATATCCTTCTCCCTTGACTGAAACGTTGTGATGCAGATAGACAATCATTTTTGAACACTAACAAATGGATTGAAGAAGTAAGGACAGAACGGGGTACTGATGTCATTATCATGCTTGTTGGCAACAAAACCGATCTTGTTGATAAGAGGTGAGTAATGCACCCCCTCTTGTTTACACTACTCGTTCTGATTAATAGTTCCACCATGTTTCCATCTTATAGAAATGTGATGTATGTATCTCCTTTGTTGTTATATAAAACAAAAGTAAATCTCAATTAACAATGACTAAATAGGTTTTTTTGGTAAGTGGCCTTACTATTGACTATGAAGAAAATAGCACCTGTAGAGCACCCTTTTGTGTCTGTAATAGACAAAAGGATATTACATTGCAATATGGGAGTAGCAGCATGGTGACTTGGTTAGGGAGTTTATCAAGTTCACCCAATTTCCTTTACAATGCACAAAAATTCATTTACTTTCATTATCAAATTTCAAGGTTGTTCTAACCAAGTATGATTGATCAAACAGACAAGTTTCTATAGAGGAAGGAGATTCCAAATCTCGGGAGTTTGGAGTCATGTTCATAGAAACCAGTGCCAAAGCAGGATTCAATATCAAGGTATAAATACATAAACTCCTGATTCCTCAGGTTCATGCTAATCGTCTTACTCAATCAGGCACCATCTTCTTCTAAACCATAATGCTAGTATACTCCATTTGTTTCACCTTACTTCGGTTGCTCATATTGTTTTTGTTACTACATATGAATAATGCAGCCTCTATTCCGTAAGATTGCTTCTTCGTTGCCGGGGATGGAAACCCTTTCCTCCACAAAACAGGAAGATATGGTTGATGTAAACCTGAAGCCCACTGTTAATTCATCCAACGTCGATCAGCAAGGAGGAGGTTGTGCATGCTAGGCTATTCATTTTACTGTAAAGACAAAGAGGAAGCAGTTAGTATAATTCATGTTCAGCCAACATAGATCCGATTTGACTTTTGAGGTTGTATCATTTAGGGGCATAGTGCTTTCTGTTCCATTTGTGTAATGAGGTTATGTTAAAGTGTTTATAGGAACACTAAAGGTGGCAATTGTTCCATTTGTGCTAACCCACTAAATTGTGACGATTTGGAATTCAGTGTGTTATATTTCCATTACTATTATATTCCATACGGATAATGTGAAAAGAACCCTCCATATGATTTTACATCATTTTACAAACTGTGTAGAAATCCTTTCTTTCAATGTAGAACTGTAGAAGTGAATCAGTGATGATAACCTCCTTCCTGAAGCTTTATTGCTCTAGTTCTTTGTTCCAGTAGACCGAAAATGACTTTAAAGCATTATTACCGGCCCTTATTCTCTGTGCCTCGTGACCAAAAACCTCATTGAACAATGACCAGGCAAGCTCTTCTGTAACCTTTACCATTCATCATGAAGAGACTAAGCCAACCACGGCATTGTTGCTTATGTTGCTTTGTTTCACTGAAACACAAAGGATACATTTTGGGGGGCGATTTATTATGCTTACTTTGTTACCTGTCGGAGTCATTTCTTGCTTAACAATTCAGTCCCAGATTCCAGAGTTGTTGCGAGTGTGTTGATCTAGCAAACGAGTTTCTATGGAGAGGGAAGAGTTTCATGTTCATAGAAACTACTGTGGAAGTGTAAATGCAATTATGAAATTTTCAAGATCAAGGTAATTTGAGCAGCTAAACGCAAGTTTGTGGTTTTCTTCTAAACTCAGCCAAAATCCAGCCCTCTTTTGCGCAAGCTCAGCTAAGAACAAGCAGCACAGATCAGCTCCACTCGGAGGTCATCATCCATTGAAGCAGTTCCATTGCAAAACCTCGTCTACAAATGTAGTTGCGTACTGGAGTTTGTATAAATGTTTCCCATCTCTGCTAGCGTACACTTGATATGTCTGTACAATATCACCTTTGTCTTTGTTAATACATCATTTCTGAGAGATAGAACATCGGTCCTACCCGCCTAAGAAGACACATATTGTCACGTAAAACGGGTTTGAGCCTTAACTAAGCTTAAAAAACCTATACTCTTCCTTGAGGGCATAATAGTAATACACTTTCCATTAAGGGCAAAATGATACTTTTAAGGTGCATTCACCTTATCTCTATAATTACATGTTTTCACCCCTCATTTGGGTAAGTCTCCATTTCCACCATATTCATACCTTATATCTATTCTCATGAAGCTGATTTAGGCATCGGAGGGTCGAAGGCCGGCAAACCCGGTCTTCCCTCTGATGCCATTTGCTCATGATTGACAGATTATGGGTCCTGAAGATGATGTTCTTCCCGCATTCTGTGTGATTCATCCCCTCAGAATTCACGCCGAAACAATTGGCGCTAGAAGGAGGGCTCTCAAGTGGAAACCCTCACATGGCTTACCATGAGCATATTCATCATCTGGCCAGAATTCCTTTTTCTAGAAATTTTTTCTTTTTCCGGCAACACTGTTTCTCTCTCTCCCCCCTTAGCTCCCTCTCACCTCAAACAGAAGGAGCTCGTCCACTTTGTAAATCCTCCCAATATCACATCTCACTTACATGAAAATCAAGCTTTTCAATCTTCTGGGTTTTGAACACAGTGAGTTTCGAGGAGAGAGAAAGTAGATCTGAGTTTTATCTCTCTCCTCCACCGCCACAAGCACGCTTGGGTTTTTGGAAACCCATTTATGAGCTCCACCGCCCCTCACTTCCACCACCATAGGGCTCAGTTTTGTCACGCCCCGACTCTTAAATTTTTACCTTATTTACTAGCATGGTGTTAATAAGAGTTTTACTGTCTTCGTCAATGAGTTTATAATTTAATTGGTCCCCAGAGGGGTTTTGGGGGACGATTATTTCGAAGGAATTATTCGTAGGAGAAAAACGTGACGACGGTAAAAATGGTAACTTTTAGCTAGTAAAAGGTAAGTTTTGTTAAGGTATTATTTTTGAGGTGTTAAATTTTTGAAGTGGGTTAAATGGTGGTGTGGACCGGTTAGGCCAAGCCCAACTCTTTTCCTCTCTCTCTCCTCCCTCCCGCTTCTCTCTCCCTCTCCCTCCGCACAGAAAAGTTTCCCGAGCCCGACCGTCGCCGTCCGGCCACCGTTCGCCGCCGCACCGGTCCCAATTGGTCGGCCGTCGACCCAGCCATCTTCCTGGATCAGTGGCAGCCTCTCTAGCGCAGCCGTGAGGGAGAGAAGCCGCCCAAAAGTCACAACTGCCCAAAGCTTCCCGTCGCCGGAACTTCCTCCTCCGGTCGCCATAGCCGGAGCTGCTAGGCTCAAAAGGAAGCCCTCCTCCCGTACGTTCATCTCTCTAAAGGATTCGCTCCCCCTTAAGCTAGGTAAGGAGAAATCAGTGATTGAAATTCTATGGCTTATTAGATGTTTTCGTTCGATTGGCATAGTTAGGCTTGGAATTTGTGTGTGTTAGTTAGGAAAGTTGTAGAGGAGATTGAGAGGAAGATGCTGTCAAAATTTAGTAGACATTGGAGGTCGCCGGAGCCGGCCGCCACTGTTAGGGGAATTTTTATGGTTTTAGAGGTGGAATATTAAGGGGAGGTTAATGATATGAATTTTGGAATTTTTGGAGAAGTTTTGGATAGGTTTGGAAATTGTTAAAGTTTGGTATTCCTTATTATTGTTTCGGAATGTTGAAATAAATGAAAGAAGGATGTGGTTGGAGTTTGGCGTGAATTCGATAAGCTTAACCCTAGAAAGGGTAGTGGGTTAGGCGGAAGAGTTTTGAGTTATATATTTAAGTATTATTTATTCTGAAATTGGAGTTTGGTCTTAAGCATGGTTTTTGTGCCAGGATTTGAGGAGACCTCACTTGAGTGGCGAATTGGATTTCGTCGGGCTTGTGCCTAAAGTTGTGAGTGGACATTTGTTTTAAATATTATGCCAGCAAAAAGATTTATTGATGAATATTTTCTTTTATTAGAGAATAACCGAAATTGAGAATTTCGGTGATTATATATTTATATATGGATGTTTATGAGGATAGTATGTATATAAATAAATGTTAGCTAGCTATACGTGCTTTTCCGCCATAATGAGGTAAAATACAATTATGGTGTGACATGAGCGTTAGACGCAATCGTAGTAGCCCTATATGAATATAATAATGATTCATACAGGGAGTATGCACGTATATAAATACACTCGTCTTTTCCGCATAATGAGGTAAAATTCCATTATGGCGTGACGTGAGCGTTAGACGCAAGCGTAGTAGCCTTGTATGAATTTCTATTCTCTTATATTTCTTCATAAGAAATCATACAAGGAGTATGACGAGTGTAAATACATACATATATATATTCTAGCCTGAGAGGCTGTATTTTATTAAGTTTTGGAGACTAGCCGGAGCTAGTCATATACTTGCCAGTTTTTGAGCTGTCGCATGCAGCATAATTTCTATGGAAATTAAATTGGGAAAGCATAAATATTTTCATTGAATTCATTTTTTGTCCACTCACTCTAACGTCTTCAAATGTTTTCTCCTGGGCCCTTCGTTTTAAAAATGCCCAGTGTGCAGGTTAGCATAGTTGAGGTCGGGCGTACATGGAGACGAGACATAGTCAATATTATAGGTTCCGCTCATTTCTATATTTCTAGTTCCTTTCCTTTCAATTAGAGTTGCTCTGAGCTATGATTGTTGGTTAGATTGGGAGATATTGTGTTTTGGGGGAGCACGAAGGCTCCAGGTGTCTAAGGTTGGATTTGAAATTTTAGAAGTGTTTACTGGTGTTTTCAAGAAGGGTTGTCCATTTTCAAGGGAGATTATGCCGAATTTTCGGTAAATTTTTCCTTCGAGGTGGTCCCCGCAGGACTTACCTCGGGTTTCAAGATGAAATTCGGGGTGGGTCTTGACAAGTTTCCTCTAGCGAACCATCGACAGCCACCCTGACCTCTGGCAACGACCCACGCGCCAGCATAGCCAAACCCAGAATTACTCTGGGCACCCAGAGCTTTTCTCTCTCTTCGCGAGGCTACTTTGCCGGTACCCTCCTTCCTGGCGAGTTTGCTAATCTCGGCACCCCCCTTCCCGGTACCTGCTCCCGGAACCTCTTGCACAACAGGATCCTGGAACCTAACTCCCGGCAGCCCTTCCTTCCCGACGAGTTTGCTAATCCCGGCACCTCTATCCCGGGATCCCGGAACCTAACTCCCAGCACAGCCCTCCCCAGCCTCCCAGGCTCACGATGCCCCTTCTACTCTCAGTGTCTCTGTCCCGAGACCAATCCCTAGCCCTCCCGGCTCCCGGCACAGGTCGTCTCTTGGTGTCGGCACCTCCCCTCCCGGGTTCTCGGCATAGCAACTCGCTGACAACAAGAGGTGGTCTTAGCACCTAGGTACTTACACTTGGAATTCATTCCACCTTGAAGAGCTTCCTCCACAAACACTTGTAATCTCATCTTGACAACAACTCCACATTCTAGTAGCCACTCCAGCAACATATAACGGCTACCAGGGCTGTGGTTATGGCCTATATTCTCTCAATGCGAGCCCGGCAGCGGTGACAGTGTCCTCACTTCCCTCAAATAGGAATCATGATATAGAACTATAGAAGCTAAGTCTTGAGCTCCTGATATTTCAGTTCACACGCCCCAGACATGGAGACAACCATATATATATATATATATATATATATATATATATATATATATCACACATTTGCACATGATCATGATCATTGATATATATACAATCAAATATGGGCTACCCCACAACATGAAATATGTACACATATGTGCATGAGACTCTATAGTTGACTATGTGTTGCATGCAAAGCTCACAAGCAGACACCTCACATTGATGCTTCCACTATCTCTCTGAAGGTTAATTGATATCCACATATATTTTGTGCTACATGCGAAGGCATATACATGATGCACCTATCCCATTCTATCTATGCTTCCGGTTGAATACTCCTCTCCGAGACCACGTGACTACAGGCACTGTCCATTATTTGGTCATATGTCAACCAAGTTCGTATCCATAATATGGTCTCTAACTTTCTACACACCTGTTCACACAACAAGATTGCTCAATTAATCAGGTTAGATGGGGCCAAATCCAATCGAACTCGCTACCTTGACAGCATCTCAATTCCCTAGTCCTTGATCAATTGCCACTTTACCATGCCCCCTCGACATTATATAGTTATATTGGGTCAAGCCCAACAGGGAGTTGTCGACAACAATCCTACATATAATGTTACATACCTCTCCTATGATCTATTTTTAGATAACATGAACTCGCATACCCTTTATATGCTCATCTACTTGCCACAAATATCATCGGCACACGCTATAGGGACAATTATATGCTATCATCAACTTTTCTCTATGTTGATGTACACATATATTACTCCTTGGCAAGACACTACTATTATCTTCACCGATAAGCTCAATGAGTACATCATATCATCGGTTCAACTACTCCATTGAGATTCTTATACCAAGCTCTTTGACCGACATATGGGGTCTCATATCAACAACTCTAATTTTTCTACAATATTTATAGCGGCTTTACACGACTCCAGATAAGTCTTACTTTACACTATTTAATTGAGTTATTATCATACAAATAACATGCCTCATGCATCATAATATTCTTGAGCATACTTATTACATGTCATAGAGTTAGCAAACACTCTTTACCACGTACACATGTTACATACATTCTCATGTACATGCTAAATACACATACTTGTAAACCATATGCAAACCATATGACACTTGCTTCACATGATTGCAAACCATACATGTTATATATATGTGGTCCACTCTCTCACAGCGTGGTATTCACACCCCATTGGGAGCCATGCGACATATGCTCTATTTGCAGGTACTCCCTTCATGATAACGCCACATGGTAATGCCCTATGGCTACACCTAAGCGACTATACTCGATAACTACAACTCAAAACTACATTTCTCGCTACACTCCCTTGGAAGCGACACTTTTCACTCGCAACACCTCCTAATTACGACAATGATTGGTTGCGACTCCTTCTGGCCATGACATACGTGGAACATCATCGACACTTAATTTCACATGACACACAACCATGTCGGCCTCTCGGCTACGCCATAGACGGCTATACACACCACGAGTGTACACAGCCAGCACTCCAACATGCAATCTCAGGCTACACACACCACGAGTGTACACAGGCAGCACTCCAACGTGCAATCTCAGGCTACACACACCACGAGTGTACACAACCAACATACAAACATGTAACTGAAAGCTACACACACCACGAGTGTACACAGCCAGCACTCCAACGTGCAATCTCAGGCTACACACACCACGAGTGTACACAACCAACATACAAACATGTAACTAAAAGCTACACACGCCACAAGCGTATATAACAACCTTGCCACGAGGAAAGGTACCTCATCAACCAGATCATTCCCGCCATGACAAACTCTTATGACACCACGTCAACAGATCTATATAGTACCACCATAATATTTCAGCAACATCCTCCAGTATAGTCACGACATGTTTTCAAAGTTACACATGTCAGTCACCCCCTTGCAGCGACTCTCTGCTATTGCTCTTCATGATAGACGACTCTACTCTCCATGGTCTTTCCACGGTCTCCTTATGGTTTCTCTTTGGTTCTTTTTTTTGTTTTGTTTTGTTTTCTTTTTTCTCTATATATAGCATGATCTCTATGATCTCTCCACCGTTACTCCCTATGGTTACATGTCAGTTGCTCACATATGGATAGTCTCCATGGCCGCTTCCCATGGTTATTCTATCCTCATGACTTTGTGCTCTCATGATTACGCTAAGGACTTTGGTCACTACAATCAATCTCCACGTTGACATTCCAACACCTCGTTACTCCAAATACAAACGCCCATCAACATAATATCACCATAGATAAGCCAACTGTGGCGAGTACGCTCCCCGGCACATGGCGTCACTTAGCCAACCGTGCCAACATACTCCCTGGGCACACGTCATCTATCATCTATCAGCCACCCGGGACGAGTCTATAAACACTCCCCGACGCGTAACACCTACAAGTTACCAAAGTGCTTAAGGAACTTCTTGACACATGACATTATCCTCACCTCTCGAACACGCCATAGGAAATCCCCCATGCCAAATCAAGCGTCGTTCCGGTGACCGGCCACTATAATCGCTCTCGGCATTGGGGGACTTGGGCATCCTACTTGATACCATGATCACTCCCGACACTAGGGGAACTTGTTTGTATCTCTTATGCTTCAACATCTCTCCAAGGCTTCAGCAACATCTCCTAGGACTCGAAAACAACCTTATATGCAGGCATTCGCCACGCTTTCGTGATACTCATCATGCCTGCTCGGCATCCTCGCCATAACAGCACTCTCGTTACGCCTTAACGACACCCTCCTTGCCTTATCAGGCATCCTTACCACGCCTCATGGCGTGCTCTCGCTACACTTTGACAACACTCGCCACGCTTCCTAGCGTGCTTCCGTTACGCCTTAGCGACAGTCACCCATTCCTCAGCAGCTCTATACATGCCCTATCGGCACCATCACTATGCCCCAGTGGCACCTCTCGCCATGCTCCAGTGGCACTCCTCGCCACACCTTGATGACACACCTGCCTTAATGACGAAATGGTGAACTACGTTTGGTTTGATCCCATAAACGGGTACGTAGGAACTCTAGCACTCACCTAGAGGCAACCACAAAATATACACCACCACAATCTCTCCGTGGAACACATACATGCTGGAATAGCTCAACTAGCTAGAGCATATAGCTGATACAAATCAAAGACTACTAAACGCCTAAGGCATACAAACATGCCATACCCGCTACCCACGCGAGATGCTCACCAGAGTTCCCACACCTGGCACCGAGCGGTACCTAAACTTCAAACCCCGATCGCCCAACAATCTCTAGATACTACACGGGAACAACGATTTCTCACATTTATGTGTCTATCTCCAGGCAAGATATCATGACATCACGATTTCTCATAACGTGATAAAGCTATAGCAGCACACGACACCCCACTTAGAGGGAGCCGATCCATCCCCTCCCTTGCATGGGGACTTGGGGGACTGGGGACTGGTTATGTCGCCATTAGTAAGGCTCGTACTCCCGATACTCTATCAGATAAAGTCCCCATCCAAGAGTCTCTTGACCGCGGACTTAGGAACTTGTTAATACATTATATGTGAGAGATAAAACATCGGTCCTACTCGCCTAAGAAGACACATTGTCACGTAAAACGGGCTTGGGCCTTAACTAAACCAAAAAAACCTACACTCTTCCTTGAGGGCATAATAGTAATACACTTCCCAATAAGGGCATAAATGATACTTTTAAGGTGCATTCACCCTATCTCTATAAATACATGTTTCCACCCCTCATTTAGGAAAATCTTCATTTCCACCTTATTCATACCTTATCTCTATTCTCATGAAGCTGACTTAGGCATCGGAGGTTCGAAGGCCGGCAAACCCGGTCTTCCTTCTGACGCAATCTGCTCATGATTGACAAGTTATGAGTCTTGAAGATGGTATTCTTCCCGCATTCTGTGAGATTCATCCCCTCAGAATTCACGCCGAAACAGTCTTGTTGATAATTTATGAAACCCAAAGAAAAAAGAACCATTAGCGTTGCTAGCCCGAAAACTATCAATCACACCAAGACCAGCTGAGACATTGAAATTACTCAGACACTGTTCAAATGCCACTGGAACACACATACAAAAGACTGAAGTTTCTGTGTTAATTTGAGGTGAGACACTGAAAATTACTCAGGCAGGAATTTGGATTACTCCCATATCCCATTTTGTAAATGGAAGACATTCTAAGGAACTCTTACAAAGAAAGGAAAACTATGGTCTGTGATGAGGACTGAAAAGTACTATGAAGACTCAACTTTGAGAAGAATCTTCATGAACTCGTACACAAAATAACTGATGGCAGCAGATGGTAAGACCTGAAAATCAAGATAATAAATTAATTCAAGTTCTTTGATAGCCAGATTTAATATGATGAAGCAATGGTTTTAAATTATGAAAGGATAGTCTTCGCGAAATAAAGTAAGACAACATGTTTAGGAGATTTCTATGCATGACTTCCTCTACTACCGCTAAGGTGTTTTTAACTAAGAATCATCAGAGTACCATACCTGTAACAAGCTGGGTATCAATCCGGCATAAAGAGCAGGAACACCTCCTTGTTCAACAATCTTCGCACAAGTTGCAACTGCACTTAACTTATTTGCCCGAACTTGCATTTGGAGGTGTCTCCTCACAACTTCAAAAGGATATGTAGCAGCTTCAGAGCAACAACCGGCAATTGCCCCATATAGTAATGTTCTAATGGTACCCAACTCCATTTGTTCCAGAGCATTCAGTTTGTCACCTTCTTGTTTCATGTGTCGGAGTCTTTCCCTCCCTTCAGGTGAATGCAGATAAGCTGATTTTAGTATATCATAGACGCCGTAGAAAACTGCACCTGAAGGTGCCATACTGACAATGGAGGGTAGTAAGCCCTTGTAAAGAGAAAAGAATCCTTCAGTCTGGACCATGTGGTGGAAAACACCAATTACACCACCCAATGCTTCTCCACCAGGAGCTACCATCTTTGTCCTGATCTGAAATCATTGACGGTTTGAATGAGATTACAACGTTTCAAAAAAATAATTATAATAAGAAGCCTTAACAAATAGCACATTCAAGTTCAGAGAAAAAAAAAAAAAAAAAAAACCTAATAACTAACTGACTTGAGGAAATTGGGGTAACCAAATTGTTTGCATATAGATAGAACAGATAAATTTCTTCCAAGTGCCCTGTTAATTAAGACATGTGCTAAGCCATCGCCATGCCTGTACCAGTTAATCTATAGATTCTGATGATTCTTGTATTCCCTCTTCAAGAATTTGGATTCTACTAGGTTAAACTAGTAGAAGTCTGACTACATAATGTCAGAAAAACTAATGTAACCACAAGAGCTCAAGAAAACCTACTTCAGCCTCATAGAATCTTTTGTTCCGCACAAGGATACTTCTACAGGCTTTCCATCATGCCTACATCGGTTAGGAAACTTGTCACATTTGGCAAAGCAATTGTAGTAGAAGAGTACCAGTTCACACTACATACTTCCATCTGAGTCTTAAAAGTACGGTCCTAAATGGCTAAGAAAAGCATCTTTCTCAGCATCTAATGACCAGTATACTCCAACCTCAAGTGCAAACATAACAGGCAGCAAATTTGAGTTCAATATCAAATTAATTTTGCAGGAGTAGCTCTCTAGTCTCTACTCACTAACTAAATGGCCTAGAAAGAACTTCCCCCTCCCCTTATTAAATTACTTCAAACAATCTAAGAACAATTACACCAGTATGCTTATGACATGAAATCAAATGAAGGAATTAAGAGTTGTGAGTTGAGGCATACAGTGTCCATGGGCAAGCAGAGCAAGGTAGCTGTAATTCCAGCCGCAGCACCAGCAAGAAACCTCTCAAAATTCGTGGATTCCCCATTCCCCGACAACTTCACCAGATGGTTTCTGTACGTATCATACGCGTAGAAATTGATAGCCTTAAAGGGTGCCGTGCGAAGAATATTGACAAAATTCCCTTTCCAAAATCCTCTCAGGCCTTGAGACTCTGCAATCGTCTTGATCAACTCAAACAAGTTCTTCTGTTCCCCACGTACTATGTACTCCAGCTTTAGCCTCTCAAGAGGAGCAACAAACGTCCTAAATACACCACAGAAAATACCAACACTCAGAATGATAATAATGCATGAGCCAAACAGAAGCATATAATGTGCAAATAGTCAATTCAAGCCAAAACAAATAATTCACAAACATAATCACAATCAAATAGTCCTTTTCAATTTGGCTCATAATAACTGAACAAAAGGGAAAATCTCATTTGGGATTTTCATTTCCAATATTCAGGATCCAAACAAAACATACAACCTTTACATATATTCTTATAGTGGATCAACATATATATAGTCAAATATTCATCTGGGTCAGCTTAACAATATGAAAACTCAAAACTCCTATATCTCTTTCTTTCCAAGATTCAAACTTTCTACTCTTAATCCAACTCACAACCAAATACAAATATTCATTCACCAAAAAAACTCAAACTTCACAATTAAAAGCTAAAAAAAAAAAAAAAACTCAAACCTTGAAACCATAGCAGCAACAGCTCCAGACCAAAGATGCTTGGTGGTATTCATAGCACCTGATCCCTTCTCCTTCTCAAACACAACCGCCTCTTCCTCCACCGAACCTTTATTCCCATTCTGCCCCAGATCATCTCCTGATTCCCTAACATACCCCTCGTTCCCATCCGACAAGCTCACCGACAAGAACAACCCTCCACGCCGCCCCCCAAAACGCACTGTTTTGCTGACACACCTCCCAAAACGTGTCTTTGCCGGAATCACAGAAAGGAAGTTAGGAGAAAAAGTCTCATCAGGGTGGAGGAACAACCCACCAGGGAGGAAGAGGAGGGAGTCGGGATCGGACGGCGGGGATTGGATCAGGCGAGAGAGGTTGAAGTGCATTGCTGAAAGGGGTGGAGAGAGTGGAGGTGAGAGACATCTAGGGGTTATGAAGACGGAGGAGGGAGAAGAGAAGCTTGAAGAAGACGAGGGAATGGAATAATATTATTGATGTTGTTGGGGAGAATGTGAGCGAGTTGGGGATGAGAGGGACGTTTGGGAAGGTGGGTTCGCTTTGTATCCATCGCCGTCAGGTGGATTTAGCTTTCATCGTCGTTGGGAGGTTATAGCTTGGCGGCTTCTGGTGCTACTTGGACTGTTGCGAGCTTTTATGTTTGGGATGTGAAGTTGTCTAGTACAGAACAGTGTGTGTTTGGGGTTTTGTACTAGTTTGTAGTTGTAGCTCAAAGGTGTTTTTACGGCGTTGACACTTGACACCAACACAAAACTACCAAGGTCATTTCACTGCTATCGGTTTTTTGAACAAGATAAAAGTTAAAAAGGAAAAGTTAATAATTGATAAATCACATTTATGAATGTCTTAACAATTTTCAACATAGTTGAAAATTTGCATAAATGATCTACTGAACAGTCAAGATGTGGATATAAAATCGAAAAGTTTGATAAGCCGAAAAGTCTTTAACTAGTCCTCAACTTAAGAGTCCTCGATAGAATGACTTCCTCTTTATAATATCAAAACGTAAAACAGAAAAAACTACATTAAGCAAAGTAGTAGTCCAACAATTGTTGGTAATTTGATGACTAAGAGTAGCTAGGGCAGCAACAAAGTTCGCATCTCTCCAAACATGTGTAATATGATAGAATGGAAACTGGTTATTGATACGCCAAGGAACATGAGTGTTTGCATTGATTGAATCTATCATAAGCTTTGAGTCTCCCTTGAACCTTGAGATTAGTAATGTTGTGGAGTAAAGCAGCTTGTAGCCCACCTCTAAGACCAAAGGCTTCAGCGGCAACCTAGTAACTTTGCAGAGCGACAACAAAATGGCTTGATCATTTCCGATTATAAAATCTGCCAAAGCTTGGGCACTATTGAGTAGTGAACCATCTTATATTAGTAGGTGTATGACTAGTATGAAGAGAAGTTGAAAAAAGAAACATAGATTTGAAACATTGAAGCAGCTTTAAAGGCAATTTGCATAACATTACTATCAGCGTTACGAGAAATCAGATCATTTCCAACACGTCAATTTCAAAGAGCAACTTTTTTATTTGACTTATAACAAGGTAGATAGAAAGTGTCAAGACCCATTCCGAATTTCACCCTGAAACCCAAAATAAGTCTTGTTTACGCCTAGATTAATCTTTTACTGGACAATAAATGTCTATGTAAATATTAATCATTTCTTGGACCATGTCATACCGGTGAGATGGAGTTTCTCCAAGTTTACAAGTGATAGCTCGCCAGTGAGACCACGCGACCAAGTTAAACTTCGCGCGGAACGAACTGCATGTGAACTTGACTTCACTTAGCTCGCACGCGGAATGGACATAGGCGGACTACGCAGTTCGCGTGGAACACTTAGCTCGCACGCGGAATGCCTTCGCGCAGAATTACTATTCAACACTCCGCGAGGCGAGGCGAGATTGCCAGTCCGCATAGGCGAGGCGAGATTGACTCTCCGCGTAGGCGAAGCGAGGCGAGCTAGCGAACTAGCTCGCATAGAAGACTTCGCGAGGAAGCGACATGCGGAATCCGCGCGCACCACGACAAACGTTGAAGACTTTTACAAGTCTTTGACATGCTTCGGTTCAACCCCTGTGGCCTATTAAATATAAAAAGCCCTTCTAAGGCTCGCGAGCTGCAATAGCCCGCGAAATGGACGCGAGCTACAGAAGCACGCGAGATAGCATACTATATCAGCCCGCGAGATGCGGATACTCCTAATTCCAGTTCGCATAGGAGTCTCCAGTTGGCAGCGCGGAAGCAATGCCTTATGAGGAATGAAGTGTGCGAACTGGACATGTGTCACAAGATGGTTGGTTCGCATGGACGAAATAGTGCCCTTGTGCTATTAGGTTTTCCGAAACCAACTCGAAGTATGATTATCTCCCTCTTCTGCCGCAAGTCGAGCTCCACTATATAAAGGGTTCGAACACTCTCAGAACGGACAACTCTCAAATCAATACAAACAAACAAACACAACTGAAACCCAGTTCCCCTCGAGCCCCTCGAAACCCTAACCCTAAGCGCCGCCGCCTAGGTCTTTCTCCAGAGCTCTCCGGACTCTGCATCCCCGTTTCTCTCTGAACTCCCTGTGATTGCTCTGCTCGCGCCGCCGTGAGTATCGACTCGCTTGTGCTCGTAAATCCTCCTCTGAGGTGGCACCTGTGACTTCCCTTTCTGCCTGATCAAGAAGTCAAGCGCACCCCCCATCAACCTTTTCCTCGTCCGCGAGGTGGCACGCCCGCAACACTCCCCTCTCTTTGTCTGCTAGAAACCTCTGCTCCGCGCGCTGAGGATCGTGGCCAAAACATTGGCACGCCCAGTGGGACCGGGAGTACAAGCAAATACATTATTGGGAAACCGGAGGAAGCGCCGTACCGAAAGCCCCAGCTGTCACATCCCGACCCTTATAAAATTACCTTATTTACTAGCGTGATTATAATAAGAATTTTACCGTCTCGATCATTGAGTTAATAGCTTAATTGGTCCCTAGAGGGGTTTCGGGGACGATTATTGTGCTGAGGATTATTCGTAAAAGGAAAATACGACGACGGTAAAAATGGTAAATTTTAGCTAGTAAAAGGTAATTTTTATTCGGGTATTATTTTTCGGGGTGTTTTATTTTTGGGTTTGGGTTGTTTAAAAGGATGGACCGGTTTGGGGTGTGAGGCCCAAACCCAGTTTTCTTTTTTTTCCTTCTTTCTTTTTCTTCCTCTCTTCTTCCCGGTTTCCTCCCGAGCCTCTCCCCCGCCGGAAACTTCTCGCCGCCCGACCGCCGCCGTCCGGCCACCCCAGACCGCCGCACCGGTCCCAATCGATCGGTCTCCGACCCAGCTATCTTCCAGGACCGGTGACAGCCCCCCTAGCGCCGCCGTGAGAGAGCGGTGCCGCCCGAAAGGTTAGGCTGCCCCGAACTTCCGGTCGCCGGAACTCCCTCCTCCGGCCACCAATCCGGGCAAGCTTGGTACGGTTTTGTAGCCCTCCTCCCGTGCAGCAACCCCTCCAATCAGCTCACTCCCTCTTGAGCTAGGTAAGGAGAAATGTGGAGTTGAAATTTCTAGGGCTTTTAAGTTGTTTTCGTTCGATTAGCCTGGTTAGGCTTGGAATTGGGTGATGTGTTGGTCATGAAAGTTGTAGAGCATGTTGAGGAGATTATTCTGTCAAAATTTCATAGGTTTTGGAGGTCGCCGGAATTGGCCTCCGGCCGCCGCTGCCGGCGGAGCCGCCGCCGGTTAGGAGATTTTTAGGGTTTTAAATGTGGAATATTAAGAGGAGTATATTGGTGTGATTTATGGAATTTTTGGATGAGATTTGGATAGGTTTGTGAATTTCCGAAGTTTGGTATTTTTGGCGGTTAATTAATGTAGAATCCGGCCGTAGGATTTAAGTCGTATTTTGGGGAGGTTGTATTTACGACTGATGAGTATGATATTTAAGTTCGGATCGTTCCGATTTAAGAATATCGAAGTTAGGCAATGATGAGCGTATTTATGGCTCTCGGGTAATTTTGCCTATTTTGATTAAATATTGGATTATTGGTTGGGAAATTAATATTATATTTGAAACAGGACGTGAGGAGGCTCGAGCAGACGAGGCCCCAGATCGACATCAGGCTTAGGCCTAATTTGTGAGTGGACTTTTGTTTTAAATAATATGCATGCTATGGTTCATGAATGAACAATTAATGTCGTGGAGCATTTTGACGTCATTTTAATTTTTGACGATTTTTATTTCTCTTGGAGAGATACCGAAAATGGGATTTTCGGTGGATATAAATATGTATTTATGAGAGAGTATGTATAGAAAATGCTAGCTAGCCATATGTGTCTGTCCACCTTAATGGCGCAGCATATAGCCGCATTATGGTGTGACGTGAGCGTTGGACGTAAGCGTAGTAGCCCTATTTGAGTGTTTAATTCATATAGGGGGTATGGACACATATTTATACACCCGTCTGTCCACCTTGATGGCGTAGTGTAGCACCGCATTAAGGCGTGACGTGAGCGTTGGACGCGAGCGTAGTAGCCCTATATAGACCCATGAATTTATATAGGGAGTATGGACGAGTGTAAATACATACATATATTATAGAGTCTGAGAGGCTCGATATTTTATGAGATAAAAGTTTTATCGCTTGCGGCATGCATTCGATTTTTCCTTCGAAATTAATTTGGGGAAACATAAATATTTTATTTTATTTTTGTCCACTCACTCTAACGTTATTAAATGTTTTCCCCTGGGCCCTTCGTTTTAAATTGCCCAGTCTGCAGAGTTCGGGTTGGATCTAGTAGGAGACGAGGCATAGTCACCCGCATTTCCGCCAGTTTTCATCAGTAGGTTACATGTTTAACCTACTCGTGTTTTCTTGCTTCCGCTAGTGTTTAGTAGCTCTGAATACTTTGGGATTATTGTATATTATGTGATGTTTGGAAGTGTTGATTTAAGAGTGAAATTTGGAATTTTCGAGTTAGGGTTGTCCATCTGCAAGGGAGATTTTCTCAATCTTTTCAGTAAATTTTCCTTGGAGGTGGTCCCCGCACGACTTACTCCGGATTTTAGGGTGAAATTCGGGGTGGGTCGTGTCACCAGCTTTCTTGTCTGAAGCATAGATCGCTACGGTACAAGCCCCATCATAGTGCGGCTGGCCGATCCCTCACCCAAGAGCAGGTTCTTGCTCAGTTTGGTAATCCGGATTACAGCGAGACCGCCATGATAGGCTCTCAGCCGACCCGAGATACAGATTCTGCTCCATCTATGGAGCAAATCGTCCAGATGTTCACACAACTCACGGGGCAGATCCAGGGTCTGTCAACCCAAAGCTCCGCCACTCAACAAAGCCTCACCGACCTTGCTGCTAAGGTCGACGGCCTCGCTGACCAAGTCAAAAGGGACAAAACCCTTTGGGAAGCGGACCAGCACAACCTTACCGTACTCACTGAGGACTTCAACCAGTTTGTCAGCGAGACAAGGGAAACCAAAGGCTTGGTCGAAGGAAGCCTGCAACAGAACCGCTTGGAGCTGGATCAGAACATGGAGACCATGAAACAAGGCGCGGAGACCGTGAAGCAACATGCAGAGGTCCTGTCGCTCACTCGCGCGACAGTAGACGAGCAGACCCGCCGCCTGGACGAGCACGACACCAAGCTGCATGACCAGCAAAATGCTTCCTTCTTTGGAAGTAAGAACAGTCTAGAAAAGCTAGACGAGTTCAAAGACAAACACGACCGGCTGAACCTACGGGTCCTTGAGGTTGAAGACTGGATGAGGGCGCAGGTGCCAAAAAACCCTGCTCTAAACCCTACCGGCCCAAGCGCGAGCGATGGGACAGCCAAGTATATTCCTCCCAATGAACGCACTAGGGGAAACCCTAAGGTCGGGACTCCGAAGTCCCCGCAGTTCGTGCCAGGGGCAGGAACGTCAAAGAGCCCGCTCCCGCATGGCTCGTTTGCCTCCCCTAGGGGGCTAAATAGTTCTCTACGTCAAGGAGCCGGGACACCAGATGACCCGCTTCTCGTTCATTCCAGCCTTACTCCCAAGAATGGCGGACAGGTTGTCAGTTTCTCTGCATGGCCAAACCATGGGGAAGGGGCGGAGTCCGCGCCCGTGACCACAGCCGACTGGCGCCAGCTTATCTCCTCCATTGTCAAGGAGCAAACCGGACACGGTGATGCTAACTTACAGTATCGCGACCCCTATCCAGATAGCGTGGCGCAATACCCCTTCCGCAATGGGTTTAAGAACGTAGTGTTCACTACCTTCTCTGGCGAAACAAGGGAGGACGCAGCAACCCACATGGACCGCTTCAAAGTCCAGTGCGCCCAGTATGGGAACAACGACATCCTCAAGCTCAAGCTCTTTGGGACCTCTTTGTCCGGAGCTGCATTTACTTGGTACTCCAGGTTGAAGCCGGGATCCATCGCGGACTGGCCTACCATAGAGAAGCTGTTCCGGGAGACCTACGGTACCATTGAGCCAGAGGTCGGCCTTGACTCTCTCACTCAGATGAGTCAGCAGAGCATGGAGTCAGGAGTCTCCTTCCTCCAGCGGTTCAAGATCCAACAAGCCAAGTGCGACTTTCTCCTACCCGAACAGGAAGCCATTAAGTTGGCTGTCCGTGGTCTCGAACACCGCCAGCGGCTGAAGCACAATGGGGAACGCTTCATGTCTATGGGTGACCTCATCAACAAGGTCGGCAGCTATGAACTCATCCTCAACGAGATGGACGAGAGGGCGAATGCCTCCAAAGGGACATACGTACCTGGGAGAAACAGGATAGTAGGGGCATTAAACCTCCAATCCCCCGCGTTCGACCCTTACTACCAAAGGCAGGAGGAGAATGAGGCCACGCAGGGGTATGTTGACGACGTCGGAGCGGTCGAACTGACCGGGAAGCCTCTGGCTCACAAACTGAAGAATCTCAAGATGACCCGCGAGCCAATCACCATTCAGTCCTTTGCATGGACTAAGCCCGAATACGAGTCCTACACGTATGATGCGAAAAACGCCCATCTTGTCTTTAATGACTTGATTGAGGCGAGCTACGTGCGCTTGGACCATAAGATCCCGTCCAAGGAAGAGTTGAAGGACAAGAAGTATTGCAGTTTCCACAGTGCTTACAATCATGACACCAAGGACTGTGTCAAACTTCGCAACCAACTGCAGACTTGGTTGAATTCGGGCGCCCTGAAAATGAAGACGCCAGGAAGCACAGCTTCTCTGGTGGACGTGGATCCTTTCCCCACTATGGTTGGTATGGTCGAGGTGAATTGGGCCGACCAGCCAAGGGAGAACAGCCGTCACCGCGCACCAAAGCCAGGCGAGCGGCGAATTACCTTAGACCTAGCCGAGCATCCAGAGGGTGATAGTCCGTGCCGGGTGCTTAAGCGAAACCGAGAGGATGGTAATGATGACACACGTCAGCCATCTCGCCGGTACACTTACAACGTCAACCTCGCGCACGAGGTCCTAGACGATCTTATTGACGGCGGACTCGTCACTGTGTCGAGGGCCTTGCCCTATGTTGAATACAAGGAGGGCCGCGTCCACTGCAAGCTCCATGACAGTTGGGGACACAGAACTCGCGACTGTTACCAGCTCCGCGAGCAAGTCCAGGACTGGTTAGACCTCAAGTATATTCGCTTCGAGGACAAAGGCGGCTTCATGATCACAGTTGCTGACATCGCCTGGCCTCGCGTCGGCCAGCGCGCGATAACTTTGGACTTGTCTCCAAACGCGGGCCAACGCGACCCGCCAGGTCGAAACCGTAAGAGGCCGGCAAATGACTACACCGTTCTGGCGAACCAAGGTGGGAACCACTACCCGGCAAGGGAGGTAGCCGCCAGACCACAGCCCGATCGCCCTTCAAGAAGGGATAAAGGCAAAGCTACCATGCGGGACGATATACCGTCTCCAACTGACAACTATCAACCCATGAGTCCCAGGACTCGCGAGGAGCTGGAACAGAGGATCAAGCGACTCGAAACCTTCGT
The DNA here is from genome assembly GCA_009720345.1 of Fragaria iinumae. Taxonomy (NCBI): domain Eukaryota; kingdom Viridiplantae; phylum Streptophyta; class Magnoliopsida; order Rosales; family Rosaceae; genus Fragaria; species Fragaria iinumae. The sequence continues at coordinate 13,133,843 of CM019117.1, read as the reverse complement.
TCAAACACACTGGACTAAAGATGTACCTTCCTCTCCAGCTTCAAGCGAAATGGACATCTCCGACTCCGGCAGTGAACGCCAAGATAGCGAGGCTTCAAGCCCCAGGCGAGGTATCTTGACTGATCCCTATATTCCTCCGACATCTAAATCAGCGATCAAGGAAGGGATTTGGTACACACAGCAAGGGGGAAAGCCGGTTACCATCAGCAGATCCAAGAAGCGGAAGCTACAGAAGAAGTATGGCAGCATACTGCGTGCCTTGCGAGCGGCCGATGATGGCATCATCCGACCCTCGCAGCTCGCGCAGACACCCGAGAGAATGTGGAGAGAAGCTGAGGGCTTGCGCGCTCTACTCCAAAGGCCACCTGTCACGCCTCCACGTGTCTGTGCGCAAGCAGCAGATGACCCCGCTCCAAAGGCAAATGTCTTACGCCGCCTCACCGTGCCACCAAGACAGGATCCGCGCCCCGCGAGGTATAGATCATCTCCGGAGCCAGCAAGGAGGAGGGAGCCACAGTTCTCCCGGCACAAGCCTTCATCAGAACCTGAGAAAAGAAGGGATGTCTCACCTCCTCCAAGGCGCAAGCAGTCGCCGGAAGCCGAACGACGAAGAGGCCCGCCACCTCCACCAAGGCGAAGGCAGTCGCCAGAGGCTGAGAGAAGACGAGAACCGTCTTCCCCAGCGATGCGAAGGCTGTCCGCCACATCAAGGCCAGAGCCAAGGCGCGAGCTGCCTCGGTCATCACATCCTCCGAAGCCTATTCGCCAGGAACCTGAGGTTAAAAAGGAGCTATCACGACCGGGTCCGACCTATCCTCAACCTACACAGGAGCCTCAGGTCTCAGTCCTTCCTCCTAGGGCAGAGGACAATGCCAGAGCCCTACTAGCCGCGGATAAGCTTTCAGCCGCAGACAAACAGCCTTCGACCAAACTCGTATGGCGACCACGGCAGCCAGAGGGCAACGTCTCGCCAGGGGTCGAAAGTAGCACCTCCAGCCCTAACCTCGCGGAACTCATCGCCCAATGCTTCCGCGAGAATTCACTGAACGAGGAGACTCATTCCGAGCCTCGAATCGACTTGGGTGACGACCAAGCAGAAGGGCAGGGTGAATCATTCACCTGTAATATGCTCGAGGTCTCTGCATGGCCAGAACATGAAGAAGTCAACCCGGCGGAGAGCGCATTTGATGTGCTCGAAGGAGACAATGGACCCATTGAGACTCCACTAATCCCAGTCCACGAGCAATTCTCTTTTCAGGTCGGAATGGTTTTCTTCATATCTGAGAGATACGCTCTCTCGCCAAATACAACATGCAACGCGGCAGATATTCCAGACAATAGTGAGAGTGTCTGCGACATATCGCCCCCTTGCAGCAGCGAGATGGGTCCAGTCCTGGCGGAACCTGTGAACACTCCATCAGTGGAAGCTACGAGCAGCGTCACACGCATGCCGACTCTGACCTTCTCCACTCCGACTCTGGATATGGCCACTCACATGAGGCCATTGTATATCACGGCTGAAGTTGAAGGGATCATTATAAACAAAATCATGGTCGACATGGGGGCGGCAGTGAATGTCGTCACCACCCGCACTATGGGACTCCTTGGCATCCCACGCTCGATGATCCAGACTACGTCCTTGACAGTCAAGAACTTCACCGGACAAGTCTCCAGGACTTTAGGTTTGTTGTTCTTACGGGTCAAGGTGGGTCCGGCTTCAAGGGTTTACACATTCTTCGTCGCCGAGTGTGCTTCATCCTACAGCATGATCCTAGGCCGCGACTGGATACATAGAAGTTTCTGTGTGCCTTCCTCCATGCACCAAGAACTCCTGATTTGGGATACAGAGAAACGCGAGACGGTCCTCATCCAAGCGGACCCGCGTCCCTTCTCCATTTCCGCCAACTTCAACGACGCCCGCTACTACAATACTGATTTGGGTCCTTTGGATGTCCAAGGCATTGATTCTAAAGGCCGCCCATATGGGGTTACTGCCTCCAACTTGACAAGATGGGGACTCACTCAAGCGAGGGACGACTTACACCGTCCCCACACCATTGCAGACCCCCTCCAACCATCTTATGATTAGTACATCCTCAGAAGAAGCGCGCGAGGCTGGCGAGTCCTTGTGTGAGAGACTACTCTCATATTGGGCGGAACGCGAAGCCTATGACAGAGTCGCCACTATGGAGTACGTAGACGAGATAGTGGACTATACCGACGCCGAGGAGGAAGTTATTCAGTTAGCTCCCGCTGCCTTGGACGACACACCGCCTCAAGTCCGCAATCCCACATTACAAGTCGACGTGGGAACTACAGAGAAACCCTTATTACTTTCCATCAGTGCCAAGTTGGCGAGACAAGAAAAGGAAGACCTTCTCGCCTTACTACATGAATACAGGGATTGTTTCGCCGCGCAGTACGAAGACATGCCTGGCCTCTCCCCGGATTTAGTTTGTCACCGTCTGCCTACTCACCCCGACAGACGTCCAGTTCGCCAAGACGGCAGATTCATGCGAACTGAGACCCAGATCTTGGTCAAAGAAGAGATTGAGAACATGCACCGATCAGGGATCATTCGCGTGGCCAAATACAATGAGTGGCTGTCCAACATCGTTCCAGTCCGCAAGAAGAACGGCAAAACGCGCGTCTGTGTTGACTACCGTGACCTCAACAATGCGACGCCTAAGGATATATATCCCATGCCTGTTCCTGACCTCCTCATTGACGCAGCCGCGGGGCATGAAGTGCTCTCCTTAATGGATGGAACCGCTGGTTACCATCAGATCCCTGTCGCTGAAGAAGATCGCCACAAGACTGCTTTCCGCTGCCCGGGGTTCGCGGGAGCGTTCGAGTATGTTGTCATGCCATTCGGACTCAAGAACGCGGGGGCGACTTATCAACGCGCCATGAACCTCATCTTTCACGACATCTTAGGCAAGTTGATCGAAGTCTACATCGACGACGTCGTGGTTAAAACCAAGACGCGGGCGACACACGTTGAAGACCTTTGGCAGGTTTTCACGCGGAAGCGGAAACACCACCTGAAGATGAACCCCGCCAAATGTGTTTTCTTCGCGGAGGCAGGTGACTTCCTTGGTTTTCTCATCCATCAAAGAGGTATCGAGATCCCCAAAGACAAGGCGCAGGCGGTCATCAACGCCTCGCGTCCTATGACCAAAAAGGAGCTCCAACAATTGATCGGGCGCATCAATTTTCTCCGCCGTTTCATTTCAAACGCGGCAGGGAAGATTCAGCATTTTTTGCCTCTTCTAAAGCTCTAGGGGGCAACCGAGTTCGTTTGGGAGCCACAACACCAGGACTCCTTCGATCGCATTAAGGATTATCTTGCAACCCCACCTGTTTTGGTTCCTCCTCGCCCGGGCGTTCCGCTTAAGCTCTACATCGCCGCTGCTGACTTGTCCATTGGCGGACTCTTGGCACAAGACGATGAGAATGGGGTGGAACACGCCGTTTACTATCTTAGCAGGGTGTTGACCGATTGCGAGGCGCGCTATTCCCCAATGGAAAAGTTGTGTCTCGCCCTTTTCTTTGCAGGTTGCAAGCTCCGCCACTAATGTTGGCCTTCACCATGGTGGTGATCGCCCAGTCCGACCTAGTCAAATATATGCTTTCCCGCCCTATCCTACGCGGACGCATAGGTAAATGGATATTGGCCTTGTCTGAATTCTCGTTGCAATATGTTCCGCAGAAGGCAGTTAAAGGACAGGCCATAGCAGATTTCCTCGCGCATCACCCCCCCACTGAGCTGACAGCATTCCGCGAGTTGGAAGTCGTTGCAGTCTCCCCTTCTCCATGGACTCTCTACTTCGACGGCTCACGCACTGACCTCGCTGCCGGTGCTGGGATCGCCATCGAGAACCCTGTAGGAGACCGTTTTTCTTACTCTTTCCAGCTGGACTTTAAATGTACCAATAATCAGGCGGAATACGAGGCGCTCATTATCGGACTGGAAATCTTGTTGGACTTAGGAGTCCGCGAGGTTCAAGTCTTTGGCGACTCCTTACTGGTGGTCAACCAACTTGTGGCGAAGTTCAAGTGTTTAAACTCATCCATTGAACCTTACCTACGAAAAGCTTTTTATGTCTTGGACCGCTTCGACGATGTTCACATTGAACACATCCCACGCGAGTTCAACTTCGCGGCGAACGAGCTCGCGCAGATCGTATCCGGTCTTAGCCTGCGCGATGGAGTGCGCGAACGACTCCTCAAAGTCGAGCGACGTACACTTCCTTCTTTTCTTGCTAGGGGGCAATATGACACAGAACCTCTCCACGTCGCCGCCTTAGATCCTATTGATGAGGATTGGCGGTTACCGTTTATTGCCTACCTCGAACACCCTCACGACGCCACCCATTCTAGGCAAATGCGGTTTCTCGCCCTCAACTTTGTGCTTCGTAATGGTGAGCTTCGCCGGCGCGGCGAGGACGGTAACGACTTCCGCTGCGTGTATGGCAATAAGGCTAAGCGGCTTATGCGTGAGGTGCATTCCGGTGTTTGTGGTTCGCATCAGGCTGGACCCAAGATGCGTTGGTTAATCCGCCGCCACGGTTACTATTGGCCTATGTAGTCGGTAGTCAGTAAACTACCTTCTCCGCCCATAGACCAGCCATGAAACTTGTAGTAGCACAGAGCGGACTTAATATAGTAGCACCTTCCTAGGCAAGGCGGACTCAGCTCGCCTGACAATTTCAGTCTTGGAGCGAGGCGGACTCCTCAGCTCGCCCGAGTGTCGGCTCTTCACTGCGAGGCGGACTTCTCCAAGCTCCACAAGAAGGCACCATGATAAGATGAATGCATAATTGTCCCACATCGGAAATGTATAACAAAAGGGAATCTTCCTTATCTATAAAAGGAAGGCTCCCCCTATGTAGAAAGGACCTTTAGTCTTTCGACTCATCCCCACTCCCTCCCCCATTCCTCCCGGGCGGGATGGATGGATGCTCTTGTAACACCAAAGGCCTATTGGCCATGATAGTGAATTCGTAAGTGGACGTAGCCATGTCCTCCGAGGCATGGTGAACCACTGTATGCCCATGTTGTCTACTGATTATGTTCTACAGTGCTTCTACATAGCCTACGGGTTCTTGCATCAACAGCCTATTGTTCTCAAAGACTGTATTACTTTTTCCAAAGGATGCCAGGATTGCCAGGCTCACGGACCAGTGCAACACATTCCAAACATTCCGTTGCAGCCAATCATCAAACCCTGGCCATGTCGAGGTTGGGCAATAGACTTCATTGGTCTCATTCACCCCCATTCCTCCGAGCAGCACAAATTCCTTATCGTCGCCACCGATTTCTTTACCAAGTGGGTTGAGGCTGAGCCACTCAAGGTTGCTTCCGCGACATCGGTCCGTAACTTTATTTTCAGCAACATTATCTCCCGCTTTGGTATTCTAGAGTGCATCGTGACGGACCGGGGGGCAGCTTTCATGGCGGATTCTGTAGTCACTTTCCTCACCGGCTATGGCGTCAAACTCCTACATTCAACCCCTTATTATGCCCAGTCCAATGGTCAGGCGGAGGTGAGCAACAAAGTTATCCTCGGCATCCTGCGCAAGATGCTAGAGTTGAACCCCCGCGTTTGGCATCTAGAACTTCACCATACTTTGTGGGCCTACCGTACCTCCAAGCGCGGTCCGACCGATACCACCCCTTATGCTCTCATGTTTAGCCATGATGCCGTCCTTCCCCTGGAGGTCCACGTCACCTCGCTTCGTGTCCAAGAACAACACCAGTTGCTCGGTGACGATTACGTCCAGGCAATGTGGCAGGAGCTTGAAGACCTTGACGAACATCGCATCACTGCTTTCAACAATCTCATTCTCGAGAAGCAGCGTGTTACGCGGTCTTATGATAAAATCACTCAAGGTCAGAGCTATGCTGAAGGCCAAACAGTATGGCGTGCTGTGCTCCCCCCTTGGGGAGAAAACCGACGGTCGCGGGAAATGGTCCGCGCGGTGGGAGGGACCCTTTATTATTCATCGCATATTACCTAAGGGGGCATACCATTTGCGTGACCTCGACGGTTCACTCCATCCTAACCCTATTAATGGTCGTTTCTTAAAACGCCATATCGCTAGTGTTTGGGCACGCACAGACCCTCCTCCCCCCTCTGATCCCGCGACCACTGTCATTAGTGTAACGCGCCGTCGCGCTTACGCTCCATCACCTCACACTAGGGGGCAACACCAAGAGGAGGCATGCAATTAGTTTTCAAAACGTGCGTGGTCTAACTAACAGAACAGTACAAGATTGGGGCCTATTCCAGAGGCCCTAAATAAAAACAACTTCATTCAAGTATTTCTCCGTTCGCCGACTCCTTTGTTTACTTTTCATTGGTTCGCACTGGAGGTAGCGAAGTATATACTGGGGGGGGCAGCGAAATGCATGGGCTCTTAAAATTTTTCAACTTTTTGGTTGTCTCTCATCGGTTCGCACTAGGGGGCAGCGAGGTACTTGGCCTTTGTCATTCCTTGTTTATCACCAAGTTGATTCGCCATTGCTAAGATTGCGCGAAGAGCCTTTTTTGGAATTTAGTCAAGTCAAACGTCTGCTCAAGATACAACCATGCGAGCTACATTCGTTCGCGGTATATGCAATGTAATATGTCTTCTAAGTGGAGCAGGCGAATGCAGGCATTTTCAAGTTCAAGTCCAAATTGCCTAGGCGAGCCGTGCAGCTGTTCGCTACGATGCCTTACTGGGTGCTTGAGTTTCAAGGCCTATTCACAGGCTTGTTTCTTCACACTCCTTTTATGTATGACCCGGGCCAATACTATTGGCTTTGGAGCAACATGAACATAAACCTCTTCAGTCATTCTCGACATTTCATAACTTCGAGGCTAGGGGGCAATGTTTACGCTTAGATTAATATTTTACTGGACAGTAAATGTCTATGTAAATATTAATCATTTCTTGGACCATGTCATACCGGCGAGATGGAGTTTCTCCAAGTTTACAAGTGATAGCTCGCCAGTGAGACCACGCGACCAAGTTAAACTTCGCGCGGAACGAACTGCATGTGAACTTGACTTCACTTAGCTCGCACGCGGAATGGACATAGGCGGACTACGCAGTTCGCGTGGAACACTTAGCTCGCACGCGGAATGCCTTCGCACGGAATTACTATTCAACACTCCGCGAGGCGAGGCGAGATTGCCAGTCCGCATAGGCGAGGCGAGATTGCCAGTCCGCATAGGCGAGGCGAGATTGACTCTCCGCGTAGGCGAAGCGAGGTGAGCTGGCGAACTAGCTCGCATAGAAGACTTCGCGAGGAAGCGACATGCGGAATCCGCGCGCACCACGACAAACGTTGAAGACTTTTACAAGTCTTTGACATGCTTCGGTTCAACCCCTGTGGCCCATTAAATATAAAAAGCCCTTCTAAGGCTTGCGAGCTGCAATAGCCCGCGAAATGGACGCGAGCTACATAGATAGCATACTATATCAGCCCGCGAGATGCGGATACTCCTAATTCCAGTTCGCATAGGAGTCTACAGTTGGCAGTGCGGAAGCAATGCCTTATGAGGAATGAAGTGTGCGAACTGGACATGTGTCACAAGATGGTTGGTTCGCATGGACATGTGTCACAAGATGGTTGGTTCGCAGTGCCCTTGTGCTATTAGGTTTTCCGAATCCAACTCGAAGTATGATTATCTCCCTCTTCTGCCGCAAGTCGAGCTCTACTATATAAAGGGTTCGAACACTCTCAGAACGGACAACTCTCAAATCAATACAAACAAACAAACACAACTGAAACCCAGTTCCCTTCGAGCCCCTCGAAACCCTAACCCTAAGCGCCGCCGCCTAGGTCTTTCTCCAGAGCTCTCCGGACTCTGCATCCCCGTTTCTCTCTGAACTCCCTGTGATTGCTCTGCTCGCGCCGCCGTGAGTATCGACTCGCTTGTGCTCGTAAATCCTCCTGTGAGGTGGCACCTGTGACCCCCCTTTCTGCCTGATCAAGAAGTCAAGCGCACCCCCCATCAACCTTTTCCTCGTCCGCGAGGTGGCACGACCGCAACACTCCCCTCTCTTTGTCTGCTAGAAACCTCTGCTCCGCGCGCTGAGGATCGTGGCCAAAACAAGTCTTACAGGGTCCACCTTCAAGGAAAATTTACTGAAAAACTCGGCAAACCTCCCTTGAAAATGGACAACCCTAACCTGGAAAATTCAAGAATTACCCTCCTATAATGAATCAACCAACATCCAATTAATCCCATAAATATCCAAATAATATAACAAACTTCAACCTTCAAGAATTCGAAAAAATATAACGCTCACGTCACACCATAATGCGGTTATATATTATGCCATTAAGGTGGACAGACACATATGGCTAGCTAGCATTTATATACATACTCTCCTCATAAATATATTTATAATTTACCGAAAAATCTCATTTTCGGTAACGCTTTAAAATAAATAAAATCGTCAAATGCTCCAACAAAATAAATTACTCAACAATAAACAATTGCATGCATATTATTTAAAACAAAAGTCCACTCACTAATTAGGCCTAAGCCTGATGTCGGTCCGAGGCCTCTTCAGCTCGAGCCTTCTCACGTCCTGTTTCACAAACATAAATTAATCTCCAACTATATACCAACACTTATATTAAAATAGACAAAATTAAATGTGAGCCTTATCCACGCTCATCCTTGCCCAACTTCGCCATTCTTAAATCGATAGGGTCCAAACTTCACCACAAATACCGGCAGCCTTAAACCAACCTTCTACAGCCTAAACAACATTAATCTAACGGTCAGATTTTATCCAAATTAACTGCTGATAGGAGCATAAAATGCGACGTTCTTAATATGTTGTTACCTCCATTTATACTTTGCTTAACCCTTATTGTTGTAATATTGAGTCATTTTGTTAAGTTAAGAGTTTATGGTAGAGTCGGTTGTATATTGTGCTAAAACGAGCTGAAAACGCAAATTTTGTCAAGAGTTTTATTTAGAGTAGGATTCCTTGTGCAACTAGGAAACCTAGTTGGATTAAAAGTCTTCATTATTCGACGATTCTGTAACATTTGTGATAATTACCTTGTCTTTATTTTATTTCTTCTTTCTTATTTTCAGAAATTAAAGAAGAGATAATGCAGTGCAAATTGAGGATTAAACAAGGAGATAATTCAGGAAGAGAGAAAAGAGAAAGAGGAGCAAACCAAGGAGAAGAAAAAGGAAACATTGGTATTGATCAGAAAGATTCATGGAAATTTAGCATGCAAACTTTTTGCAAATGCCATGACAATTACTGGGAAATCAAATTAGATTTTATGATGTCTTTTAGCTTGCATAATTCAAGGAAATAAGAGAATGAACCTGGTCATCATTCTGGGAAAAGAAGAGAAAGCTATGACGCCAAATTGAGGAGAAATACAAGGAAAATGTCTTCTTTTACTCAAGGGAATAAATCAGGTTTAAAGTGTGACTTAATAAGAGCCATTGGATTAGAAATTGACGAATGGCTAGGATTAAAGTTCAAGGATGCTCTTCCTCTATAAATAGGAGGCTTCATCAACGAACTGAGAATCACATCTTCCATACAGACACAAGCCGGAACTCTACCAAATTCTCACCATAAACCCTATACAGAAACTAGATTAGCCGAACCACCACCATCTCCCTTTTGCTTTGTATAATTCCATCACCAATTCCACCACCTTTGCAGCCACCATTCAAGGTTTCTACAAAGTGTGATCCATTCTTCTCATGGCTGTTTATGTTTCTGTAATTTTACAATACTTTGTCTATGAAGATTGTATGTTTTTATGGTTGCCGATTTGATTTTGTAACATGTTTAGATTTTCTGATATTTATAACTTATGTATGACGATTGTTACAAACTTGTTCATGTGATATTTTCTGTGCTAGATTTAGGGCAGCATGTTTCAATGTGTTCTTGATTGTATTCGATTAGTTTTCAGAATCGAGCAGGCAAAATCAATGGTTGCATACAGCCTAAGGCCATGGTTGTTATGTGGGTTGCGATTTCATCTACCAAAGTGATATATGATTTAGTCATACGCGAAGTTGTCTAGGTCTTTGTTGCTTAAAAGTGGTTAAGTATAATTCTGAAAACTTGCATGTTAATAGGATGAGTGACGCCATACCTTGTGCATGTTTCTGATTCGGCTTACTATGCTTATGTGTTTTCTTGTTTAATTTCCACGCAAAGTGTCTTTAAATGAGTTAGCATACAATTTAGGATTACACGCGAAGGTTATTCTAAATACTTGTGAAGTCTTAACGATTGGAGTAACCACAAAGGGCTCTAAATTAGAATTGGAATTGAAGTAGAGTCTAGGATGTGTTGAAACTGCTGTACCGAATGTCTTGCATAATTTGCTACATGTTCTTGAGTGTCTTAGTTTCTTGTTTTGTGTGAAGTTGTCGATCACATGTATATATGTTAGTTTAGGTTTTATTTCAGCAGTATGTGTATTATGTGAATATGTATTAGCACTTATAAGTTCAATTCACCCTTTGACATCCCCGGACTGAACGATCCCTACTTATTCTATACTAACGATGACATTTGCAGGGTAATAATTGTGTGAGGTTGTATTGTTTATTTTGTAGTCGAAGTAGTCCCCATCAACTGCCAAAATACCTGTTTGAGCCCAGTGGATATTTTGGTTCAAGACTGCATAATAAGTTTTAGATAGCATTTGAGCCAATACCTGTGGCCCGTTTTAATGTAAAGCTCGTTCAAAGTCGCAAGCTTCGGAGGCGCGCGGGGCAAAGTGTGACAAGGACTTTAGCACCTCGCGAGATAAGGATGTCTGTGGTTGAGTTCGCATAGGAGTCTACAGTTGGATAGCGCGAAAGCAGTAGCCCAGGCGGAGTCAATCACGTGGTTGGACACGTGTCATGCAGATGATTGGTTCGCACGAGTGAAGCAGTGTCATTGTGGTATTCTGACTATGAGTCCGAATCGGACTATGATTATCTTTCTTCTGGCAGAAAGCAAGCTACTATATAAAGGGGCTCAAAGACTTACAGAAAGCTCTCTCAAAAATACAACAACTCAATACAAACAAATTTTCAACCCAATTGATACATTCGAGCCTCTCGAAACCCTAGTTCTAAGTGCACATTGCCTTAGTTCTCAGAGTCCTTTCAGATTCATCTCCGATCACTCGTGATCCCTCTTGGCTGCTCTGCTCGCGACACACCGTGAGTATCAAATCGCTTAGTGCTTGTAATTCCTCGTCCGCGAGGTGGCACCGGAGCCCTACTTTCGTTTGATTAGAAGTACAAGTCAGCACACTACAACAACAACTCTACTACATTTCGCGTCCAGGCGGTGGCACGCCCGCATCCCTAAAAGCATTGACTGTTACCATTCTCTCTGCCCCCTGCTGAGGATCGTGGCCAAAACATTGGGACGCCCAATGGGACCGGGAGTACAAGCGATTCACCATAGGGAAACCAGAAGAATCACTATACAGGAGACCTCAGATTTCTTGTCTCAAGCATAGATCACCACGGTACAAGCCCCATAACAGCGCGGCTTGCCGATCTCTCACTACGGAACAAGTTCTTGCTCAGTTTGGTAACACAGACTTCAACGAGACCACAATGGTAGGCTCACAGCCAACCCAAAACACAGGATTTGCTCTAACTATGGAGCAAATCCTCCAGATGTTCGAGGAATTGAAGAGCCGACTCGAGGCCACTGCTACCCAACAAAGTGTCAACGACCTTGCTGAACAAGTCAAGAGGGACAAGATCCTTTGGGAAGCAGACCATCATAACCTCGCCATACTCACCGAGGATTTCAACCAGTTTGTAGGCGAAGTAAGGGAAACTAAGGGCTTGGTTGAAGGTTCCCTCCAACGGATCCAAAAGGATCTGGACCAGAACGCGGAGACCGTGAAGCAGACTGCGGAGACCCTGTCGCTCACTTGCGCGACAGTAAACGAGCAAACTCGTCGCTTGGACGAACACGATACCAAGTTGCACAACCAGCAAAACACATCTTTCTTTGGAAGTAAGAATAGCCAGGAAAGGCTTGAAGACTTCAAGGAACGACATGATAGTCTGAGTTTGAGGGTCTTACAAGTGGAAGACTGGGTGCGGTCTCAAGCACCAAAGAATCCTGCCCTTGACTTGACTAGTGCAGGTGCAACTGAGGGCTCATCCAGGTATATTCCACCTAATGAGCGCCCTAGGGCTAACCCAAAGGTTGGGGCTCAGAAAACCCCTCAATTCGCGTTGGGGGCTAGTTCTTCAAAGGCACCACCACCTCTAGCTACCTCCTCCGAGCAGCCCTAGAATCACACTGAAGGGCGCTGGTAGCTTTCCATATCAGGGGACAGGGACACCAGATGACCCGGTTATAGCTCACTCCAGTCCAGCCCCTAAGAATGTCGAGCAGGCTCTTAGCTTCTTTGCATGGCCTAACCATGAGGAGAGGGCAGAATCTACACCAGTAACGGAAGCCGACTGGCGCCAACTTATCTCCAACATAGTCAAGGAGCAAACTGGAAAAGGTGATGCTGACTTGCAATATCGCGACCCCTACCCTGATAGTGTGGCGCAGTACCCTTTCCCCTACGGGTTTAAGAACATTGTCTTGACAACATTCTCTGGGGAGACAAGGGAAGATGCATCAACCCATATGGCCTGCTTCAAAGTCCAATGCGGCCAATATGGGAATAACGATATTCTCAAACTCAAGCTCTTTGGGACTTCTCTGTCCGGAGCTACTTTCAGCTGGTATTCTAGGTTGAAGCCTGAATCAATTGCAGACTGGCCTACGATGGAGAGACTGTTCCAAGAGCCTATTGCACCATCGAGCCAGAGGTTGGCCTCGACTCCCTCACCCAAATGAGCCAGCAAAGCATGGAGTCTGGAGTCTCATTCCTCCAACGCTTCAAGATCTAGCAAGCCAAGTGCGATTTCCTACTACCTGAGCAGGAAGCCATCAAGTTGGCTATTCTAGGCCATGAACTTTATCTTTCACGATATCTTGGGGAAGCTGATTGAAGTTTATATCGATGACGTGGTGGTTAAAACCAAAATGCGGGCGACACACTTTGAAGACCTTCGACAGGTTTTCACGCGGATACGACGACATAACCTGAAGATGAACCCCACCAAATGTGTGTTCTTCGCAGAGGCAGGTGACTTCCTAGGATTTCTGGTCCACCAAAGGGGTATCGAGATCCCCAAAGACAAGGCACAGGCGGTAATAACCGCCTCGCCTCCTACAACTAAGAAGGAGCTCCAACAATTGATCGGGCGCATCAACTTCCTCCGCCGTTTCATTTCAAACGCGGCAGGGAAGGTTCAACCTTTTTCACCCCTCCTCAAGCTCCAGGGGGCAATCGAGTTCGTATTAGAGCCACAACAACAAGAAGCCTTCGATCGTACCAAGAACTACCTTACGAACCCTCCTGTTTTGGTTCCACCACGCCCAGGCGTTCTGCTTACGCTCTACATTGCTGCTGCCGATCTGTCCATTGGCGGACTCTTGGCACAAGACGATGAGAACGGAGTGGAACACGCCATTTATTACCTTAGCAGGGTGTTAACTGATTGCGAGACGCGCTACTCTCCAATGGGGAAGTTGTGTCTCGCCCTTTTCTTTGCAGGTTGCAAGCTCCGCCACTACATGTTAGCCTTTTATTAGGGTGGTGATCGCTCAGTCCGATCTCATCAAATACATGCTTTCCCACCCTATACTACGGGGACACATAGGCAAATGGATATTGGCTTTGTCTGAGTTCTCCCTACAATATGTTCCGCAGAAAGCAGTAAAAGGACAGGCCATAGCGGACTTTCTCGCTCATCACCCACCAACTGAACTAACAGCGTTCCGCGAGTTGGAGTTCGCCGCTGTTTCACTCACCCCAAGGACTCTTTACTTTGATGAATCACGTACTGAACTCGCTGCAGGTGCCAGGATCACCATCGAAAACCCTGCAGGAGACCGATTTTCTTATTCCTTCCAGCTGGATTTTAAATGTACAAAAAATCAGGCGGAATACGAAGCGCTCATCATCAGACTGGAAATTTTGCTGGACTTAGGGGTCAGCGAGGTTCAAGTCTACGGCGACTCCTTATTGGTCGTCAACCAGTTGGTGGCGAAGTTTAAATGCTTGAGTTCGCCTATCAAGCCTTACTTGCGTAAAGCGTTTGACGTATTGGACCGGTTCGATGACGTTCACATCGAGCACATTCCGCGCGAGTTCAACTTCGCGGCGAATGAGCTCGCGCAGATTGCCTCCGGCCTTAGCTTGCGAGACGGAGTGCGCGAACGACTACTCAAGGTCGAACGACTACTCAAGGTCGAACGACGCACTCTTCCTTCTTTTATTGCTAGGAGGCAATATAAGGCAGACTCTCTTGACGTCGCTGCCTTAGACTCTATCGACGAGGACTGGTGGCTACCATTCATCACCTACCTTAAAAACCCTCATGACGCCACTCATTCACGGCAAATGACGTTTCTCGCCCTCAACTTCGTGCTCCGCAATGGTGAGCTTCGCTGGCGGGGCGAAGACGGTAATGACTTCCGCTGCGTGTATGGCAACGAGGCTAAGCGGCTTATGCACGAGGTTCATTGCGGGGTTTGTGGTTCGTACCAGGCAGGGCCCAAAATGTGGTGGTTAATCCGTCGCCACGGCTATTACTGGCCTACCATTCTTAAGGACTATATTGCTTTCGCCAAAGGTTTTCAGGATTGCCAGGCTCACGGACCAGTGTAACACATCCCCAACATTCCGTTGCAGCCGATTATTAAACCATGGCCAGGTCGAGGATGGGCGATAGTCTTCGTCAGCATTATTCACCCCCATTCCTCCGAGCAGCACAAGTTCATTATCGTGGCCATCGATTTCTTTACCAAGTGGGTTGAAGTCGAACCACTAAAAGTTGCCTCAGCGACCTCGGTCCGCAACTTTATCTTCTGCAACATTATCTCCCGCTTTGGTCTTCTGGAGTGCATCGTGACGGACTGGGGGGCAGCTTTCATGGCCGATTCTGTGGTCACGTTCCTCACCGGCTATGGTATCAAGCTCCTGCATTCGTCCCCTTATTATGCACAGTCTAATGGTCAGGCGGAGGCGAGAAATAAGGTTATCCTCAGTATCTTGCGCAAGATGCTAGAAATAAACCCCTACGTCTGGCATCTAGAGCTTTACCATACTTTGTGGGCCTACCGCACCTCCAAGTGCGGTCCGACAGATACCACCCCATATGCTCTCATGTTTGGTCATGACGCCGTCCTACCCCTTGAGATTCACGTCGCCTCGCTTCGCGTCTAAGAACAACACCAATTACTTGGTGACGATTACGTTCAGGCAATGTGGCAGGAGCTCGAAGACCTCGACGAACACCGTATCACTGCTTTCAACAATCTCATCCTTGAGAAGTAGCACGTTGCGCGGTCGTATGATAAAATCACCAGAGGTCGGAGTTATGCCGAGGGCCAATCAGTATGGCGCGTTGTGCTACCACTTGGGGAGAAAACCGAGGGCCGGGGCAAGTGGTCCGCTCGGTGGGAAGGACCCTTTATCATTCATCGCATCTTACCCAAGGGGGCATACCACTTGCGCGACCTTAACGGCACTATCCACCACAATCCTATTAATAGTCATTTCTTAAAACGCCATATCGCTGGTGTTTGGGAGCGCGAGGATCTTCCACCTCCTCCTAATCCCGCGACCATTGTTAATAGTGCTATGTGCCATCGCGCTAGCACTCCACCGCCTCACACTAGGGGGCAACCCGAGAGAGAAGCATGTAATTAGATCATTTCTTTGGAAACGTACAAAATCTAACCAACAGACCAGTACAGGATTGAGGCCTATTCCAGAGACTCTAAATAAAGTTTTACATGCAAATTAGTTATGCTAATCTCTTCATTTCTCTCTTTATTTTCTGTGTAAGCAAGTGCGAAGTCTAAGCAAAAGACAAGTACAAGATTAGGGCTTATTTCAGAGGCCCTAAATAATAACATCACATATTTGGCCAAAAACAAAGCACCGGAAGGCTAGATGTTCACTGGAACAGGGTCCCTCATGCTACCACCCAAGTTTCGGGGGGTTGCTTCAAGGACATTGGCAGGCTCCCGAAGCAGGAATGGACAAAGGGCCTCTAAAACCTCACGCGTGGATAAAACAGCAGGCACAAGGCAAAAGGTGCCCATACCGTTTGTTCTTTCAAGCGGAGGTTTGGCCTAAGTGTAGATTTTGAAACTCATTAGAGCAAACGATGAGCAGGAGAAATGGTAGTTTCGCTTTAAGCAAGGACAGAAGGATCCATGGCAAGGGGGCAGAAAGATTTGATTGATGTTCCAACCCCGGCCAGCGGTTTCCTTTTTATAGGAAGGAGGAACTAACTCCCTTTGACATGCTAACAGTTGCGTAGAAACCTCCACCAAATCTCATTGGAAGACTTGTTCTGAACCGTGGCAGTTATTGTTGGAAATACGAAAGATTTGGCAAGCGTGGGACAGAGTTAATTGGCAATAAATAGTATACCTAATGCGAAGGTTCATACATGGGGGCAACAAAAAGCAAAATGAAACTAGACCTTCCTAGAGGCCCTATACAAGTCTAGGAGAAGGCCTTCTAAGGCCAATTCCTCAACATCTGCCTGAGCTTGGGCTTCGTCCGCAGCAGCAGTGGCTGAGTCCAGAGCCTCTTGAATTTCCTCTGCGGCTTGTACGCGCGTCTCGGCAACTTCAGCCCGCGCGAGGTTGTGGCGAGCTTGAGCAAGCTGAACCTGCAGCTCCGCTTGTAGACATATAAAATTTAACGATAATAATAGTCGTTGAATAATCCAAGCAAATACATGGCTCGTGAGTCAACAAAATTGGAAAGCCATCGGAAATAAGACGTGGCAACGTGGAAATGATCGGCCGACAACAAAACCTTAAATCCCGATTGAAATCAATTATCAAGTGTCGATTGATGATGTGACTTCGTGAGGCGAACAGGACTTCGCGAGGCGAACAAGACTTCGCGAGGCGAACAAGACTTCGCCAGGCAAAATAGACTTTGCGAGGCGAACAAGACTTCACGAGGCAAAATAGACTTCGCAAGGCGAACAAGATTTCGCCAGGCGAACAGGACTTCGCAAGGCAAAATAGACTTCGCGAGGCGAAATGACTCTGCGTGCGTAGGTTTACGTAAAGGCAAGGCGAGATGGCCCCACGTAAGGAAACTCACGAAGTAGCTAGACGACAGAGTTCGCATGCATGCGGGGATGTACGTCCAAAATAAGTCGTCCGCGAAGTGGGATTGGAAATCACCGTTTGCTTGGAAATCAAGCTTCCTCGCGGGATACCTTCCATATCCGCGAGGTAGCTCACCCCTTACTAAGGATCTTGCTCAAAACAGGACATTCAATCCAAAGCGATCTGGGCATATCTAAATCTCAAGATTTGATTGATTTGATTATGTTAAAATCGGCAAGTAAATCAGTCAAGATTCATTGATTCGATTAAGGAAATATTATTGATTCAGAATTTTCATTACATGCCTTAAGTGGAGGCATGTTAACACTATAAATACCCCCTCTCATACCGAGAGGAGGGGGCATAAACAAAGCAGTGAACCAGAGAGAGAGAAAAATACCTCCGCGAGCTCGTCCCCACAATCCTTGAAGAACTATCAAGCTCCCCAAATAGCCAGTTCTTCACTAAACCCAAATCCAAATCCCAAATACTTGTTACGTGATCAATCCGCGTAACCCTCAAGAACAAGTGCTTGTTACCCTTGAGTTAAACCTATATTCGGAGATAGAATCAGAGGAGTTCACAAAGATTGTAACCCGCATTCGCATTGATTAAATTAAATTATTCTTTGTACACGTGTTGTTCTGTTATTTGTTGCAGATATTTTCGTGTTTACAAAATTGGCACGCCCAGTGGGACAACTTTGCCTCTCATCTCCTTCTCCGCAAGAAAGTTATCTTGTCGAAGTAATGGCCTCTAAGAGCACCCAAGCCATCTCGACGAAGAAATCTAAACCAACGACCTTGAGGTCAAGCAGCGAGCCCTCTGGTCATGTCACCCGCAGCATGGCGAGGAATCAACCCACAACATTCGTGGCTCTGCCTTCCAAGCCTCGCGAACCAGTCATCACCTTGGCGAATCTCGCGAAAAATAGGTGCCTCGCGAAGTGAAGAGAAGGAAACCCCAATTAAATCAACGGAGCGATCATTCTCACCTGCCACTGATGATGAATCAAGCACGACTTCATACAATGGGAGTCCAAATGGTGATGAAGACAACACGTATGGCATGCCAGCAGATTATTCATCACAACCTATCCCCATGCAAGTCATGGTGACAGGCGCATCCACCATTGAAGAGCAAATAGCCAATCTGATGGGAGCGGTTGAGAAGCTCACCAAAACAGTGGAAGAAAAAGACATGCAGATCGCCGAGCTCTACAGCAGGCTTGAAAGTCAAGATGAAGAAAAGAAGCTCAAAGTAGGCGAGAGCTCCAAGAACGATGACAAAGACGATGATGGCTCACTTGGATCTATGTCCTTTCAGCAGTTGTAAGACATCATCACCAACTCCATCAGAGCTCAATATGGAGGTCCTTCTCGTGATTCTCTCACCTACTCCAAACCCTACATCAAAAGAATCAATGGACTAAGTATGCCGTTGGGATACCAGCCGCCAAAGTTCCAGCAATTTGAAGGGAAGGGCAATCCAAAGCAACATGTTGCTCACTTCATTGAAACCTGCAATAACACCGGGACGGAGGGTGACCACCTTGTCAAGCAATTCGTTCGCTCTTTGAAAGGCAATGCCTTTGAGTGGTACACGGATTTAGAGCCCGAGTCCATCGATAGTTGGGACCCAATGGAACGTGAATTCTTAAACCGCTTCTACAGTACAAGGCGAACTGTGGGCATGATGGAACTCACCAACACAAAACAATGGAGAGACGAACTAGCGATTGACTTCATCAACAGGTGGCGCTCGCTCAGTCTCGATTGTAAAGACCGCTTGTCGGAGACGTCTGCGGTAGAGATGTGCATCCAAGGCATGCATTTTGATTTGTTGTACATTCTCTAAGGTATCAAGCCTCGATCCTTTGAAGAACTAGCTACGCGAGCCAATGATATGGAGTTGAGCATAGCTAGCCACAAGGGTAAGAAGGAGTTTGTCAATGATCAACGAAAAGACAAAGCTTTCAGCAGCAAAGTTGACAAGGTCGTGAAAATATCTACAAAGGAGTCGATGACTGTAAGTGTTGCTCCAATCAAAATCTCCACACGAGACAAGAAGGAGGTTAAGAGAGTAGAACCGACTCAAGCCTACGGGAGGAAGAAGCATCCATTGACTGAGTGGGAGCAAAAGACTTATCCATTCCCAGATTCCGACGTGGCAGGCATGTTGGAAGATTTGCTTGAGCACAAGGTGATAGAACTTCCAGAATGCAAACGTCCAGAAGAAATGCATCGGGTCAATGATCCGAAGTATTGCAAGTTTCATTGCATCGTCAGCCACCCAGTTGAGAAGTGCTTTGTTTTGAAGGATTTGATCATGAAGCTTGCCAAACAAGGAAGAATCGAGTTGGATGTCGACGAGGTTGCTGCGGTCAATTGCACTACCATTTCGTTTGGGTCTTTTGAGCCGGTTCAAGTACCTTCCATGCCAGTAAAAGCGCCATGCCATTACTCGAACGAGACGGGCAATGATAAAAAGTTAGAAGGAGTGAAGCCAATCCAGCAAATAAACCTCGCTCCTAAAGCCGCCCCATGCGATGATGGCGAGGGATAGATACTTGTCACTCGACGAAAAGCGGGCAAAGGTGTGTTGTCAAGTCCACCACTCTCACAGCCAGATCATAAACGACCACATGGGAGTCGTCAATGCCTCGCGAGAAATGAGACAAGGTGTATAAAGGAGAAATTCGCTCCTTGTGTACAAAAGTCCTTCAATCAAAATCCGCCAGCAAGGTGCATGCCTAAGATGCGAATGAGTTTGAGAGCTAATTCAATGACAACCAGTTTTGAAGGTGATTCCAAAGGTGCTGAGAAGGCTGAAGAAACTAAAATGCTAAGACAATTGGAAGACTTGCCTCTAAAATTTAGCCTCTCTAACCTGTCGCAACTTTCCAAATCGGCGAGACTTGCATTAGTCCGATTGTTGCTTGATGAAGGCCAGCATTCTTCGAACATCAATGAGTGTGCGGCATGCGTAGCGTGTTGTGACGTCATTCACTTCATGGATGAAGATTTGCAATTGGGTTCAAAACCACACAATCGACCTCTTTTTGTGACAGGTTACATGCGAGAGCAAAAGTTAAACCGCATGCTTGTAGATGGAGGGTCTGCTGTGAACATTATGCCAAAATCAACAATGTCTCGACTCGGCATCAACATCGACGAGTTATCTAAAAGTCGTCTCATGATCCAGGGTTTTAACCAAGGAGAGCAAAGAGTGATAGGCGTGATTCGGCTAGACATGGTTATTGGCGAATTGGAGTCACACACTTTGTTCCACGTGATCGATGCAAAGACTTCATACAACATATTGTTGGGGCGACCATGGATTCATGAAAATGATGTCGTACCTTCAACTCTGCATCAATGCTTCAAGTTCTACCGCGGAGGCGTGAAAACAGTGATAGGTGATACCAAGCCATTCACCGAAGCTGAGTCTTACTTTGCAGATTCCAAGTTCTATTCAGATGAGGAATCAGTACTAGAAGTTCTTCCGGTTAAAGTACCCTCAACATGGAAGGCTACAATTATCAAGACCCACCCCGAATTTCACCCCGAAACCCGAGGTAAGTCCTGCGGGGACCACCTCCAAGGAAAATTTACTAATAAGCAAACCTCCCTTGAAAATGGACAACCCTAACCTAGAAAACTAAAGTGTTACTTTCTTAAATAAATTTGAGCATCCTCCAAAACAACCCACAATTATACGAGAGTGAGTAAATAATTACAAACTTCGTATATTCAAAAATACAACAAAAGTCTAAACACACCACCAGAAACATTAAACGATAAATCTCAAAGAGTATTCAGAGCTACTATACACTAGAGGAGTAGGAAAATACTCTAGTAGGTTAAACAGGTAACCTACTGGTGAAATGTGGTTGAGAAATGGGTAACTATGCCTCGTCGTCTCCTACTCGTACTAACCCGAACTCTGCAGACTGGGCATTTTAAAAACGAAGAGCCCAGGGGAAAAACATTCGCAATAATTAGAGTGAGTGGACAAAAATAAATAAAAAGAATATTTATTAACATTTATGTTTTCCCAATTTAATTTCCAATAAAACGAATGCACGTCTTAAACGATAATTCTCTTATCGTTATAAATATCGAGCCTCTACTGCTCAAAACTATATATATCAAATTACAGCCTCTCAGGCTAAAATATATATATATATATATATATATATCAAAATACAGCCTCTCAGGCTAAAATATATATACATGTATATATTTACACTCGCCCATACTCCCTATATAAATTAATAATAATCTATATAGGGCTACTACGCTCGCGTCCAACGCTCACGTCACGCCTTAATGCGGTGATACACTACGTCATTAAGGTGGACAGACGGGTGTATAAATATGTGCCCATACCCCTTATATGAATTAAACACTCATATAAGGCTACTACGCTTGCGTCCAACGCTCATGTCACACCATAATGCAGTTATATACTATGTCATTAAGGTGGACAGACACATATCGCTAGCTAGCATTTATATACATACTCTCCTTAAAAATATATTATAATTTACCGAAAATCCCATTTTCGGTAACTCATCACAATGAGTAAAATCGTCAAATAAAAATGACGTCAAATGGTCCAACCAAATAAACAATTGCATGCACATCATTTAAAACAAAGGTCCACTCACAAGTTAGGCCTACGCCTGAAGTCGGTCGGAGGTCTCCTCTGCTCGAGCCTCCTCGCGTCCTGTTCCAAAACATAAATAATTCCTTAAATAAAATCCCAACGTTTAAAGAAAATAGGCATAATTAAATATGAGCTTCTCGTGCTCAACCATGCCTATCGTCCTAAATCTTAACTTCACTGCCAACCAAAAATCTCCATAAATACCAACATCCTCAAAAATCACCTTCCAACGTCCTAATCATAAAAATAATCCAATGGCCGGATTTTCACTTATTAATCCGCCAAAAATACCAAACTTTACAAATTCCAAAACCTAACCAAAAATCCTCCAAAAATTCCTATATTCACATAAAAAATATCCTCTAAATATTCTACATCAAAAACCACAAAATTTCCCAAAACAGCGGCGGCCGGCGACCAACTCCGGCAACCTGCAAATGCTACCAATTTTTAACAGAATCTTCCTCTCAATCTCCTCTACAATTTTCCTAACTAGCACAAACACCAATTCCAAGCCTAACTATGGTAATCGAATCAAAACATCCATAAATGCCTAAAACTTTCAATTATACAAACCACCCTAACGAAATCGAATTTAGCCGAATCCTTTTGAGGGATTACTCACCTAGATGAGGGCTACAAGTTGAGTTAAAAATCACGACCTATGGTGGCCGGAGGACGGAGCTCCGGCGAAGGTGCAACCACGGCAACCGTGGCTTTCGGGCTCGGCTGCTCCTTCACGGCGGCGTTAGGGGATCGGCCACCTACCCAGAAATGAAGAGGAGATGTCGGGGGTCCGAACGAGACCGGTCTGGCGGTCGGTGGTGGCCGGACGGCGGCGGACGGCGGTGGTGAAGTTTCCGGGCGGAGGGAGGAGAAAATCGGGTGGGAGGAGAGAGAATCGGGAGGAAGAGAGAGAAGTGAGGGGAGAGAAATATATGGGCTTGGCCCAAACCGGTCCACACCACTTATAACCCAATCTTCCAAAATTTTAACACTCTAAAATAATACCCCAATAAAACTTACATTTTTAATTGATAACTTTTACATGCTAACTCCGACTTTAACGCGTAGCATGTCTACGAACTCGTAACAACATCCTCTACGACTTTCATGAAGAAAGTTTTCCCATATTCTATACGGAAGAAAAAGTCAAATTTGGAGTCTTAAATAGTAAACGGTTACTTAAAACGGTAAAAGACCAAAATATTACCAAAGTAAATAACCGTAAAATAACTTAAGAACCGGGGCGTGACGACAATGGTGACATAGAAAGAAGTTGAAGCGAAGGGCAAGGCAAATGAAGAGTCACATAAGTCTCCATCCAAAAATGTGACATCAAACAAGTCCAGTCCAATCATCCCAATTCTTCGATATGTGCCAAAGTCCAAGCGCAAAGAAGGAGAGTCCCCGTTTGCGGGAACAAAGTGGCAAGTGAGTCCTCGGAAGTTGAGTGAAGATGACATAAAATTATTGAAGGAAGCATCAATATTGCCATTGACAAATTTAAATGACCAAACTCCTACCAAGCAACCATTGAAGGGATTTGTCAAACCAATCCGAGGAAGGGTAGAGCACGGACCTTTACCCGAGAAAAGAACAAATGAAGGGTTTGACCCCAATGCTTACAAATTGTTTGCAAAGGCTGAATTCGACTTTGGTTCGTCGAGTGAAGAGGATGATCAAGTTGTCAGCAAGAAAGCACATGAGCTCAATGAGTCTCAAAAGAAGTTGAGAGAACAGGGAAAAACAAGTGATTCGGTTAAAAAAGGTCTTGGTTTTGTCCCAGGCAAGCCGATCAAAATCTCAGGCAGAAGGAAAGCG
This sequence comes from Fragaria iinumae, assembly GCA_009720345.1. Classification (NCBI taxonomy): domain Eukaryota; kingdom Viridiplantae; phylum Streptophyta; class Magnoliopsida; order Rosales; family Rosaceae; genus Fragaria; species Fragaria iinumae. Next base: position 13,110,126 of record CM019117.1, on the reverse strand, counting down.
GAGAAGGCAAGCATGCAATACATCAGCGTCGAAGAAGTAGAAGATGAGATTCCACAAATCCAATCTGTTTCTCGCACTTTAGCGTTCGATCGCATCTGCCCAAGTTCTCAAAGTACTTATACTAAATCAACAGGCAGGGTTTCAGTGTTTGAACGTGTTGAAAAGTCAACAAGTCAAAGCTCCATCTTCAATCGTCTTGACACCGCAGCTACACGAACTTCTGTGTTCAAAAGGTTGTCATCGTCAGATGAAGAAAATAGACAAATAAAGCCAACTCCTCGAAATTCGGCATTTGAAAGTATCCAAGCTCCTAAAGAACAACAAGATAGAAAAAGAAAAGAAGTTGGCCAATCGGAAAATAAAGAAATCCAAAGTCTCATCCCATCACGCATGAAAAGACGTTGTGTGCTAGAGGTGAATTCGACTGACCAACTTAAAGTGAGGCAACATATCTTCATACTCACTGGTCAAGATAAAGAAGGCGATGATGCTAGCGGCGATGAGGATGATGTTATTCAATGTGCTTATCACATCACAGTAGCAGAAGGGGAAACTTATAAAGAGGATGACCATGAAGGCTTCGAATATGAAGTAGAGGCAGCTCCTCCAGAGCTTGAAGATGGGGTGAAATCTACGATCGATGAACTTAAGAAACTCAATATGGGGATGGAGGAGGAACCAAGATCGATATTTGTAAGCGCGTCGTTAAGCTCCCAAGAGGAGAAGGAGTACTATGACTTGTTGCTTGAGTACAAGGATGTCTTCGCTTGGACCTAGACAAAAATGCCTGGTCTTGATCCTAAAGTGGTAGTTCATCGATTAGCTGTTAAACCGGAGGCTCGACCCATCAAACAGCTGACACGACGTTTTCGAACAGAGGTACAAACTCAAATTGAAGAAGAGGTTGACAAGTTGACCGCTGCAGGCTTCATCAGAGGGGTCCAATATCCCAAGTGGATCGCAAACATTGTCCCAGTTGAAAAGAAAAGTGGACAAATGTGTGTGTGTGTAGACTTTCGCGACTTGAATGATGCATGTCCGAAAGATGACTTCCCTTTGCCTATCATCGAACTCATGGTGGATGCAACCACAGGTCATGAACCTTTGTCTTTCATGGATGGATTGTCTGGCTACAACCAAGTAAAGATGGCGCTAGAAGATGAGGAGTTAACTGCATTTCGCACTCCCAAAGGCATTTACTGTTACAAAGTCATGCCATTTGGATTAAAGAATGCTGGTGCAACATACCAATGTGCCATGCAGAAAATCTTTGGAGACATGCTTCACAAGTACGTTGAATGTTATGTTGATGATTTGGTTGTCAAGTTAAGAAAAAGGAGTGACCACTTGCAAGACCTACGAAAAGTTTTCAATAGGCTACGCGAGTACCAACTCAAAATGAACCCATTCAAGTGCGCTTTTGGTGTGAGTTCAGGCAAGTTTCTTGGATTCATCGTGAAGCATCGGGGAATTGAAGTAGATCAATCGAAGATTAAGGCCATTCAAGAAATGCCAGAGCCAACGAATTTAAAAGAATTGAGAAGCCTCCAAGGAAAACTCGCGTTTATCAGGTGGTTCATCTCAAACCTTGCAGGTCGATGTCAACCTTTTAATCGACTCATGAAGAAGAATGTGCCTTTCGTGTGGGATGAAGCATGTCACAATGCTTTCGAAAGCATTAAAAAGTACTTGGCTAAGAAAATTGGCGTTCGTTACGAGGGACCCGGAATTTCACCAAGAAAATTGCTATTGAGGAGAAATCCATTGCTGGGATTAAAATAAATAGAGCCAAGGTCGGGTTCAGTCCTTCGACGCTTGAAGTTCACGTCCTTAGAACTGTTGCTACTTCGACTAAGCCTTTTGGCTTGAGTATTGGTCCCTTTCATCTCGAGGCAACTTCAGGCAAGACGATGATCAGATGAGTCCCCATGACCTTCTAAAACTTGGTGCGGTTCATTTGGAGAGCTACTACTTGGGGGCAACGCCTTGATGGAAGATGCATGCGGTTTTACCCCTGAGAATAGAGAAGAGGGAGAACAGAAGGAAGAAAGAAGAAGAAAATAAAAGAAATGTTGATATATTTTCATTGACACTAAGCAAAAGCTCTCAAAGAAGTACATATAGATCTATTTAATTGGTCACGTGCGCGGCACATGATTGAGTAAAATATCATAACAATCCGTCCCCCTTTAGCAAACTTGACCCTAAGTTTCAATTACCAAAGAGACATTGCAATTTAACCAACTATAGTCTACACTAAACAGCACCCAAAAACATAGATCTTCAAATACTGCCCCACAAGTTATCAGGAAAAAACTGAAGAATGTTGCAGCAACGGTTCCATGATGTGTACTAATTTGGAAAGAATCATATGAGCATAAGAGAAGTACCCTGCTGGATAATTAGAGCTCAAATAACCACCTGCAAGAGAGTATGGCCTACCATGAAGCCTTGTTGCAGCAATAGATCATCTGCTTGTCACCAAGAGTGAAAGTGAACATAGTGTATGTTTTGCCCACGATCCTCAGTAAGGAATAAAGAGGTAACTAGCTACCAAAGTAAATAGAGGGGATGCGGGCGTGCCACCTTGCGGACGAGGAATTACAAGCACTAAGCGATTCGATACTCACGGTGTGTCGCAAGCAGAGCAATAATAGGGATCAGGGGAGAGTCCGACAAGGCTCTGAGCTAAGGCGAGGATGCGCTTAGGAGTCGTTTTCGAAAGGCTCGAAGGGAGATTGTAGAGAAAGAGCTTCAACAAGGAAGCGAAAGCAAAGCTTAGGTGATCACGTGCATGCGGACTTCGCCTCTTGCTTCTTCGCGAATTGTCCTACGTGGAGCCATCTCGCCTTCATGTACTTCTACGCGAAGTCCATCTCGCAGGCAACCTGTATCATCTAGCTCGCGCCACCTTGTAGGCAACTAAACATCAGACCAAGTCAACCCACGTCTTCTAGTCTTCTATGCGAACTATACACCTAGCTCGCATGACTTTGTCGGCGGGCCACCACTTGTAAACCCAATTATTTGGGCTCGCCGGTGTGACGTGAATCAAGAATTTAATTAATATCCACTTAGACATTTACTGTCCAGTAAAATATTAATTTGGGTGTAAACATTGCCCCCCAACCTCAAAGTCATGTATGTCAAAAATGACTGAAGAGGTTTATGTTCATGCTGCTCCAAAGCCATTGGCTCGGGTCATATAAAATGAGTGTGAGTAAACATGCCTGTGAATAGACCTTGAAACCCAAGCACCCAGCAAAGCATTGTAGCGAATTGCTGTACGATTTGCCTAGTACCATGTAGAATTGATAATCATGTACTTCGCTGCCTCCCCCCCCCCCTCCCCCGTGCGAACCAATGAGGGTCAAACGTAGTGCCACATGATTTGGCCAAGCAAAATTCCAAAAAGTAGGCCACAGAAATTGGCCTAAATACTGACCAAGTCCTCAAGAAGGGTCTAAGTCTGAAACATCTGGAACACATATCTAACTGTGAATAGGCCTTGAAACCCAAGCACCCAGCAAAGCATTGTAGCGAATTGCTGTACGATTTGCCTAGTACCATGTAGAATTGATAATCATGTACTTCGCTGCCTCCCCCCCCCTCCCCCGTGCGAACCAATGAGGGTCAAACGCAGTGCCACATGATTTGGCCAAGCAAAATTCCAAAAAGTAGGCCACAGAAATTGGCCTAAATACTGACCAAGTCCTCAAGAAGGGTCTAAGTCTGAAACATCTGGAACACATATCTAACTGTTCACGGCGAAGTCGACTGTTCAGTAGTGGACTGTTGCAACTTTTAGCATTACAAACTAGTTGTATTTCCTCTCTGACCTGACTTCGCTGGCAGCAATTCAAGGCATATGGAATGCCATGCTGTATTGGCTCCAGGCCTCAGGGATAGGCCTCCAAGTAAATTTTAAGCCTTTCGTAGGCAAAAACATTGTCTTGCATTTCAGCGAAACCAAGAAACTCTTTTTGTTATGTGATTTTAGGGCCTCTGGAATAGGCCTCAATCTTGTACTTGTCTTTTAGTTAGACTTTGCACGTTTACAAAGAAATGAATAGATGAGCACAACTAATTGCATGTAAATCTTTATTTAGGGCCTTTGGAATAGGCCCCAATCTTGTACTTGTCTTTTGGTTAGACTTTGTACGTTTTCCAAGAAATGAAGAGCTAATCACATTCTTCTCTCTCGGGTTGCCCCCAAGTGTTAGGCGGCGGAGTGCTAACGCGATGGCGCGTAGCACTATTAACAGTGGTTGCGGGATCAGGAGGAGGTGGAGGATCCTCGCGCTCCCAAACACCAGCGATATGGCACTTTAAGAAACGACCATTAATAGGATTGCGGTGGATGGTGCCGTCAAGGTCGCGCAAGTGGTATGCCCCCTTGGGTAAGATACGATGAATGATAAAGGGTCCTTCCCACCGAGTGGACCACTTGCCCCGGCCCTAGGTTTTCTCCCCAAGGGGGAGCACAGCGCGCCATACTGTTTGGCCCTCTGCATAACTTCGTCCGCAGGTAACTCTATCATAGGACCGCGCAACGTGCTGCTTCTCGAGGATGAGATTGTTGAAAGCAGTGACACGGTGTTCATCGAGGTCTTCGAGCTCCTGCCACATTGCCTGAACGTAATCATCACCAAGTAATTGGTGCTGTTCCTGGACGCGAAGTGAGGCGACGTGAATCTCAAGGGGTAGGACGGCGTCATGACCAAACATGAGAGTATATGGGGTGGTATCTGTCAGACCGCGCTTGGAGGTGCAGTAGGCCCACAAAGTATGGTAAAGCTCTAGATGCCAGACGCGGGGGTTCAATTCTAGCATCTTGCGCAAGATACTGAGGATAACCTTATTGCTCGCCTTCGCTTGACCATTGGACTGTGCATAATAGGGGGACAAATGCAGGAGCTTGATACCATAGCCGGTGAGGAACGTGACCAAAGAATCGGCCATGAAAGCTGCCCCCCGGTCCGTCACGATGCACTCCGGAAGACCGAAGCGGGAGATAATGTTGCAGAAGATAAAGTTCCGAACCGAGGTCGTCGAGGCGACTTTGAGTGGTTCGGCTTCAACCCACTTGGTAAAGAAATCGATGGCCATGATAATGAACTTGTGCTGCTCGGAGGAATGGGGGTGAATAAGGCCGACGAAGTCTATTGCCCATCCTCGACCTGGCCAAGGTTTAATAATCGGCTGCAACGGAATGTTGGGGATGTGTTGCACTGGTCCGTGAGCTTGGCAATCCTGACAACCTTTGGCGAAAGCGATACAGTCCCTGAGAATGGTTGGCCAGTAATAGCTGTGGCGACGGATTAACCACCGCATTTTGGGCCCTGGTTGGTGCGAACCAAAAACCCCGCAATGAACCTCGCGCATAAGTCGCTTAGCCTCGTTTCCCATACACACAGCGGAAGTCATTACCTTCTTCACCTCGCTATCGAAGCTCACCATTGCGGAGCACAAAGTTGAGGGCGAGAAACCTCATTTGCCGTGAATGAGTGGCGTCATGAGGGTTCTTGAGGTAGGCGATGAATGGTAGCCGCCAGTCCTCGTCGATAGAGTCTAAGGCAGCGACGTCAAGAGAGTCTGCCTTATATTGCCCCTAGCAATAAAAGAAGGAAGAGTGCGTCGTTCAACCTTAAGTAGTCGTTCGCGCACTCCGTCTCACAAGCTAAGGCCGGAGCCAATCTGGGCGAGCTCATTTGCAGCGAAGTTGAACTCGCGCGGAATGTGCTCGATTTGAACGTCATCAAACCAGTCCAATACGTCAAATGCTTTGCGCAAGTAGGGCTCGATGGATGAACTCAAGCATTTAAACTTCGCCACCAACTGGTTGGCGACCAATAAGGAGTCGCCGAAGACTTAAACCTCGCGGACCCCTAAGTCCAGCAAAATTTCCAGTCCGATGATAAGCGCCTCGTATTCCGCCTGATTATTTGTACATTTAAAATCCAGCGAGAAGGAATAAGAAAACCGGTCTCCTGCAGGGTTCCCGATGGCGATCCTGGCATCTGCAACGAGTTCAGTACATCTCCATTGGAGAGTAGCGCGTCTCGCAATCAGTTAACACCCTGCTAAGGTAATAAATGGCGTGTTCCACCCCGTTCTCATCGTCTTGTGCCAAGAGTCCGCCAATGGACAGATCGACAGCAGCGATGTAAAGCTTAAGCGGAATGCCTGGGCGAGGTGGAACCAAAACAGGAGGGTTCGTAAGGTAGTCCTTGATACGATCGAAAGCTTCTTGGTGTTGTGGCTCCCATACGAACTCGCTTGCCCTCTGGAGCTTGAGGAAGGGTGAAAAGGGCTGAACCTTCCCTGCCGCGTTTGAAATGAAACGGCGGAGGAAGTTGATTCGCCCAATCAATTGTTGGAGCTCATTCTTAGTTGTAGAAGGCAAGGCGGTTATTACCGCCTGCGCCTTGTCTTTGGGGATCTTGATACCCCTTTGGTGGACAAGAAATCCTAGGAAGTCGCTTGCCTCTGCGATGAACACACATTTGGCTGGGTTCATCTTCTGGTTATGTCGTCGCATCCGCGTGAAAACCTGTCGGAGGTCTTCAACGTGTGTGGCCCGCGTTTTGGTTTTAACCACCACGTCATCGATATAAACTTCAATCAGCTTCCCCAAGATATCGTGAAAGATAAGGTTCATGGCATGCTAATACGTTGCCCCCGCATTCTTGAGCCCGAAAGGCATGACAATATATTCAAACGCACCTGCAAACCCTGGGCAACGGAAGGTGGTTGTGTGACGATCGTCTTCAGCAACAGGAATCTGGTGGTATCCGGCGGTTCCGTCCATAAAGGATAGCACTTCATGCCTCACAGCTGCATCAATGAGGAGGTCGGCGACAGCCATGGGGTATATATCCTTGGGCGTTGCGTTGTTGAGGTCCCGGTAGTCAACACAGACGCGCATTTTGCCGTTCTTCTTGCGGACGGGAACTACATTGGATAGCCATTCGTTGTACTTGGCCACGCGAATGATACCTGATCGATACATGTTTTCAATTTCTTCCTTGACTACAATCTGGGTCTCAGTTCGCATGAATCGGCCATCCTGGTGGACTGGACGTCGATCAGGATAAGTGGGCAGCCGGTGACAAACTAAGTCCGGAGACAAACCAGCATGTCTTCGTACTTCTCGGCGAAGTAATCCCTATATTCACGTAGGAGGGTTCGAAGGGCTTCCCGTTCGTCCGTCGCCAACTTAGCACTAATGGAAATGAGCAGGGGCTTCTCTACAGTCCCTACGTCGACTTGCGAAATAGGGTCGCGCACTTGAGGTGGCGTATCGTCCAAGGCAGCGGGAGCTAACTGAATAACTTCCTCTTTGGTATCGGTATAATCCACTATTTCGTCTATGTATTCCATAGGCGCGACCTTGTTGTAGGCTTCGCGTTCCGCCCAATATGAGAGGAGTCTCTCAGACAAGGACTCGCCAGCCTCGCGTGCCTCTTCTGAGGAGGCACTATCCATCAAAGGGTTGTAAGGGATCCACGATGGTGTGAGGACGTTGTAAGTCGTCCCTCGCCTAGGTGAGCCCTCATCGCGTTAAATTGGAGGTCGTGACCCCATAGGGGCGGCCTTTGGAATCGACGCCTTGGACGTCCAATGGGCCCAAGTCGGTATTGTAATAGCGGGCGTCATTGAAGTTGGTGGAGATGGAGAAAGGACGCAGATCCACTTTGATGAGGACCGCCTTGGGTTTCTCAGTACCCTAGATCATGAGTTCTTGGTGCATAGAGGAAGGCACACCAAACTTCTATGGATCTAGTCGCGGCCTAGGATCATGTTGTAGGTTGAAGCGCATTCGGCAGCGAAGAAGGTATAGATCCGTGATGCCGGTCCTACCTTGACTCGTAAAAATAACAAGCCTAGAGTTCTGGAGACTTGTCCGGTGAAGTTCTTGATTGTCAGGGATGCGGTTTGAATCATTGAGTGCCAGAAATAAAGGAGTCCCATGGTACGGATTGTAATGACATTCACCGCAGCTCTGGTATCAACCATGATTTTGTTGACCATGATCCCTTTAACTTCAGCCGTAATGTATAATGGCCTCATGTGAGTGGCTATGTCTAGGGTTAGTGTGGAGAAGGTCAGATTCTGCATGCGTGTGACGCTGCTCGTAGCTTCCAATTGTAGAGTGTCCTCAGGTTCCGCCAAGACTGGACCCATTTCGCTGCTACAAGGCGGGAACATGTCGCAAACATTTTCGCTACTGTTTGGGATATCCGCCGTAGCGAAAATCAGATATGAAAAACACCATCCCGACCTGAAAAGAAAATTGCTCGCAGACTGGGATCAGCAGAGTCTCAATGATCCCATGTTCTCCTTCGAGCACAGCGAATGCGCTCTCCGCTGGGTTGACCTCTTCGTCTTCAGGCCGTGTAGAGACTTCAAGCATATTGCAGGTGAATGATTCCCCCTGCTCTTCTGCTTGGTCTTTTTCTAAGTCAATGCGAGGCTCGGAATGAGCCTCGTCGTTCAGCGAATTTTCTCTGAATCGCTAGGCCATCAACTTCGTGAAGTTAGGGCGGGAGGTAGTACTTTCGGCACCTGGTGATGCGTCAGTCTCCGTCCACCGTGGTCGCCACACGAGTTTGGTCGAGGGTTGTTTGTCCACAGCTAGCTGCTTGTCCGCGGCTAGAGGAACCTTGGCATTGTCATTTTCCCTCTACGGAGTAAGGGCTGAGATTCGAGGCTCCTTCTTGGCCTCCGGCTCCGGGTTAGTTTGTGGCCGGGGCTGACGTGGTCGTGGTGGTTCCCTCCTTGCCTAGACGTCCTGGAGAGGAGGCTCTCGGGGCCGACACGGCTCGCGCCTTGGCTCGAGCTCCGGGGTCTCGAATAGTCTTCGCCTTGCTGAAGGGGGTGGTTCCCTTCTTCGTTCAGCCTCCGGCGATTGCCGGCACCTTGGTTGAGGAAGCGGTTCCCTTCTTCGGTCAAGCTCCGGTGAGGGTTTGCGCCGGGAAGGCTGTGGATCCCTTCTTTCCGGCTCCGGAGATGGCCTGTGCCTGGAAGGTTGTGAATCCTATCTTGGTGGTACGGCGAGGCGACATAAGACGTTTGCCTTTGGAGCAGGATCATTTGCTAACTGTGCACACACCCTTGGAGGCGATATAGGTGGCCTTTGAAGTATTGCACGTAGGCCTTCTACTTCTCCCACATCCGCTCAGGTGTTTGTGCGAGCTGCGAGGGTCGTATGACGCCATCATCGACAGCTCGCAAGGCACGCAAGATGCTGCCATACTTCATCTGTAGCTTCCGCTTCCTGAATCTGGTAATGGTAACTGGCCTGCTCCCTCGCTGCGTGTACCATATTCCCTCCTTGATCGCTAATTTGGATGTCGGGGGAATGTAGGGGTCAGTCAAGATACCTTGACGAGGGCTTGAAACCTCGTTTTCCTGATACCCGCTGCCGGAGTCGGATAGGTCCATCTCGCTTGAGGCTGGAGACGAAGGTACTTCGTCCGTCCAGTGTGATTGGACGAACGTCTCGAGGCGTTTGATCCTCTGTTCCAGCTCGTCGCGAGTCTTGGGGCTCACGAGTTGGTATTTTTTGACGAGGGACGGTGCATCGTCCCGCAAGATAGCTTTGCCCTTATCTTTCCTTGAAGGGCGATCGGGCTGCAGTCTGGCGACTAACTGCTTTGCCGGGTCATGGTTTCCACTTTGGTTCGCCAACACGGTATAGTCATTCGCCGGTCTCTTGCGGTTTCGTCCTGGCGGTTTGCGCGGACCCGCGTTTGGAGATATGTCCAATGTTATCGTGCGCTGGCCGATTCGAGGCCAAGCGATATCAGCAGTCCCGATCATGAAACCGCCTTTATCCTCAAAGAAAATGTACTTGAGGTCGAGCCAGTCTTGGACTTGCTCGCGAAGCTAGTAGCAATCGCGAGTTTTTTGTCCCCAGCTATCATGGAACTTGCGGTGTACGCGGCCTTCCTTATATTCGGATTAGGGTAAGGCCCTCGCCACTGTGATGAGTCCGTCATCAATAAGGTCGTCTAAAACCTCATGTGCGAGGTTGACGATGTAGGTATACTGGCGAGATGGCCGAAATGTGTCGTCATTGCCTTCCTCGCGGCCTCTTTTTGGTGCCCGGCATGGGTTTTCATCCTCCGGGTGTTCAGACAGGTCCAATGTGACTCTCCGTTGGCCTGGCTTCCACACCCGGCGGCGGTTGTTCTCCTCTGGCTGGTTGGCCCGGTTCATTTCGACCAGGCCGACCACGGGCGAAAAAGGGTCCACATCCACCAACGAGGCTGTGCTCCCCGGCGTCTTCAGTTTCAGGGCGCCAGAGTTTAGCCAAGTCTGCAGTTGGTCTCGGAGCTTGACACAATCTTTAGTGTCGTGATTATAGACGTTGTGGAAGGTACAGTACTTTTTGTCCTTCAGCTCCTCCTTGGATGAGATCTTGTGATCCAAGCGCACGTACTTCGCCTCGATCAAGTTATTAAAGACCAGATGGGCGTTTTTTGTGTCATACGTGTATGACTCGTATTCGGGCTTGGTCCACGCAAAAGACTGGATGGTGATTGGCTCGCGGGTCATTTTAAGATTCTTCATTTTGTGAGCCAATGGTTTCCCAATCAATTCTACTGCTCCGACATCATCATAATCCGACGCGGCCTCGGTTTCCTCCTGCCTCCTGCCTCTGATAGTAAGGATCAAACGTGGGGTTTGGAGGCTTAGTGCCCCCACCGTCCTGTTTCTCCTTGGCATGTATGTCCCCTTAGAGGCATTCGCCTTCTCATCCATTTCATTGAGAATCAGTTCGTAGCTTCCGACCTTGTTAATGAGGGCACCCATGGATGTCAAGCGCTCCCCATGGTACTTCAGCCGCTGGCGATGCTCAAGGCCTCGAATAACCAACATGATGGTTTCCTTCTCACGTAGCAGGAAATCGCACTTGGCTTGCTGGATCTTGAAGCGTTGGAGGAATAAGACTCCAGACTCCATGCTTTGCTGGCTCATTTGGGTGAGGGACTCGAGGCCAACCTCTGGCTCGATGGTGCCATAAGTCTCCCGGAATAGTCTCTCCATCGTAGGCCAGTCCGCGATTGATCCAGAATTCAACCTGGAGTACCAGCTGAAAGAAGCTCCGGACAGAGAAGTCCCAAAGAGCTTGTGTTTGAGAATATCGTTATTCTCATATTGGTCGCATTGGACTTTGAAGCGGGCCATATGGATTGCTACATCTTCCCTTGTCTCCCTTGAGAAAGTCGTGAAGACAATGTTCTTAATCCCGTGGGGGAAAGGGTATTGTGCCCCACTATCAGGGTAGGGGTCACGATACTGCAAGTCAGCATCACCTTTTCCGGTTTGCTCCTTGACTATGTTGGAGATAAGTTGGCGCCAATCGGCTGCCGTCACAGGTGTGGATTATGCTCCCTCCTCATGGTTTGGCCATGCAAAGAAACTGGCGGCTTGTCCAACATTCTTGGGAGCTGGGTTGGAATGGGCTATAACCGGGTCATCTGGTGTCCCGGATCCCTGGTGTGGCGAACCGTTAAACCCCTTAAATGCAGCAACAGAGTTACGCGGGGGCGGTGTCTTTGAAGTTCCAGCCCCTAAAGCCAAGCGTACCTTCAACTCTGCATCAATGCTTCAAGTTCTACCGCGGAGGCGTGAAAACGGTGATAGGTGATACCAAGCCGTTCACCGAAGCTGAGTCTTACTACGCAGATTCCAAGTTCTATTCAGATGAGGAATCGGTAATAGAAGTTCTTCCAGTCAAAGTACCCTCAACAGGGAAGGCTATGACGGCAACAAGGAAAGAAGTTGAAGCAAAAGGCAAGACAAACGAAGAGTCACACAAGCCTCCGTCCACAACTGTGACATTAGACAAGTCCAGTCCAATTGTCCCAATTCTTCGATATGTGCCAAAGTCCAAGCGCAAAGAAGGAGAGTCTCCGTTTGCGGGAACAAAGCGGCAAGTGAGTCCTCGGAAGTTGAGTGAAGAGGACATAAAATTATTGAAGGAAGCATCAATATTGCCATTGACAAATTTAAACGACCAAACTCCTACCAAGCAACCATTGAAGGGATTTGTCAAACCAATCCAAGGAAGGGTAGAGCACGGACCTTTACCCAAGAAAAGAACAAATGAAGGGTTTGATCCCAATGCTTACAAATTGTTGGCAAAGGCTGGATTCGACTTCGGTTCGTCAAGTAAAGAGGATGATCAAGTTGTCAGCAAGAAAGCACATGAGCTCAATGAGTCTCAAAAGAAGTTGAGAGAATAGGGAAAAACAAGTGATTCGATTAAAACAGGTCTTGGTTTTGTCCCAAGCAAGCCAGTCAAAATCTCAGGCAGAAGAAAGGCGGAGAAGGCAAGCATGCAGTACATAAGCATCGAAGAAATAGAAGATGAGATTCCACAAATCCAATTTGTTCCTCGCACTTCAGCGTTCGATCGCATCTGCCCAAGTTCTCAAAGTACTTCTACTAAATCAACAGGTAGAGTTTCAGTGTTTAAACGTGTTGAAAAGTCAACAAGTCGAAGCTCCGTAGCTACAAGAACTTCTGTGTTCAAGAGGTTGTCATCATCGAATAAACAAATAAAGCCAACTCCTCGAAAGTCGGCACTTGAAAGGATCCAAGCTCCTAAAGACCAACAAGATAGAAAAAGAAAAGAAGTTGACCAATCGGAAAATAAAGAAATCCAAAGTCTCATCCCATCACGCATGAAAAGACGTTGTGTGCTAGAGGTGAATTCAACTAACCAACTTAAAGTAAGGCAACATACCTTCATACTCACTGGTCAAGATAAAGAAGGCAACGAGGCTAGCGGCGATAAGGATGATGTTATTCAATGTGCTTATCACATCACCGTAGCAGAGGTAGAAGCTTATGAAGAGGATGACCATGAAGGCTTCGAATATGAAGTAGAGACAGCTCCTCCAGAACTTGAAGATGGGGTGAAATCTACGGTCGATGAACTTAAGAAAATCAATCTGGGGACGGAGGAAGACCCAAGACCGATATTTGTAAGCGCATCACTAAGTCCCCAAGAGGAAAAAGAGTACTATGACTTGTTGCTTGAATACAGGGATGTCTTCGCTTGGACCTACACAGAAATGCCCGGTCTTGATCCTAAAGTGGCAGTTCATCGATTAGCTGTTAAACCGGAGGCTCGACCCATCAAACAGCTAACACGACGTTTTCGAACGGAGGTTCAAACTCAAATTGAAGAAGAGGTTGACAGGTTGATCGCTGCAGGCTTCATCAGGGAGGTCCAATATCCCAAGTGGATCGCAAACATTGTCCCAGTTGAAAAGAAGAATGGACAAATGCGTGTGTGTGTAGACTTTCGCGACTTGAATGATGCATGTCCGAAAGATGATTTTCCTTTGCCTATCATCGAACTCATGGTGGATGCAACCACAGGTCATGAAGCTTTGTCTTTCATGGATGGATCGTCTGGCTACAACCAAATAAAGATGGCGCAAGAAGACGAGGAGTTAACTGCATTTCGCACTCCCAAAGGCATTTACTATTACAAAGTCATGCCGTTTGGATTAAAGAATGCCGGTGCAACATACCAACGTGCCATGCAGAAAGTCTTTGGAGACATGCTTCACAAGTACATTGAATGCTATGTTGATGATTTGGTTGTCCAGTCAAGAAAAAGGAGTGATCACTTGCAAGACTTACGAAAAGTGTTCGATAGGTTACGCGACTACCAACTCAAAATGAACCCATTGAAGTGCGCTTTTGGTGTGAGTTCAGGCAAGTTCCTTGGATTCATTGTGAAGCATCGGGGCATTGAAGTAGATCAATCGAAGATTAAGGCCATTCAAGAAATGCCGGAGCCAACAAGTTTAAAAGAATTGAGACGCCTTCAAGGAAAACTCGCATTTATCAAGCGGTTCATCTCCAACCTCGCAGGTCGATGTCAACCTTTTAGTCGACTCATGAAGAAGAATGTGCCTTTCGTGTGGGATGAAGCATGTCACAATGCTTTTGAAAGCATTAAAAAGTACTTGGCTAACGCTCCGGTATTGGGTGCACCCATTCCTGGGAAACCTCTTACCCTTTACATTGCAGCTCAAGAAAGATCACTTGGAGCGCTTCTAGCCCAAGAAAATGAGGAAAAAAGGGAGATGACCTTATATTATTTAAGTCGAACTCTCACAGGAGTAGAATTAAATTATTCTCCAATAGAGAAGACATGTCTCGCTCTCATCTTTTCCATCCAAAAGTTGAGGCATTATATGCAAGCTTACACGGTGCATTTGGTAGCCCGAGCTGACCCAGTCAAGTTTATCATGTCTAAACCAGTCTTATCAGGACGAATGGCAAAGTGGGCTTTGCTCCTCAATCAACATGACATCGTCTATGTACCTGCCAAGGCGGTCAAAGGCCAAGCTGTGGCTGACTTTCTAGCAGATCACCCAATCCCTGCCGATTGGGAAATTTTAGATGACTTGCCAGATGAAGAAGTCTTTCTTGCAGAAATTCTCCCCACTTGGAAGATGTTCTTTGATGGATCTTCAAGAATAGATGGAGCAGGGGCCGGCGTTGTCTTCGTCACCCTACAAAAGCAAATATTGCCATATGCCTTCACTCTCGGTGAATTGTGTTCCAACAATGTTGCGGAATACCAAGCTCTCATCATGGGATTGCAAACGGCCTTAGAAATGCAAATTGCAAATCTAGAAGTGTACGGGGATTCAAAGTTAGTAATTGATCAACTACTAACTAATTACGAAGTCAGGAAGGAGGATTTAGTTCCTTATTTCCATCTCCCTACACAACTTTTGACGGGTTTCGACGTTGTTACACTAGAACATGTGCCAAGGAAAGAAAACTAGATGGCGGATGCCTTGACTAACCTAGCAGCAACTTTGGCATTATCAAAGGATGAGATTGTGGACCTTTCAATTTGCCAACGATGGGTTGTCTCAACAGGGATCGTCCCGTTGTGCGAAAATTCCAATGTGGTCTCTGTCTATGTTATTGACGTCGAAGATTGGAGACATCCGTTGATCGACTACATTGAGCATCACAAATTGCCTGACGATCTAAGACAGCGGACGGATATCAAACGAAGAGCCCCGCGCTTTTTCTACTACAAGGAGACTCTTTATCGACGATCATTTGACGGGTTACTCCTCAGGTGTTTGGGAAAAGAAGAGGCGTCGAAAGCCATGGAAGAAGTTCATTCCGGAATATGTGGAGCTCATCAATCAGGCCCTAAATTACATTTTCAAGTAAGGCGAATGGGTTACTACTGGCCCACAATGGTCAAGGATTGCATGGAGTACGCACAGAAATGTCAAGCTTGTCAATTCCACGCAAACTTTATCCATCAACCACCTGAGCTATTGCATCCTACAATCACTTCACACCCGTTTGATGTCTGGGGGATAGACGCTGTGGGACCCATAAACCCGAAATCTTCCGGAGGCCACATGTACATTTTGGCAGCCACGGATTCCTTCTCAAAGTGGTCGGAGGCGGTACCACTCAAAGAGATAAAGAAAGAAACCGTTGTAGACTTCATCAAGACATGCATCATCCAGCGGTATGGTGTACCACGTTGCATCATCACGGACAATGCCAAGTACTTCTCAAATAGTGCTATGCAAAAACTTAGCGAAAAGTATCACTTCAAGCTACACTTTTCGTCGATGTACAATGCACCAGCTAATGGTTTGGCGGAGGCATTTAATAAAACGCTCTGCAACATCTTGAAGAAGACCGTCGGCAAGTCACAAAGAGATTGGCATGAGAAGATGGGCGAAGCATTATGGGCATATAGAACGACATATCGAACTGCCACAAATGCTACACCTTATTCCCTGGTGTATGGGGTTGAAGCCGTCTTGCCATTAGAGAAGCAAATTCCCTCATTAAGGATTGCTTTGCAAGAAGGCCTCACAAATGAAGAAAATATCAAGCTACGACTTCAAGAGTTGGAAGCTTTAGACGAGAAGAGGCTTGATGCGCAACAACATCTAGAATGCTACCAAGCCCGCATGTCGCGTGCCTTCAACAAAGGAGTTCGCCCTCGATCCTTTCAAATTGGTGATTTGGTCCTTGCCGTGCGCAGACCCATCATCATGACACACAAGACCGGTCCCAAGTTCAAGTCAAAGTGGGATGGCCCTTATGTCATCAGCGAAGTCTACACCAACGGAGCCTACTAAATTGTGGCTGAGGACGGTTTGAGAATTGGCCCAATCAACGGCAAGTCTTGAAGAAATACTACGCTTAAATCAAGTAAAGACGGCTCCTTGTCTGCACGAGCTTAAACTGCAAATGACAAAAAGGTTCCTTGTCTGCACGAGCTTAAACTGCAAATGACAAAAAGGCTCCTTGTCTGCACGAGCTTAAACTGCAAATGACAAAAATGCTCCTTATCTGCACGAGCTTAAACTGCAAATGACAAAAAATGCTCCTTGTCTGCACGAGCTTAAACTGCAAATGACAAAAATGCTCTTAGCCCGCATGAGCCTAAACTGCACAAGGTACTCTCTAAAAAAAAGAAGGTTTTAAATCCTCATCCTTGAACTACGTTATGACTTAATTCTTTCTTTGGAAGGATACGTAGGCAGCTTGAGAATCATATTCTTAAGTTCAGTCACATCAAAAAAAAAAAACCTTTTTTTATTTTTTTATTTGCATAATGAGTTTTATTGTCAAAATGACTTATTACATGTGCGAAAAAAAAAAAAAAAAAAAAAGAGAATAAATCATAAATTACAAAAGATGATGAGCCCTTCACGTCCAAGATAGGTCTTTGAAGCCGTTGCGTTGCTTTTCAAAATCAAATCGGAACCTCTTTGCTTCCTCAAGTTCTTCAACAGTCAACTCTGGAGTTTCTTTGATTTGGACTTTCCGCTTCTCTAAATCGGCAAGCTTTTTGTCATGAAGTAGAAGGCTCGCATCTAGGGAGGCTATCTCCTGCTCCAACCTCTGCTGCTTCTCCTTCAAATTCTCCAAGGACTCAATCACAACTTGACGTTGACCAAGATTAGTTTGGCGAAGTTCGATCGACTTTGCAATTTCAGCCTCCATATGAGGCAGACGTTGATCACATGTGCCTGGAATGGCTTTATGCGTGCATACAAGTCTCGCCGCGTTGTATTGAGTAGCACAAGTCATCAAGTTTTCTACCTTGTCTTTTACTGGCGAAGGATCAAACCCATAACACTGAAGTTCGGCCACCATCTCGCCAAGGTCTTTCTTTTTAGAAAGAATGGTTCTTGATGAGTGCTTCGTGATGATGTCTTCAATTTGTCCACAAATTAGAGTGGCGGCCTGCATACGAATCTGTCGGAGCCCTTGGTTAGTGTCCATGACATCAACTTCACCGCGGGTGACTTCAGAGAGTGCCATATTGTTTAAAAGCCTCGGAGGATTCACCAAAATATCTTCACGATTAACTTGTTGCGATTCATTTGGTTCGCATGCATCATCTTCGTGAAACGAGTCAGTCTTCATTGGTTCTGTTGAGAGGACGCAAACCTCTTTCGAACAAGCTTCATCTTCAAAAGGTGGGAGTCCTTGTAGCTGAAAACAAGAAGGTAAAGGAAATGAGTTCAGATCATACAATGTTAAAAAATGCGTGGTGATGGTGGCGAACTTACCTCAACACGATTAGGAGTTTGTTGCGGGGGACGCGGGACTTCGCCAAGAAAATTGTTGTTAAGGAGAAACTCATCGTCAGGATTGAAGTAAACAGAGCCAAGGTCGGGTTCAATCCTTCGACGCTTAAAGTTCACATCTTTAGAACTGTTGCTACTTCCGCTAAGTCTTTTTGCTTGAATGTTGGTCCCCTTTAATTTAAGGTGACTCCTGGCGAGTTGATGATCAGATGAATCCCCATGACCTTTTAAAGCTTGGGGGGGTTCATTCAGAGAATTTCTGCTTGGGGGCAACGCCTTGTTCTCAGGTTCAATCTCGCGGGGAACCACTCTCTGGCAAGATGGCGCCTCGCGGAGAACTACTCTTTGACGAGATGGCATCTCGCGGGGAGCAACCTTCTGTCGAGACGGCATCTCGCGGAGAATCACCTTCTGACAGGGCAGTACCGCGCGAGCAACGATCTTGTCTTCCTGCGCTTTTAGAAGCTTGTGCGGCGACCCAACAATAGGCATTGTCGCTGCAGTCATCTTGGACACGGAACAATATGCTTTGGACCACCATTCAACATAATCACGAGTCACCATGTACTCTTTTAGAGCGTTCTCAGGCGGCAACATCAGTGTGCTCCCTGTCTCACGTTTAGTAAAACTTTCCCAATGCCAGTACGTCAAGGACAGTGCGCCTGTCCGAATGTCCTTTTGAAGGCTTCCTGGCACATCTTGAACATAGCCGAACTGACGGCTGAAGCGGTAAGGACTGTAAGGTTGAATGACTCGCCGGTTGCCTTGCCTAAGGGTAAGAAATCCGGATCGAAGGCAGGTAAGATAGACAATGTCTGAACGGTTAACATTCGCACGATCAACGATCATTTTGCGTTCTTTAGAGACTATGGCTAAGATGTCCATCTCTACATTGCCACATGCATTGAATAAAGAACGAGCTTGTGCGTCTCCAAAATGCTTGGCCGAAAATGCCCCTGAAAAGTGAACCATGCGTGGTTTAAAGTCGTCAGGAAGAGGAGAATAAAAATGGGTGCCGAAATACTCTGCCAACCATGTATATACATAGTGAAAGGGCAATGTAGCCGAACAGTTTCCTGGGTCTTTGGAAGAAGAAATCTCGTTCAAGCCTTGGTAAATATTGGCCAACACAGGTACAGCTAGACAGAATTGATAGCCTTGGGACATTTTGCTGGCAATTTTAAACACGCTAGGTCGGATCAAGCCTGTATCGTCCACAGGAAAGACAAATAGACACAACCAACACGCGTAAAATGCTGCCAAGTAAGTAGACTCTATGTCTTTGTCATCCACGCCCAAATCATCAAACGATGCGGAATCATCATCAGTTCGAGCTTGAACCTCACGGATTTCGCCAGACGGGTTGTATGTATTCTGAGGTGCACCTTTCTTGTTCCGTACACTCTTGGCGGGCGGCCTCTTATATCTCAAACTTCCTTTGTACCAGTACTGGATCCATGATGCAATCTTCACTTTTTGCCCTTTATCGCAAAGCTTGTGGTACGCGAGAAATAAGAATTTGCAACTCTTGGGAAGGATTGGCTCGCCACCCTTACCCTTGGCTGCAAATTCTTCAATAGATGGAACAACTTCGTCGTAGAACCTTCCAATTATGGGCAAGCCACAAATATATGTCAAGTCCCTCAAAGAGATAGACATCTCTCCACACGAGGTATGAAGAGTATTCGTGCCAAGACACCAAAACTCACAGAAGGCCCGCATCACAGGCGCAACACGATCATAGCTGAAAAGCGATGCAAACACCGCTCGGTAGAGGCCAGTTTCGTGGATAAGATCTCCGCTTCGGCTCAGGATGTCTTCTAACCACTCCCAGTAACGTTCTGTGTAAGAGAAGGCTCCGTTAGCACGAAATCCTCTCCATTGCACTGAACCATTGCACATACGGTCGCTAAGAAGCACGAACGGTGTTTGAGGAACGCTATGGTCATGATGGGCGGACTTCAACATCAATACGTCTGCGCTTCGCTTCTCGCTGGTGGTTTTGACTGATTGAAAGGTGGCTAGCTGACGCGATTGTTGGAAAGTCCACCGTGGAATATGACCCGAACCATCATATTGGGGAGACTCAAGAGAGTACGGCCCAGTCAATGAAGGATAGGTGTATAAAGTGGTGCCATCACTTTGAGCGTCGTTAATATCTTCAAGGATGGTGATTGTGCCTTTCTTGAAGCTTTTGAAAAAAGCCATGCGAGGTGGTGCACGTCTACTTGTTGAAAAATTGCTCCTCGCTGCCTTGAACCCCTGCTTCGCCTCGCTGAATTCTGTCGCGCCTCGCCGGGTAAGGATTTTGCTGTTACTGAAGTGGATACCTCAGAAGTACCTCGCGACCTACAAGATTAAAAAATATAAAAAAATAAAAAAAGAGGGG
Organism: Fragaria iinumae; assembly: GCA_009720345.1. Classification (NCBI taxonomy): domain Eukaryota; kingdom Viridiplantae; phylum Streptophyta; class Magnoliopsida; order Rosales; family Rosaceae; genus Fragaria; species Fragaria iinumae. The sequence goes on along the minus strand of CM019117.1, from coordinate 13,090,110 downwards.
TCAGCGAATTGTATAACTCCGTGCCATAGCAATTAAATCAGAAGGAAAGAGAGTATACTGCTGATCTCACAGCGAGATGGTTGTAACTTTGTGATGAATAATGTTCAACCGGAAGCTCTAATTTATAGTGCAATCTTTCCTCATTGAAACTGAAAAAGTATAGAGAATCAAGCAAAAATACATCAAAGGTTTCCGCCCACTACTTGGAAACTTTACCAAATCAAATTCGTAAGAATCCTTGCGAATTAAGGAATCCTTACAAAATTGGGTAACTTATAAATTTGAGGAATTTCTACAAGAAGATGGGGAATCCTTACAAAATTAGGAATCCCTATCAATTCGGGAATTACCACAAAGACTTCAAGTCACGCCTCTGGCACATGACGACACCATGGCTACGACGCACCTTGAAGTGGGGGCATTTGTAGACATATAAAATTTAACGATAATAATAGTCGTTGGATAATCCAAGTAAATATGTGGCATGTGAGTCAACAACATTGGAAAGCCGCCAGAAATAACACGTGGCAACGTGGAAATGATCGGCCTACAACAAAACCTTAAACCCCCAATTGAAATCAATTATCAAGTGTGGATTGACGATGTGACTTCTCTAGGCAAAATAGACTCCGCAAGGCGAAATGGACTTCGCTTAGGCGAGCAAGGCTTGGCGAGATGAAATTGACTCCGCGAGGTGACTTTGACTTCACAAGGCGAGCTAAGCTTCGCGAGGCGAACTCGACTTCACTTCGTGTAGAGATAAATGAAGGCGAGGCGAACTCGACTTCACTTCGCGTAGACCTAAACAGTGGCGAGGTAAAATGACTTCGTGTAGAGATAAATGAAGGCGAGGCGAACTGGACTTCACTTCGCGTAGACTTAAACAGTGGTGAGGCAGAATGACTCCGCGCGCATGAAGGCGAGGTGGATTGACTCCGCTCGCATGAAGGCGAGGTGGATTGACTCCGCGCGCGTAGTTTCACGCGAAGGAGAGGCGAGTTTGGCTTCGCGTTGGGAAATTCGCGAAGTAGCTAGACGACAGAGTTCGCATGCATGCAGGGATTGGAAATCACGGTTCGCTTGGAGATCAAGCCTCCTCGCGGGATACTTTCCATATCCGCGAGATAGCTCGCCCTTTACTAAAGATCTCGCCCAAAACAGGACATTCAATCCAAAGTGATCGGGGCATATCTAAATCTCAAGATTTGATTGATTTGATTATGTTAGAATCGGCAAGTAGATCAATCAGTCAAGATTCATTGATTCGATTAAGGAAATATTATTGATTCAGAATCTTGATTACTTGCCTTAAGTGGAGGCATGTTAACACTATAAATACCCCCCCCCTCTCATACCAAGAGAAGGGGGCAAAAAAACCAAGAGGAGCATAGAAGAGAAGCAGCGAACTAGAGAGAAATCCTTCCGCGAGCTCAGAAGTCTCCCATAAACCCTTGAAGAACTATCAAGCTCCTTAAACAGCCAGTTCTTCGCTAGATCCTTGAAGAACTATCAAGCTCCCCAGATAGCCAGTTCTTCACTAAACCTAGATCCAAATCCCAAATACTTGTTACGTGAGTAACCCCGCGTAACCCTCAAGAACAAGTGCTTGTCACCCTTGAGTTACACCTAAACTCGGAGATAGAATCAGAGGAGTTCACAAAGATTGTAACTTGCATTCGCATTTGATTTAAATTAAATTATTCTTTGTACACGTGTTGTTCTGTTATTTGTTGCAGATATTTTCGTGTTTACAGAACTGTGGGGTCTTTTGAGCCCCAACCTTAGGATCAGCCTTAGCGCGCTCATTAGGCGGGATGTATTTGGATGATCCCTTGTTTGCGCTTGCGCCGGTGAGGCCAAAGGCAAGATTCTTTGGTGTTGGAGACCTCATCCAGTCTTCCACCTCAAGGACTCTCAAGCTTAACCTATCATGTTCTTCTTTGAGCTCCTCCAGCTTTTCTAGGTTATTATTGTTTCCGAAGAAAGACGCGTTCTGCTGGTCGTGCAACTTGGTATCGTGTTCGTCCAAGCGACGAGTTTGCTCGTTCACTGTCGCGCGAGTGAGCGACAGGGTCTCCGCGGTCTGCTTCACGGTCTCTGTGTTCTGATCCAGATCCTTTTGGATCCGTTGGAAGGAACCTTCAACTAGGTCCTTAGTTTCCCTTACTTCGCCTGCAAACTGGTTGAAATCCTCGGTGAGTATGGCGAGGTTGTGCTGGTCTGCTTCCCAAAGGATCTTGTCCCTCTTGACCTGTTCAGCAAGGTCGTTGACCTTTCCAGCATGGTCGATGACACTCTGTTGGGTAGCAGTGGCCTCGAGTCGGCTCTTCAGTTCCTCGAACATCTGGAGGATTTGCTCCATAGGCATAGCAGATCCTGTGTTTTGGGTTGGCTGTGAGCCTACCATTGTGGTCTCGCTGAAGTCTGTGTTACCAAACTAAGGAAGAACTTGTTCTGTGGTGAGAGATCGGCAAATCGCGCTGTTATGGGGCTCGTACCGTGGTGATCTGTGCTTAAGACAAGAAATCTGAGGTCTCCTGTATGGTGGTTCTCTTGGTTTCCCTATGGTGAATCGCTTGTACTCCTTGTCCCACCGGGTGTGCCAATGTTTTGGCCATGATCCTCAGTAACGAATAAAGACGTAACTAGCTACCAAAGTAAATAGAGAGGAGATGCGGGCATGTCACCTCGCGGACGAGGAAAGAAGATGCGCGAAATCTTGACTTCTTAATCAAACGGAGGGCTTCAGGTGCCACCTCGCGGACGAGGAATTACAAGCACTAAGCGATTCGATACTCACGGTGTGTCGCGAGCAGAGCAATAATAGGGATCAGGGGAGAGTCCGACAAGGCTCTGAGCTAAGGCGGGGACGCGCTTAGGAGTCATTTTTGAAAGGCTCGAAGGGAGATTGTAGAGAAAGAGCTTCAACAGGGAAGCGAAAGCAAAGCTCCGGGGAGCGTCTGGAAGTTCAACTTGGTTGAAGGTTTTGTTGTATTGTTGTTTGAGTTGTTGTGTCTGTCTCCTTTTGTAAGCCTTCGAACTCCTTTATATAGTAGCTCGCCTTCTGCCAGAAGTAATCACTATCCAAGTCGGACTCTGAAACAGAATACCACAAGGACACTGCTTCACCCGCATGAACCAACCATCTGCGTGACGCGTGTCCATTTCGCGCAACACATTTCGCATAGGTCATTGCCTCCGCGCTGCCCAACTGTAGAGTCCTATGCGGACTCAAATTAGGAACGTCCTTATCCCGCGAGGTGTCACAGTCTTTGTGGAAACCTATCTCGCGCGGGCAGCGAACTCAAACCATCCCGCGAGCTCCTGAAGCTTGCTTCCATCTAGCGGGGCCTTGAAGCTCGCGAGTTTTAAAAAGGCTTTTTTCAATAAAAGGGCCACAGGAGTTGGCCCAAAGCATGTCAAAGAGTCTTCATCGATAAATGTGGCGTAAGTGATCACGTGCATGCGGACTCCGCCTCTTGCTTCTTCACGAAGTCTCCTACGCGGAGCCATCTCGTCTTCATGTACTTCTACGCGAAGTTCATCTCGCATGCAACCTGTATCATCTAGCTTGCACCACCTTGTAGGCAACTAAACATCAGACCAAGTCAACCCACGTCTTCTAGTCTTCTATGCGAACTATACACCTAGCTCGCATGACTTTGTCGGCGGGCCACCACTTGTAAACCTAATTATTTGGGCTCGCCGGTGTGACGTGGATCAAGAATTTAATTAATATTCACTTAGACATTTACTGTCCAGTAAAATATTAATTTTGGTGTAAACAATGTACTCGCACGCTAGCCCATCTTTGGAGATATCAGCTTCCGAACCACCAGTGGTGGAGTCAATGATGGGGATAGCATTATCAGCCTTGGAAGTACTAGTAATCATGTCCTTGATGAAATCAGGATGTCTGGGAGCAACAATGTCACTGCAGTACTTGGTGGTCTCAAACTTCCATTACGTGATATCAATGGTGTTATCACACTTACGCTCAGCCTTGAGCTTGTCAAGCAACTTGAATGAACACTTGTTCACCTCATCCCCATATCCAAGAAAACAATAGTGTTTTCCTGACAAAAACCATTCATCACCCCATATCACAATTAGATCATAAGGTAAACTCTGTCACCAGTAGACCAATAAGAATAAAGAGCTTTTGCTGGAACCCAAGAGCCTTAATGATAAATTGGTTAGTCAACAGTAGCTCGAAACTGGTAAATACATTTTCCTTGTGCTCACACTTGAAAAGTTTTTCTAACATCAACCAAACCACTTGCAATAGCACAAGCATAGAACCATTTCCAATTGATACACTCTGCATGGATGTTGGCTGAATCCAATTCCTGTGTTGTAAAGCTCATCCAATAAACTAGTGGATAAAATCATCACCAATTTAGTTTGATAAGTAGATTCCACCAAAGAGTTGAATCACACGAGGAGAAAGTAAGAGCTCACTTGATGATTTCAGATGCTCTCTGAGATACTTCATTATCTTTGACTTGTATTGTGGGGACATTTGATCATGAAACTCAACTAAGGCATCATTCACATATCCAAATTTTGTTAAACGTAACCGGGCATGGACATGTTTCCCTGGAGATGAATAAGCAAGCTTTACACAGCAACTCAGTATAGTAGCATAGGAAATTTGCATGGTAATCACCTCATGTAGAGAATTGAGTGACTGCCCTGCTATCATATAGTTCCAGCAAACAACAACTTCTTGTATGCTATTAATTATATGTTTTACCTCCATGTTGATCTCATTCTGGAAATAGCAACAGAATATGCGATTCCATGAAGCCACATTTGAGAATGAGATGACATTAGTGTTATCACCCCACAATTGATGGCCACTATATATATCTCCAGAATTGACATATGCTGCCAGCAAATTAACATTCCAAGAGACAGCAATAACTTCATGTGGAGTAGCAAAATTCTTCATTGACTCCAACCCATATAACATGAATCCAGACTTATGCATTTCATCACTTGAAAACCCTTGGCCAAAATCAATTCCACCAAACTGGGGCACTTCTGTTGCACTAGACCCATTCTCATAGTCCAAAACACAAATAGTTAACATCTCGGCCTTGGCCCTTTTGATGTGTGAAGACCCTGGATCACCATCCCAAGCAAAAACCCCAACAACCTCAACAGAAAATGAGTTCTTATTTGAGGAGTCGGCCACTGAACTAATAATCTGACCCATATTCCCTAAACCCCTCGATATCATCAAGTAAAAAACAGTCTCTTCTATGTCTACTCCACAGTGGGCATACATATCAACAAGAGAGCTAGCAATAGATCCATTTATCTCGAATATATCAGCATGAAGCAAACTTCCAGCATTATCAATAAAAGCACTAAAGATCACGACATAGAGCTTAATCATGTCACACAAGAAACTCACAAAATCTCTTCTATCATCTTGAAAATTTATAGTGGATACCTGGGACAATGAGGTGGTTTGAGTCATTTCACCAATTATGTTGAATGCTTCCCTGCAAAAGAGTAGAATCACCTCTGCCTCACAATAGCAACACTGCAAGCCAATAATTGTTTCGGCAGTAACTCTTGATTTCCACTTCTCCAATATTAACTCCAGTACCCCTTTAGAATTCGCCCGTATGCTCTCATAACTATTACCCACAATATCAGGTGGTTTATCCATCACAAAAACAACTGCAGTCCTCAACCCATATTGGATTAGCTTTAGTGCATCAGAACTCGCCCACAGAACATTACATATATCCTTGGTGAGCAATGTAACAGATGAACCACCAGCAAGTAAGTTATCCCATATGGGAGAAGTGGAAATCAAGAGTCACATTTTCATCAATTTCTTTATCAACCTCAAAAAGACGGATTGCCTTAACCTGTAAGCATCCATCACTCATGGTGCCACCAATTATCCTGTAACCATATCTTTCACAAATGGCCCTTGCCTCATGTGTGGTCATACTCTCAATCGTCCTCATGACACTACACAACCCCAGTGACTGAGGCATTTCAGCAAGCAGGTGGAGTGCATGGCGTTCTCTCCCATTCTCACCTGAATTTGGTCCCTGAAACACCAACACCAATAGGAATTGATGCAACAAACACAGAACCATTATTCACGAAACTGAGAGTCCCAGTATTACTTACTGAACAAAAGGATGCATGAGTGTTGTTCACTTGAGCTGACACAGTGTTGCCGAGCAGAGAAGGCACAATTGAGTGAACAATCTCAATTTGAGTTTTAAGATCAGAAATTGGAGTTGATGACTGCTCCAATGGTCCGCTGCTGGTAGTGGGCTGGTCAATCGAAATTGACCCAACACATTATGAATCACACTTTGCATCTTGGATTGAAGCGGCAAGGAGAAACAAATCTTCGCTGAGCACAAGAGGTTCGACGCCGAGCGACGGAATCGCCGGTTGCCCAGCTCCCAGAAACATGGCTCTTCCTTTGTTAAAACAAGTATAATAAAAAGAATATGTGATAAATTTTCATCCATGAAAACCTGCATAATTGGAAGATAAAAAATCTATGTCAATTGGCTGGAAGAACAATCAGGCTTCAAGGTAGAATAACCAGCTTTTTAACCACTTTTTAGTTAATTGTTTATGTGGGTGAGAGCCATCATTAATTCCAACAAAACTCAAATGTCTCGGTGCTTATTATCTAAGCAAACCTTTCTAACCTTATCAAGAAGAATATGCATCCTCACCAAACAAAGTGCCCCTCCCTCCCTCCTCTTCTCCTCTCTACTCTACTTCTTTCACACCCTTCTCTTCCCCCTCGTTTATCATTTATTATTGCTCCTCTTTATGAATTATGATCACTCTTACTCAGACATCACGAGATTACATGTAAACTCAAGAATATTGCACAATATAGAGAGTACCTTAGTCTTTAAACTTCTGTCAACTGTATTCCAAATGTCCAGACAGATAGAAAAATTAACCTCAGTCTAGACAGAAAAATTGAGATCCCTATATATACAGTGGGTGTTAAATAAAACAAATTAAGGCTGAAAGAGAGAGATAAGATGTTGAGAAAGAGAAAGGAGTAGGGTTTGTTCTTCAAATACAAATTGAATAATATGTTAGAGGGTAAACCAGGAATTAATTTACTACAAAAATTAAAGGAGGTATGCATAGTATATTTGGAGGTGTAATTGGAATCCCCCAGTAACAAAAGTAACATTTGAAGAAGAAAAAAAAAAGTGCGGACATTCTAGTAATTTGCATTCAAGTACCTGTTTGTAAATCAAGAGTGAATATATCCCCGGAATCGGTCCCTATATATCTCTCTCTATCTAAACCTGGCACTATTGCTTGAATTGGACTTGGCAAGTTCCCAGGCTTGTCCAAGTACAAATCAAATACTCGCCTGGGCATTTGTTGTCTGGTGTCAAACAAAGAAACCTATTAAATTAAACAATCTGTTAGAAGATACCCTATAAGGATTCAACAACATTGAACTATTTAACTCCACATACATTGTGGATGCTAGATCCCACCACAAGAAGATCATGAGTTGCTGGAACAAATGAGCCTGAAAGGAAAGACATGCTCGCAGGCCATGCATCACTCTAAAACAAAAACAAAAGACAAAAAACAAAAATATATTACTCGCAATCTTTGAAAAAGAAATATCATTAACTCTATGTAATTAATTACCCATGCGTCCTGCAGTCCAAACAATTTGACCGGTTTCAAGATCGTATTTATATAGTGCAGCATTTCCCCTGAATTGCATACGATTAAAATTAGACCACAAACCTAGTGAGAATGCATTATGCTTAATAGTTTTAAACACGCCAACTCACCCTCCAAATATAGAAAAATTTTCCATTTCATGAAGCTTGGAGAAGAAAAGACCACAATGTTCTGCTACACTCCAGTTCCTGTGGGAGCCTGCTATAGGTTTTGCGCCTAAGTTGTGGCAACTACTGTCAAGCGTGTAATGGTTTATTTCTGCTCGTCCTTGTTGGGTGCAAGTTAATAACTTGCAAGACCTAACATTGACAAAAAATAAAATATTCGAATTAATATAAATTTATGAAGCTAAATGACATTAAACTTAGAGAAAATAATGCAGGTTACCTAGTAGAGTCTTGTTCTGATGTGTGATTGTTAAACACATGTAGTCCCATAACAAGGTCATTGGGGTCACAACCTATCCTAAATATTAGCCTCCTATCATGAGGATCAAGAACATTGATCTGTGAGACATGTAACATATAAGTAAAAGAATATTAATTATAAGCACTCTTTTATCAAATAATCCCTAATCATAGTACAATGAAATACTTACCTCAGAATTGTTTCTTGCAACCGCCAATAACTATAAAATAAAAGATTCATTACAATTCTTGATCGAAAAGTTTTTACAACTCAACGAAGTTAATGAAGTTCATTCATTACCTTAAAAAAGAACTCAACTGAAAAAAAAAAAAAAAACTACACCAATTATTTTTATCCAAAAAAATCAAAACTACATCAAATATCTGTAACTAAAAAAAAGAACCAGAATTATCCAAAAAAAAAGAAGAAAAAAGAACCAGAACCAGAACTACTTTACCATTTGCTTAATATTATTACTTTTAAATAATATTATTTATCAAGTATCTGTAACAAAAAAAAAAAACCAAAACTACACACTACTACAAATATGGTTATTGATGACATTTCAAAGATGGCGTTTTATAGTCAAATGCCATTGAAAGTATCTTTAATGACGTTTTTGAAAAAAAAACGTCATTGATAACTTGATGCTGTAGATGTATGTTCTTTTTGTGGCGTTTCTTAAACGCCGTTAAACTTCCAAAGTATCAATGGCGTTTTATAAACGCCATTAAAATTTATGGCGTTTGTGTAACGCCATCGTAAGTTTCATTTGTGGCGTTTGAAAACACCGTAAAATATTTTCAGAACCATGGCGTTTGTAGACGTCGTAATGGGCTGTCGTGCCCAATTAATCTGGCGGTCTTTTTTCAGATCAGGCGGGGTCTTTTTTTTTTTCACTTTGGCGCCTGAAGCCCAAAAGAGGGGTTTTAGACCCGAGAACAATATTCTCCTCCTCCTCTCTCTCTCTGAAACCAATCTCCTCTGAGACAAAAAAAAAAAAAAATTCCCGACCGAGCCGAATCACCAAGAGACCAGTTTCGCTCAAAGACCAAGAGACCAATCTTTGCTCTCTCATCTCTCTCTATTCAACCTTGCTTAAGGTATTTCATCGCTCTTCTCTCACATTCAGCTAGTTTTGTTTTTTGTTTTTTTGGGCAATTGAAGGATTGTTATATGTTGGGTAATTGAAGGGTTTCAAGGTTTGTGGTTGATATTTTGATATTGGTTGGGTATTGATGTTCTGGGTTTGTGTTAATATGACTTTTGGGTGTTCGTCGTTGTCATGATAGTGATGGGCTGGCTTGGTTTTTTACTGCAGTTGTTCTCCGAGGAATTGTCTTAATGTTTCTTTGTGGATAAGATGTCAACTAGTTTTGTTTTGCATTTAAGGAAGGAAAAGGTTCTTGGGATAATGTTACAGATTGGCTTTAATATGAAATATCCTAATAGAAAAAGCTACGATTCATCTTTTTAGGTTCTTTAATTTTTCACTGCTTCTTTTGTGTACCGTTTTTCTCCTTTCAGTTGTTTTGAACTGTATTTTGTTGCTGGTGATGTTATGCAGTAGGGAAGCTAACTACAAGTAAGGCAAATGCTGAAGTGGTGTCTGTTGTCAGGAAGGAGGAAAAGCAACAGAAAATGCACAGCTTTTGCGAAGTTATTTGATCATTTGTGGTAGAGTAAAGGTGTGATTCTTTTTCTTTATGTTTAGTCTTGACTGTCATAACAGTTATAAATATATTTGTGTAGCCCAGAATCTTATAAACCATAGTCTCCCCATAGTTATGTAAACACAGAGAGTTGTAGGGATAACCATGTGAATTGTTTATGGGAACAAGTGCTTGTTAGGATTTTATTCAAGTTTCTGATGCAAGACTATACCTTATGATCTTATATACTTAACACATTATTGATCAGTTGCCCATTTAATTTGAGTCATGCAAACTTTGATATAGTTTGACTTATACATCTTCTGTAATCTGATTTTTTTGGGAGGTCAGCTTGGCTCCATATATCATCATGATTCTGAGGTTTCATAGATTTGGGAGGTCTTTTATGAATATATCACTGTGTGATCTGTTTCATGATTCATGACCAATATGTACACCATTAAATCTACCCATGGCTTTAATGGGTTTTTGTTGTTGGTTTTACATTACAGTTGGATGATTATCACGTGACCGCTTGTTATTGAAGAGCTCTCTGTCTTTGAATTTGGCATCTTGGCTTGATATTGTTGCTTGTTTATTTGAGGAGTAATTCTGGTAAGTTATCATCCCAAAAGTTTTGTATTTTCTAAATGCAATCTCTGTTGAATTTTATTTGGATGATTCTTTGTTGTTATGGTAGTGCTTCTGTGTTCATTGTGATCGTTTTTTATATTTGTGAAAATGCTATATATATTTAGACTATTGGTTCAACATAGCTTGTATCTTATACTCATGTTTTAAATTTTGGTTTTCTAGCTATTTGTGAATGGCCGGTTTTGTGTAGTTTTGAAATGGGATTTGAATTGCTTTGGTGTTCCTAGCTATTTTGTTTATACTTGGATGGATGCAGTGAATTTGCATATTCATGTTAACTAGTTAGATATAAGGTTGGTGGGCGTATATTTCTAAACTCGTTTGATTTGCATGTGTTTGTGCAGATGTAGACATGCTCTTTGTCTTTAGTTCTAGTTTTTATTGATTACTCTATGTTAATATATCTGTTAATACTGTATGTCTTTATACTCATGTTTTGTTGTGTGAAATAAGAAACTGAACTAACTTTAGAGGGGTCAATATAGTATAGGATTAGATGTTAACAGTTTGATAGTTGAATTTTCAAATTTTATTAGGTAAGGAGATCCGAGATTTGATTCTCATTTAGCATGGATAAACGCTGGATAACCTTAGATAAAAATAGTGATGAGTACCGAGAAGGTGTTAAACAATTTGTCTTAAATTCCAAGCGGCATGCAAGGAATCCTGAAATGATTATTTGTCCTTGCGCAATTTGCCGCAACCTTAGCCCACAAACTGACGACGACTTAGAAATACATTTGATGCGCTACGGCGTTGATCCTGATTACGATATTTGGTGTGCACATGGTGAAGAGGCAGGCCCATCTGTACAAGTTTTAGTTGGTGAAAGTTCAGATCATATTGATGTGGACTATGAACTTCCAGAAGTGCATCAAATGTACAAAGACGCACACTTCCCCTTTTTTGATGGAGCTGGAAGTTCAAGGACTGTAAGCACAGAGGAAGATTATAAAAAGAAAGTGGAGGAGGCTGAAGTTCCTCTATATCCTGGGTGTAAGAAGAAGCACACAAAACTATCAGCCACCCTCATATTCTACAAATTCAAAGCTGATAATGGCCTTGCTGACTCGTCATTTGATGAACTGCTCGAAGTAATTAAAGATATGCTTCCAGAAGTTAATACTTTTCCTGAATCTCTGCACACAATAAAAAAATTCTTGAAAGGATTTGATTTGGGGTATGAGAAGATTGATGCATGCATCAATGATTGTTGCCTGTTTAGAGGTGAAAAGAAGAAGAACATGCATAACTGCCCCGAATGTAATGCTTCGAGGTGGAAAGTGAATCCACGGACCAATGAGATAAATACGGGAGTGCCTGCAAAGGTTTTACGTTATTTTCCTATAATTCCAAGGATTAAGAGGATGTTTCTTTCAGCGAGTAATAGTGAGCTGTTAACTTGGCACTCTACTCATCACAGTCAAGATGGCATGATGCGCCATCCAGTTGACTCAATTCAATGGCGCACTGTTGATCAGAAGTGGCCAAGCTTTGCTTCTGAGCCACGAAACTTGAGATTTGGACTAGCCACTGATGGTTTTAATCCTTATAAAAATCTATCTTCAACACACAGTATTTGGCCTGTGATTTTAGTCATCTACAATCTGCCACCTAATGTTTGCATGTCATCAGAAAATTTGATGCTAAGTCTACTCATTCCAGGCCCTAAGCAACAAGGGAATGATATAGACGTGTATTTGGAGCCATTGATAGATGACTTAAAGGAGCTATGGACTAATGGGGTGGAGATGTATGATGCATACAAGAGGGCGACGTTCTACCTGAAAGCTATCCTTTTGTGGACAGTAAATGATTTTCCAGCCTACGGTAATCTGGCTGGTTTAACTACAAAAGGGGAGTTTGCATGTCCCGTTTGTGGTCTCGACACATGTTCTAAATGGTTAGCTCTTGCGAACAAGACTGTGTATCTAGGTTACAGAAAATTTCTTGCCCAAAATCACCCTTTTCGCTCCAAGCACAAGTGGTTTGATGGAACAAAGGAAAGAAGGAGACGACCAAAGATATTTACTGGATTGGCTGTTGTACATGCCTTACGTGGGTTCAAAAATAATTTTGGCAAGAAAAAAAAGAATGCAAAGAAGAAATACAAGAAAGGAGATCGGTCTAAATTGCTGAAAAAGAAGTCAATATTTTTTGACTTGCCATATTGGGAGGTTAGTATGTTTTTTGTGTTGTTTGCTGGTTATGCATTTAGATATGTTTGTATGTTATCTTAGCTATTTTTCATGACCTAAATGTATATTTGGTGAATTATAGGTACTGCCTTTACGTCACAATTTGGATGTCATGCATATTGAAAAGAATGTGTGTGAAAGTGTCTTAACAACCATATTAGATGTTAATGGTAAATCGAAAATTGAGAATGAGTCTCGTAGAGATCTTGAGTTACTAGAACTGATGGAAGATATGCCTGTGGAAGAAAAACGTGCGAAATTAGAGCTACCATCTGCACCTTACACATTAACAAAGGTTGAGAAACCTAAATTTTGTGGTAAGTTGTATTTTCAAAGGTTTCCTGATGGGTATTGCAGTAATATTGGTAACTGTGTCAAGCTGAAAGAGTGCAAGATACTTGGTCTTAAGTCCCATGACCATCATGTTTTAATGCAACAACTGTTGTCTGTTGCATTAAAAGGGCTTTTACCTGAAGGCCTAAGAAAAGCAATATGGCGTCTGTCTTCCTTTTTCAATGAGTTGTGTCAAAGGGTATTGGACAGAAAAAGGTTGGAAGAGTTGGAAGATGAGATCGTATTGACTTTATGTTTGCTGGAGAGATACTTCCCTCCGTCCTTCTTTGACATTATGATCCACCTTACTATTCACATTGGAAGAGAAGCTAAGCTATGTGGTCCGGTACATTTTAGGTGGATGTACCCTTTTGAGAGGTAACCCAATTAAAGTGTTTTCGTACCCTTTTGACTTAGTTAATCTTGCTTGCAAACGTTACTTTTTTGTTTTTTCTGTTTGTTAACTTTTTTTGTTTTCTTAAACTTGTTAGATATATGAAGGTACTTAAGGACTATGTTAAGAATCGTGCTAGACCTGAAGGATCTATAGCTGAAAACTATTTAGCTGATGAGTGCTTGAGGTTTTGTGGTCGATATATGAAACAAGTAGATGCGATTAGTTCTAAAAAGAAACGTAATGAAGCTGTTGAAGATGAAACTATTGTAGAAGGGTCTACACTATTAAAAGGGTGTTCAGTACTCTTATCACATTCGGTACACAAAGCTGTTCATCTTTGTGTGTTGCTTAATAGTGCAGAAGTTGAACCATATATACAGTAAGTCATTTGCATATTTTTATTGTTGATAATATATTTTGCATTACTGAATTATAGATTAACTCTTAAATTTCTATTAGGGTTCACAAAGAAGAATTAACTCTTTCAGACCCACATTTAATTACTGATAACAGCTTGTTAGAGAAAACTCATTTAGAGACATTCATCGTTTGGTTACAAGCCAAGGTTTGATATACTCAATTCACTCTGTCAATTCTTTGGTAACTAACTCTACATGCTAATTGAAAGTCTTGTTATTTGAATAATGTACAGATTATGTCTGAAGCTAGTGAGGGGTTTTTGTCAGATACTTTGAAGTTGCTTGTGAAAGGGCCTAGATTTTATGCAATGTCGCATACTGGTTTTGTAATACATGGAAAACGCTTTCACACAATAGATGCAAATGTTTCCACGGCAGATTATGGTGTCCATATTGAAGCAAATTCTAGTCTGAATTATTATGGAATTATAAGAGAAATATTGGTGTTAGACTACTACACTTTTCGGTTGGCTATATTTCGGTGTGACTGGGCGAACATTGTTAGTGGTGTGAAAAAGGAGGATGGGTTCACTTTAGTTAACCTTCATGATGGTTTAGATAAAAAGGATCCATTCATTTTAGCATCACATGCTAAACAAGTGTTCTATTCTAGAGAATCTGAAAGTTCTAGTTGGTATGTGGTGTTGAAGGCTCCTCCAAGAGGCTTTCATGATTTAGAGCTGTTTGATGAGTCTGTTTTTATGTCATATGTTCCGCAAGATGTTTCAGCATTGGACATAGACAACTTGGATAGTGATGAAAGTTAACATCTTTGTGAAATCTTTTGTAATCTGTTGTCTACGTACATATGATGTATGTTGTGTTTTGTACTAATGAAAATTGTGTGTTTACTGTATGGTTTGCCTCTGATACTTAGAGCATTAAAGCTGATAGATTATATTTTATGGCTACTAGACTTCATTCTTGAGTGGAACATTATCCAGGGGAACTAGCTAACACTTTCAGTGGATACAATGGTTAAGGTATGATTTTATTTGCACTACTATAATGTTAACTTGTATAACATATGTATTTATCTGCTTTTAAGTATCAATTTTCATGTTGTGTAGACTGTGACTAGTGGGAGGAAGATGGGTAGAAGTGAGACAGAGGGAAATTCTGTGCAATGTGCATAGTCTACTGATGAAGGAGAGAATCATGATGTGTCTGTAAAGAAAAAGAAACCAAGAGGCAGAACCTGTTTGCAAGTGATGGCAACAGGGGAAAAGGAAAAAAAATTAGTGGAGTGGAATTCAAAGGGGCAACCTGTTGGAGCTGTCTCCGTCAAATTCTCGTCTACTATGGGAGTAATAGTGAGAGAACAAGTGCCAATTGTCATCGACAATTGGCATGGAGTTAAGGATCTTGCTAGGGACAGTCTCTGGACACTTCTGATGGTAATTCATACATGTTTTGGTTATGTTGTTAGTTATGTGATGTTTCTTGTAATGCCTCATTTAATTATTTGATGGTTGTAAATTTTTCTGTTCTCATGGAAACTTTGCAGCAAAAGTACATGGTGGATGTGTGCTTCAAGTCATTTATCTTGCAGCAAATGGGGAAATTATGGAGATCTTGGAAATCTAAACTTTCAACTGAGATAAGAAAAATTCTGGAATTGAAGTCGACCAAGACAGAGAGGACAAATCTTATTGCCAAACTGAAGCCTCATGATGTGTCATTACCAGAGTGGGATCAATTCGTGCAACAACGAATGTCTGATAAGTGGCTGGTAAGTAATTAGCATAACTTTATTTGATAATTTTAAGTTTAAACTTCATTTGAACTCGGCATGATAGACATATTCATGTAGGCAAAAAGTTTGAAAATGAGAGAAATAAGAGCAAAACAGACTCTTACCCACACATTGAGTCGAAAAGGATATGCACGAAAGGAAGATGAACATGTAAGTCTGGCTTAGAGTTATAATCTATATATATTATATATATTTATCTTCCACTTTGAAGTTACGTTTCCGCAAGTGTAGTTTACAGTTTTCAGAAATTACTTTCATGACTTTCCTTTTTAGAACAAAGAACACCCTGACAAGCCTTTGACCAAACCACAACTTTGGATTGAAGCACATGTGTCAAAGAAAAAGACAAGCGAGGCTAACGCTGCTAAAATTGTATGAAGTCTACACTTTTATGTATCATCTAATATTTTACTTAGTTGCTTCTAAATAATTACATTGTGGCTTGCATATTGTTTTGGTGTAGGCTGAGGTACAAAAGAAAATTGATGAGGCTACTGATGATGGAGAGGATATTTTGACTCAAGTCCTTGGACCAGAGCGCCCTGGTCGTATTAGAGGTGTTGGAGCAGGGGTTACAAAAACAAAGCTATATGCTCAAGCACAAAGTGACGCAAAAATTGAAAAACTAGAGGCCAAACTGCAGGTAATGACTACAAAATATCAAAAAATAGAAGCTGCATTAGCTTCCAAACTTGGAATAAGCTTGGAGGATGATGATGAAAGTGGGGAAGTTGCACCTACAATTTCCAAGGTATATATTCATGTTCATGTTTCTTTTCATTTCATATATTTTAGTGTCATATCGGGATGCTTATCTAGATTTCCTTGATTACATAGACTAAAGTCCAATGTAATGTAAGTGCAAGTCCACAGGGTACTGCAACCCCAAAGGTATGAGTAATTGTGTTGGTGTAAATATTGTGTTCATATATATAATTCAACCAATACAAGGTAATGACTTCTATGTTTATATTTCGTAGTCAGGACAGGGAAGCACCCATCAGTCTTCAATTCATGACAAGTGCAAGTTGCTAAACTGGAATGGTAATGGCGAAGTAGTGGCAAGAGGTTCCCTCTCAGCAACAGATCCAAAATCAACAGTGCATGGGTACACACTTGGACCTGATTGTTATAGGGTTTCCATTGAAGATGTATTTGTGGAAAGAGCAGAATTTTATCGCTCTGAGCCTGAATTTGCAAACCTTGAGGATGCACGCGGCAACACAATTGCTTGGCCAACCAAGTACATTGTCTTTGATGATTGAATATGAGGTAAATAAATCTTAATTCTAGTTGTACTATCTAGAATAAATCTTTATTTATCATGTCTATGTGATTATTGTACTTCATTATGCATGCAATAGTCTCATATGTATGTTGGAGTTGGAGATTGCTTCATTTTGCTAAAAGTACTTCCTTTTTTACAGTTTGTGTATGGTGGACAGTTTGGTGGGTTTGGAGGCTGGGTTTGTGAACTCATATAGCAAGAGGGTTTTGGCATGAATTTTTGGTGAAGTGTTGATGACGAGCATGCAATACTCCAGCTCTTTTGTAATCTGTTGAACTCATTTACTTTCTCATATGCAAGGATCTTATAAACTCTAGATTTCTAAGTTATTAGAATGGTTATTCAATGTGAAGGATTCAAGTTTGTGAATAGATTAATTTATATGATGTTTATGTTTGTTGGTTTAAATTTATAAATGCATCAAGGTTATTGCCCTGGTTAAATGAGATTTTTTTTATTTACTATTCATAAGATGACGATTACAAAACGTCATTGTAGATTTTTTTACCACCTTTGGAAAACGTCATCCATGATTTTACAAACAAAATCTAAAATAAAAGATGGCGTTTAGGAAGTGTCATGTAATAGATTTAATGACGTTTTCTAAACGCCATGGAAGTATTTATTTATGGCGTTTTAGAAACGCCATGGATGTAGTGATTGATGACGTTTTAGAAACGTCATGAAATAAATTTTATGGCGTTTTTCAAACGCCGTGAAATATATTTTATGGCGTTTTTCAAACGCCGTGAAATAAGTTCCAAAGGACGGCGCCACTTT
This sequence comes from Fragaria iinumae, assembly GCA_009720345.1. Taxonomy (NCBI): domain Eukaryota; kingdom Viridiplantae; phylum Streptophyta; class Magnoliopsida; order Rosales; family Rosaceae; genus Fragaria; species Fragaria iinumae. The sequence goes on along the minus strand of CM019117.1, from coordinate 13,072,506 downwards.
AGACGGCGTTACGGGATGACGTTGAAAAACGTCATGGATGATATTCCATGGCGTTTTTCAAACGCCGTGGATGTGCATGTGTGTACTAGTGACATTACCATCTACTCAGTATCTTTTTTTTAATGATATTAGATATATTTTTTTTTGGTTACATATTATGTTGATATAGTAATTCTACCATTTGCTCATATTACTAACCAAAATAAATAAGTAGAATTCTTTCCAAACTCATATTTAACTTCTCCACTTATTATTTGGAATTCTTAAATGTAATTATATGGTGCTCAACTTGATCCAAGTTTGAAAAAAAAAAAAAAAAAATTTGATCCAAGTGATATTGTACAACCAGTAGACATAATCCTTTAAAAATGTCACAAAATATTCTAAAATGACGTATGGGTCAGAGACTCTAAAATGTATGGGTCAAACACTCACCGGGTCCTCATTTCTGTTGGTTAAGGAAGCAGCCAACACTGAATTTGAGTTCTGATCTCCCCACGTTTTAATAATTTCAGCATTTCCTGTTCTTTCGGAATCAATCACTATAAACCCACAACAAATTCTATTTTAGATTATATTAAAAAGAAAACAATAATAATATGGGGCAAACAATACCTGAATATTGAACATGCAAACAATACATTTTTGGTCCAGCTAACATTTCATTAAAGAATGCCCAAGGCCTAAGAATACAACACAGCCAAAGAAAAGGCCAAACTCTAGGTTTTCCAATAGTCCAACAAGTAAAGCAATTGACTAAAAAGCTAAAAAAAACTCGGATCCTCTGAAGTTAGTAATCTTAAATTTATGTAAATTTCATAAAATCTTACTCATCCTTCTAATCTAATAGATTTTATTGTGCCACATAATCTAATCTTTGTTTCTACATTTTCAATCCTTTCATGTACTGCTCCTAAACACACAAGTAGAAAAAGTGGTTCTGGTAATTTGGCCCTATGTGGATTGAAAAATGTGAAAATCACATTCTGGGGTTTAATTCAATTTAAGAATGTTGGATTTGAGATTCGAAGGTCAAACTTCACCTGGTTACTGCATTTCAGATCTAGGTTAATCCATATATGGAATTTGATGAAGAAGTACGTATTTGTCTCAAAAGATGTAAGGACCCGGTTACTGGAAATCAGATCTAGGTCCCTATCATATATGAGGAACTGATGAACATAGACTAAGCTGCTGATATGAATACATATGATCACAAACATGTTGGCCTCGATCTTTCTCTTAAATGGCCACAGAGGACAGATAGAGGCAGTTTGAGTTTGAGTTTTGATTGCAGTTCTGAGATGGGTTGTGTGAGTTGGAGGAAAGTTTGAAGCTTTATATGAGAGAGAGAGATTGTAATAGTTGAAAGTGTTGATCGTAATAGTTGGGTGGGTTTGAATTTTGGGTTGGGAGTTTTTGATATGGGTGGGTGCTTTCCTTGCTTTGGAGCATCCAACAAGGAGGGTAGTAGTGGTGGTGGTGTGAAGGAAGTGAGCAAGAAGGAGTTGTGTTGATATATTGGCTATTACCATTCAACTCCAAGAACTCCTAATGACACTAGGAAAGGGAGCAATCATGACAGCAGCTTGATCAGAGGTATTCATGACAGCAGCTTGATCAGAGGTATTTTGCCTGCTGAATAGATATTTGGAAAGTTAAGGTAATGATCTTCAATCTTCTCATATATGGTAAGTTAAATCTCTTTTTAACTTATTTATTTGCTTACTGATTTTCTGGTAACAAAACTTATGTATAGCATTTTCCATATCAGTGCCTTTTACAGTAAACATTTGCAGGATGTGGGATTACTTTACCATATCTGATTCGGTGCTATTACAAATCAGGAATATTAGAATTATTATCTGCATTAATCTGGTGCTGTTAAAATCATATCTATTCAGATAATTATATGGATTTAATGGTTGCTATCAGCAGTCAAGAAACTAATCTGTTGAATATTTGATTGCTAGGTTATAGCATGAAACTGTTCCATGAGTTTTGGAAAGTACAGAATGATAGTGACTGACTGCATCTTTCCAGAAAAAAAAATAATTCTTCTCATTGAATGGCATTAGTTGAGGGGGAGTCTGAACCTCTATAAATTGTTCCTGATATGGTTTGTGAGGAGCAGGTTTTTGATTGCACTAGAGATTGCTGAAGCAAAGGTCTGGTATGAGATAGAAGCTGGTTATGTTGCAGAACTCAGCTAAATGGCTGTGTGATAGAACCAAAGTATACTGATTGTGTGAGAATCTGTTTGGAAGAAACTAAGAGTGTTTAGTCTTAGGTTTATTCCCTGAAATCTAGTATTGTGTAAAAGGATGCTGAGTGTGTTGTAAATCTCAGTGTGTTTGTTCAGTTTCTCTTTGTAGAGTTACATGAATCACTTGTGTGAGAAGTGAGAGTCAAAACAAATACAAGAACTTGTAATTGTGTGAGAATTACTTCTTGTAAAGTTTCTGAAGATCAATAGAATAATCTTGCTTGGTGCTTTTTCCCTCATTGAGGTTTTGCACCAAGTTGCTAATTGTTCTTATCTGTGCTTCATCTGTTTTTAATCCATTTCAATACTTTCATTTGGTACCAGAGCAGGTGCTAGAAGGTGTCTAGCAGATCCAGGTTTGAAATGGAAAGAAATGCAGTGAATCAACCGCCAAAATTTGATGGAGATGATTTTCCTCAGTGGAAGATCATGATGAGAACTTTCATATACACCTTGGATGCAAAGGCTTGGACGATTATTCAAACAGGTTATAAGTCTCCTGTGGTGAAATCTGAAAGTACTTCTGGAGTACAACTCAAATCTGTTGACTTGTGGACAGCAGATGAACAAGCTTTATGCAATGCTGATTATGTTGCTAGAAATGCACTCTTTACTGCGCTAGGTGCTAAGGAAAGAAGGCGCATTCAATACTGTGATACAGCTAAGGAAGCTTGGGACATGTTAGTTACTGCACATGAAGGATGTGAAACTGTCAAGATTCAAAAACTTCAAATTCTGGCTGAAGAATTTGAAAGCTTGAAAATGGTTGAGGATGAATTGCTTGATAATTTTTATACAAGGGTAACTAACATTACAGGTCAATGTCAGAGCTTGGATGAACCCTTCGAGGAGCACAAAGTGGTGAAGAAATTTCTCAGAGCGCTACCAAGAAAATATCTTCCCAAAAAGGCAGCTATCATGGAGGTACATAATCTAAACAAATATTCTCTAGAAGATCTGGTAAGCAATCTGAAAACTTTTGAACTAGAAATGATGTCTGATAATTTGTGGTCAGACAAGAAACAAAAAGGTGTTGCTTTGAAAAGTTCTTCTAAAGTTGATACAGAAGATGAAAATTTAGATTATGCTCTGTTAACAAAAGAATTCAAGAAACTTTTGAAATCTAGGAACAATCAAAATTACAGCTCTTCTAGAAATTCTTTTGACTCGAGAAAGAACAGAAACTCAGAAAATCGTTTTGAGAAAAATAATAAGGGTCATAACAAGTTTGATAAGAAAAATTATAGACCTAAATGTTATGAATGTAATGGATATGGACATATTTCTACTGACTGTGGCAACAGGAAGAATGGATCAGGAGAAAGATTCAGAGAAAAAGGTGATAATGAGAAAAAGGCCTTCAAGGTTACTTCTTGGAGTGATAGTGATGAAGAAATTTCAGTCAGAAAAAGGAGATAGAAACTTTGCTTTTGTTACTTCTGTTAATCTTAACTCATGTGATTTTTCTAATTCTGATAGTGCATATTCTAGTGATGATGGATTTTTTGACAGAAGGAAACTGGATGACAAGTATGAACAACTCTATACTGCTTCAAAAGGATTGAGCAATAAAAATAATGCTTTGACGAAACGGGTGAAGGACCTTCAGGAACAAAAGGAGAAAATTGAGCTGAGTCTGCAGATGGAACAAAAGTCATGGGAAGATGAAAGAAGTGATTTGAACAATAGTGTGAAATTGTTGCAATCTGAAGTTGAAAAAACTAACAAGTTGAATAATGAGTTATTCAGCAATGATTGTGCGGATTTGAAAATGAATTAATTTTAAAAGATAAAAAAATCACTGAGCTAATCTCCGAAATTGATTTATTGCAGGAAGAACTGAGGAAGTTAAAAAGTAAGTTTAGTCAGTTTCAGACAAGCTCAAAGATAGTTTCAAGCATATTTAGTACAGGAAAGGCTCATAAAGACACCTCTGGTCTTGGTTACAATGGGGAAAGCTCGAGCTCCACGAAATTTGTAAAAGCTGAGAAAGAAGAAATACCATTGCTGCAAGCAGAAGATGTTCAACAGGTAAAAATCAGAAGTTCAATGGAAAAGAGGTATGTTCCTAGAAATTTTTTTGTTCCCACTTGTTATCATTGTGGTCAGATTGGACATATTAGACCAAATTGTATGAACAGATTTTCTCGTTCATCTAAAAATGTTGATAGATTTGAGAAATTGCAAAAATAAATGAATGATCATATGAATCTTATTCGTCAAATGTCTGACATGATTTCTGAAGAAAAAATGCAGATGGAAGGACAAATGTGGTCTAGGAAGACTAAAAAGGAAGAATTACAGGCCTCATGTTTAAGTGCTTCAGTTTATTCAAATGAAACTCACATTGAAGCAACTTGTTTGGTAGCTTTAACTGCATTATCCAGCAAAAAGAATGATGTGTGGTATATAGACAGTGGATGCTCAAGACACATGTGTGGTAACAAAGAATGGTTCATTACTTTCACAAATACTAACATTTCAGGATCTGTGACTTTTGGTGATGGAGGACAAGCAGGAATCAAAGGAAAAGGAACTGTCAACACACCAAATATCTCAAATCTTGAGAATGTCTTGTATGTTGAAGGTCTGAATACAAATCTTCTGAGTGTGAGTCAACTCACAGATGATTTTGAAGATGTCTGGTTTAACAAGAAAAAGTGTCTGGTTCTGAACAACAAAGGAAACTGCATTATGGGTGGAGTAAGGTCTGTTGATAATTGTTATCATGTGTTAGCTAATGATTTACTTGATGTGCAGACCTGTATGAAAACCAGCTCTACAGAAGAAATCTTCACTCTTTGGCATAGAAGACTTGGACATGTAAACTTTCAGGACTTACTAAAACTGTCCAATCAAGGGGTTGTAAGAGGGATGCCAAAACTCAGTGGTAAAACAGATAGAGTCTGTGGAGGATGTAAAATTGGCAAACAATCAAGATCTACACATAAAAGTCTCAATTCAGTGCCTACAACTCATGCCATGGAACTGTTACACATGGATCTAATGGGTCCATCTCAGTATGAAAGTCATGCAGGCAAAAGTTATATCTTGGTTGTTGTTGATGACTTTACACGATTTACTTGGGTGAATTTTCTTGCAGATAAGGGAGAGACATTTGAGTCATTCAGAGGTCTTAGTTTTGTGATCACAAATGCCAAGCAATCTGAGAATTTGAAAATCTCCAGAATCAGGTCTGACAATGGCACTGAATTTAAAAATAATGCTTTTGCTAACTTCTGCCATGAAAATGGTATTTTTCATGAATTCTCGGCTCCTATTACACCACAACAAAATGGTGTAGTAGAAAGAAAAAATAGGGCCTTACTGGACATGGCAAGAGTTATGATGTACACATCTGGTTTAAGTCAAAAATTTTGGGCTGAGGCTATCAACACAGCATGCTATACCATCAATAGGGTTATGCTCAGATCAGGTACAAACAATACTCCCTATGAATTGTGGAAAGGTAAGAAACCAAATGTAAGTCATTTTCATGTTTTTGGAAACCCTTGCTATATTTTTAAAGACAGGCAATATTTGGAGAAATTTGAACCAAGAAGTGATATTGGAATTTTTCTGGGATATTCTTTAAATAGCAGAGCTTATAGGGTGTATAACAAGGAGACTAAATCTTTTCTGGAATCTATTAATGTGTCTGTGGATGATATTTTTGATAGACAGATGATGTTAATAGATAATGCTGCTGACAGTCGTGGTCAAACTATGTTTCATGAAAACTCTGAAGTAGATGAAACAAATGACTCAAATCTTCAACAAATGCCTAAAACCAGACCTGGATATAGACAAGTCAAGAAGGATCATGCTATAGCTGATGTGATTGGGGACGTGCAAGAAGGAATCAGAACCAGAAAACAGGCAATGCAGGAAGAGGTAAGTGATGATACTGCACTGATATGTTTTCTCAATCAAAATCAGGAGAATATCAATATTATTTCACATTTTGGTTTTGTCTCACTAATTGAACCTAAGAATGTAAAGGAAGCTCTCTTAGATGATGATTGGATTAAAGCTATGCAAGAAGAGCTGAATCAATTTACCAGAAATCGGGTGTGGGATTTAGTTCCTCGACCTTCTGAAGGAAATGTTGTGGGAACTAAGTGGATTTACAGAAACAAAAGTGATGAACATGGAAATGTGGTAAACAAAGCCAGGTTAGTGGCTCAAGGGTATTCACAAATAGAAGGGTTGGATTTTGATGAAACTTTTGCACCAGTGGCTAGACTTGAATCAATCAGACTTCTGTTAGCAATAACATGTCATCTAAAGTTCAAGTTGTTCCAAATGGATGTCAAAACAGCTTTCTTGAATGGACTGTTAGAAGAAGAGGTCTATGTGGAGCAGCCTAAAGGTTTTGAAGATCCACATCATCCTGATCATGTTTTCAAACTTAAAAAGGCATTGTATGGTCTTAAACAAGCGCCAAGAGCATGGTATGATAGACTGTCTACATATCTGGTAAGTAAAGGATACAAAAGAGGTAAAGTGGATAAAACCTTGTTTGTGAAAACTGAAAAAAACAAATTCATGGTAGCACAGGTATATGTTGATGATATTGTGTTTGGATCTACATCAGATTCTCTCGTCAAACAGTTTACAGCTGACATGACAAGTGAATTTGAAATGAGTATGTGTGGAGAACTGACTTTCTTTCTTGGTCTTCAGGTAAAACAACATACAGCAGGTATGTTTCTCTCACAAACCAAGTATGCTGAAGGATTGGTTAAAAAATTTGGATTGGCGTCAAAGAAGGCTGTTACCAACCCCATGAGCACATCTGTCAAGCTTACTGATGACTTAGAAGGACAGTCTGTAGATCAAACATTATACAGGAGTATGATAGGGAGTCTTCTTTATCTTACAGCCAGCAGACCAGACATTTCTTTTAGTGTTGGAGTGTGCGCTCGATTTCAGGCAAATCCCAAAGAGTCACATCTCGCTGCAGTCAAAAGAATTATTCGTTATGTGTCAGGTACAGTTTCATGTGGAATTCGATATACTTGTGATACTAATGCAGAAATTGTTGGTTATTCAGATGCTGATTGGGGAGGAAGTCTTAAAGATAGCAAGAGCACATCAGGTGGATGTTTCTTCTTGGGAAACAATATGGTTGCCTGGCACAGTAAAAAGCAAAACTGTATTTCCTTATCCACCACTGAGTCCGAATATGTAGCTGCTGGCAGCTGCTGTACTCAAATGTTGTGGATGCAGAATATGCTGAGGGATTATGGGATGTCACAAGGTAAATTCACCATTCTATGTGACAACACTAGTGCCATCAACATCACCAAAAATCCAGTACAACACTCCAAAACTAAACACATTGCTCTCAGGTATCATTTTATCAGAGATCTAGTTGAGAAACATATTCTGCACATGGAGTATATATCTACTGATAATCAACTTGCTGATATTTTCACTAAATCTCTTGCCACTGATAGATTTGAAGAACTCAGAAATGCTTTAGGCATTTGCAAAAATCCCTATCTTTAAGTCTAACTTCTTGAAATGGTTCTTAAAATATCTGTACAGTATGTTCTTGATCATTGATCTTAGCTTTATGTTGTGTAGAAATTAGCTGCGTGTTCATAACTACACATGGTGTAAGTTTTGTCTACTCTCTTGATGTCTGGATGCTTTGCTCAGTAATATTGTTTTGTTGCCCGCACACACACACAATGGACATGACCTTTCTCAGGTATAAGTCAAATAAAATGTCATCCGTACTATTTTGAGAATGTCACAGCATGTGTTCAAAAGATGACTGTTGGAGTAAGGTTGCGGCCTCTTTAAAAAGGTGATATGCATGGAGGTTGATCTTAGCTATTTTGGCTAAACAGATCAAACACTTGAGTATTGATGCCTTGGGATATCTCTTGCATATCTAGTACCCTAAAATCAACTGATTTGGGAGTTGCTGCATTTGACTTACTCTATAAGTGTTCATTTTTGAAGAGATAAAAACAGACGAATCTCTTTTCGGCCAGGTTATTCCTAAAGTAACCATGTCTTGGTTGTGATGAACAATATAAGATACTGGGGGAGAAACAGGAATGGCTTGGTCCATTGTTATGGCTGTTGTAAACAAAGTTGGTTGGTGACTTGAGCAGTCCAAATTTTTCCTGCAGAAACTCATGTCTATTTCTCTCTCTCACTTGGCACAATTTTATTTCTGCTGAAGCATCCAGGGATACAAATGTTGGGAAATCATCTCTTTGTTTAGTTATGAACAGTAACAACTCTCTTCTACATCATTGTGTGCTTTGCCTTGATTCTTTTCTACTTTACTGATAAGAGAAGAGTCCGAGTTAGTCTAACAAGATTTTAGTAAGAGATTTGCATTTGTTTTTCCGCTTTTTCTGGTTCTTTCAAATTTTGTGGACATATGGAATGGACTTGGAAATGGAAATAAATTGTTTTTGCAGTAAATTTTGGTCATTATGTCTCTTAATATTTCATTCTTTTTCAGGAACCGTCATTCCTTTTCATCTTTCGTGTTCCTTCATTATAAAAAGAGTGCTTCTCCAGTTTTCTTTTTCTTTCATACACGGTTGCTTCACTACATTTTTTTTTAGTTTTTGTGTGCAGCTAATTCTAGGTTTTCCAGATGGCCAAGGCTAAACAGCCTATGCTTTCTCCAGATAGGGTAGGGCGACCCATGATTCCACCATCTCCTCTTGATGCCTCTTCGTCTCCTCCCCCTTCTCCAAGGCTTCATCCCGAGTTTCACAAAGCACATACATTCCCTGGTACTTGGTATGAAGGCAAACCCTGGCGTCCTATGGTGCCCCTAGCCAATGATTGTGATCCTGATCAGATAGCAGTTTATCTTGCTTCATTTGAAAAAGTCACAAGTGACTGGGCGCAAGACATTCAAACTCAGATCGGTGCTCTCACTGAAGCGGTGCTTATCATGGGAAGGAGAATCGATGAACTCACTCACCGTCTTCCTCATCCTACTGCCTCTGATGTTCCACCAGGCTTTCAACCACAGGCTTCCTCTCCTGCTCATTCAGGTGTCAAGCGTTCTCTGGACTTCATGCAGGATGCTGAGGCTACTGCACCCTATTCCAAGAAGCCTTTCAATCCTTGAGAGCCCGATGAAAAGAAGAGCTCTTCCGATGATGATAAATGGGGCAAATGGTAGTCATTCCTTTGGCATGCTCTTCAGGGGGAGAAAGATCAAGACCTTCTTCTGTCATGATTAGTTTTACTGTTTTTGAGAACTTTAAGATTTATTTTGAACAATGTTTCAGTCCTTGGTTTGTAAGTGCTTATGCACAACTTTGTGTGATTTGTTTCCATTTTGTATGTTATTTCTTTATTTTATTCTTTTGGAGCTATCAATATTTGGAGTTCTTGGAGATCTGGAAAAGGATGGAAACTGATTCCGTACGATCTGCGAGATCTGTCATCAATACGTGCGCATGTTGATGTTTGTTCTGCAGGTCTTGATCAAGTGTTGAATAGCAATGCCAAAGGGGGAGAATGTTGATATATTGGCTATTACCATTCAACTCCAAGAACTCCTAATGACACTAGGAAAGGGAGCAATCATGACAGCAGCTTGATCAGAGGTATTCATGACAGCAGCTTGATCAGAGGTATTTTGCCTGCTGAATAGATATTTGGAAAGTTAAGGTAATGATCTTCAATCTTCTCATATATGGTAAGTTAAATCTCTTTTTAACTTATTTATTTGCTTACTGATTTTCTGGTAACAAAACTTATGTATAGCATTTTCCATATCAGTGCCTTTTACAGTAAACATTTGCAGGATGTGGGATTACTTTACCATATCTGATTCGGTGCTATTACAAATCAGGAATATTAGAATTATTATCTGCATTAATCTGGTGCTGTTAAAATCATATCTATTCAGATAATTATATGGATTTAATGGTTGCTATCAGCAGTCAAGAAACTAATCTGTTGAATATTTGATTGCTAGGTTATAGCATGAAACTGTTCCATGAGTTTTGGAAAGTACAGAATGATAGTGACTGACTGCATCTTTCCAGAAAAAAAAATAATTCTTCTCATTGAATGGCATTAGTTGAGGGGGAGTCTGAACCTCTATAAATTGTTCCTGATATGGTTTGTGAGGAGCAGGTTTTTGATTGCACTAGAGATTGCTGAAGCAAAGGTCTGGTATGAGATAGAAGCTGGTTATGTTGCAGAACTCAGCTAAATGGCTGTGTGATAGAACCAAAGTATATTGATTGTGTGAGAATCTGTTTGGAAGAAACTAAGAGTGTTTAGTCTTAGGTTTATTCCCTGAAATCTAGTATTGTGTAAAAGGATGCTGAGTGTGTTGTAAATCTCAGTGTGTTTGTTCAGTTTCTCTTTGTAGAGTTACATGAATCACTTGTGTGAGAAGTGAGAGTCAAAACAAATACAAGAACTTGTAATTGTGTGAGAATTACTTCTTGTAAAGTTTCTGAAGATCAATAGAATAATCTTGCTTGGTGCTTTTTCCCTCATTGAGGTTTTGCACCAAGTTGCTAATTGTTCTTATCTGTGCTTCATCTGTTTTTAATCCATTTCAATACTTTCAAGTTGGGTAAAGAAGGCTCAGCTAATCAGTCTCACCATGTTACCAGAGTTAGCTCAGATAAATCAAAATCTCGGATTGGGTTCTGATCTAAAAGACGGACCTACAACACACATTGCTGCACAAACTTTTACTTTCCGCGAGCTTGCAGCTGCAACAAAGAATTTAGGCCCGAGTGTTTATTGGGTGAAGGTGGTTTTGGACGTGTCTATGCTTGGAAAGCACAGGGCAGGTAGTTGCAGTGAAACAACTTGATAGGAATGGACTGCAAGGAAATAGAGAATTTTTGGTGGAGGTTCTTATGCTTAGCCTTCTGCACCCCCCCAAACCTTGTCAATTTGATCGGCTACTGTGCTGGCGGGGATCAACGCCTCCTCGTTTACGAGTTTATGCCTTTGGGATCCTTGGAGGACCATTTACACGATCTTCCAACAGAAAAGGAACCCCTCAACTGGAATACAAGAACGAAAATTGCAGCTGGTGCAGCTAAGGGGTTAGAACAATTGCATGATAAAGCAAACCCGCCCGTTATATACAGAGACTTGAAATCCTAACATCCTTCTTGATGAAGGCTTTCACCCAAAATTGTCTGATTTTGGTCTTGCAAAGCTAGGTCCAGTTGGTGACAAAACACATGTCTCCAGGCGTGTTATGGGGACATATGGCTACTGTGCTCCAGAATATGCCATGACAGGTCAGCTCACTCTCAAATCCGATGTCTACAGTTTCAGATTTGTCTTTCTTGAACTTAAAACAGGGCGAAAGTCATTGGTAACACCCGAGGTCCAGGAGAGCATAATCTCGTTGCATGGGCACAACCGCTTTTTAAAGATTGTAGGAAGTTCCCAAAAATGGCTGATCCACTACTGCAGGGCTGTTATCCAATGCGGGGGCTTTACCAAGCTCTTGCTGTTGCAGCCATGTGTTTGCAGGAGCCAGCAGCTACAAGGCCTTTAATAGGAGATGTTGTCACTGCTCTTACATACTTGGCTTCCCAAACCTATGATCCGAATGCAGCTAGTGGTCAGAGTAACAGAGTTGGTCCATCTACTCCTAGGCACAAGGACGATTGAAGGAACATGGGAGATGGACTGGATAGCCCAGATGAGCCTGGACGAGGTGGACAGCATGGTAGCCATTCATACAGAAACTCACCTGATTTCAGAAAGGAAATATCCCAATAGGGACTTGGGTGCTGGTTTAGAATTAGGGAGGATTGAAACCAGTAGTGGCTCTGGGAGGAAGTGGGGTCTAGATGGGTTAGAGCGACAAGAGTCTCAGAGGGTTGGAAAATTTAATATTGATTATTAAGTATTCCTTTACCTGTGGATGAATAATTATTGAAAATGTGTGAAGTTAAATATATTTGTAAATGACAATGAAATGAGAAGTTATGACTCTTCACAAAGCGAACTTTTGGTGAAAAGTCATTACTTTTACAAAAGTCATTACTTTTACAAAAGTCATCTTATATCTATATAATACTTGTCACACCAATTTCTAAAAAAGAGTTTTTTTCTTTTAATCACATTTCCTCCTCCTATTTTACATATGAGTTTTCCTTAGTGTCTTGAAAACCAAATGCTCTTTTCAAGAGAGAGTTCAAACACAATCTTTGTTTGATGTTCTTGGGGTTTGGAGTGCTACTACCACAAAAAGAAGGTCGTTGTATCCTAGGAGACGTTTAACAAATAAAACTTGAAGCACCGATGAGGAGGCAATTTCGTCTTAAGGACATAGAACCAAGTTCTAGATTCCCAAATGGTTTAAGGCTTTTCTAACTTTTATTGGTTTTATTTTGATTACCTTTATTGCTTAAATAATCATTTTATCTTTCTTATAAATATAGCAATTAGACCATATATTTTACCAACACAGCCCTGTAAGTGCTGGAAGATCAAGGGAAACGCCACGAAATCGTGATCTAGATAGAGAACAGTGGCTGAGGCAAAGGTTTGGGGCGAAAACTGGAGAGAAAAGAAAAGAGCAAATGTGATGGATGGTAGCTTTGATGGTACAAATGAGTAGATGCACTGCCATGCCAAGCAAGATTTTCTTGTCTTCTGAGGAAAGCAGTGTTGTAAAGTTCTGAAGGTCATTGTAATGAAGAGAAGAAATTGCAATGGTGCACATCATCTTCTACAGTCTCGGTTTGCATCTACCAAGGAAATAAGTGATCTTTCGTCCTCCAACTTACGTCCTTCTTGTAGTCGAGTGGGATCAAAAAGGACACACAGGAAGAGAAAGGCCTTGGAGGAAGGGAAAGGCTAGTGTCATGATTTGGGGGCATTTACAGGTCTCCCCCCCCCCCAACAGGTAAAGTGGTTATGCAATTTCGGTTGATCTTTGTATTTAGGTTCTGATGCTCATATTACAATGGGGAGTCAAAACCATGTGTAATTTTGCCCCCATATGTTATAGTTTTGTAAGTGGGGAAAATTAATGGTTTTGGATGTTGTTTCATAGTGTATTCATACAAGGAGCTTTAGTTTATGTAGTGTATGTAGCTTTAGTTTCTATGGTTAGCTAGCTCTTATTGTGGTGAGCTTGTTGAGAGGTGGAAATTCTAGGTTGTGAGCAAGGATTGCATGTTAGGTTCTAGGTTTAATCATAGACTTGTGAGAGATTTTGAGTTTAGGATTTGACATGTAGAAGCAGCAGTATTGGGTTGTTAAGTTTGATGACCTTGGAAGGTTGTCTTCGTTTGGGCTTAGGTTTAGTTTAAGGGTGTTTTGATATCCTATAGTACTTTGGTTACTAAGGTTATTAATTATGTAATTTTAGGTGACTTGTCAAGTGTGTTTTGGCTTGGCTCTTGTGTTTTGTGGAAGACGCAGCATGATTAATTAGGTGAGTAAATCTCACCAAGGTTCACATTTGGACCAAATATTATGGTCATTTTGATGATGATGTTGAATTAAAGAATATGCTATTGTTTGTTTTTAAATATATGAGCTTGATCGCCAACGGCTCATAGGTAAGATAAAACAAGTTTTCCTATTTCATGTGATCATAATATTGTTGGTTCTTGATAGATTATTCTTGTGGGAATATCTATGTTTGTTCATATAAATATATCTATGTGGAAGAATATAATTTTTATGATGTACTCTTTCTGTTGTTGATGATGTTGGATTAAAGAATATGCTATTGTTTGTTTTTAAATATATGAGCTTGATCGCCAACGGCTCATAGGTAAGATAAAACAAGTTTTTCTATTATATTATTATATTGTGATTCGTTGTTTAGATAGTGAAACCGGGTTCCAAGCCTTTAATCGGGTGATTGATTACGGTTATGATGATTCTACTCTATTGTGAATTGTTGTGTAGATAGTCAAACTGAGTTCCAACTCTTTAATCGGGTGATTGGTTACGGTTATGATGCTATTATTATTTTGTGATTTGATATTGGATAGTCAAACTGGGTTCCAAGCCTTTGATCGGGTGATTGGTTACGGTTAGGAATAGAACTCTAGTCCGTCTGTCGGTGTAGGTCATGAGAGGTACCTTAAGGTATCTAGGACCCATGGGTACATAAATTGTTGTTGTAGGTCATGAGAGGTACTTATTAGTATCTGGAACTCATGGGTACATGTGTTTGTTGTAGGTCATAAGAGATACCTTATTGGTATCTGGGACTCATGAGTACATGTTATTGGTAAAAGTGTTGGATTTGTGGAATTAATTATTGTTTTTAATTGTTCATGTGTTTTATTTGGATGTTAGAAATATTGAGTTATTTTTTAGAGTTACTCATACTAGCTTTTAGCTTACCGGGTTTGTTGTTTTACAACCCGGTGCACCAATTCATGATGTGGAAGCAACCATTGTTGTTGAACCGGTTCGAATCTTGGATAGGTCAACCAAGAGGCTTCGAAGGAAGGAAGCCGATTTGGTTAAGGTGTGTTAGAGTCACCATGTTGAGGGTGATGCATCTTGGGAGTTAGAGTCGGACATAAGAGCTAAGTACCCCAAGTTGTTTTTGGGTTAGTGTACTTGAATTTCGGGGCGAAATTCCTTTAATGGGGGAAGATTGTAATACCTCAGATTTTCATATCAATTTCCTTGTATTATTTTCGGAATTAATGAAGGATTATTTGTCAGAAATTCTTATTCGTTTGTGCGAAGTTGAAGTTTCGAGAGTCAATTTTATTAAAATGCTTTGACTTTTAAGAGACCAAAAGTTGACTTTCTTTCCGTAAGTTATTTTCAAAAATTTCCTTCATGAAAGTTGAAGAGTTTGGCGATACAAGTTCATAGACACGCGACACGTGTAAAATGGATGTCGTATGAAAAAGTTATGGTCAGAGGAAGTAAGTTTTCGATTTTGGAAGATGTATAAATAGAAAAGTTGGGGGTTTTATTTTGGAAAACCATAAAAAAATCCAGAAAATTTCTCTCTGTCCCTCTCTCTCCCGTCTCCATTTTCGCCGCCAAACTTCTTCTGGCCATAACTCGGCCGTCCGGCGACGGATTTGGGCGTGCTTGGTATCGTTGGAAAGCTTTCACTCCCCTCTTTATATTCATACCAGCCTCACTCTATGGAGCACTGTGCACGGCGCAGCAAGGACCGCAAGTTACTGCCTCTGTCGACGGTGAAGCTCAGACCGATTCCGATGAAATCGAGGTTTAAGGCTACCCATTTCTAGAAGTTCTTGTCCTTCTGAGCATGATGATACTAGCCTTGAAGCCCAATTCGAAGTGTGGAGCTTTTGAGTTCGAAATGCACCTTGTTTCTTTCCGGCGACGTTTCCGGCCTCTTTCCTGTTGAATTGGCTTTGGCCACAGGTATGAAAACTGTTCAATTTGATGTGACCTACAAGTTTGCTATTGGGAGTTTGCTCAGATTTTGAAGTTGATGGGGTGGCGCGTCCGGCAGTGTATGTAGCTTTAGTTTCTATGGTTAGCTAGCTCTTGTTGTGGTGAGCTTGTTGAGAGGTGGAAATTCTAGGTTGTGAGCAAAGATTGCATATTAGGTTCTAGGTTTAATCATAGACTTGTGAGAGATTTTGAGTTTAGGATTTGACATGTAGAAGCAGCAGTATTGGGTTGTTAAGTTCAACGACCTTGAAAGGTTGTCCTCGTTTGGGCTTAGGTTTAGTTTAAGGGTGTTTTGATATCCTATAGTACTTTGGTTACTAAGGTTATTAATTATGTAATTTTAGGTGACTTGTGAAGTGTGTTTTGGCTTGACTCTTGTGTTTTGTGAAAGACGCAGCGGGATTAATTAGTTGAGTAAATCTCACCAAGGTTCACATTTGGACCAAATTATTATGGTCATTTTGATGATGATGTTGAATTGAAGAATATGCTATTGTTTGTTTTTAAATATATGAGCTTGATCGCCAACGGCTCATAGGTAAGATAAAACAAGTTTTCCTATTATATTATTATTTTTAATGTTCATGTGATCATAATATTGTTGGTTCTTGACAGATTATTCTTGTGAGAATATCTATGTTTGTTCATATAAATATATCTATGTAAAAGGATATAATTTTTATGATGTGCTCTTTGTGTTGTTGATGATGTTGAATTAAAGAATATGATATTGTTTGTTTTTAAATATATGAGCTTGATCGCCAACGGCTCATAGGTAAGATAAAACAAGTTTTCCTATTATATTATTATATTGTGATTCGTTGTTTAGATAGTGAAACCGGGTTCCAAGCCTTTAATCGGGTGATTGGTTACGGTTATGATGATTCTACTCTATTGTGAATTGTTGTGTAGATAGTTAAACTAGGTTCCAACCCTTTAATCGGGTGATTGGTTACGGTTATGATGCTATTAGGAATAGAGCTATTTTGTGATTTGATATTGGACAGTCAAACTTGGTTCCAAATCTTTGGCCGGGTGATTGGTTACGGTTAGGAATAGAGCTCTAGTCCGTCTGTCGGTGTAGGTAATGGGAGGTACCTTAAGGTATCTGGGACCCATGGGTATATAAATTGTTGTTGTAGGTCATGAGAGGTACTTATTAGTATCTGGGACTCATAGGTACATGTGTTTGTTGTAGGTAATGAGAGATACCTTATTGGTATCTGGGACTCACGGGTACATGTTATTGGTAAAAATGTTGGATTTGTGGAATTAATTATTGTTTTTAATTGTTTATGTGTTTTATTTGGATGTTAGAAATATTGAGTTATTTTTTAGAGTTACTCATACGAGCTTTCATCTTACCGGGTTTATTGTTTTACAATCCGGTGCACCAATTCATGGTGTAAGGGTTAGACCTGCAGGTGATGATCAACATGGTTGTGGTAGAGGCATAGTTGCGGGGTTTTAGATAATGAACATTTTATTTGTATGTTATGCAGTTTCTTTTTAAGCTCATGTGAGCGTCCTTATTTTACTAGACTTTTGAAGTTAATGTAATTAAGGAGATGTAATGTTTAACTCAGTTGTTGAGTTTTATTGACATTTACATTTCCAGCATTTGCGTTTAGTTTGGAAGTTGTTGAGTAGGTTTTGAGAGTGATATTTTGAGATATATCATGCTCAAATTTTTGAAAATTATCTTTCGAAAATTGGGGTGTGACAGTCTAGCCAAGTAAAGGTTAGATTGTCCTCAAAAGCTATAGCTGCTAGTCTATGAGCAATGATGTTACAAAGTTCTGGGTGTGTGTTTTAGACTCACATTCACCAATTTTTGCTGAACAAGCCTAATGTCATCCACAATTCCACCATTAGCTAACAACTCATAATCAGGTGTTTTGACTTCTGCTACTGCCTCTTGACAATCACTGTGGAAGAAACACAACATCTCTTCGAACACCCCCAATTCCTCCTCTGTGTTGGTTTGGAAGAAACACAACATCCACATTCAAGATTATGTCTCCATTGCTAGTTGGTTTCCAAACTTTTTTCACTTTCAGTGCATGTCTGTTGTTTTTCACTGCTATTGGCTTTTTGGTATTCTTCTAGCCAAGCAAAACTACTGATTGTCAGACTTTGTGCATTCTGAGACTTGTTTTTCCACAAAGCATCATTTCTGTTGTTCCAGAGTGACCAAATGACAACCAATAATTTCTCCAAAATCCCTGAACTCATGTGACTGGCTCTTTCCAACATCCATTCTTTAAAAACAAGCATAGGAAGCATAATATGTTGTAAATTAAAGGGAGTAGTACCAAAAATGCTAGCAGCAATGGGGCACTTACAAAAAAGATGACTTGTGTCTTCAGGAGATGAGTTACACAACAAACACCTTAGATCTCCATCATAACCTTTTAGCAGCAGCCTCTCTATTGTGGGAAGGATATTATTACAAGCTCGCCATACATATAATTTCACTTTACCAGGGACTTTTGCTGCCCACAACTTTTTCCATAACACTGAGAATGGGTTACCATATGAGGTGGTGGTAAGAACTTTTGATAACACCTGATTCCTTGCAATCCAATATGCAGTTTTGACAGAGAACATACCTTTCTTTTCCGGATACCATATCAACCTATCAAAAGTGTGTTGATTCAGGAATCCTGAAATAGGAACTAACTATATTAAGAATAGACCAAAGAAAAATGTGCTGATTCATATTAAGAATAATATCTATACTGTCTAGTTCAACACACATGAATGCATGAAGCAACCAACCGACCATTCAAATAATGTTTAGTTCAGTAGCATTCCACATTATTATTATTATTATTATTATTATTATTATTATTATTATTATTATTATTATATTGGCATATATAGTTTTTCTCCAAAGGAATTAAATGTCTCAGCAAATAGAGGGCCCCATCATTTGAAACCCAGGTCAACAAGCACACAAAATGGACATTTGAAATCTAATTTCTTTCATTTTTTAAGAAGAAAGTGAAATGAAAGAAATTGAATTACCTATTCATATTTTGGTAAGAAATTTTGCTACTTTTGTATGAATCTGTCACACCCCAATTTTCGAAAGATAATTTTCAAAAATTTGGGCATGTTATATCTCAAAATATCACTCCCAAAACCTGTTCCACAACTTCCAAACTAAATTCAAAATCTGTAAATGTAAATGTCAACAAACTCATCAACTGATTTAAACAGTATATCTCCTTAATTACATCAAGTTCAAAAGTCTAGTAAAATAAAGTCGCTCACAAGAGCTTAAAAACAAACTGCCATAATATACAAATAAATATACATCGTCCAAAACCCAGCTACTATGCCTCTGCTTCAAACCTGCAGGTCTAACCCCTACACCATGAATTGGTGCACCGGGATGTAAAACAACAAACCCGGTAAGCTAAAAAGCCCGTATGAGTAACTCCAAAAAATAACTAAATATTTCCAACAACCAATAAAACACATGAAACAATATAAGAACAAATATTAAAATCACATAACTAACACTTTAACAAATATATATGTACCCATGAGTCTCAGATACCAATAAAGTATCTCCCATGACCTACAACAAACATATGTACCCATGTGTCCCAGATACTAATAAGTACCTCACATGACCTACAACAACAATTTATGTACCCATGGTGTAATACCCCAGATTTTCATATCATTTTTCCTTGTATTATTCCCATATTTAATGAAGGAATATTTATGGAAATTCTTATTTGTTTATGCGAAGTTGAAGTTCGGGAGTTTATTTAAGGTGCTTTGACGTTTAAGAGACTAAAAAGTTGACTTTATTTTCTGTAAGTTATCTTCGAAAACTTCATTCATGAAAATTGTAGAACTCATCAATACGAGTTCGTAGACATATGACACGCGTGAAATGGACGTCGTATGAAGAAGTTATGATCAGCGGAAGTTGGTAACTTTTTGGGTTTTTGGGTTAAATAGAAAAGTTTTGGGGGTAGAAACCTAAATTCTGAAAACACATTTTCTGCTCTCTCTCTTCCTCCCTGAGTCGCCATTTTTGCTGGAGAAGAAGTCGGACGTCCGGCCACCATTTTGGACGCCGCCGGTTCCGTTGGGTCGGCACGGGTCTCTTCTCCACTGCTGGGACCGCCTGGAAGCCGCCACGAAGCAGCGGAGCTGCTGCTGTTCCACCGGAAAGCCGGCGATTTCGACGCCGATTTCGGCCAAGTTTAGGTGAGTCTTGCTCTTCTCTCTCTTCTAGAGATGTTTCTACCCCTTTGGTGATCTAGAAATCAAGTTTTGTGGTCGGTTTTGTAGGTTTGGAATTTGATTCCGGGTTGGTATTGCCGGGAGTTTTCCGGCCGAACGGGTTGAACCACCAGGTATTAAAGTTACCCACCTTGCTTCATTCTACAAGTTTCATGTTTTGAGTTTTCCCAAATTTTGAAGTTTGGTGGAGGCACGTGGGAGCGCGTCCAGGCAGGGTAGAGGCCTTGGTTGCTGCGTTAGCTAGTCCTTGTAGTTGCTAGGGTGTTGTTTGTGTGTGAAGACTAAGTATTGTTTTGGTTTTTGCATCTTAAGTGCTAAGTTTGTTTATGGTGTTCATTAGGTCGAAAACTTAGAAAGTTTGATTCTTGGAGGTAGTAGTGGTTTGTTGTTGAGTGTCCGATGACCTTGGGAGGTCTTGGAGGAAGGATTGCCCTTTTTTGGGCAACCTTTAGGTTAAACGTACTTTAATCCTTGTTGAGAAATTTCTAAGGTTTTAATTGTGTAATTTTAGGTGATTTGTGAGGTTGTGGTTAGCTTGGCTCTTGTGTTTTTGTGAAGACGCAGCGGGAGTATTTAGGTGAGTAACATCTCACCAAGGTTCACTTGGAACCAATTTCTTATGGAATTATTATGATGATTGATTTTGAATGAGGATGATGATAATTATTATGACGATTGATTTTGATGATGAGGATGATGATGATGATGATGATGATGATAATTATTATGATGATCAATTTTTGATAATGATTTTGATGATGATTATAATTTAAAAATTATGTTTTTGTTGTTTTAAAATATATGAGCTTGATCGCCAACGGCTCATAGGTAAGTTCAAACAAGTTTTCCTATTTTATGATTATGTTTAAGGTTCATGTGATCTTGTGTTGTTGATGATGATGTTGTGATATTGTGATTGTTGGATAAATAGCCAAACCAGGTTTCAAGCCTTTAATCGGGTGATTGGTTGCGGTTAAGATACTATTTATCATTTTTGTGTTTTGATATTAAATAGTCAAATCAGGTTCCAAGCCTTTAATTGGGTGATTGGTTACGGTTATGATGCTATTTTTATTTTGTGATTTGTTATGGGACAGTCAAACCGGGTTCCAAGTCTTTGGCCGGGTGATTGGTTGCAGTTAGGAATAGAGCTCTAGTCCGTCTGTCAGTGTAGGTCATGGGAGATACCGTATGATATCTGGGACCCATGGGTACACATTTTGTGTTGTAGGTCATGAGAGGTATTTTTTTATACCTGGGACTCATGGGTACATGTTAATTGAAAAAGGGTTGGATTTGTGGATTTAATTATTGATATATTTTGCTCTTGTGCTATAAATGGATGTTGGAGGTTTTGTGTTAATTTCGAGATTTACTCATACGGGCTTTTTAGCTTACCGGGTTTTTTGTTTACAACCCGGTGCACCAATTCATGGTGTAGGGTTTAGACCTGCAGGTGTTGATCAGCAGGTTGAGGCGGAGACATAGTGGCAGGGTTTTTAGTTTGCTGTATACTTGATATTTTTATACTGGTAGGCAGCATTAAATTCATTCGAGTGTTTTCATTACTTTCAAGTTCATGTAAATAATGAAATGTAATATTAACTCAATGTTGAGTTATGTTGACATTTCATTTCTGAAATTTAGATTGGTCTTCTTTAAATTGTTGATCAGGTCTTGGGAAGTGTATTATTGTGAGTTATCATGCCCAAATTTTTGAAAATTATCCTTCGAAAATTGGGGTGTGACACATGGGTCCCAGATACCTTAAGGTACCTCCCATGACCTACACCGACAGACGGACTAGAGCTCTATTTCTAACCGTAACCAATCACCCGGCCAAAGGCTTGGAACCTAGTTTGACTGTCTAATATCAAATCACAAAATAATAATAATAGCATCATAACCGTAACCAATCACCCGATTAAATGTTTGAAACCCAGTTTGACTAACTACACAACAAATCACAATATAATAATATAATAGGAAAACTTGTTTTATCTTACCTATTAGCCGTTGGTCATCAAGCTCATATATTTAAAAATAAATAATAGCATATTCTTTAATTCAACATCATCAACAACATAAAGAGCACATTATAAAAATTATATCCTTCCACATAGATATATTTATATGAACAAACATAGATATTTCCACAAGAATAATCTATCAAGAACCAACAATATTATGATCACATGAACATTAAAAATAATCATATAATAGAAAAACTTGTTTTTTCTTACCTATGAGCCGTTAGTGATCAAGTTCATATATTTAAAAACAAACAATAACATATTCTTTAAATTCAACATCATCAACAACACAAAGAGCACATCATAAAAATTATATCTTTCCACATAGATATATTTATATGTACAAACATAGATATTCTCACAAGTTTAATCTATCAAGAACCAACAATATTATGATCACATGAACATTAAAAATAATAATATAATAGGAAAACTTGTTTTATCTTACCTATGAGCCGTTGGCGATCAAGCTCATATACTTAAAAACAAACAATAGCATATTCTTTAATTCAACATCATCATCAAAATGACCATAATAATTTGGTCCAAATGTGAACCTTGGTGAGATTTACTCACCTAATTAATCCCGCTGCGTCTTCCACAAAACACAAGAGCCAAGCCAAAACACACTTCACAAGTCACCTAAAATTACACAATTTGGGGAAACTCACAACATGAAACTTGTAGATTGAAGCATGGAGAACAAGTTTAATACCTGAGGTTTTAACCAATTTGGCCGGAATCGGCCGGAAAAAGCCCCGAACACCACACCGAATCCAAACTTCCAAATCTGCAAATCCGTGGTTCAAAAACTCAAAAACTTGCTTCAATCTATACCTAGCCATAACTAGAAGGAGGAGAGGACCCAGACTCACCTATGATAGCCCCTCGTCGCCGCCGTATACGGTGATTCCAATCGGTGTCACAACAGCTCTCTTTTTCGGCCAAGAGCTCCGTTTCCGGCGTGCAACACCGTCCAACACCTGCCCAGACTTGGAGGGGACATCTGTGTGAGTCGAATGGGACTGGCGGCGGTCCAAATGGTGGCCGGACAGCGGAGTTAGCTCCGGTCAAAGTTGGGTGCGCGGGGTGAGCTCGGGGGAGGAAGAGAGAGAAGAGAGAGATCTGATTTTAGGGTTCCCAAAATAACTCCCACACATTTTTCTACTTATACACTTTCTAAAACCGGAAACTAACTTCCTCTGACCATAACTGTTTCATACGACATCCGTTTTACGCGTGCCGTGTGCTTACGAACTCGTATCGCCAAACTCTATAACTTTCATGAAGGAAGTTTTTGAGAATAACTTACGGATAAGAAAGTCAACTTTTGACCTCTTAAAAGTCAAAGCACCTTAATAAAATTGACTCCCGAAACTTCAACTTCGCACCAACGAATAAGAATTTCCACAAAATAATCCTTCATTAATTTCGGAAATAATACAAGAAATTAATATGAAAATCTGGGGTATTACAGAATCAAAGCACAAAGCGTCATTCCGATTGTCATGTGATGTGTATAGTTGAGCTTTAAAAAAACAAGCTATAGAAATTTGTATCAACATGATCTACTGTTAAGACCAGATCTATTAGTAATATAGTCGTAATTTCCATATACTGTAGTGGTGGTCAAAATAGTAAAAAAGACTCGAGACCTGACCTGCAGGGCGGGCCTTGAGATTTCGGGGGATCAACGACATAAAAATATATTAGCATTTATATACATACTATCCTTATAAATATATTATAATTTACCGAAAATCTCATTTTCAGTAACTCACCACAATGAGTAAAATCGTTAAATAAAAATGACGTCCAATGTTCCAACCAAATAAACAATTGCATGCACATTATTTAAACCACGAGTCCACTCACAAATTAGGTCCAAGCCTGAAGTCGGTCTGAGGCCTCTTCTGCTCGAGCTTCTTCACGTCCTGATCCAAAAACATAATTAAATCCTCAACTATATACCAACGCTTATATAAAAATAGGCAAAATTAAATGTGGCCTTATCTACTCTCATCCTTGCCCAACTTTGCAAATCTTAAAATTGATACCGTCCAAAATTCACCACAAATACCGACGGCCTTAAATCCATCTTCTACGGCCAAAACAACAATAATCTAATGGCCGGATTCTATCCAAATTAACGGCCAAAATACCAAACTTCGAAAAATCCCAAACCTATCTAAAATTGCTCCAAAAATTCCAAAATTCACATCATTAACCTCCCCTTAATATTCCACATCTAAAACCATAAAAATCCCCCTAACAGCGGCGGCCGGCGGCTGACTCCGGTGACCTCCAATAGCTACCAAATTTTAACAGCATCTTCCTCTCAATCTCCTCTACAACTTTCCTAACTAGCACAAACATCAATTTCAAGCCTAACTATGTCAATCAAACGAAAACACCTAATAAGCCCTAGAATTTCCTTTGCCGATTTCTCCTTACCTAGCTCAAGAGGGAGGGAGTCCTTTGGAGGGATGAACGCACGGGAGAAGAGCTTTCCAACGAGCTAAGCAGCTCCGGCTATGGTGGTCGGAGGAGGGAGTTCCGGCGAAAGTGCAACCACGGCAGCCGTGGCTTTCGAGCTCGGCTGCTCCTTCACGGCGGCGTTAGGGGATCGGCCACCAGCCCAGGAAGGAAGAGGATGTGTCGGGGGTCCGAACGGGACCGGTCTGGCGGTCGGTGGTGGCCGGACGGCGGCGGATGGCGGTGGTGAAGATCCGGTAGCGGGAGAGGGAGAATCAGGAGGGAGAGAGAGAGAGAGAGAGAGAGAGAGAGAGAGGAGAGAGAGAGAGAGAGAGAGAGAGAGAGAGAGAGAGAGAGAGAGAGAGTGTTTTGGGCCTTTGACAAAAAACAAGGCCCGGTCCAACTTAATAAACAAAACCCAACCTCAAAATTTAACATCCCAAAATAATACCCCAATAAAACATAAATTTTTAATTGCTAACTTTTCCATGCTAACTCCGATTTTAACGCATAGCATGTCTACGAACTCGTAACAACATCCTCTACGACTTTTATGAAGAAAGTTTTCCCAAATTCCATACGGAAGAAAAAGTCAACTTTAGAGTCTTAAATAGTAAACGGTTACTTAAAACGGTAAAAGACTAAAATAATACCAAAGTAAATAACCGTAAAATAACTTAAGAACCGGGGCGTGACATGTATCTAAATTTGAATCTCTTCTTAGTTTATTTTCTTTCTATAGTTCTAAGCCCGTTTTGGCATATAATATATATATATTTTTTTAATAATCTATTTTTCTACCTTCTTCACTCCCTCTTAATGCCATTCGAGCTGAACTAGAGCGTTGCTCAAGGCCAATAAGGCAACAAGCCACACAAAACCATAATATGATAGTAGTCGTAGAACAAACAGACAAAATCATGTTTAATTGAAAGTCGAAACAATTAAACTGATAAGCAAAGCAATAAACCATTCCAGATTTTCAATGTCAAGTTGGAAATAATAAAATCAAGGCAGAGTGAGAGAGATTACCTGGTAATATAATAATATGGCCAAGGTTAAGAGGGAGTCGGCACAATTGTGATTGTGAACAAGAAAAACGTTCCGGCTGCGCGCGTCTTGTTTTGAGTCAAAAGATTAGGTAAGGTGTTGGACTAGAAGAGTGCAGATTACGGGTTGGGCCTTTTGGGCTTGTTGTAACCCAAAAAGGCCAAGGATAAAAGGCAAGGGAAACTCTGATGGAGCTATTGAGTGTCGGACACCAAAGCGGAATCGCTCATTCTTCGCAAAATGATCTATCGCGGCAAACAGATGGTGATTGATGAAGGTAATCACTTGTGGTTTGTTGTTTATTTGATTGAAACTTAAATTAATTTATACTGCAGCTATAATCACATAATGATTGACATTGTTCCATGAAATAAAGAACACTTTCAGTTCCCTGCTGCCGCCGTTTTTAGTGATTCTTTTTACTTACTGTGTTACACTTAAATGAAAAGTTGAATAACTATGCTCTTCGACGTTTGAAGAAAACGGAGGAGCATTCTTTTCCAGAGGGATATGGTTATGTTCCTTATGCACCGTGTGTGGATAAGAATGGTCGATACTGTCCACAATTTACTGATAGAATTCTTTACATGTGTTGTTCCCCTTGTAGTATCAAGAGTGACCACTGGCCTCCATTTTGCTCGAATCCAGTCAATGATCCACCAGGAGCTGATTCCAGTCCGTTAGAGATGTAGTACATAGAAATAATAACATATGGATCAGTATGTACCATTATTACACTTCTCAATTCTCATTGGAGCAGGATTTTTTCTGAGATGATTTGTGCAAATGAATTTTTTCTTTTTACTTTATTTCTTTTGCTGGAACTGTGTTAAAAATTGTCGTTTCTATATTGAACTAGTTCTGTTGATGGGATCATATAGTTGTATCCATCTAGATCTAGCTTCCTTACAAATTATAATATGTTCATTATTGCTCATTTTCTTTTGTCATCTCATCTTTACGTACGTATTTTGTTAACTTGACAGAGAAACCGAAACCAGGCGCACATAAGAAGGTGCATGAAGTAAATCGTATTTTCCGTCCATCACGAAGAGCTCTCATCCGCCTGTTTCAATAAGAACCGTTAATATATACCGTCCAAGATTTTCTGATCGTGTTGCTTACATCCTCCTTTCTATGTCGTGGTGCAAACGGTGACAGCAGTCTGTTTGGCCTGGATCCAATGAATGATCAGAAGAAGCTACTGCTGACACTAACTTTTTGATGTATATTTTTGAGGAACTTCAATCTGAAATCCAACCATGCATATTCTCTGTTTAAACTGAATGCTTGTTATTGGACTTCCTCTGATATTACTCTTTTTAAAGCTATGCAACTGCACTCTCTCCAAGTGTACTTCTCACCCCTGGCCTATTCTGCTTTCTAAAACTGGGTGGCTTGGTGAAATTGCGAATTTTTGGTACGTGTTGGGTTACATTGCTTGTAATCAAATGTGGTGTTTTTCATTAATCTCTCCAGTACATGAAAAAAAAAATGGAATAACATTATGCAGAATCTAGCACTAGATACCATTTGTATTTTTAATTCTAAAACCTTTTTTTTTTTTCCTCTTGTTTTCCATGAATGGCTAACACTCCCTAACAGCTTTACCTATTTTGGAATCTTTCTTGTCCTAATACGAATACTCAGCAAGCTTTCAATGTAGACTAGTTGAGTTCTGATTCGAGCCTAATTAAATTGATAAAAGCAAATCCTTGTTCGTATTATCATCTCCTCTTCAGTGAGTACTGTTGAATAATTATTACTTGAAAAACAGAAGTCCTTTCTTTGTTTATATTCATATTCTTTAATTACTAAACTGACTAAGTAGCGAAAGGTAATAACGTCCATTACGAGAGAATATGTCTCCTTGTAGTCAACTCCAGGGCGTTGAGAAAATCCTTGCGTCACGAGTCGCGCTTTATAGCGCATGACTTCATGTTTCTCATTCCTCTTTCAAACAAAGACTCATTTATCTCCAACAGGCTTCACATTCGGTGGGCATACTACTACCGGACCGAAAACTTGTCTTTTCGCTAGAGAGTCTAGTTTAGCATGGATTGCTTCCTTCCATTTTGGCCAATCTACTCGACGTTGAAATTCTGCAACGGAGCGTGGTTCAATCTCATCGTCGTCGATAATCACTTGAGCGACGGAATAAGCTAGTAAAAGCATCATCAATAGTCATGGAACTTCTTTCCATCATACCGTGCGCATCGGTAAACATTAGTGATATTTCTTTGTTCTCCAACATCAACATTGGATCTGAGGCGTCCCCTAGATACGCTAACATTGATTCTTGGATATAACTATAGTCAGAGACAATCTCATGTGAAGGATTCACGGTGTTGATGATGAGTGGATCATTTTGTGCCTTACCGTCACTCCTTTTGCGTGGCACAGTATCTACTGAACCAACACGTCTCCCCTTCTTCCTGGTGGGAGCCAAGGCCGCGGCCACACCGCCACCATGAGCGTCCGGCGCGTCCAAGACGCCATTGCCGAGCCCGGGTGCGGCCGGTAAAGTCCCTCTTGTGGGGACTTCTAACCTTGCAGGAGCATTTGCAGCAGGTATAATTGATCTTGTCACTTTCGCGATATCAGTAAAAGAGTCAAGCATCGAATCTGTAACTCTACCAAGATCGAGAATACGCTGAACTTCTAAATCACTGTCAGAATTGCGGGGATCATAACGAGACATAATGGGGCCAGACCACATTAATTCTCGATGTTCAATTGGAACTGAAACGATCATGTCTCCCCCTAACGGCGGGAAGAATGTCTCGTCAAAGAGACAATCTGCGAATCTCGCAATAAATAGATCTCCTGTCAAAGGTTCTAAATAGCGGACAATCGTAGGATGTTGATAGCCAACAAAAATACACAATCGTCTTTGAGGACCCATCTTAGTACGCAGTGGAGGCGTAATAGGCACATAAACCGCGCAACCAAATAAGCGTAAGTGTGAAATGTCAGGCTCATATCCAGTTACTAACTGGTACGCACTAAATGGTTGGGTTGCAGTGGGTCTAAAACGAATTAGTGCAGTTGCATGCAAAATTGCATAACCCCAAGCAGAAACAGGCAAGTTGGTGCGTATCACCAAGGCCCGTGCAATCAATTGTAAGCGCTTAATTGTAACTTCTGCAAGACCGTTTTGTGAATGCACATGGGGTACGGGATGTTCTACTTCAATCTCGATAGACATGCCATAGTCGTCAAAAGACTTAGACGTAAACTCTCCAGCATTGTCCAATCGAATAGACTTGATTGGATGATCAGAGTGGTGAGCCCGAAGCTTAATAATTTGAGCTAGGAGTTTAGCAAATGCAGTGTTTCTTGTGGATAGCAAAGAAACGTGTGACCAACGCGTTGATGCATCAACCAGAACCATGAAATATCTAAATGGCCCGCACTCTGGTTTGATAGGTCCATAAATATCACCTTGGATTCTTTGTAGGAATGAAATGTTTTGTTTAGAATCACTAGCAAAAGATGGTCTTGCAGTCAATTTGGCTAGTGAACAAGCTTTGCAAAACGAGCAGTAAGCATTAGAGATTGCCATTGAGGCATTTGAAGTTTCGGCTAGGGCCTTGGAGGCCGAGCCATTGGCTAGCGCATCATGCACGGCCTCATCACCCAATTCGGTGGCAGTAGGAGCTCCAACACGCTTCAGTGTTCGGAAAAATGGATGTCCATGTGAATTCTTGAGAATTCGGATCATCATGTCGCGTCCGGGATGTCCCAAACGGTCATGCCAAAGCTTGTAAAAGTCAGAGTCGCAAAAACTGCGAGAAACAACATAGGATTCAATAATCTTGATGGTTGTCAGATACAACCCACTTGATTGACTCTTGAGCTTCTCTAAGATGCGTTTACGGCCGCAATCATTAGAGGTAATAAACAAAAACTCTTGTCCATTCTCTTCGAACGTTTCCAGGTGAAATCTGTTGGCACAAATGTCCATAAATGATAGCAATGTTCGATTAGCCTAAGGCGCCTAAAGCGCATCAGTGACATGTATCATTGTTTCATTTGGCAACAAGAACTGTGCATCGCCTCTGCCTTGAATCAAAGGCAAGGAACCAATCATGGTTGTCACTGAGGATACGTGAGGCACAAAGTCTATAAATAACAGCATATTCCTCATAATAGTGTGGGTAGTCCCACTGTCAGCTAGACACTCAATTTCGCCACTAGACATCTACACAAATATGTGAACTTAATTGAATTGAAATTTGTTTAGTCCTTGTGGTTTGAAGTCGACATCTGTTTAGTCCTTATGGTTTTATTTTAATCTGACTAGTCCTTAAAGTCACAATTTTTCATCCAAATAGTCCTTCCGATTCATTTTCTCAGTTAAAGGCCATAAGAACTATTTGGATGCAAAATAATGACTTTAAGGACTATTCAGATTAAAATAAAACCATACGGACTATTTGGATGAAAATCGTGAATTTAAGGACTATTCAAATTAAAATAAAACCATAAGGACTAAACAGATGTCGACTTTAAACCAGAAGGACTATACAATATTTTACCCAAATTAATTAGTCTTGGATCAAGCCAAGGTGAACACTCTAATTAAACATAGATGGGTTAATCGAGAATTTAAACCAAGTTGAAACCCGAATGAGTGAAATTACACGATATGAAAATCACTTTCATGAAGTCATAGCATGTGGCCGGCCTAGAGGCTCGGCAGCAGTACCAAAAGTGCGCTCGCAGCACTGGCAGACGGCAAGGGCCCTCTAGGAGCTCACAAGGGCTCGACAGCGCGCTTAG
This sequence comes from Fragaria iinumae, assembly GCA_009720345.1. NCBI lineage: Eukaryota > Viridiplantae > Streptophyta > Magnoliopsida > Rosales > Rosaceae > Fragaria > Fragaria iinumae. The sequence goes on along the minus strand of CM019117.1, from coordinate 13,042,230 downwards.
CGCTCGCGTTAATACGGCAGGGCATGTGCAGAGGCGTGGTAGGGAGCGGCCGAGGACCTGTCCGCGCGCGGGACACGCTGGGGCGCGGTAGTGCGGCGCGGCACAGCAGGGGGGCGCAGGGCCTTGTTTGGGGCTCGGTCGGCGCGCAGGAACGCACAGGGGTGCAGCAAGGGCGCGGCCGGGGCCCATCCGGGGCTCAGCGAAGCTCAGTGGTACCCAACGACGCGTAGGGGCGCGGCAGGGGACCTACTGCCGACATGGGCTCGGCATGGGCTCGCTAGGGGTGCGCTGACGACATAGACGTGCAACAGGTCTCGGCAGCTTGCGGCAGGGCCCCTTAAGGGCTCACAGCCAGCACTAGGGCTCGGCAGGGTGCGGCAGGGGCCCTCTAGGGGCTCAGGAAGCTGCCCAACGCGCAACAGGGACGCTTAGGGGCGCCTTAGGGGCACTGCAACACTATCAATACACGACATCTTGCTGCCTTGGTGTATTTTCACCGATTTTTCACAATTGTTCTCATGTTTTGCCATTCTTTATGCCATAACCAATTCAAGGACCACAAACACATGTGGATTTAACATGTTTGCCATGTAATGAAGCTTTTAGCTTTGTGCAATTCAAACCAATCATAAGGGAATAAAATTCTCAATCCATTCAACACATTTAAACATAAAGAAAAGATTTTATTAATGTCAACTGAAAAATACATCAAATGATGTCTAATTCCATAAAAACTGACTGAAAAGTCGAAAATAACTGTGGCTAAACAAGTGGCAAACAGAAAATAGCAGAGAAAAAACATCTAATTAAAAGAGTTTAATCAAAATCTGCAGCATCCATGTGCGCAGGACTAGCTTGCTGATATGGTGTGATTGGTGGAAGGCTCAGCACCAATGTCATCTCCCCCAGTAAAGTTAGCTTCTTGAGCCAAGTACTGCTTGTGTCTTCTGTAGGTATCTCTAGCATCCTCGCTGGCACGACAATCTTCGTGCATATGGGCATTAGAGCCGCAATGAAAGCAAGGAAGACCATTGAGCTGAGTTGAATGCAATAGAAGTTGGCGGATGGTTTGCCATCCTGCTGGTAACGCTGGAAACTGTACATCATGTACGTAATCAAAGCGGAGCTTCAAGTTGTCCCACATTTCTTTGAGATCCATTATCATCAGATATTTGCAGACTTCGACCGAGGGTTGGGAACCTTTCTGGCTTTCCTTGGAAGACGAGCAATCTTGAAATCTTTGGTTTCTAGAGGCTGCCGAGAGGAGAAACAACTTTTCACCTACTTCTGCTTTGAGTTTGGAGCTGAAATTTTGACAAGAGTTGCACCACTGGAAGAGGAAGATGCTTCCAAAAATCAGGTCGATCGGAGCACGGAAAGGCAGTGAACCGGTGGTTGGAGGCGGCGGTGGTCTGGAAACTTCCGGCAGCCGGTTCAGGAACCTTCCGGTCGGTTCTCTGGGTGAGACCGGTGGGTTGGAACCGGGACGTCGAGGGTTTTCTGTGGATATGAAATTCCGGCCGTGGACAGAGGAAAATCCGGCCAAAAATCAGGAAAAACGAAACAGGCAGATTAGGGTTTTCGAAATTTTAGGGTTTTTCTGGATGGTTAGCCTATTATCTCTTGGTTAAGGCACCAATTCTGATAACGTGTGGTAGAGTATGAGAATACGAGAATAAAAGGTCTACTCATTAATTGATAGATTGGCTTTTATATAGGCATTACATAGAGAATCCATGTAAATTAGGGTTTGATATCTAACAGATATTCTAGTCTAATAAGGAGAAGATTCGGTCAAGACACATCATCAAGGATAGGAATGTAAATTCCTTCAACATTTAGTATATTATTGTAAATATGTCTACAAATAGAGTAGTGTAGAACCGATCAAAAAGGAAGTGGTAGTGTAGAAGAACATAAACAAAATGATAGTGAAGATGAATTTCTGTATATTGCAAAAGTGGGTAACGAATAAAATATAAACAAAAGTGTCAAAGACTTAGAGAGTTTTTTTTTTCTATTATGGAAGTAAAATAGACTTCAGAGTTTGATTGGTTAAAGTGAAAATTACAGTGTATAGGAACTAGAATTTAATTGTTAGTGATGTGAGCGAGAAGAAAATGAAGGCCAATAATATTTGTTGGATACGATTGCCTGGGCTATAACTTAATTTTTTATATCAAACACAATGTTTTGTGGTACTAGTTTGAATGGATGAAAATAGTTTTATGGGCTACAGTCGAGAAGGAGTATAACTATGCTCGGTCCCTGTATGGAAGTACTTAGAAATTTGTTTATCGTCTTGGTAAGGTTGTTCTCGCACCCGACCCGTTATTTGATAAAGGGGAAGATTGATTGATCATGCTGCCCAAATCATTTTCCCATGCTAAAACGGGGATGGAGAAGAGAAGTAAAGCTATGAAGAACAGCAAGACCAAATTACTTGATTGACTTTTCAAAAATATGTAGCGAGCTAGAAACATAAAAACCGATATTTTTGCAAGAGTGTGTACTCGCTACATATTTTATTGAACTTTACGAAAATACTAGAAGACCGACAAACAAATTGTCACATATACTAAAAAGCAATCAGATTTACTTTTACTCTTTCGTCTTCTTTTTTGTTGTTGTGAGAATCTATAACTCTTTCATCTACCCTCAGACGCTTTTGGAAAAGCCATCAATGCCTAAGGCAGAGCAATTCGACTTTCTATCTTTGTCAAGAACTAAACTAAACCCGTGAGTTCATGATATAATTTGGACAGTCTATCTATGTCTATCTGTGTTAAGTCTATTTGGGAGTCACAATCGAAGCTATATAGCCTTTAGGGGGCTTTAAGACTTTAAGTTGAGGTAGGGTGGACATCCAAACATATGAATAGAGCCTTCCTATGAAATCTAGGTAAAGTCTAAAACCAATCAAGAATCTTGATCGAGAACCCGTGAGTCTCTAGTAGTAGTGTCTTGTGTGATTGACTTTTGTCTCATTGATCGTTGTCCATGCCGTGCCATCCAAGCCTTTTCTGTTCCAACTTTTCTAAGCTCTCTTTCATCATCATCTCCTCCTTCTTCACATGCAAGCTTAGCTCTAATGGTGATGAAGCATCGATGGTGACAAAAGCTTCGTACATTTTACAACAATCTCACATAAGCTTTGATCAAATTTACTTGTTAAGAAATAATTTTTTGTGTTATATACGATATTTATTTAGTTTCTCTTTCGATAGTTTGAGTTTGACTTAATGTGATTGTGCACGAGTCATATACATTTTCCTTCTATTATCATGATATCAGTTACAAATTTCATCACACAAGATTAATGGTCCATAAGTTGAAATCTATCAACAAAGAGAGGAAAAACTTGAATAGGAAACAAGAGTAGAGTTAAGGGTACATTGGTGATGACAAAAGATACACAATGGAGGTAATAGAACAGAAAAGGAAAAGTGGTCCAGGAGAGCGACGTCATAATCAGCAAGGCGAATCGCGCCATTTATAAAAGAAAATAGAATAAACAATAAAGCACTCCTACTTCGATCTTCTCCTTCATCCAATATTGTAACGTTAACTTCTCTCTCTCTGAAATTGCTGAGAGACCTGAGGAGCAATGGAACCCAATCTCCCTGCAATGTCTGCTACTCCCTCAAATGATGAGGTAATATTTCCCCTCACATTTTCTCTTCTTCTTCTACATTTTTACTGCTTTTGAGTTCAACACACACTTGTTTGGAAGCTTGGCCTCACTCCATCTCTCTCCAATTCCAGTTGCTTCTACCTAGAACTCCAATTTGGCATAAAGGTCAAGTTTTTGAGGAACCAACAACTTAAAGTCTCAATCTTTATTGTTTGGGAGTAAACTGGGTATCTGGGTACATGAATACTAGGCTCACTCACTTTTTCTAGCCACGGTTCATGAATAATTAGCTTTGAAATGAATTGGGTTTTCTTGATATACTGGGTTTTTGACTGTTCATTGTTAAAAATGAAGTCTGTTATTTTGGTGTTAGTTTGGTAGCTAGCTGATGATTGATAGCTTTGTTTTACTGTTGGTGAGCTACTGGCATTTCTTGCATTCTGCTCTTCATCTGTATAAATTGTTTTGTTTTGAATGGAAAGAAAATAGTAAGAACTTGATGCTCCTTTCTGATCAAGGTGGCCTATTCCTTTTGAAAAATTTGGTTTCTTGATCTTGAAATTAGCATGTTCAACTTTCCGGTTTCAATTCAATGTCGTTTTGCGTTCATTGCATGCGATTCTTAGCCGTCTCTCCATATGTTTTAGGAAAGAATGTCTTGTGATGTTGATTGGTTTCATGAGTCAAAGTAATTTAAGCACCATGGATTTAGTGATCGTGCTTTGAAATAATCAATCTTTGTGTGCTAAGCTTCACAAAAGCCTAGTGTAAACTTCTTTAGCCCTTACCGGCACAAACAACGGAGAGGACTAGCTACTGACCTTTTTGGGATTTCTCTTCAGCTGGTTCTTGTTCCATGTTTCTGTCATGATACATGGTCCAAATTCCAATCAATATCAGAGGTTCAATGTGACATTTTCTTTTGTAATGTTTGTTTGTTTGTTTTTTTTTTTTTTTTTTTTTTTTTAACTGAAACCTTACAGACATTATTGGCAGGGAAAATCTTACATTCATGGAATTTCTGATGGAATACCTGCTAGCTGTCCAAGTGTTAAGTTTCTAAAGTCAGCTTTTGATGAGGTCGACCATCATTGCTCTCTAGGTAAGTGCAGTGAATTTGTTCATGGCTATACCCCATTGATTAGCAACTTAGCATGTTTTATGATGACATTTCACATATTACAGATATATTGCCTATACTTTTTGAGGAGGCTCAGGTTCCAACAAAGTTAAAATATCCCTTCCACAGATCACATGTAAGTTTCCACCAACTTGTGCTGGAGTAATATTCCTGAAGTTATATTGTGCCGGCTTTCATCTATTTTAATCACTTATCAAAAGAGGATAGATCAATGTTTATATATGTAAGAATGGTTTTTGTCTTACATCTTATAACAACCTTTTATCTTACAAGTGAATATGTTTATATCGCAGTTACTAAGGAAGTTTAAAGTTTCTATATACCTACTGTATGCTTCTGTCTAATAATTTACATGGGGAGCTAAAACAGTGTATACAATCTATATCTAACTCCATGAGACTTTTGGATCACCATTGAGCTAAGAGCATAGATCAATTTGTATCTTCAGATATTCATCTTACACCTTTGTATTAATAAAACTTTTTCAACTGTAGCCAATATCTAGAACCTTCTTACTTATCCCACTTTTTCTGATCTTTCACATATATAATGTTGTAGAATACCTTCCTAAATTGATTCTTTTGTTCTTTCTTTTTCTGTTGGTCTTCTTATTGGCATTTTAGTTTGCACCTTTTGGCTTCTAGTCATACAGTTATTTGTTATTCTTCAAAAGAGATAGTTAAGTGTTAACGTAATGTTTACCAAAACTTGATCAATCTTCAATTAGGCATTCCCTCTGGTGTTTGTATGCTTTCTCAGCATTTTAAAAGCCTTGCTTTTCATATAGGTCCCAGATGTATTTAACATGTCAATGCTGCCCAAGGAAGGCAATAGTCCACAATGTGGTGCCCAATTGGCCTTGTTGAGCTTCCTAAAAGTTTATAATCCATTTAAAAGTCAGATGTGCATGGATGCACAGTTGACTTGCCACAACTGCAATGATTCACAACAGAACATTGGAGATGTTCATCCCCCATTGATCATGGAGATAGATATTGAGAAGGAATATAATCAAGCACGGGACTCTGAAGAGGAAGCTGTCGAAAATTTGAAAAGTGGTGGTGTACTTGTAAGTTTCAATTGATCATCTTTCTGTTACCCTTGATTATGTCTAGAATAAAAAAAATACAGATCAACCAAAAACTAGAGATGATTCAAGAGCTTCTGACTTATCATAGAATAATTGCTTTCACTTTGCACATCTTCTGTATTCCAACATGTCTAGTGCTGATGTCGTTGGGTTATGATACTTCCAGAGGGTGTTGCAGAGACAGACAAGCCCAAAAGTAGGTGGGAAACTCATGCAAATACTATTTGACCATGTCACTTCAAAAGGTATGCATGCATTTCTAAGCCATAAAATCTGTTCTGGTTTTTTTTTTTTTTTTTTTTTTTTATTTTTTTTTTTTATGTCAAAGTTGTCTGTTTATGTTCAAGAGAATTATAGGGACTTTGTCATTCTGTTAAAAAAAATATGGCAAGAGATATTCTACTGGTGAACAAGCTCTAACAGAGGTTTAACGGTTTTTTCTACTTGAACCTAGTGGCTCGAAAACTTATCATGACATATATGTTTTTGCACCAACTTTTGGCCTCCGCCTACGCACCAACGTTTGGCCTCCGCCTCTCTGAAGGTTTCCTACTTTAAGTTTAATTCATTTTCTATGACAAAAGCACACATTGATCTTTGTAATGACATGAAATTAAAGAGATAATAATATGAGCAGCACTGTAATCATTCAAATCATGTGACATGATTCTTGCTACCTAAAGTTTAAACCTTTGTTTCAGAATTTCCTGTGCAAGCTATATACTGCATATCTTATTATTTTCTCGATTTATCTAGCACTACTTGGAGGCATATGCCAATTTATCAATCTAAGTTGCATAATGCATATGTTTGACTTGTCCTATGTATCATTCACTAACATCATTCAACTTGTGAGAAAGTTGATTTTGATTCTCTTACCTTCAATAGACAACCCAGTGACTGAAAAAACTTATGAAACACCAAATAACCGGTGGAGAAGATGCAAACGCAGCGCCTCATTTGATTCAAGAAAAGTCGTCCTCCTATTCTCAGTCCTGTAAGCTCTAGATCCAAAAGCAAATTGAGACTCTTGTATTTTATATATAAAATATAAAGCTGTAGCTGATAATAACAAAATTTCATTATTTCTAGTTTGTTTTCTAGAACATATAAAATCTTGCTATATGCCATGAAAACCTTGAACTGATGATTGACTTGATGGGACAAACTATATCACAAAATTCATAACAACAATGGATGGGGAACGATGACACTTGTCTGGAGTTGGTTTAATGTGAACTGTGATAATTTTAATTTTAGCATTTAATACTTGACTTGGTCATATTAGTAATTATCATGATTTAACTTTAGGGTAGGACTAATGTATATTGGTTTCTACCTTTTGTCTACAGATTTGGCTAGGGTGGCACCCTCGTGTGTTCAAAAAATAGGCCATTTTCAAAAAAGAGTGGAAAACATTAGGACATGGATGTGAGATAGAATAGGGTCAAGAAGTTATAGGGGAAAGAAAAAAAAAATGAAACCTTCTAATTATGTATATATTATATGCTACAGCAGCTACACCTATAGTTGGGATGAAGTTAATGTCAGTGAGTTGAATGCTTTATCACTGCTAGACTAAAAGTATAATTCTAGCTACTTCAATGTATTAAAGTTTACATTTTTTTCATAACAACTTGTCATACTTTGATGTTTTTCTTGTTGGTTATTCCAGAGCAAAGTGGTTTTTGTGGTCTGGAACCTAGGTACTCGTCCCATAGATGTTATCAAGATGTCATTGTTGTTTGAAAAGATGGAAGCAAACCTGAATTTCATAGTTTAGGACAGATGTGCTAATGTTTGATGATTTTAACACTTGATTGGGTAGACTTTACCTCGGCCAGATTTTGATATGCCTAGTTATGATCTCAATATACTGCAAAGCCAGGAAACTTACTTTTCCATCTTTTTTTCTTTTTTTTTAATTATCCCTTCTTTATGAAGTAACATCCTCATTTTCTATTGCGCAGATCAAGTTTGGGAACATTGGTGCTGATATATCTAACACTGAGAGTTCGACTAAGTGGTGATGGTCTCGTTCTTATCTAATTCACTGCCCTTTGAAATACTGTGTTTTTTTTTTATTTGAGAAGAAAATTAATTACTATGTTGTTGTGTTTGAGTACTTCCTTCCGTAATGTATATATTGATAAGTTCGTGCGGCATCAAATCGTATATGGGTAATGGAACTTTTATATGTATGTCCATGCTGTTCTGCGATTTGCAGCAATTGAAAAGCTGTTTGCTATCATCTAGCTAGGTGATGGTTTGGTTATAGAATTTATTTTCCCACCTACCAAAGTAGCAGATAATGTAATCCTCAACATGATAGCCAAACGATCGAGGGACTGAATTCTATACAGCATTTTTGCTCCACATCGACCAACTGCAAGATATAGAGACAGAATCTGAAACTGATAAATCAAGTTACTAAGGACTATAACCCAATTCCAATGAAGTGACGTCCATAAAACGTGAAATCTAAGTTTTGCTATTTCTTAGCTCTCTTTTCAGCTCTCGTGTAAACTTGTGACTGACCTGCAACACAAAGTAAAAGATAAAAAACTTGCAGCCATGTTTTGGGGGATAAATGGAAGAATGATCCATAATGTGGTGAATAGGAGATCTAACCTTAGTTATAAGAAGACAAATCAATTAAAATATGTGACAAATTTTCATTCAAGTCAACCTGCACCATTGGAAGATACATAGCATCATTAGGTGTTGTACAAAGAAACATATCTTGATATCGTATCACCATACGAAATTGTGATTCATTGTTTGGTTAGCATTAGACCAATAGGTCGAATATCCTACAACAAATATCATTTTTTTAGTTTATTTTATTAACTTTACATAAATTTTCTTTCATTTATTTTTAGTATTCTTTCCTTTTGCGTCATCTTGTCTTGTTTCGAAGCTGTCCGGGTTGTTGGGCTAGAAGTGTGCAGATTATGGATTGGGCCATTTGGGCTTTGTACTTTAAAGGCATATCCCGCCAAGATATGGATAAAGATAAAGGGCAGTACGCCTATAAAAGGCAACGAAAACCTCCGTTTAGGGCAAATCCCATATCCCTCAAATCCCAAAATCCATCAAAGCTAGAGACTATGTCGGACACCAAAACAGAACGAGCGTTCTACAGAAGTTCCGATATGAGCGATCTCAGAGATTTCAGCGTCTCGGATCTCAGCGACCTGGACATCCCCGACAAACAGATCGACGGCGGCAAACAGATGGTGACTGATAAAGGTAATACATACATGTTATTTGAAATGAAACTTATTGATGAAACTCTGAAAATAAATTTATACTGCAATAGTACTTGTATATGCACATTATGATTTACTTTTTTTTTTTGGTAAAATTTGGAAAATTTTCTGTTCTCTGCTGCTGTTTGTTTCTTTTAAATCTCTCTCTACTATTCCGGTGTGCTTAATGCCTATTGTATGGCCTATTGTATGTGAGATGCTCCGTTCTAGGCCTAGGGTTATAAATTGTTTCTACTTACTGCATTACACTAAATGAAAAGTTGACAGCTATGCTCTTCAACTTTTGAAGAAAACTGCGATTTGTTCATTTGATCATTGAATCCAGATTCCTTATAGTTATTACTCATCCTTTTGGTTTTGCCATTTTATCAGAGGAATCCCAAACGTCTTCTAAAAAGTCACGTAAACGAAAACGGAATTCTTCTCGCTGCACCTGCTGCACCTTATGTTCCTTGGCTATCGGTGGGTAGGATAGGTCCCTACCATCCAAGTTTTACCAATCAAATTGGTACGTTACATGACTTGTGCCCGTTGTGGTATCAATGGTGACCACTGGGAACCATTTTGCCTAAATCCAATCAATGATCCGCCAGAAGAAGAAGCTGCTGCCGATCCGGTGTCATGGAAGAATATACTGGGGAATTTCAATGCAAAAGAATATCTTGAAAAACAGAAACTTAAGTCTCGAGTGATCATTTACATTTTTGGTTTGTTGGTTAATAACAGTTTCTGGTTTTTGATTTTGGTAATTTTTACATTAAAATTCTTAAAATCGCAGTATCATCTTTTTAGGACAGAAAATCTGTGAATTAGTTCTCAGATTTTCAGTTTGCTTCTGTGGTTCTTCTTTCTTATATTTTTCTTCGGTTTAGTTTGTTGATTTGGATTATGCATATCTTACTGGCCAATATCCACCCATAAGTTTTTAGTTTGAAAACTTACAGATGGATGATTCGTGCGTCGTCATAGATTTTAGTCTATGTGGATTGATATAGACCGGCCATCACATTTCTCAGTTCAATGATGTTTTCTTTGCAAGACTTTAATTTGTATGTGTCGTTGTTCTGTATTTAAGTAGTTATGTTGATGACATCCTATACGATGTCATTGTATCCGTCTAGATAACTTTTTTTATAAAACATAATATGCTTCATTACTGCTCATTTGCTTTTGTCATCTCATCAGTACCTATTTTTATTTCGCAGGGAAACAAAAACGACATGTTGAGAGGGTGGTGAAAACAAATGGCCGTTTACCTGGACGTGTTATTTCGCGCCATCTGTGTGCATAAGAATGCTTACTACCGTGCAAGACATTTCTCTGCCTGGTTGCCTACATGTCGACTTGTCCGTTGTGGTAATGGTCACTGCTCGGGTGTTATTTCGCCAGGAAGTTGCTGATCTCACTAACTAGTGGATGTTTATATTGAGGAGTTTCAGTTTAAATCCTAATCATATGGTCTATTTAAACTAGCATGAACCCGGACCGTTGCTGCCGGATTCGTTATTGATAACAATTTTGTACTTTTGGCAAGGCTTTGTTAATGTGAACAATCGTAAAAAGTATATTTACAGATACATCGTTAATAAAACAATTCACTCTCAATAAAATGGATATTATTATTCAGCGCTGGAAGAAATAGAAGAACAATAAAATAGTACCTAAAAATGATTCGTTAATAAGTCTACCAATATGAAACACCAAATGATTGTCTAAATTTGATACCAATCCCAAATGGTTAATTTTTTAACTTTATAAAGTCTTCTTACAACTTGAAGTTCTCACTTATTTTGTCACACCCTAATTTTCGAAAGATAATTTTCAAAAATTTTGGCATGATCTAACTTAAAATATAAACATCCCAACATGTTTCAACAACAAACTCAAACAACTAGAACTCAATAGCAGAAAAGTAAATATCATACAACCCATCACTGAGTTAAATATTTCACTTTCTTGTTTAAATAAACTTGCAACATGAGAACATGAGAACAATATCATGAGTTTAATATTTTCTACTCAATTAACAAACTATACATAGTACAACAAAAGATAAAAAGAACCCTGTCACTAAACTTCCGCCTCAACCCTACTGATCCTCACCTGCAGGTCTAACCCCTACACCAATAATTGGTGCACCGGGATTGTAAAATAATAAACCCGGTAAGATAAAAAGTCCGTATGAGTAAACTCAAAAATAACACAGCATTTATCACAAGAGAAATTTGATCAATATTTAAAAACCACAAATCCAACACATTACCAAAGAAATGTACCCATGAGTCATATATTTAATAAATACCTCTCATGACCTACAACAACAAATTGTGTACCCATGGGTCCTAGATACTATAAAGTATCTCCCATGACCTACATTGACAGACGGACTAGAGCTATATTCCTAACCGTAACCAATCACTCGGCCAAAGGCTTGGAACCCGGTTTGACTGTCCAATATCAAAACACAAAATAATAAATAGCATCTTAACCGTAACCAATCACCCGATTAAAGACTTGGAATCAAGTTTGGCTATTTATCCAAAACTTCCGAATTAGGAAAAACTCACAACATGAAACTTGTAGATTAAAGCATGGTGAGTAACTTTGATACCTAGAGGTTCAACCATTTCGGCCGGGATCTGCAAGAAAACGCCCCGAAACAACAACCCGGAAACAAAAACCAAACCTGCAAATCCGGCGCCCAAACTTGGTTTTTAGGTCACCAAAGACGTATAAACATCACCAAAGGAAGGAGAGAAGCAAGACTCACCTAACTCTCACCGAAAACGCCGTCGAAATTGCCGGTTTTCCGGCGGAACAGCTGCAGTGCTTCCAGGCGGCGCAACGGCGAGCGGGACTGCTCCAGAGATGGAGAGGACAGCTGTGGGAGTCGAATGGGACCGGTGGCGTCAGGTTTGGTGGCTGGATGAGGGAGAACTCGGCCAGAAAAGAGAGAGAGCTCAGGTGCGAAGAACCGAATTTAGGTTTCCAAAAATAACTCCCCCACATTTTTCTACTTATACAGTTTCCAAACCCGGAAACTAACTTCCTCTGATCATAACTTTCTCATACTACCTCCGTTTCAGGCGTGCCACATGTCTACGAACTCGTATCGACAAACTCTACAACTTTCAAGAATGAAGTTTTCGGAGATAACTTACGGAAAATAAAGTCAACTTTTGGCCTCTTAAAAGTCAAAGTACCTTAAAAATTACTCCCGAAAATTCAACTTCACACAAACTAAAGAATTTTCATAAATAATCCTTCATTAATTATGGGAATAATACAAGGAAAATAATATGAAAATCTAGGGTATTACATATCTGCAAGAAAAAGATAAAAGGACTGAATCAATACATTATCTACAACTAACATACTATATATCAAAACCCCAATCCAATTTTGAAAAGAGATTTTACTATTTAATAGTTGAATTAGAATAAATCTGAAGTTGTTTCATAATTAAGGATTAGAAATACGCCTCATAAAATGACAGTAAATAAGAAAATGACACAATGTAATGTTATTTATCAGAACCTATAAACTTGGTGCATACCTTTGACATCCCTGTTAAACCCTTCACCTTAGCTTTGAGATTTGCATATTCAAAAGTCCAGTGGAATAAGTAATCTAGGTCCGGAAACAAACCTATAATGCATTTTACTGATTTTAGGTCTGGAAACATACCATTATATGAGCCACTACTCTGCTTGCATTAACTTATTCATCCTCACTGTCATGCACCATTTCATCCCCAAACTCAGGTATACTAATCCTCATCGGTTATGGTTCGACCTGCACCCACATTCACACATCATTATTTCAGTACACATCAAATAGAAAATAGAGCTTAGTTTGGTTTCAGGATTGAGACTCAATTAGCTAAATAAATCAATACTGATTAAAGATTGGTTATAAAACTATCTAACTCATTGTGTACCCGACATAACAACTCCACATGAGGCCTGAATGGGCTAATTTTGCTTGAAATGGGAAGGAAAAGGAAGTATAATACTGAACATTGAGAAGAAAGATTCTAGTCATTGTCAACTCTAGTTGACCTATTCCCTGGTTAATTAGGGAAGCCACAGCCGTGCATCAACTAAGACAGATAAAGACAAACTAAATGCTTTTCCTCTATCTCATATTTAGGTGCTAAGCAAGTTTAATGCCAATAGGTTTGAAGTAAGCAAATATTTGACTGTTATAAAGCAGAAACGTACACTATAGGAACATACGAAGAGTTTTATTGTCCAGGTACTCAGCATATATCTATGTGACAGAAACTGGGATGATTCCAAGCAAAAAGGACTCTTGGGACATGACATCAAATGGTTTGCAAGGTCCTTTTCAATATCATCTCATACTCCTTTATGTTTTTCCTATTCCATGGACAAACAACCTAGCAAACTCAGATAACAATAACAGAACTCACACACTTCAAAAACAAATGAATTGAAATTTGTTTAGTCCTTGTGGTTTGAAGTCGACATCTATTTAGTCCTTGTGGTTTTATTTTAATTTGAATAGTTCTTAAAGTCATGATTTTTCATCCAAATAGTCCTTTCGATAATTTTCTCAGTTAAAAGTCATAAGGACTATTCAGATTAAAATAAAACCATAAGGACTATTTGGATGAAAAATCGTGACTTTAAGGACTATTCAGATTAAAATAAAATCATAAGGATTAAACAGATGTCGACTTTAAACCATAAGGACTATACAATATTTTACCCAAAAAAAATATATCCATAAGTTCCTAGCTCAATGTGTGCTTAGAGCTATTATGTTCAAATTATATATATAAAAAAAAAGCACTAATATAATTGCAAAGACTCACCACTCTGACCTGTTTAGACTTCCAAATAACCTCAATGCAAGCCTTTTCAGGGTTTTCATTCTTCTTCGTCCTTGCTTTGGGTCCATAAACTGCAGCAAGAACTTTGGTTTCCACTGTAAAAATCAAGACCCATTTAGAAAAGAAACTAAAATTCACAGCACATAGATCAGAAAGAAAGAAAATACAGAATAGAGGGAGAGGAAACAATCTACAGGTTCTTTTCTTTTCATCAATTGAACAGACTACATTACTACAACAACTATAAACCATTATAACATGGAACTTCATTTCCTTACTCATCTAATCACATATCTTATTGAACCTGAATCCACTTATGCCCAGAAACCAAAGCAAACTTCAAATACAACAGTTCTTTATATATTTTTTCCATGTCTTATCATATATAGGACACCCAATGAAGTGCGCAGAGTAAATATATACAGAGAGAGCTTACCCGAATTTATACTTATTGAATTGTATATATTGATCTTTCCATAAATAAGGCAACAAAAAAGTGAAAAACAACATTCTGTATAATTACCTAGCACATGGAGATGAAGACAATAGAAATTCTTATAGCAAAGTATGACCAAATAGCTAAGCAGATGCTATGCCAGTGAAGATAGTGGCAACTCTGGATGAGTACTTCTGTAGAATTGTATCTGTAAACATTGAACAGCATGTTTTAGTAAAAGAGTGAAGAAAGATGAAATTAATAAGATGATACAAATTCAAAACTACTATTGGTAATGAACAATTTTGGAGAGCTTCTATCAGTTTGTAAATTGGAACAAACCCAAGATGTTGGATAAGAAACTGTACAAACATTTAAAAGAAGGCATTGTTGTTGACCTTGTTTCTCGTATGAATGAACATCAATAGCAGAAGATCAAAATGAGCAAGCAAGCTTTTGAAGACCTACAAACGATAAGAACATCAGGAAAAAAAAAAATACAGAACAGTGAAACATGATAATCTAAACCTCCACAAAATATCACCCAAATGCAAGCATAATTATATATTATGTTCCTCTCACAAATAAATATATAGAGATTCTGGAAGAGTTTATGTGTCCATGAATAAAACCTAAATAGACAAATGCTCAATCGACCAAAGAACCAAATTCAAAACCAAACGAAATCGAAAAAAGGACCAGCGTGTTTACCTGAAAAAAGGACCAGCGTTTATGACAAATGCAAACAATTTACTTGGAACCGGAAGGAGAAATAGCCTTGCATCTTTCACGTACTTGTCTTCAACAACTTGATCATGCAAACTATATAATCTTTCATATGATTAAGCAGATCACTTGTCCAAGACACTTAGGAAGAACAATATACACATAAAAGAAAATAGAAAAACAAATTTTCGTCAAAGAGCAGGCAATGGAGGCTTTTGAGGCTACTGACCTGGAACTGAACGAACGAAGAAGCTTCCACCACATGAAACTAAGCAATACCCAAATTAAAAACAATGATTATCAGACCTCGAATTTTATGTCAATTAAAAACCACAAAATCTGAGATCAGCTCATACGAACAATTTCTACCTAAATGAATAAGCTTATCAAATGCAGAAGAAGTAGCACATACCTATGAACCTCAGATTGTTCAGAAAGTTGAAGA
This sequence comes from Fragaria iinumae, assembly GCA_009720345.1. Classification (NCBI taxonomy): domain Eukaryota; kingdom Viridiplantae; phylum Streptophyta; class Magnoliopsida; order Rosales; family Rosaceae; genus Fragaria; species Fragaria iinumae. Next base: position 13,026,628 of record CM019117.1, on the reverse strand, counting down.
AATCTATAGAGAGAGCAAAACCAAGTTGTTTGTTTTCGAGCAGGAACAACAAAAATAAAAGAAAAACTACCATCAAACTCACAAATAAACAATGAATCTAATTCTCTTATGACAACAATAATCTGAGTATGAATCTATGCTCTATGAATCATATGCTCGTTTATGCTCTGTTGGACATCAAATAGATTCATCTATGCTCTATGAATCTTATCCTCTACATTCCATATGAGGATAATATGACATATCTATTTACTAGATCACTGCCTAAGGTCGTATTTGAAAAACATGTTAAAAGCATTGGAATGTTTAAGTTATCTAAAGCTCCCATGATTGTAAGAATCAGGGGGAGTCTAGCACATACATATCACCTTCAAATGTGAATGATGCGTTGTACACCTTTTGTTCCTTCGACCAAGGTTATTTTTACCCACGAGTATTGTTACTTGGCAAGGTTTTTAATGAGACAACATGGAATGCATCTGAATATATCATATTACTTGAAGACGGCACATAGGGAATGTTTTAAGGAAATTAGGTTTCCTAGTGTGTGCCTTAGTCAAAGTAGAATCAGAATAGGATTCAATATCAATGTTGTAATAGGAATATATGTATTTTCCTTATATATTGTATCCTCCATATATATAGAGGTTTATTCTATGAATAAAATACAACAATATTCTCCCCAATTTCACTCTTCCGTTTTATTTCTCCCGTAACATAAACTAAATTGTTGGAATATAGGATTAAAACCAAATCCATAATTTATTCGTACACCTTAGGCTATACATTGTTAGTGTACGTGGGAAAAACAGAATCCCAAATCACCCAAGCTAGAGAGTATGTCGGTACTCGCAGCGGAAGTGTTAGGGTATTAGCCCTAACTAGAGAGAAAAGCAAAGAAATGCAGAAATGAAAAAAATTAAGATGCAGATATTTTAATTGATACTGAGCAAAAGCTCTCAAAGCAGTACATATAGACCTATTTGGCTGATCACGTGCGCGGCACATGACTAAGTGAGTAAAATATCATAACAATCCATCCCTCCCAGTAAAAACTTGACCTCAAGTTTACAACATACATCCAAGACTGCATACCAGAACTCAAGAATTTCACAACTTACCTCATCTGCAATCAAAGCCAACATTGCTGCCCAGGTAACCAACTTCTCATAAGAATATGAAGGTTCTGGTGCAACTGGTGTCAAACTGCTACCCTCCACATCTTCGCAAAATTCAGCCATGATTTCAGTTTTTGAGTCCCCCTTAACACCCTTACTCCAATCACAAGTGACCGAAACATGCTTGGGCTTCAAAATCCATTAGTCCCATATAACACCAATAAGCTCACTCTCGTTGCTTTTATCCACGAGACCCTCCAAAAAAGCCACACAATCATCATGAGTCTGCAAAGATTCTATCAAAATCTCAAGTGCCATGTCTTCTGATTTCTTAAAGAAATCAATGTTGAATCTCTCTTCATACAACAAGGCATGCACAACATTTTTGTCCTCCATCTGATTATTATTATGATATGCCAAGACTTCTGTTACACTTGAAGCCAATGTTGATTGCTTAACCAAAATAGGTAGCTGCAAATAGACACACATATTCTGAAGAAAGGAAATACTGAATTCCTTGTCCCCATCAGCATTGTCAATTTTCATAATCATCATCCCATCATCATGTACAACAATATGGTATCCATGACACCTTTCCCGATCAATTAAACTTGTCACTTCTCCAGGATTCTTATGATAATTATGTAGTTGCATTGATAATGAACCATAATTGGCCAGGCAAAAGCACAAGAATACTGCAACTTTAGTTCCACTGTACATTATGATCCGGAAGTAATCATACCTGCATGTTAGAGGAGAATTTCTGGACAACTAGAGATCAAACAACCACTTGAGAGAATACTGACAGATAAACAATACACCATCTTGAGCAATTCCCTGCAGTATAAATGTGTGCAACACAGGTCTGAGAGCAAAATTTATCATTAAAACAACTAGACCAGAAGAGTACCTCCAAGGTGATAACTCAAAACTGTTATTAAGAGAACCAATAATTCCCTCAGGGTCCAATCTCTCTTTGTTCCATCTTTCCTGATCCTCAAGAAGGGTTGTATTCATATAGCAAACTCTGCCATTTGATAGGATCAAATCAGTAACTTCATATAAATGCAACTGAATGACTACATCAATAACTTTGCCATCTATTTGATCAATCTGATTCTCATTTTGCAGCAACTCCAAACTTGTAATAGACACATTATTATAAGATGAGAGCAGCTGACAGGAATTTTGAAAGTTAAGTTTGAATCCCAACTCCTGCCTTGTAAAGGGCGCACCCAAGGTTGACATGACATATACCAAACACTTCTCATCTGGCTTCATATGGTCTTCAAGAAAAATCACCTTCAACTCTTTAGTATAATACTCATATGTAGCCATTGTTACAGATTTCCATTTTCCCCAAATGTCGTTATACATCATTCCAGCACTCCCTTCCATTTTCACAGACTTCTCAGCAAAAAATAAACCTATTTTCTCTTCACTTGCACGTTCTGAAAAAAAATTAATTTCAATTTCGCCCATATTTTCTCTGGCACAATTTCAGAATTCACATATAGCTCTTTCTCCACCTTGCATTTCATTTCTCCACTCATAGTCCTCGAGTTCATATTCATTACATCCATAAACCACTTCTCTGGCACCTCAACAAACTTGGTGATACCATTCTCATGAAATGTTGCCTATTTGCTAGACATATCAACTTCTTCTCATAAAAATGGATAGAAGGAAACATACCTTTGTATGGGTGTACCTTATAATGTTTGGACAACAAAATAACTAGGTGGCCAACCATTTGTACACATTCAAACAAGCTGCACTCAATTAGAAATTTACTAGCAACATTTGAGAGAACTATTGCAGGAAGTTGTTTTGGGTCACCAACCATAATGCATCTGGTACCAGATAACTTTGACAGTTGTAGAGGAGTCAATATAGTAGGTTCAAAGCTGTAGCAGTGGCAGTCCTTGTTTGCAAAAGCAAGTGCAGATACCTCTGTGAGAAAGTTCATGATTCCTTGAGATGAAATGTGATTTCGGAATACACCTGATTCATGCTCCCTTTTCTTAACTGCCACCACATATGTCTCCATCTGTGCTTCCCAGAGCAAGATATTTGACATCATTCCCCCATGCATTCAGAGCACGAGCTAGTGTAGAAACTGTCACCTGAGACAATGAGGGTGGCACTCTATCAGGCAAACATAATAAAGTACAAAGGGAACCACAGTAGCCTTCGGCTAGTACTCTTCCAGTGTGCTGATAAGGGTGACTAGGTTCCATAGTTGTCAACATCACCCCACCAACTTTGTCTTGACTAACAAGATTAATACCAGCAAGAGAATCATGTTCAAGAGTGACTGCCATGCTACCAGTAATCAAAGCAGTAGTTCCTGTAGTAGTAAGACCCAACGGTCCCAACATAACTTCTGGCCTTTCAGAAACACTTATGTTACCTTCCGGTCTGGTAATTGAAGATGACGATGCGGTGTTGGTAGACAGTAGAGTTCCAAACAGCACCTGGGGGTTTGAAATTGAATAATCATTGAGTTTTATCTCATCACCATTAGTAACTTGTTCATCATTTGGGTCCTCACCGGTGGTGACTGGATTCTCAATCTTCGGGTCTGTGTGGCTCTTCTCAAGGGCAGAATCCAAAATTCCATTCTCTTTCTTTTCTACCTTCAAAAGAACACTACCAGGGTCATCTTCTCGTTTCTTGCACTTCACCATAAGCTTGCCAGCAGACCCATTGGTGCCAATCTCACCAGGGTCCGAGTTTTCATCTTTCATATCCTCTGCGTAATTCACCCCAATTGCATATTCTAAAGGCTGGTAAACAAGTCCCCCACCTTTGTCTCGAATACTCGTAAGAGATGCAACAGTCCTTCCTACATTACAAAACTCATTTGAATGTTGCATTTCATCAAACAGGTGGAGTGCATGACATTCTCTCCCATTCACACCCGAATATGGTCCTTGCATATTATCTTTCCTAACACTCGCACCAACAGAAATTGATCCAACAGACACATAATCAACAGCACCACAACCATTATTCACGAAACTGAGAGTTCCAGTATCACTTACTGAACAAAAGGATGCATGCATGTTGTTCACTTGAGCCGACACAGTGCTGCTGAGTAGAGAAGGCACAACTGAGCTCTGGGACCTCCAATCAGCTTTGACATCTTGAGCTATTTCAGCCACAAGGCGCTGGAAAGAGACCTAGTTGCAAGGGACCCGTTGATTCCCGGCCTAGATCGGTGTCTCTTCTTCACTCCTCCAGTGACCGAAGTCGACTTGAGAGTGACTTGCTTGCAGCGAGCCTTCCAGAAGAGTGAACAATCTCAATTTGAGATTTGGGATCAGAAATTGGAGTTGATGAATGCTTCAATGGTCGCTGCTGGTAGTGGGCTGGTGGTGGTGTTGTCAATCGAAATTCCTCGAACACGTTATGAATCACACTTTACATCTTGGATTGAAGCAACGGTAAAGTGTTTTCCAGTGCACGGCTCATTGCAAGGAGAAACAAATCTTCGCTGAGCACAAGAGATTCAACGCCGAGCGGCAGAATCGCCGGTTGCCCAGCTCCCAGAAACATGGCTCTGGATATCAATTGTTAGGATTCCCGGAATCAAATCCATGGGAAGCCATTAGAGAGAAGGAAATGAAAGCTACAACTAAGAAATAAACTAAGAAAATAAACTTCAATACTCTTCGATACTATTACAAGCATCCTTAGATTGTCTTATATAGTAGGAGAATAAACCTCTAAAAACCCATGTAAGAGACAACCCGAGTCCATTAACCACCCGTTACATCAAAAACTAATATTTCTAAAAGGCCCAACCCAAGTATGAAGCCCATCTAAATAGTTAGAATCATAACATTTCCACCCGCTCAAAGAATAGGCTTGACCTCAAGCCTGAAAGCTTCTTTCAGAATTTGTCCAGTAGTCCAACAGTTGGCATTGTACTGAGAAATTAGATGCTTCATACCAGTATTCTTAGCAGTACATCTTGAAGGCTGATCATTGATATATCTGTAAATCTCAATATCAAACAGAGCAAACCATGCAGCAAGGGTATCTGTCACATGTGTGAGTGACATAAACAGTGTACTGATAATCAGAAAGGTATAAAGTGAAGTAACAAGAGCATAATCAACCACACTGATCAGCAGAGAGGCCATTGTATTGTCAAACGCAGTAGCATTTGTGTTCAACATTCCCAAGATAGGGGCGTAAAAACAATGAAGAGCAGCAAGGCTATTGTCACTAAGAGCCTGGAATAAAATGTCAAGATTATCATCTGTATAAGTGGAGAAATCAAGGTCCTGGAAAATGACATTTATAAACAAAGGCTGTTCATTTTCTTATGATGCCAAATCTGCCTCTTCCCAAGAAATGTTTGCAAATGCAGCCCATATTTCATTGGTCTCTGTAAGGTTGTTGTTGTTACTACACTTTATCTCAACAAGTCTTACCATTTTCTCAAACTCTTGCTTATGATCAGTAAAGTGCTGACAAACTGAGATCAACACAAAAACAATTGCAGCAGAACATTTTTGGCGTTCATGCTCAAGCTGGACTAGCTCAGTGGATAGAAAGTTTGCATGCAATTCATGAATGATTGCACTTCCAGTAGATAAACATATATTCTCCCACATATTTCCAAGCTCATCATCAGGTTTCATTTGTCCCTTCATGTCAAAAACTTTGAGCAAAAAACATAATGAAATCAGGAACACTCTTTCAAGCAACCTCTTAAATGAGTCAACAGCTTCCTTGCCATGACCACGTGGCCCAACAATTAGACCTAAGTTCCAAACACAATTATACATCTTGTATGCATGCTTCCAAGTTCCATAGTCAGAATAAATATCATCAAGAGAACTCGTAACGGATCCCATTAACCCAGATATATCATCATGAAGCAGATACCCAGCATTCAAAGTATAATAAATCATGACATAGAGCTCGACCACATCACATAATACCTTATCAAGAGCTGTTGGAAAATATTGATGACTGAAAATGATGGTAGTGAATACCTGAGAGACTGAGGTTTGGATCACTAGGCTAATATCTGCCAATACTTGTCTACAAGAGGATGGCGGCTCGATTGCTGTCTCACAATTACCAAGTTCAAAGAAAAGAATGAACCACAACAACAACTGTGATCGAGAATGGGTGCCAGTGGAGCATACTGTCCTCAGAAGAAGATATAGTCTCTTATCAATTCCAGCCTTTACTTTTGATTTCCATTTCTCCAACATTCTCACCAACACCTTTCCAGAATTCTTTTGCATCTCATCATATTTGTCTCTAGCTTTTAAACTCTCTACAACAATATTACCATCCAAGAGGGCATTATCAATAATAATGATAGAGTCCAAAGAATGCTTAATTATATCATATAGTACCTCTTTTGCCTTATCAAAATGACCTGACTCGAAAAACTGATTCACCTACTCTTCTTTGCAAAAATCATCTTGAATCAGACCATGTTGCTCAGTGTCAGAATCATATGTCACATTCAAAAAATCCTTGAAAAGCTTAATTACCTCCATGTGGTAGCCAAACAGCTTGTCATTCACTTTATTTCTAAAGCACTGAACAATTTCAACGGTACCATTGCCAACAAATCGTTTGACAAGCTTGAAGCAAGTGTTATGGCACATGACACAGTTTTCTTCCTCATTCTGACAATCATGTCTGAGACACCTACTCCCTTCAACTCGTCCTGTGCTGCAGCCAAGCACCGCAACTGTAGTGGTTTGAAAGGCAGTAGCAGTAAAAACTTTAAAGCTATGGAACAATCAATTTCATAAGCTTTAATAGAACTATGAAGCTGCAAAATATTAGAGAAGTCAATCATTCTTTCCCTGCTTGTATTTGTGACCCTATCCTCCAAATCTCCTTCTAATTTACTCAAGGATGACAAAAGCTGGTATAAATTCTGGTAATCCATTTCGAACTCCAACTTCTGCATTGTGTAAAGAGCATCCAAGGGAGACATAGCATATCCCAAACACTTCTCCAATATCAACTCCAGCTGCCTTTTAGACTCCAATTGTGTTTCCATGTAGCTATCATCCACACAAACAATTTCTTCCCCAAACTTTCCATTCAATAATCTGTTGTTAGTAATCATTGTAGACCAAAAACAACGATTCATTACATCTTTCAATACCCTTTTTGCCTTCTCAAAATGACCCAATTTGCAATATCGACACATCACAACAGTCCAAGTACTAATATCAGGGTAAAATCTTTTTTTTGCAAGAATTCTCAGTATCAATACTACGAAGGGTGTCATACATATCATCCACATTCACAACACAACATCTACTCTTATAAGGGTTGTAATCAAGAGTGGTATTCACCAAGTCCAGAGCAAGGTGCCAGTCAGATCTAGTTCATTTTGTTTCTGCACAATCCCGGATGGTGCTTGCAGAAGCTAATGGTGGGTTATCCTCCTTTCGGCCTACAATAACAAAGGCGACCGGGATGTTCCGGTCTTTCCTCCTCCGAAGCTTTAGTCAGTATCTTGGTGAATATATTTTATGAGGGTAGTTCATGGTACCTGACTAGCTAGTGGCTGGGCCATATTTATGGCCCAGAGTGGGTTCTCTACTTGAAAACCGATGTGGGACAATTGCCTCTGCTGCTACTTCAAATGCCCAGCTCCCTTATGCCTTTTGGAACCGCTCCCGGCCCAATGCCGCCAACGAGGTCGGGCCCGGCCCATACAAACAGACGGGACGGGAACCCCATGGTGGGCTCGGCTGTCTTGACCGTGGGGTGCTGGTGCTTGCTAGTTTACGAGCTTAGGAGGTTGTTTTATGCATAACCGACTACAAGTCCCCCCAAGTTCCCGTTCAAGACACATCTTGAGTAGGGACTTGCTAAAATAAGCTCGTAGACCAGTATATAATTTCGGATGGGTCCCGCCCATAGTCCCCCCAAGTCCGGACTCATGACGTGAGTTGAATGGGTGTTGCGAATTCCGGGTCTACTTTTCTTGTTTTCTTCGCTCAAGACTGACATTTACCGGGCGAGTTGTGGAGTTTGCCCAGCGCAAAGACTGAAATTGTCACGCGAGTTGTGGAGTTTGCCCAGCGCACAAGGACTATAATTGTCACGCTAGCTGAGAAGTTCGCTCCACGCACAAGGACTATAATTGTCACGCGAGCTGTGGAATTCGCTCCGCGCACAAGGACTATAATTGTCGTGCGAGCTGAGAAGTTCGCTCCGCGGACAAGGACGATCTCGGTGACATACGCGAGATGGGTCTTGTACCTGGGTGTTACATCATGTGTTACTACTCGAGTGATGGGGTATTAACGTCATCCGTGGTTTATCAAGCCACTTGCTCCGTTTTTAAAGGGATGATATAAAATTCGTCTTTCGGTTGATTACTTATGCCTATTGGTGGAACTCAGCCAAGGTGTTTTTTTTTTTTACCTCATACGATCTCGGTGGCTCTCACCCGAGATGGATCTTACACTTGGTCTTATGATCTCTGTGACATTCACCCGAGATGGGTCTTGCACTTGTGATCTCGGTGACTCTCACCCGAGATGGGTCTTACTCTTGGTCTTATGGTCTCGGTGACTTTCAGCCGAGATGGGTCTTGCACTAATGATCTCGGTGACTCTCACCCGAGATGCGTCTTACTCTTGGTCTTATGGTCTCGGTGACTTTCACCCGAGATGGGTCTTGCACTAATGATCTCGGTGCATTAAATGCATGTTCGCCAGATGTCGCGATATTCCTGGGGATAACTGTCAAGCATTTAATGCACGTCGCTTCACTCTTTCCTTCTTCAAGAAGCTGCGGCGGTTGAAGCCACGTGGCACCATCCTGCGGTTGGATCGGTTGGCTAGGGGTGCCTCGTTTTCGTTTACTGGTTTTTAATGTGCATGCTCGTGGATCGAGACGACTTCTCGCTGTCACTGAGTATAAATTATTCCCCCCTTTTTCTTTTACGCTTCACTCTCAACTCTCTCTCGGGTCGCTTTCTGTGTTCTCTCTACTTCATTGTCTCTGCTGCTGTCTGCGTCTGTGTTTCTCTCCGTCTCGCTGCTTCTCTGTCTATGTGTTTCGCTGCTGCAGATCCCGACGATTGCGAGGTGTTACCGGACGTCTGAGTTTCCGGCGTTGCTTCTACGTCGAAAATCTAGTAAGATTTTCTTCATTTTGCTGGGCTTTATGCTTGTTTCTGTTTTTTTTTTTTTTTTTGCCTTTGATGGTGCTCTGCGTTTGCGTTGCTTGTGTGTTTTTGGGTAGAACTGGGAATGTTAGCGTTCTATGGATTTCTGGGTGGAACCTGTGTTAACTTTGAATTAATGCGTACTCCTGGCGGCGCGTACTGATAGATCTAGGGTGGATGGACTCCTGAAGTTCGACCGATCTAAGCGGAGCGAGTACATCCTCTCGGCAGATAGTGGACAACAACGAGAGGATGGAAGAGTACCTTAGTCGATCAACCCGCCCGGGGGAATCATCTTCAACCAAGCCTGCCGAGTTACACAAAGGTGTACCCACCAGAGATGTCGATTGGGTCTCGGGGGTTTTCCATGACGTCCCGATGACCAACGTCGCAAGCTCGGTAAGGTGATATATCTTGGAGGATGGCACCGTGTGCGACGAGCCCAGGGGTAGCATGTCTCCGGCCGAGATAGAACAATTCCGCGAAGACTGGGGGATCCCGCCCACGGTTACCCTGCGCGGCTTGTATGAGGGCGAGCTGGCGTGCTGCCCGAGAGACGGTTTCGTGGCGGTGCACGAGCACATGTTTAGGAACGGTTTCTCCCTCCCGCTTCCTCAGTGCGTGCAGTACCTTCTGAGCATGCTTCAACTTGCTCCCGGGAAGATTCTCCCAAACCAATGGCGCCAGTTGTTGTCTCTATGTTGTCTATACTACTTGTCCGAGATGGGTTGGCCGACCATTAACGAATTCAGCGCCATGTACCGCCTCTTGTACTCGAAGAAGCGGAACTGCCGAGGGTGTGTTTCGTTTGCTGCCCGGGATTACTTGCCTCCCGTCACTGATCTCCCGACGTCCATAAATAACCATTGGCGTGCTAAGATCGTGCTTGCCGGCGGTTGATGGCAAAGAAATTGTCCGATGTACGTTGTGCCCAACCGGTTTAGATATATTCTGGAGCAGTCTTTCTCGCTGTCAAAGATTGAGAAGCGACATATCGGGCGGATATATGCGGCCAGGCCCTCGGCTGAGGATTGAAGCTCGTACAACCTGACCCGGTGGGCTGTCCTGGTTCACTGTGAACTCGGCCGTATGCCTGGTGGGGTTCTAAATTAGCGTTGCTTGTTTTCTGTTCTCGCTTTTCATTGGCCTTTTATTCTTGGTACCCGTGATCTTGACTGTTGGTTTTATTTTCAGCTAGAATACCCAGGCGAAAACACCGTGAGACACACCTGAGCAATATGGAGTCTGACATGGATTTGCTGAGCAAACTCTTGGAGGTCGGGAAAAAGGCCTCCTGCACTGTGGTGGATCTTGCAGACGAAACTGCCCGTGTCTCGGATGAAGCTGTGCTTCTAGAGATACCCGACGAAGGATATGGGAAACCACCTTCAGACAAAGAAGGGCCCGCGAAGACCGGTGATGTGGTCAACGTCCATTTGGGCGAGAAGAGGAAGAAACCGTCATCCAAGAAATCGAAGTCCCAGCGGGATGAAGGCGTGACTTTGACAGGATTGAGTATCTCTCGTGCCTCGCCACCTCGGAAGAAGCATAAGGGTGCCAGTTCCTTGGCTAGGAACCCAATTTCAATGAGCGCTCTCGCTCCAACACTTCCTCAAATTCGGAAGACCCCCATCCGGCAGATCCTAGACGAGTATGGGTACGCGGACGAAAAATTTGTCTGTGCCATGATGGGTGACCTGCAAGGTATTGAGTTGGACCGGATCAAGGTCAGGTCCAGCACTCCTCAAGAGAACCGACAGTATGCCCAGGAGACAATGATGAGGGTAATCTTCTCTCGAGTATTGTTGATGTTCTATTACTGTTCGGGATGTTGAACTAACTTTATTTGCTTGCAGGCTCTCTTTGCTGTCTATGCCATTGACGCCAGCGAGGATTCCAACGAGATGAAAGAACGTCTGGCCAGTCTGAAAGGCCAGATAAGCTATCTCGGGGCGGAGAGGAAGAAAATAGAGAAGGACTTGGAGGCCGAGAGGAAGAAGAAACGCTCGTTAGCCGACAAGCTGTCCAAACTTAGCCTCCACACTAAAGAGCTGGAGGGAAAAGCTGAAAGGGTGATCGCGTTGGAGTGCGACATAGACGCGCTTCAGCGGAAGAACGCGAAGCTGTTGTCTAGGCTGAAGGAGAGGGACGACCAGATAGCGGATCTGCAAAGCCAGATCCCCACTCAAGGTGAGCTTGTCGTTGCCCGGTTCAAAGAGTCGGAGGAGCTGAAGGCTATGCTCAAAGCCGCCCGAGAGAGTGGCATTACCGAGAAATTCGGTGTCTGGAGCAGCCTTGGGTACCTGGACAAGGCCAAGATGACAGCCGACTTGCTCGCTGCCCAAGAGGCCTAAGAGAGGGAGGCCAACTCTAGTGCCACGGCCGAGAAAGAACCTGAGACAGGTGAGCTGTCCGGGAGAGTTGCTGAAGAAGGAATTGGCGGAGAGGATGACTTGGCTAAATCGTCCGGGGATGACGGAGAGGATTTTGGTCGCCCTTGCTTTTGTAAAACAATGGCCTCGTGCCGCATCCCGGTGATCACACATCCCGGTTGTTTTTGTAAATACCCATTGGTGGTATACCCCCGGCATCCCGGGTTTTGATTTATTATGCCTTGGCTAAACTTATTGCTTGCGTCGCCGTGTTATATACAATTTATATTATGCATGTCCCGCCTCGAGGATGATTACTTATCTCATTAGACGTTACTCAGGATTGTATTGACTTATGCCTCCCGGTGGATTACCTATCATTAGAGTTTGAATTGGACTTTCCACTCTTATATTCATTCAAAACGAATGGAGGCATCCTTCGGGACTGGGTGTTTCTTTTCTTCTCCCAAGGACAGTAACACTTGCAACTGTACTTATTACAAAAATGGAATGGACCTTGGTCCTTCATACGGGGTAGAGTTTGAGGTGCTACGTGTTCCAGGGCCGCCCAGTGACTACCCCATCCTGGTCCCAGAGAAAGAAAGTTGATGGGCCGACCTCTTCAATGATCTTGTACGGTCCCTCCCAGGTTGGGTCCAGGGCCGCCGTCTTTGTCATGATTGTCTTCATTACCCAGTCCCCCAGTCCCAATGTCCGGGTTCTGACCTTCCTATTGTAATGGCGTGCCACTCACTTGCTTATAGACCTGGTTGTGCAAGTCTGTTCTCTCCCTTCTTTCCTCGATGAGATCGATATTTAACCGGAGACCCTCCTCGTTGGTGGCGGCATCAAAGTTCTCCACCCTTCCCGATGGTTTCAATGTCTCGATTGGCAAAACAGCCTCCGTGCAAAAAGCCATACTAAAAGGTGTTTCTCCCGTTGCTTCAGTTGCCGTGGTCCTGATTGCCCATAACACCTCCGGCAGCTTCTGCGCCCACAGACCCTTTGCGTCGTCCAACTTCTTCTTCAGTAGTTTTTTAATGATTTTGTTAACTGCCTCCACCTGACCGTTGGTCTGAGGGTGCGCCACCAAGGTGAAGACCATCTTACTGCCCATGTCCTTTGCTAACTCGATGAGATGGTTATTGTTGAATTGTGTGCCATTGTCCGTGACAATTGTCTTCGGGACCCCGAATCGGCAATATATGTTTTTCATCAGGAAATTCTTCACACACTCGGTGCTTATCTTTCCCAAGGGCTCTGCCTCCACCCACTTGGTGTAGTAGTCAACGGCCACTATCACGTATTTGAACTGTCCGGGTGCCGTTGGCAGAATCCCGATGAGATCAAGGCCCCACTGTGTGAAAGGCCAGGGTGACAACAATATGGATAGAGCGATAGGAGGGGAGTGTATCCCGTTGGCATGCAAATGGCATTTTCGGCATCTCGCCAACATCTTATCTGCCATGGCACCCATGTTGGGCCAGAAGAACCCTGTGCGTAATGCCTTGTGTGCTAACGACCGGGATCCGGAATGATTCCCGCACACCCCTTCATGTATTTCTCCCATGATCGCTTCTCCTTCCTCGTCAGTCACGCACTTGAGGTTTGGGAAACTGTAACCTCTTCGGTACAGCTTCCCGTTCATGAGCGTGTACCTCACACATCTTGATTGGAGTTTTCGTGCTTCACGCCTACCCTCCGGGCGTACCCCTTCCTTCATGAATTCGATTATGGGGTCCATCCATGTAGGCTCTCCGGGTCCCGCCTCGACCATGAATATCTCCGAGATTGTCTTACTGATACTTGGTTTTCCAAGAACCTCAATCCTTGCCTTCTTCTTTCCTTTACCTGGCCCTCCAGTGGCTAGGCGAGCAAGGGCATCCGCATGACGATTTTCCTTCCGGGGGATGTGGGAGAGAGTGGTCGACATGAACTGTTGTATGAATGCTTTTGAAAGCGCTTGGTAGGAGCTCAGCTGAGGATCCTTTGCTTCAAAGCTACCATTGACCTGATTCACAACCAGCTGTGAATCACTGAACACTGCCACTTTATCCACGCCAATGTCTCGGGCGAGTTGCAGTCCACCAATCAAGGCTTCGTACTCTGCTGCGTTGTTAGATGCCTGGAATTGAAATTCCAGTGTGTACTCATGCTTGAACCCATCTGGGGTCTCCAATATTATTCTCGCCCTGCTTTTACTTCTTGTCACTGAGCCGTCGACAAAGAGTTTCCAGAGTGGTGCCGATGACTCCTCAGCTTGTACCTTTGCGTACGGCTTGGAATCTGTTTCCTCCCGACCGGGTTCGGATGACTCCCCCACCACTTTCATAGGCCTGAAATCTGCCGGCTCCCCCATTACTGCCATGGGCGTGAGCTCGGATATAAAATAGGTCGTTGCTTGACCCTTTATAGCTATTCTCGACCGGTAATGGATATCGAACTCTCCTAATTCAATGGCCCATTTAACCAGCCTCCCACTGATTTCCGGCTTTTGCATGATCTGCCTCAGGGGGTGGTTGGTATAAAGGTATATCGAGTGGGCCTGGAAATAATGCCTGAGCCTTCTGGCAGTTACTATAAGGGCCAAAGCAAGCTTCTCGATGTCTAGGTACCTGCTCTCGGCCAGTGTGAATCCTTTACAGGCGTAAAATACTGCATGCTTGACGTCGGACTCTTTTCTGATGAGCACCGAGCTGACTGCCGACTGCGATGCGGCGAGGTACAAGTAAAGCATCTCACCCGAGATTGGCTTTGACAAAACAGGTGCGGACGTGAGGTACGCCTTTATCTGCTTGAAAGCCTCTTCCTGTTCGGACCCCCACACTATCTCCTTACATCTCTGGTCTCGTAACAGCCGGAAGAAAGGGGCACACTTATCCGTGAGCCGTGACACAAACCTAGTCAGTGCGACGACCTTCCCGGCCAACGACTGCACCTGGTTCCTTAGTGTGGGTCTTTCCATATCTAAGATGGCCCTAATTTTCTCTGGGTTGGCTTTGATTCCTCGCCGGCTGTTTATATGACCCAAAAATTTTCCTTTAACGACCCCGAAGATGCATTTTTGAGGGTTCAACCTCATCCCGAACCTCATTATGACTTCGAAGACCTTCTCAAGATGCCCTACATGCTCCTCGGCCTTTAGACTTTTGACCAGCATGTCATCGATATATACTTCCATTATGTTCCCGAGGTACTCGGCGAACATGACATTCATCAGCCGTTGGTAAGTTGCTCCTGCATTCTTCAGCCCGAAAGCCATTACCTTGTAGCAATACAAGCCCCTGTCGGTCGTGAAAGTTGTGTGTTCCTCATCCCTTGGATACATCCGGATCTGATTATAGCCGGCGTAGGCGTCCATGAAGCTCATGAGGTCAAACCCGGACATGGAGTCCACTAGCTGATCGATGCGTGGGAGCGGGAAGCTATCCTTTGGGCATGCCATGTTGAGATTCGAGTAGTCCACGCACATCCTCCATTGCCAAGTTGACTTCTTTGGAACCATGACCACGTTGGCCAGCCACTGGGGGTATCTGACCTCCCTTATGAACCCGATGTCTATTAGCTTTTGCACTTCCCCCTTCATTGCTTCATATTTTTCTGGCTTAAACGTCCTCCGCTTTTGCCGCACGGGAGGGAATCCGTCCTGGATTCCTAGCCAGTGTGTTACGATGCCGCTTGCTATCCCGGGCATGTCTCTGTAAGTCCAGGCGAACGCCCCGCTGTTTCTCTTTAAGAAGTCGATCAAGACCACTCGCACCCCGGGTGACTGCCCCGTTCCGATGGTCAACTTGCGATTCGGGAACTCCTCTAAGATTGATACCGCTTTTGTTTCGTCTACTGATCCCGGACGTCCCTCATCCGAGTCGGCATCATCTCTGGGATCCATGTAAGGGTCTGAGGGTGATGCCGTGGGCTGGCTGCCCGACAGGACCTCTGACCTTCTCCTCCCGTTGTCTACTGCACAACAGCTCATTGCCGCCCCTTGTCGCCCCGGATCGTAATGATTCTTGTTGGGGTCGGGAGCTTCATCATCAACATATGGCCAGCAACAAATGACTTCAACTTCCACAAGGCTGATCTTCCCAAGATCCCGTTGTAAGACGATTCACAATCAACAACGATAAACTTGATTGTTGCTTGGGCGACCCCTTCCTGTCTTTCCAAGCTTACTCCAAAGCTGTCTGAACCGAGAGGTTGAACAACATCTCCCGAGAAGCTAATCAGCGGCTCATGGACTTGGATCAACTTATTGCTTCCTCGATGAAGTCCTTTCCAGGCACTCCTGGACAATACGTTGACTGAGGCTCCCGTATCAATGAGGATCTTCTTCGTGATATAGTGATCGAGCTGTAACGTTATCAGGAACGGATCCTCGTGCTGCCTGATTCCTTCCTCTTCCTCTTTCAGGAAGGTTACGGACTTCCAACCGGTGGTTACCCGCTGATTGTTACTACCAAAGGCATAGACTTCCTTGCCATCTCGTTGTCCCGTACATTGCTTTTTTGTCTTGTTGCTCCTGTGATTTATACGGGACCCGCCAAGGGTGGTGTTGATTGTCCCATATACCTCGATTGCCCCCGCGTTCCTCGGCCCGGGCACATACTACTGCAGCTTCCCTTCTTTTACCCGGCGCTCTACCACTCTTTTCAACTCTATACAGCTGTTAATGTTATGGCTCGCCTCACCGTGGTATCCACAAAATTTTCCGGTGTCTTCCTTGGTGAGCCTAGAGGGTGGAAACTTCCGGGCCGGGGGAGGCGGAATGGTAGTCTTATTCTCGTTCCATATCGCCTCGTAAGTGGCGTTGAGCGCCGAGAAATGTTCCTTGCCTGCCGACACCGTTCTCGCATACCCGGTATCTTGGTAGGATCCTTTTGCTTTCCCTTGCGCGCTAGGCTGCTTCCCTGCTTTCCCCTAGTTTCTTTCCTTGTGCCTCTTTCCAGCTGGGCCCGTGTAAGGTTCCCGCTCTCCCTTCCATGCTCTAACCTCTTGGATCACTTGCACCGGGGACCCGCCGTCTCTCCCTTCGTCTTTCCTTTTCCCGGTCGAGGTTCCCCCATAAGTATCATGGTCTGCTTGTGCATGCCGGATCGCCATGTCCATAAGCTCGTCGTAGCCTTGTGGATTTTCGATTTTTACCGCATATAAAAACTTCCCGGGCAACAATCCTTGAATGAACGCCTCCTCCACAACCTTCTTGTCAAAGCTCCGGACCCTGGCTATGGCTCCTTGCCATCGGTTCACGAAAGCTTTCAAGCCTTCTCCCCTATCTTGCTTTACTTTGAACAGTTGGGCGGTGTTTTGCCCGTCCGTCCGTAAAATGAATCTATTGACGAACTTGTCTGCCAGGTCCCGGAAGCAGTCGACCGAGTTCGACGGGAGTTCGTAGAACCAGCTTAGCGCTTCCCCTGCGAGACTTGAAACTATCGAGGAAGAGGTGGGGGTCACGATTCCTATTGTAGCTAAGTTTCAGTGGCTTGGCTGTGTTTGGTCGGACGGATCGGGTGACCGCTCTTGTGAATGGTCCCTCTCTTTCCTCGAAACTCGCACGGGTCGGGTTACGCATTCCCCTTCTCTCGGTGTCCGAGATTCGGTCTGCCAAACTCGCCACACTATCCCTGATTGCTCTTAAGGTTTCTTCCAATTCTCCCTGCCTTCCAGTTTGGACTTCTGGGATTGGCTCGGGCAAGGGCGGCGGTCCCTCGTTCCGCATCTCCTCTGGGAACAGGTTCGTCCCTATGTGCACGGTCCTACGGTTCTTTCCCACCGGGGTGCCCGTCTGCCGGGACGTGGCTGCCCGATCCAACTCACCCGCCCTATCCAATGCCTCCCAGTGCTCAACCCCTCTGGCTAGCGCTCTCATGAGCGTGGCATTATCCCGTTCCAACATGCGCTCCCTCTCGGAGGCCTCTCCCCGATCCCTAGCACTTTGCTGCTCTAGACGGGTGATTTGGGTCCTCATGTCTTCCACCTCCTGGGGATTGAGATCCCGCCGCACATACTCTGGTGTTCCATCCCGCAGGTCTCTCCTCGTAATTCCTGAACTCCCCTCTCCTGACTCCGGGGTCCGTCCGTATGTCACCTCCCTTCGCCCTTCATGTCCCGCCTCCTGGTCTTGCTGCTCGGTTAACTCAGCCATCGAGTCACGCTGGCACTTTTAGTAATGGTTCCCGCAGACAGCGCCAAATGTTTCTGCACAATCCTGGATGGTGCTTGCAGAAGCTAATGGTGGGTTATCCTCCTCTCAGCCTGCAATAACAAAGGCGACCGGGATGTTCAGGTCTTTCCTCCTCCGAAGCTTTAGTCAGTATCTTGGTGAATATATTTTATGAGGGTAATTCATGGTACCTGGCTAGCTGGTGGCTAGGCCATATTTATGGCCCAGAGTGGGTTCTCTACTTGAAAACCAATGTGGGACAATTGCCTCTGCTGCTACTTCAAATGCCCAGCTCCCTTATACCTTCTGGAACCGCTCCCGGCCCAATGCCGCCAACGAGGTCGGGCCCGGCCCATACAAATGGACGGGACGGGAACCCCATGGTGGGTTCGGCTGTCTTGACCGTGGGGTGCTGGTGCTTGCTGGTTTACGAGCTTAGGAGGTTGTTTTATGCACAACCGACTACACCTTCATTTTGAGAAACTAAGGAGGGCTCATAACCAATATGTCTGTTATCATCACAATCTTGTGAGGAATTTGGAGGCTGTGCTTGTTTTGGTTGTAAATAGGTACCTGCACCATTAAAATTGCTACCTCCTCCCAAACTATTCAGCGAAGTGTTATTCATATCACTATATACTAAAGCACTAGTAGTGATAGCAAATGTTGTAACACCATTAGATTCAGTACCAACCTCACTAGCAAAACCCAAATTCACATCAGTATGATTCAAATTTAAGTTTGTTCTAGGAGAGGTTCTCAAAACGTTACCCTTAACAGATGCCACAGTGGGTGATGATGTACCAACAGGTGTGTGCACTGCAATGGTAGTTGTAACAAGCTCGGGGATTATCAACTTGGCTTGGCGGTGACAGTAGTGTCCCACTCCCCTTGAGCTTGACCATAGTCTCTGGTTGTTCCATATATGAGCTATGGAGTCTTAGACCGGTCTTCACATCTTGTGTGATTGCACCGAGCAGGCGCTGAAATTTGGGCTTGCGCGTTAAGAGATGATTGCGCTTCTGGGAGTTGCCGGTCTCGCAAGGCAGGACAGTTCCTAGCCTAAATGGGCTGGGCTTCTTCACTCCTCCAGTGGCCGCAGTCGACTCGAGAGCGACTTGCTTGCAACGAGCCCTCCACATATGAGAGTGAACCACCAAAGGTTCATGTGAACTATTTGGGGAAATTGGAGGATGAATCCGGAGATTTGGGTTAGGATGAGGTGTGCTGTAAGAAGGGATTGATGAGATTTGAGGAGTGGTGGTGAGTGGTTGTGGAGCAATAGGATGAGTGGGTTGCAAGTGTGGGGAAGGGTAGTATTGTGCCTGAGTTTGAGAAGCACAAGGGAATTGGAGAGGAAGCAAGTGCCCATTAATTAGGGTTGCAGAAGGTTTGTGTTGCGGTGGGGGGTAAGAGTGTGGTTGTGTGAAATGGTGCAGCGGTGGTGCATAATAGTTGTGCTGCGGTGCTGGGTAAGGGTTTGGTTGATTGAAATGGTGTGGTGGTGGGTAAGAGTTCGGGTGTGTGAAGTTGGTCACTGAATGATAAGAGGCTCCGACGGGAGAGTGATTGTAGCAATTGCCAGCAATCCCACCGCCGTATCCCGCCGGAATCAAGCCCAGATGTGGGCTCTGATACCAATTGTTAGGGTATTATCCCTAACCAGAGAGAAAAGCAAAGAAATGCATAAATGAAAGAAATTAAAATGCAGATATTTTCATTGATACTGAGCAAAAGCTTTCAAAGCAGTACATATAAACCTATTTGGCTGGTCACGTGTACGGCACATGACTAACTGAGTAAAATATCATAACAGGATGCGCCGTTCGATCTTCCCAAAATCGACAAAGGTGACATATAGATCTACGACGGCAACAAACAAATTGTCAACGACAAACATATGGTGATTAATGAAGGTAATCTATATATTTTTTCTACTTTTGAAGAAAACTACAATCTTTTGATGTGATCATTAAATCCAGATTCCTTATTGCTCATGCTTTCACTTTTGCTATGTCAGGGGAATCATAAAGATCATCACGAAAACGAAAACGAAATGCTTCTAGTTGCACCGGTCACCGACGCCCTGCCAAAACTAGGAAATCCCCTTTACGGGAGGGATATGGTTATGTTCCTTTCGCATCTTATGTCGATGAAAATGATGTTTACCAGCCAGTATTTACGCATCGAGTTGCTTACATGAGATGTCGTCGTTGTGGTGTCAACGGTGACCACTAGGAGCCATTTTGCCTGAATCCAATCAATGACCCGCCAGAAACAGAAGAAGAAGCTGCCAAAAATAAGATCTCGTGGAAGTATCTATTGAGGAATTTTAAACTAAAAGAATAACTTGAAAAACATAAGACTCAAGGTATGCATGCAACTGATCTTTTGCATTCTGGTTTTTTGGATAGTCACACTCACAGTTTTTCATAAACTGATAACTTACTGATAGATGTATAGTGCGTCAGATCTTGTTTAATTAGTATATAGATACAGTAATATATGGATCAATATATAGTTATATACGATCTTTCTGTATTAAGAGTAGTTCTATTGTTGGGATCATAGAGGTTGTCATTGTATCCATCTAGATCTAGCTTCCTTATAAGTTATATTATGTTCCATTACTGCTCATTTGCTTTTGTCATCTCATCATTAACTTTTTCTTAATTTAACAGAACTGGATATCGATTGCCTGGTCCTCCTTAATCTGGCCTTGGAGCTAGCTATGCGAGCTAGCTATTAGTGCTTCAAGTTTTCTGGCAGCTTTCTTTGTTTCTTTGTTGTTTGTTTGTTCTCTTTCGGTTCTCTTTGTTTTGCTTTCAGTTGTAAGTTGCCTTCCAGCTTTGTTTTAACGCATTGGTCTCTATTGACAAAAAAAAAAAAAAGTCTCGAAGAGCTATTTTCCGCCTTGCATATGGATAAGAATGGTCATTGTCTGAGATGTTCTGATCGTGTTGCTTACATGTCTCGTCTTTGTTATGGTATAAACGGTGACCGATAGAGTTTGTTTTGCCAGAATCCGAACAATGATCCCTTAGAAAAAGAAGAAGCTGCTGGGACTAACCTTTTTTTTTTTTTTTTTTTTTTTTGAAATCGGGCCAAGAACACCCGTTAGGTCAGAGTGGTGGAGCTCCTTCCTATAAATTCATTATTCAAAAGAGAAGAGTACAAAGAGGGGGACGAAGAGCCTTGACCTCGGAAAGAAAAACAGTCATCTTCAACTAGAACATCCTGTATGATATCAGGAGTGTCCTCCACCCAAAACTCATCCAACACGGATGTACTAGCGAGGTGAGCGAGTCTATGCGCTACACCATTCGCTTCTCTATAGACATGTCTAAGACTAATGAAATTAATTGCAGTCATATAACGTTTACAATCTGCAAGAATTGCACCAACCTCAGACAAGTCGTTTACATCACTAGAAAGAGCCTGTAGAATTATTGCACAGTCACCTTCAAACTCAACCTCCTCAATTTGCTGCTGTATGGCGACTAACATTCCTGCCCGTATAGCCTCAGCCTCTGCCTGCAACGCAGAGTGCACATATGGTAAATGCTTCGCTAAGGCTGCCTTGCACTGGCCTCTCTCATTTCGAACTACTACGCCGACACCACCAACGTTCCTCTTGCCACAAAATGCCCCATCGACATTGACCTTCAGCCTCCCACTAGGTGGACATTTCCACTTTGTTTTTGGTCTATTTGCTTTGTTTCCAGTAGCTGGATGGACACTTTGATAATCAACTAGCAACTTGAAAGCCCAAGTAGCCATATTAAAGGGGTCACACACCCCACCATTCCACACTATATTGTTCCTTTCACACCAAATAGCCCACAGAGATACTAACAACTCTATGCGCTTTTTGTCCAAACCATCTACCACATTAGCAAACCGATCAAACACCGATGCCCTCGGAATGTTGCTGCACCGTAGATGTGTAGGACTATGCTCCCAGAAAGTAGACACTACCTTACAATCTCTGAAAAGGTGTAACGCCGTCTCCACCTCAGAGTCACAGAGCACACACTTTTTACTTGGGAGTTGAATTCTCTTCGAGAGAGCCTCCCTCCCTAGTGGGAATGATACCCTTGCAAAGTCTCCACACAAATGATCTAGTTTTAGGCGGCACCTTTGCATGCCAAATATGATTCCAATACTTCCCTCTAGTGCTCACAATACCACTGGACGAAGAAGCTTCTCTAGTATATTGGTCCCTCTCCCTAGCCACCTTGTACCCACTTTTCACCTTATATACTCCCTGATTATCAAAGTGCCACATTAACACATCTTGAACATCACCTCGAGGCAATGGAATACCTGCAATTGACCTAACCTCCTCTTCTGTAAAGAGTTCATTTAACATAGGCAGTAACCATTCTTTACTTTCCTGATCAATAATATCCCCAACAGTCCATGTTTCAGTACCCGACATCGGCTGAGAGAAAGGCCGAAAGTAATGCGGCACTGGAACCCAGGGACCATTCCATATAGAAATATTTTTGCCATCCCCTATTCTCCCTATTCTATACCGCAGTCCCCTCTTGAGGACATCTCGACCCACCAAAATACTCCTCCACGCATATGAGGGGTCGTTCCCAACCGAGCCTCCATAAAAGATGATTATGAGAAGTAACGTGCTTTCAACAACTTTGCTACCAGAGACTCAGGACGTTGAATTAGGGTTTAGGGTTAAACCAATAGAGCCTGGTTAAAATATATCATGTTCCGAAAACCCATTACGCCTTGATCATTCTTTGGTTTGCAAAGCCGGTCCCAAGCTAACCAATGAATCTTCTTTGCCTCCCCTCTATCGCCCCACCAAAACTTCGCAAGAGACTGATGCATTGCAATACTAAGGTGTTTTGGCAATTCAAAAACACTCATGACATAATTGGGTATAGACTGGAGCACAGCTTTAATAAGGACCTCCTTGCCAGCAACACTAAAAGTTTTCTCCCTCCACCCTTGAACTCTTTTATCGATCTTTTCTTTAAGAAACAAGAAACCCTCTGCTTTAGAATAACTGATCTTCGTCGGGAGGCCCAAGTACTTATCATGTTTTTCAACCCTGCATACCCCAAGCTGATCAGCGAGTTCACACTGAACCTCCAACGCCACATTTTTGCTGAAAGAGACGCAACTCTTCTGAAAGTTGATTTGTTGGCCAGAAACAACAGAATAATTCAACAAAACATCCTTGAGAACCCTGCATTCATCAGTATCCGCCTTTATAGACACAAAAGAATCATCGGCGAAAAAAAGAAGGCTGATTGCTGGTGCTCCTCCACAAATCTGCACTCCATGCAATCTGTGTTGACTAACCGCTTGATCAATCAATCTAGATAGTGCCTCCGCACATATGAGGAAGAGGTACGGGGAAATTGAGTCCCCTTGCCTCAGTCCTCTAGACGGTCTGAGCACCCCTCTAGGTTCCCCATTGAGGTTAAAAGAATAGGTTACCAACTCTACCCAGTTCATGATCCAACCCACCCAAATTTCGTCAAAACCAAAACTCCGTAAAGCTGCTTCTAAAATCCTTCATTCTACCCGGTTGTAAGCTTTGTTCATATCCAGTTTAAGAGCACAAAATCCCTCTCCATTTCTCAACCTCTTCAGGTAGTGTGACACTTCAAAAGCAATAGTGGAATTATCCGAGATAAGCCTTCCCGGGATGAAGGCACTTTGGGTTTTTGAAATGAGGCTCTCCAACAACGGTTTTAATCTATTGGCTAATACCTTCGACCCAATCTTATAAAGCACATTGCACAGACTAATCGGTCGCAGGTGGCTTACCAACTCTGGAGTTTTGATTTTCGGGATAAGGGTGACATGAGTGTTATTAATTTTCTGAACCTCAGCTCGTGATCGCAGAAAAGCCCTAACTGCTTCCACCACATCTCCTCCCACTATATGCCAGAAACGCTGGTAAAAACATGGAGCTAACCCATCCGGACCAGGAGCTTTTGAAGGGTTCATCTGTTTTAATGCTCTCAAAACTTCATCACCACTAATCTCTTGTATCAAACTCTCTTTCATCTCCTCTGTCACCATCCTTGGCAATAGGTCAGTAACCTCCTCCAAATTGCGAGGATTTGAAGATTGGAAAAGCTCACTAAAATATGAGAGAATGATCTGCTCCATCTCTTCATCGTCTGACCTCCAAACCCCATTAGAGTCCTTGAGCCCTTTTAATGTATTTTTCCTCTTTCGATTAGTCGCAGCCTGGTGGAAAAATTTCGTGTTCATATCCCCTTCTGAGAGCCACAGAACCTTCGACCTCTGTCTCCAAAAAACCTGTTCTCTTTGTAATAGCTCTTGCAATTTGGATTCTAACACAAGTCTATCTTGACTGATGCCAACCGAGGGAGTTCTGTCATAGAAAGAGCCCAGCTGCTTTCTCAACTCATCGATCTCCTTTTTTAAACTGCCAAATTTTGCCTGGCTCCACGTGAGCAAGGCCTCTCGAGTGTTTGAAATTTTGTTTGCTACTCGAGTACACGGGTCTGCAGCAGTTGCACTCTCCCACCGAGCTTCAACAACTAACTTAAGGATGTATATGTTGATGAATTTTAAACCAATTACAGTCGGTCCCAATTGTGTTCTCTGTTGAAATTGAAGTGGTGCACTATGTTATGCTTGTTATTGGACATTTGGACTTCCTCAATTATTACTCGTTTTATTGCTGGATATGCAACCACAGTTTCTCAAATTCTGCCTTCTACAACTGGGTTACTTGAAAAAAAAAAAAAACAACAACAACAAACTTGGTTGCTTTGTGAAATTGGGAATTATTGTTCATGTTGGGTTACATCACTTGTAAGCACGTGTGTGGTGTTTATTTGTTTAATCCCCCAATACATGAAAACAATTGAAAGAACATTATCAGAAATTCTCAAAACCTTCTCCTTTTTTTACTTGGGAAAATGCCCGTTTGCACAAAAAAATAAAAGTCAAACCTCATTCCAATGACAATAAAACTTTTGACCCCAATTAAATGAAATATTAAATTATTTGTGCTCAAATACATAAATTTTTATTAAATTCATAATAAAATAATATTGTTGAGACGCTTTTACCCTTGTGTCTTATACACATTTAGAAAGAGAAAATGGAAGAGAGAAAGAACTTTGCCGGAGCCTTGCCGGACTCCGGTCTCCGACCCACGGACTCCGATCACCAGTTGCCGGAATCCAGTTACCATAATATTACTGACCCCCAGTAAACTTGTTATCCATCTCACCAGAATATTACTAACCCTTAGTAAACTTGTTATCCACCCCCATAACATATTACTGACCCCTAGTAAACTTGTTATCCACCCCACCAGAATATTGCTGACCCCTAATAAACTTGTTATGCATCTCACCGGAATATTATTGACCCTAGTAAACTTGTGTGAGTGTTCTTTTTTATTTGGAAGTAACTAAGCCAAAGTTAACTCAAAGAATTAGATTATCGAATTAACCTTGTGCGTGTTTTAAGATCAGGGAGAGGCTTGTAGCATGAGCTGGCGTGGGAGCTGAAGGCACGCTGCGGTGGTGAAGATTGAACTGAGTTTTGAAGTTAGATTTCTGGGAAGGGACCTGGGTTTCAAAGACAGAGACTGCAAGATGCCTAGAGAGGGGGATTTTGGCTTGAAGGTTGGAAGGCGTGAAGGCTGGAGCGCTTTAGGGATTTTTCTGGGTTGGTTGCTTGATGCCTTCTGCAGCTTCCCAAACCTCCCTTTTATAGAACCAAATTGGAGGGTTTTGCGATGGGTCGCAATGTCTAATCCACTGTATAAAAGGATTGTTCTTCTCAAGTATATGATCTTGGCCTCAAAAGTTGGTAGAGAGAAGTTGACCTTGAGAGATGGAAGAGACGACTCACTGCAGGGAGGCTACAAAGACGGAAATCCTGAAACAGAACGGACTAAGTAACTTGAATCCCACAAGAATGAAAGAGCTGCCTTGGAACCAGTCACTGACCTTCTTCTTCCTCGGATTGGGGAGTGGATGGCAATTTTCTGCTGTACAAAGCTTGTCATCGTACTACTACGAGGAAGAGATGAAATGGCTGACTGTGTAGTCGGTAAAGAGGAAGGGAAAGAGGGTTTGGGCTTTTTCTAAAAGAGAAATAAAAAGGGTGTTGGGCTTCAAATTCAAATGTGTTTTGGGTTTAAAAGATGAGCAGTCCAATTCTCACGTTCATTACCGATTTGTCACCGACTTAAGTCGTTGGGCTTGAGTTTCGGGCCCAAGACCGAAACTTCTTAACAACATTAAACCGGCGGATGAGCGTTACGTGCCTCCGTAACCATCCACACCATACCCACTTCTACAAGCCCCAATAATGCGTGTATGTGGCTTGGGCCCACATGAATGCATGGGTATGTTCGCTTGGGTTAAATCAAGGATTTAACATAAGATTGCAAGAAATTATTGCGTGACGAAGTATTAATAGATCGCATGATTTTTTGGGTATCAACAACTTGTTATCTACCTTACCAGAATATCATTGACCCCTAGTAAACTTCATATCCATCCTAATAACATATTACTGACCCCCAGTAAACTTTCTATTCACCCCAATAACATATTATTGACCCCAGTAAACTTCTTCTCCACCCCCAATAACATATTACTGACCCCCAGTAAACTTCCTATCCACCCCAATAACATATTACTGACCCCCAGTATACTTTATTACCTCTTAAGAACTTGTTTGTGCTAGGTCCCCACGATAGAACTCGACCAAAATCTCTCCAGTAGATGGTCACTAGCACCGATGATGGTCGTCGCCGAAGAGAGAGAGAGAGAGAGAGAGGATCATCTAAAGGCGGAGGCGAGGTTTTGGTGCGTGGCGGAGATCGGAGACCGGAGGCAGCCGTGGTGCGTGGCGGAAGATCGGAGGCGGCCGTAGTGCGTGGAGGAGATCGGCATGGCGTTGGCTAGCTTCGGAGATCGGAGGCGTTAGCGTTGGCTAGATCAGAGGTAGCCGTGGTGCGTGGCGGAGCTCGGCTCACTGGCGTCATCGACTTCAGATCTGCGGCGTAGGGTTTAGGATCTGCGTCATCGACTTCGGATCTGCCAGCGAGGAGGAGGCCGAGGCAGTAGGCGGAGGCAAGGACGAGGTCGTCGGAGTTGGTGGAGGCGAGGTGAGGTCGCCGACGATGGATTTGTGAGTGAGAGAGAGAGAGAGAGAGAGAGAGAGAGAGAGAGAGAGATCTGATCGGTGAAAGGAGAAAGATTAGGTGGTTATTAATAGGGTTAAGGATATTTTAGTCTTTATCTTAAGATTTGTGTAATTTGGCACAGTAAACAGATTGTCATTAGAATAAGCAACAAGCCCCAATAATTAGTACACTCTTTGCATGATCTATACACATTTCACATTAGACTAAAGGGAATTTCACATTGGATTAAAGGGAAAAGAGGGATCAAGATGGAGGAATGTATACTATTGATGATGCTCTTACCATTTGTGATATCAATGTAAATATCCAACAACATGCCAGTTTTAAAGGTCATTGGGATGAAAAACTCGAAGACGCGAAATTTCTTCAAAATCTAACCTCTAAACAACAGTATTCGGTTTAAGTTAAAAAGATATGTATAAAGAAGAATTAAATTCAGTTTACCCCCCAAATGTTTGGTGCCAAAATCAGTTCAGTCCTGCAACTCTTTTTTAAATCAGTTTCCCCCTTCAACTTTCGCAAACACATCAGTCAGGTCCAATTTTTTAATTCCCCTCGAAATATGACGTCAACAAAGCTGTTGGAACTCATAAGGGGACTCATAATTCAGCTTTATCCCTCTTCAGAAGAGTAAAATAGCCAATTTGACAAAATATTATTAAAGAATATAAAAAAATGCATCCATTTGACAAAATGAATAAAAAACAATGAGAGTATTTTAGACATCTCGTTCAAAATGAGGGGATAAAACTGAATTATGGGTTATTTTGTCAGTTCCAATTGATATGTTTACAAAAGTTGAAGGAGCGAATTGATTTAAGAAAAAGTTGCAGGACTGAACTGATTTTGGCACCAAAGATTTAGGAGGTAAATTGAATTTAATTCTATAAAAAAACTGAATCAATCGAAATAATTAATGTATTCAAGTTTTTCTAGTCTCTTAAACCCTTAATTTTGTCTGTATGTTATCTTGGTTATACTTGTTACTGTGCACTTTTAATTATTTTTTTTTCTTTTGGTATGAACACTTTAATATTTGAGTGATTTTATTCACATATCCTTGATTTCTAGATACACACCTCTTGATTTTTTTTTTTTTGCACTTTTCCCTATATTCTTCCTATTATACCCTCATCTTTCTCCTTCCAAAAAAAAATACCCTCATCTCTTGCTCCTCTCTCTCTCTCTCTCTCTCTCTCTCTCTCTCTCTCTCTCTCTCTCTCTCTCTCTCTCTCTCTCTCTCTCTCTCTCTCTCTCTCTCTCGCCTTCACCTCTCTCTTTCTTCAATTCCTTCTCCTTTCTTATAAATAAAACATCATAACATGACTTGGTTTGTGATCTTATAAATTGAGCATGAAGAAATAGTGAGAATGCATTGTGCATTGTGAGCTCATCAAATTTATTAATAGTTGTGAAGATGATCATATGAAGAATCTACATTTGATCTAATTCAGGAGGAATTTTCAATCAAAGTATTCTGATATGTCGACAGAAATGAGATTTGCTAAGTTATTATTTATGCGGATGGATAAGAATAAACAACATGAAATTTGACGATTAGGTTTGCAGGTGTTGGTGAATGAAGAGGAAGGACAAAGCTGTTTTTTGTTCTACTGTTCTTTTGGAAGAAGATAGGGTATAGAAGGAATTTAAAATTTTACAAAAACATGTTGTCACGCCCCGACTCTTAAATTTTATCTTAATTACTAGCATTATGGTAATAAGAGTTTTACCATCTTCGTCATTAAGTGGATAATTTAATTGGTTCCCAGAGAGGTTGTGGGATACAATTATTTTGTAGGATTTATTCGAAAGAAGAAATTGTGACGACGGTAAAAATGGTAATTTTCTAGTAAAAGGTAATTTTTATTGGGGTATTATTTTGGGGTGTTGAAATTTTGGAATGGGTTTATATTTGGTGATGTTGGACCGGCTGGGCCGAGCCCAACTCATTTCCCTCTCTCTTCTCTCTCTTCCTCCCGATTCTCTCTCCTCGAGCATCTCCCTGCCGGAAACTTTCGGCCGCCCGTCCGCCACCGTCCGGCCGCCCCAGACCGCCGCGCCGGTCCCAAACGATCGGTCTCCGACCCAGCTTCCGTTCTAGACCGGTGGCAGCCTCCCTAGCACCGCCGTGAAGGAGAAATCAACCCCGAAAGGTTCGACTGCCGGAAGTGTTTTCTCGCCGGAACTCCCTCCTCCGGCCGCCATAGCCGGAGCCCCTTGGCTCAAAAGGAAGCCCTCCTCCCGTGCTCCAATCCCTCCAAAGGATTCGCTCCCTCTTGAGCTAGGTAAAGAAAATTCTAGGGCTTTTATTGTTGTTTTCGTTCGATTGACATGGTTAGGCTTAGAATTGGAGTTTGTGCTAGTTAGGAATGTTGTAGAGGAGGTTGAGAGGAAGGTACTGCCAAATTTTGGTGGGCATTAGAGGTCGCGGGAGCTGGCCGCCGCCGCTGAAAAATTGTTTTTAGTGGGGAATTTTATGAGGAGTTCACTACAAAAAAGAATTCAGTTAGCCACCGGAAATCGCCACGGCTCAGATTTGCCGTTGCCATTGGTTCAAGTTTCGCGACGGCGCTGCGACTGAAAAGCTTCCGTGGCTAAATTAAAACCATTTTGCGACGGCAACTCTGCGCCGTGGCAAAAAAAAATTATGTTTTGTGACGGCAACTTTGTGCCGTGGCAAAAAACTTGATGTTTGGCGACGGCAAATTTCCGCCGTGGCAAAAAATTTAAGTTCTATGACGGCGGAAAGAAGCCATGGCATACTTTATAATCAATGGCGACGACATGTTACCGCCGTCGCTAATTTTTCATATTTTTTTTTTTAAATGTCAACTCAAAAATAAGATTATGCTTCCATAAGGAAGCCCTATCACGGGGACAGAATGTCCCAAAATTTTTATATGGGTTGATACATCTCGTCCCCACGAGCGTGTGAGTGTTGACAAATCAAGAAAATAATTTGCGAGGAAGTAGATACAGGCATTTTTGTTTGATGGTTATTTAGTGTTTCGAGTTAACACGTCGATCGAGACCAAAACGATGACAAAAACATGTAATTTTTTTACCATAGTCATATTTCCTTATAATGATCAAGTCCAACGGTCGAATTTGTCAAATTATTTGTGCTCCACCTTGTTTGTTTTGAAATGTATGCTTTCTCATATAACCAATAAACATGTTATACAACACTAGTAGGCATACAATGATTTTGAGTGATACCAATAATAAAAATTAAAAATTTATTTATTTGACATCACCCATTTATTTAACACGTATTAATAATTGTTGTATAAAAAAAATAAACCGGACGTTTTTTGAAGCAAACGTTATGGATCTAAATTTCATATTAAATTTATGACGTTTTTAAATGTCGTTGTAGGTGCTGCTATTTAATGACGCTTTTTAGAGGTCATCATTCTTATGACTATTTACAGTAGTCATGGACAATATTTTCATGACATTTGAAAAACGTAGTGATTGACATATGGGTCATGACGATTAAAACACGTCTTGAAAAATTTTTAGATGACGATTGATAAACGTTGTGATTGAAATGGTTCATGACATTTCTAAAACGTCATGAAAGTTTAATTTGTGACGTTTTATTAAGTGTCATAAACCTTAAAATGAGTCATGACATTTTGTAAACGTCATGAATGAATTTGATCCAAAATTTAAAAAGCCCGCCCTACTAGGCCGAAAGTTGAACTTCCCAGTTATTTTTTATTCTTTAATGAAAACATAAAAACAAAACCCTGACCTAACCCCCATTTAACACTTCCGCCGTTCAGCGTTGAGGAGCCCGATCCCAAAGTCTGAACCCCATAGCGCGACCCAGCCTCTTGCCGACCCCAACTGCAACCACCTCTGATCCCTTCTCCGCCTCCGACCGACGAAGTCTCAAATCTCTCTCAAACAAAGCCTTCAAATTTCTCTTACTTTAGCTTTCATTCTGTAATCTCGAAATCAATGGCGTCGTTCCCTGAAGCCTGACCGAGGGTGGAGAGAAGATCTTCAAGATCAAGTGCGCTCAGTGCCACACCATCAACGAAGGCACGGACCACAAGCAGGGTATTTCGTTCTCTCGCTTCTCCGATTTCGATTGGTTTTGGTTTTGATTCTATGGATCTAAGAATTTTCTTTGATTATTGATTCTTGTTTCGATTTCTCTTATTTTGTTGTGGGTTATCTATTGGATTTGAATTTGTAGGATTTTGTTTTGTTGTTTGTTCAAATTTCCTATGCGTTCCGCATAATTGTTGAATTTTCTTTAATGGATGTCCTTTTTGTGTGCAGGAATTAATTCGGCAAAGAAGAGCTCCTTTGGAATAACCCCGTCAAAATCAATCTGATAATAGTCATACCATTGCTCTTCAATTTTTTAAATATTGGTACGGGTATCCTATCTAATAATTGTACGCATGTTCATAATTATAGCCTGACAATGAGCCTCCTCAGAAGGTTAGTTTTCGATTGAGTAGAGCTTGTATGTGAATCATTTCCATGAGTTATGTGTAGTCATGGACTTGCTTGTTTTGCAGATGGGAGACGCATCTGTCTTGAATCAGCTCATGTCCCTTTGCTTGTATCTAACTCTTATATCTTCTCAATCGATCGCCTTAATTAGGGAGATGTATTTGTCATGTGGAAAATCGAATTGATCAGGCATAGGATTATAGGGTGTTTTCAGTTTTCACAAATCTGTGCAGACAAACATTTTGAGTATCCAATGCTTGGTAATTGGGAAGAGGCTGCGAAGGATCTCCACTTGGCATCAAAGCTAGACTTTGATGAGGAAATTAGTGTCATACTAAGAAGGTTTCTTTCCCATTTTTTGCCACTGGTTTATGGTTCTATTACGCCCTTTTCCTTGTCCTGCTTCATATTTATGGATGTTTGTACTAACTAATCTATTGAGTAGTTATTTATACTATTAATCACTGGGAATGATTATATTTGCAGGTTAAATCTACATCCCGTAAGAAATATTGTGTATGACCAAATGTAGGTGTTATCTTGCAAAAATCAGCTTGTGAATTCTCAGGTATTGATCATGCACCTCACTGAGTACACTCTGAGAAATGTTTGGATTTGCATGTAAACACTAACTTATTAATGGATATAGGAGCATGAGGGTTGCGTATGCCCCATTTTTATAGTGTTCCATTTTTTATATCGTAAAATTTTATTTGCTTTAGAAACATCAAGATATTGGCATTCTCTGGGCTCACAATGTTAATCAAATCTGTTGTTCTTTGCATTGTGCATTCTGATTGTTTTCTCCTATAGCTGAAACGCTACTGCAATATTAATTTCTTATAATCACATATTGAATGTATGATTTGTATGTTCAAACTCAAGCTAAATAAGTTTTATTTTTCTATGTGCAGGAACTGGTGCAATACTCACATGTTAGGTCAAGGCTGCAAAGCAACCAAACTTGTGGAGAGGACTGAAGATAAACCCCAGGTCTTTTGTAGCACATAAAATGGCAAATTGGCAATGACATGGACTGAAGAACATCCCTTTTTCTCAGACCTGAAATGTCGCTTCCGATGTTAGTGTTATTGCTTGAGGTCTCTCAATTGGAAAGGTAAGAGTTACTTAAACAGTAAAATCTGTTAAGAGGAGGCTTGCAAACACTAAAGTAATTGGTTGAGGAAAATCCTGCAAAGCTTATCTTGAAGTAGAGGAACAAATGTACATTGTACTATCTTGTAAACTCTTGTGTAAGAGCTTTCATCTTTTGTAACATTCATGGGTGAAATTAAATGCAAGATTTTTTTTTCAGTATGTCTTATTCCTTTTGTACAGCTTAAATTCAAAAATAAAAAACCTTTCATGCAATTTTTGCATGCCAGGTTTTTTTTTTTAATTCATGAAAAAAACTTTGGGACGGCAATTTTACCGTGGCAAAAATGGGATTTGTGACGGAATAAGCAGTAGCCACTTGCCGTTGCTTAATTGGCGACAGCCTTTGCAGTCGCTGCTTGCCGTCGCCAATAAGGTGGCGACGGCTCGTTGCCGTAGCCAAAAGCAACGGCCACGCCCTCAACGGCGACGGCAAAAATGCCGTCGCTACGCCGTCGCCGTTGGTCTTTTGCGACGGTAAAATGACTTTTGGCGACGGCATTGCGCCGTGGCTAACTGAATTAATTTTTGTAGTGGTTTACTGGAATGAGTTTCATAATTTTTGGAGGAGTTTTGGATAAGTTTGAAAATTGTTAAAGTTTGGTATTTTTGGCGGATTAATAAGTTGAAAATCCGGCCATTGGATTATTTATGATTAGGACGGTGGAAGTTGATTTTTCGGGATGTCGGTTTTTATGGAGAATTATGGTTGGCAGTGAAGTTAAGATTTAGGACGATAGGCATGGTTGAGCGCGAAAAGCTCATATTTAATTATGTCTATTTTCTTTAAGCGTCGGTGTTTTATTTAAGGATTTATTTATGTTTTGGAATAGGACGTGAGGAGGCCCGAGCGGAAGAAACCTCTGACCAACATCAGGCTTAGGCCTAATTTGTGAGTGGACCTTTGTTTTAAATAATGTGCTTGAAATGTTTTATTGTTGAATAATTTCTTTGGTTGGAATTTAACCGGAAATTGAGAATTTCGGTGTTTATACTCATTTATTGATGTTTATGAGAATAGTATGTATATAAGTAAACGATAGCTAGCTATACGTGATTTCCCCCCATAACGAGTAAAAATGTCATTATAGGGTGACGTGAGCGTTAGACGCCAGCGTCGTAGCCTTGTACGACTTTCTATTTTTCGTATTCATTCATAGAATTCGTACAAGGAGTCAGCACGTATATATATATATATATATATCCACTCGTGCGGTTCTCCCATAATGAGGAAAAATGTCATTATGGGGTGACGTGAGCGTTAGACGCGAGCGTAGTAGTCTTGTATGAATTTCTGTTTTTCTTATATCTCTTCAAAGAAATCATACAAGGAGTATGACGAGTGTATATACATACTGATATATTTATAATTCTAGCCTGAGAGGCCATTTTCTGAAGTTTAGGAGTCTAGCGAGGCTAGACACCAGTCAAGAATTTTTGAGTTAAGCTTTTAAGCTGTCACTTGCATAGCGTTTTCCTTTAAAGTTTTCTTGGGGAAATATTATTGTTTGTCGAAATTACTTTTGTCCACTCACTCTGACGTAATTAAATATTTTTCCCCTGGGCCTTTCCTTCGTTTTTAAATGCCCAGTCTGCAGAGTTCGGGTGGGGTCTAGAAGAAGGCGACGAGGCATAGTCACCCATCTTTCCGTTACTGTTCGCCAATAGGTTATCTGTTTAACCCACTAGGATTTTTATCAGCTTCCGTTGTCTTTCTTGTAGTAGCTCTGAATACTTTCGGAAAAATAATTGTGTATTATTTTATTCGGTTATTTGGATTGAGTTGAAGAATGATATTTTGGTTAAGAGGGTGTTCTATATTTTTCCGGGTTAGGGTTGTCCATTTTCAAGGGAGGTTTGCCGAGTTCTTTGGTAAATTTTCCTTGGAGGTGGTCCCCGCAGGACTTACCTCGGGTTTCACGGTGAAATTCCGAGTGGGTCTTGACAATTGGTATCAGAGCTCTAGGTTTCATTTCCTGCCTCCTTAATACTATCATATTTGCCTAAGAAGCACGTAGTTCCTATAGAGTGGTGGTCCGACCGCGGCGGATTCACTAGCATTTTATGTTTTGGATGCTATGTGTTATTAGGTATGTGTGATAGTTCTGTTAGTCTTGTGTATAGACTACTAAATATCTCCTTCCTCATGTACTATGCCTCCTAGACGCCGACCCCGGGTGGCTACCTCGATCAACGCGAATGAGGGTGATGAGGTTAGAGGATTAGTTGATTCCATTGGGAATATGCTGAGAGGTGTTTTAGACAGGGTTCAGCACCCTCAGTCGGTGAAGAAGAAGGATGTCTTCGATGCTGGAGCAGTCGAGTTCAAGGGTGCCAAGGGACCCCTTGATGCATACACGTGGGTATACAAGATGGAAAAGGCTTTTGAGAGCACTGATATAACGGAAGAAAAAAAAGTAAAGATGGCAGTGACTTTTCTGGATGACTCAGCACATCATTGGAATGGACTTTTTGGAGACTTACAGAGCTATGGTGGATTGTTTTCGAAAAGAAGTGGTACTTCGGAGTCCAGATGGATTTGAGGTTGTTTTTCAGGGGGAAAGAGATGTGATTTCGAGTTACCTGATATCAGCTGTGGCCGCCAGGAAATTGTTAAATAAAGGCTGTCAGGCATTCCTAGCTCATGTTGTGGATACAAGAATAGGAGTGTTGGAAGTAAGGGATATTCCTGTAGTAAGAGAGTTTCCGGATGTGTTTCCCGAGGAGTTGCCTGGTTTGCCTCCCGTAAGGAAGATAGATTTTTCTATCGAGTTACTTCCTGGAACTAGGCCTATCTCTCAAACACACCTTACAGAATGGCTCCAGCGGAATTAAAAGAGTTGAAGACTCAACTGCAGGAGTTGGTAGACAAAGGTTTTATTCGGCCTAGCATGTCTCCATGGGGTGCCCCGGTGTTGTTTGTTAAGAAGAAAGATGGCACCATGAGACTATGCATTGATTATACGAAGCTTAATCAAGTCACAGTGAAGAATAAGTATTCGTTGCCTCGCATTGATGATTTGTTTGATCAGTTGAGGGGTGCTTCTGTTTTCTCAAAGATTGATTTGAGATCTGGTTATCATCAGTTGCGGATCCGGGAGAGTGACGTAGCCAAGACTGCTTTTCGATCACGCTATGGTCATTATGAGTTTGTGGTGATGCCTTTTGGACTTACTAATGCACCCGCGGCGTTCATGGATCTCATGAATAGGGTGTTTAGTCCATATCATGACCGTTTCGTGATCGTATTCATAGATGATATTTTGGTGTACTCAAAAAGTGAGAAGGAGCATGCCAAACATCTAAGATTGATATTGCGGACTTTGAGAAATACTCAGTTGTTTGCCAAGTTCAGCAAGTGTGAATTTTGGCTGGATAAAGTGGGATTCTTGGGTCATGTAGTTTCAGTGGAAGGTGTTAGTGTGGATCCCCAGAAGGTAGAAGCAGTGTCCAGTTGGAGAAGACCCGCCTCTGTGACGGAGAATCGTAGTTTCTTGGGGTTAGCAGGTTATTATCGGTGATTTGTGCAAGACTTTTCAAAGATTGCAGCTCCACTAACAAGATTGACCAGAAAGGAAGTCAAGTTTGAATGATCAGATCAGTGTGAGCAAAGTTTTCAAGAATTAAATAATCGCCTGACTAGTGCTCCTATTTTGGCGCTTCCGGATGATAGTGGGGAGTATGTGGTTTATTGTGATGCTTCTAGACGAGGTCTAGGCGGAGTATTGATGCAGCATGATCGAGTGATTGCCTACGCTTCTAGGCAACTGAAGCCGCATGAGGTGAATTATCCCACCCATGATTTAGAGCTTGCAGCAGTAGTTTTTACTCTCAAGTTGTGGAGACACTATCTTTATGGAGCCAAGTGTCAGATTTTTACCGATCACAAGAGTCTTCGGTATGTATTTACTCAAAAAGAGTTAAATATGAGGCAGAGAAGGTGGATGGAGTTGATCAATGACTACGATTGCACTATTGAATATCATCCTGGAAAAGCTAATGTGGTAGCTGATGCTCTTAGTCGCAATCCCTCCATATCTTTATCTCACCTGAGGATGGTTCGAGTTCCACTTCTATGTGAGTTGCGAGCTACAGGGGTGGATTTAGCGGTGAATGAAGTGGGTGCCTTGGTAGCTAGTTTCCATGTGAGGCTAGTTTTGGTGGATAAAGTGCGTGAGGCGCAGTATAATGATCCTTCCATAGCTCAGTTGATGGAAAGAGCAGCGAATGGAGCAGCCGTGGATTTTTCGGTAAGAAGAGATGAAACTTTATTGTTCAAGAATAGGCTGTGTGTTCCAAAGAGGAATGAATTGTTAAAGATAGAGATAATGGAGGAAGCTCATAGTTCTGCATATGCTGCTCATCCGGGTAGTACAAAAATGTATCGGACATTGAAGGATTATTATTGGTGGCCTAACATGAAGAGGGAAATTGCAGCTTTTGTGAGTAGGTGTCTGATTTGTCAGCAGGTGAAAGCTGAAAGGCAGAAACCTTCAGGGTTGCTTGAGCCGTTGCCGATTCCAGTGTGGAAGTGGGACCACATCACCATGGATTTTGTTTTCAGTTTACCTCGTACCCGTGAAAGGCATGACGAAATTTGTGTGATTGTGGATAGACTCACTAAATCTACACATTTCATGCCGGTGGGAAAGAAGTATACACTGGATAGATTGGCGGAGCTTTATGTGAATGAGATCATGAGACTTCCTGGCGTACCTGAATCCATAGTGTCAGATCGGGATCCTAGATTTGCTTCTAAATTCTGGGGAGCTCTTCAGGCAGCTTTAGGTACCCGACTACACTTCAGCACTGCTTTTCATCCTCAGACTGATGGGCAATCAGAGAGGACTATCCAGACTTTGGAGGATATGTTTAGATCTTGTGCCTTGCAGTTCAGGGGGAGCTAAGATAAGAACCTATCTTTGATGGAGTTTGCTTATAACAACAGCTTCCATTCGAGTATTGGTATGACACCTTTTAAGGCACTGTATGGGAAGCAGTGTCGTACACCTCTATGTTGGAATGAAGTCAGAGAAAGAGAGCTTTGTGGTCCTGAGATTATCCATGACACAAATGAGAAGATCAAGGTGGTCAGAGATAGACTCAAGACCGCTCAAAGTAGGCAAAAGAGTTATGCAGATGTCCGCAGGAAGGACCTTGAGTTTCAAGTGGGTGATTGGGTGTTCCTGAAACTATCTCCTTGGAAAGGGGTAGTACGTTCCGGTAAGCGTGGGAAGCTTAGTCCGAGGTATATTGGGCCTTATGAGATAATAGAGCGAGTTAGCCCTCTTGCCTATCGGTTAGTGTTGCCTCCGGAGTTGTCCAAGATACATAATGTGTTTCATGTATCCATGCTTCGCAAGTATATTGCCGATCCTTCTCATGTGCTTGAAGAGCAGCCGATTAGTTTGCATAAGGATTTGTCCTATGAAGAGGAGCCGGTTCAGATTCTTGACCGAAAGGAGCAAGTGCTTAGGAACAAGACAATCCCGCTTGTCAAAGTGCTTTGGAGAAGCCATCAAGTAGAGGAAGCTACTTGGGAATCGGAGGAGCAAATGAGACAACAATATCCCTACCTCTTTGATTGACATGTTTGTAAATTTTGAGGACGAAATTTTTATAAGGAGGGGAGAATTGTCACGCCCCGACTCTTAAATTTTACCTTAATTACTAGCATTGTAGTAATAAGAGTTTTACCGTCTTCGTCATTAAGTGGATAATTTAATTGGTCCCCAGAGAGGTTGTGGGGTACAATTATTTTGTAGGATTTATTCGAATGAAGAAATTGTGACGACGGTAAAAATGGTAATTTTTGCTAGTAAAAGGTAATTTTTATTGGGGTATTATTTTGGAGTGTTGAAATTTTGGAATGGGTTTATATTTGGTGATGTTGGACCGGCTGGGCCGAGCCCAACTCAATTCCCTCTCTCTTCTCTCTCTTCCTCCCGATTCTCTCTCCTCGAGCCTCTCCCTGCCGGAAACTTTCGGCCACCCGTCCGCCGCCGTCCGGCCGCCCCAGACCGCCGCGCCGGTCCTAAACGATCGGTCTTCGACCCAGCTTCCGTTCTAGACCGGTGGCAGCCTCCCTAGCACCGCCGTGAAGGAGAAATCAACCCCGAAAGGTCCGACTGCCGGAAGTGTTTTCTCGCCGGAACTCCCTCCTCCGGCCGCCATAGCCGGAGCCCCTTGGCTCAAAAGAAAGCTCTCCTCCCGTGCTCCAATCCCTCCAAAGGATTCGCTCCCTCTTAAGCTAGGTAAGGAGAAATCTGTAAAGGAAATTCTAGGGCTTTTATTATTGTTTTCGTTCAATTGACATGGTTAGGCTTAGAATTGGAGTTTGTGCTAGTTAGGAATGTTGTATAGGAGGTTGAGAGGAAGGTGCTACCAAATTTTGGTGGGCATTGGAGGTCGCCGGAGCTGGCCGCCGCCGCTGAAAAATTGTTTTTAGTGGGGAATTTTATGAGGAGTTTAATGGAATGAGTTTTATAATTTTTGGAGGAGTTTTGGATAGGTTTAGAAATTGTTAAAGTATGTATTTTCGGCGGATTAATAAGTTAAAAATCTGGCCATTGCATTATTTATGATTAGGACGGTGGAAGGTGATTTTTCGGGATGTCGGTTTTTATGGAGAATTATGGTTGGCAGTGAAGTTAAGATTTAGGGCGATAGGCATGGTTGAGCGCGAAAAGCTCATATTTAATTATGCATATTTTCTTTAAGCGTCGGTGTTTTATTTAAGGATTTATTTATGTTTTGGAACAGGACGTGAGGAGGCCCGAGAGGAAGAAACCTCCGACCGACATCAGACTTAGACCTAATTTGTGAGTGGACCTTTGTTTTAAATAATGTGCTTGAAATGTTTTATTGTTGAATAATTTCTTTTGTTTGAATTTAACCGGAAATTGAGAATTTCGGTGTTTATACTCATTTATTGACGTTTATGAGAATAGTATGTATATAAGTAAACGCTAGCTAGTTATACGTGATTTCCCCCCATAATGAGGAAAAATGTCATTATGGGGTGACATGAGCGTTAGACGCCAGCGTCGTAGCCTTGTACGACCTTCTATTTTTCGTATTCATTCATAGAATTCGTACAAGGAGTCAGCACGTGTATATATATATATATATATATATATATATATATATATATATATATATATATATATATTCACTCGTGCGGTTCCCCCATAATGAGGAAAAATGTCATTATGGGGTGACGTGAGCTTTAGACGCGAGCGTAGTAGCCTTGTATGAATTTCTGTTTTTCTTATATCTCTTCAAAGAAATCATACAAGGAGTATGACGAGTGTATATACATACTGATATATTTATAATTCTAGCCTGAGAGGCCATTTTCTGAAGTTTAGGAGTCTAGCGAGGCTAGACACCAGTTAAAAATTTTTGAGTTAAGCTTTTAAGCTGTCGCTTGCATAGCGCTTTCCTTTAAAATTTTCTTGTGGAAATATTATTGTTTGTCGAAATTATTTTTGTCCACTCACTCTAACGTAATTAAATATTTTTCCCCTGGGCCTTTCCTTCGTTTTTAAATGCCCAGTCTGCAGAGTTCGGGTGGGGTCTAGAAAAAGGCGACGAGGCATAGTCACTCATCTTTCCGTTACTGTTCGCCAGTAAGTTATCTGTTTAACCCACTAGGATTTTTATCAGCTTCCGTTGTCTTTCTTGTAGTAGCTCTGAATACTTTCGGAAAAATAATTGTGTATTATTTTATTCGGTTATTTGGATTAAGTTGAAGAATGATATTTTGGTTAAGAGGGTGTTCTATATTTTTCCGGGTTAGGGTTGTCTATTTTCAAGGGAGGTTTGCCGAGTTCTTCGGTAAATTTTCCTTGGAGGTGGTCCCCGCAGGACTTACCTCGGGTTTCACGGTAAAATTCGGGATGGGTCTTGACACATGTGATGTGTATTAAGTCAATAGGGATGTGTAAATAAAATTTCTCTTAATAATTTTAGGGCTGTATTTTACCTCGTTGATTAAAAAATAAAAATAAAAAAATCAATAAGTCCCGACTATTAAACTACTTGCGACAAATATAAAAATCGCAAGGAAAAACGTATAAAAGGCAAGGGAAACATAATAGGGCAAAATCAAATCCCAAATCCCCAGAGCTAGAGAGCATTACGGACACCGATGCGGAATCGCTCAACCTTCGTAAACTCGACGACGGTGACAGAAAAACCGACGACGGCTACAAACAGACCGACAGCGGCAAACAGGTGGTGATTCATGACGGTCACAAACCTATCCCAGATCCCGAATCCCCTGAGCTAGAGATTACGACGGACACCGAACCGGAACAACCGTTCTGCTTAATTTCCGATGACGGCGTCATGCGTTTTAGCCACCTGCATGAAATGCTTAATTTTATATCAAAAGAATCCGACAATCCAATCGACGGCGACAATCAGATCGACCAAACGGATGGTGATTGATGAAGGTAGTAATCTATATAAATTTATTAGTGATGAACTCTGATGATAAATTATACCGCTGACGTTTGTTTTTGAATAAATCTCTCTCTTTTTCATTGTTTCTAGTTACTGCGTTACTCTCGGGTTTAGGATCATCGCATCCAGGTTTGTTGTTTATTTGAATTACCTAAACCCTAAATGGAGATTATACCCTTCCAGTTTTAAAGAAAACTACAATTTTTTGTTAGGATCATCGCTTCCAGGTTACTTATTACTCATCCTTTTGGTTCTTTTCAGGGGAGTCGCAAACTTCATCTACAAAGTCAGGGAAAAGAAAACGAAGTACTACTCCTTGCTGCACCTGTCCCCAAAGCCCTGCCAAAACGGAGGAGCCTCTGAGAATGATCGATACTGTCCACAATTTACTGATAGAATTGGCTACATGTGTTGTTCCCGTTGTGGTGTCAAGGGTGACCACTGGCCTCCATTTTGCCGGAATCCAGTCAATGATCTGCCAGGAGGGGCTTCCAATCGGTTTTCGTGGAAGTATTATTTGAAACAGAGACGAATATCTTGAGAAACAGAGACGTGAGGCTGAAGGTATGCTACTGATCATTTACTTTTTGGTTTGTTAGATAATCACAGTTTCTATCGGCAAGTTTTATTTTAGAGTTCTTATGATGGTGGTATCGGTTTTTGTAGACAATAACATGTGAATTCCCTGATTCTAGTTTGCTTTTTCCCTCAGGTTATTGTTGTTTATTTGGATTATGCATATCCATAAATTTCCAGTTTGAAAACTCACTGATACTTATTTACCTGTTTTTTTAATTAACAGTGAAGGCAATGAATTCAAAATCTGATAAATGTATCTGCTTTGCCCGTGGGATATAGTTAGTTTTCCTTTGTACTTTATTTCTTTTGCAGGAACACGTGCCTGTTCAAAAATTGTCCTTTCTATACTGAACTAGTTCTGTTGAGAGGAGATCTAGCTCCCTTACAAAGTACAAATTATAATTCAAATTATCTTTACGTATTTTGTTAACTTGACAGAGAAACCACCAGACGCACGGAAGAAGGTGCATGAAGTAAAACGTATTTTGCGTCCATCACGAAGAGCTCTCATCCGCCTGTTTCAATAAGAACCGTCAATACCGTCCAAGATTTTCTGATCGTGTTGCTTACATCTCCTTTCTATGTCGTGGTGTAAACGGTGACAGCAGTCTGTTTGGCCTGGATCCATTGAATGATCAAAAGAAGCTGCTGTGACACTTTAAACCGTATTCTCTGTTTAAACTTTAAACCGTAGCAGTGCACTATGTAGTTATGCTTGTTATTCAAATTCCCCTGTTATTACTCCTTTAATAGCTATTTAACCAGTCTCTCTAAGTGTACTTCTGGCCTATTCTGCTTTCCAAAACTGGGTAGCTTGGTGAAATTGGGAATATTGGTTACGTGTTGGGTTACATTGCTTGTAATCAAATGTGGTATTTTTCATTAATCTCCCCAGTACATGAAAACAATTGGAAAAACATTTATATTTTTTCGATGTGGATTTGAAACAACATTATTAAGAATCCATTTGTCAATAAATACTATTTGTATTTCTATTCAAGAACCCATTTGTTTTTCATGAATGGCTAACAGCTCCACCTATTGAATCGACTGAGAAAATTCAGAAACAAAAGAGCCATCCTCTCTCCTTGTAACTCAACCTACACCCCCAATAGTTTTAGAGGGTAAGAAAGCACCGTCAACATTGATAGAGAAACTGAGCTTTTGCGTTGGTGACTTGGTGGTGGAGTCCAATATGTGTTAGGGTTGCTCAAAACTAATTTCATGTATTGTCTGTTTTTGGATTCTTTACTTCTGTAGGTTTTGGGTAAGTTATCCTAGTGTATATAGTATAAGTAAAGATTTATTTTAAACACCAGATTTTGGCCGTAAGTTTATATAAGCCGGTATGGATCAGGGTAGGGCAAATCCCAAATCCCTCGAGCTAGAGAGTATGATGGACACCGAAGCGGAAGGAGCGATCCTCGTCGGTTCTGATGAATCCGAACGCATAATCGACGGCGACGAAACCAACCGCGGCAAACAGATGGTAATTCATAAAGGTAAGAAATATATAATCACTTCTCTGGTTTTGTTGTTTATTTGGATTGAAACTTATTGATAATGAACCTCTCAAAATAAATTTAGGGTTTATACTGCAATAGTAGTTGTGTATGCACGTGATGATTCAATGTCTTCTTTTAAATTTCTCTCTCTCTCTCTCTCCTATTCCGGTGTGGCGGTGTGCACGCTGCTGGAGTCTTCTGGGGTGGAGGCGCGCCGGCGCTGGCACCGGAGGGTGAGAACGGACGGACGTCCGCACTTTAAGGCCAGTGCGGACGTCCGCTTCTGATCCGGCTTCTATATATATGCTCTTCGATTTTTGAAGAAAACTACAATTAGTTCATGTGATCATTGAATCCAGATTCCTTATTACTCAGGGGAATCCCAAACGTCATGTACAAAATTACGAAAACGAAAACGAAATGCTCCTCGCTGCACCTGTCCCGGACACCCTACCAAAATGGCCAAAACTGAGAAGCGTCCTTTACCAAAGGGATATGGTTATGTTCCTTGGCTATCGTTGGGTAGGATAGGTCCCTACCATCCAAGTTTTACCAATCAAATTGGTACGTTACATGGCTTGTGAGCGTTGTGGTATCAATGGTGACCACTGGGAACCATTTTGCACAAATCCAATCAATGATCCTCCAGAAACAGAAGAAGAAGCTGCCAATCCGCTGTCGTGGGGAATTTCAATTTAAAAGAATATCTTGAGAAACAGAAACGTAAGCCTCAAGGTATGCTTCTGATCATTTACATTTTTGGTTTGTTGGATGATCGATAACAGTTTCTGGTTTTTGATTTTGATAACTTTTACTTTAGAAAAGATGGCAGTATCATCTTTTTTAGGACAGAAAATCTGTGAATTAGTTCTCAGACTTTTAGTTTGCTTCTGTGGTTCTTCTTTCTTATATTGTTCCTCGGTTTATTTTGTTGAATTGGATTATGTGTATCTAAGTATCTTACTGGCCAATATCCACCCATAAGTTTTTTGTTTGATCAATTAGTGCGTCAGAGATTGTTTAGTACATAGAATATGTGGATTGATATAGACTTCACATTACTCAGTTGAATGATAAATTCTTTTTAGTTTTTTTCTTTGCAAGAATTATGCATGAGTTGTTTTATGTTGATGAAATCTTATACGATGTCATTGTATCCATCTATATCTAACTTCGTTATAAACTACAATATGCTTCTTTAGTCTTTACTGCTTGTTTGCTTTTGTCATCTCATCAATACCTATTTTTATTTTAGCAGGGAAACCAGAACGAACTTTTGAGAGGGTGGTGAGAACAAATGGCCGTTTGCCTCGAAGTGTTATTTTCGCGCTATCTGTGTGGATAAGAATGCTTACCGTGCAAGACGTGTCTCGTCTCAGTTGTTCTTTGGCCAGGAAGCTGCTGCTGACACTAACTTGTGGATGTATATATTGACGAACTTCATCCAAAATCCAATCATACTCTCTACTTAAGTTGAAGGACTATGTTATGCTTGTTATTGGAACTCTCCTTTTATTACTCTATTTATAGCTATGCAGCATTGCAGCCCTCTCGAAGGTACTTCTCACCCTATTATACTTGCTGAAACTGGGTTGCTTAATTAGTGAAATTGGGAATTCTCCAATACA
This sequence comes from Fragaria iinumae, assembly GCA_009720345.1. Taxonomy (NCBI): domain Eukaryota; kingdom Viridiplantae; phylum Streptophyta; class Magnoliopsida; order Rosales; family Rosaceae; genus Fragaria; species Fragaria iinumae. The sequence continues at coordinate 12,981,803 of CM019117.1, read as the reverse complement.
TGAAAACAATTGGAAGAAAATTATAAATCTAGCACTATCTGTATTTTTCATGAACCCTTTTTTGCTTTTGTTTCGATCTCATTCTATAATCATCAATATTTGTTTAATTTCATCGTGCTTTTATATTACTTCAGATAATAGACAATCCACGTGCCAAAGCATCGAAAACTCTACTGCATGCTAAGCTCTGCAAACTTTACGTACAGCATAGTTGCAGAGATCTGTTGTATATGTTTCTTCTCTTTAGGGTAGAGCCGTAGAGGAGCATTTCAAGCTCATCAGTATTTTTATGGCATGTTCAGAAGCTTTTCTAGATATATAGGGCTCTTCAGTACTCGAGAGCAAAAATTTCAATGCTGCACTACCGAAGTTACGAATGCATTACTGTGCAATACTGAATAAGTTTATGTTGATACACTGTTATAAGGTACCCCCGTCCATCTGCACTGCCTTTGACATTAAAAAGTAAAAACTGTAACAAATATGTGATTCTTTGCATGATCTATATAGTTCTATACGCATCTTTCACATTAGACATAAAGGAAAAGAGGGAAGAAGATGGGGGAATCTATACTATTGAAGATGCCCTTACTTCTTACCCTTTCTAATATTACGCAACAACATGCGTTGCATGCCAGTGTTAAAGGTCATTGGGATCAAAGTCTGGAAGACTAGAAAATTTCTTCAAAATAAAACCTCTAAAGAACAGTATTCGGTTTAAGGTTAAAAGATCTGTATAAAGAAATTGAACCAATGGAATTACTTAATTAATGTATTCAATCACCAAAACCTCAAATGCTTTCTAGCTAGGAAATAGACAAATCTCAAAACTCAGATCATGGTAGTGTAACAATTTGAGTCCAATATAATATTATGTGTTGCGTTGAAATTAATTTGGTAATAATAATTCATACAAAACTATCAGTATCCCCGAACATACATGACAATCAACCCGAGGCAGTAAATAACATCACCAACGGCCTAACCATGGCAAAGAAACTAATTGTTTCTTGCCTGTAGGGAGTACAAGCAGCCTTCCAGCTCTCACTATTCTTCTTCATGTACACATTATGAGCATTGTTTTGTAACTTGGGTCGTTTACCATAGCCATCAAGCTTGCCTAGGTATGCAGAACTCTTGTTCTTGGATTCATGACCAGAACCAGTAGAGCACTTGGAGCTAGGTTTATTCTCCTTCAACGCTACTTTTTCTTGATCAGCTTCCTTCGGACGCTGCGTAGAATCAGCAGGTAGTGATGAGAGACATGGACACAGGTGAAGCATGAACCCATCTGATCCATGTTTCTCTCCCTCCTCCAAGTTCAACATGGACGACGATCTTGATGACAATGAGAAGCACCTCGAGAACATGCCAGGGTTCTCCTCCCCTTCTTCAATGTTGTTGGTGCTTCTCGGAGCTCGCTCGCTCCTGCTCCTCCTAAGCAAGCCTTTGAAACTCCACCGCCTCGACAAATTTCCAGTGGACTTGCTCTTCTTGTACTTCACTCCCTCGGGTTTATCAAGGTTGGATGATGTAGAACCATCATGTTGCTTCATAACCTCCACATGATCATGTTGGCTTTTGTCTAGTGGAACAATTTCAGAATCAGTTGATGAGCTCTTGGAGCTAATCTTCTTTTCTATCACCACTAATTTTTCTTCGTCAACTTCCTCCGGATCAGTTGGTTTAGAGTTATTAGCAGGTAGTATTGGAGTACATGGACACATATAGTGTATAAACCCGTGGCATCCAAGTTGTTCTCCCTCCTTTTCTTCTTCTATAGTGTTGTTGATGTTGTTGGTCCTTGTTGGAGCTCCAAGGCTGTTGCACCTCCGAATGAAACTTGTAAAGCTCCAGCGCCTCGACAATGATCCAATTGAGTTGCTCTTCTTGTAATGCACCGGTTGGAATACTTCCTCAGATGGTTTTTTAGCATCCAATGATGGAGGTGAAACATTATCTTTTTTGATAGCCTCGACCTGTTTATCTTGTTCGTTCAATAGAAGAGCAGCGCGGTTAAACACAGGGAAGACATTGTTGTCAGATTCGGGAAGCGAATCAAACTCGAAGTCGTAATCCAGATGGTACTGCACACTTGATTCCTCCATTGATACTCTTGCAGCGGTTTCAGCTAGTGTGTTTGAGCAGTAGCTGCTGAAGCTGGGCTCCCTATAAACAAGTCCAGGTTCAGAACCTTTGCTTTCCATGTTTTGTCTAGGCTCTTTGCTATGTATGAGAAGAAGCTATATATTCCGAAGGGTTCTAATGTGTTTGAAAACTTACAGTAGGGTTTGTATATATAGAGGTGGTGGAGGTTCTGAGTCCTAATTGTGGAAGGTCCTTACATTAGATTCTTTCCTTAATAACCAAACAAAATAGTGTACCTAATTGATACTCGAAGGTACGAATCCTAAAATATTTAGGATTTACATCATAGGTAAGCAACATCATTGATAATTGAGTTATTGTCATAGACTCGTATCTAATACATAATAATTCCTCTAGAGAACATAAAGCTTTGAGCCTTACAAATGCATTTCAAAGAAATCAAATTTACAATGATGATTATGGCGTTTGACTTACTTTCAAGATTAGCGAGACGTATTTAATTTTGTGTTTTGATGGACTTGTACAATTGTTTTTTCATTAAATAAAAGACCGGTACGACTCACAATATCGTTACATAATGTATCTCTAATTAAAAGAGGATTTGTTATCATGTAAGCACCAAAGCTATAATAGTATAATTCAGAGCATTATCAATTTAGCTTGCTTACGGTGTGCATGCAGCAGCTGCTGCTGCATAGAGAACTCTTGTTCATCCCGTGTTTGCTCCTAAACATCATAGGAAATGGTGCATGTGAGGCTCAGACGGAGGCCCCAGCTCAATTACAAAGGGTCGTGATAGAATTAATTATAAATATCCAAATAAAACTGGTTTAACCGGAGATATCCCCCTTTTTTTTCTTTTTTTCTTCATTCAAAACTGTTAACTGTGCAAGAAATCATGACCACCCAACATAGGTATAGTACTCGTTGAAAGAAAACCAACATAGCTACAGACCTATAGTTCATTAATGAAACAAACAATAATCAAGGAAATAGAATATAAGAGAGCTTAAATTTAAAAAAAAAAAAAAAAAAAAAAACTGCATTGTTAGCTACAGTCATGAACAGGTGAGAGTTTACTTCAATTTATCAGTAAATGAAAACTGTCCAAGGTAAGGAGGGAAAACGGATGCCTCTAAATTGAATGATTCACATAAGATTTGGGTCTATGCAAAGAAATCTATATAGCTAAATGTCTTCGTTAGTATAATTTTTGATTCAAGCATCAGTTAGTTGTTACTATTGCTGCCGGCCGTACTGTTGACTCCGATTATTGAGACCTCTACCAGGAGCAGGACCTCCATACTGATTAGATTGGGAATAGTTAGGAGGACCAACTCCGTAACCACCTGAAGGACCTCTAGGACCAGAAGCAGGCATACTGCTGCCATTATATTGTGGAGCCCGGCCTTGAGGTGGATATGGCTCACCACTGTATCCTCCAACATGTCCTCCACGGTTGTATGCCCCACTCTGATTCCTAGGAGGGTACATGCTTGGACCTCCAGGAGGTGCATGATGCTTTCCATAGGGGTGGTGATTAGGTCCAGCAGAAAATGATGGCTGTGTATCTTTCATTTGATGAGGCTCCGCATGCTGATAGGGAGGCAGTCGACCATGTTGTAATCTTGGTCTCTTGTTTTGTTCTTCAAGTTGTCGCTGTTCCTGCTTCCTTTTCTTTGTTTCAAATTCATGCGATGATTCATACTTGGGCAGGCTGTATGTCAAAGATAACCAAAAAAAGGGATACTATTTTAGTACAAGAAAAGCCTGAAACCATTGACAACTCAGAAACAACCCAAATGCCAAACAAATAATTCTCCACCTAACTTGCCAAACACCACCCCTCCCCATTCAAAAGAAAAAAGGGGACTAGCATTAGCCTAATAAAGTTGGTAACGCATGTGATGTTCAAGAATTGCCAAAAAAAAAAATGGTGCTAATTTGAAAAATCCCAAGTACATGTGTTTAAAGAATTCAGAGCAAAAATACAAACTGTTTGAGTATTTTGCTAAATGTAACGATTTGTTCATGAGTGGGTGGACACCTCTCATGAAAAAAATAAACTCAATGGTAACAAACAGACAACTTGATATACCAAATTAACACACCTCTTTGGATCACAGGGCAAAGGATCAACCCAGAAATACTCTGCATCCAGTGCTTGCTTTGCAGACCATCTCTACAAGCAGATAAAAAGGACAAAGTTATAAAAAGCACCCAAAATATTCAAGGACAGTGTCATGCCAGTCTGCTCAATCTGCATCAACGTCCTCAAAATAGCAGCTAATGTGGCTTAAAAGCTTGATTCACAGTTAGTGATGTTTCATAGCAGTTGTCATGGTACAAAGATTCCTTCAATAAAGCCTATTGACGCACTTTACGGTCAATTTTTAAAGCTAGACTCTTCAAACATATACTCAGCTCAAACAATCAGTATTTATTTGAAGTTTCAAATCAAAAGAATGACATCAAACCATGCCAGTGCAGACATATTTCAGAAGCAAGAAAAAGAATTTTAAATCATTCAAAAGAATATTTTACAACGCCAATATAATTGATAAATGATATAATTATGGCGGTGAGTTTCTATAAGGCAAACTTGAGTAATACCTGATTTGGATCAAGGGTTAACAAGTGATCCAGTAAATCAAGAGCATGGCTGTCAAAACTGTGATGTAAAAAAGAAAAAAGGGTGAACTCATCAATAGCTTATAGCACACTTTTTTCTTAGTTTTTTATCAAATTCTTGTAGCAGGTTATTATTTAAAAGTACTGGAGAAGCTCAACAAAATTTTACTTACCGTCTGAAACGTTCCCTGACTCGCCGCTTCAGGGGCCTTGGTGGCTTGAAATTGTTATAAAAATACAATTTCGAAACACCAGACCAGTTGGTCTCATCAGGTGATCCACAAAGCTCAAATATCTTGTTCAGTTGGTCAGGCTACAATAAGTACAAAGAAAAAAAATATTTAAAAAATAAGCCTTGCAAGAACAAAAATGCTGCAGTTCTTTGTTATAGTTTGATACAAGTCCTACACCAAGTCTAAGAATATGAATCAAAAAGTTATACATGATGATATGCAATATTATATTGAGGCCACAAAAATGTCACTAACCACCTCGAGGCCATCATTTCGAGGTCATCCCTTGAAGGCCACGTATATGTTTCGACCAATAAGCACATTAAAACTCTACTGAACTGAACCTACTACATGCTACCATTTCATGATTGGCCACCTCAAAAATTTCACATAAAAACCAATCCTAAATAATCTTATCCTCTAATATATAACAGCAGATGCCAATGCTATACGCTGAAAACAGATGCTATAGAACCTGCTTTGTTTACATCCTTAAAGTAGCTTCCCCTGGACAAATGTATAATTTAAATTGTATATAAGATTGGAACTCTAACTCACTAACAGCTTAAAACTGATTTCTTTCAGTAAATTAGAGTCGAAATTTTTTTTACTCAATCCATAATCAACTGAACTAACACCTCAGATAATGTTTCTGCAACAGTAAATCATCAATTTAATTATCAGTCCGGAAGATAATATGAGAGGGGTCTTACTTCAGTTCTTCCTTGCAAAATTGGTGCACCATTGAGAAGTTCAGCAAAGATGCAACCAACAGACCACATGTCAACAGCTGGTCCATACTTGGTGGCTCCAAGTAGCAACTCTGGGGGCCTGCTCCAATCAAATCAGTTATTTACTAAGTAAAATAAGATGCTTTAGAAACATGACAATTATCATGGTGAAAGTGAAGTATATCTTACCTGTACCACAAAGTAATAACACGATTTGTAAGCTGTCCTTCATGGTTGGTAGCAAAGGATTTTGCAAGCCCAAAGTCTGCTAGCTTCAATTTTCCCTCATTATCTAACAAAAGATTAGAACCTGCAGCAAAACGTTTTCTTCAGATTTCAGACATTGCCCCAGTTGCAAAAGATTTAATGACCACATCCAACTAAGGACATGACACAACTTATTTTTGGGCCAAATATCCAACCAAGGATATGATATAACTTGATGACTGACCTTTCATGTCACGATGAAGTACTTGATTAACATGACAGTAATGGAGCCCAGTTAATAACTGCTTCATATAACACTGAGGAAGGAAAGGTGACAAAATTGTTAGGTACACGGTGTCTATAAAGAATTAAAGATATCCTATGCAAAATTAAGAGCATGCAACAACTTAAGACCAAAAGAAAAAAAAATTACACCTTTATCTGGGGAATTGAAAATCTCACTCCAGGACGATCAGCAAGGCCGGTCAAATCATGATCCATATATTCAAAAACCATATATATGCCACCCTCAAGCTTTTTACTATCTGTAATCGATAAAACACATGTCAGAACTATCCACCTGCATGTGATGAGAATTAAGGTACAAGTGACACTCTCAAAGCAGGTCATTGTATGGATCACAGGCATGTAGGAGTAACAGAACTGAAAAAACGGTACTTCTTACCTTGATTCTCTTGATCATTCTTTTCAGGACCTTGAAAGCAGAAACAAATTATTCAAAGTGTTAGCAAAAACCTACATAAATTTTATAAATTTGTGATTGTGATACAAGGTAATTATTGAACATGGGAGAGAAAACTACCTGCGGAAGTTACAATCTCTTTCAGCTTAATAATATTTTCATGATGAAGCTTCTTCAGAAGCTTAATTTCCCGAATTGCCGTAATAGGAAACTGCACAAACAAAGCAAAATTGCAGACAATTATAGTGAGATGTGAAAAGTCTGTGCCTCTGTGAGTGCAAGTTGGCTGCATTGTATTTTAATATAGAAATAACAAACAGTAATTGAAAGGAAACATACCCCTTCTTTTTCATTATCCATGCGTATCCTTTTCAAAGCAACAATTTCACCAGTTTTGATTTCTCTGGCTTTGAATACTTGGCTGTACAAACACCCAGGATTGAAAAAGAGAAAGAATAGTAAGCATAACCTTTCACTTATTGTTAATTCATAAACTTGTTTCTTGGTTTTGACCCTAAAAAGTGTATCATCCCTAGAATTTCGCTAACTCTTTCTTTTAGTATAATCCTTGACTTCCCCACATAAGGAAATTTTGACAATTTACACAAACTCTATTTTCTTTTTGTTTATTCCATTCAGGAGGTTAAGAAAACCACTCATATACACACCCAAAAAAAATGTGACCATCTCCATTGATAATGAGTGAGAAAATCAATAAGCAAAGAACCTCTGATCCAACATTGTAGCCAATCACGCAAAAGCAAAGATCACGAATAAAGAAGCAATATAAGAACGGAGACCAGAAACCCTTCCCCTCTAATCTTTTCTTTCCCAACCTTTTGCTCAAGCCTAATACTAAAACTAACACGAGACACAAATGTATTCCAGAATAAGTATATCAAACATCGGCCGCCTGCCCCAACTCAAAAACCTAGAAAACCTTTGGTTTTTTCTTTTTTTTTTGAAGGAAGACGAACGGCTTTATTCAGAAAACTGAAACAATCAGAGTACACTAGCAACAGCGTTGCTGATAGAGGAGGGTAGAGCTCCTCTCCATGACATGTTAACATTGGAACCTAAAGCAAACTTAGCAATTCTATCTGCAACTACATTGGATTCCCGATAAATATCCCGAAGTGAAGAACCTGGTATAGCTGATAATAGACTACAGATGTCGTCGATCATATTACCATAACCAGAAACATCTCACCTACGCTCCAACACATCAGTGACCATCTTCTTGCAGTCAGACTCGAAGATTATCGGAGTCAAACTATTATCAACCACATACTGACAAGCAGCTCTTGTAACTAAAACTTCCACCATAAGAGGAGACACCACATTTGCCACTCTTCGACAGAAACCTCCCACAAACATCACCCATCTCATCTCGAATCACACAACCCAAGCCTCCAAAACTGGAATTAACATTAAAAGCACCATCTAGAAAACCTTTGGTTTTGATCAATTAGACAAAACCAATCATGATTGACCAACAGCTACTTTTTTCTACTTTCCTTCAATCTTATCATTGGTTAACAACTATCAAACTTTCGATTATGCAACACTCCACTCAACTAATAGAACAACACACATACATATACAGATTAAACACTAATCTCCTTCCACTAAAACAACAAAATTACCTCCACTCTCTCCTTCAATCAACCATTAACTACTGTAATTACATAAACATAAACAGATTATACATCAAAGAATCAACCTTTTAGGGTTTAGGGTTTAGGAAAAGAATGAAGAGAGAGAGAGAGAGAGAGAGAGAGAGAGAGAGAGAGAGGCATACCCGTACATGCCGGCACCGATTTGCTTGATTTTCTCGAAGCAATCGGCGCTGCGGGAGCCCCAGGTGGGCAGCTCATCGGTGTTGATCTGCCCAAACGCCGCCGTGGTCATCGATCAGAATCCGAATTCGGAATTCGAATTTGAGTTGAGAAGAAGAAGAAGAAGAAGTTGGGAGGGTTTGGTTTGGGTAATGTGGCTGTGTCGTTAGGATTTGCCGCTTTTAAACGGGCACACGCGGGCAGGGTTCAGGACATCTCTCTCTAACAATTTTGACATTTTTAACTTTTAAGAGTAAACCCAAAGTGCCTCTAGGCATTATTATGTAATAACGAGGTTGAGAATTTGGTTAAGAAAAAAGTGTGATTTTTCTCTAATGTAATAGAGAAGAAAAAGAATTATAGGTGTTAACGAGTTGGACAAGTTCGAGTACAAGCAAGGAGTGAAATATCGGCTATCGAAGAAATTTCGAGCCTCCGAAGAAAAATAGATATTTCGATAGAAAAATAAATATTTCGATAGAAATAACGAGAAAGTATAGATACCAATACAATGTCGAAGGAAATTACAGAGATAATATGAAATTTATCTAAGATATAATAATAAAAAATGTAAGGACATCACCATTAATCTAACTCAACAGAGATGGCTGAGGAGAAGTATTACAACTTGGGTGACTGCACCTTGAGATTTTGTACAAAGTTTTTAGATTTGGGCCAAAATTGTGTGAATTGGGGCCCAATAAATGAGAGAATATCATGCATTTCGGCAAAATCTCATATATGTACGAAAATATCGCGAGATTTCCATTATTTCGTGCGATATCATCTTGGTATGCCAGCAAAATATCGCAGGTCCAAAAAAACGATATTTTCGGGCGAAATATCTCCGATTTTATCGAATTTTAACTCCTTGAGTACAAGTTCGAGTTGGACACCGCGACACGGACACGGCGCGACACACCGACACGCAAAATCCAATAAAATCTAAGTTCCGACATGGTTTGGACACAGCAAATAATTAATATATTTATGTAGTTTAATACATAAAAAAATACTAAAAACATGAGCTTGAGACCATTTGTGGCTATCGGCGAAAAAAGCTGCAGTTGAATGGAGATTAGGAAACCCGGCGACTAATTTCAAGTGGAAAAAGGAGATTAAAGAAGAGGGAAGACTAGAAAAAGGGAGATAAAGTTACAGTCTACAAACTAAATCAGACTATAAGAGTTTACACATTTATGAGAGGGATATATTAGCACTCTTATTTATTTATTTATTTTTGTTTTTTTGCTGCTTAGAGGCTGTGATAGTTTTTCTTTTGGGTTTATTATTATTTTTTTTTAAAATGAAATTGATGATGTGGCGTGTCAGACGATGATATGGCGTGTCGGGCCATGTTTGTAAAAATCAACATTTTCTGACACGTCACATGGCGTGCCAGACACCGTGTCGAGGCGTGTCGGACACTCCGACACTCCGCCCTCAGAAGTGTCCGTGCAACATAACATTTAGCTAATTGAATTGCAAGGCCGACCCTGAACATAACCCGGAAGGCACAAGCCTTGAGCCCCCATATATTCTTTTACATGTAAAAAAGAGATGCCTATGTGAGGCTGACTTCTACTGGTTTTTTTTCTTTCCTTTTATTTTTCAAGCATCACGGGTCCCACAATCTTTCAATTCTTAAATTTTTTTTCCCACAATCTTTCAATTCTTAAATTTTTTTTCTTTCTTTTAATCTAATCTTTTGTCCGCTCACTCGGCCCTGAGAGTAGGACTGGGCATGGGGCTGGATGGGACGGGTTTGGGCTAATCTTGTGTCCCGTCCCGCAAATGAAACTCGAGACAAGGACGGGACGGGCCATACACTTTTAATATTTGATCCCGCCTAATCTCGTCCCGGTTGGTATCGGGACGGGACGGGACCAATCTGCGGGACTAAAACACCTTAAAACTAGCAAAAAGAAAATCAATGGCTTTCACATATTGTAAGCTGCAAACTATAACCCTACAACAAATCTCTAAAACATTGTCTAGTTACTGTGGAAAACTAAAGCAATATCTTTCTAGTGATACACATGTATTTATAGCCCCAGTTGAGGATAACAAGCTTAGACATGCATCTATGAGTATGAAGTTGTTCATAGATAATATGTTAAAATGAACGAATTGTCCATCTGCTACTAGCTTAGCTTGTCAAACAACTAAGTAACAATTGATTCTTCCTAGTTCTCAGCCAATTTGGTTCCCAGACAAAATCATGCATTTACTTTGAATAGGCTCTGAAGAAATCTTTGCCAAAGAGCCCTTGCATGATGCTAACCCAAATCTTGTTTTGTTGCAATTTGTCACTGAAGAATGAATTTATCATAATGATGAAGCATACAACAAGGCTGGTACTATGGTATCATCTTAACATATGCACTATATGATTGCATTTTATCTCTAATCCTTGTAATTAACTAGCATTACACTACTATGATAGCCTCTTGATATATTACATCTTGGGCAAAGAGGTCTAAGAATTAACTAATAAAACTTTCGAGACGGGACGGGCCTTACGGGTCTTAGACTATTTATCCCCTGCCCCGTCCCGTTGTACTAAAAGCGGGATGAGACAGGCCTATCGTTTTCAAATTTAGATCTCGACCCATCTCGCCTAATTTCGGGACGGGATCAGGACGGGTTTGGGATTACGGGTTTTTATGCCCAACCCTACCTGAGAGGAACAAGGAGTTAGTTTTATAGTTTTAACTTAGAAATTATTTATTTATTTGATAGAAAAAGAAATAAACACTAAATAGAGGTGCCTCTAGTGCACCAAGAGTTTACAGAGTCAAAGGTTAAGGCTAATACTGTATCCGGAGAAACACACTCCTCCCAAACACACGAATTATTTATCCTATGACAAAATTTGCAATGGCGTTAGCCACAAAGTTTGCCTCTTTGAAAATATGTTTGAAGCTGATGAACTCGAACGAGCTTCGGAGGGATTTAATATCTTGACAAAGCTTGAGCAATCTCCACGGGGCCATTAATGACATCGATCATGAGCTTGGAGTCGCCTTTAACCTCCACCTTTTTAAAGACTCTTCTTTTTGCATCAATGAGGCCGTTACGGAGGGCTAAGGCTTCAGCTACATGAACAGTTGTTGAACCAAAGTTGAAAGCAGCTGCAGCGAAAGGGCTTCCAAGAGGGTTTCTGAAAATGAAACCGTATGTTGCATAGCTACTCTTCACAGATCCATCGAAATTTAATTCAACCATATCATTAGGGGGTGGAGACCACATGATCATCTGATCATTCTCATTGTTTGATTTAGTACATACTCCTAACTACGCAAAGATTGACCATATTTTGAAGGTGGCTCGTTACAGTAGCAAGAGTCGATCTAGGATTAGGCTGTTTGCTCGAAAAAATGGTCTCATTTCTAATTTTTCAAACCTGCCAACAGATAGTGATTAATATTCTCAAATAAACTTGAGTCATAAGGATTTTCAATGAACCAATTATGAATAACTTTAAAAAAGCCTTCATTCCAGCTAATAGGGGTGACATGTTGGAGTTGGTCCAAAGGTCTTTTGTGAACATGCAATATCCAAACAGATGATCAATAGTTTCATTATCCTCATTGCATAAAGCACAAGAATTATCCTGCACCATACCAAACCGAAAAGTCTATCTCGAGTTTCCAGTCTTCCTTTAAGGAGAAGTCAGCCAAAGAATTTAATTTTTGGCCGGAGGTTCAGGGCCCAAAGCTTTTTGATCAGCTCAATCTGTTTATGTTTTTGACAATCCTGTAGTTATAGCCAGGTAGCCGACTTTATAGTAAACTTCTCATGCTGAGGGATTACTTAGAAATTATTTATGAATAAAATGATTATCATATGATGGAAACTCTTATTATGCATCAATTTATGCAAATTTTGTAATCATATTTCCCAAAACTCATGCCTCTGGATCATCATGGGTTCTTTCCTAAAATTACTTTCTTTAAATACGTGTTAATCTTGGATTAATTGTTCCGTTGTGTTTTTATGGGTTAGTTAATTGAGTTGACTAGTTGAGAATCTCTTTTTAGTCACCTCTATTTGTAGCTGGATTGAACTTCTTAGTTATGATCTTCTTCTTTTTTTGAATAGTAATGTATTAATACTCCAACGAGACAAAGTTATCTGGTTTGGTTGCAATCAAATTTGAGTACATCATGAATATAATTTGGAGGAGTGTTGCATCCAAAGTTATCATGTATTAATACTCCAACCAAACATGCTAAGTCTATCATCATAAGCCATTGTAGCCAAACGATGGGCAACCCTATTACACATTCGAGGAGTGTGTCTTATAGAAACAGAAGGCATATTTTGCAGCTCCCTACAAATATCTTGTAGTAAACCTTCTAGTCCAAAAAATGTGCATTTGTCATCATAGATGTCCTTCATAGTTATGATCATTTCATAAACATATTTAGGTATAAAATCAAGATTTTAATACTGTTAATGTTATTGAAATATAATACATATGTGTGTGTGTGTGTGTGTATGTTGATTTTATTTTTAAGATCTGACAAGATAGATGAAGGTATATTAGCTGCTCACATTGTAGATGAACGCAAATCACATAAATTTAAGTTTTTTTTTTTGGCAAAAAAAAAAAGAGTTTTTCTTTCATTGCTACATGTTCACTAAATCGGTAGTCTGCTCCCTCCTTGATTCTTCATAATGACGGATTAGTTTGTCATCTTGGTAGAATAGCTTGTTAGAGCCAGTGTTGGTCTCCTCCCTTTTTTTGCTACTTTGCCTTCTTTCCCTCTTAACATCTCTGAGATGAATGTGGTTGCTTATGTTTCACGTTGTAGTCTAAGTTTAAGCTCGTTTTGCTCTTCCTTCGGCTTGACCCGCTTTTAATGAACTATCATATCATTTCTATGGGAAAAAAAAGTGTTAACTAGCCTTGACGAATTAAAGAGGTAAAAAAAATAATTGTCAAAGTAGTTTGAAGATGAAAAACTATTGTTATTGTTACACTTTTGTGATAGAATGAGAGATATCAACTTTTTATATGTATTTTTGGTCATCCATGCATCATTAAAATGAAGTTATTTCGACTGTGATAAAGTAGAAAATCATTTCGGCTATGTAGCTTGTATATTGTAAGAAGTATCATTTTCATATGACTTTAGTTTTTCCTTTTTACTCAACCCAAAGTCCTCGATCAACAATAACAAATATCAAAACAACTTGACTTGCAAATTTCCCAGGCGTCTCCATGAATAAGTCAAATTCTTGACTATGCTGGTTATGTTGTCTCCTAGTGTCAAATAAGAAAACCTGTTAAATTAAACAATGTGTTAAAATATATCATACAAGTAATTAGAATTAAAAAAAGAATTTAACTACATAACTTCAAGTACCTTATGAATGTTATATCCGGCTACAAACTGATCATTTCCTCCTCGAACAAATGCACCAGAAACGAAAGAGATGTCCGAATACAATGCATCACTCTACAATAAGAATAAATTGAATATTACTCTGTTTCGAATATTAGCGTTAATTGTATGTACTTGAAATGTAAATATAATTTCTCACATGTCCTGTTGTCCAACTAGTTTTACCAGCTTCAAAATCACATATGTGTAGTGCAGCTTTTTTCTGAATAAGGAAATTCAACACGTGTTATACCACAAATCTAGTGACGATGTGTAATGATTAATACAAATAAAATTACATTTTAAGCATAATGTCAACTCACCCTCCAAATATAGAGAAATTATGGAATAAATAACATATGGCAATCCTTTGCTATTGTCCATTGTCTGCTTGAGTCTTCTACTCTTTCAAATGTGTAGCGACTTATCTTCGTTTGACCTTGTTGATTGCGCTACTATTCATTTCATGTTTGAGTCTTCTAAATATTTTGTAACCATAAAATGAAAATTAAAACTACATCAAATATTCGTAACCAAGAAAAGAATACATGAACTACATTACCATTTGCTCAATGTTCCTTTTTTATTTTGAAGAATAACATGATATGTGATGAAGTGAGAGAGATATGAGAATAGAGAATCGTGAAAGATGATGTGTATTATTCATTGATAGGAATCCTTTATATAGGGAATTATACAATACCAATTAGGTAAGGAAAAAGAATACATAGATCTAGTCAAACTACGTATCCTATTGGCATAAGGCCAAAGAATACATAAAGAATATCTAGAAAGATACAAAATATCCTAGAACACTCCCTTTGTGCCCCGCGTTGATATGCCGATGGTGCTGATCTGTTGCCTCGTCAAAAACCTTGTCAAGTCACAAAAACCCTGTGGGAGAAAAACTGAACCTTGATCGTAGGAGAAAAAGAGTACAACGTACCAATCTACTTCATTGAGATGATGCTCCCCCTGATGTGAACATTATTCAGAGAGACTTGATAGCTGACGCATGCCTATACTTTTCACATGATTCTCAAAAGTAGACTCAGGTAAGGACTTAGTAAATAAGTCTGCTGCGTTTCCTTCGGATCTAACTTGGTTCACTTGAATGTTAAGAAACGCCTGTTGCTGTTGGTTGTGGAAGAACTTAGGTGAAATGTGTTTTGTATTATCACCATTGATGTAACCTAACTTCATTTGCTCAATACAAGCTGCATTGTCCTCATAAATGCATGTAGGTCTATTAGTTGTAGAATTTAATCCACTAGTCCCTCTAATGTGTTTAATGATTGACCTCAACCAAACACATTCCAGAACAACTTCATGCAAAGTTATAATCTCTGCATGATTTGAAGATGTCACCACTAGAGTCTGCTTTGTAGACCTCCAAGATATCGTCGTATTCCCAATGGTGAACACATAACCAGTTTGAGAACGTCCTTTATGAAGATCAGATAAATATCCAGCATCGGCGAAACCCACCAACGTATTGTCTGGTGTCTCGGCATAGGACAAGGCCGTGGTGGCATGCTCAGCATTGGACCCGTGTCCAGCAGCCGTACCGGTAGCGTCCATGGTGGCTGTCCTGTCCCTTGGTGGATCGGTGCCGTGTCTGCCATGAGCCATAGAACCATCTTCTGTCCTTCTTGAATCAGTGTAGGGAAAGAGCAGTCTCAAGTCAATGGTTCCCTTAAGATACCGAAAGATGTTCTTGACTCCGGTCCAATGACGTTGGGTTGACGCTGAGCTAAATCTAACTAACAAGTTGACTGAGAATGCAATGTCTGGTCGAGTGCATTGAGCTAAGTACAATAATGCGCCTATTGCACTAAGGTATGGAACCTCTGCACCTAAGACTTCTTCGTCATCCTCTTTCGGACGGAATGGATCTTTAGTTATATCCAGACTTCGACCAAACATGGGAGTGCTAACAGTGTGCATCTTGTCCATATTAAATCGCCTGAGCATCTTTTGGACATATGCAGACTGATTGATAAGAAATCCAAAGACTCGGTGCTCTAGTTCAAGACCTAGGCAAAATCGAGTCTTCGCAAGATCTTTCATCTCAAACTCAGATTTTAGATAAGCCGCGGTCTCTTTGATTTCATCAAGAGTACCGATAATGTTCATGTCATCGACATAGACGACCCCTATTGCAAATCCGGAACTGGTCTTCTTTATGAACACGCACGGGCATAGTTCATCGTTCTTATATCCCTCCCTAATCAAATAGTCACTTAGACGAGTATACCACATTCATCCGGATTGCTTTAATCCGTAAAGTGAGCGTTGCAACCTTATAGCATAGGCACTCTGTGGTTTAGAGTCACTTGATTTAGGTAACGTAATGCCATCGGGCACTTTCATATATATTTTTGAATCTAGATCCCCATAGAGATATGTCGTAACCACATCCATGAGCTACATGTCAAGTTTTTCGGACACTACCAAACTGACTAAGTAGCGGAAAGTTATGACGTCCATGACCGGAGAGTAAGTCTCTTCGTAATCAATCCCAAGACGTTGTGAGAAACCTTGCGCCACAAGGCGGGCCTTATACCGAAGTACCTCATTCTTCTCATTACACTTTCTAACAAAGACTCATTTATGTCCAACATTCTTTACACTCGACGGAGTTAGCACTACCGGGTTGAAGACCTGTCTCTTTGTTAGAGAGTCTAATTCTGCCTGGATTGCATCTTTCTATTTAGGCCAATCTACTATGTTTTGGCATTCTGCAACAGAGCATGGTTCGATGGCATCGTGCTCAATGATTTCATGAGCCACAAAATAAGCAAATATATCATCGACATGGGTTGATGACCGGTTCATCAATTTATAAGTGTTATCATAACACATGGAGATCTTTATGTTCTCTGATGTTGACATTGACCCTGAGGCGTCCCCCATGGATTCTAACATCAATTCATGGACATAACTGTAATCAAAGATGATCTCGTGAGAAGGATTCTCAACATCGATGATCAAAGGATTGACTTGTGCTTTGTCGGTCCGTTTCTTTCTCGGACGCGTGTCAACTGAACCAAATGGCCTCCCCTTTTTCCTTTGGGGAGCCACGACCTATATCCCCCCACTGTGGGCGGCAATCCCGTGCCCGGGGATGGCCATGCCCTTTTTAGGGACTTCGAGCCTAGCAGAAACATTTACAGCTGGTATATCTGATCTTATCACTTTCACAATCTCGGAGAAAGAGTCAGGCATCGTATCTGCTACTTTCTGAAGTTTGAGAGTACGTTTAACTTCACCTTCAGTTTGTGAGGTGCGGGGATCATAATTGTCAAGACTCACCCCGAATTTCACCCTGAAACCCGAGGTAAGTCTTGCGGGGACCACCTCCAAGGAAAATTTACCGAAGGACTCGGCAAACCTCCCTTGAAAATGGACAACCCTAACCCGAAAATATATAGAACACCCTCTTAACCCAAAATATTAATCTTCACTTTAATCCAAATAACTGAATAAAATAATACACAATTATTTTTCCGAAAATATTCAGAGCTACTACAAGAAAGACAACGGAAGCTGATAGAAATCCTAGTGGGTTTAAACAAATGATCTACTGGCGAACAGTAGCGAAAATGTGGGTGACTATGCCTCGGCGCCTCCTTCTAGACCCCACCTGAACTCTGCAGACTGGGCGATTAAAAACGAAGGAAAAGCCCAGGGGAAAATATTTAATCACGTCAGGGTGAGTGAACAAAATAATTTCGACAACAATAATATTTCCCCAAGAAAAACTATCAAGGACACGACTAGTTCTGGCTAGTCTCCAAATCTTAAACAAGTACAGCCTCTCAGGCTAAAATTATATAATTATATCAGTATGTATTCACACTCGTCTACTCCATGTATGCTATCTATGAATAAGCTTGAAAGTGGATAGTCATACCAGGCTACGACGCTCGCGTCTAACGCGCACGTCACCCCATAGTGGCATTTTTCCTCAGTATGGGGGGGACCGGGTGGTATTTATACGTGCTTACTCCCTGTACGAATTCTATGAATGAATCTAAAAACATAGAATGAACTCGGAAAGTAGAAAGTCGTACAGGGCTAGGACGCTGGCGTCTAACGCTCACGTCACCTCATAATGGCATTTTTCCTCATTATGAGGGGAACACGTATGGCTAGCTAGCGTTCTCTCATATACATACTATACTCATAAACGTTAAATAAAATGAGTAAAACCACTGAAATTCTCAATTCAGGATAAATTCCAACAAAGGAAATTATTCAACAATAAAACATTATTTAAAAAACAAAGGTCCACTCACAACTTAGGCCTAAGCCTGACGTCGGTCGGAGGTCTCCTCTGCTCGAACCTCCTCGCGTCCTGTTCCAATACATAAATAATTCCTCAAATAAAACCCAACGTTTTTAAAGAAAAATAAGTATAATTAAATATGAGCTTCTCGCGCTCAACCATGCCTATCGTCCTAAATCTTAACTTCGTTTTGATTTGAAGAAGGGATGTCCATGAGAATTACGTAGAATTCGGATCATCATGTCCCTTCCGGGATGACCAAGTCGATCATGCCAAAGTTTGTATGAGTCAGAGTCCCAAAAGATCCTGTTTGGCAACTATATGGGATTCAATAATCCGAATCGTAGTAAGGTAAAGACCACTAGATTGACTCATGAGTTTCTCCAATATACGTTTACGTCCGTAATTATGAGAAGTGATACACAAGAACTCAGTTCCATCTTCACAATGAGTCTCCAAGTGAAAGCCATTAGCGCGAATGTCCTTAAAGCTCAACAAGGTTCGGTGCCCTTTTGGGGCATAAAGAGCGTCTGTGACATGGATCACAGTGCCATGAGGCAGAAAGAAGTGAGCAGTTCCACACTCGAGGATCACAGGAGAAGATCCAATCATTGTCGTCACAGATGATTTACATGGTACTAACTCAAGGAATAGTTGCCGGTTCCTTAGAATGGTGTGGGTTGATCCACTATCCGCAAGGCACTCGATCTCTCCAAGAGACATACCTACAAAAGAGAGTAGATATATGAGTAAATAGGTCAATATCGAGCCATTTAGAAGGATTGAAAGAGCTAAAAGTAGCAACAATCCCGAGAGTGCTGAAAAATTCTTGCGCAGAATGACCTTTGCGCACAAAAACAGTCATGACTCCTTTGTTAAAATAGGTATGGATGAACCGTAAAATTTTCTGAAAACTAGACTCGTAGAGCTTTCCAATGATATAAAGCTCATTGTCTGGTTCGTCCGAAGCTGTTCAAAAAGCTTAAACGAAGTCGACTGTCCAGGGAGGACAGATTACTGTTTTTAGCAGATTTGGCATTAGCGAAGCTTTTGAAGCTTGCTGGTGGCATGGAGGCATATGCTCAGCCACAGGGACGTGTAGATGATCAAATCCAAGGCCAGAGAACCTAGAGGATTCAATGGTGATCCGGTTTTGCCAAGTCTTTAACGTCTTTTACAAGACGGCAATTGGAGTAATAGTGTAAGAGGAATCCAAAATCAAAAGCTATCGGTAACTCCAAATTAAGTATGACCAAGCATATCCGTGGAGGGTCGGTAGTGCGAGGCACACTTAAAACCACTATCTCCTTAATTTCGGACAATTCTAAGACATCATACTAACTTGGGTGAGCCTAGTTGAAAAATTGATGAAGGAAAATCCGCTATAAGGTAAAAGACTTGAACTGGAAGACACGTTGGTAACCCTCCTTGAGAGTCACGGTGTCGTTCGTCACCTCCTCTAAGGGAGAGACCAAAGACGGCGTTGATGCCATATTTTCTAAGGGATATGTAAATCAATTCGAACCATGTAGAGACAAGAAGAACAAAAAAGAACTTTTATTAATGCGCTGAAAAGAGTACATAAGGGTCTCAAAAAAATTGAGAAGAAAACTAAGCATGGCATTCTAATGATGCCTTATTACATCATGACTTATAAAAAGGGAAAACAATCTAGCCGGTGACGTCAAAGTCAGGAGCATCTAAGTCAGAACATTGTTCATTGGGGTCTGCGACCTTAAAAGTAACATTATGTTCAACTCCATTGTTTTCAGTGGAATTGACTTCCATCAATTCCTTTTATTTCTTGTATGCGACAACAACATTTGCAGAAGCGCGACAGCTTTTGAACCAGTGGTCCTTAGACCCACATCTGTTGCATTGTCCATTAAAGGCAAAAGAAGAGCGAACAAGCTGCTTCCGAGGAGGAGCGGCGCCGCCCTTCGAGCCGGCGGCACCGGTGTCTCGGCACCATGTGTTGGTACAGCGACTAAAGCCACTACCTTGTCCCTGAGAACCAGAGGCACGGTGGTGCTGATTCCCACGTGCATAAGGTTCATTCCGATGGTGATCCTTGCGTTTTGGAGCTTTCTTACTCTGTTTGCTGTTGTAATTAGATTCCGGAATTTTCCGGGTGCCTACAGGACGCAAATTATGCTGATCATTGATCATGTTGTTCTTTTCTTTCATAAGGAGTTGTGTCATTAAGCCGCTAAATGTTGTAATCCTCTTATGTTGGAACTCAAGTCGATACTGGTTCATTAGGATCTTAGTAGCAGAATGAAAGGTCGAGAAAGTTTTTTCAATCATGTCTGCATCACTTTTCTCGACTCCACATAAGCTCAGATGAGCTTGTAGGCAAAGCATATCCCTGTTGAAGTCATCAACCTTTTTGTAATCCAAAAGTCAGATTTCATCCTAGCGAGCAATTAATTCTGGGAGCAAAGTTAAATGAATATTGCCGAAACGTTCGGCAAGTGCATCCCATAGATCTTTTGGATC
The DNA here is from genome assembly GCA_009720345.1 of Fragaria iinumae. Classification (NCBI taxonomy): domain Eukaryota; kingdom Viridiplantae; phylum Streptophyta; class Magnoliopsida; order Rosales; family Rosaceae; genus Fragaria; species Fragaria iinumae. The sequence goes on along the minus strand of CM019117.1, from coordinate 12,961,168 downwards.
ATGCTTCGATTGATACTGCCTGCGCAGTGTGGGATCAATATGCTTACGAAGGAACATGAACGCCTGAGATTTTGTTCTCTTGTGAGGCGGTTCCTGAGTTGGATCGGGGAATATGGTCTTGGTCAAATCCTTAGCAATGAAGGTCTACTCTATATCCGAGACCCAACGATGGTACTCAGTACCATGGGCATCGAGGACGTCGAATTTGATGCCTCTGTCCATCTGCATACAAGAGAGAACAAGTCGTATTAGTTTTCTGTTAGAGACCCAAATGATACTAAAATACAATGCTTTTATTTTTGGTTTGTCTCTCTAGGGTTGATCATAGACAACCCTAAGTGTCCGGAGTCGATCAAACACGACCTGGAAAACTTGTGTGAAGGTGATCAAACACACCTTCAAAAAGAAATAACCAAAGTTGATCAAACACAACTTTGGACCCGGGGAGGAAAACCGGGATTTTAAACCTGCAAATATACTGTCAAGACCCACCCCGAATTTCACCCTGAAACCCGAGGTAAGTCCTGCGGGGACCATCTCCAAGGAAAATTTACCGAAGAACTCGGCAAACCTCCCTTGAAAATGAACAACCCTGACCCGGAAAAATATAGAACACCTTCTTAACCAAAATGTCATTCTTCAACTCAATCCAAATAACCGAATAAAATAATACACAATTATTTTTCCGAAAGTATTCAGAGCTACTACAAGAAAGACAACGGAAGCTGATAAAAATCCTAGTGTGTTAAACAGATAACCTACTGGCGAACAGTAGCGGAAAGATGGGTGACTATGCCTCGTCGCCTTCTTCTAGACCCTACCCGAACTCTGTAGACTGGGCATTTAAAAACGAAGGAAAGGCCCAGGGGAAAATTATTTAATTACGTCAGAGTAAGTGGACAAAAGTCATTTCGACAAACAATAATATTTCCCCAAGAAAACTTTAAAGGAAAGCGCTATGCAAGCGACAGCTTAAAAACTTAACTCAAAAATTCTTGACTGGTGTCTAGCCTCGCTAGACTCCTAAACTTCAGAAAATGGCCTCTCAGGTTAGAATTATAAATATATCAGTATGTATATACACTCGTCATACTCCTTGTATGATTTCTTTGAAGAGATATAAAGAAAACAGAAATTCATACAAGGCTACTACGCTCGCGTCTAACGCTCACGTCACCCCATAATGACATTTTTTCTCATTATGGGGGAACCGCACGAGTGGATATATATATATATATATATATATATATATATATATATATATACGTGCTGACTCCTTGTACGAATTCTATGAATGAATACGAAAAATAAAAAGTCATACAAGGCTACGACGCTTGCGTCTAACGCTCACGTCATCCCATAATGACATTTTTCCTCATTATGGGGGGAAATCACGTATAGCTAGCTAGCGTTTATTTATATACATACTATTCTCATAAACGTCAATAAATGAGTATAAACACCGAAATTCTCAATTTCCGGTTAAATTCCAACAAAAGAAATTATTTAACAATAAAACATTTCAAGCACATTATTTAAAACAAATATCCACTCACAACTTAGGCCTAAGCCTGATGTCGGTCGGAGGTTTCTTCCGCTCGGGCCTCCTCACGTCCTGTTCCAAAACATAAATAAATCCTTAAATAAAACACCGACGCTTAAAGAAAATAGGCATAATTAAATGTGAGCTTCTCGCGCTCAACCATACCTATTGCCCTAAATCATAACTTTACTGCCAACTGTTTCTGCAAGAACCCGTAGGCTATGTAGAAGCACGGTAGAACATAAACATACGCACAAAGACACAATATTTATAGTGGTTCACCATGCCATCGGAGGGCATGGCTACGTCCACTTGAATCTACTATCATGAGGCCTCAATGCCTTGAGTTGTTACAAGAGTTCTCCGGGATGGAGTGGTTACCATTCATCGGGAGAGAGAGATGGGGAAGTCAGGGATCCCTTTCTACATATGGGAAGCCTTCCTTTTATAGCTAAGGAAGGTTCCCTCACATTATATGTTTCCGATGTGGGACTAATTACACATATATATTCTCCTGGTGTCTTCTTGTGGAGCTTGGAGAAGCATCTTCCCGTTGCTGCATTGATGATCCTTCACCATGGCAAGGTAGCCTGGATGTCGGTCTACAAGTTTCATGACTGGTCTATGGGCGGGGAAGGTAGTTTACTGACTACCGACTACAAGTCCCCTCAAGTTCCCGTTCAAAACACATCTTGAGTGGGGACTTAATATACAAAATGCCCTTAGATCAGTCATTTATCAACGGGACCCGTCCCAGTCCCCCCAAGTCCGTACTCAAGACGTGTGGAGAATGGATTTCTGCCTCGCACAGAAGGGCTGACACTCGGGCGAGCTGAGTACTGTGCGAAGTGCAAGGACATAAATTGTCATGCGAGCTGAGGAGTTTGTTCCGCGCGAGCTGAGGATCTCGCATGTACAAGAAACACCCGCGAGCTGAGAAGTTCACTCCGCGCACAAGGACTGCGCACGAACTGAGGAGTCCGCTCCGAGTACAATGCTTTCACGCGAGCTGTGGAAGTTCGCTCCTCTTATAATGACTATCTCCGTGATACACGCGAGGTGCATCTTGTTCCACGTGAGATGGGTCTCGGTGACACATGCGAAGTGAATCTCGGTGACACAGGCGAGATGGGTCTCGGTGATACGGGCGAGATGGGTCTCGGTGGATCTTGGTGTTATACTTTCACGGACAAGGGTAGCTGAAGAGTCCGCCTCACCCAGGAGGGCTGACACTCGCTCGAGCTGAGGAGTTCTCCTCGCGGACATTACCTACAGGCGAGCTGTGGAGTCCGCGTGCGATGCTTTCATGCGAGTTGTGTTCGCTCCGCGCCATAAAGAATTAACAAATCACGCGAGCTGACAAGTGTGCTCCGCGTGCCAGGACTACCCCGCGAGCTGTGGAGTTCGCCTATAAGATAAAAAATGTCTTTGACTCGACGGGGCGAGGATTGTTGTACCTTCACAATGAACAAATGATCGACACAATTATGGGGTTAACCAAGTATGGATATGGCAAAATAATTATCGAAAAGCAAAATGGTTCATGCAAGTGTAATACTGGACGTCCAATGCCACTCTCAGTGGAATGCCAATCCTGGTCGAATGCCTATCTCTCTTCCCAATATGGGACGAAGGTAGCGAACCTTTACATATCATGTGTTTCTGCTCGAGCGCGGGATATTATCCCCGCGTGGGTTATCATGCCACTATTCTTCGTATGAAGGGAATGATATGAACTGCCCAACCCCCACTCTCCAGGAGCTGTGCAAGGGACTTACAGTTTTCATGGCGTTAGTTGTTTCGCACATGCTTCCCGGTGCTACATTGTCGGGGTATGTTCATGCATTTTAGTTCGTGTATGCTTCACGATGGTTCTTGCTCGGGTATAAGAATCTCATGAAACGGTTGTTGTATGTTTCTTCCTGTTAGTTCTTATCCGAGAATCGAGATTTTCCTCAATCCTGGTGACACTTATCCGGGACTTACAATATTCCTGCTATCTTTTCCCACACCTATCCGGGACTTACTACTATCATAAAGACTTGGAACTCCCTATTCAATGTCCGGGAAGCAGGAGTATCTATGTACATTTGCCTCACAAATTTGAATGGACAATAGTGATCATGGACTGCATGTTATATAGTTCGTACTTGGTTACAACAATGCATGGTGAGCCAACCGTACCATGATATAATTGTATGTGAAGCATGCTTTGTACTTTCATAAGAGGCAATTAAATGAATGACTTATCTGTGGAAAGAGCTGCCGAATGGGTGCACATAGGAGGTGTTGATTCATGCCCGTACTACTCCCGGACGATGAATCCTTGTTGCCAGCACGGTCGGGGGCTGCCTACAAGATTTGGTGACTTTTTCCAGATAAATAGCTCCAGGTGTCCATAGTGTGTGTGTGTGTGTGTTTTTTAGTCCCGGTGTCTGCAGATACAAGACCACTTTTTGAACCTTAATCCCCCTCTGATGGCTTCTCCACTCAGACTTATCTTTCACTTTCAACCGGACTTAATTGTCCATGCTACTGAATTCATCTTTCTTGCTATTCATACCAGGCTCTCCGGGTGGCCAGAGTACGAAGACGGGTGTCAAGACCGAAACCACTTTCAGATGGAATTCCCGTATCATCTTGAGTCGGAAGCGGGGATTAAACTAAGACATATATGGATGCTTGATGGAGGCTCCCGGAGATGATCACCCATAGGGAAGCTGCCATCGGACGGCCAAGACTTTCAAGAAACTTCTCCCACGTTCCTTTTTTTACTATCCAAGCTCCCTTGCCTTCGATTTCTCTGCTACTTTCGGTGGAATAAATGCCTTGATTCTAAGAAACACCCGTGTGCTTGAAGCAAATATGTATGTTGGCTAATACACGAGAGGTAGCCCCGAGTTTCCATAGCAATTTTTCAGTGGGTACCATACTGAACACAGTTTCTCCAGCAGATCGAGTGACCCACTCCCAGGCAGGAGTTTGGAGTTGACAAGATATGGATGTCGGATGGTGCTTGCAGGAGATAACCGTTGGTAGATGAGGCTTCCCGATAGGTGCAAAGGGTAGATTCCCGGTGGGTAAATGGAGTTGTCCATGCATTGGTTCTCATGCCACATAAGAAGGTGTCCCGTTGATCTGGAATTCGGATATCCTTCTGCCCTTAAGAGCGAACCCAACAGTAGGAGGGAGATGAAGCTTTGATCACAGACTACTTGAACATTTGAAACACACATGGGACCGAGTTTCAACAGGAGATTAAATTGCTTCCGGGAAGGACTTCTTCTAGACATAATAAGATGGGTGTCCATAGCAGTTGGGCAGTAGTTGGGGTGCCGAGATACGTACCGTCCGAGAGCAGATGAGTGTCATGTTGCTCTCATCGATAGGACTATGTGATCATCACCAGATAAGTTCATGCCATTCCTATTCTCAGACCCTAACCATTGGGAGCCGACGATTCCTTCCTGGCAGTTGTTGCCTGCCGGGTGGATGACGCGACCTCATGTAACGTTGTGCTCCCGATAGAGATGTATCGTTGTGCTCCCGATAGCGGGCTCCCGATACACTAGCAGATTTCATCTTTATACCGGAGGGGTGTTTTCGGGTTCCGGACCAAGATAGGTGTTGATGTCATGATTTGGTTCGACAACAAAACATGCTCAACATAGATGAGTTTATAAGTGATGGCCCACCAGCGAGATCGTATAGTAGAGTTCGCATGAGGACTTCGCATGGAATCAAGAAGTGGCTTCCTGTAGTAGTCCGCAAGGCGAGATGGCTTCGCATAAGAGGCGGAGTCCGCATGCACGTGGAGGCGAGGCGAGATGGCTTCGGGGTGATCGTTCAAGAAAGGAGACACGTTCTCCTGGTGATATCTACCAACAAGATAACAAAGCTGTCGGGCATGCTGACCAAGACGAGAAACTCAAAGCTAGATTTCGTGTTCTAGCTCCCGCTCGTTGATGAAACCGACAGGTGACAGTTGTTTCTTGCTTGAACTCCGGTCGTCGGATCTGTGAACTGTCCCAACCTGGCCACCTGTCAAATCAGCGGGTTGTCAAATTCATAGAGGCCTGATGAGTAACTAATTCAAGAGTAGGAGGTTGGAGACCTGTCCGGATGATCCCGGTGGCTTGCGCTCTACGGCATGGTGTACAAATCAACTTCTCGGTGCCTATAGCAACTCTCTGAGGGCCTATCTTTTCCTTTTCTTCTGCCTCATACGAGTTCCCGGGCATGACTTCGTTTAGAGCTGCATTCTCGACTCCCAGGCACCGTAAGCAAAGTGGGTGCCATCGGTAGGATTACAGATAAGGATATCATCCAGAAGCTTTCTAAAGGCGCCTTACGGGTGGCCAGAGTAGGGTGTTGGGTGTACAGAGTGAACTCCCCTGGATTGGTCTCCGGTGAGCTCCGGCGTCGTGATCCCGATTGGTCTCACCGATCCATGATAGATTATCGATTATCGATTACACGTCCCCCGTGGCATCACCAAGCGAGCTGAGTTCGCTTCGCGCGGACAGTGGCATCACCAGGCGAGCTAGTTCGCTTCGCGCGGAGAGTGGCATCACCAGGCGAGCTGGTTCGCTTCGCGCGGAGAGTGGCATCACCTGGCGAACTGGTTCGCTTCGCGTGTAGAGTTGCCTCACCAGGCGAACTGAGTTCGCTTTACGCGCAATGTATGACATCACCAGGTAGACCCTGATAACCCTTCTTCCAGAAACCAGCGGATTCTGATGATTCACTCTGCCCTTCGAGCCGAGGGATGCTCCCGGATACCGAACTCAACAAATGGATACAAAGATTTGTAGACCGCTGAAGCCTGCCAGAGCCCGGCGAATTGTTTCCGGTTGGTGATTTGATGAACAAGACCCGGGAGAGATAATCGGGTCCCACCCTGAAGCTTCTCTGGGGGAGTTGCCCGGTTGATCGGGTGCCGGTTTGTATCGAGAATGATCATGATGAAGGTGCTACCGGTAGGGCGCCTGCCGATACGATGCATGCATTCTGAAGATGACATAATCCCAGACAATACCGGCGGAGCGGAGCTACCGACGAGATCAGACAAATAGGATGCAGCGGGACACCAAGACACCAATGATGCTGGGCGGTGCGAGAATTGGAAATAGATTTTTGTAAAGTTGCCAACGGGACACCGATGATACATGGATGATCCCCTCATATGAACTATTTCTCCAGGATCCCGATTAATTATATCTGAGTGCTGCTTGGAGCCGTTGTAGTCGGGCTCTTGGTGAGGACCCGGTGGTAAAGAGAACCCGGGCGGGTCATGCACTGCCACCCTATGGCTTGGGCCTGCCTACTGGATACCTTGGCCTGCATACTAGTTACTTTAGGCTAACCTCCCTACATTAACCCGATGGTAGAGCAATAAGACTTTTTGTAATGGTTCCCACAGATGGCGCCAATTGTTTCTGCAAGAACCCGTAGGCTATATAGAAGCACGGTAGAACATAAACATACGCACAAAGACACAATATTTATAGTGGTTCACCATGTCATCGGAGGGCATGGCTACGTCCACTTGAATCTACTATCATGAGGCCTCAATGCCTTGGGTTGTTACAAGAGTTCTCCGGGATGGAGTGGTTACCATTCACCGGGAGAGAGAGATGGGGAAGTCAAGGATCCCTTTCTACATATGGGAAGCCTTCCTTTTATAGCTAAGGAACGTTCCCTCACATTATATGTTTCCGATGTGGGACTGATTACACATATATATTCTCCTGGTGTCTTCTTGTGGAGCTTGGAGAAGCATCTTCCCGTTGCTGCATTGATGATCCTTCACCATGGCGAGGTAGCCTGGATGTCGGTCTACAAGTTTCATGACTGGTCTATGGGCGGGGAAGGTAGTTTACTGACTACCGACTACACCAACCATAAAGCTCTACAATTTTTCCGACATCCTCAAAAACACCTTCTACCTTCCTAACCATAAATAATCCAATGGCCTGATTTTTAACTTATTAATCCGCCAAAAATACCAAACTTTAACAATTTCCAAACCTATCCAAAAATTCTAAAACTCATTCCATTAAACTCCTCATAAAATTCCCCACTAAAAACAATTTTTCTGCGGCTCCGCCGGCGTCCAGCTCCGGCGACCTCCAATACCCACCAAAATTTGACAGCACCTTCCTCTCAACCTCCTCTACAACATTCCTAACTAACACAAACTCTAATTCTAAGCCTAACCATGTCAATCGAACGAAAACAACAATAAAAGCCCTAGAATTTCCTTTACCGATTTCTCCTTACCTAGCTCAAGAGGGAGCGAATCCTTTGAAGGGATTGGAGCACGGGAGGAGGGCTTCCTTTTGAGCCACAGGGCTCCGGCTATAGCGGCCGAATGAGGGAGTTCCGGCGAGAAAACACTTCCGGCAGTCGGACCTTTCGGGGTTGATTTCTCCTTCACGGCGGTGCTAGGGAGGCTGCCACCGGTCTAGAACGGAAGCTGGGTTGGAGACCGATCGATTGGGACCGGCGCGGCGGTCTGGGGCGGCCGGACGGCGGCGGACGGCGGTCGGAAAATTTTCGGCAGGGAGAGGTTCGGGTGCGGGAGCGGGAGAGGAGAGAGAGAGAAAAGACTTGGGCCTTTTGCCCAACCGGTCCACTACTTAAAACCCACTCCAAAAATCAAACCCAACACAACTAATTAACACCCCAATAAAAATTACCTTTTACTATCAAAAATTACCATTTTTACCGTCGTCACAATTTCTTCCTTCGAATAAATCCTACAAAATAATTGTACCCCACAACCTCTCTAGGGACCAATTAAATTATCCACTTAATGACAAAGACGGTAAAACTCTTATTACCACAATGCTAGTAATTAAGATAAAATTTAAGAGTCGGGGCGTGACACACACCGACCCAAGCATAGAATGAAGTAGAAGAATGGGAGAAAGTACTTTATCTCCCCCGAGGTTATTGAACTTGGAAAAGTTTTAGGGTTGTAAAGTAAACATACCGTAAAAATTTGGATGCTTGATCGGATGAAAAGAAAACAGCGGAGCGGACGGCCGGGAAGCGGCAGTCGGGGAGCGACAGCGGCGGCGGCCGTGGCAGGGCCTCGGTTTTAGTTTTTAGGGTTTGGGAAAACTATTAGCTCAAGGGTTGAGCCAAGAGCTGATAACGTGATGAAGTGAAAGAGATATGAGAATAGAGAATCATGAAAGATGATGTGTATTATTCATTGATAGAAGTCCTTTATATAGGTGTAGACATATAAAATTTAACGATAATAATAGTCGTTGAATAATCCAAGAAGATACGTGGCTTGTGAGTCAACAAAATTGGGAAGCAGTCGAAAATAACACGTGGCAACGTGGAAATGATCGGCCGACAACAAAACCTTAAATCCCGATTGAAATCAATTATCAAGTGTCGATTAATGATGTGACTTCGCCAGGCGAACAAGACTTCGCCAGGCAAAATAGACTCCGCCAGGCGAACATGACTTCACCAGACGAAATAGACTTCCCCAGGCGAAATGACTTCGCCAGGCGAACAAGACTTCGCCAGGCAAAATAGACTCCGCCAGGCGAAATAGACTTCACCAGGCGAAATGACTTCACCAGGCGAACAAGACTTCGCCAGGCAAAATAGACTCCGCCAGGCAAAATAGACTTCACCAGGCGAAATGACTTCGCCAGGCGAACAGGACTTCGCGAGGCGAAATGGACTTCGCGAGGTGAAATGGACTCCGCGAGGTAACCTTGACTTCGCAAGGCGAAATGGACTTCGCGAGGCGAGCTAGGCTTGGCGAGGTGAAATGGACTCCGTGAGATGACCTTGACTTCGCAAGGCGAAATGGACTTCGCGAGGCGAGCTAGGCTTGGCGAGGTGAAATGGACTCCGCGAGGTGACCTTGACTTCGCAAGGCGAAATGGACTTCGCGAGGCGAGCTAGGCTTGACGAGGTGAAATGGACTCCGCGAGGTGACCTTGACTTCGCAAGGCGAAATGGACTTCGCGAGGCGAGCTAGGCTTGGCGAGGTGAATTGACTCCGCGAGGTGAACTTGACTTCGCGAGGCGAAATGGACTCCGCGCGCGTAGATTTACATGAAAGCGAGGCGAGATGGTTCCACGCGCGTAGATTAACATAAAGGCGAGGCGAGATGGCCCTGCGTAAGGGGAACCTCGTGAAGGAGCTAGACGACAGAGTTCGCATGTCCAAGGGAAGTCGTCCGCGAAGTGGGATTAGAAATCACCGCTTGCTTGGAAATCAAGCTTCCTCGCGGGATACCTTCCATATCCGCGAGATAGCGTAAGGATCTTGCCCAAAACAGGACATTCAATCCAAAGCGATCTGGGCATATCTAAATCTCAAGATTTGATTGATTTGATTATGTTAAAATCGGCAAGTAGATCTATAAGTCAAGATTCATTGATTCGATTAAGGAAATATTATTGATTCAGAATCTTCATTACTTGCCTTAAGTGGAGGCATGTTAACACTATAAATACCCTCTCTCATACCAAGAGGAGGGGGAGCGAAACCCAGAGGAAGATAAAACAGAAGCAGCGAACTAGAGAGAGAGAAATCCCTTCGCGAGCTCAGAAGTCTCTCCTAAACCCTTAAAGAACTATCAAGCTCCCCAGATAGCCAGTTCTTCACTAGATCCTTGAAGAACTATCAAGCTCCCCAGATAGCCAGTTCTTCACTAAACCCAAATACTTGTTACGTGATCAATCCGCGTAACCCTCAAGAACAAGTGTTTGTCACCCTTGAGTTAGACCTAAATTCGGAGATAGAATCAGAGGAGTTCACAAAGATTGTAACTCGCATTCGTATTGATTTAAATTAAATTATTCTTTGTACACGTGTATTTCTGTTATTTGTTGCAAATATTTTCGTGTTTACAATAGGGAATTACACAATACCAATTAGGTAAGGAAAATGAATACATAGATCTAGTCAAACTACATATCCTATTGGCATAAGGCCAAGACACACATAAAGAATATCTAGAAAGATACAGAATATCCTAAAACAATATGTTGATTGTAGCATATGCTTAAAATAAGATCATATAACTAACCAAAATACATGTCACATTCTTTCCGAATCCATATTCAGTATCAAATCTCTTATATCATATTTAGTCTTATTTTGTTGCAGCTTAATTTCAAAATTCAGAAAAACTTGATTTCATAAAAAAAAAAAAAAAAAAAAAAAAAAAAACTTTATTTTAAAATACAGAAAAACAATTGTATGGTGCCAACTAAATTCGAGTGATTGTACACCAATGAACAATCCTTTTAACATCAAAAGAACGCTATGTAACACAATTGTATGAGTCACACACAAAGTCCATAAGCTTTCTCTTTTTGTCTCTCTAAACATAAAACATGCTCACCGGGTAGTTATTTTTGTTGGTTAAGAATGCAGCCAATATTGAGCTTCAGTTCTTATCTTTCCACGTGTCAATAATTTCAACAATTAATTTTGATTTTCCAGAATCGATCACTATAAAACCCATTATAAATTTTTATTTAGATTGTATTAGACAAGAAAAAAGTAGTTATATGTGTAACTTTAATGATGAAAATATATGCAGACGTTACCTTCAATGATTCATTTTCGATCAATAGCAAAATCTCAAATCCGAGAATGCCTTATGATATCAAGCTTATTAAGCAAATGCTTCACCTATATCATGTTCGCCTAGGTAAGTTAAGATAGAAAATAACATTGATCTGAAACATATGTAATGTACGGTCAAAGTAACAATCTATTAATTATAAGCAAACTATTAAAGTTTATTTTAGACGTTTCCAATAATCTTTAATCGAAAATCTTCTACAACTGAACTACAAAACAAAACAACACACAATATTTGTAACCAAAAAATGAAAATTAAACCTACCTCAAATATTTGTAACCAAGGAAAGAATACAAGAACTATATTACCATTTGCTCAGTATTTTTTTTGTTGTTGGAAGAATAACATGATATATAAGATCATATATATTACCATCAAGGTAAAATGATAAAGCATGACAATAGTTATTTCAAATCAAATCTCAATCTTTCCAAAATACATTTGAAAAAGAATCATATAACTAACGAAAATACATATGTCAAATATTCAGTTTCAAATCTCCTATATCATATTTACAGTCTTATTTTGACATACTCTAATTTTAAAATTCAGAAAAACTTTTTTTCATAAATACAAAAACTTTATTTTAAAATTCAGAAAACAATTGTATGGTGACAACTTAATTCGAGTGATTGTCCACCAATGAACAATCATTTCAATATCAAAAGAACACTATGTAACAAAATTGTATGGGTAATACACAGAGTCCATAAGCTCTCATTTTATCTCTCTAAACATAAAACATGCTCACCGGGTAGTTATTATTGTTGGTTAAGGATGCAGCGAATACTGGGCTTCAGATCTTATCTCCCCATGTGTCAATAATTTCAACAATTCCTCCTAATCTTTCGGAATCGATCACTACAAAACTCACAACAAATTTTTATTTGGATTATATTAGAAAAGAAAATAGTAATTATATGTCAAACTTGAATGATGAACATATATGCAGACATTACCTTCAATGATTCCTCTTCGATCATTATCAAAAGCTCGAATCTGAGAATGCCTTATGATACCAAGCTTACTAAGCAAATGCTCTACCAACATTATGTTCATCTAGGTAAGTCGAGATAGGGGGACTCGTCAACTAAGGGGTAGGACTAGGGGTGGGCGCGGGTTAGTGTAGTGCAGGTTAAAGCTCAAACTTAATCGAATCCACTTCTTATGGTTTGACAATTCTTTAAACCAGATCCACATTACCAAAAGCCCAATCTAATATCCGGGTGACCCATTTTTCGGTTTCATTTCGGTATGGTTTCGAATTGGACGCAAATTCTATTTAGCCCAATAAAACAAACACCATTAAAATCTGGACTATGTGTGTATAAGAAACACAACAAGTTATTCAACATAGTAAGCTAGTCATAAGACGATTCAAAGAGACCAAAATCACCAAATAATATGAGAGCCGTGACTTGGTTGGTTAAGATGTTTAATTGACAACTTTGAGGTCATAAGTTCAAACTTCATTGACATATGTAGGGTGTGTGAGTTATTAATAAAAAGTTTTTAAATAAAAAATAAAAAATAACAAACATGAAATAGTCATAAAACATTCAAAAAATCAAATTGACAAGTCTCCGATAAGTGATAATGAGATGCTGGGATGCGCCTCTTACTCTCTTATGGTTAAGGATAAGGGGTTGGGCCGCTGGGGTGTTACGAGTTTGGGCCTCTTACGTACATAAATTTAAATTACATATATGTATTAAAAATAATAAAAATAAATAAATAAATTAATGAAATAAATAAATGGACCAGTGCGGTATGATGCGGTATCGCATTTCCGGTGTGAAGTGCCCGCCCCATATTTTTAGAGTTAAGAAGTTGCTACAGGTCATCATTGTTATGTGATTATTGTTTAACTGGTAGACTTTGTACTTTTTGTTCATTACATGTATAATAATAAGTATGCGCATGTGAAATGACTTGGGTAACTCTTTTATTGTATCACATTATCTTCATTACATGGATCGTAAGCTTTTAATTTCATGGGCCGAGTGACACAGTTATACTCCTATTCACGACTTCCCTAAAGTAATCAACATCAACAACTAAGTCATCCGATGGAGGGCCACCATTACTTCATGGCGTCCAAGAACTAAAACTAATAAAAACATAGAAACTAACACATTAATCCTAGCCCTAGATGCAGCCAAGTTTATGGACATCACCATAATATGGAAGGAACTAAGAAATTAACACACTAATCTAGTAATCTTAGCCCTAGATGTAGCCAAGTTTAAGGACCACCATAACATGGAAGGAACTAAGAAGACCAACATGGTGGGTCTAAACTAAAGCAAGATCAAACACGGTTAATTTGCTGCAACATTCTGCCGCTCTCTGTCCTACCCCCCATGACATGGGCGGTGACCTATGTAGGGAGGTACATCTAGTACAAAAAACACAGAAGAAGAAGAGTAAACGCTCCCATAAAATCTAGGAAGCAAAGTCCCGAAACCGAGTCAATTTGACTGCCACCCCAAACCAACAATAAAAAAGATAGAATTCTTGACGTCAACAAAGGTGGGCCAAGGCATTGGCTTTCCATTTGTGCTCCCATTTCTACCTTCCTCAGAAGCTTCCTTCTTTCTTTTGGTCACCCCCAACTTTCCTTTTCACTTCCCCCAAATCGCACAAAGTTCTCACCTTTTCTCTTCCCCCAATCTTAATCTTTACTTACCCACACACCCTTCAGATCAAGGACCTTAAGACTGTGATTGAGCTCATGGCGGAGACCAAGCGCTATGGTCTTGGGAATCAATTGGGTCAGTTTTTGGTGTTTTTGTTGATCGATTTCTGTATAAAGTTCAGTTCTTTACAGATTTTTGTGATATTGGTATTTGTTTATATGAATTCTTTGATCGAAATTTGATTCTGGGTAGTTTAATTTCAGTGTCGTAATTTGTATTTAGTTTATATGTCAACTGAAACTACAAGTATGATAGGACTGTCAATGGGTTTAATCAACTGGCTTAGTAGGAAGACTCTACTAGAAAAACGAGTGTTATGTTGTTAATGAAGGAAGCTTGATGTGGTTGATGCTGTTCACTATGGGTCTCAACTGAGCAGCCATCCTCGATTTAGGTTTTAATTTGCTGTCAGTGTGAAGATTTGGGCATGATTTAATCATAATCATGCTCCATTTTCCTCATTTTGGCCGCGCATACTGGTGGGACTTACCCAGCCTATACTGTTTTATCTGTGAATGTAAGAACTGAGCTTCACCTAGAATCGATATGACTGCCCCATTTAGGAAGATCAATCTTTAGTACTGTGGACTGTTGAACTATCAGACTACAATGGTTGAGTTGTGCCGGATGCGCAACACTAGGCTTTGGTTTTTCTCCTTCAGAAAAGCTTCACTTTGACCCAAAAAAATCTCAAATCTTTATTGAAAGTTGCAAGAGTTGCACTGAATTTATACAAGGTTTTGGAAAAGAATAATTAATCTAGCACGGCCAAGTAACTTTGTACGAGTACATCAATGATACTTGGGGTAGTATCATGAAGGATCTATGATGATTGCTTTCCTAGTACCTATTAGGCGTTAGTGCATCTGCAGCTTTCTGCTTGCTTATCTACTCAGCACTTGTAGAGCTCCTGCTGTGCAACTAGGTCTGGGGTGACTCAGTATTGATAGTAGCAGATAACTCTTACTAACTCTCAAAAAAAGAAAACTGCTTTCACTTCTTTGAAGTTGACAAGTCTTCAGCTGGGTCATTCCCAGCGCAAAGGGTAGCCTATTTAGGGCGTAGCTGGTCTGGAAGACTTTTTATGCGGAGACTCCTGCTATGCGGGATGCTTTTTCCTAGAAATAACTTTTAGGAAATACAGCAATGAGTGTCAAATTTTCCCAGGTGGTTGTAGAGTGACTGTATTTTCGTGACCTTCCTTATTGGTATTTGAGGAAATTGGGTGACAGATCTTCCAATCTTCTTTCAAATTCTCTAAGACATGAAATACAGGCTAGATCTTGGAGTTCAGAGCAACTACATTTTGTATGCCATTGGGATCAATGTTAGTCACTCTTGGAAAAAGACAAAAGCATCTGACATCCAACTTCGAATAGGGTCAAATTGCAACTGTCTCTATCCTCTGGGCTTCAGCCTTCATTAAACTGAAGAAACAAATCTCATATCCTGTCAGTCAGAGTGTTGGCTTAATCTTATAATGACTAGCAACATTGATCTTGTAAATCATCTTTTTGCTTTTAGCTTTAAATTGTAAAATCATCAACTATTTCATGCTAAGTTAGTGGTTTGATTATCTCTTAAATGTGAATATTTACTAATTGTGATAATTTGGATGCAGATATTCAGCAAATACTCTTAGAAGCTAAGCATCGATGGCTACGTCCAGCTGAAATATGTGAAATTCTTCAGAATTATAAAAAATTTCATATATCTACAGAGCCTGCAAGTACGCCACCCGGTATGGTTTTTTTTTTTTTTTTTTTTTTTTTCAGCTGCTTAGATTCGTTATAAATATTGTTAGTGAGGTTCAATATGTGCAATTCGTCAAGATTATAAATAAATTTCATATGTATCCAGAGCCTGCAAGAGGCCACCTGGTATGTTCTTCTCGGCGGCTTTAGATTTGTCAATTAATATTATTAGTTATGTTCCTTTGCTAGAGGATTAACTAATACTTTGTAAAACCTTTGCTTGGTTTTGCTACATAAATTTTTATCACGTCTGAAGCCTTTGAATGGTATTTCTCAAATTTGGGTCAATCCATGTGAATGTTTAAATGAAAGGCATGCTCTTCCCCCCTCGTTCAACCTATCCCCTGCCATCGTCCTCTTTTTTCCTGACACCATTTGTGGCTGGGCATGTCTTTCAACTGGCATATGTGATAGTATTCCATGAAAAATTTGTCAACAAATGTTACTGGTGGATCAATGCCTCTTGAATCAGTGTAGGAAAGTTTTCGTTTTAATCTTAGATTGTTCTCTCTTACAAGATTGTCACAATGCTTGCATATTGATAAAGTGTCTAAAATGCGTGGTAAAGGTTTATTGTGTATTGAAAAATAACTTGAATGATATTATAATCGAATGGTTACAAGTCTCTGGGAAGGTAGAAACTTATCCTCATAAAGTTTTACTGGTAGTATTATATGATTGAGGAGGAGAGAAGTTTTTCTTAGTTGGTGTTTGTGTTGAGAATCAGTTGGGTGACTTGGGTCGGTTACCACATTCCTTTTGGAATTGCTTTTTTACATGTAATACCCAACATCTGCATTTTTCAAGTTATGAAGTAAGTGTATTACTTTGCATTTAATGTGGTTTGATTTTTGTTGTTATAATGTTATTTGGTTTCATATGAGAATCTGCCTTGATTTGACATACGTCATTTATTTTAGGTGGATCACTTTTTCTTTTCGATCGAAAGGTGCTGAGGTATTTCAGGAAAGATGGTCATAACTGGAGGAAGAAAAAAGATGGAAAGACAGTGAAGGAGGCCCATGAGAGGCTCAAGGTAAGCATCAAATATGATTATATAGATTTTACATACATATTCATATATAACAAATTTAAATGGATGTTCTACTATTCATATTACTTTATACTTCCATAACCTAAGGCACTAAGTTGAAAGACACAGGGACAAAGAGCTATGGTATGAAATAAATGTGTTACATAATCGGATGGTAGATGTTAGTGTCTGCAAATTGATGAGGTGAGCTAAGGTTTTGCGAGACTATATTGTGGTCGTGAAGTATAACTTGGTGAATGCGATTGTGTTCGCATGGAATTCGATATAAACCGAAAAAGTTCTATTTTGGGAATGTCAGAAGACCAATCACTTCCAAGTACTCGTGGAGATTTGGGTGAACTTGATATTGAGGTTGGTTTATAGACTCATCAAAGCAAATGAGTTGAGTTCATTATCCTTTTTACTAGCAAGCGCTGAGCTTCAGTTGAACCTTGAGACTGATATTAGGCTTAGGGTCAGTACAATCTAGCCATCCAAGTCTGACCAGTTGAAAGCCCAGCATATTGGGGTTACCTTGCATCCCTATTTGATAGTAAACCCAGCGCTTATACCAACTAAGGCAGGATGATGCTGATAGAAATTTCTGCTTAGAAAACAGAGGAGAAGAAAGTTGTCTTAATGTTCATGAAGTAGGCGGGTACGTTTGTATAGGTGGGAACATTTATGTGTTAAAGATTGAAAATGTTAGGAACATGCTCAACTTCCTATGATAACTTTAATCTTGGAAACTGGCAAATTATGCTGCATAGATTCAATTGAGCAGCGAAAGGGTATATAAAGCTTGTTCCTAGAGCAGCTATCGTTGATTATTCTCTGCATCTCTCATTCTCTCTCTCTCTCTCTCTCTCTCTCTCTCTCTCTCTTCCCCACTTTCCAGACTACCGTCTTTTATGTTTTTATTTGTTTAGGCTTGCGCCAATAGTTACTTTGTCAGAGATTCCTCTGTTCTATAGTTGAAGTTACTGAATAATAATTGTACATCCTTTCAGGCTGGAAGTGTTGATGTGTTGCACTGTTACTATGCCCACGGAGAAGACAACGAAAATTTTCAAAGACGCAGTTATTGGATGCTTGAAGAGTGAGTTTGTAATTTGTAAATGAGTTTGTATTATGTACATTGTGATTTGAGGCTAAGCATTGCACCACTCTTTATGTTTGTATCTACAAGTATTGAATCCTGAAGGCTGCCTTCTTATGTGAACATGTACATTTATTGAAGTTGAAGGAGAAATTTTTATTAACCATGCTAATGAAATTGTGAAAAAATTTCATGATGTCTGACCTTCTTGACCTCTCCTGCAGGGACCTCTCACACATTGTTCTCGTCCACTACCGGGAAGTAAAGGTAATGCTTTATTCTATCATATCATTGAATCTTGATCTCAGTCAGTGTTCAAATTATGTAGGTTCTAATGCATACTTCCAGAAATGTGTCTAGCTATGGTGATTTGGCTCCAATACTTGATTCACGTTCGAATCAATGTTGTAAAGTATTACTAAATTAAGCAGCGCACCCTTAAAGGATCATAAAAAAAAGAAGAAAAATGGATGTTCCCTCTTAAGGGTCGCGGGATTAGTCAAAGATGGTCCCTTTTCTTGGGTAGTATCAATCTCAAATAAATGAAGAAAAACCTCATATCTTGCAATCCCAGGTCCAGAACTTGTAATTTTTTTTAATTTGTTCCTATTTTGTTAGAGAGAGCAAGTGGATCAAGAAAAGAAAACACCCGAGGATTTATTAATAAACAAGATCACCTAATCAGATCTTATCAATTTTTTATTTTTTTTATTTTGAAGATGTGGCTGTCCCTGATATACATTATGATTCAAATGAGGGGTTAGTAGGAACTGTCAGGCCACAAAACCCCTCAATGTCATGATACCTACCTAGACTACTATAGATTGTAGGGTTCTGCAGCAGCCCCAGTTTCAAGTCTGGTCTGGTCTGGAGCTGGTTTTGGGGTCTATGGGTACCAAAGAAAAAATAATCTGAGTTTGGTTTCATGGGAATTTAATTGTATGTTTCGAAGGAATAGTGAAATCAATCAATAGAATAGTTTGAGGTGATTTAGCAAGAACTCTTTTTATCATTTACCAGGAAATTTTTCAAATACTAATTGTAGTTGCAGTGGAGTGAGTGTCTATATATGTGGATTCCTTATTGACACAATGGGCGTTTCTGGGTCAGCTGTACTTTTTATTTTACCTTGAGCTTTAATTAATCTTTACTTCTCTTTGTATACTGTACCTAGCCCAAGTCCCTGGTTTTTAGTTATGAGATTCATTTTCGTCATGCTAGAATAAAAGTTTGAGATGCAGTTTGCATCTAGGTATTCAGGCACTCCAATATTTGACACTCCTGGGGCAGTGCTGTAGTGAGAACATATTTATGAGGTTGGGTAGTTTAACTAGTTTTAAATGTTAGTAAAGATAGGATGTGGCAGAGATGATGCCTAAATTCAACAATTGTACTCCATAAAGTGCATGAGCTCAATGCTAAACGTGAATGTCATATTCGTGGACTTCGATCTTCTTCTCAGGCTAGCTAGCATTTGACAGGAAAATTATGGTTTGTTGTTCACTTTTATATATCTGAATGTAAGAGCTTAATTTTTTTTTTTTTTAAAAGAAAATGCAAGAGCTTAAAATGTGAAGGTTTTTATTTTCTTTTATGGATCTTCGTCTTGATTTTTTCTTCTTCTTTTGATTACATGTTCATCTTGAATTTTTATATTTGATCAGGGAAATAGGACAAATTTTAATCATGTTAAAGAGACTGAAGGTGTTGCCTATTCCAACGGAGCTGAACAAAGTGCACTCCAGTCTGGGATGGAGAATTCTGTTTCTTCTAGTTTCAATCCAAGTAGTTATCAAATGCATTCTCAAACTACAGAGGCGACAAGTTTGAGTAGTGCACAAGCATCAGAGTTCGAAGATGCGGAATCAGGTGCTTGTTGTCCATATGCCAGATCTTTTACAAAGTTTGTCATGACTCATGAATTGCTTTTCTGCTACAAATATTTTGGAATAATTTGTAATTTGTTGTGAAATTGTTGATTATCTTCATGAGTTGTATTCTGGTAGTTAATTAACCTAACATGACATACAATGCAGCATTTTATAACCAAGCAAGTTCACGGTTGCAGCCTATGGCTGAGAAGATTAATTCTGAGTTCGCTGATGCGTACTATCCCACCTTTTCAAGTAAATTTGATTCCTTTAAGTCTTATAGTCTTTTATCAAATTTTAATTAGCTATTATTTGTTAAATTAAATGGCATACTGACTTGGTAGTAATTTTTTTATTTTATTTTATTTTTATAATAGATGATTTTCAAGAAAAGTTGTCAACCATTCCTGGGGTGGATTTTAGCTCACTCTCTCAAGCATATAAGGGGGAGGATAGTATTCATGCTGGAATAACCTATGAGCCCAGGAAAGATCGTGATTTTGCGTTATGGGACGATATGGAAAACAGTGCTACTGGCGTTCAATCTTTTCAGCCATCATTTTCAGCAACACATTCTGATACAATGGGAAGCTTTCCTAAGCAAGAAATTGAGACAATTGGACATCTTTATACAGACAGTTTTGATAAAAGTTTGGTCTATGGGATGGAAAATAAACCAAAGGTCCAACAAAGTTGGCAGGTAAGAGCTGTTTATATGCATGTTTGTATAATAATTTCAAGGATGGTAGAGACTTATGGAAATCTGATGTTTCATATTCAAGTAATTTAGATGATCCGGTGATTAATTTATGTGCGATACTTGTAGTAATAATTTCATATCATTCTCCATTTGTAAAAACTGAATGGGGGAATGTGAAAATTGCTCCCGCTCCCTAATATGCATCGCTATTACCTCATCAAATTTGCCTATTTGTGTTCAACTCTTGACATTAATTGGGCATGCCAACAGACCTCTGAAGGATCATCAAACTGGCCTATGGATCAGAGCATTCAGTCACATGCACAATACAATGTCACCAGTAAGCTCCATGATGGAGCCGATGCCACTGATTTACTGAAGTCATTGGGGCCTTTCCTTATGGATTCAGACAAGCAAAATGACCTTCAATTTCATCTTTCAAACACAGATTCTATTTCAAAGAGAAATGATATCATTGAGGGAAAAGCTGATTACCCTTCTGCTTTTAAGCCTCTTTTGGATGGGGCGTTTGGTGATGGACTGAAGAAGCTCGACAGTTTCAATCGATGGATGAGTAAAGAACTTGAAGATGTGGATGAGCCACAAATGCAGTCCAGTTCTGGGGCCTACTGGGAGACTGTTGAAAGTGAGAATGAGGTTGACGAGTCCAGTGTTCCCCTGCAAGTACGCTTGGATAGTTATATGCTGGGGCCTTCTCTTTCTCATGACCAGCTCTTTAGCATTGTTGATTTCTCACCAAGCTGGGCGTATGAAAACTCCGAAATCAAGGTAATTCACTATTTAAGTTTCCAAATAACCTGCTCTTATATCAATGCCACTCTTTGACTATACTTCTGGTCTAGGAGGACAACCAGGGATTGGGAAAGGGCTGTTGTTTGTTTCACATATATAATTATAGTTTCTCAAGTATATTTCTCATTTATTCTTCAATTTATACAGGTTTTGATCACAGGAAGATTTTTGAAAAGTCAACATGCAGAAAGCTGTAAATGGTCTTGTATGTTTGGGGAAGTTGAAGTTCCTGCTGAGGTTATAGCAGATGGTGTTCTTTGTTGTTATACTCCCATACACAAGGCTGGAAGGGTTCCTTTCTATGTGACATGTTCCAATAGGCTGGCTTGTAGTGAAGTAAGGGAGTTCGAATACCGAGTCACCGAAACTCAAGATGTTGATTGTAAAGATTATTACAGTGATTTCTCAAATGAAACACTCAGTATGCGCTTTGGAAATTTTTTGACTTTAAGCTCTACATCTCCAAATTGTGATCCAGCAAGTATTGCAGAGAATTCTGAGTTGAACAGTAAAATTACTTCTCTGCTGAAAAATGACAATGACGAATGGGACAAGATGCTACAACTTACGTCAGACGAGGACTTTTCCCTGAAGAGAGTGGAGGAACAGCTGCATCAACAGTTACTTAAAGAGAAGTTGCATGCATGGCTCTTGCAAAAGCTGGCTGCTGGTGGTAAAGGCCCTAATGTTCTAGACGAGGGTGGCCAAGGTGTGTTACATTTTGGAGCCGCGCTTGGCTATGACTGGGTTCTATTGCCCACAATAACTGCTGGAGTGAGCGTCAATTTTCGTGATGTGAATGGATGGACAGCACTTCATTGGGCAGCCTTTTGTGGCAGGTGATCAACTTTAACAATTTTCCCTGGTTCTGGCATCTACTCGTTTCCATTTTCTGTATTACCATTGGGTTTGAAATGCCCCATTTCGTAATCTACTGTTTCATCATTCAATGTTACAGTTCATAGTGACAAACTAATGAATAAGAGAAAGAAGACAGGAGCGTGCAGAGATATTGTAGCGTTCTAGGAAGAAACCAAATGAGGCTATTAAATTTGAGGGACTAGGCACTAAAGATTCTAGGGAGATTGGAGAAACAAATGATGGAATCTTTTCCTCTAGATATGAAACAAGAAAACAATTATTATTGATAAAGGCCCTCAACAGGTTGAAAGAAAATGTGTTACTTCTCTGGATATATGGTTGATAAATTAGGCAGAATTGCTCAAACCGGATCAATCTTTAAATCTTTCATTTAGATTTTTTCCCTCAGGAAGTCCTTATTGGAGACAGTTCATTGAATTCACTGGTCTGATATTTCCTTGTTTACTTTCTTAATATTGTCAGGGAGCGCACAGTTGCTTCTCTCATCTCCCTTGGTGCAGCTCCTGGAGCATTAACAGATCCAACTGCCAAATATCCTTCAGGAGAAACACCTGCAGACCTAGCTTCTGAACAAGGACACAAAGGGATTGCTGGTTATCTTGCAGAATCTGCTTTGAGTAAACACCTTGAATCTCTTAATTTGGATCTCAAGGACAGAAATTCTGCAGAGATATCAGGAGCAAAAGCAGTTTCAGGTTCTAGCAG
The DNA here is from genome assembly GCA_009720345.1 of Fragaria iinumae. NCBI lineage: Eukaryota > Viridiplantae > Streptophyta > Magnoliopsida > Rosales > Rosaceae > Fragaria > Fragaria iinumae. The sequence continues at coordinate 12,938,434 of CM019117.1, read as the reverse complement.
GGATGGCGAGTTGACAGATGGGCTTTCCCTGAGGGATTCGTTAACTGCTGTCTGTAATGCGACACAAGCTGCTGCTCGTATTCATCAAGTATTCAGGGTACAATCATTCCAAAGAAAGCAGTTGAAAGAGTACGGTGGTGATAAATTTGGAATTTCAAATGAAAGGGCACTATCACTTATTGCAGTCAAGTCGCATAAGTCTGGGAAACGTGATGAGCATGTGGATGCTGCAGCAGTACGAATACAAAATAAGTTCCGTAGTTGGAAGGGTAGAAAAGACTTTCTGATAATCCGACAACGGATTGTCAAAATTCAGGTATATTGCCTTGATAGTTTTTTTCTTCCTCCTGTTATATTTTTCCGGCATTATATTTCCTAAATTTTTGGATGAAAGTTTGTTCCTTGTAACAACACATTCTTCTTTATCCTGTTTGGTTATAGGCCCATGTAAGAGGTCACCAGGTGAGGAAAAACTATAAAAAAATAGTCTGGACCGTAGGAATTGTAGAGAAGATCATCCTGCGTTGGAGAAGGAAAGGAAGTGGGCTGCGCGGTTTCAAGCCAGAACCTCTTACTGAGGGACCTAGCATGCAAGTTTCATCCACTAAGGAGGACGATGATGATGTACTGAAAGAAGGAAGAAAGCAAACAGAGGAAAGGATGCAGAAGGCACTTGCTAGGGTGAAATCCATGGCTCAGTATCCTGAAGCAAGAGATCAATATCGTCGACTTTTAAATGTTGTCACTGAGATTCAGGAAACAAAGGTAAATATGAGCCTCACTTCTTGCCTGCCCTTTGGCTTACTAAGGATTAATTTATTTTCTTTAGTAAATACTTCTCTATCGGTGTATACACTTATGCAGCCATTTCAAGTCTAAGTTGAGCTTTAACCAAAGAATATATATTTAAAATCCTTTGATGAATTACATATACTATGTAATCAAATATTCTTGGGAGATTTCAAAATTGTCTTGATACTGCAATCAATCTTTTACGTCATGCTTCTCTCCATTACCCTTTTCTCTTCAAAATTTGAGCCAGTTGTTTAGGGATTTACGGTGTTCTGGGGTAGTAACACTGCTACTACAACTCACTGCTGGTACTACACACTTCATACAAATGTAGCCTGTATGTATCAGGGAATGATGGCTAACCATGAAATTTGTAAATGAGAACCACTTTTTGGCATTAAAGTTGGCCCAAGTCTTCTTAGATTTTTGAGTCTGATACAAAAGTCTTAATGATACTAGCGCTGACAAAAAGCCATATTCTAATGCCCTGGATGCAAGAATTCTCATACTAAATGATACATTTGTTTTATGTTATTGAGACCTGAGGGACTCTTGTTTAATGAATTCACATGGATATTGCAGGTGCTGAATAGTTCAGAAGGGACATCAGCGTATATGGATGATGACCTCATAGACATAGAAGCGTTGTTCGATGATGACGTTTTCATGCCTACAGCTACTTCGTAATCACATGAGGTTCACAAAGCCCTTCTGTAAAATCTGATTTATTAGTTTACTAGATATAGTGTCAAGTATCAACAAATGGTTTTGGCTTTTAAATTAAACTTCTCATGTTAATAGACCTGCAACTGCAATTTATATAACCATCCTTCTAAAGGCGTTTGGGTTGTCTTAAACTCTTAATGTTGTTATGTGTACAAAAGAGATCTCTGAATTTTTTTCTTGACCCCCATAAAAAAGCACGCATCATGAATCTTCAGGCCTCAGAATCTGAGTATGAAACGAACTGAAGCTTCTCTTAATACTATGGTGGGAGTTGCACTGGGTTGAGCAAAATTAGTGATACGTCACTAGTACGATTGTTTTCTTTTAAAGTTCCTCTCTTTCTGCTTTGTCAGAGAACATTTGGTTCTCCTGTATCTTGGATTTGTACAACGATATGCGGCGGTGGTTGGGGTTGTATAGCATTAGTCTCCACCAAATTACCATTTATCATCTCTTTTACTCTGTTGAAGACATCACAAACTGCAATCCTGTACGACTTCTTAGTTGCAAGATCCCTTGCAACATAAATCATCCACAAGAGAAGGGCAAACAACCCGTAAGCTCGAACGAGGATAAGAAGTAGCAAGATCGAGGCCAGAGTTCCGAACAAGAAGGTCATGTTGTTGATGAACTCCCTCATATCTGGATTGGGAGCATGGACTCTAATCTTCACAGTCAAGAAACCAAAGTAAACAAAGAAAGCGATGATAAACATGAGCATGGTAACGTAGTGGGTGACGAATGGAGATGCATTCGTAGATGTGAACTTCAGCTGAAGTAGCCATCCGAAAATGCCCATGACTGGTAGAAAAATACATTGGTGCAATATTACCCCATGAGAGAAGTGGCCCTCTTGCCTTGTGCTGCGATACATGAGAGAATGAATCAGTAACATTAGTACAATACTGCATAGGAATGTATGATTAGAACAGGCAGAAACTAGCTTAGAAAAAGAAAAATTGAATCGACAAAGGCATATAAAACCGAGCTACGTACTTTGGTTGATTCTGAGGGCTAACCGCACCGTTAAGATCCATCTTCGAACGGTCTGTCTATGATATCTCCTCGTTGTTTGTTTGTTTGAGTATGAAACTTGCTGTGTCTTATATAGGAAATACAAAACTCTGGAAGCTAAAATGAGAGTAGGGCAACTATTTTCTTGTCAAGAAGAGCAAGGCAAGTTTCCCGAGTATTATTTTGCAGAGTGCTACTATTAACGTATGTGTCCCGCTTAGCTATGGATGCCTCTGAGTAATGATGTGACTTCAAGCTTCCTTTACTCTGCACTCTTTTTTTTTTTTCTTTATTGAAATACTCTGCAATATATGCCCACGAGTCAATTCATTTGTAGCATACTGTGGCATTATCAAAAGTCGGCCAGGTTATTCTGCATATATGACTTAGTTGAGGATACGACGAGTTCATGGCTAATTGTATAATCGAAGAGCTTCCAGCTTTGCAAAGCACACCCAATAATGTTTTCAGAGTAATCGTCGTCGACGACGACTTTGGATGTGACCCGCGCATGTTGCATATCTATGTACTCTGCTTTTGAATAGTCTGACTAGTATATAATCTGCATACAAAACAAAACGTTAGTTTTGGTACTCTGCAATTTGCGTATTAGACCACAGAGTAGAGAGCAGTAGATGCTTTCCTAGCTTTAACTCTGTTTTATGTTTTGGTGAAGGATTGTTTCTATATAGAAACTTCTCCGATTTATTCTCCTTTACTCTGTTTTGGGTTTAACCCTGTTCTACATTTAAGAGTAAGCCATAGTTGTTTGTTAATAATTAGTTTGATGATTAAATTCAGTTTAGTCCTTTAAGGGGTTTGAGAGTAACTTCATTTTAGTCTCTATTAGTCTTTATTTTCTCAATTTTAAAAGTATACCCTTTAAGTATTCTCATTTTCATCGGTCGTACCCATTTGTTAAGATTCCGTTCAATTCAGATGTTAAAGGGGCCATGAAATCTTAGCAAGATTATTTTCTTTTGTTGCAGACTCTTTATGTCATACATAGTATAATATATGGTCTAACGTGCCTTCTGACTTTAAACAGTGAAGTGCCTGTCATAGTGTTCGAAGCCTCTGCTCAACATACTTAGTATGTCATATGATATAACGTGCTTTCTAGCTTTAAACAACACAATCATGTAATTACGTTTAAAAGAGAAAAAAAACATACATGAATAAATTAGAGTGTGTGAATATGTCCCATATCCTTGTGGAAATCTAATTTTTTTTAGAGTATCAATGACGGTAAGAATGCGTGAATGTCACACATCCTTGTGGAAATCTAACTTCTTCTTTTTTGTTAGAGTACCAACGACGGCTTTCTGAGCCTGGTAATCCGCGCTGAGAGATCATGTCATAACATTTTTTTTTCCTAATCACCAAAATTGGAATTCAACTCTAAGTAACGTCGGTGAGTATGAGGTTCCATAACAAAGTTCTTACCAACTCGACCACGTGGTTGAAAATCTAACTCTTGAATAATCAATTCCAAGAAAATCGACCCGAAAATAAAATGTATGTAATTGTCACCTGACTCACCTCCTTCACCTAATTATTTTAACCAAATGTGGCCGGCTGGAGAACACTGCTCTGCCAGATATTCAGCGAAGAAAAAGAGTCGATCACGGGTGTAGATTCTACTCTGCATTTGACTTCAAAGCCGGAAATGGGTCTTTATTTAAGTGGATCTTTTAAAGGCACTCTGTCATTCCAAAATCTCTTTCTGACCTTTCCAAACAGTAATGGTCTGCATAATAGTTTGATACTTGCAGTGCTAAACTACACAGCAACTCATGGCGGCTAGGAAGCGACTGCGTCCTGATGATCAATTAGGTAAACTGCTGCTTGTACTGACCAGTTCTGATTCAAGTTAATGTTGTAATATTATTGATTGCGTGGTGCAGAGATTCCTCAGATACTTTTACAAGCACACCATCGATGGTTACACCCTGCTGAAATTTGCGAAATTCTTCGGAATCATACAAAATTTAGTCTTTCTGAGGAGCATGCAGATACTCCAGAGGGTATGACGTTTTGATTGCATTGCATGTACTGAAAGTTTGATGAAGTTTGGTATGAAATTCTCTTAATTCCGAAATCATAGTTTTATGTATGCTGATCCTTGTGTGCTTCAATTTCCATGTATTGAATTTAGATGGCTATAAACATTTTAACTCGACCATATGATTCGATTTAGGTGGAACATTGTTTCTCTATGATCGGAAGGTGCTCAGGTCTTTCAGAAAAGATGGTTATAAATGGAAGAAGACTAAAGACGGAAAGGCAGTGAAGGAAGCCCATGAGAGGCTCAAGGTAATTATATTATATCCCGTCCAAGCAACAAGTTTCATGATGATCTGGTAACTGTTATCTGTGACTTTTGATTTATTCTATATGTGGTATGATTCTACAAGTTCGGTTTTGCAAGATTGATTGAAAATTCTGGTTTAGGAAAAAGATGGTGAGGTAATCATTCAAGATGTTCATTATTCACCACACACAGATATGTATATATCAAAGATTAGATATGACTAGAAAAACTTCATTTTGTAGATATGACTAGAAAAACTTCATTTTGTTATCGCTGCTCAGATGTTTATTTGTCTTTCAGCTAAAATGTAGCAAAAGGTTTCTCTTGGATCAGTTAAGATGGATCTTTGTCCCTCTCCTTCTCTTTCCTTTTTCCAATCCTCTCATATTTTCTGTTTATTTTTCTTTTCTATCTGTGTGTGTGTTGTTTGCCACTTAAAATTGCTTCTCTTTATCAAGAGTTAACTTTTGTGGAGGTTTTCTTCTTTTCGTTTATTGAACAATGATTGTATATATTTTCAGGTTGGAGGAGTAGAGGCGTTACATTGCTACTATGCCCATGGAGAAGAAAATGAAAATTTCCAAAGACGCTGTTATTGGATGATTGAAAAGTGAGTCTATAGGAGAATATATAAAAGTTCTCTATTATTGAAGTCTTACCTGTTTTGAACACGCATGCGTCTGTAACTGCTCTCCTTCCTTGCAAAAGTTCAAAAGTTCAAATGCTAATTGCTTCAGCTCTTAATTCTATATATTTTCATGTTTCTGCTGCAGGCGTCTCTCCCACATAGTTCTGGTCCACTACCGGGACATAAAGGTATCCTCAGTACTATCGTTTCTGTGTTTCCAATTTGTTATTATGTTTCTTACTATTTATTTTTATTTGCTCTTCTAAGAGCCATTTAAATCAACATTCAGTTGTTTGGAAGCGAAATAGGACAGACAGATCTCATATGTGTGTGTAACTGTGTCTAGGACTGTAGGTGCATATATGTGTGTGATAGTGGAATCACATTCTTTTGCAGTTTTGTGGCCTCAAGTTTTTAAGTATGATATCTTCTTTCAAGAATATTCTCTGCAACAATCAATACATCCAGAAATTCAATCATTTTACCATATTGTTAAATCATATATAGTTTTTTGGTCGATAAATCAAATATCAGTTGGAATGGCAACAGTTCAGAGATTATATTTGCCTCTTCAAATTCTTCTATTTATGCTCATGCTATTGATGGAATTACTAGCAGACTTCTGAAGGTAACTTATCATGTTCATCCGAGTTGTCTATCAATCGGAATGTGCATTCGGATACCTCATATAATGCCAGTACTTCGTTCCCTCGAGGAGTCAATGCAGATGAGTTACTCAATTCCCTGGGGCCTCCTTGTCATATGGATTTAATTAAACAAAATGAGTCTTCTCTGCATGGGCACTCTGATAATAAAAATGACCCCTGGAGATTGAAGAATCTTGATAGTGCCAATCAATGTATGAATACAGATCTAGGAGACCTGACTGAGCCACATATGTCAAGTTCTGAGGACCACTCGAATACTATAGCAAGTGAGAATGAGATTGATGGCTTCAGTGCTCTTAAGCAAGTCGAAATAGCTACACTGGGATCTTCTCTATTCCAGGATCTTCTCTTTAACATTATGGACTTTTCACCCAACTGGGCATATGAACGCTCTGAAACAAAGGTAATTTACTGTTTATTCTTCGCTCTGGTGTGTTCCTATGTCAACTAAGCTTTAAATGCAGGATGATCTTAAGAAAGATCCAAGAGGTTCAATTGTTTTATTTCTATGTCAGAATTACATTGTGTCATGATATTCTAATTTTTCTCCTTTAATGCAGGTTGTTGTTGTGGGAAGATTCTTGAAGAGTCAAGAATTAGACAGTTTTAATTGGTCATGTATGTTTGGGGAAGTAGAAGTTCCCGCTGAGGTTGTAGCAGATGGTGTTCTTCGTTGTTATACGCCCATACATCGGGCTGCTAGGATTCCCTTCTATGTAACATGTTCCAATAGGTTAGCATGTAGTGAAGTGAAAATATTTGAGTACCGAGTCAACCATATACAAGACGCAGATTTTAAGGATAACTGCTGCAAAGAAAATACACTTGTTATGCGTTTTGGGAAGTTACTGTCCCCAAGCGTTATGTATCCAAGTTTCAATCCCAGGGTTAAACATAGACAGTATGATCCCATTTGTGTATCAGACAATTCTGATTTGACTAGGAAAATTAGTTCATTACTCAAAAATGGCGGTGAGGAAAGAGCTGAGATGCTAAAGCTTTTTCCAGATGCGTTTTCCTTGGATACAGTAAAGGAGCAGCTGCTTCAACAGTTTCTTAAAGATAAGTTTCATGAATGGCTCTTGAAGAAGCTGGCTGTTGGTGGAAATGGCTTAAGGGTACTGGATGAAGGCGGCCAAGGTGTGTTACATATTGGAGCAGCTCTTGGCTATGACTGGGTCTTATCACCCATGAAAATTGCTGGAGTCAGTATCAATTTTCGTGACGTGAAAGGATGGACGGCACTTCATTGGGCAGCCTTTTGTGGCAGGTGATCACCTTAAACCGAGTTTGTTTCTTGTTTCTTGTTTTTGCGTGTAGTTGTTACTATTTTTCTTTATCACCATTTTTACTATGCATTGCCTCATTACACACCCTGGTGTTTTCCCTGAATGTACTGTTTACAGTTTACCAACTTAAAAGACAGAGTAATGTAGAAATGTAAGAAAAAAGAAACTTGCAGGGTGATTATGGTAAGAGTTTTCACATTATAAGATATGAGAAGTAACTATTGCCTAAACCACTCATCAAGCATGCATTTACTTGTCAGGATATGTAGATTATAAGGGCAGAATTTCAGATAGGACCACTGTCAGATTCTTTCGTTCTTCAGTTATCTATTCAGTTTTTCTCATTTCTCTTTGTTTGCTTTCCCTTTGAAATAACAACAATAATATCAGAGACCGCGCAGTTGCTTTGCTCATCAGTCTTGGTGGAGCTCCTGGAGCATTAACTGATCCTTGTACCAAAAATCCTACTGGCAAAACACCAGCTGACCTAGCTTCTGAAAATGGATACAAAGGAATTGCTGGTTATCTTGCAGCATCTTCTTTGAGTGCCCACATTTCATCTCTTAAATTGGATATCAAAGATGCACATTCTGCAGAGAGTTCAAGAGAAAAATCAGTACAACCAGATGGAATGTCAGCACGTTGCAGCAATGGGGACTTAGCAGATGAGCTCTCCATGAGGGTTTGTTCAACTGCTGTTTGTGATCCTATCCAAGCTTCTGCTCGTATTCATCAAGTATTCAGTGTACAACCTTTCCAAAGGAAGCAGTTGAAAGAGTATGGTGATAAATCAAAAACTTCAGATGAAGGGGCACTATCGCTCATTGCAGTCAAGTCACATAAGAAATGTGACGAGCATGTGAGTTGTGCTGCAATACAAACGCCTGATAAATTTCGTAATCTGAATATAAAAGACTTTCTGATAATCCGGAGCAGAATTCTCAAAATTCAGGTATATTGCCATCAATGCCATGATGGTCTTGTAAAAAAGTTATTTCTTTTTTTTCTTCGTTTATGTTGTATTTTTCTACTGCTTTGTTGACTTCTTGAATTTCTATGGTGTCTGGTAATAGGCAAATGTTAGAGGTCACCAGGAGAGGAAAAGTTATACAAAGATACTATGGGCAGTAGGAATTTTAGAGAAGATCATTTTACGTTGGAGACGTAAAAGAAGTGGCTTGCGCGGGTTCAAGCCAGAACCACTTCGTGATGAGGGCCGAAGCATACAAGTTTCATCCTCAAGGGAGAATGATTATGACTTTTTGAAAGAGGGAAGGAAGCAAACAGAGGAAAGGTTGCAAAATGCACTTGCTAGGGTGAAGTCCATGGTTCAGATTCCTGAAGCAAGAGATCAATACAATCAACTGTCGAATATTTTCACCGAGATTCAGGAAACAAAGGTACGTATCCTCTTCTCTGCCTTTTGGACTATAGGGCCTGAGTTTCAGTTATGAAACATATAATCATGTAGTGATAATGAACTCTTATGGATGTTGCAGGTGGTGGCCAGCTCAGAAGGGGAGTCCACTGATATGGATTATAACGGGATGTTGCAGGTGGTGAACAACTCGATTGGGATATCGGCTGATATGGATTATAACATCATAGACACCAATGCCCTCCTGGATGACAACATTTGTATGTATGACCACATCTGTATAGATGATCTCTGGGATTAAACAGCGACAGAAGTGGGTTGTATCAATATTGTCTCAACTTAATCACTGGCCGTATAGAAAATGAACATCTTATGATTTCTGATTTGTTAATATACTAGTGAGGATCAGAACAATAATCATCCTTAAACCTTTCATTGGAAAGGTTAAAGTTGCAAAGGTGCTTGGAAGCCGAATATCACCTCCCATCTTGACTGAAGATATAAATTTTGATGTTTGGTTACTTTACGAAGCAATGCAAAAGAATGGAAAATAAAGAAATAAAACAAAGCAAAATGAGCAAGGCAAGTTTGCACTTTGCAGAGTACTATTAACTTGCATGACAAGCTAACCAGCTTAGCTATGGATGGTTCAAAGTCATGATGTTGACTTCAAGTTTCTTTTACTCTGCAACCTAACAATGTTGCATAGTGGTATTTTGACTATTTTCCAAAGTAACCAAAGAGGCAAAGATCAAATATTTATATCTTCGTGTTAAACACCAGCTGCTCTATTGACAACAAAGAGCAAACCTAGCCACTTTCTCGATCCCTTCGGCTTCGTCAAAGAACATTTGGTTCTCCTGCAACTTGGATTTGTAGTTTTGTACTGCATTAGCCTCCACCCAGTAGTCATTTATCATCTCTTTTACTCTTTGGAACACGTCACAAACTGCAAACCTGTACGACTTCTTAGTTGCAACACCCCTACCAAAAGATAAATCGTCCACAAGAGGTGGGCAAACAACCCGAAAACTCGATCGAGGATGAGCAGTAGTAGAAAGATCGAGGCCAGTGTTCAAAACAAGAAGGTCATATCTAAATTGGGAGCATGGGCTAATAACTTCAAGAAACCGAAGTAAACAAACAAAGCGATAAACATAAGCATGGTAAATGGTAAATTGCAATATGGGCGAAGTGTAGATCATATATAGCAATGAAATGAGTAATATTAGGGGAATTCCAATAACAAGCATAACATAGTGCACTACTTCAATTTAAATAGAGAATTGTTTAAGGAAATTATATTTCCGTCCTTCTGTTATGTGTCTTGCCCTAATACACTTAGGATTGGTTAATCCAGTTTCCTTATTAGAATATATTACAGTTGATAGAACTTCTAGATCCTTCGGGAGACTCTATGTAATGCCTATAAATAGGTTTTTCTATCAATGAATGAGGTGACTGTTATTCTCGTTATCTTTTCTCCTTCAACACGTTATCAACACTTTGCTTTGACCCGAGCTTGATAGCCGAAAACCCTAGAAACCTGAAGAAAAAAAACCCTAAACTTTGCCGTACCCATTCGATTTCTGCCCTGGCACCCAGATTTCTTCTCTGGGCACCCACCTTCCCCGATCCGGCAACTCTTGACGGCGCCGACGACCCAACCTCAGCCCTCGCGCGCGTCTTTAGCCCAGCCCAGATTCCAACTTCCTCCACAGATCCCAATCTCCGGTGTGGCTCCACTGACGCCTGCCCCAACACAGCGCACCTCGCTAGCCCGCAGCGCCGCTCCTCCCTGATCGCCGGCAGCCTAGCCTCGCGGGCCGTCTCGCCCAGTCCGTCGATCTCTCCTCCATCTCCGAGCGCCAGTAGCCTATTTTAGTTGCCCACCGAAACCAATGTCGCCGCACGGACGTCCGGCAATCAAGTCCGATCCGGATCTGCTCGACCCGGATTCGAGGATCCGACCCGCTCCGTCTTTCCAAACTGAATGTAGAGGGGCAAAACGGTAAATTTGCCCCTTTAGGTAAAAAGATTTTACCCAATGAGTAAAAACAGTTTATTTACAGTAGTAACTATTTAATTAGTTTTACTGTTTTTATATATATATATGATGAATATGACTAACCATATATTATATTTTTTCATGAAATTTTTCGCATGATGAATCGTTATGGAATTGCGAGAGTAACTTCACAGCATGGAAGCCAACATGAAAATTACAAAGGCAACTTCTCTTACACGGCAAACTAACAAGTAAGCTTTTATCAAAGTTGCCGCTTTTGAATTTTAATTTCATAGCCGGGCTTCGTAGCCTTCTTCTACCCCCATATTTCTTATAACGTGGGTTGATATGAGGAATTGGGACCCCTCATATCAAAGTTGAAATTTGTGACAGTTTGACAAGTCACGGTATTACGATAAATTTGTCGTGGTTAATAAAGGGACAAACATCTATTTGTGACAGAAATTGTCGTGGTTACATTGATTTGTGACGGAATTTGTCATTTACATAGAATTGAGTTACCATAAACTATGGTCTTGACCAAATTTAATATTTGGAATTAATTATCGTATATCGATAATAGTCAATCTTCCATCTTATTGTTTTAAGATAATTGACCGAAACATGAGCCCCACGTTTGACAAAAAAAAGTGACGAAATTTGTGTCACGCATTCTGAAAAGAGGGAGAGGCAACGCCTCGAACCCCATATGTCATAAAAAGATTGGGCCAGTAAATGAAAGAAAAATCATGTTATTGATGTGGTTCTATATCGGTTCACTAATTGCAATGAAAACAATATTATAGTCAATGTATACAAAATATATGGAGTTCTTGCAACAAGAAACTCACTATATAGAAGAAGATGAGAACATTATTCTCACAGTTACGGATTTTAAAAGCAAAAGGTATATTGCGGAATATATGAAGCATATGACTACGGTTTAATAGTCTAAGTGACTACAAATCCGTTTATTTTTCCAAGTTTTGTGAAGGCATACACCTCACATATTTGACTAAAGTTACTTAGTCGTTATATATTGAATTAAATTCATGGTCAAGACCTTAATGCAATTGTTGGCATATATATTCAAATTTTGTCTTGCACACATGGTTTGATCTACATAAGAGATATGATAATGCAATATATCGCATTACAATATGACACTAAATTGGACCACCAGTTATTATCATGTGGCGTTTCTAAAGGCTTAATATCATGATGTGGCGAAATGCATATCGGTTTTGGATCAAAAGAGGATTTGTGATGTCAAGTGTGGCATAATGCACACTTATACAATTACAAAGACATTACAAACAAAAGTAGTTTTCTACACTCTTCAGCAGATTCACAATTGCAAAAAGGAAATTGCGTTACGCTAAATGTCATCCAAAATTGGATGTTGAAAAATCCTCTTCTTTCTCTACAAGATCCAACAGTGGGCCGTTGGCGGCGCCGCAGCCCTGTATAGGGCTCACGACCAATTTTGCCCAGTTTTGGCATGTTTTAAGCCTTGTTTCGTCCATCTATGTAATATTACATATCATGTAATGCACTCTAAAGGATTCTAATACCTTTTTTTCAATCTTCATCGAAATTGTTAACATATTTCGGTTTCTATATCTTAACATAAGACTGTTGTCTCTACATTCTTGTATATGAATGTGTTGTAGCGAGATTGAGTGCTTAGCTTATTGCAAGGAATAGACAACTATTCATGGATTTAGTGCTTTATAAATCCATTGTGACTACGATGACTAGATCATCACAAATAATCAAAGAGCGAATTAATGCTCAAGCTTCAATGCCTAATGACGTTATGATTAAAGTCACACATGCTCTTTATGCATAAGGAAGCAATCGAACCGTGCTATGACTTAATGATATTCACGCCAACGTTTATCACTTGTAAACACATTATGAGAATTGATGAGAATTTCTTATGTATCACTATAATGAATGTGCAACATTCATGAGTCACTAAGATTCGGTTAATTGAATCGGTTATTGTCACAAATGATGAGAATTGAGATATCGACTCATGTAGGCTTTAACATAAATCGTCCGGGACAATTTTGGACGTGTTTTGATGATCCATATACTAAAGAGTAAAGACTCTCACATACATCCTTTCTTTTGAGCAAAGTAACTATTGAGATCAAAGATCACCAAAATACATTGGTGGAGCTATGAGCAATGCTCACAGCCTGTGGTTGGCATTAAAGCCGTTCGCGTCATCCTCCTATACAATGGAGGCACTACTCATGCTTTCATAAGCGAATATGACGCAAAATAACCCCCTATGATCTCATATTGACCATGCTTGTTACTCGTTTTGTAAAACCTATTTTTTAGCAAAGATTAGGAGCGACGCCCTCTTACGCCAAAGAAAATATATAGAGACTAGCATACACAAGATGCTCAGTCGTTGTTCACTAAGTAAGACATTGCAATGTCTATAAGTTATTCTACAAGAATGATACATAAGATGTTGGCTTAATGGCTTCGCATTGTTCACTTTGAGGCATAATGATGCTATGGTGATGTTCACACTGGTTTAACTCAGGTAATAACAATTGGATGTTATGGGGAACCTTCACAATGATTAAAAAGTTGACAAAACCTAGAATTTCCGGTTTTTCAGCTTGCAGACCAGTTATTGTGAGATCCGGTTCACCAAACTTTAGACCGGTTCTAGAGGTTCTGTTTATGACCACGGATTCCTACCATCGAAGTCTACCTATTTACAAAATTTAGTGGTATTTGGAGACGTGGAAGGCGGTGAACCGCTCAAAAGAAGTGTTCACGGATGTCCGGCAACTCCAACGGACGGTTCGATACATTTGCAGCCGGTTCCGTCATTGAGACCGGCGGTTTTGCAATCCTAACTCCCATGTCTACCTTCTTACAAATTTTGGTAGCATTTGGAGCTCTAAAAGATAGTGAACCGTTAAAGGAAGCGTAAAACAGAGGTCCGGTCATGCTGGCAGTCGGTTCAACCGGTTTCTTTTTAACCGGTCCTGGCGGTGAGGCCAGCGGTTTTTTGGACCAGTAAGACCAACTGTTTACGCCTGAATTAATATTTTACTGGACAGTAAATGTCTATGTAAATATTAATTATTTCTTGGACCATGTCATACCGGCGAGATGGAGTTTCTCTAAGTTTATAAGTGATAACTCGCCAGTAAGTCCACGCGAGCCAAGTTAAACTTCGCGCGGAACGAACTGCATGAGAATTTGACTTTACTTAGCCCGCGCGCGGAATGACTTCGCGCGGAATTACTGTTCAACGCTCCGCGAGGCGAGGCGAGATTGCCAGTCCGCGAGGCGAGGCGAGATGGACTCTCCGCGTAGGCAAAAGCGAGGCGAGCTGGCGAACTAGCTCGCGTAGAGGACTTCGCGAGGAAGCGACATGCGGAGCCCGCGCGCACCACGACAAACGTTGAAGACTTTGACAAGTCTTTGACATGCTTCGGGCCAATCCCTGTGGCCCATTAAATATAAAAAGCCCTTTTAAGTCTCGCGAGCTGCAATAGCCCGCGAAATGGACGCGAGCTACAGAAGCACGCGAGATAACACCCTGTAGCAGCCCGCGAGATGAGGATGCTCCTAATTCTAGTTCGCATAGGAGTCTACAGTTGGTAGCGCGGAATAAAGTGTGCGAACTGGACATGTGTCACGAGATGGTTGGTTCGCATGGACGAAACAGTGCCCTTGTGCTATTAGGTTTTCCGAATCCAACTTGAAGTAGGATTATCTCTCTCTTCTACAGCAAGTCAAGCTCCACTATATAAAGGGTTCGAAAGCACAGACAGACGGACACACAACTTTTACAACAACAACTCAGAGACAACTCTCAAACAAACACAACTGAAACCTAGTTCCCTTCGAGCCTTCCTCGAAACCCTAACCCTAAGCGCCGCCGCTTAGGCCTTTCTCTAGAGCTCTCCGGACTCTGCATCCCCGCTTCTCTCCGAACTCCCTGTGATTGCTCTGCTCGCGCCGCCGTGAGTATCGACTCGCTTGTGCTCGTAAATCCTCCTCAGAGGTGGCACCTGTGACCCCCCTTTCTGCCTGATCAAGAAGTCAAGCGCACCCCCCATCAACCTTTTCCTCGTCCGCGAGGTGGCACGCCCGCAACTCTCCCCTCTCTTTGTCTGCTAGAAACCTCTGCTCCGCGCGCTGAGGATCGTGGCCAAAACATCAACGACTACGGGTTGTAGCAGGGTCATAGTTTTACTTATTCATCTTTGCCCACCATCATTCAGATCTTTATGTTACGGTTGTAACGGTATGTATATTTGTTAACGAATTGAGTTAACGTTCTATAATCTATATCGTCCGCATGTTGTATGTGCCAAATTGCGCCTCCACAAGCGCACAATGATGGGTTATTTGATGAATATTGTCTTTGAATAAGACATGAGCTTCCGACTATAGTCCGCTTATATAAGAACCTTGACATGCGATCTCTTTTATGTCACTTTGATGAGCCAGTTTTCCCGTCGTTAGGGGGAGATAAGAACAAGAATGTTCAAGTAGAACGACTTAGAATTGTCGTGGTTTGTCCCTACTGTGTCTCATCAAGTTCCTTAAAGTGACTAGATCACATATACATGCTTCAAACATGCCTGCGAGGATTGATGTCCGGATAAGGACATGTTGATGTCCGGATAAGAGGACATGTTGATGTCTGAATAAGAGGACATGTCGTCCCCCATAGATGGTGGCATGGTGACGCCACAAAAGTGGTAGATGGTGTCACTAGGTTGTGGCTCCCACGGTTTAAGGGGAGGCCACTTGGTTCGATGCATACTCGTCAAGGAAGTATGCGAGTTTGGCACAACTTGATCATTTGATCAATGATACTCATTCGTCTGTTATTTCTAGATTATGGTCATCATTGGGGGACGCCTCAATGTCAATACCAATCCATATAGAGATCTCCACTTAGAAATTACACCGGTGTACATGATGACGTGGTTTAATGAGTTTGATATCGAACCATACTTCGTTGAGAAAATATCAACGTTGTAGAGTGACCTAAATAGAAAGATGCGATCCGGTTTAAACAAAGAGATAGTGCTTTGGTTAGGTGACGCCGACACCCCAAGTGTCAACTCTATCAGTTATGTCTTTGTTAGAAAGCGTAGTGAGAAAAAGAGTTTAGACTCACCTTTTGGCGCAAGGTCTCTCGCTCACAAACGCCCTGGAATCGACTACGATGAGATATACTCTCGTAATGGATGTCATTGGACTCCACTACCTTGTCAGTTAGGTAGTTTTTGAAAAACTGAACACGCAGCTTGTGGTCACAACTTATCTCTGTTGGGAACTAAGAGATGTACATAAAGATCTTGAATAGATCGGTTTTCACCCAAATCAAGTGGCTCCTGACCACGGAGGGCGTTTGCAAGGTATTTGCTTAGTATCTACTTGATGGGGAAGGGATATGAAGAATTATGCCTATTTACGTGTAAAATCTGGATGAATCGTGACGAACTCTTGTTAAACTAAGAGATGCCACTGATCCAAAATTAAGAATGAAAGGATCTTGGGAATATTTAGTCTCGAAAGTGAGGACCGTTATTGATGATGTTTATTCATCTGTCGGCTTAAGGCAAGCTAAACGACGATGAAGTTATGCCTAAATGTATCCCTTGATCGGTCGAGGTCTTGAGAAAACTTGTTTCGTCCATATGACGAAGAAGTCTTAGGAGAAATTCTCCATCTAAGTACGGTAGCACATTCATGTACTTGTACAATATGCTTGACTCGACATCTCATTCACTATAAACTTGTAAGGCCAAGTTCTCCTTAGTCTTTCAACTCTCTTCCTAGCGGTCGAGCATCTTCGCTCCCTCTTAGATGAGTGTGAAGGAACATCAAGGTAGTGGCCGGATGTGCCCACGCAACGCCAATCTAATGACAGTGATTCCTTCTATGAAAGGTTTAAGCTTATTCATCCCTACAGAAAGACACATCAAATGCGAAATCAGAATCTGCCCAGTTTCATAGGTCAACTTCCATGGGACCTACAGGATAGCCCACTCGTTGTAAAATAGTGAAATTAGTACCATTGGAAAGGTCTATGTGTCTACTTTCCTACTTTCCAAGGACACCAACCATTTGATCACACCTATCATATTGAGTGAGTTATGACTATTTTCGTAAAGTAGGACGGATCTGTCCGAGAATCTGCTTTGGCAGAACAGTCAACTTCGACAGAGCTTTGTGATCATCTCAAGATGAACTAGGTTATGGACCTTATATGGTTGGAAAGCTACGTGTGTCTAGTTTCCAGAACTTTGTATGGTTCGTCCATACCTATTGTATCGAAGACGTTATGACTGTTTAACTATACGAAGGTCATGCCATGCGTGAATATGATTTTCAACGCAAACTTATGTTTTGAGTTGTTAGGCAACCTTCTCCTTAAAGATCAAAGTAATGCTAAGTATAGCAGGTCTGATCTAAGGATAATGTGGCTGGATTTAATGACTAAATCGTTGCCCAACTCTACTTTTGAAGTATGTGAAGTGCATTGGCTTGCGCCGTTTATCTGTACTCCGAAATTGAGTTACCAATCAGGGGGAGTCGTTGTGTAGACATTAGGAGGAGTCTACATGCATCACATGTTATCTTCAATTGTAGTTGGTGCGTTGTGCTCTTTTTCCCTTCGTCCAAGTCTTTTGTTTTACCCACGAGGTTTTTGTTTTACTTGGCAAGGTTTTTACCGAGGCAACACCATAAGCATCATGTCATATTAGGGACGCAACACAAGGGGGAGTGTTTAAGGAAATTATATTTCCGTACTTCTGTTATGTGTCTTGCACCATGTCATATTAGGGACGCAACACAAGGGGGAGTGTTTAAGGAAATTATATTTCCGTATTTCTGTTATGTGTCTTGCCCTAATACACGTAGGATTGGTTAATCCAGTTTCCTTATTAGAATAGATTACAGTTGATAGAACTTCTAGATCCTTCGGGAGACTCTATGTAATGCCTATAAATAGGCCTTTCTATCAATGAATGAGGAGACTGTTATTCTCGTTATCTTTTCTCCTTCAACAAGAATATACTTGGGTCTTAATTTGGTTTGAACCGTAGGCTAATACCGTAGAGTATGGAGCCTACGGTTCCATTGTGATAAAGATTAATTATCCTCAGGCCTTCGTTAAGGTTTCATACGAGAGTTTTCCTCTTGACCCTTTTCATGTGAAGCCGTCATCGACTGCCCCTTTGTTTTTCCTCTCTCCTCTATTGATTCTTCTCCTTCCCTTAAGCACCTCCGATCCTATGCCTCTCTTCTTGTTTCTATTTGAATCGTACTATCAGCATGTTATTTAGGTCTACGTGCATACTCTATCAGTTGCTGAAATATGCGATCTTAGACTAGTGGTTCTTCAGCTGACGACAGAATCAGTGATCTCCCAGATGATATATTGCATTTCATACTCTCGTTCTTACCTTTCAAATCCGTTGGGCAAACAAGTGTCTTATCTCGACGATGGAATCAGGTATGGTCTTCCTATCCCATCATTGACTTCTACGAGATATGTACTAGTGGTGAAGCTAACTCTCAACAAGTAAGAACAAGGATCATCAACACAATATTGGCGCGCGATGAAGAAAGGTATGATATACTATACCCATGCCTCAAAATTTCCCTTCCAGGAGTGGAAAAAAGGTCTTGTTTGTTTAGGGTTTTTCGAAGATGGGTATTTGGATTGGGGGGAGGCAGCTCACCAAACCTGGAACATTGTTTGTCTAGGGTGGTTGAGGAACTTGTACTCGACATCCGATTGAGTATTGGAAGATCAAACAATTCTCATTGGTTACCTCAGTGTCAACTTGATGCAGGAGCATCCAAAAGGCTCCTAAATTAATTAGGAGATTATTATCTTTTATTTTTTTCGTTATATTTTATTATTTTCTTAAATCTTTTAGATTCCTATTTTTATTAGGGTTTGCTATTACCTATATATCTAGGGTTTTAGAGTCTTGTAAGTTAGCTTTGTTATTTTGAATAAAATTATACATAGAGTTTCTTTGGGACGTTCTGCCCTAGAATTCAATATATCGTTCCTTCTTTAATTCTACAGCAAGAACCTCTCTGTTTTTGCTTGTTTTTCCCTTGAGATCTTCGTTCTCAAGAGTTTTACCCCTGATCTAGCCGCAAAACAAAAAATTTCAGTTTCTGCCCTGCATCAGCTGGTATCAGAGCAGTGCTCTGGGCCTGCAAAATGGTTGGACGTGGTAGAGGTCGTGGAAGAGGAGCTTTGGAGGATCAACAAACAGAGATGGCTGAGATGCGCCGTATGATTGAAGACCTGACAAGGACAGTGCAAGCTCTTCAGGGTCAGGGACGTAGGGAAGCCCCAGACGACAACCCTAACCCTTCGGAGGATGAACTGGAAGGTAATCCCGAGGAAGAACAGGATGTTGACAACCCTTTTCATGAGGTTGCTGGAGATGGAGAACGTCCAAATCACAACGGATTGGAACAGCGGTTGGTTCGCGCCTTGGATTTCAGTGGTGGAGGAATTAAAATCGAAGTTTCTGACTTTTATGGCCAGATGCATGCAGAAGACTACTTGGACTGGGAGGTTAGTTTGGAAAATTATTTTGAGTGGAAGCCTATGGCAGAGAGCAGAAAAGTGTTGTTTGTGAAGCTTAAGTTGAAGAGTACTGCACTTCAATGGTGGAAGAGAGTTGAAGAGCAGCGTATGAGGCAAGGGAAGCAGAAAATCAACACATGGGCTCAGATGAAATCAAAGTTGCGTAAGTAGTTTTTGCTAGCTGATTATGCAATGGAGTTATATGAAAGATTTCATTCTTTAAAACAGTTGAACACATCCGTTGAAGAGTTCTCTTCAGCGTTTGACAACCTTTCAATTCGGGTTGAATTAAATGAGACCAATGAGCAGTTGACCTCTCATTATCTCAGTGGATTGCATCCGTCCATTAGAGATGAGATGGGAGTGGTTCGGCTGTACAACCTAGAAGATGCGCGGCAATATGCCTTAATGGCAGAAAAAAGGATAAACGTCGTGGAGTTAGGAGGCCTACTACTGGATGTTTTGATGGTGCTTGGCAAAGGAATTCAACCACAGTTCGTGGGGTTCGCAGTGACCAAGTTGCTATCCCAACTCCTCAGCCAGGTGGTAAGAATGTCATTGGTGTTGATAAGAATGAGAAAGGAAAGGTTGCAAGGGTTGGCTATCAAAATACAGGTGCAGGAACTTCAAAGGCTGGAAATTCTTCCCAGGTTCAGTGTTTTACGTCTTGGGAGAAGGGACATACTTCTTATGCATGTGCACAGAGAAGGGTGAACTTAGCAGAGTTTGAAGGTGATGACTCAATTTTCCTTGGACCAGTTTATGATGAGTATGGCGATGAAGAGGAAAATATTGATCTTTTACCCGTAGAAGGAGAATCTTTGGTTTTGAGGTGAGTGATGAAAGCACCAAAGGTGGAAGAAGAGGACTGGAGGCGGCGTAGCATATTCCGCACACGTGTTCTATGTGGGGGAAAGGTCTGCAACTTGATTCTTGATGGGGGTAGTACTGAAAATATCATCTCAAAGGAAGCAGTAGAGAAGTTAAAGCTGCCGTTGGAGAAACACCCCAACCCCTACAAAATTGCATGTTTCAAAGGGGTAATCAAGTATCAGTCACTTCACGTTGCTTGGTTAAATTCACTCTAGGCAAAGTTGTTGATGATGAGGCTTGGTGTGATGTAGTTCCTATGGATGCTTGCCATATACTACTTGGAAGGCCATGGTTGTACGATATAGACATGGTTCATCTCACTAGAGCTAATACTTACTCATTCCACAGAGATGGAAAGAAGATGTTGTTGCAGCCGCTTAAAGAGGAGCTGACCAGCAACACAAAAACTGCCAAAATCAACAACCTCTTGACAGGCCACCAATCCTTGAGATATCTGAATTCTCAAAAGGAGCAAGAATTGAATTTTCTCTCAAGTTCAAGACTAGTGAGTCTAATAGAGTTGTAAATGCTTTGAGTCGCAGGACCCTACTGTTGAATGTGATGAGTGCTCAGATTGTTGGATTTGAGGAGCTGAAGAATCAGTATGGTGCTGATCCATATTTTAGTTCTATAATTGCTGAGCTTAAAGGTCCTACTGGTTGGAAGATGTTGTCATTCAAGATACATGACGGGTATTTGTTTAAGGGAAACTCGATGTGCATTCCAGCAGGCTCTTTACGTGAGAAAATCATAAGGGAGCTTCATGGCAATGGGCTAGGAGGACACTTTGGCAGGGGTAAGACCCTATCTATGGTGACTAACAGATACTATTGGCCTAGAATGTACAAGGATGTGAGTAGGCTGGTTCAGAAGTGTCAAATTTGTCAATTTGGTAAAGGTACGTCCCAAAACACAGGTTTGAACACACCTTTGCCAGTGGTAGAAGCTCCATGGGTTCATATTAGCATGGATTTAGTGTTGGGACTACCCAAGACAGTTAAGGGATTTGATAGCATCTTTGTGGTGGTGGATCGTTTCTCTAAAATGACACATTTTATCCCGTGTTCAAAAACCTCAAAATGCTACACATGTGGCTGATATGTTTTTCAAAGAAGTGGTGAGACTACATGGTGTGCCAAACTCTATTGTGTCTGATAGGGATGTCAAGTTCACAAGTCATTTTTGGAGGACATTGTGGAGAAAAGTTGGGACTGATCTTAAATACTCTAGCACATGTCACCCACAAAGGGTTGGCGAGATCGAAGTTGTCATCAGAAGCTTGGGAAATATGTTAAGATGTCTTGTTGGAAGTCATGTGAAGACGTGGGATCAGATTATTCCACAAGCTGAATTTGCATACAATAATTCAGTGAATCTTTCTACAAAGAAAACACCTTTTGAGGTAGCATAATGGGTTAAAGCCCCAACATGTTCCTGACCTTGTTCCGCTACCTCAGGAGGCAATAGTTAATGATGGTGGGGAAGTCTTTGCAGATCATGTCAAGAAGGTTCATGGAGAAGTGAAAGAAGCTATCAAGGCTAGCAATGAGACTTACACATCAACAGCCAATCAACTCCGGAGAGTGAAAGAGTTTGAAGAAGGAGATATGGTTTTAGTGCATTTAAAACCGGACAGATTCCCTAAGGGCACATACCATAAGTTGAAATGAAAGAAGTTTGGGCCGTGTAAGGTGCTGAAAAAGATCAGCTCAAATGCTTACATGGTAGAGTTACCATCTGAGCTTCAAATCAGCCTGATTTTTAATGTGTCAGACTTGTATAACTTTGCTGGTTTTGATGGTGAACCGGTTTCAGCAGAGTCACAAGTTCGCCAACTTCCTCAAGCACAAATTGATGTTGTTGAAGATGTGTTGGATGTCAAAGAGGTTAAGTCTAGGAAGGGCAACCAGTACCGGCGATTTTTAGTGAAGTGGTTGGGAAAGCATGATAGTGAGAGTACTTGGGTTACTGAAGAAGAGTTACAGAGAATTGATCCGCAGATATGTGCTCAAGTTTTAGAAGTTTTCTCGCCGGAGTCGAGTTCTTCCCAACCCGGTGGAGTTGATGCAGGAGCATCCAAAAGGCTCCTAAATTAATTAGGAGATTATTATCTTTTATTCTTTTTGTTATGTTTTATTATTTTCCCTAAATATTTTAGATTCCTATTTTTATTAGGGTTTGCTATTACCTATATATCTAGGGTTTTAGAGTCTTGTAAGTTAGCTTTGTTATTTTGAATAAAATTATACATAGAGTTTCTTTGGGACGTTCTGCCCTAGAACTCAATATATCGTTCCTTCTTTAATCCTACAGCAAGAACCTCTCTGTTTTTGCTTGTTTTTCCCTTGAGATCTTCGTTCTCAAGAGTTTTACCCCTGATCTAGCCGCAAGACAGAAACTTTCAGTTTCTACCCTGCATCACAACTTATGTGCCACTCATTAAGGAGTAGTAGTAGCTGTGCGAATTCAAAGGCATGGCTAGGGTTTCCCTCTTCTTATGTTGTTGGGTCTTATCTCCGTTCACTTCATACTTTGTCTATAACTGATGTCAACTTCTCGGATAGTAGTAGGGCTTTGGCTGTGGATTTCTTTTCTGGTTCTTCATTCCCTTCCCTCGAAAAGTTGTTATTACAGTTGTGTAGAGGAATGAGTGATCTCAAAATTTGCTGTCCAAACCTAAAACATATAGAGGTGATCGGTATGCATTTAAAGAGCCTGGACATTTCGGGAATGAGACTAGAGAAGTTGAAAGTCTTGTTTTGTTTTCGACGGTGCATCAATGGAAGTTGGGTCAACATATTTGCACCAAAGCTACAATCATTTTCTTGGGTTTATTCAGGCATAACTGGAAGGTGTTCAATCCAGAGGTTTCCTATGCTAAAAGAATCTATCATGAGTCTGTCCTGCATTACAAGGAACAACACTAATCATAACAACATCTTCTTTCCGCTTCATCCCAAGTTGAAGACTTAGATATATCCAGTAGCTACATCCAGCAGATTCTATCAGATATATACTTTGAGTTAGGCGATCTACCATTCTCATTTATAGAGCTGAAAACCTTGAGAATTCGGGGTGGAATCATGCAAAGATATATCTCGGGTATGGCATGCCTGCTCAAGAGCTCTCCCGTGGTCTACAGTCTAGAGATTTGGTTTCTCACTTGCGAAGAAAATGATAAGTGGAACAACAAATCCTTAGATGATGCCAAATGCACCCAAGAACAATACTGGGAATCTCAGGTTCAATGTTTAAGCCCCTTTCTTAGTCACTTAAAGGTGACCAAAATTTGCCTTGGTAAAATTATCCCCGACAGTGCAATCACGTTTGCAAAGTTTGTGCTCAAACATGGAAAAAAACTGCAGGAAATGAGGGTTACGAGTTTTCTACCACCCAGTTCACTGAGTGATACCATTGCTTTAATAGAGGGTTTCCCCCGGGCCTGCAGATATACCAGATTCTCAACTCTTTGCTTTTAGATAGTTTGCTCAAGTACACCATGGTAGAAAGGCACATTGAGCTACAGCTAATATGCTAGATGGAAAGTGGATAATTCATGGATTTTTTTTTACTGTTGTTGTCTAGTATGTGATGAAATTTCAAATATAAGCCGGATTTTGGTGACCAGTAAATACTTCTTGCCGGATATTGGTGTATCTTTGCTACTCTTCAAGAATAACCACGTTGAATACTAGGATATCGATCTCTAGCCCTTCTGTGTTATCAGAATGGTAGGATATGGATTCTGATAAGTATATCATTGTAGACATAGAAAATTTAACGATAATAATAGTCGTTGAATAATCCAAGCAAATACGTGGCTCGTGAGTCAACAAAATTGGAAAACCGTCAGAAATGACACATGGCAACGTGGGAATGGTCGGCCGACAACAAAACCTCAAATCCCGATTGCAACAAATTATCAAGTGTCGATTGATGATCAAATATCAATTAAATTAAATTAATCGGACATCCCCAAAATAATTGGTAATAGTTCGCCAGCGGTCAGGCGAGCTAGATAGTCTGACTTCGCGAGGCGAAATGGACTTCGCGAGGTGAGCTAGACTTCGCGAGGCGAACTTGACTTCGCGAGGCGAACTTGACTTCGCAAGGCGAGTTTGACTTCGCCAGCGGTCAAGCGAGCTAGATAATTTGACTTCGCGAGGCGAAATGGACTTCGCGAGGTGAGCTAGACTTCACGAGGCGAAATGGACTTCGCGTAGAAGTAAACAGAGGCGAGGCGAGATGACTCCGCGCGCGTAGATTTACATGAAGGTGAGGCGAGATGGCTCCGCGCGCGTGGATTTACGTGAAGGTGAGGCGAGATGGCTCTGCGCGCGTAGATTAACATAAAGGCAAGGCGAGATGGCCCTGCGTAAGGGAGAACCTCGCGAAGGAGCTAGACGACAGAGTTCGCATGCATGCGGGGATGTACGTCCAAGATAAGTCGTCCGCGAAATGAGACCAGAAATCACCGGTTGCTTGGAAATCAAGGTGCCTCGCAAGATACCTTCCATATCCGCGGGATGGCTCGCCCCTTACTAAGGATCTTGATCAAAACGGGACATTTAATCCAAAGCGATCTGGGCATATCTAAATCTTAAGATTTGATTGATTTGATTATATTGAAATCGGCAAGTAAATCAATCAGTTAAGATTCATTGATTCGATTAAGGAAATATCATTGATTCAGTATCTTCATTACTTGCCAAAAGCGAAGGCATATTAACACTATAAATACCCCCTCTCATACCAAGAGGAGAGGGGCAGAAACAAAAAGGAGCGGACTAGAGAGAGAGAGAAAAATCCCTCAAGAGCTCAGAAGCCTCCCCGAAATCCTTGAAGAACTATCAAACTCCCCAAATAGCCAGTTCTTCACTAAACCCTTGAAGAACCATTAAGCTGTCAAATAGCCGGTTCTTCATCAACCTCAAACATAGAAGTTGTCAAATCCTGAAGAGTCATCAAGCTGCCAAATAGCCGGTTCTTCATCAACCTCAAGTCTAGAAGTTGTCAAATCTCGAAGAGTCATCAAGCTGCCAAATAGCCGACATCTTCACCAAATCCAAATCCCAAATACCCGTTACGGGATCAACCCGCGTAACCCTCAAGAACAAGTGCTTGTCACCCTTGAGTTAAACCTAAATTCGGAGATAGAATCAGAGGAGTTCACAAAGATTGTAACCCGCATTCGCATTGATTAAATTAAAATATTCTTTGTACACGTGTTGTTCTGTTATTTGTTGCAGATATTTTCGTGTTTACAACCATATCAATAGAACTAGGAGTCTAGGATCCTTATAGAAGTAGGACTGCAAGGGAGATAAACTTGCTAGAAAACGAAAAGAAAAACAGATATAGAGATTATTTGATTTAGCTTAATAGTGAATATATTTATTTTCTCTTATTTTCTTTTATTTTCACTAATAAATTTTTTTTTTTTCATATATCGTAAGGCTTACGCCTTATGCCTCGAGGCTCTCCCGGCATTGCCTCGACTACGCCTTAGCCTTTTAAATTATAGAAAGAAATGCATAAATGTTGCTTAGATTAGAATACTTTATATTATCATTGATATCTAGTCTATTTAATTATTTTATCTTATAGAAAATCAAGAGGACCTGCTAAAGGTTCACTACGCCGATTTCGCAATCATCCGACAGGTATCAGACGACAAAAGTCGTTTTTACTGTCGTCTGATTAATTTTTACGACAGACATTTAAAACTCTGTCGTCTGAATGTAGCAACACGCAGATAGTTAAAACTAGCGTGTTAATGAGACGAGAGTCATCTGTCGTCTTTAAAACAAGGGAATTTGTTTTTGATACCGTCTTTTTAAAGACGACAGAAAACTGACGTATTTGAGAGACAAATTTAATGATATCGATCGAGACTTTTTTTTTGCGTAAAAGTAGATGGTTTTTTTAACACTTAAAACTTATTATTCTCATTAACTACATACCCCCAATATCGATCTAGCTGCTTGCAGCCTGCCTCACTCTTTTTCTCATTCAATTCTCTCTAGGAGCCTCACTCTTAATCTCTCTTTCAATCCAACACCCAGCCTCACTCTTTCTCTCTGAAAGATGAATACCGATCTCAACACCCTCCATCCCCCGCCATAGATTGATGCGAAACTTCTTTCTAGGGTTTTCTGCTATTTCCTGGTAAGTTTCTTTATGCGAAATTTTGGATTTCAGGTTTCGCTGGGTTGGGTTTTGCTTGGATTTCCTTGATTTATGGTTTGCCCAAATTTGTGTGTCTGTCAATTTGTTCGGATTGTTCGATGTTGGGATTTTGGTTTGAACTGAATCATGCAGTCTCTTAACTGATATAATAGTTGGTCTCTTAACTTGGTAGGTATATTGGTGAGGAGAGGGATTGATCGAACAAGGCTGCATACCTGCGCATTTTGGCTTAATCGGTGAGTTTGAATGATCATGTTGAGTTTGGTAGATAAATGCATTTGTGGATGTCTTAATTCTTGTTGTCTGTATATCTATATCTGTGAATTTATGTGGTAATGTGTTGTGCAAATGAGCTATATATAGATAATAGATGTAAACTGGTTTGAATTTTTTATTTTTTTTCTAAATGCAAGTGAGTCAGGTATATGTGGATTCATGAACTGACAAATGTGCTTGGGAAATGCATATATATATACATATATATATATATATATATATATATATATATATATATATATGTATGTATGTCTTAATGTGTTTGAGAAATTGTTTTAGTATGAAGTTGTTTATGTATGTACCTACAAATAGTTTTAATATATATAGCTAATAATTTTTTTCTGGTTTATAGAATATGGATAAAACATGGATGAAGGCTGATAGGAGATCACTACAATTCGACTTAGGATTTAACCAGTTTCTTAAGGTTGCATTGGATAATGCTAGGAACCCCAATAATATACCTTGCCCTTGCTTAAAGTGTTGTAACAACCGATTTGGTAATATACAATTCATTAAGGATCATGTCTATTTCAATGGTATAATGGAAAACTATACTCGTTGGAAATGGCACGGAGAATGTTCTTATGCTGCCGGACATTGTTTGAGTGAGGGTTCTGAAACAGTAGAGCAGATTCCTGATTTAGGAGGAAATGAAGATGTAGGTGTGCTCAGTGATGAAGATCATGATATTTCGCTAGACTCGAATGAGTTTATGCAGTTCGTAGAGGATGGAGATAAGCCTCTATATCCTGGTTGTACCAAGTCAACCAAGATGAATGGTTTGGTACAAACATTCAATCTGAAAGCAAAACACGGATTGTCCGATTCTTGCTATACAGACATTTTAATATTGTTCCATACCCTGCTTCCTGATGGGAATGAAGTACCAGGGTCCGTCAATTTGGCTAAGAAAACTCTTTCCGTATTAGGGATGAAGTACGAGAAGATTGATGTTTGTCCAAATGACTGCATCTTGTATAGAGACCTGAATGTTGATGCTAAAAAATGTCCATCTTGTAATGCATCAAGGTGGAAACTAGCGAAGGACGAATCTGAGAAAGTAGGGGTGCCGGCGAAGACATTGTGGTACTTTCCACCCATCCCAAGGTTTAGAAGGATGTTCCAATCGACAGTTTCTGCTAAGGAACTTACCTGGCATGCCAGGGGTAGAAAGAAAGATGGAATGATGAGACATCCAGCGGATTCTCCAACTTGGAAAATGGTAGACACAAATTGGCCAGATTTTGGTATAGAACATAGGAACCTTAGACTAGCATTGTCCTCAGATGGGTTTAACCCATATGGTGCGGTAAGTAGCAAATACTCTTGTTGGCCAGTAATACTGATCACCTATAACCTTCCTCCATGGTTATGCATGAAGAGGAAGTACATGATGCTAACTTTGTTAATTTTGGGACCTAAGCAGCCCGGAAATGACATTGATGTCTATTTGCAGCCTTTAGTGGATGATTTGAAAGTCTTGTGGGATGGGATTGAGCAAGTGTACGATTCTGTAAGAGGAGAGTACTTTAAGCTAAAAGCGGTTTTGTTGTGGACTATAAACGATTTTCCCGCCTATGGGAACTTATCAGGGTGCGTTGTGAAAGGATACAATGCGTGTCCAATCTGTGTTGATCAGACCAAACATTATCGGTTGAAACACTCGAAGAAATTGGTATTTCTGAGGAATCGAAGACAACTGCCACGACATCATCCTTACCGAAAGCAAGCTTCTGCTTTTGATAACACTGTAGAAAAAGATGATGCTCCTACACCATTAACAGGATAGGAGACATTTGCAAGAGTTCAAGGTCTGCCTAAAGCAAGTGGTAAGGGAAACGCTCCTGCCCCTTATAAGGGTCCTCCAGAAAATAGACCGTGCTGGAAGAAAAAGTCTGTTTTCTATGACCTTGATTACTGGAAGTTTCTTCAAGTAAGACATAATCTTGATGTCATACACATTGAGAAGAACTGTTGTGATGCTATTCTTGGCACGTTGTTGAACATTCCGGGGAAGACTAAAGATGGGGTTGCTGCTAGATTGGATATGGTTGATATGGGGATACGCACTGATTTGAAGCCTACAGCTGGTGTAAAAAGAGACAAGTTGCCTTTGGCTAGTTGGAACTTGTTTGTAGATGAGAGAAAGATCGTATGCAATTCATTTTTCCATATGAAGGGTCCTTCCCGGTTTTCATCTAATATACGGAACCTGGTGTCTGTAAATGATTTAAAACTTGGCAATCTTAAGTCACATGATTGCCATGTTATAATGCAACTGCTTCTCCCTGTTGCAATACGTTCAGTTTTGGAAAAACCTGTTAGGTATGCGATTATTCGCTTCTGTCTATTCTTCAAAGCGATTTGCAGTAAAGTAATCGATGTTTCCATACTTAAAAAAATGCAAGCAGATCTGGTCGATACCATTTGCTTGCTTGAGAAGTTTTTTCCACCGTCATTCTTTGACATAATGATTCACCTAACAATCCATCTTGTTAGAGAAGTGGAGTTGTGTGGTCCGGTGTTTTTTAGATGGATGTACCCCTTTGAGAGGTACATGAAAGTGTTCAAAGGAATGGTGCACAATCGAACATTTCCTGAGGGTTGCATCGCAGAGTGTTACATTGTTGAAGAAGCAGTTGAATTTTTGGAGGAACGTATGCTTCCTGAAGATGCTACCACTGTTGGGATCCCTAAAAGTAGCAGACCTGGACTGTTAAATGGCTGCAAGCGCTTATCAGCCCCTAAAATCGTCACGGCTTATGGGAAGCTACTGGATATCGCTCATCTATGTATATTGCAGAACTGTGAAGATGCGCAACCATATTTCAAGTAAGTAATTTTACTTTAATATGATTTTCTTGTCCAAGTATTATATTCAATCAACTGATTTGCTTTATTTTCCTCAAATGCAGGGAGCATATGGAGTTTTTAGAGTTAAGTTTCCCATACAACATAAATAATCCTAAGTGGATGAAGGATAAACAGAACCAGACATTTCCTGATTGGTTCAAGAAAAGGGTAAGCAGCTTATTTCTATGACTTTAGAATTATTAAAGTCTTTGGTATCCTATTGTGTGGTGTCTATTTTAACGCATATGGTTATTTCAGGTTGCAAATGAAATTAGAATTGCCGATAATGAAGTTCCTGAAACCATTAGGTGGCTGGCTGGTGGACCAAATAAGGAGGTTCCTACTTTCCGTGGTTACCACGTGAATGGGGTTGATTTTAACACTATGGAGCGGGACAGCAAGAGATCAGTTCAAAATAGTGGCGTCTTTTTGGTTGCCGATGCAATGCAAGTTGCTAGTGCAAAGGATAAAAGGCCTACAACTGTGGACATGGACTTTTACGGCCGGATTCAACAGATTTGGGAGGTGGACTACTACAAGTTTAGGGTACCAATATTCTTGTGTGATTGGGTGGAGTCATCTAGGGGTGTCAAAGTGGACGAACTTGGGTTTACTTTGGTTAAACTGGACAGGATAGGGCATTTAAATGATCCATTTGTCTTGGCTACCCATGTGAAATAAATTTTTTACATAGAAGACCCCCTTGATGCTGAATGGTCAGTGGTAGTAAGGTGCCCGGATAAAGACTTTAAAGGTGGTGGTGGTGATGATGATGATGATGAAGTTGCTGCTGCTGATGATTATTATTATGATGAGGATGACAATATTGTAGTGGAGCAGCATCCATATATTCCCATAATGCCACCGGTTGAGAGCTTTGACGATGTAGTTGGTGATGAGCCTAGCTCATACGCTAGACCAGGAGATGAAGGAATCTGGGTTGATAAGTGACATTATGGTCGACATTTGTAGTTAGACTTTGGCATTATATGATCCATTTTGCTATTTTTTGTCTGTATTTAGCGGGATGATCATATATTTGTAGTTGGTGCATGTTTAATTTGTAGTTGTATTGGATTCTGGATTTATGTATTCATTTCATGTTTAACTATTGGTTGCGTTATATGTTATTTGACTTTGCTTGCACTCTTACATATAAATTCATGTTTTATGACGGTTAAAATGTAACTAACTAGTTTTTGTTTATTTATTTCAGATAAAAGATGAGACCGTCTACTTCATCAACTGAACGTGCGAGAGCCGTAGCATTAAGAATGAAGGCTGTGGCCATGAAAAGATCAAGATCTATGTATGCATCCCCCGTTAAGTCCTCATCCCAACATCCCTCCCCCGTTAAGACTGCATCAAAGGCTGCCTCCACAAAGAAGCGTACAAGTCCCTCCCCGAAGAAGCGTAAAGCTGGATCAGATGATGCCTCCCTGAAGAAGTGTAAGGGTGGATCAAGAGCAAGAAAAACTGCATCCCCAAAGAAGCGTACATCAAGGAGGCTGAATGTGACCAAGTCTGTGAGCAAGTCATCAAACAACTCTCAACAAGCTCAAAGTGATGATGCTGCTCAAGAGGAGGAAAACTTAACCGGTGGGTTGAAGCTGCTCAAGCGTGGAATGGTAACCATGGCTCAGGTTACCACCACAGTTATCCGTGGACAACGGATAGTGGTCCAATTAACTGCAAAGGGTGAACCAATTGGTAAGGAGGCAAGAAACATGCAGTCCTTCATTGGAGTATTGGCACGTACAAAGATCCCAATCTCAATCCCTGATTGGAGAGACGTAGATGAGGATGAAAAGCAGAAGATTTGGGAATCTGTACAGGTAATTGACTCGTTGTATTTATATATGTTTGCTAACTTCAAATGAGTAGTTCCTGGTTGTAAGTGTGTTACTTACAACAAAAGTCGTGTTTGTGTAGGAAGCATTTGTTGTGCCTAAAAAGCTTAGGAAGAGTGTAATTGCATCTGCAGCAACTAAATGGAGAGATTTCAAAAGCAGGTTGACGTCAAAGTACATCATGCGTTACATGAATGACCCGGATCTCCTAGAATTTCCTCCAGATGATTACCGATTCATAACAAAGGATGTTTGGCAAGAGTTTGTTGTCGATAGGCTTTCAGCTGGCTTTCAGGTTTGTGGGTGTAGGTCTTAGTTATTTTGGTTTTGGCACTAACTAATTTTGCTGAAGTATCATTTGAGCGGTTACGTAATTTAAGCTTGGCTTAATTTGCAGGAACTACGCAATGAACAAGTTGAAAAGCGAAAGAAAAACAAATACAATCATCGTCTGTCACGCAAAGGATATTGTGGAATGAGGGCAGAAATGGTTAGTTTTATTTGATAAACTCCCTAAATTTATCGAAAAGAGTTCAGTTTCAAATGCTTCTTGCTTTTTACTTACTATGTGTTTATATGTCTTAGGCTGCAACTTTGTCCCCAGAAGAACTTGAGGAACTCGGTAGATACATCTACTGGATCAAGGCAAGGCAAGACAAAGATCGGAAATTCTTAGATGTTGCAGTGGAGGAAGCAGTTGAACGAATTGTATGTATTTATAAGACAACAAGTTAATTAGAATTTACACCATGACAAGTACATTGATTTCATTGTTATCAGCAGTTTAATTTAAATTTTGACTGGTTGGTGTAGGTGAGCCTACAGAAGATGGAGGCTGATGGGAAATTCAAGTCGCAAGGGACCAAGGATGTTTTAACTGAAGCATTGGGTAATTCGGAGCATAGAGGTAGGGTTAGAGGGGTTGGTGGAAATGTGAAGCCTGAGACTTATTTCGACTTGCCAAGGCGACAGAGAGGGAGGAAGAAGGTGTCGGAGGAGGAGAGAGAGAGTCTATTTGCTAAAGAAAAAGCAAAGTGGGAGGAGGAAATGAAGAAAAAACAGGCTGAGATACGTGCTGAGGCTGAAGCTAAGTGGGAGAAGAAGTTTGCGATGCTAGAAGCAAAGCTTGAAGGAAAGTTATTGGCTTCTGAATCCCCACAAACTGTTACAGCAGTTAATAATGACGTTGGTTCAAGACAAGGGAGTTGTTCTAGGCCTTGGGAGCGGGGTAACCATCCTGGTTGTCAAGCTGTGAAGAAGAGGTTGGTTTTAGGCGGCTGCACTAATGGTAAAGATGCTGCTGAGGAAGAGCTGCAGCCTGCTGATGGTAAAGAGGTTGTTTTGGAAAATGAGCAGCCCGCTGATGGAAGGGATGGGTCGATATTGGAAGATGTCACTGCACCAAAGGAATCAACCAATGCTGAAGGGGTAAATATTAAACTTGACTGTTTCATTTTTAGAGATTGATATAGTTTTTAGGATATATAACTGTATACCATTAATTTGTTAATGGTGTAGGTTCAAAAAGGTCAGCTTGATTGCAAATTGGCCGTTGACACAGTGGAAAACATTGTAGCTTTTGGACGTATTGTTGATGGAGACCTTGATCCAAACAAGCAAACAATCCATGGCGTTCCTTTGGGAGCTGAAAATGTTCGAGTCTCTATTGTTGTTCCAATCATTGGTCATCATTTGTTGCCGTATCCTATAAAAGATGAGATAATGACTGTGAAGGATGCCCTTGGGTCTATTGTTGCTTGGCCAAGGAATCTCGTTATTGAGGCTGCAGTTGACGTGGAGGTAGTCCTTAACTGCTTCTAGTTGTTTATGATAATTTTAGAAATATGGTTTAATCATACTTCTTGCTTAATAAAGTTTTATAAGACAAATATGCAGGACAAAGCAAAACCAAAGACTATAGTTACTACGAGGAGACGGACGAGACAACAAGCATCGCCAAAGGATCTTGATGATGAAGATTTGGAACACCTGCCACCGAATCTCCCGCGGCAATTACTGATCTTGTGCACTTGGGCAAATACTAAATTACGTAATAGAGCCACCATCTTCACAACTTTTCCTGCTGAAATATTTGGTCATCCAACAAAGGCAGTTATCTTTAGAAAGGACGTTCATGCCATGGCACACATGACAGAACTAACATCCAGCTGCATCATATTTTACATTAGGTAATTAATGTAAACTATCTAATACATAGCTGTTAAAATTTTAAAATGTTTCTTATTTGCTATTTCTAAGTCTGCTTTCATGTTGTCAATATATATGTCTATGTAGCTACCTCAATGAGGTTTTGAAGAAGTCCCAGATGACTGACATGGTTAGCTTCGTCGACCCCAATCACACTGGTGCACTTGGATGTGGAACTCCAACTGAACGCTCTAAGAATTTAATGAATCGTTTCAAAGATGGGACCAACGACCAGATTTATTTGGTGCCTCATAACTCAGGGTATGCATTAGATATGTAATGGAAAAATATATACATGTATAAACTGCTTTATGAGATTGATAAATTCTGTTTTGTTTGTGGCATATATACAGTAATCATTAGACCTTATCGGTAGTGGATCCGCACCGAAAGAAGGTTTATTGGTTGGATCCGTTAAAGAGGCGACTATCAGCTACTAGTGAATGGCAAGATGTTGTGGACAAGTAAGTTTTGTGGACTATAAAAATCCCTTTTAATTTTTTGTGAAATGATGTTGTGGACAATATATATACATGATATTAATGAGTTCTGAGTTGTTAGCTTTTGGTTATGAATGAGATACTACAGAATGAATATATCTGTGCCTAAGCTGTCAGCTCTGCGTTATATGTATGAGATATTATAAGCCAAATAGCTTATAGATCAATTCACAGGATTGTCATTATGTAAGTTCATTATGTTGCAAAGCTGCCTAGAAATTTAAAACCCGTTGTAGATAATACTTGTATACATGACATAACATGCCAAATTATAATCCTATTTCCATACCTAACATGGTGTACAAAGGTATATTTTTTCTTTCTTATTCTTAATCTTCTACAGAAGAATACAATACAATTCTCAATAGTTGTTCACAAGTTCACATGACCCATTAAAACTACTTGTTCCTTGTGACCCTTTTATAGTAGTCACCGTTAACGACCTTGTACCATTTCCACGCGGTTAATGAGTTTACATATGTTTTATGTTCTGTTGGCAACCTTGAAGTGGCATCAAGTTCTACTATGCACAGAAGATGAAGAAATCTTCAAGAGTATCAGTTGAATGGATCCCCTTCTTGTAAGTGTTGTAACATGTTCCATATGATTCTCAATCAAGCTTTGCACACTAACTGATTCTAATTTGTGATGATTATTTTTTGCAGGGCATTCCAGAGCAAAAAGATGGAAAGACTTGTGCATATTTGGTCATGCGTTACATGAAGGATATTATTGTAGATAAGGATTTGGAGTTTGCTACTACTGTATGTGCTTTTGATGCTAAAGTATTTATATTAGACTTCATTTACATGTTTGACTTCAAGTTTTTCGTACCATAAGCTTAGTGGTTGCTTTATATTTGCAGTGGAAAACTAAGCACGGTCTGTGTTACACACCACAGCAAATTGATGAAGTTCGGGATGAATGGGCAAAACAAGTTCTGATGTTTAAGGTTTAGGGTATGTAACTAACATTGCTAGGAGCAGACTCGTTGATTTTTTGTGCAAGTTGATGAACTCATTGTATATGCATGCATATATAGGGCTGCTAGTTAGGTAAGCGGTTTTCAACTAACAATATATGATCGACTTTTGGTTTTTATATATGATCGATCATTTTAGCACTCTAGCTGGCTAGCATGTTAGTTACTTTGTAGCTAGGTTTCTGATACCTGTTTTAGCTAGCTTGTTGTAAACAATATGGAACTATAGCTGTGATCACTGTGGCTTTTGTTGTGAACAATATGGAACTGCTAGTTGTGTTTCTGCTATGATTTGAAGGATGATGTTGAATTGGTTACCATGATGATATTATATATGTGGCTTTAATTTGTTGGTTTTCAGGTTTTCTTGTATGGTTTTTTGTGCTCATGAATAGGTTTATATAAATACAACATCAGACGACATAGTATTGTCGTTCATAACAATTCAAACGACAGACAAAATAACTTGTTACACAATTAATCGACATATAATTGTCTTCTGATATTGATACAGACGATAGACGAGTAAACACATCTGTCGTATTAACGTATACAAAAAAGAGCTATCTGTCGTCTAAATCGTCAAACCCCACAAACTAAATATTTATACGACAAAAATGTGACTTATGATCTGATCTCAAACGAGAGACAGGTGCAGAGTTTTGAGGTTTTAAACTATTATAACGACAGAAAAGCATAGTAGTACTAGAATACAGACGACGGATAAATTAAGAGGGTAGATAAAAAAGTCATTTCAACGTCATATAAGTGACGTTAGAATAAATTGGAGACAACAGACGAATGCAATTATTTGCTGATTAATTCTTCTTTCAACGACAGGGAACTATCATTGTAACGATTTATAACGACAGATTCATTTTTTGTGTTACGAACCTGGATTCATAAAGACGACATACAGTATGTCGTATGACCTTCCTCAGACGACAGATTATGCCTGTCGACTGAATCGTTATCAGATGACAGCTCGATAGACGACACGCAAAAAAGTAATCAGACGACGGGCATTGCCGCTCATCTGAAGGCAAAATTGGCGTAGTGGTTTGTAATACCTGCTAAAGATTATACTATATATAAAGCCATCAATAAGAGTTTTATCCTCTATACTCTCTCGCTTTATCTTTTATGTCCGGATCCCCCCCCCCTTCCACAAGATCTAAATCCTGGTTCCGCCACTGTGTCCTAGAGTACCTCTGCTGAGATTGTAGCATTCATGAACATCATCACTCTTAGATCCTCTCTGCACCAGATTTTGTAACTTGGATTAATCTATGCGCTAGTTTTTGATGATGATGATGCTAGTTTTTGATGATGATGATTCTCCTTCGCCGTCGTGCTGGACTGTAACGAATTTCTCAAGGCACTCGAGCATCCAAATAGGCAAATAGATTGTAAGCCCTTAATAAGGTGAAATTTATATACCTCCAAGCCAGGAAAATTTTGTATTCCAGTTTGAAGGGTACGAGATTGTGTATGTTCGAAAGCAGATCAGGCAATACAGAGCTTGATGATGAGGTTGAATCAGGCATAACCATGGTTTTATTCAGAACTTGCAGGACCTTAATTAGTTAGTTGATGGAACTTGCAGCGCCTCAATTACTCAATTAGTTGGACAACAATGGTATCTCGGGAACTTGCAAGACTTTTTGCCTTAATTAGTCAGTTGATGGAACTTGTAGCGTCTCAATTAGTTGGACAACAATCCCGGGAACTTGTAAGACTTTTTGCTATTGAAGCTTTCAGCTAGTTCGGTTTCAAGGTGATAAAGTAGTCTGGGGTTCACATCCAAAACCAATTAGTAATTGGTAGACTGGGCTCAAACCCTTATAAACTCACAGACAAGATCTCATTTTTCTGATGTGGGATTTATATCTCAACACACATTAATGAGATTTATTTCATGAGAAATTTTAAATACACACATCTATTATTTTATATTTCACATCAGATTTTATAGGTATGTTTAATTATAAAAACATCCATCAATTATTAGGGGAAAAAAAAGAAAAAAAAAATTACTCTTCCCTAAAACCTATGTCAAGACCCACCCCGAATTTCACCCTGAAACCCGAAGCAAGTCTTGCGGGGTCCACCTCCAAGGAAAATTTACTGAAAAACTCGGCAAACCTCCCTTGAAAATGGACAACCCTAACCCGGAAAATTCAAGAATTACCCTCCTATAACGAAACAACCAACCTCTAAATCATCCCATAAATATCCAATTAATATAACAAACTTCAACCTTCGAGAATTCGAAAAATATAACATAAGTCTTAACACACCACCGAAAATGTATACGCTAACCCCAAGGGTAATCAGAGCTACTAAAAACTAGAGGAAGCAAGAAAATACAATAGTAGGTTAAACAGGTAACCTACTGGTGAAAAGTGGTGGAGAAATGGGTAACTATGCCTCGCCTCCTACTAGTGTCAACCCGAACTTTGCAGACTGGGCATTTTTAAAACGAATGGCCCAGGCGAAAACATTCGCAAACGTTAGAGTGAGTGGACAAAAATAAAAGAATAAATAAATAAAATAATTAACAAGGTTTATGCTTTCCTAATTTAATTTCCAAAGAAATCAAATGCATGCCTCAAACGATAAATCATTTATCTCATAAATATCAAGCCTCTTCAGCTCAAAAATATATACCAATATATATATATATATATATATATGTGTGTGTGTATTTACACACGTCCATACTCCCTATATGATTATTTTATAAATTTAAAATAATTTATATAGGGCTACTACGCTCGCGTCTAACGCTCATGTCACGCCTTAATGCCGTGATACACTACGCCATTAAGGTGGACGGGCGGGTGTATAGATATATGCACATACCCCCTATATGAATTAAACACTCATATAGGGCTAATACACTTGCGTCTAACGCTCACGTCACACCATAATGCTGTTATATACTACGTCATTAAGGTGGACAGACACATATGGCTAGCTAGCATTTATATACATACTCTCCTCATAAAAATATTTATAATTTACCGAAAAATCTCATTTTTGGGAACTCTTCAAAATAAATAAAATCGTCAAATAAAAATGACGTCAAATGCTCCAACAAAATAAATTACTCAACAATAAACAATTACATGCATATTATTTAAAACAAAAGTCCACTCACTAATTAGGCCTAAGCCTGATGTCGGTCTGAGGCCTCTTCAGCTCGAGCCTCCTCACGTTCTGTTTCAAAAACATAAATTAATTCCCAACTATATACCGACGCTTATATAAAAATAGGCAAAATTAAATGTGAGCCTTATCCACGCTCATCCTTGCCCAACTTCGCCATTCTTAAATCGATACGGTCCAAACTTCACCACAAATACCGGCAGCCTTAAACCAACCTTCTCCAACCTAAACAACATTAATCTAACGGCCGGATTCTATCCAAATTAACTGCCAAAATACCAAACTTTGAAAAATCTCAAACCTACCCAAAACTCCTTCAAAAATTCTAAACTTCATACCATTAAACTCCCCTTAATATTACACATCTAAAACCATGAAAATCCCCCTAACAGCAGCGGCGGCCGACTCCGGCGACCTCCAATGCCTACCAAAATTTAGCACAACCTTCTTCTCAACACGCACAACAACTTCCCTAACTAGCACAAACACTAATTCCAAGCCTAGATAGGGTAATCGAACCAAAACATAAAATTGAGCCCTAGAATTTCAACTCACCGATTCTCCTTACAAAGCTTAAGAGGGAGTGAATCTTTTAGAGGGATTGCTACACAGGATGAGGGCTTTCAAACGAGCCAAGCGGCTCCGGCTATGGTGGTCGGAGGAGGGAGTTCCGGCGACGGAACACCACGGGCATTCGAGGCTTCCGGCTGCTTTTTCTCTCTCACGACGGCGCTAGAGAGGCTGCCACAGGTCCAGGAAGAAGGCTGGGTCGAAGGCTGACCGATTGGGACCGGTGCGGCGGTCAGCGGTGGCGGGACGGCGGCGGACGGGCGTGGGAGACGTCTGGCAGGGAGAGAGAGAGAGGGGGAAAGTCGGGAGGGAGGAGAGAGAAGAGAGAGAGACAATGTGTTGGGCTTTTTCCCCAACCGGTCCAACACTACCAAATAAAGCCCAATTCCAAAAATTAACACCCCAAAAATAATACCCTAATCAAACTTACCTTTTTACTAGCTAAAATTTATCATTTTTACCGTCGTCACATTTTTCTCCTACGAATAATTTGTCCGAAATAATCGTCCCTCAACACCCCTCTAGGGACCTTTGAAACTATAAACTCATTTACGAAGACGGTAAAACTATTATTAATACCAAGCTAGTAAATAAGGTAAAAATTAAGAGTTGGGATGTGACAACCTATAGTCTTCTCTACTATTACTACGCATCAAAAGAAAAAAATAAAAATAAAAACCTCTTCTCCAAAATTCATCACCTGAATTTCGACTACTTCCGTAATCACATGTACTATTTACTGATTCATTTGGTTTTTTTTATCAACTTTAGTTTTTATCTTGCAGACTAAAAACTAGTTTTTTGCTATTGTACGTCTATTAGTTTCTTAACTTTGAAAAAAATTAGAGGAAATTTTTCAAATTGTGCCCCAAGTTAAGCTCATTCATCATTTTGACATCTCAATTTTGAAAACTATGATACTGGTACCTCAATATTTAAACTCAATCTAACATTAGTTCCCTCTGTGATTGACACCGTTAAGTTGGACTTTATCCATGGGCAAAATTGTTTTTTCATGTTTTCCCTCCCCAAATCTTTTCCCTCCACAAACATTTCCCTCCAGAATAATGTCTCTTTTCCGATCAGTATCAGAATTTATGGTGAGCCATGTGTTAGTTGCATACAAAAATTAGAGACGTCTGGAAATTATAATACATCATTGGTCATTAATATCCATCATTAAAAGTAACTTTGCAACCCACCGGTGAGAGAAAAAATCAACATTGATTAAAATGCATTTTGTATCAAGTACAGAAGTTCATGAACTATGTTGCACGGACACGGACATGGACACGACGACAGTGTTGGAAATTCAGTTTTTGAGTTATACTGTGTCGCGTCGTGTCGTTTCGCCGTGTTCGTGTCCGTGCAACATAATTCATGAACTTCTGTACTTGATACAAAATGCATTTTAATCAATGTTGATTCTTTCTCTCACCGGTGGGTTGCAAAAACTACTTTTAATGATAGATATTAGAGCAATTTTAAATACACATCCTTAATCTCTTAATACACATCCCTTACTTAATACACCACCTATCATGTTTTTCGTTTCAGTATTATAATTAATACACACCCCAAACTGTCTAAAATACCCTTAATTTACGAAATATTCTATTATTTAATATAATTGTTTAATATATATGTTCATCTCATGAGCATACCTACCTTAACAACTCATGAGAAAACTCTTCATCGAAAAAACTCATGAGAATACTTATCAAAAAACTTATGAGCATATGTTCTGTTCCACTCAAGAATACAGTCAACTCATCATTCTATCACAAAGCTAATTAATAACAATTCAGACGTTCCTTACATATCCACTCTAATCCCATATGCACCGATGTGATGACGAACATGATAGGACGTTCAACTCATGAGCCTTGAAGCCTCTAGCTCGAATTCTAGAACCCCCGAATTTATAAATAAGATGCAGAATACATACCTCAGTTGAAGATTGTTGAACAAGGTCTTGAGAATTCATGTGATTATGGTAGCTCGCTCAAAATTTAGGTGATGAACAGTGAGACAAGAGTTTTGTTTTATGATGCGTATGAATTGTGGAGAAGACTTAGGGTTAGGGGAGATGATGTGCTTTCAGCAGTTTTAAGGTAGATGATGTGCTTTCGGCAGTTTTAAAGAATACTTCTAACACGATTTTTTTTTTAATAATAGATGTTTGTTTTGGTCATTTAACTTACCTATAAAATCTTAATAGAAACATAAAATAATAGGGGTGTGTATTAAGAGATTAGAGGTGTGTATTTAAAATTTCTAGATGTCTCTAATTTTTGTATGCAGCCAACACATGGCTCACCACAAATTCTGATACTGATCGGAAAAAAGACATTATTCTGGAGGGAAATGTTTGTGGATGGAAAAGATTTGGGGAGGGAAAACATGAAAAAACAATTTTGTCTATGGATAAAGTCCAACTTAACTGTGTCAATCACCGAAAGAACTAATGTTAGATTGGGTTTAAATGTTAAGGAACCATTATCATAGTTTTCAAAATTAAGATGTCAAAATGATGAATGAGCTTAACTTGGGGCACCATTTGAAAATTTTCCTCAAAAAATTATATATGTTCAATATTTTTTTTTTCTTCAAATTCTAGCCGATTGATGTCATATTGGAGATTTGGAGTTCGAATATAATATTACTCTTTTAATTATAAATTGAAAAATATCAAGAAAAAATTTCTAACCCGATCAAAAAAATCTAACAAAAAATAAAAGAGAATACGTAAAGTGTCAAGACCCACCCCGAATTTCACCCTGAAACCCGAGATAAGTCCTGCGGAGACCACCTCCAAGGAAAATTTACCGAAGAACTCGGCAAACCTCCCTTGAAAATGGACAACCCTAACCCGGAAAAATATAGAACATCCTCTTAACCAAAATATTAATCTTCAACTCAATCCAAATAACCGAAAAAAAATAATACACAATTATTTTTCCGAAAATATTCAGAGCTACTACAAGAAAGACAACGGAAGCTGATAGAAATCCTAGTGGGTTTAAACAGATAACCTACTGGCGGACAGTAGTGGAAATGTGGGTGACTATGGCTCGTCGCCTCCTTCTAGACCCCACCCGAACTCTACAGATTGGGCATTTAAAAACGAAGGAAAAGCCCAGGGGAAAATATTTAATTACGTCAGAGTGAGTGGACAAAAATAATCTCGCCAAACAAATATTTCCCCAAGAAAACTTTCAAGGACACGACTAGTTCCGGCTAGTCTCCAAAACTTAAACAAATACAGCCTCTCAGGCTAAAATTGAATATATCAGTATGTATATGCACTCGTCTACTCCTTGTATGATTTCGTTGAAGGAATAAAAGAAAAACAGAAATTCATACAAGGCTACTACGCTCGCGTCTACCGCTCACGTCACCCCATAATGTCATTTTTCCTCATTATGGGGGAATCGCACGAGTGGATATATATATATACGTGCTTACTCCTTGTACGAATCTATGAATGAATAGGAAAAGAAAATAGAAAGTCGTACCAGGCTACGACGCTGGCGTCTAACGCCCACGTCACCCCATAATGGCATTTTTCCTCATTATGGGAGGAAATCACGTATTGCTAGCTAGCGTTTACTTATATACATACTATTCTCATAAACGTCAATAAAAGAGTATAAACACCGAAATTCTCAATTCAGGATAAATTCCAACAAAAGAAATTATTCAACAAAAAAACATTATTTAAAAACAAAGGTCCACTCACAACTTAGGCCTAAGCTTGATGTCGGTCGGAGGTCTCCTCTGCTCGGGCCTCCTCACGTCCTGTTCCAAAACATAAATAAATCCTTAAATAAAACACCGACGCTTAAAGAAAATAGGCATAATTAAATATGAGTTTCTCTCGCTCAACCATGTCTATCGCCCTAAATCTTTACTTCATCGCCAGCCATAAAGCTCCACAATTTTTCCGACATCCTCAAAAGCACCTTCTACCTTCCTAACAATAAATAATCCAATGGCCGGATTTTTAACTTATTAATCTGCCAAAAATACAAACTTTAACAATTTCCAAACCTATCAAAAACTCCTCCAAAAATTCTAAAACTCATTCCATTAAACTCCTCATAAAAATCTCCACCAAAAACAATTTTTCAGCGGCGGCCGGCGACCAGCTCCGGCGACCTCCAATGCCCACCAAAATTTGACAGCACCTTCCTCTCAACCTCCTCT
Organism: Fragaria iinumae; assembly: GCA_009720345.1. Classification (NCBI taxonomy): domain Eukaryota; kingdom Viridiplantae; phylum Streptophyta; class Magnoliopsida; order Rosales; family Rosaceae; genus Fragaria; species Fragaria iinumae. Next base: position 12,895,310 of record CM019117.1, on the reverse strand, counting down.
ACAACATTCCTAACTAGCACAAACTCCAATTCTAAGCCTAACCATGTTAATTGAACGAAAACAACAATAAAAACCCTAGAATTTCCTTTACCGATTTCTCCTTACCTAGCTCAAGAGGGAGCGAATCCTTTGGAGGGATTGGGGCACGGGAGGAGGGCTTCCTTTTGAGCCAAGGATCGCCAGCTATGGTGGCCGGAGGAGGGAGTTCCGGTGAGAAAACCGATCCGGCAGTCGGAGCTTTCGGGGTTGTTTTCTCCTTCACGGCGGCGCTAGGGAGGCTGCCACCGGTCTAGAACGGAAGCTGGGTTGGAGACCTATCGATTGGGACCGGTGCGGCGGTCTGGGGCGGCCGGACGGCGGCGGTCGGGCGGTCAGAAGTCTTCCGGGCGGAGGGAGAGGGAGAGAGAATCGGGAGGGAGGAGAGAGAAAGGAAAAGGGAAAACTGATTTGGGCCTTTAGCCCACCCGGTCCATCACTCCACCATAAACCCATTCCAAAATTCAACACCCCAATAAAAATTACCTTTTACTAGCTAAAATTTACCATTTTACCGTCGTCACATTTCCTTCCTTCGAATAATTCTTTCGAAATATTCGTCTCTCAACACACCTCTAGGGACCTTAGGACTAAAAAAAAATCCAATGACGAAGACGGTAAAATTCTTATTACCACAATGCTAGTAATTAAGGTAAAATTTAAGAGTCGGGGCGTGACATAAAGAGAGTTGTGAAATAGTATATATATAATAATTATATTAAAAACATATTATTATTAGTTTTAGATATGGGAAAATTTTAAGAACAGTACATGACAAATGATCCACTCCTAATTTTGGTGTTTCAAGTTTCAAAACAATCATAACGGTACATGAACTTGTAATCTAACCGAAAATATGTACATACCGTTACATTCTCTGTTATCTAACGTGTTTTCTGTTAAACTTTGAGGGGCAAATCCGTCACTCCTTAATTCAGTACGTAGTGATAAATTAATAAAATCAATAATTAAATTAATAATTAATAAGGAGAGGGAAATAAGAAAGGAAAAAATATTGTTGTCTCTCTTTTTCGTCCCTGTTCAAACCCAGCATACACAAAAATGGCGATCGAGGTAAGACTGTAAGAGGAAGTTGGAAGTTGGAAGTTGGAAGATGATTTGATTAAAAAAGTCTTTGAGAATACATGGTCTGAGTTTACAAGATTAAAAAAATATATAAATAGAAAAAAAAGAAAAAGAAAACATAATATAAAAAAAGAGATAATGGAAAAAACCCGAAACCACCCTTTGAAAAATGAGAAATTACATAGAGTTAACGGTGTTATTGACGGCATGTGCTAACAGTGTGTCGGCTTTTAAACGTCATGTACCATTTTGATTGTTTTGAAACTTGAAACACCAAAATTGATAGTGAACCGTTTGTCATGTACTGTTCTTAAAATTTTCCCTTTAGATATTGAGGGTATTTTAGGCAGTTTGGGATGTGTATTTAATATAATATTGAAATAAAAAACTAGATAGATAGTGTATTAAGTAAGGGGTGTGTATTAAGAGATTATGAGTGTGTATTTAAAATTACTCTTATTTCATTATGTTGTAATAGGTTTACCGTATAGTATAGGATTAGGTTTTTCTTCTACCTACCTAAAATACTCTGTAACCTATATAAATTATAAAGATACTCATATCAATGAAGAAGAACACACATCTCATAGCAATTTAGTTAAGTTAATTTATTTCCATTGTTATAAAGGTTATACTCGGGCCTTTCGTTAGGGTTTCATACGAGAGGTTTCACTTTGTCATGGGAAACATCTTTGCCAACTTGTTTACTGATCAAGAACAAATTAGTGGTTCTTCAGCCGACAGAATCAGTGATCTCCAAGATGATATATTGCATCTCATACTCTCATTCCTACCTTTCAAATCCGTCGGGCAAACAAGTGTCTTATCTCGACGATGGAATGAGGTATGGTCTTCCTATCCCAACATTGATTTCTACGAGATATTTACTAGCAATGAAGCTGATAATCAACAATTAAAAACAATGATCATCAACACAGTATTAGCGCGCGATGAAGAAAGGTATGATATACTATACCCATGCCTCAAAATTTCCCTTCCAGGAGTGGAAAAATGTCTTGTTTGTCTAGGGTTTTTCAGAGATGGGTTTTTGGATTGGGGGGAGGCAGCTCACCAAACCTGGAACATTGTTTGGCTAGGGTTGAGGAACTTGTACTCGACATCCGGTTGAGTACTGCAAAGTCATTCAATTCAGATTTGCCTGGGTGTCAACTTATGTGCCACTCACTAAGTAGTAGTAGCTGTGGGAATTCAAAGGCATGGCAAGGGTTTCCCTCTTCTTATGTTGTTGGGTCTCATCTCCGTTCACTTCATGTCTCTAAGTCATGTCAACTTCTCGGGTAGTAGTAGGGCTTTGGGTGTGGATTTCTTTTCTGGTTCTTCATTCCCTTCTCTCGAAAAGTTGTTATTACAGTCGTGTTGAGGAAGGACGGATCTCAAAATATGTTGTCCAAACCTAAAACATATAGAGGTGTACCGTATGCATTTCAGGAGCCTGGACATCTCGGGAATGAGACTAGAGAAGTTGGAAGTCTGGTTTTGTTTTGAACAGTGCATCAATGGTAGTTGGGTCAACATATTTGCACCGAATCTACAATCATTTTCTTGGGTTTTTTTCAGGCATAACTGCAAGGAGTTCAATCCAGAGCTTTCCTATATATGCTCACAAAATTTTTCTTGAGTATTCATGATCCCTGCATTACAAGGAATAAGATTAATCATAGCAGTGTTGTCAATCTCCTTTCCGCTTCATCCCAAGTTGAAGACTGATATATTCAGTGGCTTCCTCCAGATTCTATCAGATATATAGTTTGAGTTAGGCGACCTACCATTCTCATTTATGAATCTGAAAACCTAGAGAATTAAGGGTGGAATCAAGCAAAGATATATCCCGTGTTTGGCATGCCTGCTCAAGAGCTCTCCCGTGGTGCAGACCTTAGAGATCATGTTTAGCGAAGAAGATGGTAAATGGAACAACAAATCCATGGATGATGCCAACTGCACCCAAGAACAATACTGGGAATCTCAGGTTCAATACTTGAGCCCTTTTCTTAGTCACTTAAATGTGGCCGAAATCTGCCTTGATAAGATGATCCCCGAGAGTGCAATCACGTTTGCAAAGTTCGTGCTCAAATATGGAAAAAAAACCTGCAGAAAATGAGGGTGTTTGATTTGTGCGGAAATTCTCTACCACCCAGTTCACTGAGTGATACCATTGCTTTAATAAAGGGTTTCCCCCGGGCCTGCAGATACACCAGATTCTCAAGTCTTTCTTTTAGATAGTTTGCTTTAAAGTTTAAAGGTACACCATGGTGGAAATGCATATTGAGCTACAGCTAATATGCTAGATGGAAGATAGATAACTAGTTTTACAGTTGTTGCCTAGTATGTGTTCAAACATATACCGGATTCTGGAAACCAATAAATACATTTCTTGCTGGAGTTTGGCGCACCACTAAGTAATGTTCAGATGCTTGATAGACTGCGCCAACCTCAAAATTATAATCTAAATGTTGATCAATTATATGTCCAGTTCAAAATCACTCATCTATGGCTTACTACCATATCATCAATAGCTTGTGTTATTGTTATCTGCTGTTATTGTTGCTGATAAAGACAACATTGCAAGAGAATGCATCTAGGAGATTTGTGTATGCATCAGCAAAACCAAGACCTCAAAAAGATGACAAGGTTCCATATAAGAGAGGAGTGATGAGCAAATTCCCATTCATGGCATTTCTAATGTTAACATTCCCTCAACCGTGAAGAATAAATACTGTCTGAATATTCTCACCATATACACTACCCTTTTTCTTATTGTTAAGAAAAGAAGAAAAAGAAACCAAAAAAAAAAGGATGTTGTGCTTCCATCATCCACTGTACATGCGAACCACCTAAGTATACATTTTTTCACAACCCATACCACATCTCATTGATATTTGACAGCTCTTCCCACAGGTTGAAAAAAGGGGAAAACGAGAAAAATAGTAAACATCGGGGAAACAGAAGAAAAACAAAAGTCCATATGATTAGAAATACCTAACCATCTTAAATCGAAAGCCGTCTTCTTCTTAATCTTAACTCTTGTTACTGGCGCCAAGGCTTTCATAGAACAGGATGTATCCGTGATCTGTATTACTCGAATACTCTTGTGCTGACCCAAAGAAAGTTTGCACAGCAGACTCATCAATCATCTCCACATTTTCGTCATCAAAAAATAACCAGTGATTATGGCTTTTCACAAGGCTAACATAGTGTCCATGGTTTGGACCACTCCCGACATGGACAACTACTGCAAACAGGGAATACTCAGACTCTGCATCTTCAACCGTGTTGCTCAACTTGAGCTCAAGAGGAAATACAACCCGGTAAGATAGCTTCTTGTAACGTCCAAGCTGCTCAATGTACTTGAACCGCTTCAGATGTATGACCAGAACGTGAGGTGGTTTCTTTATCTTCATCCTCTTCTGCGCTTCTTGCAAACTGCATATGGTTTAAAGCTCTTTCTATCAGGTAGAAGAAAGAAAAACCAACAAAATATAATCATAAAAAATGGAAGCAATCTGCCGTTCTCCACAAATATTTCAAACCGGTTCACACATTGGGACAATTTCTCGTGAATTATATAATGCTCAAAAAATCCTCAACACTTAATTCTTTACAAAAGGAGAAACCCTAGAATCCTGATAGCATAATAAATATCACACTTTGGTCAATCTTTAAGCAGAAGGGTACCAGTAAGTGCATGTATGGCCCATTTCTCTATGGTTGAACTCCCAAAAATTATAAATAAAAAAAAATAAAAAAAACTCTTGAACAATATCTAGATTAGATGCTTGAAGCCGACCAACTGTGATGATCAATGGTACTAACCCATCCGAAGTTTAACAATGAAAACTGAATAGTACAAATTGCATATATCAATGAAGGCAAGGTAATTATAGATGAATTCTGTGGAATACCTGCAGCACTTGTCGCAAAAAAATTTGTCCTCAGCATTCAATGTCTCTGTTGAACTGAAGTTTTTCAAACAGCTTGTTATTGAACTGTTCTGTTCAATATCAAGGCTCAAGTCAAAAAATGTTTCATCTCTTGCAGTCACTGTCTCACACCGTAAGCACCTTGTTTCATTGGTAAGTATTCCCTGACTCAAATAATCATTGACAATGATTAGACTCTTAATAATGGAAGCGTAGAAAGAATAATATTTCTTTAAGAAAATGTGAGAGGTGGGAGATAACATGGTGGGCATTTGGTGTTTTGCCTTATATTTTTATTGTTATGTCTTTGTAGAAGAGGCAGATAGGCTTAAGTGATTGTTTGGATGAGAAAAAAAAAAAAAAAAAACGATGAGCATATGCATCAATAATATGAGCAATTCACCGACTCCAACAACAACACAACCAATAAACCATCAGAAATGTATAGACATGCCCGCAAGATAGATGGCACATAGGTGACCTTATCAGATGTACTTAGGAATTACAAGGAAACTGAAACTAGTATATGATTTGACAGAGCAAAATCACCTGAAAATTTTTGTGCACCCACGTAACTAAGGGATCTTTATGAGAACCATTAGCTTGACCATTCTTCGGACCATTTGCCAGCTTCTCAGGAGGTGAAGAAGTTTCTTGATCACTTTTTGCAGCTTGTGCTTCCTTCTCCAGTATGTCGACAAGTTCATTTAGCAAAAAGTTTAAGAATTCATGAGCATCCTACAAAACCAGAATAAAAAAGATGACCACGATTATTCATACATACTATTTGAGGTAATAAGCTAAAGAGAACTAAAGTATCCAAGCAACATGCAGACAATTGATAGTAGCAATATCTTGAACTGTTCAACAAAAGGATTTGGCAACAATAAAAGGAAGCATGAACTTATATACCCGAAGGAAAAGAGTTTCCTTCTTATATCATCACATAAATAATTTTGAGTAACAGCAAAGACCGTTTGGAACCACATTCACAACCTGTTTACAAGAGAAAAGGTTCATCCAAAAGTGAGAACTGAATGGAAATTTGTTCATGTTTCCAAATTATACAAATACACATCAGAACTACTCTACACAATGCCCAACAATTATGTCATTTTACGCCGTGAGTTTAGACCTACTCTGATGGTAAAAATCCAGGGTTTACAAAGAGGTCCAGATATATTCAGTATCAGTTCATTTAGCTTCATCACCTTTCAATTATACACCATCACTTTAAACACATACAATGAGTCAGATGGTTAAACTACTTATTAAGAGACATCCCACTGCCCCAAATGAACCCACAGCATACCATCTTCACAAGACTTGTCCTCAAGTCGATTGCAAATGATAATATTTTATTCTTCTACTTGATATTTTAAATACTATCGTATAGTATAGCAGTGAACATGTTGATTTTTCTATAAATCGCATCTTTCCAGTATAAATTTCTAGTGAATGTACTTTGTTTTTAGCAGAAGCTTACTTTCCTAGTTAGAAAGGAAGACGTACCTGATGCATGTAGCTACGAAAGAGCTCATTTTGTTTCTTCAATCTCTGTACGAAACGCTTCGGAGCAATTACACCTGTCTTCTTCTTTTGTGAACTTATCTGCATCAAAGAAAATATCATCAGTTGATCTTGGAACCGTGACTCAAAAGACATATGTTCTATTGCAGAAGACCTCTAGAAAAAACTATTATAACAGGCTTAAAGAACTTTATCATACAATATTCAAGAGGGATACTAGGTTAGTTTTTTTAGCAACATTACACTAAATAATTTCTTGGCAAAACTGGTGGGAGATGTATACTGGACTGGCTTACATCAGATACTAGTATTATGTCAAACTTAATTCACAATTTCACAGTAAAGCAAGAGCATTTAGGCCCTAGGAGATGGACCTTGTAGCGGGAAAGCAAGAAATTATATCTACTTTCTACCCATAAATTTTAAATATCATGACCAAAGGCAGTGGAGGATAAAAAGGGATTAGTGGAAAGGGGTACAGCATTACAGTTGGAAAACTAGTGAGCATCAGCCAAGTTACACCTACGCAGATCACATTCATGAACATGTGTCATATATATCTACTATAGTTTTTACCTGCGTAAACAAATCGGCTAAGCACGTCAAGAGATTTTCTTCTGCATCCCCAATATTCTTACTGTTGGAATAGTATTCTAACAACTGTTCACGAAATGGAACGCAAAAATAAAGTGCCTGCATCAAGAAATTAAAAGGATAAGCCTGTTTTCCTTTGGATCAACAAAAAAATAGGGCATTGAAGGCAACTTTACAAAACTGATTTCTAAACTATATGAAAGATATCCTCTGTCATTTCTAGTAATAATGATTAAACATCAATCACATGGATTTTTTGCATTCTTTTAAAACAAAACAAAGTGTCTTTTAGAATATATTGGTATGATTGATGTTTGCAGTCGGATAATGAGCTCTAACTTTTCAAGAACAATTCAGTTATAAAAATTAAGAATGCATCAGCAGATGAAAATACGAGCTTAGAATCAATGATGACACCTTCTACTCGAATTCAATCAAGGGTTTTAATCAACTCCAAAATTCAACACTCAATCAATGGATCGCACCTTCACAACAACATAACTACCAATTCTATCTTAATCCACTGAATCTCAACTGTGGCAAAACGAGAACATATAATTCACAAATAACTCATCCATTGTAAACTGACCAAAACGGCACACTGCCATCACCCAACACCAGTTTTGCATAGTGGCAGCTAACTTTCGACACCAACAAAGCACTCAAACAGCAATGCAGCAAATGCTCACACATTTACCTCAACATCGCAACCGCGCAACCGCTCGATAGGAAAACAAACAATGCTAACACAATCTACCCCCACCTAAACATCAAAGTTGCACTAAAATTATTCCCAATTTCACAACTTTACCATTACCCAATTAACCTCGTCCCAGCTCAAACCTCCACCTCACCCTCATTCACCCCCAAAATCACCAATCGCCGTCAAAACTCAAACCCTAATTTCCAAACAAAAAGCGCGAGATTGGATTGAATTAAACGGAAACCTGCAAAACGCTGTTACAATAGCAAGTGTTGCCGAAATTCTCAAGGCCGAAATAGCGCTCGCCTTCGGGGAACTGGTCGCCGAGAGCTTTCTCAAGTTTGGAGCCGGCAGCGCCCATCGTCGGACCGAGTCAATGCACCCTCAATCGGAAAATTCTAGATCCTCCTCTTTCGCCGGTTCAGCGCAGCGATTCGCATGCCGGTTCAATCGCGTGTGGGTCGGGTCGGGTCGCGTTTGGGGAAATTGCTAGGGTTTTGGTCTGCAAGTGAGTTTCGAGAATGAGGGAATGAGAGGGTTGGAGTTTTCGTGAGTGAAGAGAGGAGGAGGAGAGAACGAAGCAAAAGAAATGAGAGGAAATTACTGAAATTAATAATAATAATAATTCGATAAATTTATAAATGAGTGAGAAAAAGAAAATTGGTTAAATTAGTGACGCTCCACTATTTGCTGGTGAAGCTCCACGTCATCTGCTCGCGTGTGCTGAATGGTGACGATGAGGTAATAATGTGCTGTAATTAAAATTTTCCGACCAAAGTGACATTATCTGAACATTCATTCTCTCTCAAGTAGTCTATGTGCTAGGGTTAAGGTTGGTTTAGTTAGATGACGGTTAGTCTGTGGCTACCCTGTTGGTGTTGGGTCGATTTCTGCGATCTCAATCACAACCTACAAATTATCTCATCGTGAGACAACTCTATCTTTACTACTATAAAGCTAGGCTCTCAAAAATTTCATTGTTATAGTAAAAACAAAATCAAAATCAAAACAAATTAAATAAATAAATAATTATAAAAACTACCGATTAATAGTACGAATAACTTAATAATACGGTAAACTTAATTAACCGCTCATGTTTATCTTTAGTTGATCATGATTCCGTGCAAATATGCACGGATAAAAGGCTAGTACATGTAAAGCTATCCCGATAAACATATTTTTGTAGGTGTTTTTCAACATATGTTCAAACAATCAAGAACCAAGATGACATAGATAATGGTGGTATGTAGATCAAGGTTTTTTTTTTTTGGTCATCATTATGTAGATCAAGGTTTTTTATTAGGTTTTGATTGTTTTTAGTCTAGTATTGTGGTTCTTTACTCTTTTTAATTTATAAAGTTTGTGAAAACGGTTTTCAATTTATACGAAACAAGATGACATCAATTTATTTTTCACTACTGTTTTATGTAAGTCTCAGCTTGACGTATCGAGGGCATCACAATTATATGCATTGTCGAGTAGAAACAGTGTCACGCCCCGACTCTTAAATTTAACCTTATTTACTAGCATGGTGTCAATAAGAATTTTACCGTCTTCGTCATTGAGTTTATAGTCCTAAGGTCCCTAGAGGTGTGTTGAGGGACGAATATTTCGAAAGAATTATTCGAAAGAAGAAAATGTGATGACGGTAAAAATGGTAAATTTTAGCTAGTAAAAGGTAATTTTTATTGGGGTATTATTTTGGGGTGTTAGTTAGTTGTGTTGGGTTTGATTTTTGGAGTGGGTTTTTAATGGTGGGTTGGAACCGGTATGGGCCAAGCCCATTTTTCTTTCCTCTCTCCTTTCTCTCTCTTCCTCCCGCTTCTCTCTCTCTCCCCGAGCCCTCTCCCTGCCGGAAACTTTCGGCCGCTCGTTCGTCGCCGTCCGGTCGCCCCAAACCACCGCGCCGGTCCCAATCGATCGGTCTCCAACCCAGCTTCCATTCTAGACCTGTGGGAGCCGCCCTAGTACCGCCGTGTGAGAGAGAAGCCGCCCGAAAGCCCCTACTGCCGAAGTGGTTTTCTCGCCGGAACTCCCTCCTCCCGTGTTCCAATTCCTCTAAAGGATTCGCTCCCTCTTGAGCTAGGTAAGGAGAAATCGGTAAAGGAAATTTTAGGGCTTTTATTGTTGTTTTCGTTCGATTGACATGGTTAGGCTTAGAATTGGAGTTTGTGCTATTTAAGAATGTTGTAGAGGAGGTTGAGAGGAAGGTGCTGCCAAATTTTGGTGGGCATTGGAGGTCGCCGGAGCTGACCGCCGACCGTCGCTGCCGGCGGAGCCGCCGCCGGCGCCGCAGCAGAAAAATTGTTTTTAGTGGGGAATTTTATGAGGAGTTTAATGGAATGAGTTTTAGAATTTTTGGAGGAGTTTTGGATAGGTTTGGAAATTGTTAAAGTTTGGTATTTTTGGCGGATTAATAAGTTAAAAATCCGGCCATTAGATTATTTATGGTTAGGAAGGTAGAAGGTGCTTTTGAGGATGTCAAAAAAATTATAGAGCTTTATGGTTGGCAGTGAAGTTAAGATTTAGGGCGATAGGTATGGTTGAGCGCGAGAAGCTCATATTTAATTATGCATATTTTCTCTAAGCGTCGGTGTATTATTTAAGGATTTACTTATGTTTTGGCACAGGACGCGAGGAGGCTCGAGCAGAGGAGACCTCCGACCGACATCAGGCTTAGGCCTAAGTTATGAGTGGACATTTGTTTTAAATAATGTGCTTGAAATGTTTTATTGTTGAATAATTTCTTTTGTTGGAATTTAACCGGAAATTGAAAATTTCGGTGTTTATACTCATTTATTGACGTTTATGAGAATATTATGTATATAAGTAAACGCTAGCTAGCTATACGTGATTTCCCCCCATAATGAGGAAAAATGTCATTATGGGGTGACGTGAGCGTTAGACGCCAGCGTCGTGGCCTTGTACGACTTTCTATTTTTCGTATTCATTCCTAGAATTCGTACAAGGAGTCAGCACGTATATATATATATATATATATATATATATATATATATATATATCCACTCGTGCGGTTCCCCCATAATTAGGAAAAATGTCATTATGGGGTGACGTGAGCGTTAGACGCGAGCGTAGTAGCCTTGTATGAATTTATGTTTTCCTTATATCTCTTCAAAGAAATCATACAAGGAGTATGACGAGTGTATATACATACTGATATATTTATAATTCTAGCCTGAGAGACCATTTTCTGAAGTTTAGGAGTCGAGACACCAGTCAAAAATTTTTGAGTTAAGCTTTTAAGCTGTTGCTTGCATAGCGCTTTCCTTTAAAGTTTTCTTGAGAAAATATTATTGTTTGTCGAAATTACTTTTGTTCACTCACTCTGACGTAATTAAATATATTTTCCTCTGGGCCTTTCCTTCGTTTTTAAATGTCCAGTCTGCAGAGTTCGGGTGGGGTCTAGAAGAAGGCGACGAGGCATAGTCACACATCTTTCCGCTACTGTTCGCCAGTAGGTTATCTGTTTAACCCACTAGGATTTTTATCAGCTTCCGTTGTCTTTCTTGTAGTAGCTCTGAATACTTTCGGAAAAATAATTGTGTATTATTTTATTCGGTTATTTGGTTTGAGTTGAAGATTGATATTTTGGTTAAGGTTCTATATTTTTCCGGGTTAGGGTTATCCATTTTCAAGGGAGGTTTGCCGAGTTCTTCGGTAAATTTTCCTTGGAGGTGGTCCCCGCAGGACTTACCTCGGGTTTCAGAGTGAAATTCGGGGTGGGTTTTGACAAACAACATCTACGTGTAGAAACGAGAATAGTTCTAATCAATTCGTGAATAGTTATTCCATCCAAAATCTAAGAAGTGAGTTTCATTGTTGTAAAACTATCTATACTTCTAATCAGCCTCATTTTGTCAAGATGCCGCATACGACGATGCAAGTGCAACACCATAAAATTTCAACCTGGTTAAATCCGCTTCGTTTTCATAGGCTACTGGTAAGAAAGCCTTCAAGATAAAAAAAGTAAAAAGAAAAAAGGGGAAAAGGGTGGGATTTGGATTGGGACGCGCTCAAAAGCCTTATCTACACAAATCCCAAAACCCAACACTTCACACACACTCTCGAGAGCTCGCTCAAGTCCGAACTCAAGAAGACCAAACAATGTTGGGCGCAATCTCCATAGCTCCGCCTTCCACGGTTGCACTACCCCAAAAGCTCCTCTCGCCCATCGCCAAGTCCTCCTTCACCGGCCTCAGACTCCAACACGTCTGCCCCGTCGCCATTCGCCTCCCCACGGCGTCGTTTCGGCGCTCCAGCTCGCCGTCCTCCTCGGTGGTGATGATGGCCAAGAGAGAGGAAGAGATGAAGGAAATCAGAACCAAGACGACCGAGGAAATCAACGAGGAGGTCGTCGACCTTAAAGGAGAGCTCTTCATGCTTCGTCTCCAGAAATCGGCCAGGAATGAGTTCACTTCCAGCGAGTTCCGGCGTATGCGCAAAAGGGTACTCATTTTCATATAACTTATCTTGATTTGAATGAAATTGTGAAAAATGTGGATGGGAAATGAAAATTTTGTGGTTTAAGGTGTTTATTAGCGAGATTAATTTTCATAGGTGGTCATGAATTTGATAGAGTAACCTATAAAGTTTAGTAATTTGTGTAAGCCGTTAAGGTATCTGAGGTGTGTGTGGCTGTATGCGATTTTCGATGCTGGATGTTATAGACTTACAGTGAAGTGTGTCATTTGACTCTTAAAGTGTGCTAAGATCACCATGCAATTCGGTGTAAAAGCTTTGCAAGAATTGTGTATACAGCTGAGTTTTGTATTGCTAGTTCACTAGAGTTTGATTGCTTGATTTTCAGTCTCCTGTACTTGAATTTTGGTTTCTTCTCTGCAGTTTTAAGTGTGAGTGTCATCAAAATTAAAGATTATTTCTGCAAATGAATTGATAACGGATTTCAATTGTGATAATGAAGATTTTACTTTAGTCAACTTATCCGAAAATTGTTTGTTGAGACTTAAGAGAGAAACAAATGAGGAAGGGAATGGAAATGAAACTTTTCCAATTTTCTGAATTGACTGGCATGATTTTAGCTGAAATAAGATTTTTGCTGCATAGGAAAATGACTATCGATTCTGTGAGAGCCCTTATAAGTTGTCAGAATGAAGCCAAAAGTTAGTATATGATGACAAGTGGAGTGTTTGTATTCGTAATTTTTATTCTTCGAAGTCATAAACACTTGTAGTGTGGGAACTGGAGACCTATATAGAACACATAATTGAAACTTCTACAGAAATCTTTCACTTAAAAGCTTCACTTACAACACTTGTAGTGTGTCACTTAACTCTACAGTCTGTTAAAACCCCCACAGATAAGTAAGTTCTGTGAAGCTCACTTAAAAATATTTCAAAGTTCTTGTTTGTATTTCTTTTTTCTTTTCTTTTTTTGTAGGGAAGTTCTTGTTTGTATTAAAAGAAAACAAATTGCTTTTCCAAGAACGCGGAAGAATTAAAGCTGACTAAAATCCCATAAAAGTCTCCTGCTTTTTGCTTTTTTGTTTTTTGTTATTTTGTATTGTTTTTCTTAAGATAACTGAAGTTCTTTTTGGCTGCAACTTCTGAATTTGGACTGAATGATTAGTGGATGTAGGGATTATTTTAAGCATCAACTTAAAGTATTGAACCCTGGGTTCTCAATGTTGCTTCAATCTTGGTCTAGTGTACTTGAGCTTTGATGCATCCATGGTATCTCTTAGTTACACCTGTCATCTGAGTTAGAAACTGCTCGACTGTTAGACTTCAGTTGGTTGCTTGATATCTTTGGTGCAATGAAGAATTTTTGCGGTTGTTGGTGATACTTCTCATTAGTACCCTACTCAGTTGAAGTTTGTTTTGAATTGTAGATTGCTCGCTTGCTCACTGTTAAGCGGGAAAGAGAGATCGAGGATGGAATTGGTAAGAGGTTATCGAGAAAGTTTGACCGACAATGGAAGAGAAGCATTATTGTCAGACCACCTCCGTCCTTGAAGAAGTTGCAAGAGGAAGAGGCAGCTGCAGAAGCCGCAGAAGCTGCAAAATCTGCTTGAGTTGTATGTATCGAGCAAATACCATGTAGTCTACGGTCTACCTATGCAAATTAGAAATATGAGATTTTCTTGGCTTAAATCGCTCAATTCCTCAAGACAATTTGTGTATAATCTGTTGTTATCGGGTAGGGTCATGTGGCATTTTCCTCTCAAGTCCACTGAATGCTTTCTCTTCTCAAATTCCTAATCATTATTGTTTTGAATGATGTTCTTCAGCTTGGGTTAGTCACACTTCTACACAGTTATATCTTATGTCCATAGACTAGTAAGCCAATGCGTTGGGACTGAATACAGGAGCTGGAGGCATGGAGTGGGATTATATACAGCATTGAACATAAAATTCCAAGTTTGATTCTTAAAATGCAATTGTGTGGTTGAGCTACATATCAGTTCTGTCATGCTTCTGGATCTCCAAGTCCTCTCTCCCACTTCACACTTGCCATTATATTCCTCCTGACACATGGAAACGGCTGTGGCTACTTGAGCAGCCCTCCGTTACCGCTGCCTGTCGACTACTACCATTTGAACTATGCAGGCGTGCTCCGATCATTCTGGAGTCTACTGAGCAGTGAGCACACTCTCCTCTTATGCACATAGGAAGTCACTACTCGGTCTGCTCGCCTTATCTCCAACGCTGTTTCAATGGTTGCTCAATGTTTCAATGTTATCTTACCCTTCAAAAGAAAGAAAAAATTACTTTGTATGCTCAAATAGCCTCATCCTATCTTTACCCTTGTGCTTGAAAATGGACAAAGCGATTCTAATCTCTTAATGGACGATCTCATTATAGACTCAAGAAATACAACCACACAACTCAGAAATCGTAGAACTTTCTAAAGAATTTTGATGACTGCTTACCAAAGCGTCCAAACAATATTTTGTACAATCCGAAAGTTCATTCTGTTACATTGTTAGTAAAAGTAAAAAAAGAAGTTCTTGGGTAAAAAGGTGAATCTCTCAGTCACTACTGGATCAGCTGCTCCCATTTCAAAAACACACCAACGTATAAATACTCAAACCCTCAGTTCCCTCTACTTCTTCTCTCACTCTCCCTCAACCCCAAATCATGGAGAATGAATCACCTCTCTCACCAAACCCTACCCAAGGATCCCTAGATTGCGACCCCTCCCTCCAAAAGAAGCACCAATCAATGCTCGACCGCCTCACCCACCGCCACCAATCCCGCCTCGACTCCTCCCTCACGCGCCGCTCCGATTCCGACCCCTCCCCTTCCTTCGAATCCACCTCCGCCTTCCTCTCCCGCTTCTCCGCCTCCAAATCCTCCGTCGATTCCCAGCTCTCCCTCTCCCGCCGCATCGCCGCCGACGACCTCAAGCCCCACCTCGACCAAATCTCCGCCTCCATCTCCGACCTCGAGAAGCTCGTCGCCGAAAACTCATACTTCCTCCCATCCTACGAAGTCCGATCGTCGCTCAAAACGATCTCCGATCTGAGACAAACCCTAGATAACCTCACCGCCGAGCTTTTGCCGAAGAAGAAATTCTCTTTCCGAAACAAATGCGCCGCAAAGACCGAGCCGAAACCGAAGGAGGCGGAGAAGGAGAAAGAGCCTGAGAAGCCGGAGTTCAATGTTCCGGCGTCGCCGGGGATTTGGAGCAAGAAAGGGGAGACGTTAGTGAGGAAGTTTTCGGGGTCCGAAATCGGAGAGTTCACGATTTCGGACCTGGATTCATGCGAGGTGAGGTTGATGGGGTCTGTGAGGGCGTTATTTGTGCATCGATTGAGGAATTGTAGGGTGTATACTGGGCCGGTGACCGGTTCAGTACTGATTGAAGGAGTTGAGGAGTGTGTTTTTGTTATGGCTTCGCATCAGATTCGGATTCATAATGCGAAAAGGTGTGATTTTTATCTGAGAGTGAGGAGCAGGCCTATAATTGAGGACAGCTGTGGGGTGAGGTTTGCGCCGTACTGTTTGAGGTATGATGGGATTGAGGAGGAGCTTAGGGACACTAGTCTTGATGAGGAGACGGAGAATTGGGGAAATGTAGATGATTTCCTGTGGCTGAGGGCAGTTCAGTCGCCGAATTGGTCTGTCTTGCCGGAGAATGAGAGAGTTGGTTTGGTAGATATTTCAAGCGCGGAGGAAAGTTGAGCTGTTGCCGGTTTTGGTTGTTGCTAGTAAGTGGTAACATTCTTTCTATGTATTGAATATTTTGGATATAGATGATGGCAATGTGAGTTGATTGGATGTGATTTGCGTTCTTAATTGATTGAATATCGTATTCCATTGTATCTGTCAAGATTGTTGTAGTGTTGCAATATGAATTGTGTGAACTTGGATGTACCGTTTGGTGTTTGAGACTTATGTTGACTGAGGGAGTGTGAAAAAGAGACAGAGGCTATGGTTTTGTTATAATCGCACTGCTCATGCCCCTTTACTGGGGAATTTCAAATCAGTATCTAAACACAAAATTACTTGAATTTCTACGTGAAATGTTTGTATTGCTTGTTACAAGGCACTATTTGGATACCTAACTCCACTTCAGAGATTTGAGAGTTCTATAATATATTTGCCTTGGTTGTGAGTTTGCATTCCTAATTTCTGTTGTTTATGTTCTTCATTATTTTGGTATACTCCATGGTTGGTATTCTAGTCATAAAAAATGAATTTTAACGTGTTAAAAATGAATTGACGTATTACTGTGATGTATGGTTACGACAGGATTAAAAAGATAGAAACTGAGGAAAGGTTTATAGCTGCTTTAGTAGGAAATTGGGAATGAAGTTAGGAGAAGAGAGAGAGAGAGAGAGAGAGAGAGAGAGAGAGAGAGAGAGAGAGAGAGAGAGAGAGAGAGACCAAGTAAAAGAAGAGACACCAGAGAACCAGGGTTCAACAATTCCAATCTGCTCTGATTTGCTGCGAATAGCGGTATTACCAATACATTTCTTGGACAATTTAAAAGGCTGTATGCCTCTGTATAAGACTCAATCAGACACTTAATAGCATTAGACTCAAGCATATACTCGTAATAGAACTTGATCATGGTTCTTCTTTCTATCTAGTTTTTATAATTACTGACTTGAACTCTCAAACTACCGTGGATAGAGGAGACTTCTATTGGGAGTCTTTTGTTGAAAAATGCATTGGCTTTAGAGTCTGCCAATGGTATTAATCTTGGAATTCCAAAGAAGTTTCTTTTCTAGCCAACCTGTGGATAGTGGATACTGTGTCAAACAGTCACAGAGGATGTAGTTTGAATCCAAGAGGAGGTTAGTGTTAGTCCAAGGGAAGACATCTATAATTACTAATTACACAAAATCACAAGGGACTTTAATGTGGTTTTACTTTCTTTTCTGATATTAGTAATAAAATCCTCCTATCTAAATGGATCTTGTTCATTTTTATCTTGAAATCCAGGTAGACTCCACTTCTTTTGTTGACTTTGAAACCATATCACCCAAGCTCATGTTGGATGGTAGGCAATGAGCATCTAGTCATATGGGTTAATTGAAGTTTGGCCTTTTGATGTAATGCTGCAAGCATGAACCTAGTCCTTATTTTTATCTTATCTTTTGAATAAAATTAAAGTGCCGCCTCTGAGTGATTTGACTGAATTGACTCTCTTCGGAATTTATTTGGTTGAAAGTCTGTCAGCTCTCTAAGAAAGTATAAACCCAATTGGAGGATGATCATTTTGGTTCTTCTTCTAAAGCTTGTCTTTCTCCTTATCTGGACATTTTGCCAAGTTTGTAAGTTCTTTAGAAGCTTGTCCGTTAGAATTGACATTGATGCCAACTTTAACTTCATTATTGGCCTTGTATATAGATGGGGAATCTTGTTAGCATTGCGTCAGTCCATCTAAGATTTGATTTTTTGGAGAGAAATGGTACTTTGTCCTGTAAACATGGATTTGTCTGTCAAAGAAGAAATCTTTCTTTTGCTTGAATGTACTAGTAAGGTGCATTTATCTTAACTGGACACCAGAGACAACTCTTCTAATTGTTTGGTTTCCATTGCAAACAAGTCCACAGATCTCACAGTCTCAAGCGTACTCTACACCAGAAAGCTGGTCTCTATTTCGCTGATTTCCCTGCTTCTTATATAGCTTTTTCATTGCGTCCCATTTCTCTGTAAAGTGGCATAGCTCATCAGTCTCTGTACTAAAAAGTTTGTGTGAAGCTTAAGTTCATTAGCGATATTCAGTTCCCTTTACTTCAGATTATGAGGGCATAATTTTGGATGGCTTTTCCAGATCTCCATGGCTTTGATGATGAAAAACATACTACATCTGAGGAGGATAAAAACTAGTTGGGGGTGGCTTGTCACTTGTGGATTTGACTTATTTTGTATCAGCTGCTCAATTTTTTTTTTTGCAGAAGATGCTTATCTCTGCTTTGAAGAGAAGCCTAGACATCTACACAGTGATATCCAGATAAGAAGAGAAAGAAACTTTGTCAATATGCGAAGCCAAAAAGGAAATGGACAAGAATAGTGGGGGATTGGAAACATGATCATAAGGGAAGGATGATGGTGCACTTGATCTCCCAAATCCTGTGACTGGTTTGGCACTCCTACTAATTTTAAATTTCTATATTTAGCGTCATATTTTGGAATTTGTGGAGAATAAGTGATCCCTTACTGATTTTCCTGGAGTTGGAACTGGTGTTTATGATTACTTCTCCCATAAATTTCCATCATATCATCCAATCATGAGTCTTGTTAATTGGTAGGAACTGTGCATCTATTCATAAGTGCAAAGTGGAACTTTCGCTGTCTAGTGCTGCAAGCAGCTAATACTTTAGATCATAGTTGATGGTAATCGTAGGAATACTTTTTTCTTGTCTTTATAAGGTTCAGTTCCGTTATTTGGAAGTGTTATCTGTGAATTCCTAGGCAAGGTGGAAATCCCAATTTGTGGATAAGCATTTGGGATTTTCTTCTAAAGATTGGTTTGTTCCTTTCTCTGGTCTTCTCTCTGGTCTAATTGTGCTAGGCTACTAGTTAGGCTGTTGATAAAACGAAACAATAATGAGAGCTCTTTGAATATCATGTCCATTGTAATGGACATTGAGAGTTACTTTGACTTCATTGTTGGCCTTATATAGACAGATAAGAATCTACTATTTTCTGGCTAATAATTCAAATTAGGAATTGACAATCTGTGTTTATCCTGGATTTATGACCAAACACGGATTTGTTTGTTAAAGAAGAAATCAAAGATTCCTTTTCCTTTTACAGGAGAGACCACCGGCTTTGTATTATATAGTGATAGAACTTAAATCATCTGGATTTCCTTAATTGTGTAGATTTCCTTAATTGTTTAGTAATCCCTTCTCAGTACTGTCAAAGTTGGAAATGGCAGCTTGAACTTGCTGTGCCATTTTCACACTGCAGAAGTCATAATGTGGAAGCCTGCAAAGCTTTCCAGCCTATATGCATTCTTAATCTGGTTTATGTATTCATGCGGGCCCTCATAATATGAATTAACACTTGTGGTTATAGTTTTATTACAATCATTGGAAGGGAAGGGACATGGCAAAGCATACGGGGATGCCCTCATGGGAGCATAGCCTAATCTGTTTATGAATTGTATTCAGTTTTACCAACTCCATGTGCTTTGCACTGATATTTTTAAAGCTTTGACTAGATTCTTTTATATCATAAGTCCAATGATCTGGTGGATGTAATCATGGACACATATGTGATGGCAATCTATTCCTACTCCATATATCATGTGATCTGAAAGCTTTCCATGCAGAAAGTTCCTTAACCCTTTTATAACCAATCAACTAAGATATATCTATATATATATATATATATATATATATATATATATATATATATATATATATATATATATATCATGGGAGAGAGAAAGAGACCTGATGATTCCTTTGTTGTGATCTCTCTTTCATTTCTCTTATACACTATAGCTTTTCACTGGACATTTGCTACATCAAGTTATGATCAGTTCTTTGGCGGTCATTTGCTCAGCTTCGTGTTGGTTTTGCTTATGGAAAGTCAGGGTGTGAAAATTCTTAAGGTACGCCTTCAATAATGTTATGAATTGTTGGATATATATACAAGTTATTGTGTTGATCAGAATGCTACTGAACTCTAGTGCTTAGAATATGGGTCTGGCTGTGTGAATCATATACTTGTTGATCATCATTTTGTTTCAATGAAAATGGATTTCTTAGTGCAAAACAATTCATGTTAATGATATTCTATCACTAGCTAGGATTGGTTATATGATTGTCTGGTCTTTTTCTCATTACATATCTCATTGGGATAGAGGGTGGACTGATTGCTATTTCTAGACACCAGAAATTACTATTTCTAGATACATGTTATCTGGCTGATGCCTTCAAATCACCGATCGAGACACCAATTATGTGAAACTGCCATTCAGACAATGGCTTCTAAGGTAGAGTAACAATGGCTTTACTTTTCCCTGCGTGAGAGCAAACAAGCTTGTTCTAGGTAGCGTCAGGATGTGCCTCAGTGCCTGTGCCCCGGATGTGCCTCAGTGCCTGTGCCCCGATCAGAATATTGATCGAGTCATCTTTTCTATAGAGGCTAAAGCTGAACAGCTTATGCCATCACCCAGATCTAATCCATGTCATATCACAACCGGAAGTATGTAAATGGGGGGTAGGTTTTACTTTATTACAAGTTTACAACAGTATGACTAGTAATGAACATTTAGCCTCACGACCAAGCCAGAGTTCGAATTCCCCATCTCCTTTATAACATGTGAAAAAGTACCGACTGCCCTGCTCTCTATGGTTGCGCGTATTCCCGCAACGAGTTCAATTCATTTTGGCAATTGGACATTTCAAATGTGACACTTCGTGTAATGCCCCTAGTTAAGATTGCCTAGTAATGTTTGGGCAAAATCGTATTCTCAGTATGACTACGGTGTCCGATTCACGAGTCATTCCCTATGCAATAGATTTCTTACTGGGACTTGATCTGCTTGGGGCGATGACGGTAATGAGGTTCTAATTGATCAGGCTTCATAGAAGGGCGGCTATAAGAAATTGACACAAGCATATTCCAGGCCAACCATCACTTAAAGTTCTATAAGTTCGAAGGAGCACCACAGACCAAACGATATCTAGTAATCTATAATACTAATTCAACATATTTTGCTGTGTTTCAGCCAAAGAAAAAAAATCGCTGTGTGCTAGAATGCATTTTCAGTGGCAAATCAGATTGATAGATGATGCATGAGATCGATCACCTCATTCTACTAATCTACTTGGGTCACATCCCTCACTCACCCTTAGTTTATTCCAAGGACTGACGAAACTGAAGTAGATGGTACATGTGCCAGGCGAGTGAGGCGACTAATTCCGATTCTTTACTCCCAGCCATAGCTTAATCTCGAGATTTACCATCCTTAAAGAAATACTGATGCTAGAACGCTAAACTCCATCTCCAAAAAGCTAAACAGATCCATGAGCTGGACCAAAGCAATGAAGGAGCCCCTTCTATTCCAAAACACTGAAATGTCAAGTGTGCAAAGAGTGTGCCCTAGGGTTTCATTTCCTGGTATCAAAATCTGTTTAAACCTGATTTATTTACAAAATTGTGTATATACAGAGATCTCGAACAGTAGTTAATGGGTAGAGTAGGCATGCTGAGATACCGAGGGTGTGCTTCTTACGTGGGACTGGATTGGGTTATAACATCTCCATTATAACACCATAGCTGACCAACATCATGACCAAAGTAAAGTAAGCTATAATTACTTCACCTTCAATAGCTATGTAGAGGCCATGAGCATTTGATCGATATGATTCATGAGCCCTACGAATTAATCTGTTTTTGTAGATGTGGTGAAAGCCCTGCATCAAAAGCCAACTCCAGTAAATCTTAATCGTTGTCGAGGATCTTTACCCAAAAATAAAAAATAAAACGTTGTCAAGGATGGAATCACCATGGTGTTTCGCACCAAACCCAGTTTGATGTTTGTTAGTTTACGATACCCAAATACCCAGTGAAGTACACCTACTTGATGAGGTCTTCAAGTGGTGCTCGATCAACTGTCATTTGGCTGATTTGAGTATCCGAATCCGAATGTGATTGATATATAATCTTAGACAAAGGAAAAATAAAAAGTAATATCCTGTAAAAAAAAAAATTTAATTCTACCTTGATTTGTGGAAAATATATAGCTATAGAACAAAATTTAGACCTTTAGGGTTCAAACTTGACAACCTTGTTCCTAACAACCATAATCTTCCTAAAAAATGGAGAAAACCAAGAATATGATGAGAAGCTGTTAGAGCTGCTCACGAGTATTTTTCGTGATCAATCCCGAACATGATTCGTTTTCTTAAGCCGTCAATTAGAAACTACGTCGCCAAACTAGATTAGTCCTAATCCAAAGTTAAGTTCTTTAAGTTCGAATCTTACTTAGTTTTTGTTGGAATCGTCTCGGTTAGTTCGTCCTTACAAGTAGGAGATTGGTTGTACGCTATAGCTCAGTATCAAATAAACAACTCAAACGTCATAAGTAGTCTTCTGTGAGTCAAATTATCAAAACATTCAACCTACTAATAGGAGAATATGCCACTACATTATCATAGTAAAACTTCTTCTTGTTGGAGAAATTTTTAACACGATTCCAATATAAAGATATTAAAATGTGTCACTTGCGTCTACACCTTTTAGGAAATCACTCTGCAAATCATTTACCTAAAGTTTCCCGACATGTTCATCGTGAAGAAAATTTTGTGGCGGACCGTCTAGCAGCCTCTTTGGGCATTGGAGCGTCGTCTCCTTAACTTTGGTTTTACTATAGCGTTCCAGTTGAATCAGCTGGGAGAGCTTCTTCCTAGAGGTTTTGCGTTGTAGTTTGTTTTCTGTAAACTTTCTTTATGGGGGGTTCTAGCTGAACCTCTATATTTGTTGAGTAACACCTCCAAATTTAATCACTATTTTGCCCTGTCAAAAAACAGCAAAATAAAAAGAATTACCAAACTTAATGGATATAACTTGTCTTTGCAATTTTTCTCGTCATCACTCTAATCTTTTTTCTTTCTTTTCATCTCTCTGATCTGCAACATAAATTTTTTGTTCTTCCATTGTCCTCTAACCATGCCACATCCCTATGTTCTATGAGATCCAAGAAAGAACTTGAAATTTAGGGTTCATGAAGTGAGGAAAAGGGGGGGATCCTTTATCCAATTAACTTAATTTCTAAGTTGCTAGGACTCAGGGGAATCAACCTAACTCCATATGATGTTACTGATTTGCAGACTTCTTTGGGAGCTACTGTAGTTACATTTACCTTCAATTGTACCAAGTGCCATGCAATTATCCAGATGAAGGAAGCGGAGAATTCAGGCTATGTTCTTCAAAAAGTGACAAAAACATAAAACTATTTTGTCAGAAATTAAGAACAGAAAAATCTCCAAACCAAAACTAACCCTAACCAGAAGTCCAGAACACACCCATTTCCCAGAAAAGGTCAGGAAAAAGAAAACAATTTGGCACCGGGTTATTGTGAATGGATGTGGGAAAATATCTCATTTTTACTTGATTAGATTAGATCCATCACGTTTAGTATTTTTTTTGTACTTTTGCTGTTTTTTTTGGAAGGGCAAAATAGTGATTAATTTTTTTCAACCATTTCTTTATCAATCGAAAAAATAAAGTAACATAATAAATGATGTAGGAATAGGTAGGATTGAAGAGGTAGCTAGCTTACCATTGAAAAGGGCAAATACTTCTCTTAGAATGCATATATAGTAACAACACCATTGTGTTTGACTTCATTATATGTTAACAGATGATGTTTAACTACATATTTACATGCATAGTAGTGGAGGCATGAGTAGTTTTAAATACACATCCATATTTACTTGATACACACCCCATAAATTTTTTTTGTCTACAATTTTACTCAAACTTTATGTCCCTCATAACATAAGAAATACACTTTGTTTTCTACTTAATACACCTCCCAAATTTTTCTGTTAAGCTAATCAACATCTCTGCACCTTGCCTCCGTCTCCCTCTAATCTTCTACTTGCTGCGAATCAAATAAATCCTAATTGTTGTGGTTAAATTAAATTGAGTTGGTGAGTTGGTCCTCACATCAGTTAGAAGAAAATTTAAGAACATATAGAGAATGCAATTGCCATGTAGAATTTGTAGTGATTACTAATTAGATTAACCATTGCTAATTCGCTATTTATTGATTATCGAATCAAACCCAGAAAACCCTAAACCTTAAATCCATTACACATTCAAGGATCATCTCTACACCCAAAAAAAGAAAAAAAAGAAAGTTAAAAAAGCTCAAACTATAAGCAGTCATCTTCTTCGTATATATAGATTATAGAGTAACATTCTCTTAATTATTTGATTTCTCATATATTGTCTTGCCTAAATTGAATGCTGATATGGTGTCTATATGGACTTGATATATTGATTGAAATTTGATCAAGTTGATGTGAAAAGATGCATTTCAAGCTAATGGTTAGCATCTGGAATAAATTGATCTAACATTTTCATATATCTGGTGTCAATCAATTTACAAGGTACGTAACGGGAACAAGTTTTCTGCATATATATATATATATATATATATATATATATATATATATATATATATATATATATATATGAATAAACACAATCATATACGTACTGTGTATGCTGAGTACTTAATCATAAAAACAATAGTCCCGTAACTCACTAAGAGAACATGAACATCATCCTATGTATTAATATATAGAGTACACAATATGTATATTTGAACATCAAGTTTGTTGAGGATTTGGAATCATTCATATCTACAAATGCAGTAGTACTGAACTACTGGTTAACAATGAAATAATTAATATAGCATACGACAGTAGTTTACAATGTGCTTGTCTGTTTGCTTGAGTTTCTGTTCAACAAGATTAGGCATAATGGTTGAGAAAAATGGATGCCTTGGTAGTCTGTAAATGAAGAGTGAGGAAGAAGCATTCAGAAATGGTTGATCGTCTCTGATCGAGATAGATTGCATTAGAAAATATGCATGATTTGGAGTCATACTGTCATACTATCAGTTAGGAAGAAACTATATATTATAAGTTGAATCTTTTCATTATAAGTAATATTGCAGAGAGCATCTTATATATAGAAAGGTGATGGCAACCGTGTATGCCAGCTTTAGTCAAAACCAATAAGGTTCGAAGGAGTATAGATATACGATATATAAGAACTACTATGGAAGAAAGAAACCCTTAGCCTTTCGTTACATGGACACGTTATTTGTGATTCGAAACGGTAAAGATATGATGAAATTAGCATAGATTTACAAGACCCCACAGGCAAATTTTGTGCTTTGTATTAGGGTTGTTGGGTTATGAAGGGTTTGGAATAGACTAAAGAGTGAAGTTGTTGTTGGATGAATGCTCCATCGCAGTTCACGTGTAATAGACGTAATGGAGTGTTTGATATATAGAAACAAAGCTTGGGTTGCTTCTTTGGTGCAGTTTCTATTTGTTAATTCGAGCACTTAACAATACTTGTTATTCTAACTGTCATTTTCGATGTTAGAGGAGATGAAACCACCCTCAGTTCATTTAGAAAATAAACAAGGTTTAATTTGCCAGGAAGGAGATCAACCACAACTAGCTGATAAACGATGACGACAATGAAACCCCACTAAAAATGGAAAGGGTTCGATAGAAACTATTTGATCAAGCTCGATCAGTTAGGTTTGTCGATCAGACTTCAGAACCAATATATTGGTGAAAAACCCGATTCAGAAATCTAGGGTTGATATGCACTGTACTGCGTATTGATCAAATCCTCCAGTCTATACTTTGAGAAAGCTAGGATTCAAATGAGGTTTCAATTTTCAGGTAGAACCGTAGAATAAGCAAGATTAATAAGAGATGACGATAGTGAAACCTAACGAATCATAGAAAGTATTTGGTAAAACTAATCTGGAAACCAGCTAGGGTTTTCAGAGCACTACTGCAGAAAAGCCAGATTTAGAAACCTGGGTTTGATCTGCATAGTACTACTGGTCATACTCGTTGAGTCTATACCTTCGAACACGATTTGAGTTTTGAGTCATCAGGGAGTCGTGTTTTTAGTACGTAAGGTCATAGCTACTCATCGATAAGCCTCTAACTTCAAACCCTACCTTTCTGGGTTCTTTTGTGATGTAATAAGGCTGGATGGAAACTGCTTGAAAGTTGAGTCGACACACATAATTACTCTATCATCAAAAACTTCCACCTTTTTCCCACTGTGAGATCCAATGGCCGGCAGACTTTCTGGGTTGAGATGAATAAGCGAGTTGCTTGCCATATTCCCTCTCATTAACATCATTAAATCAGTCAATTCGTCTTTGCACTCTTCATCCTCACTCAACATATCTTCGTTCTACCTAAGCCCTTTTTCATATCTTGACAAAACAGGCAGCGGCCTGCTAATTCATGAATTTAATTAATATTATGTTCTCACACACCATTAAAGAAGAGCAAAAATACTAAAATTGATCTTCAATATTCGATGAATTTACTGATAAACACTGAAATTGATCTACAAAATTCGGTGATCAATCTACTCCAGGCCAGCACCCTGCAGTCGATGACATCAATATTCACTCATGTTTCTTTGAAAATTAAGACATCAACATCATCAATTAGGTCGAAGTCTTTCCTCAATGCAGATGGATCTTTCGAAAACTCAAAAACAAAACCAAATCATGAATGGTGGTTTACAATATCTTGCCTCCGTTTACTATAACATGCTAATATTAAATGGGAGATTTCTTTTGTCCTGGAAAGATAGGAGTGATGGGAGAGAAAGAAAATGACGCATACGTGGCTAGGGAAGGCATAGAAAGTCCGAGTTTAGATGTATTGGGTAGAAACTTAAGAGAGCAAGCAATTCAGTTGTTTAGCTGACACTACACACAGCTATAAACATATTGATCTTTTCTATTCAACATTACTCTCCTATTCTGTTTACGTGACATCACCTGACCTAGCCACATATTATTTGTTTATCTAAAACCTGCCTCGTTTCTAATTATTACTACTTTGTTTTGATGGTGAGATGATGATGGTCCATCCGACAAGGAACCTTAATTGAGTTGAAGAAGCAATCTTTTATACGAGAGAGGTTAATATTAATGTTAAAACCCTAATTAGTCTTTATGGGTTTCCTTTTTCTCTCTCAATGAAGTCAAGATTTGAGAACCTTTTTAAGGAGTAAAACTTGTACCGACAGCAAAATGAGGTCAGAGGGTTAGGGAGAACAAAAACTATAACCAATGGGCTAGCTTCTCACTGTTCTTGATCGCCCTTGTTGCTTTGACCTAAATATACAAGTGTCGATTTTAATATGTGATGCTCTACTAAGAGTTAGTTTAACAGAGCTCGATTGCTTCAGTAGCAAGAAAACATATATACAAGTTTATTATCGATTAATTAGACGGAAATCCAGCATTTTATGTTATATAACGATCCTAGATCTATACGCTCTACATGTTTTTATGTCTTTGTACGTATAACACACATGCACGTATATATCGAGCATTTGAAGTGGAACTAATTAATTCTGCTTGGAATTGGATCTGAATTGATTTCAGCAAGACTTTTCGTTTGAAATTCATGTCAAAGTTTAATTTTCTACCTATCTTCTACTTCATTATGTGTGCGTGTGTGTACTATTTTGACTCCGATATTGAGAAAAAAAACTGTGAAGGGAGTATTAACATACTAAATCATACATAGACGATGACATTCCATCAAGACTTGAGGGCAGCGCCACCAGTTCTTTATTCAAAAAAATAATAAAAAATGATGATGGCATTCCTTTATTGATCCTGAGTATTTTCTATTGTCCAAATTAATTCAAGCTGGCTAGCCGCTTGCTTCACCTACATCGATCTTCTCATGCATCTTCCTACTTTTTTGGATCGAAATGAATATATAGATCTCTGTTTTCCTAGCAGGACAAAGGAAACAGGACGAAGATAGCTAGCCATCAACAAATGCCATTGACGCATTCTTGATCAGGTTATTATAGCTGGAGAAGAAGAAAGCTAGGATCCATGCATCGATCAATTTCATGAGATTTTAAAGGCTAGGGTTGGAAATTAGAGCGCTTGCCGCACCAACTTCTTGTCTAATCATCTCAGTGCTGGTCAAACGGATCACACTCACGTCCTTATCCTTGTGTAAGTATTGCAAAACTTAAAAAACAAATACACAAGTAATAGACAAGTTATATACTACTGTTAGCACTTCTGGGTACATAATTGGAAGAAATGTGATTAATTTATTCTGATAACTAATCAACATCTTCTTTGATTAAAGAAGCTATCTTCTGTGATCGGTCTTGGAATATATATGAAGTTTTCTAGCTGATTCATATATATCAGCAGGTAACTGAGAAATTCTGTTAATACCGGAACCTTGTTTACAAAAAGCAAACTAAATTGAAAGAGTAATCGAGTGACTAAGGTATTTTAATTAATACAGAGATCGAGTATTTGGCAAGCTAAATGAAAATAAGAGTAATCGAGCGACTGAGGTATTCTAATACGTACAGAGCGTATCATTCACATATGTCAGGGGGTTAGGGGGAATATACAGTATATATATAATTATGGCTTACCTGCTTAATCAGCTATTGATTAGAAACTGCGAAGTTTCTAGAGACTATGAGTAAAGAATTGGTTTTATACGTCCGGATCAAACTCTTTCTTTTGGTCCAAACCCTAGAATGGAGCTGGGTGGCTGCGTTTCTATTTAAATAATTCATCAACCCATCAACTACCAAAAATGCACGTAAACGTTCCCTACTTCAAGGCTTGAGTCCCCTTGAGACCCTAAATCACATTATGTTAAAATCGTTTAATTATTGCATATTATCATATATATGATCATGTCATTCTTATGCTTAATTAGTAGAATATATTAAGCATAAATAACCAAAATCAGATCTCTCTCGAAAGCAATATATAGCGGGTCAAATTAAGAAAATCTATACCTTAGCTACTTTAGTTAAGGTAAGGAGGTCCTTATTTCAAAAGACTTGTAGATATATATATATATATATTAAGCATATATAACCATTCTATATATATAGCTCACTTATCAAAGTCTAGATTAATTGAAAACCATATACCGAGCTTTATGTGAGCATTTTTTTTTTTTTGGAAGCTTGTATTATTTGATCATAGCTAAAAAATTAATGTATCTGGGCTAGTAGGATTATAATTGTCTATATATGGTATGCATTTGGTTAATACTCTCTTTTCGAGTGAAGATAAATATCTTAATGAACACCAACCAGCTGATAGTATAAGTTTAATCATATACTTGTACTAATATGGGATGATTAGATGTATCATTGTAGGGCTCGCTAATTATAGTACTATGAACCCCTTTCTGACTGGCCTTTAATTTCTTAAATAGCTTAATTTGGTCTTTTATTCTTTTCCGGTGAGAAAGGTGGTGATCGAACGAAGGCAAATTGCGAGGAGGTGATACGTAAGCCGGCCAAATATTTCATATCGAGGACCCATGCAGCTTAATTAGTTTATAGCAAGGTACGTGAATAATTAAACATAATTGATGATCGATATTAATTTGTGAGAGAGAGATCGAGCAAGCCATGCAATCAGTGACGAAACCAGAGAGGGTCTCGTTGCGTGCATGGATGAGTTTCTCCACCCACCGGTGACGTGCCACCTGTTCCCTGTTGCTGACTTCCCCCTTTCCATCATTATTTGCCTTAATGCATGCCCTAATTCAAACGCACTACGTACATAATACATACATATATGAACGAATATATAGGGGAAATTATGCCAAACTCTCAAGTTTCTTGTACGAAATAGATCGATCCCGAACTTTCAAAGTCTCTGCGTTATAAGATTAGGTTTAACGACTTATCTCAAAGAAGTTGCAGAAAATTCAAAGTGTGATCGAGGAAATGCAACAAGCTAGGCATGCAACAACCTCTTACAATCGTACATTAACGAATGAGATTTCGTCTATTAATTCACGACTAATTAGTCTTTGGATTCAAAAAACTTTTAAGGATATCATCGTTGATATTCTCATGTTAGCAATATATGGTATTAGGATTAAGATATAAATTTGTAGCATATATATATATATATATATATATATATTGAGAGAGAGAGAGAGAGAGAGAGAGAGAGCTTCTATAGTTCTATAGACACACACGCATCTTTTCTTGTTGAAGATAAAATCACACAGCGAAAATCCATATAGGGGAAGAGCCGCCGCACTTGCACTTGATCATAATTTTTCATGAATAATATTAGCTCTGAAGTTATAACCTGCTCAGCTTGACATTTTCCATTTTGTCGTAGCCCATGCACGTACCAACGTGATATTAAAGCAAAACTTTGGTGAATCGAGCACACTACTATGAATTATAACTACAGTGACGAGTAACACAGATCTTAATTTGATCCATCTCAGAACATTAGTCCCCACATTAGACATATGGGTCATCGTTAATTAGCCACTTAATCATAATTAGCCGAGACACTTTTAATTTGTCAAACCAAAACTATCATAATTTATTATCTAAATATGCAATATATAAGTCATAGGGGATTAGGGGGGCATTAGGGTTTGTGGTAGGGGAGGGCATGCTTGTCATTTGGCTCAGGAAAAGGGTAGAGTTGTTCTGCTAGCAAATAGGAGACTAGCACGTCAGTCAATTTCGATGTGATTGGAGGCGACGACAACATGGATCGTATATAAATAGAAAGCTATCATTGAAGGTTGGATTGGAAGGAGGCAACCAAATATTCTCACTTATTAGGTAGAGGAAAAATGGGAAGGTCTCCGTGTTGCGATGATAGTGGACTCAAGAAAGGTCCCTGGACTCCTGAAGAAGATCAGAAGCTCATGAATTACATACAGAAACACGGCCATGGGAGCTGGAGAGCCCTTCCCAAACTTGCAGGTATATATAATCTCTCTCTCTCTCTCTCTCTCTCTCTCTCTCTCAAGAGATCAGTACTGATGTTTTCTTCTTATAATTCGCAGGGTTGAACAGATGTGGCAAGAGTTGCAGGCTAAGATGGACAAACTACCTTAGGCCAGATATAAAGAGAGGCAAATTTTCCCAAGAAGAAGAGCAAACAATTCTGAATCTTCATTCCATCCTTGGCAACAAGTAATTCCCTTAATTTCTTCACGACTTGAAATCATATATGTTTCATACATTTAGACATGTCTATCGAATCAGACAGTTTGACATGTTATCTTATTAGATAGAGTCTGACACGTTATGTGGCTGAATACATAGACTTACCGGTTTATTGTTTTGCTCATTACAAGATGGTCAGCAATTGCAAGCCACCTACCCGGTAGGACGGACAACGAAATCAAGAATTTCTGGAACACTCATTTGAAGAAAAAGCTGATTCAGATGGGTTTTGATCCGATGACCCACCGGCCTCGAACTGATATCTTCTCCAGTTTGCCTCACCTTCTAGCTCTTGTCAATTTGAAAGAGCTTATTGACCAAGGCAGCAGCCAGGCATCTTGGGATGAACAAGCCTTGAGACTACAAGCAGAAGCTGCTCAAATGGCAAAAATTCAATACCTACAATACCTCATCCAACCTCAAGTTTCTACCTCAAACAACCTAAGCGATTTCACTGACATTGAGACCATTGGTCTGTTGAATTCAATCTGTTCATCAATCAAAGATGTTAATCCAGTGTTCGGTTCATCGCGGTTGGAAACCTCATCTCAATACCTCGGGTCATCCTCTGTCCAGGATTCAATTCCTTTCTCTCCTTTGCCTGATTTGCAAATAGTACCCTCCTCTGCTTATCAAAAGGACATGATCATTAATCAAGCTCAAGATCAATTTACAGTGTTGAGCCAAATGGACAACTCTCCCAACAATGTTTCATGGAATATCCCTTCCTCTTCCAATACCAGTACTCCCTCTCCTCCTCCACTGGCGGTTCCTCCGGTGACGGAGACTTCAACAAGCAATAATAATATGGGTGATACTTGTAGCACTACTACTTCAAGCTATGGAGGAGTGGCTACCAATTCTGCTTGGTCTGACTTACTTCTGGAGGACTACCCGTTTTTCAATGAGATTCGCTAGTTACTTTACATATATGCTTGAAGACCAGAGAGGCTATAGGCTTGGATTTGCATGATGATCACCACCACTTTTACCGTGTGTACTTTCTGAGCATACATATATATACTCTTTATTTTATGTATAATCCTTCCAAGGTACGTAATAATATTGTCTAATTAGGTTGTATGTTTAATTACATGTTTTCATGGAATGTGTGTGTTTTAAGATTTCATCATCTTTAAACATCCAGGAGTATTGCCTTTCAAAAAAAAAAACAAACAAACATCCCGGAGTATGTGGAATTAGCTTGGATCTTAATTTACCTAATATATATTAATTGGAGACTCGGGCTAAGTACGTAGTTAGTTAATTAGTCCGAGCGAAGTATTTTATAATGGAAAATTCTATAATGTGTTATTGCATGTGAATGATGTGATGCATCAACTTTGTAAATTGAGTCCTCAAACTAGTAATATTAGTTATCGAAGTTGTAATATGAGTCTTTAAAGCTGTAAATTTTTTTAGTTACAACATTAGTCATCATGTGTCTTTAAAGTGGTAAAATGTGTGTTTAAAGTGGTAGTTGAGTCCTCAAAGTGATTAAAAAAAAGGTGTTGCAACTTTCAGGACTCATATTACAACTTCGAGGACTAATATTATTATTTTGAGGACTCATTTTACAACTTGAGGACAATATTAATACATCACATGCATTAACACACCTAGTTTACCCTTTTATAATACATAAGTTTCCAGAAACAAAACCTACATGTATATAAGTATTTCTGGCCATTTTATAATGTGCACTACTGCATGTCTCTACGTACATGTATCACTATCACAAATATATACAGAAAGATTTGCCATATAGATTAACAATAATGCGATCACTATCATTATCACCATCCTATCCGATTGCCATTATTGTTAACATAGTTATTATAATAATGACAAACATGTTTGTTATCACCTACTGTTTGAAACGCATGCTTAAGCATCTTTGTTATGCCTGCATGTCCAAACTAGTTTTAACCTAAAAATGTTGATATAACATCACCTGTTAAAGATCGCCATATGATAATGAGCTTCCAAATCTACTAATCTTAACAAAAAGAAAATAATTGATGAAAACTCATACATACGATCATTCTTCTTTCTGAACCAGCAGGAATTTTAACTCGATTAAATTGAAGGAAATAAACTCATCCATGTTTCTAAGTTTAATTACACTAGTTTGGACAGTCTGAAATTGTGAACCCATTTGATGCAGAAAAGATTGAGAAGAAAAAGAAAAAGGACGAGACATTGGGCTAGCTTCCAGTTTTATTCCTTTCCATTTCTGTTTTCCTTTCTGTGTTCATTTCTGTAGGTATTCCAGCCTTCTGCTATTGGTAATTTTATCTTGAAAGAGTAGAGCAACATAATTAAACCTTTTTCTGAACTGCTCTTGTCCTTCGTCTGCATTTTACTAATCTTCCATCGACGTCCTATACGGCTATACCATCAACAGTTCAACACTCAACCCTAATTTATTAATAGTAGCCAAAAATAGCAGTTGTTATCGTCTTATCGATCTATATATGGGTGGAAAATGACTATGGTAAGCTGCAGCCAAAGAGAAACTGTATATATATCAACTGAGAGAGCCAAATTTGTGCCTTCATCAAGTTCACGATCGATCGTGTTGCTTAAGGTATATAAATTCCATAATTTCATATTATGTATACGAGTACGTGAAGATTAAGCAAGCATTTGACCTATGTACAGTTGCGACCTGCACCCGCCAACCACACTAATCTATATATCGCTCGGAATCTTCCGCAAGTTTTCTTCTTTTCAACACACAAGTAGTTCTTCTTCTTTTAGGCGCCTTTTACTTTAACAGATCAGAAACAGAGAGAGATAGCTGACCATGGTGCGTGGTGTTTGGTCAAAATAGTGACGAAAAGGATTCTCAATGATCTGAGAATTAAGGAGCCCACTGCAAGTAGCTAGCTCGGAATAATATTCGGACTTCAGAATATTGCTACCACAATCTAGCTAGGGTTTGCAATTTTGCCTCTGCAAATATGGCAGCAATGAATCCCCTCAGCATTTCGCTCTACTTTTATTTCCTGGCTTCCTGCTGATCAAGCTTTATTTGTTTACTATCTATAACACTCAATGTATCCGAATCTGACCCATGAATAAGACTAGAGTTGAAGATCTGCACAATGCCAAATTAGACATACTGTTTGGGGAAATAGTATATATATCGACAAGGGTAGAGAAAATTATGGCCGGTATCATATCAGTAGGACATAGAAACATCAACATTTTAGGAGCAGAATAAAAGATAGCCTGAAAGCCACGGAACTACGAGTAGTTTATACACCAGAAAATTTTCTCACAGTCGAGTTATTCCAAGTACTTATTAATCAAAGATATACTGCAGTTTGGTGGTCTTTGATTTGTTACTTTTCTAACAAGGGTTTGCTGCAATAAGCTTTCCAGTACTTAACTGTTCCATTAAGATTTTAATCAAATTATATTCCATTTATCCAGAAGTAAAAGATTTAATTGGATGGCGTGTCTGCGCCATCAAACTCATATGGGGCTGAGTTGTTGTTGTTGTAGGTCTGGTTGAGTAAGCTAAATCTGAGCTGTTGTGGAAAAAAACACAAGGTGGAAGTCACTAAAGTCAAGCAGGATATATCTGCTTGTCAAAATAAGCACCTCCAATTAATCCTAATTAATCTCACACTTGTAAACAGAAATGTAAGTTTACCACCTAATCCTACTTGGTTTGATGACTAAATTAAGTTCACTTTCCTATAAGACCAAAGTCATGCATGCTGCTAAGTTCCACATTAAAGTCATTCACGACATTTTACAAACGTCATTAAAAGGGTGAGGAAACCATGACTGCAGTATGGACGGCGAAGTAGATGACGTTTGATAAACGTCATGAAAGTCCTATAATAACGTTTGTCATTGAAACTTTTTGTGTAGTAGTGAAAAATCTATGTTAATCTATTAGCGATCGTAGAAACCTTGTGTTGGTATAGAGCAATGAAAACCCTATAGCTCTCTCTCCCATGGTAGAGAGAAGAGAGTAGAGACCGTAGGCGAACTTAGTTATAACTTCGCGATCGATCTCATCCTTGAATCCTTGATGGAAATAGACTGACCGGGCAAAGGTCCAAAGACCACCCGCCGGAAGAGGTTAGAGTGAAATTGGAATCAATATTAACTCGGTTTGTTAGTTGAACTGTATAAGTGTATATAGCACATGAGAGGGTGCCCTCACATAGTTTTCTGGAATCAAATGACAAAACGATACATTCTTTACTTGATCAGTATGATAAACAAAACCGATTGATTCAATCCAACTATTGGAATCTTGGATAAGGTTAGATGTCAATTTAGAAGTACAATAAGCACCTACTTTTATTTTATTTTTTATATTTTCTTAGGATTTTTGTTTACTATTAATGAGATGCTTTCATATGGTTGGGTTGTTCATAGTTTCTAAATAGTAATTGGACTGAAACGACACTTTTCAAACGAGTTGGATTGTCCATGAGCTGGCTCAATTCCAAAATGTTACCAGACCTTAGATTGGAACACAGATTAAGATAAATTCTGTTGACACCTATGCATCTTCTTTCTACACCTCCTATTTTCATTTTCCCTTTCTTTTATGTTTTGAAGTTTTGAACTATTGGAAATCCCGTAGATTCCTTAAAACCGGAGAAAACAGCAACAAAAAACAAAGGACGATTTTCATTTTTCTGATCTTCATTTTAGATTACGAGGAATTGATATTGAATGGAGTCGTGGAGAAGAGAAAGAAAGGGTAATGTTGAGTTGTTGCCGCTGAAAAACAACCAAAATTCTTGTGAAATTTTATTGGAAAAAAATGTATTATTTCGGCATTAAAAATAAACATTTTAATTAGTGTTATCGCTTAATCCTTTATTTGCTTAAAAAAAAAACCATTTTATTTAGTGTGGATTCTGATAACTTGTAGCCGTTTGTGGCTTGTGTGTTTGCTTCCAAGATGTGTTGCGATGTCATTTTAAACAATTGTAATCGTAAAAAGTTTGAGTTAATTAATTTTTCAATAAAAATGAACTCAAAGCGTTTAATGAGAATTAAACGGCGTAACTTTCATGATTTTGAACATGCTAAGACTCGAATATACACTTTGATCCATTTCTCACGGTACTCTCAATCTTCCCAAAGCCCCGTTTTCTCTATAATCTTCTTGTCTCTGTGCCCAAACCTCCCCAGAAGAACCCCAAATTAACTGAAACTCAGATACGACTTTGCTTCTTGCAAATGCAGAGTCCAGTGACGCCGGTCCATCCCCTCCAATTGGCCACTCCCTTAGCGGGACCCCCACCCTCACAGTAATCGACGGCTGCTGTCCCCACTCTGTCCCACACTCCCGCCTCATTTGACGGCCCCGGATCATGCCCTGTCTTTTTTCGCCACGTGTACAGTCCCCAGTTCCCACCTTTGTCCCCATCTCATACAAGTCAATGCCAACCGAAAGCCATAAACAACACAGAAAGGAGACCCTCTCTTCCTCTCTCTCGCTGATGATACGATGTCGTTTCCCGGCCAACCATTTCACATCGCGACGATGCCGGAGGACCCGGACCCGAGAGTCCCGCTCCAGAATCTGGACGCGGTCCGAACCCGAATGGACTCCCTCCAGCTCTTCCTCACCCAATCCATCAACAACAACACCTTAATCAGCCAGCACCAGATGGACTTGGTCTCCGCCGGCATCTCCTCCGCCATCCACGAAATCATCTCCAACGGCGCCGCCCTCCTCGCCTGCTCCCGCAACCCGAGACCCGGACCCGACCCGACCCGGTTACCCGAGGTCGTCAAGAAAGAAGAGGAGACAAACAACGGCGGAGATTCGGAGATCGTGGAGGTCGACGCGGTGGAGCTGCTGGCGGAGCACGTCCACTACTGCGAGATTTGCGGCAAAGGGTTCAAGCGCGACGCCAATCTGAGAATGCACATGAGAGCTCACGGCAACCAGTTCAAGACTCTGGAAGCGTTAGCCAAGCCGGAAAAGGTTGCAGCCGGCGGCGGAGAGGTTGTTACGGCCGGGAGGAGCACGCGGTTCTCGTGCCCGTACGGCGGTTGCAACCGTAACAAGGCGCACGCGAAATTCCGGGCGCTGAAGTCGGTGATTTGCGTGAAGAATCACTTCAAGCGGAGCCACTGTCCGAAGATGTACTCGTGTAATCGGTGCAACAAGAAGAGCTTCTCGGTGGTGGCGGACTTGAAGAGCCACCTGAAGCACTGCGGCGAGGCCCGGTGGCGGTGCACGTGCGGCACGAGCTTCTCCAGGAAGAGCAAGCTGTTCGGGCACATGGCCTTGTTTGAAGGTCACATGCCGGCCGTGGAGGACGAGAAGGGCGGCGGGAGTTGCGCGGTCAAGGCGGCTATGGAGGAGGATGAAGGGAACGTGATGGAGTTTAATGGGGAGGGTTCCGATCCCATTTTTGATGACATTGATGACTTTTCGGACCAGTTGTTTAGTGGGTTCGGATCGATGGAAGGGTTCCGCTTGGAAGATATGTTTGTGGATTTGTAACAGTGATGATGATGATTAGGTACCTGCTCGACTCTGGTTTTTTTGTTGCTGTTGTTTTAGCTGTTTAGATTACAGAGCTGTGTATATGCAGTGTAATAATTTTTGTGATCGGAGATTTGGCGAAATGATCTATTCTTTTTTTGTAATCTCTGTTACAGTTTCTAATAAAATGATCATTGTTTCTGTTCTTGACTGTCGTGGTTATAAATGACGGACCGGGTTTAGATTGCATTGTTTCTTTTAACTAGCTTACAACTGTAGAAAGAATTATTCTTGTTAGCAATGGAAGTTGAAAGTTGAACCCGAATAAGTTTGTCTACGGCACCACCTCCATGTAGTAGTGGACTGGTTCAGTCCAGTCTTGAGGTACTGCTGGGTTAGTGCTGTAGGGAGCTGGGAGCTGGTTTACCGTTCTACATAGTGATAGACTAGCTCAGTCCGGTCTCAATGTACAAGTAATCTAGTGTTGTAGAGAGGCACGTCTGCTGTAAATGTACTACAAACTTTCTGGCAAAGTAAATCTCTCCTTATGCTCTAGCTTGTCTGTAGATCCGATTTTATGTAGAGAATAGTTGGAAGTGGATTCAATTTGAAGCTCTATGGGTAGTTTGGTGTTTAATTGTGTAGTTTGGGTGACTCGGTTTCTTTTGGAACAAGTTCAAATCTTCAGCCAGTGCTAATTTGTAGAAGAGGTCAAAACTGTTGAATGCATAACTAGGATAGGATTTGGCACTGTTTCTTTCTCTTTTGGATACCTGTTGAGTTTTTATGTATTTGGGAAGCTGAGCATCTCTATTGGATTTCTATATATCCAGATTTTTCTTGGATGTTAGTTCGGCTAGTGGCCTCTGCCTTCTGTCTAATTGAGCCTGTAACTTCCACTTTCAGAAAAGGGGGAGCAAAGAATAACCGAGGGAAGTTGCTTTTGAGCAAGTGAGCACATAGCATCGTTTCTCGGCCGTTTTTGTCTATTTTTGACTGAACGATATGCCCTGTTTCTGAGTGCCTGCAACACATTTCTTATAAGGGAGTTGTTGGGGACTGTAGAGATTATAATACAGTGAAGATTCTCTGTGCTGCTGTTTTTATTATAGGAAGATTCGCTCCTTCTGTTGGCAATCCCAGAGAAGTCGATGTGCATTATTGAGATGTAGTGGAGGGTTTCGTTTTCAGAGCAAACCCATCCAAGGTGATCGA
This sequence comes from Fragaria iinumae, assembly GCA_009720345.1. Classification (NCBI taxonomy): domain Eukaryota; kingdom Viridiplantae; phylum Streptophyta; class Magnoliopsida; order Rosales; family Rosaceae; genus Fragaria; species Fragaria iinumae. Next base: position 12,856,487 of record CM019117.1, on the reverse strand, counting down.
GGTGTATTTCATTGGAACCATGTAGGGTTATGGCCAAGTTCCAACTAATATTGATTAATTAGTTCTAACTGTCATGTGCATATGCTTGTGTTACGATCCTTCCCATCATCCCTTGATTAATTAGTTCCTCGCTCTTAAAAGAATAGCCGGATCCTAATTATATTAATGCCAAGGACGACTCAAATCTTTATATTCTCACTGCGACTACGCGGACAGCTGCTGCAGTACACGTACCAAGCACGCTTGCAAACGCGCAAACAAAAGATGGATGGTCAGAGTCTTTGAGTTGACCAATATATTTATATATATATATATATATATATATATATATATATATATATATATATATGTATGAGCTAATGATCGAGCAGGTAGCTACCTTCAAGCTAGGCTTCAAACGTTTCTGAGATTTCATTTCAGTATTGATCGATGATGAGAACCGGATTGGCGCCGCTTGAAGCTCTGCCAATGGCAGGTGCAGACTACAATGAAATCGGTATTCATCTTCGTGAGTACCTACTTTCTTCAATCTCTAATCCTGCTAACTAATCACTCCAACGATAAGCAACTCCTCAAAAAAAAAAAAAAAAAAAATGATAAGCAAAGGCCAGTCGATCAACAGCTAGTCCACAAGACTGACAAGAGAACCTCAAAACAAATCACCCTTCGATCTTTCTCGTATTGTCTTTAGAGGGGTTGTCTACGGTACTCGGGTGTATGTCATGGGAAATTCTATGGTACCTATCTGTATGTGATACCTACATTTACAAATGTGACAACATATTTATAGTCAAAGTGGTAATGCTGAGTCGTATTGTTTGTAATCTTGTTCTAATAATTGTAATTACAAAATATACAACCATTTTACAACTCTCATAGTTGTAATTTTGTTTAACTTCATGTAAATAGTGTAAATAAATTTGGTAAATTTGTTCTCAATGTTGTAATTTGATTCATAACATTGTAATTTTTGTTCAAGTACATGTAAAATAAAAGTAGGATATACATCCCAGTACCATAGCTTGTCTCGTATGTCATACACTTATTTTACCATTAATTGAACAAAACTTACAAGTTAATTGAGTAAAATTTACAACATTGGCAACAAAATTACTACATTTGTTTTACATATTTATATATAATTGAATAAAGTTACTACAACGACAACAAGTTGTTTATAAACTTGTAAATTGTCTTAAATTAAATAATTGCCTCTAATAGAACAAAAATGACCCAAGTAATGACTATTTTTACCAAAACGATAACAAATTTATTGTCATATCAATAGGTATCACAAACAGGTAGGTATCTAAAAAAATTCATCTTTTATATAAGTTGGAAGAAATGTCATCAGCTACGTAACAAGGCTTGCATCATGGCTTTGCATATACATGCGTGACCACGTACCAAATCAGAGAAATTCTATAGCGATATCAACCTTAGACTTCAAATAAAACAGTAGAAAGCAATAAGTGGATATGTGTTCTACGTACTCACGAGAACACTGCCTCTTTGAATATATATATCACATGTGAATCTCCCTAGCTATTTGAATTCTTGGGAAGAATGTTAGGCTAGGGAAAAAGGAATTTTCTGCTGTCTCGTGACTCAAGTCGATCTCATCTTCAAATTCTGATTCCAAAATCTGCAAATTACTCTTTTAAGAAAGTTAAGCAAGACGGACATTTTCTTTTTCTGTTTGAGTGAAATTAAGTAGTTAAATGATGTAAATCACCAATACACCAGCAACGTAGTGCATGACATAATAACGTTCAGCAAACCAGTCTCTCAAATGATTTGTGTATTCTCACTATTCTGCATGCATGCATTTGGCAAATCATGCATGACGATTCAAACCCAGATGAGACAGATAATTCTACTTTTTGCAGTTGGTTCATAGTTTCGAATCTTCAAGACTTTGATTTCCTAATGTTTGAACAACACTTCTACACGAGCAGTAAAATTTCAAGTAAAAATATAGACAACTTATATAACTTTGGTGATTTGGAGCATGTATATATATCTACGGCTGTTGCGCACATGAACGAAATTAATCAATGACAAAAGAAGTCGAGTATTACGTTTACATACCAAACCAAGCTAAATTGATACTTCGTCACATTTTTTAGCTAATTTTGCGTGTGTTAATTCTCAGAATGTCATTTTGCATGTGTTAATCCTCAAAACTTTGTAATATATATATATATATATATATATATATATATATATATATATATATTCATAATAATTTGAAGTCAATTTATGTGAAAAACACTACATACGGATGCACCCTTGCAAACAATCATGTCAAACTTTTGTTTGATTTCCCAAGTGATGACGTCAAATACTTGCCCGCACGAGTGGTTTATACCTGAAGTAACTCCCTTAAATGCATCCACATAACAGCCTAGTCATGATCGATGGTCAGAGCCTTTGAATTGACCAATATTGCTTCAGTCTTCTTGTTCATGGATGCAATGCCTGCCCGTGTTAATCTGAAAACTATATATAAGGAAGCTGCCCGATAGCATAACATACGAGCAGGTAGATATCTTCAAACGTTTGTGAGATATATTTCAGTACACTGTAATTGGTTGAGAGAATAACTTGATGATGATGAGCGACGCCGGATCAATGTCGATTGAAGCTCTGGCAATGGCAGGTGCAGACTACAATGAATGTGGTATTGATCTTCGAGAGTGGGAGCGCGGCGAAGATCCAACGCCGCCGTATATGTTGGCTGATGATGATGATCAGCAAAGTAATGATACTGATCATCACTTCTTCCAGTTCAGAGAAAAGAGTAGTACTGGTGCTGCTGAGAGAGATGATTTTTATTACATGAAGGCTAAGTTTCTTGAATGGGCTAAAGCTGTGTTTCAATGTCTGAGATTGTAAATTTGTAATGTTACACGTACACTTTTGCAGAAACTACATTGTTTTCCTCTGAATTCTGATGCACATATGCTAGAAAACCATGCATGCGACGTATTGTTTCTTCAATTATAATGCACAAATATACAAGACAAGAAAAACCTTCAGCAACAGAAGCAAACCATATACGCGCAATTTGAATTTAATCCACAAATGAGCTCATTGAGTAGTTAGTTAATAGTTGTAAGGCTTCTCCAGTTTATGTAAGGTCGACTTTGAAACTTATCATAGCCTGTTCAGATGATTGAAGTAACCCCAAAATGTGGTCTTCACTTTGTTTTGATTGCATTTGCTAATCGACTACATCAAACGGATACGGTTGACAAGATTGAAATTACGAAGGATGAACAAATCTGCTTCAACTACTAGCAGCTAGAAACCTCCCTGTAATTTGCGAGGAAAATGTTAGAATTTTGCTACAAGTCCTGAACAAAAATGGATTCATGTTTACTAGGCCCATTATTTTGAAAGTTGATGAACTATGTTTACTAGGCCCATTATTTTGAAAGTTGATGAACTATTCGTTCTGTACTCGATCTGTTTATAATTGGTTTGATGTGGATTGTGATTTATGTCTTAGTCCATCATGATACCAATGTTTCTGTATGCTATGTTGTGTGCTGGATTTATTAGGAGGGTTGAGCTGGTTTGGTAGTAGTCTCATTTCTAAATCACGGCTATAGACTGAGAGTGAGTGGTCACTCTACTCTCTAAGACTCTTCGACACAGAGCATGAAATCTGCGACTGTACAATGTCATCTTTCTAAGCCAATTGATATCTGCTCGAGGGCTCTAGTATAGATAAAAGCAGTTCTTGGTGAGTTATTAAACCCGGATCAAACCAAGAATACTGAAAATTATTGAAGCAATTCATGAATTCTTCAACCTTGCTAACAAAAGAAAGAAAAAAAAAAATCGAACTTGGCTGTCTCATCAAGTTCACAACATCATTTCACAAACTCATCTTCAATTTGTGATGTCTTCAAAAGAAACAAAGCTTGTCATGAAACTACCACAACCATATCCCAGTCTTCCCAAATAGAACATCCATTGCAAACAGCTGTCATTTCACTGCTGAAAGATCCAAGTTGGACAAGCCTTACCATCATCTTAGGAGTTAGGACCTTTGTGAGACATCTCTTTCCTATTTTACAGAAGTAATGTAGGGGTCCAATTTCAATTTGTACCTTTGTCCCTCAAATTTTCAGCTTTAGTCCTTTAGATGTCAAAACGTTCCCATGATCCATGCATCCACACCTACCTAATGAAAACTACTTAGAACTCTATAAAATGTATTCACATGTATCATAGCATCTTCAAAACAAAAAAACCTTTTCATGGAAGTACCAAACATCTCATATATGTCTACCAATTAGAGAGCTATCATAGCAGGGAGTTTTTCATGTTTCTTAATCAAAATGCAGTAATTGAAAAAGGCAGACATAGAGTAGTTGAGGTCACAGATATAACAAATGAAGCTTTATACATGAAACCTGTGAGCTGTTTTTACAGAAATGGGTTGGTACCACACTACTACCACATATGAACAGCACACCACAGACATTCAAGAAATATCGGCTGTATATATAAACTCATCCTGATTTTACTTCAGGATACTGAAAATTTCTCTGAAATCCAAACAGATCCCAAAAGGTTCATTGCAGAAACATACAGAGGTGAAGCCATGTCGGTTGAAGCTTTAGCAATGGCAGGCGTAGACTATAACAAGTGCCACATCAATCTAGAAGAGAAGGAAGGAAGAGAGAAAGATCATACACCCCAGTATCTTCTGGCTGAGCAAAATTCCAACGACAGAAGTGAAAGGAATGAGAACAGCATGTTGGTGGTAGAAAATTTGCAAGTGAAGACAAATGTTGAAGCTTGGCCAGAGTTCCTCAATTGCATCCCACCTGAAATTTCAGTCGTTAAACAGGATTGCAGGGAAGTAATTTAATGAGCATAAGAAACAGAATTAATATGCTACATGTTCTCCTTAGTGTGTTACATTTAATTGGAGATCGGTTTCAGATTAACATGTTATATTTACAGATGGCATCCGAGGGTCCATGTGGTATGCTCCTACTTTTGCCCTCTCAAGCCATAAGTATTAGCTAGCTGCTTAGTTATTCACAAGAACTGAAGTTCTTAAAAAATAAATAAATAAATAAATCAAATAGAATTGGCGTCTTACACTGTAAAAACTGAAAGGTAATACCTCCTTGTGGTGTAAGAGAAAAAATGATATCAAGTGAATTCATTACCTCATCGTCCACCAGATAACTCAATAGCATCCTGGTTATAAACTGAGTCTTCACCCCAATCAAATCTCCTTTGTAGTCTCTCGTACTCTTGCCTGCGAGTAACTTCAACATGCTGCCATTCTTCCCACCGCTCAGCCAGACCCTCTCCTTCCAGCATACGTACCACCTCCGACATTAATGGACGATCTTCAGGGGATCCTTGGGTACAAAGCAGCGCAACTTGGATCATCATTTCTACCTCTAGAATGTTGTAAGTGCCTTCCAGATTTCCATCTACTATAGCATCCAGTCTTTTTTCCCTTTCTAACTTCTTGACCTTCAGGAGCCGAGAAGTAATAAAGTTAGCACATTGAGTATAAACTCATAGCAATATTCGTTTGTATTCAGTGAAATATCACCACATGTTGAGAGAGTAAGAGTTGCAAAAGAATAGGAAATAATAATTCACGATAGAGCCACATACGTCTTTTAAAATAACTCTGAAACATATACTCATGCTGTCATAAGGTAACTAATTAACACCTTCTCTAAAATTGTACTATATTTTCACAACAGGGTGGCCATATCTTAGCATCGGGAGTCCATCAGCAGAAAAACCAGAATGCATCATTTTCATTTCCAAATTTAAATTTGTAATGCCACAAATTTGGAAAACATAATGAAGAATATCCGGAAATAGCAGCACGAATGGAGATGTCCCTCTCATGTTCAAGTTATCATTCTAGTTGCTCCATATGGAGATATGGAATGAAGTAGAAGGCATGTTTAACTTATATCTTCAACCTAAACATTTTAGTCATATGTGGTCACACTGACAGAGAAAGAGACAGATATAGAGAGAAGTATCATACATGGTCGAGCAACAACACATCATCTTCTTCTTCCAATCGTGAGAAATCAATTGCCCGCTGTCCTGTTACAAGCTCCAAAAGCATAATCCCATAGCCAAAAACATCTGTCCTTTCTGATGACTTCCCAGTAGACAAGTATTCAGGGGCTATGTGGCCCATTGTCCCACGAACTTGAGTTGTCACATTAGTCTTTCTAACATCCACCAACTTTGCCAGGCCAAAATCACCAACAACTGCTTCAAAATCTTCATCAAGTAATACATTTGCTGCCTTAACATCTCGATGAATGATCTTAGGATTACAATGTTCATGTAGGTACTCTAAGCCACGGGCTGTGCCTAAAGCCACCCTCTTTCTTGTAGGCCAATCCAAAACAGGCTCCCCCGGTTTAATCTCTGCAATTTTAAGCCAGATAAATATCATTCCAAAGGCCAGTAGACGTAATAATACACCCCAACTTGCATAAGAATTCTAACAAATGGGCCATCTAAAGATGACGTCAACTGCTAACTACAACAGTACAAATCAGCTTAAAACTGTCTTATTTTATCGCCTAATCATATTAACTAAAGGAAGAAGATACTTTCTCAAAATCATGAGATCCCATCCATGGTATTGTTAATCACCTAATCATTGAACTAAAGGAAGAAGACACTCTGAAAATCATGAAATCCCATCTATGATGACAGCGCCTAAAACCCCAATCGCAACACACATTAGAGCTGGAATACATATGGCGTAGAAGGCTTATACCTCGTAAACGATAGGCAACACTTAAATTTTGCATGTAGGGATACACCAAAAGGCGTTCTGTTGGGGTTGTGCAGAATCCAATGAGTCGTAATAGATTCCTGTGAACAGCTACGCTTATCATTTCAACTTCACGCTGAAAAGCTGCATCTCCCCCAGGACTTTCATAATCGGTCAGCCGTTTAACAGCAATTTTTGTATTATCAGATAACACTCCTTTATAGACTTTTCCAAAACCCCCTTGTCCTAAAACATTTTTCTCATTGAAGTTTTCTGTAGCTAGCTGCAGTTCCCTCCATGAAAATCTTTTCAACTGACCAAATGCAATCCTTCGGTCAACTTCACCTGTGCCAAGTTGAGATTTGTTTTTTAAGAAAAATAGCATCACTAGTCAATAAAAACATATTCAAAGCAGTACCAAGCCTAGCTTTTAATTTAACTTCAGTTACAATTTACAACTATGATTAATGACCATAATTTGTTTGATAAATAACAACACTATTGAGTCAACTGAAATAAGATAGAAAACTGTGATGTGCAACTGACGGTCCCTTCTCCAAAACAAAAGCATGAGACGAGGTATAAAATCTACAACTATGAAATTCTACGTTTAACCATAACTTGTTTGACAAAATGTAATATTATCAAGTCAACGGAAATATGATAGAAAATTTCAGTGTGCTATGTTTATTAAAGTACAACTGATGGTCCTATCCAGAAAAACAAAAAAAAAAAAAAAAAAAAACTCTTAAGTTTTCAAGATAAAAAATTATAATAACAGCTACATCAACATTACACAGAGAAAACTTATGACAACTTGTATCCTGGAGATATAGATAACAGAATAGCACATTTTTCAGTCTAAAAGAGAAATGAAAACGAAGGATACAAGATGGCAGAGGCAGAAGCAAGTTTTACTAGCCAATGGTACTTCTTTCGCCAACCAGGTAATGCAGGTTTTACCAGCAATGGAAAGATCCAGCATAAACCATTAATATCCATAACTAGAAGGAAATACAAACCTGCAACATCAACAAAAACTTCGCGCTTGTAGCCTTTGTGTCTACGCTTGCAGATAAAGTAAAGCAATCCTCCAAAAAGTAAAATGATGAGCCCTCCAACAAGTCCAACTATAATTCCAAGCTTTGGCTTTTTTGAAGATTCTGTCAAAAGTAGGAAAACCTAAGCAGGTAGCTCGTTAAAAGAAAGAGATAACTGAAGAACACAATTCCTTATATGATCAATGTGACCCCTTTACCAGAAGCATCAGAAGCGGATGCACAACTGTGGGGATGATTTACGCCACAGTTTAGGTTGTTTCCTGTAAAACTGCAACCAGTAACACAAATTAAATCAAGAACCCTGAGAAGCATATGTGGAACATCAGTGGATCACAGTAGAGAGAGAGAGAGATGTCATACTTGTATTTTGGAATCTGAAATAAGCGCTCTGGTATTTGACCACTGAGAACATTGGAGGCGAGCTGACTGCAAAGATTTACCAGTACACCATCAAATACTGTAGACATGATGCTAAGTATACAACTTCAATCAAAGAAACCTTTTAGAATTCCAAATGCTGGAAAGCAACACTTAGTCTCTCAGCATATCTTAAAGAGTACTCAAAACTCTCATATAATACGTGACAAGATATGATAACATACACATTAATCAAACTTGAAAGATTTGAAAGTGAATCTGGGATGCTCCCACTCAAATTGTTGTGATTTAAAGTCCTGTTGCATAACCATGAAATAGCACTGTCAAATACAAATCAAGGAAGATGCAGAAAATACAGATTACTGAACTTTTAAAAATAAAAATTGTGAATAACAACTTACAAGAATTGAAGCTTTTTCAGATTACCAAGGGAAGATGGTATTGCACCACTTAAATTATTATCTTCCAAATTCAAGGTGGCCAAACTTGTTAGATCTCCAAACTCTTTTGGTATTTCACCGGTTATGCCATTTCCTTGCAATGCACTGCAAGATAAAGAGAGCTTATAAGAATATACACATATACTCTAATTATATGGCACTCAAATCTTAAAGATTTCAGTTAACCTAATGAAGGAATAAGGTATAGTTTTTCACAATGTCAACAATTGTCTTGGTGAAAAAGAAGTCAACTTCAAATCAATTCATCTTAGGCTGATGCAGAATGCAGAACTGTATCAATATGTACAAAACACAAGCCCAGATCTTTATTATGCTCCGAGTCGTCCACCTTCTATACACTTGCATCTAATGGATTTTGCTTCCACTGTTAATGAGAATGATACTTCATAATAACTAATGGAACTAATATGTGGTTTAGCAATTTGTGTCATCTCTTTTTGTTACCCCTGTTATGTCCTGTACACCAAAGTAATCAAGAAAGTTACTTTTCATTTATCTTCTGAGTACCTCATGCACAAATCTAGAATTCAGTAAACCCTATTTTAGTTAATTTTTCATCATTTACATAGTAACTAGAGAGAAATATGCAAATCAACTTTGTGCATTGATACTCTTCTGATTCGGGTGAACAATATCTAATTAGAAGGGAAAGAGCAATAGTAAGAAGACCTGATTCAAAAGAAGTAGTGGAAATCGAAAATACAGGAGGGAGGTTGACAAGCGTTAGACCCCCTAGTCAACTATACTTGCTCACAAACACCCTTTAACACACAAGTTGCATGGCGAACTTCAAATGATGCAGAAGAGTGACTTAATTTAATGGAATTTGAGGATGAAATCAACATTTCTATTCAGAGACATACGGATTGCGATCTTAATATTTTGACCAAATAAACAAATCATACGACCATCACTGCTGGCAAAGGAATATGCCTTAAGTAACCAAATTAGCTCGGACAAGGAACTTTTAACTATTAATATCTAAGAAGATTGGTTATATTAGTAAGGCTTTAAAAGTTGATATTTATGACGAAGGAAATAAGACATACTGTACTCAGTTAAAAATTACTCCATATGTAAAACATTTGCTTTATAAAGAACGACTGGGAAAACACTTTCATAAATCAATTAGAGAACCCAGGTCACTGATATATTATATTTCCTATGAGACGCTAACATCTTTCTTCCCCTGCTCCTAAATTGCATTAAACATATTGGTAAAAGGAATAAAAATAGAAGATTAAATTTCTTAACAGACAATCGTCAAACTATAGATATTTAGTTTCCACTTTATCCTGTAAGTGGTAGACGGTGAGAAATGGCTAGATTGGAAATTAAGATGACAGAAAAACTTACAGTGTTTGAAGAGTTTTCAGGCTTCCTACTTTAGGGGATAAGGTTCCATTAAATCCAAAATTTGTCAATGTTCTGCAGGAAATAACAAAAGTAAGCATAGAACAATAATAAGGCATTTGAGACTTAATTGCTACAATGCATTATCACATTCGATAAATCACTTACACAGAAAAGACATTATTGTTAGTGTCACAATTCACATTGGACCAAGTGCATGGATTGACTTGGTTGGGATTCCAGTCTGTGAGCTGATTGGGTGAGCTAATCAATGAACTCCTCAATGAAAACAGTGCATCTCCTGAAACAGAAAAGACCAATACTCAACATCCAACAAAGAAACCGCGAAGACAGAATTGTACCACTAGTTTACATAAACAGGGAAAAACAGAGATAACCAAAGTAAGAGATACTGAAGGTGGTCCACTAGACTAAATCCTCAAGAGAGTCCACTACCTCTCTGATTCATCTCTCTATATTTCACAACGGAGAGAGCAAGACCAATATATTATAATTGCATTCGATATCACACTATTGTCAAATAAAATGTACAATACTAAACTCAATAAACTCGGCTAGTGTTTTATCACGAGTGCATTTATATTCAAACAAAAAATGGGATAATAATAGTGCAGAGGACAGCCCAGATGACTGTCTGAAGATCTATAATGCCACATAATCACCCAATTGTACCTTGTGCATCTGGCAATACGAACGAATGCAAGCTAGCAAGTGCCAAAACTGCAAATAGTAACTCCATCTTCAATAACATTACTACTGATCCGCGCAAAGAAATGCTTGATCAGTAAAAGCATGTATCGATTTCATATCTGCATTTCAAATCCATCATTTAAATGTTCAGATAAATAGTATCACATCCGGGGCAAACTGATATTAAAGGTTATCTATGGTTTGACAATGGGCATCCTGCCTAAATAGTCAATCAGCGAAATATTGGCAGGAACTTTAATGGGAATTCACTATGTGTACAGCTTTCCTGAGACCATGTTCTGTTATAACAAATGGAGGGAACAATGCTCTGGCCTAGTTTAATCTTGGGTCCTCACTGCAATGTTTTCAGGGTACATGGCAGACATTTTTCTCAAGGTTTGAATCAAAATGACAACGAGTTTCATTTTTGAGAAAAAGAAGTTAGTGACCTTCTTCCCTTGGCAGTTTCAAGTGCAGAACCTGAGACAGTTAATTTCTCATATGTTGAGTCTTACTTGGTATAAATTGTTTCATACACCACATCAAGCTATAAGTCTCCCTTCCCTACTGGTTCTGTAACATAAAAACTAGATGCCCAGAAGCCTCTATCCCTATTCATTTTCTGACATAAACAAATCAAAACTGAAGGAAACACAAACGCACTTCAACCCGCAAAACAAATCAAATCAATACATCAAAAAGATTGAAAATTCAATAAAAAGCAATGAAGCCCATTACTACCAACACAACAAGAAAGAACACTCCCCACTCTTCAATTTTCAATTCCAGAAAAAGTTTCTAACTCTATCCTCATGTTCCCAGATTTCATCTTTTCCTCTTGAACCCAGAAATCAAACCGAAGTTCCAAACAAAAGATACAATTCTGAACAAGAAGAAGGAAGAAAACAAGTACCTTTGGAGAGAAATCAGGATGAAATTGTAGTGGTTTCGGGGAAACTGACTAAAGCTAAAAAGCTTCTTGTGAGCTGTTTGCACAAGACCCCAAGCTTACTGAAAGGCACAGCCACCAAAATCTACAAATACTTCACAAGGAGTCAAACAGACTTGGGATAACTAGCTCCTAATTAAAGACTTTGTCATTAATCGTTTATTTACACAAACTTTTCAATTGTATTTTTTCATTTTAATCTTTCAGTTTCTAAGTTTATATAAGTAGATCACTTATATAAATTTTCAGTTAAATTGGTGATTGTTAAGGGATCAAACTAAATCAAATCAATGGACGATCTAAATCTGTCAAACATGAGCCGTTCAATTTTATAATTGGTAAATTTCATTTATGAATGTCTTAACAATTTTCAATTTGGATGAAAATTTGTAAAGATGATCTACTCATATATATCTACAAACTGGACGGTTGAGATGTGAATATGCAATCGAAAAATGGGTGAAACGAATAAGTCTTCAACTTAGTGATCTTCATTAGAACCACTCCTTCTTATTGTATAGAGCAACTGGAATGCTCAATAAACTATAGACCCAATTTCCTTTACAGTCCTATTTGTTTTCAAATAATACTATTTGGATTGGAGTAATTTTAAATACACACTCCTAATATCTTAATACACTACTCATCTAGTTTTTCATTTCAATATTATACTAAATACACATCTCAAACTGCCTAAAATACCATCAATATCTAAAACTAATAATAATTTGTATTTAATATAATTATTATATATTTACTGTTTCACAACTCTTTTTATATATTCTCTTTTATTTTCTGTTAGATTTTTTCTGATCGGGTTAGAAATTTTTTCTTGATATTTTTCAATTTGTAATCAAAAGGGTAATATTATATTCAAACTCCAACTCTCCAATATGACATCAATCGGCTAGAATTTGAAGAAAAAAAAAATTGAACATACATATATAATTTTTTCAAAATTAAGAAACTAATAGAAGTACAATAGCATAAAAACTAGTTTTTAGTCTGCAAGATAAAAACTAAAGTTGATAAGTAAATAGTACATGTGATTATGACAATAGTCGAAATTCAGGTGATGAATTTTGGAGAAGAGGTTTTTATTTATATTTCTTTTGATACGTAGTAATAGTGGAGACGAGTTACGTTTCAGGAAAAATGAAGTTTTTTTTTTTCTTAATAATTTATGGATGTTTTTGTAATTAAACATACCTATAAAATATGATGTGAAATATAAAATAATAGGGGTGTGTATTAAGAGATTAGAGATGTGTATTTAAAATTTCTCTTTGGATTCAATGGTTTGTGTTTGTGTCTATGTTTCTTTAGTGGAAAGATCAATTCTATTAATAAGGTTAAGGTTACATTCATTGATATTTTGTTTACCAGAAAAAGAGTTATCATCTAACTATCATCTCTTCTTACATTATTATGTAAGTAATTCCACAAATTCTTTATTGTCTAAACCCAAATGTACACTATCGAAAGGCGTCTAAAATCTCAACTCAATGACATTCTAGAAGTAAAGTGTCTCGTAAGAAATTTGCCTAACTTGTTGCATATCCGCAAAAACAAAGGATAAAGAATCTAATGCAAGTCTAGCTTACTACCATTTCGTCTAATATAGGCATCTCGTTCATAAATAAAATGTTTTTATAAAATCTAGTATGTATATATATACAAGCACATCATTTCGCATGTGGTACCGTATATTTTTCCTTTGGAAATGTAAACGGTCAAAAGGTAGCATCCTCGCTATTATTGGTGAACTATTTAGTAAGAAGATTGTTTAGGAGTGAAGCAAGTGGTTGAGATACTGCTGAAACCAAAAGCTGTCTTCACTCTTCTTGAGCATGCGAGCTTCGCACTGGATGTCTGAATCTTTGGTTCTTCCTTGGCCAACCGACATGGGTGCCCATTCTTTCATATATGGATGTATATGCAACCAGCTCTCTAATCTCTATAGACTACAACTACCCATCTCATTTGCAAATCTATAAAATAAAAGTTCTATCCACTATTTTAGTGAAAAAACAAGCAAATTGATTAAGCTTTGGTCTAAGTCAAGGAGACAACTTCAAGTGCATTCCCCATTTCACAGTCATTTATTTTGAATCATAACAAATTCTAATCCAATTTTCCCTTTTCCTAATTGCAGTAGGACCTTCAGTGTCTGGTTTTCACTTTGTCAAATATCAAGCGTACTTAGTTTGATACAAGTGCCTTTCTCCCTTCTTTGACAGCAATTACTACATTGTTGTATTTTCTTAAAAGTCATCCAACATCATTGTCATGACTCATGAATTCATTTTAGCATGCAAATAAATCCTTCTCGCTGGGACCAAATGAATATGACCCTAGCTTTATTAATTCAGAAGACTCACCAAAGTTGGAAGATAAGAGTATCAGAACAAAAATGATATTGCTAGCTTGACTTGTATTACACAGTTTATACTACATAGCAGTTGGGCTTAGCGTGCAAAGAGCAAAGCTAACAGAAGCAAAATGAACAAAACAAGAAAATGAAAATGCAACAAGTAAAAATCTCTACAACCTAACCTTAAATCAAAGCAACCTAAATGATACAACGCATGTTTGAGCCCAATTTCATATTCTGGTTACCACGAACAACACCATTGATCAAATCATTAGAGATCGAGAAACATTTTCACTGGTCAAACACATATGTATGTCATGATTCAATCATATTAAAATGTACACATGAGTCTTGTACGCGCTGATTCATTTACCAGCAACATATATATGATGAATTTGACAAATCAAAACAACATTGTGATTTGAATTGAGATTGACACACATTCTTTCACTGACCAAAGACATATCTATGTCCTGATTCAGTCATATTAAAGTATACACACGAGTCTTCTACACTGATTCATAACAAGGAAATATGCAATAACAAGGAAATATGCAATGATGTAATTTGAATTTGATAGTCTAAAACAACATTGTGGTTTGAAATTTGAATTGAGATCTTGGAGGAAACTTAATGATTTGACATAGGATGAAAAAATACTGACTTTTATTGAGTACTTGGCCGTTTTGAACTTCTGATTCATTTGTAGTCCATGTCCAATTTGTATCCACATACAAACACACTGCATTGTGGTTCACTTTCATTAGCAGTGTTCAATTCTCCCACACAAGTTCTTCTTTAAGTTAGATATAATCGGAACAGAATAAACCGTTTTAGTATGATAGGTATAAGTTTTGAATTCGTTGTAGTTTTCGTTATTAATAGAGTTATATCTAGTATAAAAAATCAGAGAGTTCAAACAAAACAATTTCACAATCTAATTGCTAAAACTGAACAGCAAAAAACATTGCAAAATTTTTCATTTTTTATATATATGATTGTGGAGATAAGCCAATTCCCATGTTCAGTCGGAATCCCATCCACCTCTTCAAAAACTTTCCCTCCTCTTTTCCGTTCTCTTCACTTTCATCTTCCAACTACCTTAACTGTCATCTCCAATCTCTCCTCTCCCACCAGACTTCAACTCTCCCATACCTCTCTGGCTCTCTCAATCCCACGCTCTCATCATCACTTCTGGGAACTCAAACAACCTCTTCATAGCCTCAAAGCTCATCTCTATCTACGCCTCTCTCTCCAAACCCGAATCCTCCACCAAAGTGTTCGCTTCCGTTTCACCCAAACACACATTCCTCTGGAACTCCATAATCAAAACCCACTTCTCCAATGCCAATTTCTCTAAGGCCCTCCATTTCTTTACCCAAATGCGAGCCTCCGAATTGGGTCCCAACCATTTCACTCTTCCAATGGTTGTTGCTTCCTGCGCTGAGTTGATGTTGCTAGACCATGGCAGGGCTAGCTGTTCATGGGTTGGTTTCAAGACTCGGTCTTTTCGCGCAAAACTCCGCAGTTGGGTCATCTTTTGTTTGCATGTACTTGGAAAGTGGTCGAGTGGGGGATGCATCTGTGGTGTTTGATGAAATTACTGAGAGAGATGTGGTGTTGGACTGCGCTTGTGATTGGATATGTGCAGAATGGTGAGAGTGAGAAGTGTTTGGAGTGTCTTTGTGAGATGCATAGGGTTGGTGGAGATGGGGATAAACCAAAGATATAGAGATGTTCTATCATGAACGCCGGTTATTGGTGCTTATGCTAGGGCTGGGTTAGTGGCAGAAGGCTTAAGTCTGTTTTGGGAAATGCTGGATATGTATTGTTTCGGATGAAATTGTTGTCAGTTGCTTGCTTTCAGGGTTTAGAAAATTGACGACTATCAATGAAGGAAAGGCATTTCTGGGAATAATCATAAGGCAAAACTATGGATCAACACAGATGGTTTATAGTGAACTGGTATCCATGTACTGCAAGTTTGGGTTATTGACTGGTATCCATGTACTGCAAGTTTGGATTTTTAATGAAGTGCAGCATTGAGAGAAAGAGTGTTGTAATAATATGATATGCAACTATGCTAAGGTAGGACTGCCTGCAAAATGTAAGAAATATTTGGGAGTGAATTGGGACGATGCAACGTTTAGGCATTGAAACTGATTCTTTTAGCTTGGTGTCTGTGATATGTTCATGCGTCCAGTTGGGGCAAATCCATCGTGGCCAATCAGTTCATGGCTACATCATGACATCATTAAGGTTTCAATTTCAATGCATGACAATGTCTCAGTAGCTAATTCACTCATAGACATGTATGGAAAGAGTGGTTATATGAACATTGCATTGAGATTTTCTTGTGGGACACATACAGACATTGTAACATGGAACACATTGATGTCATCTTACACTCACAATGAAAATTTTGCTGAGGCCATAGTCCTACTTCACAAAATGATTGCAGAAGAGGTGAAACCCAACTCAGCAACATTTGTAACGGTGTTTTCTGCTTGCTCTCATCTTGCATCTCTTAAAGAAGGAGAGGAGGTTCTCAGTCACATTAAGGAAAGAGGGATAGAGATCAATTTATCTGTTGTGACTGCATTGGTTGATATGTTTGCAAAATGTGGGCAGCTTGAGAAATCAAGAAAATTGTTCAACTCAATGAACAAGAGGGATGTGGAAGGTAACATGCAGAATCTGCTATAGAAATTTTCCAGAACATGGAAACTTCAAATGTTAACCCTTAATAAACTCACATTCGTTTCTCTTCTTTCAGCCTTTAATCATTCAGGGCTCGTTGAAGAAGGAATGTATCTGTTTGGTAGAATGCATGAATTTTCAGTAAACCCCAATTCGAAGCACTATGCTTGTATGGTGGATATTCTTGGAAGGGCTGGTAAACTGCAAGAAGCTAAAGTTTTGGTTCTGTCAATGCCCATTACTCCTGATGGTGGTGTGTGGGGATTTCTGTTAGGTGCCTGTAAGATTCACAATAATATTGAAATGGGTGCAAGGGTTGCTAAGCATGCTATAGAATCTGATCCAGAAAATGACGGCTACTATGTAATGCTTTCCAATCTCTATAGTTCCATTGGAAGGTGGGATGTGAGAAAAATGATGGAGGAGAAAGTTGTGGGAAAGATTTGCATGGAGTGTGGTCTAACTTGGGTAATCATTTTCAGTTTTTCACCCATGGACTTGATAAGTTTACTAGGGGATAACCAGGATCCACCTCAATGATCTCTTGGGCACTTACAGAAGCTGAAGATGTTGAACCTCCTTTGTCCCACCAGCAAAAATGAGGCTATAACTACTAGTCAACTAACTGTACGGAAGGTACATTTTTGTTTATTGTTCTGTATGTAATGTTGGAGATATTGCAGATATTGATCCTTATAGAACGATTCTCATTCTTTATCAGCAGAACCACATTAAGGCATACTGAAATTGATCTCCGATAAAAGCTAGCAACACTTTTTTCATCTTCTTTGGTATCTGATTTTTATGCTTTCCAAAGTACATCTACGACACTTTTGACATGTTAGGAAACTGCCATTACTACGATCAAACTCTATAGTACACGGTAAATTTGTCTCTTGAACTGCAATGCTGGTATAGTGAGATTCATGTGTATGTACACATGCATATTTGCCCCCAAACAGCCAGTAACTTTGAATTTTCCACAGGGCAGTAACTAACTGATTAGGTTTTCTCTGAACTCTATCTAAAGCGTATTTTCTTGTTCCTGACTTACTGGTGATGGCAAAGTAGAAAGAACTGTATCATCGAAAGTAGAAAAAAGTAGAGTAGATTGTCTGCATTGCTGCATTTCGACAACATGTGGGGTTATTTCACCGACAGTACGTGTCTGGACATTGATACGGAAAAATGAGTTCAGGTATCATGTTGATAGCATTGTAAGTTCGGGTAACATTCTAAAAGTCTCTTTGAGTGTTTAGACACCGTTGGTGAAAGAAACCCCAACATGTTTTGTGTGACCTTTGTGTGCTTTTTATTTCTCAATTCTATCAAACTTTGCTGCAACCCCTGACAAACTTTATTACATTTTTCTGTTTGTTAAACATCTTATTCCGGATAGCTGTCTCGACTACCGTCTTCATCCTTCAGTTTATTTTTCATGCTAAATGGTAATCCCACATCGGAAACTCTGCGAAAGCGACATACTTTGTAATTTACTAGGTCTTGGGAGTTTATCATGCTGAGCTCTTGCGCGGGAGCTTGTGACCCAAATGTGTTGGGGGCATTAAGGTGTAGGGAGATCTTTGGGGATGTTGCTATCTGGTAACTCCCAACTTGTTGGCTTATTAGAGCAGCAGAGGAGCAGAGGCCACTTAGTGATTTTGCCTATTTTTCTTTTCCTTCTTCTAATAAGAACAGACTTATGACTAAGCAGGGCTGCAGGTAGAAGTGTCACAACAAGACTCCGACTTGTATTCGGCGATTTGAGTATAGAAGCTAAAAGAAAAACAAATCATGCATCTCATCTGCATATTTAAATAAGTCTCTTGAGAATACAAGCGGTAGACCTTGCCTTTTTCAATTTTTTTTTATTAATAACTCACACATCCTACTTATATATGTCATTGAGGTTTGAATCCGTGACTTTAAAGTTGTTAATTAAACACCTTAACTATTTAAGTCACAGCTCACTGACATGAAGACCTAACTTAAAATCCAGAAGTTAACAACCCTGGCTAGAAGAGCCTTCTGGTACAGGGACAAAGCTGAGGTTAGGTAACTTAACTATCACAAAGTGAAAGTGATGGAGTTTTAATAATCCAAGTTTGGTTAACAAACTAATTATCATTAAAAGATGACTAACCTAGCTTTAGTCAAAACAAGCAGTCTAGGGGAGAAGATGTGCGTCATTAGATGAAGACACACTCACCCGCAACCTTACCTGGCGAGTTTAGCTGATTAACTCTGACCATGTTTCTGGTCTTGATATTTGCTTATAGGTCTTCGTCTTGTGCAATGTGTTATTTCTTAATACTACTAATTTTGTCTCCAACTCAATATTATATCTGCAGATCAAGCTAATAACGGATCTGACATCCAAAAAATAGACTAATAAGAAGTTGAGTCAGGAGGCTTGATTTGAAGTTTTCCCTGTTCTTACTAGGCGTTCTTCCGATTGTATATTTGTTACGCTGTTGTACAATTACTTTGACCAGGGTACTTCAAAAATTGTATTTCTAATAAGCTTATGGGATTGGATACTGAAATCGTTGTTTTTTAAGAAAATAATGAGATAGTGGTTGAGTTGTGGCATGTTGATTAGCTAGCTAGTCTAACTGATACCGTAGAGATAATAGAGTTCAAATCTCACTAACATTTAAGGATGGAGCACCAACAAGTATCATTGAGGCATTCAAGGTTATGTTTGAGACTGCTTTGATACGTGCAAATTATTTTTGTTACGAATTTTCTCCGCGTTATGTATTAACGATTCTCCGATCTCTATGAACTCGTGACTGTTCTCTGCTAGTCCAAAATCACTGTTCTCTATTCAATCAAAAGCCACAGAACATCACAATAACCGTTGTTTTATTGATTTAAATAGGTCATTGATAACATTATTCAACGTTTATTTTAGTTAAACACTACAAAAACGTTTTTGGTGAATGTAGAGCATCTTTGACACAGCACACCTTGAAATCTTGGCCTGCCATTGATAAAGAAAGTGGGTTGGTACAGCAATATGAATCTGTGACGATATGACCGGCCAAAAACTCAAGACTAGAATTGAAGAACAAATACAATGGTGACCATATGAGACCGTTGCTTCATTCATTCCAAATGAGATTTTGTGCCTATTATCTCTAACGGCCAATCGAAACTAACGAGCTTGATCATATAATTTTGAAGTTTCCTCGTGATATCATTCTCAATGCCGTGCAAAAACTTATACATGCAATTTGACAAAATAAATGACGAAAATTGGGTAGCTAATAGAAGAGGCTAGGCAGTGGTCAAGTCAATGGTTAGGTCGAAGCTTCTGTTTGGCAAACAGATTCAAAGAAAACATGCTGAACAAAAATGTTATTCTTTTTTGTTTACACATTAATGAACAGAAATATATTTTTAGATGACATCACGGGCCTATGAATATATAATATAGATCTTGAGAGTTGAGAGTTGAGACCATTTCTGGGTTTTAGACAAATTTTAATAGGTTATGAACCACATTGATTTTTGATTATTGAGATTCCATCGTTAGCCGTCAAAATGTATCACCTAATGACCCACTCAGAACAACCCATGCACTTGAACATTCTAAATTATATCAAAGTGGATTATATTCGATTTTGTCAAGAATTTTTAATTTTACATATGAGATACCTACAATAATCACAATGGAGAATTATGAGCATACCTTCTTATTCACCTTAACTAATTATTTTTCATGAGCATACCACTTGGGAGTTGTTTGATCCCTCTTGAAAGGTTGTTTTTCATGAAATAGAGTTTGAGCTAGAGATCTCATATCATGAGGAAAACATCATATGCTCTTGTCATACTTACAAGTTACAACTTAGCATGCTTGAATGCATTAGACCATACCATATCGAGTCATCAAAATCATAAATCCACTTTTTGTTTTTTCTCCTTTAAATTTTTTAAGAAAACTAAGAAAATTAAATAATATCCCGCCTTTACCAACCCATACATAAGAAAACCTTGTTTGTCGCCATGTAATTGGTAAGCTCCGCCATTTCCATTCTCAAACCTCAAACTCACTCCCCCTTTGTTTTCTTCTTCCTCCCACATTCTCTCAAAAATGCCGATGTGCTTCAGCTTGATCGCCTCGCGCGACTCCTGCTTCCGCTCCTCCTTCTCCTCCGCCGGCCTCAAGTCCACCACCACCGACCTCGGCGAGGGCACCATCATCCACAGCTGGGTCCCCAAACACCCCTCCCCATCCAAACCTACCCTCCTCCTCATCCACGGTATCGGCGCCAACGCAATGTGGCAGTGGCACGAGTTCATCACCCCTCTCACTTCCCGCTTCAACCTCTACGTCCCCGACCTCATCTTCTTCGGGGACTCATACTCGTCCCGGAGCGAACGCTCCGAGTCGTTCCAGGCCCGGTGCGTCATGGGCCTCATGGAGGCCCATGACGTCAAGGGGAAAATGCACGTAGCCGGGATCAGCTACGGCGGGTTCGTGGCCTACAGCATGGCTGCGCAGTACGGGGAGAGGATTGAGAGGTTGGTGTTGTGCTGCGCCGGAATCTGCGCCGAGGAGAAGGATATGGAGAAGGGGATGTTTCAGGTGAAGAGTGTGGAGGAGGCGGTGAGTATATTGCTGCCGCAGAGGGCGGCGCAGGTGAGGCAGTTGATGAAGATCTCGTTTTACAAGCCGGCGACCAATGTGCCCTCTTGTTTTCTCAACGATTTTATTGAGGTAATATTCATAACTCCTTCCTTCGAATTGATGGGTTTGTTGAGGCAGACAATTTGTTAAACATCTTCACAAATCCGAATCTGTTCTAATATGTTGGCTGATTATAGGAATAACTAAACACTGGAAGGCTGGAAGCCACAATTGTGTGTTTGGAATTAGAATAATAGTACTAGGAAGGCTAGAAAGGTTGTTAGGCTTATCATAAGAAGTACTATGCGTGAAGCACGCTTACAGAAAGAACACCATGGCGAAGACTTGAGGGTGGTTTGTGGATGCTGACTCCAGATAGGAAAAGATGCTACTTTCTTGTTTTACTTATTAAACAAGCATTAAGAGTTGTTAATGGGGCTCAAAGCGTTTAACTTTTTGGTCCAATTTCTAGGATGAACAGCATAGCAGATACAATTCTAGATTGATCCTTCCACAGAAGTCACTTTCATCTTTTTGGCAATATGTGCTTGGTGCTCTATGACCATCTCCATTAGCATCTTTACTCTTTAGTAGTTTCCATCTGAATTGGACCATGTTTTGTCTCACATCATACTGTATAATATTTCCGACACAGATCTTCCCCCGGTTGTCATGGAAATCTTGAGCTAAGGGTAGCAGAACTACAATAATTTTCAATTATTTTTGTTTGTTATTTTTTCGAAGCTCTTGGGATGTAGGTCAATAGCTATTTTTAGTCATGAACTGCACTTCTCTTCATGTTTAAACATACGAATTTTATGTTGATGCTCAATATTTCACTCTCCGAAAATTTGATGAAAGTTGCTCTATGTTAGTCTCATCGTTGAGTTTGGTTTCTGTGGCAGGTAATGTGCACAGATCACCTTAAAGAGAGGAGGGAACTTATTGAAGCATTACATAAGGACAGAAAAATGTCTGATCTTCCAAAGATAACTCATGTAATTCTCTAATCTATCTTGTCACAACTCACAACAGCATTTTTCTAAGAGAACCTTATCCGCCTCAGTAGTTCTTAACTTCTCAATCCATCAAGGGTTCATTATGTTTATGTTCCTTCAAAGGTTCATTAGGTTGTGCCATCAGAGTACTTACAAGGCAAAGTTTCTTGTTATATATGCAGCCTACACTAATAATCTGGGGGGAGCATGACCTGGTATTCCCAATGGAATTGGCACATCGATTGAAAAGGTAATTCAGAAAGGTTTAGTTAGTTCAATAACATGACTAATCTGTTAATCTATTTTCAATTCATAGACTTGTCGATCTTACTGCTCCTTCCCTGACCATCTTGTGCAGGCAAATAGGCGAGACTGCAGAACTAGTGACCATAAAGAATGCAGGACATGCTATAAATGTAGAGAAACCAAAAGAGATGCAGAAGTACATGAAGTCGTTCCTCCTTGATCCGCTTCCTCAGCCTAAACAAGAAAAACATAGTAATGGCCACAAGGTGGATTAAATTGTGGAAAAAGGTGAGAAAATTGAGACGAGTTGTTGATTTCCGATCATTTAAACCTTAATAGTACTATGTCTGAGTAATGTGGTTATGCATTTTGCATTATATACATGCATGGCCAAGTTGATTGGTTTTGTATCAGTAGTCATTTTGTATATTTATAAGACGAATAGGTATGTACAAGGCAGAAGATTTGAGCTCTGATTCGATCATCACCACTGAACAGTTGCAACTGATGAGAATGCAAAACCAATATTGCTCTTTGCAACTAAAGAATGAATCGAGGATTCCAAAAATTTGGGTATAAGCAAACTCAATGAATTTAAACCACCAAACTTGATGCAATTTTCAAGTGGAGAATGGCACATCCTATTTGTGCACAAGATTCTGGTGCTTTTGCTCACACCTTTATTCCTCCTCTTTCCATTTGACAATTTGATTGTTGATTCCCTTGCTTTTCTTTCTCAAACAAATTCACTACTTTGAAGTAGTCCTTCAAAGTCATATTACAATACAGTTTACAAAGATCAAAACAAGCAGAGGAATAATCCAATTTCCCAACAAAAGCCATCTCTCTGTACGTCAAGTTGCTAAAATGATAAGGTCAGCCAACGCCAAGAGCCCAAATAATGTTTTCCCTACAAAGTTGAATAGACTGATAGTTTAGCGTATTACTTGAAGCTCTCCATGCAATAGAACAATGCCCTTACCAAAGAAAATCTCCCAATAAATATGGCATATTACAACTTCTCAAGGCCGGTTTCGTTTAGATATATCTTAATGTAACGATGGTTTGTTTTGAATATCATATAAGACTAGTTCAATGCAGCGGTAGACTAATTTCTTATAATCGTAAAACACGTAACTCAAGTGAGAGCGAGAGATAATCTCCTAATTAATACGTAGTTTATACTGTATATATAACAAGTAATGAAAATTGGTCACTACTTTTTTACAGACTAAACATGAAGATTCATAATTACATGAAAGAGCTAAGGCACTAAGGTAGTGTGTTCTTCTTGCATTGAGGCTCGAGTAACGTCCTCTTTGATAAGGCAACAGAAGTTGGTTTTATTCGCCAAAAACGAAAATCGTTTGTAAATCTAAGACACGTACATAAATAGTTCTTCAGGTTCTGGATTGCACTAAAATAAAGTTAAGGCATCAGGTTCGCATAGAACAATATAGCTCTTTTGCTTTACTATTTCTTTTGTTTTTAAATTAACAAAAAATGGAGATCGAGGAAGAAGAATGAAGAACTTACAAGCTGAAGAAGCTGGTAAACCAGAGCCAGATTCCGAATTCCAGATGTCACCTAGTTCTTGAACACCACTGTAATTATTAGAAGAACAATCCGAAGTGGTGTTGTAGTAGCCATTTTCACAAACACAAAGAAACGAGTTATCAGAAGTAGCATAACCACAAACGCCACCACTCATCTCACAACTCTTGCACTTAGTCTCCACAATGCCACCATCCAAACCGCCTCCGTGGTTATACTTCAGCGCCACCCCGTACTCCCACTTGTTCGGGTCGGTCGGGTAGTCCCCGAGCGACACGACGGAGGTGTATCCCTTACACTTGAGCCCCCGGAGGTCTAGCTCGCCCTTGGCGTCTAGGTTTCCGGGGGAGTAGACACAGCAAGTGTTGGTCGGAGGGAAGAGAGGGAGGTCGAGTCCGGTGATGGACGGACACGTGTAGATGGCGGCGCAGAGGTGGGAGTAGGAGGGGTCGCAGATTGGGATGGAGGAGTCTTTGAGGATGAGAGAGGAGGTGGGAGGTTGGCAGGAGAGGAGGATGAAAGTTGATGGGCCGAGCTGGAACGGGCTGGCCCAGTCTAGGCCCAGGTTAGAGGGGGAGGGTTGCATGGAGATGCAGGTGGACATGGAGGATGGTGTTAGGGTTAGGGTGTTGGTGGAGTAGGAGATGGAGGTGATGGGGTACGACCCTGTGTGGGTGGTCAGAAGGAGCTGCTTGGTGGTGGTTGTGCAGGTTGTGTATGGTTGGAAGGTTGGGGAGCCGCAACCGGGGCCGGAGCCGAAAGGGTAGCTGAGGTGGAGGGAGCCGCAGGTGGATTGGCATGAAGGGTTTTGGGTAGTGGTGGTGAGGAGGAGGTTGAAGATGATGAGTGAAAGAGCTAATGCTGCTAGTTGTGGTTCCATTGGCTTTTTCTCTCTTCTGTTTTTGGTGTTATGATGGAATTTTATGTGCTTATCTTATGTGGGTTTTGGGGTAACAAGTGTATAACATGCATCATCCAATAACGTTTAAATTGCAAGAGGAATCTCCTCTTAACAACTTTTTTTAATAGAAAAAAAAAAGGTACAAATATGAAAAAGAGAAAAATGGAAAATTCATGTAATTTGAGAAAGAGAACAAAAAAAAAATCCGACCTACCGGATTCGAACCAGTGACCTAAGGATGTCTGACAGTTACCCACTACAGTCCTCCGCTCTACCAACTGAGCTAAGGTCGGATGCCTGTCATAACTCTGCACAATTTATTATTTTTACTAGTTTTGTCTATAATTTCCATCATTCTATCAAAATTTCCTTAAGATGCTGCACCAATGTCAGTAGCTTCAATTGCCTTCTTCCTCCATTCCAATGCATTCTGCCTCAACTCTTTCCCCTTCCATCATGTCCTTAACAACCCCTTCAATATCAAATCTCTTCACATCATGCTTGACCTCCAATCCAATGCCCCAACTTCCACAAGCAAACCCACAATTGGTTTGTTGATCAGCAAAGAAAGGCTAGCATATCACAGGCACACCTTCACTTACAGTTTCCAACATAGAATTCCAACCACAATGAGTCAGAAAAACCCCAACAGATTTATGCCCCAACACTTGTTCTTGTGGTGCCCAGCTTGCTATATATCCCCTGTCCTTGACCTCCTTAAGAAATTCATCTGGTAGCATTATAGAGTCGCTCTTTACCACATCAGGTCTCACTACCCACAAAAATGGGTGCTTGCTATTTGCTAAGCCCCATGCAAATTCTTTTAAATGTTGGTCTGTCATCACAGTAACACTGCCATAGTTCACATACACAACTGAGTTTGGTTCCCACCTATCACGCCATTCAAGTAATTTCGAGTCTTCTTTCCATAAGCTTGGGTTGAGTGACTTGATTGGGGTTTCAGTTGGTATATGTCTGCATAGCAAAGGAAGTGGACCTATTGTGTAAATGTTGGGGAAAGTCAATGAGATTGCTTCTAACACTTCATGTTCGAATTTTTCGAAGGTGTTGAAGATGATTGCAGAAGATTTCAAGCAATTTAGTGCTTCTGATCCCATGAAATCGAACATTATTTTGTTAGGATGGTAAGGAATGTCTTTGAGCCTGGCATTTTTCATGCCCGGGATCCAATCAATTGTTGTATCAAGTAGTGGATTGTCACTCTTAAATTCTTCATCTGAAAAAAAAAAAAAAAACAGGAAATTTCATCAGGCTAATTAGTTAGCTTAAGTACTTTCTGAAGAATTTCAACTACATGATGACAGGAAATATTGCTTCATACACAAGTATTCATTAAGCAACAGTCACTATGCACCCGAGTACTTATTTTACTGCTTTAGTTATGTGAATTGTGGATCCATCTATCAAGATGAGGAAGGTAAAATCGTGATTTTAACTCTTGTTAAACCTCTAAAGTTTAAACAGAAGATTAATTCATAGGCGTATTTGACACATCATACTGCATCTGCAACATTCTAGTCAAAACCCTCCCAAAACCCATAACCCCATCTGAGATTACGCAGCTAACCGGGGGCATTTCAGACAACTTGTTAAGCTTGAGCAGTAGCTCTTTGAATGGAGCAAGACAGTTTTTTCTGGTGGAATCACTCAGTGCTGGAACGTCTCATCTTTGTCACTTGGTGGCAGTCCATCTGGTATGGTTTCGAACTGAAAATCCGGCAGGTGGCTAAGGGATGATGTGTGCCCTCTGGACCTGACTAAGCGCCTGTGGTTAAACTCAGTGTTAAGGTTATGTGGAAGCCTCTTGAGTTTAGAAGCTTGGCTAGTTGCATCATAGGGCTAATATGGCCTTGTGATGGATATGGAACACAAACAACATGAGGTTGAGTATTGGTTTCAGTTTCAACCGTGTTTGGGAAGTAACAAGGCTAGAAGTAAAAGAAGCAATAAGCTGATGGAATCGAGTGTTTATCTCATCATACATATACTACAATTCTTGTGAGAGCTTAATGGATTCTATATGGTATAGCTTTGGTTCAATGATTGGAATGAGCAACTTTGAAAAAGGAAAACTTCACATAGTGCTTGAATGTTTGATCATTCTTGTTCTGATTTAGTGATCTTATCATTTTCCTCCTGATAGCTTAGTGATCTTGTCTCTATATTGTTTCTATTTTATTTATTTTGTATAAGAGATAAACCTGCAACCAACTTTAGGCCGATGGCAATCAATCCGGATCCTCTCCTCGTGAGAGGCTTCTCATATTTCCTCATAAATCAATCTCAGCCTTTTATTTTTCAACCAATGGCTGAGATCTTTTTAGTTAATATTAAACCCTATCTACCCGACTAACCTCCCTCTCTTCTCCTCAAAATATCATATCGTGTTAAAAAAACAAACAGAAAACCAACATCGCTCTCTCTCTCTCTGTGCCGTCGTCGCTCTCTCTCTCTCTCTCTCTTCCGTCGTCGCATCACTCTGCCTCCCTCCGCCGGCGACGTTCTCTTCTGCGGTTGCGCCGACCACCATATCCAGCGTCCTGCACGTCCTCCGGCCCACCATATCCGGCGTCCTCCAGGTCCTCCGGTTACGCCGGCACGTCCTCTCTCTCCGCCGTCCTCCCCGTCTACCGGAAAACCGCGACCCAGGTGGCTTGTTTTTCTTCCATTTGAATTATGGTTTCTGTGATTTCTGCTACTGGGTTTGCTGCAAATACCTCATTTTGGGTTTTTAAGAATTGAGATGGGTAAGGTCTGAGTGAGTATTTCGTTAATATACAAGTGTTTCCCATTGTAATAACATATGGCAGCAGCATCAGACATTCAGATTGGATTTGTGGTTATATAAAGCTTAGAATGTTCTAAACCTTATAGCTGCCTGATGATATCAGTTATACAAAGTGTTTCTATTGCTTGTGTGTGGACTCAACTCGAAACTTTTAATTGTCTTATCTTTATGTTCATTTGAGCTTGGGTGCATTTGCAATTTCATTTGTGTTCTTATTCAAATACATGCTTGAATGCTATATATTTTCTTATCATTGGGTACTGTATGAGGAATTGTATCAGCTCCGTGCATGCAATGCGGAGCATTGTAATAACTTTTATGGCTCGGAGCCATATCGTTCAACTATGTTATTATGTACTTAATGGTCACTGATTATGATTACCCCTGTTTTGGTATTGGTACTTGTTTAGTTCTTTAACAATTAGGTATTGGATTGATTATGACTATAGAAACAACTGCAAGATTGCTCCTCCAGATTCACGGGTAAGAATCAACTGCAAGAATTATTTATTGGTTTCGTGGCTGATTTTTTTGACAATTATACTATTATGATCATGGAAAAACTGATTCTATTCAACAATGAAGTAAAACTCAATTAGCACAGTAATCTTGAATTTTAGTCTTTTGCTTGTGTCAAAATGTACCTTGAAAAATGATATCTTTTAGCTATCTATTCGATTATGGTGAGTGCAGGTCATAGGAGTTTAGCTCTCTGTTGTCTTAGTTATACATATGGAGGGTTATTTTTATGAAAGAGAGGTGGACGAGCTACAATACAGGCTTAGAGGCAAAGTTTGAAGTTTGCAGCAAAGAAAGAATTAAAGCTGTTATATGTTATATATGACAGTAACCACCCTTCTCATCTTGAAGCTGTTTCAAGCTGTATACAATGGGAAAGCTTTTCTTGATGTGAAATTTTATCTCCCTTATGTATTTCAAGTTGTATACAATGTTTCAAGCTTCTGTTGAAATCCAATGATTTGGTTATGTTTTTTGATCAAATATTATGTATCATTTCAAATTTTTAATGAAGAAACCTTTCACAGTATGAATTGATGGTTTGTGCTCCATTGTGTTGGTGTATTTGTAAACAAACAAGTTCTCAACAAAATATAGTTCATATAATGCAAGTTACAAACAAGGTATGCATTCTGTTTGTGCTGCATTTTGATTTAATAGCTTTGAATTTATGAATTTATGAATGAACTGGCAGAGACCAACAAACATTGCCATGTAATGCAAGTAATTTATAACTGAACAGAGATGGAGCAAAAACATAGAAAGCAGTTTCATTTCATCTCAAAATGACACTATCATCTCAAATTTACCATTTTTCCCATGCTGCACTAGATTGAACAAAATATTGTCATAGACTCATAGCTACTATACAAAATGTTGTCATAGGCTCATACCTACTATACAAAACTGCAAATTTGTCCCTGCTGCAATAGATTGAACAAAATGAACCTATCAGCTATACAAAAGAAGCCAATTTTCCCAACAGCAATACAAAATGATACTACAAATCTGGCCATATGTCCCAAAATCTGCTCCCAAAATTCCAAAATGTCCAAATTTGCCAGTATGTAGCTACACTAAAGGTCTTCATAATTTGATATTCCTAGGCCTTGCAATGCAAATGGAAATGCGATATTTGATTGAACATATGCTTGTGAGTTTGGCGCAAAGGATTCTTCAGAAAGCATCAAAGACATCTGGTTTGACATAGTAAAAATCATTCAGATGTAGTAATACCAATAATATAATCAGATAACAAAAAAAAAGGTGGATATATATATATATATATATATATATATATATATATAGCAAACACACACACATTATAAGGATGAGCATTGTCATATATCTACCATTACCAACTATCATAAGAGAGTGGATAGGTACCTGTAAGTACACGCACCTTATCTTCTCTACTGCAAACACACACTCACATTATTTGGATTTTTTGTCAAATCGTCTGTCTTATCTTCTTTCCGAAAACCTTCCTTACAACATACAAAAGTCTTTGAAGTGAGTACAACTTTTTTATCCTTGCCATAACCGTTTCTTCTAATGCTAAAGCCTTCACTGCAAGCATATGCGTTATAAAAGTTGAATGCAGCAATCTCAGACAAACTCCATATAATATAACTAAGACAGCAGAGAGCTAAACTCCTATGACCTGCACTCACCATAATCAAATAGATAGCTAAAAGATATAATTTTTCAATCTTTAGAGGTACATTTTGACACAAGCAAAAGACTAAAATTCAAGATTATTGTGCTAAATGAGTTTTACTTCATTGTTGAATAGTATCAGTTTTTCCATGATCATAATAGTATAATTGTCAAAAAAATCAGCCACGAAACCAATAAATAATTCTTGCAGTTGATTCTTACCCGTGAATCTGGAGGAGCAATCATGCAGTTGTTTCTATAGTCATAATCAATCCAATACCTAATTGTTAAAGAACTAAACAAGTACCAATACAAAAACAGGGGTAATCATAATCTGTGACCATTAAGTACATAATAACATAGTTGAACGATATGGCTCCGAGCCATAAAAGTTATTACAATGCTCAGCATTGCATGCACGGAGCTGATACAATTCCTCATACAGTACCCAATGATAAGAAAATATATAGCATTCAAGCATGTATTTGAATAAGAACACAAATGAAATTGCAAATGCACCCAAGCTCAAATGAACATAAAGATAAGACAATTAAAAGTTTCGAGTTGAGTCCACACACAAGCAATAGAAACACTTTGTATAACTGATATCATCAGGCAGCTATAAGGTTTAGAACATTCTAAGCTTTATATAACCACAAATCCAATCTGAATGTCTGATGCTGCTGCCATATGTTATTACAATGGGAAACACTTGTATATTAACGAAATACTCACTCAGACCTTACCCATCTCAATTCTTAAAAACCCAAAATGAGGTATTTGCAGCAAACCCAGTAGCAGAAATCACAGAAACCATAATTCAAATGGAAGAAAAACAAGCCACCTGGGTCGCGGTTTTCCGGTAGACGGGGAGGACGGCGGAGAGAGAGGACGTGCCGGCGTAACCGGAGGACCTGGAGGATGCGGGATATGGTGGGCCGGAGGAGGTGGAAGACATGGAGAACGCCAGATACGGTGGGTCGGCGCAACCGCAGAAGAGAACGTCGCCGGCGGAGGGAGGCAGAGTGATGCGACGACGGAAGAGAGAGAGAGAGAGAGAGCGAGCGACGACGGCAGAGAGAGAGCGATGTTGGTTTTCTGTTTGTTTTTTTAACACGATATGATATTTTGAGGAGAAGAGAGAGAGGTTAGTTGGGTAGACAGGGTTTAATATTAACTAAAAAGATCTTAGTCATTGGTTGAAAAATAAAAGGCTGAGATTGATTTATAAGGAAATATGAGGAGCCTCTCATGAGGAGAGGATCCGGATTCAATGGCAATGAGCAAGGTGGAATGATATGCATCGTCCTTATGGATTATGACTTACGAGTCTTTGATGAAATCAAAGGAAACTGAGGAAGAAAAGAAGACGTAGCAAACTTCTTGAGCATGTACCAAAAGGCAAAAGACGGTACGAATTCTACCAGAGAGAGAAGGAAGACAGAATCACAGAGAAATAAACACATATAGCTCATATCTACCAAATTTGGTACCAAGATGAGAGCCATTCTATGCATTTTTAACCCAAATATTACAGAAAAAAATAGAACATTTGGCTCTAGACTAGAGTAAGGATAAATTTGCAGTTAGATAGGAAAATAGAAGAAAATGATAAAAGAAAATATATTGGTTTTATTCATCAGCCAAGCGATGTGCTTGAATTGCATGAGACACAATATAAGACAATAAATCAAACATCGAGAGAAAATCAATTACTTAACACACGCGATACTGGTTTCATAAAGCGACCAAACTTGTGCTTAGTAGTTCATCACATCATATCTGAGAGCCTGTTCTTGATCAGTTTATCAAAATTATTATATGATGATCCTCCTATACTAGTAGCTTCCACTGCTTTGTTCTTCAATTGCTTTGCCTTCTCCCTCAGCTTCATCCCTTTCTCACCTTCCAGCTCCTTAACCAGCTCTTCAATCTCGTCGTGCTTGACATCATTGTTCACCTCCATTCTAATTTCCCAACTAGTACATGCAAAATGGCAATTTGTTTGCTGTTCGGCAAAGAAAGGCCAACAAATTACAGGCACACCTTCAGCAATACTTTCAATAGTGGAATTTCTGTTTGAGCCCAGTTGGTATTTCAGTCCAAGACTAAATAATAAGTCCAGGATAGCTTTTTATTTTATTTTAAAAAGCCCATTAGAGAGCGCGAGCTTTGGGAGCGCGCGAGGTGGTTTTCTATAAGGATTGTAGCGCTTCGCGGGGTAAGATAACTCTTGTTATTTGAGTTCGCATAGGAGACTATAGGTTTTTTGGATTACGCAGGATTAGCGCTTATGACTTAGGCGAAGTCTATCTAATTGGACACGTGTCATCCAGGTGTTTAGTGCGCGAGCGAGACGTGTCCTTGTGTTACTCTAATTGCTGAGTCCGAATTGGATTGTGGTTACGTTTCTACTAACTAGCTGCGAACCCCTATAAAAGGAAGGTTCGAGGATCATTTCCACACACAATCAAATCATACAACTACAACAAAACTCTTCGAGCTTCTCAAAACCCTAACGCTAAGCGCATCTCGCCTTAGTTTACAGAGCCCGTTCGGTCTCGCCCCTGGTTACTTTTCCATTTAGTTGCTCTGCTCGTTATCCATAGTGAGTATCGATTGCAAGCGAATAGGTGAGCTATTCGTAATCCCTCGTTCGCGAGGTGGCACCGGAGTCCTTTCATTGATTAGAAGTCAAGCACACACGCAGTTCACATTCCGCACCCGCGCGGTGGCACGCCCGCAACTCTCGTTTACTTTTGGTACTGCTAAGTTACCTCTCTGCTCTTGCCGAGGATCGTGACCAAAACATTGGCACGCCCAGTGGGACCGGGAGTACAACATCCTATTCACCATTGGCAAACCAGGCGAATCACCGTACATGAAACCTCAGATTTCTTGTCTTAAGCATAAGCATGGTACAAGCCCCATAACAGCGCGACTTGCCGACCTCTCATCAAAGAACAGGTTCTTGCACAATTTGGGAACCTGAACTTCAGCGAAACCACAATGGTAGGTCCACAACCAAACTAGGACTCATGGTCTACTTTTTCTGCGGAGCAAATCCGCCAAATGTTCGAGGAGATAAAAGGCCGGATCGAGGGTTTGACAACCCAGACCTCAGATACCGAACAAGCCGTTCTTCGGCTGGAGAAGAAAGCCGACACCACTCAACAGAGTGTTACAGACCTCACTGAATAGGTCACAAAGGACAGACTTCTTTGGGTTGCTAACTAGGAAAACCTCGCCGTACTCGGTGAGGATTTCAATATGTTTGCAGCCGACGTCAGGGAAAACAAAGCCCTAGTTGAAGGGTCCCTCCAACGAATCCAAAAGGATTTGGACCAAACTATGGACACCTTGAAGCTTACCCGCGCAACTGTGAACGAACAAACTCGTCGCTTGGACGAACACGATACCAAGCTACTTGATCAGCAGAATGTGTCTTTCTTCGGGAGTAAGAATAACCTGGAAAAGCTCGATGACTTCAAAGAAAAGCATGACAGGTTGAGCTTGAGAGTCCTACAGGTGGAAGACTGGATGAGGTCTCAATCACCAAAGAATCCTTCCCTCGACCTTACTGGCACAGGCGCAACCGAGGGTACATCAAGGTATATCCCGCCTAATGAGCGCCCTAGGGCTAATCCAAAAGTCGGGACTCAGAAAACCCCTCAATTTGGGTTAGGAGCTGGTACCTCAAAGGCACCACCACCTTTACCTCTTCCACGTAGCCCTGGTGCCGCACTGAAGGGCACTAGTAGCTCTCCATACTATGGGGCCGAGACACCAGATGACCCAGTCATAGCCCATTCCAGACCAACCCCTAAGAGTGTTGGGCAAGCTCTTAGCTTCTCTGTATGGCCAAACCATGAGGAGGGGGCAAAGTCTACACCGGTGACGGGAGCCAACTGGCGCCAGCTCATCTCCAGCATAGTTAAGGAGCAAACCGGAAAAGGTGATGCTACCTTGCAGTATCGCGACCCCTACCCTGATAGCGTGCAACAATACCCTTTCCCTCAAGGGTTTAAGAACATCGTTTTTATGACTTTCTCTGGGGAGACAAAGGAAGACGCAACAACACATATGGCCCGTTTCAAGGTCCAATGCGGTCAATATGGGAATAACGACATCCTCAAGCTTAAGCTCTTTGGGACTTCTCTGTCCGGGGCTGCCTTCAGTTGGTACTCCAGATTGAAGCCTGGTTCAATCGCAGACTGGCCTACTATGGAAAGGCTTTTCCGGGAGACATACGGCACCATCGAGTCAGAGGTCGGACTCGACTACCTCACGCAGATGAGCCAGCAATGAATGGAGTCTGGAGTTTCGTTCCTCTAGCGCTTTAAAATTCAGCAGGCCAAGTGTGATTACTTGCTACCTGAGCAAGAGGCCATTAAGTTGGCAATCCACGGCCTTGAGCACCGCCAGCGGCTAAAGCACCATGGGGAGCGCTTCACTTCCATGGGCGACCTCATCAATAAGGTCGGCAGCTATGAGCTAATTCTCAACGAAATGGATGAGAAGGCAAACACCTCCAAAGGGACTTACATGCCAGGGAAAAACAGAACAGTGGGGGCACTAAGTCTACAGTCCCCTACCTATGACCCCTATTATCAAAGGCCCGAGGAAACTCATATGGGTCAAGACCAGGAGGAAGTCGAAGTGGTTGAACTGACTGGCAAGCCACTATCTCACAATCTGAAGAATTTAAAGATGACACGCGAGCCAATCCCCATCCAATCCTTTGCATGGACCAAACCAGAGTACAAGTCATACACTTATGACGCGAAGAACGCCCATTTGGTCTTTAACGACTTGATCGAGGCCAAGTACGTGCGCTTGGACCACAAGATCCCACCGAAGGAGGAGCTGAAGGGCAAGAAATACTGTGCCTTCCACAATGTCTACAATCACGATACTAAAGATTGTGTCAAACTCCGAGACCAGCTACTGTTTTGGCCACGATCCTCAACGCGCGGAGCAGAGGTAACTAGCGAACAAAGAGAGGGGAGAGTTGCGGGTGTGCCACCTCGCGGACGAGGAAAGAGTTATAGGTGTGCGAGATCTTGACTTCTGATCAGGCGAATGGGGTTTCAGGTTCCACCTCAGACGAGGATTTACGAGCACAAGCGATCGATACTCATGGCGGCGCGAGCAGAGCAACTAATAGGGAGTTCAGAGAGAAGTCGGGGGGGGGGGGGGGTAGAGTCCGGAGGGCTCTGAAGAAGAAACCTAGGCGGCGGTGCTTAGAGTTAGGGTTTCGAGTAGCTCGAAGGGAACTGGGTATGGTTTTGTGTTTGTTTTGAGAGTTGTCTTGTTAGGGTTCGAGCCCCCTTATATAGTAGTTCGACTTGTGGCGTAAGAAAAGTAATTAGAATTCAAGTCGGACTCTGAAACTCTATAGCACAAGGGTACTGTTCTGTCCATGCGAACCAACCATCTTGTGACACATGTCCAGTTCGCACACTTCATTCCGCATAGGGCATTGCTTCCGCGCTGCCAACTGTAAACTCCTATGCGAACTGGAATTAGGAGTATCCTCATCTCACGGGCTGTTACAGGATGCTATCTCGCGTGCTCCTGTAGCTCGCGTCCATTTCGCGGGCTATTGCAGCTCGCGAGCCTTAAAAGAGCTTTTTATATTAAAAGGTCCACATGGATTGGCCCGAAACATATCAAAGACTTGTAATAGTCTTCGACGTTTGTCGTGGTGCGCGCGGACTCCGCATTTTGCTGCCTCGCGAAGTCTCCTACGCGAGCCAGTTCGCCAGCTCGCCTCGCCTACGCGGAGTGTCAATCTCGCCTCGCCTATGCGGACTGGCAAATAGTAATTCCGCGCGAATCCATTTCGCGCGCGAGCTAATGTAGTTCGCGTGAAGTCTATTTCGCATGCGAGATCATTAAGTGTGCGAGCCCTGTATTTCGCGCCAAGCGCGCGAGCTCTCTATTCCGCGCGAGCTATGTGATCTATTCCGCGCGTGAGCTATGTGTTCCGTACAAAGTCTTTGCAATTCAACTCGCATGGTCTCACTGGCAGCCATCACTTGTAAACTTAGAGAAAACTTGGGCTCGCCGGTATGACATGGACCAAGAAATAATTAATATTTACATAGACTTTTACTGCCCAGTAAAATATTAATTTAGGCGTAAACATTGCCCCCCAGCCTCGAAGTCATGAATGTCAAAAATGACTGAAGAGGTTTATGTTCATGTTGCTCCAAAGCCAATGGTATTGGCTCGGGTCATACATAAAATGAGTGTGAGTAGACAAGCCTGTGAATAGGCCTTGAAACTCAAGCACCCAGACTTGAACTTCAAATGCATTCGCCTGCTTAACTCAGAAGACATGGAACATTGCACATATCGCGAGCGAATGTAGCTCGCATGTATGTATCTTGAGCAGACGCATGTAACTTGAGTAGATTTCAAAAAATAGCCCATCGCGAGCTCTTGGCGATGGCGGACCAACATGGAAAGTCAATGACTATGTACTTCGCTGCCCCCCAGTGCGAACCAGTGAGTAACAAACAAAGGAGTCGGCGAATGGCCGCATAAAGATGGTGAACCCATTTTGAAAATTTGGAGGCCACAGAGATTGACCTAAATAATGACTAAGACACTTGAAGAAGGTCCAAAGTCTGAAATAAATGGAACACATCTACCCAATGTGCCCCCCATTTTTGATGTCTGTTTGCCGATGCTTGAGAAGAAATGGAGGACATCAAAACTTTAGCATGCCCCCCAGGGACAGAGTTGTGGTACCGATGCCCCCCAGTGAGGAAAGCAAACTACGAGGTCATGAAAACAACAATGAAAATGACCATTGCAAATCCGCGCGTATCCTGACCTGTCTGCATTCGAACTGCCATATCTCTCTCCAGGAATGGCGAAATGACGAACCGTAAAATCCTCTGGAAAGTAGACATCCAGGGATTTCTGTTGATATAAGGTGCGCCGGCTAATGCTTCCTGGATAATTCTAGTTGAGTCCGCGAAGTGGACTGTCTGGTAGTGGCTGGTGCAACTTGCAGAATTGCAAACTAGTTGTATTGCCTCTCTGACTTGACTTCGCTGGCAGTAACTCGAAGGCATGTGGAATGCCTGTTGTTGTCAAGCCTCAGGGATAGGCTCCTATGTAAAGTTCAAGCCTGTCAGAGGCAAGAACGTTGTCTTGCATTTTAGCAAGACCAATGATCTCTTTTTGGGTTTTCTGCTATTTGATTTTTTTTGGTATTTTCTTTTTCAATGCGAAAAAGGAAAAGAATTGAAAGAAGCGGAAGTAAAAACTGAAGGAAAGCTAGGAACAAAGAAAATAGGGTATAATAGCTTGATTAGGTACCCTTCGTTAGGCCACAGGGGAGGCCACCAATGCTTCTCTCCAAATCTCGACGTCATCATGGTTCCAACATGAGACTGTCGCTGTGGAAAATTTCCAAGTGTTGAGCAGAGTTTCGCATCAACAAATTGAAAATTTAAGCAAGGTAGTTCGTAGGGTACGTCTCGCTGCCCCCCACGCATCCTTGTCTTTTGGCAGAGCAAGATCTTCAACTGCATTCTCGTGGATCGTATGATATTGAGACCTGCCTTGTTGCCAACTATCAGGTCATAATGCATGGTCTTATCAGGAAAAGCCATGCATTGGTCAAGGAAGAGAACCACTTGCTGGTCTCTTTTCACCATATCAAGAGTGTCACTGGGATTGAACTCTTGTGGAGTATGACTATGCGACAGACGTACCAACATATAGTCTTCGTCGTATTCATCATAAGTTGGCTCTGTGTCACATGCAGAACCAACAAAGGTCTGTGACTCGACCTTCTCTGCAACTATAGGCATATATGGGACATGTACGTACTTTGCCCATAAACCAAAGTCCCCTTTAGGCCTCTGAACTTGCATGTAGAGACTCCAAGTATGTTGCAATGTGAAACCACAGATTGGCCTAGGGATACCGCCACGTCATATATAGTTAAGCTTAATATGACCATGGTTTGGCGAAGCGGACTGAGTCATCTCACTGGTGAACATAAGATTGGCGAGACGAATCATTAGGAGAAGCGGACTTCGCCAGCCTTGACGCCCCGCGTGTACAGGCTAAAAAGGAAACTCAAGAGGCTCTGGTCCAGCTTCATTTCGCTTGTCATGACGTGATAAAGAAGGCAGGCGAGCTCCGCCTTGCCCCCCATACGGCTGACCTGTGTCCACATATACATCTCGCATAGGAAAGCTGGCTCCTGGGTCACCTTGCATACGAACTTGCGGTTCACCATCAGTGTTTGACCCGCTCTCTTTTTCTAAGGTGGACTGTTCTGTCCTACCTTCAAGCTTATCTTCCTGGGGAACAACGTCGGTTTTTGAGATAAGATCATTATCCAAAGTCTCGCCTGCCTTGACCTCAGATTCTTTGTCATTGACT
Organism: Fragaria iinumae; assembly: GCA_009720345.1. Lineage (NCBI taxonomy): Eukaryota > Viridiplantae > Streptophyta > Magnoliopsida > Rosales > Rosaceae > Fragaria > Fragaria iinumae. Next base: position 12,817,967 of record CM019117.1, on the reverse strand, counting down.
GACAAAGCAGTCTCTTCCTTGGACGTAAGTTCATCCCCTTGGTGAGGACGTGTGAGGACACGGGTTTGCCCCCCACGTGTTTGACCTGTGTCCACATATTCATCCCGCACAGGAAGATTGTTTGCTTGGTCAAACCTCCTATGGATTTGCAGTTTGCCATCAGAGTTCGAACCGACCTCTTCCTCTAAGGTGGACTTTTCTGTCCTCCCTTCCAGTTCATCTTTCTGAGGAACACCGTGAAATTTCGAGATGGGATTATTACCCGTAATCTCGCCGGCCTCAACCTCAAGCTCCTTGTCATTGATTGACAAAGAAGCTTCTTCCTTGGACGTCGGCTCGTCCAAAGGAGAATCTTCGCCAGTAGATTGGTTGCCAGGCAACTCAATCTTTTTGGCAAGGTGCTCGTCAACTATAGCATGGGTCATGTTCAAGACGTTCGTGGCTTGCCCCAACTCTTGTTGGGTTCTTTGGAGGGACCCTTCAAACATGTCCTTGTTTTCCATGAATTTGCCTTCTAGGTGGCCAGAGTCCTTACTGAGCACGGTGAGTTTTTCATGGTTGGCCTCCCAAAGGGTTATACTTGTTTTGACCTGTTCAACAAGGCCGTCAACCTTCCCAGCAAGGTCGGTGATGCTTTGTTGAGTGGCGGAGCTCTGGGTCATCAAACCCTAGATCTGCCCCGTGAGTTGTGCGAACATCTGGAAGACTTGCTCCATAGACGGAGCAGAGTCTGTATGAGCCTACCATGGTGGTCTCGCTTCCCTATGGTGAATCGCTTGTACTCCCTGTCCCACTGGGCGTGCCAATGTTTTGGCCACGATCCTCAGCGCGCGGAGCAGAGGTAACTAGCGAACAAAGAGAGGGGAGAGTTACGGGCGTGCCACCTCGCAGACGAGAAAAGAGTTGTAGGTGTGCGAGATCTTGACTTCTGATAAGGCGAATGGGGTTTCAGGTGCCACCTCAGACGAGGATTTACTAGCACAAGCGATCGATACTCACGGCGGCGCGAGCAGAGCAACTAATAGGGAGTTCAGAGAGAAGTCGGGGGGGGGGGGGTAGAGTCCGGAGGGCTCTGAAGAAGAAACCTAGGCGGCGGCGCTTAGGATTAGGGTTTCGAGTAGCTCGAAGGGAACTGGGTTTGGTTTTTTGTTTGTTTTGAGAGTTGTCTTGTTAGGGTTCGAGCCCCCTTATATAGTAGTTCGACTTGTGGCGTAAGAAAAGTAATTAGAATCCAAGTCGGACTCTGAAACCTTATAGCACAAGGGCATTGTTCTGTCCATGCGAACCAACCATCTTGTGACACATGTCCAGTTCGCACACTTCATTCCGCATAGGACATTGCTTCCGCGCTGCCAACTGTAAACTCCTATGCGAACTGGAATTAGGAGTATCCTCATCTCGTGGGCTGTTACAGGATGCTATCTCGCGTGCTCCTATAGCTCGCTTCCATTTCGCGGGCTATTGCAGCTCGCGAGCCTTAAAAGGGCTTTTTATATTAAAAGGTCCACATGGATTGGCCCGAAGCATATCAAAGACTTGTAACAGTCTTCGACGTTTGTCATGGTGCGCGCGGACTCCGCATGTTGCTACCTCGCGAAGTCTCCTACGCGAGCCAGTTCGCTAGCTCGCCTCGCCTACGCGGAGTGTCAATCTCGCCTCGCCTATGCGGACTGGCAAATAGTAATTCCGCACGAAGCCATTCCGCGTGCGAGCTAATGTAGTTCGCGTGAAGTCTATTTCGCATGCGAGATCATTAAGTGTGCGAGCCCTGTATTTCGCGCCAAGCGCGCGAGCTCTCTATTCCGTGCGAAGTCATTCCGCGCGAGCTATGTGATCTATTCGGCGCGCGAGCTATGTGTTTCATACGAAGTCTTTGCAATTCAACTCGCGTGGTCTCACTGGCAGCCATCACTTGTAAACTTAGAGAAAACTTGGGCTCGCCGGTATGACATGGACCAAGAAATAATTAATATTTACATAGACTTTTACTGCCCAGTAAAATATTAATTTAGGCGTAAACAGCTACAAACATGGCTGAACTCTGGCAAACTAAAACTTAAAACGCCAGGCAGCACAGCTTCGTTGGTGGACGTGGAACCTTTCCCACCTATAGTTGGCATGGTCGAAGTAAACTGGGCTGATTACCCAGAGGACGACGACCGACGTTGGGCACCTAAAAGGAGCCACGAAGAAGGTGATGGTAGAGCTCGCCAGCAACCTCGCCAATATACCTACAACGTCAACCTCACTCACGAGGTCTTAGACGATCTCATCAATGACGGGCTCGTCATGGTGGCTAGGTCTTTGCCATACATCGAGTACAAGGAGGGCCGCCAACATTGCAAGTTCCATGATAGCTGGGGGCACAGAACCCGTGAGTGTCAGCAGCTTAGGGATCAGGTCCAAGACTGGCTCGACTTCGGATACATTCGCTTTGACGATAAGGGCGACTTCATGATCGCAACAGCTGATATTGCATGGCCTCGGGTCGGCCAGAGCAAAATAACACTAGACCTATCTCCAAATCAGCAATTAAGGATGGGGTGTGGTACACGCAGCAAGGGGGGAAGACAGTCACCATTAGCAAGTCCAAGAAACAAAAACTGCAGAAAAGGTATGGTAGTATCATGCGTGCCTTACGAGCTGTTGATGAGGGTGCGGTACGCCCCTCGCAGCTCGCACAGACACCTGAGCAAATGTGGAGAGAGGTAGAGGGCTTACGCGCATAACTCCAGATGCCACACGTTACACCCCCAAGGGTGTGTGACCAGGTCGTAGACGAGCCTACCCCAAAGGCAAACGTCTTTTGCCGACTTACGGTTCCACCAAAGCAGGATCCATAACCTTCCAGGCGCAGGCCGTCAACGACCCCGAAGCCTGAGAGAAGAAATGACCTACCTCCTCCGCCCAGGCGTAAGTTGTTTTCGACCCCGGAACCAGAACCAAGGCGAGAGCCACCTCAGCCATCATGGCGCCGGGAACCTCAACACCTGGAACCCGAAGCCAAGAGGGAACCACCGTGACCACATCGGCCTCAGACACAATCAACCTCGGAGCTGGAGGCCAGGATGGAGCCTCAAGTCTCAGCCTTGCAACGGTTGAAAAGGAATGACAACGACAAAGCCCCCTTGGCTATAGACAAGCAGCCGACCGGGGACGTGCAATCCTCGACTAAACAAGTATGGCGTCTGCGATAGGCAGAGGACAACACACCAGTGGCAGAAACCGCGTCTTCTTGCCCTAACCTCACCCAGCAGATGGCCTAACGTTTCCGCGAGAATTCACTGGACAACAAGGCACACTCAGAGCCTCGTGTTAACCTAGATGAAGACCAAGAAGAGGAACATGGAGAATCATTCACCTGTAACATGGTGGAAGTCTCCGGATGGGCTGAGGAAGATGAGGTTGTCCATGACGAAGGCGAGTTCGCTGTGCTAGAAGGGGAGCACGGGGTCATTGAAACTCCGCTGATCCCAGTCCGTGAACCATTTTTTTTCCAAGTAGGGATGGTTTTCTTCATATTTGAGCGATACGCTCTCTCGCCAAACACAACATGTAGTGCGGTTGATATCCCTGCAAGCAGCGAAAGCGTCAGCAACACGGCCCCGCCTTGCAGTAGCGAAATGGGACCAGCACCGGAACAGACTGACGATGCCCTGCAAGTGGAAATCACGAGCACCATTAAACATAAGCAAAGTCTGACCTTTTCCACACCAACCTTAGACATGGCTACTCACATGACGCCTCTGTACATCACCACCGAGGTGGAAGGAATAATGGTCAACACGGGCGCAACTGTCAACGTCATTACTACCCGAACCATGGGAATGCTTGGCATCCAGCGCTCGATGATCCAGACCACCTCCTGGGGTGCCCTCCTCCATGCACCAAGAACTCATGATTTGGGATACTGAGAAGAACGAGGCTGTCATAATTAAAGCTGACCCGCGTCCTTTCTCTATTTCCGCCAACTTCAATGACGCCTGATATTACAACACAGACCTGGGCCCATTGGACGTCCAAGACAATGATCACAAAGGCTGCCCATATGGGGTCACGGCTTACAACTTAACGCGATGGGGGCTAACCTAGGCGAGGGACGACTTACAAGATCCTCACACCATCGCGGATTCCCCACAACCCTCAGATGGATAGTGCCTTCTCCGATGAGGCACGCGAGGCCGGCGAGTCCTTGTACGAGAGACTTCTTTCGTACTAGGCGGAACGCAAGGCCTATGACAAGGTCCCGACTATGGAATACGTAGACGAGATTGTGGATTACACCGATACCAAGGAGGAAGTTATTCAGTTAGCACCGGCCGCCTTGGATGACACACCACCTCAAGTCCGCGACCCCATTTCACGAGTAGACGTATGGACTGCAGAGAAACCTTTACTCATTTCCATTAGTGTTAAGCTGGCGAAGGAAGAAAAGGAAGACCTTCTTGCCCTACTACGTGAATATAGGGACTGCTTAGCTGAAAAGTACGAAGATATGCCCGGCTTGTCCCCGGAATTGGTCTGTCACAGGCGGCCCACCTATCCAGACCAACGTCCAGTGAGGCAAGACGACCGATTCATGCAGACTAAGACCCAGATCATAGTCAAGGAAGAGATTGAAAACATGCACCGATCATGTATCATTCGCGTGACAAAATATAACGAGCGGCTATCCAATGTTGTCCCCGTTCGCAAGAAAAACGGCAAAATGCACGTCTGCGTTGATTACTGTGACCTCAACAACGCAACGCCTAAGGATATATACCCCATGCCAGTGGCCGACCTCCTCTTCGACGCGGCAGCAGGACATGAAGTACTCTCCTTTATGGATGGGACAGCCGGATACCACCAGATTCCTGTCGCTGAAGAGGACCGACACAAGACAGCCTTCCGCTACCCTGATTTCGCCGGCGCGTTCGAGTATGTTGTCATGCCTTTTGGACTCAAGAACGCGGAGGCAACATATCAGCGCGCTATGAACCTTATTTTTCATGACATCCTGGGGAAGCTATTGAAGTCTATATAGATGACGTGGTGGTCAAGACCAAGACACGGGCAAACCACGTTGAGGACCTCCGACAGGTTTTCAAACTGATGCGCCTACACAACCTGAAGATGAACCCCACCAAGTGTGTGTTTTTCGCAAAGCCGACGATTTTCTAGGTTTTCTAGTACATCAAAGAGGCATCGAAATCCCAAAAGACAAGGCGTAGGCGGTGATAGATGCTTCGCCCCCCACAACCAAGAAGAAGCTCCAACAGTTGCTCGGACGTATCAATTTCCTTCGCTGGTTCATTTCTAACGCAGTAGGAAAAGTCTAACCTTTCTCGCCCTTACTTAAGCTCCAGGGGGTAACCGAGTTCGTATGGGAGCCACTACACCAACAAGCTTTCGATTCTATTAAGGACTACCTTACAAACCCGCCAGTCCTGATTCCACCTCGCGAAGGTGCTCTGCTTAAACTCTACATCGCAGTTGCCAACCTATCCATTGGCGGACTCTTGGCACAAGATGACGAAAACGGGGTAGAGCACGCCATTTATTACCTAAGCAGGGTTTTAACTGATTGTGAGACATGATACTCCCTAATGGAAAAATTGTGTCTCGCCTTATTTTTTGCTGGTTGCAAGTTGCGCCACTACATGCTCGCCTTTACCACGGTGGTGATCACCCAGTCCGACCTGGTCAAGTACATGCTCTCCCGTCCTATCTTAAGGGGGTGCATAGGAAAGTGGATATTAGCCTTGTCCGAATTCTCTTTGCAATATGTTCCGCAAAAGACAGTAAAAGGACAGGCAATAGCAGACTTTCTTGCCCATCACTCGCCGTCAGAGCTCGCAGAGTTCCACGAGTTGGAATTCGCCGCTGTTACACTCACCCCGTGGACCCTTTACTTCGATGGGTCGCGAACTGACATCGCCGCAGGTGCAGGGATCGCCATCGAGAACCCCACAGGAGACCGTTTTTCGTACTCGTTCCAGCTGAACTTTAAGTGTACAAACAACCAGGCAGAATACGAGGCGCTCATCATAGGACTGGAAATTTTGTTGGACTTAGGTGTCCGCGAAGTTCATGTCCTCGGCGACTCTCTTTTGGTCGTCAATCAGTTGGCTGAAAAGTTCAAATGCTTAAGTTCGTCAATCGAGCCGTATCTACGCAAAGCGTTCGAAGTGTTGGATCAGTTCGACGATGTTTACATCGAACACATACCACGTGAGTTCAATTTCGCGGCTAACAAGCTAGCATAGATAGCATCCGGTCTCAGACTGCGAGATGGAGTGCGCGAACGACTTTTGAAGGTCGAACGATGCACCCTTCCTTCTTTTATTGCTAGGGGCAACATCAGGCCACCTCTCCTGAGGTCGTAGCCTTAGACCCTATTGGCGAGGATTGGCGCGTACCATTCATCGCCTACCTCACTAATCCTCACGATGCCACTCACTCACGGCAGACGCGGTTCCTCACCCTCAACTTCGTGCTGCGTAACGGCGAACTCCGCCGGTGCGGTGAGGATGGGAACGATTTCCGCTGCGTGTATGAGAATGAAGCCAAGTGCCTCATGCGCGAAGTACACTGTGGGGTTTGCGGCTCGTACCAAGCAGGGCCCAAAATGCATTGGTTAATTCGCCGCCATGGGTACTACTGGCCTACCATTCTTAAGGATTGTATTGCTTTTGCCAAAGGTTGTCAAGATTGTCAGGCTCACGGTTCAGTGCAACACATCCCCAACATTCCATTACAGCATATTATCAAACCATGGTCGGCTCGTGGATGGGCAATGGACTTCATCGGAGTCATCCACCCGCATTCCTCCGAGCAACATAAGTTCATTATAGTGGCCACTGATTTCTTTACTTAGTGGGTCGAGGCGGAGCCACTAAAGGTTGTCTTAGCAAATGCGGTCCGCAACTTTAGCTTTAGAAACATCATCTCCCGCTTTGGTATTCCGGAGTGCATTGTCACCGACCGGGGGGCAGCTTTTATGACAGATTCCGTGGTCAAATACCTCAACGACTACGGTGTCAACCTCCTACATTTTACGCCATATTATGCACAGTCCAATGGCCAGGCCGAAGCAAGCAATAAGGTTATCCTTGGTATCCTACGAAAGATGCTGGAACTGAACCCGCGTGTCTGGCATGAGGAACTCTACCACACTTTGTGGGCTTACCACACTTCGAAGCGCGAGCCGACAGATACCACCCCATACGCCCTTACGTATGGACATGATGTTGTCTTACCCATTGAGATAAACGTCGCCTCGCTTCGCGTACAGGAACAACACCAGCTACTCGGGGACGACTACGTCTAAGCTATGTGGCAGGAACTTGAGGATCTCGACGAACACCGCATCACTGCTTTCAACAACCTCGTCCTCGAGAAGCAGCGCATTGCGCGGTCCTATGATAAAGATACCAGAGGCCAAAGATATGCTGAAGGCCAAGCTGTGTGGGGCGCAGTGTTACCACTTGGAGAGAAAACCGAAGGCCGGGGCAAATGGTTCGCTCATTGGGAAAGGCCCTTTATCATTCATCGCATACTCCCTAAGGGGGCTTACCACTTGCGCGACCTCGATGGCACCCTTCACCGCAATCCAATTAATGGTCGATTCTTGAAACCCCATATTATCGGCGTTTGGGAGCGCGAGGACCCCCCACCCCTTTCGGACCCTGCGACCACAGTTAATAGTGCTACGCGCCATCGCGTTAGCGCTCCGCCCCCTAGCACTAGGGGGCAACCCGTGATAGAATAATAAAACTATTGAAGACTAGTGTAACATACCAGCCTAAGAAGGCCAGTGCTAGATTGGGGCCTATACCAGAGGCCCTAAAAATCCACATGTATTTAGTCTTGTTATTCATGCTTTATTCATTGTAAACGTGCAAAGTCTATCAAAAGACAAGTACAAAATTGGGGCCTATACCAGAGGCCCTAAAACAATAATACTTTTTTCTTTCTTTCATCATTTTGATACATGTTTCATAAACGGCTTTGCGGCCGAAGCAATGACAATAGTAAGACAATGCTGAAAATGAAATCTGACTATGCCTATGCTTAAAGCATAGATCTAGGGATTTTAGAAACTTAAAACCTACATATAGTGGGGAAGAAGAAGCCCCCGCCGCGGCATCCTTCAGTTGAAGCTGGTGTAGATCCTGCTTCTTCACATCGGCACCAGCCGGAGCACTGGCTTGGACCCAAAACGGAGCGCTGTGAAGCTAGAAGTCCACTAGACCAGGGTCTCTCATGCTACCAGTCAGGCTTCGAAGGTCCTTTAAGGACACTGGCCAAGGCCTGAAGCGCGAGTGGGCGCGGGACCTCAGAAACCTCACGTCTGAACAGAACAACAGGTGCAAGACAGAAGGTACCTAGACCATTTGTGCCTCCAAACGCAGGTTTGGCCTAAGAGTGGACTCTGAGACTCAATATAAACAAAGGCTAAGGACGCGAGGTGGCGGTTGTGCTTTAAGCAAGGATAAGAGGATGAATAGAGGGGAAGAAGGATCCATGACAAGGGGGCAAAGACTTATTTGATGTTCCAACCCCGGCCATCGGGTTCCCTTTTATAGGAAGAAGGGACTAACTTCCTTTAGAGACGTGTCTTACATGCAGAGATTTGCTCCGACATATGAGCCTTAGAAATAAGGACGGACGCGTAAATCCATGGTGACTTCCCGCGTTCCAAGCAAACAGTCACATGGAGGCCTCCTCCGAATCTTGGAAGAAGATTTTTCTTGACCGCATTAGCTATGTTGGAAACAAGGAAGATTTGACAAGCGCGCGAAAAATTAATTGGTAATAAATAGTATAATATTATTACTGATTGTAAATGTTCATACATGAGGGGGGGGGGGGGGAAACAAAAATGCAGAGATGGATTTAAATCATCCTACATGCCCTATACAAATCTAAGAGAAGGCCCTCTAAAGCCAACTCTTCGGCATCCGCTTGGGCCTGGGCTTCGTCCGCAGCAGCTGTGGCTGAGTCCAATGCCTCTTGGGTCTCCTCCGCGTCCTGTACACGGGCCTCCGTACCCTCAGCTTGCGCAAGGTTGTGGCGAGCTTGGGCGAGCTGGGCCTGCAACTCCGCGATCTGGGCCTCCAATGTCTCCACCTGCCGAGTATAGAAGGCAGACACGTTTTCTTGGGATGTCTCGGGGACCTTCATGTCTTCAAGAGAGGCCAGGAGTGCTACCATTTGATTGTCCAAGGCCTGGTGGACTCTCTCCTGAGCGGCTGATTGAGCCTCTGCATCTCGATGACATCGATTAGCTCCAGAGCATGGTCTAGAGTGGGAGTGCTGCAGGCGAAGTGGCGAACCAAGGCACCATGAGCCTCGCGGGCGTGCCGCACCAAATCAAAGACATCCATGTTGGGGCCTTGGCCCATCAGCCCATGAAGAAAGTCTCGGGTTAGGTGAACCAGCTCTAGATCAGCAGGTGGGGTCACCCAGGCTCAGAGGCGAGCAGTTTGGGTAGCCAAAGAAGAAGGTACTCCACCAGTTGGCCTCTCTGGAGCAGGAGTGACCGGTTCGATCTCTAGAACAGGTGGCGGGACTTCAGACACCGCTGGCACCTCTTACTCTTCGACTGCTTGGGTCGTCGGGTCCGGCCTCGGTGGTGAAGGCACCACTTCTAGCCGAAACTCTTCTGGCGGAATCACCAAGGAGGCAGTAAGGACGGGAGGCGGAGCCATTTGGTCAGGTTCCTCGTCCTGAATAGGACCAGGGGAGGACACCGAAATTGAGCCTGCATTATCCAGAGTGCCGGTTGGTGAAGGAGGACGCGTTTCAACTTCCTCAAGAATCACAGTTTGCTCTTCGACCATGGCCACAACAGGTTTGGGGATATGGGCCTTGACCGTCCTTGTTTCTCCTTCGACATTGTGTAGTCGGGGACGGATGTGGTGGCGGCGAACCTATCAAATGGAAGGTTAGTAAGTCATTTCTAGCTTAAGTAAGGCAGGTTCGAAGGTAGGGTGCTTACCAAACCATACGCTTCCTGGTAGCGCAAATCTTCTACCACTTCTTCTTCGTCCTCGGTAGGACGCTTGCGCGAGCTCTCCCCACCCGTCGGCTGAGTGATTGGTGGAACAATCTCCTCATCGGAGTCTGCCATGGGCTCCTCATGAGCAGGCGCTTTCCCTTTGTCTGCGGCAGACTCAAGTCTCCTGAAAGATCTCCGGTGAGGCGCAGTCTGTAAGAAGAGGAAACAGAGTAAAGGAAGGGCATTTCGCTTAAATTGGACAAAACATTATGGAAACTATAGAATTACCAACATACCTCTGGGGCGGGATCTCGTTCCCTGATAACGATACCGGTTGGCTGGCGAGCAACTAAGACGGCAGGAGATAATGCTGGTCTTACCCTTGTCAAGGACAGTGCGATCCGACTCGCCCAAGGTGTCATACAGAGGGGAGAAGTTAGCAGCGAAGGCATCATCGTTTGCATACTCCCAATGGTTATCGGAGAGGGAGCGCCACCAGGAGAGATAGGTTGGGTCGACACCTAGCGAAGGCTCAATTTCTAGCAGGGGTGGAGTGAGAGGAAAAATGTTAACTAGCAGGGTAACGCGGTGCGCCTCGCCAATCTTGCGCCAGGATGTATACTTGTTCACTGAAGGAAGGAGTGGATAGGGAACCTCTTGAACAAAGCCAAGCTGTTTGGCGAAGTGGTTGGGAGCATACAGCTCGAAGCCTTGATCCTCTTCAGCAAGATGAAGATCGCAGCATGAAACAGCCCTCATAAAGCTTGTCTTGATATTAGACTCGGAGTCAGGGCGAGGAAAGAAACCATCTGCTAAGACCTCAGGGTGGCACCGATGGACCATCATGTCTATAGTGGGGGGAGGCTCCAACTGATTGTAGAGGATGGAGAGGCTGGCAAAGAAGGACAGGGGAGTCCGATTAGCCGGATTCCTACACACTACGAACCTAAGAAGTTGGTCCTCCGGCAGGAAGTCGAGTGGTGAGCGCCTGAAGAGGGCGAAGTATAGCTGCAGCCATAGGTCTAGGATCCATAGCGGGCCAGCAGGCAGGTGGAAGGGCTTCAAAGAGAGTGTGTGGAGGGCCCGGTAGAGTGCACCCAATATGGGCTGCCCTAGCCCAACTTCAATGTCATTATAGAGCGCTACGGCTAGTTTCGTCCACTTGTCCGTAGGCTTATGGGCGCTACCACAAAAAATAAATTTATTAACCCAGTACTCAAGGAAGGCAATACCTCCTTCATGCCGCTTTGCATGCTGGATAAAATAGTTCCTCCAGACTGGGAACGAAGCCTTTAGGGCACAGCGTGCTCCTAAGTTTTAGGTATAGGTGAACTCGGTCGTCGCAAAGTCACTCAGAACATATGGCTTGGCGTGGATCGGCAGCCCCGTGATGGTAAGGACGTCCACCAGAGAAATGCTCATCTGCCCGAAGGGAAAGTTGAAGGTGTTGGTGGCGCTGTTCCATAAGCACGCCGCTGCAGCGATCGACGCCCTGTCGGTGGAGGTGGGTTGCGAGAAACTAAGGGCGATAGCCTCAGAGATGCCTGCCGCCTCCCAGATCGGTTGATCAGTCTCGAGTCGAGCCTTATACCATGTCCGCTCTTCGCTGGTGGTATTGGGTCACTCTCTCACTCAGATGTTTACATGGGAGCGAGCCTGCTGAGCCCATGTCATGAAGTCGTCAGGTTCACGACGGTGGGCGAGGATTGGGCGGCGCATAGAGTTGGTGTAGTAATTGAGATTGGCGACCGAGAGGGGCTGAGAAGGAGTCGGGCCGAGCAGGGCTTCCCCGGTTTCAAGGAAGTAGATGGGTGCTCCATGTGGAGGGTTCTCTACCAAGGGTCGGGCAAAATCGGTAGACCAGTCGATCGCCGCCGTGATACTAAGGTTGGGATCTCGGACGATTGGTTTTGGAGGCATTTTGCTAGGTTGAGTTTTTAGAAGGGACGGCGGCGAGGGTTTTGTTTTGCAGAAAGGAGAGAAATGGATAGATGGATGGAGGTGACGAAATGCAGGGATCCGCTTTGCGTGTTTTAAAGGGGATAGACCGTAACGTTCTTTCAATCAATCGTTATGATGAGGGGAGGCAACGATGCCGAAACGTCAGCACCTTTTAATTTTTGAATTACTGAAACGTACTCATTAAGGCCTCTTCGCTTAGCTGTTATGGATAAGCTAAAGCTCAAGGCCTAAGGGGCAATGTTTGAGCCTAATTGGTATTTTGGTCCAAGACTAAATAATAAGTCATGGATAGCATTTGGACCAATACCTATGGTCTTTTTTTTAAAAAAAAAAAAAAGCCCATTAGAGAACGCGAGCTTCGGGAGCGCGCGAGGTGGTTTTCTATAAGGACTGTAGCACTTCGCGGGGTAAGATAGCTCTTGTTATTTGAGTTCGCATAGGAGACTACAAGTTTTTTGGATAACGCAGGATTAGCGCTTGTGACTTAGGCGGAGTCTATCTAATTGGACACGTGTCATCCAAGTGTTTAGTGCGCGAGCGAGATGTGTCCTTGTGTTACTCTAATTACTGAGTCTGAATTGATTGTGGTTACGTTTCTACTAACTAGATGCGAACCCCTATAAAAGGAAGGTTATAGGATCATTTACACACATAATCAAATCATACAACTACAACAAAACTCTTCGAGCTTCTCGAAACCCTAACGCTAAACGCATCTCGCCTTAGTTTACAGAGCCCGTTCGGTCTCGCCCCTGGTTACTTTTCCATTTAGTTGCTCTGCTCGCTATCCACAGTGAGTACCGATTGCAAGCGAATAGGTGAGCTACTCGCAATCCCTCGTCCACGAGATGGCACAGGAGTCCTTTCATTTGATTAGAAGTCAAGCACACACGCAGTTCACATTCCGCGCCCGCTCGGTGGCACGCCCGCAACTCTCGTTTACTTTTGGTACTGCTAAGTTACCTCTCTACCCTTACTGAGGATCATGGCAAAAACAATTCCAACCACAATGTGTTAGAAACACCCCTACTGATGGATGTGCTAGAACTTTGTCCTGGGGACACCACTTGCAATGCAACCCCTATCTTTGATCTCCTCGACCACGAGTAAATCACTGGGTAACACTACTGAATCTCCTTGTACCACATCGTGCCTCAGTATCCATAAAAATGGGTGCTTGCTAGTTGCTATTTGCCAACCCCCAAGCAAATTCTTTCAAATGTTGGTCTGTCATTGATGTTATGCTCCCATAATTCACATACACAACTGGATTTGGTTTCTGTTCATGCATCAAGCCACTCGAGACATTTTGTGTCTTCTTTCCATAAGCTTGAGCTTAGTGACTAGATCAAATTGCTCTCATCAGGAACTTGCCTTCCAAGCAAAGTGAGTGGACCAACCGTGTAAAAATTGGGAAACTTGGCTGAGATTGATTCTAACACTTCTTGTTCCAATTCGTCGAATGTGTTGAAGATGATTGCTGAAGATGTCAAACAGTGTTGTGCTTTGGATCCCATGAAAACGAACATTATGTCATTGACATCAGTAACTCTGATGAAGCTAGGGACACAAGGCAATATAATATACTAGCTAGTTGTGCTTCTGTTCTTGCCGGCTTCTTTGTTAGCTAGATTAGTAAGAAAATCTTACCCCCCAAAAAGATATCTAGTCGGGAATTCTATCCTGCATATATAGTAAACATTTTCATGAATATACAGAAAGCATTTGCTAGCAGCTTGCAACGAACAGAAAACTCATCAACTAAAAAGATTGAAAGGTCAGAAAGGCTCAAGCACCTTGGAAAGGAACAATGCCTCGGTTGGTGAGTTCACTATAGTGCAGGTAAGCCATGAAGCCACAAGCTGAAGCAGTCCAAAACTGCACCTCTGGAATCCCTAATTCCTAAGCAGCATCCCTCCCAAATCCAATGACACCATCTGTTACTACACAAGTAACTTGTGGCCCTTCGCCTGACGAATTGAGCTCAACGAGCAGCTCTTTGAATGGACCTAGACATGTTTTCCTAGTGGAGTCACACAATGTCGGAACATCTTGAGTTGCATCTTTGTCCGAAGGCGGCAAACCGTCCGGTATGGTCTCGAACCGGAAATCCACCAGGCCCTCAACGGATAAGTCGGAGCCTTTGGACCGGACTAAGCGTCGGTGGTTGAACTCGAGACATGTTTACTAACCTGGAATGAAATTAAGAGTGGTGTAATTGATTCCGGAATGTGTGAATTCCGGCGTTTACTAATATGTCAAGTATTGGAATGGATATGGGTCCCATTTGCTTCTCAAGAATCGATTCCTGACGAAATCCGTTATTTGATACCCACGGGAGGAGTAAGTATCAGAATCAAGATAATGGAATCAACTTTTTCTCCCCAAAATATCCTCATATAATTATAATATTTCTAAATTACCCAACTCTAAATATATATATATATATATATTATATTTTTTTAAATTCATTTATTGTAGTGGTATTTTAGTAATCAAACTAGTTTTAATTTCGATTCCATATGGTAAGTAAACAACATCAATCGTAATTAATTCCATTCATGTTTTGATTGCTTATGATAAGTAAACAGTAAAATGGTATAAAATATTCTCATACCGATTCTTGTTGATACCGATTGTTGTTGATATCGATTCATGATAATTTCCATTCTAAGTTAGTAAACATGCCACAATCGGTGTTGACAAAGGTAATGTGGAATCCCCTCGAGTGTAGAAGCTTGGCGCATCATAGGTTTAACTACATGCAGCTGTTTGTTCGATCTGCTACATCTATTGAACCCATATTACTTGATCTTTACCAAACTTGGCAAGAATGTTAAAAGAGGAGAGGCTAGGGTTCAATTTTTTTCTTTCTTTTTTTCAAAGTGGTCTATTGTAAGGGTAAGGTTAGGTGTGTTAATGCATGTGATACATCAACTTTGTTCTCAAGTTGTAAAATGAGTCCTCAAAGTTGTAATATGAGTCGTTAAAGTTGTAAAAAAAAATTAGTTACAACATTAGTCATCATTTGTCCTTAAAGTGATAATCGAGTCCTCAAAGTTGTAATATGAGTCCTTAAATTTGTAACAATTTTTTTCTAATCACTTTGAGGACCCAATTACCGGCCACTTTAAGCACACATTTTACCACTTTAAGCACACGTGATTACTAATGTTGTAATTAGAAAATTTTACAAATTTAAGGACTTATATTACAACTACGATGACTAATATTACTAGTTTGAGGACTTAATTTACAAAGTTAATGCGTCACATCATTCACATGCATTAACACATCGTAGAATTTTCCCTATTGTAATTGACAACTTTGCTCTCATGGCATTTTATAGAAAATAATGTCAACTTAGGGAGCTTGGTTGTTATATGATATAGATTATGATTGAATGTGCATCATATCCTGAATCCTCTACTACCTTCGATACATACATAGTTACTTAATATGACGCGACAGAAAAATACTAAAATGGAAATGAAAAGAACGAATGCACATTATAATATAGCAATTGTTTGCTAATTATGCCGCCAATGGAGAGAGTCGTTAGGTTTTGTTTTGTCGGATATAATTAGCAAAAAATCAATTAAAAAGAAATCGTTTGGTTGGCCGAAACGTATCAAATAAACTGACAGCTAATCATGGGACTGCTAACTTTCCCTATAACTATCAATTTGTTCCTTTATTTGCCCACCAAAGTGCCCACCCTCTTACTATATTGACGCATGTCCATTTTATTATCAAGAATAAAGTAAAACAATTTAATGAGACATGTGTCAATAGACTAAAAGGGTAGACACTTTGGTGGGCAAATAAAAGTGGTCGGTAAATTTGTATCCATTTTATTTACATTGATTTTTTACAGAGATGATCTTTATTGATTAATTAAACTTTTAAACGGTTAAGACGATTGACTATATTGTCAACAGTACGCAAATAAGAGAAATAATACATGATGTTAACTCATCTATTACGGAGTATGTCATTATCAAATTAATGAAGGGGTAGAATGTATTTTCATACCATATATACCTAACTCATTATTTTTCATACCTTAGCCGTTCTTCTCTCTCTCTCAATCGTCCGATCCAAAGACCACGATCTCCTCCGATGGCTAGTGGTGCTGCTCTGAACGAGCAAGCCTCTCAGGCAGAGATCAAGTCCCCCACAGCCTCCTCCGACAGCCGGCCATGATCCTCTTTGGGAAATTTGACAACCTCATTGTAAAGCAATAATCATCAGGTTATTGCCAGGGTCCTTCCTCGCTAATTAAACTGACCAGTATATAACTCCTACATCAGATTCATTCACTATGTCAAATTTACTTTGACGTTATGAAACTTATGTTGTTGCTGTTATTGAGTTAATCACAACGTACAAATGGTATACATTGTCGTTTCCTACGTTACGTTTTCTATTTTGGGTCGACTAGTCTTCACTTTAGATTATTGCTGTTACGAATCTATTGCTAAAAATTTTCCCTCACGACTAACCCCAACATCGACTTCGAAAGATCATTGTAAAGACTCGCATGCAATTTCACCAAAATTAATGACTAGGAAATTGTAAATTAATAGAAAAGAAGTGTAAACGCTTAGCATTTATTTTGGTGTTTTCTAGTGCCGATCAGTTTCATGTAATGGATAGTCGAATGTCACAGGTGTTTCTTAAATCATTTCGCCGCAATTATCAGTTTGTCCATCAAAATTAAAAAATATGCTAGTCGGTGCCACGCAATTCACTTCTTGAGAAAGAGAAGAACACGACGATCACAATCCCTGTATTACACTACAAGAGAAAAACCCTTTTAATGACAAACTTCTTTTGGTTAGAGGCCTCCAATAAGATCAAGTCTTCCAAAATCTGCTAAAACAAAATCATTTTTTTAACATATATGAAATGTGAGCCATATCTATGATCACTCCAATAATATTTTCAAAGACCAAGATATGAGCTGAGATAAGTATTACATGCCTTCCAATACTTGTGCGACTCATTTGATTGAGCCTCCATTTAAAATCCATTCAAATCGAGTGCTTCACTTAAAATCATAAACCTTAGACAACACCTACTAAACTAGAACAGAAGTTAACAAAGAGAAAATGAACAAAGTGAATACTTACCTGCAAATTGGCTCTCTCTAGTTTGAGTGAGCAATGACGGTTGTACCAATGGTAGAGGATGAAGACATGATATATGGAACGTGTTGGTGGATGGTACACACGCCTTTTTTTTTCATTGGTGTTTCTCAGTGTTGCTTTAAACATCCTTAACATGATCATTTAAGAAGAAAACTTGTCATTTAACCAAAAAAGAAAAGAGAACAGAAGATGTCAATTATTAATAATATATATTTATATACATACACACTGACATTAGTATCACAGGGATTTAATTAAAAGCATATTGCATAGTCTAATAATTCTGATACAGAGCAGCAAAGAATTATAACAATGGTTTATGTGCTTGCCTCTTGATCGATATTAGCAACATAATTCTTCTTCTAATTTAATTAACACTTTATATATCCAAAATCACATAATACTCTTTTCTATTATGTTATATACATGTGTCTTACTGTTACCGTCATGTTTCAAGTTTGGTCCTATACCCCATAAACCATGAAGAAAATAAAAAGGAAAATAGAATAGACTACCTGGAAAGTTAGAGAATACATGGACACTTTTTGTGTATTTACTAAAGCAATTTTTGGATTGAAGTGAGCTCAGCAAAACCTGAAAATAAATCAAAACAAAAGCAAGAACAAACTGAAATTAAAACTCAGCTAGCTAACAAAACCAAGAACAAGAACAAATTGCAATTGTAGTAGAGAAAGATAAGGGGGCACACGCTCCTAGTTAATAGCTAGCTATAAAAAATGTAGTTGTCTTCTGGTCATTTCAGTTAAACAATGACATTATGCATTTGCTAGTTTTCTGGAGCTCCAATTCCATTCAAGTAAACCCGCGTTACTACAGATGCTCCTCGGCCATTAGACCATTTTAACATCAAATTTCAAGCTTTTAAGTATCTGGAAATACCAAGCATCACTCTTTGAATAAAATACCAGTCATGTCCAAGACCAACATAGTTATTGTCAAAATAGATAACATGAAAAGCTAATTAACACCCAACATGCATATGTCCAATGAACTAATTAAGATAGCAGATCCCAAAACCTATGACGATCCCAAAAGCATCCCTTCTTCAAGCAATCAAACCCAATACGGCAATACAAGTTTCCACAAATACATCAAAATAGTAAAAACCCAGAAAGAGAACAGAAAGAGAATCATCTAAAAATGAAGTCTTCACAGTTTTCCCTACCTGAAATCCTCTCAGTTCGAGCTTGCTCCCCACAACCAATCTCAACAACTAAAGACACACAAACAAACCAAGTGAGAAATTGCTTTCAAATTTGAGCAGCTGAGATGAAATTGGCATAAAATAAACAGAGCATTCGATTCAGATGGGTTTAAGTTAATACCAATTTGAAGCAGCATACAGTACAAACAATCGTTCTCTCTAAATTTCATGCAAGTTCAAAGGAAGATTTAAGAGAATAATTTACCGATTAGAGCGCACAAACTCGCCAACGAATCGCGAATCACAACAGTGTAACAAATTCTGAAAACCCAAACCAAATCAAAATTAAAAAGACCCAAACGAAATCCACCCAAATCGAATCAAATTCGCAAAATATCATATTACAATCGGAGATCAACACAATCGATGAGCATGAGAGAGGATAGGAGACAACTGATGATCACTGCAACATGAAAAATCAATAACAATGAAAAGAAAGATTGGTGGCATTCGAGATTGAGTGTTTGAGTCGTCAAAGAGCAGGCCACAACGGTTGAGGGAGACGTGATGAGTGCCTTTTTTTTTGTTTTTGAGTGACCGCGGGCTTTTCTTTTTTATCCGCCAAAACTTGTTTAATTGGCTTTTAACTTGCCTAGTTAATCCACGAGACAAAAACTTAGCGACAATGTTATTTCGTCTCTATCGAAGGTTTAAGAGACAAAATATAGGTTTGGCACAAATAGTTTTGTCTCTAAAAGGGTTTTCTCTTGTAGTGATATATATTAATAGTGTACGTAACTCGCCCCTTTAGAAAATGCAGTACCAAATTATTGACTAATATATCAGTGGTAAATGCTTTGATCGATACACAATCAATTTTGTTCATTGTGATGTGATTGAGAGTTCAATTTTGTCCTCGATATTTCTTAGTCCTATTGTTGTGCAAACCAATAAAGGGCACTTCAATTCATTCTTTGTAATCAGGTCTCTCACGTTCCTTTGAGAGTAGCAAGTTTAGAAACAAACTTGCAACCCTACAAATCAAGCCTTTCGGAACACTCAGTCTACTCAAAAAGCCTCTCTGAAGCACCACCAAAAGTCTTCATCGGAAACAAAACCCGCTACACTCACCAGCCTTCTCCGGAAGCAAAAAAGACCCGCCAAACCCATTATTGCGGTCCGCCGTAGCAAATATCCCGATCTTGATACTGAAGAAGTACCTTAAGAGCTTTCTTAGGTTTGAAGAAGAGCCTAGTGACAGGTCGGTTCTCACTTGTCCACATTTGTTTGGAGAAGAAGTCAGGAACACTCGCAAATACCCCAAGACAATACATTTGCACTGCCTCAAGGTGTTGGAGGACTAGATCAAATTAAGCATCATAAGTTCGACCATTGAGGAGAGTAGCAAGCTTATATATAGCTAGTGATATACATTCTTGTGGATGAAACCATAGCGCTACGTGCTGGACTACGCTGCTTGAATCCAGAGGCGTAGTTAGCTGGGGCGAGAGGGTTCAATTGAACCCTCTCACATTTTAAAAATGTTTAATTAGTCTTAATGAGTATTGATTATTAATGAAATGTATCATAAATTAACCATTCTCCTCTTAAATATTCTTCAATATTAATGAAATGAAATACAAATATATACTATTAAAATACTCAATCCCATAAATAGTAATCGTGTTAAAGGTTTCTTACCTTACTAATATGTATTTTAATGCTTTAAATTCCATTTACAATTTTCTTTTTTTACAAATAAAGAAGTTCTATTCATACCTTCATAATTGGTAGTTAGACCTCTAATTTTTGAACATTCTTTTCAATATTCCAAAAATCCAGAGTTTGTTCTAAAACTTGACCTTTTTAAGTATGATTTCTCGCTACGCACTGCTTGAATTTATATAGTTTTTTAAAAGATCTTAAAGGGAGATTCCAAAATCTTAATAGACTGCTTACTTCGTTTGCATGACATGCCCCCCTTGGAGAATACATTCATTAACAGAAACGTAATGAGATTTGTTGCCTTTTTGCAAAGGTAACTTGTCAATTATTTGTGGAGTCACACATCAACTATTATGCTTATGAATCGATCTCTCAAGTAAACGTGATTGATTATTCCACATTGTGGTCGATAGATATGTGAATGGTTCATATATATTCTTTGCTCTATGTATGCCGCTTGGATTGATCGAGTTGGTTGAGATATTCAAGATTTTATACATCAATAATTTTGTGTTGGGTCTAGTTCGTATTCAATAACTGAAAACAACTTCCACTAAACTTAACTCGATTACTGTTTTTGATCCAACCAGGTTCAAAATTTGTTTCAGTAATTTGAAGATGCGTGATAATATTGTAATTATGTCTGAAATTATGTTAGTGAATACATGTCATCTGTTTATAATGTCATGCATACTCGTAAGATAAACGAGTGAAGTTTATAGTGTGGATAAAGATTATCGATAGAGGATGGTTACATTAGACGTCTGTGACAGAATTCAGAACATCAGTGTATTTCTTGTTATCTTGCGTTATGTACTGTAGATAGTAGTTGGAAGAATAAGATAAATGTAAGTAATTAAGTATAAATGTAACCAGAAACCAAAGTTAAGCTAGAATTTTCTTTTCTTTTTCTTTTTTTTGGCAATAGAAATGTTGCTATAAATTAAGCTTATTTGCCTAGCTACTTTCGTACTTCAAAAATTAAGATGGGTTCAGCACAATTAGGAGCCAAAAAACTCCATGTAGTCTGTGTCCCTTTCCCAGCACAAGGCCATGTTAACCCCATGATGCAATTAGCCAAGCTTCTGTACTCCAGGGGATTCCACATAACCTTTGTCAACACCGAGTTCAACCACCGGCGTTTGATCCGATCCAGAGGTCCCGACTCCGTCAAGGGACTACCGGACTTCCAGTTCGCCACCATACCAGACGGGCTGCCACCTTCAGATAAAGATGCAACCCAAGATGTTCCACCTCTCTGTGACTCCACTAGGAAAACATGTCGAGGCCCTTTTAAGGAGCTGGTGACTAAGCTCAATTCCTCGTCTGAAGTGCCACAGATTACTTGTATAGTTTCTGATGGTATTACGGGATTTGGGAGGGAAGTTGCTAAGGAGCTAGGGATTCCGGAGGTTCAGTTTTGGACTGCTTCTGCTTGTGGCTTCATGGCATACTTGCAATACAGCGAACTTGTCAAACGAGGCATTGTTCCATTCAAAGGTACTTCATTTCTTTCTGAAAGCTGATTATTGCAGATAAAGGCAATATGGGATTATAAGAAGAAGAATTTTAAAAAATCTAAACTGAAATTAAAGAACAACTTCAAATGTAGGTATCACAAACAGGTACGTAAGAAAATCTCGCTACGTTGATCGATCTAAACTAATATAATGTAAGTTTTACGACTGAAAACCAGATTAAGTATGATAATTAGTAACTGTCATGACTAGATATTTGTTGTTCAGAATTACAGTTATATAAACAGTAAAACATAAATATCCTCTAATCACATTTGACATTTCCATGCATCTCGATCAGATGAAAGTTTCATGGAAGATGGTACAGTTGATAAGCCAGTTGATTGGATCCCAGGCATGAAGAATATGAGGCTCAAAGACATTCCTAGCTTCATCAGAGTCACTGATGTCAACGACGTAATGTTCGACTTCTTGGGATCAGAAGCACAAAACTGCTTGAAATCCTCTGCAATCATCTTCAACACGTTTGACGAATTGGAGCATGAAGTGTTGGAAGAAATCTCAGCCATGTTCCCAACATTTACACAATAGGTCCACTTGCTTTGCTTGGTAGGCATGTGCCTGAGAACAAATTGGTCAAGTCCCTCAGTTCAGGCTTATGGAAAGCAGACGCAAAATGCCTCAAATGGCTTGACAAACAGAAGCCCGATTCGGTTGTGTATGTGAACTATGGGAGCATAACTATGATGACAGACCAACATTTGAGAGAATTTGCATGGGGACTTGCAAATAGCAAGCACCATTTTCTGTGGATTGTTAGGCCTGATGTGGTAAAAGGGGATTCTGTTGTCTTGCCTGAAGAATTTTTCAAGGAGATCAAGGATAGGGGTTACATAGCAAGTTGGTGTCCACAAGAGCAAGTGCTAGCACATCCATCAGTTGGGGTCTTTTTAACACACTGTGGTTGGAATTCTACTATTGAAACTATATCAGAAGGTGTGCCTGTAATATGCTGGCCTTTCTTTGCTGAGCAGCAAACAAATTGCCGTTTCGCGTGTACTGAATGGGGAATTGGTATGGAGGTGAACAATGATGTTAAGCGCGATGAGATTGAAGAACTTGTCAAGGAAATGCTGGTGGGAGAGAAAGGCAGGAAGATGAGGCAAAAGGCAAAGGAATGGAAGCTACTGATATTGGAGGATCATCATACAATAATTTTGATAGATTGATTGAGCAGTGTCTGCAATAAGGTTCAACACTTCAACTTCAACTTCTTTTTAATATGTACGTGCCTTTTTATGGCTAAGGTTTATCTCTGTATCCAGTTCAGTATTTTCTTTTTTTGTTAATGTTTATCATTTGTTCCTATTAAGATTGTCTATCTAGTCTAGGTAACGCACTTCATAAATAAGTGACTGTTTTACCGTTTCAGAATATTTGGGTTATGTATACAATCAATATTTCTATTTATTTTTGTGTACAAGGGTAAGATCATAGGACATGTAAATGTCATCATAACAACAATACATGTACTGTTTTGATAATCTATATGTTGAACAACAAAAGAACATGATTAAGGTAAATAAATTGGCTTCTTCTGCTTTCTGCAATGTTCTCTACAATCAAACAAGAACAATCTACCCCGTCTTTGTAGCCCATTTAACATTACAATAAGAAGGAGCTTATTAATGCATATTTAGGACCTCTGAAATGACAAATGTAAGAGAAAATGCTAAAAGATCTGAAGAAATGCACTTTTCTAATTGGCAATGACAGTATTTTGAAGTAATAATTCCAAGTCTTTCAGTCTGCAGTTGTATATATGAACCATATGTCAGTATCTCAAACTTCACAAAATGAAAGTAAGTATATAGGCGAGAGAAGAAAATAAGTTCCAGTACCTTATGTTACTCAAGTCAGGATATATTGCTATTGCATCTTTAAAATCCTAGATCAAATTAAAAAAAAACAGATAGTTTAGCCATTTCACTATGAATCATCTGGCCGTCAATTCCTAGCTACTTCAGATCATCTAGATCGATGAAATCCTTATTATAAGAGTAAGAGGCTACCTGGTCAGCTGTTGAAGATGTATAGCTAATCACACATGACATCCCAGCTTTTGTTGCTGCCTACAGAACAAGTTTTAATTTCCATAAGAATTGAACCACGTCCACTGAATTAGATTCTTAGGCAATAACTATTTATGTGAAAACTTCAAACTGGTAAATTTTTTTTCAACATATGTATCAGTAAGCTCCTTTTACTTTTTAGTTGAGCCAAGTATTCATTCATTTTATCCAAGGATTTGTTACAATGTAAAATGCTACAATGCGATTTCCGGCTTTGTGCCTTTGCATAGTAAAACTATAATATTCCCAAATGTTACCAACAGGCTCGGACCAATTTCTTGAAGTTTCGACATGCAGTTAAACATGCAATATGTTTACAAATATTAAGCAGCTGATTACTATGATAAAACAATATGGTACCTGTAGCCCAATAACACTGTCCTCCACAACCAAACAATCGATTGCTGAGATACCGAGTCTCTGTGAGACACAGGCAGTTGGAGTTTTGGTATTAAGAAATTCGCAGTGACGTAGAAATTGTGGATATTCACATTCACAAATGTCAAGTTAGGATGTAGATTGTTTACCTTGGCAGCTGTAAGATATATTGAAGGGTCGGGCTTTTTTTCCTTCACATCATCACCTGCATAGATAAATTATATCCGACTCTCTTAAAATACCAGTTCAATTAATCAGCTGAACTGGGAAGCCTCAATATTACTGAAACAAAAGTCCCTGAACAGTGTTACCCTCCATGAACACTTGCAGCTAAACTAATCCATAAACAGAATGGTATTTGATTTAGGCTTCTAGGCAACAATGCAGATAATTATGATATAATGAAGTTTGAAAATCAATCATGTGTAATTGGCGTGATAGAGCATATGTTGATAAGTAGTGTAATAAGTCATAACATGCCTCTCACACAAGGTTTTAACCAATAAGTCCTAATAGATATCACATTCTGAAAGTAGTGAACATACCCGCAAGAAAGCAATCAAGACCTTGAAAGCGCTCCTAAAATAAGAAAGGTACAATGAATTGATATACACTTTGTAGAAACAAAGAGGTAGATACTACTTCTAACAGAAAAGCAGTGTTAGTGAAAAGGCTTACATTTCCTATCAGGCTTTCAAGACATAGTATAACTGAACTTTTAGTAGCTGCAGAGCAAACAGCGAGATTTTTCCCCTACAACAATGAGAGACAGAATCACTCCCAGAAGAACTAAAGAGGCCCTTCTATAGTCTTATGTGACAGAACAGATCTCAAAATGGCATGAGAAAAGGCAAAACAATGCCAACAACAGAACAAAGTGCTAAGAACACACACAACTGTTTAAGTTAGTCTCTAAAAACCAAACTACAAATCAAGGGAAAGCATATGAATTAAGTGAATTGAAAGTACCATAACCAGAAAATTGCAATTTCAATGGTAAATGTAATCTTACAGCTGCCTTAGCCTCATCCATTAATCTCAAAACTCCTGGTCTTGGTTCCACCTGTTACCAAAAAAATAATAACAACAATAATCAGAGCTACTTTATCAAATTGAACATACCCAATAACAATGTGAGAAGCAAACGAAAATGCAGAAGTGTCTCCTTACAGTTCCGGACTTGATAATTTCTTTATACCTCTCAGTTTTCCAATCCTACAACACCATACCAAAATCAACATACTACATAGAGAGTTCACAACTAAACTGACAAAGAAACAACCATATACTTCTGTTCATTTTTTCAGAATCAAAGTAGAACCTGAAGAGTGTCAATAATCTTGGCTCGGCCCTCATCGTCTTCCGGAGGCTTCTCGAAGATAGTGGACGATGGCCACCCGTTTTCCTTAAAGTACCTTAACAAATCAAAACACCTCAATAGACCAAAACCCAAAACATCAAACGTTTCGGTTTCTCATAAAGACAAAACAGAATGTTGAAAGAAACATAGGGAAACGGACCAACGCATTTTGGGCTTGCCGCCGCCGATTTGGTTCTGGAGCTGGTCGTAGAAGTCGGGGTCCCAAACGAGGGGATGAGAGGAGGAGCAGCGGACGTTGAAGTGAGCGAAGGCGTCGTTGTAAGCTTGGCGGTGCAAGTGCTCGGACTCGAGGATGACGCCGTCGCAGTCGAAAATCAAGGCTTGGAGAGAGGGGGAGGAAGAAGCAGAGACAGAGAGTGAGAGAGGTCGTCGTGTGGAGGTGGTGGAGAGATTTCTGGGGCTTCGGAAGTGGAGGCGGGTGGTGTGGGAGAGTAGAAAAGAGGAGGAAGGGGAAGAGAAAGTGGTCGTGGACGCCATGGCTTGGTTGGGTTGAGTTCTTGTGGATTTGGGCGGTTGTGGCAGTTCGAGCGGGTGAACCACGGACGATGACCGTTATGGACCCTCAGAATTAGTTTTTTTTTATTTTTTTATTTTAAGACCGCGGTGTCCGAGAGGTTTCTTAGAGTTAAAGACTAATCTGTTGGGGCCAGACAGTCAGCACGACAGTCCTCTTTTGGACACTTTTGACAGTGTCGTGATTTAAACTTAGGTAAAAATCACTAAACTATCTTGTAGTGATTCCAAAATTAGTTCTCTACTTCTATTTTTATGAGACCATAATATATATATATATATACATGTCGAATCATGAGCGGACGTCCGCACGGCTCTTAAAGTGCGGACGTCCCTCCGTTCTCCACCGTTCGGCGTCGACGACGGGGTGCCTCTACCCGAGCGGACACCAGAGGCGTCCCCGATCACTTTCTCTTCTCGGCGAGTACACCAAATTCCAGTTTGCAGCCGATTAATCTTGTCTGAAGTTTTGGGTGGAGGTTGCTGCCCATACCTTTAAATCGATCTCGTCGGGAAGAGAAAGTGATTGGGGACGTCTCTGGTGTCCGCTCGGGTGGAGGCGCGTCGTCGTCGGTGCCGGACGGTGGAGAACAGAGGGACGTCCGCACTTTAAGAACTGTGCGGACGTTTGCTTCTGAACGGCTCTATTTATATATATATATATATATATATATATATATATATATATGTTATAAAAATGAAAAAGAAAATAAGATGTGAAATCCACACACCATTTTTTCGTTTTTTTAGTTAACACATTGACAAAAGACAAAGTTTAAGTCACTAAAAGACAATTTAAGTTATCACAAAAGGAAAAAGGGTGTGTGGATTTCACAACCCAAGAAAATATAAATTAATTTTACACTTCTGATTTTCGTTAACTTAAAGAGAAACAAAACTATTGTTACTAAAAACAAAGCTTAACTGAGTAAGGATGGAGTGGCGGTTTTTGAAAAGTGTCATGGAGAGAATGGACTTTAATGGTTGATTTAGTGATGCAATGTGTTATGTATCACGGTCAGATATGCCTTCCTGGTCAGGGGTAAACCCAGAGGACTCGTCATTCCTACGAGAGGTCTAAGGCAAGATGACTCCCTATCTCTTACTGCTGGGGGCGGAAAGTTTATCAGCTTTGTTAAGCCCGAGTGCTAGAGCAGGAGTGTTACCGAAGACTGTCTACTATTTGCTAATGCGTCTTCGGAGTCTTGTAATGATATCATGAGGATTTTGGACGTTTATGCTCAGGCGTCTAGCCAGCGGGTCAACTATCAAAAGAGCGTGGTGGCTTTTAGTAAGAACGTAGGGGAGGAAATTGCAACAACATTGGGAGTTCTAGTGGTTGAGAGTCACGAAAATACCTACGACTCCTCACCTATGTGGGGCGCGAGAAGACGGCCACATTTCAATATCTAAAAGAACGCCTGGAGCAAAAGATTCAGAATTGGGAGGGAGGCCTACTGAGTGGCGCCGGGAAGGATATCCTTATTCGAGTTATGGCCCGATCACTTTCTAATTATGCTATGAGCTGCTTTTTACTTGCAAAAAATTTATGCGATGACCTGCAACAGATTTGTGTTCGATTTTGGTAGGGAGAAACTAAGGAAAAAAGGAAAATCCACTGAAAACCTTGGGAGGTACTATCTAAATGAAAGGAAGAAGGCGAAATGGGGTTCAGAGTTCTGCGGGCTTTTAATCTGGCAAAGTTAGCTAAGCAAGGTTGGAGGGTTATTCAAAATTCGTACTTGTTGATTGCACGCATTGTAAGGCAAGATACTAGCGTTCTTCCTCTTTATGGGATGCTTACCCCCCACTAGTCCCCTTCTTTTTCGTGTAGGAGCGTTTATGAATCCATGGAAGTTTTACGACAGGGGCTGAGATTAACCTGCAGTCTGATCACTGGATCTCTAGAGCTCATTCCTTATTCCTGCTTGTAGCCCCTATAGCCTCATCTGTGCAGTATGTGAATGAGATGTTAGTAGGAGGCCAATGGAACCTGAGCCTTATTCGACAAAACTTCAAACAAAGGACGTAGAGACTATTATAGCGATACCTTTCAGGGCCAGGGAGGTCCTTGACAAGAGAGTTTGGTTCTATAATGCAAAAGAAGCGTATACGATCAAAAGTGCTTGTCGTATGTTAGTATCTACGGATGACTGTCCCCAGCCTCTGTATGTGAATGTCCCGACGTTGTTATGGCAAAAATTATAGAATGCTTCATTACCAATCTCCGCCAAGGTATGTATGTGGAAAATGTTTCATAACATTTTACCAGTTAAAGCACGTCAGTTGGAAAACCATGTGGAGCTGAAGGATACTTCCTGTGTGTTGTGCCTAAAGGGGTGAAGAAGGAGTAGACTACCTTTGCTTCGTATTTAGTAGTCAAGACCATAAGAGAGCCCTTCTAATAAGGACCCTTATGAGGACTAGTTGAAGACTTTTCGGTTTATGATTTAGAAGACTCATTTTTCAATCACATTTTGACATCTCATCCGTTTAATTTTGAGGTCTATAAGAATAGATCACTTATACAAATTTTCAGCCAAATTAGTGATCGTTAATGAAACGAACTAGATCAAATTAATAGACGAGCCAAATCTGTCAAACATGAACCGTTCAAGTTCATAATTAGTAAATCACACTTATGAATGCCTTAACGATTTTCAATATGACTGAAAATTTACATAAATAATCTACTCATAAATACTTATAAACTGAACATTCAAGATATAGATATAAGATCAAAAAGTGGGATAAACCGAAAAGTTCTCAACTAGTCCTCCTTATAGAGGTTCTCATTAGAAAGACTCTCAGGCCTCATCATGGGTGGGGCTAACGCCGACCCTACCCTAAATTTTAGGGCTTAGGGTAGGGTCAAGTAGGACTTTGACTAGTTCAACAAAATTTAGGGCTGGGTAGGATCGGGCTGGGACTCAAATATACAAGCCCTTATCTACCCTTAAAGCCCATTTTGCTAAGGCTAATAGGGCCGGGTAGGGTCGGCCTTTTGAATAAGGCTGAATAAGGCCGAATGGGCCGAATATAACATTATTTTGTTTAACAAAATAAATTCATGAGTTTTAATTATTTTTTTCTCAAATACTACCTCAAGGGATATATGTGATACAAGACCTTATTTTTAGTCATATTTAACATACATATACATTATATTTAACTTAAGAAATCTAGAATTATTAATCTAACTAGTTATATTCATATATTTCATTAATTATCTCTCTAAATCACCAAAAATCAATAGTTATTTAACAAAGTAAAATACAAATTAAAGAAATAAAACTTACAAGATTAGTTGTATTGTATAAAAAATAAGAAATGATGAAGGATAAAGTGTAGAGACAAAGATAGCAAGAGAATCATCATCTTATTCATTGATAGGAGCCCTTTTATATAGGGAATTACAAAGTACCAATATAGTAATGATAAGGAATACATAGTCATATTCCAACTACATATCCTGATGACATAAGGCCAAGGTACAGATATGAAATATCCTAGAACACTCCCTCTTGTGCTGCGTGTCGGTATGCCTATGGTGCTGATATGTCGCCTCGTTAAAAACCTCGTCAAGGAACAAAAACCATGTGGGAGAAAAACTAAACCTTGATCGTAGGAGAAAAAGAGTACAACGCGAACATTTGATAGTGACATGTATGTATGTGCTACACTCCTCCTGAAGTTTGCATCTCCCCTTGATCTTTACATCAATCATAGGGTATTTCCTAATTTTTACTAATCACGGAAGTTTCAACAACTTAGCATATCAGTACTCTTTAACATGTCTTCAAATGTGGCATTGGGCAATGATTAACTAGATCATGCCGTATAATCCTTAAACATGATATTTTACACTTAGATCTTGAGGAGAAGACCGCTTGTGAACTCAAAACATAAGTTCGTGCAGGAAATCAGATTTCAGTTACTAAAACATAATTTCTGCGCAGCATGACTTTCAGTAACTAAAATAGCTGTAACTTCCTCTAGGAAATACGTATGAACGAACCATAAACGATTTTGGATACTAGACTCATTTAGCTTTCCAACCGTATATTACACTCATTCTGGTTCATGAGGAGCTGTTCACAAAATCCCGTCAAAGTTGACTGTTTTGGCAAAATCAGATTCTCGGACAGATCTGTCATACTTTACGAAATGGCCATAACTCACTCAATATAATAGGTATGATCAAATGGTTGGTGTCTTTGGAAAATAGACACATAGACCTTTACAATGGTACTAATTTCACCATTTTCCAGTGAGTAAGATTCCCTATAGGTCCCGTGGAATTTGACCTACGAAACTTGGCAGATTCTGATTTCGCTATTGTTGTGTCTTTCTTATATAGGGATAGAATAAGCCTCAACCTTTCATACCATTAAGTATTGAAAAAGGAGTTACTGCCATTACATTGGCGTTGCGTGGGCCATAGCTACACTTAGCTTTATAACTTTTCATAGCGAATGAGATGTCAATTCTTTCGTATTGTGTTGAGTACATTGATGCGTCTTATTGTACTTAGATGGGAACTCCATCTCTTAACACATATTTGTCATCTTGTTTTAGACAAAATAATGGATCTCTCTTTAGAGCAAAGACGTTGACTAATCATGAGAGTATATGTAGGCCTCACTAGTTATAGGGCGCCTAAGCTGATTGATGAAAAATCATCATCAATAATACAATCATCGAGTGCCTTTTCGAGACCGTGTCTTCCCAAGATCTTTTTCATTCTTAACTTCGGATGTTGATACATATTGTCATCTCTTGATCCATCAAGAGTCCATGTAAATCCGAAATGAACACGCAAAGGCATAATTCATCATATCCCTTCCAAATCAAGTAGAGTCCATATGCGTTTCAATACCTTTAGCAAAGGCGTACACCTGTGGTCTGGAGCAACTTGATTCGGATGAATGAAGTCCGTTTAAGATCTTCATGTATATCTCTGATCCCGTAGAGATGTTATTATGAACACATTCATAAGCTGCATGTTCAGTTATTCGGAAACTACCAAACTGACAAAGTAGTGGAGTTCAATGACATCCATTACGAGAGCATATCTCATCGCAGTCGATCTCAGTGCGTGTTAGTGAGAGACTTTGCGCCATAAGGTGAGTCTAAACTCTTGTTCTCACTACGATATCTAACAAATGCATAGTTGATAGGGTTTAGCTTACGGTGTCAGTATCACCTGCCCAAGGACCTTTCTCTTTGTTAATGTTGGATCACATCTTTCCATTAGGCCAATCAACTAAGTTGATATCCATCAACGAAGGGTGGTTCGATAGTAGACTAATTATCCCACGTCCTCATGTACAATAGTGTAATACTTGTAGAGATCTCTATATGGATTGGATTTGACATTGAGGTGTCCCCCAATGATAATCACAATTTAGACTTCATGAGACGGATTTGAGTATCACTGATCAATGGATTAGGTTGTGCCAAGCTCGCTTTCTTCTTAGTGCGAGAATGTATCGAACCTAGGGGCATCCCTCCTTTTAGGGAGCCACACGGCCTTGTGACACCAATTTTGCCACTATATGGCGTCACCATATCACCATCCATGGTGATGGCGTCAAGACCAACACCTTTTGGTCGCGCCATGTCCTCTTGTAGGACATCAATCCTTGCAGACATATTTGCAGCATGTGATCTCGTCGCTTTAACACTTCAAGTATTTGAGATCAAGATGATACTTAGTGGGGACAAACCACGATAATTCACATCGTTCCACTTGAACACTTGTGTTCTTATCTCCCCCTAACGGCGGGAATATGTTGTTTCATCAAAGTGACAATCCGCAATTTAGCGGTGAATGAGATCGCCTGACAAAGTTTCTACATAAGCGGATTATAGGTGGAGGTTTATATCCAACCTAAACTTTTTCATCTCACATGACCCATCATTGTGCACTGTGGCATTGCAATTTGGCATCTAGAAATAACATCTAGCCGAGCTCAAACATTGAAGATCCGTTTCAATCCTATTTGAGCTCAAGGATTGCAATTTCGTGTCAATCCTTGTACACAGTCATGAGCTGTAGTACAAAAATATTTAATGATGGTGGGTTGTAGATGAATAGAAAAGCTGCATGCAAATATTGCATAGCCCCAAGACGCAATAGAAAAATTGATGCGCATCAATAATGTTCGAGCGACAAGCTAAAGTTGCTTGGTTGTAGCCTCGGTGAGACCATACTGCGTGTGAACATGAGGTACATGACACTTTAACTTATATCCCGATAAACTTCTTTAAAGAATGGGTAGTGAGCCCGTAGAAGTATAAGCAGTAGATAATAGTGTAACACGTGACCAGTGTGTTAACACTTCAACCAACACCATGAAACATAAAAATGTGTCCGCAAGTTGGTTGTATCGATCTACATAATTTGATGTAAGAATGGAATGTGCACTTTTGTGTCATTTAGCGTATGAGGGTCTCACTCTTAATTTAGCTAAAGAATAGGCTTTAAAATGAGTAATGAGCATTGTAGGGGGCCAATAAGACATCGAGGAAAGACCAATGCACCTCAATTGCTTGAGGAATTGACCGGACGGCCTCCTGGAAGTTAGAGCCGTGTTCGGGTGACGTCAATGTCCCCCGGGTGCCGCCATTTACAACTATGGCGTCACCATCATGCTTCATGATGAGGCTAGATCTCGAATGTCTTCGTTTTGAGTGGAATAATGGATGTCCATGAGAATTTCTCAAAATTTGGACCATTATGTCTCTTCTAGGATGACCGATTTGGTCAAACCAAAGTCTATATGAGTCGGTGTCACAAATATCATATTTGGCGACAACATGAGATTCGATATCGAATCGTAGTGACATACAATCCACTAAATTGACTCATGAACTTCTCTAAGATGCGCTTCAGTTCGCATTCATGAGAAGGTATACACAAAAGAACTCTAGTTCATTCTCACAATGTGTTTTCAAATGAAAACTATTAGCGTGAATGTCTTTAAAGCTCAACATGGTTCTATTACCTCTTAATGCAGAGGACATCAGTGACGTTGATCACATCAAGATTCAAGTTAAACCGCATCCCTGAATAACCGGTCTAATTTAAGTATTGTAGTCACAGAAGATTTACAAAGGCACAAAATCCAAAGATAGTTGCCGGTTCCTTAGAATGTTGTGGGTAGTTCCACTATCTGCGAGGCACTCAATGTCTCTATGAAACAGATCTACAAAATGGATTAGATAGGCGAGTAAATTGTTCAACTTGAACCATTTAGAAAGATTGAAATAAGCTATAAAAAGCTGCAATCCCAAGAGTGCATTAAAAATTTTCGTGCAGAATGACCTTTGCACACTAAAACAGCCATAACATTTTCGTTAAAATAGATATGGACAAACCGCGAAAAGTTCTGAAAACTAGACTCGTAGAGCTTGCCAATGATATAAAGCTCATTGTCTGGTTCGTCCGGAGCGGTTCACAAAGCTCAAATGAATTTGACTGTCTAGAATGGACAAATTGTTGTTTTTCGCAGATTTGGCATATGCAAAGCAATGAAGCTTGCGGATGACGTGTGGGTATAAGCCGAAGCCAAAATGACGTGTATATGATCAAAATCAAGTCCTTTCGGTCGTTTCAAGGTCATAAACTCCATGACTAGTTAGCGAAAGCTCCCTAACATGAACATAAACTAACTTAGAAGACATAGAGGATTCGATTATGATGATTGTCCGGTTTTGATAAGTCTTCAACGTCTTTCGCAAGACGACAATTGGTTTAATAGCGTAGGGGATCCAAAATCAAAAGCTTTCGGTAACTCCAAGTTAGCATGACCAAGCATGTCCTTGGAGGGTCGGTAGTGCGAGGCACACTTAAACCACTATCTCCTTAATTTCGGACAATCCTAAGACATCACACTAAGTTTGGTTGAGCCTAGTTGAACGTTGAACAATTGATGATGGAAAATCCGCTATAGGGTAGAAGACTTAACCAGAAAACATGTGGGTGATCCTCCTTGAGGATGCGGTGCCGTTAGTCACCTTCAAAGGAAGGGACCAAAATCGGCACAATATGCCATATTTCTAAAGACGATGTAAGAATGTACATCTTGTTTGTAAATCAATACGAACCATAAGAGGAGAATAGTTTCACTTCGAAAAAAAAAATTCTCTAGGCGTTCATTATTCCTAATGTGAGTACATCGAGGTCTCAAATAGACGAAGAACGTCGATACAACGCCTTATTACATATAGCTTGGAACGAAAATCAATGTCTAGCCGATAACGTGAAAGTCATGGGTAACTAGAGCAGGATCCGAATCTTTGAAATCCGCAATCATGAGGATGACGTTATTGTCCTCGTATTGATTTTCCGTACCTTTTTTGTATGCATTCACGATTTGAGGATGAACTTGACAATCTTGAACCAGTGATCCAGAGATCCACAATGGTTGCATTGTTATGAGCTAACATGAGTAGTTTTAACAGATTGGTGTCTAGACCGGGAGTGTCGCCATTAGGGCCAGCAACACCTCCTCCTCTTTTCTAGACATCGGCACGGTGTTTTCTACCTTTACCGTGACCTATATTGTTGTCCCCACATTAGGGAATAATCCCAAATATGTTTATCGCATTAGCTGATTAGCGTATGTACAATTCTCATTTGCAATTGTATGATCAAAATCAAGTCTCGTTGGTAATTCCAAACCAACATGGAGGACCTAGAGAACTTGATGATGATCGAATCCGCTAAAGATTATGGATCATGATGCCACAAAAGATCATTGACAATATGTAGTCAATTAAGGTGGCAAGCAATCCACTTGACTAATAACTCAACAAGTAGAGTTATATGAACGTTTCAAGAAACGCTCCATGAGTGCATTCCACAGTACCTTGTGGTCATTACTTTTTGCACAGATTGTCATTGAAGGCTTTTGTCGATGTGGCGATTCAAAACTTTAAGCACGAGAGATGTGAAATTTCGGCATCTAGGCTTGTTAGCCTGGGGGTTAAAACATGTGGTTTAATCCTTTCCAATGAAAGGTTCCACAAATACTAAGCGAAGATTCGCTTTAGGTATCGAGTACGTCAAAACTCAAATGAGCAGAATGTTACGTTGCTCTTGCATACAAAACCAAGCTGTTATGAGACTCGATAGAGGTCACAAACAATGCTTTTAATGGTTTGTCCTTCGGATTGATCACACACAATCCGAAAAAGCCGCGAATTGATCAAACACAATCCGAAAAAGCCGCGAATTGATCAAACACAATTCGGAAAAAGGCCTCGGATTGATCAAACACAATCCGAAGAAAGGTCGGGGTTGATCATACACAACCTTGACAAGGAAACAAGAGTGATCAAACACACTCTTGACCCGCGAATAAAATTCCGGGATTTTGGTACCTGCATGCACAAAATCCCAAGCATAGAATGGAGATGGAGAATGGAGGAAAAGATTTTATCCTCCCCGAGTTATTGAACTTGGAAAAGTTTAGGATTTCAAAACATACCTTTCGAAACTTCAAACACTTGAAGAAGTTGTTTACGCCTAAATTAATATTTTACTGGACAGTAAATGTCTATGTAAATATTAATTAAATCTTGGTCCACATCACACCGGCGAACCCAAATTCTTTGGGTTTACAAATAATGGCCCGCCAGTGAGGCCGCGCGGACTGAGTTACACAGTCTGCGCGCGGAACGAACTTCGTGTGGAATGGACCGCGCGGACTGTGTTAACGGACTTCGCGTGGAACGTACTTCGCGCATGCTTAAATGAACTTCGCGCGAGATGCAGATATCGCGCGCGGGATGACTTCGCGTGGACTACACAGTTCGCGCGCGGAATTACTATTTGCCAGTCCGCGTAGGCGAGGCGAGATTGACTCTCCGCGTAAGCGAGGCGAGGCGAGCTGGCGAACTGGCTCGCGTAGGAGACTTTGCGAGGAACCAACAGGCGGAGTCCGCGTACACCACACTAATCGTTGAA
This sequence comes from Fragaria iinumae, assembly GCA_009720345.1. Classification (NCBI taxonomy): domain Eukaryota; kingdom Viridiplantae; phylum Streptophyta; class Magnoliopsida; order Rosales; family Rosaceae; genus Fragaria; species Fragaria iinumae. Next base: position 12,782,119 of record CM019117.1, on the reverse strand, counting down.
GACTCTCACCAGTTTTTGATATGCTTTGGGCCAATCTATGTGGCCCTTAATAATTAAAAAGCCTTATTTTGGCCCGCGCAGGATTAGCAAAGTCCTTGTGAGATTAGGGTTTCAGAGTCCAACTTGAACTATGATTATCTTTCTTCTGCCGCAAGTCGAACTACAATATAAGGGGGCTCAAACCCTAACAGAAGACTCTCTCAAACAAACACAAAAAACACAATACAAACTAAAACCCAGTTATCTCTCGAGTTATCTCGAAAACCCTAACCCTAAGCACCGCCGCCTAGGTTTTTCTTCAGAGCCCTCCGGACTCTACCCCGATTTCTCTCTTACCTCCCTATTGTTGCTCTGCTTGCGTCTCACCGTGAGTATCGATCACCTGTGCTCGTAAATTCCTCCTCTGAGGTCGCACCTGGAAACCCTCTTCGCCTGATCAAGAAGTCAAGCGCATACACAATCACCCTTTCCTCGTCCGCGAGGTGGCACGCCCGCAGCACTCCCCCTTCTTTTTGCTCGCTATATACTTTTGCTCCGCGCGCTGAGGATCGTGGCCAAAACATTGGCACGCCCAGTGGGACAGGGAGTACAAGCGATACATCATAGGGAAACCAGAGGAAGCGCCATACCGAAAGCCTCAGCTTTCTTGCCTCAAACACAGATCACTACGGTATAAGCCCCATAACAGCGCGGCTTGCCGATCCCTCACTCAAGAACAGGTCCTTGCTCAGTTTGGTGATCTAGACTTCAGCGAGACCGCCATGGTAGGCTCTCAGCCGACCCAAAATACAGACTCTGCTCTGTCTATGGAGCAAGTCTTCCAGATGTTCGCACAACTCACGGGGCAGATCCAGGGTTTGACGACCCAGAGCTCCGCCACTCAACAAAGCGTTGCTGACCTAACTGAACAGGTCAAGCAAGAAAAGGACCTCCTGAAGGCCACCCATAACAAACTAGCCATGCTCGGTGAGGATTATGGCAACCTAGACGCCAAGTTCACTGAAACCAGGGGCTTGGTCGAAGGTAGCCTTCAACAGATCCGGTCGGATATGGACCAGAACACGGAGACCGTGAAGCAGAACGGGGAAACCGTGAAGCACCATGCAGAGATCCTGTCGCTCACTCGCGCGACAATAGATGAGCAGACTCGCCGCTTTGACGACCACGATGCCAAGATGCATGACCAGCAGAATGCTTCGTTCTTTGGAAGCAAGAACAGTCTGGAGAAGCTGGACAAATTCAAGGACAAACAGGACCGGCTAAACTTACGGGTCCTTGAAGTTGAAGATTGGATGAGGGCGCAAGCACCAAAGAATCCTGGTTTAAACCCTACTGGCCCAAGCGCGAACGAAGGAACGTCCAAGTACATCCCTCCCAATGAACGCGCCAGGGGAAACCCTAAGGTCGGGACTCCAAAGGCCCCGCAGTTCGTGTCAGGGGCTGAACCTTCAAAGAATCTGTTCCCACATGGCTCTGCTGCTCCCTTCAAGGGACTTAACAACTCGCTACGCCAGGGAGCCGGGACACCAGATGACCCACTTCTAGCCTACTCCAGCCCTAGTCCCAAGAGCGTTGGGCAGGCCGTCAGTTTCTCTGCATGGCCAAACCATGAGGAAGAAACTGAGTCCACGCCCGTGACAACAGCCGACTGATAGGAGCATAAAATGCGACATTCTTAATATGTTATTACCTCCATTTGTACTTTGATTATCTCTTATTGTTGTAGAATAGAGTCATAATGTAGAGTGGAAAGTTTTTGGTAGAGTTATGCGTAAAACGTGTTAAACATAGATGATTGATATAGAAAATTGTCAAAAGCTGATTTGTGGAGTCTTAGAGATGTTCTTATGATTCTATAAAGCTTTTACATTGTCACAAATTGATTTAACTTCTCTGATACTTAGGTGACATGTAGAAGAGTGCCGAGAGGAGTGTTCTTGATGGACCTAGGGAAGCAAAGCAGCTGATCCACGAAGCCTAGTCCATGAAGGAGAGGTCCAAACCAAGTCCAATATGGAGAAGAAGATCTAAATTCGGCAGAATTTCAAGAATATCCAAGCTTTGAAAATCCGAATTAAATCGGGAGAATTCCTGTGCACGTCTGTCAACTTCAACGGACTCTCCAGGACAGCTCACAATGAATCAGAAAACGTACTAAATATGGATAGAAAGCTACAGGAGTCTAGTTTCCAAATCAATTGGAATCACCTCAATATCTGTTTTATAGAGGGAGTTATGACGTAATCATTAGACAGAGGTCATTCTGCCGAAATTGAGAAGAACTAGGAATCCTAAACCAACTTGGTTTAGGCTTTGTGGCCGACTTCTCTAGGGTTTTTCCTCTATATAAAGCACGACTTCAAGGACAGAAATCATCATCACTACTCTTGCAATTACATAGCCGAAATTCTACCAACCCCTATACAGAAAATTACTTACCCGATCCATCCACCACAAACCACAAGAATCACTCCATCATTCCACCGATTTTCCCCACACTTGCCGAATCTTCAAAGGTTGTAAAAGTGTGATTTTCTCATGGCTTCTTGTATTATTTTCTGTTTAGTTTCGAACTCTATTGTAATATACTTTTTAATTTTGGTTTTATTTATCAAACATGGTTTTCGGATTTCTGTGTGATCTTTGATTGTTCTATGATTTGATTTGTAACTTCTTGAATATATGATGATTTCGTGATTTAGGTTTTTGGGCAGTAGCATTTTCTTATGTGTTTTTGATTTCTAATTGATTAATTGTCATGAATTCATGCATCTAAATCAATCCTTGAGGCTGCCTCGGCCATGGTTGTCCTTAAGGTGCGGTTTCATCTACCATAATAATTTTTGATCAATTCATACGCAAAGTTGTCTTGGTCTTTGTTATTAACTTAGGGCGGATTTAATTCTGATAATTTGCATGCTAATAGGATGAGTGACGCCATGCCTTAGATCATGTTTCCGATTGATTCATGTGTTAAAGTGTTTTCTTGTTTAATCTCTACGCAACGTGTCTTTAAATGAGTTAGCATTCATGTTTAGGATCAAGCGCAAAGATGGTTCTAAATACTTGAGGAGTCTTAACAATTAGATAACCGCAAAGGCTCTAATTAGAATCGGAATTGGTTAGAGTCTAGGACAATTTGAACGTTGCTGCCCGGCCTTGCATGAAGTTGTTATGTGTTCTTGATGGTTTTTCATGTTATGTGTTGCATGAGTATGTTGATCACTTGTATATAATAATTTTAGGTTTAATTTTCAGTAGGTTATTTGTTAGAATTAATCAATCTTAAACCCCCAATATTTCGATGTATATTTGTGAATACTTGTTTATAAGTTATTTGGTTTCTCTTCTTTCGATCGCCCTTTGGTTTCCCCGGCTAGAACGATCCCTACTTGTCCATATTACTACGATTGCAGGGTAATTAAATTGAAGTTGTTTGACCTCGGTTACGCGACACGTCACCGACTGGTGCCAACTCATCTCCTCCATAGTCAAGGAGCAGACCAGAAAAGGTGACGCTGACTTGCAGTATCGCGACCCCTACCCTGATAGTGTGGCGCAATATTTGTTCCCGCATGGGTTCAAGAACGTCGTGTTCACCACCTTTTCTGGAGAAACAAGGGAGGATGCAGCAACCCATATGGCCCGCTTCAAAGTCCAGTGTGGCCAGTACGGGAACAATGATTTTCTCAAGCTCAAGCTCTTCGGGACTTCTCTGTCCGGAGCTGCATTCAGTTGGTATTCTAGGTTGAAGCCAGGATCCATTGCGGACTGGCCTACCATGGAGAAACTGTTCCGGGAAACATACGGCACCATTGAGCCAGAGGTTAGCCTTGATTCCCTTACTCAGATGAGTCAGCAGAGCATGCAGTCAGGAGTCTCCTTCCTCCAACGGTTCAAGATCCAACAAACCAAGTGCGACTTCCTCCTACCCGAGCAGGAAGCCATTAAGTTGGTTGTTCGTGGCCTCGAGCATCGCCAGCAGTTGAAGCACCATGGGGAACGCTTCACGTCTATGGGCGACCTGATCAACAAGGTCGGCAGTTATGAGCTGATCCTCAACGAAATGAACGAGAAGGCGAATGCCTCCATGGGGACATACGTACCGGGGAGAAACAAGACAGTAAGGGCACTAAACCTCCAATCCCCCACGTTCGACCCTTACTACCAAAGGCAAGAGGAGACTGAGGCCGCGCAGGGATATGTCGACGACGTCGGAGCAGTTGAACTGACCGGGAAGCCTTTGGCTCACAAACTGAAGAATCTCAAGATGACTCGTGAGCCAATCACCATTCAATCTTTTGCATGGACCAAACCCGAATATGAGGCATACACGTATAACGCGAAAAACGCCCATCTTGTCTTCAATGACTTGATCGAGGCGAAGTGCGTACGTTTGGACCACAAGATCCCGCCAAAGGAGGGGCTAAAGGACAAGAAATATTGCAGTTTCCACAACGTCTACAATCATGACACCAAAGACTGTGTCAAGCTCCGCAACCAGCTGCAATCTTGGTTAAACTCTGGCGCGTTGAAAATGAAGATGCCAGAGAGCACAGCCTCTTTGGTCGATGTGGATCCTTTCCCCGCCGTGGTTGGTATGGTCGAAGTAAACTGGAACGACCATCCAGAGGAGAACAGCCGCCGCTGCGCACCAAAGCCAGGCCAGCGGAGAATCACCTTGGACCTGGCCGAACACCCAGAGGGTGATAATCCGCACCGAGCACTTAAGCGAGACCGAGAGGATGGTAATGATGACACACGTCAGCCATCTCGCCGGTACACATACAACGTCAACCTCGCGCACGAAGTTTTAGACGATCTTATTGACGGCGGACTCGTCACTGTATCAAGGGCCTTACCCTATGTTGAATACAAGGAAGGCCGCGTCCACTGCAAGTTCCATGACAGTTGGGGACACAGAACTTGCGATTGCTACCAGCTCCGCGAGCAAGTCCAGGACTGGCTAGACCTCAAGTATATTCGCTTTGACGACAAAGTTGGCTTCATGATCACAATTGCTGACATCGCCTGGCCCCGCGTCGGCCAGCGCGCGATAACTTTAGACTTATCTCCAAACGCGGGCCAACGTGAACCACCAGGTCGAAACCGCAAGAAACCGGCGAATGACTACACCGTTCTGGCAAACCAAAATGGGAACCACTACCCAGCAAGGGAGTTAGCCGCCAGACTGCAGCCCGATCGACTTTCAAGAAAGGATAAAGACAAAGCTACCATGCGGGACGATACACCGTCTCCAGCTGACAACTATCAACCCATGAGTCCCAGGACTCCCGAAGAGCTAGAACAAAGGATCGAGCGCCTCGAAACCTTCGTCCAATCACACTGGACTAAAGATATACCTTCGTTTCCAGCTTCAAGCGAGATGGACATATCCGACTCCAGTAGCGAACACCAAGACAGCGAGGCTTCAAGCCCTCGGCGAGGTATCTTGACCGACCCCTACATTCCCCCGACATCCAAATCAGCGATCAAGGAAGGGATTTGGTACACGCAGCAAAGGGGAAAGCCGGTTACCATTAGCAGATCCAAGAAGCGGAAGCTACAGAAGAAGTATGGCAGCATCCTGCATGACTTGCAAGCGCCCAATGATGGCATCATCCGACCCTCGCAGCTCACGCAGACACCCGAGAGGATGTGGAGAGAAGCTGAAGGCTTGTGCGCTCTACTCCAAAGACCACCTGTCACGCCTCCACGTGTCTGTGCGCAGGTAGTAGACGACCCCGCTCCAAAGGCGAATGTCTTCTGTCGCCTCACCGTACCACCAAGACAGGATCCACGCCCCGTTAGGCATAGATCATCTCCGGAGCTAGAAAGGAGAAGGGATCCACAGTCCTCCCGGCACAAGCCTTCATCAGAACCTGAAAGAAGAAGGGAATTGTTACCTCCACCAAGGCTCCAGCAGTCGCCGGAAGCCGAACGACGAAGGGACCCGCCACCTCTACCAAGGCGTAGGCAGTCGCCAGAGGCTGAAAGAAGACGAGAACCGTCTTCCCCAGCAAAGCGAAGACTGTTCGCCACATCAAGGCCCGAGCCAAGGCACGAGCCGCCTCGGTCATCACATCCCCAGAAGTCTCTTCGCCAGGAACCTGAGGCTAAAAAGGAACTATCGCGACCGTGTCCGCCCCAACCACAACCCAAACAGGAGTCTCAGGTCTCAGTCCCTCCTCCGTCTAAGGCAGAGGACAATGCAAGAGCTCCTCTAGCCGCGGATAAGCATTCAGCTGAGGACAAACAGCCCTCGACCAAACTCGTGTGGCGACCACGTCAGCCAGAGAGTAACGTCTCGCCAGGGGTCGAAAGTAGCACCTCCAGCCCCAACCTCGCGGAACTCATGGCCCAATGCTTTCGCCAAAATTCACTGAACGAGGAGACTCATTCCGAGCCTCACATCGACTTGAGAGACGACCAAGCAGAAGGGCAGGGTGAATCATTCACTTGTAACATGGTTGAGGTGTCCGCAGGGCCTGAGAACGAAGAAGTCAGCCCCATAGAGAATGCGTTCGCCTTGCTCGATGGAGAACACAGGGTCATTGAGACTCCACTAATCCCAGTCCGCGAGCAATTCTCTTTTCAGGTCGGGATGGTGTTCTTCATATCTGAGAGATACGTTATCCCACCAAATACAACATGCAACGCGGCGGATATTGCAGACAATAGCGAAAATGTCTGCGACATATCCCCCCCTTGCAGCAGTGAGATGGGTCCAGTCCTGGAGGAGCCCGCATACGCTGCACCATTGGAAGCCACAAGCAGCGTCACACGCATGTTGACTCTGACCTTCTCCACTCCGACCCTGGACATGGCCACTCACATGAAGCCGTTGTATATCACGGCTGAAGTTGAAGGAATTATGATAAACAAAGTTATGGTCGACACGGGAGCTGCATTGAATGTTGTCACCACCCGCACTATGGGACTCCTTGGTATCCCACGCTCGATGATCCAAACTACGTCCTTGACAGTCAAGAACTTCACCGGACAAGTTTCCAGGACTCTAGGTATGTTGTTCTTACGGGTCAAGGTGGGACCGGCTTCAAGGGTCTATACTTTCTTTGTCGCCGAGTGCGCTTCATCTTACAGCATGATCCTAGGCCGCGATTGGATCCATAGGAGTTTTTGTATACCTTCATCTATGCACCAAGAACTCATGATCTGGGATACTGAGAAAAGCGAGGCGGTCCTCATCCAAGCGGATCTACGTCCTTTCTCCATTTCCGCCAACTTCAATGATGCTCGCTACTACAATACGGACTTGGGCCCATTGGAAGTCCAAGGCGTCGATTCTAAAGGCCGCCCATATGGGGTCACGGCCTCCAACTTAACGCGACGGGGACTCACTCAGGCGAGGGGCGACTTACAACGTCCTTACACCATCGCGGACCATTTCCAACCTTCTGATGATTAGTACATCCTCAAAAGAAGCACGCGAGGCTGGTGACTCCTTGTGTGAGAGACTCCTCTCACATTGAGCGGAACGCGAAGCCTACGACAGGGTTGCCACTATGGAATATGTCGACGAGATAGTGGACTATACCGATACCGAGGAGGAAGTCATTCAGTTAGCTCCCGCTGCCTTGGACGACACGCCGCCTCAAGTCCGCGACCCGACCTTACAAGTCGACGTGGGGACTGTAGAGAAACCCTTACTACTCTCCATCAGTGCCAAGCTAGCGGGACAAGAAAATGAAGACCTTCTCGCCTTACTGCATGAATATAGGGACTGTTTCGCCAAGAGGTACGAAGACATGCTTGGCCTATCCCCAGATTTAGTCTGTCACCGTCTGCCTACTCATCCTGACAGACGTACAGTCCGCCAAGATGGCAGATTCATGCGAACTGAGACCCAGATCGTGGTCAAGGAAGAAATTGAGAACATGCACCGATCAGGTATCATTCACGTGGCCAAGTACAATGAATGGCTATCCAACATCATCCCAGTCCGCAAGAAGAACGGCAAAATGGATATTGGCTTTGTCTGAATTCTCTTTGCAATATGCTTTCCCGCCCTATCCTACGGGGACGCATAGGTAAATGAATATTGGCTTTGTCTGAATTCTCTTTGCAATATGTTCCGCAAAAGGCAGTTAAAGGACAGGCCATAGCGGACTTCCTCGCTCATCACCCGCCAACCGAACTAACAGCATTCCGTGAGTTGGGGTCGCTATAGTCTCCCTTACTCCATGGACTCTTTACTTTGATGGCTCGCGTACTGAACTCGCAGCAGGTGCCGGGATCGTCATCGAGAACCCTGCAGGAGACCGGTTTTCTTACTCTTTCCAGCTGGACTTTAAATGTACAAATAATCAAGCGGAATATGAGGCGCTCATCATCGGACTTGAAATCTTGCTGGACTTAGGAGTCTGCGAGGTTCAGGTCTTTGGCGACTCCTTATTGGTTGTCAACCAACTTGTGGCGAAGTTCAAGTGCTTGAGTTCATCTATCGAGCCTTACTTGCGCAAAGCATTTGACGTATTGGACCGGTTCGATGACGTTCACATCAAGCACATTCCGCGCGAGTTCAACTTCGCGGCGAATGAGCTCGCCCAGATTGCCTCTGGCCTTAGCTTGCGAGACGGCGTGCGCGAACGACTACTTAAGGTCGAACGACGCACTCTTCCTTCTTTCATTACCAGGGGCAATATCAGGCAGATTCTCTTGACGTCGATGAAGATTGGCGGCTACCGTTCATTGCCTACCTCGAGCACCCTCAAGACGCTACCCGTTCCCGGAAAATGCGGTTTCTCGCCCTCAACTTGGTGCTTCACAATCGTGAGCTTCGCCGGCGCGGCGAGGATGGTAACGATTTCCGCTCCGTGTATGGCAACGAGGCTAAGCGGCTTATGCGTGAGGTGCATTCCGGCGTTTGTGGTTCGCATCAGGCTGGACCAAAGATGCGTTGGTTAATCCGTCGCCACGGCTACTACTGGCCTACTATTCTCAAGGATTGTATTACTTTCGCTAAAGGATGTCAGGATTGCCAGGCTCACGGACCAGTGCAACACATTCCAAACATTCCGTTACAGCCGATCGTTAAACCCTGGCCAAGTCGAGGATGGGCGATAGACTTCGTCGGCCTCATTCATCCCCATTCCTCCGAGCAGCACAAGTTCCTTATCGTGGCCACCGATTTCCTTACCAAGTGGGTTGAGGCCGAGCCACTCAAGGTCGCTTCTGCGACCTCGGTCCGCAACTTTATTTTCTGCAACAATATCTCCCGCTTTGGTATTCCAGAATGCATCGTGACGGACCGGGGGGCAGCTTTCATGGCGGATTCTATAGTCACCTTCCTCACCGGCTATGGTATCAAGCTCTTGCATTCGACCCCCTATTATGCCCAGTCCAATGGTCAGGCGGAGGCGAGCAACAAAGTTGTCCTCGGTATCCTGCGAAGGATGCTAGAGTTGAACCCCCGCGTCTGGCATCTAAAGCTTTACCATACTTTGTGGGCCTACCGTACATCTAAGCGCGGTTCGACAGATACCATCCCATATGCTCTCATGTATGGCCATGACGCCGTCCTTCCCCTTGAAGTTCACGTCGCCTCGCTTCGTGTCTAGGAACAGCACCAGTTGCTTGGTGACGATTACGTCCAGGCAATGTGGCAAGAGCTTGAAGACCTTGACGAACATCGCATCACTGCTTTCAACAATCTCATCCTTGAGAAGCAGCGCGTTGCGCGGTCATATGATAAAATCACTAGAGGTCGGAGTTATGCCGAGGGCCAAGCGGTATGGCGTGCTGTGCTCCCACTTGCGGAAAAAACCGAAGGCCGCGGGAAATGGTCCGCGCGGTGGGAGGGACCCTTTATTATTCATCGCATATTGCCTAAGGGTGCATACCATTTGTGCGACCTCGACGGTACACTCCATCCCAATCCTATTAATGGTCGTTTCTTAAAGCGCCACATCGCTGGTGTTTGGGAGTACGCAAATCCTCCCCATCCTCCTGATCCCGCGACCACTGTTATTAGTGTCATGCGCCGTCGCGCTTACGCTCCATCACCTCACACTAGGGGGCAACCCCAGGGAGAAGCGTGCAATTAGTTTTTCTTTGTAAACGTGCGTGGTCTAACTAACAGACAAGTACAAGATTGGGGCCTATTCCAGAGGCCCTAAATAAAAGAATTAATTCAAGTGTTTTTTAGTCATCATCTAGGCCAACCCCTGTGGCCTCCTCCACATTTTCAAAGTTACTCTTTTGTTTGCTTCTTTTTGGTTCGCACTGGGGGGCAGCGAGGTATATACTGGGGGGCAGCGAAGTGCATGGCCTTTTAAAAATTTTCAGCTTTATACGGCCGTTCGCCAACTCTTTTGTTTGTCTCTCACTGGTTCGCACTGGGGGGCAGCGAAGTACATAGCCGTTGTCATTCCATGTTGGTCCGCCATCGCCAAGAGCTCGCGAAGGGTTACATGCGTCTGCTCAAGATACATCCATGCGAGCTACATTCGCTCGCGATATGTGCAATGTTCCATGTCTTCTGAGTTGAGCAAGCGAACGTAAGCAAAAAGCAAGCGAATGCAGGCAAAGAGCAGGCGAATGCATTTGAAGTCTAAGTCCAAGGTGCCTAGGCGAGCCGTGCAGCAGCTTCGCTCCAATGCCTTGTTGGGTGCTTAGGTTTCAAGGCCTATTCACAGGCTTGTCTACTCACACTCATTTTATGTATGACCCGAGCCAATACCAGTGGCTTTGGAGCAACATGAACATAAACCTCTTCAGTCATTTTTGATATTCATGACTTCGAGGCTGGGAGGCAATGTTTACGCCTAAATTAATATTTTACTGGACAGTAAATGTCTATGTAAATATTAATTAAATCTTGGTCCACATCACACCGGCGAGCCCAAATTCTTTGGGTTTACAAATAATGGCTCGCCAGTGAGGCCGCGCGGATTGAGTTACAAAGTCCGCACGTGGAACGTACTTCGCGCATGCTTAAATGAACTTCGCGCGAGATGCAGATCTCGCGCGCGGGATGACTTCGCGCGGACTACACAGTTCGCGCGCGGAATTACTATTTGCCAGTCCGCGTAGGCGAGGCGAGATTGACTCTCCGCGTAAGCGAGGCGAGGCGAGCTGGCGAACTGGCTCACGTAGGAGACTTCGCGAGGAACCAACAGGCGGAGTCCGCGTACACCACAGTAATCGTTGAAGACTCTCACCAGTTTTTGATATGCTTTGGGCCAATCCCTGTGGCCCTTAATAATTAAAAAGCCTTCTTTTGGCCCGCGCAGGATTAGCAAAGTCCTTGTGAGATTAGGGTTTCAGAATCCAACTTGAATTATGATTATCTTTCTTCTGCCGCAAGTCGAACTACAATATAAGGAGGCTCAAACCCTAACAGAAGACTCTCTCAAACAAACACAAAAAACACAATACAAACTAAAACCCAGTTATCTCTCGAGTTATCTCGAAAACCCTAACCCTAAGCGCCGCTGCCTAGGTTTTTCTTTAGAGCCCTCCGGACTCTACCCCGATTTCTCTCTTACCTCCCTATTGTTGCTCTGCTCGCGTCTCACCGTGAGTATCGATCGTCTGTGCTCGTAAATTCCTCCTCTGAGGTGGCACCTGGAAACCCCCTTCGCCTGATCAAGAAGTCAAGAGCATACACAATCACCATTTCCTCGTCGGCGAGGTGGCACGCCCGCAGCACTCCCTTTTCTCTTTGCTCGCTATATACCTCTGCTCCGCGCGCTGAGGATCGTGGCCAAAACAGAAGTCAAAAATTGTAGTCGGAGGAAACCAAGAATCGTCGGCGGGCGGCGGCCGGGAAAACAGGCGGCGGCGTCGGTCGGACAGAGGAGCCGAAAAATGCTTTTTTTTTAGGGTTTCGGAAAACAAATGGTGGGCTATTAGTTCCAGGGTTAGAACAAAGTGCATGATAACGTGATGAAGGATAAAGTGTAGAAATAAAGATAACAAGAGAATCATCATCTTATTCATTGATAGGAACTCTTTATATAGGGAATTACAAAGTACCAATATAATAATGATAAAGAATACATAGTCTTATTCAAACTACATATCTTGATGGCATAAGGCCAAGGTACACATATAGAATATTATAGAACAAGAAACATATTAAAAACAATAGAAATAAGTAATTAGTAGGGCCTAAAAGGCGGGCTTTTAGGACTGGGATATGGCCGGACCGGGCTTGGTCTTAAATGGCTCAATAAGGTAGGGTTGTAGGGTAGGGCCGGGTTTCATTGCCCTACCCTAATTGAAAAGGGCTAGGGCCGGCCCACCCTAATGAAGAGCCGGGTAAGGCTTTAACCCTATGGGGTAGGACGGGATAGGGCTGAAGGGCCAAATGATGAGGCCTAGACTCCTAAGACGATAATATGTGAAAACTTTTGAGGAGTACACACTTATATTTGGTGACATGTTAAGCACAGTTTATAATCTATTCCTGCTAAAATCTCTTACCCAAACACTACCTCATGATTATCTTGTGATTTTTTGGGGGTATTTGAATCATGCCACAAGGGCTAATGAGGCTACTGATTTATGTTATTCTGGCTAATGAGGTTAGACATGAACCTTATTAATCATTAATTTACACAAGTATATCAAGCCAGAAAGAGAAAATTTTCCCACCGTGCATTGGATGCTAATCATGCTATATTTTGGGTCCTATGTACTCGACCTACAGTTCAAACAATTCTCTTGGCATTGCTCCAATATGACTACAGGACACGATGCTTTCATCGGTTAGTAGTGACATCTCTCCAAAATATATCCAGCTAGGTAGAGAGCAAACAAACCACTTAGTTTCTTGACCAAAAAAAAAAAAAAAAAAAAACAAACCGCATAGTTGTCTGGCATATTGAGATGACCTCTGTGTTTCTGGGTACGAAGATATGCAGGTGTAGTAGGTTTACTGTTGTTACTGGAAACCAAGATTGAATTTCAACTGTTCATAGCGTCACTCCTTGAATTCTGAAGCCTTTTCTGGACAGTTTTGATTTTTTTGAAGGAGATTGTTACAGTACTCAAAAGATATGGCCAGAAAGCTTCAATGGCAGAGTGATGTATCAAATCATTTCATACGATGGGCATGCTGGACCATATCCCAATAGATAAGGAAGGAAGTACCAAAAAAAAAAATCTGGGTATCAAATTCATCTGGTCACCTAAAGTAAAGACTAATAACCCTTACTAATTGACATTTTTCCTTCTAATCTAAGCAAAAGACATTGTTTCACATAATCAGAAGAAAAATTACAGTGAAAGAAAACTGGGCGGAAAATTGTGTGTGATCCAAAACATAAAAGCATTTGCATTAAAATTCGCCTCTCTACTTAATTAGTTAAAGTTTCAAAGAAAAAAGAAATTAAGCAACAAGAACAAAATTGGAAACATTTCACAACTTTATTATGTACAATACTGTATAACGTCTAAAAGTGTACATATAATGATAATGGTGACACTGACCAAGATCCCCTCTTTCTAAATAAATCTCATGGACCCCTTAAACAAATTACAATACCATAAACAGCTCAAGAATAGCCAATTAATTAATTAACAAATTAATATATGGTTTACACAAACCAAAATTAAACCTACATCTCCAACTTGAACATGAAATTTTTTACTCAGGGATTGTAGAAACGGTCACCACACTGGCATTTCCAACCCAGTGGCTTGTAATTGGAGTACCTGTTATCCAGATGAGCCGGGTCAAAGAGCATCATGGGCTTAGCGGGTCGGGTCTTCCCCACGGGTTTGACCCGGTCGTGGCTGGGCATGGTGGGGACTTGAACCGCCATGCACGGGTGGCACTGGTTGCACTTGTTGTGGCAGCTCGGCGGTGTTGAGCCCAATCTGGCTTTCTCAGCAAACAACAGTCCCTGAAAATATATAACAAAACAGAACCAGAATTACTTGAGCACAAACCATCAAACATGGTTGTAGAGGAAAGTATTTAACTTGAAGGGTTTAACTGTTCAAATTGTTCTTACATACCCGAAGAGAAGTAAAACAAGAGGCTGGAGAGAGAACAAGAAGAAGGAGCAGAAGAACAATAATTGCTCTGGTTGCGGTGAAAAACTTGGGATTTATTGAAGGATTCATGGAGATGGTGAAAAAAGAATTCACTGATGAGAAACGTATTTATTCATCAAGTTACCATGAAATCATGGTTCATGGACCCTGAAATGAACAAGAAGGGATTGTAGAGAAGAAATTTAATAGTTTTTGAGACCCACTTGCTGGTTTTCTTCTGAGACTTGCTATACAAGAAGTAAAACACAGAGAGATGGGGGCTTTGGTTTTGAATTTGTGATGGGTTTTGGCCAAAGAGAAGGAACAAGAGGTAGGTGAGTGAATGGTGGTGGTCGGTTATGGGAGCTCTGACCATATATACAATGAGAGAGAGAGAGAGAGAGACAGAGAGAGAGAGAGAGAGAGAGAGCGCAGAGCACAGAAGATTGAAAGGGACAATACGAAAAAGGAAACTAATTGGGAGAACTGGGAGGACCCCTTCAGTCAGGACTCGGGACTAATAGTAGTACTGTGACTACTGTCTACTCAAAGCTAGGTGGGTAGCTAGTTAGCAGTTATTTATACTGTGGGTAAAAACGAAGAATGAGGCGGTAGGAGAAGACTAGAAGAGACTCGAGAGAGTAATTGCATTTAGAGATTATTGAATCTGGCTCAGCTGGATCAGTGTGTTCAGATGATCAGGGTTTGACCGGTATTGTTGGGAGGTTGATGTATAATAGAAGCTTTGAATTTTCTCCATCATTGTGTTAATTTGGCCGATAAAGGCTTAGTTTAGTTTGGAACCGTGGTTTACAAACATAATTTTTTAAAAACTCAATTTTAAATAAGTAACACCCATCATATTTTTTAAAATCGTGGTTATTTAAATTAAAAATTTTAAATAAGTACGTTTTAAGATTTTACTAAACAGAAAATCTATCTAAAATGATGATTATAAGTGATTTTAATCCCCAAAACTCAATACCAAACTGGGCCAAAATCATACACCGTTTTGCAAATATTATCACATATATTATCGTAAGGGTTATGCTAATGAGACCACTAAGTTGAAGATTAGTTAAGAACCTTTTTGTTTCATCATTTTTTGGATCGCATATTTGCATTTACTGTTTATGCTTTAGGTATATATGGTGAGTAAATCATCTTTGTAAGTTTTCATCTAGATTGAAAATCGTTAAAACATTTATAAATGTGATATACTAATTATAAACTTAAACGGTTCACGTTTGATATATTTGGATTGTCCACTTATTTGATTTACTTTGATTCTTTTTACACATACACACATACATATTGTCAGGACCCATCCCGAATTTCACTTTGAAACCTGAGGTAAGTCCTGCGGGGTCCACCTTGAAGGAAAATTTACCAAAAATTCGGCATAACCTTCCTTAAAAATGGACAACCCTTACCTGCAACAAAACTCTTGATAAACACTTCTATAACCAAACATCAATCCTCAACTCCTGGAGCCTTCATGCTCCCCAAGTTCATCACATCTCCTAATAAATCAATTACTCGACTAAAATAATTCTACAACCAACAATACTCAAAAGTAATTTACTAACTGGTTATCAGAGCATATCTAATAATAAAAGAATAATAATGAATAAGGATTAAGCGGAAGCAGCCTCTGACTATTTGACTATGTCTCGACTCCATGTACGCTCGACCTTATTTAAACTTAGCCTGCACACTGGGCATTTAAAACCAAAGAGCCCAGGGGAAAGTAATTTAAAAACGTTAGAGTGAGTGGACAAAATAATATAAACAACTTAACAAAAACATAATTCATATACTTTCCCATGTTTCAACTTTGAAAACTGGTTGCACGCAACTTTAAACGTCCTTAAAACTTTAAATCCAAAATCACTTAATAATGGATAAACCAGCCCCGCTGGTTAAATAAAACAGAAATCTCAAAATGAGGAATAAACCAGCCCCGCTGGTTAATCAATTATATAACTGAGAAAAATAAATAAGGGGAAAAAGTTATCATCATGTAAAAGGAGCCTCTCAGGCTAGGGTCGGTGCCTCCCAGGCTATAATAGCGTCTTACGCTAAGCGCTCTATTCTCATATGATGAGGACCGCTGATAAGACTATAATAGCGTCTCACGCTAAGCGCTCTACTCACATATGATGAGGACCGCTAAATAATGGCTAGCTAACAATAAATATATATATTTATATATACCGATCGGTTGCCTCCCAGGCGATAATAGCGTCCCACGCTAAGCGCTCTACTCTCGTATGATGAGGACCACTAGTAAAACTATAATAGCGTCCCACGCTAAGCGCTCTACTCACATATGATGAGGACCGCTAAATAATGGCTAGCTAGCAATAATCAATATAAGCGACCCTATATTATGGTGACTAAAAACATATGAAAACACTTATCATACGAATGGTACGGTTCCCAACCGTATTTGAAAATCATCATAAGAAATTGTATTAAAACTCAATGACGTGTCTCACACGTCAAAATATTCTCAAATTTATAAATATCAGCGAGATTTCAATATTGCATATAAATCATAAATAATAATATCTCCACTCAAAAATACTCGCTAAAATATTCTCCAAGTCAAAATCATTATGCCTCAAATAAACAATTAAATTATGATGGAGAACAACCGAAAATCCCATTTTCGGTACTCATTTATAAATCCCAAAGTCATCAAAATAAAACCGACAATATTTAAATCCATTGAACTCAGTACAGTTCCCAACTGTACCTGGAAATATTGCGTAATAAAATAAATTACTTGACATGTCCCACATGTCCAATAAAATGCTCAAGAGAGTTCCCGAAAAATAAACGGAACTCATTACTCCAAGAAAATATTAAATCTTCAATATGCCTTTGAAAATTAAATAAATTCTAGTGCATGCATGACATTCAAATCAAAGGTCCACTCACAGTATACGGCTATGCATGTCGTCGATCCGAGGTCTCCCAACACGATCATCCTCACGTCCTGAACAATAAATAATATTAAGTCTCCAGACTAGATTAAAGCTTAAATAAATATTTCCGAAATAAAAAGGAAGCCTATTGTTTTGGCCACGATCCTCAGCGCGCGGAGCAGAGGTTTCTAGCAGACAAAGAGATGGGAGAGTTGCGGGCGTGCCACCTCGCGGATGAGGAAAAGGTTGATGGGGGGGGGGTGCGCTTGACTTCTTGATCAGGCAGAAAAGGGTCACAGGTGCCACCTCAGAGGAGGATTTACTAGCACAAGCGAGTCGATACTCACGGCGGCGCGAGCAGAGCAATCACAGGGAGTTCAGAGAGAAGCGGGGATGCAGAGTCTGGAGAGCTCTGGAGAAAGACCTAGGCGGCGGCGCTTAGGGTTAGGGTTTCGAGGAAGGCTTGAAGGGTAACTGGGTTTCAGTTGTATTGATTTGAGAGAGTTGTCTCTGAGTTGTTGTTGTAAAAGTTGTCTGTATTTGAGAGTTTTCGAACCCTTTATATAGTGGTTCGGCAGAAGCAAAGTGATTAGAATCCAAGTCGGACTCTAAAACACTAATTCACAAGGACACTGTTTCGTCCATGCGAACCAACCAATTGATGACACCTGTCCAGTTCGCATACTTCATTCTGCGCTGCCAACTGTAGACTCCTATGCGAACTGGAATTAGGAGTATCCCCATCTCGCGGGCTGCTGCACGGAGTTATCTCGCGTGCTTCTGTAGCTCATTTCCATTTCGCGGGCTATTGCAGCTCGCGAGCCTTAAAAGACTTTTTATATTTAATGGGCTACAGGGATTGGCCCGAAGCATGTCAAAGACTCGTAAAAGTCTTCAACGTTTGTCGAGGTGCGCGCAGACTCCGCATGTCGCTTCCTCGCGAAGTCTTCTACCCCGAGCTAGTTCGCCAGCTCGCCTCGCTTCGCTTATGCGGACTGGCAATCTCGCCTCGCCTCGCGGAGTGTTGAACAGTAATTCCGCGCGAAGGCATTCCGCGCGCGAGCTAAGTGAAGTCAAATTCTCATGCAGTTCGTTCCGCGCGAAGTCTAACTTGGCTCGCGTGGTCTCACTGGCGAGCTATCACTTGTAAACTTGGAGAAACTCTATCTCACCGGTATGACATGGTCCAAGAAATAATTAATATTTACATAGACATTTACTGTCTAGTAAAATATTAATTCAGGCGTAAACATTAATTATTTCTTGGACCATGTCATATTGCCCCCTAGCAAGAAAAGAAGGAAGTGTATAGCTCATGTTTACGCCTGAATTAATTATTTACTAGACAGTAAATGTCATGTTTAGTAAATGTCATGTTTAGTAAATGTCATGTCGACTTTGAGGGAATCTGATGGTAACCAGCGGTTCCATCCATAAAGGAGAGCACTTCATGCCTCGCGGCTGCATCAATGAGGAGGTCAGCAACAGGCATGGGATATATGTCCTTAGGCGTCGCATTGTTGAGGTCACGGTAGTCAACACAGATGCGCGTTTTGCCGTTCTTCTTGCGGACTGGAACGATGTTGGACAGCCACTCATTGTATTTGGCCACGCGAATGATCCCTGATCGGTGCATGTTCTTAATCTCTTCTTTGACCAAGATCTGGGTCTCAGTTCGCATGAATCTGTCGTCTTGGCGAACTGGACGTCTGTCGGGGTGAGTGGGCAGACGATGACAAACTAAATCCGGGGAGAGGCCAGGCATGTCTTCGTACTGCGCGGCGAAACAATCCCGGTATTCATGTAGTAAAGCGAGAAGGTCTTCCTTTTCTTGTCCCGCCAACTTGGCACTGATGGAAAGTAATAAGGGCTTCTCTGCAGTTCCCACGTCGACTTGTAATGTGGGATCGCGGACTCTTGGCGGTGTGTCGTCCAAGGCAGCGGGAGCTAACTGAATAACTTCCTCCTCGGCATCGGTATAGTCCACTATCTCGTCTACGTACTCCATGGTGGCGACTCTGTCATAGGCTTCGCGTTCCGCCCAATATGAGAGTAGTCTCTCACACAAGGACTCGCCAGCCTCGCGCGCTTCTTCTGAGGATGTACTAATCATAAGATGGTTGGAGAGGGTCTGCGATGGTGTGGGGACGTTGTAAGTCGTCCCTCGCCTGAGTGAGTCCCCATCTTGTCAAGTTGGAGGCAGTAACCCCATATGGGCGGCCTTTAGAATCAACGCCTTGGACATCCAAAGGACCCAAATCAGTATTGTAGTAGCGGGCGTCGTTGAAGTTGCCGGAAATGGAGAAGGGACGCGGGTCCGCTTGGATGAGGACCGTCTCGCGTTTCTCTGTATCCCAAATCAGGAGTTCTTGGTGCATGGAGGAAGGCACACAGAAACTTCTATGTATCCAGTCGCGGCCTAGGATCATGCTGTAGGATGAAGCACACTCGGCGACGAAGAATGTGTAAACCCTTGAAGCCGGACCCACCTTGACCCGTAAGAACAACAAACCTAAAGTCCTGGAGACTTGTCCGGTGAAGTTCTTGACTGTCAAGGACGTAGTCTGGATCATCGAGCGTGGGATACCCAGGAGTCCCATGGTGCGGGTGGTGACGACATTCACTGCCGCCCCTGTGTCGACCATGATTTTGTTTATCATGATCCCTTCAACTTCGGTCGTGATATACAATGGCCTCATGTGAGTGGCCATATCCAGAGTCGGAGTGGAGAAGGTCAGAGTCGGCATGCGTGTGATGCTGCTCGTAGCTTCCACTGGTGGAGCGTTCACATGTTCCGCTAGGACTGGACCCATCTCGCTGCTGCAAGGGGGCGATATGTCATAGACACTCTCACTATTGTCTGGAATATCTGCCGCGTTGCATGTTGTATTTGGCGGGAGAGCGTATCTCTCAGATATGAAGAAAACCATTCCGACCTGAAAAGAGAATTGTTCGTGGACTGGGACTAGTGGAGTCTCAATGGGTCCATTGTCTCCTTCGAGCACAGCAAATGTGCTCTCCGCCGGGTTGACTTCTTCATGTTCTGGCCATGCAGAGACCTCGAGCATATTGCAGGTGAATGATTCACCCTGCCCTTCCGCTTGGTCGTCACCCAAGTCGATTCGAGGCTCGGAATAAGTCTCCTCGTTCAGTGAATTCTCGCGGAAGCATTGGGCCATGAGCTCCGCGAGGTTAGGGCTGGAGGTGCTACTTTCGACCCCTGGCGAGACGTTGCCCTCTGGCTGCCGCGGTCGCCATACGAGTTTGGTCGAAGGCTGTTTGTCCACGGCTGAAAGTTTATCCGCGGCTAGTGGGGCTCTGGCGTTGTCCTCTGCCCTAGGAGGAAGGACTGAGACCTGAGGCTCCTGTGTGGACTGAGGATGGGTCGGACCCGATCGTGATAGTTCCTTTTTAGCCTCAGTTTCTTGGCGAAGAGGTTTCTGAGGATGTGATGACCGAGGCAGCTCGCGCCTTGGCTCGGGCCTGGACGTGGCGAACAGTCGTCGCTTCGCTGAGGAAGACAGTTCTCGTCTTCTTTCAGCCTCTGGTGACTGCCTACGTCTTGGTGGAGGTGACGGATTTCTTCGTCGCTCAGCCTCTGGCATTTGCCTTTGAACAGGTCGCTTTGCCGGGGAGGACGGTTCTCGTTTTCTCTCAGCCTCTGGCGACTGCCTTCGCCTTGGAGGAGGTAACGCATCCCTTCTTCTCTCAGGTTCTGATGAAGGCTTGTGTCGGGAGAACGGTGGCTCCCTTCTTCTTGCTGGCTCCGGAGATGATCTGTGCCTCGTGGGACGCAGATCCTGTCTTGGTGGTACGGTGAGGCGACAGAAGACATTTGCCTTTGGAGCGGGGTCAGCTGCTGCCAGCGCACAGACACGTGGAGGCGTGACAGGTGGCCTTTGGAGTAGAGCGCGCAAGCCCTCAGCTTCTCTCCACATTCTTTTGGGTGTCTGCGCGAGCTGCGAGGGTTGGATGATACCATCATCGGCCGCTCGCAAGGCACGCAGAATGCTGCCATACTTTTTCTGTATCTTCCGCTTCTTGGATCTGCTGATAGTAACCGACTTTCCTCCTTGCTGCGTGTACCAGATCCCTTCCTTGATCGCTGATTTGGATGTCGGAGGAATATAGGGGTCAGTCAAAATACCCCACCTGGGGCTTGAAGCCTCGCTATCTTGGCGTTCGCTGCCGGAGTCAGAGATATCCATCGCGCTCGAAGCTGAAGAGGAAGGCACATCTTTAGTCCAGTGTGTTTGAACGAAGGTTTCGAGGCGCTTGATCCTCTGTTCCAGCTCCTTGCGAGTCCTGGGACTCATGGGTTGATAGTTGTCAGCTGGAGACGGTATATCGTCCCGCATGGTAGCTTTGCCTTTACCCTTTCTTGAAAGGCGATCGGGCTGTGGTCTGGCGGCTACCTCTCTTGCCGGGTAGTGGTTCCCACCTTGGTTCGCCAGAACGGTGTAGTCATTCGCCGGCCTCTTACGGTTTCGACCTGGCGGTTCGCGTTGGCCCGCGTTTGGAGACAAGTCCAAAGTTATTGCGCGCTGGCCGACGCGAGGCCAGGTGATGTCGGCAACTGTGATCATGAAGCCGCCTTTGTCCTCGAAGCGAATATACTTGAGGTCTAACCAGTCCTGGACTTGCTCGCGGAGCTGGTAACAGTCGCGAGTTCTGTTTCCCCAACTGTCATGGAGTTTGCAGTGGACACGGCCCTCCTTGTATTCAACATAGGGCAAGGCCCTTGACACAGTGACTAGTCCGCCGTCAATAAGATCGTCTAGGACCTCATGCGCGAGGTTGACGTTGTAGGTGTACCGGCGAGATGGCTGACGTGTGTCATCATTACCATCCTCTCGGTCTCGCTTAAGCACCCGGCGCGGACTATCATCCTCTGGATGCTCGGCTAGGTCTAAGGTAATTCGCCGCTCGCCTGGCTTTGGTGCGCGGTGACGACTTTTCTCCTTTGGCTGGTCGGCCCAGTTCACCTCGACCATACCAACCATGGCGGGGAAAGGATCCACGTCCACCAGAGAGGCTGTGCTTCCTGGCGTCTTCATTTTCAAGGCGCCAGAATTCAACCAAGTCTGCAGTTGGTCGCGGAGTTTGACACAGTCCTTGGTGTCGTGATTGTAAGCGTTGTGGAAGCTGCAATACTTCTTGTCCTTTAGTTCTTCTTTGGACGGGATCTTATGGTCCAAGCGCACGTAGCTCGCCTCGATCAAATCATTAAAGACAAGATGGGCGTTTTTTGCATCGTACGTGTAGGACTCGTATTCGGGCTTAGTCCATGCAAAGGACTGAATGGTGATTGGCTCGCGGGTCATCTTGAGATTGTTCAGTTTGTGAGCCAAAGGCTTCCCGGTCAGTTCGACTGCTCCGACGTCGTCGACATACCCCTGCGCGGCCTCATTCTCCTCTTGCCTTTGGTAGTAAGGGTCGAACGTGGAGGATTGGAGGTTTAATGCCCCGACTATCCTGTTCCTCCCCGGTACGTACGTCCCTTTGGAGGCATTCGCCTTTTCGTCCATCTCGTTGAGGATGAGTTCATAGTTGCCGACCTTGGGTCGCCCATAGACATGAAGCGTTCCCCATGGTGCTTCAGCCGCTGGCGGTGTTCGAGACCACGGACAGCCAACTTAATGGCCTCCTGTTCGGGTAGGAGAAAGTCGCACTTGGCTTGTTGGATCTTGAACCGCTGGAGGAAGGAGACTCCTCACTCCATGCTGTGCTGACTCATCTGAGTGAGGGAGTCAAGGCCGACCTCTGGCTCAATGGTACCGTAGGTCTCCCGGAACAGCTTCTCCATGGTAGGCCAGTCCGCAATGGATCCTGGCTTCAACCTGGAGTACCAAGTAAATGCAGCTCCGGACAGAGAGGTCCCGAAGAGCTTGAGCTTGAGAATGTCATTGTTCCCGTACTGGCCGCACTGGACTTTGAAGCGGGCCATGTGGGTTGCTGCGTCCTCCCTTGTTTCGCCAGAGAAGGTAGTGAACACTACGTTCTTGAACCCGTGCGGGAAAGGGTATTGCGCCACGCTATCCGGATAGGGGTCGCGATACTGCAAGTTAGCATCACCGTGTCCGGTTTGCTCCTTGACAATGGAGGAGATAAGCTGGCGCCAGTCGGCTGTAGTCACGGGCGCGGACTCCGCCCCTTCCCCATGGTTTGGCCATGCAGAGACACTGACAACCTGTCCGCCATTCTTGGGAGTAAGGCTGGAATGAACGAGAAGCGGGTCATCGGGTGTCCCGGTTCCTTGACGTAGAGAACCATTCAGCCCCCTAGGGGAGGCAAACGAGCCATGCGGGAGCGGGCTCTTTGACGTTCCTGCCCCTGGCACGAACTGCGGGGACTTCGGAGTCCCGACCTTAGGGTTTCCCCTGGTGCGTTCATTGGGAGGAATATACTTGGCTGTCCCATCGCTCGCGCTCGGGCCGGTAGGGTTCAGAGCAGGGTTTTTTGGCGCCTGCGCCCTCATCCAGTCCTCAACTTCAAGGACCCGTAGGTTCAGCCGGTCCTGTTTGTCTTTGAACTCGTCTAGCTTTTCTAGACTGTTCTTACTTCCAAAGAAGGAAGCATTATGCTGGTCATGCAGCTTGGTGTCGTGCTCGTCCAGGCGGCGGGTCTGCTCGTCTACTGTCGCGCGAGTGAGCGACAAGACCTCTGCATGTTGCTTCACGGTCTCCGCGCCTTGTTTCACAGTCTCCGTGTTCTGATCCAGCTCCATTCGGATCTGTTGCAGGCTTCCTTCGACCAAGCCTTTGGTTTCCCTTGTCTCGCTGACAAACTGGTTGAAGTCCTCAGTGAGTACGGTAAGGTTGTGCTGGTCCGCTTCCCAAAGGGTTTTGTCCCTTTTGACTTGGTCAGCGAGGCCGTCGACCTTAGTAGCAAGGTCGGTGAGGCTTTGTTGGGTGGCGGAGCTTTGGGTTGACAGACCCTGGATCTGCTCCGTGAGTTGTGTGAACATCTGGACGATTTGCTCCATAGATGGAGCAGAATCTGTATCTCGGGTCGGCTGAGAGCCTACCATGGCGGTCTCGCTGTAATCCGGATTACCGAACTGAGCAAGAACCTGCTCTTGGGTGAGAGATCGACAAGCCGCACTATTATGGGGCTTATACCGTAGCGATCTATGCTTCAGACAAGAAAGCTGGGGCTTTCGGTACGGCGCTTCCTCCGGCTTCCCAATGTTGTATTTGCTTGTACTCCCTGTCCCACTGGGCGTGCCAATGTTTTGGCCACGATCCTCAGCGCGCGGAGCAGAGGTTTCTAGCAGACAAAGAGAGGGGAGTGTTGCGGGCGTGCCACCTCGTGGACGAGGAAAAGGTTGATGGGGGGTGCGCTTGACTTCTTGATCAGGCAGAAAGGGGTCACAGGTGCCACCTCAGAGGAGGATTTACGAGCACAAGCGGGTCGATACTCACGGCGGCGCGAGCAGAGCAATCACAGGGAGTTCGGAGAGAAGTGGGGATGCAGAGTCCGGAGAGCTCTGGAGAAAGACCTAGGCGGCGGCGCTTAGGGTTAGGGTTTCGAGGAAGGCTCGAAGGGAACTGGGTTTCAGTTGTGTTTGTTTGAGAGTTGTCTCTGAGTTGTTGTTGTAAAAGTTGTGTCTATTTGAGAGTTTTCGAACCCTTTATATAGTGGTTCGGCAGAAGCAAAGTGATTAGAATCCAAGTCGGACTCTGAAACACTAATTCACAAGGACACTGTTTCGTCCATGCGAACCAACCAATTGATGACACCTGTCCAGTTCGCATACTTCATTCCGCGCTGCCAACTGTAGACTCTTATGCGAACTGGAATTAGGAGTATCCCCATCTCGCGGGCTGCTGCACGGAGTTATCTCGCGTGCTTCTGTAGCTCATTTCCATTTCGCGGGCTATTGCAGCTCGCGAGCCTTAAAAGGCTTTTTATATTTAATGGGCCACAGGGATTGGCCCGAAGCATGTCAAAGACTCGTAAAAGTCTTCAACGTTTGTCGAGGTGCGCGCAGACTTCGCATGTCGCTTCCTCGCGAAGTCTTCTACGCGAGCTAGTTCGCCAGCTCGCCTCGCTTCGCCTATGCGGACTGGCAATCTCGCCTCGCCTCGCGGAGCGTTGAACAGTAATTCCGCGCGAAGGCATTCCGCGCGCGGGCTAAGTGAAGTCAAATTCTCATGCAGTTCGTTCCGCGCGAAGTCTAACTTGGCTCGCGTGGTCTCACTGGCGAGCTATCACTTGTAAACTTGGAGAAACTCCATCTCGCCGGTATGACATGGTCCAAGAAATAATTAATATTTACATAGACATTTACTGTCCAGTAAAATATTAATTCAGGCGTAAACAAGTCTAATTTTTTAGTTGAACTCCCCAAAGCAAAAATACCGTCTCCCTGTCATTTACAAGAAAATGTATAATCATTTCAACTGAAAGTGGAAAGACAATGAAACAAGTACGTTGTAATCTTACACGAAGAAAAAGCTGACTTCGCGACAGGGTTGCCAAGTATTGCACCCCAAGAAACCAATATTGTTAGCAGAAAGAACTAAAGATGCAAGTGCTAATAGAATGTGAAGCAATTGGTAGCTAGAACAGTGATCATCATAGGTAAACCATTATCATATATTTGTTTTCTTTTGGTTGGGAAGATCAAGAAAAACAAAACAAAATTTACATCACCTCTAAAGAGTGCTGCAGCTGGGAATGCTCGCAACATTCAGTATTAGCTACTTGCATTATGTACTCACTGTGAAAAAAGAAAATGAAGTATAGAAGATTTAGTTTAGAGTACAGGAGGCTGAATTGAGGAGAGCCAATAGCAGTACCTGTTGTAAGTGTGAACAAAAAGCATAAGCTCATATGTAGGATCATGCTTGCTTACAAAGTTAAGAAATTTTTATTTCTAAGCTCTGATGATCATTAGGCAATCATAGACTCTTGTGTGAAAATTATGAACTTGTACAATCTTACTGAAAGCAGCTGAACCCAGATATTCAGTTAAGGTGTTATTTTTTATTTCGAATGGTTCTGGAAATTGACATCCAAAAGAAAACAAAATTTACATCACTTATTAAGAAGAGTTGTAGCTGCTCAACAGATATCCCAAATTAAAAAAGCATATCATTCATATTATCCTCACACTAATTCATTCATGTTCCAATAAACCCCAAGAGCAACCAAACTTTCTAAGTAGATCCTAAAAAATACAATCTTGAATGTACAATCACTGCTGCACAAAAAATGGCTATCAACATGCAGCTCAAGAGTTTAATAATTTAGTCATTGGATACCTACCATCCTGATCCCAAATTTTGAGCAAAGCCCACCATTTTGATAGCCAATCTTGATGATGACATGTTCCTCTTTCTCGTCCAGCATTTTAATTGCCTGGATTCAAGATGCCAATAAGAAGTTCAGAACAAAGAAAGATAAATTGAACAAAAGTTTGACCACATTTAAAATGAATAGTTGAATACTAACAACAACTACTCTTCTTCTCTTAGCTCCATTCAGTACACAGGAAACACTTTTGAAGGCATCCCAACCATGGCATGTCTGCTAGATCCGACAACGAGATAAAGAAAGAGAAGGAGAGGTAGATTATTAAAAGCCCTCGCTAACGTGGGGCGAGAGGCGCAGAGCGGCTATAGAGTGTGATGGGTGCAACTACGTTGCAATTTTAGTAGAACTTAAGAGCTGATTTCTTGAGGTAAAAAATTTATGAGGAAGTTAGGTAATGAGAAAAAGTGGAGGTCTCTATGTAATCTCAACAAAAGAACACTGGAGAAGAACAAATATATATGGAATAAACAACTTGAAGTGAGAAGCACTTATACTATATGACAGCAGTGATAAGAAAAGATGGCAATAAAAGGGATCTGCAGTTTGTACCATAGATGCCGGAACACCGGCCAGCTGACAATCAGATCCCTGGCCTTGTATATAAGTTCAAAATCAAGAGAATTGATGAGCAAACGTACCAAATTAGAAAATCAAAAGGTTGAGGAAATGGATGTGGATGTGGATGGAGCTTGCGGTCGCGGCGGCATAGTGGATGTGGATGGAGCTTGCGGTCGCGGTGGAAGACGGCGATGTGGGCGCGGGAGAGGAGACGACGATTTGGAGGCGGCGTCGATATGGGAGACGACGATGTGGAGGCGATGTTGATATGGGAGGAGAAGGCGATGTGGAGGAGACGGCCATGTGGGCGCGGGAGAGGCCGATTGAGTCAATGGAGCAAGGGAGGAGACGGCAATGTGGAGGCGACGTCGATTTAGGGAGGAGACAGCTCTTGATCGATTTAGGGAGGAAGAGCAAGACTGATCAAGTATAGGACTTGATTTGGGTATTCTAATACAAACTAAGCCCACGAACGTGACTATTTCGTCACTTAAGGGAAATACAAAATTTGGCCCAAAAAATTGGCGGAAGTTTGACCCGCCAAAAATTAAGTAGTTAGGTGACGAAGACATGAACTTTCGTCATCTTAGTGAAAAAAAAAATTTCCTTTTTTTTTTCTTAAAAAGAAAAGGTTTTGATAGAATGTGATCTTGTTAAATAGGGAGGAAGTAATATTTTCAAAAATCTTGTGAAATAGGATATCATCGGTATGGTGAAATACGATTATGGTTGAAAAATCACATACTTAAGTAACATGTTTGGTCCCCGAACAAGCGGTCAACCCTATAGACGCTTATGTTTCCCTATGTGGAGCCCTATCGTCGAGAGGTGAACGTATCTAAATTTTTACATGAGTGGTTACATCTCATCAATGTCAGAGTTTTTTGTGTGAAAGAATCAATCAAACTAGGTCATATAGGGGTAGGTAAGAGCGTTTTCGTGTAACAAGTGGCGTTAATTTAATGTTGACCACGTGGATCGAGACCTAAACGTTTTCGAAAACTGGTGGATTTTTTTTCATAGCCGTATTTAAGTATACTGATCATATCAGACGGTTGAATTTTTATTTTGTTAAATTTATCCATCGGAACCACAACGTGTCTACTAATGTGGTATAACTTGTTTAGTAGGTTATATGCAAGTGAAGATATTTGTGAACCAACTATAGGGAGAATGCAATATTTTCAAAAATCTTGTGAAATAAGATGTCATTAGTATGGTGAAATACGACTATGGTTGAAAAATCACATAATTCTGGTAACGTTTGGTCTTCGATACAAGCGGTCAACCCTATATACGTTTATGTTTCCCTATGTGGAGCCCTATCGTCGAGAGGTGAACGTCCCCAAATTTTTACATGAGTGGTTACATCTCATCAATGTTAGGGTTTTGAGTGTGAAAGAATCAATCAAACTAGGTCATATAGGGGTAGGTAAGAGCGTTTTCGTGTAATAAGTGGCGTTAATTTAATGTTGACCACATGGATCGAGACCTTAACGTTTTTGAAAACTGGTGAATTTTTTTCATAGCTATATTTAAGTACACTGATCATATAGTACGGTGGGTTTTCTAAAATTTTACTTCTACCCCGTAGTTGGTTCAAAAAGACATACAACTTTATGTTTCGTCACCTAAGTAAATGTGTTAGACGACGAATTTATTTTCGTTATCAAAGTAAGTTGTTAGGTGACAAAATGCATTTTCGTCACCAAAGTTCTATCACTTACATGACGAAATGTATTTTCGTCACCTAAGTTCTCAAAACTTTGGTGAGGAAAATATATTTCGTCACCTAACCCATCACTTACATGACGAAATGTATTTTCGTCACCTAAGTACTCAAAACTTTCGTCACCTAACCTATCACTTAGATGACGAATTATATTTTCGTCACCTAATTTCTCAAAACTTTGGTGACGAAAATATATTTCGTCACCTAACCTATCACTTACATGACGAAATGTATTTTCGTCACCTAACCTATCACTTACATGACGAAATATATTTTCGTCACCTAAGTTAGCTCTAAGGTGACGAAAATAGTAACGAAATAATATTTCGTCACCTTATCTTACTTAGACGACGAAAATTGTCACTAAGAGTTTCGTCACTAAAGTGTTCTCTTAGGTGACGAATTTAAAATATTTCGTCACCTTAAAACCTTTTTCTAGTAGTGAGATGACGAAAATAATATTGGTCACGTTAGAGCTAACTTAGGTGACGACGTTAGTGACGAAATTAGTTTTCGTCACCTTACCTGCCTCAGATGACGAAATATTTTACTAAGGTGACGAAACTTTTTTCGTCACTAAAGTGTTCTCTTAAGTGACGAATTGGAAATATTTCGTCACCTCAGGGCATTTTTCTAGTAGTGAGAGAGAGAGTGGGTGGGTGTTAGGCTTCTCCACACCTACGCGGTCCAACTTAAAACACCCACAAAATAAAGCCCACTAAAATTTACCTCATTTTACCAAAACAGTAACTTTCGTTTTTAGACTATAACTTCTTCATACAAACTCCGTTTTAAGCGTGTCACATGTCCACGAACTTTGTTTAACGTTTTCTACAACTTTCATGATGAAAGTTTTCCCAAATTCCAAACGGAAGAAAAAGTCAACTTTTAGAGTCTTAAATAGTAAACAGTTACTCAAAACGGTAAAAGCCAAAGTAATACCAAAAGTAAATAACCGTAAAATAACTTAAGAACCGGGATGTGACACATATATTTTAAAAAAAAATTATTAATAACTCACACACCCTACATATGTCAATGAGGTTTGAACTCATAACCTTAAAGTTATCAGTTAAACACCTTAACCAACCAAGCCACGACTCACCGACAATTCTTTTTATATTTTGTCTACCATCATTAGATTTATTTTGGTCAATCGATTTACCTATCAGAATTGTTGTTCTGGTGGCACACAATAACAATACACTTTAAAGCATCATGAATTTATTTTTTCAGAGTCTTCTCTTTCCAATTTGTCTGAATCTGGGAGGGTTGGAGCATTAAAAGAGGCATGGGTCTTTTCCTTGCACTTTCAATTTGATGGTCTTGGTTGTTCGGCTGCTTTGTGGTGGCGCAGTGGTCGATCAATTCCTTCTTGTTAAGTTGTAGATTTTATGTTGATGGAGTTCGTGTTGGGCCTGTTGTTGTTGTTGTTGGGCTTGGTCTGGCATGAGTGTCTTCAATTTAGAAAGTTCATGTGGAATGATCATGTTTATCGAACCGAAAATACGATCTTGTTCTGGTTCGGAGAAATATTTGGTCGTTGTTTTTGCTTTGTTTTTTGTTTTTGTTTTTGTTCTTTGCTTTTCTTGTTGGAGCCTATTTTATGGCATCCCTATCAATTTCGGCTGTGAAATCCGATGAATGAAGTTATGTGATTATCTAGTCTTGATTAATCTGAATTCTAAAACTGTTGTACTTGTTCTTTTATTAATGAAGTTCTATTGATAAAAAAAAACAGCTTATAATGTTTGGCAAGTGTAATGTATGGGTATGGAACTTGCCTTTTTGGACGCACCCTATTGTAAGTTCTTTTGTAAGGTTGCTTTGATTGACATTATCAATAAATTAAGGGTTGTGAAATCCATACATTCTAAACTGAAATCCACACACCCTTTTTCTTTTTTTGGTAACTTCAATTTTATCTTTTAGTGACTTAAACTTTGTCTTTTTCTAAATGTGTTAACTAAAAAAGGAAAAAGGGTATGTGGATTTCACATCCCTAAATTAACTATCATTTTTTCTCTAAGAGTGGAGTCTCAATCATCAATTTAGAAGAAACTTTGCATAAATGATTTACTATATTAGAGAATATTCTTAGTTACCTACATGTATGTGATGCCCACATATACTAATATGACAACAATTTTGTTGTCAATGAGGTAAATTGAGTCATAACTTAGGTAATTTAGCTCTAATAGCGGTAATTACTCAATCTATAACTTTTTCCAAGTTTATGAACAAATTGTTGTGGATACAATAGCTTGGTTCAATTATATGTAAATGTGTAAAACTAACGTGATAAATTCATTGTCAATGTTGTAAATTTGGTTCAAATAAATGGTAATTTTTGTCCAGATAGTTGTAAATGAGGGTATGAGATACATTTAGGTACCATAGATGACCCCATAATATTAGGTTCTAAAAACTTAACGATTGAGATGTGGATATATGATCGAAAAATGTGCCAAGTACAAAGTCTCGCTCTGGAGAAGGTCTGTATATATACACACATCAATCGAATCTACAAAATATCATTCTAACCACAACATAATATAAATGTCATAAAGGTTTTGCGCCAAGCAATCGTGGTGACCAAGACCATCAAGACTGAGATACAAACCTCTTTATTTATTCAAAAGATATAAATTTTCTTAATTTGACCCACTTTTCGATTATAATTTCTCATCTTAACCATTCAAAATAGTAGGTATATATGAGTAGATCATCTCTACAAATTTTAAGCTAATTTGGTGATCGTTAAGGTATCGAAAATGCATTTAATCAATGAATGAACTAAAACTGTTCAACTTGAACCATTCGTGTTCTTAGTTCTAAATCACAGTTTTGAATGCCTTAACGATTATCAATTTGGCTGAAAATTTGTAGAGATGATCTACTCATATATATCTAAAAGCTGAACGGTTAAGATAAAAAAATATGATAGAAAAGTGGGTAAATTAAGAAAATCTGTACCTTTTGAATAAATAAGGATGTTTAGACCTGATAATAATTGTATGTGTGTGTATATATGTATACACATGACCATTCCACTAAGGGATTCCTTATTATGAGTTATATGAGAGATTGAGCATTAAACTAACTTTTCGATCACATTTTTCAATCTTAACAGTTCAGTTTTTAGGTCCTAATATGTGGATCACTTATGCAAAATTTCATTCAAATTAGTGATCGTTAAGGTGCTCAAAACTATGATTTGCATGAACGGTTCAAGTTTTGCAGATTTGAACTATCCATTGATTTAAGCTAGTTCGAAGCCTTAACGATCACCGATTTAACTGAAAATTTTCAGGAATGATCTACTCATATATATGTAGAGGTTGAATGGTGGAGATGTTGATATGTGATCAAAAGGTTTGTCAAATGTTGCATCCCTCATATAACTCATAATAAATGATCTTTTAGTGAAAGAGCCCCTAATATATATAATGTGTATATGTGTGTATGCAATAATAATTATATATATATATATATATATATATATATATATATATATATATTGATAGTTAGTTTCTATCCCTTTCTTGCTCCCAGACAAACAGATAGATTAACAGCACGTTCGGTACATAAGACTATCTTTGCTCACTTTATTTTCTGTGATAGTTGGTAGGGGTGGGTTCAGTTTTGTTCGATTCGGTTTTCACCTAACACAAGAAACCAAACCGAATAAAAAATTTGGTTTGGTTTGGTATTTTTTGAGACCTTGAACCGGAAACCAAACCAAACCGTGGTTCGGTTCGGTTTCGGTTTCGGTTTTTTTTCTTTTTTAAAATAATTTTTCTTAAAATTTGTATGTTTTTGGCTTAGTAAAAAATTATCGTATTTTAGGTCCTTTTTTTTCTTCTATTACTTGTTTTTATAAGCACATATAATATATCAATAAAATTTTTGGCAATGATTCTTCAACAAACTAACAATTTATAAACCAAATAGATACTTTGAAAGTTTAATACTCAATAATTTCGAAAGTATTGGGAATTGACCACACTAGCACACCATGAAACCATAATTTTAAAACTTCTAATTTCATCTTGAACACAAAATATAGACTCTATAGTTTAAAGTTCATCCAAATAAATTCTGAGTTTTAAAGTTTAAAAATCATAAATTTGAATAAAGAAGAGAAAAATAAATTAAATATTAGAGTCTATTATCTAAAGCTCGCAAGAATAAGGTCTTCGATTTTAGAGGTAACATATCACTCTCAATACTTTGCATACACGACACCTAAAACATTTCTATATGTACATAAAACGAAAATAAAAAGTAAAATATTAGAAAAGACAAACATATAATTATATAGAACATAAAGCCTAAAATCATATTGTTCAAATCAAATATTTAATACGAAAATAAAGACAAAAGACGACGTTTTAGAGAGATTTGGTTTTTCGATTTGGTTCGGTTTTTCAAGGGCCGAAACCAAAAACCAAACTAAACTAATTTGGTTCGGTTTGATTTTTCTTAATTCGGTTTGTTTTTTTTCCGGTTTTGGTTTGGTTTTCGGCTCGGTTTTTTTCGGTTTTCAGTTTCAAAATTCCACCCCTAATAGTTGGACTCCTTTAGCTTGGCTTATGTTAACTAACACATGACCCATGTTTGGTGATTCATATACAATTATACAGGACTAAAGATTATAACAGAAAAAATTCACAAGAAAGAACAACAAACAACAGTGAAAGAAAAACACCTAAAGATCCCAATTGATTTGAGAACAACATGTAGGTTTCATCAAAAGATCATGCACCACCAACTAAATAGTGGAACGTACGTTGTCTCTGTCAGCAACATCAACTACGTACTTGTGATGACATCTATATATGGAAGAATTTGGAGATGAATCAGAATCCAGAATGACATGTACCAAATCTGAACACTCATGTAACTGGAAACAAACAAATATGAACACTCACATAAGAATGAATACTGCGCCTTTGAATTTAGACTAATTAAAGATGTGTAAAGACCAGCCTACTTCCTATGATGCCAACCCAGAAAAAGAAAAAGAGACATAAACATGAAATTGATCAATTCTTACCAGTTTCAAGCTACCCAGATACCAAATTGATCAAATTGTTAGCAAATCCAGACACCCAATCCTTCAAATAACTGCAACCCATAAACAAATTCCAAACCACAAAAGATAAAAGAAAGTATAAGATAGAAGGGTTGAAGATAAGAGTGAAAACAATTTGTTCAAAAAGAGAAGCTTATAATCGAACACAAAAAAAGAGCAGTGGATTGAGGTGAAGTGAAAGAAGAAGAACTGAGAGTGGTTGACGAAAAGAAAGACACTTGAAAAACATAGGCTTCCACAAACCCCTGAAATTTGGAGGGTTTGTGTAAGTAGGTGAAGAGAGGACACGGGGGTTGTGTATACTCATTTAACTGAGTCACTCTCCCACGCAAACACATGATGTGCATGTTTCTTTGTTAGGACTAAATGAAACAATGCTAAATAAGGAGTCAAATTTAGTTAGTATTGTGTGTAGTGTCAATATGTACTAAAACAAATGAGCTTATTACGTAACACCTTGTTTTCATTTTGGCCTTCTTAGGTGGTGTTATTGTGGGTACTCAAATATGTCATCTTTAGATAGCATTGTTTTGGCCACGGTCCTCAGCGCGCGGAGCACAGGCTTCTAGCAGACAAAGAGATGGGAGTGTTGCGGGTGTGCCACCTCGCGGACGAGGAAAAGGTTGATGGGGGGTGCGCTTGACTTCTTGATCAGGCAGAAAGGGGGGTCACAGGTGCCACCTCAGAGGAGGATTTACGAGCACAAGCGGGTCGATACTCACGGCGGCGCGAGCAGAGCAATCAAAGGGAGTTCGGAGAGAAGCGGGGATGCAGAGTCCGGAGAGCTCTGGAGTAAGACCTAGGCGGCGGCGCTTAGGGTTAGGGTTTCGAGGAAGGCTCGAAGGGAAACTGGGTTTCAGTTTGTGTTTGTCTGAGAGTTGTCTCTGAGTTGTTGTTGTAAAGTTGTCTGTCTTGATTTTTGAGAGAGACTTTCTGTTAGGGTCCGAGCCCCCTTATATAGTAGTTCGACTTGCGGCGTAATAAGAGTATAATTAGAATCCAAGTCGAACACTGAAACCCTATTCGCATAAGGACACTGTTTCGTCCATGCGAACCAACCAATTGGTGACACTTGCCCAGTTCGCACACTCCATTCCGCATAGGGCATTGCTTCCGCTCTGCCAACTGTAGACTCCTATGCGAACTGGAATTAGGAGCATCCTCATCTCGCGGGCTGCTACAAGGTGCTATCTCGCGTGCTTCTGTAGCTCGCGTCCATTTCGCGGGCTATTGCAGCTCGCGAGCCTTAGAAGGGCTTTTTATATTTAATGGGCCATAGGGGTTGGCCCGAAGCATGTCAAAGACTTGTCAAAGTCTTCAACGTTTGTCGTGGTGCGCGCGGACTCCGCATGTTGCTTCCTCGCGAAGTCTTCTATGCGAGCCAGTTCGCCAAGTCGCCTCGCTTCGCCTACGCGGAGAGTCCATCTCGCCTCGCGAAGAGGACTGGCAATCTCGCCTCGCCTCGCGGAGCGTTGAACAGTAATTCCGCGCGAAGTCATTCCGCGCACGGGCTAAGTTAAGTCGAACTCTCATGCAGTTCGTTCCGCGCGAAGTCTAACTTGGCTCGTGTGGTCTTACTGGCGAGCTATCACTTGTAAACTTGGAGAAACTCCATCTCGCCAGTATGACCTGGTCCAAGAAATAATTAATATTTACATAGACATTTACTGTCCAGTAAAATATTAATTCAGGCGTAAACATTGCCCCCTAGCCTCGAAGTTATGAAATGTCGAGAATGACTGAAGAGGTTTATGTTCATGTTGCTCCAAAGCCAATAGTATTAGCTCGGGTCATACATAAAAGGAGTGTGAATCGTAGCGAACTGCTCTATGGCTCGCCTCGGTACCTTAGACTTGCACTTCAAATGTAATCGCCTGCCCTTAGCTCGCATTTGCTTGTCTACTTTTGCGTTCGCGTGCTCCTAGACCGCGTTCGTCCGCTCTACATTGCTTGTACGGCGAGCAAATGTAGCTCGCATGGATGTATCTAGAGTGGACGTTTGACTTGACTACATTCCAAAAAAGGCTCTTCGCGAAATCTTAGCAGTGGCGAATCAACTTGGTAATAAACAAGGAATGACAATGGCTAGGTACCTCGCTGCCCCCCAGTGCGAACCAATGAAAAGTAAACAAAGGAGTCGGCGAACGGCCCGCACAAAGCTGGCAAACCAAGTTTGAAAAATTGGAGGCCACAGGGATTGGCCTGAATAATGACTAAGACCCTTGAGGAAGGTCTAAAGTCTGAAATTTCTGGAACACGATCCGCCCAATGTGCCCCCCAGTTTTGATGTCTGTCCGCCGCCGATGCTTGAGAAGAAATGAAGGACATCAAAACTTTAGCATGCCCCCCAGGGAAGGAGTTGTGGTACCGATGCCCCCCAGTGAGGAAAGCATGTTTCAAGGTCTTGAAAATGCACAATGCAAATCCGCGCGTATCCTGACCTGTCTGCATTCAAACTGCCATAACTCTCTCCAGGAATGGCGAAATGACAAGCCGTAAAATCCTCTGGAAAGTAGACATCCAGGGCTTTCGGTCGATATAAGGCAAGCCGGCTAGTGCTTCCTGGATCATTCGAATAGAGTCCGCGAAGTTGACTGTCTGGTAGTGGCTGGTGCAACTTTCAGAATTGCAAACTAGTTGTATTGCCTCTCTGACTTGACTTCGCTGGCAGTAACTCGAAGGCATGTGGAATGCTTGTTGTTGTCAAGCCTCAGGGATAGGCTCCTATGTAAAGTTCGAGCCTTCAGAGGCAAGAACATTGTCTTGCATTTCAGCAAGACCAAGGATCTCTTTTTGCGGTTTTGGCTATTTGATTTTTTTTGTATTTTCTTTTTTCAATGCGAGAAAGAAAGAAACTGAAAGCAAACAGGAGTAAAAGCTGAAGGAAAGCTAGGAACAAAGAACAAAGGGTATCATAGCTTGATTAGGTAGCCTTTGTTAGGCCACGGGGGAGGCCACCAATGCTTCACTCCAAGTTTCGACGTCGTCATGGTTCCAAAATGAGACTGTCGCTGTTGAGAATCTCCAAGTGTTGAGCAGGGCTTCGCATCAACAAATTGAAAATTTGAGCAAGGTAGTTCGTAGGGTACGTCTCGCTGCCCCCCACGTATTCTTGTCTTTTGGCAGAGCAAGATCTTCAACTGCATTCTCGTGGATCGTATGATGTTGAGATCTGCCTTGTTGCCAACTACCATGTCATAATGCATGGTCTTAACGGGAATAATCATGCACTGGTTAAGGAAGAGAACCACTTGCTGGTCTCTGTTCACCCTATCAAGAGTGTCACTGGGATTAAACTCTTGTGGAGTATGACTATGCGACAGACGTACCAACATGCAGTCTTCGTCGTATTCATCATAAGTTGGCTCTATGTCACATGCAGAACCAACAAAGGTCGGTGGCTCGACCTTCTTTGCAACTATGGGCATATATGGGACATGTACGTACTTCGCCCATAAACCAAAGTCCCCTTTAGGCCTCTGAACATGCATGCAGAGACTCCAAGTATATTGCATTGCAAAACCACGGATTGGCCTAGGGATCCCGCCACGCCATATATAGTTAAGCTTAATATGGCCATGGTTTGGCGAAGCGGATTGAGTCATCTCGCTGGTGAACATAAGATTGGTGAGGCGAATCATTAGGAGAAATGGACCTCGCCAGCCTTGATGCCCCGTGTGTACAGGCTGAAAAGGAAACTCAAGAGGCTCTGGTCCAGCTTTACTTCGCTGGCTATGACTAGATATAGAAAGCAGGCGAGCTCCGCCTTGCCCCCCATGCGGCTGACCTGTGTCCACATATACGTCTCGCATAGGAAAGCTGGCTCTTGAGCCACCTTTCATGCGAACTTGCGGTTCGCCATCAGTGTTTGACCCGCTCTCTTTTTGTGAGGTGGACTGTTCTGTCCCACCTTCAAGCTTATCTTCCTGGGGAACAACGCCAGTTTTTGAGATAAGATCATTATCCAAAGTCTTGCCGGCCTCGACCTCATATACTTTGTCATTGACTGACAAGGTAGTCTCTTCCTTGGACGCAAGCTCATCCAAAGGAAAATTTCTGCCAATCGTATGCTTCACATTCTGGCGTTGTAAAGCCCTTTCATGTCCTTCAGCAGCCGCTCGTGTATCTAGTTGCTTGCGGCAGGCTGCCCACAGTTCGTCAGATTTGCACCGCTCCACTTTCGCAGCTTCATTTCGCTTGTCTTGACTTGGGGCAGCGTCCTGATCACGTCTAGTAATTGGACAAAGCTTGAGTTTATCATGCCCTTGATCATGGTGGTTAACTAAAGAAGGCAGACGAACTCCGCCTTGCCCCCCATGCAGCTGACCGGTGTCCACATATACATCTCGCATGAGGAAGCTCGTTACTTGGAAGTTGTGGTTCGCCATCATGCGAAGTTGTGGTTCATCATCTGTGTGCGAACCGATTTCGTCTTCTAAGGTGGACTGTTCTGTCCTACCTTCAACCTTATCTTCCTGGGGAAGGCCGTCAGTCTTTGAGATAGGATTATTATCCAAAATCTCACCGGCCTCTACCTCAGGTTTTTCATCAACGATTGACAAGGTGATTTCTTCTTTGGACATGGGTTCGTCCAAAGGAAAATCTTCGCCAGTAGATTGGCTACCAGGCAGTTCAATCTTTTTGGCAAGGACATGCTCATTGAAGTCCTCATTAGGTACGGCGAGGTTGTGCTGGTCTGCTTCCCAAAAGGTTTTGTCCCTTTTGACTTGTTCGGCAAGGCCGTCGACCTTAGCAGCAAGGTCGGTGAGGCTTTGTTGAGTTTGGGTTGTCAAACCCTGGATCTGCCCCGTGAGTTGTGCGAACATCTGGGCGACTTGCTCCATAGATGGAGCAGAGTTCGTATTTTAGGTCGGCTGAGAGCCTACCATGGCGGTCTCGCTGTAATCCGGATTACCGAACTGAGCAAGAACCTGCTCTTGGGTGAGGGATCGGCAAGCCGCACTATTATGGGGCTTGTACCGTAGCGATTTGTGCTTGAGACAAGAAAGCTGGGGCTTTCGGTACGGCGCTTCCTCCGGCTTCCCAATGTTGTATTTGCTTGTACTCCCTGTCCCACTGGGCGTGCCAATGTTTTGGCCACGGTCCTCAGCACGCGGAGCAGAGGCTTCTAGCAGACAAAGAGATGGGAGTGTTGCGGGCGTGCCACCTCGTGGACGAGGAAAAGGTTGATGGGGGGTGCGCTTGACTTCTTGATCAGGCAGAAAGGGGGGTCACAGGTGCCACCTCAGAGGAGGATTTACGAGCACAAGCGGGTCGATACTCACGGCGGCGCGAGCAGAGCAATCAAAGGGAGTTCGGAGAGAAGCGGGGATGCAGAGTCCGGAGAGCTCTGGAGTAAGACCTAGGCGGCGGCGCTTAGGGTTAGGGTTTCGAGGAAGGCTCGAAGGGAAACTGGGTTTCAGTTTGTGTTTGTCTGAGAGTTGTCTCTGAGTTGTTGTTGTAAAGTTGTCTGTCTTGATTTTTGAGAGAGACTTTCTGTTAGGGTCCAAGCCCCCTTATATAGTAGTTCGACTTGTGGCGTAATAAGAGTATAATTAGAATCCAAGTCGAACTCTGAAACCCTATTTGCATAAGAACACTGTTTCGTCCATGCGAACCAACCAATTGGTGACACTTGCCCAGTTCGCACACTCCATTCCGCATAGGGCATTGCTTCCGCTCTGCCAACTGTAGACTCCTATGCGAACTGGAATTAGGAGCATCCTCATCTCGCGGGCTGCTACAAGGTGCTATCTCGCGTGCTTCTGTAGCTCGCGTCCATTTCGCGGGCTATTGCAGCTCGCGAGCCTTAGAAGGGCTTTTTATATTTAATGGGCCATAGGGGTTGGCCCGAAGCATGTCAAAGACTTGTCAAAGTCTTCAACGTTTGTCGTGGTGCGCGCGGACTCCGCATGTTGCTTCCTCGCGAAGTCTTCTATGCGAACCAATTCGCCAAGTCGCCTCGCTTCGCCTACGCGGAGAGTCTATCTCGCCTCGCGAAGAGGACTGGCAATCTCGCCTCGCCTCGCGGAGTGTTGAACAGTAATTCCGCGCGAAGTCATTCCGCGTGCGGGCTAAGTTAAGTCGAACTCTCATGCAGTTCGTTCCACGCGAAGTCTAACTTGGCTCGCGTGGTCTTACTGGCGAGCTATCACTTGTAAACTTGGAGAAACTCCATCTCGCCAATATGACCTGGTCCAAGAAATAATTAATATTTACATAGACATTTACTGTCCAGTAAAATATTAATTCAGGCGTAAACAAGCATCATCCTTCTAAACTATAAACCAAACAAACTACCATATAATCTCATGCAACACCAAACATGGGTTAATATTAGTACAACTTGAGGCACCCCACATAAGTTCAGGACAGTCTTAGAAAATAAAGAGGTGTAATGTAGTCCTGAGTACCAAACGTGCATGATACGTCTTATTTTCGAATACAAGTTAATCCAAGCCTCCCTAAACCCATGTACCAAACGTTCTATAAGAGAGGTCAACTAGCCTAGCCTATTATACCGGCCGTGAGTATGAGATTGTTTCATATTGTTGGATATATAGAAAAGGGTTCGTAGAAAAGAGCTGGAAGAAAGATGAATGTCTGCCAAATTATTCCATGCAAGGCTTTTCAGGTTAACCTGAGAAAAGAGTTAATGCATTTGGTTTCTTCTTCGTCTCTTTTACTAAAAAAAAAAAAAATTATATATTTGTCTTTCAGTTCTTATCGTTCTCAAAGATCGACTCAGACTGTGCTATAGAGGATGCCTATAATCCAAACTCCTGTTTACATTTACTGTTGATTGAGTTCTGAATAAGTTATTTACAGAAAGTAATGAAACAAGATCGACAGGAAATCACAGAATTCACTTTGAGAATATACTTGAAGAATTCAAGTGACTGAAGTGATCTGTTAAACTAGAAAGAAAACTGTGTTATACGTAGTTGTTATAGAAGTCTGAATTGACAGTGCAGTAAATTTACCCAAGCTGGCAGAGGCCTCAAACGACTCTGGTGTATAGTCAATTTATAGTAAGTAGTTCCTACACTCTTCTTCAGATTTCTCCCAAGTAAATTGCTCGATCGATCATACCTCTCCTCCATTTATTACTAGCTAGTTTCTTTTTCAGAAGAAAGTTTGCATAACTTGGACCACTGAATTCTGCATGTAGATAATAATACATGGGGAACTGATAGAAAGCTCTGAGGTCTGGCATGCATATGTCACTTGGCACCCTAGCCGGCCTGGACCATGCTTGCTTTTCATCTTTTAATGGTGATCGATAATTGCTAAGAGAACCTCAGTATGTACAAGAGGAACTGACAAAGATCGGGTATGATCAACTTGTGATCGAGGAAGAAGCAAATGCATTAGGTTGATAATATTACTATAGAATAGGTATGATTTAATAGGTGAAGCAGCGAAAACTCTTCGGGTTCGACACTTTGACACTGCAATAGACTTGGAGGTTTGACATTCCTATGGACTTTTAGAGGTCAATGATATACAATATGTTTGCAACATATACTTGACTGTAGCTTATTAACAATAGTTTGACAGCAGAACAAAGGAATAAGGAGTGCAAGAAGGAGCACAGTACAAAAGAAGTCTGCTAGCTTTTTTTGAAAAATTGTGTTTTTCATTAAAACAACTAGTGATTACAATCACTCAAAATGGCATCCCTTATAAAATGGGGAGCAATAGTAAACCAACTTTGATTCTCATTCGAATGCAAAGCATGGTTTGCAAGTACATGGGCTGTATGATTAGCCACACGGTATATATGAGCTATTCTGAAGTCAGCATGTCTACTCTATCTCCTTCACCTCTGCAATAATAGCACCCAAACTGGAGAGATCTACATCTGTTTGTTGTAAAGAAGTCTGCTAGCTGTCTCTCTTTCTGCTCTTTATTTCATTCTGGATTGAGTTACAGATCTGTTCGTTTGCCTCTAGCTGGGCTTGGGTTGGGTTTTTTCCCCTTAATTAATGAAGTTTATATAAGGAGAGTGAAATTTACACAACTTAAATTACAATTCACACACCCACCCTGACCCACTTTTTATATTGAAATGACAAAAATCCTCGTCCTAAATAACTTGAAGAGATTAAAATATGGATAGTTTTGACATTTTCACATAAAAAAGTGGGTGAGTGTGTGTGGATTATAATTTAAGGTGTGCAAATTTCACTCCCCTTATTTAATTTCCACCAAAAAAAGAAAACAAAAGTTTGACAAAGAGCAGTGGGGAATAGTTTTGTGATTAGGTTTTTTCTGAATTAGGGTTTTCTTTTTCTGAATTATCTCTCCTCAATCATGTCTAAGGAAGTGTCGACTCATTTTGCCAATGCCTTGGCTAACAAGGTCGGTAATGGAAAGGTCGCTTTTGGGGCCGCCAGTGTTGGCTTTGCTGCTGGTGTTTCGCCACATTCCTACACGTCGAGATGACAATTGACAATGCATCGGAGAAAGCCGGAGCCTAGGACTGTCATGGAGGGGATGCTTACGTCCATTTAGGGCTTTCAGAAACATCTTTAGATGAGGATACAAGGAGACATGTACATCCTCTGATTCACCACGCCAGAGGATTGGCGTCATGTTCTAAATGGGGTCAACCATGATTCTTTGGTCGCTCCATGT
Organism: Fragaria iinumae; assembly: GCA_009720345.1. Taxonomy (NCBI): domain Eukaryota; kingdom Viridiplantae; phylum Streptophyta; class Magnoliopsida; order Rosales; family Rosaceae; genus Fragaria; species Fragaria iinumae. The sequence goes on along the minus strand of CM019117.1, from coordinate 12,739,830 downwards.
TTGTGGTTGCAGAGTATGATGGCCTAAGCAATGCAGTTGTGTTCGCATTCTCTCTTTTCCGATGTGGGTGGAAATAATTGGATTACCTTTGGTCATGGTGACTAGCGATGTGGTGGAATTGGTAGATGCGACGTTGGGGAATATGGAATAGCCTGAAAAGGTTGACATTCGTAGTGCATGGGACGAGGGCTCGAATGCGTCTGACTCATCGGATTTTTCATCTGAATAAACTGGCGTACCGTTGTAATGCCCCAGATTTTCATATCATTTTCCTTATATTATTTCCAAAATTAATGAAGGATTATTTATGTAAATTCTTATTTGGTAGTGCGAAGTTGAAGTTTCGGGAGTAATTTTTAAGGTGTTTTGACTTTTTGGAGGCCAAAAGTTGACTTTCTTTTCTGTAAGATTTTTGTAAAAACTTCATTCATGAAAGTTGTAGAGTTGGGCTATATGAGTTCGTGGACATGCGGCACGCCTGATTTGGATGTAGTATGAGGAAGTTATGGTCAGAAGAAGTCAGTTTCCGGTTTTGGAAACTGTATAAGTAGAAAAATGTGGGGGAGTTATTTTTGGAAACCTAAACCGGTCTCACTTTCTCTCTCCCGGCCTCCTCCCACTCTCCTTTTTCTCCGGCTTGGTTCTCCTTCGTCCGGCCACCAAAGTAGACACCGCCGGTCCCGTTGGGTCGGCACGGGTCTCCTCTCCACTCTTGGGGCAGCCTCGCTCGTTGTCTCGCTGCCTGGAAGCCGCCACGGAGCGGCGGAGCTGCTGATGTATCACCGGAAAACCGACGATTTTGAAAGTGTTTTCGGTGAGAGTTAGGTGAGTCTTTCTCCTCTCTTTTCTCTAGAGATGTTTACACCTCTTTGGTGACCTAAAAACCAAGTTTGGGCGCCGGGATTTGCAGGTTTGGTTTTTGTTTCCGGGTTGTTGTTTCAGGGCGTTTTTCGGCCATTTCTGGCCGAACTGGTTGAACCTCCAGGTATTAAAGTTGTTCACCATGCTTTAATCTATAAGTTTCATGTTGTGAGTTTCTCCTAATTCGGAAGTTTTGGGGTGGCGCGTGGGGCTCACTCTCCGCCGCCTGTGGTGGTGCGTGGCAGAGCGTCCGGCTGTGTTGCGGCTTTAGTTTCCTGTGGTTAGCTAGTTCTTGCTGTTGTGAGATTGTTAAGAGGTAATATTGCTAGGTTTTGAGCAAGGATTGCATGTTAGGACCTTAGGTTTATTTGTTTTGGCTTGGTTGAGTTTGAGTTTAGGTTTTGAAGATTTGAGGCAGCTCTATTGTGTCGTTGAGTTCAACAACTTTAGGAAGTTGTCCTCCCTTGAGCTAAGGGTTAGTTTAAGGGTATTGTGTTATCATTTAGTACTTTGGTTTCTAAGGTTTTTAATTATGTGATTTTAGGTGATTTGTGAAGTTGTGTTGTGGGATTTTACAACGGGATTTCTAGGTGAGTAAATCTCACCAAGGTTCTTTTTAGGACCAAATTTTATTATGATCATTTGTTGATAAAAATTAATACTATGCTATTATTTGTTTTAAAATATTTGAGCTTGATCGCCAACGGCTCATAGGTAAGATAAAACGAGTTTTCCTTATATGTTATTTTTGGGGTTCATGTGATCATAATTTTATTTTTGTGATAGATTATTCTTGTGGAATATCTATGTCGAAGTTATAATTTATGATGTGATCTTGTGTTGTTGATAATGATGTTGAGATATTGTGATGGTTGGATAAATAGTCAAACCGGGTTCCAAGCCTTTAATCGGGTGATTGGTTACGGTTATAATGCTATTTTTATTTTGTAATTGGTTATTGGACAGTCAAACTGGGTTCCAAGCCTTTGGCCGGGTGATTAGTTACGGTTAGGAATAGAGCTCTAGTCCGTCTGTCGGTGTAGGTCATGAGAGATACTTTATGGTATCTGAGACCCATGGGTACACAAATTGTTGTTGTAGGTCATGAGAGGTATTTCTTTGGTAATGTGTTGGATGTGTGGATTTTAATTATTGATCTAATCTCTCTAGTGGTATATTTGGATGTGGGAAATGTCACTACAAAAAAGAATTCAGTTAGCCACCCCAAATTGCCACGGCCCAGATTTGCCGTCGCCATTGGTCCAATTTTTGCGACGGCGTTGTGACGGTAAAGCTTCCGTAACTAAATTAAAATCATTTTGCGACGGCAACTTTGTGCCGTGGCAAAAAAAATTAAGTTTTGTGACGGCAATGTGGAGCCATGGCAAAAAAATGTAAACTTTGCGACGGTAAATATGTGTCGTGAGTAAAAAAGGTAAAATTTGGAATTAAGTATAAACGGAATGCTAGGAAACCCTCAAATGCGTCATTCGTCTCTCTCTTCTGTCCCAGCCGCGCAACCATCTCTCTCTCCCCCAAAATCTCTCTCTGCGCCAGAAACTCTATCTCCGGCCACCACCTCGTCACTAGCGGCGCCTCCGTTCTTGAAACCGAACCGCCGGGTTAAAGGTCTGCGACGCCGTCGTTTTGATCGACCGCGAGCAAGGCGGGAGGGAGAATCTGGAGGAGAACAGGATCAGGCTGCACGCGCTGTTCCGGCTGAGCGAGATGGTTAGGGTTTGGAAGGATAAGGGGAAGGTGGCGGAGGAGACGGTGGGGGTCCGTGCTTAGGTTTCTGGAGGAGAATCGGAGAGTGGCGGTGGGGGTCCGTGAGTTATCCAATGCCGCTTAAGTTATCAAGGTATATTTATCAAATGTCGTCGTTTCCTTTTGGGCATGCTCATTTTCTTGTCGATTAGACTTACTTGGCTTCTTTCATCATTTGGGGTTTTTTTCTCCCAACACACATCTCACTTGAACTTCGTCAATTAAGAAATACATGTGTTTCAGATGGAAATGTCAAATTTGTTGCCAACTTGAGGTTTAATTAACGGAAGCAGCTTTATTATAATGAAAATGGGCTTTCTCTTGTTTGGCTTATTGTTTTTTCTTAGTCATGAGCAATCAGATTAGCAGCGTATTCAATTTGGGTCCCATTTATACATAGGAACCTAAATGCAACACCCACTTGAAAGATCCGATTCTTTTGTGTTTTTAATAACCTTTACAGCTCAGTTTTGTGGTTTTCTCTTTGTTTCTTCATAATTTTGATGCTCAATTTTGCTTTGCATGGCTCAGATAAATGGAATGTGTCTGAGATGGTAATGGTGGCACTCCAGGCCTGCTATTTGAATTTCAGGTACAACATTTCAACTGTATGAGTTTTAGTTTGATTGTTATTTCTTTGTTCAGAATCTTGTTTGGTCTTAAATTAGTTTAGTCTCTGGCTGAATGCCTTGGCTCTTAAACCCTAAGCCCTGATACTAGTTAGTTGTTTTTGTAGGAATCAGCAATCGGTGATGACTCTAACTTGACATGCATTGCTTATTTTGAACTTCATCAGTTTGCCCTCTAGTCTTACTTCATGTTTGTGCTGTAGTGGACAGTTATGTTTTTTCTTTTTAAATGGAGAAGTGAAGAATTAGGTTGATGATTCAGATTTTCATGCTTCATTCTCAACCCATCTATCAAAGGATTTGCATGTGACATGTCAATCAGTTCACTCACTTTATCTATCACCCGTTTATTGAAACGGAAGTTGTTACTCTCTTTTCTTTCAAAGTGGAAGTCTGGTTAGATTTGGAACAAAGGTGATTCTTTGACGTATAAGGTCATTGGGGGTGTGTTTGATTTCTACTTCTTTTCCGGGACTAGTCCACTGGTTTTGGTTGACCAGTACACTTCTTTCATTGGAAGAGGTCTCTAGGTATGTTTTTCTGATTCTTACCCTTGATTTTGTTCTTGGTTTATTTCATTATTGTTTGTTTTGACTTTGATTTGAATATGATTTGGTTTACAAATTTGGGATTATTGTTCTTTCTGCAGAATTAAGGTTCTTGTTTTGGCTTATAATATGCAGCACATGTTATCTTAGTGGTCCCAAATTGCAATTTTTTAGCTCATGTTCTGTGTTTCTATAAATCTTAATTCAAGTTGATGATATTATAGGAATTGGGTGTTTGTTTAATGTTTTATTTGTTTTATTTATCCCCTAATATAATATGCACTGTGTGTGTATGACCATGATACTCTGGTCTAAACAATATCAGAACTTAATGCTCTCTGATCTCTATATATCATTGCCATGCCCTATGATAATGACAACCATCTGGTTTTAAGTATTCTATAATCTCTTTTCCAACTTTTCTTCTATCACTTAATCAGACTAAGATCTTTTTCAGACTACGATCTTTTTTATGCTTGTTGGCTTTTAGTTTTTTACTCTGCTAATTGCATCTGCTTTTTTTTTTCTTTTTTTTTTCTAGCCTTCAACCCATCCACCAGTGCAGTGGTGGATGGTACACTGACTAGAGAGACAATGAATCAATAACTACACCATTACTGCTCTCATTTTAGTTAAGTGGAAGGTACACTTTTTGTTTCAGTTGGTTTTTCGAGTCAATGCCCTCTTTCATTGACCGAACTAGAGACTAATCATTGTGTTGTTGTTGGGTATAGGAATTGAGTGAGGAAGAGAGGAAGTTGTGGAATGACCAGGCTGCTGAAGCCATGGAGGCTTAAAATATGGAATTGGATGAAAACAACGAGTCTGATTTATTTTGATTCTTATACCAGTCATATAACTTGCATGCTACTTTTTGATTTACCATGATCTACAATTGAAACTTTGGTTCTTGAGGCTTTGACATAGTTAGTTGCACTTAGTTGGTTTTGTGCTTGTGTCAAGGAACTATTTGGTAGAAACATTTGTAAATTACTGCTTGATGTGCTTATATTGATAGTTTTTCTGATGTAAGATTGACATTTAAGGACTCTAATTGAATGTAACAATTATTTTCAGTATGTTTTATTTCTTTTTGCAAAAAATAAATAAAAATAAAAATTTGGCAAGCTAATATGCCTGCTAGATTTTTTTTTTTAATTCATAAATAAAATTTGCCACGGCAAGTTTGCCATCGCCAATGGGTGATTTGCGACGGTGGAAGTAGTCGCCAAATAGGCGATGGCAAAAGCCGTCGCTGCGTGTCGTCACAAAAATGTGGCGACGGCTCGTTGCCGTGGCCAAAAGCAACGGCAACGGCAAAAATGTCGTCGCGAAGCCGTCGCCGTTGCTCTTTCGCGACAGCAAAGTGGTTTTTAGTGACGGCTTTTTGCTGTGGCTAACCAAATTCTTTATTGTAGTGTGTTGTGTTATTTTTGAGATTACTCATACGAGTTTTTTAGCTTACCGGGTTTGTTATTTTACAATCCCGGTGCACCAATTTTCAGTGTAGGGTTAGATCTGCAGGTGATAATCAGCAGGGTTGAAGCGGAGGCTTAGTGGTAGGGTTCTTTTTGGTTTTGCTGTACTCTGTATAGTTTTATAATTGGGTAGACAATATTAAACTCATGAGATTGTTTTCATGTTCTTGTTTTGCAAGTTTATGTAAACAAGAAAATGTAATATTTAACTCAGTATTGAATTGTGTGACATTTACATTTTCGCTAATGAGTTTTAGTTGCTTGAGATAGTTTGTTGAAACAGGTTTGGGATATTAATATGTTAAGTTATATCATGCCAAAATTTTTAAAAATTATCTTTCGAAAATTGGGATGTGACAACCCTCCCATGACCTTTGAATTTTACTCAATCATTCCAACGAAAAATTTGACTTTCAAGTATGAGGAGACTTTTGTTTTTTTTAATGTTTGTGGTTTATTAGAGCATCTTTGGGTTGTTACCGGCCACTAGATATGTTTGGTGTCCAAATGATCAGAGGTAAGGCCGATATTGTGGCGGTGGTGCGCAGTGGAGCGCCAGAGTACTTAACCCTAACCCAAACCCTCACCCTAACCATATGCCCTTACCCTCACTCTCACTCTGAACCGTGTGAAGAATGGTTGCCCATGGTAGTTCAACCGCGCCATGCTCCTCCTCAAATGACTACGATGGCTTCTCTGATATCGTTGCAATCCTACTAGACTTCATATGGATCTGGGTTGCAATTCTGGTATGTCTTTGGGACTCTTGACGGCTGCGACTAGAGGTGACAAACGGGCCACTAAGCACGAGCACGGCACGAGCCCGACAAGTTTAAAAGTGGCTCGGCAAGGCCCAAGCCCGTTAATGGCCCGGCCCGGCCCAAACACATTATTTTGATAAGCCATGCTAGGCCTAGAAAAATAAGCTCGTTATAAGCCCAGCCCGACTCGAGCACGATGAATTGAGGCTCACGGCCTGACCTACTCTAGAATATAATTTTTTTTTTCATTTCTTATATGAAGATAACATATTTATAAATGATAAACTTAGTTTTAAGTGTGAATAATAAACTTATATACTAATAATTATTTTTTTGACTATGAATTTGGATTCTCCTAGACCCATAAGAAAAGAAAATGCCCATTTGTACAAAAACAACTAAACTAGAGCCTAATCTAATGAAAATCTTATTCAAGAGCCTATTTCAATTAAACTACCATCACATTCAACTAACACCTTATCTTTTCACCGATATGAATTCTCTCTCTCTCTCTCTCTCTCTCTCTCTCTCTCTCTCTCTCTCTCTCTCTCTCTCTCTCTCTCTCTCTCTCTCTCTCTCAGACGTGAATCACGTCACCGGCGAAGCACCGGTGCAAGGCCTCGATGCCAACGAGGCTAGATCCCTCACGTCGGTCATCGTCACCGCCTGACCTAACCACCACATCTCCTCCATCTCCAACTAGTGCTATTTCAGAGAATTTTCCATCTCCTCCATCTCCTATTAGTCCTCTTTCAAAGAATTTTCCATCTCCTCCATCTCTGCCGTGAGAGGCTGAGACTCTGAGGTCTCTTATATTCCACCCACACCACCTCGGCTCCCTCATCTCAAAGCATTGAGCTCCGTGCTCCGAAGCGAGTCAAAGGTGTCGGACCGACGACGATGACGCCGGAAACATCATGTACAGATTGAGTTCGAGATGATGATTACAACGGCAGCTGGATGCTGAGGAGCAGGCCGTTGACGTCACATATGCGGTGACAAGGATCCGGAGCTAGTTCATTGGTCCGAAAACTCACATTCATCGGTCACCAAAAAGCCAGAAGGACGTGTTCTGTTTCGGCTTTTTTCTTCCTTTATTGGTATGATAGCCTCTGAGCATAATTTTGTTATTTTGTTATCTAAGTGTGAGTAATTGAGTAAATGGTGCCGATGTTAAATGGATTTAGAGGATTATTTGTCCACAAAGAGGTGAGATGGGAAAGATTTGATGTAATACACTATTTGTTTTGCAAATTTTTAGTTTAGAAATCATAATATAGTGATTTTTGAACATAAAGTATATTTTAACATGATTATTGGGATTAGTTGCAGATTACTGGGCGTCAGTAACTCGATTACTGAGGGTCAGTAATTGAGTTACCCGGGGTCAGTGGCCTTTTAAGGAATCATTACCCAGTTATTAGGGGTCGGTAACTCAGTCCCGGTGGCCGGTGACCAAAGTAACTCAGTTACTGGGGGTCAGTAAGCAAGTTACTGGTGACCGAAAAAAATCCGAGTTAATGGGGGTCACTAACTGAATTACCGGTGATCGAAATCCGGCGACCGGAGAAAATATGAGTTATTGGGGGTTAATAACGATGACCGAAGAAATTTCCGGCAACCGGTGACCGGAGTCCGGTGAGGTTCCGGCCAAATATTCTCTCTCTTCTAATTTTTCTTTCTATACATATTGAAGTGGTGAGGGTAAAATTGTCTTAAAAATATACAAAAATTATTTTTTTATTATGACATTAATAAAGATTTGTGCATTTGGGCATAAAAAAGATTACCTTATATTGGAATGGGCTCATGAAAAAGATTATCATTGGAATGAGGAATGAGAGGTTTAAATTAGTACTAAATGAACATTTTCTCAAAAATTTATTAATTGTGATCAATGAGCATTTATCACTTATTTCTATAGTTGTTGACAAAAAATAATTGTTGACAAAGAAAAAAATAATCGATAGATTGTGAGAATTAGTTTTGGTTTGTAATCGTATCGTGTATAATTAAAAATTGAGATTATGCGAGAAGAAACGATGATATAGGTCATTCACCTCGACTATTTTCAATTTTCGGCACGAAATGGGCTTGGCACAACCCGTTCATGGGCCCGGTCCGAGTACGGAACACCACGTTATGGGCTTGGGCTGTGAGAAGGGTCGGGCCTTACATTTGAGTAAATAGGCTAGCCCAAGCCCGAACTCATTAAGAAGTGGGCCGGCCCAATCACTACAAGAAGCCCGATTAAGGGGGCTGGGCTAGGCCAGACCGGCTCTTTTGGCACCTTTCCTACGACTATGGGAGACCATCGGTCTGGTTCTGACAATGGATCACCTGACACTTCTCAGAGGTACAGCTAAGGTTAGGGTTTCCCTACCCTTAAATGAACAAGTCCAACTTTCACCGCGGATCCGAGTTTCTTTGGTGGACGTACGTCATTGACCTACAATATAAGTACGAGTGTGGATGTAGTGGATTAAGGGCGGTGGATTAAGGGCTGCTTAATCCTGATCCTTAGCGGATAATAACCCATTAATGATAGCTTTCGTAAGAACCACAAACAAGACCTTGATTCTGTCAAAGGAAATACAAAGTGGCGTCAGAAGAGGATACCGTAGCTAGGCGGTTTTCAACGCTTCGATGACTAAGTCGGTCAATGTATTTATGTTAACAGGGTAATGGTAGGTAAGCAGTAAATGCGTAGTTATTACGAAGAGAGAAGGATACCTCTTATACAGGATTGGAGGAGGTTGTCTAAACCTTCTCTTCGTAATGGCCTTGACACGGTTCTCGTGGTGCTCCCTTGACGCCGCAAGCGAGGGTGCGTTCTGGCGCCATTTGACTCAGACTCGACGTCTATCAAAAGAGACACATATATAAGTGGAAGAAGGGTATTTCGGGTACTGTAAATGGTGAACTAAGTAAACTTGAAATTGGAACGATATATATAGAGCTTAGAGGTGAGAAGAAAATATAGGGGAAACAAAATAGTTAGAAGGGTGACAATACCTGAAACCAAAAAGAGTTGCCCCTTAGTAAATGAGCATATACAATTCTCATTGACCATAAAAATGTGGTGTTGCAGCATCTCTTTTCTTCAATGTGACCAGAAGACCACCACCATGTACGCACATCCTTGTGGTTTGATTCAATCAAATTAACTGTACGAAAATTGCTTAATTTGTTTTGTACGAGCTTTGAATTGAATCTAAGCATATATATAGCTTGTTTACTTGCTTTAAGTACAGATCCAAGTTAAGAATTCAATTAATTAAGATAGAGGTTGATGATCTAAACTCTCAAGTATTGATTATTGTTCAAGAATATTATTACCCTTTGCGTCTTGTTTGTTTCACTAGTTCTTGGCGTTTTTTTTTTCCAGATTTTGTTGATTTGTGCAATTACCAAAATTGTTTGACCAGTTATAAAGAGATTTGATAGGAAGCTTAATTGAATTGCATACATGATCGATGTAATCAAGACATTGTCAAGATCATATGGTCGGAATAAATGGCCGCTATTGTTAAAAGATTTTGAGAATCTGTGATTTTGGGAGTTTCTGAAATATACTTTCTGCAATGTCAGCAATGATGTACATGATTCGACCAAAAAAAAAAAAAAACAATGATGTACATGATGATATCAGAGCTTAATGGCTAGTTGCTTGATATGATTTATATTATGTTTATGGATGCAGAGAGATCTTGTTGTTCATTGTCTGAAGTCATGATATTAATCCTTGTACAATTTTCCACGAGCAAGAGCCTTGTACGTATCATCTATCGATCTTGCATTCACGTTACCAAACTGGTGGACATCTTTTTTATTTTTTTTCTATACAGACGGTTCAGAAAAGCAATTTACCAAATAATTAGCAGTTTATTTCTATAGTTGCAATATCAACCTAACCCTAATAGCGAGCTAATATTTATTTTCTAATAACGAAGATAAACAACCGGCGATCTATTTAGATATTAGTGGGCTAGATAGTTCCAAACTTCCAATGTACAAAAGCCAAAAGTTCTTCCTGGGATGTTATCCAATCGATCAAGAAGAGGTTAATTGTGTAGCAAGAATTGATTGGCATGTCCTACAAGTTGGTTGCAATATTCTTTGTAACCAAATTCAACCAAACAACACCCGACCTTTTGTTATTCATGTCTTAAGTCATGAGATTAATCCTCGTAGAATTTTCCACGAGCAAGATCCTTGTACGTATCATCTCTATTATTGGTTTGATATACATGATTATTGTAATCTTTCACGTTACCAAACTGGTTGATTTCATTTTTATCTATACAGATCGATGGTTCAAAAAAGCAGTTTACCAAACGATAATCAACTGATCAGTTATATTAGCAAGTCAATATATAACACACCCATTCAGCTAGTATTCAGACCAAGGTCTACAAGCGTAACTCAGACTAATCTTCCGCTACAGGCGAACGAACATAAAGACCCATCAAACATACTGACCACAAACTGGTAAAAATTGAGACTTGAACTCTGAACATAAGAGTATCATACTAGACACAGTTGGACCAGCTTTACCACACTAGTGGTTAACCAACACTACGCCAATTTTGCCTTCAGACGAGCGGCAATGCCCGTCGTCTGATTACTTTTTTGCATGTCGTCTATCGAGCTGCCATCTGATAACGATTCAGTCGACATGCATAATCTGTCGTCTGAGGAAGGTTATACGACATACTGTATGTCGTCTTTATGAATCCAGGTTCGTAACACAAAAAATGAATCTGTCGTTAGAAATCGTTACAACGACAGTTCCCTGTCGTTGAAAGAAGAATTAATCAGCAAATAATTGCATTCGTCTGTTGTCTCTAATTTATTCTAACGTCACTTATATGACGTCGAAATAACTTTTTATCTATCCTCTTAATTTATCCGTTGTCTGTATTCTAGTACTACTATGCTTTTCTGTCGTTATAATAGTTTAAAACCTCAGACGACATACATTATTGTCTTCTTTTAATTTAAGACGACATATAAAAGTCATTTGAAAGATGTAAGACGTCAAAGTTATATGTTGTCTGATTTTGATTTGGAGGTTACCAAAGCATTTGCACAAACTAATTTAGAAATCTAAATTCATTCTCATTGCCAAAACCAACAATATTTACAAAGAGTTATTTGTCTAAGTAGACATATAAGCTATAACACCAATAAGTTATTACTCTAAAATGACCTACAATACATATTTGCAAGTTCAAAGTCACCTATTTCTTTGACCAAAGCTATAACATCTACTAGAGTGCTTAAAGTAATGGTGTACTCTGATACGTCCTTCTTCATAACCAAACTCAATATCCACCATTTACTCAAGTGTCTCCTGCCAAAATACTGAAGATTCAAAGATTTGGTAAGTTTTTCTTACAAAAACACAGAAACCAAATATAAACTAACATCAGTAACATGAAGTAATTAATAAATAGTCACGGAAACCAAATACTCAGTTCAATGAAACCAATATTTTTTTTGGGTGAATTCCAGACTATTATAGATATTGTCATTGAGTTAACTGATCGATGTACAAATAAATCTCAAAATTTAGACTTTCAAACAACCCACCTACATGTTGTTAGCCTGTTACTTGTCGTTGAGTTAAGATAAAACAAAGTCTTTTGTTGTTGGGAATCATTATATATCAATATATATGGTTGAAACAACAAAATGCATGGTAACTGGTATTATATATATTGAGCATGAGTTACTTGGTTTTAAAGATGTGGAGATGCTCTAGCCCGGACATTGCATCCCAAAGAATATCAAACTACCAATAGAGATAACAAACACGAAAACTTAAGTTTGAATTAATTACCAATTTCATACAAGTTGCAACATAGTAAAAACAATGAAATTAGGTGTATATAAGTATACAGAATACTGCATTTGCATTGAGATAGAAGGACACTTGTGGACAAACTCCTATCATTTTTCGAATGTTTGCCATGCCAACAGAACTTCGGGCAGAATGTCCATAGATCAAGGCTGTTATTCAAGGCAGATTACAATTTTATCATTTCCAGTATAGACATCGTTCTAGAAGTTTTCAATCAATGAATTTGAAAAAAAAAGAAAAAAAAGGTTCTATTACCATCTCCTCCAGTCACTGGTGTAATGCCAGATAAATACCGAAAATTTTAGTATACAAAATTAGCTCAAAGGTATCTATGCCTGAGGCCCTGAGCGGCGATGTGATGGATACATAACATTATGCTAGAGGATCTCATGGTCTAGGTACAAAACGCTAGAGGAAGATGCATTGAATGAATAATGTAATTCGACTATTTCACAAGATTTCCTCCACACGAACTATAGGTTCATAAAAAGATCCACATTCTCTTAACAAGTGATTCAAAAGAGGTTCTGTACCTTGAGAGCATGGTATGGTGGAGTCCTCTTGGAACGACAGCAACCATGTCTTTGGCCAGGATGTGTTTTTACAAGGCCACGTATCTGAACTGCAAGGTTTGGACCAACTGTAGTGTAATAAGTCCCTCCCATGCGAGCCACGAGAGCCAATATGCACTATCATAAAGGCCCATCATTGTCATCGCCTGCAACCAAAACAGAAGAAGCACTTAAATCCACTAATGGAGAGAAGTCAGAGAACCATACATCAAGTTAAAGTGATTACCTACCGCAGCTTAAGTTCTTTCTCTGTGACCAAGGAAGTCATTTGAAACACAAAACCAAACATGGCAGCAGCGAAAAAGATAAAAGCATTTTTACGGTGGTCTGGCAAAGAACTAAGAAAAAGAAAGAAAGAAAGAAAGAAATAACACAAATTTTGCCATTGTGCTGCCTTGTTTGCCGCCCTGCTGAATATAGAAGGTTTCATGAAGCTATCAAAATTCAATTTTTATTAGAAAGGAAATACAAACCATGTCCTACCATTAACAACCATGCTCTACCATTAACATTGCTAACATTACCCTCCCATCTACACAGCAGAAAAGCATACCTCAAAACTCACAATTAATATATCTTACGTAATAAAAGATGTTCATTTCAGTAGTCATTTTGCCCCATTGTGTTTATTTTGTTCTCAGGTGTAATCTTAACTCCTTTCCTGATTTAATACAAAGGAAATAATAAGTATCTAGAAACACACATGTCATTGGTGTAACTATGGTAGAATAAATTTTAAAGCTGAAAGATTATGTAATACACATACACAAAGAAGTTGCACTCCTATGACAGGCTTTTGTAGAATTTCCTCCTCCATTCTGTGTGGCATTAACAGTTCTTAGAGCATACAGCGCACCACATGAGTCTGATATTTGCCCTGCTATGAAACAAACTATAAGAGAACACATTAGTTGGACCAAGTAAGGGTAGAAGAGATTCATAAAAATCAGCAATGCATAGAGTGCAAGGTATATGTATATTTGTCTCTTTTTTTTTGTCTTCCTTAAAGGAAAATAAATCTTTACTTCCATTATATTTTGATGTTATGGTAAAACTTAATATAGAGGTAGTGCAGAAATAAATATCTACCAAATCCTAGGAACCAAATCTTGAACCTTCGACTTAGCTCCCTCACACTAGTACTACAAAAATGTCACTCTTTTCAATCTGATATATAGAGCCTAAACAAATTAGAAGACAGTTTTTCTTTTCTTTTTAAGAACTTCTGAAACTAACATTTTGATTACATGAGCAATAACAACTTGGTAAACCAAACCACAAATAGGTCATCACCTTCCGAATTAACCAAGTTATATGTTGCAGTGCATTCTCAACATCATTATCCTTTTAGCTTAAAATCACATAGTCATCATGTCTCTGAACGGAAAAAAAAAATTCACAAAAAAAAGAATTGAAATGAAATAACAAAGCTTATCTCTTCTGATTGTTGAAAAGATTTTACAGTCTTACAATTTAAGTACTCACATTGAAAAACTCCTCTTCTGGCTCATCCACACGATCAACCTCCTTGTTGATATCAGCAGCCTCATTCTCTTCCAACTACTTCTCAGTGCCAACATCCTTCTTAACTTCAGTGCCAGGATCTACCTCCCTAGATTTTACAAATACAGTTATTCTTGTCAGCCATAACAGAATCTATTTCAGCCAATGAATGCTTTTCCTATTTACTAAACTGAAAACTAAACCAATGCATACCAGTTGAAGGATGGTCCAGTTAATCATGGAATGTGCTTTTTGCAAAGGTTGCTTTTCTCATACTGTTGGATTCTTCACATATGCAAGGAAGAGTTCTCTGATCGCATTCTTGAGCAACATTGAGTTGCTTTTCAGCAACCTTTGCAAAAAGCACATTCCATGATTAACTGAAACTCAAGTCCCAGTGCAGGTTTAATAGCCTAAGAAAGTTCAATTTCTTTTGATTGTAAAGAATAGAAGATCGAATAGAACAAAATCCAAGGTTATCATAAGTTCATTTATAAACAGAACATAAATTTCCACATTGAAATACCTGATTCTCAAATAGAGTTCCAATCTTTACAATTGCTATCCAAATTGGAAGGTATGATCCAATTACACTACGTCAAGGAAATGCAAATCAAGAATAAGGGAACACAAAGGAAAACCCAGCAGCGACGGAGATGGAGGAGAGAGAGAAACGGAAGCGGAGATCTACCACAAGTCATCTGCTTCTCTAAGTTGAGCAATTACTCTATTTGCGCGTCTAAATTGCCTCCTCCTTCTGGAAAAAGTCCACAATTTCAGAAAGCCCATAGCTAGGGTTCGAGAGATCTGAGGGGAAAAAAGCTTACCTTTGTTGAAGATCGAGTGGTGAAATCGAAGCCAGCTGAGTTGTTTAGGATTTGGGTCAGATCTGGGTTTCGAAGCCAGTGGGGGATGGAGGGTGTTGAGATCGGTATTCATCTTTCAGATCGAAAGAGTGAAGCTGGGTTTTGAGATCGAAAGAGTGAGGCTGGAACAGAGAGAAATTAAGACTGAGGCTGCTAGAGATAGTTGAATGAGAAAAGGGTGAGGCTGGTAGGTTAAAGTGTATCTGGGATTTGGGGTAGTTAATGTGAAGTGTCAAAAAATTATCCACTTTTACGTCAAAAAAAAAACCTATGTCTCTCAAATATGTCAGTTTTCTGTCGTCTTTAAAAACACGGTATCAGACAGAAATTCATTTGTTTTTAAGACGACAGATGATTGTCGTCTCATGAACACGCTAGTTTTAACTGTCTGCGTGTTGCTATATTCAGACGACAGAATTTTAAATGTCTGTCGTAAAATTTTATCAGACGACAGTAAAAACCACTTCTGTCGTCTGATTCGTGTCGTTTAATTGCAAAATTGGCATAGTGCAAACAATAAAGACTTATATTTACATCAATAAAACCAAACTGTTGTTGGATTGAACTCAACACAAAATACTAACTGATCGATCCTATATACTGGTTTTGTAGTATCTTCAAGAGTTTATATATTTTGCTTCATCTCATCTCTATCATTCAAGTGATAAACGTATTAATAGCTTCAACAGTTCAACCTAACCTATTAACTTTTATATTAAGTATTAACCACGACTAGCCATGCATGCATGCATTCATATATGCACAAATATGGTGTCGCATCGTGTCCTATTAGTAATTCTTTCGTTGTATTACTTGTGAAGGAAACCATGTTTTACCCCAAGATCAGAAACAGTCCAAACCCGACGACGTCGAGTGACTCGAGTCCTTCATTAGTTCATTGGCAATTTGACCCTGTCAATCGGTTAAATAACAGTGGTGGTTCTTTCCCTCCTTCCTTTTTAAATAACAGCGGTTGGCGCCTTCCTATTTGAACCCCGATGAGTTAGCAAGAACACAAGTCTATATAAACACCTTTCATTGCTTTCTCTAGCCATATAATTAAGTCCCCCCTCATTTCACACATCCCCACACGTAAAACCAACAAAGCCATATCACAACTTAGCTTCTCCATTATTCAGTCTTCACAAGATGGTGTCCTACGAGTACGTTCTGGGTGGAGTCCTGGCTTCTCTGCTGGCCTCTGTTTACATCATGATTATTTATAGTGCTAGAAAGGTGGCGGGTGCAAAAAAGAGTGATAATGGGTCTATCAGGATGCCGCAAAACGATGAAGAGAAAGGTACCGACGTCGTCATTGTTGGCGCTGGAGTTGCCGGTGCAGCTCTTGCTTACACTCTTGCTAAGGTGAAATTTTGATCTCCTTTGTTACGAATTTTCAGAGTGTAAAAATTGAGTCTTGATTTCGTTGGATGGGATTGGTTGTTAGTACGTAGAAGTAGTACGTAGACACGTAGTCCTTATTGTTTTGGTTTTTACTAGTTTTTCAGCTTCATGTATAGGTCACTACCCAGCTAAGCAAGTAAAAACTTGAAGCCTCTAATATATTATTATCAAAATTCAACTTATTATTTTGGTAAATAAGCGAATGAATCTTCCAGATTCAGAATCAGAGTGATGCAGCCAAAGTGTTTTGCTAAAAGTTGGTATGGTAATTTTGTGATGAGGTTATTATATGTGAATTGATTGCATGAACATCAATTACTACCTAAAAGCAGAAATCTTCAGAGTTCAGGTCTTGCTGTAAAGGCGGATTGGAGCTTTTAGCAAACTCCATTTTTTATTCGGGTTTTGAGTTAAGCAGAACTTTGCTTCTTGTTACAGGAAGGACGCCGCGTGCATGTCATCGAAAGAGACTTGAATGAGCCGGACAGAATTGTTGGTGAGCTTTTGCAGCCTGGGGGTTATCTCAAATTGATCGAGCTAGGTCTTGAGGGTGAGCAATTTCCTACCAAATTAATTTAGATTACATTTTCTGTAATTGGATTAGTTTGCGCTGTAGTTTCTGCTATTATATGATTAGTACTAAGTACAAGGACATTGGTTTTTAACAACAATATCTATTGTGGCTGCAGACTGCGCAAATGAATCCATTGATGCTCAGAAGGTGTTTGGTTATGCTATCTACAAAGATGGGAGGGACACAATACTTTCTTATTCCTTGGAGAATTGCGATCCAGATATAGCAGCAGGGAGAAGTTTCCACAATGGGCGTTTCATCCAAAGAATGCGTGGAAAAGCTAAAACTCTTCCAAAGTAATCCTCATTTCCCTCATGTTTATTAACATTTTCGTGGCTTTTCTTGTACAATATTGGCCGGATTAGTTTGATGTAATTTGTATCAACTTCTTATTCATTTCCGTCTCATGGAATTTTTTTTTACAGTGTAAAATTGGAACAAGGGACAGTGACAACTCTAATTGAAGAAAAGGGCACCATCAAAGGAGTGATTTACAAGAAAAAAGCTGGAGAGGAGTTGAGAACATATGCTCCTCTTACAATCGTGTGTGATGGCTGCTTTTCAAATCTGCGAAAAAATCTCAGCGCTTCAAAGGTAATGTGTGTACGAAACTTGAGGTGTCAACCATTTGTTAAGTATTTTTAGCACATACAGGAATGCTTGCTCTTTCATGAGACCAACTTTTGTTGTTACATGCATGCATGCAGGTTGAAAGTCCCTCATGTATTGTTGGTTTCATATTGGAGAACTGTGACCTTCCACATGCAAATCATGGTCATGTAATTTTGGGAGACCCTTCTCCTATCGTGTTTTATCCTATCAGCAACACAGAGATTCGTTGTTTGGTTGATATCCCAGGAACAAAAATTCCTTCAGTAGCTAATGGTGAAATGGCCAAGTATTTGAAAACCGTGGTGGCTCCTCAGGTATTAACCGTATTATCTATCAATAATTTGCCCGATTTGATAGGGAAATCAATACACGTATCCACTATCCACCTGAATGAACTGATCATAGGACTACCTTGAATTTCAGATTCCTCCTCAGCTCTACAATTCTTTTATAGCTGCAATTGATAAGGGAAACATTAGATCTATGCCAAACAAAAGCATGGCTGCAAATCCACTTCCCACTCCCGGAGCACTTTTATTGGGGGATTCATTCAACATGAGGCATCCTTTAACTGGAGGAGGAATGACTGTGGCTCTTTCAGACATCGTTCTTCTTCGGGATCTTCTTAGACCCTTACATGATCTCAATGATTCACCTGCCTTTTGCGAATACCTTGAATCATTCTATACATTGCGTAAGGTAAAGATGTCGATCACTACCTTAACTTATGAATTAATTACAAAACACCACCTGAACTATGATGTTATTTTCATTTTCATACCTAACTATCAAAAACTTACATTTTTATACCCAAAGTTTCATTCTGTTAGCATTTTGATACCCTGACCACTAACACCATTAAATTTTGAGAGCGTTTTCATCATTTTAATAAATATATCATTTTTTACATTTACTTTAACAAAATAATTTATTTTTTGAGGTAATCAAATACAAATAAAACAATTTACTTTAGTAAAAATATTCAAAAAAAAAACTCTAAAATTAATATTTATTTTTGCAACAATAGTGATAAAAGTTAGTAGAACTCTTATATGTATATTAATTTTTGGAGTTACATGTTAAGCAAAACAAAATAAAATAAAGTAAAATATATAATTAAAATAAATTATATCGAGAAAATATCAAATATCGATGAAAATTTTATCAAATTTTATATAAACATGTTTAATCTATTGTTGGTTAAATATATACCATTGTTGCAAAAATAAATATTTAAATTTAGAGTTTTTTTTTGAATATTTTTGCTAAAGTAAATTGTTTATTTGTATTTGATAACCTCAAAAAATAAATTATTTTGTTAAAATAAATGTAAAAAATGATATATTAATTGAAATGACGAAAATGCCCTCAAAATTTAACGGTGTTAGTGGTCAGGGTATCAAAATGCTAACAGAATGAAACTTCGGGTATGAAAATGCAAGTTTTTAATAGTTAGGTATAAAAATGAAAATAACATCATAGTTCAGATGGTGTTTTGTAATTAATCCATAACTTATTTATAACTAAATGCATTCTATGTTACAATAATCTTCACTCAATGTGACAGTTGTCGTTTCTGCTTTGCTGATATTGTGCTTGGTGTTCATTGCAGCCTATGTCATCTACCATAAACACATTAGCAGATGCCTTGTACAAGGTGTTGTCTGCGTCGCCTGATCCCGCAAGACAAGAAATGCGTGAAGCATGTTTTGGTTATTGGAGCCTTGGAGGTATACGTATCTGTGGTTATGGACCAGTTTCTCTTCTCTCTGGACTCAACCCTCGTCCATCGCACATGTTTCTCCATTTCTTTGCTATTGCTATCTATGGTGTCTGGCGCTTGATGTTTCCATTACCTTCTCCTCAACGCACATGGCTTGCGGTTAGATTGATCTTGGTAAGTTAGCTGAATACCCACTACTTTTTCTACATGTTTGTCAATTACAATATCCTTAATTACACATAACGACTGCTTATACAAATCTCTCTGGTTCCGACTTTCAGTATGCATCAGGGATCATATTTCCCATTATAATTGGTGAAGGAGTTAGACAGACGTTCTTTCCTGCAACAGTGCCGGCATATTACAGAGCTCCTCCTGTTCAATGAAGACATCAATACAAGCATATTCTCGGAGAAAAATTTGGTGCTTGGATCTTTCTTTTATTGTAAAACCAATCTGTATCATATCAATTGCATTAGTTCTTCCCACAAAATAAGTATCATGATGGGGCTTCAATGCTCGAATTAGGAGAAAAAGAAAACTATGTTCTTAATACTTTTAGGCTTTGTTCTTCTACAGTGGAGAAAACAAGCTAGGTTCATGAAAGTTCTAATTGTATGAAACTATTTACAGTTGGGTTCTGTGAAGTCCTCTCATTCATGTTTAAACTTTGTCTTCTCCTTAGAAAATTTTGCCCTACCGATCTGCATGGAACGCAGATGTCTCTGTGGGTGGGTGTAACTCATTAGCCAAGGAGGGTGATTTCCGTTCAGACAATCTTTTGGTAAAATGACGATAATGGTATCATTTTCACCGGACCATCCTTCTACAGCAGCAAAACAATAAAGAATAAACCCCCCTGCTTTAATTTTAAGTTTTTAACTAGCCTTTTGCCCATGCTGAATTGGAGGCTGTGCGGTATGGAGTTGGTTTTCTACAGTCTATGGGTGTTTCAGAGGCTATAGTGGAGAGTGATTGTTTGGTGGCTGTTGATTCCATCAAGTCCTTATTGGATCAGGATCTTTCTCCTCTCAGTGCTATTATTCTAGATGTTAAATCCTCTTTAGCTACTGATAATAACTTCCAGTTGCAATATGCTCATAGACAGGCCAATATGGTGGTGCATAGGTTAGCAGGTCATGGTCTTTATTTTTTTTTGGTGAAAAATGAATAAATTTATTAATAAAAGGATATACCCGATTACAAACCTACAAATGCAAGGCCGAAAAACTACAGATAACAAAAAGAATAAGTCGTGGTCTTCATTTCAATGTCCATTGTAACTCGTTCTCAACTGCTCCAAAACTCATTCTGGATGCCATGATGTACGATCAAAATCGTATTCAGTGATAAAATTTCTCTTTCAAAAAAAAAAAAAAAAACTAGCCTTTTGTCCACACCAAAACAAAAGGCAACCCTAATGCGCAGCCGTTCTGTCGCAGCTCCAAAAAACCAATCTGGTTCCTAATGCGCAGACATACCCCATTATCTGTTGTGTCTGATCTTGTGATGCAAGACTTGGACCCTACTGTCAGTGAGGTCAACAAGGCCACCAATGCAATTGCAATGGCAACAACTGCTGTTGAGACCAGCACAGATCCAGTTGATCAGACTGCGGATGTTGTTGTGAGTAAGGATGCTAGTCTAGTTGAGACAATGTGTTGCCAATATGCAATATAAGGCAGATGAGACCATTATAGCTAACATGCCCTCTAAAGTCGCATCTCCAATTCCTAATGCTCCTCCTAAAAAAAAATAAAAAATACCCCCTGCAACAGAACGCCCCCACCCACAGATTCTTACCCAAAAAAAAAGGTTGTCTCTGCTCCCGCATCTAATGTTAAGAAAGCTCGCCCTAATATTTGATTGCCTCCTAATACCTTTGGTTTGATTCATGGTGACGATGACATTCTTATTACTAAGCATGCATCTCTGTTTGCACCTAAAAAGAAACGTGGCCGTCCTATTGGTCTCGTAACAAAAATCCACCACAGAACAATAAAGTCTCTCGAAAGGTGTTTCTTTTCTCTACAACACCACCAAGTCCGGATACAAAAAGCAAAGCATAGGTGTAAAATTTATCAGTGTTGCTTTTGAGCTCAGAGGATGAATTTTACTTACACTTACATGGTTGCATATTACTTGGATACCCCAATTGAACGTTTATGCTCTAGTATGCTTCTTTCTTTTTTTTGACAAGCCTCTAGTATGCTTCTTTAGTATCATGTTGTTTCTAAATTGGCTGGGTTAAGACCCGATCCGGATCCAATCCACTCTCGTTCGGGTCGATATCACTTTTCATGTACACACCTTTCCCCAGTATCGCATTTTCTAATCACTCCATCTCTCTATAGCAACACCCGCTTTTGTCTCAGACGCGGATTAACCGCCTCCTTTGAAGATCGACCAACTTCCATATCCAGTAATCTTCAATTGTCTTTCTTTTATGTTCCATTTCATTAATCGATTCTCCTTTGTTCTGCATTTTCTAATATAATTGTTGAATCCATGTACGAAGTATTAAAGTTGCTTTCTTTAATTTGTTATGCAAACAAAATTGGAATCTTTTGATGTTGGCTGTGCTCATCTTTTGTGCCCCAAATTTGCTATCATGGGTTCTTGGATGTGTAAAAAGATATGGGGTTTTTGTTAAGTTTATTGAATTGGGTTTGTGTTTTTTTTTTTTTGTTGTTGCTAGAAGGGAATTGAATGGAGGTGGACTATGAGTTTAGGAATTGGGAGGAGCTTATACCTGATGCACTTGGCCTTATATTTAAGAATCTAACACTGGATGAGACCCTCACTGTGATCCCAAGAGTCTGCAAGTCTTGGGGAAGAGTAGTTGCAGGGCCTTATTGCTGGCAGGAGATTAACATTGTAGAATGGAGCAAGTGTCATTCACCTCAGACTATAGATCGAATGCTTAGGATGTTGGTCACCAGGAGCTCAGGTTCGCCCCGCAAGCTTTGCGTTTCTGGGGCCCTCAATGATCAGAGTTTTTCGCTTATTGCGGACCAGTAAGTACAACAATATCAATGCATTATATGGTAAAATTCTTTGATAGCTGTTACATAGATGTTTATAATTTTTCAGTGTCTAGTTGTTTTAGATTCATCAAACATTTGTGTAATGTATCTAGAGTGCTTGTAGCTTTGTAGACTAGTCTGTTTTATTGGTCCGACTTGTTAAACTAGTTTAGCCTTACAATGTCAACTCCGAATCCTTTATGTTAAGTTGGTTAATCCGAGCAGTCGCATATAGATATAATCCATATCTGCACACCACATCGTGGACCATGTGTATGTGTTTTATGCAACATGTGCATGGGTAGAGTGTCGATGCTATTTGAGCTCCACACAAATGCCTGCAGATGATAGAATAAAATTTACGTAAGAGATAGAGGTAGCTTTAACACTCTTATTTACCTTATCTATGTTTGGATAAGGTTGTATATCTGGGGTTTAGAAGATGAAGAGCTTCTGGTGGTGAATAGAAAAATCAATGTCATATATACATTGGAATTGATGTACCACTACTGTGTGATGTAAGTTAGAAGTAGAGGTGTGAGAATTGAGGTGTATTTTGTGAGTGTCCAGTTTCTGAGAAGGCTTTCCAGAAGTGATTTTGGTATAACGTTGTGGTTTCCTTATGTCGGTGTCTATTGGTGTTTCTTTACTATTAAGTCTTAGCTGAATCACAAGTCTTTAATCAAAGATAACTTATCCTAGATTCAGAGCTACTGCATGTAAGAATTTTCTTTTTCTCGTCATTGCACCATAGTTTATCTATTAGAAAGTATGCTCTTGTTCATTGCTTTTAAATTCACAAGAGTGGCCAAGAATTAACAAATTTTTTTAGCAAGCTTACCATGTAACACTTCAAGACCACACCATGCCTCAAAAACTCTTTGGGTGCCTTCTCACCCACTGAACATTGCGTTGTTTTGTTCTTACATATCACACAATAGTACCACATGAAAGACATACAAGCTTTAGAACTTGTACAGCTAGAAGATTCAGAAGCATCTAAAACTACAAACTTCTAAATTGATAGACACATAGACGTCCAAGCTTCTACAAATATAGATAGATCATATTTTGTTTGAGATTTACGTGTTATCTGAACTATTAGCTGAGTTATCCTCAGCTAAATTGCCATATTGTTATTATGATATAGGTTAACTGTTGAGTATTGGTCAGAACCATGATCTAAGTCTGATTTTATTTTTAAATTTATGTGAGCTAGTGCCAAATCTCTTCGGACGCTGAAGCTGCCAAGAATTGCAGTAAGTGATTTGATAGTGGAACAGGTTGCTGCAAAGCTCTCTACCATAACTTCCTTGGATTTGAGCTACTGCAAAACTATTGGGGCCCCTGCACTTGAGGCGATTGGAAAGCACTGTAAACATCTCACAAAGTTACGGAGATGTATGTATGGATGGGAACTTGACAAGGACCCTCAAGACAAGGAGGGTTTTGCAATAGCAGCCACAATGCCAAAACTCAAGCATCTTGAGCTATGCTTTATGCGTATTAGTACAGAACCTGTGCTTCAGATACTATTGAGCTGCCCTGAGCTCCATTTGCTAAATGTGGTAGGGTGCTACAGTGTAAAAATTGATGAAAAGTTTGTCAAGAACTTCTCAGGGCTGAATGTGGTTGGACCTGAAGGTTCAGGCTGGGATGATTGCTCTGCTTTCTCGGTCTCTTCCAGCTACTTGGATTGGGACTTGATGGGCGTAATCCACAATGAGGTAGAGTATGATGATTTTGAGGAAGATATGTTAGATGAAGCCTGGGAAGACGATTTAGGTATGGAGGATGGAGAAGCTTTTGGCTTCTATGATAGTTTTTATCTTGATAATGCTGGGTTTGATTGGCCCCCATCTCCTTGAATTTCCTTGCTGAAGTGTATGAGTGAGTTCCTAGTGCAGGTGCGAGTAATGTTGCTTTCCTTACAATAATAGGAGCACTAATATTCCGCATGATATGTATGTTTTTGTATTGTCAATAAATTCTTGTACATCCATGCATGAATGCAAGTGAACTTTGTGCCTTTGCTTATATAACAATGGGGTTCGTCTCATCAATAAAATACTGGTAAACTACTGTATGGCATGGTTAAATGCTGTTGGCACGAAACAAGGACGAGGACTGGAGTGTAATGTCAGGTCCCGCCAATTAACAAGGAGTTTCCTTGAGCAATTTTGACGCAAGCATGGCTCAAGGAAGGTTTTGGTGGGCACATGAGCATTCTGAAAGCATCCGGAATATTATGGAAGGTCTTGGAAGCATCCAGAATATTATGGAAGGTCTTGAAAGCTTCCGGAATGATCGGAAAGCATTCGGACAACTCTAGAACTCTCTAGAACCTTAGAGTCTCTAGGACACTCCGGAAGTCTCTAGAACCCTAGAGAGGCTCAAGACTTCCGGAAGTCTCTAGAATACTCGAGGTAACATTTAGAGTTGTATAGAAAACTCTAGAAGTCTCTATACTTGTAAATATCCTATAATTGTCTAGAAACTTAGGCAAGGGGGGATGATGCCTATAAATAGGGAGGCACCCCTCCCATTTGAGACATAGAGAGTTGGATAGCATTCAAGTTCACTTGTAAAAACTTTGTAAAGTTCTCTTAGCTTAATACAGGTTCTCTCTTTCAAATATCTTCTCTCTTCGTTCGGGTGTTCTAGCCAAAGTGTTTGCGTGAGTAAGACTGACTTAGCATAAGGGAAGTGCTAAGGCCGCACGAGAAGCTTAGGAAAAAGGAAGCTCGTGACAGTTGGTATCAGAGCAGAAGTTCGATCGGAACCTCGCTCGGCATAATGGTAAAACACGGTGCTACCAAAACTACATCAAAATCAAACCCCTCCGAATTGGCGAAGCATGATGCTGCCAAAGGTGCATCAGGATCCAACCCTTCCGAGGAAGTTACGCAAAGGAGAAGTCGCGAAAAGCAAGTCGACCTTGTCGTTCCAAGGCGGGAACGGCTAAGGACATGATCTCTGCTTTCGACTCACGCCTAACTCAGGTGGAGGAGGACGTGAGTGGCATGGAGGCCCATGTGGATGATCTAGGCCAACGAGTAGAAGGCTTAGAGGTGGAGGATGCTGTTATCCACACTGCGATCAAGAGCATGGTGGTCCAGCTAGAGGAGTCCTTGCGGGGCGAGATGACGAAGATTCACGAGGAGTTCATGGGGGAACTCACCAAAATGCATCAAGTCCACGAAAAGGAGTTGAATAGCACGCTTGCACGCATTGGGGAGATGCATGGGGACTTGGCCCTATGCAAACGTGCATTGGCTACGGGAGCCGGCACCAGCGGTATTGTGGAGGCTAAGCGCATCGAGGTGCCAAAGCCTAAGAGTTTCGGGGGATCACGCAATGCTCGTGAAGTGGATAACTTCTTATGGGGGCTAGACCAATACTTTAGAGCCGTAGGCATCACTGATGAGGACGCCAAGATTAGGACCGCGGCTCTCTTCCTCACTGACACTGCTATGTTATGGTAGAGGAGAAGGCGAGGAGACGTTGAAAAAGGTACGTACACCATTACTACCTTTGATGACTTTACAAAGGAGCTTAAAAGACAATTTTATCCGGAGAATGCCGAGGATGAGGCAAGAGCTCGCTTGCGAAGGCTCAATCACTCAAGGTTTATTCGTGATTATATTAAAGATTTTACCAACTTAGTGCTTGAGATTCCTGATTTACCTGACAATGATGCTCTCTTCAATTTTATGGATGGTCTCCAACCATGGGCTAAGACCGAGCTAAGGCGACGTGGGGTGCAAGACCTTGCTACCGCCATAGCTGTGGCCGAAAGCCTAATCGACTATACTAGTCTAAATGAGTCCACCGGCAAGCCGAAGGAAAAGAAGAGCAGTTATGCCAAAGGTGAGGGAGACAAAGGCCAATGCAAAGACGAGCCCCGTCAAGACAACTACTCGGCAAGGAGCAAGGATAATGGCAAGCAAAAGGAAACAAGGAGCTCGGGTAAGCCCAACAATAACAAATGTTTACTTTGTGATGGTCCGCATTGGGCTAGAGATTGCCCACAAAAGAAAGCTCTGAGCGCACTCTTAGGAAGTCATTAAAGCGAGACAGAAGCCGAGGGTGACAATGCTGGTGCACATGTGGGGTCTATGCAGTTGTTGAATGTGATTCGATCCACACCTAAGGTCCAATCCAAAGGTTTACTCTTCATCGACGTCACTATAGGTGGGAAGCCAACAACGACAATACTCGACATAGGTGCAACCTACAACTTCATCGCAGTTGAGGAGGCCCGAAGGCTGGGACTTAGGGGGAACAATGGAGGGGGCTCCATCAAAGCGGTCAATTCACCAGCTCGACCCATTCATGGCGTAGTCCGAGGAGTCAAGACTAGCGTGGGAGCATGGTGTGGGAACATAGACTTCTCGATTGTTCCAATGGATGACTTCAAAGTCGTCCTGGGGTTGGAGTTCCACGATCAAGTCAAGGCAATCCCAGTGCCATTCGCCAACAACTTGTGCATCACTGAAGGCGACAAGGCTTGTGTAGTGCCAACAACAAGAGGCACAAAGCAAGACTTGAAGGTGTTGTCAGCGTTACAATTCAAGAAAGGCATCAAGAGGGAAGAGGAAAGCTACTTGGCCATCCTTAGCGAGTTCGACGATGATGAGCCAAGACCCCAAGATGACATGCCTAAGGTGGTAGCAGCAGTTCTTGAGGAGTTCAAAGATGTCTCATCAGCCGAGTTGCCTAAGAAATTACCCCCAAGGAGAGAAATAGACTAGGGCTGGGCTCGGGCCCAGACCGGGACACTTTTTTCAGGGACCGGGCCCGGACTAGTTGTTGTTAACCCGGGCTGGGCTTTAGTCTTAAAAAATGAAGGATCGGCCAAAACCCGGACCGTCAAAACCTGGGCCGGGCTTACCGGTTTCCGGGCCCAAATTCTGTCAAAACCTGATATACACATTCCTGCTATATTCTCAAAATTTACTGAATAGAAGTTACAACAATTGCATAATATGCATTCTAATCTCATCTCTCAAGCTCTCACAATTGCAAAAAACCAACTTGTAAATGAAATTATGCAAAAGCACAGTAAGCCAGTAACTAGATGCAGTGATGCAGACTAATTCTAATGATGTCAATCTCAATCATGTCATGCAGTAGGCACTGAAGGCAGCAATCAACCAAGTTATTAGTTATCAAATGATTAACTCATAAAAGAGGAATAAAGTTATAAAGCCACTCAGCAACTCGGCAATAGAAGCAAAAACATAAACTAAACTACTAACTGCCATAAACACAAACCAACTGCCATAAACTCTCAGTCAGTCAGTCACAACTCGGTACCTCACAATTCACAAACATAAACTAAACTACTAACCAACATTTCATTGTTTCATAGCAAATTAAAGTTTCAACTTTCAAATGCAGATTGGTAAGTTGGTAACATAAATAAAAACAAGAAACAAGAAGCACTGAAGCAACATGCCCAATTCTCCACAATTTCCAACAGAAGAATTGCGGGACAACCACCTTACAAAAATGCCTAAACCCTTCATTCTCAACATGGCTGAACGGTAGCTCATCAATCACTATCATCTCACAAGCAGCTTGCACACAACGGTCATTGGTCCACACTTTCTGTAGTTCCATTTCAGGTTCGGCTTCACCATACCCAGCAATCACAGCTTGTCCATCATCTATACTTTCCCTACCAGCATACTTCTTGCATACTTTTTGAATATGTCTATGCAAAGTGCTCGTGCCATTAAAGGAAGAATCCGCTTTGAGGTCAGCGCCACAATGCACGCATAGTGCACGCTTCTCATGCCCCGCATGCACTTTCTTCCCATCTAGTTGAGTAAAGAGTTCTCTGTCATACTTTGAAAAGTGCTGCCACACCATTGAAGTCAGCTTAGAAGCAGGCTTAGGCCTAGTTGATGCAGAACCTCTTCTTCTTTTTTTCGACACACCCCGCGAAATCTCAGTTGTTGCTGGTGCTTCCTCTACAACCTCAATTGGAGCTTCTGGTTCTAGCTCCTTGTTCTCAGGCATCTCAGCCTCCGCCGTAACCAAATCATTCCTGGTCTGAGTCTCACCTGGTACTTCTTCAATGTCATGATTGTCATCTCCTGAGTTGTAACACCCAGTGTCAGTATCACTACTGACTGAATGACAACCATATTGTGAAGAAGACGAGTTAGACGACGACATCTCAAATGTCAAACCTGCATAAACACAACTCCACGACCACCAGTCCAAAATATCTAAGTATCTAACCATTTCAACCAGCACTCCAACAACATTAACTCATTAAGTCATTAACAATATGAAATCAAAAACAGATAAAAGTAACAAGCCTCTGTTACTTAATTATGAAATGGAAAAGTCAAGGTATGAAATCGGAATAATGATCGAGGAAGAGAGGGAATGAATCAAATGAGTCATTAAGTCAATAACAATTTAACACAACCACAACTCCACAATCATTAAGTCCAAAATCACAAATTCAAAATCGATTGAGATAGGGAATGAGACTTGAGAGTAAGAGAGATGGAAGTGAAGGCTTACCGGAGGCGGTGGGCGACTAAGGCGGAGGACCAAAGAAGTGCGCAGGAGTGGCAGGACGGAGAATCAGAGACTGAGAGAGGCTCACAGGCTGGAGAACCAAAGAGGCGCGTCGTCAAGAGGAAGAAAGGCGCGGAGGCCAGACTACCAAAGAGGCGCGCTGCGCGCAGGCCGGACAACCAGAGTCCAGAGAGGCTGAGAGGTGTGTCGACAACGTCGTCGAGAGGAAGAGGAGAGGCGCTGACCGCGTAGTAATGACTAATGAGAGGCGTCGACAGGTTCGTTGGTTTACTGACTTTACTCAAATTTGTCATAATCTTGTGTAGTTGGACCTATACTACTAGTATAAGCTCTCTAAAATTAACCAATAGCTAAATGACACATGGACACCGGGCTTTCGGGCCTAACAACAAACTAAAAATTAGGGCCCGGGACCGGCCTGAGTACATTTGGGCCTGGCCCGAATAGGCAAAAACACAACGAAGGACAGTTAAAAAACCCGGCCCGGCCTGGTCGGGCCGGTCGGTCCAGTCTGGTCCGGTCGGTCGGTCGGTCTGGTCTGGTCTTTTTTCCCAGCGCAGGTTTTTTGTCCAACGAGATAGAGCTGGAACCAGGTACCAAACCACTCGCCATGGGCACTTATCACATGACGCCTCCCGAATTAGCGGAGCTAAGGAGGCAACTGAAGAAGCTTTTAGATGCCAGATTCATTAGACCTTCAAAGGCCCCATTTGGTGTCCCAGTATTGTTCTAGAAGAAGAAAGATGGCTCTCTACGCATGTGCATCGACTATCAGGCGCTCAACAAAATCACGGTAAAGAACAAATACCCCATTCCTCTTATTGCCGATCTATTCGATCAGTTAGGTCATGCACGCTACTTCTCAAAGTTAGACCTTCGTTCGGGATATTATCAAGTGCGCATAGCCGAGGGAGACGAACCGAAGACTGCATGTGTCACAAGGTACAGTTCTTACGAGTTTTTGGTTATGCCCTTTGGTCTAACTAATGCACCGACAACTTTCTGCACCTTGATGAACAAGTTATTCCACCCTTACCTCGATCGGTTCGTGGTCGTCTACTTGGACAACATAGTGGTGTATAGCCGAACCCTAGAAGAGCATGTAGAGCACTTGAGGGAAATGTTCAAGGTGCTACGGGAGAACAAGCTATTCATCAAAAAGGAGAAGTGCTCATTTGCTAAGTCGGAGGTGTTGTTCTTGGGATACAAGATCAAGGATGGCAAGCTAATGTTGGAGGATTGCAAGGTGCATGTCATCTAAGAATGGGAGCTGCCCACCAAGGTACATGAGTTAAGGTCTTTTCTTGGGCTAGTGAACTACTACCGCCGCTTCATTAAGGGTTATTCGGCGAGGGCCGCTCCATTGACCGACCTTCTCAAGAAAAACAAGGCATGGGATTGGACAACGAGGTGTCAAGAGGTCTTTGAAGACTTGAAGAAGGCGATATGCGAGGAGCCCGTACTCAACTTAGCCGACCACACAGAGCCATACGAGGTACACACTGATGCTTCTAACTTTGCTATTGGTGGTGTACTCATGCAAGATAGGCATCCAACTGCTTACGAGAGTCGGAAGCTCAACGAGAAGGAGCGACGATACACTGTACAAGAGAGGGAGATGACTGCCATCATCCATTGTCTTAGAGTGTGGCGACACTACTTGCTTGGGACAAGGTTCGTCATCATGACCGAAAATGTTACAACAAGCTACTTCCAGACACAAAAAAGCTAAGTCCGAAGCAAGCTAGATGGCAAGACTTCCTGGCCGAATTTGATTATGTCATGGAGTATAAGCCAGGAAGGGTGAACGTGGTAGCCGACGCCTTAAGCAGAAAGGCGGAGTTTGCAAGCATCTCCCAAGTCACTAGCCCTCTATTGAGCAAGATCAAGGAAGGACTCAAGGTAGATCCACAAGCTCAAAGCATCATTGCCTTAATAAAGGAAGGCAAAACACAGAGGTTTTGGTTAGATGAAGACCTTCTCTACACCAAGGGCCGCCGCATCTATGTACCGAAGTGGGGCAACTTAAGGAGGGAGCTAATTAAGGAATGTCATGATTCCTTATGGGCTGGCCACCCTGTTATAAGGCGCACACTTGCCCTCTTAAAGTCCACCTACTATTGGCCAAGGATGCGAGACGGGGTCGAAGAGTACGTGAAAACATGTCTTGTTTGTCAACAAGACACGGTGGTACAACAGCAGCCGGGGGGCTTGCTTGACCCCTTACTCATTCTCGAGAGACCATAGGAAAACGTCTATATGGATTTCATCACTTGTCTACCGAAGTCCGAAGGGTTTGGAAGCATCATAGTCGTGGTGGATCGATTCAGCAAGTATGCAACCTTCATGGCCGCATTAGTCGACTGCACCGCGGAGGAAACAGTGAGGCTATTTCTACGCAATGTAGTTAAACTTTGGGGAGTGCCAAAGAACATTGTCAGCGACCGAGACCCACGCTTCACTGGGAGATTTTGGACGGAGCTGTTCAAGATGCTCAGGTCGGACTTGAACTTTTCAACAAGCTTCCATCCACAAAGCGGCGGTCAGACGGAGCGCGTCAATGCTCTTTTGGAGTTGTACTTGCGGCACTATGTGAGTGCCAACTAAAAGGACTGGGCTAAGCTTCTTAACGTTGCATAGTTTTACTATAACTTGCAACAAAGCGAGGCCACCAACAAGAGTCCTTTTGAAATCGTCTTGGGATAGCAGCCGACAACCCCTCTATCCCTTGCCACTCACTACGAAGGGAAGAGCCCAGCCGCGTTCAAGTTTGTCAAGTCATGGCATGAGCAAACGGAGTTAGCTCGAGCGGCTTTACACAAGGCTGCTACAAGGATGAAGAAGTGAGCGGACAAGAAGAGGAGGCACGTGGAGTTTAAGGAAGGCGACCTTGTACTTGTGAAACTCTTACCGCAACAATTCAAGTCCCTTAGGAAGGTGCATAAGGGCTTGGTACGCAAGTACGAAAGGCCATTTGAGGTTATCAAACGCATCGGCAAAGTTTCATATAAGCTTCACCTCCCACCCAAGTTGAAGATTCATTCGGTCTTCCACGTGAGCATGTTAAAGCCTTATCATGAAGATGAGGAAGACCCATCAAGGGGAGTTTCACATCAGGCACCAACAGCGGTTGCCACTTCTTTCGACAAAGAAGTAGATGAGATACTCGCGGACTGAGTCATCTGTCATCGAGGCGTGTCAAGTTATAAAGAGTACCTCATCAAGTGGAGAGGTCTGCCCGATACGGAAGCCAGCTGGGAGTCCGAGGACGTACTATGGCAATTCAAGGACAATATCTAGCGCTATAACGAAGGCGCGATGAGGGCATCGCGTGCTTAGGTGGGGGAGAGTGTCACGCCCCGCCAATTAACAAGGAGTTTCCTTGAGCATTTTTTATGCAAGCATGGCTCAAGGAAGGTTTTGGTGGGCACATGAGCATTCTGGAAGCATCCGGAATATTATGGAAGGTCTTGGAAGCATCCGGAATATTATGGAAGGTCTTGAAAGCTTCCGGAATATTATGGAATGTCTTGAAAGCTTCCGGAATATTATGGAAGGTCTTGAAAGCTTCCGGAATGATCGGAAAGCATTCGGACAACTCTAGAACTCTCTAGAACCTTAGAGTCTCTAGGACACTCCGGAAGTCTCTAGAACCCTAGAGAGGCTCTAGGGTGTTCTAGCTAAAGTGTTTGCGTAAGTAAGACTGACTTAGCATAAGGAAAGTGCTAAGGCAGCACAAGAAGCTTAGGAAAAAGAAAGCTCGTGACAATAAGCTTTCACATTATAATGCAGTCATCCCATGATAGGACAACGACGAATAGATAAAAGATGTTTGGTAGTTCGCTAAAGCTGGTTGTTTAGGCACATCGTTATGCCAAAAGACCGAAATGTTGTCTGTTCAGATCGCCAGGCCAACAACAAAAGGAGGGCAAGT
This sequence comes from Fragaria iinumae, assembly GCA_009720345.1. Lineage (NCBI taxonomy): Eukaryota > Viridiplantae > Streptophyta > Magnoliopsida > Rosales > Rosaceae > Fragaria > Fragaria iinumae. The sequence goes on along the minus strand of CM019117.1, from coordinate 12,707,145 downwards.
GTTGAAAGGGGACTCTTGAGGGGAGGAGAGCGACTTATAACCGTTGCGAGAGGTACAGAGTCTTGGCCGGCCAGGCAGCACATCAGAGTAGGGAAAAAGGAGAGCACTGAAATGACTTTAAATCTGTGCAGCGATGCAAAGAAAACCCATTTTATTGACTACACCAAACTCCAAGTCTGTGACTATGCAAACAAAACATTACAACTGCTTATTTTGTATCTAAGAGACTGGATCGATAGAATTCCTCGTCTAGTATTAGAGGCGGTATGCTCCATGTTCCGAGAGGATACCCCGACACATTCCCTCCTAGAAATTTCAATAAGCATCAAGAAAGTGTGAGGAAAAGAGGATCTACTTTCAGACACTGTAAATGTTAATGATGGCAGATTTACCTTCTTCAGTGGCTTCTACACATCTTCTTTGGTAATGCAAGGACAGCTGAGGATCCAATGCTTTCAACACTTGATTGTACTTCTCTTCGGCCTCCGTTATGTATTTTGCCTGAATCATACAATCGTACACAAGCATGTACAAGTCAATGTGATGAAATGGTGTCATTGTTTTCGACATATGGACTGAAATAGAATAAGCAAAAGGTCGTGATATGTTTCTGCGTAGACCGATGACCCAAGCTTCTAATTTATTGACAAGGAACCTACTATGAACCTACAAAAAGGGAAGTTGTCATATGTTTCTGCCTACTCTATGAATGCTCACCAGCACCGTCGGGGCAGAAGCTCCATATATTCTGACAAACATGCGCAATATATTGAAATTATTTTCTAATACATCCTCCTGCATGAAGAACCAAGACGTTGGAATAAGAAACGGTCAATTTAGTATAGTCACTCAACAGTATGAACTCAGAAAACTATACAACTCACCTCGTAGTCAAACCTATAACAACATTGTGTCAGCTCGAATAGCAAATGATACTGACAATGTGCTTGCCACAAAAATTAAGAATAAGAGCATTAGTTGTTCACATGAGCCCAGAGAAACATAAATGTAAAATTGTGAAGCTGAAACACATAGAAGCACATGCAGGTATGTGGCCAAACAAGTTCTTAAAATACTCAAGAACAAGCCGCTTGGGCATAGTAATGCAAGATTACAAACATAGATCTAAGGTTTAAACGACATTCCAAGAGAGTACATAGTAATAACAAATAGTAGGAAACCAACCAACCAACCATCAGTTACGAATTTATGATTATAAGTGATAGAAGGGTCACTAAAAACTGTAACACGTAATAAGAACCAAAGAAACAAAGAGAAGTACTTACAGATCATCAGCTACCTCAACTAGGAATTCTGAGACAGATAGAAATTCCATGTGCAGCTCATCAATCTGAAATACCACTTTAAAGAACACAATCAACAAAATGAATTTTACATTAGAAGAAAGTAACATTACACTAATATAAACAAAGTTGAAAGTAAACCTCTCCCAAAAATAATGTACTAATATCTGGACAAAAAAATTTCTTCATACAAAATAAAAAATAAAAAAGCATTTGAAGAAGGTTAGTAACGATTATATATATAAGATTTGGTTACTAAAAAAAACATGCCAATAAACATTAAGTTCTAACCGATGAAATAGGATACATACAACACAGCGACCGACTATTAAAAAAAAGTTCACACACACACACACACACAAAGCTACTATACCTTTTCTCCTCGCAACTCGTACAGTAAAAGATTCAGCACTCGATAATCAAAGGATTTGAGATGAATTGCCTTTATTACGTCTTCAACGGAGATCTGTGTAGCACATTGTTGATTACTACTTTTACAAAGAAACCTTGAGCGCCTATAACTGAAGCTAGATAATTTCTCAGATTTAAACAAAGGACACTCAGAAGATTTCTATAAGTAAATTATGACCTATACTTCGAATACCTTATTATTTCAAAGTAACAGTCAAAACAGTTAACGTAAATCTAATTATGTCAATTAGTGTCTTTGAAAGTATCGGCTTTACAAAAGAATGGACCAGAAAGGTGTGCAGATCAAGTGATGGATTGAGTGGATGAAGAAGGAGGTTTAATTTCAGTGGAGCTGATGGTCCTCTTAAAGTCAAAGAAAGGTCACTGATTTGATTATACCGATTGTAATTGAACAGTGGTGAGGGTACTATCCGGTTGCTGATTTTCATGGAGGCTCTCTGAAGGAGACTACTTGGGATCTTCAGATGGGCAAGAAGAGTTGTATTACTTATCTTCTAGTTACTCTTGCCACCAACTCCTGCCTTCTATAGCTTAACAGATTATGTTAAACATGACCCTATTAGGCGTTTTCCATTAGACCAACAGAGATATTGATCATATTGATGGTGTAAAAACCATTCAGAGACAAGTGTCAAAGGTCATGAATGGTGTTTAAAATTCACACCTTACAATGGTTCACCCAAAAGGCCTGTTTGAATGTCCATTAGTAACTAGGCATGTTTGCTTTATTGCTTAGTGTTACTTTGGAAGAGAGGACATCTTGTTCTACATCATTTTGGAATATAACACTAACTTTAAGTTACTTTTACAAAGGAGAAGACCAGTTTTGGTTTCAAGAACCTTGGTCCATCTAAGTATTTTATCAACTACATGTAATAGAAGGAAAATAAAGTTTATGGTTTTTCTAAGAAATTCCTCAAGTCATAGTACAAAACATTATGAGTGATTTGTTGAAACTAAAAAAATACCCACATTGTAATGTAATAACCATGTTAAGCATACCTGCAATTTATTCTGAAGTGCATGACAAAGCTTTCTTTCCAAAGCCCAATACTCTTCTCCGGACTTAAATTCATCTTGCATTCTAAATACATTAAACAAAAGTAAAACAGCACAATGACTTGAGAGTTACTAATTTGGTCCCCAAGAAAAGAATGATAATAGAAAGCCCTAAGCTTTACCTCTTTGTCATAAGGCCATGGGATTCAAGTAAACATTCCAGTGGCCTGAAAGGATAACTTTCGAACACATTTGAACACTGAGAAATTTGCCCATGACCTCCCTGCATTTCAAATATCGGTCAGGTTAAGCATCTAATCAAAATAACTTCAAAATCATTGCTCTTAAGTTCTTAGTATTACCAATTCAACTCCTCTTTCTGAAATTGTCATTTCGCTGCTTGATGCTTGCACCATCTTTTCATTCAAATCGTCAAGCTGTAACAATGAAAACATGATTGGTAAGAGAATGAGACAAAAGGTAAGATACTCTGGAAGCACAACAACCAGAGATCAACTGGTTACGACTCAGCACAACAACAAAAGGTAAGAATAATCAAGCTCACATAGCTCATATTTATCTTCCAAAAAGAATACACCAGTATGTGATTTCCTGTGGAACCAAATAGAAACAGTTTTCTATGGGCTACCGCCTACCGACAAGTTCCATCACATAACTATTTGGGAACTGCATTGGTTCATTATTTCTCCTTCCACTAAAGGTAAAAGAAGACGAGTTTTTTTCTTTTTCAATACAGGATAACAGTAAAACTCAAATAAAAAAAGAAACTGGAATTAATATCCTTGTGAAGACAAACTACCTGATAAATGTAACTTTCTGCAAATGAAAGCATAGGGAGATATTGGAATACTGATTGTGTGTTGTTGATATCCATGCCATGAAACATAAAATAAGACCTGCACTGGAAATGTGAGTGAATGATTATTACAAAGTATACAATAGCTAAGAAATATATACATTGCCCCTATATACAAACTTGCAAACAGAAAACAACAAATCAGTTTTCAAGGTTCAATTTGCTGCAACAATTTGCCATATCAGTACTACAGTACCCTAATTTGCAAAGGAAAAGGGTTATGTTTAGAAAAGGATTGATGCTTTAGCTGTATTTTGTGAACCGAGGGCACAGAAAATTATCCACACAGAAGAATAATGTTTGTCTTCAACAAAAAAGCCAGCTTACAAAATCTTCAAGGGTTGAATTTGCTCGTTGCATTGCATGCAATCCAACCATAGCTGTTTCTTCAAAATTAGTTTGGAATGGACCAAACTTTGACTTGTGGCCAAAGTCAGAGAGCGAAGATTTTTCAACATAATTTTCTTCATAGCCTGTAGAAGAGCAAATGTTAATTGCATATCTTACTCTAAGCTATCAAATATGTGAAAAGCAATATGTACATATGTATCTATGAATTTATCTAAAAAGACAACTACATCCTAATCAAAGCATAAATCGTGATGTCCTATATGCCAGCAAAAAAGGATCAAGAACATACAGATCCTATGTCAGATTCTATGAAAGTAGAGGGTTCATAAGAGACTATAACTTAGGTGGAATAAGAATCAAGAACATACAGATCCTATGTCAGATTCTAATTACAATGGTAATGCTTAACTAGTTAACTATCATATAAAATTTAACACAAGCACAAAGTTCCATTCTCTCTGTGCATTCTTATGCTCCCTTTCGCAACTGCCCTTCCCCAACAACATCAATGTAGTATAAAAGAAAAGATAAAACAGATTTTGAATAACCAAAACCAGTATTATATACAGTTTACTTGTCACCTTATCTAAGGACAACCGTTAAGCATATGATTTGCATTCATCAGTACAAAAGAAAATGTGAGTCATATACATATACATGCGTTAGAGAGTCGTTCTTACCCAGATAGTCTGATTATATCTATCGATCTGGGTTACAGATTTTAACGATTCTTTAATTTATATAAATATTCACTCTCAGTCCATTCTGAGAAGATAACAGCATAAATTGACTCTTGACAGATGACTGCCAAGATAGCGCATTACCCTATACATGTACATAACTACACCCATCGCATATTAGTAAACTACATTTTAGTAAAACCAAAATCAAAACTTCTGTTCATGTACATTTCCTGTTTCAAAACACACATGACTACGCAACTCTTAATTGACTAAAGTATCAAAGCAATAAGTAGGGCCTTTCGGGGTTTCTTGATTGGTACCTATGCTAGTGAGCTTGCCAGATTCTTCATCAAGAATTGCAGCAGATATCTGTGAAAACACACCAAACAAACATAAGCCCACTCATTTCTGATGACAATGGTCTGAACATATTCAAATGATGAGCAAGTAGCACAATGCAGTCAATGCTCTAACCTTTGGCATATACCCAGAAACCAAAGCACACTTGTTTTCCAAATCAAGCTCCCCACAAGGTTGTACCTTTAGCATACCAGTTTCACAAAGTCAGGGTAAATTACGAGGAAGATGGGAAAAGGAAGCAACTTTATTCAACCCATAAGCGGAGTTGGATTGGAGTTTTGAAGTAAGAAATTGAGAATTACCAGGAGGAGGGTGAGCTTGGAAAGGAAGCAATTACAGTCGTCACTATCATTAGACGATGTCGTTGTGATGCTTCGAGATTGGAGAAACGTCAGCGTTCTCTGTACCTCTTCTAGTTTTCTCAACTCTTCCATTTCAATAGTTGAAGCGGAGTTGCATTCTCGGTTACAACTTGAACTGTCTTGCAGTACTCGACTATTCCATTTCTGGGTTTTTTTTTTTTTTAATTTTTTTGTTGGACGATTTTAGGGTACCCCCAAATGCTAAACAGGCTCGGAAGTTAATCCTATGCACATGCAAAATGATCCTACTATACGTTACAACACATTGTTTGTTCACTTTAGCAGTTTTACGTTAAAACTTAAGTTGGGAAGCACGCAGAACTAAAAACGGAGAATGGGTCATTTTAACAAACAAAAAAATGACAGAAAAGCTTACTTTTCACCATTCGCTGAATTTTGATACAACTGGTGAAATAATTCATCCTAATCGCCATCATATACATGGCTAAAACCCTTGTAGCAAGTCTAGCCTTATGCCTAGCAATGGAACGATCAGCATTTTTTTTGTTTGGGGCTTTGGGGAAGCAATGTAGGAGCTTACTCAACGCTCTTACCCGAAATTCTATTTATAGACAAAAAAAGGGTACAAAGCAAGGACGACTAAATCAAAACCTTCCTAGCGTTTTCTTTTGGACATTAGCAGATTGGGATTGCCTCTACTAGGCCTATTTAATTGATGTTTAAGTTTTGCTAATTAGATTAGCTTATTTTTTTGCGCTGATAATTGAACGAATACAATCAATCAGTAGTTCTATCCTATTTACCCATGTGAGTTGGTCACCACAATTTTTTGTCTACCTATAGATGATAACGGCAAGCTATAGGGTATGTAATGACCGTTCTGACCTTTATTTTATTCTCGTTAATTTGAAAGTTGTATAATACGAAAAACTGTAGATAACTAATATCAAGTTTGGGTTATTTTGCGCAAAGATAATGGTCACATTTTTACGAAAAAATTGACCTTTGATTATTATCCAAAATCATCAGTTACATGACATACAAGCTGATCGAATGAATAGGTTGATCTCAAGTAGGCAGTATATATATGGTGGCACGAACTGACAAACATGCCTGAAATTGAAATGATATAAAGAAGACAATATATTTTCCGAGTATGAAGTAGATAACTAAGCTCCCTCAGAAGACTGTTACATTCGAAAGACATAAATAAGACAAGGGATGAATCAGACTCTACATTATCATAGAGAAGAATAAACTATAGCCTATAGTTTATATTCTATATCATAGCATATAGACGTACGTCCGTACCGTTAACTCCATCGATTTATTAAGGGCCGGGAACCTTGAATAAATTCCATAGTCTGATCATGAAGCTGCATGACACCATGAACTGCACTTTTTAACTTGATCGATGACAGCACAATACGATACCCTAGTTCTGCAACTGTTTAAATTCTGAAAAAAAAAATATCAACAAGGCCTAGCAGCATATGTGCCGGCATAAATAAGAAACTGAAGATGGTGAATTGGTTCTGCCGCGCGGCTGAGCTCGTCTTTGTCATGGAAATGAGGTCCAACTTATATATAAGCTTGACCAGGTTCTGAAGCTTTTGAGAACCGACTTATATAGTAGTTGGTGGGTGGAGTTGTAACACACTGCAACTCTTTCCTTTCATCCAAGAAACAGAGAAAGCCATATCCATGGAGTCTTCGTCTTCTCCAGCCAACTTTCCAAGATGGGCACCAAGTCCAAGCCCCTCAAGATTGTTACTATCACCACCTGTGGAAGACGCCAAGATCAGCAAGTCGACTAGTGCTGCTCATGATTCTGCAGAAAATGGCGTATCCTTTTCATGTTCTAGCATGGAGAGGATTTTCCCATTTAGCATTGGATTCAAAAGCACGACTGCTACTAGTACTGCTTATGCTTCTGCGGTTGAAAAGTCACTAGAAGCTGAAAATGCTTATGTCCAAAGGATCACTGGTGCTACTGATTTTGAGCTTGGGTCAAGAGAGAATGGTATCTCATTGACATGGGAGGACTTGTGGATCGGCGTACGTAATGGGAAAAGTGGGCAGAAGATGATTTTGCAGGGGATTACTGGGTTTGCTCTGCCTGGTGAGGTTTTGGCTATTATGGGTCCTTCTGGCTGTGGCAAATCTACCCTTTTGGATGCTTTAGCAGGTAATCAGTTACTAATTCCTTTGTCTACTTGGAACTTGCTGTTCATTTATCAAATTAATAGTCCCTTTGGACCTTCATGCATGAAGTGGTTTTTGTTCAGTAGTTGTTTTTCTTAGAAGCACATTTTTTAATTAAAATTCCAAAGTGAAGCACCTAATTTCCGCAAATGCAAATCTCCAAACAATATTAAATGAACTCCAAGTATAATGTTAGTCAGGGCATCTTGAGTGCAGGTGCTGTGATGATATGTAACATCAACAAACCTAAAGAAACTTGAAACTTATGCAGGAAGGCTAAATTCAAGCACACAGCAGAGGGGGAAGATCCTAATAAATGGCCGCAAAGAAAAACTTGCTTTCGGAACCTCGGTAAGAAAATTGAATCAAATTGACTTGACAACACAAATTCCTACTGATCAATCACATTCTCATCTGAATTGTGTAATGGGGTCAATCAATTTGACTCTAGTGATCAGTCTTGGATCCTCTCCTTAGCTTGGAGCATTCAATTATATTTCTCATGCCTATCTTCGTATTGGTATATATAGGCATATGTGACACAAGATGACACACTAATGACAACCCTAACAGTAAGGGAAGTTGTGTATTACTCGGCACAGCTCCAACTGCCCAACTCCATGTCGAAAGCAGCAAAGAAGGAAAGAGCAGAGACGACAATAAGAGAAATGGGCCTGCAAGACTCCATGGACACAAGAATTGGAGGTTGGAGCAGAAAAGGTCGTAGTGGTGGACAAAAGAGGAGAGTTAGTATTTGCCTTGAAATTTTGACTCGTCCTCAGCTTCTATTCCTTGATGAGCCTACTAGTGGACTAGACAGTGCAGCATCTAACCATGTTATGAACCACATTATTAAACTGGAGCACCGCGATGGAACAACGGTTGTTGCATCGATTCATCAACCCAGCAGTGAAGTTTTTGAGCTTTTCCAAAATCTTTGCCTTCTCTCATCTGGTAGTACAGATTATTTTGGCCTGCTTCATAGGCAGAACAGGTATAACTTCCATTAGCAAAAAGGTTAACTTCCAAATTTAAAAGAAAGGTACTTGTCTGGTGCAGTTTTTTGCTTCAAATGGTTTCCCATGTCCAACTCTGAGAAACCCTTCAGATCACTGCCTTAGAACTATTAACAAGGACTTTGATGTTGTAAGTCTTCTTAGTTACTATCTCCTCTTTCTAACAAGGACTTTGATGTTGCAAATTTCATTCCGTCTTTTATAAACAATGTTGTGTGATGCAATATTTGTAGTAGGCGCTCAACTTTTGCTAGAAAACAATGCTTGTATTACGTACTGTATAACTTTGAGGAAACTCAATAGAAAAAATCTTAACTTGATCATTAAAATCAGGACATTGAACAAGGGCGTGAGGGAAAAACTAGCACTGAGGGAGCAATCAACATTCTAATAGGATCATACAAGTCTTCAAGTACTTTGAATCAAGTTCTTCACAATGTAATTGAGATTCACCAACAGGTTAGTTTATATGCTTACGATTACGAATGATCCACATTCACCATTAGTTGATTTCACTTTAGTTGATTCCTATTTTTTCTGGTTAGTAGAAAGGTGGTGCTCTAGTAAAAGGAAACCATGTATCGCGATCTAGGCTACTACTGGCTTCGTCTTGCAATTTACATTGCCTTGTGCTTATGTGTAGGGACTATTTTTCATCACATTGGCTCCAACTATGGCTCAATACAGGTTATTATTTTGGTAAAGATATCAGTGCCATATTTGTCTACTAACCACATTAGCCAATATATAATCTAGCTAACTGCAGTGCATTTTTCAGGCTAGAGCATCAATGCTCATGTTTGTTTCAGGATTTTTGACTTTCATGTCAATAGGTGGTTTCCCTTCTTTCGTAGAAGACATGAAGGTAAGTAAAGATTGTTGGGAACTGCATATGTACTAACATTCCCTCTTTCAGACAATCTGACTCATTTTCTATGAATCAGATTTTCGAGCGTGAAAGATTAAACGGGCACTATGGCGCTGCTGCATTTGTTGTTGGAAACACATTTTCCTCCATACCATACTTACTAATGATCTCTTCAATTCCTGGAGCAATAGCCTATTACCTTGTTGGCCTTCAGAACAGCTTTGAGCACTTTGTCTATTTTGCATTGGTTCTGTTTGTGTGTCTGATATTGGTTGAGAGCCTAATGATGATTGTAGCAAGCATTGTACCAGATTTCCTCATGGGGATCATCACAGGAGCTGGGATTCAAGGTGTGATGATGTTGAATGGTGGTTTCTTCCGAAAACCTGACGATCTTCCAGAGGCCTTCTGGAAGTACCCCATGTACCATATTGGATTCCCCAAGTATTCAAATCAAGGATACTACAAGAATGCGTTTATTGGACTCGCATTCCCTAATGATCTAGGAGGGGGTATCATTACTGGTGAAGATATATTGAAGAATATTTGGCAAGTGGAGTTGGGGTATTCTAAGTGGGTTGATCTTGCCATTTTGTTCGGAATGGTACTTGTTTACAGGCTCATGTTTTTGGGAATCATTAAATTTTGTGAAAAGGTTGTGCCAATGATCAAAGCTCTTCTAGCTGGTCTTGCCAAACCCAACAATGCACAGATAAGTGAGATAACCAATCCTCCTAGCCAAACTTTAATGTAGTATGTAAGTAGACAACAGCATGTATTCAAGTATTCAACTACGGTTGAGAACTTGAAATGACTTGGACCAAAAAGAATTGTCTGTATGTATCCATGTATGTCTATGTATGTATATGGTTGTACTGAAAATTTATAACCATTAAACCAAATGTTACCTGCAAATATTCAACTTTTTTATTATTTCAGTAATTTAGACTGTTCATTATTTTACATGAATGAAAAAAGGAACCTCCAAGTACAACGTACTAGTCAGATTTGAGTGGTCAGCAAGAAGTTCATAACATGACTGCAGGATACCAAGATGGTACATATTAGTTTCAAGAAGATGACGCTTACAATCTGAGAATTACAAATGTGAGGAGCAGACAGTCCACTTCTACCTTATTGGTACAACTGTACTTCAAATGGATGCATTTCTATCCTATAACTCTTCCTTTGTTGTTTTGACTTTACATTCCAGCTTTGTATATCCAGAAAGGTCTGAGAAAATTTTATTGGGCCGAAGACCCGAGCCATCGTAACACAGCTACACTGACAACCCGCAGAACCAAAATGTGCGAGAAGAGAATAGAACCAGATATGGCTCGAGGAAAACAACATTGGGAAAAACACATTTTCACAAGGATTGGTTTTCTCCAAAATCCTAGTCTGTCTCCTTTGCTTCCACACAAAGGTTATATCTGCTGCGGTTCCTTCTGTTTTGAATTGTCTGTACTTGAATCATGTGTTCTAATGGTACTCTCTGGTTGATCATGTGCATGTTTGTTGTCCAAAAGCTTCCCACTTTTTGCAATGGCAAGAATCAGGTCAAATTGTTTCTGCTGTTGCTCCTGCATGTGGCGAAGGATGGAAGGAAATCTAATCAAAAAACTAAGGCACCAGCCATCTCTCAACTAATGATGTCTGGCAAATAGAATCCATAAAGATTTGAAAACTGAATTACAGAAAGATACAGTTATGTCAATATTTATCAAATCCGTTAATCTCAAGTTTGTAGTTTGTAGGGGGGGATAACCTAACATACATCAACAAGCTTTGCTAGATTCTGAATCATTAGAAAAATACTTTCCGAATCATTATAGTTCCCAAGGGAGTAAAACCAATTGATTCTCAAGTTTAATACTGAGGATACCTAGGTAGAAGCCAACTTCATAGTATTTATCTGCCACAAGGGAAGAAAGGGACGCTCACCTGCAATGCCAGTAAAACCTTTTGAGTTTCTCCAAGCTCCTTTTCCAGAATGTCTTCTTGCGCTGCCAACGCTCGAGTGGCCTCAGAGTTCTTTTGAGCCAAAGCTGCAGTCTGCACTCATTGATAAAGAATTAGACACTGTCGTATCTGAAAAGAATCTTGCAATATCAGACCGCACACGCTAATGTACAGTTTTAGTACACTATATTTAATCACTGCATTTCAACAGAACAAATAAACCCATAACTTCAGTGCCAGAGGTCAAAACCCTAGATTCCTCCTAACAGTTTCAATCATTCACAAAGCCATATAGTGCACAACAGAGATCACCAGCTTTATGATTATATTTACCAATCTTATCCGTGCAGGTTACCATTCAAACCATCACCAACCAAACTAAATTCCATTTTTGAGTTCTGGTCTAATGTCCTCTTTAAACGCATATTAAGCATCTCCAAGGGTGTTACATAACTGGATGATTTATCTTAGGTGTCACCTATTTTTCTAAAAGATCAATGTCCAAGAAGATTGGGGGGGGGGGGGGGGGGGGGGGTCTAAACAGTGAGTGTGTCTTTACTAACAAGGATATATGTATGATCTATCAAATTTCACTATTATTATGCAATGCAGAGAAAAAAAACAGAGAGAAAATGATAGTCTTTTCTTTGGATGGAAAGGAGAGAATGTCTTAAATGGCTAATATGTGCTTTGGGCCCTATGAGAACATATTGATGATTATAAAGTTGGTTGCTTTTCAAAATGTGTAGCTCACCCAAGAACTAGGGTATTCTAATTGTCTGTTTCCAGAAAGCACAGTTCCAGTGGAAAGAGAACAAAACGCAGATTAGCCAGGAAACATGGTTTTAGCAGAGAAGTACATCACCAGATGGACCGTCACCTCTACAAGTTTAGCTTAAATTCCTCACCTTCTTTAGCACCTATTTCTTTTTAGTCAGATTCAACACTCTAAGTTCAAACTCACATCCAACTGATATAGCATTTATGTTTTACTGAATCTCTACTTCTGACTTGAAAAATATCTCATTAGAGATAACCATAAATTTCGCGACTTGCAGTGTGTACTGAATCTATACTTACACTTCAGAGGGATCTGATTAAGATAATCGATTAGCAGTTTAAAGCTTTCAACTAGACACAGAAAAGGACTAAAAGAATGAGTAATTTAGAATTCATAGACATGCATATGCCAATATTATTAGATAATGTACAGTTTGCATTTTGCCAATACTAGTCTGAGGCAACTTAGAAGCAGACTCTACACTTATTTTAGGATTGCTAAGGGCAATTGAGGCAAGTTTAGAACTACATTGTAAGCGTTCAGGTGGATGATGATGAGCCCAAAAACGATTTCAGGATCTTAACAACTTAATCCATTACTGTGTTCAGATTCATACAATGTCATCATTTCTGCTGAAAATTACACCTAATAATGTTGATCAACCACTAAATTCAATCACTAACTGTTACCAGTCCTACTCCGATTCCACATTTCTAAACTTTACAATTCCACTGCATTTGGGTCTCTAATTCTTTCAAAACAGATGAAAAAACAAACCAAAATCTCATAGCAAACACAAAAAATCACCAGAAAAGTAAACACTACCTCAGCAATGGGCTCCTTCAAGGCCTTTCTCGTAACCCGAAACCTAATCCCCAATTTCTCAAGCTGCCTGGACAAAACCCTAACAATCGTCGCCGAGCTTCTCAAATCCTCTTCCAACTTCTCAATCCTCTCAAATAAATTCACCTCCAGGCCGCCCTTCACCGTCTCCCTACTCACCCTCCTCCACTGCCGCCTCCGAATCCACGCCCCAATCCCCACCGCCATCACCAACGCCGCCGCACCGCCGCCCAAAGCCGTCCCCCCGATAAACGCCGCATTCTTCCACCCCGGAACCGCCGAGCTCAGACCATAACCGATCGAGACCACGGCGGAGGAGGCCAGGCAGAGGAGCTCGGCGACGGAGAGGAAATAGTCCAGATTGAAGGAAAACTCTTCGGCGGCGGAGGAGGAGGAGGAGGCGTTGAGGCGGTGGCGGTGGCGGAGGGAGGCGAGGTGGGTGGGGTTTGGGGGAGAGTGGGAGGTTGAGATTGGGAAATGTGGGCGGGTGGTGGTTGGGAGAGAGAGGAGGTTGGGGGTTTTGGTGGCGGAGATGAAGAGGGAGCGAGGAGGCGGATTTAGGAGGAGGTGGTGGTGGTGGTGACAGGTGGAGGATGACATTGTTGGTGGTGGAGATGAGTTTAGGGTTTTGGGTTGAGGTTCATTTTCAGAGAGAGAGAAGAAGAAGAAGAAGAAGAAGAAGAAGAAGAGAGAGAGAGAGGAGACAAAGATAGGGGGGCGATGGATTCGATGATTTGCGCGCGGCGGTGTTTTATCTGCTTGGTGAATGTTTTTTGTTATTTTTTTTGGAGTGATTATCTAACTAAAACTTACCATTTTGAAAAATTAATGGAATATATGGAAGTAAAATTTTATATTCAGACCAAAAAAATATATATATATTTATTTGCCTCACCATCACCATGCTGCGCATTATTTTTATTTTTTTCATGGATGATCTTGCTGGTCTTGTATTTAGTGTTTGTTTTCTTGTTTTTTTTTTTTTTTTTTGTGCGTGAGTTATTTGCCACAAGCGTGTGTAAAGGTCACTGACGGATTCAGGATTTTATGTGAGAAAACTTTTTTTAATTGAGAAAAAAAAAACAATGATCATCTGGCAAGTAGAGACGTAAAGAGTTTTACTCTTCAAATGCATATACAAACTATAGTACAAACTGAATTATATAATAAACATGCAATGCAATGCAATAGAGGTTGACATAAGGGTCGGAGACACTCTAGGTGAAGTGGTAGATGAGGATGTAATATTAGTGGGAGTATGAAGAGTGGAGATAATAGACTGAGTACTGGAGACATCATTAGAGGTACATGCTTGTTGAGACTTTGGAGTGATGTTGCGCAGTTAGCAAGCATGACAGTCAGGAGGTTTTGAATACTGTGAGACTCATTAACAATGTCCATTTCTACAGCTTTTAAAAGAGTCTGTATCTGAATTGTGTACGAATGACAATGTTGATAGCAGCAAATTCAATCCGTAGACCATTAAGCACAGTGATCACAATATTTTCATCATCATCAATTGACACACCAACAGTATCAAGAGCATCCTTAACTACCGACAACACAATTCACAGCAATAGGACTCAATGTTTGTCCAATCATATTCATGATACTTTTATTCCGAGTCTTCCAGGCATTTCACATATTCAGCAGAGAGTATAGGAGAGCCATCAGATTAGGTGACAAACTAAGTTCGTGCCATTAATAAATCCAAAAAGATTTTGGCCCCCAAGGAAAGACTCCATTCGAAAAATTCAAAAATGACACTATGACAGTTAGTTTCATCCAAAAGGATATTAGGAAGATAGACTGTGGTATGTGAGGAGATCTGAGACGAAGAAGCTGAGGATGCCATGACTATAAAACTCACTGAGATGAAAAACTAGGGTTTTAATATGAAAAAGAGAAATATGTGGAGAGAAAGAACAGTAATAGCATAGAAGGAAGGATTAAGGCGCGGCTTCGAAGAACAAGAAGAAAGAGAAGCTGAATAACTAAGGTTTGAAGAATTAGAAAAATCCAGATCTAGAGAGATTCAACAAGAATTCAAGAACAATAGTAACATCATGATCAAAAGGATCAGTATGCAAATCCAAAGCTCCGATTCACTATAACTCTCTCAAATAAAACATGCTTCTTCAACAAATTTATTTCAGAAAATTAAGAGAAATTGGTTCAAGATTTGAACAAACAACACTTTGTTAATTGCAGAGGAATAGAGCTCAAGCACTGATTGACCTCGCCATGAGATAAATTTATCCGGATACCATTTTATTAATTAATTAGTGAAGTGCTACTGGTGTTGTAAATATTAAAGTAAAGTTATATGTTGCTCTGAAGTTGTGATCCAAATTGTTCAAAATACGAATAGCTTATAACACAAATGTACTTAGATAGTTATGCATGATAAAGATGCATTATGTTATTTCCTTCATGATAAGGATGCATTACAAAAGTTACAAAAGAAGATCTTAAACACTGATTTAAGAGGGAATACACAGAGAATATTGTTTATTGATTTATATGGCAATAAGCTAGAGTTCTTTCTAGAACCAAAATTATAGATCACTCTACATGAGCCATAACTTCTAAAGACTAGCACTGCCCATAGCTAGTACTGCTGATCTACATACTACCGTAGTATTACTAGGTAGATTTTATTACATCATTGTCCATAAGACGTACATGAACCTCTCTCTCTGGTACTGATTGCTGCTTGGAAGTTAAAAGCCTACGAAGTCCAAAATTGAAGATAAGGGTAGGCTCCGACCCTGTTGACCTTGTTGTAGTTGTTGCTACACCTTCTTTGGCAATGTTTCTGTTGTTGCCAATCTCCTCTCTGGCAACGCTGCTGTCACATCTGTTGTGCGCATTGTCGATGACATTGTTGCTGGCCTTGTTGCCGGTATTGGCAGCTTTGCTGGCATTGCTCAAATCTCTGCTCAGGATCTCTTGAATACAGGTCCATGTCTAGTTCTCCTGCTCGTACTTGTTGCTCACACCTTCTTTGGCAATGCTGCTGTTGTTGCGAATCCCCACCTTGTTGCCTCTGGCAACGCTGCTGGCACATCTGTTGTGCACATTGTCGACGACATTGTTGTTGGCCTTGTTGCCGATATTGGCAGCTTTGTTGGCATTGATCAAATCTCTGCTCAGGATCTCTTGATTAATACAGGTCCACGTCTATTTCTCCTTGCTCAAGCTGCTGCATGCACCTGCGTTTGGAGGTTTTAGAATGAGTGAATTCATCATGCACAAAGAAGAATATAGGTGAACATATATTAAATTGGCTCTCGCACCTAGTGTTGGGAAGGTAAAATTTTAGAATAATATGTGGAAATCTAATGATCGAGGTGGTAAATTAGACTAGATTTAGCATCATTGAACTATGAGAGAGCTCTAGATTATCATCACCTTCTTTGGCAGTGTTGCTGCTGTTGCCAATCTCCACCGTGACAACGCTGCTGGCACATTTGTTGGCGCTCGTGCTGGCTCATCTGCTGGCCGCATTGGTGGTGGCATTGCTGCTGCTGTTGCTGGCCGTGTTGCCTTGATTGGAAACTCTCCATGCACTGCTCAAACTTCTGCATAGGATCTCGAGAGAAAGGGGTTCTGCCACAGTCACTGCAGCCTCCCATCTGCTCTCTGCATTCTTGCTGGCACTGCTGCTGTAGAATGCCGCGCGGCATCTCCATCTGGCAGCGTCGTTGGCATTGCTCCAACATCTGGGAAGGATCCTCATTAACTTGAGCAAGAGTGAAGGAGATAGTGGCGAGGAGAAGAGTAGAAAGGAAGAAAGCTTTGAGTATCGCCATGGTTATGGATTTTGATGAGTCTGGAAAAGCATAGGGGGTGGTGAGGTATTTATAGGAAGCCAAGGCTTTGCATGCAATGCACACTTGTCTTTTGAATTAGTACATGCAAGGTGGCTGGTGTCCTCTATATGAGACAGCTGATTGAAATTGAAGCACCCTTCGTCCGACTTGATCATCTTCACGTGAAGAAGAGAAATAAGGCTAGGACAAAATGATACTGTGGGGAGGTCATCATATCTGAGGAACTGTGAAGCATGCATGGAATCCAGGTCGGTATGTGCGTTTTGTGGGAAGAGAGGACAACTCAGGTGCATGGGAACGTGTTGAGGTGCATAGAAGTGAATAGCCAGAAATTGGAGCTGGGTTTGGTGGATGTGGCGATGCTCATCTACAAGGCGTATACTGACATAGCTAGCAGTACGTGACGGGCACCTTGGTGCAGAGACACAGTCAGGCTCAGGCATGCTATATAGACACAATGTAGGATGTATACCTCTTGATCTTGACGTGTGGGAGCAAAGTATAGACGAAGATGAAATGGATGTATCTGCATGATGAAATTATGTGGCGATGTGTTGTGAATTTATGAAAAAACTGGCCGGGTTGTTTCGTTTTTATTTTTTTGTTGCAGAGAATGAAGGGCAGATATCAGGTGAGAACGGGTTGATCTGCATGGAAGGGGATAGCCATGAATCGGAGCAGGGGTGGTAGAGATTTGGCTACACTCGTCCATACCCGATCCATATATTATTCATATTGCATAGTGTCAGCTAGACTGGGAAAAAAGAGGCATGCTCTTCACAGTTCACACAAAGCAAAAGTACAAGTCTTGCTTTATCCGTGATCTGAAGAATGTGAGGTTAATTTTTTCGAAAACAACTGAAAATTTTCATGAATTACTTTGCTAGAACTTGGTTATAACTTCGTTAAAAATATATATCAGTTATCATGTAGCTAGGCACTGATATCTAATATATGCAGTTAACTTGGTTACATGCACTACTAATATCTAAGCGAGGCTATGAATTAATGCTTCCGTAGCCGCCACTACTAAGAGGAGATCAGGGAGATGCCTCCTGTATGTTTGATGCTTCATCCATGCACTTTTGTTTTATAACCAAAAGTTTACAAACTATTTAAGGGTATTCCATATATGTAACGTCTAGCATAAACGACCAAATTAATGGTTATGGACGTTACTTCTGGAACGCATGCATATACTTGAATTTGACAGTGATCTTGAATTTGATACATGTACTTGTTGATACATACGCTTTTGGTTTGCACTACTAAGCAGGTGGCTGTGGCTAATTACGAAGGCTACTAGCTGTTCAATGATTTTCAATGCCGATTTTTCTTTCCAAAATCGAAACATGAACAGAAATAGATCAATAATATAAATTTGGCGGTTCATGCATCAAATGAAATTTTCTATATACTAAACAAATTAATAAGCATATATATTGTTTTGGCCACAATCATTAGCGCGCGGAGCAGAGGTTTCTAGCAGACAAAGAGAGGGGAGTGTTGCGGGCGTGCCACCTCGCGGACGAGGAAAAGGTTGATGGGGGGTGCGCTAGACTTCTTGATCAGGCAGAAAGGGGGGTCACAGGTGCCACCTCAGAGGAGGATTTACGAGCACAAGCGGGTCGATACTCACGGCGGCGCGAGCAGAGCAATCACAGGGAGTTCGGAGAGAAACGGGGATGCAAAGTCCGGAGAGCTCTGGAGAAAGACCTAGGCGGCGGCGCTTAGGGTTAGGGTTTCGAGGGGCTCGAAGGGAACTGGGTTTCAGTTGTGTTTGTTTGAGAGTTGTCTCTGAGTTGTTGTTGTAAAAGTTGTGTGTCGATTTGAGAGTTTTCGAACCCTTTATATAGTGGTTCGGCAGAAGCAAAGTGATTAGAATCCAAGTCGGACTCTGAAACACTAATTCACAAGGACACTGTTTCGTCCATGCGAACCAACCAATTGATGACACCTGTCCAGTTCGCATACTTCATTCCGCGCTGCCAACTGTAGACTCATATGCGAACTGGAATTAGGAGTATCCCCATCTCGCGGGCTGCTGCACGGAGTTATCTCGCGTGCTTCTGTAGCTCATTTCCATTTCGCGGGCTATTGCAGCTCGCGAGCCTTAAAATGGCTTTTTTTAATGGGCCACAAGGGTTGGCCCGAAGCATGTCAAAGACTCGTAAAAGTCTTCAACATTTGTCGAGGTGCGCGCGGACTCCGCATGTCGCTTCCTCGCGAAGTCTTCTACACGAGCTAGTTCGCCAGCTCGCCTCGCTTCGCCTATGCAGACTGGCAATCTCGCCTCGCCTATGCGGACTGGCAATCTCGCCTCGCCTCGCGGAGCGTTGAACAGTAATTCCGCGCGAAGGCATTCTGCGCGCGGGCTAAGTGAAGTCAAATTCTCATGCAGTTCGTTCCGCGCGAAGTCTAACTTGGCTCGCGTGGTCTCACTGGCGAGCTATCACTTGTAAACTTGGAGAAACTCCATCTCGCCGGTATGACCTGGTCCAAGAAATAATTAATATTTACATAGACATTTATTGTCCAGTAAAATATTAATTCAGGCGTAAACATTGCCCCCTAGCCTCGAAGTTATGAAATGTCGAGAGTGACTGAAGAGATTTATGTTCATGTTGCTCCAAAGGTTCATGTTGCTCCAAAGCCAATAGTATTAGCTCGGGTCATACATAAAAGGAGTGTGAATCGTAGCGAACTGCTCTATGGCTCGCCTCGGTACCTTAGACTTGAACTTCGAATGTAATGGCCTGCCCTTAGCTCGCATTCGCTTGTTCCACTTTTGCTTTCGCGTGCTTCTAGCCCGCATTCGCCCGCTCTACATTGCTTGTACGGCGAGCAAATGTAGCTCGCATGGATGTATCTAGAGTGGACGTTTGACTTGACTACATTCCAAAAAAGGCTCTTCGCGAAATCTTAGCAGTGGCGAATCAACTTGGTGATAAACAAGGAATGACAATGGCTAAGTACCTCGCTGCCCCCCCCCCCAAAGACAAACAAACAAAGTCGGCGAACTGAGAAGTACTTGAATGAAGTTGTTTTTATTTAGGGCCTCTGGAATAGGCCTCAATCTTGTACTGGTCTGTTAATTTAGACCTCGCACGTTTACAAAGGGAGAAACTGATGACATGAGAAACACTTGAATAAAAAAATTTAAAATATTTAGGGCCTCTGGAATAGGCCCTAATCTTGTACTGGTCTGTTAATTAGACCACGCACGTTTTAAAAACTAATTGCATGCTTCTTCCTGGTGTTGCCCCCTAGTGTGAGGGGATGGAGCATAAGCGCGATGGCGCGTTACACTAATGACAGTGGTCGCGGGATCAGAGGGGGGAGGAGGGTCTGCGCGTTCCCAAACACTAGCGATATGACGTTTTAAGAAACGACCGTTAATAGGGTTAGGATGGAGCGAACCGTCGAGGTCACGCAAATGGTATGCCCCCTTAGGTAATATGCGATGAATAATAAAGGGTCCCTCCCACCGCGCGGACCATTTCCCGCGGCCGTCGGTTTTCTCCCCAAGGGGGAGCACAGCACGCCATACCGTTTGGCCTTCAGCATAGCTCCGACCTTGAGTGATTTTATCATAAGACCGCGCAACACGCTGCTTCTCGAGAATGAGATTGTTGAAAGTAGTGATGCGATGTTCGTCAAGATCTTCAAGCTCCTGCCACATTGCCTGGACGTAATCGTCACCGAGCAACTGGTGTTGTTCTTGGACACGAAGCGAGGCGACGTGGACCTCCAGGGGAAGGACGGCATCATGGCCAAACATGAGAGCATAAGGGGTGGTATCGGTCGGACCGCGCTTGGAGGTACGATAGGCCCACAAAGTATGGTGAAGTTCTAGATGCCAAACGCGGGGGTTCAACTCTAGCATCTTGCGCAGGATGCCGAGGATAACTTTGTTGCTCGCCTCTGCCTGACCATTGGACTGGGCATAATAAGGGGTTGAATGCAGGAGTTTGACGCCATAACCGGTGAGGAAAGTGACTACAGAATCCGCCATGAAAGCTGCCCCCCGGTCCGTCACGATGCACTCTGGAATACCAAAGCGGGAGATAATGTTGCTGAAAATAAAGTTACGGACCGATGTCGCGGAGGCAACCTTGAGTGGCTCGGCCTCAACCCACTTGGTAAAGAAATCAGTGGCCACGATAAGGAACTTGTGTTGCTCGGAGGAATGGGGGTGAATGAGACCGATGAAGTCTATCGCCCAACCTCGACATGGCCAGGGTTTGATGATCGGTTGTAACGGAATGTTTGGAATGTGTTGCACTGGTCCGTGAGCCTGGCAATCCTGACATCCTTTGGCAAAAGTAATACAATCTTTGAGAATAGTAGGCCAGTACTAACCGTGGTGGCGGATTAGCCAACGCATCTTGGGTCCAGCCTGATGCAAACCATAAACACCGGAATGCACCTCACGCATAAGCCGCTTAGCCTCATTGCCATACACGCAGCGGAAGTCGTTACCGTCCTCGCCGCGCCGGCGAAGTTCACCATTGCGAAGCACAAAGCTGAGGGCGAGAAACCGCATTTGCCTGGAATGGGTGGCGTCATGAGGGTGTTCGAGGTGAGCAATAAACGGTAACCGCCAATCCTCATCAATAGGATCTAAGGCGGCGACGTGGAGAGGCTCTGTGTCATATTGCCCCCTAGCAAGAAAAGAAGGAAGTGTACGTCGCTCGACTTTGAGGAGTCGTTCGCGCACTCCATCGCGCAGGCTAAGACCGGATGCGATCTGCGCGAGCTCGTTCGCCGCGAAGTTGAACTCGCGTGGGATGTGTTCAATGTGAACATCGTCGAAGCGGTCCAAGACATCAAAAGCTTTTCGTAGGTAAGGTTCAATGGATGAGCTTAAACACTTGAACTTCGCCACAAGTTGGTTGACCACCAGTAAGGAGTCGCCAAAGACTTGAACCTCGCGGATTCCTAAGTCCAACAAGATTTCCAGTCCGATAATGAGCGCCTCGTATTCCGCCTGATTATTGGTACATTTGAAGTCCAGCTGGAAAGAGTAAGAAAAACGGTCTCCTGCAGGGTTCTCAATGGCGATCCCAGCACCGGCAGCGAGGTCAGTACGTGAGCCGTCGAAGTAGAGAGTCCATGGAGAAGGGGAGACTGCAACGACTTCCAACTCGCGGAATGCTGTCAACTCAGTGGGCGGGTGATGCGCGAGGAAATCCGATATGGCCTGGCCTTTAACTGCCTTCTGCGGAACATATTGCAACGAGAATTCAGACAAGGCCAATATCCATTTACCTATGCGTCCGCGTAGGATAGGGCGGGAAAGCATATATTTGACTAGGTCGAACTGGGCGATCACCACTGTGGTGAAGGCCAACATGTAGTGGCGGAGCTTGCAACCTGCAAAGAAAAGGGCGAGACACAACTTTTCCATTGGGGAGTAGCGCGTCTCGCAATCGGTCAACACCCTGCTAAGATAGTAAATGGCGTGTTCCACCCCATTCTCATCGTCTTGTGCCAAGAGTCCACCAATGGACAAGTCAGCAGCGGCAATGTAGAGTTTAAGCGGAACGCCCGGGCGAGGGGGGACCAAAACAGGTGGAGCTGCAAGATAGGCTTTAATACGATCGAAGGCCTCCTGGTGTTGAGGCTCCCAAACGAACTCGGTTGCCCCCTGGAGCTTTAAAAGAGGCGAAAAAGGCTGAACCTTCCCTGCCGCGTTAGAAATGAAACGGCGGAGGAAATTGATGCGCCCGATCAATTGTTGGAGCTCCTTTTTGGTCGTAGGAGGCGAGGCGTTGATGACCGCTTGCGCCTTGTCTTTGGGGATCTCAATACCTCTTTGATGGATGAGAAAACCAAGGAAGTCGCCTGCCTCCGCGAAGAAAACACATTTGGCAGGGTTCATCTTCAGGTGGTGTTTCCGCATCCGTGTGAAAACCTGCCGAAGGTCTTCAACGTGTGTCGCCCGCGTCTTGGTTTGAACCACGACGTCGTCGATGTAGACTTCGATCAACTTGCCTAAGATGTCGTGGAAGATGAGGTTCATGGCGCGTTGATAAGTTGCCCCCGCGTTCTTGAGTCCGAATGGCATGACAACATACTCGAACGCGCCCGCGAACCCCGGGCAGCGGAAAGTAGTCTTGTGGCGATCTTCTTCAGCGACGGGGATCTGATGGTAACCAGCGGTTCCATCCATAAAGGAAAGCACTTCATGCCCCGCGGCTGCATCAATGAGGAGGTCAGCAACAGGCATGGGATATATATCCTTAGGCGTCGCATTGTTAAGGTCACGGTAGTCAACACAGACGCGCGTTTTGCCGTTCTTCTTGCGGACTGGAACGATGTTGGACAGCCACTCATTGTATTTGGCCACGCGAATGATCCCTGATCGATGCATGTTCTCAATCTCTTCTTTGACCAAGATCTGGGTCTCAGTTCGCATGAATCTGCCGTCTTGGCGAACTGGACGTCTGTCGGGGTGAGTAGGCAGATGGTGACAAACCAAATCCGGGGAGAGGCCAGGCATGTCCTCGTACTGCGCGGCGAAACAGTCCCTATATTCATGTAGTAAGGCGAGAAGGTCTTCCTTTTCTTGTCCCGCCAACTTGGCACTGATGGAAAGTAGTAAGGGTTTCTCTGCAGTTCCCACGTCGACTTGTAATGTGGGATCGCGGACTCGAGGCGGTGTGTCGTCCAAGGCAGCGGGAGCTAACTGAATAACTTCCTCCTCGGCATCGGTATAGTCCACTATCTCGTCTACGTACTCCATAGTGGCGACTCTGTCATAGGCTTCGCGTTCCGCCCAATATGAGAGTAGTCTCTCACACAAGGACTCGCCAGCCTCGCGCGCTTCTTCTGAGGATGTACTAATCATAAGATGGTTGGAGGGGGTCTGCAATGGTGTGGGGACGTTGTAAGTCGTCCCTTGCTTGAGTGAGTCCCCATCTTGTCAAGTTGGAGGTAGTAACCCCATATGGGCGGCCTTTAGAATCAACGCCTTGGACATCCAAAGGACCCAAATCAGTATTGTAGTAGCGGGCGTCGTTGAAGTTGGCGGAAATGGAGAAGGGACGCGGGTCCGCTTGGATGAGGACCGTCTCGCGTTTCTCTGTATCCCAAATCAGGAGTTCTTGGTGCATGGAGGAAGGCACACAGAAACTTCTATGTATCCAGTCGCGGCCTAGGATCATGCTGTAGGATGAAGCACACTCGGCGACGAAGAATGTGTAAACCCTTGAGGCCGGACCCACCTTGACCCGTAAGAACAACAAACCTAAAGTCCTGGAGACTTGTCCGGTGAAGTTCTTGACTGTCAAGGACATAGTCTGGATCATCGAGCGTGGGATACCAAGGAGTCCCATGGTGCGGGTGGTGACGACATTCACTGCCGCCCCCGTGTCGACCATGATTTTGTTTATCATGATCCCTTCAACTTCAGCCGTGATATACAATGGCCTCATGTGAGTGGCCATATCCAGAGTCGGAGTGGAGAAGGTCATAGTCGGCATGCATGTGACGCTGCTCGTGGCTTCCACTGGTGGAGCGTTCACAGGTTCCGCCAGGACTGGACCCATCTCGCTGCTGCAAGGGGGTGATATGTCACAGACACTCTCACTATTGTCTGGAATATCTGCCGTGTTGCATGTTGTATTTGGCGGGAGAGCATATCTCTCAGATATGAAGAAAACCATTCCGACTTGAAAAGAGAATTGCTCGTGGACTGGGATTAGCGGAGTCTCAATGGGTCCATTGTCTCCTTCGAGCACAGCAAATGCGCTCTCCGCCGGGTTGACTTTTTCATGTTCTGGCCATGCAGAGACCTCGAGCATATTGCAGGTGAATGATTCACCCTGCCCTTCCGCTTGGTCGTCACCCAAGTCGATTCGAGGCTCGGAATGAGTCTCCTCGTTCAGTGAATTCTCGCGGAAGCATTGGGCTATGAGATCCGCGAGGTTAGGGCTGGAGGTGCTACTTTCGACCCCTGGCGAGACGTTGCCCTCTGGCTGCCGTGGTCGCCATACGAGTTTGGTCGAAGGCTGTTTGTCCGCGGCTGAAAGCTTATCTGCGGCTAGTGGGGCTCTGGCGTTGTCCTCTGCCCTAGGAGGAAGGACTGAGACCTGAGGCTCCTGTGTGGACTGAGGATGGCTCGGATCCGGTCGTGATAGCTCCTTTTTAACCTCAGGTTCCTGGCGAGTAGGCTTCGGAGGATGTGATGACCGAAGCAGCTCGCGCCTTGGCTCTGGCCTTGATGCGGCGGATAGCCTTCGCTTCGCTGGGGAAGACGGTTCTCGTCTTCTCTCAGCCGCTAGCGACTGCCTTCGCCTTGGTGGAGGTGGCGGGTCTCTTCGTCGTTCGGCTTCCGGCGACTGCTTGCACCTTGGAGGAGGTGAGACATCCCTTCTTTTCTCAGGTTCTGATGAAGGCTTGTGCTGGGAGAACTGTGGCTCCCTCCTCCTTGCTGGCTCCGGAGATGATCTGTACCTCGTGGGGCGCGGATCCTGTCTTGGTGGTACAGTGAGGCGACAGAAGACATTCGCCTTTGGAGCGGGGTCGTCTGCTGCCCGCGCACAGACACGTGGAGGCGTGACAGGTGGCCTTTGGAGTAGGGCGCGCAAGCCCTCAGCTTCTCTCCACATTCTCTTGGGTGTCTGCGCGAGCTGCGAGGGTCGGATGATGCCATCATCGGCCGCTCGCAAGGCACGCAGTATGCTGCCATACTTCTTCTGTATCTTCCGCTTCTTGGATCTGCTGATAGTAACCGACTTTCTTCCTTGTTGCGTGTACCAGATCCCTTCCTTGATCGCTGATTTGGATGTCGGAGGGATATAGGGGTCAGTTAAAATACCCCGCCTGGGGCTTGAAGCCTCGCTATCTTGGCGTTCGCTGCCGGAGTCAGAGATATCCATCGCGCTTGAAGCTGGAGAGGAAGGCACATCTTTAGTCCAGTGTGTTTGAACGAAGGTCTCGAGGCGCTTGATCCTCTGTTCCAGCTCCTCGCGAGTCCTGGGACTCATGGGTTGATAGTTGTCAGCTGGAGACGGTATATCGTCCAGCATGGTAGCTTTGCCTTTATCCTTTCTTGAAAGGCGATCGGGCTGTGGTCTGGCGGCTACCTCCTTTGCCGGGTAGTGGTTCCCACCTTGGTTCTCCAGAACGGTGTAGTCATTTGCCGGCCTCTTACGGTTTCGACCTGGCGGGTCGCATTGGCCCGCGTTTGGAGACAAGTCCAAAGTGATCGCGCGCTGGCCGACGCGAGGCTAGGCGATGTCAGCAACTGTGATCATGAAGCCGCTTTTGTCCTCGAAGCGAATATACTTGAGGTCTAACCAGTCCTGGACTTGCTCGCGGAGCTGGTAACAGTCGCGAGTTCTGTGTCCCCAACTGTCATGGAGCTTGCAGTGGACACGGCCCTCCTTGTATTCAACATAGGGCAAGGCCCTTGACACAGTGACTAGTCCGCCGTCAATAAGATCGTCTAGGACCTCGTGCGCGAGGTTGACGTTGTAAGTGTACCGGCGAGATGGCTGACGTGTGTCATCATTACCATCCTCTCGGTCTCGCTTAAGCACCCGGCGCGGACTATCACCCTCTGGATGCTCGGCTAGGTCTAAGGTAATTCGCTGCTCGCCTGGCTTTGGTGCACGGTGACGGCTGTTCTCCCTTGGCTGGTCGGCCCAATTCACCTCGACCATACCAACCATGGAGGGGAAAGGATCCACGTCCACCAAAGAAGCTGTGCTTCCTGGCGTCTTCATTTTCAGGGCGCCCGAATTCAACCAAGTCTGCAGTTGGTCGCGGAGTTTGACACAGTCCTTGGTGTCGTGATTGTAAGCGTTGTGGAAGCTGCAATACTTTTTGTCATTTAGTTCTTCCTTGGACGGGATCTTATTGTCCAAGCGCACGTAGCTCGCCTCAATCAAGTCATTAAAGACAAGATGGGCGTTTTTTGCATCATACGTGTAGGACTCGTATTCGGGCTTAGTCCATGCAAAGGACTGAATGGTGATTGGCTCGCGGGTCATCTTGAGATTCTTCAGTTTGTGAGCCAAAGGCTTCCCGGTCAGTTCGACTGCTCCAACGTCGTCAGCATATCCCTGCGCGGCCTCATTCTCCTCCTGCCTTTGGTAGTAAGGGTCGAACGTGGAGGATTAGAGGTTTAATGCCCCAACTATCATGTTCCTCCCCGGTACGTACGTCCCTTTGGAGGCATTCGCCTTTTCGTCCATCTCGTTGAGGATGAGTTCATAGCTGCCGACCTTGTTGATGAGGTCACCCATAGACATGAAGCGTTCCCCATGGTGCTTCAGCCGCTGGCGGTGTTCGAGACCACGGACAGCCAACTTAATGGCCTCCTGTTCGGGTAGGAGAAAGTCGCACTTGGCTTGTTGGATCTTGAACCGCTGGAGGAAGGAGACTCCTGACTCCATGCTCTGCTGACTCATCTGAGTGAGGGAGTCAAGGCCGACCTCTGGCTCAATGGTACCGTAGGTCTCCCGGAACAGCTTCTCCATGGTAGGCCAGTCCGCAATGGATCCTGGCTTCAACCTGGAGTACCAAGTAAATGCAGCTCCGGACAGAGAGGTCCCAAAGAGCTTGAGCTTGAGGATGTCGTTGTTCCCATACTGGCCGCACTGGACTTTGAAGCGGGCCATGTGGGTTGTTGCGTCCTCCCTTGTTTCGCCGGAGAAGGTAGTGAACACTACGTTCTTGAACCCATGCGGGAAGGGGTATTGCGCCACGCTATCTGGATAGGGGTCGCGATACTGCAAGTTAGCATCACCGTGTCCGGTTTGCTCCTTGACAATGGAGGAGATAAGCTGGCGCCAGTCTGCTGTGGTCACGGGCGCGGATTC
Source organism: Fragaria iinumae (assembly GCA_009720345.1). Lineage (NCBI taxonomy): Eukaryota > Viridiplantae > Streptophyta > Magnoliopsida > Rosales > Rosaceae > Fragaria > Fragaria iinumae. Next base: position 12,679,473 of record CM019117.1, on the reverse strand, counting down.
CGCCCCTTCCCCATGGTTTGGCCATGCAGAGAAACTGACAACCTGTCCGCCATTTTTGGGAGTAAGGCTGGAATGAACGAGAAGCGGGTCATCGGGTGTCCCGGTTCCTTGACGTAGAGAACCATTCAGTCCCCTAGGGGAGGCAAACGAGCCATGCGGGAGCGGGCTCTTTGACGTTCCTGCCCCTGGCACGAACTGCGGGGACTTCGGAGTCCCGACCTTAGGGTTTCCCCTGGTGCGTTCATTGGGAGGAATATACTTGGTTGTCCCATCGCTCGCGTTTGGGCCGGTAGGGTTTAGAGCCGGGTTTTTTGGCGCCTGCACCCTCATCCAGTCCTCAACTTCAAGGACCCGCAGGTTCAGCCGGTCCTGTTTGTCTTTGAACTCGTCTAGCTTTTCTAGACTGTTCTTACTTCCAAAGAAGGAAGCATTCTGCTGGTCATGCAGCTTGGTGTCGTGCTCGTCCAGGCGGCGGGTCTGCTCGTCTACTGTCGCGCGAGTGAGCGACAAGACCTCTGCATGTTGCTTCACGGTCTCCGCGCCTTGTTTCACGGTCTCCGTGTTCTGATCCAGCTCCAAGCGGATCTGTTGCAGGCTTCCTTCGACCAAGCCTTTGGTTTCCCTTGTCTCGCTGACAAACTGATTGAAGTCCTCAGTGACTACGGTAAGATTGTGTTGGTCCGCCTCCCAAAGGGTTTTGTCCCTTTTCACTTGGTCAGCAAGGCCGTCGACCTTACCAGCAAGGTCGGTGATGCTTTGCTGAGTCGCCAACCCTTGGCTCATCAACTGCTCGAACATCTGGAAGATTTGCTCCATGGATAGAGTAGAACCTGTATTTTGGGTCGGCTGAGAGCCTGCCATGGCGGTAACGCTGTAATCCGGATTACCAAACTGAGCAAGAACCTGCTCTTGGGTGAGGGATCGGCAAGCCGCACTATTATGGGGCTTGTACCGTAGCGATCTATGCTTCAGACAAGAAAGCTGGGGCTTTCTGTACGGCGCTTCCTCCGGCTTCCCAATGTTGTATTTGCTTGTACTCCCTGTCCCACTGGGCGTGCCAATGTTTTGGCCACGATCCTCAGCGCGCGGAGCAGAGGTTTCTAGCAGACAAAGAGAGGGGAGTGTTGCGGGCGTGCCACCTCGCGGACGAGGAAAAGGTTGATGGGGGGTGCGCTAGACTTCTTGATCAGGCAGAAAAGGGGGTCACAGGTGCCACCTCAGAGGAGGATTTACGAGCACAAGCGGGTCGATACTTACGGCGGCGCGAGCAGAGCAATCACAGGGAGTTCAGAGAGAAACGGGGATGCAGAGTCCGGAGAGCTCTGGAGAAAGACCTAGGCGGCGGCGCTTAGGGTTAGGGTTTCGAGGGGCTCGAAGGGAACTGGGTTTCAGTTGTGTTTGTTTGAGAGTTGTCTCTGAGTTGTTGTTGTAAAAGTTGTGTGTCGATTTGAGAGTTTTCGAACCCTTTATATAGTGGTTCGGCAGAAGCAAAGTGATTAGAATCCAAGTCAGACTCTGAAACACTAATTCACAAGGACACTGTTTCGTCCATGCGAACCAACCAATTGATGACACCTGTCTAGTTCGCATACTTCATTCCGCGTTGCCAACTGTAGACTCCTATGCGAACTGGAATTAGGAGTATCCCCATCTCGCGGGCTGCTGCACGGAGTTATCTCGCGTGCTTCTGTAGCTCATTTCCATTTCGCGGGCTATTGCAGCTCGCGAGCCTTAAAAGGGCTTTTTTTAATGGGCCACAGAGGTTGGCCCGAAGCATGTCAAAGACTCGTAAAAGTCTTCAACGTTTGTCGAGGTGCGCGCGGACTCCGCATGTCGCTTCCTCGCGAAGTCTTCTACGCGAGCTAGTTCGCCAGCTCGCCTCGCTTCGCCTATGCGGACTGGCAATCTCGCCTCGCCTATGCGGACTGGCAATCTCGCCTCGCCTCGTGGAGTGTTGAACAGTAATTCCGCGCGAAGGCATTCCGCGCGCGGGCTAAGTGAAGTCAAATTCTCATGCAGTTCGTTCCGCGCGAAGTCTAACTTGGCTCGCGTGGTCTCACTGGCGAGCTATCACTTGTAAACTTGGAGAAACTCCATTTCGCCGGTATGACCTGGTCCAAGAAATAATTAATATTTACATAGACATTTACTGTCCAATAAAATATTAATTCAGGCGTAAACATATATATTTACAAATTTCGAATGGATAAACGAAATATGGTTTATGCTTCATGGTGTAGCTTTTCATATAATCATGGCTTGAAGAAATGAATTAGAATTAAGATTTGGAAAACTTTCAATACGAAGCGAGAAGGATATCCATCTCAGTTGAAGTGCAAAGCTTGTCAACCAATCCAATTGCTTCTTTATGATGATCTTGAACCAGGTTGAATGATCGTCCTTTGCTTGGTTGATCAACAATTTCAGAGCTTTTCGTGCAACAGAAAATTAAACTCAACGTTAGAACTATTCATGCTGATAACGTGTTGTAAAACATAAAATACAAGAGATTGAGAGAGAAGAGGAACGACACTTAGAATGAGAATGAGGGAATATGTTGTCACATATTGAGTAGGGAACCATCTCTTATATAGAGATGTAATCAGTATGTAAATTACATGAATATCCCTAATAAGCTAATTACAAGAATACTCATTAAATAAACTATTTACAACACCTCGTATGTTTTTTTAACCAATTTTCCAGACATAACAAGTGCAAGAGAAAGCCACTATATTATATCGATCTCATCAGAATGTAATTAACAATGCAGACCACCAAAACAAGAATGCACGTAAATAACAAACTCCAAACGCTTAGACCAATGAGCGAGAGCGTGCTTCTTCCTAATTGGCAGCTTTGTCTTGGTTGCATAATGTATCAACCCCCCGCTAGCCTCAATTAAGATCGATGTAAACAAGGGGTGTCGGAACAGAGACAATGACTAATCTACTGCACCTCGACCTCGAGTGACAAGTTGAAAGGACTGACTTCCTTCATTATTTAGATCCATGAAATCAAAACAGTACGTGATACTAACTATATATACAACAATTATAGACTGAATTATTGATATGAACCAGTTTCGCAGACTTACTCAGTAGAAGGAACCAAATTAATTAGCTTCAAAGTTCCGGATTTGGTCGGGAAAGTCCAAAATTTTCAATATGTACTTATGCGTAACTGATTAACGCAGCAGGAAATACGGGAGGCTAACAAGTGTTAAACCCTAAAAAAGATGAATAGTTACGAGTGTAAACTCATAGATAAAACTCTGGAATAAACCCAGAAATAAGAGAAAACTCTTAAGTTTGATTGATTGATTGAATAATAGTTGAATTGAATGAATAATATAACGTAGAGGGTGTCTTTATATAGACCCTAATTCCATAGAGGGTGTCTTTATATAGACCCTAATTCCTGACTAAATCCTATTTAGAATAGAATTAGGAAATAACAAAACCTATTGGAACTAGAAATTTTATAACAATACTAAATGTCAAATCGGAATATCAAACCGACATCTTTTAGCCTAAATCTGACGGGGCTCACTAAAGTGAGTCTTGTAGAACTCGTTGTTCTCATTCCGGAAAAGTATCATGCGTTCCAAACGCACGTTCTGGCCAAAATTTGCTCTAATCTCATACAAAATTCAGAATCTGTCTTTTTGCTCGCGAATCCCGATATATCCAAAAGAGTAATTTACGGTTAATTCTATCATTAAGAAGCTTATTTGAATACCAATTTCCAATATTTAAATCATTCTTCTTAATGTGATAACGTTTCTTTCGTTTTGAGATTCTTTGTTGAATTTAGCTAAAATCTCGTCTTGCATCATTGATGTGGTGAATTCCATTAATTCCGACCATCTGGCCGGTTTAGCTACTTAAGGAGGTTATATATGTTCTAGCTACCACGTTAAACAGGGTCGTAAGGTGTCTCGGCTAGGGCCAGAAGTAAAGAAATCCGCTTGATGTTTTCATTAGGTGCATACGATTACTGTTGGAGAATTTTAGGTACCTCGATCCATGCCACCACAGTTTCCATGCCAGGCGGCTCAAGCTAGACAGCTGCAGGTTGTGTTTTTGGACCGTATATCAAGTAGTATATAAAACTACTAACCTGAATCCTAGCTAACTTACAAACAAATTGATGATCTACTTAATAAACTATGACATTGAATTCTATTCATCTTTGTACGTAGACCCAATAGCATATAAGATGGGAATAGCCTCTTGTTGCAGCAGAAGGATCAAATCGTTGAAGCTTTGCTGCAGGGTTGACCTCTCGTTGCTTAATTATTTTTATGTGAATCATTACGTGAACAGGCTGATATAGTTATATATGATCCCAATCATATATGATACATAGTTACATATACAGTTATGCAACCATCAAACTTTTCTCATCTGATAGTCGATCTAGATTCTTTTGTTGCATTCAGTGATCGAAATCGATCAGAACATATACTGGAGACGTAACCTTCAAATCATCAATAATTTCACGTTCGATCAGTCAGCTGATTCAGATATATATACCCTAGCTAGTAGCAGAAGCATATGCTGCTTCTTAAAGCCGGGTCCTTCAGCAGACCTCGATCTCCCTCAGTCGACCTAATGAAATTCACGTACTTTGTTTTCCAAGTACTTTCTCCTCAAACGCATTTTCAAAATGTGAAATTTTAAACCTAGCTAACTGCTAAACCCTAAGCAGTTTCTCTTTCTTTCTTTGTTTTTTTTTTTTTTTAATAGGGTTTAAAACCCAGCCTTTCTCAACATTAATCATACATATGAGAAATACGTACGAATGCAAAAACAATATATGTTGGTTTGGGATCAGTGCTATGCGTTGTGGGTTTAAAGTATAATAATATATACACATTAGGGTTTTAGAAGCATGAATACGACCATGGTTTAGAACTGTAACTGGTTTTTTGGACAGAGTCAATAGCTACAAAATGAGTGCTGAGAGGCAAGTTGATCATAAGATATGAAATTATTCATCACTTGTAAGTTAATTAGTTAATAAATGTGCTTACCACATATATATGAACTATATATTGTTGTTGTGCATCAATAATTGCGTTACAGTTTTCATATTCCAACTTCGATCTAGAAAGTCGAATCCATGTTCGTTGGAGTCTTAATATTGGTGCAAATATAGAAATTAGAACAAACCTTCCCCATGATTGGAAAGCAGATCCTAGGCAGGCAGGCAGCTAATTTAAAGACATCCTGGAAACACAATTACTTGGTTGAATTTCAGTTGGATATGACCATTGACCATGACACAAATTGTGGCTGATTCCAGGTCTTGAAGGTACTGTAATATGGTTTAGTTCCATTGATGAGATTCTAATTAATCTAATACGTAGTTACCCCACTGCTCATGATTTGTATAAAAATATGGGAAAGAGAGCGATAGGAGAGATTCCTTCAAAATAATGGCACTTTTTAAGATAATAGGACGAGGAAATGTACAAATTAGTGTCATCGTATAATCCATACTCGATCTAATTTTGGAGAAGGATTGTTAGTTGATACATTTTGTTACGCGGAAGCGTCTCACGGGTTTAACACACACAAATCCAATAATGTTGATATTCTCTCTAGTTTAACCACCCAGATGAGAAACGAGTATTAATATGTGGGGTTTTAACACGTGCAAAAGGTTTCATCATTAGTTTGTGTGGTACCATTGATGACTCTTCACCTTTTAAATGTGAGATCTCAAAATGTTGTAATCTAAGCTACACGTTTTCTAACACCCTTCATCTTTGATTCTTTAGCTTGCTAGTGTTGTTTTAACAACTGCTTGTAGTAGCATTTTTTGACGTACCATATTGGATGGGCCATTACATAATTAAAAGCTTTACTTTCAATGAAAAGAACCGCCGCAAATCATTAAATAAATATATTAATTTTTAAACCTTATTGTATTTCAACGTGATATAAGATATTAGTTTTATTACATGAAATGAGTCCATAATTTTCCTATTGTTATATATGTACTTTAATCACGCTTCTAAGGTTTCAGATAAACAAATTTTCAATGGCAATCATTATCCAAACCTGCTTGAACACAAACTTAATTTGTTTTAGTGTCTTACGAGAAGGAAGAGGTATCAAAGTATCTTGCTGTCACACCCCGAACCGTAATTTTTTACCTTAATTACTAGCATTGTGGTAATAAGAGTTTTTACCGTTTTCGTCACTCAGTGTATAATTTAATTAGTCCCCAGAGGTGTTGAGGGACTAATAATTTGGAAGAATTATTCGTAGGAGAAAAATGTGACGACGGCAAAAATGGTAAATTTTAGCTAGTAAAAGGTAATTTTTATTGGGGTATTATTTTGGGGTGTTGAATTTTTGGATTGGGTTTTTGGTTTAAGTTGGACCGGGCTTTGTTTTTGGTCAAAGCCCGTGTGTGTTTCTCTCTCTCTCCTCCCGGTTTTCTCCCTCCCGATTTCTCTCCTCCCTGCCGGACCTTCCGACCGTCCGTCCGCCGCCGTCCGGCCGCGCCAGACCGCCGCACCGGTCCCAAACGATCGGTCTCCAACCCAGCTACGATTCTAGACCGGTGGCAGCCTCCCTAGCGCCGCCGTGAAGGAGGAATCGACGCCGAAAGCTCCGACTGCCGGAAACTTCTTTTCGCCGGAACTCCTTCCTCCGGCCGCCATATCCGGCGAGCCTTGGCTCAAAAGGAAGCCCTCCTCCCGTGCTTCAATCCCTCCAAAGGGCTCCTTCCATCTCGAGCTAGGTAAGGAGAAATCGGTATTTGAAATTCTAGGGCTTTTATTGTGTTTGTGTTCGATTGATGTGTTTAGGCTTAGAATTGGAGTTTGTGGTAGTTAGGAATGTTGTAGAGGAGGTTGAGAGGAAGGTGCTGGTAAATTTTGGTAGCATTTGCAGGTCGCCGGAGTTGGTCGCCGGCCGCCGCTGCCGGCGGAGCCGCCGCCGGCGCCGTCGCCGAGAAAATGTTTTTGGTGGAGAATATTATGAGGAGTTTAATGGAATGAGTTTTAGAATTTTTGGAGGAGTTTTGAGTATGTTTTGGAATTATTTAAGTTTGGTATTTTTGGCGGATTAATAAGTTATAATCCGGCCTTTGGATTATGTTTATGATTAAGGCGTTAGAAGGTGATTTTGAGGATGTCAGTATTTATGGAGATTTGTGGTTGGCATTGAAGTTAAGATTTAAGGCGATAGGCATGGTTGAGCGCGAGAAGCTCATAGTTAATTATGCCTATTTTTCTTTATTCGTTGGGAGTTATTTTTAAGGAATTATTTATGTTTTGGAACAGGACACGAGGAGGCTCGAGCAGAGGAGACCTCCGACCGACGTCAGGCTTAGGCCTAAGTTGTGAGTGGACCTTTGTTTTAAATAATGTGTTTAAATTGCCTTTTTGTTGAATAATTTCCTTTGTTGGATGTTTATCCGGAAATTGAGGTTTATACTCATTTATTGACGTTTTCCGAGAATAGTATGTATGAGAGAGAATGCTAGCTAGCTATACGTGGTAGCCCCCACTCTGAGGACGAATGCCAGTTAGGGTGACGCGAGCGTTAGACGCGAGCGTAGTAGCCTTGTACGAATTTCTACTTTTTGAGATTATTCTATGTTTTTACATTCATTCATAGAATTCGTACAAGGAGTAAGCACGTATAAATATCCACTCGGTCATTACCCCCATTCTGGGAAAAAATGCCAGTATGGGGCGACGTGAGCGTTAGACGCAATCGTATTAGCCTGGTGTGATTATCTATTTTAAAGCTTATTCCTAGATAGCACACATGGAGTAGACGAGTGGTTAATACATACTGATATATATATATATATATATATATATATATATATATATATATATATAATTTGAGCCTGAGAGGCTGTTTTGTTGATGATTTGGAGGCTAGCCAGAACTAGTCGTTTGCTGTGATAATTTCTTGGGGAAATATTATTGTTGCTGATATTATTTTGTCCACTCACTCTGACGTGATGAAATATTTTTCCCCTGGGCTTTTCCTTTGTTTTAATTGCCCAGTCTGCAGAGTTCGGGTGGGGTCTAGAAGGAGGCGACGAGGCATAGTCACCCATTTTTCCACTACTGTTCACCAGTAGGTCATCTGTTCAACCCACTAGGATTTCTAGTAGCTTCCGCTGTATTTTCTTGTAGTAGCTCTGAATACTTTCGGAAAAATAATTGTGTATTATTTTTATTTGGTTATTTGGATTAAGTAGAAGAATTTTATATTATTAGGTAAGAGTGTTCTATATTTTTCCGGGTTAGAGTTGTCCATTTTCAAGGGAGGTTTGCCGAGTCCTTCGGTAAATTTTCCTTGGAAGTGGTCCCCGCAGGACTTACCTCGGGTTTCAGAGTGAAATTCGGGGCGGGTCTTGACACTTGCTCTACTAACTTGGGTACATGAGGAGAACATGATGCGAGGGATGAAGATGTGGTGTCCTGTTCTCAAGTTGATCGGTGTTTTTGGTCTGAAAAAAACAAAAAACAAAAAACAAATTGATAAAACATCATGGAATTCGAAAATTGTTTATTGAGTAATTTTATTCACACATTGCAACTTTATTAATACACACCTCTCCAAATTTTTTTACCACTAACAGTGATTTATAATAGTGATTTAAAAATTTACAAAAAAGGAAAAAGGAATTGCTATCTGCACATGTTTCTTGCCACGTGCTTTCTCTAGATTTGCACGCGAGCATCTTTGGGTGAATATCCTCTAAACTGATTCCACTTGTTGATTGCCACAAAATCTATTTTTATATTTGATATACGGCTGTAACTTATGCACGTTTGTTTGTAAAGTCCGGGTTTTTCAAGAAATTAAAGAAAAAACTCACAAACAGTGTATGAGGTTTGAATGATTTTACATTTCCGTGTTTAACTCGGGGGAGTGAAATTTACATTTTTTATTTTACCATCTACACTTTTTTTTTTATGATAAAAGTTTTTATAAAAGACAAAACATTTGTGAGTAAAGAAAAAAAATTAAGTTACTAAAAAGAGAAATAAAGAGTATGGATCGTAAATTACGGAATGTAAATTTCAATACTAACTTAACACATTATCCTCGTTCTCAAACTAACTTACTAAACAAATTATGGAAGATCGATGCACATCCCCCAAAGTCAAAGTATTTAGCTGGCAACTGATTCGTGAAACTCTCTACTCGAGATTCCATTTTTACAAACTTCCTCATCGATCGCAGTTACCTTTTTGTCATAATCATATTGAAACTTTAGATCATTTGTTTTTTCACTATGAATTCGCTTCTTTCCTTCTTTCCTTTCCTTTCTCCAGCATTTTGCTGCTTGTTCGAACCCCACTACTTTTTATCCTCCTTGTTACTTCTTACCAACTCTGGAAAGACCGAGTTCTTATTGGACCTAAGGTTTTTTGGGTTCGTATTTGGGATGCAAGCGGGATTGGGGTCTGCCATCTGGAACCAATAAGTTTGTAGTCCCTTTGAAGTTTGTTTATTTTCAGTTTTGTTGTTTAGGCATTGCACGCGACGAAATATTACCCTTTACTCAACGCACTTACGTGTATGGAGGTATGGTGCATCATATCGTTGGTACTTTTACCAAACAGGGAGTCATTCCACATACTTGTTTGTGTCATATGCATGATGGCATTACTAGTGATTTACGGATTTCTAGTTCTTATTCTGCCCCGGTCTGGCTTTTCATCAAGCCCACTTTGTGGCTCACTTTTTAGCTTCTCATGTTTGTATTAATCTTTTGAATGTCGGTTGGAATTCTGTAATGCTTTATTTTATGGGCTTTGTACTTGAAAATGAGTTTGCTCCTATTTAATAAAGGTTGTAAGCAGTTTCAAAAGAAAAATGGTAGAAATTGAACATCATTGTCCATTTACGCCATTATATATAGATAAAACAGTTTCATTTTAAATTGTTGACGTGACCGTTAAAAATTACGATATTTTTAACGGCTATGTCAGTATTCTCACAGAAAAAATTAACGGAAAGACCATTTGGATGAAAATCGTGACTTTAAGAACCATTCAGATTAAAATAAAATTACAAAAACTATACAATATTTTGTATTTAATATTACTTAAGGTGTGGCTAACCAGCCTTATTATTATATTTTTTTTTGAAATATCTAACCAGCGCCTTATTATAAAAACAAGGATCATGTCTTAAGTATTACCAAAGTTGTTAAGTTTGGTTTTACATTGAAATGAGTAGCGATAAACCTAATTGTGTAAGCACTGAGTTTGCAACTGTTTGTGTTGGTACTATTTGGTTTAGAATCTAGATCTATGGAATCAAATGTCCCGATTTATAGGACAACTGAAAGTCTCAACTCTCATGCTATGCCCCTATGAAGAAATGAGTCAAAATGAGTAATAAATCCCTAAGGGTGTATGGTATAATATTAAGAAAAAACAGGTATAGTATTTAGCCAAACATAAACAAATGTGGTATGACCGTATCCTATTACTGTATTTTACAGTTTTTATTTGATGTATTACACCTATTCCTTAGATCTTCCATACAATATGTTGACATGAAATTTTAGATTGGGACTCCATAACATTTTCTGTCCAAGTATTAGCTCATAATCTTGCTAAATTTGGTAGTTTATATATAATCTTACCCAACTAGATTAACCCGATAAATTCATATCACTTAATGCAGTTCATAGACATTTTTTTTTCCTCTTTCACATTATCCTTAAATAAGAAACTCAAATAAGTCTTGTATAATGATAGACTAAAGAACCGGCAACATATAATTTAGGCACGAACATGTTACTATATTTTCAAGTAATACACAATTACAAGTTTTTTATTTACCGAAAATCGATGCGAATAATATTTAGCAATGGCAAAATTCAAAGAATGTGTTAGTTTCAGCTTCCAAAATATGGCAAAAGAAATTTGAGGTAAATGAATTATGAGATTAAAGTAAAAAGAAAAAAGAAAAAAAAAAGGGTAGGTGATGAATGAGGGGAAAATTGTGTAAAGTATCCGACCATCGGTTTGGTAAGACAGCAGCCCCCGCCTTATCCAAATGTCGTAAATACCCCCTAACCCACCTACATTTCCCACTAAATCACCCAAATGTCCCACTAACCCCTCCTCCCTTTGAAGTCACACATTCCCCAAAATACCCTCCCCTCTCTCTCTCCCTCCGTTCCTAACTACCCGCTCCGGTGTCCTAGTCCCCTCTAAAACCTTATATAAACCCCTCCAAACCAACCCACCCCATTCTCAGAGCCTCCACAACATCTCTCGCTCTCTCTCTCTCTCTAGAATTTCAAGCTTGACCAACAACTGAAAACAAAGAAAACAGAGAGGAAAGAAAGAAAGAGAGAACAGGAAGTTACATACAGCAATGGCGCTCACAAACCCAACAACCCTCTCCTCCAAATCACTCTGCAACAACCCTCTTTCCGTCCCCACCACTCAATCTCACCAACCCACTTTCCTCGCCACCAAGAAACGCCCCGTACACCCCATCTCCGCCGCCGCAGCCGACGGCGGCAAGTCCCCGGTCGTGGCCGAGAAGCCCCCGAAGGCGGTGGCGGCGGCACCGGTGGCGTCGCCGAAGCCCAACTCCGGGAAATGGAGCATTGAGAGCTGGAAGACCAAGAAGGCTCTGCAGCTGCCTGAGTACCCAGATCAGAATGAGCTCAACTCCGTGTTGGGTACCATTGAGTCGTTCCCGCCGATCGTGTTCGCCGGAGAGGCCAGGCACTTGGAGGAGAAGATCGCCGAGGCTGCAATGGGTAATGCTTTTCTTCTTCAGGGCGGTGACTGCGCTGAGAGCTTCAAGGAGTTCAGTGCTAATAATATTAGGGACACTTTCAGAGTGATGCTCCAGATGGGAGTTGTTCTTATGTTCGGAGGACAAATGAACGTTGTCAAGGTTAGATCTCGAACTACTGATATTTCATTTTTTGCGGTTTTGTTTTTGTTCGGATTGAGTTTGAGTAATGTGGTTGATATTTAGGTGGGAAGAATGGCGGGTCAGTTTGCCAAGCCGAGATCGGCTGCAGTTGAGGAGAAGAATGGGATTACGCTGCCAGTTTACAAGGGAGACAATATTAATGGCGAGGCCTTTGATGAGAAGTCTAGAATTCCAGACCCTCAGAGGTTGATCAGGGCATACTGCCAATCTGCTGCAACTTTGAACCTTCTGAGGTCCTTTGCCACCGGAGGGTATGCCGCTATGCAGAGGGTTACTCAATGGAATCTCGACTTTGCTGAGCACAGTGAGCAGGGAGATAGGTAGGCATTAAAGCCATAAAAGTCTTAAAGTTTCGATCTTCGCATTTGGGCATGATTGGATCACTCTTCTTTTGCTAAAACTATGAATGCCAAAAATGTAATCAGATCTTGTAATGAAGACTAAAAGTTTGTGGTGACTGTGGTTCTATAGGTACCAGGAATTGGCTCACCGGGTCGATGAGGCCTTGGGATTCATGTCTGCTGCTGGACTTACAGTTGATCATCCTATCATGAGGACAACCGAGTTCTGGACATCCCATGAGTGCTTACATTTGCCATATGAGCAAGCCCTCACTAGGGAGGATTCTACTTCTGGACTCTTCTATGATTGCTCAGCTCATATGCTCTGGTGTGGGGAGCGTACCAGGCAACTGGATGGTGCCCATGTTGAGTTCCTAAGGGGAATCTCCAACCCTATTGGAGTCAAGGTAAACCTCTATAATACTCTTGATCAGTCTTATTCTTCATTAGTGTCCTTTTGCTGTTAATAATGGTGGAAACCTATTGAAGCTTTCTGCTTTTTTGGATAAGTCGGTACTTAACAATAACATAAATGTGAATGATTCTATGTTATTTTGATTATGTTTTGTTTGATACTACAACAAATTTGGAATTTCACTCACTAAGATATAGTGATTGTATAATAAACCAAAAATTTATCAGATAACGGAAAATCATTTCTCTACGTTATACTTAATTGTTAAAGCAGGCTCATACTACGTGTATTTGATTAAATGATCATAATTGATTTGGAATTACTTGTATTTGCACCTTTTGTCTTTTAATCTGTCTTTAGTTAAGTGGCTAACAATAGATATTTTGTGATCCAGGTGAGCAATACAATGGATCCAAAGGACCTTGTTAACCTCATTGAAATCCTGAACCCCACCAACAAGCCAGGAAGGATCACAATCATTTGCAGAATGGGTGCTGAGAACATGAGAGTCAAGCTTCCGCACTTGATTAGGGCTGTCCGCCAAGCAGGGCAAATTGTGACCTGGGTCTGCGACCCAATGCATGGAAACACTATTAAGGCACCCTGTGGACTCAAAACACGTCCATTTGATGCAATTCTGGTATTGTTTCTCTACTGTTTTTCCTCTTCTTTCCATCGACCATTATTTGTGTTATATGCAGTAACCTCGATGCTTCAGAAAAAGAAATCTATCTCAATTATGAAGAATAATAGTATACCAACAGTATGATCTTCCTTCAATGATTGTCATTGGGTGACTGATCCATTATGTGTTGAGTAATAATTGAGATATGTCCAGTAGAGTAAAATATCTCTGTTCTCTTGTGTAGGGCAATCCATGGAACTAGTCACTGTTTAGTTAAAGAGAATCAGTCAACATGTGGGTTTTTGCTAGACTTAGGAATTATTAAGGGAAATGTGTGGGGAAATGCATCTCCTGGTTTATTAGCTATGAGTCATTGTCCTTGAACAAGTATTCTTAGAAAATGTCTGAATATAATCAACTATAGTAAGCCTCATTGTCCTTGAACAAGTATTCTTAGAAAATGTCTGAAATAAACTATTATAGTAAACCTTTATATGTCCAAGCAGATGCAGCTTGGAATCCATTATGCAACATCACACTACCCTAGCTCATTAATAATTGTTAGTGATATTGTTTCACATTTCTACTATATCATCATGGAATCCTGATTGTCATATTGTATCTGTTTGCAGGCTGAGGTACGAGCATTCTTTGATGTTCATGAGCAAGAAGGGAGCCATCCTGGAGGAATTCATCTCGAGATGACTGGCCAGAATGTTACTGAGTGCATTGGAGGATCCCGAACAGTGACTTTTGATGATCTGAGCTCACGTTACCACACACACTGCGACCCAAGGCTGAATGCTTCTCAGGCTCTCGAGCTAGCCTTTATCATCGCTGAACGACTAAGGAAGAGAAGGATCGGAACACAACGTCTACTCTCATTAAGTCTCTAAGCAATATTCCATTTTGAAGTTCTGCGTCATTTCAGATTGTTGGCAATGTTGATGTACTTGGTAGCAAATAAAATGTCCCTGAGAAGCTGGAAGACTAGTAAAATGTCCCTGTTGTTTTTAGTTGTCAAAGATTCGATCATATGTTTGAACGGTAGGTATGGTGCCCTCAGATTTGCAAGCTGCAGAAGCAAGGTGTTGGAGATCAAACCTGTTCGAGGTTGTTTTATTTGTATTTGTATTTTGAGTTTGTTTACTTATGAATGTAATTTGATCAGGCATCCGTTCTTGAAACAATAAAAAATCAATGCAATAGCCACTTATGGCGTGCTGAATTGTTTATGGTTAGCAAAGTGAATGAAGAAGAATAGCTATTGTTTGCTCCTGGTTTGTTTGTTTGTTTGTTTTTCTTGTTACATAACTTGTATGGTAAGCAATCTGAAAACAATGGGAATCCACAAATCATGGTACACGGATTAGTGAGCTGAAGACATTAAACTCATTATCCTCTTGTATAATGTGATCATTGTTCATGCAATTGCCTTGGTTCAATCGCACACAAGATTTTTACCTTCTCGGTTGAGTAAATTTGTGCAGAACGCCTTGGTCATGTAAGTAACGCGATCGATTTCTTGTTACAAATTTATTTGGAGATGTTTTACAGAAAAGGGCTACAAAAAATCGTATGAAACATTCCTATAATGTTAGATGTCGAAAGCCACTCTGTGAGGGTTAGTGTTCAAATCTAACTGTAGGTATGCTACCTTGTCAGCGTGAAATGTATGCAATTCAAGAAGACAGAAATGTTGGTGGAGATAAATATGAATGCAACCCCCAACCATCAAGAATAGGATGTAGTTAGTTGGCACGAGACCACAACCAGCAGATGAAGCAAGAGTTAGATGCATATATGAAATCTTCAATTAATTGATGATTAGGAGGTACCTGAAGTTCAACTTGAGGGTCACTACTCATCTGTGTGGATATATATGAACCTAGAAAATTTATTTATCACGTGGCAATCTAATTATCAATGGATCTGCGGGTGCAAGTCTTAATTGGATCTACAAGTATATATACCTGAATAGAAAAATGACAATAATATAGAACCAAGCAAGCAAGCAGAACACAACTTGAATAGAAAATGGCCTAAAAATGGCCAGAACTATATCTCAGATGACATCTAGAACATAACACTATAGTTTATGTTGAAAGATAATCCCAGCTGTTCTCGTGATTTACATTTTAGGAGTATTTAACTCAAACCACACGATATGCATTGCCACAGTGGCCAATGTTCTTCAAGAGAAAACTCTTTTCATCATAAGATGCAACAAAAAAGAGAAGGATCAAAATGGATGCAGAAATATGAGGAAGGATATTTAACAGTAACGGGGGTTGGCCATGAAAGTGACATAGAAAGGCATAGCTACACCAAAGACCCAAGCAACAATGAAACAAGGACCAAGGTTTAGCCTTGAAAGTGACATAGAAAGACAGAGCTACTTCTGCTGTTTTTTTCTCCCCTACTACCATTTTTTATCAGTACCTCCAACATATATAAAGACAAAAAAAAATACAATACATATATTATAAAAGCCATACCAAAGAGGTTTGACCACACACATGAAAAGAAATACAATCTACCAAACACAAAGAATTTAATATGCTACAATATTTTCCATAAATCCATTATTCAGCTAGTTCACATTAGACATGAGTGCATAATCCACAAACACATCAATAAATAACAGATAGGCTAAATGTATTTTGTACCACTTCAGCAATAATAATCCTGTCTAGAATTACCAGGATAAGTAGAGTTCAACTACTCATAATACGAATATAATGGCCTTATACTAGATGATATAGCCCTCAACCAGATGCAAACGGTCTTCTAGTAGTAGGGCATGTATCGTGCTGGCCTTCTGAACCTGGGAACCTTCCTGCAGCATGATCAAAAGGAGATAAAATGATAATATGCAAAATGATATACAAAAACGATAAAGAACATATAAAGAATCACTAATAGAAGACGATGAAAGCATGAGGACATACCCATATCCATAAGGCGAGTAGAAGTATGGGGGTACATATGGCCTCCTAAAGCGGTAACCCATATAAGGACTGAAGCGTCTAGGGCGGAATTGCTTCATACCAGGAACATTGGTCCTTTTAGGCAAAACCTAATTATATATGAAGACGTTAATATTAAAAATAATTGAGTAATATAAACAATGAATAGCAATATCCAAGACCAACAATCTAACTAGTTTACTTGTGCTAACTTTCTTTCACTTTTTCTGCCTTTTTTGTGACGAAAAAATAATGAGTAAAAGAGGATTACCTTCAATTGCCGACCATGCAACTCAGATTCATTCAGAACAAGAGCCTCTTGAACAGCTTCTGTTTCAAGGAATTCCACATAGGCAAAACCCTTCGGTTGGCCAAATTTATCTGTCAGTATAGTTACTCTGTTTACTGTGCCACATGATTGGAAATGCTGCTGTACTTCTTCAGGTGTGCATGCATAATCAACCTGCAAAACATGATTTAAAGTTTTCGTAACCAGCATGAGTGAGTGGAAGATACAGCAGACACCACAACATGTGGAAGTGGGAGTGCATCACAACAAGAAGAAACAGAGCACATTTAGGATGAGTTTGGGAGACCTTTTCAAGCATCAAAAGTAATTTTAAACAACCTTTTTTTCTCTCTTTTAAGTAGGTAAAAGACTACACAAACGCATGCCATCAATCAAGCTAGGATAAATATGGTGGATTAGGCTAATCATAATTTTCTTTTATCCTGACCCGGAGAATCAAAACCCTCATGCACAGGCAAACATAATGATATTAAGAAAATGATAATCTTTTCATAATCCATTTGTTTTTGGGTGAGATCTTTTATAATCTTTCCAATCATACAATAAATAAAAAGAATTTCATATCAACTTTTAAGATTACTGATAGATATTCATTATATAATGATTTTTCTTCACAACCGGCTCCCTAAAGCAGTTGCCCTACTGGTTCTGCCTCCTTTAAATTACTCATTAAGTTTTGCCTTCTATAAGTTGCACTTCAAAATCCAGCAGCCTATCACCTCCGGAGTTTAATTTTCCATACAAATGAACTGGCGTACACCAAAATTAGTATTTAGCTAAAAATGAAATCTATGCCACATTCAGCTTACCCAACCCAATTCACAAAATGAGCAATCTACTACTGATGCAACAGCAACTTCTTACTGAAATGTCCCACTGGCTGGCCAGTGCATCCATCACTGATAAATACCAAGCAGAGCTTTAGCAGTGTACTAGTAGTCTAGTACAACATCAACCTTCTATTCTTACCAGCCATGGCACACTCATTCGCTCAAATTGTAAGCCATATAGTTCAATTTGGTCTAATGATGTCCCAACATCCAATAATTTAGTCCTATTAGGACTGCAAAGACACTTGAGCAGTTTGGGCTGCCTGCATGGTACATTCTTACTGTTATCTTAACTATTTTTATTTGCTTGTTTTCAGACTGCAACGCTTTATAGTTCTTATTAATTCGACTCTGAAAGCTGTTAGCCTCTAACAGACCACAAAACTTTAACAGAACTCTGCACCACAATTTTCACAGTAGACAATGTGCAAGTGTGCACACACACATACAAGCATCAAAAGAAGCATATAGAATTAAATACATATTGGAACTGATCAATCCATAAAGAAGAGGCCTTTCTTTAACTGAATAAATAATCTTTACTGATATCTGAAAAAAACAAAGAAAAATTGAAATCTAGTAAAGGCAAACAGAATTCACAAAAATATCATGAGATCAAAAATCACACTCAAGCAATCAAAAAAAATTCTTGACTTGGATGAACACCATTGTCAAATTAAAGAACTAAGGCCATAGGAAAGCAGGATCATGTACCCTCACCACATTTTCCAGATAGACACATTCCTGAGGCACCAAACAGCATCCAACAGCAGAGAACCTCTGCAACTACAATCACAAACCCATCTTTCCATTCCCCTTCAAAGACGCACCCCTCTCTTGTATTGAAGATGAAGCCTCATAATTCACATTCTACCTCCTCCTTCCCATCCTTCTCTTGGAATATCAACTGGAAATTCACTCACTTTTTTTTTCCTAAATAAATCATGTCATCTACAACACGCTGTCATAAATTTTCCCAGACTTTTTTTTTTTTTTTTTTCAATTCATTCTTCTTTTTCCTTTCATGTTTTTCTTTTCTTTCTTTTTCACCTTTCCAATTATGTATACTTTTTCTTTTCTATATCAGAGAATTTTTTTTCCTTCCATCTTTCATCTTTTGTATTTCTTTTCTTTATTTCAACATACAGTAGACATGTCTCTAGCAACAGCTAATGATACATCAGAATACATTGATCACCCTCAATCTACACTGTAACATATCCAGCGCCTAAACACAGAGACCTTTGGGAATAATAACCAGCCTGCGATCATTGTACGATAATAAGTCAAACCATGACTCTCAAGGTGCATATGATACTCATCCACACAAGTGTAAAGCATGTGTATAACTTAAGTGAGTTGTACAGTTGAGGTAGTTAACAAGGATCAAAACCTTTGAAATCCTATTCCAAAAGTTTTGGGAAAGAAAAAAACATAGAGAGAAACCAAATTGCAACGAATAGTAAAACCCAGAGTACCAGCAGGTAATAATGGTTTATAATACAAAACAATGGATGCATAGTCTATAAGATGCTTTAAAATCATTTTATTTTTTATTTTTACCAAAATGGTGAGGAATAGAAAATTTGCAAACTAGAAGGTGTGACTAGTAGTGATGTTCCAGCATCCAAGATCCACAAGTTTTAAAGGAGAATAGCATCAACATTAGATCTAGTAAGCTGCTTATCACTAGTAAATTCCATATTTAGCAGATATACTAAAATTCAGCCTGATATTATTGTAGCATCCACCGTACATACTACAAGCTACCAGTATGTTTCTTTAGTTAGGCACTACATGAAACCCAATACTTCGGATATTCAATTAATGCACAGTTGAAGCTTAGAAATTCAGATTTTCGTAAAACAAGAAATTTTTGTCCACACTTTGGATGGGCTAGAAATTATTAGTCCATCTCAATCATATAACATAGTGTTGTTTTGTGTGATACTATACTAATAAAATTGAAGCCTAACAGAGGGAAGTGGATTAAAGGATTTCAAACTCACATTGCCCACGAAAACAGAACGCGCATCAGCCTCCTCCTTGTGTGCCTGAGAGACAGCTGCAGCAGCAGGGTCTGTGCAAAACATAGACATCCGACCCGTAAGTAAACAAATAAAATATAGCAGGAATACATAAAGTAAGAATTCGTAAATATTGAAAAGAACAGCATCAAAGTTGAAGAAAAACAGGAGAGTGCATGACGAGCTTCTTGAGCTACAATTTCATCACATATTTAAACAAATGCTCATCGGAAACGTTTATATCAATTAAGCAATGCAGCACACGAGAGACTAGCCTTTCAACAGTAGTCTACTTAAATTTTCGGAACCGAAGAAGCGAATAAGAGAGAGAGAGAGAGAGAGAGAGAAGGGGACCTTGGGCAGCACCCATTTCCTTCTCAACCTTGGCCTGCATCTCGCGGAGGGCGGCAGCTTCCTCCTCCATCTCTTTCAACCGCTTCTTCATCTCATCCAGCTCCTGCAGCATTAAATTCATTCAATTTTCAATTCTGCTAGGGTTTCTGTTTCGTTTGGGGCATTGTTAAATTCAAGAAAAAGGCTAGGGATTTGAGGAGAGAACCTTGACGGCGGCGTCGTCGTCGGCTGCGGACATTTCAACGTCGGCGTGATTGGGGTCCAAGTCCCCTTCCATCTCCGCCTCGTCTGGAATTTCTGCTCCGTACACCTCATGTTCCTCTTCGTCCATCGCTCTCTCTCTCTCTCTCAACTTTTGGTTTCTTTAGTAGCTTCGCGTTTGCGGTTTGCCACTGAACTTGTTTCATATTGCCACGACTCAATCCTACGACGTCGTTTGGCTTGATATAAATCTTTCTTTTCCAATTTTTTTTTCTTTTTTCTATTAATGTAGTGTAAATTTTCTTTAACAAAGTTGTCAAGGATGATTAGAAAGTTTTCATGACCTGATGGCTTCGACTGAGCCGAGTATGCCTTGGATGTTCGTAGAGCACTGCAACAAGGACTCGAGAAGAAAGTGGTGAGGCATTTGTGACCCATAATGGGAGCTACATTGTCTTAATTTACTTGTATTTCAAGAAATATGTTGGGGATTCAAGGGCTGCTACTGAGACCATTTGGCAGCTTGCCGGAGTTGTGGAGCATGGGATGGTAACCGGTGCGATAGCGGCGAGGGTGCTTGGTATAAAGAGCAAGTAGCTCAGATGAAGTATGTTGGAGATATTGTTGGTTGGTTAGCCGGAAAGGGCTCGTGCAGCTTCTGCCGGATTGTGATAATCAAATATAATGTACCAAAAATGATCAAAAAGTTGGAACTTTTGTGACCGACCGTCATGTTCTCTGGCCAAGGATCTTCAATCATGCAGACTTATTTGTTAGCAGATTCATTTCAATCCCAGAATAAAGAAAACACTTTCATCATCCTGAGGGAAAAGAGAGACTAAATGATTTTCCCTGAGCTTTCCACTTCCAAAGTAATGGTTTTCCCTGTCAAAGTCTTCACGAAGATTTGCATTCCTCCACGCAGCCGGAGAACCAAGTGCAATGTTGATTCCTTTTGAATGTTGTAATCTGCAAGAGTTCTTCCATCCTCCAACTGTTTACCTGCAAAGATGAGCCTCTGCTGATCTATGAAAACAAAGTGCGACTGGGGTTGGCATCAGAAGCGAAATTCAAGGGGAGGCAGAGCTACTTCTGCCGTTCTTAGTCTTCTCCCCTACTTCCATTTGTTATCCCATCCTCTAAAGAATGCAATATCTCAACCACAATAAAAAGAATCCATCACCAAGGTTGGCCGCACGCAGATATCAACAAAACAAAAGGGAAGATAATATACTACTATACAAACCATTAGCTGTTCACATTGCACACGAGTATAATCCACAATCACATTGTCAAACGACAGTAAGTACGATTATAACTACTTCCACAATAATTCCTGTGTAGAAATACCAGGTGAAGCTAAAAAATAACCATTCATAGTTTCATACAAATATAATGGTCATAATATTGGGTGATGTACCCCATCAATCAGACGAAAAGTTTTCTATTAGTAGGGCGTGATGAAAAGTCTTCTAATAGTAGGGCATGTATCGTGCTGGCCTTCTGAACCTGGGAACCTTCCTGCAGCATAATCAAAAGGGGATAAAATGATAATATGCATCAAAAATATCACTTGACAATGTACAGAAATGAAAGTAGGAGAACCATACCCATATCCATAAGGTGAATAGAAGTAAGGTGGTACATAAGGCCTCCTGAAGCTGTAACACATATAGGGATTGAAACGTCTGGGGCGGAATTGCTTCATACCAGGAACATTGGTTCTTTTAGGTAAAACCTAACAATCAACAAACAATTACAACAATGAAACAACATAAAGCAATATCCAAAACCAGTAATCTAACTAGTTACTTGTGCTAATTTCCTTCTTACTTCTCCGGTTGTTTCAATAGATTTTCACACTACTAGGAAAAAAAACAAACAGGGAGCTGAGAGTAAATAGAGAGGATTACTTTCAATTGCCGACCATGCAACTCAGATTCATTCAGAGCAAGAGCCTTTTGAACAGCTTCTGCTTCCAGGAATTCCACATAGGCATAACCCTTTGGTTGGCCAAATTTATCTGTCGGTATAGTCACCCTGTTAACTGCGCCACATGATTCGAAATGCTGCTGTACTTCCTCAGGTGTGCATGCATAATCAACCTGAAAAACATAATTTCATCCAGTGTTTGAAGCCAGAGCTGCGTCAGTGAAAGAGACAACATACAGGAAAATGAGGGAATGGATGCATTCTTAACAAGAAGAGACATCATATTTAGGTTGAGGTTGGGACATCAATAAAAAACGGTTTCTTGTCGTGTTGGTTGAAGTCGGTAAAAACTAACATAAATATATGTATCAATCAAGCTAGGAAAAAGTTCTTATATCTTGAGCATTCACAGGAGAAGCAAATACCTATTGCACAGCCACACACACATACGGATGTAAAGAAAAAGAGAACCCTTCCAAAGTTCATTATCCTTTTCAGTTTGTGAAATCTTATTCGTATCATTAGCATTCTACTACTAAGTACTTTCAATTCTAGACAGCTCACCACCCTCATTCACTTATTGTCACATTGTGAGACACGTAGTTCAACTTGGTCTAGTGATCACCCAACATTCAATGATTTTGTCCATTTAGGCCAGCAAAGACACTAGGGATGTTTGGTCTGTCTGTGGTACATTCTCCCTCTTACTCTAATTTGAAATGATGGATTTCTTTGTTTCCAATAGTTCTTATTGATTCAAACAAAAATCTGTTATTTTGTGACAGACCACAATGCCTTAAACAAATACTCCACCAAATTCTCAGAGTAGAAACATACATGTGCGCATATACATACAAGCACCATAAGTAGGATATAATTAAAATCAAATACAAAAAAGGCACTGAATTTAAAAGGAAGAGTTAACTAACCAAATAATCTTAAGAGAGATCTGAACAAAACAAAACAAAACAAAAAAATTTTAAACAAAAAACTGAAGTCTTGCAAAAGAATAACAGAATGTACAACAATATCATGAGATTAAAACCACACTCAAGCAAATAGAAAGAAAAAAAATCTTACGGTGGACACCAATGACAGATAAGAGAACTTAAGCCATCGGAAAGCAATATCCTGTACCCTCACCACATTTGCTAAATGTGGGCCTTATTCCTGAGGCACCAAACAACAGCATTCAGCGACAGAGAAGCTCTGCAACTACAGTTGTCAACCCATCTTTCATTTCCTCCTCAGGCATTTGCAGCCCTCTCCAGTAATTGAAGTTGAAGCCTCATACATCTCACCTCCTTCTCTCCCATCCTTCTCTTGGATAGCTTTTGCATTCACTCCACTTCTTTTTTCCTAAATATTCATCTCATCTATCCAATATACCTTTTTTTTTTTTTTTTTCATATCATCCTTTTTTGTTTTTTTTTTTCTATCGAGTCGTTTTTTTTTTTCTTTTTGATATCTGAGATTTTTTTTCCCTCAATCTTTCAACTTTTTTTTAACATACAAAACACATGATTCTGTCTCTAGGGACCGCTAATGATGCAATGGACCACGCTCAATCTACATTGTAAGATTTCCAGCGCCTAAACATAGAGACGTTGGGGATAACAATCAGCCTGCGATCATTGTACGACATAAAGTCAAACCAAAACTCTCAAGGTGCATATGATACGCATCCACACAAGTGTCAAGCATACATATAAGTTAAGTAAGTTTGTACAGTTGGGGTACTTAACAATGGTCAAAACCTTTTAAATCCAATTCCAGAAGTTTTGGGAAGGAAAAAAGATAAGAGCAGAACCAAATTGCAAGGACTAGTTTCAAAACAGAGTACCAAAATTGCAAATGATTAGTTTGTGATAGAAAACAATGGGGCTGTAGTTTCTCAGATGCTTTCAAATCAATTTAACATCTTTTTTTTTACCAAAAAGGTGAGGGCATCTATAATTTACAAACTAGAAGGCGTGTCTAGTCGTGAAGTTCCAACAATCCAAGATCCATAAGCTTTAAAAGAGAGCACCATCAAAATTAAGATCTACTTGTAATTAAGCTCCTTATTACTAACGTAAGGTAAGCCGATATAGTATAAGAGAGCTCGATAGTATTATCCATATTGTCAATCAAAGTCTAAAAAGAGGGAAGTGGACTAAGAGATTATAACGTTCTGGTACTCACATTGCCAACGTAAACAGAACATTCATCAGCCGCTTCCTTGTTTGCCTGAGAAACAGCTCCAGTAGCAGGATCTGAGCAAAACAATAAAATCAGTCACGTATATATGAGCTTAAAGCATAAGACTAGAAACAAACAAACAAAGTCAATACTGAGAACATAAGGGACCTAAGGGTTTTCAGATCATTGAAACAGAAACACTATCACAGTTCAAGAAAAACAAAAGATAATGCATACTCATATGGATATACAATGCAATTGCACAGTATCCACTACGCTCTCAAGAAAATAAGAACAATCAAAGCATAAGACAGGACAGGTTTCCCTGAGCCTAATTTCCGAGCAGGCAATCAAACCAAATCACCAATTTCATGTTTAAATTCATCAAAACCAAAGAAACAAGAACAAATTCAAATAAAATCTTCAACGGAAAGACGAGAGCTCGATACAAAACAATTAACAGCTCTACAAGATAATCAAGAAGCCGAAAAGAGGGAAATAGAGATGAACAAACCCTGCGCAGCGCTCATCTCCTTCGCCACATTGGACTGCATCTCGCGGAGAGCCGCAGCTTCCTCCTCCTTCAAGCGCAATACAAACAATCAGCAAATTGATTCAACTCAATACTTATGCTTATTCTGATGAAAATTAAATTCTGCTAGGGTTTCTGTTCAGATTAGGGTTAGGTCCGTCGTTGTAACAAAAAAAGAAAAATTGTTAGAAATTTGATGAAAACCTTGGCAACGGCGGCGGCGTCGTCGTCGTCTTGGGCGGTGGACATGTCATCGTGGTCGAAGTCGCCGTCCATCTCCGCCTCGTCTGGAATTTCTGCTCCGTACACCTCATGCTCTTCTTCGGCCATCGCTCTCTCTTTCTCTCTGAATTTTTTATTTTTTTTGGTCGAATCTCTCTCAACTTTTGCTTTCCCAAATTCGTGCTTCGCGGTTCGGACTGGATTTATAGGGCACGGTTCATTAAAACGACGACGTTTTCGGTAGATGTAAAATCTCTCTGTTTTTTTTTTATTCTTATTTTTTTAGCAACTCGCGAATGACAATTTTACTGATGATAAAACCAAATCATCATCTAGCAAGATTTTAAGTTTAAATGCTAGTCGCAAACCAAACTATAAACCGCACCAGCACATCCTCTTTCGTCAGCCTTCTCATTTATTTATGACTTGGGTTTTGATAATAGATTGTATAGTGTTGTTTTGAGGGAACTATTTCTCTGGGTCGTAGGCTTCCGTATGATTTGTGTATTGCGATTTATTTAGCATTAGTTACTCGAGTATCAGCGTCCTGATTTAGTATTCTTCACTACCTCACGGTTGTTAGTGGCGTTGGAGACGGCAATATTATTATGCATAGGTAGTGGGTGTGATAGATTTGGTAGTACAATGTTGTTGCATTTCTATTTTCGAAAATAGGGTCTTCGGTCCATATTTAATAAGCTGTTCTCGAGTTCTTCTCATTGTTTATAGTTTGATAGAGTTGAAGACACATACTATTTATCATTACTAGTTTTTTTAAAATTGTATTCTCAGGTTTATTCATTTCTCAGAAAATGAAAACCGTAAACCACAGGAACAATAATGAGAAAACCAAAATCATTGAGATCGAATTCATAATCTTTCATTTTTTCAATAATTTTCTAACTATTGTTCACACACGTGTGTGTCTTGTTTGGAAGTCCAAGTCATGTGCAAGGTGAAGCGTTGCACCCTATTTTCAGCACATGTTGGATAGTAACAGTCTCGCCGAACACCAACGCCATCTAACTTTGATCCGACCAAAATATTCCACCTACAACCAAATCGATCAAACCCAGTTAAACCCTCTTCTTCCAATCCCACCATGGAAACCGGATTCTTCAGCTCCTCAATCCTAACCCAAGACGAGCTCAAGAAAATCGCGGCCTACAAAGCCGTGGATCAGCACGTCGAGTC
The DNA here is from genome assembly GCA_009720345.1 of Fragaria iinumae. Lineage (NCBI taxonomy): Eukaryota > Viridiplantae > Streptophyta > Magnoliopsida > Rosales > Rosaceae > Fragaria > Fragaria iinumae. The sequence continues at coordinate 12,653,380 of CM019117.1, read as the reverse complement.
CGGCATGATCCTCGGCCTCGGCTCCGGCTCCACCGTCAAGCACGCCGTCGACCGCATCGGCGAGCTTCTCCAACTCGGAAAGCTCCACAACATCATCGGAATCACCACCTCCCAAAACACCCACCAACAAGCCCTCTCTCTCGGCATCCCTCTCTCCGACCTCGACGTCCACCCCGTCCTCGACCTCGCCATCGACGGCGCCGACGAGGTCGACCCCCACCTCAACCTCGTCAAGGGCCGATGTGGGTCCCTTTTAAGAGAGAAAATGGTCGAGGGCGCGTGTAAGAAGTTCGTCGTCATTGTCGACGAGTCAAAGCTCGTTGACCACCTTGGGGGGTCCGGGCTGGCCATGCCGGTGGAGGTTGTGCCGTTCTGCTGGAAGTTCACGGCGAAAATGCTGCAGGATTTGTTTAGGGACTCCGTTTGCTTTGCGAAGCTGAAATGTGAGGAGGAGAGTGGGGAGGCGTTTGTGACTGATAATGGGAACTACATTGTGGATTTGTATTTCAAGAAGGATATTGGGGACTTGAGGGCTGCTAGTGAGGCCATTTTACGGCTCGCCGGAGTTGTGGAGCATGGGATGTTTCTAGATATGGCCACTACTGTGATAGTGGCGAGGGAGCTTGGGATCACGGTGAAGCACAAGTAGTTGTTCAGATGAGTAATGTACCCTATCTTTCTGACTTGTTAGATATAAGAGCAGTTTTGGCTATTATGATCAAGTTTTAAGGAGTGACGTTTTGTGTTATTGGTCTTTTCTAGTGTTTTTGTGGGTAGCTGGAAATCTTGAATGATTGGCCTCATATGGTTCTGTTTGATGTACAATGCAGAATGTTTTCACTGTTGAAACTTATAAAGGCACATTCATGGGTTGCAATTGAATGCTTTAGATTTCTCGTTACAGTTAAAAGCATGAATTTTAATCTATGGCTGGTGTGCATCATTTTTTGTTCGTTGTCCTTGGATTTCACCTGTTAATAATCTCATGATCATCAGAAGGTTTGCATATCTGTTTGTCCATTTTTTTGAATGACAAGAAATTGTGTTATTGAGTGGACAAGGAGTCCACCTTTTAATATTCTCAGGTGACAAGAATACCGACCATGACCAAAATAAGGCAGCAAAACTTATCAAAATGCTGCAGCTTTGCAGTCTGCTGATAGAGCTATGGCCCTAGAGCGTTTGGAAGAATAGGAATGCCACCTTGTGGGGATGCCTAGATTGTTCGCAGACAACATTGCTATTGCAACTTTGGGTTGGTTTGACGAGTATAGATTGGTGCATGCATCTCAGGTGCAGCCTACCAGGTTGGTGCATAGCTGGTCTTTGCCGGAAGCTAATTACCAAAGATGAAATGTGGATCCCTGGTACAGTTATGGTGTTTGGTGAATAACAAGGGGTCAGCAGGGGTCATTCCGGGCATCCACATCTCGTGCAATTGGCTCTGCTACTTCAACCTTTCATGTTGAACTGCTAGCTTTGGAAGCTGCTCTGCAATTTTACTATTTCATTGCAGCATGGAAGGTCACTTTGAAAGTGATTGCCTCCTACAAGCGATTGATTCACAAGAACAAAATGGTCTGTGGTGGGAAACATAACCAAGTCTTCAACAATTGAATCTGTTTGTCAGTAGTAGCCGCAGTGCTCAATTATCTAGAGATATGCATGGTTGGTGTTCGTAAAATGCTAGGCTCCGATGTACTTATGTCTCTACTGGTATGCGCAGATAATGTAGTAGTTAAACACACCGTTCTGCATCAAAATTATTGTAACTGAAACTTTTCACAGCAAACATACATTTCCTAGTTGTCCAACTCATTTAAACATTTGAAAACTTGAATATACAGACCTGTCAATATATCCAACATACTACAGTTGCACATACAACCTATATATAGTTCATTACTTCCTCTTAAGAAAAGCTTTGATGATTGGCGAGAGCTTTTCATTTGTCTTGATGATCCCAAAGAACATGAGCCTGTAAACAATTACCATTCCAAACAAAATGGCAAAATCAACCCACTTAGAGTGACCCATCTCCATTTGCCACATACTCTTCAATATTTCTTCACCAGTAATGGTGGGTGGCCCTCCTACTTGATTATTGGGGAATGTTAGTCCTTCAAACTCATTCTTGTATAATCCTTGATTCACATACTTGTGGAATCCAATATAGTACATCGGGTATCTCCAGAAGGGCTTTGGCATATCGTTAGGTTTTCGGAAGAAACCTCCATTCAACAACATCACTCCAAGAATTCCAGAACCTGTGATAACACCCATCAGGAAATCTGGCACAATGCTTGCTACAATCATCATCAGGCTCTCAACCAACATCAGCGCCACAAACAGAGCCAGTGCGAAATAGGCGAAGTGATCAAAGGTTCTCTGAAAGCCAACAAGGAAATAGGCTATTGCTCCGGGGATTAAAGAGATCATCAGTAAGTATGGAATGGATGAAAATGAGTTTCCAAAAACAAATGAAGCAACACTGTAGTGCCCGTTTAATCTTTCACGCTCGAAAATCTGGTTGGTGATAGAGAAAAGTGGTCAGATCATCAACAACAATAATGATATATGTGTAGTGCATGACTATATATGCTTCCTCACCTTCATGTCCTCTACAAAAGAAGGAAATCCACCTATTGCCATGAAAGTTAAGAATGCTGCAACGAACATCAGACTTGTTGCTCTATCCTGAAAAAAGTGCATACATTTTGAGGTTATAAAATTACATATATATTGGCTACTTTGCTAGAACAGCTAACATGGCAGTATATTAGTACACCAAAGTCTCACTGATATCTTCACTAATTATATTACCTGTATCGAGTCATAACTGGTGTCAATTTCATGATAGATAGTCCCAACACATAAGCACAAGGAAATGTAAATGAAAAGACGAAGCCAGTAGTAGCCTAGATCGCGATACATGTTCACAAAGGATCTCCTTGTCAAAACCAGGCATTGAGTCATGAAGTTGGCTTGACTTCCCTTCTCTAGAGCTCCACGTTTCTACCAAAGAGTAAAAAAGTAAGGTAACTACAAGTCTACAAGTCTACAGCCTTCTTCTTTCATACGTACATTACTCAAATATTTTGAAATTCAGTATGAACCATTCAACAGCAAAATATTATCAACCAACCTGTTGGCAAATTTTAGCAACCTGGTCATGAAGTTGCTTGAATGTACTTGAAGACTTGTATGAATTTATGAGAATATCAATTGCTTCCTCTGTTCTTGTTTTTCCACCAAGGCCTTGTTCAATGTCCTGATATCAATACCAAATTTGAACTTTTCGCTGGAGTTTAAATTATTTTCATGCTACAAGGATCAAATATTGTTTTCTTGCAAAAATAGGGAAATGGTTATAAGAAGACTTACAGTGTCAAAGTCCTTGTTAATAGTTCTCAGGTAGTGATCTGATGGATTTCTCAGAGTTGGGCATGGAAAGCCATTTGAAGAAAAAAACTGGACCAGACAGGTACTATTGTATGAGTGCTTATATAAGTTGTTAAATTATTGCTCGTGTAATTTAGAAATGATAATGCATTCTCATGTCTTCATAGAAAATATTACCTCCTCTGCCTGTGAAGCAGGGCCAAAATAGAGTGTTCTACCAGATGAGAGAAGGCAAAGATTTTGGAAAAGCTCAAAAACTTCACTGCTAGGTTGATGAATTGATGCAACAACTGTCATTCCATCGTGGTGAGCCAGTTTAATAATGCGGTTCATGACATGGTAAGATGCTGCACTGTCTAGTCCACTAGTAGGCTCATCAAGGAAGAGAAGCTTTGGACGAGTCAAGATCTCAATGCAGATGCTAACTCTTCTCTTTTGCCCGCCACTGAGGCCTTTTTTGCCCCAACCTCCAATTCTTGTGTCCATGGAGTCTTGCAAACCCATTTCCTTTATTGTCGTCTCTGCTCTTACCTTCTTTTCTGCTTTCGACATGGAGTTAGGGAGTTGTAGTTGAGCTGAGTAGTACACGACTTCCTTTACTGTTAAGGTTGTCATTAGTGTGTCATCTTGTGTTACATATGCCTATACAATGAAAAGACAGACATCAGAATTGCAACTGAATTTTTTAAGGCAAGGAGATGATCCAAATTGTTATTATTTTTAGGATTAATTACATAACACACCCCGAACTATAACGTTATTTTTATTTTCATACTCATGTATCAAATTTTTACGTTTTCATACCTAAAATTTCACACCCTTATCAATTACATACCTCTATTGGTTAAGTGCCAACGTGTCAATAGAGAGGGACCCACTTCGTCAGATTTTGAATCACTTCAAAGAGCATTTTCGTCCATTCAATTGACATAATAATGCTATAAATAAAATGGAGGCGCAAGGGATCGAACCCACTACCCCTTAATTAAGTACAAATGACTAAATGTTACCACCATGCTGGGTTATACGTAAATATAGGTGACATCAGGTATATTTATACATCAATAATCTTTAACAAAAATTTGATTTCATGAACCCACTTTTATTAATGTATCGTCATTAATCTTCATCGAACAATTTATTAAAGATTATTGCCCGATCCAAAAAATCAAAGAATAGTGATGATTAACCTAGTAAATTGGATTATTTTTACGGTGATGTTATTAACACATCCCATGTGTGGTGAGAAACAATCATTAAACACATTTAAATGGCAAATTTGTAAATGAAATTAAAATGTGTGGATATGATTATAGGAAAATAAATAAGGTGTGTTAATAACAAAAATGAGTGTGTTAATAACATCAACTTATTTTTAATGATTAGTAAATTGTCAATATAGATTTTTTTTTATCACGAAATGTCAATATTTTTATGTAAGTACTCATATGAGTGTATCTGCATCAAGTTAAGTGTCTTTGAAAAGAAAAATACTGATAGCACCACCAGGAAAAAAAAAGAGAAAAGAAGCCAGATGGTTATATTTTTGACGTCTAAATATTGATGAATATACAATTATACTAAATGCTCAGCACAACCTGGTGGTAAGGCTGGTTTTGTACGCGCAAGAGGTCGGGCTTCCGATCCTCCTTGCATGCTGTAATACCCTAGATTTTTATATCATTTTCCTTGTATTTTCTCATATTGAATGAAGGATTATTTATGTAAATTTATTATTGGGTTATGCGTAGTTGACGTCGGGAGTTTATTTAAGGTGCCTTGACTTTTAAGAGACAAAAAAGTTGACTTTATTTTCCGTAAGTTATCTTCAAAAACTTCATTCTTGAAAGTTGTAGAGTTTGGCGATACGAGTTCGTAGACACATGACACGCGTAAATCGGATGTCGTATGAGGAAGTTATGGTCAGAGGAAGTTAGTTTCCGGGTTTGGAAAATGTATAATAGGGAAAAGTTGGGGATTTTTAATTTTTTGGAACCCTAAATTGCACAAGCCTGTTCAGCTTTTTCTCTCTCCTCTCCCGAGCACCCGACGCCTCACGGACACCCGGATTTCTGTCGATCGGAAGTCCGTCGTCTTGCCACCGGGTTGGTCGCCTTTGGTCCAGTTCGACTCCCTCGGTCACCCTCTTCCACCTACGGCATCGCAGGCCGGAGACAAAGTCGTTGGCCGGAGAAGTTTCACGTGGTTCGCCGAAGCATAGGTCTGCCGTCCGGCTGTTGTTTCGACCGCAGTCGGTCTCGTTCGATGCACACAGACCTCATTTTCTTTCCTAGGGCAGCGCCACTCACCGTCTCGCTGCCTAGACGCCGCTGCTAGGCGGAGGAGCTGTGGCGGTCTTGCGGAGTTTCGTGGTTTCCGACGGCATTTTAGGCCAGAGTTGGGTGAGTCTTGACCTCCTCCTTCCTCTAGAGATGTTTATGCCTCTCTTGTGATCTAAGTTTGAAGTTTGGGATGCTAGTTTGCAGATTTGGGGGCGGAGTTTGTGGTGGCTGTTTGGAGCAGTTCAAGGCTGAACCGAGCTTAGCCTCAGGTATAAAAAGTGTTCCTTTTGTTGTGCTCTTTAAGGTTGTTGTTGGGAGTTTATGTAGATTTTGAGGTTGGTCGTGGCGCTTGAGGCTCACTCGCCGCCGCCTGTGGTGGCGTGTGGGAGCACTTCCGGGCAGGGTAGAGGCCTTGTTTGCTGTGTTAGCTAGTCCTTGTTGATGTTAGTGTGTTGTTGGTGTGTGAAGAATGAGTGTTGATTAGGTTTTTGCATTGTAGGTGCTAAGTTGGTTCTTGGTGTTCATTAGGTCGGAAACTTAGAAAGTTTGATTCTTGGAGGTAGTAGTGGTTGTTGTTGAGTGTCCGATGACCTTGGGAGGTCTTGGAGGAAGGATTGCCCATCTTTGGGCAACCTTTAGGTTAAGGGTACTTTAATCCTTGTTGAGAATTTTCTAAGGTTTTAATTGTGTAATTTTAGGTGGTTTGTAAGGTTGTGGTTAGCTTGGCTCTTGTGTGGTTGTGAAGACGCAGCATGAGTATTTTAGGTGAGTAAATCTCACCAAGGTTCACTTTTGAACCAAATTTAATTATGGTCATTTGAGTAGGATAATGATTATGATGTGATTTTAATGTTTTGCTATTATTGGTTTTAAAATATATGAGCTTGATCGACAACGGCTCATAGGTAAGATAAAACAAGTTTTCCTTATATGTATTTGAAGGTGCGTATGATCATAATGGTATTGAATTGTGATAAGCTATTCTTGTGGAATAATTTATATTTGTTCATATAATTATATTATTGTGAATGATATAATCTTATGATGTGGATCTGGGAGATACTTGATGGTATCTGGGACCCATGGGTACACATATTGTTGTTGTAGGTCATGAGGGGTATTTATTAAATATCTGGGACTCATGGGTACATTTCTTGTTAATGTGTGATTTTTAATTATTGATCAAATTTCACTTGTGGTATGTTGGATGTGTTAAATGTGGAGTTATTTTTGAGTTTACTCATACGGGCTTGTTAGCTTACCGGGTTTGTTATTCTACAATCCCGGTGCACCAATTCTTGTGTAGGGGTTAGACATGCAGGTGAGGATCAGCAGGGTTGAGGTGGAGGCGTAGTGGCAGGGTTCTCCCTATTTTTGTCAGACTCTGTATAGTTCTAGATTTGAGTAGACAGTTTTAAAAATCATGAGATTGTTCTCATGTTCTTGTTTTTCACGTTATGTAAACAAGGAAGTGTAATCTTAATTCAGTGATAGATTTTATGGAAATTTCTATTCTGTAATTGAGTTTTTGTTGTTGTTGTTGTTGTCGTTGTTGTCGTTGTTGTTGAAACAGGTTGGGATGTTAATATTTTAAGTTATATCATACCAAAATTTTTAAAAATTCCATTCGAAAATTGGGGTGTGACACATACACTTCAGTTTTATTTCTTCAATTAAGTGATATACTGAATGGTCTAAAATGCCCTTCAAGCAAAACTAAAAATCTGACAAAGTGGAACTTGTATTTCGCCACATCAACACTTAACACCATAATTTAACACCGTTGAAGGTAGAGGTATAAATTTGTTACTAAAATCAAAGTTGAGATACCAAAGCGCAAAAAAATTATACTTAGGTATAAGAATGAAGATGACCATATAGTTCGGGTGGTCTTTTGTAATTAATCCTTATTTTTACATGTTTGTTATTGATAAGTAAGACATGTAAACCATGTTTCAAAAGACCTCAACCAGACTACTTGAGTCACATTTTTACTTTTTCAAAATTCAGATGACCATGTAATTCATCTGTGTGAATTTTGTGGTGCCAAGTGAACGTTTGATTAAATTTTCTTACTGAGGTTCCAAAGGCAAGAGTTTCTTTGCGGCCATTGATTAGGATCTTCCCTTTCTGCTTTGTGCTTGAACTTAGCCTTCCTGCATCAGTACGAAGTTTTTACTTAAATCGATGAGGCCACATATAACACTAGTTACACCTGGACACCTATAGATTTATGGACAAGACTTAACCTGAATGGCTGAATGCTACCTTATTCCTATTCCTCACCAATTGGTATACATTTCATCACAAACACCAATATTTGTTCAACATGCCCTGACTAGCATCATAGTTGGAGTTCATTTGACATGGTTAGCAAAACCGCAATAGCCGAACCATTTTTTAGTGCTTTCTGAAGTAGACAAATGATTGCTTCTTTAGAAAGCAGTTCCAAGTCCTTTTACAGGAAGCAGTACACTTGGGGAATTTTAATCAGAAAACGTGCTTCTAAGAACAGTACTTGCAGATTAAAGAAAAGAAAAACAGCTTCTACAAAAACTATTTCACATAGAATTTCTAAGGAACCCTTGTTTTGATACTGATCCGTATTTAAGAACTGAAGAAAAATTCAAAAGGGTTTTGCCCAAGTAATTGACTTCACCAAACCATTCAAACTGAGCTAGCATTGCGTATTCATCAGTGTAAATATATTGCAAGAATATGACTTCGGTAAGTTTAATAACAAGCGCAATGAATTAGTCAATTGAATCAATACACAAAATTATACCTCCCAAAGCATCCAAAAGGGTAGATTTGCCACAGCCAGAAGGACCCATAATGGCCAAAACCTCACCAGGCTGAGCAAACCCAGTAAGCCCCTGCAAAATCATCTTCTGCCCACCTTTCCCATCACTTACTCCGACCCACAAGTCGTCCCATGTCAAAGAAGCACCATTCTCTCTTGGCCCAAGCTCCACTACATGAGTAGCACTAGCACCATACGTCCTTGGGACATGAGCATTTTCAGCTTCTAGTGACGTTTCAACCGCAGAACCATAAGCAGTAACAGCAGCAGTATTGCTTTTGAATCCAATGCCAAATGGGAAAATCCTCTCTATGCTAGAACATGACAAGGATACGCCATTTTCTGCAGAGTCATGAACAGCAGCACTACTCGACTTGATCTTGGCGTCCTCCACAGGTGGTGATAGTAACAATCCTCTTGAGGGGCTTGGACTTGGTGCCCATCTTGGAAAGCTGGCTGGAGAAGAAGAATGCTCCATGGAAATGGCAGCTCTCAGTTTCTTAGGTTAAAAGCCACAGTGTGTTATCAATGCAGAACGCTGCTCACCCCAACTACAATTTATATACCCTTCTTGGCTTGTTTCAGTCATAGATAAGTTGAATATAGTAATAGTATGATCCGCGCGCAGCCGGCGGCAGGACAAAAGATTAAAATATCGGTATCGGTATATCTATAGGTATTTTGAAAAATAGAGATATTGGATATATCGTGGATATCCGGAAGAATTTTTTTTCTTAAATATTTAATTTAATATATTTATATATAAATATTACAAATATCAACTATTCAACTTCATCTATATCTAGAATGAAAATCTAAATGATTGAAAAGACGCATCTTGGTCCACAAAAGTACATCAGAGATAAATCAAATTTTATTTTTTTACAAATATTTCTTTAATATATCGTATATAACTATATATATCGTAAATTTCCTAAATATTAAAGATATTTAACGGTATCTGAGAAATATCGAGGATATGGTGGAATATAAGATATTTACCCCTCTAGATATATCGATCATTAAAAAAAAGGAGATATCGGGGGATTTTAATCTTTGGGTAGGACCAGTACGTGTAACGTTACTTCCCACATATAGATCGCAAATGTCATCGTCTCAAATTATCAAGAAATTAATTCATTCATGTGTGACCGTCACTCGTCCCCCAAGGTTGATAAAGGCAGTTCATGGCTACGTTTCGATCGTTTGCGGTGAATTTATATCGATAGATCAAGTAGACTAATTCGAGCTCAATCCAAGTTAGTCTACTTTTACATGATATCGATCAATCTAACTTTGTATCAAAAATAGTCTACTATACATACCGGTACATTTAATGTACTATAGTATTTGGTTTCGTCTTAATTTTAAGGATCATATGTGGTGCAAAGTAGTCCACTAATATTGAACAAGGTTTCCAGGCCGGCCCTTTGTTAGTCGACACCCTAGATGTAAAAGTTAAAAATTAGTTTTCAAGAAAAGTTTTATTAACCAATTAATTGAAATTTAAGAGCCCAAACATTCATAATGAAAGGAAGTTAATCATTTTTATGTTAACAAGTTAATTAAATGTCAAATTGAACTCACAAAAATGAAAAGAAGTACATACAATTAGAGATAAAATCTGATAATTGATGTATATTTTTTATCTATAGTAAAAAACAGCTAAAAAGCACACCAATTAATGAATTTTAATGAAAATATTTATGAAAGTTTCAAATCAAGAGGCCCCTATAATTGTGGGAGGCCCTAGACACCAGCCTAGTTGGTCTTGCCTCAAGGCCGGCCATGAGGGTTTCCATACTTTTATAGGTTACTACCTTAGGTTTCTAGGGTGACCGTATATTTCAAAGATCCGCTAAACATTTCTCCGACTAATAATTAGCAATAATTAAGTCGGTCGATACCTAACAAACTTGTCACATTTGGTTTTTCGTGTGCAAGTGTTCTACGCAATTGATTAAAATGACTCTATCATTACATGATACAAATTTGGTCAGAAAGATGCATTATAATGTTATAACGCATATGAAATACTAGTTTAGCCAATCATCTGGTAACAACAAAAATTAGAGATTTTATTTCGAATAAACTTGTCATTGTTGTTCATGGCTCCATTTGATTGTCTGCGGTGCATTATATCCACACACATCAAGTAGACTAATTTGAGATCAATTCAAGCTAGTACATGTAGTTTTCGGTCTCAATTTTGTCGGTCATGTAGTGATTGTCTGCGGTACTTTTACATGTAGTTTGTCGGTCTCAATTTTTTATTTTTTAAAAAACTTTTTATTAATAACTCAACCAACCCGATATAAGATACTGTAGTATTCTTTTACACTGCACTTTTATATGTCAGTGAAGTTTGATCTCATGATCTCAAAATTGTTGACTAAGTTACCTAACCAACCAGATCACGGTCTCATTTCGTATCAAAGTTAGTCTACTTGATATATTTTTTTTTTTAATACAAGGGCGAAACGGCAGCTCTCACGCCATAACCATTAATGAAACCTCATAATACAAAAGGGGGGGGACGTTATGCAAAAACCTCATACTGTAAGAACACCCTAAATTGACATTAGGCATGTCTACAAAATCTATGAATTCTAACAAGCACCATTTAGCAAAGAATATATCATTAGCTACTCCATTTGCTTTACAATTTTGGCGACGTACCGGAAAAATATCACTCATGCAGAGCCATAAGTTACAATATTTATCAGCTTTTCGGCTATGATGCCACTGGGAATAACCAGTGACCCCAAGTTTCATCTTGCCACTAGGAGGCTGCGACCATTTGACAAAGTAAGGACCTCGCTGCCTCACTAGAGCAAACATGACATGCTGTGTGCACTTACCTGGACATAGCCCGCCTATATCCAAAACCACTAAAATACAAAAAACCAAAAACAAAAAATAATACCTACTTGGGCGTAGCCCTCCGTCAGCCATAAGAAAATGGTGACTTATTTCAACAAGTAGAAGTAGAAAATAACGTAAAGCAAATAACATAACTGCCCAAATTGGGCCCAAATTCTGAACCAAGGCCCAACATGTGTCCAAAATGGAGATAAGCCCATACCAGGCCCGATATCTTTTCTTCCTCCATCCTTTAGTCTCACCACCACCGATCCCTGACAGTCGCCGCCCAACCCTTCCTGCCGTTCGAACACCGCCGACGAACCCACCTCGCTTGCAGTTCGCTTGAGATCTAGGCATGAATTAGACCACCAAAATCTGCTTGCACACACCCGATCCAACAAAGGTAGATTGTGCTAGCGGTATGCAGACAAACCAACCCTATTTTATCTCCGACCAGATCGATCTATGAGATATGATCTCGTCATCGATGCTCAACCCACCATCCAGGCAAAACGGCCATGTTATTCAGCCCTTCGTATCCATCCTCCACCGCCGATCTTGCCGCCATCGATCCAAACCAGACACACACTTTCTCATCAAGGACACAAATCTCAAACCCCAGCCAAAGGTCGCAAGAGTAGCCACAAGAGGCTTGACCACCACGTCCCGTCCGACGACGACGTCGCTATGACATGCCGTCGGACGGAGGAAGAAAACCAAGGGGAGGCGCGTTCTAGGTTTTAGGTTTTAGAGAGGGACTCTTCTTCCTTTTCCGTTCGTCTACTTGATCATATATTAGGATACTGTAGTATTCTTGACATCTCTATAATTTCAACACCTCAAATTAATTGAAAAATTATTAAAAGAAAAGAATGGCATGGGGGCTCTCTCTCTCCCTAAGTTGTCTGGCGGCTTCTTGATCAGCACGTTGGTTTGGGAGTGGCTTCCGGCTTTTCTCGGCCTCTCGTCGGTTAGGTCGACTTGCCTGATCGAAATGATTTCTTGCAGGATTACGGGAAATCTCTGCCGAATCGAGGGAAGGTGGTAATGGTCCATGAAATGGAATCTCTATCATGCACCAGTACTAGAACTACTGATCTCAAATATTTGTTGCCATAGAATAGAAGATAGACAGTTTAAACTCTTTAATGTTTCATAGTCTTGGTCATTTCTCACAAGTCATCATCATATCTGACCTATTCAGCTGCTGGTACAATAAATATACATATGAGTTTCATCTTTTCGATCTGAAGTGTACCCCGGCCCAAGAAAGGCTACACGTACGTATAGACATATGGTTATTAACGAGTGAATGCTCAAATACATCTGCATCCAAATTAATGCGACATTATTTCACGGCAACCATACACTTGCTCTTGGGTCCAACTTTGAATACATGAATAGATACGACATACTAGAGTTGCGCTCACATAAGGGATAGGGAGATGATTTTTTTTTTCACTGTTGCACCAACAATAAGAGATTTGCGCGACTTTTTCACATGTCTTGATCACCATTAGGCTCTCGACCAATATCAGAGTCACAAAGAGAACCAATGCAAAATAGGCAAAAGTGGCCAAAGCACTTCTGCAAGCCAACATATATATGGCTCCACGAATCAAAGAGATGATCAATAAGTTTCTTTGGTGCAGACCCACAATTTGTTATCAATATTAATGCAGCACGCTACTCACCCCAACTATACAATTTAAATCCTTCTTTTATGATCTATTGGAGAAGATGTTGCCATACGCTGAAAATGATACTATGATATATAGTACGTACGGTATGAATCGATGATATAGTCTTGGTCTTTTCATATATATTGCTAGTCTTGGTATTTTCATATAAATACTATGAACTACAGTATAATTTGTTGCCAGAGATAGAAGAGGAGTAGGCTGCAAGAGACCAAGCATGTAAAACACGGATCGAGGAGCCCCAGAAAGACGGCACTTCTTCCTCCACAAATTTGGCCGACCACCATATATATGTTGACGGCAACGTTCTGTTTGCAGTAAGCATCAGCATGCACACGCATCTGCAGCCGCCTGAGGACTAACATATGGAACAAAATGTGTTAGAGAGGAAATATCCCACATCAGAAAAGAAATAAATAAGACATAATTTATAAGTAGATTGATCATATTCAATTATACCGATGCCTTTTGTGATTAAAATTCAACACTTTAAAGGTGGTTAAGTTGGGACAATATCGGTACAATGTGATCCACGGGCCACGCTTGTCCTTGTTCAAGTAAATGAATTTTGCTTTTGCTGTTTCAAATTAAGCTTCAGTCCTTGCCGGTGGTCTGCTATGAACGCCCTTTTTAGTATCACTAACATATATATATACGGTGAAATCCACATATATATCACTAATGTACCTTTTGGTATGGACAAATTGTTAGAGATTCTCTACTATTCATCTGCATGTTTAGTCCATTTAGTACTTCAGTAGAGATTTTTTGATTCGTTTTCTCTGTATATTACTGGCGTACGTATATGGGCGATGGCTCAACTTATATATGTCTATATACATGTGCTTGCAGATCAGTATTCATAATTTATGGAAAACATGGTTTGCTGCTGGTGTGATGATGAATATGCAATGTTTGGTTGCTGGCATGGTTTGCAGGATCGATACGTAGTCATTGTTTAAAGGATGAGGTGTGCAAGTGGCTCATCAAGAATTAACAAACATATATGCATCAGAGGCTGCTATAATATGGAGCGTGTCTATGTGTCTCTTTAGTTTATGATTTATTTTAGCTCCAGGACTCGAGGTAACTAGGTAATTAATGTTCTTTTTCTTAAATCCGGAATCCTCGTAAAGTCATAATCGAGATTTCAATAATATGATGAGCGGGGACTGTGGGGTATATACGGCTCATCAGTCAATGTAAGTTAATATTCTCACTACTGTAGCAAGATGAGACTTCACACAGATTTTAATCGGTGTGAAATATGACCATCTCACATGAACATCAGTGTGAGAAAGCTATTTGTCACAGTACACTCATGAATTTAGAATCCGTGCTCTTCCAGGAGGGCTAACACTTATTACACACGGATTTAAAAGTTTGTGTGAATAGCTAGCATGAGCCCCACCATATATTATAAATTGTAATTGAATTATGAAATGATTGATAAGTGTAAACAACTTTCTAGTTCACACAAATTTCTGTCAGAAACGATATGAGCATTCACACTAATATCTGTGTGAAACGATTTAAGCAAAAAAAAAAAGAATTTGAGCAAATTTATTATCAAATACATCTGCAATTAAATTATTTTCCTTGAAGTTCCAACAACAAATTAGCTGCAAAGTAAAACTCCTGAATATATATACTAGTAACAATCTAAACATATAACATAAACTAATTTTATACAAAGAAGGATTACATTCACAACAAGATGTAAATTGAAATCTTTGATCACCTCCACTTTGATAGTCAGCTTTGATGGAAGTCAGCCACTCTACTTTTGATTTCAATGTACTCCCTTGGCACCACATCTGATCCGTCTCTGTATACTAATACAACCAACACAACCTCATCACAAAAGGATTCCAGATTTGCTATTATCTGTATCCAAAGGAAAAAAAAAAAAAAGCATCTGTATTTAGTATTAACATGAAAAGTCAAAGAGTGATTACCATGCAAGAAGCGACTTTAATATTTTATTTTCTTTATCTACTCTTTTTGCTCCACTTTTCCCGGAGCCTTATACCGAAGCCTAGGTTTGCCTAGGTTTTGTGCAGTACGGCGGCGGCAGCGGCCCGACGGGTTATCCATCTGCTACAGGACGTCTTTGGCTCTGTGTCTTTGGCGTTGTGTTCTTACCGGTGAGCGAAAGAGATCGTGGAGTTGATCGGTTCTTTGGCTTTTTGAGCGGTGAAGCTGGGTCTTCCCGGATCTGTTTTCGCAAGGAAGCGAAGGCGAAAGGCGAGCAGAGGGTTGCGAAGGAGAGGAAGGCTCTTTCAGGACAGAAGTTTCTGATCAACGACAACTGAGGGGTAGTAAAAGAAGGCGGAGGAAGGTCTGCGGCTCAACGGTGGTGGTAGTTTGTGAGGTTGAGGTTGTCTGTGATTGGTGACGTCTGAGAGCAGCGGCTACCAAGTTGCTCTAGACTTGTTTTAGGGTGTTGTGACCTCCTCGCGGCGGCGCTATGGTATCACGGCCAGACAAGCCATAGGATTGACCTAACGGCGGTAGAACCTAGAAGTCCTTTGGTGGCCGAGGCTGGATGAACGAAGGGAGAAAGGTGGACCTTTGGGCCTGGCTCTTGTTTGAGATGGGCCTATATGGACCTTATTCTCTCTTTTTTCTTACGGGCTGGGTTTTAGTTAGGGTTTTTAGGGTTAAGACCCCTACCATACTCTAGCAGAAATTCTCTCTCTAATCGTTGATGAAAGGTACACCATTGGGTCTTAGGCCTCTAATCATTGAGAGTGAAGTTTCTGTTTTTGTGTGGTAGGTTCATTGCTTTCTAGTATTCATGTCCACTTTTTTAGACATGGTTTTGAAGCTGTTTTTTCAATTTCTAGTAGTAGTTTGATCTAGCATAGCTATGAATTTGTATGGAAATGGTCTTCGGACTATTCATGCTTGACCTTTTGGTCGTCATGATCTTTGATCAATTGATATTTCTCTTTTTTCCTAAAAAAAAAAAAGAGTGATTACCATGCTTCTTTAGAACATCGAGAACATTGCTTCATAGTGTAATCACAAACCTGAAAACCAATACGAAAATAAGAATAAGATCTTGAGTCTTGAAGAGACCCAAACAAAATTCACCCAAATCTAATCAAGGTTGCACATACCAAATAACAAGAAAAGAATTTAGAATATCTCCAACAGCTTCTTCATAATTTCTCTATTATGGGGAAGCAAAAATCAGAGCTTCAAGGCTGCATATACCAAATCTAATTAAGGCTGCACATACCAAATAACAATAAAAGAATTTAGAGCATCTCCAATAACTTCTCTAAGCAATTTTTCATCTTCAACTCCAACAGATTCCTTATTTTAGAGATTTGATAATCATTCCCCAAATCATTCTTTAAAATTTTAGAGTTTGTTGTAAATATGAGGAATTTGACTTTCTCTCTCATCACATTCCCCATTTTAGAGAAAGTTTTAAAGAATCTGTTGGAGCAAAACAACCAAAATCTTCCCCAAAAATGAAAAAACCAAGAATATGGGGAAATTATTGGAGATGTTCTTTCTCAAAACCACACCACTTTGATTGTTTCAAACCCAGAAAAACCTCAAAAGCCAGAGCAGCACCAGTAACTTTCGAAATCTGTTGGAGCAAAACAACCAAAATCTTCCCCAAAAATGAAAAAACCAAGAATATCGGGAAATTATTGGAGATGTTCTTTCTCAAAACCACACCACTTTGATTGTTTCAAACCCAGAAAAACCTCAAAAGCCAGAGCAGCACCAGTAACTTTCGAACTCAAAATATATATATCCTTGAATTCAAAATACGCTTAATCAAACCACAAATTACCTGATTCTCTCACAAAAGTTCCAATATTTAAGAACCCAAATTAAAGTATAATTCAAACCCTGGAACAAAACAAAATCTTATGAAACCCAAACTAAAGCAGAAACCATGACCCATAAATAGAATAAATAAAAAATGAAACCAGGGCATGAAAGAAAATGAGATGGGAAGTGTGGGCGGGCGAAAGTTAGAGAAAACAAGAGTGCGGCAGATCTGGAAGAAATAAGAGGCTCAAAGCTTTGAGGTATATTAGTTAAATGTTGAAGTGTTATTCTGTATTGTCACGAATATCCATAGGAGATAGATTAACACCTCTCACAAATATCCGTTAGCTTTTTGTGGATTTCTTTTCACACGAATTTGTGTCTGTCATCTTCAGTTGACGCAAAATCTGTTAGTAAGAGTATTAGCCACAAAAATCTGTAATTATATAATTTATTTAACACCAAAAAATAACAATTATCAACTAAACTAATATATTTTGTCTACTGAAATCAGTGTGTAGTGTAGTTCTCACACATAACCATGTGAATAATTTTAAAATTCTCACAGAAGTCTGTCGCCAGTGTTTTCTCACATGGATGTTTGTGGTTCTTGTTGTTACAAAGTTTTTGTGGGCCCAATAATTCTTATTTCGCACGGTTATGTGTTGGCAATTGTAGTTCGCATTGTCATCTGTGGCTTTTAAAATTTTGTGTGAAATAAATCTGTGTGAGTTGTTATTTTGCTAGTAGTGTCTGAGAATAGTACTGTACTGCACATTAGGGTTGCATGCCTACAAGAATCAATTGTACCGTTATGCCATTTTTCCCTCACCAAGAATAAATGTTAGTTTGATAAACATATATCGATCAAATAGTTAAGTTCAAATTAAGCAAACTGTTTTTTTTTTTAAGCAAAGTGGGCATGTAACGCAATATATTGATTTCTCAAGCTAGGATGACACGATACAAGCCCCCCATGGGGTGATACAAATACCATCTCATTGTACAATTTTTGCTCATTCAAAAGCAAACGGTTAGTTACATCATTCAAAGATAAAACACATAGTTACGTGATTGGAAATTCCGCAATATCTGGTGGCCTTAGCAATATTACAAGAGTTTTATTAACGCGCAGAATCCTTTAGAGCAACTCCAACAGCTTCCTGCTTCCCCATATTTTTGGTTTTCTCAATTTTAGGGAATATTTTAGTTGCTTTGTCTGAACAGATTCTCTAAAATTTTCTCCAAAATTAGGAATGTGATGAGAAAGAAAACCAAAATTTTCATATTTGCAGCAAACTCTCAAATTTTAGAGAATGATCGATCATGAAATCTCCAAAATAAAGAATCTGTTAGAGTTGGAAAAAAATTGTTGGAAGCATCAACTTTTACTTCCCCATTATAGAAAAATTACGAGGAAGCTGTTGAAAATGTTCTTAGGCGTATCTTAATCATTGATGATTTAATCATTAACGATATTGAATTGACTGTGTAAAGACCCATGACAAACCCATGAGAGAGAGGTTTCAAAAATTGTGAGAAGAAGATCAACAGATGATTGAGGAAGAAGAAGGCTCGAAAGTCTTTTTCACACAAGAGTAGAAATGTTCAGTTTATGTTTTAATTTTATAAAATACACGTGTCACTTTAACAGGCAAGGAGGATCACGTCAGCATACCACGTGATACTCCTGGAGGACAGAAAAATTTCTCCACTAAGGGTGATCAGATTATATCATAAAAATATGATTATTAATACCCTAATTAATGCGCAATAACAACCTCCATAACTTTTTTTTTTTTTTTGTTGAGAAAATAGACAATTTCATTAACTTGTCCACGGCCAAGTGTTTAATTACATCAATTTGCCTACTTACGACCAAAAAGTCTAGTTGGCAACAAGCAATAACAAAGTGACAGGTAGCTCTCATTACAAATGCGCTCAGTTAAGCCTATCACACCTAACTTCCAACTATTCCTATTTAAATTTCATGTAGTGGTAATACCCGTCGCCTGCGGATCTCAATTGGTATACAACAAAGTAGAACCGAAATTTAAACAAAAATAGTCTTCCATTAGATGTCTAGGTAAGGAAAAAGGAAAATAAACTCCTTACCCTTCTTAATGTTAGGGCTCGCCAACCCTTATTGAACATTGAAATAGGTGGAAAACCCCTAGAATCTCCAAAGGGCTAAAAAGGGTTAAGGCCTAAATGGCGAGCACTAACCCATCTGGAAACCTAAGCAACCTCCAACAGAAGCCCAGCCCAATATCGGTAGAAGGTCTGATCTGCTACCCCTGTTCTCACCTTCTTACTTGATCAACCGGCAACGCCACAGCCGCACAAACCTCCAAGAGCCATTGCCAAGACCCTCTAGCGCCTCCACGCCAAGTTTCGACCAGCCTCGCCAAAGTACCGCAAGCTGACAACCCACGACCGAACCACGCCGCTGACCTGCTCATCCGACGACCCCCGTCGCCACAGTTCTGAAGGCAGAAACAAAGTTGACCACCCCCAAACTAGCACAAAACCCAACAGATATGGATGCTTCGTCCTTCCTTGAGCCAAAGCTCCTGTAAGAGATTAAAAGGGCATAGAGAAATCTCGTCCAGCAGCGAAACCAAGCGTCACCGAAGCCCAAATGGCTGCCAAGGCAAGGCTGCCACCGGACGAGATGGAAATTGCACTCTTAGTCTAGCTAGGGTTTGGTCTGGGTCGGCGCTCCACAGTTTCTCTCCAACACAACCTCCATAACATATTGAAATTACTATAATCAAATTTAGTAGACAAATTTATGTTCTATATATAGCAACCTTTCATAGCTCCACTAAAAATCAACAACACCACCAAAGTAGGCAACTTAGTACTGTAACTATGATGCACTATCCGCGGCTAGGCGCGAGCATTCTGTTTAGTACAATAGTAGAGTGTAGCATATCATACAATATAGAGAAAATTAGATAAAAACCTAAAATACTAGACCTCTTTTAAGATAAACTCATACATATTTTTCTTTTATTTTACACACATTCCACATAAGCAAACATACCATATAGAGCAAATGTCTATAATTAATAGTTTTCTTCATTTTTTCGGTTTCTCTAATTTGCCCTTCAGACAATAGAAAACTAAATTTGGTATATTTCTCAATTTTGGATTTAACTTTGTCATAATTAATTACATTCTTTAATTTATTACATTGTTATTATTAACTTGAGTTTATATATATATATATATATATATATGCTATATATATATATGCTATATAAATAAGTATGTTATTTGTAATAGGATGATACTTTTCATTTCTAAACTCACATTTGGTGTTTCTCTACATAGTTGAAAAATATTTAATTATAAGGTACACGTTCTTGTTCTTTGATTAATTTTTTTTTTTTTTAAGTATATTATTGTATCATTTCTCATCCTAATTGAGAGAACATTTTACTCTTTACTACTTACGTTTCTAATGTACCTATTAAGTAGGGCATGATATGATAATATACCTAAAAATAAGAAACCCAAAATTGGGTTTAGAGTATAGGGTTAAGGTATAGGGTTTTGGGTATAGGGTTTTGGGTATAGAGTTAGGGTATAGGTTCAGGGTATAGGGTATAGGGTTTAGGGTATAGGGTATAGGGTATAGGGTTTAGGGTATAGGGTATAGGGTATAGGGTTTAGGGTATAGAGTGTAGGGTATAGGGTGTAGGGTGTATGGTGTAGGGTGTAGGGTTTAGGATTTAGGGTTTAGGGTTTAGGGTATATGGTTTATATCATATATCTTATTCATATTATATTTTACCTTATGTATAGATTAAAGAATGAATTCCTTTAATCTAGATTTTTTTCATAAAAATAAAAAAAACTACATGATTCTTGCAAATTGATTGAAAAATGTTAGTGTTAGAAGAAAAACTCATAATCAAGGTATTTAAGACAACATCAATTAAACTTATTTATTATATTAATATGTTATAGTTGAATAGTGACAATTGTGTAAAATTTAGAAAAAATAAGACTTAATATTTATTATAATTGATACATTTTAGATGTCTATCAGATATGAATATTAGGTGGGTTTTATTTAAAATCACTCTTTAAAATTGGGTGTATATAAAAATTCCCCTACAATATATAGTTTTTCTTACACTGAGGGGAAGGCAGATGAGTTATCTTTTAACTGTTACACGAACCATAAAAGCTTTGATAATTGGCGCGCCCTTTTCACTTGCCTTGATGATTCCAAAGAACATGAGCCTGTAAAGAATCACCATTCCAAACAAAATGGCAAGATCAACCCACTTAGAGTAACTCATCTCCATTTCCCAAATATTCTTCAATATTTCTTCACCAGTAAGGATGAGTGACCCTCCTACTTGATTATTGGGGAATGTTAGTCCTTCAAACTCATTCTTGTAGAATCCTTGACTTACATACTTGTGAAATCCAATATGGTACATTGGATATCTCCAGAAGAAATTTGGAAGATCATGAGGTTTTCGAAAGAGACCTCCAGCCAACAACATCACTCCTAGAATTCCAGAACCTGTGATAACGCCCATGAGGAAATCTGGCACAATGCTTGCTACAATCATCATCAGGCTCTCAACCAACAGCAGAGTAACAAACAGAACCAATGCAAAATAGGCGAAGTGGTCAAAGGTCTGCTGAAGGCCAACAAGGAAAAATACTATTGCTCCAGGAATTACAGAGTTCAACAGTAAGTATGGAATGGAGGAAAATGAGTTTCCAACAACAAATGCAGCAACGCCGTAGTGCCCGTTCAGCCTTTCTCGCCGGAAGATCTGGTTGGTCATCAGAAAAACTAGGATTAGGTCATCAACAACAGTGTTGAATATATGTTTTTAGTGATCAATATGGATACTACCTTGATGTCTTCTACAAAAGAAGGAAATCCACCTATTGCCATGAAAGTTAAGAATGATGCGACAAACATGAGCATGAATGCTCTATCCTGAAAAATTCATTATGAAGATATTAACTGCTTATATACTGATGATTAAGTAAGTGCAAGAACAACTAGCTAACATGGTAGAAAATTAGTGAAATCACGTCTGATTGATATCTTCCTAATAAAATTACCTGTATTGAGTCAAAAGTAGAGCCAATTGCATGATAAATAGTCCCTAAACATAAGCACAAGCCAACATAAATTCCAAGACGAAGCCAGTAGTAGCCTAGATCGCGATACATGTTCACAAATGATCTCCTTGTCAAAACTAGGCATTGAGTTATGAAGCTGGCTTGGTTTCCTTTCTTTAGAGCTCCGCCTTTCTACCAGACAACAAAAACAGTATGATGATCATTAAACCTTTTGCTTGGTACCTACATTCCTGGATAATACAGGAATTGGATATTGGATGATTGCGGACTATAAAACTAGTAACTGACCTGGTTGCAAATTTCAGTTACGCTGAGCTCAAGTTGCTTGGAAGTACCTGAAGACTTGTATGAATTTATGAGAATCTGAATTGCTTCCTCATTGCTTGGTTTTCCATCAAGGCCTTGTTCCAAGTCCTGAATACATTTAGAGAAAATTAAATAAAAACCTAAAATACCAGACCTCTTTTAAGATAAACTCATACATAGTTTTTTTTTTCATTTTACACCCACTCCACATATGCAAACTTACTATATAGAGCATATGTCTATAATTAATAGTTTTTTTTTTCATTTTTTAGTTTCTCTAATTTGCCCTTCAGGCGATATAAAGCTAAATTTGGTATCTTTCTCAATTTTAGCATCAATTTGAAACTCAAATACTGAGCTAAAATTTAGATGACATTCTTTAATTTCTTACCTTGTTGTTACTAACTTGAGTGTATATATATATGTTATATATAGAAGTATGTCATTTGTAATAGAATGATTCTTTTCATTCTTAAGCTCACATTTGGTGTCTTTCTACATAGTCGAAAAATGTCTAATTGTAAGGTACACGTTCTTGTTCTTTAATTAATTTTTTTTTTTTTTAGGTATATTATTATATCATTTCTCATCCTGATCGAGAGAACATTTACATTTCTAATGTACCAATTAAGTAGGACATGATATATATGATAATATACCTACAAAGAAGAAACTCAAAATTGAATTTAGGGTATAGGGTTAAGGTATAGGGTTTAGGGTATAGGGTTTAGGATTTAGGGTTTAGGGTTTAGGGCTTAGGGTTTAGGGTTTAGGGCTTACGGTAACACTATAAAATTTCTTCCTTTTACTTTAATTATCAGATATCTTATTTATATTATATTTTACTTGATGTATAGATCATAGAATGTATTTATTTCACCTAGATTTTTTCATAAAAATAAAGAAAACTGAATGATTCTTGCAAATTGATTGAAAAATGTTAGTGTTAGAAGAAAAACTCATAATCAAGGTAACATCAATTAAGCTTCTTTATTATGTTTATATGTTATAGTTGAATGGTGGCAATTGTGTAAAATTTAGAAAAAATAAGACATAATATGTATCATAATTGATACATTTTAAATGTCTATCAGAAAGAAATATTAGGTGAGTTTTATTTAAAATCACTCTTCAAAATTTGGTGTATATGAAAATCCCCCATATATTTAATACTCAAGTCAAATTTTTGCTAGAGTTTCCATAAGTTAATGCCACACTGATCTAAATTATTATCTTACAAAAAAGTTCTATGTAGTTATTAAAATAGGAAAAGGTTATAAGCCTTACCATGTCAAAATCCTTGTTAATAGTTCTCAGGTAATGATCTGTTGGGTTTCTCAGAGTTGGACATGGGAAGCCATTTGAAGCAAAAAACTGCACCAGACAAGTACTATTGTTTTATGAGCTGATAAAAAGTAATAAGAAAAGATTTTTTTTTCTTGTTTTTTTTTTTAGTAGAAGCAATACCTGTTCAGCCTGTGAAGCAGGGCCAAAATAGACTGTTCTACCAGAGGAGAGAAGACAAAGATTTTGGAAAAGCTCAAAAACTTCAATGCTAGGTTGATGAATTGATGAAATGACTGTTCTTCCATCGCGGTGCGCCAGTTTAATAATGCGGTTCATGACATGGTAAGATGCTGCACTGTCTAGTCCAGTAGTAGGCTCATCAAGAAATAGAAGCTGCGGACGAGTCAAGATTTCAATGCAGATGCTAACTCTTCTCTTTTGTCCACCACTGAGGCTGTTTCTGCCCCAACCTCCGATTCTTGTATCCATGCAAGCTTGCAAACCCATCTCTTTTATGGTTGTCTCTGCTCTTACCTTCTTTTCTGCTTTCGACATGGAGTTAGGGAGTTGTAGTTGAGCTGAGTAATACAGAACTTCCCTTACTGTCAATGTTGTCATTAGCGTGTCATCTTGAGTCACATATGCCTATACCAGAAATATGTATAAATAAGAGTTAAATTGTAGTAATTGAGTTAGTAATAGTCTATGTGTGCAACCCCCATATATAAGTTTAAATTTTGTCGACGGTAATTAGAGTTATCCCAATTTATTTATGGTGGCCAAGAGAGAGAAAACGTTCTGACAATCCCCCAGCACGGATTAATCTATAGCCTATAAAGTCTTTTAGAAAACCATGTAATTTAGTTATTTTTAAACTCACGGCCTTTATAGTGTTAGTTAAGTAGCTAACTAACGAGTCGCAGCTCAACGAGCTACGGTGTAAATACATTCATCATATCATTAACTCTCTTTTTTCTAACATTTATGAGCACTCATCATTCTAACATTTATATTAACATATTTGGTTTTTATTTTGACTATACTTATTTGTATTGTAATTAAAATAAATAGACATCCTCCAAACACCTAGACACTAGACCTTCCTCTCCACCCATCTCCCGCCAAGAGATTTAAAATATATATATATATATATATATATATATATATATATATATATATATATATATATAAGTAAAAAAATATCAGTCTCAATATGATTAGTTAACTCACATTGATCCCACTCAACAATTCACATGACAATTTCGTGGCCCTTCACTACCATGTGACACTGATATGTGATGGTCTAAGCTAAAAATATCACTTTCGATTTTCGTGGGAACCATCTAAGGAGTGAAAAAAAAAAAAGTTATTTTAACTTATTAGAAAAACAAATCGAAACAAACACAAATCATATAAATCAATAACATCACCCCGGACCACCACGTGTACAGGTCACATCCAAGACCACCTTATAATTTTTCACGTTAGACCATCTTTAGTAATGCTAGCTATTTTTAAGTTGAATTTTAGTTAAATTAGCTAAAATGTCATTTTGACTAACCACTTTAGAAATGTGGATGCATTAATGCTATCTATTTTAGCTAGTATTACATCAAGATTATTCTTCAAATAGAAATTAAATAGTTTAAATATATTTATATATCACATAAAATATCTTACAAGGAATGCATTAAATTATAGCTAGCCTCATCTGATTCATCTCACTAGCTAAATATAGCTAGCGAGATAGCTAAAAGTCATAATAGCTCAAGTGTGGTTAATCTGCTGGAGCTCCTAAAACATCCAAAAAAGCTAAACACGCTCTCTAAAATAGCTAAGGAGTTAAAGTAGAAAGTCTGTTAAAGATATTCTTAGTCACTTCCGAGACCACCTTATAATTTTCCATGTTGTATTGATCAGCGAGAGTATGCATTTTGAATCTCATGTTTGGTTCAATTTCCTTACCAAGGTTCCGTAGGCAAGAGTTTCTTTCCGGCCATTGATTAAGATCTTTCCTCTATGGTGTGCGCTTGAACCTAGCCTTCCTGCATTCAAAATCGATCGGTACTTATTGTTAATGAAACAGATGAGAATGACCGATTATAATATAGAGAAGAGTTGCATCCATGTATGCATTTTGAAACCTAATTTGATATGGAGAATAGAATCGGACTTGCATGTAAAGTGTAAACTACATCAATCCTATTCGATCTCACCCGTTAATTACTTGCTCAAGGTCGTCTCTCCTAATCAACTAGCTAGCAACATGCTGCCATTTGCATCATGCATGGTCGAGCCAAGATAAGTTCGAATGTTCGATTATAGATACACTTGTTTCAACTGTTCATATTGGAGATAGGATAGACTACGAGTTCGAGTGCGAGCTATGGTATTCAGAAAGCTAGAAAACAAATAAATAATGTATATACGAATATATATACCTGCCAAAGCGTCCAAAAGGGTAGATTTGCCACTGCCAGAAGGACCCATAATAGCCAAAACCTCACCAGGTTGAACATACCCAGTAAGCCCCTGCAATATCATCTTCTGCCCACTTCTCCCATTACCTACTCCGACCCACAAGTCCTCCCATGTCAAAGAAATACCATTGTCATCACTTGACCCAAGCTCAACATGAGTAGTACCACTGACCCTTTGGACATAAGCATTTTCAGCTTCTTGTGATGTTTCAACCTCAGAAGCATAAGCAGTACTAGTAGCAGTAGTGCTTTTGAATCCAATGCTAAATGGGAAAATCCTTTCCATGCTAGAGCATGACAAGGATACGCCATCTTCTGCAGAACCATGAGCAGCATTACTCGATGATCTGATCCTGTTATCTTCCACAGGTGATATTAATAGTCTTGAGGGGATTGGACTTGGAAAGTTGGCTGGAGAAGAAGACGACTCCATGGAAATGGCGCTCTCAGTTTCTTTGGTGCAGCACCACAGTACGTGTACTATCAAATATCAATGCAGAATGCTACTCAAGTACTCAACCCAACTACAATTTAAATCCTTCTTTCTTTTTATTATCATCTATTGGTGAAGCTGTCAGACTCAAGATACGTTAGTATGATCAACCGTACGCACGGTACGTATGAATTTTTTTCTACTTTTCGGAAATTACGGTACGTCTGAATATATATATATATATATATAGTATGTTTTCCTATTCCTTCTATCAATATGTATATATCTTCGTCTGGATGAGGACGTGCTTTTGATGCTTCTATTAATTAGTTAAAGATTGCTGGCTTGCTGCATATGCGGATATATGATATATGATATTGCTGCATATGCTTCTATAGGGTAAGATCCGCATACGGTAGTACAAATTTTTAGAGAGTATTATGCTACCTTTAATTACTATTCAATATTCATCTGTTAAATATGGTTTCCTGGTGTGATTAATATGCAGTATGTGGTTGCTGGTGTGATTAATATGATGCAGGCCGGTTTGCAGACACAGTTAATCCCTAATTAAAGGTTGAGATGTGTGAGTGGGTCGATCATCAAGAATGCAAAAAAGATGAGGGGCTGCTGTATTATGGAGTGTCTTTGTGTCTGTTTAATTTGTGATGTATTGTAGCTCAAGGTTAGGTATTTGTCCTTTTAATGATATCAAAATAGAGAGATGGAAAAAGCCAGGCTTTGTGCCCTACAAGGCTACAACGTGGGCCCTTAAGTCTAATCGAAAGGAAAAAAAACGTGTGCCCATGAGGAATTCATATATTTTTAATGGTTATTATGTTACAGGAAAAATGGAACGGAATATGTCTATTTTTCTGATTAGAAGTTCTTCCTTATATTGGGATGAATACAATGGTTAAAAAAGATAATTACAACGTATTAAAGCCTAATTAAGCTGTTACATCTTGATATACTCTAATTTTATGATTTCCTGTTATCAGTTATTTTAACGAAGGCACATAAACATATCTTTCCTTCAACACTCCCCTTTATGTCAAGTCAAATACAAAACGGTGCATGCGGTGTTGCCTCATTAAAAACATTGCTAAGTAACAAAACCCAATGAGATAAAATAAAACATTGGTCGAAGAGAAAAAGAGCACAACACACTATGATAGTGTGTGTGTTAAACTCCCCTGATCTTTACATCAATCAAGGGAGCTAGGAACGTCCTTGCATTCCTATGTTTTTCACAAGTTTTCAAATATAGTCGATCTTAGGCTGTGATTTGAGAAACCAGTCTGTCTTATTATCCTTAAACCTTAGTTGATTCACTTGAATCTTGAAAGTCTGTTGTTTCTCACCAAGTATCGTCGTGTTCTTAATGGTGAATACATAACCAGTTTGGGAACGATCTATTGGTCATAGATACCTGACATTAGTAAAAACCAAACAAAGTATCGTTTGGTGCATTAGTGTAGGGGATTGTAGTTTTATCTGCATTCCCTATTGACTTTATGTAGGGATCAAATGAACCTAAGTCAATGATTCCTTTAGGTATCATGACACTACTGGAAAAAAGCACTTAGGAGACGGAACGTCCGTCGGCTAAGATCTGTCGCCTAAGTGTGGTGAGGTAGACACTTAGGTGACGAAACCTAAAATTCCGTCTCTTAAGTGGTTCTTAGAAGACGGAATACTTTCGTCTCTTAAGCACTTAGGCGACGGATTTTATTTTATAATAAAAAAAATTATCCACTTAGGAGACGGAATAGTTGAATTCCGTCGCTAAAGGCTAAAAAAAAAATAGAAACGCCACCGCAGGTTTTTTATCCACTCACTTCGACCGCCCCAAATACCACCATCACCACCACCACTCCGACCGCCCTAAAGCTAATTAAATCAGAAAAATTGAAGAACTTACCTTGATTTCTTATCCCTTTGAAATTTCAAGAGACGGTGGTGGGTCGGCGGGAAGGCTTGGTAGAGAGAGAAAGGTGGCGGCAGCGGCGTCTGTGGTGGCGGAGATCGGACCCAGATCTGAGGCTCGGTGCAGGAGAAGGGGACGAGGAGCTTGCTGGCGGCGGGGACGGGTGAGTCGGGTCAGGTCGAGAGGGGGAAGTTGTTGACTCCAAGGAGGCTGCGGAGGTGGGCGGGTGATGTTGAAGAGGGTCTTGACGGCGTTGAGAGTGGTGGCGTTTGTGGGGATGAAGTCGATGAGCGCGTGGTAGTTAGAGGTGGCGTTGGTGGGGGTGGTGCAGTTGAAGGTGGCGGCGGAGGAAGGAGCGGTGAGAATGGAGAGAGAGGCCGACATAAGAGTGATGGTCGGAGAGAGAGAGAGAGAGAGAGAGAGAGAGAGAGAGAGAGAGAGAGAGAGAGAGAGAGAGAGAGACGTCGGGGACGTAGAGGGAGCTCTAGGAAAAGATGGGCTTCCCAGAATTGATAAGGTTGGTGAGTGTGTGATTTAAAAGAATTAATATTTTTTGAAAAATTTTGGTTTGAATTTTCATAAAATTTTACGCGGGAAGATGGGCGCTCAAATTTTTAGAACTTAAGCGACGGAATGTTTTATTTCCGTCGTCTAAGTTATTCAAATTTAAAAAAAAAAAAAAAAACATTTCATCTCCTAAGTTCTACTTAGGCTACGGAATGTAGTTCCGTCTCCTAAGTGATTCATATAAATTTTTTAATTTTTATTTTTTCAAAATGCCGTCGTCTAAGTAAAAATATTTTGTCTCCTAAGTCGTACTTAAGCGACGGAATTGAATTTCGTCTCCTGAGTTGTTCTTAGGAAACAAAATCAAAATATTTTGTCTCTTAAGAACAACTTAGGAAACGGAAACTGTTTCGTCTCCTAAGTAGAAAATTCTGTCGCTTAAGTACCACTTAGGAGACGGAATTTTTTTAATTCCGTCGCCTAAGTGCTATTTTCCAGTAGTGTGATACATTCTTTATACCTTCCAATGACATTGTGTTGGCGTTTGAACAAGTTCAATGAGAATTCATTATCCGGTCGAGTTCATCGGGTTATGTATAATATTGCGCCTATTACAATATAGAAAAGGAATTTCAATTCTCAACCCTTCTTCGTCATCTTCGTCATCTTCGTCATCTTTCTTTGGACAAAATGGATCTTTCTTTACATCCAAACATCGACCAATCATTGGGAGTGCTAACAGTATGCACTTCGTCCATGTAAATTGCCTGAAAATCTTTTGGACAGATGCAGGTTGGTGGATTAGTATTCCACAAACTCGTTGTTAACCGAGTTTTCCAAGATTATTGATCTCACTTTGAATTTCATGTAGCTCGCGCTTCTTTTATTTCGTCAAGAGTGCCTACTATGTTGATATCATCAACATAGATATGTATAATTGTAAATCCGGAACTCGTTTCCTTTATGAATACGTAAGAGCATAGTTCATCATCTTGTATCCCTTCCCAACCAAGTCGTCACTTTTATAAAGTGAGCATTTCAATTCTAACTACAAACGCACTCCGTGTTTAAAGTTACTTGAGTTGGATTGTGTAAGGTCATCAGACACTTTCATAAATATCTCTCAATCAAGATCCCCATGAAGATATGTAGTAACCACATCTATGAGCTGCATTTTCATTATGGGAGAACATGTATCCTTGTAGTCAATCCAAAGCGTTTGCAAGAAACCTTAGCGCCACAAGGAGAGCCTCGTCCTTTAGGGCTTAATTCTTCTCATTACGCTTTTTGACAAAGACTTATTTATATCCTACAGGCTTTACACTTGGTCAAGTTAGCACTACCAAACCAAATAGCTGTCTCTTTGTCAGAGAATCTGGCTCTTCCTGGATTGCACTTTAATGTAGGCCAATATGCTCTTTGTTGACATTCTTCAACCAGAAGGTGGTTCGATACATTCGTGCTCTATGATTCCTTGAGCAACAGTGTAAATCATCAATATTTATGTACTTTCGTAATATGTTGAGATTTTGTTTCTGGAATCATTTTAAACATCGGAGTGGTCCTCCGGTATTGATTAATGAACATAACTGTAATCAGAGACAATCTCATGAGAGAGATTCTTTACATTGATGAGGTTGTGTCTTACTCACCCAATTCTTTTAGACAAGTATCGATCGAACCAGGTGGCCTCCCTTTCTTCCTTTAGGGAGCCACAACCTCAACCATCAGAAAGCAAAGTGCTGATAACGTGTTACAAGAAAAATGGAACGGAACAAGTCTACTCTTTCTCATTAGAAGTTCTCCCTTATATAGAGGATGAATACAACGGTTACGAAAGGTAATTACAACGTATTAAAGCCTCATTAAGCCGTTACATCTTGATATACTCTAATCTCATGATTTCCTCCTGTCAGTTACTTTGAAAATGGCACCCAACGTATTTTTCCTTCAACATACTATCATTTAAAAGACGATTTAATTCTGTCAAAAGGTCGGTTGTAGTGCCCAATACCGTTTTGGTCTAGTGGCATACGTATCTCCAAGTGAGATGTCGTGAGTTTAACTAACAGTAGACTCGTTGTAGCATATTCGTTGTTTATTTGATCCCAAAAAAAAAAAAGTGTCGGTTGTAACTACTCCTCAAGAAAACATGGAAAGAGCTAGAGACTCTCATCAAACCCTAAAGCAGCGACATTTGGTAAAGAATATACACGCATATCGAGTGACGACATTGGCTTAGGCTGGCCTCTAGCCTGGCCTACGTTGGGTTCTTGTTGCCTGTCGGGAATTGAATATTCCCTTAGGTACATAGCTCGAAAGTTACCAAGGTCGAATCATGGTTTCTTTGAGTTTTTTTTTTTTGGTGACGCAGAGGTTTGGTGCTGGCAGTGGTTTCTTTATGACTCAAAGTCTCAAAATCAAAGATGCCCTAATGGGCTTGGGTTAGAATCACTTCTTGTATGTGTACGTTATGTGATATGTTTTAATGAATCATTAATCATAAACTAACATGTGGAGAAAAAAGGGAGAGTGTTTTAGCAATTCATGACTCGGTTGACAAATTTAACAACTTTATTTAGCAATCGTTAAATTTAACAACACCATTTAAGTATATTATCGGAGCTCCTATTTATCTCAAAAATTAACAAATTTTATCAAAATTTTAAATTAACAATACTACTGAAGATGGTCAGGAGCATACTTTTGTGTGCACACTTAAAAGAGTTTAAAACTCGTATAAGAGCCCAAATCATTTATTTAACTACAGAGTTTTCACTACATATATGGAACTAGGAGAAATGGTTATCCACGAACTGTTGGGGAGTGTTTGGGAACACCAACAAGAACAGCTTTGATCATTGGCACAACCTTTTCACTAAATTTTATGATTCCCAAAAACATGAGCCTGTAAACAATTACCATTCCAAACAAAATAGCAAGATCAATCCACTTAGAGTAGCCCATCTCAACTTGCCAAATGCTCTTCAATATATCTTCACCAGTAATGGTGGGTGCCCCTCCTGCTTGGTTACTGGGGAATGTTAGTTCTTCAAACTCATTCTTGTAGAATCCTTGAAATGCATACTTGTGGAATGCAATGTAGTACATTGGGTATCTCCAGAAGGGTTTTGGAAGATCGTCCGGTAATCGGAAGAAACCTCCAGTCAACATCATTACTCCTTGAATCCCAGCACCAGTGATGATCCCCATGAGGAAATCGGGCACAATGCTCGCTACAATCATCATTAGGCTCTCAACCAACATCATGCATACAAAAAGCACCAATGCAAAATTGGTAAAGTGCTCTAAGCTCTTCTGAAGACCAACAAGGTAATAGGCTATAGCTCCAGGAATTAAAGATATGATTAGCAAGTATGGAATGGAGGAAAATGTGTTTCCCACCACATATGCAGCAACGCCGTAGTGCCCGTTTAGTCTTTCTCGCCCGAAGATCTGAATTATGACAGATAAAAGGGGGTGAAAATCATCAGCAAAATAAATATACTATTATGTGTGTGTGTGTGTGTGTGCAGTGACCAATAATGCTTACTAACCTTCATGTCTTCAACAAAAGAAGGGAATCCACCTATTGCCATGAATGTCAAGAATGATGCTACAAACATGAGCATTGATCCTCTAGCCTGCATTCGTATTGAAGTTACTTTATAGTAGCCAACGTAATACAGCATTAGAAGACAAATATCTCACTGCTAATTTCACCAACTTACCTGTATTGACCCAAAAGTGGAGCCAATATCATGAAAAATAGTTCCTATACATAAGCACAAGGCGATGTAAATTGCAAGTCGAAGCCAGTAGTAGCCTAGATCGCGATACATGTTAACAAATGATCTCCTTGTCAAAACTAGGCATTGAGTTATGAAGTTGGCTTGGCTTCCCTTCTCTAGAGCTCCACCTTTCTACATTACAGTAAAAAAAGTAAGGTAATTGTGAGCCTTTCTTGTTTTGTAGATAATAACGCTGAAATTAGATATGGATCATTTTAAAGATTAAAAGTATTGAATAACCTGTTGGCAAATCTCAGCTACACTGTGGTGAACTTGCTTGGAAGTATTTGAAGACTCGTATGATCTTATGAGAGTATTGATTACTTCCTCCGTGCTTGGTATAACATCATGTCCTTGTTCAATGTCCTAATTTCAGACTCAAGTTAATATTTTGCTAAGATAATCAAGCAATATTTTCTACAAACAACTTGAAAGGTGATTTTGATATATGTAAATACATACAAGAAGACTTACAATATCAAAGTCCTTGTTGATTGTTCTAAGACAATGATCCGATGGGTTTCTCAGAGTTGGACAAGGGAAGCCATTTGAAGCAAAGAACTGCACCAGATAGGTTATATTGTTTATGCTAGTCAAAGTTAGAATGACACATGAGTAATATGAGTTCACGTCCATTTCTTAAAGAAAACAATACCTGTTCTGCCTGTGAAGCAGGGCCAAAATAGACTGTTCTACCAGATGAGAGAAGGCAGAGATTTTGGAAAAGCTCAAAAACTTCACTGCTAGGTTGATGAATTGATGCAATAATTGTCCTTCCATCACGGTGAGCCAACTTAACAATGCGGTTCATAACGTGGTAGGATGCTGCACTGTCTAGCCCACTAGTAGGCTCATCAAGGAAGAGAAGCCTCGGACGAGTCAAGATTTCAATGCAGATGCTAACTCTTCTTTTTTGTCCACCACTGAGACCTTTTCTGCTCCAACCTCCAATTCTTGTGTCCATGCAAGCTTGCAAACCCATCTCCCTTATTGTGGTCTCTGCTCTTTCTTTCTTTTCTGCTTTCGACATGGAGTTCGGCAGTTGGAGTTGTGCCGAGTAGTACACAACTTCCCTTACTGTTAAGGTTGTCATTAGTGTGTCATCTTGTGTCACATATGCCTATAATGCAAAGATAGATATGAGAATCCAAGATAAAGAGAGGATCCAAGACCGACTGACTACTAGAGTCACACTGATTGACCCCATTTTACAATTCAGATGAAAATGTGATTGATAAGTTTGAATGTGTGTTGACAAGTCAATTTGATTCAAATTTCTTACCGAGGTTCCGAAAGCAAGTTTTACTTTGCGGCCATTTATCAGGATCTTGCCCCTTTGCTGTGTGCTTGAACTTAGCCTTCCTGCATTAGTTTCAAGTTTCTTTAGTTTGTTGTTGTTACTTGAATCAATGAGAACATATATTTTACGAGCTGTTGATTATGGATGAAATGAAAACTTAACCTGGACACTATCTTACTCTGTATTAATAAATTGCAAGAAAAAGAACAATGACTACCAAGAATACAAAGGAATCAGTACTACCTGCTAAAGCATCCAAAAGGGTAGTTTTGCCACAGCCAGAAGGACCCATAATAGCCAAAACCTCACCAGGTTGAGCAAACCCAGTAAGCCCCTGCAAGATCATCTTCTGCCCACCTTTCCTATCACTTACTCCAACCCACAAGTCATCCCATGTCAAAGAAACTCGCATAGTACCACTTCTGCTTCTAACATAAGCACCTTTAGCTTCTACTGATTTTTCAACCACAGAAACAGTAGAAGTAGAAGTAATAGTGCCATTGAATCCAATGCTGAATGGGAAAATCCTATCCATGCTAGAAGATGATGAGGATATGCCATCTTTTGCAGACTCATAATCATTATGATCTGGACTTGCCTCAATCCTGGGGTCTTCCACAGGTGATAATAGAGATCTTGAAGGGCTTGGACTTGGTGCCCATCTGGGAATGTTAGCTGGAGAAGAAGACTCCATGGATATATGGCTTGAATTCCCTGTTTCTTGGATAAGGTAAGGAGTTGCAGTGTGTTATAAATGCAATTCTCTACTCACCGGAAGCAAATCTGCTGTGCCCAAAAACCCTGTGCCAAACCTGTGCCACCTATCAAATTCTGACACCTGTCTCTAATCTAAACAGAGTTTAACTCTGTTAATTACATCGTTAGTTCTAATAAAAAATGGATTAAAAAAAACTTAATTAAAGATTACAAGAATCGATGTTCGACTCTACCTCTTCCTCTTCCCCTCTTTGTTCTTACGTACGCTTCTTTGTTCTTCTTTCTCTGCTTCTCTGGAAACAAAAAAAAAAACCCAGTATATTTCTCCTTCTCTCCAACGACATAGCTGCCGTGGTTTTAGTTTTTATTCTTGTTCGTCATCTTTATGGCTGGTTTTGGTCGACATTTGAGTGATTGACTGACGAACTCTGTTTTCATAGGTAGACATATCTTCTGTTTTCATATTTGTGGATGACAAATTTTATTCTTGTTCGTCATCTTACTCTCTGGAATGCATATCATACTAATATACATTCTTTATGTACTGATATTCATTTTATTCTTGTTTGGTTTAATGTTGAAGCTTATGGACACAGAAAATAGTTGCGAAGAGGTTTATATTCAAGCAAACTCATGTCGAAAGTTAGATTTTTTAGATGGAATTGACTTGAACATTTCGGCTGAAGATGATAGTGCGGAAGAAAAGGAGTTCGAACCTGTTGAAGGTAATGAAAAAGTAGATTATGTACATTCCAAGGTTAGAAAAGAGTTGATTCCAGTCATTGGAATGGAGTTTGATACAGAAAAAGATGCATATGAGTTGTACAATGCATATGCATATGGTGTTGGTTTTTCTATCAGAAGGAGTAGATTTCATAAAGACAAGAGTGGCAAGATTATCGACAGGCTTTTTGTTTGTGCAGCTGAAGGTAAGCGTGACTGTGAAAAGGATACACGCTATCAGTATGTGAAAGCTCATCGTGCAGAGACTCGATTTGAATGTGTAGCGAAGCTGAAAATTAAGCTTTGTAAGGCTAGTGGCAAATATCGTGTTACTGAATTCGTTGCTAAGCATAACAGTCATGTGACTTCCAGTCCTTCAAAGAGCTATTTGTTTAGGTCTCATAGGGGAGCAACTACTGCACAATTAGCTGAGGCAGATATGACAGACGATTCAGGAGTTGCTCCTAAAGCTACATTTGAGTTTTTGATTAGACAAGCTGGGGGACGTGAAAGTCTTGGTTTTATTCCTGAAGATTATAACAATTATCTACGGACTAAGAGAACAAGACAGATGATGGTTGGAGATACTGGTGGCGTGCTAGAGTACTTACAGAAAAAGCAATTGAGTTGTCCTAATTTCATTCATGCTATACAAGCGGATCAAGATGATTTGATCACCAATATATTTTGGGCTGATGCAAAAATGGTGGTGGACTATGACTATTTTGGAGATGTGGTCTGCTTTGATACTACTTATAGGAAAAACAGAGATGGAAGACCTTTTGCAATGTTTGTGGGTGTCAACAATCATAAGCAAACAGTTATATTTGGTGCCACATTACTCTATGATGAGACTGCTAAAACTTTTATGTGGTTGTTTGATACTTTTACAAAAGCTATGTCAGGAAAGAAGCCAAAAACTATTTTGACCGACCAAGATGCAGCAATGGCAAAAGCTTTGGCTTCACAATGGCCAGAGGTATGTCACCGTTTATGTATATGGCACATATATCAAAATGCAGCCAAACATCCCAGTAGCATTTTTGAGAAGTTCAATGATTTTACCCAGGACTTCCGTAGCTGCATATATGATTATGAGGATGAAGATGATTTTTTTAATGCCTGGAATGTGATGCTAAAGTATGATCTTGTCAGGAATGATTGGCTAAAAAGATTGTTTGATCTAAAGGAGAAATGGGCATTAGTCTATGGCCGAGAAGCCTTTTGTGGAGACATTACTACAACTCAACGTAGTGAAAGCATGAATAAATCTGTGAAGATATATGTGAGTTATCGGTATGATTTACTGCGATTTTTTCATCATTTTGAAAGGTTGGTTGAAGATCGTCGTTACAAAGAGTTGAGGGCTGATTTTAAAGCAAATCAAAGTTTTCCTGCACTTTCATTTCCAGTGAGGATATTAAGGCATGCAGCAGAAATCTACACACCAGCAGTTTTTGCAAAGTTTCAATTTGAGCTATGTAAAGCTCATGATTGTGCAGTGAGCTTCATTGAGGAGATTGGCACAGTGAGCACTTATCATGTTGTCCCACCTAAGAAGTCTTGGCACCATAAAGTTACATTTGATTCAACAAATAATATTGTTCAGTGTAGTTGCAAGAAGTTCGAGTTTGCAGGAATCTTGTGTGCTCATGCCTTGAAGGTTCTTTCAACAAGAAATATTATGAAAATTCCATCTCAGTACATCTTGAAGAGGTGGACTAAATCTGTTAAGGAGGGTACAAGGCCATATTTATCTTGTCAAAACACAAGTGAGATAGACCCAAAGGCAGAAATTGTAAGACGTTATAGAGATATTTGTCGATTGAATACTCAGATAGCGACAAGAGCTGCAGGGTCTAAAACAGCTTATGAACTTGTTCTGTTAAAATTAGAAAGCATTAGAGTAGATGTGGATGCATGTTTGAAAGAAGAATTTGTGGGAAACTCTACTCAAGTGATTTCACCAACCACAAACTGTGCGTCTGAGCTTAATGAGGTGGTGAGTGATGATGGATATCTTGGTAAAGTTAAAGGGATCAAAGTTAAAGAGAGACTTAAAGGTACTGGTTGTTCAACTAGGCCAAAAAATGCCCTGGAGAAGCTCACCATGTCAAAGAGGAGAATGCCTGAAAATAAAAACATGAACTCTTCAACCGGTGCTTCCAAGACTGCATCTACAACACAAAGTGCCTCTACAACGACATGAAGTGTTCCAGCAACACAACATGTTTCTACTACACAGTCTCTTCTTCCTCCTCATATGACAAGGGTTTCTAATGTGCAACTCACCTTGCCTCTGACACAACCTGTTACGCCATCAACACCCTTATTGCAAGCGGTACTGCTATTGCAATTTATATGCATCATGACTTTTAATTATCTTTTACTTTCAATAATTATCTGATGTTTCTTATCTATATAATTTACTTTTTTAACATGTTAGGAACCTAATTGTGGTAACTCAATAATGGATATGCCCATTTTACAGAG
The DNA here is from genome assembly GCA_009720345.1 of Fragaria iinumae. NCBI lineage: Eukaryota > Viridiplantae > Streptophyta > Magnoliopsida > Rosales > Rosaceae > Fragaria > Fragaria iinumae. Next base: position 12,615,439 of record CM019117.1, on the reverse strand, counting down.
AGAATTGCCTCAGTCCCCATTTATGCAGGTATTGAATGATATTTTCGTAAGAAGTCTTTTTGACATTTGTTTATATTTGTTGATGTTAACTTTTGATATACGTTTATCATTGACACAATGTAATGTTTATACATTAGCATTCTCAGTCAACCATGGATGTCACTAGTGTTGGGAGCTTATTACCTACAGCATCAAAACTCTCACAGCAGGTATTCAATATTTTCATCATCAATTACATTGGTCTATATATTTAGTACACTAGTGCAAGTTTAATGATTTGATTAAATTTTAGTTTAATCTTTACTTTATGTCTGTATTGCATCAATTCCATTTTTCACAAGTACTTCTCAGTGGCAATAGTATAGGCATGACTTTTCAAGCTAACAAGCCTCAGCTACTGCCTTTTACACCACAAGTTCATTTTCTCCAGGTATTGTCGACTGATAATTCTCACTAAGAATATTTACCTTCTTACATATATTATTGATTCATATCCATCTTCTAGCAGCAAAATTTGGGTGTCTACAATACTATAAGCAACTATGAGCAATTGCTCCAGGTAATAGTCATTCCTTAGTAATTTACTTAAAATTGTGGTATCATTTTTGTTTATTAAAAAAAAAACATATGTACGATATATGATTGCAGAGACAATCCAATATGACAGCAAGCATGGAGAACGGCCATTTAGTCAAGGCTAGGGAGAAGCTGCAATATCACAAGCAGAATTGAAGCTTAGAGCATGTTGAACAAGTGTTGTTTGTTCCTTGTAGAAGATGTACCATTTTGTCAGTTTAAATGTCATTTAATGGACATGTACCATTTTCCCATCAATTTTGTAAACCAGAATTTGAGAATGGAATGCTTTATTTCTTATGGGATAAAAACTGATGAGAAGTTTGATTTAGCTAAACCCAAATAACCATGTTATTTAAAGGGCAAGGAGTTATAGATGCATATGGTGATGACTCATTGCTCTAGCTACAGGAAACACAAAACTGATTGTTTTCAGCGTACTGAATGCTAATTATGCGAGCTAGAATAGGTCCATTTTGGAATGCATGACTCGTGTATTTAGGATATAAGGGAGGCAAGTATGTAACTATGTAAGTTCATGATCTGATTTGCCTAATCAGAGACAAGGGACCATCTGGTTTGTCAGGTTTGTCATATGAAATTGAGAAGAGTCCAGTTTTGTCATCATTTTCAGCCAAGGGAACAATCAGCATCATAAGAGTAAACCAAAGCCAAGGCACACCTAGCTTTCTCCCAATCATATAGATATCACCTCTAGCAATATCTCACATCACTTCTTGAATACCTAATGTGCACTTCAGCATCCCAACAATTCCAATCATAACTCGTCAATCAAACTTTAACCTATACAGAGAAAAGCCCAGTAGCTCACTACGGGAGTTAAACACAACAGGTTCAATTATGTCTCTCCTCCGCATCTTTGTAGTGCTTCCTCCTCTTCGTCGTAATACCTTTTCAGTTCTTCTCATCGCGATCATGTCTCTCCTTCGTGAGGCCAAAAAAGATAGACGAACATAGATTCGAAACTAGGATGAGTTTACAAACAAGAACAGAAGATATGTCTATCTATGAAAACAGAGTTCGTCAGTCAATCACTCAAACGTCGACCAAAACCAGCCATAAAGATGACGAACAAGAATAAAAACTAAAACCACGGCAGCTATGTCGTTGGAGAGAAGGAGAAATATACTGGGGTTTTTTTTTTCCAGAGAAGCAGAGAAAGAAGAACAAAGAAGCGTACGTAAGAACAAAGAGGGGAAGAGGAAGAGGTAGAGTCGAACATCGATTCTTGCAATCTTTAATTAAGTTTTTTTAATCCATTTTTTATTAGAACTAACGATGTAATTAACAGAGTTAAGCTCTGTTTAGGTTAGAGACAGGTGTCAGAATTGGGTAGGTGGCACAGGTTTGACACAGGGTTTTTGGACACAGCAGATTTGCTTCCCTACTCACCAACTAGTATTTAAGGTCGAATTCAGAACCTGGTCAAGCTTGTAATTTGACCTCATTTCCGTGACAAAGCAGGACTAGTTCATGATTCTCGTTTTTTTATATACAGATGTGGAGAAAGAAAATCAACTTCATCAATCATTTTTAAAACTTAAATAAAACGTGGGGTATTAACGTATTGCGCTGTCATCAAGTTATAAACGTTCATGCATCCATGCAGCTTCGATCATGATTAGACTTTGGAATTTATTTAAGGAACAATTAAAATCGATGAAATGGCCAAATGGGGAGTCAAATGAATCTAAGTTGGCCGCCCTATATGGCTATATTTGACTCTCAAATATTAATACGATTTCAATCCTACAATCAATCAAACACACATGGAAAATGGGGAGTTGTTTCTCTTCTGAAACGATAATTATCTTTCGACTATGATTACTGCAAGAAAGTCAGATGTCCCACGAAATAGAATTTAGGTGATCGTATGGTCTTGTTGATGTCCCACGAAATAGAATTTAGGTGATCGTATGGTCTTGTTAATTTTTCTAATGACTTTGTTTGTCTTACGACTATGATTAGGATTAAGGCCGGCTTGGTCGATGCTTCAAATAAAGCACATTCCAAATTTTAGGTGATTGTGTGTACTAATACATAAAATGGAAAATTTTCAAATGGTGCCTTAAATTATACCCATTCATCATTTTGACATCTTAATTTTGAAAACTATGATAATAGTACCTCAACATTTAAACTCAATCTAACATTTAGTTCCCTCCGTGATTAACACCGTTGGACTTTATCCATAGGCAAAATTGTCTTTTCATATTTTCTCTCCCCAAATCTTTTCTCTTCACAAACATTTCCCTCCAGAATAATATCTTTTTTTCCATCAGTATCAGAATTTGTGGTGAGCCATGTGTTGGTTGCATACAAAATTAGAGACATCTAGAAATTATAATACACCATTGGCCATTAATATCCATCATTAAAATTAGTTTTTGCAACCCACTGGTGAGAGAAGAGAAATTGTATTAGCACATCCCTAATGACTAGATACATATCTCATACTTAATACATCATCTATTAACTTTATTGTTTTAACATTTTACTAAATACACATATCCAAATTTCTTACAATACACTTATTTAAAATACACAACTCATTCACTAAATACACATACTTTTCTAGATCTGCTACTCAATTGATTAAAAAAAAAAGTTTACATTAGTGAGATCTCTTGCATCACGAGGACACTGATTTTGTTTGAGATCTCTTTCATTGAGTTATATCAATGACAAGCAAACTAGAGGAGTATTTATATTGCACCATCCCAATTCAAGTTCTAGTTTGGTGTTCGAACGTGAATACTTTTGAACGACCTATGTGTGAATAATAAAATCTAATTTTCCAACTTCAATTCGTACCATCTAATCAAACAACAAACTCTAAAATCTAAATTTTGTAGTAGATCAAACTTAATCAAAGATAGAGAAGTCATACCTTGATTAGGGGTTGAGAAAAACCACTGAAATCTATTTCGTTGTCTTCAGTTTTTGTTTGAAACTATGGTTGTCGTTAACTATTTTTTATTAGGGTTTATTTCAGCTACAACTATGTTTCTTTACTTTTGATATGATTGTCTCTTTTGGTAATTTTATGTACACATAAAGTCTTATCTAATTTGCATCTAGTATTTAAGAATGTGTTGATAAAATTTCTCGTGAGAGAAAGAATCAACATTGATTAAAATGCATTTTGTATCAAGTACAGAAGTTCATGAAACATATATACTTAATAGAACAATCAAATATAACTAGGTAATAGGACTCACATTCATAGTTGATATCTTCAGGTCGAGAAACTCTAATTCAACTGACAAGGTTTGTGGAGGGAAAACATGAAGAGACAATTTTGCCTATGAACAAAGTCCAACTTAACGGTGTCAATCATGGAAGGAACTAGTGTTAGGTTGAATTTAAGTGTTGAGGTACCATTATCATAGTTTTCAAGATTGAGATGTCAAAATGATGAATGAACTTAACTTAGGATACCATTTGAAAAATTTCTTCAATACATATTCTTTTTTATATACATATTGTCGCCAATTACTTGGCATGATCGATTTTTGAAACAAGTTCAGTTCATTCAATAACAATGTCACCGTGTCAATTTAGACTTTTAGAGGATGAACTAATTAAGAACATGCAATCAACCAAAAGGCACACCAACGAAATAGAACCCGCTTCAGGAGCTCTTGATCTTGAGAAAAGGAAGAAGATCACCGAAGATTAATGACCAATTCGGTTTTGTCTATATTTATTGTAGAGTATAATTTGGGAATAGATTTGTAGTAATCCTTGTAATTAGGGAATAGCACCATTAGAGGCAATTCTAGTTCCTGTATAAAAAGGGTTCTAACCCTACGTGAATATTGAATCAAGAAAACCAAAACAACCAAACTATCAATTTCTTTATGGTATCAGAGCATCGACTCTGAGGAAACACAATCACACGAATATCAACCCTAAACACAAAACCCTCATACACTTACCTCATGGGAGAGACTGTCCTCAAGCTTGAAGATGGCGGCCAGTCGAAGCAAAACACTGCATCACCATGGGAGAAATCTAATCACCCGCTTTACCTTCACCACACGGATCAACCTGGAGCCGTGCTGGTTGCACAGACATTAGAAGAAGACAACTACACACACTGGGCGCAGGCAATGATCATGGCCCTCACTATCAAGAACAAGAAAGGCTTTGTCGATGGCAAAGTGAAGAGATCTGAGCACAATGAAGATGAACAAGAACAGTGGGATCGGAGAGTGAGGGACTTTACTACCTCAACACATCATCGAAAGGAACATGCAATTTCGTTACCACCACATCACAAGAGCTTTGGCATCAACGCCTTGGCCATCCATCTAGCAAAGTATTATCATCTTTTCCCTTCTTAGCAAATAAAGCTTGCAATCCAAACAATTGTCATGTCTGTCCCTTAGCTAAGCTCACTCGGCAGCCATTCCCATTAAGCACAACTTCAAGTGATTTTTGTTTTGATTTAATTCATGTTGACATTTGGGGAGGCTACTCTATTCCTTCAATTTCTGGTGCAAAGTATTTCTTGACTATTGTTGATGATTGTTCACGATGCACATGGATTTATCTCATGAAACACAAAACGGAAGCACGGGATTTACTCATCAATTTCATTCATTTTGTTGAAACACAGTTTGACACAAAGGTACGGGTTGTCCGAAGTGATAATGGTCCTGAATTCAAATATACACAATTTTATGCTTCCAAAAAGGAATTCTGCATCAAACAACTTGTATTAACACTCCCCAACAAAACGGGGTTGCAGAACGTAAGCATAGACATTTATTAAATGTGGCACGAGCTTTGCTTTTCCAATCTCATTTAACAAAGGATTTTTGGAGTGATGCCATTCTCACTGCTGCATACTTGATAAATCGGACCCCAACTCCTATCCTTGGGGGGAAAACTCCATTTGAAAAACTCTTTTCAAAGGCACCAACCTACACACACTTGCGAGTTTTTGGATGTCGAAGTTTTGTGTCAACTCATCCTTCCAAACCTTCCAAACTTGATCCCCGCTCTTTGGAGTGTATATTTTTGGGATACCCCTCCGGGAAGAAGGGTTACAAATTGTATGACATTAAGAACCAAAAGATCATTTACTCCAGGGATGTGATTTTCTTTGAAACTGAGTTCCCTTTTCAAACCAAAACTTCTTCATCTAATCACAACCCTAATCCTACTTCTCCACCTATTTTTCCTCCACTCACACAGCCTCTTCCTCATGATGAGGATCCTCCCTCTTCTCCTCACTTTTCTGGTCCATCACTCCCTATCTCTTCCACGCATTCCGCTGCTCACACTCCTGATGCAATCGAACACACTCAATCACATCTTGATTCCACTCCCTCAGACACTCTACTTGCTAATACCTCTCCCACTCTACTTCCACCACCACAACGTCCATCTCGCCGAGCCACCACTCTTCCTAAGAAATTGCAGGACTTTCATATTGAGGTAGCCCTTCCTTCTCGGCAAGTCCCAGATTCTTCCATGGCGGAGGTCAGTCCCTCAGGTACTACCCATTCTCTCTCTACTGTCTTAACTTATGATCGCCTTTCCCCCCAGCATAGGGCTTTTTCTATTCAACTCACACTGGACAAAGAACCCAGAACTTTCTCTCAGGCAGTACAGGACCCTCGCTGGTGTCACGCCATGAATACAGAGATCCAAGCTCTTCAATCCAACCACACCTGGAGCTTAGTCCCTCTCCCAGTTCACAAGAAGCCAATCGGCTGCAAATGGGTCTATCGGATCAAATACCATCCAGATGGCACTGTTGAACGATTCAAAGCACGCCTGGTTGCCAAGGGCTATAGCCAGATTGAAGGAGTTGATTATAGGGAGACTTTCGCTCCAGTGGCTAAACTCACCACTGTGCGTGTTCTTTTGAGCATTGCATCTCTTCAGGGATGGCATTTGCACCAGCTTGATGTTAACAACGCCTTCCTCAATGGAGATTTGTTTGAAGATGTCTACATGCAGCTACCTCCAGGTTACGGACGAAAGGGGGAGACTAGGGTTTGCAAATTGCATAAGTCCCTGTATGGATTGAAACAGGCCTCAAGGCAATGGTTCCTAAAATTTTCCACTGCACTCAAGGCTGCTGGTTTTCGACAGAGTTGGTCAGATTACTCTCTTTTCGTCCGCAACTCTAATGGTACATTCACTGCCCTTCTTGTTTATGTGGATGACATAATCCTTGCTGGAAACAGTTTACATGAAATAGAGAGAACAAAACAGTTCTTGGCTTCTCAGTTTAAATTGAAGGATATGGGGAAACTTAAGTACTTTCTTGGTCTGGAAGTGGCTCGATCAAAGGCAGGCATCGTCCTATGCCAAAGAAAATATGCACTTGAGATCTTGGATGATGCTGGATTTCTCGGTGCAAAACCAAGCAAATTCCCAGTTGAACAAAATGTTGTTTTGACCAAAGGAGATGGAGCATTGCTCAGAGATGCTTCACAATATCGAAGACTGATTGGAAGGCTCATATACTTGACCATTACTCGACCTGATTTGGTTTATGCAGTCCATATTCTTAGCCAATACATGGACAAACCCCGAGAGCCACATCTGGATGCAGCCTACAGGGTTCTTCGGTACATCAAGCACACACCAGGGCAAGGAATCCTGCTGCCCTCAACAGGAAACTTGGAACTTAAAGCATATTGTGATGCAGACTGGGCTCGTTGCAAGGATACAAGGAGATCTGTTACAGGCTACTGTGTCTTTCTTGGCAGAGCTCCTATCTCATGGAAAACAAAGAAACAAGGGACTGTCTCTAGGTCCAGTGCGGAAGCCGAGTACAGGTCTATGGCTTCAACTTGTTGTGAGATCACATGGTTGCAGAACATTCTTAATGACTTGAATGTTAAGCAGAGAGAAGCTGTAAAACTCTTCTGTGATAATAAGGCTGCGATATACATTGCATCAAACCCAGTTTTTCACGAACGAACAAAACACATTGAGATTGACTGTCATGTGGTTCGTGAGAAAGTGCAAAGGGGATTAGTGAAAGCCATACATGTTGGAACAAAGGAACAGCCTGCTGACATCTTTACAAAACCTTTGGGTTCAAGGCAATTCAACATTCTCCTAAGCAAGCTGGGTGTAGTAAACATACACTCCAACTTGAGGGGGAGTCTTGAGAAAAGGAAGAAGATCACCGAAGATTAATGACCAATTCGGTTTTGTCTATATTTATTGTAGAGTATAATTTGGGAATAGATTTGTAGTAATCCTTGTAATTAGGGAATAGCACCATTAGAGGCAATTCTAGTTCCTGTATAAAAAGGGTTCTAACCCTACGTGAATATTGAATCAAGAAAACCAAAACAACCAAACTATCAATTTCTTTACTTGATGAAAGTTTTCTCGTCCAGCAGCGGTCCTGGCCTAGGCTGGCCTTCCGGTCACGCTGAAGCCACTTGACTTGCTGCCAGGCGGGGATTTGAAGGATAGTCCAAGGCCTCACTTGGTATAGCTTCGTTTTTATTCTCTAACCAAATTATGTCTGGAAATGAAACGGCCATATTGATCCTCTAAACGCCTAAGACCCGATAATTTATTATGTTTCAAGAAATCGATCCTCAATTCTTCTTCTTCTTCTTCTTCATACTGTGATTATGCATGCGCCTCCAAACCTAATTTAGGGGGAATGGGAAGTGGGATATAGACATATAGTAAGTCATTTACTGCGGCCATATCCAAGAGTTCAGCTAACAATGCGGCAACGACTGTCTACTGATGATACCGTAGTCCATAGCATTCATTCTCATGGAGAAAGGGTAACGTCTAAGACACTTCATGAAACTTAGTTGCACCCACCAAGTCACCAACTTACAGATATGTTACCCTTCGAAAAAAAAAAAAAACTAAATGATATAATATAGAAAAAGTAAATTAAAAACAAAGAAGATCTATAAGTTAACCGACCAACCATACATATTTTGCCAGTAACTCTCCCGAACCACCTCTCAAAAAAAAAAAAAAACTCTCACATAAGTGACAACCAATATGTGTCACCGGCGGACCTACATGGGGACTAGTGAGTTTTTTCTTCTTTCCTTTCTTCTAGCAAATGCACCTTAAAGTTACCTAAGTTCTCTTAAGATTTAATGTTTACGCCCCCATTTTCGGTCTCTTTTGGGTTCATGTGAACATTTCGCCCCCATATATACAAAATTTTGGGTCTGCCATTTATATATGTGAGAGTATAACATGAAACACAGAAATGCGCAGAAGCTCACATTTTACATTTCAGAATTAAAAAAAAATAAGAAACATCGTAAAAGCGCTCGAAAATAAAAATTGTCTGATTATCAAATGACCATGCACGAATGTATGTGTCCCTTTTCTTTCTTGAAAGTTGAAACCCAAATGTATCCCACCAGATAAATGAAACTTACAACTTGTAGTCTTCATTCACACAACTCCTCCATTACACCTACGATCTTCATTTAATAATCGATTTAAAATGAATTCATTTTTCCTGAGCATAAGATTTTTGTATAAATAATTTTGACATCTAAGGTTTTTCAAAACTTAAAACGATTCTTTGCACTCGAGTCAATCATTTGAAGATTTTTTTCAACAAGAAAGATAAATTCTGAGAGTCGTTTATATTTATCAAGAAGTAAAATTAATCACAAATAGTATGATATATAAGGAAAATTTATAAAACAGTACATGAAGTATGGGTGACTGAGAATTAAGGTGAATATACTTTCTAATATATCACAATGGTGTTTGACGTTACAAACTATTCAAACTCTATTTGATTTAGATACACACCGTTACTAAGGCTTAGTTTGGTATTGTGGTTTAAAAATTCAATTTTTTAAAATCTCAGTTTTAATAAGTAACCTTCATCATTCTTTTTAAAATCGTGGTTATTTAAATTAAATTTTTTTATATAAGCACGTTTTAAGATTTTACCAAACAGAAAATCTATCCAAAATGGTGATTATAAGTTATTTTTATCCCAAAAACGCAATACTCTAAGCTTAACACTATCAATATTATGTAATTATTTATTTATTAGAAGGGTGATTTAGTACTCTTACCCTCTCATCTCTCTTTCATACCAAAAAAAGAACCCATCTCTCCCTCCCTCCCTTCTCCCTCACTCCCCATCCCCACCTCCATTCTCCATTTGTCAATCCAAAACCCAGAACCCATTTCATATCTCTCTCTTTCTCAACAAGTCATGATTCATGAACAGAAGAAAGATTCTTGCTCTCTTCCTCACGGACTGGATTGACTTCAAAAACAACAAAAAACTGCCTAGAATTTCGACAAGAGAAACACAGACCAAATCGGATTTCGTCCCTATTGAGAGAATCCTGGTTTTGTTTTTGGAAGAAATGGATTTCCTCAAGAATTTTGTTTGTGGTTGGTAATCGATGGTGGAGGAGATAATCAATAGGTGTAGAGAGAAATCTTGGTGTCCACAGTTGCATGAGTTTTTTTCTTGTATCATTCATAAAAAGACGAGTTTGCCCTCAAAAATATAACTGAAAACAAACAGACAAACAGAGAGACTAAGGGTATGTATATTAGAATTTAAGTTGGGTCATAGTTTTAACCTCAGATACCGTTATGATATTATAAAAATTATATTCACCTTAATTATCAATCATTCATATTTCGTGTACTGTTATTAAATTTGTTCTTGATATATATTAGAATTGAAATTTGTTTAGTCCTTTTGGTTTGAAGTCGACATCTGTTCAGTCCTTGTGGTTTTATTTTAATCTGAATGATCCTTAAATTCATAATTTTTCATTCAAATGATATTTCCGTCAATTTTTTCTGTTAGAATACTGATGTGGCCGTTAAAAACATTGTAATTTTTAACGGCCACGTCAGCAATTTAACTGAGAAAATTGACGGAATGACCATTTGAATGAAAAATCGTGACTTTAAGGACCATTCAGATTAAAATAAAACTATAAAGATCAAACAGATGTCGACTTCAAACCAGAAAGACCATGCAATATTTTACCCAAACCTTATATATCATTAAACATTGTTATTAGGCTCACAAATATACATGAATAACACCGTACTTAAAATCATGGCTTTTTTTTAGATTAAACTCAACCATTTTTTACTAAATAGTTTACTGCTTAATTTCACAGCTCATTATTTTTACAACTAAGCTATATAACGCTTTTAAATCTATCACCTCGAGACCGAACCGGTCTAAGTTTCCAAAGAGATGAATTTGGGTGTGGCCCTAGGCAACATAAAAAGAACGATCGGCATGACCGTCAAAGAAGACAGAATAGCAGACACGACAACTCACCCGAGACATCCGCTCGTTACTCCCCATTCCTCAACTGCAATCCTATCCAACAAGCCCCAGACTACACCCCAACACCACACCATTCCCACCACTAAATTCCCTTCACGTGTCACTACCTTCCTCCAGTTGGTGGACTCACCGTTGTTACGGTGGAATCCGCCACATATTCCCCACCTCACATAATTGTCCCTTACAAAGGTAAAGGTGGAGTCTTTCGAAGTCTTGAATCCCCTCTGCCAGACCCAGTTCAATAAATTTCAATTCTTTAAAGACTTGGGAGCTTCATTCATCTGGGTTTTGGCTTCTGGGTTTGGTTTTGTTTGGTTAAAATGGCGAGCTATGGAGATTCGAGCCAGAAGATAGACTATGTGTTCAAGATTGTGCTGATTGGGGACTCGGCGGTGGGTAAGTCTCAGATACTCGCCAGGTTTGCAAGGAACGAGTTCAGCTTGGATTCTAAGGCCACTATTGGAGTTGAGTTTCAGACCCGGACTCTGGTTATTGAGCACAAGAGTGTTAAAGCTCAGATCTGGGACACTGCTGGCCAAGAAAGGTCTCTGTTTTACTCTTTGCTTTTGCTTTTTGTGTTTTTTGTGTGTTTAATTATGTACATGGGTTCTTGGGGTTTGATAGTTTTGCAACATTTCTAGTGGGTTTTAAGTTGTAGGTGGTTCCTTTTTTGGGTTAGTTTTGTTTTGAGATGTATGAAGTGAATTGCAGAGGAAGTGTTGCATTGGTGTGTTGGATGAGGTTTTCTTGTTTTGAGAAGAAAAAGGTTATAGGGATGGATTAGCAGTAGAGATTTGATATCAAATTTCGTATGACCTGTGATTTGAGAATTTTAGATCCATTGTTTGGTGTTACAATAATGTACTAGTAATGGGGTTATAGACATGGTTGTTGACTCGAATGATTAGAAATTTGAAGGCTGCATTTTGATGGATTGATCTGAAATCTAGGGATTTAGTCAACATTATGAGGATCAAGTTACTTGATTATACTGTTTCTATGTATGGATTTGAATTAAAAAGAAAAAAGCAAATGATTTCAAATGAATCTTTTCATATGATTGTTAAGAACCATTTTACATGTATTGTATCCGGTGTTTAATATATTTTTAGTAAAGTATCGGTTATTTAAAATACTATGCAATGTGTGTGTGTGTGTATATATATATATATAGTTTAAACTTATTTAATATTGTCAATCCTCTTTTACAATTAACTCCGTCCATATGGACCCTAAAGGCTATGAATGTATTGGTACTCTTTCGTTGTGTGGTCCATGTATTGCTTGAGCAGCACTGTTGGCTTGTTGCAAAGTTGGTGACAATATTATAGGTTATGTAGAATCTGTATTATAGTTTTGGTCCTTCTATTGACCCTTTTGGCCTTCCTCTGTCGTGGATTGTAAACTGTGATAAGTATTGTTTCCCTTCATGAAATGATGTGAATAATATCTTTTCGACTTTTCCCACTATAGAACCATTCCCTCCCTCTGCTTATGCTTGATTACTTTGCCTAGTAATTCCAGATATTGACCTTAGTGGATAAGGTATGTCAGAGTTAATCTATTTCGGGGAGGATGGAACGGATGATTGCAGCAAGAATGTTTTATGTTCATAACAATACACGATTGTACATGGATATATCAATTTCCATTTATATTGACAGTTAAACTGGTTGGTTCTCTCCGGTAGGTTTCGAAGTATGAACTAGTTCAGACCAAAAAAAAAAAAAATGTATGAACTAGGGTTTGAAGTGAGGTGATCCTGTTCTCATGTTTTTTTCTTTTTCTTTTCGAGCTTCTGTTAAAGAAAATTAATTGCATCATTATAAGTTATACTGGTTGCATATTTAAACTAGATGTATTGTTGTTCCTAACTCCTGTTAACTTCTTTTTTTGGGGTTGCAGCTCCTGTTAACTTGTACCAATGGTCTATTGACAACTGATGATTCTGTTTTGATGTTTTGCACAGATATAGAGCAGTCACAAGTGCATACTACAGGGGTGCTGTTGGGGCAATGCTGGTTTATGACATAACCAAACGCCAGACTTTTGATCACATTCCCCGTTGGCTGGAAGAGCTGCGTAGCCATGCCGACAAGAATATTGTCATCATTCTGATAGGCAACAAAAGTGATCTTGAGAACCAGCGTGCAGTTCCAACTGAAGATGCCAAAGAATTCGCTCAAAAGGAAGGACTCTTTTTCTTGGAGACCTCAGCATTGGAATCAACTAATGTTGAGACTGCCTTCTCAACTGTGTTGACAGAGATATTCAACATTGTTAACAAGAAGCACCTGGCTGCTAGCGAAAACCAAGGCAATGGAAACCCTGCATCTCTGGCAGGTAAGAAGATCCTCGTCCCAGGCCCAGCTCAAGTGATCCCAGCTAAGAGCAAATGCTGTACATCATTGTGATTCAATTGATAGTCAATATCTGAACATGGGATGTTTTCTTCACAATTCTTGATATTAGCAAATTTTGAGGGGTGTGATACAATTACTTTGTATATTTTGTGCCTTGCTAGTTTAGTTTGCATGAGCCGATTAATTGCATGTTTGATATGGAAGAATGAACTAAAGATTTAGTTTGTTTGTGTCTGCCTGTCAGCTCATCATATCTTTTAAATGTTGCGGTTCCAATTTCTCCTAAATATGGTTTCATCTTCTGCGGTAGGCATTAGTATGCACATTCTTCATTCAGACAGCCAAATCAGGAAGCGACTCTGTTCGTTGCCTTCTGATGATCCAAGTTCGATTATTTGGAAATTTCCTAGTACTCAAAAAGGTAAAAGGTAGAGTAGAATTGGCTTGAAGTACTCAAAATACTTAAGTAATTTATATGAATATTCCTCAAGTTCAATTAAAGAGTAACATAATTGTGGTTGAGCTCTATTCACCGCAAGTTCAGTTTTTAATCTTCGGACGCAAATGGTGTTTAAGGAAAAATCAATAAAACAAAAAGTGATCATTTTCAAAAGCTAAACATTCCAAATTTGCTCGTTTTTATCAGATCATGAACCACCTTGACAATACAAAATATAATCTTTCATGTCAAAAAGAACAAAGAGAAAACGCAAATCTAATTAGAACATCCATCTCAAATAATCTAATCAAGGTACAACTAGTCTGCAAACCCAAAAGTTGTCACTTATCCTTCGGTTGCTACTGTCGTACTTTCCTTGTTACCATTCTTTTCCATATCCTTCATGTCCACATCCACCTTACCATCAGAAGCCTCGTCTTTACTATCCAAATTTCCGTTTCCAGTCTCAATGCGCATCAAAAGCCTTTCCAGCAGTTCTTGGCAGTCGAGGGCAGTGACCATCACAGACAAACTATTCTTACCTTTCCAGCATCCAATGGCTATTGTTGACTCGTCTACCTGAATAGGATCCGACGTGGATTTTCCATCTGTAGATATAAAATATAGTTATGGTAAAAAACTTAATAAACACATAAATCGCCACAACAATCCTTCACAACATGATGCTGTGTACCTTTACTCAAAACTAACACACAGCAACCCAGCATTAAACCCGATGCCTTCGCACCAAATTCAGCATCAACAAAATCAGAAAACTTGATACTTTTATATTGAAGAATATGCTTGAAGTCAACTGGTGATGCATATAGTATCTGTTTGGTGATGTACGGAAGAATAAGTGGCAATCCTTCAGATGATATCCGGAATGCACAAGGTGCACAACTTGCAACACTTGCTGTTTGTCGTTCCTATAAAGGAGGTCAAATTAGATAGAGATAACTTAATATTACTGTATTTAAACATCAGAGATGAATATAAAAAGTAGTTCATCAATACCAGGACTGCAGCAGAAATTTTAACTCGGATAACCTAGGATGAAAATAAAATATCTAGATACAGATTCAACACTTCAAGGATATTAAAGTTCAATTTTTTTCGTTCATAACAACACAGATAAAATCTTATAATTCAGGTGCACGTCATGGGTCCTCTTCTCACTTTTTCTGTTATATCTGTTCTTTTCCTCTTTCTTCTATCTTTTAGTCTTGTATTTTCTCCAACATTTTCTCCAAATATGGGCTTTTAGCAAGCCATCATGAAGAAGAGCAGAAGTCATGTGCCACATCAACTTATCCGAGCATGAAAATGTTGCACTACTTAATTTAACCATGTCTCTAGAAGCATATGACAGGACTTTATTTCAAAGAACAAGAAAAAAAAAATGTTCAGATTGGAAATACTTACAAACATCTTAAGCCCAATGGATGTTATCTTAAGTTGCTCTCCAACAGAGAAATTCAGTTCAAGAACATCTTTAACTGGCTTTGAGACATAGTAAATTCTCTTCACATGATTGGTATCACTGTTTCTTGTAACAAGGTGGCCGTTGAATGGAAATGATTCGTCAATTCCATAAAATGTCTTTATGGCATTGATGACGGCTTCATCTTTAAAGAAAACAACAGGGTCCACTCCTTTCCACTTACCTTGAAGCTGCTTTCTTTTTCCTCGAGTTTTCTTTGGATCAGCTTCCTCATCATCAGGCACTTGGTTTGCCTCTGATCCATTTTCTTCACTCTTACCAGAAGTATCGAGTTCCAAGGTAACCCCATCTTGTTCACCCTCAATTAACTCTGCCTCTGAGGGAGCTTCTGTAATTGTCTCATCTGTATCATCTGCTAAACTAGCTAGTAACCCATTTGTATTTTCAGTATCCTGAGTTGGTAAATTTACGATTTGCTCGTTAATTGTAGAACACAAGTCCCCTTCAAGATGGTTAGCTGTTCCTTGATTGGCTGTTCAACATGCAAAAGAAAGGAAACTATACTTAGAAAAACAAAGAGTACAAGGGATGGATTTCACCCAATTCATACCATAATAAGACACTACAAAATAAGCAATCCAAATTCTTAAAAAAACTCCAATGACTTTGATGATAGATGTCACCTGGCAAAGGGAAATGCTTGTGGAGGACTGCAATGAAGAAAGCTCCACCATTTTGATCATGTGGAACTATCCTCATGCACCGTTCAAGTGGAAAAGGAGAAACTTCCTCATCGTCAGAGATTACAGCATCCTCACTTGACTGCAATACTTCTACAATATTTTCATCTTCACCATTCTCATGCTTTTCATCCTGTTCCATACTACCAGTGTGGTCCATTGATCGTGCAAGGTTTCTTCCAGATGGAAACATGCCAGGGCCAATGGCATTTGTGCGATATTTGCCGACATCTTTAAATGAAGCTAACCATTTACCCTTGTCACGTACCTGAAATGCGAAGTGACTGCAAAGTTCAAAAGTATACAATGAATGAAAGTTGAATCTGCAAGCAACATTGCTGAATTAAGACCACTATATCAGAGACCTATGATGCCACCTGAGAAGATAGGAAATGTAGTTAAACATGGGAACTACGAGATACAAAGTTTAAATATTCATCTAACTGACTCATAACCAAGCTAATTGATACATAACCAAGCAGCCAAGTAGAACAAAGATTTTCCACCTAACATTACTGTAGTATAATATCTTGCAATTTATGAAATCCTGCAGGTTTTACCCGGAAACAGACTATGTGGCATTTCTCCTCTCTTAAGTTTTCCTGTCGAACAAAATTTCTAGCAAAGATACTTTAGTCCCATATTACTTCAGTGGTTACAGGACATAGCATCAAACATGATTTTAGCATTAGAGAATGATATCAGCATTCATCCCATCCGTTTCAGTAAACCAAGAAAGAAAATATACATTACACAAAAGTGGTTGATCAGCTTTTTATTCAACAATGCACATCATACTTTCATCAGAACTCACTAATATAACAACATAAACACCAACAACTAACCTTCCATCTTTTAAGACCTGGCCGCCTGACAAGTTGAGGAAGCTCGCTAGAGACATCAATGAGCTCAACAGATCCCCCACATTTCCTCAAAATCTGCAATCACGGTGTCAATTCAGATCAAATTAAAGAAGTGCACAAAACTTTTCTATGTGAAGTTGCAGAAAAGAAAATGATGCAATCCTGCTGCTTTTATTTTCAAAAGTGTATAAATTAGAGAGATTTTGGATCTTGTTGTGTAGAAACTGAATCAAATATTATTACCTCACCAACCACAGCCTCATTCTCAACTGGATTCATAGAGCACGTAGAATAAACCATTCTTCCACCAACTTTCAGCAAAGATAAACCTGTAATAAACAATTCCCATTACCTACGTTCTATACGCTCACTTAAAGAAGAAATAAAATTGTCTTCCTTCAAATCCTCTGTTCACTGATTAACCAGCAGAAGATCGATGTATGTTCACAATGTCATACTGAAAGACAATGATTTAAGCTTGGTCTAAAATCGTAATAATCTATCTGAGCAAAGTTTATATTGAATCAATCCCAGAGACATTTATGGCCTTGTGTGGTTCGTGGAATTGAAGCATTGGGAAAGGAAACGTAACCTTTCTTGTATATGGGATGCAAAAAGAAAGGAAACACTTTGGTGAAGGGAAAATAAGAAGGAAAGCGGTTCCTTCCATACCCAAAAGGATTCACTTTCCCCCTTTTTTCCTTGCATTTATTGTTCACATCCAATTATTTTATTGCATTGATAATAAAAATTTTAACAACTTTCTGGATACCTTCCTTATGTTACCAAACACTGGAATGGAAAGTTCATGGGAACAACAAAGGAATTGCTTTCCTTTCCACATACTAAACAAGACCCTAAAGTAATGTTCTAAATAGACAACAGAAGGGCAGTGAAAATACAATATCCAAGTAAAAAAATTAACATGCACATAGTGCAGCCTCAGAGATAATAACCTTCCCTAGTTCCCTAACTAAATGCACTGCATCACGGTAAAAAATTATATGCTACACAATCAATCTTCATACATCCTGGGTCATTAATAATAGAACTATCAGAAAGGCACAAACCACATAAGCATCCACTATCTTTAGTCATATTGTCCTAAGGAAGAGAATTCATATATGTGGTGCTCCCCAAACAATTACTCAGAACACATTGAGTGTATAACGGACTTGCACTCGTACGTGATTACTCATACTCTCTAAACAAGCGGAAAGAGTATGAATTCAATACATGAGAATTAAACACAGGAGTAGATCAACACACAATTATATAGAAATTCTGGACAGAAGTTTATCATCAGAGATACCTCGCATAGCTATCTGAACTTGTAGAGCATGCAACCCGTTGCCATGACCTGAATGCCTGTACATAAGCAAAACAAATCTCATCAACCTGCAAAAAGAAATTGGGATTGAGAATAAAGGTTCTACCATTTCCTCCAGATATCAGGAGCCTTGCGGAGTGTACCATCACCACTACAAGGGACATCACATAAAACACGATCAAAGAGAAGTTGACTGATGGGTGGCTCCAATTCAGTTCCTATTTCGGGAGCAATAGAGCTTTTTTTGTTGGAACGGCAGCCAGGGAAGTGCTGAGCTTCATGATTTGTGACTATCAAGTTAGCTGTGCACATTCTTTTTGTTTGATGGATGAGTAGATTGCACCTTTGGACGTCAAGATCATTCGCTACAACCTTAATCAATGGGAAGAAGGAAAAAACAAGGAATCATTTTAATACTGGAGTAGAATGACAAGGATTCATACTAACTAAAGGAAATAAATAGGGCATAGAAAGGGATTCCACTACACTTATCCAAAGAGAAGACAAAACAGATTAATAGGATCTGAAAGAACTTAAACAGGACTTAAAGGGATGCATACCAGTCCATCAGGTAGGAGTCCTGGTTTTGTTGATCTGTGTATTATCTCGAGCAATTGGAATGTTTTTGAACCTGGGGCAGCACACACTGGGAAAAGTGCAGCAGATAGTCAGAAAAAGTTGAGTGTTCAAAAAATAATAATTCGACCACTTCTTTATATTAGAAACATATGAGATAAAGTTAGGCTTCTTCACAGAAGTAAAGAACAAAAAGAACTGTACAGAATTCTGCAGAAAGAAAATTTACAAGATACTATGCCTCTCTCATCCAACTACTTCTTCATTATGAAAACAACCATTTTACATTTTCTTTTATTGCTAAAAAGTCCAAATCCTAACATTTGGTCAAATAAGGTTTTTAGATTTGAACAATTGGGAGAGAGAGGGAGAGAGAGTATTAAATACAAATAAGTGGCTTACTATCAAGTATAAAATGTTCTGGACGTACATCAAGGAATAGAGGAGGCACCTGTATCATCAGAGGAAAAAGAATGACACAAGGATTAATATAAAGTGAATTTCTACTGAAACCCCAAAACGTCAGAAACAAAATTTATAACAGATTAACAGTATTTAAACAACAAAAGAACTACAGTAAATAAGAACAGCTCACCATGCTGACAGCCTCCTGTCTTGTGATGTTTCCAATCTCATTTTCAAGCTTTAAAAACTCATGAAACCTGAGAAAATCATTCCATCAGAACTAGGAAAATTAAAACAAAATATTTTATAGAAAAAGCACGACTCAAAATGAATGACCAACTTGCTAGCATAATGGCAACTTGGTCAAAATATATGTAACACTAACAATTCAAGGAGGATCCACTTCCAAACAACCAAAATTATTTGGGTAGATACATATTACTCTATATGAACTCCTAGCGGAACAAAAGAGCCATGGACAGTCATATATATGCTTGAAATTACGAGCTACCAAAATTGCATTGGTTCTAGGCAACTACCCACTGCTTACTCTACCCAATATCCCCACAGTTTACATCATGTACCTCTCAAGAGTTTGATTTTTCCTCAGCTGCATGCGAGAAAAATTTGAATGCCAAGCAAGATTCTCAGGGTACCAAGCTAACGGCCTAATAGGCTGCGGTTCACCCCCTTCACTCACCTGAACAGCATAGTTTAAATAATAAAAAATAAGCAAAACCCAAAACATGCCCTACACTAACAACACATTATGCACTGCACTAAAGTTACAAACCAACCTACCTCAGATTGAAGAGATATCATAAAATCACTCTCCAACTGGGTCCGAATATCCGAACAAAACTGGCTACTGCAAAATCAAACAGAAAACAACACACATTTCAGTCAATGCCTGCACATAAATACTACCATCTCCTTCGAGTTCATATTACTTCAGATACTACCTTGAATTGATCCTAAAAGCAGCCGGCAGCGGCTTTCGGAGAAATTCCATGAACAAATCCCACTCTTCTGGGGCAACAATCCCTTGCTCCTATAATCAAAAACATAAAGGAACAACCTTTATTACTCAAAACCCACAAAGATTCAAGCTTTATTACTCCAAAACAATAGAAAGTACTCTATCAACTTTACCTTGTAGTACTCCTCGAATGCAAGGCTCTGGGTAGCAAAGGGCTGCCAAGAAGGGTCGCCCCCATTGTTTTCAGTTGGGTTTTCAGAGGAAGGATCGGGCTTGGTGCGCTTCCAGACGTTCTCTCTGTTCTGGCGGAAGTGACGTCTCTGGGTGCGTGAGCCTCCTCTGCCTCTGCCTCTGCCCATGGTTGGGTACTGGAAGTGAACCCAGAAAAGAAAGCAGCAGTTGGTTTTTGCTGCGGTTCGATGTGCTGCTGGGGTTTTGGAGGGACTGTGAAGGATTCTTGTGCGCCCCGGGAGGTTTAGGTTTGGGCTGCTCTATCTACATCGGTTTCATCTCTCTATCTTTTTGGCCCATTACAAAAATCTCTATCTGTTTTTTTTTTTTTTTTTTTTTTTTTTCATATCTTAAAAGCCCCTACTGCAGCCTACATTTAAGTTATCAAAACTAAAAGCATTAAGCGGTGAGAGTGGCAACTTCCTGCACCATGATACCATGTAGTAGGATTTGCAGATCGGTGAGACACACTAGTGATCGAATCAGCAACAAAGTTGGGTACACAGTAAATATATGTAATGGAAGCTGCTTTCTTTGAAAGTCGCCTAATAGAAGATGTCTTGCCAATTGAGAACATTAATTGCAAGCTTTGAATCCCCTTAAACTTGGGTTTTCTTGCAGTTACTTAGCAGTGTGTGTCTATATGATATAGAGTGTCACGAGCAACATTACACTCGACCACATGAAATGAAGCTGAAGCAATCTTTCTAGAACCAACAAAAATATGCTCTCCATTGTGATTTCTGATGACAAACCCAATAGCGCCGAACTACTGCTAAGGACCGACCTATCAAAAATAAGTTTAATGAAGCTTTCTTGGAGAGGATGCAACCGAACGACTAAAGGATGAAACTGACTTTTTCTAGAGTTGATATTTTCTACCGCACATGCCTTGGGATTATGCTTTTGATATGCCTCACCAGTGTTTTCCGCATCATGAACAACACTCATATGAGAGGGAGGTTTGTTACTGAAAATGAGGTTGTTTATATTTCTAGTCTCTCAAATCTTCCAGCAAATAATAATGTAATTTTTTGCAACATATTTATCATGATCCTCCTTGAACCAGAAGAGGAACAACTCATAAGACCACATTAGGTCAAATCCAGCAGCATTCCAGGTGCTCTAATGAGCAATTCGAAAACTAATTTTCAACGTTACACTTACTAAAGTCCAAGCAAAAGTCTTAGCCCCAAATAACATTCAATATTTTAGTCTTCGAGTGAGGAGTAGTGTTCTCACACGGAGAAAATTTTATTAGACTGTTTTTAGAATAAGCGTTGTTTGGTTTAGTGTCATTTGTTCTAGTGACACAATCTACTATGTAAGCGAATGAAACCCTAAGTTCAACTCATGACAAGACTAGTCGTTATGTTTCTTGGTTGTTGATATGATATATATTGAGCTAACTCAAGTAAGTGTTTTGTGTACTTGTTAAAGTAGGAGACATAACTATGGTATTATTAATGAAAGTCTATAAATTTAAAACAAGCAGCCATAAATGGAGACACAAAATTACATAAATACAACATTTTTAGTCGAAATAGTTCTAGAATTTCAAAATTACTGTAGCTAGAAACGCAACACATCACTGAGTGTGTGCGTAGTGTGTACGTATGCGCGTGCGCGGCGTGATAGAAATAATTTGACCGTTACATAATTATTTTGTTGCCAGAAAACAAAAGTGAAGTATTTGAATTGTTATTCTGGGCTTTAACTCACCAACGCACACTAAAAGTGTTTTCGAAATCATGTCGGATGTTACACATCACACGGCTCTACAACCAACCTGTGGTTGATTATTGTAAGTTTGGTGTGAATTATCTTATTTTATTGAATCAACTCTTAGCTATATATATAGCCTTACATCTAACAGGAATGAGAAAATACAACCCACTTAGCACAGACTACTACGCTTTGTGGTTTTGAACAATTCAACAAGCTAAAACAACTCTAACAAACCCTATAGAATAGGTCTTTATTCTAACAGTCTCAGATTCAGACGACTTCTTCTAACAATCCCTCCCTTGAACTGATTGTTCTTGACGAACAATTAGTTCACATCTGGTACAATACAAACTCCCAGTTCCTTGCGAAGTTTCTAAAATGCTTCCAACTTGAGCGGCTTAGTCATTATGTATGCAAGTTGACTTTGAGTGCCACAGTACAACAACTCAATATCTCCATCTTTAGTAAGATCTCTAAGGAAATGATATCTTACCTTTATATGCTTGGAACAACCATGTAAAACTGGATTTCTAGACAGCGTTATTGTTGAAGCATTATCACACATTTATACTGTGCTTCCTGTAAGCTCATGACGGATTTCTTCCAACACTCTTCGCATCCAAACAGCCTGGTGTTTCTACCTGTCCCGAGGTCACGGGTCGGGAGGTCGAATTCTTGAAAGTGAATCTTGCACCTGCACAAGTAGCGATGCGTCAGGAGTCGGGACTGTGGTGGCCCAGTCTTCGACTCTCCGATGCTTAAGTTAGCGCTTAGTTGCTACTTGCCGAGTACGGGAGTTTTGAAAGGAGTTTTTATGGACTTACTTCTTTTGGGAGCTTGTGCCTGTTTTATAGGCCAATGTTAGACGCTGCGGCCTCAGTCCTCGATGTGGGACTGTCTGTGGTTCTCTGCGGCACCTCCCCTTTGGGGGGTGTTTTGCCGTTGGAGAGCGGATCTAGCAGGTGGATTGCTGCCGGACCTTCGCTCTCTGGGTACCCGTGAAGGGCTCGCCGGTGCTGTCTTGCCCAGAATGATCTCCGGCGACCGGGTAATTATGTCATATTCTCGGCTTGACCAAGTATTTTGGCTATGTACTAACAAGTCCCCAAGTCCCCGGTCCGAGAGAACTCTTGGGTGGGGAGTTATTCCTTAGGTGCCGAGAATATGTTTTGCTTGGTCACTGGAGGCATGGCGTCGAGTCCCCAAGTCCCCACGCGAGGGTCGCGAGGTGACGGGGGAAGGTTCTGAGAAACTGAAGCGGACCATCTCACTGTGTCGCACGTGTGTCATAAATGGCCAGTTTATGAGGGGCACGTGGTCATTCACACCGAGTGTTAAGGTCGTAACGGTTCGCGCTGGTAGGTTGAATTGTTCGCGCTGGTGGCGTGACTGTCCGCGTTGGTGGCGTAACTGTCCACGTTGGTGGCGTGACTGTCCGCGCTGGTGGCGTGACTGTAACAGTTCGCGCTAGTGGCGTAATAGTTCGCGTCTGTGCATTTCGTCTTCGCCCCACGTGCGTAGTTAATGCGCATGCGCAGGGGCGTGGGTGCGTCGTAAATGCATTTATGATCGTGGTCCACGTGGTTGTGCCCTGGCTGTATAGTGGTAGGGTCTGGTTGGGATGTCTATAAATAGACTTGGGGTAGACTGGAGGAGGGAGTTATTCGCGATTTTCGACATAGGTTTTTTGGTTGTGTTGTGAAATCAAAGTTGGGGAACGTCCAATTTCACCCTTGATCGATTAGGTGCGAGCGCTCGGCTGTTTGCAACCAGCTTCACTACCACTACGCCTATCCCCCGTTTCAAAGTATGAACTTGTCAAGTTTTGTTTTGTTGCTGGGTTTGTGTTTTTTGTTATCTGGAGTTGATAGGGATTGTTCGTATTTTTGTGATGTTGGTAGGAGTTCTAGAGTAAGGGATTGACTGGTTTGTTGTCGGGTTGGTTAGGGTTAAGGTAGTGAGTGTAACTTGTGAGGGTGTATGGTATGACAGATCCGGTGTGGGTGTCCAGCGAAGAGACTGTGGTTGTCTTTAGTTCGCCTGATTCTGATTCAGACACCTTGCACCGGTGGGAGGAGGAGTTAGATGAGCTTATGGCGGAAGTTGCCCTTGATTTAGGGGAAGGCATCCCTGTTACGGATGTCGGGTCTCACGTGTCCTCGTCTGACCCTCTCTTGCAGGAGGTAGAGGATTTTAGCATGGCGAGATCTCGGGAAGAGGATGATTCGTTTTGGGAACCTCCTGGCGAGAGTATGACCTTGTCGGAGCTTAAAGCACTTCGACAGAATTGGAGTATTCCTGACGAGGTCTTGCTGCGGCCGCTTGGCAGGGGTGTGAAATTTTGGGACCCGCCGGGCAATTTCATGTTGGTATACGAGTACCAACTTAGATGCGGGCTGATGTTCCCGCTGCCCCCGTTCGTGCAGTACATACTGGCGTGTTTGCATGTCGCCCCGGGGCAAGTTACCCCCAATATGTTAAGGCAGATATTGGGGACGGGGGTGCTTTTTCGCCTTCTGAAGCAGGAGTTCCCCAACTTTGAGGAGTTTAATGCCTGCTGGCATATGGGGTGGTGTGCAAAGAAGGGCAGCCGGGGCTGCGTGACGATGAAGTCCTGGGGGAAGTTCAAAGTCTTGGTGGAAGACTTGCCTACGTCGACAAATGAGAATTGGCGGCAGAAGTGTTTTCTAGTGGGAGGGCAGTGGCAGGAGTGGCATGGGCATCCCTTCCGGGTGCCTGAGGCTTTCCAGAAAATAGGTACCGTGTTCTCGTGTCTTTGTGGTTCTTTACTTTGTTCTGTTCTGCCCTTGTTGACTGCTGGCTTTGTGTAGTGCCCCAAGAATATAATCTAACCGAGCTGATGGAGCGTTAGATACGCCGGGTGACATGGGCGTTCGAGTGTAGGAGCTCTTACCGGATATGCCGCCTTGGCATATACAGCCATTTCGGCTATGCCCGGGTTCCGGGTCTGTATTGTGGTTGTTATGGTCCATTTTTATGCTTGTTGGTCTCTTTCTGACCTTCCGTTTTTGTTGTTGTTGTTGTTTTTTTTTTTTTTTTTTTTTTTTTTTTTTTTGCAGTGACGATGCCACAGGAAGGCGGATCGCGGAAGAATGAAGGTCTATACGACAAGGTGTCAGATAAGGACGTGCTGGAGGGGTTGCGTGTCGAGGCTGACCACGCCAAGAGGTACGACTTTGACTTGGAGACCGGTGAGGGGAAGGAGGTGGAGCTGGGTGATTGTGAGGATTTTTTTAGATTGAATCTGGCGGATGAGAATTACGCCTATGTGCCTCCCTTGGTGGCAGAAGCAATGGGTTTGGTCGTCCAGGAAGTGGATGTTGAGGAGACGCAGACAGAGGGTGGTGATCGCGAGGACGAACAAAGTCAGTCCCCGCTGGAGGAACCTGTCGTGGAGCCAGAGGGTGTGGAGGACTTGGTTATGGAGGGTGTGGGCGGGCCTCGCTCAGGTGGCGAAGACGTGCTGGAGGAGTTAGCGGATCCTGTTGAAGAGATTGGTGTGGCCAAGTCGCGGAAGAGGAGGGAGAGTGTCAGGCCAGCTCGCAGGGGCCAATCTAAGAAGTCGCGGAGGGAAGGGCGTTCCAGGAGTTTGAGTGGCTTAGCTGGGATCACCCAAGCTTTGGAAGGGACGGGGGAGGCGCAGCCGTACTTAGCCCAGATGACATACGATATGCGTCATTGCTCCCGCGATATGCATGCTTTGGAGGAGGTGGATCTGCTGGCTGGCATTGCACTCGCCAAGGAGAAACTGACACGGGTAGGTATTTGCAACTCTTTTCTTTTTTTTTTTTTTTTTTTTTTTTTTTTTTTGCTTGGGCTTATACGTGTTGCCGTGTACTTGCAGGCGACGTTGCTGATGTATGCTGCGAGTGAGAGGGCGGTCACTCACTTGCGGGAGGATGCCGAGGCGAAGTGTCAGCGATTGAGGGAGGCAGAGGAGAATAACCGTACCCTCGCGGAGCGTCTAGAACAGGTGGAGCAGGATGCTGTTGTCTTCCGAGACCAGGCTGCCGCCGGGGAGAAAGTTGTGGCGGAGCTGAAGGGAGCGATGCAGAAGAAGGATGAGCAGGTGGAGGCTGGGTAGTTGGCGATAGCCAAGGCAGCGTCCTTGGAGACTGAGGTGGTGAGGCTGACTCAGTCTCTGGCGGAGCTGGAGATGTCCTGGAAGGCCAAGTGTGGGCGAGCTGCCGGGATAGGGGAGAGGTTGTTTCGCGAGAGTGAGGCCTACAAGCAGCAGCTAAGGGGTGCCTACAATAAAGGTCAGGATGAGCTGAGTCGGACTGGTTGCCAGGCGGGTTAGATTAATGAGGCGGCCATGTGCAAGTGGTATGTCGATAGAGATGCTGCAAAGAAGGCGTGGGAACAGATGACGCCTGAACAAAGGAAGCAAGCCGAGATCTCGCGGTCTTTGGCGAAGCAGCATGAGGCTTGGCGTTCGACGTCTTCTGCTGGGCGGCAGGAGGTTTCAGTTGTGGGTGCGTCGCGGCCTCCGGCCCCTTTGGGTGCGTCACCCGTGAGGGCTGTTGGTCCCGAGGGGTTCTTATCCACGCAAGTGGTGGTGTCCCAAGTGTCGTCTGAGTCTCTAGTTGTGGGGCCTCTAGCGCCTGCTCGCCCCGATATGCAGAGATCCCCAGTGAAGAAGTCTCATGTTCCTGAGGTGGCACAAGTGAGTTCGCTTGTGCGCCCCAATGTTGCTATGAGGCCTCCACTTGTGTCACGGGATCGCGCGAAGCAACCATTAGGGAAGAGGGTTTCGGTTAATGTCAGCCAGTCTCGTGGTCGTGGTAGCGGTTCGAAGGGTGGGGGGAGTGTGGACAAGTCTAGCGGCTCATCTTCTAGAGGGAAATGAGTGATGTAATTAGGATTTTTTGTTTTGGTAGTTGTAGGGAAAGATGATTTTTGTGCCTGGAACAGTGTAAGTGGCGTGGTTAGCCATTTTGAACATGTTTGAAATATAGGAATTGCCTGGGAGTCCAGGTTGATGTTTGGCGTTATGTTTAGCCATATTGTCTGTTTGTTTTGCCTTTTACTAATGCTTTTGTTTGTGGTCCCATGTTGTCGGGACTTAGTTCAGCATGTTGGGGTGTTAAAGCGATTCATCTCATTTAGATTTGGCCGCTAGTGGGCAAGGTGTACATATTGTTGGACCCGCTACTGGGCTAAAGTACACCAAGTATCGGCTATGATGCCGGGTTTAAAATTGATTAACTGGGGTAGAGGTGGAGGTGGAGAGCGTTCCAGGAGCGGGGTAGCACGCGACCATCACAACCTCTAAGATAGAATGTGGTAGGTCCCGGAGCGTTAACTATCTCGAGTGGGCCTTCCCATTTTGCCTTAAGGCCGGTGGGGTGGGGGATGACCTCTTTCATGACCCAATCGCCTACTTTCAGGGGGCAGGGTATGACTTTTTTGTTATAGTACTTGTCTATTTTTTGCTTATTGTTTATGGTCCTGAGCTGCGCCTTGTCCCGGCGTTCTTCCAGGAGGTCTATGTTAAGTCGTAACCCGATTGTATTTGTCTCGGGGTCATATGCTGTGATACGTTCACTCGGGACTTCCACTTCCACTGGTATCACTGCTTCGGTGCCATAAGCCAAGAGGTATGGGGATTCCCCTGTGGCTGTTGTGGGGGATGTGCGGAGTGTCCAGAGGACGTCTGGGAGCTTGGCTGCCCACAACCTTTTGGCCTCTTCCAAGCGTTTCTTCAAGTTTTGTTTGATAAGTTTGTTTATGGTTTCCACTTGGTCATTGGTTTGGGGATGTGCTGGGGAGGCATAGAAGATTGCAGTTCCTTGATCTGATAGGAATTCCTAGAATGTGTCATTGTCAAACTGGGTGCCGTTGTCTGTAATGATGGTCTGGGGCACTCCGAATCGACAGTATAAGTTGCGCCATAAGAAGTTTATCACTTTTTCAGTGGTGATTGTGGCAAGGGGCTCTGCTTCTATCCATTTTGTGTTGTAATCTACAATAAAAATGACATACTTGAATTGTCCCGGGGCTATAGGGAGTTGCCCTATGAAATCGAGTCTCCACTGGCTGAAAGGGACTGGTGAGATGATAACATAGAGGGGCACTGGGGGATGATGTGCAAAATCTACAAATTTATGGCATTGAAGGCATGCTTGGACAATTGCCTTGGCATCTTGCTCTAAGGTTGGCCAATAATACCCCGCGCGAAGCGCTTTGAACATGAGGTTCCGGGCCCCTGCATGGTTCCCACAAATGCCACTGTGGAGGGATTTTAGCACCTTGTGTCCTTCTGTCGTGGGGAGGCATCTCAGTAGGGGACATGACTGGCCTCGGCGGTACCGTTTTCCACCCTTGAGCAAGTAAAGTGAGGCTTTACGGCGTAGTTGCTGTGCTTCATTCTTGTCTCGGGGTAGGGTGCCATCAGAAAGGAAAACGACAAATGGGTCCATCCATGAGGGCTGGTTAATGGGCTCGAGGGCAAAGATCTCTGAATAAGCCTTTGAGATGCTAGGCTTGTCCAACGTCTCGATGTGCACATCAGGTGGCGTGGACTCGGGGGGAGTTGTGGCGAGTCTCGTGAGAACATCGGCCTTGGAGTTTTTTGCTCGCGGGATTTGGGTGAGTTTGTATGAATTGAAGTGCTGCAGGAGGGTGCCTGCGAGACTTTTGTAGGATCCCAAGTTGTGTTGGTTGGTCTTGAAGTCGCCTGCCACCTGACTGACAACAAGCTAAGAATCATTGAAGATGTGGAGGTGTCGGGCTCCGAGTTCTCGACAGATTTGAATGCCTGCTACGAGGGCTTCGTATTCAGCTATGTTGTTAGAGGCTTTGAATTCAAACTGGAGAGCATACTCATATGAGTTGCCCTCTGGGTCTGTGATTATGATTCCTGCTCCGCTGAGTCTGTGATTAGAGGATCCGTCAACATGGAGTACCCAGATGGCGTCCCGAGTGGGAGCGTCTGGGTGTGGACCATCATTGGCCAAGGGGATAAACTCAGCAATAAAATCTGCAGCTGCCTACCCCTTGATAGCCACTCTTGGCTTGAAATACCAGTCAAATTCGCCCGAAAGGCATGACCTCATAACAATATAGTCCTTTGTCCGTGACAAAGGTAGTGTGAGTTTAATCCGCGGGGTGCATTTTGATCTGATTATAGCCCGAGTAAGCATCGAGGAAGCTGAGCATCTTGTAGCCAACTGTGGAATCAACCAATTGGTCAATCCGTGGCAATGGGAAGCTGTCCATGGGGCATGCCTTGTTGAGGTTTGTGTAGTCCACACA
The DNA here is from genome assembly GCA_009720345.1 of Fragaria iinumae. NCBI lineage: Eukaryota > Viridiplantae > Streptophyta > Magnoliopsida > Rosales > Rosaceae > Fragaria > Fragaria iinumae. The sequence goes on along the minus strand of CM019117.1, from coordinate 12,586,154 downwards.
CATTCGCCACTTGCCGTTAGGCTTGGGGACCATGACTACATTGGAGACCCATGTTGGGTAAGAAACCTCACGTATGAACTTGATTTCTTTGAGCCGTTGGACCTCGGCTTGGATATCTCGATACTTGTCTGGGTGGAAAGCACGTCTTTTTTGTTTGACAGGGGGGTGGTCTTGAAGGATGTTAAGCTTGTGGGTGATGATATCATGGGAGATGCCTGGCATGTCGGCATAGGACCAAGCGAAGACTTTTTGTTTTTCTTGGAGGAAGGTAATGAGCTGTTGGCGAGTTCTGGGCTGAGGTTTGTGCCAATGCGAACTTTCCTTTCCGGGGCGGTAGGTGACAGGGATACCCATTCCGTGTCTTCCGCTGGATTAGGGCGTGGGGCCCTCTTTCCGCTCCCCTCAGGGTCATCTCGCGGGTCATCAATGGGCTCTGAAGGGTTGAGGGGCAACATCTCATAGGCGCCTCGCCCCTGCTGGATGGCGTTAAGATGACAATGCTCAATGGTTGCCCGATCACCCTGAATTGTTAGAATGCCGCCTGGGGTGGGTACCTTCAGGAGTAGCATGTGGCCGGCGATAAAACACTGCATCCCCCAAAGAATGTCTCGGCCTAAGATGAGGTTATAGGACGAGGGACAATCGACTATCAGGAAGCGGGATGTTATGGAAAAGCGGCAAGGAGCGGTTCCCACTGACACGGTTAGGCGGTCTGAGCCTAACGGCTGCACTATCTCTCCAGAGAAGCTGACAAGGGGATCATGGTTGTTGTACAATTTGGCTCGGTCCCAACGGAGCCCTCTGTAACAGTCGGTAAACATGACACTGACGGTGGCCCCCGTGTTGACCAGAGCTCTATGACACCTGTAATGATCCACCTGCACGTTTATTATGAATGGTTCACTGTGGTTGCAATTGATTGTGTCCTCCCCTTTGCGAAATGTCACTTGATCCCACGCTGGCGGGGTGATCGTGACACCTCGCTGGATGTCAAAGACTTCCAAGGGGGTTGTGCATTGCCTTTTTGTAGAAGGCTGGCGAGGGGGGGGGCACAGGGCTTCGCCGTGTAGGGTTAGGATTTGGCCATGCACCTCAGTGGCATTAGCTCATGTTCCAGGAGTGCAATATTGGTGGAGTTGTCCATTCCGGACCAGATGTTCTATGGCATTGCGGAGGCCATGGCACTGCTCTGTTGTATGGCCATTATCGTCATGATAAGCACAGTATTTATTGTCTGTTGCTCGCCGGGGTTTTTTTGGATATTTGCTCTTAGGAGGTGGAGGAATGAGGCCTTTGTGCTTAGCTCATATGTCCGCGTATGTGGTGGTTAGAGTAGTGTGGACCTCGTAACGAGGTGGCGGGGAGGAACGGCGCTGTTGTTGCGAATGGCCCTGGTCCTGTGATCGGTAAGGGTGGTCGCGGTTCCTCTATCCCCCGTGACGACGGTCGGAAACGCGTCCCTGGTCCCGGGAGGATCCATGTTGTTTACCTCTATCCTGCCCTCTGTCAAATTGCTCATACTTCTGCTGAGGTTGCTGCTTTGGGGGAGGAGCGGGGAGTGTTAATGTGGCCGGAGCAGAATGCCCAAAGGTGGCAAATTCAGCGCGTGCCCACCGGACAGCCAGGTCCAACAAGGCATCATAGGAAGCTGGAGGGTTCCTGTTGATCTCCATTAAGAAATTGCCAGGGAGTAGGGCCTGGTGGAAAGCTTGCTCGGCAACCCGAGGCTCCAAGTTGTGGCATCGTGCGGTGGCGGATTGCCACCTGGATAGCAACTCATGGAGGCCTTCTCCGTTCTTCTGCTTGATGTGGAACAGGGCATCCATGCTGCGATAAATGCTGGCATGAAGTATAAAGCGGTTAAGGAAGCGTTTCGAGAGTTGGTCAAAGTTGTCAATGGAGTTGGGTGGTAGGTTGAGGAACCAACTGAGTGCTTCATCAGAGAGGGTCTCTTGGAAGGCATGGCAGGCCATGGTGTCTGTGTAGCGAGTGGAGCTACATAGCGAGAGAAATGTCACTAGATGGAGATGAGGGTCCCCAGTGCCCTTATACTTGTCCACCTTGAAGGGCTTGGCCTCGGGGGGGGGGGGGGGGGGGGGGCGCTTCTCCACTTGTATCCGTGGCGTGAAGGGACTCGGGCGATGTCCATAGCCAGAGAATAGAGGTCGCGGGTTCCCGCGACTCTCGACCCCTTCAATCCGCGAAGCCAACTGAGTGACAGATTGGCTAAGCTGGAGCAGCAGGCGGGTTTGCATGTCGAGAGGTGGGTTGGAGGCGTTGGTAGAGGTAGGAGTAGGGGCAGGCGGAGCAGATGGGTCCAGTTGATTTAGCAAGAGAGTGGGTTCGTTGGGGATTGTAGATGGTTGAGGGGCTGGTAGTGGAAAAGATGGGTTTGTAAGTGGGTCGATGATGTGGACGATCTGGTTAGGGCCTCCCGGGATCACGGAACTGCTTTGGCCTTGGTTAGGGAAAGACGTGGTGGTGGGATCTGGGGTACCAGCGACCCGTGCCGCGCGGTCCAAGCTGTCATTGTACACGTTACGATTGTCTAACGTGGCGCGGAGCAAGAATTGTTCCTTTTCCAACTCGGCAATGCGTACCCGGTACGCTTCAGCCTCCGCCCTCTCTCTAGCTGCTTGCTCGCGAAATGAATGGAAGTCTCGCTTTAGAATTTCAAGGGCGATGGCGGGGTCGGGATGGCTAGTAGAGGTTGCATTGCTGGTTTGGGGAAGGGATACATCTCCAGATTGGAAAAGTTCTTTCTCTATCTGAGTGCCAGGGTCATTGGGGTCGTCTACGGTTTCCACCATTGTTTTGAGCTAAATGCTGTTAACCACAAGGTCGGAGGTTCGAGCCCTCCTCCTAGCGCCAATTGTTTCTACCTGTCCCGAGGTCACGGGTTGGGAGGTCGAATTCTTGAAACTGAGTCTTGCACTTGCACAAGTAGCGATGCGTCAGGAGTCGGGACTGGTGTGGCCCAGTCTTCGACTCTCCGATGCTTAAGTTATCGATTAGTTGCTACTTGCCAGGTACATGAGTTTTGGAAGGAGTTTTTATGGACTTACTTCTTTTGGGAGTTTGTGCCTGTTTTATAGGCCAATATTAGGCGATGCGTCCTCAGTCCTCGATGTGGGACTGTCTGTGGTCCTCTGCGGCACCTCCCCTTTGGGGGGGGGGGGTTTGCCGTTGGAGAGCGGATCTAGCAGGTGGATTGCTGCCGGACCTTCGCTCTCTAGGTACCCGTGAAGGGCTCGCCGGTGTTGTCTTGCTCGGAATGATCTCCGGCGACCGGGTAATTGTGTCATATTCTCGGCTTAGCCAAGTATTTTGGCTATGTACTAACACCTGGCAAGCACAAGCTATGGCTGCAACATACTCAGCCTCTATGGTTGACAAGGTGACAATAGGTTGCTTTCTTGAAGACCAAGCTACAGCTCCTCCACACATCATGAACACATAACCTGAAGTGCTCTTGTTGTCCTCTATATCCCCAGCATAATCACTATCAGTATAAGCCACCAACTCACTGGTTTCTCCCCTTTTGTAAAACACCCCAAAGTTCACAGTCCCTTTTAAATACCTCAAGACCCTCTTTGCTGCTGCAAAATGAAGTTGTGTAGGACTTGCCACAAAATGACTAATGAGACTTACAATGAACATAAGATCAGGTCGTGTAGTTGTCAAATACATCAGGCTCCCCACCATTTGTTTAAACTGAGTTGCATCCATCTTGATGCCATTTCCATCTCTATCGACCTTCTGACCTGGAACAATTGGATTAGACACAGAGTTGCTCTCCTCCATTCCAAATCGACTCAAGACCTCAGCTGCATACTTTCTTTGACATATAAATACACCATCAGACCTTTGTAGCACCTCAACACCAAGAAAAAAAATCTCATCTTTCATAGGTCTGTCATGTCAAACTCCTTCTTCATAGAGCACTTGAACTCACATAACATCTCTTCATCATCATTAGCGAACAAAAGATCATAAACATAAATACTCACAATGAGAATTTTACCTCCCTTTCTTTTGACAAAGAGTGTTTGTTCACTGGAACTCCTTTCGAAACCTTTCTGAATAAAGTAAGACTTTATGCGACTAAACCAAGCTCTTGGTGCTTGTTTTAGTCCGTAAAGAGCTTTGTACAGCTTGTACACCATCTCATCACTCCCTTTCTTCTCATAACCCTTCGGTTGTTCAACAAAAACATCTTCCTTCAATTCCCCATGTAAGAATGCAGACTTGACATGTAGTTGATAAAGTTTCCAGCCTCTTTAAGCCGCAAAAGCTATGATCATCCTTACTGTATCCATTCTAGCCACAGGTGCATATACTTATGTATAATCAATTCCATGCCGTTCAGAGTAGCCTTTCACCACCAACCTTGCTTTGTATTTGTCAACCTCACCAAGCTCATTTAGCTTGGTTTTGCAAATCCACTTCACTCCAATTTTCTTGACTCCAGAAGGTAAGTCCACCAAGTGACAGGTCTGATTTCTTCATCCATAGTCAACCTCCATTTTGAACTTTTGACAACTTCTTCAAAACTTGTTAGATCTGATGACACCATAAGTGCCATGTTTGCTTCATCTTCTTCTGACAAACCTTCACCGGAAGTGTAGTCTGCCATCTTCACAGGAGGTCCTCGATTTTTGCCCTCCCTTGCCATCAAATCCCCTTCAGCAACCGGTGACTCATTCTCGGCTTCCACCGCTTCTTCTTCTTCATCTGTGCTTTCCATTGCTTCTTCTTCTTCATCTGCTTTCCTTTCTGTGTTGTCTTCCCATTCTAGTTCCATTGACTGCTCCTTCTCATAGCTAACATCCTAATCCCATACACAATCTTCTTCAAAGACCACATCACGGCTTACAATGATCTTCTTGGCAACTGGATCAAACATTCTGTATGCTTTGGATTTATCACTCACCCCAAGCAGTACGCAGCTCACAGTTTTATCTTCAAGTTTAGTTCTCTTAGCATTTGGAATGTGAACATGTCCCACACATCCAAACACTCGAAAATACTCCACTGATGGCTTCACTCCGCTCAATGCCTCTGCTGGGGTCATATCCTTCACAGCTAAAGTAGGTAAATGATTCAAGACATGAATCGTCCACCGAACAACTTCTAGCCAGAATGTCTTTGGCAACTTCTTCTCTGATAACATAGCTCTCACCAAGTTCATCACTGTACAATTCTTGCGCTCCGCAACTCCATTTTGTTATAGAGTGTAGGCTGTGGTCAATTGTCTCTTTACCCCATGTTGCTTACAGAAATCATTGAATTCAGTAGAGTTGAATTCCCCTCCTCTATCTGTCCTCAAACATTTAATAGGCATTCCAATTTCTTTTTCCACAACTATCTTGAAACGCTTAAAATGATAAAACGTTACTGACTTTTCTAATAGAAAGTAAATCCATGCCTTTCTAGAAAAATCATCTATGAAACACAAGAAATACCTCTTCTAGCTGCTTGAAGTTGGAGTGATAGGACCGCAAAGGTCTGCGTGAATTAATTGTAGTCTTTCAGTTGCTCTCCATTGACTCCTTTTAGGAATTGGAGTCTCATGTTGCTTACCCTTCATACATGCTACGCAAGTAATACTTAAAGCTACAAGCTGAGGCAAACCAACCACCATTTTCTTCTAATGCAAAGTACGCAGGCCTTTATAGCTGAGATGACCATATCGATGATGCCAAAGCTTCGACTGATCCGTAATGCTGATTTGAAGGCATCTCTCTTCTTCTGCCTTTACAAATGGTTCAGCTAGCAAAACAAACATCCGGTTTGCACTCATGAAAGACTCCGCCATTTTTCCCTTATGTGGATGAAAAACACTACACACACCATCTTTAAACAATACTGCCACTCCCTTTTCCTAAAGTTGTCCCACACTCAAAAGATTGTTTTTGAGATCAGGCACACAATACACATCACCAAAAACATAACAAACACCATTCAACATCAACTTCACAACTCCTTTTCCAGTAACCTTCATTCTAGTGTTGTTTCCAAGTTTGACAGTATGTGTGAATGTTGTATCCAAACTTGTAAACATGCCTTGATTCCCGCACATATGGTTTGAACATCCAAAGTCTATAAACCATGCATCACTTCTCTTTGCTTCATGCAGCTCCACATACGACATCAACAATAGCTCATCTTCCTCTTCTAACTCAGCATAGTTGGCCTCCTTATTCTACTTCGGACATTCATACTGAAAATGTCCTAAGTTGTGACACTTATAACATTCAACAGTTGCCTTGTTGAAAGTTGTTCTTCTTCTTCTTCCTTAGGTGTTCTTCCTCTACCTCTCATTCCAGTACGGTCTTCTACCTTCAGAACTTGTTCCTCATCCTCCATTCTCACCCTTCAAAACTTCTGTTCATGCACCACCAACGAGCTTTGTAACTCATCAATGGACATGTTGTCAGTGTCCTTTGACTCTTTGATGGACACTACAACATATGTGAACCTCTCGGTTAGAGTTCGTAGGATCTTTTCAACAATTCTTGAATCAGGCATATCTTCTCCATTACTCCTCATTTTGTTGGAGATTGCCATCACTCTTGCAAAGTACTCAGTAATTGTCTCATCATTCTTCATTGCCAGAACCTCAAACTATCTTCTTAGTGAGTTAAGAAGAGATCTCTTCACCCTGCTATTTCCTCCAAACTTGCGTTTCATCGAGTCCCAAAAAATCTTGGCAGTGCGACGGTCCAAGATTTGTTTGAAGACAGTTCGATCAATCGCCTCGAAGAGAAAACCCTTGACTTGGTGATCCTTGGTTCTGGCATCTTCAAGCAATGCCTGATGCGCATCAGTCAACATCGTCCCTGCTCTTGGCTCGTCAAAGCCATTCTCCACCAAACTCTAAAGACCCTTTCCCCTAAGCAAATTCTCCATCAGTTCACTCTAATGGTCATAATGACCATCAAAGTGAGGAATCTTTGTCACTAGAGTCTTGTTGTCACTCATTCTCTCAGTGTTTGATCACTCGAAGTCTGCTGCTTCTTTTCTACAAGCCCAGTGGGGGCTCTGATACCAGATTGTAAGGTATAGAGAATAACTCAAACAATTTGGTGTGAATGATCTTATTTTATTGAATCAACTCTTAGCTATATATATTGTCACGCCCCGGTTCTTAAGTTATTTTACGGTTAGTTACTTTGGTAATATTTTAGTCTTTTACCGTTTTAAGTAACCGTTTACTATTTAAGACTCTAAAGTTGACTTTTTCTTCCGTATGGAATTTGGGAAAACTTTCTTCATGAAAGTCGTAGAGGATGTTGTTACGAGTTCGTAGACATGCTATGCGTTAAAATCGGAGTTAGCATGTAAAAGTTATCAATTAAAAATGTAAGTTTTATTGGGGTATTATTTTGGGGTGTTAAATTTTGGAGTTGGGTTTTGTTTATTAAGTTAGACTGGGCCATTTTTTGGTCAAACCCCAAAAATCTCTCTTCCTCCCGATCATCTCTCCTCCCACCCGACTTCTCTCTCTCTCCCTCCCGATTCTCCCTCTCCCGCTGCCGGATTTTCACCACCGCCGTACGCTGCCGTCCGGTCGCCCCTGACTGCCGCGCCGGTCCCGTTAGAACCACCATCCACTCCTCTTCCTTCCTGGTCTGGTGGCCGATCCCCTAACGCCGCCGTGAAGGAGCAGCCGAGCCCGAAAGCCACGGCTGCCGTGGTTGCACTTTCGCCGGAACTCCCTCCTCCGGCCGCCATAGCCGGAGCTACTAGGTTCAAAAGGAAGCCCTCCTCCCGTGCAACAACCCCTCCAAAGGACTCCCTCCCTCTTGAGCTAGGTAAGGAGAAATTAAAGAATGAAATTCTATCGCTTATTAGGTGTTTTCGTTCGATTGACATAGTTAGGCTTGGAATTGGTGTTTGTGCTAGTTAGGAAAGTTGTAGAGGAGCTTGAGAGGAAGATGCTGTTAAAATTTGGTAGCTTTTGCAGGTCGCCGGAGTCGGCCGCCGACCGCCGCTGTTTTGGGAAATTTTGTGGTTTTTGATGTAGAATATTAAGTGGATGTTTATGATGTGAGTTTTAGAATTTTTGGAGGAATTTTGGATAGGTTTGGGATTTTTTGAAGTTTGGTATTTTAGCTGTTAATTTACATAGAATCCGGCCGTTAGATTATTGTTGTTTCGGCCGTAGAAGGTGGATTTAAGGCCGTCGGTATTTGTGGTGAAGTTTGGACGATATCAATTTTAAGATTTACAAAGTTGGGCAGGAATGAGAGTAGATAAGGCCACATTTAATTTTACCTATTTTTATTTAAGCGTTGGTATGTAGTTGGGGATTTAATTATGTTCTTGGATCAGGACGTGAGGAAGCTCAAGCAGAAGAGGCTTCAGATCGACTTCAGGTTTAGGCCTAATTTGTGAGTGGACTTTTGATTTTAATAATGTGCATGCAATTGTTATTTGGTTGGACCATTTGACGTCATTTTTATTTGACGATTTTACTCATTGTGGTGAGTTACCGAAAATGAGATTTTCGGTAAATTATAATATATTTTTAAGGAGATTATGTATATAAAAGCTAGCTAGCGATATGAGTCTGTCCACCTTAATGACATAGTATATAAGTGCATTATGGTGTGACGTGAGCGTTGGACGCAAGCGTAGTAGCCTTATATGAGTGTTTAATTCATATAAGGGGTATGGGCACATATTTATACACCCGTCTGTCCACCTTAATGGCATAGTGTATCACCGTATTAAGGCGTGACGTGAGCGTTGGACGCGAGCGTAATAGCCCTATATAGATTATTATTAATTTATATAGGGAGTATGAGCGAGTGTAAATATATACATGTATATATTTTAGCCTGAGAGACTATATTTTGTTATATATAGTTTTGAGCAGTAAAGGCTCGATATTTATAACGATAAGAGAATTATCGTTTAAGACATGCATTCGTTTTCTTGGAAATTATTGGGAAAGCATAAATGTTAATAAATATTTTATTTATTTATTTTTGTCTACTCACTCTAATTATTGCGAATGTTTTTCCCCTGGGCTCTTCGTTTTAAAAATGCCCAGTCTGCAGAGTTCGAGTTAGTACGAGTAGGAGACGACGAGGCATAGTTACCCATTTCTCAGCCACATTTCACTAGTAGGTTACCTGTTTAACCTACTAGAGTATTTTCCTGCTTCTCTAGTGTATAGTAGCTCTGAATACTCTTTGGGATTTATCATTTAATGTTTCTGGTGGTGTGCTTAGACTTTTGTTGTATTTTAGAATATACGAATTTTGTAATTATTTACTCACTTTCGTATAATTGTGGGTTGTTTTGGAGAATGCTCTTTATTATTTAAGAAAGTAATACTTTAGTTTTCTAGGTTAGGGTTGTCCATTTTCAAGGGAGATTTGTTTATCAGTAAATTTTCCTTGGAGGTGGTCCCCGCAGGACTTACCTCGAGTTTCGGGGTGAAATTCGGGGTGGGTCCTGACATATATAGCCTTACATCTAACAGAAATGAGAAAATACAGCCCACTTAGCACAGACTACGCTTTGTGGTTTTGAACAATTCAACAAGCTAAAACAACTTTAACAAACCCTATAGAATAGGTTTTTATTCTAACAATCTCAAATTCAGACGACTTCTTCTAACAGTTACGAGAGAGAAAAAACCAAAGCACTTGATCCTTTGCCACGTACTTTAAGATGCTCCTCTTTGCGAATCGACGCTACACCACCATCCTTTATATTTTAAGCTAAGTTGTACGTCTCGTAGATTACTCAAATACGTTCCGGTTTAGTCATAAAGAATAACAACATCCGTTTTTTTTTTTAGTATCTTGTGGTAAAAAAAAAAAAAAAATCTCTTTCCTTTTCACGCTAGATTTGAGGTCAAAACAAATCAAAATCTCTTTCCCTCAATTGGAGATCCACTACAATTAACCATTGAAACGCCTGACCACTGAAGTAATGCAGTGCTACACGGCTGGATTTCCCAAATCTGCACCCCATTATTACCCCATACCCAAAAATAGATCTCCCACAGACTCAGACAAAACCTCAAAACTACAAAATGGCATCAGCAAAACTAGAAACTTACAGACAGTCTCTCCCAGTCAGAGCATCATCGTGGGTGTCGCAATTGTTGACGCAGTAACCAGTCCTCACTCCCAGTCCTCTCTTCCAGTCGGCTCTCTCTCTCTTACCCAATTGCCTTCCCCTGCTTCCTGTTATCACAACAAACCCTCTCATCTTTTGACACACACTCACAGAGTCACAGACCAACGAAATTCCAAGCCTTCTCTCTCTTTTTTCTCAAACCCCTCATTATGAACCATCCTTTTAGCATCCCCACCGATCCCAAACAGTAAGAGGGTAACACCCTCTTCAGCTTTTCACCTATACATACATGCACATAATTAGATTGGACCACTCCACGACCTGAAACATACAATGTCTCCTTTCTTCCTTCCTCTCCTCCTCCTCCTCCACATAATAACCGGGGCAGCCGCCGTGCAGCTCCGTCCCGGTTATTACTCCGGGACGTGCCCAGAAGCCGAAACCATAGTCAGGGATGTCATGAAGAAGGCCTTTGCTAGAGAGTCCCGGAGCCTTGCGTCTGTCATGCGCTTCCAGTTCCATGATTGCTTTGTTAATGTGAGTATGACAAAGCAAAAGGCTTTAATTTGGTCATGGAGTTATAGGCCTTTTTGTGTTGATGGGTTTAAGTTGTGTGTTGTAGGGTTGTGATGCTTCTATGTTACTTGATGACACACCAACCATGCTTGGGGAAAAGCTTTCTCTTTCAAACATAAACTCCCTGAGATCTTATGAGGTTGTTGATGAAGTCAAGGAAGCCTTGGAGAAGGTCTGTCCTGGTGTTGTTTCCTGTGCTGACATCATCATCATGGCTTCTAGAGATGCTGTTGCTCTGGTATGAATCTCTCTCTATCTCCCTCTTATCTATTTTTATCATTACCAAACCGAAATGGTAAAATCTAGTTTTGTTAATTAACTTAATTTGTTACAAGACCATGTTTGGAAGTCTACCCCATATCAAAGTGGGATTTGCAGTGAGGTATTCTTTCTGTAATTAAAGGATGAAATGAGTAAAGCTGGCAAAAGATGTTTTCTTTCTTCTTTTGTCCTGTCAATTGATGCTAAAGAGTTATGATTTATGAACTCCTGAACCCAAAAGGTGTTTATCTTTTTACTGATGTATCTGCAATCTTGATTTGCAGTACCTTGCTATTAATTTTTTTCCTTTTTTTGAGGAAATGATACTATTTATGTGAATTAAGAGAGTTCTTTTGTCGTTGTGGTTTGTCCTTGTGATAGACTGGAGGACCAGATTGGCAAGTAAAGCTAGGAAGATTGGACAGCTTAACAGCAAGCCAAGAAGCCTCAGACAACGTTATGCCTAGTCCAAGAGCCAATGCAACCTTCCTCATTGACCTCTTTGCCAAATTCAATCTTTCTGTCAAAGACCTGGTTGCGCTTTCAGGGTCACACTCCATCGGCCAAGGGCGGTGCTTCTCCATCATGTTTCGGCTGTACAACCAATCCGGCACTGGCAGGCCGGACCCTGCTTTGGAACCAATGTATAGAGAAAAGCTAAACAAACTATGCCCTTTGAATGTGGACCAAAACGTGACTGGAGACCTTGATGCTACTCCTATAATATTTGATAATCAGTACTTCAAGGACTTGGCTTCCGGGAGAGGGTTTCTTAATTCGGATCAAACACTTTTCACATTTCCGGAGACAAGAGGATTTGTGAAGCAGTTCAGCATTGATCAAGAAGAATTTTTCAAGGCTTTTGTTGAGGGGATGATAAAGATGGGTGACTTGCAGGTCCAGCAACCTGGGGAGACAAGGAAAAATTGCAGGGTGGCTAATCGTCGCGCTGTCGAAACATTCTGGGAGTCTTGAAGGGATCAGACTAAGATTAGAAAGAATACATATTAAGTGTCATTTTCAATAGCATTAATAAGTCTGATATGTAATCAAATTGTGGAAGGTTTTTATATGGAAAGAGAAAGTAGAGTGATGTTTTTTTTGAAGAGAAAGTAAACTTTTATAAGCAAAAGCCCCCAGGGGCATCCCAAGTTTACAATATAGAGTGAAGAGAAAGTAAACTTTTATAAGCAAGACCCTATCACCCCAATGTAGAGTGATGTTGATACTTGATAGTAAACAGAACCCTTTTTAAAAACTAAAGTAGTAAACAGAAGTCTGGATTCAGTTAGATTTCTGTAACAAGACCTAATTAACTGTTAGTTTTTAGGTTCGGGCAGATAAAGATTCAAAACTACATGCTCGAAACTTGATCGTTTCAGTACTTTTGAATCGATAATTTGCTAGCAATATATGTCCATAAGTAATGCTCATAAAGAAAGCTAATGTGAGACATTATGCGTTTGAGTCTATACATATCCATACATGGTAAGATGATAACAGATAACGGAAGTAGGAAAATTTTATTAGTAAGCAACTAAGCATATACTTTAGGATTTGTAATCGAACACTTTCGGCTTAAAGGCTGCAGGAGATGAGAAGCACCCTATTCTTCTAAATAGTAGTGTGCACTACAAGAGAAAGTAAACCAAAAGTATTTCAAGTGAGATATGCAGAAATCCCAACCTTCCTCATCTGAAAAGCTTCTTTACTGTTCTAGATTGGACAAGTCAAATCATTCAAATGGCACAAAATTTTGTGTCTGGTAATTAAGTGAGTGCACATCATTTTCAAATGTACTAGTCGACCAATTTCAAAGATTAAAGATCTAGAATAACAACATTTTTCAGTTGAGGAATGACGGCCATTTTCCCACTAAATTTCGTTATTGACTATCTCAAGTTTCAATTAGACGCTGGAATTAGCACCAAGATAATTAGTCGATTTGATTATTTTCGAAAATACAGAACAAGTAAAGGGTTTCGATAAATCTAATTAAGATTGTAGGAAGCCTTTTTAATGAGGACTTTTAAGTTTCAATCAAAAAAAAAAATGAGAACTTTTAAGTTGAGGACTTCTTTGTTTCACCCGTTCCCGATTGCGTATTCATATCTCAATCGTTCAGTTTATAGGTATATATAAATAGATCATGTCTGTAAATTTTCAGCTAAAATGAAAGTCATTAAGACATTTGTAAGTGTGATTTACAATTTATAAACTTAAACGTTTCATGTTTGACAGATTTTGTTCGTCAACTGATTTAATCTAATTTGAACCTTAATGATCACTAATTTGGCTGAAAATTTACATAAGTGATCTACTCATATCTCTACTACTATAAAACGAGCAGTCTCTAAATCACCAAATTATGTTCTGAAAATATTACCCCTATCAAGTTGATCAGACTATTAAGAACAATGATTACTATAGTAAATAACAAAATAAATAAATTAAAGAGATAATTAGAGAGAGAAAAGTGGGTAGTGACTTTTTATAACATGAGAGAATAATTGCATTATTAAGAAATTGTATGTCCATGCAAATGCACGAGTAGAAGGCTAACAGACATATAAAATGAACGGCTAATATGCAAAAATGTAATTCAAAAATGAGTCTTTTAACTCATTAACTAAAAAGTCCCCGACCGGTCTTTATTTCTTAACTTATTAAAAGGACTCCCTTAAGATTCTACGCCGGAAAATATTTTATTACGTGTGACACCATCAAGTGAAAGAAAATGCGGTTTGTATATTGGGAAACTGCTTCGACTGTACCCATCTATCTATATCTAAGGACAAGGGTTTCCTGCAAACTGGTGACTTGTGGTAGTCGTCTCTTGCATATAATGGAGGGACTATAATCTCAGCCTTGGCTCGTGAATGTGAATGGAGGGGCCTTTGTTTATCTGGTGTTCTGGTCCTGCAACTAGGACACTTGCATTATAAGGATTCGAAATGGACCACACATTTGCTGACAATAAATTGTACTTAGGAACTTGCTAGCTTCGATCGGTATCATCCATATATTTTCAACCATTGAACATTTTCTCTTGTAAGAAAAAGACTAGACATGAGTTTCTTCCCAAAATCAGATTGTTTCACCTTTTACTTTCTCTTCTTCCAGGCAGCTACGATGGTTTATTTTCCTCCGGTGGTGATAGGGCGGAGGCAAGTTACCATGGTTGTCGATGTTAAATTTGGCTACTTATGCTTTAACATAGTTTAGTTAAAGAGATTGATGAATTTTTTTTATTTTTAATTTGGGTGATACGGTTGTTCTCAAGTCTTAATTAATGACATTACATAGTATAAGACGGAAACGTAGCTTGAACCCCATATTACAATGGACATTAAGAGGCTGTCATGAAATAATCGCAATACTCTCCACAAACTGTCTCAAGAGAACGACCTCAGATTGATTTTTTTTTTTTTTTTTTTTTTTTCAAATGGTCGGCTCTTTGGCTCAGCATGCTCAAATGTGTAATGTATTCTTACTTTCCATGAACAAACGAGCCTGAAGTGTAAGGTTACCACACAAGGAGCTACTTCTAGTACATGAATGAGATTTTCTAACGTCTCTTTCAACAAGCAATGGAGAATGAAAAATGCATCCACTGAAATAAAACGAGTCGAAGATGAGATTCAAAGTCATATGTACTCTATTAACTCTAATCAAATACTATCTTTACAAAACGTTACTCCAATCTGAATTTGACCATATGTCTTACAGATGCATTCTCTCTGTACAATGGCATGAGCAATCCACAAGTTTAAAAAGCTGCAAACCAAACTCCAAATTAACCAGCGCCTAAGTGACTAGTCTCTCCAAATCCAATGTCTCCTCTCTTGATAATCTTCCTCCTACACATAACAACCGGTGCCACCGCAGACCTCCGGACCGGTTATTACTCCGGAGTGTGCCCAAAAGCCGAATCCATCGTCCGAGATGTCATGAAAAAGGCTTTGATAAGGGAACCCCGAAGCCTTGCCTCAGTCATGCGACTCCAGTTTCATGATTGCTTTGTTAATGTAAGCAACAACATATATAAGGAAAAATATATTGATTTCTTTCCCTGTATGGAAAGTTGAATTTTTGGTCTATACATCTTCCCTTTACCTCCTGGGTTAACCCGAAGAACTTAGGAGTATAAAATTTCGTAAAGTGTTACAATTATATATTGAACATAACTGTTATTTTCGCCGTAGGGTTGTGATGCTTCACTGTTACTTGATGACACACCAACTATGCTCGGAGAAAAACTCGCCCTTGCAAATTTAAATTCATTGAGATCTTATGAAGTTGTTGATGAAGCCAAGGAAGCTTTGGAGGAGGCATGTGCTGGAGTTGTTTCATGCGCTGATATCATTATCATGGCTTCTAGAGATGCTGTTGCCCTGGTATTACACTAACATCAAAGTAGTACATATCAGTTATAACTAATAAGAACTTGTGTGATAAGCTAGTGTGCATTTTAGATTTTTCATCGCATATATTAGACAGTGATAGATTTTGATCTAGCAAGTTCTGGATGTGGTTTGCTCATATCACATAATGTTTTGTAACTCAGACTGGAGGACCAGATTGGGAAGTGAAGTTGGGAAGCTGGATAGCTTAACAGCAAGCCAAGAAGCTTCAGACAATGTAATGCCAAGTCCAAGATCCAATGCCACCTTTCTCATTGATCTATTCAGCAAATTCAATCTTTCTGCAAAAGACATGGTTGCGCTCTCTGGATCACATTCCATTGGCAAAGCTAGGTGCTTTTCGATCATGTTTCGGCTGTATAACCAATCCGGCACTGGCAAGCCGGACCCTGCCATTGAACCCAAGTTTAGAGAAGAGCTAGACAAGCTCTATCCTTTGAATGTGGACCAAAACGTGACCGGAGACCTTGATGCAACATCAGTGCTATTTGATAATCAGTACTTCAAGGACTTGGTTTCCGGGAGAGGGTTTCTGAATTCGGATCAAACTCTTTTCACATTTCCGCAGACAAGGGAATTTGTTAATCAGTTCAGCATTGATCAAGAAGGATTTTTCAAGGCTTTCGTTGAGGGGATGCTAAAGATGGGTGACTTGCAAGTCCAGCAACCTGGGGAGATAAGGAAAAATTGCAGGGTAGTCAATCCAAAAAATAATTAAAAGGACAAATGCCCTAATGAACAAGTTGGGATGCTTGTAAGATTCAAAATTAGCAATTCAGAACTGGATTATAAATAATCGCTTTTGAAATCAAAGCGTTTCATTAAGTTTTTGCGTTTAGAAGAGTATCGTTTCTTTTGTTCTTTCTTTATTTCCTTTGCTTAAATGAACAATCCGGCAAGTTCAGAAGCATGGTTGTCGGGCAATCTCCAAGTATACATTACAAATCCATGCCTAGGTGACCCATGAATGTTAAACAAGAGACTCAAGATGGTTGGAATCAAAATTGCAAAGCTAAAATATAGACTAGCCAAATGTGTTTTGTTTGGAGTCTGACACGGGATCACAAAAGAAGATGGTCTGAACTTAACCCAAATAAGAACACATAAAGGGCGAGAGGAAAAAAAAAAAAAAAGGAAGCTACATCCAAAAATCCAAATAGAAATGTGTGATAAAATAATAATCCGACTGATTTCTGCATTGAACTAACAAGTCGTTCCGTTCCGTTCAGTACTCAATCCAAAATCTCATAAGCAGCAATATGAAAAAGTTGTAGGTGAAGCCAAGGTGAAGCTACAACACATCTCAACAACACATAATAATTCAAACATTTATATCTGATCCAGATCCACGAAACTCATTAAACACAAACAAAATCTGAAATGTCGGCCGGGAACATGTTCGGCATTCCCAAAATAAACTCTGAAAGCTTAAATAAACAATCAGAAATACCTCATCCTAACTATGATGTTGCTCAGAGCCAAGATATCAACATTTTCCCACAAGGCAACTAAGCAGCAGATGGCTTGGTGGCAGATGAGAGTCTTGATCTCTTCTTGGCTAAGCTCTCACTGCGGCGCTCACGCTGCTCCTTCAACCTGGAAGCCAGTAGCTTCTGATACTCTGCAGCCTCTGACTTGGCCTTCACAACTCTCTTCTTCTTCTCTGCAATCCTTGCTCGCTTCCTCTGTAAAGTCAAAGGAGTAACCAGCCTCTGAATTTTGGGAGCTTTGCTGCAGTTCTTGCCTGCCAAACAGAATATTTACATTAAATAGTGCCTATGAACCAACAAATAAAGATCAATGTCTTCTCAATTTTGCCTCTAGCAATCACATATATCAAGTGAGCTAACAAATAAAAACCCACCATTTTTGGATGTGAATTTCCTGCGGTATGTGTTGACGTACTTCCTCACATCATCATCTTTGGTGAGGTTAAATAGCTTGCGGATCTTGGATGCCCTCTTTGGACCTCTCATTCTTGGCTTTTCAATATCAGTCAGTCCAGGAAGGTCATTGTCACCTTTCTTAACTATGACCAAGTTCAGCACTGAGAGGTCTGGACTAACTATGCATCCACGAACGGACTTCCTTCTTCGCTCACCATTCCTCCTTCCATGTCCTCGGAAGCATGGAGTTCCTAAAAGAAATTTCAGACTAACAAAATCAAAAACTATTAAAACTAGAACATATGATAATAAAGATCTAGTTTCACCAAATGAAATGACTTGTTTATCTCTGCCTCTCCCTCCCCCACAGAAACTAATCACATTATAACATACCCCTGTGAAGCAAAAGGCGAACACGCCCTGGAGTCAACACTCCTTGCTTCATAGGAAAGCCTTGCTTGTCACAGCCTCCCATGATTTTGAAGACATATCCCCTGAACTCCTGTTAAAAGTTAAAAGGAAAATAAAAGAGCATCAATATAAAACGACTAAATCTCAAAATCTAGCACAAGTATAGAACCATAAGAAATGTTAAAATACACACCTCGCCAAGTGCATCACCATTGACTTCTTGACTGATCCTCTTGTCCCAGAATGCTCGCCTGCAGGTTAAATTATTTAGTAGGGGATTAGTGCTCATGATATCAGCAAAGAACAAAGTTCAAAAAAAAAGGGTTTTTTAGCTATGATCAGCAAAAGAAATATTAAGCTAACAAATTGACAATCAGTTCCACACACAATCTAAACGTAGATTAGTTAAGGAGTTCACTAACAATTTGCAAATTACGTAAAATAGATATGAAATCATCAACGTACACAAAATTTACTCATGTCATCAGTCAAATACTAACCACAGATGAGATGCTCCCACCAACATCACAAGAAAACAGCACCATATATAATCAGACACAAATCGCATAACAGATACTGAGCCAACAAGCTGGCTCGTACAATTTAGGTCAAATACATCAAAATTTTCACAACATTTCTCTCCTCAATATCTCGGTTAACAGTATCACCAAAAAAAGTAGCGGCTTTTCTATCCTCACTATTACAAACCAGACGAGTAATAGTGAAATAAGAATTAAATCATAATACTGAAACAAATAAGACTTAAATCATGTAGAATATTCAAAGCAAAAGCCTTTTCAATCACCTCCATACAAATTCATCGAAACAAAACCTAATAATGCTAAAATCTATTCAGAAATTAAAGAAAAAAAACACACAGGAAATCACAAAATTGAGAAGGAGAGGTCAGAGTGGTCTTACAGCTTGGTGTCATCGTCGATCTCGAGCTTCTTCTGGCACCCAGTGGTGGGATTCGCGATGTTGAACTGAAACCCAACAAGACACACAAAAATCCGATCAGTAAAACGCACCGTATTAGGGTTAGGGTTTCGGATTCAAAGAGAGAGATTCGAACCTTCATGATTGCTCCGCCGCCGCGGCCGAGATGGGAGAAATGCTCCGGTTGCTATGAGGCTCTTGGCAGCTGGGATTAGGGTTTTTGTAGCTGAGAGTGTGAGGGGGTTTATATATGAGGTGCTTTTAGGGTTGCTGGTGTGTATTTGAGGTGGACCGTTTGTTTGTGTTTATGGGTCTTGGACCGTCCTCGTATACAGTGTTTGATTGATGGTTCAGATGTGTTGGCTTTTCATTTACCCGTTTTGGGCTTGCACGGGGTCGTAACCTCTAACTTCGCTTCCGTTTGTGGTCTTTGTATGGGCTTCTGTCCGGATTGTATGCGAGTATATTGGTTGGATAACATGTATATTGAAATTTGAAATATAAAGAGAAAATAACATAGTAGCACATGATTACATTTAAAAATATAAAAAATCTAATTTCTGATGAAGTATAAAGTGTAGAGACAAAAAGATCTAGTAAGAGAATAGAGAATCATCATCTTATTCATTGATAGGAGTCATTTATATAGGGAATTACAATGTATCAATATGGTAATGATAAGAAATGCATAATCTTATTCTAACTACATATTCTGATGGCATAAGGTCAAGGCACACATATGGAATATCCTAGAACACTCCTCCTTGTGTCGCGCGCCAGTATGTCGGTGGTGCTGATATGTCGCCTCGTTAAAAACCTCGTCAAGAAACAAAAACCCTGTGGGAGAAAAACTAAACCTTGATCGTAGGAAAAAAAGAGTACAACGCACCCTTCACATTTGATAGTGACATGTATGTGCTAGACTCCCCCTGAAGTTCGCACCTCCCCCTGATCTTTAGATCAATCATAAGGCTCTTCCTGATTCTTATTAATCACGAAAATTTCAATAACTTAACATGTCAATGCTCTTTAACATGTCTTCAAATGTGGCATTGGGCAATGATTAACTACATCATGCCGTATTGTCCTCAAACATGATCTTTTACACTTAGATCTTGAGGAGAATGCCGCTTGTGAACTCAAAACATAAGTTCGTGTAGGAAATCAGATTTCCGCGCAGCATGACCTTCAGTTACTAGAACAGCCGTAACTTCCTCTAAGAAATACATATGAACAAACAGTAAAAGGTTTTGGAAACTAGACTCATTTAGCTTTCCAACCGTATATTACACATATTCTGGTTCATCAGGAGATGTTTACAAAGTCCCGTCAAAGTTGACTGTTTTGGCAAAATCAGATTCTCGAACAGATTCGTCCTACTTTATGAAAACGGCCATAACTCACTGAATATGATAGGTATGATCAAATGGTTGATGTCTCTGGAAAGTAGACACATAGACCTTTACAATGGTACCAATTTCACCATTTTTCATTGAGTGAGATTTCCTGTAGGTTACGTGGAATTTGACCTACGAAACTTAACAGATTCTGATTTCGTTTTTGATGTGTCTTTCTTATGTAAGGATAGAATAAGCATCAACCTTTCATACCATTAAATATTGAAAAATGAGTTATTGTCATTACATTGGCGTTGCGTGGGCGCATAACTACACTTAGCTTTACAACTTTTCACAGCTTTTGATGTCAAGTATTTCGTATTATGTTGAGTACATTGATGCGTCTTATTGTACTTAGATGGGAATTTCATCTCTTAACACATATTTGTCATCTTTCTTAGACAAAATAACCTTTGACTAATCATAGGAGTATATGTAGGCCTCACTAGTTATAGAGCACCTAAGCCAATTGATGGAAAATCATCATCAATACAATCATCGAGTGTCTTATTGAGACCGTGTCTTCCCAAGATCATCTTCTTTGGATGTTGATACATATTGGCATATCTTGATCTATCAAGAGTCCATGTAAATCGGGAATGAACACGCAAAGGCATAATTCACCATATCCTTTCCAAATCAAGTAGAGTCCATGTGCGTTTCAATACCTTTAGAAAACGCGTGCTCCTGTAGTCTGGAGTCACTTGATTCGGATGAATGAAGTTCGTTTAAGACCTTCATGTATATCTTTGATCCCATAGAGATGTTATTATGACCACATTCATATGCTGCATGTTTAGTTATTCGGAAACTACCAAACTGACAAAGTAGTGGAGTTCAATGACATCCATTACGAGCGCATATCTTATCGTAGTCGATCTCAGTGCGTGTTAGTGAGAGACCTTGCGCCATAAGGTGAGTCTAAGCTCTTGTTCTCACTACGTTATCTAACAAAGACATAGTTGATAGGGTATAGCTTGCGGTGTCGGCATCACCTGCCCAAGGACCTATCTCTTTGTTAATGTTAGATCGCATCTTTCCATTAGGCCAATCAACTAAGTTGATATCCATCAACGAAGGGTGGTTCGATAGTAGACTCATTATCTCACGTCCTCATGTACACTAGTGTAATACTTGTAGAGATCTCTATATGGATTGAATTTGACATTGAGGCGTCCCCCAACGATAATCACAATTCAGAGTTCATGAGACGAATTTGAGTATCACTGATCAATGGATCAGGTCGTGCCAAGCTCGCTTTCTTCTTAGTGCGAGAAAGTATCGAACCTAAGGGCATCCCTCCTTTTGGGGAGCCACACGGCTTTGTGACACCAATTTTGCCACTATATGGCGTCACCATATCACCATCCATGGTGATGGCGTCAAGACCAACTCCTTTTGGTCGCGTCATGTCCTCTTGATAGGACATCAATCCTTGCAGCATGTGATCTCGTCACTTGAACACTTTAAGCATTTGGGATCAAGATGAGACTTAGTGGGGACAAACCACGACAATTCACATCGTTCCACTTGAACACTTGTGTTCTTATCTCCCCCTAATGGCGGGAATACTGTCTCATCAAAGTGACAATCCGCAATATAGTGGTGAAAGAGATCGCCTGCCAAGGTTTGTTTCTACACAGGCAGACTATAGTTGGAGGTTCATATCCAACCTAAACTTATTCATCTCAAATGACCCATCATTATGCGCAGTGGCATTACAATTTGGCACTTACAAATAACATCTAGCCAAGCTCAAAGATTGGAGATCCGTTTCAATCCTGTTTGAGCTCAAGGATTGCAATTTCGTGTCAATCCTCGTACACAGTCACGAGCTGTAGTACAAAAATATTCAATGATGGTGGGTCGTAGATGAATAGTAAAGCTGCATGCAAATATTGCATAGCCCCAAGACGCAATAGAAAGATTGGTGCGCATCAATAATGTTCGAGCGACAAGCTAAAGTTGCTTGGTCGTAGCATCGGTGAGACCCTATTGCGTGTGAACATGGGGTACAGGACAGTTCAACTTATATCCCGATAAACTTCTTTAAAGAATGGGTAGTGAGCCCGTAGAAGTATAAGCAGCATAAGCAGTAGATAATAGTGTAACACGTGACCGGTGTGTGAACACTTCAACCAACACCATAAAGCATAAAAAGGTGTCTGTAAGTTGGTATCTACATAGTTTGATGTAAGAATAGAATGTTTACTTTTGTGTCATTTAGCGTAGGAGGGTCTCACTCCTAATTTAGCTAAAGAAATAGGCTTTCAAAACGAGCAATGAACATTGCAGGGGGCCAATGAGACATCGAGGGAAGGCCGGTGCACCTCAATTGCTTGAGGAATTAACCAGGCGGCCTCCGGGAAGTTAGAGTCGTGTTCGGGTGACGACAATGTCCCCAGGGTGCCGCCATTTACAACCATGGCGTCACCATCATGCTTCATGGAGAAGCTAGATCCCAAACGTCTTCGTTTTTAGCGGAAGAATGGATGTCCATGAGAATTTCTCAAAATTTGGACCATTATATCTCTTCCAGGATGACCTAAATTGGTCAAAACCAAAGCCTATATGAGTCGGTGTCCCACATATCATGTTTGGCGACAACATATGATTCGATATTCGAATCATAGTGACATACAGTCCACTAGATTGACTCATAAACTTCTTTAAGATGCATTTTAGTCCGTATTCATGAGAAGGTATACACAAAAGAACTCTTGTTCATTCTCACAATGTGTTTTCAAATGAAAACTATTAGCAGGAATGTCTTTAAAGATCAACATGGTCCGGTTGCCTCTCAATGCATAGAGGGCATCTGTGACTTTGATCATGGTGTCATGAGGCATCAGGATTCAAGCTAAACCGCGTCCCTGAATGACCGGTATGATTCAATTATTATAGTCACATAAAATTTACAAAGACACAAAATCCAGAGATAGTTCTCGGTTCCTTAAAATGTTGTGGCTAGTTCTATATTTGCGAAGCACTCAATGTCTCTATGAGACATATCTACAAAAAGGAGTAGATAGGAGAGTAAATAGTTCCACTTGAACCATTTAGAAGGATCGAAAGAAGTCACAAAAAGTTCCAATCCCAAGAGTGCATAAAAATTTTCGCGCAGAATGACCTTTCCGCACTAAAATAGCCATAACTTCTTCATTAAAATAGATATGGACAAACCACGAAAAGTTCTAAAAACTAGACTTGTAGGGCTTTTTAATTATATAAAGCTCACTGTCTGATTCTTCTGGAGCTGTTCAACAAGCTCAAACGAAGTTGACTGTCTAGAAGGGACAAATTGCTGTTTTTCGTAGATTTGGCATTGGCAAAGCTTTGAACGTTACGGATGGCAGGTGGGAATAAGCCGAAGCCAAAATGACGTGTATATGATCAAAATCAAGTCCTTTTGGTCTTTTCAAGGTCGTAAACTCTATGACTAGTTACCAAAAACTAACTCAGAGGACCTAGAGGATTCGATCATGATGATAATTGTCCGGTTTTGATAAGTCTTCAATGTTTTTTACAAGACGGAAATTGGTTTCATAGCATATGGGGATCTAAAATCAAATGTTTTCGGTAACTCCAAGTCAGTATGACCAGGCATGTCCGTGGAGGGTCGGTAATGCGAAGCACATTTGAAACCACTATCTCCTTAATTTCAGACAATTCTAAAACATCACACTGAGATTGGATGAGCCTAGTTGAACAATTGATGATAGAAAATCCGCTATAGGGTAGAAGACTTAACCAGAAACACGTTAGCGATCCTCCTTGAGGATGCAAGGCCGTGCGTCATCTACACTTGGAAGAGACCAAAACAGCCGACACAATCTAACCATGTAAATTGTAAATATGTCATGCTTCTAAAGACGATGTAAAAATGTACATCTTTTTGTAAATCAATATGAACCATAAGAGGAGAATAGTTTCATAACTTCGAAAAATTTCTCAAGGCATTCATTATTGCTAATGTGAGTATATATCGAGGTCTCGAATAAACAAAAGACATCGATACGACGTATTATTACATATACCTTGGAAAGAAAATCAATGTCTAGCCAATGACGTTAAAGTCATGGGTAGCTAGAGCAGGATCCGAATCTTTGAAATCTGCGACCATGAGGATGATGTTCTTGTCCTCATATTGATTTTCCGTACATTTTTGTATGCATTCACGATTTGAGAATGAACTTACAATTTTGAACCAGTGATCTGGAGATCCACAGCAGTTGCATTGTCATAAGCTGGCAAGCGGTGATATCGGACGGCAGCCGGGAAAACAGGCGGCAGCGGCGATCAGACATAGGAGCTGAAAAACGCTTTTTTAGGGTTTCGGAAAACAAATGGTGGGCTATTGGCTCTCGGGTTAGAACAGAGTGCATGATAACGTGATGAAGTATAAAGTGTAGAGACAAAGAGATCTATTAAGAGAATAGAGAATCATCATCTTATTCATTGAGACGAGCCATTTATATAGGGAATTATAATGTACCAATATGGTAATGATAAGAAATACATAGTCTTATTCTAATTACATATCCTGATGGCATAAGGTCAATGCACACATATGGTATATCCTAGAACAATTTCAATAATTTTTAAATAAATTAGGACACAAGCGTGAGGCCCAAAACCAATCATACCAGGCCTAATCCAATTTTTCCTATCAAATGACCAAAATAGCCCTACCTAGCAATAAAATTTTAAAATGTAACACAAAATCTCTCTCTCTCTCTCTCTCTCTCTCTCTCTCTCTCTCTCTCTCTCTCTCTCTCTCTCTCTCTCTCTCTCTCTCTCTCTCTCTCTCTCTCTCTCTCTCTCTCTCTCTCTCTCTCTCTCTCTACGTAGATTGGATTCTTGTTCGAATAGTTTTGGTAGTACAAGTGCGGCTATCGTGGTTCGTTGCTCCGTCATGCTCATCGGCGACTAGGAAGAAGGCTGAGATCGGGCTCGGAGTTATCAAAAGAGTGGACTGCGATGTTGTAGATCACGGTGCCGACATTGGAGTTTGACGACAAAAGATGACGGTAGTTCGACGACGGTGTCGGCTTAAAGATCTCGTTGGTGGAGTCCTTGTAATTGGTACACCTCTCTCCATCTCTCACTCCTCTCTCTCTCTCTCTCCCTCTTTCTCTTTCTCTCTGTCTGTTAATACAAAATTTGATAGCTTGACGTTTGTGTCAAAGGCTTATTGCTACTGTGTTGGTGGGGATATGTATAGAAGTGTTTAAGAGGAAAAGGCTTGAGGCTACTTGTAATTAGTATAAAAAAGCTTGATTGAATTGGTGTATGAAGGTGGTTTGATGCTACTATGTTAAAAATCAAAAGGCTTGATGATGCAACTTACACGAACAGTAGCAGTAGCATCACTGTTGTAATGATTTTAACAGTAGCAGCAAAACAATGATTTTAACAGTAGCAGTAGCATCACTGCTTAATGATTTTAATAGTAGCAGCAAAACAAAGATTTTAACAGTAGCAGCATTGCAACAATGATTTAAACAATAACAGTTGCGGCTAGCTTTGTAGTTGGCATTAGCAACTTCTAAATCAACAATAGCAGCTTTATTTGGTTCCGGAGAATTTCCAGAAAAAAAAAATTGCAATAGCACCGGCAATAACACTTTTCTCGTCAGTAGCACATTCTTACTCGGCAGTAGCACATTTCTCATCGATAGTAGCAGTAAAATATGTAATGAAGGATATTCTGGTAAAATACATTGTGACATATGGCATGTGGACATCAATTTGTCCTGATTTGTTAGTTTTGTCCTTAAATGTGTAAAGGACGTATTTGTAAACTGAAATTTGGTTAGTAACTAATATGTAGTTTGCTAAAATATCAATTAGATGGGAGTGAAATTTACACACCCCAAATTACAATCCACACACCTCTATCCCACTTTTTATAAGAAAATGTTAAAACTATCCATGTTTTAATCTCTTCAAGTTATCTAGAATATGGACATTTTAGACATTTCTTTATAAAAAAAATGGGCATCAGGGGTATGTGGATTGTAAGTTAGGATGTATAAATTTTAATCTCCTATCAATTAAAGTTTATAACATTCATTTAATCGTTTATTTAAAAATCCTCACTTATAGATTCTTTATTAGAAGTTCTCCCTATTAAATATATTTCATTGTATTCTTTATTAGAAGTTCTCACAATTCTTTATTTCCAACTATACTCATATTTATCAATGAAGTGTTACCTCATTGTGCCAGATAAGGCACTTGGAGTGCATATACAGCAGGATGGACAAATGATAGCGCGGGCGGGTTCCCCATCACGGGGGAGAGGGCAGGGCAACTTATTTCTCTCGTGAGAAGGGGGTGGGAAATTTAAGCATTAGCAAGGAGGGATCCCTATTTGCCCATTTAAATACAAAACATAAAACATGGTGGCAACAAAGTTAATCATATTTTGGGGTTTTTCGTTTAAAAAAAAAAAAACAGAGTCTTGAAACCCGGCCTAATTTGGTTAGATATTGCAAAGGGAAAAGGATACGGTTGGTACCTCACATTTGGTTCATTACTAACTTTGATATCTCAAGTTTCGGAGATATCAAATTTGTATCTCAAATTTATACCTCGACCTAACATAAGCATCTAAAACTCATTTTGCCGTTAACTTGACTAACGGATGTTAAACTTTGAGGGATATTTTCGTCCCTTACAATTGATATTATATTTTGAAAACATAAAATTGTTGGGCGAGATCTAAACCATCCAATCATATATGACGGCTTTTTGTGACCATTGGATTAGATATGAATAAATCTCATCACCCAAACGCCGACTCCGTTCTTCATCCTGACGGTTTTTCCCTTGTCCGGCGACCTCCAGGCACAGAGGCGGTTCGACTCGTCTCCTTAATCACAATGTCAGGTATTCATATTCTCTATTGTATAACGTACTGGTTTCTATACAAACTCATCTCCTCGTTTCAAAACATATACTATTTTCATTACTCCTTTGTTTTTGCTTAGCTACTTATATATACTTAGACCTGTTCAATTCGTCGGCAATTTGTTTTATGACTCTGAAAATGGCTTTAATGATCAGCCCAATTTTCTCCCTATCTAATCCATCAAATTTCTTTGAGAGGGGGAGATGATTTTCAAGTTGGTGTTTCGAATGTTATGTATAGAACAAAGAAAGATGTCACATATTTACACATGGGGAAACCATGTGACCACTAAAATGTCATGAATTCTGTTTCATGAGTTACAACCTTTCACATGCCAACCCTTAACATCATTTGATATGTTACAACATTTCATATGCTAACCTTTAACATTTTTTGGTTACAAAATTCAACCACCATTGAACTTATTGTTGTAAAATCCAAAGGGTAATGTTGTTGTTACGAATTCTAGAATTCTAATGATCAGTGAAAGGTAAAAAGTCCAAAAATGTTTCAAGTAGTCATCTTTGGGTGACTATTTCTTATTCACCATATAACCCATTTAAAATTTTCCATTTAAATTAATTGAATAAAATGGTGAAAACACCATTTTTCTAACACCTGAAACCCTAAACAACGTTCGACCATGTCTGAGAGTGAGAGGAGGATTAATCACTTGTGTCCCGAATTTCGAAACATCTTTGCTCTTAAGTCTATCCGATCTCAGACAAGGGTTTGAGGAGGCTAGGATGAGGATTGTGACTAATATTTAAACCCTTGTCTTATATCAGACAGACTTAAGATCCATAACAAAGGCGTTGCCAACTGTGACTAGTTTTCAAACCCTTGTCTCAGATCAGAGAATCTTTTGGAGTCAACAAATTCAGAATTTATGGTGAGATTTTTGTGGGTTCAAACTCACAAATCATTGGCTCTCTTCCATAGCTTGATCCATATATATATGGGCGGAACCATAAATTTAAGGTTTGCGGGGTCTAAGTAAAATTGCTTAAGACCATTTTTCCCCATAACAAGAACAAACATAAATTTTTGGGAAGTAAAATTTGCACTCCTCATTTTACAATCTACACTCCCCAAATTTCAATAAGAGGAAAGAATGACTATGGATTGTAGATAAGGGAGTGTCAATTTCAATCCCCAAATTTTTTCTCCCAAAACAAGAACAAACATAATATTTTACTGTATGAAAAAGAAACAAGCATCTCATGAAAATACCATGAAATAGAAGATAAAATGCAATGAATCTCATCAAAGAATAATAAATAGAAAATCAATTAGACAAATTTGATATTGTGATTAGATAACACAAAATTGAATTTATCAAATGTTCTTTATTTTTTGGCAATGAAAAACTTCATTGATAGAGGGCATAAACCCCCAATTTCTTAATTTCGATTTTTATAGACCCAACAAATACTAGCTAGAGCCCAAATTCATAGTTAAGTAAAAAAGGTTAGCTATCATCTAATTCTGACAACAAATAATAAAAAAAGATAGATAGACTTTACATAATTGATAGAAAGGAATAATACAAAGCTACTCCTCTCCTCCCCTCGCATCCATTCCGGGGGACACAAACCAAACATGGTGGTGGCATCACTTTCCACCTGTTAAGATCCACCCTTGAATCGACAAGCGACGCCCTTATTCTCTTCTCGGGGGCACCACTCCCAGGTAACACTTTCAAAGTTGGTGCTATTCTTTCTAATGGCTTTCAAAATGGTTAATATCTTTCAATTGAAATATGACCGGACCGCCGCAAACCGAATTCGAATTAATCTAGCTCCTTGACATCCTCTTTACATGACAGATAACGGAGACCACGAAGGTGGTGGTTGTGCGATTTTCCCGATCAAGCATCAGAGACAAAGACCGAGAGAGAGCACATGCATGTCAATATGTTGTCGGATTCTACAAAAAACTGTTGAGAGTAAGAACTTCATATCCTCTTTTCCTTGGCTTTCGTTGTTGATCGCTCTACCCCTCTCTTCCTTTTCCGATATCTCTAAAAACCATGATGATAGAAGATGAGTGTGAATCAAACCTATATTGGAATTGAAATGGTGCGATTTGGTCTATGGCTTCCGATTTCTCTAAAAACCATGATGATAGAAGATGGAGTGTGAATCAAACCCTTACTGGAATTGAAAGGGTGTGATTTGGTCTATGGCTTTTGGTCTGACCGATCGACTACGAAAGCCAAGGAAAAGAGGCCATGAAGTTTTTACTGTCCGGAGTTTTTATGTAGAATCTGGCAACATATTGACATGCATGTGCTCTCTCCCTGTCTTTGTCTCTGATTCTCGATTGGGAAGATCACACAACCACCACCGTCGTGGTCTCTGTTATCATCAGGTAAAGAGGATGGCAAGGAGCTAGATTAATTCGAATTCGGTTTGCGTGTCATTTTCCTTTTCAAATTTGGGATATTTCTAGCATTTTTGAACTGGGATATGACATCCGCCCCTAGCACGGTTCCGCTATCGTCCGCTATTCCGAAACGCTAAACAATGTATTGGTTGGTTTCACTGATGTATGATACTTATCTGATCCACATAAGGGACGTTCTCAAAATGGTTATGTGTTTACCATTGGGAATACAACGATATCTTGGAGATTTACTAAGCAAACACTTGTGGTGACATCCTCAAATCATGCAGAGATTATTGCTCTACATGAAGTTGTTTATGAATGTGTTTGGTTAAGATCAATCATTGCACACATTAGAGGAACTAGTGGATTAAGTTCTACAACCGATAAACCTACATGCAGCTTGCATTGAGCATATGAAGCTTGGTTTATCAAGGGTGACAAATCGAAGCATATTTCACCTAAGTCTTTCTACAATCAACAACAACATTCCTCAATATCCAAGTGAACCAAGTGAATTCTGAAGAAAATATGGCAGATTTTTTTACTAAATCTTTGCCTAAATCTACTTTCGAGAAACATGTGAAGAGTTTTGGAATGCGGCGATCATCAAGTCTCTCCGATTAAGTTATTTATAAATTCTCGATGAAGTATTTTTGGTGCGTTGTGCTCTTTTTGTCCTTTGACCAAAGTTTAGTTTTTCCCATAGAGTTTTTGTTAATTGGCAAGGTTTTGACGAGGCAACATCGTATGCACCATTCGGCATGTAAACGCATGGCATAAGGGAGAGTGTTCTATAATATTCACATTTGTGTGTCTTGGTCTAATGCTAGTCAAAGAATATATCCTTATTCTGTGTGTAGAGATAGGTTACCAAGTTAGTATAAGATTGTGTTTTCCTTATACACACCTGAAATGTGTTTTGTAATTCCCTGCAAATAAGGCTCATATCATGAATAAGATACAATAGTTCTATATATTATTCTCTTTGCTATCTTCATTTCTAAAATTTATGCTTAATCATTTAGCATATAGTCAACATTTGCTTATAGCACAAGCATATCAAAAAAATATTAAATTATACAAATCGAAAAATAGAATGAAATGCTTACCACTGTAGCTTTAGACTCCTAAAGCCTAAGGAAAAAGTATGGACCTTTATAATAGTATAAAAGAGAAAGAAAAAAAACTCTTAACTCAAATAGTGTCTTGTCCAAAATTCCAAAATAAAATGCTTCATCGTCCTTGAATCCTTCTTGTAAAAACTTGAAAGAAACTCAGAAAATTTAAGGGAACAAGGATTGCATCAATTTGTCTTCTAAATTCAATTCAACAGTTCTAGTTCCTAAACTTGATTCTCAACATCTTCAATCACAACCTGATAGACAGAACATAATCAATTGCTTATCAAAATTCATGGTTATGAACCCACAAATCAATATAAGGCAATTACTTAGTTACTCTAGTCGTAAGATCAAATATATGACATGGTAGCCGTCCAAGTATGCGTGTGACAGTCTCTACACCCAAATAAGCATGCACTTAGGCCTCGTTTGGTTTGCGGAAAGTAACCATCAGGAAATGAAAATTGTTCATTTCTTGTGTTTGGGAACGTTGAAGGAAAGGAATTACCATAAATGTTTGAGTTAGAATATTATGAAAAAGATGAAGATTTAGAATGTCCAAGATACCATAACTAACTTGTAGTACAAATGAATAGATAATATTACTCCTTATGAAAGAAAAAAAACTAAGTGTACCTCAACATTTATACCAATCCATACATTTCTACAGCACATCTCATAAATACTACACTTACATAAGGCAAAACAAACAAATAATCACACGTAGTACAATACCCTAGACCAGTAAAGTTGCTTTCTAGAGTCTTTGTTCAATCGACCCAGTTAACGAGCCCAAAGATAGCCTAAGCCGACCCACACACTCCACATCTCACAAAACCTAAAACCCATGATTTCTTCCTCATTTCTCCATCACCACATCACCTATTCGTCTCACCCAAAACCATATTCTTCTGATCATGGATGCCTCTTCCACATATCACCTCACTGTCAAACTTGGTGATTTATCTCTGAATGAGAGAAACCCGTCTCCGCCGTCAATAGCTGAGATTCAGGCTTCTATCGTCAATGAGCAGGCTAGAGTTATGCATGACCACAACTTTGTTTTGAACCCGAAGGAGTTACTTTTTTCATCGTTGAAGGGTGAATTTCTTTGGTTCTATGTAGAGGAGATTGCATCTTTGAAGGAAAAGATGCGCTCTGTGGAGGAGCATCTCGCTGCTGTGAAGAAGGAGATTACTGAGGTTGAGAAGAAGATTACTGATGTTGAGGTGGACGTGATGTGGTCGGAGGAGCTGTGTTTGTGGATTCTTGACTATTAGTTGTTGATTAGGTAGTCTCAGAGCTCCATTCTGGTGGATCTGGGCGTCGTTCATGATTTGGTATTCAACATTTATGAACAATGGCGGAACTAGAATTTTGAAATGGGGTAGGTTGAATTTTTTTATTAGAGTTATCTAATTTTTTTTTTTTAAGTTCTATATATCATATCTTAGTTTAAAAACATACCAAACAATCAAGTAGTAAATTGATTAAACAGAAATTAACATAATATCATTTGACAGAATCAAAGTTAAGAAAACAAACACTGCTTTAGCAACTGATTAAACAAATCTTTAATCTTCAAACCTTAATCGGAAAAGAAATATACAGTCATTCAGTGTGTCTTAAAAAAAGACACAATTGAATAACTATGAAATCAAATTGATTAATTCATTGAGGAATTAAGAAATTGGGAACTAAAATCAAAAATAAAAATATATATGACCAATCATATACACAAACATCCAAATACTATCTTATTTGGCCTAATTTTATTTTAAGCATAATGAAAAAATAGTTCAAAAAAACAAACAACTCATCTCTGTTTAAAAAACTAAGTTTAATAACTTATAGGCTAAGTATGAAAATTTGGGGTGAGCTAGTTTTTAAAATTGAACTTATTAAACTAAAATTTAGCTACAAAGTAATGCTTTCGGGAAAATTCTACAATGTGTTAATGCATGTGAATGATGTGATGCATCAACTTTGTAAATTGAGTTCTTAAACTAGTAATATTAGTCTTAAAAGTTGTAATATAAGTCCTTAAAGTTGTAAAATTTTCTAGTTACAACATTAGTCATCATGTGTGTTTAAAGTGGTAAAATGTGTGCTTAAAGTGGTAAAATATGTGCTTAAAGTGGTAATTGAGTCCTCAAAGTGATTAAAAAAAAGTTGTTACAACTTTTATGACTTATATTACAACTTTAAGGACTTAATTACCACTTTAAGGATAAATGATGACTCATGTTGTAACTAATTTTTTTTTACCACTTTAAGGACTCATATTACAACTTTGAGGACTAATATTACTACTTTAAGGACTTATTTTACAACTTGAGGAAAAAATTGATGCATCACATGCATTAACACACCCTAGCCTTACCCATGTTTTCGTTTAACTTGAGGTGGGTTGTAGCCCACCGTAGCTCGTGTGTAGGTACACCATTGTTTATAAACAACGTCTGACCTCGCCGCCTTCCCCAAGAAGATTGTTGCCTGGCCTCCGCCCAGGTACTCCTACATATCAGCAAGTCGTTGAAGATGTCTTGGAACTGTTTTGGGATAATGCTTTCTCAGGTTACCGAAATTGAGGATGAGCTCACCACTGAATGTTTTGTCTTATGTTTAGATTATGTTCTCTAATTTTGATCTATGAAAATGGTCACTGAAAGTTGTGTTATTTACTTCCATTTCTTGCCTTAAATTCATGCAATGGTTGATTGTATACCATCTTCGATTTGATTTATTTTTTGATTATTGGATTTTTATGATAATAATTAGTTGGAACTAGGATTGGCTGTAAATTGTCTAAGATTCACATGGCACCTGACTGTGTCCAACCAAGAGAGTAATGGTGCTTTGGTTGGAAAAAAAAAAAAAAAAAAAAAAAAAAAAAGTGTCCCATTTTATATCTCTATCTGATGCACAACTTCAAGATTCAGGCATTGCCGCATTGGCATGGGCTGTGAATTGTCGGTAATGCTGTTTTTGCTTTCTGCTTTTGTGGGTAATAGGAGAGTGATTTGTTGAAGTAAATGTCATAATATATACCACCATGATTATAGTGGGTGTGTGAGAGTGTGGGTTAGCTGATTGTCACTTGTGTTGCTCATATTGTGTTTGTTAAACTGCCTGAGGGTTACAACCACAGATATCTACGGCCATGGGAGACCAAGTTTCTAAGTGTGAACCTCCTTCACCAATTTTTAAGCAAAGGATTTTTCAAGAGCAGAAGTTGGAATTGCTGGTCTAACATTGGCCACCAGGTAGAAGAAAATCAGCCCTTGTATCTTGTCTCGTTCCATATAAACTAGATGATATGGTGCCTTTAGTCTTTCTTTTGTTATTAAAGAAGTTCCATTCCTTCTGTAAGCTGCTTATCTGAAAAAGAATTGAGATGAAAAACTAGCTTGGAGTCAGAGTTCAATGTCACAGCTTTGACTCAACTTGTTTAATTACTACTACAATAACAATTGAAATTGAGACTGGCAAAGCATTACTCATCATTGTTGCCTTCTAATACAACCTTTCTGATCTCCTTTTCGGTGTGCGGGAAAAGAGTTTCTATGTAGGAAGCAATGTACAGCAGATGTGAAGTGGTGGCAATTGAATGGCTTGTGCTCGAGGTCCTCAACTTCCAGTGCTGTCTGCCCACCAGCTATAACTTCTTATGGTAAATCTCTCCTTAATTGTTTCTCATCTAAAGATAAAAACCATGCTGCTTCTGTTGCATGCAACACATGGCATACTCTTGATACTCAGGCTCATAATCTCATTTGTTTAACATATCTTAGGTTGATGCATGGAAATTGTTTCTTGGTTGAGAGGTTCTTGCCATCTTTTTTCCTCGAACTACATTACTAATTTATAACTCAAAAATAAAATATATAGGTTCTACCTGCAAGCTGATGAAGAGGTGGAGACGAGGGCCAAGTACTTGGCAATGCTGCAGCTTTCAGACCCGGGACAGTTATGTTACTGGCCCTCAATAGTTGCAGCTTCACTCGTCTTGCTGGCTTCTTTGGAAGGAAATGATTTCTTGCTTCATCTATGAACCCCCCGCCCCCCCACCCCCCCCCCCCCCCCCCCCCCCCCCCCCCCCCCCCCCGCGCCGGTCTTATTTTGGATTCTTGTCACTTTGGTTTGTAATTTTGTGTCTCTATGGGGTCTCTCTATCCATGAATGAGTTTTTTCATGATGAGAAATTGAGAATTAAGCAAATCCCCCTTTACACAAAGTATCTGAACTTCTCTTAATGAGAATCCGATGTTAGATGGTGATTGCAGCAAAATTGTGACACAGTTTATTGGATATTTAATCTACAAATGCACCTTCGGTCAGATTCCTCCAAATTTCTAACCATTGGACTTTGCAATATTATATGAAAGATATTTAAACTCTATCCATTAAGAAAGATATCATAAAGCTTGATATTATATGTGATCTTTCTGTGGTTTTTCTTAATCATTCGTAGTTGGATTAGGTAGATAATAGATAGTGATATTGATATTCTATGACATGCCAGCAGAAATTCCAAAATGTGCAAATTTAGCTTCTCTCATGTAAACTATAGAAAGAAAGGAACACCGAAAGGAACACCGAAAGCAACACAGCCTAAAATCTTAGCATCCGGGATGTTTGAGGGTTGGATCCTAACTTTGAGACTTTGAGTACCTCTAATATGTGGTTTACTTGGCATTACTTTTATCGTTTCAACTTTTAACAGGGACTTCAATTTGGTTGATAGTCCATTGTTTCAACTTTGATTCATAAATATCCAACGTTATTCGTCATATTTTGTTTAGAATGAAATTAGCATTCTCTTAGAAAGACAAGAAGAAAAGATAAACAGACCGATTGAGCAAACTTCCAAGCAAAGGAAAATAACAACACTTTCTGCAACAGATAGTTTGATTCCCCAACATCAAAAGAAGATGCCTCATCGGCTCATCCTTCCAACTTCCTTTTGGGAAAAGAGGTTTTTGGCCTTCAGAAGCTGCAAAGTGTTAAAGGTGTGTTATGATAAGAACTTTGCACCACTACAGATCACAATGCACATACAAAATCACCACTAGTTTCTATATCATCGATGTCGGCATCATCTATCTCATCAAGATCCATGCTCCCAAGAAAATGTCCAACTTTGATGCCATCACCAACTTTTCGAGCCTCTTGAATAATGGACACTATTTCTTCAACACTTTGTGCAATCTCATTTTTCTGAACCTCACCAATCTGCATGTCATCTTCATCCATGAATTCCAATGGTAAATTTTTCAGAAACCAGGGGTGCTGCTTTATCTCTGGGATTGTAATTCTCTGCATAGAATTCAAATGTTAAGGTATACATTTCTAATGATTCAGCTGGAATGTCAACAGACAGACATTCAATCGCTCGCTATGATTCTAAGAAGTAGTAAAACCTTTTCGGGGTTAGCAACGAAAATTCGAGAAAGAAGATGTGTACATTCCCTGGAAACACGTACATAGTCAGGAATTGAATAGCTGACGCTGAGAATTCGCTGCCAAAATCCATTAGCATGTTATATGTCTTGAGCCTCAAGAATTGGAAAACTAGCTAAAATGCTACTACAATAAAACAATGAACCTGAAGTGTTTTCCTGAAATTTCTGGGATCTTCTGGATCTTCAAAAGGATAAGCACCAACCAGCATCACATATAGGGTAACCCCACAAGACCAAACATCTGCTATCTAAGATTCTCAAAAGATAAAATAAGAGTCTCAATAATTCGGTGACCTAAAATTTGGTCCACAATAAGGCCAACTCAAAAACAGAAGAAAGAAACCAACAAACTACCTTCCCATCATACTCTTTTTTTGACAGGACTTCTGGTGCAATATAGGCAGGTGTTCCTACAGTTGATTTGGGTTGTGAATGCAGCACAGATGACTATAACATGAAGCAGAAAGGTAATCAGTAACTGTGACTAAAATTACCCCTACTCAACATGATTGCTCGGCTTAGTTCATTTACCTTGGAATAACCAAAATCACATATTTTGAGACGTGGAGCTGAGCTTGAATCTAGAAGTGTGTTCTCCAGTTTAAGATCTCTGTGACAAATTTGCTGCAGCAATAAAAATACAATCAGATTAAACAAGCAAAGGATGTGAGGCCAAGCATATTTCCAGAGAGAAAATTTTGATGTTGGTCTTTTTACCATTGAATGACAGTAACTGACTCCTGAAATCAGCTGCTGGAAGAAAAATCTGGCCTGAAATTTCAAATCAACTACTAAGAGTCCAAATGATTTGTGGTTGAAAGAAAACGAAATTATCATACTCTAAATGTACAGAAATTAAATTTATCGCGACGAAAATCTGCTCCCATTCATTTCAGCCTTTGCTCCAATTACCTCATCTTCACTGAATCTACCAGCATTGCATATTCTTTCAAAAAGTTCTCCTCCTGCTGCATATTCCATGACAATCGCTAAATCGGTTGGTGTTAACAAGACCTGCACATACGAGCAGAAAATAAGATATACAGTACTAGAAAAACTGTACCAAGAAACTTTCCGCAAGTTTTTAAATAAAACAAGAACAAGTGATAGAGAGGCAGAACAAATCAAAGCCAAATTGGAAATGATGAATATTTGACTTTAGCCCTCTTCCAAGGCCAATGAGTCTTTGGAAACAGTCTGAAAAATAATGTTGAATGATGGACCAAAAAGTAGTTTGATTCTAAAATTCTTCCAAGTTGCTGGCTAATTGGGTTAGTGGCACAAATCTTTTCTCATTGAGATACCTATAGTACTATTCCACAAAAGAGAACATATCATTGACAAAGGTGTGATCAAACACAGGAATCATACCTCCTTAAATCTTATGATATTGGGATGCTTCAGTGACCTGTGGTTCATGATCTCTCTCTGTACATGCTCATCAATCTGTAAAAAACACAAGCAAATTCCTCATTAAAACCAAAACCCCAGTTGGAATAAACACAAACTCAGATCATAAAAATGAACAGACAAACAAACCCACAAGAGATTAATGAGCTTAAACCCAAAACAGTAAGACTTTGATCAAGAAAAAACAGGGGATGAAAAAAAAAAAGTCTCTACCTTCTGGCCTCTCTCAATGAACTTGATGGCATAGAGCTCACCACTCCATTTGTCCTTCACCAATTTTGCAACACCAAAGTTCCCAGAACCAATATCTTTCACTATCTCATACCTCTCCATTTCAAAAACTCTAGCAAAAGCTTCAAGTACTAAGTAGCAACTATTTTGGTACCACAAGCTCTCTAGGCTCTCTGTCTCTTTTATGCTTCTTCTTCTTGTATTATTGAACTCTGAAGCTATAAATTCTCTTCCTTTATGTTTGCGTGAGGCATCGTCTTCATGGGTTTTGGAAAGGCCTCCAAGTCTCAAATCTCTCTTAATGCAGAAAGCTGAAAGCTTTATTGGGTTAAGCCAGCAATCAATCGGTCCCTTCTTCTGTAAAAGTCTTCATGGGGGGCATATGAGACAAACCAAGAGCAGCCATTTCCCATCATTTCCACGTGGCCTCTTCTCAGTGGCTAATTTTTCCAGCAGGACCTGAGTGACCGACCACTACCCCATACTAGCCCCACGACATGTCGTTTGTGCACTGAACCTTGGCGGGTAAGGAAGTCAGGTATTTACTTGGGAACAGCAACGGCCGACGTGGACGGCGGAGAGTGGTGGAGGAGTGAGATATGGCGCGCAATTTGGTGGTGGGTCACCACACATTTCGGGAACAAAGCAAAGAAGAATAATGCAATGCATTGCAAACTTACAAAAAAGAAAAGTTTGGTTTTTGATTGCTATCAGTGATCACAATCTCAGATGGTCCATGAACACAAGTGGTGCTTTTAATCCCAGAATGTAAGGTCGTTTTCGTATTCATGGGATTAGTCGAACGGTATGTGCTTTTCCTAAGTTTATTCTGTGTGTTAATGGGCATTATACTTGGTTTGAGGCACATTTTGAGTGTGTTTCTTGCGTAGGAGGGAACATCCAGCAACCACACCAGCATCTAAGCCGCCGCGTTACATGAGCCTTGCACCTCTAAAAGCCGGGAAGACGAATGTTCGGTTGCGCGTCGATTGAACCTCGGTGTTTGACAACGACACCATTTCTAACATATTTGCAAGTGCATTTAGGGGTGGTTCGGTGAGTAATGTGGACGGCTCTCGGCTTCTCTTCCCCCTCTTAAAAGGGGCACTGAGAGAATGATAAGGAGCGGTGCATACCTAGTTGGGTGTCTTTGTCATCCGTATGTTAAAACTAACCAAAGATGTTTTGGGAGGGGTTTCTTGATCGAGGTGCTTTTGCCAACACTAAAAATGAGCAATGTTAGTGTACCAAGTGCATTTATAAATGTCCCTTAACAAAGAAGAAACTTTGGATTGTCATGATTTACAAAAAGCAACCAAAACTTGTCCCAAATATCAGAGCATGTATACATAGAATTGGAAGGTGTTTATTCTCATTCACTTGGAGGACGTCTTAAAATGTGTTTGGTATTCCAAATTAGAAGTTTGGTTATGATAAGACACTTACAGCTGAATCAGCATTATTGTCATACGCACACATATCAGAGTATAAGACTATAAGTCATATGCCGTATGGCTCAAGTAATGGCAGACATGTTTTGGAAGGTGGCCGTGGGTGTTAATAATTAGTCACATACTTTAGCAAAGTCTAATAATTTCATTCCGTTATATTTGCATCCATGTCTTTTTTGGGAAAGTGAATCATGAGCGAGGGTTTTGGTTATTGACTTATTGGTATATTGCGATAGAGATCAGGTTCTTAATTAAGTCCACATCCATACCGACTAGACGAGTTGAATGTCTGAGCTAAGCTAGTAATTAAAGTTTACTGTCCCCGAAATCGAGTACGTAAGCTGGTAATTTAAGGAATGTTTTATTTTTTTATGAACTCACAACCTCTCATTTGTGAATAACTCAAATACTACAATTAGTCTTTCGTTAATCGAACTCACAACCTCACATTTACTAAGGAGTGACAATGTTGCTAGACTAAATAATACTGAATGTTTTATTGTTAGACAATTTGGCCCATTATCAATTATTTAAGATAAGACATACATCATACTTAAAAATTAAAGAACGTAAAAGACATGCATCTTGATCTAACTTAAGCATGATGAAAATTTGAATGTGGAGAAACGAGTTTAATTTCGATGTATATCGAATTGATCGAGTTGAAACCAATCGAGCCAAGCAGTTATATGTTATATGATTAGGAATAGCTAACAACTAAGAGCAATTTTAGCACTCTCTATTTTAGCTTTTAGCTATTTTAGTGAGTATGTTTAGTTTTTTTTTTATATTTTTGAAGCTTCAGCAGACTAGCCAAAGTTTAGCAATTATGACTTTTAACTATCTCGCTAGCTAAATATAAAGAGCGAGATGACTCAGATGAGGCTAGCTATAATTTAATACATTCATTGTAAGATATTTTATGTGATATATAAATATATTCAAACTATTTAATTTCTATTTGAAGAATAATGTTGATGTAATTCTAGCTAAAATAGAGAGCATTGATGCAGCCACATTTCTAAAATGGCTAACCAAAATGACATTTTAGCTAATTTAACTAAAATTTAACTTAAAAATTACTAGCATAGATGCTCTAAAATGCCGAGGAGAAGTGTTTACAGCAGTTTACAGCAGTTTACAGCTATTCTTGGAAGTGTATGTCGTAGCAATCGACTCCCTTATCCTCGCAAAGCCATTTTCTCTCCTGCATCAAACACTTGTGCGTGCAGCCATCACTAACCTCTCACTATTTGATCGACATTTCTGGCCCCCCACCCTAATACATAACATACCAATCATTTTACATCAACGTTTTGATTATAACTTTGATATATAATTTGGATTTGATTGCTTTGATTGCACACTACAATCACGACATGTTTATTTCTGGTGTTTTCAGCTTTCAAATCTTCATGTCTTTTCATCGTCTTTGTTTGCTAGCGTAGTACGAAGATGAGTAGTCAAGTCTTGCAGTACAAACCCTGATCTATTTGTCACGCTAAGATGCCATGCATGAATTATGAAATTATATAACGGATTAAATTTATTTTACCCCTACAGGTTTCGAGTTGACCTCATTTAAGTCTTTATTTTCTTAATTTTAAAAATTTATCCCTTAAAGTTTTAAATTTTCATCAACTTTATTTGTTAGTATTCCGTCAAAATATAACATTAATTTTGACTTTATGGCTCATTTTAAGCGCTAAAACAGTCATGTAACATAAAAAATCAGACTTTGTGATATTTTTTCTAAGATTCCATGTTAGCATTTAACCTTCAAATTGGAAAAAATCTTAGTAAATAAGGTTGATGAAAATTAGAAACTTTAGGAGGTAAATTTTCAAAATTGAAAAAACAGGGACTGAAATGAAGTTAACCTTAAATCTTAGGAGGGTAAACTAAATTTAATTCTTATTTAATCATGGCACATGAATTAACTTGTTTTTAGATCCTTCAATTTTTCAC
This sequence comes from Fragaria iinumae, assembly GCA_009720345.1. Taxonomy (NCBI): domain Eukaryota; kingdom Viridiplantae; phylum Streptophyta; class Magnoliopsida; order Rosales; family Rosaceae; genus Fragaria; species Fragaria iinumae. The sequence continues at coordinate 12,545,206 of CM019117.1, read as the reverse complement.
GCTAATATTACACCTCCTCATATTTTCACACCAGATGTATGAAAACAACTCAATGTCATTTACTGAGCATATATATATATATACACTCTCTCTCTCCAGGTGAGAGCAAACCCAGAGACAATCGTCAAATATGTTTAATATTTAAGGAAACAATTGTACATAATGTATATTGCATCAATTTAGTTGCATTTTAGATATCGGAGGAAACTGAAACTATGTCATCTTTGATTATGAAGCTACATACTGACCGGGTAGCTTGCGGATATCACTTCATACAACTAACAATTGTAAATAAAGAACATCATCTCAACGTTGTGTATTAGATTAGCTAACCAACTAAGGACTAGTTTGGTATCGATATGACTTTAAAAAGAAATTGTTGATGTTGTACTGTGAAAATAATCAGCTGTGAATTAAAATAGTTTTGTGTTTGATAAATTTTAGTTTTAAAGTGTTGTCAAGAGAAAATATATTAATTTCTAGTTTTTTTAATGACAACAACTTCTAAAAACAATCTTGAGGAATTACTTTTTAAAGTTGCTACCAATGACCCGTAATTTTTAAAAAAAACTACTGTTTTATTAATTAACCAAACACTATTAAATCAAAGCGTTGAAATAGAAACTGATTTTTTTCAAAAACGAAGTTATACCAGACGGGTTCTAAGACACAGCTCACCGGCCAATAAAGGATGATGTGTTTAATTATGCTAAAAGTAGCTTATACAGAAAACCGTAGAAACTTAAAGTAACTTTTATTAAAGCACCAAGCATGCAGTTTTCCTCGATTAACTTCGAAAAGCAGCTTTGGAGTTACTTATGAACATTATTTCTCTCTAAAGCATACCAAAGTGCTAGGATGATTTAATGAAACTTTTAAATCATAATCCTTGATTGAGTTAAGAGCTTATGAACACTGACTCTTTTAGGCTCATAACTTTTCTCAAATACCGGTCCTTTCTCTCACTCTCTACAGTCTATTTCCTTTTTCGACTCATCTTTTCTCAATCTCAAATTCTAAATCAATTGCAGGTTTCTTGTATTAATTTTTGTTCTTTTGATTCCAAATCTATGCGTTGGGTTTGTTCAGTGTGTGTGGTTGAGAAAAAGGAATAATACATTGGTGTTATGCGTTGGGTTTTGTTCAGTGTGTGTGGTTTAATAGGGCTTTTGGGTTAGGATAGGTGGTCAAGGTTGTTAATCAATGCTTTGCTTTCTGGGTTTTCAGGACTTTAGATTATCCGAGGGAGAAAGATGGAGCAAGACTTCAGATGGACTTTAGATTATTTAATGTTCTGCAGTCTCTTTGTTTTCTCTTCTTATTCAGGTTTGTATTCTATTTTAATTGTTTTTTGATACGTAATTGATTTTGTTATTGCCCTATCATCATACATCATTGATTCATTCCTATACAGTGTCAGATTGATTGAACTTTTTTGTGTTATAGCTTATTGTTAATTTCATCGTGTGTAGTTACGCTGAACAAATGAACTGAAAACGATTAGAGAAAGCACTTAAATGAAATTGATAAATTTGCATCTTGATGTATTCAATAGAATGGAGTAGGTGTAATCAGGCAGGTACCACCTAACACTATAGTTTCTTGCATTTTGCAGATTGTGATAAGAAATATCCACTGCAAGTAGAGCAAATATCAGGAACTGTCAGCTGTTGTATTCTGTAACCAGTTTGGATTCAGGTATATGACTATTGCATTTCTTTTTGGAAAGTGGAATTGAAGGTCAGCAAAGTTTCCATGAATATTGAGTTTTCATATTTGATGTCTAAATGCATATAGTTGATGTTTTAAGGGTGCCGATCGCTCTATCTTGATTCATGATACTAATTAATCTGCATATCATATGGCATTTCTATGTTAGTATGTTATTTGGAGGCATACATGGTGGAACTGGAAGCTCAGGTGAAGTCCCCTTGAAGGGGACAATGAAATGCTGAAGCAAAACAGTGGTACTAGACTAGAAATTTCTTTTTTGATAGTCAATAGAACTTGCATATGTTCATCACTACATTCTTATTTTCTCATGATTATTAACTTATGTGTTTTTGATTATTAACTTATGTGTGTAGGTTCTTAGTTTTGTCATCGTTTCGAGGAGTTTAAGCAACACGCTCAATTGAAAGATTTTAGTATGCTTTATTAATGGATTATTAGTCTTTTTATTCCGTTGCTAAGTGAATTACTGATTGCCTATAGTTGATTAGATTTTAAGTAGTTTCTCTTTTGTCAATTGTAGTCTTATTTGGCTTTCATTTGCTTTTATGAATTTCATATTTTTCTTGCATATTATGATACAAATTTCAAATTCTTCTTGCATATTTTTCTTTTTCTATGTCTTATGCAGTCCACAATATTTTTTTTTCTTTTTAGGTTGCAATATAACATGAAGTGAAGCAAGCAAATTTCTCTGCAACAAGTATGACGATATATCTTTCCCAACCTGTTCCATCAGCTTAGCTACTTCTTTGTCCTTTCCCAAACTCTAACTACAAGTTACCTGTGTCTTGAACAATTCTAAAGTCTGCTACCATGTACAATAATCTTTTGTTGTGAAATGTATTTTGTATATAAACTAAGTATATAGAATTCAAAAACCCGCGGCAAAGCGCGGGCCTAATTTCTATTATGTATATTTGGTGACCAATAGTATCATCCTGCTTGTACTAAGATTTGAAGTTAAATTTGCCTACTTATGATAACCATAGACTCCGAACCTTGAGTTCTCTATATCAAGGCAGAGCGTAGTTACAGCATGCATGCTTGTGAGTTGTCCGCAGTTACATTTATGTGATTTATGTCTAGCATTTTGATATAAGCTTCCGCATGCCATGGTTGCAAATTTGCAATCTTTTCATATGTGCTATCTCCGGCGAGACGATAGAGAGAAGGGAAAAAGGCATAGCCAAAACCAAAGCAATCTTCTTCGATCTGTAAACGATTCGGAATATTTCGGACACACTTCTCCTCCTTCTATTGCAGCGTCGTGGAATACCTTAGCTATGTCCCGGAAACGCCTGAGAAACAAAGAGAACAAGTAGCCGTGAATTTAACAACGTACCCTGATCACCTTCAACCTATCTTTCAGTCTATGTGTTGTCAGATTCTCAGTAATTTTAGATAGCTAAATTAAGTTGATTTGCTTGCATGCATATTACCCTTATGCCTAATATTCCCGACCGGGTATGAAAAATGATTCTTTTAATTAGTTCATTAGCTAATACAAAAGACGAGCATGCTAATTACCATTAACTAATGCAGAAAACAATCCTCGTCGATTTAGTAACACGTTAATTAATCGAAGCCCATGGTTCAGAAAGCACATTATTCACAGATATTATTGCTTATAGATTCCATGCTTTTCAAATGATTTGAAAAGGTTGTATTTTCATTTGTTTAGCATAGTCTAGATGTGATCAGAAACTATAAAATCATAATCCTTGATTTAGTTGTATTAACATGTACATATATTACTACAAGCAAGTCTAAAGTGAGGCATTGGAGAAAATTAAATAGATATTCATTTCTAGTGCAACAATCTCTACCGTTAAAGGGATTATCGCCACCATGTTTTTCAATAGACTATAAATTTTGATAAATTATAATTAATTCAAGAAAAATCAAGAGAGTTGTCATTCTGTATCTTTAACAATATGTGTATACAATATACTGCAATTTTTATGAAGACTCTAATCTTAGATAGCCAACCTAAATATACTAGACTGTAAAAGGATAACCGGGTCCAAAACTCTGAAAACAATTTTAAATAATGAAGCTAGCCCCCTAATTTTAGCCTCAACTTGGCCAATGATTTGTAAACTAAATCGCATGAAACTATAAGCTTCTTTTATAAGATTGCAAATGCCTTTGGGAAAGTATGTAATTATATGAGTTTCATCCATTTTGGGTGTTAATTTTACGATGAAATTCAGTTCATCTGCTAAATAAAAATCCATAAGCCGATGACTCCGCCCCTGGGCCTTGATGTGGCTCCGTCACTGGTCGAAACATTAACCAGTTATGAAATAAACCGTATCTATTGTGTGTATAAATCAGTCATGAACTAAAATCACATTTAGTTAGGTTAACTGACGCTTGCATGCAATTACCCTTATGTCAAACGGAATGATTTTTAGCAGTTTCCAAATAGCTACGAGAGATGATAGCAAAGTAACGAAGAACAGCCCCAAGATGGATTATAAATAAGTCACATTGGAGGCAATTAGCATGTCTTCTGAAGCACATAATTGGTAAGCAAACTACGCATTATTGGTTCCAAGTCCCTTTCGATATTTTCAAACGAAAATTAAAGATTCCCGGCTGCTATACCTTTCAAAGATCATAACCTTGTTAGAGCCTCGAGTTCTCAAGCACACATCAAATTAGAGGCAAGCAGGTCCATGCGTCCAGCAAACTTGTCAAATGTAGAGTCACAATTTGTCTAGCATGCATTTTGATATAAGAAGCTTATTGTGTAATGCCGTGGTTGCTATCTCCGATCCTGTGAGACGATACAGAGGAAGGAAAGTCGACATAGCCAATCCACCAGCAACCTTCTTCAATCTTCCGCACCCCTTATATTCTCCTCCTATCGCAGCGTCTGGAGATATGCCTGAGAAGCAGATCGAGAGAGGAAGCAACCGTTAATCCGACAATGCATGTACGCCTATTCAAAAACCCTACATTTCAAATATCTCTGTTGTCAGATTCTCACTAATTAATATAGGCTATTAGCTAGGTTGATACTCTTGGCATACAGATTACCTTATGTGTATTTTTTTTTTTTTTTAATAAAAAAAATTGTTATCTAGTACACGTTAATTGAGCCCCAAACATGAAGCATGTAACGAAATCACATATATTATTGCTTGTAGATCCCACGCTTTTCAAATGATTCGGGAAGTTTCGATTGAAAGATTTAGTATAAGCTAAATGTGATTCGAAACTATAAAGTCATCCTCAGACCGAGTTGTATTGAAATATACATATGTTCTGCAAATAAGACTCACATAAATTTTCAACAACAACAAAATTTAGACTAAGATGAGACATTAGAGAAAATTGAGTAAATGTCTATTTCAACCATTATGCTCATAGGACTCATGGCCATGGCCCCAAGGCTAGTAATTCTAATAAGTTGAATATGAGACATTGGAGAAAATCAAACAAATATTTATCTCATCCATCTATTGGCGATATTGACCAACTCAGAGAGATTGCTAGCACCGAATACAAACACATATAATTTTAACAAAATACCTTGATGAATGAACTACTACAAGCCCCTTGCTCCGGTGTAACTTATCCTTTTATCAACAAAACAACTTCAATTTACTTTTCCAGTTGTTTGTGACATCTCTTTATCAACAAAGCAACTTGTATTTACATTTGTTGCTCAGAACACCACTGACTGACAAACAAATATATAAATTCATCTATTTGTTATGTTTTCACTTTTTCTGTTTCACAATACATATCAAACAGAGGCAAGCAGGTCTCATAACAAGATTTGAATTAGTTCCTCATCTGCGCCTACAGTTCATAACCTGGGAACCTTGAGTTTTCAGGAACATGCACGTCAAACCAGAGGCAAGCAGTTCCAGCAAGTCCTTGAAAAAGAGAATAGGCATGTTCAGCCCCATGTGTAGTCTGCCCCGCAGTCACAAGTTGTCTTGCGCTGTGATACAAGAAGCTTGCAAATGCCTTTGCTCTCTCTTCGTAGATGCTCTCTCCGGTTAGACGATAAAGAGAAAGAAAGGCATAGGCATTCCCGGTCACACCATCAGCAAGGCCTACCTTCTTCAGCAAACCATTCTTCCACACCACTTCTCCGGCTTCTATCGCAGCATCACGAAAGTCTCTATCTCCTGGAAACACCTGAGGAGAAAAATAAAATAATTAAGTTGACTTTAATTCAGTAATGCCTTGAAGAAGATGGAGAAACAGACAAACACACACATTACGACTCACAAAGCAACTCCTCTATCAAGATTACATCAAGTGTAGTTAATTTCTAACTGAAATGGAATCAACTTTGATCTTATCCTTGAATTGTGTATTAATACAACCAATTGCATCAATAAATTTATCCACAGATTCAATTAATTACAATTGCATGTATGCATACCAATTGCATCAATGAATTTATCCACAGATTCAATTAATTACAATTGCATGTATGCATGGTCGGATCTTTGAAACATACAACCCAAATCAATTCGCAATACTGCTAAGCTGAAAATGTCAAATGTGCACATAGAACAAGTTTGCGCTGAAAAATTTATTGGTTTGATCGAGGTTTTCTTCTATATGTTAGAAAACCTGAGCATCATAACATAAACTCTCCTTTCAAAAAAGAATAACATAAACTCTCAACATTGTCTCAATAGTTACTCAAGCATCATAACCAATATGTATCTCAACTAGACAAGCTGGCAATACATTAGAAAAATTAATTCTGCTGGAGTTACTAACCTGTGATGCCTTGCACAAGGTGATGGCCATGCCGGCTGCACCATGGGACCATTGCACAAACTTATCTCTCGGGTTCCCTTCGCTTGAGGGGTAATTTCCACTGTGAGGAAACCGATTGGCCATCATATACCTCAGGGTTCCTTTCACATCTTCTGCGTCCTCATCTGAAAGAGAAAAGTGAAGTAGCACTTGCAAAATTCCAGCCACACCATTTGCTGCCCCCAAGTACCTTGTACCATGCCATCTGTACATAAGTGGGCATGAAGGGTTATCAGATGCTCCTGCCCTTCCTCCAGCCAACACGGCATCAACGATGGGCATCAGAAGTTCACTGGGTACAATGTCTTCTCCAAAATGCTTGTTGATGAACAAAGCTGCCCATAAAAACCCAGCTCTCCCATAAAGAAGATCATATGACATTCCAAAACCACCTTCCTCGGGCCCAACAGATAGAGCCTTCTCTTGTGCTACCTAGTACGTGATAAACAAATCAAGTGTTAGGGACAAAAAGAACATACTAAATGAAACAGCTGATCTATTTTCCCTTTGCAGCACACAAGACTTATTCATCCACATATGATGGGCATATGCTACAGATTCTAGTCAGTAATGACATGCATCAAGGACATGGAAGGGACAAAAAGATGCAGCTACGAAAGGGTCGGAAGGGAAAATTTCTAGCTTCAAAGCCTCAAAGGATCAATCAAAATTCAAGGTTCAATTCAGATACACATGATCCATCTAACTGGTATTTCTTATTTCAATAATTTTCTTTTCTCAAATTTCGTAAACCATTTTTAACAGGTCAATATAATGAGCTTCATGTGTTTACATTAGTGACTACACAAAAACACATATGTCTCTAAAGGCTGACAGATAACATAAGTAAAACATAAGTCCTGCAGAAACTAAGCAACTTTCAAATTACCCTATAATAAAATCTAATAGGATCGAAACACTAAACGTAGTCGATATAAGCTTAACAAGCTATATACACTGAATACTGTGCCAGTGGGCAAGTAGTTTCCATAAAAGTAATGTCTTTGGTTTTGCAGAGTACAGATTTTGAATTTAATTTGATAGGAACATCTTCATTAGTAATACTGTTTGAACAGCCTGGATATTGGGATCTCAAATAGAATATGCATGCATAGTCCATGTAGAAAGCACATAAATATCATACTAACAAGTCCTTTTTCTTCAACTCTCAACTCTCTAGAGAGATATGCACAGAAAAAATTGGTGTATACCACAAACTTGGCAAGGAAGAGTCAAAATGGTTTCACCTCCAGCTATCAAAATTCAATACAAGATACAATCAGCTATAGCATCCACGGTGTCATATACTTCTGTATAGACCTCACCGTTACTTGAGAAAATTTTGTAGCTGCTGCAACTGCAAATATCAAGCATACAACAACTGACCCTAGACAAGGGATTCTCAATAAGCAATAAGAAACCACACACAAATGGACCATCCAATGAGACTATTCAAGTGCTGGACCACTATGATACATCGGCAGATATGGGGTAATTTAAATGACTGAAAAATTCTCTGAGAAACAAGGATATATTTTATGATAGTGAACCGTAAGTAATGACTGATACAAGCTCATGAAAACAATGACCAGATGATTCAAATGGCCACTTTTTATTTTCTATTCTTTTTATTTCCTCTTTTCTTTTTTGGGTAAGAATATATGCTCCAAGATATTGTGAGACATTTCTATCAACCCCCAACAAGACGTGAGCATAAGACAAAGAATACTCATTATCACACACAATGTCAAAGAGCCTATCTCATCAAACCTCACTAAAAAAAAATCAGGGATTGACAATCCTTCAAGCAATCCCAAGTTCACTGTCTAGAAGATTCGTAGCATCACAGTCGTAGGGAGCTCACTATTAAAATATCAAATTTACTTGCCAAATGAGAATATGATCATTTCTCTCAGTTATAAGTTAACTATAGTAGTTCGACACCAACCTAAGCTATTACTCTCGAGTCTCAACAAATCAAACCCTTTAATAAAGCAGGTAGACATCCTCAATCATTTTACTTTTGCATTAATGTAAAGTAATTTTACATAACTATTCCTATTTTCATAAGATTACTGTCATCTGTACCAGAGATTATTAATAAGCTAAGATTTGGACATAAGAAATTTACCTCAAGGAAGAGGTTCAAATACAAGTCACGTCTTTGTTGGTCCCCAACTAAATTAGCCACAACAGCTCCAAGAGCATAAACTCCTCCTCTACCACATAAAAATGTCATGTGCCTGCATATAAAGCAAAATGCCAAATTTAAGAACAAAGCTGAAATATCATAGCAACCCCCCCCCAAGCATTTCCCTATTTCTAAAACATAGTCAAACTTTAGCTAACGCGTCTAAATTGTAGAACAATATAGGAACACTCAAAGTCTGAAACTTTGGGTGAAATTACAAGGGAAACTTATTCCAAACTTTACTAAAAAGTACCAACAACATGTCTATATTCTCAACATCAGAACTTCACCAAAAAACAACATTTATATTAGAAGTATAAAATTTGATTTCTAAACGTATCACAAACGCAAAAACCTTTAAAAAAAAATTACAAAGAGATAGAGTGCAAGAAACCTTAAAATTCAAACTTAAAAAATTATCTATATCGGTCCCACGTAAGATCTTAAACACTGAACATGTAGATTACCTGGCGGACACACGTGCGACGGCCGCGCACTTATCGGCTATCTCGGCGCACAGTAGCAAGTCCTGTCGGTTTCCGGTGGCCTCGTACGACCTCAGACACGTGAACGCCGTGCCCATCAGACCCGTATAAACATTTGGATCCAACCCCATCCCGGAGCTCCACTCCCCTTCCCACGTGGCCTTCACCACCTATACAAACAAACCAATCCAAACTCCTCTTCAAACCACTTCACAAATTATAATTACTAAATCGAACTAGTTTCGAAACATAGACACCAATTTGGATACATGGGAACATTTTTCCGACCAATGCTCGTTCTTTCTTTTTATGGTCGAAAGTTTTATAAAGAGATACAAACACTTGCAAAGAACGAGTATGGATCGTAAAACAGAGAGTGCGGATTTCACTTCCTTGAATATGACAGCTAGCGAAGTAGGAAGCCGGAACAGTCATACGACGTCGTACCTGGTCCTTGAGGGACACGGCTGCGTGGAGAAATGTCTCGCCGGAGAGTGCCAAGTCAGGAGTTGTGGTTGTGGGGCGAACGAAATCGAGGCGTTCGTTGTTGCCGTCGTCGTGGCCTTCCGGCGAGGACGACGACGACGACGAAGCTAAGTAACCCACCACGGACGACATGTCGTGTTATCTGTTTCTGTTATCTCTTTCTCTTTCTCTGAGCCAACTGAGTTGAACTGAAGTTTGGTTTCTGAGGAAAAAGATTAAGCAGAGAGGAAAGGTTTATTGGGGGAGAAAGGTGTCGAGGTGTGATTCTATGGAGTGGCGGTGCAGGGAGGAGAAGGTGCTCCTACGCGTGCCACGTAGGCTAGCTTAAACTGTACGGAGCGAGTATTTTATTGCCGGGTGGTGCATGCGAATCACATTCCCTCCTCCTGCAATTTGCACAGGGAACCCTTTTGGATATTTTTGTCTTTTTTTATCCGGAAGGATATTGACCATGATTTAATCCTGCCATGAATTATTAGTACGAACATGAAAAATGGACAAGGTGAAAGGATGTCATGTTTATGAAAATAAGATGCGGCTCTATTATCAGGAAACAACAATCCAACAAGGTATTGGACTGTTGGCGTATGCTGAGTTGTTGACAATACCATATAAATGTTTTTAATTTCTGTTCCTTTTCTGTAGAGTGTGAAGAATGAACAAGGTAAAAGCCCCTAAACTGTAAGGGAATTTCTCAACAAAATATGTAATTGAGAACGTAACTTTCCAGTTTGATATTTTCTTTGCGATTGTTATGGCATCTTGATTTTTTGGGTGTGAATGACGTGACATAATTAGTGTTCACAAGTGATTGATGGTTTTGGACTAAGTCCGTCCATCGTGTTATTGTTTCCAAGCACATGATTGATATGAATCATGTGATGTTTTGGCTTGCAACCCCAATGTTATATAAGACATTTAGGTATCGCTGTTTGGTTTCCACTACTTTTTCCACATAACTTGAAAGGAATGAACACCTCCTGACCTACTGCATGATTGATCACAAATTATGGTAAGCCAGGATAATATATGCAATAATGTGATGCTTCACGTGTTGTCCATTATTGTATCGATATTGTCTCAATTTAAATAACCGTAGAGTGTTGGTTTTAATCATAACAAATCTCGGTGCAACTGATATCTACCTGAAACTCTACAAATTATATTTTATTAGTTACTTTTATAATGTAGAATACTTCCTCACCAACTTCACGATTGTGACTTTTCGGCGAACAATTTGTCACTTTTATAACGTAGAATCTTTCCTCAACAATATCACAATTGTGACTCTTCAACGAACAATTCAGTGTTTCGGTTTTAATGCTCTCGGTGAAGTCTGAAAAATATCTAAACAATTGAAAAAGCAAAAAAAACATTGGAGTGTATAATCGCAGAAGTCAGTGGTAACCTGCACTACACTGAGATTGTACTAGAAAAACAGTTGAATTTGCTGCTTTCAAAAAAAAAAAAAAACAGTTGAATTTGCAAACCATATCAATTTCCTGAAATCAATGTACAAGTACAATTTCTGCTAGAACTATATATAATGACATCGTTCATATTTGCAGTTCTCTAGGACTAGAGCAGGATTGGATTCGTTTGCTACAATATAGTGTGAAAGAAAATCAGATTAAACTAAATATCAGAACTTCAAGAGCAGTGCAAACATACAGCTTAACTATTCTGGTAATGCTTCCTTCTTGGAATCCAGCGAAGGTTCCTTTCTGAGCTCATGTGAGGGCTCCTTCTTCGTGTCAGGTAGTAGTTCCCTTTTGGGATGATCCGGTGACGGCTCCTTTTTCGAGTAGGAATAAGCAGTACTTCTCTTTATAAGATCCCCAAATCTTCTTAGCAAGGCTTTCTTCTTTCTTGAGTTCTCGGCATGAGTCCCATCTAGATGATCAAAATCCTCTGGATGGAGGGGTTCTCCATCATCTGTGAATGTGGAAGACGTTCTCCGGTGATGAGCTGATCCGGGAGACTGCACCTCAAATATCGAGCCTTTGAGAGCTTCGTTTATTTGAATCTCATCATCATCGTCGTCATCATGAACGACATGAACAACATGATCATCGTGTGAGTGTGAGACTTTGAGCTCCCTGAGACTGAAGCTGAAAACTTTGCCAAGAATGGTTCCAGCCTCTTTCTCCTTCTCTCTATCTGACGAGGAATGGTAACCACTATCTTCCCTTGTAGGTGTTTTGTCCCTACCGTCCTTCTTCGATTCCTTTGTAGGTGTTTTGTCCTTGAACTCTTTCTTTGACTCCTTATGCTCCTTCTTCAAGTCCTTTGTAGGTGTCTTATCCTTGGACTCCTTTTTCACATCCTTTAATGGCGGTTTCTCTTTTTCATCTTTCTTGCTGTCCTTATTTGATGATTCAATAAGCAATCGCTTCAGCTCCCTAATGTTTTCATTAGCAGCAATTTCATTCACCCTATAATTTTCGTTTTCTCGGGTGAGAATATTCAAGGCATCCTCCTTTTCTTCCAGGCTATCTTTGAGCTGAGAGTTTTCAAGTCGAGAAATTGCTGCAGCTTCTTTGGCAACATTTGCTTCATTCAGGGCCTGTTTAAGTATATCACGCAATTTACTATTTTCTTCCTTTGACAACATGGCCTTGTTATCCGTCTCAAGAAGCAATTCATGCAACCTATAGTTCTCTTGCTGTGTAGTCTGTCTGTCCTCTTCTGCTCTTCTAATACAGTCAACAAAGCCAGTTTCCTTCCCACTCCATGCCAAAACCGACTCTTCGTGTTCTATTTTCAACCTGGCAGCAGTGTTTTTGTACCTCTCAGCTTCTTTCCTTACTTCATCCAACATCAATTTAAAATCTTCCTCATTGGTCTTTATAATCACATTCAAACGCTCTTCTTGTGCCCTTGATTGCTCTAACTCAGCTCTGGTCATCTGCAGTTTGTCATTCAGCTGATTGGCTTCTGTGGCAACTTCTTTTAGGGCAATAGCCAAGTCATCCATTGCCTTCTTTCCGTTTTCTTCAGCTTTGGCTGTCAACTTCAGCTCGTGTTTTAGTGCACGTACCTCCTCATTTAATATGTCAACCTTTGAAGATGCAATTTGCTCCTTCTTTTGACTCTCAACCAAATTCTCCTTTGTCAACTGAAGCTCGGACCTGAGACTCTCTAAATCATCCCTGACGGAAAGACTAGTATCATGGCTCTCCTGAAGATGAGATGTGCTAAGCTCACTGCTCTGCACGGACTCCTCTTCCCATCTCTCCAATTTCCTCTGAAGAGAATCAATTTCATATTTTGATTCTTCAAGTAAATTCTTTGTTTGCTCCAGTTGGTTTGTCTGTGTGATCAACGAATCAAGGATTCTTGCTTCTGATGTCCTCCTTTTGTCTATTTCCATCTCGAGTTCCCGAATTCTTTCCTCACTTTGACAAAACAAAGCCTTCAACTGAGCCTCATTGGTTTCAACATTCTCTGCCAATGTGATCTCCATTTTCCTTATTCTTTCTGCACTTTCAGACAATAAAGCCTTCCTGTGAGCCTCTGAGGTTTCCGTGTTCTCTGCCAGTTTGAGCTCCAATTCCCGAATTTTTTCTTCTTTTTCGGACAATAAAGCCTTCGTCTGAGACTCTGAGGTTTCCACATGCTCTGTCAGTTTCTGCTGCAATTCTTTAATTTGTTCCTCGCTCTGAGACAACAGAACTTTCTTGTTGGCCTCAGCATTTTCTACATACTCTGCCAGTTTGAGCTCCAAATCTTTGGCCTTTCCAACTTCAACTTTCAACGACTCTATATTCTCCTCTTTATTCTTCAGTTCTTGCTTTGCATTTGTCAGTAACTCGTTCACGGAATTCAATTGAGAGTGCACCTCTTTGACATTATGAGTTGACAATGCTTCACTAAGCCGCATGTTAGCCTCCTGTGCCATCTTTTTCATCTCTCTTAGTTCATCAAGGGCTCGATCTCGCTCTACCTCTACTGCATTCAATTGTTCCTTCATCCTGAGATTTTTCTCTTCAGGTTGCTCCATTTTTTGCTGCATGTCCAAGCTCCAGCAATCTATTTCTACCATGAATTGCATAAAACATCCATTATCATTCAAAATAATAATCCAATACAAAACGAGAAAAAGAATATTAAAAAAAAATCCAGATACAATAGCATGTTCATTTTAAAACAGTTTGATACAAATCGAAATACAACATGTTCCGAAATTCAAAGAAAAGAATATGGAAAAGGAGAATACCACATGTATATTTGTATCTTAGAGGTGTTTGGTTTTGGTGCAGAAATGGGTTCGCAATATGACCAAAGAATGTTACTTTGGTCTAATTCGAGAACCCCGGATCAGGAAACCCTGAATATTTCACAGAATAAATTCCCAAGGTTATGAAAGCAAATGATAGGGTGGGAAAGAACAGAAGCCAACAAGGTGAATTCCTATCAATTCAGAAGAGAGAGACAATTAATCAAAAGACAATAGAGCCTTGCAGAGAAAGAAAGAATCGGCAATTACAAGGAGAATACAAGAAAAACAAAGTACCTTGGCCTCAGTTTCGAGGTGGAATAGTGATGAATGTTGCTGCAAGAGTTTTCTATTTTTAGAATGTCACCAGCTACAAACATAGACAGGGAGAGAGATTGGTTTTGGTGAACATGTCCGAGGTTGGCGGGTTTTCCACAAAAGAAGCCTATTTGGCGGGTGGGAAGAAATCTATGTTGATTGACAAAATTGACCTTTCTGCAGATATAAACAATTTTCAATCTATGACTAACCTCTGGCCGGCTCACATAGTCTTTGGAGTCTGTTGTGATCAAATTGGCAACTAACTTGGTGACAGTTACAAAGAGAGATAAAAATGGTCATTCATTCTCCAACGCCATTGTAGATAGATGAGTAATTTGGAATGAAGAAACCTGAAACTAAAGAACTTTGATATATTACTTATTATGTACTGTCTGAGAAGTTCCATTTGACCAATATTTTTGTTCTAAGAGAATTCATGGACACCTCCCAAACCAAATTTTGGTTGCGTCTCTCGGACTTAGTCTTCAGACCATTTGAGCCTTTCAGAATCATCAACTAGTCCACAGAACATATCAAACAATACCCTTCATACTTCTAACATTTGTAATTGTATCCTGCCTTGCATCACTTCTGTTGGTGAACAAGAACAGCTCATGATACACTGATGTCTGCAAAATTATCAGCAGCAGCAATATGCAGGCTGATCTTCTTCAGCACCAAATGAATCTTATCGACATCTGGATGCGATATATCCCCTCCGATGAAATTGTGCACCTTACTCCCAATCTCTGTCCAACTATATGCCTGTTGCTTCCTTACTCCATGCTCTTCCATCAAACTCCTCACTCTAGCAACATCGTTCCATTTTCCGGCAGCTGCATAGATATTGGATAATATGACATAAGGGCCAGAACTCTGGGGATCCAAATTTAACATATTCTTAGCAGACAGTTCCCCTGTTTCAACGTTTGAATGAACACTAGAAGCTGCAAGAAGAGCACCCCAAATCCCAAAGTCTGCTTCAAATGGCTGGATCATCTTGCAAGCTTTCTCCAACTGACCTGCTCGACTCAATAGATCAACCAAGCAAGCATAATGTTCCGACCTGGGGGAAATACCATAGTTATGGACCATTGAGTCGAACAAATCCATGCTCTCATCCACCTTCCCCACACGAGCACAAGCAGATAAGACACTAAGAAATGTTATGCCATCCGGTTCAAAGCCACTCACCCTCATCTGGTTGAAAAAAGCAATAGCCTTCTCATAGAGACCGTGCTGCGCAAATGCAGCAACAATGGTATTCCATGAGACAAGGTCCAGACTCTCAATTTGTTTGAAAGCTAACTCAGAGTCAAGAATTGCACCACATCTGCAATACATGGTAATCAAAGCATTACATAGGGAGACATTTGATACGAAGCCATGTTTAATAATGAGCACATGAGCTTGTCTTCCATCCTTCAGTGACGCAAGAGTAGAACAAGCCATTAGAACAGAAACAAGGGTCCAGTTATCGGGGTGCAAGCCAATCTTGAGCTTTTGTGAATGTAACATCAATGCTTCCTCTCCCCTGCCATTTTGTGCATAGCCTGCAAATAGAAAGAAGATAACAAGTAAAAATCCTGTCCAAGTAGGAATGTAGTCAAGCTTAGTGTATCATGTATATAAGTTGTTAGGATAACTCTTTCAAACTCATGGATAATGTCTCAATACATCAAACTAATTTACATACTCACTACCATTTTTCTCAACTTCAAATCTCAACAATACTATAAATCTATAATAACTTGAAAATGCTGTTTCTCAACAAGTACTCTTTGTTGGAGCTACTACACATCGTTATGTCGCGACTCATGAACTTCACATGAAATCCTCCACTAACAAACTATGGTTTTCCTGAGGGACTACTAAACAGCAATTAGCATACCTGTTATCATTGCATTCCAACAGACATCGTCCTTCACCTGAATTTTGTCGAATAAATCTCTAGCCTCTTCCATTTTACCCTCCTTACAGCACCCAGTGATCATAGCAGTCGTTGCAACCACATTTTTCTCCGGCATCTGCTTGTACAATTCCCTAGCTTCATCAAACCTCCCATTCTCCACATACCCACTAATCATCACAGTCCAAGAAACCATATTTGTCCTTGTCATGACATCAAACAACCCTCTTGCCATCTCCATCTCCCCTTTCTTCCCATACCCATCAATCATCGCCGTATAAGAAACCACATTCCTACTCGGCATCTCATCAAAAAGCCTGCTAGCTTCCACCACCCGACCACACTTCAAAAACCCAGATATCATGGCATTCCAAGAAGCAATGTTCCTCTTGGGCATGGCTCGAAAGTAGTCGAAAGCCTCATCAACCATCCCATTTTCGATACACCCAGCTACCATGGAGTTCCAGGACACCACATTTCTAAGAGGCATGGATTCAAACAGTTGCTTTGATTCTTGAAAGTAGCCGTTTTTCCAGTACCCAGTAATGAGAGCGTTCCATGTGACCACGTCTCGTCGGGGCATTTCGTCGAACACTTGGCGGGCAGCTTCAATTTGACCCGCTCGAAACAAAGAATCAATCTTGAGGTTGCAAGAGTACACATCATGGGTTGAGAAAAGCTTAAGCAGTTGGGTTTTGTAACAGCAACCTGGAATTGAACGGACGGGAGTTTTGAGTAGTATCATCAGCCCAGGAATAGGAACATCATCACCAAGTGCAAAGCTAGTTACTAACTTCAAGTAGTGATGAGCAACTTTGTTTATTTATTTGTTTTTTAGCTGGAACTTTTGGATACTTTCCGTCTTCTAGTTTAGTGCATAGAAGGTTACCCAGTTTAGCAGTGTTTCACTTCTTAGGGAGATGTGTGATACCCATTTTTAAAGATTATACCAGTCAGAATTCCTCAATTGCAGGCACTGCACCTGCTATGCCCTCTGTGCTCAATCATTCAGTCTCTTAGTTTCTGGAGCTAAAGAGTCTCGAGTAAGAAGAAATTTCAACTCCATTAGGACTCTCAACATGAACAGAGTTCAACAAAACCAGGAAAAGGATGCAAGCTTGGATAGATTCATAGGTTTATATATGACCTGTAAGCAGCAAGAGACTTGAATGCAAGTCTCCTGAATGTAACAGGATGTAAGACTTGAATGCAACACCAAGATAATCCATTATCACCCAGTAACTTCAAAAAAGATGGCACAGAGAACACATATAAGCACAATAACATGCATCTTTATTACACAATTTCAACAGCCAATGCACATTATGATCATTTTTGAACAAACAGACATAACAGAACTAGATTAGATGAAATATTAAGTTGTTTCAATACCCATTGGTGAAGCTGCAGACAACCAAAATAACAAAAATACCATGATTAATGGACCAACAAAACGTAGGTTCCAAATACTACAAACAAAGCACCCCAAGCACCATTACTAGTGTCTTGCCTATAAACAAACCACCCTAGAAACTAGGACCAAACCTACAGCCTATATCTATCTGATCTGACTTAAAGACAACAAGCAAAACACCGCCTTCCTTCCATCTGCAGCCACCACATCCTCCATTGCAGGAGAGCTTAAGCACGCTCACCCCGGATCCTCCTAGCCAGCTGGATGTCCTTGGGCATGATGGTCACCCGCTTGGCATGAATGGCGCAGAGATTGGTGTCTTCAAACAGACCAACCAGGTAAGCCTCAGCAGCCTCCTGCAGGGCAAGAACTGCATGGCTCTGGAAGCGCAGATCAGTCTGCAAACACAAGAACCAATTGGTTAACACAATAATTCACTGGTAACAAAACTGAACTATCAAACAGAAACAGCATTTGAAAGATTGTTTGTTTATACCTTGAAGTCCTGGGCAATTTCACGAACAAGCCTCTGGAATGGCAACTTCCTGATCAGGAGCTCAGTACTCTTCTGGTACTTACGGATTTCACTGCATAAACACAATTCAAAAGCAAATAAGCAATCACAGCGATAAATAAACCAATAACACAAACCAACACATTGACAAACATAAATTAATCAAGTCAGGGGGCAAACCAACTTACCGAAGAGCAACAGTTCCAGGGCGGTATCTGTGGGGCTTCTTGACTCCTCCAGTGGTTGGGGCAGACTTACGAGCAGCCTATTACAAAAGAATAATGACATTAGATCAATGTAAACACAAGAATCAAAACAAACATAAACCAACACAGAATCACAAAATTCACAAGCACAAACCTTGGTGGCGAGTTGCTTCCTTGGAGCCTTTCCTCCAGTTGACTTACGAGCAGTTTGCTTAGTACGGGCCATCTGAAACTCATTTCATCACAAATCAGCAACAAAATGACCAATAAATAACAAATTACAACAAACAAACACAAACCAGCAATACAATTTTCAAGAAACTCTTCCAGAAATTAAACATAACCATAACAAGAACAGATCTAAACCAAATTACTCTAGCACTAACAACAATTACTCTACATATCATGTTATAACAATTACATCTCCAAGAACCCTAATTAAGCAAATTTGAAAGCCCTAAATCTATACCCATTGATACACAACAGCATAAAACCCTAAAAATCAACCAAACCCAAATCAGATCACAACCTTACGAAAATCACGAAAACTAGAACAGGAAACCAAACCCGAACCCTAAATTAGGGCCAGAGAAATAATCAACTAATTTCGAAAAAATAAAATGAAAGTGAAAAGGTCGTACCTCGGATTTTGCTTTCTCTTCTTTCTTTCTTTCTCCAAATGAACTAAAGATTTGGACGTACAGACGGTAAAGGCCTATATATAGGGCCAGTTCTAAACGGCCTTTGTGAAACCGACGGTGGGGATTTAGTTTCCGTGTGTTTTCTCTAAATGCTATCCCACGGTGAAGGAGGGGCTTGTTTGTGTTTTCTCGGTTTGAATGGACGGTGAAGATGAGGGTTTGGGGGCGTGACGCGGATCGTGACAGACTAATGCTTGTTTTCTATTCGTTGGGGAACAGGTTAGCTTCATGACGCGGATCGTGGGGGGACTGATACCAATTTAAGTGGGATTAGTGGATTACGCGCTCTAGTTTGTTGAATAGGCCATTTTGCAACTTTCTTTGGGTCAAAATTGTCAACACTTTCCCGTTTAAAACTCTCGGTCTCTCACATCCTGAGTTCGAATGCCGGCTTTTTTTTTCTTTTTTTGAGAAGATGATTACTCACTGTATTATAAGTTGTAGGATTGTATCCTTGACCGTAGTTTCGTTCAAATTAGTTATAGAATTGTATTCATGACCGTAGTTTTGACCCTTATTTTGTGGCTGTATTTGTTTTTTTTTTTTGGTTTAAAGAAGTTATAGAATTGTATCATTAACAAGAGGTGAAGAGGTGTCATCAATATCCCAAAAGAAAAAGAATCTGCTATTAAAAAGAAACATTATCATAGCAACTTTAACACACTCTATTTTAGCTTTTAACTATTTTAAAGAGCGTGTTTAACTTTTTCGGATGTTTTAAGAGCTCCAACAGACTAGCCAGACTTAAGCTATTATAACTTTTAACTATCTCGCTAGCTAAAATATTTAGCTAGCGAGATAAGTCAAATAAGTCTAGCTATAATTTATTACATTCCTTTTAAGATATTTTAGGTGATATATAAATGCATTTAAATTATTTAATTTTTATTTGAAGAATAATATTAATGTAATGCTAGCTAAAATAGAAAGCATTGATGCATACACATTTCTAAAGTGGCTAGCCAAAATAACATTTTAGCTAATTTGACGAAAATTTAACACAAATATGGCTAGTATTGCTAAAGATGCTCTCAACAAATCAAGCCGTTTGTACAAATACAAAGTACACCCTGGTAAAAAGACCAGCAATAAAAAATACTAGCCAAAATACCCAGTAGCCCAAAGCCTCAAATCAAATTCTGGAGTTGCATTTCTCTGTACTGCTTTGTGCATCTAATTATTCAGCAGCTTCTACAAGTACATAAAACTACCACTAACGTAGCTTAAAATAATTTAGACTCATTTCACTAGCTGATTTTCTTGTACAAAGGTATTGACAACTGTAAGTAAACTGAAACAAGCTCCAAAGATTCACCTGGCAAATCTCACAACCTACAAAATAATAAGACACCAACCTAACCAGAATAACATACCACTTTTCATCATGAAGGCACGGCAATGCTGCATATTGGCGAGAAAACAAGCCAAGCAACCGCACACAAGTTCCGGCCCCCTATATTTCCAGCCTATAAACCAATATAATCTTCTCAAACCAAAATAAGCTAATTGATTGACATAGCTTGTCATCCCACCAGATTGACTAGACATGAACCCCAGTAGATGTAATGCTATAAGTACAATCTTGCTATGATAGGTGTCGAGTTCCTAATAAAGTAATCACGTGTCATCAAAGTTAAAACAATCATCTACTCTGAGGTGCTTTGAAAGTCTGGAGATACAAGACTGTACTACTTCAGAATCTGGAGAGACAGAACTGGGAAGAAAGGGTAGGCAAACTGGCAAATATTGTTCACTATCTTCTGGAGGACAGAAGAGCGAAAGCACAGCTCTGCAGAATATAAATCTGGAAAAGGACACATCTGGTAAGCATTTCCTTTATTTTGACCAACAATCCAAGAAATATAATTCATAGCAGTTTATTACAGACACAAAGATTTGTTGCTTGATAGATGGGAAAGATAAGTACCTTAGAATAAGTCTCCGTAGAAAAGGATCAGACATAACTTGGGCCCACACCAGATCCATCTTTGTTGATGTACAGAGTATTACTTCCCACTTAGAGAAGGCATCAGAAAGTATGCCCTCAGCACCGTTATAGACGTCCTAAAATCAGAACAGATCAATTGAAACAACTACAAATCACTGGATTGATGGAAGTACAATAAGTCGAAGTTTTCAATTTTTTTATTTTGTTTGGACCGGCTCGTCTTGCAAGTAACTACTTACTGTTTCAGTATCAGAAGAGGAGAGACCAACTAATTGGCAGAATGCTGAGAGAGGGGCAGTCAAGAAAAAGGTGAACTGACTTCCGTTTTGCGTTAAATCAGCATCAGCTGGATTCTTGAATGCTGGTCTCAAAGGTGAAAGAAACAGAGCAGCTGTCTCTCCCCTTTCCGCACCATGTAGAACCTGAACGCATTAACTTCTACTGTTAATAGTTTGACTAACAGACAAGATGCAAATGCAGATCAATCAATGAATCTTATCAAATATCTGGCAATACTTACACAAATTGGAGAAAGCTTCTAAATCCCATCAAAAAGGGAAGAATATAAACTCGTAAAAGTTGCATTAGGGGAGGAATGGGTCAATAGTTTTAAATATATATATATATATATATATATATATATATATATATATACAGGGCTTCTCAGCTGCGGAGGTCCGCACCAATGGTTTTGGTGCGGATTTCCATTTTTGCACCACTTTTCGATCGAATTTCTCCATCTCCACCGTCTAGTATCTAGATAATATTGTGTAGATCATCTCTGCAAAATTTCAGCCAATTTGGTAATCGTTAAGGCCCTCAAAATTGCGTTTTCAATTTGTTTTTCGAGTTTGAGGGTCTTAACGATTACCAAATTGGCTGAAATTTTGCAGAGATAATCTACATAATATTATCTAGATACTAGACGGTGGAGATGAGGAAGTTCGATCAAAAAGTGGTGCAAAAATGGAAATCCGCACCAAAACCATTGGTGCGGACCTCCGCAGCTGAGAAAGGCTGTATATATATATATTTTGCAACTACAACCTTCTGAAAGAATTCAGAAGGCATATTTAGTCCTATGAGTTTAGATACCCAAGACATACTTAAGCAACTGAGCCAGAATGGCTCAAACTATGGTACTTCTGAAAACATTCAGTAAACTATCACTTTGGACAGATCAAAACTTGCTACAGGATAAAGCATATCATATGAAATAATGGAAGTGTGAATAATACAGACAACATATATGTTATGGAAACTGATGTATATGTGTATAGTCATGCACAAGTTTTGACAAACCTGCCTTGAATGCATGGCTGTTGTCACTATCAACTATCAAGAAAAGAGGTCTGCGAGTAAAAGGAATTATGTCTCCAGGGTATAGGTTATTCTCACCTGAAATGAAAAGGAGGGAATGTTAGAGTGGAACAACAATACAAAATGCAAAATATGTGTGAAATAACAAGTTCCTGTGCAGAAAAATGCTCAAAAATTAAGCAAACTGGAATAGTCATTCAATACAGGAACCTACCGCCATTCCCTCTAGGACCAAACCACAGATACTTATCATAATAGCCACTTGATTCTGCCTTGCCATTACAAGATTCAGCACGATACTTATTCTGATTTGGGAGAGGAACTTTATTTTTTGACAATTTCTGTGATCCTCCAGAGGTGTAAAGCTGATTAACATTACTACGACCAGCCGTCCCTGCACAATTGATCATGTTCACTAATCTGCTATGATAAGACATATTGAGTTGATTTTCATCCTAAGAAAATCAAAGTTCACCTGAGGCTGACAGGTACAGGAGCATGACACTGTCCACAGGGAGTTCCTCACATATTGTAGCCATCACCTGCCAATTCATTATTAATATCAGTCTGCCAGTTATAGATCCACTTCAGAAATTGAATATATCCCATTTCACATTCGCAATTGCTTAACAGATAGAGGAACCCACACTATCCAGATGCAATCAAACCACCTTTATGGTTTCATTTCTGTTACAGCACATAAAAGACCGCTACAACTAGCAACACGATATTGAAGTTGATAGAGCTGACTCAAACAAGGTTACTTAAACATGGCATTGCTTGTCAAAAAAAATACAACCTAAACAATCCTCGTATTGCCAGGATATTGAAGCTGTGATGCATTCCTATCTCAGCTTGAAGGTGCATGCCCAAACCCCATGCATGCAAGCTCACATACCGCCTTTGATTTTGTAAATATAAAATTTCTAAATAGATAATTTTGAAACAATTATGCAAAATGGTGAAACAAAGTTTCATCTCTATCCTATATTCTTCAACCCTTGTCAATTTTTATTATCATTTTTAATGTCCCGTGTCCATGCCCCTGTGCATCGCAGAGACTTGATTTTCAACGTTCTTAGATGATCCTTAATTGCAGAGGCAGGCCCTGGTATCCATATCATAGTTTACTCTTACAGACTGAAAAAAGAAACTGCAATAAAACTAATAAGCATGGCCTTAATACTAACCGCTATCAAATGTGTCACCGAGGGACGATAGATAACTGCTTTCCTTGGATTTGGAGGTAAACTTGGATCAGTCATATCTGCAGCCAAGTTCATATCAATGACCCCAGAAGCCGCAGAAGCCCCAGAGTGCTCAATAAAAGAGCCATTCTCTTTTGATTCAACAGGGCGCTTATGGTAGAAAGACCCACTAGGCTCCCATTCCAAACATTGCAGCATTCGATATGTGTCCAATGTAAGTTCAGCAAACTTGGCCTGCAAGTCAGAGTGCATGAACATTAAAAAAAGCTTTCCTTCTTTGACGGCTATTTGTTGCACCCTCATCTGCAATCAATTAAAACCAACAACCAACAGTGTGAAAAAGAAGAAGAAGATTATTCACCTCGTTCCGGTGATAGCTTGTCAGCAGTGCGTCTTGAAATTTAAGAACCCTCTTTGCATGAAAACGAGCCACATATGGGAGAGATGCCGGATGTGAATCAAACATGGCAGAATATCGCAATGGCCTGACATTCATAAAGGCCGTATCAACTTTCATAAATCGCACAATTTCTTGCACCACTAGCCTCCATTCTTTAAAATTAGTTTCCTGAGAAGAGATAACTCCAATGTCCAAAATCATGCAGATACCTCAAAGAAAGAAATATGCAAGAATTTATGTAAAGAAACATATC
The DNA here is from genome assembly GCA_009720345.1 of Fragaria iinumae. Taxonomy (NCBI): domain Eukaryota; kingdom Viridiplantae; phylum Streptophyta; class Magnoliopsida; order Rosales; family Rosaceae; genus Fragaria; species Fragaria iinumae. The sequence continues at coordinate 12,521,103 of CM019117.1, read as the reverse complement.
CCAATAAATCAGTAAAGATTTGAATAACTTTAGTTGCTTCAGTGATGAGACGTTTTCAATGCATATCTAACTAAAAGATTCTATAACTTCAAACGTCACATTGCTTGATTAGACTAGTTAGTAATTCAAGTGAGAGCTATCACATCTCACCAATTCACACAATCCTAAAGCAGTCTTTATCCATCACTCCATACTAGTCCACATGAGTGTGTCTGTCACCTTGCAAACAGAGAAGCTAATTCACAGGTACCAGTCCTATACCTAACAATTCCATGTAATTTCTTAATTTCTCAGTCCTAAACTAATAATTCCATGTAATTTCAACTGAGTCTGCCTTTGAGTAATATGTTATAATCCACTGCAAAAACCAGCAAATAAGTATCCTAAAGCGACTTCCCCACTGAAGAGGAAAATTTCTATATGCATTCCTTTATCTCTCAACATCAAGAATTATGAGTCCCACCCACTTGGGTCGGTTGCCTTCCCCACCACCGTAAAAACTCAGCCAAAGCTACCAGTTTCATTAAACAATGCACATCTCCTCTCTTTATTCCGTTTTCCCTACAGCCTAGCACTCCCATCTGTTTTCGACAACAGGTCATATTCACTAGCCATGCCATTAAATAACACACATCATATTCTTCATTGCATAGCTCACTAAACCAGTATTCACATCCCAGTATCAATTCATCGAATCAATTTAAATCACACTGAAGCTCCACTCTAATTATAGAAATAACTAAACAAAAATCCACAAAATTTAACCGAATCATAGAGTTGAAAACTTCAAAGTTCTACTGCTAATCACAGAAATGAAGTTCAAAACCAAAAACTAACCCGGTAATTGGCTCTGCTGTCATCCACCAGAGCCTTGAACCGCTCGGCGAGCAGCTGAACCGTCTCGGTCCGGTTCAAAATCAACGCCACCAGCAAAAACCTCGCGTAAAATCTCAGCTCCTTGAACCGGACTCCAATCTCCTTCTTCCCCAAACCTTTGGCTCCTCCCTCAAAGTACCTCCGGCTCAGAATCGCCTCGTAGAACACGTACGCCTCCGCCAGAAACCTCGCCTCGCTCGTCCTCATGTACTGACCGAAGTACAGCTGGCCGATCCGGCTCGCGATCTCGCCGATTTCCCACCGGTTCAGGCCGGCCTCCACCAGCTTCGCCCGGTTCACCTGCTGGTACTTCCAGAGACGCGTGTACGCCTTGAACACCTTGTGGAAGTAGTGCTGGTTGTGCACGCGCCCGTACGCCGGCACGTCGCGGACACGCGCGAACTTCCGGTCCGCGCTCTCCACCAGCGCCCGGAACGTGCTGGAAACAACGTCGGTGTCTGACATCACCGGAGCTTGAGTTTCAGTGGTTTTTACAGTCGCCGGTGGAGGTCATCGGAAAATGTGTAAAGGAGGTTAGGAGAAGGAGAAGAAGAAGAAGGAGGTAGTGGACTTTTCTGGATTCTATTCTGGGCTTTATATAATTTTTTATTTTTTCCGGGTGGTAATATTTTTTTTTTGGTGTCACTGAAATTTAACAGTGGCGGCGTTACGAAATTTTGGCCGTGACATATTTGGGGTTTGGTGACGAGGGAACATGTGGAAAAGTGATAGAGAATATTGAGTGCCCAACTGCTCTCATGCGGTCCTAGACTAGAGCTTTCATCTTTGGCTTGGGGTTCTCTTGTTGAGGTTGATTTTGGGGTTTTGCATTTGTGTGGCGAATTTGTATGAGGCTTACAAATATTATCCGACTTTGTTCGAATTTGATTTTTTTTTTTAGTTGGATAAAGAAAGGAAAAAATTTGTTTTTCTTTTGAATCATGTCGTGTGTTGTGTGATTTATGTTTTGGGAGATACAAGAGAATTTTTGGATGATATTGCTATCGTACCTTGACATATTTTGGTCTTGAGTGGTTCATCTCTTGATTCGGAATTAGAGACGAGCTGACTACTCATTAGTAAAAAGAAAAATCATGTGCTACAGTAGAGTAGGAAATCTCTAACATGCATATGATTGATCGGGTTGCGTTTATCACTTTTGAAATTTTTCATGTCTCGCTGAAAAAGATACTCTAAGAGTTTCACAACTTTAAAAGTTTTATGAATTGAACTCGGTTGCAGGGTTAAAGAACTCAACTTACAAAATACAAATAAACTCGGTCCAATAGCTTAAACACTACCGGCACAAACACACCAACCCAATTACTGAAACTGATCGAAACACTAATGTAGAGGTAATTTTCCTATCAGAATAGAAAAGGGAATGAAGTGACACATCTTCTTGTTGCCTTTGCTTGTGACCTGCCACATTATCTACTCCTTTTTTTTCCTTCAAGCCTTTGCTTCTTCTTCAAAGAAGTTATGATTCCTAATTTTAAAAAAATAAAAATAAAAAACCTCCATTAATTGCAACCTTACCATTATGAGAAATAATTTAGAGGTCTCTCATTTCTTATTAGATGAAGGACATATATGCCCTACTACGTAAGTGGTATAAATATTTATAACAATCGTATATATAATGCTGCATGGTGCATGATGCCACAATTTCGCAGGAAACGTCATTAATTCCAAACTTCCAATTGCCTAATGCTGGTCAGCAGCTGGTTCTTTCCTGATAGGTAAAATTTGTAGTCAACTGTTAAAACTCTAGTACCTACATTGAAATTTGAAATGTGTACGTATAGTTTCAGTGCACAAGTCGGTTTGCTTAGATCTCCTTAATTAACCAGGAGATAGACGATGAGTTGTTAGTTGTTACAAGTCGCAGGTTACTACATATGCCATATGCCGTTGTTTCAAGTCGCATGTTGCTACATATGCCGAATGCCGAAGAGTAAATATTGTCTAATAAGTCTTAACTTTTTAATTGAAACTGAGGTAACAATCCAACTTGGTTATGTTAGCAGTTAGTTATACACCCATCTAGTCAGTATTCGGACCGATATTCATAAGAGTATCTTAGCAAAGTCAAACTAATCTCTCGCCACAAACGCACAAACCTAAAGACCCTTCAAACCTACTGACCACAAACTGGTGGGAGTCGGAACTTGAATTATATACATGCGAGTATCATACTAAGCAATCCGGCAACTTTATAATTATGCAAGTCTTTGTTATCATGTCTAAAAAATAAAAATTAGATTAGTTTACGATCTTGTACAATATCCAAACTAAGGGTAAGGCTAAGGTGTGTTAATGCATGTGATGCATCAATTTTGTCCTCAAGTTGTAAAATGAGTCCTCAAAATAGTAATATTAGTCATCAAAGTTGTAATATGAGTCGTTAAAGTTGCAAAAAAAATTAGTTACAACATTAGTCCTCATTTGTCCTTAAAGTGATAATTGAGTCCTCAAAGTTGTAATATGAGTCCTCAAAATTGTAACGACTTTTTTTTAATCACGTTGAGGACTCATTTATCACTTTAAACACACATTTGACCATTTTAAGGACACATAATTACTAATGTTGTAACTAAATTTTTTTTATAACTTCATAATACAACTTCTCAAACTAATATTATTAGTTTGAGAACTCAATTTACAAAATTGATACATCATATTATTGACATATATTAACACGTTGTATAATTTTTCCCAGATTAATACATAAATGACAATCATGTGATTAATAATGATAAATTCAACAGTGAATGTCTCTTCCTCTGAAAAGAGCTCCGATCAGCTGGCATTCCCTGCTGGCACAAAGGACCTGAATGCACAAAATTTCATACCAGATTCATATTGTACGATCACAACGACTAGTTTATGATGAAAAAGTACATCAAACACTGAGCATAATGTGCTTAATCATATACAAATTAAATGAGAAGTTCTCGTTACGTAATGGAATCATAACATTATTATTGAATTTAGAACTTGCTAAACCCTAAACTTCATATAATAATGTGTATTCACACCTAGCTCTCACACATCAAATCCTACATTATTTTGTGTCTATGATAATTACACGACAAGAACCCTGAAACAAAATTAATCTGTATTATATTACGGCAAAGAAAACTTGACCTTTACTTTGGCTAATAGCTTGACAATTAGGTTAATAATTACTTCATTTCTAGTCTAAACCTATGTTGCACGAACAAGGACATAGACAAGGCGACACTACACGACGCGACACGCCGACACGGCAAAACTCAAAAACTGAATATCCGACACGGTTTGGACACGGCAAATAAAATTATATATTTATTATTTTTAATAAATAAAAATATACTAAAATATAAAATAAGTTCATTACATTACCAAAATAATGTTCTAAATTCAATTTATTGCATAACCATAAGAAATATATTAAAGAGAGTCAAATGCAAATAATATAAATGTATAATTAACAATATTAGAAGTAGCAGACCTCTAACTTAAAACATAACATTAAAGAAAATCAAATTTGCAGTAGGTTGCTGACAAAACTGGGTAGTAACTTGTTTTCAAAAGTGGACAGTAGCTTTATTTAGGTTGTGGTTCCTTTTTTTTTCAATTAAAAAAAATTGATAAATGATGATGTGGCGTGTCGGAGATGATGTAGCGAGTCGGTCAACATGTCTGAAACGTGTCGAAAAAGTCAACATTTTCCGACACGCCACACGTATTTTGCCGTGTGTCGGAGTGCCGTGCAACATAGGTCTAAACTTATGTTTTTTATTTATATAATTTCCCTCACTCTCTTTGGGGGTTAGTTTCTAGATGACCTTGTGAAGGGATCCTATAATGTAAAATAGACTAAAAGTTTTTGTGAATGGTATAAATTTTTGTCTTGATTGTATTTTTTCTTTTCCTTGGTCAAGTATTTATTAGTCTTAGTTTTGTTGTCAAAGTTGGACCTCATTGTGACCTACTCCTGCATAATGAATCCTCAAAGTTGAACAACCACTGACCAAGGTGATATATATTGGGGTTTGTCTATCATACCATTTGGTATGACATACTTATTGTAAATGTGTTTAATTATATGACACATGAGGGTTTTTGAAGGGGTAAATGGTTATTACATGGTTATTTAGTTGTTTATTCAATTAATGATAGCCACACATTTTGTGAGGCATGTTATACCATATAGTATACTATAATTTTCTACATATTGGAAGTTTGTAATGTTTTTGTGACCTTACCAGAATGAACTAAGCACTTCAAACGAGCTAGAAAATCATCACGAAAGAGAGTTAAGTTTAAATCTTACATAATAGAAGTAGGGTTTGTAGTAACTCTGACAATGGGGGAGAAGTCGGATGACTGATTACTTATGAACTATGGCTAAGGCCGCTAAGCTATATATTTGTTTTTAATCACCAAAAAAAAAAAAAAAATCTACTAACTAGACTAAAGTACAGCGAATGTCAACTTGTAGGTAAACACATTATAAGCTGCCTTTGAATAACTTGACATGCGCATAAATAAATAAAAGGGTTATAAGGTTGAGATTCTTCATATGAAATGCGTTATGAATTATTCTCAAAAAAAAAAAAAAAGCATTATGAAGAAAGGAAGCATACAACAACATTCAGACCAAAAGATAATTATATAGCAGGTACATAATATTGTTAAGAGAAACATACGAACTAATAAGCTACTATTTCATGCATATATAATATTCATTGTTAAGAGAAATGGTATAGCATCAATTTCCAAGCTTATTTCTCGTAGATTAAATGTGATCTTAAAATTTATAATGAATATCGATCATTACGTAGCTAATGACACATCGATACATTATGTTTATGTGAACTATGTTTTTTTTTTTGTCCGAACAATGTTTTAACGAGGATACAAATCTTACTTTCCCCGGATATAATCATTTTCTTCAATACCCCTTCTAAGTCTGACTTTGACATGGAAAGCAGAAAAAATAAAAAAAAGGTTAGTGCAATGATAAAGAGTCATCGATCTCCATCAAAAACTAAAGTTATGGTTGTAATTCTTATTATCCTTTGAAAGTTGATCCACGTACTAAAGCCTCCATTTTTTCCTTCTTCATCTTTAGACACGCAACAATGGCAAGATGCCTATGTGGGATATTGTCTGCACAACATCAACTAACCAAGAACTTCCGAAAAGAGAGTGGTTCAAGTTGTTAGCTTTTTTGCTTTCATAACTCTACTGTTATAAAACGAGGTTACGAAATTATGTTATGACATTAATACAACCATTATTAAGTCGATTCAGATTAATAAGAACAAAGGTTAATATAGTAAATAAATAATAATAAAATAAAGAGATACTTAAGGAGAGAAAAGTGAGCAGTGAGTTTTATATCAGAGAGAATAACTGCGTTATGAATAAATAAATGTAATGGTAAAAGGCTAGTATACAAGTAATACAACTGAGAATTATAACTTAACTTGAAAAAACCTACTCCTTTTTTTTTATCAATTTTTCTTATCTTTTGTTACATTAGAGAGAATTAAAACGCTGATTTAGTATAGTTCTAAGTTCTAACACGATTCTATCAACTCGCTTCGCCGGTTGCCTTAACCCCAAAGATGTTCGATCCTTTTCTGATGTATATCTTCAGTTAAGGGGTTCTTTGTATGACTTTATGCAATGCTTTTCAAATTTTGAATGCAAGTCATTTTCGTTTTGCTTTAGTAGGTAAAGATCTATTTCTGTATTCAATATTAATGTTCGGATCATTTTCTATGTATGAGAGTATGAGACATATCTCATCATGCATGACAAACGTACTGATCGTATATATACGTTCCTTTAAACAAAGACGAGCTTACAAAACCTTCTCTTTAATTGAAAATGGTCCTTAGGATATGGATGGGTGAACTGTCTTTATATGTATGCAAGAGTGGTGTGGAAGTCGGGTTAGGGAGAAAACTACCAACATGCACTTTTTATTAGTTGAAATGCTTGCAGTGTTTATGTATTCTCGTCAACGCAGGGTTGTTATCTAAAAATGACTAATTTCAGTTTACCCTTATAATTGAGATGAGTAATATTTATACTGTTTGTGAAATTATAAATAGTATGACACACTCGATCTCTCACTCTGTGCGATTGATTCATTGATTGCATTGGAGAAGAAACCATTCTTAATCTAACCAAAATTCAACCACTTAGGCTACCCACAAAGACTTATATAGTTATTATACCTTTAAATAAATTACAAATTAATGAAAAAGGGTTGGTGAAAAACAAAGGTCCAAGACTTTCACAAATCCGTGGTCAATTGAAGATTAGATTTCATCTTTTGGAAAACCTAGGAGTAAACACATATACCTCAAATAACAAAACAGTTAATTGCATATATAGAAATGATGCTAGAGTACTGATAGTTTAATTATGATCAACTTGTAGTGATTAGGTTAAAAGCTTAACCATTACATATGATTCTGGGCTAAATCAATATAATTAAAAGTCAGAGATGGATAGGCACCACCTGCAGTGATGTGATCTGCATCAATGGAGAAAAAATAGTTAAGCAACTAGGGCTGGGGCTTTGGAAATGAGGCTAAAGGCAAATGCCTATCCCATATGTCAAATGAAAGCAACAAATATAAACTAAAAAGAATCCAATGGCATGGAGATCGACCAAAAGGAAGTGCAAACTGCAAAGGCTTTATTTCATATCAGTCTACTGCTGGAGAATCTTCTAAAGCATAGGGCACACATCAGAGGGGGTCAAAAGAGGAGGGAGCGAGGAAGAAAAGCTACAAAGCTAGATGAACAAAAGGAATCCATGTCATGATGAAGAAGGGGGAATGGAGCTTCAAAATTGAACTGTTTTCATGTGAAGGCTAGGCATGGTGCTGGGTGGTGGCCTGATGCATGATATCATTGATATGGCTCCCCATTTTGTTTCTTGTTTGAAATGGACATGATCGACTGACATAGATTTCAGGTTGCTGTTGGCCTGTAAATAAAACTGCACGTGGAGACATTCACAGAAAATGTCACTGATCTAGCTAGCCAGCCTTGTCAGTATATCTTTATATGTGTGTGTGTGTGTTTTTTTTTTTTTTTGGGTTTTTTGATGACCATACACAAAATCACAAAGGTTAAATACAATGAATTGATTTTCTTTGTGCTATGTTCTTTCTGCAATCCAAGTAAGCACACTATTGGAGACTTCTTTGATTCTCTTATTTCCTCTGTAGGTTATCTTGAGCATATATGACTGGTTCTCATTTTCCTTTTCAATTGATAACATCTCTGGCGTGACACTAGCTTGTGGCTATTGAGCCCTTTGGTGCCATTGTTGTTTGTTATTATATTTTAAAGATCCAAAACTACTATTATTATTATTATTATTATTATTATTATTATTGTTTTATCAGTGTCAAAAGTTATGTTTTTTATTTTTATTTTTTCAAGAGTCACAAGTTTGAAGAGTCTTTATAATACATAACTCTTCTTTAGACAACAATACACATAAACTCTTCTTTCCCTATTCTTCTTCTTCTATTGACTCTCTTTCTACACCAAATCATTCTCTCTACCGTGAACATGTGAAGCAGATTAGACATCCTATGAGGTGTAAGGGTTGTATCTTAGAGTGCTTAGACGACCGTCAATACATATACGAGGGGATATGTCTATTGTTTTAGGACAACGACATCGTGCCTCCTTTGGATTCTCACAGGCTATATTTATCTAACCCTTTCTCTTGGTCTTATTTGTATTTGATTGAGTTTACAAATTGAGTTGAGTTCAAACAGTAGATTATATTGCAGAATTCTAATAGCCATCAACAAGGCCTCATGTATAGCGTCACTTTTGCCACCAATGGCGAAATTTGTAGTATCGTTTGTATAAACATATAAATGATGGGTACTTGAGGTTGATAGATGGGATTGAGCAATCATATATATGACTCCATTGTACACTAATGGCATATCATAGATGATTATATCACTTGGAAACATAGACCAACCACAGATGATATTCGCATCTCCTAATGTCAAAATTCCTGAAAACCACCTATCCACGGTGCTTGTGACAGTCAGTACCCCGTGGAAAACCGTTTTCTAGCTATGGCTCCAAGCTTGGGGACTTCATTTCCTGCTGCAACCAAAACGAAAACGTTGTTTACCATTGCAGTAAACCAATCTGCTGCAATAGCATCTTGAACATCTTCCCTACCTAAAGAAATGTTGATAACATCAACACCGTCAGTAACGGCATTTCCTACACCAGCAACAATATCGGAGGACATTTTCCCAGCAAACCAATATAAGTCACTTCGTCTATTCGTCAACAAAGCTTCCTGCGGCTATAGTTCCAACATCCAAGTAGAGTCGCGGGGATAAGCACGGTAACAAAATAAAGAAAATAAGTAAAAGATACCAGGCCCAAAGTTAAAGTCTAGCGTTGATGATTGGAACTAACAAAAAGAAGTCTAATAAGCTTGGCTCAGTACTCGGAAAAATAGTTTAGCATTGCTAGCTACTTCCAAGTACGAGTAAAAATAGTAAACGTGCAAAGACTATTTAATCTAGTCGCATAAGTATCTCATTTTTAAGTACGAGAAGATTGTGAGTCGACTATTTGTTCCATATGAGTTGTTTGTCGTCTGTCACTATGCTCGTCAAAATACACAACTATGATGCAAACAAGTACTACAAAGAAGAGGACAAACTCAGATATCATCTATTACTCTGCTCGTCAAAGCACATGATTGTAAGACAAGTGGAGTACTACAAATAAGTCATCATACGATTTCAAACCAATGTTTAAAATGACAAATGCGTGAGTCGAGGTGTGTTGTCGACGCAGCTCGCCGTTTATGTCTTGACCTCGCCTCAACCGCGTCTTTCCTTACCCGCCTCGCCTCCCCTTGCCTTGCCTCGCCTCGCCTCGCCTTAGCGTGAAGGCGTGCTATTTCAAAGAGAACTTCGAACCGATATGAATGAGATCCAAAACCTTGATCAAATCATGGTTAAACAAACCATCAATATCACAACAAAATAAAAGCCTCACTAGAGATCCAAAAGTGCCATCAAAGATCAAACAAAAACGTTGCCGCTGTGGTTCACTTTTGAAGCAAAACGTCACCACCATCGCCACCTCCGGGGTCCAAGAGCCTCTCAGATCCGCACCGCCACGTGGACTCTGGCCCACTCTCCTTGTCTCTCCTGACGTGGCTCCCACAAACAAATAGAGCCCAAAACATAAGCCCAGACCCATCATCAAAATAAATAAATAAAAACGCTTTACGTGCTTGTCTAATTCTTTTCGTTTTCTTTTTCCCGGCAACGGAAACCAAACCTCGGTGGCTCCCCAAAATCCGCAGCGATCGGGTCGCCGGATCAGCCTGACCCGTTTTAAGCGAAACGACGTCGTTTTCCGGCGTTAGAAGAAGATGTGGGTGTTCTACCTGATCTCGCTGCCCCTGACCTTGGGGATGGTCCTGATCACGCTCCGCTACTTCGCCGGCCCGGAGGTCCCTCGCTACGTCGCCCTCACCGTCGGATACACCTGGTTCTGCTCTCTCTCCATCATCGTCATTGTCCCCGCCGACATCTGGACGGTACTTCCCTTTCTCTCCCTTTCCGAATTCACCGACCTTCGGTTTGGGATTTCGAATTGGTCCGATTAGGGTTTTGAGTTTCTGAATTCCGAGGTGTTTGAATCGGTAGAAATGCGTTTAGGTTGTTTTAGGTGTAGAATTTTGCTACTGGTTTAGTTCTTCATGAACAATTTGTATGCGGCTTAGTTCTGGTTTTCGAATTCTTTCTGTAGCTGTATTTATAGTAGCTAGAAGCTGTGTGATTCGGTTCGGAACAAGTTACCGAGTCTAAAATGGACAGTTGATGGTATAGGTTTGAATTTGATCTTCGTAGTTGATGGAATGCTCTATATACATTGGCATAGAAGAGCATGATGTCATTCGCATTGGTTGACAATTGTGTGTTAGTTGATATATTCGCAAATCGTTTGTGCATGCGGAATTTGATGGAATTACGACTGTTGCTAATTCTTTTATTATATGTGCACAGACGATAAATCATGTCGAGAGTAGAGGAATTTCTTTCTTTTGGGGCTGGTCCTATTGGAGTACATTTCTACTAACTTGGTACGTAACATGGAATTTCATGGACAGTTTTAGTTGCTCCCCATCTATCCTTTTCTGCACCTGCCGTATGAGTTTCAAGTATTTTAGTTATTATATCATCAGACTGTTCTTTTAAGCTCTTTTCTTGGCAAAAATCCATGGAACCCTCCCAAATTTGTGGTTTCTCTTTTATTTTTATTTTTGGTGATTAGCATTACTATCTGGATCTTATTTTGAGCCATTGGACTTATCAACAGTATCAAATAAGCTCCTCTTAATCACTCTTCTGTGTTTATTACTTTCCACTTAGGTTATATACTGGTTCATAAGTTCTGTTTCCATTGCCTTATTTATAAAAAATAGAACTCAGAGTGAGTGACAAGTTGCCATTCTGTTAGATTCCTCAACAAATTTGAAGTGTTATTGCAATGCCAAACTTGATGTTTTTTTAGCTTTCAGAATTATTTGATCCTACCCGTTCAATGGTCCTTTAATTTAAATGATAGATTAGTTCATAGATGTGCTTAGAACTTGATTTAGAGCTAATTGATGCAAATTTCTCATACTTTTAAGTAATGTTATTTCTGAGCAGGACTGTGGTGCCGCTTATTCAGGGCTTTGAAGATGCTGGAGACTTCACCATGACTGAGAGATTGAAGACTAGTGTACATGTTAACTTAGTCTTTTATCTGATTCTCGGAGCTATTGGCTTCATTGGACTAATTCTCCTCATCATGATGCACAATCATTGGTTAGTTTCTGGCCTTACAAAAATAAATTCTGGATATTAGTTTCTTCTTACCTTCAAGCTGCCTAGAGATAATAATCCAAATTGCTAAATTCTTTTATTCAAATTACCCTACATCTTTAGCCTGTACGTAATAAAGGTTAACTTATCGCTCCATCTAGCTATGCGATCTGTGTTTGGAGATGTTATCATCAGTTTCAAGGTATTGTATATGGTAAATGGCCCTGAACAGTGATTGCTACATTATATGAGCACTTATGTTGGAGAAAATCTAAGTGATAACACATGTTGGAGGGACGCATCTAAGACATCTTTTCATGCGTATGGAGCATATACCTTGATATTCTGTAACTCCCATCAGCCACACAAGCATACATGAAAGTTTACAGAGTATTTCAAGAGTTCATGCTATAGTGTCTTCATTTATTCCCTTGTGATCTGTAGCTTGTGTTCAAAGTGCTGGAGTGTTAATGAAAGATGTAACTGTTTTTCGTGTCCAATAGTGTATGACAAATAACCATATGACAACATTATATCAAGAAATGAGTTAGTAAATAGTGCGAATGAGATGTCAAAAAGGTGTTATGATCACTGTTAAGAAAAGTAATGCTATATGAAGCTACAGTCATTCCTCCAAGTCTTTTATCATAAAAAAATTCATTTCGCTTGCTTAATTGGCAGGAGTGGAAGTCTACTAGGTTTTGCCATGGCTTGCTCCAATACTTTTGGACTTGTTACTGGGGCATTTCTTCTTGGGTTTGGTTTGAGTGAAATTCCAAAGGGACTTTGGAGAAATGCAGATTGGACTACGCGTCAAAAAGTACTTTCTCATAAAATTGCTAAAATGGCTGTCAAACTTGATGACGCTCATCAAGAACTTTCAAATGCTATTGTGGTGAGTTGATCCTTTCTGTTGCATGTTTTGGTTTAACTATCCTAATTTGCAACTTACATGAAGATCGGTTAGTTTTTCTTATTTTTTATGATTTGTTATTATATTTTTATTTTTGTGATTGATTGATTCTTCTTGCATGTTAAGTTTATTCTGAAGGTGTGTAATTGTGTCACCATTGCTGTAACTTAAATTTGAGTACAAGGTAGGGGCAGCTACTTTTCTTGCCACTCTACCATATCCTACTAAGCAAACCTGGTTTCTTTCCCTACTCTGCTTGAATTAGTTCAGTATGGCCAACCCAACCTGGTTATGATAAATTTGTAACCTAGCCCAAGAGCAGTATGAAATCTCCTCTCGTATGACTGCAAGGCATGGACATGTATTTATTATTTACTTAGTTTACTTATTCAGTCCAATGCAATGGGGAGGGTTGTGTGTGTGTGTTGTGGGGGGGGGGGGGGGCATTTGGCCAACATACTATGTAGTAGAGTGTATTAAGTCCCAATATACTATGTATCTATGGCCTTGTCTGTTATTAGACTTTTCTTGGTGACCAATTAGCCATGCATAAATGGTCGGTCCTAAAAACAAAATTTTTGTTCAAGTTCACTGTTTGATTCCTAAGCACATTGTTAGAAATTCATCAGTTTGTCTCGTATTTATATTTCGCTACAAACTGATTGATCTCAATGGATGATTTGTGTCATTAAGTAGGATGAACTAGCTTGGCAGTTACAAAACATATTGATCTGAATCCTTTTGATTGTTCTTTATTTTGATCCATGACTATGATTTATTCTTTAGGTCGCCCAGGCAACATCCACACAGATGTCAAAGCGTGATCCTTTAAGACCCTACATGGATATTATTGACAATATGTTAGCTCAGCTGGTATTTTCTTTTTTACGTATCTTAACAGTTATGAAATAAAACAAAGAATTCAGATTCAGTACTTCCATTAATGATTCTCTTTGTAAATTTTGGAATCTGATCTTGTAACAGTTTAGAGAAGATCCATCCTTTAAACCACAAGGTGGCCGATTAGGCGAAAATGATATGGACTATGATACTGATGAAAAATCAATGGCTACACTTCGGCGTCATCTCCGGAGAACCAAGGAAGAGTATTACCGGTACAAAAGGTAAACTTCTTTTACTTCTTCACCAGTAGGCTTCGTGAGAACCACTTTGTTCTTTGTATGTAATTATTCGTTCTATGTGATTGTCTCTCAAGTTTACCGATTGTTTGTGCAGTGAGTATATGACCTATGTTACAGAGGCCCTTGAACTTGAAGATACAGTAAAGAATTACGAACGCCGCAGTTCTACTGGATGGTATGCATCTGATTTTTCTTTTTCCGGCATTCATGAATCTGATCATTATATATATACAAGTACATATATATATATATACAGGGCCCTTCCACTAAGGGATCCCTTTTTTTGACATATATGAGGGATGAGGGATTACTCCAACTTTTCGATCACAAAATCACATCTCCACCGTTCAGTTTGTTAGTCCTTATATATAGATCAATTCTGCAAATTTTCAGCTAATTTAGTGATCGTTAAGATGTCGAACAAGATTAAATCAATGAACGAACCAAATCTGCCAAACCTGAACCGTTCATGCTTATAATTATAAATCGTAGTTTTGAATGCCTTAACGATCACCAAAATTTTTGAAAATTTGCAGAAGTGATCTACTCATATAGAACTACATATTGAACGGTGGAGATGTGATTTTGTGATCGAAAAGTTGGAGTAATCCCTCATCCCTCATATATGTCAAAAAAAGGGATCCCTTAGTGGAAGGGCCCTCTATATATATATATATACGGAAAGGATATGGAGCGCACGTCCGCAGTGCGCACGAAGCTCCGTTCGCCACCCTCCGGGGCCGACGACGGCGCGCCTCCACCCCAGCAGACTCCAGCAGTGTCCCCGATCACTTTCCCTCCCCGGCGAGGCCGCCGAATTCCAGTTTCCGGCGAGATCGACTTTATTTGAAGTTTTGGATGATCTCGCCGGAAAACTGGAATTCGGCGGACTCGCCGGGGAGGGAAAGTGATCGGGGACGCTGCTGGAGTCCGCTGGGGTGGAGGCGCGCCGTCGTCGGTGCCGGACTGTGGCGAACGGAGCTCCATGCGCACGTGTGCTTCATATCCGGCCTCTATATATATATATATACATCTCCGCCAATGACTTTGATAGATTGTCAATCTGGATCACAAGTTCACAAAATCCTTTCTATTAATATTTTGTATCAACAGTCTGGCAAGATATATTAACATCTGACAAGACTGCAAAAGAACATACTTTTCTCGCCTCTATCGTCTCTTCATAATTTATATATGTATTTCTGTGAGAGGGAAATAAAAGGATATTAAACATCTGACTAGACTGCAAAAGAATATACTTATCCCGCCTCCATTGTCTCATCCTAATTTAAATTTTATGTATTCTCTATTAGATGGAAAACAAAAGGATTTTAATGACCTCTCATCTACATGCTATTATTTCAGGAAATTTATTTCAAGCTTCAGACCTACACGATCTGGAAGATTTGGACCTTCCATCGATACAATAGGTAATAATCATATCCATAAACTCACTTACTTTAAATGTTGAGTTGTTTGGCAAAGAACATGAAGAAATATTTGGCACTACTGTCTTATGAATACCAGATCGATTTTTTTAGATTCATGGAGTGGCCTGTATATTTTTTTATCTCAATATATTCATGTGAAGACAACACGTCTGTTGCCTTCTGTTTATCTGATTGTGCAACAGGCACATCCTACATAATAACTCACATTGTAACTTCAGTGAACGTATGATTAAGATTGTGAAGAGACTACTTATATTGCATTCTGTTGACCTATTTTTGAATGCTATATACTTTCTTTTTCCTTTTGCTTTAAAGCGATGACTTTATTTCTTTTATTAATTTAAAGTAATTACTATCTGGTATTTGAGCCTCAGCTTTTATATTGTAGCGTATTATTTTGCATAATAAATTGGAGACTCCAAATTTAAATCAAACCAATGGTTGCCTTGGCAGAATTCTTGTGGCGCTGTATAGTTAGAAAACAACTTGAGAAAGTTTTGGCTATCCTACTCGGTATCATTTCAGCCGCAATTCTTTTAGCTGAAGCAACACTACTTCCTAGAGTTGATCTATCTCTTTTCTCTATTCTCATCAATGCTGTTGGAAAGCAAGAGGTTCTTGTGCAGGTAAACTGGAGTTATTTTAATAGGTGAAAGTGTTCATGTTTAGTACACTTTAACACTCTGTATGTTTGGTGTACGACAAAAAGTCATTTTAAAAAATTGTATTGTTTAAAGAAATGTATTGATTATGGCTTAGCTGCATATGCTCATATGAGCATAGCCACAGCTAGCTTTGTGAAAAAATGCGTATATAAATTTTAGAGTTGCATTGCTCCTTTTTTAAACATGTATCTCGTCTCCAGATTTGGAAGACATTGTTGTTTCTCCTTTACCTAGCTCATTGTTGTAATTTTATTGATTCAACTTTCCCCAGGTATTTGCTTTTGTTCCTCTGATGTATATGTGCATCTGCACATACTATTCCTTGTTCAAAATTGGCATGTTGATGTTTTACTCATTAACACCCAGGCAAACAAGCTCGGTTAACTTGCTTATGATATGCTCGTAAGTGTTGTTCTTGGCTCTATTTTCATACCCTGAAGATTTCTTACTCGTCTTTTGTTTATAAGCAGTACTTATGCTTGTTGTATCTGTTAGGATGGTTGCTCGTTATGCTCCTCCAGTTTCTTACAACTTTCTCAACCTCATTCGTCTTGGTGATCAAAAAACTATATTTGAAAAGGTAAGCTACAAATCATTTCATTAAAGACAGTTGGTCTTGATAAAGTACAGTTACATACGCAAACATTTGTTTGTAGTTGCACAAAAGAATTTGTTTCCCCCTTTGTGAGGATGGTTTGTTCATGAATGTGTTTTTATTATATTTTTCAATAAAATATTACCTTTATGCCTTTTTGCTTCTTATATATCAGAGAGGATCCTGTTTCAATTATCATAATTATAATATAGTGTTCTCATTATTTGTAAGTTCCGTTTCACATAGTGAAATGATGTTATTTCCAGTGTGTTTCGGGTTTCGCCTTTCATGTAATCTAATGAGTTCTTTTAGGTACATTTAGTTGTAGAATGTATCTTAATTAATGATTGACTAGTTTTGTGTGTTCGTGAATTCACAGAAAATGGGAAACATTGATCAAGCTGTCCCATTCTTTGGGAGTGAGTTTAACAGAATCTATCCACTTATCATGGTTGTGTACACCCTGCTGGTTGCTAGCAATTTCTTTGACCGCATGATTGATTTTTTCGGGAGCTGGAAGCGATTTAAATTTCAAACCGAAGTTGATGATACAGATGGTTTCGATCCATCTGGATTAATAATTTTGCAAAAAGGTTAGCATATACCGTTATCTGCTCTTGTGGAATACATAAGCTTGGGTGTTCACTTATGCCGTCTGAGACTATGAAATATCATTATTTCCTTTTGGTTATGGATTAACAGATCATCCAGAATATGCTTGTACTTATTAACTTGTTGTTTCTCAGAACGAACTTGGGCGGAACAAGGTTGCAAAGTTGGGGAGCATGTCATTCCCTTGGCTAGGAATTTCAATGGCGCGGATGTCGAGTCTGGAAGCAACATCATGGTACACTTATATTTAGCATACTTTATTTGTATTTTACCAGTAAAAATTATCTGACATACTGTATGCATCTTATTCTGTGATTTCCCTTTTTTATCCCACTCCATCCCCTTTCCTTTTTCTCCTCCATATGCTACTATATATTGGATAATAGGGCAAGTGACACGCTTCTTCATTTATAACTTTAATGGTGAAACTTTCAGGAAATGAAAACAACAACTAATTTAATGACTGATGCTGGAAGTGGAACTCCCTCAAAGTCAGTGAAAGAAGACTCTCGTAGATATAGCTCAAGCAAAGAAGCCATCTCGAGCAAGTATGCTGCCATTAGAGAGCAGAGCAGACAAGGGTCATTCAATAAAAATCCGGAGAAGAATATTATTGCTTCCGCCAAGGTCTCATTGCTTGATGCAGCTAACCCTGATAACACAACAGAAGGGTCGCCTACTGGCTTGGCCTCAAAGTGGGTATCCATGAAAAATGGTTTTCAAAATTTCAAAGCCAACATAGCAGCCAAAAAATTTATTCCCCTGCGCCAAGTTCAAGAAACTGTAGATATGTCACGTGGTTCTTCTTCCGAGTCTCTTGATGATATATTTCAGAAACTGAAACGGCCCCCTTCAGACCATGTGGGCTATGATGATGAGGATGAAGATGGCATATAAGTGCATCGACCTACTAGATGATACTTGCAATCTATTGTGGGCGATGAGCTTGTTGCTGTTGAACTGGAAATATGAGCCCATAAAATGTATAGGTCCTACGGTGAGGGCTGATATCATTTGCCGGCAGCAAAAATTTGGATCCGCCAAGAGCAGTTTTGAGCCTGGTAAGATATGTTGTGATACTGATACCACATACGTTTAGCAGCAGCTAGTTGAAGGACTCGGAACATGTTGACAGGGAAATTAGAACATTTCATTGATATGTAAAGGAAAAGATGACAGCTGGGGAATGTTTTATGTGAATTATACATGTAATATCATTTGTTGCCATTTGTTCCTCCAATTTGGCAACCCATTGGAATTAATTGAACATTCGAGCAGAATGCTCTTAAAGTCTTAAACGAAGCAAATGATGACAAACAACGTAAACCCATGATTTATGATATGATAAGACAGAAGATGAGAAGAGGCTTAATTCAGCAGTTGTTTAGAATTTCAGTCAAACAAGCATAGATTGTGAACCTGGATCAAATTGTCGACATTCACACCAAATTGCTCCCGTAATAGAGAAAACCCACATGTTGATACAAAGATCTATCAGTTATGAAAATCAATCAAATTGATATGACCAAAGACCAAATATGTGTCATGCCTCGTGGTTCAAACACAAGGCCTTTTCAAGTCAAATTCCCAATCACACTTGGCTGTGAACCAATTTCTGATTTGATGCATGGAGGCAAAGAGGCAAGAAATTCAACCACCAACTTCAGAAAGAGTCTAATCATATATGCCATTACGGCATTACCACCCAACTCCTCCACCTCCTGATTTAGTTTAATTTGAAGCTTATGCAACATTCGAATACATACACAAGAATCCAATTAGTTTTAATTTTTCAATTACGGATTCACAGTACACGAACTTTGACTTACATCCCAAGCACCTCAACTCTGATTTATACGTAGTCGAAATCATATTCTCGTCGGAGAAGCAATCAAACTTGGAAAGAACCAGACTAATCAAAGCACATATTAGGAAAAACTATGTACAAAGAATACTCATCACTTGTGGGTTGAATCTGACAGAAAATGAAGAATCATATTCACAAAAGCAATCTGTTATTACAACCAGATAATCTCTCAAACTGTGCAGTTCACACAAAAGTCTCCATTGATTTCATATCGAAATTTCACATCAATCTTATGATATCATGAACAAAATATATACTACTAGATTTCTTTGAAACAAAAAACCTAATTACTTAAAACTAGTACACCTACTCTACTACGGTTCATGTTCCTCTTGAATCTTGATCATCTTAGAACACTCTTGGAGTGCTTGAAAACCTGCTTGGTCTTTCTCCCCGTCCCCTTAATCAGCTTCGACCAAAACCCTCGTTTCTTCTTCCCGCTCTTCATCACCACCTGATCTCCAAAGCTATGACTCGCGCCACTCTTCGTAACCACCGCAACCGATCTGCTCTTCTTCATCAACCCATGATGATGACCTCCACCCTGCTTGGTCCCATCACTGCTGAACATGAAGGACATCGAACGGCCCATCACCTCGGACGCGTTGCGCTTGTGGTGCCCTCGACGCCCATGATTGGTCACCGGAGGAGATGAAGAGGCAGAGGAGTAGTTGGAAGAAGAGCAAGAATGGATGGGGAGGAAACCGTAACCTAAGAAATCTGCGGTTACTTTCCCGTCGGAAAAAGAGGAGGGAGCGTAGAGCTGAGAGAGCTTTTCACTGAGACATATGGAGCAGACGGCGCCGGGGAACTGCTTCACTTCCGGGTGCTTCTTGCAGAGACCTCTCTCTGATTCTGACCAGCCCATTTTTGCTTAGATGTTTGGTTTCTCTGTGTGTGTCAATAATGGTGGTTTTGATTTGTTTTCTTGTTTCTCTGTTGGTATCTGCAACTATTTATAGAGACCGATGAGATTTATTCGGTTTTGTTTTGGGAAGAGGCACACGCACACGCACGTATTGGAGTGGTTTCCAAGAAATTTCGATTTATGTATGCATATGACAAATTTGGTTCAGTTACAACAATACCCTTTTCTTTTTCTATTTTCAATTTAAGTAGATGGACTTTTTCTTTTCCTATCTATGTTGCAATCGAAGAACCATTTGTATCCTGTTACCTATTTGAGGTTCTACTTGAGCCTAACTATACAAAAATGCAATTATTTAAGACGCACGTCAGTACTATTGCCCCTATGCTACAAAGGAGGGATGGCGATCACAATGAACACCGTTTCATAATTCTATCTTTCGACTTAAAAGACTTATGATCATAAAGCTAAAAACTCTATTTTCCATAAGTCATTCTAAATCGATGAAACATCAATGTAGTTCGTTTGTTTTGCATAGTTATAATATATTTACCACTACAGGAAATCTCGTCCTAGACGACGGAAACAACAAGTTGCCTAAGACTAAATATTCGTCGCCTAAGATCTTGGCAGACGAATTATCCGTCGTCTAAGTGTCATGAGGTAGACACTTAGGCGACGGAACTAAAGTTAGTCGTCGACTAAGAGCGATCCTACCCGACGGATCTTTTCTTGCCTTGTCGACAAATTGGTTCGTCGATAATAATCTCTGTCGACGGAATGTTTGTGTCGGAAGGATTCTTAGCCGATGAATATGAAATTGTTTTTAGCCGACGACATGGTCGTTGGTATGTATGTCTACCGACGAACATTGCATCGTTCTTAGGCGACGGAATATTCGTCGGCAGAGTTTTAAATCGACGAATTCGTAACAGTTCTTAGTCAACGATCGAGCTTTGTATTCGTCAGATAGGTAGTTATCTTAGGCGACAAATATTATTGTTTATGTCGCCTAAGTGATCTTCTTCTTTTTTTAAAAAAATTATAATTTATTTTTTTACTTTATTCACTGTTTCCAAAAATTACAAATCAGTAACAATAATCAGGCAGGAAGCACTGGATTTGGAAAACATATTCATATATTAATTGATCATGATAACTAGATGGACAAATATATATTGTTCATATATACAAAATAATGAAGTAGGTAGAAAATTGTTCATACAATGTAGCTAAACTATGAATGAAGTACTACAAAATCACCAATGTCAATGCTCATTCTCATCCAATCCTTGGTTGTCGCCTAAGTGTTCATCATTGTTCTGTGGGGCTTGTGGAGGAGGAGAAGGAGGAAATTGTGGAGGAGGAGGAGGTGACATACCTAGGTGCTCATATATGGCTGTAACTTGGGACTGCATAACACTATACATAGACTCCGCACGCAGGGCACGCTGCTTTTCGGATTATGCTCCTCAGTCCCATCAAATGCCTCAGCATCCCGAGAAACAAATTTTGTCGGCGTGGCGACTAGAATTAATGTCATTTAAACATATCGGGCAAGCCTTATACCCCTTAGTTTGTTGGCGAGATAACATCCCGTAAGCTGGAAAATCACTGATGGTAAAAATAACAGCTGATTTCATCATGAATGAAGTTTGACTATGTCTGTCAAAAGTAGGGAGTCCATTTTCCCATAACTCCTGCAGCTCGTCAATTAATGGTCTCATGTACACATCCAAACACTTTCCTGGAGAATACGACCCTGGAACCATAAGCGTAAGAAAATTGTTCTCCTTCCTCATACATATGTTAGGAGGTAGATTGTACGGAAATACTATCATAGGCCAAATGCTATAAGACAAATTCATGTTTCCAGTAAGATTGAATCTGTCTGTTGCAAGTCCGAGTCTGACATTTCGACAGTCTCCAGCAAATTCGGGAAAAGAATGGTCAAAGTGCTTCCAAGCCTCCCCGTCTGCGGGGTGTGTGAGATTATCCGGATCTATCCTCTCCTCTCCCTGGTGCCTTGCCTGGTGCCATCTCATATGTTTGGTCCTATGTGAAGACATGTACAGACGCTGCAGACGAGGGCCTAACGGGAAGTAACGAAGAACCTTCCTAGGAATGGGCGGGTTTTTCTGTTTAAATGAAGTGGAAACTTTATACCATGGCTCGTAGCAGTGTGGGCACTTAACTTCATCCTTGTTTTCTTTGTAATACAAGATGCAGTTATTGACGCAAGCGTCTATCTTCTGGTGATCAAGACCGAGGTTAGCCAACATGCATTATACCTGGTCGAAATTTTTCGGACAACTGTTACCTTTGGGAAACACTTCCTTCATAAGTGCAATATCCTCATCAAAACATACGTTAGTCTTTCTCCGCTTGTTTTTTATCTTCATTTGCTTCATGACGGTACCCAACACAGTATGCCCACTACCAGGATATAATAGGGTTTGTACTTGCCATAGAAGCATGTTGTACTTACCATAATCACTGTTGTAGTCAACGTGGGAGACATTAGGGAAGGTGTCAGGGACGTTATCATAAACAACATTTTTCTGATATCCTAAGGCGGCAAACGGGAAGGTATCGTTTAAGATGTTCATCACAGCAGGGTCCCTGTAACTAGCATTGGAAGATCCTGCCTGCTGATTATGTTGTGCTTGAATTTCTGCAAGTGTAGGCATTTGAACTTGATTTTCGCCGTGCCATGTCCATGTGGTATAACTAGGACAAATATCGTTTAGTGCCAAGTGAGAATACATGTCTTCATATGTTATTGTTTTCCGATTGAAACATTTATTGCACGGACATATGTGAATAACTTTTTTCTGGAGGGCTATGTAAACCCACGAACTCAAGAAAATCAAAAATGCCTCTCATATAAAAATTGGACCCCCTCCCTAATTGCATCCAGCTCTTGTCCATATTATACAATATAATAACAGGAAACAAAAATATATAATCAAAAAATCGTAAATAATAAATGGGAGTGTATATATATATATATATATATATATATATATATATATATATATATAGACACACACACACACACACTTAATTATTATATATATCCGGATAGGGCCCTAATCCCGTTTGAGAGCATATGACATTGTGATTTCGTCTGTTGTTGGGGCGTTTCAAATTCGCATATGTGAGAAAATTTCGGCAGCATCTCCCTACAGTTCCCCAAGTGCACGAATATCTATACCTAATATGCATTCGAGGAACAATAAAGGAAGATCATGTTGAAATATATATACCTACAACTGAAAACGAAACGCACCAACAACAAACAGAATCTCAATGTCATATGCTCCCAAACTGTCCAAATATGAGACAATTCGAAAACTATTTTGTTAGACACAGTCGTAACATAATGGTTCTCGAACGAGATTTCTAAGGATAACAATATATTGATGAATGTATAAGAATCTTATGATTCTTAATTACATGATTCATCATTTTATTTTTTATCATTTGAATACACAAATGATTTGCATGAAAACGAAAATTTGATAAACATATTATTCACATAATTATTAATCATATAAAAGCTAAAGATATATAGACACACACACACACACAAAAACATAATATTATACACACATATATACAAACATATATTATACAAACATGTTACACACACAAAAACATAATATTATACACACATATATACAAACATATATTATACAAACATGTTACACACACAAAAACATATACGTACAAATATATTCAACATGTATATACACTATCAAATGTTACATATATCATACATGCATCAAGCAATCCAGTAATTGGATCGGCAAAATTGGACCGCCGACAAAGTCGTCGGAAAATTCGGCGGAAAATATGCATAAATGAAGAAAGTAGATGAATTAAAGTAGTTACATACCAATTAGGAGAGAAGAAACTCTTGAAAATCATATGAATTATGTGAGGGGGGGGGGGGGGAGCTAGACTATGTCTTTCTTCTGCGTTCTCTTTTGGGCAGAAGGTGTATAAATGATGTGTTTACTTAGCCGACGGAATATTCTGTCGCCTAAGGCAAAAGGCATCGGCAAAAATATATTCGTTATGCGTTGTGTCAGGCAATAATTCAATTTCTTAGTCGACGAAACAGTTCGTCGGTTAAGAAAGACATATTCGTCGCCCAAGACTTACTTAGCCGACGGAACATGGTTCGTTGCCCAGGACTAACTACGCCGACGGAACATGGTTCGTCGCCCAATATCAGCTTTACCAACGGAAATCTATCGTCGCCTAGGAAGATCTTAGTTGACGGAGTGTGTCGAAAGTCAATTTTCGTCGCCTAAGAGTTTCTAAGTCGACGAAAGTTTACCGACGGAAAATATTCGTCGCCTAGGGTTTACTAAGCCGACGAATGATGTTTCGTCGAATAGGAATATCTTAGTCGACTGAAGTCCTAGACAGTCATTTTTTGTCGCCTAAGTAGATTTTAGGCGACGGATGTGGTGTCTTATACGACGGTTATGTTTCCGTCGATGAAGACGAAATTAGCCGATGAAATTTTTTTAATTCCGTCGGCTAAGTCGATATTTTCTGTAGTATGCAAAAAAAATATACATGAAGCATTATTTAAAATTTTACAGACACCTAACCTTTTGTTTTATTACTCTTACATAATCTAACGTTGCTCGTTACACATGATTCGATTGTTAAATGCTTGATTGAAACATTTATGTATGTATGGACCTCACATTGTTCATTGAAACAATAAGCCAATGTAACAAGAGAAATTAAGTACGAAAAAATGACATTATTAGTAGTTCACTTACATGGAAAAAGAGTTTTTAAAGAAAACCATGAGGAACATGAGGGATATATTTGTCATTTAGCTCTGTGTTGAGCTGTGTGCTGACGACGAACGAGAACAGCTGGACTTTGGGTTGAAGCTAAACAGTCAAACAAAAGGCACCAATGGACGGTCGCGATGCCAATTAATACAAAAGAGGACGGGGGCCCCACTGTCGGATGGACTACGTGCCGTGGGTGGTGTTGGTGGCTAACGAAACAGACGGAGGAGGACGTTGGGCGCCGACGACGGGAGTTTCGCTCTCGTGGGACGGCGGTGCACGTGGATATAATACACGCGTCTCGGGGCCATGTAGGGGCTAAGCAAGGCATTTCACACGAGTCAAAGGAAATCCCTAATGGAATTGACTAGGGTTTGGAGAGTGATAGGGAATTGGATTGGGATTTCCATTGGGAAATGACGCAAGCACCACGTGGCGCTAGGAGCCGATCTAATTAAGTAATTAGCCAATTAGGGATCCCTTTGATTAGGTTTTAGGCCAGACAACCAACAAAGGCTAAAGTTTTTCTTTCCAACTCTTTTTTTTTTTTTTTTTTTTTTTTCAAAAAGGAAAAAACAGAGGATGATGCGATATTAGAAACTCGTTAATAGTTTTGCACGGTGTTTATCTTTATCACATAGAGGATAGACATGTTATACTCATAAACTCACCGCTCGTCCCTCTATAGATAATAACCAACAATGTCTCAATTTAATATGACTTGACGATACTAAAATAAACAAAATGTAGGTTTCACGTTCACTTGTTACTTGTATAAGTCATTTAAGTTGATAGAACAGACGAAAAAAATGTAGACCTAATGCCAGAAATGAAGACTCTTTATAGTGCAAGCTACCCATTGTAATTTTCCAAGAAACTAGACTATGCAGAATCATGACAATGACCTCATGTCTTATTGGATCTTACTACCTATCGTACGTGCGCGTAGCTATTATTGTTTGACAATTAGACTTTTTGTTGTTGAGATTACGGTAATCTTTGTTATTATTTTTATTAAATTTTCATAAGCTAGTGGAAATGTGAACTCACAAGTCATATATAAGCTCGATCTAGGTTTTGTATAGATGAAAATACATGACGTAAAGGCTCTCCTTGTCATCTTCTACTCATTTCTTTCCTTTTGTTTTTCTTGGTTTTCATAATCATCTATATGTATAGTTTTCAAGTATTTTACCATATAGCTAGTCATAACCTACAATCCTACAATTATAATAATAAGCGACGACGAGTTTGATTTTTGACTTCGATATTGAATGTTATCACAGATCGAAATAATTAGGATCAAATGCAATTGTTTTTGAAGTTGTTATCACTTGGATCACTACTTTATATAGACTTACTGTTCTATCACAAGCCATCCTTCACCTACTTTGCAACAAGAAATTTACAAAGAATTTGGAAGATATAAAAATAGTAATGTGTATGTATCAATGCTTGCATGGAAAGTCACTGAGAAGAACTGTGGAGCAAGCTAGGCAGATCTTATATACGATTGGAATTATTGGATAAGGGAAGCATTCGTCAGAAGACTACTGTTAAAGAATTGTAGGACAATCTTATCGTTGAGATTTTGAATCCTATAAACTCACACACAGCTTCGTCGTTTGTTTACAATTAACACTACCCTGTCTACCCAGATAGCCTGCCAGTTTTGATCGATTGATAAATGAGTTTGTTGTATAATCTTGATGCATGAGGCTTTAAAATGTGTTCCATACTGCATGCTGTCTAACTGAGAAGAAAATCTAGCTATTACTTGTTTAAACCTTATGGGTTTATAGGAATTTCAAAATCAATTTTCATCAGGAGAATGTTTCTGTTCCCCCATTATAGGTTTATAGTGGTTTAAAAAAAAAAACAATTAGCAAATAAATATATAGAACTTGATCACCAGATTAGCACAACTACTGCTCTAGCAAATTAAAACTTAAAATAGACAAGAGATCAGAACCCCAACTTTGACTGATCTCACAATTAATTTCAATATTGAAATGGGAAGAAGAGTTCCCCTTGTTTTCCTATTTTGTTATCAATCAACAAGAAAAAAGATGCATTTAAGCAAGGGAAGAAAGAACACCCACTTCAAACAAATTAGTTTACTATGTGCACCCAATCCTAATCCAGATTCAGGTGCCCTCCGTTTTGTGAGCGGATGGCTAATAGATTTTTTTATTTTTTTTTGGAAATGAAAAGATTTCATTAAGGAACAAAGCCCATACCGGCCCAAACTAGGGTCTGATCCGATTACAAGAAACTAAGGGTGAGTTTACTAATCTGGAATAAAATTGAAAGTGGTGTAATTGATTATGAAATGGGTGAATTCCGAAGTTTACTAATATGTCAAGGTATTAGAATGGATGTGGGTCACACTTGCTTATCAGGAATTAATTCATAACGAAACCTCTTATTTGATACCCAATGGGGGAGATGAGTATCAGAATCAAGGTAATAGTTACAATTTTTTCTCCCTAAAATATCCTCACATAATTATAATATTTCTAAATTCCCCAACCCTAAAAATATCTATTGTATTTTAGGAGTATTTTAAATTCATTTCTTGTAGGGGTATTTTAGTAATCAAACTAGTTTTAATTTTGATTCCATATGATAAGTAAACAACATCAATCGTAATTAATTACATTCTTGTTTTGATTTCTTATGGTAAGTAAACAGTAAAATGATATGAAATATTCTCATACCGATTGTTGTTGATACCGATTCATGATAATTTTCATTTCAAGTTAGTAAACGTGCCCTAAATGAATTACTTCGCAACTACTTTCGCACAGAAAATAGCAAGAGAAAATATTACCATAACTAAAATACAAATGAAAAACTAAGGGCCAAAGAAACAAGCCCAGACCAATACAAAAAACCTAGTTGTTGCAAGTCATCACTCGTCGTCGACCACACAGAGCCGCCAATGAGTCGTCGGAAGCAGAAACCAAGAAATTCCATGTCGTATAGCCGATGACAAACAAATCTCAGAACACAAATCAGAAGTAACCTAACAATCTTCTAAGAAAATAGGCTAATAGCTTCAACCCCAAGAAATTAGTAACCTAGATAACTGGTTCGCGCATGTAAGAGAAGCCCAGCCCATAATCATTATAACGTAAACCCAAATACTCTTTGGACTAGGCAAGTTTCAGACTAACCCAACCCAAGAAAGTTCAAAACATTTCGTGCATCATTTTGCAACAAATAACTTGAAAGAATTAAGAGTGGTATAAAACAAAACAATGTAATTATTTCACAGACTTAATCTCTCTTCATGCTTCGACTTGATTTGATGTTTCAATATCATTCTTATGCTGATGATGTTATAGATGGATCATGGATCTGGCATGGTGTTTTATATGTTCCCTAATGTCATGCTAACTATCTTACATGACAAATTTTTTTTGCCGTAAACTCTTATTCAGTACAAAATAGGCTGCACGTCCCTAGGCATTGGCAGACGAGGCCTCGACGGCTCGACCTATATAGCTCCCAACCCAATGAGTCTCAAAAATTTATATTAGGAAAATGACATACTTTTGCCAACGATATATTTATAGCAAAGTCAGCTCCGACTAAAGATTAATTTTGTCATAAAAAAGAAAAGAAAAAAGAAAAAACGCCTACATCAAGATTCGTTTTGTTTTGCATTAGAAAAATAGACACGACAATTGCGACAAATTATCTGTTGGAGAAAGACTCCCATAACACAAAAATTATCTGTAGGCTGCACGTCCCTAGGCATTGGCAGACGAGGCCTCGACGGCTCGACCTATATAGCTCCCAACCCAATGAGTCTCAAAAATTTATATAAGGAAAATGACATACTTTTGCCAATGATATATTTATAGCAAAGTCAGCTCCGACTAAAGATTAATTTTGTCATAAAAAAGAAAAGAAAAAAGAAAAAACGCCTACATCAAGATTCGTTTTGTTTTGCATTAGAAAAATAGACACGACAATTGCGACAAATTATCTGTTGGAGAAAGACTCCCATAACACAAAAATTAATATATTTCCAAAATACCGGACTATCGGTTGTTAAGCCTTTCCGATTAGTGGCAAGCTCAATGTCTTTAACCACAAAGCATAAGGGTCAGCCAGAACTTATGTCGAAGAGGAGAAATCTCACATTAGAAAAGTAGCAATAACAATGTAATAAGTGGTTGGATCATACATAATTGTACCGAGGTCTGTTGTGATTAAAACTCAACACCTTAAAAATGGTTAAATTGATACAATATCGGTACAATGATGAAATCTATGGGCCATGCTTATCGTTCTTTAACAACTTATATTTAAACATTTTTGTTTTGATGCGAGACATGAAATTTTATATATAACGAATCCTACTCTTCTATAGTGACGAAGGTGTAAAGTTACGTCAAGTTCATAAAATCTAGTTGATTTATATAATATAACGGTCTTAACAGTTGACAAATCATTTACCACCCATTCTTGAGATTTTAGTCTAAATACCACTAACTTGCCTTAAACTCTTGATGTGATCTATTGCCTTTGCTGCACTGCACTATTCGCTCTGCGGGTATGCTTTTCACCTATACTAATTAAGCAAATAAAACTAAAAGCACTAGGGATATTAAAAAGCATGCATCATGTCCCCAACGGATTTTGATTCACCATATATCCGATTTTAACGAAACAAATTGCTACAAAATTAGCTTCTCTATAAATATTGAAGGAAACTATTTAAATTTTTAAGCGAATTTGGCTTCTTTATTTGGATTTATGTTACTTGGATTTGCTTGGATGACTTCTAACAATTGGATTGAGTATAATGTAAGACAATCATGTCATCCTTAGGTTATCCTTACTCTATCTAATGATTATAAAACATCAAAGCAAATCCAAACAACATAAATCTAAGCAGAGAATCCAGATCTTGTTAAGCAAGCCATTAGAAGCATTGAAACCCATTAAAGCTAATTCGATGAACTTGAAATGATTAGGCACAAATGCCACACTTTCTGGTGAACTGGTCCCTTCCATTGAAGCATTTCAGTCCAAAACAGAACAGTACGTGAACTGCAGAATCTGCAGTAGTAATTGACTGGGATTACCAGAAAGGGCCCAGCTCAGCCCACAGGTTTTCAGAAATAAAAGACAAATGAACATGCAGAGCAGCCATGCATTTTCCACCTAGCTCACTGGCTGAGCTCGTTAGCCAATTGATCTGGCACTCCGTGGGCTACCTAGCTTTTCCTGCAGCTCTTAAAATAAATTTATCAAAACGTACCGGAAAAGAAAACTAAAAAGAATCAATTTCGTGAAATCATCTGAGTTGATGACCTAGCTAGATGGGCCAACTGCAAAACTTTTTTGAACCCCATAACCCATACAAAGCAACCGCTCAGAAATCTAGGAGGGTGTTAGTACCTAAGATCCGATCGGATGCTCTTTGCTGTGCATGAACAAATTAACACAGAGTCGTCGTCGTCGTCGTTCCCAGGAGTCAAACATGGGGATGAAGCAGTAAAAAAAATCTTGAGCAAACAGGCAAAAGAAACGACAGACGATTTGGGTGAGCGTTAAGAAATAATGTCAGGGTGCAGTGTTTCCCTCCGTGGGTCTGGTGGGCTATGCATCTCTGAATAATGACCGACAGTTCTTGACGTACTGGGTTGGGATAGATAGAGACAGATGATTAATTAAGATTTAGGGTTTTGCCTTTTGCATATTCTAATTAATCACCACGATTGTTATATTAATCACCAAGTGTGTGAATCTGTCGTGTTTATTATTGTGGTTATATATCGATCTGTTCCAAACAAACAAAGTACGTACTGTGCGCGCGGAAACCTGGAGATCAAACGACGTCCATGCATGGCCATTTGGTGAAATCAAAAGCCAGATCGACCAACGACAAAGCTACAGTAGTGCTCGCGTATTCGCTCACTCTTTATGCAAGTAGTGTGTGTTTCTTTTCGTCGTCGATCTCTTTTCTGTTTAAAGTTACCGTTTTGACGTGATCTGCTGAGGAGTGAGTGCTGGTGGGCAGTGGGCACTACTATCCCACCAATTACCATGAGTGTACGAGTTTACAGGGCCTCTCTCTCTCTCTCTCTCTCTCTCTCTCTCTCTCTCTCTCTCTCATAGCGACAATGCATGCAGGATCGATCGGATCATTTTCTGTTTCTGGTTTAGTACAGTACTAGACATCTGAGAAATCTATCTTACATTACCAAGCTCATCCACGAGATCTTTAACTGCTAGCTGGATGCCTGGATCTTACCACTTTTTGATTTTGTAAATTTTTGTAATAACGAATTTGATTTGTTATTTTATATACATGTCACCGTATTCGTTTTGCTGTTCAAATCCATATATCATATATGCATTTTCTCCAATGGGTGCAGTGTAAACTAATGAGGGTTTTTGTTACACCAGTTTGTCTGGTGTTGTATTGAAAACTAAAGGATGTCATCTAGGGTTTGAAACGTATTGCTACGAAAACGTACGAATGAGAGAGAGAGAGAGAGAGAGAGAGAGAGAGAGAGAGAGAGAGAGAGAGACGGTAAATCTAGAAATATCACATAACTACAATGTTTACACTAACACCTGCTACCGCCGTATCAGATAGTTTAGACAGCAAATTCTGAGAAATAATCGATAGAACATGGCATAGGGATCAACACGATTCGTTGTATATACTTCTTTCATCTTTCTTGTATACCTAATTAAGATTATAGAAATCAAATATTCGAGTCTTGTTTACTCCAGAATCTTTGACATATATGATCGAGCCAACCAAAACCAAGGGAAAGATTAAAAACGAATCACAACTTGGTTCTTATTCAAATGAATCGAATTTTTAATCTTTGGAGTTAGTATGAAGTGTGTCAGAGAGAGGAAAGGAAAAACAAAAAATGAAGGGAATATGTTAAGAACCAACCTAGGATCGGACGCCATGAGCTACTGGGATGTGTTTGTCTCTGGCATAATACCCAGCTATTTTAATCGAAGTTGAACATCGCTGTTAAATAAACTGTATAATATGTTTCAGATTGATCGTCCAAATTATAAAGAATTTCTGATTTGCGTGAGGTGTTGATCAACAACAAGCACAAATGAAATGCTTCACATGCGATCCAATGCCATGCGCGACAATTAAGTTTTATTGTTTGTTTATAATAATGCAAATGAAATCTAGACGTGATCTTGTTTTTTAATCAGTGTTAATATAATTACTATGCCAATTTTTGGAATCTTCTTCCATATAAGGAAGTAATTGACCTCTTAACGGTATTGATATTCTTGGCTAAAACTTATAACTAGCTAATATAAGCACATACATGATACAAGGATGACCTTATGCAGCCCCCCTCTTACAGGGGGGTGATGAGACCTATAAAGCTTGGTTAGTACTTGGAATTAGATAAAATACTAGCAAGAAAATATATGATGGCTAGATTCGTAGAGATACGAACACAAAATATATAATGAGTTTAGCATTTTCAATTTTACGACGTACGTTACCTATCTATCTTTACGAAATATAGCTATTACAACTATTGGGTATGATTCTTATACCCATTGGAAACTTGTATGTTTTGGATGGAATAAGTAATTAACGATATGTTCTTACATAATCTAAAATTCATGTTAGAAACTAAGAACCAAAATTACGAGCATTTACAATTTGATTAACATAACTTTCTTATCAAGTTAACGTACTAGCCCAAAATATTGTAAGATTTTCTGGTCGGTACGAGTAGAATGATCTAGAGTGAATCGTGATTAAAATGGTAAAAACAAAAAAAACAAAACGTTTTACATGCATGTAAGGAGAGAATAAACCAATCTTTTTATCATCTTATAAACCAATCTTTTTACAAGAGCTTAATTAATTGTCCTTAGGGTCTACTAAGCAGCTTAGTTAGCTGAATCCAATCGAACTAATTCTTCTTAATTAAGTTAATGATTTTGATGTAAGACAGCTTGGATAGTGACCTAAGTGATCCTTTTCTTTTCAAATGAGCTAAGCAATCCCAATTTTTCAAACATAGCTTTGATAAAAATATCAAGTCTATTTATTTGCCTAGAGCCATAGCCTCTCATTGTCATGATCCCCACTAAATATGGATATACGAACCATACCCAATAAAAATTTCAAGAAAGTTGGAAGAGAAACAGGACCCCCGACTCATATTAGAAATGACTAATTTCAGTTTATTCTCATCAACTTTAAGTCGATCATCATGTTAGTACTTCTTCTTTCAATTTCATCAAAAATACCCCTCAACTCCCAATTTTCATCAACCGTGTCCAAACCTCCGTTGTCCATCTAATTATTCCGTCAAGTGATGACGTGGCATCAAGAAGAAAGTCAAATTCCGAAAAAAATAACATTTCTGACTATTTTTCCCCCATATCGATACACATCCCTATACCCATCACAACTCCCTAACCTTAATGATTTTGGTGGGATTGAATGCAATTTGTCTATTTTGCTCTTTTTCTATGGCCTTAGCGACTTCAAATTTGGTTTTCTTCTTAATATAAGTCGTTACATGATAGGAGAATTAGTTAAAAAATGGATGTTCGGACACGGCTGATGAAAATTAAAAGTTAAGGGGTGTTTTTGATAATATTGAAAGAAAATGGACTAACATGATGATCAACCTAAAGTTGATGGAGGTAAACTGAAATTAGTCTTAGAAAATAGCCTCTGAAGAAGAAGTCACTTTCAACCCTTTCATTCTGGAAGAGCTAGCTTGAATATCCAAATGCAGGAAAAAAAGATGGCAGTTTTCATCTAAACAAAAATGGGTTACATATAAAAAATTTGAAAATTTTCTCCACCCAACTCATCAAGGGCTCCACTGATGACAAGTTAGTCTCGTTTTCCCCCTTTTGTTAATTGTTCTTGTATCAATCTCCATGCTGTAGTTCTCTCTTAGATGACAACACTGAGAATGTGTGAAGAAAGCAACACAAATTGCTCTATATTCTATTCTTTATATAAAGGGTATAGCAATTGTCTTTTAAGCAAGGCAGAGTTTTCATTTTCAGAAACTTTTGTGTAAGAACTTTGTACCTCAAAAAACTCATGGTCAATACAGATCTTCACACTGAATGAAACTTTACATAGATGATCTACACACTAATATGGATTTGATACTTGCTACTTGGCTAGCCAGCAG
The DNA here is from genome assembly GCA_009720345.1 of Fragaria iinumae. Lineage (NCBI taxonomy): Eukaryota > Viridiplantae > Streptophyta > Magnoliopsida > Rosales > Rosaceae > Fragaria > Fragaria iinumae. The sequence goes on along the minus strand of CM019117.1, from coordinate 12,487,217 downwards.
TATACAAACCTGGAATCGTATTACTATGGGCAAGGGATACCTCTTGGACCACTACACCATTAACACTGTGCCTAAACAAGAATTGATGCACATGAACGTTAACCATCATATTATTTAGGTCCAGACATATGATATATCAAAATCAGACATTCAAGGATCGAAAATGGCGCAGCTGGACCAATGCAACAGGCAATACATGTACATGGCATTTAAATACCTATGTATACACTCTTCTACAGACTAACTTTGCAGACAGATAGATCTTTCCGTCGTTGGTTTGTGACAAGCGTGAAACGTGAATTGAGTTACGAAAAGCTAATGAAATCACATAACAATTTCCCTAAACCCTAAACACGCCCTGGCTGATGCAAGTTTGAATTCAGGCCGTAGCTGATATGATCGATCATTTTCCTAAACCCTAAACACTTGAGCCAATAACTGGTCCCCAAATAAGTTCTTGGCATTCTAGCTAGCAGGTGAAATGTTGGTCCACTCTTATAAAGAAATTGCTAATGAAACCCACGTTCTTATGCTTATGCAGTTATGCATGCCAAAACCCTAGCTAGATTTTAGTTTCTTCCGGTCTTCTTCTTCTTCTTCCTCCTTTCGTTTCCACTTTGTTTTTTAAAACAACAAATTAACAGTGTCCGTCGCTCTCATGGAGCTTTGTCCTGGACGGCGCCGTCTGGTTCAACTTTCCGAACCCATCTACCATACTGTCGCTATCGGACGTTGCATGTCCTTCCACGCCACCCCACTTTTTGAAATTGACCGTTCAGATCTTTGGCATTTTGTTCATACTTCATACATATGTGTTGCCCTTGCTCTGTTTTACAGTAGTCGTCTCCGTGGAACGGTGGAAGCGACACTGCTCCCTGATCCATCCTGCAGCTGCTATTGTTGAAACTTGAAGGCTTGGAAGCGTGTAATTGGGTCTCAAAACCGAGCTTACGTACTGCAAAGACAAATGAAATTTCAATGAATCTCTATAACTGCTTTGTTCATTTAGTACTAGATTAATTACGTTGTAATGTCCTGGTTAATTTACTTATGTGTTTGATTATGATGTGTTAATTACTATTATCACAATCACAGTCACCTAGTGACCCATAAGGTCGGATTTGAAGCTCTTGCTACAGCCTTTAAACACCTCCTGATCGATCATTGTGTATTCGAAAATACGGATTCATACTTGAAATTTAGATTGAATGAAGCTGAGGCAGGAGGAGGACTCGAGTCATGAAAGGCAAGGGTGTGTGCTTAATTTAACCAAACTCTCAAGCTCCAGGTGAAGAAATTAAAGGGAAGAACATGCATGCTTTGAGTGCATACTTATACTGGGTTTCTTCAGAATCCCGCTACATGCACTCGCTTTGGATTAGTGACGAATAACGTAACTGTTTACAAAGACTTCTCACAACACAATTTTGACAAACGTCCGTAATGTTGTTCTTATAGTCACAATCGGGGGGTTTAAATCTAAAATCTAGCCTAGTCTCGCATCAGAGTATAATACCAAAGATTGGCAAGATTCTCAATCTCATAAACTCTTAAAGATTTGCTTAAAATATACAAAGACAACTATCGCTTTGTATTGTCTATGGTTCTCTTGCATTTGGATTTTGATGGGTGCGTTTAACCTTTTGATCAAGAAGGCAAACGTGTATTGATAACTACCTAATGACCTTTAAAGTTGATCAACCCCAAACTTATTGGGTGTGCTGGCTAGAGCATATCTTAGGAATTAGGATTCCAAATACCCAAATGACAAGATCAAATCCTCGATTTTTTTACTTAAATCATAAAAGGAAAACCCCTCCCACCAGACACCTTGCTATGTCACTCACCAGCTTCATTATCCAAGCTAGTCTTTATTCGACTCATTGTATATGTGATGGTGATGCTTATATAACTTTATGTACACATACCATACACAAACTTGTTGTGATATGTGGATGTACATTTTTTTAGCATATAACCAACTATTTCATTGACCATTTGTGCATCATCAATATCAATTTGTGAACCCATCTCCATCTCTATTTATATCTTTGGGTGAAGATGTGAAGGGTGTTTGAGGACCATGTCATGGGTGAGATGCATATGGGTCCGTTTGGTGGTTATCTTCCTCATGTTCTAGGATATATGTAAACTAACTGGATGATACCCCATTTCATGTCTCCATCAGATTGTTTGAAAATAAGCTAGCGCTTCTTTGCCACATATTTGGAGGTGTTTTAACATTGAGCTATAGGTAACTATCACACAAGCGGTCGAGTTTGTAATAGCGTAAGTGTGCAACCTCCATACCCAGGTTCGAATCTCAGCCGACGCTAATTGGAGTTAAATCTAAATTTATTCTTGGTGGTCAGATGGGAGGAAGCGTTCTGACAAGATCTCTCGGCGCGAATTAGTCTTTGGGCCTGTAAAGCCTTTAAGGATACCGTCGTTGATACTCTAAAAAAACAAAAAACAAAAAAAACATTGAGCTATAGGGACGGAAAGTATTAATCACATATTGTGCCTCTTTAAATCGTCTATTCATTAAACCTTCCTGATATGATCGATGTACTGAGTTGGCCTGAAGCATAAATTCAAATCCCGTGTCTATATATCTACGATCTTTGATTCTTCTTCTAGTATGAAATTATGAATAGACAATGCGACTTCCCTAAACCTAACAAAATCATTTAGGAGGAAAAACATAGCCAAAAGAAGACGATGGGAGCTTTTTTGGTTATGTATGAAGTGCAAAAACAATGGTATTTGTTGTAATAACAAAGAGGAGCATGCCACTTCATATGTAAGCTGCCTGCAAAAACCTAAATTGAAAAATTGAGTTGAAGAATCAAGAGCACCAAATTGAGAGGGTAGGAAAGAATGCATATTATTGTAGAGAGAGTGGAAGCAGAAAGATGAAAGCGAAGTCATAAAATAGAAACCAACGTGAAGCACCTGAAGTGGGAAAAAGAGACAACAAAGAGATTCCGCCTTTAACAAATTTTCTGAAGTTTGTACACGCAGAAAGCTTCAGCTACGTTCTTGTTTATTCCAACGTCATTGTAGACGACTCAGCTGATGGATCGACTCCGCTCATTACTAATTCACTAGGGTTTGCTTTATTTCGAGGAGTTGTTGGTTAGCTCCTGAAATTCAATCGTACACATCAACCCCGACATGAGGCCGGATTCATTCCCGGACGGCCGGACAAGTACTGAAAGCGAATGCTTCACGCCTTATACTGAAGGTGACAGTCACTTTTCACTTGAAGATGGCCGAGACTGAGAGATGCCGGGTCCAAAAAATACCATAAGCTCCGATCCTGCTTGCAAAACACAAGTCAATTAACTAGCTAGATATAGACTCTCTAGATTTGGAATGATGGATGATATAGACTCTCTAATGATAATTGAACGACATGGAGCATTCAGCTTGGACACTCTAATGTTCTGGTTGCTGAGGCTTTTGGCCTTAATTGATTGTATCAACAAGAAAATAGCAACCTTAGTTCATGATAACAAGATTTTGGCTACTCTCTTATTTTAGGCTGCTTTAGAGGTTTTACTTTGTAATTTTCATTTTCCCGTCTCAAAAAAATTCCAAAACAAAACTTTGCTCCCGGAGCAACCTGTTACGTGTGAAGAGGGTTTCTATTCCCCTGCGATAAGCAGCACGTACCGGATGAGCTGTCACCAATTGGGACCTTTCTATCTCTCTCTCTCGCAACTTCCATCTATGCGACGGCGACAGCCACGAAAGCGACTTCGCTTCCCCCCCCCATTTAATATTAAATGCACCCAAAAGGACCCCACCTCACATGGCTCTACCAATACCACCTTGCGAAAGGAAAGGGCCGGCGGGACCCACCCAGAAAATGCAAAGGGGACATCTCATGCTTTTTCCCCGGTGGTGGTGACCACATGAGGCGCCAGAGCTTTGCCCCATGAGCTAGGCTGAGCTAGCCAGCTAAAAGCCAATAGGGTCCACGTGGCTAGAAGAAAGGAGGAGCAAACTGCATGGGGAGGGTGGTTGGAATCTCCTCTCTGTTTCCCACAACCTCTACAACGCGATTAGGAGCGTTTTCTGGATTGTGATTAACAACTAATTACACAGCACTTCATGGATGAACAAACTGGGCAAGGGGAGAGACATAAACAGTATCCCTGACATAAGTACCAAAAAGAAACGGGGGAATATGATGACACACATTGAGGTTGATTCGTAGTAGCGGCCAATATGATGAACAAGTTCGTATAGCCTAGCTTGTCTAGGTACACACGTCGAGCCCACTCTTTTGCTACTGATCATGATCCTGTCATGGTACCGAAATGAAGAAATGTAGAGCGTAATGGTATACATGGGTATTTGTCAAAAACAGCAAAGGCAACTCGATCATTTTTTTCTAATATATAATGTCTGAAACTTTCATTTCTTCGACAATTTGGTATTTAAATGTGTGAAAAATATTACGTTGATACTGGACCAAAGTGTTCAAGTGAATACTCTAAGTTACAATCGAACAATGAACTTGAATATAAAAACACGTAACACATAACATGCAAATTCAGTCATTGTTTGCGGTAAAAATAAAACTGTGTAGTTTGTCTTTTTATTAGATAAACAACTCAAACACAACTAGTTTTTCATGAGTCGAAGTTACAACCTCCTGCTTCTAAGTATAAGACTATTTCAACCAACCAAATGATACGGGGCAACATTGTGCAATTTTCTCTTGCTCCTTTTTCTTTTTTGTTTTCCTAATTTTTTGGTCTATCAAGAAAATGTAGAATCAAAGAGTAAATATTGCTAATTCATGGGGTTGGTAGGGCTATGAATTTGTTGGGAATAATAAATAAGAGATGTGATCTGAAATTGGGAGCCAACAGATACGTCGGAAAGGGGTCCCATCACCGTACACGGTGGAGATAATGAATCCAAAGGAGGATCGGACGCACAATCACGAAAAGCAGGAGGATGGAGCAGAATATGAGACAGAGAGGAGAGGGAGAGTTGCAGAGGCCAGAGGGAGCCAAACGCCATGTGCAACTTGGTCGAGAAAATCAGAGTGATCGAGTGAAGCAAGCGGGTCTTGCGCTATCTGCCAAAGCCGTACTCGGCACAAGTCAGTCGTTGCTGGAATCCAAAAATGTAAAACGAGTTGGGGGAAATAAAGCAAAAGATCATCTCCTTTTTACTACTTTCGAGTTGGTCATGCTGGTGTGCTTCTTGGGTTCAATGGATCGTGGGAAAAGAACAATCTTAGATCTGGAATTTTTTTGCTTTTAGTACGTACCATTGTTGATTTGCAAAAGGATTTTATTTTTCCTATTAGTATTAATCGTTTGAGATAAATTAAGTGATGAGTGCGCGAAAATGTCATGCTCTTTTCTACTATTAACAGTGACATGGAGGATTTGTCTGAGATGAGTTGTATTGTGGAGGACTACAAAACTTATGTGTAGTATTCTTCAATGAAGGTACAATCCATTTACCGTGAAGCAAATAATGTTGCCCATAGATTGACACACACATTGCTTATCTTATCTATATGACTATTGGTTTTTTTTTTTTTTTTTTTTTAACAGAGGACGGGCTAGATGCCCAAACCTCTATTGAGATTTACTTAAAAGGAAAAATAGAAGAATACAAAAGTAAGGAGGGGGCATTAAGCCTAACTCCTTAATAAGAAAAGTTACCAAAATGATAAGAAGCTCTAACAGACAGATAAACAAAAATCAATATGCAACAAAAAACATCCTACCGAAAACGAAAGTTAGGGAGTCCCATATAGTCTCTATGGCAATGAGATAGAATGAAATGCGGAGGCAAATCCCACCATATTAAACCATTTGAAGAAAGACCGCAGTTAGCAAGAGCATCTGCTGCTTGATTACCTTCACGAAAAATATGAGAAGAGCGAAAATGCATCTGTGATATCCGATGTAAACAGTTCCCCCACTCAACCCTTAGCTGCCAAGGCACTAAATGCGGCGAGCGAAGAAAAATAATAACTAAGGAAGAATCAACCTCCAACCATACATGTTTCCAGTCTTGCACCCATGCTAGCTCAATAGCTTTTATGACTGCCATAACCTCTGCTGCCACCGAACTCGCCATATGAAAACTGGAGCAAAAAGCACCAAGTACTCCACTTCTAAAGTTCCGAAATATGCCTCCATAACCCGCTTGGCCCAAAGAGCTACGCCAAGCACCATCAGTGTTGACTTTGACCCAACCAAATAATGGAGGATGCCAATTGACTTCCACAATGCACAGAGCTTTACTAGGCTTGCAAGGGACACCAACCTTCTTCATAATAGAAAGATCAAAAACCCCATTATTCATGCAGCCAGAACTGATTTTATTAGAAGCAACCACTTGCCCAAAAATCAGATTACAAGGGGAAAAGAGGCTCCGATTTATTAGAAGCTAGATTTGATGGAGTTCAACCTAATGTCAGTAAGGCCTATATGAGTATTGGTTAAAAGAGGCTCCGGTTATTATTTGGGACGCACTCAATGAGGATTATTGTACTAATTCACAAGGGGAAGGGTACATGTCCTCCCTCGTCGTATGATTTACAGTTAGGACTAAGCCTCTCAAAGTATGCTGAGTTCCAAGTCCGACTAAAGAAAAAAAAAACTACCCATGTACGTATTAGATTTCTTGTTTCTTCTTGAAATGTAGTATCATGCTAATAAAATTGAAAGCCAAATACCGTAATATATTTAAAACATAGAACCTGTTTATAGCATCTCAGGCGGACTGTACTGTTAACAAATATTATTCATTAAAAACGTATATAAGTTTCATTTTTAGCAAGCCAATAGAGTATCAGAACAACTTCGCTTTTTCCAGAGTGCTTAAGAGAAGTTATTCGATGTTCAAAGAGTTTATAACCTCGCCAAATAACTAAATCTTGTATGTTTCAGATTGAGAATGACTGAATAGAACATATCGAACACCGCCCTAGGTATACCACGTTGGACACCGTCTAGTCGATTCTAGAAGTTGAACTATAGATAAAACATGACTCCGTCTTACACAACAAAGCTTCATTTGAGTAGCAACATATTACTTCAAATGGATTAAACAACTCGATCAGTCTGAACGTTATCGACATTGCGTCTCAATATATACACAACTCACATGTCAAATTAGTATCGGAACTCCTTGACCCAAAAACTACGTTTTGGGGAAGGGTCAACTATGATGACTTGGACACCGTCTTAAGGAGCCAAAATAACAAAGATCGAGCGGCAATGAAGTTCTCTTTGGATGAACAAGGACGAATGAAATGTCATCTGAAATGTATTTTTACTAAAGTGAATGCCTGTCATTTGAACTTACATAAAGATCTTCACTGTCTTCTTCTTTTTCAGAAAAATCAAAACCATGCACTCGTACTGTGTTCAGGTTTAAGCTCGAACGGAGAACATAAAAATTTCCATTAAAGCTTTGCAAGTTAAAAACGCTGCGGATGGCAGACGAAGGGCGCACGTATATTGGGATCCAGTTATCAATCATGGGGCGCATCTTTCTAGGGTTTTCTTTCTTTAATCATCACTCTTTTCTGCTTTTCCTTTTGGGCATTTGATTTTGGAGTAAAAAAGCTGGCGATTATGTGGTTGGTACGATCTATTTCCCCCATTTCTGCTTTCTTGAAGTCTTAAATCCTTTGCTGTCGTTCGTGCTGGGTTTGCTCCCGATTTCAGTGCTCTTTTGGATTTCGATCGTATCGGGATCGAGGCTTTCTGGGAGCCGTTGCAAACGTCTCTATGGTAAGATCAGGTGAAGTTTTATTGAAAGTTGTTTCATATTAGTAGTAAATCGACGGATCATTTTAAAATACACGTAAGATGTTTGATAAATTGTCTCGACAACCATCTTAATTTTTTTTTCAAGATATGAGTAGAAAACAAACAAACAAAATTGTGCGTAATTTTGATTGGGTATAAAGTGCTGCACGAAGTAAATATACGAGTGTCTGATTACAACTTGCAGAAAAGAGTATAACAAATTAATTTAGGCATGAATGTCTTCCACCCTCCCTTATTATTCCTAAAGAGGCATGCTTTGTTATCAATCACATTCATAGAAATAAATCCCACGTACTTTCTATAAGTCTTGGTCATCGAGTTCAAGTGTTCTAACTCAGTTATAACTCGGATAGTGTATCCAAATTCCAAAATTGACTTAGCAAATAGAAGTCCCTTGCGTGGTTTTAGCTTCAAGTCGATACACTCATGCAAGTTAGAGCTCATAAAAATTGAGGGGTCATATAATTATGTAACATGAATCGAGTGGTACTGTCCCCATAGGAATTGAAAGGGAAACCAAGGTACGAATTCTCCAATGTAGAGACTAGAGAGGTTTCCCCTCACCCATTTAGGGCCAAAAGAACCATGTGCAAATAGAAACTGGCAAAGTGGCAAGTATGGGAAGTGGAAAATGGTTCCGACTTCCAAGTACAGAAAATCTGATAGTACTTACTATGATATATTGTTTTTGGTCAATAATTACGACATTTATTTGTACATAATCTTGTGACATGTTATGAGGAAACACAATTATGTAGTTTTAAACTTGAAAATTTTGACATCCTTGTACTTCAACCAGATTTTATTTATACCTTATAGTTTTAAACAAAATTATGTAATTATGAACTGTCACGTATGACGATTGCTCTACAGGTGAACTATTTATTTTAATGAAAATTCTCCAATGTTCTAATATGTAACATGCATACAATATTACTGTAAAAGCGGCAAATGAGTCATAAAAACAGTTATATTAATCCTTGATAACATGAGTTTGTTTGTTTTTTTTTGTTTTTTTAGAGTAAACGGCTACCCTCATGCCCTAACCCTTACTAAAACAAAAGAATATGAACATATATGATATATGAAGTCCTTATACTGTCCTTACGAGTCTTTAAAATCCAATAAGGTGAATTTCATTTGAATGCTTTTCAAATTCACAACGCATATTGAAAGATTATTATTATTATTTTTAATAATTATTGATAATTATAATGCATTATTCTCTTTTCTAAAGATGGCAAGACCATGGCAAAAGAAATAAATTGTCCATCAACTTTTGAATCGAAAAAAAGCAAAGCATGGATGGAAGGAAAAAGTGAGGCACAATGATTATTTTCTCCATTACATGAATTCTACCTCCTCCCTCCTCTCCTTAAGGTTTCCGAGATTTCTTTCTTTTTTTACAGCTGAGATTTCAATTACGACCCAATCATTCAGACCCCCGCACGGCTTCGTAGACTTACTCCATCATCGCCTTCCTCCCACCACCACGTGAACCCTTCACTCTTATTCTCTCCCTCCCTCTCTCTGCTGCTTCAGTTCCCTCTGCTCCATTCAACTACATTCCCTTCTTGCTCTTACAATGGAGATCAAAATAGGCCATTTGTACACAACCCCACTTCCCTATTTTACAAAATTCTTGGAGGTTCTCACTTGGATACCAATTTTTTATTGGAGGGAGGGTGTAGGTAGATTTTGTAATTTGAATTAGTTCCATTGATCTGGGCAGTACCACTGAAGTGAGGGAGCTTGCTCATCTGAGAAGAAGTTACAAGCCTCTTCACTACTAAAGAAATTGTGCTCCTCTATCTTCACAAACTGAGGCTGATAGCTACTCTTCTGGAACTGAAAGCAATTCATTGACGACGAGGAAGGTGAGGACGATGAGGCAGAGCAGTTGAATTTTAGTGAATTGGAGGCCGGCATGAGCTGGTGGTGCTGGTTTATAGTCCCATTGGGACTGTTCTGATCCTCGTTTAGGATTGCGCTTGAGTCACTGTCTGATGAGCCGTCTTTGAAGTCCGGGAACAATGACACTTCTACTCCCACTGCTCCATTGGAGTTGGTATTGTTGAAGCTCTCAAAGTACAGCTCTTTGGACTCTGAAACTGGCGGTGAGGTTTCAGGAGACTGTGGCTTGCTCTGCTCGATTACCACTTTGAAACTAGACTCGTTTGCCGGAGCCATTTGCTCCTCTTTCACTGAGTGGTTGCTCTCTGTGTTCTCTTCTTGGAACTTCGCTTTCAATTCCTTTATCTGCAAACGCAAAAAGTTGATCCCAAGTTTTAGACCCGTTCGAAATAATTTAATACGTTATGTTGTAAGACGGTCGATCTAAAACGTCACTAATTTTTAGTAGCGGATCATATGTACCTCTTTATGAAGAGCTTGATTGTCATGTTGGAGAGAATCAAAGCTGATCTTGAGAGAGTCATAGTTGGCCTTGAGAACGCCGTAATCGCGTTCCAATTGCTTGGTTTTCCAACGAGCTCGGCGGTTCTGGAACCACACGGCAACTTGTCTTGGTTGAAGACCAAGCTCTTGGGCAAGCTTCACTTTTCTCTCAGGCTCAAGCTTGTTCTCCACCTCGAAATTCTTCTCCAAGGCCTTCACTTGCTCAACGCTTAGCCGGCGCTTCTTCTCGGCGACATGGCCGGACTCTTCCACGCACCCTTCTTCGTCTAAGCCGTCCAGCATGGACTGGAAGTCTCTGCTGTACACATGGTTGTTTCTTGGACTGTGTTCATCTGCTAAACCAAGCAAGAAGAGATAAAATTTAGTGAATTGTCCACAGAACCAATAATATAAGCTAGATCAGATTCCAAACAGGAAGAGGGGATTCATGGATTCAATTCAAGATGACTAAAATGTAAATCACAGAGTAGCTAGTAGTGTCACAAGGTTCAAACTTTCTTAATGAAATGACCATGAAAATAGTAAGAGACAAAAGAACAAAGACATGGAGTGTGTGAATCTTGGGAAAACACTACTAGATCAAAAAAAAGGTTTTTCTTTATTAGAAATCAACCTGTTGTTGTTGGGCAGATGGAAATCAAAGCACCCAAAGAATCTGAGCTGCCAAGCCTCTTCATGATGACTACTACTGAGAAACTTTTTTTTATCAGAGATCTTACTAGATCAAGCAATCCCCTTTCTTGTTCACTTTTTCAAATTTTAGTGGTGGATCTTTAGCACTAGCTCAAATCAGTGTTGAGAGCAAGATGTTTTACTTAAAGCAAGCAATGGAAGAAGCATAAATACTCCCATATCTGTAACAAGACCAACTTGTAGTACACTGATGTATACAAGTATTGCACAACAACCCATTTGCTCTATACTCTGCCCCATCTTTCTTCTCTTTCAGTACTACTTCTTCCCCCTCAGTACCCATCAAAGCTAATTAAAAAGACCCCAACACAACACAACCCAACAAGCAAGAAAGAGTTTTTAACAAGGCAAAACAACCCAATTATCTCTCTTTACATCATTGCCCAATCAACTAAGCATAGCTGTGAAAGACTCTCTAAGTCTATGACTGTTCATCTAAAATGGGAAACCAGAGTTAGAGAGAGAGGTGGTGGAAGAAGAAAGAGAGGGAGAGGTGAGTGAACCAGTTCACAACCCAGCTGGCCTTAAACTCTCTCTGTCTTTAAATAAAACCAACTTGGGTCAGAATTGGGGTTAGAATCTGACTGGGGTTGGGTACCACTGCAGTTACAAATGAAATTGAACGCAAATTCGACCCAAATGCAATTTCTTTCGGCTCCTTACCGAGTTACCGGCTACCTGGCCTTCCGGTTTGTCTTTTTTGGAGGGAGAAGAAATTTTAACCGCTGTTTGCGGAAAGCGGTATGTCTTCTATGAGCCGGCGGCTCGGCTAGGCTCCGGAGATTCGGCTGGCATCAGCGAATCGTGAGAGTCACTACGGCGCGTGGTCGGTGCGATTAATCGGGGTGGTTTTCAGATTTTGCTAGGTCACGGGGAAAGGAAACAAAATGTAGATTTTGTTTTTGGGAAAAATTGTAACTGGATTTTGCTGGATGATATTTAGTATAGGCTGATAAGAGCAATTCTGTCATCGTCTTCTTTTTGATATGTGATTTTGTTTTTGCTTATGAGGCTTTAGGGTTTAAGGATCTTTAGAACAAAGTTTATGTTCTGAACTATCACATGTTGTCAAGTTGATAAAAGTTAGGTGTATATGAAATGCTTATAAAAACCGCCGACGTTAATTGAAGTTAAATACTAATTCATTTTTGTTGACCAAAGAGGAGGAAGTGGGTCTTACATAATTTTCTTGCACATCTTAGTTTCTGGGCCTAAAAAACATTTGAAGCAACTTGTGATCTCAATAAAAGAAAAAGTTTAATGCTATGTTTTGTGTTCTATGCAGCTTTCCTAGCAAACCTTATCTTTATATGCAGATCTCCTTAAATGCTTGAAAATTAACCAAATGGCGACTCATATGCTAGAAACTGATTTTTTTTTGTCTGTCGAGTACAGAAACTCAGTTATCATACTAGAAACTGTTTTTTAACTTTTCCTTCCAGATATGTTTTTCTTATTTTGGTCTTCTTAACTTTCTTGTCTGTCGAGTACTTTAACACAGATTATTTTTAAATCTCAGGCAGTTTTACAAAATGACGGGTCTTCTGTTATTGAAATATCAGAGGATTCAGAGCGCTCATTACGTATTGCATGGGGTGGTATAAAACCTAACAATATTATTAAGATCGAGTATATATATACATGGATTGTCCAATTCTAAGCACAGCAAATTATATATGGGAGGATTCAATCATATCGATCACCTTGTTGCCCTGGCTCTCTCTAACCTTGAACTTTGAAAAGCAAAATAATTGTGCAAAAGCAACTTGCAGATGTTCCCAAAGATCTGAAAATCTCTTTTTAGGCCATTAGTTTCTACTTCGCCATTTTCTTGCAAGGTTGACAAACAAATTAAAATGAACACATACGACATGGATGATTGAATGAGGTGCATGATTGCACATGTTTTCATTCCCGTTATTCTTCATGCATAATCGAAATCAGTACAGGCAAACATTCCTTCCTACTGAGAAAGGTTTCACGTAATTGATGTATCTGCACTTATCATTCACCAGGAATGATATGAAGAGGTTGCAGCATTTGTGGTATCCAGCCAAAGATACAAGTTAGGCCTTGGAATTTGTAAAGTTTACCCACCTACAGCCAAGCTACATCGTCATAAAAGCTTCATACACAGTTCATCACTAGCTAGCTCACTGCACAGATAAAACGACGTTGAACTCTCAAATCAAACAATTATGTCAAACACAATTCACGTTTCAATTCAGAAACTAATGTATCTACTATACATCCACACGATTTTCTGCCCAAAGCTTGTGGTTTTGAGAAGTTTCTAACTTACTGCCATAGCAGGATGCTGTGTAGAGTCAATTTTAACTACATGACTGGACTATACACTACGTCCACAATCTGGGGAAAGAACAGAAAAATTATGATAATTTTCTTTGGAACTACAAGGGTTATAAGCAGTTAAGCACCACCAAAAACTGTGATAAGCAAAGCACAAGTGGGATTTGAGCTGTAGTATATGCTCATGATGATCATGCATGTATATGGATGAGAGATTGAGATCCCACCACCATGATCTATGGTTTGCTTGAGAGGAATAAGATGGAGCCCTCTGCATTATTGATCGATTTTGAAGACAATAACACGGGTGAGTTGGGTTTGATCCCAAGTTTCAACATATATAACCCCACACAGAAAAGAAAGAAATTAAGGGAAAACCAGATGAGTTGTGGGCATGTGGGAAATCACAAATCCTTGAACAAAAATTTCGAATTGAACAGGGGCTGAGGGCCTACGCATTCAAGGGGAAAGAGGCAGATACAGAAACAGAAGTTGTTCTATTGTGTAGCCACTAGCCACATCATAACACCAATTTACAGTACTTGCTATACTGTTCGATCATGTTGTATAGTTATGAATATGACAACTTGAAAGACTGATGCAGTTTAGCAGGCATGAGTAGAGGTAGAAACTTATCACTATCAGTCTATCACTACGAAGGCATACAGTAGCTAGAACTTTGAAGCATTTCATCCAATATCGAGTCAACTAACTCTAATTCTGCAGATCGACTTACAAAGGAACAAGCATAAGAATTGTGCAATGTGCTCATTCAAAAACTAAATTCAATCCAATTAACTATATGGCTCAGTCAGTGTAAGTTCATATTCTGAGATAGAACTGTACTTTACTTTAGGGTTGCATGCCTACATGGAACAATTGACCCGTTAAGCCATTTTCCCCTCACCAGGAATGTTAAGTTTGATAAAATATATCGACCAAGTAGTAAACTTCTAACTAAGCAAACTGTAAATTATATCATTCAAAGATAAAACACATAGTTAAGTGATCGAAAATTTTGCAATATGCACGGTGGCGGGTGGCCCTAGCATTTCAAAAGAGTTTTACACGTAGAATCCCTTAATTAGGCGCATGTCATCTTGAAATCAAGATTGGTGGTAAAGGGTAGAATAGACTGGACTATGGGGAAGACTATTGCTAGGGTTGTATTTGGTGATCGAGTATGGGCAGGGACATGTTTATTGGTGTCGTTGACAAGAACAATAAGCATCTAATTCTGCAGCATTACATGTTAGGATTGGTACGTCTTCGATTCATCATTTCCTGTATGAACATATATACGCACAAGCACTACGTACTCAGCTTCAGAAGCACGTTAGCTGTAGATTTGGGTAATGATAACTCCCACGAAACATACAAAAAGGATAATTTTCCTGCCTACACAAAAATCATTGAAATGGACATTGCAACCTATCAAAATATGAGCTAACTATATGCATATGGGGTCTGGCCAGGTGAGAATATTTAGCCATTTTCTTCTTCTTCTTCTTATCATTCCCAAAGTGCTTAATTAGTACAAAAGGACTTTGATCATTGCCGTGGCTCTTAGTTTTTAGCATATGAAGAAATTTACAAATCGAAGGTCAAGCCACCAACTTGGTAAAGTTGGATTCTGACTTGCTAATTAGTGATGTCTTTCAATGAAGCACACAATAAGATGAATATATTCGTTAAAAACAGGCAAAATGCCAATTTGATTAGAAGATTGAACACTCTTTTTCAATATATATATCACTAATATGATTTTGTTAAACGTACACTTGCTAATCAGTTTTCAGACATAGCTTTCAATTAGTAGTCAATTCATAATCTTTCTGCATATGACTTCATGTACAGATTTGAGACTACAGTGTTCCAACTTTCCATTGGAAAACAGCTATGGAGGAAAGGCGCACCACAAAACAATCACCATTTAATTTGGAGCAAATTAGTAGCCCTAATCTGCAGGGCAGTTCAATATGCAAGTTGATGCTTGTGATGAAAACAACAGATGAGGGGACGTCTATTAGTTTGATGTTTCCATAAACCCTACGTTATTTATATTTTTAAAACAAATATCAAACGTTATAATTAGGAATCAGATACTAGAAATGAAGTACTACAACTACTCATTTCTATCTTCCAAGTTCTAGTTTCAACCAACTAAGAAGTCATTTCTAAGTTCTAATTAACATAACTCACGATCTCACGATGTATAAGCAAATGTGTGCGCATGCACGTACAATACAAAAAATTTGAAGCTCAAAAGCAACATAAATAAGTCAACAAAATAGCAAAAGACTAAAATTAAGTAGTTAACATATGATGTTAACATATCATAGCCTTACCCTAACGATTATTCATGGGCAAATGATAATAGCCCTAGTGATCACAAAATTGAACCTTGAATTGGATAAAAACTACCTCAATTCTTTTTGATGAATGACTTTTGAAATGAACTAAATTTTTGTGGGCTTTTAGCGGCTGAGATTCTGTTGGAATGGGGTTTTGGTGTAACAGTAAATATCTTTCTGTCTGTCTCCTCTTTTTTAACTAGAATACCGAACAGTAGGTGTTTTGGCCCAATGAGAACACCCGGAAAAATAAGCAACGATTTCATACATGTCATATATGTGTTGCTAGACTTGGACTTACGAATGGAAGAACACCATTTGATCTGGGATGTCTAAAATTCCTGGGGCTAATGGCCTATGGGTGTTCCATAGAATCTCACACTGTGTAAAACAAAGAAATTAAAGAAAGAAAAAGAAATAAAGGTAGAAAATGAAGACAAAATTTGATGGGGTGAGTGGTTTTGTAAGCCTTGCTGGTAGGCAAACTTCTTTAGGGGATTTCTTTTTCTTTTTTGCAAGTGCAGTCCAAAGGCCAAGTTCTAAAGTATGGGAAAGTAGAATCTTGATGACAACTGCTTCATTACTCTTTGATTTAATACTTGTCTCACCCTTTTAAAAAAATGATTTTGATATGAAAAGTAGAATCATACAAAATACATTTCAACGTACGTAAAATATGTAAGATTTATATATCATATAAAGAATATATTGGTTTGAAATACAGTAAAAAACTTAAGACATAACATATTTAAATTCCAGTTTATGCAGAGCAGTTGATTACACACATTCACATGATCGAAATTGAGTATATTGGTGAATTAAAAGTTAATAGTAACATTTGAGATTGTGGGTCGAAAATCAATCAACTATGTTGTATATCACTCTATCTTGATTTAAATTATTAAGACTACAACTGAAATTTTTGATTTCGTGTCGATTCCGACCATAACACCAATCCGAGCACCACCGGCCGGTCCCTACCAGAAAAAAAAAAAAACTTCAAGCAGCCATCAGTACAACACAGAAGTTCCCTTCATCTTCATGTAGTTTATAGCATCCAATTTGACACATTTCAAAACTATAGGCAACACCAAAATAGACAGCGCCATTTCCAGAACGTTGTCGTTTTTAATTTTCACAAAGGACATTTCAAAATTCCATCGTCTTTAGAATTTAGCGTAGTAAAATGTGAAAATAACAACGCTTCACAGTTTCTTCTCCGCTTCCCCAACCCCAAAAACCCTAACGATTCCCGCTCTCTCTTCCTTGCAAAGTCGTTTCCAGCTTTGATCGGCGAGGGGTTTCGACCACCTTTAACCCCAGTAGCCTTTGACCCATTGCTCCGGCCACCGGAGCAATTTCCGTTGTGAGAAATCTCAGCCAAAGTGTCAGGTATCACTTGATCCCTCTTCAACATTTTCAGGGCTAAATTCTAATTCCATGTATGTACTGATATGGGTTTTATTCATTCTCATTTGTAGACCTGACAGAACCCATTTTCTGTATAAAGATTTGATTTTGATTTTGTCTATGTTAACTTTTGTCTATTCTGTGATTTTACTCATAGGACATTTCTATCTCGATTGTGTGTATGAATGGGATTTGAAAAGTGTGGCATATGGGTTTAAGATAAGTGTTGTTGTTTAGTCTGCTTGATGTCTGTTCTGTTAGGGAGAAGGTTTATAAAGTTGGCCTCTTTCAAGGGGTGGTCAAGTAATTGAAAGTTTGTAGATTTGCCTCATTTGAATAGGTGGTTTATAGAGTGGCCTTATTTTCCTCATCTGCAGTTTGTTTCTTTTTACTTGCTCATGGCTTTCATAGGTATCGTCAACTGAATATTTTCTGATCATTTTTGCATGAATGTGTGACGTAAGAGATTATCTTTCCATACCATGTTTAGGCGATGCAGTATGTGCTTGTTTGGAGAGATATCTTACTCAATCAGAACATAGAAACATGTACTTCGGAAGCTAATTCCATTTCAGAGGCGGTCCTTTTTTATTTCAAATGATCTATCGCCTACTAGTAATTTCAAGACAAGATACACTTGAAGTGCTTCACATCCTTAAATTTTACATCATGAGCCTAAGGATATGAAGTGTCCTTACAGCACTGTTATTTTGTTGCTGTGAAATTATCAAAACAAAACAACAAACATCATATTACTTAATTTATTTGTTTTAGTTCAATGATAACATCTGTATTCTCAATAACTTATGCATGCCTGTACGGTACTCATTATTGACATCAACCAGTGTTAAGTTTTGCAGATTGGAAATTTCGAGGATGGGTTTACCAAAAACCAAGAATGCCTCTACTTCAGAGGAGCCTAATGACACTATTACTGCCTCCACCGGGCTAAAAAGGAAGCGTAGAAGAACGAGTATGCAGGGCACAGTGAACCGAGCACTTAGAGGTAAGAAAGCAGTAGTTGAGTTTAACCCAAAGGGCGTACCGTTTGGCAAGGTAGCATCAGAGATGGCATCTTACATTGGGGTGCTTGCGCGAACCACGGTTCCCATCAGTGTTGAGAGCTGGCCTAAGGTGGATAAGGATCTGAAGAACGAAATTTGGAAATCCGTAGAGGTATATCTGATTTATGTTTGTGCTCTTGTACTGTTCATAATCACAATCACTTCGTTAATAACCAATCCATTCACCGTAAAACATTCTAGATGGCATTCGTCTTAGCGCCTAGACACAAAAAAATTGTTGTGGCATCTGCAGCCAATAAGTGGAGGCAATTCAAGTCAGAATTGACTACAAAATACATATTGCCATACAAAGATCAGCCTGATGCTTTAGAAGACCCACCAGAAGAATATGATTTCATTAAGGATCAAGATTGGGTACAATTCGTGAAGAGTCGCTTAACCACAGATTTTCAGGTACAATGAGGAAATTTTATCTGTTCCTTTTTTTTTTTTTTTTTCCTTAAGTGCATGATAGTATAATGAGCTCCAAACTGATCCCGTATACATTGAGCTTCTTTTTCTTCATTTTTTTGCATACAAACCACTTATGAGAGAAGAGATCCACCCTTCCGCTGCTTAGTAGCTAGCTCCTTTAGCAGTGTATGACAGAGCTCCTTACATTTACCTACTAGCTGGGCCCCATGTACAGCCCAGCAAGAGGTCTTGGTTCTGCTCACTTCCATACTGTGTCATCCTAAACAATAATACAGCTGGTCTTTCTTATGCAATTTATCCTGTTTATGTGCATACATTTTGTATTTTTTAACTTCTCTTAATTCCTCAGATTTAGATGGCTAATTAGCTGTATTTTGCTCTTTCATAGCACTGATTAGCATCAACATAATATCATTGAAATTTTATTTCCGGATTTCATAGCACCAATTATCATAATAATATAAATAAAATGGTTGCATCGAAACCTTTTAACAGTATTTTTAAGGTTAATTAGTATAGCAGTCCATAGAAATCAACTATCATGTATCCAAGTCAAGTATCTTGTTAATGTCACCATTCTGGAAGTTGTCCTTTGCCGACTACTTGCCAACTGAACTTTCAATTGACTACCTGAAAACTGCACTCATCTTATTTTCTTTTTGCCATAAAGAAATATCAAGCTTACATGGAAAAACAAAAAGTAAACATTCTTTGCTCCACATTTCAAGTACATAAATAGGCACGCATTAATTTATTATTTGACAGTATAGGTTGGTCGATGGTATTCATTGTTATATAATCTTGGAAATGAAATCTAATACTCAGGATATGTAGTTAAATTATTGCTTCTAATTTATAATTTATGTCCCTATTATAGAAACTCCATATGGAGCAGAAAGAGAGAAGAGGAAAGTTGCAGAATGCTCATAGAATGTCACGAAAGGGATATGCTGATTTGGAGGCAGAATTAGTAAGCTCCTGTAATTCCAGAACTTTAATTCCTTAAATTTCTAATTATTGAGCTCTAACCATATCTGTTACGTGGTTGGTAGAACGAAAATATGCATGAAGATGAACTTGATGTAGTTGTCCTCCGGAAGAAAGGAGGTCAAGTCAAAAATGGGAATATCTCGCATGAGACTGTAGGGGAGCAGGCTGCAGAACTTGTAAGTATGCTATATCTTGTATAATGTATGTCTGATACTTTACTGTAACTAGGAACTACTAACTGTGTGTGTATTGCTTGTCGCAGGATACGTTGTTGAACAATGAAGGGGCTATTTCCAACTGTAACTATGGATCAAGCGATGACGTTAGCTCAATGGGGTTGGGGACTCCAGAGCATTCTGGTAGGGATAGAGGCGCAGGAGAGTCTGTCATGCCAAATATTTCACCTCCTCAGTTGGAGCGAGAAGGTATCATGGATGAGGTCAGGAAAATGATAGAGCAGCAAAGGGTATGGTTTGAAGCCAAGATTTCTTTGTTAGAGGCAAGTATCAGTGGTGATTGCCCGGCCACAAGTATGCCACTTTCAACTCCTCTTTTTGCCAAGCCTTCAAAGAAGGGCGGTGGTTCTGTTAATGAAGTTGATTCAGAAGCTTTCTCATTTGGAGGCAGAAAAGAGTTCATGAAGGTAAAAGTTTATAACATCATTGTCCATGGCCTCACTTAAAGCATTATTCTATCATATGGAATGTATATGTTGGGGCTTTTGGTTGGATTCTTATCCATTAACTTGGTGAAAAAGGAGATATATGCAATAAATATCTGTGTGATTCTGTTTATTTTTTTATTTTTTTTATATTTTTTCTTCAGGGAAAATCTTGCAGGCTGGCTGTTGGATCGATTGACAACGTTGTTTCCCATGGTACAATAATTGAAGTGGATGCAGCGAACCACACAGTCCATGGTGTGCCTTTGGGAGAGGGAAATATACGTGTTGCAATTGATACTGCCCTAGATGAACAAGCGCTGCTTCCCATACCAGTTACAGGAGAATTAGTAACTGTTGGGCAAGCTGTAGGCTCTCATGTGGCTTGGCCAAAACGTCTTGTTAAGTTGATGAGTGATGAGGTAAAAAATCATGCTATAAGACTCAATTTTCCAACAATAGTATTTCATTTTATTATGTACTTTCCATTAAAATTTATTGTTTATTAATTTAGCTCGGGTATGGGATGATCTTTTTCTCTGATCTCGTATAAATCTCTCTTTTTTTTTTCTCTCAAAATCATAGGAACTTGGTAGTACTTCTATAAAACCTCGAGATTTACCCAAAGAAGATGTGAACCTGCCCAAGTCCCTCAAGCTCCTATACCGTTATGCTGAGCGTGCTATGATGGATGGCGAACCTATCAGTGTTTTTATGGAAGAAGCTGTTTTTGGTATTGCCAAGACTGTCAACATTTTCAAAGAAGATGTTATGCAATTTATGGAAATGAAGGAAATCCCCCCTAGGTGCATAACAGTGTACATGAGGTAAGCCATAGTGCTTATGACAGTTTATAAGTTAATCTGAATAAGTAAAGAATATCTCTGTTTTGGTTATTTGTTTATTATTTACACCACTATGGGCAACGAAGTTTTGTTTATTTTTTGACAAATCCGTTTGTTCTACAGTTATAGTTTACTCTAAAATGGAAGTGCCAAAACATGTTGGAGTCCCTCAACAACATGATCCCTTTTGCTCCTTATAATTTGAATCCTTCTCAAGAAGGATCATAATTGATATAAGGCCTCTCTGTGTGTATTTGTTGGAATTGATTACAACTTGTTGCTCTTCTGTCATGTCTGCTAAATTTGGGACAAGCAGAACAGTGACATATTGGACATATACGCTTATATGCGAGGAATTGTACATGACCTGTAATGAAATGGAATACGATATGGAAAGGCCCGGTCAAAATCATCTTTGTGTGTATATGTTTTATGTAGGCACCTGTATGATATGCTGAAGCAATCCAACATGGCCAATATGGTTGGTTTGATGGACCCTTCAAGCATATTAGTTGGGGAAGGCAATTCTGACTACAACTCACTGGTGCTAGCAACCCGGTTGCAGCAAGGACCTGCTGACCAAATACTTTTGGTACCTTACAATTCTGGGTAAGTTCTTTTATGGTAACCAAGCAAATATGTTCTGTTTGCATCACTATTGCTAAATAATTCTTGTCCAAGATGTAGTTATCATTGGATGCTGACCATCATCAGTGAAGACAAAGAAATATGCTACTTCCTGGACCCTCTCCAACGGTATTTCATGGACCCTCTCCGACGAAGCATGTGTGAGGAAGAATGGAAATATGCTGTAAACAAGTAAGTTCCTCTTCTTGCTTATCTAGAAAGAAACTACTATAGTAAGTTTGGTAGACTATAATGTGACCATCTTTTTTGTGCTGAAGTGGGATTAGAAAATTCAACATGGAAACGGGTAGGGGCTTCCGAAAACAACCTCTGTGGAAAATATTGATGGTATTTATCCCTTTACTTGATAGGAATTTAAGATTTATTGAAGGTATAATTAATTGTCACTCTTATCTCCTATGTATGTAGGGTCCTAAACAACCCTCAAATATGGAGTGTGGGTATTATGTGATGAGATACATGAAAGAAATCATAGAAGGTCAAGACCTTTCCTTTGCAACGAAGGTAAGATAACAGTTTTAGTGTGTTCTGTTGGTCTCTAGTTGCTCAGGTTCAACATGGTATGTGTGCTTTTTTTTGTTAGACCATTTCAGTTTTTTTTTTTTTTGGATTCTTATTGCCTTTTGCGTAGATTAGTGCACATCATTGGCCGTAGAATTGATTATTGATATTTATTAGCCGTGTATTTCTTTCACTTGTTTCAAAACCTTCCAGCTTTGTCAGTTGTGCTGCAAAATTTGCCTCCCTTGGTCAAATTGGATTTCTTGTATTTTTCTTTTAAAAAGTAGCTTGGTAAAGATTCATATGATGGGGTATCAATTGTTCTGTTGATTGTTTCTGTAGTTGTTCTGTTATGAGGCTGGTTATACATACATACTACATGCCTTATGCATGTTGGATCTTAGTGCTCTGCCACATTTGTTGTGTATATAATCATACACCAAGTTTGTGATTTACTTAAATTTACTTAATGGGGCACGTTTACTGACTCGTTTCAGTGGGATGGGAGGAAGCTAAATGCCTACACACAGACTGAACTGGATGAGGTGAGGTGCGAGTGGACGGACTTTGTCAGTAATTATGTGTAGATATTTGTGACAGTTTGTCATTCCGATCAGCTGGAAATGGTATATCTGCAAAGGATTATGGTATTTTGAATCTAATGAAAGGACGATTAACTAAATTTGGTGTCCTTTTGTGGAGGTTAGGAATGCTCCCTTCATTTTGTTCTGTGTTTGCACTGACAATTTAGTGTTCTATAGTTATATCTTGACGGATTAGGAGTGTTCCTCAAATGCATCTTTACGGAGAGTTTTAGGGCGGTGGGTCGGACACCCCAAAAACCTCCTGTCACAATATTATAAGCCCTTGAATCAGCCACTGCTCCACTAAGGGATAGACAATGAGTCGTGTCATGATGCATCTATTTGTCTATTACATTCAAATCATATTTTAGTTGGCAAACAGATTGATATGCAGAGGAGATGATGTGTGGAAGTTCAATCATTTCATATAAAGAACAGTGAAACAGCACTAGCTCCATGGCTAATTCCAGGAAAGCAACAGTTGTAAGGAGTGTCCTTCTCCTTCTCAATGTCTTTCTTGTCATCAAAACTCTTATTAAGTGCCAAACACAGTGTAGTGTGATATTTGAACTTGTTATTAAGGTAACTTGATGGAATTGTAAATCTAAACAAAGTTGGGTAAAAGTTTTCACCTCAAGAACAAGTTTCCAACCACATGCAATACTCGTATGAAGAACTGTTTAGATCCGGATCAAAACTAATACAACTAGGGGTGGGCATAAAAAACCTAAATCCCGGTCCCGTCCCGATCATGTCCCGAAATTTGACGGGATGAGACGAGATCTAATTCTAAAAACACAAGGCCCGTCCCGTCCCGTCCCGTAGAGAAACAACGGGACTGTCGCGGAACTGAAAAGTTGAGGCCCGTCAGGCCCGTCCCGTCCCGTGTAAAAATATAAAATAATATGAGCCATTGGTTTTTTAGATGTTTTGATCTCAGCCTTACATTTTTGAACCTAATTAGACTGCTATCAGTGCTATGTACAGTCTTCACTCTTGCAGTACCGCTCCTTGAAATAATGAAATCGATGATGCTTGAAATCGGAAATCCCAATCCAGCCAAACAGCCTCCTTGAACTCCTCCACCGCCCGCCTCGCCTCGGCCAGTCCTCCACCGCCTAACCTCACCTCCCACCTCCTCCTACCCTCGGCGCCCGCATCCTCCTCGCCTCGTCTCGCTTGCCTCCTCGCCCGTCTCCTCCTCGCTTCGCCTCACCGTCTCCTCCTCGCCTCGCCTCGCTCGTCTCGCCTCGCCTCCCCTCGCCTCGCTCGTCTCCTCCTCCTTGTTAAGTAAAGGTGAGCTACTGTGACTTGGTTCAAATGGTTACGGTCATGTAGTGTTCTTCTCATTGTTTGTAGATTGCAGAAGTTTCAATTACTTGGTAGTTGCTATGAATAAGTTTATTGTGAATGGCTGAATGCAGGGGGGATTACTCGAAAACGATGGCGAGAGGAAAGAAAGTAATTGTGCGACCCAACCGTTCTGCTTCTGGTCTTCAGAATTCGTCAACGGCGACATCAGTAGCACCACCATCTCCTCCAGTTACATCAGTCCCTCTGCTCGAAGCTACAAACCCAACTTCAAGTCAGCCTCCTTCAAGTGAACCCAGGACTGAAGTTGGTCAAGTTGCTGCATCTGTAGGCGAGGGTGGTGTGGCTTCTGCTACTGCATCTGTAGGTGAGGGTGGTTTGGCTTCTGCTGCTGCATCTGTAGGTGAGGATGGTGATGGTCCTGCTCAATCAGGTACTAAACGTACTAGTCATGTTTGGGAGCATTTCAAAGAGTATGAGAAAATTGAGAGAGTGAAAGATGCGGAGGGGAAGATAATTGAGATAGTTCATAGAAGGGCTCATTGCATCTACTGTCCTAAGGGTAAGATTGGAGACTTTTCTGTTGAGAGTAAGAGTGGCACCTCTGGATTGCTTAGGCACATCAACCAAAACTGTAGGTATTTTCCACGTGATGTTGATAAGTCGCAGAAAAATCTAGCTGGGGATAGGTCTAGGTCAAATAAATTGAGCATGGTAGCTTATAACCAAACAGATTATTTAGAATCTTGTGTGGAGATGATTGTGATTGATGAGCTGCCTTTTAGCTTTGTGGAGAAGAAAGGGTTCCACAGATTTTGTAAGAAGGTGTGTCCTTTATTTGATGTTCCAAGTAGAAGGAAATTGTGTACCACCTTTCTAGGTATGTATGACACCCAGAAAAGAGATTTGAAGAAGATGTTGAGGATGTATAGGTTGAGTCTGACCACTGACACTTAGACGAGTGTTCAAAACGTCAATTACATGGTGCTTACTGTCCATTTTACATTTACAGTTTACACCTTTTCTGATAGTTTTTTGATTGCATATATCCAATCTATTACTGTTGCATTTGTTGTTAGGTTGTATATTTTCTAGTGTTTGTATATATGTTTCTAGCATAAGACAACTCTGTTTTCTAAGTGACATATTTCCATTTTGTATATATCTGATTTTCAATATCTGTAATTTTTTCTTAGTATGTGGTTCATGTAGATGGAGGTATACACATGCAGATGCCGCAATCTCCTCGCTCTTCATCTAGCACTATCACAAGTAGAATCAACACTAGCTGTGGCCATAGGGGCCAACGACTTAGTAATTGGAAGAAGGTTGTGCAAGAAAATGAAGAGGCGGTCGCAGCTTATGAAGTTAATCAATACTTGGATGCTGCATTAGATCCAACCGATGAAGAAGATCAATTTGACATCCTGTGTTGGTGGAAGGTTAATGGATGCAAGTTTCCAGTCTTAGCAGCAATTGCAAGAGATGTTCTTGCAATTCAGACCTCAACAGTGGCCTCTGAGTCATGCTTCTCAACAGGGGGCAGAGTTATTGATTGTTTTAGGAGCTCATTAACTCCTAAATCAGTGGAGGGACTCATTTGCATGCAAAACTGGATGTTAGGTGATGATAATGTAGAGATTGTCGAAGATATTGATAAACCAACAATTGAAAACACAGAGTTTTATTACGATGTTGAGCGAGGTATGAATTTTGATGTGTTTATACTTTTTGGTTATTTTCAGATGCATGGGCTAACTCTTTTTCATTTTTGCAGAGCATGAGAGCACTACTTCAAGCAAGAAGAATTGTCCACCTCCAATTGCAAAAGTGAAAGGGAAAGGGAAGTTTGTTGCAACTGGTATTGTCATTAACGATTAGAGTTGAAATTGTTTGTATTTGGAGCAGCTTGGAGCAACTTGTAGTCTTGTATTGTTGTGCTTTTGAACTTTATGTTTTCCTGTTTTCTTTCCTGTTTTCCTGTATATATATTTGGAGCAGCAGCTTTGAAACTTGTATTGTTGTGCTTTTGATAATTAGATTCACTATTGTTTAATTGTAGTTATGAATTATGGATTCAGATGATGCAGTCTTTATATATTGTAGGAATATATTGGTATCACTATTAGGTAATATATATTGGGGCGGGATGGCGGGATTGAGCCCGTCCCGTCCCGGTCTCATCCCGGACGGGACTTACGTGGAATCAAGTCTTAAAAACATAAGGCCCGTCCTGATCCCGTCCGGTGTGCAATGTCCGGGACGGACTGTGAGATGACTTTAATCCCGTCTCATCTCGTCTCATGCCCACCCCTAGATACAATCATTGATGTACTAAAAGTCATGTCATGTTTATTCAACCGCGCACATAAATGATTTAGATTAGTTTCCACGTTGTAAGACAAAAGTATCACATGATCTATCAAGTTTATTCAAACAAATGCGGAGGAGTCTGTTGTGCAGCCTTGAAAGCATAGCATGCAGCATCAATTCAGCATAAACAAGCAAATAGATAATGTGACGGTGAATCCTACGTGTCATGTATCCGTTCCCAGGACCCACCGCGAACTTTCTCGGTGGGAATATTCAGACCAAAAGAAAATGTGACGACTTGGGATGGTGCCTGGTGGGATATCCTTAACGGGCACACAGTGTTAGGAACCGTTGAATAATATCATTCTCGCGCGGCGGTTTTGGGCAAAAAAAACCCAACCCTTTTTCCTTGGCGGCTCATCTTCTCTGACCTCACCACTGACGCAACTCGTCTTCTTCTTCTTCTTTCTTTCTTTAATAAAACCCAGACGCAGCTGGAAAGACGGAACACAGTTTCACGTCAATGGCTTCTATCAACCTCTATTGCTCCCCAATGGCTCTCTTCCCTTCTCTGTAAGCCCTTTGTTTCCTTTTTCCAGTTGGTTTGGTTCGATTCGATTCGATTTTGGTCTTCGAGGTTTTCGTTTTCTGAATGTGTGACAATGTTCTAAGATTGGGTTGTAATCTTTACTTTGAGAATAAGATTTGAAACAAGAACTATGGCTGAGTTAATATGTGATTTGAGAGTACATATGTAATGTGTTCTGTTTTTGATTCATTTGTTGGCTATGATATTTGTCGAGATTCCGAAAATGGAAGTATTCTTTAGTTGGTTGCTATGTACATGTCTAATGAATTGTTACTTTCAGGAGGAACAATGGTTTATGTACTGGGACTTTGGTTAAGCCAAATGGGTGTGTGTCTGATTTTGTTGGGCCGAGTTTGACGCGGAAGTTGTGCTTTAGTTTGAGGGGTGATTTTCAGGCAAGAGCTACGTTGATATCTGGAGAGGATGATCTCCTGTCTCACACTAATGGGGTTGAAGCGCAACCTGACGCATTGAGTTTTGGAACCCTTGCAGCTGATATGGCCCCTTTGAGTAGCAGTTTCTCTTCTGATAATGATGAATATGATCTGGATTATCCTATTCAAGGATTTTCTTCTATTGCGGAAGCCATTGAAGATATTCGTCAAGGCAAGGTTTGTCATCTTCTGAGATAATTTTTATGCTTTTGATGGAAATATTACTCTCTTCTCGTGCATTACTTTTGGGAGTGATGGTTAATTGAATTATTTTTGTTTTCTTGTTTTTTTGCTTTTGTTTTTTGCAGATGGTAATTGTTGTGGATGATGAAGATAGAGAAAATGAGGGAGATCTTATAATGGCAGCATCCTTGGCAACACCAGAAGCTATGGCTTTTATTGTCAAGCACGGAACCGGAATTGTTTGTGTGAGCATGAAAGGTGAAGACTTAGAAAGGTTGCAACTTCCGTTGATGGTGACACAGAATGAAGAAAAACTTTGTACAGCATTCACTGTCTCAGTGGTATGTAGTAAGTTTTCCCATATAAACTAAACAATTTGAGGCCTCTTGGTCCATGTCATTTTATAATTTTGGTGTTAAGTCATGCCGCTGCGTCCAATTTTGTTGTTAAAAACTAGGGAAAGAGTGAAAAGGGTATTGTAGATATGCAACATCCTGTTGCAAGTATTTTTACTAACTTAATAGAGGGGAAGTGGAGCTGAATAGAGTTGGTATTCCCAAACCTATCTTATCTTCCTGGGGATTGATAGTGAAGATAAATATGTCTATGTAGTTTGTAATTGAAGGTTTGACCTATTTCTTTGTGGTATTAACCTGTTTTGTGACTTTTAATTGACCTGAAGTGATTTTGATTCCATAGGATGCAAAACATGGTACGACAACTGGTGTTTCAGCTCGCGATAGAGCTGCGACGGTCTTGGCTCTTGCATCAAGGGATTCAAAACCTGAAGATTTCAACCGACCAGGCCATATCTTTCCCCTAAAGTACAGGGAGGGAGGAGTTCTAAAAAGAGCTGGGCACACAGAAGCTTCAGTTGATCTTGCAATGTTGGCTGGGCTAGATCCAGTAGCAGTTTTGTGTGAAATTGTGGATGATGACGGTTCTATGGCTAGATTACCGAGGCTTCGTCAATTTGCAAAGGCAGAAAACTTGAAAATTATTTCTATTGCTGATTTGATAAGGTACAACGAGTGTTTTATTTACTCTCTTTTTCGTATGAGTCTAAAGTCTAGTATCTCTACTTACCAAATAAATTTGTACAGCTTGACAATCTTAAAGATGCTACAAAATTGTTTGTATAGCTTTGATGAATGTCATTGTATATTTCTGAAACTCTAATGGGTTTTTCTGCAGTCTCCTGGTTTGCTAGGTGTGATCTATATATTTCCCATTGTAAATATACTTCTGAAAACAACTTTTTCTACTGCTTTAACTCATTTAAGGATCACCAAAGCTGTCAAGAAATCCTACCAGAGTTTTTAGGGGATGATATAATGTATGAAGTAATAAGTAAATCTTACTATTTCTTCAGGTTCATGTTTTCCCTTTCATTTGATTTAGCAGAAGAAATGATAATTCTGATATTAGTTTATAATCAAAATTTACAGATATAGGAGAAAAAGGGACAAGTTGGTGGAGCGGGCTGGAGATGCACGGATACCAACAATGTGGGGGCCATTTGAAGCCTACTGTTATAGGTCAATGCTCGATGGGATCGAGCATATTGCTATGGTCAAAGTAAGCAAATCATTGTGCTAAATTATTTTCCGCTTCGTCTTACCTTTATGCGACAAAAATAGTACATAAACGTTTATGTAATGGTCGGTTCATAAATTGGCAATGTTTCTGTTAGAGCTTTCTCGGTCTTTCTAGATAAATAACTAAATAAAGAAAATAAAGAAGTTTATTTGTCTTTATTAACAGCATTTGTTATAGTTGCAAGTACCAGCATAGCATTGACATTTTTTACTCGATCTGTTCTTGGGATAACTTTTGGATATAAGTTGCTAGGAGATGAGTAGGCGTGTCCTGTGTTTTAGTGGAAAGTGCAGAAAATAGAAAAGGGGAAATGAAATGACATTTAAGGATAATGTTACTTTTCTTTTAGAGGCTACATCATATAACAAGGAAGCTCATATCTCATTTTTTTGAGGCATGTTTCATGTCCTGCAATGTCACCCCTTTAGTCTGCTAGAGTTTGAATCCCTGGAATGTCACCCCATATGTCCTGGAAGATCATATGGTATTGGGTTTGAATCCCTCAAAGTGCCTATATAGCTGTCTGCTAGACTTTACTGTTGTTTAAAGATGGTAGGGTGCTCCAGGAGGTCCTAGTTCACAAGCCTGGGTTCACCAGGCGGGTTTGTGTAATTTGAGTATAAAAAGAATAAAACTCGTATCAGAATTCTAATCTTAAGAAGCTTTTGATAGCCAGTTCAGCGACCTGGAAGGGATTTTGATTATTTAGTGGTCAATGTTTTCAATACTATATGGATCCATTGCTTGTTATGGAATTTTATCATTTTAGGGAACAAGCTTGCAGAAACCTTTAATTGTACGGATGCTTAAAGGTTATGAATTTTTAGTGGGTTCAAGGCTGTCATCGTAGTTCGTTTTGAGTAGTTGAGTCCTCTTACAAATGGATGGTCTTTGTTCACCAGGTCTGCATTATGGGAAAACCAATTGCATGCAATATGATCTTTAATGTGCAATTTCTTTGGCTATTATTATGATTTTACTTTTCGTGAAGGTTTTTTTTTTTCTTTTTTTCTTTTAGCTTTAACGCAATCACACTATTACTTATTATGTTATTGGGTGGCAATGAGGAAACTTAATCAAGTAATCTAGCAGAAGAGTTGAAAGTAAGGTTTTGTCATGCCATTCGGGCTACGGGAACTTGCAGTTCTGTCCCTTTTCGAAACTTGGCTAGTGTGCAATATGTTTTTTATTTTTTCCTATATCATAGGTCATGCTGTAATGGTTTTTAGACCAAGGCAATTTCTCCTTCTTTTAACGTCTATTATTTCATCATTTCTCCCCTTTCTGTCATGCTAGTAATTCTTCATGCTTTTCTGTACAGCTACTTGAATTGATATAACAGCAAGCGTTTCTGTACAGTGAAATTTTTATAGTTAGGTTTCAATGTTTGCTTGCAATTTGTACCTCATCACCTCAGTTTCTTGTCATTACTTAGTGGGGGTTGGCTGACAAACGAAACCAATTTAGTGCTTGATGATTTGGTCACTGTTAATTACTATTGGTAACTGTTTATTACTATAGGTGACTAATTGAGGCTTGACATGACCAGGGTGATATTGGAGACGGGCAAGATATACTTGTGAGAGTACATTCAGAGTGTCTCACTGGCGACATCTTTGGTTCGGCCAGATGTGATTGTGGAAACCAACTGGCTCTTGCTATGAAACAAATTGAAGCAGCTGGTAGGGGTGTTTTGGTGTATCTCCGAGGACATGAAGGTAGAGGAATTGGTTTAGGCCACAAGCTCCGAGCTTATAACCTGCAGGATGATGGACGTGACACTGTTGAAGCCAATGAGGAGCTCGGACTACCTGTTGATTCTCGAGAGTATGGAATAGGTGCACAGGTACTGTTTTAACACTTAAAATCAGATTTCGTTCTTAATGTTAATTCATCATGCAACTATCTACTTGTGGTATTGTGTTGTCATGTCATGCAACCAATACTCTTGTGCACATGAGCTTTATTTTGAAATATGACTTTCTTGTGTTAGGTTATGGGAGAACTCCCACGATTACAATTTAATTATATTTCATCAAATGTTGGGAATACAAATTGATAAGGACTCACCTCTAGGAAATGGGTTATAGTAACAGGATCTATTTTATCTATTAAATGGCATTGGAGTTCCTTTGAGTAATTTTATGCTGAAAATTTGGGAGTGTGTCTGGCTGTGCGTCTTATTCTTCAGCTCTTTTGAATTGGTCATTATTATGAAGTTATAAGTTGGTATTATTTTCTTTTCTAATTACATGTTTTTTCTTGTTAGTCTTGGTTTGTAAGAGCACTTGGATCATAGTGTAATAAGGCCCTGGTAGCATATCTACCTCCTTGCTTTTTGCAGAAAGAATACAGATTGCCTTGGGATTTGAATATCTGATTGCTTATTGCAGATCCTACGAGATCTAGGCGTTCGTACAATGAAACTTATGACAAACAATCCTGCAAAGTATATCGGACTGAAAGGTTACGGTTTGGCAGTTGCTGGGAGGGTCCCGTTATTGACACCAATAACTAAGGAGAACAAGAGATATTTGGAGACTAAACGTACAAAAATGGGGCATGTCTATGGCTCCAATCTCAATGGTCATGTAGATAGCACCAGTGCTGAAAGCAGTTCAAGCATCGGCAACCCATCTAATGGTGTCTCTGAGACATGAACAGGTCCATTCAACTGATGGAGCCTGTAGATTGAGGTGGGTAACTGACTGTCAGAGTTATTCAAATATATGGCATAACTTATACTTCTATATGACATTTAAATTCTGCTTAACGCCCTGTAGATTGATAGTCATTACATGAAGCTGTTGTTTGGCATTGGATATAAGGCTGGATGGATTAAATTGTCCTTGGTTGAGGATATGGAAACAGACTTGATAATTTTTTTAATTTTTAATTTTTAATTGTTATGGTCAAATTTTGTATCCACAATGTGACATATGAAATTTGTAAGATGTGGAACACGTCCTTTTGAATAAAAGAAAAAAAAAAATTCTTCTGGCGTTAGAGTTTTAATTTTTCTGGTTCCAGGTTTTTGAAGAATTGTGTAATAATTCTCAGTGAGAAGTATTTTTGGTTACTTTAATTGTGTGTATCAGTGAACATTTTTATAGTTTAATTATAGATCTACAGTTGAGAAAACTGGAAACATGTTATTAGTTGACAGGAAGACATTGGTGAAACAGTCTTATATAAATACTATCTTTCTCTTTGTTTTTTTTTTCTTTTTCATTATTCTTTGAGTAAATAGAAACTTGATCCCTTGAAATAAAATATGTCATTTGTCTTAGACTTTGTACATTTATCTTACATTTTGAATTTGGGATACATCTGTATTTTTTTTTTGTGAGAGGAAATGTCAGAACTTCTATGGGAATGGAACAATCAAAAACACAAATCGTTCAATAATCAAGTGCTTATGAATTCAGGTGGTATTTGCCCCTGTGAACTAGAAAACTTAGAATGTAAAGCAAATTAAGTTAAAATATGAGCCAGTTCTTTGGCTTGACAATAAGCATTGTGACCCTCAAGAGTATGGATGACAATAATCCCCGGCGGGTAGGATACCCACGGGAATTCGACCCTAACATATACGGGGATAAACGGGTAACGGGGATGAGTATCCCCTGTATTCGGATTTTTAAATCGGGTACGGGACGGGTATGGTATTTTGATATTCGTCCTCATCCCCACCCATTAAAGATGAAAATATTACTATATATAATTATATAATTTATTATATATATATATATATATTTATATATAATTTGTAAATAGATATTTATGTTAAAAAATGATTATCTTAATAAATATTTAATGGAACTTCTTTTTTATTATATTTTTTTATTCTCTTATTGAAATTTTACACCAAAAAGATTGTTTATTAAAATAATATATAACAAATCCAAACCTAAATCTCATACGAGCAAACCTTGGTTTAAATAATATAAACAAGTTGTTATGGGGATGAGGACGGGTACGAGGATGAGAAATATAAAAGGGTATGGGTATGGTATTTTGATCCCTTTACCCTACCGTACCCATTGCCATCCCTACTCAAGTGTCATCATTCACACATCTTAAAGTAGATGTACGAAAAATGCTAGTGGAGATCGACTTTGCTTGTGTGCCAAAGTATAATGTATGGGGAAATTTTTTTTTTTGGTGAGAAATTAATATTTCATTAATTAAGGGACGAACTCAATTACAACACTCGTAAAAACGAGACCGAAATAAAAATAAAGAGCATGAATATCCAACTCGATCAAGCTAGAAATAGTGAGAGGAAATTGACAGCTCGCTAAACTATAGACCAAAGGCCTTACAAACAAATAAGTACAACTAATCTATCACACCCACCATCCAAGCATGCTAACATTGTTGTCGCCATTGCCTCTAGCAACCGTGAGATGATGATGAGTGCTAAATCGGAGCACTGATGCTTAGATGTAATTGGGTGATTATATCAGTAGGCATGTTTATGTAGAATTTATGCAAATTCTTCAATACACCAGTTCTATGAGTAAATAGATTAATTAGATCTCAATTGTTGATATTTATAAATAATTTTTTCGTAATAACTAAAAAAAATACACTTTATGTGATCCAAGTCGTCCATCTGTCGATTCTTAAAAAACAAGTCGTCCAATTGTTCATTATTGTTGGTGCAAGTGCACGACAATGCACTCAATATTGAGTACGATATTTCTCTCGAAATTTTCTCTCAATATTGTATACAACCATTTTAGAAGTTTAATTCTTATATTGTGACATTCAACAGTTTTATCTCATACGCGCATGGCGAGATGTAACTACCATAAACTCTTAGGCCTCGTTTGGTTCACGGATTGGAAAGGTTGGGAAGAGAAAGTTGTTCATTTCCTTTGTTTGGCACACCTAAGGAAATGAAAGACTTTTTTGCAATATCAGAAAATAGATGGGAAATTGGATCATCCCACATACCATGAGATTTAATCTCCCTCATACTTTCCCAATATTAATTGCATCTTTCAAATATTATTTTAATGTATGTTATTACCAAATTATCCATAAATTTTTTGAATCTTGAATATTTTATATTTTAATACTAAAGATATAATTGGTAAATCAATGTTGCTTGCTTTCATATCATGCATAAACCAAACATCGGAAAGGAAAGTAAAATAAATTTTCTAGTTACTTTCCCAACGTTCCCAAACACCTCATAAGGAACTAGTGAGAAATTTACTTTTATATGTACATAGGAAAAACTAAGGAACCAATTTCCTTTCCATCAACCAAACGAGGCCTTATATCAGTTATATGCATTCTCTTCACATCTTCAATGCTTCACAACCACCACACGCGCCCTTGACCAGACTATCCCCACAAACCACACATCCATTTTAACAGTCATTATTCGCACGTAATACAAGACAGAGGTTACTATTCTATATTTTAAAAAGTTTAATAGTTTTGAATAACTATCTGTTACTTTGATATTTATATTGTCAATCTTATAAGTGATTGTATACAGTTTTACAAGTTTAAATCTTATATGGTCGATAACTACTTTCGTTATAAACAGCTATCATAAATCATTGTACATATCCATCTCAAAACTCGAAGTCTTATGTGATCGATGGTTAATTCACGCGCCGCAAGACATGATTTAAATTTTCATAAACTATTTTATATACCCATCGTAAAAGTTTCACATATCACGCACGCATAATAGTATGTGTGTCACCATAAACCATTGGATGCACCCATTTAAGACCTTTCATCCATATATGGTTCGACAATTATTCCACACGGGCAGGGCGAGATGTACACTGCCATAAGCTTTCAAAAGCATTCTCCCCACAACTTTAATGCTTCACAACCATCACACGCGCCACCGCCGAGATGTACTATCTCACAAACCACACAACTACTTCGACAGTTATCTCACCCGCCACGGCCGAGATGTGCCCTGCTTCAATGCTCCACAACCACCACACGTGCCACCGCCGAGATGTACAGTCCCACAAACCACACATCCATTTCAACAAGATGAATTTCATGGCTAGTGTTATTAACACATATTTTTGTGTTATTAACACACCACATCTATAATGATTAATGAGAACCAATTATGAAACAAATTCAAGTGACAAGTTTGTAAATAAAATTAAAATGTGTGAATAAGAAAATAGACGAGGTGTGTTAATAACACAAAAGAGAATGTCAATAACTAACCTAATTCCATTTAAAAAAATCAAAACACTTCTAGAAAAGGGTCCCTTCTCCATGGAGGGGGTATAAATTGTGACCGAGGTAGGTGGTGCATGATCCTGGTGAAGAAAAAAGCAAAGAGAGAATTAGAGAAAGAAGAAGAAGAAGAAGAAGAAGAAAAGCAAGGACCCAAACTTGCTTCGCAAGTTTCAAAAAGAGTCTTCTGGTGTGACTAAACCCCCTTACTCTCTTTGCGCGCCACGTAAGGCGGCCCCACACCCACTCAGCCTTTTCTCAAAGTTCAAAAACCCCTGGAATTTCTCCGTCTCAAATTTCGGAGCTTGCCTACTCTCTCACTCATATCCAGAATTTAGGGTTTGAATTTGCTTTTGATTTTGATTTTGATTTTTCACCGTTCGATGCCATGAGAGGATCACACCCACACCCGCCGTACCGGCAGCCGGCTGGAATTCCGCGGCGGTATCCACAGCAGCGGCAGTTTTATCCAGGATACTCACGCGCTCCTCCGCCACGCGCCGCTCCGCAGCGGCCGTCGCTCCCAATTGAGCGCCCGAATTTCGTCGTGGACTTGCTCTCCGACCGCCGCGACCTCTCGGAGTCGTTCGTCGAGGCGGTGATCAAGCAGTGCAGGGCGAGGCCGGAGAGTGTCCGTGTGAGCCCGACGAACCTCGTCGCTGCGTCGCTGCACTACTCGCAGTGGTGCGACGCGCTTGAGGCGATCGTGTGGCTGTGGGAGTCGCGGCTCGACCGGGTTCACAGTTTCATGCCCAATCTCCACGCCAAGGTCTCCGTGCCGTCGGACAGCGTGGAGCTCGAGGACCGCCTGAAGTCCTTGTTCGCCGGCCGAATTAGGCTCTTGATCGACGGCGACGAGGTGAAGAAATGTGAAGAGAAGCGCCAGAATTTGGCGAGGGATTACGAGAGAGTTCACAAGCTGGCTAAGAGGCCACAGAGGTATTGGGAGGACCTAGCGGGGAAGGAGAAGATGTGCAAAGTGGAGCTTGAATTGGTGGAGAGTAGGATTAGAGAGTTCAGGTCTGGTATGAACTGTTTGCTTGCTCATGTCCAAGGGAAAGAGTCGGGGGATTATGGTGAAGAAGGGATGAAGCTGTTTAAATTCGGCGAAATTCGGGAATGGAGTAAAATTCAGAGTTTTATGATGAGGGAGTGCCGCAGACTCGAAGAGGGATTGCCTATTTATGCTCATCGGCAGCAAATTCTTGAGCAGATTAATAATCAGCAGGTATGGCTGAGCTATCTTTGGTCAAGTTTTCGCTTTATTATGGTGTTTCGCTTTATTAGAAGGCTCAGTACTTTTGATTTAGTTACCGTGTTTGAATGATTTAGTTAATGTGTGTAAATGCCGTGTGGATCTGCCACATTAAGAGCTTCGTTAAACCTCACATGAAGTAGTTTAGTCATAGCATATATGCTTTATGCACTTCTATCAATGAGACACATTTTATGAGGCTGCGGAGAAATGCGAATAATGGAACCTGAATCAATAGAGATAATAAAGATTTAGTTGTTGTAGGTTATTTATCTTTCAAGCACTGACCAGCAAGTGTATCTACTTTCAGCTGTTTCAGTTTAGTGTATATCTGATGTCGAAGTACAATTTTTACAGGTCATGGTGCTGATTGGAGAGACTGGTTCGGGGAAGAGTACACAGTTGGTTCAGTTTCTTGCTGATTCTGGAATCGCTGCTGTTAGTTCCATTGTATGCACTCAGCCTCGCAAGATTGCTGCCAATTCACTGGCAAAGAGAGTTAAAGAAGAATGCAGTGGTTGTTATGGAGAAAACACAGTTACCAGTTATCAGCCATCATCTGGACAGCAGTCTGGACAGAAGTCTGGACAGCAGTCTACTACTAAGGTAACATATATGACAGACCACTGTTTACTGCAGTGCTACATGAACGATACAAATTTGTCCGGGATGTCTTGCATCATAGTTGATGAGGCTCATGAAAGGACCTTGAGTACTGATCTCCTGTTAGCATTGATCAAAGATTTACTAAGTCGAAGGCCTCAGTTACGGCTAATTATAATGTCTGCAACAGCTGATGCAGAAGTGCTTTCACATTATTTTTTCAAGTGTGAAATCTTTCATGTAGTGGGGAGGAACTTTCCAGTTGATGTAAGATATGTTCCCCCTTTCACTGAAGGAACTGCCAGTAATGTTGCTTCGTATGTTTCTGATGTGATGAGAGTAGCACGAGAGATCCACAAAAATGAGAAAGAAGGGACAATTCTTGCATTTTTGACTTCCCAGATGGAAGTTGAATGGGTCTGCGAGAAGTTTATAACACCTGGTGCAATTGCATTGCCATTGCATGGGAAGCTTTCTTTTGAAGAACAGTTTAATGTTTTTCAAAATTTCCCTGGAAAACGAAAAATTATATTCGCAACAAATCTGGCAGAGACATCCCTGACAATACCTGGGGTAAAGTATGTGATCGATTCTGGCATGGTCAAAGAAAGCAAATTTGAACCTGGAAGTGGTATGAATGTTCTCAGAGTTTGCAGGATCAGCCAGAGTTCTGCGAATCAAAGAACTGGGCGTGCTGGAAGAATGGGACCTGGAATATGTTATAGACTTTACTCAGAATATGATTTTCAGGCGATGCCTCCTTGTCAGGAGCCTGAGATCCGCAGAGTTCATCTCGGTGTAGCTGTTCTGAGGATTCTGGCTTTGGGTGTCAAGAACCTAAGAGAGTTTGAATTCATTGATGCACCTTGTTCTGAAGCTATAGACATGGCAATGAGGAATCTTGTTCAGTTAGGAGCTGTTAAGCAAAACAAGGATGTCTATGAACTGACTCTAGAAGGTCGCCGCTTGGTTAAATTGGGTGTTGAACCTAGGCTTGGTAAATTAATTCTTGGCTGCTGTAACTATAACTTGCGCAAGGAGGGCCTTGTTCTGGCGGCTGTAATGGCAAATGCAAGCAGCATATTTTGCAGAGTTGGTAATGATGAAGAGAAACTTAGGTCCGACTGCTTCAAGGTGAAATTTTGCCATCGTGATGGTGACCTCTTTACCCTTCTATCAGTGTACAAGCAATGGGAAGCTGAGCCTCGAGATCGGAAAAGCACGTGGTGTTGGGATAACAGCATCAATGCCAGAACTATGAGGAGATGCCATGACACTGTACAGGAATTGGAGTCTTGCCTTAAGCATGAACTCAGTATGATAATTCCTAGCAGCTGGCGTTGGAATGAGGATGTTTCAACTGACTCTGATAAATTCTTGAAAAAGGTTATACTTTCTTCCCTGGCAGAAAATGTAGCAATGTTCTCTGGTTATGATCAAGTTGGTTATGAGGTGGCATTAACTGGGCAGCATGTTCGGCTACACCCTTCTTGTTCATTGCTGGTATTTGGTCAGAAACCTGGTTGGGTTGTTTTTGGTGAACTCCTGTCAAGTTCTAGTCAGTATTTGACCTGCGTCACTTCCATCGATTTCAGCGCTTTGTCTACCCTTGATCCCCCTCCTGTGTTTGATGTGTCCAAGATGGAAAGTCGAAAGTTGCAAGTGAAAGTGTTAACTGGTTTTGGCAGTTGCTTGCTTAAAAGATTTTGTGGTAAGGGCAACGGTTATCTGCATCATCTTGTGTCTCGCGTTAGGACATTTTGCAGTGACGAACTTATCAGTATCAAGGTCGATTATTATCAAAATGAGATTATGGTGTTTGCTACCTCACATAACATGGATACAGTTATAAACTTTGTATCTGATGCTTTGGAGTGTGAAAAAAGATGGTTGCGTAATGAATGCTTGGAGAAATGCTTGTATCATGGTTCTGGTGGCTTGCCTCCTGTTGCATTGTTTGGGGCCGGTGCAGAGATCAAGCATCTGGAGCTTCAGAAAAGGTTCTTGACTGTTGATGTATTTCATTCTAAGCTGGATGGCATGGATGATAAGGAGCTTCTTTGTGAGCTCGAAGAGTCTGCCTCTGGTAGTATCTGTGGTCATCATAAACTCCTCAGCACTGGCCAGGAAAGTGTTGACAAAGGAAAGGGGGCACGGTTGACATTTCTTACTCCTGATGAAGCTCAGAAAGCCGTTGAACTAAATGAGTCTGAGTTTAAAGGTTCTATACTGAAGGTTGTTCCTTCACAGGTTGGAGGTGATCATAAAGTGTTTCCACTCCTTGCTGTTAGAGCTACTGTTGTATGGCCTCGCAGGCAAAGCAATGGGTTTGCTATTGTTAAATGTGACATGGATGATATTGGCTTCATGCTTGATGATTTTACTAACCTTGTAATCGGAGGAAGAAGTATTCGTTGTGAGCTTAGCAAAAGATACATGGACTCTCTTGTGATCAGTGGAATAAATAGAGATCTTTCTGAGAAAGAAATCCTTGATGTGTTAACCACTGCTACTAGTAGGACAATCCTGGACTTTTTTCTTGTGAGAGGGGATGCTGTAGAAAATCCGCCATGTGGTGCTTGTGAAGAATCACTGCTAAAAGAAATATCACCGTATATGCCTAAACAGTACTCCCATAGTAACTGCAGTGTTCAGGTGTTCCAGCCTGAACCAAAGAGTGTTTTCATGAAAGCTTTGATAACATTTGATGGAAGATTACACTTGGAGGCGGCAAAAGCTTTAGAACATTTGGAAGGGAAAGTATTGCCCGGCTTCCTTCCATGGCAAAAGATGAAGTGTCAGCAGTTGTTTCATAGCTCTCTGTCTTGTCCAGGCCCTGTTTATCGTGTGATAAAGAAGCAGCTAGATCCTTTGCTTGAAAGTTTTACGCATCTAAAAGGTACTCATAGTGATCTTGTTGCATTCTCTTTTCCAATTTATGGATTTTTTCTTCTTCTAGATATTCATTTGTGGTTTCTGTTGGACATGTATGTTTCTTTGGGGGCAAGTATTTTGATATTTTTCTGGTTCTGGTCCTCATTCTTTTTTTTTTATTTAATCATTCCTTTTTGCATTTTATTGGACTTTCACTTTTTTACATTCCAAAATCTTTTCTGTAGATTCATTATTACTAGGTACTATCTATCTTCTCAGTAGTAGACCAGCTATGCATTTGAGATGTGTTTCAAACTTTCAACCGAATTTTTCTCCCTATTTTTCTTCTCATA
Source organism: Fragaria iinumae (assembly GCA_009720345.1). NCBI lineage: Eukaryota > Viridiplantae > Streptophyta > Magnoliopsida > Rosales > Rosaceae > Fragaria > Fragaria iinumae. Next base: position 12,446,739 of record CM019117.1, on the reverse strand, counting down.
GAAAATTGAGGCAAAAGTGATTTATGATTGAATCACAGAGGTGGTATTATCATTTGGTTTATCCAACATCTAAGTTCATGTCCTGTTTTGGGTTCACTTGGAGCTTTGACAACCACTTTTCACAGTCTAATGCACTGCCGACTAGATTATCAATTCTTAAATTGTCACCAAATATAGTTTTTCAAGTTTTCAATTGTTTTCATGACTTATTTTTTTCTTTTTTACAGGTGTGGAATGTAATCTCGAGGAGTATCCTAATGGTTCCTGCAGAATTAAGATTTCAGCCAATGCTACAAAAAAGATTGCAGATCTGAGAAGACGTGTTGAGGAGCTTGTGAAGGGGAAGACTATAGACCACCCAAGCCTCACTGCAACTGTTTTGCAGCTTCTGTTTTCCAGAGATGGCATCAGTCTAATGTACTCATTACAGCGAGAGACAGGAACATATATCATTTTCGACAGGCAGAAAATCAATGTACAGGTCTTTGGTTCTTCAGATAAAGTTGATATGGTCACACAGAAATTGGTTGAATCCCTTTTGAACATCCACGAAAGCAAGGCTCTTGAGGTGCGACTTCAAGGTAATGCTTTACCTCCTGAATTGATGAAAGAGGTTGTTAGCAGGTTTGGACCAGACCTCCGGGGGCTCAAAGAGAGGGTACCAGGGGCTGAATTTAGTCTCAACGTACGCCGTCAATCCATTCTCATCCAGGGAAGCAAGGAGATGAAGCAAAAAGTAGATGAGATTATTGATGAGGTTGCACAAATGGCTGGTACTAGTTTGACCAAGAGGATAAAAAGTGAAGCTGATTGTCCAATCTGTTTGTGTGACGTTGAAGATGGTTACCGGCTTGAGGACTGTGGTCACTTATTTTGTCGTTCGTGTTTGGTTGAGCAGTGCGAGTCTGCAATCCATAATCAAGATAGCTTTCCATTACGCTGCACACATGAGGGTTGCATGTCTCCAGTTTTGATCACAGATCTTAGATCTCTTCTATCAGTTGAGAAGCTAGAAGATCTCTTCAGGGCATCATTGGGTTCATTTGTTGCTACGAGTTGCGGCACCTACAGGTTTTGCCCATCTCCTGACTGCTCTTCAATCTATCAGGTAGCTGCTCCTGGAAAAGAAGCTGAACCATTTGTTTGTGGTGCGTGTTATGCGGAGACGTGTACCATGTGCCATTTAGAACATCATCCCTACATGTCATGCAAGCAGTACAAGGAGTTCAAGGAAGATCCAGATTCTTCATTGAAGGAGTGGTGCAAAGGAAAAGAACATGTGAAGAGCTGCCCGGTATGCAAATATACAATTGAGAAGATAGATGGGTGCAACCATATAGAATGTCGGTGCGGGAAGCATATATGCTGGGTTTGTTTGGCCTATTATGGAAGCAGCGATGAATGTTATGGCCACTTGAGAAGTGTTCACTTGACTTACATTTGAATAAGGGCCAGCTTTCATTGTCCATGTAAAAGTAGAAAAGAAAAATCTAGTATAGGTAATACAGAGTTTCTTAAGCATATAATATATATATATAGGTAGAGTATTGCTCATTCTGTACAGTGCTTGTACTCAGAGAGTGAATGCTAGCTAAGTTTCTGTCCCTTCTATCCATTCTGGGTTTAAAGTATATGAAGCTCAGTTATTAGTGATCCAATCTATCTGGTCGAAATATGGGGTTTCTACTCGCTTGTTCTGCATTACATGCTGACTGCAAAACTGCAGAATATGCTTGCGGTTCAGAAAGTTCGAACCTTTTCAATCACAGAATAGTGTCACATATATACACCTCTTTTTACTACCTTTACAAAAACCACATTTGGGAACCTAATACATGTATCGGCTGCCAAACGCAAAGCCAACACCAGCAATCCCCAAACAAAGGGCGAGCGCCACAATCCAAGGCTCGCAGCCATAGCAGTCCTGATGTTCTTGCTCTGCATATTGTGAATGCAGCTTGGAAACTTTTAGCTCAAGCACCCTCACCCATTGCCTGTAAGCAAACAGCTCTTTCGCCTCGGCGAGCAGAGCATTGGAAAGGCATTCCTTTTCCTTTGCCAACTTCTCAGCCTTCTTCTCTGCCTCCCTCGCTCTTGTTTGCGAAAGCCTCAAGGCCTTCAAAAGCTCCAGCTTCCCATAATTCTGATCACCACCATCTCCTCTACCCATGTCGATTAACTCATGGCTGTTTTCGTGATCCTCTCCAGTCATCATGCTGCAAATTCTGTTCATGGATGACACAACAGTCTTGTCTGCAAAACCAGTGAAGACTTTCATGGGTGGAGGAAGATCACAATTCTGTATGAGGTCCAAACCAGCAGACTTGGATAGACCCAGAAACATTTCATTCCCATCCACAGCTTTTTGATTCATCTTTGCATTACTTGAAATCCACCCAGCCATCGGTGTGGAATTCATATCATATGCTTCAACACCCTATATGGGTTTTGATCAGACCAAAAAATGGCCAGATGGGTTTGATCAGAAATTGTTCACACAATAAAGAAGGTTCAATTTGAAGTTGGTAAAAAATTGAAAGTTGGTGATGGTGGTGGGGTGGTTGGGGCTAAAGGGAGTGATGGTACCGCAAGAAACAGGGTTTTGGACTTTTGGGATTATAGGAAAGTTTAGGGGGATTGAAATTGCCTATGAATTGTTAGAGAAGTTGCTTTTAGTTGAAGATAGATTCCTTGCTTGATTGCTTAGACAAACCAATACGTAACAAATTAACAAATTGCCGACGTCTCCTTTTTTTTTCTCTTTTCTTTTTTTCCTTGAAGCATCTCTCCACCTTTGTTCTTGATTCTTAAGATTTGTGAGGAGTTTATCATATACATTAAAGAAAAGATTAGGTTTTAATGGACCATAAATTACCAGTCAATGCTTTGATGGGGAGGATGTTCCTCATATCCTCTTTCTTAATATCCCCACTTTTCTGAGTTTTCTCTCCTCACAATTTTAAACACAAATCACTTGTCATTTCTTTATTGAGAAATTTTTGTTTAAAGAGGAGATATCGAATCAAGAAAATAGAATTGTCGGGTCAAGGTTTAAGAGAGAAAAAAGTGATTGTTGGATGGACGGCAATCGCATCCAACAATTGTCAATATCATAAGCATCCATTTATCTTGCACTCCACAATCAAAATATATGTTGCAGTTTGGCATTTGTACACGAAGCAATGATAGTGGATTTCATTTTTAGTTAATCTGCAGACCATGAGCATTTCTCCGACTACAAAATATTTGATCAATGGTTTTCAGTAGGACAGTGACATTTTGAGACAATTATAAGCCAACACGGGCATGCCCCAGTGGATCATCTTTTCTTTCGGTCTCTCAATTTATTACTTATTAGTGAAGTGTGTCGTCTAATTCTTCTTCTCTGAGCCACTAATTAGTGCCTCCTCCACCTCTTCTTCCACTTCCTTGACTTTGTGAATGATATCCTCGGCCAGCTTAGCTTTCTCCACAGCTTCTTCGGCCAAATGTTCAACTGATTCCATAGCTTTCTTAAGCTTAGCATCATCAGGTAGCTTCTCTGCTACTTGTTTAGACACCTTCTCTACTTCCTCAGCTAACTCTTCCACCACCTCTGTCACGGACTCCGCGGTTTCCATTGCCACATCCACCTTTTCTAAAATACCAGTTCCGATCATATTAACAAGCTTAATTTAGGAAAGTGAGAATGTGCAAGTATAGCTATCTTAATACAATCTCAAGGCTGTTTCTAAGTTGTAACAACTCGCATCCCCACATAGTCGAGTATATCGACTAAGTGGGGACTAATTGCAACTTCTAAACAACTTAGAAAGTTTGTAACTAGTGATGCGAATGTCAGACTATACTAAAACTTATTAAAATACCAAACCAATGTAATTAGTGAGAAAATTTGAAAATGTACTTTTAAGGGCCAGGAAGGATCCCCCTTTGTGTCTCAAAGATGGTAGTAATATGCTTAACGTTAATCCCACCATCCAATGTTTCCTGCAAGGTAAACCAGCAAAGTTTCACTAAGAACTAAGCAGATAATACTGTAATTAAGTTAATCCATCATTCAATTTTTCATGTACAAGATTGATTCTAGCTAATTCAACAATTAAGATTGATTCGTCTTGTAAGAGAAGAGCTCTCACCTAGATATATAAGATTCAAGAATAATAAACTATATCATATGCTTAAGGAAATGTTACCAGGCAGAGAATGGGGATTTGGCCGGCACTTGATGAGGTTCTGGTTGAGAGTTATCAGCATGAGACGCCGCCCTTAAATCCAGCCAAAGTTATCTCAGAATCAGAGAAAGATCAATGGAGATGAACAAACACAATCAAGTAAAAGAGTGAATTACTTTGTGACCAGTCTGTGATCATGGCTGAGTTCTCTTGGAACTTTGTTGAATATTGATGATGATCTTGGATGAGGAATCTCATGGAGACATAGAAAATTAGTACCATGCAGAACTTGGGATTTTTGTTCTTGGCTTATGAGGCTAGACATTTTAAGCTGGAAGCCATTGATGGTTGCCATGGATCAACTGGTGATTGGGATCTTTCTGAAAGGCAAACTGAAGATGGCTTTTCTTTGATAACCAGACAAAAATGTCTGCTGTGTGTTTGGACCTACCTAATGTGAGAAGAAAAATAAGCGTGGAGAATTCAATTTCCTAACTCCAGAACACACACTGACACACACATGTTAATTGGTTTTACATCACCTAACTACGTACTGGACAAACTGACAAAGAATTCGATATCTTCTGTGAGTGATAAGATAATAGCCTGCTAGGCACATTATTATGTGCCAGATTATTTTAAAATATGAGAGCAGATCCCATTTGTGATTTGACTATTAAAGAACACAGAAAGTTTTGCTTCAATCATAGAACTTCATTCCTGTTCAAAAAAATCATAGAACTTCGTTATATCATTTTGTTCATTCATGTTTGCGATCATAGAAAATACAATTTTTTTCATGTCATGTTATCCGATTGAAAGTGTCATCTTCTAAATAATATATATAAGGGTGATGCGATTAACACGTCCTTTTTTGTTATTAACACACTCTAATATGCTGAGAACTAATCATCAATCAAATTTAAATGATAAGTTTGTAAATAAAATAAAAATATGTGGATAAAAAAATAAATGAGGTATGTTAATAGCAATACCCTGTATCAAATTGTCTAATCGGTCATACCTCATGTACCATAGACTGAATTATTACGCTACAAATGTCTTTTAACCATGCGTATGATTCTCCACTGCAAATGAAATATACAAAAGTAGGCAAACACACCGGCAGTTTCGTGCGAGAGAATTAGCTAGTAAAAAGCACCTGACATGACCCATATGTACAGGACTCCACATAGTTGTAGGCTTGTAGCAACAAAGACTTCTTCAACTTGCCCCGGCCTCAAGTATGGTCTAACACTCTGGTCTGCGTTTTGGTAGAAGGATAGCAAACGAGTACAAAAATATGCCCCATTTTTTGTAAAATGGTGCAAACAGTGTCTGATCGTTTCTCATAATATACCTCTACCTCACGTTCCAAAAATTTCAGAAATGGTATCTGAGGTTTACTATGAGCTAGGTATCAGGGTACGTACATATCATGGTATCAAACATGATATATATGCCCCATTTATAATTAATGAGAGTTTAATTAACTATAAAAAGAAAATGAATTAGTCTGGTCTTGTTAATTATAGAAATGAATAATCTTATATTCTTATTATTAAAACGAATGAAACCAATGAATTTAATCTTTACAAAGCAATCATACAATATTCAACTTGATCCTTTGTACAGCTACAGATGTACATCTGGATTTTATAAGATGTTCATCTGCTTTTGAAAATCAATACCAAAAATCAGTCGATTTTCTTTTCTTCTACATTATTCCCTTCTTCTCCACCAACGCGGCCGTCGACTTTGGTCTTCTGATCTCCAGCTCCAAGCATGGTAGACTCAAAGAAGTCTTCAACCTTATCTTCCGCTGCCTCAACCTGCAGTTTTAAAATTAATGTTAGAAAAATTAATTATAAGGAAAGCCATTATCCTAGTTCTAAGTTATAAGATTATTTCCAGAAACTGACATTCTCAATTAGCTCATCCACCATGTGAGCATCTTTGGCTGTTTCTTTAGCTATTGCTTCAACTGCTTCAAATGCAGACTTAAGCTTTCCATCTTCAGGAAGTTTATCAGCTATATCATCTGCCACCTCTTCCACTTTATGCGCCACCGCTTCGACCACCTCCGCCACTGCTTCAACTGTGTTCATTACCATGTCCACCCTATCTACACAGCCAAATACATCAATTCTGAACTTTAGAAACAGGAGGTAATTAAATCATCGATAGCTAACATGTAATAATTTCAGCTCAAAGTATATACTTACTTTTAATTATTTGCAAGGGCCCCCATTTGTGCCTCCAAAAGGGTATAACCACCGATATTAGCATCCCTATCATCCAGCCCCTCCTTTGATTAAGAATTTAGAGTTTTCATCATCAGTATATAGTACTTGCAAAACAAATAAGATCAAGGAAATCATAGGGAAATTTCAAGCGTTTGATTGATAATTACCATGAAGGTGATCCAGAAGGAGTAGGAGCTCCTGAGACATTGCATACAATCTTGTTCCTGGATCAAGAAAAACAAATTAAGATGATATTAATAAGTTTTTACTCGAACCTCTCAAGAAATTATCTCATTCATAAAGCTGAAAGAAGTTCAACAGGCTAGATACTTACATCTTGGCATTGCTTCTGCTAAGAGCACTACTCCTCTGGCTTATTGAGAGAGACAACAATGAAGGGTTGGCCGCCGTGAAACCCAGCTGTGGTTTTCTTGCCGATGAAGAAAATAACAAACCCCGATGAACTCTTTGAGGAATTACATGAACACGACTTCTCGAGCTCAGAAGATCGATGGACGACGTTATTGTTGACATGGATGTTTCTTGTATCAGTTGCTGAATTATTATTTTTTTGAAGAGGTTTGTAAACGAGAAGCTTATGAAATAGATAGAAGCGTATATATAGTGCTATCTGGGTTCAATAAGATCAAGACCGGTCAAATTAAGAAAGTACAGAGAAGCTCCTGTGCATGGTTCAAAACACATTATTGTAATCATTTAAGTTCATATTAATGGATTTGGTAAATGCAAATGCAAGACGCATTTGTTTATTATTGACAAGGAAGGACTGGTTCTCTGCAAAATTAGCGCCATGGTCAACTATGCAGTTCTTGGTCTATTTAAGGGAACGTGTTAAAACTTTATATTAGTATTTTCATTACTAATATATTCCTTTGTCATAGGTTGGAATTGGATTAAATAAGACCAGAGGATATGTTATTACAAGTGTGCTCGGCTTAATCCGTAGAAGAACCAGCTCAGAGCTGACAGGGATGATACTATGATAATCTGGGAGACCTTGACATCCTAATCGTTTAATTTCTTTTCTTGTTGGTAGAAGTAACCCCATTCTCATCATATAAAGTTGGCAAAATAGCCAATATTTTCCCATTCGTCAAACACGTTTTTTAGTTATGCCTACCCGCCGTCGTTGCTTTCTCGCTATCTAATCTAGGACATCGATCGAGTATAATAGAAGACAATTTGCATGACGACTGCAACCAACTAACCCAGTTTACATAAAAAAAAAACAAGTCTGATGTTTAACTTCATGCTCGTTACGTGTATTTAATTCAGTAAGTTGGCTCATTTTCACCCAAGACAAAAAAAACAGTTAGTTCCGAGTCTGTGAGAGGTTTTTTTTTTTGTTTTTTATTTTTTTATTTTATTTCTGTGAGTCTGTGAGAGGTTAGGTTTCATTGGTTACAAGAACAAATGTAACTCGGAATTCACTATAAATCGCCGTGGCAAAATGTTTTATACTATTGACCAAAACCAGATAGAGATGTATACATATCGGGTTAACTAGTAATAGTCTTTTGGTTCTTATTCTTAATAGGGAATAAAGAACATCCAAGTCAAGTTACAAGTCAGGGCTTGCCTGTTTGGGCCCTGCACTTGATGACGAGGAGGTTGTGCCGGTGCGCACAATTCAGTTTGATGAAGCGCCACTAATTTCTGGGATTTTCAACACGACTCAGAATGGAGCTTCTTCGTCTTCGAGTTTTGGTCAAACCGTATTTTGGCTACGCTAGGAGCCAATCTGATGATCTGAAGGCATAACATGGAGTTGCACACCCCAAATCCTGATGTTCCTGAAGCACTGACTCGTGATCCCACTGGCATGAAGGCAAGACGTCATGCTGTCATTGTTCGGCTAATCTCAATGGATAACGTCAGGGTAGGGAGGATTAGAATGCTATATATAAGCTTATAATATCAATCATCTCTTCGAAGAAACTACAATTGAGTTTAGCAGGCTGGAGAAAGAACCTAAACTTGGAGCCTGAAAGTTTAGGGTTGGTGCATGCGGAAGCTGAGGCCTTGTCTGAGGCAATAAATAAGAGGTGGAAGAGAGGTCGGCACGTTGGGAACAAGAACAAGCTTCCGTATTGGGAAAAGAAGGCTCTTCTTGAGGATGCAACCAAGAAACAATCAACTCGGAGGAATCTCATACGGAGAGTTTGAACCCTAACCGGAAAGGGAAGGGGAAGGCAGCTCCCTAAATGGTTTTAGTGTCTTTATAAGTTCTTTATGATGTTTCTTGGTTAGCTTGTGCCATAATTGCATGATTGATAAGTTGATAAGTGAGGCTTACAATGTTTTGTCGTAAGGGATGAAGTTCTTGCATTTTTTATGTATATGCTCGCTTAAATGTGAGTTCATTTCATCTAGTAGTAGTTTGCTTTAGCTTCTAGGTTTCTCCAGTATTCTCTTGCCGAATCCTTGTAATTTCAGAGATACTTAGCCATGTTTTATGGTGGTTGTTCGAATGCAATCAACAATTATTTCAATAAAAACATCCAGCTAATTTACCAATTTGCTTGATATTCTAAATTTCTAATCGTTCGTTATTGGGCATTGTTAATGGGTCGTTGAATGGGCTTTTGGTACAGATTGTTCTAGATTTGTGGCTCATTTGTTTTTTTGGTCAATAAGAGATGTTGCTCAGGAACACGATCCCAATTCTGAAGGGATGGTACTGCTCCTAGGGTACTTTGGTCCAGAATGGGCTTAGATGACCCACGATCCCAATCAAGATGAGGGACGATTCATCTTCTACCCTCGTCCCAAGCTTGGAACTTCTGCTTTGACCCCTACACTGTAGCACAAACGCGCAATTACCAATCAAAGCAGTAGTTGTAGTTGACTATCCCACTGCACCGAACGAAGAATAGTATGCTGCCAAGCAACTCCCCCTAAGTCTCTCTTCGAAAGCGAAATGCCCCTCAAGCAATCCCATTTCTTGTGGAAAATCTCACCCCTTGTGTTGTCCACTGTCTCTGGTGCAGACCGAATCTCCCAACCAACAATCTTTCCCTTTCGCTTTCTCGTTTACAAGGTATGAAACTCTATCCATCTCCCCTGTTTTGATACATCCCCTGTTCTTCCTCTGTTTTTCCCAATGGGGTTTTCCCAAAGAAAGCTTCTCTCAGACAACATCGTGAACGATCCAGATGCTGTGATCTGTAAACTTAGTTGTGACCCTAAAGCAAATAAACAAGGCTTTTGTCTTGAACCTTGCTGCAAAATCTGCCCACTTGTCTGTAAAAGTCCTATAGTTTATGCGGGTGGTGATCTTCCACCCCCATATTTACCAACTCTTCCTGACCCACTTCTACCGCCGCCGCCGCCGCCCAAGTTGGTTGTTGTTAATCCAGACCGTACTAGCCAGAAGCATCTGATTCAAACGAGTATGATAGTTGGGTCTTGTATGATTGGGGCTTCTCTTCTTCTTTGTATTGTTTTTGCTCTTATGAGATTCTATTCGAGTCGGAGAAATCCCAGAAGGAGGAGATCGCCGGTTCTGTTTACTACATCGGAAGATTTTCTTGATGAGGATCATGGGCCTGTTCTTGATCATCCCATTTGGTACATCCACACGGTGGGTCTGTCTCAGGCTTTGATTGATTCCATTACGGTTTGTAAGTATAGGAAAGATGAGGGTTTGATTGAGGGGACGGATTGTTCTGTTTGCTTGAGTGAGTTTGAGGAAGATGAGAGTCTCAGGCTTTTGCCAAAGTGTAGTCATGCTTTTCATATTCCTTGTATTGATACATGGTTGAGATCACATAAGAATTGCCCTCTTTGCCGCGCTCCGATTGTTTGTGGTGCTGCTAGTGATCAAGTGAGTGTGCCGGATTCGATTGCGAGTGGTTCAGGTTTTGGGGAGAGCATTCGGGTGGAGAATTTGGAGAGTGTTGAAGGGATTGGAAGAAGGACTAGTGAGGTAGGGAGTACAGACGATGAGAATGTCAGTGCGGTTTCGATTGATGGTAGGAGTGTTGAAAGTTCAAAGGTTTTGCCTAATTCTAATTTGGCTGAGGGAAGTTGTGATCCGAGAGCATTGAGCGATTTGGCGGATAATAGACGAGTGACTGAAGCTGATGTGCAGCCAATTAGGAGGTCAGTTTCGGTGGATTCAATGTCTGCTTCAAGAATACATCGTGCTGTGGCTAATGTTATCCCGGAACAAGGAAGTTCGAATTCCCAATTAGTACTTTTAAAGAATCCAAATTCGGGGATTGTTTCGAAGCAGGACAATGCAAGTTCTAGCCTATCTAAGCATTGGAGAAGTTCTTCAAATGTTATTTCTCTGCAGATGGTGCCAATGGCAATGAAAATGCCTTTTCCCTCTGGCAAGAAGCTTTTCTCATCGAAACACAGAAGGACTCTTAGCTCAATCCTTCCCTTATGAAGATGGATGGCCTTCTCAATGGCCTCATGTATCCTACATGATAATTAAAAGCTCAACAGACTGAAGCTGGTTCTGTAACTAAATCCTACTTTTTAGGTTATCAAATGTTAGAGATAAAAGTCATAAAACATATAGACCACAACAAGTGTGGTCTTACGAGTTCTTATGGTGAATTTACTCTTGTTTTTAAAGTTATAGTGTCTTGAAGAAAGAATGTCTGAAATCTTCAAGACAATATTTACTTTCTATTACAGAGATCTATCCAAGTGCTGGTGAAGCAATACAAACAAATTTTCAGTATCTAGCTAGATTGTTTCTTCAGCCTTTCGCCCTGTATTTTCTTCCTGTTTTGTTTCTCAATATTTCTGCATGTTACTGATGTCAGTCCAATCTTCAATGCCTGATTTAATGTTCATGTCAATGACCCCTGTGCATAACTCCATGACATTTTCGAATGCCAATGTATATATCCTTCAGAAGTCTGAACTCCATATCTACACTTCTCTCCCTACATACTCCCTAGCATTCTATGATCATTCCTGTCATTGTTCCTTGTGTTTTTAGGTTTTGGCATTCAAATTATAATCGAAGGAAGATGCTAACAGGCATCGGTACAAATGCATAAACTGGTTAGTGTTCAAGTTGTCAAGTATGCTATATGCAATATAGCAAACTAGGAAATAGCTGCTTAAGGTATGGAGTACTCAATCCACTGTATATTCAATGTTACTTATTGTACTGCCGCAACAAGCACTTATGGAAGCATTTAAAAGTTATAATTCTGTAGTCTTCTTCTTAACCAGATTTCTAGTCTTTCTTTGAGGCCTCATTCATACTTCTACCATTTATTTTGCTGCGACTTTAGAGGCAAGTGTAAGAAATATATGGACCCAAATGACTAATATGGTTGAAACTTTATAAACTTTGGCAGTTTGGTCACACTTCAAGATCTAGCGTATGCATTGTTTTCAATTCAAGATGTTCTCAGAAACAACCCTATTCAAGATGTTTTCAATTTATACCCTCCCTATAGGACCAGCTGAGTTGTTTTCACCGGTGATGACCCATACAGGAGTCATAGTCGCCTCCTCTTTCCCTTGTGATTCTCTCCCAAATGACCAAATCTAAGTCTGAAACCTCATCATACATTGCTGTGATCGTTATCAATGCTAAGAAAACCTACAACCTCGGTCCAGATAGCGCGATAGTTGAGCTGAACTCGGACTCTCTCGGCGAGTCACTCTGTCACTCGATGTGCCGCTGTGGGTTCTAACCTAGTGGGAATTTGTTTTTGAAAAGATGGATGGAGGTTTATGTTCAAAGTAGGAGATGCAAATAGAAGCTCACTACATTGAATGTTGCTGAGCTACAGGCTTAAGAACAACATCTGTTACATGAATATCTCTTTAAAATCTAGTGGTTGCCAAACTAGTGGTTTACCAGTTTTCTTCCATTGACGACAAAACTTTGCTATGTAGCATCCACCTATCTTGAATTGCTTGGTTAAGGACCGGGAACCACGAAGTTGAATTCAATGATGCAATGTTGCAATTCAATAATTTCTTGTTTTTGATAACTACTTCCTCTCACATATAATCAAAGAGAAGTGGGATAGGTCTTACCGTCACAGGTTCAGTGCAATTTCCTCTCTGTGTTGCATCTGTGTTACGGGCCAAACTCTCCAATGTGACAAAATAGGTAACGGGCCTGTTATAGAACTTTTTCTGTCAAACTGAAAATTGGGATCATAAACAATAAAACAAAAGTTATTTTATGCACCAAAATGTACTTAAGTCTTAAACTAACACATATTCAGTTGTATTTGTTATTGATATTTGTACTCAAGGATTTTTCTATACCAACAATCTCTACAATAAACATACATGTACTCAACCATACCACGCACCAACTAGCAAAAAGTACTACACTAATGACGATTAATATATATTTTCTTTCACACAATGATGACATGTTGGAAAGATGAGTAGATATGTAACACGCTTACACATCCTAGTGTCTAATAAATCACCTTCCTAACTATGTCGTCACCGAATAATAAATCCGACGACACTTACATTTACCTTACCATTAGGTGACACGACCATTTGACATGCCGCCCACCTAGAGCAGATAAGACACTTTAAGTGCATACAAAGACTCAAATCCAAACTCCCGCTACACAACAAGTGTACGTGGGATATGAATGCAGATATTAGGACTTTCAAATTTGCTCACTAGACCTCACTCTATTTTGAATTATTAAATGACATATACATCCTCATACACAATAACTATTAAGGATAATAATTATACAAAATGAAATATTGTATTTATTCTCTTTAGACTTTCTAATTCAATAATAATTGATTCCATTCTTTATTATTTTCCTTATATATTTTTGTTTTCCAATTTCTTTTTATTAAAGCATATATATAGTTTATAAGAGCTAAAAAATAATCAATATCGATCATGTGACATAAAATTTTGTATTATCATACATGTTGAATGCATATACTTACAAGGTGCATAAATATTTTAGCAAAAAAAAAAAATTAATATCTATCAATTATAGAAAATATATATTTATTGAAATAATCTATTATGAGGTACAAAATAGAGATCAAATTATTCAAAAGAAAAAAATGGAGAAAAAATAACATGTACAAAAGAGAAAAACAATTAAAAAGATTTATAGAGTAGTTCATGATAGAACATTTTCTTGCATGAAAAAAAAAAAAAATGAAGGTAGGGATAATGGATGTTGAAAAAAAGAAGAAGAAAAAACAAAGAATGAGAGGTCTATTGAGTGAATAAGATGTAATTAATTGATTGAAATATATGTCAATAGATAATTAAGGTTATGTTAGGAATTTGAAATGAGGTATAGTGAGCAGATGTTTATATTGAAAAGTATATATTGAAAAGTAAAAGGGAGGTGTAGAGAGAATGCAAGATATATTGAGTAAATTTGGAGGTCCCAATATCCACACTCGTGGGATATATTTCTCGCATAATGCACAAATCAACTAAATAACATAAAACAATAAAAACATTAATCTTTCAAAACAAAAAACAATAAAAACATTATATAAAATAATTGTTTGATGGGCATGGCTCGTAATATGAGCCCAAACCCTAACTTCAGCCCATATTAGGCCCACCACCAACATACAAGCCTAGATGTCCACACCAGCAACGGATCCAGCCCTCTCGGCCTTAAAAATAGGCTGCGTAGTCCCGCCACAGAAGCAGCCTACCCACTGTCGGCCTAGCACACCTTCGTCGCCGTCCAACCAAAGTCGAACGCCCAGGATGTCTTGAACCTTTGCAATTGGATCTAGATCCAACATCTCAACGAGCCATCCATGGCAATCAGCCGTCAATCTGCTCTATCCCGCCATCAGATCGGGCCGGCCAGTCTCTGGCACACATCGAACGCCACTCTGACCCTACAAAAGCCAATACCCTCATGGATTATTATTTTGCTTGTTAATAAGAGGTAGTTTGTCCCATGGTTGAGCCTATTGTATTAGTGAGCTTTAAACTGTTGTAGAATGTGAATGTATTTTTGATTGTTAGGGACCTAGTTGCAGCCGGGTGTTTAGTAGTCATAGGAAGTAATTCTTATTGTCGGCCCTCAAGGGTGGTTACTTTTTATATTGTTTACTGAGCAATATGAGTTGACATTCGATTAAAAAAAATAATTTAATTCAATTCATGACATCAATCAAATCTTAAACAATCAAAATTTTCATATTTCTCGATTAACCAGTCTCATTTTTACTTTCTTTTCTATTCATGATCTACTGTTGTTCTAATTAGTTGATTTCTTCTCTTTTTCTGTTTTAAAGATTTTTTGTAATTTGATTTTGGATTGTACAAAATTTTATACATCATTTATATATATACATATTTCATGTATATATATTATATTTTATATATACAGCTTAGCCCAATCCGTTCCGAAATTAACTTCGTCCTCACAAGACACATACACGTACAGACTCTTGATATGAAATTGTGGGAGAAATCAATTATTCCAAGTCACATAATAGAGTAACTGGTACTCTACCTCCAAAGCGACTTTGGTTCATTGGCCGGTCATGCAACAAATATTTTAGGTGTTTTAGTCTAATATCTTTGTTTCCCGCTTTAAATCACAATATTCATCGTCAAACGTTCATTTCCTAATTACATGTTTCCTAATTAATTATAGAAAATTTCCTCATCGATTTGAGTTCATCCACGTCATTTCTCTTCAATTTCTATAAGTAGTAATTGCATGATAATTAGATTAATTTTCCCACTTAAATGTAAAAGGGCCATAATTAAGTGATAAGATAATTATTCTGATGAAGCAGGTGTTAATTAAGTTCGTTAACTTCATAATTTCTGCATGATACTTATAATTATGAACATAATTTTTTAGAAACTAGTAGTGAGCTTGTCTGTGTGCTACTGTGGGTAAGTTTAGTGAGTCATGAGTGAGGACCTTCCCGTTGGGCTTCACAAACGGCCCATAAAGGCCGTTGATGATACAGAAGAGAATCCCAGCCGTGTGTTGGAGCGGGAAACCGGAGGGAGTGAAAAAATCTTGTAGACCGTTCGGTGTTTAAAATAATATAATATAGAAAGTGCAGTTGGCTCAGCTCGGATCCCAAGACAAGCCTGAAAAGCTCAGAGAAAAACGATGGCGTTGCCGGACCTGAACGACTTCGCCGAGCACCAGCTGTTCAGATTGACGCTCATTAGCTCATTGTGGTGTACGTTTGCACGTTTGGTCGGCGCCGGCGGTGGTTGGGACCGATCATCGTGGAGAGGTTCGTCTACTTGCTTGTGGCCTGCGGATATTATCATCTCCTCGAGCTCGTCGGCCGATTTCTCTGCTACGTGGTCGGCTCGGTTGCTATTCCGGCGATGCGGGTCTTGGGTTTGTCCATGTGAGAAAAAAATTAGGGTTTCTGTAGTTAGATTTGGTTGTGATTCGACTCTGTGTTGATTTGATTTTGTGATTCCTACGCCGGCTGAAATAGACTCTATCGTTGAGAAATTCGACGCTAGAGTTGAGAAGAAAGTGGAGGCATTGAACCGCAAGCTGAGGAATCAACCTGGGAGAAGAAGGTAAATAGAAGACTGCTCTCAGATTTCGTTGCTTGGTTTGCTTATTTGTACTGTTTATTGATTAATTTGATTTAATGTGTGCAATTGTTAGGTTGGTCAAGTCGGTTTCCGATATCATAGGACACCATTTTTGTATTGCTTTCTTTGTACAGTTTTGGTTGGATTATCTACTTACAGATTAATGGCTTGACTGCAACATTGCAGTGTACGTAGAGAGGAATTGACCAAGGACTCTTATTGATTACAGACGCCGTTGTGAAAAGCACCTTGAGGAGAGTCTAAAAATTGTCAAGGGTACATCCTGATGGTTTATTTAGTTTGAGATTTTCCAATTAGTTTAATAGACACTGATCCTTGTTTCTTGTTACTTGGCAGCGGATGTTTCCGAATTTAGAAAAGTACTGCCGACCTTTCAGCAAAAATCACCGCTATTCTAAAAAAAGTGAGACATGCAAAAGCACCAGGTAATTTTCAGTTGTGAAAAGGGATATGCATATATGTTTGTGCATGTGTTCGTTCCGGTAAGCACTTTGTGAAATGGCTCTTCCCTTTTTAGTTGTGAATTAAAACGGATATACGTATGTGTTTGAAGTCTGAAATTTCGCCTTATGAGGCAACACATATGTGATGTTGCGTGACCTTGTGATTCGGACAACAGTAAATGTAGTTTTTGTTTAGATAAAGAGTTAAAGACATGATCCGAAAAAACGAACTCCAGCAAACAAGTGTTTCCACGTCAATCTATCCATTTTACTAGATTCCTTTAATATATGTAAATTATATATGCTTATCCATTTAAACAACCTCTAGTGTTCTTACAGATTGTTCAAGACTTCAAGTGTCAATATATAGCTCTGCAATTACTATCTCATAAGTAAACAGTAATCATTTGATCCCTTTCGCACGCGCTGTGCAATCTTACCAGTAGAGAAGAGATTAATTTCTAGTATTCCAAAATACATAGGGGAGTTTCCTGGCCGGAGGAATCCTCATGCATAGAAGCAATTTTTTAAAAAGATGCATCGATCTTCTAAAGACTTTGAGTAATATTTGGATGAAGAGAAAGACATTGATCATGGCGACAGATACATTTGGCTCCTCCTTCCGATGTAAGCAGTTCTTTTTGGGGCAACGCAGGAAGAATGCAACATATGTAGGTGGACACATGCATTGGTTGATTTACAATACAAAGAAAAGCCCCGGTTGCATAATTTCATTCAATTTTAACAGAGAAGAATTCTATGCGACTGTAGTTCCCTCAAGTAATAATGGCTTAAAGTTGCTTAAATTTAGAGGATCTTTGGCTCTTGTGGATCTTCATCCAGATGAAGATAATATTAAGATATGGGTGTTGAAAAGTTTTGATGATGAGAAAAAATGGGAGCTACATCACAATATGACGATGAAATGCCTCCTAGCATGGGCAAAGATTTGTGTTGAATGGGAGCATGGCATATGTTTTGCATCAGCCGATGAATGTTACTTTTTGGACCTAAGAAATCTTTTGATGAAAATAGAACAACTCCCCACATATTCTACTCCTGATTATTGGCCAACCATCTTTCGTCCTACTTTTCAGACAGGACAATGTATGAGCTCCAGCAGCTCCAGCATCTTCAGCTATACTGAAAGCCTAATTTCACTGAAAAACTATGGCAGGTTACAGAAGCAAGGCAAGGTGTATAGCACTTGGATTCAAGCACTCGCTGAGGTTATTTATTACGTATATCCAATGACATTTGATCACATGCTTCTAGGAATGTTTATGTTCCAAATTGTTTTAGGAGTTATTATTTCTTAGAGTTTTTAAGAAGGAGCTCCTGATACTCCAATCTTTTCTTCCCAGATCAAGTTTTTAAGCTGACTGGTATTATACTTCCAATTTTCAGATGCAGGGTACTGGCAAAATATTTTTTTTCAATTTACCTTCATCATGTATTTATAATTTTACATACGTACTCTGATGGATAAAGGCTTGGTGCAGATATCTAATTTTCTGCATGTGTATAGTGAAATGTGTATAAAGCTTTAGACCTTCCGAGGCTTCTCATGGAGCCCTGACTTATACTTGACCTCACCGATATGTATAATTAGTGGCTTTTCTTAACTTCACTGCTTCTCTTATGCACAACTTTGTGGCTCTCTCTTATGTACTTGCTCTGAAGTCTGAGCTTCTGGTGAAATAAGTCGAATCTCCCTGATGTTGGCTTTTCAGGTCATGTCTTTTATCTTGTAGAATAATTTTGGCCATCCGAAACAAACAGAAAGGATCCAAATCCTGTACAGAGAAGATAGCATAGTCCCCCGATGTTTAAGTCTATATCTGTTTTAACACTCGGATACTGGTGGTGCTTTCATCAACCTCATGCAGCTTTAATAGCTAGGATGAATATTTGTATATGATCGATATTGATAGTCTTAACAATATATCATTCAAATGTGTATGAGTACGTCTCTTCTCTTACTGCAAGTGATGGACTTCCATATATAACCTTCGATCGATCACTACTCTACGTACATTGTATGATCCGAAGAATAAGATGAGAGATGCCACTATATACAATTACCTGAAGTATAAGGATTAATAGTGAAGTTGACAATCACTAATTAGGTAACACTTCCCCTAACTTGCATCCAAATTTAAAAAAAAAAAAAAAAAAAAATGGATTCTCACCACAATTA
The DNA here is from genome assembly GCA_009720345.1 of Fragaria iinumae. Taxonomy (NCBI): domain Eukaryota; kingdom Viridiplantae; phylum Streptophyta; class Magnoliopsida; order Rosales; family Rosaceae; genus Fragaria; species Fragaria iinumae. The sequence continues at coordinate 12,428,101 of CM019117.1, read as the reverse complement.
GTCTAGTTTAATCTTTGTTTTAGCAAGGGGTGGTTACAAAAACCATACAGTTGTTTCTGTTTACTCTATGCTTGGTATCTCACAATTATCGGCCAATGCTCCTAGTTTCATTCCTCAGTATGGGCAATGACATGAAGCTACTGACTGATGTTTTTTTTATGGTCCACATTTGTGGGACTGTATGCATGTAAGATTAAGCATTTGTTTATCATCTCTAGTTAGAGAATTGCATGATACCGGAGGTCAGGTTTTTGTCCCCCTCCTTCTTTGTATTACCTTTATATTTTTTAATAAAATAGGGGGCTGATTACCCTCATTATTAAAAAAAAAAAAAAAAAAAAAAGGGGTGGTTACAAGTAAGTTAAAGCCCGAAAGAATCAGAGAAAAAGAAACCAAACCAACATCTTATCAGCCGTTGAAAACAAGAACATATATGAACACTAGAATGTGGATTAGGAATAGCTGGATGTTCAAACTAGTTAATTAGTATAATGCAAACATGAGAATCAAATTATTGTTAAATCACATTAGCTAAAAGCACATTAATTAATTAAATCACTATCAAATACGCAAGTAAGGCGCATCTTCTAAAAACAGAAATACCTAAAAAAGTGCATGTTAACAACTACTGATTAACTACTGAAATTGGCAGATTAGGTACTTAATTACCAAGCAGCTGAGAGGACCGGAAGTCGATCTTGGCAAAATGATTGTTAATCCGGAATTTAGTTTTAATAATTTCTTGCTCACGGATGCAATTGAAACTTCGACTTGAAATTTATAGGGGGTCCCAAAGCTCTCTTTGTCATGAATTTGGTTCTCCTCAGAACCTGGCCCCGCCTTTTGGCCAACATTTACCGGGTGGTCTAGGACTCCCTCAAGTGTTAATTTTTTTTAATGACAGAAACAAACAACAAAACTAAACTACAACGTAAAACTTTTAGGAACACCCATTCTTAAGCTGATTTATACCACATCGAACGTGACTATTTCAGCTACGTCCCATCTACAACCTAGTTGGACTCCCGATATTTATGTCTGAAATATATTGAGTGACATTAATTGATTGGCCAAATGATGAATATATATCTCGAACAAGAACACCAATGCGCCAAAGAACTTATATTTTGTGGAGAATGCAATCGATCAAAATCTTGGAATCTCGTTCAACCACAATTTTATGAAACTGTTGCACTCCGGCCCTAAGTGATTACGATTTCTAATTATACAAATACGCCTCACTATCTATCTAGCATTAGAATCTGGCCGGCCGGTGCTACGCGAGCAGTTACATGAGAGATAAAATCGACATAGTCCGATATAGTAGTATCATAATCCATTAGTTATGAAGGTTTCATGTCATAAAGAATTATTCAGTTCAATCATGATTTAGTTATGTGATCAGGAGTAGCAACAAGTGCTGCATTTAATTTACGTAGTTTTTTTTTCTTTTTCTTTTTTTAAGCAAAGATACGCAGCAATAGTTTACTTTTTACCGTAGATTCTTGACTCATGAACAAGCATATATGTAGGAAACGACTAATCATTACAATTTAAATCCCAATCCATAGTTCGGAAGCAATACTTGGAAAATATAATAAACATATATAACCTAAGGTGTTCTAATTTATAACGAGTTACATAAAAGCGTAATCATGCATATATCATAGTGCCAACACATATATCATAGTGCCAACAATACTAATTGATCAAATAGATAAGGGTTATTGAGGTAAGAACTCGGCCTCTTCTTGAATCCTTCCCACCATTTCATACACATCAGCTGCAATCTCATTCATTGAGGTCAGCTGAGAATTATCTTCAACCTGTTCATCATCATCCAAAAATTTCAATAATTAAAAATCGGTTCAACTTTCATAATAAATGACAACAATACAATATTCGATCTACTTAATTAAAACTGATGGGATCAATTTTGGTGTTGATATGTAGTTATCTGATCTGAACTTAAGTTCTTATCAACTTTGGTGTTGAAGGTATACTGGAAATTAAGCTTTCTCAAATAAGAGTTTGATTTCGATCTTCAAACAATTTAATCAATCAAAATATCAAATACAGCTCTGTTCTTTTTATTTTTAACTAACCTTGACGCTGAAAGAGTAGAGGATCATGCTATCCATGCTTGTAACGTTAAGGTGAAGGATCACAAGACGCAGAGAGTGCAACCCAAGCACCATCTTTAAAAGCTGTCTTGGCTGTCTTTTCAAAAGCACTTTGATGTTCGCATGGCTTTCTACCATTGTTACTTCCACATCTGCAATTGCCCCCGACTGCTTATCCCCTGTTATCTCGTGGGGATGCACCAAGTTGTTGTTCATGTACTCGCTATGGCCATGGCCATGGGTGTTCTTATTCGAACAAGTCGAGTACTGAGGGAAGGTGAAAAAGCTGGAGAATATGGAAGACAAATCCAAATCTGATTGTTGGTTGGTTCTTCTGCTGGCTTCTAAAGATTGCAAAAGTTGCTCAAGCTCCTTCACAAAATTTATGGCTCCTCCTATGATTGATGCTTGGTCACCCTAGAGCCAAAACAGCCAAAAGAAATCAGTACTCGCAGAACGATCAAAGATTACAAGAAAGTCTCACATGTCCGGGCATATATCAGACTCTGAAACATAATCTAATGCGTTGTGTTCTTATTCATATATAACCCGAAAAAGCATAACATCATAAACATCCACTACTTACCCTTTGGGAATAGGAAGCAGGCATCATAGAACGCAGTACGGACAGATAGTCATTCATGAGCTTCCTCCGATTGCGTTCAACAGCAATGTGGGTGATCCTCTGACTCTCCACCTCTTCCTTGTTCTTGATATTTCTCGTGCGCCGCCTCTTTCTCCGGCCTGCGACGGCGATAGGGCTAGAGAAAGAATTGCGGGAGTTGAAGTTGTCGGTGCAGGTTTCCGGCTTGGAATTGGAATTAGAGTTGTCGTTGTAGACACTTTGCTTCAAAACCGGAGACGGTGTACAGTACCCCGTAAGGCCTTGCCCTACCGTATTAACATTGCTGACCATATCATGTTGAGCGTAGCCTTCTTCTTGATGATGATGATCATCTCCTCCGAAACCAAAGCCATGGTCCCAAGATCTACTTCCTCCTAGAAAATTTCCATAGCTAGATGGGTCTGACTGGAACACCACAGATTCTAATGCCATTCTCTCTCTCTCTCTCTCTCTCTCTCTCTCTCTCTCTCTCTTCACGGACTATATGAAACCCGAGACGGTCAATATATTCCAATATGGGAGATGCAAAGAACTGGTTTCTGTGTTTATGGAGGTCTGATCTATCTCTCGCTATAATTTAAAGGGGCTGAATATATAATCCTCGAACAAACACAAAAGACTAAACTCTTCATCGATTGGCTTCCAAGTTGCAGCGATACTCAGAATATTATATATATCTCTGTCAAGTTGCAGAGCCAGCTTGGAGAGAGAGGGTGTGAGTGTACGTGTGTGTTTGTTCGATTTCATTTCATTCTCTAATAATTCCGTGATTATTTAGTTCTTGATTATATATTATTACTCTAAGTAATGAATTGTCTCTAAATGCCAGTCTTGACCCATCGGGGGTGTGATTATTCTGATCAGAGCAAGCTTGAGGTGGTGTGCTGCCTATGTTTTCAGAAGTAGTACTCCATCATGATCGGAAACTGTCGGTTGACGTAAGACGGAGTCTGGCCGGAAGTACACGTGGAGGGTTGATTACTCGAAGAAGCAAAAGCCGATGGAGATAGGGAAGATGGGTCAGTGTGAGTGTGCCACAGTACTAGTTTGTTGTCGGGGGAGAATCCATGGGGGAGTGACCACACAGAGAGAAAGAAAGAAAGAGGGACAGAGTCTGCACCAAGCAATCATCCATGACAAATAAGACCCTTTTCTTTCTTTCCATTTGACTGACTGATTCAATATTGTACTTCCCCATACTAGGGTTTACCTTCCGTAATTAGATATTTCTCCTAAATTATCTAGGGTTTACCTTCCTGCTTACCTTTAGAGTTTAGTAACTGATAAAACATAACTCCATGTACATAGATTCACTGCAAGTCTCTTGCTACATCAGAGTACGTTTACATTAGTGTGTGGGTTTTTCGTTGAAAAGTTTGACAACTTTAGAGATCGAGGATAAGTGATCGGAATTATGATGTTACATATATATTAAAGGTAAGATTACTAAATTATAGTTTTAGCATTTTTAGATGAACCGTGTTCAAACATTAACTTAAACTCGTGTCTCAAATTCAAGTTTCCCTCCCTCTAATGAAGTATTGAAGTTCAATGATTAAAACATATATCTTGTGGATCCTGTATGCATGTACAGGGTTCAGTCTTTTTGCCCGATTGAGCTAGAATAAAAACACATGCAGATACTGTTCTGACGTCGAAACAACATACATTTCTCAGCTAGCTGATCATCTAGACTGCTTTATTTTCTTAAATCTAGCAAATATTGCCTTCCCGGCCAGATGACATATATTCCTCTTCCCCCTCTTTGCGAGGAACTAATTGCGTGAGCATGTCAGGAAGAAACAAGACACATTAATGGTGCGTTCCAATTCTACGATACATATATATGAGTGCTCAACAAGCTTGCCTACTCATTATCCACCCATCACTAGAATTAGTTACATTAATTGGAGCTGGTAGAAGAAATAACTAATATAAACAAACTTAGGGGTACAACTGCTGACAAATTGTTTTCTTGGTGAAAATTATTAAATTGGATCTGGTTAGATTTGCATATATGGTAAAGACAAGGTCATGAAAGAGAGAGAGAGGGGGGGACACAGCACCTGATGTCACACACTAGCTAGTGATATATCATATATCATATAATAAGGTAAGAAGTATGATCCTCGATATATTTTGAATCTTTCGCTACATTAGGAAATAGATAACAAACTAGGTAAGATATGACATAAAACTTGAGACAGCCACTGTTATTAGGAGTATATTTTAGAAAAAGGTAAAACATTATTTATAGAGAACCCGTGCAGATGTGATAGCAGAGTGAAACATATGTTCTTAGTTCTTACAACCTAATTTTAAACGCTCTGTCGCGCCTTGTGTCTGTTCTTTTTTTTTTTTTTTTGGGGTATATAAATGAGGCGTAAATATGTTACAACTTCAAAAAAAAAAGCGCCGACTAGAATTAATAGGACTTTTAATTATAAAAACCAATCAAGTGAGTATGAAGCAGGCTTAGTTTCCATTAAGCATCGTTTGGGGATATAAGACCTTATGGAGCTTAATCAAATGTGAAATTTCATCTGAAAACTGATATTTATGTTTACGTCGGTTGTCATTCGATTCTCTAAAAGATTCGTTCTGAATGTTCAACTGTACCATATACTTCTATATATATCCTTGGTTTTGTTTTGTGACTCGCAGATAGAAGACAATGATCATTAGAGAATAATTAAAATTGGGACATATAACTTGCCTTATCTTGACTTGAATGATTGATTGTTAATGAGATAATGTCATCATTTACGTCTTAAAGAAGCTACGAATACAATTGATAGATATCGATCTGTTTCCATTCCTAGCTCTGATCGATCTGGACATTTCTTAAGGACGCGTTGTACTATAGTTATTCTCTTATGTTAGAACCCTAATTAAACTATAGTCTAGTAGTCAAATTCTATATACGCGTTCTAATCAAGGGAAACCGTTTCCTCTAATCAAATGGCCTACAGATTTGTTTGGTTGTGTAGGATGAAGTTGAAGTTTAATTGGTTGATTATGGCAAAGTATGTAGTCTGTTAAGTAGAATTTTAATCAATGATTTGGGAACTACTTCAAGTCTCAATAAGCTAGCTAGCCTCCTTCTTGTTTCCTATTAGCTGGAATTTCGTGGAGGATTAGCAACCTTGGTAGAGGACAAAAACCTGAAGGTATTAATTGACTGGAATGTTTAGGAATTTCGTGGAGGATTAGCATATATATATGCTTTCATATTGGTCTTATATATGCTCAAATGCCTGTTGATTGGCAATAGCTAAATATAGTTGGAAAAGCTGAATAAATTTGATGAAACTAATTCTTATGGAATAAATCGGTGGATCTGCAACTGTAGTTCACAGTAGTCTGTATAAAGCATTGGAAAAATACAGGGTGATTGGTGTATCTTATATATCCAGCAAGTGCCGATTGACCGTAAGCCATTTTGTACTACTGTGGCATGCTCTATTAACATTCAACTCAGCAATATGTTTACCTGCGATAGATTACCCGTGGTAGCGCTACACTGTTTTGCTAGCTCTCTCTATATCGGGCACAAAAGAATTCCTAACAGTTCCCTTCACCATGTTCATGCTTATATCGATCGACCATCTCCCTTCCACTTAACTAATAATGCTAATTAGGAGACTTTCAAATTAAAAGGAGGCTGAAGGTTTGGACGCCCAACTACTGCCCCCACAATTGTTGGAACTTGGAAGTACTCGATCAGTTTTCATTGTTAATGAGCCTCGAATAGGCAGACATGTACGTTCTTAATTATTATGCAATTGGCAAGTGTACTACATCTTCATATTTTGGACGTTGTAAATGTGTACTGCATTATTCCAAACTTGGTAAGCTTTCAACAGGCAACTTGAAAGAATTAGTGGATTCAGATTCATTTTGACCTAATTTCACGAATCCTGATCTTTTTTTCTTTTCTTTTTTTCAGATCGTGGAAGAAATGAAAGACCCATCTGAATATTCAGGTTTATATTGGCATGAACAGATCACATCAAGTACTATCTCGCCTGGAAAATCAGGTTTATATAGACATGTACAGATCACATTATTCACTTAATTCCCATCAGAATGTATCGATGTACCTTTGTAAATACATAATGAGCGTATATATGTATAAGTAGGTGTGAGTGTCTGGTATAAATATCTGTGAGGCGATGTTAGATCAGTGAAAGAAGAAGATATATAGCTATGCATTCTTGAAGGGAACAGTAAGACTTATTTGTCTCTTCGTTCGACGGACCTAAACCTTCAAACGACAAAGGCAGATTCATAGAGTCATATCGAGAGCTTGCTAGGTGTGCTAGCTCGATCAGCTCTAACACCAATATACATATATAGCTGACAAATGATCAACACATCATCACTACAATCATAGCACCATGATGAAGACTAATCAGCCAGTAGTGTTCATATATACTAATTTTGAGTTTTGTGCAACTACTTGCTATAAACAAACCAAATCGGAAAAAGGTGCATTGAATTATCGATGGATCCCTTTATTTGTTTCGGAATTGTAAACCCAGCAGTCACCTCAGAACCTTTTTCCATCCTTTTCTTGACTAGTGATACTTGTGATATCGATTTTAAATCTATAGTCGCATCACTCGCCGGGGGGGGGGCGGGCCTGGTTAAAGATACAATGATACTTGTGGTGAAACTACTCGATCTGCTAATTGGTTCCTTTCCATGCAGAAGCACCACTTTACTGATATGAAGATTCAAAGGTGCATGATTATGCAAAACAAAAAACGCAGCACTTTATAGCTACTTCATGTGCAATATATATTAGAACCTACAAATCTTAATTATAAGCACTATACATGGTAGAATTAATACTTTTAATTTGCAATAGAAATATATCTTACAGCTTTCTTGATGACAATTGTATGTGTTGGGTACGTTGTGCTTCTGTTTTGTGTGACATAAGCTCCAGTGTGGACATCAATGGAGTACGTATGACATGCAGATATCTGCATGAATATGAGAGAGATCTCATCACTTTCGTCCTGACATGCGTATCTAAATCAAGCCTTAAGATTTGATATATGTTGTCTCATTCTCTTGTCCAAGAATGTCCTATAAATTCACCCAGTCAAATTTGCTCAACCCGTTACCTATCTATCCTGCTGCTATACATCCACAGTATCCACCGGTGCCTTTATTCAGACTAGTCCAGCACTCTAGCTTGTTCTCCATCCGGAGTCTTAGTCGTCTTGAGTCCGGCGGACATTCATGACACATTATTGTAGCCTTGTAGGTGGAGCGAACACATAAAACTGATATGTTGAGACTTGAGAGTTTCAAATCTACATGATGTGCATGTTAATTCGTCATTTCAAGACTAAGTAGTGAAGTTTTACAACAGGGTTTAAATTAATTATTATTATAAAAATAATTATAATTAACGAAATAGCAACGGGTTTATCTTATGATTAAGCGTACTATATTCGTTTCGGTTCTCATTTTAATTAATGTTATATAGGTGCTCTGAACCCAGATGAAACTACAAAAACGAAGATCTTCATCATCTAGTTAGCTTGCAAATTGAAATAGTTTATAGCCCACCGGAAATTGGCATTGACACCTTTTGGTTTCCAATAAGAGAAAAGGTCGAGAAAATGACAGAATACTTGACCGTTAAATAATGTAGCAGCAGCTGGGTGAGTAATCTCTAATCTCACTTGACAACAAGTCAACAATATTAAGTAACATACACCCAAAAACAGTGGAGTAGCGATCCACATCGCATGATGAGTGGGATTTGAAGTTCCAGAAAGACAGAAAGCAATAAAGTTTATGGGATCTTGTCAAAAAGAAGAAGAAAAAGAAGATTGCTTATGGGATGAGGAGAGTCGGAGACAGTAGTACCAATAAGATGGATCATCAAACCCAACTTACTGGGCTCATTGCACTGTCTATGAAACATAACCATCAAGTTCACCGATTTTTTTCTTTCTTTCTTGAATCGAATTGTCTAATAACAGCCCTAAAAACTCATAGTTACAAGTTTTTAGATTTTGTTTAATAGAAGGTTCATATTAATTATTAGATGACCAGCCTACGAGCCTAAAATATGGCTAGAGACTCTATCGAAACCGAAATAGGAGCATGGCGGGTAAACAACCATATTCCTATACCGACAACAACTCATTACAATAAGTCAACTCGCACATAGCAAGCCCAATACAAATTACAATAACCTTGTTTCCTAAGTTGCGTTATATCTAATTTCACAAGTCAAAACACGCGATTGTGGCACAAGTGAAAACATAGAAGCAACTTAGTATGAAGTTATTTTTACCTGTACTAGGCATGGAAAAGAAACAGACAAATAATACGTATATGCAAAATAGTGTTCACTTTGTCATTAACTGACCAAATAAAATTTGCTCAATCACTCTTCGATTCACATTCATTAGTTAAACATAATTCTTCCTACCCTTGAATTTATATCTAAGAGTGGTTGAGCATGAATTTTTGGGCAACCGGAAATGTCTATACATAACATAATAACACATGACACAACATTAAGAACTCATCTAAACTTTGTGTCAACAAAAACAAAGAAAGAAACCATCTAATGAGCTCGTTGACATATCCATATCCATTCCATGTGAGTGCTTCCGAGACCCGTCTAAACTAGTTTAGGGTCGTTAAGAAACCATCTAAGCTCTCTTTGAGACATGACAAGGTCGTCATAGTGATTTCAAAGACTTCCAAGAGCATATATCTTGGTCCCAAAGCTCATTGCAAAAAAAAAAAAAAAAATGGTATCTAACGAGCTAGAAATGGGATAATATTTCGTTCGTAGTCTTCTTCACCTGCCCACATTGCCTTTGGAGCTGCCAAGCAACTTCAATTATACCAGCAAGATAATCCTATTGGAACTACTTGTATTAAGCCACCTCCTTCTCCTATGCTCAAAGTTAACTTTGATGGATCTGTCCACCGTCCCTCTGGGGCTGCTGCCGGCTTCGTTGTCCGCAATTCTGATGGTTTGCCTGTTCTCGTTACTAGTCAAAATCTTGGGCATATAGACATTTTCCTTGCTGAAGCAATCGGCCAATTGCCCTTCAAGATGGTCTTCAACCGCTCACTCAGAGCATCTGCATCCGTTAGGCAAGAGCAATTACTGATTTGTCAATTGAATTGCTTTGTTAATTCACTATTCATATGAAATTGGCAATTGCATATCTTTTGTCAATGCATCAGTTGAAGGCAATTTACCTGCTAATCCACTATTCACATTTTATAATTTTAATAATTCTTTTTGGTAATAGTAATTCATTAATTAAAAATGTTAAACTTATAATTTGGTTAATTAATAATGAGATTGATCGTACAACATTAATTATTTTATGAAAAAATATCAGTTTTTAGAGGCAAAAAGCAGATATGAGTGTGCAAAGTTAATATTTATCAGTGGGCTCCACTGAATTGCTCAAACAATTTGATGGTAAAAAATTGACAGTTGAATTGGCATGATAATTTCTGTAACATGGGCCCCAGCAAATTGCCTGGGCAATCTTGAACCGGTGTATTGCTATATTTGAAGAAAGTTAACGGGTCTCATCAATTGCCTACCGAATTGACGCTCTCAGCACACAACTCAACCATTTTTAGGGGAAGGCGACTCAAAATCCTAACTGAAGCCGAACTTAAAACACCTTGGCGCATTAAAATGGTCGTTCGAGATATCAAAGCCCTTTCCGACATTTTGATGTTGTTTCCTTTAAACATGTTTGGCGTGAAGCCAACTTTTTAGCAGACAGCCTTGCTCATTTAGGTCATTCTGTTTCTAGTCCTTCAGTTTGGTTGTCTTCTCTCCTCTCTCCCCGACTTCTGTCTTTCACGTTGATGTGCTTTGGGGGAGATTGTTCTCGAGACTTTGTGTTGCAATTTATCAACAAGATTGCTTAAGCAGCCTTTCTACATTCGTTCAACTCGACTTTGACGGAGAAGGGGAGAACATAATGAGTAAAGTAGACCCATATCCTCTGACAATATAATGATCGCATATTATAACTGGACAGAGGTTTATTTCAACCCACTTCCCAGTTTCTGAATTTGAGGAGAAGAAAGCTGGGAATTGAAAATGAAGCCAATCCAATATAAAGATTTAACGTTCTCTGTAGGTAACGCTTGCTCCTTTCCAACCATTTACAAAGAAGTGAAAGAACCCAACCCCACATTACCAAACAAAATCTCAAGCAAAGGTACCCTTTTTACCTCCTTTTTCCAATTGTACAACTCCATGTGCCCTCTTTTGGAACACTGACCCTTTTTCCATTCTTTTCCTCCCTTCAAATTTGTTCTTTTCTTCCTCTATTGTCTTAATGCAGAACAAGATCATATTACTTTAATGAAAGGCAGGCAATCCGATGATCTTTGTGCTTGTTTACAAAGTTGATTTTGGTATAAAACTTGAGTGACAAGGAAGGAAGTACTGAGATTCTGAAACTCTTTCTTTACTAGGATTTATAGCTTTCTAGCAGATGGGTTCTACATGAAGCCCAGCATTCTTCATGGAACTTGTTCTTGGCAAATGGATTTGCGCATTTCTACTCTGCTCTTGGCTCATCTTCTCTGGTGTATACTCAGGTGAACTCCAATGCTTCAGTTTCTTAAATTCTTTGGTTCTTCCTAAAAGGTTCAATCTTGAAGTGATATCAATGTGCAGAAAAATAATTATTATTTTAGTTTCTAAGAATGTGAGTGTTCTATTTGTTGATCCTAGTGGAGGGATTACATGGTGACTCTAAAGTGAGAGCAGTAAATTTGGGAGGGTGGTTGGTGGTGGAAGGTTGGATCAAGCCTTCACTTTTTGATGGTATTCCCAATGGAGATATGCTTGTGAGCATCTTTCCAGAAATCTATTTCTGATTTTCAGAATGCTTGGCTTTTTTCTTTTATGGGTTCTCATTGTTGTTTCAGCTAACTGATATGTGGACATTGAAATGTAGGATGGAACAGTGGTACAATTAAAGTCGGTAACTTTGGATAAGTATGTCTCTGCAGAAAATGGGGGAGGGGCTAATGTTTCAGTTAGTAGAGATGTTGCATCTTCATGGGAAACACTAAGGGTGAGATGCTCAATCAATGTCTGCAATTTTTATATTGGTTTGCAAACTGATAATTAGGAATTGAATGATCTGCAAACAGAAAAGTAGTTGTCTTTCCTATCAATTCCCCTTTTCAGAAATATGAATAGATATTGAGGTAAAGAGGCTAATAGCCTATCCAAAGTGCAAACAAAATCTATCCTAACTTAGCAGGTTTTTATGCAATCTGCGTCATACATTAAGACATTAGGAGGTAGCTCTACATAGATATCAGATTTCTTACTGTTGGTGTTTTGAGATTTTTAGGTAGTTAATGACAATTAAATAGTAATTGTATTAGTTAAGTGTCATAGATTAGATAGCTTTTTCCCGCATATCTTCTTTCTGGATTCTTGTTTCTTGATGATGTCCATTAGAAATATTCTTAGTTAGGTATCATAGGTTAAATAGCTTTTTTCCGCACATCTTCTTTCTGGATTCTATACTATGAGATTGTGAATCAGTAATATACTGTAAACTTGAGGTCCTCATTATATTGTGGTACATGTTACTTATGCTGTGGTTTTTGTTCTCCTGCAGCTATGGAGAGTTTCCGAGTCAGAATTTCAATTCCGCACTTCACTAGGGCAGTTTCTAACTTGTGATGGTGCTGATGGTTGCTCTGTTTCTGCAACTGCAGTATCACCTTCAACATCAGAAACATTTTACGTTGAGAGAAATAACAACAGGATGGTTCACATCAAGACAATGAGCGGCATGTGTTTGCAGGTTTGAATTTTGAGCTTTTTAACCTTTTTTATGTTTACCTTGGCTAAAGTATGGAAAAGGTCCAGATTATTACAATTAGAGTGAGGAATTGAGCTCTTGCACATATGATTCTACTATTATTCATCTAAGATTGGATTTAAATATTGATGCTGTTTTTTCTCTGGATATATTGACATGCCTTCTAAGACTATCTCTGTGTCCAATGCCTCCACATACAAATAACACATTGAGCCCTACAGGCTACAATGGAAAACCAGCTTGTGGCAAACTATCCAGGGAAACCAGGATGGGATGATAATGCAGCCACATTTGAAATGACCATTGTTGCTAATGACTTGCATGGAGATTACCAGCTTGCAAATGGATATGGACACAATAAGGCCAAAGATGTTCTTAAGGTATCTCTGTAACTTTTCAGTTGTCAAGGATAATTAGTGGAGTCCTAGACTTTCTAGGATATGTCAGATATGTTTTGCTTTCTGACTGATTCTACTAACACGACAAATGGATGCTCAAAATGAACTGTTCTATTAAATTTTGGCCATTTGAAAGATGTTCTAATGAACCCCTGGAAATTCACTACTCTATTTATTATTTGTGGAAACATACTTAACATCGGACTTTTGATTGTCATCTACTTTTGCATCCTCAAGTGTCTTGCCTGTGTTATATTTCTTGCATATTGTCTTCATCGGGTGTCAGTATTGCAGTGTGTAGCTGATATTAAAAATTATTGCTACATTAGGAGAACACCATTATTTGACATTTGAACCTTTTTAAACTGTAGAGACATAGGAACAGTTTCATCACTATAGGAGATTTCAGTTTTCTGTCTAGACATGGAATAAATACTGTGAGGATCCCTGTTGGCTGGTGGATTGCTTATGATCCAGATCCTCCTGCACCATTTATTGGTGGAACTTTGGAAGCTCTTGATAATGCATTCTCATGGGCACAGTAGGTACTTTTTCCCCCTAATTTTGTTCAGACTCTTGTACTTAAACTTCACATTCAGTTCTGATGTTATACAATAGAACTGTGCTGCAGATCATATAATATTAGGTGCATCATTGACCTTCACGCGGCTCCTGGCTCTCAAAACGGGATGGAACATAGTGCTAGTAGGGATGGTTCAACTGATTGGCCTACTCCAGATTCCATTTCACAAACATTGCACGTTATAGACTTTCTGATTTCCAGGTATTTTTCTCTTAGCGTTTATGAATTGCTAAACACATGCATTTCTGAGCTTTCTTCTTTTGTTTCGTCAAACCTTTTAAGTTTAGTATTGTTAAATAGATACAGTAATTTCCATTTTATTTTCCTTTTACTTTGCAGTTTTATTGCACCTGAGGTGCATCTTCTGCAGTTAATTGATGGCCCTCTAAAGTTCAATCATGCCAAACATGAATTTCTTTGACTTTTAGGTATGCAAGACAGCCTGCTTTGCTGGGAATTGAGCTTATGAATGAACCATCTGCTGCTACTGTTCCATTGGACACTTTAGTTTCGTATTACAAACAAGGCTATCAAGTTGTTCGGAGACATTCATCAACAGCTTACGTAATAATTTGTCAAAGAATTGGCAATGCAGATCCATTGGAACTATTTCAGGCTAACATCGGCTCGCATAACATTGTGGTGGATTTGCATTATTACAATCTTTTTGACAATTATTTTTTCAACTTGAGCCCTATGGATAATATACAATTCATATACAAGAACAGGGAAACTCAATTGCAGGCCCTGAACAGTGCAAACGGTCCACTTGTATTTATTGGTAAGGCACGATCTCTTTTCTTCATTCAGCTAAGACCTTATTGACTTCAAGGTCTTACGTCTGCTTCTGATATGAAATCTGAGCCTCAACAAAATGAGAATTGAAATGAAACTTCATATTCACAGTCAATGTTTTGATTTTGTCATGAACTCATTCTTGTTTGCTGTTATCTGAAGCTTTATTTCGTAAAGTTCCTAGTAGTTTGAGTTATAAAACCTGAAAATGTACTTTTGTTTTCAGGAGAGTGGGTCAACGAGTGGAATGCAACGAGTGCTTCTCAGACAGATTATCAAGACTTTGGGAGGGTTCAGTTAGAGGTTTACAGTGCCGCTTCATTTGGATGGGCTTACTGGACGCTGAAGAATGATAGACCTCATTGGGATTTTGAATGGAACATTAGAAACAATTATCTTCAATTGAGTAATTGTCTAGACTTGTCTGTTCTTTGTCAATAACTGACATCTTTGAACAATTATCTTCAAATCAGTACTTCATCATGCATTAACCATGTTCTTAACAGAAACTTTTTTATATATATGCAGGTAGTTCGCCCAGCATACGGAGGTTTAACGGTTTAGTGTTGCTTGTACTGCTGTTCTATCTGCATCATATCTTGTAAGTTGTGACAAAGGACGCCAGTGGTGAATGATGAATAGCAATTGGACAGAAATTACCTATATACAGTTTCTCTTTCATTTCTGCTCAACTATCAGTGTTTCATACTGTAATGCAAATTTGTAGAGTCCAATAAAACTGTGGAAAAATAGAGTATCTACAAAAATGTCATTGATTCTGTAACATTCGAGTCTACATGTATTACACTCTCAAGTCAATGATAAATGAGAAAAAAAAATTCCTTATCTCTGTGCTCCCACTATTTATAGTCTCTAACATGAACCCCATCTGAAATTCATTCTATTAGCTAAAGCCAGCTTTTATGAACCAAAATGTAAAGTCTCTTGACCAACTGGCCAACAACAAAATATCCTATAAACAGCACTACCAGAAAACCAAAGTATGACAGTGGAAGCTTGATAAATCCCATCACTTCCCCAATCGGAGTGAATGGAATTGCGATTCCAATTGCAGAAATCAGAACTGTAGAACAAAGCACAGGCCATGACGCGAACTCCTGAATGAAGGGAATTTTCTCCGTACGGATCAAGTGGATGATTAGGGTCTGCATGAGAAGCCCTTCTATGAACCAAGCAGTGTGGAAGAAAATAAGATCCTCCAAACTATCAGCCTTATAATAGATCCAAAGGAACAGAAGTGTAGTAACATCAAAAAGAGTGCAGACAGGTCCATTCCATAGAATGAACATTGGCAAACCTTGCTTTGACCATCTTTGTGGGACTTTTACATAATCTTCTTCCATTTTGTCCCATGGGATTGCGATCTGGCCCACACTATACAAGAAGTTCTGTGTAAGAAGCTGCCTTGCAGTCAATGGTTCGTACTTGAGCACCAGAGTTGCTATGAGGATTGAAAGAACGCTTCCCAGATTGGCTATAACTGACATTTTTATGTACTTCATTGTGTTCCCGAAAGTGAGTCGGCCATGTTCAACTCCGGCAATGAGTACGTTCAGGTCCTTCTCCAGTAAGATAATGTCAGCAAAGTCTTTTGCAACTGATGCTCCTGAATCAACGGATATACCAACATGCGCTGCATCCAATGCAAGCGAGTCATTTACTCCATCTCCCAAGAATCCAACAATGTGGTTACCAACTGTTTGCAAGGACTGCACAACTCGGAGTTTCTGTGTTGGGGTGAGACGAGCTAAGACTGTTGCTGTTTTAACAGTCTCATGAAATGCATCGTGATCGAGTAGCTCAAGCTCTGGCCCTGTAACTACATGAGTTGTCCTGATACCAACTTCCTTGCAAACTCTTATAGATAGAGACAGTGAATCACCTGTTAATACTTTTGCTTTCACTCCCTTCTCAGCCAACCGCCACAGAGCTTGCTTTGCTGAATCCTTAGGTGGGTCAAAGAATGTTACGAGGCCGAGGAAAACCATGTCTGATTCTGAAGTATCATCATTATCTTTGCGCTCATACCTTATCTGTTGCATCAGGGAAAGAAATTGTAATGTAAGCAAACATTATTACGGAACAAAACTTTTTCTGTTTGGTGTGCCATTTTCAGTTTCTCACCGAATTCTATTTTATTTTAGCTCATTATCAAGGCCAAGAACTTTCTTGTAGGAATGATAATGGAAAATAAATTGTTTCCAAATTCGGCAGATTCAGTGAATAGAAAAAATCTCCAAAAGTTTTGACACAAATAATTTAGGATTGAATAGATCGATGCACTTGTGTTCATACAGAATGTGAGTAGAAATAAATATACAGACATACCTTTTCGAGCTTCTTTGTTGCTACTCCTATAACTCTTAGTCCCTCATTGCTTATTTCCTCAGTCATATTTATAATCCTTTGATACTCTTCTGGAGAGAAAGGTGAAATTGCGCCACTATCAACATCCTCCATACAAGAACAAACTTTCATTACTTCTTCCAAAGCTCCTTTTGTCACCATGACTCTCTCAAAACCGCGAGGGTCTTTGTCTTCTTCTCTTTCCATGATAATAGATACCCTTCTTCTTATGAAATCAAAAGGAATCTCATCTAGTTTCTTCCATTTTGATGGTTGGAACCTGAATCCATTGGTATATACATGGGCCAAAATTGCATCATCCAAAGGATATTTCTGATCGGTCTTGAAATATGAGTTGAGGAAAGCAAACTGTAAAACTTTTTCTTTGTCTAACCCCCAGCTGTCAAGATAATTTACCATTATCGCACGATTCATGGTGAGTGTACCAGTCTTGTCAATGCATAAGATATCCCTGTATCACAGAGAATAGAGCAAATGACTAAACTATGGAAGTGCAACTGAAAGATTGACGAGAAGAAAGTTGTGAAAATGAGGAAACAAAGTTCCATATTCTACTTAATTAAAAGTAATGTTTTCAACTTTAAGCTTATGGGAGTGGCTTTAAGCATTGCTTTATCAAATATCCGATGGAGGATGACAAAATGCATAGTTCATCACATAATGGTCTTAAATTCTACTTTAAGATGACTAGAAGCCATTGCACTATCATCTTTCCAACAGCACTAGTTTATAGATGTTCATTATACTCACATAGAACCCATGTCTCGTATTGCAGATAAGCTTTTGATTATGCATCTATCTCTGGCCATAGCAAGTGCTCCTTTTGCAAGACTTGCGTTAACAATCAGGGGAAGCATTTGAGGAGTAAGTGCACTTGCAACCGACACTCCAAAAAGGATGCTCTCAGTCAGATCTTGAGATGTAGAGTAGTCAGTTATAACTATGATAGTGACTACCACTAACATAACAGCAACCAGCACATAAGATATGCGACGAATACCGTCCTCAAAGTCATTTGGTGGTTTCTTTTTCCCTATGTTTGAAAACATGGTGCTCATGTATGTCTTAGATCCAGTGGAAACCACTAGACCAGATCCACTGCCTGATACCACATTTGTTCCCTGAATTACATACAGAACATCAGTAACTCTGATATTTGTTCAGTAACATGCAATGCTTGACCAAATTTGTTAAGTTAAATAGTGTGCATAGAAAACTGTCATTAATTTTCTTGAAAAGTGTTAAATGAAGTGTTGGCAGCTACAATTTTTTAGTTCCAAACATTTTTTTTTCCATTTGCAAGGTCCAACTTGTGATTTTAGGAGTATGGTATTCAAATCTTCCAGCAAAGATAAGGAAATGAAAGTTACTATTAGCGTACCATGAAGCAGATATTCCTTAAATCTAGCAATGGCGTGCTCTGATCTTCTCTGATATCAGCTGTTTTCTCAGTTGTCCAGGACTCTCCGGTTAACGAGGCCTGACTGTTCAAGAAGCAAGGAGTGATCATCAAAGCTAATAATGGCTATACAGAAAGAAAGAATGACATAAATAACTCACAAATCACACACACACACACACATATATATATATATATATATATATATATATTATTTTGGTTTATATGAGGGATGGGGGATTACACAAACTTTTCGATTATATTTTTGAATCTCCACCGTTCAATTTGTTGGTCCTTCTATATAGATCAATTCTGCAAATTTTCAGCTAATTTGGTGATCGTTAAGGTGTCGAACAAGATTAAATCAATGAACGAACCAAATCTGCCAAACATGAACCGTTCATGCTTATAATTATAAATCGTAGTTTTGAATATATATATATAATTATAAACCGTTCAAAAAGGGATCCCTTAGTGGAAGGGTCCTCTATATATATATATATATATATATATATATATATTACAGAAACCTCTACAAGTACCATACCTTACAACAAGGTGTTTTGACGACAATAGTCTCACATCTCCAGGAAAAATGTCTCCAGGTTCAAATATGATAATATCACCAGGAACAATATCTCTTTGATCAATTTGTACAACTAATTCAGTCTGAACAACTCTACCTGCACATCTTTGAACTTTGACTGGGCACCTTACAAATTCTGAAAGTTCCATGGCTGCTTTTGAACTTCCGTATTCCTAAAAGGAGAGTTGAAAATTAGTCCGTGCCAAATGCTTGACAAAAAATATATATATGGAGCCTATTGGAGTATAGGAAGTAAGCAAGAAATACCTGATAAAACCGGAGGCAAACACTTATCAAAACCAAAACAAGCATGATGCATCCATTTGGGCTGTCGCTGGTTATGTACGAGATTACAGACAGGATGATCAATATGATATTAAAAGGATGAAAGAAAGCATGCCATAAAAAATTCCACCAGCGAGGGAAGGAGAAATCAACAGGAACATTCGGGCCATTTTCCTTCAATCTCCTTTCAGCTTCAGTAAAGCTCAACCCTGCAAAGAGCAAAAGTTCATTGCTGTAAGACAATGCGAAGAGCCACAACATATATACAATTCTCATTTACATAGAATTTCAAGTAAGAGCGAAAATGTGGCCAGGCAATGCAAGGTAGCTATCAAATCGAACCGAGCCATTTCCTATATCTTGGCTTGACATTTCATCAAACATGTCAAATTCAACCAACTGCAACATGTTTTTCTTTTGACCACTAAGTCACTACATCATTTCAAACAACCTAATAATGCTTTCAGTCATTTTCTTCATCAAACAGTCGAAGACATCGATTGAAAAATCATAAACAAATCTCACTGATCCTCTGCACAATAACTTGGATTACATCAAGTCGAGCAATTGAAGACACTGACCTCTTTCGGTGGATCGAACATACTCATAAACCAAATCCTTATCGGATTGCGCCAAGGCGTATAACCAAGAGTAAACCTTCTCCTCTGCCTCTGTCCTCGACCCCCCATCAATAATTCCTGCACATTCCCAAACCAAAACACAAAACCAAATCTGAAACAGCTCCAAAAACCAAACCACAAATTCACAATTAGATTTAAACAGACAAAACAACCACCTCCAGACATAAGCCTGCGCAAGAATCTAAACACCCTGTTGGGGCCATACTGGCTTTCGGGTTTGTCTACTAGATTTTGGCGAATGGGGTTTTGGTACGGAAGTCTCGGGTGGGTTTTAGAAGTTAAAAAGCTGAGGAATTTGAAGCTTCCCATCCCCAGCTAACCAAAGGTAGCAATGGCGGTTGAGAAGGAAAGAGAGAGACATTATATGTATCAGATATGACAAGTGAGACGGAGTGAAAGTTGGTATATTTTTATTTTGGAGGGTTTGTTTTGAAGACCAGAATCTTTGAAGAGAAGGTGGAGATGAATAGTTAAACTGTCTTTTATGTGTTGGAATAAGTGAGTTTCTTGGCTGAAAGTATGGAGGTTCTCACTCTAGAGCTAACTTCTCTCACTAAAGTTTCAGCTACCAGACTTCGGATGACGGTTAGGTTTATTGGCTAAGTCGCCGTACTTCCCATAGTCATCGCCAGTTGTCACGACTCGTAAGTCATAATCCACTCATACTTCCCACTTCGAATTTTTTTTTATTGATTAAAAAAACTGCTTCCAAATAAAAAAAAAGTAATAAAAAAATAATGTATAGAAAGAATTTACATTCATATCTTTAATGACGTGTCTTGACCGAATCTTCACCTTATTAGACTAGAATATCTGTTAGATATCAAACCCTGATTTAGAGGGATTCTCTATGTAATGTCTATATAAATGTCATGATATCAATGAGATGAGTAGACCTTTATTCTCGTATTCACATACTCTACAACACGTTATCAAACTTGATGTCCTAACCAAGAGATAATAGGTCAACCATCCCGAAAAACCCTAAAACCTTCGAAAACCCTATTATGCCTGTTTCGTTTTTCCCGATTTCCGGCCGGATTTTCCTCTTTCCATGGCCGAAATTTCATATCCACAGAAAACCCTCGACGTCTCGGTTCTAACCCCACTGGTCTCACCCCGAGAATAGGCCGGAAGGTTCCTGAACCGACCGCCGGAAATTTTCAGACCGTCGCCGCCTCCAACCACCAGTTCACCGCCTTCCCGTGCTCCGATCGACCTGATTTTTGGACAGCAACTTCCTCTTCTAGTGGTGCTCCTCCTGTCAAAATTTCAGCTCCAAACTCGAAGCAGAAGTAGGTGAAAAGTTGTTTCTCCTCTCGGCAGCCTCTAGAAACCAAAGATTTCAAGATTGCTTGTCTTCCAAGGAAAGCCAGAAAGATTCCCAACCTTCGGTCGAAGCCTGCAATCGACTCAAACTCATCAGAGGTAAATTTTTAATTAAGGTTACTGCTTTCCGAATTTCAATTCCTAGTTCGGGCTTAGTAGCCTTTCCATTTATCCTCTCTCTATGACGGGATTAGGTTTTGGGGGGGGGGGGAATAGGGTTTGAGAGTTTTGTTGGGGCTCCCATCCTCTATTAAACTTTGTGACTGCGACATACGCGTCACCATATATTTGCGACTACGATTACGCGTCGCTGCGACATCTGTGAGCGTCGCCTACAAAGGAAGAATCGATTATGACTGCGATTACTCGTCCCCTGCTTTTATTTGCATCGATTTTACGACCACATCATTGGTTCACTGTCACACCCCAATTTTCGAAAGAGAATTTTCAAAAATTTTGGCATGATCTAACTTAAAATATTAACATCCCAACCTGTTACAACAACAACAACAACAATTACATAATAGAATTTCCCACAAAAACTATTTCTGAAATAAGATTACACTTCCTTGTTTACATAACGTGCAAAACAAGAACATGAGAACAAAAATAAGGAGAACCCTGCTACTACGCCTCCGCCTCAACCCTGCTGATCCTCACCTGCAGGTCTAACCCCTACACCAAGAATTGGTGCACCGGGATTGTAGAATAACAAACCCGGTAAGCTAAAAAGCCCGTATGAGTAAACTCAAAAATAAACTCCACATTTAACACATCCAACATACCCCAAATGAATTTTGATCAATAAATAAAAACCACACATTAACAAGAAATGTACCCATGAGTCCCAGATATTTAGTAAATACCCATCATGACCTACAACAACAATATGTGTACCCATGGGTCCCAGATACCATCAAGTATCTCCCATGACCTACACCGACAGACGGACTAGAGCTCTATTCCTAACCGTAACCAATCACCCGGCCAAAGGCTTGGAACCCGGTTTGACTGTCCAATAACAAATCACAAAATAAAAATAGCATCATAACCGTAACCAATCACCCGATTAAGGGCTTGGAACCCGGTTTGGCTATTAAATATCAAAACACAAAATAAATCACAATATTACAACATCATCATCAACAACACAAGGTCACATCGTAAATTATATCCTTCCACATAGATAAATTTACATAAACAATTATAGATATTTCATAAGAATAATCTATTCAATAACCAAACATTATGATTACATGAACCTTAAAAATAATCATAAAATAGGAAAACATGTTTTAACTTACCTATGAGCCGTTGGCGATCAAGCTCATATATTTTAAAACAACAAAAACATAATATTATTTTTCTTTATTTATTTATTTATAATCATCATAATCATTATCACAATCATCATCATAATCATCATCACAATCATCATCATTATAATCATTATCATCATCTTAATCCTCAACAAAAACATTCATCATAATAATTTGGTCCAAATGTGAACCTTGGTGAGATTTACTCACCTAAATACTCCCGCTGCGTCTTCATAAAAACACAAAAGCCAAGCTAACCACAACCTCACACATCACCTAAAATCACATAATTAAAAAACCTTAAAAATCAAAATACTAAAGGATAACACAATACCCTTAAACTAACCCTTAGCTCAAAGGAGAACAATTTCCCAAGGTCATTGAACTCAACGACACAATTGAGCTACCTCAAATCTTCAAAACCTAAATTCAAACTCCACCAAGCCAAAACAAATAAACCTAAGTCCTAACATGCAAACCTTGCTCAAAACTTAGCCAAACTATCACCCAACAAGATCACAGCAGCAAAGACTAGCTAACCACAGAAAACAAGGCCACAACTCGGCCGGACGCGCCGCCACGCGCCGCCACAAGCGGCGGCGAGTGAGCCCCACGCGCCACCCAAAACTTCCGAATTAGGAGAAACTCACAACATGAAACTTGTAGATTGAAGTATGGTGAACAACTTTAATACCTGGGGTTTCGACTGGTTCGGTCGGGATCGGCTGGAAAACGGCCTGAAAATTCAAAACGGAAATCAAAAACAAAAGCTGCAAAACCTGCACTAAAATTTGATTTTCAGATCACCAAACACGTATAAACATCACTAGGGGAAGGAAAGGAGCAAGACTCACCTAACTCTCGCCCGAAACGCCGCCGAAAATCGCCGGTTTTCCGGCGATACAGCAGTAGCTCCGCCGCCCCGTGGTGACTTCCAGGAGGCGCGACGGCGGGCGGGACTGCTCCAGAAATGGAGAGGAGGTCCGTGCGGACCGAACGGGACCGGCGGCGTCCAATTTGGTGGCCGGAGGAGGGAGAAAACGATTGGAGAAGATGGAGGTCGGAGGAGGTCGGGAGAGAGGAGAGAGAAAAGCTGATTTCTGAAATTCTAGGTTTCCAAAAATAACTCCCCCACATTTTTCTATTTATACAGTTCCCAAACCCGGAAACTAACTTCCTCTGATCATAACTTTCTCATACTACCTCCGTTTTGGGCGTGCCACATGTCTACGAACTCGTATCGACGAGCTCTACAACTTTCATGAAGGAAGTTTTCGAAGATAACTTACGGAAAATAAAGTCAACTTTTGAGCCTCTTAAAAGTCAAAGTACCTTAAAAAATACTTCCGAAACTTCAACTTCGCACAAACTAGAGAATTTCCATAAATAATCCTTCATTAAATATGGAAATAACACAAGGAAAGTAAAATGAAAATCTAGGGTATTACATTCACTAATTCCAATCCCCTTGTCTTTTGTAGATGACTGCGCCTCCAAGGCCTGAGTTTGAGATCCTCGATGTATGAGGTAATAATTACCTTCAATGGGCATCCGATGTTACACGATTGTTCGTCGGAAAAGGATTTCCTTCCTCTATTTTTCCTCCTGAAGGCCCAAATGCGGTTCCCAGTGAGATGATCAAAGCCCAAACCCTCATGTTCCTGATGCGCCATATCCATAAGGAATTGAAGATGCAATATCTGATGATAATAGATTCCAAATAACTGTGGGACGACTTGAAGCTCTGCTTTGATTACGTACATGATGTACAGTTTCTAGCATTGCAGGATGGCAAACCATCCGCCAACTTTTATTGCATTCAACTCAGCTCAATGGTCTTCCTTACTTTCATTGCGGCTCTAATGCCCATATGAACGAAGATTGTTGTGCCAGTGAGGATGCTAGAGATACCTACAGAAGACACAAGTAGTACTTAGCTCAAGAAGCTAACTTTACTAGGGGAGATGACATTGGTGCTGAGCCTTCCACCAGTCTCACCATAGCAGTTTTCGTAGCTAAGAAGCAAGCTAGTCCTGCGCACATGGATGCTGCGGATTTTGATTAAACTCTTTTGATTAGATGTTTTTTCTCTGCTATTTTCTGTTTGGCACTTGTTTAGCCACAATTATTTTCGACTTTTTAGTCAGTTTTTATGGAATTAGACATCCATTAATAAAATCTCTCCTTTATGTTCAAATGTGTTGAATGGATTGAGAATTTTATTCCCTTATGATAGGTTTGAATTGCACAAAGCTAAAAGCTTCATTACATGGCAAACATGCTAAATCCACATGTGTTTGTGGTCTTTGAATTGGTTGTGGCATAAAGAATGGCAAAACATGAGAACAATTGCGAAAAATCGGCGAAATTACACCAAGGCAGCAAGCTACCGTATATTGGCAATGTTGCAGCGCCCCTAAGCGTCCTTGTTGCGTGCTGGGCAGCTGCCTGAGCCCCTAGAGGGCCCCTGCCGCAGCATGCCGAGCCCTAGTGCCGGCTGTGAGCCCCTAAGGGGCCCCTGCCGCAAGCTGCCGAGACCTGCCGCACGTCT
This sequence comes from Fragaria iinumae, assembly GCA_009720345.1. Lineage (NCBI taxonomy): Eukaryota > Viridiplantae > Streptophyta > Magnoliopsida > Rosales > Rosaceae > Fragaria > Fragaria iinumae. The sequence continues at coordinate 12,403,210 of CM019117.1, read as the reverse complement.
GTGTCGGCAACGCGCCCCTAGCGAGCCCATGTCGACAGCAGGGCCCCTGCCGCGCCCCTGTGCGTTGCTGCACGCCGACCGAGCCCCTGTGCCCCCCCTTGTGATGCCGCGCCGCAATACCGCGCCCCAACATGTCTATTGACCACGCTAACGTCCCTTTGCTTTACTGTTAGGGGATATCAAATCGAGCCGTGAGGCTAAGAGTTGGGACGTTGGCGTGGTCAATAGACCAGCCCAGACCAAGGCCACCTTCGGACGAGGTCGTCCCAATTTCTTGAAGTCGCCGCTCCTTAGTTTCCTTAATTTTCCATAATACAAGGAAAAAACAAAGAACTATATTTGGATAGTTTGGGTATAACTAAATTGAGAAAGTAAAATTGTTAAAAGTTTCCTCAATTTGTCACATCCCAGGACTCGCTCCGCCGTAACACGATATTGTCCGCTTTGGGCCCACCGGCCCTCACGGTTTTGTTTCCGGCAGCTCAGGAGCAGCTTCCCAGTAGGTCACCCATCCTGGGATTGCTTTAGCATCAACATGCTTAACCTCGGAGTACCCATCCCCTCCGAAGCCGCTGAACCACCAAAAGGCCTCGTGTTACGGCGGAGCGAGTCCTGGGATGTGACAAATGGTATCAGAGCCAGGTTTCGATCCTGGGACCTGTGGGTTATGGGCCCACTACGCTTCCGCTGCGCAACTCTGATACCAAATGTAACAGTCCGGCCCAGTCCATTGAGATATATTTGTCACATCCCAGGACCCTCTCCGCCGTAACACGAGGCCTTTTGGTGGCTCAGCGGCTTCGGAGGGGATGGGTACTCCGAGGTCAAGCATGTTGATGCTAGAGCAATCCCAGGATGGGTGACCTACTGGGAAGCTGCTCCTGAGCTGCCGGAAACAAAACCGTGAGGGCCGGTGGGCCCAAAGCGGACAATATCGTGTTACGGCGGAGAGGGTCCTGGGATGTGACAAATGGTATCAGAGCCACTCTGCCGTGTGGTGCGAGTGTGCCGACGAGGGCGTCGGGCTCCCAAGGGGGGTGGATTGTAATATCCCACATCAGCCAAACGGAGAGGGGTTATATGCTGTATATGTACATGCCCACCTCCAATTTAACACGAGGCCTTTTGGTGGCTCAGCGGCTTCGGAGGGGATGGGTACTCCGAGGTCAAGCATGTTGATGCTAGAGCAATCCCAGGATGGGTGACCTACTGGGAAGCTGCTCCTGAGCTGCCGGAAACAAAACCGTGAGGGCCGGTGGGCCCAAAGCGGACAATATCGTGTTACGGCGGAGAGGGTCCTGGGATGTGACAAATGGTATCAGAGCCACTCTGCCGTGTGGTGCGAGTGTGCCGACGAGGGCGTCGGGCTCCCAAGGGGGGTGGATTGTAATATCCCACATCGGCCAAACGGAGAGGGGTTATATGCTGTATATGTACATGCCCACCTCCAATCTAACACGATGCTTTTTGGTGGCTCAGCGGCTTCGAAGGGGATGGGTACTCCGAGGTTAAGCATGTTGATGCTAGAGCAATCCCAGGATGGGTGACCTACTGGGAAGCTGCTCCTGAGCTGCCGGAAACAAAACCGTGAGGGCCGGTGGGCCCAAAGCAGACAATATCGTGTTACGGCGGAATGGGTCCTGGGATGTGACACAATTTGTATCATAGAACATTATTTACTCTTTCTTTTATATATTTTATTAATTATTAATATTTTTGTGATATTTAAAAAAAATCATTTAATCAATTATTACTTCATATATTCGCTGGGACCTAAATTGAGTCTAAAAGAATTATTATCTTATGCATTTAGCGAGGTTCCTAGTAATATACACTGGTCCCGAGTCGAGACCGGAGATTTTTTTTATTTAATCTAGGTTATCAATTTATCGAATATTTATTTATCGAGGTTTTACTCTACATGCGCTGATGTTATCTTAATCTCATATCTTGATTTTCAGTCTTCATGTAATGTAATTTATTAACATATTAATAATTAAATTAGAAAATTTTCTATTGTGGCATGATTTCTAATACGTAAAACAGACATAAAATGCAAATAAAGAATACATGAAATCTGTTTGCTTACAATTTTCATTTGGTCGGTATTCTATTACATGAAATCTGTAATCCCGGACATGGCAGCATGTTCGTGGCACCGGACTGGCAATGCCTAACATCGGGTATTTGTTATTTTATGATCGAGTCTACACCCTCAGCTAGCTGTTGATGGCACGGACCAAACGGTGGACTCTATAACCTCTTTTAAATTCATGCTCTTCATGATGATTTTGGTAGTTTAGTATTTCCTACAAATGTGGATGAAGTATTGAAGTTAATCTCACATAGGAAATTATATATGCTGGTTATTTGCTATTGTGTTTAAAACCTTATATCCTGATGACTTAGCTACAACCTTTTCGTGTTCCAGTCGTACCACTTGGATTAGTTAGACGGGGTTGTTCTTGTGATTTTTATCGTTCTTTCTTGTTGGGAAAAAAAAAATATTACAGGTTCTATCCAACCTGACTATTCCTCCCTTTATTGGATAGTATGTTGAGCCAAAGTTCAGTTTCTACAGATGGATGTTGTTTGATTGTAGTGAATAGCTGGGTGTGTTGATCGCATCTTAAACCGAGAATATAGTCACCTTTTGATATAAATAGGACCAAGAAAGAAAGAAGGAAAACACCCCATGTTTGCATAACTAGAATTATACCCGCGCGGTGTATACATTTACGGTGTGTTTAGATGCTGGTGAATTCCCATGACTTTAATCAAAAATAAGGAATTCCCAATTTCTTAGGACGATTTCCCTCGTTTGGATACTTATCTCGTGTAATTAGCAATTTTGACAGGAAAATAATCGTGGAATTTGAGAGCTTAAATTCCCGACTTGAATTCCTCACAAAATAAGCGTCATTTGTCAATTCCCATAACTAAGGTTTGTCTGAATACAAATTCTTGTCATTTTAAAACTCTACATCATGAAATCTAAATAATGGAATTCTCAATTAATAGGATTTAAATTTATGAAATTGTAATTCCCATGATTTTGAAATTTCTATGACATTAAAATTACTTTATCCAAAAACAATGTTATAAAGTTGGTTAATGGGTTAATTGATTGATGGAAATGTCTCTAATATGTACTTCATAGAATGTTATACATGCAAATTATACCCAGCTGTTATACTGATTATATATCTAGGGTTAATGACAATATTGTGGTTTCTTAAAAATAACAAGGGCAAAATGGTCAGTATAACCAAGCTTTAGTATATATATAGGGTGATGCTATTAACACACCCTATTTTGCTATTCACACACCCCCTTCATGATGTGGACCAATTATAAAACAACTTTAAGAGGCAATTTCGTAAACATAATCAAATTTGTAGTGTTATGAAAATACATGAGGTGTGTGAATAGCAAAATAGGGTGTGTTAATAGTATTACCCTATATATAAATATAAATTACCCCTGGTGATCTGCCTTGGGCCACCATCCAGTCGACCAAGCCCAAACTGGCCCAAATAAGAACCGACAAGCTACCTAGATGAGATTATGCAGGTCGACAAACTTCATTGTCAAATCTCCCGCATGCATATATGATGAGAATGGAATGTTTGCTGGCTTGTTGGCATTAGCATTAGGTCTCCCGTCTACTCTGAATTGAATCATGTTTCAAGGTAGTGCAAATCTTAGTAGACTCGACATATCTCTATCATATTTACTACTGCTTCGAATTCTTACTCGACAGCGAGTGCCCTCTCTCGTACTGCATGTCTTGGTTCTTATCCTTTCAACGTAGGGCATATATTCCTTTTCTAAATGACTGTTTTCCTAGCTAGCTAGCTAGTTCTTCCATCTGTTCGCCTGGTGTTTCAAACATCCTCCAACTGTGACTTTGCTTGTTACATTGTACTACTTGACGGGGGAGGTGGCAGAGTTAGGTCGTTCTTGGGTGTTTCACCAGTCTTTCAATGAGTACTTGCTCCGTTTGAAACTTTGAATGAATTGGTAGCTAAAATCCAAGTTTTAGGGTTGTTTCTGTATAGATATCTCAGCTCTGTTGAGTGTGCTTGGTAATCTTGGTTACCTGCTGTGACCTAATTAAATACCTTTAAATTACCCAAATGATCAAAGTACAACAAACTTAATTATGATCAAAATCATTGATCAGCACTAGTTTAATAATTTAACTTCTTATGCTCAAACATTACCTACTCATATACATACTTTTTGGTACAGAGTACTTTGCCAACGAAGTCTTGATCTCTATTTTATCTCCAACCCAAACTAAATTAAGCAACCAAAACTTCATTATTGCTGATATTACAACAGATTACATGAAAGTGTAGGAGTTGATGATAAGATTGTATTATAAGCCACTCGAGTACTAGCTACATTCTTTTCGAATTGAGCAGACAGCAAGTACTATATGAGACCAGGCCTCTGGTGTCCAGTTTTTTATACAAGAACACAAGGAATCTGAGACAACAGCTCACGCTGTTCATGCAACTATAGATACTATTTCAAACAAGAGAAAAGCAAAGACAGAACAAGCCCACCAGGCCAACACCAAGTTATAAACAACCAATTAAGATGCCTGGTGAGTCATGTCCCTCGGGAAAAAGGGGTACAAATATATAGCACTAGAAGCAACTAGCCAAAGCGATTTGTTTTCGAACCAAATATATTTAGGTGGTCCATCACAGGCCAAATCATGTCTTTGGCGCCCTGTGGAGTGCAGATCAAAAGGAAAATAAGCCTATCAGCGTATGCATGCCATGGCGGTATACATATTTTGAATTAACACAAAGCTAGAAATGGAGGAATAAGTTAATTTGCTCAATTTCCCTTATATGTATATGATCAATTGACGTTGAACCGCATATATCTGTGTTTTCACAGTATAGTGTAAAGCAAGATTTTTAAGCAAGTTTTGAAACATAACAGTACTTAAGCAATGCCTCACACAGTAATCATTAAGATAAGATCAATGAGAAAATATCGCTTAAGATTATCGCTTAAGAAAAACACCAATCAGACAACAAATAAGAAGTTGGCCGGGAGCTTGCCAGGGATAGTGAATCATTAGGAGAAGTATGAAACAAAAAGAGCGCCTTCAATTCTAGCTCCACATTCTCATCCAACTTCTAACTGATTTGGTACATGAAGTATGAGCAAACCCCAAAACTACTTAATTATTATTCGCCGAATGGTAATTACAAGTAAACCCGAGAACCGTTCATATATATTATAACTAATTGATGATACCCCATACAAAGCTTGCTATTCAAAGCAAAGCTAAAAAAAGAAGGGTAAAAATCATGGATTGCTTGCAAAGCAAAATGTCAAGTAGATAGATACACCATGGCCACCAACCCACCAATTCCTCTTTGAACCAAAAATGTCACCTTGAACGGTAAAAGAAGATGCTAAGCTCCTGGCCAATACTCTCATCTGGGTCAATCAAATGAAACGATTCCGAATTCGCCGAACCACAAACTCTCTCGAAATTGGCTCGCAGGTACATAATCTCATCATCATCATTAAGCTCCTTATTCCCAGTTATAATCCCAGCACCCACCTCAACCGAACCCATCATCCTCAAAGCTTCCAAATCATGCTTACTAGGCCTGCGCTTAACCGCATACCCAACTTTCCTACTGTTGCAGTACATAGTCCACACCGGAGTCGACAACAGAGAGCTGGAGTTTGGTGAGTACCCCGGAGTAGAAGACTCGAGGGCTATTCTGAGAAACCCTCCTTGCATTTCCTTAGCCAGGACTGTTGTGGGTAGAGCTAACTCGAGGAGCAGAATTGGGTTGGACTTGGAGTTCGTTTGGATGCAGAAATGAACTTTTCCTTTCCGGTACCCAAATATGGTGCCGGTAATGATGTTGTTGGGGTAAGAAAAGGTTGGACGCCGATAGTGTAAGCCGAATTCTTTGGTCTGTTGATGATGATGGTGACGATCTTCTTCTACGAAGGTGCAGTTGCAAGTTGGGATGAGGAGTTCGATGAGAGAGCGGAGAAGGCGCCATGACCGTACTTGTTTGTGGCACTCGACGGTGGTGACGGCGCTGGTCATGTGGGTGGCACCAACTCTCGGGTACGCCATGGCCGCCGGCTTAAAGGGAGGGAAAGGAGGTGTGAACCAGGCTTAGATCGAATTGGGTGGTTGAAGATGGTATTGGACTCTAGGGTTTATATATATTGAAGGAGTTGTCTTTGTCCATGCTATTTCTTTCATTATGATATATATGTGTGCATGCGTGTACTCCTTAATTGTTTAATTAACATAATCAATTCATTTGGCTTTAAGAAAATACAAGGTTTTCATTTACCGACCAAAAACAGTGTTTCAATTCTGACCAAAATATCAAACAAATTAGTCACCACTAAAATTGTTACTATATTCTGAAGATGATGATGCATGGGAAAATAAGATTCGCACGTAATAATAATCAATGTAATTAGTTTTAAGAGAAAACTTAGACTTTCATTTTTATTAATTCAGACAGTCCTCTATCTGCTTGAGCAGTTGAGCTGGTAGCTCCTTATTGTAATCATTTCGGGGAGGAAATGTTCAAACTTGCGCTCACGTTCAATATTGTCAAAAGAGGTACGTTCCTTGCTGTTATTATATGATCATACCAATATTTTTGTTGGTCATTTGGAATTATTTCACGTAATTTATACTATTATTCAAAGAAAAAAAATGTATAATCTACATCTGCATATGCCATGAAGTAGAAGTACGTACGTCGATCCCATGCATGATTGTATATATCTACATGTATGTATACAGTATACATAATTTATATGGCCAAGTTGTGCATGCATAATTTATACGTACCGTAACGATTTCATATAAACCAATATGATCTACTGGTATGAAATCGATTTATATGATTGTATATGAATTAATATACGTTGTTGGTTTTCAATTAATTTACATATTTATCACCATACCAGTAGGAAAATAAGGGATAAAAAGATCGATATCTGATCACAATCATACAAAACATAAACTGATGATTGATGTAACCAGTACTGTTATTTGCTTTGTTCACCAGTAAATCGATTTCATCACGAAACCTAGCTATATGGTAAGTTCGTCGATCAATTATATTCAAAGTATGACTATAATTAGGACAAAATTTTCCAGACTTTTTTGAGATCTTGATGCATGCATGCCGCCAAAGTAAAAAGCCAGCGTGAAATTTGTAGGGCAATTGAGTTTGATGTTTCAAGTATTTTGTTTTTTTATTTTGTGTGGAAGATGAAGAAAGTGGCGGGAGCTAGCAATCCTTGTGTGGAAAATTATCTGGCCATATTGGACTGCACGTACTTTTCTGTTTTCTGCTTCAAAGAAACTCATATATGATTATTTCATGCTAATGAAAATTCCGTACGAAAATACAATAAGAAATCCTCCATATTCAACTAATTAATCATTAGGACATTGAGTATTTTGTGCTCTATAAAATCCCAACAATTACAACTGTTCTTCAACTACTAATTCATACAAGAATCTTGGTGACCTTTTCTCCAATACAATTTTGGGGGTACTTTTATTTAAAAAATTACCCAGAAAACTAGCACTAGATTTCATTCCCTGGCTGGCTTGTGTTATACCACATGAGAGAAACTTTTAAGCAAAAAGGGCTGAAGCAAATAAATGGAGTTGTTCTGCTTTCTAGCCTGGTTTCTCCACTCATGTCCTTTGCCTTTCTCTTTCCATGTGTGTGTTTCCATAAAATGACACAAACTCAAATTTCTTTTGAAAAAATTAAGTCAAAAAAGATATCATTGTTCTAGGATATTCCATATATGTGTCTTGCCTTATGCCATCAGGATATGTAGTTAGAATATGACTATGTATTCCTTATCATTACCATATTGATACTTTGTAATTTCCTATATAAATGGCTCTTATCAATGAATGAGATGATGATTCTCTTGCTATCTTTGTTTCTACACTTTACCCTTCATCACGTTATCATTCACTTTGCTCTAACCCGAGCTGATAACCGAGAAAAAAAAACTAGCATCTGAAAAAAAAAACCATCAATTTTGATCTGGGCACCGAGAATTCTGCTATGGGCACCCATTAGCTTCCTTGACGCTCCGGCGACCTCCACCTCGGCAATACCATCTCGGCTGCATCCCCAGCACCGGCAAGCAGCGCCCTTTCCCCAGCGTCGCCTCAGCCTTGCACATTGCCTTGGAGAAGATCGGTGTTCTCCCCTCTGACCCGGCAACATCACCGACTGCCCTAGCTTCCACCTTGATTGCCCAACCCTGAGCGCCGATGACGTCTCTGCCGGGCACTGGCAAACCCCAGCGACGACACTGCTCATCCCTGTCGCATCCGTCTGCACGGACCATGTTTTCCTGATACGGAAACAATTGAATATATGAGGGGCAAACTGGTAAATTTGCCTCTCTATGTAAAACATTTTTACCCTACGGGTAAAATAGGTTATTTACCATAGTGATTCTTTAATTAGTTTTACTATTTACATATAAACATGTGGTGAATATGACTAACCATACGTTTCATTTTTCATGACATTACCGCACGACGAATCAAAATGGAATTACGTGAGCATCTTCGTCGTACGCACATGGAATTAAGCATGGAAATTGCAAAGCAGCTTTTATAAACGCAGTTTATTTGACAAACTAGTAAGCTTTAATATTACAATTATTTACTTTTGAATAACTCGGGGGTGGGGGGGGGGATAAAATCTTTTCTCCCTTCTCCATCTCCATTCTATGCTTGAGATTTTGTGCGTGCATGTACCAAAAATCCCGAAATTTTATTCGCGGGTCAAGAGTGTGTTTGATCACTCTTGTTTCCTTGTTCGGGTTGTGTATGATCAACCCCGACCTTTCTCCGGATTGTGTTTGATCAATCTGAGACATTTTTCCGAATTGTGTTTGATCAATTCACGGCTTTTCCGGATTGTGTGTGATCAATCCGAAGGACAAACCATTAAAAAACATCATTTGTGACCTCTATCGAGTCTCATAACAACTCGGTTTTATATGCAAGAGCAACGTAACATTCTGCTCATTTGAGTTTTGACGTACTCAATGCCTAACGTGAATCTTCGCTATGCATTTGTGGAACCTTTCATTGGAAAGGATTAAACCATATATTTTGACCTCAAGGCTAACAAGCCTAGATGCCGAGATTTCACATCTCATGCGCTCAAAGTCTTTGAGGCGACACATTGACAACAACCTTCAACGACAATCTGTGTAAAAAGTAATGACCACAAAGTACTGTGGAATGCACTCATGGAGCGTTTCTTGAAAAGTCCATCTAACTCAACTTGTTGAGTCATTAAGTCAAGTGGATTGCTCACCTTAATTGACTACATATCATCGATGATATTCCGTGGCATCCTAATCCATCATCAAGTTTTCTAAGCCCTCCAAGTTGGTTTGGAATTACCAACGAGACTTGATTTTAATCATACAATTGCAAACGGGAATTGTATATACGCTAATGTGATAAACGTATTTGGATTGTCTCCTAATGTGGGGACAACAATATGGGTCACGGCAACGGCAAAAAACGTCGTGCCGATGTCTAGAAAAGAGGGGGAGGTGTCGCCGACCTTATTGGCGACACTCCCGGTCTAGACACCAATATGTCAAAACTACTCATGCTAGCTCTGAACAATGCAACCGTGTGGATCTCCAGATCACTAGTTGAGGAGTTGTTGAGCTCATCTTCAAATCATGAATGCATACAAAAAGGTACGGAAAATCAATATGAGGACAAGAACGTCATCCTCATGATCGCGGATTTCAAAGATTCGGATCCAGCTCTAGCTACCCCTGACTTTAACGTCATCGGCTAGATCGACTTTGATTTTCTTTCTAAGCTATATGTAATAAGATGTCGTATCGATGTCCTTTGTTTATTTGAGACCTCAATATATACTCACATTAGCAATAATGAATGTCTTGAGAATTTTTTCGAAGTGAAACTATTCTCCTCTTACGGTTCGTATTGATTTACAAACAAGATGTACATTCTTACATCGTCCTTAGAAACATGGCATATTGTGCCGATTTTGTACTAATTTCGGTTAAGTCTTCTGGCCCCTATAGCGGATTTTCCATCATCAACTGTTCAACTAGGCTCATCCAAGCTTAGTGTGATGTCTTAGAATTGTCCGAAATTAATGAGATAGTGGTTTCAAGTGTGCCTTGCACTACCGACCCTCCACTAACATGCCTGGTCATATTGACTTGGAGTTACTGAAGCTTTTGATTTTGGATCCCCCTATGCTATTAAACCAATTTCCGTCTTGCAAAAGACGTTGAAGACTTATCAAAACCGGACAATCATCATCATGATCGAATCCTTTAGGTCATCTGAGTTAGTTTATGTTCATGTCATGGAGCTTTTACTAACTAGTCATAGAGTTTACGACCTTGGAATGACCAAAAGGATTTGGTTTTGATCATACACACGTCACTTTTAGCTAAGGCAAAAGCCTACACGCCATCTGCAAGCTTCACAGCTTCGCACATGCCAAATATGCGAAAAACAGCAATCTGTCCCTTCTAGACAGTCAACTTCGTTTGAGCTTTGTGAACAGCTCCGAACGAACCAGATAATGAGCTTTATATCATTGGAAAGCTCTACGAGCCTAGTTTTTATAACTTTTTTTGGTTCATCCATATCTATTTTAACGAAGAAGTTATGTCTGTTTTAGCGTGTAAAGATCATTCTGCGTGGAAATTTTTATGCACTCTCGGGATTGCAGCCTTTTGTAGCTTCTTTCAATCCTTCTAAATGGTTCAAGTGGAACTATTTACTCTCCTATCTACTCCATTTTATAGATCTGTCTCATAGAGACATTGAGTATTTCGCAGATAGTGGAACTATCCACAACATTCTAAGGAACCGACAACTATCTTTAGATTTTGTGCCTTTGTAAATCTTCTGTGACTACAATGATTGAATCATACTGGTCATTCAAGGACGTGGTTTAGTTTAAATCTTGATGCCTCATGGCACCATGATCAACATCAAAGATGCCCTCTATGCATTGAGAGACAACCGAACCATGTTGAGCTTTAAAGATATTTCTGCTAATGGTTTTCATTTGAAAATACATTGTGAGAATGAACAAGAGTTTATTTGTGTATACATTCTCATGAATGCGGACTGAAATGCATCTTAGAGAAGTTTATGAGTCAATCTAGTGGACTGTAAGTCACTATGATTCGAATATCGAATCACATGTTGTCGCCAAACATGATATTTGGGACACCGGCTCATATAGGCTTTGGTTTGACCAAATCGGTCATCCTGGAAGAGACATTGTTAGTACACAGCCAAAATGCTTGGCCAAGCCGAGCATATGGCACAATTACCCGGTCGCCGGAGAACATTCCGGGAAATGCAGCACCGGCGAGCCCTTCAAGGGTATCCAAAGCGTGAAGGTTCGGCAGCAATCCACCTGCCAGACCCACTCTCCGGCGGTAAAACACCCCCCAAAGGGGAGGTACCGCAGAGGACCACAGACAGTCCCTCATCGAGGACTGAGGCCGCAGCGCCTAACATTGACCTATAAAACAGGCACAAACTCCCCGGAGAAGTAAGTCCACCAAAACTCCTTCCAAACTCCCGTACTCTGCGAATAGCAATTAAACGCTAACTTAAGCATCAGAGAGTCGAAGACTGGGCCACCCAGTCCCGACTCCTGACGCATTGCTATTTGTGTAGGTGAAAGACTCGGACTCAAGAATTCGACCTCCCGACTCGTGACCCCGAGACAGGTAGAAACAAGTGGCGCTAGAAGGAGGGGCCCTCTTGTGGAACTAGCATTTAGCTCGAAACAATGGTGGAAACCGTAGATGACCCCAATGACCCTGGCACTCAGATAGAGAAAGAACTTTTCCAATATGGACATGCATCCCTTCCCCAAACCAGCAATGCAACCTCCATTAGCCATCCCGACCCCGCCACCGCCCTCGAAATTCTAAAGTGAGACTTCCATTCGTTTCACGAGCAAGCGGCCAGAGAGAGGGCGAAGGCTGAAGCTCACGGGTACGCATTGCCGAGTTGGAAAAGGAACAATTCTTGCTCTGCGCCATGTTAGACAATCGTAACGTGTACAACGACAGCTTGGACCATGCGGCACAGGTCGCTGGTACCCCAGATCCCGCCACCACGTCTTTTCCTAACCAAGGCCAGAGCAGTTCCGTGATCCCAGGAGGCCCTAACCAGATCATCTACGTCACCCACCCATTTACAAACCCATCTTTTCCACTCCCAGCCCCTCAACCATCTGCAATCCCCAATGAACCCCCTCTCTTGCTAAATCAACTAGACCCATCTGCTCCGCCTGTCCCCACTCCTACCTCTGCCAACGCCCCCAACCCACCTCTCGACATGCAAACCCGCCTGCTACTCCAGCTTAGCCAATCTATCACTCAGTTGGCTCCGAGGATTGAAGGGGTCGAGAGTCGCGGGAGCCCGCGACCTCTATTCTCTGGCTATGGACATCGCCCAAGTCCCTTCACGTCACATGTACAAGTGGAGAAGCAACCCCCCGAGGCCAGGCCCTTCAAAGTGGACAAGTATAAGGGCACGGGGGACCCTCATCTCCATCTCGAGACATTTCTCTCGCTATGTAGCTCCACTCGCTACACAGACGCCATGGCCTGCCATGCCTTCCAAGAGACCCTCTCTGATGAAGCACTCAGCTGGTTCCTCAACCTACCACCCAACTCCATTGACAACTTTGACCAACTCTCGAAATGCTTCCTCAACCGCTTTGTACTTCATGCCAGTATTTACTGCAGTGTGGACGCCCTGTTCCACATCAAGCAGAAGGACGTAGAAGGCCTCCATGAGTTGCTATCCCGGTGGCAATCCGCCACCGCGCGATGCCACAACCTGGAACCTCGGGTTGTCGAGCAAGCTTTCCGCCAGGCCCTGCTCCCCGGCAATTTCTTAATGGAGGTCAACAGGAACCCTCCAGCTTCCTATGATTCCTTGATGGACCTGGCTGTCCGGTGGGCACACGCTGAATTTGCCACCTTTGGGCATTCTGCTCCAGCCACATTAGCACTCCCTGCTCCTCCCCCAAAGCAGCAACTTCAGCAAAAGTATGAACAATTTGACAGAGGATAGGATAAGGGTAAACAACATGGCTCCTCCCGGGACCAGGGACACGATTCCAACCGTCGTTACGGGGGACAGAGGAACCGCGACCACCCTTATCGGTCAAGGGACCAGAACCCTCCACAACAACAGCGCCGTTCCTCCCTGCCACCTCGTTACGAGGTCCACACTACTTTGACCACCACATACGTGGACATATGGGCCAAGCACAAAGACCTCATTTCCCCATCTCCTAAGAGTAAGTATCCAAAAAAGCGGCGGCGGGCAACGGGCAATAAATACTGTGCTTATCATGATCATAATGACCATACAACAGAACAGTGCCATGGCCTCCGCAATGCCATAGAACATCTGGTCCGGAATGGACAACTCCACCAATATTGCACTCCTGCAACAGGAGCTAATGCCATCGAGGTGCATGGCTAGATCCTAACCCTGCACGGCGGAGCCCCGTGGCTCCCCCCTCGCCAGCCTTCTACAAAAAGGCAACGCACGACCCCCTTGGAAGTCTTTGACATCCAGCGAGGTGTCACGATCACCCTGTCAGCGTGGGATCAAGTGACATTTCACAAAGGGGAGGATACAATAAATTGCCATCACAGTGAACCATTCATAATAAACGTGCAGGTGAATCATTACAGGTGCCATAGAGCCCTGGTAGACACGGGGGCCGCCGTGAGTGTCATGTTTGCCGACTATTACAGAGGGCTCCGGCGGGACCGAGCCAAATTGTACAACAACCATGATCCCCTTGTCAGCTTCTCTGGCGAGATAGTGCAGCCTTTAGGCTCAGACCGCCTAACCGTGTCGGTGGGAACCGCTCCTCGCCGCTCTTCCATAACAGCCCGCTTCCTAATAGTCGATTGTCCCTCGTCCTATAACCTCATGTTAGGCCGAGACATTCTTTGGGGGCTGCAGTGTTTTATCGCCGGCCACATGCTACTCATAAAGGTACCCACCCCAGGAGGCATTTTAACAATTCAGGGTGATCGGGCAGCCATTGAGCGTTGCCATCTTAATGCCATCCAGCAGGGGCGGGGCACCTATGAGATGTTGCCCCTCAGCTATTCAGAGCCCATCGATGACCTGCGAGATGACCCTGAGGGGAGCGAGAAGAGGGCCCCGCGTCCTAATCTAACGGAAGACACGGAATGGGTATCCCTGTCACCTACCGCCCCGGAAAGGAAAGTCCGCATTGGCACGAACCTCAGCTCAGAACTCCGCCAAAAGCTCATTACCTTCCTCCAAGAAAAACAAACAGTCTTCGCTTGGTCCTATGCCGACATGTCAGGCATCTCCTCTAATATCATCACCCACAAGCTTAACATCCTTCAAGACCACCCCCCTGTCAAACAAAAAAGACGTGCCTTCTACCCAGACAAGTATCGAGCTATCCAAGCCGAGGTCGAACGGCTCAAAGAAATCAAGTTCATACGTGAGTTTTCTTACCCAACATGGCTCTTCAATGTAGTCATGGTCCCCAAGCCTCACGGCATGTGGCGAATGTGTGTGGACTACACAAACATTAACAAGGCATGCCCCATGGACAACTTCCCATTGCCACGGATTGACCAGTTGGTTGATTCCACAGCTGGCTACAAGATGCTCAGCTTCCTCGATGCTTACTCGGGCTATAATCAGATCAAAATGCACCCCGCGGATCAGACTCACACTACCTTTGTCACGGACAAGGGACTATATTGTTACGAGGTTATGCCTTTCGGCCTCAAGAATGCAGGGGCAACCTATCAAAGGCTAGTAAACGCCATGTTTGAAGATGAAATTGGAGAAGCCATGGAAGATATGTCGACGACATGTTGGTCAAAAGCAAGACAAAGGGCGACCACATTGCCAACCTTAGCAAAATATTCACTAAGCTATTGGCTCACGGGATGCGCCTCAACCCACAGAAGTGTATCCTAGCCGTTGGGGGCGGCAAGTTCCTAGGCTTCATGGTCAGTGAAAGAGGCATTGAGGCCAACCCAAAAAAAGTACAGGCCATGCTTAAAATGACTGTCCTGACCTCCCGGAACGAGGTCCAGTGCCTCACGGGACGCTTGGTAGCTCTGGCACGTTTCATCTCCCGCCTCACGGACAAGTGCAATCCCTTCTTCCAACTGCTCAAAGCACAGTATAAAAAGGATATCACATGGGGCCCGGAACATGACGACGCCTTCAACAGTATCAAGGCCTACCTTGCAGAGGTCCCTCTACTCTCCAAGCCAGTCCCGGGATAAGTGCTTTACCTGTATTTGGTTGTTTCCGCCACTGCCATCAGTGTTGCCCTTACACGCCATGAGCATGATAACGAGCTCCCAGTCTATTACTGTGGCAGAGGATTTACAGATCCCGAGACTCGTTACCCAGACAAAGAGAAACTCGCTCTTGCCCTCATCACTGCTGCCAGGAAACTCAGACAGTATTTCCAAGCCCACACAATCCATGTGTTAACCAACCATCCCTTACGGCAAATACTGCAGAAACCTGAAACCTCAGGCCGCATGGTAAAATGGGCAATTGAGCTGGGAGAATTTGACTTGTATTTCAAGCCGAGAGTGGCTATTAAAGGGCAGGCAGCTGCATATTTTATTTCTGAGTTTATCCCCTTGGCCAATGACGGTCCACACCCAGACGCCCCCACTCGGGACGCCATCTGGGAACTCCATGTTGACGGATCTTCTAACCACAGACTCAGCGGAGCAGGAATCATAATCACAGACCGAGAGGGCAACTCGTATGAGTATGCTCTCCGGTTTGAATTCAAAACCTCCAACAACATAGCTGAATACGAAGCCCTCATAGCAGGCATTCAGCTTTGTCGAGAACTCGGAGCCCGGCACCTCCACATCTTCAGTGATTCTCAGCTTGTAGTCAGTGAGGTGGCAGGGGACTTCAAGGCCAACTAACACAACATGGGATCCTACAAAAGTCTCGCAGGCACCCTCCTGCAGCACTTCAATTCATACAAACTCACCCAAATCCCGCGAGCAAAAAATTCCAAGGACGATGCTCTCGCGAGACTCGCCACAACTCCCCCCGAGTCCACGCCACCTGATGTGCACATCGAGACGCTGGACAAGCCTAGCATCTCAAAGGCTTATTCAGAAATCTTTGCCCTCGAGCCCATTGACCAGCCCTCATGGATGGACCCATTTGTCGCTTTCCTTTATAATGACACCCGACCCCAAGACAAGAGTGAAGCACAGCGGCTACGCCGCAAAGCCTCACTTTACTTGCTCAAGGGTGGAAAACTGTATCGCCGAGGCCAGTCATGTCCCCTACTGAGATGCCTCCTCACGCCAGGAGGACATAAGGTGCTAAAGTCGCTTCATAGTGGCATTTGTGGGAACCATGCAGAGGACCAGAACCTCATGTTCAAAGCGCTTCGCGCGGGGTATTATTGGCGAACCTTAAAGCAAGATGCCAAGGCAATTGTCCAAGCATGCCTTCAATGCCATAAATTTGCAGATTTTGCACATCATCCCCCAGTGCCCCTCTCTGCTATCATCTCACCAGTCCCTTTCAGCCAGTGGGGACTCGATTTCGTAGGGCAACTCCCCACAGCCCCGGGATAATTCAAGTATGCCATTGTCATTGTGGATTACAACACAAAATGGATAGAACAACGGAACCCAGTTTGACAATGACACATTGACACATTCCGGGAATTCCTATCAGATCAGGGAACATCAATCTTTTATGCCTCCCCAGCACATCCCCAGACCAATGGCCAAGTGGAAGCCATAAACAAGCTCATCAATCAAAACTTGAAGAAACGCCTGGAAGAGGCCAAAGGGTTGTGGGCAGCTAAGCTCCCAAACGTCCTCTAGACACTCCGCACATCCCCCACAACAGCCACAGGGGAATCCCCATACCTCTTGGCTTATGGCACCGAAGCGATGATACCAGTGGAAGTGGAGGTCCCGAGTGAACGTGTCACAGCCTATGACCCCCAGACAAATACAATCGGGTTACGACTTAACATGGACCTCCTGGAGGAACGCTGGGACAAGGCGCACCTTAGGACCATAAACAACAAGCAAAAAATTGCCAAGTATTATAACAAAAAAGTCATCCCCCGCCCCTTGAAAGTAGGCGATTGGGTCATGAAAGAGGTCATCCCCCACCCCACTGGCCTCAAGGCAAAGTGGGAAGGCCCACTTGAGATAGTTAACGCTCTAGGACCTGCCACATTCTATCTCAGAGATTGTGATGGTCGCGTGCTACCTCGCCCTTGGAACGCTCGCCACCTCCATCTCTACCCCAGTTGATCAATTTTAAACCCGGCATCATAGCTGATACTTGTGTACTCTCGCCCAGTAGCGGCTCCAACAATATGTACACCTTGCCTACTAGCGGCCAAATCTAAATGAGATGAATCGCTTTATCATCCCAACATGCTGAACTAAGTCCCAACAATACGGGACCACAAACAAAAGCATTCATCAAAGGCAAAACAAACACACAATATGGCTAAACATAACGCCAAGCATCAACCTAGACTCCAGGCAATTCATATATTTCAAACATATTCAACATCGCTAACCACGCCACTTACAAATTTTCAAGGCATAAATTTTCTCTTTCCCTACGCCTACCAAAAAATCATAATTACATCCGTCATTTCCCCCCAGAAGATGAGCCGTCAGACTTGTTCATACTCCCCCCACTCTTCGACCCGCTACCACAGCCACGAGACTGGCTGAAATTCACTGAAACCCTCTTCCCAAACGGGTGCTTCGCGCGGTCCCGTGACACAAGTGGAGGCCTCATAGCAACATTGGGGCGCACAAGCGAACTCACTTGTGCCACCTCCGGACCAGGAGACTTCTTCACTGGGGACTTTTGCGATTTGGGGCGAGCAGGCGCCAGAGGCCCCATAGCTAGAGAATCAAACGACACAACAACATAAGACGCAACTTGGGACACCACCACTTGGGTGGATAAGGACCCCTCGGGACCAGCAGCCCTCAAGGGTGCCGCAGCCAAAGGGGCCGGAGGCCGCGAAGCACCCATAGCTGGAACCTCCTGCCGCCCAACAGAGGACGTCGAACGCCAAGCCTCATGCTGCTTCGCCAAAGACCGCGAGATCTCGGCTTGCTCTCTTTGTTCACGCCTTCTTTGCAGCATCTCTATCGGCATACCACTTACGCATGACCGCCTCATTAATCCAGCCCGCCTGGCAACCAGTCCGGCTCAGCTCATCCTGACCTTTATTGTAGGCACCCCTTAGCTGCTGCTTGTATGCCTCACTCTCGCGAAACAACCTCTCCCCTACCCCGGCAGCTTGCCCACACTTAGCCTTCCAGGACATCTCCAGCTCCGCCAGCGACTGAGTCAGCCTCGCCACCTCAGTCCCCAAGGATGCTGCCTTGGCTATCGCCAACTGCCCAACCTCCACCTGCTCATCCTTCTTCTGCATCGCCTCCTTTAGCTCCGCCACAACTTTCTCCGCGGCGGCAGCCTGGAATCGACAGACAGCAGCATCCTGCTCCAACTGCTCTAGACGCTCCGCGAGGGCGCGGTTGTTCTCCTCCGCCTCCCTCAGTCACTGGCACTTCGCCTCGGCATCCTCCCGCAAGTGGTTGACCACCCTCTCACTCGCAACATACATTAGCAATGTCGCCTGCAAGTACAAGGCAACACGTATAAGCCCAAGCCCAAAAAAAGAAAAAGAAAAAAAAAGGTTGCAAATACTTACTCGCGTCAGTTTCTCCTTGGCGAGTGCAACGCCAGCCAACGGATCCACCTCTTCTAAAGCATGCATGTTGTGGGAGCGATGACGCATGTCGTATGCCATCTGGGCTAAGTACGGCTGCGCCTCCCCCGTCCCTTCTAAAGCTTGGGTGATCCCAGCTAAGCTACTTGAACTCGCGGAACACCATTCCCTCCGCGACTTCTTAGATTGGCCCCCGTAAGTTGGCCCGACACTCTCCCTCCTCTTCCACGACCTCGCCGCACCAATCTCTTCAACAGGATCCGCCAACTCCTCCACCACGTCTCTGCCACCTGAGCGAGGCCTGCCCACATCCTCCAAAACCAAGTCCTCCACACCCTCTGGCTCCGCGACAGGATCCTCCATCGGGGAATGACTTTGTTCGTCCTCGCGATCACCACCCTCTGTCTGCGTCTCCTCCCCATCCACTTCCTGGACGCCCAAACCCATTGCTTCTGCCACCAAGGGAGGCACGTAGGTGTAATCCTCATCCGCCAGATTCAATCTCAAAAAATCTTCACACTCACCCAGCTCCACCTCATTCCCCTCGCTGGTCTCCAGGTCGAAGTCATACCGCTTGGCGTGGTCAGCGTCGGCATGCAACCCCTCTAGCACGTCCTTATCCGATACCTTGTCATATGGACCTTCCTTCTTCCGCGATCCGCCATCCCGTGGCATCGTTACTGCAACAAGCATTTAAAAAAAAAAAAAGGTCAGAAAGAGACCAGCAAGCGTACAAAGGGAACACAACAACCAACATACAGACCCGGAACCCGGGAGTAACCGAAATGACTATATATGCCAAGACAGCATATCCGATACGAGCTCCTACACTCAAACGCCCATGTCACCCGGCGTATCCGACGCTCCATCAGCTCGGTTAGGTTATATTCTTAGGGCACTACACAAAGCCAGCAGTCAACAAGGGCAGAACAGAACAAAGTAAAGAACCACAAAGATACAAGAACACGGTACCTAGTTTTTGGAAAGCCCCGGGAACCCGGAAGGGATGTCCATGCCACTCCTGCCACTGCCCCCCCCCCCCCCCACTAGAAAACACTTCCGCCGCCAATTCTCATTTGTCGACGTCGGAAAGTCTTCCACCAAGACTTTAAACTTCCCCCGGGACTTCATCGTTACGCAGCCCCGGCTGCCCTTCTTTGCACACCACCCCATATGCCAGCAGGCATTAAACTCTTCAAAATTGGGGAACTCCTGCCTCAGAAGGCGAAAAAGCACCCCCGTCCCCAATATCTGCCTTAACATATTAGGGGTGACTTGCCCCGGGGCGACATGCAAACACGCCAGTATGTACTGCACGAATGGGGGCAGCGGGAACATCAGTCTGCATCTAAGTTGGTACTCGTATACCAACGTGAAATTGCCCGGCGGGTCCCAAAACTTCACACCCCGGCCAAGCGGCCGCAGCAAGACCTCGTCAGGAATACTCCAATTCTGTCGAAGTGCTTCAAGCTTCGACGAGGTCATACTCTCGCCAGGAGGTTCCCAAAACTAATCATCCTCCTCCCGAGATCTCGCCATGCTAAAATCTTCTACCTCCTGCAAGAGAGGGTCAAACGAGGACACGTGAGACTCGGCATCCGTAACAGGGATGTCTTCCCCTAAATCAAGGGCAATTTCTGCCATAAGCTCATCTAACTCCTCCTCCCACTGGTGCAAGGTGTCCGAATCAGAATCAGGCAAACTAGAGACAGGCACAATCTGTTCGCTGGACACTTATACCGGATCTGTCACACCCTACACCCTCACAAGTTAGACACTCACTACCTTAACCCTAACCAACCCAACAACAAACCAATCAATCCTTTACTCTAGAACTCCTACCAACATCACAAAAATGCGAACAATCTCTATCAACTCCAGATAACAAAACACAAACCCAGTAACAAAACAAAAATTGACAAGTTCATACCTTGAAACGGGGGATACGTGTAATGGTAGTGAAGCTGGTTGCAAACAGCCGAGCGCTCGCACCCAATCGATCAAGGGTGAAATTGGACGTTCCCCAGCTTTGATTTCACAACCCGACCAAAAAACCTATGCAGAAAATCAAGAATAACTCCCTCCTCCAGTCTCCCCAGGTCTATTTATACACATCCCGCCCAGACCTTACCACCCTATACAGTCAGGGCACAGCCACGTGGACCACGATCGTACATGCATTTACGACACCCCCACGCCCCTACACACGCCCGTTAACTACGCACATGTGGGGCGAAGAAAACAACATAAATGCGCGAACAGTTACGCCACTAGCGCGAACAGTCACGCCACCAGCGCGGACAGTCAAGCCACCAGCGCGGACAGTTACTCCACCGGCACGAACCATTCCGCCCACTAGCGCGAGCCGTTACGCCACTAGCGTGAACAGTCATGCCACCAGCGCGGACAGTTACGCCACCACCGCGAACCTTTCCGCCCACTAGCGCGAACTGTTACGCCACTAGCGCGAACCGTTACGCCACCAGCGCGAACCGTTACGCCACCAGCGCGAACCATTACGCCACCAGCGCGAACCGTTACGCCCACCACCGCAAACTGTTACGACCTTAACACTCGGCGTGAATGACCACGTGTTCCTCATAAACTGGCCATTTATGACACACGTGCGACATGGCGAGATGGTCCGCTTCAGATTCTCAGAACCTTCCCCCGTCACCTCGCGACCCTCGCGTGGGGACTTGGGGAATCGACACCATGCCTCCAGCACCCAGGTAAAACATATTCTCGGCATCTAGGGAATAACTCCCCACCCAAGAGCTCTCTCGGACTGGGGACTTGGGGACTTGTTAGTACACAGCCAAAATGCTTGGCCAAGCTGAGCATATGGCATAATTACCCGGTCACCGAAGATCATTCCGGGAAGGGCAGCACCGGCGAGCCCTTCAAGGGTATCCAAAGAGTGAAGGTCCGGCAGCAATACACCTGCCAGACCCACTCTCCAGCGGCAAAACACCCCCCAAAGGGGAGGTACCGCAGAGGACCACAGACAATCCCTCATCGAGGACTGAGGCCGCAACGCCTAACATTGACCTATAAAACAGGCACAAACTCCCTAGAGAAGTAAGTCCACCAAAACTCATTCCAAACTCCCGTACTCTGCGAATAGCAATTAAACGCTAACTTAAGCATCGGAGAGTCGAAGACTGGGCCACCCAGTCTTGACTCTTGACTCATTGCTATTTGTGTAGGTGCAAGACTCGGACTCAAGAATTTGACCTCCCGACTCGTGACCCCAGGACAGGTAGAAACAGACATAATGGTTCAAATTTTGAGATATTCTCATGGACATCCATTCTTCCGCTCAAAACGAAGACATTCGGGATCTAGCTTCTCCATGAAGCATGATGGTGACGCCATAGTTGTAAATGGCGACACCCTGGGGACATTGACGTCACCCGAACACGGCTCCAAATTCCTGGACGCCGTCCGGTCAATTCCTCAAGCAATTGAGGTGCACCGGCCTTCCCTCGATGTCTCATTGGCCCCCTGCAATGCTCATTGCTCGTTTTGAAAACCTATTTTGTAGTTAAATTAGGAGTGAGACCCTCCTTCGCTAAATGACACAAAAATGAACATTCCATTCTTACATCAAACTATGTAGATAGATACAACCAACTTGCGGACACCTTTTTATGCTTTATGGTGTTGGTAGAAGTGTTAACACATCGGTCATGTGTTACACTATTATCTACTGCTCTTGCTGCATATACTTCTAGGGGCTTACTACCTATTCTTTAACAAAGTTTATCGGGATATAAGTTGAAGTGTCTTGTACCCCATGTTCACACATAATACGGTCTCACCGAGGCTACGACCAAGCAACTTTATTGATGCGCATCAATCTTTCTATTACGTTTTGGGGCTATGCAATATTTGCATGCAACTTTACTATTCATTTACGACCCACCATCATTGATAGCTCGTGACTGTATACGAGGATTGACACGAAATTGAAATCCTTGAGCTCAAACAGGATTGAAACGGATCTCTAATCTTTGAGCTCTGCTAGATGTTATTTCTAGGTGTCAAATCACAATGCCACTGGGCACAATGATGGGTCATTTGAGATGAATAAGTTTAGGTTGGATATGAACCTCCACCTATAATCCGCCTATGTAGAAACCTTGTCAGGCGATCTCATTCACCACTAAATTGCGGATTGTCACTTTGATGAGACTATTCCCGCTGTTAGGGGGAGATAAGAACATAAGTGTTCAAGAGGAACGACGTGAATTGTCGTGGTTTGTCCCCACTAAGTCTCATCTTGATCCCAAATGCTTAAAGTGTTAAAGTGACGAGATCACATGCTACAAATATGTCTGCAAGGATTGATGTCCTATCAAGAGGACATGGCGCGACCAAAATGAGTTAGTCTTGACGCCATCACCATAGATGGTGATATGGTGACGCCATATAGTGGCAAAATTGGTGTCACAAGGCCGTGTGGCTCCCCAAAAGGAGGGAGGCCCTTAGGTTCGATACTCTCTCGCACTAGGAGGAAAGCGAGCTTGGCACAACCTGATCCATTGAACAGTGATACTCAAATCCGTCTCATGAAGTATGAATTGTGATTATCGTTGAGGGACGCCTCAATGTCAAATCCAATCCATATAGAGATCTCTACAAGTATTACACTAGTGTACATGAGGACGTGGGATAATGAGTCCACCATCGAACAAACCTTCGTTGATGGATATCAACTTAGTTGATTGGCCTAATGGAAATATCTGATCAGCATTAACACAGAGATATGTCCTTGGGCAGGTGATGCCGACACCGCAAGCTAAACCCTATCAACTATGTTTTTGTTAGATAGTGTAGTGAGAAGAAGAGCTTAGACTCACCTTATGACGCAAGATCTCTCACTAACACGTGTTTACGCCTAAATTAATATTTTACTGGACAGTAAATGTCTATGTGAATATTAATTAAATTCTTGGTCCATGTCATATCGGCGAACCCAAGTTTCTCTAAGTTTACAAGTTTTGGTCCGCCAGTAAGGCCGCGCGGACTGAGTAACATAGTCCGCGTGCGGGACGAACTTCACGCGGAACGAACTTCATACGGAATGGACTTCACGTGAACTACATAGCTCGCGCGCGGAATGATTAGCTGACTTCGCGTAGGCGAGGCGAGTTTGACACTTCGCGTAGGCGAGGCGACATTGACACTCCGCGTAGGCGAGGCGAGGCGAGCTGGCGAACTGGCTCACGTAGGAGACTTCGTGAGGAAGCAACATGCGGAGTCCGCGCGCACCACAATAAATGTTGAAGACTTTTACAAGTCTTTGATATGCTTCGGGCCAACCCTTGTGGCCCATTTAATATAAAAAACACTTTTAAAGCTCGCGAGCTGCAATAGCCTGCGAAATGGAAGCGAGCTTTAGGAGCACGCGAGATAGCATCCTGTGACAGCCTGCGGGATGATGACATTCCTAATTCCAGTTCGCATAGGAGTCTAAAGTTGGCAGCGCGGAAGCAATGCCCTATGCGGAATGAAGTGTGCGAACTGGACATGTGTCACAAGATGGTTGGTTCGCATGGACGGAACAGTGCCCTTGTGCTATTAGGGTTTCAGAGTCTGACTTGGATTCTAATTACTTTTCTTCTGTCGCAAGTCGAACTACAATATAAGGGGGCTCCAACCCTAACAGAAACTCTCTCTCAAACAAATACAAAAACACAATACAAACTGAAACCCAGTTATCCTTCGAGCTACTCGAAAACCCTAACCCTAAGCGCCGCCGCCTAGGTTCTTCTTCAGAGCCCTCCGGACTCTACCCCGATTCCTCCGGACTCTACCCCGATTCCTCTCTTACCTCCCTTTATTGCTCTGCTCGCGTCCCTCCGTGAGTATCGATCGCCTTGTCCTCGTAAATTCCTCCTCTGAGGTGGCACCTGGAAACCCCTTCGTCTGATCAAGAAGTCAAGCGCACACACAATCAAACCTTTTTCTCGTCTGCGAGGTGGCACGCCCGCAGCACTCCCTCTTCTTTGCTCGCTATATACCTCTGCTCCGCGCGCTGAGGATTGTGGCCAAAACATCGGCACGCCCAGTGGGACAGAGAGTACAAGCGATCACCATAGGGAAACCAGAAGAAGCGCTGTACCGAAAGCCTCAGCGTTCTTGCCTCAAGCACAAATCACTACAGTATAAGCCCCATGACAGCGCGGCTTGCCGATCCCTCACTCAAGAACATGTCCTTGCTCAGTTTGGTGATCCAGACTTCAGCGAGACCGCCATGGTAGGCTCTCAGCCGACCCAAGATACAGACTATGTTCCGTCTATGGAGCATGTCTTCCAGATGTTCGCACAACTCACGGGGCAGATCCAGGGTTTGAAGACCCAGAGCTCTGCCACTCAACAAAGCGTCACTAACCTTGCTGGGAAGGTAGACAGCCTTGCTAAACAGGCCAAAAGAAACAAGATCCAACAAACCCGACAAGAGTCGGGGCAAACAACGAACATCTTGCACAAAAAGATTGAATTGCCTAGCAGTCAATCTAATGGTGAAGGTCTTTTCAGCCTGTACACGCGGGGCGTCAAGGCTGGCGAGGTCCGCCTCTCCTAATGATTCGCCTCGCCAATCTTATATACACCAGCAAGATGCCTCAGTCCTCTTCGCCAAACCATGGTCATATTAAGCTTAACTATATATGGCGTGGTGGTATCCCTAGGTTAATCCGTGGTTTCACATTGAAATATACTTGGAGTCTCTGCATGCAATTTCAGAGGCCTAAAGGGGACTTTGGCTTATGTGCGAAGTACGTACATGTCCCATATATGCCTATGGTTGCAAAGAAGGTCGAGCCACCAACCTTTGTTGATTCTGCATGTGATTTTGACACAGAGCCAAAATTTGATGAATACGACGAAGACTATATGTTGGTGCGTCTGTCTCATAATCATATGCCACAAGAGTTCAATCCCAGTAAAGCTCTTGATAGGGTGAAAAGAGACCAGCAAGTGGTTCTCTTCCTTGACCAATGCATGGTTATTCCCGCTAAGACCATGCATTATAACATGATAGTTGGCAACAAGGCAGATCTCAACATCATACGATCCACGAGAATGCAGTTGAGAATCATGCTTGGTCAAACAACAAAGATACGTGGGGGGCAACGAGACATACCCTACGCAATACCTTGCTCAAATTTTCAAGTTGTTGACGCGGAACAACTCTGCTCAACACTTGAAAATTTTCAACAGCGACAGTCTCACGTTGGAAACATGATGACGTCGAGGCTTGGAGTGAAGCATTGGTGGCCTCCCCCGTGGCCTAACGAGGGATAATCTAATCAAGCTATGATCCCTTCTTTTCTTTGCTCCTACATTTTAATTCAGTTTTTTACTTCTGCTTCTTTCAATTCCTTTCTTTTTTTGCATTGAAAAAGAAAATACAAAACAAAAAATCAAATAGCAGAAAACAAAAAGAGATCCTTGGTCTTGCTGAAATGCAAGACAACGTTCTTGCCTCTGAAAGACTTGAACTTTACTTAGGAGCCTATCCCTGAGGCTTGATGACAACAGGCATTCCACATGCCTTCGAGTTACTGCCAGCGAAGTCAAGTCAGAGAGGCAATACAACTAGCTTGCAATTCTGAAGCGTTGCAACAACCACTACTAGACAGTCAACTTCGCGGACTGCATTGGAATGATCCAGGAAGCATTAGCCGGCGCGCCTTATATCAACAGAAAACCCTGGATGTCTACTTTCCAGAGGATTTTACGGTTTGTCATTTCGCCATTCCTGGAGAGAGTTATGGCAGTTTGAATGCAGACAGGTCAGGATACGCGTGGATTTGCAATGTGCATTTTCAATGTGTTTTCATGACCTCGTAGCCTGCTTTCCTCACTGGGGGGCATTGGTACAGCAACTCCTTCCCTGGGGGACATGCTAAAGTTTTGATGTTCTTCATTCTTCTCAAGAAGCTTCGGCTAACAGACATCAAAATTGGGGGGCACGTTGGGGCAGATGTGTTCCAGAAATTTCAGACTTTAGACCTTCTTCAAGTGTTTTAGTCATTAGCTAGGCCAATTCCTGTGGCCTCCAAATTTTCAAACTTGGTTCGCCAGCTTTATGTGGCCGTTCGCCGACTCTTTTGCTTGCTTCTCATTGGTTTGCACTGGAGGGCAGCGAAGTATATACTGGGGGTCAACGAAGTGCATGGCCTTTTAAAGTTTTTCAGCTTTATACGGTCGTTCGCCGACTCTGTTTGTTTGTCTCTCACTGGTTCGCACTGGGGGGCAGCGAAGTACATAGTCATTGTCTTTCCATGTTGGTCCGCCATCGCCAAGAGCTCGCGAAGGGCTATTTTTTGAAATCTACTCAAGTTACATGCGTCTGCTCAAGATACATCCATGCGAGCTACATTCGCTCGCGGTATATGCAATGTACTATGTCTTATGAGCAAAAAGCAGGCTAATACAGGCTAGAAGCAGGCGAATGTAAGCAAAAAGCAGGCGAATGCATTTGAAGTTCAAGTCCAAGGTGCCTAGGCGAGCCGTGTAGCAACTTCGCTACAATGCCTTGTTGGGTGCTTGGGTTTCAAGGCCTATTCACAGGCTTGTCTACTCAGACTCATTTTTTGTATGACCCGACCCATACCGCAGCATGAACATAAACCTCTTCAGTCATTCTCGACATTTCATGACTTCGAGGCTGGGGGGCAATGTTTACGCCTAAATTAATATTTTACTGGACAGTAAATGTCTATGTGAATATTAATTAAATTCTTGGTCCATGTCATATCGGCAAACCCAAGTTTCTCTAAGTTTACAAGTTTTGGTCCGCCAGTAAAGCCGCGCGGACTGAGTAACATAGTCCGCGTGCGGGACGAACTTCACGCGGAACGAACTTCATACGGAATGGACTTCACGTGAACTACATAGCTCGCGCGCGGAATGATTAGCTGACTTCGCGTAGGCGAGGCGAGTTTGACATTTCGCGTAGGCGAGACGACATTGACACTCCGCGTAGGCGAGGCGAGGCGAGCTGGTGAACTAGTTCGCGTAGGAGACTTCGCGAGGAAGCAACATGCGGAGTGCGCGCGCACCACAATAAACGTTGAAGACTTTTACAAGTCTTTGATATGCTTTGGGCCAATCCCTGTGGCAATTTAATATAAAAAGCACTTTTAAAGCTCGCGAGCTGCAATAGCCCGCGAAATGGAAGCGAGCTTCAGGAGCACGCGAGATAGCATACTGTGACAGCCCGCGGGATGAGGACATTCCTAATTCCAGTTCGCATAGGAGTCTACAGTTGGCAGCGCGGAAGTAATGCCCTATGCGAAATGAAGTGTGCGAACTGGACATGTGTCACAAGATGGTTGGTTCGCATGGACGGAACAGTGCCCTTGTGCTATTAGGGTTTCAGAGTCTGACTTGGATTCTAATTACTTTTCTTCTGCCGCAAGTCGAACTACTATATAAGGGGGCTCGAACCCTAACAGAAACTCTCTCTCAAACAAATACAAAAACACAATACAAACTGAAACCCAATTATCCTTCGAGCTACTCGAAAACCCTAACCCTAAGCGCCGCCGCCTAGGTTCTTCTTTAGAGCCCTCCGGACTCTACCCCGATTCCTCTCTTACCTCCTTTTGTTGCCCTGCTCGCGTCCTTCCGTGAGTATCGATCGCCTTGTGCTCGTAAATTCTTCCTCTGAGGTGGCACTTGGAAACCCCTTCGTCTGATCAAGAAGTCAAGCGCACACACAATCAAACCTTTTCCTCGTCCGTGAGGTGGCACGCCCGCATCACTCCCTCTTCTTTGCTCGCTATATACTTCTGCTCCGCGCGCTGAGGATCGTGGCCAAAACAACACGCACTGGGATCGACTATGATGAGATATGCTATCGTAATGGATGTCATTGCACTCCACTACTTTGTTAGTTTGGTAGTTTCCGAATAACTGAACATGCAACCTATGAATGTGGTCATAATAACATCTATATAGGATCAGAGATATATATGAAACGAACTTCATTCATCCGAATCAAGTGGCTCTAGACCACAGGAGCACGCGTTTGCTAAAGGTATTGAAACACACATGGACTCTACTTGATTTGGAAGGGATATGGTGAATTATGTCTTTGCGTGTTCATTCTGGATTTACATGGACTCTTGATGGATCAAGAGATGCCAATATGTATCAACATCCAAAGTTATAATGAAAAAGATTTTGGGAAGACACAGTCTCGATAAGGCACTCGATGACTGTATTGATGATGATTTTCCATCAATCGACTTATGTGCTCTATAACTAGTGAGACTTACATATACTCTCATGATTAGTCAAACTTTTTCCTCTAAAGAGAGATCCGTTGTTTTGTCTAAAGCAAGATGACAAATATGTGTTAAGAGATGAAGTTCCCATATAAGTACAATAAGACGCATCAATGTACTCAACACAATACGAAAGACTTAACATCTCATTCGTTATGAAAAGTTATAAAGCTAAGTGTAGCTATGCGCCCATGCAACGCCAATGTAATGACAGTAACTCCCTTTTTAATACTTAATGGTGTTTTGGCCACGATTCTCAGCGCGCGAAGCAGAGGTTTCTAGCGAACAAAGAGAAGGGGGTGTTGCGGGCGTGCCACCTCACGGACGAGGAAAAGGTTGCAGGTGTGCGAGATCTTGACTTCTGGTAAGGCGAACGGGGTTTCAGGTGCCACCTTGGACGAGGATTTACGAGCACAAGCGATCGATACTCACGGCGGCGCGAGCATAGCAACTATAGGGAGTTCAGAGAGAAGTGGGGGTAGAGTCCGGAGGGCTCTGAAGAAGAAACCTAGGCGGCGGCGCTTAGGGTTAGGGTTTCGAGGAGCTCGAAGGGTAACTGGTTTGCAGTTTGTGTTTATGTTTTTGTGTTTGTTTTGAGAGAGAGCTTTCTGTTAGGGTTCGAGCCCCCTTATATAGTAGTTCGACTTGCGGCAGAAGAAAAATATAATTAGAATCCAAGTCAGATTCCGAAACCCTAATAGCACAAGGGCATTGTTCCGTCCATGCGAACCAACCATCTTGTGACACATGTCCAGTTCGCACACTTCATTCCGCATAGGGCATTGCTTCCGCGCTGTCAACTGTAGACTCCTATGCGAACTGGAATTCATCCCGCGGGCTGTCACAGGATGCTATCTCGCGTGCTCCTGAAGCTCGCTTCCATTTCGCGGGCTATTGCAGCTCGCGAACCTTAAAAAGACTTTTTATATTAAAAGGGCCACAGGGTTGGCCCGAAGCATGTCAATGACTTGTAAAAGTCTTCAACGTTTGTCGTGGTGCGCGCGGACTCCGCATGTGTCTTCCTCGCGAAGTCTCCTACGCGAGCCAGTACGCCAGCTCGCCTCGCCTCGCCTCGCCTACGCGGAGTGTTAAATAGTAATTTCGCGCGAAGTCATTCCGCGCGCGAGCTAATTGTTCCACGCGAACTGCGTAGTCCGCCTATGTCCATTCCGCGTGCGAGCTAAGTGAAGTCCAGTTCGCATGCGAACTCTGTTCTCAGCTCGCGTGGTCTTACTGGCGGGCCGTCACTTGTAAATTTAAAGAAAACTTGGGCTCGCCGGTATGACATGGACCAAGAAATAATTAATATTTACATAGACATTTACTGTCCAGTAAAATATTAATTTAGGCTTAAACAAATGGTATGAAAGGTTGAGGCTTATTCTATCCCTACATAAGAAAGACACATCAAAAGCGAAATCAGAATCTGCCAAGTTTCGTAGGTCAACTTCCATGGGACCTACAAGAAATCTCACTCACTGGAAAATGGTGAAATTGGTACCATTAGAAAGATCTATGTGTCTAATTTCCAGGGACACCAACCATTTGATCATACCTATCATATTGAGTGATTTATGGTCGTTTTCGTAAAGTAGGACGAATCTGTCCGAGAATCTGATTTGGCAAAGCAGTCAACTTCGACGGGACTTTGTGAATATATCATGACGAATCAGAACGTGTCTAATATATGTTTGGAAAGATAAATGAGTCTAGTTTCCAAAACCGTTTACGGTTCGTTCATACGTATTTCCTAGAGGAAGTTATGACTGTTCTAGTACCTGAAGGTCATTCTGCGCGAAAATCTGATTTCCTGCACGAACTTATGTTTTGAGTTCACAAGCGGATTTCTCCTCAAGATCTAAGTGTAAAAGATCATGTTTGAGGACAATACGGCATGATCTACTTAATCATTGTCCAATGCCACATTTAAAGACATTTTAAAGAGCATTGACATGCTAAGTTATTGAAATTTATGTGATTAGTAAAGATCAGGAAAAGCCCTATATTGATGTAAAGATTAGGGGGAGGTGCGAACTTCATGGGGAGTCTAGCACATGCATGTCACTATCAAATGTGAAGGGTGCGTTGTACTCTTTTTCTGCTACGATCAATGTTTAGTTTTTCTCCCACAGAGTTTTTGTTCCTTGACGAGGTTTTTAACGAGGCGACATATCAACACCACCGGCATACCGGCGCGCGGCACAAGGGGGAGTGTTATAGGATATTTCATATGTGTGTCTTGCCTTATGCCATCAGGATATGTAGTTAGAATAAGACTATGTATTTATTATCATTACCATATTGGTACTTTGTAATTCCATATATAAAGGGCTCATATCAATGAATAAGATGATGATTCTCTTGCTATCTTTGTCTCTACACTTTACCCTTCATCAATCATTTATTTATGTATATTGTAACTAATTACCACTTTAAGAACACATGAAAACTAATGTTGTAACTAATTTTTTTTACAACTTTAAGGACTCATATTATAATTTTAAAGACTAATATTACTACTTTGAGGACACTTTTTACAACTTTAGGACAAAATTGATACATCACATGCATTAACACACCCTAGCTTTACCCTTCTATTTGTTCTTTTCAAATGATGTAGGACGAGAACAAGCTCAATTTAGCGGGAAAAAAATTAAAAGTATGGAAGCGGTGTGATTTCAAGAAGAATGATTTGACGATATGTAATTCACATATAATAAGGTTGTTAGCCGCTGGAATAACAAAGAATTTGTTGTTTTGGACTTTACGGGTTGCTCGTGCAAATCTGTTAAATGAATTAAATTTGATTTGGAGTAACTTTGGACCATAACATTTATTTGGAACGCATAATACATTTATGCAATAGGAACAACGAGATCTATTGTTTTATAAAACCTTAGGCAAAAAAAATATCGTTTTATCAATCCGATTCGGCATTCAGTATTATTTTAGGTTTTATAGTTTATTTTGAATTTGGTTTTCTTTTAACCCATGTGCTTTTAGGTTTGGTTGTTAGTTGCATTAAGGTTTGTTTTACCAATTACCATTATATAAGCATCATTAAACAGATGTAGTCGCAATCTATCATATTATTATCAATCAGACTTAAGAGTTTTCTCTTATTTTCTAGTGGATTTCATAGTTCTATGAAAGATAGAGTTTATTGCTTGTAAACTATCTATCTTTTTTAAGGTTCAACGCTTGTTAGCCCTACATACTTCCTGTCTCGTTATTAAAACATAGTAGAAATTGAAGGAAATTAATTGGAGCATATATATAATCTTGTTACTGAATGCATTATATTTTAAATTGAAGAAGTTTCAGAATTATATGAAAACATCAACCAAAGTTGCTATAGTACATAGTCTATATTTTGATGTACGTACAATTTAATTTATTTATTTATGCTTTGATCAGTATAGACTAGCAATTTTACAACTGTGAAAAAACCCTATTGGACTAATTGGCATGGCTATATATTATTTTAGTTAGCATATTGTCCTTCTCAAACAAAGATCCAAAAAATGGAAAACAAACCCAGATGCATCCGTTCAATAAGAAAAATACTCCATATAATTGGAATCTAGCTAGCTAGCCAAGCCAGTAGTGCTTTTGTTTTCTATTTTTCAGAAAAACTGTGGGGCAAAAAATATACTTTGATTTGACAAAACAAAATATAAATGGACTAATAAAACAAACTACAAAAGTGCAGTGCATTGGACTATTGCTATTTTTTTTTTTTTTTTTGCGTATTTCTGTCTACACATGCAGCAATCGGTGATGATGATGTTCATGAAAAATACACTTGTGCTTTCAGTTATAGGAGAAATGGACAAATTAAAAGAAATATGGGGCCGAGACAAAAGAAAGTGTGTGCCATCTCAATCTGTTTCGGGTCCATTTCTGTCATTTCTGTCTCGGTTGTTTTGCACACAGAGTTTTACACATGTTGAAGAGTTTGAGGGATGAAACGAATGTTGGAAAGGAAATTAGGTAGCTAGGCTCGATCTTCTCCGACCACAATCTGTATGTGCGTATACTTGTTTTGAGGTGATGATGGCTATTATTGTTTTTATTTGATAAAGTAGTATGGGGTTCACATCTAAAATTAATTGGCAATAGATGGAGTAGCCCAAACCCTTATTAACCCACATGCAAGGTTCCATATTCCCGATATGAGATTGATATCTCGACACGCCCCCGCACGTATGACGAATTTTCAAGCCTAACATGTGGACAACATTTTGGGTGACGTGGAGTGCGTGTGGCCTTTGGGCTTCACACGTGGACGTGGGTAACCCGCTCTGATACCATGATAAAGTAGTTTGAGATTCATATCCAAAACCAATTGGCAATAGATGGAGTGGCCCAAACCCTTATTAACCCCACAGGTAAGGTTCCATATTCCCGACGTGGGATTGATATCTCAACACTATTAACTTTAGGTTATTACAAGCTGCAATGCTGCATAAATATAGGATATACATGTTCTTGTAGACTTGATAGATGTGAATGAAATTACTTACTTTGGAACGTCTTTACTGAACCTTTGTAATGGAATTACTTGTCGATCCAAAGATGGTGATTCAGTAACTCAGTAACATAGCCTCATATAACTAGAAATCGTATAACCAATGCAGTAGCCCAACTTTAAAGCTGTTCAGAGACATCTCAAAGTAGCTTTGAGCATGCATATGTATGTAACTTTCAGTATAAAAGGAACTGATCAACCCTCCTCCTCAGTCCTCATGCTAAGAAAATGGACAACTGGAAGTAATATATGGTTCACCGCTTGCATATATATGGTTAAACCGATTGATACAAACGTACACAGCATGAGATATTTGACAAGACGATTCGAAAGAGACGAGTTAGGGCACTATTACTTGACATGGGATGGAGACGACACAGCAGATCGAGAGATCGAACAGAGGGAAATCTACTACTCGACATGGGAGAGGTATGTCGACGCAACACAGAGAACACAGCTAATGGAATAATGCATATGTTTTCACATGCAATATCAATCGGTGGCAGTGGCACTGCTCGATCACGCAATGTGTTTTATGTGCAGCAAAATACGGCAAAAATCTGCTTCTGTATTGTGGGGTTAACTGTCAACAGTTTGATTGGAGATATTATTGGGTCGGGTTTTCTTTGATCGAATTAGGTTTGCGCTTTCGTTTCATCCTTTTAAACATTATGATAAAGGGTTAACTAATATGGTGAATTATTCGATGTACTTAATTATATATATATGCTGTATTCATCTCAATTGCTCACTAACTGATGCAATTCATTACCCTTTCTGAACCAGAGAAAAAAAGAAAAAAGAGGAAGAAGGAAGAAGTGGGTTTTCGCTACTGCAGATGAGATTCTACCCGATAGTACGTGCAACAGACTATTGTTAACCTTTCGGTGGAGACTGGCCATGGAGAGCGCGCACTTTCTATCTCTCTTATCCTTTTGATGATTTGTTCATTATTCTTTTACTTCATGTTCATATGTTTGCTGTTCTGGTTCTCCAGTGTGGCTCTGATAGTCTGATATTTGGAATTTGGTGACTTCTATTCTAAATCATGACATCTATATATTCATGATTTGAATTTGTAGGCGCTCTTTGGTTGCAGTAGTGTTAATCGTAAATATACCGAGCTACTTGGTTTGGTCTTGCTATGGCTTGCTGCAATTTTGCTTAATTGGCTGCGATCTTGCCTGGTTGATCGAAGCACGCCCTTATTAATTGTCTGTATCATTTGTGTTGATCCTTTAGTTGGCGGGGTGTTGTAATGTCCTTTAATGAAAATTTAACTCTCTTCGCCAAAGAACTCTCAAGGACTAATTAAGGAGTAAAACACGGGTCGAGTTTCGTGAAGTAACTAGGTCCAAAAGAAGCCCATTGGCCATTGCATTACAATATTTGCTGGCTTTTGGTGGGCTAATTAGGCTTACAAAGGGATACTCCTCTTCTGTGACTGTTTTGAACTTTCTCAATGCACATCCTAGCCAGTACTACGTACTAAGCTCAAAGAAAACGTCTGAATTTTCAACTTGTATAGATTCACAGTTAAAGGAAAACTGAAACCATGAAATCAGTCAGAAAATACGAAATTTTTACTGACATGATTGACACGGGTCAGGATGCATACCATGCATGGTTACAAAAATTACATGACAGTCGATCGATGATTCGTATCGCAAACAATCTATAAAAAATCGAGATTTTTTTTTTTTTTTTTCCGCAATCTAGGCTTGCCTTTCTAAAGTTTCTGGGCTTCACCTTACTGCCCTTAAGAAGTGTCATTTAGTAGAGATACTGAGTTAGAATTGTGTAAGGCAAGAAGCTTGCAGTACCCGGCCTTTAGCGGTAAGCTATAAGCATAATTAAGTCACTTCCTATTCCATTTACAATGTGGTTAGATAACAATAAATCAGTTGTAAATCAGTGATCCCTTCACCGTAACACAGCTAGCTAGTAGAGAGTAGAGACTCATATTAGCTGGCTATGATATTGATTAATTTGTTGACCATATGTTAGGAATTAAGTCGCAAAGGCATTTACAATAATTTACATCTTGAACCTTATATGTAATTTTTGTAACCTTTTTATTTTTTTTTCTAAATCAATTCAATCATAATGTAACCTCTAAAGTGTTATGTGTCGCATTTTCTTTGCTTTCATTTCACAGCATCTTAGCTTCAGCAATCCATGTTTCCTAACATGATCCACAAAGGATCTTCGATCTTTATCCCACTTTAACTACTTCAATGCTTCAACTAGCATGCAATACATTGATCGAAACTGTTAGTATGACAAGTATTGTCATTCCTATACAAAACAAATAAACGTTGATTGAGAAAGATTATTGGAATTTATTGTTGCCTAGTTTGAATAGGATTTAATTCCTTTGATATCTGATTTGCTTATTAAACTAGATTGACACGTGAAAGGAAAGAAGCCTAATATGATTAGGTTTTATGTCTATTGGTGCGTGAAAGGAATGAAACTTAATTTGATTAGGTTTTCTATTCTTTTAATTATCAGATTTGATATTATTTGATATATGAGATATATTTGATTGATTTCGTGATTGTGCAGTTTAAAAGATTTTCTTTTAAGAAACCAAATGGGTTTATGACGTTGATGATGAGAAGATGTCTTGCACAAGAGTTTTAGACATCTATAAATGAGACGTAGCAGCTTGTTTGAAGACTACCTTTTGAAGCATATTTCCGTTGCAAATTATATTGATAGAAAAAGGTCGAATTGTTCAACTGTTCCGTGTTGAGTTGAACTTCTTGTTTATGTTATTGAAGGATCAGTAAAAAAGAACCAAAGAGATTATGAATTCTGCAATATATTAACATTTACTAGGAATGGGTATATATACAAGACTACACCAAGTCCTATAAGGAAACTAATTAGACAAGAATATTACAGAGTATTCCTATAAGGATACAAATATACACAACCCTAACAGCACAAGGTATGACTCACGCCAACACTCCCCCTCAAGTTGGAGCATACAGATCACAGATGCCCAACTTGTCAAGTGAGTCAGAAAACGCCTTACTAGAGACTGCTTTCGTAAGAATGTCTATCAGCTGCTCCTCAGTAGGTACAAATGGGAACACAATAATCTGTTGATCCAACTTCTCCTTAATGAAATGTCTATCGACCTCCACATGTTTTGTTATGTCATGCTAAACTGGATTATGAGCAATTTCAACAGCAGCTTTATTATCACAATATTGAGACATCGCCTTCTTTTGTCTGAATCCCAAATCTCTCAACAAGTGTCTCAACCACAACATCTCACATACTCCAAGAGCCATTCCACGATACTCTGCTTCAGCACTGGAGCGAGCTACCACCTTTTGCTTCTTACTTTTCCAAGTAACCCAATTACCACCAACGAAAGTGAAGCTTGAAGTATACCTGCGATCTGTAATATTACCTGCCCAGTCTGTGTCTGTGTACCCAGAAACATCCAAGTGCCTGTGTTTTGAAAAGATTAATCTTTCCCTGGAGCAGACTTCAAATACTTCAAAATACGAAATACAACTTCCATATGAGCTTCACTAGGATTATGCATAAACTGACTCACAACACTAACTGCATAGGCTAAATCTGGTCTGGTGTGAGACAAATAAATCAACTGACCAACTAACCTCTGATATTGTGTCTTATTTGTAGGCACTTGATCTAAATACTCTGCTAACCGTTGATTTTGTTCAATAGGAGTATCAGCCGGTTTATAGTCAAGCATGCCCCTTTCTGCTAACAAATCTAGGACATATTTTCTCTGACTTAGCACAATACAATCCTTCTCACGAGCAACTTCAATTCTCAAAAAATACTTCAAGTTACCCAAATCTTTCATCTCAAACTCAGACGATAACTGACCTTGTAAAGTCTGAATTTCCTCACTGTCATCACCTGTCGCAACCATATCATCCACATAAATAATTAAAGTTGTCACCTTACCATATCGATGCTTAAGAAACAAAGTATGATCTGAATTACTTTGTCGGTATCCAATCTTCTTCATAAAAATAGAGAAACGTCTGAACCACACTCTGGGAGACTGCTTGAGACCATAGAGAGATTTCTTCAACTTGCACAACACTCGCGCCCCAGTGGAAGTACCATATCCATAAGGTAAATCCATATAGACTTCTTCATGCAAGTCACCATGCAAGAAAGCATTCTTTACGTCAAATTGTTGCAAAGACCAATCAAGATTAGCAGCTAAAGAAAGAAGCACCCTTATTGTGTTAATTTGGCTATAGGTGCAAATGTCTCGTCATAATCCACCCCATACTTCTGAGAGTAGCCTTTAGCCACTAACCTCGCCTTGTACCTCTCCACCAAACCATCTGCATTATGTTTCACAGTATACACCCATCGACAACCAACCGTCTTCTTCCCAGGTGGTTAAGGCACTAACTCCCACGTACAATTCTTCTCGAGAGCTTCCATCTCAATCTTCATTGCCTGCATCCACCTTTCATCCCGCATTGCCTCCTGTACTTTACTAGGGAGAGACACATATGATAATTGATTCACACACCCAACATATGGTTTAGACAATCTATGAGTTGACACATAATTAGCTACGAGTGACACGGTTAGGTAATTGTTTAACATACACAAAAGAATGATGAGAACATACCTCACGTGATGCATGAGCCGGAGAGACCTGTGAAGATGAGGGAGAGACACTGTTCACATTCG
Source organism: Fragaria iinumae (assembly GCA_009720345.1). NCBI lineage: Eukaryota > Viridiplantae > Streptophyta > Magnoliopsida > Rosales > Rosaceae > Fragaria > Fragaria iinumae. The sequence goes on along the minus strand of CM019117.1, from coordinate 12,364,772 downwards.
GATTTGGAGCAGAAATTTGCTTTGTTGCTGACGAATCATGGGCTTGATGCAAAACCGACTCAGATTTACTGGATGATGATGACCCGACTGCGTTATTGCTCAAAAACGGATGAAAACCATCATTACTCAAATAGCCGGTCACACTACCGGTCATGCTACGGCCAAGGTCGCCTCCGGCCGACTAAGTTGGGGTGCCGGAAACAGACAAGTCTGGCTGATGGGCGTCACCTTCTCCGATCAATGATGGGGCAGAGTTAGTTCGATCTGGAGAAGTCCGGTCGATCTGTGGTGGGTTCGAGCCGGTTGGCCGGCGATCTTTGGTGGAGTCAAACAGGTTGGCCGGCGAACCGGGCGGCGCGGTTAAGGGCTCGCCGGTGAGTTTGGGTCCCGTGCTTGACAACAACGACGAGTCACTGAAGAATGGTCGACCAATCTGTGGACTACTGCCTTCTTTTTCTTTTTCTATTTCTTTAATTTGTTGGCTCCACAAAACTTGAATTCCCAATTTGCCCACTAAACAAATTTTCATAAAATTGCTCCCCTGATGAGAAGTCGTGGGAGGCAAAAAATAACATGTATCTTCGCTGAATGTAACATCCATGATGACATACATTCTGTGAGACTGAGAATGATAACATTTGTAGCTTTCTAGTGAGAATCATACCCCACAAATACACACTTAAGGGTTCTAGTATCTAATTTAGTCATTTGGTTCTTATACAAATGGACGTAAGCGATACAACCAAAAACACGTGAAGGAAGAGTGTTAGATGATGGAATGAGGACGTATTTAGACAAGACATCAAACTGCATACGACCTTGAAGAGGGACTAACATGAGACGATTGATTAAATGAGACGCACACATCACGGTCTCTCCCCAAAGATACTTAGGCATGTTAGCACTCAAGAGAAGAGACCGAGCCATGTCCAAGAGATGACGGTTTTTACGTTCAGACACCTCATTTTGCTCAGGAGTCTGTGGACACGAAGTTTCATGTATTATGCCATGGTGTTGAAAATACTCACGGAAGGACCGGTTAACAAACTCTCCCCCATTATCCAAATGAAAGACTTTAACATGAGCATCATATTGAGTACAAATGAGTTTATGGAATGCTGTGAAGGCAGAAAAAACTGAATCTTTGGACTTAAGCAACACTACCCAAGATAAATGAGTAAAATCATCAATGAATAACACAAAGTAATGCATTCCAGAAAGAGTAGAATATTTGGAAGGACCCCACAAATTTGAGTGAATTAATTCAAAAGGCATAGTACTCGAATGATAACTCAAAGGATAACTAGATCTATGACTCTTTGCTAGAGCACAAGTCTCACAATGCAGACTAGACTCACTAATTCCCAGAAACAATGAAGGCTTAGGACTTTTTCATAACTCCAAAAGATGGATGTCCCAAGCGTTTGTGCCAGAGCCAAAGCTCACTTAATCGATAAGAACTCAATGTCAGGGCTAAAGGCTGCGCTGGTGCTTGTGTTGGCTCTGCGTACATGCAATCCAAGTGAAACAGTCTCCCCCTGAGGTCTCCCTTGCCGATGATCACCCTAGTGCACAGACTCTGAAATACAACATGCATTGGAAAAAATGTTACAGAGCACTTATTTTGTGAACTCAACTGGGAGACAGACAGAAGATGATGAGACAACGAGGGTACATAAAGCACATTATATAAAATAATGGATGGTGTAACCTGAACAGACCTAATACCTAAAACTAGAAAAGATGTACCATTTGCATTTGAAACATGAGAAATAGGAGGGAACGACATAGACATAAAAAAGAATTTATCATAGGTCATATGGTCTAAAACGCTTGAATCAATAACACATGTCTCACTACCAGTAAAGTCAGAAACATGTAAAGCAACACCAATTTTACCTGGATTTTCCCTAATCAAGGGAACATTACCCGTTGTGGGATCTTGCCCTCCAATGTCGTAGAAGTCAGGTTCTGGAACTAATTGGATTGCTGCCTTGCCTCTTTGACCACTACCACGACCTCCACATCCTGCAAAGTTATTGCCTCCTCTCCAACTAGAGTTATTGTAATTAGACCGTTGGATCAGCTTGGGGCATTGTGTCTTGAGATGGCCAACTTCCTTGCAGTAGTTGCAAAACAGTTGGTTATAAGTTTGACTTGGTCGATATCCTTGATTATGTGGTTGATACTGGTTCGAAGATGGAACGAGAGTAGAATTCCCAATCTGCGGCTGAGGTTGTGGTGTCGCATGAATTGCTAAACCAGAAATTTCAGTATGAAGACTTTTTGCAGCCGTTTTGTTGGCTTCATCTCTTCCGATATAGGCAAAAGCTTGCTCCAACGTTGGTGGAGACGCAAGGCGCAAGAGATTGTTCTTTGGTCCTTCAAAATGGGGATCTGAACCAGCAAGAAAAATATGAACACGCATTTTGTCTTGTTCATTCCTGTAGGAAGAGATATATGCTTCACATGTCATGGGATTAGGATTTCGTTGATCAAGCTCCTGCTAGATTGCCTTCAAACTTGCATAAAACGATGCCACAGGTTGTCCACTTTGAGTCAGTTGGAAAGCTTTCACATTCAATTCATGGACACGAGCAAAGTCATTCCCATCATGGTGGGTAGCAGCAACAGAATCCTAGATACCTTGGGAGAATCAAAATTAGAAAACAATTGCATAATCTTCGGAGTCATAGCTTTTAGAAGAATTCCCACCATGTCAAACAGCGACAAGCGTGGCCCGTGGATCATCCTTGTACCGATACCATCCCAACTTAACCACCTTTAAGGTGTTGAGTTTTAATCACAAAAGACTTCGGTACAATTAGGAATGATCCACCCACTTATGAATTATATTTTGTTTGTCACTTTTCTAATGTGTGATCTCTCTTCTCCAACACTCCCCCTCACGTGCAACCTAACTTTTAGGTCTGCACGTGAAATTGATTAACAAACTGAACCCGGGCCCCATGACAACTGAAAGAACCCCAAACTCGAAAGAACCTGAAACTCGCCAAACTGGAAAGAACCAAACCAGGGCCATGACCCCTGAAAGAGCCAACCTGGGCTCATGGAGAAGCAATTGGAGAGGGACCCGCTTTGATACCATGTCAAAAAGAACCAAAGAGATTATGAATTCTGCAATATATTAACATTCACTAGGAATGGGTATATATACAAGACTACACCAAGTCCTATAAGGAAACTAATTAGACAAGAATATTATAGAGTATTTGTGATAACCTGACTAGGCAAGCAAGCTAGTAGGTGCATCCGTCCCACATCGCCCGGGGGAGACAAGTTGTTATGCTTATATGTGTAGAGCTAGCACCTTACATTGAGACGCGTTTTGGGATGAAACCTCGAAAGCAAAACCGTGAGGGTCGTTAGGCCCAAAGCGGACAATATCTCAATGGACTGGGCCGAACCGTTACATTTGGTCTCAGAACTGTTTTGGCCACGATCCTCTGCGCGCGGAGCAGAGGTAAATAACGAACAAAGAAAGAGGGAGTGTTGCGGGTGTGCCACCTCGCGGACGAGGAAATGGTGATTGTAGCGGGGGCTTGACTTCTGATCAGACGAAGGGGGTTTCCAGGTACCACCTCAAAGGAGGAATTTACAAGCACAAGGCGATCGATACTCACGGAGGGACGCGAGTAGAGCAACAATAGGGAATCAGGGAGATCGGGGAAGAGTCCAGGAGGGCTCTGAAGAAAAACCTAGGCGGCGGCGCGCTTAGGGTTAGGGTTTTCAAGAGGCTCAAAAAGGGTTTCAACTAGGTTGAAAGTTTGTTTGTATTTTTTGTGTGTGTTTGAGAGTGTGTTTCTGTAAGCCTTCGAGCCCTTTATATAGTGGTTTGACTTACGGCAGAAGAAAGATAATCATAGTTCAAGTCGGATTCCGAAACCCTAATCTCACAAGGACTTTGCTAATCATGCGCGGGCCACGGATTCGAACCATCTCGCGGGCCAAAAGAAGGCTTTTTAATTATTAAGGGTCACATGGATTGGCCCAAAGCATATCAAAAACTGGTGAGAGTCTTCAACGATTAGTGTGGTGTACGCGGACTCCGCCTGTGGCTTCTTCGCGAAGCTCCCACGCGAGCCAGTTCGCCAGCTCGCCTCGATGTACTCCGCTTGCCTCACCTACGCGAAGTGTCAATCTCGCCTCGCCTATGCGGAGTCAGCTAGTAATTCTGCGCGAAGTCATTCTGCGTGCGAACTCTGTAAGTTAGCTCGTGTGGTCTATTCTGCGCGCGAGCTATGTGTTCCGCACGAAGTCTTTGCAATTCAACTCGCGTGGTCTCACTGGCGGCCATTACTTGTAAACTTAGAGAACTTGGGCTCGCCGGTATGACATGGACGAAGAATTTAATTAATATTCACATAGACATTTACTGTCCAGTAAAATATTAATTTAGGCGTAAACATTGCCCCCCAGCCTCGAAGTCATGAATGTCAAAAATGACTGAAGAGGTTTATGTTCATGTTGCTCCAAAGCCACTGGTATTGGCTCGGGTCATAAGATGAGTGTGAGTAGACAAGCCTGTGAATAGGCCTTGAAACCTAAGCACCCAACAAGGCATTGTAGCAAACTGCTGCTCGGCTTGCCTAGGCACCTTGGACTTGAACTTCGCTTGTATTCGCTTACACTACTTCTGCATTCGCCTACCCCTAGCCCGCATTCGCCTGCTCAACTCAGAAGACATGGAACATTGCACATATCGCGAGCGAATGTAGCTCGTATGGATGTATCTTGAGCAGACGTTTGACTTGACTAGATTCCAAAAATGGCTCTTCGCGAGCTCTTAGCGATGGCGAACCAACTTGGTGATAAACATGGAATGACAATGGCCGTGTGCCTCACTGCCCCCCAGTGCGAACGGCGAACGGCCGCATAAAGAAAATATTTTTTAAGAGGCCACGCACTTCGCTGCCCCCAGTGCGAACCAATGAGAGACAAACAAAAGAGTCGGCGAACGGCCGTATAAAGCTGGCGAACCAACTTTGGGAATTTGGAGGCCACAGGGATTGGCCTAAATAATGACAAAGACACTTAAAGAAGGTCTAAAGGCTGAAATAACTGGAACACATATCCACCCCAATGTGCCCCCCAGTTTTGATGTTTGTTCGCCGAAACGTCTTGAGAGGAATGAAGGGCATCAAAACTTTATCATGCCCCCCAGGAAAGGAGTTGTGGTACCAATGCCCCCCAGTGAGGAAAGCAGGCTACGAGGTCATGAAAACACATTGAAAATGCACATTGCAACTTCGCGCGTATCCTGACCTGTCTGCATTCGAACTACCATAATTATCTCCAGGAATGTCGAAATGACAAACCGTAAAATCCTCTAGAAAATAGACATCCATGGCTTTCTGTTGATATAAGGCGCGCCGGCTAATTCCTCCTGGATCATTCTAGTGGAGTTCGCGAAGTTGACTGTCCAGTAGTGGCTGGTGCAACATTCAGCATTGCAAATATGTCTTCAATTCGCCTCTAACACTGACTTCGCTGGCAGTAACTTGAAGGCATGTGGAATGCCTGTTGTCATCAAGCCTCAGGGATAGGCTCCTAAATAAAGTTCAAGCCTTTCAGAGGCAAGAACGTTGTCTTGCATTTTAGCAAGACCAATGATCTCTTTTTGTGTTTTCTGCTATTTGATTTTTTTGTATTTTCTTTTTCAATGCGAAAAAGGAAAGGAATTGAAAGAAACGGAAGTAAAAACTGAATTAAAATGTAGGAGCGAAGAAAAGAAGGGATCATAGCTTGATTAGATTATCCCTCGTTAGGCCACGGGGGAGGCCACCATTGCTTCACTCCAAGCCTCGACGTCATCATGTTTCCAACGTGAGACTGTCGCTGTTGAAAATTTTCAAGTGTTGAGCAGAGTTGTTCCGCGTCAACCACTTGAAAAGTTGGGCAAGGTATTTCGTAGGGTACATCTTGTTGCCCCCCACGTATCCTCTTCTGTTGACCAAACATGATCTTCAACTGCATTCTCGTGGATCGTATGATGTTGAGATCTGCCTTGTTGCCAACTATCATGTCATAATGCATGGTCTTACTGGGAATAACCATGCACTGACCATGGAAGAGACTCACTGCTTGCTGGTCTCTCTTCACCATATCAAGAGTACTGTCACTATGATTGAACTCTTGTGGAATATGATTATGAGATAGACGCACCAACATATAGTCTTCAGCATATTCATCGTAAGTTGGCTCTATGTCAAAATCAAATGTAGAATCAACAAAGGTCGGTGGCTCAACCTTTTTTGCAACCACATACATGCATGGGACATGTACGTACTTCGCCCATAAACCAAAGTCCCCTTTAGGCCTCTGAACTTGCATGCAAAGACTCCAAGTATATTGCAATGTGAAACCACAGATTGGCCTAGGGATACCACCATGCCATATATAGTAAAGCTTAATATAACCATGGTTTGGCGAAGCGGACTGAGTCATCTCGCTAGTGAATATAAGATTGGCGAGACGAATCATTAAGAGAAACGGACCTCGCCAGCCTTGATGCCCCGCGTGTACAGGCTGAAAAGGAAACTCAAGAGGCTCTAGTCCAGCTTCATTTCGCTTGTCATGACTTGATAAAGAAAGCAGGCGAGCTCCGCTTTGCCCCCCATGCGGCTGACCTGTGTCCACATATACATCTCGTATGAGGAAGCTGGCTACTTGGAAGTTGTGGTTCGCCATCATGCGAAGTTGTGGTTTGCCATCAATGTGCGAACCGACTTCTTCTTCTAAGGTGGACTGTTCTGTCCTACCTTCAAGCTTATCTTCCTGGGGAACACAGTCAGTTTTTGAGATAAGATCATTATCCAAAGTTTCGCCGGCCTCGACCTCAGGTTCTTTGTCATTGATTGACAAAGAAGTTTCTTCTTTGGATGTTGGCTCGTCCAAAGGAAAATCTCCGCCAGTAGATTGACTGCCAGGCAGTTCAATCTTTCTGGCAAGGACGTGTTCGCCAATTGTAGGTTGTACACTCAGGCATTGTGAAGCCTTTTTCAAGGTATCCCACCACTGATGAGACTCCTCCAGAAAAGCCTTCCTTTCGGCTTTTTCCTTTTCTTTAGCAGCCTCTCTAGCAGCCCTTTCCTCAATGAATTGCTCGAGCAGGGCAGCCATTTCTCTACACATCTTCTTTGGACTGCCGCTTTTTGTTCGAGATGTTTTCTATGGATGACATCTAATCTTTCTTTGTTGGCCGCTAATTTTTCTTGCCAATCCATTATCGCATCTTTGTTTCTAATCTTCGATCCCGATGAAGTTGAAAACTGAGCAAGAATTGTTTTGTGGTGAGAGATCAGCAAGCCGTGCTGCTATGGGGCTTATAGCGAGGTGATCTGTGCTTGAGACAAGAAATCTGGGATTTCCTGTATTGATGATTCTTCTGGCTTCCCTATGGTGAATCGCTTGTACTCCCTGTCCCACTGGGCGTGCCAATGTTTTGGCCACGATTCTCTGCGCGCGGAATAGAGGTAAATAGCGAACAAAGAAAGGGGGAGTGTTGCGGGCGTGCCACCTCGCGAACGAGGAAATGGTGATTGTAGCGGGGGCTTGACTTCTGATCAGACGAAAGGGGTTTCTAGGTGCCACCTCAGAGGAGTAATTTACGAGTACAAGGCGATTGATACTCACGGAGGGACGCCAGCAGAGCAACAATAGGGAATCAGGGAGATCGGGGAAGAGTCCAGGAAGGCTCTGAAGAAAAACCTAGGCGGCGGCGCGCTTAGGGTTAGGGTTTTCGAGAGGCTCGAAAAGGGTTTCAACTAGGTTGAAAGTTTGTTTGTATTTTTTGTGTGTGTTTGAGAGTGTGTTTCTGTAAGCCTTCGAGCCCTTTATATAGTGGTTCGACTTGCGGCAAAAGAAAGATAATCATAGTTCAAGTCGGATTCCGAAACCCTAATCTCACAAGGACTTTGTTAATCCTGCGCGGGCAGCGGATTCGAACCATCTCGAGGGCCAAAAGAAGGCTTTTTAATTATTAAGGGCCACAGGGATTGGCCCAAAGCATACCAAAAACTGGAGAGTCTTCAACGATTAGTGTGGTGTACGCGGACTCCGCCTGTGGCTTCTTCGCGAAGCCCCCACGCGAGCCAGTTCGCCAGCTCACCTCGATGTACTCTGCTTGTCTCACCTACGCGAAGTGTCAATCTCGCCTCGCCTCGCCTATGCGAAGTCAGCTAGTAATTCCGCCTGCGAACTCTGTAAGTTAGCTCGCGTGGTCTATTCTGCGCGCGAGCTGTGTTCCACACGAAGTCTTTGCAATTCAACTCACGTGATCTCACTGGCGGCCATTACTTGTAAACTTAGAGAACTTGGGCTCGCCGGTACGACATGGACCAAGAATTTAATTAATATTCACATAGACATTTACTGTCCAGTAAAATATTAATTTAGAGGTAAACAAGAGCCTATCCCCGGTAGGAAGTGTGCCGACGCGGACGTCGGTCCCTAAAGGGGGGGTGGATTGTGATGACCTGACTAGGCAAGCAAGCTAGTAGGTGCATCCGTCCCACATCGCCTGGGGGAGACAAGTTGCTATGCTTATATGTGCAGAGCTAGCACCTTACATTGAGACGCGTTGTGGGGTGAAATCTCGAAAGCAAAACCGTGAGGGTCGTTGGGCCCAAAGCGGACAATATCTCAATGGACTGGGCCGGACTGTTACATTTGGTATCAGAGCCTGTACCTGGCCGGAAGTGTGCCGACGCGGACGTCGGGCCCTAAAGGGGGGTGGATTATGATGACCTGACTAGGCAAACAAGCTAGTAGGTGCATCCGTCCCACATCGCCCAGGGGAGACAAGTTGCTATGCTTATATGTGCAGAGCTAGCACCGTACATTGAGACTCGTTTTGGGGTGAAACCTGGAAAGCAAAACCGTGAGGGTCGTTGGGCTCAAAGCGGACAATATCTCAATGGACTGGGCCGGACTGTTACATTTGGTATCAGAGCCTGTCCCCGGCCGGAAGTGTGCCGATGCGGACGTCGGGCCCTAAAGGGGGGTGGCTTGTGATGACCTGACTAGGCAAGCAAGCTAGTAGGTGCATCCGTCCCACATCGCCCGGGGGAGACAAGTTGCTATGCTTATATGTGCAGAGCTAGCACCTTACATTGAGACGCATTTTGGGGTGAAACCTCGAAAGCAAAACCGTGAGGGTCGTTGGGCCTAAAGCGAACAATATCTCAATGAACTGGGCCAGACTGTTACAATATTCCTATATGGATACAAATATACATAACCCTAACAGTACAAGGTATGACTCGCGCCAATAGGATCAAAGACGTGGTTAGTTCCTTGGAGATTGAAGAAGAAGATTACTTGAAGAAGAAGAATGCTTCAAACATATTTGCTAGGGTTCTAGAGATAGTAGCCGCGGTTAGTGCTACAAAGTTTGCAATTGACTCGTTCTTTTCATAGTGAATTCTCTTTTCATTAGGGGCTTTCTGAGTTGAAGCTCCGACAGTGTTTTTCCTCAAATTGAGGTTTTACTAGGTAAACAAACTGTTGTGTTCTTTATTTTTCGTTTCTGTCCAATACATCGAGGATTGAAACCACTCCCAATACTCAGAAAACGCTCATCGTAGTCCCTTTAGAAACCATTTGTGTTACGGCTATTCAAGAGTAGGTCTATATAGTTCAGATAATCGATCTCAATATCACCGATTTATCCACAGATATGATTCTTAGATCAACCTGACAAAAGGATGTAATGATAGTTCATGAACTATAGACTAGTATATATTGAGTAGTTGAGAAGAAAAAAAACACGGATAACAATTGAGTTCCACTCGAAAAAATGGCCTAATGCGTTGGGTAATTATGAAGGTAATTAAACATAAACAATGAAGGGGATCGATCTAGCTAGATATTTACATCTTAAACAGTCATGATATTTGATAGTGGAGGAGCTGATTCTCCTAACCACCATCATGACAGTATATAAAGAAGTTCCATATAGACAAAATTAAGTACATTATCTGCAATATCTAATCATAAGTTTATCTGCATTTTTCAACCAGTACATCATCAACAGAAGTAAGCTGCATACTTCTATCTTGAGACTCAAGATTCAAGTTGCATATTTTATATCTGGGTACGCCCACAGCTCAGGCACCACAGAAAATGATTATACACAAATGCAATCGGATATTAAAAAAGGAGGAATCTAGTGTTCCAATTAACAGAAACATATACAGATCGAAGTGATAGGCTCGTAATCTTAGTAGAAGTGATACCGCTGCAATTTGTCGTCCATTACGCTGATGAGTTTCGTTCAGACATTGGCTGTTAATATGCCTTTTACTGCTACTAGTGTTTTCAATTCAAGTTGAGTCGTGTGTTTACAATCGAATATTGGTTGAGTTGTTATAATTAATCTTATTCTCTTAATCTTTTTACCTTCATTTTGGGTCTGTTAATTTTGCTGGCGAGTTCTTAGATAGATCACTCTTCTAGTCAAGTCTGCTCTCGTTGGTGATTTTTGATTTTGATTTGCTCATGAGTGGTAGCACTAGACAGAAACAGTGCATCATTTGTTGCGCACCCGATCCCAAATTTTTTGGATCCAAATTGGATCTAGATCTGTTCTTGAATTTAGGTGGAGTTTGAATCATATTCCTATATTATTTCTTAAATTTGAATCCGGATATTTGAAAACTATGCTTCAATTCGAGTGTCCTCACACCACTTGGTCAATTAACAAACATTAACATTGGTAAATTATGGAATTAACGTCCCAACTAACGCCGGCCTTATAAGAGAAACCCCAATACAATATTGATGTGTAATGTTAACAAGTTGAGTAGTCATGCAATTATACAAGTCACTCTCTCCTAAATTCTTCCTTATCCTAAGTTCAACTGTCCATTTGGATCCTAAAACCTCATACATACACATCACAATATATGCATTGTTTACTCCCTCACCTACAAAAAGGTATGACCAAATTCCTCCCCCAAAGCAGATAAAGCCTACTACACCCTTGGCCATACACAAAAACTCAAAAAGGATCAAATTGGCTTACGCTACTCTAGCTGTTTGCCTCGATCTGGTGTAGCACGCCGAAGCTAAATGCTTTCCAGTCCAAATTGAACTGAAAGACAGAGCACACCAAAAAAGACAAATTACAATCCCCATATTAGGGTTACCGTTTTTCTTTCGCCTCTCTACTGCATCGATATTGTTCCGAGCTTCACCGGATAAGTACATGTACGTATGCAGTGATCACGTATACCTTGTTATCTTGTATACGAATACGAGACCAACTATATGTGATCGATCAACAAATGGAGACAAGAAAGCAAAACAGATGAAATTGTCATGATTTTGGAGGAGAGTCTAAGACAAGCAAAACAAAAAGAAGATGTGGATCGAGTGCAGCGATCACCCGAAGAGAGCCGTTACTACCTTTCAGTCCCTTTACGTTTTGCTTTCATCACTAATTTCATCCCGTTTGCTTCGCCCATAGCTTTCCCCATTTCTCTACCGTAATCCCCTCTCCACGTAGAATCATATTCATCCAGAAAATATCCTCTCTGTCATCCTCCTTCAAACCCATCGCTTTCATAGCCAACCGTCTGATCTACTTATTTTATTACTCGCCGATCAACTACTATGATAAAATTGACGTGATTCTGATTTCCGACCTCACAAAAATCCCGTTCTTGCTTCCCAAGCAAAACCCTCGCTAGGGTCCCAGCCGCCGGGTTCGAAAGCCATCCTTACGACACGTGGATAACCTGACTGTCACGACAAACCTCACTTTGTGAATTCGGACTTTGCTTTTCCATCTTTCTTTTACCTTCTTCTACGTATGAGCAGTGCTCACTCTTTCTTCATCTCACGAGTTCAAAAATGAAGAAGCTACACAGCTCTGTTCTTCTTCTCTGTCTGGTTTCGCTGACGCACTGTAACGTCAACGCGCAGCAGTCGCCGGGGCCGTTGCAGACCAACGGCTATGCCTACCTCGCGAACTTCAACTCCTCCATGGCCATGGTCATCGTGTTTCTCGTGTGCGCTTTCTTCCTCGTCGGATTCTTCTCCATCTACATTCGCCGCTGCGCTGAGACGCACATCTCCAACGCCGGCGGGTCGCTTGGCGCAGCGGGTGCGATCGGTGTCGCTGCGCGACGCCGAGGCCTCGACCCTGCGGTGATTGAGAAGTTTCCGATGTTTGTGTATTCTGATGTGAAGGACCTCAAGATTGGCAAAGGGGCTCTGGAGTGCGCTGTGTGCTTGAGCGAGTTTGAGGACTACGAAACCCTGCGTTTGCTGCCGAAATGCGACCACGTATTCCATCCCGACTGCATCGACGCGTGGTTGGCCTCGCACATAACGTGTCCGGTTTGCCGAGCAATGCTGGCGCCTGAGTCGAATCACCCGGTTACTGAGCCAAACAATCATTCGAATCATCCGGACAGTACAAATGAAATTAGTAATGATCAGCAACAACAGAACGACCAGGTGGTGATCAATGTGAGTGAAGATCAGAACAGCGAGGCAGTTGAGATAGACAACCGTCCGGCAAGATCTGGAATATACGGGAAGTTTCCAAGGTCTCACTCGACGGGTCACTCGGTAGTTCAACCAGGAGAGAACACGGAACGGTACACGTTGAGGCTGCCGGATTCAGTGAGGAGGCAGCTCGTTTCAAGCCGGAACAACAAGCTCAAACGATCGACTAGCTACGACGTCATTCTGCCGAGGCTTGGAAGTTCAAGAAAAGGGTATAGACTCGGTGGCGAAGGGAGCAGCAGTAGAGGGAAAAATAGTGTTGAACACCAAACTGGGCGGTTCGATCCGTGGGTGCTGTTAAAAACGCCACCGTTCTTTGGTTGGGGTGGTGGTGGTTCCGTTAAGTCACCTAAGAATGGTGTTGACGGAGAAGGGTTGTTTGTGAAGCCTTTGTTGACGCCGGTGAAAATTCCGTTGGATTGTCAGAACGTCAAAGCCAATAACAGGTGTCAAGAACCGATGTCTCGGCCTCCGGTTTGATTTTAAATTTTTTGTCCGTAATATTTTGTAAATAGTATCTTCTTCATTGGAACCTGGTTTCAATCTTGGAACAGAGTTAAAAATTAATTTGACCTCAATTATATTTCGTTTATTATGTTGTCTTATTGGGAAGATTGGAAGAACCTGTGAGGTTGAATTTGTTCGGAGGGATGTGTTAGATTCATGGCTCGATTGAATTGCTGGCAGGTCCAATTGTTAGGCACAAAAATGAATGTGTTTGTTTTTTTTCTTTTGATGCGAAAATGAATGTGTTTGTCGAAGTTGCCAAACATTAATGATACTGTTGGGGAAGTTACTTACTACCAAACTTGGTCTAATTAGTCATGAGATTCATCTCTCAAGTTAAGTAATGACTACTTACCCAAATAGTTAATACCAAATTTTCAATTTATGCCTTTTTAACCGACTCACATTCATCACGTTTGGACCTCATATAGTCATATTCATCTTGCTTGGCTTCTCAGACAAGTAATCGAGGAACGAGGGTCGTAGCATCCATGAAAGACATGCTTGTGGTACCAACTCGATGTCGATCTGGTTAACTTTATTGAAGGCTCAGGCAGTGTGGGATTTGAGTGTGTGCCAAAAGAGCAGTTTTTATGTGCTAATTGGAGTATGAAGCAAAGCATTACCTTACTTTTTAGTTATGTTAAGGATTCTCAACCGTCGGTTGTTGTACTTGTACTTACGTTTCTATCTTTTCGATCACACTAATAAACCTTATATATGCTTCTTTTAACAAAGGATAGAAATGAAAAGGTAAGTTTGCATCTCATTCAACAATACATTATTGATGCTCCTTTTTTATACATGTTTTTCAAATATTTTGTCTTTGTAAGCGAAAATTCTTGTACGCACTATCGAAGTGCAAGTGAATCGAACACCTAATAAGCAAACTCAATCTTTTATTAGATCTAGCCATCCACGTGACACTATCTTATATACATGTGAAAACGATTAACAATTAAAACCTGCTAAACCATAATTTACATATATTTGCATTTTCCTAAATATATGAATTGCTTTTGATTTTAACTTGCTTTTGATGAGTTAATTTTAGCTTACACTAAATCATTTATTTACTTATCTAGGAATTGCAAGAGTGAAGGAAACATCCATTTTTGGCATTGATGGAGAATTAGAGCTGGGGTTTCGGTGGCTACAATGGTGTTCTTAGAAGGGTTTCGGTGGCTGCCATGGTGTTGCCGGAAGATTGGAAGACGGTGGTTGCATCTTCCTCCGTAGAGATGAGGTTGATATGCCCTTGGGTATGGGCTTGGGCCCGAGTCTTCGGGCCTAGGACTGGGCTTAGCCCTGAGGCTAGATCTAGCCCATTTTGGGCCTTGTTCGATCATTGCACCTGGGCGGGGATTGCTTTTTGGTGTAATTGCTGATATGGAGATGGGTGTCGTCAACACATAGATATCATGCTACGTCTCCTGAGCATTGGAAATAAGCAGTCGTACTTGGTTTCTTAGTTTACTAGATGTACATCAACTGAGGTCGTATGCAGCTAGTTTACTCTTGTCTATGAATTATATGTTATGGTTTTGTTTCATATGCTCGAGGCTTGTCTCGAGCTTCTTATCAATGAGGGTACCAATCACGGTGCTTGTAGGTCTCTATCGACAAATTGTATGTAGCCCAACATATATATGATGTACCGTGCCTTTTTTGGCTATTGTTTTAGCAATACAATTTTGTTTACTAGAAAAATGTCCAAGGCTCCAACACAATTATGCTCTAAGATACCGCAATCACAACTAATGAAATGAAATATATATGTCAATATCACTAACCATAATCTGCTTTTTTCGGTTTATGATGCGACAAGCCGGACATTTTTCCCTTCCATTCTTGAGGTTTATATACAGAAGATCTTGAAAAAATATGATAAGGTCTGCGCTTTCAGTCGGTAAAGATCACAATTGATGGTTATATGTTAATTTTTACCAATGCATCTTCCACAAATATAAGAGAGATTACCATTCTTCCGACTGGATTATGTACTTCGAACATGAGATTCAATTTAACGGTTGAAAAAGTATAATATACTCAAAAGGATGGTAGGAGATTTGAACAGAAATTGTTTCTACAATGAATGTATTATCAAGAAGGTTCACTGCTCGAAAAAAGGGACAAAGGTTTCAATCCCCTTTCGGAAAATTCTAGAGTACCTGTTTACGCCTAAATTAATATTTTACTGAACAGTAAATGTCTATGTGAATATTAATTACATTCTTGATCCATGTCATACCGGCGAGCCCAAAGTTCTCTAAGTTTACAAATGTCGGCCCGCCAGTGAGATCACGCGAGCCGAGTTAGACTTCACGCGGAACGAACTGCATGCGAACTGGAACACTTAGCTCGCGCGCGGAATGGACATAAGCGGACTACGCAGTTTGCGTGGAACACTTAGCTCGCGCGCGGAATTACTATTCGACACTCCGCGTAGGCAAGGCGAGGAGGGCTGGCGAACTGGCTCGCGTAGAAGACTTCGCGAGGAAGACACATGCGGAGTCCGCGCGCACCACGACAAACGTTGAAGACTTTTACAAGTCTTTGACATGCTTCGGGCCAATCCCTGTGGCTCATTAAATATAAAAAGCCTCTTTAAGGCTCGCGAGCTGCAATAGCCCGCGAAATGGAAGTGAGCTTCAAGAGCACGCGAGATAGCATCCTGTGACAGCCCGCATGATGAATTTCAGTTCGCACAAGAGTCTACAGTTGGCAGCGCGGAAGCAATGCCCTATGCGGAATGAAGTGTGCGAACTGGACATGTGTCACAAGATGGTTGGTTCGCATGGACGGGGCAGTATCCTTGTGCGAATAGGGTTTCAGAGTCCGACTTGGATTCTAATCACTTTTCTTCTGCTGCAAGTCGAACTACTATATAAGGGGGCTCGAACCCTAACAGAAAAGGCGCTCAAACAATACACAAAAACACAATACAAACTGAAACCAGTTACCCTTCGAGCTCCTCAAAACCCTAACCCTAAGCGCCGCCGCCTAGGTTCCCCTCTTCAGAGCCCTCCGGACTTTATATCCCAGCTTCTCTCTGAACTCCCTATAGTTGTTCTGCTCGCGCCGCCGTGAGTATCGATCGCTTATGCTGGTAAATCCTCGTCTGAGGTGGCACCTGTAACCCCCTTCGCCTGATCAAGAAGTCAAGCGCACCCCTACTACTCTTTCCTCGTCCGCGAGGTGGCACGCCCGCAACACTCCCCCCCCCTTTTTCTTTGTTCCCTAGAAACCTCTGCTCCGCGCGCTGAGGATCGTGGCCAAAACAGTACCCACCAATTTTCTATACTGTGGTTTTTTTTGAATTTTTTTTTACAAACGTAAGAACATTTGGTTAAAACTTTTGTAATAAATGTTCATATGTTGTAATTACAAAGTGTGAACCAAATTTACATATTTATGACCCCTTTTATAATATTGAGGACGAATGTGTTGTCGAACTGTAAATTTTCAGATTTGGACCAAATAGACCATTTGTCCTCGTTCACGTAATATGGTTTTCGGTTTTGTAATTGAGTTGTGTTTTTTGTATTGAGAAAATAATTACTTATTTCACAACGTTTTTACAAACATAAGGACATTTGGTTGAAAATTTTGTAATAAAATGTTGATATGTTGTAATTACGAGGTCTGGACCAAAATTACAGATTTATGACCAATTTTACAAAATTGAGGACGAATGTATTATTGAGATGGTAAAATTTTCAGATTTAGACCAAATAGACCATTTGTCCTTGTTCAAGTAATATGGTTCTCGGTTTTGTAATTGAGTAGTGTATTTTGTATTGAGAAAATAATAACAATTTTCACAACACTTTTACGAACATAAAACATTTGATTGAAACTTTTGTAATAAATGTTCAGATATTGTAATTACGAGGTATGAACCAGATTTACAAATTTATGACTCGTTTTACAAAATTAAAGTCGAATGTACTGTCAAAATTGTAAATTTTCAGATTTAAACTAAATAGACCATTTGTCCTCGTTCATGTAATATGGTTCTCGGTTTTGTAATTGGGTGCTGTGTTTTGTATTAAGAAAATAATTATATTTTTCACAACGCTTTTACAAAGATAAAGACATTTGGTTGAAACTTTTGTAATAAATGTCTATATGTTGTAATTACGAAGTATGAGCCAAATTTACTTGTTCTGGACGAATTTACTTATATTTGTGTAATTGTGTTGTTAAGTTTGTAAAATAAAAAAAATAAAATTGCCAGTGTCAGAATCTAAATGGGTAAATAAAAAGAAAAAAAATGAATTAAGTATTGATGGGTATGGTAGCCTGTCTCTTCAACTTTCAAGTATCAAGCTCAAACTATGCATCTTGAGCTTCTGAAATCCCCATGGCTACCGGAACTAATGGCATTCCACATTAACAGTGAGCAAACAAAGAGATGAAAGCCAAACTTTGGACCCATTACTTATCGGACCTCTTCATTCACCGATGCCGATGCCGATGCCTAAGAAACAGGCCCATTACACAGAAAAACCTAAAGAAGAAAAGGGCTTTTCCCATCTAAATTTTCGTAGCTATTAATTCTTTCTTTCGACCAATCCGAAACTTCTATGTACAAAGTGTGGAGTGTGGACTGCAGAAGCATTAATCTTCGTTCATGTTAGAATTCAGTTCGAAAAACAATCTTTACCTTTCCACTCTCTCAACTGAGCGATCCGCTGGTGAGATAACCTAGCCTCTAAAAAGAGTACGTACGCAGGGCATGAGCTCGAGATCGGGGTTTAGAAAACACCAGTCATGTCTTGCATATTACTCTAGGGTTATACGAAGTAATACTTCTTTCTAAATAAAGTTAATTTATGGGTGATTTTTGCTTAGAGATATGGACTTCTTGCATGTACTTAATTGTGTTACTTATTTTGAAGTGTTGGAGCCTTTCTCGGTTTCTTCTATTTGGACAACCCAACTTTCTGAGTTAAGTAACTGGCACAGTGTGTACCAGTGAAAACAGAATGTGTTTTAAGGGTTCGGTACTTATTACAACCCTGAATTGTAGAAGTAAACTCATCTCAGTTCTTTTAATTTTATTAAAATACATCTGGCATATATGGTATATTTTTAATTTTGATCCAACACATTCAATCCTAAACTTCCGTTAAGTAACTCGCAAATGTGACTTCTGTGAGACCATGTTTATGATGCCTAGCTAGTTAGCTTATGATGGAGTGATTTGAATGCATCGAGCCATCGATGACGATGGAAAAAGGCATCCAGGATAAATATAAGCTAGATGACACTCTTATGGGGAGTGCATGATTGGAAAGGACAAAGAAGAAGTATCTGGATCTCGTTAAATTTCACCAAAGATGTTGATAATGCTTGCAGAATAATTCAGCACCGCTTCTATCGTAAGAACATGACAGCTTCCCAAGAAATGCATATATGGGCAATTGTACCCTTATATAGATGATAAGTTATGTTAAGACAAGAAAGGGTTTCCTTGACATTTCATGCGGCATTAACACTACAGAGACACCATTAATAAAATGGTTGTATAGCTTCCCTGCCAAAACAACGAGCACGAAATTAAGCGGAGGAGCTACCGGAGAAATTTTTTAGCAATATGGACACTCAGGTCATCGACGAGCAATCTCTCAGGTTTCTATCGCTCTATCTGTCTGCTCTACTTTCTTATGTGAAGAGGGAAGATTGTTAGTATTTATCTTCTCTTTTTATTTTTCTTTTTTTCTTTTTTTTTGAAAAAGAGTTTGACCCCCGGTTAGCATTTATCTTTCGAGTTTAAGTTAAACATTAAAACCATTCATTTATATTCGCAAATTAAGATCGCAAATATTTACCGTCACTTTCTCTAATTGTGAGTATTTTTCATTCCTCTACAGTCTCTACTAGTTTGGATCGATAAATGATATACAAGAGATAGAGAAATGAAAGTTGCATATCTGAGAGATTTATAGATGCTATCTTGAAACCATCCAAGTGTACTATATATTCGTGCAGGTCTGTGGAAGTGGGAGGGAATTCTGGCACTAGCAAGGCATACTGCAAGTGCGGCGAAGGGTGGAAATGTGTCATCACAAGGACTGAAGGACCTGATTCCGGCAAGGCCTTCTTCAAATGTGGTGAAAATTGCACCTGTGTCGTGTATGTCAAGTTTCTCAATTTATCTCTTTCAAATAACGCAATTTCTTATATATATATATATATATATATATATATATACAGGGTTTCTCAGCTGCGGAGGTCCGCACCAATGGTTTTGGTGCATATTTCCATTTTTGCACCACTTTTCGATCGAATTTCTTCATCTCCACCGTCTAGTATCTAGATAATATTGTGTAGATCATCTCTGCAAAAACTCAGCCAATTTAGTAATCGTTAAGGCCCTCAAAATTGCGTTTTTCTGTTTTAAACATGAACGGTTCATGTTTGACAAAATTCAGTCCATCAATTTGTTTTTCGAGTTTGAGGGTCTTAACGATTACCAAATTGGCTGAAATTTTGCATAGATGATCTACATAATATTATCTAGATACTAGACGGTGGAGATGAGGAAATTCGATCAAAAAGTGGTGCAAAAATGGAAATCCGCACCAAAACCATTGGTGCGGACCTCCGCACCTGAGAAAGGCTGTATATATATATATATAGGCGGACGTCTACACGCCTTTAAAGTGCGGACGTCCATCCGTTCTGCACCGTTCTGCACCATTCAGCGCCAACGACGGCGTGCCCCCACCCAAACAGACACCAGAGGCGTCCCCGATTACTTTCTCTCACCGGAGAGTCCACTGAATTCCAGTTTTTCGGCGAGATCGATTTTGTCTGAAGTTTTGGGTGCAGGTTGCTGCCCAGACCTTCAAATCGATCTCCCCGGGAAGAGAAAGTGATCAGGGACGCTGCTGGAGTCCGCTCGGATAGAGGCGCGCCATCATCGGAGCCATCCGGTGGAGAAATGAGGGACGTCCGCACTTTAAGGGCTGTGCAGACATCCTCTTTGAAACGGCTCCGTGTGTGTGTGTGTGTGTGTGTGTGTGTGTGTGTGTGTGTATACAGCCCTTCTCAGCTGCGGACGTCCGTACCAATGGTTTTGGTGCGGATTTTCATTTTTGCACCACTTTTCGATCGAATTTCCTCATCTCCACCGTCTAGTATCTATATAATATTGTGTAGATCATCTCTACAAAATTTCAGCCAATTTGGTAATCGTTAAAGCCCTCAAAATGGTGTCTTTCTGTTACAAACATGAACGGTTCATGTTTGACAGAATTCAGTCCGTCCATTGGTTTTTCGAGTTTGAGGGCCTTAACGATTACCAAATTGGCTGAAATTTTGCAGAGATGATCTACACAATATTATCTAGATACTAGACGGTGGAGATGAGGAAATTCGATCGAAAAGTGGTGCAAAAATGAAAATCCGCACCAAAACCATTGGTGCGGACGTCCACAGCTGAGAAAAATCCTATATATATATATATATATATATATATATAGACACACACAGTTGAATGAATCTTGTTGCTTGTTTCCGGAGTCTAGTTTGGACCTTACTAGTAAGTTCAGCCGAGTCTTTTTCTATTCCGGTCTACTTATAAACTAAACTTCAATCATATGCATGCCTAATTCCTCTGAAGAGCTGGAGATGGTACTGTGAAGGAGCTGGAGAAAATTGGTCCAAACGAAGCGTACTGCGAGTGTGGTGAAGGTTGGACTTGTGTCATCTCCAAGGTTCAAGGTTCTGAGGCTGATAAGGCCTTCTTCGAATGTGCTGATGGTTGCTCTTGTGCCACTACAGCCTGAACATAAATATTAGATGAACTCTGTTGTAAGATATATGCCTTTGGTGCTCTCATTAAGTATATGGCTTATGGGAACTGGCCGCAAGCTGCAAGCATATATTGTGTATGTATTCGCGCGCGCACGTCTCTCTTATGGCGGTGTGGCGTAAGATGGGTTATGTGAATAAGAGTTTTGCTTAAGCAAATCAATAAGGTTTTGGATGGTAAACTAATGGAAGACCGTGGCTAGATTCAGGAATTCGTGATTTTGAAGTACAGGACGATAGTTTTAACATCACTGCATAAATGCTAAAGAAAAGAAAAAGGTCATATGAAGTAGGCATATAAGTTTTTCTTTTGAACATTGATCATAATATTGTTTTTCTTCCTACAGGCCGGCTTCAGGAGATGTAGGATAAGGATATTAATCGCACAAAAGTAATGCGCGCGGCTGCTTAGACAAGTTTTTTTAATAAGGATATGTTGTGAAAATTGATAAGGATTTGTTGTAAAAATTAAAAAGCATTGATAGCAGACAAGGGAAGTTCATTATGTTAACCAGCAATCGGAGTTGAGTGATCAATATTTGCAATCGCATCCATTAGAATGTTCGCTTCTCGCCAAATATGAGTGAGTGTAATTAAACTAAAACGCTGAGTAAGTTTTCTGATATATTGGTTTGGTTGTTAATAGAGCTAATTAGAGTATCTGTTTTGGCCATGATCCTCAGCGCGCGGAGCAGAGGTTTCTAGCAGACAAAGAGAGGGGAGTGTTGCGGGCGTGCCACCTCGCGGACGAGGAAAAGGTTGATGGGGGGTGCGCTTGACATCTTGATCAGGTAGAAAGGGGGGGTCACAGGTGCCACCTCAGAGGAGGATTTACGAGCACAAGCGAGTCGATACTCACGGCGGCGCGAGCAGAGCAATCACAGGGAGTTCAGAGAGAAACGGGGATGCAGAGTCCGGAGAACTCTGGAGAAAGACCTAGGCGGCGGCGCTTAGGGTAAGGGTTTCGAGGAAGGCTCGAAGGGTAACTGAGTTTCAGTTTTGTTTGTTTGAGAGTTGTCTCTGAGTTGTTGTTGTAATAGTTGTTTTTTGAACCCTTTATATAGTGGAGCTTGACTTGCGGCAGAAGAGAGAGATAGTCCTACTTCAAGTTGGATTCGGAAAACCTAATAGCACAAGGGCACTGTTTCGTCCATGCGAACCAACTATCTCGTGACACATGTCCAGTTTGCACACTTCATTCCGCGCTACCAACTGTAGACTCCTATGCGAACTGGAATTAGGAGCATCCTCACCTCGCGGGCTGCTACAGGGTGCTATCTCGCGTGCTTCTGTAGCTCGCGTCCATCTCGCGGGCTATTGCAGCTCGCGAGCCTTAGAAGGGCTTTTTATATTTAATGGGCCACAGGGATTGGCCCGAAGCATGTCAAAGACTTGCGAGAATCTTCAACGTTTGTCGTGGTGCGCGCGGACTCCACATGTCGCTTCCTTGCGAAGTCTCCTACGCGAGCTAGTTCGCCAGCTCGCCTCGCTTCGCCTATGCGGACTGGCAAACTCGCCTCGCCTATGCGGACTGGCAATCTCGCCTCGCCTCGCGGAGTGTTGAATAGTAATTCTGCGCGAAGGTATTCCGCGTGCGAGCTAAGTGTTCCACGCGAACTGCGTAGTCCGCCTATGTCCATTCCGCGTGCGAAGCCTAAATGAAGTCAAGTTCTCATGCCGTTCGTTCCGCGCGAAGTCTAACTTGGCTCGCGCGGTCTCACTGGCGAGCTATCACTTGTAAACTTGGAGAAACTCCATCTCGCCGGTATGACCTGGTCCAAGAAATAATTAATATTTACATAGACATTTACTATCCAGTAAAATATTAATTCAGGCGTAAACAATATCATTAGTTTACGTTAAGAATGTAGCAATTATAACAACTGCAAGGTAGTCTAGTGATTCTTGCCTAGTTGGGTGTGCTCCCCAACCTATGTTCAAATCACGACATTATCAAAAGTGGCCAGGGGAGGGGCTGCTACAATGCTCTGCTGGCTGTCCGGGCCCCCAACAGATTAGTCCTTGGGCCTAAGAAGTCTTTAGAATAACGCAATCTTGAATAATAAAAAAAAGAATGTAACAATTATACTGCAAGAGTAGAACTCATTTGCTAAATCAGCCTATGTAGTGTGGTGTATCTATTTGCTTTATCAAGATAAGTAGATAACCGTTTCGAGTTTTGTGTGTGTTTTTTTTCCTTTCCTTTTATGCGTCTTCAATTCAATAAACCATACTGTTTAGTAGTTTGCACTTTACACCTCAATTATTACCATACATGCATCATGCTTGCGTCCAAGCCGCATATGACATAGACGACATTAGATATTGAGTTTACCATTCATTATCTCTTATAAATTAAGTTGTGTATTAATTAAACTACACTTGTTTCGTCAATCTTCTATATTGAAAGGGATGCATACCGTAAAGAAATCAAATCACAGGACAGAGAGACGTACTCGGTAAATTTTCTATCATTTTAGGTAACTTTAGGTTGATTGGTTGTCATCTTCACCATCAATAAACAATTGCAGGTGATCTATGAGATTAACTTGCAGTCTTGCACGCAGACCTGGACCCCTGAGTGTAATCTGAAGAGCCCATCGACTCAAGGCCCAAAAGATAAAAGGGTCCAAATTTTGTTTTTTTATAGTTTTTTATTGGGTGTAATTGTTGGTGACACATTAATTAAGATTTCTTAATTGATAAACTATAGATGATTAAAGACAATTAAATGTTGTTCGTTGTTAAATTTTGAGTCTATAGCATTATTTCATTGAAAATTTTGAACAAAAAAAAAAAACTGAATTTATACAACATTTAAAGGCCCAACTTTGAGAGTTCGACTCAAATATGAAAATCTTAGGTCCGGGCCTGCTTGCCCGGTGCCCGGTTGGTCAATATATATATACGACGAGCATTGTTCATCTAAATGTAAAGGGAAAAAAAAGTCTCTCGTCCTCTCAACTAACCCCGGCGACTTTCAAATTATGATTAAGAAAAGAACGTGTGGGACAAAGTTGGGAATTGTTTTTTTGTTTTTTTTTTCGACAAAACAAAGTTGGGAACTTGGGGATCATTGTTGATTAGTTGAAAAGACGATATAAAGTGTACGACTAACACAATTACAGTTTCTAAATTTGACCAGTTCCTTAGATTGATTCACATGATAAGAGATAGATTATACTTGATTGCAGTAACATAGAGGTCTTACAAATACAAACACGACTTTATTTCAATGATATGTTGCAATTGTCCACCATAGAATAGAGATTAAGAAGTAATCAATTAGAGGGTAGAATGACATAATCAAATACGCGGAGGGATTTGAATGGAGTACGTAAAACGAATGTGAGCTATGCAAATTGTTGCATAACACTAGTCATATGATAGTTTTTATACTTTAGCTATTTGGTTAGGAAGACTTGTATAAATATATCAGTCAAATACACCAAACCAATTGAGCAAAAACGCACCGATGTTCTTTAGCTTTTTGAGAGGACCGTAACTTCTTCTTTTTTTTGAATAAAAGGTTGGTGGGGTAGCTGCCTTTAAGCCTTGATTAATAAAACTGTCGAATACAAAGAAGACACATCAAGCCTAAATTCTTTTTTACAAAGACCTGAAATAATATATGTTTCAGTGTGATTGCTCAGGGGATGAATCACACGGAATGCGGGAACACCATCTTCAAGACTCATAACCTGTCAATCATGAATAAAGGGCGTCAGAGGAAAGACCGGGTTTGCCGGCCTTCGACCCTCCGATGCCTAAGTCAGCCATATGTGAATAGAAATGAGGTGTGAATAGGGTGGAGATGGAGAGTCCCTAAATGAGGGGTGGAGAGTGTTATTTATAGAGATAGGGTGGATGCACCCTAAAAATACCACTTTGCCCTTATTAGAGAGTGTATTACTATTATGCCCTCAAGGGATAGTGTAGGTTTCTTGGGCTTAGTTAAGGCCCAAACCCATTATATGCGGCAATACGTGTCTTCTTAGGCGAGTATAACCGATGTTCTACGATGTACTAACAAGTCCCCAAGTCCCCAAGTCCGCGGTCAAGAGACTCTCTTGGGTGGGGACTTTATCTAATAGGATATCGGGAGTACGAGTCTTACTAGTGGCGACATAACCAGTCCCCAGTCCCCCAAGTCCCCATGCAAGGGAGGGGATGGACCGACTTCCTCTAAGTGTGGTATGTTGTGCGATGCTATATATGACTGAGACACTAGGGTCGTTGCTCCCATGTAGTGTCTGGAGATTGCAAGGCGATCGGGGGTTGAAGTTGAGGTACTGCTGGCGAGCATCTCGTGTGGGCAACGGGTACCGGCATGTTTGTATGCCTTAGGCGTTTTAGTAGCCTTTGATTTGTACCAGCTATATGCTCTAGCTAGCTGAGTGATTCCAGCATACGTTCCAAGGGGAGATTGTGGTGATATATTTTGTGGTTGCCTCTAGGTGAGTGCTAGAGTGCCTACGTACCCGTTTATGGGATCAAACCAAATGTAGTTCCCCATTTCGCCATCGAGGCAAGTGTGCCATCAAGGTGTGGCGAGGAGTGCCGCTGAGGCATGACGATGGATGCCGTTAGGGCATATAATGATGTTGTCGATAGGGCATGTGTAGAGCTGTCAAAAGGTGATAATCGATGTGTCGTAGCGAGAGCACGCTAAGAAGCGTGGCAAGGATATCGAGAGCACGCTAGGGAGCGTAGCCAAGATGCTGATGGGGCAAGGCGGGTGGTGCCAAAGTGTACCGAGAGGACGTCATGAGGTGCGGTAAATGCCGGCATACAAGGCTGTTGCCCAAGTCCCCCAGTGCCGGGAGAGACCATGGTGACGGGGCGTAACGGTTCCCGCAAGTGGCGTAACGGTCCGCGCTGGTGGCGTGACGGTTCGCTCTAATAGCGTAGCCGTTCGCGCTAGCGGGCGGAAGGGTTCGCGCTGGTGGCGTAACCGTTCGCGCTAGTGGCGTGACAATTCGCGCTAATGGCGTAACCGTTCGCACTAGCGGGCGGATTGGTTCACGTTGGTGGCGTAACGGTCCGCGCTAGTGGCGTGACGGTTCGCGCTAATGGCGTAACGGTCCGCGCTGGTGGCGTGACGGTTCGCGCTAATGGTGTAACCGTTCGCTCTAGCGGGCGGAATGGTTCGAGCTGGTGGCGTACACTCGTGGTGTGCGTGGCGTGAGATTGCACCTTTGGGTGCTGGCTGTTTACACATGTTGTGTAGCCTGAGGTTGCACCTTTGGGTGCTGCCTGTTTACACATGTTGTGCGTGTAGCCTGAGGTTGCACCTTTGGGTGCTGGCTGTTTACACATGTGTGTAGCCTGAGTATGTAGCATGAGTATGTAGCATGTAGCGCGTATAGAAAAGAGTGTTTTAGGTAACTCTCTATGCCATGTAATAAGCATACTCAAGGATATGATGATGTATGAGGCATGTTATTTGTATGATAATAACTCAATTAAATAGTGTAAAGTAGGACTTATCTGGAGCCATGTGGAGCTGCTATAGATATTGTAGAAAAATCGGAGTTGTCGATATAAGTCTTGATGTCGACAAAAGAGCTTGGTATACGAATCCCAATGGAGTAGTCATGATGGCCAAGAAGATAATATTGGTGTGCATCATTGAAGATAATATTGCTTGACCAAGAAGTAATGTAGGTGTACCGACGCAGGGAAAAGAAGCCATGATGACCTAAGTATGAGTTTGTAGCATGTGCCTGTCATATTTGACAAGTAGATAAGTAAACGAGGTGCGGCCATTTGATATGGGCATGACTCATGAGAACTTTGTGTCATAATGCCCACAGATAGATCATAGAGAAGTATGTAGCATTGTAGGTGAAGTGTTGTTGACAACTCGTTGTTGGAGCTTGGCTTGATATGATTTATATAGTGCCGAGGGGGCATGGTAAAGTGGCAATTGATCAATATCAAGGTAGCGAGCTGGATTGGATACGAACTTGTTGACATACGAACCAAATAATGGACAGCGCCTATAGTCACATGGTCTCGGAGAGAAGTATTCATCCAGAGGCATAGATAGTAATCATAGAGTGGGATAGATGCATTATGTATGTGTCGATGCATGTAGCATAAAATATATGTGACTATCGATTAACCTTCAAAGAAATAATGGAAGTATAGTGTGGGGTGTCTGCTTGTGAGCTCTGCATGCGACAGGCTGCTGGGTGCCGAGACCACAACTCTTTCTTTGTTTGAGTTGTTGTGGCGGGAACCAGGAAGGGGAGGTGCCGAGAGAGAGGTCGCTGAATTGCTGAGACCACAGGTGTCGGGAGTGATGAATCCCGATACCAAGAGATGACCTGTTCCGGGAGCCGGGAGGGCTAGGGATTGGTCTCGGGACAGGGACACGGAGAGTAAAGGAGTGTCGTGCTTTCGGAGCTCCCTCACTTCCTCCTTGTTGTTGCAGTTTCGGGAACTCGGGATGGAAATGAGGTACCGAGTCAGAGGAAGAGAGGTACCGAGGTGGGTTTTGACCCCATGTATGCACTTTCTTGGGAAGTGCCTAATCTCGGGGGGAAGAGAGGTTTGGTCTCGAGAAAGGGGCATCGAGACCCGGGAGGGCGTCCCCGGGAGAGGGGTGCCGAGCGGGTGCCAAAGGCGAAGGCAAGTCCCGGTGGTGGGGACCCGGGGGGGGGGGGGTGGGTGTCGAGATTGAGGTCGCGAGAACGAGAGCATATCCCTGCCGGGACCTTGTGTCGCCGCCGTGACTGGCGTGGCCGGTATCGATACTGGAATGAGTGTCCAGATCAGTTTTTATTCAGTTTTTTTTTTTGTATCCTACTGCCGGAGAGAGAAGAGTCCCGAGAGGTCGGGATGGAGAGCTGTGTATGTATGGGAGTCCTCCAGGGGAGTCTGCCAGGGGAGTTCGCGAGGGGAGTCCACCAGAGGAGTCTGCTAGGGGAGTCCACCAAGGGAGTCCGCGAGGGTAGTCCGCGAAGGGGGTCCGCCAGGGGGGTCCGCGAAGGGAGTCCGCCAGGGGAGTCCGCTAGAGTAGTCCAAGAAGGGAGTTCGCCAGGGGAGTCTGCGAGGGGAGTCCGCCAGGGGGAGCCCGCGAGGGGAGTCCACCAGAGGAGTCTGCGAGGGGGAGTTCGCGAGGGGAGTCCACCAGAGGAGTCTGCCAGGGGAGTCCGCGAGGGTAGTCCGCGAAGGGGGTCTGCCAGGGGAGTCCGCGAGGGTAGTCCGCGAAGGGAATCTGCCAGGGGAGTCCGCCAAGGGAGTCTGCCAGGGGAGTCCGCGAAGGGAGTCCGCCAGGGGAGTCTGCGAGGGGAGTCCGCCAGGGGAGTCTGCGAGGGGAGTCCGCCAGGGAAGTCCACCAGAAGAGTCTGCCAGGGGGAGTCCGCCAGGGGGAGTCCGCGAGGGAAGTCCACCAGAGGAGTCTGCCAGGGGGAGTCCGCAAGGGGAGTCCACCAGAGGAGTCCGCCAAGGGAGTCCGCGAGGGTAGTCCGCGAAGGGGGTCCGCCAGGGGAGTCCGCGAAGGGAGTTGGCGGTGAGGGTGCCGAGATTGGGGTCGCGAGAGAGGAGTCCCGGGAGGTCGGGATATAAAGCTGTGTAGTCTGGACGCGATTGAGACCCGGGGAGGGGGGCTTGATCTACGCATTTTATGCTTGATTATTAATGTCTTTCTCTCTACATTTTGCTTTGTTATGAGCTTAGTAAATATGTTTCTAACTTGTTTTATGTTTTTAGGTAGAAAATAAAGGAGAAATAATAAAGGAGGCGATTTGGACCAAAATATGTGCAATTACATGGTATTCTCGGCCAAAGAAGAATTGGAGTCAAAAAGGAAGCTTGTGTTGACTAGGAAACAATTTCCTATGTGACTAGGATATGGAGCAAGTAGTGATGCATGGACATTGATGAAGTCTAGACGGGGAGCTAATATGCATGGCAGTTTTCGAAAAGGAGCTTAATTGCCATGGTTGTAACGGTGGTGAGTAAATTGGGTGAAACGGATGTATAATTGAAACGGTTTTGAACGGCTACTTAAATAGCTTAATTGACAATTGCATGGATGGTGTTATGCATGGCTGGATTTGAAACTGTTTTGCATGGCTGTCTTTCATGGCTTAATGGCATGGATGAATGGATATGCTTAATTGCATGATGTAATGGTGGGAGCTTAATAGCTAATGGCTGTAACGGTTTTGTATTAAATGGAGCATAATTGTGCATGGTTGTATTTGAAATGAGGTGAACGGCACCATCATCATCCCCTATATAAAGAGCTTTGGAGGAGGAAGAAAGGAGTACACACTCATCGAGCCGAAGCCTTGTCTAAACACTAACCCCTCTCATACTTAGCCAAAATCAGCCTCTCTTAGTCGAAATACCATCTCCACCACCTCATAGACACCCTTCCTCCATCCGTGAGTGCTCTCTCGCTAGATTTGGCTTTGAACACTTGCGTAGCCATCCTCCACCAAAGGGACGTGCGCTCGGAGCTTGCAGAGAGACGAATTCCTCGGAGCAAAAAGTGTAACATGGCCTCTTTGTATTTATTTCGACTTTGTATTGTTTTTTTTTCAAGGCTTTGTATAGAAAGACTAATGTTTTGGTGTAAAGATGATTATTTCTTAATTGTTTTGAATTCTTCCATGTGTTTATAGGTTGATTGGGACGTGTATGTATGCTTGCCATGTTCTTAATGCTCTGGAATTTGCTTAGGATGACACTAGATGATTTGGTTCACCCTATGCATGTTCCACCGATCTGATCAAGATAAAATTGGGTTAGGGAGTTTGCTAGATGATTTGGCTGCCCTCTAATTCGATGCAAGTGTGTGTATATGTTCTAATTAACATGTGAATTTCGTAGGATTCAGCCAAGGAGGGAGTAATCGGCCTAAGCAACATGATGTGATGATCACTTGTAAATAATAGACTTAGGAACTTTTTTTCGGCTAGATGCATGTTAGGATTATGTGCTCTTGATTGTTTGTTTGTCTATGAGTTTAAACATGTTAGAACTTGTGATTTCTTGATATGTATCTACCCATCTTCTTGTTTTATTTCGTAGGAACTTAGAACAAACAATCTTGTACCCCCCCTAAACAACCTTAGCATAGTTATGCAATCACCCTCAATCCCCGGTTAAGAACGATCCCTACTTACCAATGCTACATCTACAAAGAAGGGTTTTAATTGTATTTGTGTTTGATTGAGTGTTTAAATAAGTGCTTGAAAATACGCGAATCAATTCACCAGAGGAGTCTGCCAGGGGGAGTCCGCGAGGGGAGTCCACCAGAGGAGTCCGCCAAGGGAGTCCGCGAGGGTAGTCCGCGAAGGGGGTCCGCCAGGGGAGTCCGCGAAGGGAGTTGGCGGTGAGGGTGCCGAGATTGGGGTCGCGAGAGAGGAGTCCCGGGAGGTCGGGATATAAAGCTGTGTAGTCTGGACGCGATTGAGACCCGGGGAGGGGGGCTCCAGGAGCTCGGGAGGCCATGGAGGGGGTGGCCGGGTGCTCGGGAGGCCGGGGAGGGCTCATGGGTCAGAGCAGTTCTGGGTGTCCCTATATGGGTGTCCAGATCAGTTCTGGGGGGGGTGCTGCTCACCGGCGCGTGGGCCTTGGCCGGAAGTCGGGAGGGGGGGTACTAGATTCATTGGAAGATGGTGAGTATGTTGGCTGGGAAGGTGAGCTACCTTTCCGGTGGCTGAAACCAACCATGGAGAAGAAAGGAAATCCAGATCTACTTCCTCTCTCGTATTTCCCACACTAAGAAACCCCGAAGCTTGAAAAGCTGATTTTCCCAGAGAAAGTGGAATTCCAGCCAAATGAGGAATATGCTCATGGTGAGCTATGCAGGGGTTACCACTTCAGGCCCCCTCCTTCTAGCGCCAATTGTTTCAGTGTGATTGTTGAGGGGATGAATCACACGGAATGCGGGAACACCATCTTCAAGACCCATATCCTGTCAATCATGAATAAAGGGCGTCAGAGGGAAGACCGGATTTGCCGGCCTTCGACCCTCCGATGCCTAAGTCACCCATATGTGAATAGAAATGAGGTGTGAATAGGGTGGAGATGGAGAGTCCCCAAATGAGGGGTGGAGAGTGCTATTTATAGAGATAGGGTGGATGCACTCTAAAAATACCACTTTGCCCTTATTAGAGAGTATATTACCATTATGCCCTCAAGGGATAGTGTAGGTTTCTTGAGATTAGTTAAGGCCCAAACCCATTATATGCGGCAATACGTGTCTTCTTAGGTTTCTTGGGACAATAATTTTGTTTTTTTTTTGAATAAAATGTTGGTGGGGTAGCTGCCTTTAAGCCTTGATTAATGAAACTGTCGAATACAAAGAAGACACATCAAGCCTAAATTCTTTTTTACAAAGACCTGAAATAATATCAGAAACCTCTACAATAAACTTTTACTCAACCAAGCACCAACTAGTAAAGAGTGTTTTAATGACTACTCTATTTGTTTTGATATAACGATGACATAATAACGGAAAGTTAACTCGACTACTGCGAAGCATAATTACCAAAAGCATAGTTTTCCTACTATGTTGCGGCCAGAAGATCAATCCGACGACAGTTAGCTTCACCCTACCACTAGGCGGCAACGACTATTTGACGAAGCAAAGAACTCCTCACCTACCTAGGGTAGACAAGACATTGTGAGTGCTCCCACGAACTTTAAGCCCGACCATTGTTTTTCTGTTTTTCATTGAGAGGACTGTAACTTTTTCAAAATAAAAGAGAGGCAATTACAATTTCTTTTGACTTTTTTGAAATGTCACTACAGGAAATCTCGTCTTAGGCGACGGAAACAACTCGTCGCCTAAGACAACCAATTCGTTGCCTAGAATTTTGGCAGACGAATTATCCGTCAACTAAGTTCCGTCGCTTAAGTGTGGTGAGGTAGACACTTAGGCGACGGTACTAAACTTAGTCGTCGACTAAGAGAGATCCTACCCGACGGACCCTTACCTGCCTTGTCGACAAACATCTTCGTCGATAAAAACCTCTTTTGACGGAATGTTTTTGTCGAAAAGGTTCTTAGCCGACGAATATGTAATTGTTCTTGGCTAACGAAACTGTCGTTGGTATGTATGTTTACCGACGAATATTGCAACGTCCTTAAGCGACGAAATATTTGTCGACAGAGTTTTAAACCGACGAATGCATAACAGTTCTTAGACGAAGATCGATCTTTGTATTCGTCGGATATGTGGTTTATCTTAGGCGACGAATGTTGCTTTTTTCGTCACCTAGGTGGTTTGTCTTGGGCGACGAAAGTTACTTTTTCCGTCTCCTAGGTGGTTTATCTTGGGTGACGAATGTTACTGTGTCCGTCGCCTAGGTGGTTTGTCTTGGGCGACGAATGTTATTTTTTCCGTCGCGTAGGTGGTTTATCTTGAGCGACGAATGTTACTGTTTCCGTCGCCTAAGAGATTTTTGTTTAGGGTAATTTTTTTTTTACCTTATTCAGTGTTTCCAAAAATTACAAATCAGTAACAATAATCAAACACATACAGATACAGCAGGCAAGAAGCACTGGATTTAGAAAACATATTCATATATTGATCATGATAACTAGATGGACAAATATTGTTCATATATACAAAATAATGAACTAGCTAGAAAATTGGGCGCCTAAGAAAATTGTTCATACTATCTACCTAAACTATGAATGAAGTATTACAAACTCACTAATGCCAAGAAACATTCTCGTACAATCCTGGAAAGTCGCCTCTATCATCATTGTTCTGTGGGGAAACTTGTGGAGGAGGAGGAGGAGGTGGCATACCTAGATGCTCATATATGGCTGCAACTTGGGACTGCACAGCACTATACATATACTCGGCACGCAGGGCACGCTGCTTGACCTCTTGGATCTGCTATTGGGCACAATCCTCTGATTCCTTTAGTCTCTGCTCATAGCGCTCCTGCACCTCTTGGAGTTGCTGCTCATCAACTCTAGGAGGACGACTACGTGAAGTGGAACTATTTGAAGAATGGCTCAAGTCTCGCTCGCCTCCTCATCCCATCCCTCTGATCTTCTTTCCTTTCCGAGTTTTGAGCACCGTACCCAACACCTCAATTTGTTGGGACTGAACACTTTCCATAATCTCCTTCTCCGTCGCGTCAGGGTGTTGTTCCTTAAATGCATCCTTTCATTTATTGACCTCATCAACCATGTCATTCTGCATTTAAAATACATCAATTAATAAAGAAAACATGCAGCTCAACATTTTTATAATAAACTTGAGATTTTGCATAATAAACAGGGAAACTTCACTTATTAGGTACACCTGATCAAACAATACAGGGAAGCTTAATAAACTTGACATTTATTAATAGACCTGATCAACCATGCATTATAATAAATGTCAGATAAGCTTTGTGACACTGGTACTTCTAGTCCGTGTACCTCTCCTGTGCCCTCTTTAGTATCCAATTGAACATTGGCTCATCATTTTCATCCCACTCGTACTTCGGCTTAGTAAGAAATAAAAAAAAAAATCTCATGTTAAGCACTGAAAAATAAAATAAAAAATTAATACACCCAATTACTATCACAAAACACATCTTTCAATACAACGAAAGTATTGAACTGTTGAGCAAAATGTGATCACACAACGGTGATTTTCACACTTGTCTGAAGATTCAATCAGACAAGCCCGAGATATACAACGGAAAACCTATAGTCACACAATGGTGTTCCACCATTGTGTGTTGACAAATCTGTAGTAGTGCGAGCAAGATAGCCAAGGAATAGAGGTTGACGGTTACTCGATGATGAATGCTGAAGAGAAAAGAATAAGATGTATGCTGGACCAAAACGTTTATCAAGCAATATACCAGCTGATTGATGTCGTATCCTGCCCGCAGCAAAATTGTTCATTGTAAGTACCTTTAAACTTCATTTAAACTGTTTTATTAGGGTCAGAAATTACTTGTCTGTTTTATTGGGGTAAAAAATTTAGTAACACTGTTTCTTAATACATTACAGGTCAGACTGTGGACCAATTTTGCTCCACTTTATAGAGAGCCTATGTCATGGGAAAAAAAACCTACAGAAGATGATGGTAATGAAATGAGGAAGAAAATGTTGCTAAAGTTCATGGACATCAATATAGAAAAAAGATTAGTGCAACTTTAGATGTAGGATCTTGAAAAATGTGAAAATATGTAATATTTTGGTAGTGTTGCAAAAACATATGAATTATCTTCAATTTCAGTGCTAGAACTTGTTCTTTTATTTTGGTCTA
Organism: Fragaria iinumae; assembly: GCA_009720345.1. NCBI lineage: Eukaryota > Viridiplantae > Streptophyta > Magnoliopsida > Rosales > Rosaceae > Fragaria > Fragaria iinumae. Next base: position 12,330,658 of record CM019117.1, on the reverse strand, counting down.
TTCCTTTGATCTTTCTGTCAGTTTCAGTTATCTTTGGTTGTGAGTTTCAGTTTTTTTTTGTTACAGGGTGGTTAGTGGGGGTCAGTGAACTTAGGTTGCTCTGTTCAGGAAAATTACTGACTCCCAATAATTTTTCATACTTGAGAGTTTACTACCCCCATTATGTCATTAGAGGATGCTTGGGGGGCAATGTTGACACCCAAATTAATATTTTACTGGACAGTAAATGTCTGAGTGAATATTAATTAAATTCTTGCTCCAAGTCATACCGGCGAGCCCAAATAATTGGGTTTACAAGTGGTGGCCCGCCGACAAAGTCATGCGAGCTAGGTGTATAGTTCGCATAGAAGACTAGAAGACGTGGGTTGACTTGGTCTGATGTTTAGCTGCCTACAAGGTGGCGCGAGCTAGATGACACTACGTCAATTTTGCCTTCAGACGAGCGGCAATGCCCGTCGTCTGATCATTTTTTTGCGTGTCGTCTATCCAGCTGCCATCTGATAAGCTTTCAGACAACAGGCAATGTCCGTCGTCTGATAAATATTGTACGACAGACAATATAAACTCATCTGTCGTCTGTGTGCATATAGATTTGTAACAAACTCTAACTTTATGTCGTTAGACATTGGCTATAACTACATAAAAGTATCGTTGAAATTACTTTTATACTAAAAGTGAGCAATTGTATGTCGTCTCACACCAATTCAAACGTCACTTATCTATCGTATGAGATATAATTTATGTCGTCTCACACCAATTCAAACGTCACTTATCTGCCGTTTGATATATATCTCACATGACATACAATATTATCTTTTATTTTAATTAAGAAACCAGCTAGCTACAAAGTAACTAACATGCTAGCCAACTAGCGTACTAAAATGATCGATCATTAAAACTAAAAATCGATCATACATTGTTAGTTGAAAACCACCTACCTAGCAGCCCTATATATGCATGCATATACACTTAGTTCAACTTGCACAAAATCAACGAGTCTGCTGCTAGCAATGTTAGTTACATACCCTAAACCTTAAACATCAGAACTTGTTTTGCCCATTCAGCCCGAACTTCATCAATTTGCTTTGGTGTGTAACGCAGATCCTGCTTAGTTTTCCACTGCAAATATTATAAAGCAAGCACTACGTTTATGGTACGAAAAACTTCAAGTCAAACATGTAAATGAAGTCAAACATAAATACTTTAGCATCAAAAGCACATACGGTAGTAGCAAACTCCAAATCCTTGTCTGCAATCCATCATGTAACGCATGACCAAATATGCACAAGTCTTGCCATCTTTTTGCTCTGGAATGCCCTGCAAAACATAATCATCACAAATTAGAATCAATTAGTGTGCAAAGCTTGATTGAGAATCATATGGAACATGTTACAACACTTACAAGACGGGGGATCCATTCAACTGATACTCTTGAAGATTTCTTCATCTTCTGTGCATAGTAGAACTTGATGCCGCTTCAAAACCAACAACATAACATAAAACATATGTAAACTAATAAGCCAAATTTGCCTTGGATATGTAAGATTAGAAAACCAGACACCTATTATGTCAGGACCCACCCCGAATTTCACCCCGAAACCCGAGGTAAGTCCTGCGGGGACCACCTCCAAGGAAAATTTACTGATAAGCAAACCTCCCTTGAAAATGGACAACCCTAACCTAGAAAACTAAAGTGTTACTTTCTTAAATAAATTTGAGCATCCTCCAAATCAACCCACAATTATACGAAAGTGAGTAAATAATTACAAACTTCGTATATTCAAAAAATACAATAAAAGTCCAAGCACACCACCAGAAACATTACAATAAATCCCAAAGAGTATTCAGAGCTACTATACACTAGAGGAGTAGGAAAAATACTCTAGTAGGTTAAACAAGTAACCTACTGATGAATGGTGGCTGAGAAATGGGTAACTATGCCTCGTCGTCTCCTACTCGTTCTAACTCGAACTCTGCAGACTGGGCATTTTAAAAACGAAGAGCCCAGGGGAAAAACATTCGCAATAATTAGAGTGAGTGGACAAAAATAAATAAAAAGAATATTTATGTTTTCCCAATTTAATTTCCAAGAAAACGAATGCATGTCTTAAACGATAATTCTCTTATCGTTATAAATATCGAGCCTCTACTGCTCAAAACTATATATATATTCAAATACAGCCTCTCAGGCTAAAATATATACATGTATATATTTACACTCGCCCAGACTCCCTATATAAATTAATAATAATCTATATAGGGCTACTACGCTCGCGTCCAACGCTCACGTCACGCCTTAATGCGGTGATACACTATGTCATTAAGGTGGACAGACGGGTGTATAAATATGTGCCCAGACCCCTTATATGAATTAAACACTCATATAAGGCTACTACGCTTGCGTCCAACGCTCACGTCACACCATAATGCAGTTATATATTATGTCATTAAGGTGGACAGACACATATCGCTAGCTAGCATTTATATACATACTCTCCTTAAAAATATATTATAATTTACCGAAAATCCCATTTTCGGTAACTCATCACAATGAGTAAAATCGTCAAATAAAAATGACGTCAAATGGTCTAACCAAATAAACAACTGCATGCACATTATTTAAAACAAAAGTCCACTCACAAGTTAGGCCTAAGCCTGAAGTCAGTCGGAGGTCTCCTCTGCTCGAGCCTCCTCGCGTCCTGTTCCAAAACATAAATAATTCCTTAAATAAAATCCCAACGTTTAAAGAAAATAGGCATAATTAAATATGAGCTTCTCGTGCTCAACCTTGCCTATCGTCCTAAATCTTAACTTCACTGCCAACCAAAAATCTCCATAAATACCGACATCTTCGAAAATCACCTTCCAACGTCCTAATCATAAAAATAATCCAATGGTCGGATTTTAACTTATTAATCCGCCAAAAATACCAAACTTTACAAATTCCAAAACCTAACCAAAAATCCTCCAAAAATTCCTAAATTCACATCAATAATATCCCCTTAATATTCTACATCAAAAACCACAAAATTTCCCAAAACAGCGGCGCCGCCGCCGGCGGCTCCGCCGGCAGCGGCGGCCGGCGACCAACTCCGGCAACCTGCAAATGCTACCAAATTTTAACAGAATCTTCCCCTCAATCTCCTCTACAACTTTCCTAACTAGCACAAACACCAATTCCAAGCCTAACTATGGTAATCGAATCAAAACATCCATAAATCTCTAAAACTTTCAATTATACAAACCACCCTAACGAAATCGAATTTAGCCGAATCCTTTTGAGGGATTACTCACCTAGATGAGGGCTACAAGTAGAGCCAAAAATCACGAGCTATGGTGGCCGGAGGACGGAGCTCCGGCGAAGAGACAGTCGGCGTTTCCGGCGAGTTTTTCTCCTCTCCGGCGGCACTACCGGCTCGGACACTAGGCCGGGGAGAGAGAGGAGGTGACGGGGGTCCGAGCTGGGCTGGAGCGGCGGCTGGTGGTTGGCTGGACAGCGGCAGCTGGTGGCTGCAGTTTCCGGCGAGTGAGAGAGAGCTCGGGGGCTCGGGAGGAAGGAAGAAGAAAAAGAAAGAAAAAAGAAGATAAGGGATTTGGGCTGGGGCTGCTCCCCACCCGGTCCAAAACTTAAATCCAAAAAAAAATAACCCATTCCAAAATTCTACACCCCAAAATAATACCCCAATAAAACTTATATTTTTAAGGATAACTTTTACATGCTAACTCCGATTTTAACGCGTAGCATGTCTACGAACTCGTAATAACATCTTCTACGACTTTCATGAAGAAAGTTTTCCCAAATTCCATACGGAAGAGAAAGTCAACTTTGGAGTCTTAAATAGTAAACGGTTACTTAAAACGGTAAAAGACCAAAATATTACCAAAGTAAATAACCGTAAAATAACTTAAGAACCGGGGCGTGACAATTCTCCCCTCCTTATAAAAATTTCGTCCCCGAAATTTACATAACTATCAAACAAAAAGGTAGGGATACTGCTGCCTCATTTGTTCCTCTAATTCCCAAGTAGCTTCCTCTACTTGATGACTTCTCCAAAGCACCTTGACAAGTGGAATTGTCTTGTTCCTCAGTACTTGCTCCTTTCGGTCAAGAATCTGTACCGGTTCCTCTTCATAGGTCAAATCTCTCGTCAAACTAATTGGTTGCTCTTGCAACACATGAGAGAGATCGGCCATATACTTGCGAAGCATGGATACATGAAACACATTATGTATCCTGGACAATTCTGGAGGCAAAAGTAATCGATAAGCAAGTGAGCCAACTCGCTCTATTATCTCATACGGCCCAATATACCTCGGACTAAGCTTCCCACGCTTACCAAAACGTACTATCCCTTTCCAAGGGGATAATTTCAAAAACACCCAATCACCTACTTGAAATTCAAGGTCTTTCCTGCGAACATCTGCATAACTCATCTGCCTACTTTGAGCGGCCTTGAGTCTATCTCTAACCACTTTAATCTTCTCATTAGTATCATGGATTAACTCAGGACCACAAAGTTCTTTTTCTCCTACTTCATTCCAACATAGAGGTGTACGACACTGTTTCCCATAAAGTGCCTCAAAGGGAGCCATACCAATACTAGAATGGTAGCTGTTATTATAAGCAAACTCCATCAAAGATAGGTTCTTATCCCAACTCCCCCTAAACTGCAAGGCACAAGCTCTCAACATATCCTCTAAAGTCTGAACAGTCCTCTCTGATTGCCCATCAGTCTGAGGATGAAAAGCAGTGCTGAAGTGTAGTCGGGTACCTAAAGCTGTCTGAAGAGCTTTCCAGAATTTAGAAGCAAATCTAGGATCCCGATCCGACACTATTGATTCAGGTACACCATGAAGTCTCACAATCTCATTCACATAAAGCTCCGCCAATTTATCCATTGTATACTTCTTTCCCATCGGTAAGAAATGTGCAGATTTGGTGAGTCTATCCACAATCACCCAAATACCGTCATGCCCCTCACGGGTACGAGGTAAACTAAAAACAAAATCCATGGTGATGTGGTCCCACTTCCACACTGGAATAGGCAACGGCTCAAGAAATCCTGAAGGTTTCTGCCTTTCAGCTTTCACTTGCTGACAGATCAAACACCTACTTACAAAAGCTGCCATTTCCCTCTTCATGTTTGGCCACCAATAATAATCTTTCAAAGTCCGATACATTTTTGTACTACCCGGATGAGCAGCATATGCAGAACTATGAGCTTCTTCCATTATCTCTATCTTTAACTCTTCATTTCTCTTTGGAACACAAAGTCTATTTTTGAACAATAAAGTTCCATCTCTTCTTACCGAAAAATCCACGGCGGCTCCATTCGCTACTCTTTCTATCAACTGAACAATGGAAGGATCATGATACTGCGCTTCCCGCACTTTATCAACCAAAACTGGCCTGACATGGAAACTAGCTACCAAGGCATCAACATTATCCACCGCTAAATCCACCCCAGTAGCTCGTAACTCAAAAAGAAGAGGAACTCTAACCATCCTCAAGTGAGACAAGGATATGGTGGGATTTCGACTAAGAGCGTCAGCTACCACATTAGCTTTTCCAGGATGATACTCAATAGTGCAATCATAATCATTGATTAATTCCATCCACCTTCTCTGCCTCATATTTAACTCTTTTTGAGTGAACACGTACCGAAGACTCTTGTGATCGGTAAAAATCTGACACTTGACTCCGTAAAGATAGTGTCTCCACAACTTGAGAGTAAAAACTACCGCTGCAAGCTCTAAATCATGAGTGGGATAATTTACCTCATGCTGCTTCAATTGCCTAGAAGCATAGGCAATAACTCGATCATGCTGCATCAATACCCCGCCTAAACCTCGTTTAGAAGCATCACAATAAACCATATATTTCCCACTATCATCCGGAAGTGTTAAAACAGGAGCACTGGTCAGGCAATTCTTTAATTCTTGAAAACTTTGCTCACACTGATCTGACCATTCGAACTTAACTCCCTTCTTGGTCAATCTTGTAAGTGGAACAGCAATCTTTGAAAAATCTTGCACAAAGCGTCGATAATAACCTGCTAATCCCAAGAAACTACGAATCTCCGTCACAGTGGTAGGTCTTCTCCAATTTGACACTGCTTCCACCTTTTGGGGATCCACACTAACACCTTCAGCCGAAATTACATGACCCAAGAATCCCACTTTATCCAGCCAAAATTCACATTTGCTGAACTTGGCATACAATTGAGCATTTCTCAAAGTCCGCAATATCATTCTTAGATGTTTGGCATGCTCCTTTTTACTTCTTGAGTAAACCAAAATGTCATCTATGAATACGATCACGAAACGGTCAAGATATGGACTAAACACCCTATTCATGAGATCCATGAACGCAGCTGGTGCATTAGTAAGTCCAAAAGGCATCACCACAAACTCATAATGACCATAGCGTGATCGAAAAGCAGTCTTGGCTATGTCATTCTCTCGGATCCGCAACTGATGATAACCAGATCTCAAGTCAATTTTTGAGAAAACAGAAGCACCCTTTAACTGATCAAATAAATCATCAATACGGGGTAACGGATATTTATTCTTCACCGTGACTTGATTTAGCTTCCTATAATCAAGGCATAGTCTCATGGTGCCATCTTTCTTCTTAACAAACAACACCGGAGCACCCCATGGAGACTTACTAGGCCGAATAAAACCTTTATCTACCAACTCCTGCAGTTGAGTCTTCAACTCCTTCAATTCAGCTGGAGCCATTCTGTAAGGTGCCTGTGAGATAGGCATAGTTTCTGGAAATAACTCGATAGAAAAATCTATCTCCCTTACAGGAGGCAAACCAGGCAACTCCTCGGGAAAAACATCTGGAAACTCCCTTACTACAGGAATATCCTCTACTTCCAACACTCTCATACTTGTATCCACAATGTGAGCTAAGTATGCCTGACAGCCTTTACTTAACAATTTCCTAGCAGTAATAGCTGATATCAAGCAACTCGAAATAACATCTCTTTCTCCTTGAAATGCAACTTCAAATCCATCTGGACTTCGAAGCACCACTTCTTTTCGGAAACAATCTACCATAGCTCTATAAGCCTCTAAAAAATCCATTCCCAAAATCACATCAAACTCCACAATATCTAAAGGGATTAGATCCGCCTTAAACTTAAATCCCTCTACTAGCACTTCACAACCACTAAACACCCAAAGGAAACAACTAATCCTCTGACCTCATCACCCTCATTCGCGTTTGTCGAGGTAGCCACACGGGGTCGGCGTCTAGGAGGCATAATTACCTGAAGAAAAAGATATTTAGTAGTCTATACACAAGACTAATAGATCTATCACACATACCCAATAACACATAGCATCCAAAGCATAAAATGCTAGTGAATCCGCCGCGGTCGGATCACCACTCTATAGGAACTACGTGCTTCTTAGGCACATATGGTAGTACCAAGGAGGTAGGAAATGAAACCTAAAGCTCTGATACCAACTGTCAGGACCCACCCCGAATTTCACCCCGAAACCCGAGGTAAGTCCTGCGGGGACCACCTCCAAGGAAAATTTACTGATAAGCAAACCTCCCTTGAAAATGGACAACCCTAACCTAGAAAACTAAAGTGTTACTTTCTTAAATAAATTTGAGCATCCTCCAAATCAACCCACAATTATACGAAAGTGAGTAAATAATTACAAACTTCGTATATTCAAAAAATACAATAAAAGTCCAAGCACACCACCAGAAACATTACAATAAATCCCAAAGAGTATTCAGAGCTACTATACACTAGAGGAGTAGGAAAAATACTCTAGTAGGTTAAACAAGTAACCTACTGATGAATGGTGGCTGAGAAATGGGTAACTATGCCTCGTCGTCTCCTACTCGTTCTAACTCGAACTCTGCAGACTGGGCATTTTAAAAACGAAGAGCCCAGGGGAAAAACATTCGCAATAATTAGAGTGAGTGGACAAAAATAAATAAAAAGAATATTTATGTTTTCCCAATTTAATTTCCAAGAAAACGAATGCATGTCTTAAACGATAATTCTCTTATCGTTATAAATATCGAGCCTCTACTGCTCAAAACTATATATATATTCAAATACAGCCTCTCAGGCTAAAATATATACATGTATATATTTACACTCGCCCAGACTCCCTATATAAATTAATAATAATCTATATAGGGCTACTACGCTCGCGTCCAACGCTCACGTCACGCCTTAATGCGGTGATACACTATGTCATTAAGGTGGACAGACGGGTGTATAAATATGTGCCCAGACCCCTTATATGAATTAAACACTCATATAAGGCTACTACGCTTGCGTCCAACGCTCACGTCACACCATAATGCAGTTATATATTATGTCATTAAGGTGGACAGACACATATCGCTAGCTAGCATTTATATACATACTCTCCTTAAAAATATATTATAATTTACCGAAAATCCCATTTTCGGTAACTCATCACAATGAGTAAAATCGTCAAATAAAAATGACGTCAAATGGTCTAACCAAATAAACAACTGCATGCACATTATTTAAAACAAAAGTCCACTCACAAGTTAGGCCTAAGCCTGAAGTCAGTCGGAGGTCTCCTCTGCTCGAGCCTCCTCGCGTCCTGTTCCAAAACATAAATAATTCCTTAAATAAAATCCCAACGTTTAAAGAAAATAGGCATAATTAAATATGAGCTTCTCGTGCTCAACCTTGCCTATCGTCCTAAATCTTAACTTCACTGCCAACCAAAAATCTCCATAAATACCGACATCTTCGAAAATCACCTTCCAACGTCCTAATCATAAAAATAATCCAATGGTCGGATTTTAACTTATTAATCCGCCAAAAATACCAAACTTTACAAATTCCAAAACCTAACCAAAAATCCTCCAAAAATTCCTAAATTCACATCAATAATATCCCCTTAATATTCTACATCAAAAACCACAAAATTTCCCAAAACAGCGGCGCCGCCGCCGGCGGCTCCGCCGGCAGCGGCGGCCGGCGACCAACTCCGGCAACCTGCAAATGCTACCAAATTTTAACAGAATCTTCCCCTCAATCTCCTCTACAACTTTCCTAACTAGCACAAACACCAATTCCAAGCCTAACTATGGTAATCGAATCAAAACATCCATAAATCTCTAAAACTTTCAATTATACAAACCACCCTAACGAAATCGAATTTAGCCGAATCCTTTTGAGGGATTACTCACCTAGATGAGGGCTACAAGTAGAGCCAAAAATCACGAGCTATGGTGGCCGGAGGACGGAGCTCCGGCGAAGAGACAGTCGGCGTTTCCGGCGAGTTTTTCTCCTCTCCGGCGGCACTACCGGCTCGGACACTAGGCCGGGAAGAGAGAGGAGGTGACGGGGGTCCGAGCTGGGCTGGAGCGGCGGCTGGTGGTTGGCTGGACGGCGGCAGCTTGTGGCTGCAGTTTCCGGCAAGTGAGAGAGAGCTCGGGGGCTCGGGAGGAAGGAAGAAGAAAAAGAAAGAAAAAAGAAGATAAGGGATTTGGGCTGGGGCTGCTCCCCACCCGGTCCAAAACTTAAATCCAAAAAAAAATAACCCATTCCAAAATTCTACACCCCAAAATAATACCCCAATAAAACTTATATTTTTAAGGATAACTTTTACATGCTAACTCCGATTTTAACGCGTAGCATGTCTACGAACTCGTAATAACATCTTCTACGACTTTCATGAAGAAAGTTTTCCCAAATTCCATACGGAAGAAAAAGTCAACTTTGGAGTCTTAAATAGTAAACGGTTACTTAAAACGGTAAAAGACCAAAATATTACCAAAGTAAATAACCGTAAAATAACTTAAGAACCGGGGCGTGACATATTATTGCATGGACCAAGGAAACTTTATCTCATAATTTATAAGATAGAGAAAATATGAGAGCCTCTAGGCTTTCGTTAGTCACAATATACAATTCACGTTAGTCACAAAAACCTGATTCTCCTTTCTATTAATTTTATACTATGTGTCTCACTAGTTACTAAGTTAATTACAGGGTATATATTGTCCACAACATCATTTCACAAAAAATTAAAACGGATTTTTATAGGGTAAAACTTGTCCACAACATCTTGCCATTCAGCAGGCTGCACCTCTTCCTCAGCAGCATCTTTACAATTAGTGCAGCCGCCTAAAACTAACCTCTTCTTCACATAACAAAATCCTCTAATGAGCATATTCCAAACAAACAGTACCACCATTTAGTGGAATTCTACAATGTGTCAATCCTGAATTTCTTTTAAAGAAAAGAGTTCCTCATTCAAACCCAAAAGAGAGGAAGACATATATTTGTAGCCTACTCTACAAAGAAGACGCCTAGTGGTGAATACAAAAATAGTAATCTTTATTGTAGACTGGGTGGAAAACAAGTTATGATTTCGGAGAAATGAGGAAGAGGCAGATTTACTTTGAGATAGGTCCACGTTATTAGCTTCACTCTGGGAAACTTCAGCAAATAATGTAGTGACCTACTAGTTGTTTTTCAAAGAAATAGCCTACAATGGTGTATTAAATAGCTTCAATAGTCGATATAAAAAAAGTTCTCGGACAACATGTTAGAATTCTTTTCCAAACAAGTTTTCCACAAGCTCAAGTTTCCTGCCCAGAATAACACCTTGATGGTATAATGTATTATGCAATAACACCGAAATTCATCACGTGTTATAAATACAACACAAGTTCTCATTTATTTCTTGCAGATGGTTAGATGCATGTTTTTCTTTCATCGTAGCACTCAAATTCATTACATTTAAGGAAAAACTACTAACACAGAAACCATGTAAACGATAAAATATGGAAAATTGGAAATATAGACAGTAGAGTAGATAACATTCAATGACAAATCTATTGAGAACTTTGTGTCTTGAATCAAAATAAAGACAAGTTTTTTAACCCTAATCGTTGTAAACCAAGCCTACCTTAACACCATATTTACACAATTCACCAATTCCTAACATGGATTGATGAGAAATCGATATAACCCAAAATCTATTCAACAAGAAATAAAGATTACTCCTTTAATCTCTATGTGTACTGTATTTGATATGAAAACTAAACCCAACAAGTTCTCTAGGATCAAAATCCAGAGAGATCCCTATTCGCAATTTCAAGAATAAATGACACTACTGGATTGTAAATAATGGAATAACGAAATAGTACAAAAGGGAAGAATCCAGATACTTTAAAAGAGAAGAAAATGTATAGACTAGTACCCTATTATCAAAATCACCGCATAATTTGGCCAAGAAACAATGAGAAAAATCAGCCATAGGATGTGATTTCTGTTTTCCTACTACCTCAAATTGAGTTAACCAAAGACAAAGTGTATCAAAGAAAAGAGTTCTTGATTTCTCAAGCGAAATGTCAATAATTGAAATGGATGTTTGTGCCGTTCCCCATAGAAATGGTCGTCATCAGATGTATTGCCCTACATTGCCTCTGTCTCTATGCCGATATATTCTCCATTCCCTCTAATGCAATAATGAAACAAAGAAAGACTACATATAAGTCTCCTCCAATACAAACTGGAAATCTCTACCCTATTTTTATTTTTTTTTAGTTGAAGGTGTGACTGGCACTAAATAATTGGAACACAATAAAGAAAATCATAGTCCCATTGAAACAAATTTAAAAGAAATAACAGAATCGCTTTCCAGCATAACTACTAATGCATAGATCTAACTTCATGGTTACTTAAATCATTTGTATTAAGTCCAAAGATAAAAGGACTTGATTCCATTTAGTACCTGGGAATGTCTAGTTCTGGAACACTGGTGCTTTCAGACATGATTGAATAGAAAGCTAGTCAGTAACATAAATAAGAACTTAGTACTCGTGTTGTTTCAGAAAATTATGCAGTAGACATGTAACTTTGAAAAATCATAACTAATTCCAAGAAAATCGTTTTCAGGATATTCCAATTCTGAAACGATCCTTAAGATGTCTACTGCAATTCTTATGAAGACACCAACTTCAAATTCCAAAACGAAATTGTACAGTTTCAGTAAAAAAGGTAACCAGTTCAAAATCTCATAAACACAATTAGATTTGTAAATTTTATTCCTACCTTAAGATTAACCCATGAATCCTAAACATAAGAGTTGGAAAATAATGAAACAAATCAAAGGGCTTGGAATCAATTTAAACACCTAACCAATTCAATAAACATACCATGGATTATGGAAAAGAAGAAACTTATAATGAACACAGTTACATTGACTACTGTGTACTACTACTAACTATCTTACAGAAATGCTTTATTTAAGGTAAGCAAATAGAGATAGCATCACTTTTGCACATCTCATATGTATTGATTTCCACGCAACCAAGTAGGGAAATCCAATTTGGGCAAACCCTAAATCAGGGAAATCCAAGCAAAACTCTATATCAACCAAGCAAAACCCAACATGAAATAAAAAATTTCGCATAAAAAAACTTACCAGGAAATAGAAGAAAACCCTAGAAAGAAGTTTCGCATCAATCTATAGCGGGGGATAGAGGGTGTTGAGATCGGTATCCATCTTTCAGAGAGAGAGTGAGGCTGGGTGTTCGGATCGAAAGAGTGAGGTTGGGACACAGAGAGAGATTAAGAGTGAGGCTGCTAGAGAGAATTGAATGAGAAAAGAGTGAGGCAGCTGCTAGGTTAAAGTGTACTATCGGGGTAAACGTTAATGAGAATAAGCTTTGAAGTGTCAAAAGTTTATCTACTTTTACGCAAAAAAAAAAAAGTCCAGATCAATATCATTAAATTTGTCTCTCAAATACGTCAGTTTTCTGTCATCTTTAAAAACACGGTATCAGAAACAAATTCCCTTATTTTTAAGACGACAGATGATTCTCGTCTCATTAACACGCTAGTTTTAACTGTATGCGTGTTGCTACATTCAGACGACAGAATTTTAAATGTCTGTCGTAAAATTTAATCAGACGACAATAAAAACGACTTCTGTCTTCTGATACCTGTCGTATGATTGCGAAATTGGCGTAGTGTGACACAGTTTGCATGCGAGGTATATATGCATGCGAAGTGTAAGGTTGCATGCGAGATGGACTTTGCGTAGAAGTACATGAAGGCAAGGCAAGATAGCTCCGTGTAGGAGACTTCGCGAAGAAGCAAGAGGCGGAGCCCGCATGCACGTGATCACCTACGCCACATTTATCGTTGAAGACTCCTACAAGTCTTTGACATGCTTTGGGACAGTACCTGTGGTCCGTTTTAATGTAAAAGCCCGTTCAAAGTCGCGAGCTTCGGAGGCGCGCGGGGCGGAGTGTGACAAGGATTGTAGCACCTCGCGAGATAAGGATGTCCATGGTTGAGTTCGCGTATGAGTCTACAGTTGGATAGCGCGAAAGCAGTAGCCCAGGCGGAGTCAATCACACGGCTGGACACGCGTCATGCAGATGATTGGTTCGCGCGAGTGAAGCAGTGTCCTTGTGGTATTCTGACTATAAGTCTGAATTGGACTATGAGTATCTTTTTTCAGGCAGAAGGCGAGCTACTATATAAAAGGGTTCGAAGGCTTACAGAGCTCTCTCTAAAAAAAACACAAAACAACTCGATACAACTCGACAAAGAACTCAAATACAATCGACCTAGTCGAACTCAGTGCTAAAGCATCTCGCCTTAGCCCTTTCTTTACAAGCTTCCCGGAACTTTGCCCTTTTTCCTTTCCTTTCCAATTGAAGCTCTGCTCGATCTCACGTCGAGTATCGATATTGTGAAGCTCAGCCGGACTACTGTAAGTCCTTGCCCAGTACGCAAGGCGAATCTGAAGAACCCTGCGGTGGAGTTGGTGCTCTCTCCATCCTCAGTCGCTTGATTAGAAGCAGAAGGCTAAGCGCACCCCGCTACTACAACCATTACATTCAGCGTCCGCACGGTGGCACACCCGTAACAACTAAAAGAGACTTTGCACGCCCAAACTTACTGGTGTGGCCAAAACATTGGCAAGCCCAGTGGGACCAGGGTAGTCTCTGACATCACCTTCATCGGGATCGACGATTGGAAACAAAGATGCGATATGATTGGCAAGAAAAATTAGATGCCGTCGAGAGAAAATATGCCGAACTAAGAGCTGCCAGCCGCAAAAAACATGCCGAATGAATGGCTGCCATCCTCAGGCAACGCGCTGAGGAAACGGCTGCTAGAGAGGCTGCTGAAGAAAAGGAAAAAGCCGAAAGGAAAGCCTTTCTAGAGGAGTTTCGTCAACGGTGCGATACCTTGGAAAAGGCTTTACAATGCCTAAATGTAAGGCCTACAATTGACGAATACGTCCTAGCCAAAAAGATTGGACTGCCTAGCAGCCAATCTAATGGTTAAAATTTTCCTTTGGACGAACCTACGTCCGAAGAAGAAATTACTTTGTCACTCAATGACAAAGAACCTAAGGTTGAGGCTGTTGAGATTATGGATAATCATCCTATCTCAAAAACTGACGATGTTCCTCAGAAAAAGGAGCATGAAGATAGGACAGAACAGTCCATCTTAGAAGAAGAAATTGGTTCGAACACTGATGATGGCGAACCACAATTTCACGTGAAAGGTGACCAAGATGCCAGCTTTCCCATGCGAGACGTATATGTGGACACTGGTCAGATGCATGGGGGGCAAGGTGTAGCTCGCCTTCATTCTTTAATTAACCTAGAGAAGCAAGTTCATGAAACTGCTGGGCGTTTTAGTGAAGGAATAGGTGAAAGCCTATTTTGTCAGTTAGCTTCTGGATGTTTCCTCAAGTATGGCCAAAACAATGGCCAACTTAATTATCAACCAACATGTGTTCTTGCAAAGCCATTACGTGGCTTCACTATCCAATATCATTAGAGTTTTTGTATGCAAGTTCATAAGCCGGGATGTGAATTTGGTTTATGTTCGAAATACGTACATATCCCATGCATGCCTATGGTTGCAAGGAAGATCGAGCTACCGACCTTTGATAATTTTGCATGTGATGAATATGATGAAGACTATATGTTGGTGCGTCTGTCTCATAATCATATTCCACAAGAGTTCAATCCCAGTGAAGCTCTTGATATGGTCTCCTTCCATGACCAATGGGTGGTTGTTCCCGATGAGACCATGCATTATGACATGATAGTTGGCGACAAGGCAGATCTCAACATCATACGATCCAAGAGAATGCAATTGAAGATCATGCTTTGCCAAACAACAAGGATACGTGGGGGGCAACGAGACATACCCTACAAACTACCTTGCCCAAATTTTCAAGTTGTTGACGCGAAACAGCTCTACTCAACACTTGAAAATTCTCAACAACAAGAGTCTCATGCCAGAAACATAACAGCGTTGAGACTTGGAGTGAAGCATTGGTGGCCTCCCCCGTGACCTTACGAAGGGTAACTAACCATGCTATACTCTCTTCTTTCCTTTACTTTTAGTTTTACTTCAGTTTTTACTTCTGTTTGCTTTCATTTTTCTTTCTTTCTTGCATCAAAAAAAGAAAATACAAAAAAAAATCAAATAGCAGAAAACACAAAAAGAGATTCTTGGTTTTGCTGAAATGCAAGACAATGTTTTTGCCTACGAAAGACTTAAACTTTACTTGGAGGCCTATTCCTGAGGCCTGGAGACAATACAGCATGGCATTCCATATGCCTTGAATTGCTACTAGCGAAGTCAAGTCAAAGAGGAAATACAACTAGTTTGCAATGCTGAAAGTTGCAACAGCCACTACTGAATAGTCAACTTCGCCGATTAAACTGGAGTGATCCAGGAAGAACTAGCTGGCGCGCCTTATATCAACAGAAATCCCTGGATGTCTATTTTTCACAGGTTTTTACAGTTTGTTATTCCGACATTCCTAGAGAGAGTTATGGCAGTTTGAATGCAGACAGGTCAGGATACGCGCGAATTTGTAATGTGCTTTTTCACTGTGTTTTCATGACCTTGCAGCATGCTTTCCTTTACTGGGGTGCATCCATACAGGTTTTTTGTACCTTTATTCATACACCGGGATCTACTCAAGGCCGATCCACAACCTTTTTCGGTGTTCACCATTTTCAATGAGGCATGGTACCACAACTCCGTCACTGGGGGGCATACTAAAGTTTTGATATCCTTCATTCTTCTCAAGTATCGTCGAACATACATCAAAACTAGGGGGCACATATGGGATAGATATGTGTTCTGTATATTTCAGACTTTAGACCTTTCTTGAGGTCTTGGTCATTATTTAGGCCAAATCCTGTGGTCTACAATGCTTTGCTGGGTGCTTGGGTTTCAAGGCCTATTCACAGGCTTGTTTACTCACACTCATTTTGTATGACCCGAGCCAATATCACTGGCTTTAGAGCAGCAAGAGCCAATACCGTATATTTCAGACTTTAGACCCTTCTTGAGGTCTTGGTCATTATTTAGGCTAATTCCTGTGACCTACAATGCTTTGCTGGGTGCTTGGGTTTCAAGACCTATTCACAGGCTTGTTTACTCACACTCATTTTGTATGACCTGAGCCAATACCAGTGGCTTTGGAGCAGCATGAACATAAATCTCTTCAGTCATTTTTGACATACATGACTTCAAGGCTGGGGGGCAATGTTTACACCCAAATTAATATTTTACTGGACAGTAAATGTCTGAGTGAATATTAATTAAATTATTGCTCCACGTCACACAGGCGAGCCCAAATAATTGGGTTTACAAGTGGTGGCCCGCCGACAAAGTCATGCGAGCTAGGTATATAGTTCGCATAGAAGACTAGAAGATGTGGGTTGACTTGGTCTGATGTTTAACTGCCTACAAGGTGGCGCGAGCTAGATAATACAGTTTGCATGCGAGGTCTATATGCATGTGAAGTGTAAGGTTGCATGCGAGATGGACTTCGCTTAGAAGTACATGAAGGCGAGGCAAGATGGCTCCGTGTAGGAGACTTCGCGAAGAAGCAAGAGGCGGAGCCCGCATGCCGTGATCACCTACGCCACATTTATCGTTGAAGACTCCTACAAGTCTTTGACATGCTTTGGGCCAATACCTGTGACCCGTTTTAATGTAAAGCCCGTTCAAAGTCGCGAGCTTCGGAGGCGCGCGGGGCGGAGTGTGACAAGGATTGTAGCACCTCGCGAGATAAGAATGTCCATGGTTGAGTTCGCGTATGAGTCTACAGTTGGATAGCGCGAAAGCAGTAGCCCAGGCGGAGTCAATCACGCGGCTGGACATGCGTCATGCAGATGATTGGTTCGCGCGAGTGAAGCAGTGTCCTTGTGGTATTCTGACTATAAGTCCGAATTGGACTATGAGTATCTTTCTTCTGGCAGAATGCGAGCTACTGTATAAATGGGTTCGAAGGCTTACAGAGCTCTCTCTTAAAAAAAACACACAACAACTCGATACAACTCGACAAAGAACTCAAATACAATCGACCTAGTCGAACTCAGTGCTAAAGCATCTCACCTTAGCCCTTTGTTTACAATCTCCCCAGAACTTTGCCCTTTTTCCTTTCCTTTCCAATTGAAGCTCTGCTCGATCTCACGTCGAGTATCGATATTATGACGCTCAAGCGGACTACTGTAAGTCCTTGCCCAGTACGCAAGGCGAATCTAAAGAACCCTGCGGTGGAGTTGGTGCTCTCTCCATCCTCAGTCGCTTGTTTAGAAACAGAAGGCTAAGCGCACCGCGCTACTACAACCATTACATTCCGCGTCCGCATGGTGGCAAGCCCGGAACAACTAAAAGAGACTTTGTACGCCCAAACTTACTGGTGTGGCCAAAACATATTCATTTAATCTTTCTGTTAGTTTCAGTTATCTTAGGTTGTCAGTTTCAGTTTTTTTTTGTTACAGGGTGGTAACTAGGTGTCAGTAAACTTTGGTTGCTCTGTTCAGGAAAATTACTGACCCCAATAATTTTCCATACTTGGGAGTTTACTACCCATTATATCATTAGAGGATACTTTAAAGGTATCTAAGTAATAACAATCATCTAGAAACTTTGGTTGCTCTGGTAAGGAAAATTACTGACCCCCAATAATTTTCCACACTTGAACATATATGAGCATAACAAAAACTGAAAGCATTCCAGAGTAAAGAAAAGACCTGAAAAAGAGTAAAATAAACATCCAAGTATCAAACTGGAAGAAAATCAAGGAAGGGATGTGTTGTATCAAGTAATACAGAAAATTAAAGAGAATCAAACCGAGAAAGAACTGAAGAGCAAACTAAAACCCGATCTCTATCTATCGACTAAGAGATTCTGATCTAGATCTATTAATGTACGTTGTTCATATCGCTTAATCTTCACCTTATACCTCCGGTTAGGGCCCTAATCCCGTTTGAGAGCACATGACATTGTGATTTTGTTTGTTGTTGGGGGATTTCGAAATCGCATATGTGAGAAAATTTCGGCAGCATCTCCCTACAGTTCTCCAAGTGCACGAATATATATACCAAGTATGCACTTGAGGAACAATAAAAGAAAATCTTGTCGAAATATATATATCCACAACCGAAAACGAAACGCACCAACAACAAACGAAATCACAATGTCATGTGCTCTCAAACGGGATTAGGGTATACTCTAAAAATTACATACACACAAAAGTTAGATATATATATATATATATATATATATATATATATATATACAAACATAATATTATACACACGTATATAATATTATACGTACAAACATAGTATACACACATATATACAAACATATATTATATACAAATTACAACATGCATGTATATATACACTATCAAAGTTACATATATCATGCATGCTTCAAAAAATCCAGTAATTATATTATCGTCACAAGTAATAAACAACATTCCATCAAAATTGGACCAGTAATTAAAGTCGCCGGAAAGTTCGCCGGAAAATATGCCTAAATGAAGAAAGTAGATGAATTAAAGTAGTTACATATATACGTACCAATTAGGAGAGAAGCAGCTCTTGAAGATCGATCAAATTCATGAAGAAAAGCTTCCAAAACAACATTTAATCGTTCTCTCTTCTGGGCAGAAACTATGGCCTATTCATTAAGGGTTTATTTGTGTTCTCTTCTGGGCAGAAAGTTGTATAAATTAATGATGTCTTTACTTAGCCGACGGAATATTCCGTCACCTAAGACAAAAGGCGTCGGCAAAAACATATTTGTTTTGCGTTGTGTAAGGCAATAATGCATTTCTTAGTCGACGGGAAAAAGCATCGGCTAAGAAAGAAATATTTGTTGCCCAAGAATTACTTAGCCGACGCCACATGATTCGTCGCACATGATTCACTAAGCCGACGGAAACTAGTTCGTCGCACAAGACCAGCCTTATCGATAGAAATGGGTCGTCGCCTAGGACGATCCTAGTCGACGGAGGGTGTCGACCGTCAGTTTCCGTCGCCTAAGATTTACTAAGCCGACGAAAATATGCCAACGGAAGATATTCGTTGCCTAAGAGTTACTAAGCCGACGAAAATGGCCGACGGAAAATATTCGTCGCCTAGGATTTACTAAGTCGACGGAACTTAGACGACGAATGCTGTTTCGTCGGCTATAAATATCTCAGTCAACGGATATCCTCAACCATGTTTTTGTGTCGCCTAAGTAGATCTTAGGCGACGATTGTAGTGTCCTATACGACGGTTAAGTTTCCGTCGACGAAGACGAACTTAGCTGACGAAATTTTTTTTTTTCCGTCGGCTAAGACGATATTTCCTGTAGTGTGTGGCTTCCTGTGGCTGGTGCGGCTGTCATCAAGTTTTTGTTGAGATATCAATCCCACATTGGGAATATGAGACATTCCTGTGCGTTTATAAAGGTTTAGATTACTCCATCCATGGTCAATTGGTTTTGGATGTGAACCCGATACTACTTTATCATGGTATCAGAGCGGGTTACCCATGTTCACTTGTGAAGCCCAATAATGTCCACGTGTTAGGCTTGAAAATTCGTCACACGTGCGGGGGCGTGTTGAGATATCAATCCCACATCGGGAATATGAGACCTTACTTGTGGGTTTATAAGGGTTTGGGTTACTTCATCCATGACCAATTGGTTTTGGATGTGAACCTCAGACTACTTTATCAATATCAATCTTGATAAATGAAATAGCGCAGGATACATTGAGGATGTAGAGCCTGAATCCTAGATTACAATACACATGCATAAACAAGACATTATGAAATAATACCAAGATGCTCCACAAAACATCTATTTCTAACGAGCACCAATTAGAAAAGAGTGCAAGAGATATTAGAAACTCACAAGAGTCAAATTTTCTCTCTCTCTCTAACAACCTTAGCAGCCGCACTATACAGATATGTGGCTGCTTTGCTAGGCGGCGGGGATCAAAGGATCCAATGACGATGGTGGGTATCTGCATGGGGAACAGTGACAGGTTTAGTGGCGGCGATGGCTTTGGGTCCAGTGATTCGGTCGGAGACTTGGGAAAGGACATCACCTGTTCCCACTAACCCAGTCTCAAACCTGTGCCACTAATAATAATTTGCCATGTGTCATCCTACTCAGCAGCAGCTAACATCGCTAACACCAGTCAAAAAATAAAAAATTTAAAGAAGCCCAGCCAACTTAAATTTGACCCTACCACCAAAAAATTCTGGGTTTTTTTCTCTGTGTAAACCCAAGCTTCAGATTCATTCCTCCCTCTTCATCTTTTCCATCCTTTTCCGTTATAATTAGATCTGGTAGAAAATGAATTGAAGAAGAAGATGTGGATCAAAAAGAGCGGCGGCGGACTGTGGTGGTTGTCGGTGGCAGAGGAGGAAGAAGCAGTAGAAGGAGTGAGAGATAGGGAAATGCGTTAGTTCTCGAGATGCGAGCTTATTTTGATTCCAGCAAAAATTGAACCTTCTCCTTTGCGTACTGCTCTTTTTCTTGCTTTTGATTCAGAGTTGGTTCATATTCTTGTTCGATTTTCACAATTCTATGAGAATACCTGATCGTTCCCCCACTTCCCTTCCTGATCTAATAGAAAAAGTTAGGTCCTGGATCACTTGGGTGAGCAAGTGAGTTAAGGTTTTTGTCTGGGGAGTTGGATATACTGGGTAACAACTAACAAGGTTCAGATTCATTCCCCAAGTTTTGTTTTTTTTTTTGAAAGCGATTCCCCAAGTTTATATTGGCCGGGTCCTCTTTGTATTTCAACGAGTTTTTTGTTTTCTGGGTTGATGGTTGGTTTTCTAATTTTTGTTTTCCGATTGGTGTTAGCTGATGTTGAGTAGTATGACACGTGGTCAATTATTGTTGGTGGCACAGGTTTGGCACTGGGCTAGTGGGAACAGGTGATGTCCTTCCGGAGAGTTGGGGCTTGCTTACGGTGGCAGTCAACGGAAAAAGTGGGTCTCCTTGGTCCAGTTAGAGGCGCTGCTTTCTCCAAGGTGTGGATGACCGAAATGGGAGACGATGGCAAGGGGATCGGGGCAGTGGCAGCATATGGCTCCTTGGGGTGAGGTATCCAAAATTTCACCGAGTAATGTGCGTGATGACATTACCAGGAATTTGACATCATAACTAATTACAAGTAGCACAACTTCTCCGCAATGTTTTTGTAATTAAATCCGATAACACTTAATTTCATCATATCGCTAGGATGGTTCTTCCACTGATCAAACAAATAGCTTGCCGCCTCGTTAGGTCAACCATAACACAAAGAGTGTTCATACCGGAATGAGACCCATATCACCAAACCTAAACATGATAGGATCTTATTATCGGCATTAAGCCATTAATAGCTAAATTTTAGATAAAATAACACGAATTCAGGTACAAAGCCCAGACGCAAGACCTAACTAGCTAGTCGAAGCCCAAGTTGCATGTTACAACACCCTTGCGGACGCCACTATGTTGGCACCTCCAATGGCTTCCCACAACCGACCGCAACCCTCACCTGCCTCCCCCTCTAGATGTGCCGCCCCTACTGAGATCGTCGACATACATCCCATGCCAGAACATAATCATATGATATACTTGACTTGAGGGTTGCAATTCTCAGTCTAGCAGCCACACCGTCATCACGCTCATGCTCCAACGCCACGACAACAATACGCTAATTTAACTAGATGTGGCTTGTTACATCACTCCAAAAAGATTAAAAATAGAAATAAACATAACAAAGTCTATACTATACTACTTAATATTGTATTAAAATAGAAATAAAGATAACAAAGTCTATACTGCTTACTATACTATACTACTTAATATCGTTTCGAAACGTTAAGGTGTAATTTATAACGGAAAATACTTGCGTCTGGACTAGTATGTACGTGTGCGTCCGGACTCTATTTTATTAACATACTTTTGCCAATGTAAATCATAATCTTAACCATTCAAAAGTTGAATTAACAAATAAAGATCATCTTTGCCACATATCAATGTAAACAAAAATTGTTTGTTTAGCCGAATGAATCAAACAAATTGACGGCTAATCATAAGACCGTTAACATTCACAAGAACTGTCCATTTAATTTGTTTAATAAATGATTTATGTTTACATTGATTTTTGGTAAAGATGATGTTTATTGGTTAATTTAACTTTTGAACGATTAATATTATGATTTACATTGACAAAAGTATATAAATAAAAGAGAATCCGGACGCACACGTACATACTAGTCCGGACGCTAATATTTTTCATTTATAACAAATACAAGTCAAATAGATTTTTTCGCTAATTTATTAAATGATGTTTGGGAAAGGAACGACTGATGATGTATGAAGATTATGAGTATCTCCTTCATTTCTTTCATTTTTAGTGCTCGGTAGAAATGTAGAGTATGACAATTAAGCCACTCTGCTCATAATTATCAAACCCTCACAATTCATAAAATTCAACTCAAACCCTCACAATTCATAAAATTCAACTCAAACCCCCCACCGACCCTCTCTCTATCTCTCATTCTCTCTGTTCGACTGTATACTATCCTCTTCTTCTATCCAAATCCATGGGACGGCCAACAAAGCTCAAAGACCTCCTAATGGGGGCAATCAAAGACAAGGCCTCCCAGAGCAAAGCAGCAATCCTCTCCAAACTCAACACCGACGCCTGCTCTCCTCTATCATCTCAATCTCTATACCTCACCCTCCTCCGCGCCACCACCCACGACCCTTTCTCACCTCCACCCGCCAAACACCTCGCCACGCTCCTCTCCTTCGGCCACAGCTCACGCGCCACCGCCTCCGCCGCCATCGAAGCCCTCATGGACCGTCTACAGACCACCCAAAACTCCTCCGTCGCACTCAAGTGCCTCATCGCCGTTCACCACATCGTCAAGTACGGCTCCTTCATCCTCCAGGACCAGCTCTCCGTCTTTCCCTCCGCCGGCGGCAGAAACTACCTTAAACTCTCCAACTTCCGGGACAACTCCAGCCCTATTTCCTGGGACCTCTCGTCCTGGGTCAGATGGTACGGACAGTACGTAGAAAACCTCATCATTACTTCTCGGTACTTAGGTTTTTTCTTAGGATCGAACTCAGGCATTGCCGACAGAGACAGACAAGAAGAGAGAATCTCGGCGCTCATGAATACCGACCTGGTTAGGGAGACCGAGTCTCTGGTGAGTCTAATGGAAGAGATTTGCCGGCGGCCTGAAAGTTTGAATGGTAACAGGTTGGTGGGTGAGATATTGGGTTTGGTAGGTCAAGACCAGATTGCCACCATGAATGAGGTTTCGGTCCGAGTCAACGAGTTTGGCGAGAGACTGAGTTGCATGAGCTTCGGCGACTCGGTCGAGCTGTTGAGCGCGTTAAAGAGGTCGGAGGATTGCAAGGAGAGGCTTGTGACGGTGTCGTTGGCGGTGAAGAGTGATTTGGTAGAGAGGTTTTGGGAGTTGATGAGAGAGATGAAGGGGAGGGTTGGGAAGGAGAAAGAGATCAAAGAGGGTGGAAAGCTGGTGAGGAGAGACAGTGTGGGTGAGTCGGCTCGGTTTGGTGACCGAGTTTTAAGGTCGTCTGACTCGGTACGATTCTCGTCAGGAAGGTTGAAGGTGAGGTTCAATTTGCCTATGGAATCATGTGCTTGATGATATTTTTTTTGTGAAATTAATTGTGATGTAGATTGTGGAATTGTGATTTTAGTTCTCTTCCTGTGGCTTCATTTGCCGCCTCCATTTGTACAACTTCTGATACAATACGACACACTTCTTTTACTTGATCGACTCGCGTATTTGATACGGTGCGACTTACTTCTTTTGCACGACATATAAGTATGTTGAACAATTCTAGTTATAAATCTTTTGCACGACATACAAGTATGTTGAACAATTCTAGTCATTTATAACAATTTATATGTAGGAACCATCATATCTGTGTATTATGTTCTTCATGACAACAATATCTTAAAGTACAGGATCAGTTCTAGATTGCATAGGTGTTTTAGATTGTGGCTGCAAGAGCGCAAAAGTTTGAGATTGGTTTTATGCCCTTCTAGGCTTCGAGCATCTTGGACATCTTCTCCGCGTGTGTCAGTTGACCTTTTTCTACTACATCGTGTAGCTCTCTTTATTTTTCAAGAACAAAGAAGGAATCGCATTAACGCAGTTTAGAAAATTACAAATTGCCTACTGTTGTTGATTGTACCCATGGAGTAGAGAGGTAAATCTAATCCCTAAGTATGTTTTTCTCTTTGGCACAATGAAGCCCTACGTATGTTGATTTATTATCATGTAGTGTAGCAAAATAATGTGCTCGATAACGACTCCAAACTATCGAATCATCAAGTTGAATTGCTCAATATACAATACAATGCAAGTGTCATTTTCTGATGCTCATTGCCAGCTTAATCTCAATGCTGTGTTTTTAATGTTATGGGGTCTATTACATGAGAGCCGCTTCCTAAATATCCCGAATTCGAATCAGAAGGTGGTACTGTGGTAGGATGACCCTTACCATTATTTATATGACTGGTCCAAGTTTTGTGTGCTTGTTTTTTATTTAAAACCAATAGTATAAAAAGCTACAATATGTTCCTCAAAAAAAAAAAAAAAAAACTACAACATGTGTTTGGTGTGAATATGTAACTGTAACAACTTGCTTGATTTGCATGAGTTTTATATATCATAAACTATCATTAATGATTCTACCATTTTAAGTCGTCAAACGATTACAAATGTCATATTGAGATGTTGGAGAACACTAAATTAATAAGTTGCTTAGTTCTTCCAATTAACAAAGATCGATTCTGATTAATTTATATAGCATTCATGGGAAAAATATGTTTTAACATCATAACGACCCAGTTGTCAAGAATAGAGGTATGATATAATTCCCAGATGCAGTCTTCTCCAAATTGGATGATATTTATAGTAGTACAAATTACCTACAACTAAGTGTGAAAGGTAATACAATAGTAGAGCTAAGAGCTATGTATGAAAGATGATACAAAGGTCAAGTAATGCAATTACATTAATATATGCAGTAGATTTTATGTCTGTTGTAGTCCAAATTTGCTGCTTGAATGGAGCAACTCACTCAACACTCTCCCTCAAGTTAGGGAATAGATGTCTCGCATGCCCAACTTGTCTAGTGAGCTGTGAAACACTTTTGCAGAAACGGTTTTGGTCAAAATATCTGCAAGTTGATCTTCAGTAGGTACATGTGGCATGTTAATGATTCCTGACTCCAACTTCTCCTTGATGAAATGTCGATCAACTTCAACATGTTTTGTTTTGTCATGTTTGACTGGATTGTGTGCTATATCGATGACTGCTTTATTGTCACAATACAAATCCATGGCATACTCGGATTTAAATCCCAAGTCCTTCATCAAATGACAAAGCCATAACATTTCACATACTCCATGAGCCATTCCTCTGTACTCAACTTCAGCACTGGATCTAGCAACCACTTTTTGCTTCTTGCTTCTCCATGTGACCAAGTTATCTCCCAAAATGGTAAAGTAACCTGAAGTGGACCTTCTATCACTAATAGAACCGGCCCAATCTGCATCTGTGTATCCTGTTATCTTTGTATGGTTATGTTTGGAAAACATGATCCCTTTGCCTGGATTTGCCTTCAAGTACCTCAAAATTTTGTATACCGCTTCCATGTGATCTTCACTTGGTGCGTACATGAATTGACTTACAACGCTTACAACATATGCAATATCAGGTCGGGTATGTGAGAGATAAATCAACTTGCCTACTAACCTTTGATATCTTTCTTTGTTAGTAGGCACTTGGTCTGGATATTCTGCTAACTTGTGATTTTGCTCCATGGGTGTATCAGCAAGTTTACATGCTAACAAGCTAGTCTCTACTAGCAAGTCAACCATATACTTTGAGATAGGCTAATGCCTTCATTTGATCTCGCCACCTCAATCCCCAAAAAGAAGTGAAGAGACTCCAAGAACACCTTTCATCTGGGTCATTACCTGTCACAATCATATCATCAACATAAATGATAAGTGCAGTAAGTTTATCTTTCCTTCGCTTCAGAAACAGTGTATGGTCAGAGTTGCTTTGTTTGTAACCAAACTGCTTCATAGATTGGCTGAATCTTTCAAACCACGCCCTGGGGGACTGCTTTAGTCCATACAATGACTTTTTCAACTTGCACACCAATCCAGCTTGTGACGGTAGAGAGTAGCCTAGAGGTAGATCCATGTAGACTTCTTCCTTCAGGTCTCCATGCAGGAAAGCATTCTTTACATCAAACTGCTTAAGAGGCCAATCTAGGTTGGCTGCTAATGACAATAGCACTCGGACAGTATTCATCTTGGCCATTGGTGCAAAAGTCTCCTGATAGTCAATGCCATATGTCTGAGTATAACATTTTGCGACCAATCTAGCTTTGTATCTATCCAGTGTAACATCAGCTGGTACTTCAATGTATAGATCCATCTGCACCCAATCTCTTCCCTGCGGGTCTGGGCACTAGTTCCCATGTGTGATTCTTTTGCAAGGCTTCCATTTCATCCTCCATAGCTTTAGTCCACTTAGGATCAGCAAGAGATTCCTGCACTTTACTTGGAATGACAATAGCAGATAAATGAAATACAAAAGACGCATATGACTTGGATAACCTATGGGAGGACATATAATTGCTTATGGGATATTTGGCCTTGGCTTTAGGATCTGGTTCATATTGAGCCTTTGGTTGACCTCAATTTTGTCAGAATGGTAACTTCTGAATCTCTATGATGTTACTTGGTTATGTTTCAGGGTTAAGCTCAGAATTATCATGAGATTCAAACAAAGGATTATCAGTTACCTCCGGATCATCCTCAGGAAGCATTGGTGTTGATGGGGTAGTAGAAGGGGAATAAGTATTTTCTCTACTGGTTCTGGATTCGGCAACTGATTGTCATTTTCACAGAGTATAGAATATGTTTCTGATGCTAGTAGAGGGTTACTCCTTTCAGTTGATCCACGCTCAATGCTTCTCACTCTAGTGGATTCATATATCTGGTTATCCAAGGGACCCAAGAAATCCCCTAAAGACTGCTCTTCCTCAGCATTACTCTCCCCTTGAAGAGGAGTCTTCGGGGAAAAATATCACAAAATGTAACATCCATTGAAACATAGGAACGTTTAGTAGTGGGTTTATCACACCGATATCCCTTCTGAGTGGAAGCAAAGACATACTTTTCAGCACAAGCATCCAACTTAGTCCTCTGATTTCGATGGATATGAACATAAGCTACACAACCAAAAATCTTTGGATCAAGGGCATGGGTAGGTGGTGAAGGCAAATAACTTTCAAGAGCTTGGATCGGTGTTTTTGGTAGTGGATGATTTTTCTTAGCTGTGGACTGAAGGGCTTGTGTAGGAAGTCTGTTTATGAGGTAGGCAGTAGTTAACACAACATCACCCCAAAAATATTCAGGCATATTAGCTCCAATCAACATGGAGCGAGCAACTTCAAGAATGTGGCGGTTCTTTCATTCCGTCACACCATTTTGTTGAGGGGTTTGAGGACAAGTGGTCTGATGAATGATTTCATGGGTAGCTAGATATTGGTGAAGAAGATGGTTCACATATTCCCCGTACGAAGGACTTTGATGGGCTTTTGGAACTGAGTTTGGATCATCGCATGAAACGTCTGAAATACAGAAAAGACATCACTTTTATGTCGTATCAAGTAGATCCAACTCATCCAGGTAAAATCATCAACAAACAGAACAAACCTTGCCACCAACAACTACGGGCCCAAACTGGACAGCCCAAATCAGTTGGGTATAATATAGCACTGCAGTCGTCGAAACTAGCCCCGGACGATACTTCTCCTATTGCTCGACGGCACTCTAGTCTACTACTTGACGGCGCTCCGATTTGGTCTGAGGGAGGGCACTGAGGTAGAGTGATGGAGGTCAAAGCAGCTGAGAGTGGCTTCACAACAACTCTGAAATTTCAGAAAACAATGAAATTCCAAGGTAAGTTGGGTAAGACGAAGAAGAACAGAGTTCTCTTGGATTAGGTATGTATGGTAAATTTTCTGGGTATTTCTGGGAGAAAGGAAGAACAGAGTTCTCTTGGATTAAGTGAAGAACAAAATCGTTCTTGGGATTTTCTGGGTAAGAAATATTTGGTATGGTTAATGGGTAATCAGAATTGGATATGATCTTGGGTATATGGGTAGGAACTCGTGCTTGATATTCAAGCTAGAGTTTGGTATGATATGGGTATTGGGTAAGGTGAAGAAAAATTCTTCTGGTACCGGTATAGAGGAAGAAATAGAGTTCTTCTCTTGGTATTTCTGGCATCGGAATGTGGGTATGAGTATCGGTCTCAAGAATAGAGGTATGGTATAATTCCCAGATAAATTCTTCTCCAAATTGGAGGATATTTATAGTAGTACAAATTACCTACAGCTAAGTGTGAAAGATAATACAATAGTAGAGCTAAGAGCTAAGAGCTATGTATGAAAGATGATGCAAATGTCAAGTAATGCAACTACATTAATGCAGTAGATTTCATATTAATGCAGTAGATTTCATAGTTGTAGTCCAGATTTGCTGCTTGAATGGAGCAGCTCACTCAACAACAATGAGTATATATATAGATGTTATATAATCATGGATATTCGATCCTAATCATTTTATTCTCACTTATAAGTTATAACTGAGGTTTAATTTTAAAAACCAAGTCTTTACTCCTTAAAGAACTTGCTAGCTTATATGATTTAGGGTTCGTACTTTGTAGTTCTTTCAAACTCTCTCAACCGAGAGATCCAGTATATCATGCAGTAGAGGACAAAATATATTCCCATGTTTCACCGATAATTTCATTTTCATGTTTCACCAGCCCGTTATACAAGATAAACTTCTGTATATTTGAAGCCCGTAGATATATATGCCCAAGCTATTAATCTGCATACCCATGCCAGGCTAGAGGAATATAGAAGTATGAAACAAGATGCTTCAAATTCTATTGTGCTTGTAGCCTTGTGTTGCTCGGAAAGACAGGGTTTGGTTCGGGGTTGGGCTTTAGGTATTGATGCTCTGCTGGAGGTTTGCGTTCCCATGAAAGTTTTGGACTTGGGTTCCTTAAAATGCCACAATGGAAAAATGTATATCAGCAGCTAGGCATGACGACTAAATTGTGTACAAATTTTTACGGTTATACGTACACATACGTTACAAATTTGAGATGTTGGAAAGAACTCAAGCATTCATGTCCCAGTGACCTGATTTTGTACATGTAAGTGTATGCTTATTATATTTTCAACAATAACTATTCACGGTATTATGAATTACGTACATAGAATTTGTCAAAAATTCGAGTCTATATGATAATGGTCATTTTAATTAGACTTAATATCTGTCATCTCTACTGAATCGTCATCTCTCTACTAATCTGGATTAGCTGGTGTTTTTGGTTTCAACTGATTAAGAGATGGAATCTCAGTGGATTTTCATTGAATTTAGTCTTGACATGTAGCATTTTAATTATGAAGCATCATCAAAATGTATATCAAAAAATCTAATATTCGAAATAGTCGATGCTCTATTGTTTGTCTGCCCACTTCAGTACATGCATGCTTGCCTTCTCTGCCTGCGAATTAGTTCAAAACAAAATTATCTCTCATCAAATTTTGCATGTATGAGTGCAAAATCAAAAATTAATTGAGTTCTAACTAACAAATATTCACCTCTTTTTCCCAGTCACATCTAATGGTAATGATGGCCAGTATCAAGGTTTGGACTGCTGTCCCTCCAAAAATCATTCCAGCCCAAATTCCCTAGCAATCAATCGTACGTGTTCATTAGTGACCAAATCAATGTGATCAGTATATATTTTAGCAACTAAACAACCGTGCAATTTCTCAATTAAAAAGAGGAAGAATAATTACCATAACTCCTTGATGGAAACCCCATCCCATGAGAAACCCTAATGGCACTCCAATTAGATAATAGCAACCCAAGTTTATGTATGCCACATATGATTGCCACCCAGATCCCACAGCCACTCCTATAAAAAGAAAATGTATGTATATAAGTAAATTCTAAAATAGAAATAACTGATTGAAAACTTGTTTAGTATTAGAAAGAACATGGACACTACCAGAGAGAATAGGCTGCACACTGTTGAGAAGAATTGTGAATGCCAAGAGGAGGGAGAGTTTATTTACTTCGGTGATGACAGGTATACTGTTGGTAAATATATAGCCAATCTCAGTGTGGAATATCATAATCAAAACCCAGAAGAAGAGGCCAATTATAACAGAGGTCACAACTGCTACTTTAGTTGCAAACTTGGCTGCCTTCCCATTCCCAGCTCCAAGCTCATTCGCAACCCTCACTCTGTACGTTAATCATAATATCAATATAAATCGTGTAAAATGGCAAACTTACTCAATTGATATTCTCAATAGCAAATTGAACGTACGTAGAGAGAATCTCCTTATTAAGAATTAATGGATAGAAACTCAACTTATCCCAATGTTAGCTAGAAAAAACAAGAACCCGTTTTTATTATGAACCATAACATAATTGACGCTCTAAGCCTGTCTTCCGTCTTAGTAGATACTAGCGAGTTTTCGAACCTTGGCTATGATGGAGCCGAAAGAATAAGATAGGAAGACAATTTTTCTTTTGGGATGAACATAGGAAGGTATTTATACATGACCAAGATATAATATCGACAAGATATCGATCACAAACGTGCATAAGATTTCAGTGATAGGATGGAACTTATCCGATGGAAAGAGGCTGCAGAAAACCCCAAAGCCAAAGGAATATATTGTACACAGCCAGCCTGTGATCTCAAAGCTGACTCCATATATTGCAGAGATGAGGCAATCACACTGAACCTGTACCACATAGCTAGCTATCTAGCTCGATCTGTATCGAAAAGAAATAGCATGCAGTTGATATGTTTTCCTGTTTTTGTTTCTTTCCTTATGTTTTAGAATCATCTTAATCAAGATTCTAATTGAGAGCACAATTCTACACTTACACGACTAGATTAACAAATGAAATTGTGTCAATTAGTACTTGAGCTTCACGTTTATTAGCTAGCTTGTCAAAAAGAGCAAGCAGACAAGACAGCAGACAATTTTCAACGAAGGTTGCCCAGATTTTGTAATCAAAGGTTTCTGACTGCTATATATTACTCTAAAGTTTTCTAAGTGGGGAATTTTTGTTTTTCATCGTGACTTTTATGTCTTGTCTTATAATTAAGTTAATTTTACCTACTAAACTACTCCAAACCCTAGTTGAAATGACATTGCTTTAGCACAACATCAACGTACGTACGTATGATCAAACGCATACTACGAATGAAAGCAATGAAAAATAGACGGGTTATGTGGAAAACAGTCTTAACAGACAAAGAAAACTGGGAGCCCTAGCGTGGAACAGTGATCGATAATATATAATTATGAATTTTTGAGGCTTGGAGTTACAAATCTCTATTGGCACCAATAGAAGAATAAGGATATATGTATAATGTGCCAGATCGATCGTTAGACAGATGAAGCCAATTAGTGAAAGAAAACTTGAACTTGACTAGCTACTTCTTGTATTGACACAAATGATAGGCTATATATTGTTTTCTTCTATATGAAATATTCTTCTTTCTTTGGACAGTAATATATTGATATATATGTGATTGAGGCGTTTCGCTCTTTCGCTCTTGAACTCTTATATATATGGCTAATATAAGCGAAGGCCTGACATCAGAAAGATCGAGCTAGTAGCTAATGGACCAAATGGTCCAAACCTAAAGATCGAGATGCAATGCATGATTATTAGCTTGAGTAGCAAGTAATTAAATGATGTCCAAATTTGTAAACAAATTGGTCAAAAATTATAACATTTCTTTCGGATTTCTGCGGCTACGTATACTCTTGGTCTACACGGCTCCGGTGAACGTATCCACAATAATTTAGATGAGAACAAAAAAAATAAAATTTGTTTTGAAACTTTTATGCAAGGCTAGGCGTGATGCTTATGGTCAAGATGGAGAGAGGTAGACTTACCCAGTTGCAGCGAAGAAAGCCAGAGGAATCATCATCTCCCAGCCGTTTATGGTCATGCTTCAATACAAAAAAGACAAATCTATCAACATCTCTTATCAGTAATCACTATTCAAATACTAAGGAGTTAAATCACTTGAAGAGAATCTCTACAAGCTACACAAGTAGTCAAAGAATATTGATGGAATTGGAATCTATTCAATCTCGATCTTACTACAATATAATTCGCATTTATAGAGAAAAAGAAAAAAAAAATATATGGAAACTTAATGGCTTGATTACCATATAGACAAAGCATCCACAGCAATCTTTGCATTTTGCAGATTTCCTGTCATCAGTATTAGTATTCTATAATACCAATTCTCCAGGCTGTAAATTGAGTTACACAGCAGATTTGTCAGACCAACTAATCAATATGGGAAAGAAAATTAAACAAAATTTGAGGTAGATTAGAGAAGGAGAGAGAGATACCAGAGCATAACTCCAGAAGCAGCAGAGAGTTTGATGAACTCCCAAAGATCAGAAAACGCTTCAATGGAGAATCCACTCCAAGTTAAAGGACAGCCACCGCATATAGTGTAAAAGAAAAGCCCGAAAGTTAATACCCACCACGAAAGGCTCAAGGTAACGGCGGTTCCGATCACTCCAAGCTCAAGCCTGTAGACAAAGAACCAACTCACAAAGATATGGAAAATCAGAGCCACCAGAGACACCCAAGCAATCACACCAGTCTTCAGCTGGCTCTGTAGGAACCTCTGCAGCGGGAACTGAAAGCCGAAGCTGAAGTGAATCGGTATCATGGTCATGGACACAAGCCCACAGAGCTCGGCCACGTCTGTTGGCTGACCTAAAACCTTTAGGAACGGCGAGGCGAAGAGGTAGAGCGGCAGGAGGAGAATACAACACAAGAAGAGAACTATCCATGAGCGTTGCATGTACACTCCAAGCATATAGTACTTCTTGGCACCATAAGCTTGCCCACATAGGGTTTCCAAAGCACTCGCCATTCCTAACTGAGAATAGAGAAAAATGACCACCACACAACTAAGATTAATGTGATACATATTCTGAAAAAGGAAAGAAGAAGGTACTTAGTATAGTACCAAGAGGCCGAAATCGAAACCGACGACGACATTATTGGCGATGGAGACTGCGGCGAGCTCTAGTTCGCCGAGGTGGCCGGCGAAAGCTTGGGTGATGACCAGCATGGAATAGGAGGCGACACGGCTAAAGATAGCCGGACCGACTATGTGCCAAAGCTTCTTTGATTCAATCCAGACTCTCCTTCCAAGACGTTGATCGTCATCTTCATCAATGAGCTCAACATCGTGACTTTCGTGTTTTAAACCGACGTCGTCTGAAGCTGAGTACGCCGCCAACAACGGGGCCTCTGCTTCCGCTAACGCACTACTGTTTGTATTACCGGGCATGATGATGAGCAAAGCTGATGAGTTGTGCTGCTACACTTGTCTATAGAGTGAAATGAGAAATGAAGAGGCAGAGACGAAAATGAATTGAATCAGGTGGTTTTGTCTCTAAATATATGAAGAGCAATGAGAGAATGTTGTCGTATCTGTATGATTACACTATTTGGGTGTGCGGTGTTGAAGACTGAAGATACGTGTTTGCTTCGAGTTTTTGTCGTATAGGAGTAACAGATCACTACCTTCTGAGTTAGCCCGAAGTTTATGTGGGTCGGGTCAAGCGGGTCTCGCAGAGTCGTGGTGGCGGTGAAGCCCTGTATGATATAGCGATGGAGTGGAGTCATTGCTTACGCATCTCATTTTGTTTTGAAGTTTTGCTTAATTTGTCCATGGATTCCAGGTGTCCATACGTTGTGTTTTTTTTTTTTTTTTTTTTTTTTTTTTACGTATGTATGTATGAAGTTATAAGAAACCCTGAGCTAGTCTCTGCTTCCCCTCCTCCTTTGTGAGCGTTCTCTGAGCTAGTCTCAGCCCCAGTGAGTTCATATCCCATTACTCCTTCAACCACCCAGTTTCAATTATCACAACCACCCCTTACAGAAGGGACAACCCTTCTGGGCTCAAACACAGACACATAACCACCCTGACAGTAATACGCGTGTCGTACTGTACTACTGACGGATTCAGTAATGGAAGGGCAATTCTATATTTTGAGGTCCTCACAGTAACTGCGAGACTAAATGACAGAACGGAGACTTAGCCCGACACGGATCCCCAACGCGTATCAAGCTACTTCGATAGATTTAAAGTTATATTTTCGATCTGGAATCCTATAACCCAGAGAGATTACATATCCAGATCGTTGCCGAGAGAGAAGAGTCGAATCATTTCTGAAGGATTCGAAGATACAGTATGGAAATTCAGAGAGATTAGCAACGAATCTCATTACGGGGAGATCAGAGTTGAATCTAATCCGGTAGCCATCGCTGGAAACCCAGTAGAGGAACTTTTTTTGTGAAAAGTAGAGCAACTTAATTTCATCCATACGAATAGTATCACATAAGCTCCACAACCTCAGTCTTCTTCCGATCGAGGGTCTGATTCAAACCAGATTCTACCAATCCAAGCACCACACCAGCTTTTCTTTCACAATCATATCACTCCAAACTGATATTGCATAGCACATCCTCCTCCCCATATATCGCAGAGCCAACTTCGCACGGGTCTTCCGGCAGGTCTCGATCAGAATCGAAATCAATCAAGTTTTTTGCCGTGTGTCTTCCTCGACTATCTGACCTCCGATCTCGGCTTCACCTCAGCCGTCATGTTCGACAAGAACCCAGAACGAGATTAAAGTTTTTGGGCACTTGGGGTTAGGATAAACGTATTTAAATTTTAACTATGACGGATGATATTTACGGCTGATAAAAGTTAAGTGGGAGATTTACTTTTATGCCCTTAAAATTCGAATTTTGTGGACAAAACAGTGCCACATGTCGGGACCGACCTTGGAGTACCGTACAAACTGTGTATTCTTGCGCTTTCCACTCATATAAGCTTATTTCAAACCTTTCTTCAATGCAACCAAGCTAGTCCCCTTTGTCTCCCTTTAATTTCAAATCTACCTCGCTAATGCCTATTAATTAGTTCTTCCCTTTTCATACCTCTGTCTTCCTGGTGCTTGGTCTGAACACAGAACTCTCATATTGGCCCCTTAACCTAACCCCAAGTGCCCAAAAACTTTAATCTCTTAAGAAGATACCTAAGAGAGTTCATGCAAGCCAATAATCTAATTGATATCCAGTTTAAGGGCCAACAATTCACATAGAGCAACAATTGGCTAGATGGGGGACTAATCAAAATCAGGCTTGAATATGAGTGATATTTTCAAAGCTTATTTACTGGAGTTGGGCCAAGAAACTGGACAGAAGCTCTTGAGGCAATTAATCCAGTTATTTCGAATGACACAAATATCAATCTGACCCAGCCAATCTCAATTGAAGAGTTCAAGGACACAGCTTTTCAAATGGGAGCTCAGGCAAGGAAACCCTATATCTCCTTACCTTTTCCTCTTCACTACGGAGGTCTTCTCTTCTCTCCTTCAAAGAGTTGGTGATCAAGGAACTCTAAATGATATCTATCTAAGTAGATTCACACCCCCTTACCCACCTCTTTTTTGTCGATGACTCACTTTTTTTCCTAAGGGCTACAAAAGAAGACTGTGAGGAGATAATGAGAATCATAAATTTCTATTGTGATGCATCTGGTCAAAGGGTTAACCTAGAAAAGTCAAGTCTTATTAATTTGTACGCCACACCCCTGACAATCTAGTTGAAATGTTGAGAGAGATCCTACATGTGCCCTTCACTCTGAACTCGGGAAAATATCTTGGACTTCCGACAATATCTTGAACCAAAGAAAGCTTCCATGTCCATGTTGCACGTGTTTTGGCCACGATCCTCAGCGCGCGGAGCAGAGGTAAATAGCGAGCAAAGAGAAAGGGGTGCTGCGGGCGTGCCACCTCGCGGACGAGGAAATGGTGATTGTGTATGCGCTTGACTTCTTGATCAGGCGGAAGGGGTTTCCAGGTGCCACCTCAGAGGAGGAATTTACGAGCACAAGGCGATCGATACTCACGGAGGACGCGAGCAGAGCAACAATAGGGAGGTAAGAGAGAAATCGGGGTAGAGTCCGGAGGGCTCTGAAGAAAAACCTAGGCGGCGGCCCTTAGGGTTAGGGTTTCGAGATAACTCGAGAGGCAACTGATTTGCAGTTTGTATTGTGTTTTTTGTGTATGTTTGAGAGAGCTTTTCTGTAAACCTTCGAGCCCTTTATATAGTGGTTCGACTTGCGGCAGAAGAAATATAGCTTAGAATTCAAGTCGGACTCTGAAACCCTAATAGCACAAGGGCACTGTTCCATCCACGCGAACCGACAAATTGGTGACACCTGTCCAGTTCGCATACTTCACATAGGATACTGCCGCTCAATTATAGACTCCTATGCGAGCTGGAATTATAGACTCCTTCTCTCCATCTCGCGGGCTTTAGAAGGGCTTTTTATATTAAAAGGGCCACAGGGATTGGCTCAAAGCATGTCAAAGACTTTTAAGAGTCTTTAACGATTAACGTGATGCACGCGGATTCCGCCTGTTGCTTCCTTGCGAAGTCTCTTACGCGAGCCAGCTCGCCAGCTCGCCTCGCCTCGCCTACGCGGACTAGCAAATAGTAATTCCGCGCACGAACTGTGTGTTCCGCACGAAGTCCTTGTAAATCAGTTCGCGTTGTCTTATTGGCAAGCCATTATTTGTAAACTTAAATAACTTGGGCTCGCCGGTGTGATATGGACCAAAAATTTGATTAATATTCACATGAACATTTACTGCCCAGTAAAATATTAATTTAAGCGTAAACATTGCCCCCCAGCCTCGAAGTCATGATTGTCAAGAATGACTGAAGAGGTTTATGTTCATGCTGCTCCAAAGTCAATAGTATTGGCTCGGGTCATACATAAAATGAGTGTGAGGAGACAAGCCTGTGAATAGGCCGTGTAACCAACGCACTCAGCTAGACATTGTAGCGAACTGCTGTATGGCTCACCTAGGCACCTCGGACTTGAACTTCAAATGCATTCGCCTGCTTTTTGCTTGCATTCGCCTGTTTTTTGCCCGCATTCGCCTGCCCCTAGCCCGCATTCGCCTGCTCAACTCAGAAGACATGGAACATTGCACATATCGCGAGCGAATGTAGCTCGCATGGATGTATCTTGAGTAGACGCATGTGACTTGAGTAGATTCCAAAAAATAGCCCTTCGCGAGCTCATGGCGATGGCGGCCCAACATGGAATGACAATGGCTATGTACTTCGCTGCCCCCCAGTTCGAACCAGTGAGAGACAAACAAAAGAGTCGGCAAACGGCCGTATAAAGCTGAAAAATTTTAAGAGGCCATGCACTTCGCTACCCCCCAGTGCGAACCACTGAGAAGCAAACAAAAGAGTCGGCGAATGGCCGCATAAAGCGGGCGAACCAACTTTGAAAATTTAGAGGCCACAGGGATTAGCCTAAATAATGACTAAGACACTTGAAGAAGGTCTAAAGTCTGAAATTTCTGGAACACGACCCTCCAATATGCCCCCCAGTTTTGATGTCTATTCACCGAAGCTTCTTGAGAAGAATGAAGGAAGGACATCAAAACTTTAGCATGCCCCCCAGTGAGGAAAGCAGGCTACGAGGTCATGAAACACATTGAAAATGCACATTGCAAATTCGCGTGTATCATGACCACGATAAAGAGTCCATGGAGTAAAGGAGACTATGGTGAACTCCAACTCGTGGAATGCTGTTAGTTCGGTTGGCGGGTGATGAGCAAGGAAATCCGCTATGGCATGTCCTTTAACTGCCTTTTGCGGAACATATGGCAAAGAGAATGCAGCCAAAGCCAATATCCATTTTCCTAAGCGTCCCCGTAGGATGGGGCGGGAAAACATGTATTTGACGAGATCGGACTGAGCGATCACCACTGTGGTAAAGGCTAATATGTAGTGGCGGAGCTTGCAACCCGCGAAGAAGAGGGCAAGACACAACTTTTCCATTGGAGAGTAGCGCATCTCACAATCGGTTAACACCCTGCTAAGATTGTAAACGACATGTTCCACTCCGCTCTCATCGTCTTGTGCCGAGAGTCCGCCGATAAACAAGTCAGCAGCGGCGATGTAGAGCTTAAGCGGAAGCTGCCATAACTTGCCGTATCCTGACATGTCTGCATTCAAGCTGCCATAACTCTCTCTAGGAATGTCGGAATGACGAACCGTAAAATCCTCTGGAAAATAGACATCCAGGGCTTTCAGTCGGTATAAGGCGCGCCGGCTAATTTCTCCTAAATCATTCTAGTTGAGTCCGCGAAGTTGACTGTCCAGTAGTGGCTGCTGCAACGTTTCAGAATTGCAAACTAGTTGTATTGCCTCTCTGACTTGAGTTCGCTGGCAGTAACTCAAAGGCATGTGAAATGCCTTTTGTCATCAAGCCTCAGGAATAGGCTCCTAAGTAAAGTTCAAGTCTGTCAGAGGCAAGAACGTTGTCTTGCATTTCAACAAGACCAAGGATCTCTTTTTGTTTTCTGCTATTTGATTTTTTTTTTGTATTTTCTTTTTCAATGCGAGAAAGAAAGAAACTGAAAGAAAAAACAGAAGTAAAGGCTGAAGTAAAAGCGAGTGAATCATAGCTTGATTGGACACCCTTCGTTAGGCCATGGGCGCTCGGCGCGGATCGTCATCTTCTGGGTGTTCAGCCAAGTCCAAGGTGACTCTCCACTGGCCTGGCTTTAGCGCGCGGCGGTGGCTGTTCTCCGCTGGCTGGTCGTTCCAGTTCACCTCGACCATACCAACCACGGCCGAGAAGGGGTCTACATCCACCAGAGAAGCTGTGCTTCCTGGCGTCTTCATTTTCAAGGCGCCGGAATTCAACCAGGTCTGCAGTTGGTCACGGAGCTTGACACAGTCTTTGGTGTCATGATTGTGGACGTTGTGGAAGCTAGAATACTTCTTGTCATTTAGCCCTTCCTTTGGCGGAATCTTGTGGTCCAAACGTATGCACTTCGCCTCGATCAAGTCATTAAAGACAAGATGGGCGTTTTTCGCGTCATACGTGTAAGACTCGTATTCGGGCTTGGTCGATGCAAAAGACTGGATTGTGATTGGCTCGCGAGTTATTTTGAGATTCTACAGTTTATGAGCCAACGGTTTCCCAATCAGTTCGACCGCTCCGACGTCATCATACTCCTGCCTCTGGTAATAAGGGTCAAACGTAGGGGATTGGAGGTTTAGTGCCCCCACTGTCCTGTTTCTCCCTGGAACGTAAGTCCCCTTGGAGGCATTCGCCTTCTCGTCCATCTCATTAAGGATCAGCTCATAACTGCCAACCCTGTTGATCAGGTCTCCCATAGACGCGAAGCTTTCCCCGTGGTGCTTCAACCGCTGGCGATGCTCGAGGCCGCGAATAGCCAACTTAATGGCTTCCTGCTCGGGTAGGAGGAAGTCACACTTGGCTTGTTGGATCTTGAACCGTTGGAGGAAGGAGACGCCAGACTCCATGCTTTGCTGGCTCATTTGAGTGAGGGAGTCAAGGCCGACCTCTGGCTCAATGGTACCGTAGGTCTCCCGAAATAGTGTCTCCATGGTAGGCCAGTCCGCGATGGATCCTGGCTTCAACCTGGAGTACCAACTGAAGGCAGCTTCGGACAGAGAAGTCCCGAAGAGCTTGAGCTTGAGAATATCATTATTCCCATATTGGCCGCACTGGACTTTGAAGCGGGCCATATGGGTTGCTGCGTCCTCCCTTGTTTCTCCAGAGAAGGTAGTGAACACAACGTTCTTGAACCCATGCGGGAAAGGGTATTGCGCCACACTATCAGGGTAGGGGTCGTGATACTGCAAGTTAGCATCACTGTTTCCGGTCTGCTCCTTGACGATGGAGGAGATGAGCTGGCGCCAGTCGGCTGTTGTCACAGGCACGGACTCTGCCCTTTCCTCATAGTTTGGCCATGTAGAGAAACTGACGGCCTGCCCAACGCTCTTGGGACTAGGGCTGGAGTAGGCTAGAAGCGGGTCATCTAGTGTCCCGGCTCCCTGGCGTAGCGAGTTGTTCAATCGCTTGAAGGGAGCACCAGAGCCATGTGGGAACACATTCTTTGAAGTTCCAACCCCTGACACGAACTGCGGGACCTTCGGAGTCCCGACTTTAGGGTTTCCCCTCGCGCGCTCGTTAGGAGGGACGTATTTGGAAGTTCCTTCATTCGCGCTTGGGCCAGTAGGGTTTAGAGCAGGGTTCTTTGGTGCCTGCGCCCTCATCCAGTCTTCAACTTTGAGGACCCGCAAGTTCAGCCGGTCTTGTTTGTCCTTGAACTCGTCGAGCTTCTCTAGACTGTTTTTGCTTCCAAAGAAGGAAGCATTCTGCTGGTCATGCATCTTGGCATCATGGTCGTCCAAGCGACGAGTATGTTCATCTACTGTCGCGCGAGTGAGCGACAGGATCTCTGCATGTTGCTTCACGGTCTCCGCGTTCTGCTTCACGGTCTACGTGTTCTGATTTAGGTCCTTTTGGATCCGTTGGAGGGAACCGTTGACCAAGCCCTTGTCTTCCCTTACTTAGCCGGCAAATTGGTTGAAGTCTTCAGTGAGTATGGCAAGGTTGTGCTGGTCTGCTTCCCAAAGGGTCTTGTCCCTTTTGGCCTGTTCAGCAAGGCCGTCAACCTTCCCAGCAAGGTCGGTGATGCTTTGTTGAGTGGCGGAGCTCTGGGTCGTCAAACCCTGGATCTGCCCCGTGAGTTGTGTGAACATCTGGAAGACTTGCTCCACAGACGGAGCAAAGTCTGTATCTTGGGTCGGCTGAGAGCCTATCATGACGGTCTCGCTGAAGTCTGGATCACCAAACTGAGCAAGGACCTGTTCTTGAGTGAGGGATCGGCAAGCCGCACTGTTATGGGGCTTATATCGTAGTGATCTGTGCTTGAGGCAGGAAAGCTGAGGCTTTCGGTACGGCGCTTCTTCTGGTTTCCCTATGATGAATCGCTTGTACTCCCTGTCCCACTGGGTGTGCCAATGTTTTGGCCACGATCCTCAGCGCGCGGAGCAGAGGTAAATAGCGAGCAAAGAGAAGGGGGGGTGCTGCGGGCGTGCCACCTCGCGGACGAGGAAAGGGTGATTGTGTATGCGCTTGACTTCTTGATCAGGCGGAAGGGGTTTCCAGGTGCCACCTCAGAGGAGGAATTTACGAGCACAAGGCGATCGATACTCACGGAGGACGCGAGCAGAGCAACAATAGGGAGATAAGAGAGAAATCGGGGTAGAGTCCGGAGGGCTCTGAAGAAAAACCTAGGCGGCGGCCCTTAGGGTTAGGGTTTCGAGATAACTCGAGAGGCAACTGATTTGCAGTTTGTATTGTGTTTTTTGTGTATGTTTGAGAGAGCTTTTCTGTAAACCTTCGAGCCCTTTATATAGTGGTTCGACTTGCGGCAGAAGAAATATAGCTTAGAATTCAAGTCGGACTCTGAAACCCTAATAGCACAAGGGCACTGTTCCGTCCACGCGAACCGACAAATTGGTGACACCTGTCCAGTTCGCATACTTCACATAGGATACTGCCGCTCAATTATAGACTCCTATGCAAACTGAAATCATAGACTCCTTCTCTCCATCTCGCGGGCTTTAGAAGGGTTTTTTATATTAAAAGGGCCACAGGGATTAGCCCAAAGCATGTCAAAGACTTTTAAGAGTCTTTAACGATTAACGTGATGCACGCGGATTCCGCCTGTTGCTTCCTTGCGAAGTCTCTTACGCTAGCCAGCTCGCCAGCTCGCCAGCTCGCCTACGCGAAAAGTCAATCTCGCCTCACCTACGCGGACTGGCAAATAGTAATTCCGCGCACGAACTGTGTAGTCCGCGCGAAGTCATCCCGCCCGCGAACTGTGTGTTCCGTGCGAAGTCTTTGTAAATCAGTTCGCGTTGTCTTATTGGCAAGCCATTATTTGTAAACTTAAAGAACTTGGGCTCGCCGGTGTGATATGGACCAAGAATTTGATTAATATTCACATGGACATTTACTGCCCAGTAAAATATTAATTTAGGCGTAAACAGCACGGAAACGCCGCCGAAAAACATATGTTTCGCGTTTCAGAAACGGAAACGATTCGTAACGCACCCGATCGAAACGCATTTCCATAAACGGTGATTTATGAAACGCGAGGGAAACGCTTTGTCTCTTGAATGGAAATGTTATGCAGATGTTGAGGTCAATTAGCATAACTCAACCGCCTCCCAAAGTCCCACCGTGAATCCTCAACCGCCTTGGGTTGGGTATTCTCAGGGCTTGCTGCATAATCCGAGCTATGAGGACGTGTGTACTAGGACGACGAGTCACTCTGAGGTCGGCTTTAGCGGTGCTAAGCGGGGCTCGGTTCTAGCGTCCATTGTGTTCTAATCTCTATGTCGTCAAAGTCTGAGAAGAACGAACAAAGAAGACAACCAATAATAGTTGGTTAGTTTGATAAACTAATGTCCTGTTAAACGACACAATTTTGTATGTGAATAAGTGGATAACTCCACAAGACCATCACGTGAAAGAGTCCCACTTTTCATTAACTTAGTAACTATTACTTTAAATATTTAGTCATTTAATTATTATTATTCTTTTTTTTCAATTATATTTATATGTAATATAGATAATATTTATTTTAAAAATTTTGACGTTTCCTACAGCGGGAAAGGAGGTTCTAATCAAATCAGTGGCATTGGCGGTTCCCAACTATCCGATGCACTGCTTCAAATTCCCAGTTACTCTATGCAAGGAGATTGATGCTGTAATAGCAAAGTTCTGGTGGGGTCAGAAGAATGATGAAACCAAAATTCACTAAAAAAGCTGGGATTATTTAGCTATGCCAAAATCAAGTGGAGGAATGGGCTTTAAAAACCTAGAAGATTTCAACACTGCACTCCTAGCAAAGCAAATCTGGAGGTTACACACAGAACCAAACTCTTTTTGGGCAAAGATGATGAATGGCTTATATTATCCTCATTTAGATGTGCTACAAACTCGGAAATGATCCAGAGCTTCTTGGGCATGGAGTAGTCTCCTTGAAGGTAAGGCTCTCATTGAAGAAGGAGCTAGGTGGATGATTGGAAATGGCTGTTCCATTGACATTTGGAAAGACAAATGGATCATAAATTCTGATTTGGGTTTCATTCATCAGATTATGCCCGTTTCCCAATCTGTGCCTATCAAAATTTCTGATCTTATTGATTGGGAATTCTATTCTTGGCAGCTTCAACAAATTAATGGACTAGTTACTGAGAGAGATATGCAAGACATAGAGATACATATGTTTAGTGATGTTCTTAAAGAAGACAAGTTCATTCGGCATGCTACTAAGAATGGCTATTATTCTGTGAAATCCGGGTATAATCGCTTCCACTCCCTAAAGTCTATGCCCACTGGACAGTTGAGTCACTCATCTCACAGGGTAAACCAGATTGTTTGGAATGTTATATGGTCTATCAAAACC
Organism: Fragaria iinumae; assembly: GCA_009720345.1. Taxonomy (NCBI): domain Eukaryota; kingdom Viridiplantae; phylum Streptophyta; class Magnoliopsida; order Rosales; family Rosaceae; genus Fragaria; species Fragaria iinumae. Next base: position 12,286,787 of record CM019117.1, on the reverse strand, counting down.
CTCCCCAAGATCAGACATTTTTTATGGCAAGCTACTATCAATGCAATCTCTACTTATGCTAATCTATTCCAAAGAAAAAATGTTTTCTCCCCTATTTGTCCAAGGTGTACCCTAGCTCTAGAAACAATTGAGCATATCATCCTGCTCTGCATGCACTTGGTTTGCTTGCTCTTTAAATTACAAAATCAATGTCCAAGAAGTTACATCTTTTGATAAAGATGGGTTGAACAAGTTCTCAAGCTAGCAAACCCTAATGAGAAGCTTCAAAGTAATTATCTTACCACCATTTCCTTCACCTGTTGGGAGCTTTGGAAGAGTAGATGTCAGTCCATTTACCAGGCCACCATTATCCATCCTCTGATGATTGCATCTCGAGCAGAAAAAGACACTATGGAATTCCTAAAAGCAAACAATCATGGTGATCATCATGAACCAGGTATGACTTCTAACTGTACACACTCTTCTTCCTCCCCTCTTCCTACCTCCCCGTTCCCCATTCATAATCCAAATCACAGTTCTTCCCCACAAACCCCAACAATTACCAATCTGTCACTCTCCTTCTCACAACTACTACATCCCTCACCAATTCCTCTCTCCACTAACACTCAAGTTCAACAAGCCTCAGAGCATCTTGCCTCACACTCCAACAGAAACAATCATCACACCCCCTGTAAGACCCAAACCATTCTCTTCCCCACTCGTGCACTACCCCAAGTCCATGCCACCAAATCCAAACATCTCAAATTCATAACCACACCTTAACTAATCCCAACCCTGCCAACCTTCCTTCAAACCTTCATGCATCTCACAATCAAACCCCACCACAGATAACCCATCATCCACATTCCCAAATTCCTAACACAAACCTTAAGCCTCAAAATCCAAAAATCACTTGGACAAAGCCACCCGTTGGGGGCATCAAAATCAATTTCGATGTTGTAGTGCGTAATGACAATGGAGCTCTTGTTGTTGTAGTGCGTAATGACAATGGAGCGTTTGTTGATGGTGCATCTCATTATTGTCGTTCAAGTTTGGCAATCGAAGCTGAAGGAAAAGCCGCCATTGTTGCTCTCTCTCTTTCCCAGAAGTATATTCACCTCCCTGTTTAAATTGAATCGGACTATGAAGATTTAGTGAAAGGCATTAATGGTAAAAACTCTGATAGGGATTGGAGAATCTCACCTTTGATTGCTCGGATTCGAGCAGCTCCCCCTCTATGCAGACTAATTTCTTGGTCTTGGATTCCCAGAAAAGTGAACTGCGCAGCTCATCATGTTGCGTTGCTTAGTGTGAAGAAGACGTGCCTGGATGTCTGGATTGATAGGCCGTCGTCTTCCTTGGTCCATGTTCTCTCTCGCGACGGCTCGCCGTGTCCATCACCGGCGTCAATGGCAGAGCAAAAAACGTAGTTTTTTGGCGGTCTTCTTTTCTTTATTTTTTTACGTCGTTGGTGTCTGCTTTCTTCTTTGTTTTTTTTTTCCTACTGTTGTGGTTTTTTTCCCTCTTTTAGGCTTATCTAGTCATGCCTTAAGTTGGGTTTTGTGACTATGAAAGCTAGCTTGTTCCATTTGCTGGGCCTGGTTTGTTTTCTCTGCCTTCTTGGGATTTAATGAATATTTTTTCACGTCCAAAAAAATAAAATACGTTGTGTTTTGGCTACAAGTAGAAGACGAAAATGTATATACATTGTACATAAAAAGTGCCAACTGCCAGGATCTTCTTCACTATGGGATATGATAGGGAAACTGGATCACTATTACACAACAATTTTATTATCATTTATTCATTTTTTTTCTTACTTATCACTGTTTAGAATAGGGAAATTTTAAGAACAGTACATAATAAAAATGGTCCACTTCTAATTTTAGTGTTTCAAGTTTCAAAACAATCATAACGGTACATGAACTTGTAATCTCAACTGAAAATATGTACATACCGTTACATTCTCCGTTATCTAACGTGTTTTCCGTTAAATTTTGAGGGGCAAATCCGTCACTTCTTAATTTAACAGTAATAAATTATTAAAATCAATAATTAAATTAATAATTAATAAGAAGAGGGAAATAAGAAAGAAAAAAGTATTGTTGTCTCTCCTTTTCGTCCTCGTTCAAACTCAGCATACACAAAAATGGTGATCGAGGTAGAACTGTAGGAGGAAGTTGGAAGATGATTTGATTTGGTAAGTTATGGAAGAAAGGGTTTGAATATATATGGGTGCGTATTGAGTAAGGAAACTTAGAGCGAAAAAACTATGTCCTAGTTTTACTTGGATTGGGACGAGTAGCAAAGTCTTTTTTATCTTTTTTTGATGAATAAGAGCATTTCATTAAAACCAAACCCAGTAACTTACAAATACAATGAATAGTAAGCAAAGAAACCAGGTAAGGGGAAAACATCAAAGTTTTTGATAATATATGGTCTGAGTTTACAAGATTAAAAAAGTATATAAATAGAAAAAAAAGAAAAATAAAACATAATATAAAGAAAGAGAGAATGGAAAAAACCTGAAACCACCATTTGAAAATTGAGGAATTACATAGAGTTAACAGCGTTATTGACGGTATGTGTTAAAAGTGTGACGGCTTTTAAATGTCATGTATCATTTTGATTGTTTTGAAACTTGAAACACCAAAATTGAGAGTATACCGTTTGTCATGTACTGTTCATAAAATTTTCCCTTTAGAATAATATAACTAGCTCAAATATATTTCACTCACGGGACATTCGATAAAATTGGGATCAAAACTGCTCAAATGTACTGATTTGTTGGGTTTGACCAAAGGGGGTGTTGTTTGGCATAAACTTTCTGCCAGACTTATTTCTCAAAAATCGTTAGATGTTTTGGGGGTGCACAAAATTGTGAAGATGATCGTGAAGTGAGCGGGAAGTGACTTTGCAAATTTGCATGGATGTTGGGTCATTGCCGATGTTGTTTGAGGATAATCTGGTGGAGGTGCATGTGCTTGCGGTAGAGAATGTGTCGAAGAAGATAAGTTGTCCCCGTGACCACTGGAATAAGCCCAAGTCTCCACCTCTCGTCAGGGCTGTCCCGATGCAATGTGAGGCCTAAAGCCAAAAAAAATTAGTGGTTTTTATATAAAAAATAAATAAATAAATAAATTATTATTATTATTATAACAAATCTTAGGTGGACTTACTAAGTAACAATAGTGGAAAAAAAAAAAGAAACAAACAAACTAACTAACTCACTAAAAAGATTGGGATCATAGGCCTCATTAAAGTAATGCATTCTCTCTCTAAGTTGAGAGCTCCTCTCTCTAGAATAGAGAGTTCCCCCACTCGTCTGTAGTGGCTCCAAGAGTTTCTACTCTTTTCCCCTCTCTTTTCAGAGTTCTGTTGTTCTTATCTTATTCTCCTCTGCCTTGCTACGTCCCTCCCTCTTCCCTGAACTGCTTTAATCCTAGCCACAAGCCCCCAACACGTCCAATCTAATTACTAGATCTGTCGAGACCTCTAATCACCATTTATCCCAAATCTTCCCAAGTGCGACTTTCTGGGCAGGTTAAGACACCATTTAATCCAGTGTCTAGCTGTGCTGGGTGAATCGTAGTCTCACTAAATATCTTCTAATCCTGGATTTACGACACCTCAACACGATTTCTCTTCCCCCAACCCTATCTGCTCTGTGTCAATCTCCCCTGACATCCCCGTCGAAGAAACTCTAACTTCTGCATTAACTATAGTCCCCTCTTCTCCGACGAAACCCTGTTCCCCACAGCGTTATCTGATATGACTCCAACAGTGAGCCATCTCTATTTAAGCGGGCATTCTAAGAGTTCTCATAACTCATCCCAGAGCCAATTTTCTGATTCCTCACAGTTTCACCATCTTGGTCCTTTCAAAGCTCTTAAACCTTCCAATCCTGTGAAAACTAGAGCGGATAAGGAAAATCCAACTTCCATGGAAAATAACCCCAACCAAAACCCCCTCCCACATCCCCTGGTCATTGATCTAAACCAATCTGACCCTCAACCTGAACAACCTTTAACCCTGCTGGGGTTTTTGGTAGCGGACAAGTACCTCAATGTTGGTACTGTGGTTCGGATGCTCATCAGATCTTGGTCTGAGTTCAGAGATGTGCACGTGGAAGCTATCAGAGACAACAACACCTACACCATCACTACAATGGAGGGAGGTGCGGCTCAGAGGATTCTCGAAGGAAGTCCTTGGAATGTTATGGGACATACTATAACGACCCACATGTGGCCTCTGGAGGCTAGGTTGGACGATGTTCCGATCCATATGCTCTCAATTTGGGTCCAGATGCATGGTCTGACGAGAGGTCAAATGACACTGGAGAACACCAGATGTATTAGAGCTCTTGTTGGAGAGCTTTTGGAAGCTGATGATCTAAATGATCCATTCTGTTGGAGGGGTTTCCAAAGAGCTCGCGTCAGAGTGGATTCTAGGCAGCCTCTTGTTCCAGGATGGACTATCCAGGAAGGTTCCATGGATCCCAAGTGGATCGAGTTTAGGTACGAAAGAATGTCTATGTTCTGCTTCAGGTGCGGTCGGATGGGGCACATAGAGAAAGGATGCATCAACCCTGAGCACCGAATGATGGAAAAGCTAGGAGTTTGGATGATGACGTCTGCTGCTCGGAAAATCTCTCGAAACATGCCGGAATTGGATAAAGGTGGAGATCCCTTCCAGAGGCAATGCTTTCAGAACCGTCTGAACAAATGGTCAGGAAGGCAGGATATCCCAAAAGTTCCCATCTTACTCCTAGGTCAACACAGTCTGGCTCACAAGACTTTAGAGCAGAAACAATGTCCACTCCGAACTTCATCAGTCCCATGCTGTCAAATGACCAACAAAGAAGAAGCAGAGGACAATTAGTGATTTCTGAAGTGTCGGCTGAGACTGCTATTCATCATATCAGAAGTAGTCCCGTCGGCGATGATCAGACAAATGAGCTCTCGATCCGGGACAAAGGAAAAAATAAGGTGGAGGACAAAGAGGAAAAAGGGTAGGCAAAGGCAAACCAATCGGCAGGTAACCCTAACTGGCCCCGATCGAATATTCCAAGACTTGGTCTCGATGGGGATCTACATATGGGATCGACCCAACTGGTCTTCAACAATGCCACTAGTCAATTTGTCCCGATTAGATCTAAAACGTTGGAAGATCAATGAATCACAGCAAGGGGATACATCTCCTCAGTCCCGCCAGGTTTCAACAGGTTGCATGTAGAGAGGAGAGAAGGAAGTTTGGTGCAGGAGGGCCCAAGGAGCAGCCAAGCCCACTTTCTAGAGGTTCATTCTGGGCCACCAATGACATTGTGTGATTCGATCTCATGTAATGGAGACGGGCTACACTTCTTTTATTCCTAGTTCAGGCCCATCTCAATCCTATTCTCCAAATCCAACTCATATAACCCAACCTATCCACACATATGTCTCTGACAGAACCATTCCCCTTCGCCGTTCTATTCGAACCCAGCAGTTCCTTCCTGAGAAATATGAGGAAGATGATCCCTATTTAACCACTGATCGAACCCCTCTGATATGGTTCTCATCCCCCACAGCTACAAAACAGATTCCCTCCTCCATAAACCTTTCTCTAGCTCCTCCATCCCCCACCAAAAAATGTGTGAGAATTTGCAAAAGCTGGGTACCAATTTGGATATGAGCTATCAAAGTCAAATGAGTCTTCAACTCCCCTCTTTCTATCCTACTTGGGAGATGAGCTCAATGCATAACAACCTTCAGGTAATGGCTCTTCCTCCCCTGCCAGAATCCATCCCGATTATTCATGACCCAATAGTTCCTCATGTTGAAGAAATTCAACATTCTGCTCTAGTTGATCCCCAAATCTAAGTACAGCTGAGCCCTGCACGATTCACTGTGGACAACCTCCTAGAGCTGACTGAGTCTGAAGCTCTACTGAACAATGGCATTGGTGGCTGGCCAGACGCAGCCACGAACCAGAAATGAAGCTGCTTTCCTAGAATTGTCAGGGTCTCGGGGCTGACCTGACAGGTAAGAATCTGAGAAAATTGAGGAAAACTCACAGCCCTGAGCTTCTGTTTCTTATGGAGACCCATCAACAGGAATCCACTTTCAAGTTTTGGAAAAAGTCTTTGCAGTATGATCAGATGTATGTGGTGAATCCTGCTGCAGCGAGTAGTGGAGGTCTTGCTCTGTTTTGGGACAAATCGGTCCAGGTCTCTTGTATAACTAGTACGGATAATTTTATCAATGCTTCGGTTTTTTTTGTTTCGGATCAGATTAGGTGTAATGTTTCATGTATGTATGGCAATCCTCATGGAAATCAGAAAAAAGCCTTTTGGCGTTCGGTGTATTCAGTGTTTGTTCCCAGATCTTTGCCTTGGGTTTGTGTTGGAGACTTTAATGAGATATTGTGGATGCATGAGAAACGGGGAGGCCTCCCTCAACAACTTTGGCGAATGAAACTTTTTCAGCGTTTCATTTCGCAAGCAGACTTGAGTGATTTGGGTTTTTAGGGGCCAAGTTTCACTTGGTTTTGCATTCAGAATGGAAGGGTTAGGATTAAGGAAAGGCTAGATCGTGGTTTTGCAAACCTGGCTTGGAGTGTGTCCTTTCCTCATTCCCAAGTGATGCATCTTCCTAAACTGGCTTCAGACCACAGACCAATCTTATTGGATACAAATCCGTCAGGCTCTTTCATGCCAAGGATTTTCAGGTTTGAATATATGTGGATTTCTCACCCTCATTGTTATGAGATTGTTCGTAAAAATTGGAATTCTGATTTCTCGGGGTCTGCATGGGTAGGTTGGTTGAGAAATTTGTCTAGATATAAGAATGCCTTGAATGAGTGGTCAAAAGATGTGTTCCCAAATTTTGGGAAGAAGGTTACTGAGAACATGATGCATATCCAAACTCTATTAGAGGATGAAAAGGAGGATATTGGGCAGCTGCTAACCTTGAAAACATATCAAATTGCTTCTTATTGGGCAATGGAGGAAATGTTCTGGAAACAAAGATCGCGCATCAGTTGGTTAGCTCATGGAGATATGAATACCCACTTCTTCCACCAAACAACAACTTCAAATAGAAGGAGGAACAAAATCTTGCAGATCAGGGATGACAATGGGAATTGGATAACGACTGAGCCTGAGATTGTGGCTTATTTCACCGAGTACTTCCAAAATATGTATACTGCAACTGATTTGTCAAATGTTGAGGAAGTTTTGAGTTTTGTGGAAAACAAGGTCACCCCCGAGGTCAATGAATCTCTAATGCTAGATGTAACGATGGAGGAGGTCAAGGCTGCAGTGTTTGATCTGGGGGCCCTTAAAGCTCCGGGTCTATATGGCTTCTCAGGCTCATTCTATCAAGCTCACTGGGAAATTGTAAAGGAGATAATTGTTTCAGCAACTTCCCAAACCTGGACAAGTGCTAAGATGTCTCCTCATTTCAACTGTACTTACTTGGCTCTAATTCCTAAAGTTGATAATCCGGAGGTGGCTTCCCAATTCAGACCTATTGCTCTCTGCAACTTTGGATATAAGATTCTGACAAAAATCATCTCCAACAGACTGAAGTTGTTTATGTCGGACCTTATCACAGAGAATCAATCGGCCTTTGTCTCTGGTCGTCAGATTCAAGACAACATCCTAGTGGCGCACGAATGTTTTCACAGGCTTAAGATGCTAAGAACGGGTACTGATGGGGAATTAGCGCTCAAGTTAGACATGAACAAGGCTTATGACAGGGTTGACTGGCATTTTCTTGAAAAGGTTCTCTTGAAAATGGGGTTTTAACTAAGCTAGGTAAGGATTGTTATGGATTGTGTCTCCTCAGTTTCTATGGCTTTGATTATCAACGGCTCCCCAGGGAAGAGATTTCAGCCTTCACGAGGGTTACGTCAAGGGGATCCTCTCTCTCCCTTCCTGTTCTTATTCATCAATGATGTGCTTTCCTCCATGATCAACAAGATGTGTGATCAGAATCTTCTGGATGCAATTAGAATAACTGAGAATGGTCCCCTAGTTAGTCACCTTTTCTTTGCGGATGATTCCCTGTTCTTCTTAAAGGCATCTCTCTATAACTGTGAAGCTCTCTCTTATACGCTCCACCTCTACTGCACGGCTTCAAGTCAATCTATAAATGTGAATAAATCTTCTCTTTATTTCAGCCCTAACACAAGACAGGAGATAGTACATCTTTTGAGCTTAGTCCTAAATATGAAGGCTGTAGATGATCCAGGGATGTATCTAGGTCTCCCAACAGTTTGGGGGCGATCTAAGGTGGCTGCGCTCAAGTATGTTAAGGAGAAGATAAACAAGAGAATAGTGGGTTGGAACTCTTCTTCTCTAACTCAAGCTGGGAAAGAAATTATGATTAAGGCTGTAGCCTTTGCAGTGTCGGCCTACCCCATGATGGTGTTCAAGTTCCCAAATTCAGTATGCAATCAAATTTCTTCGTCGCTTTCCAAATTTTGGTGGGGTAATTCAGACTCGTCAGGGGTGCATTGGAAGAAATGGGAGGCTATGGGTTGTGACAAGGATGTGGGAGGCATAGGTTTCAAAAACTTGATGGATTTCAACTTTGCCTTGCTAGCTAAGCAATGTTGGCGGCTTCATGCAGACCCAGGGTCTCTATGGGCTAGAGTTCTGAAGAGCTTGTATTTCCCTAATTGTCAAATGTTACAGGCTGTAAGAGGGAACTCTCCTTCATGGGCATGGTCTAGCTTACTAGAGGGACGCAACCTTCTCCAAAAAGGGCTCGTATAGCAGATCAGATCAGGGGTTAATGTGGACCTTTGGAAGGATAATTGGATTCCTAGGCTCCCTTCGATGAACCTACGCCATTATGACTTGCATCCTGAGATTTTCACTCCGGTAGCTGCGATTATCAATAGAGATTCGGATTCTTGGAACTTGGAGGCAATTTCTCCCTCCATTCCTTTAGAGGCTAGACATGCTGTCATTACAACTCAGTTTGGTTCAGCTTCAGATCATGACAGACAATTATGGGCTCACTCTTCTTCGGGTGATTACTCGGTCAAATCGGGTTATGCAGTTCAAATTGCTTCAATGAGGTTAGCCATAAGTTCAAATCCTAATCAGTCCCACTCGGTCTCAAGTAGATTTTGGTCATGGATTTGGAAAGTTAAAACGTTGCCAAAAATCAGACATTTTCTCTGGAGAGCTGTGTTGAACTGTTTGGCAACGAATGAGAGGAGAGTCCATAGACATTTGGCTGCTAACCCTCTGTGCCCTCTCTGTGATGCTGATCCGAAAACGATTGAGCATTGTCTGTTGTTGTGCCCTCTGGTTAGGCAGGTTTGGTGTGCTCATCCGCTCTCTTATTCTGTAGATTCTCGATCTATTTCTTCTCTGGACAGATGGATTGATGGTGTCTTTCTGGATAAGGATGATCACTGTGACTTTGGTGCTAATTTTGAAACAACTGTGTCCTTCCTCATGTGGAATATCTGGAAGGCAAGATGTAATCTGGTCTTCAATAAGGCTGCATTCAATCCTGTTCAAACTGCCTCAACTGCATTTCGGTTGGCTCAAGAGTTTCTGCTCATTCCTCAGAAACTTTACAAGTCTTTGGCTTCCCCGATCTTGAATCCGGATGGAGTGGTCCAGAATTGGATCAATCCAAAATTGGGAATGATTAAGATCAACACAGATGCTGCCTGGAACAAAGATTCGGCAGAATGTGGCCTTGCAGCTGTTGCTCGAATTTCTTTGGGGAAAGTTGTTGGTGGAATGCACAACTATGGTTCTGCAATCTCTGTTATGGCTGCTGAGGCTTTAGCTATCAAGCTTGGTCTTAGCCTAGCCTCTTCTCTCTCTCTTTCTTCTTTTCAGTTGGAATCGGACTCCTTAGTCCTCATTTCAACTCTTTCAAATCCTTTATCTACTGTTGATTGGACAGCTGCTCGTTCGATAGCTTGGATCTGGGAAAATTTAAATTTGTTTCAACAGGTTAACTGGTGTTGGGCCAATAGGAAGACAAATGAGGTTGCTGATTGGGTGGCTTCTCTTGCGCTGCGCAGGGTGTGTCCGATGGATTGGTTCTCCAATCCTCCCACCTCCCTAATGCGTATTCTTCTCTTTGATGTTGCTTCTCCTCCTCCTTAGGTTTGTCAGATTTTAGGGTAGTGTAGCCCCTCTTTTATCTGTTTGGAAGATTTGGGCTTGCCTTCTTTTGCTTTGTTCTTCTGGGTTTTTTAGTATTGTTCTCTTCTCAAAAAAAAAAAGAAAAAAAATCTGTAGTCTCATTCTAGTCTCTTTGTAGGGTCAACCAATATCATATTATCTAAACCCTAGTCTATTAGTCTTTGGATGCATGTGCTTCAAGAGGAAAATCAATGGTCTATGATTTACCTTTTGTTTTAATGTACTAGAGCTTCTTGTTTTATACATTATATAAAGATGGAGCTACACATGTGGGTGTTACCCAACAAAAGGTCTAAGGCGGCTGCCTTTGCTGCCTGCCCCAAGGGACGGCCCTGCCTCTCATGAAGGATGTGGGTACAACCTAGAAGGGGTAGGGAACCGTTTCTTGATGGTATGTGGTAGTTCTCAACCTTTGCTTATGTTCGTTGATTGAAACTATTATTCGGTATTGAATTATCGCGGCGTACACCAGTGAAGATCTTTGACGTCAAGATATTTAGCACATGAGTTCCATTTTTCTGATGCTATGTTACACCGATACTCCACCCCTATGAAGTGTCGGAGTGTCTGACACTCCCGACACACCGATACTGATACGATACACCAAAATGTGTGTCTGATACGCCACGTGGCTTGTCCAAAAAGTTGACTTTTTGGACACGTTGACCGACACGCCATGTCAGCCTGAGACACGCCACGTCAGCATGTATTGATTGGAAAAAAAAAAAGAAAAAAAAAAACTAAAAGTCTAAAACCTAATCGAAGAGGAAGCCCACTTTAACGAAGTCGCATAGAAGAGGAACGACGAAAAAGGAAGCCAAGGAACGACGTCGTCGTTCTCTGTCACTGCGAGAACGACGTCGCCTTTCCCTGTCAGTGCGATTGTTCCTCCGTCAACGCCGCTCTACGAGAACGGCGTCGCCTTTCTCTGTCACAGCGACTCTTCCTCCGCCTACAGCCGCCGGCGGCCTAAACCCTCTTTTTGGTTGTAAGGTCAGTCTTCATACAACGTTTGAAGAGAAACAAATTGCAACCAAGAAGAGCCCAAGATTTAGTTTATGTCCATACTAATCTGTGTCTATTATCAAGAAAGATGTTAAGACCCACCCCGAATTTCACCCTGAAACTCGAAGTAAGTCTTGCGGGGTCCACCTCCAAGGAAAATTCACCGAAAAGCTAGATAAACCTCCCTTGAAAATGGACAACCCTAACCTAGAAAACTAAAGAGTTACTTTCCTAAATATTATTGATCATCCTCCAAATCAACCCACAATTATCCGAAAGTGAGAATATAACAATTACAAACTTCGTAAATTCTAAAATTAAACAAAAAGTCTTAGCACACCACCAGAAAAATTATACGATAAACCTAAAGAGTATTCAGAGCTACTAAACACTAGAAGAGCCGGAAAGTACCCTAGTAGGTTAAACAGGTAACGTACTGGTGAAATGTGGCTGAGAAATGCGTAACTATGCCTCGTCGTCTCCTACTCGTACTAACCCGAACTCTGCAAACTGGGCATTTAAAACGAAGAGCCCAGGGGAAAAACATTCGCAAAATTTAGAGTGAGTGGACAAAAATAAATAAAGAAAATAATTTTCAACATTTATGCTTTCCCAATTTTTAATTTAAAGAAAACGAATACATGCCTCAAACGATAAATCTTTTATCTCATAAATATCGAGCTTCTTCAGCTCAAAACTATATATATCAAAATATGTATGTATTTACACTCGCTCATACTCCCTATATAAATTAATAATAATCTATATAGGGCTACTACGCTCGCGTCCAACGCTCACGTCACGGCCTAATGCGGTGATACACTACGCCATTAAGGTGAACAGACGGGTGTATAAATATGTGCTCATACCCCCTATATGAATTAAACACTCATATAAGGCTACTACGCTTGCGTCCAATGCTCACGTCACACCATAATACAGTTATATATTATGTCATTAAGATGGACAGACACATATCGCTAGCTAGCATTTATATACATACTCTCCTCATAAATATATTATAATTTACCGAAAATCTCATTTTCGGTAACTCACCACAATGAGTAAAATCGTCAAATAAAAATGACGTCCAATGCTCCAACCAAATAAACAATTGCATGCACATTATTTAAACCAAGAGTCCACTCACAAATTAGGCCTAAGCCTGAAGTCGGTCTGAAGCCTCTTATGCTCAAGCTTCCTCACGTCCTGATCCAAAAACATAATTAAATCATCAACTATATACCAAGGCTTATATAAAAATAGGCAAAATTAAATGTGGCCTTATCTACTCTCATTCTTGCCCAACTTTACAAATCTTAAAATCGATACCATCCAAACTTCACCACAATTACCGGCGGCCTTAAATTCACCTTATACGGCCGAAACAACAATAATCTAACGGCCGGATTCTATCCCAATTAACGGCCAAAATACCAAACTTCGAAAAATCCCAAACCTATCCAAAATTTCTCCAAAAATTCCAAAATTCACATCATTAACCTCCCCTTAATATTCCACATCTAAAACCATAAAAATTTCCCAAACAGCGGCGACCTCCAATAGCTACCAAATTTTAACAGCATCTTCCTCTCAATCTCCTCTACAGCTTTCCTAACTAGCACAAACAGCAATTCCAAGCCTAACTATGCCAATCGAACGAAGACATCTAATAAGTCCTAGAATTTCCTTCACCAATTTCTCCGTACCTAGCTCAAGAAGGAGCGAAACCTCTTAGGGGTTTGCTGCACGGAAGGAGAGCTTTCCAATGAGCTAAGCAGCTCCGGCTATGGTGGCCGGAGGAGAGAGTTCTGGCGAGAATACCACCACGGCAGTCGGACCTTCCGAGGTTGATTTCTCCTTCACAGCGGCGCTAGGGAGGCTGCCACCGGTCTAGGAAGATGGCTGGGTCGACGGCCGTTCGTTTGAGACCGGTGCGGCGGTCTGAGGCGGCCGGACGGCGGCAAACTGTCGAAAAGAAATTCCGAGAGAGAGAGAGAGAGAGAGAGAGAGAGAGAGTGGGCTTTGACCACCAAAATTGGCCCGGTCCAACTTAAACACAAACCAAAAATATAACCTAACTCCAAAATTTAACACCCCAAAATAATACCCCAATAAAACTTATCTTTTTAATTGATAAATTTTCCATGCTAACTCCGATTTTAACGTATAGCATGTCTACGAACTCGCAACAACATCCTCTACGACTTTCATGAAGAAAGTTTTCTCAAATTCCAAATAGAAGCAAAAGTCAACTTTTGGAGTCTTAAATAGTAAACGGTTACTTAAAACGGTAAAAGCCAAAATAATACGAAAGTAAATAACCGTAAAATAACTTAAGAACCGGGGCTTGACAAAATTACAAAGACAAGGACTCAATGTGGGATCTTGGAGGAGATGACCATGACTCCATGGAACAAGGCAATATTGATGTGCTTGAGATGGCGACTTTGTCGCTTGATATGCCAGCCTTGGAGAAGATGGTAATTGATGATGAAATGGAGACTTGAGGTAAATTTTCAGTTCGTAACTCATGTTATATTAGTTTAATTATTGAATGATTATGAAGTTTAGATTAAGTATGGATGTAAATATATTGACTCATCTTCTTGTTTCTTAGGTGGTAAATGCATATGAGTTGTTGGTGTGCCTACTGCCTATTTTTCAAAGCATGCTACTGTCTCCTTTTTGGCTTTTTTAGAGAATTGGTACTACCCAAAGTTGATGGATTGCTTCTTTTTAGCTTTTATGTTGTTAATTATGAACTTGAATCATTTTATCTATCAAGGATAAAGGATGATGCCAATGCATGCGTGTCTTGCTCTTCTGTATTTTGAATACCTCAATTATGGGGTTTAAGGAAGTTGGTGTTGTTATGGGGTTAGGAAAGTCGGATTTTCATTCACTTTGATGAATGTGTTGAATTGGATAGAACTATTTGGTAATCATCCTTTAGATTAAATATTGACTATCTTTTATGTTATTTGTTACAGTTATGCAATTGCTTAAATTTGGAACATTATTTAAGCAATTTGATGAATTTATTCATATTTGAGCATTTTTTTATTAATTAGAAATATATAAATAAGTAATTATATTTGCCGTGTCCAAGTCGTGTCGAAAATACAGTTTTTGAGTTTTTCTGTGTCACCATGTCAGTACGTATCGTATCGCCGTATCCATGTCCGTGTCCGTGCAACATAGTTCTGATGTAACAAGGTTAAGGAAGTTTAATATCTTCACATTTTTTTCCTCGCATACAATAATATTAACTGCACTTGATAGATGATTGTTTAGATTATGTTTCTTTTCTTTTGGTTAGATTTGGTTGATAGTATAGGTTGTCTGCTTTTGCAGTCTTTTAAGCATTGTATTGTATTATGGGGTACTCATTCCTTACCTTGACAGAGTGTCATCATCTTTTATTGAACAGAGTTTGACTCTGTTCCTTTAGAAGACAAAACTGTATCATCTCATAAGAAAAATATATATATATATACATATGCATATCAGCATAGTCATATTAATCTCATTTCCTCTGTCAGGTTCCAAAATGCAAAACTAAGTAAAATTATGATTATGTAGATAAACAAAGATTGAAGTCATGGGAAATTGCTCCGGCACGGGGTCGACCATGCGTGGTTATTTCAATCTTATCGGCGGTGGCTGTCTGAAACGGTGATAGGCGGCGAATGAGGGAACACGGCGACGAGGGTTTTTCCAGATCTAGCTCCTGATTCGGGCGGATTTTCTATGTTCCGTTCTGTACAGATTAAGGATGGTGGTGCCTCCCTGTGATTGACAGGGATGGTGACACGATTCGATGGCAGTCTGCACTGGTGGTGGCTCGGCGGACCTGCGCCCGGATACGTTATTCCCTTTTGGGCCAGGTTCGTGGTGACTCTTTCAAGTCCATTGGGTGTGTGTGGGCCCGGTCCCTTGTTGGCCCTAAGTTTGGGTTTTTATTTTTGGGTGTTGCTATTAAGACACTCTTATTTGCTATTCACAAACTCCCTCCTTGATGAGAGTCAATCATAAAGTAGATTTAAGGGGTAATTTTGTAAAAACAATGAAGTTGTATGTATAGAAAAATAGGTGGGGTGTGTTTGTTTTTTTTTTTTTTTTGAAAGATTGGAATCACTTCATTAGGCTTAAAGTCTATAACGACCGCGAAGCGATCAATGCCCGAGTAATCTGAGGACTACTCACACACAAAGCAAAATATTTAATACAAACTACGAATTGAAAATACCACCACAAAACTACGTCCAAAAAAGTGGACATGACAAACTAGAAAGCATAGTAACCTACCTCACCCCCAACATAACCAACCTCTCAACCATTAGAGGCCTAAGACCCATTGGTGTACCTTTCATCGTTTAACTAGAGAGATAAATTACGTTTGGAATTTAGTAGGGATCTTGTTTAGAGCCTACAACAAACCCAACGAAAGCCAAAAACATATTGAAAAGAAAGGAGAAAGTTCGGGCCCAAAAACTTAGCCCACCACACTGCAAACAGCAGCCCAACAGACTGAGGCCCAGGTACTTAACTTGCTCCTCCTCTCTCCCTTTCGATTCGACCCCGACGACAAGCTTGCTGAGAACTCCTCCGACCACCATTTCAGTCTGGTGGCTCTTCTGCCATGAGATCCATAATCGCCGCTACCTGTCGGAGCGCCGCCACTAGAGCACCCCCTCACAAACCTGGATCAAAACCAGAACCTCGTAGAATCGCCTGGTTCGGACTGATTCACGCCTCCCTCTCCACCTTCTGGCAACAAATGCCGAAGTTAAGAGCCGCCTATCGACAACCGCCCTGCCTCCGCCTTCTCCAAAACACTAACCTGATCTCGATCAAATTTCTCAAAATCGCCGCCGAAAACAACCCTTACCGGAGAATAACCTTCACAGCCTCCACTCCACAGTCAAACGACGTCGTCGCCTTCGCCGAATGCCGCCTGAAGGACCCGCAGTCAATTGATGTTGCCGCCTCGCTGCCAAACCCTAGGGTTTGGGATCCTCAGCTCCGAGAGAAACGGAGCGAATTTTGTAGTTCGGGGTGTGTTAATAACAACACACTTTTTTTTTATGTTATGTTCAGTTTGTTTTGGTGTCAGTTAGTGGTCGACCCTCCTCTTTGAGCGAGGTTTTGCCCTCCTTTTTAAGCGAAGAGTTAGGATTTTACGGTCCAAATCTCTCTTTTTACGGACTAAAGATAAAAACTTAAAAAGAGTTCAAGTTAGTTGCATATTCGCTCAAAATGGATCAATGAAGGAAAAATTACCGGATTGTTCTCCATATACGTTCTCATCTGATTGATATACGGTTTATCAGACTTCAAGAAGAAAAATTTCGCAACATTCTCAAAACATCAAAACCAACCAAATCACTATGATTCAAGGTTAGGAAGACATGGTGGGCCTCTATTTAATCGAAACAGAACATGAAGCACATGATATAATTTGTTGAAGACATGGAATTATATGGATCTTGGGGCATTATCGTTCCGCAGATGCAGTTCTTGGTCCCCTCCATGTAACCATGTTAGTTTTGGAAGTAAATATATATAGGAGTATAGACATATGGAGATGGATCGAAAATGACCTTAAATATAAGTAGAACGCAACGTCGTCCTTGGCTTGCATATGTACGGTTAAATCAGGAAACCTACGAACAAATATCATCAAGATCATGCGTAGTCTTGATCCAGCCCCCAAAAAAAAAAATAATAATAATAATAATAATAATAAATGGTGAGATATCATGTACTTACCTAGAATATGTTAACGGTGAAGACCTTAAGTATATTTCCAGCTTTCCATAGCTAATATTAACTGATGTTAATTTAGCTATTGTTATAATAGTGTATTTGTCATGTCAATAGACAATAGTGCTAGAAATCAGTGGCAAGAGGTAAGGTTGGCATTTAAACCCATTGGGTAATACCCGTGGGTTTATACCCATCCAAGACAAATTCGCGGGTAATACCCATTTACAAAATATTGGGTTTGGGTAATTACCCACCCATTTTAAATGGGTAAAACCCATACCCGCACCCATTACCCATTTCTATTAAGGGGGCTGTTGTTTAAGTTGTTTGTTTCAACCAGAAAAGCTATTAGCTAAATCAACTAATTCAAGTATATACACAACAATGACAACATTGAAAATCCCTAACTATAGATAATACTTGACACAATGAAAATTCCATACAGAATAAACATGTTTCATGTTAATCACTAAAACAAAATAAATAAATGAGGCCTATACTAAAACAAAGGAGAAGAACGTGTTCTAGCTGCTCTCCCTCTACGTATATTAGTTCCACATCCTCATTCATGATTTCATTATCAGCAGAGCTATACGCTTCCATACTGCAAGAATTGAAAAGAACTAAATAAATATCAAAACTTTGAAGCATATGACACAGTAAATAGCAAATGAAAGGAAGTTATGAATTATACCTTCTTTGCATTTACTTGTCCGAGTTTGGGCTCCACAATCTCATCTCATGCACTAGACGAACCAACATAGCATAAGTTCTTATTCATGTCTTCTTCTCAAGCCAGCATTGAGGTTCTGATCCTGCACGAAATGAACAACTTTTGGTGCCATTGGTATGCTCTTTGTAGCCAACTGAATTTAATTCTCTGCTAACTGTAAAAAAAAATGAAAGGAAGTAAGAAAATAACAATAGTATACAATGCATAAACACATGTTTAGTACCAACTCATGAACACTATGTCGTTGCCTTTGTTCAACTTGTCCATTGACCATAAAAGAAAATACAGAGTCAGAATTCAAAAACTAATTGGACTGTTGCATAGAAACTTTGCGATGAAAAAATAGCCAAACACACTAAAGAATGGACAGTCCAAGAGCCTGCAGCTAATACATATACATTGCCATAGAATGAGTTACCTAACCCCTAACCCTAATCTATGCCAAGGAGGCCGGGATCAATGAGTTGGAGTTAGACCACATTCCTTAATTATTAATTAGTCAAAATCAATCTTCAAATTAATATTAGAAAGTCTCCTTATAACAGGCAAAGCTAGCTAGTCAGAGGCCAACGACGCAGCTGATCACGTCAGTTATGTATACTATAGCTCGTTGATTTCCATTACTTTGCTCAATCAATTCAAAATCAGAGGGTTAAGCAGATAAGTACTGATAGATGTATACCAGCCGGCATTATACTAAAGATCCAGTTCATTCACATATATCTTCTTAATTTTCTGCTCTGGGATTCTGGGAAGCAAGGCATGCAGCAATCAAAGAACTTCAAAAATAGTCAAAAATCTGAACTCCACCCAGAAGAAATAATCAAAATATAAAGCCAAAAAAGATGATGATGAATATTATTGATAAGGAATTGAAGAATCCTTTTTAATGGGAAAGTCATTCTCATTACACAAACAATTAAAAATAATCTTGGTGAGGGTGGCCAATTCAATCCGTAAGAGTTTCAACAGATCATATCAGAATAAAATCTCAGGTTATTCTAAACTAATAACCAATAATTCCATCTCATTGAACCAGTGAACAGTCAAGCAATCAGTTTTATACTAATAGTTTTAAAAAGCTAGTGCCCGGATTTGAAAGCAATATAATGATCAAGAGTCTGCAGCTAATACATATACATTGCTATAGAATGAGTTACTGTCCGGAGCTTTTAGCTAGATACATCTGCAAGACTGCAAATATATTACATGTAAAACGAATTTGAAGCAATGTGGAGCAAGTCAGAAAAAACATGTAGAACAAGTCAGAAAAAACTGTCACAAGTCTCAGAATCTCAGATACATAAACCCCATCATCACATATACCACATATGAAAACCCAGAAAGAAACGATCTCAATCTCAAATTTTAATTATCGGTGCTTCTTTATTATCAATTGAAAACAAAACCCATTTCAAATCCCCAATTCCCAAAAGCTGGTCTCAAAATTGAAATCTTGATACATATACCCAATTCATGAAGCTCCAAAAAAGAAAACTCATCTCAATGAATTGTGAATGTTTCACCGTTAAGCTCAAGGTGCTGAACCATAGAATGGGACAGTTGAGCCGTAGCTCAAAAAACAATGGAAATATAAATCAATGAATTAGAGAGAGAGAGAGACAGAGATGAATACCTGGCCTTTGGATCCGTTGCTTTCGGAAACTAAAACGACGTCAATCACCTGAAGCTCCTCTCTCTGAACCGATTGAATTCTGGTCGGAGCCGGCAATCGGTTGGGTATGAGATTGAGCTTGGATTGGAGACTCGGAGAAGACGAGTTTGGGAACCAGAGAGCAGCTAGAGAACACGCTGTCACGCGTGAGAACTGAGAAGAGAGATTTTAGGTTGTGAGTGTTATCTGGGTACCCACGGGTAGTACCCGTACCCAGTTCATCACACCCATAGGTTTTTTTTTAAAATAGCCTACCCACCCACTGTTGAAAATGGGTATACCCATTACCCATAATTCAAACCCAATACATATTTTACCCATGGGTACCCATACCCATGGGTTTTAATGCCATCTCTAGCAAGAGGCACAGAATTAACTGAAGTACGTACAATTTAAGTAAATCACAAGTAAAGCATTGGATTATAGGCATTGTATTATATCAAAAGGATTACAATCACTTCTCTATGAAGTTAAGTATAATTGACAGTATTCTCTCTCTTGTAACATGAGAATCATAAATCATGCACTCTAACAAATGAAAGACTACAAGTATTTAGGAGAATCTTCATCCTTTCTCTCTAAATCTCTCAACCTCTTTCTCTTTGTTTTTTCTCTTAAATATGGAGAACCACTACCTCCTTAGCTCAAGACCTCTATTTATAGTAAGTAGAGGAGTTAGTATTCTTAATGCTTAAGAATATCTAGCCTGAATGTAAGCCATTCTTCTTCTGTAAGTACTAGCCTGAAAGTAATCAAGCTATTCTTCATTCACAAGCATTCTTATTATCTAAGAATACTTAATTAGCCAAAAAAAAAAAAAGCTAATTAGCCAAAAAGAAAGCTGGGGAACACCTATCTTATATTCGTATGTCACCGTTAATTACTCTTCAAAGAATTAAGCATGAAGAAAGTGGCTTTACCGCTACATATAGTTCGTTAGAAAGAGGGTGTTAAAGCACAGATGAAATCACAAAAAGTGAAAAAACAAACTAAATGAAACAGAAAACTACTGACCCAAGATTGGGCTCAACAAGACCAAGGCCCAACCGTTGAAGCCGAACCCTCACAACGACTTAAACTCAATATTTCATACAAAAAAAAAAAAAGAGACTTAAACTCAATATTTCAGATGAAAATCTAGACTAATTAATCTGACTTTACTCAGGACAACTAAAGAACAATTTATTTTGTTTTTGATCGACCATCAAATAATAATAATAATAATAATAATAATAAATATGATAATAAATTAGAAGGTAAAAAAAAAACAAACAAACAAACACAAACAAGCCTACTCTAAAGGGTCCCTTTTCCAACCTCAGGCCCACTGTCCAGCTCCTCCACAGTCCATGACCTGTGAGGTTAAGATTATATCTGATTCCATTAACCAAACAATGGAATCCATTCCCATTCTCATTCCATTATATCATTCCTACGTTGCACGGAGTGGAGCGTCGGAGTATCGGAGTAGCCTGTTGAAAAATGTTGATTTTTTCGACACGTTGACCGACACGTCACATCATCATTTATCAATTTTTTTTAATTGAAAAAAAAAGAACCAAAACCTAAATAAAGTTACTGTCCACTTTTGAAAGCAAGCTACTGCCCAATTTTGTCAACAACCTACTACAAATTTGATTTTCTTTAATGTTATATTTTAAGTGAGATGTCTGCTACTTCTATTATTGTTAATTATGTACTTCTATCATTTGCATTTAACTTTCTTTAATGTTATTTCTTATGATTATGCAATGAATTGAATTTAGAACATTATTTTGGTAATGTAATGAACTTATTTTATATTTTAGTATATTTTTATTTATTAAAAATAATAAATATATAATTTTATTTGTCGTGTCCAAACCGTATCGGATATTCAGTTTTTGAGTTTTGTTATGTCGGCGTGTCGCGCCGTGTCCGTGTCCATGTCCGTGGAACATAGTATCATTATGTTCCAACCAAACACCACCACCTCGATCATAAGTTCATAACATAAAACATGTTGCTTATTTCCTTTCATTCCAGTGTCCCACCGAAAAGACATTCCGGTGAAAATGGACGACAAAGCTTGGCAATATCATGACCCATCAAAGACGTAAATGAGGAATCTTGATTGCAAAAGGAGCATCTCCATGTCCACAAGCACGAGGACCACAACGGAAGCATCCTCACAATGTTACACTAGTTAGCTTCATCTCTGCTTTCATCACATCTCAGAACATATTCACATACAACATGCCTACTTGCACCCCATATGGTTCTTTGTTAGCAATCATGTCAAATGCATTAACATTGAATCATTGCGGCTACTTTCCACTAATCTAATAGATCAGGTAATTTCAAGTGAAAGTTTGTTTTCAAATGGGGTTTACACAAAAGGTGAAAAATTCCATGGAATCACAAGAAGAAAAGTGTTATGGAGCACCCAGAAAGTAGTGGTGACTTTAAAATTCTCTATGTCAACATCACGGGTTTGAAAGTGCACATTGTACACTAATCATTTACCGAAACAACAAAAGTTTCGAAATATTTATCTGGTAGAGAAAAAAGAACAAATGCTTGGAACTTTGTCAAAAGGAAGTGGTACCAAACTGAAGAAAATAAAGGCCCCATTTTTACTTCAATTCATTCTCGTTGGAAATGTAATTGAAACAAAGAGAAAACATTTCAAGAGGGAGAATCTTCATGATCTTGGATGAACTTCACTTTTTCCGGTCACATTCCGAGATTATGCTTCTTTTCAACCGGTTTTCCAAATGTGAATTCATTCTCTAAACAAGAATGATACACATCTTTCAGATCCATAAACACACGGGAGAGAAATGAAATCAAATTCAAGATTTGAGAAACTCTGTGGAAAAAGAATGACAAACAGTTTTATTATTCATACTATGAAGATTTACATGATCAGACGACTCCAACTCTACAAATGGGTGTGCTGTCGACTCCTCTCCCAAACAAAATGAATCACCAAAATAATTAACCACACTAATCATCATCATCATCATCATCAAATCCCACCGTGAGTCGAACCTCAAACCCAATAATATAGAATGAACAAAAATAACACCAGCAAATTAATTAAAACATCAATTAAAGAAACAACAAGAAATTAATCAGAAAAAAAAAATAAAAAAAAATAAAAACCGATCTCATCCGTCCGTCAAACTCCAGATCCGATCGACTACCGACCACCACGTGGACGAAACAACGAATCTAGGCCAACACGACGGCGAAGAAGCTCCCCACCAAAGCGGTTCCAGCAACAGCTGCCCACCCTGGAGCGTAAGCACCGCTGGGAACGTCAGCAGCCGGCTCGGCTGCGGGCCCGGACACGGTGCTGGGTGCAGGTGGAGATGAGGTCGGTGTGGAGGAGATAGGAGTCGTGGCGGGTGAAGTTGCTGGTGCAGTTGCAGGTGAAGGTGTAGTCGCAGTAGGTGCGGGTGCAGGTGCAGCCACGGTGGGTGTTGGTGCCGGTGTGGCTGCGGGTGGTGAGGTGGTGGGAGCGGCGGTGGGTGCAAGCTTGGGTGAAGCTGCGGGTGACTGAGCCAAACAAGAGGTGGCCAACAGACCCAAGATCACAAACACTACTTGAACTCTTCCGAAACCCATCTTCTTCTGAAAGAGGCAGAGAGTTTTGAAAACACAGGGGAAGAGAGAAAAGCGAGGAAGAAGAAGAAGATGAAGAGGGTTTGGGAGTGAGTGAGGGAGGGTTTCAAAAGGAGAGGAGAATATAAAAAGGGCTAGGAGTCCTGAAGAAAGTGGAGAGACAATGCTCGGTATTTCAATAATGCTGGGACTCCTCGATTCCTTTCCATTATTTATATACACAAACACAGATAGATACACACTGGTACATAATTTTACATGTTCGTATTCACAAAAAGCTTAAACTATTACGTAATACCCTAATATGGATGATTAGGCCAGCTTGAGGCGGTGAGAATAATCGGTCAGACTTATCGTCTACGGCGGGAACCACCTAACATGACTCACCAGATTCCGCCGCGTGTGCGATTAGCGTTCCGATTGTAAATTAGGGTTTTGGTACATTCCACATGCATGGTGAGTGAAATGTCTCTTTCGACCACGGAATGGGGCATTTGCAAAATTGGCGGAATATAAAATGTTGGGGACCTTATTGGAAAATTATAATATGGTTTTGACAGACTGGATTGAGCTAGAGGCTTCCTTTTCAACAACTCTAAGCGTGGTCGGTGGTTTTTTACCGGAATGACCCTTTCATCGTTTTCATACGTGACCTTCCGTCGTCGTTGTCGATCGTAATTTACTATAATCGACTAATGTGGTTCTGTCATTACCATTACGTTAAGCGTTTACGTATTGTGATGAAGTTTGAACGTTTTTGGTATAGATGTGTTGCGTTTATACTAGCTATGTGTACCCAAGTTTGAAATGTTCTAAGCAAATATCGTGTCGATGTCGTTTTCGGATCGGAGATGTACGATTACCTAGTCTTGTTATGGTTGTTTCTTAGTATGGAAAGCATGCTACAATTGGATGAGTGTAGATGCAACTTGGTCTCAATAGTTGAATGTTTCTATACAGCGCAAAAAGGGCAAAGAGGTGTTCTTGTGAGTTGTCAATTTGATGAGTATCACTACTATGATCTGTAACCATGAGAAAATATGACAATTGTATATTATCTAATGTACAGTGTAGGACTAGTAAATATGACAATTGTACGTGTGTTATTTTATTTTGATAGTAACACGAATGTATTTGTGTGTATTAGTTGTTATGTAAAATTCATGAAACTGTAGAATACTAGATGTCTAAACCTCGCATTACAAACGTTAGAAATAGTTCTGCGATCCTCTATTAATCCTAAGTACTCAACAATACACCAACTAGCTAGCAAGGATTGTCATAACTCAATTTGTTTTACGGAAAATTCTATGGTACATACCCGTATGTGATACCTACATTTACAAATGTGACAACATATTTGTAATCAAAATGGTAATGCTGAGTTGTATTGTTTGTAATCTTGTTCTAATAATTGTAATTACAAAATGTACAACCATTTTACAACTTTTTGAACAAATTGTTCTCATAGTTGTAATTTTGTTTAACTTCATGTAAATAGTGTAAATAAATTTGGTAAATTTATTCTCAGTGTTGTAATTTGATTCATAACATTGTAATTTTTGTTCAAGTACATGTAAAATAAAAGTAAGATATACATCTCAGTACCATAACTTGTCTCTTGTTTTACAATATTGGAAAGACAATGTCAAAACATAACCATAAGACATTTAATTAATTTAATTAGCTCTCTTACTATCTTGTCGAATGTCGACAATTAACTCGTACGTATTATCCAGTCATGAAAATTTTTATCATGTCACTTGACAATTCATTCATAATTATATGTGTTTGGGTGTAATATAAGTTTGAGATTTAAAGAGTCCAAACACATGTTTATCATGTCACACGATGATCATCCATTTAGTTTCATTCGTATACCGGCCTGATAATCACTGCTTATCCTATCATCATAAGTCTAATCACAGTTAAGATACATCACACCATTCACACGTGTCTTATCACTGTTGCTCTGCTGAGAACTCGTTTGTTGTATGGAAGAGATCCCCATTAGGTTTATCGTTTAATTCTGTGCCAATTTTATATGGTTTAATTCTGTGTGAGATTAGATATTTGGGGGAGGGTGATGGTGATGGTCTCGAGTTGATAATAATAAGGTTACCGTTGCAAATGGAAAGCAGCTAACATGTTCTGATGTTCATTTCAACCAATTGAAATTTAAAATATTCATCGATCAGTTTCCAAAATGTTATTGTCGTGTTGTCGTCTTTTGACAGTTGACTCCGATCAGGAAAGATTATTTGTGAAGAAATTACGCGTTAACTATGTTTTGGTGCCACGGTCGACCGAGTATTAGAGCATTTTTAGCAATGTTCGTCATTTTTAAGTTAAATTTTAGATAAATTAACTAAAATGTCATTTTGGCTAGCAACTTTAGAAATATGGCTGCATTAATGCTCTCTATTTTAGCTAGCATTACATCAACATTATTCTTCAAATAGAAATTAAATAGTTTAAATATATTTATATATCACATAAAATATCTTACAAGGAATGTATTAAATTATAGCTAGCCTCATCTGAGTCATCTCGCTTCTATATTTAGCTAGCGAGATAGCTAAAAGCCATAATAGCTAAACTTTGGTTAGTCTGCTGGAGCTCTGAAAATATCAAAAAAAGCTAAACACGCTCTCTAAAATAGCTAAAAGCTAAAATAGAGAGTCTGCTAAAGTTGCTCTTAGAGATATCTATGAGGTTTGAAAGGTTAAAAATTAGTTACGGATGCATAATGTTTTTAACACACACATCGTAATCTTTGTTTACATCTTCCATTTGCTTAGTAACTCGATCATGCCTGAATCCTTTTAAATATCTTACTGCACGCTTTTTTCTTTTTATCATGTGCGTAAATACATGGACGTATCTAAGACTCGAACATGAGGTAGGTTAGTTTTATTAAGTGTGTACGCTTAATTAAATACACGAATTGTTTGGTCTTTTTCATAAAATTGTTATGAAATACTAATATTGTACATCATTTGTTGTACCACCACAAAAGCTGGACTGAAAATTGCACTTACACATAAATTAAGTAATAGAATACGATAACATAGTCTATAAATTTTTAGAGGAATAGAAAACATATATTCACTTAACTTCAGAGGGGGATTGATGCATCCGGCGACCCACCACCTTTCACTTACTCATCGAGAAAAACAAAAAAAAAATAAACAGAGCGGTAGAGATGTAACATTGTAACAACTCATTCTATTATGAACCAACACGAATTAGCTAATGATATATAGTTGTATTGGATCGTATACTAGGCACATTAGTGGAATTGAATTGGTCTTACTTTACATGTTTGGTGTGTCATGTTTAGTTTATATAGTAACTTGCACACATGTACGTGTTGGTTTGTATGATGAGTGTTGGGGCTGGCAGGAGCTGGCAAGAAAGAGATGCTTCATGTGCTCCACTACATGATTCAAATGATTGATTATTTTGGTAAGCTGATTTGTTCTAAAAGAAAATGAAGATAATGGAGCTGTGAATTTTGAGGATCTGGGATCGATATAATGATATATGTGTTCCTCAGAAACAGTCCAATATGCCAACATAAAAGAGAACATTCCAAACTGGTTTTTTGTTAGTTTCTTTTTCAAACTATATATAACCTCCAAAACAATGACAGACTCTCTGACCTTTTCATTTAGTCATAATTGGATTCCTAATACAGGGTTTGTGAATCGGTAAACTTTAAAGAACCGTTCTTAATTTTAGTTTTAAGATTTATATGATTTATGGAATTGGTAGCATCGTTCAGATCTGGTCATGCATTTTTTTTTTTTTTTTTTTTGTAAAATCATTATGGAGTCGAACCGTTTCACGGCAAGGCAATCTTAGATTAAACCCATCACTGTATAAGAACAACAAGATACATCTTTGTGGATACATCAAGTAAACTATATATGGTTTAAATGGGTTTTTAGTTTTAAAGTGGAAGCATTAAGTTATTTGAATAACCTCATATATAGTATATTTTCCTTCTAAAAGGTTTGAGGCACATGATATGAATATACGAAAGATGAAAAGAAATGGACAACCGAAGGCAAGGAAAACCTTTTAGGTCACCTTCTTAACCAAAACAAACTTTCGTTAGGTCACCTTTGATAGCGATGAAGTTAACTCATTCCAATCAAGTTTGTAACGAAGCTTGATAGTCAAGTGTGATCGAATTTTTCTCTTGTCACCATCCCTGGCCTCATGTCCCAGCCACAAGTAACCAAAGTTACATAGCTTATCTCTCACAGTGCTATTAGCCAAATAATCTACCAAAGACGAGAAGATTCTACCGATAGCTCAATCACGATTACAACAAAAAAATTCCAACGTACAAATAAAGGGAATTACACAATTCACATCATACAGAAAAATAATATGAGATTTTAGAGCTAGCTGGTGAGACCAAAACACGCTTGAGTGCTATTGCTTCAAGAAACTTTATGATCAGCACTACAATCTCAATTGTAGTAGTCTAGTAGGTTCAAGAATCTTTGGTTTTTTTTTTGTTCTTTTTCATTTCATCAACATGTTAGCTTATATTTATGTTCGAAAAAAAAAAAATCTCTAATTCAGCCTAAAACTATCTGAACGGAGAAACCAAATTGCACGGCAAGTTTCAATCAGTCGCATGAGTACAATAGGACCTCAATTACCCCTGCAGCGATCCAATAGCGGTTTTAGCCATAAGAACAGCTTACTTTCCTCACAAAAACTCAGATATCTAAGTTGCCGGCTTCATGCTCTACTTGTCAACCTTAGTGCTAAGTGCTAACAATATGTATATAACGATCGAGTTTATACAAACTGTACGTTTATAGAAGATCTTGAAGCTTTTGTTTTCTTCTTTAGGCTTTTAGCGTATCATTGATCCGTTCTTTGGCTAATTGTATAATTTGATTTGCTGCCATTTAACATTTTTCGAACGAGAAAATGCCAATACTAGAGACATATTGCGTGCCTCCGTATTCTACATAATTATATATGATTTAGCTAGATTTGGAGGAATTGTTTGATTCTTGTTGGAAAAAATGTGGCTTAGATAAGAGCCATTTGGAATCCCACATCGGAAACGTGAAAGAGTCATCCTTGGGTTATAAGGAATGGTACCACACACACTAATGTCGAGACCTTTTGTGTAAAACCCCATACCCGTTTCTCCACTGGGTGGCTAAAGTGGGGGGAGTATCGGCATTATTGGACCCGTGTGTGTGGGATCCTCGGGGCCTCTCGGTCGCTTCCGCATAACAAGTGGTATCGGAGCCCAGGCGACGCTTGGGACTTGGTGTCTCATACGATCGAGTTGCAATTTGGTGGAGCTCCCGTTTAGATTGGGATCACAAGATTCAGATGGTTGTGATCGAGGTTGAGCTATTGGAATTTGGATCGTGAAACAGTCTGAGATGGCTCGAATCACGCCAGGTGGAGATTGTTGGAAAAAATGTGGCTTAGATAAGAGCCATTTGGAATCCCACATCGGAAACGTGAAAGAGTCATCCTTGGGTTATAAGGAATGGTACCACACACACTAATGTCGAGACCTTTTGTGTAAAACCCCATACCCGTTTCTCCACTGGGTGGCTAAAGTGGGGGGAGTATCGGCATTATTGGACCCGTGTGTGTGGGATCCTCGGGGCCTCTCGGTCGCTTCCGCATAACAAGATTTGTTAATATATGCCTTGAACCATCCAATCTGTGCTGACGGGTTATACTAGGTTATGGTTACCTATTCGGGTTATACTAGGTTATGGTTACCTATTAGGACTAGTATATCGGATTTAGGGCTGTATATATACAACCTATTGTGTGTTGTGTACATGCCATTCTGTATTGTTGCTCAACATAATAAAACTGTTCTCCTTCTGTCCGTGGACGTAGCTAACACGTTGTTAGTGAACCACGTAAATCTGTGTTCTTTCTTGCACTCGTTATAACAAATTGGTATCAAGAGCAAGGTTTATCTGGCCTGGTTGTGATTTCCGCCAAGAAAGATGTCTGGTTTGAATGTGAAGATTGATAAATTCACAGGGAGGAACAGTTTCAGTTTATGGCAGATCAAGATGCGAGCCTTGTTAAAACAACAAGGGATGTGGGCGCCGCTGGTTAAGAAGTCAGGGGATCAAGAAATCGCTGAGATGGCCAGTCTGGAGGAGAAGGCACACTCGACAATTATGTTGTGCCTTGCAGATGATATAATCACCGAGGTCGCAGAGGAGGAAACTGCGGCTGGTCTGTGGTTGAAGCTTGAGAGTCTATACATGACGAAGTCTTTAACCAACAAGTTGCTTCTAAAGCGACGTCTGTTCGGTCTGCGTATGGAAGAAGGTACATCTCTAAGAGATCACTTAGATCAGTTAAACACTGTTCTATTAGAGTTGCGTAATATCGATGTTAAAATTGATGATGAGGATGCTGCTCTAATCCTGTTGGTATCTCTACCTTCGTCGTATGAGAATTTTGTGGATTCTTTTATTGGTGGGAGAGATACTCTGACTCTGGAGGATGTTAGATCATCTTTACATACTAGAGATATGCGCCATAAGGTGACCGGTACTAGTTCAGACAGTCAGGCTGCAGGGTTGGTAGCCAGTGGAAGTTTGGGACAAAAAGGCTCGGGGAAGAAGAAATACAAGAATCCAGTTTCAAAGGGTTCCAAATCCAATGATGTCTGTAACTACTGTAAAGAGAAGGGACATTGGAAAAACGAATGTCCAAAGAAGAAGAAGCAGTCTGAGAAAGCATCAGGTACTGCTGTTGTAGCAGAAGTTGACACCACTTCGGAAGAAGATCTGGCCTTGGTTGCAGATGCACACATACATCACAGGGATGTGTGGATTTTGGATACCGGGGCGTCTTATCATATATGTCCACGCAGAGAGTGGTTTTCAACCTATGAGCAGATAGATGGAGGCAATATTTCTATGGCAAACAGTTCTGCAAGTAAGGTGGTTGGAATTGGCTCAATAAAAATACGGACACATGATGGTAAATTCTGTACATTGAATGATGTTAGGCATGCTCCACACATGACGAAAAACCTGATTTCTTTGGGTCTTCTAGATAGCAAAGGTTTCAAGTACAAAGGCTCATGTGGAATTTTAAATGTCTACAAAGGTGTCAATGTGGTTCTGAAAGGTGTCAAGCGAGGTACTTTATATATTCTGCAAGGTTCAACGCTGTCAGGCTCGGCTGCTGTTGCATCATCAGAGGTTCACAAGGATGATATGACCAAGCTATGGCACATGAGGCTTGGTCATATAAGTGAAAGAGGGATGCAAATTCTGTCAAAGAATGATCTTCTTGGTGGTCACAAGGTCAAGGATTTTAGTTTCTGTGAAAATTGTAGTGTTGAGAAACAGGTGGAGCAACAAGTCACTGAAGATGTGAGTGAACCACAACAAGAAGATCAATACCTACATTCAGAATCAGAACAAATGGCTGCTAATCAGCATAGTTTGACTCATGAGCGATCTAGGAGATCAAACTTTGGGAAACCACCTACAAGGTATGGTTTTGAGGACATGGTGGCTTATGCACTACAGGTTGCTGAAGAGGTGGATCCTCATGAGCCGTCCACCTACAAGGAAGCAGTTACAAGTACAGAGTCAGCTCAATGGCTTGCTGCAATGGGAGATGAAATGGAATCACTTCAGAAAAATCAGACTTGGGAATTGACCAAACGACCTGATCAGGGGAGAAAGGTTATTACTTGCAAATGGGTTTTCAAGAAGAAAGAAGGGTTGTCACCTGCTGAGGGCATCAAGTATAAAGCTCGAGTAGTTGCAAGAGGGTTCCATCAGAAAGAGGGAGTTGACTACAATGAGATTTTCTCACCTGTGGTCAGACATACTTCTATCAGGGTGCTACTAGCCATAGTTGCACATCATAATCTGGAGCTTGAGCAACTAGATGTGAAGACAGCGTTCTTACATGGAGAATTGGAAGAAGAGATTTACATGACTCAGCCAGATGGTTTTCAAGTCCCTGGAAAGGAAGACTATGTTTGCAAGTTGAAGAAGTCCTTGTATGGACTAAAGCAGTCTCCTAGACAGTGGTACAAGAGGTTTGATAGCTATATGATAGAAATCGGCTACATCAGGAGTCCGTATGATTGTTGTGTCTACTACAACAAGTTAACAAATGATTCCCTCATTTATCTGGTCCTGTATGTAGATGATATGCTGATAGCTGCAAAAGACAAGTCTGATATTCAGAAGTTTGAAGGGTCTTCTCAGTGCAGAGTTTGAGATGAAGGATTTGGGAGCAGCCCGGAAAATTTTGGGAATGGAGATTTACAGGGATAGAAGTCAGAAGAAGCTTTTCTTATCTCAGAAAGGCTACATCCAGAAAATATTATCCAGGTTTGGTATGTCTACATCTAGATCTTTAGATACTCCAAGTGCTGCAAATATTCATCTGTCTACTGCGTTTGCACCTAAATCTGCTGAGGAGAAGGAATACATGTCTCGAGTTCCTTATGCTAGTGCAGTAGGAAGCTTGATGTATGCTATGGTTTGCACTAGGCCTGATCTTGCACATGCTGTTAGTGTTGTCAGCAGATTTATGGGTGATCCCGGAAAGGAGCATTGGCAGGCTGTGAAGAGAATTTTTCGGTATCTCAAAGGTACGTCTGATGTTGGTCTCATTTATGGAGGTGATACAAACTGTTTGGTAACAGGCTATTCAGATAGCGATTATGCTGGAGATGTTGACACTAGGAGATCTATGACTGGTTATGTCTTTACTCTTGGTGGCTCTGTTGTTAGCTGGAAAGCTACTTTGCAGCCTACAGTGACTTTGTCTACTACTGAAGCAGAGTACATGGCTCTGACAGCCGCTGCAAAGGAAGGCATATGGTTGAGGGGACTGGTCAGTAGTCTTGGTTTGCATCATGATCAGGCTATAGTATATTGCGACAGTTTGAGTGCAATATGTTTAGCTAAGGATCAAGTTCATCATGAGAGGACTAAGCACATTGATGTCAGGTATCATTTTCTGAGAGATGAGAGCAGAATTAAGGTGAAGAAGGTGGGCACTGCTGACAATCCCGCTGATATGTTCACCAAGTCGGTTCCACACAGCAAGTTCCAACATTGTTTGGACTTGCTAAATGTTACAAGCTGTTAGTTGCCCTTTGGGGGCGACATCTGAGGCAGAAGGAGTTATCTGTACATCTGGCATCACTATGGTGCATCTGGTACATCTGTTATTTGTGAGAGGATTCAAGTCAAGGTGGAGATTTGTTAATATATGCCTTGAACCATCCAATCTGTGCTGACGGGTTATACTAGGTTATGGTTACCTATTCGGGTTATACTAGGTTATGGTTACCTATTAGGACTAGTATATCGGATTTAGGGCTGTATATATACAACCTATTGTGTGTTGTGTACATGCCATTCTGTATTGTTGCTCAACATAATAAAACTGTTCTCCTTCTGTCCGTGGACGTAGCTAACACGTTGTTAGTGAACCACGTAAATCTGTGTTCTTTCTTGCACTCGTTATAACAATTCTCTTTAACTGTAATGCAAACTGATTGAAAGCGAATGCAAAATATGATGAGAGTAATGGCTAGCGAGAAGCTAGTTGGCTACTTTCGATCTTAATCAAACAACAGTCGGATACTAATTTGTTTTTGAAATTTGAACACATACTAATAGTTGGAACAGTATCGATATTACTCATCACTTCATCAGCTTTTTCGAATTCATTATGCGAAGCGAGACTAGAGTCGAAAAAAATTAAATTACCAGAGTGAGTTCTTGTTAATTGAACTGAAGTTCAAGTGGTTTGCATAGAAAAATTTGTTCAAACTCAAAATTAAGAGAATGCAATGCTTACTATATTGAAATATGTCAATCGTTCTCTTGCAGACTCGTCAACTACAAGTCTCTTTGTAAAAGAGAGGGAATGGCCGTTGTTGTTTCTTATGTTTCTCACCTTTCGATTTTAAAAATCATTGGACATAAACGAAAGTTTGGAATAAAGGTTGAGGATTGTGTAAGAATGTGTGTATAAAGTTTCCTAAATTGCACTTTGGATCAACAAATCTGGGATTTTGATGTTGATTAAGTGGTTGAGCAAATGAACTCCAGAAAGAAAAGAAACAAGCTTCCCGCTATTTTTAATCTTTTGTTCGTTCTTCAAATTTTATGAAGCCAAGTTTGTTACAAATGCATTATTATCAACTAAACTCGATGCCAAATTGCTGATTGCTGATATTTCGTCGAAAATAAAACGATTTTTAAAACCTTGATGCTAATTGACTGTTCTCATGAAGCTAATGCTCCATATATCTATAAAACATGAAACACCTAGAATAGAAGGTAGCATTCCACAATGGAAAAGGCAAGTTTATACATCAGGTAACCGACACCATTGTCGTCTATGCAAGTTTATGAAAAGCTGAAACTGAGCTGGTCAGTGACTCGGTTCATCTCGTCCAAACCCTGGCCTGTGAACCACCTGCATGGCTGCATCCAACCTAATGTGGTAGAAAGTCACCTATCACATAATTTCATTAAATGACATGTATGTGCTACATTAACATGCAACATAAGATATAATGCAAGTGGTACCTTGAGATGTGGTTCACCTAACATTATTCAAATTTTACACATTGTCGAAAACCCATGCTATTTCCAAACAGGGAACGACCACAAGGATGACAAATTTCTCAAGAAAAAAGGATGAATATGCGCTCGAATACTCGAACCTACCCTGCACCATCCCTAAGGGACAAAAACTGTAAAAAAAACAACTGAAATGTTATATGGGCTTGGGCCGTGTGGGCTGGATTTTAATTGCCATGCTAGTTTGGGCTTTGGCCCAAAACCCAAAACCCGAAATAAACAAAGAAAAAGAAAAACGTGGCAGTACATAGCGGGAAAATCCCGAGGGTCCAAAGTGTGTAAACGCGGAAAAAGATGAAGGAAAGAATCCCCCTTTTCCCAAGTAAAGCACCACCACCGCCCTTCTCGCTAATCCTTCCTTTCTCTTCCACCCCTCTCCAATTTCCACCACTCCAATTCCCAACCCCAATCTAACCCCAAACCAAAAACCAACCCCCACGCGCCGCCCCACGCGCCACCACCACATGGACTCGCCCAACATTACCGACAAGCCGCAGACTCAAGCGCAGAGCCAGGACCCGAATCCGAAGCCCGCCGCCGTGGATGCGCAGAACGGGGACAAGAATTGGGCCAGCTTCGTCATGGAGTCGTCGGAGCCTCCGCCGCAGCCTCAGCCGGAGCTGACTACCAAGAGATCGGTCCATTGGAGCCCCGAATTGGTCACTCAATCCGGCTCCAACAATACGAGCTACGCCTCCGAGGGATCGGGCGCCTACGTCGGCCAATCCCCGGCGTTGACCGGGGCCTTCTCGATCAAAGGTCAGTATATGTATGCGTGTACGTATTGGCGTTCGTATGTTGCGATCGTAGGAGTACGTATTTATGTATTGGTTTGGTTTTGCGGTGGGATCAGATTCGATGGAGACTGTAAAGAGTGTGTTCGGTAGATGGAGAAGTGCGGTGGGGGAAGCTACGAAGAAGGCTGAGGATCTCGCCGGAAACACGTGGCAGCACTGTGAGTTTCGGCTCGCTTTTCTTTCATTTCTTGTATTGAATTGTGATTCTTTGTCATTTGGTTTAATTGCTTGGCTATAATGATATAGCAGAGTTGGGATTTGATCAGTGCCTGTGCTGATTGGTATGAAATTATAGATTTTGTGATTGTAGTATTCTTGTTTCGTAAACTTTTAGTTAAACGGCTTGCAATCTCTCTGAAATGAGGCTGTTTGCTTTGCTCGATTATGCATTTTGTTAATTGTAAGGCTAAATATATCACGTTTGTGACTCCTTTTTGGCTTTATAATAGTTAAAACGAGCCCTAGTTTTGCCGATGCTGCTATGGGAAGAATTGCACAAGGAACAAAGGTTCTAGCAGAAGGTGGTTACGAGAAGATCTTTCGATCAACCTTTGAGACTGCTCCTGAGGAGCAGCTTCAGAATTCATTTGCGTGTTACTTGTCTACGTCAGCAGGCCCAGTCATGGGAGTTTTATATGCATCCTCTGCAAAGATTGCTTATTGTAGTGATAACCCCATATCCTACAAAGCTAATGACCAAACTGAATGGAGTTATTATAAGGTTAGCTTATATGTGAATTTACTATTGTGTATTTTGAAGTTTTTCTTAGTATGATTTTTCCAATGAACAATCGTCTTTTGTAATTATTGCATGATTTATTGACTGCATTACTATTGGAATACAAACTAATCGAGTTAAGATACACAACACATTATCATTCTTCCAATTGAATGGTTACTATCCATTTAAGTATTGCAAGGGTACATAAACTTTAGCAGTGACATGTTTTACTCATTTCTCTTAATTCAGAGCGACTATTTGTCCAATCTTTTATTGATTGGAAGTTTGTTTACATGCAAGTCTTTGAGACTCTTATTGCAATGAAGAGGAAAATTTGTGACTCAGGAACTTGTAAGCGGATAACAGTTTAGGGGTTTTTGTTTCAAATTTCAAATTGTTTTAAAAAAGAGCAACCATGTACAAGACTACTAGTTGGTTTCAAAGTCTATGCCTGTAGTAGAAGATTCTCTTCATGTTATTTTCATTGGATCCGTGGTATTGTTGTGTTTATGAATAACAACACTGGTCATTCTTTTTCATATAAGGAATGGGGTTTAAAATATGCAATGATACACTATATAGTTGGGCAGATGCTGAGTTGAGCAATGACATTTTTGGATTAGATCAACAACATTACAAGTTTTATTCCTTTCTTCAACTTCGCGTTTTCATCCCGATTCTCTGGTTAATCTAGCGTTAAATTTTTAATGCGCTTGTAGTGCTTCAGGTTGTCCATTTTTGGGCTCGGTCAACTTTCTTTATTATCCTTGAAAAGATGAGGCAAAGTAAGTCTTGAAGGAGGAGGATACAAGATTAGTTTGGTAAATACAAGTGGATAAGTAAAAAGTATTTTCTTTTGCTTTATGAATGAAAGTAAAACTTCAATTTAGTTTTTCTTATGGGATTTGGGGCCTTGCTTTTGATGTTTTCCCTTTGTATACTTATTAATTTCAGCAGACTTGTTCACTTTTGATTTCCATTAATAATGAACCTTGTTGAAAGTTCTGGACAGCGTTACTAGTGAGTCTAAACTCAATATTTTTT
This sequence comes from Fragaria iinumae, assembly GCA_009720345.1. Classification (NCBI taxonomy): domain Eukaryota; kingdom Viridiplantae; phylum Streptophyta; class Magnoliopsida; order Rosales; family Rosaceae; genus Fragaria; species Fragaria iinumae. The sequence continues at coordinate 12,250,632 of CM019117.1, read as the reverse complement.
TTTCTTTTGGTCCAGAAAATGTCAACAAGATATTAATCCCCACTTGCACATTATAGTGGAAGTTTCAATGTATGATTATGAAGGTTGCTATACTCTTCTTTATCTTCCAGTTATAGATTTGCTTGCCTCTTGATGAATACTTATTAAAAATTTAGCATGTAGCACAAGGCTGGTGCGCTAATTCCTCCGCAATTAAATTGACATACATGGGGAACAACTTTTGCTGATAACATTGGCATCCTTTAAATGCTGATACGTTAATTTCAATTAGCATTATGTTCTGTCAAACCTAGCATCTAGTTACACTGTATTCTATCTCGGAGGTTTCATTAGTTTCTCAAATTACCCTGTCATGTTAGTAGCTATGTATTCTTTTTATTTGTGGTTTCAGATGTTAGTTTTAACTTGTTTCCTTATATCCACTTATAGGTGGTTATCCCTCTACATCAGCTCAAAGCAGTCAATCCTTCATCAAGCAGATCCAATCCTGCTGAAAAGTACATACAGGTTATCTCAGTTGATAACCATGAATTTTGGTTCATGGGGTTCTTGAATTATGATGCTGCTGTTGAATGCCTACATGGAGCTCTACAAGCCCATAGCTTATCTGTGTGATAATTTTTGTTGTGACAGACATGTTCCTCTATGCTCATCGTAAGATGTTATGTAACTTTGAACTTTATAGGTTAAATTCTTTGACAATATGAGAATTCGACATTTGATAATGTATGTATTTCTTTTGAAAGTGATCAACAGTGATTTTAGAAGCTCAATATGGTATACATAAGGATTCAGACTTACTGCTTTGAGTACATATTGCTACCCTTGCTTATACACAAAGTATGCGTTCTTCATGCAAATGTGCAAGAAATTCTTCCAGATTTGTGCAAGTGTTGTATATAAGAAACTCATGCATCACAATCAGCGTACAAAGGATGCAAATGTGCAAGAAATTCTTCCAGATTTGTGCAACTGTTGTATATAAGAAACTCATGCCACAACAATCAGCCTACAAAGGGCACAGTCGCACAGAAGCAGGCAAAAAAAATGTTCATGGAGTTTATATCCTTCTCTTTTTAATGATTCCGCATTGATTAGATTGACAACTGTTTATATCATGCTTAGACAGTAGACACATTGATTAGATTGACTAGCAAATCAGAAGTATTGGCAACTGTTTATAAACATGCTTAGACAGTAGACACATTGATTAGATTGACTAGAATTGATTTTACTTGCACGCGCAAGTGTCAATTTCTTGGGATTTCATCCCCTAATTCGATCTTAAAAAGTGAGGTTAAAGCAATGCAAAGATGCAAATTATGCATTGGACAAATTAGAAGTCTCGGCATGTCCAATTCACTTTAGCCGTCCAAGTGAGAAATGGTTATCGTATAGGTTGATTAGCTTCTTAAGCTTAATCACCGTACTCAGTGCCAAAAGACGAATCCATTCTCAAATATGCTTGATTGATATTGTTTCTGATTTTATCCAAAACAAGGTTGTGCTGGAGTTGGAAAGGTGCTAGTGTTTAATTTCATGCGAAAGAGAATCGAACTATTTCATTCTTGAGTGATGAGAAAGAATATTAGTCTCCAATAATGCTCGTTTTTTTTGTCGTTGGGTTTGCAATCTCCTTTTGTATATATATCTTTCGAATTTTGTCATCAATCAAAGATTCAAAGACCTTGTCTCATCGTCTAATCATACTTGAGACTATATCTACGTATCATATGTTTGCAAGCTCATAAGAATGGCTTTTTCCAAGCTCTCTACAAGAATTTCAAGCGTGTGGAGATTTCAAGTTTTTCATCAACTATTTTGATGGCTCATGTGATATCTCTTACTGTCTGCACACGGCACACCCTCATCAGATACATCAAAGAGCTGGCTTCCAAGTTTGAAGAGATTTTATGTCAGGTTATCTTTCGTGAAGCGAATTACGTTGCGGTCACGGGCCACTCTTCAAATTCTCTTCAACTTTTTGTCAACAAGCTTTCTCTTTCGATGCTTAATAATTTCAATGTAGATCAATATAGTTTTGGGGTTTAGGGTTTAAGATTTGAACTTATGACTTCGAAATTGTTGGTTAAACCCAGGCCAGGACCTGAGATTTCAAGACCTGAGGCGAGCTTGAAGAATGGTGCCCTAATCTCATACAAGAAAGAAGAAGAAAAAAACAACATCCAATCGGCCATAAAAAACATGAGAGGTTCCAAACCAATATAAACAGAAGATCCAGTACATTACATAAACAAAATGCTTCACTAATGGTTCAGGCACAATACATAAAAACTTGCTCAGATGAAAACACCTGCTCAAATGCGGTTAACTTGATGATAGCTAAAAGAACTTAGGCACATTAGCAGACAATAGCAGCTATTTCTCAATTGTCATATCACCTTCTTCTATCTACAGTTATGCCCCATATGTCTTGTGTCAAGTGTATATGCAATACCAGTGCTGATGCATCAATCGATATTTATGTAAAGACCAAGTGACATTACCAGATTTTCTATAATTTTAAATCACAATCCTGAATCGTAAAATTCCTGATCATATATTCATATATAGACCTTATTACCTAACTTTGAAACACTGATAAATGATAAAGGATCATTGGATTCATTTCAGATAAGAGTTATGCAAATTACTAGATATGTATAATCTGATTAATCTCAAGTTTAATTGAGTAGTGTAAGACAAATATGCAATCACAACGAACTACAAACTTCATTCAATTATGAAAATACATATGACATACCTTGGATAGTTGGAGATCGATTGGAATCTGGAGAACTAAATTGAGTCGAGTCTTGAGAGAGTGAGACCGATAAAGAGACAGAGAGATTGAAATCATTCAATAAGTTATTCAATGAATCTAGAGATAAATCAGAGAATGAATCTCTTTGAGGAACAAAATCTTTGAAGTTCCAAGACATACTTCGACTGTTGAGTTGATCGATCAAGAATTGGTGTTTGATGGCTGGAGCCTGATTGGTCCGAGGTCCCTAAATTTGTGAATTCTGACGTGTGAGTTGATGAACGCGAAGTCAGAAATTGAGAAAGAAAGGGAAGATTGGGTTTTTGATTTGTTTACATACAAGAAAAAAAAATTGTGCCCCCCATTTTTCTGGGCCTGAGGCAGCCGCCTCTTGTACCCACCTCAGGTCCGGGCCAGGTTAAACTAACTAACCAACCAGTCAATACACACCGATAGACTACGGTGTGTTAATGCATGTCATGCAACAACTATGTCCTAAACATGTAAATTGAGTCCTAAAAAAAAACTTTTTATTTAATAACTCACACAACATATATATGTCAGTAAGGTTTGAACTCATGACTTCAAAGTTGTTGGTTAAACTAACTAACCAACTAGTCCATGCTCACCGACAGGCTACAGTGTGTTAATGCATGACATACATCAACTTTATCTTAAAATTGTAAATTTAGTCATCAAATTAGTAATATGAGTCCTTAAAATAATAATATAAGTCTTTAAAGTTGTAAATATTATTAGTTATCACATGAGGACTTAAAATAGTAATATTCATGCTCAAAGTGGTCATATGAGTTCTTAAAGTTGATCACCATTTTTTTAGGGGAGTGAAATTTGCACTCCCTATTTTACAATCCACACTTTTTTATTATTTTTATTATTATTATTATTACTTTAAGGACTCAATTACCGCTTGTTGATACCCGAAAAATCATGCACTTTGCCACGCGACAATCTGTTACGCAATTCATGCAAAATCTTATAATAATTAGGATTTTAACATGCTAAGCAAATATGCCCATTGATTTGGACCCAAGCCACATCCACGCATCTTTAGGGCTTGCAGACGTGGGTATGGTGTGGAAGGTTACGGAAACGCAAAATACTCATTTGTCGATTTAACGTCATTGGTGATTTCGGTCTTGGGCACGAAATCCAAGCCCAACGACTTAGATGACAAATGAAATGGTGAGCACGCATGAGAATATTGGGCTAGTCCTTATTTCTTTTAAACCTAAGGCCCAACTATACTTAAACCAAAGTCAGCAACCAATTACCAAGATTCTTCCCTCCCTTCTTCCCCGCAGCAACCAATTACCCATATTCTTCCCTCCCTACCTCCCTGCAGCAACCATATACCTAGTCCAAACCATGATCTCCCAAAGCTATCACCTTATCTTGCTAAGAAGAACCCTTGAAACCAGTCAAGGTGTGTCATCTTCTCCCAAAACCACAAGCTTAGTCTTCACAATCTCTCTTGTCCACATCGTTCCGAGTTTTGTGCTACTGTTGTCAGTGTCACTGCAGCAATCCTCTACTTCCCAGAACGAAAACATCAAAGCAGGCTTTCTTTTCCATGATTTGGGGCACAAATCACGGATGAGTTGAAGAGGAAGTGTTTTACCCGGATAATGAGATATTTTAGATCATCAAAACCTTATCCATTGAGTCTATAAAATGTGAGTCCCTGCAGTAGAACCAACCTCCAAGCAGTCAAGCATTCAAGCCTTTAAGCCTCCAAGCACCAAATCCAATTCTTAATCACCATTCCAAACAGCCACCTTTGATATCTACTTTTTCCAGAAATCCCTTACCCAGAAAACCCCAGAATTCTCTCACCACAGTGTGTTTCTAGCTCCCACACCATGTTTTTATGCTGTCAAGCTCCTTTCGATTTTTAGGCCATCTGAATCGCGAACGGGGACTTCGCGAAGAAGAAAGACGCACAGCTCGTATGCACGCCAAGCCAGGCGAGATGGCTCTCAAGCCAGGCGAGATTGCTTCCAAGCCAAGCAAGATGGCTTCCAGGCGAGGCGAGACGACTCCCAGGCGAGGCGAGATGGTTAGATGGCTTCCACGCAGGGGACTTCGCGAAGAAGAAAGACGCGCAGCCCGCATGCACGCCAAGCCCATCTCTAACACCAAATTCAAACCTTCAAGCCAAAACCCCACCAGCCATCCTTCAATCCCTATTCTTCAAACCCAAATTCTTTCCAGAAAACCCAATCCTAAAACCCAGTCCAAATATCTCACTATAGTGCGCTTCTAGCTCCCACACCATGCTTCACGCCGTCAAGCTCCCTTTGATTTCCACTCGATCTGAATCACGTACAAAATCCTCCCAATAATCGGATTATTGGGTTGGTTTTGGCCTAGTCAATGCTTATTTCAAAAAAGACCCTCACACCTCTTTAAGGACACATTTTACCATTTAAGGACTAATATTGAAATCGCAGAGACTAGATTGCGCCTGTTCGGCTACGCCTCGACGAACTCTGGCCTAGTTGGCGCTAAGATCTGCTTACTATTTCAGACTTCAGAGAAGGAACAAACAAAGAGAATAATCAAGGAGGCCAAGGATGAGTAGGTGACTTGAAAGCTTCGGGTATTCTGCCATGATGTGGCCTAATGCTGGAGTTATGGTCGGCTAACCGATACCGCAGGTTGGCGTAACGGGTTGAAAAAAGGGTAAGAACCTAAAATGGTACCTGGACTATTGCGAAAGATATTTTTTGGTACCTACGATTTTTTTTTTACTTGAAATGGTTCCTCAAGTATTGCTCCGTTACCTGATATGGTACCTCCGTTAGTTTTTCCATTAATATCGTCTACATGACATATATTTGAATGGTATAAATACCCAAAATGGTACCAAATCTACTACGAATGACATTTTTTGGTGCCTATAAACTTTTGTACTCCATATAAAAATTCTAAAATACTTTTTGATCTACAGTTCATATCCAAAGCAAAGCTTTGATTTGAAATTAACGTGTGAAGTTCCATATTTGACTCATTTTTCGGTCATATTTCCACATCTCCACCGTTCAGTTGGTAGAACCCAATGCATAGATCACTTCTGCAAAGTTTCATCGAATTTAATGATCGTTTGGGTTTTCATAATCGTTATTTACACAAACAGTTTTGGTTAGACAGATTTATGGTCCGTTCATTGATTTAATCTAATTTGGTACCTTAACAATCATCAAGTTGGATGAAATTTTGCAGCAATGATCTATTTATTAGTATTAATAAATTTAACGATCAAGATGTGGAAATATGATTGAAAAGTGAGTGAAATATGAAACTTCACACGTTAATTTTAAAGAGAAACTTCGCTCTGGATAGGAACTGTATATATATATATATATATATATATATATATATATATATATATATATATATATATATAAACTAAACTCATAAACATATTATTAACATTTTATCCAGAAATATTTTCTTATATAAAAATAGGTCTATTTATAAAGAAAGTCCAATATGTAGTAACGACGTAATATATTTATAATTATTTAAAAGCAAATTGCTCATAAGAGAAATATAAATATTATGTTTATAAAGAAAATTTATGAATTATAGTGATAATATGTTTATTATGTTTACGGTTTACCTATTTATCATATATAATCAGATATTATGGTGTCATTTGAGGTAAAAAAAAAATACAGGTATCAAAAAATCCATTTTGCAATAGCTTAGGTACTATTTTGGGTATTTATACCATTCAAATATATGCCACGTCGGCGATCTTAACGGAAAAACTAACTGAGGTATCATATCATGTAACGGAGCAATACTTGAGGTAACATTTCAAGTAAAAAAAAATCGTACATACAAAAAAGTACTGTAGTTGGTAGTCAGTAAACTACCTTCCCTGCCCATAGACCAGTCATGAAACTTGTAGACCGACGTCCAGGCTACCTCGCCGTGGTGACAGATCATCGGTACCACATCCGGAAAGTCCTCCTCCAAGCTCCACAAGAAGGCACCATGATAAGATAAATGCATAGTTAGTCCCACATCGGAAATGTGTAATAAGAGGAAACATTCCTTATCTATAAAAAGAAGGCTCCCCCTGTGTATATAGCTCTCTCGGACTTCCCCATCTCCCCCTCCCGGGCGGGATGCATGGATACTCTTGTAACACCAAAGGCCTATTGGACATGATAGTGAATTCGTAAGTGGACGTAGCCATGTCCTCCGAGGCGTGGTGAACCACTATATGCCCGTGTTGTCTACTGATTATGTTCTACAGTGCTTCTACATAGCCTACGGGTTCCTGTAGAAACAATTGGCGCCGTCTGTGGGAATCATTACTAAAAGTCATGTTGCTCTTCCAACCGAGAGGCAGTTCATTCAAGTTCATGAGAGCAATAGGTCCATCGGGAGGTGCACAAGCCCAGCAAAGGGCTAGCTAGCCAGCGGGCCAGTAAGTGCCCGGCCAGGTCCAACAACCATCTGGGCCAAATATGTCAACAGGTCCAATTCAGCAGAAACGTCCAGGAGTTGTGTTCTGCCAATTGCCAAAGGAATCACTGATGGTTCTTCTCTCGGCACCTCCAGCCGTCGCTCGGAGATGATCCCGCCCGGGCTCATGACCGACGCCTCTGGCCATCGCTCTGTCGAATCGCCGGGACCCGCGACCCCATCCGGCAGCGTTTGAAGGTACCGCCCGAGTATACTCCTCCCGGGATGCAGGGGTTCGTCGCTAGCCACGGCTACCACTTCCCGGTGGTTCTCGCTGGGTTGGGATCGATCGACAAGTTGGCAGGCCGGGAGCACCTGCAGTCATTGAAACCTGGACAGAGACCGGCATCGCCGATCGGCCTGGTAACCAGCGTAAGGACTCTAGCCCGATTAGCTCTCCTAGGCCAACCTCATCCGGTGCCCGGCCAGGAGTGATGCGTCGGGAGCCACCTGGTAGCTCCCGGGATCCACCGGCAGCGTCGGTCAATTGCCCGGCCGGGATGGGCACCGCTCGAGCAACTCGGTCAAGGCTCGTTTGGTTTCATCTGCAAATCACCATGGCAAATGGGTTCAGCTCCATCAGTTCACCGGGACCCTGGAGTATATAAGTCTTGCGGCGTGATTTCGTTCTCCGGCTAAGGAAAGAAGAAGAAGTTGGTCTGGGCACCCGTCTTCTTACTCTGGGCACCCGGCCCGGCAGCAGCATCACCTCTCCGAGGTTCCCATCTGACCATATTCAGCCACCGGGAGCAGAGCAATTGTGGAGGTTAGAGAATTGACCCCATGCAAGCAGCGGGTCTCGAAAAAAAAAAACAAAAAAAACAAAGCTATGGACACCCGGAGCTATTTATCTGGAAAAAGTCACCAAATCTTGTAGGCAGCCCCCGACCGTGCTGGCAACAAGGATTCATCGTCCGGGAGTAGTACGGGCATGAATGAACACCTCCTATGTGCACCCATTCGGCAGCTCTTTCCACAGATAAGTCCTTCATTTAATTGCCTCTTATGAAAGTACAAAGCATGCTTCACGTACAATTATATCATGACACGGTTGGCTCACCATGCATTGTTGTAACCAAGTACGAACCATATAACATGCAGTCCATGATCACTATTGTCCATTCAAATTTGTGAGGCAAATGTACATAGATACTCCTGCTTCCCGGACATTGAATAGGGAGTTCCAAGTCTTTATGATAGTAGTAAGTCCCGGATAGGTGTGGGAAAAGATAGCAGGAAAATTATAAGTCCCGGATAAGTGTCACCGGGAGGAAGCATGCAACAACTGCTTAGGAAAATCTCGATTCCCGGATAAGAACTAACAGGAAGAAACATACAACAATTGTTTCATGAGATTCTTATACCCGAGCAAGAACCAACGGGAAGCACGCGCACGAACTAGAAGACATGCATACAACCCCGGAAACGTATCACCGGGAAGCATGGGCGAAACAACTAGAGTCATGAGAACCGTAAGTCCCTTATACAACTCCCGTAGAGTGGGAGTTGGGCAGTTCATATCATTCCCTTCACACGGAGAATAGTGGCCTGATAACCCATGCGGGGATAATACCCCACGCTCGAGCAGAAGCACATGATATGTAAAGGTTCGCTACCTTCGTCCCACATTGGAAATAAGACCTGTGCAACATATGTCACGCCCCGACTCTTAAATTTTACCTTAATTACTAGCATTGTGGTAATAAGAATTTTACCGTCTTTGTCATTGAATTTATAGTCCTAAAATCCCTAGAGGTGTATTGAGGGACGAATATTTCGAAAGAATTATTCGAAGGAAGAAAATGTGACGACGGTAAAAATGGTAAATTTTAGCTAGTAAGAGATAATTTTTATTGGGGTATTATTTTGGGGTGTTGAATTTTTGGATTGGGTTTTTGGGTTTAAGTTGGACCGGGCTTTGTTTTTGGTCAAAGCCCGTGTATTTCTCTCTCTCTCTCCTCCCGGTTTTTCTCCCTCCCGATTTCTCTTCTCCCTGCCGATTTTCCGACCGCCCGACCACCGCCGTCCGGCCGCGTCAGACCGCCGCACCGGTCCCAAACGATCGGTCTCCAACCCAGCTACAATTCTAGACCGGTGGCAGCCTCCCTAGCGCCGCCGTGAAGGAGGAATCGACGCCGAAAGCCCCGACTGCCGGAAGCTTCTTTTCGCCGGAACTCCTTCCTTCGGCCGCCATATCCGGTGAGCCTTAGCTCAAAAGGAAGCCCTCCTCCCGTGCTTCAATCCCTCCAAAGGGCTCCTTCCATCTCGAGCTAGGTAAGGAGAAATCGGTATTTGAAATTCTAGGGCTTTATTGTGTGTTTGTGTTCGATTGACATGGTTAGGCTTAGAATTGGAGTTTGTGGTAGTTAAGAATGTTGTAGAGGAGGTTGAGAGGAAGGTGCTGGCAAATTTTGGTAGCATTTGCAGGTCGCCGGAGCTGGTCGCCGGCCGCCGCTGCCGGCGGAGCCGAGAAAATGTTTTTGGTGGAGAAAATTATGAGGAGTTTAATGGAATGAGTTTTAGAATTTTTGGAGGAGTTTTGGATAGGTTTTGGAATTTGTTAAGTTTGGTATTTTTGGCGGATTAATAAGTTAAAATCCGGCCATTGGATTATTTTTATGATTAGGACGTTGGAAGGTGATTTTGAGGATGTCGGTATTTTTGGAGATTTATGGTGGGCAGTGAAGTTAAGATTTAGGACGATAGGCATGGTGAGCGCGGGAAGCTCATATTTAATTATGCCTATTTTCTTTGAACGTTGGGATTTTATTTGAGGAATTATTTATGTATTGGAACAGGACACGAGGAGGCTCGAGCAGAGGAGACCTCCGGCCGACGTCAGGCTTAGGCCTAAGTTGTGAATGGACCTTTGTTTTTAAATAATGTTTTATTGTTGAATAATTTCCTTTGTTGGAATTTTATCCTGAATTGAGAATTTCAGTGATTTTACTCATTTTATTTAACGTTTATGAGTATAGTATGTATATGAGAGAATGCTAGCTAGCAATACGTGCTCCCCTCATAATGAGGAAAAATGCCATTATGAGGTGACGTGGGCGTTAGACGCCAGCGTCTAGCCCTGTACGACTTTCTACTTTCCGAGTTCATTCTATGTTTTTTAGATTCATTCATAGAATTCGTACAGGGAGTAAACACGTATAAATACCACCCGGTCCCACCCCCATACTGAGGAAAATGCCACTATGGGATGACGTGCGCGTTAGACGCGAGCGTCCTAGCCTGGTATGACTATCTACCTTCGAGCTTATTCATAGATAGCATACATGGAGTAGACGGGTGTGAATACATACTGATATAATTATATAATTTAGCCTGAGAGGCTGTATTGTTTAAGATTTGGAGACTAGCCAGAACTAGTCGTGTCCTTGAAAGTGTTTCTTGGGGAAATATTTATTGTTGTCCAGATTATTTTGTTCACTCACCCTGACGTGATTAAATATTTTTTCCCTGGGCTTTTCCTTCGTTTTAATCGCGCAGTCTGCAGAGCTCGGGTGGGGTCTAGAAGGAGGCGCCGAGGCATAGTCACCCACATTTCCACTACTGTTCGCCAGTAGGTTATCTGTTTAACCCACTAGGATTTTTCTTCAGCTTCCGTTGTCTTTCTTGTAGTAGCTCTGAAAACTTTTGGAAAAATAATTGTGTATTATTTTATTCAGTTATTTGGATTAAAGTGAAGTTTAATATTTTGGGTTAAGAGGGTGTTCTATATATTTTTCCGGGTTAGGGTTGTCCATTTTCAAGGGAGGTTTCCCGAGTCCTTCGGTAAATTTTCCTTGGAGGTGGTCCCCGCAGGACTTACCTCGGGTTTCAGGGTGAAATTCGGGGTGGGTCTTGACAACATACGTCTTGAATATGCGTGTTGGTCAGTAGATTTTGGCATTCCATCGAGAGATAGGCATTCGACCAAGATTGGCATTCCACCGAGAGAGTGGCATTGGACGTTCAGTATTACACAATTGCATGAACCATTTTGCTTTTCGATAATTATTATGCCATATCCATACTTGGTTAGCCCCCTAATTATGTCGATCATTTGTTCATTAGCCGCCGAGTCAGTCTTATAGGCGGACACCACAGCTCGCAACTCTCGCACGCAAACTCCACAGCTCGCGCGGTAGTAATGGCACGCGAGCGAACTCCTCAGCTCGCGTGTACTCCGTGCATGCGAGGCAGACTCTTCAGCTCGCCCGAGTGTCAACCCTTTTGTGCAAGGCGAACTCATCAGCTCGTGTGACAATTTCAGTCCTTGCGCTTCGCGCCCTCCTCAGCTCGCCTGGTTGTGTCAGCCTTTCTGTACGAGGCGGACCCGTTCAACACACGTCTTGAGTACGGACTTGGGGGGACTGGGACCGGGTCCGTGTTGGGGACATATGACTGGTCTATGGGCATTTTGTATATTAAGTCCCCACTCAAGATGTGTCTTGAACGGGAACTTGGGGGGACTTGTAGTCGGTAGTCAGTAAACTACCTTCCCTGCCCATAGACCAGTCATGAAACTTGTAGACCGACGTCCAGGCTACCTCGCCGTGGTGACAGATCATCGGTACCACATCCGGAAGGTCCTCCCTCAAGCTCCACAAGAAGGCACTATGATAAGATAAATGCATAGTTAGTCCCACATCGGAAATGTGTAATAAGAGGAAACATTCCTTATCTATAAAAAGAAGGCTCCCCCTGTGTATATAGCTCTCTCGGACTTCCCCATCTCCCCCTCCCGGGCGGGATGCATGGATACTCTTGTAACACCAAAGGCCTATTGGCCATGATAGTGAATTCGTAAGTGGACGTAGCCATGTCCTCCGAGGCGTGGTGAACCACTATATGCCCGTGTTGTCTACTGATTATGTTCTACAGTGCTTCTACATAGCCTACGGGTTCCTGTAGAAACAAGTACATTTAGCAATTGTTCAGGTACTATTTTAAATTTTTACTCTTGACAAAATATAGAATGATGCTCGATATTGGCAATCAGCGTTCAAAACACGTGGCTGCAATCAAGTTTTCTTTTCCCTAACGTCTTTCAACTCATAGACCCCAACACTCGCTAACCCGAGTTAACCGTGTTGCTAACGCGCCCAAAACAACCGCGGTCTAGATGTTTTTCTCATGTTGTTCGGTAAGTTTTGTTTCGTAATTTTTTCTGGTTGTATAAAATAAACATTTTTTATATAAAAAAAGTATGTAATCCCACTATTCCGTTAAATAATTATTGTCTGTCCTTGTATGGCAACCCTTTCTCATCAGTGATCAGTCATCATCATGTTCTTGTAAACTAAAACCTAATTATCTACTTAATTAACTTGCCCCTCAATTTAATCAACGCTTAAAAAGCCAATGTCGGTGGCCATACTTATGTAGGCAATCATGGGCCTAAGATTATTCTCTGCCTTTGATTTTGTTCCAAAATGTTCTTGCTTCCGGCCATTTTGACAAGTTTTTCCATTTGCCACTTTCCAAGTCATGGTCACTTTTCGACTACGAATGCTAACGGTACCCACTATAATTAGTTACTAATAATGTGATCTTACTCATAGTTAAATCTTTTCTTAACTTGATATAAAATAGATTATGAAATACGAAAATGTTTTTTGTTTTTGATAAGATGAAATACGAAAATGTTGAAGATGGAAAGAAAACTATTCCTTTTCTTCTTTTGCATTGCTTCTCTGTGGAAGATAGAGAACAATTTCAGGTTTTGTTAAGGTAGCTATAGCTAGTCAGGGGTTTCCATTTCTATGTATTACGGTTTTAAACATCTCGTCTCATCTTTACGGTCTTATACATGATAAACATATAGAGTTTTATCCTCTGCTATTGTGAACATTGTTTGTGCGAAAGAAAATATTTGCTATATGAAGAGGCAGTGACGGAGCCAGGATTTGAAGTCTGAAGGGGGGGTTCAAATATATATACTGGAGCGTAAGTTAAATTTAGTGAAAAATTACCTAACTCAAAGTTTTGTATTTTTTTCTTGTATAAGATGATCAAATGAAGATCTTCAAATAAAGCAAACTTTTGTAGAAAATCTTCAAATGAAGCAAAATTTTGTTATATACATCTCTTAACTCGTAAAAAAATTAAAAATATACAAGGGAAGAAAGTAGTAATCTATTCATTTATTACTTAGCAAATTTTGTTTTGGTAAGTTTTGTTAGTAGTAATTTAATTTCCTATTACCTTTGTTACCTATTTCGATTGTCAAGACATAAAGACCAATCAATCTATAGATACATTTCTTAATATAATTGATTTGTCATTTAAATTTATTGATTTTGAGAAATTCTGGGGGGTTTAATGATAAAATTTAAGGCAGGGGTTCTTCAAACTTTCTAAATTCAGAAGGGGGGGGGGGGGGCGGCGGGTTCGGACCCCTTCAGGCCTAATAAAGTAATAATTCCGCCCCTGTGAAGAGTAACTTACGATAATTCTCTTCTCATAATCATGGATCATAAGAAGCTTGTTTTGTCTATATCTCTATGAACTATGATTGCTTGTAGGACAAACGAATGACATAGAGTGAAGAAAAGTGCTGTCTGAGATGGAGGATTTGAAGGGGAAGACCGGGTCATGCAAATGTCATAAGGTTACTCATTATCATACGAAACAGCGAGCAGGGATGGGTTCATGGGTAGGGTTTTCAATGCACGCAACATCATAAGGCCTAGCCATATATGTAAACATGTTAAGTGAACACTGAAGAGTCTTTCAGTCACTCAATGAAGGAATATATATCTTCGTTTTAGGTGTAAGCTGCTGGACGCTAGTGGAGGACGCATTTGGCTCTGTCAGTCCAAATATGGCATGGTGATTATTTCCTTTTAGGCCTATCTTGGCCCTTTTATGTTTGATAAAATAAATGAAATAAAAACTGGTATTTTGGCTCCTTCAGCATGTACTTCATTGGGGGGAGCATCGACCCGTATCAAAAGAAAATCTACCATACGTGGAAAATTGTAAAACATATATAAACACTGTGTTCTTTGTTCCATAATAGGGGAAAAAGGATTGTCTAATTGAGCTATCATGTTAACCCTAGAGAGAATCCACCCTCGTCCGGCCGACGGTCTAAGGCTAGGTGGGTCTTTTGATTGCGCCGACACCGTATAACTTTGTTGTCAGATGAAGGATATGTCAGCAACCCATTGCTTGGAGGGGTTATTGACCAGAAGTTCTTAATAGATTTTGATCAACGTGGTTTTTCAGAGCGGGTTGGAGGTATGGCACCGTAGAAACCGGCTTGAGGAGTAGATCTGATTCCATCTTCCGAAACGACTGTGACATCGTAAAATCTTCATCCTTTTTTTTCAGGGGAGAAGTTTTGGTTTGGAGGAGGTGTTGCTGAACTCTATGTTCATGGCGAAGATAGAGTTTTTTCTTCCTGTGGTGTGCTTGTAGCTGCGAGACTCGGCGGTGGCTTTCTTCCATGTCTTGCCTGTAACTGTGAAGGAATGTTAGGCTAGCTCAACTGTTTTGGGTTTAGGTTTAATTCATTTTTGGGTTTTGGACTGCTATTTTATTTTCTAGCTTTTTATTAAATAAGTTCTTATCATTAGGATCCTAAACACTTTTGTGCCTAAGTATTTTTTGTGTCTCATGGCGTCTTATAGCGTTGTGAGTCTATTTTTCTATTAGCTTTTTTTCTAATTTTCTGGTTGGGTTCTTAGCCTATAATCTATTTTCTATTAGATTGTAGGCTCAATTTGTTCTTAAGTGAGTTGCAATTTGTAATTGAGGGTACTACGTACCCATGCCCATGGGTGACTTTAATGATCTTATTCGCCCTCTGGACACAAGGCGGTGGATCGAACCACTTTGTAACCTCTACTTGATTATGAATGACAAAATTGTCTTTAGTTTAAATTTTTTTTATAAAAAATAGGGGAAAGGCACCCCTAGCCCGTATCTATAATACAAATATTAGTTTTTTTATGAAATACCAAGAAAATTAGTTGTGTTACTTGTGTATTTACATATATTTCTCATCTTAGTAGATTGATACTAGACACTACATAATGTAAAAACTAAGTTAAGGTTGACTGAGTTTCTGGTAGACGGGATGATTGACGAGATACAATATGTGAATTAATTCATGATGAATAAAGTCTAGATAAGATACTACTCGAAATTATTAGGTGCCCGACTCCAAATATTAAGTATGAAATGACTCAAATGCCCTATTCTCTAACAAAACTACACACCCTAGCCACAGTCCCACAGATGTCTCTCTCTCTCTCCGCGGCTCGATCTGATCCACCTTCATCACCGCTGCTTCATCTCTGACGGCGAGCCACGTCTCTCTTTTCGATTAGTTCCACGGAGTCGACCGCCATCGTCACTAACGCCGGTGACAGATCAAGCCGTTCGTTTCATCATCACGGGCAGAGGTTTGGGTAGAAGGTCTCCTTGAGCACTCATGGTGGCGGCTGTAGGTGAGAGCTAGGTCGAATCCGCCGCCCTATTGCTCCGAAGCACAGATTCTCAATGATCGGCCGTCGGCGAGAGGACGACGATGCAGGTACGGCGAAGTGAAGGTGAGAATAGAGAGCTTGTGTCGGTGAATCAGATGGAGACGAATTTCAGGGTGGAAGGGGAATTCAATTGATTGTCGTCGTCGTGAAGAGGTGGAATGGATTTAGGGTTTGATTGTGAAGACGAATTTTTAAATTAGGGATTTTGAATTGAATCAAATTCAAGAAGAATATGTGTGATGATAATGAGAAGCAGATTGTTTCGCAATTGCATGCAGACAAATTGAAGTGTGAAAAAATTGAAGGACTTGTGTGTGAATCAAAGGAAGGACATCAAATCGTTGAAGAGGACGATTGGGACGAGTTAGAATACACAGTAGCAAAAATTGGAAATGTATAGTAGCAGATCGAACTTGACGAACAGTAGCAGAACATGACGACATTCAATGCAGTATCACCACTGGACCTAGCAGCTTGAACGAGTTGGAGGGCAGTAGAACATGTGGGCGAGTTGGAGGGCAGTAGCACCTCTAGACAAGTTCAAGTGCAGTAGCACATTTTGCAGCTGAATATGTAGTAAGGGTATTCTGGTAAAATACATAGTGTCAGATAGCGTTTTGTGAACATTAATTTGTCATAATTTGTAACTTTTAGTCATTAGTTGTGTTAGATAATGTGTAAATGATGTATTTATAAACTGAAATTTGGTTAGTAACTTATTTGTAGTTTGCTATTCTTTTAACGTGGTCCTATAATTCGGGTTTGACTACATGCAATACTCTTGTTTTTTTAGGAGGACACGTACTCTTGTTTTAACAGATCATTTCTTGTAAAAACTTCTAATTGATCAATTCAAGTCTTAGGCTCATGTTGAGCGAAAATTCTTCTATGCACCAAGATGCAAGTGAACCAATAAACTAATATGCAGTATTTTGATTCGATTATCTACGTCGCACTATATGCATATATACTAATACTGTTAACAAAATTGAAACCCAAAAAAATAGTCTTAAGTGTTTCCAACAAAAGAGGTGAGAACAGTAGGACGACGAAGATGTACTCTTATAATAGGCGTTTTATTTGATCGAATCAAAAATAAAATGAATGAATTTAAAGTCTCTAGTCTTCATTCGATCTTCACATAAAGTGATTTGTGTATTTGGACATTAATGATGCAAGTGCACCTTGGTGCGTAAAATCCGTTTCCTGAGCAATTATGTCCAACGAAGTAAAGGCTAATGCTTGGTAGAGAGTTAAAAAAAAAACAAAAAACAAAACTTTGTACGTTGTAGTTGGTGGCATGTGTCGAGAACCGATGGAATCATATGGTATATATCGAAAGAAGAAAAACTACACCAAATGATTAATAGGAGAGTTATTATAAAGAAATTATAAAGGAGATGACCTTTAATCCTTGTGTTGCCTAATGTCAACCAAACCAGTGGTGGCACTGGTAGGGATGGAGATGTCAGCACTCTCGATTCTCGACCATCCTCACACTCTCACTGCCATTTAGCTAGATAGTGTTTACATTGTTGTACTCATGCAATTACCACTGTTTCAAAATCAACCACATTGTAATCTCTTATCCCAACCAAATCCAAATGGCCTTCATAATTACAACTCTGATCCCCTCTCTGATCTTCACACATTCAGAAGCATAATAATTCTTCTGAATATCTAGCGCAATATGAGTCTGTTCTGAGAAATAAGGAGCCTGAAATTCACCAAAACTCCCGCCGATAGGGCAACACTCAATTACCCGATTGTATGAGAGAAGCTGTGATGATGAATGAACAATGTAATTATGCAAGATTTGTGCTTTGTCCCATCGGTCTTCTGCTCCAGTGAGCTGTAAAATCGATATCCATAGAGATGAATGATGATAATGTTACAAGAGAGAAGAAGAAAACTAGGTCACCACAGTTGCAATGAAACATGCAAGAATATATTAACAAGCCATAAAAGACAACGGAGGTAGCTAGCTAGATTGATTTTTGTTTTGCTCGAACATATATATTTTTTTTTTGAGTTGGTGGGTTTATGATCGATCAGTTATGGTGCTGCAAGCAGCTAAGCTAGCAAAGATGGGGGCCATGAGAAAGAAAGGCTGCCAATGGCGAACGAATA
This sequence comes from Fragaria iinumae, assembly GCA_009720345.1. Classification (NCBI taxonomy): domain Eukaryota; kingdom Viridiplantae; phylum Streptophyta; class Magnoliopsida; order Rosales; family Rosaceae; genus Fragaria; species Fragaria iinumae. The sequence continues at coordinate 12,232,746 of CM019117.1, read as the reverse complement.
TTAAGGGAATTGGAAATCACGGTCGTCCCACTTTTTCTTCTCGTCTTGTCAACATCTTCGCCTCTTTTCTCCGCAATTCTCTCTCTGAACGGAGAAAGCTTTCTTGCCCTACTATATATCTCCCGTCCCGTTCTGCTTTACACAGAGAGACAGAGATGGTGTAAGTAACAGAGTAACAGTGAAAGTGGGAGGCGTGTAAAAAGAGAGGAGATCAGGGAGCGAGATGATGTCACTGATGGAGTTGTTGTCGTTTATCGATCTGATGCATATTCCGTCCATCTTTTTTCTTTTGTTTTTGTATATGATGAAGATATCGGTTTCCCGCCAACTGACACAACAGAACACAGAAGAAATGATATTATTGTAAACCAGATAAAACACACAACATCTGATCAGAGAGAGAGAGAGAGAGAGACAGAGAGAGAGGACAAGGATGGTGATGATGAAGGGAGTAGGGTACCCTTTCGCTCTTTATATAACTCTTTCTGTGTGTCTGTCTGTGTTTCTGTGTAGGACTGTGTCGCTGGTGTTGCTGCTAAGCTTCATGTCATGGATGATCAGCATGTCTCGTCAGACGTCTCCCCACCCCTGCCCGGTAATTGGCTGATATTGGGGCATGGGTTAGGGCTCACATGAACCCAAATCAATGCGCTTCAGTACTCTCCCGTCCATGTTAAATTATGGGTTTCTCTTTTTACCAGTGCTATTTGTCTGGATGAGAAACAACATTACAAGAACAATTTTTCAAATAAAACACTATGAAAATTAAAGTTAAAAAAGCATGTAACACAGCAAGAGGAAACCTATGAAACCAACCATCAATAGCAGTTGAGCTACCAAGATTTGCAAGAGTATCACCAAGAAAGTTTGCCTCGTATCAAATATGTTGAAATTTGATATTGTGCATTTGGGCCGCTAGAAGTTTGATTCGTGGACAACGAATACGCCAATGAGTATTTATCTTGTTTTGATGTCAGTCGAACCCAAGAGCCAGCAAATGTTGCATATATATAGCCTTCAACCATAAGATTAGAATCTCTATGCAAATTAGATGCAAGAAGGCTAGCACGTAGAGCAAGGTTTTAGTATGAAGAACATTTGATTCGAAAATTCTTTCATTCACGTAGTGAAATTTCACCTAGGTGACGTGGCAAAATGATAGCCACGAGTTTAAAAGTATGAATGTTGACTGACCCTCACTTTCTCTATTAACGTTCTATGTGGGATTGAAAAAAAAAAAAAAAGACAACTTCGAGAGAGAGACTAAGAGAGGAGACATATCTTCATTATCCTGATCTCATCTTCTTCTTCACCATCATATTGGTATTGGTCTGAATGGTCTCAATTATGCAAACGCGATCAAAGATGTAATCAAAAACCCAAAGCAGTTGACGTTCCTTGACCCGAAAACCCACAAACGGACCTGATCCTCCTATCGATTCTGGCGGCCTCTGCTAAGAGATATCGAATCCAAAACCCTACTTTCACCATCTTCGTCCCCAGATCTGTTTTCTCCACCGGCGGCGACAATAACAACGATCAATCCTTGTCCGACGCGTGGAAGTTTTCCAAGAAATCGAAGAGGCTGAAGGCTTCCTTCAAATCGGACGCGGTCATATGTGAGCGGAGCATGACTAGTTTGTAGGACCAATTGTTTACTACTGGGCTTGTGTTTTCTGAGACTATGATAAGCGCGTTCAACCACGGGCAGTTAACTCACCGTTGGTGAGGGTCCACTGGGTGGCTTGAAGAATCTCCGCATTTCATTTGCAAATATTCACTGGGTGGCTTGGAACCCACCAAGAAAGGACGCTCTTCATCATCTCTAACCATAAAACTTGCAGCAGGCCAACAACTGGTTATTAGAAATGATAAAACCATTAATTTGACAAAGTTTTTATGCAACGTTTGATTGGTGCATTATATGCAACGTTTTTATGTTATTTCCCTTTCATTTAGCTTAGTTATTTCCTTAACATTATAATTATTCATACTTAGTTTTTGTTTTAGGTCGGAAATAAAACCGAGGAGCACAAAAGTGACAAAAAAAAAAAGGAATTTTAAAGGATAAGGAATTCATGTTGTGCAAGAAAAAAAAATCTAAAAATCTAAAAATCTGCGATGTCTAGTTTCCAGAAAATTTTATGGATCGTCAATACATATACAGTAAGTTATGACCGATTGAGTGCGCGAATTATAGTTTGTCCGAAAATCTGATTTTTGACCGAAATTTCTATTTCAAGGCCTGGACCACACCAACAAGCCCATGGACGACTTGTTAGGGTTTCCTAACCCTAATGACAGTTAATGAAAGACTTCTAAACGGTTTTGATGACTCACTAAATGATATGGCCGTTAGATTAAAAGAGAATGATCTAGAATAAAGCAAGATGGAGGGCTAATATTGCATCATAAGTTGAAAGGGTTTCTCCTATAAATAGGAGAGCATTGAGACACATTCTCCACCTCCTTTTTGCCGCAACAAAGTCAAGAACTTATGCCCAAATTCGTGCTTCACCATTCTCTCCACAAACCTAAGAACCCTAGTTCCTTGGTTTTTAATTTAGTCATTCCTAGCCTCTATCATTGTAATCTCTTGTTTTCCTTGGCAAAATTCGATCGTGAAGAACAAAAGTGTACACTATGACTCTTCTTTCATATTTTAGTTGTTTGAATCAGAAGTACTTGTTTTTCTCTTTGTTCTTGTGCTTTGCTTTGATTGTTTATGATGAGTATGTGTATTTAATTTAACAAAGCAATTTTGTGTCCATCATATGTTTCTCTATTGAATGATATATTTTATAATCTAAATTATGCTTTTTTGAGATTGTGTATGTATGATTATGTGTTAGCATCTATGTGCCAATAAAATAAAATTGGTATGATTAATCATTGATCACATGATATCTTCAATTGCAGTCCTGTGACGGACATGAATGAATTTGTCCAAACTGCTCGTCTCTTTGCTTGATGATTTGTGTCTAACATGAAATCGTCTCAGGTTTTGCAGTCGCGTGAAAGTTTTCTTAAGGGAGAATGACATACTATTACCTTAAAAAGTAGCAAAAAAACAAAAAAAACCTAACCTTCAAAAGATTTAGACAAAAAAAGACAGAACCCCAGGCCCAAAACCATGAGTGTAAGCCTTTATCCAAATTTTCAGAAACAAATGACCGAAATGTCCAATTTCACATCAAAATTACACAATTGCTAGCAAGCTTTCTTCTCTCTCCCCCACCCACCCACCCGATCTGATATATATATATATATATATATATATATATATATATCTCTCTCTCATCTATCTGTGTCTTCGCTAGCCTCCAAGTCGCAATCAACGCCAACAGCCTAGCTTCAATCTCCTTTATAAACCTCAAGACCTCTCTTTCTCTCCATCTCCCCAAAATTCCAAACCCTCTTTAAAACCCTACCTCCCTTCGCCCATTGAATCAAGAACCCTAACGACGTTCTGATCGACTTTCTCCACCTCAATCACGACCTCGTTAGTCAATCATTCTTCGATTCTTGCGAAAGGTAACTCAATCATTCTTTCTCTTCCATTTATTTTTTGATTTTGATTTTTGATTTTGTGTTGATTCTGGTTTTAATGTTGGTATTCTTTACTCTCTTTCTTGTGATCCGGTTGGTTTTGAGTCGCTGTGTGAAGTTTATACAAATAAGGAGTATGAGGTTCGCATGATGTGTTTCTATCAAAAAATGGAATTGAAGCACTTAAGGGTTTTGAGGTAGTAGAAACAATAGCAGGATTCAAAGAGTATGAGTACCATTGCATAAACCTTTTAGTGACAATAGCAGCATAAGTTACTTTCAACAAGTGCAGTAGCGGCCGAGTTTCAAGCAAGTGCAGTAGCAGCTCAGTTTCCAACAAGTGCAATAGCAGCTCACTTTCCAACAAGTGGAGTAACAGCTAACTCCAGCAAGTGTAGTATCAGCTAAGTCCAGTAAGTGCAGTAGCAATTCACTTTCCACAAGTGTAGTAGCAGCTAAAACAAGACATGACCGGGATAGTAGTAGCAGTTGACTGTAGCAGCGAGATGAGTACAACACGTTTGTAAAGAGTCGGTAGTAGTAGCTTGTTTATAAACATTCGGTAGTAGCAGTGCATTTTATAACAAATAGACAGTAACATGTTTAGTAGTTGAAAGTAACAGCGTGTTTGTAAATTGTTTATGAATATTATTATTTTTTGAACAATGAATCTAATTTTTATTAGAGAGAATGAGTTTTAAGTTATGCAGGGCTAGTGACAAGACCCGCCTCAAAACACACAGGAAAAACAGGCAAGTCTTGCGGGGTCAACTCCCAAAAGGGGTTATACCGAAATTTCGACATAACCTCCTCTAAAAATGGACAACCCAACCTGAAATAAAATTTAAAATACACTTCAATTATAACCCAAGTCATAACAACATTAGAACAATTCAGATCAATGTTCAACTACATTACATAACCAGGAAAAAGAACATCCCGAGTTAAAAACTCTATTTGGGTCATAATCCTAAAAAGATCCACTTCAACTTAATTTACATAATCCCATGGTCCTCAAAGCACTAAGGAAGGAAAATAAAATAGCTACACATAGGTTAACAGGTAACCTACGATCAACAAGGTGCTGCGGAAGATACTATGCCTCAACTCCTAGTGAAGCCGAACAGGAACTCTGTAATCTGGGCATTTGAAAACAAAATGGCCCAGGGAAAAGCATTTGAAACGTTAGTGTGAGTGGACGAAAAATAAACTAATTAATAAGTATCCAAGAACAAACTACTACGAAATCTAAGGTGATATGCTTTTCCTTTCATACGGAATTTAAAAAAAAAAATTCATGAATGCAAATATTGTAAGCTCATCACAAATTCACACTAGCCCCGCTAACCATAAAACAACAAGAAAAAAAAAATATACAGCTCTCATATAGGAAGCTCCCAAAATAATGGACTAGTCCCGCTAGTCAAATTACAACTCAAATAAAGGAACCTATATGGCCATATAAGTGAGTCTCCCAGACTCGGTTGCCTCCCAGGCATAGTACTCCCATACTCCCTGTACCTTCACGTCAAGTTGACGGTTAGGGCACAGGGCTTGCGTGATGCCGCCGGCAACATCACATCACCACTAGGGTGGAAATGGCTTGCGTGACTCCACTTGAAACGTGGAAGTCACATCACCTTGAAAGGTGGAATGACATGCTAGCATTGACATCATATAATCCAACAAATATGGCATAAGAAAGGAAAATATAAATTCATGTGAGTTTCCCCGAAACTCATATTAAAAGCTTAAGTACGATTCTCAACTGTACTCGGAAAATTCTAAGAGAAAAGAAATAAATTAAATTTAATAACGTGTCCCACACGTTATAATGCTTAAGACAATGAACAACGCCAAAAATCAACATATTTCAAAGAAATCTAAAGGAATCTCAAATTCTTGAATCATTAGGATTGATATAGCTTACATACCAAAACTTTTACCCAAGCTCAAATCCATAAGTTCAATAATGAAATTATGACTAATATGTCAATCTCCAACAAATTCATAACCAAATCCAAAAGCTGAAAATATAACTAGAGCTCGGAAAAATATATATAATGAACCACTTATAAAATCATGCATGCATTTTAATAAAAACCAAAATGTCCACTCACAATATAGGCGGCTAAGTCAGAGCCCTCCTCACGTGGTGTCTCCTCTCGTCCTGAACAAAACGAGATTTAAGGTCCGAGACAAAAATGCAAAAATATCAAATTTAACAAAGTAAAGCGACGCCATCCACACTCATTCTATTCTCTAAAGACTAAGGAGAACTCCAACTCTTTTTATCAATCTCCTCCAATTTCCCCCCACGCTCTTACACATGATAATAAACATATAATCTCCTATGGATGAGACTCACCTTCCCTCTTCCACCAAAATCATCTTAAATATTTCAATACCTCTTTTGAACTCACTTCCCCTCTATAGAGTACCCAAAACTATCTCAAATTCCAAACACCCTTCACCACAAAAATCACCATACACTATAACAACATTATCCCCTTCTAGAAATCTACCAAAATTCCTCAAACCACCACCAAGACCGGCAGCAGCCACTGGCAGTGGCGGTCAACCTCTGGCAGTGACAGTCAACCATCCTCAGCATATTAACTTCAACCAAAATTAACAAGCCATATGCCAATCTCTTCATCTCAACAAGCATAACAACAATCATAACTAGTAATAAACCTAGAAACCAAGGAGTTGGCCGGAAAATACCTCCAAAGTTGAAGAACACACTAGGTTCCGATTTGTGCTATACTCCGAGTCGTTCTACCACTTTTGGATGGTTGAATGGCCAATCAAAGAGCTACAAAACCCCTCAAGAATCACTGGAATCGGTGGCCGGAAAAATGGAGTTCCGGCTAGGGCAAAACATGCAACAGCAGTGGCGTCACCGCGCCTCAACGCCGGCTATCTTGAGCCGATAACCACCATAGGCTGGACGAGCTGCATCCCAGCTGTCGAACAAGAGCGGTGCGGCGGCCAGGCGTGGTCGGACAACGACGATCCGTCGGAGAGAAGTCGGACTGGTCAGGCTCGGGGTCGGGCTCGGGGAGAGAGAAAGTGAGGGGTGGGTTTGCTGTTTTGTTTCTCCTTCACCGAAAATATAAAGTTTCCCACTTAAAACACTAGCCCAAATATGGAACTGATATTATTTTAGCCACCCTTCATTTATAAACTCTCATTCGGGTAACTAAAAACCTAAAAACTCAACTAAACCATCTCTAACCAAAAATAGCAACACAACTCCCAAATTGATTTTCCACCATTAAATAAGAAACCACGGCATAAAAAGTAATACTAAGTTCGGGGTGTATCAAGTTTGATAAGTTACCTCATGACACATGACAGATAGAGAAGAATTTGTCCTTATTTATTAAAATATGTCCTTAGTTGTTTAAAAATAATGTAAATAAATATTTTTGTGTCTCAAATCTTTTTTGAAGGGTATATGGAGTTTGTTTTATTTTAAAAGAACTTAGGTAGTATACAGTCATGGCTTGTACTAACCTATTTTGAGCAAGAGATAATATACTGCGCATATGATGTTATGAAATGATTGAAATCAATCCTCGAATTGTGTGTGCGTAAAAGGTTAATCAGTTGTATATAGTAGTTTAGGATTTTGTTTCTTTTTGGATTAGGATTTTCGTCACCTTTATGTCCCTTGCTTTCGTGTAATTTATTTCTGTCTCAAATTTTATCGGAATCCTATGAAATTTTTTATAATAGTTCGCTTGTGTGTCTAGTATACTCTTGTAAATTTTCATAATTTTCTGAATAGTTTATGTTAGGTTGTTTATTAGATTTTTGATTTCTGTTCGTTATGAACAAGGATCACCTTTGTAAATTGTTTTGAATTTGTTTATTGTAATTTATATTTATGAATAATTGTTTTGCATTATATCCTCAATCCCCGGCCTAGAATGATACCTTACTAACACGAATTGAATGCATATTTTGGCCATACTAAAACTTAGATCGGATCTAGAGAAACCTGATCTGGTACACTTACCAAATTAAACTTAGCTAATTTGTTTTGTTAATTTTGGTTTAAGTTTCCTTGGGCTTCATGTTTATGAGCCCAAATCACACTTGTGGTGTTTTTTTCAACCCTCTGTGGGGTCATCATACCCTAAATTTTAGGCCTTAGGTAGGGCTTGGTCAAAGTCAACAAATTTTAGGGTAGGGTAGGGTAGAGCCGAGTCTTGAATATGTAAGCTTTTACCCGCCCTAGCAGCTCTGCAATTACAAAAAATAAGATTAGTTGTGTTGTATCTAAAAAAATAAGAGAGATATTAAAACAATAGAAAAAATAAAAAATTTATTAGGGCCTAAAAGACGGGCTTTTAGGGTCAGGACGGGTTTGGCCCTAAATGGCTCAATATGGTAGGGCTGGGTTTCATTTGCTAGACCCTTACCTTACCCTATTTGAGAAGGGTTAGGGTCGGCCCACCCTAATGGATGGCCGGGTAGGGCGGGTTAGGGTTGAAGGGCCAAATGATGAGGCCTACCTCTGTGGATCCTACTGGCAATGTCTAGAGGGAGGACTTGGTTCCTCACACTGCTGTCAAACAATCCCAAAATTTTTCCAAAATTTTGGTCACCTAACACCAAAACATCGTGTCATTCACCATGGAAAACCTACATGAAAGGTTGTGCGTCTGCGAGTTGTCGGTCTCCTCTCACTCTTTCTACCTTGATCGAGTTGGAGATCCATGCTCTTTATTTGTAGTATTTTTTTTTTTTGGCCCGGCTTTGTAATTGGGTCAATCCCTGAATTAATGAATTATTTATTTTTCACCAAAAAAAAAAAAGAGCTTAGCTCGAGACTCACTGCTTTGACTAGAACCAGCAGTCGCACCAACTTACCTTGAGTTCCATACCCAGCAACACAACCACTGAAAACTCCTCCTCAACCAAACCAAACGGATGCGAGTTAGGTTAAGTTCCAGCAGAGCCGATATTCAACCCCTGAGAAGTGTGAGTAAAACTCTTTGCCAGGCTACGTACCCTCGATCACCACACGGTGACCATGCCAAAGGGATGGGCACGGTGCGGATCGAAGCCGTCGGCTGAGGAAAAGAGAATGGAGAGATAACTCTCTATAAGAATTATAACTAGCTTGCTACACTCATTTCTGACAATTAGAATTAACTTCAAGATTTCAGACAAGTTACTATAGGTAGAATATATTCAATACATACTGATACCAATCGATCAAGTGTTATTTTCCTTTCATCTATAACAATTGATGAGGGAAGAATTTCTTTTCTTTTTCCTCCTCTCGCTTAGATCGATAGTATTAACCTTACAATCTTCACAGTTCACACCAGCAAAATTAGGTTCTTCAAAAGTCCAAAAAAAATCGGTTGTTTCTTGTCTCCAATGATAGGATTTCATCTTTGTCCATTTCTAATTTTTCTTTTGGCCGGATTAGCAATATGACAGGGTAATTATAATTAACAAGAACAAATGACCATACATCATGAAAACCTAGCTAGGTCAATTGGTGGCCAGTCGGATCATCAAACACTATCATACAGAATTATCTAGCTAGCTAGCTAGCTAGCTAGCCTCTCAACACAAGACTCATAGGAGAAGGGGAGGGTCGACAACAGTTGTGGTACTTGATAACTTGAACTTGAGGTGTCCCAGCAATTTGGGAAAACTACTTGACATCTGGAACTGAAAGACCTACGCATGGCACAGAGGATGCATAATACGTTGATTGAATGGATAAATGAGTTTAAGCTAGGTGGTGGTGGTGGTGGTGGTGGTGGTGGTGACGACCGTGGTGTGGTGGTTCGATCAATAATTAGGGCCATTTCTGATGTTCATGTGATTAGACTGCCATCACCAATTATACATGCAAGTTTTTATGATTTTCCTAACCTGAAAAGGACAAGAGGGTCTCTGTGCCTCCCACCTTCTCTATGTATATGTGTGCCATCTTATTAACTTGTTCTCATTTATTTTTACTGACCTAGTTCTATTGTCTGGGTTGCTATGTTCATCAACTTACTGCATTCTTTGGGTCCAAAGGTAAGTTCTTGGTGGAAATGGAATCACTTTAGTTTTCCAAATCTTTGGGTTGCTATATTACAAAATGTATCATGTAATTTGTGTGATATCACATTAGTTTTCCTAATCTCTAACGTAGTTTAATTTAACTAAATTTTATCATCTTTTTCTGAAATGCTTAAACAAAATCTAGAGTCGGGTATTAAAATCAGCAATCACATCATCATCCCAATCACCATCATTATGATATAAAGCCACTAACAATAATCAAATTAATAAGTTTAAGGTTGAAGCTTTGAGCGGTTGTTATTCTAGATTAAGCTTGGTTCAGAATCTTAATTGACTACCTTTCCGCCAAGGATACTATGCATGCATGTTTCATGAGAATCGGGTTTTTGATCATTAGGGTTTAGAACATTTTGGTTTGTATAGATCGATTCAAGTCGTATCATGATCTCCTAGTAGCGAATCATTTGCTACCTAATCCACTCATTTTATTGATAATAATGTGGGTTAACAGTAGTTTATAAGATTAATCAAATTACACTCCACTCATCTTAATTGACCACCCCACATCGGTCTGTTTCGATTTTTCAACTCGTAGATGGTGATAGGCAGAAACCGTCGCACAAACTCAAAAGCAATGGCGGTGGGAGGGAGAGCGAGAGCGGGATCTGTACACCAAATTGTCTTTCCTTCATCTATAAGCAAAATGTTGTTGGCCAAAAATAATTGTATTTGGATTTATATAGATTTTGTTTAAACGGCAACACTCTTTAAAAAGTTCAAGGGCCCGCGAATCCCTCCTTGTAAAGAACATAATAACAAACTCAAAAATGATTAACGACATTTTTTCCATAAAAAATAATATATTATTAAAATTCTCCGACCCAGCTCACCATTACGATTTAAATACTTACATACACTCACGGACAACCGTTTAACATCCTTGCACTTCAACTCTGCAGAGAGGGAGCTTTGTAGTCGAGTTGCTCTGTATATTGCAGAGCGAATCGAATAGACGAAACTTAGGTTTCGTGAAGTTGGTAGTGGGTTTTGTGCTCTACAGACCGATCGGGCCGGTGCGATAGGAGATTGGTTTTGTCTCGTTGATGGTTGAGACGGTTGAAGCAGTTGAGACAGAGACTGGAATGACGGCGTCGCCAACAAGGAAGACAAAAGCTTGGTGGTGGCAGTGTTGACTCTAATTTTTCGAGGTTGGTCGTCGACAAAGATGTAAGAGGCAAGACGACCCTCCTCGGTTTTGGTGGCTGATGATTGGTTTCATGGTTGCGATGTCGGGTGCTCTAGTTCGGGTTCCTATCCGGGGCGGCGCATGCAAGTCGGAGTTTAGCGGCTGCCATGGAGCTGCGGGAGGTTTGGTTGATGGCAAACATCTTCCTCTGCTGAGATGAGGCTGATATGGCCTTGGGTATGGGTTTGGGCCCCGGTCTTCGGGCCTAAGACTGGACTCAGCCCTGACGTTGGATCTAACCCATTTTCGGCGTTGTTCATTGGACATGGGCTGAGATTGCTTTTTGGTGTAGTTGTTGGTGTGGAGATGGGTGTCAACAAGACGTAGATATCAAGCTATGTCGCCTGAGCGTGGTAAGGAAGCAATGATACTTGGTTTTCAGTTTACTAGGTGTATACCAACTGATATCTCTAGGAAGCTACTATTCTCTTATCCGGGTAATGTTGTGTGTTTCTTTCTATGTCTGAGGCTCTATATGAGCGTACTAACAATTAGGGTATTGGTCTTGTACTTGTAGCTTCTACTAATACATACTTTATAGAAGATAACATATGTAATGTGCATTCTTGCTATTTTTAAGAAATAAATTTAATGATTGGTTGAAAAAACCGTTTAGCATCCTTAATCTCCTACCAAAATTTGAAACGGAATGGTCATGCCACTTCTTTTAAAGGGCCAACATTTTTGTTTTCTTTGGTGTGGGAGGACCCAAAATCATGAGCCATTCTGATCCAAAGTAAAAAATCATAAGCCGGAAGCACTGGTGTGTGTGTGTACTCCACGCGCCGACCCAAGTGCAGTTTGGGTAAACCCCCTCCCCTCTTTGTCCTCTTATCTGCTCTCTTTCCTCAGACACACATGAATATTAAATGCAATTTCTTGACCTCAAAAGCGCGTCACGCATGTCGGAAACGAACGCACGTACCCCAGCTGCCTTAAATGCCGACAATTTATTTTTTCCTAAGTAATACCGTGCCCTGACACCCCCCACCCAACACCACACATCATCTTTACTCCACGCGCCACCCCACTCCCCGCCTCTCCCTTCTGCCCCAACGCCACCGTGACAAACTAGGCGCGTGGGAAACCTCCAATTGTTGTTTTTCTTTTCTAAAACAATTCTGTTGCTTGCTGTTTTAGTTGTATAGTACCACTACTACCCACTAGCAGCAGTAGAGGGTACTCTGACACTCCCCCAAAATATGAATTTTCACCGCACGGTGAAAACCGCGGTGAAAGGTGACCGGTTGTAGCCGGTGCAGTGGGGTTTGGAGTTAAACGGGAAAGTATATCAAGGGCTTTCAAGGAGGACAAGCTCCTTTTGCAGAGTGAGAGAGCGAGGGAGAGATAACACGAATTTATACCTGACACACTCTCACTCACTCTTGCTCACTCAAATCACTCGTCTTTATCTTCAATTTCGAACCTTTCTTGGTTTATTAATTAGCGAGGAAAGTGAGGGTCTTGATTAATGGAGTTTGAGGATCAGGAGGAGCACGATGAGGAGATGGAGATGGAGCCGAGTTACGACTCGCTTGTGAACAACAACGGAGCTGGAGGTGGAGGTGGTGCTCGACTTAAAATGGCGGCCGCAGCTGCCGCGGCCGCTTCGGCTGCGAGTCAGCTACAGCAACAACAGCAGCACCAGCAGACGAGCAAGGCCTGCAGGTACAGGGAGTGCTTAAAGAACCATGCCGTGGGGATCGGCGGCCACGCGCTGGACGGCTGCGGCGAGTTTCTGGCCGCGGGAGCCGAGGGGACGCTGGACGCGCTGAAATGTGCCGCGTGTAACTGCCACCGCAACTTCCACCGCAAGGAGACCGACGAGCTTTACGGCCAGCTGGTGCCGCACCAGAGCCACGTCGGCGGCGGCCATCATAACCACCACCACCACGGCTTCGGCCACCCGCAATTCTCGCCGAGTGGAGGCTACTACCGCACCCCCGCCGGGTACCTCCACGTGACGACGCAGCACAGGCCGCTGGCGCTGCCGTCGACATCCGGCGGTGGCGGCACGGATCAGGACGACGACATGTCGAATCCCAGCGGAGGCGGCGGAGGAGGGAGTGGATTTGGGATGGGAACGACGTCGTCTAAGAAGAGGTTCAGGACCAAGTTTAGTCAGGAGCAGAAGGAGAGGATGCTGGAGCTGGCGGAGCGGCTGGGGTGGAGGATTCAGAAGCAGGACGAGGCGGCGGTGCAGAGCTTCTGCGACGAGACCGGTGTGAAGCGTCATGTCCTCAAGGTTTGGATGCATAACAACAAACACACACTCGGCAAGAAACCCTAGCTAGATAGCAATCCCTCTAGTCCTCTACCCATTACAAATTAAATTGTTGGTTATCCGACTTCGTCTTCCTCGGAAATAGAGTACTACTGATCATCACCATCGTCTTTCCTAGCTACTAGTTCTGTTCTACTTGATTAACTAGGAGAACAACAACTCTAGCTAGCTAGCACCGGCCACAAATTAAGAAGTAGTACTAGTAGCTGTAGAATTAATTAAGTAGCAGGATGATATTATCTTCTTCTAATTAATTTTCTTGGTTGCTTTTTGCACCTGAAGAGAAACTGAGAAATGCTTATCCGGGGTTTTTGTGTCTTAGGGTTTCTTCTTCTACTTCTTAATTTCTACTACCCACCATGTTCTCTTGATTACCATGAATATATGTCACCCCTTTTAGTGCTTCTTGTTAATATGCTAGCCCTTTAATTTGAGCATCATTTCCTATCAATGCATGTTAAATATCATGTTAATTTGCTTAATTAAGCATCTAGTAAATGTGTTCACTAATGTTAATTGGGTGTTTTGCTTAGTTTTGTAAATTTTTTGATCTAGTTTGGGTGGTCTAAAAGAAGGCAGGTAGATCAAAACCTGTGAGGGGGGAGCTGCATTTTCGTTTAATTACAGCATGTGTTAGTTTGTACGAATGAGATCGATGATCTGAGAATTCTGAGTCATTCATTTACTTCCTTTCTTCAAAACCCAGCTTTTTCGTTTTGGTCCACGATTCAGACTCTGCTGGTTCCATGTTTACCCAAGCATTTATGGATTCATATGACTCCTACCGCGCCCTTTTTTTTAATTCTTCCATTCATTGCTTTCGTGGGTTCTCACTTTGTTATGATTCGATTCAATGCTAGCTAGCCTTCATTTCCTGTGTTGTAGCTCTCTTTCTCAGAATGAGTGAATCTTACTCATACTCATAGGTCTTTCCTCTTACATATGAACACTTTACTTTTGCAGTGTGTGATCATAATAACTTCAGAGTAAAATATTCAAAGTTTAGTTTCTTTTTTCCTTTCAAATAAAATATAGCTGCATCTTCAATATCTGTGCAATCATATGATGGAACTTCTACTGTAGCAACCAGAACCCAGATAGATGTTTGAAGCTCTGAGATTCATGGGGCTCTCTCCTTGGGAAGGAAAGAGCTCAAGCCCTTTGCCAGTTCAATTATTTGTGTTATATATTACTAGCTTAGTTAGTTTTACTGTTGTGTTTAATTTCTTCTTGGGAAAGAGGATGTGATATCAGCTATTGAAACAGTAAGCTGTGCTTTGATTATGGAAGAAAGAAAACTACCTCAAAGTCCAAAATTTGGGTTCAGTTCAGTCCATGTTGGAGAAAGTCTGATAGATTTGGTCTCACTCTCTCAGACATTCATTTCCATTATTAATTTCTTTTCTTTTTTCTGCTTCCTTTCTTCAAAATTTCCATGATCTGCTGCAAAGGGAACAAGTGGGCACTCCAGGCAGCAAAACAAAATCCCCCTTCATAAATACACAGAGAGGGACACCCATATTTTGTCTTGCAGCAAAAACAATCCTCAAAACTACTATACAAAACACTTGAAGATTGATAGCTATTAGGGATATTCCAGGAAATCTGTAATTAACTGTGGTAATTAGTAAAGAGGGTGTGTGCCTGTGGTAAACACTAGATCAGTCATGGCTGAGGTAAATTTTTCAGGTGCAGGGAGTTTCCATTTTCCGACCCTGAAATGAAAAGCCATGCTGGTTTACTAGCTTGTTCTAAACTGAATTTGATGACTGATTCACCAGGAAAGGTGATATGATATTATACTTGTATTGGGAGGTTGCTTGTTGTGAGAGTCTAAGCTAAACTTACCTAGATGATGAAATTTGAAGATGCTTTGCTTGTTATGGTGGAACCCCAACATCAGTTAAAGCTGCTGCATGCCTCTGCAGCATTGTGGTCCACGTATATATATTATTGGATGCAAATTCTGGTCACTACGTCTTTCAATTAGCAGCAGATTCTGACAGTTGTAAATCAATTTTAATCCAACCCAAATTCATGCCATTCAATCACAATGTTTACTGATCGATTGTCTTTTTGCCCTTGGCTCATTCAAAGAAATACACGTTCAAATTGGGATCAATTGTGAAGTAACAAAAAAAAAAAAAAAAAATCGATCAGTTGTGAAGTAATGACTTGGGCTAGGAATTGAAGAATGTAACAACAGTAAAATCTTCTAAAAGAGCATAAAGAATTTCGAAGCTGTGGTTTTCTGTAATGTTATTCATGTATTTTGAGATTAAAGACAAAATTGGACTTGTTATCAATGCATTGCACAATAATTGTTATTAGACATTGGTTGGAATAGTACATATCATCCAATGTGAAATTGAGTGAATGATCACGAGTTTGAGCCAAGTTCGGATAGTACATATCATCAATCATTGAAATGAACTCAGTTCTTTCATCACTAATTTCGTTTAGAAAACCAGTGTTGTAACCTATCCTATCAATTAACTTAACTAAATTCCCTAAACTAAAACAGAAAAGTGGCACGCGCACGAAACCTACTTTCATTTTGGTCTCCCGCGGCACCGGTGTCCTTGGCTTGGAAAAAGGAATCGAGTAGATCTTGTAGTTGTCCCTATAAGCGTCTAATGGTTGCTGCATCGGATGGTAAGTATGGGCAAGAGTCGGTAGCCATCGAGCGAGGTCAGAGAACAGGCTTGCGTTGGTGGTTCGTCATGCTGGCTCGTCTGCGGCTTCTCTAGATCCATTTTCGGATCCGGATGAGCGGTTGGTATGGTGGTGTGTGAGTGGCCGGTATATATGGTGGATCGGCTTTGGCGGGTGGGTGAATGGTGGGTACGGTGTGTCGCTAGTGGGTTGCGCTGACTAGCAGGTTAGTGGCTGGAATGGTGGTGGGAGGTAGGCTTCGTCGGAGTGTCGCAGATGGCGACGGCAGTGAGGCAGTACCGGTGCAAAGATCGGGTCGAATTGGGACGGCGTACGGGTTTATTGATTGGGCTCAATGGGTCTGAATTCCTACCATCTGTGCCTGAGGATTATGGGCTCGTTTTGGGCCAGCGAAGTGGATGTGGCCTCGTGTTCTTTGGGTTTAGATCCGGGTTTTAGCTTGAGATTTGTTTGTCGACCCACATGAGGTAGCTATGTTAATTGATTTATTAATTTATATCTATAGTTATCCGGGGCTATATTCTTTTGGATCCATGTCACCTATTAGATCATGGATGCTCATGGGTCTGCAGCATTGTTTTCTTTGGTG
The DNA here is from genome assembly GCA_009720345.1 of Fragaria iinumae. Taxonomy (NCBI): domain Eukaryota; kingdom Viridiplantae; phylum Streptophyta; class Magnoliopsida; order Rosales; family Rosaceae; genus Fragaria; species Fragaria iinumae. The sequence continues at coordinate 12,216,357 of CM019117.1, read as the reverse complement.
CTGGTTCTTAGTTACGATTTTTGGTCCTGGGCAATGGTTTTGTTGGATGAGTACAAGCGAGCTCAACCGGTAGCAAATAAGGGACAGAGAAGTAGACAAGAAACGAGGTGGACTTTCCCTCCTAGAGGCAGGCTTAAACTCAACCTCGACGGAGCTTATAGAGAGGACGGATCTGGAAGAGCTGGTATGCTGGTGAGGGATGAGAATGGCATTGTTAAGGGAGCGTGGTCAATGCATTTGACCAATTTAAATTCTCCCCTACAGGCCGAGGCTATGGCATGCAGAGAAGGGTTGAAGAGAGCACTAGAACAAGGTTGGCTCGACATTGATGTTGAGAGTGATTGTGAAGTTCTGGTGGCGGCTCTGAATGGTGAGAATGGTGACTGCTTGGAGGTCAGTCAGATTATTGAATATTGTCGTGACTATTTGATTTTATTAAACAATAGTGTGGTCTGACATATCTATCGCGAAGCAAATAATAGTGCTGATAGGTTAGCCCATTTTGCTAGTTATAATAATGTAGTAGAGCTAAATGTTGATTCAGTTCCTATTTTCTTACAAGATCTCCTTTGTGAGGATTCATGTAATGCTTCTAGTGCACTTCGAGGTAAAGGTATTACGTCCTCCTCGGTGGTACACAATTTTATTAACATTAATAATGGACGTGGGGGCTGGGTTCTAAACCTTTTTATCAAAAAAAAATAATATATATATATATATATATATAGGGTCCTTCCACTAAGGGATCCCTTATTTTGTTTTATATGAGGGATGAGGGATGAGGGATTACACAAACTTTTCGATTATATTTTTGAATCTTCACCGTTCAATTTGTTGGTCCTTATATATAGATCAATTCTGCAAATTTTCAACCAATTTGGTGATCGTTAAGGTGTCGAACAAGATTAAATCAATGAACGAACCAAATCTGCCAAACATGAACCGTTCATGCTTATAATTATAAATCGTAGTTTTGAATGCCTTAACGATTACCAAAATTTCTGAAAATTTACAGAAGTGATCTACTCATATAGAACTACATATTGAACGGTGGAGATGTGATTTTGTGATCGAAAAGTTGGTGTAATCCCCCATCTCTCGTATATGTCAAAATAAGGGATCCCTTAGTGGAAGGGTCTTCTATATATATATATATATATATATATATATATATAATTAATGCATACAAGCTATAAGCTATAACTATGTGTGGAATTTTATTTTAAATGGTGGTTACCTTCAATTTTTAGTAACATTTTTCATAGCATATGTATGGAAATTATGTTAATCATACGTAAGGATGCAAAGTTGAGTGACTGCGGCAGCTCCCACTAGGCATAAGCTAGTTCCGCCACCAGTTTTTTCCTTTATAGTTTCATATGTAGCTAGAACATCATTCTTTTTGTAAAAACAAAATCCAAATCCTTTAAATTAACATGAATTCGAAGTTTGATAAGGAAATAAAATTTACAATTTGCAATGTGCTCTGTTAGTGAAAGAAGACAGATTGACTCAAACTTACGGCTGTGGTGCTGCCACGTCATAATGTGAACCTGAAGAACTTTCGTTGTTTGTAGGGCAGAAACCCCAAATTATACGTCAGAGGCTCAGAGCCTCCTTACAGGGTTCAGTCTTTTCTGGTCGAACTCCCAAGTCAAGACTCAACAGATTGATCCAACAGGGTTGGCGCGCAAAGTGATTATCCAGAGTTCCTGCTTGGATCAGTGATTATCCAGGGTTTCTTTCTCGTGAATTTATTGTACTTTGAGTTTCTCTAGCTACTGGGAATTCCTATACCCCTTGTTCTCTGCTGATTCCCATGGCTGTCAATTCCATCTGCAACTGAAAACAAAGGAGATAGACTTGTACCAGTACACTGTGATTATTCGCAGAAATCGAAGACCCTTCGGTTCTCTTCCCTCAAGTCCTGAAGTCCTGAACACGCACAAACCAAAGCAAGACTCGTTATTGTTTGGTTAAGTTTCAATCTCGTAGCGTTAATCTGTTAATGTACCAAACATGAATAGACGATTTAGCTTGGTTTGTTTCTATTTTACAATCCTAAATATATTTTGGATCTATGTTTTCACCGTTCTTCACAGTACTGCTTGTAACAAACGGTTTAAAGTCGTAAAATTCAACGTTAATTCGACGTTTAAGTACTTGTAATTGATCGATGAGATCTTGCTAAAAATCTACTTGGATTTGCATGCAGCTTTTATAAACAGCGGGATGATAAGTGATAACTGTCCAACAACTCTCATCACATCAGTAGAATTTTTGGACTTATTGATTTCTGTACAATCGTGTATAATAATAAAAAGAGAGACAAGAAGAGAGCCCTAGCTGATATCTTAGATCTTCAATTATCCAAAGCTAACTCTATATTTATATAACATCTCGCATATATATGAAGTTATGAACATATGACAAACATATGCTATTGTCTTTTTTCGATGAAAACAGACATCTGCTGTTGTTTGGTCTCAACTCTCTACATTAACTCTAGTTATTGTTGATGCAAAACAAGTTGAATATTCACTATTCGACTATACTGCAGCACCTGACATTAATTTTGATCGAGAATTCAACTTATATTTATTTTTCATCTTTTTTTGTCTCTTTGAGATATGTTAGGATCAGAGACCTAACGAGAGAGAAAGGAGAGAAGGGAGGAAGAGAATTGGGGAAGAAGAAAACTAAATTGCATTCATAATCGATAATCTCGAGTGAAGGACAAACCCTACACATATATGCAGCCTTATCCTGACTAACACGTGCCACACATGTAGCCACTTAGGTTTAAAACAACTAATTATGCTTAATTAACATAACAGACAATTAGAACTAATCAGCTCGTGCTATGCACATGAGCCCTCAGCTTTCCTAAGTCAAACAGGAAAGTCCAAGTCAGCTCATTTCATAACAAGATAGTGCTCGTAATTATCTATATGCAAAATAATGCTATACTTGCTTCTCCTTAGCAATAGTGTTGTTTTAGCATCACTTATAGAGAATCTTATTATACATTGATAACAATCTCGATCAAATCAGGGATTCTCAATTTCGGAAGATGTGCCAAGGTGCACATAAGAGATTAAGAAGAAGCTGAAAGAGGGGGCCTCGTACTTTTGGAACTTGGATGATCCGATTAGCTTTCGGAAAGCAAAAAACTAGAGAAGGATTAAAGGAGAAAAGTAATGAAAAGAACTAGTCGGGTTTGGCAATTGGCACCGTAGACACCTTTTTTGACAGTCAAAACGATTGAGACACTTCACTGGGCACACAACAATGGCTGAGCAAATTAATTCCAGGTCTAAAGAGTTCTCCCTACACATCTAGCATTTTGGTTGCTATATACTTATGTTGCTCATTTCAACAAACTGTGTAACTAGCTAAGTCAATTTATTGAAGCTGTGCTCTGTGTGTGACATGGATAGTGTAGAGACCCATATTTTGGGGGAAAAGGACTAGACGTAGTTCACGAAATTTTTAAGATTCTATTGAATTGATGGGTTGTTTGGTGTAGTTGTACATTTAACTAGGGCACTATAACAAATTAACAAAAATGTCGGTAAAAGATCCAGAAGGTGCTATGAGGAAACATGAGCTCCTTCGGAAAGAATTTATAATTGAGAGGAGGTTTTTATGCAGGAGCGAAAGAACGGGAATGAAATGGCTTACCGTCATTCGTCAGTTTGATTGATGAAACTTGAACGTCTTCAACTAATGGGGATCAATCTCCTGCACAGGTCTGTAGCAATAGAACAACACACCACACCAGAAATTAAAGGATTAAACACCTTAATTGCTGCCAAAGTTGCACTTTTTATTCTCTATATCAAAGATAACGCCAAGAGGCTAACAACTGTTAGTTTAAATAAGAGAAGAATTCTGCTAGAAAGGAAATTAATGAAAACATAAGATATCCAAAGATACTACACTATCTAGGAAATCTGTCATGAATCTAAATAATAAAAGCTAAGATTACTCTCTAACATAGTCTTTAAGATACGTTGGGCTGTGAGTCTTCCTCTTTGGCCTGCCAATTATAGATGCCCCTGCATCAGACTCCTGGGGTTGAAAATGACTCGAGTTTGAATTAGCTACTGCATTCTCCCCATGGTAAACTTGCAAATCAGCCACATTGAACGATGGTGAGACCCCAATATCTCCAGGGAGGTCTAGCACATAAGCATTCTTACCAGCTCTCTTCAACACCTTGTAAGGGCCTCCACCTCGATCATGTAATTTTCCATACTTCCCACGAGGAAACCTTTCCTACTCAGATGAACCCAAACTAAGTCTCCCACCTGGAACTCGACATCTCGCCGATGCTTGTCAGCAGCTTCTTTATACTTCATATTGTTTTCTGCTAGTAGCTTACGTACCTTCTCATGTGTCCTCTGAATAAATTCAACCATGTCTTGTGCATCCCCACAAAAACGATCAATAATTGGTAAAGGAACCAAGCCCAAAGGACTGCTGGGGTTTTGACCATATACTGCCTCAAATGGACTCATGCCAATACTTCGGTGCTGGGAGCTATTATATGCAAATTCAGTTTGTGGTAATGACTCACTCCAGCTTGACTTCTTACCTCCTACCAAGGATCTCAATAAATTTCCCAACGTCCTGTTCACCACCTCTGTTTGCCCGTCAGTTTGCGGGTGATGAGTGGTACTAAACTGAAGTTTTGTATCCAACTTCCGCCATAAAGTACGCCATAAGTGCCTAACAAACTTAGTATCCCTGTATGAAGTAATGGTGTTAGGAATACCATGCAACTTCACAATCTCTCGAAAATAAATGCGAGCAATATGGCTAGCATCCATGGTCTTCTTGCAAGGCACAAAATGTGCCACTTTTCGAGAAACGATCCACCACTAGCAAAATCGAATCATATCCTTGTTGTGTTCTTGGTAAGCCCAGAATGAAATCCATACTAACATCGACCCATGGAGCTTGAGGTTCAGGCAAAGGTGTGTAAAGTCCTGTGTTTTGGCTACGACTTTTAGCTAAGTGGCATACTCTACAACGCTGCACATACTTCGACACCTCTTTTGACAACTTCGGCCAATAGAAATTTTCACTTACCAAGGCTAGTGTTTTGTCGCGTCCAAAATGGCCTCCTAACCCACCACCATGTTGTTCTTCAATGATCAAGAGCCGCAGAGAGCAGTTAGGAATGCAAAGTTTGTTTCCCTTGAACATATATCCATCCTTGATATGAAAATCACGTGTAGGATTTGATGCCATACAATCTACCCATATACTCCCAAAATCAGAATCGTCCTTGTATAGCTCCTTTAATTGCTCAAATCCAACTACTTGAGCTCCCATGATAGATAACAAGGCCTCCTTACGACTCAAAGCATCTACTACCTTATTTTGAACTCCAGATTTATGTCTAATTACAAAATCATACACCTGGAGCTCTTCTACCCATTGTGCATGCCTTCGGTTTAGCTTATGTTGGCCGTTGATAAACTTCAATGCCTCATGGTCAGAGTAAAGAACAAACTCTTTATAAATTAAGTATTGCCGCCATTGTCGAAGAGCTTGCATAATAGTATAGAATTCAATATCATAAGTGGAGTACCTTTGCCTTGTCTCGTTGAGTTTCTCGCTGAAGAATGCTACAGGCTTCCCTTCTTAGCTTAAAACTGCTCCCACTCCAATCTTTGATGCATCACAATCAACCTCAAAAACTTTCTGGAAATCTGGTAATACCAAGACAGGTGCTTCAGTGATGGCATGTTTTATAGCTTGAAAGCTCTTCTCAGCTGCCTCAGTCCATCTAAACGTGTTGCTATTCAAACAATCAGTCATAGGTGCCACAATGGAACTAAAGTTTCTAATGAATCTGCGATAAAATGAAGCTAGTCCGTGAAAGCTACGAACATCATGTATGGACTGTGGTGTAGGCCATTCTAGAAATGCTTCAACCTTTTTGGTGTCTACCTCAGCAGAAATAACATAGCCCAGAAATATTAAACTCTCAGTAAGGAACTCACATTTCTTCAAGTTGGCATAAAGCTTTTGCTCCCTGAGCACTTCAAAAACCTTCTTCAAATGGTCAATATGTTGAGTTGCATCCGGGCTATAAACAAGAATATCGTCAAAATACACCACAACAAACTTCCCAATGTATGGACGAAATACCTGGTTCATCAAGCGCATAAACGTGCTCGGGGCATTTGTCAAACCGAACGGCATAACCAACCATTCAAATAAGCCATCATGAGTTTTGAATGCCGTTTTCCATTCATCACCAGGTCACATTCTTATTTGATGATAACCACTCCTCAAGTCAATTTTTGAAAATATCTTTGCCCCTGATAAATGATCTAGCATGTCGTCCAGGCGAGGAATGGGAAATATGTACTTCACTGTAATTTTATTGATGGCTCTGCTATCAACACACACACGCCACGTCCCATGTTATTTTGGTGAAAGCAATGTCGGAACTGCACACAGGCTCATACTCTCACGAATTACCCCTTTTTGTAGCAATTCTGTCACCTGTCTGTTGAGCTCCTCATATTCCTATGGACTCATTCGATAGTGAGGCCTATTGGGTAGGCTAGAACCTGGGACAAGGTCTATATGGTGTTGAATATCTCTCATTGGAGGTAAACTTGCAGGCAACTCATTCGGAATGACATCATCAAATTCCTGTAGAATGAGAATTAACTCTGGAGGAATATTGTAATTATCCGGATATGTGTCTTTCACCATGAGCAGATACAACTCTCCACCACTTTCTTCTGATTCTCCAAGGAATTTGTTCATAGATAGGAAGCTACCAGTCTCCTTTTTGCTTGATTTAGGGTTATTCTCAGGTCTAGATAACCCCAAGATTACTTTCACATCATCCTTGACAAAGCTGTAAGTATTTTTATATCCATCATGCACTGCTCTTCTATCAAATTGCCAAGGACGCCCCAATAATAAGTGACATGCATCCATTGGAACCACATTGCACCATTGTGCATCTTGGTACTTGCTGCACAGGTCTGTAGCAATAGAACAACACACCACACCAGAAATTAAAGGATTAAACACCTTAACTGCTGTCAAAGCTGCACTTTTTATTCTCTATATCAAAGATAACGCCAAGAGGCTAACAACTGCTAGTTTAAATAAGAGAAGAATCCTACTAGAAAGGAAATTAATGAAAACATAAGATATCCAAAGATACTACACTATCTAGGAAATCTGTCATGAATCTAAACAATAAAAGCTAAGATTACTCTCTAACATAGTCTTTGAGATACGTTGGGCTATGAGTCTTTCTCTTTGGCCTGCCAATTATAGATGCCCCTGCATCATCAACGACCATATTGAAATTTTTTATTCGATTAAATGTGTCGATATTGTATGAGGAATACTAAAAAAAGTAAATGGTACATGGATGTTAGATTTCATTATGAAATTTTGCACGTTGTAGGCACTTGCGGAACTTCATGAAGGTCAGAGGTGGCTATGGCTCTTACAAGATTTTGAAAATCATGATGTGTGCATAGGTAATTGGCTATGAGTTTAATGACTTTGAGAAAAAATCCATGTATTGACCCCCTCAAACATTGTTTTGTAGTTCTACCATTGGTTGTAGGGATACTTAGTAAACGAGGATCCAGATTCTCTACTCATATAACAATCCCTTATATTACCTCATCAAATCATCAGAGTCACCCAATCTTAATGTACACAACACAAATTTCTCTTACATGTTTGTGGCAATAAAATATTAGATGGTCAGGGTTTCAAATGCAAGATTTCATAAGGCCATATGAGGTAAGTTTTTATGAGGAGAGGATTCCAGTCCAAGTAATGGGGCCCGAAGCTGACCGGTAACCACTTTCATTTTTGTTTGTTTTCTCTTCATATGCGTTTTTTTTCTTTTTTTTTTTTTGAAACAGACTAGTACGCAAGTCTTGACCATTAATGAAACTGTAGAATACAAGGGGGGACACGGAACCTTAACCCCAACTTACAATAAGCATATAAAGAACATCTCGAGATAATAACGAGACTCTCCACCAAGAGAATGTATTCTAACAAGCATCAAATAGCGAAGAGTGTGTTTTGAGCTACTCTATTCGCTTTACAATTGTGGTGACACATCAAAAAGATTTTGCTCACGCGGAGCCATAATTTTCTAAAACTATCAGCTTATTTCCCAATATGCTGCCACTAGTAAAACCAACCGGTAGCATTTAGACTCACCCTGCCACTGAGAGGTTGTGACAATTTGACGAGGCAAGGAACTCGCCGCCTACCCAAAGCAACTAAGGCACACAAGGTGTGCAAATCGGGACATAGCCCACATTCCCCTACCATACTATAGTAGAGATTTATTTTTGACGCAAAGCCACAACTAATTAAAGTAATAAAACAGCATAAACAAAAAATTATATAACTAAAAAGAAGCAAATCAGCCCAACCAAATAGGCCCAACAGCCTGACACAAGCCCAAGAGCCCACCAACCACATGTTGTCGCGCACATGAACCCCCCACCGCCGTTGCCGGAATTGCATCATAGCCACCGCCGGGTCTCTTCGCATCAAGAATCCATAAACACCCTCTGACTCCGCCGACCATATCGCTCTGGATTCCAATTTTATAGAGAGACCAGATCTAGAAAACATGCGATCACCCCGAGCTTCATCAGATCCCCACAACCCCAAAGCAGGGGAAGTTGCAACCAGATCCGGCCTTTCTTACCCGAGATCGTCCTCCCCAAACACCTAAAGGCCTCCACTGTACCTTCCATGCTTGCCACCGTCGTCTATGCCCAGATAGGAGCCATACCGATCTTGTGAACGGCCCTTGCGGTTCAGCCCTCGTACGCAAGCCCCAACACTACTTCCTCTCACCGGTGGGAATACAGAACTTTGTCGCCCGTCCCAAGGACGCGCCGCCGGACGGAGCATTTGTAACGAAGGTATTTACCCTAGGGTTGCTGCTCCATCTTATATGTACGACATGTAAGTACACTGAGCAATCCTAGTCATTTACAACCATTCATATGTAGGGACCATCATATATATGTATTATGTTCTTCATGACAACAATATCTTAAAGTACGGGATCGGTTCTAGATTGCATGGGTGTTTTAGACTGTGGCTACAAGAGCACAAAAGTTTGAGATTGGTTCTATACCCTTCTAGGCTTCGAGCATTTTAGACATCTTCTCTGCGTGTGTCAGTTGACCTTTTTCTACTACATCGTGTAGCTCTCTTTATTTTTCAAGAAGAAAGAAGGAATCGCATTAACACAATTTAGAAAATCACAAATTGCCTACTGTTGTTGATTGTACCCATGGAGTAGAGAGGTAAATCTAATCCATCCGTATGTTTTTTCTTTGGCACAAAGAAGCCCTACGTACGTATGTTGTATTAATATCATGTAGTGTAGCAAAATAATGTACTCGTCTACTCGATAATGACTCCAAACTATCGAATCATGAAGATGCTTCATATACAACACAATGCAAGTGTCACTTTCTGATGCTCATCATCGCTAGCTTCATCTCAATGCTGTTTTTAATGTTACGGGGTCTATTACATGAGAGCGGCTTCCTAAATATCCCAATTTCGAACCAGAAGCTGGTAGCATGACCCTAACAACTTACCACTATTTATATGACTGGTCCAAGTTTTGTGTGCTTGATTTTTACTTCAAACCGATATGATAAAAGTCTACAACATGTGTTTGGTGTGAATAACTCTAACAACTTGCTTCATTTGCATGAGTTTTGTATATATCATAAACTTTCATCAATGATTCTAGCTAGCATATAGACGACTTACCAATTTCGATCATAAATAAATTATGATTATGCAATTAAAAAAGAAAGCGGAAGCGAATACATAAACCATGAACAACAAGCATAGATGAGCATCAAGATGAAGAGCCGAAGCTCAACTTCATATGCCTGTCCATTTTAAGAGATGTAAGTGAACTTAGTAAATATGCCTAATGGATATTAGGAATTTATCATTTGATAAACAAATTATAATTTTTGTTTAGTCTCAACTATTAGTTGGTCCATGATCTAATGGTCTGGAACCAGAGTATAATCGGAACTATAATTTGAGTAGCCACAGATCCGTCCTCTTTTCTTAATATTAAGACAAAAAAGTTTGGGGTCTTCGCCGACCAATTAGGCCTATAGAAAGATCGTATTGACCTTCACTATTTCATGGGCTTTTTCTGTGCAAGCCCGTGTAGAATGTGAGGAAGATCCAATTTTGGAGAACCTGAGCTACAACTTTGAGTCATGACTTTTGAACTAAAAGAACAAGTAGTCTTTTTTTTTTTTATAAATGGACGTTAGCCATGAATATATTGATATCTGAAAGTCGGAATTATAACATGAACATGAAACACCCTTACGAACACCGTTAGAAATTGAATCATGCAAAACTACCTAAGAGCTACCCTAGATAATTTTTATGTTGCAACCCATAAGCTTGGTCGACTCTAAGTAAAGAAACCGAAGTAACCAGAGAACAAAACAAGAACAGAAACAAACTAAAAAGTCCTAGAAAAACCTCATTTATTCGAAGAACTAACTAACTTAAACCGGAGTTAGGCATAACGATCTACATCAGGGAGGAGATCCCCGACGAGCTCAGCAGCCCAATTTGCATCATTGGTCCGAAACCCAAAAGTAAACTAGGCACAGTCAAGGCCCAATTCACCTGATCCCAACGCATAAACCCTAGCTTCAAAACTCGGCCGCCGGTGAACCACATCGGAACAGATATCCGGTTTACCTCTGCCTCATACCTGGTGCCGGTGTTATCCGTGGCACCATCGCAATCGGCCAAGCAGCCTTGTCGAAACCCTTTCGCCGCCAAGCCTTGGTCGCTACCCAGATGCGGATCCCAAGCCAATGGGTCGCTGCCAGACATACCAGCACCAGTAGCAACACCCTCCTGAATCAGATATGAACTCCTCAACACAGAGAGGACGAGGTTGTGTACGTGATCCGAAGACGACGCCGGAGACGACATGGTTAGCCCACCCAGAGATAGAGCAACGCAGACCAATAAAGGGAGGCCGAAGACCCCCAAAACCAGAAGAAGCCCGAGCGCATCGCCATGACTATCATTCTCTGAAGAATCCGAGGAGGAGAATGAGGCTCGAGCCTGGGAACGGTCAACTCTGCCGCCGCTAAGGAACCTTAGGAGAGAACCCGCAGAGAGAGAGAGCATATTTTTTATGGTAAGAACCAAGTAGTCTTGTATTGCAACAAACGAAGCAAAACTCAGAAATTGAAATAATTAATTCCTTTTCATATTATTCCATATAAGTTCATATGTTCTAGAAAAGTACTTTTGCGCCTCAAGAATCAAGAACAAGGCAAACATAATATTCTTCAAATGGTGTAACACAAAATAGGAACTGATTTAGTCGACAGTATTATTTCATCATGTCTTGTTAAAACTTGAAAGTCACAACTAGAGTGTCGACCATCAGAACAACTTTCCGGTTACACTGTCATTATTATCAGATTTTGAAAGAGAGACTAACAAACCAGATTCAATCTTCAAGGACTTAAACTTTCCATCCTTGACCACCACTCGATCTCAGACTTTTTGCCCAATCAAACTTCTTTGTGTTTGTACCCACTTTCGTAACTGGATTCATAGTTCCTGATGATCTAGAACTAGGCCGAGGAGGAAGACCCTTTTCCCTTTCAGATAGTGCTGGCTTTTTGGTCTCTTTTATTTCAATCTTGGTTCCTCCTTCCATTTGTATGTTTATATTCACCTCACAAAATGCTAATTTGCTTGCACTTCTCTCCTTTTGGTGCTGATAAAGCCTGTGCAATCTCAGAGCAAGGTGGCGTAACCCATCTTTGATTTCTTCCTCCAAGTCTTTTTCTACTTCCATCTCAAGCTCATTGCGAATCTTCAGCTCTTCTTCAGAAACAATGGTCCCGGAAAATCTTTGGTTTCTGCCTTGTAATCCCTTAAGACGATCATGATCATGTAAACTGACCTGTATCATAATACAACAGTTATAATCGATCAGTACATGAAATGACATAATTAAGGTTTAGACTAATGTACGTTTGTTTTTATGTAGCAATTTATGCTTATATCCAAAACGTATTATATCGCATTAGCCACAAGGGAATTCGCCTTAAATTCTAAAAACGACGTCGTTTTGGATATAAGCTTAAACTGAAAAGTAATAATGAACTAGTTAATTCTTTATGTGTCACCAGCCAAGTTTCGCTGGCCTCATCCGACTCCAAGATTGAAAGATCTGCAAAACCCACAAAGGATCATCAAAGATTGATGAGAATAAACGTACAACAAAAGCAAAGAATTTGATCTTCAACTAAACAGAATCAAAACCTAGTATATCTATACCTTTATTGTTGCATATTCCTTGCTGGTCCATGATCTTCTACTTTTTGCTATCACTCACATTTCTACTTTGTGCTTCAAATCCACCATTTAAATCGTAGCACATCGATTAGGACTGATGTGAATGTGAACTTGGAAACTTGGAAAAGACATTATAGTTGGCATGAAGACGACATAAGCTGGTTTGCTTTAGTGAGCAAATGGCCGTTAGGGATGTTATTTTGGTTGGCTTATTCAAATTTAGGCGCCAAATGTCTCAGCTCCAAACTACAGATTAATACAAAGTGATATATATGTTTTCAAGAATAGAAGTGCTTTACGTGGAAGGAAGGAATGGAAAGGGTTGGGTTGGCCTTGAAGCATAATCAATATGCACACATATATTGGGGATGATGGGCCTATGGAGAGTTACCCTTCCCTTGGGCTAATGTTGAACCTGTGCTTACAGAACTTCATTGGGAGAAAATATAAGTGCTGGGTTTAGTTTCACAAGAGTGGCTTGTTTATGTGATTAAATGTTGTATTGATTTGATTAATTAATCAATGCGTGCTTCTTCTTCTTGTGTTCATATCATCTGAGGGCTTTTGAACATGGGGAAAGTTGCGGTTTACGCCCTACACTACGTACTGCAGCTCCTCTGCCAAAAATGAGATCTGTTTCCAGAGTTTCTCCTGGTTACAGGAGAGCTCAAAGAATTTACATTTGGTCTCATTATAATTCATATTCTTCATTAGAACAACCAATGTAAGGAATTTGAGTTTATACTCAAATCATACTCAAAATTAGTGGCACAAGATAAACTTAAAAGTTAATCTCTTTCCTTCAATCTCATAAGTCATAAGCATTGGGTGGTCTGTGGTTTACCTGAGACCAAAAGATATTAATGGTTTGACGAATCACTATCTTTTATATGGACAAACAAGCTAGCGCTTGTATTGTGGTGTCATCTGTATGTGGAGCAAAAGTTTTAAACCCAAAGAACAAATTTGTATAGCCGATTGCAGATCGAGCATGTCGCAGCAGCAGTATACTGTAGTTTTAATCTATTTATCATCTTAGAGATGGATGTCTTGTTGGCCGTTAATGATCTGCAACACGAGGAATCTAACTAGCTAGTTCATTTTGAAGGTGCTTAATTTGATTGAAGATCGAGGGGAGACCAATGTTCCACCTCTTCCCTTCAGTAATCTATACCCTATATATTGTCCTAGAAAATGTAATCAGCCAGCTAGCACAGATATCAGCTAGGTAAACAATTTCTCAACTAACCTAATTTTTCAATTCAGCCTAATTTTTTTTTTTGGCAAACAAAAAATTTTATTAAATAAAAAAAGATGGTACCTAAGGGGAAACATGAAACCAAAACCCCTTAGAAACAAACAAAAGAACAAAAGGCAACCAAAACATAAAAACAATCAGAGCGGATTGCATCATAGATCAAGACGCACCACGGGCGTCCGATTACGGGCAGGGTAAGGGCTCATGAATCTTTTTTGGTCTTCACTTTTTTCTTTTGAGACTTTGGTAGAGATTTGAGAAGATTTTCATCCTCTAGAGTTGCTTCACCCTCTTCATACCAAGAACTCAAAGGACATGTCATCTCATTTTGGGCATACGTACGAAGACCAAGGGGTTCTTCATTTTCCAAATCACCCCAACAAAACTTAGTTTGATGATTAGATTCCACAAAATCAGAATCTTCATTATTCGCTTCAGCCATAACGTTATTGTGTTTTCTAAGTTCAGCATCATTCGAAACCAAAATTGCATTAGAATCGTCTCATTTGTCTCCAGAGGAGTCTGCAAAAATCTTCTCTATATGATCCTCTTCTCGCTCAGCTGAAAGGACTTGAAAAGAGTTACACAAAGAAACTGTTGGGATATGTTGTTGCCCGACCTCTAGAGCACTACGTGCATTAGGTGTTACAAGAACACTCGTAGAAAATGGGCTCTGCGAACATTCAATATGATTGTCCACAAGGTGCTCCTCACAAATGACATCAGAAGCCTGTCCTAAAGTAGTTGGAACATGAATAGGAGAATTCAGCCTAATTTAGTCATGCATGAACATGTGTTCTTTAGATAATCATTAAGATCGATCATCCGATTTGATGACCATATATATGTTTTTCGAATTGGATCGTAGCAAACTAGCAACCCACCCCGATCCTCAAGTTTTATAGACAGACTTGTGTTGGTCTGCTACTGCAAAAACCCTAGCAGAAAGAAGAACACACGGCTAGGGTTGTGGCTTCTTGTACCGAGAGATTTCTTCTTTTCCATGTTTTGCAAGACAGGTTACATATATAACTAACTAGCTCATACTAGTGTACGTGGAATGGAAGTGAAGAAAATGCTATAGCTAGGGCTCCTCCTACGTATGTATCTTCTTCTTCTTCGATAGGCTGTTCCTCTCCATGGCTTCTTCACTACAGCTTTATATATATTGAGGGACTGATGGTTGTCCTCCAACTCTGGCATCCGGCTGGAAATTCATGACGTGCAATGTTTGGAGTCGCCGGTCTCCGGCCTGCACAAACAAAAGAAAAGAAAGGGCAGTAGTGATCGATCGACTCCTTTAACACAATTAAGCGAATGAAGCGATCGTAGAAGTAACCTCCTCGATCAGTAATTTTGGTGTATGTTAATTAAAAATCTAGGGGAACATGAAAATATTGAAATTATTACCAGTTTTTGTTGTTTAGTTTGAAACTTGCCCTTTGCTATGTAATAGGACCATTTATTTTACGAGCAGATTCCTGAGGAGACTGATGACTTTTCTTTTCCATGGTTCATAACCTCATGTTTAAGTCCTTGAGCCACTTGACTTGTTGAGTTGTTGTCCCTGGTCCGTTACTCATCACTCTACCACTAATTCGTAACGGGTGACCGGAGCACCTTCCTAACCTTAACCATATTCTACTAACAGCCAACTCTAACCCTTGTACTAGTTTCATATATTTCCAAAGTGGTTTCAAAAGGGCTACGTACGTACATGAAGCGATGATTTTCTATTAGAATTACGTAACTTAGTCTAGTGATAAAAATGTGATGGGACTTGAGCATTTTTGAGTTATTCTAATGAAAATGAGACAATAATGAAATCATGAAATCGCCTACGTACGGATAAAGAATTAAATAAGTGAAATGATCATGAAAGTTGTGCTTTACCGACTGTTGAAGATCATCTGGATCCATATGATAGTTGAGGTTTACCAAATATTTCTTTAAAAGAGTTTCAAGCAGTACTGGTGACTTTGCATTTTTGCACTTTAGTTTGAATGAAAATCATCCTTAAATAATTTGCTTTTATGCATGTTTACGGTTCATAACATATAAATCTAAAGGCATTAATTATAATCCTTGCAATTTTAGATTCTAGCAATAATTTTCACGTACATTGCAAACTTTCTTTGATCACTGGCATGTGTTTCTTCATTGTTGAAAGGGAAAACACACAGTTGAACGGGACCATTATTCCATACGACAATCTAGCTAGCAGCACAAGACGACACCTTATAATCATTCAGCTGAGAAACACACGTTGATCACAATTTATGCATCCTCTTCCATATCTATCACGACAGAACATATCGGGTCACAACTTTTACATAATAGATTTTGTTTCTCCAATTTTCTGTCCTCGCGATTTTCTTTTAAGGATCTGGCTCCTTTAAAGTGGGAGGAGTTTAACTTGATGAAGGAAATACTCTTTTTGTGATTATTGAAATTTTGAAATCATTAATGAATCTCTTAAGGTCTCTCTCTCTCTCTCTCTCTCTCAGTTATATCTAAAATTTTTGTATAAACCAAACTCCTTTTCTTTTGCTTAAGTATTAATAGAAGTTAATTTCCAACAGTGTATATAGAAGAAAAGATTCTATAACAAAAGAAAAGGTCTATTTTCAAGCACCTACTCTGCACTACTGAAATGGAAAGATCATAGAGAGATATGACTAGTGCTGATAATAGCCTTGACAAACCATGTTACTCGTGATAAATGATGGGCTCCTCTTCCATCGTCTAATGATCGAGAGAAAGAGAAAGATCTAGCTTCTGGTAAAACCACATGCTTTTCTGAAAAAATCTCGATCACGTTTATCACAATATATATCAGAAAACATGTAAGTCTGCCTAAACAAGAGAAAGCTGTATCCCACTGAATCACAAAACTGCAAGCACAGGCCAGGACGTACACTATAGTCGATCAGCTTTGCTTATAGATCTGCCATCAATTAATTTCCCTAAACATGGTTGTTGCACGTCTGACTCATCTCGATATATAGGTAATTTCAATTTAATTAGTTAATGTTTAACAAACCTAAATAATATTGTGGAGCAAGAATTTTAACCCAAAGAATTAAACACCTACCTTTAGTTTCCAGCCGGTCACACTCAACCTTGCATTCTTATGTAAATATCATTTGGCCTTGTGCTTGATCAACTAGATTTAGTCGCTGTTCAAACAAGAGTATACGTATACTCTAGTTTGAACAGCGACTAAATCTAGTTGATCAAGCACAAGGCCAAATGATATTTACATAAGACCGCAGGGTTGAGTGTGAGAAAGTTAGCTCCATCGAGGATTGGCAGAATAATGAAGAGCACCAACTGAGTTTCCCCTCAATTTATAGAGAAGCTAGCCATGTGGATGTAGTACATGCTTAATTTGCTATCTCTGAAGTACAAATGTACTACTCCATCATTTGAAGTTTAATTTGAACAACTAATTTGCCTTCAAATAGAAAAATGTCCTTATACATGTGTGTTTATAAATAAATACGTACGTGAAGACATTCTTCTTCAATCTAATCTTAATTTGGGACGTGTCCGAAAATTTGAACATTTTATTTTGAAGATGTGCCTTATAGATCATCTGATGTTCAATGCGTGCCTATACCTAGTTTAATTTTAATTTGGATGGTGTTATTCACACACCCTAACCCATAATTTATTTTTTAATTACAATATTTCAATCTTATTTACAAGCTATCATTTTTGTTTTTGCTACTCTAATTATAAACCTAGCCCATATGGTAGAGTTTTTTTTCATAGATTTAAGTTGAGTAACCAATATAAGAAAAGTTACCGCGCGCGCCTCTCTGATCTTAAGCTAGTCGTCCTTAGATTGGCACATACATGAGCACGTACGCTATAATTAACATGAGGTCATTCATTCATTGATCGAGTACATCTTCTGGCTTTGTCAATAAATAAAAATAAGTTACTTGTCGATCGGGCCCCGTCTTCGTCGATGGATGGGAGGTTAATTGGACTGTTGGGTGTGGATGAATTATTTCAACACAAGTTTAAAGAGACTTCATATTTTTCATGTTCTGCAAGACTTGTTTGTGTCCTTCCATAAATAGCTCATAATCACAAGCTGAATCAACCATCAAAGACAGCATAGAAGTAAAGAAGAGGGAGTTGAGAGATGGAAGTGAAGAAAATGCTGGGGCTCCTCTTTGGGATCTTCTTCCTCGATGGGCTGTTCCTCCTCTCTGCAGCTTCTAACGTCCACCACTACAGTTTTATAGTAAGGATCGACTACGTATGGATCATGCATGAGTAATTTTCTTCATACCTTAAAGCTTACTGTTAAGATCATTGCAGCTGAAGGAGACGAACTTTACAAGACTATGTTTCGAAAAGCCGATGCTCACCGTAAATGAGCAGTTCCCAGGACCAACTATTCATGTTCGCAAAGGAGATACTGCTTTTGTTAATGTTCACAATGACGGCAAATATGGTGTCACCATTCACTGGTTCTCTCTCTCTCTCTCTCTCTCTCTCTCTCTCTCTCTCTCTCTCAAATAATATCGATCACTGTTCTCAGTTTTGATACTCTACTTCACTATGGTTGGACTAATGTAGCTAACTATTCTAGGCATGGAGTGAAGCAACCAAATAATCCATGGTCAGATGGTCCGGAAAACATCACTCAATGCCCGATTCAACCAGGGAAAAACTTCACTTATGAAGTCATTTTTTCAGATGAAGAAGGCACGCTATGGTGGCATGCGCATAGCGATTGGTCACGAGCCACAGTCCATGGCCACATCGTTATTTTGCCTGAAATAGGAAAGACATATCCATTTCCCGAGCCTTATGCAGAGCAAACACTTTTTCTTGGTACATACATACATATGTGATCTATAATTTTAACCTGTCCCGGTTTTATAGTTCAAATCTAGCTAGTTATGCTTACTCTGTCACATCTAGTATTCGGAATCCCTCTTATTGATACATATGGTATTGGCAGCATCTTGGTTCAATACTGATGTGAAGGAACTAATTGATGATGCCACACTTATTGGAGCTGACCCAGACCCGTCGGATGGATTCACCATCAACGGCTGGCCAGGAGCTTTGTACAATTGCTCTAATGGTATTTACATCTATAAGAAATAATGCCAATCGATCTGTGCAAAGACTTTTGTTCAAAAGTTTACTTTCTTCTGTTACATGTTGCAGAAACCATATCGACTTTTGATGTTGAATACGGCAAGACCTATCTTTTTCGTCTAGTGAGTGGTGTGATGAACGAAGAAATGTTCTTCGGAATCGCCGGACACAACTTCACCGTGGTAACTCAAGACGCAGCATACCTCAAGCCAATAGTGACAAGCTACATAATGATAGCTCCAGGCCAAACCATGGACATTCTACTCACAGCAGACCAGTCTCCAGGTTCCTACTACATTGCTGCTAGTCCCTTCTTTGATTCGGGAGCTCCATTCGACAATACCACCACCACAGCTATTCTCCGGTACACAAACGCAACTGCCCCGTCCTCCATTCCTTTTCCTTCACTTCCCTCAACGACCGACAAAGAATCTGTAGATAACTTCACAAGCAAGTTGAAGGCTTTGGCAAGCGAGGAACATCCCATTAGTGTGCCTCAAAATTTTACCAAAAGAATCATTATCACAGTTTCGGTGAATCAGCTACCCTGTGATCTTGTTAATGGCACTTGTGGGGGTCCTCAAGGTAAAAGACTGGCTGCTAGCTTGAACAATATCAGTTTCTCTACCCCAACTACAGATATACTGCAACAATACTACAGGTACAAGAAACTTGTATGCAATGCCTGCATTTTTTACAGTTTTACCTGAAGCACTGATACATATAAAATGATTAACTTATGGTAACTGCGCAGCATGTTGAATGATACAAGCTTTGACAGTGACTTTCCTAGTCAACCAGCTGTGTTATTCAACTTCACAGGAGATGATGCAGACAATTATTTACTGCCAGAAGTAGGGACGAAGGCGAAATTGATTGACTACGGGGCATCGGTTGAAATTGTGTACCAAGGGACTAATATTGGGAATGCAGAAAACCATCCGATGCATTTGCATGGTTATAGCTTCTATGTCGTCGGATCAGCTTATGGCAATTGGAACGAGACCACTTCTCCGGACACTTACAACTTGATCGACCCGCCGGAAGTGAACACCGTCGGAGTTCCTAAGAATGGATGGACTGCCATTCGATTCGTTGCTAACAATCCTGGTAAGTAGAACAACCTTTCTCCTTCTCATACATATTGGATTAATTGCTATGATCTAGAGTTAGGTTTTATGACTAGTATGTGTCTAATCTATAATGGGTAAGTAGTACTATTTGAACTACATATGTTTGCAATCATTTATACTGTCTGTGTGAAATGCAAACTGAAGAATTTCCATGTTTTAGGAGTGTGGTTTATGCATTGTCATTTGGAACGTCATGCTAGTTGGGGCATGAACACAGTACTTATAGTGAAGAATGGACCAACCAATGATACCAAGATCCGACCGCCTCCTCCGAACTTGCCAATCTGTGCTTAGTCTTGGCACCATATGGTCACGTTTAGTTTTATTTATGGGGAAGTGAATGCAACTTTTCTCTTGTTCTTTGCTTTGTATTATTTTGTGAAAGATGTTGGCCTCGTCCCTCTTTCTATGATGTAATATTTCTTTCCTCTTCAAAAAAATTCAAGTTTTTTTTTTTTTTTTTTTTTTTTTGAAACATGAACGTAAAACCTTTGATATTACAATGAAAAAATAACAGTTATAACATGACTTACCCGCAAGAGCAACGATAGAAAAAAAAAATCATGCTAGATAGGCCGAAAGCAACCTAACGAAACTACTATGGAGATAATATAATTCTAAGTTAGGAAGTAGATTTTCCTTACTGAAAGAAAAGAAAAAAATGTAACTTCATGAATTGCCTTTCGAAAATAATATATTGGATGGTGGAAGAAAACCTCCGGTGGATGGTGGAACACTTTTGTTATTTGGGTTCAGGATCTTAGAATGTCACTGTATTACTAGTAGAACTTAATCAGTAGCTATTATCATCAGACTTTGTGTGAACTGTGGAGTTCCATTTTTGTACATCAATATATGCTTTGTTTTTCCGATATGAGATTAGTATTCTAAAGGATTAATTATAAAACATCATCCAAACTATGATGTTATTTTCATTTTCATACCTAACTATCAAAAACTTACATTTTCATACCCGAAGTTTCATTCCGTTAACATTTTGATACCCTGACTATTAACACCGTTAAATTTTGAGGGCATTTTCGTCATTTCAATAAATATATCATTTTTTACATTTACGTTAACAAAATAATTTATTTTTTGAGGTAATCAAATACAAATAAAACAATTTACTTTAGTAAAAATATTATAAAAAAAACTCCAAAATTAAAAATTTATTTTTGCAACAATAGTGATAAAAGTTAGTAAAACTCTTGTATGTATATTAATTTTTGGAGTTACATGTTAAGCAAAACAAAATAAAATAAAGTAAAATATCTAATTAAAATAAATTATATCGAGAAAATATCGAATATCGATGAAAATTTTATCAAATTTTATATAAACATGTTTAATCTATTGTTGGTTAAATATTTATCATTGTTGCAAAAATAAATATTTAATTTTAAATTTTTTTTGGAATATTTTTGCTAAAGTAAATTGTTTTATTTATATTTAATAACCTCAAAAAATAAATTATTTTGTTAAAATAAATGTAAAAAATGATATATTTAATGGTAAAAAATGATATTATTTAATTGAAATGACGAAAATGCCCCCAAAATTTAACGGTGTTAGTGGTCAGTGGTCAGGATATCAAAATGCTAACGAAATGAAACTTCGGCTATAAAAATGTAAGTTTTTGATAGTTAATTATGAAAATAAAAATACATCATAGTTCGGGTGATGTTTTGTAATTAATCATATTCTAAACACTTTTTCAAAAATTTGTGTCTCCATGAGTACCAGGAGAAACAAAGGAAGCCCATCAATGCTAACATCATAACCTTAAGGAAGCATCGATCAACATCATATATCAAATTTTCTATCAGGCAATATCTAAAGTAGAATTCAGATCTCGAGCTCTGTAAACTAATTAGCTAACCATAAGGAAAATAATGTTCTAATGTTCTGTTCACCCATGTCTCTTCCCTTGCTCATTGAGAAGAATCATTCTAATGATTCTATTATAGGAGCTAAAATCGTCTCGCTAAGACTGGAGTGAACTTGGGCCTGCTTGAAGAAACAGAATTCTGCGACCATGATGAAGGCTTAAATCTCCCGGAAAGTATATGCAGCAGCAGCACTTATTTTCCTTCTCTTAGTTTCCAGTCCCGTAATTTTCTTATTGGCCACGGGAAACCCAGATGACCCAGGAAAGATTGAAGAAGCATTAATCAAAGCTCGCTTATCCCTTCTAGTTTTGTCAAGCTTAGTAGAGAACTTCACCTGGGATGCAGCAGCAGCGTCCTCTTCTGCCGCTGGAAGCAGTCGTATATTGATGCCCATTCTCCTTGAAGCAGCCTCTTCTTCAGCGACTCTTTTCTTTTGAGATCTAAGTTTGGCCCTCAGGGACTTGTTAAGGGAATACTCGTCTGAATGCCTCTGGTGAGAAATTCTCTGTAAGCGGACTAGCATTGGCTCGGCTTCCTTCTTCTTTTGCAGATCCTTTTCTTGATGTTCAAGACGATAAAATGGATCTGCCAGCATACCTCTTTCATCATCTGTAGGAAGTGCAAGGGTTTCTGCATCCTCAATGTCAAAATCCTCAGTCTTTTGTTGAGCACCACTAACAATCACATACCGACAATTCTTCGGATCTGTCTGAATAACAATCTCCTCTTTGCAGCATGCAGCCTTCATGGTGAAGCTCCATATCTTTGTTGAATAGTAATTTCCTACATGCTTTTTTTCAGCGTTGAACCGAACACCCTTTGCGATCATAGAATTGCAACCACTACACCATATGTTATATGGCATCTCAAACCTTATAATCAGAATACCTTGGTCCACTTTTCGTGCTCTCTCCCTCAAAGCATGTTGGCCATGGAACTTGTTCAAAGAACCCTGATTTGGGCTCCATTCTGGGGGATAATAGAAGTTGTCAGCTCTAACAGCCGCAAGTGAAGACATTTTTTAATTCCTGAACTTATTATATCACTGTGAAGCAATTCCGATTAATCAGATCTGTCTGTTCAACTCAATCCTCCTATTGAACTTCTGCTTTCCGTTTTAGTGTTCTAATGGGACAACAAAGACAAGGCCGTTTCAGTTCCTATTTATAGCAGCACAGATCTATTCCTCGTCCAAGAAGAAAAAGGAAACCTGCCCTATTCAAAATTGTAAAAGGAAACATACAAGTACTTCTATCAAGAAAATGAAATTAGATTTTCACCGAAAGATTTTTAACCACTTCAGTATCTGTAGACCTCGTCCAACTCAATCCTCCTATAGACTTTGTTTTTGCTGCCAATGTATTACTATCAGTTGAAATTATAATACTCTTATCCTTCGTTTCTACAACCCCTTCTCTAATAGAAGTGAACCACTTAGACCACACTAGCCCCCAAAACCAAAGACAAAACATTGGGGCTTCTGCATTGTTACGCAGCCAGTATAGGAAGTATCGTAGCCATATGACATCAAAATGATAAACCAACAAGCAAACAAATTTGACAGCATTTTCTTCCCAAGTAAACTGCAATACCTTGAATACACCAGCTTTGGAGGACAAAATGTACTAACTTACAAAAATTGAACCTGTGGCATAGAAACATAGAGAAGCGGAACTGAAACTATGGTTCTGGAAATACGTTAATATCACTGAGTTCATGACCATTAAAGGTTACTGTAACAAAAACATTTTAGGATTATGAAAATACACAAGTAAAGCTGTTTGCAAGAGCTACATATGTAGGACCAAATTAGAATGAAAATCATAATGTGTATTCAGTTTTCATACCTTAAATCTTAAAGGTTTTACCAATAAAACAAGATTTTGATGATAGAAATTAATTTTTATCTCATGAAACAGCTGAAACAACAGTAATGTCAGCTTTGGTGAGAATGACAGAACTTAAAATGTTGGTAAACTAACTCCGGTGTGTTTTGAGCTCTAGAACAACTATATCTATATTAATATTTCTTATTCTTTATTTTTAATTTTTAATTAGAGCACCTTGACCTCCAATGACAGGGAACACTGATCTAGGGGGGATATAACAATACTAACAACGAGGCTTATAGCAATACAGGGATCCAAAAGGACTTCGTAGGTACTTCAATTGTACCCAACTATCTACTGTGTGGTAAATTCTTGATATATCAGGATCAAAGAGACCTCACAGCCTCACATCCTCAAGGTTTCCATAAATCATCAACTAACAATATTAACAAACAAAGTAGGAGGAAATCGACCAACATGAATTAGTAATTTTAAAGCACACAATTCATACAATTAAGGAAGTTTCAGATTAGATGGTGCAGAAGAAACAAAATGCAGGGTGTAAGTGAAGAAACAATGCATGCCAACGAACAAAAGAATTGAGTGTCAAAGAATCAGATCACATGGAGTTAATGACAACTACATTCATTTGTCAAAACAGCACTATGCCTTACAATGCGGTACAAAATCAAATTGATCAGAGTGTGATCCCAACAAATAGCATACTGCATATAAGTACTAATGCAGAATGGTAAAGTCCAAAGAAAACCAGTAATTGCTCAAGCAAGTTGGGTGCATAATCATAAGCAAACCTTTAATCGAATAATATTCGTCACTTCCCTAGCATCTATGAGCACAAACACTAATCTGACAGATACACCATAAACATATAGGAACTGTTTTTCAACTGTTGGATAAGTAGCTATATCCTATACAACATCCATTACTTGCAATCCAAAAACCATATAAACCATATCATTACTCACATTACTTTGAGACCAAAAGGATTTCAGGTTTCTTAGCTTTGCTCGGTGTGTTAACATTCGAAGCAGAATTAGCACCAGCTGCCACAGCCTTGGCTGCCTCACGCCCCCTGTTATCAAGCTGAATGAGACTCTGAGTAGCTAAAATCGCCTGCGGCACCAAATCATGAGATGCCCTGGCATACAATCTCCTCACCGCATCGGAAGCAGCATCCTTAACATCCTGAGAATTCAATGGCCCCAACAAACAATGCCCCAATATGCGCAGCGCCGGCTGCAAAAGCTCCCATGGCAATGGAATCCTTGCCCCCTTCGACTCCTCCACATGACTGACACCATTACCGTTCCCATTTTGCTCAATTCTCAGTTGACCCATTTCTTCCGCCACATCATCCTCAATCCCAATCTCACTCTCATTCTCATTCTCGTTACCACTCCCAGCCTCGGAGAACCCAGCAATCTCCGGCTCACCATGGCTATCACCAGATTCGAATTGCTTCTGACAAGAGCAATCCTGGCCGGCCCAAGATGCTAGGAACCTGCAAAACTCTATCTTGGACCAAGCCGGCATCTGCGAAATGTGCTTGTAGTAAGAGTCCAGCGCAACTCCGACAATGCAGGCCCGTTTGGTCGACTTCACGGCCACCTGAGGCTCCAGCGGCGGCGACAGAACCCCGATAGATTGTACATTACTGCCATACGAGTTGGAATTACTCATCTTGGGGCTCCGAGCCGGAATGTGGTAGAGTGAAGGCTGAGAAAGGTCCGGGATCGAAACGACAACAGGCTTGCCGTTTCGGGCCTTGGTCTCGGCGGCGTAGAGAGCGAGGAGAACCGCCTCGAAGCCGGCGAGGGAGGGAAGAGAGGTCAAAGAGTCAGAGGAGAGAGAGTGGATTCTGGAGAGGTAGAGGCCGGAGAGGAGAGGGAGGAAGGAGAAAACGACGAGTCGTAGATGGGGGTCGGAGGAGAGGAAAGTGTCGTAGAGCCAGTTGCAGAGGGGGTCGGATCCGGAGCCGGAGAGAGGGGCGGAGAGGACGGCGGAGACGGCGGAGTAGGCGTGGAGGGAGGAGAGGAGAGAGAGGGCGGGGCGGTCGGAGTCGGCGAGGGAGGAGAGAGGGGAGGAGAGAGAAGGAGGGAGGAGAGTGGCGAGGGAGTGGATGCGGGAGCGGGCTTTGGAGATGGATTCCCACCAGGAGTGCATTGGGTCGTCGTCGGTGGCGGTGAGGGAGGAGAGGGTGTTGCGGGTGGTGGGTCGGGGATTTGAGTTAGGGTTTGGGTTGGTGGCGGTGGCGGTGGAGGTGGGGGAGTTGGAGCTGTGATTTGGGTGGAGGTCCATTCTGGGTTTGACTGAGAGTGGGGGTCGGAGGAGACTGTGGGTTTTGGGTAAAGGAGTCTTCTTTCGGTAAGGGTGGGTCTCAGATCGGAGGTGAAGTCCAGAGGAGGGGAGTAGAGGAAGAAGGGTCTTCGCGAGTTCTTGGGAATTTATCTCTCCCTTTTTTATTTTCCAGTGTGGCAAATCACTGCTTCGGTTGGAACTATATGCATATTACTAGGATATTCGTGTACATGATGCAATCTGAACACTATGTGTTTATATTATGTGTGTGTCTATGTATATGTGTGTTTATTGTATATATATACAGATTTTCTTAGGTGGGGATGTCTGCATTTATTCTTATGGTGTGGATTTCCACTTTACACTCATTTTTCAATCCAATTTTCACATCTTCACCGTCTAGTCTTTAGATACTAATGTATAGATCATCTTTGTAAAATTTCAGCCAATTTGGTTATCATTAAGGCACTCAAACTCAATTAAAACAATGGATGAACATAATTTTGTCGAACTTGAACTGTTCATGTTTATAACAGAAAAACACAGTTTTGAGTGCCTTGATAATAACTAAATTGGCTGAAATTTTGCAGAGATGATCTATACATTAGTATCTAAATACTAGATGGTGAAGATGTGAAAATTTGATTGAAAAGTGAGTGTAAAGTGGAAATCCGCACCGTAAGAATAAATGCGGATGTCCGCAGCTGAGAAGCTATGTATATATATATATATATATATATCTCATATCGATGAAAGCTACACCAATGGGTCTTAGGTCTCTATTGTTGCGAGCTAAGTTTTTCTGCTTGTATTTAGTATGTTCATTGCTTTCTAGTTCGTTATGTCCACCGTTTTGGACTATAGTCTTTTAGGTTGTTTTTCGACCAATTCGAAGTTTGTAGTGGAATAAATGGACCCTGTTTGTGTTTGAGTTGTCCTTGGACTACACATGCTTGACCTTTATGGTCGTATATTTTCCATCAATGAATTTTCTCCGATTACCTAAAAAAAAAAAGTAGAAACAAACAACAAATCTTAATACAGTAGCACGTAAATTCTCGAGATCTACATTTATTTTACCGCAACAAAAAAAAATTATCCAATCGAATCTAGAGATGATTCGCAAAAAAACATAACGATAATTTAGACGTCAAATTAAAACCAGATTTCTAACACACAATAAATATTAACGGATTCACCGCAAAAAACAAACACTTGACATAAAAAAAGAGAGAAACAACAGATCCAAATCCACAATAACTTCACCACAACAAAAAAGAAATGAAAATCCGATCGAATCTACAAGAAATGGAAACTCACATCTCATCTTTTCATACCCACGCATGTTCCTATATGTCATCACCCTACTCACAAAATGAAAAACAACAAAAGCCGGCGATCCCCCGTTGAAAAACGTCGGGTTGTAGTAGGTAGGCAGGTTCGGCCCAATAATCGAGTCAATAAAACAACGCACCTTTTTTTTTGTTCGTTGTAAATAACAAAGCTTTCTCGCGGGGCCCCACCGCTCAGTCACTATTTTCCTTCTCTTCCTCCTTCTTCTTCTTCTTCTCCAGTTTAGTCAGCTCCTCCCAAACTCCGCCCTCTCTCTCTTTCTCCGCTGCATTGTAACGGCGTCGTTTCATGGGCACTCTCTCGCATGCGATCGCCCCTAGGCTCGCCTCCCCCGCCGTCCACCGCCGCCGTCACGGTAATGGAATATTCTCCTCCTCCGTCTCCTCCTCCGTCTCCTCCTCCTCCTCCTCTTCTTCTTCTCGAAACTCGCGCTCTGCTTCGAGATTGACGAAGAGGAAGAGCGTTCAAGTCGTCGCCGGAATCAAGCACAACCGTGACATCGACTTCAGCGATCCTGACTGGAAATCAAAGTTCCAGAGCGATTTCGAGAAGCGCTTCGCCATCCCTCACATCACCGACGTCTTCCCCGACGCCGTTCCCATTCCCTCCACCTTCTGCCTCAAGATGAGGTACCGCCGCCGCCGCCGCCGCGCCGCTTCTGAATTCTCCGTAATTTGCGCTAAATTCATGACAATTCTGACCAAGCTTGATTGGATTATTTGCAGAACTCCGGTGATCGAAGACTTCGCCGGCGGTTATCCCTCCGACGAGGAGTGGCATGGTTACATAAATAACAACGATCGCGTACTTCTCAAGGTGAATTAGTCTCTTTCTCTCTGTGATTGTGATTTCATTGTATTCAGAGTAAAGTACAGGCTTTTTGATTCTTTAACCTTTTCAATTCTTTTTACTACTGCTATCGAACTTTTACTGTATGGTAATAAAAGAATGGTAATTTTGTTATTTTGTGTTGTTAGAGTGAGATATAACTACTGTTTGTGTTCTGTTGAATTTTGCAGACTATATACTACTCTTCACCTACTTCTGCCGGTGCCGAATGCATTGATCCTAATTGTACTTGGGTGGAGCAATGGTGAATTTTTTCTCCTCAGCTTGCTTATCTGATTGTTGCGTTTAGTTTTTCCCGAATTTTCGTGCGTCGATGGATTCTATCAGGTTCTATCGTTTTCGTATTATGTAATGTTTCAGCTCATTGTAAAGGAGCATACGAGCTACTCTGCTTCAAAGTTTTGCTTGAACAAGAATGCAACTTGAGTTGAACATGTTGGTAGGAAGCTTGTGATGAACATGAGCTGAAATTTTGCAGGGTTCATCGTGCTGGGCCACGAGAAAAGATATATTTTAAACCAGAAGAAGTGAAAGCAGCAATTGTAACATGCGGAGGGCTATGTCCTGGTCTTAATGATGTCATCAGACAGGTATACTCTTTCAACAGTAACTGTAAATGTCCTAGTGATGCTAGTGATCTTTACCTACAATGGTTTTGAACCATTATTTATAAATACTTATTCATAATGTGTTGGAAATTGTAGCTCTTAAATTGCTTATTGAGCAATAGTTTCAGTTTTCGCACATTCTGATTAACATAAACAAGGTGTTTGCTACTATGGTTATGGTGACTTATAGATAATGTAGTAAGAGCATTTAGAGTAAAATAACATGATTTAGGATTGGTAGCAGCAAAATTAGACATGTAGGAACATAACTGAGATGATAGAGGGCAAGACTCGGAATAAGTCTTGAGAATAAGCCTTAGATTGATTCTCAGAAACTCTTCATTATGTTTACCATGACATTTCTACATGACCACAACAGCCTCATGGTGTTTTTGCGCAAACAGGCTTTGTTCTGGACTTCCAAAGAGGTTTTTTCTTTTCTAACCACACTATGCGTCTGTCTTGCATTATTTTTTGTGGTGATATATCATGGTATCATTGTTTTTTTTTTTTTTGTCTTGAGAGAAAACTATGAAAGCTGTGCATGATATAAATGTCTATTCTAAGAAGAAAAATAGAAAACATCTATCATTGCCTTTTTGATGAATAACAGGGTGAAAACCGTATGATAGACCCAAGAACTGTGCTACTCTTAAACTGTTGTCAAGACTGTATTAACAATATTAAGAAATTGGTATCACCGTGTGCATGTTTTCTGGCTATAGATATACTAGCCTTGAACATTTTTCTTATAGTAATAATGCTAGACAGTTGTGCTGTGGTCAAAGGCTTTACAATCCACTGATGTAATTTTTTTTTAAAATCACATCGATTTTAGTTACTAGACATGTGATTGAGCTTAGTGTCTTCCCTACTTGTTACCCTGTCAGTCTTCATACTTTGAGATTTATTCTTTTAACATACTTCAATCACCTATTATATGCAGATTGTCATTACACTTGAAATATATGGTGTAAAAAAGATTGTCGGGATTCCTTATGGTTATCGTGGATTTTCTGATAAAGAATTGGCCGAAATGCCAGTAAGTTCATTCGTATATCTTTGGTAGTATACATCTATGTATATCAAAGAAAGAAAAAAATGTTATTTTTGGTTCTTGCTTGCTTTCTAGTATAAGCATTCATTTTCTCTATTTAGAGAATACATTCTCAGTGTTATAGACTAAGATCTTGAAAATGAATTGGTTAATCAGCTATCAAGGAAGGTGGTTCAAAATGTTCATCTTTCTGGTGGAAGCTTGTTAGGAGTTTCGCGTGGAGGTCCCAGCGTTAGTGAGATTGTGGACAATTTACAGGTGATTATAATGAAAAGTTTCCTTGAGGCAATTGCTATTCTTGAAACATCCATTTATGCTGTAATTTTATTGTTATTACATTTATCTTTATATCAGGAAAGAGGGATCAACATGCTCTTTGTTTTGGGTGGAAACGGCACACATGCTGGAGCTGATGCAATACACACTGAGGTTGGTATAGCTTGTAGCTCTATTCTAACTTGTTGCACTATGTCACTCGTTGAATACTGTGAACTATTATGAAGATCTTCTTTAATTTCATTGATAAAATTTTACTCCGGTCCCTGTAGTGCAATGTGATGTCATAAACAATATTTGAAGGGAAAAGACAAAAAGCAAGTTTGAATGAGCTATGCATTAAGTCTGTCGTTATTAACTCATGTCGTTAAAACTTCTCCACCAATGCTCTTGGAGGTTAAGAATTTGGACAGCAACGTACACATAAATGCTAGCATGGATTTCAGAGGGTCTTAATTTGTGATAACATTAATCGTTGGAAGTTATTGTCACCCTTTCTTTTTTCCTTGCTTATCTTTTATGTGCTAGTTTAATTGTCCCCCACCCCCTTTTTTTTTGTAGTGCCGCAAAAGACAGTTAAGGGTGGCTATAGTTGGTGTGCCGAAAACCATAGACAATGACATTTTGTTGATGGACAAAACATTTGGTTTTGATACTGCTGTTGAAGAAGCACAGCGAGCAATAAATTCAGCATATATTGAGGTAGGATGAATTATGATATTGTTTTTCTGTATGCTGCTTATTCCATGTCATATTTGCTGCTCATGCATGGAATATATTATATGGGCTTTGCCCAACCATTTCCTGGTTGTACTGATGTCTAAATAGTAAACTGACTTTTCTTCTCAATCTCTTAATAGGCACATAGTGCTTACCATGGTATTGGCATTGTCAAATTGATGGGTCGGAGTAGTGGATTCATAGCAATGCACGCATCCCTGGCTAGTGGACAAATTGACATATGTTTGATACCTGAGGTACTTCAAATACATTTTAATTGCATTATTAGTGAGGTACTTGGACACTATTTTAATTGCATATTAGCTTTTTAAACCAACACTGATTTATTGACATATGCACTTCCAAGGTACCTTTTCAAATACATGGCCCTCATGGTATTCTGCACCATCTGAAATACCTGATTGAAACAAAGGGATCAGCTGTGGTCTGTGTAGCAGAGGGAGCAGGTCAGGTAAGTTATAATTTTTAAAGGTTAAAAGTTTCCGGAAATGGGATTCCATGTCGAAGTGGAAAACTATTTTTTAGTTCATTTTCTCCAATTGATGTTTTTCTTATCAACCAAGTGAGGTTATTGAGTGCTGTACTTCTTTTAATGCAGAATTTAATACAGAAAACCAATGCTAAAGATGCATCAGGAAATGTTGTATTTGGGGATATTGGAGTACATATTCAACAAGAGGTTGGTGTTTCTGTATTGATGTGATTATGATTTTCATTGATTCTAAGGATTTCATCTCATTATTTTGGTGACACTTATAAGAAAACTTGAGGATCTAAATAGATCATAATAAGTTTTCTAGTCTAACAGTTTCATCCTTAGTATATTAAGAACTGAATGTTGGTTTCTAACTCATGGATATGTATTACTGCTCTCTGGGTTATGATCTTGCTCTATAGGATCAGTAATCTTTATGTGGTTTGTAATGTGTTTTGATCCTCAATCTTAACTAGATGGATACAAGGCATATTTTCTTCATGTAGCCGATGATCAAAACTAAGACTTTCAGTAAAATGTGGTTTAGAGCCTTGAACCTGAGAAACATGAATATCTATTTCCCGAAAAAAAAAAAAACAACAAAAAAAAAATTGTGTGATGCAGAAGTCCTTTTGTTTCTGTTGATATAAATTACCTGAATATTTTGTTTCAAAAATTCATTATCTTTTCATCAATGTGGATGAAAGATTTGTTGATAACCATCCATATCTTCTGCCAGACAAAGAAACATTTCAAGGAGCTTGGTGTTCCTGTTGATGTGAAATATATAGACCCCACTTACATGATTCGTGCATGTCGTGCAAATGCATCAGATGGTATTCTTTGCGCTGTGCTAGGGCAGAATGCTGTGAGTGTCTCTATCCTTCTATGCCCTACTACCCCTTAAGGCCTTAACTATTAGATCTTGAAACTACTGAGCTGGGAATCTCTGCTGAAGTACGCTGAATATGGTATGATATGACAGGTTCATGGTGCATTCGCTGGATATAGTGGCATCACAATTGGCATATGCAACACTCATTATGTATATCTTCCAATTCCTGAGGTTATTTCTCATCCTCGACTGGTGGATCCCAACAGTCGAATGTGGCACCGTTGCCTGACGTCAACAGGCCAGCCAGACTTCATCTAATTGTTAAGGCCTCACCACATTTTTGAGATATATAAGTTCAAAGAGTAAATTGTTAGGAAAAATAACCATCATCAGAGGAATCTGGTTTACTTGCTCGCGTCCCGCATGCTGTAGAAGAAATAATACAAAGGATGGCATTCACCTGTGCATTCAAAATTTATCAGTGTATAGCAGAACTGCTTCAGAGCCCCTCTTAATACATCTGAAAGTTGGAATCTCAGAACCACCAAGCAATTGGTGCTTGGTTGATAATTTCATGTACATCATTGTTGTATCTTGGAAAATATACTGAATGAGTTCATTGATAACATGAACCAGACTAAATTATATGTAGTTTTGAAAATGGGATTGCTTGTGTTCCGTCATATATTTCTGAAATTGTTTTGGTTCCTCACTTCCACAAAGTCCGGGATTCATTGAAATCTTTTTAGTGCTCTCGAGTCGGGATGTGAGTCGTTACATTAGTTAGTGTTTACAATGAGCTAATTTAACAACTTCCTACAAACTCCCGAGCACACAGCGCACGTCTTCATGGCTTCACAATGTAGAACAGTCTTCAAAGTCTTTTAACGTTTCTAAAGTGCTCTACAATGAGGATGACACCAAAATCTGCAGAATAATATAACTTGATTCCCTGCTTCTGAATTTCTGATGGACTGGTCAAAGATGTGCCTCAGCTCCTCTATTATCGTGCAATTTAAACATTAGCTTATGGTTGGATACTTTGATTCTTCCGAAATTGTTTTCCCTGAAGATTCTACTTTGGATAATGATACATGAATGTGGCTACACTAGTTTTGGTTTGAACCTTCCACTTTTGGTTAGGAATGAGATGAAACTATTTTCTTTTTAATATAAAAGATGCTAAAATCAAGACCGGGTTTGAAGTTTGCATTCGAATGTAGAGGTAAATGCTCTTTACGATACAAAATAAACTGTTTTGTTGATGAAGAGTAATATGTGTACGAGAAAAGAAGAGTTTGATCATTTATCTGTTGTAATGGTAAATGTTCTTAACCGTTAAAACTATAGAGTCTATGAACCCTTATAATATCACAATATTGTTGTCTATACAAACCCAAGAAAGCAGGAAATGAGGATTTATGGGTAAACATTTGACCCCATTTTTAGTCAGTGGTAAATGCTCTCAAAACCAGCGTACGTAGGAGTCCCCCAATCTAGGAGTTACACAAGACTGCCTCATCATACATAGTTACACTTGGTTGAAAGAAGTAACTTCAAGTAGGGCAGTGACAGTGCATCATCAGAATGGCTAGGGGATTGAAGTTGTTGACACTAATATATTAGCGTCCAGAGCAATGAACAAGTTAAAGAAGTGGGTAGTGAATGTGATTCTTCTGGGTCTCTCTGACCAACTCCTTTTGGGTTCTACTTTCTTTTAACCATCTCCACCCCTCTCCCCTTTTATTTGTTACCGTTTCCTTCACGCACTCTCACAAAAGTGTTCCCTGCACTGCTCATGCTCCATGCTTGCCCCGCAGCTGCAGGTAGGTATATATTTCTTGGTCTCGTCCATTCAACATTCAATTTCTCGGTAAACCCAAATCCAGCTAAGCTCCCCATCCTCACAAAAGCTATGCATCTCCAACTCTAATCATATGGAATGGGGTCTCGATCTACCATGCTAGCATTGATCCTTTAACCTTGCATGTCGACCTATAATTCACCTTGAAGCGTTTGATCACGTTGCTGTGTCATAGTTTTATATAATAGACCATACAAATGTATGGCCGCAACTACAACATTAACATGGGGAGAGTTTGATCATGTTAGTTTTGGAAGACTAATATGATCAATCGCTCCCAATGTTGGAGTTTTGTCATGTATATTGATATTAGAGATAGATATAACATCGAATAATGATAGAAATGAGAAAATAGACTAATGAAAAAAGTATTATAAGTCGAGTAGTCTTTGCGGTTATGATTATGATTAATTACAAAACATCACCTGAACTATGATGTTATTTTCATTTTATACATAACTATCAAAAACTTGCATTTTGATACCCGAAGTTTCATTTCGTTAGCATTTTCATACCCTGACCAGACACCATTAAATTTTGAGGGCATTTTTGTCATTTCAATAAATATATCATTTTTTACATTTACTTTACCAAAATAATTTATTTTTTGAGGTTATCAAATACAAATAGAACAATTTACTTTAACAAAAATATTCAAAAAAAACTTCAAAATTAAATATTTATTTTTACAACAATAGTGATAAAAATTAGTAGAACTCGTATATATATTTTTGGAGTTACATGTTAAACAAAATAAAATAAAATAAATTAAAATATATAATTATGATAAATTATATCGAGAAAATATCGAATATCGATGAAAATTTTATCATATTTTATATAAACATGTTTAATCTATTTTTAGTTAAATATACCATGTTTATATAAAATATGATAAAATTTTCATCGATATTTTCTCGATATAATTTATCATAATTATATATTTTAATTTATTTTATTTTATTTTGTTTAACATGTAACTCCAAAAATATATATACATACAAGAGTGCAAAGATTTGTTTTTGTTAAAGTAAATTTGTTTTATTTGTATTTGATAACCTCAAAAAATAAATTATTTTGTTAAAGTAAATGTAAAAAATGATATATTTATTGAAATGACGAAAATACCTTTAAAATTTAACAGTGTTAGTGACAAAAGTATCAAAATGCTAACGAAATAAAACTTCGGGTATCAAAATGCAAATTTCTAATCATTAGGTATGAAAATGAAAATAACATTATAGTTCATGTGATATTTTGTAATTAATGCTTATGATTATTAGCTAATATTGTGAAAGAATTAAACATTTCGGTAAGATTCGATTAGGTTGAAGTTCGAACTTTGAACGAAATATATCAAATAACCTGGCATTTAGGACAATGCATCATGCATTGTGAGATGCTGATACAAAATGAGACATAGATGCAATGATATGAGTGAGAAGAGAACTTGTGGGTTTCTGTGTTATCAGCTTATTTCGCAGAGCTGTTAAAACCTCTACCAAACTCGAGCCAGTGTTGCAGAATACAGGAGGCACTGGACTTTGGGTCCCCACGAGAACACATGCAGAGATCAGAGAGATAGAGAGAGCTTTCGAGTATAAAAATCGAGGTATGACTGAGGGGAAGCATGGTCTTCAAAACTTGATGTGTCCAAATAATTTGACAAATGGGAGGACTGGGATTAATAGCTTGTTTAACAATTTCAAGAAAATGAAATGCATTTCTTATAGTTGTGTTGGATCATCGATGGGGGTGAAGGCTATTGGGATCCTTGCTCATATAGTACAGCGTCAGTCCTTCAGTTGGTTTGGTATTTTAATCCAATTTGACCATGCTTAGGTGTTGGTAAATCAGTCAGGGTAACTCATTTTATATATACAAATTATGGATGGTTTCGTATATAAGTGAGTGGGTGACTGTGAGATGCATCGTACACTCTTTCAGTCTTTTCGAAAAGTTGGATCAATTAACACAAGTTTATCACGTATTTCACGCGTTAAGCTACACTTACACTATTTATGTTGGAGATGTGAAAATAGAATGAAAATTGATAAGTAGAAACACTCAATTCTTTCCTTTGGCATTTTCAATTTGCATTCGATCAGATTAAGTGCTCATAACTCTTTCGACCTCAGGTTCTCAACTCCTTTGTTTGAAATGAACACTTTAGACTAATTTTCTGGGTTTCAATTATGTTAACGGCGTTGGCATATATACATAATAGTGTCACGTGGATGACTTAATCAAATAAAAGACTGAAATTGAATATTATGTGTTTGGTTCACTTGCACTTTGATGCGTACAAGAATTCTTGACGAAAATGTGATAGGTTTTTTTACCACTGAGTAAGTCATTGCTTTGAACAAAATCACCTTTTAGGTAACTTGACTTTAATGATATTTGATCAAAATAAAAGGTATCTCCCAAACAAGTAGGGAAGTATCGAATTGAGTGGCACTTATCAAACTTTAAATTGTAATAAATTTTTTTTAAAAAAAATTTTAGCCACATTATGTGATAAAGTTGATCAAGCTGCCTAGTATGAAACATTTATGTGTAGAGTCCTAGTCACACATTCCATTAGTTTGTGGTCAGCAGATTTAAGGGGCATTTGGGTTTGACGATTCGTGCGCTTACGACTGGAGATTAGTCTAGATTTACTGTGATAGTCTCGTGAACTAACGTAATCGAAGTGTTTTGTTTCCTCACTCACATTTAAAAAAAAAACAAACAAACTTCTTTCAAGTCGATCAAAATAAAAAACATCTCCCAAACAATCATATATGAGTACACATGTCCCAAAAAGAGAAAATAGGAATCACTAAATATTACAACTACGTTATCGAAGAAATTGTAAGAAATTGTACTGGTGTACCAAAAAGAAAATAGATTCATTACTCGTTTCCATTATTTTTCACTCATTGGTTTATTCTTTGGACCCGTCTTCTATCATTATTACGGAAACTTGCATCATATGCGTAGTTGGATGCAGAGCAAAGCTCAGATATTGACCGGTCTCACACTCAAAACAAATAGTGGTGGCCTCTCTCCAGGCCAATGGGGGTCCATCACAGAAACATTGCCGATCCCAATAGTAACAGATACCCAGTCCAGAAATGGATACAAATTTTGAACTCAAATTTATGTTCTTCCATTCCATCCAATTGAAACATTGATATAATTTTCTGTATTCATCTGAGATTGTCTGTCACTCGATGGAAAAAACCAAAGACAAAACTTCCATATAATTTTTTTCACTTTATACTTTCAGCTTCATTTTCTCACTGAACTGAAAGCTACAACAGAACGAAAAAACTGTATTGTGCACCATGATCACCCCCACTGTAGAGACCTATGGCTGTTTCGTATTGTGGTTATGAACTGCCGGTGGCTTTACTCTCGTGCTATAAGCATGAGACCCCTGGATATGTTTTTTTTTCTACATTCCTTTATTCATCAAAGCTCTCTCTCTCTCTCTCTCTCTCTCTCTCTCTTAATCTCTCTCTCTTACTCCCTAAATCTCTCTCCTGTGTTACTAAAGGGAAACACCAAAATACACACCAAAACTCCCATTCAACCAAACTGAATGTGAAGGAGAAAAATTCACATCTCATGACTTTTCAGATGGATTGTCTGGTTTCCTCCTCTTAATGTCTGGACTACAATGTGAAGAATTTGCACATGACCCAACTGTAAACTCGTCACTTTTATAGCTCAAGCACGCAGCATCCAACACCCCAACTGGACTTTGGGGCACGGATGAAGCCGTGGTGCTTCCTCTATTAGCAGAGCCACTGATCAATGACAAATCTTTGATCAGCTCAACACATTTCAACACTCTTCCCTGCATATCCCACAAACATAAAAGCTTCAACAACTAAGTAAAAGATAAAATTAAATAGAACACCTTTTCTTAAAAGCAAAAGCAAATTTGTCCTATCATTTATGGCTTTGCATCTCTGGAACAGCCTTTTTACCTTTTCTACATGTGTGAAACAAGAAATGGCCTTCTCAATGTCCACCCCTTGCATCACTTCTCCTGAAATACAAAGTGCAACTGCTGCAGCAATTTCAGAAGGCCTGAATTCCAAGAAGTCAATACCTGCATTGATCCCATTACAGCAGTTCATTGAATCCATTAATCTTAAAGAACACCAAAGTGCAAATTACATCTCAACTACACATTGTCAGAAAAAGACCTCTGATTGTGCTCAATATGACTTGCACTGATCTACTGATGGATGATGTCGGCGGATGTTTATCATCATTGATCTTGCTGAGGAAGTAATCAATGAAAGAGCACGGTGTATAAGCTTGCATTCTCCATTTTAAGGTGCTTAGCACAAGAAGCTCCATTCTCATTATAGTTTTAGCTTCAAAGATATACTTGGGATCTCCAACCTGTGACAAACCACACATTAATAAAGCACTGATCAATACCAGCCTTAAAACATATCGAATTGGTAGTCCAACAATAGCAGATAGATCCACATTATTTCTATACCTGCAAATCCACGGTCTGAGGTACATCAGTTTCCTCCATTTTGGTGGCCAATGATAAACAAGCTACAGCTAGCAGTTGCACTGCCCAAGTTTTATCTCTCTGTACGGGGAAGAAAAGGAAAGTGCGGAATCAAGAACATAAACAACATGAACGAAAACACATCATATGATACTGAAAAAAAAAAAAAAATGCAAATTTCGGGTCCAATTTCTGAACTTACAGGCAATGGATAAACGGAAAGGAAGCGATCCCAGTAGTTCATAGATAGACAAAGACTCAATGGTCCAAAACTGTAATGTGCACGAGCCTGTTGATCACAATACACAAACATGATTCATGATCAAGAAAAAAAATAAACATCACATTGACAATCAAAATGAGGTAAACATATGTGAAATTTACACAAAGGAAATGACCATAGGAAAAGTAGGCAAACATAGAAGGAAAACCAACATGATCAACATCCAATTCTAGAACACAGAGGAGTTGCCACAGAGAACTAGATTAGGCATAAACGTCATGATCATTGATTCCTCTACAACTTAGATACACTGCAAAGTATATAGAATACAACCAAACAAGCACATTGTAATGAGTATGTTTTAAGATGCTATCGAAGAACAAAACCCAGTTGCAGACACCTGAATTTCACAAAAACAAGTACAAAGAAAAAATCATAATAACATAAAACCATAACCAATGGATCAAAAAAGCAATACTCAAAGAAAAGTACTATGATTTATGACCAACCAACCTTCAAAATCCAATCAAGGGCCTGTCTTCTACTGCTCAAGTTCAAGTCCCCACTGCGCAGTCTCTTGAGGTAATCATCACTAGGCAAATGCTCACTTTCCCTCTTGACCATTTCACTAATCCTATCTTCACTCTGTAATGGGAACTCTTCCATAGATTTGGATCTATTATGACTATATTTGGGGTCTTGATTGTGGAAAGCATTGTTGTTTTTATGGGGCATCAGAGGGGAGAGCCCAAAATCATCTAAACCATTAAAATCAACCTCATCGAAAGAGTTTTCAGCACAAAGAAGGTTTGAAGTGGCACAGTCAAAGCTGTCTGCCATTGGAGCACCTCAATATGCCCTGTCAAACCCAGTAAAATCTCATCAAATTAGAGCCTGGGTTTCATCAAAGATGGCATTTTGATTGTTCTGAAACAGACCCAACAAGGAGATAGAGCTTATACAGAAAGTGTGGGTGTGGTATATAGATACAAACAAATACAAAGAGAGGGTGGGGAAGAGAGAGAGAGAAGGGAGGTGTGGGGAGAGACTATAAGCGGAAAGAGAGGAGCCTTATGTAGGAAACGAGCATGTGTGTTAGGGTAAACGAGAGAGACATTGGGGGAGAGTGGCGAGCTCAGGGTAGGGGATTTGTAGACACGGAACCAAAACAAAGCCCACAAAGAAAACTAAACAGACTATGCTTTTCTTGTTTGTTTCTTTTTGGTTCAAAAATAGTGAAATAACATATAAGAGACACAATAAACACAATATATACATACAAAGCGAAATTTGTATAGAGATAAAGATAGGTTGTGATTCATATCCATGGTGTCTTGGCTTGTGATAATGCACATGTACCTGTCATTTTTGTCCAAGATAATAAATTCAAGCTTTTATAGTATTTATGAAAATAAAGAAAATATCAAAAATAGTTTATTTTCTCCGTTTGAGATCCTTCTCTTCTTACGACAACTCGACAAGACAATCGAACATTAAACCTAAATGTACATTGTAAATCGAACATAGAACACTAGTTAGTGGTTGTTATGTCGATCACTTTTGATAAGAAATACAATATTGCATATCCATGGTAATCCTTAAATGGTCAAAAGTAACAAAACTTAGTAACATGAAGGTAAATGCTCTTTTGTACTTATGTAATTGTAATTACTGTAAAGTTGGATTGTGATTGTTTCACATGATTAGCTCTGATGCCGGTATGATTCTTCTATGTGTATAGGTAGAGTCACTAGAGTGGTTACATAATTAATTGTGAACATAAAAGACGTACCATAGGACAATGCAATTTAGTTCAGTTGGTCCACAAGTATTCTCATATTTATTCCCCTATGAAGATAAAAAAGAAATAAAAATAGAAGTAATTGGTCAAATACTTGAATTCTTACAAACTCAGTTTGCTACTAGTTGAATCTGACCACAATGCATCAGCTAAGATCCTGCACAATTTTAATGCCTTTTAATGCCACAACCTTAGAAAGGATTGCTAGATTGGTAACAAAATGAAAGTTTTCTAAGGATTTCATTTATGAAGTTACTATACCCTGTCTTCATATTGTGGGAAGGGGAGACGTTTATAACTTGTGTGTTAAATCTTATTTGAATTATATTTGAAATTTTTTGATGCAGCGCGTCAAACATATATGTAAGAAAAACTTGAAATGTATATGTTTACATGTGTAAGTATTTCCGATGTTATAATAAAACTTGCTTATTAGTGATCACCCTTGACTAACTATTAGTGAGTGATACTCATGAGTTTAGATTCTTAAGCATCCACTTGAAGTAAGTGGCCTAAGTAAACAAAATTAATCATTCATAAATTAGCACCAAGAGAACAAGTGAGAGATATAAATTGATTCTCCCTCTTGGATTTGCATGAAAGTAACTATGAACTAAAATTGAAGGCATATTCTACTAAAGACATGCGAATACAAATGATACTACAGGGAGAAACGCCAAAGTAGCATGACGATGAAATATTTCTGAGCCAAAACGGTTTAGTTTTTTTGGTCATTCTGCTGGGATTGCACAGAGCACGCGACTCCTCCCCAAGGTGGAAAATGACAAAGCCATTTTCTATCAGTCATTCTTCAGTTGAATCACTTCACCTCACCAAACCCACTTTACACATCTTTTACCTTCAACCCCCCTAAAACCCTAAATGTCAATTGCCACTAAGCTTCCCAGCCTACCTCTCTCCATCCAAAGGTTCCACCAAATGCATATTGCATTCACAATCAGTTGTCATGCTTATGCTGATTGGGCTTACTTTATAGAGTCTTCTCGATCCAGTTTTATACAAGTCTAATTTTGTACATCTTCTTGTTTCATGTAGTGTTTCCATGTGTTTTCGCTTTTAAGTAAAAACCAACTCTTAATTAAAGTTAAATCATATCATACAAGTCGTTTAATAGTTGGTCCATTGAATTGTTTGTTCTCCTGCTCAACCTAAAGGGGTGTTGTAGTTTACTCCAATTTTCACAAACATCCCATGATTAAAGGCCGAATACCCCCACTTATTGTTGAAACATGTATGCGAATTGAGTTATAATTAGGCTAATCATGTATATTGTCTTACTGTGTCGACTGAGCTGTAAAGTCTAGCAATTCATACTGATCGAGATGGTATACAAGTATAATAGAGGTCATTAGTTGGACCAGGTTTAGTTCACATATCAATTCCATCTTCATATTTCACTCAAATTAGGCAAAGACATTCGTATATATGACACTCGAATGGCAAAATCTGAAACAACTTTGGATACTGATCAATATTCCTGCATTCATAAAAGTATAGACTTGTAAAATGAAATCTCTAAAGGAAAATGTGATCTTTGAATCATATTCCCTTTACTAGACTTTAGCAACACAAATTTCTAATCCTTTTCCTTCTCCTAGAGATGCTCTGTCTCTTTCTTATAGAGTCATATATACTCTCATATGAGACTGTTAGCCTTTCCACCATCTCTTTTGAGGGGTTGCCTCCAAAAATTCTCCAAGACCAAATTTGAACCACTTTTACTCCTACATGTTCTAAATCACGTGTAATCTTGTAACACAAATCTTAGTTTATATAAGCACCCCTTGCTTGCACGCTTTCCAAGACCTTCTCAAGCATTGTTTGACTCACTCTAACGGTTCAATGGCGCTCAATGTGTATATTAACTGGGTTCGTTTTTGGTGAAATATCTCATGGAATTC
The DNA here is from genome assembly GCA_009720345.1 of Fragaria iinumae. Taxonomy (NCBI): domain Eukaryota; kingdom Viridiplantae; phylum Streptophyta; class Magnoliopsida; order Rosales; family Rosaceae; genus Fragaria; species Fragaria iinumae. Next base: position 12,173,856 of record CM019117.1, on the reverse strand, counting down.
TTTTACCAGCTAAGAAAATGCCCCTTCACCAATATTGTTACCATGGTCAAGTTTATAAGTAACTTATTCATGCTTAAAAGAATTACAATTTCTAACTTTACCATCAACTTGGACATTTGCCGACACTGTAAGCGGTCTAGTTCTAAAACGAATAGAGTTTGAAATGTCCAACCAGTAACCACCATTGTTATCCCAATATGTCATTGGGTCACGTCCTTATCGTCTTCACTGGTCTATCTCATTCTACATCATTTATCTGAAACTTAGTTCGATTGTATCTTTACTTAGTTCGATATGTATTGTTGACTCAATTTCTTGTATGTTTTTTTAGTATACATAATTCTCCTCTGATTAAATTGTTTGACACAAAAACATTAACAAGTATCGAAGCTCAATTCTCGTTGGATCTGCATGGCCACACCATGTTGATGGTGGTCCAAAAGCACAAAATTTCTTTTTGGTCTTTAGGGTTTATCAAGTGTTTGAGATTCGACCACTCTCTCTTCCAGCCTTTCTCTGATACCACGAGCCAAACCAAGCACCATGAAAAGCATCCAGAGCAAGAGCCAGAGATCAACAACAGAAACCTAAATATACAAATAAAACCATCTCTCTCTCTCTCTCTCTCTCTCTCTCTCTCTCTCTCTCTCTCTCTCTCTCTCTTAACGGATCTGCTTTTATTTCGTTTGTGATTTGTCCCCTCTTTCCTTTCCACTTGCAATTTGTATATAAACAGAATTCTAAACTGTCTCTTAATAGTTAGAAATGACAAGATTAATTAGCATTTGTCCATTGTTGAAGAAGCTAGTGTTCTAGTACTAGAGTTAGAGAATAGAGAGTAACTAATGTACTTATCGATCATTCCCAAGTGGATTAATATTTTTGTACTCTGATCAAATCTCATTTTCTCAATATAGTGGCTTAATTATTAGCTGCCACAGCCAATGTTTGAATTTTGATTATAAATAAATAAGAACAGTAATGCAGAATTGTAGTCTTCCAATGTTTTGTTCATCAACAAGTACAAATTTGTGAAGGTAATTGGATCTCAACAACACATGAACTCAAAATGTCTTATTATCTAGGTCCAAACAGAATACTGCAGTGTCTCAGTATCAGAGTTATAAGCCTGAAAAATTAATTTAAGGTAAGGTAATTATTTTGTTCAGGCTTCCAAATCATAGACCAAGAGTACATGATGATTGCCAGAGAGCAACACTTTGTGCCAGCATCAAACGATTATGCAGGGTGATGAACAATGAGTCACCCTATTACATTCTCGACGCATCAACTGAATTTAACTGTTGTAAAACATTTTAAATATATAAGAAAATAATCGAACCCTTCATGTGTCTTAATTCTAACTATTATTGACCATGTCTCACCACTTAGGCTCGATCTTAATTCAGTTTACTGGCAGCAAAAGAGAGGCTAATCTGACACTATAGAACCATATCAAGAAAAAATTTGCTAAACAGTCTGCAGCAAAATTCATTCCCAATATGCATGAGATGAATCATAAGTAGTTCATGACTTGTATCAGAATTAATAACTTCTTGCAAGATGACATTTGGTATATATACCTAGATAGACAACAATAATAGAAGAACTTATCTCGACCTTTAACTTCCCAACCATCTTCAGAGCAAAAGTTAGTCCAAAAAAAAAAAACAGAAACCAATTTCAGCAGTAAAAGCATCTATGAAAACAAGATAGCTAGCAAACAATCAGCCCAATGACAAGTGACTTATCTCCAAGCTGTAAGAATAAATGGACTCAAACACTATCTAATAACATGAAGAATTCAACTCAGATTACTAAAGAACCATTTAACAAGAATTGTACTTCAATTCTGAGAGCTAATTTGAGTTGTACATCACTTGAATAGCTAGAAGGTTCACTGAAGTGACTGAACTAATAACCTGATTAGTATGAATTATATTGTGATAGAATTAAGCCTCTACAGCTGTTAACATAGAGTTGGACAAAGATTCTGTTATTGTAAGAAATTATTGAAGCTAAATGCAAAGTAAGGAAACGGGAAAACTGTGATGGATTACATAGAATAGGGAATGACTAACCTACCCTTGATACACAATTGCTAAACTGTTCACAGTTATCGGATTGAATCCGTTTAATCCAATCACTACATCAAGAAGGCTAAGTTCTTGTGTTAAATATCGTTTTGAACGTTAAGATTGCATTCCCATTGCGCAGCTTGATATTGAAACATAGAAGGCTTTCTCTTGTTCTATGATTCATGTTGTTTGTGTGCAGTTAGCATCATTAGTAGAAGAAGATGTCTCAGCCCATAGTTGCTGTGCAGGGAGCTTTCAACCAAGAGCTAGGTAATTCCTGGTTCAACTAGGAAAGCTATTCTGCATATTAATGTGTTATGTGTTTGTGATAGTTTGTGAATAGATCTTTAAGTATTGATTGTGTTGATGTGTTTCAGATTCTGCATATCATCTTTCACAAGCAACCACCAGCAATGATGCAACCATTTTTTGTTATGTTAGCATTGAGCCTCAAAAATTCAGAAGGCTCTGAAGCCGCAAAGATTAAGTTCTTCAATTCTTAGAACTAATTGAAGCAGTACCAAACATGTCAAAGGCATGATGGCCCTATATGATGAGTTAGTGCAAGATAAGAGAAGGAAATGAAATCAAAGATACTCAAAGTTCCTACATTATTTCCAGATATACACCGAGAAGTAAAATGAAAAATCCATTGCTGGTTTTTCCTAGAAGAAAGAGTTTTAATCGTCCATATATTCAAAGAGACAGAAAGAAAGAGAAGGATGCATAATTCAATCAAAACTGAATTACAACAGTATAAGCAGGAACTATAGGGCAAACTCATTGTCAGAAGTCAGAACATCAAAATAACAGAAGCAACAATGCAACACTCAAATGAATAACAACACCAACCATCACGAAGACATTGAAGAAATCTCCAAATGACCGAAAGTCACTCAGAAAGTACAAATACAAGAGCACGAAAGGAAAAGGTGTGGATTTACATGGTAAGAAGTAAGAACTATTTTGTCCATATATTTCAGTGCGTCACATATGGAAACTTTCCGGTCTTTCGAATTGTTTTAAGTGTCATTTCTAGACCATGTTTCCGCACTGCGTTCTTAGCTCTCAGTAATGCTTCACAATCTAACTCGATCTTGCGTTTCCTAAATTTACAAAGCCTCTTCTCAAACTCGGACATTTCTTTAGATGAAACGGAATTGGAAGCGTACTCCAACCACCTGTGTGCAAAATATCGGCAGATACCATTTTCAACCTCAGGGCTCAAATTGGGACAGCGATTAAGCCTTAGCCATGCACTCATCATCTGTTGAGCTAGAAGTGACCCAGTCAATATCCTAGGAAGGCCACACCAGATCAAAATTTCTTCAACTCCATAACGAACCTGGCTCTGCCTCCAGCAAATAGAGCTGGTACCTGAACGTTCTTCTAACAAGCAGACTGCTCTTATTACTGGAAATTGGCGATCAGACCCATCATTTCCCCCTTGCATGACTTCGTTTATGTCTTGTCTTCTGACCAACCGCACTGGAATTTTCTCTACTTTCGCATTTAATTTCTTATGAAAATTATGTACTTCAGGGCAAATGGATCGGCGTCCATTATCAGTATTGATAATGGACTCCTTACACTGCGGACATATTTTTCGATCATCATCGAGGTTATAGTACGTTGTGTCCGTTGGCTTCAATCTTTCACAGCTACAACAGCTAGGAGTGCCATCCGGTACATGAGAAGGGCAATATCTTTGTTTCCAGAATGGATGTTCCACATACTCGACTTGACCTTGTTCATTTTTTCGAAGAATATATTTCTTACAAACATTACATACATGACATTGTAGCTCATAGCAGTGGGAATGGTAGGGCTGGTTCCAACAGTTCCAAAACTTCAGTTCTGTAAATGGCTGGTCGCAACCTTTGCAGCGGAGACATTCTCGATGCCAAAGAGCATCCAAGCAGTCTAGTCCATCACCAACCCTTATGTTGCAGCCAGCTGATAAGCCTAAAATAGACTTATAAATAACCCTGCAATCACAATCAAGTTATCGATGGTAGTATAGAAAAGTAGGGTGTCTCCCGCAGAGGATTGTGACTCAACAATTGCAAATATAACTCTGAAAAACTGAACAGACACTAGACAAAGACGAAAACAAAAACTATAGCTAGACCCAACGAAAAATTACGAAATTAAATCTGGAGAAACTAGACACACTGACGAAGACACACACAAAATTTGGGGGGAAACTGTGTAGTTTTGCTATGCTAACAAAATTCAGAAATATGACAGACAAACTGATCAAAAACAGAAAACTAAATTTGGGGATTTTGGTTTTGGAAATCAAATAACAAAAACTAGTTGGGAACCACTCCTCACCACTAGACAATGATTGCACCTATGATGTGTTTACTAACATGTTCAATTCATTCGGATATCCTTACTCAAGCTAAGCCAATGATGTGTTGAACTTAACCTATCAATCTTTCTTACTTGGTATGTTAAGAGAATGATGTTTTCAACTTAACTTAGCATCTAGAATGGAGCCTAGAGTGATGTTCTCGCACAGCTCTCACCTAGAAGTCATTAAGGTCTAAAAGATTATGAATAAGGCTAGACAATGTCGGTACTGATGTTGTCCTAATCTACCTAGACATTGATTTATGTGAATGAGCACAAGTCACACTCACTCGCTACTCTAGAATGCAAGTAGACATGATGATCATACAAAACATTCATAGCTTTACAACCTAGTATGCATACTAATGTTGGCCACCATCAATAAACATACAAAATTGATCAATGATATAACGATAAACCAATGAATATCCGAAATCCATGGAACAAATTAAATAAATGCCAACTTCATAGTTACACCATGTCTAGGGCTTGGAAGCAGCCCCTAACTAAGGGAAAATTAGTTACTCATCATCTTTGAAAACACATAAGAGAATTTCATAAGATTCGGGAAGAAAAGAAAATACGAAAGATGAAAAGCAGGGGAAAAGATTGATTTTCTAAGCCGAGAGATCAATCTCTTATGGGCTCTGAACTTTACTTCTTCTCCCTGAGTTCTTGAAGGCTCCCTCTTCTCTTCTGTGTTTCTTCTCCTCTAGTATGACAGCTTAGCCTCGTTCTAGTATTAGGGTTCTGCCTTAAGTAGTCTCCAAGTCTTCAAAGCTTCCTTTTCAGACTATGTTTCCTTCTTTGACTAGGATCAATGTTTGGGCTATCTTTTAAATGTCTTCCATATATAATCTGGGCTTGGCTTTTGGGAAAATTATATTAATGATATCACTCTTTGAAATCGTGTAAAAACCCCCAAGAAAGCTTCTCAAAATCCAGCCCAAACACTGCCTCGAACTTGACTGCTGCACAGCTTTCCCGGAACTGCTGAATTTCTGTCCAACTTCGACGCTTCATAACTCCTAGATGCCATCATCGATTTGGATGATTCTTGACTCTAAATTGATCTACAAACGCACCTCTATAAATATGGGTGGTCATCTTGGTGAAACCATTCTCGGAACCTCATGGAAATAGGCCTTGAAAACCGGCGAAAATAAGCAGAAACCAGTTTTCAGCTTTTTGTGTTTGTAGCTTCTGTTTTGGTTAAGTGGTTCCATGGCCTTTCCTTGATATTTTTGACCATGTGAATGATCAAACTCCATCCTTGACATCTCTACTTCGTATTGGAAGCCTTGCTTGCATCACTTGAACACATATTTGCATTATCTTGCTCCACGAAGTACCTAAGAAAATAACAAAGTTAAAACGATCTTTTTAAAGGAAAATAGCTAAGTTAAATGCAAAGGTTAAACTATAAAATCATCGCATTTTATGCTCCTATCACCAGCACATGCCAGTTGCTTATACAGTGATTCCACAATATCTTCTATAAACTTGGCCTCTGACCTACAAGTGAAATAAGAAGAATATAATCATCGGGTGAGATATACTATGAACCATAACCAGAATAAATAAGTACAATGTTATTCATAGTTTCATACCCATATCCCGCGAAATTCCACCCAGACATCTCACCCACTTTTGTCAAAGCTGTCCTCCACCGCTGCACCGTTTCTAGCTTGTGTTCACCGCCATTTTCATGCTTCTTCAAAAGTTCCACTCTGATGTCTTACCTGGGATGGTTCCAGATTATAAAAGATCGGGATGATTGTCTTCCTCACTTGCTTGCATTCATAAATCTTTTCAACTTCATTTAAGCAACACTCTGAACTGGCGTAATCCGGTGAGAAGACAATAAAGGCGAACCTTGATTCTTTAATTGCGGTCGAGAGCTCTGGAGAGATAGTTGTGCCTTTCTTAAGTCGAACGTCATCCTTGAAAGCTTTGATTGTTTGCCCCTCCAGTGCTTTATATAGATGCCCTGTAAAACCTTTGCGGGTATCTTTCCCTCTAAAACTCAAAAACACATCATATTTCCATGAAGAAGCTAAATGAATGGACGTAGAGGCTATTTGGGTGCTTGATGCCATCAGAAAGTGGTATCGATGTCTATATATGTGCTCTCAATGTACAATTTTCCTAACCTTTGGGTACAGATGATATGAAATTAAGAAAGGAAAGAGGATACAGATAGGTAGAGATGATTCGTGACATTCAATGTAGAGGTGGCCATGGCAACATAGCTTGGGAAGATAAATAGACTCGAAGATCTGAAAAGGATATCGATGCAGAGGAAGTGTTTGGATGCTTGTGAGTACATTGATAATGATCATCGTTTTATAGACACCAACAAGAGACAGAGACAGAGGAAGAGGATCGGAATTGGAGACCAACTGCTAGGTACTTTAATTACCTAGTGATGGCCTATGACGGAGGCAACAATCTATGCATTTAATATGTTAAGGAGTGGACAGAGTTAAGGACAAAGATAGAGTATATAACAAGAAATGTGAGAGATAAGGGACAAAATGAGGCCAACTACGTCAAACTAAGAATGAATACCCCATGATATAAGTGAAAATTATACAGCGCACCCGGCCAATCTCACCGTCCACTCACTGTGCCCGGCCCCACCCGGCGATCTCACCGTTAAATTTTCGGGTGCGCTGAATAGGCTCTCAGCAAGCAACGGTACAGCTTCGCTTTTAAAAAATATCAGTTTTTATCTCAATTTCTAGATTTTAATGTGTTTGGTAAACTAAACAAAAACTGTTTTTTTTTAGAAAATACAAGTCTGTAGAAGCAGATTATAAAAGCAGCCTTGAGGTTGCTGCTTTTAGAAACTGCTGTCAATAAAAACACATAAAAATAATATTTTATGTCTTTACAGTAGTTTTAAAAGTAACATTTACTAAACACATAACTGTTTTAATTCACAGCTGATTATATTCACAATACAATAAAAACAATTTTCAAGTTTGGTAATTACTCATATTATTCTACTCTCATTTCTCCCATATATTATTTACATCTGCTCGACTAGAAACATTATCGTTGAAAGGGATCCGCATTACATTTCATACTTATATGAGTCTGCAGGAGCATCATAAAATGTCCTACGCGACAACCATGAACTCCCAACTCAAGAACGAAAAGAACAAGAGTACACACTATTTCCTAATGCCTCGAGATCGAATATGTGGGCATGTAAGTGTAAAGACCTACGTGGGCATGTTAGTGAAGACCTAGGACAAAGTATAAATAACAAATGATTTTGATTTGATGTTTTCATAGTTCATACCTTAATAACAACGGCCGTCACCTTTTCCAAATTAAAGAAACCGGCCATTGTAAGATACGAGAGGTGGAAATGGTGGCAGAGATTTAGTCGATGTGGGGTTGAAGATGGAGGCGGAGATTAGGTCCGGGTTGAGTTTGTAGCGAGTCAAGTGGGATCGTCGGCAAGGCGGCAAGAGCGAGTTGGGAACCGACGGACGCATTCAGGTTTATATTTTTCGACGGAAGCATTAGGGTTTATATTGCATCAAATCATAAGCTTAGGGTATTAAAAACATTTGAAAATATGATGTGGCTCCATATAGGCACCAACTTGTCACGTCATCCAATTAACGACCAATATGGAATGAGATAAGGGACCAAATCATGTGAGATTCTGAATGAATGCAAATTTGTCTCCTATCTTTATTTGCCTATAAAAATATTTATCCTCTTAATCTATTGACACGTGTCATTTTTCTTGACCCGACTCTTAGGGTTTTCTAATGTTGTTTTTCTAAACAGTTATTGGTTAAAATTAAAAACTCGAGGTGTCACACCCCGACTCTTAATTTATACCTTATTTACCAGCTTGGTACTAATAAGAGTTTTACCGTCTTTGTAAATGAGTTTATAGTTTCAAAGGTCCCTAGAGGAGTATTGAGGGACAAATATTTTGGAGAAATTATTTGTAGGAGAAAATTATGACGACGGTAAAAAATAGTAAATTTTAGCTAGTAAAAGGTAACTTTTATTAGGGTATTATTTTGGGATGTTTAATATTTGGAGTTGGGTTATATGTTTGGGTTGGACCGGTTGGGCAAAAGCCCAAATCTTTTTCTCTTCTCTCTCTTCTCTCTCCTCCCTCCCGATTCTCTCTCCCTATCCCGCTGCCGTAACTTCCAGCCGATTGTCCGCCACCTTCCGGCCACCGTACGTCGCCGCACCGGTCCCAAACGGTCGGCCATCTTCTCCTCTTCCTTCCTGGACCGGTGGCAGCCTCCCTAGCGCCGCCGTGAAGGAGAAATCAACCCCGAAAGGTCCGACTGCCGTGGTGATTTTCTCGCCGGAACTTCCTCCTCCTGCCACCATAGCCGGAGCCACCTGGCTCGTTGGAAAGCCCTCCTCCCGTGCAGCAACCCCTCCAAAGGACTCCCTTCCTCTTGAGCTAGGTAAGGAGAAATATGGAGTTGAAATTCTAGGGCTTATTAGATGTTTTCGTTCGATTGGCATAGTTAGGCTTGGAATTGGTGTTTGTGCTAGTTAGGAAAGTGGTAGAGGAGATTGAGAGGAAGATACTGTTAAAATTTGGTAGCTATTGGAGGTCGCCGGAGTCGGCCGCCGGCCGCCGTTGTTAGGGGGATTTTTATGGTTTTAGATGTGGAATATTAAGGGGAGGTTAATGATGTGAATTTTGGAATTTTTGGAGGAATTTTGGATAGGTTTGAGATTTTTCGAAGTTTGGTATTTTGGCCGTTAATTTGGATAGAATCCGGCCGTTAGATTATTGTTGTTTCGGCCATAGAAGGTGAATTTAAGGCCGCCGGTATTTGTGGTGAAGTTTGGACGGTATCAATGTTAAGATTTGCAAAGTTGGGCAAGAATGAGAGTAGATAAGGCCACATTTAGTTTTGCCTATTTTTATATAAGCGTTGATATATAGTTGAGGATTTAATTATGTTCTTAGATCAGGACGTGAAGAAGCTCGAGCAGAAGAGGCTTCAGACCGACTTTAGGCTTAGGCCTAATTTATGAGTGGACTATTGGTTTAAATAATGTGCATGCAATTGTTTATTTGGTTGGAGCACTAGACGTCATTTTTATTTGACGATTTTACTCATTGTGGTGAGTTATCGAAAATGAGATTTTTGGTAAATTATAATATATTTATAAGGAGAGTATGTATATAAATGCTAGCTAGCCATATGTGTCTGTTCACCTTAATGACATAGTATATAACTGCATTATGGTGTGACGTGAGCGTTGGACGCAAGCGTAGTAGCCCTATATGAGTGTTTAATTCATATAGGGGGTATGAGCACATATTTATACACCCGTCTGTTCACCTTAGTGGCATAGTGTATCACCGCATTAAGGCGTGACGTGAGTGTTGGACGCTAGCGTAGTAGCCCTATATAGATTATTATTAATTTATATAGGGAGTATGAGCGAGTGTAAATACATACATATTTTGATATATATAGTTTTGAGCTGAAGAGGCTCGATATTTATAAGATAAGAGATTTATCGTTTGAGGCATGCATTCGTTTTCTTTGAAATAAAATTGGGAGAACATAAATGTTGAAAATTATTTTCTTTATTTATTTTTGTCAACTCACTCTAAATTTTACAAATGTTTTTCCCCTGGGCTCTTCGTTTTAAAAATGCCCAGTCTGCAGAGTTCGGGTTAGTACGAGTAGGAGACGACGAGGCATAGTTACCCATTTCTCAGCCACATTTCACCAGTAGGTTACCTGTTTAACCTACTAGGGTAGTTTCCGGCTCCTCTAGTGTTTAGTAGCTCTGAATACTCTTTGGGATTTATCGTATAATTTTTCTGGTGGTGTGCTAAGACCTTTGTTTAATTTTAGAATTTACAAAGTTTGTAATTGTTATATTCTCACTTTCGGATAATTGTGGGTTGATTTGGAGGATGTTCAATAATATTTAGAAAAGTAACTCTTTAGCTCTCTAGGTTAGGGTTGTCCATTTTCAAGGGAGGTTTACCTAGCTTTTCGGTAAATTTTCCTTGGAGGTGGACCCCGCAAGACTTACTTCGGGTTTCAGGGTGAAATTCGGGGTGGGTCTTGACAGTTGGTATCAGAGCCATAGGTTTCATTCCTGCCTCAGTACTATCATATTTGCCTAAGAAGCACATAGTTCCTATAGAGTGGTGATCCGACCGCGACGGATTTACTAGCATTTTATGCTTTGGATGCTATGTGTTATTGGGTATGTGTGATAGTTCTGTTAGTCTTGTGTACAGACTACTAAATATCTTTTTCTTCAGGTAACTATGCCTCCTAGACGTCGACCCCGTGAGGCTACCTCGACCAACGCAAATGAGGGTGATGAGATTAGAGGATTAGTTGGTTCCATTGAGGACATGCTGAGAGGCGTCTTGGAGACAGTTCACCACCCTCGATCTGTGAAAAAGAAAGATGTTTTTGATGCAGGGGCAATTGAGTTTAAGGGTGCCAAGGGACCCCTTGATGCAGATACTTGGGTAGATAAGATGGAAAAGGCTTTTGAGAGCACTGATCTGCCGGAAGAAAAGAAAGTGAAGATGACAGTGACTTTTCTGGATGATTCAGCTCATCATTGGTGGACTCTTGCTAGTAGAAATATTGGTGATGCTCAGAATATGACTTGGGAGCAGTTTAAGACGCTCTTCTTGGGTCAATATTTCAGTCATGCTCATCGTACCAGGATTCAGTCGGATTTTCTGAACATGAAGAAGAGGGATGATGAGGGTGTCATAGAGTTTGAGCAGAGGTTAACTACTTTGAGTTATCATGTGCCATATTTGGTTCCTGATGAGAGGACCAGGATTGACAAGTTCATTGGGGCACTTGGTGGAGTGTATGCAGATAAGATGATAGGTGTTATCTACCCGATCTTTCTTGATGCGGTTAGTGGAGCTATGGCCATTGAGACCATGAGGACGCATGGTGTACGATCCCGTGATTATAGTGGCCCCAGTCAGGGTCCATTCAAGAAGGCTACTTCATCATCCGCTTCAGGGTCTTCAACTGGTAGTGGCAGTATTGGTGGATCAAGTTCTAGTTCTCGGTTCCGGGCTAGATGACGTAACAAAAGACCTTTCCGGAGCCAGTTGGGTAGGCAACAGACTGGTCAGTTTGGTCTGGTGGCAGTTTCCAAGGTGGGACATTGGGTAGTCAGAATTTTTCTTTTGGTCAGCAGCAGTTTTCTGGGTGCTTTGAGTGTGGTAGTCTGGACCATTTCAAGAGAGATTGTCCCTTATTGGCTTAGAGGACCACCCCCACTCCTACTCAGCCAGCCGGTCAGTCTTCAGCCAAAGGCTCCAGTAGTGGTACTCATGGCAGTTCAGCAGCCAGGGGTGGCTCTCAGCAGGGTAGTGGTCAGCGTGGACGTCCCATGACTCGTGCTAGACTTCATGCTATGACTCAGCAGAATGGTCGTACTTCTCCATATGTCATCATTGGTACGTTATTAATTTTTGGTCAGCTAGCTTTTATTTTAATTGATCCCGGAGCCACGCATTCATTTATGTCTAGTAGATTTGCCCTCTATGCCAATGTGCCATCATCGTCTCTTCCAGGCGAGTGGCATGTGTCTCTACCCTCCGGTGAGGTGATGAGAATAAATTGGGTGTTTAGTGGTTGTGAAGTATTGGTGGAAGGGACTAAGTTTAAGGCGGATCTAATCCCTTTAGATATTGTGGAGTTTGATATGATATTGGGAATGGACTTTTTAGAGGCTTATAGAGCTATGGTAGATTGTTTCCAAAAAAAAGTGGTGCTTCGAAGTCCAGATGGATTTGAGGTTGCATTTCAAGGAGAAAGAGATGTTATTTCGAGTTGCTTGATATCAGAGTAATTTAAAGTTTGTCTTTTAGTGACTTAATTAATAAATTGATTAAAAAATATATAGGAATACTTTCCACCATGTACAGTAAAACCTCAATAAATTTATAACCTCGATTAATTAATATTTTTTGCCGGTCCCAAAATAAGAATTTAGTGCAAAATTAATTTCGATAATATAATGACCTCGATTAAATAATATTTTTTACTGGTCCTATCGTTATTAATTGTTAGAGGTTTAATTGTATTCCTATTAAACTGTGTGATTTTAAATAAAAATCAAAAACAAAACTCACAAAATTTATTCCTATAAACATAGATGTTGCTTTGGACACAAGAAGGGGATAAAATGGAATGGGAGCGGTCCCAGGTATAACGGTACCTGCATATTTTTTTAATAGAACAGTACCTGTATTCTAAAATATCATAACGGTACATGCATTCTAATCCCGACTGAAATATGTACCTAGCTAGCCGTTAGCTCTGTTACTGAGGGTGGCAAATGTCATATATTTAGAGGTAATTTCGTCCTTGCATTGTGTTCATCAAACACTCCTCCCTCTAATTCTTATCGTTTGTTTCTTGCTTGTTTTCATACTACCGACTTGTACGTGATTCGTAATCGAATCTTTAATCAATTAATTAGGGTAGGGTTTCTAGCTAGGATCATCAATCAACAAGATCAGTTTTTGCTTATTTATTACTTCTTCTTCCTTTTTGTTTTTTAAATGAAATGTTAACTTCAGTAGATCAACAATAAAAAAAGAAAGTCATGGCTTATAACGGTTGAGATATAAATCCCACATCGAGAATATGAGACCTTGCCTGTGGGTTTATAAGGGTTTGGGCCACTCCACCCATTGCCAATTGGTTTTGGATGTGAACTCTAGACAACTTTATCATGATATCAGAGCGGGTTACCCATGTCCACGTGTGAAGCTTAGTGGCCACACGCACTCCACGTCTCCCAAATGTTGTCCACGTGTTAGGCTTGAAGATTCGCCACACGTGCGGGGGCGTGTTGAGATATAAATCCCACATCGGGAATATGAGACTTTGCTTGTGGGTTTATAAGAGTTTGAGCCACTCTACCCATTGCCATTGCCAATTGGTTTTGAATGTAAACTCCAAACTACTTTGTCAATAACGTCTTACATAAGACGCCGAAAAATAGGGACAAACCTACATACAATAAACCAACTATGACATCATTGAGAGCTTACTCTTAAGCAAACCTGGCCGTACTTGAAGGCCGGCAGGTATTAATTCAACGATCATCTTGAGGACCGGCAGTACTTGAAGCTTCTACGTCGGAGTTGACTGAGGGCTGCGGTGTAAGTTGCTCATACACTCGAACAGGCATCGTCTTAGGAATATTTGGCAAATCAGCATCAAAGTGAAGAAACTGAATTGCTTCCCTTATAGAAGGCCTTGCATTCGGATCAGGGTGAGCGCACAAAAGTCCTACCGTCATCAAACACATTGCTTGTTTCTCATCATACTTCGGCAGCGTCTTATCCACTGCCGAAAGAAGCTTCTCTATTCCGTAGAGGTCCCAGACCCACTCTACTAGTCCCATCTCAGAATCCTTTCCCATATGGTTCACTGATCTTCCGGTAGCAATTTCTAAGATAACGACCCCAAAGCTATAAACATCCGACTCTTTACGAGCCCTTCTTGTGAATTCATATTCTGGATCAACGTAACCTAGTGTTCCAGCCCACCCAGTTGTCTTCTGATCTTGCTCATAGTCCATAATTCGAGCTAACCCAAAGTAGCCTAGCTTGACATTAAGGCTAGCATCTAACAGGATGTTACTTGATTTAATGTCCCGGTGCACTACGCAATGGTTCCACCCTTTATGAAGATATGGATCATGAAGATAGAGCAATGCAGTGGCCAACCCCTCGGATATCTTGTATCTGTCATCCCAGGTTAGAGCAATCCCCTTCCCAAATAGGTGAGTATCAAGGCTTCCATTTGGCATTAACTCGTAAACGAGTAGGAATGTCGTCTCATCTTTGTCGTGGCACCATCCTTTCAGTTGCACAAGATTCGGGTGTCTCAAGCTACTAAAGAGCCGCACTTCCGTCATGTACTCCATTCTTCCCTGCCCTGACCTGTTTGAGATTTTCTTCACAGCCACAGCGGTATCTAAATCAGTAGTTAGGTTACACTTGTAAACAGTGCCATAAGTTCCTTGGCCCAACATCCTTCCACGATCGGCAGCCGTTTGAACAACCGGATAAGGGATACTTCCCGTTTCACTATCGTATGTAGTGACTGGATACATATCTTGATCCCCTACTCCAGGCACTGATTCTGGCATGGTGTCGACTTTGTTGTTCTTCTTCTTGTACTTCCAATATAAGTGTGCTACAAACATGCCAAGAATCAAAGAACCCACTGAAACTGGTACTGCTACATTATGATTAAGGTATTCTTGTACCCCTTGCGAGGCCTGAACCGGGATACTTCCTCTCCAAAGTCGAATTGAAGTCCCAAGACAGAATCTGATTTCGTATCCCATCGTCACGAGTCCCGCTTGAAAATCCGACTGTCGCCCACTCAGGCAGGACTTTTGCAAGATCAATTTGGTATGTAAGACTAGTTGTTTCTTCTGCAGTAGCAGGGGTATTTTGGTAGCTCCAATGGACATCGAGTGTGGTTGTTGCAGCAGTGTAGGTGATCCATACATCAACAATGTCCCCATCGTGTAAGCTTATATTCCATGGGGTTTTCGCAACAGATGAAATTGAGTTTCTGTTGATCCCCACATGCTCATATGGAGGATCCCATTCAACATTTACGTAAGAATCGAACTCAACTATAACAATCTGGGTGCCGGCGTAGTCACTGGTTGTAGTATTGAGTAGGCCTAGAAATCCACCGGCTGAGTTCGGCGGGATTTGGTAGCCGTAAGGAGCAAGAAAGAAAGCAATCCCGCTGCCATAACCAGAGCCATATTCTCTCTGGATGACAAATGAGAAACGGGTTGAGAAGTCAGCAACCTTCCCGGTACGAGAGTTCCAGATTGGGATTCTCTCGACATGGGTGGCTCTGCCAACACGGCAGATATATTTGAATTTGTTAATGAGTTTGACAACTCCTACAGCAGGCAGTGCATCTCCCTCATACACAATGTTGGCGTCACTGGCATCAAACCGGGGTATTTGGAAAGAAATTAGGGAAGCTTGGGGAAGAAACAAAAGGAAAAGGAGGATATGGATCGGTAGATATGTGATAGAGGTTGCCATCGAAAAGCTTTTGAATGAATGAGAACTGCAAGCTTCTCATTTATATAAATTAAAAGGTAAAAATTATAAATGATCCTCGTGGTTTGGGGTCATGGTTACGTTTGTCATCATGGTTTAAAAATGATTAATTTTGGTCCTCGTGTTTTATATATCGACTAATCATAGTCCAATAATAACATTTTGTCTAACACCGTTAATGAGACACACATGTGCGTGTCATATGTTGAGGCACTTTGTCTAGAAAATAATGAATGAAAATAACCATAAATTCTAACACCCACAATCAGAATAAAATTAATCGACGACATGATTTATCTCAGATATTTGCATTGGAACCCTTAGTGCGATTAAGATGTAAAATTTAGAACGATTATTCATCTATCAAAGTGCAAAAATGACATTAGATTTAAAATTTTATATGATCTGGTTTGATTCTAGTATTCGATATTCTTCTTCTCCATTAATTTCATACAAAACTTTGGCAATTTGTAAAAAGATCAAAACTATTATGGGGGAGTGAAAGGAAATGAGAATTATGAAGATTAATTTGATCAACAAGTCAAAGAAACAAGGATAAGATGAAGAAATAAATTCTTTTAACACGCCATGGTAATTATGGTTCCGGGAGTTCTTCCTTATTCTTAGTAATTTACTTTTTCATTTTCCTTATAATTCTATTTAACTTTTATTTTTTCTGTTTGATAAGGAATGTATAAACATAATTATGCCATCATATGATGTCGGCGTGAGAATTTTACTAACGGTGTTAGACAAAATGTTATCATTGGACTATGATTAGTCGATATATAAAACACGAGGACTAAAAGTAATCATTTTTAAACCACAGTGACAAACATAACCATGACCCCAAACTACAAGACCATTTATAACTTTTACCTTTAAATTAAATTGAGACCTACGTACTTGCGACAAAATAACAAAGGGGGAGAAATGGGTCTCGATTTACTTGGAAACTTACGCAAGGTGACGGTTAAACATTGAAAATAGTGTGGGTGACGAGCTAGACAATGAAAGATGTTATTGTGCTCATGTCAACGCTTAAACTATCATCATTTTCTGTCATTTTGTTGAGTAATATAAACTATCATCTTCATCTTGATTGAACCAAGAAAACGATGAACATTTTTACACCTTATAATTCTACATCGACGATAATGTTGTAAATAGTTTATTTAATAGACATTCTTATAATTAGCTTATTAAGGATATTCATGTAATTTACATATTGATTACATCTTTATATAAGATATGGTTCCCTACTCAATATGAGACAACATATTCTCTCATTCTCATTCTAAGTGTCGTTCATCTTCTCTCTTAATTTCTTGTATTTTATGTTTTACAACAGATAAATAATTGTTCATAAACTTGTAAAAATGTCATAAGTTAAGTAATTACATCTATTAGAACAAGAATTACCTAAATAATGACCATTTTTACCAATGTTGTTATCGCAAACAGACAGGTACCCAAAAATATCCTGAATGTTAAGCTGCAGTCTGCTTTTGTTAATTTTTTGTAGCCAGACGCCTCTGAGAGTGTTATGTAAATTAGACTAGACGAGGAAAACAAATGTTGAACCAATTAAGTTTTGTTTTTGTCTTGGATGTGTATTTTCGACGAAACTATGCATGTTTCTTCGCAGATGCTGCTAGTGTGTTTTACAGGTTTAGAGGATGTCATTAGTTTTAATACAACCCACTAGCAACATCTGTGAATAAACTTGCATAGTTTCGTCGAAAATACAAATCCACAAATCCAGGACAAAAACAAAACTGAAGCATGAAGCCACATAGTTTCATTGGTTTTAAGTCTGTTCTCATGTCAGTCATGTGTTTAGAGTCTTAGAGAACTTCTGAGAAATTAGTACGTTTAAGGATAATGCACAGTTGCAAGACAAAAGGATGAACTCTTTTCTTAATATCTGAGCAAGGTTTATTCATTCTAAATGTGTATTAATTTTCGAAGAAACTGCATGCGTTTGTATTGAACATGACATGAAGCAAATGTACTGCCACGGCAAATATTTAACAAGGAACTTTTTAGCAAGTTTTCAACTAATTGTGTTTAAATTAGCTTGTGTTTGGCTACTTGCTATATCATTATCTGGGGAAATTGCTGGACTCTGCAAATATGAATAATCAATCCTGTGAATGCTTGTTCAGATAAGTTGTCCAAAGTGACTCCAAACCAACTAATCTAAGTCAATCCTACTTAGAATCTTGTACATTATCAAACAACATACTGAAACATTGCAAAAGCCAAAAGAGCCTGGACAAGCTTTGGATCATGATAGAATTCGTTTCTTTTTGCTATGATACACGTACAGAGCTGCAGGCGTATAAGCCGTGTAACGCAATGTACGTACGTAGCTTCTTAATTGTGTACCTGGTAGCTGTTATTGATTTTCATTTTCAGGAATAGGTAAGAGATTTCATTGTAAGAATTTGGGAAGCTCAATATCGTTTTGAACATTAAGATTGCATTCCCATTGTGCAGCTTGATATTGAAAAGCAGAAAGCTTTCTCTCGGTCTATGATTCGTGTTGTAAGTGTGCAGTTAGCATCATTAGCAGAAGATGTCTCACTCCAAAGTTGCTTTGCAGGGAGCTTTCACCCAAGAGCAAGGTAATTCCTGGTTCAACTAGGAAAAGCTATTCTGCAGATTAATGTGTTATTGCTTTAGTGTGTGTTGTTGGAATGGACTTAGCATTTTGAGTCCTAAGGCATGACAACTTCCATAATATATGCAAAATAAACATTGTGGGATTTTTTTTTTTTGAGGTGAAAGGAGATAGTTCCATTGATCAAAGATCATGACGACCAAAACGGTCAAGCATGAATAGTCCAGAGACCATACAATCAGCATAGCTAGAAAACTAAATACGGACTACAATTAAGAATTGAAAAAAACCCTCAAAACTACATCAAAAAAGGTGGATCTATCAACTAAAAAAGCATATAAACTTTTATCCTCTAACCAACAACTCCACTTTCAAACGAATCAGGCCTAAAACCTCATGGTGTACCTTTCATCGAATTGAAAAGAAAAAGAGTTATTGTTAAAGAGCAGAAGGGGTCTTTCCTAGCTACACTAGGGGACTACTCAGCCTCAGCCTCTGAATCGAGGCCTGGATCTTCAACACCTGCAACCTGTGATACACTCGAAGCCATGGAATCTAGAAACTCAGATGCTCCTTTTGGAACTCTCTTCTTGTTCTTGCTACCTCTCGGTCTTCCTCTCTTCTTGGGAGACTTTCTAGTCCTAGCAATGCTCAGATCACCATTAGGGTTAATATAAAAATCACGTTCATTAGGGTTCAAAGGCAAAGGGACCATTGCCAGAGCATGTCGGGCACGCTTACCATTTGAAGACTCTTCTTCTTCATGTTCTCGTCGAATTCCGGTAATTTTTGTAGGAGAGGGGAAAGCAGGCACCTCTCTGATGGTTACAGCTCTCTTTTCTTTAGGGAAGAGGGAAGAAAGCGACACCGAAGCTGGAGTGGATAGTGTGGAAGGCGTGTTGGCTCTAAACACCATGGATGGTGCTGCAACTGGAGTCGGGATTACCGCCGGAGTTTCCACCTCTTGTTCTCTTGGACATGGCAGGCTGTTATGGTTTAGCATAGAACACACACGACATCAACCCAAGAGACGTTCATAACGAAATTGGACTTCGAGAACATCAGTAGGGGAAACCCTAATGCATCGACTTAGCCTCACAGGCTCATCTAACATTAGGGTTAGACGAACCCTAATAATTCCACGGTTAATACCGTGTTGATCCACTTGCAAAACCGGTCCAATTGTTTCACTAACCAACTTTGCCGTGGCCGCTGTTGTCAGTGCAGCCGGGAGTCCAAGGATTTCCACCCATAACCAAACAAAATTCAAAGGGACTTGCCTGATATCAGAGAATCCATCATAGTCATTGATGATGATCATTGAGCGCTAGTAAGCCCAAGGACCGCTCTTCTTGACTCGATTGACATCACGCTCGCTGGCGAATGTAAACAAGTAGTGATCGCCCCTTGCTTGAACTTCAACTGGGGAAGAGAGATGCCACATATTGCGAATAGCACTTCGAAACGCATCAAAGACCACTGCCCTAGCAGTGTTGAGTCGTTGAACCAAGTAGTGTCGAGGAGCAACAAAACCTTTTTTCGGGCACCGGAGGTCACCCAGATCAACCGGCTCTTCCTGGTTGGAGAGAGAGAGCTTTGAAATCAGCCTTGCTGTGAGAGAAGCTTGGGAGGCGACCATGGTTGCCATGGATGAGGACTTGCGCTGCACAGAAAAACCCTAAGCCGTCAAAGGAGAGAGCGCTAGGGTTAGGAGCCGCGGTATCTCTTAAAATCAAGCTCTAATAAACATTGTGAGATTAAAAGCACATTATTATGATATATTTATCTAAATGAAATGGTTAGATAAGTAATGAAATACAATAGAATTATCTTGTTAAACAAGATAATAGAGATGGACTAATATTTGTTGTTTTCTAATGGAACTCAAACTCTTTGATGAACAGAGTTTGAGCTATCCAAAGTGCAATATATAAAGAGGTCCCTATGCATACTGTAAACTACGCCAAAATACGAGTCCCTCTCCATTAGAGCTTTGGTAATTGAGTACTGCATAGAAGATTCCTTATCCTTGGAGCTCTCGATCTACATCGACGACGACTACGGTAAACAGGTTGTATATCCTCATTCTTGTTCTATGATCTTGTATGATTTGTATCTATATATGTGTTTATGCTGAAGTGTTTTGCTCTTGTGGTTGTAGACAACATGTGTGTGTCTGTGTGTGCGTGTGTGTTTTCCAGTGTTCTGCAGTAAAATTGAACATCATACCAACCATCAGCAACACTGGAAAACAGGTAATATCAAGATGAAAATCACACAAGATACAAGATTCTTATCCAGAAAGTATAAATGCAAGAGCACAAAAGGACAAGGAGTAGATTAACACTGTAAGAACAAAGAAGAAAGAACTAAGAAGTAAGAACTATGTATCTATTTTCCTTATTTCAGTACTTCACAGATGGAAACTCTCCTGTCTTTTAACTGTATTGAGTGTCATACTTGGACCATGCTCGTGCATCGCTACCATCGCTGAGTAATGCTTCTCTACAATCAAACTCGGACAATATTTTAAGATGAATGAAAACAAAACTACAACAATACAAGCTAAAACTAGAGGGCAGGACAGCTGCCAGAATATCAATCTAGATAACAAAAGTGACAATGCAAGACTCAAATGAAGAACGAAAGCAACCATCACCAAGAAAATGAAGAAATAATGAAGAAATCTCCAAGTGATCGAAAATCACAGACATGAACACAGTTCATACTCAGAAAGTACAAATACAAGAGCACAAAATGAAAAGGTACGGATTTATACACAGTAAGAAGAAAGAACTGTTCTGTCTGTGTATTTCAGGGCGTCACAGATGGAAAGTCTCCTGTCTTTCGAATTGTTTCAAGTGTCATTTCTAGACCATGCTTGTGCACCGCTTTCTTAGCTGTTAGTAATAAGTCTGACTCAATTTTGTGTTTCCTAAATTGACAAAGCTTCCTCTCAAACTCAGAACATTTGTTAGATGAACCGGAAGAGTACTCCAACCACCTATTGGCAAAATATCGGCAGATACCTTTCTCAACTTCAGGGCTCATATTCGGACAGCTATTAAGCCTTAGCCACGCACCGATCATCTGTTGAGCTAGAAGTGACCCTGTCAATATTCTAGGAAGGCCGTACCAGATTAAAATTTCTTTAACTTCACACCAAAGCTGGCTCGGCCTCCCCATAATGGCACTGGTAGTATTCCTTTCAAACAAGCAGACTGCTCTTATTACCGGCAATTGACAATCAGAACCTTCATTTCCCTCCTTCATGACATCGATTATCTTTTGTCTGCTGACCAACCGCACCGGAATCTTCTCTACTTTCACGTTTAATTTCTTATAAAATTTTCGTACTTCAAGGAAAATGGATCGGCCTCCGTTAGCAGTATTGATAATGGACTCTTTACACTCTGGACATAGTTTCCGACCATCATCAAGCTTATAATATGTTGTGTCCCTTGGCTTCAATCTTTCACAGCTACAACAGCTAGGAGTACCATCCTTTAAATGGGAGGGGCAATATCTTTGTTGCCAGAATGAATGTTCCTTATACTCACCATGATCTTCTGAATTATATTTGATAGGTTTCTTGCAAACAATGCATACCATACATAGTTGCTCATAGCAGCGTTTATGGTAAGGATGATCCCCATATTCCTCATAGTCTCCATTGGTACATGGACGTTTGCAACCTTTGCAGAGAAAACATGCTTGATGCCAAACAGCACGCAAGCATTTGAGGCCGCCATCATCAACCCTCTTGTTGCAGCCAGCGCATACCAGTTTGTTATACAGATCGTCTACAATGTCGTCGATAAACTTGGTCTCTTCCCTACCAAACAAAAATATATACATATACATCAGGTGATATAAAATTGACCATAGCTAAAATATACAAGTACAATTTTGGTATGTCAAAAATAAAGTACAATTTTTGGATATGTTTAGTCATTCATACCGATATTCTGCCAAATTCCACCCAGACATGTCAGCCACTTTTGTCAAAGCTGTCCTCCACCGTTGCACCTTTTCTATGTTGTGTTCACTGCCATTTTCATGCTTCTTGAAGGCTTCTTTAAAAGTTCCACTCTGATGTCTTACGTGGGATGGTTCCACATTATAAAAGATCGGGATGATTGTCTCTCTCACTTGCATGCATTCATAAATCTTTACAAGCTCATCTAAGCACCATTTCGAACTGGCGTAATCTGGTGAGAAGACAATAAGGGCGAATCTTGATTCTTCAATTGCAGTCAAGAGCTCTAAAGGGATAGTTGTGCCTCTCTTAAGCTGAAGGTCATCCTTGAAAACTTTGATTGATTTTTTCCCCTTCAATGCTTTATGTAGATGGCCTGTAAAACCTTTGCGGGTTTCTTTCCCCCTAAAACTCAAAAACACATCTTGTTCCCATGAAGAAGCTATAGGAATGGACGTAGAGGCTGTTTGGGTGCTTGATGCCATCAGAAAGTGGTACCAATCAATCTTCTCTGAATATACAATTTCGCCAAGGAATTTCTTAACCTTAAGATGCTTGAAAATTAAGAAAATGAAGAGGATATAGATAGATAGAGTGGAAGAGAGAGGTGGCCATGGAACATGGCTAGAGAAAAAAAAAAAAAAAAAAAAAAAAAAAAAAAAAAAAAAAAAAAAAAAGGACCAAGAATTTAACAAAAACGCAGCGAAGTCAGGGCTTGGATGCTTGTAAGTACTTTGATGATGAACATCGTTTTATAGATATCAACTATACCCAGAAAGAGACTGATGAAGATAACCTGTGACCAACTGCTAGCTAACTCACCAAACGATGACTGTGATGTAGGCAAACATTTATACATTGATTTGTTAAGGAGGTGGAGAGAGTTAAGGACATAGATAAGAGTATATAACAAGAATAGAGAGATATTTACAAGGGAGAATAGTGGAAGAAAGGACGGAAATTGATGGAAACTAGGATATATATATAATTGAAGTCGTTTACATTCTCTTCCAATTGATCAGTAAAAACAAACATGTACCCTTCCTCTATCATTTCTCCCATTTGATCTTTACATCTCATGAACTCCAACTCAAGGACCATAATTTGTAAAAGGCGAAAAGAACAAAACTACAGACTATTATCAAATGCTTCATGATCGAATAGGTGGGAATATAATGTTATAGTTAAAACCAAGGACAAAGTAGAATTAACAAAAGATGATTTCATACCTCAGTAACAACGGCCATCACTACCTGTCCTGAATTTGTGTTTCCAAAGAAACCATTGTATTTTATAACATAATATCTCAATCCAGCCGGCCGGCCAAGAAGTTCTTGTTGGCCAGACACATCAAACCCTTGAAACTTCTTTCTATTACGTACTGTTTGAAGAATCCTCAAATGGTACCTGAACTATCATGGATTGCAACTTTTGCGGTGTGTTTGGATGCGAGTGAATTCCCGAGAATTTAATAAAAAATAAGGTATATAAAATTTCTTGTGTGAAAATCATCATCAAATTATTATACAATTTTCTTCTTAATTATTTACTTTATATGAACTTTAGCCAATTAAAATGTACTAATATGGCTCTAACATTACTATATTAATCATGCCTCTTCATGCCCTAGCTATGTTGCACGGACACTCCACATGCCCACATGGGTAGAGTGTCGGACACTCTCGACACGGCAACACGTGTCTGGCATGTCGGAAAATGTTGATTTTCCGACCTGTTTCTGACTTGTCACGTCATCTTACGACACGTCACATCAGCTTTTGTCAATTTTTTTTTTTAAAAAAAGAAAAATATAACGAAAACCTAAATGGGCAGTAAAGGTTGCGCAGTCGCATACAAACAAAGAGAGGAAACAATGCAGATGAAGAAAAAGACGAAGACGTTGCATATCCGATCTCTTCTCTCTCCACCGATTAGTTCATCTTCTTGTCTATTAGGTGCTAGAGGTTGCTGGTTGCTTAGTTTATACTGCCTAGTTTTGAAAGCAAGCTACTGCCCAGTTTATGAAAGCAATGCTATTGCCTAGTTTGAAAGCCCTTGCTCATTTTTTTTTTTTAATGTTATGTTTTAGGTGCTAGAGGTCTGCTACTTTTAATGTTGTTAGTTATGCACTTTTATCATTTGCATTTGACTCTCTTTAATGTTATTTTCTTATGGTTATGCAACGGATTGAATTTAGATTATTATTTGGTAATGTAATGAATTTATTTTATATTTTAGTATCTTTTTTATTTATTAAATATACATAAATATATAATTCTATTTGCCGTGTCCAAGTCGTGTCAGAAACTCAATTTTTAAGTTTTACCGTGTCGCGCCGTGTCGTGTTGCCATATCCATGTCCGTGTCTGTGCAACTTAGTGCCCTAATGTACCGCTGTTTTTGCCAACGGCCCTACATATGAATAACTAATCTACCACATTCATCACCTACTAACGTTGTCGTCGCCAACGACCATAAAATAGTAAGGAGTGCAAAATTAAAGCGTTGATGCCTGAATAACTGATGTCAATATGTAAACACACTACGCAGAGGAAGAGTCCCTCAAAACAACATCATACAAATTTGGGCTTGGATGACAAACAAAATGGTATGTAACTAGAGACGGATCCTTGAAGGGGCGGGAGAGGGTTGCGGCCCCTCCAGTGATTCGAAACTTTCTCATAATTATTGTCCAATTAAGTACTTATTTGTATTTAGTTAAAGTTTTTGTATATATTGGTCTCTTCAGGAATCTAAATCAAGTTCCGCCATTGTATATAACGATTCTCGTTTAATGAATACACAATTTCCTTTTGTGGGCTTGAAACTAAAAGAAGGAGACAACAACAGTTTTGAAACATAACAGAGGAGAAATACAACCGGTCTTCTGATGACATTATTGGCATTGTATGGTCAGACCTCCATCATGGCACCTTCCTATGAGTTGCGTGTCTCAAGCTGCGGTTCGTCTCAGTAGTCTTCATTGCAATATCCACATCAACTGCATTTCTCTCGTTACTTGAGAAACTGTGTGTAATATCTGGATCACAGAACCTTAAGGATCCAGCATCGCTTTCATCGTCCTCAAAGGTTGATGATATATCTGATGTCTCTTGTACCAGACCTGATATTGTCTCTCTTCGCTCTCTAATTATCCTCCTCAACCAATCCCACCACAAGACTACAGTTTGCCATACGAACACTGCAAGTATCAGTATAATCACTGCACCTATTAGTATTCGTAATACTTCAGCGAATATCTTGTTTGGAGGAAGTACTCCATCCAAACTAGAAAAGAACTGCCATGATAGAATTTTATGGCGCTCACCATATTGACTAGTACTAGCTGAAAATCCAACCGATATCCACTCAGGGAGGATGTTCGTCAGATCAATTATGTAAGAAAGACTAGTGATCTCCCCCATACTATCAGCATGGTGATTTTTGTAGCTCCAATGGACACTTAGGTTTGTTGTTGTAGCATTATACTTGATCCATATCTCAGTAACTTCTCCATTATGCAAGTTAGGGTTCCACCGGGCGTCGGCAACTGAATCAATTGAGTTGATGTTGATCCCAACATGCTGATATGAAGGATCCCATTCGTCTACATAGTAGTCAAACTCAACTAGAACAATCTGGTTTCCAGGAATGTCACGGGACGTATTATTAAATAGGCCTATAAATCCACCACCTGAATTTGGAGGGATTTGGTACCCCCAAGGAGCCAGATAAAATGCAAATCCACTGCCATAAGTACCGTGGCCTTTCTTGTCGATGAGGAATGAGAACTTAGTGTTGAAGTCACTGAACTTTCTATGATGAGAGTCCCAGAGTGGGACTCTCTCGGCATATGTAGCCCTTCCAACACGGCCTACATACTGAACTTTGTTCGTTAGCTCAACTACTCCATCCACAGGTTCTGCATCGCCCTCGTAGCTTATGCCGGTTGCATTGGCACTAAATTGCAGTATTTGGAAAGAAACTGGACTAGCGTAAGGAAGAGACAGAAGGAAGAGGAGGATATTGATACGTAGATATGGTAGCAGGTTCATTATAGCGGTGGCAATGGAAGCATGGCTTGGAGAAGAGACATAGAATGAAACCTTTATGTGGCATCTGATGAGGCACACTAGGTGAATTAGTAATCTGACTATGATAAAGGTATTGAAACACACTGCCTCATTTATACTAGTTTTTTTTGAGACCTACTTGAAACAAAAGGAACAGAGAGGGAGAATTTATAGAGCAACTGCCCGGAGACTTATCTGAGGTGACACTCCCTTGAAAATAGAGTATCGAACTGTCGATATATAATAGACAATGAAAGATGAGAATCTTTTTCTGTCATTTTACGTTTCACATAGTTCAACTGCATTGTGAAAACCATCCAAAACTCAACTCAGAATATGAAACATCGATCAAAAGTGTCATGGAGTTTAAGCCAAGGATATCAAATGGTTTAATAAGACTTCATTGCAACGACTTTAACACTCACATATAAACAATCTTATACATAGGAAACACAACGTTTTCTTCTTGCATGTCTACAAAGTTTACAGACTGACCAAAAGATTGCACATATAGTTACTCAACTCTTTTCTTAATTTCTGAGCAGGGTTTATTCATTCTAAATGTGTATTTTCGAAGAAACTGCAAGCGTTTGTATTGAACATGTACTTGTTGATGATTCCAATGGGTTTATGTATTAGTTAATGTAGAACTTTTTGTTGTACTGCCACGGCAAATATTTAACAAGGATCAACAGTACGTTAATGCAGAATTACGATCTTATTACTATCAGAACTGATTAATTTAATCTTCACAGAATGTAAAGTTACAGCAAGTTTCCAACTAATTGTGTTTACATTAGCTTGTGTTTGGCACTATATCATTATCTGGGGAAATTTCTGGACTCTACAAATATGAACAGTCATTCAGTCAATTCCGTGAATGTTTGTTCAGAACTTCAGATAAGTTGTCCAAAGTGACTCCAAACTAGCTAATTCCAGAAAAGAAGTCGATCCTACTTAGAATCATGTACAATGCAAAAATCAAAGGAGCCTGAACAACCATTTCGGAAAATTCTACAATGTGTTAATGCATGTGAATGATGTGATACATCAACTTTGTAAATTGAGTCCTTAAACTAGTAATATTAATCATCCAAGTTGTAATATGAGTCTTTAAAGTGGTAAATTTTTTTAGTTACAACATTAGTAATCATGTATCCTTAAAGTGGTAAAATGTGTGCTTAAAGTGGTAATTGAGTCCTTAAAGTGATTAAAAAAAAAGTTGTTACAACTTTGAGGACTCATATTATAACTTTGAGGACAAATGAGGACTAGTGTCGTAACTAATTTTTTTTTATAACTTTAACGACTCATATTACAACTTTAAGGACAAATGAGAACTAATGTCGTAACTAATTTTTTTTACAACTTTAACGACTCATATTACAACTTTAAGGAATAATATTATTACTTTGATGACTCATTTTACAACTTGAAGACAAAATTAATGTATCACATGCATTAACACACCCTAGTCTTACCCATTGAATCATGCATGATGAAAGAATTCGTTTCTTTTTCCTATGATACGTACACAGCTAGAGCTGCAGGCGTAACGCAATGTACGTAGCTTCCTTGTGTATATGGTAGCTGTTATTGCTTTTCACTTTCAGGAAAAGGCCGGGTAAGAGATGAAATAGAAATTTCATTGTAAGAGTAAAGTGAATGAAGCCTATATATTTACCAAACCAAAGAGAGAAAATCAAAACCAATTTACTAACGTGAAAGGGTTTATAAAAAGGAAGTTAGTTCGCTAGAGCATGCATAACAGCTTGTTCGGTCAAGGTACGTACAATCAGTGGCGTAGCTAGGAGGGACGAGGGAAGTAAGCTGACGCCCCTCAGATATTAGATTATGTCATAGTGTTATATGATTGGTCAAATTTTTTTTATGGATATATGATGCTCAGGATTGCTAGCTGGCACTAAATTTGACCATTCTAAAATCTAACCAACAAGAGAAAGAGTTTGACAAAGAATATTAATTACAGCAATTAATAGTATTCAACTCCTATCAGGTGTGTTTGTCGAGAGAAAAAAACTCATATCATGTGTGGGTCTCTTTATTTTTTACTAAAGATTCATAATCCTAATAAATGATTAATTGCTTCTCCTTTTAATATAGCAATTAAAACATATTCCTAGTTTAACTTCATTTTTGTCTTTTAAATTAATATGTTTTCCTAATCAATAAATTATTATGATTGATTTCTCGTGTACCCCTATAAACAGTTTTAATCGTTTTTTGCGTATTCCTTTCTGTTGTTCTTCAGTAATTTTTTTCATGTCATCGTCAACCTTCATAATTACAAACTTGCAACTATAAATGCTTTATAAGATTCTACTTACAATTATTGTAATTGAGATTTGTTATTTTGTTTTCGAAGTATTCTAATGATTTATAAATTTTTATATTATTCATAAAAATTATATTTTTATTTTATGTGATATTATTGTGTTTTGGCCACGATCCTCAACAGGGGCTTTGAGAAACAGTAGCAGTCAATGCTTCTTGGGAATGCAGGGCGTGCCACCTCGCGGACGAGGAAAGGAAGTGGGGTGCGTCGGGTCTTGACTTCTTGAACAAGTGGGGGGTTACCGGTGACACCTCGCGGACGAGGAATTTACAAGCACAAGGGAATTCGATACTCACGATGTCGTGAGCAGAGCAACCAAAGAGAGATCAGAGGTGATCGGAGTAGAGTCCAAAAGGGCTCTGGGAAACCTAGGCGGCGGCGCGCTTAGGGTTAGGTTTTTCGAGAAGCTCGAAGAGGTTCAACTAGGTTGAAAGTTTGTTTTGTATTGAGTTGTTGTATTTTTTGAGAGAGAGAATTTGTAAGTCTTCGAGCCTCTTTATATAGTAGCTTGCCTTCGGCCCGAAGAAAGATATTCATAGTCCAAATCGGACTCTGAAACCCAATACCACAAGGACACTGCTTTATTCGCTTATACCAATCATCTGCATGACACGTGTCCAGCCGCGTGATTGACTCCGCCTGGGCTACTGCTTTCGCGCTATCCAACTGTAGGGTCCTACGCGAACTCAATCACGAACATCCTTATCTCGCGAGGTGCTACAGTCTTTGTCACATTCCGCCCCACGCGCCTCCGAAGCTCGCGACTTTGAATGGGCTTTACATTAAAACAAGCCACAGGTATTGGTCCAAATGCTATCCAAAACTTATTACGAGTCTTGGACCAAAATATCACCTCGGGTAGCACATCTACTCATGCATCCAGCTCACATGCAACTCAAGTCACTGTTTTGATATGTGCGAACTCTGCTATCTAGCTCGCATGATCTCGTTAGCGGGCCATCACTTGTGAATCCAATTATTTCGAGCTCGCCGGTGTGACGTGGACTATGAATTTAATTAATATTCACCTAGACATTTACTATCCAGTAAAAATATTAATTTGGGTGTAAACATTGCCCCCCAGCCTCGAAGTCATGAATGTCAAGAATGACTGAAGAGGTTTATGTTCATGCTGCTCCAAAGGTACTGGTATTGGCTCGGGTCATACAAAAAATGACTGAATAACAAGCCTGTGAATAGGCTCTAAAACTCAATTACCAAACATCAAAGCAATGCGGAGAAGCTTCTGAAATGATTCGGCTAGTACCACATTAATGAACTGACGATCAATGAATTTAACATAGGTACCTTGAACTTAACGTGCACTCCGCTTGCTCTACTCAGAAGACATGGTACGTTACACATACCTCGAGTGGATATCGTCTTTGAAGATATGCATCTTGAATGAATATATCTTGAATAGATGTACCTCGAGCGGATGCAACTTGAGAAAATGTAACTTGAGCGGACATATTTGAAAGAAATCGTCTGACCTCAAAGGGATGTACCTTGAGTAAATGTTCGCCCTGAATGGATTCAAAAAATGACCTATGCTTGAGCTCTTGGCGATGGCGAACCATTTTTTGACATTGGTCATGTACCTCGCTGCCTCCCAATGCGAGCCAATGAGAACCAAACAAAAGGACCATGTCGACGAACGGCTGCATATCCTTGAATTTTTTTTTTTAGAGGCCACAGGGATTGGCCTAAATAATGACCAAGACACCTCAAGAAGGGTCTAAAGTCTGAAATATATAGAACACATATCTATCCCATATGTGCCCCCCAATTTTGATGTATGTTCGCCGATACTTGAGAAGAATGAAGGACATCAAAACTTTAGTATGCCCCCAGTAAGGGAGTTGTAGTACCGTGCATCCTTGAGGGTAACAAACACCAAAAAAAGGTCGTGGATCGGTCGTGAGTAGATCCCGGTGTATGAACAAAGGTACACAAAACTTGTACGGATTCCCCCCAGTAAAGGAAAACATGTTGCAAGGTCATGAAAACACACTGAAAAAGCACATTGCAAATTCGCGCGTATCTTGACCTGTCTGCATTCAAACTGCCATAACTCTCTCTCTACGAATGTCAGAATGACGAACCGTAGAGTCCTCTGAAAAATAGACATCCAGGGCTTTCTGTTGATATAAGGCGCGCCGGCTAGTTCTTCCTGGATCTTTCCAGTTGAGACCGTGAAGTTGACTGTCCAGTAGTGTCTGCTGCAACTTTTCAGCATTGCAAACTAGGTGTATTTCTTCTCATACTTGACTTCGCTGGCAGCAATTCAAGACATATGGAATGTCTGTTGTTGTCAAGCCTCTGGGATAGGCTCCTAATGAAAGTTCAAGCTTTTCATAAGCAAGAACGTTGTCTTGCATTTCAGCAAAACCAAGAATCTCTTTTTGTGTTTTCTTTTTTCGATGCAAGAAAGAAAGAAAAATGAAAGCAAACGGAAGTAAAAACTGAAGTAAAGCTAAGAGTGAAGGAAAGGAGAGTATAGCATGGTTAGTTACCCTTCGTAAGGCCACGGGGGAGGCCACCAATGCTTCACTCCAAGCCTCGACGTCATCATGTTTTCGATGTGAGACTCTCGCTGTTGAGAATTTCCAAGTGTTGAGCAGAACTGCTTCGCATCAACAACTTGAAAATTTGAGCAAGGCGGTTCGTAGGGACTGCCTTGTTGCCCCCCAAGCATCTTTGTCAATTGGCAAAACATGATCTTCAACTGCGTACTTACGGATAATATAATGTAAAGATCTGCCTTGGCACCGACTATCATATCATAATGCATGGTCTTATCAGGAATGGCCACGCATTAGTCATGAAAGAGAACCACTTGCTGGTCTCTTTTCACCATATCAAGAGCTTTACTGGGATTGAACTCTTGTAGAATATGATTATGAGACAGACGCACCAACATATAGTCTTCATCGTATTCATCATAAATTGGCTGTAATACCCTAGATTTTCATATCATTTTCCTTGTATTATCCCCATATTTAATGAAGGATTATTTATGGAAATTCTTATTGGTTTATGCGAAGTTGAAGTTCGGGAGTTTATTTAAGGTGCTTTGATGTTTAAGAGACCAAAAAGTTGACTTTATTTTCCGTAAGTTATCTTCGAAAACTTCCTTCATGAAAGTTGTAGAGCTCGTCAATACGAGTTCGTAGACATGCGGCACGCATGAAACGTACGTCGTATGAAGAAGTTATGATCAGGGGAAGTTAGTTTCCGAGTTTGAAAAGTGTATAAGTAGAAAAATGTGGGGAGTTTATTTTGGAAACAAAAAAAAAACAGAGAAGCAGTCTCTCTCTCTCTCTCTCTCTCTCTCTCTCTCTCTCTCTCTCTCTCTCTCTCTCTCTCTCTCTCTCTCTCTCTCTCTCTCTCTCTCTCTCTCTCTCTCTCCTGACCCTCTCACGCCCTCATTCTTCTCCAACCCATTTCTCTCTCATTCCACCACCAAATTGGACGCCACCGGTTTCGTTTGGTCGGCACGGGTCTCCTCTCCACTGTTGGGGCAGCCTTGCTCGCCGTCGCGCTACCTGGAAGCCGCCACGAAGTGGCGGAGCTGCTGCTGTTCCGCCGGAAAGCCGGCGATTTCGACGCCGATTCCAGCCAAGTTTAGGTGAGTCTTGCTCTCCTCTCTCATCTAGAGATGTTCTTACCCCTTTGGTGATCTAGAAATCAAGTTTTGGGGCCGGTTTTGTAGGTTTGGAATTTGTTTTCCCGGTTGGTTTGCGGGGTGTTTTCCGGCAGGTTCCGGTCAGAATCGGTTGAAACCTCAGGTATTAAAGTTGTTCACCATGCTTTAATCTACAAGTTTCATGTTGTAAGTTTCCCCAAATATTGAGGTTGGTGTTGGCGCGTAGGGCTCACTCGCCGTCGCATGTGGCGGCGCGTCCGGGCAGTGTGGGAGCTTTGGATGCAGTGTTAGCTAGTCCTTGTAGTTACTAGTTTGTTGTTGTGTGTGAAGGCTAAGTGTTGTTTTGATTTTGGCATTTAAGGTGCTATTTTGTTCTTGGTGTTATTAGGTATTAAACCTTGAAAAGGTTGATCTTGGAGGTTTAATTGTTGTTGAGTGTCCAATGACCTTGGGAGGTCTCGGAGGAAGGATTGCCTCATTTGGGCAACCTTTAGGCGAATGGTTGGTTAAGGGTACGTTGTTTCTTTTTGAGTGGTTAATAAGGTTATAATTTGTGTTAATTAGGTAGCTTGTGGAGTTGTTAGTGAGCTTGTTCCTTGTGTTTTTGTGAAGACGCAGCAAGAGTATTTAGGTGAGTAATTCTCACCAAGGTCCACTTTGGGACCTTGGGACCAATCATTTATGTTTAATGTTGATGATGATAATTATTATGATGAATGATTTTGATGAGGGTTATGATGATGATAATTATTATGATGATTGATTTTTGTTAATGATTATGATGATTATAAATAAATAAATGAAGAAAAATAATATTATGTTTTGTTGTTTAAAATATATGAGCTTGATCGTCAACGGCTTATAGGTAAGATTAAAACCAGTTTTCCTCATATGCCTATTTTTGATGTTATTGTGATCATAATTCTATTGAGTTTTGATAGTTATTCTTGTGAAATAATAAATAATGTGCATATAATTATATCCTTGTGAATGATATAATTTATAATATGAATCATGTGTTGTTGATGCTGATGTGGTGAGATATTGATTTGTTGTTCAAAATAATTCAAACTGGGTTCCAAGCCCTTAACTGGGTGATTGGTTACGGTTATGATGTAATTTTATTTTGTTATTTTTATTGGACAGTCAAACTGGGTTCCAAGCCCTAAACTGGGTGATTGGTTACAGTTATGATGAAATTTTATTTTGTTATTTTTATTGGACAGTCAAACTAGGTTCCAAGCCATTGGCCGGGTGATTGGTTACGGTTAGGAATAGAGCTCTAGTCCGTCTGTCGGTGTAGGTCATGGGAGATACTTGATGGTATCTGAGACCCATGGGTACACATATTGTTGTTGTAGGTCATGAGGGGTATTTATTAAATATCTGGGATTCATGGGTACATTTATTGGTAATGTGTGATTTTTAAGTATTGATCAAAGTTCACTTGTGGCATGTTGGATGTGTTAAATGTGGAGTTATTTTTAAGTTTACTCATACGGGCTTTTTAGCTTACTGGGTTTGTTATTCTACAATCCCGGTGCACCAATTCTTGGTGTAGGGGTTAGACCTGCAGGTGAGGATCAGCAAGGTTGAGGCGAAGGCGTAGTGGCAGGGTTCTCCCTTTTTTTGTCAGACTCTGTATAGTTCTAGATTTGAGTAGACAGTTTTAAAATCATGAGATTGTTCTCATGTTCTTGTTTTTCACGTTATGTAAACAAGGAAGTGTAATCTTAATTCAGTGATAGATTTTGTGGAAATTTCTATTCTGTAATTGAGTTTTTGTTGTTGTTGTTGTAGTTGTTGTTATTGTTGAAACAGGTTGGGATGTTAATATTTTAAGTTAGATCATGCCAAAAAATTTGAAAATTCTCTTTCGAAAATTGGGGTGTGACATTGGCTCTTTGTCAAAATCACATGCAGAATCAACAAAGGTCGGTGGCTCGACCTTCTTTGCAACCATAGGTATACATGGGACATGTACGTACTTCGCACATAAACCAAAGTTCCGTCTAGGCCTCTAAACTTGCATATAAAAACTCCAACGGTATTGGATAATGAAGCCACGTAATGGCGTTGCAAGAACACATGTTGGTTGATAATTAAGTTGGCCATTGATTTGTCCATACTTGAGGAAACGTCCAGAGGCTAATTGACAAAGTAGGCTTCCACCTATTCCTTCACCAGGACGCCCAGCAGCTTCATAAACTTGCTTCTCTAGGTTAATTAAAGAATAAAGGCGAGCTACATCTTGCCCCTCATGCGCCTGACCCGTGTCCACATATACGTCTCGCATAGGAAAGTTGGCTCCTTGGTCACCTTTCCTGTGAAATTGTGGTTCGCCGTCATCAGTGTTCGAACCACTTTCTTCTCTTAAGATGGACTGTTCTGTCATATCTTCAAATTCTTTTTCCTGAGGAACACCGACAAATTTCGAGAGAAGATTATTATCCATAATCTCGCCGGCCTCGACCTCAGGTTCTTCGTCATTGATTGACAAAGTAGTTTCTTCTATGGACGTAGGTTCATCCAAAGGAAAATCTTCGCCAGTAGATTGGCTGCTAGGCAGTTCAATCTTTTTGGCAAGGACGTGTTCGTCAATTGTAGGCCTTACATTTAGGCATTGTAAAGCCTTTTCCAAGGCATCCCACCGCTGACGAGACTCCTCTAGAAAGGCTTTCCTTTCAGCTTTTTCCTTTTCTTTAGCAGCCTCTCTAGCAGCACTTTCCTCAGCGAATTGCTCGAGGAGGGCAGCCATTTGTTCGGCACATTTTCTTTGGACGACAGCTCTTCGTTCGAGATTTTTTCTATGGATGGCATCTAATCTTTCATTACTGGCCGCTAATTTTTCTTGCCAATCAATTATCGCATCTTTGTTTCTAATCTTTGATCCCAAGAACATGTTCCGTGGTGAGAGATCGGCAAGTCGGGTTGTTATGGGGCTTGTACCATGGTGATCTGTGCTTGAGACAAAAAATCTGAGGTTTCCTGTATGGTGATTCTTCTGGTTTCCCTATGATGAATCGCTTGTACTCCCGGTCCCACTGGGCGTGCCAATATTTTGGCCATGATCCTCAGCAGGGGCCTTGAGAAACAGTAGCAGTCAATGCTTCTTGGGAATGCAGGGCGTGCCACCTCGCGGACGAGGAAAGGAAGTGGGGTGCGTCGGGTCTTGACTTCTTGAACAAGCGGGGGGTTACCGGTGCCACCTCGCGGACGAGGAATTTACAAGCACAAGGCGATTCGATACTCACGGTGTCACGAGCAGAGCAACCAAAGAGAGATCAGAGGTGATCGGAGTAGAGTCCAAAAGGGTTCTGGGAAACCTAGGCGGCGGCGCGCTTAGGGTTAGGTTTTTCGAGAAGCTCGAAGAGGTTCAACTAGGTTGAAAGTTTGTTTTGTATTGAGTTGTTGTATTTTTTTAGAGAGAGCATTTGTAAGTCTTCGAGCCCCTTTATATAGTAGCTTGCCTTCAGCCCGAAGAAAGATATTCATAGTCCAAATCGGACTCTGAAACCCAATACCACAAGGACACTGCTTTATTCGCTTATACCAATCATCTGCATGACACGTGTCTAGCCGCGTGATTGACTCCGCCTGGGCTACTGCTTTCGCGATATCCAACTGTAGGGTCCTACGCGAACTCAACCACGAACATCCTTATCTCGCGAGGTGCTACAATCCTTGTCACATTCCGCCCCGCGCGCCTCTGAAGCTCGCGACTTTGAATGGGCTTTACATTAAAACAGGCCACAAGTATTGGTCCAAATGCTATCCAAAACTTATTACGAATCTTGGACCAAAATATCACCTCGCGTAGCACATCTACTCATGCATCCAGCTCGCATGCAACTCAAATCACTGTTTTGATATGTGCGAACTCTGCTATCCAGCTCGCATGATCTCACTGGCGGACCATCACTTGTGAATCCAATTATTTCGGGCTCGCCGGTGTGACGTGGACTATGAATTTAATTAATATTCACCTAGACATTTACTATCCAGTAAAAATATTAATTTGGGTGTAAACATATTGTTTAAACTTTTGACCCTTCTACTTGTGGTTTCTGGCTACTCCACTGCGTACAATCACAATAATTCTTGACTTGATATTTACAA
Organism: Fragaria iinumae; assembly: GCA_009720345.1. NCBI lineage: Eukaryota > Viridiplantae > Streptophyta > Magnoliopsida > Rosales > Rosaceae > Fragaria > Fragaria iinumae. The sequence goes on along the minus strand of CM019117.1, from coordinate 12,137,490 downwards.
TTGTTTCTTTGAATCACTAAGAAATGTGTGGAATGTAATAGGAAAAATAGAATTTGTCTACTTATTTCATTAAAGCTCCTCTTTATATAGAGGTAATATTACAAATGTAACTATAACATACATAATGACAATAAAATCTGATTAATAACTGATTGAGCAATTACACTAATTGATCACTAATTACATAATTTACTCTCGTCGGTTACGACTTTGACGAAGGCACACATAAATATGTTTTTCCCGCTGAAACAGGATTTACAACTCTTTTATTCTAAGCTCATTTATTTTCATCACTACATGCATGTATCTAGAAAGAACAAAAATCATATTCATCAGTACAGTCGAGCTGGCATTATATATATATATATATATATATATATATATATATAGACACACACAGGGCCGTTCAGGAGAGGACGTCCGCACAACCCTTAAAGTGCGGACGTCTCTTCGTTCTCCACCGTCCAGCGCCGTCGTCGGCGCCGGACGGTGGAGAACGGAGAGATGTCCGCATTTTAAAGGCGGTGCAGACGTCCGCCTCTGATCCGGCTTGTGTATATATGTTAGTGTGTAGCATATGCATCTTAGCTCGATCCAAATGAAATTAGTCGGATCAAATTGATGATGGAGCTAGCTGCTATAACTTTCAGTCGAGGAGCATGTCAAAAGTTTGATTCAAGGAACTAGCTATGAAGATGACCGAAAACGAACAACTTGCATTTGAAAACGGTGTCGTTTTCATAATAGTTTACTCATGAGCTTATTGACCAGTATTGTGGTTGACAGTTGTGTTCCATGCTCTCGTGTTTTTATTTTCTTGTAATAATTTGTTAGGATTATTTCCTAACTATAAATACTGTGTGTGCCTTGTTTTTTTCATTATGTTGAATTCTATTGAACATATCTCCAGGTTCTCTCTTTTCTCTCTCCTCCATTGTTGAATATCTTGAGCTTCTAGATCTATATTAGCTATGAGCTTAATGTTAATAGCATTGCAAAGACTTCTTTTGAATGTTTGAAATTTGATTATATGACAGAGTGATAGCGACTGAAACCGGGCGTTTCAATTAAAAATCATTTTGTGTCAATTGTAGTATATAGCAAATAAGGGTATCGTTATAAAATCTGGAGATTGAGGGTACCTTTACAATTTACGTTAATTACAAAACAAGATAAAACAAAAGATGATAGTACTAGAGATATGGGGTTTTGTGATTATAAACAAAAGAAAACAAAAAAAGAAAATAAAGCAGAAAATATCAGATGGATGAGACGTTAGAGACTTGAAAATCCACCACCAAGTATGTTTCAAGACATGTTAACAACCAAACCTTCAATTATTAAGTCGCAAATCGGTATAAATCAAGAACAAACCGTGAACGTACTGCGTAAGTTCTTATTACTTTCCTAGATTACTTAAGCAAGATGAACGCACCATTACCAAGCCTTTAGAATAACCAATCAAGGTATAGACGCTATCCTATCAAAAAATTATTCTAAGCATTAAGATCAATGAAAGTTTGATTGAACAAGTATGCAAAACTAGTGTGGAACGCCTACCTAGCATGCAGTCCTTTTTATTTGGTTTCACCTATTGTCTTATAAGTTTTACTACTTTGAAACAGGCATTTTAACCGTTTAAAATATTAATCAACCTATTTCTAGCCCCACTCACAATTTCATAATGTTCTATGTTGCGCATACATGAACATAAACAAGCAAGAGTTCCCCATAAACCAAAACCAAATAAACAATTTGAAAGACTCAATAATTTGAAACCAATGTTCAAAACAATATCTAAAACATTCTTGGGGCTTCAAATCTTGCCACTAACTAAGAGAAATCAGCCACGCATGGCTGCAAAATCACACAAGGAGAATAAAAGATGACAAAGGAAAGGTAAACCGTGGATGATGGAGAGATCGATGATGGCTTGGCGGCTTCCTTGTGCGAGTCCGCAACTATGGAGGTTCTGATGATGTGAGATCGTTGGCCTCCTCTAATCTTCACGTCCCTCCCTTCTTTTCTGCTATGATTAGGGTTATGAAACCCTCAAAAAATTTCAATGGACTTGCCAATGTGGTCTGGGCCTTAAAAAAGAAGTTTTGGTCCAAATCAGAAATTCGGGCAAACTGACTTTCGGCTACTCAAACGGTCATAACTTCTTCTCTAAAATAAGTATTGATGATCCGTAAAAAGTTCTGGAAAGTAGACTTTTGTATCTTTCCATTGATATATGACACATCTTCTGGATCGTTGTGAGCTGATCACAATATTCTGTCGAAATTGACTGGCAATTTCTGGCAGATTTTTTGATTTCTTTCCTTGCACAACATGGATTCCTTTTCCTTCAAGATTTCTCCTCTTTTGTCTCTTTTGAGCTCCTCGACTTTATTTATGACCTAAAAACACAAACTTAGTTAATATGAATATTGTTAAAGGAATTACATAGCTAAATAAGGTCGAAAATACATTATAAATGTAGCATTTTGTGTTCCTATCACAGAGTACGTAATCAAATTTCAGACCTTCGAAAGAAGTCTTTGCAATGCAAGTTGTTCGTTTTCGGTCCTCTTCATAGCTAGTTCCTTGAATCAAACTTTTGACATGCTGCTCGACTGAAAGTTATAGCAGCTAGCTCCATCATCAATTTGATCCGACTAATTTCATTTGGATCGAGCTAAGATGCATCTGCTACACACTAATTCTACGACTTCTTCGATGAGCTCGTACTCGTACCTATAACAAAAGAAGTAGAAATATTGATCATTTGTACGTAACCATGGTCATCAGTAAGTTATAATTCGTTAGTTCTTTGTAAAAACAATTAACACCAATTAGATTTCACTCGAGTTCAAGTTCAGACAAGCCTTTGCTGACATCTTAATGGTAATAATGGAGGTCAGAAACTAAACGTATATATATAACCTAGCTACTAGAATACTTTCTAGTTTCTAAACCACTTAAAAGTTTAGACAGACTTGTGCATACCATTCTGTCGCTATCCATCCAGCGATACCACTGAGTTTTGTAAAAGCACTTCTCCACCTTCGCACTTTCGCTCTGTCGTTAACATAATTAGTATCATGCTTGTTGAAGGCTTTTGCAAAAGCTCCTCTTTGGTTCCGTAAACTCGTCGGCTTCACCTTGTAGAATATTGGGAGAATTGTTGTGCCCTTAACCTCCATGCATTCCATAATCTTTGTAAGTTCGTCCAAGCACCAAGTAGACGAAGCGTACTTTGGTGAGAGGACAACAATCGCAAACCTCGACTCTTCGATTGCAGCCAAGAGGTTTGAAGAGATGTTTGTGCCTCTTTCTAGTTCTTGATCTCTGAATACTTTGAGTCCTCGCCTTTGCAGGGCTTTGTACAAGAAGTGAGTGAAACCTTTGCGGGTTTCCCCGGTGAAACTCAGAAACACGTCGTACTTCCATTGTTGTGTTTTGTTGCATTTGAAAGTGGTGCCGAACAATGTACTCCCTAAGTACATACAATAGATTACCACGATCAATTTTGCCAACCTAATCTTCCAAACCTTCGGGAATATAGATTCGCAGAGGAGGAAAAAACCTAAAACAACATGCACACTTTTTGTAATCCGTGATCCCATCTAAAGAGATTAAAATCTAGCTTCCCGGACGGGGTAGTAATACAAAAGAAAAGGGAAAAGGGAAATCGTGCCGGGAGGCTAGAGAATATATATAGCAATATATGAATTAATTTACATGTATGATGAACAGATTATTTCTATGAATATCTTCTTGCTTATGCCTCAGGACAACGAAGGTGGCGATCCTAACATGGTGATCTCGGAAAACACTATGTCAACGTCGAAAAATTATCTACTACATGACTAAGAAAGCAAGGAATTCGACGTAATCTCCAATTAGTACTCTTGTTGGCCGTCATTGGTGAAATCGATAATGATAAGCACTTTTTTTTATTCAAGATCACGGTATTCCAAAAACTTCTTAGGCTTAAGGACTAATCCGCTGGGGACCCGGACAGCCAACAAGCCATTGCAACCCCTCCTTTTGCCATTTTTAATGGTGTCGTGATTCGAACCTAGGTTGGAGAGCACACCCAACAAGGTAAGAACCACTAGACTACCTTGCAATGGTTAATGATAAGCACATTTGGTGCAACTCCTACCTTGATCGCAATATATAACCGGGAAAAAAAAAAAAAGTATCATATAACCGAACCATTAGATTCTGATATTCAATTTGGAACGAGAACTAAAAGAGGAGGACATAAGTTTTCTCCTGAAATTGCTTGGAAAAAAAATAATGACCTGCGGACTTGTTTTTACGGAACAAAGAGGGACAGTTCAGTAATGACCTTTGTATTTAAATGAAGCTCATCTAAAGGCTGAAAGGAAATTCACCCCAAATTGTGAGTCCACACCTGATCACTCTTGCTCTCCTTCCTCCCTCTCTCTCTCTCTCCATCCGTAAACCCAGACCACCACAGCTCCGACGAAGAGCAACGACGCCGGGTACTACCATGGTTTAGTTTGAAGATGAGTAAGTTTGAAGAAACCGCAAAGAATCAAACCACAGTTTGCATAATTTAAAATAAAAAAAGCAATAATTAGAAAAAATTGAATCTGGGATTAGATTCAACCCAGAAATCTTGAATATGGGATTTTACATGTTCAAGAATATAGCTTTGATAAGAATCTCCATTCATCTACTACTTCCTCCTACTCCAAAATACAGAAAGGCTGGGAATAAAGACGATTTCGCTCGTTTCTTACTGAACTTCATGTCGTCTTCCCTAGAATTAACACCAGCTTTAGGTCTCTGATCTCTGGCACCGGATTCAGAGTCGTTCACATCAACCAGAAAAGCATTTAATGTGAGTGTTTCGCCGGAGCTAACGGCTTCGTCTTTCTTTCTTCAAGATCCTGCACTCCAATAGCTTCTGGCGGTCATCTGCAAATCCGAAAGCCACAAAAAAAATAATTTGAATCAGGAAAAAAAAATACTTTCAACAGAAGAAGCAAAAAAAAAAAACGATCTGAAGTTGAAAAATCTGGATTATGATACCTTATTGGTGGAGGTGCAGAGGTCCAAGAAAAAACTATTATAGATCAAAATAACGATTCCGATTGAGCTGAGGTAGAGTGAGAGCTGCTGGGTTCTTCTTGTTTTTTGGAAGCCATGGCTGTACCCGACGTCGTTGCTCTTCGTCGGAGCTGTGGTGGTTTGGGTTTACAGATGGAGAGAGAGGGAGGAAGGAGAGCAAGAGTAATCAGGTGTGGACTCACAATTTGGGGTGAATTTCCTTTCAGCCCTCAGATGAGCTTCATTTAAATCCAAAGGTCATAACTGACATGTCCCTCTTTGCCCCGTAAAAACAAGTCCGCAGGTGAGCGGGCCTGGTCAGAGTGAAATAAAATTAAAAAAAATGGTACAAACCCTAGCTCGATATGTGAAGCATGGCCTTGAGACCCGTTGCTTAATCTGTCGACTTATTAGTGATTTTAGACTATAAAACTAACTAAGAAACACCTACTTATTTAGAGTCAGCAAACAAAAGTAAGTGAGTACTTGATCTTAAGTAAAAGTTCTGCCCTGTTAAAAAAAATAATAAAAATATTAATTATAGACATATGCTCTATATAGGAAGTTTGCATGTGTGGAGTGGGTGTAAAATGAAAGAAAAATATGTATGAGTTTATCTTAAAAAATGTAATATTTTAGGTTTTCATCTAGTTTTCTCAAAAAAAAAAAATTGTTAAAGTTGTGAACTTCTTTAACTTGTGGCAGCCAAATTTTAGAGAAGAAAATGGATCTAGCACAAAAGTGTATACTTGTCACCAAAAGCTGATCTCTTTTTAGGATTACAATCTCTCCAAATAGGAACTAATGGAGGAAGTACTTGCGGCCAGAATCGATGTAGCGACATATGCTCCATTCCGACTTGAATTGCATATCCCCCAACACCAGTCCAAACTGTGGCAGGAGTATGAAAAAATGCAACTCCATTCTCCATGCCAACAAGTTGTGGATATTTTGAGATGCAAATCAGAGATTAAGATAGAGACGGAGAAGTAAGGGAACGATAAGGGTTTTATATATACCAGGATTATATTCTGTTTATTCCGTTTTCTGCGAAAGCGATTTAATAATAAGACAATTTAGACAATAGAATAGCAGATAAAGTTCCCTGAGGTAATTATCTCGTTAGGAACAATGCCGGCCGTCGCCTTAATTATCTCGTTAGTTCCAAGAAACTCTAAGCAGAAATGCTTGTATACTTACTGCCAAACAAGACTATGACCAAGCTCTGATCTTCGGGGAGGGTTAGAAAAATAATAATTATGATGACAATATGGTAGAAAACAAAACTCTTGCTAATATCAAAACATTACTACTTATATTAAGACGTCATCAGTGAGCTGTACTCCATGAAATTTGATAGATTTGTCAAATTTGCCAGACAGGATTGAAGGGAAATTAAGATTATGAATTTCATCTACTTTTCCCATATGCCTGACAGGCTTTTTAATGTCTACATGCATGTATACAAACAGTCATGCAAGAAGCAAAACACTTCAGATGAAAAGCACTTTGCTACAAAGGCGAAAACATGTAAGTGACACAATTTTATGTCTTCAAATAGGGGATCTAATGATCATGCCTTTAGAACGGTATCAATTATAAGCGGAGCACAAAAATACCAGGAATCGTCATTACTATTCTCAATAACATAACAAATTAGAAGGAAACATGTCAACATGAGCATATGCTATGCACATAAGAAACTAAAGTAATACACAGAAGTGTCTGCAGATTATAGAATATTTATGACATTCAAGCCCACCTCCCTCAACGAGCACAGCAATCCAGTGGTTAAGCCTCGTCCATTTGCTCCTGCAAGAATCCCCAGATAGTTATAACCATGAAACGCTTCACTAGCAGAAACAAAAACCTAGCAACTACACTGAGATAACTGAAACCCCAAGCTGAAGAGCCCCAAATGCATGCAGGTGAATCAAAGAGCATCATGAATAAATTTGGATTCCACCTTCTGAAACCAAGACTTTTGATGTTGTTTGACATGCAATGATTTTGATAAGCCTATTATTGATTTGTACCCCCTAGGATCTATAAACATTTTGGATCTTCTTAACAAAGAGATAAGACTTTCAGAACAAACGCCTTTCTTCATCAAACTGGATATCAAAACATAGATTTGATTTGAGGTTTGAAAGAGGCTTAAGCTATTCAGATGATTGTCAACTTACTATTGTACTCATAATTTTTCTTTAATTATTGCCATAAAAGGGCTCAAGTACTATTGATATTTAATGTTTGTAATGGCCATAGAACAACAAAGTAACTAGGCATCCAGGCGCATCCCCATCTAGAAAACTGCACAAAAATCACTTAAAGCTCCAACTACAAGTAGCACTGACCTGCAAATCTGAAGTCCAAAGAGTGAGGTTGTCCCTCAGAAGTTGCATGATTAAAGTGCTGTCCTTGTATGATTCCTCTCCCAGCGTATCCAGTTCAGCAATTGCTTCTTCAAAGGCCTGCATTGAAAGAAAGTTACTTCAAGATTTCATGTAAAGTTATCCAAGTTCAGAAAATAAACTGAAAAACAGACACATTAGGATTAGTTCTTGGTCTTGACCATTAAATCTCTTTTACCTTCCAGTTGTTACATAATTGAACTTCCGGTAAAAGGAAAAAACAATACAAAAGCACCTGCAGTGTACAAAACCTAAAAACACTCGAGTTCAGCTAGACACAAGAACACAGACACAACATAAGACAAAACAACTAAGTTAATATCTTCAATTTCCTGTCAATTAACGTTTCACAGTTTCCTAAAACCAAATCTAGTTCATTTGAGTTGAAAACAATATTTCAACAGTTCTCAAGCCTGACCTCAGAGTATTAGAGATCTTTGTTTTCTTTTGAATCAGCTTTAACCTAAATCTGAACTTCTTACTTACTTTCCTACCTCTTTTTTTTTTTTTCTTCTCAATATGCAATTTTGCCTCCTTTGAACCTTCTCCAATCGCACCTCTTCAGCAATATCAAGGCCTTCATCAGTACTCCCTCAACTGCTAAGCATTTAAGCAACTTTTAAGAAACCCCTTACTAATGAGCATCATTGTCCTAATAATTCTGGTTGGATCACTCCAGCACCTGACTCTAACGTGTACAAACAGTACCTTAAAGCTTACTATGTTAATCAATCTATGAGTGCACTATGGACCACACACCTCGTTGTTGTTTTTCCCAACCCCATTCTATACTAGGCCAAAGTAACACTGGATCTTGGATTGGCCGTTTGATCATTGTAAAGTACTTTACCTGTCCATGCATTCTTCATTTCGGACCAGCTGCTTCTAAATAATCATCACTCAAATTCTGTTTCTGTGTTAAATTTTTTCCCAAACCCAATCTATTTTGGTAGTGCCAAGAAATAACTCTATTTTCTCATTTTGGTGTCCATAATACTATTTTTGATATCCTCAATATCCATGCATGGTTTTCAATCATGTTTTCATGCCCTCTCCAAGGACAGTGTGCTGATTATAACTTCATTAGGTAGCGCATACTGTGTGACAGTCACTTTGCTCCTTTCATCAATTAGATATTATGAATTTCAGAAATAGAAGATGTACTTTTCCAGCTACTGAAGAACTTGTTGCTTCAATAAATCAAATCCAATATGATTTCAGCGTCGGTGCCTCTGTCCTGGACTCCTACTCATTATTGGAAAGCTTATAACACTGATTACTTATATCTTATCCAAGAATTTTCTAGAATATTACTGACAACTAAACATGCCATGTTATATACCGTAAAGTCAGCACTCTACCTCCAAAATGCAGAGGCTAGGTCGCAGTCATGTCAGGCACTGCTAAAGATTTATACCAATACAAGAACAAAAAATATTTATATATATAGTTCGGCCACACCAGATTAACTGTAAAGCATCCGCCGATATAATTCAACTTTTATCGACCGGAAAAAACAAAACGAAACTGACTGTAAACAACAGTATTCCATTTTTCCGGTACTAATCCATAACTATACCAATGAATCTACCCAGATTTCCACACAAACAAATAACCAGTCAGGTAACTAAAGCACTTTCTCCCATCCTAAAACTGGACAAAAATCTACAGTGACTAACTTTGACTCAGGTAATTTCCTATTCATAGGATAAAACACACGCAGAGTTAAAAAAAACAGACAAAGAAGCCTTAAAAATTTCATAATTGAGCTCAAACCTGCTTAGCCATGCTGCAAGCCTTCTCAGAGGAATTGAGGATCTCATAGTAAAACACCGAAAAGTTAAGCGCCAGCCCCAGCCTTATAGGATGTGTTGGAGCCAAATCCGCCAGCGCAATATCCTAATCAAAATCAAATTCAATTCACTATTATATTGAAAATTACATAAATAAATCAGATAATCAAAATAAAAGTTACCTGAGCAGCCTTGTAAGCCAGCATAGTGTCCTCAGCAGCAGTCTTCCTCTCATCGCCGTTCTTAAACTCAGCAAGGTACCGATGGTAATCCCCCTTCATCTTCAAGTAAAACACCTTCGACTCGCCGGCGGTGGCCGACGGCACCAAGTGCGTCTGCAGGAGGTCCAGAATTCCGGTGCAGATCGCCGTTAGCTCGGTCTCGACTTTAGATCTGTACTGTTTCACGAGCGCGACGTGGTCCTCGTTGCGGCGGCCCTCCTCCTTCTGCTCGATGGAGGAAACGATGCGCCAGGCGGCGCGTAGGGAGCCGATGACGTTTTTGTAGGCGACGCTGAGGAGGTTGCGCTCCTCCACCGTCAGCTCGCTGCCGGCGGCGGTGGAGGCGACGACGAGCTTCTCCATGAAGCTGACCATCTCCTCGTAGCGCTCGGCTTGCTCGGCGAGCTTGGCCATGTAGACGTACTGCTCGCGGCTAAGGGTTTCGGGCACGGCGGAGGCCATTGTTGAGCTCTCGAGTTTTTTTTTTTTTTTGTGAGGTTTTAGAGTTTGAGAGTGACTCGGAGAGAGAGAGGGATTGAGATTTCAATTTGAAACAAGAAAAGAAAGGAGTGTGGGTCTAATACCAGTGCTGGGAGTGTGCGAGTGTTGGGGACTCGCGCTAATTTGGAGCTGGACGGCGTCGTTTTGGGAGCGAGTGAGGTGTTTTGGAGGGGAAGAGTGAGTGGGGAGTGTTTGATTGGACCATAATTATGAGAACAGGATAGAACGTGAAAATATGGTTGGATCTGAAAAAGGTCAAATTTCGGCGACGGCTGGTTGGGCTTGGCGCGTCGGGTCAGGATTCAATTCAAATTTTGTCTAGATTCAAAAAAGGCCCATTGGGTTATGGCTTTTCGGTTTCTGTAATTTGATTCAAAACTGGCAAACTGTAACTATATAGACACTTTCATACACTGTCACTATATAGACACTATCATACACTGAAAATAATGTGAATAACGTCTATGTACCAGACTACCTAAGGAGTAAAAAAATCGATGATTTTAACGAAATATCGTTGAAATTTTTATTTTTCTCACCTAACGATATATCTTTCTCATTTCTGAAATTTTTGACTGGTTTTGGGCTTTAGCGCTTTGCACGTGGTCCGGTCCACTCTTGCTCCTGCCTTTACAGCCTTCGCTTCTCCACGTGTCCTCCTTCCATGGAGTAAAATTGAAGCAAAATGTTCAATTTTGCACCCAAGGGGATTGGAACATTGTTTTGCTTAGTATAAGTCTAACACCTTAACTAACTCTACTAACCATCTAACTTTTTATCTTAGTATATTTACAATATATATTGAGTTCTTTCCGAATCTGAAAAGTAAAAATTAGGTAAATATCTAAATCTACAACTAAATTTTTTACCTACACATCTTAATTCTTTTTTAATATATCTGCAGGTCAAATGTTTATAACTACCTTTCAAAAGAAATTCCTACAAACCTCTCAATTGTAATTATAGTTCAGCACTAACTTTTTCACCTTAACTTACTACAACTCCCTATAGATCAATGTTTATTCAAGGTTTTCATTTCAAATATAGTACATAATATAGAAAACAAACATCTCTTAAAGTTTGGTTTAAAATTTCCTTATTTTTCTTCAAATTTCCGTCAATTTTCTCATTTTTTTACTGCAATCGATATTTCTCCGAAAGTTCCGTCGAAATTTTCATATTTTGGAGGGTCGAAATTTCCGTAATCACCGAAATTTTCTTCCTTGAGACTACCAGTCAGTGATTGTAAGGAATTATATAGTGTATAATTTAAATTGAAAAAGTATAAATTCTATATTTGATTGGGATTGACTGTCCAAACTGATTTTGTGGTTGAAACACATTACCATTATCACCCAACGTCATGCATGCATCGATCTCCTATTATGTTTTTTAAAAAAGAGAAAATTATCTAAACAGTGTCTCACCTTTTAACGAAGCAAAGCTTTGGTATCTCACATTTAGAAAACTTCAAAATAGTATCCCACGTTCTTACCACGACTGAAGTTTGGTATATAGAACCGTTAGATCCGTTAAAAAGACTGATGACAACCATTTTTATTCATAAAATGACCAATTTACCTTTGAGTTTTTATTTTTGTTATTCATTTTATATAATAAAAAAAGAAATTTGTCATAACGGTACCTCATCTTTTCATGCTTATAAACTTTGGTACTTCATGTTTTGAAAACATCAAAACGGTACCTCAAGTTTTCACCCCGACATAATTTTAGTATTTTTAGCTGTAACCTCCGATAGGGTAACTGTCAGCTGGCCATTTTTCATAAGTATTTTTTCGTATCTTCATATTTCAATTCATTATTTTTTCTCTAAATATATATTTCATCTCTGTAATAATAAAAAAATTGTTATCCTTTTTTTTGTAGAGGGAAAATTGTTATCTTCTTCTTTCCTCTATCTTTAGGAAACTAGGAGCTTCACGGCCTTCACGAAAAGAGCTGGATCGAATAGAATTGAAAACGTGATTTTGCTTTTCTAGACTAGAGCAAAAGAGAAAGATGTTTGAATATTTTATTAAGTGAGTTTGTACAACAGATTTACTATTGAATGCTTATGATATTCTGACAAGCAACATACGAAATGAAAAAAATAAAAACTCAGGAATCTTTATTTTAGTTTATGGATTTCATCAATTGCAAACTCATAAAAACAATAACTCATGAATCTTTGTTTTTGTTTCTAAAGTAAAAAATGAATGAAGACATGAAGAGATGAAAATAGTCTTTAAATTGCCACCTAGCAACCCACGTAACGGAACTAATGGCTAAAAGTATTAAAATTAAGTCGGGGTGAAAACTTGAGATATCGTTATGATGTTATCAAAACTTGAAGTACCAAAATTTATAAGGAATAAAAAATGAGGTACCGTTATGACAAATTTCTCTTTTTATTATATAAAAAGAATAACAAAAACAAAAACAAATACAAAAACTCAAGGGTATATTGGTCATTTTATGAATAAAAATGGCTGCCGTCAATTTTTTTAACGGAGCTAACGGTTCTAAATACCGAACTTTGGTCGAGGTAAGAACGTGAGATGCTGTTTTGAAGTTTTCTAAAGGTGAGATACCAAAGCTTTGTTTCTTCAAAAAGTGAGACACTGTTTGGACTATTTTTTAAAAAAAGAATAAAGAAGACATGCATCAACCCCTTATATAAATCAATGTCTTCTTTGTGTCCACCTTATTGGCTTATTTAACATTACAAGTTTGCCTTAACGGTAATGGTGTAGCGTAACCAAGCTCTTAAATTTTTTGTAACCAAAATGAGTAGTCTACGAACGATTTAAGGTTATCCCACAATTAGAGATGACCTTAAATTCGAAAATGTACAATGGAAGTAGCAAAGAAGCTCTTGGAAGAAGAAAAAATAGCAAAGAAACTCTTTTCTTTTTTGGTGATCCTATAGTCATTTGGGTTCCTATCATCATATTTAAAATAAGAATTTTTTTAATAAGATTTACAATAGGAATCTTTTTTTATTTTTATTTTTTATAAGATTTACAATAGGAATCTAAACCTACGTAAAGTGTACGACTACTCTATATAAATAAGGCGTATTTTCCCCTCACCCTTCATAACCCTAAATATTTCTCTCGAGTTGTATTTCTAGCCAAAGCCCTAACCATGTCGACTTCTGCCGCACCTGAAGAGAATACTAAGAAGATGTTTACCCTCAGGAGCTCTGTCGGTGAGGCCTTCGAGGTGGAGGAAGCAGTGGCGTTGCAGCCGCAGACGATCAAGCACATGATCGAGGACGACTGCGTTGAGGGAGGTATTCCTCTCCCGAACGTCACCAGCAAGATCCTGGCCGAGGTCCTCGAGTATTGTAAAAGGCACATCGGAGCCGTTGCAAAAGATAGCAGGCTAGCAACAACTTTGGCCTGAGCAGCAACGAGGACGATACACTCAAGACTTGGGACGAGGAGTTTGTGAAGGAGTTGGAGGCAAACCAGAATGTGTTGTTTGATATGATTATAGCGGCGAATTACTTGAACATCAAGGGCTTGTTGGACGCGACGTGCGCACATGTTGCGGGCATGATGAGGGGGAAGACCCCCGAGGAAATAAGAACAAGAATGACTACACCAAGGAGGAAGAGGAGGAGGTTCGTCGTGAGAATCAGTGGGCTTTTGAGTAAGGTTTTAGTTGTTTGTTTGGTGTTTTACTAGCATAATATTTTGCATTCTATGTACTCAAGTGAAGTGACTGAGTTTTGGCATTTGAGAATTTTAGTCTCATTAGATAAAACTTTTTTCAATAATGAGGATTTTGTGTTTAGCTTATAATCCTAGGCTCTCGATCATCATCTTCGATCAATAGTGTCGATTGAACATTAGATTGGTTGCTTGCGTGCTTCATTCTTAAGACTAAGATTTCAGTGAACTATGTAAATTAAAAGCAGACTTTTGGGATTCAAACTCTAAAAAAGAAAGTCTAACGGCGACTCAAACTTTTGGTGCTTGAACTCTAAAGCACGTACTTAAAAGTATTCTCAGTGCCCAACAAAATTTACCATCAAAAGTAAGTAAAAAGTAAAAACATGAGATAAATATCCTCAGCTATAAATCGGTATGAATCCGAACTGCCTTTTGTATAAACCCCAAAAAACCCTAGCAAACTGAGATCTCAATATATATAACAGAGCGGTGGCATCACACTTCACACCCAACTCTCACAGTTTCAGTAACCCAAAACCATCAGCCTCCTGGAAATGATGGAGCTCTGTACCACCACGTTTCAACCTCTCCCCAATCTCCTCATCCCAAACCCTAACACCCACCTCCGCTCAAAACCCTCCCTCCTATTCGCCCACTCTCTCAGGCTTCGCTCTCGTACGTTCCTCCTCCTATTTGCAATTTGTTATCTAATCCAAACAAACCCTTTTGAAATTATCAGTTTCTGCAACTTGGGTTTTGTGGGTTGTATTGTTTAATGTTAAGTCTGATGGAGACTACTAGCTTATTGGGTCTTCATTTCTTGTTTGGTTTTGATTTTGGGTTAGTTTCAAACTTTCAATTGCGGTTGGGTTTCTTTTGTATTTTTGTTTTGGTATGAATGATAGGCTGTTAATGTTTGTGTGTTTGTGTTTCAGGGTTGACTTTGATTCGAGCTACATCTTCCGAAGAAAGTGGATCAAATGCGTACTCTAGTGAGGAGCCTGATGGTGTGGTGTCCACTTATGAGGTTCCACAGCCGGAAAAGAAGCTTTACGGTCAAGCTGTGGTAGAAGAAGCACCGCCAGAGGACCCCATTGTGAATGGCAGTGAAGGCCGGTCGCAGATATCTGAGTTGTTGGAGAACTTTAACTTAAAGGTAATGTACAGCTCTACAGCTTTTTCATTGTATATATCATTATATCTTATTAACCAGTGGTTGTGATTTTTAGTGGTAGATTGGTAGGTATTATGTTCCCAGAGTTATAAATTTAGAGAATTGTTGTGTTGCTTATCCAATAGTTTTGGCTTCTTTGTGGTCAAGCCTGTAACTATGTTGTATATGATGTTTTCAACTTAACAAAACTTAATCATTTGGTTTTGTATAAAAACGTATTTTTAGTAGAATGAGCACTTGGTTGCAATGATGATTCAGAAAATACTTGAGAGTGTCTAAGAGTTCTCTGTGGAAGTCCGACAATCATGTCGATCTGAGCGGTTACCTGAGCAACAGTTATTAAATTTGGTTTGGGGAAAGATTTTTGTAGTTGTGTTTTGTTGGCTTGCTATATTCATTTCATTTTGTTTTTGTTAAAATTCTTGCAAAGAATGCTGTACAACTATGACCTGGTTGCAATGATGATTCAGAAACTATTGAGAGTGTACATATATGCTCAATGGAAGTCCGACAATCATGTCGATCTGAGCGGTTAGCTGAGCAACTTGGTGTTTTAGATTCGATTTGATGAAAGATGTGTTTTTTATTTCCTTTGGCTCAACCGCCTTTTTTATTTTGTTTATATTCTTATAACAATATAGTAGACCTACAAACTTGGTTGCAGTGATGATTCAGTAGCTATTGAGAGTGTTCACGAATGCTCAATGGAAGTCTGACAATCATGTCGATCTGAGCGGTTAGCTGAACAACTTGGTGTTTTAGATTTGGTTTGATGATGGATGTGTGTTTTATTTAGCCCAACCACATCTTTTCTTTTGTTTATATTCTTACAAACAATGTAGCAGAAGTGTAGAACAACCAACTTGGTTGCAATGATGATTCAGTAACTATTGAGAGTGTTTACGAATGCTCAATGGAAGTCCGACAATCATGTCGATCTGAGCGGTTAGCTGAGCAACTTGGTGTTTACATTTCGTTTGATTAAGGATGTGTTTTTTATTTTTCGTTAGCCCAACCACCTCTTTTCTTTTGTTCAAATTCTTACAAAAAATATTGCGGAAGTGTAGAACAACCAACTTGTTTGCAATGATGATTCAGTAACTTTTGAGAGTGTTCCTCGAATGCTCAATGGAAGTCCGACATATATGTCGATCTGAGCGGTTACCTGAGCAACTCGTTGTTTTAACTTTTGTTTGATGAAATGTTTTTCGAGTTGTAGCCTCTTAAAGACTATACTCAGTGTTCTTAATTTCATCAGTTCGTATTTTCATCATTTGCTTAGTGTCAGTTATATGCTGTTTTGTAGTTCCCTATACCTTTTCTTGTACCTTCTTTAGGTTACTATACATGTACAGTTGCACTGCATCCTTTAGTCTGAGAAGTACAGTGTTACAATAACAGTCATGATATGATCTTAAATTGCTGTCAGGCCTGCATTTTACATCCTTTATCATGCTTGCTGTTATTTTCTTTTGGTGAAGCTTATATATCCTTCTTCATTCTCTCTGTCTAAATGAAAAACTTTTGTGTCATTTATCTCAAAAACTTCCGATGATTATCCAAGTTAGTCCAGCTTCGTACCTTTCCAGCTGCTTATTGATGACTTTCTCATTGACTGATTGCAGTTGGACAATGATGATTCATATGTCTTTGTACTATACGGTGGTGGTGCCTTGGTTACCCTGTGGTTAGCATCAGCAATCATAGGTGCTATTGATTCTATTCCATTGGTGCGTTACCCTAGTCGTTTTTATGTCTGTCTATTGATTTACAATTGTAAGTACTGCCCTTTCTCTGGTATACTGATGATGCTCATTATATGACATCAGTTCCCCAAGTTGATGGAAGTTGTGGGTCTTGGATACACAATATGGTTTAGCAGTCGGTATCTGATATTCAAGGTACCTTTAGTTTGCTTGCTTTAGAAATTCTCTACTGATTGACCATGTCTAAGCATACTTAATGATGACAATTTTGTTGCAGAAAAACAGGGAGGAGTTGGTTGCTAAAGTCCAAGTTCTAAAGCAGCAGGTTCTTGGTTCAAATGATGACTGATAATTAGGTCTTTTTAGCTGTTGTGCAAGGTGATCAATGTAGAGCTTTCGTTTGGTCTCAACTATAGGCGATATATGTGTTGCTCTTTCGTTATAGAAAGCTTAGATATTGACCTTGAATATCCTTGGTTTCTTCAGACCAGAAAAAAGTAAAATAAAGTAAATATTACTTTGTTGTTCTGCCCTCTGAGACTTATCTTTTACCAGAATTTAGCCCTACCCTGTTAGCCTAGATATGGATCCAACAGTTGTGTTAGTTTCCATTTTGGCTACCAGGGAGCATCAATTTTGAGACGCAGCACGCAGTTTGCTTTCCGGATCCTAAAGTTATCAATAATCTGAGAAACGTGGGCTTCATTTGGATAGAGTGATATCATACTAGGATATGCAAAATTTGTTCTCCAGTACATAAGGGTATGGATTGGCTACTTGCCTTGTATATTAAAATCCTGAAACATTGTGTTTTGATAACTAAAGATTCTGTAGGATTAGCAGGGTCAAACTCTGAAGGAAGTAAAACCCTACACCACAAAA
Source organism: Fragaria iinumae (assembly GCA_009720345.1). NCBI lineage: Eukaryota > Viridiplantae > Streptophyta > Magnoliopsida > Rosales > Rosaceae > Fragaria > Fragaria iinumae. The sequence continues at coordinate 12,120,049 of CM019117.1, read as the reverse complement.
TAAGTCACCATATCACTCGATTTACTTCTGAAAACAAAATAAATAAATATAATCTTAATCTGAAAACAAATTAAGTAAATAACTTGTTGATAGAAGTTGGTCTCTTTCTACGGTAATTGTGAGAAGTTCAATTCATTGTTTTCCTTTCCTAACTAGGAGAATGGATCACTAGCTTCATCACACGCAATTACACAATAAACTAGTTGGATCCCAAGTATGAGTGTTTGAAGCATCCTCTCAGTTTTACTTGGTCTGACCCAGAGATGAGACATACACAAGTTAAAACAGAGACGGATCGAGTTTCATAATTTTGGTCAAACCAGTTGGGAGACAAAACTGCAAAGAAAGAAGAATCCCGACCGTTATGAGAGACATTTGCCACATTAATCCGAATACTTATTGCGCACGTCTCCTTAAACCCTACTTTCCTTATATTTCACCAGAAATTAATTTTTTTTCTTTCCTTTTTAGATAGATTGAAACCCATTTACTACAAGTGTTAATTATTTTGTTTATATTTTTCTTGTAGATAGAGAGAAATCTGGAAGGTTTTCTGAAAACGATTTGAGAATGAGAAACGAAATAAAAAGAGATTTACTGAGACTATTCTGGAATATTGTGTTTGACTCTGATGTGTAAGTTGATTCTCTTTCTAAATCCTAATTCTCCTTGAAACCCAATTTTGTACAAGTCTTTTTTCATTAGAAGTGTAGATATCCTCAAACGATTACAAAAGATCTTGGTTGATGCTTCTTTCTCTTTCATTGACCCTATAAATCTGAGGTCTCCTAGTGTCTTTAGTAACTTTCCTCGTTGTTCTTTTGTTTCTTTGAGGGTCAGAAATACTCAACGAGATTAAGAGAAGTTGTCTTGATCATTGATGGCCGCCTTCATTGAGAGTTTGGCCAAAAGGTTTGTCACTGATGGCTTGAAAGGGGTGGCAGAGGTAATAACAATGTAACATTTTTAAGTTTTTGTGCTCAAGTTTCATGCTTTGAGGTTCTTTTAACTTTAGTTTCCACTGCAATGTACAGAAGCTTGAACACCAATCTGCCCCTGATGTCAAACTCAACTCTGTTGCACCGCTCCCCTTGGATGACGAAACTGCACACGATTTATGTCCTGATAAAAGCATGGAGGGAGCCTTTAAATCCCAAGTGAATCATGCTTGTGTTCCTAGTGCTCCCCCATTGTTAGTCGACTCTTCTTTGGAGATTAATGAATATGTTGTGGAGCAAAGTCCAAGTCTTGGTGCACATGAAACAATTCATACATCAAGTTTGACTGCTTCCCTAAACACTTCTGTTACAAAAGAAACCGAAATAAGTGTACGTTCAGGCAGCAGTACAGTTATCAATACTAATGAAATTTCTCAGTCACCCAAATATCCTGTCAGGTTTGTGTTTATTTGTATGTTTCTTTTGTAACTTTATTGTGCTACTGTGGGGAAACTAATTATTTAGGATTGCAGGACTCATGCTGGTGTAGACGTTAATGCACATCCAGTTCCTTCCATGGTTCATCTCTCAGTATGTAATGCAAGGTTAGTTTAGTTAGGCAGCTGAAGCGCTAGTTCATTCCAGAACTTGTCCATATATGGTATTTTGTAGAGTTTCAGAATATTTCTGACCAAAAAAAAAAGAGTTTCAGAATATTGCACTTAACCAGTACTTGAACTTCCCTTGAGCAGTGCTTGACCCCTTAGAGTAAAAAGGGTTATAACTTGTGTCTTTGCTGTGTGAAATATAGGGAAGATTTTTAGAAGTTTATGTGATGTTTAATTATTGAGCATAGTGCTGTTGATATATTCATCCCATTGGAGGTATATTTCATCTAGTTGCAACTGTAACAACTAGTTTGACAAACTTGAAAAAGGAAGTAGTTAAAGCAATTTAGGGTTAATCTCTTAAATTACAAAGAATTGAATTTTTTTTTTTTTGGCAAATGCTTATTCGAAGATAGTATTAACTTTTTTCATGCCATGTATCCAGAGAGCTAGGTACATGGGGTGCTGCAATTTCTTATGAAGCATGTGTTAGGCTCTGCCTTCATGCATGGGCAAACCACTATTCCACTGAAGTTCATTGTTTCCTTGAGAATGAATGTGCACTGTTGCGTGACGCATTTGGGTGAGTAAGATTCCTTGTTTCCTGTTCATTGTTTCCAAACAAAATGTTTTCTCTTGATAATGCATTAGCATATGAGTAGTGAGGGGTGTGGAGGTAGGGCTTAGGTGAATGTCTATAGTCGATACTAGAAATGGGGTACTATATGAGTGGGGTATCTTATATTTTCTGCCTTGTGATATTCCTCAACTCACACCTAATATTTCAGCCTACAGAATGTATTATTACAATCAGAAGCTGAACTTTTGGCAAAAGGGTCTTCGGAGCTCTCAAGTGAAACAGCTGCTACAAATCCTGTGAAAACTTCTGGAAAAATAAAATTGCAAGGTGAAGTACTTGGCTCCGTTTTCATATTTTAATTTATTTTGCCAATATGTCAGGCTCTTCATCATCTTATTAAGTTTCATCATTACGCAGTTCGCAAAGTAAGGATGGGTTTGGATGAATCACCTTCCGGCTGCAGTCTTTCGTCTCTAAAACAACCAAAGATTAACAAAGACTCAATTGGTAGACATGTCTCCAATTTAAGGGCCAGTGTATATCCCTGGCTAAAATCTGTATGGAAGAATTATTTACCACCCCGTGCTCCTGCAAGAGGTTCCTTCCATCGGAGTTTGGATTATGTGCAGACTAAAACTAAACGTGTTGTAAAGGTACCCCGGCTCCTTAAAGCTGCGGCAAGTACTTTGTGCAATCCATCCTCATCATCACATGGTATGTATCTCTAAATGTTTTAATACATTCCAAGGACAGAAGACTAAATTAGTTTACACCTTTTCCTGAGGTGGCTGGATTTCTTTCCTTTTATGTAGTATCTTAATACAAATTGACCTCGTCTTTGTCAGAAACATATTCTTGCTTGTTGAGATTGAGAAGCTCACCTGAAGAGGATGCAGTTCGAATGCAACAAGGATCTGGCGAAACTCATTTCTTGTCTGTACTCTTTTGCTTGCCTAATCCTTTTGTGTTTGCCTTTTCCTTTTATTTGGTCCGTGAAGAGGTCTAACTGAGTACCTGCGTTAATACAGTTTTCCAGATAGCCTTGGTGATGATTTAATCATAGCAGTTCAAGATTCCAAACGACAGTATTGTGGTCATGCCCGAGCTCAAGTGTCTGCGATTGCTGATAAGCCTGTATGTTTTTTAGAATTCAGCCAATTCCCTTGCATTGATAACCATGGTTGATAGTTATGTTAAAGAGATTTATTCTTTATGTTAAATCCAGGGTGACAAGTTACGATGCTGGCCTATATATACCGATCTAGAGCTTGAACCTGTAGGCAGAATTCAGTTGTGCATGGAGTATTCCACAAATCCAGATGACAATCATCATGTTAAGGTATGTATATGAAAACTTATTGTATCAACGGTAATCAAATATTTTCTAGGAAATTGATATTTATTATACTTTTTTTCATTCCTTCCTGTGTACAGCTTGGTTCCATTGCAGAAACTGCGGCATATGACTATGTCTTCGTAGCTGCAGTCAAATTTCAACATTGTCAGCAAAGATGCTTCTTGATAGATGGCCCTTGGAATTGGTTACTGACTGAATTCGCATCTTACTTTGGAATATCCAAGGCATACACAAAATTAAGGTAGTGAAACATGTTAAAATGGAAACTTTTTTTTAAACTTGTTATGCCAAACTGGATTTACATTGTTTTGGATCATCAAGGAGCCATTGTAAATTTGTAATATCTATTCTTTTTGCAGACACCTTTCCTTCATTATGGATGTGGCAACACCGACCAATGACTGTCTGACCGTAGTACATGATATGCTATCTGATATACTGATAATGAAGGGAAATATCACAAATCAGCTTAGTCCATTGGAGGTATGAGAATTCATCTTGATCATTTTTCTTTTCAGTTTTTGTCATGGTATTAGAGTGATGAAACCAATGATGTATTTATTCTAGGTGGTATCTGTATATACCATTATTACTTGGTTTGATATATGTTCCAATTTTGCAATGTGACATTTTGCTTCAATTTATATTCATCTTTTTCCAATTATAAAACTTCCAGAATCATATGCTGGTGAAAATTTTGGATCAAGTAAACCAGACTCTTGCTTTGGTTTTCGAGAATTACAAGTCACTTGAAGAAGATTCGCCTTCAGGGATGATGAATATTCCTAAACCTGCCAGTGGGTTGGCGGCACCAGCTTTGGGACCTGCATTCCAGCTATACTCCCTTCTGCATGATTTGTTGAGTCCTGAGGCGCAAATGAAACTCTACAGATATTTTCGTGTTGCTGCAAAGAAGAGATTAAGAATGCACTTTGTGGAGACAGATAACCTCATTCTAAGCAGTAATGATGGCACACAGAATGATTCCGTCACTTCTTATCAGAGGATGAATTCTCTAGTCTCGAGTATCAGAAATGAAATTCTCACTGATTTAAGCATCCAGAACCAGAACATCCTCCCAAGGTATCCATCCATATGTTATTATCCTTCATTCATTCAGGTTGCACTCATGCTTTGTTTTTGAAATTCTAGACCTGATGACTGTAGATTAACTGAACACACCTCACTCTTGATTTTTGTGCAGTTTTCTAGACCTTCCAAATATTTCTTCATCCATATACAATGTTGAGCTCTGCAGTAGATTGCATGCTTTCCTTGTTGCATGTCCTCCTCCAGGCCTATCACCTCCAGTTGCAGAACTTATTATTGCAACAGCCGAATTTCAGAGAGATCTGTCCTTGTGGAACATCAAGTAAATGCTTTTTTCTCGAATTTTAATCTGTATTTTTATTACATTGCGTTTTGTTTGTATATGTTCTCATTAGAAACTCTGTTTGCAGTCCTGCAGATGGTGGAGTTAATGCTAAAGCATTGTTTCACTCGCATATAGTTTCATGGATTGAAAACAAGCATCAAGCTTTGCTTGACAGGTGCAAACAAGATAAGGTATATATCTATTTACAGCATCGCACAGGTCTTCAACCAAACTTCCTACTATATGTTTATTTATAACTTACAAGGATACAATCAGAAGCAAACAGTTTCCTGGTATCACTTGCTTACAATAATCATCTATTACAGGAAAACTGGTCTGACAAAAAAACACAGAATGAGACAACTCTGTTTATTCATGCCATTTACAACCAGCTGATGGACACGCTCCATGAATATGAGATCATCAGTTCTCACTTGCCGATGTATACATCTGCTTTGGAGAATGTATGTGCAATTCACTTTTCAAGTCTTTCTTCTTTCAGTAATTTTCTAGCCTTCTTTTTTTCTGTTTTATTCTCTGAACCTAAAATTACAATGACTTATTCCTAGATGTTATTTGTGTAAAGGCTATTGCAGATGTTGAGAAGGCAGTTGCTAAAACTTTGGAAAAACGCTATTCTAATGTTTTATCACCACTGAAGGACAATCTGAGAAACAAAGTACTAGGCAACAAGTATCTCAAAAAGTTATCCAACCAAACCATTGACACTTATTCTGTCCCAGCTGAGGTAACTTTCTTTTGGATATGAATCGTATATGAAATTTGATCATCCTTTATATCGGCTGAATCATTGATATGTCTCCCCGTTTTCATTTAATCAGGTAGGAATAGTTTTCAACTCCATGAAGTGCATGATAGATGTCATGTGGCCCAACATAGAAGCCAAGTTCGAGTCTTGGCTTCCTTGCGTAGCTGATGATGGATACACCAGGGGAGAACATCTCAATGATGTAACTGTATTCCTGAGAACCAAATACAGGAATTACCGACGAGCAATTGTGGAGAAGCTTGCAAAGAATGTGAGTGAAAGTTGAATCTGCACTTCTTAATATTAAGTGTTAAACACTGCCAAACTATCCTTTACTAATAAATTTTATTACCTTAATGATTAAAGACAGATGTTGATGAGTAGTAAAATATGTTTTTTACAGGCTAGAGTCCAGGCAGCAACAAAGTTGAAGAACATTATGCGAGACTCGAAGGAAGTGGAATCAGAGGTCCGAATTAGAATGCAACCTTTAGAGGATCTTTTGCGAAAGGAAATAGATAGTCTCAGTACTGTCGCCAATCCTACTGTTTGCGTAGAACTCTGCCACGAATTTTGGGACAGGACAGGACAGGATGTCCTGAGTCTCTTGGAAGATAGGAGGAGCAGATCCTGGTACAAAGGCCTCCGTGTTGCAGTTTCTGTAAGTTGTTACACTTCAGTCATTGAGCTTCCAAATTTTTTCTAAATCTGATAATTTAGTAAAAAGAAACCTCACTTGAACAACTCTAATGCTCACCAAGTTTTCCTTCTGGAGTCAACTTCCAGGTTTTTCAATATTGATCAAGTACATTGTCTTGTAATCCTCTTAATTGGTTTAACCTGTCATGCAGATCGTGGATGACATATTTGGCTCGGAAATGCAAAGACTGTGCAGGAACTCGTTGAAAGAAAAAGACATAGCGCCACCCGAATCGATAAAGGAAGTACATTCCATTCTTGATCAGGATGCTGCAATATAACAAGGAGACCACACAAGCATATAGAAAAGCATAGTTTAGAGGGTTCTCAGCCCATGTTCTCAATTTGAGTCAATCAGTCAATCTATTGTAGGTTTGATCTGAAAAGTCCAGTGTATAGGTAATTTGATCATAGTGAACTAAATGAAATGTATTTTCTCATTGAGCAATGAAGATTCAGACTCCATACTTTGTACAAATATCAATAATTATTACCAAAAGAAAACAAATATCACTAATAACAACCAAGGATTCCATCTACAGTTTATCTTGATTGAACTATCCTGGTTCACCACAAACCAGAACCAGGTCTGTTATTCAATAGAAGCTCTGATCGGATTCGTCTTGATGAAGATCTACGGCCTTGCTTGTTTCACGGATTGTAAGCTTGCAAAAAGGGAAATACTACCGTCTAATAGGGATGAAAAAGAATCATTCCATATTTCCATTCTTCTAACAAACCATTTTTCTTTCTCAATTTCCAGCATTAGTTACATTTTTCCAGTAAAAATTACTGAGAGAGAGGATTCAAAGCACCGAAGTGCATTTAAACCAACATGAATAGATGGTCGGATTGCATTTGATTCACAGCTTCTAGACCCTTGCCTATTCAGTTTCTCTAGGCTCTTGGTTAATTTAACTGAAACAATATTCATTGAATATTGTTTCTCGATCTCCCATACTTGGCGATAATGCATGTAGGTGAACTTTCGAATAGTATATACGCTCTAGTTCTTAATCTAGTTATCCAATGCCTTAGCTAGTTGCAGCATTCATGCTCCAGAATCTACGCCAGAGATCTCCAGGTAGTTCAAACTCTATCTACTTTAGAATTTGAAACCTTAAGTTCAATTGATTCATACATAATTGATGTGTCACTGTGAAAGGTGTGGTTAAATTGTTAATATTCAGTAGCTTGAAATGAGGATAGATCTGCATAGATAGGTTTGTAATGAAATTCAGATGTTGTTGGCTTACCGTTTTCAATTGTCTGCGTTGATGTGGGTTTAATACCTTGAAGGCTTTAACGGATCTGTTCATATGCTTGTATAAAATGTATAGTTCTATAGCTAATGAGACTAGGTATATATATACTCCTATTAGAAATACATATATACTCACAGTAAAGAAGTTACATTTCCATTTTAAACTATATATGTTATATAGGCCGGTATGCTCATTTAGAGACGGGGAATGGAGACATACTCAGAAGGAGAGGAAGATGAAGAACGTGAGGAAACAGGAAGTGAAGAAGAAGACGATGAAGAAGATGAAGCACATGATGATGACATGGATGAAGACGAAGCACCCAGCAACAAAACATCTAGTGTTAAGTGTTGGAGTTCCCTCCTCATGCTAGACATCTCATTAAATAAGTGTTTTAGTCCAAGTTGGTTTCTGTCTTGAAAGAAAAGAAAAAGACGTTTCAGTCTTGATAACTGAGAAGCATGCAACTCTTAGTGGAAACAATAGAGTTATTGTTTCTTGGTAATCCCTTCGTATTCTCTAGAAGGAGCTGGAGAGAAAAGAGGCAAATATAAATCTTGTTCTCTTTGTTTTGAGTAGTAGTTTTATGAGGCCTGTGTAAGAAGAGAAAATAGAGAACCAATCCTTCTTGTACTGCCTACTTTGTTATTCCTCTAGTAATCTAGAGAGCTTGGAGATTGTAATCCCATTCTATAGTGGAAGTTTTTCGGAGTTTGTCCCGTGGTTTTTCCCTTCACTTTGGAGGGTTTCCACATTAAAATTGCTGGTGTCATTGTTCTTTTATTTCTCTCATTTGTTCTGTGTTTGCTGGTTTTCAAGCTGTTGTGTTTGTGTTGCTGCATAATCAGTTTTTGATCCCAACAAAGTGGTATCAGAGCCACTGGTGAGCGGCTAATCATGGATGCCAACACAAGCCGGATGGTCAGCTTGAATAGGAGAAATTATACAATCTGGAAGGCGAAGATGGAAGACTTACTCTACTGCAAAGATTTGTCTTCTCCAATCGAAGGCAATAAACCAAATGCCATGTCTGATGAAGAATGGAAGAAGCTGAATAGGAAATGCATTGGAGTTATTCGGCAATGGCTCGATGACAATGTTTTTCATCATGTTTCAAAGGAGACTACATCACTTGAATTATGGAGAAAGCTTGAAAGCTTATATGAGAGGAAAACAGCAGCCAACAAAGCTTTTTTGATCATAAAGCTTGTCAATTTGAAGTATAAGGGAGACACCTCAATCAATGAACATTTGAATGAGATGCAAAGTATTGTGAATCAGCTCTCGTCCATGAACATGGCCCTCGATGATGAATTGCAAGCCCTGCTTCTTCTTAGTTCACTTCCGGATAGTTGGGAAACTTTAGTTGTTTCACTTAGTAACTCTGCCTCTGATGGTGTTCTTTCATTGAGTCAAGTTACCAGCAACTTGTTGAATGAAGAAGTGAGGAGGAAGTCCATTGATTCATCTTTTTCAGAAGCTATGGTTGTAGAAAGAAGAGGAAGAGCTAAAAGTCGGAAGCCATACCATTATTTTCATAGTCGTGGAAAAACAAGGAGCAAGTCCAGGCCAAGGAAAGATGTCACATATTTTCATTGCAATGAGAAAGGTCATTATAGAAGAGAATGCAGAAAATTGAAGAGAGAAAAGAAGAAAGAAGAGAAGGAAGATGAGACAGACACTGCTGCAATTTCATCAGATGGTGATATCATAATATTGTCAGTCTCTAGAATGTGAAGAGCTAATTTCTGAATGTGAAAAAACATGTTTGAGTCTTTCAAGTGAAGGAATGACATGGGTTGTTGACAGCGGTGCATCCTTCCATGCTGCTCCTCGGAAGGAATTCTTCTCAAATTACAAAGCAGGTGATCTTGGTCTAGTGAGAATGGGAAATAAAGGTGTCTTGAAAATTATGGGAATCGGTGATGTGATTTTGCAGACAAATGTAGGCTGCAAACTTGTTCTCAAGGATGTAAGACATGTACCTGATCTCCGCTTGAACTTAATCTCTATTGGGAAGCTAGATGATGATGGTTACATGAACCTTCTTGGCTGTGGAAGGTGGAAACTAACCAAAGGCTCCATGGTGATAGCAAGAGGGAGCAAATGCTGCACACTTTACAAGATGCAAGCTCATTTGTTCAAGGGGGAGCTGAACACCATTCAGAAAGAAAATACAGCAGAATTGTGGCATAAAAGACTTGGCCACATGAGCGAGAAGGGTCTGCGAGTTCTTACCAAGAAGGAGCTACTCCCTGGAATTCAAGGTACACACCTAAATAAATGTTCTCATTGTCTAGTTGGCAAGCAACATAGACTTTCCTTCCATAAAATTCAGAATAGGAAACAGAATGTTTTAGACTTGGTTTTGTTTTGGCCACGATCCTCAGCGCGCGGAGCAGAGGTAAATAGCGAGCAAAGAGAAGGGGGAGTGCTGCGGGTGTGCCACCTCATGGACGAGGAAAGGGTTTGTGTGTATGCGCTTGACTTCTGGATCAGACGAAAGGGTTTCCATGTGCCACCTCAGAGGAGGAATTTACGAGCACAAGGCGATCGATACTCACGGAGGACGCGAGCAGAGCAACAAATAGGGAGTTCAGAGGTCGGGGGTGAGTCCAGAAGGGCTCTGAGACTAAGGCGGCGGCGCACTTAGGGGTAGGGTTTCGAGATAACTCGAGAGGCAACTGATTTGCAGTTTGTATTGTGTTTATAGAGATTTGATTGTGTAGCTTCAGCAAGGAAGCGAAGGCAGAGCTCCGGGGAGCGTTGGAGGTTCGACTAGGTCGAAGGTTTGTATACTTCTGTTGAGTAGTTGATTGTTTTGTTGTATTGAGAGTTGTCCTTTTCTGTAAACCTTCAAACCCTTTATATAGTGATTCGACTTGCGGTAGAAGAAAGATAGCTTAGAATTCAAGTCGAACTCTGAAACCCTAATAGCACAAGGGTACTGTCCCGTCCACGCGAACCAACCATCCTGTGACACATGTCCAGTTCGCACACTTCATTCCGCGCATAGGGCATTGCTTCCACGCCGTCAACTGTAGAGTCCTATGCGGACTGAAATTCATCCCGCGGGCTGTCACAGGAGGCTATCTCACGTGCTACTGAAGCTCGCTTCTATCTCGCGGGCCTTTCTAGCTCGCGGGCTTTAGAAGGGCTTTTTATATTAAATGGGCCACAGGGATTGGCCCGAAACATATCAAAGACTTGTAAAAGTCTTCAACGTTTATTGTGGTGCGCGCGGACTCCGCATGTGTCTTCCTTGCGAAGTCCCCTACACGGACTAGCGAACCAGTTCGCCAGCTCGCCTAGATATATTCTGCCTCGCCTAGAACTTGTAAGCGAAGTGTCCATAAGTGATTCCAAGTGAAGTCATTCCGCACGCGAGCTATGTGTTCCGCGCGAACGCATTCCGCACGCGAGCTGTGTGTTCCGCGCGAAGTCCTTGTAAATCAGTTCGCGTTGTCTTATTGGCGGGCCAATACTTGCAAAATTAAAGAACTTGGGCTCGCCGGTATGACATGGACCAAGAATTTAATTAATATTCACATAGACATTTGTTGTTCAGTAAAATATTAATTTAGGCGTAAACAAGTTTACTCTGATGTTTGTGGACCTATGAAGGTTAAAACTTTGGGTGGTGCTTCTTACTTTGTTACCTTTATAGATGATCATTCGAGAAAGGTGTGGGCATATGCTTTGAAGTCAAAGGATCAAGTGTTGTCTGTGTTTAAAGTTTTTCATATGATGGTAGAAAGGGAGACCGGTAGAAAACTGAAATGCATTCGCACAGATAATGGTGGCGAGTATATTGGACCTTTTGATAAATATTGTAAAAGTCAGGGTATTAGACATGAGCAATCAGTCCCGAGAACTCCACAACATAACGGTGTCGCAGAGAGAATGAATCGCACAATTGTGGAAAGGATTAGATGCATGTTGTCTCATTCCAAATTGTCAAGGAAGTTTTGGGGAGAAGCATTGAGGACAGCTTGTTATTTGATCAACTTGTCACCATCGACTCGTTTAAATGGAGATGTTCCAGATCACATATGGTCCTCAAAGGAAGTTTCTTATGAACACTACAGGATTTTTGGCTGTAGAGCTTTTGTGCATGTTCCAAAAGAAGAAAGATGGAAGCTTGAAGACAAGACTAAGCAGTGTGTATTCATTGGGTATGGAGATGAAAAATTTGGTTATCGGTTATGGGATCCTATCAACAAGAAGTTGGTTCGCAGCCGTGACGTAGTGTTTTTTGAAGATTAAACAATCAAAGACATTGATCAGAAGAGTGAGAATATGGAGGCAGCAGAAACATATGTAGAAAATCTCATTGATCTAGATCAGATTTCTCCTCATGTGGTTGAAGATATTGGTGAGCAAGATGAGCAAGAAGCCGAGGTTCCTAATGGTGATCAAAGAGATGATGCTGAAAACAATCAAGAAATTCCACAAGAAAACCATCAAGAACAGCCACCAGTTATTGAACAAGCGATGGAGTTAAGAAGGAGCACAAGAACACACAAGCCTTCTACTAAATATCCATCCAACGAGTATGTTCTTCTCTTAGACGAAGGTGAACCAGAAAGTTTCCAGGATATCCAAGATGATGTTGACAAAGAAAAATGGCTGAAAGTTATGCAAGAGGAGATGAGTTCTTTGCATAAGAATCAAACATATGAATTGGTGGAAAGGCCTGAAGGAAAACATGTGCTCAAGAACAAGTGGATTTTCAAGCTTAAGACATCTGAAAATTTACAACCAAGGTACAAGGCGAGGTTGGTTGTTAAAGGCTTTGCTCAAAAGAAAGGCATTGATTTTGACGAGATATTTTCTCCGGTGGTGAAGATGAATTCCATTCGTGTTGTGTTGGGATTGGCTGCAACTATGAACCTGGAAATAGAGCAGCTAGACGTAAAAACAACATTTCTTCATGGTGACTTAGAAGAGGAGATCTTCATGGAACAGCCGGAGGGATTTGAAGTTGAAGGCAGGGAGCATATGGTCTGTAAATTGAGAAAGAGTCTTTATGGACTCAAACAAGCTCCTCGCCAATGGTACAAAAAGTTTGAGTCGTTCATGATGGATAATGGATTCAAAAGGACAATCTCTGATCATTGTGTGTTTATTCGAAAATCTTCAGCTCATGATTTTATTATCTTGTTACTATATGTCGATGACATGTTGCTTGTAGGTCCAAGCTCAAATAAAATTGAGGAGTTGAAGAAGAGATTGAATGAATCCTTTGATATGAAGAATTTGGGGCCTGCAAAGAAGATTCTTGGCATGCAGATCACTCGGGATAGAAAGAAAAGGCAGCTTTGGCTATCTCAAGAGAGTTACATTGAGAAAGTGCTTGAGAGATTCAACATGGATAAAGCTACACCTGTAAGTGTTCCTCTTGCTGCTCATTTTAAGTTGAGTAAGAAACAAAGTTCTTCAAATGCAAAGGAGAGAGAAGAAATGGAGAAAGTCCCTTATGCTTCAGCTGTAGGATGTTTAATGCATGCAATGGTCTGTACTAGACCGGATATTGGTTATGCAGTAGGTGTGGTGAGCAGATTCTTAGCAAATCCGGGTAGAGAGCATTGGAGAGCAGTTAAATGGATCCTAAAATACCTTAGAGGTACATCTAAGTTGTGTTTGTGCTTTGGGATTGATAAGCCTGTACTTCGAGGCTTTACTGATGCGGACTTGGCTGGTGATAGAGACACTATGAGGTCTACTTCGGGGTATTTATTTACTTTTGCAAGGGGAGATGTTTCTTGGCAATCCAAATTGCAAAAATGTGTAGCTCTATCTACCACGGAATCAGAATATATTGATGTTGTTGAATGCTGCAAAGAGATGTTATGGTTAAGGAGATATTTCCAGGAGCTTGGTTTGCATCAAAGCAAGTATGTCATCTACTGTGACAATCAAAGTGCTATCCATCTCAGCAAAAATCCAAGTTTTCATTCCAAGTCCAAGCACATTGAAATGAGATACCATTGGATCAGAGAAAAATTTGAAAGGAAGATGTTGATGATTGAAAAAGTTCATACTTCTGATAATGTGGCTGATATGTTGACAAAGTCTCTTCCTAAAGGCAAGTTTGAGCAGTGTTCAATCTTAGCAGGTTTGCAGCAATGAAGCTTGAGTCGGGAAGGGGGAGATTGTTGGAGTTCCCTCCTCATGCTAGACATCTCATTAAATAAGTGTTTTAGTCCAAGCTGATTTCTGTCTTGAAAGAAAAGAAAAAAACGTTTCAGTCTTGGTAACTGAGAAGTATGCAGCTCTCAGTGGAAACAATAGAGTTATTGTTTCTTGGGAATCCCTTCGTATTCTCTAGAAGGAGCTGGAGAGAAAAGAAGCAAATATAAATCTTGTTCTCTCTGTTTTAAGTAGTAGTTTTGTGAGACCTGTGTAAGAAGAGAAAATAGAGAACCAATCCTTCTTGTACTGCCTACTTTGTTATTCCTCTAGTAATCTAGAGAGCTTGGAGATTGTAATCCCATTCTATGGTGGAAGTTTTTAGGAGTTTGTCCCGTGGTTTTTCCCTTCACTTTGGAGGGTTTCCACGTTAAAATTGCTGGTGTCATTGTTCTTTTATTTCTCTCATTTGTTCTGTGTTTGCTGGTTTTCAAGCTGCTGTGTTTGTGTTGCTGCATAATCAGTTTTTGATCCCAACATTAAGGACTACAGGAGTACTCATAGTTCGACTTCAGCTAGCAGGGAAGGCTCTAATATTGTGATAACTTTAAATGATCCAGGGCTTCTTGATTGCCCAATTTGCTTTGAACCCTTGACCGTGCCTGTCCTCCAGTGTGATCAAAATGGGCATATAGCTTGCTCCTTGTGCTGCACCAAAATTAATTACAAGTGCCCCTCTTGTTCCTGCCACATTCGCTCTTATCGTTGCAGGGCCATCGAGAAAGTTCTGGAATCAAGTACAACTCCATGCCGAAATATGAAGTATGGCTGCAATATTCCGGTAACTTGCAACAAGAAGAATAAACATGAGAAGACGTGTGTATTTTCGCCTTGCTCATGCCCCTGTGTAGGCTGCAATTTTGTATCTTCAACCAAGGAGTTATACCGACACTTCAGTAATGATCATTTGGATTCGACAAACTCTGGCGGCCTTGATTTCAGAATCCCAATTAGCATTACAATTAAAAAGAATGACAGCTTTCTTGTCCTTCGAGAAAAGCAACGGGGTACACTATTTGTCCTCCACAATTGTATTGAAATTCTGGGAAATGTTGTGGCGGTTAGTTGTATTCAACCTAGCTTCGTGGATGATTTCAACTATGAACTTCTTGTCACTAACAAGGGAAGTTCTCTCATGTTTCGGTCTGTGACAACAAGCACTCCAAGCCTGCAGGTGGTTAGTGGCTCTCCTACAAGAATTTTTCTTTTAATCCCATGCCAGTTTTTCACTTGTGGTCGGGTTAATATTGATGTTACCATATGGCGCAAATGTTGAATCATGCCTTTCATCCGGTGAGAGAAGCCTTTTAGATTTTATATTGTAGGGGCGATTCCTCCAAATGGTTTTTGAGGTCAAAAATGTGTAGCGCAATGGTTGTGCCTCTGTAATTAGCTTGTGCCTCTATAATTCTGTAACATGTTCGATCATATCCTTGGTTATTTGGTTTTCTTATTATGATTTTGCAATTGTTTCCCTCAGTTTGTGCCTTGATTTTCTTGAATTTGAAAAGCATGCATATGCATCATGTTAAGAAATGCTAGGTACCTCCTAGCCTTACTATAGGGACTACATTCTAGATCTGCTCCTGCATGTATGTGATTTTTCTTTTTACTATGATCTTGTTGTATTGTAGGGGATCAAACCTCTGATTTGACAATATTTTAACCTAACTTTTCATTCAAATAAGTTCTTGTTACACCGATATTTAGGATTTGGATATGATCCCAGAGGTGAAGATTACATAAACGAGAAGAAAAACGTCAAAGCAGAGGTAGGTATACACATTGGTGTTTTAGTTTTAGCGAGGAATAAAGAGTTTATGATCAAAGATCAAAAAAAGAAAAAGAAGAAGTGGTAAACCTACTAGAATATGGTTTTCCATGCTTCAAGTAATTACGGAGTTCTAGTCCGTTTTTGATTTAGTTAAAGAACGACATGACCAAAGATCAAAAAGAAAGAAAGAAAGAAAAAAAAAACGAAGTGGTAAACCTACTAAAATATGGTTTTCCATGCTTCAAATAATTAAGGAATCCAAATCCGTACTTAATTTAGTTAAAGAACGATATTATAAATAGGGAGGCTAGTGCTTGGTTTCCAAATATCTCACCTC
This sequence comes from Fragaria iinumae, assembly GCA_009720345.1. Taxonomy (NCBI): domain Eukaryota; kingdom Viridiplantae; phylum Streptophyta; class Magnoliopsida; order Rosales; family Rosaceae; genus Fragaria; species Fragaria iinumae. The sequence continues at coordinate 12,104,155 of CM019117.1, read as the reverse complement.
CCGGCCTCTTCTCGGTCTATATCCTTGAACCACGAAGCTTAATTCTTTTTGCACCATGCCTAAGCTGGTTCGGTCGCTCTTCTTCCTCACGCTTTTAGTTACTTCTTCATTCTCAACCCCAACTCCACAACCCTGCTCAACCCACCACTTCCCTGACCACAAATCCTTTGCAGCAGGTAATGATCTACCGGTCCTAAACTCCACCATTTACTGGAACTATTTCCCATCCAACGGAACAGTAGACCTTGCGTTCAGAGCAACCCTAGTTGGCGATTCAGGATGGGTGGCATGGGCGATAAACCCTAGCTCCAAGGGTATGGTTGGGTCGCAGGCCTTCGTCTCTTTTCAAAGAAGAGACGGAACCATGGCCGTGTACACATCCCCTATAAAAAGCTACGGCACTCGCTTGGAGAAAGGGAACCTCACCTTTCCGGTATACGCCTTGTCCGCAGTTCACGAGAACAAAGACATCACCATCTTTGCCACCCTAGGGCTCCCTAACAATGTTACAACAGTGAACCAGTTATGGCAACAAGGGCCTCTGCATGGTGATATACCAGGTATGCACAAGATGTCAGGCCCTTACCTTAAATCCTATGGCACCTTGGATTTCCTTTCCGGCAAAGTCGAAGCAACGGGTGCACATCACTCTGTGGTGTCCTCCATGAAAATCATCCATGCGGTACTAAACACCGTTAGTTGGGGTGTACTATTGCCGGTTGGAGTGATCGTGGCTCAGAACTTCAAGATGTATCCAGCATGGTTCCACGTTCACCTTACATGCGTAATATCGGGTGTTACTTTTGCAGTTTTTGGCTTCGTAACTGGATATATACTCAGTAGCGAATCTTCAGGGATCCAATACAAAGGTCACAAGTACATAGGCTGGACCCTGCTCAGTCTAAGCGTAGTCCAGGTGGTGGTTGCGATTCATCTCCGCCCTGAAAAAGGAGACAAAGATAGGTGGTTGTGGGATCTGTTCCACCGTGCCTTGGGTTACACGTTACTCATCCTCGGCCAAGTAAACATCTTCAAAGGGTTTGATATATTGGAACCACCAAAGCCGTGGAAGTATGCCTACATAGGGGTTCTAGCTTTGTTGCTGTTATTTGGTGCAGGATTGGCATGCTACACCTGCTTCACACAATGGAACAAGAAGAGAACTGAAGCTCCGAAGACACAACTGGAACAAAGCGGGGAAGCAATTGTTTGAGGAGTCTAAATGCCTGCAGCAGTTTTTCTTTGTTTAATAGATGAAATAGGAGCATTTTTTTTCTTTTTTTTTACTATTGTAGTATTGTTGTAACTTCATGTAATCATTATTTCTTGAATATGAATGAATTTTTTTTTTTTTAATCTCATATTTTGATTTCTCTAAAGTTAATTGGGTGTTGAGATCATCAGTCTTAATTAAGCGAAAAATGAAAATAATGTTCCAAGTTTCTGGGAATTCTATGGTAGTATACAAATTCATAAGCTAGTACCTCTGATATAAACATTATCAAAAACAATGATTTCAGTCCTGCAGATCTATAGAAGGTGCACCTCTAAACCCTTGATTAGTTACGAAGCCTTCCAAAGAAGTGTTGTATTGCAAGCACCCTTGGGACTGTACAATTTTTGAACTATCTTCATATTTGAACCTCTTTATCCGCGGTAAATTCTCGGTAATATCCTGCAAACGTAAAAATGACCTCCATGGTCAACCTTTTTAACATTGTAACTCAGTATAGACAATAAAAAACCAATTCTACATGAATGCAGACATTTTCCAGTCAAATGAGTCAATAGTGTGTCAATGGATGAGAAAGAATCGGTTAAACTCACTTAGAGATGAAATGTAATCAAAATAGCTACTATCATTCTCATAGAGTGAATGGACAAGAATGAATTGAATTAAAGCACCACCTAAACTCATAACTGCAAATTGATTCTCAAAACTTTGACATTACCTCTTCATCAGATACTACAACTATCGAACAGCTGTCATCTATACTTGAATCTTTGGTTGTTACCAATCGATTGTCCTCCCTCCGTTTGCACCATTTACCTAGAAACCTCTTTGTTCCATCAGGACCGACCAAACCACCAGAGAAATATGCACTCACTGCATTTAAAAAGATTTCTTTTTAAAAAAACTAACTTAAATTTTCATTGCTTATACAGATAATGTAACTCATGCTCAATCTAGTTTCAGAAGGCATCAATAGTATACCTGGTTGGGGAAGTGGTTGTGTAATCAGAGATTCCTTGCTACTGTTAAGCATGGGTTGAACTTGTTGGAGATCTTCAAGAATAGCAGCATCTGCAATATCATCAACAGGAGTCCTGATGTAAATAATTTAGGGTACATGTAACTTATTTCAAGATGTGTTGCTCAATCCAAAGTCAAAAGACCCCAACAGGAGTCCTGATGTAAATACCTGGTCTGGCAAGTGGCTGAATGACTGGAGATTCCTTTGTAATGTTAACCGTGGACTGGACTTGTTTAACATCGTCAAGGATCAGAACATCTGCAATATTATCAGCAGGAGCTATGGCAGCATCATCACAGGAACCACTGACAGGAACAATACTCTCAAAAAGATCACTTGCTCCAAGGACTGAAGTTTCTTTCTTCACTTCAACAGCACCATCAGTTTCTTGTACCCTTGCCTGATAAGATCAACATAATCAGTAAATTAGGAACTTCATCAAGTGAGATTTAGCCAAGATCACCACATCACAAGCTCACCTTCAATTTGTTTATCTTCCCTTGAGCCTTCTCTAGCTTTCTACTGAAACGAGCCTCATCTAATTCAAGAAGATTGCATTGGTCTTTCAGTTCCTGTATCTTTGTCTGATAATGTCCACAAAATCACTAAGTCAGGACTCAGAAGCCACTCATCAAGTGAAGCTCAGGCAATATCACCTCATCATGAACTCACCTTCAATTTGTGTATCTTTCCTTTAGCCTTCTCTGGCTTTCTACTGTAACAAGCCTCATCTCGTTTAAGAAGACTGCACTGGTCTGTCAGTTTCTGTACCTTTGTCTGATAATATCCACAACACCAACTCAGGAACCACTCATCAAGTGAGAATTACAAGAGATCAGTTGGTCACAAACTCACATTTAATCTATTTATCTTTCCTTTAGCCTTCTCTAGTTTTTTATGGTGACAAGCCTCTGCTCGTTCAAGAAGATTGCAGTGGGCCATCAGTTCTTTGCGATTCCTATGAGAGGTATTGCATAGCAAAGAAGCAAAATTACAAATGAGAAAGAAACAAGGTATAGAAGGGTGAAGTGAAAGGGGACGCTGCTTATATTTTTTTTTAGAATGTCAAATAGCTGATCAAAGAAATTTAACCAAAATCAAGATAAGATATATAAGGCCGACCTATTACTCAAAACCAAGGATTTTCTTAAAATAGCTATTGTATCTTCATTGCTCCCCCCATTACCAAGTGCAGCGAGGTTCAGAACCTCCTTTTCATCAAGATCTAGATCGGATGCCCTATATCACCAACCATGTTAGAAGCAAAAATAAATCATGTAGTGAGGGATGACAGTGCCAAATACCAAACCTTGGGTTTTGGCTCGTGTGGCAAAGCATGTCCAAGGTTTAGGAAAGTGTTATGTTCACATTTATTATATATACTAAACACAAGAGGAATGATTTTGGCTCTCCACTTTTAAACTTGCACCCCATCTCTGAAGGTGGAGTACACATGTAAAATGTGGAGCACCAAAACTACTGACTGATAAGAAAACTACTCAAAATAGTGCAAATGTGCTCACAATTTGAAAGCTGCAAGCTGTTTGGTCAATGCCCTATTCCTTTCTTGCTGCCTCAAGCACTCCAGGGTCAATTTATCAAGCCCCTATGGAAAGATTCACAAAAATTCTTCATCCTTTTCTTCTTTTATGAATTAATCTCAACTACTTAAAAAGAGCTACAGTTATCAGATTACCTCCGTTTTCATATCAAGCATCTGACGTATAGATGCTTGTTGTTTCAGAGCTTCATTCTTTAAATTAACCACTTCTTTCTTTGCTTTCTCCGTGCATAAATAAAGCTGAAAGAAATTGAGATTAATCGTAGATCTCTATAAGAAGTAAGAACCACATGAATCGAATTTAGATAGCAAGCTCCTTCGATCAAACCCCACCTTAACCTCACAACCTCGCATTTAACTTCGGAAGAGTGAGCTCTCAGCAAGGATTAAAGCAGATATTTATATTTATACTCTAACAAATCCAAGATTAAGGTTCACAATTTGACATCTAATGATCGAATTGGATGATAGAAATGGAAACAATTTCCTAACCCTTTTGCAACCCCAAAGTTTATAATCCTTCACTAATCCAATGCATTCAAATTCAACACACTAATGCCTAAACTAAAATCAACAAATACCATAACCAAGAACACCAAATTAACCAAAGTACCAATCATGACTATTCCATAGAACCCAAAATCAAGCACATTGAGAATTCCAATACCTCCTCCTTAAGCTCTTTCACCTCCTGACGCAATGCCTCGGAATCTTCCCCAATCGGCGGCGACGGAGTCAAGCTCGGCGGCGCCTCCGGCGAGACGCCGACCGACTCGAAGTAGAGGCGAGCGACGTCATTTGGGCTGCATCGCTGCTTGCACACCGGACAGGTGTACTTCTTGACGCTCTCGAAGAATCCGAACGACTCTTGCAGGCTAGGGTTTTGCACAACACAAAAACGCACCGTTTTAGAGACCGAAACAAAAATAGAAATTCGATCGAGAGAGAGAGAGAGAGAGAGAGAGACCAGAACTCGTGGAAGACGTGGCCGCAGATGAAGATGGCTTGGAGGTCGTCGGCGAAGGGGTCGAGGTCTTTGTGACAGATTGAGCAGATGGCTTTGCTGAAAGAGGAGGAGGAGTGGTGGTGGTCGCAATTGACCATGGCTCCGGTGACGCGACCACTTCTTACTGTGATTTTTGCGATCGAATTAGAAATTAAAATTGAAGAAGATTAGGGGAAAGTGGAAGTGGTGAGCGGGAAGAAGCAATTTGACTGCGCGGGAAGGAGAAGATGACGATGATGGAGAACAGGGTTTTCATTTTGGGCTTTTGAAAACGGAACAATTCAGTGAGCCCATAACAGTGAGAAAATTCGATATACTTATCCAAACAAATTCGGAAAATAGTTGCGTCCCACCTAATTAGTACGCGTGCGTTCCATCTCTTTTTTATTTACATATTTATGTATTCGACCGAGGAAACGATTTTTTTTTACATTGATTTTTTAGTAAATTACTATAAAATTACTGGTCAAATTTCAGTTTACAAATACATCTTTTACATAATATCTTACACATTTAAGGACAAATTATGACAAACTAATATCTACCTAACAACATCTGTCACTACAATTTTACTAAAATACCTTCCACTATATATACTGTCGTATAAAAAAAACCCAGTAGCACACTGCCGAGTAGCACAGTAGCACCTGATAAAAATGTGCTATTGCAATTTTTTTCGGGCAATTCTCCGGAATCAAACAAAGCTACTGTCGATGTTAGCGCGCTGCTACTGTCAACAAAAAAACTATTTCTAAGCACCTTATCTAGGAAAGAATTGACAGAGAAGAAGTGAATATCGGCATCTGCAGTAGGTGCAAGAGTAGAATTATCGGTAGAGATTGCGAGAATGTGAAGCTTGGCAAGGGGAACGTCCATAACACTCAGTTGTTGTACAGAAGAAGCAGAAGCAGCGCTTCTTCCCTTTTCCTTAATCTCGGCGGCGGAAGCCATAACATCTCTGGTCCTCGCAATGAAAAACCCTAAGAAACAAGATTCTTGTTAGGTTATGTGGAAATCAGAAAGCAAATCGGAGTTAGGCAATCGAGGAAAAGCTTACCGGAAGAATGAGCGACGAAGACGAGGCCGTGTTTCTCCGATACGGCGAGTGGCCGGGAGAGACTGCTTTGGGGATCGAAGCTGAAATCATCAGTCGTGATTGGAATGGCCTCGCCGATCTTATCAAATATGTAGTGAGCATCGATGCTCCAAGACCGAGAGGGAGAGCCTGAGTGATGATTCCGACGATGAAGGAACCGCCGGATGCGACTGTTTGGGATCTGAGAGAGGGGAAGGGCGTGGCTGTGAAGGTGTGTGACGCCATTGGGGGGGGGGGGAGAGAGAGAGAGATTTGCAGAGAGCCAGATTGGGGAAAAGAATAACATTATTTGTATTATTGAAAAAACTGGCCATTTTGGTCTTTTCACATATAAATTCAGGTCAGGCCTGTTGTAACTTGGTTTAGGACTTGGATTCATGTCCTAATTTGTATAAAATATATAAAAAGTAGGTTTTTTGTGTTTTGATATTTGGTCATGTGGTACTATGTAATTTACTCTTGATTTTTTTTGCATATGTGATCTTTATTGATTAATTCAAGTTTTGAACTGTTAAGATTATGATTTACATCGGTAAAAACATGTAAATAAGAAAGATATCGGACGCACGCATACTAACTAGGTTGGACGCAAGTATTTTCCAACTAAATTAATAATCGGGATGCTCAGTGAGTTTGTACAAGAATGACCAAACATCGCTTTTCATGTTTAGGGAACATCGATATTCAACAAGCTCTCACTTGTCAATCATGCAATTATAGCACAAGTAAGAATCTAAAATCGCAATAGAAGACTACTCATGCTCACAGAGTCTCAACCCCTAGCAACATAATTCAAACAACATCTAGCTCATTCCCTATCGGGGAAGCTTAAATCATAAAATCATCACCTGAATTTCTCACATTCCCCGCTTTACACGATCTGGTCTTGCTCCGACGACCGCTAGGACTTTCCGAAGATACTAATAACTTTTGGGGCAATTTTAACACAAATTCAACCTCTTTCTAGACCTCCCTCTCATGTGAGTGAGGACCCAAAACAAACATGTATAAAACAAATTAATGTAAAGACTATATCGCTAAAGTAACCCCTTCCTCTAAGCATCTAATCACAATCAATTGATTGTTGAATTTAATTGTTGAATTTATGCGAAACTTTACAAATATACTTTTTTTTATCTTTGATGATGACTACTAACAGCACTAGTAGAAAATGTGCTGCTACATCACAAAGAATGATAATCAAATCTTCAGGATTCCAATTATTGAACTTGACACACTTCATAAACAGTCAAGGATCCATTGAATATGGTGATGCAGATGGTACTAAAGATGTGAAACACTGCCCAGAAAATCAATCCATCTATGAAACACACTGATTGTACATGTCAATTTGATTGTGGCCCTCCCCATCAACTTTACAAGAAAAATATCTTGGCACCAATTATTTGTCCTTAACCCCACTACCCCATATGCAACTCATCATTATATAAGTTTGCCCACATTGTTACTGCTAGAAATTTCGTAGCAATTTCCAGTTGTACATTTGGTCCCAATAAAAATTTCCAATTGTACATGTTTTCATGTCATACTGTAATTCTTGTTGGGGTTGGGATAGTAATTCGGTAACTAAGTTCAAAAAGTTGGAGCTAATTAACAAAGTGATCATAACCAATAAAATTCATGATCTCAAAGTATAACTACTTTGTTGGTTTTTCATAGATGGTTTTACTTTGTTAGCTCGAAGTCTGGCTTGGGTTAACTTGCTGCTACATTTTGCAAAGTTACGTCTACTTGATGAATTAAGAATATGGGATCCACCCGCAAGGCCATTGATCGAGTTTATTCTAAGGAATATCAAAGCCAAAGAGGTCATCAAATCTATCTCTTGCCTTGGGACCCCTTCTAAACTAACAAGAGCCACTCGCAGCACAGATCCGATCATGTTTCTGGGTTCCGATTACCGCGACGTCAATTGGGAACCAAACAGGACACACGCAATGTGCAGAATTCGATTCCAATTCTATTCTGAGTTTTCTTTCTGCTCTCTCGGTTGTTACGTAATCAAACGTAAATAACTACCAGTTGTATCCCTGAGTTTGTACTCCAGTCTTGCCCTTGTTCCAAGCAAAAACGATTGAGAAAGGAAAAAAGATACCCCGCTCATTGTCTAATTACTATAAGCTTGACTAATTAAAAGTCATATCCAACTAGCTAATTTCCTATGTATGACTAATTATTTGCTAACAAAGATAACATTACAAACTCAAGATAGTTGACGTGTTTTGCTGAATCATGAATGAGTTTGACAGTGATGCTGATCCAGACGATGATCGATGGTAGAGGCAAATGCTACGTGATCAACATTTTTCACGTTACCATGATATTATAGTACCAAATTCGATCATCTTCTAGTAACGTAATACATATATTTTGGGAAAGAATGTTTCCAACCAAATTATAATTAAATATGTATAACTTCAAAGATTATGAAATATTACTTCATAAACGATTCCTCCCCAAAATCTATACGTTGCGTTTGGATGAAGTTATATCAAATTCCATAGATATTCATAAATCATGAGAATTAGGATTTCATGAATTTGAATTATACGAATTGATAGTTCTATTGTTTGGATTCTATAACCGAGAATTTAAAAAAAATAACAAAAATTACAAATTATATTATTTTGCACTCTCTGTTTTTTTTTTTGTTTTTTTTTTTTTTATCTTTCTTCTCCCAAGACAAAACCCACCTAGTCACGAAGTGATCACCTCCCCCATCTCACTTCTCCGACTAAAATTTTTGGTTTCAAAGATTAGAGTCTGGGTAATTAGAATGTCAATGGGTCTAATCTAAGTTAAGGAGAGAGAGATAGAGAAATAGTTCAATCTCAACAACTCTTTATCTTTGTTCAATTCACCTTTTGACATAAGGATTTCAACAGAGTCTTGTAGCCTCCCTTATCCGATTCAAGGTCAATCCGCGACCAAATTACCGTCTTTGAGATTCGAATCCTACTCGCGATTAACCTCTGCCGGAGCTCCAACTCATTCGTCGGATTACCGGGGCAATGGCAAAAACATCCGCTCTCAAACAAATATGAACTGACTTATCCATATGTAGACCTCCCGACGCCCCGTTTTGGCGCGATGAAAACAAAGATTTTGTTTGGATGAAATTTGAGAAAAACGCCTACTTTTGAAGGAATTGAAGCGGGGAATCTCAGTCTCCAATTCCTCCGGTTTTTGGAGAACTTTGGCATGTGGAATCATGAAATACTGATTTTTGTTTAAATTCCACCGTTTTCTTCCGCGTCCAAACACACCAACAGTGACATATGACAAAGGAATTAAATCGAAAACTTTTATTGTAAATATTCTAAAAATTACTCCATGTTCGTCGACATCAATCAGCTCCATCATGATCTTAATTTCTTCAGAAATCTTTGAGCAACTTCCTTACCTGTTCCAATGTCACAAACAGCACGACCGTGAAAGGCCCCTGCCTCGAAATGGTTGGTATAAACCCTTTGTAAAGCGCCATCGGCCCTTCCGAACGCACCGTCTGGATCGCGCAGTCCAACGCCCCCTTGTACGGCGGCGCAGCCCCGGGCTCCACCTTCATGTTCATTACACGCGTCTTGATCACGTCCACCGGGTTCGACGCCACCGCCGCCACGAACCCCGCCGCGAAGCTCGCAGTGATGTGGGTCCCGAGCCCATCTCGCATCAGTTCTTTCTCGAGAATCGTCTCCTTGATCTGGTCGTAGGACGCCAGCTGCGAAGCCGTCACGAGCATGGCGCGGTTCACAGTCATGGACGAACCGCGCCACAGGCTCGTGACGCCTTCTTGCTTCGCCATGCGGGTTATAGCGTCCACCACGCTTTTGTAGTTCCGGCGCTCAGCCGCCGGAAGCCTCCCGTCGGCCTGCATACGCACCATGGCCACGTCGGCCGGGTTCCCCACCGTGGCGCCGATAGCTCCGGCGATGAGTCCGGCGCCGATCTTGCGCTGCAGCGGCATGTTCCCGGTTTCCGGGTGAGTCCATTTCTTCTTGAGAATGTCGTACAGCCCCATCCGGGTAGTGGAATACAGGCACTGCCGGAGCATGGTGGCTGATACGCCGGAGAACAAAGCCGCAACACCCTCTTGTTGAATGAGCCTGACTCCCACGGTGATCAGACCCACGCGCGGAGGCGGGGTTGGGGGGACGGGGACATGGATAGAGGAAGCGGCTCCCCTAGCGGCAGAGGCCATCGCTGGTCGAAGAGCTTGGTCAGGTTTGGGGACCTGGGTCTCACCCTGGAGCTGCATTCGGACCTTGATCAGGTCCATGGGGTGAGTCGAACACCCGGCGACGATGGAAGCTATGCCTCCCTCAACGAAGCCTTTCACACCCATGTTTCGATTCTTTTCTTTCAAAAAAAAGAGAGGAATAAAACCGAGTAATGGTTTGGAAATTGGAGAATGATATTCAAGACCAGTTGGAGCTGGGGGTCATCTCACTGGAGACCAGGAGATGAGAATGGAGGCCGAAGGCGATGGAAGAAGAGTGGGGAACGCTGGGCCTCTGAGACATATGCTATGAGAATCACAGAAAAGGGAATTAAAACCAAATTGGGTTTGAACAAGGAACGCAATAGGAAGAGAATATTTATAGGACAAGCAATAAGAGGAGGAAGATTTAGGTGCCTCACGCGATTTCAGCCATAAACATCTGAAACCGGCGAGTTTGGAAAGTCTCCTAATTTACGCGCCTCTCTCTCCGGGTCCCTGGACCCACGTCTTGTCTCACCCATGGTAATAATCTCTGAAATTTTTACTGCCATGGAAGATTTCTTCCCTATTTTTTGCCATTTTTTTTCATTTTTGGACACCGTTTGAGATTGCTTTCCTTCTAAAAATTGAGCTTGTGTTAAATTTTAGATTTTGTAGTGTCTGATTTATTAAAGAAAATCAGTTTTTTTACTATCGAAAGCAGTTTTTAGATGTTTTCGTTAAAAACATATTCCATGTCTTAACAACACACGTAATAGTTACCAAACATAATACTGGTTTAATTCACAAAATAAAGGCTAAAACGCCCATTAATTTGATACTGGTCAATAACATTTATATCATAATGTGGCATATGAGCTGCTCGAATTATGAAACCGAAGACAGAAAAATGTTAATTGCAATGTGGGTGAATCGAATTCTAGGAGGATGAACCTGGGATCATTCAAAAGTGGAATGATATATTGTGTTGCTAGATTTGCTAATTTTTTTCTAAGACAGATTTTTAATGATTACCAATTTAGTGAATTGACCACATCTGATCCTTTGGATCTAGCTTTGTAGTAAATTTAGGTAAAAATCTAATCAAACTTGTCCTACATCACTACATGATTAAGGGGGATACTTCCCTAGTTACTTTCATCGATTTGGTTCTATGCATTTAAGTACCGAGACTCTGACTATACCACGGCCCAGACTTCCCCTACTTTTTTTTTTCTGTTTTTTTTTTCGAGTCAATATCGGATAGTGGATATGCCTAGTTGCTCAAAAATGTGAAACAATTTTAAGTCGGCATGTTAAGTGGGTTAGATGTCAACTCAAAGCTCAACCACAATCCCAATTATTGGCTCAAATGTGGTGCAATCTTCGTATCCTATAATTTTTAGGTCTAATATTATTACATTAAGATCTTAATATGTAACCAATATGACACACTTACTTATTTGAGCAACTTGTTTTGTTAATTACCGGAGAGGAAAGTTTACAATAACCATAAGTAAGAAAGAAAGTATATACTTATACTTGTGTCAATCAAATCTTATAACTAGATTTGATTCAAATGCCTTATGCTTACCCCGAGTGGTGGTGATTGAGTTAGAAATTATGTTTAGGCTAGAGTTTTGATCATTGAATGACTATTTCTCTCGTATTTCTATTTCTCTCGTATTTCAACTCCGTGTGTTCGATATATAATTTGATTAAAATGGTTTGTGTTTATGTTTTTTTCGGTTGTTTTTTTCCCATACCTACCCCAGTGTAAATGTATCTAACAATGAACACGTCGATTTTAAATTACAAACATTAGGGACAAATCAAAACGAGTTATAATTTGTCTAGACCAAACCCTAGTTGCAGCTCAAGTTGAACATGTTCAATGTCAAGGTTGTCTAATTGAGGAATGCCCCATTTGCTCCCTCAACGTTGATGTTGATTTTCTTTCCTCTTCATTTGACCTCTCCAGCTACACATAAGAGACTCCTCCATTTTCTTCGAGTCAAATTCAACATGATCTCTTTCTAAAAAAAAAAAAAAAAATTCAACATGTTCTCTCATATACTTTTCACCCTCCTATTTCCCTCACGTTTTTATACTAAAACGGTCTGGCTACTAGAAAACGTCGAGTAATAATTTGGTGAAGGTTTTAGACTACGAAACCGTGTTTGATGTCATTGCAGGATTATAATAGCTGGAGAGGTCAAAAGTGGTTTGCAATAGCGGCGAAGCTATGCAACTGTGTATGATGACCTTGAAGTTTTGCATATTTTTCTAATAGATTTCACAATTAGGAAATCGGTTTCGAATTTGACATGGCTGTTGAAAGGGGCCAAATGCCATTCTTTCTCGAGTCCAAACATAAATTGGCCTTCTAACCAGCACTGGCTAACGGACACGTGCCCCCAAGAGTGTGGGAAATGACGGGTTTGGAAAGACCAAGTCCGCCAGGTGGCCAAGACCCAGTTGAGAGGTCGCATGGAGGGACGGTGCTACTCGGGGACGGTTGCTTCCAGAAAATAAGCGGAAAAAAACAATGAAAAAATTAAAAAGATTGCCGACGCCTGAGAGATTCGAACTCTCGCGGGGAAACCCCATGTACTTAGCAGGCACACGCCTTAACCACTCGGCCAAAGCGTCTTGTTGATATATAAGCCACTAACATATATATATATATATATATGTAATTTAAGTATTTTAGCGACTGCAAAACTAGCAAACACGTAAGATTTTAAATTGGGAGAATTAGAAGTGGATGATTTAAGATTAGGATGTTTTAATTGAGTGTACGGTCAGTCTAACAACTGGGTTTTGTATTATAATGTGTTTTTTGTTTTGGTCAATTGTGTATTATAATGATGAGTAACAGAGGATAGCAATGGCCTGCATAGGTGGTGGCCTCGGTGGCTATGAGATAGCGAGGGTCATAGGGGTCATCATTTGGCCCGCGGGCCTAAATTAGTCATTTTAATGACTATATATATCAATCTTAGGTCGTGATGAAAACATGAAATACCAATCTGATATTTTTAAAACTTGATATACCAAAGTTTACAAGGAACAAAAGTTCGTAACAAATCTTAACTTTTTTTTTTTTTTTTATAGTTTTTTGTTTTATTTGATAAAATTTTATTAGATATATGTATATAATAGGCACAACCCTAATAAGCCCGTAAGGCCCAGGCCCGTGGGCTTTGATTTTCTGAATAGCCCGGCCCGGCCTAGTCCTAAAATTTAAAAAAACATGATTGAGGCCCGGGCAGGGCGGGCTTTTTGACGATCCCTAGGTCGTTCGTTGTAGCGAGGAAGACGTCACTAAGGTGTCTGCATTGAGAGCAACCATGGTGGTTGCAATGGCGATGTTAGGTCGTGGCAAGATGATGATTTAGGCGACGATAGTGTCGGAGGAGGCGGTGGGAGTGGTGTATGGTGGCGGTTGTAGTATGGTGGTCGCGGAGGTTGTGAACCACCAAAATGTTGGGTCAAGTATACTCGATTTTTTTTTCTGACAAGATAAAAGAAAGACAACATCTAAGTACAAAGCCTCTGTTACAACCAAAACCTAGACAGTCGAAGTACACTCGATCTTGTTAGTATCTAGTTGATGTATATTTTACGATAATTTAGTATTTATGTTAGAGACTTTGAGGTCAAGGTTTTGTGTTTCTTTTAATGTATCTAATATGTATTTTGAAGGATTTTAAAAAGGTGCGGCTATTGTCACCCCAAAAATACTTTGTTCACCCCATATCTCAATTTGAAACTAAATATTCCAATGCTAACCCCATAATCAAGAATTTTTGTGACAATATAATATTAAACTAAAATCTATAAAATCCAAACAACAACAATTCTCTACATCTTTACATCGAAAAAAAAAAAACAATTCTCTACATCTTTCAAATCAGATTTGAGAATCATTTCAATCTTCAACAGAGTGGTTATACAATGTGGTGGGCTTGTTCGTTCTTATTTTAATTTTATTTATGGCTTCAAATGTAGTATTTCATATATATATATATATATATATATATATATATATATATTCGTAATCGTAAAGAACGAACTCAAGAAAGAGATCGAGAAGAACATATATAGGATGTGGTTTGAGAAGAATGGAGGTCTGCGTCTGTTTACGCCTGAATTAATATTTTACTGGACAATAAATGTCTATGTAAATATTAATTATTTCTTGTACCATGTCATACCGGCGAGATGGAGTTTCTCTAAGTTTATAAGTGATAGCTCGCCAGTAAGTCCACGCGAGCCAAGTTAGACTTCGCGCGGAGCGAACTGCATGAGAATTTGACTTCACTTAGCCCGCGCGCGGAATGCCTTCGCGCGGAATTACTATTCAACACTCCGCGAGGCGAAGCGAGATTGCCAATCCAGATGGACTCTCCGCGTCGGCGAAGCGAGGCGAGCTGGCAAACTAGCTCGCGTAGAGGACTTCGCGAGGAAGCGACATGCGGAGCCCGCGCGCACCACGACAAACGTTGAAGACTTTGACAAGTCTTTAACATGCTTCGGGCCAATCCCTGTGGCCCATTAAATATAAAAAGCCCTTTTAAGGCTCGCGAGCTGCAATAGCCCGCGAAACGGACGCAAGCTACAGAAACACGCGAGATAGCACCCTGTAGCAGCCCGCGAGATGAGGATGCTCCTAATTCCAGTTCGCATAGGAGTCTACAGTTGGTGGCGCGGAATGAAGTGTGCGAACTGGACATGTGTCACAAGATGGTTGGTTCGCATGGACGAAACAATGCCCTTGTGCTATTAGGTTTTCCGAATCCAACTTGAAGTAGGATTATCTCTCTCTTCTGCTGCAAGTCAAGCTCCAATATATAAAGGGTTCGAAAGCTCTCACACAGACACACACAACTTTACAACAACAACTCAGAGACAACTCTCAAAACAAACAAACACAACTGAAACCCAGTTTCCCTTCGAGCCTTCCTCGAAAACCTAACCCTAAGCGCCGCCGCCTAGGTCTTTCTCCAGAGCTCTCCGGACTCTGCATCCCCGCTTCTCTCCGAACTCCCTGTGATTGCTCTGCTCGCGCCGCCGTGAGTATCGACCCGCTTGTGCTCGTAAATCCTCCTCAGAGGTGGCACCTGTGACCCCCCTTTCTGCCTGATCAAGAAGTCAAGCGCACCCCCCATCAACCTTTTCCTCGTCCGCGAGGTGGCACGCCCGCAACTCTCCCATCTCTTTGTCTGCTAGAAACCTCTGCTCCGCGCGCTGAAGATCGTGGCCAAAACATTGGCACGCCCAGTGGGACAAGGAGTACAAGCAAATACAACATTGGGAAGCCGGAGGAAGCGCCGTACCGAAAGCCCCAGCTTTCTTGTCTCAAGCACAGATCGCTACGGTACAAGCCCCATAATAGTGCGGCTTGCCGATCCCTCACCCAAGAGCAGGTTTTTGCTCAGTTCGGTAATCCGGATTACAGCGAGACCGCCATGGTAGGCTCTCAGCCGACCCAGAATACAGACTCTGCTCCATCTATGGAGCAAGTCGTCCACATGTTCGCGCAACTCACGGGGCAAATCCAGGGTTTGACAACCCAAACTCAACAAAGCCTCACCGACCTTGCTGCTAAGGTCGACGGTCTCGCTGACCAAGTCAAAAGGGACAAAACCCTTTGGGAAGCGGACCAGCACAACCTTACCGTACTCACTGAGGACTTCAACCAGTTTGTCAGCGAGACAAGGGAAACCAAAGGCTTGGTCGAAGGAAGCCTTCAACAGATCCGCTTGGATCTAGACCAGAACACGGAGACCGTGAAACAAGGTGCGGAGACCGTAAAGCAACATGCAGAGGTCCTGTCGCTCACTCGCGCGACAGTAGACGAGCAGACCCGCCGCTTGGACGAGCACGACACCAAGCTGCATGCCCAGCAGAATGCTTCCTTCTTTGGAAGTAAGAACAGTCTAGAAAAGCTAGACGAGTTCAAAGACAAACAAGACCGGTTGAACCTGCGGGTCCTTGAAGTTGAGGACTGGATGAGGGCGCAAGTGCCAAAAAACCCGGCTCTAAACCCTACCGGCCCAAACGCGAGCGATGGGACAGCCAAGTATATTCCTCCCAATGAATGTACCAGGGGAAACCCTAAGCGCGGGACTCCGAAGTCCCCCCAGTTCGTGCCAGGGGCAGGAACGTCAAAGAGCCCACTCCTGCATGGCTCGTTTGCTTCCCCCAGAGGGCTGAATGGTTTTCTGCGTCAAGGAAACGGGACACTCGATGACCCGCTTCTCGTTCATTCCAGCCTTACTCCCAAGAACGGCGGACAGGTCGTCAGTTTCCCTGCATGGCCAAACCATGGGGAAGGGGCAGAATCCGCGCCCGTGACTACAGCCGACTGGCGCCAGCTTATCTCCTCCATTGTCAAGGAGCAAACCGGACACGGTGATGCTAACTTGCAATATCGCGACCCCTATCCAGATAGCGTGGCGCAATACCCCTTCCCGCACGGGTTCAAGAACGTAGTGTTCACTACCTTCTCCGGCGAAACAAGGGAGGACGCAGCAACCCACATGGCCCGCTTCAAAGTCCAGTGCGGCCAGTACGGGAACAATAACATTCTCAAGCTCAAGCTCTTCGGGACCTCTCTGTCCGGAGCTGCATTTACTTGGTACTCCAGGTTGAAGCCAGGATCCATTGCGGACTAGCCTACCATGGAGAAGCTGTTCCGGGAGACCTACGGTACCATTGAGCCAGAGGTCGGCCTTGACTCCCTCACTCAGATGAGTCAGCAGAGCATGGAGTCAGGAGTCTCCTTCCTCCAGCGGTTCAAGATCCAACAAGCCAAGTGCGACTTTCTCCTACCCGAACAAGAAGCCATTAAGTTGGTTGTCCGTGGTCTCGAACACCGCCAGCGGCTGAAGCACCATGGGGAACGCTTCATGTCTATGGGCGACCTCATCAACAAGGTCGGCAGCTATGAACTCATCCTTAACGAGATGGACGACAAGGCGAATGCCTCCAAAGGGACTTACGTACCGGGGAGGAACAGGATAGTCGGGGCGTTAAACCTCCAACCCTCCACGTTCGACCCTTACTACCAAAGGCAGGAGGAGAATGAGGCCGCGCAGGGGTATGTCGACGACATCGGAGCAGTCGAACTAACCGGAAAGCCTTTGGCTCACAAACTGAAGAATCTCAAGATAACCCGCGAGCCAATCACCATTCAGTCCTTTGCATGGACTAAGCCCGAATATGAGTCCTACACGTATGATGCAAAAAACGCCCATCTTGTCTTTAATGACTTGATCGAGGCGAGCTATGTACGCTTGGACCATAAGATCTCGTCCAAAGAAGAGCTAAAGGACAAGAAGTATTGCAGTTTCCACAATGCTTACAATCACGACACCAAGGACTGTGTCCAACTCCGTGACCAACTGCAGACTTGGTTGAATTCGGGCGCCCTGAAAATGAAGACGCCAGGAAGCACAGCTTCTCTGGTGGACGTGGATCCTTTCCCCGCCATGGTTGGTATGGTCGAGGTGAATTGGGCCGACCAGCCAAGGGAGAACAGCCGTCACCGCGCACCAAAGCCAGGCGAGCGGCGAATTACCTTAGACCTAGCCGAACATCCAAAGGATGATAGTCCGCGCCGGGTACTTAAGCGAGACTGAGAAGATGGTAATGATGATACACGTCAGCCATCTCGCCGGTACACCTACAACGTCAACCTCGCGCACGAGGTCCTAGACGATCTCATTGACGGCGGACTCGTCACTGTGTCAAGGGCTTTGCCCTATGTTAAATACAAGGAGGGCCGCGTCCACTGCAAGCTCCACGACAGTTGGGGACGCAGAACTCGCGACTGTTACCAGCTTCGCGAGCAAGTCCAGGACTGGTTGGACCTCAAGTATATTCGCTTCGAGGACAAAGGCGGCTTCATGACCACAGTTGCTGACATCGCCTGGCCTCGCGTCGGCCAGCGCGCGATCACTTTGGACCTATCTCCAAACGCAGGCCAACGCGATCCGCCAGGTCGAAACCGTAAGAGACCGGCAAATGACTACACCGTTCTGGCGAACCAAGGTGGGAACCACTACCCGGCAAGAGAGGTAGCCGCCAGACCACATCCCGATCGCCTTTCAAGGAAGGATAAAGGCAAAGCTACCATGCGGGACGATATACCGTCTCCAGCTGATCAGTACCAACCCATGAGTCCCAGGACTCGCGAGGAGCTGGAACAGAGGATCAAGCGCCTCGAGACCTTCGTCCAATCAAACTGGACTAAAGATGTACTTGCCTCTCCAGCTTCAAGCGCGATAGACATCTCCGACTCCGGCAGCGAACGCCAAGATAGCGAGGCGTCAAGTCCCAAGCGGGGTATTTTGACTGACCCCTACATTCCTCCGACATCCAAATCAGCGATCAAGGAAGGGATTTGGTACACTCAGCAAGGGGGAAGGCCGGTTACCATCAGCAGATCCAAGAAGCGGAAGCTGCAGAAGAAGTATGGCAGCATCCTGCGTGCCTTGCGAGCGGCTGATGAGGGCATGATCCGACCCTCGCAGCTAGCGCAGACACCCGAGAGGATGTGGAGAGAAGCTGAGGGCTTGCGCGCTTTACTCCAAAGGCCACCTGTCACGCCTCCACGTGTCTGTGCGCTGGCAGCAGCTGACCCCGCTCCAAAGGCAAATGTCTTCTGCCGCCTCACCGTACCACCAAGACAGGAGCCGCGCCCCACGAGGTACAGATCATCTCAGGAGCCAGCAAGAAGAAGGGAGCCACAGTTCTCCCGGCACAAGCCTTCATCAGATTCTGAGAGAAGACGAGAACCGTCCTCTCCAGCAAAACGAACTGTTCGAAGGCAAACGCCAGAGGCTGAGCGACGAAGAAATCCGTCACCTCCACCAAGACGTAGGCAGTCACCAGAAGCTGAAAGAAGACGAGAACCGTGTTCCCTGGCGAAGCGAAGGCTATCCGCCGCATCAAGGCCAGAGCCAAGGCGCGAGCTGCTTCGGTCATCACATCCTCCGAAGCCTATTCGCCAGGAACCTGAGGTTAAAAAGGAGCTATCACGACCGGGTCCGACCCATCCTCAGTCCACACAGGAGCCTCAGGTCTCAGTCCTTCCTCCTAGGGCAGAGGACAACGCCAGAGCCCCACTAGCCGCGGATAAGCTTTCAGCCACGGACAAACAGCCTTCGACCAAACTCGTGTGGCGACCACGGCAGCCAGAGGGCAACGTCTTGCCAGGGGTCGAAAGTAGCACCTCCAGCCCTAACCTCGCGGAACTCATGGCCCAATGCTTCCGCGAGAATTCACTGAACGAGGAGACTCATTCCGAGCCTCGAATCGACTTGGGTGACGACCAAGCGGAAGGGCAGGGTGAATCATTCACCTGCAATATGCTCGAGGTCTCTGCATGGCCAGAACATGAAGAAGTCAACCCGGCGGAGAGCGCATTTGCTGTGCTCGAAGGAGACAATGGACCCATTGAGACTCCACTAATCCCAGTCCACAAGCAAATCTCTTTTCAGCTCGGAATGGTTTTCTTCATATATGAGAGATACGCTCTCCCGCCAAATACAACATGCAACGCGGCACATATTCCAGACGGTAGTGAGAGTGTCTGCGACATATCGCCCCCTTGCAGCAGCGAGATGGGTCCAGTCCTGGCGGAACCTGTGCACGCTCCACCAGTGGAAGCTACGAGCAGCGTCACACGCATGCCGACTATGACCTTCTCCACTCCGACTCTGGATATGGCCACTCACATGAGGCCATTGTATATCACGGCTAAAGTCGAAGGGATCATGATAAACAAAATCATGGTCGACACGGGGGCGGCAGTGAATGTCGTCACCACCCGCACTATGGGACTCCTTGGTATCCCACGCTCGATGATCCAGACTACATCCTTGACAGTCAAGAACTTCACCGGACAAGTCTCCAGGACTTTAGGTTTGTTGTTCTTACGGGTCAAGGTGGGACCGGCTTCAAGGGTTTACACATTCTTCGTCGCCGAGTGTGCTTCATCCTACAGCATGATCCTAGGCCGCGACTGGATACATAGAAGTTTCTGTGTGCCTTCCTCCATGCACCAAGAATTCTTGATTTGGGATACAGAGAAACGCGAGACGGTCCTCATCCAAGCGGACCCGCGTCCCTTCTCCATTTCCGCCAACTTCAACGACGCCCGCTACTACAATACTGATTTGGGTCCTTTGGATGTCCAAGGCGTTGATTCTAAAGGCCGCCCATACGGGGTTACTGCCTCCAACTTAACAAGATGGGGACTCACTCAGGCGAGGGATGACTTACAACGTCCCCACACCATTGCAGACCCCCTCCAACCATCTTATGATTAGTACGTCCTCAGAAGAAGCGCGCGAGGCTGGCGAGTCATTGTGTGAGAGACTACTCTCATATTGGGCGGAACGCGAAGCCTATGACAGAGTCGCCACCATGGAATATGTAGACGAGATAGTTGACTATACCGATGCCGATGAGGAAGTTATTCAGTTAGCTCCCGCTGCCTTGGACGACACACCGCCTCAAGTCCGCGATCCCACCTTACAGGTCAACGTGAGAACAGCAGAGAAACCCTTATTACTTTCCATTAGTGCCAAGTTGGCGGGACAAGAAAAGGAAGACCTTCTCGCCTTACTACACGAATATAGGGACTGTTTCGCCGCGCAGTACGAGGACATGCCTGGCCTCTCCTCGGATTTGGTTTGTCACCGTCTGCCTACTCACCCCGACAGACATCCAGTTCGCCAAGACGGCAGATTCATGCGAACTGAGACCCAGATCTTGGTCAAAGAAGAGATTGAGAACATGCACCGATCAGGGATCATTCGCGTGGCCAAATACAATGAGTGGCTGTCCAACATTGTTCCAGTCTGCAAGAAGAACGGCAAGACGCGCGTCTGTGTTGACTACCGTGCCCTTAACAATGCGACGCCTAAGGATATATATCCCATGCCTGTTGCTGACCTCCTCATTGATGCAGCCGCGGGGCACGAAGTGCTTTCCTTTATGGATGGAACCGCTGGTTACCATCAGATTCCCGTCGCTGAAGAAGATCGCCACAAGACTGCTTTCCGCTGCCCGGGGTTCGCAGGCGCATTCGAGTATGTCGTCATGCCATTCGGACTCAAGAACGCGGGGGTAACTTATCAACGCGCCATGAACCTCATCTTCCACGACATCTTAGGAAAGTTGATCGAAGTCTACATCGACGACGTCGTAGTTAAAACCAAGACGCGGGCGACACATGTTGAAGACCTTCGACAGGTTTTCACGTGGATGCGGAAACACCACCTGAAGATGAATCCCGCCAAATGTGTTTTCTTCGCGGAGGCAGGCGACTTCCTTGGTTTTCTCATCCATCAAAGAGGTATTGAGATCCCCAAAGACAAGGCGCAAGCGGTCATCAATGCCTCGCCTCCCACGACCAAAAAAGAGCTCCAACAATTGATCGGGCGAATCAATTTCCTCCGCCGTTTCATTTCCAACGCGGCAGGGAAGGTTCAGCCTTTTTCGCCTCTTCTAAAGCTCTAGGGGGCAACCGAGTTCGTTTGGGAGTCACAACACCAGGAGGCCTTCGATCGCATTAAGGATTATCTTGCCACCCCACCTGTTTTGGTTCCCCCTCGCCCGGGCGTTCCGCTTAAACTCTACATTGCCGCTGCTGACTTGTCCATTGGCGGACTCTTGGCACAAGACGATGAGCATGGAGTGGAACACGCCGTTTACTATCTTAGCAGGGTGTTGACCGATTGCGAGACGCGCTACTCCCCAATGGAAAAGTTATGTCTCACCCTTTTCTTTGCAGGTTGCAAGCTCCGCCACTACATGTTAGCCTTTACCACGATGGTGATTGCTCAGTCCGACCTAGTCAAATATATGCTTTCCCGCCCTATCCTACGCGGACGCATAGGTAAATGCATATTGGCCTTGTCTGAATTCTCGTTGCAATATGTTCCGCAGAAGGCAGTTAAAGGACATGCCATAGCAGATTTCCTCGCGCATCACCCGCCCACTGAGCTGACAGCATTCCGCGAGTTGGAAGTCGTTGCAGTCTCCCCTTCTCCATGGACTCTCTACTTCGACGGCTCACGTACTGACCTCGCTGCCGGTGCTGGGATCGCCATCGAGAACCCTGCAGGAGACCGTTTTTACTACTCTTTCCAGCTGGACTTTAAATGTACCAATAATCAGGCGGAATACGAGGCGCTCATTATCGGACTGGAAATCTTGTTGGACTTAGGAGTCCGCGAGGTTCAAGCCTTTGGCGACTCCTTACTGGTGGTCAACCAACTTGTGGCGAAGTTCAAGTGTTTAAGCTCATCCATTGAACCTTACCTACGGAAAGCTTTTGATGTCTTAGACCGCTTCGACGATGTTCACATCGAACACATCCCACGCGAATTCAACTTCGCGGCGAACGAGCTCGCGCAGATCGCATCCGGTCTTAGCCTGCGCGATGGAGTGCGCGAACGAGTCCTCAAAGTCGAGCGACGTACACTTCCTTCTTTTCTTGCTAGGGGGCAATATGACACTGAACCTCTTAACGTCGCCGCCTTAGATCCTATCGATGAGGATTGGCGGTTACCGTTTATTGCTGACCTCGAACACCCTCATGACGCCACCCATTCCAGGTAAACGCGGTTTCTCGCTCTCAACTTTGCGTTTCGCAATGGTGAACTTCGCCGGCGCGGCGAGGACGGTAACGACTTCCGCTGCGTGTATGGCAATGAGGCTAAACGGCTTATGCGTGAGGTGCATTCCAGTGTTTGTGGTTCGCATCAGGCTGGACCCAAGATGCGTTGGTTGATTCGCCGCCACGGTTACTACTGGCCTACTATTCTCAAAGATTGTATTACTTTTGCCAAAGGATGTCAGGATTGCCAGGCTCACGGACCAGTGCAACACATTCCCAACATTCCGTTACAGCCGATCATCAAACCCTGGCCATGTCGAGGTTGGGCGATAGACTTCATCGGTCTCATTCACCCTCATTCCTCCGAGCAGCACAAGTTCCTTATCGTGGCCACAGATTTCTTTACCAAGTGGGTTGAGGCCGAGCCACTCAAGGTTGCCTCCGCGACCTCGGTCCGTAACTTTATTTTCAGCAACATTATCTCCCGCTTTGGTATTCCAGAGTGCATCGTGACGGACCGGGGGGCAGCTTTCATGGCGGATTCTGTAGTCACTTTCCTCACTGGTTATGGCGTCAAACTCCTGCATTCAACCCCTTATTATGCCCAGTCCAATGGTCAGGCGGAGGCGAGCAACAAAGTTATCCTCGGCATCCTGCGCAAGATGCTAGAGTTGAACCCCCGCGTTTGGCATCTAGAACTTCCCCATACTTTGTGGGCCTACCGTACCTCCAAGTGCGGTCCGACTGATACCACCCCTTATGCTCTCATGTTTGGCCATTATGCCGTCCTTCCCCTGGAGGTCCACGTCGCCTCGCTTCGTGTCAAGTTACATGAAGGGGTACTTGGCCATTGTCATTCCTTGTTTATCACCAAGTTGATTCGCCATTGCTAAGATTTCGCGAAGAACCTTTTTTGGAATCTACTCAAGTTACATGCGTCCGCTCAAGATACATCCATGAGAGCTACATTCGCTCGCGGTATAAGCAATGTAGAGCAGGCGAATGCAGGCATTTTCAAGTTCAAGTCCAAATTGTCTAGGCGAGCCGTGCAGCAGTTCGCTACGATGCCTTACTGGGTGCTTAAGTTTCAAGGCCTATTCACAGGCTTGTTTCTTCACACTCCTTTTATGTATGACCCGAGCCAATACTATTGGTTTTGCAGCAACATGAACATAAACCTCTTCAGTCATTCTCGACATTTCATAACTTCGAGGCTAGGGGGCAATGTTTACGCCTGAATTAATATTTTACTGGACAGTAAATGTCTATGTAAATATTAATTATTTCTTGGATCATGTCATACCGGCGAGATGGAGTTTCTCTAAGTTTATAAGTGATAGCTCGCCAGTAAGTCCACGCGAGACAAGTTAGACTTCGCGCGGAGCGAACTGCATGAGAATTTGACTTCACTTAGCCCGCGCGCGGAATGCCTTCGCGCGGAATTACTATTCAACACTCCGTGAGGCGAAGCGAGATTGCCAATCCAGATGGACTCTCCGCGTAGGCGAGCTGGCGAACTAGCTCGCGTGGAGGACTTCGCGAGGAAGCGACATGTGGAGCCCGCGCGCACCACGACAAACGTTGAAGACTTTGACAAGTCTTTAACATGCTTCGGGCCAATCCCTGTGGCCCATTAAATATAAAAAGCCTTTTAAGGCTCGCGAGCTGCAATAGCCCGCGAAACGGACGCAAGCTACAGAAGCACGCGAGATAGCACCCTGTAGCAGCCCACGAGATGAGGATGCTCCTAATTCCAGTTCGCATAGGAGTCTACAGTTGGTGGCGCGGAATGAAGTGTGCGAACTGGACATGTGTCACAAGATGGTTGGTTCGCATGGACGAAACAGTGCCCTTGTGCTATTAGGTTTTCCGAATCCAACTTGAAGTAGGATTATCTCTCTCTTCTGCTGCAAGTCAAGCTCCAATATATAAAGGGTTCGAAAGCTCTCACAATGACACACACAACTTTACAACAACAACTCAGAGACAACTCTCAAAACAAACAAACACAACTGAAACCCAGTTTTCCTTCGAGCCTTCCTCGAAAACCTAACCCTAAGCGCCGCCGCCTAGGTCTTTCTCCAGAGCTCTCCGGACTCTGCATCCCCGCTTCTCTCCGAACTCCCTGTGATTGCTCTGCTCGCGCCGCCGTGAGTATCGACCCGCTTGTGCTCGTAAATCCTCCTCAGAGGTGGCACCTGTGACCCCCCTTTCTGCCTGATCAAGAAGTCAAGCGCACCCCCCATCAACCTTTTCCTCGTCCGCGAGGTGGCACGCCCGCAACTCTCCCATCTCTTTGTCTGCTAGAAACCTCTGCTCCGCGCGCTGAAGATCGTGGCCAAAACAGCGTCAAACATATTGATGAGATATTTGTACATATTTTTAGATTTTATCAGATTGAGGAAAATAAAATAAAAAAAGCAAATGAAAACCAGATTTTCTTAAAATTTTAATGGTAGAATTGGAACGTTAAAGATAAAAACTAGAATTAAATTCAGTTTACCCCCCAAATCTTTGGTGTCAAAATCAGTTCAGTCCTGTAACTTTTTTTTAAATCAGTTCGTCCCCTCAACTTTCGTAAACACATCAGTTTGGTCCAATTTTTGAATTCCCCTCAAAATATGGCGTCACCAAACTGACAAGGGGACCTATAATTCAGCTTGGTGACGTGTATGAGAAGTCTCTGATAACTATAAAGCTGAATTATGAGTCCCCTTGTCAGTTTGGTGACGTTATATTTTGAGGGGAATTCAAAAATTGGACCAAACTGATGTGTTTACGAAAGTTGAGGGGGCGAACTGATTTTAAAAAAAAGTTGCAGAACTGAACTGATTTTGACACCAAAAATTTGAGGGATAAACTGAATTTAATTCTAAAAAATAAAACATAATGTGAACTGAACATTTAATGAGGTGAAAATAGCGGCACCTTTTTAAAATTCAGAGCTAAGTGAAACGTATGGATGTCGACTCTCCAACTTACGTAACACAAAAAAAAAAAAAAAGGGAAATTCTTCCATTCACTAAATTTCACCAGAATGATGTGGCAAAATGATAATCATGAGTTTGAGTCAAATATCAATGTTGACTAACCATCACTTTTGCTGTTAACACAAAAAAAAAACAAGGTAACTTCGAGAGAGCGACTGATCTCCATCATCCTGAGTTTCTTCTCCACCATATTGGTCTCATGGCGGTCTCAAGGGTCTCCTCTTTCCAAACTCTCGTTCTTCTCTCGCAGCCTTTCACATTTAAAGTGTAATTATGAAAACCCAACCCACAAATGGACCCG
Source organism: Fragaria iinumae (assembly GCA_009720345.1). Classification (NCBI taxonomy): domain Eukaryota; kingdom Viridiplantae; phylum Streptophyta; class Magnoliopsida; order Rosales; family Rosaceae; genus Fragaria; species Fragaria iinumae. The sequence goes on along the minus strand of CM019117.1, from coordinate 12,078,087 downwards.
ATCCTATCGATTCCGGCGGCCTCTGCTAGATTGATAACCCTAAAAACGAAAATCGACTGAAACGTCCTATCGATTCGGAAACCATCAAATTGAAACACAAAAATCTAAACATTTCCTATAGATATTGCCCCTAAAGATGAACTATCGCGCGACCCTTGATAATTGCCGAACAAGCCAACCTCCTCCAGATCTGATATCTTGCTCTCAAGGTTTCATCTGCTCTGCTCTTTTTTTTATTTGTTTTTAACTTTTTATGGAGAGAGCTATTTTCGAGTTAAACCCCTTCTTAATGCAGCCAGAACGTCTTCTTTTTTTTGTTCCACAAAAAGTCTGTTAGCGCGTGGGTTGCACGCGACGTTAATGGAACCGTTGGTAACACTTCATATTCGGTGGAGGGAAGAACCTCTGAAAAATAAAAGCAAAACATCTGTATCAAAAAGAAGCAAAACATACGAATCAAAAATTTTAATGTGAATCAATTGGAACAAAAAAGAAAGTGTAAAAGAAAGTGTGTTGTCAGTGTTGATGTGAACGTATAGTCGATACAAGTACCAAGTATATGTTTGAAAATAAACACAAGAGAAAATTTGGAGATACGAGAACATGAGTCATACTTGAATTCGGGAGCAAGTAAATACTATTATGAGAAGGAATCCGTTCATATAAATAAGTGAGTTGATAGAGTTTCCAAAGTTATTCTGATCTCTTGGGTGAAAGAGGTGGCCATAATTTTGGTCATTCTACGTGTGCAGGTTCGTAACTTGTAAGTAGCAAATCATGGTGGATGTGACATAGATTTTTGTGCCTTCAAAATATAGCACAAGAACTTACTACGACAGATATAATGATCCGTGGTTCAGGACGCGGTTCAATGAAGCTGAGGGTGATGTCCTCATGAATATCCTTCATAGTTTTGCGAAGCTTAGAGAGTCTTTAGATTTGGCAGAGGAGGATGCGAGAATTGTATTTGATATACGCAGAGTTCAGAAGGAGATCTTGATGATGAAGGCGAAGAAAAAGCTCGAAAGTCTCAATGTGGCTTGAGTATTTTTCAAAGGCTGGCCAAGTATATATGTATTACCATGACATTCTTTCGTTGTTTCATGTTTCAAAGTTCAATTGAAGTTATTGTTTTCCTTCTCTTTTTGCAGAACCTATCAACCTGATGTTGCTGTGAAGTTCAAAACATTTAACAATTTAAATGTTAAATTATTGTTTCTTCACCATCGCAGTTCTTTGTAGCTGATCGATACAAGTTTACAGTGGTGTTCACATGGTCACCTAGTGACCAAAGAAATTATGGTCATTCACCGTTGGATATAAATCACAGGATATAAAGTATTATTTTAAAGTTAAGTTATTTTGTTTTTCACCCTTAGATTTACATCTAACCGTGATTGACCATGATTTTCTTGTGAACATCATTGTACAAGTTCAAATTGCCTATCCTGTCTAATATAAACTAAACAATTTTTTCTTGAACATGAATGAGTAACTTTGCAAGAGAGGTACCCATGATTAGTTGATTACATTTAACATGTCTTCAATGATGAACTTGTGCTCTTTATTTGTACCTGATAGGAGCTCTTCTGGCATCAACAATATGGCATACTGACGTCATTACATAAGGGTACGTATCTCTCGGGTGGGCTGGCCGGGGTTTGATTGGTACCAATCACATGACTCTATCCACCCCCTTGTAGTGAAATTTCAGGATACAACAGATTGATCGGTGGTCTATATGATGTTTGGTAGGACCACAATACTATTGAGTCGGTTAATTTTACCCTAATACAAAATGACAGGTAAAGACAATTGTCAATTATATACGATCAACATTTACACATTAAAAAAGAAAAAAAAATTAAATTCTAACAAGAAAGAAAAAGAATCAGTAAATCAGATAAATACTTAGTTATTTCATCAGAGTTTCTTCTGCTCAACAGACCCAAAACCCAGATCTCAATGTTCTCTAATTTCTTTAGTCCCTTTGTTTGTTGATTCCTAATGCAATACAAGATCAATCCAATTTGAAACAAATTACTATGGGCGGGAATGGAGATATTAGATCCATTAATCAATACAAATTCTAATTGATGTAAACTGATTGTTGATGATATCATTGATGAATTCTTCTTTTCTGAAAAATTCAAAGAGATATTAGATTCAATTTTAGAGCTACTGATGCTATGAAGTTAATTGTAACACCCAACTAAGTATTATAAGAAAAGAAATCAGTACTTTAGCTCCATCAATCTCTTAACATAAGAAAGTTTGCTCTTTGAATTTTTTGTTAAGTTGAATGTCGAAAAACAATAAAAATGTAAAAGATAACCCTAACGTTGTGTTTGGATAAAACAATTTCAATTTTCATAGAAATTTCAAAATCATGGAAATTACAATTTCATGAATTTAAATTTTATTAATTGAAAATTTTATTTTTTGGATTTCATAATGTAAATATATATATTTTAAAGGGGTTTGGAACACAGCCTAACTGGGAGGCTCAGCCCCACGCCCGATTCTATTTATTGAATTAAAATTTTGCATCGGGGGGGGGGGGAATATAACCTGAACCCCGAGCTACATATATACCACACTATTTGCTTCACGACAAACATGTTGCAAGTGAAAGAAACTAAAAGCACCAACATACTTTTGGCAGTCCTCTATAATTCTTCTTGTAATAGAGAGATCGTCATCGACGTTTTGAAGTGCATGTACCAAGTTCACACAATCACTTTCTACTTCAACATCTTGCCACCCTTGCTGAATACATATTAACATCGGTGTTTTAAAACTTTACATTATTTTCAGTGTCACACCCCGGTTCTTAAGTTATTTTATGGTTATTTACTTCGGTATTATTTTGGTCTTTTACCGTGTTGAGTAACCGTTAACTACTTAAAGACCTTAAAGTTGACTTTTTCTTCCGTTTGGAATTTGGGAAAACTTTCTTCTTGAAAGTTGTAGAGGATGTTATTACGAGTTCGTAGACATGTTACGCGTTAAAATCGGAGTTATCATGGAGAAGTTATCCACAAAAGGGTAAATTTTGTGTTGGTAATAAAGGGGGTAAAAATTTAGTAGGTATATTTTTTGGTTGGGCTTTTAAGTGGACCGGGTGTGGGAAAAGCCCAACACCCATTTCTCTCTCTCTCTCTCTCTCTCTCTCTCTCTCTCTCTCTCTCTCTCTCTCTCTCTCTCTCTCTCTCTCTCTCTCTCTCTCTCTCTCTCTCTCTCTCTCTCTCTCTCTCTCTCTCTCTCCCTCCTGCGAACTCACCCCGACCCGTCGGAGTCCAGCTAGCGTTCGTCGCCGTCCGGGCGCCAGGGACCGCCGGACCGGTCCCGTTCGGACCCCCGCCACCTTCTCTCTCTCCCTGGGCCGGAGATCGCGCACGGGTCGCCGCCGAGCGGGAGAAAACCGCTCCCTCGCAGCCGGCTGCCTCTTTGCCGGAGTTCTCTCCTCCTGCCACCATAGGTCGGGATTTTTGGCTCATCTTGTAGCCCTCATCAAGGTGAGTAATCCCTCAAAAGAAATCGGTCTAATTCGATCTTATTAATGAGAAATGTATAATTGAAGTTATAGAGATTTATGGATATTTTGGTTCGATTACCCTAGTTAGCCTTAGAATTGGACTAAGTGCTAGTTATGGAAGTTGTTGTGTATGATGAGAGGGTTATTCTGTTAAAATTTGAGAGGCAATGGATATTGTCGGAGTTCGGCTGCGGGCGGCGCCGTTTAGAGATTGTTTTTGCATGTTTTCGGGTTTGTTATAATGAGAGGAGTTTAATGAAGTATAGTTTGGATTTTTTGGAGGAGTTTTGATAAGGTTTGGGATTTATCAATGATTAAGGATTTAGGCGGTTATTCGAATGGAAATCCGGTAGTTGGTTTAGCAGGATTTAAACTTCAAAAAAGGTTAAATTATGGCTTTCGGTAATTGCGGAATAATGTGAGCCTTGTTAGATTAAAAGTGGAGAAGTTGGGCAAGAGAAATGAAATTATAGGCTTCCTTTTTATTTCGGAAATTTTATTGAAGTATTATCCTAGTTTGGAGGCTTAATAATTATTTATTGTTCAGGACGTGAGGATGATCATTTGGTGGAAGCCTCGGGTCTTCGGCAGACATAGCCGAGCACTGTGAGTGGACCTTTGATTTTATTATCATGCATGCGCTAAAGTTATTTACTTTTCAAGGGCATTTGGAGGTATAATATTTTGTTGGATTATCGAGTTCCACTTATTTTTCCGGAACTCTCTTGCTAATTTTAGTTGACACATGGGACGTGTCAGGTGATTTATATTATTTTTAAGTACAGTTGGGAACTGTACTGTGCGCTATGAGTTTATTATAAATTTTGGGGAAGTGTTGATCTTTTTATCTTAATATTGTACTTCACCATAAAAGGGTTGATTTATATTAATTATTGCTAGCTAACCTTATTAGCGGTCCTCATCATATGTGAGTCGCTATTATAACCTTATTAGCGGTTCTCTTCATATGTGAGTAGAGCGCGTAGCGTGAAATGCTATTATAGCCTGGGAGGCAACCGATCGGTATTTATATTTATATGTTAGCTAGCCATTATTAGCGACTACTCACCATAGGTGAGTAGGGCGCTTAGCGTGGGACGCTATTATAGCCTGGGAGGCTCCGACCCTAGCCTGTGAGGCTCATCGTTATGGTGAAACATCTTCCCCATTTTTATTGATTTATTAGGAACCAATAAGATTGATTCATTATTTTTGTCTATAATTATTTTTTGAAAGATTTTCAAGAGTGGCATGCATAAATATTTTCTCAATGGAAAATATGGGAAAAACATAAATTATGATTTCAAGACTCTATCATTAAGTCAGTATTTGGATTATTTATTTTTGTCCACTCACTCTAACGTTTTAAATGCTTCTCCCCTGGGCCTTTCGTTTTAAATGCCTAGTCTGCAGAGTTCTGTTCGGCGAGGGTAGAAGGCGAGTCATATTTTCTACCACTTCCAGTTTTCTCTCGTAGGTTACCGAATTAACCTACTTGTGTATTTTTCTCGTTTCCTTCAAATTAGTAGCTCTGATAACCATGAGATGTGGTATCAATTTATCTTTATATGTGTTTACGCCTGAATTAATATTTTACTGGACAGTAAATATCTATGTAAATATTAATTATTTCTTGGACCAGGTCATACCGGCGAGATGGAGTTTCTCCAAGTTTACAAGTGATAGCTCGCCAGTGAGACCACGCGAGCCAAGTTAGACTTCGCGCGGAACGAACTGCATGAGAATTTGACTTCACTTAGCCCGCGCGCGGAATGCCTTCGCGCGGAATTACTATTCAACACTCCGCGAGGCGAGGCGAGATTGGCAGTCCGCGAGGCGAAGCGAGATTGCCGCCCCGCGAGGCGAGCTGGCGAAGTAGCTCGCGTAGAGGACTTCGCGAGGAAGCAAACATGCGGAGTCCGCGCGCACCACGACAAACGTTGGAGACTTTTACAAGTCTTTGACATGCTTCGGACCAACCCCTGTGGCCCATTAAATATAAAAAGCCCTTTTAAGGCTCGCGAGCTGCAATATCCCGCGAAATGGACGCGAGCTATAGAAGCACGCGAGATAGAACCCTGTAGCAGCCCGCGAGATGAGGATGCTCCTAATTCCAGTTCGCATAGGAGTCTACAGTTGGTGGCGCGGAATGAAGTGTGCGAACTGGACATGTGTCACAAGATGGTTGGTTCGCATGGACGAAACAGTGCCCTTGTGCTATTAGGTTTTCCGAATCCAACTTGAAGGAGGATTATCTCTCTCTTCTGCCGCAAGTCAAGCTCCAATATATAAAGGGTTCGAAAGCTCTCACACAGACACACAACTTTACAACAACAACTCAGAGACAATTCTCAAATCAACACAAACTGAAACCCAGTTCCCTTCGAGCCTTCCTCGAAACCCTAACCCTAAGCGCCGCCGCCTAGGTCTTTCTCCAGAACTCTCCGGACTCTGCATCCCCGCTTCTCTCCGAACTCCCTTTGATTGCTCTGCTCGCGCCGCCGTGAGTATCGACTCGCTTGTGCTCGTAAATCCTCCTCAGAGGTGGCACCTGTGATCCCCCTTTCTGCCTGATCAAGAAGTCAAGCGCACTCCCCATCAACCTTTTCCTCGTCCGCGAGGTGGCACGCCCGCAACACTCCCCTCTCTTTGTCTGCTAGAAACCTCTGCTCCGCGCGCTGAGGATCGTGGCCAAAACAATATGTGTTAAGAGCTTATGACTCAATTTAAGAGGAATTTGAAAGATTTATGGGATATTGTTGCATGAGAAATTAACTTGTGAAATTGTTGGAATTATATTGATTTTGAGGTGGTGGATGTTTATTTGGGGGGAGCGGGTGGCTCTAAGAGTTGTGGATTTACTTGTTTTAGAAGTGTTTGGGTTTTAGTGATTTTTTTTTTCAGGTAGAGTTACTCATTTTAAAAGGAGGTTATGCCAAAAATTTTGGTAAAATTTCCCTTGAGGTGGGTCCCGCAGGGTTTATCCCGGATTTCAAGGGAAATCCGGGGTAGGTCTTGACATTCAGTATGTCTTATCAGCTTTTCATATAATGTAAAGTTTTAAAATGATAAGAATTTGTATTTAGACTAACCTCAGTTGTGTAAATTGATAAATGACGCCTATTTTGTGAGGAATTCAAGTCGGGAATTTAAGCTCTCAAATTCGACGATTATTTTCCCGTGAAAATTACGAATTCTACAGGATAAGAATCCAAACAGGGAAACAATCTTAAGAAATTGAGAATTTCTTATTTTTGATTAAATTTTCGGGAATTCACCCGCATCCAAACACATTGTAAAAGAAATTATGGTTAAGATTTTATTTATTTTCCCTTTTTTATTGGACTAATGAGGGGTATATCGGAAAGTGAAATTAGATGAGATAAGCAAACTCCATGCTAAAAAAAATATGTAAGGTGAAATGAATAAATAAGGTTAAACTCAGCAAATAATAAGATGAGAATAGCCGCACTCAAAATATAACGTGTCTTTGATGTCAACATCTCTTAAAAGTAACTTTGAGATACACGAGTAAGAAGTAAGATGAAAGAGAATATTATTGAATGTAGAAATTTTGGTTGGCGATTATTAGGTGCGTCACTATGAAACTTTTTTCTAAAGTCCTTGCATTTCCTTTCAAGTCAATCCATATATCAAACCAAGTAGGGCCCACCATCCCTATCGGGGTAAAAAACTAATAATTCCTCACTTGAAGCCTGCAAGATCGATATGCCCAAAAAATTACAGCACTGGTAAAAAGAAAACGCGGGCGCGAATTTAACCAAGTCAGGACAAAGAGAGGGAGAGAAAAATCACTACTGACAATTCAAAAAAAAAAAGAAGAAAAGAAAAAGGTCGAGACTCGAGACCCGACACACTCTCTAGTACTCTGCGATCCCCGACTTAATATTCCCCCACTCTCTCTCTCTCTCTCTCTCAAAACCTCACCACCATCCAAATCCAGATGCTTCAATCTCAATTCAATCACCACCACCAGCACCACTACTACCTCTCTCGCTCAAATTCCATTTCTGCCCCTCCCAATTTCCCCTACCTCCTCTCCCTCCCGCCGCGCCGCCACCCCCGCCGGATCTATGTATAGCCACAACAGCATCCTAGGGCTTCTCTGCTCCGGTCTGATCCTCGGCGCCGGATAACAAGTTGTTAGGGTTTCCAGGTCTCTGAGCTCCCCCGCAATGCTGGCCCTCGGAATTCTAGGGTTTCAGGGGCTCCTCTTCGGTGTCGTTTTGGCGTCCTTCTTTGTGATAAGGCACAAGTGGAGGAATGCGGTGGCGAAGAAGGAGGAGATCATGAGGCTTGTGGCTATGGCTTCCCAGGAGGCGGCAATGGCCGAGTTTCAGTCCACCACGGCTCTTTATGCTTCTGCTGCTGCTGCTGCTGCTCCGGTGCCGGTGACCGGTGCGTTTCACTGTGCTGTTTGTTATTCGCAGACTACTATGCGGTGCTCCAAATGCAAGAGTGTTAGATACTGGTGAGTTCTTCTTTTTCGCTGAAATTATGATACTTTTGTGTCAAATTTATGTAACTCAGTGTGATGTTTGTGTATCATAGTTCAATTAGCCCAAAGATTTTGCCTTTGAGATTTCGTAGTGGAGGTGTAGATTAGGTACCTGTTGATTGCTCAACTTTGTTTTCTATTTGATCCTTGACCAAGATGATCGCATTTTGGGTGTTGGATGAGGCCTTGTCGAATGTTTGCGATGTTAACTACTTTTGAATGTGCGTAAGCAGTTGAACTCATTTTTTCCTCTTGCATTGTATTTACTTGACAATGTGGTTGTAGTTCTGGGAAGTGTCAAATCATTCACTGGAGACAAGGTCACAAGGACGAATGCCAACCTTCGGGGGTCCAACACATTAGTGACTTAGATGGGGAAGCGGCAATTCATCATGGTAATATTTTAGCAAGGATAACCTCTGTTGTTTCAAGAAGGTCGTTATCGATTGGTTCTGATGATAGAATTTCCCTGATGCAGGTGGAATAGGTGCACGTGCCTGTTCGACATCGCCGAGTACTGTGTCATGGGATGGTTTCTCTTCATCTGCTACTGGAGCTGACACCCCTTCTGGTGAGATTGTTGACAGAGCAGTGAAACCTCTTTTTGATGGTCCTGCCCCTGATCTACTTGGAAATATGTCCGAGTATGCTAATTTGGTCAATTGTCAAGATAACTTTTCGCGTGCAAATAAGTTAGTTAAGATGAAATCCAGTCATAGTGATAAAGAAGTAGATTCCAAATCAATATTGGCCAAAGCTAAGATAGACATGTCTGCTGATGCTCAACCTGCAAATTTTGTTGGTAAAAAGCAAACTAGAAGGGGTACTTCAATAGAAAAGGTAGTTACTGATGCCGCCAAGTCCAAGAGCTTGTCAACTAGTAACTGGGAAGATGAGCGTAAAGAAGGATGTTTATCATATAGTGCTTCTAGTGGTCGGCTATCTTCAGCCACTGGAGAGTTACTGGATTCCAACTTTAGATCTGAAAAAGTTGACGGTTGTCATGCCTTGCCTGCCAAAATTGGTAGTATCCCAAGCTTGCCGCAAAATGCTTGTAATGGTTTGAAGACATCCATGAAGAAAGTTGTGCAGCAGTTTAAATCCTCAAAACAGCCGAAATCCAATCTCTCCGGTCCTGAAAATGAGATTGCTGGAAAGTTCAAGGTTATATGCAGCTTAGTATTGTTTCTTTTACCTAATTGTTCTCTTTCTTGGTCAGATATTCATTCTGTTATGATATTATAATGACAGGTAATTTTTCCGTATGAGCTGTTTGTGAAACTATACTCTTACAACAATGTGGATCTTTGCCCATTTGGCCTGACAAATTGTGGGAACAGGTGAGGGGAGAGTTCTTTTGGAACTATTAAGATATAGAATAACAATTATTTTGCTTTAAAGTTTAATCAGTTTTAGCTTTTGTATATCCTTCTACAAGGTCTCTTCTTTTGAAACTTTCATATTTTTTTCTAGTTCAGTGCTTACCTTCTACTCTTCTAGTCATCAAAGCATATACAAATGTTCTTCTGATCTGTGTTTTTTTTTCCTTGGATTTCTCAGCTGTTATGCTAATGCTGTGCTCCAGTGTTTAGCATTTACTCAGCCTCTTACTTCGTATCTTCTTCAAGGGCTCCATTCTAGAGCGTGTAAGTCTATTTATAATGCTGTATTTCTATGCATTTAGTGTTAATATCTGCAGCCTGTTTAGATATCAGGGCCATGTGTGTAACCACCTTTCAACCTACAATTTCATTCCTTATTCTAGGTCAAAAAAAGGACTGGTGCTTTATATGTGAATTTGAAATTCTGCTCCAGAAGGCAAGAGAAGGGAAGTCTTCACTGTCCCCGATTAGGATCTTATCGAAAATACATAAAATTGGAAGCCATCTTGGTCATGGGAAGGAAGAGGATGCTCATGAATTTTTGAGGTAAAGCCAGTCAGACATCAACCAAATGAATTTTTCTTGTAAGTTATTATATATATCTCTCAACGTTGTATAACGTGTTGAGTTGCTAAATGGCAGGTATGCGGTTGATACCATGCAATCTGTTTGCCTCAAGGAAGCTGGGGCTGTTGGTCCTTTGGCAGAACAAACAACTCTAGTTGGCATGACCTTTGGAGGTCACCTTCGATCCAAGGTTATTTGAGTTTCTAATGTGTTGTCAAAATATTCAATCTTTCAATCGTAGATTTCATTGTTCTTTTAACAAATGTAAAAACTTTCTAATGTTGGTTAAAAAGACAATAATTGTATGTTTTTGGGATGTCATAACTTTCTCAGATAAAGTGCATGAAGTGCCTTGGGAAAACTGAGCAATTTGAGCGGATGATGGATCTTACTGTCGAAATTGATGGGGCAATTGGAACTCTGGAAGAGGCTCTTGCACAATTTACTGCTACTGAAACTTTGGATGGAGATAATAGGTTCCATTGTAACAGGTTGGTCATTTCCTCTTGTATATTGCTTCTGTAGTGATTTAGTTTGAGCTGATAATAAAGTCTGTTATTATCAGTTCCCTTTGCATTTTTAATTTGAAATCTCAAGATCAATATCAGGGCTTGCAACTATCTTTTTGGCACACCTTGCTTGTTTATAGCTGGGCTAATGGGGTTTACACACATGACACAAACTCACATAAAATATTCTTTTGTGTTGGTAATATTTTTCTTCTTCTATTTATCTGATACTTGTTTGAATGTTCTCTCCAACTTTTGTAGGTGTAAATCTTATGAGAAAGCCAGAAAGAAACTTACAATTCTAGAGGCACCAAATATTCTTACAATAGTGTTGAAGCGCTTTCAGGTAATAATTCTTTAGTATTAGTTTTAATCTGTGCTTAACCTATACCACACGGTGGCAATTTTATCTGTGTCTTTTTTATGTTAATCCTTACCTTATGTCATCAATGGCTGCAGGCTCGGAACTTTGAGAAGCTAGATAAGTCAGTGCGTTTTCCAGAGGTTCTCAACTTGTCACCATACATGGATAGAACAAGTGATAAATCTCATTTGTACAATCTTTATGCTGTGGTTGTTCACCTGAATATTATGAATGCTGCATATTCAGGCCATTATATATGCTATGTAAAGAATAATCGAGGGAACTGGTTCAAGATTGATGACAGCTCGGTATGTTCTGTCCATTTCTGATTTTGCCGTTTGGCTCAACCTTAATCGTTTTGTGGGAAAACTCTCACGCTGTTTGAATCCATAGTTGCCTGAAGTTGATTATAATATAAGGCTAGGAAAGCATAACTCCAACATTTGGCTGATGGAAGGACCAGATGGAAGCTTCCAGTTATCATATATGTGCATGAACTCTTGAATTATTGGAAAAAAATATTTGAAAAATCACGATTGCTAGCTTGATAAGTTGTCTTTTATTGTATTTTTGAACATATGCTCTTGTAGGTTGAACCTGTGGAATTAAAGAGGGTTTTATCTGAAGGCGCGTACATGCTTCTTTATGCAAGGTAACATGCATGATGATTCCAGTTTACAGTTTATTTCTGCTCTTGTTTTGGCACAAACACCTAAACTTTTTTTTATGTATATAGGCGCTCTCCACGACCCCCACCCTTGGTAGGAAGTAACACTGTTTCTCAAGCTGGGTCATCAAATAGAAGGAACTCGGAAGCAGTCCCTTCAAGCCTTACCAAATCCAAGTTGAGATCTACTGTGCCAAGTATGATTAGTTGTGCAGCGCAACCAACATCTAGTAGAAACCGAGACAGGATGAGTTTTGATGGTTCAAGCAACCAATCATTAGATACAGTTGACTGGAGATCTCATTCCATGTACAGAGTTCCTGCGACGGATTCATCAAGTGAGAGTTCATCAATTTTCAGCTCCTCAGATGCAAGTTCTTGTAGCACCGTGAGCACCAAGGACTCCTCCAGCAATGAAGATTTTTCTGATTACTTATTTGGTCAGGTAGGAGCAAATCCATACAGCCAATTTGGGCGTTCATTGGATGTGTTCGCACCTTCCTTGTTCCCGAACTTTGATGTAGATATGAAAGGCCGTACAGAGGACTCGGAAGGCGGAGGAAACTCCACAATTTTGTTTAGTGACAGAAGTAGACATCGGAGGAAGTCAACCTCGGATTAATTGATGGCAGTAGCTAGCACTAGGGGAACTGACCAGCCCTAATTTTTTCGGAGACCAGCCTTTTGCTCTTTCCCTATGTAATCTATATTTATTTGTATCATTACAAAATCAGAGCAAACGGATGGAGAACGATCAGCTCAAACATTTTACCGAGGTTTGAGCTGAGATGTAAGTAGAGATTATGCTAAGGTCATTAGGGCACCACTCGCTAATTCTAGCATAGTGTAGAGAAATCAACCAATTCTTGTTATGGTTCTGTGTTTTCTTCATGATCTTGTTTATTTTCGATAATAGAGCTCTCTTTTGATGGAGCAGACTGTAAGATGTGAGGGGGAGACGCTGACGGAGGGGACTAGCATAGTATTGTTATGCCACCGTTGCAGTCATACACATCGGTTTGTCAAATAATCACCACAACACAGAAACGAGTGACAAAAAATAAACATTTTAATGTTATTTATCATTAATGCTGTTTTCTTTGGAAGAATTATCATTAATGTAGGAAAACTCTGATTTAACTGTATGGTTAATGGTCTTGTTGTCAAATTTTGTTTTGGTAAGTGAGATATTATGCGTTCGACTTTCAAAATGACTGTATGAGTTAACATCTTGCCATTCTTGACTTGTTTGACCAAGTGCCCTTTGAGCACCATTAGACCACATGCACCCATGATGCAATTGGGTGACTTATTTGCTGATTTTAGCATTTCTTCAATGCATCGGGGACTGATTTGTACGCATCAACATTAATTGTTTAGACAATTGAGTTACTCAAATTGCCCAACCATTTTCCCGAGTAATTTGTGTGAAGCCCACACGCACATGACTGATGCTTGCAACGTGAAGAAATTTATGAGTTTTGCCTTATGTGACTGCCACTTAATTGTAACCGTGGATAGAGATCTAACGACTCTAATGAAATGTGAATAGTGGATTAGCAGACAAAATTGTCTTCAACCGGTGCATTTGACAAAAGAGAGGCAATTGCCAAGTACCGATTCAAATCGGCAAATCAGCAATTACCTGTTCCTAAACATGTGCATTTGCTCTTATGTTGCTGATCCCAACGTCTTAGAGGAGATCACGCCTGTAACCTCTTCTATTTAGGATAAGCAAGAACGAATCTTAAAGGCTCGTATTGTAACATAAGAGAAAAGTTATGCTTTGGTATAGTCATGAGCCATTTCGGCACAAGTTGAAAGCCCAAGTACAACATAATACATGGACCCATTTTCAAAATAAAATGAGACGACATCCAGCACAAGGCTAGCTTAAGCTGGAATTGATGATAAAACCAAATCAAATGCAAGCATCAGCAATCACATCCACACCAATACCTAATTCCCATTTCCGATTCCAATACCACAAGGCAGCTCCGATTAGAGCTCGTCTCTTTGCCTCGATTCTCAGCATTGCCGCTGTCGCCAACAGAGCCACCATGGTCACCACCACCGCCTCCAGCAGCAGCAACAGTCGCGGTGGCGCTTTCACCACCCTCAAAGAGACCGTCACCTTCGAAAAAGAGATCAAGAAGAGCAAATTCATCGCCCTCGCCGCTTCCGTCTCCGACGAACAATCCGCCTTCTCCTTCCTCTCTCAGGTAACTCTTCCTCAATATTTTTTTTTTTTTTTTTTTTTTCGTATAAGCTCGCTGAAATTTATGTTGTTGATGTAGGTTAGGGATGCTCGTGCTACTCACAATTGCTGGGCGTACAAGGTAAATTTGTGATGGTGATTTTGATAGGGTGCATTGTGACTAATTGAATTAGAAACTCAGGTGGGAGATCAGTACCGGTCTAATGATGATGGTGAGCCATCTGGGACGGCTGGGAAGCCCATTCAGTCAGCTATTGAGTCTTCAGGAATTGATAGAGTAATGGTGGTGGTCATTCGGTAATGATTTTATTCATATTCGTGTAAATGCTAGCTGTTTTATTTGATGAAGGAAATATGTAGTGTGTTTGTGTGATGGTTTCGGTTTTATGTTGGGGTTTTACATTGGGGGTGTCTGTGTTTTATAGGTATTTTGGAGGTATTAAGTTGGGGACTGGAGGACTAGTCAGGGCATATGGAGGAGTAACGTCGGAATGCTTGAGGAATGCCCCGTCTCATCTTGTGAAATCGAAGGTAGTTACTTTCCTTGCTCTGCTTATATGCTTTCTTTTCAACTTCGGTGCCCAATTTGTCAATTGGGAACTCTTTTATCGTTTGGTCTATTCTTGGCTGGACTCTTTTAGCATAATCTGATGGAGGTGTCTTGCTGAGTTCATCTCAAGGCTTTGGGGCCAAACCTTAGCCATGTTTGGATGGATTTAGTTTCACAACACGTTCTTTTGTGGTGTTGACTTGATATATATGATCGTATTCATTTACTCTGTAGGTAAGAATGGGGGTAGAGGTTCCATTTGATCTTATCGGCATTCTATACCATCAGGTGAGCTGGTTCAGATGCAGACTCTCCCTTTTGCTTTGATATGATCAACTTTGTTTACTGTTATTTCCGTTTTGTGAAATGATGTTCGCAGCTACAATCTTTTCAAGCTGAAGACATTAAACAAGATTACGAGACTGGTAAAGACGGTATAACTATGGTTACCTTTCGAGTTGATTTTGACCGTGTTGAGAAATTAGAGGATGCAATCAAAACCAACTGTAGCCGGGAGCTAGTGTTCTACAAGTGATGCAATCTTGGGTGGTGTATACGAATTTGTGACGGAGCATTTTGAGACAGGTACATTAAATTTTCTTAGCCCTGCTTGGATGCAATCATATGCGACTTGTATTGGCAAAGATCTGTAGGAGTTACTGAAACATCCATAGCTTGTTCTGGTTATTCTAGTTGGAATTGACTATTAACTTGTTCTTGAAAGGTGCTCATTCACCTGAATGTTGTATATAGCACAGTCTCCATTTGTGTATGAATAGAAATATACTTGTTGCTTACTGTATGGTCTTCGGTGCATGTTGGAATACTTTTAGCTGAGCTATTTGTTTTCTTTGCTGTCTCGTATGTTCTCTTCTTGAAATAGAAGTTTTGTGAGTGTTCATTTCCATTAGCTGTTTAATACAGAAATGGATTCCATTTAAAATTGCCTGTTGTCAAACTTTTTGGCATGGGTTTCAGGTTCTGTACGTCTTGCTTCCTTGTTTAATGGGTAGTTATGTCTGTATATATACTTATAAAACAAAGCTAATATAGATGACTCGATTCGATAATTTATCATACTTAATGAATCGGATATGTTTTGGCTCACTGATAATACCAGCTCTTAAATGATAGCAGGTTCTTATGGACTAATTTGTTCCTTTTTTCTAATTATGAATGTTGAACTTTGAAAACGGAAAAGAATAAAGGGGAAGGAGCAATCAGATGAACACAATAACAATAACACTATAAGTAGTAATCATAATGCAACAGTAACAGTAACAAATATTACAGCAGAGATGAGAAAATGCATGAATAAAAACGGGAGAAAATAAAGAATCGTGAACACTATCACCTCCAGAGGACTCTCAACACCAGTGATGCATAAACTAGTAAGCCACCATCAAGAGCACAAGCCATATCTATCCGAAAACTCTGCCACACATATAGCGTGACAGTGATCATATGATATGTCACTACTCACTAGCCAAGTATTCAGTTTGATGGAGGAGGAAACAGGAATGGAATGGATGGAATTCCTGACGGAATAGTGGGGAGGGTTGTCGGGAGTGTGGGCAATGAGTTGGCTGGCAATGGAGGTAGTGTAGTTGGCAAAGGTGCTGTAGGCAATGCTGATTTTGGCAACGATGGGATTGATGGCAATGGCGGCAATGTGGCCTTTGGCAGAGTTGGGGGAGTTGGAAGTGAAGGCAAGGGGTTTGAGGGAAGAGGTGGCAATGCGGCCTTGGGAAGTGCTGGTAGTGAGCTGGCTGGCAATGGAGGTAGTGTCGTGGGCAAGGGGGTTGTTGGCACAGTAGGCAATGCTGATTTTGGCAAAGAGGGGATTACCGGGGGCTGAGTTGGGGTAGTAGGCAGTGTAGGCAATGTGGTAGATGGCAATGGTGGCAAGGTGGCTTTGGGAAGAGTTGGGGTAGTTGGAAGTGTAGGCAAGGGGTTTGAAGGCAGTGGTGGTAATGTGGTCTTGGGTAGTGCTGGTACCGAGGGCAATGGAGGTAGGGTGGCCTTGGGCAGTGTTGGCGCCGAGGGTAGTGGAGGCAATGTCTTAGGCAGAGCGGGAATCGTGGGCACTACTGGCAATGCTGGTGGAGGAGCCGCTGCTGTGTCCAAAAGGTGGCGAGCTGCTTGGCTCATATCGGTGCTTGAGAGTAACATCACAGCCAAAGACACAACGAAGAAAAGCTTAGAAGAAGTCATGGTTGAGTTCAAAGGAGCTGCTAAGGCAAATGTTTCTTGTGGTGATGAGATGACAATACTAGATTGGTTTTTATAGGGAAAGTATGTGAAAGATTTTGCATGAGTTTGATGAGTTGTGGTTGCAGGAAGAGCGAGAAAGCAGTGGTTAGCTCACCTCCCTAACTCAATTGTTTTTCTAGAGTCAAACCAATACTAACCAAAAGAAGGGCTTAAAGTCGCCTGAGCCACAACTATCCGTTTCTCTAAAATGGTTTGGTTACTAACAGTAGCTGCTACTGCGTGTGTATATAGCATTTAACCATCTGTTATATGTCGATCAGATAGCAAATTGTTTTGTCTAAAGTATTGGAAACTGGAAAGTTTAACTTGAGACTTCACCAACATTTAGTAGTAAGAACTTGTAGTTGGTTCGATACAAGGTCGAATACCTTCAACTGCATTTTTTTTTCCTTTTCTGGCTATCTCAATTTATTCGTGGTCCAAGAGCTAAGCCACTAGTCGGATCTCAACAAGTGCTGTTGATGTTTCTGAGTATTCATATCAAACAAGTTTTGCAAGGATGATCTTTGACACCTGAATTATGGATACTTTTAGAAAAAATTGATTTTTTCATCAAGTTGATATCATCACATCTGTATGAGGTATATGGATAGATGTAAAATTGGATGACCGGCCAGTAGCACATTAATTTGTAGGATGAAAATAATGAAGCTTGCATGTTTAAGACTTGGCATGGGTTATTCATCGAAACTACAGTTGTGTTACAACTTTTCTTTTGTCAATCAAGTTACAGAAAATAAAAGGTTATTCATGAAGAAGACTGAAGTTATTTAACAATAATCTTGAATTGAGATATAAGAAGAAACTAATATATGTTTTGCATTAATGTCTACCACATGATATTCCTATCAAGAAGCTCAATACTGTGATTGAGATGGCAGCCCAGGGTGAGCAAGGAATAGAGATCAATCACTTCTATACAATCCTCCAGGATTATAGAATCTTTTATAAACATTTTCTTATAAAAAAACAAAAGAAAAACATAACCCGAGTTATGGAGTGAATAATCGATTTAAATAAGTTTTTCTTTTCATTTGGTTTGCTCCAGCCGATATTATGATCAGTGGTTGATTTAATTCAAAGGCATTTAGATTTGGGAGGTCATTTTGGTATCTTACCCAATGAGGCAGCTACACATCGCCTGCTTTCACAAAAAATAAGACAAATTCATGTTCGTTTGATCTCAAATTTAACCCCAATAACCATATGTTTCAGTTATAATGATCTCAACTTTAACCCCAATAACCATATGTTTTAGTTATAATAAACGATGATATATGTTTTTTGAGAATGAATCCTTGTACAGTTTATAGTTCAACAAATTATTATGTTTGTAAGATGTATTTTGAGATCATTTTTGATCCCTTTCATGATTAAATAATTCTTGTATGCATGTTATTGTGCCATCTACTTCAAAATGGTACTTGGGAATTGTCTTCGTAAGTTCTTAGTGTCAATTGCTAGCGAACTACTTTCGGATCGATAGGGCAATAATCCTGAGCACGAAGATGAAACCCAGCTCCTTAACTATTTGAAACACAGCAAGTAACAAGCACTAACATAAGGGAAATAGTGATACATGCAATAAGAACATAGAATACAATATCAATTTAGAAATACTCACTCTGGTGAAACCCAAACAGCAAAAACCACGAAATCATTAAAAGAAAAACTCTAACAAGTAATACATAAGGAGCACATGAATATATATCTGGAAAAATGGAAAATGTTCAGCACATCCGAGAACGATAGTACATGCAGGATCACATTGAAAATGAGGTTCAGTTTGATGGGGGTGGAGAGAGGAATGGAATGGAAGGAATTGCGGATGGAACATTGGGGATGGTCGTCGGGAGTGTGGGCAGTGAGTTTGCTGGAAGTGGAGGTAGTGTAGTAGGCAAGGGTGTTGTAGGCAATGCTGGTTTCGACAACGATGGCAATGGCGGCAATGTGGCCTTTGGCAGAGTTGGGGCAGTCGGAAGTGAAGGCAAGGGCGGCAATGTGGCCTTGGGCAGTGTTGGTAGTGAGCTGGCTGGCAATGGAGGTAGTGTCGCGGCGGGCAAGGGGGTTGTCGGCACAGTAGGCAATGCTGATTTTGGCAGAGATGGGATTGCAGTTGGGGTGGTAGGTGGTGTAGGCAATGGAGTAGATGGCAATGGTGGCAATGTGGCTTTTGGAAGAGTTGGGGTAGTTGGAAGTGCAGGCAAGGGGTTTGAGGGCAATGGTGGCAATGTGGCCTTGGGCAGTGTTGGTGCCGAAGGTAGTGGAGGCAATGCAGTCTTGGGCAGAGAGGGAATCGCGGGCACTACTGGCAGTGCTGGTGGAGGAGCTGCTGCTGTGTCCAGGAGGTGACGGGCTGCTTGGCTCATTTGGGTGCTCGAGAGCGATAAAACTGCGAGCAAAGATAGAACGAAGAACTGCTTGTGAAGAGTAGTCATGGTTGAGCTTAAGGGAGCTGCAAAGGGAAATATCATCCACAAAATGGTGCTTTCTTGTTATGAAGAGAAGACAACGCTTGATTGGTTTTTATAGGGAAGATATGTCAAAAGATTCTGCATGAGTTTGATGAGTTGTGGTTGCAGGAAGAGGGAGAAAGCACCTATTAGCTCACCTCCCTAACTTCATTGTTCCTTAAGTCACACCAATACTAACCCAAAAAGAATGGCTTCAACTAGCGTAAGCAACAACTATTTCTAGTCTTCAAAAGAAAAAGAAAAGAAAAGAAAAAACTCGTTTTAGTCATCTAATGCTATGTCACACCAGAGATGTAAAATGTCAGTCTGCCAATTATGTTGTTAATACTATGACTAGGACTCGATAGCTGCAATGAGTGCAGCATTTAGCATTTTCACTAGTACGTGATCGATAATCCTTTAATTCTTTGGAAAATTCTGCTATCTTAGGTGATGAGAAATATAGTAGTTAGTTGATATAAATATATAATTGTTCAGAGGCTTTGAGAATGCGGTTTCTATAAATTTTAGTTGCGTTGTTTAGTTTGATGGAACATGCAACAACTGTAACCCGATCCAAATGTGCCATAGGCAAAGTTTCGAAAACTTTTACTCATGTTCCAAATAGGATTAATATCCACTTTACTCATGTGGACGTACAATTATTCCACACCTGAATGTTACATAATTTTATTTATTTTTGATAGAAATTTTATTTTTCTTTGGTCATGAAAAGTTAACAATTAGTTAGGATGATAAGGATTTTCATGAGGTTGAGAGATCATCACATTTGTATGGGGGATATCTATAAAATTTAGAAGACCAGTAGCGCATGTCTAGGATGCAAAAAAAGAAAAAGAAAAAGGAAGTATCTTGAATACGTCTGGCCATCTACTAAAAAGCCATGCATTTCTCATAACTCTCAACATGTTTAATTGATTAAATTGAATGTATTGAGATATAAGAAGAAATTAACATATGTGAAAAATTATATGGTGTCACTGACTAGTCATTTTGATGAGTGGTTAAGGTTGCCATGTTGCCCTAGCTAGTTTATCCGGTCATACTTGAGTTACCACCCAACTAATGGTGTTTACTATCCCATGGGCGATTTTCATAGTGGACACCATCGTGTGATGTGCACCGGTTGTTTCGACTTTGCCGGAAAGGAAATTCAAGGTGTCATATATAGGATTTAAGCTAGATAAGGGCCTGACATCGAGTGCGTACTTTGTTGCCATAATTGATTCATAGTCTTAACATTGTTTAGGAGCCCTAGGGTGGCAAAGATGGTGATTTCGTGAACTGCAGATCATCCTACACATGCAGATGGGGAAAGTTTTATGGAGGACCTCGGAAGATATATAGGAAACCAGAGGTCATCGCGGCTTCTTCTACTATCATTTGTTTTTCTGTTGATGAATGTGAAAGGCTTATTGTGTGAAGAAGGATATTCAACGAGCCTGTCACACATGTTCTGAGTGTGTTCTTTCTTGGTTTACTTTTGCAAGACATCAAATGATCGATCGATCTAGGCAGGAAAAGATTTACTTCATTACATCATCTTTGTAGTGTTAGATTGTGAAGATTAGATCGATTGAAATAGTTACCGAACCAAATACCATATGCAGTCATCTATCTTTGGAAGTTGGAACTTGCTGATCTCAGTAGGTAAACATACCCGTAACTCGCAACACATATATTAATTGACTACATATTTTCAGGATCCCGTGGTCATCCTATTTATGTGAGGAACATATAAGGGTAAAAAGTATGACGTTCATTAACACAAATATCGGATGAAAGTAAGAATAAAGTATCTCAATGTACAAACTTGAAACCTTAGCAACTGAGACTTTCCTATCTTCACAGCTCAATGTTGCCTTCACAAGCCCTTCTTGCTTGCCTTCACACTTCTCTAAACTCAACTTGTTAACCCCGCTGGGAATAACACACTCACTGCCACTGCCACGACATGCTGCGTCAATGTCTGTTACCACCTTCTTTAGCTCCCTTACTTGTCGGACGGTCTCAGCGAGCACAGAAGCCTTGTCCATCTGTATGTAACATATGGTAAATATAAACTATACATCACACTCTATATCGTAAACTATTGCTAGTAAGAGAAAGCATCCCTTGCTATGTAGCATTGTAGCATGTTGTAAGTACATTTTGATATATGATTCTGCCTCATCAAATACATGTCAAGGGTAAAAAATAATTACTTTGATCAAGTTTGGAAGGATTTTACGAAGAGCTGCATATTGACTATTGATCCGCATCCTTCGTCTTCTCTCTGACTCGCTGTGTTTCTTGGCCGAAAATACTTTGGCTTCTGCTGTTGATAATGATTTAGTGAAATTTTTGCTGTAGATGCTATTCACTTGACCTATACCATAGCGTTGAGGGAAGCCAATTTGCTTGGGAAAATAGCTTGGGGCGGAACCCATCGGCATATCTTACTTTTGCTAGCTTTTACCTGTGTAAACATGGTTTCAAACAAGAATCAGAACAATATTAACAGATCAAATAAAAGTGCAAATTCCACCAAAGACATCATCTTTACCTTCATAAAACTCCAAACCATCCATCTCACCATCCCCATCTCCACACTCACCACCCAACTCAACCTCCTTCCCCATCCCAACCCTCCCACTCGCCACATTCCCCATTCTCTTCTTGGTGCTCCTCACCACTGTTTTCGTCTTCAATCCCTTCATCCGCCACGCCGGCGCCTTCATTCTCTTCACCGGGGCCTTCCCTTCACCCGAAAACAAAGTCTATAGGAGCAGTGGCGGATCCAGCCCAGGTGAGATTTTGGGCCAAAAATTCTACCACCCAATAAAAAAAAAATAATTAGCCCTACGAGTCTACGACTGTGACTCTCCAGCCTCCAGCAGTCCACTCTCTCAGTCCCTCTAGCCATATGAAGCGTCTCACTCTCAGATCGCCGTCTGCTGCCGTCTGCTGCGCTGCTCCGCGCCTCCACCTGCTCGGCTGCTCCTCCAGTCCTCCTACTAGGCTGCTCCTCCTGCTCGGCTGCTCCGCCTGCTGCTCTGCAGCCTCTGCTCCTGGGCTGCTGCGGTCCTGCCTCCTGGCCTCCTGCTCTGCGTCCAACGGTCCAGGTGTGTATAACTGTATAAGTGTATTCTTAATTTCTTATTTCTTATTACTTGTGTTCATTCTGGGTATTTATGTTATTTGAGAGTCTGAGACCATTGTATTGTGTTCCTTCTGGGTATAGAATTGGAAGTCAATTGAATGAACTAGGCTGCTAGAATGCTTATTCAATTGAATTGTTGTCTTGTTAAGTTTTGCATTACTAAATTGCTAGAAATTTTATTTGGAATTACAGAATGTCAGATAAACAAATTAATCGTGTCAAAAGGCCTAGATCAAAAGATATCAGCACATGGTTTAGTAAAGTTCAACCGTCATCATGTTCAAGTTCACAACCCTCTATAGGCACTCCAATTACTATTGGAATAACTGAAGAACCGTCTTCAAAGTCTCCTTTATTTGGGTCTCAGAGGAATGAGTTTGATCCACATGGCAATGTCAATGCCATTGAACGTGATCCGGGCAAACGGTGTTCTTTATGAAAGTATCCTGCGAATCAACGTGAAGCCGTTCGAAAAGCTTATGTTGCATTAGGTCCATGTCAACCTAAGCTGAAACATTATCCTCTTTCACTTCATGGGGCACAAAATCGTAAGTTTAACTTTGATTGGTTTGAAGGTCATTCATGGCTTGAGTACTCGGAAGATCAAGACAAGATATATTGTTTCCCTTGTTTTCTTTTTGATAAAGAAAACCCTCTTCATCCTGCTTTTACTGTAGATGGGATGAGAAATTGGAAGCAAAGGAGTGTGCTTATAGTACATATGGGGTCTATAGGGAGTCCACATCATGAAGCCATGGAGAAATGGCACCTCTTGAGAAATTTGGCTACACAAATTGAGAGAGTTTTTGTGAAAAGAACAACAAAAGAGGTGGAGCATAATCGATTTAGATTGAAGGCTGCAATAGAGGGTGTGAGACTTCTAGCAAACCAAGGACAAGCTTTTAGGGGCCATGATGAATCTGAAAGCTCTCTTAATGTTGGAAATTTTAAGTAAGTTAGAAAGTCTTATGAAAGAATGGCTAGTGATGATGATATGGTTATATTGCAGAATGCTCCTGGAAATGCCAAGTACATTTCTCCATTTATTCAAAAGCAGCTCTTAAATATTCTTGGTAATAGAGTGAGGCAAATGATTCGTGAAGAAGTTGGTGATGCAAAGTTTTGCATTCTTGTTGATGAAGCAGTTGATGTAGCTGGCAAGGAGCAAATGTCTATTGTTTTGAGGTTTGTTGATCGTCATGGCTTCATCCGAGAACAGTTCTTTAAGATAGTGAGTGTTCCCGACACAACCTCATTAACTCTTAAATTGGAGATAGTCAAAGTTCTCGGTATGTTCAATCTACAAGTGGAAAATATGCGTGGTCAAGGATATGACGGAGCTAGTAACATGAGTGGTATTTGGAATGGCTTACAGACATTGTTTCTTGAAGATTGTCCCTATGCATACTATGTTCATTGTTTTGCTCACCGTTTGCAACTAGCTCTAAATGGTGCGGCTAAGGGCGTTCATGATATATATCGCTTCTTTTCTACTCTATTACTTGTTGTGAATTTTGTGGATTCATCTGCTAAGCGCAAAGGTGCCCTAAAAGCTGATAGAGAGGATGAAATCCAAGATTTGATAGCTCTTGGTAATCTGCAAACAAGTATGACGCTAAATTTAATTTGTATTCTATTTGCATCAATAGATATCATATTCTTGATTATACTTGCACTTTGCACTTTGCTAATTCACAATCTTCAATTAGGTACGGGCTCTAATCAAACTTGCAGTTTGCAACGACCTTCTGCTACTCGTTGGAGCTCTCATTTTCGTTCTATTAATAGTATGATTGAATTATTTGGTTCAACCGTGGCAACTCTGGATCATATGATGGACACTGCAACCTTACCTGTTCAGGGAGAAGCTAGTGGTATTCTTAGAGCTATGAGATCGTTTGAGTTTGTGTTTTGTCTGATTTTGATGCATAGAGTCATGAAAGTCACAGAAGTTCTTTGTCAAGTAGTACAACAGAAAACCATTGACATTGGAGAAGCAATGAAGTTTGTTGAAACTACAAAAGAACTTCTTCAAGACATGAGAGATGATGGTTGGGATGATTTTTTTATGGTTCTTGCATCTTTTTGTGAGACACATGATATTGCTATGCCTGATATGAGTGCTCGTTGGTTGGATGGTACGGGTCGTTTGAGTCAACAAAAGAATTTCATCACACATGAGCACAACTTCCGTGTAGAGGTATTCAATGTTGTACTTGACTTTCAATTAAGTGAGCTAAATAAGAGGTTCAATGACAGATCTTGCGAACTCCTTAAGCTCACTTCAACTTTGGATCCTCATGATAAGTTTAGCCTGTTTGAAACTCAAAAGGTACTCCTTCTTGCTAAGAGCTTTTATCCTCAAGATTTTGTGCAAGATGACTTTCTTTCTTTGGAATTAGAGTGTGCATATTATAAGAAAGATATGACTCAAGATGTAGCATTTCACACCTTAGATTCTATATCTGATCTGTGTCGGCAACTTGTTCAAAGAAGAAAATTAGAGTTTTATCCTATGATCTTTAGGTTGATTTGTTTGGTGTTGACTCTTCCTGTTTCTACTGCAACCACTGAGAGAGCTTTTTCATCCATGAACATCATCAAAAACAAACTTAGAAACAAGATAGAGGATGAGTTTCTTGATGATTGCATGGTGCTTCATATCGAAAAAGAATTTGTTGAAGCGGTTGACAATGAGATAGTGATTAAAGATTTTGAAGCTTTGGGGCCTCGTAGAGTACAGTTTAGTTAGTTTTTAATTGTGTTTCTTGTATTGTATTGTGTATAACTTTTGTTCATGTAAATGCGTTTGAGGGTAAAACTTGCTATGTCCCTTTATGTATGTATGTTCTTTTTCAATGAATCAAAATTTATTGCATTGTTGGTTAAATTTTTTTTGCGTTACATTTAGCCCATGTGAGATTTTCATCCTGGATTTGACACTGTATAAGAGGATTTAGTTGGACCAGTTCTACACTCTACAGACTACTGTAGTGGTTAAAGATCTTTGGGTGTTGATAGAAGTCCTTGTATGTTTCCTTTTCCAATTTTGAACAGGGCATGTTTCCTTTTTCTTGTTGGACGAGGAACAGATATGTGCTGCAAAGGGGCCAGCATAAATGGGAACTTAAACGGCCTCATCTTTGTTGTTCCATAAGAACACAATAACAGAAACCAAAACTCCAGTAGGAGGTTTGAGTTGAACAGACATATCTGAGTCAATTGCTTCATTATAAAATGCCACATGTAGTAAGCAGGATCACTATCATAGTGGTAATTGCTTACGCCCTGGGATATTGGAATGAGAAATAAGATGCATGTAACTGAAAAATAAAATAGCAGGCTCATTTTGGATGCAAAGAAAGAACTACACTAGTCACAGTTCGTAGTCTATCCCGCACTGATTTTCCAACTAAGGATGCCCTCTGCTGTAAAGACAATGCTTTCATGTAGTTACATACCACAGATTTCCTACCAAATCATGAAGTCAAATAACAACGGTGAGCACTTATTTGGTTTTTAGTATGAAAATCGTGCCACAATCCAAAGAAATAACCAGAAGCAACAACACAGAAATGAAAGCAAACTCCTAATTCGATTTTGTGAGTCAAGATTCACACTGGAGGAAAGAACAAACACAACACAGTAATGGCACCTTGATTTCCACAAAGAATAGCACAAATTACACACACACTGATTGCACAACTTCAATTATATGGCACAACTTTTCACTACCAGATTAGCACCTTTTTGAACAGCACAACACTTTCTGAGCACCAGAAATCACATAAACTAGAAGAGAAACAAGTTTTACTGCACCACAGTATACTTATTAGATACACAATAGATGTGAGGAAACACACAAGTTACTATAGATCTGAATGAATGATGAGCAAATTTAGATCAAACACACAAGATAACTTCTTTCTCATGCCGAGGCTATTCTCAGTCAAGCTCGGCTGCTTTTACCTGACATTCCAATCTTTACCATGGTCACCCTTGACTATGAGGTTTTTATCCTCGAGCCGTCATCATTTTCGATCGCTACGGAATCGATGTCTGCTGTTCATTTGATACTTATGGGATGGATGATGAGATAATCGATCAAAGAATTGGCCGCTGGATGGGCGAGCGCCGCGAGGATATAGCTGTGACTACTGGTGTCACTATTGGAGCGATGGAAATATCTCGTGCATGGCATTTCTGGGACATTACTCTGCCTTCTAAACTTGCAAGAGTTCATAAGATTCTCAGGTTGTACAATTCCATGTATCCACTGCGCAGGCTATCTGGTGTCTCCATCAATGTCAAGTCCCCGTATAGAGAATGGCTTCAGGTTGGCCTTTTGAGGAACTTTCTTCGCTCTTATTATGCTGAAATCATGGGCTAAGAAGCTTTCATCTGGTCTTTCTTTATTTAGTTTTGTAATAAGTATCTTGAAACAATCATGTGTTGATGAACATGATGATATTTTGGTAACAGCTGACTTGGACCAGTGTTGTGCTTGACTTTTGGTTTCCATGTAATGGTGTTGTTGAGGTGGGTTTTCCATTCTCTATACGGGGACTTGACATTGATGGAGAGACCAGATAGCCTGCGCAGTGGATACATGGAATTATACAACCTGAGAATCTTATGAACTCTTGCAAGTTTAGAAGGCAGAGTAATGTCCCAGAAATGCCATGCACGAGATATTTCCATCGCTCCAATAGTGACACCAGTAGTCACAGCTATATCCTCGCGGCGCACGCCCATCTCGCTCGTCCAGCGGCCAATCCTTTCATCGATTATCTCATCATCCATCCCATGAGTATCAAATGAACAGCAGACATCGATTCCGTAGCGATCGAAAATGATGACGGCTCGAGGATAAAAACGACTCAAAACCTCATAGTCAAGGGCGACCATGGTAAAGATTGGAATGTCGGGTAAAAGCAGCCGAGGTTGACTGAGAATAGCTTCGGCATGAGAAAGAAGTTTACAAGTGTACCATTCTAAAAGAATGCACACTTCTCCGACTCCCCAGCACACGCTCTGACCATCTCCTGGTCCGGAATGATTAATCCCCATTCCGGCACCCCATTATCCTTGGCGAATTTTCGAAAGTCAGAGAGCATATACTGCAATTCGGACATAGCCAATTTTCAGAATTAAAAATAGAGTGCAAGTTCAAGTTGAGATTTAAACAAAAAACACAGAGACGTAATACCCACCTTATCATGGCACTTGAAGTCGGTGGAGACCTTGACGTTGAAGCCCTTGATGGAGTAGCCGGAGGGATATTTGAGCTCCCCCTCCGGCCCAAGCCCGATTTGTATGTCTTGAACCACTCCGCTGCTGAGATACTCCTTGAATGTCTGGGCAAAGGATTGGATAAAGTCGCTGTATATCTCAACAGGGGTGCGTCCTCGTATTGTTACTACCTCGTCCGCACCGAAAGAGATATACTCTTTATATTTTGTTCCGGCTTTGTCCCGGAAGCAGAGATCCTCGTCTACATTCATCTCCTCTTGTACCCAAATGGGGAGTCCGTACCTATTAGGACACCAATACGTTTACTCGAGGTAAAAACAGAAATTCTCAAAATTGACTACTTTTAGGGGCTTGTTTTATAAATTCTTTTGAAATATAAAAACGAGATCAACTTTTTGCTTAATAATTCGGAGATTATGAAAACCAAGCTAAATAATGATCCATATCCACCATTTGATTAATTCATTTGGACACCAATTTGGAATTTAATTCATTTACTCGAGTTAAAAAGAGAAATTGACCATTTTTTGCTTAGCTTATGAGTAAGGGTGTAGAAGAGGAGTTTAAAAATTTACAGAGAAAATGTTACAAATAAATAAAACTCATTCATCATTTTGACATATATATCATATTTATAATCTATAAAACATTGGCCCCTCAACATTTAAATTCGGCCTAATTTTCATACCCTCCATCTTTAACACTGACAAATTTACTCATTTTCTTGGCATGAACAATTTCTAAAACAAAAGACACGCGATGGAAAAAGTAAACAAAATAGAGAGAGTAAAATTTCCTCTTTACAAAAACATGGGATGAAAAAGTAAGACTTAGTTCACGCGAGGCACATCCTCATGAAAGACCAAAACTGCGCGGTAACATTTAGGCTCACTCTCAACAATACCCCACTTGATGTCGATCAAGCCACAACACAATTGTTCATCTATATATTCACCACAGAGCGACCCTTGAAAATGGAAAATACTTGACCTTATATTTGTTTTCCTTCTGGTTTACCCTAGGGTCTGAAGTCTGATTACAAATGGGTGGAAGCAGCAGCTGGAACCCATCCCGTTCTGCATCCTTGCTTGGGATTTGAAATCTCTCAGCAGAGCAGCAGACAAGCATATCATGATTTTGATTTTCTTTTGTGATTTCATGTGCTCCTTGTGTGTGCTAAAATAGAAAGACTGAAAAGGAAGGTGAAGTCCCGATCGACTGGTCAAAACCCAAATGAATAAGTAGGACTAATTCGAAATAGTTTGAAGTTTATTTTGGAATTTTTAGGCCTTTTCAATCTAATAACTTAACCATTGGTGATGTGGAATCGAGTAAAAATATCTCCTCTGAGCTACTTGATCGATTTCTTGAAAGAGGACGAGGAAGTGTTTCACATTAATAGAGTCTAAAAAACTAGAAGAAAAGGAAATGAACTAAATTATACTGAATTCCATTCATAGCTCTTCACAAAGGGAAGGCAGCAAACATATAAGAGGTTGGTTCAATTCAAAATAGACCGTTGTGATACAGGACCACCACAACTGAATATAAACAAGATTGGAGCTTGCCTAAAGAGACAAGATTGCTGCTGAATTGTAAGAACTGATCTGGGAAGCTGCAGAGGCCGGCGTGAAGCTGCAATGTACTAGCTGCACAGAGGCTGTCTACTAGGCTAAGATGTTGGGCTTGCGAGAGAATGAGCTGCATAACCACTAGGGTGTGGACTGATCCTAACACACATCGATCTAACTGATCAATATATGGATATACACAAGTCTGAAAACTAAGCTTTTAGAGATGGTTGAGATGAAGTTGGAGAGGTAGTTGCCAGTCGCTGTTCTCTTTAATAGCTAGAATAGAAGTTTGTAATTTCTTGGCTTACGTACTCTGTTTATCGAAATATATTTGCATGAAAAGAGAATCTGGTTGAAAAACAGAGGGTGATTGTCTTGTCAGAAATGAAATCTTTGTTCTGTATTCTACTTGTTGTTCAGTTGTTGTATATACTCAACTCAAACATACCATAATGACTGGAATATATAACTCAACTCAAGCATGCTATACCCAGATAATCGTAAATCTACTCAACTATCACTGACATAGGCAATTTGAAGTTAGATACTTCGACGATATTATTTGCTTTTAAAGGAGGCCTAGCTAGGGTGAGTGATATGCAAAGGTCTGAAGTCGATTCAAGGTGAATATGTACTGTTGAGTTCATGACAATATATGGATCATCCACCCTACCCTAGATAGTTGATTAATTTCCCATATCCAATTTGATAAATAGAAGTAACTAAACTTTAAACTTGCACCCAAAAGAAAAACCACTTGACACAAACTTGCATGATTTTGACAGTGGCCTTACTATACCAAATGCGCAATGCTCATCATATATAGCCATTAATAGCACTCTTCCAGAGCCAAATGAGGATTCAAAATCCACCGAAATGACAAGGGATTGAACCAATGAAAACAAAGCTTATCTATCCTAGCCTTTTCACTACTTCTCTTGACGATCTTTTGCTTTGAGCTCTTATACGTAATACTAGTACATGAGTCCACCACAGTGATGTGATATATGACTGGCATGGGGTGAAGTGATTTAACATGAAAGGTTCTAGGTTTTCAAACCAGAATCTTTTATCAGGCTCCTCATAGCCATTAATAGCTAGCATTCTTAGACAACGACCTTATATTTCTGTCATCTACATCCTGCACATATATAGCCCTATAGGGTCTGATTGATTGTAATTGGGTGGAAGCAGCAGGAACCCATCCCATTCTGCATCTTTGGTTTGAAATCTCTCAGCAGCAGACAAGTATGATTGTGATTTTCTTTTGTGATTTCTGGAATGCAGAGAGTACTGTGCTCCTTGAAAAGAAAGGTGAAGCACCGGCTGGTCAAGATCCAAATATTTAATCTCTCGCTCTCTCTCAAAATTAGTATCACATTACATGATTCAATTAATTTGTCATAGATACCGATCCCGGAAATATTTAGGTTGCAGCCCGGCCCGGATTCAGCTCCGCCGGTCCGGTCCCGGTCTTGCCCTACATTCTCCAGCTTTGGATTGGGGGAAGTTTAGTTGGTGTGAATTCATCACTCCCAGAATCTCATTACTAGTTTGGAAGGTGTTACGGGGCCGAGTAATTTCAGAGGACTTCTTACAAAAACGTGGAGTTTCTCTCTCGCATCTAGATGTGTTATATATGTGTTGCTTACATAGGGAATCCTTGTTCCATATTTTTTTCACACGCCCTTTTGCAGATCTCATATGGCAGAAGTGGTTCTCTCATTTTCAATTGGCTACACAACCAAACTCTTTGCTGGATTTGTTGCATGCAGGAAGAGATAATAATCAAACAATAAAAATGTTCACTGATACACACAACAGAATTAACCAAAATTACTTCTCATCGAGAATTATTACACAAGACTCCTGGAACCAGAAAAGTTAAAACTCAAACGCAAGAATTTTTTTTCTTTTATCCAAAAGGACTTTCCACATCTTATAAATCTCATCTGTCGCATTGTGGATACAAAATTTGACCATAAAAAATTAAAAATTAAAAAAAAAAAAATCATTAACTCTGTTTACCATATAATTTAATCCATCCAGCCTTATATCCAATGCCAAACAACAGCTTCATGTAATGACTATCAATCTACAGGGCGTTAAGCAGAATTTAAATGTCATATAGAAGTATAAGTTATGCCATATATTTGTATAACTCTGACAGTCAGTTACCCACCTCAATCTACAGGCTCCATCAGTTGAATGGACCTGTTCATGTCTCAGAGACACCATTTCATGGGTAGCCGATGCTTGAACTGCTTTCGGCACTGGTGCTATCTACATGACCATTGAGATTGGAGCCATAGACGTGCCCCATTTTTGTCAGTTTAGTCTCCAAATATCTCTTGTTCTCCTTAGTTATTGGTGTCAATAACGGGACCCTCCCAGCAACTGCCAAACCGTAACCTTTCAGTCCGATATACTTTGCAGGATTGTTTGTCATAAGTTTCATTGTACGAACGCCTAGATCTCGTAGGATCTGCAATAAGCAATCAGATATTCAAATCCCAAGGCAATCTGTATTCTTTCTGCAAAAAGCAAGGAGGTAGATATGCTACCAGGGCCTTGTTACACTATGATCCAAGTGCTCTTACAAATGTACAAACCAAGACTAACAAGAAATAACATGTAATTAGAAAAGAAAATAATACCAACTTATAACTTCATAATAATGACCAATTCAAAAGAGCTGAAGATTAAGACGCACAGCCAGCCACACTCCCAAATTTTCAGCATAAAATGACTCAAAGGAACTCCAATGCCATTTAATAGATAAAATAGATCCTGTTACTATAACACATTTCCTAGAGGTGAGTCCCTATCAATTTGTATTCCCAACATTTGATGAAATATAATTAAAAATAAAGCTCATGTGCACAAGAGTATTGGTCGCATGACATGACAACACAATACCACAAGTCGATAGCTGCATGATGAATTAAAATTAAGAACGAGATCTGACTTTGAATGTTAAAACAGCACCTGTGCACCTATTCCATACTCTCGAGAATCAACAGGTAGTCCGAGCTCCTCATTAGCTTCAACAGTGTCACGCCCATCATCCTGCAGGTTATAAGCTCGGAGCTTGTGGCCTAAACCAATTCCTCTACCTTCATGTCCTCAAAGATACACCAAAACACCCCTACCAGCTGCTTCAATTTGCTTCATAGCAAGAGTTAGTTGGTTTCCACAATCACATCTGGCCGAACGAAAGATGTCGCCAGTGAGACACTCTGAATGTACTCTCACAAGTATATCTTGCCCGTCTCCAATATCACCCTGTTCATGTCAAGCCTATATTAGTCACGTATAGTAATAAACAGTTACCAGTAGTAATTAACAGTGACCAAATCATCAAGCACTAAATTGGTTTCGTTTGTAAGCCAACCCCCACTACGTAATGACAAGAAAGTGAGGTGATGAGGTAAATTGCAAGCAAACATTAAAACCTAACTATGGAAATTTCAATGTACAGAAAAGCTTGCTGTTATATCAATTAAAGTAGCTGTACAGAAAAGGATGAAGAATTCTTAGCATGGCAGAAGGGGGAAAATGATGATAGAATAGATGTTGAAAGAAGGAGAAATGCTGAGATCTTGTCCTAAGTTATAAAAACAATATGCCTTGCATTACAACATAACCTATTGATAAAGGAAAAAAAACAAAACAAAAAAAAAACAAATTGCTCACCAGCCAAGTTTAGAAAAGGGACAGAACTGCAAGCTCCCATAGCCTGAATGGCATGACAAAACCTTACTTTCAACTCTTCTGCTAGATTACTTGATTAAGTTTCCTCATTGCCAGTTTGCAACCCAATACAATAATTGGCAATAGTGTGAATGTGTTAAAGCCAAAAGAAAAAAAAAAAAAAAAAAAAAAAAAAAACCTTCATCAAAAATAAAATCATAATAATAGCCAAATAAATTGTACATTGAAGATCATATTGCATGCAATTGGTTTTCCTATAATGCGGACTTGGTAAATAAAGACCATCCATTCATAACTACGATTACAGCCTTGAACTCCCACTAACAGTTCATAACCTTTAAGCATCCCTACATTTAAAGCCTTCTGCAAGCTCGTTCCCTAAAATGATAAAATCGCATAACAAGCAATGGATCCATATAATATTGAAAACATTGGCCACTAAATAATCAAAATCCCTTCCAAGTCGCTGAACTCACTGTTAAAAGCTTCTTATATTAGAATTCTGATACGTGTTTTATTCTTTTTATACGCAAAGCATACAAACCCGCCTGACGAACCTAGGCTTGTGAACTAGGACCTCCAGGAGCACCCTACCATCTTTAAACAACAGTAAACTCTAGCAAACAGATATATAGGCACTATGAGGGATTAAAACCCAATACCATATGATCTTCCAGGACATACCGGGTGACATTCCAGGGATTCAAACTCTAGCAGAGTAAAGGGGTGACATTGTAAGACATGAAACATGCCTCAATGAGCTTCCTGGTTATATGATGTAGCCATCAAAAGAAAAGTAACATTATCCTTAAATGTCATTTTATTTCCCCTCTTCTAGTTTCTGCAGTTTCCACAAAAACACACGACACATCTAATCATTTCCTAGCAACTTAAAACCCTAAACAGATCGAGTAAAAAATGACAATGCCATGCTGGTACTTGCAACTATAACAAATGATGTTAGTAAAGACAAATAAGCTTCTTTATTTAGTTATTCATCTATTTATTTATGACAGAAAGACCAAGAAAGCTCTAATAGAAACATAGCCAGTTTATGAACTGACCATTACACAAACTATTATATAATATTTTTGTTGCATTAAGGTAAGACAGTTCGAAGTGGAGGATATTTTACCACAATAATTTGCTTACTTTGACAATAGCAATATGCTCGATCTTATCGAGCATTGACCTATAACAGTAGACTTCAAATGCCCCCCTCGTTGTTGGCATCCGTGCAGCCACAACCCGCTCCACCAACTTGTCCCTTTTTCTCTTATATCTGTAAATTTTGATTGATAACTAATATCAGAATTATAATTTCTGCTAAATCAAATGAAAGGGAGTACATGAACCTGAAGAAAGAGTAAGATTTACTTATTACTTCATACATTATATCATCCCCTAAAACCACTGGTAGGATTTTTTGACAGCTTTGGTGATCCATAAATGAGTTAAAGCAGTAGAAAAAGTTGTTTTCAGAAGTATATTTACAATAATAGATCACACCTACCAAACCAGGAGACTGCAGAGAAACCCATTAGAGTTTCAGAAATATACAGACAATTTTGTAGCATCTTTAAGATTTTGAAGCAGTAAGGATTTATTTGGTAAGTAGAGATACTACACTTTAGACTCATACGAAAGAGTGAGAAAAATAAAACACTCATAGTACCTTATCAAATCAGCAATAGAAATAATTTTCAAGTTTTCTGCCTTTGCAAATTGACGAAGCCTCGGTAATCTAGCCATAGAACCGTCATCATCCACAATTTCACACAAAACTGCTACCGGGTCTAGCCCAGCCAACATTGCAAGATCAACTGAAGCTTCCGTGTGCCCGGCTCTTTTTAGAACTCCTCCCTCCCTGTACTTTAGGGGAAAGATATGGCCTGGTCGGTTGAAATCTTCAGGTTTTGAATCCCTTGATGCAAGAGCCAAGACCGTTGCAGCTCTATCGCAAGCTGAAACACCAGTTGTCGTACCATGTTTTGCATCCTATGGAATCAAAAACACATCAGGTCACCCATGATAGTTATTAAAAGCAACAAAACAGGTTAATACCATAAAGAAATAGGTCAAACCTTCTATTACAAACTACATTAACATATTTATCTTCACTATCTATCACCAGGAAGATAAGATAGGTTTGGGAATACCAACTCTATTCAGCTCCACTTCCCCTCTATTAAATTTGTAAAAATACTTGCAACAAAATGTTGCGTATCTACAATACCCTTTTCACTCTTTCCCTAGTTTCTAACAATGAAATTGGATGCAGCGGCCTGACTTAACACCAAAATTATAAAATGACATGGACCAAGAGGCCTCGCATTATAAACTAAACTTGCTTTACTTTATATGGAAAAACTTACTACATACCACTGAGACAGTGAATGCTGTACAAAGTTTTTCTTCATTCTGTGTCACCATCAATGGAAGTTGCAACCTTTCTAAGTCTTCTACTTTCATGCTCACACAAACAATTCCGGTTCCGTGCTTGACAATAAAAGCCATAGCTTCTGGCGTTGCCAAGGATGCTGCCATTATAAGATCTCCCTCGTTTTCTCTATCTTCATCATCCACAACAATTACCATCTGCAAAAAATAATATTTCAATCAACCATCTGTTACCTTATCCACTCCCAAAAGTAATGCACGAAAAGAGAGTAATATTTCCATCAAAAGCATAATAATTTGACTCAGAAGATGACAAACCTTGCCTTGACGAATATCTTCAATGGCCTCCGCAATAGAAGAAAATCCTTGAAAAGGATAATCCAGATCATATTCATCATTATCAGAAGAGAAACTGCTACTAAAAGGGGCCATATCAGCTGCAAGCGTTCCAAAACTCAATGCGTCAGGTTGCGCTTCAACCCCATTAGTGTGAGACGGGAGATCATCCTCTCCGGATATCAACGTAGCTCTTGCCTGAAAATCACCCCTCAAACTAAAGCACAACTTCCGCGTCAAACTCGGCGCAACAAAATCAGATACACACCCATTTGGCTTAACCAAAGTCCCAGTACATAAAACATTGATCCTCCTGAAAGTAACAATTCATCAGTCATGTATATAGCAACTACAGAACTCTTTCATTTGGGAATCTCGACAAATATCATCAAACAAAAAACAGAATACATTACATATGTACTCTCAAATCACATGTGAACTCAGCCATGCTAACCGTAGTTGTTGTTTCAAATCTTATTCTCAATTTTAGAACATTCTCGCACATATCACTCGGATGCGTTACATCAAACACATAATGATATCTAATGTTTCCGGAAAATGAAAACCTCGAAGACCAAAATCGAATCGAATCAAACCAACTGGAAAAAGGAAACACAGGGCTTACTGAGAAGGGAAGAGAGGCATTGGGGAGCAATAGAGGTTGATAGAAGCCATTGACGAAGCTGTGTTCTTTCTTTCCAGCTGTTTCTGGGTTTTAAACAAAGAAAGAAGAAGACGAGTTGGGTTGAGAGTCTAGGTCTCTAGGAGCCGCCAAAGGTTAAGGGTTGGGTTTTTGCGGGAGAATCCTAACACATTAATTAGGGCTATCTACATTAATGGTTTATATCGGCTTTGTTGATCCGAATATAAACAGCTATTTAAGCAGACTAAATAACAATACTTTTCTTAAACCCAAATCCCACACTATTCAAATCCCATTCATACACACAATCAAGAGTAAAATCACAAAATAGACAAAAGTCAACAAAATCAAATCAAATCTTTATACAGAAAAATAGGTTCTGTCAGGTCTAAAAAAGCCCAGGTCAGTGGTTCGCCTCTTGCTAATGAGTTGAGTAAGTATCGTGGTATGCCCCTTCGTTCACTCTAGAATTAATAAACACACTTAATATGTTATTTTTGATAAGTCCAAAGCAGATTGACTAGTTGGAAAAACAAGGTTTTAAGCATGGCAGGTAGAATCACTTTGGTTCAATCTGTCACTTTCGCTATCCCTAATTATGCTATGCAGGCTGCAAAGTTTCTTGAGTCTATGAGTCTCTGTGACAAATTAGATAAGCTGAAAAAAGATTTTCTCTGGGGAGATGTGGATGACAAGAAAAAAGTTCATTTGGTTAATTGAGATACTATTTGTCAGCCTACACAGCTTGGGGGTTTAAGTATCAAAAAGACTGCGGATATGAACCAAGCCATGCTTGCTAAGATTAGCTGGAGAATGTTTCAAAGTGACAAGGGCTTATGGGCTAATATATTCTCTAAAAAGTACCTAAAGAATTGCAATATCTTTGATGATCAGTATTTACCTCCTTCTGACTGTTCTAGCACTTGGAGAGGCATTGTTCATGGAGCTAAGCTTATAAGAAATAATCTTAAATGGCGTGTTGGCGATAATACCTCTATTAAATTTTGGTATGTTCACTGGTTACTTCCTTAAGCGCTTATAAATTTTGCTATCCCCTCTGCCACTATTGATAGAAAAACTACAGTTTGTGATTTTTGGAATAATGATGGCTGAGATATAACTATGTTAACTTCTGTTGTTCCAGCTGATGTTGTTAACCAAATTATCAATGTGCCTACTGGTTTTGAGAATTGTGGGAGTGACACTTTGATCTGGGGAGCTACTACGAATGGTTGCTTTTCAGTTAAGTCTGCTTATAACTCATCCTTTGATTTCTCTAATTCCAATGGATCTCAATGGAAGCTGATTTGGAAGCTTGACATTCCTCCAAAGCTTAAAACTTTTCTCTGGACTATGCTTCATAAGAAACTACTAACTAATGTTCAAAGAGTCACTAGAAGACTTTCCAATGATGCCTCATGTCCCATATGTCACTCCGCTGATGAAACTCTCTTACACTTGTTCAGAGATTGTCCTAGATCTGTTCATATTTGGAGAGCATTTTCTAAACCAGGTACCATCTCTAATTATTTCTCTTTGGATTGGATTGGATTGGTTGGATTAATGCTCAGTTGCACTGTCATTCTATTGTTAGAGATAATATAAAATGGTGCAACCTTTTTATCTCTGTTTGCTGGTATATTTGGAAATGGAGAAACACGTATATATTTGATAATAGTTTTGTCATGCCTTCCTGTTTTGAAAGTCTAATATAAGATTATGTTGTTGATTGGAAAAAGGTTTAGAATAGTGCTAATGCTGCCACTATGTATAGCTACTTTATCTATCGTGGAAAATGCCCCCAGCAGGGTTTTATAAACTTAACATTGATAGCAGTCGTGCTTCTAATTCAGTAAATATTTGTGCAGGAGGGGTAATTAGAGATCATTGTGGTGCATGGATTGGTGGTTTTCAGATTAATCTGGGAACCGGTGATGTTCTAGATGCTGAAGTTGTCACACCCCGGACTCAGCGTCGGTGGGTTTTAGGCACTGGACTCCGTTTCCTAGGAGTGAACGAGTGTTACAAAGCGGAAAGTAAACAAAATACTATCTTCTAGGTTCTTCACTCTAGGCTCGTCAAACCATTTTCCCGGCTCGGTACAACCTAAATATTTTTCTGCAAAAAATATCAGAGATGGGTGGGTGAGCAAAACCACACGCTCAGTGAGTAGACCAATGTAATATGCCCGTAAAGTCATGTCATTTTACACACGCTACAAAATACGTATTTCGTATACAAATCACATCAAGCAATTCATCACATCGCACAATCTCTTCTTATTAGATATCTTTCAATTTAGTGATCCCCACGGGAACCTAATGACCTTCAAGTCCTATACTTTCATGTGTCACATCCTTACTTCGACATAACCAATCAAAAAGTTCACATGTTCCATGACTAGTCAAACAATAGATCCAACACATAAATATATGTAAACTCCACATATTTCATAAATCGACATGCTTCACTTGAAAACAAAGAGATATTTCATAAATAGATCAAAATCATATTTTTCGACTATTTTGATAACAAATAAAAATATTTGAAACATATTACACAAATCCACTCACCTCGTCAACACGAATCTCCACCAAGAACATCGATCGTAAACCGAGCCTCTTAAAACGAGCTATCTAGAAATCACCGTTGGATCTAACCCAAACTTCAAGGATAGAAAGACGACATTGATACGAACCCGTAGCCCTTAGTGGATTCAAAATCGGAGTTACAGATCAAATGTTATGATCCGCCAAAGTTTTAGTTGCAAATCTAGAAAGAGAATTTTAGTGAGAGAAAATTTGAGGAGAGAGAGTGTAGAGAGAGAAAGTCTGAGACGGAATGAAATGGGTTGAACTCAATTTATAGGGTCAGATTTGTCACGTGTCACGCCATCATTGGTGGAAAAGATGACACATGTCAATCCAACACAAAGCGATTCTCTCCTTATATCACCATGCGACATGTGGCAGATGACTAATCTTGTTGTTGACGTCCGCGTCTGTTGGTCCTAACCAAAATGTCACATGTCACTCAATCAGTCAATCAAAAAATGTCACGTTAGCATATCGGATAAGTTTCGATGAAACTTTAAAAAATTGTTAAAAATAGCTCGGGAACCCGAAAAATACGGTGAACTCGTGACGACCTCTATTTTCTATTTCTAAAAAGACAAAATCAATTTTGAGCAATTTCAAAATTCGGGATGTTACAGAAGTCTGTGGCCTATTTTATGGTTTGAGGCTTGTTGTTAAGCTGTAGATCTCAAACTTGGAAGTTGAATCAAATTCTGCAATTTTGTTTAATTTGATGCAAAGTTCTAATCTAGCTCTCCATCCTTTAGGCTCCCTCCTTGACCCCATCAGCCTCACCTCGCATGAATCCAGGTCCGAAATCGGAGAGTTATAATAGGTGTCCAATTCTTTTAAATTGACTTTTTAGTAAACAAGAGGTTTATACAATGGCAAGCTATATAGCTAACATCCATGTAGTTGAATACTCTTTAAAAACATCCTCTTTCTCGCACTTAATATTGTTGTTACATTTTAATATTTTATTTATTTTGAATTTATTTTGGCTGAATTTATTTGGGTGTTTTTTTCAGTTTTATTTTGAAAAAATGGTTTTTTACATTTATTTGAGTAACTCATGGTGGTTATATGATTTATTTTGAAATTATTTCTTGTAACCTATGACTATTGGTTACTACTTTATTAATCATGGGGAGTGTCATACAAGTTATATATACCACCATTTGTTGCATGAAGAGAAAAATCATATGTACTACAACTACGTATTCACCCATCAAATTTGCGAATCACTCTTTCAGCCCAAGACACCCTGATTTTGGAACACAAACTCCGTCCTCCAGTTTTCTCCAGGACTATTTATAGACGTCCCACCCAGACCCTACCAATCTATACGGTCAGGGAACAGCCACGTCGATCACGATCGTGCGAGCATTTACGACCCCCCCCACAACCTTGCGCACGCGCGTTAAATACGCGCATGTTTCAAAAAAAAAACCCAACAAACAGCGCGAACCGTTACGCCACTAATGCGAACCGTTACGCCACCAACGCGAACCGTTACGCCACCAACGCGAACCGTTACGCCACCAGGGTGAAACGTCACGCCAATAGCACGAACCGTTACGTCACCAACACGAACCGTCACGACCTTAACACTCGACATGAGTGACCACGTGCCCCGCATAAACTGGCCATTTATGCCACACGTGCGATATGGCGAGATAATCCGCCTCGGATTCTCGAAACTTTCCCCAGCCACCTCGCGACCCTCGCGTGGGGATTTGAGGACTCGACACCATGCCTCCAGCACCCAGGTAAGACACATTCTCGGCATAACTGGGAAATAACTCTCTACCCAAGAGCTCTCTCGGACTGGGGACTTGTTAATACATAGCCAAAACACTTGGCCATGCTGAGAACATGACACAACCACCCGGTCGCCGGAGACTATTCCGGGCAAGACAACACTGGCAAGCCCTTCGTGGGCATCCAAAGAGTGAAGGTCCAGCGGCAATACACATGTCAGACCCAATCTCCGGCAGCTAAACACCCCCGAAAGGGGGGGATGCCGCAAAGGACCGCAAACAGTCCCACATCGGAGATTGATGCCACAACTCCCAACATTAGCCTATAAAACAGGCACGAACTCCCAAAAGAGGTAAGTCCATAATCCCCTTCCATACTTCCGTACTATACAAGTAGCGATCGAACGCTGACTTAAGCATCGGAGAGTCGAAGACTGGGCCATCCCAGTCCCGACTCCTGACGCATTGTTGCTTGTGCAGTTACAGGACCCGGACTTAAGAATTCGACCTCCCGTCCTGTGATCTCGGGAGAGGTAGAAAGTAGAAACACTATAAAAAGATGTTTTTAAAGCCATTTTTTTCATTACTCATTCTTAAATTTAAAATGTACGGTGTGTATACACACACACATGCACATACATACATACATACATAATTTTTTCAAAGGAGAAAATTATACATATATATATATATATCTATATATTTGTCCAAAAAAACCTTTATATATAGTTCATCCAATATAAATTCGATAGAGATTTTCTTTTTTTTATTTCATTTTTAAAGTTCGATGGAGAATATATATATATATATATGTATATAAAGTAAAAAGAAAAAAATAATGGTGAATTAAGAAGTCTAAAACTATTTGATTCACAAAGATAATTTTTTTTTATTAATATCGTAATTGTAGCCCTAAATCTAATGAATTATTATAATATTTGACTCCATAAAGAAATGCGTTTAGTTTAGTTCATGTAAGGTAACTAATCAACTACATAAAAATGGTAACTAAATGATCTTGATGAAAATAAACAATATT
Organism: Fragaria iinumae; assembly: GCA_009720345.1. Lineage (NCBI taxonomy): Eukaryota > Viridiplantae > Streptophyta > Magnoliopsida > Rosales > Rosaceae > Fragaria > Fragaria iinumae. Next base: position 12,036,588 of record CM019117.1, on the reverse strand, counting down.
TGGTATAATTATTTGTTAATTTGGTGTGATTAGTTATCTTATTAATAAAACCAAGTGATCAAATAGATAGATGAACACGTTTTCAGTTTTTTTTTTTTAAATGCAAAGGGGAGAAGTATAAAAATGGCCTAAACTTGCAAAGTAGTTAATACATGAGACTTTAAAATGATGAAATTAATACAAGAGACATTTAATACGTATAAAGTGTTCTGTATCTTTTAGTGCGAATATGTCATTAGAGAAAGTCCCCGATGAACTTGTACTCAGCTCATTATTAACTACTTAATATATTTAATATTTAAACCCTAAACTCTAAACTCTTATCCCTAAACCCTAAACCCTAAACTCTTATCCCTAAACCCCCAAACTTATTTATTCCATTTTAGTGTGAATATGACATTAACGTCCTCGGTACGTGAATTTGCCGGTAGGACATAATTAGCTACTTAGTACTTATTTCTTTTATTGTAGTGTAAATATTTCACTAAAGAAATGTTTATAGTGAACTTTACTAGCTCACTGTCAGTTACTTAGTACTTATTTGTTTAGTGATCATTATGTACAAGCTCATCATTGGCTGCTTATACTTTAAATCTCAATGTGAATAATGACTTCTATTTGAATATTTGAATGTGAACTTCAATGTGTATAATGACTTCTATTTCAATGTGAATATGTCATTAGAGAAATGTTCCAAGTGAAAATTACTAGTTTATTATTTGACTTATAACTTATTTGTTACTATAAGACATGTTTAGGACTTTAAATTTCAATGTGAACGACGACTTCAAATTTTAATGTAAATAATGTCTTCTATTTCAATGTGAACATGCTATTTGGAAAAAGTTCCAAGTGAACATTACTAAGTTATTATCGGTACTTGTAATTTATTTGTTACTATGTAACATATTTATGACTTTGAATTTCAATGTGAATAATGAATAATTTTATTTCAATGTGAATATTCTATTAGGGAAAAGTTCTAAGGGAACATTATTAGTTTATTATTGACTACTTAGTACTTGTTTGTCTATAAGATATGTTCCTGACTTCAAATCGCTATATCAATGATGGCTAGCTTCTTTTTTCAATGTTATTGAAATCATCATTGGACACGTACCTAGTACGTATTTATTTGTGTAGAACAGTATGTTAGTTTATGTTAATGTGGATGATGACTTCTATTTTAGACATTCAATTCCTTAAATGAAGTACACTTCACACTTAACGTACATACATATTCAATCACTATATCTCATACTTATTCAATGAAGTTCATCTCTTAACCAAAAAAATCTCATGCTGAAGTCCATCACAATGTTTCGTGAGGTACCGGTATAAATGTGTATAATATATTTTCTTTCCATTTTGCAAATTTAATTTAAGGTTTGATTTTTTTGATTAATAAGGAGGATTTGTCTACAGATGGCAATACGTATACTAATATGGAATGTTTTCATATCCTCTTATAAATACAGACATACCTATATAGATACCATATACCAAATATAATTTATTAATAATGATCTAATTAATAATCACACCAAATTAACGAATAATTATACTAAATATTGTTTATTTTCATCAAGATCATTTAGTTACCATCTTTATGTAGTTGATTTAGTTACCTTACATGAACTAAAATAAATGCATTTCTTTATGGAGTCAAATATTATAATAATTCATTAGATTTAGGGCTACAATTACGATATTAATAAAAAAAAATTATCTTTGTGAATCAAATACTTTTAGACTTCTTAATTCACCATTATTTTTTCTTTTTACTTTATATATATATATATTTCACATTTTAAATTTAAGAACGAGAAATGAAAAAAATGGCTTCAAAAATATTTTTTCATAGAATAAAATAAAATAATCTAAAGTCATTAGATTTGAAATGATAAGATTGTATTTTTACTTAAAAATGACCTAACATAATTTTTTTTATTTGATGATGTGGATTGGTGATTTGTCATGCCACCTACGATTAAGGTCATAAATCCTAGGCCTTAATAAGGCCTAGAAACATTTTCCTCTCATAACTCTCAACATGTTTAATTGATTAAATTGAATGTATTGAGATATAAGAAGAAATTAACATATGTGAAAAATTATATGGTGTCACTGACTAGTCATTTTGATGAGTGGTTAAGGTTGCCATGTTGCCCTAGCTAGTTTATCCGGTCATACTTGAGTTACCACCCAACTAATGGTGTTTACTATCCCATGGGCGATTTTCATAGTGGACACCATCGTGTGATGTGCACCGGTTGTTTCGACTTTGCCGGAAAGGAAATTCAAGGTGTCATATATAGGATTTAAGCTAGATAAGGGCCTGACATCGAGTGCGTACTTTGTTGCCATAATTGATTCATAGTCTTAACATTGTTTAGGAGCCCTAGGGTGGCAAAGATGGTGATTTCGTGAACTGCAGATCATCCTACACATGCAGATGGGGAAAGTTTTATGGAGGACCTCGGAAGATATATAGGAAACCAGAGGTCATCGCGGCTTCTTCTACTATCATTTGTTTTTCTGTTGATGAATGTGAAAGGCTTATTGTGTGAAGAAGGATATTCAACGAGTCTGTCACACATGTTCTGAGTGTGTTCTTTCTTGGTTTACTTTTGCAAGACATCAAATGATCGATCGATCTAGGCAGGAAAAGATTTACTTCATTACATCATCTTTGTAGTGTTAGATTGTGAAGATTAGATCGATTGAAATAGTTACCGACCAAATACCATATGCAGTCATCTAGCTATCTTTGGAAGTTGGAACTTGCTGATCTCAGTAGGTAAACAGACCCCGTAACTCGCAACGCATATATTAATTGATCGACTACATATTTTTAGAATCCCGTGGTCATCCTATTTATATGAGGAATATATAAGGGTAAAAAGTATGACGGATAAAGTGTAGAGACAAAGAGATAGCAAGAGAATAATCATCTTATTAATTGATAGGAGCCCTTTATATAGGGAATTACACAATACCAATATGGTAAGGATAATGAATACATAGATCTAGTCAAACTACATATCCTAATGGCATAAAGCCAAGACACACATAAAGAATATCTAGAAAGATACAGAATATCCTAGAACACTCCCCCTTGTGCCGCGCGCTGATATGCCGATGGTGCTGACATGTTGCCTCGTCAAAAACCTCGTCAAGTCACAAAAACTATGTAGGAGAAAAACTGAACTTTGATCGTAGGAGAAAAAGAGTACAACGCACCATTCACATTTGATAGTGACATGTATGTATGTGCTAGACTCCCCCTGAAGTTCGCACCTCCCCTGATCTTTACATCAATCATAGGGCTCTTCCTGATTCTTTCTAATCACGAAAATTTCAATAACTTAGCATGTCAATACTCTTTAACATGTCTTCAAATGAGGCATTAGACAATGATTAACTATATCATGCCGTATTGTCCTCAAATATGATCATTTACACTTAGATCTGAGGAGAAGGCCGCTTGTGAACTCAAAACATAAGTTCGTGCAAGAAATCAGATTTCCGCGCAGCATGACCTTCGGGTACTAGAACAACCGTAACTTCCTCTAGAAAATACATATGAATGAATCGTAAACGGTTTTGGAAACTAGACTCATTTAGCTTTCCAAACGTATATTACAAACATTCTGGTTCGTCAGGAGCTATTCACAAAGTCCAGTCAAAGTTGAATGTTTTGCCAAAATCAAATTCTCGGACAGATTCGTCCTACGTTACGAAACAACCATAACTCACTCAATATGATAGCTATGATCAAATGGTTGATGTCTCTAGAAAGTAGACACATAGAAATTTCCAATGGTATAAATTTTACCATTTTCCAGTGAGTGAGATTTCCTGTAGGTCCCGTGGAAGTTGACCTACGAAACTTGGCAGATTTTGATTTCGTTATTGATGTGTCTTTCTTATGTAGGGATAGAATAAGCCTCAACCTTTCATACCATTAAGTATTGAAAAAGGAGTTACTGCTATTATATTGGCATTGCTTGAGCGCATAGCTACACTTAGCTTTACAACTTTTCATAGCGAATGAGAGGTCAAGTCTTTCTTATTGTGTTGAGTACATTGATGCGTTTTGTTGTACTTAGATGAGAACTCTATCTCTTAACACATATTTTTCATCTTGCTTTAGACAAAATAACGGATCTCTCTTTAGAAAAAAGACTTTGACTAATAATGGGAGTATATGTAGGCCTCACTAGTTATAGAGCACCTAAACTGATTGATGAAAAATCATCATCAATACAGTCATCGAGTGTCTTATCGAGACCGTGTCTTCCCAAGATCTTTTTCATTCTGACTTCGAATGTTTGATACATATTGGCATCTCTTGTTCAATCAAGAGTCCATGTAAATTCTAAATGAACACGTAAATGCATAATTCACTATATCCCTTCCAAATCAAGTAGAGTCCATATGCGTTTCAATATCTTTAGCAAACGCGTGCTCCTGTGGTCTGGAGCCACTTGATTCGGATGAATGAAATCTGTTTAAGACCTTCATGTATATCTCTGATCCCATAGAGATGTTATTATGACCACATTCATGGGCTGCATGTTCAGTTATTCGGAAACTACCAAACTGACAAAGTAGTAGAGTTCAATGACATCCATTACGAGAGCATATCTCATCGTAGTCGATCCCAGTGCGTGTTAGTGAGAGACCTTGCGCCATAAGGTGAGTCCAAGCTCTTATTCTCACTAGGCTATCTAACAAAGGCATAGTTGATAGGGTTTAGCTTGCGGTGTCGGCATCACCTACCCGAGGACCTATCTCTTTGTTAATGTTGGATCGCATCTTTCCATTAGGCCAATCAACTAAGTTGATATCCATCAACGAATGGTGGTTCGATAGCAGACTCATTATTCCACGTCCTCATGTACACTAGTGTAATACTTGTTGAGATCTCTATATGGATTGGATTTGACATTGAGGCATCCCCCCAACGATAATCACAATTTAGACTTCATAAGATAGATTTGAGTATCACTGATCAATAGATCAGGTTGTGCCAAGCTCGCTTTCTTTCTAGTGCGAGAAAATATCAAACCTAAAGGCCTCCCTCTCTTTTGGGAGCCACACGGCCTTGTGACACCAATTTTGCCACTATATGGCATCACCATTTCACCATCTATAGTGATGGCGCCAAGACCAACTACTTTTGGTCACACCATGTCCTCTTGATAGGACATCAATACTTGCAGACATATTTACAGCATGTGATCTCGTCACTTTAACACTTTAAGCAATCGGGATCAAGATGAGACTTAATGAGGACAAACCACGACAATTCACGTCGTTCCACTTTAACATTTGTGTTCTTATCTCCCCCTAACGGCGGGAAAATTGTCTCATCAAAGTGACAAACCGCAATTTAGCGGTGAATGAGATCGCCTCACAAAGTTTCTACATATGCGGACTATAGGTGGAGGTTTATATCCAACCTAAACTTATTTATCTCAAATGACCCATTATTGTGCACAGTGGCATTGCGATCTGACACCTAGAAATAACATTTAGCCGAGCTCAAAGATTGGAGATCTGTTTCAATCTTGATTGAGCTCAAGGATTGCAATTTCGTGTCAATCCTGGTACACAGTCACGAGTTGTAGTACAACAATATTCAATGATGGTGGGTCGGAGATGAATAGTAAAGCTGCATGCAAATATTGCATAGCCCCAAGACGCAATAGAAAGATTGGTGCATATCAATAATGTTCGAGCGACAAGTTAAAGTTCCTTGGTTGTAGCCTCGGTGAGACCGTATTTTGTGTGAACATGGGGTACAAGACACTTCAACTTATATCCCGATAAACTTCTTTAAAGAATGGGTAGTGAGCCCATCGAAGTATTAGCAGCATAAGCAGTAGATAATATTGTAACACGTGACCAGTGTGTTGACACTTCAACCAACACCATAAAACATAAAAAGGTGTCCGTAAGTTGGTTGTATCTATCTACATAGTTTGATGTAAGAATAGAATATTCACTTTTGTGTCATTTAGCGTAGGAGGGTCTCACTCCTAATTTAGCTAAAGAATAGGCTTTCAAAACGAGCAATGAGCATTGCAGAGGGCCAATGCGACATCGGGGAAGGCCGGTGCACCTCAATTGCTTGAGGAATTGACCAGACGGCCTCCGGAAAGTTGGAGCCGTGTTCGGGTGACGTCATTGTCCCCCGGGTGCCGCCATTTACAACTATGGCGTCACCATCATGCTTCATGATGAAGCTAGATCCCAAATGTCTTCGTTTTGAGCGGAAGAATGAATGTTCATGAGAATTTCTCAAAATATGGACAATTATATCTCTTCCAAGATGACCGATTTGGTCAAACTAAAGCCTATATGAGTCGGTGTCCTAAATATCATGTTTGGCGACAATATGTGATTCGATATTTGAATCGTAGTGACATACAATCCACTAGATTGACTCATAAACTTCTTTAAGATGCATTTCAGTCTGCATTTATAAGGTATACACAAAAGAATTCTTATTCATTTTCACAATGTGTTTTCAAATGAAAATTATTAGCATGAATGTCTTTGAACTTCAACATGGTTCGGCTGCCTCTCAATGCATAGAGGATATCTGTGACGTTGATCATGGTCATAAGACATCAAGATGCAAGCTAAACTGCATCCCTAAATGACCGGTATGATTCAATTATTGTAGTCACAGAAGATTTACAAGGCACAAAATCCAGAGATAGTTGCCGATTTCTTAGAATGTTGTGGATAATTCCACTATCTGCGAAGCACTCAATGTCTCTGTGAGACAGATCTACAAAATGGAGTAGATATGAGAGTAAAACTTGAACCATTTAGAAGGATTGAAAGAAGCTACAAGAAGCTACAATCCTGAGAGTGTATAAAAATTTCCGCGCAGAATGACATTTGCACACTAAAACAGCCATAACTTCTTCGTTAAAATAGATATGGACGAACCGCATAAAGTTCTGAAAACTAGACTTGTAGAGATTTCCAATGATATAAAGTTCACTGTCTGGTTCGTCCGGAGCTATTCACAAAGCTCAAACGAAGTTGACTGTCTAGAAGGGACAGATTGCTGTTTTTCACAGAATTGGCATGTGCGTAGTTATAAAGCTTGTAGGTGGCGTGTTGGCTTTTGCCTTAGCCAAAAGTGATATGTGTATGATCAAAACCAAGTCCTTTCGGTCGTTGTAAGGTCGTAAACTCCATGACTAGTTAGCAAAAGCTCCCTGACATGAACATAAACTATCTCAGAGGACTTAGAGGATTCGATCATGATGATAATTTTCCGGTGTTGATAAGCCTTCAACGTCTTTTGCAAGACTGCAATTGGTTTAATAACGTAGGGGGATCCAAAATCAAAAGCTTTCGGTAACTCCAAGTTAGTATGACCAGGCATGTCCGTGGAGGGTCGGTAGTGCGAGGCGCACTTGAAACCACTATCTCCTTAATTTCGGACAATTCTAAGACATCACACCGAGCTTAGTTGAGTCTAGTTGAACAATTGATGATGGAAAATCCGCTATAGGGTAGAAGACTTAACCGGAAACACGTTAGCGATCCTTCTTGAGTAATACAAGGACATCGATACGACGTCTTATTACATATAGCTTGGAAAGAAAATCAATGTCTAGCCAATGACATCAAAGTCATGGGTAGCTAGAGCAGGATCCAAATCTTTGAAATCCGCGATCATGAGGATGACGTTATGTCCTCATGTTGATTTTTCGTACCTTTTTGTATGCATTCACAATTTGAAGAAGTTTGACAATCTTGAACCAGTGATCCGAAGATCCACAACGGTTGCATTGTCATGAGCTGACGTGAGTAGTTTTGACAAATATAATTGGTGTCTACACCGAGAGTGTCGCCATTAGGGCCGGCAATACCTCACTCTCTTTTCTAGACATTGACACAGCGTTTTCTGCCGTTGCCGTGACCCATATTTTTGTCCCCACATTAGGGGACAATCCCAAATAAATTGATCTCATTAGCGTTTATGCAATTTTCGTTTGCATCATAATGATCAAAATCAAGTCTCGTTAGTAATTCCAAACCAACTTGGAAGACCTAGAGAACTTGATGATGATCGAATCCGTTAAAGATTATGAATCATGATGCCACAAAAGATCATTGACAATATGTAGTCTTTTGAAGTGGTAAGCAATCCACTTGACTAATAACTCAACAAATAGAGTTATATGAACGTTTTAAGAAATGCTCCATAAGTGCATTCCACAGTACTTTGTGGTAATTACTTTTTGCACATATTGCCGTTGAAGGCTGTTGTCGATGTGGCGCGTCAAAGACTTTGAGCGCATGAGATGTGAAATCTCGGCATCTAGCTTGTTAGCCTGTGGGTCAAAACATGTGGTTTAATCCTTTCTAATGAAAGGTTCCACAGATACCAAACGAAGATTCGCTTTAGGCATCGAATACGTCAAAACTCAAATGTTATATTGCTCTTGCATACAAAACTAAGTTGTTATGAGACTCGATAGAGATCACAAACAATGCTTTTAATGGTTTGTCCTACGAATTGATCACACACAATCCGAAAAATCCATGAATTGATCAAACACAATTCGGAAAAATGCCTCTAATTGATCAAACACAATCCGGAGAAAGGTCGGGGTTGATCATACACAACCCTAACAAAGAAATAAGAGTGATCAAACACAGTCTTGACCCGCGAATAAAATTCCGGAATTTTTGGTACCTGCACGCACAAAATCCCAAGCATAGAATGGAGATAGAGAAGGGGAGAAATCACTTTATCTCCCCCGAGTTTATTGAACTTTGAAGAGTTTAGGGTTTAAAACATACCGTAAAATTTCTTCGAAAAACTCGGATTTCTTGATCTAAAGGTCGATCGGCGAAACGAGAAAAGAAGGCGGAGCTGACGGCCGGGAAGCGGTGGTCGGGAGCAACGACAGCGTCGAGGCCAAGGCAGGGCCGAGAACTTTTGGTTTGAGAAAGAATTGTTTTTTTCAGGGTTTGAAAAACAAATGGTAGGCTATTGGCTTTAGGGTTAGAACAAAGTGCATGATAACGTGATGAATGATAAAGTGTAGAGACAAAGAGATAGCAAGAGAATTATCATCTTATTCATTGATAGGAGCCCTTTATATAGAGAATTATACAATACCAATATGGTAAGAACAATGAATACATAAATCTAGTCAAACTACATATCCTAATGACGTATGGCTAAGACACACATAAAGAATATCTAAAAATATACAAAATATCCTAGAACATGACGTTCATTAACACAAATATGGGATGAAAGTAAGAATAAAGTATCTCAATGTACAAACTTTAAAACCTTAGCAACTGAGACTTTCCTTGCTAACTAATATACTTTTAAGATATTAGAAGAAACTAAATTCAAACGGTATCATTTGGTATAACTATAACTTCAAGCGTGATAGATTTGTCGTTGGCTTGTTCAAATGTAGGATAATCCAATTGATATTTCTGATTATTAGTTTCTAAAAAATGCGAGTTAGCATGCTCATGCATAATAGTAAGTTTAGCTTTATGTCCAGTTTTAACTCATATTGCCAGGAACGGAGTCAGAACTGTAAGTCTAGGGGAACCGAGATATAAAATATAATATATATATATATATATATATATATATATAATTTTAAATTATCTGTCAAAATTATGTGTTAATTAAAATGATTAACACATTTATGTATAGTTTCATTTATGTACATGTAAATGATTATATATTGAAAGTTTACATGCATGTAAAATGATTAGTTTTTTTTTTTTTTTTTTTTTTAATTTTTATTAATACTTCACACACCCTACATATGTTGTGAGGTTTGAACCTATGACCTCAAAGTTGTCAGTTAAACACCTTAACCAACCAAGTCACAGCTCACAGACGAGGAAGGAGGCTACATATGTAAAATGATTAGTTAATAACTAATCGATTATGGTGATAAATATAGCAAGATGCAACGAGGAAGGAGGTTATATAGTCCAAAATATTAAATTAGTCATTATTAGGTGACATATTATTACATAAAAAGAGGGCTAGATCATTACATTTATATATTATTGTAACCATTTAGTCCTACAACAGTGGTGTAACTGACTATCTTCAAAAGGTTTGGGGGGTGCCATATATGACATCCCTTGGTCTTAGTGTGGCTTCCTCAGTGCATATTGCAATTAAATGATAATCTATATATACACTGATAAGTTGCAATACACTAGCTAGTAGCTATCTTCCGTTATGTTAATTTTGTTACGGCTAGCTAGGGTAACGCGAGTATGAAGTCATGAAGGTGCGTTGGATTGTGTTTATTCTTTTAAGCGTAACATGATTAAGATAAGTATTTCAGAGCTTTTAATCTAGTGAACTGCTAGCTCATAAAACTGAGTAAATAGAAATTATAAATAATAATAGAGGAGAAACAGGTATACAATAACTCACAATACGTATGAGAGAGTGACCGAATAATATAACATAATGCATTCAGCTGGATACATGAAAATAATTAAATTACATACGACAAAGTAAGGTACATGCATAAAATTAAAAATACAAACCACAGTAGTATAGAACTGCTGCAGGTTCCATGAATTCAAAGAAGTCCATTACAATCTATGAACATTCATGCAGAACCATTAATTGTAAGGATGAAAAAATAGTATTCAGGGACGACCGATGTCCAACACTTGCGCAAAGGCGCGCTATCTATTTAATTTGAAGGAGGAGAAGGAATAGTTGGAATTGTGGTTGGAATGTTGGGGATCTTCGTCGGGATGGTGGGAAAAGGAGTAGCTGGAAGTGGAGGAAGAGTCACCTTAGGAACCGTGCTTGGAAATGTTGGCAAGGTAGGTTTTGGCAGAGATGGGATTTGGGTGCTTGGCAATGGTGGCAATGTGGTTTTTGGCAGAGGTGGGATGGGGTTGCTGGTTGGGAAGGTTGGCAATGTTGGTTTGGGCAGTCCTGTTGGCAAGGTAGGCAGTGGAGGCAACGTAACCTTGGGAAGAGACGGAATTGTAGGCTGTGGTAACGCTGGAGCAGCCTGCAGAAGGTGTCGAGCCGCGAAGCTCGTATTGATGCTAGACAAGCACAATGCCGCTACCATCATGGAAACCAGGAAGCAATGCTGGAAACCTGCCATGTTGGTTCAAAACAAGAGCAGAAAAATCTAGCGAGCTAGGGTTGTTCTTCAATTCAAGTATAGGAGGAAGTTATGTATCAGATGAAGGAATGAAGAGTATACCAGATGTAATAGGTATTTATAGGGAATGGAAGTCGAAAGGTCCTTGATGGTTGATGAAATCTAGTTGGGGTTGTGTACAGAAGTACCTGGTTTAGTTCACCTTCTCAACAAGAATATTCGAAGCCTTTGTATATACAGTATATTCAAAACTACCCTAGCCTGCCACCTATCCTTCTAGCTAGGACATTACTTAACGTAGTTCATCCATATTGAGAAAATACGTTGGCACGTAGGTGTCCATTGATCGATTGCTGCATATATGGCAATATAGTAAAGTTTATTCATCAAACGACGTATCGAAAGAGGAAAACTTTGGACCGAAAACTTTCTAAATTACCATCAAATGTATATATGATTAAGAAATTAACTTTCTTTTCTTGTTCGAATTCGAATATTGAAGAAGTACTGGTTGATTTGATTAGTAGCTCTCCTTCTCATCACAAGATCCATAGCCTACTTAATATTAAAGCTCTCTTGTATGGGCACCATGGTTGAGCTCTCGGTGGAGGATGCAGCCATCTAGCAGGCTGTTTAGGTCTTGAAGTCCTGAATGCCCTGGATTTAGAGGGTAGCTTGCCCTATTCCTTGCATAGTACACCGTTGGGTCTTAGGTGATGACAAAAGATTTAGGGTAGTCCTCTGATCTTGGGTTTTATGTATAAGAGTCCAGTTTAATACCTTCGTTTTTATTTTTCGAAATTTAAATCTTTTGCATTTTGGTTTTTTTTGTTGTTGACTAGTTTTTAGTTTGGGCTTGAATAAGTGAGCATGATAATTGTATTTTTTTTTTTGGCAAAACAAATCGTAGGATTGTCTCCTTGACCGAACCAAGCTGTAACACAAAAAATATCTTATAGCTTATACTTGAATAACACAACAAAACTAGATATGTATACGCCTAAGCATGTTAAAACCATTTCTATGAAACTATTAAAGTTCACAATTCATAATGTATCACAATAAATCATACACCTCAGACCAATTAAGACAATTCAAACCATGAATTCTCTTCACACGACATAGAATTTAGCATTGATCATCAGAGATATATGTATATTGAAACACATCTTTATATCTACTCCAAAAAAACCAACTACGTACATGTATGTATGTACCTGTGCAAATGAAGCCCCTGCAAAGCCTGTAGATTTACCCTGCCAAAATATAAGCAAGATATCAAGGTATGATAGAAACCATGTAAGAAAAATAAACCTGAACTAAATGAAGGGGGGAGGGGGGCGGGGGGGAAGAAAAAAAAAACCTGCTCTACACTAACTATGTAGGCGTCCTTAGAAACCACCTCAATTTTTTTTTGCTTCTGCAGGAACTAGAGATGCTCATCCACCCTATTCTATTCAATGAACAATGTGTAGCAAGCCAAGGAAATTGGTGAATAGTTAAACAAATTTCTCTTTATATAAGTACGAGAACTGTTAAACAGGAAAACATTGTTGAAAAGGTAAGATACATCCTTAATTTGAGTTGTCGACATACACAACACAATATGCTTGTCCATTGGGAGGCAAATGATAAATCCTATATCTAAGTTAAGGAACTCTCTTAAGAATGTAAGATAAACATACTTTTGCTTGTCCTCTGGGTTAGCAGCGAGTGTTGCAAGGCTCCTGTATACTAAATATCCTTAGATCATAGTCACTTAGGGAGATGTAGCTTCTGAATAATGCTTGGCCTGTCAACAATCACTTTATTTAAGGCCTTCTTAAGTGACACTATCCCTTCACTTCCAGCACCCAACCCTAATTTCACCCACAGCACAATCTTAGTCCTCCCACCTACTGTCACCATCTCCGCCATCACCACCTTCCCTTTCCCGGACCTCAATTCCCTAGTCATGTCCGATATCAGCCCTGGCCTATCTTCACAGCTAAATGTTGCCTTCACAAGCCCTTCTTGCTTGCCTTCACACTTCTCTAAACTCAACTTGTTAACCCCGCTGGGAATAACACACTCACTGCCACTGCCACGACATGCTGCGTCAATGTCTGTTACCACCTTCTTTAGCTCCCTTACTTGTCGGACGGTCTCAGCGAGCACAGAAGCCTTGTCCATCTGTATGTAACATATGGTAAATATAAACTATACATCACACTCTATATCGTAAACTATTGCTAGTAAGAGAAAGCATCCCTTGCTATGTAGCATTGTAGCATGTTGTAAGTACATTTTGATATATGATTCTGCCTCATCAAATACATGTCAAGGGTAAAAAATAATTACTTTGATTAAGTTTGGAAGGATTTTACGAAGAGCTGCATATTGACTATTGATCCGCATCCTTCGTCTTCTCTCTGACTCGCTGTGTTTCTTGGCCGAAAATACTTTGGCTTCTGCTGTTGATAATGATTTAATGAAATTTTTGCTGTAGATGCTATTCACTTGACCTATACCATAGCGTTGAGGGAAGCCAATTTGCTTGGAAAAATAGCTTGGGGCGGAACCCATCGGCATATCTTACTTTTGCTAGCTTTTACCTGTGTAAACATGGTTTCAAACAAGAATCAGAACAATATTAACAGATCAAACAAAAGTGCAAATAGAACAAAACAAATTGGAAAAGAAAGGGAAACGACCAATATCAGCAAAGAGAGGAATGCTACCTCTTGCAGAAAAACAACTGAAGGAATTACAATAAAACAATGGAGGGAAAGACAAATTTCTCTGTTATATAGGAAATGTTCTGCAACGAGGGCTTTCAAGAATAACTGAATTAAACTGTATGATATTTCTCCATTAAAGCCACTATGCCAAGGTAGAAAATATCTTCATTTTAATCAAGACAATCATGACAAATTAATCAGACCTAGTAAATATCATTTATCACCCAGGTTATTACTTATAGGATCCTGTCATCTAAATGCTAGATATGGTGCGTGACATGATCTATTAGTTTTTCATGTGAAGATTCTTATTTATCATTGTTCAGTTTTCCTGGAAAATTTTTGTTATCAGCTGGTTAACAAAGAAGATCGTAATCATTTTAGGCCTCAATATGAAAGCGTGCTATAGGTAGATTATAGCTGATTTTCGCTCCCGCGTGTTGTCTGTAATTCTGTATTAATTGCGCTTTAACTCAAATTTAACTACAATGGTCGACACTAACTAATCTCTCTGTAATGTTAGATGAGACCTCAAATTCGTATCCCTCTTCCTTTAACACTGTAACACTGGTTCATTCACTTGCTAGACTACACAGGCACTTTTTCTAGACTACACAGGCATTGAGTTGGGATGTTATTGAAGAATGGATGAAGGGGGCTCCCCAAGCTGCCTCCATAAAGATATAGATGCCTATGGATATTCAAAAAATAAAAGAAGAACAATGGAAACGCCGAGATTGAACAAAATTGTTACAAGATTTTTTTATAGACCATCCATAGCAACTTTTATAGGTGAAACAAAAGAATTCAAAAATACTAAACACTTGCTTATTTTGTATCAAGCTTCTGCTTGAGACCTGAGAGTGCTTAAAGCATGTTTAGTAATGGTTGACAACAACGAACATAAGTGTATATGACTTCAGAACAATAACCAATATTGCTAAGCTGAAGAACACATCACAGTAGCCATAATTGGCAGTTGACCTGACATGTGTTAACTCTAATGCTCAACTTTCCATTCTAAAACACCGTATCATACTCATAATTGATTTGTATACAGTCTAAGCCCACAAACATGAATCTAGCAATGACATTGTCAAAACTCCAAATAAGATTTCGAAAACAAGATAAATGACCAACCGTCACTGAAAGGCACATTGAGGTAGGGTTAACTACCTTGTTACTGCTTGATAGTTAACCCACATTAACAGTAGAAGAGAATAGCTGAACAAGACACTCAGAAACAAATGAAAACACCAAGCTAGTAAGGCAATTACTCCTAAGGAGAGCAGGATGTAAAAAAGAAATTCACATCAAGCATTATTCAATCAAGAGGACTGAGCATAATATAAAGCAACACATGATTTTCAAAAGCACAATTCATTTACTTCCAGGTCAATCTGAGCATGAAAACCCCAGTCAGGGACAACAAAAGCAAACCAGAGCATATACAGATACACTCAATGGTCAATCACTACTTCACGAGTAAAAGTTGGTCAGCTATTACCTTGATCACAGAACTACTTATCTCTAATTTCTACCATGAGATTAAAACACCCTTGTTTGATGAGTGATGACTAGTCTAGTAGTCACCACAAAACACCTGAGGTTTTCTTTCAACTCAAAACCCCTGCACATTTCCAAACCCTCTCCTATCATGGACCATCCCCAATTCCACCAAAGACATCATGTTTACCTTCATAAAACTCCAAACCATCCATCTCACCATCCCCATCTCCACACTCACCACCCAACTCAACCTCCTTCCCCATCCCAACACTCCCACTCACCACATTCCCCATTCTCTTCTTGGTGCTCCTCACCACTGTTTTCGTCTTCAATCCCTTCATCCGCCTCGCCGGCGCCTTCAGTCTCTTCCCCGGAGCCTTCCCTTCACCCGAAACCCCCCCTCCTCCACCCACATTCTTCACCGCCACCTCCTCCTCCTCATCATCAGAAATCTCCACAACACAAACACCCTCCACCTCACTCTTCTTTTTCTTTAAATCCTCATCACTCTTCTCACTGTACTCCATAGGAAAATACCCATAAGTGAAATAGTACTGCTCCTTCCCCTCTACCAAAATCTCCGGCGCCGGCGGCCTGATCGCCGCGCCGTGAAACGCCTTCCGGCAAATCTGACACCTCAGGCAACACTCCTCGAACACCTTCTTGTACATGAACATCCCATAGCAGTAAGGACACACCGTCCAGAACGTCTCTCCGGCGAGACCCTCTTCGCAATTCGGGCTCTCCGGCCGGGTCTCTTCCCCCGGGTCTGACACAGCGGCCCAGGCCCGGATAACCAGCTGGAGCGCCTCGTCGGAAAAAGGGAAGGAGTTGTTTTCCGGGTTCAGGAGCGCCGTAAGCTTCTCGAACTGGGTCCGAACGAGTCGCCTGTTTCCAGAGTCGGGTCGGGTCAGCTGCAAAATGGGGTACCAGTCATTCGGGTCGCGGCGTTTCTCGGCGAGCAAGACGTCGGCGACGGCGAGGATGCGGTCGGGGATGGGGTTTTCCGGGTCGTAGCGTCGGGCAAAGAGAGCGAATTTGCGGCAGGAAGCGAAGTCGCCGTCGCAGAGGAGATTGGCGGCGATTCCGAGAAGCTTTTCGGATTCGGGTACCGGATTATCCATTTGTTTTCGCTCAAAGGTTTTCCTTTTTGGGGTTTAAGAAATGGAAGAGAGAGGGAAGCCAAATAGCCAATCGGGTTTTTGAAGGAAAGAGAAAAGGGTAGTCGAGGTTTGGGGTTATTACGGGGAGAGTAGTTGGTGGGGGTGGGAAGTGGGGTGGGTATTTTGGGGATTTAGGAAGGAGGAGAGTATCCACTATCCAGGAAGATGCGAAGAGGACACGTGACGGTTTCTTGGGGAGCAATCATCTCTTGAATGCTGGACAGTGGAGCAGTGGAACGGCGAGAGTACTACAGACTTACAGAGGAGTTCACCAATGGGGAGAAGGTGTTTCTTGGACCATTAAATTTGTTCACCGTGTTATATTCAAGAGGTTGCGGAGGATATTGGGGCTGAGGTGCGGCAAATTGTTGATGAGAGCATTCAAATGTAAGGTTGAATGTTTTGCAGGAGGGCCTTGCGCGAACATTCAAATGTAAGCTTCTGCTTGAGACTCGAGAGTGCTTTTAACAAAGCATGTTTAGTAACGGTTGACAACAATGAACATAAGTGTAGATGACTTCCGAACAATAACCAATATTGCTAAGCTGAAGAACACATCACAGTAGCCATAATTGGCAGTTGACATGCTTTGATCGGAATCTTTTCAGAAACATACAATGAGAATTAGTTAAAGGGGTGATGACACATACACATCATAACCAAAGAAAGACATATACATCATATATAGCGAGCTTGATACATGTACATACACATCATAACCAAAATAACCCAATTAAGCGCTTAAACACTGGACCCTCTATATATGTCCTCATCAACATTTATGCACTGAGAGTTCTGATCTTTCATAGGACCAAATAGTTGTGCCCTGAATACACAGGTGATCGAGCTAAGTTTTCCCATGCATCAACTTCAAAATTTACATCAGGTCCCTTCCCACTTTCCAATAGTCGCCCAAAATGTTGACCCATGTTAGATCGTGGTACTGCTATAGGGTATGTTTTTGGCCCTTTAGAGTGTGATTTTACATTACCAAATAAGATGGAATTTCAGTAATTAGGTATGATTTATGAAAATTAAAAACTTTAGAGGGTAAATTTTTAAAATTAAGAGAACGTAGACTGAAAGAAGTTAACCCCCAAACCTCATGGGGGTAAAATAAAATTTTACCTTGCGTTGTGTGAGGGAGAGAAAAAAAAAAAAGGAAAAGAAAAGAAAAAAAATGAAGTTTATGCTGCCGCATTGGATGTGTCTACAATTGAGTCACCTCTCTATAAGTAACAGCTATGATTACCCTAAACCAAAACAAAAACGCTATGAGTTCTATCATGGACCTCAATGCGTTCACGAACCCGGAGATGGCTTCTAGGCTAGGGTTAGGGTTAGGGTTCTGAAAAACAGCCAAATTTGGCGCTTCTTCTTCAACCCTAATATTACGCCTCCAAAATCCCAAAGTCGACCCTTAATAGCCCTCTTGCAAAGGCCGAGGGTAGTTAAGGCTACCACCAAAGATGCTACTGGTGAAACAAAACTTTCAGATTTGAGGGCTCTTCTGACGCCGCAGTCCCCTTGTTACACTGACTATGGCTTAATCTACTACACCGTTCTAGTTGCGGTATGAAGCTCCGTCCGGTTCCAATTTAATCACAGATTAGTACATACTTTTAATTTTAAATATATATATATATATATATATATATATATATATATATATATATGTTTGAGTTTGAATTAGTCTCGGTTAAGTAGTTCAATTGTTGTTAATAATCCCTAGTTTGTAGGGTATTGGATAGACTTTGAATCATTCCTGTAACCAAGTACCACGCACTAGAATAGTGCATTGCGTGGGCTGTTTTTCGGCTTTCTGTTACTTTTTGCAAGGCTATATATATGCCTGCTCTGTTAATAATGAATACAGTAAGGTATTCTCCCAATTTGCCTTGAGTTGTTCTGATTCTGTACCTAACAATATATATATATATATATATATATATATATACTTCGATCTCGATCGCACATACTTAGATTATAGATATCATTTGCTCTGATTTTGTTTAATTCAACTAATATGCTATTATTTGTCCTGGATGTCAGTGTTGTGAGATCAGTTGGATATTGAAAAACTTGCCGGAAATCCCAGGGGAGTCAAAGAAAGAAGCTCGCTCTTTCTTGCGAGGAATTGTTGACGAGTTTAGCATCGGTGATGCAGTAGAAGTAAAGAGGAGGGAGGAATGGATAGGGATTATTAGTCGTGTTAACGCAGTCGAATACTTCTTGAGGCGGAGGTGCAAAGCAGATCCACACGTTGCTTTGGTACGTCTGATAACATGTTCTTAGACTTTTTATTTACTTAATTGGTATCTACACTTCACATAAATATTCTTACGCCATAGGTTGATTAATTGATAATTCGTTTTTGGTGAGCTTTTCTTGTTTTTTCTTGTCAGTGAATTTTGTTATCAGAGAATAATTTCATTATAAGAAAGGTCACAATCAACTTCAGAGCTAAGTGTGGCCATGCTAAAATTGAGATCATTTTTTTTCTTCTTCATAACATTTTGAAAATAGAGAATATGGGAAAAATAGTTGTTCACCCTAACCCAAATGTAATTGTCTACCTTCTAACTGATCACTTTCTTGGGGAAAATTGTTTTAGTTCCGATTACTTATATCTCCTTCTCAATATCCACAAATTGTCTGGAAACTTTGCTCGTTGAATTCGAATTAGCTGCCTTTCAAGATCTCTTGCTCAACTTTCCATTTTTCAAATGTGATAATATTTCCGGTAAAAACATTATATCATTGAAAGCCTCTGCAATTGCACTTTGTATTAATAGAATTTCAATGAAACTAGAACTCTCCATAGTCCAAATTCATGGCATCGTGCATCTAAACAAGATTGAACCATCACCCTTTTACTAGTTTCTGCTGGGTTATTAACTTATTATTTATTAAAATGAAAAGGCAAAAAAAAAAAAAAAAAAAAAAGAAGAGGTTTTTATGGGTTTGGTTTGCTCACTTTGCTGGTGTGAGTAGAAAAAGGAGGGAACTCTTTCATCATTATTTATTTATATATTTTACAAATAATTTCTTGTTAACAACACTTGCTCATGTCATGTTTTTTTTATCTTTTGATAAAATGTTATATTTTTTTTTTATAGGTGTTGAATAAGTTTCCAATTTCTCTTCTCCCGTGTGAGGTCATAAACCATCTCGCCCAGGCACTGATGTTCGTAGAAGTTATCAAGAGTGTTGAATTTCATGTTCTGGACGATTTGATTGAGGCGATATGCGACCTCATGGAAAAGCTTAACAATTCGCCCTACAGTGATAAATACAGCAAATTTTTGGAGGGAATTCCCAGGCCTCTTCCGAATTCTAGAGCGGAGTTCAAGTTGGAACTTGACAGAATTTTTCAAGTTGAGAGAAAGTTGCTGTTGACGCTTAAATTTGCTGATGTGGTGACAAATTACATGAAGCAGGACAACGACGACATTTATCTTGCGTCTAATGACTGGCCAAGAGATTTCTTGTATCTCTTGGAATGAGTACTGCTCATGCTCCTGATCAGTTTGAGATTCATGACCACATGTTGATACTTTCTGAGGCTTTTACTGGATTCAGCAACGTATTGCTGGGAGTCACGAGAGAGTTCACAATAGCGCCTCTTGTTTTTATTGAAGCTCATGATTGTGGTTATATAGGTGAACATCTCATGTATGCTGATAACAGTTTCCGCTGCCTGATGGACAAGCTGCCTAACACAAGTATTGATTCTAGTGTTTTGAGACACATGAATATTGGACTAGAGCATTCTCTTATTGCCTTCAAAATCACATTACAGGGAATAGCAAAGCTTTGTCGGAAGATCGATGAAGACTTGGTTTCTGAATCAGAGACAGTATCTCCTCGGCGTAAATATGGTGAAGGGTTGAGAGACAAAACATAGGGGAAAATGCCTGACAAGAAGATGAACAACGCTCCCTCCAAAGAATGAAGAACTTTGCCCTTACTGTGTTTTCTGAATAATGAATGACCGTTTACGAGGACACGCCGATGGATTTTAAGTTTTATTGAAGTATAGTAGTTTCTTCTCACAATTTATTCTCATGTAATCTATTTGTTCTTGAATATTTGATTGAATCCTATTTTCTTAAATGGCAAATGTTTATGATTCTTAGGATGAATGTACCTAAGGTGAGTAACCACTTTGAGCAGGAGAGTGGTAAACTACATATAGAGACAAGTATGAACACATGTTTTCTCAATTGCAGTTGCAGAAGAGTTGACCTTATTAAGATCATTGCATATAATTGCTGTCTGCAATTCTTAGATAGAACATTTCTGAACATACTTTGGTAATTTGTGCGCAGGACCCTTATCGATTTCTGTGCTCGAGTTCACTACCCATTGAGCAACAAAAGGCATCCAATTCTCCTTCAGGAACCAGATTCATTTTATTTATTTTTTCTGATAGGATACCGGTTTCATTCAATATCATTAGCTTTCCATACATGTAATAGAACAAACTAAAGAATCCCATTTAGAGTCGAAAGAGGGGGAAATGCCAAGTTGCCTCAGACCAAAATATTTGATGAATTACCAACTTTCTTCTGAAAAAAAAAAATACCACCAACTTGTAATCGTTTCAAATGACAATTTTACAATGTAAAATGAATTAACTACATTTGATACTCTAGTTAATAATTCTAAAAAAAAAAAAAAAACAAATAAACAGTGGTGTCATGCAGACCTCCAGAGGCAGAGAGTTGAGCCTTTTTGGTTTGCCAACATCAAGGTATGGCATCCAGAGTGAGTGAGTGAGTTCACTGCGACAGTGTTTGGTGAAATACTCAAACACAGTGATGTCTGCAGTCTCCCCTTCACTTGCACCATATCCATCAGAAGTTTTTAACTTCATAGGAAAGCTAGATGAAAGTGAGAATACATTAGAAACTTTTGAGGTGGTAAAACAAGGAAATCAATCAGGAGGCAAACTATTTTTAGGAAACTAGGACTTTCTATTGCAGATTGCAGGGCTTCTTACTGATGCCAATTATTTTGAAAATTATATTACGGTGTCCTATATTAATCATCATGTTTTTCAACATTCTCTTGGCCTGTATGTTATGAGGAAAGTGCTTTTTCAGAGACTAAAGTTTGCTGAAATCTGAACCTCAAGGAAAAGACTAAGCATTTTTTGTTTTACCTTTACCCAGTCATTGTTGCAGGGTTCTCTGTCGGCAATCAGAAATTCTATCACTGGTCCAGGAGTCATGATCATTCTTGAAGATACATCTACACAAGAAAGGGAAACATAACTATTAACACAAAAGTGACAGAAGTAGTAGAGGAGTTTTGAATATTGCAAGTACAACAAACTCTTGTACCCATATTCAAGGACAAATCACCCTGAGTTGGACGAAAACTGGAATGAAATCCCCAAACATCAATCACACCTTCGCCAACATGAGTAAACTTCCTGGAGTCATCATGAAAGAATGACTGTCGAACCAGAAAGCATCCCCTGCGCATGATTTTGGTCACAGTTAAAGAAAGTAAGAGCTCACAATAGCATGAGTACAACAGCTGAAAATCATAATGCTGTCAATACATATGTGAGAGAGAAGAGAGGTATACATGTTAGCTGCTTACTATAATATCAAGCACTCTCAATGCATCCTGAGTATTGTCGACATCAGCTCCTCCTTTGAGGGCAACAGCAATTGACTTCAGAGGTATTTTGGCAGCATAACTTAACTCTACTGTCAAAGTTTTTGACTGAAGAGATCATCTTGACCGTTTTTCAGTACCTTCTGGGACTCCTCTTTCCACTAACACACAAGAAGAGAACAATCTTATTTGAGAATATATATATATATATAATTTTATATACAGATTCTTGAGTAAGAGACTATATAGAAGTAATTAAGCCTTCAATGTATAAGAATATATACAGATTCTTGATTTTTATTCTAATTTGATCCTACATATGAAACTCTTGGAAACAGGTTTCTCGTGTATTTTCATAATAAACCTTCAATGTCCATGAACTCGTGATATTAACTTATTTCCGGAACTATAGTTTCAGTAAACCTTTAACGGTCATGAACTCTGTGTTGCAGTATATACCAAATTGACAATGCTTAGAGAACACAGTGGTTTAATTTTTGCAAGTTTTTATGTACATTTTGTCCACCAAAGGGGGGTGTATTCAATGTATTGCAGTTTATTTGGTAAGAAGATGCTGTCAAATTTGTTTGCTTGTTGGCTACGTTACTTCCTATACTGGCTGGGTAACAAAAGCCCCATTGTTTGTCTTTGTTTTTGGGGGCTAGTGTCGTCTAACTGTTTTCACTTCTATTAGAGGTGTTGTAGAAACGAAGGATAAGAGTATCAGAACTTCAATTTATAGTAATATATTTGCAGCATAAACAAAGTCTATAGGAGGATTTAGTTGGACCAGGTCTACACTCTACAGACTACTGTAGTGGTTAAAGATCTTTGGGTGTTGATAGAAGTCCTTGTATGTTTCCTTTTCCAATTTTGAACAGGGCATGTTTCCTTTTTCTTGTTGGACGAGGTTTTTTGTTCCATAAGAACACAATAACAGAAACCAAAACTTCAGTAGCAGGTTTGAGTTGAACAGACGTATCTGATTAATCGGAACACGGTGATACAATAGTTCCGAAAATAACAAATGTCTTCACTTGCAGCTGCTAGGGCTGACAACTTTTATTATCCCCCAGAATGGAGCCGGAATCAGGGTTCTTTGAACAAGTTCCATGGCCTACATGCTTTGAGAGAGCACGAAAATTGGACCAAGGTATTCTGATTATAAGGTTTGAGATGCCATATAACATATTACATATGGTGCAGTGGGTGCGATTCAGTGATCGATCGTATGGTTTGCTTGAACCATTAATGAAAAAGAAAATCAGAATTGAAGATACCTTTGCAAGAAAATATAACTGAGATACCAAATCATGAAGTCAAATAACAATGGTGAGCACTTATTTGGTTTTTAGTATGAAAATCGTACCACAATCCAAAGAAATAACCAGAAGCAACAACACAGAAATGAAAGCAAACTCCTAATTCGATTTTGTGACAGTCATGATTCAAACTGGAGGAAAGAACAAGCACAGCACAGTAATGGCACCTTGATTTCCACAGAGAATAGCACAAATCACACACACACACACTGGCACACACACTAGCACAAATCACACACACAATGGCACTTAATTGCACAACTTCACTTATATGGCACAACTTTTCACTAGCAGATTAGCACCTATTTTGAATAGCACAACACTTTCTGAGCACCAGAAATCACATAAACTTGAAGTGAAAAACAAGTTTTACTGCACCACAATATACTTAGATACGCAATAGATCTGAAGAAACACACAAGCTACTATGGATCTGAAGGAATGATGAGCAAATTCAGATCAAGAAAATTGATTCAAGCGCAAGAAAATACAAAGATAGAAGCAGTATTCATAGTTAGGAACAACCTAACAATTAGTACAAAAGAAAATGAGGGAAAATCCACCTCAACAACGCCATTACATGGAAACCAGCAGTCAAGCACAACACTGATCAATAAGATTCAACTGTTACCAAAAGTCCAAAACACATTGTTCCTAGCTCTTAACCCATGATTTGACGATAATAGGTGCGAAGAAACCTCCGGAAAGCGTTAGGCTCAAGCCATTCAATAAAGTGGGTTGTGAAACTGATGGAGAGATTGCATCCTCTACCTACTGGATACATAGAGTTGTAGAGCTTGAGAATCTTATAGATTCTTGCAAGCCTAGCAGCCAGTAAATTGTTATAGAAATAAAATGGAAGGGATACCTCAATTGCTGCAATGGTGTTACCGGTCTCACCCATCCACAGCTGAAACATTTTATCAAATTTATTTTCCTCCCAGTAATTATTGAGTGAACGACATATTGTGATGCCGTGACGATTGAAAATGGCCATCGCTTGGGGATAAAAATTGCTCAGCAACTCATAATCACTAGCTACCTTGGTGGAGATGGGGAGATTGGGCAAAGACAGACGAGCAATGCTTAGGATGTCGAAGAAGTCTAGAGGAGTACCATTCCAGGAAAAATGCACATTCTTCCGACATCGAAGCAGACGCTTTACATATCTCCTCGTCACTATCTTCCGCAAACCGGCGAAACTCAGACAGCATGTACTGCAAATTCGGATAACATAGCCAATTTTCAGATTCAAACAATAGAGTGCAAGTTGAGATTTAAACCAAAAAAAAAAAACAGAGACGTAATACCTTATCGTGGCACTTGAACTGGGGGGGGGGGGGGGGGGGGCAGAGAACCGGTGTGGGACTTGCCGGAGGGATATTTGAGCTCACCCTCTTTTTTTTGTTTTTTGGATATGTGCTAGTGGCTCTCACAAGGGTATGCACATCATTCTATCAAACATTCCCGCATTTTGGTCATTTTCAGCGTGATTGTGTCAGTGGCGCTAAACGATGGCGTTTTGCCGTATCCGACTCACTCGCTCTTCGTCTAGCTAGCTCACTCCCTCGTTGCTTCTCCGAAACCCTAGCCGGAGCCACGTGCAACAGTTGACGGAGGCCTTTGAACATCCGTTACATGCCCCGACCCGGAGCTAACTAGGGCTTTTCAGTCTGCATTATTTACTGCTTCTTCTGCATTAACCACTGCATGCACCAAGCCACGAAGCGACCCTTGAAGATGGAAAATACTTTACCTTATATTTGTTTTCCTTCTGCACATGCATTACTCTAGGGTCTGAAGTCTGATTACAAATGGGTGGAAGCAGCAGGAACCCATCCCCTTCTGCATCGATCTTTGCTTGTGATTTGAAATCTCTCAGCAGAGCAGCGGACAAGCATATCATGATTGTGATTTTCTTTTGTGATTTCCTGTGCTCCTTGTGTGTGCTAAAATCGAAATAGTTTGAAGTTTATTTTGGAATTTGTATGCCTTTTCAATGTAATAACTTAACCATTGGTGATGTGGAATTGAGTAAAAATATCTCCTCTGAGCTACTTGATTTCTTGAAAGAGGACGAGGAAGTGTTTCACATTAATAGAGACTAAAACTAGAAGAAAATGAAATGAACTAAATTATACTGAATTCCATTCATAACTCTGGAAGACAGCAAACATGGGGAATTTTCATTACACCCAATTTTGAACAGTAGTTTTAAATAAAACTCACATAATATTCTTATCTAATAGACATCTAAAATGTATCAATTATGATAAATATTATGTCCTATTTTTTCTAAATTTTATACAATTGCCATCATTCAACTATAACATATAAATATAATAAATAAGTTTAATTGATGTTGTCTTAAATATCTTGATTATGAGTTTTTCTTCTAACACTAACATTTTTCAATCAATTTGCAAAAATCATGCAGTTTTTTTTTATTTTTATGAAAAAATCTAGATTAAAGGAATTCATTCTCTAATCTATACATAAGATAAAATATAATATAAATGAGATATCTGATCTAAACCCTAAACCCTATACCCTAACTCTATATCCTAAACCATATACCTTAACCCTATACCCTAAACCCAATTTTGGGTTTCTTCTTTTTAGGTTTTTAGGGCCTAAACCCTAAACCCTAACTCTATACCCTAAACCCTATACCTTAACTCTATACCCTAAACCCAATTTTGAGTTTCTTATTTTTAGGTATATAATCATATCATGCCCTACTTAATAGGTACATTAGAAATGTAAGTAGTAGAGAGTAAAATGTTCTCTCGATTAGGATGAGAAATGATATAATAATATACCTAAAAAGAAGAAAATTAATCAAAGAATAAGAACGTGTACCTTACAATTAGACATTTTTGGACTATGTATAGAGACACCAAATGTGAGTTTAGAAATGAAAAGTATCATCCTATTACAAATGACATACTTCTGTATATAGCGCATATATATATACATTCAAGTTAGTAATAACAAGGTAAGAAATTAAAGAATGTAATTGATTATGACAAAGTTAAATCCAACTAAATTTTAGCTAGTATTTGAGTTTCAAATTGATGCTAAAATTGATAAAGATACCAAATTTACCTTTCTACGATCTAAAGGGCAAATTAGAGAAATCGAAAAATGAAGAAAACTATTAATTATAGACATTTGCTCTATATGGTATGTTTGCTTATGTGGAGTGGGTGTAAAATAAAAGAAAAATATGTATGAGTTTATCTTAAAAGATGTCTAATATTTTTGGTTTTTATCTAATTTTCTCAACAAACATATAGGAGTTTGGTTCAATTCAAAATAGACCGTTGTGATCAGGACCACCACAACTGAATACAAACAAGATTGGAGCTTGCCTAAAGAGACAAGATTGCTGCTGAATTGTAAGAACTGATCTGGGAAGCTGCAGAGGCCGGCGTGAAGCTGCAATGTACTAGCTGCACAGAGGCTGTCTACTAGGCTAAGATGTTGGGCTTGCGAGAGAATGAGCTGCATAACCACTAGGGTGTGGACTGATCCTAACACACATCGATCTAACTGATCAATATATGGATATACACAAGTCTGAAAACTAAGCTTTTAGAGATGGTTGAGATGAAGTTGGAGAGGTAGTTGCCAGTCGCTGTTCTCTTTAATAGCTAGAATAGAAGTTTGTAATTTCTTGGCTTACGTACTCTGTTTATCGAAATATATTTGCATGAAAAGAGAATCTGGTTGAAAAACAGAGGGTGATTTGGCTTGTCAGAAATGAAATCTTTGTTCTGTATTCTACTTGTTGTTCAGTTGTTGTATATACTCAACTCAAACATACCATAATGACTGGAATATATAACTCAACTCAAGCATGCTATACCCAGATAATCGTAAATCTACTCAACTATCACTGACATAGGCAATTTGAAGTTAGATACTTCGACGATATTATTTGCTTTTAAAGGAGGCCTAGCTAGGGTGAGTGATATGCAAAGGTCTGAAGTCGATTCAAGGTGAATATGTACTGTTGAGTTCATGACAATATATGGATCATCCACCCTACCCTAGATAGTTGATTAATTTCCCATATCCAATTTGATAAATAGAAGTAACTAAACTTTAAACTTGCACCCAAAAGAAAAACCACTTGACACAAACTTGCATGATTTTGACAGTGGCCTTAAGGCATCTCCAACAATACTTGTTATACCCATACATATACTCAAAACCCATAAAAATTCATCTCCAACAATCAAAACTCATACCCAATTATGGGTTCCTACTAAACCCACGACCCAAAATGGGTCGAGCTGCAGGGAGGAAACCCATTTGCCACTTGCGTGGGACCTAGACTGCAGCAGCTGCATGTGAAGGGCCGGCAGACGCAGGAGCAACGCGCGCTAGCCGACAAAAAAACGGTCCGAAGTTGACGACACGTGATGCACGCGTTGGGTGGAAGTTGGACTGGTGTGGGTCGTCCCACGTGAGCTCGGCTGTGGTCCTCTAACGGTCAAAAAATGCGCGGCCCAGATTTGATTCCATTCAAAATTAAAGGTCCAGATAAAATCAATTGGAAAAATAAAAAATGAGGCCGAAAATTTGTTTTCAAATGAACAAAAAACTTGAAAAATAAGAAAAAAATTTTAGGAAAATATAAAAAATTGTTTTGCCTGTTGGAACAGTAATTTGCACCAATGTCTATAAATACCATCCACCTTCTTCATAATTTTCACTCCAAAACTTCTCTCCTCCTTCTACATTCTTTAATTTTCATAATTGTTCTTCATCTACCTAGTTTTCAATTTTTTTTTTTCAAAGATGACCAACCCCAAACCTAGAGGAGAAGCTTGGAAAAATCTTGAAGATGTGTCGTTGTGCATGGCGGTGGTTGCGGTTGGTGAAGACAGTGACAAAGCTACCGGTCAAGAGAAGAAAAAATTATGGGATCGTATATGGGAAGTGTATGAAGCTTGCAAGCCACCCAGTTCCGTTATTAGATCGGGAGGAGGGTGTGAAGCTCGTTGGAGAAAGATTAGACCGGGTTGCACAAGGTGGCGTGAAGCTCTTACCAAAGCGGAGGCCGCTTACGCAAGTGGTGAAAATGCCACCGACTTGGTAATCATTTATTTGTTTATAACCGGTAGTATTTATTTGTTTATAACCCAATATAAGTAATTTGTTAATTAATATTAGTTTATGTTTATGACAATTAATATCTACTTGTTTATAATCACTAAAACATGTTTATATATATATATATATATATATATATATATATATATATATGACCACTCATATATTATTTCTTGTATGAATATATAGGAAGTGCAAGCTAGGTCGGTATATCGTACATTGTCTTTGGGGGAGGAGTTTAAATTTGCGTATTGTTGGCCAATATTAAAAGATACAGAAAAGTTTAGTAAACCTCCGTCTTTGGATGAGGAAATCTCTAGTGATCCATCACCTATTGACTTGTCCGGAGAAGATACACCAATTGAGGGAACCTCAAGCCTTTCAAATGTGCATGCACGCCCTCCAGGTCAAAAAGCTTAAAGGGCTGCTAAGAAAAGATGTAAACAAGATGACAAATCTCAACTCTTAGCTCAAATGAAAAGAATTGCGGACAAAGGAGATCGTGATCTTGAACACAGACTACAACTTAAGGAGGAGACTAGACTTGCACAAGAACGTGCGGATGATGCAGCCACAATGGCAGTAGATCCATCAAAATTTCCCACCCCAATTAGGGCTTATTGGGAAAGGAAGCAAGCTGTGGTTATTGAGAGGGAGGAACAAGCTTACAATGTCGGGTTACACCAACCACTTGCTTCATCTGAAGGTGAAGATGACCGAATGTATTAATTGTACTTTGTTGCCTCTATTTTAATTTTATTTTGGTATTTTAATTTATGGAATGAATGTACTAAAACTTTCAATTATAATTAATGAGTAATTTATTGCTTTTGTTAATCTCAATTTTATTTATCAAATTGCAAACATTACAATAATACTAAACACACAAACAAGAAATAAATAAAAGAATCAAACATACAAACATAACACACTATGGCACAACGCCAATTATTGAAAGCATAAGCATACAAACACTTCACATGCGGTTCTGCTCTGCCTGCTGCTTCACATTCCATAGGTGGTTAACCAAATCCTCCTGGAGGCTTCTATGCACAATTGGACATCTAACATGCTGGTATCGGCGCATGAATTCCCCAAGTGCAGGAGGATCACGCTCAACCAAATGATCTACTTCGTAATGGTCATATATTTCTGCTCTCCTTGGTCTTGTTGGGACCTCATCAGGATCAACTTCATGATTATCTTCAGTTTCATCGCGTTCATCTTCAACAATCATATTATGCAAAATAATGCAAGTCATCATGATGTACTGGATATCTTCCTTGTCCCATCCACGAGCTGGTCCTCTCACAATTGCAAAACGAGCTTGGAGTATTCCAAATGCTCTCTCCACATCTTTTCGGAATGACTCCTGCATCTTTGTAAAATGAGCTTGTTGTGGCGTGATCGGGTTTCTAATTGCTTTCACAAAAGTCCCCCATTTCGGGTAGATCCCATCAACTAGGTAGTAGCATTGACCATATTGGCGATCTCCAACATGGTATTTGACTTGAGGCGACTCACCTCTACAAACTTCGTCGAACAGCGGAGACTGTCCAAGGACATTGATATCATTGAGGAAGCCTGGAAGTCCAAAATAGGCGTGCCATATCCAAGTATCGTATGATGCAACCGCCTCCAGGATGATTGTCGGCTTTCCTTTGTAACCGGTGAAATGCCCTTGTCATGAGGTAGGGCAGTTTTTCCACTGCCAGTGCATACAATCGAGACTTCCAACCATTCCAGGGAACCCTCTTTTGTCAGCAACATTGAGCAACCACCGCAAATCTACCTTTGATGGTCGACGGAGGTAATGTTTGTGGTATACTTTCCAGATTGCTCTAGTAAAGTGACTTAGAATTTCCAAAGCTGTAGATTCTGCTATGTCGAGGAACTCATCACACAGGTCGGCGGGAAGCCCATAAGCAAGCATCCTCATGGCACAAGTCAACTTTTGTTCAGTTGACAAGCTAAGCCGACCGGAGGCGTCAGGCTTTTGGAAGAAATAAGAGTCATGGTTAGCGACATCGCGCATCATCTGGTCAAACACATGAGGCCGCATTCGATACCTTCTACGAAACACATCGCCTTCGAACCGACATGGCGAAGTGAAGTAAAGAGCTTTCAGTCGTTGATCCATAGTTTCACGCTCTCTAGGGGTGTATCGCCGGCCTTCTTGGGAACCACCCCATTCAGATTCTTCCTCTTGGATCATCTGAATGTGTGAGGAAGCTGCCTGCATCACCAGGGCTCTTTGACGATTCTTTGTGATGGAATCTTCCTCCTCCTTCATTAGTAGTTTCCTCAACCTATTCATTGCAGCAATCAACAAAAATTATGTGACGAAAATGAAACTCAGTTATTGAATTCTGATATGAGAGAGAAGTGTTTGTGAATTAGTGAGGTATGATGGAGTGAAGAGCCTTGTATTTATGGACGGACCAAAAATGATTGATCAAGATAAGATATGCCACGTGGCAGATAAAAATCTAAAACGTAATCTCACTAGTCTCTCACGCAACGACACGAAGAGCTAAAGTTTGCCCAAAATTCGAGATTTGAAATCTTATCAGATATGTAATTATTGAGAAGATAGATTGTCCTCACGTGACAGATAAAAATCTAACTCGCAATCTCACCATCATATCAACATTTAACACGTGCAATATCACGTCATATTTGTCTTTCAATATAAAAATAACAAGTAATTAATTTTTAAAAATAAAAAAAATTATTTAATTTTAACTAGGACAACATATTATATTAAATTATTATGTATGATTTATATAATTTATTTGTTGTTATATAAATCATTTAACCCTAAACATTATATATGAAATTTATTTATTTGTTGATGATCAAAACTCATACTCATACCCATACTCATACCCAAATTATATAAAATGATTAAAATTTGGGTATGAGTATGAGTTTTGATATAATGGTTGGAGATAGAATATGAATTTGAATAGTAATGGGTTTAGGTGACTCAAGATATAAGTATGAGTATGGGTATATAAATGATTGTTGGAGATGCCCTTACTATACCAAATGCGCAATGCCATTTATCACTTTATCAGGCTCCTCATAGCCATTAATAGCACTCTTCCAGAGCCAAATGAGGATTCAAAATCCACTGAAATTCCATATTGATAATGAAAATGACTAGGGATTGAAACAATGAAAACAAAGCTTATCCTAGCCTTTTCACTACTTGACTCTTGACTCTTTTGCTTTGAGCTCTTATAAGTAATACTAGTACATGAGTCCACCACAGTGATGTGATATATGACTGGCCGGGGTGAAGTGAATTAACATGAAGCCATGAAGGTTTAGAGTTCCAGTGGCCTTGGACCCCATGAAGCATGATAAGCTTATTTGGTCTTCATCGAAATCTGGTGTGTAATTATAGCAACTACGTACAGACTCTTACATTTGGGAATCTCGACAAATATCATGAATCAAAAAACAGAACACATTACATATGTACTCTCAAATCACATGTTAACTCAGCCATGCTAACCATAGTTGTTGTTTCAAATCTTATTCTCAATTTTAGAACATTCTCGCACATATCACTCAGATGCGTTACATCAAACACATACTGATATCTAATGTTTCCGGAAAATGAAAACCTCGAAGACCAAAATCGAATCGAATCAAACCAACTGGAAAAAAGAACATAAGGCAAAAAGGAAACAAAGGGCTTACGCCATATTGGGGAGCAATAGAGGTTGATAGAAGCCATTGACGAAGCTGTGTTCTTTCTTTCCAGCTGTTTCTGGGTTTTAAACAAAGAAAGAAGAAGACGAGTTGGGTTGAGAGTCTAGGTCTCTAGGAGCCGCCAAAGGTAAAGGGTTGGGTTTTTGCCCTAAACCGCCGCGCGAGAATCCTAACATATTAATTAGGGTTTTGATCCGAATATGAGCACCTATTTAACCACACTAAATAACAAGGACAAAACACTTTTCTTAAACCCAAATCCCACACTATTCAAATCCCATTCATACACACAATCAAGAGTAAAATCACAAAATAGACAGAAAAATGGGTTCTGTCAGGTCTAAAAATGAGAACGTACAGCTAGAATAAATTAAACCCAGGTCAGTACATACATGGAATTAAAATTTAGCCTTGAAAATGTTGAAGATCGAGGGATCAAGTGATACCTGACACTTTCCGGTGGGGTCAAAGGTGGTCGAAACCCCTCACCGATCAAAGCTCGGAAGGACTGAGCAAGGAAGAGAGGGCGGGTTAGGGTTTTGGGAGATGACGCTGTCTATTTTTGGTGTCGCTCTCTAAATTAAGCCACTGTACGTAGTTTGAGAGTTCAAGTCAGTAATTATAATAACTAGATAGAATGAAGAACCATGGTTAAGGTTTATTACGAGTATATGCTTGAGTCTAATTGAGTCTTACACAGAGGCATAGAGCCTTTTATAAATGTTTAGGAAATGTATTGGTATTGGAATTAGCAAAATTAAGTCTTGTTGAAACCCTGGTGTCTCTTCTCTTACTTGTTCTCTCTCTCTCTTCTCCTAACTTCATTCCCAATTTCCTACTAAAGCAGCTATATATATAAACCTTCCCTCAGTTTCTATCTTTCTGATCCTATCGTAACCGTACATCACAGTAATAAGTCAATTCATTTTCAACACGTGAAATTTCATTTTTTATACGATTAGAATACCAACCATGGAATATACCAAAATAATGAAGAACATATACAACAGAAATTAGGAACGCATATTCACAACCAAGGCAAAATATGTTATAGAACTCTCAAATCTCTTAAGTAGTGCATTGTAACAAGCAAGACAAACATATCACGTAGAATTCCAAGTAATTAATTAGTGTTTAGATAATGATTTGAAATTCCCCAGTAAAAGGGCATGAGCAATGCGATTATAACAAAACCATAGCCTCTTTCTCTTTTTCTGACTCCCTCACTCAGCATGAATCTCAAACACCAAATATGGTACATCCAAGTTCACACAACTCATATTGCAACACTACAACAATCTTGACAGATATTCAATCAAACAGAAAGCATATTAGAGGAATGCAAATCAAATCCAATCGACTCACATTGCCATCATATATATATCCAAAATATTCAATACATAGAAAGAATGTTACCTCTTACTAGCAACAACCAAAACCGGCAACACCTCAACTTTCCTCCGAGCTCGAAAAATCTATCAAACCAACTCTCTCATTCTCCGGCAAGACAGACCAATTCGGTGAGTGAACAGCCCTCAGCCACAGGAAGTCATCCACATTACCCCAATTCTCCGTCTCTTCATCAAGACTAGTCCTCCTCAATCCCCGAATCTGATGTACGTGAAGCCGTAACAAAAAACACTCCTCAACTCCCTCAGTATAAACCCTACAATTCCTCAATCTATGAACAAACAGAGCTCTCACAGATCCCATCAGCCTCACCTCGCATGAATCCAGGTCCGAAATCGTAAACTCTCCGATTTCAGATCAAATATTCACAATTATAGTAGGTGTCCATTTCTTTTAAATTGGCTTTTTAGTAAACAAGAGGTTCATCTACTTCATACAATGGCGCGCAAGCAATATAGCTAACATCCATGTAGTTGAATACTCTCTAAAAGCATCCTCTTTCTCGCACTTAATATTCCTTGCTAGCTACGCACAATTGGATTCAAAGGTAAATGCATGTTTGTACCGAATCTTATAACAAGATGTTGGTACGACTCATTAATTCCGAGTAGTAAGTTCCGTCATATCATAGCGCCGATAAGTGCTTCTTTGGGTTTCCGACGTGGTGGGTTTAGATGATCTTGTACAAAACATTATTTCCAATTTGACTTGTGTTTGGTGATGAACACATTCATATTATATCTATGTACATCACTGCAATGAATGGCAAATTATTTGACTGCATGCGATCTCGATCTGGTAAGACGTACATATATGATGATATACAGGAGTAAAGAAATACTGACCAGATCGATATATGCAAGTAGATCTGAATCGTATGAAAGTTCAAGTATTTCATTCCATCAATGTTAGGAGGGTAAATTATGTGTGACGTCATTTATCATAAGCTCGAGTTCATGACTCCATAAATATATGAAGAACTTATTCCCCTCCTTATATGCAGATATGCATTGGCATATCGATTAGAGTGAACGCATTCGATCTCATGGGAAAGGGTCTTGCCACATTCAGTTTTGCTTGATCAGGAGGGAGTTTCAATCTAGGCCAGGGTTGGATGACAAGTACACTACAGCTGTGCTCTAGCCAAGAACACCGGTGATTTCCAATTCAACAGTGAAAACTGAAAACGCAGGTGTCAGGTGTGAAGGTTTTGAAAAGGAATTTCCAACGGAATTGCTAGCGTAGACTACTCTCCTTGACACCTGTAGACATATAAAATTTAACGATAATAATAGTCGTTGGATAATCCAAGTAAATATGTGGCATGTGAGTCAACAACATTGGAAAGCCGCCAGAAATAACATGTGGCAACGTGGAAATGATCGGCCTACAACAAAACCTTAAACCCCCAATTGAAATCAATTATCAAGTGTGGATTGACGATGTGACTTCGCCAGGCGAACAAGACTTCGCCATGCAAAATAGACTTTGCCAGACGAACAAGACTTCGCCAGGCAAAATAGACTCCGCAAGGCGAGCTAGGCATGGCAAGATGAAATTGACTCCGCGAGGTAACTTTGACTTCGCGAGGCGAGCTAGGCTTGGCGAGGCGAACTCGACTTCACTTCGCGTAGACATAAACAGTGGCGAGGTAAAATGACTTCGTGTAGAGATAAATGAAGGCGAGGCGAACTCGACTTCACTTCGCGTAGACCTAAACAGTGGTGAGGCAGAATGACTCCGCGTAGAGATAAATGATGGCGAGGCGAACTCGACTTCACTTCGCGTAGACTTAAACAGTAGTGAGGCGGAATGACTCCGCTCGAATGAAGGTGAGGTGGATTGACTCTGCGCGCGCAGTTTCACTCGAAGGCGAGGCGAGTTGGCTCCGCGTTGGGAAATTCGTGAAGTAGCTAGACGACAGAGTTCGCATGCCTGCAGGGATTGGAAATTACGGTTCGCTTGGAGATCAAGCCTCCTCGCAGGAATACTTTCCATATTCGCGAGATAGCTCGCCCTTTACTAAAGATCTCGCCCAAAACAGGACATTCAATCCAAAGTGATCGGGGCATATCTAAATCTCAAGATTTGATTGATTTGATTATGTTAAAATCGACAAGTAGATCAATCAGTCAAGATTCATTGATTCGATTAAAGAAATATTATTGATTCAGAATCTTGATTACTTGCCTTAAGTGGAGGCATGTTAACACTATAAATACCCCCTCTCATACCAAGAGGAGGGGGAGCAAAAAAACCAAGAAGAGCATAGAGGAGAAGCAGCGAACTAGAGAGAGAGAAATCCTTCCGCGAGCTCAGAAGTCTCCCCTAAACCCTTGAAGAACTATCAAGCTCCTTAAACAGCCAGTTCTTCACTAAACCCTTGAAGAACTATCAAGCTCCTTAAACAGTCAGTTCTTCACTAAACCCTTGAAGAACTATCAAGCTCCTTAAACAGCCAGTTCTTCACTAAACCCTTGAAGAACCATCAAGCTGCCAAATAGCCGGTTCTTCATCAACCTCAAATCTAGAAGTTGTCAAATCCCGAAGAGTCATCAAGCTGCCAAATAGCCGACATCTTCACCAAATCCAAATCTCAAATACCCGTTACGTGATCAACCCGCGTAACCCTCAAGAACAAGTGTTTGTCACCCTTGAGTTAAACCTAAATTCGGAGATAGAATCAGAGGAGTTCACAAAGATTGTAACCTGCATTCGCATTTGATTAAATTAAATTATTGTTTGTACACGTGTTGTTCTGTTATTTGTTGCAGATATTTTCGTGTTTACAACACCTACTCAAAATGAGAAACTTGAAACCGAAAGCATTGTTCTGTAGTTTTACTGTGTTCTTATGCAAGCTTGTATGTTGGAAGATATTGAAATCAGATGGCACATTCAGTTGTATCTTATATGAATATCCGTGCCATAGAGGCAGCTTTAGAACAGAGAAATCTTTATGTTTAGCTGGAAAATGAAGAGTTTAGCATCATGTACAGTTCAAGTAAAAGCCGCTCGGCACTATGGGAATCCGTTCACTGCTAGCCTGCTACCAATAGCATCTTCAAAAGTTGTAAGTTGAAGTCTAATATTAGACATTACCATTGTTTGACAATATGATAATCTGTAATTACACAGATTATATTTCTCTCCCCTGTTCATTTCTCTAAAGTGTCAAGTGTTAGGTCTCAACAAGGATTCAGTGCTTCGAGAA
This sequence comes from Fragaria iinumae, assembly GCA_009720345.1. Taxonomy (NCBI): domain Eukaryota; kingdom Viridiplantae; phylum Streptophyta; class Magnoliopsida; order Rosales; family Rosaceae; genus Fragaria; species Fragaria iinumae. The sequence goes on along the minus strand of CM019117.1, from coordinate 11,999,607 downwards.
ATAAAAGAAACGGAAAGAGAGCAAGTTTTGAGCCTACTGGTGTAGACATAAGTTACAAAAACGAAAACCATTGTTCCAGTAGTAAAACTGTGCAGAAAGCAACACTTCTTTTTTGTTTTTTTTGTTACAAACGAAGCCAAAACGGCTTAGACGAAAAGGAAAAACAAACTAGATACTAAAGCAAGCACCAGTTCTTCTGGCTCTGGTAACGGCAGAAAGATCATCCACGAAGCTCTGAGCAGCATGCGCAGGAGGACAGTTGAAGATAACTAAACCCAACTCATGTGTGATGCTGCATTTAGCGAGGCAATCAGCAGTCATATTGCACTCTCTGAAAACATGGGATAACCTTGAGACATTCATCTTGTTCATCAAGGCACTGCAGCCATGAAGAAGGGACCCCAAAGGATGAAGATCAAGGTGGGAATTATACATAAGTTGAACCAGAACAGCAGAGTCTGATTCAAGAAAGCAACACTTCATGCTTTCTGCTCTTCTATTTTCATTAATAAAGAAAACTACAAGATATTCTATGTAAGAAAAATGGCCTGTGTACATTGGTTTACAAAAAAGAAAGTGGCAGACTGGCAGTGTTTGGCAGCTGAGCTCTATCTTATATTATTGCTGATGGCTAAGCTTAAATTGCTTCTTTATCCTCAACCCCAGCACCGAATATGCATATGTCACAGTAGCAGCTACAACAGAGACCCCAATGTCTACACATACGGTGGTAGTACAAACATAAATGTACCTGCAGAAAAAATGTATACAATAAATTCCAGCCTGAGTAAAGTAAATAGCAGCAGTGGACTGCCTGTAGCTATATCAAGTACATCAATTATCTTGTTCTGGATTCATTGGTGTTTCATAATTGTAGAATACTGATTAGTTAATTTGTATGGAGCTTAGTCAGTTACCCCTCTCTTCTTTAACCTCTTTGACTCTTTTTGTACTCCATATATTTTCAATATATTACCCATTTCTATGTAAATCTGTAACAGAAAACCTTGTTCAACATGCATTAGTATCATAAAAGTTTTGTACTGCATCTTTCAATTAATGATTGTAGCTTTATTTATCTATAATACTTTATTCAAAAAGCAAATATATAAAAAATAAAATAACTAATCACTTCTCTTTGAAAAGCACAAAAGAAGAAAGCAAGGAACATCGCCTACTATAAGACTGAAGCAGAGAGGACTTACTTTGGAGAAAAGACGCTCCAAATGAAAAGATGGTTCCTCATAACCAACAATACGATGGTGTACACTGTCAATAAAATGGAGTTCAAGCCCAGTGGAACTAGACAAGGAAAGCCAATAATCATTTTGAGTAGTTGTCTTGAATCTGCATCAGACGGAGATACGAAATAGCTTGTATCCTTCAAAGAGATATACATCACCATGCTAAGAATAAATAGCATTGGGGAAGCATAGGTGATAATGAACATTAAAATTCCAGAAAGTACTGTTGAGTGACTTGAGATGCCCTAGCAACAAGAACAATGTTTGAATGTCAATTTTCAAATCTCAAATGCAGAGCAATGTGTACCCAATATAGTTCTTTTTAATATGCACCATGCAAGGGGTAAAGAGACATACAATAAAAGCTCCGGCAACATCGATAGTAGCTAGAGAATTGCTGTTTCCTAAAGCATAATGGCCTGCCATTCCCAAAAAGTAAAATGCAGAAACCTAAATGAACAAAGCACAAGTACGAGTAGAATATATATTAGGATTGGGACTAAACAAAACAAGGTAGAGGTTGATTGCTAGAATGTTATGTTGACAAACTGGGAAGAATTCAATCCCCAGTACACATTAAAATATCCGTCAACAAAACCTACCGGGCTGTGGCAAGAGACCATCTTCGGAAAAAAATAATAATAATAATTCAATGCAGCACACCCCGCACACATATTTAAAAATGATACTACATGGTACAATTCAAGATCTAGACTGAATATCATCTAATATGATGACACAAGGTCAGAGTAGAAGAATTTCACCATCAACCACTTGCTTGTCAACATTATGAGGACAACTATGCTACACATTTCTTAACTATTTAATGGTTATTTGAAACTGCTTATTTCACAGAGTAAGAACTGCGTGGCATAATAGCCTTTATTTTTTTTTTTTCTTTTTGGCAATGCATAATGGCCTTTTATTGACATACCAGTCACTACCAAAACCCAGCACCAATATTAACTTGACTTCAATACACTCAACTTTGAAATCAGTATATCCTCAAGACAAGATGATATTGAAACTGACCTCAACCCACTGCTTGTGGTGTCGCCCATTATACGAAAAATACATCATGCTGGCCAAAGTTTGCACAAGTAGCAGGAGTATAGGCATTGAGTTAACTGTCTGTTGGAGCAAAAGCTGCAGAAGACACCAGCAGGATATGTATGCCCAGCCAATTACATATAAACATTCTCTCAACTGCACCAGCAGTGACTTATTCTGGACTTCACCGGGAGCAGTTGTCAACACATACACATCATGACTCGAGTAGGTCTCAGATATTGTAATTGGTACAAGCCATGGCAAGGCAATAACTGTCCCACTTGTGGAAACACCCAGGACTGCATAAATCATTTGTACCAATGCAGTAGAACTGTGACTGGATGCCCCAAACATGCCATCCTGATGTTTGAGGATATGTTGCAAAACCAACAACCCAGACATAAGAAAGCTAAATCCAATGACCAGAACTATATTTTTGTTTGATCCATATAAAAAGAGAGCGTAGAAGCTTAAGGCAATCACTAGAAGGCATGTGACTAGCTGAACTGATTTTACATTATTGTTCCCAGCTTGCTCAAGCCACTTGGATATGTCAGGAAGATTGATCCAATTCACGCCGCCTTGGTGCCAACCTCTCAATATCCTCCCAGAAATGAGAAGCACAAAGACGGAACTCATTTGAAGACCACTTCTCTTGTTTTGTCCCTTGGAATAACTATGTACACTACTTTGCATTGCTTTACGCAAACATATCAACTGCAATGTGGAAGCCATAAAATGCCAAATATACTGCTCTTCCTCTACCAAAGAACTTGATGTCATACATACAATGAGAATCATTATAACACCCAATACAAAAGTCTCTTCTAGACACCAGGTCTGCATGATGCTCTTCAAGTCAAAAAGGCATTGCATCTCTCTAGTGTGGGCTTCTTTGTAGATGTGAAACAGAAGGCTTAACAGTATCAGACAAGATAGGAGCATTGCCGCTATGCCAAAAGTAAGCAGGCTTACAGGTTTCTAGAAAATAAAAAGATTTGTCAGAATTAAAAAAAAAAAAAAAAAGTAATGTTAAAGAAACCAATTTATAGTTAAAAAAATGAAAATTCCTCCATGAGAAACCAGTACCACCTATGTTCGTCTTTAGAAGGGAGAAAAGAATATACATACATCAGTTGCTCTGCGTGATAGCCACTCACTTGCAGTTCTCAGAAACTCATAGTATGCTGCAATACTGCTGGTGTAGTCTTTCCTACTATTATACCTATTTACATAATTATAAAGTAAGACTGGCATTAAAGTGGATCCTTATGGAATCTTGTAACATGATATAAGTGTAAGATAGTGTCATGTATCCACCTGGAGACTTCCTTAGACATCCATGACTTTTTGAGAAGAGCGGCATTTGTATATAAGCAGCAGCATATCCTTTCAATACTCCCATAACACTTGGTTATTCTGGACTCTTGATCACCACCTGAGCCATCACATGGATGATTTCGACATGATAAACCAGGTACTTGTGCTTGCAATAATCTAAGTAATTGCCAGGAATTCAGCTCCAGTGCCTTCAGCTGTTGGTCTTCTTTACTCACAAAGACAAGAAAGAATCATTAGATTTTACACGAAGTCACAAACTCAGTAGTACATGGGAATTGAGGCAGACAATTTTGTAGAAATTTCAGGCTATAAAATATATACTACATTGTAACATTTAATTTTAACAAGCTCTACTGTATAAACTGAAAATATACATCACTGTAAGTGTTGTGACTTAACTTTTCAATGTTAATTCAGTCTAAAAATATATATATTTTAAAACCATGTGCTGTTGGGATATTTTGTTTAGGGTTTACACGAGAGTGATGAGACCCTTTTTAAGAAGAAAAATCGGTGAATGCATATCTCAAGCGAAAATGGTATGGTGTGTCTGTTACAGCATTATTGTTTATTGATGCTCAATTTGTAATTAAATATATAAAGTTTCTCAATCTATGCACAGTGTCTAGGAGACAAATATAAGTACACATCATTCTTTCAGTGTCTTACACAACCAACCAGGTACACCCACACTATTCTATAATGCATAGTATACATAATACACACAGACATTCATATATATCTCCTATTTTTAACACTTTAAAATACCGAACCCAGGTATCATAGACGCATATATGAACATTACAATGCATATATATATATATATATATATACAGGCCGGATGTGGAGCGGACGTCCGCACTGTCCTTAAAGTGCGGACGTCCCTCCGTTCGCCACCGTACGGTGCCGGCGAGGGCGCGCCTCCCACCCCAGCGGACTCCAGCAGCGTCCCCGACCTCTTTCCATCCCCGGCGAATTCCAGTTTTCCGGCGAGATCACCCAAAACTTTAAACAAGATCGATCTGGCCGGAAAACTGGAATTCGCCGGGGATGGAAAGAGGTCGGGGATGCTGCTGGAGTCCACTGGGGTGGAGGCGCGCCCTCGCCGGCGCCGTATGGTGGCGAACGGAGGGACGTCCGCACTTTAAGGACCGTGCGGACGTCCGCTCCACATCCTTTTTGTATATATATATATATATATATATATACGGAAAGGATATGGAGCGCACGTGCGCACGGACTCCGTTCGCCACCGTCCGGCGCCAACGACGGCGTGCCTCCACCCCAGCGGACTCCAGCAGCGTCCCCGATCACTTTCCCTCCCCGGCGAGGCCGCCGAATTCCAGTTTCCGGCGAGATCGACTTTATTTGAAGTTTTGGGTGATCTCGCCGGAAAACTGGAATTCGGCGGACTCGCCGGGGAGGGAAAGTGATCGGGGACGCTGCTGGAGTCCGCTGGGGTGGAGGCACGCCGTCGTCAGCGCCGGACGGTGGCGAACAGAGCTCCGTGCGCACTTACGCACTTGCGCTTCATATCCGGCCTCTATATATATATATATATATATATATGTAGAGAGAGAGAGAGGGAGAGAGAGAGTACCACTCAAAGACCCAAAGAGTTCTGGAATCAGGACACCAACATTGTTCTTTGGAATTGGCACGCCTAATAGTAGAGCTAAAGTTGGTGCCATGTCAACCTGGACAACCACAAACGCAATGCAGGTGAGAGAGGAAGAAGACGGCATAATATAATTTCATATCACCATTCTGCAGACTAAAAAACAAATTATTTTGAGTGACAAAAATGTGTTGGTCATATACTTGAGGTGTCTTTCTCTATAGTCCAGCAAGATAAAGTCTGTTCAGTTCAATGAATCTAGGTAGCTTAATAATGCTGCAATTTTATAACAATGCAATTCTATGATTACCTGGTAAACATTGTTATGGGTAGACGACAAATAATCAGAGACATCATTTTTCAGGCCAATAAATAGTGCTAAGGAGTCTGTTTCTTCATATGAGGACCCTCCATGATTACCACTCTCAGTCATGCCATGGTCACTTACTATGACCTAGATAAGAAAATCATAACAGAGACATATAAATGATTAGTTAGAGTTCGTGGATGACAACGGATAGAGCAGAAAGAGAAAAAAAAACGAAAAAGAGACTAATTAAACCCCTTATGAACCTTAGAATGTTTTAAGTGACTAATGTACAGGCGCAATAATATAAGGAGAAAATTAGAGAAAAAACTGACATAGAAAACTGCATGTCTCAATCTTAGACATGACAGTGAGCAGATCATGTCTAATAATCTAACAGTTTTACACATTAAAATCATCTTCATATGGTACTACCAATGTCACAAAATACCAATTGATAGACAAAATGTCACTGTTCGTTGCTTAAATGCCTTTATAGAAGATAATTTTTGGGCACATATGCATCAACTTATGAAACCCTATAGCTTTAGGCTTTCATGAGTTTATATTCTAGTCAATTCTTCTGATATTCTTTTTCTTCCTTTTCTTTTTCTGTTTTTCACATTGATTCTGGCATTTATCCGAAGAGATGTAAATTCATTAGAAAATTAAGAGTCCACAGTCAATAAGAAGAGAAATGACGAACCAAGAGTGTCTTTCCTTGATCATTCTTTTGATTCACTATATTAGTCATATGAATCATCTTGACCACATCATCCATCTCTGTAAGTTTTGGGGCCATCAAGGCACTGAAATAATTAAATAAATGCCCAAACAATCCTCAAAAGATTAAGATCAATGGATCAGCCAAATGAGATTTAAAATGCAAATAGAATAAAGAATCACCTGTTGCGGCCACCAGTATGTCCAACATGATCTAATCCCAGATAATGAAGAATCTGAAACATGATCCAAGCAGAAAGCAAATCCATTATTCAAGGTCTCAATTTATCTAAAATCTATTACATGGAGACTTTCATCTTAATACCAAAACTACTCTTAAAAAAATCATGCACACTTTTTTTTTCGATACATAAATCATCCACACTTGGAACTACCCAGTAGAGGCAGTTTTCTAAGTATCGTTATTAAAATATTGGGTATTTAACAATGTGGCAGAGTAAAAGTACAAATATTCATCACATCAGTTATCTACAAGTTTAAACCTACGCAGTGTTATGTACGAGTTTATAACTACAGTGTTATCTACTAGTTGAGGCTAACCAGAAAATCCCAGTCATCTCTGCTAAGCTCATGACTGAGATGTCGAGAAACATTTTGATCCACTTGTACTGTATCTTTGACCTGTAGCAAAAGTATACATACACGGTACAAGTCAGAGTATAAATAAATCTTCTTAACACCCTTAAACACAAAAATGACCGACACGACTTCAAGCTTAAGATGACTAATATATTGAAAAGGTGAAAAATTGCATGACAACTAGCAAACCAAAAATGGCAGTGTCCTATAGATATTAACTCCGTAAGCTTCAAAGAAGACGTATGCAAGCACACAATGTTGGTGGTCAAAAGACTTACAAAGAAACTGCTGACTCCATCATGCCTCATAAATAATCCTGGAAACAACTTGAGCCATGTTTCATCACCGAGCATCACCATTTTCCACCCAATCTTGAAAAACTGGCCTGTGAGGCAAAGAAGTGGACAAGTAAAGTTGCAATTCTGGACCGTCTCAAAAACATTCAAGAGCTAATATATCTTGCTAGTATCGACTTACCCAGAAGATTGTCATCCACCATAGCTTGTGTGTTAAAATTCAAAGCCACATCAAGGAATCCCCCAATTGCTCCAGAAACCATAGCCTGCAAACCAAACCAAAGGCTGATGAGAAAGCAGACTTCCACAAGAATAATCATCTACACATCAAAACATTGCGAGAGACGCAACCTTCAAACGAGGCATTGTAACAGTCGGAGGTGCGGCTTTAGCATGGTACCCAACTGCCATCCCATTTCCAAGCAGTGACTGAGTATACGGCATAGCCTCCATCAAATTCTTGTTTGGAGGCTTACCATCCTTGCCTAGAACAAACTCCGCCGGAAGACCATCAATAACCTAAACTGCCATGATCATACAGAAAATAACACATCTTATAATCAACCAACACATATCGAAAAGATGCAGAAATCTCGAAGAAACTGGTTTTACATTAGGAAACCAACCATACCATTAGTATAAGCCTGTCAAATGCAGGTGGGATTCCAGATAGTTCCTACATTGCCAAATACAACAAACCTTCACACTTTGACACATTCATTGCATTCCTCACAAGTTCAAAATTTGATTGCCAAATCAAATATAATCAAGAGCAAAGCAGTAAACTTTCGGAAACCCACAATTTCTAAAGTGATAAATAACCCAAATGCAAAGTAAATATAAAAAAAATAAAAAAATAAAAACATACCTTATAGAGTGACCTGAGCTGATGGGGAGGCACATCACTCTGGCTCTCATTTCGATTTGAATTGCAAGTGGGTTCTTCAAAACTCTCCGGACCACTGTAATCATCAACAAAGTTACCACATTTGAATCAAAATCACACCCAAAAAAAAAAAGATTCAATTTTTTTTGTGATTGGGTTTCTATTTTTTCTGGGTTTTGTTTCAGAGACAGAGGGAAGGGTACCTGTGGCCCGGAAGGGTAGGCTTGACGGGGAAGAAGCCGAAGACGAAGATAGATAGGCCGATGAGTTGGATTGCGACTCCGGCGACGGTGAAGAGGGTCAGCTTGGTGCAGGATAATCCGGGCATTGTTGATTTCTGTGTGTGTGTTGATAAAGGTTGAAGCTTTGAAGAAGAAGAAGAAGAATTTGATGAAAGAGTGTTCCTCCTATTTTGGATCCAACCGAATATGGAAGCACCAAGCAATATATACTAGACCAGTCACTCTCGTGTCAAGAATTTCAAAATGGAAGAGGTCAATGAAATATTTTTACCTGGTCTAGATTTTAACTGTGGGCTTTATCGGTTTTATGTTTTTACCGAGTTATGTGATTTCCCCCTAATCTTTTAAATAAGGACTAATGTTGTAGTCGGGGGAGGTCTCTTTGATCACCACCAACAGCTTGGTGGATTAGACTCTGCGTTGGAGGGTTCTCAACAATCCACACTAGGATCTCGACCCTCAACACATTTTGTTCTTTTGAAAAACAAAAGAATGTTGCTTTGGTAAAGTCCTGCCTAACTAAATCAAAATGAAAAAGAACCACTCAATTGTAATCGAGTAAAGTAGCATTACATATGAAGCTCTCACTCAGGGTTGCAACAGTAATTTAATCATAGGGTCCTCATTTTTTGTTTGATATGTAAATATAGCATATACTGTGCAAATGGTATGAATTATTGAATTACACACACGTCAACAAAAACCAGGGGTGGGCATAAAAAACCTAAATCTCAGTCATGTCCCGAAATTTGACGGGATGAGACGGGATCTATGTCTAAAAACACTAGGCCCATCCTATCCCGTCCCGTAGAGAAACAACTGGACTGAAAAGTTGAGGCCCGTCAGGCCCATCCCGTGTAAAATATAGAGTAATCTCAGCCATTGATTTTTTTAGATGTTTTAATCTCAACCTTTTATTTTTGAACCTTAATACTAACTCTTTCACTCTTTCCTCAAGCGACTGTGGACACCATTTTTCGCGCCGAATATCTTCTCTGCAATTCTTCCCCGAAACTGGAGTTGAGTCCTTGAGCTCCTTTCAACTTACCCATTTAGCTTTAGCCCTCTCCTATTGCTTATCGACTTAAAGTGCACAAGTAGCAGACTCATCCCATTCCCTGGTAATCCTTCTTCTCCCCCTTTCCTTTTTCTCAGATTAAAACAATATGCGCTATCGATATCTCACAGCTTCTATTGCTTCATTGAGTAGCCTATGCTAAATCCCAATCCCACTCTTTCAGTTTCACTCTTTCTCCTTGAACTCCTCCACCGCCCGCTTCCTCCATCAGACAAGATCATTTTTTCTTTGTTCGTTATATCTGTTTAGGTTTTAGGATTTGTGATTTGGAGTGATGTATATGATTTGGCTTTGATTGTGGTGATTTGGCAGTGTGGAAATTTGGACACATCTAGTTTATGGCAATCGTTAGAGAGAAATCTATCATTGGTTAGAGAAATCGTCAGGCAAGATCATTAGTTTAGACACATCTAGTTTATATGAATTAGTTATATTGTTGATTATGCTATGTCCATTCTCCTTATGAATGTCATATTGTGGATTGATACTTGACACATTATGGAGCAGTAACTCTATATAATGTGACGACTAATGTTTTTTTTCGTAAATATATAAACCAATCATACCTACTGATTTGTACAGAGCAGTGCGAGATTCGCAGCTTTTGGGACTGTCTGGTTACTCAAACGAGGTATTTCCTAATACAATGTTTGCTAGTCGTGTTATCAGTTGTATTGGTTTGTTGTATAAGAATTCAATCTTTCTTGTTTAGGTCTGTAGGATAAATTTACCGTCACAGTATATTATTCTTTGAAAGCATGATTATGATTTATGAATGGCTGAATGCAGAGGGAATTACTCGAAAATGATGGCGAGAGGAAAGAAAGTTGATTAGAGTTGAAAGGGAAAGGGAAGTCTGTTGCAACCGGTATTGTCATCGATTATTAGAGTTGAAATTGTTTGTATTTGAAGCAGCTTGGAGTAACTAGTATTGTTGTGCTATCAGATTCACTACTTTCCTGTTTTCTTTTGAACTTTATGATGTGTGGACTTGAGTAATTATGGATTATTGATGTTACTCTAGTTTAATTGTAGTTATGAATTATGGATTCAGATGATGCAGTCTATATATATTGTAGGAATATATTGGTATCACTATCAGGTAATATTGGGGCGGGATGGCGGGATTGGGCCCATCCCGTCCCAGTCTCGTCTGGGACAGGACTTGCGTGAGATCTAGTCTTAAAAACGTAAGGCCCGTCCCGATCCCGTCCCGTGTGCAATGTCTGGGACGGGCCGTGGGATGACCTTAATCCCGTCTCATCCCGTCCCATGCCCACCCCTAACAAAAACATATAAAAAACTCATTAAGCTCCATTAAAGTCAAACTTCATTGCTTATTTGCTCAACAAGCAATCTTTATTAGAAAGATAAAAATTGGTTGTTGAGCGAGCTATCACTTCGTAATTCGGAGCAATTTAGATATGACCATCCCCGTTGTTCTCCTCATCTCACCAGGAGAATATATGCAACATCCACCTCATTTGAAATCTAACATGCTTGCAGTAAATCAACTTCATTTGTTCATTTAATTTGCAATGATATGTAAAACTGACTATTTTAGAAAATGACTGATGAGGTAAAATTCCCAACTTAAATAGTGATTAGGACACTGGTTTAGGGTGATTAAAACTTTTCTAAAAGAAAGAAAGTGACTAAAGATAACCCATCTGGTGCACCACCATTGGTCCTTTGGCCTATAGCGTAGACCAAAACCCAGCTTCCATTTTCTTCTGCCTCTATCTGAATCGAAGTAGAAGACCTCATTAGGGTTTCATTCCAATCCGAAAACCCTAAATTACCTTACTTTCCTGAAAATAAGAGAACAACTCTAACTGGGTTAATTGCCAGTCGGCTTTTTCTGTTTTCCGATAACCCAATCCGACGTCGTTTGATTCCCAGTACCCAAATATATTATCTGATCTCTCATCGAATTGGGTAAGTAAATTTCTGTTCTTTTTCGATTTGGATTGGATTTTATGGATCAAAGTTGAGATTTTTAGGTGTTGAATTGCAGGCATGGAATTGGGTTTGACCTGGTTCAAACTTGAAATTGAAGCTGATTTGATATTGGTACAAGCACTACTGCATTTTGGTAATTCCACAAGCATTTCTGTGCTTTAAAGTTGCTTACTTTATTATCAAGAATCAAAACTTGTGATGAATATTTTGTTAGTTTCTTTCAATAATCGTTTTTGTGATAGTTATTTGTTTTGTAATATATGTGATCAGGATAGTGAACTAGCTGATCTTGCAATCTGTATTTAGGCTGATAACGATGACCGATCGGAAAGGTAATGTGAAGCCTGCGAATGGGAAGGCATCTGGAACCACGGCAGGGAGCTCCAGTGCATATTTGATTGATGTTAATAACTTCAGCAAGCGGCTGAAGCTGTTGTATACACATTGGGATGAACACCACAGTGGTCTATGGGGTAACTCGGATGTGCTTGCTATTGCAACTCCTCCAACTTCAGATGATCTGCGGTACCTGAAGTCGTCGGCGTTGAATATCTGGTTGGTGGGGTTTGAGTTCCCGGATACTATCATGGTGTTCATGAAGAAGCAGATCCATGTTTTGTGTAGCCAGAAGAAGGCCTCTCTACTGGACATTGTGAAGAAGCCTGCAAAAGAGGCTGTTGGTGTTGAAGTTGTGATGCATGTGAAGCTCAAGAGTCAGGATGGAACGGGGATGATGGATAGCATTTTTCAAGCTGTGAAGGCCCAATCGAGCTCCAGTAGTAGATCTAACCCTGTTGTTGGACACATAGCAAGAGAGGCTCCGGAAGGGAAGCTTTTGGAGACTTGGATGGACAAGTTGAATAATGCTAATTTCGAGTTAGCTGATGTAACAAATGGGTTCTCAGACTTATTTGCTGTCAAAGACTCCTCTGAGCTGACGAATGTGAAGAAAGCTGCATTCTTGACTTCTTCGGTGATGAGGAGTTTTGTGGTACCTAAGCTTGAAAAAGTCATTGATGAGGAGAAGAAAATTTCACATTCATCACTGATGGATGAAACAGAAAAGACCATAGTGGAACCTGCAAGAATTAAGGTGAAGCTGAAGGCAGACAATGTTGATATTTGTTATCCTCCAATTTTCCAGAGTGGTGGAGGATTTGATCTAAAACCTAGTGCTTCAAGCAATGATGAGAATCTTTGCTATGACTCTACCAGTGTAATTATTTGTGCTGTTGGATCACGGTACAACAGCTACTGCTCAAATGTTGCTCGAACCTTTCTGATTGACGCAACTTCTACACAGAGCAAAGCTTATGAGGTTCTGCTTAAAGCTCAAGAAGCAGCAATTAGTAAATTGAAATCTGGGAACAAGTTAAGTGCCACATACCAAGCTGCAGTTTCAGTAGTTGAAAAGGAGGCTCCAGAGTTGGCCGGGAACTTGACTAAAACAGCAGGAACTGGAATTGGCCTTGAGTTTCGTGAGTCCGGTCTTAATCTGAATGCCAAGAATGATCGGATTTTCAAACAAGGCATGGTTTTCAACGTGTCTCTTGGTTTTCAGAACTTGCAGGCACAAACAAAAAACCCAAAGACCCAGATATTTTCACTATTATTAGCAGATACAGTTATTGTTGGTAAAGAGAGCCCTGAAATATTGACTAATGTAAGCTCTAAAGCTGTGAAGGATGTGGCTTACTCATTCAATGATGATGACGATGTTGAAGAAGAGAGGACAAAAATCAAAGCCGGCAATAAAACTCCTGGGAGTACCAAGAGTAAGGCCACACTTAGGTCAGACAACCATGAAATGTCAAAGGAAGAAATACGGAGGCAGCATCAGGCAGAACTTGCCCGCCAAAAGAATGAAGAAACTGCTAGGAGGCTTGCGGGTGGGGATTCTGCAGCAACAAACAATCGTGGTGCTGGCAAGACAATTGGTGATCTGATTGCATATAAGAATGTCAATGATCTGGCTCCTCCAAGAGAGTTAATGATTCAGGTTGATCAGAAAAATGAAGCCATCCTCGTGCCGGTTTATGGAAACATGGTTCCTTTCCATGTAGCCACCGTGAAGAGTGTTTCCAGCCATCAGGACACTACCCAGGACAGTAACCGAAATTGCTACATCCGTATAATCTTTAATGTACCTGGCACTCCGTTTACTCCTCATGATGCAAATTCCCTTAAGTTTCAAGGATCAATTTATTTGAAGGAAGTTTCATTCCGCTCTAAAGACCAAAGGCATATAAGTGAAGTAGTACAGCTTATTAAAACCCTTCGCCGCCAGGTTGCCTCAAGGGAGTCTGAAAGAGCTGAGAGGGCAACTTTAGTTACACAGGAAAAGCTCCAACTTGCCGGAGCCAAATTCAAGCCAAAGAGATTGCCTGATCTAGAGATTCGTCCCAGTTTTGGTGGTCGTGCTAGAAAGCTCACAGGATCATTGGAAGCCCATGCGAATGGGTTACGGTATTCTACTTCAAGGTCTGATCAGCGTGTGGACGTTATGTTTAGCAATATCAAACATGCATTTTTCCAGCCAGCAGAGAGGGAAATGATTACCTTGGTCCACTTTCATCTGCACAATCACATTATGGTGGGAAACAAAAAGACCAAGGATGTACAATTTTATACAGAAGTGATGGATGTAGTCCAGACACTTGGTGGTGGAAAGAGGTCTGCCTATGATCCTGATGAGATCGAGGAAGAGCATCGTGAGAGACAACGAAAGAACAAAATTAATATGGAGTTCCAGAACTTCGTGAACCGAGTAAATGATTTGTGGGGGCAACCTGAGTTCAAATCTCTTGACCTCGAGTTTGATCAGCCCCTTAGAGAGCTTGGCTTCAATGGAGTACCTCATAAATCCTCATGTTTCATCGTCCCAACTTCAAGCTGCCTGGTGGAGCTGATAGAGACACCGTTTGTGGTAATTACTCTAAGTGAGATTGAAATAGTGAACCTTGAAAGAGTTGGTCTTGGGCAAAAAAACTTTGATTTGACTATTGTATTCAAGGACTTCAAGCGGGATGTATTTAGAATCGATTCCATCCCATCAACATCACTAGATGGCATCAAGGAGTGGTTAGACACGACTGATCTCAAGTATTATGAGAGCAGGTTGAATCTTAATTGGCGGCCTATACTGAAGACCATTACCGATGACCCTGAAAAGTTCATAGAAGACGGTGGATGGGAGTTCTTGAACCTGGAGGTGAGTGATTCTGATTCTGACAATTCTCAGGAGTCAGACCAAGGGTATGTGCCTTCAGATGTACAGTCAGAATCAGGTTCAGAAGATGAGGATGATGAGAGTGAGTCATTGGTGGAGTCCGAGGATGATGAGGAAGAAGAGTCTGGAGAAGACTCAGAAGAGGAAGAGGGAAAGACATGGGAAGAGTTAGAGAGGGAAGCGACCCATGCAGACAGGGAAAAAGGAAATGACTCCGACAGTGAAGAGGAGAGGGCAAGAAGGAAGGTGAAGTCTTTTGGAAAATCTCGGGTACCAGACAAGAGAAACCTTGGTGGCAGCCTTCCTAAGAGGCCCAAATTTAGGTGAGTTTTGACAAAGTATGCAGCAGTTTGAGAGCACAGCATGACTGGCCATTTAATTACCAGTATTATAGGCATTCTATTTGCTGATGTTAAAGAAAAAGTAATAATTTTTCTTCTTTTTAAAAAAAAAAAAAAAACAATCAACAGGGTTTTTGTTTTACATTTGTTGCTCGACTTGTATGTTAGAACTGACCAACTCTTGCAAAAACTTGTCAAAATTACATACGGTTCATAATTTCATATGTTCATGTATTTATTGGCAACCGAAATTACATGTGTTTTGTGTGTGTTTGTTTCATCAATCCCTGTATTTTCTTTGGTTTGTTTCATGATTTTCATCAATTCAATTCTTGAATCGTATACTCATGTATTGGACTTAAATGTAACGTATGTGTTCTAAGGTGCTTTGCAACCCCATTCCTACTCTCCCCATGGATTGTGATCTCCAATTCATTCAACAACAGTTCAACTTTAAATGCTCTCAAAAAGTTCAACTTTGAAAAGACAGGTTCAGACCGGTAAAGGATATTGCAAAGACAATGCTGACCATGGATCAGAGACAGCCTCAAATGCATAGAAAATTGCTGTAAATTTCACCGGCAATTATCCCAACCATGAATGAACTTACACTAGATTGCTACAAATGCCAATGATACAAGCACACATTACCGTGCAGCAACACAGTATACAACAGATTGCACACTACAGATGTTACAAATGACCATGTTTTCACATTCCAAAATGAATAACTATATGATACACGAGTCGTGCCACAACCATGGAGTCCGAAAGTCTTCTTTTATGACTTGACATCTTTTAGGACTCCCCCCTTTTCAAGCTCACCAACTAAATCCCTTAATGAGGGAACTTTCATGGCTAATGTCCGATACAGCCGAGAATACCTAGCTCGAGTTCCATCTGCAGTCCTTGCCAAGGCAAGCACGCTTAGAGCCTCAGGGAGCTGGGAGAATACATGTTTCATCTCCTCGAGGCCCATATTCTCTAGAACCGAAGGTCTTGGGACAACCCTCACAATCTCACCACCTTTAGGCTCTTGAATCTTGGAATCTGCTTTGATAACTAATTCTGAATTTGAGTTTGCTCCACACTTGATGATGAATGGGGTTGTTGAGCCTGTATTGAACTGCAGGACATTCCATTGGGCCACATCAGTTTCAGTACCATATCCGAAATCTGTTGATGGTTTGTGAGCATGTGATTGTTCATGAAGACCATCATCTTCTTCAGGAATGGACTGCAAGCAACATAGAAGTTAAAGCGGGTGAACAAACAAAAAAATACAATACATTGTAAGGGAAAAGTATAAATGCACTGAAAGGAAAAGAAGAATTTGATATATCAGTTAGAAAGAAGCTTTTTTAACTTCAATACTCAAGACCAAAGTAGGGAATGCAAACGGATCCATGATTCTATATGCGTTTGCTTGAGCCCGTTCTTGTCTTCAAGCTACTAAATGAGTTTGTATTGATCTCAATTTCAGTTCACTTCTATTGTTCCAGTAATTACAGTTACTGGAAATCTTACTTAGGTTGAATGAACAGAGCAGGTCCAAAACGAGCATAATAAGATTCCAGATAGGAAAACCGCATTAGACAACCAATGAAAAACCATGATGAGAAAGAAGTGAGAGTGCAAAAAAGAAAGTTGACATGGCAATTTAATATCTAATTTCTTTTTCTATCTTTTGTTTATTAATGAAGAATTGTTTTCACTATCCGGAATTCTCCCTACAGCGCATAATGTAGCTTCCCTACTAGTCAAGCTCATCCGTAGAGCATTTTGTAACTCAATTGCAAAAATTGAAGAAGCATATGCCAAATATGTATATCTAATGATTCAGCATTTCGCAGATACCTGAATCACATGACAAGCATCTGAAATTTGCCTTTGTGCACATGGATGATCAATCTCCAGAAGGGAAGGCATTCGTTCGGCAAGTTCATCTAGAGAACCAATCAATAGTTTTTTTTTACTCCTGCTCAAGGTGCTTACAGAGGATTGTCGCATTATATCCTGCAATGTAGACATATTATGAGTTCTCCTTTCCAACAATACCCCAAATCAATAAAGAAAACACGAAAACTGTAAGGAGGCAAACCTTGACTTGCTTCACTATGCCATCAAGGGAAATGAGAGATGCTAATCGTGCATCTTCAGCAGCAGTAGAGGGATTCTGAATAGGCGGACCTCCATCTTCCAATGTCAATAAGGCTGCATCACTTCTTATTTGTTGCAGAATCTGATAAAACCATAAATTAGCATAATA
This sequence comes from Fragaria iinumae, assembly GCA_009720345.1. Lineage (NCBI taxonomy): Eukaryota > Viridiplantae > Streptophyta > Magnoliopsida > Rosales > Rosaceae > Fragaria > Fragaria iinumae. Next base: position 11,982,421 of record CM019117.1, on the reverse strand, counting down.
TCTGAGAATTGGTTTGTCAAGAGTCTAGAATAGAATTACAGAGGTACAGTAATAGAATTATATCATTTTTCCTTGTAAGGTTGTACGTTTCATTTCAAGATGTGCAGATAAAAAAGACTACCTTTCTCCTTTTGTGATCAACCGACTCAAGAGCTGATCGCAGTTTCGCAACTTGTGCTGCATCTTCTGCCCCTTCTGATGCCAATGTCCCAGCAATGTCCTAGAATATAAAAAGAGAAATTGAAAAGACAACCAATAATTCATTGATAGAGATTCTGCAAGCGTTTATTATCAAAGTAGTAATTCAGCCCTCACACATTTTGATGGACCAAAAGAAAAAAGTAAACTATATCAGCAAAAAACTCAAGAATGCTATCTACCTTCAAGTGCTGCAACTGAGAACTATAAACCCGCTTTGAATACTCAGCTAAAAGTTGACCAAGGGCATCTGTATTTGGAGGAATTGCAGCACCAAGTCCAGCCATCCAACCATCCATTATTGCAGTTGAAAGAAGCTCCAATTGACCAGTTGCGCCTCCTGATGTGTCATCTCCTGTGACAGAGAGAAAGTCAAAATGCTCTGCCAGCCAGGATCTGAGTTGGCGCTGCAGCTCACCCGCTGGTGTATGAACAAAGAGAGCAGCAAGAGCTTTATTTCCAACTGCAAAAATTTTCGCTTCCTCATTTATTTCCCTAAGCTTTCCTGCAGTTATCTGCTGCCGTGGAGAGTCCTGTACATTTAAGCGCTTAGAGCCACATCTTATAAACTATTTCTAACAAAAGAGAACTGTAAAAGCAAAGTGCAAAACTATTTAGAGTACGTGTACTTTGGTGATGAAAAAAAGGAGTATCCAAAGACTTTAACAGAAGAGAGTACAACAATCTTCTCCACTAAAATAGAAAAGTATGAGAGAATTTGTCTAGTTGTTTTATTGGCTAATCCTGTGGTCTGGCTTCTGTCTGTGTTGGAAGAATTCTCTCCAAATCCAGGAGAGAGAGAGAGAGAGAGAGAGAGACAGAAACAGAGATAGAGGCAGAGAGATAGAGAGACCGCAACTTATAGGAGCTACCTGATCAAGTCCGCGTATCTTTGATACAACAGATGAGAACTTGGACTTCTTTTCTGGCTTTAGATTCACTTTGAACCCTTGGACATGCACATCAACATAGCTCACAGGAGATCTTCCAGGGCTGCTACCCCGACTGGAGCTTCTACTACGTCCAGTATTAGCCTTCTCTAGAAAATTCTCAACGGGAGAAACCTATAAATAAAAATATGGAAATACAGTAAGCACTAAATCATATGCAGGGAAAAGAAAAGTATAGCAACAAAGTGAAAAGTCACATGACTTATTTCATTACCTTGATGGACTGCAGCTCTGGTGATCTAGCAAGCAAAGATCTAATATACAAAATTCTAACACGGGATACAAGCATGGTATCCATTACCCGCTGCGGTTCCATTTTACGAATAAAAGAGAAAACAGCATCTCTTATTTCAGCAAGTATTTCATGCTCCCTAGAAGCCCCAGCTTTAATTACTGCAGCCAGAACCTGTAAGAGAGATTACATGTGCACATCAAACTTGAATAATAACGAATTACCAATATGAAAACTAGATGCAGCGTGTTCACAGAAATGATAAAAATAATCATCCCCACCAAGCCAATCAACTTGGTGGTAACGTTTATTTTTTGGTTGATATTTTTTTCTTTTGGTAAACGGAAGTTCTATATGACAAAAGTTAACCATCAATATCTCATATTAAGACATTATGATACATCCATTATCATTGCACATTATCATAAATGAAACAAATAAAGCCAATGTCCAACCTACCAGCATCAAAAGTTTGTTTGCACCATCTGAAATGGCAGCAAGACTGTCATGTTGTTCAGGGTCAAAATCATTCAAGGCAGAAGTCAGATATTCTCCTGCAGGGGTAGTTTTGACTTTCTCAAGACCTGATTTCACCAGGGCAACTGTACCATCAGTTTTATCTGCAGTAACTGCTAGTGATGAAGGAACTTCCATCGACTGCCCTCTACTATCATTCCTGTTTTAAAGTAATGAAAAGAAAGTTTAGTGAAAAACTTCTTTCTAGGAGATGCAAACTGTTGAAAAGTAGATCATAAGACAAAAATTATAAACACATAAGTATTACCTCCCAAGGTCCCGAGACTGAACATTTAGCATCCCCTTTGATAATGGACTTGACAACTGAGAGAGAAAATTACATAATCAGAATTCTTGAATAATCCTAAATCTCACATCCAATCAAAAGAAATTAATGTGTACACAGTTTATCTGATCAACACGGCATCAGAAGTAAGAAAAAAAAGTGATAGTTTCCACAAGACGTCACATCAGAGATAATGAAAATTCATATGACATCACGCTTATGCTATTAAAACATTTCATAGTTGGAAAATCCCCAAACTTTTCATTTATCCAATGGCATAAAGAAATACATATTAATACATGAAATAGCTACCATGGAGTCAGAGACTCTGCTACTGATGAAACAAGAAAGTCTGTGTATGCAACAATAAGGACATCAGGTGTGATTTGACAAACAAACGGGGAAAGATGGAGGAGGGCGGGACGACAAGAGCAACAACAACATAATGATGTAGCACAGTAGCAGATACATAGGTGTGTGTGTGATTTGAAACTGTATAACAAGATGTCCTCCAAAAGAATTTAATGAAAATGGAATAGAAGAAACCTGTGGTAGTGCAGCCAAAGATGCTTTCTCTGTTAATCTATCGAACAACTTTTCATTTTCTTCATGCAACCTCTGAAGAGAGAGCAAAGTAATCATTTCAGAACCAACCAGAACAGTACAAGCATACTAAATGACATTTGAAAATATATAAAGAGACCACATTTTGATGCACAGATGAAAAACCATGAATGAAATAGGAGACTACTACACAACACAACTACTAGTTCCAAAGGACTGCAGTTTTTAACTTTTTATGAGTCAATTTAATTTGAAACAAAATACAAGAAAAGCAAAACCAGAGGTAAGTTCAAAGGAGACCGGAACATAATCATGCCTTGTGTGTCGTTACAGTAGTTTTTGCATTGTAAATAAAAGAAAGAAGTCCGTATTGGGAATATTCACGCTTGTAGCATGACGTTCAAAGGCATAGCTACATGGGCATCAGAAAAGTACTTGACCCTGCCCACCATCTTGACAGAGTCCATTATGTCATTAAGTTTTTACTTTTATATAAGAAAAGTAAGCCGTTTTGCCCCTTCTAAAGCAATAAAATAGTTACTTTTAAATAATTTTGTGACACCTGATTCTAAAAAATACTGTGTTTCTTTTGTATCTATTCTTCTCCTTCTCTTCCGATCCTTTCCTTAATTTGTTTATCATTCTTTTTTACAAGTTTGTTCTTTCTTTTTTCCAGTTATTATCATAGGAAGAAACTTCAGGGAAATATATCTTCTTTCTACCTCGTTAGGTGATTATTTGTGGATTAGTATAAAGAATTTTAAAACCACCCAGTCTTCTTCTTTTTTGACTTAGTTTACTAGCTATGTAAGTTTGACCACTCTTAACAAAAATTTTGGCTACAGCACTGATGAGATCTATAGAATGGATAATGCAAGGATACTCTCTGATAACTCCAGATAACTTCAATACATGCCCTGCTCTCATTCATTGTATTTCGAACACAGATGGGATGGATAATACATACTCTAGCCCATATACAATTTCTTCTTTTTTCGGTACCTAGAATTCCCCAAAACCCACTTAGCGGACCAGGGATCAGAAATGAACTGAGACCTCCTTTCAAACCCTTTAAGCCGTAAGAGATACGAAACTCTAGAAAATAGACAGGTAGATACAGTGAGGGTGTCCGAAATGCACATAACACAGGAGCAAACCGTGGCCTTAACGGTTCCTACTAACCCCACATTGTCTAGCCCATGTACAGAAAACGATGCTAACAGATATAAGAGGCCATGTTTGGATGTCTTGGCGATCCATGATCACTGAGTAACTAGCATTATTTTACACAGAAAACATGTAGAATTACGGCCAAACAGCATACCTCTATTAATGCATCCCGTTTTTTAAGCTCCTCTTCCAGTTTCTTAGTTACGGGCGGAGATTCCATGTCATCCCCAGTTGCCTTGGAATTTGACAGAGTTACAGACCCCAGTTCTGAGCCTAATGTTGACCGGCCATCATGGGAATGAAGAGCTTCATTGAGTTTGGATTCAATACTCTTAACTTTGTCCTGCACCAGCAGTTAAACTTAGAGAACACCATACAGTGCAACCTTGCAAACTAAAATTTCTTGATCAATAAAATAATTAAAATATAAAACTGAAACTTCTATACAAGTGATAACTATAGGTCCATTCATTCAACTCCTTTTAACAATATAATGAAATTGAACGTCAAAACATGTCTAATCCACTTGACAATGAAAAAAGTGCCACCAATACTTTAATGAGGAAACCACATACAGCAACATACATCTATAACTATTTTAACTATGATTGGGCTGAATTATATCTCATACAATGATAGCCATGCAAACAAAGCCCAACTGCTGACCCCCACAGTTTTTTACAGTAGTTGAAGGCGAATATTAAACTCTAACAGAAGTAAATGAGAATAATAAGCAGACATAACCAACCTGCAGAGCCTGAATCGTAGAATCTCGCTGTTCAATCTGTATCTTTTGGTCTTGCTCTACCTGTAACAGTTGAGCAACTTGGTTTCTAAGCTGTGCGTTTTGTTCCCTTTCTATCTTTTGCTTATCCGCAAGCATAATATTCTCTGACTGCATCAAATGAGAATATTAACCAGTTTAGCAACTACATGATCAATAGCAAATCAAAGTAGATGGAAAAACACCAACAACGCAATAATAAATAGACTGCTTGAATCAACTGTAAAGAAATTCATCAACTGGAGTTGCTGAACTAAGAAGCCAGAATGCATTAAGATTAGTTATTAATCTTGAACATCTTCAAAGTTTTAAGCAAGTAAGCAACTGAGTTGGGAAGAAATTTTTCTGACTTCCAGTAACATGTAAGGCAGTCTTTATTTTATCTTTAAGAGAAAAAAAAGGGAACATGACATAAAGATAAACAGCATAAACCACAAAGCTAGACCAAATGCGATTACTAGCAACAACCAGTAACGTCCAAGTCAATTTGAAAACCTTGGGAAATTACACAACCTTTAAATCCGACTGCAATGTATAAGAAACTTTCCACGCCTTCTGGACTTCATTGAAGAGCAAGACACACTGATCATTAGCATCCTTCAGTGCATGTTTAAGTCCCAAAACTTCTTGTTTCAGATCTTGACATTCTTTTTCTTTTTCATACAGCTCCCTGCGTGCATCATTTGCCTACAAGAGCAATCACAAATTCAGTATCAAAAATTGATTCATAATCTTTGCTCATATCAGTGTGTTAACTGGTACAAACTCGAGAAGTAAATTGTCTTGAAGGAATCATGAACTATGCAAGTTTATATTGGGACTCCAGGTTTAAATTGATGAAATGGTTATTTCTGTACCAAGATTAAATTAACTTTTTTGTCTCATTTTAAGCATTTAATGCACTCCTAACAGCAATAACTCAAGTCCAGAGAGAGAAAGATAAATATGATAAATAAAGAGAGAGGAACTCACTGTATCTCTCCATTTCTTAATTGTATCTCGATTACCAAGGCTTAGAACAGCATTTCGAGCTCTAGAAGCAAAATTGAGGGATGATAATGTCTCCGACAGATTCAACACATTTGGACAGACGTTAACAATCATCAGAGTTTTTGAACTTCCACCTGCAGAAGGTTTACACCATGGTCAATCTGACACAATAACCATCAAACCAGGCAACCAGAAAAGTAAATAAAACAATTTTCGTTACTATTGCTCTTTCATCATAGAATGATATATGACCAAAATCAGTTATAAGTTATTACATAAATGTCAAAACAGCTCTGGATAAGGTGGTTTAGTAATAAAGAAAAAAAAGAGGAAATAGGATTACCTAGTGAGTCTGCAAGTACTTTAGTGAGCATTGAATTTTCATAAGGGATAGCATCCTTTTTTGAAGTCAAAGAAGACAATACATCTCCCAATCTGCATGCACAACATCAAATGCAATTGAGTACAGGAAAACAGGAGTATATTAGAAGCAACAACATTTTGCACATTATAAAAAGAGATGATACATCAACAGATGCAGTGTTCATGCAAAAACTCAGCATGGGCTGAAAAAAAAAATCTAACTTTCGTTGCAATAAACTAAAAACTCTTATTATCATCAAAACATACGCTGAAAGTGATTTCATGACATGCAGCAAGTCCGTCACACGCTCACTGCTATCATCTTCAGCAATTAAGCCTTCACTTCCAGCTAAGTCAACCATAGAGAGCTTGCTGTATGTATTTTCCCCAGTGATCAAATTATTATAGTATATATGTATTGTGATGATCCTGAGAATAGAGAAACAAGAAATCCACCTCAGATAAGTAATTTTATCTGAAGTATAACCATAAACTAAGAATTGCTATTAATTTATACATGAAGTTTAACAATACAAACTTTGGTACGTACAAATGAGAAACGTTGAACTTTGAGGGATCATTTCCTCGTCTCTGAAATGCAGCTTTCAATACTTTAGAGAAGTCCAGTGGGTTATCAACTTTTTCCTGGACAAGTTCTACAAAAAAATCTGGAGACCCCATGCGAATCTTTGGCAAAGCATCTCCTGATTCCAAGAGTAAATCCCTAATCTAAAACAACAATGATGGATTAAGATCAAAACTACGATGAGAACACCATGCTCGCCATTTAGATAAACCAGAAACCGGTATATATTTGTTAGAATTACACACCTGTTCATTGTAGAGCTCAAAAACTGTAACAGAGAACTTGAATCTAGAAGTAGAAGTTGTATCAGAATTGGCTAGATCAAATAGCTCCTCGAACGAACGAGCATATAAACCACGGTCATGGCTAGAACCTTCCTGGAAATTGTCAAAGACGGCCAAATATCATTAAGTTGTTGTTTGAAGTGAATGTGAAAGAATTGAAACTACTCTGATTAAAAACGAAATGGGCAAAAAGTATCATAACAATAATTTTAAAGTGAATTCTGGCTATTTCTAGATAAAAGATGAAGGGATACTTCCCAGGCTTTAAGGTTCAATCAATGGTCAAGAATGACTTTTAGTTTGTTTTAAAAATTTGTTGCATGATTTACAAAAATCAATCGTCTCATACAGGAATTTTAGAATAGACTTTTGAAGTTATAAGACCTTTGTAGCAATATAGCAGTCTATGATGGATCGCATGTTGACATAGACACACAGAATTATAAGAATGAGACAACAAAAGCTCAGAAAGAAAGAGAGAGGAAAAGAGAGTAACCATAGTGTGTGTCTTTCCTGAGTTGGTTTGCCCATAAGCATAGATGGAAACATTATATCCATCCAATGCTGATTGCACCAATGGCTGAACATCACGGAAAAGTTCAGCTGACAAACAAAATAATGACAGAGATATTTTAGAAACACATGTACAATAACGCCGGAGTATATAAATGTGTGTATGTGTATGATGTAGGACAACAGCAATGTGAAGGAGAAAATAGTGAAAGAATAAAAGGTTTTCTCACCTTGTCCAACATGAGGTCCATAAACTCTATCGAGTTCAAATTCCTTCTTGGGGTTGGCCAAGGCTGCATCACCAGTGGTGACACGGATATTGCAATCATCTGGATATTCAACAACTGAGGGACCTTCATCCTCGAATAATGGTCGTGTACGACAATATACTTTAATGTTCCCTGGAATTAAAAATGCTAATTAAAACCGACTGCCACATTCAAATTTTGTAACCCTGACTAGACTTGAACAACTTTGCAGCATAACTTAATGTGGAAAAAAAAAATGCATACATGTGTGTTTGTTCGAGTGTGCGTGTGTCCAAATGAGAGAGAGTTCCAAAAGAAGAAAACTCACAGAAGATGAGTACCTTTGGCTGTCAATAAGTCATTGAACAACCTTCTCTTCTCATTGATCAGCGGAGCAATTCTAGCCTCGGTTTCAAGCGCAAACTGATCTGAAATTTTCCAACACAAACTTTGAAAACGGCACTAAAAACCTTACAAAAAAGTAATACGGAGAGCAACAACCTTCATCCTTACCTAGCTTTCGGGTTTTCGCAGCAAGAACACCAAGATACCGAGTAACTCTTTCGAGTTTCGCATTCGAATACTCACTCAACTCACTCGCTTCTTGTCTCAGCTCCATGTAATCCTCTTTCGCAACCTGTCCAATCAAATCAAACACTAGAATCTTCACTACACCAGCTTCAACGAGCTCAAAGCCCAAACATTTACAGCTCAATTTCAAAATGCAGTACAACAAAACCACTAATCAGCTCGATTAACCAAAACCGCCATACCTTAACTTTATCCTGAAGCTTCTGGAGCTTGGACGCCACGGACTGGTTGGAAAGCTCGGACTGAGCCAACGCCGTGGCCGCCGAGATCGAGTACCTCCTCCCGGGCCTGTAACCGTCGTCGTTGTCCGCCGCCGTCGTCGTCGACGAGGAGCTCGACCATTTCCGCGGCTCGAAGCCACTGACCTCCCAGTTCCACTTGCTCCTCTGCTCCGCCATTGTTGAAAAAACCTAGAGAGAATTTGAAATCGGGGATTTCAAATTTCCCCAAATTTGAAATAGCAGAGGAAAATGGCTTTTGGCTCTGGTGGACCTAGAGAATTGGGATCATCTAAATTTTCAAGTTTTTTTTTTTTTTTGAAGTGCTTTTGGGACATAGAAATGGAGCGGAGGGATGTGTGTGTTTTACAGACTGTGCCATCTGATTGGGTGAGAGGGTTTGACGGCGTCGTTTTGGTGTTTTAGGGGACACTTTTGGGTCGCAGAAGTCTTGTGCTTGGTATTAGTTCACGTCTTTGATTCTGTAGATAAGGCAAGAGAAAATGACATCCTCGAGAGTAATTGACACCAAAACCATAGTTGGAGCGATCCTAGACTCCTAGTGAACAAACTCATAATCCATGAGCCGAATTTTCAGGCCTCTGAAATGCATTATCAAGATCAAAACTTAACTTTGATGGTTCGGTTAGGCTTGGCACAACTACTATTGACCTCGTGGCTGTTAATGTATTGGTGGCGGAAGACACTGCTTTGAGGGAAGGTTTGCACGCAACTTTCTTCACCCAACACATTGTAATGGAGGGAAATTCGAAGCTGCTTTTAGATTGCCTCGTAGGTCAAGCTTCGGTTTCTTAGCGGTTGAAAACCCTGGTACATGATATATTGATATTCAACAATTGCAATCTCATTATCAATGGATTATCTTCCGTCATACATATCGGAGGCAAATATACATTAGTTGCTTTAGCTCATGGTGCTACCTCTCATTGATTGGTTTCAGTGTCTTTATATTTTTGTGTTCTCAAAATTTCATCTGGATCAACTCATATGGGGTTGTGAGAGGGTTTAACGTTGCAGCATATTATGTTAAAGAATTAAAATTTGTTTAGTTCTTGTGGTTTTATTTTAATCTGAATGATCCTCAAAGTCACAATTTTTTATCCAAATGGTCCTTCCGTCAAATTTTGTAGTTAAATTGCTGACGTGGTCTATGACCATTTGGATGAAAAATTGTGACTTTAACGACCATTCAGATTAAAATAAAACCATAAGGACTAAACATATTAAAAATTGTGATTTTAAGAACCATTCAGATTAACATAAAACCATAAGGACTAAACATATGTCGACTTCAAACCACAAGGACTAAACAGTATTTTACCCTATGTTAAACAACCTGATTTTAGATAACTTTTCATATACCATATAAAATTCTAGATAATGGTTTCTTAGACATAACAGTCATTCTAGAGCTATTATTGAGGAGGAACCTGAAATTTTTTTCAACAATAAAGAAAACAGGGCTTGAGATTTATAGTAGATTTGGACCGTTGTATAACTTACTCCCATAATCTTAATTTATTTTGCATGGCTAGTAACAATTTTAGCTAATGCTAAATTATGGGAAATGGAATATAGACGAAGGCTGACATGCAACGATGTACGTAGTCTTGGAATATTAAGACAAAAAAAATAAGAAAAAGATGGTTGAAAATAAAAATGAAGAAAAGAAAAAAATACATGATAGAATTTAACATTTTAGGTAGATTTGTAAGTGTTTGGCAAAATACATATCTATTATTTTTTAGTTCAGTATTTTAAGAAAATGAAGATAGATTAGCTTATATTTCTCTCTTTGTCTTTGTGTCATAGGGGTCAAATATGTAGTGTTATGATAGTATGTATGATAAGAAGTAAAAAATTCATCCAATTAGAAACATTATAAAAACTTGAGAAGGGTCAATTGACCCCTTTGGCCCTATTGTGGCTACACGCCACTGCTTGCAACAAGAGTCAAGGGAACAACATTGTACTACTTAGAAGGTGAAAACATAAGAAAAACATAGCTAGTTATGTAAGTTACAATCGCTCCACCAAAATCATAGGTGAGTATTCTGAGACTTTAGGTTTTCAGTAGCAAGGCAGCGACAAACACCGGTCCTCTACCTGTCTCTAGGTTTCTCAGGCGTCACTCTTTCTTGGTGGCGCAAGGTTAGTATTTGCTCTCGAAGTTGGTGTTTGGATCTAAATCAATCAGGTTTTGGTATGACATGGCATGGGTGAGACGTGAAGGAAGGGACTATAGTGTTAGGTTCGGATTCGAAGCTTACTAATCTCTTTTAAGAACGGTGGAAGTACTTGTCAGCATGTTGATTGTGTTTTGCGGCGGACTTGGTATTTTTCTACAGTTGTGTGCTTGCTAATTAAGGAAGGTGATTTGGTTGTAGGCGGCTCTTCTTCCTTTTACAACGGATTGGATATGCAATAGCAACGACGAAAGTTTGGTGACAACCGAATTTGAGCGCATCGACTCAGGTTAATACCTTAGGGTCTGAGGCAGCAACTTTTTCAGCAACTAAGGAGTGGTAATGATACATATCCGGGTCTTTCATATTTGAGGTTTGTCGGGATAGTGGAAGACCGTGGCGATAGGTAGAGGTGATGATGTCGTCGAGGTTTTTCTCGACTGGTTCAGTCCGGTGAGCTTGGGTGTGGTAGTTGATGGGCAATGGGCTACTAGGCATATGTCATGTTGGGCTTCGTTTTGGAGTCTTATGAGTGGACTCGAAATTGGTATATATGAGATTCCCCTCGTCCTAATAGTAGTAGGATGATTGCTATGGAATCTTTCCGGAGTGTCATTAGCTTGATGTGGTGGCAAGAGGTGACCGTTTTTTTTTTTACGTTCAACCAAAAACGTGATCGGCTTAGCGTTAAGAAAAACGGTCCCTAGGGTTACCAACGAGCAATGGTACTACTCAATGACTACGACGACTTTTCTAGGATCGAAGCAGTGAAACTAGATTTTTGTTTTGATACGGTTAAGCTTTCAGGCATCCCTCCAGCATTGATGACGGAACCAACGATCATATAAATTGGTGGTACCATTGGAGAAGTCCTGCTCGTTTACTGCTATGCTCTATGTCAAGGGAAAGTTAGGGTTCGGGTAGTTCTCTATCAACAATCTAGTTCGAATTTATCAAAAGGTTAGAATTTCACCTACTGATATAGATCCTTACTCTTTGTTATCGTTATGAGAGATTAGTGGGGCTTTATTGGTAGTGTAGAATGCTCAATCGAGAACTAGAGGAGCTCGAGAAACTAGCATATATTGCAGGATCGACATCGGTGTCGACTCCAAACATCCCAACCCTAATTTTTAGGGCTAACTCTCAACTAGTAGTCCCTCCCGCCCTCCTCATGTCCTTCCCACTACCTTCTTGTTCCGGAAACGATTTGTTCAAATAAGAAAGTTGTTGGTGGGGGACGATGATGATGTTGCTGCTACTAGTAGAGTCTTTGCTCCTTTGCAGATTTGTGAAGTGCGCCGTCAACATGAAGGGGAGACCCAGGATGATGGCAAGAGTACAAATCACTTTCTTGCCACGGTGATTGGTGACTTGCAGCCAGAGAACCTAGGGTTGCCATCTCCTTCAGATTCTTCTAGGGTTGGGCATGGGACGCGATTAAGCTAATCCCGCAGTCCATCCCAGATATTGCACTCAGGACGGGATCAGGACGGGCCCTGCGTTTTTGAGAATTGAACCCGCTAAGTCCCATCCTGGATGGGATCGGGACGGGACGGGCATAATCTCGTCCATCCCGGGCTAATACCAAAACTTGATAAATAGCTAGGGACTTGCGTCTGTTGCCTCAATCCCAGACACCATTGACATACATACTGGAAGTCTGGAACTTTCAGAAACTTCATGATCGAGCATGAAAATCTAGATGAAACTAAATTATAGTGACACAAGCTAACATAACAGATCTATACATGTCACATCCCAGGACCCGCTCCGCCGTAACACGATATTGTCCGCTTTGGGCCCACCGGCCCTCACGGTTTTGTTTCCGGCAGCTCATGAGCAGCTTCCCAGTAGGTCACCCATCCTGGGATTGCTCTAGCATCAACATGCTTAACCTCGGAGTACCCATCCCCTCCGAAGCCGCTGAGCCACCAAAAGGCCTCGTTTTAGAAGGAAGGTGGGCATGTACATATACAGCACATAACCCCTCTCCGTTTGGCCGATGTGGGATATTACAATCCACCCCCCTTGGGAGCCCGACGCCCTCGTCGGCACACTCGCACCACACGGCAGAGTGGCTCTGATACCAACTGTCAGGACCCACCCCGAATTTCACCCCGAAACCCGAGGTAAGTCCTGCGGGGACCACCTCCAAGGAAAATTTACTGATAAGCAAACCTCCCTTGAAAATGGACAACCCTAACCTAGAAAACTAAAGTGTTACTTTCTTAAATAAATTTGAGCATCCTCCAAATCAACCCACAATTATACGAAAGTGAGTAAATAATTACAAACTTCGTATATTCAAAAAATACAATAAAAGTCTAAGCACACCACCAGAACATTACAATAAATCCCAAAGAGTATTCAGAGCTACTATACACTAGAGGAGTAGGAAAAATACTCTAGTAGGTTAAACAAGTAACCTACTGATGAATGGTGGCTGAGAAATGGGTAACTATGCCTCGTCGTCTCCTACTCGTTCTAACTCGAACTCTGCAGACTGGGCATTTTAAAAACGAAGAGCCCAGGGGAAAAACATTCGCAATAATTAGAGTGAGTGGACAAAAATAAATAAAAAGAATATTTATGTTTTCCCAATTTAATTTCCAAGAAAACGAATGCATGTCTTAAACGATAATTATCTTATCGTTATAAATATCGAGCCTCTACTGCTCAAAACTATATATATATTCAAATACAGCCTCTCAGGCTAAAATATATACATGTATATATTTACACTCGCCCAGACTCCCTATATAAATTAATAATAATCTATACAGGGCTACTACGCTCGCGTCCAACGCTCACGTCACGCCTTAATGCGGTGATACACTATGTCATTAAGGTGGACAGACGGGTGTATAAATATGTGTCCAGACCCCTTATATGAATTAAACACTCATATAAGGCTACTACGCTTGCGTCCAACGCTCACGTCACACCATAATGCAGTTATATATTATGTCATTAAGGTGGACAGACACATATCGCTAGCTAGCATTTATATACATACTCTCCTTAAAAATATATTATAATTTACCGAAAATCCCATTTTCGGTAACTCATCACAATGAGTAAAATCGTCAAATAAAAATGACGTCAAATGGTCTAACCAAATAAACAACTGCATGCACATTATTTAAAACAAAAGTCCACTCACTAGTTAGGCCTAAGCCTGAAGTCAGTCGGAGGTCTCCTCTGCTCGAGCCTCCTCGCGTCCTGTTCCAAAACATAAATAATTCCTTAAATAAAATCCCAATGTTTAAAGAAAATAGGCATAATTAAATATGAGCTTCTCGTGCTCAACCATGCCTATCGTCCTAAATCTTAACTTCACTGCCAACCAAAAATCTCCATAAATACCGACATCCTCAAAAATCACCTTCCAACGTCCTAATCATAAAAATAATCCAATGGTCGGATTTTAACTTATTAATCCGCCAAAAATACCAAACTTTACAAATTCCAAAACCTAACCAAAAATCCTCCAAAAATTCCTAAATTCACATCAATAATATCCCCTTAATATTCTACATCAAAAACCACAAAATTTCCCAAAACAGCGGCGGCGCCGCCGGCGGCTCCGCCGGCAACGGCGGCCGGCGACCAACTCCGGCAACCTGCAAATGCTACCAAATTTTAACAGAATCTTCCTCTCAATCTCCTCTACAACTTTCCTAACTAGCACAAACACCAATTCCAAGCCTAACTATGGTAATCGAATCAAAACATCCATAAATCCCTAAAACTTTCAATTATACAAACCACCCTAACGAAATCGAATTTAGCCGAATCTTTTTGAGGGATTACTCACCTAGATGAGGGCTACAAGTTGAGCCAAAAATCACGAGCTATGGTGGCCGGAGGACGGAGCTCCGGCGAAGAGACAGTCGGCGTTTCCGGCGAGTTTTTCTCCTCTCCGGCGGCACTACCGGCTCGGACACTAGGCCGGGGAGAGAGAGGAGGTGACGGGGGTCCGAGCTGGGCTGGAGCGGCGGCTGGTGGTTGGCTGGACGGCGGTAGCTGGTGGCTGCAGTTTCCGGCGAGTGAGAGAGAGCTCGGGGGCTCGGGAGGAGGGAAGAAGAAAAAGAAAGAAAAAAGAAGATAAGGGATTTGGGCTGGGGCTGCTCCCCACCCGGTCCAAAACTTAAATCCAAAAAAAAATAACCCATTCAAAATTCTACACCCCAAAATAATACCCCAATAAAACTTATATTTTTAAGGATAACTTTTACATGCTAACTCCGATTTTAACGCGTAGCATGTCTACGAACTCGTAATAACATCTTCTACGACTTTCATGAAGAAAGTTTTCCCAAATTCCATACGGAAGAAAAAGTCAACTTTGGAGTCTTAAATAGTAAACGGTTACTTAAAACGGTAAAAGACCAAAATATTACCAAAGTAAATAACCGTAAAATAACTTAAGAACCGGGGCGTGACAATACATTTCCAATTGAATCAACATATATTAGCAACTATGATTATCCAGAATTTACAGTAACAAAATCTAATTTCAACTAGGACAAAATTTAACACCCAACAAAGTAATCAATCGATATAGAAAAACACTGCAGATTACTATTATTTCCCAAGTCCACAACTTGCAATGAGAAACAAATGCATGGAACCCAACAAATTATCAAAACTTGGTAAAAAATTGGAAAACTCAATCAATCAAACCACCCAAAAAAGATAATCAAAGAATCAGAATTTGCAGACAAAGCATATGAGAATTTTGCCTCAGACCCACATCCTATAATCACCTCTCTACTCGTCCTCCTCAAGAATTAATTATTTTCAGACAACCTTCACACTCGTGGAAAATTCAGAAGTCGTATTCACACTCTGCCAAAAACTAGCAAGCATAGCAAAGCAACTTAAAATGTGAAACTGAAGGTGAATGACAATGAGATTCTGAACTGATGAACTGATGAATGGGGTTTCTTTTTCAAAGTTGAGCGAATGAAGCTGCTAGTGGAGTGAGGCAAATGAAGGTAAGCTGGGAACTACACATTACCTTAGTGTAAAATGGACGGTAGAGAACTAGAGATGTAATATTAGACGGCTGAGATCAAGTGGATAAGTGATACGGGACGGGACGGGACTAGATCAGGACGAGCCTGTCAATTTTAAAGGACGAGATCGGGATTACGGTTTTAATTGCCCAGCCCTAGATTTTCAACAATTTGATCTACCTATAGTGTTAAGAAGGTTTAAAAGAAATAAGGTTGTCCCCATGGTAGCCGGAATAAGCCAAAGAAACTGGTAATGACAGTACGATGTTTGTGCTTGGTTAAGAGTCAGACAATGAAACGTGCCCTATGTACCATGGAGGAGCGCTAGGTGGTGGATGCAACATTCTAGGTTGTTTTAAGCCTTGAAGTCCTATATGCCCTAGAATTAGAGGGTAGCTACCCTATTCCTTGCATTGTACATTATTTGGTCTTAGGCGACAAAAGGTTTAGGGGAGTCCTATATTCTAGAGTTTTGTAGGATAATAAGTCCAGTTTGTTTCTTTTGCCATTTTTATTTTTCCAACTTTAAATTTTTTGTATTTTGGTTTTTTATTGGCTAGTTATTAGTTTTGGGCTTGTGAGGGTGTTTTTGTGCTTGTAGAGTTTGGAACAGCAGGCCCTCAATGCTTAAGCGAAACCAGGCCCAAAGTCGATCGAGGATGGGATCCAAGAACGACTCTGTTGTGATCAGCTTGATAATGACAGCAGTAGTCTGCTTCTCAACTGTAACAGCAGCAGTTTGTTTGACGTAACAGCGGCGGCTTGTTTGACGTATCAACAGCCGTAACAGCAACGATTCCACAGTAACGGCAGCGATTCTAAAAAAAGAAACGACTTACAGGTGGATATGGTGGGGGAGCTGGGAGCCTGTGAGTTTAGTGAGAGAGCTTGATTCTGGGTTATGGAGGGTTTATGGAATGAGAACTGACTGAAAGTAAGGGGAGCTAGGGTTCTAAAGATGAAGCATGATCTCTAGAGGTTTTCTGGGTTGTCGATGATGATTTCTAGCAGCAGTGAGCTGCCCTTTTTATAGGTAAGATGAGGGAGGAGAGTTGTTGCTGGAAAACGAAGGGTCTGAGAGAAACCTCTCAGTTTTGGACAGGTGGTTTTCAAGCTTTGGTGGGTGGTTTCCCCCATGGAAGCAAGTTGGTGAAGGGGAGACAGAAGGGTGACGATGGTAGGTCTAGGCCGTAGCCTGCTGCCGTGATACTATAGAGATTCGGGGACAGACGATTTCTTGGGAGTGCCAAAAATCCTGAATATAGATTTACAG
This sequence comes from Fragaria iinumae, assembly GCA_009720345.1. Lineage (NCBI taxonomy): Eukaryota > Viridiplantae > Streptophyta > Magnoliopsida > Rosales > Rosaceae > Fragaria > Fragaria iinumae. The sequence goes on along the minus strand of CM019117.1, from coordinate 11,965,424 downwards.
CAGCAGAAGTTGGAGACGTGTATTAGGTTTCTGGGACCAGTTTAACTACATGGGCTTTGGGTAGGAAAATAATAAGTCTAATGGGTTAAAGATTTTGTTGGGCTTGGTTTTAATTTCTCTCACTAGCCCATATTAAGACTTTGTCCATCATGCATGAGCTTTGGTCCCAAGTCCAAAGTTATTGATGAACATCATCTTGACGATGGGCCTCACAGGATCCGTTACCTTCCACACCACATCCCCTCTGTAAGCCCCAAAGGACGTAGCTTGGGTCTACGTGTTATGTTTGCATGGCGGGACCTGAATTTGTTGCTTTTCAAGGAGGTCTCTTCGACTATATTGGGCTTGGATGAAGGCCCAATAAGGCTATGGACATATGTCAACTTAGAGAAACTAGCTCGTGGAATTTTGGGTATCAACATTAGCCCCCTTGATTATGTAAGTCGTAAAAAGCATGTTACGAGTTACATAATCAAATTTAGGATGATACTTATATTTTAATGTGTGCATGTAAGCATGTTAGCATGTACCGCATCTTGTTAGTTGCCTGAGTCTTCCTTCTTAATATACACATATACATATATGTATATTTTTTTTTTTTCTTTTTTTTTATGAGATGAGAGGCAATGCACTTGATTGGGCCATGTGTTCTTTTTGATAAGAGGCATGACATATCAAGGGAAACCCAAACGTGGTCAGCTGGGGCTTTTGGAATAAGAAAAGGAGCTGACCTTTTCAGATGTCTTCTCTTCTGGTTTGGGTATCTTCAAAAGGAAAAGGAGAAAGAAAATATCTCCTCGCGCGATCCCTTTTGATTTCTCAAAGGGCCTGCTTGCATTCTCTTCTCCTTCCAACTCCTTTTTATTTCTTCTTGGTGGAGCAGCAGTGGGGACGTTTTTGAGGTTACCTTATGGGATTCAAACTCAAGGAACCAAAGAGTTCCTTCTCAGCGCATCTGTTTTTTCCTATTCGGTACCGGCGTCATCCTTCTTTTGCCGCTCTGATCGTCGTCGTTTCTTTTATTATAGCTTTTGTTTGCTTGCCTGTATTCTTCCTATACCTGTTCTTATTCCTGCTAATCCAATGCGCTTTGCTGCAGTTGTCTTTTGCTCTTAGCTGCTGTGATTGAAGTTAGCCGCTGTAATCGAATTCAATCAAGGTGAATTGAGCTGCTGTGATTGATTCTTCCTAAGCTCGCGACTGTAAGCATTGCCTTCAGAAATTTCTTCTGCTGCTGTGATTGATTCTTCCTAAGCTCGCGACTGTAAGCATTGCCTTCAGAAATTTCTTCTGCTGCTTGCTGTTGTTGATGACTTATTTAATTTTGTTGTCCGCCCAATGCGCTCTGTGACTAGCCGGATGTGATACCATATTTGAATTACGTCTTCGCCGAGTCTTACTGAGTCCAGTTTTGAATGCTTTGTTTTGCTTGGGGGGGTTCATTCTTATGCATGGATGCATTGCTTGATTTTGATCATGGCTTTGTTTGGCTCTGTTTAGCTTGTTTTACTTTTTTTTTGTAATTCGATAGTTCTGGTTATGCTCGGCTCTTTGCGTAAATTGTGAGCGGCGTGTAGCTTGGCTTGCGAACATAGGTCACATATGATCGCCTGCTTGGCTGTTTTTACGGCAGTCTTTTTTTTGTATTTCGAGTGAAACTTTAACTGCCATGTTTAGTAACAAGATGATACAGCGAGGCATTAGTTGGCTTGGCTGGCTGTGTAATTTAGGATTTTCAGCTTGGCTCGGCTATATAGATTTAGCAATTTTTGCTTGGTCTCTTCTTTGGATAGATTTCACACGAACAATATGTGGCGTGGCTTGATAGTTTTGCTTTGTACATAAATTCTCTTGTTTTGTACGCAGGCCCTTGCATATTCTTGAAGTGATTTTGACAAACTATGGCCCCTGAAGTGTTGAGCCTGATAGATCACCATTTCGTGGTTAATGATGGTCTGAAGGGTCCTTTTACAGATGCTAATGAGGCTTCTGGAGATGTTAGCCTGGAGCGCATCTCCAGGTTGTTAATTGAGAGGGGTGACTTCCCAGCAGTGCCCATAGATTTTGATTATCCTTGCGGTGCTGTAACAGGGTGGTCGCAGTGGGTCGATTATGAGTTAAGGGATGAAGCCGTAAGAGAAAGACTTTCACGAGCTGGGGTCTTGTCTGCTGTTTTTATTTCTTCTCGTTGCGACATTAACAGGGATGTTGAGACTCTTCGTCATGTTGTAAGGAGGTGGAATCCTCACACGCACACCTTTGTCTGTGCTTGGGGTGAGTTTACTCCCACCTTGGAGGATGTTTTCAATATCACAAGGCTCCCAATTACTGGTACCGTGGATCCTTTTAGATTTACTCTTGACAAATCATGTGATGAGGAGCTAAAGATTCTTATAGCAGGGGCTTCTAGTGTTAAAGGGAGCAGCCGCCGTTTTGCGAATTGGGTGAAACACTTTTGGGGAGTCATAAAGGATGGTGTGCTAACACCAGGCAAAGGTTTCGACTCGGGTTGCCGTTTGACAACCATGCTTGCTCTTTGGTTAACCAAGTATGTTTCCATTGAATTCTCTTATGAGTTTGTCGAGCAGCGTGTGTATCCCATGGCGGTTGCCATAGCGACAGGTCATAGGTTTCCTTTAGCTCCACTGTTCCTTGGTCATGTTTACCGTTTACTAGACTTCATTGTTGCTGATGAGCTAGAAAGTGCTGGTCAGTGCGGAGTCACCACTTTGGTTTCCACCATGTTTCTACAGGCATTCATTTGGGAGCGCTTCAAGTGTTTGGAAGTAAAACCACTAACCTCGAGCTTATCTTTGGAATTGTATAACAATGGCATATTTGACAAGAGTATTATATATCTGCCTCCGAAGCTTCCTTTGTTGTGCCGCTGGTTTAAAAGGAGGCAAGACAAAAAAGTGTTTGCTCCAATAATGTTGGATAATCCGGAGAACTTTGTTCGGCAGCCTTATATCCAGAGGCATGGCTTCGAAGCATTTTCCTTTTCTGGCAGGAAAGAGCAGTGTGCAACATCTTTGGGCCGTGTCGAGCTTTACTTGACTAAATACACAGGTTTTATTCCTTCCTTTGGCGAGGACAAAGAAGCATTGACTTTCAATCCAGTGGTTTATTCTCCTGATAGGGTTATGAGGCAACTTGGTTGTTCTCAAGAGATTCCCGTGCATTCCCCTTTATCCGTTAGAGCTGTCGGGACGGCTAGGAAGCTTTCACCTAGAGAAGTTGATTGTGTTCATGATTTCTCCGGCAGACTTGCAGACATGCCATCACAGCTGCCTGGAGACATTTTGCATCCTAACGCTTCTCCTGACTACAGTCGTTATTGGAAGGGTGTGTTGCACAGGTTTCGACAGTTTGTGGAGGTTGGCAGCCCCCAGATGAAGTTTAAACCTCTTACCAGCAGCAGGCTAGCCAATTGTAATAATGTCTTGACGTATGCCAGGAAACATAACCTTTCTTACACTGAGGTCTATGATGATGGAACCAAGAAGATTGTTGGTTACTTCAAAGACTTTGAAGCCGAGGGCATGGATAAAAAAAGAAAGGAGAGGAATAAGACCTCAAGCGATAAGAAATTTGTAAGGGAGCACCACCCCAAGAAGTCCTTATCCCACTTCAAACCTAAAGTGGCTTTTGAAGAGTTCATGTACAAAACTCCTAAAGGAGTTAAGATGATAATTCCTCCAAAGTCTCCATTTTGGAGGAGAAAGAAGGCGGGCATGGCGGCTGCTTTGACCCCTCGGGCAGGTAGTGCTTCTAATTATGTAGAGAACAAAAATGCATCGGGCCCAAAAGCAAGAAAAGACATCAAAAGGAAACCTGAATTGGATCCAAATACTCCTCTTCGTCGAAGCAACCGCATAAAGTTCGTCAGCTCTTCTTCTCCTCGTGGTCCTCCAGTTCACATTGAGTTGTCTGATATGGAACATGATCATGGGAAAGATTCTGAACAAGGCCGCATTGACTCCTCAAACGAGGTACTTGCTTTTGTTGATGTAGAACTTGTAGTTAATCATTTGAGATCATTCTTTTGTTTGGCACAACTTGCAATTGATTCTCTTTTGCAGGCCAATAGTATTGAAAGCACAAGTGATGGCGATGAAAGCATGCGTAGTGGCGACGAAGTGAGCGTCATCTTCTTTATTACCTCCCTGCTATTCTTTCTTCTTCTTCTTCTTCTTCTTTTTTTTTTTTTTTTTTTTCTTCAGATTTTAGTTGACAAATCTGAAAATAATTCTCTTTTGCAGATTAACAGAGATGATGAAAGCATGAGTAACGATGATGGAATGAGTATCACTTCTAATTGTTTTCCCACTGTACCCTTCAAACTTTTTTTTTCTTAAGGAGTCTGGAACTGGTTCTTTGTTGCAGGATAACGGCGGCAAAAGCTTGAGTAATGGCGATCAGGTTTACATGAGATCCGATGAGCTTGAGCATGAGAATGATAAACAGGTGCATTGTTTATCTGAATTTTCAATTTCCTTGCATTAGTTCAATTTTGTTTTTATAGTCATGTGAGTAAATAAAATGAAATGCTTGTGTGACATGAATGTGCATGGCGGTAACTTGAGTAATCTGGAATGTTTGAATTGCTTGGATAATTTGCGTGAATGGCATGGCCTTAAACCAACTTTTTTTTTTTTTTGATTTCTTGGACTTTCATGGATGAACACTTTGTCATATATACAAATGCGTGTTCAAAATAGAATAAGGATGTGCATGGATGCTGGAAGAAGCAGGTGCTTGTTTGGTGATAAGCTTTTGAATTAAGACATAGCTTTGCATGTTTTGGGCGTTGACCGCAATTGCTTGAATAATTTTATAATGCTTTCATGCTATAATGTTTTCATGCTTGTTTTGCCCCTTTGATACTTAGGAATATGAAAAGCATTTCATATTTCGTAGGATCACACATTCCGACACTTCTTTTATTTTTGTGTACAAGGAGCAGGACCAACCTTTGGAGATTACAAATGCAATAACTGTGGGGACAGCAACGAACGAACTCAATGAGGAGGTCATTGGTACAGGGATGATGGGAACAACATCAAATGGATTCAATGAGCAAGAGACCACACATGCATTGACAAGTGTTTCTCCAGCCGAACTTAATGTACCTGAGCAGGCACTAGATAACATTACCACAACAATGATCACACTATCAAGCGGGCATCTTTCGGTCGATGACCAGCTAACAGCCACCAAGGCTCAGTGCCATGACTCGAGTCGGCCTACAAGTGGACATACAAGTGAATGGGTGGCTCGCATGGATGACTTTGCTACCCGATTTAATTCCAATGTCGAATCTCCCTTAAGTATGGATGATATTGCACCTCAATTGAGTAGGGATACTATTGAGTTTCAAGGCATGAGAGTTTCTTCAGAGTTGGTGAGTCCCTTAACCAAATTTTCTGAAAAGTATTGCGAGGGAAACCTCCTGAGTTTGGTTGACCGGGAATACACCTTGAAGAAGAAGAATAAATTGATCGAGGAATTTGGAACGATGCTACTTAGCATGGAAGCTTGTCAGGTGAAGAATGCGGAAATATTCCTTGTTTGGAGAGATGCATGCCGCGATTTTATGGAGGCCGGATTCAATGTTGGGTTTTTGTTGGATTTCTTGAAGCAAGTAGCTCGACAATATTTTGGCTACATGATGAGACCTGAAGGGTCAGATGATTGTTGTGCTAGAGCTTGTGCCTTGCAAGTGACAATATTGCAAAAGAAGAAGGAACTTGTATGCCTTGAGGAAGAGTTGGGTAAAGTTCAGAGTGACTTGGGATTTATACTACCTGATGTTCCGGCTTCTGTTGTGGAGTGTGCGTTGGAGTCTTCTTGGAAGGACGACAGTCGTGCTGCTCATTACTTATATTAGGGCCTGGATTTTGATTATTGATGTGACTTTAGTAGCTTTCATCTGAAGTACCTGAGCTTTATATGTATTTTGTAACAGTTTCAAATTTATGCAAGAGCTTGCATGTTTTGACAAATTTGGTCTTTGAATATTGAAGCATGTATGGGAGTTTGCCTGATAAAAATCGTTTATCATTTCCTTTCAACGAATGGTGACAGGTCTGTGTAATTGTTGCAAGTGATATCGCTTGGATTTTGCTGCTGGGAATTGCATCGTTTTGAGGTTGTTGCTGAACTTGAACTTTGCTGCTGGGATTTCAAGTTTTTTTTTTTTTTTTTTTTTTAGCCCCCTTGTGTACCTCTTCTACTGATTTAAGGAATGAACAAGAGCAATGCTAACTTCTTTTGGAAACACCTCCTGATTTCACATTGCAAATTTTGTTCTACAAATTCAGGTACCATCATGGTGATGTACCATACAAAAGCTTCTGATACTGATACAAAAAGATGTGTCTTTGCAAGTGATTACAGGGAATAGCGGAGGCGGTTTCTGGATGCAAAACTAAATACGAAAGAAAGGCAAAGGGTGCTCCATGCTGTGATTTCTAGCAGTAGTAAGGCTTGAGCCATTTTCCATTAATGGGGTCAGTAGGTTCACCGCCGTTAGCATGAACAAGGCGATAATAACCACTGCTATGTGACTCTTTCACAACAAATGGGCCTTCCCACTGTGGTGCAAACTTGGAAGGACCAGGCATCTGTCTTCTTACCCAGTCAGCAGTTCTTAGAACAAGATCTCCTTCCTTGAAGCTTCTTTCCTTGACTGTTCTGTTGTAGGCCTTGGTCACTGTCTGTCGGTATGCTTCCGCTTTGACTTCTGCTTGTCTCCTTCTCTCATCCGCTGCTTCAAGATCCATCGTCCTCCATTTAGCACAAGATTCGGCATCCCATTCCAGATCATTAATAGCTAGCACTCTTGCTGACGGGATCATGAGCTCCACAGGAAGAACTGCTTCGGATCCATAAACCAAGGAATATGGAGAGAATCCTGTGGCACTCCTAGGGGAAGTGCGATAGGCCCATAAAGCGTCAGGTAAATGAGTGCTCCATCCTCCCTTGTATTCATGCACCATTTTGCTCAAAATTCTGATGAGAGTTTTATTTGTGGCTTCAGCTTGGCCATTCCCCTGGGGGTAATATGGCGTCGATCTCCTGTGCTTGATCTCGTACCCTTTAAGTGTTGTGCTCACTTCTTGGTTGACAAAAGGAGTCCCATTGTCGGTAACAATCTTGTAAGGGATCCCGAATCTGCAAACGATATACTCCCTGATGAAGTTTGAAATTGCTGCTCCTGTTGCCTTGCGAAGCGGAATTGCCTCAACCCACTTAGTGAAAGATTCTGTTGCTGTGAGAATCCATATAAAGCCTCCAGAAGATGGATGAATAATCCCTATTAAGTCCAACCACCAGGTATGAAACGGCCATGGCGTTTTTATATCTTGTAGCAATGTTGATGGCTTGTGACTCAAGTTTCCATGTGCCTGGCATGTGTGACACCTCTTGACTGTGTTGCAGGCATCTTCCCGCATGTTGGGCCAGTAATACCCCAAACTCAACAACTGCTGGTAAAGTTTCTTCCTTCCTTGGTGCTCTCCACATTCTCCAGCATGCACTTCTTGCAAAACCAACTTGGATTCAGAGATTCCAAGGCATCTCAGTGGCTCACCATTGAACCCTTTTCTGTATAGTATGCTTCCATCCACAAAGTACCTCTTTGCTGTTTTCTTGATCCTGTATGCATGTTTGCGATCTTCCGGCAGTGTTTTGCTAATGAGGTACTCCAAGTACGGTGACCTCCAATCTTCTGCTATTGCCGCCGTAAAGCCTTCATGCTCTGATGGCATCAATATAGAGCACTTGTGGCATGAAGATTGCATCTCAGCAGCCTGTTGCTTCATACTTGGCCAGTAGTAACCTTTGCGTTCCAACCTTCTATACAAACTGACAACATGCTCAACTCCACAAATGGCTTCATGTATCTCTTTCAGCCTTCTTTGAGCCTCTCTTTCATCTACGCAGCGAGCTAAGATTCCTCCCGGTATGCGCCTGTATAATTCTCCAAACATCATACTGTAATCTTTTAACATTTTGAACCGTCCTCCTTTGTGTAATTGAGACATCTCAACTTTGATAGATTCTCTCCAATCATTCTTGCCTGGTGTTGGCGGACTTGGAGATTGCATGTTCTCCACACAAGGCTTATTTCTTTGCATAACAGTGATGTTGGGTTGCTCCTTTGTGAATGAAAGTCTTGAACCAAGGGTAGCTAGAGCACCTGCGTATCTATTGGTGCTGCCAGGAATGTGCTCTAGGCTTATTTGCTCAAAGCTTGTGACTAGCTCTTCTGCCAAAGTTCTATAAGGCGCCAAAGCTGGTTCTTTCACTGCAAAATCTCCTTTCAATTGACTAATGACCAGGTTTGAATCTCCAATTGCTCTAATTTTCTTCACATTCATCTCTCGTGCAGTTGAGAGCCCGGCAATAAAAGCTTCGTATTCTGCCACATTATTAGTGCATGGAAAATTGAGCTTGAAAGAGAAAGGCTTGGCATGCCCTTTAGGATCCACAAGCACAACTCATGCTCCTCCGCCAGTAGATGTGGCTGATCCATCAAAATGGAGTGTCCAGGACCCTTCTTCTTCCACTACTGCCGAGATCTCAGGTAACTCTCCCAATATTTCTTGTGAAACATCAAAGCCTTCTTCCCCTGAGAACAAAGTGATCATATCAATCACAGCTTGCCCCTTAATAGCCTTTGGAGTCATGCATGTGATGTCGAATTCTGACAATTGGAGTAGCCACCTCGCCAACCGTCCAGACAATGTTGGTCTCGTCAGCAGATATCTGACCAGGTCAGTTTTCACCATGAGCTGAAGTTTGTGAGCTAGAAAATAATGCCGTAATCTTTGTGCCGCATAAACAAGTGCTAGACAAAGCCTCTCAACCTTGGGATAGCGTGTTTCAGCTCCTCCCAAAAGCTTGCTCACATTATAAATGGGAAATTCTTTTCCGGCTTCATTTTCCTGTGCTAACAGTGCTCCTACAGCTGCATCAGTAGAGGCTAGGTATATTTTCAGAGGCAAGCCGGGAATTGGTGCTCTCATGGTTGGAAGTTTGGTGATAAGCTGTTGTATCTTTGCATAAGCTTCTTTGCACTCGGCATTCCATGTGAACCTGGTTCCCTTCTTCAGCAATGGTGCAAATGTCTTGATTACAGCAGCTAAACCAGGTATGAAGCGTCTGATATATGATAACCTTCCAAGAAAACTTTTCAACTCTTTCTGGTTTGTTGGTGGTGGGAGAGATGCGATGGCTTGAACTTTGCTTGGATCCACCTCAATGCCTCTGCTGTGCACTACAAATCCAAGAAACTTTGCTGAGGACACACCGAACCCACACTTCTTAGGGTTCATCTTCAGGTTGTATAATCTGCACCTTTGGAACACCTTCCTTAAAGTGCTCCAATGTTCCTTTCTAGTCTTGGACTTTACCACCAAGTCGTCGACATAGTCTTCTACTTCCTTCCCCATCATGTCATGAAACACTGCCGTCATCGCCCTCTGGTAAGTAGCACCAGCGTTTTTCAAGCCAAATGGCATGACAGTGTAGTAAAAATTTCCATATGGTGTGCGAAAAGCTGTCTTTTCGGCATCCCTTGTGGCCATTTTTATTTGATTGTAGCCGCTGAAACCGTCCATAAATGATAGCATGCCATGGCCTGAGGTTGAGTCTATGAGGATGTCCATGTTTGGTAGTGGAAATTCATCTTTAGGGCAGGCTTTGTTCAAGTCTCTAAAGTCAACACAAACCCGAATCTGACCATTCTTTTTCTTCACAGGAACAATGTTTGCTAGCCAAGTGGGATGCTTTATTGGCTTGATGAAACCGGAGGCCAAGAGTTTCTCGATTTCTTGCTTGATCTGCTGCTCATCGTCAGGATGGTAATTCCTCTTTGATTGAACCACCGGTTTGGCCCCCAATTGCACATTTAATGTATGACACACAAAGCTCGGATCTAATCCTGGCATCTCCTCGTAGCTCCATGCAAAAACATCTTTGTATTCTTTCAATAAAGAAATAAGGCAGCTCCTTTCTCCATATGTCAGATGGGTGGAGATTGAGACGTTCTTTTGCACAGCAGGATCATCACTCAGATCAACTTCTTCCATTTCTTCTGTAACAGCGGCACTTCCATCTTGCATACATTTTGGTGCTGGCATTGCCTTTTGGAGGGGAAAATTCTCAGGCGCCATGGAAGCCTCCTTTACTTCTTCATCTTGGACTTGACTACATTCCATGGCACCTGCTGTTTTGGGGCCCTCTCCAAGGGAAGGATTAGGCCCCGCAACCTGTCATAAGCGGTATACAGTGCGGCCATCCGGGAGCACCAACCTAGAGCATTGAGGCCGTCGTGTGTGGGCACAAGCACTTTGTGACCTCACTAACTCGGCAAGTTCATTGTTGCTGAGATCCCGAATGTCAAGCCACGACGGCAAAGGCATGCCTCTGGCTTTGGATGATTCAGCTCCTCCTCCATCAGTGAACACATCATAAAACTGTGCCTCAGTGTAATGACTTTCGCTCTGGTGAAATGGAATCTGATTTCCCGGCAACCTAACAGGTTTGAGTCCAATTCTCCCTTTGACACACTGATGATAAGTTGAGGGCACAAGCTTATGCTTATTCAGCCATGGGCGTCCTAGCAGAGCATGGTAGCTTGTATCAGCATCAACAACATAGAATTTGGTGAGTGATTGAATTGGCCCAACCTTGAGGTTCAGTAATATGTAACCGACAGCTTCCTCGCTTCCGTTTGCAAATCCAGAAATTGACATGCTTGTCTTCACAATCTTGGCTAAGGAGATTCCGGCAGCAGTTAACACTTGGAACGGAGTTAACTGGGTTCTCCCAAGTGCGAGGATATTCGTGGTGTCAACCATTTCTCTCTGGGTTCTCCCAAAGGAGTTGAGGATATTCGCTAAATCTGACGTAGTGATTCCTTCCTCCTCCTCTAGCCTTTCTTGTTGTTGTGATTGTTCAACATGCCTGGAGACAGAATCAGCCTGCTCCGGTTGTTCTTGAGAAGGCATGCCGCTGTTATTCTTCTTCTTTCGTTGTGGAGCCATTAAGCGAATCACAGCCTGGTCCCCAGTGAAGTCGCCAAAAATGTGAGGGTGTTTTTGTGCTTGTAGAGTTTGGAACAGCAGGCCCTCAATGCTTAAGCGAAACCAGGCCCAAAGTCGATCGAGGATGGGATCCAAGAACGACTCTGTTGTGATCAGCTTGATAATGACAGCAGTAGTCTGCTTCTCAACTGTAACAGCAGCAGTTTGTTTGACGTAACAGCGGCGGCTTGTTTGACGTATCAACAGCCGTAACAGCAACGATTCCACAGTAACGGCAGCGATTCTAAAAAAAGAAACGACTTACAGGTGGATATGGTGGGGGAGCTGGGAGCCTGTGAGTTTAGTGAGAGAGCTTGATTCTGGGTTATGGAGGGTTTATGGAATGAGAACTGACTGAAAGTAAGGGGAGCTAGGGTTCTAGAGATGAAGCATGATCTCTAGAGGTTTTCTGGGTTGTCGATGATGATTTCTAGCAGCAGTGAGCTGCCCTTTTTATAGGTAAGATGAGGGAGGAGAGTTGTTGCTGGAAAACGAAGGGTCTGAGAGAAACCTCTCAGTTTTGGACAGGTGGTTTTCAAGCTTTGGTGGGTGGTTTCCCCCATGGAAGCAAGTTGGTGAAGGGGAGACAGAAGGGTGACGATGGTAGGTCTAGGCCGTAGCCTGCTGCCGTGATACTATAGAGATTTGGGGACAGACGATTTCTTGGGAGTGCCAAAAATCCTGAATATAGATTTACAGCAGCAGAAGTTGGAGACGTGTATTAGGTTTCTGGGACCAGTTTAACTACATGGGCTTTGGGTAGGAAAATAATAAGTCTAATGGGTTAAAGATTTTGCTGGGCTTGGTTTTAATTTCTCTCACTAGCTCATATTAAGACTTTGTCCATCATGCATGAGCTTTGGTCCAAAGTCCAAAGTTATTGATGAACATCATCTTGACGATGGGCCTCACAGGATCCGTTACCTTCCACACCACATCCCCTCTGTAAGCCCCAAAGGACGTAGCTTGGGTCTACGTGTTATGTTTGCATGGCGGGACCTGAATTTGTTGCTTTTCAAGGAGGTCTCTTCGACTATATTGGGCTTGGATGAAGGCCCAATAAGGCTATGGACATATGTCAACTTAGAGAAACTAGCTCGTGGAATTTTGGGTATCAACAGGGCTCGAATAAGTGATCATTGTAATTGTATTAAGCAATCGTAGTGTTATCTCTAGTTTCACCGAGTGAGGTCGTGATGATTTTATATCAATGGATTATTCTTTCGTTGTCCTAAAAAAGAAGAAACAAAGGCTATTTGAGCTTGTGTTGGATTTTTTTTTTTTTAGAGGAACTTGTATTGGAGTTTACTTCTACTTGACCAGCATAATACTCTCCCAAATGACATGAATCCAACCTTTTTTTTAAAAGTACATAGTAAGTGGAGGATTAATCGTCCTACCCTATGCTCAATTTAATCGGAAATAATTGGCAATGACCCAGCTTTTTTCTGGAAACGATCGACTATTGTAGGTTTGCAATTAATCGTTTATAGGTAGGATCCCTTCTCAACTCTAACCTAAACCAAATCTTATCAAGTATTTATGGTTACTATAAGTTGCTACGTAGTGCTCTCGGAACCTAGTAATGTGACCAAATTAAGCCTCACATTGAAATCCAATCTAACTCTACGCATGTTCCAATTTATTGACATGCAATACTCGATCGCGATCGATCTGTAACAAAGAAGCAATTACTCATTCTCTGCTGATCAAAATTCTTTACAGAAAAGAGACCACACATAGTTTATGAGCAGCATGAAGACTAAAGGAGCAGCATGAGCTAACTAGGGCAACTTATTTTATTATAGCATGAAGATCCAGGTACAGTGAGTTACTATTGTTTGAGGGTAAATTTACACCCCTGAATATGTAGCGTGTTGAACTAGTTATGTGGTTCGTCGTGGATATGATTGAGTATCTTTGGAGATATTCGCTATCAAGGCTAAATCGAGCCTACTTGGAGATTAAGTCATTTTGGTGTAAATCCGGGCTATTATCGACATATCATGGATCCGGTAATTAATGGATGATTGTTTTGTTACCAAGATTGAGCTATTCATGGAAGATCTCACAAAGAGGAGGAATCTGGACGTCATGTACATAAGTTACCTCGGCGATCAAGGTATGAATGATGTACGTAGTGCTATCTAAGGAAAGGTTTAATCACTTTTGATTCCTTAATTGCCAAGAAGAAGTCTAGCCGTGCATGATCTTTGATGTAATTAAGGATTACATTATGAAAGACATTTCAAAAGCAATCATATTGCTTAGAGGACTCACGATGCTATCTAATCAATTAAGGTTTCCTTGCCTTAGTTGTATTTGAAGATATCCACGTCTAGAAGATCTCCAAGAATCATATATTGAGGTAAATATCTTTACCTAGACATTGTATCTAGTCTGATACGCGAACCGATACATGCGGTTTAATTTAGTAAATATATTTCTTTCCCATTGGGTATTTACTGGCGGAAGATTTGTCTTGGTATGCAAGTCATTCGCGAACCCTAACCGCTCAGTTCCCTGTATAAGGAGGTTAAGGCGAATGAGCAAACCCCCCGACAATTCAACAAAACTCTGTATCACTGCAAATTGGACGCCTCCCCAGGAGCACCCAATCTACCATAAAGCCTCTCCAGGGAGCACCACCAAAGCATCATCGCGAGCAAATCCCGCTTCACTCACCAACCTCGTCCCGAACAAAAAGTTCACCCCTAGTCCATAAAGCCTCATCGTGAGCAACAGTCCATCCCATTGTTAGAGATTCACCTCTCTAGCAATTATCCCTTTAATTTCATTGTATTTTGTTTCTGAAGTAAATCCTTAAGACCCGTCTTAGGTCATTATGAAGAACCCAGCAGCAGAACCGACCGTTTCTGCTCACATCTGCTTGAAGAAAAGTCAAGAGAAGCGCGCGAATCAGACAAGATCAAGACAGACACACTTCCTCAAGGTGTTGGCACGCTCGCACCAGACAATTGTTCGAAGGGCCTAAAAATCCGACTCGAACAACTATCGCCAATTAGCCATACAAGTACTGATGCAACTCGGCCAGACTAAAATCAGGACACTCTTGAATTAATCCACAGATTCTTAAGTAGGCTGGATAAATCCAAGAGACTCGATCTAGATCATGGGACCAAGTATTCCTATATCTCAGCTGTGTGGCGCCATTACTTGGGGTTTCACATATGGAAATAATTTTTGATTCATCAATATATATATATATATATATAGAGGCTGGATATGAAGCGCACGTGCGTAAGTGCGCACGGAGCTCCGTTCGCCACCTTCCGGCGCCGACGACGGCGCGCCTCCACCCCAGCGGACTCCAGCAGCGTCCCCGATCACTTTCCCTCCCCGGCGATCCCCGGTGAGGCCACCGAATTCCAGTTTCCGGCAAGATCAACTTTATTTCCGCCGAATTCCAGTTTTCCGGCGAGATCACCCAAAACTTCAAATAAAGTTGATCTTGTCGGAAACTGGAATTCGGCGGCCTCACCGGGGATCGCCAGGGAGGGAAAGTGATCGGGGACACTGCTGGAGTCCGCTGGGGTGGAGGCGCGCCGTCGTCAGCGCCGGAGGGTGGCGAACGGAGCTTCGTGCGCACTGCGGACGTGCGCTCCATATCCTTTCCGTGTGTGTGTGTGTATATATATATATATATATATAATTATATGCCAAATTAGTTTACCATTATATGGAGTCATTCTACTGTTGCATGTATAAAGATGAAGATGATCAATAACATCAACACAAAATTTAGGTAATCGATCATGAAAAAATATAGAGCATACTTCACAAGGAAAATTAGCCAGAATTAACACAAGTACACAACCTACGAGAACAGGTCATCTTGCATATATAGTTGCTACTTTGCGTAGCTAGCTAGGAGATTTTTCACTGCAAAGAAAATAAAATTAAAGCAACAGTGGTCATAATATCACATCTCACTTTTTTATCGAGCATGCACAGAGATTATATGAGGAAAATATCAAATCAAATTTTGTTATTGGAAAACAACATCGGGTATCCATTGGAGCTACATCCCAAAAACAACATTAACGTCAAAGTGATGTTGTATTGGGAATTAGGGAAGGCGAGTTCTAGATCTGAATAGAGGAGTAGATGAGATTGTTGAGGAGTCTTCGAAAGAAGGTACGGAGGATTTAACCCACCTCCGGGGTTGTGGCGGCTGGCCGAAACCAGCTGCAAGGGATCAATGAATGCACTGGCATGGAACTGTCAAGGCTTGGGGAAGTCCTTGATAGTGCAAACCTTGAGGGAGATTACCCACTCCCATGTTCCAGGTTTTATCTTTTTATCAGAGACTCATAGAGATAGTTTGTTTGTGAATAATATCAGAGATCAAATGAGATATGAATCAAGTTTTAATGTGGATCCAATTGAGAGGGCTGGCGGTCTAAGCTTATGGTGGAACCCATCTTACAAAGTTGATGTGGTGGATTACTCAAATTTTTTTATTGATACAAATATCTTACTCCCTTGTACAGGGGCCTGTATTCGGGTCACATGGATCTATGACCCCCCCTTATAGTGAAGACAAGGATGAATTTTAGGAAATCTGGAATTTCCAAGATCGTGGGCATAATGTCCCATGGCTGGTTATTGGAGACTTGAATGTGTTATTGAGCCAGCTAGAGAAAGAGGGTGGAGCTCCATGGAACCCAACCAATGGAAGGTTTCTAGGGAATTTCATCAATTCAAACAATTTGTTTGACATTGGGTTCCAAGGACATAAGTTTACATGGGTCCGAGAAGAGAATGGTTGTGTGGTCCTTCAGGAAAGATTAGACCGAGCTCTTATCAGTGAGGAGTGAATTTTGGAATGGCCGGATACTTCCCTTACCCATCTCACTAGGGTAGGATCAGATCATTGCCCAATTTTTCTTAATACCAAGTTGGGAAAGAAAAGTGGCAGACCTGATTTTAAATTTCTATCTTTCTGGGCAGATGAGGCTGAGCTGGAGCCCCTACTAGAGGAGTGTTGGCAGAGCAACCCTAGTTCTTCTAATCAGAAAATTTGGAGCTCAAACCTTAATCGGTGCAAAGTTAAGATCAAAAGATGGAGCTCCCAGAAGTTTCCCAAGTGTTACAAGGAGGAAATTAAGAAGTGCCTCTTAGAGTTAGAGGATCTTCAAGATCAGCAGCCATATTCTAGTGGTGAAAAGCAAAGAGAGTTGTCTTCAAAGCTTGGAAATATGTGGCTAAAGGAGGAAAAATTTTGGCACCAAAGATATAGAATCAAGTGGTTACAATTTGGCGATTCAAACTCCTGTTTCTTTCATCTCTCAACACTGCAGCGAAGACAAAGAAACAAAATTTTGAAGATTCAGAATGTTGATGGTGATTGGGTATTAGGAGAGAGTAGAATTAGAGCCGAGTTTGAAAATCAGTTTAAGCTTATTTTCTCTAGTACTGGATCTAGAGACTGGGGGAATGCTTTATTGGGGGTGACCCCAATTGTGACTGAAGCTATGAATGAGGAGCTACTAGCACCTGTTGCTGTTGAAGAGGTAAAGGAAGCGGCCTTTCAACTTGGAGCTTTAAAGGCCCCTGGGCCCGATGGGTTCCCTGGTTTGTTTTATCACAAGTATTGGAGAATTGTCAACAATATTGTCTCGGAGACAGCTAAAGATCTTTTTGCTGGGGGGTTTGGTCTCAAGAATCTTAACAAGACTCATATTGTTTTGATTCCGAAGGTGGAAATCCCGGAAAAGACGACTCAATTTCGACCCATAAGCTTGTGTAATAATTCTTACAAGATTTTGTCGAAATGCTTTGCCAACAGATTAAAGGTGTGCCTCCCAGATTTGATTTCCCAGGATCAAAATGTCTTTGTTCCAGGTCGGCAAATTCAAGATAATATTCTTTTAGCCCATGAAACTTATCATTATCTCAAGATGAAGAAGGAGGGAGGTAATAATGAATTGGGGCTCAAGCAGGACTTAGACAGGGAGACCCACTGTCCCCCTACCTCTTTCTGATTATAAGTGAAGTTTTATCAGTGAGATTGACTAGAGCAGTCCAAGACAAGTCACTACTGGGAATCAAGCTTTGTAGAAGGGGCCCCACCCTGTCTCATATGTTTTTTTGCAGATGATGCCTTATTTTTTCTCAAAGCCTGGAGATTTTCAAGGAGTATTGCAAGGCTTCAGGGCAGTTGATAAATGGAGAAAAGTCAAGTGTTTAATTCTCCCCTAACACTCCAGATCCAATGTCCAGACTTTTAGGTGAGTTGATGGGTTTTGCTGAAGTTGAGGACCCCAGAAAGTATTTGGGATTACCCACATTATGGGGTAGATCAAAGAGAGAGGCACTCGGTTACATTGTTGATAGGGTACAAAGGAAGTTGGTTGGATAGAAACAAATGTCACTATCTTGGGCGGGAAAGGAGATTCTTATCAAATCGGTGGCCACAGCTATTCCGGCTTACCCTATGGCATGTTTCAAATTTCCTAAGGGAGTGTGTGACACCATCAACTCAGCTTTGAGTAACTTCTGGTGGGGGTCTACTAGCTCGGGCAACCGGATTCACTGGAAGAGTTCGGAGCACTTAGGAAAAACAAAGGAGGAAGGTGGTCTTGGCTTTCGAGATTTACATCATTTCAATATGTCGTTGCTGGCAAAACAGTGTTGGCGGATTGTGGAGGAGCCTAATTCTCTGTGGGCCTCCGTCCTCAAGGCTAGATATTTCCCAAATTGTAGTTTTTTAGAAGCTACTAAAGGGTATCGAGTGTCGTGGAGCTGGGCGAGTCTTATTGAAGCCAGAGATCTGGTTCTTCAGGGGAGTTGTTGGCAGGTGGTAAATGGTAAGTCTATACAAATTTGGCATGACTCTTGGATTCCCCCTCCGAGCATGGGTGGTGGTATACTTATAGATGGGGCTTTACCTCCATCGTCCCCTCAGCTGGTTCACTCTCTAATTGACTGGGACACTCATACTTGGCGTCTGGATGGGGTCGCCAATGTACTCAACCGAGAGGCTGAGGATCAGATTCGCTGTATCCCTATTGGGGAGGAGGATGGGAATGATAGACTATTATGGCCTTGGAGTAAAAGTGGATCTTTCACTGTTAAATCTGGCTATCATTGGTTACATCAACAAAGCTCCATGAATGCTAGTCCTCTAGTTATTACTGGGACATCACATAGAGTTGGTAAGAAGATGTGGAGACTTTTGTGGGGAATGCCGACTCTGCCTAAGGTTAAGCTTTTCTTTTGGCAAGTAATGGGAGGAGTTGGTCCTAACTTCTCTAACCTATATAAGAGAAAGCTCACCAGCTTTCCTATGTGTCCCCTGTGTGGATTAGAGGAGGAAACTTTTGAACACTTATTACTATTGTGTAGTTGGGTGTCCCCTATTTGGTTCGGTTCTCCTATGGGGTTGAGGATTGACAAGCAACAAGTTACTACGGTGGACTCATGGTTCATCAACTCATATTCTAGTATTGTGGGAACCAAACAGAAGGAGTTTTTTCTTACTATGAGCAGTATGATATGTTGGATGATATGGAAAGCTAGGTGCAATTATCTATACAAGGGGATACCCATGTCTCCTCATTCTACTCTACACCTAACAATCAATCATGCAATGGATTTTATGGAAGCAAAAGCAACTCAACTCCAGACAACAGACTCATGTTTCTCTCCTCGAGTCACTACAAAAAGATGGGTGGTACCTCCTTTACAGTACCTGAAAATAAATTGTGATGCCTCTTGGAACCCAAGTTTGAATGCGGGTATGGGAATAGTGATTCGTAATCATTCTGGAGCTTTAGTTGGTGGTGCTTCCATGAGGATTCGTTGTTCTTCACCGGAAATTGCAGAGGCGGAGGCCATCCTCCTTGGTGCATCAACATCAGCCTCTAATAGGTGGAGGAAAGTGGTATTAGAGTCGGACTCTCAAGCAATTATTGAGGAGTGCCGAAATCGGAAGAACAAGAACTGGAAAATTTATCCGATCATAAGTTGAATCCGGAAGCTGTGTTCTGGTTTCGCCGATTGCATATGGAGCTGGGCTCCGCGTGAAGCGAATGGCGCTGCTCACTGTGCCGCTGCGCTTGCCTCTCGGATTGTGGGTCTGAAAAGATGGGCTCACCAGCCACCACGGTCCATGATTGCTGTACTCAAAAACGACGGTCTCCCTTGTCCTCCGATGTCGGCGGATCAAACGGAGTGAAGAGACGGCTTTTTTCCTTTTTGAGGAGGTTTTTCCATGTTCTATTTCGATTCTGATTTAGAGGAAAAGCTTTCTTTCTACTTTGATGTATTTGGTATGAGCTTTAGTAGTTGTTAGGCTCTTTTGGGCTCGTCCCTTAATGAAAATTTTCATTATCCAAAAAATAAAATAAAAAGGGAAGGCGAGTTCTATTATTGGAAACACATCACGTGCAAGAGGTGTTCATCATTGAGAAGATTAGAAGTTCTCAATTAATAGAAAAATCCATCTAATTTTACAGGCATTTGACTACAAATTTGGATACATATCAAGATTATAGACGTACACAGCAGTAATTATGGTTCCGAAATATGAATATATACACGTACATTGTATAATCTATATTATTATCACTTGGTTCTTTAAGAAAATTATTCTTGCACTTGGGAAGGTTTAATTTTTTCTTGTTACAAATAGCAATATCTTTCATCGATGTTATCAGCGAAAGATTTAGTTGTTTCCCATCTTGTTCTTGCAGTTCTCCAGTGTGCTTTAGACTTCATACCGTGCATGAACAGTGATGACTCATCCCTCTTAGCTGTGAGACTCTCAGTAGAAAGGAATGCATTGTCACTGTCAAATTTTCATTACAAGACGATAATGGTAAAGCATATGAGAAATTAGTGCATAATTATTGAGGGAGGGACGTGCTTGGCCAGGTATAGGTATACGACTGGTCATCATCCATCACTACTGTAGACGAGTACTCCAGAAAAGCTTCAGAGACCTGGGAAAAAGAATCTAACCTAATCAATTGCTACAGTCAAATCATGACACCAGCCGCCTGCGCGCGCAAAAGCATCAGAGTACGTACGTA
Organism: Fragaria iinumae; assembly: GCA_009720345.1. Taxonomy (NCBI): domain Eukaryota; kingdom Viridiplantae; phylum Streptophyta; class Magnoliopsida; order Rosales; family Rosaceae; genus Fragaria; species Fragaria iinumae. The sequence goes on along the minus strand of CM019117.1, from coordinate 11,945,272 downwards.
TTACACTGTTCTCATATCAATCACCGAGCTTCAATCACCTAACCACCACCACCATCCCAACACGGTTTTGCATATATTCTTTAATCCTTTCTTGCTCCTACTTTCTGCCAATATTGCCTTACTGTTCCTGACTCACTGAAGAGATGTTTAAATTTTTCTAGGAGTGGTTAGTACTTAGTACTGACCAACTAATTCCAAACAAAAATAAACACCAAAAGAATTAATTCAAAATATCAAATGGTTGCAAAAAAAATAGTATTTACCTAAAAACTAAAGGACAGAGAGAAATCTGAATATATATATAGTGGTATTCGTTACAAAAGGGCCGTGTGTCTAGATACCTTGCGATCTAAAGAAATTGCCAATGCTTCTAGTTTTAGCCTCATAATTTGGACACAGACAAGCTTGCACTACATGCACTTCATTTTCAACAAACAACTTGAAGATATAGATGTTGCTACAACATAAAAGTTGGTTCCACAATGAGGAACTGAATATTGATTAAGCTGTAATGTTTTTAGATCACCTCCTCACTTCTTGGTGAATCTGTTACAAATTGATTGTAACTCAACCGGTTGATTGAATGAATTACGTTTCTTCTCAAAAACAAAAATCGTTGCAGGTTAGAACTCTTTCCTAAGAGTATCATGAAATAAACATCATATAAAACAAGGTTATAATATGTAAAAAATATTTGGGTTAAAGGTGATCATTCCATGTTAATTCATCGTCTTCTTAACAAGATTTTAATTTGTTTCTCGGAGAATCAAACTTTTAGTTGAAGAGATCAAACTTCTCACTCAACCGATTCATTTTAGATTCTGACACATTTTTCATGAGACAAATGTTGTAGCAAACATTTGACTTAACCTTAAGCATGATCGAACTAGTTCTTATGTCGGATCTGATAGTTTTAACTGTCTTTCGTAATACGTATTTTTAGCGTTTCACTTAAATTAGTTAGGTAGGGGCCGTTTTTTGTTGTTTGAAAAATCGGTTAAGTAGGGAAGTGATAGAAAAAAACAATTATCTAAACGACAATTCAAAGAAAACGTGACCTTGAGTAAAGGACCAATACCTGACCAAGATAATAAGTGACTGTTCGAGCAATCGAGTGGGTACACATTGTCCTTAATAGATAAAAGAAAACCTCGGTCGTAGGCACCTAATTGTAATTAGGACACATAAATACTCTCCATCTGCTTGGACCTCTACATTTGAGTCTTCACACCACCATGGTTAGGATCCTATTGCTGTAACTTAAAGGCAAAAACTTTGAAAATTCCAACTTTACCATAAAAAGACCTTCCCCTTCCTTTTTCACGCTTCCACAAACATTCTGTCATTCTCTCTCTTCCCCTCCTTCTCATTTCGATCCCCATTGGTGGCTTTTGAGTTTTCCACTCCAATCCAACACACACACAGATATAGAGCACCGAAACCAACACTGAACCTCCTCAACTGGTAAGCAAGTGAAGAAGAAGCAATTAAAAGAAAGCATCAAATACCTTCACCTAATTTCTTCTACCCTCTTTATGTTCCCTGCGCTCCAATTGGTTGAAAATGCCGTTTCTTTTTTCCTCATTATATTCGTAGTTCATGGTGGTAGAGGATCTAAGATGGTCTCTTTCTCTTTCTCTTTGATGCTTATTTCTCAGAGAGGGAGTTTCAGTTTTAGGGTTTGCGCAAGATTCTTAGCTAAATTTGGCAAAATGGCGCCCCCACTGGACCTGTCCCTCTCTTATTAGCCTAATTTCCTGCTTTTCTCACGCATAACAACAACTTCCTTGCCTTTTCTGGTTAGAATTCTTGATTATACACTGGTTTATTCCCTGACTTAGATAACAAAATGGTCCAAATAAGGTAGATAGTTCATTATTCTCATCATATCGGATTTGTTCTTTTCAGAATAAGAATAAAGCGGGAGAAGAAGATCAAGAATTTGAGTGATGGCTCGGGAGAAGATTCAGATCAAGAAGATCGACAACGCCACGGCGAGGCAGGTGACCTTTTCAAAGAGGAGAAGAGGGCTTTTGAAGAAGGCTGAGGAGCTCTCAGTTCTCTGTGATGCAGATATTGCTCTTATCATCTTCTCTTCGACTGGAAAGCTCTTTGAATATGCTAGCTCAAGGTCTCTCTCTCTCTCACAGCCTTCAAAATTCTTTTTACTTCCCATGTTATTTCAGTTTCAAAAATTTATAAGACCTAAATCGAGTAAGGAGAGAGGGGGCAAGTAACAAAATATAAGAGGGTTTTGTTTCTGGATTTTGCTTTTGTTTGGTATTGATAGATCTCTGTAAATAGGTTTCTCGTGAATATGTACCGTAAGTGATATTCTCTCTGGGTCTTATCACTACTGCTATATCTGATAGCTTGAACTAGTGCTAGTCTTTGTTGACTGGATTGCATCTCAAGTAGCTGGATAGTTCATTTCCAGTTGTACCCTGCTCATATAGTTTTGCTCTCTCTCTCTCTCTCTCTCTCTCTCTCTCTATATATATATATATATATATATGTTTCATTGACCGACTGACTCACACATACAAACCCAGAGACACACATACAAATCCAAAGACATATAGCCTGAACTGGGAGTCGCAAGAAACTGAACTGCGAGTCAGATGGAGTGGGAGTGTTTTGATTCCTTCATAATTAAACCTTGTTTCTTTGGTTCTTAGATTATGGTTTTGTTTGTGGCTTAAGCTCATTTTGTCTTTTGTTTTGTATGTGTTAACTAGAAGTCTAGAACTAACTTGACCATGGGTTTTAATGGAAATGAGGGACCAAAACCAGTTTGATAAGCCATGATGGAAAGGAAATCCTAATCCCCTTTCTTCCATTGACAGAAAGCAAACTTTCCCATTTTTTGTCAGTATAATATATAGAATTTGCTGCTATTGATGATGGTCTACTTGGATTATGGAGCCGGTTGGTGGCATTTTGCCTATCAAATCAGAAAATCATGTTAGCTAGAAACTACAGCCACTTAAGCTTCATTTTGAAGTTTCTCTCTATAGAAGAAATGTGTATATTGACCAAAAAAAAAGAAGAAGAAATGTGTGTATATATATAAACTATAACAAATCTGTAAGTTCATGCAAACAAAAGTTGTCGATTATAATAGTCTAAATACCAGTGAAAGAAATTAGAAAGAGGTAAGTTATGTTTTTGGTATAACAGTTTGACAAGTTCATATCAATTAGATAACATCTCAGGAATGCAAAACCAAATTATTTTACTTAAACAACAGACGTCTTCGATCACTAAGCTGTTCTTTTCTGTCTTTGTTTTGTTTTTATAATATTATATTCTTTTTCTACTATCGTTTGAATCTTTCTAGCCAGCCAGTGACATATATTGCTATTATTTCTTGAAGCATGAAGGAAATCTTAGAAAGGCACCACTTGCACTCCAAAAATCTTGACAAACTAGAGCAACCATCTCTTGAGTTACAGGTTGGTCCATTATATCTCAGTTATAAAGAAATACGAGCATACATTAAGATTTGGGGAATATTCAAAATGATTATTTACAAATCGTTTTGATCGTAGTATTGATGTGATAAGTCTCTTTTATTGGATTGTTGAAAGTCAAGTTGATGCCATCATATCTGGGCTTTAGATAAAGTGCAACATAACAAGTTTTACATCATATTTTTAAAGTAGTTCAGAACTAATCTTATTACAGAAATAGTACTCTTGATTATAGTTTGCATTCTTTGTTTCCAGTATATACTGAGTTTAGGAGATAACAATATACTTTGATTGAAAGAGTAATTATTCATGTATTTTGCTTAGCACGTGATATGGTGTATGGATTAATCAGTCATTCAAATGAACAAGTTTGCATTACAATTTACTTTAACTGTTGTTCGGCCTACTTTTTGTATCTGTCATCAGTTTGCTTATAAGAATCATCAATTGTAATGTAGCTAGTGGAGAACAGCAACTACTCCAGGTTAAGCAAGGAAATAACAGCAAAAAGCCATCAACTTAGGTATATGTTATTTCCTGGTTTTAGATAATACTTAACTGTGTATAGTTAGTAATTTAATAACTAGTAATTAAATTTGTAATAACACAGGCAGATGAGGGGAGAAGAACTTCATGGATTAAATTTGGAAGAACTGCAACAGCTGGAGAAGTCCCTTGAGTCTGGATTGGGCCGTGTGATTGAGAAAAAGGTCATTCTGTTGCTAATACATACAATTTTTACACTTTAGGTGATATAAGCAGATCATATGATGTGATAGTTGATGTGTATTTGTTTTTCATTATTATTTGGTATAATGAACAGTTGCTTATTTTATCAACTATGACATCTGCTGATCAATAATTTTACCAGAAATATGATCTCTCTAGTGTTATTCTTTTTCAAATTTCCGATATGTGCTTTCGGCATGGCTCTATTTGTTGTATAGCTAATGGGGATCTTTTTGTAATTTTTCAGGGGGAAAAGATTATGAAAGAGATCACCGACCTTCAAAGAAATGTTAGACACTTTTTCTTAGACTTGAATTTTCATAAGCTTCAATCAAAATCAGCTTGCATTATTTGAAGTTAACACGTTTGGGATGGATTAATTTTTATGGAAGATTTTTAAAACTTATCTGAAAATTAATTGAAATCAAGATAAATGGTTTTTTGTTTCTTGTTATTGGTTCTTGAAATGAAATTTATGAAAATGTGCAGGCCATTCAGTTGATTGAAGAGAACGAACGATTAAAACAGCAAGTATAATCTCTCTCTCTCTCTCAAATATATATGTATTAATGTGTGTGCGTGCTATGATTCTGTAGTTGTATGAGTTATGCTATGATTCCTTAGTTGTATGAGTCATGCTATGATTCCTCAGTTGCTAATAACTTGATATGCTTTGCTGAAGGTGGTGGAAAGAACTGATGGTGGACGGAGGCATGTTCATGCTGATTCAGAGAACAGGTTTACGGAGGAGGGTCAGTCATCAGAGTCTGTAACCAATCTATGCAACTCTAATAATTCTCCTCAAGACTATGACAGCTCAGATACGTCTCTCAAGTTGGGGTAAGTTTAATTTAGATGAAAATATATTCAATATGGTAAATACTAAATACATTGCATCAATTTCTGCTGCAATACCAGCCTTAATCCTACCAAAGTTTTTGTCTACAAGGGCTCTACACTACTATTAACAAGGGTATTCTATTTTTCCATTGCAAATATGAGTTAGTAGAAGAACCTATAATAAGACAATCTAACAGACCCTAAATCTTTTTTTTTTTTTGAAACATGGACGTAAAGCCTTTGATATTGCAACGAAAAGATAGCAGTTACAACATGACTTACCCGCAAGGGCAACGATAGAAAAAGCCATGCTAGATAGCCCGAAAGCGACCTAACGAAACTATTATGGAGTTCAACCAAAAAACAACCAAAACTAAAGTTCAAGGAAAAATCCAAAAACCAAAGCTCAGCAAAATAAAGACAGGAATGGGCATGCCCTAAACCTGTAAGAACCGACTAACCCGGAACCATCTTACACAGAGGAGGTTGCCCCGGGTTCCAAACTTGGTAACTGGACCCAAACCTAGATGCACCCAAAGGTCAGGAGCCCAGGCCCAATTACTATGGGCACCCCAGCTTTTGTCCACCGGCGCAGCTGATCAGGCGGCCGGCCGCGCCACTTCCATACCATCGGCATCGCCCCGCCGAACCAAGGAGCTCCGGTCGACCCTTGTAGCCTTCAAATCTGGCAAATAACCTGATCAACCGCGTTCTCCCTCAAAAAGAAACTTTGATCTGAAAACAAAACTTAGATCCAAACCTCGCCTGAGCGATCTAACTCAAATCGCCGCTCACTAGATGCAGCACTTACTCTTCAAGCCCGAACTCTGCCAGACTTTAAAGATCCAAACTTTGAGGTAGATCCGACATACGAACCCACCTCCCGCAACACCCACGACCGGAGTTGCTAAACCGAGCAGCAGCACCGCCGATTAGAGGAGACCGCCAAAGCAAGACTCCCTTACCGTCGGTACTGTTTCCCGTGCCCGACCCAGGGACCAGATGATCCCGCCGCCGCCGCCGAAACCCTAGGGTTTCAATGACGAGAGCACTCCGTAAGATGCGGAGCTCTCTCAATAATACATCACTAGTCAAAACTAGGTGACAGACCCTAAATCTTGAAAATACTAACTCCATTATGGAAACGACTTCCTGTATAGATATGGTATGCGATTTACATAATTCTAATCCCTTAGACGATTGTACTTGTTGATATCTCTACTATAATAAAGCTAGGAGGTTTGAAAATTCACCGAATTGTGAACTGTCATGATTGCTCTCATTGAGTCATCTGGAACAAGTAAAAATAAGAGTCATTATAGTAAGCAACAAATAAAAAAATAAAAATAAAAAAACAAAACTGAGATAATTATAACTACTTGGGTAGTGGGATGTATAACAGTAAATCGAATTTAACCACTCAACTTTCTTTTTAGATGATCGAGATCCTGTGCAAATGCACGGGTCAAAGGCTAATAATTATAATTTTGGAGGATTTTATATTGGACATGCATGTTACTGCCCAGATTTCTTTAATCCGGTCTCTTTTGGTTTATGATTGTGCAGGCTACCATATTCTGGCTGACTGGAAATGGTTTGTGGTAAGTTGGTGTGGTTCCGGCCTGGCCTATTCTTTAGGGAAATTAACTTGAAGTAAAATGAGATGAAATGTAACTGAACTGTTAAGAAAAAGGTACAAGTGATGTATTAGAACCTTTGGGATAGATCTCTGTAATGTGTCCAAGCATCGTTAAAAGTACTTGTTTTCCTAGTCACTATCACAATGCCACTCCCACCACTAATGGTGAGGCACATCTCTTCTACACAATGCCACCCCCACAAACATGGTGCACAGTTTCAACGTTGATGTACTTCCTCATACTTTTGATTGACGGTGCAGTCTACTTTATCCTAATCAGACTCGAGAATGATATAACGAAGATGATGTTCTTCCATCCGAGCAGATACAGTTTTGTCGTTCTTTGATATCTTTCCAGTAGTGTCTGAAGCACAGTCCACAATGACTTGATGAACATCTGACTCCATAAGTCTGTCTTATACTTGACGACCAATTGTTGGGGAAGTACATGTTGAACTATTCCCATTCCCAGCCCGGGGTTGCTACTTGTGTTAGGTTGAAATAAACCAGACAGAAAATTCTATACCAAATAAAATATTAGGAAGTTTTGAACCTGACTCTTTGAACCTACCGGGCCACCTCTAAGAAGACGCATGCCAATTGCTTTTGATACTGAACTTTGGCATTCCTCACATTCCAGTAAGTCACCTCCACAACTATTCTAATTGCCATCTACAACCTCCCAACCTCCGGCCATAATTATATGATTGTTGGTTGATGTAATTCTATGCCACAATCGACCAATGAGACTAGATAGATAGCAAACAGGAGACGAGGCCTATCCTTTGTATCTCGTTCATGGAATCCTCGGCCTCGGCAATCAAAGTTTGGTTTTTGTATTTTAAGCTTCCTTGTCAAATTAGGAGAAGTTATCATTGAAAAAGATCACTGTCCAGACTAACTAGACGGACTACGAGAACTCGTCAAATGATATAGTGATGGTTACAGTATAACATGGGAGTAAAATGGTGGCCATGACATCACCTCAATGGCGGTTTCGATCGTTTGATTTGGTGGTGTCGACGTTCAAATCGGTGCTGCCTCAATCTGCGACTTTTGAAAGTTGCGAACATGTTTGGGTGGCGGGATCCTAGCACTCGTGATGCGGATCAGGTATCGAGAACATGTCTTCAACAGTCACTTAACAGACACCAGAAATAAGGAGTAGCAAACTCGTATAAAAAGGCAAATCTATGCCACAAATAGATTGATTTAATTCAAATAACATAAGCTCCCTCACAACTATTACAATACCCATATTTATATAGTTTACAATACTTGGAGAATAAGTAGTCTCAAACTAAAAAGGAAAGCTAATTAAACGTAAATCCTAATATTTATAATATAATTCCCTAAAACTATCTTAATAACAAAATATTAAAGATTACGAATCTTTAATTAAATATTGTCTCATATGTTCCTGCATCAAACTCCCTTGGTTGGAAAGAATTCGTCCTCGAATTTGAAGCATTGATTGTAGAAAATCCAGACAAAATCTTCCACTGCTTCAAATCTTCTTTTGACAGATTCGCTTGCAATTGAATTCTTCCTTTCCAAATAAATAGATATTTGGAATAAATGCTTGATCCTGATCCAATAAATTTTCTCTTCAACTTCAATCTCGCAATCCCAAAATTTCTTTCACCATCATTGATCTGATTGACAATATTAACTACGACTTTGGGAATCTGCATAATGAAGGCATTAACTCCAAGAAAATCAACAAAATTATGGTCAGTATCCTTCTTCAATGCCTTGATCGCTCCCTTATTGGCGTCTTCATCTTCTTCCACACCACAATTGCCACAACAAGCCTCACAAAAACAATCAACTTAAATCGGTGGCTTACTAAAATCCACAAGACCATCTTTTTTTTTTTTTTTTTTTTTTTTTCTGTATTATTATTGACTGAAAGTAAAGATAGAATTTGAACCTTCATAGTCGAAACTAACAGGTTCTCCCTTTTCACCTGACTCACACAACGGAGAACATCGATGAAATGGGCCAACGCATATCTCCTCGTCGGAACCGTCATCGTCTCGGTTGAAAGTTTCGATGCGATCGATACGTTGATGATAGGTGGTAACGTCTCTCTACCCGTCGGAACTCTTACGACACCGTCGTCGAGTTTCGATGCGATTGATACGTACCACAAGTTGCTGAGGCATCATTTTGATTTCAGCCATGTCGTTGTTGATGTCACAACCCTCCATTCTGAAACTTCCGCCTTTTCGCCCGACCTGAGACATGGAATCCACCAAGCTCTCGCTAGAGCTCTGATACCAATTGATGCGGATCAGGTATCGAGAATAGGTCTCCAACAGTCACTCAATAGACACCAGAAATAAAGAGTAACAAACTCGTATAAAAAGACAAATCTATGCCACAAAAAGACTGATTTAATTCAAATAACATAAGCTCCCTCACAACTATTACAATACCCGTACTTATATAGTTTACAATACTTGGAGAATAAGTAGTCTCAAACTAAAAAAGAGAGCTAATTAAACGTAAATCCTAATATTTATAATATAATTCTCTAAAACTATCTTAATAACAAAATATTAAAGATTACGAATCTTTAATTAAATATTGCCTTATATGCTCCTGCATCAACTCGACTCTGCAATCAGTTAGTCCTGATACACAATGTACATTCCCTCGCCAACACTATGCCCATCTCAAGTCATATTAGTTCATTACGTATATGTGAATTTTTTTCGAACAATGTAAGAATGTCAATCCTGGTTAGTCAAAGAAGAACGTAGCAACTCTAAATCTTCTCTCTTCAAGAAGCAAAACTAACAAGGTTCACGAGAGCTCTTTTTTTAGTGTCAGACAGAAAATAGAAAAGAGAATGAAAAAACTAAACACTTTGAAGTTTGAACGCGCTTCGAAACTTAATTTTCTTTATAATTAGAGCTAGTTAGGCCTACATTTGACTTGAGATGGGCATAGTGTTGGCGAGGGAATGTACGTTGTGTATCTGAGAGATCAAGTGACTAACTGATTGCAGAGTGGAGTTGATGCAGGAGCATATAAGACAATATTTAATTAAAGATTCGTAATCTTTAATATTTTGTTATTAAGATAGTTTTAAGGAATTATATTATAAATATTAGGATTTACGTTTAATTAGCTCTCATTTTTAGTTTGAGGCTACTTATTCTCCAAATATTGTAAACTATATAAGTATGAGTATTGTAATAGTTGTGAGGGAACTTATGTTATTTGAATTAAATCAGTCTTTTTGTGGCATAAATTTGCCTTTTTATACAAACTATGGAGAAATGTTTAAATTAAGATAAACCTATGGTCAAGTAATTAGCAAGATCTCGTTTAACAACAAGGTTAAAAAGAGGAGAAAATTCTTTATATTTTCTTTTATCGAGATCACATGGTGTTGTGGTGACATTAGAGCTTTCTTTCTATTTGTGTGTTTGCAACAACCAACTGGTGACTATTCGTACATAAACAAGTGATTTTTCTTTTTCTCTCTCTCTCCTGATATAGACTAACAATAGATTGAGATTTAACTCTTATCAATGAGATTCGTACCTGGATATAGTGCTCACTCATGGAAGCTCTTACCGACTCGACCACTTGTGGTGGTTATTAGATTATAAGTGGTTATGAGATGAGGAAGAGGAGAGGTTATCATATAATTAAGGGGGAAATTCTTGTACGTGTAAATATACGGTGCAATTTTAGCAATTCATAAGAATTCATATGTTTAACCACCATGTTTTATATTATGTTCTTTTATCTTGACAATTCACATGTGTATGTGAAAATACACGCTGTGTATTGAAGATGCGTTGCCTCTAATTTATTTCATTTGGGAAAATGAAAAAGGGAATATGGTTACTGTTTAAGAAATCATTTCTCGTTTTCAAAAGAAAATCATCATTAAGGCTCCACGTAGCGCCCGACGTGCAGATCATAACGGTTTTAACCGAAATTCCAGCGCTTGCTCGAGAGACCCCTTCCTTCTCTTCCCCAACATAACTCTAGCCTCACTTTATTTTTCACCATTTTCTTCTTCCCATTAATCCTCGTCTCTCTTTCTCTGCCTATCAAACACACAGAGATTCAATTCAATCAAAGAGGCTCCATCTTCCTCTCTGATCTGATCTGAAAGCTTGCAATGGATGAAGAATACGACGTCATAGTGCTCGGAACTGGCCTCAAAGAATGCATTCTCAGCGGTCTTCTCTCCGTTGATGGTCTCAAGGTAACTATTTAGTCACCCCAATCTCGATCATGTATATGCACATCTCAACCAAACATGCATTGGGATCAATTCGAATTGTTTTCGTAAAGTTTCAATGCATTACAGGTCTTTGATTGTTTGTTTTATTTTCTTCCATCACTTGGTAACTGTGATTTACACTGGTAACAATGTTACATCACCTAGATCAACTTTCATTGTTGTGTTATACTTGTATAAGTGGTGGACAAAGAGATCTAATCAGGTTGCTACTTCTTTTTTTTTTTACCTGAAATAGGTACTGCATATGGATAGGAATGACTATTATGGAGGAGAGTCTACTTCACTTAATCTCAATCAGGTAAGTGTACATTGTTTCACCTTGCATTGCTACAAAGTGACATAGTTATCTCATATTCTCATTAGTTATGATTCGTATCTGCGTGTGCATGCATTTTCAATTTGGCTGTTGTTTGATTTTACTTTTGGATTACAGCTTTGGAAGAGATTCAGGGGTGATGATAAGCCTCCAGAATCTTTGGGCTCAAGTAGAGACTACAATGTTGATATGATCCCCAAGGTATCAAGACTAAAGTATATGTTTCTCAGCATTGATCTGTGATTATATGAATATAACTATAAACTGTTTTTATTTTTTGGTCAATTACTTTGTTAAGCTTAAGTGACTGGATCTAGCTATACCAAAAGAAAAGCAGGGTTCTAGCCAAGCCTATTTGGTGTAACAACATTGGCTTCATGATTCCCAAATTTCTTTATTTATTTTTCTCATCAAAACTTGATTAGGAATGTAAGTTCAGCATGAACTTTGTTTTGTAACTGAAGTCGACTGTTGATGATTATTGTTCCACATGTTCTCAAGACATTCTATATAAGCTTTTTGAATGTTTTGACAGTTCATGATGGCAAATGGTGCTTTGGTTCGCGTCCTCATTCACACCGATGTTACTAAATATCTGAATTTCAAGGCTGTAGATGGTAGTTTTGTGTATAACAAAGGGAAGGTATGTGCCTAATAACTATTTGTTTCATTGAGTCACCATTCATTTATCTGCTATATGACATATGTAACTGTCGATTGTCTTTCCACCCTGAATAAGTTAATGAATCTAACATCATGTTGCAGGTCCACAAAGTACCAGCTAATGATGTAGAAGCTCTTAAATCTCCACTCATGGGATTATTTGAGAAGCGCCGTGCTCGCAAGTTTTTCCTTTATGTGCAAGACTTTGAAGAGAATGATCCAAAAACTCATGAAGGCATGGATCTCACCAAAGTTACAGCCAAAGAACTTATTTCGTAATTCCTCATATCTTCTCCTTTTCATTCTTGACTTTCGCTTGTCTCCTGATGCATGAATTGTATGAATCTATTGAAATTTTTGTGTCTAACACAGGAAGTACGGGCTAGATGACAACACAGTTGATTTCATTGGGCATGCACTAGCACTCCACCGGGATGATACTTACTTGGAAGAGCCTGCTCTGGCTTTTGTGAAGAGGATGAAGGTAATGAATCAGTCCTTTTCATATATTTTTTTTCTGATGAGTTATAAAAGCTGGAGAGATCAGTTGCATCCTTTTTACTACGATCAACCACAGAAGTGATAGTTTCCAAGATAGAGAGAGGTTTCGTTAATCTAGTTTCTGAAGTAGTTTTAATTATTTGAAGCGCATTGAGCTTGGGGGTTGTATGAGCTTCAAGGCGGCTGTTCATACACACTTGCACTTAATAATGAGCTTACCAGTGTTTTATGTATTTGATTTTCTTTTTGTTCCTTTGGAAAGTTATATGCAGAGTCCTTAGCACGCTTTCAAGGAGGATCTCCTTATATCTACCCATTATATGGTCTAGGAGAGCTACCCCAGGTATGTACTCGACCATTGATATTATTTTTCTTTGAATGTCCTGCTTAGTTCTTCTGACAATTAGTGCTATGAAATTGGCAGGCATTCGCAAGGCTGAGTGCTGTTTATGGTGGCACATACATGCTCTCCAAGCCAGAGTGCAAGGTACATTTTGGCCTGTTGTTGGTGTCAGATGAAATGCTGCTTTATCATCTATAAACCTCATAAATACTAAATCTAGATCTAGTAATGCTGCAAAACAGCGATGTGTGTCTAAACATAATATGATTTACTGAGATATGGTGAGAGGTAGAACCAAGTGTGCTTTTGAAGTCAATCCAGTACTTACCATTGGCTGTATCAAGTACATAACACTGATGCTGCAAAATGGCAGGTAGAGTTTGATGGAAGTGGAAAGGTAATTGGTGTGACTTCAGAAGGTGAAACTGCAAAGTGCAAAAAAGTTGTATGTGATCCTTCATATTTGCCTGATAAGGTAACAATATATATCTTTCCGTATCAGCGAGGTCATTTGGCATGAGTAATTTTTACATTAACTGATTTGAGTTGCAATCTTGTCTTACAACAGGTGACGAAGGTGGGAAAAGTTGCCCGTGCTATATGTATAATGAGCCATCCCATCCCGAACACCAACGATTCTCATTCAGTGCAGGTTATTCTGCCTCAGAAGCAACTTGGACGCAAATCCGATATGTAAGTGCCTTTCACCCTCCTGTGTGAGTACATAATTTTACTTGTGTACAGTTGCATTATGAGATGGAAAACCCTTCTTTGGAAACCTGTTCTCCAACAACAAGATCATATATGAGAATCAAAATCTCATGTACTATGTTTTAGCTGTCCATATATGCTCTTAGGTTGAGAATTAAGTTCTCATTGAATGACTATTATCAAATTATATATATTACTATCAGTGAAGTTACCTATCTGATGTGTGTACTAATGAACATAATTGATCCAGATGAATAATGATTGCGTGTCCGTATTGTTTTTCTCACGGTAAGTTTAGTATCCTAGAGACGTGAACCTGAGGATAACTTACTAGCTTAAGTCAACTTAAAGAAAATTTAGTGACTGGTTGGTTGGATAATATTAGTATCTAATCAAAGATGTTATGATCGCTCAAGTTCTATATTCAAATGAGATACTCAAGGTTTCAGTATATGATCTTTTTGGTAAAACCTATAATGATACAGCAAATCCTAGAACATAAGTTTAATGCACACCGTAAGACCTTTCTCATTTTGCTCCTGTATCTTCTGTGACAGGTATCTGTTTTGCTGCTCCTATTCTCACAATGTAGCTCCGAAAGGGAAATACATTGCTTTTGTGTTAACAGAAGCGGAGACTGAAAATCCTCAGGTTGAGTTGAAGCCTGGCACTGATCTCCTGGGACCTGTAGATGAGATCTTCTTTGACACTTATGATAGATACGAACCTACTAACCAGTCTGAAGCTGACCACTGTTTCATCTCTGGGGTAAGAAAGCATGACATTTCTACTTTGATTATTTCTAAGCTGCATGAAATTTATACTTCACTTTGTATCCATGGGTTACAACAACTCTTATCAAGGTAGGATCATATTATATTAATGTTAGAATATTTGTTCAGCTGCATTCTAACATGAAGATTGACATTCCCTACTTTTATGGGGCTATTAGTGTAAATGAAAATAGAGAATGATCAGAAGGGATGTACATGTTTTTGTGGATAATTTGATAGTATGAGGTCTAACTGTCTAAGTTAGTATTCACTTGAAGTACCATTCCTCTTAGAACTATAAATCTACATGTAATAAGATTAGAAAGCTCATCTCTAGTTAATAAACTTTTGTTTGTTTGTTGTTATTATCTGGTGTCCCTCCTTTCCAACTGCTCAGAGAGGAAGAGCCTGCTCTGCCGACTAATCGATTTTTGTAGGCAATTGTAGTCGGTTGATTGTGTTTATACCTAATAACAAGTTGGAGCGTATGTGTGGCTTTCTAGTTTGTGTTTCTTCTGATCAAGAATTTCGAGTCTTTGTTAATTTCTTGAAGTTGGAATCTTTTGCAGAGTTATGACGCTACAACGCACTTTGAGACTACTGTACAAGATGTGATTGCCATGTATGGCAACATAACTGGAAAGGTAATTTTTCAACTTTACTGCGTGATCCGACTTGTAAATTGAACATGCTAGATCCTTGTTAATTTGGACCAAAATGAAGTAAAAAATGTCTAAAGTTTCCAGCTTTTCGATCTTCCATAGACTTGCTACACTCTTGTAATTCGTTAAGCTCTAACAGCTAGGGGAGTATCTTGAGGATGCTATGATCATATAGTCTGAAGTTGTAGTTCAATCCATTGCTTCTTATTTGCCTTGCCTTTCTGTTAAGTTGTTTCAGTTGTTAAGCATATATCTAGATTTGCTCAAAAATAGAATGGTATTGCTATTTGCTACATTTGAGTTCTTGCATGACCACAAGCAAACTTATATGGATGCTTCATGCTCTAGGTTCTTGACTTGACTGTGGATCTGAGTGCTGCCAGCGCTGCTGAAGAATGAAATGGAAGAAGATGATTTCTTTTCCTCTTTATATTTTTTTTTAAAGTACTTTTTGACAATTTTAGCACCTTGTTACTCCAATGAGTCCAATCTGTGTAGATCTGAACTTTCAGATGGAGTAGGATTTTTCTGACTCTTTTTGAAGGGAATTTAATGTTTTGCCTTTAATTTACTGTGTTCTCATTCTACTAGAGCTAAGCATTCATTAGATTACCATCCGAGATGGAGTGCCCCATTTTTTGGCTATTATTCCACATAACTTTGGTCCCATAATGAAAGAAAATAGTTCTTCTAGCTGAGACTATTTAGCGCACCAACTTTCACTTGAATAGAAATGGACGGTTGGGTACTTCGTGTTGTTCTATTGAATATATTTCGATTATTTCCTGAACTGAGCTGCAATGCAAAGAGTCGGGACTAGGGACAACCATGTTGACACAGTTCATTAACTGTGAATGCACGCTGATTAGAACCTTGTGTTTCGACACAATTTCAACCCAAATCATTCCCGGTGTGCATCTTGCACGAGTGATTTCCGAGTTCTTGTAAAATAATAATCAGCAACCAAACAACCTCACGTTCAGCCTACGCCAAGTTATTGTGTTGGGTTGAAAATTAAATGGCAAAAGATGTGAATAGATTTGTGAATGTGGTGTCATTGGTGATTCTTGGAACCCAAGGGTACTTGGAAAAATTGGGAGAAGGAGAAAGGCAGAAGAAATGACTTTTTGGAGCTTTTCGAGAATGAAATTCTATCTTACACATGAAAAATCAAGAGAAATTGTACAGAAAAAGTGTGTTGCCATCTACTCCGCTTTCGATTTTGCAAGAACTTTCTTCCTCTGCCCGAGCATATACCGGTACAAGTGAGGACTGCCTGCGAAAGATAAAGCCATTTTGGAAATGAATAAAAGTGATAAAATTAGACAATGTTGGTAACATATGCCAACAAATGATTTATAGTATATACCTGGGATATAGAATGCAATGGCTATAACTGCAACATTGAAGTACTCGAGAGAGAAATTCCACGTGTTTGGCATCCTTATACAATACTTCTCAGAACTCTGCAAATGAATCAGCATGTAGGATTTAGTGACCTAATTGCCCCTCAAAAAAGAAGGGAAAAAATAATGGTGCTTTTATGATCATGTAGTTTGATACCTTAATGTGTGGCAGGGCAAGATATGTTAAGCCAACTTCACTGGAGATCCCAATTGGATACAACAATATGAAGGTACTGTACCTGCATGGCATGGAAAAAAAACAAATAAGTAACACAGAACTCAAATAAATTCCATTCAAATACAAGCCGGCATAAAATGACATAAACCTGAGCCACTGGAGCCATGAAGGTGAGAAACCAAGAGACTCCTTCATGCCATAGAAAGAGTAACGAATAATCTGAAATAACAAAGAAATAAATGTGAATATATTCTCCAACTACTATAATTTATTAAGTATTGAAACTGATAGCAGTCAATTATTATTATAGGATGCAGCCTAACTTTTTAGTTTAAAATTCTGGAAAAGTCAACAGAGAAGTAATTTTTGCTTGCATACCACTTAACATAAGGGCGCTATAACATAGATGTTAGATTAGAAGTAGAAGAATTTTAAGCCTTAGCTATGATAGGTTATTAAACAATATGAACTTAGAAAGCAAGCAGGCTTGGGTGATCTTTCATAAGCTGACCGCTTTTAGAAAAAAAAGTTGCCTGCATACTTCAAAAATTGACTGCAAAAGGTTTTTATCAAGCTAAAAGCCAGGGTAATGCAAGTCCTTTATAGGCTATCCAAACAAAAATGTATAAACTTAACTCTTTCAGTATAATAATATCTGAACTTGGATGATAACCACACATGGCATGAAACATTTTTATCAGGTGAAATGTAACATCATCTTTAAAATTGAGATCGAACGTGACAATTGATGTTCTAATGGAAAGACCCAGCTAGAGTTCCCTCATGCCATTTTAAGGGAAGCAAGGCTTATTATGCTGAATGCTCCAAATCAATCACTCCATTTCCTACTTTGATCTTGATTTAGAATAGACTTTAAGGACCCATTTTCTTAAGGAACTACAGATAAAAAGATACATACACAGTAATCTTTTCTAGCCAGTTTATGACACTACTTTTTCCACTATCATGTTTCTCAAGGGAAATCGACACCAGACATGTACATACTACGTTTATCTGTAGTGCATATTTTGAAGCAAAATGTATTCTAAATCATTTGCTAAAAGCAACAAACTCTGGTGGCAAAAGGCCTTTCCTTATAGTCTTATACCCTTTAACTTGGATGAGAATCACATGTGTCAACAGATGCACACTCCATTATCTGAAAAAACAAGTATCTACCTTAACCATGAATATCTGAACAATTAAAGTCCTCTTTCAAGGTGGTCAAAGTCATTTAATGGGAAGCAAAGACCAATTAACCTTGATGCACCAAATACAATTTCATGATTTCAAAATTGGATCTTGATTTGCAGTAATGTTTCTAAACCAGATTGTAGATGTAGCTAAAACTAAAAAGATAAATACACTATAGACTTGCAGATCACTAGGGAGTTAGAACAGCAACATTTTCCACAGATTTGCTAATAGTGCAGTTTCTATTAGCTACAACTTCACAACAAACAATTTTCCACAGAGCTGTGAACAATTAAAACGGAAAGAAAAGGAAAATCAGTAACACTTGCCTCAGTGATGGACCAGCTGATGACCAAAGAGCTCACAAGCACATGACTCTGAACCTGCAGCAATAAGCATTATCTTGGTTACTAAAAATCCCAAACCTCAAAAACCAAAAGCCAAAATCTTTAAAACATATAATGCCTAATTGTGAACTACAACTTCAAAATTCTCATACCAACCTCAGGAAAGCTCCACAGAATCCCCCAAATCAGAAACAACCTCGAACTAATCTGCGGCAGTGTGGCTGTTATAGGAGATCTCACCAAACCTTCACACACCAAAAACCAATAAAACCACAACACTCAAAAACCAAAACCCACCACAGAAATCACCCAAAAATTCTCAAACTTTCTCAAAGCAACTCACCCACTAAGCCATGAAGGATCTCCAAAAACGCAGCGGATTGAGCAAATTGAAGTGGGCGCTCCACGGCATTGTAAACCTCCTCATGGCCCGATTCCAGAAGCGTCTTCACAGCAAGATACAACACCTGAAACCTGAAACCCAGAACCAAAATTTAATTGGGTACTCGAAAAAACGAATGCACAAGCAAAAAGATTCAATTTTTTGTTCTGGGTCATCTACCATCCAATGAAAACGGCCCAGTTATAGAGGGAAAGATAAAGCCTTCTGAGAAGAGACAAGGATCCCGCCATGAAAGCTTAATACTTTGATAGATCCAAAGACCATAGCACAGCCCTTTTCTAATAATATAGCCAATCAGGCTAGTGTAGTAAAGACACAGGACAAATGTGTAGTTGAGTTGGCTCAACGTTGCAACTACTTCAACTAGACTCATAAGACTTTATGGCCATAAACGACTAACCCGCAAGTCCCTAACTCGTTCATCTAACATGCACCAATCGTGGGCACAAAGGTCGTTGCTTTAATGGTTGAATGCGGAGGAGTTGGTTGTTCTGCGAAAGCGAATGTGTGACAAATGGGTTTACATTCCTCGTATCACATGGCTGCTGTATGTTGCTCACATGCTTGCTACATCATTCCAAGTTTGCGACTTTGTGAGACAACATATGGTTACTTCAAAGATACAAGTGTACCTATGAGGCTATGGTGAGACAACATATGGTTACTTTTGAAAGTTTTGGTGTGAGAAATTATAGAATGAATATGATGTTGTAGAGTATGAGAATACGAGAGAAAAAATGTCTACTCATTCATCGATAGATTGACTTTTATATAGACATTACATAGAGAATCCATGTAAATCAGGGATAGATAACTAAGAGATATTTTAGTCTAATAAGGAGAAGATTCGGTCAAGACACATCATTAAGGATAAGAATGTAAATTCCTTCAACACTCCCCATTGTGTCGCGTACCAGAATCACATGGCGCATGAACGTTGCCTCGGTAAAAAACTTTGTCAAGTAAAACAAAAACCTCTTAGGTAAAAATAAAAGACTTGGTTGACGGGAAAAATAGCACAACGCGCCAACTATAACTTCAATGTAAAACATGTGATGAAGACTCCCCCTGATGTCTACACAATCAACTCCCCCTGATAATTAAATCAATTATGGAGTTCAAATAAGCGACGCATACCAATACTTCGTACATGTTTTTCAAGAGTAGATTTGGGTAGAGACTTGGTGAACAAATCTGCTACATTATCCTCGGAACTCGCTTGGTTCACTTAGATATTCAAAAGCTGTTGTTGTTGCTGATTGTAGAAGAACTTAGGCGAGATATGCTTAGTATAATCACCCTTGATGAATCTCAACTTCATTTGTTCAATGCATGCCACATTGTCTTCATAGATACAAGTTGGTGCATCAGTGGTAGATGTCAACCCACTTGACTCTCGAATATGAGTTACCACAGAGCGAAGCGAAACACTTTCTTTGACTGCTTCATGTAGTGCAATAATCTCTGAATGATTCAAGGAAGTAACAACAAGGGTTTGCTTGGTAGATCTCCAAGAAATCGCCGTAGTCCCAATGGTGAACACATAATGTAATACCCTAGATTTTCATATTATTTTTCTTGTATTATTTTTATAATTAATGAAGGATTATTTATGGAAATTCTTTAGTTTGTGCGAAGTTGAAGTTTTGGGAGTAATTTTTAAGGTACTTTGACTTTTAAGAGGCCAAAAGTTGACTTTATTTTGCGTAAGTTATCTTCGAAAACTTCCTTCTTAAAAGTTGTAGAGTTTGTCGATACGAGTTCGTAGACATGCGGCACGCCTGAAACGGAGATAGTATGAGAAAGTTATGATCAGAGGAAGTTAGTTTCTAGGTTTGGAAACTGTATAAGTAGAAAAATGTGGGGGAGTTATTTTTGGAAACCTAAACTGGTGACACTTTCTCTCTCCTCCCTCTCCCGACGCTCCCGACCTCCTCCCGCTCTCATTTTTTCTCCGGCCGAGTTCTCCCTCATCCGGCCACCAAACCGGACGCCACCGGTCCCGTTCGACTCCCACAACTGTCCTCTCCATTTCTGGAGCAGTCCCGCTCGCCGTCGCGCCGCCATGAAGCGGCGGAGCTGCTGCGGTATCGCCGGAAAACCGACGATTTCGACGGTGTTTTCGGTGAGAGTTAGGTGAGTCTTGCTCCTCTCCTTCCTCTAGTGATGTTTATACGTCTTTGGTGACCTGAAAACCAAGTTTGGGCGCCGGATTTGCAAGTTTGGTTTTTGTTTCCGGGTTGAAGTTTCAGGGTGTTTTCCGGCCGATCCCGGCCGTACCAGTTAAAACCTCAGGTATTAAAGTTGTTGACCATGCTTTAATCTACAAGTTTCATGTTGTGAGTTTCTCCTAATTCAGAAGTTTTGGGTGGCGCGTGGGGCTCACTCGCCGCCGCCTGTGGCGGCGCGTTCGGCTAAGTTGTGGCCTTAGTTTCCTGTGGTTAGCTAGTCCTTGCTGCTGTGAGCTTGTTGAGAGGTAGTATGACTAGGTTTTGAGCAAGGTTTGCATGTTATGACTTAGGTTTATTTGTTTTGGCTTGGTTGAGTTTGAGTTTAGGTTTTGAAGATTTGAGGCAACTTTATTGTGTCGTTGAGTTCAACGACTTTGGGAAGTTGTCCTCCCTTGAGCTAAGGGTTAGTTTAAGGGTATTGTGTTATCCTTTAGTATTTTGGTTTCTAAAGTTTTTAATTGTGTGATTTTAGGTGATTTGTGATTTTGTAATTGGCTTGCCTTCGTTGTGTTGGGGGCTTTGCAGCGGGATTTCTAGGTGAGTAAATCTCACCAAGGTTCATTTTAGGACCAAATCTTATTATGATCATTTGTTGATAAAATTAATACTATGCTATTATTTGTTTTAAAATATATGAGCTTGATCGCCAACAGCTCATAGGTAAGATAAAACAAGCTTTCCTTATTTGTTTATTTTGAGGTTCTTGTGATCATAATTCTATTGATTATTGATAAGTTATTCTTGTGGAATAATATATATTGTTAGTATAATTATATCCTTGTGAATGATATAATCTTATGATGTGATCTTGTGTTGTTGATGACGATGTTGTGATATTGTGATTGTTGGATAAATAGCCAAACCGGGTTCCAAGCCTTTAATCGGGTGATTGGTTACGGTTAAGATGCTATTTATTATTTTGTGTTTTGATATTGGACAGTCAAACCGGGTTCCAAGCCTTTGGCCGGGTGATTGGTTACAGTTAGGAATAGAGCTCTAGTCCGTCTGTCAGTGTAGGTCATGGGAGATACTTTATGGTATCTGGGACCCATGGGTACACAATTTGTTGTTGTAGGTCATGAGAGGTATTTATTAAATATATGGGACTCATGGGTACATTTCTTTGGTAATGTGTTGGATTTGTGGTTTTTAATTATTGATCAAATCTCTCTTGTGATATGTTGGATGTGATAAATGTTGTGTTATTTTTGAGTTTACCCATACGAGCTTTTTAGCTTACCGGGTTTGTTATTTTACAATCCCGGTGTACCAATTATTGATGTAGGAGTTAGACATGCAGGTGAGGATCAGCAGGGTTGAGGCAGGGGCTTAGTGACATGGTTCTTTTTGGTTTTTGCTGTACTCTGTATAGTTTTGTTAATTGGGTAGACAATATTAAACTCATGAGATTGTTCTCATGTTTTTGTGTTGCAACTTTATGTAAACAAGGAAGTGTAATATTTAACTCAATGATGGGTTGTATGATATTACTTTTCCGCTATTGAGTTCTGGTTGTTTGAGTTTGTTGTTGAAACAAGTTGGGATATTTATATTTTAAGTTAGATCATGCCAAAATTTTTGAAATTTATCTTTCGAAAATTAAGGTGTGACACATAACCAGTTTGGGAACGTCCTTTGTGTGGATCAGAAAGATACCCAGCATCAGCAAATCCAACTAACACATTTTTCGGTGTTTCAGAATAGGGAGCAATACCGCATTGCGTCAATTTTGAGCTAGAAGGAGCTTCGGAAGCTTGATTTTGGTTGGGGAACAAAATTTGCTCGTTTGCGGCATTGGAAGCTCTCGAGGACGTGCAGGGACGCGGCCGTGTGCGGTAGAGGCTCGGCTGCTGCGCTGCAGCATCGACATGAGCGCTCAGGGGCGCGGCAGGGGCGAGCTGTGCGCTGCCTAGTGTTGCCGAGGCATTGCTGGGCACGGCAGGGGCCCTTAGGGGATCAGCCAATGTGCCGGCAGTGTTGCCATCAACAGGGACATCGACATTCATGTCTTCCACTTCAGTTTTGTAAGAGAAAAACAAGCCCAAATCAATTGAACCCTTCAAGTACCTGAAGATGTGTTTAACACCGGTCCAATGACGTTGTGTAGGCGCAAAGCTAAACCTAGCTAACAATTTTACTGAGAATGCAATATCTGGTCTTGTGCATTGAGCCAAGTATAATAGAGCTCCGATAGCGCTTAGGTACGGAATTTCTGCTTCATGGACTTCCTCATCGTCCTCTTTAAGACGGAATGAGTCCTTTTTGATATCCAGACTTCGGGTGACCATGGGAGTACCAAGCTTTGTCCATATTAAATCGCCTGAACATCTTTTGGGCATAAGCTGACGATGAATTAATATTCCAGTCTCTCGACGCTCTAGCTCTAGGCCTAGGCAAAATCGAGTTTTCCCAAGATCTTTCATCTCAAACTCAGATTTCAAGTAGGTCACGGTCTCATCAATTTCTTTGAGATTACCGATGATGTTCATGTCATCAACATAGACGGCTACTATAACAAATCCGATACTTGTTCTTCTAATGAACACGCATATGCAAAGATTGTCATTCTTATATCCCTTCCCAATCAAGTAGTCACTTAGACGATTATACCACATTCGTCCGGATTGTTTCAGTCCATATAGTGAACGCCGAAATTTAATTGCAAAGGCACTCCGTGGCTTAGAGTCACTTGACTTGGGTAGTGAAAGTTCATCAGGCACTTTCATATATATCTCTGAATCAAGATCCCCATAGAGATATGCAGTAACCACATTCATAAGCCGCATGCTCAGTTTTTCGGACACTACTAAACTGACTAAGTAGAGAAAGGTAATGACGTCCATAACGAGAGAATATGTCTCTCGTAGTCAATTTCAGGGCGTTGAGAAAATCCTTGCGCCACGAGTCGCGCTTTATAGCGCATGACTTCATGTTTCTCGTTTCACTTTTGAACAAAGACCCATTTATGTCTAACAGGCTTAACATTTAGTGGGCATGACACTACCGGACCGAAAACTTGCCTTTTTGCTAGAGAGTCTAGTTCAGCCTAGATTGCATCCTTCCATTTCGGCCAATTTGCTCGAGGTTGACATTCTGCAATGGAGCGTGGTTCAATCTCATCGTCGTCGATAATATCTTGAGCGACGGAATAAGCAAAAAACATCATCAATAGTCATGGAAGTTATTTCCATCATACCGTGCGCATCGGTATACTTTAGTGAGATTTCTTTGTTCTCCAACATTAACATTGGATCCGAGGCGTCCCCTAGATACACTAACATTGATTCTTGGACATAACTATAGTCAGAGACAATCTCATGTGAAGGATTCACAGTGTTGATGATGAGTGGATCTTTTAGTGTCATACTGTCACGCCTTTTTCTAGGCACAATATCTATTGAACCAACAGGTCTCCCCCTCTTCATGGTGGGAGCAGAGGCCGCGACCACACCTCCACCGTGGGCATCTGGCGCGTTAATGACGACATTGCTGAGCCCGCGTGCGGCCAAAAATGTCCCTTTACTTAGGACATCTAACCTTGCAGAAACATTTACAACAGATATAATTGTTCTCGTTACTTTCGCGATATCGGTAAAAGAGTTAGGCATCGAATCTGCAACTCTTCCGAGATCGAGAATAAGTTGAACTTCTAAATTATTGTCAGAAGTTCGGGATCATAATGAGACATAGTGGGGTCAGACCATGTTAATTCTCGACGTTTAATTGGAACAGAAACGGTCATGTCTCTCCCTAACGGCCGGAAGAATGTCTTATCAAAGCGACAATCTGCGAATCTCGTAGTAAAGAGATCTCTTGTCAAAAGTTCTAAATAGCGGACAATCGTAGGATGTTGATAGCCAACATAAATACCTAATCGTCTTTGAAGACCCATCTTAGTACGCAGTGGAGGCGTAATAGGTACATAAACCGCGCAACCAAATATGCGTAAGTGTGAAATATCAGGCTCATATCGAGTTACCAACTGGTACACACTAAATGGTTGGGTTGCAGTGGGTCTAAAACGAATAAGTGCACCTGCATGCAAAATTGCATAACCCTAGGCAGAAACATGCAAGTTGGTGCGTATCACCAAGTCCCGTGCAATCAATTGTAAGCGCTTAATTGTAGCTTCTGCAAGACCATTTTGTGAATGCACATGAGGTACAAGATGTTCTACTTCAATCCCGATAGACATGCAATAGTTGTCAAAAGACTTAGACGTAAACTCTCCAGCATTGTCCAATCGAATAGACTTGATTGGATGATTAGGGTGGTGAGCCTGGAGCTTAATAATTTGAGCTAGGAGTTTAGCAAATGTAGCGTTTCTTGTGGATAGCAAAGCAACGTGTGATCAACACATTGATGCATCAACCAGAACCATAAAATATCGAAATGGTCCGCACTCTGGTTTGATAGGTCCACAAATATCACTTTGGATTCTTTGTAGGAATGAAATGTTTTGTTTAGAATCACTAGCAAAATATGGTCTTGCATTCAATTTGGCTAGTGAACAAGCTTTGCAAAATGAGCGAGAGCATTAGAGATAGCCACAGAGGCATTTGAAGTCTCGGCAATGGTCTTGGAGACCGAGCCTATGGCAGTTGCATCATGCACGGCCGCATCACCTATTTCGGTGGAAGGAAGAGCTCCCACATGCTTCAGTGCTCGGAAAAATGGATGTCCATGTGAAGCAATGAATCATGTCACGTCTAGGATGTCCCAAACGATCATGCCAAAACTTGTATGAGTCAGAGTCACAGAAGTTGCGAGAAACTGCATAGGATTCGATGATCCTAATAGTTGTAAGATACAAACCGCTAGTTTGATTAGTGAGCTTTTCTAAGATGCGTTTACGGCCGCAGTCATTAAAGGTGATAAACAAAAACTCTTGTCCATTCTCATTGAACGTTTCCAGGTAAAATCCGTTGGCACGAATGTCCCTAAATGATAGCAAGGTTTGATTAGCCTTAGGCACGTAAAGCGCATCAGTGACATGTATCATTGTGCCATTTGGCAATAAGAACTGCGCATTGCCTCTGCCTTGAATTACAGGCGAGGAACCAATCATGGTTGTCACTAAGGATTTGTGAGGCACAAAGTCTGTAAATAATAGTCTATTCCGTAGAATAGTGTGGGTAGTCCCACTGTCAGCTAGATACTCAATTTCGCCACGAGACATCTACATAAAGGTGTGAAAATAATTAGTCTTGGATCAAGACAAGGCGAACACTCTAATGAAACATAGAAGGGTTAATCGGGAATTGAACCAAGTTGGAATCCCGAATGAGTGCAATCACACGGTATGAAAATTAATTTCATGAAGTTACAGCAATTTGGCCGGCCAAAAGGCTTGGCAGTAGCATCAAATAAGGTGCTGGAAGTGCGCTTATAGCGCTGGTAGAAGGCAGAAGCCCGCTAGGGGTTCACAGGGGCTCGGCAGCACGCGGGGTATGCGCAGGGGCATGGCCGAGGGCCTGTCCATGCGCGGAGATGCGCAGGGGCGCTGTCAGGGGTGCGAGAGTGCAAGGCGGCGGGCAGGGGCTCAACGACGAGCAGCAGCGCGGCAGGGGCCTGTCGCCGACATGGGCACGACAGGCTGTGGCAGGGGCCCTCTAAGGGCGCAAGCAGCCGCCCAGCGCGCACAACGCACGGCAGAGACGCTCAGGGGCACCTTAGGGGCGCTGTGACAGTGCCAAAACACGGCAGTTTGCTGCCTTAGTGTTTTTTTAGCCTTTTTTTTTTCACAATTTTTGCATATGTTTTGCCATAACCAATTGTAAGACCACGAAAACATGTGGATTTAATATATTTGCCATGTAATGAAGCTTATGGCTTTGTGCAATTTAAACCATTCATAAGGGAATAAATTCTCAATCAACTGAACATTGTGAAACGTAAAGGAGAGATTTTATTAATGCCAACTCAAAAATACATCAAAGGATGTCTAATTCCATAAAAACTGACTGAAAAGTCGAAAATAACTGTGGCTAAACAAGTGTCAAATAGAAAATAGTAGAGAAAAAACATCTAATCAAAAGAGTGTAATCAAAATCCGCAGCATTCATGTGCGCAGGACCAGCTTGCTTCTTAGCTTTGAAATCTGCTATGGTGAGATTGGTGGAAGGCTCAGCACCAATGTCATCTCCCGAGTAAAGTTAGCTTTTTGAGCCAAGTACTGCTTGTGTCTTCTGTAGGTATCAATAGCTTCTTTGCTAGCACGACAATCATGATGCAAATGAGCAGTAGATTCGCAAATATAGCATGGAGATCGCCTCTTCTGGTTCCAGTTAGAGGGAGGATTTCGACCTTGGCTGCCACGGCCGCGGTTATTGTTCCTAGGAGGGGCGGAATTTCCGCCATCACGCCTCCAAATGTTGCTGCGGTTGTTTTCACGCTGATTATTGCCATTACCGCGACCACGTGGCTGATTCTTCTCACGTTCATATGGTGTAGGTTTTCTGTTTCCTCTTTTCTTTGGAGTCTTACCTCCACTAGTTTGGTTGGACTCAGGAATGTTCTTAGTCCCAACCGGCCTTGCATTGTTATTGAGGATAATCTCCTGGTGTAGCTCTTTCTTTGCTAGCACGCATATGAGGTCACTGAACGATGTAACATGGTTCTGCTCATACTCAAGGCAATATTGATGGCTAAGTAAGCTCATCGATGTCGGAAAAGTGTACAAAGTCTCCTCAATCATATCTTTGTCAGTCTTGTCGACGCCACAATAGCTTAGTTTTGCTTGGAGGTCCAACATAGCTTGGTTGTAATCCTCAACTTTAGCAAAGTCCATTAGTCTAATGGATTCCCAACGAGCAGTCAACTCTGGAATGAGTACATCATGTACGTTGTTGAAGCGTTGCTTCAAGACATCCCATATCTTTGGGGTCTTCCCTTTTCAGGTATTGTTTCTTCAGAGTTGGATGAATGTGGCGCCTCAGAAATATGAGGGCTTGTGCCTTGGCCTCGTCACTTGCTAGAGGGCCATTTGGCGGCAGAAAGATGGTGGTTGTCAACCGCTTACCGATGAACGTATTCATCACATCGGACACTCATTGGTGATATTCCATACCTCGGTTATCGAGGATCTCGAACTCGGGCCTGGATGGCTCAGTCATCTACAAAAGACAAGGGGATTGGAATTAGTCAATAAACCAAGGATGTGGTCATAAAATTGATGCAAATAAAAGTAGGTGACGCGTTAGTGCAGTCACAATCGATTCTTCCCTTGTAGGCGACGCTCACAATTGTCGCAGCGACGTGTAATCGCAGTTGCAAATATATGGTGACGCGTATGTAGCAGTCACAAAGTTTAATATAGGATGGGAGCCCTAACAAAACTCCCAAACCCTATTCCCCCCTAAAACCCAATCCCGTCATAGAAAGAGGATAGATGGAAAGGCTACTAAGCCCGAACTATGAATTGAAATTCGGAAAGCAGTAAACTTAATTAAAAATTTACTTCTGATGAGTTTGAGTCGATGACAGGCTTCGACCGAGGGTTGGGAACCTTTCTGGCTTTCCTTGGAAGACGAGCAATCTTGAGATCTTTGGTTTCTAGAGGCCGTCGAGAGGAGAAAACAACTTTTCACCTACTTTTGCTTCGAGTTTGGAGCTGAAATTTTGACAGGAGGAGCATCACTGGAAGAGGAAGCGTCTATCCAAAAATCAGATCGATCGAAGCAAGGTAAGGCGGTGAATCAGTGGTCGGTGGCGGCGGCGGTGTGGAAAATTTTGGCGGCCGGTTCAGGTACTTTCCGGCCGGTTCTCGGGGTGAGACCGGTGGGGTTGGAACCGGGACGTCGAGGGTTTTCTGTGGATATGTAATTCCGGCCGTTGACAGAAGAAAAAAGGTCACCAAGTCTGATAACGTGTTGTAGAGTATGAGAATACGAGAGAAAAAATGTCTACTCATTCATTGATAGATTGATCTTTATATAGACATTACATAGAGAATCCCTGTAAATCAGGGATAGATATCTAAGAGATATTCTAGTCTAATAAGGAGAAGATTCGGTCAAGACACATCATCAAGGATAAGAATGTAAATTCCTTCAACAGATGAGTATTTATAGGAAAACTTTTGACCGTTGCAGCTGCAATTATAGAGCTGTTGCAGCTGATATGGTGGACCCTACTTGTTATTATCTGGGCGAATTAATTGCCAAAAATTGGCAACCGGATTGACGAAGCAATTTATGTGATGCGGGCCCCATGATTTGCCCGAGCGAAAATTTGCAGCTGCATTCATTGTTTGGCTGAAAACTAACGGGTCCTACTAATTACCCCTTCAATTAACACACTGGTGCAACTGCTCTAATAGATAGCAAGCTCACCACTATTAGAATATCATGGAGATTTGAAACTCTTCTTCTTCTTCTTCTTCTTCTTCTTTTTTTCCTCTAAAGAAACTACATTAATAAACCGGGAAAAAAAAATCAAAGGCATAAAATGAAGAATCACACCCCAATGCCCCATTGCTAGAAAGGCTCGGCTTCAAAACCTTACATGGAGCTTTCGTCTCATACTAGATTAAATAATCATAAGAAAACACTGCTATGTGGATCAGTTTCGGGGCTGTAAGCGAATAGAGACAATATCAAGCACACCATGATGTCGCCCGTTTTCATTTACATTCACAATACCATGACATACATTTCTATCAACAATCATAGTTATAGATCTCTTATAAAGGGAGACATATGTAGCCAATCCAGTTCACATTCAAAATGATGTTGAATCTTGATAAGCGGGGTATACAACGTGGTACGACGACGTGTGTGACGGTTCACCACAACATGCAAGATCCGTTGAAACAAATATACTCAAATCTTATCCTCGATTTTGCATCGGGGACATTGTTTTCTCGAACCATGCACTTCATCCTCATATCCTAACTCCTGACCGGAGCCCAATCGACTTCGTCTTCAAAGCCATATCTCTAGATCTCTTGGGCCAAAAGACCATCGGACCATGATCGCTATATGTGACCTTGTAGCCATCGTATGTGAAGTCACTCATGGACAAGGAGCATGGTAGGTGATGGTCAATAGGGCGAGGCTAAAGAAGATTCGTACATTTACAAATGAAGTGGAGCTGAGCTGAAGCTTTTGTCTGTACATGGAGCTTTCGTTTCATACTCGATCAGATAATCATAAGAAAATACTGCTATGCGGCTCAATTTCAGGACTATGGGCGATAGAGCAATGTCAAGCACACCACGATGTTGCCCGTTTTCATTTACATTCACAACACCATGACATACATTTCTATCAACAATCATAGTTCTAGATCCTTTATTAAGTGGGACATCTGTAGTCAATCCAATTCACATTCAGAACGATGTTGAATCTTGATAAGCGGGCTATACAACGTGGTACGACGACGTGTGTGACGGTTCACCACAACATGCAGGATCCTGTGAAACAAATATATCCAAATCTTATCCTTGATTTTGCATCGGGGGCATTGTTTTTTCTACGCCTATTATTTTTACTAAACTGCCCTTTTAGAACCTTGCACTTCATCCTCATATCCTAACTCCTGACCGGAGCCCAATCAACTTCGTCCTCAAAGCCATATCTCTAGATCTCTTGGGCCAAAAGACCATCGGATCATGATCGCTATATGTGGCCTTGTAGTCGTCGTATGTGAAGCCACTCGAGGACAAGGAGCATATGGGAGGCGTTCGTCAAAACGATCAAAGAATTAGACTGGGTGTGAGTACTACCTACTTATTAGGAATTGATTCTTGACAAACCTCTAAGGGCATGTTTACTAACCTGTAATGAAATTGAGAGTTGTGTAATTTAGCAAACCCTCTAGGCATACCCTCACATAATTTAAATATATACTAATTATTCAACCCTAAATATACATATTCTATCCTCAACATTAGAAAACTGCTGGCTCAAAGGTTAGTTTACATATCTCTCCCTTCTCTTCCATGGTGATCTTCTCCATCTTTTTTTTTTTTCATTATGGATCTCTCCCCTCTCTTCCTTGGTGATCTTCTTCATCAATCATTTTTTTTATTCTTAATTGATATATTCGTGCGAGGTTGTTAAATCTATTTTGTTCTTCATACCGATTCATAGTATGAGCTAGAGTGTTATTTGTAGGGGTATTTTAGTAACCAAATTATTTTAAAATCTAATTTCATATGAGTAAACAATAATAATCATAATTAGTTTCATCTCTATTTAAATTATGTATGGTAAGTAAACAACTAAATGAAAATAAAATACTCTCATACCGATTCATTATGTCTCTCATTATAATAGATTTCGATTCATGATATTTTTTTATTCAAAGTTAGTAAACGTGACATTATTTCCCGTGACACCCATCAAAGTGAATACACAAAGGCACCACGTTTTTATTTTCTTAGAAAAAAAAATGTCTCAACAAATGCTCTTATGAGTTCTTAATCTAAGTTGTATTCCCAAAATGGAGCCTCGTTTCCCCATATACTTAAAACACCCCATAGTTCCCTCCATTCCATCCTCTAATCGTAATCAAGCCAAAACTCTAACTAATCCAAGCCAATTAGCACCTTTTATCGGTAAGACTAACGCCATAATCCTTTTCATACCAAATCCAATGGAGAATTTTAGCAAACCACGAGAATCTTAACCTTGATATAATAATGGAAGGCGCATGGAACACGACATATCATGTGAGCTACAAACAAAGCCTTTGTCTTGACTCTTGGGTCACACATGGTGACTCCTTCGAGTCTTTAACGTTCTTATCTTCCACCGAAAATTCCCAACTCCATTGAAAGTGGCCACTCTAGTAGTGTCGGTGCTTCCACCACAACCCCCAAGAAAGCACAACTGCACAAGACCTCATAATCACAATTCACAACTCAACAACCTAACGGTCCAAAAACCTCATCTGCTTCCAACCTGTTGATGTTAAAGTCTGTTAAAAAAACCTAAACAGTGCTCTACTACAAGTACTGTGTTTGTTTTGTTGTTCACCTTTTTTGATGTAACACAATCTTTAATTCTCACATTTACCCAGCTGTGCCTTCCTGCAAGTGACACAGTTCCCACAATCAATACAGAGCAAAAAGGCCAGGTGTCCGTTAAAGTGCCTTTACTCTCTGTCTCTCTCTCTCTCTCTCTCTCTCTCTCTCTCTCTCTCTCTTTATCATATTGATGGTGATGGCTTACACTTAAGGTCCCTGCTTCTTCTTCTTTCTTCAATTCTTGTTGTTTGCCATTCTTCTTATTCTTCTTCTTCTTCTGGGTTTTGGTTGTTTTCTCTGCCAAGCAAAACCCGTCATTAAAGAACCAATCTTGAAAGAACCCTCTTTGAGTTTGGAGTTGGAGATCAGTTTCAAGGTTCAAGAGCCCATTTTTTGTGTACTGGAAAATGGGGCTGAAGCTTCAGTACCAGAATGAGTACCAGTCTCCTAGAGGAGGAGCAGTTGGTGCTCTTTTGCTGCTGCTCTTTCCCATTTTCTTGCCCAGTTTGTTCAGCCCTTTTGGTCATGCTTCACCTTCAATGCTCTCGGTATTGTTCACGCTTTCTTGGTATTTAGTTAATTAATAAGCTTTTTATTTTTTCGCTTCATATCCTTATTTTGACCAGGAATGGATGCATTGTTGTAAAGGTTATGGCTGTATCTGTATCTATCTTAGTTCTGCTTATTTCGAGTATGAATGAGATTTTCAAGTTTCTTATTTTGAGGGAAAATTTTGCATTAGTGAAAAGAATGTGGCTTTATTCATGGTTGGGTTTGTTCTCATGTCTGGAAAAAGAAGACTTGAGGATATATTCTCTCTCTGGATTTTGTAATCCTTTGATGCGAATTTGGTGAATGTAGCTGTAAAGTTGTATTGTCAAATATAGAACGGTAGCTCTTTCCTAGTTCTGAAATGGCAATAGGAAGTCGTGAGCAGAATATTTCCTTTGATGTTAAATGATTATGCAGATGACGGGTGGCTGGGGCTTTGAGTAATTTGGATGAATATGTAGTAAAGGAACGTAGTCTAATTATGTCAGTTGCTTTGACTAGCTTGAAGAGTGGACTGGATTTCATATAGCTTTTAGCTTTGATTTGTTTAGTGGCTTTTCAATTGTCATTTCGTGCACCAACTAACTGAGGATCAAATATTATTGCTGGACTTCTCTCTGACTTTTGGTATTAGGTTAGGAACTCAATCCTAGTATTTTATGCTATTAGAAACCACAAATATAATAGGCTAACAAAAATAACAAATCAAAGATTTAGGATGAGTTGATGAGCAAAAGATGGGAAAAGGGTACCAAGAAACGGATTTCTTGAACATTTTAAGTTGTACTTTAAACTTTACAACGTATAATTTCTGCCGATATGCTTTTCTTTCTAGTGTCACATTGCATGTCGAGCTATCATGTATTGTGACTTTCGTCCAAGTAGCATAAGTGTGCCGTTTCAGTGATTTATAAATGCATTTCCACCTATCCAAAATCAGCATGAAATAAATAGAGCACAATTTGCAGGAATGGAATGTGATGGTGAAGTCAAATGCACAAGAAGGGAATGTTCCAAAATCTAGGCACCAACGCCTTCTCAAGAGTGCTTTACAACGCCAAACTGTGAGTTAGAGTTGATTAAGTAGCACAGTTGTTTGTTCAATAACTTAGCTGATATGTAAATCATCAAAGTTTGTTTTAAAAAAAAAAAATCTTTTGCTTGTGTAGTCAGAAGAAGAACTGTCAGAGTTGTGGACACCATTGGCCGATCAAGCTTGGAAACCTTGCATAGAACCATCAATCGCCCCCTGTGAGTATTTTACGTCATTTTTGTTTACAATGTATTCTTTGTGAAGTATTATTACTGTAGGGTCAGAGGTACTGTGTTTTGATCTTGTCAGTGCTGCTTTTCCCCAATTGATTCTTTATCTCCTGCAGCATTACCAGAGAAATCTGAGGGATTCATCCAAGTATTTCTCGATGGAGGGTTGAACCAGCAGAGGATGGGGGTAGGTATTAAAAGTGTCTAGTTCCAGAAGAGTTAGATGAATTAGTCTTATTAAGAATTTTGATTCTTGTCTTGTGTTCTTCCACATCATATGAATTCGGGGTTAACTTTTGACATTGCTGTGACTGTAGATATGTGATGCAGTCGCTGTTGCTAAAATACTGAATGCAACACTTGTGATTCCATACCTTGAAGTGAATCCTGTTTGGCGAGATTCAAGGTAATTGTATGAGCCAAGAGTTGGTTTACCATTGGTTATAATTGTTTCTTCTCTCTTGAGTTCTGAGTGGGATATTATTCTGATATTGGCTTTCTTATTCTCAATATTCCTGTGCAGCTCCTTCATGGATATATTTGATGTTGATCATTTCATAAATGTATTGAAGGATGATGTATCCATAGTTAAAGAGCTACCTTCAGATTTCTCCTGGAGCACAAGGGAGTACTATGCAACAGCCATCCGAGCTACGAGAGTTAAGACAGCACCTGTTCATGCTTCAGCCAACTGGTATCTGGAGAATGTTTTGCCTGTACTTCAGAGGTTAGTGGTTACCTGAATCTGCTTAAATTACATGTTTTCTAATGCAAGTGTTAGTAATTATTTAGGTGAGGATAAAGGTGTCCTCTATGAATTAAAACATAGTGTTTGATTTCCTGGTTTTTTGTTCAAAAGCAGTGTATTGATTTTGAGCATAGGGTATTGTTCATGTGATTTTTCAAATGCCTAATATCATTTTTGGCAATTCCTATTTGTCAATGCAATATAATGACCTTCTGTTTGTTTTCTTGCTTTGTTTTGTTTTTCCATTGGGATTTAAAAAAAAAAAAAAACTGTTGGTAATTTTACTTGGTGAAAATCATTTTAAGCTCATCACTTTTTATGGGTCTTTTTCCTTCCCCTTAGTCCGAGTAGGTGTAGAAAATGCAATTATGGATTCCAGTTTGAGATTTAGTAACTGAACTATTTGTGGTGCTCAGCTATGGAATTGCAGCAATTGCCCCCTTTTCTCATCGGCTGACTTTTGATACCTTGCCTATGGACATCCAGCGGCTACGCTGTAAGGTGAACTTTCAAGCATTAAGTTTTGTCCCACATATAAGAGCACTTGGAGATGCTCTTATTAGCCGCCTTCGATATCCATCTGGTAAAAGTGGAGCAACTGGCACCAATCATCTGCTGGAGATGCCTAATGTGAAAGGCAAACAAGGGGAAGGAAAATTTGTTGTTCTACACCTACGATTTGACAAGGTATTCTTAATGCTTATCCATTTGATTTGTCTGCTTTCCTTCTTTTTATTTTTATTTTTTATTTCCTATTATGTAGCCTCTAGCTTGCAAGCTATAGAGAAACTTAAAACATGATTTTCTTGAGATAAACTAACTTTAATCAGACCTACAATGTTTATGTTTGTGGGACAGATATATAGTGTATGAATTGTAGAAAATTGAATGCTATGGCCAAATTGAAATTAAATTTACTATTCCAAATATAATAATAATTATGTTTTCAGAATGTACCAGTACCTACCCTTCTGGTACCCAAATTATGGTTGGTACACTCATCTCTATATCTTGTCATTCTGCAGGATATGGCAGCTCATTCAGCTTGTGATTTTGGTGGTGGAAAAGCTGAAAAGCTGGCTCTAGCCAAATACCGACAAGTGCTTTGGCAGGGAAGGGTCCTTAACTCCCAATTCACTGACAAAGAGTTGAGGAGTCAGGGTCGTTGTCCATTGACTCCAGAAGAAATTGGGTTGCTGCTTGCTGCATTGGGATTTGACAACAGTACTCGTCTCTATCTTGCTTCGCACAAGGTACACAGTGTTCCTTTTGAATTTGTAGCTAATGCTCATCCAAAAGGGATTAGCAACAGTGAAATGGAAGTTCAAATTTAATGATCACTGGTTCCTCTAATTTATTTGTATAACTCGTTCCTTTTTTAAGGTATACGGTGGGGAAGCTAGGATTGCAAATCTGCGACACTTGTTTCCACTGATGGAAGACAAAAAGAGCCTTGCTTCTTCAGAAGAACGTGCCCTAATCAAAGGAAAGGCTTCTCTGTTAGCTGCGCTAGATTACTACGTTAGCATGCACAGTGACATCTTCGTTTCTGCTTCTCCTGGAAATATGCACAATGCATTGGTAAGACTTCCATTTCAATTTCTAGACAAATATACTTGAGAAGTCTGAGAGGGTCATGTTTCCGTTGATATGATCAGTATGATGATGCTTTACAGTTTACACAGAACGAAGCTCATTTTCTTTTTCATTTAGTTACCGAGTCTATTGAAAAGAAAAAGGAAAAAGATGATATTCTTTTTCATTTAGTTAACAAGTCTCCTGAAACCCTAAAATGGAATAGGGTAATTGATGAACAACTTTTATTTGGTGATGTTGTAGTGTGTTCTCATTAGTCAATACTCTCTGCATCAGATAATAATGACAAATATAAGATCTTTATCAAGAGGCATTTACATGAATATGGTGTAGTATGTAGTTTTAGTGCACTAGTTCTTAAAATTTTGAGGTAACAAATATTGTGGTGTCAACAGGTAGGGCATCGAACTTACGAGAACTTGAAGACAATTAGGCCAAGCATGGGTTTATTGGGTCAACTCTTCCTTAACAAAAGCATTACTTGGTCAGATTTCCAGCAATCAGTACTAGAAGGCCATGAAAACAGACAAGGACAGATCAGGTTCAGAAAGCCTAAGCAGTCGATATACACTTATCCTGCCCCGGACTGCATGTGCCAAGCATGAGAAGAGATTATTGTGATATTGAAGGAGGCTACCCTCTGTATCTGATTGTTGTATCACCACAATCCCTCCAGTAGTATTGGTAAATAAAATGATCCCCATTTCTTACTCAGTATAGGAATTATTTTCAATAGGTACAATAGGTGTTCTATGGATGATATTAGGTAAAAGATAGCGTACGAGGGGGGTTGTAGTAGTCATTATGTTTGAATATTACTGGTTATTACGTCCATACATAGAAATATGTTTCTTCACTCCAATCGGGAAGACATATATGCTTCATGCATACAATTCGGTTGATATTTCAGTCGAAAGCAAACGTTGCCTTTAGTCGAACATGCACTGTAATTCGCTCTATTGCTTGAGAAAGTCGCACAAGAAAAACGAGGCCGTGTATTAAGTATTAACATCTTTGCAATCATATAAGACCAAGCAGAACTACTGTAATTTAGGAGGCTTCGTTAGGTAATCATTAAAGGTTTCTAGTAATGTGCTCGGCATGGTGTTAGAAGACTAATCGGAGATGGTTCTAGTACCAACGTCTGCGTTGATCCGTGGTTGGAAGGGGAAGACTTAAAGGTTTCTTTTCTCATAGAGTTCAGCTGGTTTCGGAACTTTTTTTAAGTCCTGGCGTATGGAACTGCTCTCTCTTACCATTGTGCATAAAATCATTGCTCTACCTATTGGTATTCGAGGCCAGCAAGATAGATGGAGTTGGGGAGAGGACAAGAAGGGTCGGTTTACAGTGAAGTCGGGCTACCATCTTGCAAGGAAACGGGTTTTGGATGTAGATTCTACCGACTTCTAACCCTAGTGCGCAGGCAGCACAGCTATGGAATAAGAAATGGGATGCTCCGGTCCTAGGTAACCAGGACACGAACCAGGCTTATAGGCAGCCCGTTTTGTGACGAAGAAGTTGAACCTCTTCATGCACTTCGTGACTGCATCGACGCTTGTTTTGTTCAGTTGGCGCACTCGCTGCCACCTCTAACTTGATTGGTTAGTATCTTCTTATTCAAATTCTCCAAAAACTTTCACTACACTTGTGTTCATTTGGGCTATTTGGCGTAATCTAAATGCAAGTATGGACTGTTGAGGCTAGGCTGCTGGGGAAGTAGTGCCGGTCACTGGGATGGTGGGAGGAATATAAGGCGGTGGTGCATGCTACCTCTCCTACCTAGGGAACGCTGGCAGAAACCATTGATGGGAAGTTGAACTTGAATGGCAGCACAGGTATTGTTGTTACCGTGATGGTGGTTGTTTCTGCTACAAGCTCAGCTCGCCATGGTGAGCTATTGGCCTTGATTGAAGGGGACCGAGTGCCAGGTTGAGATATTTTTTTTTTTTTTTTGAAAAGAAAAAGAAAATTACAATGAGACGCCTAGGGCAGCCAATATTAACAGTATAGCGTCAGGTTGAGATTCCTCATATCAGATTTGCGTGAGTGAAGGGTGCAGCTTGGATCGTCTGCGCAAACCCGGTTTGTAGTACCGCCTCCATATGCGGAGGTGTTGATCTCTTCTGATTGTAACGATGAAGACTATGAAGTTATTCGTTCCTTCACCTATTCATCATTTTCAATTGGAAAATAAACTATTAATATTCAACAGAAGCTTGTATTTCTTTTTGGTATGTTTGATGGCTCGATGAAAAAGGCCAACCAATGCTGCGTCATTAAACAATGACAATACCAATAAAGAATACAGTGTGAATGTACAGTGTAGAATGCAGCCATGGGTACTAGGAGTGACTA
Organism: Fragaria iinumae; assembly: GCA_009720345.1. Taxonomy (NCBI): domain Eukaryota; kingdom Viridiplantae; phylum Streptophyta; class Magnoliopsida; order Rosales; family Rosaceae; genus Fragaria; species Fragaria iinumae. The sequence continues at coordinate 11,907,104 of CM019117.1, read as the reverse complement.
TCTAAAAGAGACTTGCTTAATTGTCCTGATCCATGCTATCTCACTCATTATCAGAACTTGTGCCTGGTGCAGCTGGAACTTGATCATTTTTCTTACCCTTCTCAGTATTTGAAGCCGCATTACCTTTCCGGACAGAAGCCAAATCATTTGCATCTGTGTGAGATGAAGCGGAAGCCATTTCTTCCTCAATAGGAAGAGTTCTCTTTGAGCCCTCCAAGGCAACACCAAGGACTATATTTTCTTCTAGAGCAGGTCTTGTTGTTGGTGGCTCCGCAGCTGGCATCTTTTCACCTTCTTGTTTCACTGGGGATGTCATTGATCCACCAGTTTTGTCAGCACCACTTGCAGATGAGGAAAATGCAGGATTTCTAGAAGTGCTCTGAAAAACATTTCCATTTGCATTATTCACTTGCTTTCTGCCAGACATCTTCTCTGTCAAATGATCAGATATCAAGTCTGCAGCCTTGGAGTCAGAATCAGACTTTTCTGCATCTTTAGAACTTGTCTTGGAGTTTGACCTTGACTTGATTGTTCCTTTATCACCTACTTTGGGATCAGAAGGAGATGGCTTTGAAGCATTGGTGTCGTCCTTGGGGATTGGATTTGGCGTCCTGGCATCTCCCTTGGTGTCAGATGTTAGTGTTTCACTGGTCTTGGAGTCCCCAACTTTAGCATCCACTTTGGGGTCAGGTGATGGCCGCACTGTTGCCTTTCCATCTCGCTCTCCACTGGTCTGCCCTGAACGACTTCTTTTTTTATCTTCTCCATTTATCTTGTACGAGGGTTCAATAAGCAACAACGGGCGTCTAGGGGATACTCCACCACGACTATACATTGAGTCCGCAAATGGCATACTATCCAAGTCAGTATCACTATACATTTTCTGCACTGTACGGATTGGTGTGGCAAGTCGGGCCTTGTGATGGCTGATAACTCTAAGAAGATCCATGAGTATAGCTTCCTATTAGTCAGAGATTCACATACTAGTGAGCTTAACCATCAATGGCGTACTGGAGACAAATTATGATGTAAAAGTCAAACTTTTTAAAGAATCTACATTAGTTAAGACAATTCCTACATTAGTTAAAGAAACTATTTGTTTTGATTATATTTTCTAGGTCATGATGATATCATCTACGCTCTCATCCTTACATGTTATAAATAGAAGTTGAGGGTCAAAAAACAATTATAACAAATGAAGTTTCTGCCATGATGGACTAACAACTCTGGCTGCAATCCCTCCAAAGTGATCCTATAGCAGCAAGTAATTCAATCATGCTTTTGTATATATGGTCATACTAACTAGATGTATCAAGGGTTCTAACTTTTCGTGGCATATATGTTGCTATGAAAAATTGTATCAGGGTGAAGCATGCATATTTGAAAATAAAGTTTTACTTTTAGTGACTAGCTAGATATTTTATTAGACTACCTCGACATTAGCCGACTGTATTTTAAAGGTCTCATTCCATTAGTATTTTCTGAACCCAAAATGCCCTTACCTTGACACAGAGATACTCTTCATGATGTGATGTCTTCACAAAACAGGAAATCAAGATCTGCGGTATACACAAAATAAGTAATATTAACGCACAATACAATTATACCCCTCCCCCCTCCCAAACGAAAAGGGAACTTTAACTTGAAAACCAAATTTTAAAACTTGACAAGATTCTATGAAGAGACTTGTATGGATACTGTGCAAGAATGTAAAAATGTACTTACCATGAGAGCTTGATTTTCGGGAGTAACATTTTCCAGAAACACTCTTCTATGCAACCTCTGCTGTTCAACTTGGGGATTCTTGGACAAGACTTTACGCATATCGGCAACAATATTCTGCACATATATAAGAGATATCAACAACCACTCAACCACTAATTTCAATACTACTGAAAGTTATACAGTAATCTTGAGAACACACTGATACAAACAGATGATCTTTAGTCTGGTCAAATTTTTAAAACGGTGATTATGATACATATCCAAAAACCAGATAATCTTACTCCTTACATTTATCTTATGGACATCCAAATGACTAATGGCAAGGTGAGTTTTGATGCGCCAATGAGTTTTTTGAGTGAGATTTCTGACAACATTCACTGTGAACTTATGGTTTGGGATGTGTACAGCTTCACGATCTTCACCTCTTACAATAGTTGGCGACCACCAGCCTACATGCTGCATGCGACAAAAAAGACTCAGATTACTACATAAGGTAATTTTAAATATCCGCAAACATGGGACAAAACTGTTAACACCACAGTAGTTATATTGGTGAACAAATATGAATAATATCTCTTTACCAAAACAAAACCATTCCTAATATCTTTTCACATTAATTATGTATTATATTTTTTTTTTTCAGATGCCAATAAATCACAGGATGAATATGGAGTGCTCAGAAACAAACCTCAACCGTGCCAGATACTTCATAGCCTTCTATTTTAGTTTGAATCCATTCATTCACAACAAAAGGGCGGGTGGCATGAATCATCGCACTTGACAGGAAATTTGTAAATATCTACATTTAGAAAAAAGAAATTATGAGTCAACAAGATAAAATAAACTAAAATATATATATAGCAAACCAAAGAAAATTAGGGCACAAAATTGAAGGATTTCACCTCACGGCCAGCCAGAGTCAATAAGACTGTCCCAAGACCTCCTGCAGTCAGCCATTTTTGGGTAGAGAAACCTAGCAACTCCATGAATAACGAAATAGCAGCAACCCATACGGCAGAGTACACAGCTTTCCCAGCAAATTGGAAACCCATCTGTCCAAAATGAAAGAGCTAATTAGTTATATAAATACCTACAAAGGACTTAAGTGACAGACATATGGCAGCTTGATTTGTTGAATATCCAATTTTATTATATCCAATGCCTTTAATGTGCACAATAATGTAACCATAGATGTTATTAGAATCAAGTCAATTAACAAACAATATCAATACTTGTGTGCCTCTTGGCAAAAATGAAAGACCAGTGACTGAAATATAGGACATGAGATGAAGATCATAATACATGACGGGGATGTGCACGAACTGATAACCTTGTATCCCTGAAAGTGACTGGAAGAGATAAATAGATAATACTTATATGCTTAATACTTACATTTCTTGTATCACTGGACTCGTTACTCTCCATAAAGAATTTCTGTGTTTGTTGGATCAAACTGCATAAAAGTATTAGATAAGTATTAATTTAATTGTATAGCAGACTACTGGTAATCAGAAACACAATTCTTCGCATGTCTAGAAAGACTCTGCATGTGGCCCAACAGCATTAGTATGCTTTTAGTCAAGCAGTTTCAAGAAAAAACAACATCATTAGGCTGACCTTGATAGACAATAGGCAAAAGAGAGAACAGTTGACAGCGATCTTATAAAGTCCAAAAGCCGTTGCTTAACGACCTGACTGGCTTCTGTAGGTAGAACAACTGGATCCAATGCCCTGCAAGAATAGCAACCTTTATCAGTAAATTACTTCCAAAGGTGAAGGGATAGGCTTCACATTTAGAAAATGTCTCCAAATATTCTGTTTTGGGAGAACTTCAGTCACCTGCATTTTCTTTTTTTGAGGTATTGTAATACGTGAAATAATGACATTGTTATAGTAAAAAAATAAAAAAAAAGTTTTATTAACAACTGTTCCACTTCTATCATCATGTTGACTTCATAGGTGAAGCGGTAAAGGCAAAGAAACCAGTCAAACTTGTAAAGGTGTTACATTTTCTCTCCTTAAGAGAACTTTTAGATTTTCTTGCTTTTATAATTTCAAAAAAAAAATTAACTGGAGGAAGCAGCTGTTTTGGATCTGTTTGATACTTCTCATGAAAAGAAAAAATTAGAGATAAACACAAAATTAGAACACAAAGACACCTGCAAATGAGCATTGCTCCCGTCCATAGGAGCAAAGGTTGAATATACGAGTTTGTAACATAGTGTGTGTTACTCTTTTTCCAGCCGCTATCATTCTTCTGCAGGACGTTATGAAAACTAGTTATATCACATTCCAGAATGAAGGAAAAATTTATTTGCAATTACTATATAAACAATGATGAACAGACATGCGGATAAACATACACTAAGGATTAGGTTTCTGCTCAGACGCATAAGTGGTGCGAGACCCCATATGGCAAAGACAATGACGCCAACTGATGGAACCAATTTGAATACAAGAGGATAACCTTGCAAAAGATCATATGACCTGCATTAAAAAAGAACAACTGTTTATAAAATATAGAAAAGAAGACTACACAACCAAAAATTTAGAACGCTAAAAATCGCACCATACACTACTGATAGGAACATGAAAGCCTGCATTTATATGCACCAACTGATCGCACAAGTACCTCATGGAATTAAGAAACTATTAACCAAGCCAAAAACAACAAGATATTCTTCTAACCTGTCTAGAATTTAACATGCCTCAGTAGTCAAAAAACATTTTTATGATTTACATACACTTCTGGTTTGTGTGTTTTATAAATTCTAGTCACAAACCAGAAGTGTATGTAAATCATAAGGTTCTAGTCAAACATTAAGTTCTGTAATATAAATTTATAAAACACACAAACCAGAAGTGTAAGGCATGGAAATGCATACAAGTATCCAGAGGAAATCAAATAAAATAATACCTTTTCAACACCATAGTAGCAGTCTCCAAGCCATGTTGGCCAAACGGTTGGCCTGGTGCTACAGAAGAATGGCATTTAAATGCATGATATCTGTGAGATGCGGTATGTATAGGCCTGTATACATTCTCTGATAAACCAATGCTCCAAGACTCCGTTCTCTGAAACTGTTAACGGAAAGATAAAACTCATAATTAGTGTCTGAGTCTCCAAATAATACATAACATAAGAGAGCCAGCTTCTAAAATGATTAAACCCTAGCCAAGGGACTTTTAAGACATGATTTTGCTGAATAGAAAATCAGCTTTCAAAAATCCACTCCAGATCAAGGTCTTAGACCTCATGGGAAACAATAGATCATTCTAAACATACTTCTGAGTGTCACTCCAGTTCCATAAAGCCTGAGAGCATCAATATGACATTATTCCAAGGTAAGCTAATTAGAAGCTGCCACCCATATTATATTCAAAATTCCAAACCTGTGCTTTTATACAAGACTTTACAGTTTTGCCAATTGATGAGAATGAATAGAAAATACATCATATAATGTACCATCTACAGCACTTAAAACCATCTGCTTTTGGAATTCATTGGCCATGCAATGCTTGATTAACTCAAACTATTGATTGGAAGGTGAGAATCTAAAGTGTACAGGCACAAATCATACCGAGACTCGTGATGTAAGGGCATTGCTTGAGAGATGTAATTTGTCCCATCCGATTCCCCTCTGTAAGAGAATAAATTTACTTCAGGATTTATCACAAAGCAATTACAGGATAACACTGATACGAAAATTTACAATAAAAAAAAAAACAGCAGTCTTGTAGTACCTTAAACTGTTTATGGCACCCCTGATTCTTGCCAAGTCCCAATCCATGGGATAATTGCAATGAACCAGTGAGGACCATTCTTGAATTGCAACGAGTCCGTCAGATCATAAGGCAACTCAATACTACCTAGCCTTCAAAACCCAAGTGATACCCTAAATTTCCAAACCAACCAATCAGTCTTCAACAATGCAACAACACAGAACCAGCGTCCTCTAGTGAACAATCCTCACCAGGCCTGAAACATTTAAGACTATTTCGTCACGGCAACACACAAGAACACTCTTAAACGCAACACCAACCAAACTGTCCAAACAGTACAAAATCCACAATGCATAAAGCAGCACATAATGGACAACTCGACCCATCGCATTCAACATATTCCCTCATACACATTCTACTTTCACCACTCAATCTTGTTCACCAAAACCTGGTTTGTTCATAAACACAATCCAATCTTCCGTGGCTTTTCGGCATTTACACTAATTCCAATATCACAGAGCCTTACTGGTATCAATCAATGCATAAATTTCTAATTTTCTACGTACCCAGAAAAAAAAATCACCAAAACTTGTAAAAAAATCATAACCAAATCATCAAAAATTAATAATTGCTTTCCTTGATAAACTATTTCTCACTGTTTAATTCCCAGCAGCCCAAAACCCTACCCAGTTTGAATTACTTGCTTTACATAATTCTGATAAGCACCCAAAACAAAAATAAAGATTGAAACTTTAGGGCTCGAAATATTACCTGAAATGACGAAGCGAAAATTCAGAAGGGTTGCGACGGAATTGAGAGAAAGAGAGAATCAGAGAGACGAGGACGGAGAGAAAAAAGAGAGAGAGAAAGAGGTGCTTTTCTCTATTCTAATTTCTACAGTATTCGTTTTTTGGGTTTTTCCAGAGAAATGTATAGTTGTGGACACGTGGAATTTTTGGCTGCTTGCAATGAGTTTTTTTTTCTTTTCTGGGTAAGAAAGGGGATGTTCGTGTTCTATGATTTGATTGCAATTGTTCTAAGAAAGGGTAAGAAGAAGAAAGGCTAACCACCATTGGAGGAATCCGAATCTAGGAAGAATCCGAATATAGTCGATTCTGTTCTATGATTTGATTGCATCATTTGTTCTACAAACAAAAATTATCACCAATCCCTATATCGATATGTGAATGATTGTTTCTATGTGGAAGGGTTGAAGAAAGTCCACACTTGTAAGAGTGTCTTAGGATTGAAGCATAGGCAGTTGGGCTTTAAGTTAGGACATGCATTGAGTCTGATTTGAGCTATAATCTTAGTTTTAAGCCTGTTGATATTGTGAGCAAGTTTAAGTATGTATATGGTTTTGATATCTACTATAGGGGTGGGTATGAGACGGGATAAAACTAATCACACGGCCCGTACCGAATATTGAAATCGGGACGGGACGGGATGGGCTTTGCGTTTTTTAGATTTCATCCCACCCGAGCCCTATCTCGGTCGGGACGGGACGGGATAGGATGGGACGAGTCCAGTCCCGGATAAAAAAAGTTGAAAATAAACTTGTAAGCAAAAGAAAATGTTTCATAGTTTTATAGCGCTCTTTACTTTATTAAGTATTAACAAGTACTTGTAACATATTTACAAGTATAACACAGTGTAATAAGAGGGTTTATACTGCTTACTTTCTTTAAACATGTCATCACTACTACGGTGCAAGAAGAGAGTCTACAACAATCAACAAATTAAAGTATTAAACATCACTGTTATTGAATTGGAGACAACCTAGTAACTTAAATAAACAAAGAGCTAAGATTAAAACACTTAAATGAAATGTTCAAATCACATATTAATCAATAAAAAATCAATCATTAAAATAGTCGGAACGAGACAGGCCTAAACGAGACTTGAATTATCCATTCCACATCCCGTGTCCCGTCCCGTTGTATAGGGACAAGACGGGACAAGACGGAACAGGCCTTACGTTTTGAGATTTAAATCTCATCCCGTCCAGACAAATTTCGGGACGAGTTTGGGATTACGAGATTTTATGCCCACCCCTTGTTTTGGCCACGATCCTCAGCGCGCAGAACAGAGGTTTCTAGCGAACAAAGAGAAGGGGGAGTTGCGGGCGTGCCACCTCGCGGACGAGGAAAAGGTTGCAGGTGATGCGAGATCTTGACTTCTGATCAGGCGAATGGGTTTCAGGTGCCACCTCAGACGAGGATTTACGAGCACAAGCGATCGATACTCACGGCGGCGAGAGCAGAGCAACTATAGGGAGTTCAGAGAGAAGCCGGGGTGTAGAGTCCGGAGGGCTCTGAAGAAGGAACCTAGGCGGCGGCGCTTAGGGTTAGGGTTTCGAGGAGCTCGAAGGGTAACTGGTTTGCAGTTTGTATTGTGTTTTTGTGTATTGTTTTGAGAGAGAGAGAGAGCTTCTGTTAGGGTTCGAGCCCCCTTATATAGTAGTTTGACTTGCGGCAGAAGAAAAGTGATTAGAATTCAAATCGGACTCTGAAACCCTAATTGACAAGGACACGGCTTACTCCATGCAGACCAACCAATTGGTGACACCTGCCCAGTTCTACACACTCCGCATAGGCTTCTGACTCCAATTCGCGGGCCTTTCTAGCTCGTTTCTATCTCGCGGGCTATTGCAGCTCGCGAGCCTTAAAAATGGTGCACGCGGAAGCATATGTCAAGACTTGTTCGCGGAGCCTCGCATGCGGGCCAGTTCGCCAGTTCGCCTCGCGTAATCCGCTTGTCACCTCGCGGAGTCATCCCTCACGCGAGATCCGCATCTCGCGCGAAGTCCATTTAAGCGTGCGCGAAGTACGTTCCGCGTGTGGACTGTATAACTCAGTCCGCGTGGTCCTTTCCGCATGCGGTGTAACTCAGTCCGCGCGGCCTCACTGGCGGGCCATCATTTTGTAAACTTGAAGAACTTGGGCTCGCCGGCTGTGACATGGACCAAGGAATAATTAATATTTACATAGACATTTACTATCCAGTAAAATATTAATTTAGGCGTAAACATTGCCCCCCAGCCTCGAAGTCATGAAATGTCGAGAATGACTGAAAATGTTTATGTTCATGCTACGGTATGGGTCGGGCCATACAAAATGAGTATGAGTAGACAAGCCTGTGAATGGGCCTTGAAACCTAAGCACCCAGCAAGGCACTGCAGCGAGCTGCTACACGGCTCGCCTAGACACCATGGACTTGAACTTTGCCTGCATTCGCCTGCTCCTAGCTCGCATTCGCCTGCATCAAATGAAGACATAGGACATTGCACATACCACGAGCGAATGTAGCTCGCATGGATGTATCTTGAGCAGACGTTTGACTTGACTTGATTCCAAAAAATGGCCTTTCGCGAGCTCTTGGCAATGGCGAACCACGTGGTACGACAATGGCTATGTACTTCGCTGCCCCCCAATGCGAACCAGTGAGAGATGAAAAAAATTTTAAGAGGCCATGCACTTCGCTGCCCCCTAGTATATACTTCGCTACCCCCAGTGCGAACCAATGTGAAGTAAACAAAGGAGTCGGCGAACGGCCGCATAAAGCTGGCGAACCAAGTTTGAAAATTTGGAGGCCACAGGGATTGGCCTAAATAATGACTAAGACACTTGAAGAAGGTCTAAAGTCTGAAATTTCTAGAACACGATCCGCCAATGTGCCCCCCAGTTTTGATGTCTGTTCGCCGAAGCTTCTTGAGAAGAATGAAGGACATCAAAACTTTAGCATGCCCCCCAGGGAAGGAGTTGCGGTACCAATGCCCCCCAGTGAGGAAAACATGTTTCAAGGTCATGAAAACACATTGAAAATGCACATTGCAAATCCGCGCGTATCCTGACCTGTCTGCATTCAAACTGCCATAACTCTCTCCAGGAATGGCAAAATGACAAACCGTAAAATCCTCTGGAAAATGGACATCCAGGGCTTTCGGTCGGTATAAGGTGGGCCGGTTAGTGCTTCCTGGATCATTCCAATGGAGTCCGCGAAGTTGACTATCTGGTAGTGGCTGGTGCAACTTTCAGAATGGCAAACTAGTTGTATTGCCTCCGTTGACTTGCCTTCGCTAGCAGTAACTTGAAGGCATGCGGAATGCCTGTTGTCGTCAAGCCTCAGGGATAGGCTCCGCCATAAAGTTCAAGCCTTCAGAGGCAAGAATGTTGTCTTGCATTTCAGCAAGACCAAGGATCTCTTTTTGGGTTTTTTCTATTTGATTTTTTGGTATTTTCTTTTTCAATGCGAAAAAGGAAAGGAATTGAAAGAAGCGGAAGTAAAAACTGAAGGAAATCTAGGAACAAAGAAAAGAGGGTATCATAGCTTGATCAGGTACCCTTCGTTAGGCCACGGGGGAGGCCTCCCAAGCTTCACTCCGAGCCGCGATGCCGTTGTGTTCTCGGCATGAGACTTTCGCTGTTGAAAATTTCCAAGTGTTGGGCAGAGTTGTTCCGTGTCAACCACTTGAAAAGTTGGGCAAGGTACTTCGTAGGTACATCTTGTTGCCCCCCACGTATCCTTTTCTGTTGACCAATCATGATCTTCAACTGCATTCTCGTATACCGTATGCTGTTGAGCTCAGCCTTGTTGCCACTTGGTTCGCCAGCTTCATTTCGCTTGCTTTGACTTGATAAAGAAGGCAGGCGAACTCCGCCATGCCCCCCATCCGGCTGACCTGTGTCTACATATACATCTCGCATAGGAAAGCTGGCTCGTGGGTCACCTTTCATGCGAAGTTGTGATTCGCCACCAATGTTTGACCCGCTCTCTTTTTCTAAGGTGGACTGTTCTGTCCTACCTTGAAGCTTATCTTCCTGGGGAACAAAGTTGGTTTTTGAGATAAGATCATTATCCAAAGTCTCGCCGGCCTTGACCTCAGATTCTTTGTCATTGACTGACAAAGCAGTCTCTTCCTTGGACGTAAGTTCATCCCCTTGGTGAGGACGTGTGAGGACATGGGTTTGCCCCCCACGTGTTTGACCTGTGTCCACATATTCATCCCGCATAGGGTGTTTTTGTGTTTGGTCAAACCTCCTATGGATTTGCAGTTCGCCATCAGAGTTCGAACCGACCTCTTCCTCTAAGGTGGACTTTTCTGTCCTCCCTTCTAGTTCATCTTTCTGAGGAATACCGTGAAATTTCGAGATGGGATTATTACCCATAATCTCGCCGGCCTCAACCTCAAGCTCCTTGTCATTGATTGACAAAGGAGCTTCTTCCTTGGACGTTGGCTCGTCCAAAGGAGAATCTTCGCCAGTAGATTGGCTGCCAGGCAACTCAATCTTTTTGGCAAGGTCATGCTTATCAGTTATAGCAAGGGTCATCTTCAAGGCATCCGTGGTTTGCCTCAACTCTTTTTGGGTTCGTTGGAGGGACCCTTCAAATATGTCATTGTTATCCTTGATGTCATCTGCAAATGGGCTGAACTCCTCATTGAGGATATCTAAGTTTCCCTTGAAGCTTCCGGTGAGTACGGTAAGGTTGTGCTGGTCTGCTTTCCAAAGGATCTTGTCCCCTTTGGCCTGTCCAGCAAGGTCGTCGACCTTCACAATAAGGTCAATGACGCTTTGTTGAATGGCGGAGCTCTGGCTCGTCAACTGCTCGAACATCTGAAAGATTCGCTCCATAGACGGAGTAGAACCTGTGTCTTGGGTCGGCTGAGAGCCTACCATGGCAGAATCTCAGGTCTTCCTGTCCCACTGGGCGTGCCAATGTTTTGGCCACGATCCTCAGCGCGCTGAGCAGAGGTTTCTAGCGAACAAAGAGAAGGGGGAGTTGCGGGCGTGCCACCTCGCGGACGAGGAAAAGGTTGCAGGTGATGCGAGATCTTGACTTCTGATCAGGCGAATGGGTTTCAGGTGCCACCTCAGACGAGGATTTACGAGCACAAGCGATCGATACTCACGGCGGCACGAGCAGAGCAACTATAGGGAGTTCAGAGAGAAGCCGGGGTGTAGAGTCCGGAGGGCTCTGAAGAAGGAACCTAGGCGGCGGCGCTTAGGGTTAGGGTTTCGAGGAGCTCGAAGGGTAACTGGTTTGCAGTTTGTATTGTGTTTTTGTGTATTGTTTTGAGAGAGAGAGAGCTTCTGTTAGGGTTCGAGCCCCCTTATATAGTAGTTTGACTTGCGGCAGAAGAAAAGTGATTAGAATTCAAGTCGGACTCTGAAACCCTAATTGACAAGGACACGGCTTACTCCATGCAGACCAACCAATTGGTGACACCTGCCCAGTTCTACACACTCCGCATAGGCTTCTGACTCCAATTCGCGGGCCTTTCTAGCTTGCTTCCATCTCGCGGGCTATTGCAGCTCGCGAGCCTTAAAAGTGGTGCACGCGGAAGCATATGTCAAGACTTTTTCCCGGAGCCTCGCAGGCGGGCCAGTTCGCCAGTTCGCCTCGCGTAATCCGCTTATCACCTCGCGGAGTCATCCCTCACGCGAGATCCGCATCTCGCGCGAAGTCCATTTAAGCGTGTGCGAAGTACGTTCCGCGCGCAGACTGTATAACTCAGTCCACGTGGTCCTTTCCGCATGCGGTGTAACTCAGTCCGCGCGGCCTCACTGGCGGGCCATTATTTTGTAAACTTGAAGAACTTGGGCTCGCCGGCTGTGACATGGACAAAGAAATAATTAATATTTACATAGACATTTAATATCCAGTAAAATATTAATTTAGGCGTAAACACCTCTAATCTACTATAAGGTTGCTTTGACAGCAAAAGAACTGTATAAGGCCTTACGTACGGATCTTATGCAGATTCCTTTAATATGCTCTGTTGGTATAAAGATGTGGTTTTGGAGACTTATCTGGGGTCTTATTTATGGAGGGCAAGTTGAAGGCTTCAAGTTTTGTTTCCCGGCTTTATATGTCGATGGCATGGAAAGAGAGTTCACAAGAGCCAATTTGTTTTATGCCACTGGAAGAAATGGAAACAGAGGTACTACTTTGCACTTTACAGCCACCCAATCATTTTTTTGACCCCTACTAATTTTATGACCTTTCTTGATTTTTATTATTGTTCTTTTACTATCTATCTTACGCTCTCTTTGGCGGTGTAGCGACACATTGCAATATCTGCTATTGCCCCACAACTATAACTGACATTGTCCTTCTTTCTTTATTGTATGAAGAGGTTTTTTTTTTCCTCTAGTTATATATGTGCGTATGTGATTTCGAAACAACTTGAAGGCTTTGCTGGAACCTGATGAACGGGTCATCGGTGCTTGTGGTGTTGGCCTCTTGAATGCTTTTGATAAGGTAATCCTCTTATGTATTGTTACCACTATTTGACATATAACCTTAAAGGAAAATACAAAGGTTAAATGTGTGGTGTTGTGCTTAATTAAGGATGTTTTAAATAAGTTCTTGAATATTGTCATCATCTGCTAGAACTTAGAGATTGTGTGGGGGTTGGGGGGGGGGGGGGGGAGGGGGTGGTGGTATTACTAACCTTTTACTCGTGTATTTGTACAGACTCACAATCCCTTAATAACGCAGTTATTGTAGAATATTTTGTATATGTTTACTTTCTTTGTATGTTTAAGAAATATTTTCCTAGTAGTGTTATGATTGTATCTCTATATAAGGCTCATATTCGGAGAAAAATAATACATTGAAGCATACCAAACCATATTGAATCATTATTTTCTACTTGACATCGGAGCTTGCCAGGTCCGATCCTTTGAATTTACACCCAAAACACCACAAATCGCTGCGTACCAAAAACCTCACAAATCACCATAAAAACACACAAATTCTCAAATTCCAAAACCAAACCTGAATCTCGAATCACACCATAAACAAATTGTTGCATAGATCAAAATCATAATTCCCGAATCCTTGAATCGCAAAAACCAGACCTCCAAAATGACACACCAAATCAACTATCATACCACCACACCATGCCGGTCTCCATGCAAACCAAATTCATATGCAAACTGAAAATGTCCGCTATGTGGAGTATTAGGTCATAGCAAGCAACGTTGCTTTGAAACAATTGGGTACTCCGATTGGTGGGATTTCACCAAGAAACCCCGAGAGAATCAAGCAAAAGCTGTCATAACCACTACAGAGGAAGACCAACCATCCAATGCCTCTAATGTCGCACAGTTAGGTATGAATGGTAAGGAATCTATGAATAGGTCCTGGATTATTGATACATGAGCATCTGATCATATGTGTTATGATCCTAGCCTCTTGAAAAAATTAAAACCTCCTATCAAAATATTGTTTCTATTGTTGATGATACTCCAACTCCGGTTACCGGAGAAGGCTCTATTGTCCTATCAAACACATTAACCATTGATTTTGTATTAGTCGTCCCTTCATTGTCATACAATCTTCTCTCAGTTGGCCAAATCATTCAAAAATTATAATGTATTCTCACATTTTATTCGTCTTTCTGTGTATTTCAGGACCTTCTGACGCAGCGGATTTTAGGTTATGGAGTGAGAAAAGGGAAATTGTACTACCTAGATCTAACAGAGACAGGAGAGAAACATATGCAGTCTTTGGGTCAAGCTAATCAGGTCAATAGAGCTAAGAGTGCTAAGAAAGATGTGTAGCTTTGGCACCGCAGGTTGGGTCATCTAAACTTTGGTTATCTTAAGAAGCTACAACCGCAATTATTTTTGGGTGTCGACTATTCAGATTTTCATTGCGACATATGTGAACTAGCCAAGAGCCACCATATTTCATATTCATCAAGCCTAAATAAAAGTCATGTTCCATTTATGAAGATTCACTCTGACGTGTGAGGTCCTGCAGAAATTCCTTCTTTTTCTGGTGCTCAGTATTTTATGACATTTATTGATGATTGTACCCGTACGACTTGGGTGTCTCTATTAAAGAACAAGAGCGATGTTTATTCTAGATTCAAAGAATTTCACAAGATGGTGTCCACACAGTATCAACATGTGGTTCGAGTTTTCTAGTCTGACAATGGCGGAGAACATATTAATAGTCATATGCAAGAGTTTATGCAGTTACATGGAATTCGACATCAAACTTCAAATACTTATACTCCTCAGCAAAATAGATTGGCAAAGAGGAAAAATCGGCAGTTGCTTGAAGTTGTCCATGCCTTTTTGTTTGGCATGAATGTGCCTGTAGAATATTAGGGAGAAGTTGTGACATCTGCTACCTACCTCATTAATCGTACCCCTTCTCGGGTTATTGAATGTCAAAACCATCTACAACAGCTTTAGAAACTTCTCTCGATTCCTTCGTTGCCTAACTTGGAGCCCCTTCTATTTGGATGTACAGTGTATGTTCATATTCCAAAACCACAACGAAATAAGCTTGATCCCCGTGCAAGGAAGTGTATTTTTGTGGATTATGCAGATTTTTAGAAGGGATATACATGTTATGATCCTCTTACAGACACCATGCATGTATCCCTTGATGTTTCTTTTCGTGAATCTGAGTCTTACTACTCAGGGGGAGTATCAGAGTCTTCCCTTCAGGGAATTCCCGAAATTTATTTGAATTCAAAGAATTTGAAGAGTTAGAAGCCTAGGAGTCGAGATTTAGAGTCAGAGAAACCATAAATAACAAAGAGACGCAAGAGAAAGACAAAGAGACATAAGTTGTTGACGCAGAAACAGGCCCACGTGCTAGAGGAGAGACACATGCTCACATGATGCCCAGCCGAGCAGACGAGTCGCGTTAGAGGAGAGACACAGGCTCCATGTGTAGTGTAACTTGAGGAGGACGGTGGCCCACGTGTTGGACCACAACTAGAAGGCACTCTAAACTCGCAACGTGTCGTGCAACCACTAGTTAATGCACCTTGTGGTGCAGATGATGTCGGTAGAAACAAAACAACGTCTTTACAGGGGGACCCACATGGCAAACCCATCAATTTGACTGTTGAGCCTTCAAATGTCATCCATGTAATTCCGAATTCTTTAGGGTCAGATAGTTTCCCTTTCTCTACACCATCAACCCAAGAATCTGTTGCGAATGTCCCTCCTCATGTACCTTTAAATTCAAACCAATTATATGGGGTAGATAATATTGTAACTAGGAAATCACACAGGGTTACCAAGAGCATTCCAAAGAAATAATATGAACCAGACATCAAAGCCAAAGCTAAATATCCTATAGCTAATTACATGTCTAACCATAGGTTGGCTGGTTCACATGCTCTTGTCATTAATCAATTATCCAGTGTTTCTATTCCTAGTACTGTACAAGATGTAATGGCGGATCCGAAGTGGACTCAAGCAATGAATGAAGAACTAGAAGCCTTGCAAAAGAACTCAACCTGGGATGTTATTCATAAACCTATTGGAAAGAAGACCGTTGGATGTCTTTGGGTATTTACGATTAAACTCAAAGCCGATGGGAGCATTGACAGGTATAAAGCCAGATTAATTGCCAAAGGATACACCTAATGCTATGGGATTGATTATGAAGAAACGTTTGCGCCTGTAGCAAAGATCAACATTGTTCGAATCTTGATTTCACTTGCGGCAACTAAAGATTGGCCTCTACGACAGTTTGATGTGAAGAATGCTTTCCTCAATGGAAACTTGGAAGAAAAGGTGTATATGGATATGCCCCCGGGAGTCAAATGTAGACCTTGCGATGTCGGAAAAGTTTGTAAGTTGAAGAAGTCTTTGTATGGTTTGAAGCAGTCTCCTAGAGCTTGGTTCGGAAGATTCTCCAGATCAATGAAGACATTTGGTTATAGACAAAGCAACTCAGATCACACTTTGTTCATATCAAACGTAATCAGGGTAAGATCACCGCTCTGATTGTGTATGTTGATGATATGATTGTTACAGGAGATGACCCAAAGGAGACGGAGGATCTACATAAGTACCTTTCAAAGGAGTTTGAGACGAAGGACCTTGGACAGTTGAAGTATTTTCTCGGAATTGAAGTTGCAAGGTCAAAGAATGGGATTTCTTTATCCTAGCGAAAGTATGTACTTGACTTATTAGCTGAGACCGGAATGCTTGACTGCAAGCCTGTTAAGACACCAATTGAGATGAATCACAACCTTGTCATCTATCCGAATCAAGTTCCAACTAATAAAGGAAGGTAACAACGTCTAGTATGGAGACTTATTTATCTTTCTCATACTAGACCTTATATTACTTATAATGTGAGTGTGGTTAGTCAATTTATGCATTGTCCCAGCGAAGAGCATATGGATGCAGTGTATCGTATTCTGAAGTATCTTAAGATGGCACATGGAAAATGCTTGTTGTTTGAAAAGAAGGGTGAATTGGAAGTTGTAGGGTATACAAATGCTGATTGGGTTGGTGATAAGATTGACAAACAGTCTACATCTGGGTATTTTACATTTGTTGGAGGAAACCTTATGACTTGGAATAGTAAGAAACAAAAAGTCGTTGCAAGATCAAGTGATGAAGCAGAGTTTCGAGGTATGGTACATGGAGTTTGTGAGATGCTATGGCTTTGTAATGTATTGAAAGAATTGGGTTTCAAACTCAAAAAACCCATGGACTTGCATTGTGATAGCACGCCTGCTATTAAAATTGCTCATAATCTTGTTCAACATGACCGGACAAAGCATGTGGAGGTAGATCGACATTTCATTAAGGAAAACTTGGACAGAAAAATTATTCGTTTCCCTTTTGTGTATACGGAAAATCAATTAGCAGATGTTCTCACAAAAGGAGTGTCAAGGAAAGTGTTTGACAACTCGGTTGGCAAGTTGGGCATGATCGATATCTATGCACCAACTTGAGGGGGAGTGTAGAATATTTTGTATATGTTTACTTTTCTTGTATGTGTAGGTGTAGATGTAGGAAATATTTTCCTAGTAGCGTTATGATTGTATCTCTATATAAAACTCCTATTCGGAGAAGAATAATACATTGAAGCCTACCAAACCATATTGAATCATTATTTTCTACTGTTATTCTCTATGGTTATAAAACTCACTACCTACTTTTCTCTCCCTAATTATCTCTTTATTTTGTTTATTTTGTTTTTTATTTACCATATTAACCCATGTTTATAATGATCTGAATCAACTTAATAAGGGTAATATTCTCATAACATAATTTGGTGATTTAAGCACTGCTTGCTTTATAGTAGTAGAGATGGCTAATTCCATTGCCGAATCATTCAATAATTGGATCTCTGTTGAGCGTTTCATGCCCGTATTTGCTATGTTTGATCATACTAGACTTAGAGAAATGAAACAGATGGGTGAAGAGCTAAAGGTTGGACATCTAAGCTTACTCCTAAAATGGAGGACGAACTGAAGAAAGAGATGGAGACGTCCGAGTCGACTTCGGTGACAAGGGTTGGTCACCTTAAGATAGCCACAACCAATGAACATGGGACATGTGTCCATTTTAAAAGGCTTGGCTGCAATTTAAGAACATAACATTGAGGGTTTTGGGTATTTGACATGTTTGTTTATAATTATTGTTGACACGTGTCTATTTCTCATTGGTGTTTATCACCCATGAGTGACCATAGTGGGTCACCCAAGTTATTCCCGAGAAGTCCCTACGTTTTAGAGTGGTTTCTCCTAGTGTGGTATTTATGAGGTTCGAGATGACCATTATTCTTATAGTGTGAACGTTGTTGATTATACATGTTCATGCGTATTGATTTGGCACGATTCTCATTTCTACGTTGATATTCATGAACATTTGCAGAATCCTCTTTCTCATGTTCTCGCCACCAGCTTGTCGGTTTTCTCATAGTCATCAACCCTTTGTTTTATAGAAGTTGGCATTATGTATGAGTAATGTGTGAGACGAATGTGATTTGTTGCACTTTATTATTGATTTGTTGCGTTTTATGTTGGTTTGATGGTAATAAGCTTGTTCTACTTTGAGTTTTGATTTGCTCGATTCAGAATGGTGGGTAGATTTTTGCTGAAATTGAAGGTTGACTTTCACGAGAGAGAGATGAATATGGAGTCTCAAAATAGATGCTTTGTGATTGAGAGATTGTTGATGATCACTTATGTAACATAATAAGCTTATGAACTTATTGTATCTCTTTCAATTATGTGCTCCGAAAAGCTAGTTTTGTGACAAATTCTTTGACTAAATTAGGACACAGTTTATCCGATCTTTTGGCTTAAGAGTTAAGACATCAATCTTCCACATACAGTTAAGACAATTATTCCTACTAACAAAATAAGATTTTAAAATTCACAAGAGCCAACTTAAACAACAGAAAGACAATTATATCCTTAATGAATTAAATAAATTATAATAGACCATTATAAGAGTATTATAAAATAAAGTTTCTATGACCGGATTCCCATGACCAATGACGTTGACCGGGCTCCGGGGGTCGTTGACCAGACTCTGGAACTGTTAACCGGGCTTCGGCGACTGTTGATCGGGCTCCGATGACTGTTGACCAGACTCCGACGACCGTTGACCGGACTCCGACGAAAGCTAGGAGATCTATTAGGGGCAGTAGGGGTCTATTGGGGGCAGTAGGGAATCTATCCGAGGATCTACTAGGGGTAGTAAGAGGGTTTACAAGGGCAGTAGGAGGTCTGTCCGGTGGTCTACTGGGGGCAGTAGGAGGGTCTACTAAGGGCAGTATGGGGGTTTACTGGGGGCAGTAGGGGGGCTACTGGGGGTAGTAAGAGGGTCTATTGGGAGCAGTAGGAGGTCTGTCCGGTGGTCTATTGGGGGCAGTAGGAGGGTCTACTAAGGGCAGTAGGGGCAAACAACCTGCGTTTTCTCCACCGCCAAACCCCTCACCAACAACAACAACAACCAAACCAATATATTTTGCTCTGCCGCATTCAACACAAAACAACCAATATTGGGATGACTACTAACTTTTAGTCTTTGTTTGTCTTTCTCTTCCTCCATAATAGACTCGAGACTATTTACAGAATCTATGGTATCTTCTTCCACCTAGTAATATAGGTCATAACGAGTGTCACATCCCGACCCTTATAAAATTACCTTATTTACTAGCGTGATTATAATAAGAATTTTACCGTCTCGATCATTGAGTTAATAGCTTAATTGGTCCCTAGAGGGGTTTCGGGGACGATTATTGTGCTGAGGATTATTCGTAAGAGGAAAATACGACGACGGTAAAAATAGTAAATTTTAGCTAGTAAAAGATAATTTTTTATTCGGGTATTATTTTTTGGGGTGTTTTATTTTTGGGTTTGGGTTGTTTAAAAGGATGGACCGGTTTGGGGTGTGAGGCCCAAACCCAGTTTTCTTTTTTTCCTTCTTTCTTTTTCTTCCTCTCTTCTTCCCGGTTTCCTCCCGAGCCTCTCCCCCGCCGGAAACTTCTCGCCGCCCGACCGCCGCCGTCCGGCCACCCCAGACCGCCGCACCGGTCCCAATCGATCGGTCTCCGACCCAGCTATCTTCCAGGACCGGTGACAACCCCCCTAGCGCCGCCGTGAGAGAGCGGTGCCGCCCGAAAGGTTAGGCTGCCCCGAACTTCCGGTCACCGGAACTCCCTCCTCCGGCCAACAATCCGGGCAAGCTTGGTACGGTTTTGTAGCCCTCCTCCCGTGTAGCAACCCCTCCAATCAGCTCACTCCCTCTTGAGCTAGGTAAGGAGAAATGTGGAGTTGAAATTTCTAGAGCTTTTAAGTTGTTTTCGTTCGATTAGCCTAGTTAGGCTTGGAATTGGGTGATGTGTTGGTCATGAAAGTTGTAGAGCATGATGAGGAGATTATTCTGTCAAAATTTCATAGGTTTTGGAGGTTGCCGGAATTGGCCTCCGGCCGCCGCTGCCGGCGGAGCCGCCGCCGGTTAGGAGATTTTTAGGGTTTTAAATGTGGAATATTAAGAGGGGTATATTGGTGTGATTTATGGAATGTTTGGATGAGATTTGGATAGGTTTGTGAATTTCCGAAGTTTGGTATTTTTGGCGGTTAATTAATGTAGAATCCGGCCGTAGGATTTAAGTCGTATTTTGGGGAGTTTGTATTTACGACTGATGAGTATGATATTTAAGTTCGGATCGTTCCGATTTAAGAATATCGAAGTTAGGCAATGATGAGCGTATTTATGGCTCTCGGGTAATTTTGCCTATTTTGATTAAATATTGGATTATTGGTTGGGAAATTAATATTATATTTGGAACAGGACGTGAGGAGGCTCGAGCAGACGAGGCCCCAGATCGACATCAGACTTAGGCCTAATTTGTGAGTGGACTTTTGTTTTAAATAATATGCATGCTATGGTTCATGAATGAACAATTAATGTCGTGGAGCATTTTGACGTCATTTTAATTTTTGACGATTTTTATTTCTCTTGGAGAGATACCGAAAATGGGATTTTCGGTGGATATAAATATGTATTTATGAGAGAGTATGTATAGAAAATGCTAGCTAGCCATATGTGTCTGTCCACCTTAATGGCGCAGCATATAGCCGCATTATGGTGTGACGTGAGCGTTGGACGTAAGCGTAGTAGCCCTATTTGAGTGTTTAATTCATATAGGGGGTATGGACACATATTTATACACCCGTCTGTCCACCTTGATGGCGTAGTGTAGCACCGCATTAAGGCGTGACGTGAGCGTTGGACGCGAGCGTAGTAGCCCTATATAGACCCATGAATTTATATAGGGAGTATGGACGAGTGTAAATACATACATATATTATAGAGTCTGAGAGACTCGATATTTTATGAGATAAAAGTTTTATCGCTTGCGGCATGCATTCGATTTTTCCTTAGAAATTAATTTGGGGAAACATAAATATTTTATTTTATTTTTGTCCACTCTGTTTTCCCCTGGGCCTTTCGTTTTAAATTGCCCAGTCTGCAGAGTTCGGGTTGGATCTAGTAGGAGACGAGGCATAGTCACCCGCATTTCCGCCAGTTTTCATCAGTAGGTTACATGTTTAACCTACTCGTGTTTTCTTGCTTCCGCTAGTGTTTAGTAGCTCTGAATACTTTGGGATTATTGTATATTATGTGATGTTTGGAAGTGTTGATTTAAGAGTGAAATTTGAAATTTTCGAGTTAGGGTTGTCCATCTGCAAGGGAGATTTTCTCAATCTTTTCAGTAAATTTTCCTTGGAGGTGGTCCCCGCACGACTTACTCCGGATTTCAGGGTGAAATTCGGGGTGGGTCGTGTCAACGAGAATATCAGAAAACAACATAAATAATAAGTTGGGAATATAACAAAAGAAAAGGAAAATGGTTTATTCAGTCTGCTCTTGTTGCACTTTTGTCATTAACAAAGATAAAAAGAAAACTTGATTCTTGTGGCACCAACCTTAGCACATTTTTTTGGAACTTGTGTGGTATTAATCCCATATTGAAGAAGCATTAAATGTGTGAGTCTTTATATGAAAACACCCATGTGACTCATTAAATGAATGATAGGCCTTGATGGGCTTTCTATTGGGTTTTTCAATAGAAATAAATATATATCTATATATATATATATATATATTTAATAAAAGTCAAAGATTGGGCTCTGTTGATTAAATCCGAATTTAATTTTTGGAAGTTAATATCATTTAATTTAATTATTAATTCGGATAAATATCAAAAGACATAACTGTCCGAGCAGTTGTGTCTGTTCGAACAGTTATACCTGTTCGAATTGACTTTTATATAAGGACGACTTCTGTCGTTGTTTTCATCATCGAATCATTCTTCTTCTTCCTCCCAAAAACTATTTCTTCTGAAGCATAAAGTAAATTCGTCAGGGTCAAGTTCTTGTGCAAGAACTTGAACCAGATAGTTGAATCCTCTAGATAGACGTCTGAATCTGCAGCACAAGCGGAGACGAATTTCTGTCTTAGGTCACTGCAAGGCAGGTCTCTATCTGATCAATCAAGTTAGTGTTATTCATCTTATTTCGTTGTAATTTTTCAATTTCGTTTTAATTTCGTTGTTATATATATATATATATTGTTTGAACGGATATTAGATTGGTTCTAACACCTTTTCCTTTTGAATATGCATTTGCAATCAACTTTGGCTCTTGCCCCATAAGTGCACGTTTGTTACGCTGGACTGGACTGGACGGGACAGGAGTAAACACTGTAGCAAGAACAAGCCGACGTTTGGCAACGACACAGGATCTGTTTAATGAGCTTTTGTAGTCCCCGAAACACGCTCAACACCTTCTTATGGAGCGGCCTCGAAATTGAGGGGTTTATGTAAGACATGTTTTTCTTCGGGTACTTTTTCTCTTCTCCTCGCGAATCTCTTATCAATCAGTCTCATCAATCTCTCTCTTCAATTTCTTCTCATTGTCGTTGAATGGCTGATAGCTACTTAATTTCTTGTTATCGCTATAGAAAAAGAATTCTGATTCTTTTATCAATTTCTCTCTGTCTCTCTAAAATCGTTAAAGATCGGTCGCTGCATCTAGAAGTGAGATCGCACAATAGAAGAACACCCTATAACAATTTTGAATGAAAGAGAGCAAGCCCAACTGATGTTAGATGGTAAATTTTTTCCAGAATCATTGATTTGATTCGTTCTCTCTTCTCCTCCCTTTTTATTTTCTTTTTGTGTCCTGCGCAATGTTAAAAGATCATTCTAGGAGAACAATAATTATGGATTGGTTTTAATTATAGGACCAGTTGATTTGAGTGCATATCAAAGAAGGAAAAGGGGGAGAAGAGATCTTCAATGTTTTTTGTTTTTTTTTTTACAGACCTCATGCATTTTCCAGCTGAATGATATCTATTCATCTGGTTTTTCAGATTTCTCAAATGGTTTTTGGTGTTCATATGAGGAACATAGGAGATTGAACATAATTGAAACTGAAGTGTAAATCTTATGCTTGATTTGATGTATTTGGATCCATTCATCTGGTATTTTAGTTTTCTGCAGGTAAAATGCCCTGGTGTTGATGTTCTTAGTTTATGCTCTTTAGTCTTTCCAGCACCAAACGTGGGTCAAGGTTTACAATAAAATAAACCAAATTACAATAATACAAGACTATGAAAGAAATTAAACAGGGCTATAGGAGTCCAGTGTAACAAACGTACTCTAAATGTATAATAGATAACTACGATGATCACCAATATGCTGTGTTATGACCAAAACCAAGTCCATCACATTTTCACGAAACAAATGTTCCAGAAAGCTATCTCTGCGTGACAGAAATTGACTTGCAGTTCCCCCAGACTTCTTGTGCAATGAAATGTCTTGAATGACTAAAATGACTTAGGGTTTATATAAATGCAGGGGGGTGTAAGCACTGAACTAAATCAGCAGTTCATAGGACATGACATTAAACTTGTAATCATAGTACTCATTCAGAGAACGAACATAATCTAAACCTCCATCGGAACTCTTAATTGACCTTTAGACATCCAAGACCCTCTAAACCCATTTCACTTCAATCGGCTACCAAATCCGGTATAAACTCCAATAACAGCAAGAAATGGACCAGAAGAAGACACCTTCTGCTACAAATTGTTCTTGAGTATTGAGATAGCTTACTTGTGTGTCACACGTCTCTTCCCTTACTTCTCTCTTCCATGTCTTCTGGTCAAAGCTGTGAAACAGTTTTGGTTCAATCTCTACAGTTTAGAGTTGTTCAGATCCACAATTCATGGAAGGTTATTAGGGACTGATGGTTCTTACTCTGTATAGTTGGTTCTTAGCTTGTTTTTCTCTCTTTATATAAATAGAGGTAGGCTTGTAATCGTTTCCTTAAGATTGAAATACAGAAAACCTTCTTCTTCATATCAGTCTCATTTTCTACATGGTATCAGAGCAGTGATCCTCATAGGACCTGCTTCTGCTTCATTTCATAGACTCTTCGTACATAAAAGGCCTGCATCATGTCTGAAGGCGGTGAGAAAGCTTCGTCTTCATCCTCTTCCAGGCCTGAGATGGTTGATACTAACCCAAATCAACGTCTCAGCTTAACCCTTCTGAATGAGTTCAACTACATCTCCTGGGCAAGAGCCATTACTCTTGCACTTGGAGGAAGATCTAAACTTAGCTTTATTAGTGAAAAGAGTAAAGTTCCTGCATCTTCATCACCTGACTTTGAAGCATGGCAATCTCAAGATCAGCTGGTGATGTCTTGGCTGCTTAATTCCATGGAGCCAAAGATTGCAGAAATTTTCAACTTCTCCGAATCTTCTCTACACTTGTGGAAAGCTGTTAAAGATATGTATGGAGATCTGAACAATGCTGCTAGAATCTTTCAGCTAAAAAAGGAGTTGGGAGAACTTCAGCAAGGTAACTCGAACTTTGTTCAATATTTGGGAACTTTGAAAACAAAGTGGAACGAGTTAAATCTGTACAGGCCTCATACAACTGATTATGTAACTCTTCTCAAACGTGCTGAGGAGGATAAAGTCTTTCAGCTCCTAGCTGGTCTTGGATCTGAATATGAAGACCTCAAAGGTTACCTGCTGATGACACCAGAGCTTCCCAGCCTTGAAATGGTGTGTAGCACTATTCATAGAGAAGAAGTAAGAAGAAAGGTCATGAATGCTAATGTTGCAGTTGGAGAGACTGATGCAACTAACTTTGAGCCTAGAGCATTCTCCAGCAACAGACCTTATCGAGGGAAGAGGCCAGACTTAAAATGCACTCATTGTGAGAGCATTGGAAGAACTGGCGTAGGACACTGGAAAGAAACTTGCTGGACACTTCACCCTGATCTGAAGCCAAAGTGGAATGATGACCCAAGAACTCGCAAAAACTCTTACCCATCCAATCCTAGAGCAAAGTTGAGCACCACATCAGAAGAAATGAGCAATTTCACCTCCAATCCTATCACACTCATAAATGAGTTTGCAAACTTTCTTCAAAGCAAAAAGGGAAGTCTGGAAAGGAATGAAGGAGGAAACTCAACTGCTCTACTTGGGAAGTTTGCAGGCTTCCTTGAAGAAACAAGCTTTGCTTCTACTGATGACATCCCAGGTATCATTTGCGCTCTCTCAACAGCTATTGATTTGAGTAAAAATGGAGAGTTTTGGATTGTAGACTCTGGTGCTTCCGAGCATATCACAAATGATTTCAAAGATCTTTCTTTTTTTGAAAAATCAAAAACACCTTCTCATGTCTCTATTGCTAATGGCAGTAATGTTCCCATCTCTGGAAAAGGCAAAATTAAAATTTTCTCAGACGTCATTGAGTCTTCTGCATTGTTTGTGCCTTCTTTCCCTTTTAAATTGTTGTCTGTTGGAAAATTGACTCGAATCCTGCATTGTCTTGCTATTTTCTCTGCTGACAATATCATTTTTCAGGATCGAGTCACAAAGATGAAGATTGGTGAAGGCTTCTTCCTAAATGGACTTTACTTCATTTCCACCAACTCAAGTCTTTCAAAGTGTTTTCTGCTCAACTCCAATGCTTCTCAACAAAAGCTGTGGCACAGACGACTTGCACACCCTTCTTTTCCTGTTTTGTCTAGGCTATTTCCAAATTTTTGTAAAGTTGCTCATGAGTGTGAGATCTGCCATTTATCTAAGCAGACTAGGCTTCCTTTTAAACTCTCACACTCAAGATCAACTAAGCCTTTTGAACTAGTGCATTCTGATGTATGGGGTCCAGCCTCTATTGACTCTTTTGATGGTTATCGATTTTATGTTACTTTCATTGATGATTTCTCTCGATCTACTTTTGTTTATCTACTCAAACTCAAAAGTGAAGTGTTTAAATGTTTTCAAGACTTCCATAATTTGATCATGAATCAATTTTCTTCAAAATTGGGAACTCTAAGGTCTGACAATGGGACCGAGTACACTTCTAAAATCATGAAACAGTATCTTAGTGATCATGGCATCATACACCAAACAAGCTGTGTGGGAACTCCACAACAAAATGGGATAGCTGAGCGCAAAAATAGAGATTTATTGGAAAAAGCAAGAGCTCTTATTCTGCAATCCCATGTTCCAAAGAGATTTTGGTCCCAAAGTGTTCAATCAGCAACATACCTGATCAACAGGCTGCCAAGTAGTGTTCTGGATTTTAAGTCACCATTTGAGCTGCTCAAGGGTAGGAAAATTGACATTTCTCATCTTCGAACATTTGGATGCACATGTTTTGTGCATGTTCAAGCTGATAAACGAGACAAGCTGGATTCCAGATCAATTAAGTGCATGTTCCTTGGTTATTCCTCTACACAAAAGGGATATAAATGTTACAATCCCTTGACACGAAAATTTTTTGTGTCTAGAGATGTTGTGTTTCATGAGAATGAGTCCTTTTATCAGTGCACAGCTGGTGATCTTCAGGGGGAGTGTTTAACTGAAGTTTTTCCTATGACTGAGGTTCTTCCAACCCCCACTTCAACCACATCAACTCCAACTCATGATGAAGTCATTCACAGTAGTGACACTGAGCAGCCATGTGCAGAAACAAGTGACCAGGAAGTAGAGCCTGAGACAGTTCAACAAGTTCCATCTTTACCTCGAAGGAATCCTCCACGAGATCGGAATCCTCCTCCAAAGCTGCAAGATTATGTTACTTACTCTTCACGGTATCCCATTGAGCTCGGATTGAGTGACACTCAGCATGCTTACAGTGCCTTTGTAAGCAAGATTCTCACAGAATATGAGCCTCGTACCTATGCAGAAGCCAACAGATCAGTAGCATGGCAACAAGCAATGAAAGATGAATTGAATGCTCTTGATGAGAACAAGACGTGGAGTATTGTCCCTCTTCCTAAAGGACAGAAACTGGTTGGAGCTAGATGGATTTATAAACTCAAATATCATTCAGATGGCACTCTCGAACGACACAAAGCAAGGTTAGTTGCTCGTGGCTTTACTCAAACGTTTGGTGTTGATTATAAAGAAACGTTTGCCCCTGTAGCTAAAATGAATACAGTTAGAGTCCTACTCTCAGTTGCAATGAATCATGGTTGGACTTTGTGTCAAATGGATGTAAAGAATGCGTTTTTGCATGGTGATTTAGAGGAGGATGTGTACATGAAACTGCCTCCAGGACATCCTCGTGAACATGAAGCTGGCATGGTTTGTAAGCTTCACAAGGCCTTATATGGATTGAAGCAATCTCCTCGTGCTTGGTACTCTAAATTGAGTTCAGTTCTTGTAGCATCAGGTTTTACAAGAAGCCATTCAGACTCTTCATTGTTTGTTAGAAACAGTCAAGTTGGAAAATTGGTGGTATTAGTATATGTAGATGATCTTATCATTGCTGGCAGCAACACAGAAGAAATTCAGAATCTAAAAGCTTCTCTACATAAAGCTTTTGCCATCAAGGATCTTGGTTCTCTAAAGTATTTCTTGGGGATAGAGATGGACCTCTCAACTCAAGGTCTGTTTCTAAATCAACGCAAATACATCCTTGATCTTCTTGATGAATCAAACATGACTGCATGTAAACCTGCTCGAACTCCATTGCACAGCAAGTTGAAGCTGGACTCACCAAGTACAACTCTCACTGATCCTAGCAATTATCAGAAACTGGTTGGTAAGTTGATTTATCTTACCATCACCAGACCAGACCTTACATACTCAGTCAGCTTGATTAGTCAGTTTATGCACTCTCCAACTGTTTATCATCTGAGCATTGTCAAGAGAATATTGCGCTACTTGAATGGAACCATAAGTCGTGGAATTTTGATGTGCAAAAATGATCACTTCAAGATTGAAGGCTACTCTGATTCCGATTGGGCAGGCAATGCCCTTGATAGGAAATCCACAACAGGCTACTGCACATTTGTAGGAGGCAATCTCGTCACTTGGAAGAGCAAGAAGCAGTCAGTGGTGGCTAGAAGCAGTGCTGAGGCAGAATATCGAGCAATGGCATCCATTGCTTGTGAACTTATTTGGCTTAAAGCTCTTCTTCAAGATTTAGGCATCAAGCATTCATCTCCAATTCCTCTGCATTGTGACAACCAAGCTGCCATGCACATTGCAGCAAATCCAGTGTTCCATGAGCGCACAAAACATATCGAAGTTGACTGCCACTTCATTCGAAATCAAGTGCAGTCAAAGCTCATTGAGACTGTGTACACAAGATCTTGTGATCAACTTGCAGACGTGTTCACTAAGATTCTTGCTTCCGCTCAGTTTGAGCGTCTGCTGTCCAAGCTTGGCTCAAGGAATTCCCTCGATCCAGCTTGAGGGGGAGTATTGAGATAGCTTACTTGTGTGTCACACGTCTCTTCCCTTACTTCTCTCTTCCATGTCTTCTGGTCAAAGCTGTGAAACAGTTTTGGTTCAATCTCTACAGTTTAGAGTTGTTCAGATCCACAATTCATGGAAGGTTATTAGGGACTGATGGTTCTTACTCTGTATAGTTGGTTCTTAGCTTGTTTTTCTCTCTTTATATAAATAGAGGTAGGCTTGTAATCGTTTCCTTAATATTGAAATACAGAAAACCTTCTTCTTCATATCAGTCTCATTTTCTACATTGAGGTAGCCTTGACTCTTGGCCAACGTCAAGTCCATCTCAGCGTCAACAATCGCCAATCCAAATCTAAAAAAGAAAAAAAAACCATCAATATCACTACCAAAACAAACACTACACACAAATCAAATCAATTATGAAACGAAAAAAATGTAGGAACATACTTGCATCTAAGGACTGCCGGCTTATCTTCAACTGAAAGCACCATAGGTCTCTGGAAACACAAATTCATCACAATTTAAACAAAAAATGCAGTCAATTTTCAGCATTACCAGTTTTCAAAGCTCGAAATCGACGGCGAGGAGGTGGATTGGGTGTTAGCGGCGGAGAGGAGGTTTGCACATGAAGCGACGGCGGAGGTGGAATAGAGAGAGAAGAACTGATCAAGTTTGCCGTCGAGCTTGACGGCACCTGAGATCTCGTTTCGTTCTCGAAGCCAAACTTGTATCGGAGGTGTATCTGATCTCCGGCCAGTCACGGGTGGAGAGAGAGTAGATCTAGATCCGAAAGTTTGAAGATGAGAAAGAAGAGATGTTGAGGAAAGGGTATTTTAGACAACAAAAATAAGAAAAAAACTGAAAGTTTTGCCACTGGGAGTAACACTCTAGAAGTGTTTAGGTTGATGAGAATTTCATAATTTTATTTTTTAGTAGGAAAAAATTCTTTAATTTTAGGGTTGGTGGGCATTTTCTCTAAAATATTTGTGTTTATCAAGTTCAGTTTGTGAAGATTGTGGGATTTGTGGCATGAACCATTTCATTTCCTCATGAAGACCCCCGTATATATTTTGATCCTTTGTTAGTAAGAAAAAAAAAATTCTTATTTAGGTCATTCTGGTTCCAATTGTATTTCTTAGTATGTTCAGCTTCCCCCTTAATTGTAGTCCGCTTTTTCAGTTTGATATGGTAGATCATGGCATCATCTGTGGGTTTTCATTGTAAGTTTGTTTCTCAAGACACGTTTAAAATAATATGTGGAGAGTTCAGTTACATTAAGTTGTTTACTTACCACATAAAATTAAATTAGGAATGTAACTAATTACAGTTTTGATTACTAAAATACCTCCTAAAAAAGGCAGCTACACATTCTCTCTCGCATAATTTTTCTTACATGTTAATCTAGTTTTCTTTTTCGTTTTGATTGTCTCAATTGAATAGTTATGTATAATCAACAAGCCAAGAGTGACTATTTTGATTCATTGTATTGATTATAATAATTTGGTTACATATTAATAATTTAATATAGAGGTTACGTGTGTGCTTGTGTATATTGCAATCTCGTCTGTTCTACCATGATTTATCAAAATCATTTGGTTCTAGTACTAGCATTTTGAGTTGTATATCAAATGGCAAGATGCAAGGATTGAACAACAAAATTAAGACATCATACTTATTATTCTTGCACACATAAAATTAAACAACTTATGCAAATAGCATATTATTAGTATCTAAAAAAGAATAATAAAAAAATGGGACAATGCTTATTAGCCTTAATTTTAAGAATTTTATTCCCACTGACAAAATTAGATTTTAAAATCCTGAAAAGCCAACTTAAATAGAAAAAGACAATTATACTCTTACTAATTTAAATAAATTACAATAGACCATCATAAGAATAATAGAATGTCTATTTTGAAATAAATATCTATGACCAGATTCTCGCAACCGATGACCATTGACCGTGACTTCGGCGACCATTGACCGAGATCCGACGACGTTGACCGGATGTCTATTGGGAGCAGTAGGGGGTTCGTCAGGGGGTCTATTAGGGACAGTAGGAGCTCATGTCGGGGGTCTATTGGGGCAGTAGGACCTTCTATTGCGGTCAGTAGGACCTCATATTGGGGGTAGTATGAGTGCTTGGGTTGATGAGAATTTTAGAATCTTATTTTGTTAGTGGGAAAAAAATCCTAGATTTAGGGCTAGTGGGAATTTTCTCTAAAAAAATTGATCACTAGCATTAGTATCTAAAAAAAATTAAAAAACTTTCACATTATTATTAGCATATTAAATTAATAGAGGATACTTTAGGTATAAAAGTTGATTTCTAATGGTATTATTCCTAAACTCACCTCCCTTCTTGGTATTACAATTATGGGTTATTAAGGAATCAATTCATGGTTAACTGGTGGGACCCACACTTATTCTGATTTCATCATGTGTAATTCCATCATGTGTAAGTAAACACAGGAATAACTTATTTCATCACTTTTCAATTCCATTCTAAATGAGTAAATGTGCTCTTAATAATAAAAAAAACATCTCATAAAATTATGTAAGTAAATTGTCCGAACAATATCTCAACTTTCTCTCCTTATAAACTTTGGCAACTCATGTTTGAAAAATATCAGAATAGTATTTCATGTTTCATCCCCGACTTAACATTGGTATCTCAAGCCGTCAACTCTGTAACGGCGTCAGATACTTATTAAATATGGAAGGGTGATTTTGTCTTCATGACCAATAGTTTTTCCTTTTGTGACCATATATGATACGGGAACCCAGAAATAACTAGGCACCAATCTCATCATTCTCTTCAGATCTTCAATCGTTATGTGAAGCTCTAATTGAGCAACCTTTCTCCCATTTATCTACTTCCCAGTGACACCACCATATGGAAACTCATGATATTGTTAAAACTTTTCCAAATACCCCATTTTATGTTAGCTCAAGGATGTATCATGGGGTTTTTTTTTTTATTGTTATCACATAAGAGATTGATATTTGATGAATCATGTTTGAGATTATAGTTTCTTTCTGAAAAAATTGCAGAGTCGTTAAGGAAAAGAAGAAAATCAAAAACATATTGCATAGGAATTGAAAATTTAAGATCATGATGTGGATAACCCTCTTTCATCACTATCGAAATAACCGTTTCGATGCTTGATTACTAGATTTAGATTGATCCCAGCTTGATAATATGATGAAATGAAAGATAGACGATATGAGAATTGGTTTTGGTTTTCTTTGATTAATCTCATGTTTGCAGCTTGATGGAATCCAGGTGAAGATGTTGTCAGAAATGGCTACAATAATCTCCACTTCTGATTAAATATTGTCGTCAACCGACCCTCTGTATTCAGAACCTATGACATTTTGGGTTCATCAACTGAGAATGAAGAGAGAAACTTTTACAGAAGATGAGATAAACGTGGAAGAACACCAGAAATGGTCCTTTAATAATATATATTTAAAGATTGGCACGTGTTAAATTGGCAGAAATATCTTTCAATATTTGACAGCTGTTTGACGCCATTACATATTTGACAGTTTGAGATATCAATGTTAGGTCGGGGAAGAAACATGAAGTATCATTATGATATTTTTCAAACATGAGATACCAAAATTTATAAGGAGAGAAACTTGAGATATTGTTCCGACGATTTTCTCTAAAACTCTTGAGCATTTGCCTTTATGTAGTTATTACATGTCATATGATTTGACAAAAAATATGATATGTTTAGGTTATAAAACGTGACACATTAGATCGAGCACACCAGCTTGCTCCAATTCCACATCCGAGAAAATGGGAGACACCGACGACAAGGTGAAGAGCGAAGCTCTCCAGATAATCGCCCAACACAGCCACAACTTACCAGCTCTCGTCGTCTTCGACCTCGACTACACTCTCTGGCCTTTCTACTGCGAATACGAAGAAGACGACATGCCGTATCTCTACCCACAAGCCTTGCCCATACTACACGCCCTCAAACAAAACGGAATATCTATGGCCGTCGCTTCAAGATCCCCTACTTCCGATGTTGCCAAGTCTTTCCTTCAAACTCTGGGCATCAGCTCCTTCTTTGTGACCCAGGTGTGAAAACCCAACAAAGTTTTGTGATCTTTATTGTAGTTTTGTTCCATGATTATGTTGGTTGATCATTTTGGGTTGTTTTGTGTGCAGGAGATATTTTCGAGCTGGACTCATAAAACAGAGCATTTTCAGAGGATCCATGCAACTATTGGGGTGCCCTTTACCTCAATGCTCTTCTTTGATGATGAGGATAGAAATATTCATGCGGTAAAGTTTGACTTTACCATTTGACTTTACCTTGTTTTTCATCTAGTGTTTGGTAGTTTTTCATGGAATGTTTGATGGTAATATGATTAGGAATATGATATGAATGTTTATATGTGAAAGTGTTGATGAAGAATATGGTGTTGGAAGTGTTTTTTTAAGAGTTGAATATGGTACTTACAGGTATCGAAAATGGGGGTGACGAGCATTTTGGTTGGGAATGGGGTGAACCTTGGAGCTTTGAGGCAGGGATTGTCAGAGTTTGCGAGAAAGTCAGCTTCGACTAGCAGGAGGGTTTAGGGATAGTGTTCTCTCCATTGCAGATCAGTAATGCTTAGTGCCATCTTTAGTTACTGTGTTATCAATTCACACTATGAGATTGGTGTGTTATCGTAGCTTTGAAAGTGAAGTTCATATCATTTCATACCATGAGATTGACTGAGGTTGTGTGAGCATCATTTATAGTACCTCAGATACATTTTGGTAATTTTCATTGGCTATATTGTATCGACATACGCTTTGGAAGAATTCATTTGTGTGATGTAATTATGCTGCAGATTGTTCTTCTTTTAGATTGTAATTTAGTTTACATTTGGGTCCAGCAGTTGTTTTCTTTCTTTGGTGGTTCCTGCTATTGTTCTCAAACAGATATGTATGGTAAGTCTGTTCTTATTGAAAAGCTCAATTCTGCTCAGAAATTGTAAGGACTATGTATTCACATTGGCAAATTGAGGGAAAAATTTCACATTCTAGTTAGCTTGACCCTTATAGTGACAAACTAGTTACAGGCTTTTACCCCAAGCTATAGGTTATTTTAACTTTCAAATTGACCACCAAGATCGACACTTTCCTGCTATCTGGTGTACCATGTTAACTGGTGCATTTACCAGATGACCAGAAATCTATTGAAGGCAACTCTGGTCGTTTCCAATGGAGGGGGACACTTGTATGCATTCAGTGTTTGACTAAGGAAGTGTATTTGTTGATATTTATTGTTCTGAAATTCTGATGAATCTATAGAATGCATCACATGCCTTAAAACTCTATGATAGCTGAAGACAAAAGGTTGCAAGATGAACTTCAAAAGAACTGCAGAAATATGATTTCCTAAACTTTGGGACTTACAATAGTAAATCAAATTCGTGGTTAAATTGTTCGTCAAAAACCAAATACTTACATACACATTAGTTTTTAGAATCCGTGCTTCATTTCCACATTGCAGCTAAGTGTTGAGGTCTCTAAATGGTGATCTTATGTCAGAAGTTACTTCACATTTCTTCCCTGTACTAGGCATAGAAACATTCTCTTTTTCTGGGTCAGCAAGCTCATCAGTCCATTCCAAATCCATTTCCTGACCTTGGTTTTCAAAACAGAGCACCATCTCTTCCAGCATACCCCTCAATTGTTTATCTGTACTGGTGAACTGACTGATACTCTCTGATGACAACTTAATGACATCTTCAAGTACATTTCTTCTTTCAGTGTTGAGTTCTTCAATTAAGGTATCTGAATTTCTCAGCTTTGTCTTCATTTGATCACTCAGTTTCTGCGCTTCCAGCTCCCTTGTTTTCAATTCAGCTTCAATCTCCAGTGCTCGCTGTTCTGAGTCACACAAGGATTTCTGCTGTGATTCCAGCTTTGTCTGTAAACTACAGATTTCACCCTCAAGTTCCGCAATCACTGACTTATTTACTTCATTTTCAACTGCAGCCATAATCTGAGCAGCAGTGATGTCCTCCCAAGTCTCATGTATGAGATTAATTTCTGCCTGTTTTTCAGCTAGCTGTGAAGAGAAAGAAACTACTGAGCAATTAAACTTATGGTCCAAGGACTCCACAAGCTGCATGAGATCATTCACTCTCTGGTACTTCTCTTCTACAAGTTGGATAAGTTTCTCCTTCTCATG
This sequence comes from Fragaria iinumae, assembly GCA_009720345.1. Classification (NCBI taxonomy): domain Eukaryota; kingdom Viridiplantae; phylum Streptophyta; class Magnoliopsida; order Rosales; family Rosaceae; genus Fragaria; species Fragaria iinumae. The sequence goes on along the minus strand of CM019117.1, from coordinate 11,872,420 downwards.
CTCAAATAGTCTCTCTGCGCCAATTTGGGCAAGCAAAACACCTGTGAACTCTTTCATCAGTGATTCTTGCTCTAGCCGGCCGACCTCATTCTGGAGTTTCTCCAAAGACATTGCTGCCTCCATTTGTGCAGAACCAGCATTTTCTGCATCTGCATCTGTTCTCTTGAGCTTCTGCTCCAGTAACACAATCTGCTGTTGGAGGTTTTCTACTGTTTTGTCTTTCTCCTCTAGAACACGAAGAAGACCCTTATTCTCTTGCTTGATGGTCTCCCCAACATCTACCTCTGCAAGAAGAGAAGCTTCCAACTCTTTACGTATGCCCAGACTTACTTCAAGATCAGTTCTTAGATTTTCAGTGATGGATTTCCATATAAGCAATTCCATTTCAATTTCACTTCCTTCACTGATTCTGTCAGCCAACTCAGCATTTGCTCTCTCTAAGGCATCATTGAGTTCACTACGTTCTCTATCTAGAACACTTTTCATCTGCAAAAGTTGCTGTTTCAAGCAAAGCTCATGATTAGATGAGTCCTCCAGCATTTCCTTATACCTGTTAAGTTCTTCCTGTATCAAAAGTTGTTCTTTCTCAATGAGATCCAAAGCTTCAATCCTCCTAGATAAAAATGCAGCCCTATCACGTTCTTCTTCAATACCTGCATGTGCAATAACCAGAGCAGCATTCTTCATCTCAACTTGCTGCATCAATAGAGAAATACACTCTTCCTTCTCTTTGTTAAGCAGAACCATTTCAGATTGCTCATTCGCAATCTTCAACTGAACCTCAGAGATTCCAAGCTTCAACACCAATAACATGACAGAAAGCTCCTCGTTTTGCAACTTGAGCTGTACAGTTAGAGAATGACAAGCTTCCAACTCCATCTTGAGCTCATTTAATGCTGCGTCTTTACACTCTAGCTCGGACTCAAAGCTTTTCACATCACCTGTCATCTTCTGTAGTTGAGAGCTCCATTCATTCTCTTTGGCCCGAATAACTGTATAGGCTCTATTCATCTGCTCTATTTCCACCTTGAGCTCGTTTATTATTACATTTTTTCTCTCCAGCTCGGAAGTATAGCTTTTCACATCTCCTGTCATCTTCTCTAGTTGAGAGCTCCATTCAGTCTCTTTGGCCTGATATGTTGTACAGTCCCTGTGCATCTGCTCCATTTCCATCTTGAGCTCAATTATAACTGCATCTTTACTCTCTAGTTCAGAAATATGGCTTTTCAGATCACCTGTCATCTTCACTAGTTGAGAGCTCCATTCAGTCTCTTTGGCCCGATATGCAGTACAGTCCCGGTGCATCTGCTCCATTTCCATCTTCAGCTCCATTATTGTTGCATCTTTTCTCTCTAGTTCAGATTTATGGCTTTCCAGATCACCTGTCATCTTCTCTAGTTGAGAGCCCCGTTCCGTCTCTTTGGCCTGATATGTAGTACAGTCCCTGTGCATCTGCTCCATTTCTATCTTCAGCTCGGCTATTGTTGCATCTTTTCGCTCTAGCTCATAAATATAGCTCTTCACCTCATCTTCCATCTTTTCAAGTTGAGAGCTCCACTCAGCACCTTCTGCACCATTTGTTTTACAGGCTCTATGCATCTGCTCCATTTCCATGTTGAGTTTTTTTAGTGCTGCATCTTTACCCTCTAACTCACATTTAAAAATGTTCAATTCCTCTCTCATTTTTTTGAGATGAGAGCTATATTCATACTCCTTAGCTCTGAGATCTGAAGTGTGGTCTCTCTGCATCTGTTCCAACTCTAACCTGAGCCCCGTTATTGATGCATCTTTATTCTCTAACTCAGACTTATGGTAGTTCAAGTCCCCTGTCATATTTTCCAGTTGAGAGCACCATTCAGCTTCTTTAGCCCTATGATCTGCAACAGAATCTCTGTGCATCTGCTCCAATCTTTTGAGCTTGCTTCGCAGCTTTGCCAGAGAAGGTGAACCTGGTGCAGACTGGATTTGGGCTTCCTGGAGTTCTTTGAGGGACATTCGCAACTCTTCATTTTCTTGCTGTAGCTTCCTTGTCTGATATTCCATTTCTTTGTGAAGTGTTGCTTTCGTGCTTAGGGACTGCCTTAGAGATGCAATTTCTTTGTCCCTCTCAGCAGTTAAGCCTTCCAGGTGCGATTTTGTATCATCGCTGTCAGAAAAGTCAGGTGTAAAGCGTGCTTGGAACTCAGAAACCTGAACTTCCAGACGCTTTCTTCGAGATTCTTCATGAGCCAGGGCTTGGTTGCACATCTGGAGTCGCTTTTGAAGATCATATGAAATTCTGGTTTGAGAATCCAAGTTTGTCTCCAACGAATAAATCTTATCAAGCAATGAAGACTTCTCCCTGTCCCATTCCTTCTTACTTTCCTTGAACTGATCTCGGAGCTTCTCATGTGCTTCTTCTAGATGCCTGAACTGCTCCTTCTTCCACTTTAGCTGATCTTGAACTTTCCGATTTTCCTCCTCTACGCTGAGAATCACCTCGTCCCTTTCTCTTAATTCTTTTGATGCATTAGCTTTCTTCTCTGCTTCCAGACATTTCTTCTGTGAATCAGATAGACGGGCCTTGAGGCCTTGAATCTCTTCTGTGTATGCACGAGTTGTTTGCTCCTCATCCATTTTCTTCTCATTTGCCTCATCCAAAGCCAATGCCAACACCCTGTTGGTTTCTTCCAATTTCCGGTACTTCTCATCACAATCAACTCGAAGTCTATCGTTCGCAGCCCTGAGATGTTGAATCATGGACTCTTTATCTTTCAAACTGTATTTGAGATCTTCACACATCTGCTGCACCGTGGATATTGTTTCTGCATTCTCATTTAGTTCTTGAGCCTGCTTCTTGATTTTCAAACTTGCCTCCTGGACTTTACTGAGCTGCTCATTGTGTGCTTTCCTCAAGTTATCAGATAGTTCTGCTTTGCTTTTGTATTCTGCACTGAGCTTCTCAAGCTCAGCTTTAGCTTCATCCAGCTCTACATAAACACTGTCCATGTTCTTCTGCCTTCAACAGTACTGTTTGAAAAAAGAGAAAAACAAAAAATTAAACTCTGCAGGTATAACCTAACTCTAATTTGCAGTCACTAAGCATATACACTCGGCCTTAGTAACTCATTCTAAACCATCTGACACATAACCTAAAATTACCACTTCTTTTGAATCATAAGGACATTGTAGTAACACAACAAAACATAAACTCATAGATGCTAAAGTGATACTACTGCTAATGGCAAATCAATGAAATCATGCTTTTGATAACCTCTTTATTTCTGACCTTTATCAAACCTAAATGACTAGTTGACTACTCACAGTAACAAATGGTAAGTAAAAGAACAAGAATGCCAGCAATTTTAGCTATAGCAGTTCGATTCTGTCAGAAATTTGCAAGAAACTTGTATAGATCTATACATTGTAGAAGTTATCATTTCACTTTCACAGTTTCTGCAACTTCATCAAAAGATTATAGTTAGAAATGGCCAAACACTTTCTCTTTCAGTTAATTTATGGACAAACGTGTCTGTCCAAACTCAAATTTTACTCCCTTCAACACAAATCTAAATGGAAAATGCATGTTTTATTTCTTTTTTGTTTGCTGCAAGAGGACAAGCAAATCAAGTATATAACTTTTCCTACTTCAAGGTATAAAGAAGTTGAGGAACCTAATTCTAAACTGAGCCAAGTACAGGGAGAGGGATTAGTGTATTAAACTAAAAGCAAATAGAAAACCCAACAAAGAACAAAACGCAAAATCAAGATCTAATCTTTTTCTGTTTATTCCCAATCACTCATGTAAATGAACCAAAACCCAGAAAATTAGATCCAATCTAACATGGAAATTCACAAGCACATAATATGAAACACTCCCAAATCTCTGGATTACCCAGAGACCCAGCAAATCATCAATCATACAAAAAATAAGTCAAAAGAACCCAAAAATGCAGCAAGAAGTTCAAGAAAAGTAGCATAATTTAACATATAAACTATACCCAAGTCTCTATTAGATTGAAATTGAAACTGAGAACCCCAGATTTCCTTCCTTCTCTTTCACAAATTTCAGAAGACCCAACAAAATTTGAGGAAAACCCAGAAATATACCTGGTTTTGGGATTATGGGTTGTTCGTCATTAGATAGAATCTAATCTGGTGGAGGTTTGTTGATGGTGTTCAAGAATGAGAGAGGAAAAGAGAATCGGAGAGAAAGAGAAAGAGAAAGAAGAAGTAGCCGTTGAATATAGAAGAGGGAATTTCGCCCCCTTAGTGGATTTGAATGTATTTTCTACCGTCCTTTGTTAACGGCGTTTATCTTTACCGAAAAGAGTTTATGTTTCTCAAAAGGACAAACTAGCCGTTGGGACTGGATTTATCTCTAGTTTCGATTTGGGTCAAAAGTTTTGGGTTATTTTATCTTCAAGAATTTATTTTAGATTTTTAGGGGCTTTGGATCCATAGCTAACCCTTCATTTTTCACTTGCTTTTTTTTTTTATCAAAAATAAAAAAATAAAATAAAACAAACAAACATTCATGAGGAGATTGATCATGATCGACTTTTTGACCCATAATTTTACTAACAAAACTTTTCTAAAACATACTTTCACTCTTACAGCAGAGCTATGGTTTTTGGGGCATTATAGCAATGTTTTACTCTGGAGGCAATTTCTCTTACCTTCACTACAATATGGGTGAAATTCAAGTGCTTCCATTTCTTTATTGAACCAGGACATGTTACATATGCATAACAAGTTCAAGTGCAATACCACGACATTGTTGTTTGAATGTATGATCGATCCACTAGATTAGCTTCGTAGCTTTATGTGAGTGGTTAATATCGATGAAAACAGTAGTGTTCACATGGTCACCTAGTGACCAAGGAAATCATGGTCAATCACTGTTAGATATAAATATAAGGGTGGAAAACAAAACAACTTAACTTCAAAATAAAATAATATTTCCCACCCTTGAATTTACATCCAACGGTGATTGATCATGATTTTCTTGGTCACTAGGTGACCATGTGAACACCACTGTTGATGACAATATATCCACATGATTAATGGAATGACACGGTCCTATAAATCGATTTTCTCTATCCATTCACTATTCTATCAGGTATTAGTTGGTGTTGTCACCCATCAACCATATCATCATTCTTCAACTAATCTTTCTCTGGGTAAGACTAAGGACATACATGTTCATTCATGATTTCAATTGTAGGGTACTCTTCCATAGCAACTACCAAGTAATTGACTTGCCCTCTTTTGCCACACAAGGTAAGATAAAAAGGCTTAAGAGCACAACCACGTATGCTTAAAAAGACTATAAACCACATGCAATATAGCTCCCACATACAACATCCATATATACCCAAGCTGAAAGTGAAAGCCTTGAAATCTTGTTTTGGGGTAGTGAAAGATAGCTTCTTATTGTGCAACTGATTTTCGTAAACTTATGGCTACCTTTGATCACTAGATGGCACAGTTGGCACTATCTTTGTCAATATCCCCCTTTTGGTCAATATCTCCCTTTCAATCTTTCATTTTCATGTAACATGCAAAACTGACATGTTTGTCCAGAAAATTAGACTGCAAAATCTCCAACTAGCTCGGCCATATGAAATTAGATATCTTTCTGCTCAACATATGCAATTGGGGGAGAGTAATATATTCACGACAAGAGCCCGAGTCTCAATCCTTATAGTGTTTTCACATGCCTATTTGGCGTGTATTTGTTATAGAAAATCACATCTCACTACTATAAACAGTTACATAAAACAGAAAAACCGCATTTCAACAGATTTAAACAAATAAGGACATAAACTCAGGCACATAATGCATAGTACCATGCCCTGTCAGCATTTTTTATGCAAAATATCTAAAACCCCAATCTTTTCTGAAATATCTACAAAACTGCCACTGTCTCAACCAAAAATACTCCAACCAAATATATCTTCTCTCTCTCTCTCTCTGTCACGCCCCGACTCTTAAATTTTACCTTAATTACTAGCATTGTGGTAATAAGAATTTTACCGTCTTCGTCATTAAATTTATAGTCCTAAAGTCCCTAGAGGTGTACTGAGGGACGAATATTTCGAAAGAATTATTCGAAGGAAGAAAATGTGACGACGGTAAAAATGGTAAATTTTAGCTAGTAAAAGGTAATTTTTATTGGGGTATTATTTTTGGGGTGTTGAATTTTGGATTGGATTTAAAATGGGTTGGACCGGTTGGGCCAAGCCCATTTCTTTTCTCCCTTTCCTTCCGCTCTTCCGCTCCCGCACCCGTACCCGAGTTCTTCCTCCCTGCCGATTTTTCCGACCGCCCGTTCGCCGCCGTCCGGCCGCGCCAGACCGCCGCACCGGTCCCAAACGATCGGTCTCCAACCCAGCTACATTTCTAGACCGGTGGCAGCCTCCCTAGCGCCGCCGTGAAGGAGGAATCGACGCCGAAAGCTCCGACTGCCGGAAACTTCTTTTCGCCGGAACTCCTTCCTCCGGCCGCCATATCCGGCGAGCCTTGGCTCAAAAGGAAGCCCTCCTCCCGTGCTTCAATCCCTCCAAAGGGCTCCTTCCATCTCGAGCTAGGTAAGGAGAAATCGGTATTTGAAATTCTAGGGCTTTTATTGTGTTTGTGTTCGATTGATGTGTTTAGGCTTAGAATTGGAGTTTGTGGTAGTTAGGAATGTTGTAGAGGAGGTTGAGAGGAAGGTGCTGTCAAATTTTGGTGGCATTTGCAGGTCGCCGGAGCTGGTCGCCGGCCGCCGCTGCCGGCGGAGCCGCCGCCGGCGCCGCCGCCGAGAAAATGTTTTTGGAGGAGAAAATTTTGAGGAGTTTATTGGAATGAGTTTTAGAATTTTTGGATGAGATTTGGATAGGTTTGTGAATTTCCGAAGTTTGGTATTTTAGACGGTTAATTAATGTAGAATCCGGCCGTAGGATTTAAGTCGTATTTTGGGGAGGTTGTATTTACGACTGATGAGTATGATATTTAAGTTCGGATCATCCCGATTTAAGAATATCGAAGTTAGGCAATGATGAGCGTATTTATGGCTCTCGGGTAATTTTGCCTATTTTGATTAAATATTGGATTATTGGTTGGGAAATTAATATTATATTTGGAACAGGACGTGAGGAGGCTCGAGCAGACGAGGCCCCAAATCGACATCAGGCTTAGGCCTAATTTGTGAGTGGACTTTTGTTTTAAATAATATGCATGCTATGGTTCATGAATGAACAATTAATGTCGTGGAGCATTTTGACGTCATTTTAATTTTGTTGACGATTTTTATTTCTCTTGGAGAGATACCGAAAATGGGATTTTCGGTGGATATAAATATGTATTTATGAGAGAGTATGTATAGAAAATGCTAGCTAGCCATATGTGTCTGTCCACCTTAATGGCGCAGCATATAGCCGCATTATGGTGTGACGTGAGCGTTGGACGTAAGCGTAGTAGCCCTATTTGAGTGTTTAATTCATATAGGGGGTATGGACACATATATATACACCCGTCTGTCCACCTTGATGGCGTAGTGTAGCACCGCATTAAGGCGTGACGTGAGCGTTGGACGCGAGCGTAGTAGCCCTATATAGACCCATGAATTTATATAGGGAGTATGGACGAGTGTAAATACATACATATATTATAGAGTCTGAGGGACTCGATATTTTATGAGATAAAAGTTTTATCGCTTGCGGCATGCATTCGATTTTTCCTTAGAAATTAATTTGGGGAAACATAAATATTTTATTTTATTTTTGTCCACTCACTCTAACGTTATTAAATGTTTTCCCCTGGGCCCTTCGTTTTAAATTGCCCAGTCTGCAGAGTTCGGGTTGGATCTAGTAGGAGACGAGGCATAGTCACCCGCATTTCCGCCAGTTTTCATCAGTAGGTCACATGTTTAACCTACTCGTGTTTTCTTGCTTCCGCTAGTGTTTAGTAGCTCTGAATACTTTGGGATTATTGTATTTTATGTGTAGAATTTCTGAAGGTAATTATGTGATGTTTGGAAGTGTTGATTTAAGAGTGAACTTTGGAATTTTCGAGTTAGGGTTGTCCATTTTCAAGGGAGGTTTGCCGAGTCCTTCGGTAAATTTTCCTTGGAGGTGGTCCCCGCACGACTTACTCCGGGTTTCAGGGTGAAGTTCGGGGTGGGTCGTGTCAGTTGGTATCAGAGCTTTAGGTTTCATTTCCTACCTCCTTGGTACTACCATATTTGCCTAAGAAGCACGTAGTTCCTATAGAGTGGTGGTCCGACCGCGGCGGATTCACTAGCATTTTATGCTTTGGATACTATGTGTTATTGGGTATATGTGATAGTCATGCTAGTCTTATTTTTAGACTACTAAATTTCTTCTTCCTCAGGTACTATGCCTCCTAGGCGCCCACGGCAACCCCGTGTGGCTACTTCGACCAATGCCGATGAGGGCAATGAGGTCAGGGGACTGGTTGATGATATTGGGAATATGCTAAGGGATGTCATGGATCGAGCTCCACAACCTCATACGGTAAAAAGGAGAGAAGTTTATGAGGCTGGAGCAAGAGAGTTCAAGGGTGCCAAGGGACCTCTTGATGCTTATACTTGGGTGGATAAAATGGAAAAGGCTTTTGCGAGCACAGAGTTGCCAGAAGAAAGGAAGGTGAAGATGGCAGTGACTTTCCTGGATGATTCAGCACATCATTGGTGGTCGCTCGCTAGCAGGAATGTAGAGGATGCTCTGAATATGTCGTGGGAGCAGTTTAAGACGCTTTTCTTGGGGCAGTATTTCAGTCCTGCCCACCGCAGCAGAATTCAGTCGGATTTCCTGAATATGAAGAAGAGGAATGATGAGGGTGTTATAGAGTTCCAGGAGAGATTCACTTCCCTGAGCTATCATGTGTCATATCTGGTTCCTGACGAGAGGACCAAGATGGAGATGTTCATTGGGGCTCTTGGTGGAGTGTTTGCAGCTAAGATGACGGGTGTTTATTACCCGACTTTCTCTGATGCTGTTCATGCAGCCATGGCCATTGAGTCTATGGGGATTTATAGTGCTCGGCCACGAGATTTCGGTGGCCCCAGTCAGGGTCCGTCCAAGAAAGCTGCTTCATCATCCGCTTCAGGTTCATCAGCTGGTAGTGGCAGTAGTGGGGGATCAGGTTCTAACTCTCGGTTCAGGGTTAGAGGACGTCACAGGAGACCTGCTAGGAGCCAGTTGGGTAGGCAGCAGTCTGGGCAGTATGGTTCGGGTGGCAGTTTCCATGGTGGGTCATCCGGTAGCCAGACTTTTTCATATGGGCAGCAGCAGCAGTTCTCTGGGTGCTTTGAGTGTGGTGGTCAGGACCACTTCAGGAGAGATTGCCCATTGTTGGCTCAGAGGACCACTCCCACCCCTACTCAGCCTGTTGGTCAGTCTTCAGCTGGAGGCTCTAGTAGTGGTGCCCAGGGTAGTGCTTCGGTCAGAGGTGGCTCTCAGCGGGGAAGTGGTCAGCGTGGACGTCCCATGACTCGCGCTAGACTGCATGCTATGACCCAGCAGGAGGGTCGTACTTCTCCAGATGTCATCATTGGTACGTTATTAAATGTTTTCCCCTGGGCCCTTCGTTTTAAATTGCCCAGTCTGCAGAGTTCGGGTTGGATCTAGTAGGAGACGAGGCATAGTCACCCGCATTTCCGCCAGTTTTCATCAGTAGGTCACATGTTTAACCTACTCGTGTTTTCTTGCTTCCGCTAGTGTTTAGTAGCTCTGAATACTTTGGGATTATTGTATTTTATGTGTAGAATTTCTGAAGGTAATTATGTGATGTTTGGAAGTGTTGATTTAAGAGTGAACTTTGGAATTTTCGAGTTAGGGTTGTCCATTTTCAAGGGAGGTTTGCCGAGTCCTTCGGTAAATTTTCCTTGGAGGTGGTCCCCGCACGACTTACTCCGGGTTTCAGGGTGAAGTTCGGGGTGGGTCGTGTCACTCTCTCTCTCTCTCTCTCTCTCTCTCTCTCTCTCTCTCTCTCTCTCTCTCTCTCTCTCTCTCTCTCTCTCTCTCTCTCTCTCTCTCTCTCTCTCCTACGGCAACGCCATGACCCGAACCCGGAAACCCGAAAACTCCGACGACGACGAAAAGCCCGCCACGGCCACCACCAGGATGAGACTCATCGTCCCCCTCCAAGGCGTTGTCCAAGGCCGAGGAGGCCTCCTTCTCGGCTTTCTAATCCCATGCGCTCTCTTCTACTTCCTCCAACTCTACCTCAAAGTTCAAACGCCACCGTCCCTCCCGACCCGACTTCTCCCTCCCTCTCCCCCTCCAACCTCGCCGAGCTCCACCGATCCTCATCTCGCTCCAGTTTGTTTGGCCGAGGATCCATCGGCCGGGTCCTAGTCTCCTCCGTGGCCGACCCGGTTGCTAAGACCAATGATTCTCCGTATTATATCGGGCTTGATAGGGCTCGACGACGGACGTTGGAACTCGACGATGAAGCCTCAAACCAAAGCCTTCATTCTCTACAATGGATTTGAAAATATTTTGTGTTTTACAAAAATTGTGGTGCTATACTCCAATTCGTTTTTGAGTATGGGGAGAGGTTGGGTTTAGGATTTGGAAGTGAAGGTGAGTCAGTTGGGGGTTAGGGATTTGAAAGGCGATGAGGGCAAAATTGAGGTGAGAAAGAATGCAAAATTCAGCTAGTGCAGTAGCAGGTTTTTTAGAAATGTTGTCGATGTCTATGGGGTGATGACATTGGATGGATGAATGCGTAGAACTATATAATTGGATGAGACTCAATCTTCATGTAGTAGCAGAAACTTGAAAAACATGAGTGCAATAACATAACTACAACAAGAGTACAACGAGTGTAGTAGTAAAAAAAAAAACGAGTATAAGTGCTCTACAGTAGCAGAGACCATGACAAGTGATGTAGTAGAACCGAACAGTAGCATAATTCATAAATAAACTTTCCCTATCAATAGTAGCAGTCATAAATGAATTTTTCGGTCAATACTGCATTGACTGAAGCTGCTACTACACTAGCTAAACCAATAAAAACCTGCTACTACATCACGTATTGAAAATAGCTGCTACTACATTTGCTGAGCCACTAAAAACATACTACTGCACTTATTGAAGCTGCTACTACACTAGATGAACCATTAAAACCTTGCTACTACATTTGTTGGAAGTGTAGTAGCAGCTAACTCTCAAGTTTAACATGCTACTACATTAGTTGAGCCACTGAAAACCTGCTATTGTAGTTACTGAAGCTGCTACTGCACTAGCTGAACCACTAAAAATCTGCTACGGCATTTAATGGAAGTGTAGTAGCAGCAACATTCCAGCAAGTGCAGTAGCAGCTAAAACAATACATGGTTGGGTCTGATTTAATTTAATTTATTTTGTATAAGGTCAGTTTAGTAAATTAAACCATGACACATGACAAACAGAAAAAAATTCGTCCTTATTTGTTTAACAACAACACATGTGGATTTATTTGTGTTTCAAATCCTTTTGGAGGATGTACATGTGATTTGCTTTAGGGAAAATTTTAGTAACAGTACACGACAAATGACAGACTTTAAATTTTGGTACATTAACTTTCAAAAATATCAATACGGTATATGAAGTTGTAATCTCATCCTAAAATTGGTGTATGCCGTTACTTTTACCGTTAATCAATGTCATTTTTGTCACATTTATAAGGGTAAATCGGTCTCTTCAAATAATGATAAAAAAAAAACAAAAGAAAATAGAAGAGTAAGAAAGGAAGCGAAGAAGAAATTAGATCTAATTAAGTGCCCATATCAAAGGAGTTGGAGATAGTTGAGGACTTGGGCTAATGGGTTCCAGAAGTGTGCCTTTTCGGTTAATATTGTCTTATCTTTGCATGATTTAGACAAATGTATATTCGTGATTCAAGGTGATTATTGAGTTTACTATTTGTTTTTGTTGATATCACAAGAATGCTCGTAGAAAATCAGATTTTGGTAGATTTCGAATTTAAAGTAAGAAAGAAAAACAAGATGAAGATCATATATTTATAGGAGTAGCTAAAATACAAAAATACCCTTTGAAAAATAAATAATTATATGAGCTTAACGGTGTTATTGTCACCATGTATTAAACTTGGGTTGAGATTTGAAACTCATGCACTATTTTGATATTTCTCAAAGTTAATGTACCAAAATTTATAGTGACATGTACTGTTGTTAAAATTTCCCCTTTACTTTATTTGTTACCCATAGAAAGGAAAGAAATTTTAACGATGCATAAATAAGATGTTACATTCGCGGTTTCATGATTAATAATAAAAGAATGTAGATGATTATGATACAAAGGACGACAGATTAGAGAATGCTGAATAGTATTTTGAATTATTTTGAGAGAGGTCATAATCATATGATTCATATCCTTTAATTCAGAGCTGCCCGTGAAGCTTGTTGTTGCCAACTTGCCATTCGAAATTGGCCAAATGATATACTATCTTTTTGGTAAAATAGTTAATATATTAGCAGATAAAAACTTTAATACCATATTAAGCACTTGAAAAAGTCTTAAAATAAGCAATTTCTATGTTCCTACGTTCCCATTCAAAGACACAAATGTGTCTAGCTTATCACTGATTAGATTAAAGTCGTTAAACTCCAATCCCAATCAAACACATAAGAACTCCACCTCAGTTAACAATCCCTATATGCCCCTGGGAATTCTTCACCAATTTGATTGTGATTTATGAAAATGTTATGTTTCATTAAGTAATTTTATTTTTGGATTTTGGTGGAGTAAGGCACATGGAAAGGATCCAATTAACTTGGAGGAAGAAAAGTTTATACAAAATTACAAACTAACAATGTTGTGGTCAAGTGGAAGTGTGAAAGCTGTGAATTGGCTGCGGATCTTGAGTAATTTCCTCCTGTAAATTATATCTTTAGGGTAACAATTAAAGAGTGAAAACATCTTTCATTGTTAAGTGATATCAGATCCAAATCTAGTAGGAATTAAGCTGCCGTTCTACATGCTTGAATTGAGTTACTGACAAAAGAAAGTAAAGAACTAAAGATGATGAATACAATGTAGGGAGTTGATAAACTAGTTCCTATATTTCCCATATATGTGAGATGTATTTATTCTCAACAGACATGTCTAAACTTTTTATCGGTAGGTTAAATGAGGTGCATCGCTCAATTGGCACTATGATTGGGTTGGCCAAATACTAAAACCCGTAATATATGCTAACATACTATTTTTGCAGATATTATGCAGTTGATATATATCTAAGCTAGCATTCAAATTGAAACGTTTTTTTTTTTTTTTGAGAAAAGTAAACTTTATATAATAAATTCAAGAATATAGCCATAAGAGATATCAATGGTGGAAGTAAATCCCCCACACGCCTCCTTACCCTAAAACACCAGTGATTACAGTGGACAAGAACCGATAAAGGTTCAACTTTAACCTAACATACTCCAGATGTCTCCGTACATCCTTACAGTCAACCTCAAGAATAAACCACCATTTCACAAACCCACTACATGCCAAACTTACCAGCATATATGCATAGGCAACCACCCCAGTACATTGACGACAAGAACAAACCGATATTAATATAGTCTTTGGAAACGATACCATAACCATGGCTCACCCCACGACACGACTAACGACTCCAACCTACCAAAAACACTAAATCCTCGTTCAAAGAGGAAACCAAAACCCTCGCCTAAAGAAGAGGGACAACAACCAAGTAAAAAACTAAAAACAAACACCACAAACCTAGGCCCAAACCACACCAAGGTGGGCCTCAAAAGGTGAGCCCCAAAAGATCCGGCCAGAAAAGCTGTTGTGACCCGGAAGCTGCGCCACCACCAACAACAACATTCACGACCCACCATGGAAGAGCAACATACCACCATCCTTCTACATCATCACCAGAACGAGAAGCAATAACCCAGAGCCAAATCAGAAAAGCAACCGGGTAAGCTATTGCCGTATCATGCTCCCCTTCTCATCGCCCCCGCCGCACCATCTACCCTCACCACAGTCAAGTCCCAAATCGCCGCTCATCGGCGACACCATAACCTCGCCATCGAGTTAGCACCGCATCGCACCACAGGCCACCCAACAACTTCCTGATCCGCGCTTGTGAAAGCCTCGCCCTTTGATCCACCGCCACCACCAACCAGGTGAGAACACCACATGGCCACCTACGCTCGTCCAGCAGCGAACCGAAACCACCCCGACGAGGCCGGAAGCCAACGCCAGTGTGGAGGCGTCGCCGGACAAGCCACAACCTCAAAACCCTAAACTTTTCCCCTTCCTGTTTTTGCGGAGCTAACTCTCTCATAGAGAAACTCTATTATTACATTAAGACGTTTATGATGCTTACCAATTACCAATGCGTTAAATTTTTCGAGTTCCAATCAATAACCTAGTAGGTATTTTGACGAGTCACTTCAACTTGTAGCAACTTGCATGTGAGGCATAACTTCATTTCTTTTGTAATTGGGTTGGCCAACATCAAAAGTGACGATAAAAAAAGATTAGTGTTATTAACACATCTTATTTATTTTCCTGTCCACACATTTTAATTTTATTTATAAACTTACCACTTGAATTTCAATTATGTTTGGTTCTCCTTCTAAATAAGGTGTGTTAATAACATAAAATGATGTATTAATAACACTAGTCTAAAAAAAACATTAAAATTTCGATGATGACACACTGTTATGGAGATTGATCAAGTGGTAGATATCTAATCAAAATCAAAACCTTTTTGGTCCTTGCCGGTACGTTAATTTTTTTCCAATCCATATACAAAACAATATTATCTAATGACTAGCAAATTCATTAGATAATTCATTATCCCCCGTGAAACACACCATCATAGTGTCTTACCAAAATTGACTAGCAAATTCAGCCAGAGTTTCCAGGTAAACACACCCAATTTTTCCGATGCATAGACCATTTTTTTCCAATCACATCCAATGCTCATAGACCTCAACATCTAAGTTTATCATAGTCAATTTTTTTTTTGGAGAACTATAGTCATTTTTTTAATTTGCCTTAAATGTTAAACAATAGGATTACCAAAATTACGCCATTACGCGTGTCATAACTTCCACCACAAACACACGCAATGATTGGATTTACATCCACCACGTCAGCAACTTTGTCCGGCCCAAAAGTCAAATGATTGGAGAACCACAGTAATCTCCGTGCTCCGCCGCACCACCCAACAACTCCAAATCTCAACCGTCGATTCCGCCACGCAATAGCCCAAACCTCAAAAAAATAAATAAACTTTCACTATAAAAATGAAGAACCAGAGGAAGCTATGGTCAGTTGGTTTAAACCAGAGTACAACACAGAGAGAGAATCAGAGTTAGTATTAGTAGAAGAAGAAGATGATCATAGTGATTTAGGGCGGGTGAGACCCATTTTAGTCTTTTCCTCTCTCTGAAAGCTTTAAGGTCGCCACCGTCGCTCTGTCGGCGTAAAGTTCCGGTCTTTATTCCGGGTTAAAATGACGGATTTCACTTTTTAAGTCGAGGAAAAATCCCGACTTGGTCATAGTTTCCGTGACCCAATTCTTCCTTGATTGTTTTTCTTGGTGGGTTTTTGTTCTTGAAGTCGATTTTTGTTGAAAGACTGAAAATTTCTGATCTTTTTTGGTTCTGGGTTTGTGGTGATAGGAGTTTTCCGATCATGGTTGAGCACTCTGGGTGAGTTTGGGAACTGAAAAAGCAGATGAATTTGAAGAAGTTTTGATTTTTGTTGAATTGGGGATTGGGGATTGGTTTTTTGGAGGTTGATTGGTTTTTTTTTTTTATGAGTGGTTAACTTCAAGTTGGTTTTGTTTGTGCTTGAGTGATCAACTTCAAGTTTGTGTTTTTATTTGTGTTTAATTTGAGTTTGATTGTTTTTGGAAGATTGAGATGGTTCATCAAAGAGCCTAGATTTTTAGTGGATAGAGTGTTGCCTTTTTTGGATTTGACTCTTTGATCTATGAGGAAAACAAAAATGACTTTATTGCTTTGTTTAGATTTGTTCTAAAGATTTTTGCTTTTTGTTTTTTGTTATCTTAGATCATCATTGAGGTTACTGGGGTTGTGAGATTGAATTTATTGATGAATTTTTGTGGGGGCATGGATTGTTTTTGTTAGTGATTGAAGTGATCAGTTACTTATTCAGTGGTTACTGCATCAGGCAGGAACCCATTCTTTTGGTCTCCAATTTCTGCTCTCTCTTTTTTGGGCCAAAACTCTTTTGCCTTCAAAGAGAGAGTTGCTAGTTCATCATCTTTTAGCTTTCCAACAAATTTTGGAGTCGAAAAAATGGCAGTGTCTTTCACTCGTTTTTCATGGTGCTGGTGGGGTGGGAAAGAGAAGGAGCCTGGGAATAATGGGGCTTCACTGAATTCTCCATTAGAGTGGGGTTTCGGGGGACTGAGGGAACCTGGTACGGTTCAGTTCCCTTCGGTTAAGGGCACGAAAATGGCCTCTTCGCCTAGAAAGGTGAAGCGGAAATGGCAGAGTAGGGAGGAGAGGAGAATTGATAAGGAGTATGATGTTGTGATTGTGCCATCAGATGGTGGTGGTTGCTTGTCAGGGTCTGAATCCGATGACTCGGACTGGTCCATTGGGTGGTTGGAACCTCATGGTTCTGGTTTCCAGAGTGATGATGAGTCGGATAATAGTTTTGCAGTGCTGGTGCCTTGCTATAGCCCTGGTTGCAAGGAGGTGGTGGAAGGTTCAAACAATGAGCTATTGAGTGCCATCAAGAACCTCCCTGATGAGTTCTCTCCTGGTGAGGAACATCTCTTTTTCTCACTGTTCAATTATTGTTCTTGCTGAGTTTTGGTGTTCTTAAATATTTTCCTTGTAGATCTTTTTGTGGTTGGAATTAGTTATTATCTGAATGCTTCTAAATTAGGCCCTGTTTGGTGATTACTTGCTCTTGGTAATATAACAGTTGGGGTTATTCATTTCATACCAAATCTATCTATTTAGGAGGATCCTAAGTCAATTATTGTTAAAATGGAGAAATTTATCTGTCACTGTCTTGCCTGATTATAGTTTATGTGGGACAATTATTGGCCGAGTTTCTTCTTAATGAAAATCAGTTGGTGCTTAAGACACCCTATATTTGTCGGTTGCTAGATACATATAACTTGCTTTTGTGACTACAAATATTTTCAATGGTTGCAAGTATATTTGGGAAGTGGAACACACTATGCTGCTGTATGGAGACCTTGAATTTCTATTGTTATAATGTAAACAAATATTAATCCTTGTTCTGAGCATGAAGTCTCACAAAACTTGAAGAAACGCTTGGGTTTTGGACCAAAGAAGCTGAACTTGTATGAGAACCGATACCGTGTTGAATAGAACAACTCGAGATGGTGTTCTTGTCTTGTTATTTATTCCAGTGTTTATTTGTCTGAATGATTAAGAAATAATTTGATTACACTAGGAAAGAATATGCTTGTTGGTTTGTCAAATTATGCATGCAGCCTGCTACTTGTCGTCTGTGGTTCTGTACTAAGTTATGTTCTCCAGGTTTGAAATAAGTTGTCCTTGCTAAATTTCTGTGTGTTTGTTTGTCTATGCAGATTGCAAGAATTATATGGAACAATGGCTGTCTTCTCTTCAAAACTTTGATGCCTAAACTAGCTGTTATCTCTGAAGGATTGGCCCTACTTTACTGAGTTCTTCATTTCGTGATCCGCTTGAAGAATCAGAGCTGTTGCATAATTAGCTAAAAGTAGAAAATAATCTAGAACGGGATAGACAGTGTGCCTCAGCATCCTGCTTAGAAGCACCGAAGATTAACCTGCATCAGACTTGAGGATAAGAAACCGAGAGCTTTTAGTTTTGTAGAGAGCTGGGAACACACTTCTTGTTTTCCAGCATGCTGAATGCTCTAATTGTCATCCTTCTACTACTAGGCGCACATCAACTAATGTGAAATATGATGGATATTCTTTTGTTGTAAATATGGTTTTTGTGAATATGATAATGATGATTATGCTATCTTGTTCATAAACTCCTTTAAACTTAATTACGGGCCAAGTCTGCTGAACTTTGCAGTAGACACTTGCTTTCCTGTTTTGGCAGTAGTGAGATTTTAGATTGCCATTTTTGCTCTCACAGTCAAATATCTTGCCATTTAGCTCCATTATCTTTGTTTTGATGCGGGTCAAGATCAATGCATAGGTCATGGTGCTTTGTTTACTCCATTATTATGCACTGAATCCATTTTAAATATATCTGTCAATTTCCTGCATTGGGATTGATTTTGATCAATGTCTATCATCATTTTCATTTCAGTCACTTGTTCCAAAAATGGCTTTGGAAAGCTCATTAATTCTCTATATTACATGGTAGAGAGGCATTTCGTTTCCTGCTCTGTAGCTCAGGATTACAGTGATGACAAGATGAGCTCTGAATTTGGTTTTGATTTTTTTGTCTTATAAGGCTCTGCAGTCTGCAACTTGCAAAGGAGGGGCATAGCCCCTTGTCAGGTTGGAAGTGGACCACCAGGAATTGTGGTTGGCAGATGTTTGCCTTGAGGCAGGTTAGGTTAGGAATCAAGTGGCTTTTGTGTACAGAAAGTGTTGGTTGAAACTTGAAAGGTCCTTCAACAAAGACAGCCCTTTCCATCGAGTGGAAGAGGTAAGGTGTTTGGATTGTTGTTGGATGCCCTTGGCCCTCAAACTACAGTGCTTTCTTTGGCACATGCTTCTTCATCAAGATTACTGAGCATTGCAATCTAGTGGAGGCAAGGTTTACATCAATAAAAGCAATTACTTCTGGTGCTTCTTTGAAGATATGACAATGGATGTCGAATTAGTACTTTATCTTTAGGACCAGGAGGCTTGAGGCGAAATTTTAAGATGAAATAGGATAATATATCGACTAATGAACTGTCAGGCTATAGTGCGTGTGTTTTGTGGGGTGGTCAGATACTGGTTTATAGATTTTTTACACCAACTTTGTTTGGAGACTCAGATGACTGACAGTATAATACTCAGATACCGTTTGTGTAAAAAATGGTTAGGTTTACCGTCGACCAACATGTGCACATAGTTCGACCAACAAATGCATATGCCACACATACCCCTTTTTTTTTAAGTGAATTATTTATTTGTAAAACATGTCCCATGTCCCGTAAGATTCCATGATTCTTAATTTCTTGTAGGAAAATTGTCTAAACAGTATCTCACATTTCAGAGAAGCTAACATTTGGTATCACACATTTCAAAAACTTCAAAACGGTATCTCACATTATTATCCCGACCTAGGAGCGGTATCCGGAACCGTTAGTTCGGTTAAAAATACCGACGACAGACATTTTTTGACATTAAAAGACCAATTTACCCCTTTGTTCTTCTTTCTATCCTTAAATTATTCTTCTTCAAAGTTCAAACAATAAAAAAAGCTAAAGAACTTTTATTTGTGTTTTGTTTATTCCTTGTATCTTCTTCAATCACCCTTGATCATATCTTCTTCAATTACCCTTGATCATATATCTAACTATGGTCGGGGTTAAATAAGAGTCATAGGCAAAACCCAGAAAATTCTTCGGAAAAAAGAAACCACAAAAAAAACTTAATTTGTCTCCGAATCAATTGCTACCCTCAGTTAGGGGGAAGGGGAATCATCTCTTTATGCAAAGAGATTATACAATTAACCCAATAGTGACAATACCCAGTAATCGTACGGGATTGATTCTTGATTTGGTTTTTGGTTTGGATTTCTCTCATTGCTCAATCAATAATCACACATAATTCAATCCCTCAAAGTACCCGATTTCAAGAACCTTTTAGATTAAAACCCAAAGAAATTTAGCGATCAGAGCCGCCGAAAGGTGGTGGCGTTCACTGAGATTGAGTAGAGGAGAATGAGAAACGGATCTGAGATTTTGATTCGGGATATTTTATAGTGAGTGCTGAGCTTTCTTCATGTTTGATTCATCAAGTGTTAATAAAAGTTGATGATCAATTATTGAAGTGAATTATGAGAAAGCCTAGATTACAGAGAGAGACAACACAAGCGTGATGATTGTAGCTAACATAATTGGAGCCGCCATTTCCTTTTCTAAACCCAGATTGGTTGTTCTTCCATTTCCTCACATCATCAAAATTCCTGACCATTCATGCCGTTTTTTTCCCTAATCAGTCACCCTTTCGGATAGCTCGTGGAATCAAAGCCATGAGGAGGAAGTAAGGATTCAGCTGATGGTCAATTTCTCATTTTTTCCCAAACGACAATTCTGAGTAGAGTATGTTGGGGATTCAGAGAGAGAGAGAGAGAGAGAGAGAGAGAGAGAGAGAGAGAGAGAGAGAGAGAGAGAGAGAGAGAGAGTAGAAACATAGAAGTAAAAACATGTTTACATTTGAAAAGACAAAATTAGCCTTCACTTGTCCCTTTTTTTTAACGGAGCTAACGACTCCAGAAACGAATCTTCGGTCAGAATAAGAACGTGAGATACCGTTTTGAAGTTTTTGAAATATGAGATACCAAAGCTTAGCTTCTTTGAAAGGTGAGACATTGTTTGGATTATTTTTTCATTTCTTGTCGTTCAAGAAATAGTTAACAGAAATACCCTGACTTGACTTGGGTTAGGGAGCCCAAAGGTTGGTCCCAGTCTACTCTTCTATATGGAGTCTTTTCCTGCATCAAATTTAGGTTCTTCTAAAAGAGCATCACAATGGTCCATCACATACTACTTCTACCACTTCTCCCTTGATCTTACCTTTATCTTTAACTTTCTAAGAAAATTCAACAACAGAAAAATTAGAAAAGTCAGTTCTGCAATGTTCCCAAGCAAATAAGAAATGAGGAGGGTGCTCTTTCACAAAAGCAAGGAATGCCACATGCTCCCACATCACTGGTTTAGCATCCTAATAATTCTTCGAGATTTTATTTTTATTTTTTATTTTTTAAATTTTATATAAATAGAGGAACTTTGTCCAGCTCTGATGTTGAATAAAATATTTTCTTCTTTATATAGATGGAAAGATTGTGTCTTTAATTTTCAAAAACAAGACTTTGACATAATATTCGGGCGAAGTTTGCTCCCCTCCATGATCATATTTAGAAAGTTGATTCCTCTGCTGTGCACGTTGTTCTTCCTCAAACTCTGCCTTTGCTTTTCAGTTTTCCTCTTTGATTCAAACACACCCTTTCTTTCTCTCTCTCTTCTGATTTTTGATCATCACAACTCCTCAAAGCTTTGGTCAGAAAAGAAGTAGGGTTGCATGGTTTTGGTCTGAAAAGAAAGCGGAAAAGGATTCGAGCAAGAACTAAAGATGTTACAGAGAGCTGCAAGCAATGCATATTCATGGTGGTGGGCAAGTCACATCAGAACAAAGCAATCGAAATGGCTCGAACAAAACCTCCAAGGTAACAAGGTTGTATATTGCATCAAATACTATAGTGATCTTTGTATGTGTTGGATTGAATCGATCGTTTAGAAAATCTTCTGGTTTTGATGATAAGATTTGAACCAATGTCATTGGTGCCATGTGATGCTGGAGTCACAAAACTTGCATATTTTGCAATCAAGTTTTATGCTTGATTTATGTTAGAAAAACTTACATAATTACCAAATCCTTTTAAGTTTTCTAAATCGATTTATGCAGTTGCAGACTGGATTATGTTCTTGTCAAATATTGCAAGATAGTACTTGTGTATCAGATAATTATTACTAGTTCTGGCGGTTTGCAATATCTGATTAGCTTGCATTCTACATCAACTTTCCAGGAACAAATATGTAGAGCAATTGATGACTGTTCTCTAAAAAGAAGCTAGGCGTCGCGTTTAGATCTTCCAACTCTTCTAACTGATATAGAAACATGTTTATTGGATTTTGTTGTGCTTTGAAACATATGAACATGCTATCTAATTTATTGATTTCTTTTTTTTCTTTTCCTCCTCAACATAGTTATGTTAGAGTATCTTTGCATTATGATTAGAGTATAGATACTATGTTTTCCATGTTCATTTTTTATTTTACTCATTCTGATCTTCACATTATGGAATTGCAGATATGGAGGAAAAGGTGCAACATGTGCTTCGCCTCATTACAGAAGATGGAGACTCGTTTGCCAAGAGAGCAGAAATGTACTACAAGAAAAGACCAGAATTGATACAATTCGTGGAAGAGACCTACAGAGCTTACAGATCATTGGCTGAACGGTATGATCACCTTTCGACCGAGCTACATAACGCCAACAACACCATTGCGTCTGTTTTCCCCGAACAAGTTCAGTTTGCAATGGATGATGAAGAAGAAGCACCTGCACCTAAACCGAAAAAGCCTCTAAACATGTCAAAAAACGTCCCAGAGGTGCCGAAGGCTCCTACTAAGGATTTGAGGAGTCTTTTGTCGCGAGCAGCAGTTGGCAAAAAGAAATTCCAGCCTCAGAAGTCGGTGAAAAAATCAACAACTGTCAAAACAGTTAGGAAATGTGGTTTGAGCAAATCTGAGGGACTAGAAGAGATTGACAAGATTCAGAAGCAGATTCTGGCACTGCAAACCGAGAAAGAGTTTGTGAAGAGCTCATACGAGAATGGACTTTCCAAGTACTGGGAGATTGAGAATAACATCAAGGGAATGCAAGAGAAAGTAAGCAGCTTGCAAGATGAGTTTGGTGAGGGTCTGGTGATTGAAGACGATGATGCTCGGAGTTTGATGGCAGCGGCAGCATTGAAGTCATGCCAAGATACATTGACTCAGTTGGAGAAGAGACAGGAAAGTTCAGCTGAGGAAGCAAGAGTTGAGTCACTAAGGGTTAAGGATGCGAGGAAGATATTTGAGTCTCTCAAGAATAAGCTTCCTAATGATCAGACCAATAATGCAAAAGATGAAGTAAAAGCAGTTAAGGAGACAAGTTCAGACCAGATAGCGGAGAGTGCAACTCATGAGAAAGAGAAACTAGAGACACTACGAGAGAAAATTAAGGAACACTATGATGCAATATCAAATGAATCCCTCACTGTTAGTGAAATGGCAGAGAAGATTGACGAAGTTGCGAATAAAGTGATCAGCTTAGAGACTGCTATTTCATCCCAGACAGCTCTAGTTGATAGATTAAGAAGTGAAAACAATGAGATATGTGATCAAATTCGAACTCTGGAAGATGAAAAGGCGACACTAATTGATGGAAAGAACGACTTGAGTAAACAGCTGAAGGAGTTTGAGGAAGCGTTGCGCCGAGCTCAGGAGCTAAACAACAATGTTGAAAGCCAGAATAACAATCTCCAGATACATTTTACTGAAGCGCATTATAGCCTTGATCACATTTCTCATAAACTGGAAACCGTGAAGCCAAATGAGGAGCCAAGTGCCTCAGACTCATCAAAAACAAATAAGGATTCTCTTGGTAAAGCCAAGTCGGCAGTTGATCCTGCCAATGGTCTCAAGCCAGTGCAGGAAGTGAAGTCAGATGAAGACCAGAAGCCTACAGTTTTAGAGCATAAAGATGAAGCATCTTCAGCTGAAATGACACCTTCTACACATCATGAGGAAAGACCAGATCTTGATGATGGTTCAGTGAAAATTATAGATACTCCGAGTAATTCTAATGGTGATAAAGGAAAGGATGGTTTCCAATCACCCGTAAAGAAACAACAAAATGCAAGCGATGGTTCCGTAAAAGCTAAAGAAGTGCTCAGCACTTCTGCTGGAGCTCAAGGAGGAGATATTTGTACTCCAAGGCAGACAATGGGTAGTTTTCTTGATATGGAAGTAATCGATGATGATGATCGGGAGCCAACGCATGAAGATAAGCCAGACTGGCAGAAATTGTTTACAACTGGATTGGCAGACAAAGAAAAGATTCTATTGAAAGAGTACACTGCAACTCTTCGGAACTACAAGGATCTCAAGAAGAAGTTTAGTGTGACTGAGAATGACCTCTTTGAAACATCAGTGCAGATGAAACAACTGAAGAGTAGCAATGTCTTGAAGGATGAAGAGATCAAAGCATTGCATAAGAAATTGGACCTTCTCATACAGAGTTTAGATGGAAATCAAGAAGCACTCAAAGCTTTAGAGCAGGGGCTGACACCAACAGAGAAGGAAGAGAATGATTCAGTCAAGGACCTTCTAAATGATAATTCTCCCACTACATCAGCAATCGAGGAAAAATTCCGAGCTAACATTGATGAACTGTTGGAGGAGAACTTGGATTTCTGGTTAAAGTTTAGCACTTCGTTCCATGAGATACAGAAGTTTGAAACCAGTATCCAAGATTTACAGTCGGACGTATCAAAGCTCGAGGATAGAAGAAAGAAAGAAGAAAGTAGTCATGCAAGGAGTTCTGTGAAATCAGATGCACGGCCGTTATACAAGCACCTAATGGAGATACAGACTGAACTAAACGTTTGGATGGAAAAGAGTTCGCTCCTGAAAGATGAACTTCAGTGCAGGTTTGCTTCTTTGTGTGACATCCAAGAAGAAATAACCAAGGCCTTGAAGACAAGTGCCGAGGATGGAGACTTCGACTTTACAAGCTACCAAGCTGCAAAGTTTAAAGGCGAGATTTTAAATATGAAACAAGAGAATAACAAGGTTGGAGATGAGTTACAAGCAGGGTTGGATCATGTGACAGCACTTCAACTTGAAGTAGAAAAAGCTATGGGAAAGTTGAACGAGGAATACAAATTATCTGCATCAATAAAGAAGCAGCAACCAGCTCAAGCGCAGCTGACACATACCGAGAGCCGCTCCAGAGTTCCTTTGCGGTCATTTATCTTTGGTGTCACACCAAAAAAGCAAAAGCGGTCAATCTTCGCTGTTGTTGCCCCTGCTATGCATAAGAAATACCATGGAAAGTCTAGATCCACCCCTAACCAGCAGTAAACTGTTTCACTGTTTTGCTGTTGGTGTTTTTTCACTTTCATTTCCTGAATGAGAGGTTTTGTATTTTAAACTTTGAACAGTATTTTTTGACAGGTTTCAGTAGAGTATCTCCTTTTCTATTAGGTCTCTTTTTTCTTTTTTATCTGGGAACATCTGTTATTTATTTATCACCTCCCATACATCTTTTAAAGTGAACTAAAACAACAGAAGCATTAGGACCAGTTATTTTCATTTTGGCATGCCTCCACTTTATAGGTGCATAGTGTTTAGTCAATACCAGTGTACCATACATGTTTGTTTTTGATATGGAAGAGTGTAATCTTTTACTTGACATCTACAAAGACATGTTTTGGTATATGGTTATTTCACTCCAGTTTTGATGTAGTATGTTTAATATAGGGTTTGCCATAGTTCAGTACCAGTTATTCTCTGTATGAAAATCAGATTCAGACTCAAAAAAAAAAAGGAAAGAGAAACTACAATCAGATGAAACCAATGGAACATAGCTGGAAGTTATCTTGTATGCCGTGGGTGAACATTTGATAAATCACTTGAAATCCCTGAAACTTGAAAAACTTGAAGTTCAGACAACACAAATAGACGAATGACATAAAGTGGCACAGTCTAGCCTTAAGGAAAAATTTAAAGCTTTTATATACATCATCAGAGAGCTTTATGAACTATCTTTTCTCTGTTTTCTTTCCCCCAACATTTGAGCTATCTAATCGAGAGAACTTAAGTATAGGGGATAGCTATTCACACATTGAGAAAAGAATCCCCTTACGTCAATCCACAGATAGGTCAAGAATATCGCTCTTATGTACAAAATGACACTTCTGACACGACCTTTGCTCCCCTTCCTTTGGCTATGTAAAGGCCTATGTGATGCATTAGATCCTGAAAGGTAATCAAAGTATCACACATGAGGAGATCTTTTGTTCTAAAATACAAATAGGATACAAATACATAACAGAAAGCTGGTAGGTTCTGGCTTTCTGTATTAAAGGACTGGAACAGCAAGAAACTTCTCAGCAATCATTACTAGATTCTTTGCTCCTGCAATCCAAACTCTATCTAATGCATTGTATGTCCCATAATAGGCTCCTGTTCTCCTACACTTTCCCAGGACTTGATGACTATATATAGCTATTACCTTGACTCCGAACAAGAATTCGACATGCAGTCCTGGGTATCCAAAGTATCTGACTATACATCTATGAACTAAGAACCTAGAATGAACCCAAACTCTAGACATTAAGCTATGAACTAAGAGTGTCATAGTAGATATCTAGAACTAACAAGAATAGGATTGGAACACATAATTCAGAGACAAATAAAAAAAGAAAAGAAAAGATGATCTCTTTGAGAGAATTAGTGCAGGTTTTTAAAGGTATAGACTGTCAAAAGATGAAAAACAATTTAGTACCTGCGGATGTGCTGCAACATCTTTCATAGATTTGGCCACATCAACCGGAAGATCAAAAGTGGCACAACCACGGGAATATACTATCACATCCTCCAGAGGTTCAAGAAAACGACGATTTCTGGCAGATAAAGTGGTACATACAAAATCCAGCACACATATATCTGTGCATATCCCTAGCACCAAGATCTTCAACAACAAGCAAGTTACAAAATTAGACAGAAACAACAAATACTCAAAAGCCACCAGCAAACCAAAACATACAAAGACAAATTGCACAAACTCTCACAAGCAAACAAACAGTTTCCGGGTTTGGTAAATGCTTACAGTCTTGATCTGATTGCTCTTAATCCAATTCACAAACACATTAGAACCGTCTTTCTCAATCGAACCAAGAAACCCATCAATGCAATCTTTACACTTCAGTGTCACATTAGGTTCATTCTCCAACCACTGCAGATCTGCACATAGGTCCCAATCCAAGCATTTCATTCAAGACTAACATACTTTACACATTACAGAAACCCGAAAAAAGCACGAAAATTTACAACATTGAGCTAACCCCAGTAACAAACGAGCAAAAGGGTACCTGGAACCAGGTTCGATTCATCAGTGCCAGCAATGCAATGAGGAGGATAAGGATGCTCAGGGATATCAGGGTGATGAGAATCAAGAAAGCCGAGAACAGGCCATTTCTTCTCACAGAAAACTCCGGCAAGTCTCACCGCCTCCTTCACCATTTCCGAGATTTGCTTGTCCGGTTGCCTTGGAGCCTAATCAATCACACATGCAACAAGTTACATGACAAACAAAACAGTATCATGACAAAGAAACAGATATGGAGATATATATAGATAGATTGAAATTACCAAATTGCCAGCGCCGACGGTGCAGAAGCCGTTAACGATGTCGACGAGGACAAGGCCGGTCTTGACGTCGCCGGTGACATGTAGAGATTCCTGGTGCACCGGCATCTGCTCCTTCAACAAATCAACTGTATGTGGCACCATTTTTCTTGGTTTCTTTCTGTGTTCAAGAAAAGGTGATGATAAGAAGAATCTAATGAATCAACAATGAGATTTGAATGAAGAAGTGGTTGTGAGAAGTCAAAAGAAGTAGGCAAGGAAATCTTTGGGCCATTGGATTTGTTAAAGAAAGGAGAGGGAGAGTGGGATTGGGTCAGCATTGTCCCCCGTGAAAGGTGGGTTTTTGACTTGTATTCTAAGTAGAGGAGCTTGGGTGTTTTTATCAGTATGGACAAAGATGAAGACTACTTGAAGAGGGTCTTTTTGTCTCTGTGACAAGAAAGAACCAAAACGAGTACTTTGGCTTTGGTAATCATTTTATTTTAGTTAGGGAAGTTAAAATTAAAATGGAAATGGGTTGAAGTGCCGGAAATTCGATCAGATCCGGCAACAAAAAGATTCAAACTAATGAAATTCTCTGGTTTTCCAAATGGAAAGCTTGAAAGTAGGGGTGGGTTGGTTTTGTTCGGTTCGGTTTTCACCTAAAACTGGAAACCAAACTGAATAAAAAATTCGGTTCGGTTCAGTTTGGTATTTTTTGAGACCTTAAATCGGAAACCAAACCAAAGCGTGGCTCGGTTCGGTTTCGGTTTTTCTTCTTTTTTAAAATAATTATTTTTTAAAATTTGTATGTTTTTGGCTTAGTAAAAAATTATCGTATTTAAGGTTTTTTTTTCTTCTTATATTACTTTTTTTATAAGCACATATAACATATCAAAAAAAAATTTGGCAATGATTCTTCAACAAACCAACAATTTATAAACCAAATAGATACTTTGAAAGTTTAATACTCAATAATTTTTTAATTATTGGAAATTGACCACACTAACACACCATGAAATCATAATTTTAAAACTTCTAAGTTCATCTTGAACACAAAATATAGACTCCATAGTTTAAAGTCCATCTAAATAAATTCCGAATTTTAAAGTTTAAAAATAATAAATTTGAATAAAGAAGAGAAAAATAAATTAAATATTAGAGTCTATCATCTAAAGCTCGCAAGAATAAGGTCTTCGATTTTAGAGGTAACATATCCCTCTTTATACTTCGCATACACGACACCTAAAACATTTCTATATGTACATAAAACGAAAATAACAAACAAAATATTAGAAAAGACAAACATATAATTATATAGAACATAAAACCTAAAATCATATTGTTCAAATCAAATATTTAATATGAAAATAAAGAAAGAAAAAAAACGACGTCGTTTTAGAGAGATTCAGTTTTTCGGGTCGGTTAGGTTTTTCAAGAGCCGAAACTAAAAACCAAACTAATTTGATTCGGTTCGATTTTTCTTAATTCGGTTTGATTTTTTTCCGGTTTCGGTTTGATTTTCGATTCGGTTTTTTTTGATTTTCGGTTTCAAAATTCCACCCCTACTTGAAAGGGAGAATCTTTTCCTGTTTCAGCATGCCCAAAAAAGGGAACAAATTTTCTAGAGGGAGAAGTGGGGGGAATGATTCGGAGTACCAATGTGCATCAATCATCAGATACATATTCTTCCATGTGGGTTGGGTTTTAAACATCGTTGCCCCAAAATTCGTATGTAGCTCCTATGGTATGATGCAAAACTCAAATACTTTTCTTTACCATCACTGTATAGAGCATTTACTATTAACACGTTAACATACAACGGTGCACCATCCTGGTGATCACCACCGAAAGACATGTACATGGCTGACCACGCTCTTTAGAAAGGAAAAAAAAGGGATGAGGATCATTCACTGCCAAACCGCCGCTACAAAGTTGGTTAAGAGTAAAAGGGACAGGAACAGGGTTACAAGATACATCCGGTTGGAAAAGCAGCATATATAGAACTAGAAGACTTAATGAGTAAAGATCTCATTTGCCCTCCTTTTTGTCGTCTTGTGGGAGTTGTAAACCCATGAGGCCAAGCAAATTGGAAGCAGGACCAGGAAGGCCTTGTTGGCTAGAGAAGGAATCAAGAAGACTCTTTACCAGATTCACATCCACATCCACAGGAGTGAAATCCTCCATATCTTCTGCCGCATTCGATGTTCCCTGTACACACATAGGAAGTGTATCAATTCATGCTAGACCAAATTCCAAAGAACTATGCATGCATTTATACAAAATTTCAACTGAAATAGTGAAATATAGCGTAAATTGACAAAAGATAAAGAAAAAAACCGTAAAACCAATCAATTCATAAGCAAAGATGAGGCAGAATCATAAGAATATAGATGCTATCAACTGTCTCACCCGAACAAATTGCAAATTATTCAGATTCAGACACTTCCTCACCAAAAAAAAAAATTACAAATGAAGTGAAAATTGGATACTCTCCCAGGGAAAATTG
Organism: Fragaria iinumae; assembly: GCA_009720345.1. Taxonomy (NCBI): domain Eukaryota; kingdom Viridiplantae; phylum Streptophyta; class Magnoliopsida; order Rosales; family Rosaceae; genus Fragaria; species Fragaria iinumae. Next base: position 11,842,822 of record CM019117.1, on the reverse strand, counting down.
CATATGAAAACAACGGTTACAAGTAACTACCCAGAGAAAATTGTAGTTGAAAATGTTTTAGTGTATCCTATAGTGTATGGCATGCATATTGGTGTTTGGACATTTGAATACCACTAAAGAACACAGTTTCCTATCTCCATTTGCACAATAAGGGAAAGTATACCTCATCTTTCTTTGGCGCTTGTTCATTAGCACACACAAAACTCTTCTCAAGTGTAGTGCTCTTCAATTCTTCATTTAAAGCATCAGAGTAAGAATGCATGAAAGTATCCTCTCCGTCCTCAATATCTTCAGAAAGTTCTGCACCGTCTATTCCATCTTCCGAATCATCTGTGAATATCAAAATTTCAATTACAACATTCCCCAAATATAATCAAGTTGAGATGTCATGTAACAACTTTCTCTAATGAATCTCATCGACTATCCAGTTATTTGAGACGAGAATCTCATTTAACATGGAAACTATGTTCGCTAATTATGGCAGAAATACGGTACAATATCTATTAGCATAAATGAAGAAAACGAGGCAGTATAATCTAGACAAAGGATTACATGGATACATCCATGGGTCCAACAGAAATTAAGACATCAGCAACCACTAAAGCTTACAAGAGAGGGAGGAATGATCAAACAAATGATCACCCAAGTCAAGCCCATGGCTCATATTAGCTCGAGTGGCAGCTGCAACTTCCAAAAACAAGAGCTCAAAACTTCTTGGCTGAACACGGAAGGATATGCAAATCTGAAAGCCACAGTTGGGCTTAACCCTCAAATGCATTTATCCAATCCACTAGCAACCAAACCAACATGGATACTGGCGATTTATCAATCTCTCGGAGAGGACATAGCATCAATGAATCAACTTCCCAACCATTATCAAATTAGGGCCGACCATCCAACTTAGCATATCATCATCAATTGGAATAGTTGCATGCCTTTTCAATTACCCCACCCCGCCAAAATATTAAACTTGAGAATCAGCTACAGTTTGACACATCATTCAACTTCCTGACCATTATCAAATTAGGGCTGACCATCCAACTAAGCATATCCTCATCAATTTGGAATAGTTGCATGCCTTTTCAGCTACAGTTTGACACAGCATTTACGACATTATATATTAGATACCTTCATGTTTATTCTGAAGTTTGAATTAGAGTTATATTTTCTATTTAGTTCTTTCATTCAACATCTCTTCTCTTTTACCGAGTGAGAGTTGTATTTCTTCTAATCACAGATTTTGGCTCAAGATAAAATTATGCAACAGCAATTGAAAACCAGTCTATTAAAGAAAAAAAAAAAAAAACATGCATGTCTTACCAAAATCCAAGTCGGATGAAGACCCTTCTTCAATATCATCATCACTACTAGCTTCTTCACCACCATGACTTTTCATCATTGACTCTACATCTTTGAAGAAACGGTCCGCATCAAGGTCCACGTCTTTTAAGTTCCTTCACAAGAGAAAACAAAATATAATATGACCAACTTCTCAAACCTCAATCGTTAATAAAGACAGCAAATTAAGTGTGCACAATCCAATACTACAGCAGCTTAATGTGCAAGGCTTCAAAGAATACTCACTTTACATACTTTTAAGTTGCATATTGAGGTCTGTGAAGAATTTATAGTGGGCAGCACATACTCGTAAGTGATTCAAGATAGAAGCAACTGCTTCATCCCATTAAACACTAGATGTCATTTTATAAACTAAATTCAGGGCATGTAAAGCTGATAAATCGGATAAGCAGGTCCAAATTATGTCTCTCGCTTTATGCCATGCTGGTCACTGCTTGGCTCTTAATCGTTCCCATACATGTACTTATGTCACCTTCGATAGTGAAGACCCAATAGGAAAAATGAGGTACACGATTTTTGTGATTGAGACTTTTTTAGCACAGGCCTGCACGTAGACTTTCTTTTTCTCTGTTCTTTGCCTAGTTACATACATTAGTGATGATTAAGTTGTATTTCTTTTTTTAACAAATGAAGGAAAACTTATACTAACAATAAATTTATGAACAATTTTGTTTAATGTTGACACTAATATGTAAGTTATTGCAGGTATCAGGCTTGCACAACCTGGTTCATTTGCCATTTCACTCATCTAGATGCATGCAAACCAGATGATTCACTAAAAAAAGGCAAAACTGCTTCAGTAACAGGGCTTCAGCGGCCTTGGAATCCATACAAAGGAAGGATCCATATAGAAATAGGTTTTAGTCTTAGCACTCCACATCTATCAAACTATCAGAGCTAAAAGCACAAGCTCAATAATCTAAATTGTAACCATCAGCACTAAAAGCAGATGTGCACATCCATTGTAATTGCTCCAATTTCTGTGTTTGGGATAAACTTAGGTGACAACTCATGAAGAACTGATACACAAACATAAGTAATAGATGTACACTGACCTGTTCTCAGGAACCTCGGCTCCCTTGTAGCTTGACACCTTTTCGACAAAGGCCTGCATGGTTTTGGCTATATCACCAGGATTGAATGCATCAGAGTTAGAGCTAGAGGATGGACCAACATTGTCCTGCTCTTTTGACTTCTGCTTCTTCTTATGTTTTAAATCATAAAGCTCCATCTCCTTTTGTCTCTCTAAAAGTTCAGAGTTCAATTCATCCTCTCCATTGTAAAGCCAAGAATCATCATCAGAAGGTGGCACATCTACACGCTTAAAGTCATCCACTGAATAAGGTAAAGCAAGAATCTCATCTATGCGCCGCACTGGAGCACTCATCATCTCACTGCAACAAAGAACCACAATAGTTTAACTTCCCGACACTAACAGAAAAAGAAAAGTTCAATAAACTACAGTACACACATCACCTGACACCAAAATAGAATAGATTCAAATAGCACAAATCACAGGCAATCCAAGTCAAATTACTTCCTACAACTATATCAGAAATAACCACCATAGTGTCAACCGTTCATTAAAATTTAATTACATACTACTGCAACCAAAAAGGTCATTCCAGTAAAGTTACTAAATCCACAACCTATGGTATATGAAAATGCGAATTTTCAATTATACTGCTACAATAAGTTAACTACAGATAGTTATAAAACCAGTACCTAGCCCTTGAAAAGGAAGCACTGCTCCGGTAATACTCCTCCGCATTCTGCATCAACCTCTGGTACTCTTTCGAACCTGGAAGCAACCCTCCAAAATAACCACTCCTCTCCAAACTCTCCCTAAACGCCTCCCAAGTACTCCCTTTCCCTTCCGACCCCTCCTTCCTCCTATGCTGATACATCATTTCCAACCCACACGCAATCTTCATCCCCAATTCAGCCTCCACATATGCCGAATCACTCCTATTCAGCATCGGATAGCATTTCGGCGCCTGAAATGTCTGCTGCACCAGCTGTGCATACATTGCCCTCGACATTTTCACCGATACACTCACCAACTCCTCCTCTCTCCCTCTGCTCAAGAACCTCTCCATCTTCGCCGCATACTTCATAGTGTCAATGTCCCTGTCATAGAACCCCTCAACCGCAAACGCAACCAGACACGGCTCCTGGCTCAACACCTGAGCCACCGCCGCCGGAACCCTAACCCTAACCCTATGCATATTCCTCCTCGCCTTCTCCGGATACTCCTCTATCCTCTTCTTCACCGCAGCCTGCACCGCCTCCGCCGCAACCGACTCCTCACCGAAACTCACAACGAAGCTCAACGCCTCGGCAAGGTTAGGGTTCCGGAGGCGGTGCCGGGGAACAATATGAACCTTCCCGCGGCGAATGAAGACGCGGTTGGAGCTCGTCTGAGGGTTGAGCCACCGAGGGAGATGAAAGGCGGCTTCGATGAGCAGAAACTCGCCGTCGGAGTCCCAGACGCGGATGGAGAGGTCGGGGAAGACGGTGGAGATGTGGAAGAGGAGGAAGACGGTGAACCACTCGTCGTCGAGATTGTCGCCGACGCGGAGGTGGCCGTGGAGGTGGGGGAGGTGGTTGGAGCAGAGGCAGGAGGGTTTGGGGGAGGCGGAGGGGGAGAGAGAGAAGGGCTGGTGCTGCCAGATGTAGTCGGAGGTGAGGGGAGTTAGGGTTTGGAGGATTTGGAGGTGGAGGGAGTGGAGGGAGGCGGCGGAGGTGGCGGTGGAGGTGAAGGAGAAGTCGGGGAATATTGCGTAGAAAACGGTGTCGTCTGGGAGGCGGGAGTGTTTTTCGGAGAAAATTGAGGACGGGTCCAGCTCTGCTGGTGCCGCCATGGTCTTGAGTTTTGAGTCGGTGGAATTTCTCAGCGAGTGGTGTCTACTTCTTCAGCACACTGAAGCGCGATACTCTTTCCTTAAGCATATATAGTTTTTTGTTTTTCCTCGTAGAAAGAAACCGTTATATCCTTTGAAAACACAAATTTCTACATTTTTTTACGACCAACAAAAGTGTGTTCGCCTGTTCAGCAATTGATCTGATGAATTATGTTCATTCACCTTTAAATGAAAGAATAAAGCAATTGAACTTAACAATCACCCACTCTCATATTTATATTTAAGGTAGTTGAAATCATTGTTTTCTTGGTCAGTTGATGATCGGGCAACATTTCTAAACGGTGAATTTTTTAGCACCTCGATCATTCGGTTTGAATTTGGAAATTGAAATCTTGTTTCAAATCAAAATAGCTTATTGGGTTTTGATTCTAACTGTGTTCACGTGATACATTTGTTCATAAATACGTAAAGTCTAACACTTCAATCTCGTCAAAACGAAATGCAACCATGTTCGGTACTTTTATCATTAAAAATCGTATTTTGCCCTAAAAACGTCTTCCAGCCAACAAGGATCGACGGCAATCGGTAGTTGCCGCCACGGCGATACGATGCAAGGACAAATAAGTAAATTTGAGAAGAAAAAGGGAAAAAAATTGCAAATAGCCAAATGGGGTGGAGCGTGCAAACCATTTTTGAAAAAATAAAAGTAAAACCTTTCTCCGAACGGTCCCGTCTTTACAGACAAAACCCTCCTCCTCCTCCGCCACATCACACACCTCTTTCTCTCTTTCTCTCTTCCGATCGCCACCACCGCCATGTGCTATGGTCAGCAACGACCCTTCTCCCGAGACTCCCCGACCCCGGCACAATCCCCCAACGACCACAACGCCGTCGCCGTCGAAGATCTCCGCGGCCGACTCGCCGAGACCGAGGCGCGTCTCATACGTGCTAGGGCTCGCGAGGCCGAGCTCAACCGCCGCCTCGACGAGATGAAACGCTTCGTTTCCGTCATGGAGATCATCGAAACATATCTCCGGCGACGCTTCCGGGAGCAGCAGGATTACGTCTCCCGCCTCTTCTCTACCTCACGTAAATAGCAACACCTTCCACTAGTCTCTTTCTCCTTCAAATTTCATCACACACTTTGTGTTCATATTTTTTTTTAAATTTTTTTTATGTTTGTTTTTTTTTCATGTTTGTGTTTGTATTACTATTTTGATAAAATTTTTACTGTGGAAGATTATTGATATAGAGATTTACTGATTTTACAGTTAGTTACTCTCAATGTTATGATTCATAGCGGTGTCCAATTTCAATGTGAATGTTATTCTTTAGGTTCTATTTTTGTGCATAGTGTGGAATATTTTGGAGCAGCTTCATTTGGTTTTCTGATCATTTTCTGATGATTCTCTGTTGTTGTTATGTGCCGTGATAGTAGTATCGCAGCTAAAATGTAGCTAATTGTGCGTGTTTTCATTTTCAATCGACAGGGAATTTAGCTAGACTTATAAGCACACATTAGGAACTTGTGCTGCGTAAATTTGAGTTATGCTGATTGAGTAGAAGAGATTAGTGTTTTGTGGGGCTTCAGTCAGTTATCATCAGAAGTTTTAGGTACATTCTCTAACCCAAGTATGTTTATGGGAAGCTAGGATCATAGGATATATGTTGTTTTTGTAATCAGTGAGAGGTGTAGCCTTCGCCTTACTTGTCAACAACCAATCCACTTATGGCTACTCACCTGCCTTTGTGGTGGATTGGAGTTGGTCTTGATTGAGCGGAAAGATGGGATGTATCTTTTGTAAATAATCTGGTTGAATTGAATGCATTGTTAAGATAAAATGATATTGGTTTTTGGAAAGCTTAAATTATACAAAGGATGTCAGTGATGCAAGATTTTGTTGGCAAGTGACTTGAGCATTTAAGATACCTCTCATTAGAAGTAGTGGTATCAGAAATAGGTTTTGTCTTCGGGTATTAGGGATAACAGTGATTGCCTATTTGTTAATATTGAGCAAAATGCATCTAGTAGGTCTCAGTTAACTACATCATGGGTTCAAGTGTGAGATATGATATACTACTAAGCTCCAGATGCTGAACAGAGTTTCAAAAAGTTAGTTATGAACTTATGCTTGTTGAGTATGCAGTTGTGTGAGTGGAGATGAGCAATTATGTTACCATAGGCTCACAGTCACACCAGTGGTTGCCTTTTTGGCATCTTTTGTTTTGTCAGTCTAAGTTGGATAATTTGGCTTGGCAATTGCACAAGTTCACCTTAAGTTTTCTTATGATATATATCATTCTGGTATGTATATGAGGAGCATTGAGATTTAATATTGACCCTGGATGTTACCCTTGTGACAGTGCTGGAGTTCAACCTTGGATAGATCTGTACAACTTCTGTATGTGTTGGGAAACATTCTTTATCTTTTAGTTAGGTATTGATAAGGTTGACATGAGGATTTGATTAATATAGAAGTTACTGTAAGATTTCATAAATCTCTACATAGTAAGATTTTTCTACATCTATTACCCGAATGCAATATTTAACAAGGACTTCTCTTCTGTCTGGTATGAGTTCTGACATAATGCATAGTACTTGATTCTTCCAATTCATTGCTAGACAACAATGCTCAAGTCCTGGTACTAGTTAGTTTTTTTTAGCGAAAACCAATCATGAGAGCTGTTTGTGCAAGTAGCCAAATAATGATGTTATGATTCAGTGGAATAGATAGCTGGGCAAAAACAAATGTCAGTACAATGGGAATTGCTCGTAGGACAAAAATGAGAAGCTAGGCTGGATGTCGATCATATCTTAGCCGGTTTTATGCTTGGTAGTTGCTACTTCAGCTGGATAAACACAAGTTGCTTTACTTCTAGTGGAAATATGACTTGAAAAGGCTCAACTTTTCGTTGGCCGCCTAGTGAAATGTAGTTTAAGCTGAATGTAATTCTGTTCTTTTCCAGGATCAGGAAACAAGGTTTATAACATCAATCCTAATTGGATTTGGAATCACATTCCCTTTTCCTCTTTTCTTTTGTAGTCCTCTGAAATCAAAGAACCAAAAGGTTTAACTTTCTCATCTCTAATCTTTGGTAGGGCTTATCATCAAGTATATGCTCTTGTTGGCCAAAATGGCTTTTTGTTTGGCCTTTTGAGTAGAAAAGAAGCTTGATACAAATCTTGTAAAACGATTTGCAGTTATAATTACTTGTAAAACGCTTTTTATGAACCTTGTATTTCACGATAACTTTCATGAGTATGAACTGTTCATGATCAACCTTCTGGAGTCTGGCATTTGGAAAGCTATGTAGTAAATCTTAGATAATATAATAGGTTCTTGTTAGTGAGACTAATTATAGAAATAGATGGTGACTATTATCTATTGTGTGACAAGTCGCGGTCATAGAGTCAGTTATTGCATCAAGCCTCATCTCAAAAAGTCAAGTCACTGATAACATCTTAATCCTTAAGCAACAAGGTTCTCAAACACTTAACCATCATCGCGGACCCATTAGTATCATTTCTCCACAGCACTTAGATTTTGATGACATGTGAAATATACATGCGTGCTCTTTTATATAAACCATTTTGGTTCATCAAGGAAAAAAGGTGATCCAGATGGTGATCCAGATGATCAAGTGAACACTATTGTAGTGAACGTATTGTTGCTTGATAAATTATGTGTATTGATAAAAACTTAATTCGCGCGCAACTGAAACGAAAATGGAAATGCAATTGTAACTGTAATTCATCTTTACATGTAATCATGCACATAATGCATAATCCTCAAATCTTCTTTCAGCTATTTCAATTTTCCTTCCGGACAACACAGACCATATTTGAAAACGACACCATGATGGAGCCTGGCAGAAAATAGTCAAAATACTGCATGGTTTGATGTTTCAATGTTTCTTCAACGGCCATCAATACAGGCGATTTCCGTAATTTCGCTTCTGAAAGCAACCAGCGAGCGGCAACTGGATCAAAATCAATTACAAGATGAAGATGCCTCTGGAAGTCTCACTCACTCACTGACTCACTCACTGACTCACTCACTCACACTAAGTCACCATTACTAACATCATCATCACCAAACCCATCTTTTCACACCTTCCCTAATACCAACAAAACCCAACTCACTCTTTCTTGCTTTCCTTTCACTCTTTCAAACCCCTTTTGGGTTTTTTCTGTACTATTCTCAGCTCAGCATTTTAGCAATTACAGTTCTTCAACTTCAAAATTCGAGCCATACCCAGTTGAGAACACACTCCAATGGCAACTGGGTCGAGCTCAGATTCCATTAACAAGGCTCAGAGAGTGAGGGGTCGACCTGAAGTGGGCGCTGTTGAGCCAAAGGTGGGAGCTTTTGTGCCGAGGAGGGATCATAACCCGAGAGAGCTCAAGTCATGGGCAAAGAGGACTGGGTTTGTGTCCAATTTCTCAGGGGAGACTGTGGGGAGCAGCAGTGGGAGGAATGAGAGTGGTGGTGGGTTTGATTTGGAGAGGGGTGGTAGAGGTGGAAGTGGGTCGTCACCGAAGATTGAGATAGATCCGGTGTTGGGCCGGACCAAGCCCACTAGAGGGGTTGAGATTGAGGCAGTTGGGGTGAGGAGTGAGAGTGAGGAGGGAATGAGGGTGGAGAGAAGGGGGAGGAGGAGTGAGGATGAGCCTGTTTTGGGTAGAGAAGAGGAGAGGAGTGTTGGGAGTAATGGTAATGGAGTTGTTGGAGGTGGTGTGGCGGGTGAGGCGAAGAAGATGGATGAGGCAAATGGGAGGGAGGGAATGCAGCTGTATGAGGGAGATGAGAGAGAGGGAATGCAGCTGTATGAGGAAGGTGAGGAAGGTGTTCATGGAGGGTGGGGTAGGCCGTCGGCAATGAGGATTGGATTGAGAGAGAATCCGGGTTTCGGTTAGTGTATACTTGCATTGTTTTCAGTTTTTGATTGTTGAAATTGTGAATGTAGTTGTAATTGCTAATTTGTTTGTGTTTGTTGTGTGATTATGTTGTAGTGGATTGGAATAGATGGAAAATTTAAGATAGTAATGCTTAAGATATGAAATTAGTTGACATTAAGTTTATGCCCCTTTTGAGTAAAGACAAATAGACAATATTTGTGTGTGGTGGGAGGAACACTACCACCACTTTTCTCATACAGTGCAATAGATATAGGATAGAACGCAGGAAAGATATGAACATCATCAGTGGGCAACTCATGCTGACAGAAAACAAGCTTATAATGCACCCTAGCATTCACTTTCTTGAAGGAATCAACATATGATTTAAACCATGAACTTCTAGAGCAGGAGATTAAAGCCTTATTTGCTTCATATTATTAGAGAGTTTGGACTCGAGATTTCAAAGCTAAAAAGGATGTTGTGGTCTATTCTCTTTATTCAAAGTGATGGTCTATACTGTACTTTGGTAAAATTGTTGAGTGGTTCTCTCTTGGTTCAGTCGGTGGCCAAGGAGCATTCCCTTCCTATTACTTATTTCATATTTTTAGAATGAACGACCTAGTACTCTTGAATCTTGTTGCAAGTCACAAGAGCTTAGCTCTTTTCCCTACTCTCATCTGGTTAATTTTCAATGGCAGTCCCACTAATATATTACGGTCTGCAGCACTACTTATCATTGGCCGGCTCACTGATATTCATCCCTCTAATTATTGTACCAGCCATGGGTGGAACAGATGTAAGCATGTGTTTTCCTGTATTTATTTCTGTCTTGCAAATTGAACTGGAAACTCACTATATACATTAAATACATGATCACAGAAGGATACTGCCACAGTGATCTCGACAATGCTGCTTGTTTCTGGAATCACAACCATATTGCACTCTTACTTTGGAACCCGGCTTCCATTAGTTCAAGGAAGTTCGTTTGTATATTTGGCACCAGCATTAGTTATCATAAATGCTCAAGAATATCGGAATCTCACAGAACATGTAAGTGTTCTGTAAAAAGAGTAGTAGTTAGATACAATCAAATGCAATGTTTTAACATCCAGAGAATTCCCTGCATCATTAATCTATTTGCCACATATTTCAACGATGGAAGACTTTATACCTTTTATGTAAATGGAGTGATCTTTCTTGCATCTGAGAAGTGTCAAGAATCTCATGGTTTCAATGTTTATTGATTCCATTGAACTGCAGAAGTTTAGGCATATAATGAGAGAACTGCAAGGAGCTATAATTGTTGGTTCGATATTTCAAAGCATCCTGGGATTTAGTGGGTTAATGTCTTTATTGCTGAGGTAATACATATAATTTTTTGTGAAATTTTGATATTGCCTATATTGCAGTGCTTATTACAAAGGAATAATAGCATATACATATTTCCAAACTCGGCTTAGTGCTATTTTCATTTTCTTTAATTATGACAATGTAGTACCAACATTGGAGAACTCATTTCCATTTGTGGCTTGTTTTACTCATGTGATGGCTCTGTAGCATAGATAAGTTTGATGTGAATACTGGAAAGACAATTTTGCTTTTTCCATTGGCATATAACAGGGAACCTAACATATTAATACTGTCAGTTTCAAATTGATTTAATAGCTTATAGTTGGTTGATATGTCAAATTCTGGTTGCACATATAGTTGCGTCAGCAGGACTTGGTGCATATGTAGCTTAATTATGTTTCTGACATAAATATTTTCTCTTATGATTCATTCATGTTTGTTACAGTGGTTTATACTGTGTTCTTATTTTTTTGTGCCTTCACTGTGTACATCATTTTTTCCCTAATCTTGATGATTATTCGTTGCAGGTTGATAAACCCTATTGTCGTTGCACCAACTGTTGCTGCTGTAGGTTTGGCATTTTTTAGTTATGGCTTTCCTCAAGCTGGTAGTTGTGTGGAAATCAGCATTCCGCAGATACTTTTGGTTCTTATATTCACCTTGGTAAGTGATTATCTGGTACTGCATTTGCATGTGCAGCCTGTGCTATACCTCAGTCACTGTCTTCACGAGTCTTTCACATTTTAGCTTTTTTTAATTCAGCTTGTGCTTTTGTCAAGTGTTAAAAAATAACTGATAATTCGTTACTTTTGTTTCTTTTTTTTAGTACCTTCGAGGGGTATCCATCTTTGGGCATCGTCTTTTCCAGATTTATGCGGTACATATCTTACCTTTCTACAGTGACTTTTATTATTTATAAAGTCAGATACTCATCTTGTTCGAAAATGAAGATTTCAACTTTGCGCATCGGCAAAACTATACTATTCAATTGTTCATGTGGACTAAAGAAGCACCACTGTGCACATATATTGTGCCCTCATGGGAAGTTGAACTCCCAACCTAGTTCAAGAGAAGGCCCCAGCTACTATCGAACTTTTGGCAGTGCGGGGAACAATTAGTGATCTGAATTCATACTGAAGGTCCAAACATTGACTTTAAGCAACGTTAGTAGCATATAGAAATATACCAATACCTGTTTTCAATTCCTTGTGGACCTTGTGGGATATGTAATTGTAGCTCATCATCGTGGTATTTGTTATCTGAGTTGGAAATCTTTGTCTTTCTAATGACTGCCAGATGTAATTATCAGTGAGAGATTTGTTAAACTAATTAGAGACTGAAACCTTAACCAACCAAAATTTCAATGAGAGGGCTCCTCTTCAACCCACAATATAATCTAATGGAAAAAGTATTCGTTTATATGTGAAAGTTTAAATAACTAAAAAGAAATAGGAAAAGAAACATTATCATCTCATTTGTTTCTACTGGTTGACAGCATGTGGATATTATGACTTGATAAATTTTGTTGATGTCATTTCAGGTTCCCTTGAGCATATTGATCATATGGACTTATGCATTCTTTTTGACAGCCGGTGGAGCTTATGATTACAAAGGCTGCACCTCTGATATACCTTATTCAAATATCTTAATAGATGCTTGTAGAAGACATGCATATACTATGAAACATTGTAGGACCGATGTTTCAAATGCATGGAGAACTGCTGCATGGGTCAGGATTCCCTACCCTCTGCAATGGGGTATCCCTATCTTCCATTTCAGGACTTCCATTATCATGATCTTTGTGTCTCTTGTTGCATCAGTTGATTCGGTGGGTAGCTATAAATCAAATGCAGTTGAAAATAGTTATAAATATAAATTCACATCCTGTGTCATTTAATTGGTAAGGCAAACATATAGATTGCTGATTGGCTTTGTTTCTCAATAAAGAATTAGTTTGACATCCTTTTGTAATGATTTTCTGATGTAGTGAAGGCTCTGTCATTCACATCTTAATATTGCTGAAGTAAATCTCTATCTGCACTTTAAGCTACAGAATGAAGATAAAGATGAAATTACCAGCATGACTCTGATGCATACAATGAAAATACTTGTCCAGGTTGGAACATATCACTCTGCATCTATGCAAATTAATCTGAAGGTTCCAACCCGAGGAATTGTCAGCAGAGGAATTGCATTGGAGGGGTTATGCAGTATATTGGCAGGACTTTGGGGTTCAGGTACTGGGTCAACAACCTTGACAGAAAATGTTCATACAATCAACATAACAAAAGTGGCAAACCGAAGAGTTGTGGAGCTTGGAGCAGTTTTCTTAATCTTCTTCTCGTTCGTAGGTAAATTGCTACGAAACATCACAATTTAGCACATGTAATAATGTTATCAGGTCCTAGTTATTCTATACAGAGCTCGTAAATGGATATAAGTTCATTTAATTTGTTGTATTTGATGTCATTTGGTACACTGGTGTCATTTGCTGCACTGGTGTCATTCTGAATAAGCTGCATTGGTGTCATTTGTTGTGTTTGACAGGAAAAGTGGGTGCCATTCTTGCCTCTATACCACTGGCCTTGGCTGCTTCCGTACTCTGCTTCACATGGGCCCTTGTTGTGGCATTGGGTCTCTCAACATTGCAGTATAGTCGAGCAGCAAGTTTTAGAAACATGATGATAGTTGGCGTTTCATTATTTCTTGGTTTATCTATTCCTGCATATTTTCAACAGTATCAACCAGAATCCAGCTTCATACTCCCTAGCTACTTCATTCCTTATGCAGCAGCATCTAATGGACCAGCCCGCACCGGTAGTAAACAGGTAAGAAATTTATTTCATCGTCCTTTTTTCTTTTTTGCCCAAATACATGAGAATCCGATTCTCCACCCCCAAAATAATTGAAAGTTGAAAGGCAAAGTTTCTTTCAAAATAGTGATGACTGATTAATCAAACAAAGCATGCTATTCTTGAAAAACTGTGACATAGAAACTGCATTCTGAATCTAATTTTTGTTGCATTTGAGGCGTAAATGCTAAAGTAAACATAAATAGTAGCTAGCTGAGATGTTTTAAGGTCACATAAGTCATCTTAGAGCAATACAACAGAATCTGGCAGTTTTTGAAAATCTCCTTAGGCCAAAAGTGGGTAAGACCATCTGCAGATAGTACATTCTCTGGATCAGAAAAAACAGCTATGCAGAGAATGAGTACCTCCCGTGCACCATGTTCACAATTAGGGAAAGTAACTCAACTATTGCTTTAGGAATGTTCACCTCCCTGCCATTAGAATATTTAGAGCAACTAGCCAAGGTTTTGAACGAAGGAGGAACTCTTAACTGCCAGATAACTAGATAAGACTTTACTGAATTGTTTGGGGAGGATTTTGATAAAGATGCATATAATATAAGACATACTGTTAGTTTGTCCAAGCATATTAAACTGTAACTTTGAGATTTATTTGTTCCTAGATTTGAGCTCATTTTTGGTTTAAATGTTTGCCAGCTTGACTTTGCTATAAATGCACTTATGTCTTTGAACATGGTGGTGACACTCGTGGTGGCATTGGTACTGGAAAACACTGTCCCAGGCAGCCAGCAGGAGCGAGGGGTGTATATATGGTCAAAACCAGAAGACATCAACACCGATCCATCTTCCCTTGAAGATTATTCCCTGCCAAGGAAAGTTTCGAGATGTCTTTTCTGCTCTAGTCGTCTGGGCGTGTAATTTCAAGCAGACTACAGTATGAGCTCATAGAAATGTGAAAAGGTGACTTGGTAGACTTTGAGAGTACTGGAGATTGGATTTAGTGAAGCCCCGAGTGACGACACAGAATATATACATTAGCAATAGCTTTATCATACCAAATTGGAGATGTTGTACAACTACAAGGTTAGAGAGTAGGTTGCAATATTGGGATTTAAATTTGTACAATAACTTAAGCAAGGGCTACCATTTAGCCCCTTCTAATCTATAAATTTCCTCCCAAATGTTTTTTAAACTCCTTCATTAACACTAGTTGCAATTGAGTGTTCTATTTCTAGTGTAGGTTTCCACTACCCTAACAATAAAAGCACATAAGAACTAAAATCACAAAAGGTAAAGGAAAGAGAACAATAAATAAAAGCTAAGAACTAGAAACACACAAGTATACCCTTAAAATTCTTGCATTCAGCCATAAATCTAACTATCTAACTACCAAAATAGACATTATAAGCTTTAGATTATCTACCAACTTCAAAAACAGTAACAATCAGTAATAGCTTTAGCTCAATCTTTTGATTTCATTGTTGGGAGTTCTCTCTTGCACGACTTGCAATTTGGTCAGCCTTCTCTTTAGTTTGATTAAGCTCTTTCTTTACCGTCTCCATGAACAATTCCCCACTCCATCCTTGAAAGGAAGTACACCTTTGAGACAGCTTCATAAGTTCCTCAACCAATTCCATCGGCCACACACCAGCTGTCTCGTCTAGAATTATAAGCTGAACATAAGGTTCAGACATATACCAAGTAACACTAGTCCCCTTGGTTCATCCTTTACCAATTCACTTGTCTGGTACACTTGAGGCTTCTCAAGATCAACCTTGGGCAAAACTTCACTATCGATGAAAACGTTGGATGCACTACGATGACCCTGAGCTATAAGTCCAGGCTGAAGCTGGTAAAGGTAACACAGTACTGCTCCACATGCCTTGAGCTTGAAGTAATACCAGTGAAGTAATACCGGTGATAAAGTAGTCTGAGGTTCACATCCAAAACCAATTGGCAATGGATAGAGTGGCTCAAACCCTTATAAAATGTCTCATATTCCCGATGTGGGATTTATATCTCAACATGCCCCCACACGTGTGACGAATTTTCAAGCCTAACACATGGACAACATTTGGAGTAACGTGGAGTTCGTGTGGCCATTAGGTTTCACACGTGAACGTGGGTAACCCGCTTTGATACCATGATAAAGTAGTCTGAGGTTCACATCCAAAACCAATTGGCAATGGATAGAGTGGCTCAAAACCCTGATAAACCCACAAGTAAGGTCTCATATTCCCGATGTGAGATTTATATCTCAACAACCGGGTTAGAAAAATCATGAGTAGCTGATTTAATTTCTTTGGCCGTGTACTCTCTCAGGGTGTTAGCACTGCATTGTTTCTCTATTTGCCGGTGCGATTGGAAAATCTGTCGAAGAGATTTGAAGATTTTCAATGTTTTTCGTTGACCAAACATGTTGGAAATTTGTACAAATCGTTTGTGAAGGCAATCAAGGCACCTAGTAGGAGAGATATGTAATTGAGCATATCAGCTTATAAGAACTTGACAAAGACTTGTTTACTGATATTAGGAATACAATATAAATATATATATATATATATATATATATATATATAATGTGATTTGAGTTTAAGACATGTGTAAAAGGCTTAAGATAAATTTGTAGATAAGCTTTACATTTGAATTTGAAATCTAAATTGCAGTTGAGAGCAGTTTTATGACAAAGCAGTTAAGTTCGTGACAGTTTCTTTATGGATGAAACTACCTACAATATGCTATATATATGTCTGTTAGTCCTTTCTTATGCACATCTGATTCTTATACTTAGTCCCATTACTAAGAGAATATAAAGGTGAAATAAGAAGAAGGCTGCATGGATAATCAAATTGGTTATAGTAAATTTCTGAGTTCATGTTCATATGTTTATGTTTTATGCAGATTTAAGATAGATATAGTGTATGCAATCCTAAGTTCAATTGACATATAAACATTGAATGTTTAAGTTTACATGTATTGATCTAGATTTATAAAGAAATTGAGTTTATGATAAAGAAAACTTATAAGATATTATATAGCCTCTTATTTGCTGTGGAATTTTCCTATTTCTCATATATAGGAAGTACCATAATTTTATTTGCATATTCAAGTTTATAATCGGTAAATCGCATTAATGAATGCCTTAACGATTGTCAATTTGGATGAAAATTTGAAGAGATGATCTACTTATATATCATAGGTAGATTGAGATCAGTGAAGTACCCAACGAAACTTGTAGAGCTGTGATTATTGATTACTATTGCTTTAAACTAGGAGGAAATAGCTCCTCCTGCTAAAAGGAAAATTCATAAGCCTCTACTTCAAGTTCTTGTTCATCACTTCTCCTGTAAACTAGCATACATCAAACGTCCTCATTAGTACATTTGGAAGACTCGTATACTTCATCAAAAGCTAGCTTAGCTTAGCCATGCCATGATTCCATGACCCACTTTTGTTTTGGCCACACCAGCAAGTCTGGGCATCCAAAGAATCTTTTAGTCTAGGCAATTCAATCTTTTTGGCAAGGATGTGCTCGTCAATCGTAGGTTTTACATTTTGGCGTTGTAAAGCCTTTTCATTTTCTTTAGCAACCTCTCTGGCAGCCGCTTGCTCAGCTTGTTGCTTGCGGATGGCAGCCACTCGTTCGGCATTTCTCCTCTGGATGACAACCCATCTCTCGTCCCAATTGTGCCAATCCATTATCGCCTCTTTGTTTTCGATCTCCGATCCCAATGAAGGTGACGTCAGAGACTACCCTGGTCCCACCGGACGTTCCAATGTTTTGGCCACACCAGTAAGTCTGGGAGTGCAAAGTCTCATTTAGTCGTTGCGGTCGTACCACCACGCAAACGCAGAATGTAGTGGTTGTAGTAGCGGGGTGCGCTTAGCCTTCTGCTTCTAACCAAGCGACTGAGAATGGAGAGAGCACCAACTCCACCGCAGGGTTCTTTAGATTCGCCTTGCGTACTGGGCAAAGACTTACAGTAGTCCGCCTAAGCGTTACAATATTGATACTCGACATAAGATCGAGAAGAGCTTCAACTAGGAAGGAAGGGAAAACAGACAAAGCTATGAGGAGCATACAGGAAAATGAGAGCAAAGCTCTAGGGAGCTTGAAAGGAAAAGGGTTGCTAAGGCGAGATGCTTTAGCGTCTAGGTTCGACTAGGTCGATAGTTGTATTGTATTTTTGTTGAGTTGTTGTGTGTCTAGAGAGTCTCCTCGAACTCCTTTATATAGAGTTATTTAGGGTCACAGGTATTGACCCAAAACATGTCAAAGACTTGTAGAAGTCTTCAACGTTAAGACACTGTAGGCAACATGATCGTTACCTCTTGATATGATCATATTCTAGACTATAGGATAGTCCGCAAATACTTGATGGAGACTTAGAAACCTTTTGGACGTGTAATCGTAGATGTGCACGTACCTATACATATGCAATTAAGGGATAACATTCTTAACCAATGCAAACTCCTTGACATGCACGGAGCCATTTAGGGATAAGTGTTGGCTCCCTTCTTTAATTAAACATTAAAATCAGCTCTCGTCCCTTGGTCTCCATTTTTTAGGCGAACTCCTTCGCATGCAAACCTCTGTCCAGTTCGCCCGCCAACTATCTCGCATGTAACCTCTTCGCATGCATATAGACTCCGAATAATCTTCTACCATGTAGATAAGGATAATTAACCAAGCCTAAATGCATAGTTCACGTCTCTTAGCCCTTTCACTTCGCGAGGTCCTCTATCTATTTCGCATGCAAACTTTGACTTGCATTACATCTCTTTCCATGCATGTAGGACTCAACTTCTATGCGAAGTCCGTAGCTTTCGCATGCAAACTGTTTCATCTAGTTCACGCCACTTTGTAGGCAACGAAACATTGGACCAAGTCAACCCCCGTCTCCTAGTCTTCTATGCGAACTATACATTTGGCTCACATAACCTTATCGACGGGCCATCACTTGCAAACCCATTATTTCGGGCTTGCCGGTGTGACGTGGATCATGAATAATTAATATTCACTTAGACATTTACTGCCTAGTAAAATATTAATTATGGGTGTAAACTACTTCCTAGTTTTCTCCCCTTTCCATTATTGGTTATTTTCCCTATTTAGATAACAGGTTGAGCTGTGATTACTGCTTTAAATGTGAAATCGCATTTTTCTGGTGTGTCAGCAACCATGAAATTGCGCGTTAGAGTGTCGCTTTCATGGACTTAAATTATTCCAATGGACCTAAAGAAGAATTTGTGAGTTGTTTCCAAATATTTAGTTACGACAACCCGCAGCAAAGCGCGGGTACACTATCTATTTTGTAAAACCCTTTTTTTCACAAATATGGACTGATGAGGACAAATTGTAGTGAATTACTGATACCTCTTAATTTTATAATTATTTTCTCATTAATTATAGGAATACAAGATTATGCCCAGAAAAATTATCACTGTAACTAGTTTTATATTCTTTCATAGTTGATGACTTATCCTGAATGAGTAATTCTAATGAGGACCATTTTGTTGAGGACTAGTTGAGGAGTTCTTCGATACACCCCATTTTTCAATCGTATATTCACATCTCGACCGTCTAACCATTGTAGATATATATATATATATATAGACATACACAATCATTTTCAGATGCGGGGGTCCGCATTTTTTCAAAGTTACGGATGTCTAATGTTGGCCGTTGGATCTCATTAAATGATCCTGAGGGGCTAAGATTAAAACATGCCAAAATGGGTCATACATGCGGGTTTGAAATGAGTTCGACCCGTGTCGAAAATTAGACTCGTCTTCAACCCATCTATTTTAACTCAAGAACACAGTTCTTCTTAGATACCCAATGTTGTGTATTTTTCAGATCAATCAAATGAAGTTAGCTCGAATCAATCAAAACTGCGTTTTTCTGTTATAAATGAACGGTTCAAGTTTGACAGAATTATGTTCATCCATTGGTTTAATCGAGTTTGAGTATCTTAATGATAACCAAATTAGCTGAAATTTTGTAGAGATGATCTATACATTAGTATCTAAAGACTAGACGGTGGAGATGTGAAAATTCGATTGAAAAATGAGTATAAAATGAAAATCTGCACCATAAGAATAAATGCGGACGTCCACACCTGAGAAAATCTGTATATATATATATATATATATATATATATATATATATATATATAAGTATATATAAGTAGATCATCTCTACAAATTTTTATCCCAATTGACAATCGTTAAGGCATTCATTAATGCGATTTACCGATTATAAACTTGAACGGTTCATGTTTGACAGATTTGGATCGTCCATTGATTTGATTTAGTTCGAGTCTTTAATGATCACCAATTTGATTGAAAACTTATATAAGCGATCTATTTATATAGACCTAAAAACTAAACGATTAAGATAAACCATTAAATGAAAAAGTCATCAACTAGTACTCAACAAGATTGTCCTCAATATAACCCTTCCCTTTATCCTGATATATAAAGATTGAACTAATATAACCTACGAGAGAAATCTTGATAAAAAGTAGAACTTTCTCTAGAAGAAGGGTTTGGAATACTAATTTGACTAGGTTTTATTGAAAAGGTGAATGAACTCTAATATATAACTTCAAATATTTGATGATTATAGAGGTATCAGTAATTCACTACTCTTCGCCTTCATGAGTCCATATTTGTGAGTTTCACGATTTCACCCACCGGCTAAAACACAGGCGCAATCGCAATGTCGGACTACCTCCCGGAAGATCTTATTTACAAACCCTGACCATTTCGCCAAAACCCATCTCCACCAAACCCTGACCCACGGCTTCCTCGTATGCACCTCCCCTTATATCCCCCAGCTCGAATCTTCCGTCTTGGAATCTCCCTCCTTCGGCGACCGCTCTTCCGCCCGAAAGCTGGCCCACCCAACGGAGGAGGAGGGCTTACCTGTCCTGCAACTCGGTTCATGCAATGGTTTTGTTTTTACGTGCCTCCGGCGGGTTGGGCATCCATCTCGGAATTACTCCATCTGGAACCCTACAACCGGGTTCTTCCTGAATCTACCCGACCCGGAATTTCCCTACTACGACGATTATGTCGATTATTACTTTCGCCGCTTTATTCACCATGGCATTGGTTACGTGCATGAAACCGACGAGTACAAAATCGTGGTATCAGCTAATGATGTCTCAACCCTGAAGGTGTTGTCGTTGAGGGATCAGTATTGGAGAGAGATAACATATCCGCATAAGTTTGTAGATCATGAGACTGAAGGGGTTGGACTACACGAGACGCTGCACTGGGTTGTTTTCGACTATGAACCCGAACCCCCACTGGACCCTGAACCGTACATGGTTGCTTTCGAGCTGAGAAATGAGGATTTTCGGATAATGCAGCTTCCTTTGGCTGCTATTGGAGAAGATCAGAGTCTGGCGCTGTTTTCATGGAGAGGATGCATGTGTTTATGGGTGTACCCGATTTGGTATGCGAAGACAGTGCAGTGTTGGGTGATGGAGAAGTATGGGGATGCTGAGTCTTTAATGTTCCCAATCCGCCAGTGTGGACTAGGTATCTGAGACCGCTATTTATCACTGAAAATAGTAGAACTCTCCTAAGGTATTCAGATGAGAACTCGTTCGTAAAATTGGAGTTGGTCAAAGTTGTTGATGAAGAAGAGAATCAAGAAGAGGAGGTGGTTACTTATAGGCATGGGTGGCACGAGAGGAGTTGTGGGTGGGCGAGTCTTATGATTGTATATGATGAGACTGTATTTTCTAGTGTTATGGTGGAACCAGAGCAGCCGGAGACAGAGAGGGCCGGGCAAGAAACTGAAAACGCAGCACCAAGCCTCACAAAGCTCGAATGAACTTAATTAATGATTGCTGGTTTGTTACTCCTCGCTTTTATGCGTTAGAACATAATTGAATTAAATTC
Source organism: Fragaria iinumae (assembly GCA_009720345.1). Taxonomy (NCBI): domain Eukaryota; kingdom Viridiplantae; phylum Streptophyta; class Magnoliopsida; order Rosales; family Rosaceae; genus Fragaria; species Fragaria iinumae. The sequence continues at coordinate 11,821,620 of CM019117.1, read as the reverse complement.
AGTTTACCTCCAAATCTTTGATGTCAAAATCAGTTCAGTCCTGCAACTTTTTTTTTTTTAAATCAGTTCGCTCCCTCAACTTTCGTAAACACATCAGTTTGGTCCAATTTTTGAATTCCCCTCAAAATATGACGTCACCAAACTGACAAGGGGACCTATAATTCAGCTTGGTGACGTGTATGAGAAGTCCCTGATAACTATAGAGCTGAATTATGGGTCCCCTTGTCAGTTTGGTGATGTCATATTTTGAGGGGAATTCAAAAATTGGACAAAACTGATGTGTTTACGAAAGTTGAGGGAGCGAACTGATTTAAAAAAAAAGTTGCAGGACTAAACTGATTTTGACACCAAAGATTTAGGGGGTAAACTGAATTTAATTCAACATAATTTGTTTGTTTTTTCTTCTATGGTACAGAGTCTGTTTTGATTGTTTGAATGAATTTCTTTCAAATGCTTTTCTTGGATTTGTATTTTTCCTATATGCTTGCCTGCAGCCTTAGTATGTAAGGGCACTCAATCAAGGATGCTGAAAAATGAATTGGAAAAATGTGTTCTATATATTTCCTTGGAGCTAGATCAAGGGGAATTAGTTTCAAAGTGGTCTATCATGTTCTGTATTGAAGTGGATTGAGTCAAGTTCCAGAATTGTTTTACTGTTGGACCATATATTGTTTGTGGTATTGACAAGGTGTATAATAAACATATGAAAATTAGTTAACAAAATTCATGTTATGTCTCATTTTATTTTCCCACCATTATTCAAAACTAAGGGCAAAAGTACACTTTGATTCTCTCATGCTTAATTGTCTGCATGTGTGCTAAAGAACCTGGCCTAAAGATAAGTATATAGATTGGTTTGAACGGGAGCTCCATGGTGCATAAAACGTTGCTTATTCTTTCTTAAATAAAATATTGTATAGTCCTTGTGGTTTGAAGGCGACATTTGTTTAGTCCTTATGGTTTTATTTTAATCTGAATAGTCCTTAAAGTTACTATTTTTCATCCAAATAGTCATTCCAACAATTTTCTCAGTTAAAAGCCACGTCAGCAATTTAACTGAGAAAATTGACCGAATGACTATTTGGATGAAAAATCGTAATTTTAAAGACTATTCAGATTAAAATAAAACCACAAGGACTAAACAAATTTCAATTCTTTTTTCTTTGAATTTTCTAAGCTATAGGACGGATCTTTTAGTCTTTTCGGAACACAAATAATATACGACTTTAAAATCAGTGTATAGCTTTGTCCTCTGAAACAAGTTGCATCAATTACCAAATATTATTGTCATATAGGAAGCATCTCAGCCCCCTGGTCCTGTGTTCTTCAACTAAAAACATGCCATGACGAATTTATTCGGATTATATATATTTACACCAAAATTAATATTTTACTAGACAGTAAAGATCTAAGTGAATATTAATTAAATTTTTGATCCACGTCACACCGGCGAGCCCAAATAATTGAGTTTACAAGTGATGGCCCGCTGACAAAGTCATGCGAGCTAGATGATACAGGTTGCATGCGAGATGGACTTCGCGTAGAAGTACATGAAGGTGAGGCTAGATGGCTCTTCGTAGGAGACTTCGCGAAGAAACAAGAGGCGGAGTTCGCATGCACGTGATCCGTATGAGCCACATTTATCGTTGAAGACTCCTACAAGTCTTTGACATGCTTTGTGTCAACTCCTGTGGCCCTTTTAATAAAAAAGAGCATTTTTTAAAGCTCGCGAGCTTCAAGGGCCCGCTAGATGGAAGCAAACTTCAAGAGCTCGCTGGATGGTTTGAGATCGTGGCCCGCGCGATATAGTTTTCCACAAGGACTGTGACACCTCGCGGGATAAGGTCGTTCCTAATTTGAGTCTGCATAGGACTCTACAGTTGGGCAGCACGGAGGCAGTGACCTATGCGAAATGGACACGCGTCACGCAGATGGTCGGTTCACCCGGGTGAAGCAGTGTCCTTGTGGTATTCTGTTTCAGAGTCCGACTTGGATAGTGATTAGTTCTGGCAAAAGACAAGCTACTATATAAAGGGGCTCGAAGGCTTACAGAAGGGCTCTCTCTCAAAAAACATCAACTCAATACAAACAAACTTTCAACCCAGTTGATACCTTCGAGCCTCTCGAAACCCTAGTTCTAAGCGCACATTGCCTTAGTTCTCAGAGCCCTTTCGGACTCATCTACGATCACTCTTGATCCCTCTTTGGTTGCTCTGCTCACGACACACCATGAGTATCGAATCGCTTAGTGCTTGTAATTCCTCGTCCGTGAGGTGATATCGGAGCCCTACTTTCGTTTGATTAGAAGTACAAGTCAGCCCACTACAGCAACAACTCTACTACATTCCGCGTCCGCGCGGTGGCACGCCCCGCATCCCTAGAAGCATTGACTGCTACCATTCTCTCTGCCCCCTGCTGAGGAAAATGACCAAAACATTGGCACGCCCAGTGGGACCAGGAGTACAAGCGATTCACCATAGGGAAACCAGGAGAATCACCATACAGGAGACCTCAGATTTCTTGTCTCAAGCACAGATCACCATGGTACAAGCCCCATGATAGCGTGACTTGTCGATCTCTCACCACGGAACAGGTTCTTGTTCAGTTTGGTAACACAGACTTCAGCGAGACCACAATGGTAGGCTCACAGCCAACCCAAAACACAAGATATGCTCTGCCTATGGAGCAAATCCTCCAAATGTTCGAGGAACTGAAGAGCCGACTCGAGGCCACTGCTACCCAACAGAGTGTCATCGACTTTACTGAACAGGTCAAGAGGGACAAGATCCTCTAGAAAGCTGACCAGGACAACCTCGCCATACTCAAGGAGGACTTCAATGAGCATATTGGCAAAGATTTTCCTTTGGACGAACCTACGTCCAAAGAAGAAACTACTTTGTCAATCAATGACGAAGAACCTGAGGTCGAGGCTGTTGAGATTATGGATAATCATCCTATCTCAAAGATTGACGGTGTTCCTCAGAAAAAGGAGCATGAAGATAGGATAGAATAGTCCATCTTAGAAGAAGAAATTGGTTCAAACACTGATGATGGCGAACCATAATTTCACATGAAAGGTGACCAAGGAGCCAACTTTCCTATGCGAGACGTATATGTGGACACTGGTCAGATGCATGGGGGACAAGACGTAACTCTCCTTCATCTTCATCCTTTAATTAACCACCATGATCAAGGGCATGATCAATTCAAGTATTGTCCAATTACTGGACATTATCAGGAAGTTTCCCCAAGTCATGACAAGCTTAATTATATATGGTGTGGTAGTATACCTAGGCCAATCTGTGGTTTCACATTCCAACATAATTGGAGTCTCTGCATGCAAGTTCAAAGGCCAAATTATGGCTTTAGTATTATACGTGGGAAATGCTTTTACACCCAGAATTGCAAGTTTATTATACATGGGTGTAAAGTCGAGTATTCTCAGTGTCATCTCACTCTAGTGTGCAGCAGGAACTTAGCGGCATATAAACGTGATGCTCATGTACTTCATATATCTGCATCAGAAGCAGGGGCGGATTTGCTGGGTTGTGATGACTCCAGATTTAATTTTGACACAGAGCCAATTTATGATGAATACGATGAAGACTATATGTTGGTGTGTCTGTCTCATAATCATATTCCACAAGAGTTCAATCGTAGTGAAGCTCTTGATATGGTCCCTTTTTATGACCAATGCGTGGCTATTCCCGATGAGACCATGCATGATGACATGATAGTCGGTGACAAGACAGATCTTTCCATCATTTTGCCCATAAGGATGCAATTGAAGATCATGCTTTGCCAAATGACAAAGATGCTTGGGGGGGGGGGGGGCAGCAAGGCAGTCCCTACGAGCCACTTTCTTCAAATTTTCAAGTTGTTGACCCGAAGCATCTCTGCTCAACACTTAGAAATTCTCAACAACAAGAGTCTCATGCCAGGAACATAACAACGTCGAGACTTGGAGTGAAGCATTGGTGGCCTCCCTCGTGGCCTTACGAAGGGTAACTAACCATGCTATACTCTCTTCTTTCCTTTACTCTTAGCTTTACTTCAGTTTTTACTTCTGTTTGCTTTTGTTTTTCTTTCTTTCTTGCATTGAAAAAAGAAAAAAAATCAAATAGCAGAAAATACAAAAAGAGATCCTTAGTTTTGCTGAAATGCAAGACAACGTTTTTGCCTACAAAAGGCTTGAACTTTACTTAAGGCCTATCCTTGAGGCCTGGAGACAATACAACAGACATTTCATATGCCTTGAATTGCTGCCAGCGAAGTCAAGTCAGAGAAGAAATTCTAATAGTTGCTGCAAGTTGCAACAGCCCCTACCAGACAGTCTACTTCGCCGATTAAACTGGAATGATCCAGGAAGAACCAGCAGGTGAGCCTTATATCAACAAAAATCCCTGGATGTCTATTTTCCAGAGGATTTTACGGTTTGTCATTCCGACATTCCTGGAGAGAGTTATGGCAGTTCGAATGCAGACAGGTCAGAATACGCGCGAATTTGTAATGTCCTTTTTCAATGTGTTTTCACAACCTTGCAAGTTGCTTTTCTTTACTGGGGGGCATCCCTACATGTTTTGTGTACCTTTATTCATACACCGAGATCTACTCAAGGCCGGTCCACGACCTTTTTCGATGTCTGCCAACCTCAAGGATGCACGGTACTACAACTCCTTTACTGGGGGGCATACTAAAGTTTTGATGTCCTTCATTCTTCTCAAGTATCGGCGAACAGACATCAAAACTGGGGGGCACATTGGGGTAGATATGTGTTCCAGATATTTCAGACTTTAGACCTTATTCAAGTGTCTTGGTCATTTATTTAGGCCAATCCTTGTGGCCTATTTTTTGGAATTTCGCTTGGCCAAATCATGTGGCACTGTGTTTGACTCTCATTGGTTCGCACTGGGGGGCAGCGAAGTATACGGCCAATGTCACTCCATGATTATCACGAAGATGCTTCGCCGTCGCTAAGAGCTCAAGCGAAGGGAAATTTTTGAATCCATTCAAAGCGAACATCTATTCGAGGTATATCCTTCGAGGTCAGACGGTTCATTTTCAAATATATGTACTCAAGTTACATGCATTCGCTCAAGATACATCCATGCAAGGTACATCCGCTCGAGGTATGTGCAATGTACCATGTCTTCTGAGTAGAGCAGGCGAAGTGTAAGCGGAGTGCGCGTTAAGTTCAAGTCCAAGGTGCCTCGCTATGTTAAGTTCATGATTACTAGTTCTACATGGTACTAGGCGAATCGTACAGCAGTTCGCTACAATGTTTTGCTGGGTGCTTGGGTTTCAAGGCCTATTCACAGGCTTGTTTACTCACACTCATTTTGTATGACCCGAGCCAATACCAGTGGCTTTGGAGCAGTATTAACATAAACTTCTTCAGTCATTTTTGACATACATGACTTCGAGGCTGGGGGGCAATGTTTACACCCAAATTAATATTTTACTAGACAGTAAAGGTCTAAGTGAATATTAAATAAATTCTTGATCCACGTCACACCGGCGAGCCCAAATAATTGGGTTTACAAGTGGTGGCCCGACGACAAAGTCATGCGAGCTAGATGATACAGGTTGCATGCGAGATGGACTTCGCGTAGAAGTACATGAAGGCGAGGCGAGATGGCTCTGCGTAGGAGACTTCGCGAAGAAGCAAGAGGCGGAGTCCACATGCACGTGATCCGCATGCGCCACATTTATCGTTGAAGACTCCTACAAGTCTTTAACATGCTTTGGGTCAACTCCTGTGGCCCTTTTAATAAAAAAGAGCATTTTTTAAAGCTCGCGAGCTTCAAGGGCCCACTAGATGGAAGCAAACTTCATGAGCTCGTGGGATGGTTTGAGTTCGCGGCCCGCGCGATATAGGTTTTCACAAGGACTGTGACACCTCGCGGGATAAGAACGTTCCTAATTTGAGTCCGCATAGGACTCTACAGTTGGGCAGCGCGGAGGCAGTGACCTATGCGAAATGGACACGAGTCACTCAGATGGTTGGTTCACGCGGGTGAAGCAGTGTCCTTGTGGTATTCTGTTTCAGAGTCCGACTTGGATAGTGATTAGTTCTGGCAGAAGACAAGCTACTATATAAAGGGGCTCGAAGGCTTACAGAATGGCTCTCTCTCTCAAAACAACAACTCAATACAAACAAACTTTCAACCCAGTTGATACCTTCTAGCCTCTCGAAACCCTAGTTCTAAGCGCACATTGCCATAGTTCTCAGAGCCCTTTCGGACTCATCTACGATCACTCTTGATCCCTCTTTGGTTGCTCTGCTTGCGACACACCGTGAGTATCGAATCGCTTAGTGCTTGTAATTCCTCGTCCGCGAGGTGATATTGGAGCCCTACTTTCGTTTGATTAGAAGTACAGGTCAGCGCACTACAACAACAACTCTACTACATTTCGCGTCCGCGTGGTGGCACTCCCCGCATCCCTAGAAGCATTGACTGCTGTTTACGCCTAGATTAATATTTTACTGGACAGTAAATGTCTATGTGAATATTAATTACATTCTTATTCCATGTCATACCGGCGAGCCCAGTCTCTTTAAGAATACAAATGTCGGCCTGCCAGGGAACCACGCGAACTGGCGGACTAAACACTTCGCGCGGACTACGCAGTTCGCATGGAAACATCACTTCGCGCGCGGAATTACTATTTGCCAGTCCGCGTAGGCGAGGCGAGATTGACTCTCCGCATAGGCGAGGCGAGTTTGCGAACTGGCTCGCGTAAGGGACTTCGCGAGGAAGACACATGCGGAGTCCGCGCGTCTTACAATAAACGTTGAAGACTTTTACAAGTCTTTGACATGCTTCGGGCCAATCCCTGTGGCCCTTTTTGATATAAAAAGCCTTTCTAAAGCCCGCGAGATAGAAAGGCCCGCGAGTTGGAATCAGAAGCCTGTGCGAAGCATGCGAACTGGATAGGTGTCACCAATTGGTTGGTCTGCATGGAGTAAACCTTGTCCTTGTCGATTAGGGTTTCAGAACCCTATTTGGATTCAAAGTTAACTTCCTTCCGCTGGGGATCGAAACACTATATATACTCTCTTAAACAGACAATCAAAGGACAACTCTCAAATCAATACAAACACAAAACCAATACAAACTGAAACCCAGTTCCCTTCGAGCCACTCGAAACCCTAACCCTAAGCTCCGCCGCCTAGGTTTTTCTCCAGAGTCCTCCGGTCTCTACCCTGTTTTCTCCCCGAACTCCCTAATAGTTGCTCTACTCGCGCCGCCGTGAGTATTGATCGCTTGTGCTCGTAAATCCTCCTCTGAGGTGGCACCTGTAAACCCCCTTTGCCTGATCAAGAAGTCAAGCGCACCCCTACAACACTCTTTCCTCGTCCGCGAGGTGGCACGCCCGCAAACTCCCCCCATCTCTTTGTTCACTAGTTACCTCTGCTCCGCGCGCTGAGGATTGATAGGAGCACAAAGTGTGACGTTCTTAATATGTTTATACCCTTTATTTTCCCTTTGTTAACTCTTATTTAGTTGATTTAGCTTTATATTTGTGTTTAGTGTAGAATAATTGCTTAAAGTAGAAATATGTAGGTTTGAGTGTTAAAACACATAGTAATTTCGGAATTGAAGAATTTGGTGTTAAAATTGTGCTAAGTATTTGAAATCCTTGTTTACTCAGGATTCATGTCTTAATCAGGATTCCATCTTTCCTCGAAGCCGAGTCCATGAAGGAGAGGCCCAAACCAAGTCCAATATGGAGAAGAAGATTTAAATTCAGCAGAATCCGGATCAAATCGGGAGAATTCCTGTGCACGTCTGCCAACTTCAACGGACTCTCCAGGACAGCTCAAATTGAATCAGAAAACGTGCCATATATGGATAGAAAGCTACGGGAGTCTAGTTTCCAAATCACTTGGAGTCATCGCAATATATATTTTCTAGAGGAAGTTATGACGTAATCTTCAGACGGAGGTCATTCTGCCGAAATTGAGAAGAACTAGGAATCCTAAACCAACTTGGTTTAGGCTTTGTGGCTGACTTCTCTAGGGTTTTTCCTCTATATAAAGCACGACTTCAAGGACAGAAGGGGATCATCAACCTGTGCAAATAACACCAAAGCCTTTGCCGAAACTCCATCAACCTCCAAATACCACAATCCGATCCCACCTTCAGCATTTGTCCAAAGCACGTAGCCTAGGACTCCGCTCACTCGAAGAATAGAACACGTAGGGATATTTTGAGAGTGAATTCCATCTTCTATTTTCGGATTGCTATGTGTTTGTTTTCGTTTATGTTTGTTTTAAGTTTTTGCTTAAGTATACTTCGATTCTTGTCTATGAGATAGAAGTACTTTTGAACCATGTTTTGAATTAAAGTTTTCAATTTTTAATCAATGATTTTAGGTATTATGCCGTGAGTTTAATGTCTAAATACTTTAAGATTTTCGGTGCTATATTACATTATCATGTGAAGTTGATACAAGTAGTTGATATTGCATGTGTTAATCATCCAAAGTTCGACTTTGATACACGTAGTTGATAAGTTGCATTGTCTTTGTTTTTCATCGATTTTCTACCTATGTTTGATTTGGACTTGTGCTTAAACACATCGATTCTTTATGTGATACGTAATTGCATGATTAGTTTATGTGTGTGACCTATAAGTAGAGCACGTAGCCGAGCTTGTTGTGTCGCGATGTTGAATGAAACCCGTAGTCTAATTCTAAGTTGGTCTATGTCATAGGAACCACGTAGGAACTTATGTGCATATCAAATTTAGGTTGTATATTTGCTCACGGTGTAGACTTAAATGAGATTAGAGATTGTCTTCTTTATTCTTACATGGTTGTTTGGTTGAGTTTGCATGATTGTTGGTTGATCACATGTATATATGTATAGAAGTAATTTAGGATTTATTATTAATGTTGTTCCGAAATTATAAAACCTTAAACCCTTTATGCTTATTTCGACATTTACATTAGATTAGATGGATCTACCCTGTAGTTGGATCCCCGGTTTAGAACGATCCCTGCTTGCTTTATACTACGATTGATTTGTTGACAGGGTTAATTGATGCGTGTGCAAATACGTCTTATCAAGGATCGTGGCCAAAACATTGGCACGCCCAGTGGGACAAGGAGTACAAGCGATTCATCATTGGGAAACCAAAGGAAGCGCCGTACCGAAAGCCTCAACTTTCCTGTCTCAAGCACCGATCCCTACGGTATAAGCCCCATAACAGGTCCTTGCTCAGTTTGGTGATCCAGACTTCAGCGAGACCGCCATCGTAGGTTCTCAGCCGATCCAAGACACAGACTCTGCCCCATCTTTGGAGCAAGTCTTACAGAAACTCACGGAGCTCACTGGCCAAATCCAGGGTTTGACAAACCAAACCCAGGGTTTGACAACGCAGAGCTCCGCCACTCAACAAAGCGTTGCTGACCTAACTGAGCAGGTCAGGCAAGATGGAGCCCTTCTGCGGGCCACCCATGACAAACTCACCACACTCGGTGAAAATTATGGCGACCTTGACGCCGAGTTCACTGAAACCAAGGGCTTGGTCGAAGGAAGCCTTCAGCCGATCCGCTCGGATCTGGACCAGAACATGGAGACCGTGAAGCAGAACACGGAGACCGTGAAGCAACACGCAGAGGTCCTGTCGCTCACTCGCGCGACAGTGGATGAGCAGACTCGCCGCTTGGACGAGCACGATACCAAGCTGCATGATCAACATAATGCTTCTTTCTTTGGAAGTAAGAACAGTCTGGAGAAGCTAGACGAATTCAAAGACAGACAGGACCGGCTGAACCTACGGGTCCTTGAAGTTGAAGACTGGATAAGGGCGCATGCACCAAAGAACCCTGCTCTAAACCCTACCGGCCCAAGCGCGAATGAAGGGACCCCCAAGTACATCCCTCCCAATGAACGCGCCAGGGGAAACCCTAAGGTCGGGACTCTGAAGGCCCTGCAGTTCGTGCCAGGGGCAAGAACGTCAAAGAGCCCGCTCCCGCATGGCTCGTTTGCTTCCCCCAGGGGGCTGAATAGTTCTCTACGTCAGGGAACCGGGACACCAGATGACCCGCTTCTAGTTCATTCCAGTCTTACTCCCAAGAACGGCGGACAGGCCGTCAGTTTCTCTGCATGGCCAAACCATGGGGAAGGGGCAGAGTCTGTGCCCGTGACAACAGCCGACTGGCGCCAGCTTATCTCTTCCATCGTCAAAGAGCAAACCGGACACGGTGATGCTAACTTGCAATATCGCGACCCCTATCCGGATAGTGTGGCGCAATACCCTTTCCCGAATGGGTTCAAGAACGTAGTGTTCACTACTTTATCTGGAGAAACAAGGGAAGACGCAGCAACCCACATGGCCTGCTTCAAAGTTCAGTGCGGCCAGTACGGGAACAATGACATCCTCAAGCTCAAGCTCTTCGGGACCTCTCTGTCCGGAGCTGCATTTACTTGGTATTCCAGGTTGAAGCCAGGATCCATTGCGGACTGGCCTACCATGGAGAAACTGTTCCGAGAGACCTACGGTACCATTGAGCCCGAGGTCGGTCTCGACTCCCTCACCCAAATGAGCCAGCAAAGCATGGAGTCGGGCGTCTCCTTCCTCCAACGGTTCAAGATCCAACAAGCCAAGTGCGACTTCCTCCTACCCGAACAGGAAGCCATTAAGTTGGTTGTTCGCGGCCTCGAGCACAGCCAACGATTGAAGCACCATGGAGAACGCTTCACGTCTATGGGCGACCTGATCAACAAGGTCGGCAGCTATGAACTAATCCTCAACGAAATGGACGAGAAGGCGAATGCCTCCAAAGGGACGTACATACCGGGGAGGAACAGGATAGTCGGGGTGTTAAACCTCCAATCTTCCACGTTCGACCTTTACTACCAAAGGTAGGAGGACTCTGAGGCCGCGCAAGGATATGTTGACGACGTCGGAGCAGTCGAACTAACCGGGAAGCCTTTGGCTCACAAACTGAAGAATCTCAAGATGACCCGTGAGCCAATCACCATTCAGTCCTTTGCATGGACTAAGCCCGAATACGAGTCTTACACGTATGATGCGAAAAACGCCCATCTTGTCTTTAATGACTTATTGAGGCGAACTACGTGCGCTTGGACCATAAGATCTCGTCCAAGGAAGAGCTAAAGGACAAGAAGTACTGCAGTTTCCACAACGCCTACAATCACGACACCAAGGACTGTGTCAAACTCTGCGACCAACTGCAGACTTGGTTGAATTCGGGCGCCCTGAAAATGAAGACGCCAGGAAGCACAGCTTCTCTGGTGGACGTGGATCCTTTCCCCGCCGTGGTTGGTATGGTCGAGGTGAATTGGGATGACCAGCCAAAGGAGCACAGCCGTCGTCGCGCACCAAAGCCAGGCGAGCGGAGAATCACCTTGGACCTGGCCGAACACCCAGAGGATGATAATCCGCGCCGCGCACTTAAGCGAGACAGAGAGGATGGTAATGATGACACACGTCAGCCGTCTCGCCGGTACACTTACAACGACAACCTCGCGCACGAGGTTTTAGACGATCTTATTGATGGCGGACTCGTCACTGTATCAAGGGCCTTACCCTACGCTGAATACAAGGAATGCCACGTCCATTGCAAGTTCCATGACAGTTGGGGAGACAGAACCCGCGAGTGTTACCAGCTCCGCGAACAAGTCCAGGACTGGCTAGTCCTCAAGTATATTCGCTTTGAGGACAAAGGTGGCTTCATGGTCACAATTGCTGACAACGCCTGGCCTCGCATCGGCCAGCGCGCGATAACTTTGGACCTATCTCCAAACGCGAGCCAACGCGAACCGCCAGGTCAAAATCGCAAGAGACCGGCAAACGATTACACCGTTCTGGCAAACCAAAATGGGAACCACTACCCAGCAAGGGAGTTAGCCGCCAGACCGCAGTCCGATCGCCTTTCAAGAAAGGATAAAGGCAAAACTGTTATGCGGGACGATACACCGTCTCCAGCTGACAACTATCAACCCATGAGTCCCAGGACTCGCGAAGAGCTAGAACAGAGGATCAAGCGCCTCGAAACCTTCGTCCAATCACACTAGACTACAGATATACCTTCGTTTCCAACTTCAAGCACGATGGACATCTCCGACTCCGGCAGCGAACACCAGGACAGCGAGACATCAAGCCCTCGGCGAGGTATCTTGACCGACCCCTACATTCCTCCGACATCCAAATCAGCAATCAAGGAAGGGATTTGGTACACACAACAAGGGGGAAAGTCAGTTACCATCAGCAGGTCCAAAAAACGGAAGCTACAGAAGAAGTATGGCAGCATCTTGCGTGCCTTGCGAGCGGCCGATGATGGCATTATCCGACCCTCGCAGCTCACGCAGACACCCGAGAGGATGTGGAGAGAAGCTGAAGGCTTGCGCGCTCTCCTCCAAAGACCACCTGTCACGCCTCCACGGGTCTGTGCGTAGGTAGCAGATGACCCCGCTCCAAAAGCGAATGTCTTATGTCGCCTCACCGTACCACCAAGGCAGGATCCGCGCCCCTTTAGGCACAGATCATCTCCGGAGCCAGAAAGGAGAAGGGATCCACAGTCTTCCCGTCACAAGTCTTCGTCAGAACCTGAAAGAAGAAGGGATGTGTTACCTCCTCCAAGGCGCAAGCAGTCGCCGGAAGCCGAACGACGAAAAGACCCGCCATCTCTACCAAGGCGTAGGCAGTCGCCAGAGGCTGAAAGAAGACGAGAACCGTCTTCCCCAGCGAAGCGACGACTGTTCGCCACATCCAGGCCCGAGCCAAGGCGCGAGCCGCATCGGTCATCACATCCCCAGAAGCCTCTTCGCCAAGAACCTGAAGCTAAAAAGGAGCCATGCCCGCCCCAACCAGAACCCGAACAGGAGCCTCAGGTCTCAATCCTTCCTCCGTCTAAGGCAGAGGACGATGCCAGCATTCCTCTAGCCGCAGATAGGCATTCAGCTGCAGACAAGCAGCCCTCGCCCAAACTCGTGTGGCGACCACGGCAGCCAGAGGGTAACATCTCGCCAGGGGTCGAAAGTAGCACCTCCAGCCCTAACCTCGTGGAACTCATGGCCCAATGCTTTTGTGAAAATTCACTGAACGAGGAGACTCATTCCGAGCCTCGCATCGACTTGGGCGACGACCAAGCAGAAGGGCAGGGTGAATCATTCACCTGCAATATGCTCGAGATCTCTACATGGCCAGAACACGAAGAAGTCAACCCGGCGGAGAGCGCATTCGCTGTGCTCGAAGGAGACAATGGACCCATTGAGACTCCACTAATCTCAGTCCACGAACAATTCTCTTTTCAGGTCGGAATGGTTTTCTTCATATCTGAGAGATACACTCTCCCACCAAATACAACATGCAACGCGGCGGATATTCCAGACAATAGCGAGAATGTCTTCGACATTTCCCCCCCACCCTTGCAGTAGTGAGATGGGTCCAGTCCTGGCGGAACCTGTGAACGCTCCACCATTGGAAGCTATGAGCAGCGTCACACGCATGCCGACTCTGACCTTCTCCACTCCGACCCTGGACATGGCCACTCACATGAGGCCATTGTATATCACGGCTGAAGTTAAAGGGATCATGATAAACAAAATCATGGTCGATACCGGAGCTGCAGTGAATGTCGTCACCACCTGCACTATGGGACTCCTTGGTATCCCACGCTCAATGATCCAAACTACATCCTTGACAGTCAAGAACTTCACCGGACAAGTCTCCAGGACTCAAGGTTTGTTGTTCTTACGGGTCAAGGTGGGACCGGCTTCAAGGGTCTATACATTCTTTGTCGCCGAGTGCGCTTCATCCTACAGCATGATCCTAGGCCGCGACTGGATACATAGAAGTTTCTGTGTGCCTTCCTCCATGCACCAAGAACTCCTGATTTGGGATACTGAGAAACGCGAGACGGTCCTCATCCAAGCGGACCGGCGTCCTTTCTCCATTTCCGCCAACTTCAATGACGTCCGCTATTATAATACTGACTTGGGCCCATTGGATGTCCAAGGCGTCGATTCTAAAGGCCGCCCATATGGGGTCACTGCCTCCAACTTAACGCAATGGGGACTCACTCAGGCGAGGGACGACTTACGACGTCCTCACACCATCGCGGACCCCCTACAACCATCTTATGATTAGTACGTCCTCAGAAGAAGCACGCGAGGCTGGCGAGTCCTTGTGTGAGAGACTACTCTCATATTGGGCGAAACGCGAAGCCTACGACAGGGTTGCCACTATGGAGTATGTAGACGAGAAAGTGGACTATACCAATACCGATGAGGAAGTTATTCAGTTAGCTCCCGCTGCCTTGGACGACACACCGCCTCAAGTCCGCGATCCCACCTTACAAGTCGACGTGGGGACTGCAGAGAAACCCTTATTACTTTCCATCAGTGCCAAGTTGGCGGGACAAGAAAAGGAAGACCTTCTCGCCTTACTACATGAATATAGGGACTGTTTCGCCGAGCAGTACGAAGACATGCCTGGCCTATCCCCGGATTTAGTTTGTCACCGTCTGCCTACTCATCCTGACAGACGTCCAGTCCACCAAGACGACAGATTCATGCGAACTGAGACCCAGATCTTGGTCAAAGAAGAAATTGAGAACATTCACCGATCAGGTATCATTCGCGTGGCCAAATACAATGAATGGTTGTCCAACATCGTTCCAGCCCGCAAGAAGAACGGCAAAACGCGCGTCTGTGTTGACTACCGTGACCTCAACAACGCAACGCCTAAGGATATATATCCCATGCCTGTTGCTGACCTCCTCATTGACGCGGTCGCGGGGCATGAAGTGCTCTCCCTTATGGATGGAACTGCTGGGTACCATCAGATCCCTGTCGCTGAAGAAAATCGCCACAAGACTGCTTTCCGCTGCCCGGGGTTCGCAGGTGCATTCGAGTATGTCGTCATGCCATTCGGACTCAAGAACGCGGGGGCAACATATCAACGCGCCATGAACCTTATCTTTCACGACATCTTAGGCAAGTTGATCGAAGTCTACATCGACGACGTTGTGGTTAAAACCAAGACGCGGGCGACACACTTTGAAGACCTCCGGCAGGTTTTCACGCGGATGCGGAAACACCATCTGAAGATGAACCCCGCCAAATGTGTTTTCTTCGTGGAGGCAGGCGACTTCCTAAGGTTTCTAATCCATCAAAGGGGTATCGAAATCCCCAAAGACAAGGCGCAGGCGGTAATAAACGCCTCGCCTCCCACAACCAAAAAAGAGCTTCAACAATTGATCGGGCGAATCAACTTCCTCCGCCGTTTCATTTCAAACGCGGCAGGGAAAGTTCAGTCTTTCTCGCCTCTTTTAAAACTCCAAGGGGCGACCGAGTTCGTATGGGAGTCACAACACCAGGAAGCCTTCGATCGTATCAAGGACTATCTTACGAACCCGCCTGTTTTGGTCCCCCCTCGCCCGGGCGTTCCGCTTAAGCTCTACATCGCCGCTGCTGATTTGTCTATTGGCGGACTCTTGGCACAAGACGATGAGAATGGGGTGGAACACGCCGTTTACTATCTTAGCAGGGTGTTGACCGATTGCGAGACGCGCTACTCCCCAATGGAAAAGTTGCGTCTCGCCCTTTTCTTTGTAGGTTGCAAGCTCCGCCATTACATGTTAGCCTTTATCACGGTGGTGATCGCTCAGTCCGACCTAGTCAAATATATGTTTTCCCGCCCTATCCTACGTGGACACATAGGTAAATGGATATTGGCCTTGACTGAATTTTCTTTGCAATATGTTCCGCAGAAGGCAGTTAAAGGACAGGCCATAGCGGACATCCTCGCTCATCACCCGCCCACCGAGCTGACAGCATTCCGCGAGTTGGAGGTCGCCGCAGTCTCCCTTTCTCCATGGACTCTCTACTTCGACGGCTCGCGTACTGAACTCGCTGCAGGTTCTGGGATCGCCATCGAGAACCCTGCAGGAGACCGGTTTTCTTACTCTTTCTAGCTGGACTTTAAATGTACCAATAATCAGGCGGAATACGAGGCGCTCATTATCGGACTGGAAATCTGGCTGGACTTAGGAGTCCGCGAGGTTCACGTCTTTGGGGACTCCCTATTGGTCGTCAACCAACTAGTGGCGAAGTTCAAGTGCTTAAGTTCGTCCATCGAGCCTTACTTGCGGAAAGCCTTTGATGTCTTGGACCGCTTCGACGATGTTCAAATTGAACACATCCCGCGCGAATTCAACTTCGCGGCAAATGAGCTCGCGCAGATCGCATCCGGTCTTAGCCTGCGCGATGGAGTGCGCGAACGACTCCTCAAAGTCGAGCGATGTACACTTCCTTCTTTTCTCGCTAGGGGGCAATATGACACAGAACCTCTTAACGTCGCTGCCTTAGATCCTATCGATGAAGATTGGCGGCTACCGTTTATTGCCTACCTCGAACACCCTCATGACGCCACCCATTCCAGGCAAATGCGGTTTCTCGCCCTCAACTTTGTGCTTCGCAATGGTGAGCTTCGCCGGCGCGGCGAGGACGGTAACGATTTCCGCTGTGTGTATGGCAATGAGGCTAAGCGGCTTATGCGTGAGGTGCATTCTGGTGTTTGTGGTTCACATCAGGCTGGACCCAAGATGCGTTGGTTAATCCATCGCCACGGTTACTACTGGCCTACTATTCTCAAAGATTGTATTACTTTTGCCAAAGGATGTCAGGATTGCCAGGCTCACGGACCAGTGCAACACATTCCAAACATTCTGTTACAGCCGATCGTCAAACCCTGGCCATGTCGAGGTTGGGCGATAGACTTCATCGGTCTCATTCATCCCCATTCCTCTGAGCAGCACAAGTTCCTTATCGTGGCCACCGATTTCTTTACCAAGTGGGTTGAGGCCGAACCACTCAAGGTTGCTTCCGCGACCTCGGTCCGTAACTTTATTTTCAGCAACATTATCTCCCGCTTTGGTATTCCAGAACGCATCGTGACGGACCGGGGGGCAGCTTTCATGGCGGATTCTGTAGTCACTTTCCTCACTGGTTATGGCGTCAAACTCTTGCATTCAACCCCTTATTATACCCAGTCCAATGGTCAGGCGGAGACGAACAACAAAGTTATCCTCGGCATCTTGCGCAAGATGCTAGAGTTGAACCCCCGCGTTTGGCATCTAGAACTTCACCATACTCTATGGGCCTACCGTACCTCCAAGTGCGGTCCGACCGATACCACCCCTTATGCTCTCATGTACGGCCATGATGCCGTCCTCCCCCTGGAGGTTCACGTCGCCTCGCTTCGTGTCCAGGAACAGCACCAGTTGCTCGGTGACGATTACGTCCAGGCAATGTGGCAGGAGCTTGAAGACCTTGACGAGCATCGCCTCACTGCTTTCAACAATCTCATCCTTGAGAAGCAGCGCGTTGCGCGGTCGTATGATAAAGTCACTCACGGTCGAAGCTATGCCGAGGGCCAAACGGTATGACGTGTTGTGCTCCCACTTGGGGAAAAAACCGAAGGCCGCGGGAAATGGTCCGCGCGTTGGGAAGGACCCTTTATTATTCATCGCATATTGCCTAAGGGGGCATACCATTTGCGCGACCTTGACGGTACTCTTCACCCCAATCCTATTAATGGTCGTTTCTTAAAACGCCACATCGCTGGTGTTTGGGAGCGCGCGGATCCTCCCCCTCCTCCTGATCCCGCGACCACTGTTATTAGTGTTACGCGCCGTCGCGCGTACGCTCCATCACCTCACACTAGGGGCAACCCGAGGGAGAAGCATGCAATTAGTTTTTCTTTGTAAACGTGCATGGTCTAACTAACAGACCAATACAAGATTGGGGCCTATTCCAGAGGCCCTAAATAAAGTGTTACTTGCAAACTAGTTATGTCCATTTCTTTCTTTCTTTCTTTGTTTCCTTTATAAACGTACCAAGTCTAACTAACAGACCAGTACAAGATTTGGGTCTATTCCAGAGGCCCTAAATAAAGGAAATAATTGAAGTTATTTTGCTCATCATCCAGGCCAACCCCTTTGGCTTCCTTCAATGGCCTCTAAAATTTTTTCATCTTTCACTGGTTCGCACTGGGGGGCAGCGAGGTACATAGCCATTATCATTCAGTGTTTATCACCAAGTTGGTTCGCCATTGCAAGGAGCTCGCGAAGGGCCACTTTTTGAATCAAGTCAAGTCAAACGTCTGCTCAAGATACATCCACGCGAGCTACATTCGCTCGCGGTATGTGCAAGGTACTATGTCTTCTCAGCAGAGTAGGCGAATGCGGGCTAGGAGCACGCGAATGCAAAAGTGGAGCAGGCGAATGCAGGCAAAGTTCAAGTCCAAGTCCAAGGTGCCTAGGCGAGCCGTGCAGCAGTTCGCTGCATTGCCTTGCTGGGTGCTTAGGTTTCAAGGCCCATTCACAGTCTTGTTTACTCACATTCATTTTTATGTATGGCCCGAGCCAATACCAGTGGCTTTGGAGCAACATGAACATAAACCTCTTCAGTCATTCTTGACATTCATGACTTCGAGGTTAGGGGCAATGTTTACGCCTAGATTAATATTTTACTGGACAGTAAATGTCTATGTGAATATTAATTACATTCTTAGTCCATGTCATACCGGCGAGCCCAGTCTCTTTAAGAATACAAATGTCGGCCCGCCAGGGAACCACGCGAACTGGACTTCGCGCAGTTCGCGCGCGGAATGGACATAGGCGGACTACACACTTCGCGCGGACTACGTAGTTCGCGTGGAAACATCACTTCGCGCGCGGAATTACTATTTGCCAGTCCGCGTAGGCGAGGCGAGATTGACTCTCCGCATAGGCGAGGCGAAGCGAGGCGAAGCGAGGCGAGGCGAGTTTGCGAACTGGCTCGCGTAAGGGACTTCGCGAGGAAGACACATGCGGAGTCCGTGCGTCTTACAATAAACGTTGAAGACTTTTACAAGTCTTTGACATGCTTCGGGCCAATCCTTGTGGCACTTTTTGATATAAAAAGCCTTTCTAAAGCCTGCGAGCTAGAAAGGCCCGCGAGTTGGAATCAGAAGCCTGTGCGAAGCATGCGAACTGGATAGGTGTCACCAATTGGTTGGTCTGCATGGAGTAAACCTTGTCCTTGTCGATTAGGGTTTCAGAACCTTATTTGGATTCAAAGTTAACTTCCTTCCGCTGGGGATCGAAACACTATATATACTCTCTTAAACAGACAATCAAAGGACAACTCTCAAATCAATACAAACACAAAACCAATACAAACTGAAACCCAGTTCCCTTCGAGCCACTCGAAACCCTAACCCTAAGTGCCGCCGCCTAGGTTTTTCTCCAGAGTCCTCCGGTCTCTACCCCGTTTTCTCCCCGAACTCCCTAATAGTTGTTTTGCTCGCGCCGCCGTGAGTATCGATCGCTTGTGCTCGTAAATCCTCCTCTGAGGTGGCACCTGTAAACCCCCTTTGCCTGATCAAGAAGTCAAGCGCACCCCCACAACACTCTTTCCTCGTTCGCGAGGTGGCACGCTCGCAAACTCCCCCCGTGTCTTTGTTCGCTAGTTACCTCTGCTCCGCGCGCTGAGGATCGTGGCCAAAACAACTGCTACCATTCTCTCTGCCCCCTGCTGAGAATTGTGGCCAAAACAATATACTTTAGCATGGCACTGTTACATGTGAAAACGTATACCAATCTTCCAAATCTGTTGTACTTTGAAATAAAAATAAATTTTAACATAGCATACACCCCCCCCCCCTCCCCTAACTTGTTTGTTCTTTTGTATCCCATTTTCAGGAATGGGATGGTTGTAGTTTGTTCTGCAACTACACACATGATTTTCATGCGTGTAGTTAGCCGGATTGATTCAGAAATGGGATAATTGTAGTTTGTCCTGCAACTACACACATGATTTTCATGCGTGTAGTTGGCCGGATTGATGAAAGCATTATCTTCAGGTTGGCTACTGATGCAGGAGCATCCAAAGATTCTGCCCTGCATCAACTACTCGTATTTGACTCTTATAATTTTGTTAATTACATATCAAGTACGGTTTTTTTGCTATTCCATCTTATGTATTTTGAAATGGAAAACTGAGTTTTCATATGTTAATGGATCTTCTAATGACAATCTAACCTTAACTCCTGGAGCCACCGTGCTCCCCACAACCATAACACCTCCCAAAAAATTAAATAATAAACCAAGGGTAATTTACACAACACCTCTCAACACCTCCCAACATTTCATATGTTCAGAGCAATTCTAATAATGATGGAAAGAAACAAAAGTTTACAATTTAGCGGAAGCTATAAAAATGACTATGTCTCGACTCCATATACGTCCGACCTCAACTATTCTAACATGCAAACTGGGCATTTAAAAACAAAAGGCTCAAGCGCAGAGACGGAACTAGAAATAAAATCCTGGGTGGGCTGCATCTTGGAGTTAGTTTTGAGTGAAGACTCCTACTGAAATTTAAAGCAAAGTTCTTTGATTGATGGCCATTTTCCTAAATAATGACTGAGTTGGGAGGAGAGGCTAAAATAGGAGGTTGGGTGGTGTTTTCTTTACTTAATCATATATGAAACAGATGGGGATCATCTCCTTGGCTACTTATTGTTCTTGGTTATGCTCAGCTTTTAATATGAGCCATTGATGAGATATCTAAGGGCCATTAATATGCCACATTAGCAAAATGTATATTTAATACAGTGTTTGAGGATTTTAATGTTAACGGAACTTAAACGTAGTTCCGTATGAAACACGTAGTTTTAATGTTAACGGAACTTAAACGTATTTCCATGAACTCAGTGGCTCCTCCTTACCGGTTCGTCACAAGCAGAACCCCCTTTGGTGACCAACAGACGACAAGGTGGTGACATAGCAATCCTCAACCGAGAACCCAAGCTCTACCTTCCTCCATAATCACTGTGCGCAACTGCTTCCAAGACACCACTAAAACTCTTTTGGGTTCCCCCAGAACTCGACGAGTCGCCAGAAACTCAAGAACACGGTCGCCGAAGAAGCTCGACGAGAAATTCAGAAAACAAAGAAAGAGGGAAAATCAGATTAGGGCTCAAAGCAGCTCGAACCTCAAAGCAGCTCGAAGTTGAAAGGAAAGAGATGGGTTACCTTATTAAAACATGGCCTCGCCGGAGAAGGAAGGATTTGGCTAGAATTTGGGTTTTGGGGATTTAGGGTTCATGTTTCGATCGGATGGGAGAGTTGATGCATGTCAAGTTGATGGGTAGCAGTAGAGAGAGGAGAGAGAGACGAGTCGATTGAGAGTGGTTGCTCGACCAGCGATGGCCAAACGGCGGCGGAGGAGCGGCTGGCAGCCGGTGCGGCTGGCAGCCGGTGCGGCTGCACCTCTTTCTCTCTATCAGACTCTCTCTCTTCTCTCGACAGAACTCGGGAAGGGATTAGGGTTTTTTTACCCTATATACTTTAGGCCAACGGCCCAGATTGAAAGGAAGAAAATGAAGGGCTAAGATTAAAAGATGAGAAATAGAAATTGAAATTTTAGGAAATAGAAAATTCGAAGGAAATAGCTCGATGCTTCAGAAAATATTTCGAAGACATTAGTGAACTCGTGTCGACGCGTACATCGACATCGGGGCCTTAAACCAAGAATTTGACATTTCGATAAAAACTCGAAAATAAACTCAAGTGTTAACTTACTAAGTTACCGAGCACGGTTAAATTCTTCAGTAACTAATAGAAAACCCGGTAAATTGGTAAAAATTAGATACGGTGTGTTACAATGCAGGTTGCATACCGGATGATATCATAGTGAGAATCCTCACCATATTGCCAGTGAAATATCGACATGTTCTGATCGGCTGCATTTCGAAACATTTGCGCTTGATTATCTTGTCTGATGGCCAGTTAGTTGGTCTAAACCAATCTAGGTGATGGTGTTTTGGTGTCTCTACTGCGACCACTCGCATAAGCTTTGTTTGTGGGAATGAGTTGGGGAGGGTAGTCGCTGGTATCAGAGGAAGAGTGGGCTAATGTGGAGTCGTGTTTGCATGCAGAATTGTGGGCAAAAGTACTTCGAAAAATTTAGAGACACCCCCATATCTCTCGTGCGTCTACTAATGTGTAATTAGTGCTAAAGAAAGTATGAAGAAAAATGACTGTGAAGAATCTATTTTCCCTTGTAAACTACTTTCTTTCTCTTTCTAAGCTTTTTCATTCTGCGAACTTAGCATGACCTTAAGTCTCGTTTAGTTTACGGAAAGGAATGTATGTAGTTCCAATCTTCTTTCCCATTGGAAAGGAAAAAGAGGGTAATGAAATTTTCTAAGAACTTTTTATTCTGATGTTTGATAACACAAGGTAAAGAAAAATTGTTCTTTTAGATCTTAAAATGAACCATTATCCCTCATATTTTCTTCACTTACGGAAAGGAAAGCGATTTTGATGTTCGGAAGCATTTCTTTTCCTTTAGCAACCCAAACACATAAAAGGAACTCCTCATGCATATTTTCCACTAAACAAATGTACACTGTTATTAGGGAAGCGCTAGACTACGCCAAAACTCCTTACGCCAGTATGACCCGGGACATGTGGCCCGATATCATTCATTGGATTCAAAATCCATCCATAAATTCTGTTAGCGGTAAAATTTTCTCGTAGAGTAAATGTTTTAAGGACCTTAATGTCAGATTCCAATGGCTTTCACCACTACCAAAGAAATAGTTGAGAGATCCTGAAAACCAATTACGAAAGCTTGTTATCTTCGTCTGTCGGGGTCTGTTATTAATCATGTTTGTATTTAGATGTATCCGGGTCTACTAGTGACTGTAAACCCGTAATAAGGTCACACGTGGTTACGAAACGAAAACTCGTGGCAGTAGGTGAAGATGCTACGCGGCGCTTCCAAATTCTGAATGGAGTGTCAGTAGTCTCAGAGTAGTTAGTCACCATCCCTCCATATGTGAGGTTTCCGGCGAAAACGCACACAAATCTCATTCATCTGCAATGTCGGACTACCTCCCGGAAGATGTTTATTTCAAAATCCTATCAAGATTGCCGGCGAAATCGTTGATGCGATTCAAGTGCGTCTCAAAACGGTGGCGTTCTCTCATCTCGGACTCCCATTTCGCCAAAACCCATCTCCACCAAACCCTGACCCACGGCTTCCTCGTATGCGCCTCCCCTCACATCCCACAGCTCGAATCTTCCGTCTTGGAATCTCCCTCCTTCGGCGACCGCTCTTCGGCCCGAAAGCTGGCCTTCCCGTCCAAACTAACGGAGGAGGAGGAGGAGGAAGGCTTGCATGTCATGTTACTCGGTTCATGCAATGGTTTTGTTTTCGCCTGTCTTCGGCGGCTTCGTAATCCGTGTCGGAATTATTCAATCTGGAATCCCACGACCGGGTTCTACATGGACCTACCCGACCCGAAATTTCCTGATGACGAAGAGGACGAGTATTTCCGTCGCCTCGATCATCATGGCATTGGTTATCTGCAGGAAACCGACGAGTATAAAGTTGTGGTATCAGCGGCTGGCTGGAATATTATGAAGGTGTTGTCGCTGAGGGATCAAAATTGGAGAGGGATATCATATCCGCATATGTCTGTGCATGAGCCTGAAGGGGTTGGACTACACGAGACGCTGTACTGGGTTGCTTCCGACTATGAACCAGATCCCGTACGGGAGTCTGAACCCTACCTGATTGCTTTCGAGCTGAGAAATGAAGATTTTCGGATAATGCAGCTTCCTACGGCTTCCATTGCAGAAGATGAGAGTCTGGCGCTGTTTTCGTGGAGAGGGTGCCTGTGTTTATGGGTGTATCGGAGTCATTCTGCGCAGACTGTGCAGTGTTGGGTGATGGAAAAGTGTGGAGATGCTGATTCTTGGACCAGGAGTTATAAATTTGGTGTTCCCAATCCGCCAGTATGGACTAGGTATCTCAGACCGCTGTTGATCACTGAAAACAGCAGAGTTCTCGTGAGGTATTCAGTTGAGAATTCGTCAAAAATATTGGAGTTGGTCAAAGTTGTTGATAACGAAGAGAATCAAGAAGAGGAGGTGGTTACTTATATGCATGGGTGGCACGAGAGGAGATTTCAGTGGGGGAGTCTTATGATTGTATACGATGAGACTTTATTTTGCAGTGTGATGGTGGAACCAAAGCAGCCAGAGAGAAAGGGCAAGAAACTGAAAACGCAGCACCAGGGCCTCACAAAGCTCAAATGAACATAATGGTTTGTTACTCCTCCCTCTTATGTGTTATAACATAATTTGCTTGTTTTTTTCTGCTATGCTACAGAGTCTGTTTCGATTACATTTGAATAATGTCTTTCAAGTGGTTTCCTTGGATTTGTATTTTTCCTCTATGCTTGCCTGCAACCTTAATATGTAAGGGCACTCAATCAAGGGATGCTGAAAAATGAATTGGAAAAATGTGTTTTTTTATATTCCCTTGGAACTAGATCAAGGGAAATTAGTTTCAGAGTGGTCTATCATGTTTTGTATTGAAGTGGATTGAGTCAAGTGCCAGAATTGTATTACTGTTGGACCATTGTTTTTGGTATTTACAAGGTGTAACAAATGGCTATTGAATTCAGATTGTTTAGGATGCTGAAAAGTACTCTGGATGTTTCTGATGGAAATATTCATAACTCCAATTTTCAATAGCCATGATCCCAGAAAAGTAGAGGATAATGGCCTGCTTATAGACTTCAGACTGGTCTTCCCGACCACACTAACACAATTGATCTCATAGTGGAATTGTTTCAGTCTACGGTAGTTACTAGTCTGGATTACTCTCACGGAAGTTTATGCTCAATGTACCATTTGGTCTTATCAGTTTTAATTTGTAGTGGCCATAGATCCCTTTGAATTACATCATGACCAATGAAGGGAAAAATGTTTCACCACATCAAAAGGAAAGTAAAACCCATTTTCCTGTTAGAAAGATATCCATAAGCAATGCCTGTGCAAGAGAGCTGATGATTTGTGAATACAATATAAACAGATAAATAAAACTGATGTTGGTTGTCTTATTTAAAGTTTGAGGCATTACTGTACTTAGAGCTTGTGCCTAATTGTGTTTGTCTGTGTTTGTATAAGCTAGAGAGATAAAATGCCATGTTATCACTTTAAACAGAGAGGAACATAATGGACATTGCTATTGATTACTCTACACTTTTGTAGACTTCAGTTTATTCTTCATGCATTTGGAAGTTCTTTGTTCAATACAGGGTAATCCATGAACATGTTATTAATTCATTTTGAATGCCCTCAGAACCCTAGTATGGTTCAAAAAGGTCTCATTTCACAAAAAGTTTTAAGCTATATGTAAACAAACAAAGCTACCACTTATTATATTGTCTTATTGTATTATCTTATCTTATACAAAGTTATGGTCTCTACTTGTCTAATTGTATAGGTATCTCTGTGCTCTATTTTGTTTTCCTGTTGGGTGTTCCTCTGAATTTCTCATCTTGGTATAATTTCTGTGAATCTCTTTGTGTTCTACCCTGTGGGTCTGGTTTCAGCTATTTCCTTATTGATGTTTGACTGCAAAAATGAATTTGTTTTAGTGCCATATGCATTAGCATTTAGGAAAGCATCATCCTCTTCGGAAATTTGGCTACATCTTCCAACTGTGTTGTATTATTTCCTTTTGAACCGAAAACCTGTATATCTCAAATTGTTTGCTCTTTTCCATCCCATTTTCAGGAATAATTTTCACTCCGGCGTGCTGGCTCAAAGATAGTAGCCTGGATCACAAGTCTTCCTTGTTGGTCATTGATTTCTGTGGTAAATGTTGTGAACATATGTTATGGTATGCTAGTCTACAGGGACTGTAACTTCTCTTCTGGTTGGTTACTCCTTTGAATCTTATGATTTTGTAAATTACATATGAAGTAAGCTTTTTGCTGGATACATCTGATGTATTTTGAAATGGAAAACTGAATTTCCATTTGTACTTGGATCTTGAACATCTTAAATTTCAAATCACTACGAGTCTATCTGTGTCATTTATATGGCTCAACTCTAGATTTACTAAAGCAAGAACCAACCTATTACGTAAAGAACAACTCCGTTTATGT
Organism: Fragaria iinumae; assembly: GCA_009720345.1. NCBI lineage: Eukaryota > Viridiplantae > Streptophyta > Magnoliopsida > Rosales > Rosaceae > Fragaria > Fragaria iinumae. Next base: position 11,795,623 of record CM019117.1, on the reverse strand, counting down.
TTCGTATGGGATTATGACAAGTCTTCCTTGTTGGTCATTGATTTATGTGGTCAATGTTCTGAACATATGTTATGGTATGTTAGTCTGCAGGCTGCTTATATTTGACTGTTATGATTTTGTTAATTATATATCAAGTAAGCTTTTTGCTGGATACTTCTGATGTATTTTGAATTTCCATTTGTATGTGGATCTTGAACATTTTGAATTTCAAATCACTACGAGTCTATCTGTGTCGGTTATTTGGCTCAACTCTAGACTTACGGTGGCAGCAATATATAGCCAACCTGTTATTTTTACATTATGTTTCGTATGTTCGACTGATGACATGCCATAAACAACTTATTTGTTACTAAGACTAGCATTAGTACATTGATGTGAAAACGTATACTATTCTTCCAATGTGTTGTTTTATTAACTTTTGAACTGAAAACTGTGCTATGTAGGCTAGGTTCCCATCATTCCGTATTGGATTCTTTTCTGAACACAAGTTTACTGGCTCTCTTAATCGGATTTACTCTTCAAGATAGAAATTATAAAGTTTGTTAAGGTGTATGAAACAGTGAAACAGATATGAGTCCTGTAACAAGTCTCTTGATAGAAAAACTGAAAAAAAAAAAAACATCTCCAACACACACAATGCTATTACAAGGCAAGAGGTCTATAAGCATTGGTGTAAACAAGATAATCAAGTACAATAAAGAATTGGAAGTCCAACCAATAAGAATATCTGATAAAAGCTTCAGAAGAGTAACAGATCAACCAAGTAATAGCCATTTGATTTCCAATCACTTCAATTATAAAGAAATTATGGATTTGGATGAGGAACTGATCTTTCACGGTACCAGTCTTTGATAAGAAGCTTAAGGGTACCATTAGGGGTGAGAATCTTATTCTCGAGCTTCAGATTGGTCATTGGTGATGTATCGTGCCCGGTTTGCAACCATTTCTCTATGCCTTGTCGCTCATATGAAAATCCATCATCTGCTACATATGGATCCTTCATCACTTCCTGCATCAAAAATAGTCTCTGCTTCATTAGGTGCGTAGCTTGTGTTCCGATTAAGAACCACTTTTCTCCAAACTACCTAGTAAAATGTTCATCTAAATCGAAAGGTTTACCTTATATATGGGGCAGTAAAATTGTCTTGGAATATCAGAGGCCTGATCTCTACCACTGGTAACTACATCATATGTTCTTGCACTTCCTCTGGAAATTTCATCAGCCTTTTCTATAATTTCGTTCACCTCTTTCACTATTATCACCATAATGTACTTTTTCCTAAGTTCATCTCTGGGATTACAGTCTACACAACGGCGGCACACATTCATCAATTTCTCAGCCAAGTCCATCGGCCATTGCCCTGCCGTCTTGTCCAAAGCGTTGAGCAAACCAACACACCTAACATAACAGTAAGAAATAAAATTTCCTGGAATCCCAGTTAAAAGATTCAGAACCAGATAGCCAAAAGTATTGACATCCCACACAAAATCCTGCTTGTCATCCCTTCTTTTCAGCAGTGTCGACTTTGGCTCTAAGGTTGCGATCGATGAGAATGTTGGATGCACTGAGATAGTCAGGAACAATATGTTGGTTAGGTTCGAACCTAGCCCTCTTAATGTAGCACAAGGCCGAGCAAATGTCTCTTGCAACACGAATGCGATCGTGCCATCCAAGCTTTTGCTTGATGACCTCGTGTAGCGAGCGACTATACTCTATGTGTTCATAGATAAAGCACTTGAGCTCGGAGCAGAAACCCAGCATTGTAATAAGGTGAGGGTGACCAATTAGTCTGAGGGACTTAACCTGCACAAGCAAACCAACATATACATAATACCATGTATCCCTGTCCCTCATTGCATTTTCTGCTCACCCTATAATCATATATCTTGCTTTAGAAAATCAAACAAGAAACTAAAATCTCTAATCAGTCATCCCAAGTGAAAGCGATCTATATGATCATGTGAGGGGTAGAACCAGTATCAAATACTTACCCTAGATTCAAAAAGATGTTCTTGGGGGTAGGTGAAGAGGAATTTGATTGAAACTGCATTGTTGTCCATATAGCCTTTATAAACACTGCCCCAAATTCCTACAGACTCTGATCTCAATTGCGAAGAAAAATTATCAGTAGCCAATACGATCTCCTCGGCTGTGTACTCCTTAATCCTGCCGCCCACTTCAGTCAGCCTTGTTGCCATTCTTACTAGCTATACTACTTCTCTGGTGGTTTTGAAATCTTATAATAGTGTTGCCTGATGAAGTATAAACAGTAGACACAAAGAGAAATAGTAAGAGAATAGAAAATCATTATATTATTCATTGAGCCTTTTATATAGAAAATTACAAAGTACTAATATGGTAATGATAAGGAATACATAGTCATATTCTAACTACATATCCTGATGGTATAAGGTCAAGGTACACATATGGAATATCCTAGAACATTGCCCATTTTCTAAACCCTAATTATAAAAGTCTTATATTTAGTTTTCCCAACTTATCAGTTCAAATTGTTTGTGTATGATTTATCAATCAAATTGAACGTATCGGGGCATGAAATAATTCTCATAAATCTTAGCACAGAGTTCAATAGTGTGCAAAACATGGGAAAGTTTCATTGTATTGAATTCAAGAAGGCCAGAATTTCAATATATGAATTTTCCCATATATTGAATTTAGACCTCGTTTTATTGAAATTCGATCATGGGAAGGTTATTCTTCTCTTTGTTTCCATGTGAATGAGAGATTGAGATTCCAATATTTTATTTTATTTTTGTAACAAACTAACGATTTTGGGAAAGTAAATCGTATGATTACTCTGTCCATATGTCTCGTTTGTTTCTAATTGAAGAATGATAGAAATCTACCTAAAATGAGATAAATAGATAAAAATTCCGCAAGGAAAACCCGAAAAGAGTAAGGAACTTGTATGGTGAAGAACATGAACATTGATGCCTTTGATGCTACAAAAATTCATCACGTTTTTCAATAGCTATGTACTACGGTGGTGGAAGGGACCTCTTATTATGCCAATCTTGAATTAGGGAACGAAGGGTGTGATTAGGAGTAAGAACTGTGTGCTTGAGCTTGAGGTTTGTCATGGGAGATGTATCATTCCCCATTCCTAGCCATTCCTCTATGGTCTCAAGCTCATACGAAAATCCATCGGCCGCCACATGTGGATTCTTCATCACTTCCTGCAAAATTAGCATGGTTAATCTTGTTGGTATTGTAAATGGGGCAGATGAAATTCAGGAAAAGAAGCACAACATACCTGAGAAATGGGGCAGAGGAAACAACTAGGCACATCAGCAGTGTCACTATCTTCTACATCTCCATCCATCATCCCCTCACATCTTCTTCTTGCCACAATAGCATCACCATTTCTCTTCAGCTCATTGAGCTCTTCCATCACTGTGGCCAGCCTCAAATCCCCACCAGGTCCACGGTTACTTGTCAAGCAAGTTAAAGCTAACCCAGCGAGTTTCTCTGCCAAATCCAATGGCCAATGTCCAGCCATCTCATCTAGATCACGAATCACAGCTGCTTGGTCCATGTTCATCGCCTGGCCTAGTCCAGCCCAATTCCTTCCTGTTAAAAGATGCATCAACAATACCCCAAAAGCCCGAATGTCCGATCTAACACTTTGCTCACTATGGCTGCGCAAAAGCCCAAAACCGCTGATTTTTGTGACGAGATTGCGATCCAGGAGGATTTTCGATAAAGATAGTCGTCCATGAACAATGGGTCTGGGCTTAGCCATGTGAAGAAAGCCCAGACCAGAGCAAATCTCCACCGCAATACGGATACGGTCGTGCCAGCCAAGGGTACGTTTTCTTTTCTTTGAGCTTATGTGGGAGGCGAACAACAAATCCCTAAGTAATATGTCTCTCAAGCTACCATTGTGCATATATTCAAACACAATGCACCTAAGCTCAGTGCAGAAGCCAATCAGAGTTACTAGATGCGGGTGTCTTATTTGGCTAAGAAATGTCACCTACAATATACCAAGTTTTGATATTAAACTTTCAATTAGTTAATTTCTATACGACAACCTTGCAGTATAACATATGTTAGATTATCTCACAGGAAATGTTACAAATTTTGTAGCCCTGTACTTGGGGTAGCGAAATCATGCTTACCTTGGCTTTAAAATCTTGCTTAGAGTCTCCTTTAGCATAGTTGAGGATCTTGATTGCAACTGTGGCATGGTTAATGCGGCCTCTATACATTGTAGTGTTCCAATCCCCTCCTGGTTTAATTCTCAAACGTTCTGAAAAATTGTTTGTAGCCAATCTGATCTCCTCAGCTGTGTACTTCTTGAATCCACAACTCGTATCAGTGAGCCTTCCAACCATTCCAATGACATCCTTTTCTTTACAAAACTCTATTCTACGATGCAGAACATCTCTATGCTGCCGCAACTCCTCAATCTCTCTAACCATCTCTTCCCGGGTGCTTATGGCCATCTCTAGCTGGGACTCGGTATTTGATTTCGCCAATGTGGTTATTTGGAGCTTATTCGAGAGCTCAAATTGCAGCTCCATTAGTGAATTTAGCCTACTTTTGCTCTCTCCAGTGTCCGTCACAACTTCATGAAGCTGTTCCTTTTCGCAGTCTAGCGTTTTCTTTAGTTCTGCTCGATTTTTCACCTCTTCTTTTATTTGTGCTTCAAGTTCCTCAGCCTAAAAAACATGTCTTGCTTCATTAGCTAACATAAACTTCAGATCAAAAAGTAAAAGAAAACTTATTAACATATAGGTTATGTACATAGTATACCCGAAAATTGCATAAACTAATGGCCCATTGTGCTTTAGTTTGTCTTTCGACATTGGCCATGGCTTCCTTTCTTTTCAACTCAATTGTGTCGTGAGCTTCCTCTAGCTTTATTTTCATGTCTTCTGCAGCAATCTGAAATACAATTGTAACACTCTTTCTGACACTTGATTTGGGGTGTATCCACAGTTAGGGGGCTAGAGAGGTCTAAAACATGGATAGGATATGCATAAGTATGAGGTGCAAATTAAAATGAGAATCAAACAGGACCAAGTTATCATCCCAAACAGGACCATCAGTGCATCACTGTCATATGTTTCTAAGGTCAAAAAGAAGGACATGCAACGAAAGAAAAAGAATTGGAATTTGGTGCAAAAGAGAGAACTTTGTGGAGCCGTTGAAACATGTACATCATTTTCTACCTACTACTTCAAATTAGACCCAAGATTAGGGGCATAATTTAACATTAACTTGAAGCCATATTTAGCAGAAAGTATGAATAATTGGACATTCAAATATTAGTTTACACTTACCATGTCAGATTCCATCGGATTGTTTGGAACATCATCTTTCTCCTGCTCACTATCTTCTTCCAATTTCAAGGATAACAAATGCTGGAAGTAATCTTCAATTTCTTGGACATGGCGTTCCCAACTGTTTTGTGAGTTAGTGGGGGAGTTGGCATTTGCTGTAGTTCCATCTGGGGAAGTTGCTGAGGTTTCATTGAACATTTTTGCTAACCAACCTTTGAAACTGGCTTTTTCTCTCAGTTTTGCAACAATGACACCTTGATCATCCTCCATGGTCCCTTTGTCATTTTCTCCTCTAAGGAAAACTAGTCTTCCCCCACAAATCACGAACAATTCGCAGAAATCCGGCTTGTGATGATGAATGTAAAATGCTGCACTTACTGCACTCTTTATCCTCCTAAACATTGTAGCAAATTAGAAGAAAATGGTACGTAGGACAAAATTCAAGGATAAACATTTTGAGTTGAGTTACAAAATATCGAAATTGATCGATTTGTATATGTTATTGCATACCAAGTTGATGAAGTCTTCAAGAACGTGAATCCCACAACCAGTCTGGTTATTTGGTGTCTCAAGATCAAATCCATGATGACTTTATGAATTGGTTGCTCACATTTTTCTACTGTTAGTATTTCAGCCTTCACCTATATATGAGCATGAAACATAGTAATTCAGCCACAAATTTTACAATGGGAATAATATGAAAGAAGCAAATCACACCAGATAATTGAACCTGGCCACAGAATGCTAAGTACTTGCGCAGCAACTTATCAGTCTTTTTTTGCTCATATTTCATAAGAACTTCCAGTTTCTCATCATTCATAGAACTTGCAGGGAACTTCCCAACTTAAACAAAACAGAAAGAAGGCAACTATTGTAAGAAAAATTCCAATCAAACTTAAATTCCAATGATCTATGTAACTTACTTACATGGGGTGTAGATGAAATCCTTCGAAATATCATGAGCTACATGGAGAATGACTATGGAAATCAGTTGAGAATTCCATTTCTTCAGTGTCCACTCCAAGGTCTTAAACCCATCTTGAATATCATTCCCAACTGCAACATAGACCTTCTCTCCTCGGCTATCCATTCCCTACCTAAAACCTATTGAACCAACCAGCAGAAAACCAATATAGGAGAGTTGGTTTGAGGCAGAGAATGTTGTGAAAAAATGGAGAAAGAGAATGTTGCTGTGGATTTGTGGAAATTTTTGGAGGTTTTCTTTACCTTTTTATCGTTTTTAGGAGATAGGACGTCTTCCTTTGGACTTTCTTGTGTCGTAGAGGACATGATTGATCAACATTCGCCAGTACACACTCACATGTTCACAACTTCACACACAGATGCTAAATTATCGCCAATCCTATATCTTATATTTTAGTTCAGTGCTAAACTGTGAAGTTCATTACTTAATTCTGTTTGCAGGGATCATCTGCAAATATTAATTTACACAAATCTGTTTGATCATCTAAACTATAAGGTCAAATATACAAATACAAACGTCTATATATCAAGGGGATTCTAATGTTATAATTTAGATTTAGATGTTTTTGGCATTGGTGATCTTTGAAGTGATGGTTCGGATTATTTGATTGCATGATAGAGGGTTGACATATGCAGTTTCGATATGCAGAGATGGCTCTAGATCTATCTTATAGATGTTGGCCAAAAAAATTTGGAAGACTAAACATGACGCTCACAAATTGTATAATACCGAAATATGATCCAAAGAAATATATAATTTAGGGATGATGGAGAATATAACAATATTTATGGTCTACCGACTACACTTGCTCTAGGAATATGCTTCTTGAAATTCTTTGAGTAAATCTCTAAACTTCTTGATAGGATATGGAAAATCTTTAGACTTAAAAACATGATGCCTGCGATGCATGTAGCATCGAAATAATTAATTGCTCAAGAGAAGATAAGTGTGGTGGGAAGTTATGACAAGCTTCTTCTTTTTTTCTGTTTCCTCGTACATTTGTATAGGATACAAAAATATACATGAAGCTTATGAAAACTGCACATTAATAGGAATCATAGATTTATTGGAATATAAATGTAAAAACTATAAAAGAAGAGCAAGAATACTTTAAAGACTACATTGTGGTTATTCTCATTAATTAGAAAATGAGAGTTACAAAAGATTATATAGCTAGATAACTAGGTTGAATAGCTAAAAGACCAAACTACTCTGCTCTATATTGCTCCTATAAACCTAACACACATTGCTATTATGGATATCGCATCGATCTTTTACAATGCCAATCTTGAATAAGATAACGAAGGGTACGATTAGGGACAAGAATTGTGTGCTTAAGTTGTAGATTTGTCATTGGCGATGTATCACGTCCCATTCGCAACCATTCTCCAATGGCTCCCCGCTCATATGAGAATCCATCTGCGGCCACATGTGGATCCTTCATTACTTCCTGTATCCAAATAATACAAGAAGTTTGATCGGAATTTATAATCTTTTATGAGAAAATAGCTTATGGTATCGTATCTTGTCACAATTTTAAGTTCATAGAAGATGATTAATTAAAGTACTATCACGATGCATCTATAAAATTAAAAAAATTAAAAATAAATAAAAAACCCTAAAGTATCGACAGAAGCATCTGACCTGATAGATGGGGCAGAGGAAAACACTTGGGACATCATTGCAAACTTCTCCTTGAACTCTTCCATCAATCTCAACTCTTGCAACTAAATCATCAGCCTTTTTCTTGATTACATCAAGCTCTTCCATGATTGCCATCATTTTCAAATTCACATTGGGCCTATCGTTTACGGATAAACACCGTGATACCAAGCCTGCAAGTTTCTGAGCCAAGTCCAACGGCCAAGGCCCAGCAGTCTCATCTAAAGCCCGGACCAGACTTGTCATATTCATCTCGTCAACGGGATTCGTCCCTATTAGAAGATTCATAGTCAAAACCCCAAAAGCCCGTATGTCCCAGCCCACATGGCTTTCGTCGTAGTAGCTTTGGTTGAGCCCAAACCCACCGACTTTCGCAACGAAGTTGCGATCGAGGAAGATCTTGGATGGGCTTAGGTACCCATGGATAATGGGCCTGGGTCGAGCTTCGTGGATATAGCACACGGCGGAGCAGACCTCGGTTGCAATGCGAATGCGGTCATACCACGTCAAAACCCGGCATCCCTTTCTGGAGTTTTTCGATGAAGGAAATAAGACATCTTGTAGGCTACCGTTGTGCATGTACTCATAGACAATGCAGTTTAGCTCGGAGCAGTAGCCCATCATGGCAAGCAGATGAGGGTGCCTAATGTGGCTGATGAGCTTCACCTACACATTTATCGAAAATTCTGTTAGATTTATATATGCGTTGTCACGTTGTTTGACCATAAAACTATATAAATATATTATACATTACCAAAAGTTTATAAAATCGAGTTCATATAATTACTAGAAATCGGAATGTTTGACAACCAAGTAATACTAAACATAATATGTTAGATTGTCCGATTTCTCGTAAGAGAATATTACTTCGCCCCCAAAATCCCAAAATCTGAGAGTGTGTGTGTGTGTGTGTGGGGGGGATGAGATAAATGGTTAGGATGAGAAAATATGATCGAAAAGTATGTCAATTAAGAAAAAAATCCATACCTTTTGAATAAATAAGAAGATCCGTATCTGAAAATACTATATATATATATATGTGTGTGTGTGTGTGTGTGTTTACCTTGGCTTGAAAACCTTCTCGGGGCAGTCCATCATCCGAGTTGATAAGTTTTAGTTTGATAGCAACTCTGTCATGGTTGATACGCCCTTTATAAACAGTGGTGCTTTTACCACTTCCCGTTTTAAACAACAAACTCCCTGAATAGTCCTCAGTGGCCAATTTTATCTCTTCAGCCGTGTACTCCCTCAGACAGCAGCTCAATTGATCACTACCAGTCCTTCCTGCCACTCCTACTTTCTCTTTGCAAAATTCAATCCTCCGCTGAAAAACGTCTCTTTCTCGTCGCAACTCGTCGATTTCTCGAACCATTTCTGCACGAGTTGTTATGTCGTTCTCTAGCTGGGCCTCCCTGCATGCTTTTGCCATTTTGGAAATATTGAGCCTGTGTGAAAGCTCTGATCGAAGCTGCATGAGTGAGTTGAGCTTGTTCTTGCTTTCTTCGATATCGGTTTTTACTTCATGGAGGAAAGCTTTATCCCTGTCTAGTTCTTTCTTCATTTCTATTCTCTTCTTGGCCTCTTCCTTTATTAGAACCTCCAACTCTTCAGCCTACAAAACCTCATTGGTCATATTGGTTTCCTCTAAAGCCAGATAAATTGAAACAAGAAGCACAAACTAGCTACATTAATTGTTAGATTATGAGTCAGGACCAATTAAAATAGGAGCAGATATATGTCAACAATCTATGCATGTATGAATCTGCAATCTTAATTAACAATCTACCAACTTAACATGTCACGTACCCGCTGTTTGCATAAACTAATGGCCCATTCGGCTTTGAGACGCCTATCAACACTTGCCTGGACTTCTTTCTTCTTCAATTGTAATCTCTGATGAGCTTCTCGTACTTTAAATTTAAGGGACTCAAATTTTTCTGCAATGCTCTTATATATTGCCAAACAATAAGTTGAATCAGAAAAATTTCCTTTTTCTTAACTGAAACTCGATAATGGTTGTATATGATGTATTCTACTTACGTACCAAATTCGGGTTTCCATTAAGTTCCAGCACTATGGCATCTGTTGGACTAGCTTGTTGAGAAATATCACTTTCTTGTTCACGAAGATCCTCTTCATCCGAAGTTGAACACAACTGCTGCAAGTAAATTTCAATTTCTTGAACACAATTTTCCCACTGCATATTTTCCAAGCTTGATGAATGATTTTTTGTTGATGAGGCAGGTGAGCTTTGACGACTTCCGAACATACTTCCTAAGATAAGACTGATACTGATCCTGTCTTTCATTTTTGCAACCATGCCTCCTTGATCATCTTCCATTGATAATCTCTTATCGTTTTCGCCTCTTAGAAACACCTCCTTTCCGCCACATATTATGAACAATTCACAAGACTCCGGCTTGTGCGTATGGATGTGAAATGATCCACTGATTACGGTTTTTGGTTTCCTACATGTACAAAGAAGCGAAGAAGCTTAGACCGATCGATATTCCATCACCAAAAAAATGACTTGCATGTCACCGTCAGATATGATCTTCTTCTCACAACATTTTGTATATACTATACGAATCGATTCACATATTAAGAGCAAATTTAAATATGTAAGAAACAAAAACAGAAAATAAATAAGGAGTGCGATTCTTCTTCAACTTAATTAAAATAAAAATCAAGTAAAAAAGAGCAATTACAGTCACGTATGAAGGTCAAACTGCATGATTTTTCTTTCCATCACAAGATCCAAGCTAATCATTTTTAACTTCAACTCTACAATCAATATGTATTACTAGATTTAACTTAGCTGTTGCATACCAAGAAGAAGATTTCATAAACAAAAATCCCATCACCAATTTGGTTATATGAAGCCCCGAAATCAAATCTAGGATTTGCATATGAATAGGATTATCATATCTCTCCACGTTGTGTATCTCAGCCTTCACCTATATATATGAACATGCACAAGAATTAATATTGAGAAAACAAAACAAAGGAACACTAACTAAATAGAGAAGCAAGCAATTAACCATGCATGTATTTATTCTATGATCTTCATACCCTAGCCTTGCCACAAAAAGTTATGTACTCGGAAAGGATTTTGTCAATCTTTTCTTGCTCAAGCTTCCTCAAAATCTTCAGTTTCTCATCACTCACAGAACTTGCAGGCAGCTTCCCAACTTCAAATTACCAAACCAATAATCAAAACCAGGTTAGTTTAACATATATATGAAATGATTACCAAAGAATCCATAGCTGAAATCTCTAATTAGTTAACTTACATGGAGTAGAAACATAATCTCTGACAGAAACCCTGCTGGTTACATGAAGGATTACAATCGAAATTGGCTGAAATCTCCACTTCCTCAAAGTCCACGCCAAAGTCTTGATACCATCCTGCAGCTGGTTCCCAAGTGCAACATAAACCTTCTCTTCTTGACCTTCCATTATAGACCTTCTTCAAGTTCCACTGGAAACTTCTCTTCCAAAATGTGCAGAAGGATTTCGAGTCCTGAATACTGGTAGATCTGTTTGCCTTGTTGTGGTTTGTTTTTATATTAACAGAGACGGCCTTGTACGGCACAGCAGTCGTGGCGAGGTTTGAGCCTCGGTGATTTAGAATGATAGGATCTTTTTTGGTGTTGAAACTTCTTGGTGTTATTCTGGAAATCAACGTAAGGTAGGCCAGAACTATCAGAGATTATTGTGGACGATAAGAGATTGAGACAAAATTAAGCTGTCATTTTTAGGATTTGACTAATTGACAATGAGATTAATTAAATTTTGTTTTTTCCATTTGGGTCACAAATCATAATCAGTTCATCTGTGGCATGACTTCGATGAGAAGAATTATAAGTAGTATATTACCTCGTTGTCTGTCTTAGAATATTGTAAACGTATTTAGAATTTTAATCTCAATCTTTAACCAGTGTGATACTAACTATATAGCTAGTAAAATATACAGTATCATCTTTCTTCTTGGATAATTTTTATCGATCTCAATCATGAACCTCAGTCATACCTGCTGGATCATTTTGTTAATTGGAGAAACTATTCACTGGTGTGCTGTATAAGAATAACATATATAGGTAGAGTTATGCTAGATAGATTAAAACAAAGTCACTTTCAATTCGAGGCATTTCATCAAATCACGGCTAATGCCTTGAATGATATGTAGGAAATTGAGAATATGCCATCGGATATTATTATTACCTTGATTAATTACTTGAACAACAAGACAACTAAGCCGCCCTTCATCCCAAGGAACCAAGCTAGCTTAAATCGACATCAACATAAACCCCATTGTGGTGGTGTGCTACATATGGAGCCCTTACCGGCCAGAAGTAACTTGTTCTTTCTGGGAGGAACTTTCATCATAATTTCTTGTTAAGAAAGTCTTCTATCAGACCGTTGTGCCGCACATCCTCTATCCAACCAGCTCATTTACATTCTAGAAATGAGAGTGCGAGGGTATATTTCATGGGGTAATTCGGGTGAAGTTTAGTTTTAAGATTTTAAGATTATTTATTTTTGTTGATAAGTCAAACGTGTCACATGACATGTCAGTTATAATTAATTAAATTTTTTTTTTCTGTTGTTTGGATTTGTTTCTAATGTGGCCAAGGTCCGATGCTTGTCCTCACGCCATAAACCCCAACTTATTTCTTCTTTGTTTTTTTGTTAAAAATCAAAAATTTCATTAAATAGAAGAGATAGCATGGTATGTAATTTCATCATTATTCCACAATTTAATTTGATGTCAGGTCTCCGATTAATGGCTCCCTGCCTCTTCTTCTCGACTGGTCTAATTCTAACATTGATGTTCATCTTGAAGGGCCAAATCGACCAGTTGCTAGCTCACTTTCTTCATGGCCAATGGAGTTTGATGCAGAAAACTTCATCAGCCAGTCGAGAAGAAAAGTCAGGTTGCATGCAAAGCCAGTGACCAGAGCCACAGTGACATTTCTTCTTCTCTATCTTCTACTGATCAATGGGCTTTGGATTCAGTCATGGATATGATGCTCACAAGTTAATTGCAACAACTTCGGATATTGTCATGATTATTACATCCAAACTCCAAAGCAGGCCAAAACCCAATCCCGATACTTTGTTGTAAATGACTTCGATCTTCTAGGCCTGGCTTCCCCTGCCAAAACCTGCCATGCTACAAAATCTGAGGCATGTGTGTCTCGCTAAGCATTTTGATTCTATTCCATTTAAACTTGCATTCAGAAACCCTAGACCTCAGATCATTCTTAGCTAGCTTCAGCCATCGATCACCTTGTCTAACTTGCATACTAGTTCAACAATGCGCATCCAAACACACTTATGATCTTGTTATGGAGAAGGGGTCTTTCATTTCGCCATATCTAAGACCTCGCCGGCCAAGTGTGTAAGTTTCCCAAATCAGTTCAAATGCAGTATGATACGATGAGACAACTTAAGAAATACTTTTTTATACCATGCACGTTAAGCAGGACAATATACTCGGCGATGGTTTACAAATAAACATACCAACAAGAAACAGAGAAATAGTTACAATAGACAACCAAATTTAACCCTTTTAAGTTTGTTTAGTGAATCCGTGTTTTAAGTTTTACATCGACTCTTTCATCGAATTAGGGTTGTTACATTTTCTATTTTAAGAGTTTTTGTTGTCATGAGGCTCTAAATAGACAATGATGCCGACGGTGGAGTCATACTCATTCCAAGGTTGATGAATGATATCATATAACCTTATTGCCTAAATTATAACCTGATCTTCTTCTTCTTCCATCATGTGTAAAGTAGGCGCCATCTTCATCACTGTCACCTATGTGTTGGAAGCTTGGAAATATTTCAACCCACACCCAACAAACAAGTTTTTTTTTTTTTTTTTTCAAAAGGACACACCTACCCAATTAACGTGGAGGAATATCATACCTAATTTAAGCTAACGGACAATTACGTGTAGTTAAATATTAAGAATAGTAAATAGTAGTGTGTCAGTGAAAAATAAAGAAAAAGAAAGGTTAAACATTGTTAAGCATGATTAGGGGTGAAGTTAAAATAGGGATTTTGTCGGGTTGGGAGCAGAGGAGTGCACGTGCGACACCGAAATCGCCGAGAGATATAAAAGATGCCGCGCACGTGCCTTTCGCCGGTCAAAGGTCAAAAGGAAGGTGGTAGTGAGTACACGAGTCTATCAAGGATCTTTAATAAAGGGAAAGGGGGAAGGGGGAGGAAGCCTAGGATAAGAACGATGAAGATGATGAGAATGAGATGATGATCATCTTATATATATGGTCGACCATTCTATTATTTGCTCTGCAACTGCTACACACCAGAGCATGCATGCAATGATAGAGTTGATAATGGTGATGATATAAATCACTAGCCTTTTCTAGTGCGAAAGGGCTAGGCCTCCGTATATATATTCATATATGAAAATAACTTTTCACATCAAGAAAATCACAAAACAACTACATATTTAGTACTCGAAAATTACTTAGAACGTATGTTATTAATTTGGTTCTTTTAAAAAAAAAAAAAAAAAAACAACCTGGTTATAAGAGCGTGATTTCATATATGAGTAGAATGACAAAATATAGACTGAAAATATATATGTATTGTCTTTTATTTGAATAACAACGTGTTGTTACTGCATTTTAAAAACCATATCAATTTTATTCACTACAATATAACATTTTTAACGATTAATCTCAAACTGGGTACAGTGTAAACACACCCTTTTTTGTGTTAAAATCAAATAATCAATCATATCAAATTATGTTGATTCATTGAAATACTATCAATTCTAATACCATCCTCAATTCATGTACGAGTTCCTACTATTACTTGGTTCAAGTAATTAAACAAGTTCATTGCAGGAGGTTTGGATCGATGAAAATATCCGCACATGCATGAATTAAGTTTTGAGATGAAAACATCTATCACTCATACATATGCGCGCTAAATTTGCTATGATGTACATAATTCCATATCACATCCTCACGTGCATTTCGCGTGGCTCGAAAATCCATATAATGTTTAACTATGATGGACGGAGGATTGCAGGATTTTGTTCTTCTAAATTAAGTCGTTTCCCAAATCGTCTTTAACCTTATAAACAAAGCAACAAATGGTGATGACTACTGTGGATTATTGTAGCTATCTCTAAATATTACCAATTTGTGAGACGTGTACTTTAAGTGCATGCAAAGGTAAGGTTTCTAGCTACTTGTTACTTTGTTTATATATCCTGAGTTTTCTTTCACATTCCTTTTGTCTGGTGCACCACGTGTGATGTAACATGCCGTTTCTAAAGGATGAGCGAGCGAGCAAGCAAGAAAATTGTAAAGAAGAAAAAACAAGTTGGTCTGCCAAAGGTTCGGTTTTGAACCCAGTTGCTCACTGCTTGTGAGACAAAATTCAATCGGAAGTGGTTTTCTTTTTCGTAGTTAATCTTATCCCATTTCGGTTCTATAGATTACTATCGCTTTTTGTTATTTCTGATTGTGTAAAAGATCGGTTTAGAATGGGGACGGATACTTTGATCTTGTTCCATGTATGAACTCGCTTTCTTAAAGCTAGTTCATTCTTGACTGAGAGAGAGAGAGAGGTTGGTCCTTGAAGCTTGAATCGAAGGTGGTAATTCTGATCAACTTCTTAAAGATGGAATTCAAAACATAGTTTAATGATAACAGCTAGAGTCAGCACATATGTTTAATTAAGCTCCAATTACATGATCCAATAACCCATGTAAGATTTTACTCTTGTAGGATGAAATTAAATCACAACAATTGATGGTAGAAAATTGGAATGTATGTACCGCTATTCTTCCAGTTTTAATATTTCATAAATTTTGAATGTAAAATGGGACTCTGAAAGGGGTTAATAAAATGGGGTTCAGTCTCAGATATTGAAATCAAGCTAAGAAACATTCTGGAACTCTTGATTTTTTGCATTATTGTATTTGTATATATAAATACGAAACCATTTACCAACAGGACAGCCTTCTGTTTTACAGTTTTAGGCATACAAAAAGAAAGACGAAATCGATCATATAGGATTCGCACCAATTTCTATATAGTTTTTAGTTGTAGTCAACAAAGTGAGAAAATCTCCTCTTCTCCTATCGCGCGCGCACATCCATCACATGACTATTTATATGTATGTCTTCAGAAATTGGAGGTGTACATATATGACCGCCTACTATGTAGAATTTAAAGCTAAGCTAGAGGATTTCATCTGGAATACACATCTTTTATAACAACTTTGTATCATTTTATTAGTTCATCACTGCATGTTTTCAACATGCATTCAACTACGAGTTGTGTAAATATCACTGTTTTTTCGATGGATCTTGTAAATATCACTTAGCCTTTACCGGCGTCGTCGTTACTATGTAGAAACACGAAATTGATGTAAGAATTTAAGGGTACGTAAAAGACATGAAGCTAATATGTATGGTCCATTCTTACCGTATGTCTATTTAGCTAATATCGATAATCCTTTGAATGGTAACAGTGTTTAGTCTTCCTATTTCTCAGTGATATCCAAAACTAAACCAGTGTTTAGTCTACATCTTCATCACTTCATTGTAACTGCTATGTACGTATGAAAATGTAGACTAAACACCGGTTTAATTTTGATAAAACATATTGAGACATCTACGGGAGCTAATCCTAACTAGTTATAGCTTATTATCTTCTCATTGATTGTAACAGATATGTAATCTTTTCCTTATCAGTACTTAACTAGAATCAATGAGCTAATACATATCTCCTACTGTATATATTGTAACATTCACATTGATTGCAATACAACAATAGTTTCACATCGATATCATTCTTATTATGGTATCAGAGCCTTTGTGCTCTTCAGCCCTCTAAACACAAAAACCCTAAAACCAAAACCTTGTCAATACAATGACGGGAGAAGAACAAAAACCCCAAACGGATTCATCTTCATCACAGAAGGGTCTGGCATGGGAGAATTCCAATCACCCTTTATACATCCATCACTCCAATCAACCAGGACCGATTCTCGTTCCACAATCACTAGTGGAAGACAACTTCAGCTCATGGATCGAAAGCATGAACATGGCACTCCAAATCAAAAACAAGATAGGGTTTCTTGATGGAACCCTAACCAAACCCGTGAAGAATCCAGATGAAAATAATCAATGGAATCGCTGCAATATTCTTGTGAAAACATGGCTGCTTGCATCGATGTCAAAGGAAATTGCGAAAAGCTTCTCTCACTGCAATGATGCAAGGACTGTATGGCTTGAGTTATACGAGTGGTTTGGGCAAACTAACACTCTTCAACTCTTTCATATTGAGAATGCTATTCATGATTGTACGCATGGCACTTCCTCCGTTACCTCATTCTTCACCCAACTCAAAAGTCTTTGGGATGAAAAGGAGACTCTCTGCAACTTTCCTCCTTGTGTTTGTAATGCGGGAGAAGAGCTAAAATCATACATAGAAACCCAGAAAATCATGAAGTTTTTGATGGGTCTGACAGACGAGTTTGCCACTACTCGAAGAAATATTATCGGCATGGATCCAGTGCCTTCCTTGAACAAGGTCTACTCTATGGCACTCCGGCATGAAAAGCAAGCAGCCATCTCGGCAAACAAATCAGCTATGCAGCCATCGGACGCAGTTGCCTTCTGCGTGCAGCAACCTGCCTCGGCAATGCGCCCCCTAATGAGCCCCTTGTTGCGCGCGGTGATGAAGCCCCTGCTGAGCCCTTTGCGGGTCATGTGCGCAGATCAGTGCGCGGTTCCAACAACAACGACAGCAAACAGCGATGTGCAAAATGTGACCGCACAAATCATGCGATCGAAAATTGCAAAGCCCATCTGCGCTGTACAATATGCAATTTCAGGGGCCATACGTTTGAAACATGCCGAGCTCATCTCCGCTGCTCCTTTTGCAATTTCAAAGGCCATACTTATGAAGAATGCCGAAAACGAAAAGTTATGCAATCCGGAGAGGGAACAAGCCGAGTGAATCACATCTCGGCCTATTGTGATAGCCAAGGCAACTCTGCCTCCTTTCCTTTCTCTGAAGAAGAACGTGCACGGTTGCTCACTCTTCTAAGCAGCAGCCAAAATTCAAACCAAGACAGTAAAATTAACAATTATGAGGAACTTTCTGGTAAGGCTGCTTCCCTAGCCAATAATTGTTGTCACACACCAACATGGCTTATAGATAGTGGTGCAAGTGATCATATTATTTGTGATGACAAATTCCTTACTTCAAATAATTGTTGTCACACATTAACATGGCTTATAGATAGTGGTGCAAGTGATCATATTATTTGTGATGACAAATTCCTTACTTCAAAACAACCTGTTGTGAATTATACTATGCGGCTCCCTTCCGGTTCATCTGCTAATGTTACACACATTGGAACCGTATTGTTTTCATCCCAATTAAAGCTTAAGTACGTGCTATGTGTCCCATCATTTTATCTGAACCTGATATCTGTTAGCAAATTGGCTCGTGATTCGTTCTATGTAACCATATTTTTGAGACGGATTTGTATTGTGCAGGACCTACGATCGGGGAAGAGGATTGAGATAGGAACTGAGAGAGAGGGGGTCTACTGCCTTGATTACCATCAGAAAGGAACGAGCAATGTGGCTCAAGTCCAGACACCAAATCTTTGGCACCAGAGGCTGGGTTATCCATCAGAACGAATATTTTCATTATTTCCTTTTTTCAAGAACAATTGTGCACCAAATAATTGCTTAATTTGTCCTTTGACTAAGCAAACTAGACATCCATTTTCTTTGAGTACTACTTCCAGTAAAGATTGTTTTGAATTGATTCATGTTGACATTTGGGGTGGTTACCATGTCCCTTCACTCACCGGTGCACAATATTTCTTAACCATTGTTGATGATTATTCACGGGATACCTGGGTTTATCTAATGAAAAACAAATCCGAAACACGTTCACTTCTTGTCAGTTTTGTTCATTTGGTCAAAAATCAATTTGATTAATGTGTCAAAATCATTAGAAGTGATAATGGTCCCGAGTTTTCCATGCATGATTTTTATGCGTCACAAGGCATAGAACACCAAACCACATGTGTCAATAATCTCCAACAGAATGGGGTTGACGAAAGAAAGCATCGTCACCTTTTAAATGTGGCTCGTGCTATTCTTTTTCAAGCTCATTTACCGAAAACGTTTTGGGGTGAAGCCATTTTAACAGCTAGCTATCTCATCAATCGAACACCGACCCAGGTCAATTGAGTAAAACTCCTTTTGAAAGGCTTTTCTCAAAAGAACCTACACATGATCATCTCCGAGTCTTTGGTTGTCGATGTTTTGTTTCCACACATCCATCCAAGCCAAGCAAGTTCGATCCCAGGTCAGTTGAGTGTATCTTTTTGGGTTATCCTCATGGTAAAAATGGTTATAGAGTTTATGATTTGAACGGCAAGAAAATCCTATTTTCTCGTGATGTCATCTTTTTCGAGTCCAACTTCCCTTATCAATATCTGTCTTCAAATTCTCTTGATTCTCCTCCCAAATCCTATCCTAACCTTAATTCCTTTGATTACGGGGAGCCAGTGCGCAACAATAACGCACGAGGGTTGAACAATACACGACAAAACCCTAATTTTGCCGAGACACATGTTTATCTTAACCCTACTAGGATTTCATCTGAAAACCCTAGTGAACCAACTTCTGAAACTTCTGCTTCCATTCATGCTGAAGACACAAACACGGTCTCATCTCCTATCATTCCGCTATCTCCTCCAAATCTAAATCCTTCCGCTGCTCATCATCATGAACAATTAGAAACCATTTCAAATTCATCTCCTTCTCCTCCAACAAACACAACACCTTCGACCAGTAACCCTTCTCCTGTGTCCGATACTTCATCTCAGCCTCCTCCGCATCGTTCTACTCGGCCTACACAGACATCAAGCCTATTGCAAGACTTTCACATCGAGGCAACTCTCCCCTCACATATTGTTTCATCCTCTTCACCGACAGAGGTCTCAGGTACGGCTCATTCTATATCAAATGTGTTGTCTTATGATAGACTATCTAATACACATCAAGCCTTTATTGCTGCACTAACCATGCACCGCGAGCCTACATCTTTTTCACAGGCAGTTCTTGATCCTCAATGGCGCAAAGCTATGCAAGATGAAATCCGTGCACTGCAAGCCAATCGAACTTGGAGCCTTGTGTCACCACCAGTAAATAGGCGTCCCATTGGTTGTAAATGGGTGTACAAAATCAAGTACAATCCTGATGGTAGTGTTGAACGGTATAAAGCTCGCCTTGTTGCTAAAGGCTACAGTCAAGTTGAAGGAATTGACTATCGTGAAATATTTGCGCCTGTTGCCAAGCTTACTATTGTCTGAATCCTCCTCAGTTTATCCTCTCTCCAAGGTTGGCATCTTCACCAACTTGATATTAGCAATGCTTTCTTACATGAAGATTTATTCGAAGATGTTTACATGCAACTTCCTCCTGGATTCAAAGGAAATAGGGAGACAAGAGTTTGCAAATTACACAAGTCATTATATGGACTCAAGCAAGCGTCAAGACAATGGTTCATCAAATTATCCAATGCTCTCAAGGAAGCCGGCTTTCAACAATCCTGGTCAGATTATTCTTTATTTACCAGAAATCATAAAGGCCATTTTACGGTCTTGTTGGTGTACGTTGATAATATAATTCTAGCAGGAAGCCATCTTGATGACATCTCAAGCATGAAAAAGTGTTTATCTGACAGGTTCAAGCTGAAAGATATGGGAGTATTAAAGTACTTTCTTGGCATAGAAGTTGCTCGTTCTAAACAGGAAATTGTCTTAAGCCAACGAAAATATGCGTTGGAGATATTAGAAGACTCAGGTTTTCTTGGCGCAAAACCTACCACATTCCCAGTAGAGTATAATAGCACTCTAACACAAGGAGAAGGAAAGCTTTTATCTGATTTATCACAGTACCGACGATTGGTAGGAAGATTAATCTACCTTACTATCACAAGGCTAGATATTGTCTATGGGGTTCATATTCTCAGTCAGTTCATGGACAAACCAAAGGAACCACACCTAGAAGCTGCTCACAAAGTCCTTCGGTACCTAAAACAAACGCCGAGGCAAGGCTTACTTCTACCATCCAATGGTACTTTACAATTGAGAGCTTATTGCGATGCAGATTGGGCAAGATGCAAAGACACCAGAAGGTCAGTTACTGGCTATTGTATTTTCCTTGGTAATGCACTTGTATCTTGGAAGACAAAGCAGCAGAATACGGTGTCTAGATCCAGCGCATAAGCTAAGTACAAGTCTATGGCCTCTACTTGTTGTGAAATCACATGGTTACAGAACATTTTGAAAGACCTGAATGTTAAAGGTACGCAACAAGCACTACTATTTTGTGATAATCAAGCTGCTCTCTCTATATAGCATACAATCATGTTTTTCATTAACGCACAAAACACATTGAGATTGATTGTCATGTTGTTCGTGAGAAGATTCAAAGAGGACCTGTTAAGGTTGTCCATATTCGAACAACAGAGCAACTTGCTGATATGTTCACTACGCCGCTGCATCCTAAGCAATTTACAGAGCTATTAAGCAAGTTAAGTGTAATCAACATACATTCTAACTTGAGGGGGAGTATTGAGACATCTACGGGAGCTAATCCTAAATAGTTATAGTTTATTATCTTCTCATTGATTGTAACAGATATGTATTACATATCTTCCTTATCAGTACTTAGCTAGAATCAATGAGCTAATACATATCTCCTACTGTATATATTGTAACATTCACGTTGATTGCAATACAACAATAGTTTCATATCGATATCATGAAGTTAATTACCGTATGATAAAAAATAAAAATAAAGTATGCGAGTATGAAAATATTTGGTGTTTGGGTTAATTACACAAAATGGCTATGATCTGTCGCTAGCCAAGAATTATATATAGAAACTGGAGAAGCTGCACATGACCGATCGAACTGCATGCAGCATTGCAGTGTGTGTTATTGTGCCTCTTTCTGCTGCTGATGAAAAAACGAAAGCAGAGAAAGCCCTAGACGAAGCAATGAGGTGTCCCTTTCTCTATTCTCTTTCTGTCGCTCTCAGCAGAATGAACGAGCTGGGCGTGAGACCACGTATCACTCCTAGTATATATATTAGTCAGTGTTTTTGTTCAAATAACAGAAGCGTCAAAACCTAGTTTGCCGGGTTGCTTGTGTAGGTCAAAACTCTACGTCTTGTAATTTTATGCGAGGTTTCTTTTCGTATGTATGACCAGTCCGAATCAGTAGCGCTACCCTCGTAGTCGTAGATTGCAATAGTTTATTTTTGTAGATTAATCAGAGTATTTGAGTTAAAACTTAAACCTACTAGGGAGCTGAATTAAGGATATATAGCTAGGTTAATTAGCCTAAATCTTGACCAAGACGGTAATTTAGTAAAAAGCTAGCTAGCAACAATGAGTTCATCGATGCTCATGAATGGATTGAATGCATGCCATGTAGTTGATTAATGATCACTTGAGCAATTCACAGGAGCTTGTGTGTATCATTAAGCTAGCTAGCGTGCGTACGTGCTTTACAAACAATCAAATTCATCTCTTTAATTTGAACC
The DNA here is from genome assembly GCA_009720345.1 of Fragaria iinumae. Classification (NCBI taxonomy): domain Eukaryota; kingdom Viridiplantae; phylum Streptophyta; class Magnoliopsida; order Rosales; family Rosaceae; genus Fragaria; species Fragaria iinumae. The sequence continues at coordinate 11,773,031 of CM019117.1, read as the reverse complement.
CAAGATTGGAATACAAGGAAGTTCTGTACAGCCGTGTTGAAGATTGAACATGCATGTTTAGGTACCCGTATTGAAGTTCACAGCCGTTTCGAAGTCCTGGTGATCGAGTGTAATTTGTGACAAGGATGAGGAACACTACGTACCCTCTCAAAAGGAAAGAGGAGCTCCTGTATTTAATTAGGTTTCTTGATATGCCCTACGGTCACCACCATTGTAGCCTTGGCTAGTCCTCCATGATTTTTCATAACAAAAGATCGAACAAGCTAGCTGTTTGTTTATGGTCAAACTTTTCTAACGAAGACGTCCCTCAAAATAGCAATATAAACAATCTTTGGCAGACAAATCGTTCAAACGAGGCAATGCTAGATTACATATGCAATTACACTGTACATGCATAAGCGTGATTTGAGTGATTTTACCTTGAGTTACCATCAACCCCGTGCGCGTAAAATCCGAAACTGTTGTCCCTCCACAGACAAAACCCCACTTCTTATGGCCACTATTCTCAGACACTAGTAAAAAAATATGACCTATATATTGACTAGTAAAAATAGAATAACAGCTTCTTGAGAGATTTACTGGATGGTGGCTACATCGTAGGTAAATACATGTTATTTTACAGGTACGGGTTTAAACAAATTAATCTGGCAAAATCACTGCCCTTAAAAGCTGGGGAACCTTGGATCAAATTATTTCACAGAGGAAGCAAACCCAGATGATCAGGCTCATTGTTTCCCGGTTTTTTGGTCACTTGTCTCGCACTTCTTTCATTTCTATCCCAAAATTTAGAATTTGCTTTATTCCTTCTTAGTTTGTCACTTTTTATAGCAGCAAAAAAGTTCTTAATCGGCTATACGTACACAGGATAGTAGCACTGTTGACAGTTCACTGTTGCATGGACCAATCAAAGATGGAGTGTAATTAACTTGTAAAAATGTTACTTTGGTGAAACATTACGTCCACCTTCGGGTGTACCTTGCATCGTTGTAGAATCAATCTTTGAATCTAGTGCAAATTAACAGGATTTGAAATAGATCTTCTTTTCTTTTTTGAGAATTTCACAATCTATGCTCGACATAGTATTTGTTTTGAGGAAATGAAAATCACAGTAATAAACAACTTTGAAAATCCTCATAACAAAATCTCAATGCAATGAGTCGTAAGCTTTTCCAAATAAACTTTGATGACACAACTTAATAATTTATTCCCAAAAATTAGATAAGATTTGGACCGTCCCTTTGGAAAGTATATGGTTCTTGTTCTTGCCTCATTCTCTACATCATCATTGGGTTCTTACGATTAACTACGATATCGAGTCCTTTCAAAAAGGTTGAGAAACTCAAAAGAACAAAAAGAAATATCATAAGCCTAGAATTGGCAAATAATGGATTTAATGTATATATATTTCTTTGTTTATAATTTGAATAAGTCATGTTGAGGAATGAAATCTAGTAAGGGGTTAAGAAGGAATTCGCACAGAGGGGTCCATGCGAATCAAGATTTATTCACTAAACCTGCGAAACGAGTAAAGCGGTTAAGGGAATATCCAGATTGCTCCGGACAATCGCTCTCCGAAACTCAAGTTAGACATCTTAGCGAATAATTTGTAACTTAAAGTGGGAGGAATGAGTTAGTTACCTTTGTTCGTGAGGCTAGGTGCCTATTTATAGAGGTTGAGCGAGGCAGATTTTCTTCGTGATTGTTGACAGCCTGGTACGGAAAAAATCTCCCAGAAGCGCGCATCGGATCGAGCCGCACACGCGCGTCCACGTGTCCGGTCGAGATGCGTTCCGGGGTCAGTTTATGTTGTGAGAACGCACATGCAAGGCTGATGAGAGCGCTTGACACTGGTTCCCTCAACAAGCCACATTTTGCATCCTAGCCTCTTGAATCAATGGATTTGACCCATTGAATCATTGATGAAACTCCAACTTAGATAGAGTTTTTTTTTTTTTTTTTTTTCAAAAAAAAAATCCTTAGATAGAACATTGAAAGGTGATTTGGAGTGTGCAAATTGACAATTTATTCTAAAAGAAAACAAGATATAGACAAACAATATTATTACATGAAAATTAAGTGTCACGACAATATATAAATCTTAGAAACCTTTAACATAAGCACCATGAAAGAGTTGGTATTGATGAGAAGTGTATGAAAATTATGGATAAATCTTGTAGCATCAACTCTAGTACATAACAACAAGGATATTAAAAAGATGTAACATTTTCAATCGGTAATTTTGAGAAATAAAGTATTGACAATATTATCGATATATCGAACTGTGGTCATATAAAAAGTTCGTGATCAAGTGGAAAATTAATAACTTGTGTCCATTCGTGTATTCTGAACCCCATAATGTATTAAAGAAAAAACGACTGTGGTTCTCAATATAAAAGATTTACATGAAACTTAAAAATTTAGTGGCATGTCTTTCCTGTCACAGTTGTTCGACAACGGTGTTTAATTTAAAACGTCTACATTTAAATTATATTATTTTTATTAGTTAATCGTGCTAGTTATGTATCTTCATTAGGTAGGATTGTAAATTTTGTAGTCGTTATGAATTTCACACATTGTTACATTAATATCTATAAGTTTATAACTGGAGTATATAATCAGCACCATCTCGTAAATGATTTAGTAAATGACTTCAATATAAACCATATATTTTCATGATGACAAGCTAGAAAAGAGTCTGATGATATGTTTATCAGTCTATATACAAAACTCGTCCAAATTCATATATCGATACATTAATGGTAAATGCATAGTAAATTTTAAAAATTGCAAAAAGAAAGTAAAATTCATAATGAGAATGTGGTGGCATAGAAAAAAAGGATTTGAAATTTGGGGGAGGGTGGGTCAAATACATCCAGGTGGACCAGATCTGAGTGAGATACATAGCCTCCCAATAGACTAATATGTTAAAGCTGCATGTAAGACAAGTGTTTGAAGGGAGTGATAAGGCTTCGTTTGGTAAAAAGTAAAACAAGAACCAGTTTTTTATTTGCACAAAAAGTTACCAGAGAGAGTCTGGGTAGCCGAAAGAAACAAACAAACCCTAACAAAATTCTCCTATTTCCGCCCAGCCCGGATCTTTCGCAACCTTGTTTCAGACCATTTTTCTCTCCCCCAACACCCAAAAGTCTCTTATTATTATTAACTCTCTCCTCCCTCCTCTTCCCCCATTTTTATATAACCCATCATCTTCTCTCTGATTCTCTTTCTATCTTTCTCTCCCTCCCAAAAAACCCACTTGAAGTTTCAGCTCTCTAGTCTCTCTCTCTCTGTAGCTTAAGAACCCAAATGGCTCTGCTGCATGCGTTGCGTTTCTAGGACTTGCCTACTTTCATCAGTCACCTTCTGTGCTATCTTTAAAGCCCCAGCAGTAACCTCCAAGTGAGACTTTGGCTTTTAGCTTCGTGATTATCGTATAAACCCAGATGAGATTACACTAGTCTATAGTCTCTCTGTAACCGTCGAGTCTGTTTCATCAGCTTCAGTTTCACCACCCTCAAGTGGGTGTTTGTTTTTACTTGCTTTCTCTAGTGTGGTGATCCTGTGCATGCTTTGCTTCGTGCTTCAGATTTATTGCGAGGTGACGAAACAAGGAAACTGAACCGAAACGCCCCCAAATTTGAATTTAAATACAAATGGCTCCGGCGACTAATTGGCTATCCTTCTCTTTAATGTCCCCCATGGAAATGTTGAGGTCCACCTCCGAGTCTGAGTCTCCCTTCGCTCAGGCTTATGATACCTCCGCTGCTACTGTTCCCTCTCCTCAATACTACCTCGACAACTTCTACACCAACGGTAATGCTCACCGCCTCGAAATTTCACTCCATATCTCAATACGCAACTATGCAAACATATCTAGTTTGTTTATGCTGTGTTTGGTTTCGTATAAACCCATAAATTTTCAATGACCGACTCGAAGTTTTTACTGAAGTTAAAAATTTAGATGTTTTGCTGACAATAGTAAGAGGTTTCTGGTTCTGTTTCGGTTGATGAGGCAACAATTAATTTCTGCGGGCTCATCAACTGCATGTACGTAATAATCAAACGGACCCATTATTTGTGTTTGTGTTTGTTTATCTCAGGCTGGACGAACCCAAAAGCCGAAGTGTTCTACACGGAAGGTGAGGAAGAGCAGACCAAGCTTGCGAGCTTCATCGACCCACAAACCCAGAACCAGCCGATTCCCAAGCTCGAGGACTTTCTCGGCGACTCCATGGTGCGCTACGCCGACAGCCAGACCGAGACTCAGGACTCTTCACTGACCCAAATCTACGACCAGGGCTCGGCCTACTTTGGCGACCAACAACACCACAACCAGAATCTCAAGGCGATTACTGGGTTCCAAGCCTTCTCGGCTAACTCGGGCTCCGAGGTGGAGGACTCGGCCTCCATGGCCAGGACTACTCAGCTGGCTTGCGCCGAGTTTACGGGTCACTCGGTTGAGTCGATTGGGAACGAGTTGGGTTTCTCTAGCTGTGGTGGTAGCGGTGGTGGTGGTGCTACTACCAACACAAGCAATGCTTTGTCTCTTGGAGTGGCTAATACTAATGCTAATACTCAGAGCTCGAATCGTGAAAAGGCCATTGTTGCGGTGGAGACTGATGGTAATAAGAAAATATCTGATACTTTTGGGCAGAGGACTTCGATTTACAGAGGAGTTACTAGGTAATTAATTTTTCTTGTTTCTGGGTTTTTGCTTTCTACCTGGTTTTAATGTTCATGGTTCGTTTGGGTTTCTTTTTTGGTTAAAGAATGTAAGAAATGAATGCATATACTAAGAATAATAATGGGGTTTAATGAAGAACTGGGTCTTGGGCATTTCAATGCTCCTCCTTGTTTGACCAGATTTTTTTCTGGGTGTGATTTGATTAGTTTAATTTTCAAGAGAGAAAGATGAATGCATCAGTCTGATAGAGGAAGGTCATATTCATGCATAGTACAAACAGTCTCTGAGTTTCTGACTGTGAAATATGAATTTTGTATTTGCTTAATTTGCTGCAGACATCGTTGGACGGGTAGATATGAAGCGCATCTCTGGGATAACAGCTGTAGAAGAGAGGGTCAGGCCAGGAAAGGACGTCAAGGTCTAACTCTCTCTCTCTCTCTCTCTATATCTCTCTTAAATTTGCATTATTCATTTGCAGAGTGAGAAATTATGAGTCTTAGATTATTATGCACAGTACAAAATGATATACATAATGCATTGAGGGAGGACTGTAGCTCTGAAAAGAAGCTTGCATGCAGTTTTCAAAGGCAGAGCCTTTAATAAGGGTTGCTTGGGGGTCCCTGGATTCAAATTTGCATACTTTTTCATTAGTCTAAAATGATTGATTGATGGTATCTAATTGGTACAATATGGTACTTTTGATATTTTCTGCTCTGAGATTTCTTTCTTTCTTCTCTTTACTTGCTTTCAATCACAGCTGATTTGATCAGATGGGCCGCCGTTTTGCCCTTATGTTTAAATTTGCAGTGCTTTGTTGTCTGGTCTTTGTCCATTGGCCTGAGTTATACAGATTATTAGACTCTGGATTTGTGAATTGACAAGATTGGCAAACCACATCCTGAATTTGCAGAGACCTCGATGAAACTTGGTCTTGTGAAAACTTGGCTTTTACTTTTGCTTTTGCTTTCATCTCTGCAACAAGTTCTTAGGGGTTTGACCAGAGCACCCACTTCTAAATTTTTATCATAAATATATACACACAGCTTCCCTTTATTGTCTCCTACTCTTGTTAGATAGTGATTTTGCTGGACTGTAGCCTGGTAAAAGTTAGCTAGCTGCTAGATTCTGGGCCACCCATGAACCTCAGAATCTCATGTGCAGCAGCATATACCTATGGATAGTGGGATGAAACAAATTTGGTGGGAAAACAATTTGATGGTCTAACAAAGTTGAATGAATTTGGAAGCTTGTACCTTGGACAAAATTAATGAAAATTCTATAGTTCTTACACCTCCGGACTTCATAAATTCGATCGTGTTCTGAACTCCAGAGTCGAGAGTCGTTAGATTAGACAATATTTGCTTGCGATGTCCCGTTTTTAACGCCTTGAGATATTTGCTTGTGCATATAATTATCTAATGTAAAAATGTAACAGGGTATTGGGGACCATATCACTATTTTAGCTAACTATCACATTCAGAGCACATGTTTCTTAGTTTATTCGTTATTATTATGTTAAGTGACTTCTGTACTAAGCAAAAAAAATTGACTACTATAGCTGATGCTGTAATCTTGTTTTACCTTTTGCATAAAATGTGGGATTGTGGAAATCTTTCTGTCACTCAACAACTGATTCTGATCTACAGTTTACTTGGGTAAGACTTTAACCAATTTGTTTTTGTTTTTCCTTGGTACAAGAAAAGTTCAGTTCTCACAGTTACTTACATTAACGGAACGATTTATAATGAAAATTCTGTAATTTTCAGGTGGATATGACATGGAAGATAAGGCAGCAAGGGCTTATGATTTGGCTGCTCTGAAATACTGGGGACCTACTGCAACTACCAACTTTCCTGTAATATACATACCAGATTAATTTTAAAGCTAGTACACCAATTTGGTATCTGCTTTGTCATGAAGTTCAACAACTTAGCTGATTGTTTTCATGTTATCAGATTTCAACTTACAGCAAAGAACTGGAAGACATGAAGCTCGTGACCAAGCAAGAATTCATTGCTTCCCTCAGAAGGTTTGCTCAGCCCCTATAGCATCTTGTTTCTAAAATACTATTGGTCTGTTATGCGGTGGGATAAGCAGGTTTTTCCGTTGTTTTACTTGCAGGAAAAGTAGTGGTTTTTCAAGGGGAGCTTCTATGTACAGAGGTGTAACAAGGTTGGTGCTTCGATGTTCAATTGATTTGTTTATCATTCCTATCCAAGAATGTGTCTTGCGCATTACTTTCCAGCTTCGTAATAAAGGTTTACTCATTTGCTATGTGATTTGTCCTTGTAGGCATCATCAACAAGGTCGCTGGCAAGCAAGAATCGGCCGTGTTGCTGGGAACAAAGACCTTTACCTAGGGACATTTGGTAAAAATTCTGAATTTATATTAGGAGTTGTAGTGTCTTTCAAATTAAGGACTCTTTCTTCTAAAAGAAATCAAATGCACATTTTGATTGTGTCATCACATTTATAACTGGTGGCAGCCACTGAAGAGGAAGCAGCCGAGGCCTATGACATTGCGGCCATCAAGTTTAGGGGCATCAATGCAGTAACAAATTTTGAGATGAATCGCTATGATGTTGAAGCTATTAGCAAGAGCTCTCTTCCTGTTGGTAGTTCAGCAAAGCGATTGAAGATCTCTCTGGAATCGGAAGAGCAGAAATCATCTGTGAACAATCGTGATCTGCATCAGCAACAGAATTCTCAGTGCAGCAGTGGCAGCAACAGCAACACTATCAATTTTGCTAATTCCATGGCGCAACCTATTCAGACCATCCCATGTGGAATTCCATATGATCATGCTGCAGCATTTTATCATCACAACCTTCTCCAACAGTTTCAATCTTATAACTACTATGGCACTACTTCGGATTCTTCAACAGTATCGCACCCTAACATTGCAACAAATCAGATGACAATGGCGATGATGCCCCAGCAGCAGGAGCAGCAGCAGCCAGCTGAGTTCTTTCTCTGGCCTCAGTACCAAACCCATCAATCATAGGGGGCTAAAAAAGGCTGTCGATTTGTTTATCCCATAATGTTATGTTAGCCGCTAACATTATCCGGCTGACCCAACATCTGACCCTCACTCCAATCCACCTCTTGACCTTATAATTAGGACTAGGACTAGGGAAAATCAAGGCAAGATGGTTTTTTGTTTGGAGGCTAAAGTTATGGATAGAGTAGGAAGGAAGCTGGATTTTGTATTTAAGGTGGGAAAACTCTGAATGGCGTATCCTTTTACTTGAGGAATTTTCATTTTGTTCATCTTTCCAGTGCTCCTATTTTCATCACTTGGTTTTGTTAAGTGATGTAGGGGAAATATAAACGTTGGAATCCACCAACGGTGACTTGAATCCATAAGTCGATTTTTTCGAATCTACGAGAAATAATCTGGAATCCACCAGAAGAATTGAGATAAACTTAAGGTTTTTATTAATAAAAAAAAGAGGACGACTACAATTGATAAAATGTTCTTATAAAGGAGCAAATAAACCCTAGGACAACTACCATCAAAGCCTAAAAATTCATGGATTAACAAAAAAATTAAATTCAAAACAAACTATTAAAAATAATTGTTAAAAACAAGTAAATATACATTTTGAAGGTCTAAACGGACTCGGATGGTTTTAAAAGCCCATAAGTCGTGACAAAGCGACAAGTTTGATTCATTGGGCCGTTCCGCTTCCAGAAAGGTATTATAATGATCAATCAGACACCAAACGCTAAATCTGCAGCAAATCAGGTTTGGACTTATTTCGATCAATATGCTCTTCAATCTCTATTGACATCTGTTCTACATCAGTCTCCTCCACTTCAGAAGAACTCGACCCTGAGTTATTATCACCAAAAAGAAGAATCATCCTCATGAAACTCATGCAAATCAGCAAATTTGAAATCCCCATAAAAGCAGGCAGATCAATAACATAAGCATTATCATTAATCTTCTTCAGTACCTTGAATGACCCATATTTCCTAGGTTTCAGCTTGTTATAGGTGCCAACAGATACCCCTCTTTCCTTAGGAAGACCATGACCGAATCCCCTTCATTAAACACCTTCACACGTCTGCGCTTGTCTTGTCTGCAGCAGTCTTGTACTTGGCGTTGGTCTCCTCCAACTTTGCTTTTATCTCTTTTGGCACTTTCCGAACACCCTGAACCATTTTAACTGCAGCATCACTAACGCCTCGTCCTCCTCTTGGCAGTTTTGTTAAATTAACTACATGTCGTGGGGCAGAAGTGTAGACCACAGAGAAAGGTGGCTTACCAATGGCACTATGACTGTTGTAAGCGAATTCTACCTGAGGTAAGGCAAGATCCCATTGTTTCGGCTTATCACCACAGACACTCCTGATCATATTACCCAAACTCCTATTTGTAACTTCAGTTTGCCCATCTGTTTGGGGGTTAGCTGTAGTACTCCTCTTCAAAAGCTGATCCAAACTGCTTCCACAATGTTAACCAAAAATGGCTCAAAAACTTCGTATCATGGTCAGAGGTAATGGACGTAGGCACCCCATGCAAACGAACAACCTCCCTGAAAACAGTTTGGCTATATTCGCAGCATCTGCAGTTTTCTTGCAAGGAATAAAGTGACTCATTTTTGAAAATCTATCCACCACCACAAACACAGAATCCACTCCTCTTTGGATTCGAGGTAAACCCAATACAAAATCCATATAAACATCCAGCCAAATATCATCAAGAACAGGTAAAGGCATGTAAAGACTAGTATTCTGGGACTGAGCCTTAGATACCTGACAAACATAGCACTTTCTGACAATATTTTTGACGTCTCGCTTTAACTGAGGCCAATAATAACGCTCCTCCAAGCTTGCAGTTGTCTTGTCTTTCCCAAAGTGACCACTTAATCCTCCTCCATGTAAATCACGAATCAACTTATCTCTTAGAGAAGATTTGGGTACACATAATTGTTTGCCGCGAAACAAGTAACCTTCATGAATAAGAAAACCAGCAACAGGTTGTTTCTTGCTAACACACCACTCCCAAACGTGCTTGAAATCATCATATCCCTCATATAATTCTTTCAAAAAGTCAAAACCAGTTACCTCTTGGGACAAAGTAACCAACAAACTAGCTCGTCTGCTCAATGCATCTGCCACCTTGTTGAGGGTTCCAAATTTATGCTTGATCACAAAAGGCAATTTCTACAAGAACGTCACCCACCTGATATGCATCTTGTTCACATGTTTCTGACTATTAAGAAACTTCAAGGCTTGATGATCAGTGAACAGAATAAACTCCCTCTAGATCAGATAATGCTCCCATTGCCTTAGAGCTCTCACTACTGCATAGAACTCTTGGTCATAGGTACTCCAGCGAGCTTCACTCAACTTCTCGCTAAAGAAAGCCATTGCCCTATTCTCTTGGGACAAAACAACCCCCACTCCAACACCACTAGCATCACATTCAACCTCGAATATCTTGTTAAAGTCTGGAAGAGCCAAAACCGGTGCAGTACAAAGTTTCTCTTTGATAAGTGCAAAACTCTGCTCCTGCTCTTCTCCCTAATGAAACTTGCCTTTCTTCATGCATTCAGTAATTGGTGCAGTGATGGTACTGAAATTCCTCACAAATCGCCTGTAGAAAGTAACTAAACCATGAAAACTTCTCACCTCCGAGACTGTTTTAGGAGTTGGCCACTCTCTAATTGCACGTACCTTCTCTTCATCAACCTGTATACCATCCTCTCCAACCACAAAGCCCAGAAACAGTAGCTTATTGGTGCAAAAAGTACACTTCTTCAGGTTGATATACAACTTGTTATCCCGTACCACCTCAAGAACTTGTCTCACATGCTCTAGGTGCTCGCTTTTCTGCTTACTATAAAAGAGGATATCATCGAAATAAACAACGACATTGGTTCTAATGAAAGGACGAAGAACCTAATTCATAAGCCTCATGAAGGTGCTAGGAGCATTGGACAACCCAAAAGGCATCACCAACCACTCATACAACCCATCTTTGGTCTTGAACGCCGTTTTCCACTCATCACCAGGTTTGACTCAAATCTGGTGATATCCACTCCTCAAATCTATCTTCGAAAACCACTTGGAACCTTTCAACTCATCAAGCATGTCTTCCAGTCGTGGGATAGGAAATATGTACTTGATTGTTATTTTGTTAATGGCTCTACTGTCTACACACATCCTCCATGTTCCTCCTTTCTTAGGCACTAGCAAAACAGGAACTGCACAAGGGCTCATACTTTCTCGAATAAACCCCTTCTTCAGCAGATCTTCAATAATCTCCCTTAAGATCTCACATTCTTTAGTGCTCATCTTGTAATGTGGCAGGTTAGGTAGGCTAGCTCCTGGAATGAAGTCTATCTGATGTTGAATGTCTCTCATGGGTGACAGCTCATTAGGAGTATCATCAGCAATTAACTCCTTAAACCCCTTTAACAGTTCCCAAACCTCCTTCGGAATTTCTCCACCTTGCTTCTCTGCTGCCATCAAACCCTTAACCACTATAGAAAAAATGGTTTTGGATTCTTTTATGGCCTCATTCAACTCATAATCGTTGTTGCTGATGGTGAGAAAACTTGAATTTTCTTTCTTAGGACCTTCAGAACTGCTTAGCGGAACCATGGCAATCTTGTGCTCCTTCCATGTAAACAACATCACATTATCCCTGCCCTTATGAGTGACATTCAAATCATACTGCCAAGGCCTTCCCAACAATATGTGACAGACATCCATATCAACAACATCACAACTCACCTCATCACAATAGTGTCTCCCAATGGAAATAGGCACCTTGCATGTTGTTATAACTTCTGCTTGAGGTCCTTTTTTCACCCAACCTAGTTTATAAGGTCTAGGATGAGGTTCTGTAGGCAGCTTCAAAAACTCCACCAGTTTCAGCGACACAAAGTTCTCACAGCTTCCATTGTCCACAATCACTTGACATACTTTTTTATTCACAAAACATGTAGAACAAAATATGTTGTGGCATTGTCCCTCTTCCTTTGGTGTCAACATGACCCTCTGCAGCACTAAAGTCACCCGTTCCAAACCTTCTTCAATTGCAAACTCAGCCCCACTGTAATCATTGTCTTCTCTATCTTCTTCATCTTCATTGACTTCTCCTTGAGTTTGCGTCTCCACCAGGGTCACGTACTTTCGTTTTGGACAAACATTGGAACGATGCCCAGGTTGCTTACAACGATAAGATGTATCTCCAACGGGTTTTGCATAAGGATTGGGTTTTAGGTTTTGTTTAGGGTTCTCAGTATTCTCATTAACCCTGCTGCTGCTGATGCTGCTACTTTCTCCTCTTTTGAAAGGGGTAGGAACCCTATCAGGTATAGGATTCTATCTTCCTCTCTCAACATTAGAATAAGTCCTTTTCGCTTTCTCCATTAGCTCTGCCTTCAATGCTAAATTTTGAGCCTCAGCAATGGTCTATATAGTTTGTAAACCAATTTTCTCTTGAATCGAAGGTCTCCATACACTCAAATATCTTGCCACTTTTTGCGCTTCTGACTCCCTTAATTGATTGCGTTCTGCCAACCTCAAGAACTCATCCGTGTACTCATCTATTGTTCTATTGCCTTGTACATAATCCATGTACATGTGATAGAGCAGTTGTTCGTAATCCGCTGGAAGAAACCTATCCCTCAACAATTGCTGCATTCTCTGCCATGTTTGAATCAGTTTATTTCCTTGTCTCCGACGAGTTTGCTGCAATTGATCCCACCATACAACAACACTACCCTTCAACCTGAAAGCGACCATCTTTACTCTCTTTGATTTTTGCACATCCATCATGTCGAAGAATTTGTCAACTTCAACCAGCCAATCAAGGAATTCTTTAATTTTCAGATGTCCTGAAAAGGTTGGAATCTCAGCCTTCATCAATTGGTAATCAGAGCAGTTCTGTTCTTGTGGTTATCAATCTGTATTCATGGGATCCACCAATTGATGCAGCGGAAATATAAACTTTGGAATCCACCAACGATGACTTGAATCCACAAGTCGATTTTCTCGAATCCACAAGAGATAATCTGGAATCCACTAGAAGAAGATAAACTCAAGGTTTTTATTAATCAAGAAAAGGTGACGACTACAACTGATAAAAGGTCCTTATAAATGAGCAAATAAACCGTAGAGCAACTAACATCAAAGCCTAAAAGCCCATGAATTAAAAGAAAACCAAATCCAAAACAAATGATTAAAAATAATTGCTGAAAACAAATAAATCTGCATTTTGAAGGCCTAAACAGACTCGGATATTATAATGATCAATCAAACACCGAACGGCAAATCTGCAGCTGATACAAATCACCAAGCAAGTACTATTGATCGTGGAATTATCAATAGCAATTAGAAAGGAAAACAAACAAGAACATAACTTTTGAAGAAAACTATCTTCTTTTCTATATTTTGCAAAAGATACAAATCTCTAAATCTTTCCCTCACGATATCACTAAACAAATTTATGTTTCTGTTTCACTCTTTCTAAACAGATGTCGTCTCTGTTTCACTCTATCTAAATAGATGTTGTATCTGTTTCACTTTATGTTTAGATCTAAACTAAACATCTCTATTTATAGACTTAGAATCCTTAACTAACCTGGAAACTATTTTCCTAACTAAGAAAGGAACTGTCTCCTAAACTGAGTTGGAAAATGAATCTAGCTAAGCTCCTAGAGAGCATAATACTCACGTATCATGGCTCCCCCTTTTAGGAACTTAAACTCCCGTTTAAGTTAAAAAGGGAGATGAGGAAACTTGAGAGTTCACTTGTCTTTGCTGAACCACTTAGCTTTGCTTGGAAGCTAACCTGCACGCCTAATGCGGAACAATGTTCATTCCCCTCGACATGTCGTAGCCACTTGCTGCTCCAAAATGCAATCTTCCAGCAATGGATCCTCTTTAAGGCGCTCTTTACTCAGCCTTAACCATACTAAGTCGTTAATACCAAAGTTACAAGGTACCTTATGTTTATCATGTCTGGCCTTGTACTTTGTTTGTGACTTCTTCGATTTTACCCGCTCATCATCTTGACTTGAGTGCCTTTCATGTGGATGTGTCAACAAGACAAGTTTCCTACAAGCATTGACTAATCTTTTAGCCTGAGTCGCTGCTACCAAGCTTGCCTCTTGTGGCAGGGAAATTGCTCGAATAACAAATTGTTGTTCATCCTTCGTGAATGTATACTTCTGGGCTCTCCTGTCATAGACTGCATATCTATCCCACAAGTAGGGATTACCTAGAATTACCTGGCAAACATCCAATGGCACCACATCACATGTCACTTCATTGATGTAAGACTCATGAAACACAAACTCGAATGTGCATTGGTTGGTTACACTCATCCCGCCGGCTTCCTTTTGGATCCATCTCAACGGATATGGCTTCGGATGTCTGACTGTCTTGAGACCCAACTCCTGAACCAAGGCTTCCGAGATAAGATTCTTCTCACTACCCGGATCCACAATGGCATCAACCAAACTGGTCTTCACCTGTAACTTAACAACAAAGAGCTGCTCCCTGGGGTTTGCTTCATCCGTTACAGAGTGCTTATTTCTTGCCATAAGATTGAGCTTTGCATTTTCTCCTGCGTGGTCAAAGCTGCTTTCTTTTTCTCCTCATTTTACCTCAACCTTTTTGGTTTAAGGTGAGGATACTTCACCCAACACTTATCCACCACATGACCTGTTTCTTTGCAGTGACTGCAAACCAAACCTCCTTTCCCATCAGACTCACCATTCTCACGCTCCTCATCTTTGACATAAGAACCATTGGACTTACCCACAGATTGCTTTCCATCTCTTTATGTTACATTCTTCTTAGATTTGCCCTCAATGGCAATGGCTTTCACACTGGCATCTGCAATAGTTTCAACTGTGAATAACTTCAACTCTTTCTGAATATATTCACTCAGACCCGCTACATACTTCATGAACACAAAATACTCTTTTAATGCAATATCCAAAACCATAGCTTGATTCTGGAATTCGGTGGTGTAATCTTGTACGGACTGATTGAATACCTGACACAAGTTGTACCACTTGCACCATCTTCCTTCCAGAAAACCAACTGGATAGAACTGCTTCCTAAGCAACTCTTTGAACTTCTTCCATGACACTGCCTCACCATCAATATACTTCCAATAGGACTTCTACCAAGTCAAAGCATGAGCCTATAGTTTTAGAGTTTCGAAGATAATCTTCTCCTTTGACGTATAGCCATAAAGAGTAAAATAGGTCTCTAGACGCTCAATCCAATCTTCCAGTTTCTCTACGTTGACGCTCCCGTCATACATAGGGATTTCAACTTTGAAATCAATCTTCAGATTCCGAAAAGAACCCTTGTCTCCTTGCTGCGAAGTTTTGTTGGTGTCGTCAGTTTCCTCATCCGAATCTGCTTCATCCCCTTCATCATCTGAATCGGAAGTCGTGTTCTTCGGCTTCTCAAAAGGTTTGACTTTCTTCTCCTGTTTGATGAAATTGGCCAGTTCCATAAGAGTAGGGTTTATCGACGCCATTTGCTTTTCTAACGCATCAAGTCTATCTTTCTTTGTTCTTTCGTCACCCATCTTCTTTTCTCTTGTCCTCCTGGTTTTATCCCAAGAAACAAGAACCTTGCCTAGCTTTCTGTATTGTGATCGAGTAAGGACCATAAACCACAGGAACCCCCTCGCATAATCGATGCGCTCTGATACCAACAACTTGATGCTTCCCGCTGGTTTTTACTGGTGGGTCTGCTTGGAAAGGTGCTGGCGTGCCCTCTCGGTAATTATTCTCCGGGAGCTTTGGCATGTCGGCAACGACCCTCCTCGCTTTGAGTTAAACAGCTTCCACCAAGGTGCTACCGGTCCTGGAGAGTTTAATACAGGATCCCGAGCTTTGACGGTGGGTTGGTGGTGTTTTGAGTTGTGTCAGAACATTAATTACATGTTCGCCAGATGACACTGTGTTGGGGAATGAAGGGACGTGCAATAAATGCACATCGTTTCAACCTTCTCTTCTTCGAGAAGTTACCTCGTAGTGAGGCACGTGTCATGATCCTACGGTGGGACGCGACGGCCCCAATTTCCTCGTTCGCAGTAAATAGGTTTTTAATGTGAATTGGGGGGGGGGAACCGAGGCGTCCTTCCCCCCTTTCCTATATACATTTCCCTTCCTCACTTTCACTCACTTCTGCTCCTCTTCCTCCTCGTTTGCTCTGTGTTCTCTCTGTTTTCCTCTGCCATTCTCCTTTGTGTTTTCTTCTGTCATTCTCTCTTTCTCAAAGCCAGGCCTGAGATTTCGAAAAGGGTGCAGAAAAAAGGAAGGTCCATCTTTTGCTGTACTACAATCGCCGGTTTTACGATTGCGAGGTGCTCTCCGTTCTCTGCTCCGGTGAATCTCTGGTTTTTTTATCTGGTGAGTACTTCTTCAGGGTTTCTTTTTACATTTGGAGTAGGCTTTTTGGTTTAGGTCCTAGAGCTAGCATTTGTTGGGGTGTTTTATTTGGCTGTGTTTCTGGGGTGTTCTTTTCTGGGTTTTTTTGTGCTCTGCTTCTCATTAGGTCGGCATTCTCTGTGTTACTTCCCGAGTAGGCGGCACCGTGTTGGTAGCTATCTAATAGGCCTTAGGTTTTTTTTGTTAGGGCTAATGAATCCTAGGGCAACCGACGACATCAGCTCTGGCTCCTTCCATCGGTCTCTTGCTGACGGCGACCAGAGGATGGAGAATTACTTGCATCGCCCAACTCAGAGGGTCCCCGCTCACGCTAATTCCCCCGAGTCTTCCTGTTCAAGCCCGAAGTGTCCGTCCGTTTCGGTTTCCAGCGGTGGAGTGGGGGGAGTGTTCAAGGCGATACCTATCACCCGAGCCCTGCATCGTTTGGAGGATGGCAGGGTCTGCGACGAGCCGGAATGCAGCCTCACACCCGATGAGATCGAGCAATTTTGGGAGGAGTGGCGCATCCCCTTGCGCGGGTTACGCCACAGAGAGTTGGCTTGCGCTCCCCAAAATAATTTCATCGCGGTACACGACAACATGTTCAGGAACGGGTTCTCGGTGCCACTACCGCAGTATGTTCAATATATGCTAAGCATGCTTCAACTGGCTCCCAGCCAAATCCCCCCAAACCAGTGGCGCCAACTTATGGGGCTTGGATGCTTATACTACTTGTCGAACATGGGGTGGCCCACGATCAACGAGTTTCGAGTGTTATACCGGTTGTCGTACTCAAAGAAAGCGGGAAGCTCCGGGTGCATTAGCTTTACTGCGCGGGACTACGAACCGGTCATCACTGACCCCCCGTCGTCTATCAACAAAGAGTGGTGTGCAAAGGTAGTTCTTGTGGGCGGCTCATGGCAGCGGAAGACGAAGCGGCTTACCGTTCCGAATTACTTCAAGGCCATCAGGGACCAGGCGTACTCGCTTACAACTATTGAGCGAGAGCGCATCGCCAACATTTATGCTGCATGGCCCAACGAGGAAGATCGCAGTTCATATCATCTTACTCGGTGGGCCGTGCTGGTTCACTGTGAGATGGGTAGATTGCCCGGTGGGTTTTATTTGCTTTGACCTTCCCCCCCCCTTTTTTTATTCATTTTTTCCTAGACATGCAATCGGTGCGTGTCTTGGAGTCCCAGAAACCGCTGGAGGTCCCGGACGAAGCTTACGGGACCGTTGCTCCCCCTCCACCGCCACCTTCTCTCGGAAGCTCCAAGGTGAAGGTGAACCTTGGTGAGAAGAAGAAACGCCACCACCATTCAAAGAAGAAAGGCAAGGCTGCTCTAGACTCGCAGGTGACCTACACCTGGAAGGATGTCTCCGGGGACCTCGCCCCAAACCCAAAGAGACCTAGAGTGGCGCCCGGAGGTTCTACTCCCTTGCTGTCTCTACTTGCCCCTCCCATTCCTACCATATCGAAGACCCCAGTCAGGCAGGTCCTCGATGAGTATGGCTGTGCGGACGAAAAGTTCGTGCGTGCTATGATCCGGGACCTGAAGGGCATCGACCTCAACCGGGTTAGGTTTAAGGAAGGCTCTCCTGCCAAGACCCAACAGATTGCTCGGGAGCATCTGATGAAGGTTAGTGCTCGGAATATCTTTCCCTTTGCCTGTGTTGCTCACGTTGTGCCTTTGGTTTAACTCATTTTTTTTGCAAGCTCTCTTCGTGGTGTACTCAATTGACGCCAGCGAGGACACTTCAGAGATGAAGTAGTAGGTGGCCAAGCTGAATGGTCACGTGAGCTTCCTCCAAACTAAGAAGGGGGCTCTGGAGAAGGAGAAGAATGCGCTGGCCAAGAAGCTAGTCATGCTGCAGTTGCATGTCCAGGATCTGGAGAACAAAGCCAACCGGGTCCAGGAGCTTGAGGCTAAGGTGGAATCCCTGTGCCTGTCGCTTGAGAAGCTGCACCCCTTGGAGGGTAAGTTGTGGGAGAGGGAGTCAAAGATTGCGGAGCTTAACACCTAGCCCCTGTGCGCTGCGATCAAGCGGTGGCCGAGTACAAAGCATTCCAGGAGTTCAAGGACCTACTGCAGGCTGCCCGAGATGGGGCCATCACGGAGAAGTTTAATGAATGGAGCGAGCACGGGTACCTTGACCGCCCTCAGATGGTAGCCGACCTGCTTACTGCCAAGGCTCAGGCTCTGAAGGACGCCCAGCCTGTCCTCACTGAGGTTGCTCCTGGGACTCAAACCGTGACTGCACAGGAGGAGGATGATAACGAGTCCGGGAGTGAGGACGAAGAAGAATTGGTGGACTCGGTCGAGAAGGACCAAGCTTAGGTTTTTGTTTCTTTTGTATTCTGCCGGACTATGTAATTTTTATTTAACAATGGCCTCGAGCCGACTCTCGGTGATGTATATTTTTGCCCGGTAGTCCGGTTGATATCTACCCTATTATTTATCGGTTCACGATCGTTTTTTGTTTGATTGCCTCTTGGTGGGTCTCATTTACTTCCTCTCTTGGTGGTTTTTTTTTTTTTCGATTGCCTCTTGAAACTGGGTGTTATGAATTTAACTTTCTCATTTCTGTATTAGTTGGTCAAAACAAATGAAGGCATCCTCCCGGGTTGACTAACTAATCCGGTGGACATGATTTACAATTTCCAAACCCAATTTCGACTAAATAGGGTAAAATCTAAGGTGCTCGGTGTTCCACGGGTGCCTGGTGACTATGCCATCATGGTCCCTCAGGTAGAACGTTGCTGGGCCAACTTCCTATACTATTTCATAGGGTCCCTCCCATGTTGGATCAAGGGCCATCGGTTTTGTCATTACCCGCTTCATCACCCAGTCTCCCAAGCCCAAAGGTCGGGGCCTGACCTTACTGTTGTAGTGTCGGGCAACCCGTTGTTTGTACACTTGGTTGTGTAGATCGGCCCTTTCCCTTTTCTCCTCGATGAGATCCATGTCCAGCCGGAGCCCCTCTGCATTGGTCTCCTCATTATAGTTTTTAACTCTTCCCGATGACATTGTCAGTTCAATCGGGATGACAGCCTCTGTGCCAAACGCCATGCTGAAAGACATTTCTCCTGTTGACTCTGTCGCAGTGGTCCGGATGGCCCACAATGCTTCCGGGAGCTTCTGTGCCCATAACCCTTTGGCATCGTCCAACAATACTTAAGCAGTTTTTTGATGATCTTGTTGACTGCCTCTACTTGCCCGTTGGTCTTTGGGTGAGCTACCAATGCGAACACCATTCGGGTCCCCATGTCCTCAGTGAACTGTATGAGATTTGGGTTGTTGAACTGGGTGCCATTGTCAGACATGTCCTGAGTACAAACTTGGGGGGACTAGAACCGGGTACCCGATGGTAATTCATCAAATCGTGGGCCATTATTTCAAGTCCCTACTCGAGACGTGTCTTGAACGGGAACTTATGAGAACTTGTAGTCGGTACTAAGTAAATACCTCCTCGGCCCACGATACTACTAGAAGCCTAGCGTGTGGTAGACCGAGCAGGCCTCGTCTTGGAGGTCATGGTAGTCTGGGCCAGGCAGGAAGCAGCCAACAAAGGGCCAAACATGCAAACCACAACAGCATATTTGTCCCACATCGTATAACAAGCAAGAAAGAAGTCCACACATGACTATAAATACAATGCTGAAGTCAACCAAAACGAGAAGAAGTCTCCTAGCATTAAATACTATACCAACTCCGTAACTGACTTAATCATCGGAGAGAGAAAGACCGGAAAGTCCCGGTCAATCTCCTTTTGCAGGTAACTAGTCAACGACAACCAAGGGCAGAGATCACGCCAAACGCTTCTACGAGGTCTACGGGATCTTGCAGAAACAATAGTTTTATCCACTTTGGCTGCATAAATGTATCATACAAACTGATATGCAAGGAGATACCCTTCCCTCTTAAGCCATCAGAAACCCATTGTAGCGTTCGACTAAGTAAACCAAAACCAATTGAATCATCGAATGACTAAGATGACTGTAACAGCTGCTACTAGGTTATATCTGATGATTGATATCAGTTGGGGCCTGAATATTCACTTTAATAGATCCAAGTGGAAACGTTGTGCACGCGATGTATACTCTACAAATGGTCTCATACTCATTTGGTGATCGGCCTTGCCACATTATCTGACATATCATGCTTATAATTAATACAAAATTTAAAAATACTTAAATCTAACGATTGAAAAACGGTGTAAAAATTTGTGTAAAATAAAGTATTCCTTGATCCGGACCCTAGATATGTAAATGAATATCTTAAATAAGAAAAATCAAAATCTATACATTCCAGTAACATCAAGGAACCAATATTATCCGAAAAAAAGAAACACCATGCTTCTCTAGATTCCGGAACACATAAACCGTGCAAACATATGCCCAGGCTGATGACATTCTCTTATTAAACCTATGTTCAGAAATACGGGCTTTCACGACACCAAGTTACTTTTCTATTAGTCAGGTCCAATTTCATGGGCTTGACTCTGATTAAGCCGCAACCGGTCCAAGCCTTGCCGGGCCAAAACGGACCCAGAATCCATCCCCAAGGCCCGCTCAAACGCCTTCCTAGCTTCCTCCCTCATCCCCTTCCACTCGTAACACTGACCCAACAAAGAAAACGCCGTCGTATCACCCTCACCCTCACTCAGCCCAACCGCCTCAACCAGGTCCTCCACCGCCGAGTCAACCCTTCGCCGTCGGTTCACCGCCAGCTTCAGCTCCGCCCTCTTGACCAGCGCCTCTCCACGCTCCCTCTCCTCGAGTAACTTCACGCACGGCGGCGACAACGCCGCGTCCAGCGATCTTAACGCGGCGGTGCGGTGGCCGAGGAGATCGAGAGCCAGGGCTTTGAGGATGTGTGGGCCCGGGTCTCGAGGCGAGAGAGATAAGGCGATCTCGGCCTCGGTTAGGGCGCTTTTGGCGTGGGAGTGGGACTGGGTCTTGTGCGGGGCAGATCGGGCTCGGGTCAGGAGCTGGGATCCGAGAACGAAATGGCGGGTGGCTTGGAGGGTGGCTCGGTTGTTGGTTCGGAGCTTGGTGAGGGCTTTTTTGGAGAGTTTGTGGATGGTGTAGAATATGGTGAGGGTTAGGATGAGAAGAGCTACCTGCAGCACCACCTCCGCTGCCATTTTCTGAAGACTTCCCCAAGGTTTTTGACGGAGTTCACGGTGTTATACAATGACAAAACGGGTGATATTTGCTTTTCAGGGCCTCTTTTGTTGTACTTCATTCTTTTCGCACCGTAATTGTTATGTTTTTGCTGTTATGTCCTTGTTGATACCTAGCAATTTTAGTTGGCGAGATTTCGATCTTTAAGACAACTCTAATCATTAGTATTGAGTCTTATATCCATTATAGGACCTTTTGTGACACTATTTATATTGTTTCTGCATAAACCCGGATGGGGTATGCGGAAGCTGATGGTGACTCTGATAGGCTGTTACCTCCTTTCCTGGTACCTTGCAAGTGAAAGGACGATCGGGATATTCCGGTATTTCCTTCTCCGAAGCTTTAATCAGTATCTTGGTGAGAATATTTGATGAAGGTAGTTAATGATACCTGACAAGCTGGTGGCTGGGCCATATTTATGGCCCAAGGTGGGTTCTCTTCTCTACTTGGAAACCGATGTGGGAAAATTGCCTCTGCTATTGCTTCGAATGCCCAGCTCCCTTATGCCTTATGGAGCCGCTCCCGGCCCAATGCCACCAACGAGGTTGGGCCCGGCCCATGCACAAGGACGGGAACACCAAGGTGGGCTCGGCTGTCTTAACCGTGGGGTGCTGGTGCTTGCTGGTTTACGGGCTTGGGAGGTTGTTTTATGCACAACCGACTACATATATAAGACTCATTTTTTCATCTTCAACAATAAGTTTTATCGTGAGGTCCTATATTCACTATAGTTGATTAAAATAAGTTTTAAGTACTATGCTTATGAATATAATATTAAGTAATATGTTAACCTTATTAAATAAATAAAAATCATCATTTTTATTTTAGGTGGTGCTATTAACACATCCTTTTTTACTATTAACACCCCCCTATATGGGGAGAACCAATCATAAATCAAATTCAAGTGACAAATTTGTAAATAAAATGAAAATGTGTGGATAAGAAAATAGATTATTAGTAGCAAAAAATGGTGTGTTAATAGCAATACCTTTTATTTTTATCACAAAATTTTAAAAATAATAGCTTGACACCGTCGGTGGTGATGGTGATCCAAGCTTCGCAAAGAATAGCTTCTTCATTGTGCCTCCATGAATCTTTTCTTTTGCTCATTTTTCTCTTGAAATAATTGAAGAAAGAGATAGTGAATAAATTGAAAATGTGTAAGGAGAAGATTATTTTGGTGTGAAGAATTTGTGACATCTTTGTTTCCTATTTATAGACTTGCTTCAAAAAAAAATTGGCCAACGGATCTCTTCATTTTTCAAAATATTTCTGCTATTTTTTTTTTTTGAGGTCAAAATGAAATTAATCAGGTTGAATTTAATGGGCCATTGATATTTTGATCACATATAATCTGGACCATCAGTTTTTTGTTACTAGCATTGGAGTTTCCCAAAGGTCACAAAGAGTTTCCGCGAGGTGGCACCGGAGCCCTTTCGTTTGATTATAAGTCCAGCACACGCGCAATTTAATTCTGCGCTCCGCACCCGTTGTTTTACTTTTGGTACTGCTAAGTTACCTCTCTACCCCTGTTGAGGATCGTGGCCAAAACATTGGCACGCCTAGTGGGACCGGGAGTACAGCATCCTATTCACCATTGGGAAACCAGGCGAATCCCCGTTCGAGAAACCCCAATTTTCTTGCCTCAAGCATAAATCACCACGATACAAACCCCATAACAGTGTGGTTTGCCGATCTCTCAACAAAGATCAGGTCTTTGCTCAGTTTGGGAACCCGAACTTAAGAGAAGCCACAATGGTAGGACCACAACTGAGCCAGGACACAACACCTACTATGACTGCGGAACAAGTCCGCCAAATGATCGAGGAGCTAAAAAGCCATATCGAGGGTTTGAAAACCCATTCCGATCAAGCCGTTCTTCATCTGGAGAAGAAAGTTGACGCCACTCAACCGAGCATCGCAGACCTCTCTGAACAGGTTGCAAAGGACAGAGTCCTTTGGAATGCTAACTTGGAAGACCTCGCTGTACTCAGTGAGGAGTTCAACATGTTTGCAGGTGCCATCAGGTAAAACAAGGACATATTTGAAGGGTCCCTTCAACAAATCCAAAAGGATTTGGATCAGACTACGAATACCTTGAAGATGACCCGTGTAACTGTAAACGAACAAACTCGTCGCTTGGACGAACACGACACCAATCTGCTTGACCAGCAAACCTCGTCTTTCTTTGGGAGTAAGAACAACCTGGATAAGCTCGATGATTTCAAAGCTCAGCATGATAGGCTGAGCTTGAGACTGCTGCAGGTGGAAGATTGGATGAGGTCTCAGGCGCCAAAAAGTCATGGCCTCGACCTCACCAGTACGGGCGGAACGGAGGGTACCTCAAAGTATATCCCGCCTAATGAGCGCTCTAGGGCCAACCCGAAGGTCGGGATGCAGAAACCTCCTCAATTCGGGTTAGGAGCCAGTACCTCAAAGGGGCCGTTTCTTTCACCTCCCCCGTGAAGCCCTAGTGCAGCACCAAAAGGTACTGTAAACCCTCAACAGTATGAGGCTGGCACACCGGATGACCATATCATGGCTCACTCCAGTACAATTCCAAAGAATGTTGGACAAGCTGCTAGCTTCTCTGCATGGCCAAACCATGAGGAAGCCACAGAATCGACACCAGTGACGGTAGCCAATTGGCGCCAACTTATCTCTAGTATTGTCAAGGAGCAAACCGGAAAAGGGGATGCTAGCTTGCATTACCGCTACCCCTATCCTGATAGCGTGGCGCAATATCCTTTTCCCCATGGATTTAAGAACATTGTCTTTACCACTTTTTCTGGGGAAACAAATGAGGACGCATCAACACATATGGCCTGCTTTAAGGTCCAATGTGGTCAATATGGGAATAATGACATTCTCAAACTCAAACTCTTTGGGACTTCCCTGTCCGGAGCTTCTTTCAGTTGGTACTCCAGGCTGAAACCCGGGTCAATTGCGGACTGACCTACTATGGAACGGCTTTTCCGAGAGACATATGGCACCATCGAACCAGAAGTCGGTCTCGACTCCCTCACCCATATGAGCCAGCAATGCATGGAGTCTGGAGTGTCATTCCTCCAATGCTTCAAAATCCAGCAAGCCAAGTGTGACTACCTGCTACCTGAGCAGGAAGCCATTAAGTTGGCCATTCGCGGCCTTGAGCATCGCCAGCGGCTGAAGCACCATGGAGAATGTTTTACTTCAATGGGTGACTTAATTAACAAGGTCGGCAGCTACGAGTTGATCCTCAACGAAATGGATGAGAAGGCAAACGCCTCTAAAGGGACTTACATGCGAGGGAAAAATAGAACAGTGGGGGCACTAAGTTTATAGTCCCCTACATATGACCCCTATTATCAAAGGCCCGAGGAAACCCACATGGATCAAGACCATGAGGACATCAGAGCGGTTGAATTGGCAGGCAAGCCACCAGCTCACAAACTTAAGAACTTGAAGATAATGCGCGAGCCAGTCACCATTCAATCCTTTACATGGACCAAGCCAAAACACGAGTCATACATTTATGACGCAAAGAATGTCCATCTCGTCTTCAATGACTTGATCCAGGCAAAGTATGTGCGCTTAGACCACAAGATCCCGCCGAAGGAAGAGCTGAAGGATAAGAAATATTGTGCCTTAGATAACGTCTACAACCACGACACTAAAGATTGTGTCAAACTCCGAGACTAGATACAGACATGGCTAAACTCTGGCGAGCTAAAACTTAAGACGCCAGGCAGCACATCTTCATTGGTGGACGTAGAACCTTTTTCGCCTACAGTTGGCATGGTCGAAGTGAACTGGGCCGATTGCCTTGACGACGACGACCAACGTCGGGCACTCAAAAGGGACCGCGAAGAGGGTGATGGTAGTTCTCACCATCCACCTCGCCAGTACACCTACAACGTCAACCTCGCGCACCAGGTCTTACACGACCTTATCGAAGACGGGCTCGTCACCGTGGCCAGGTCTTTGCCTTACATTGAGTACAAGGAAGGCCGCCAGTATTGCAAGTTCCATGATAGTTGGGGGCATAGAACCCGCGAATGCCAGCAACTCAGGGACCAGGTCCAAGATTGGCTTGATCTTAGATACGTTCGTTTTGAGGACAAAGGCGACTTTATGATTGCAACAGCTAACATCGCATGGCCCCGAGTTGGCCAACAAAAAATAACGTTAGACCTATCCCCGAGTGCAGGTTTGCGCGAACCACCGGGTTGAAACTGCAAACGACCAGCGAATAATTACATCGTGCTGGCCAATCAAGGGGAAAAACCCAATGACCCGGCGTGACAGTTGGTCACCAAACTCGCGCGAGATCGCCCTTCGCGAAATGACAAGGGCAAGGCAGTTATGAAGGATGTTGGGTTGTCTCACGTCGAGAATTACCAACCCATGAATCCCAGAACCCGCGAGGAGCTGGAACACATGATAGAGCGACTCGAGACAATCGTCTACACACACTGGCTGGAGGAAGTATCCTCGTCCCCGGCCACAAGTGAGATGGACGTGTCTGACTACGGCAGCGAACACCATGAAAACACTGCCTCAAGCTCCAGCCAGGGTATTTTGACCGACCCTTACATCCCACCAACATCTAAGTCGGCAATCAAGGATGGGGTGTGGTACACGCACCAAGGGGGCAAGGCAGTTACCATCAGCAAATCCAAGAAATGAAAACTGCAGAAAAAGTATGGTAGCATCATGCGGGCTTTACGAGCTGTTGATGAAGGCGCAGTACGCCCCTCACAGCTCGCACAGACACTTGAGCGCATGTGGAGAGAGGCAGAAGGTTTGCGCGCATTGCTCCAGATGCTGCCCGTACCACCACCAAAGATTTGTGAGCAGGTCGCAGCTGATCCCAGCCCTAAGGAAAACGTCTTTTGCCAGCTTACAGTTCCACCGAAGCAGGAGCTACCTTAGCCATCAAGGCACAAGCCGTCATCAACCCTGGAGCCTGAGGCAAGGAGGGAACCACCTCCGCCACCCAAGCGCTACAGCGACTGAAAAGGAACGACAGTGGTAAACCTCCCTCGGCCGTAGACAAACAATTGATCGAAGACAGGCAATCTGCGTCTAAACCAGTATAGCGCCCGCGGCAGATGGAGACTAACACAATACCAGTCGCAAAAATCGCGTCATCCAGCCCTAACCTCGCTCAACAAATGGCACAGCGATTTTGAGAAAATTCGATAGACAATGAGGCACAATCGGAACCCCGGGTTGACCTAGACGAGGACCAAGAGGAAGAAAAAGGCGAATCATTCTCCTGTAACATGGTAGAAATTTCAGGATGGGCAGATGAGAGTGAAGTCCCAGACGAGGAAGGCAAGTTTGCTGTTCTAGAAGGGGAGCACAAAGTCATTGACACCCTGCTGATCCCAATCCGAGAGCCGTTCGCTTTTCAGGTAGGGATGATATTCTTCATATCTGAGCGATACGCTCTTCCCCCAAATACCACATGTAACGCCGTTGATACGCTGGGAAGTAGCGAGAGCGTCAGCACTACCGCTCCGCCTTGTAGCAGTGAAATGTGACCACTCCTGGAACAGACCGAAGATGTCGCGCAAGTGGAAGTCACGCGCAGCATTAAACATAAACATACACTGACCTTTACAAAACCAACCTTGGACATGGCCACTCACATGAGACCTCTATACATTACAGCCGAGGTCGAAGGAATAATGATCAACATGGTCATGGTCAACACAGGCGCGGCGGTCAACGTCATTACCACCTGCACCATGGGAATCCTAGGCATTCAGCACTCCATGATTCAAACCACATCCTTGACGGTCAAGAACTTCACTGGGCAGGTATCAAGAACCCTATGCCTGCTATTTTTACGAGTCAAGGTGGGCAGGTATCAAGAACCCTATCCTTGTGGGACTACCGCACTTCGAAGCGTGGGCCAACAGATACCACCCCATACGCCCTTATGTATGGCCACGATGTCGTCTTACCTCTTGAGATTAACGTCGCCTCGCTCCGCGTCTAGGAACAACATCAATTACTCAGCGCCGACTACGTGCAGGTAATGTGGCAAGAACTTAAGGACCTCGACGAGTATTGCGTGACCGCCCCGAACAACCTTGTCCTCGAAAAGCAACGCATTGCGCGTTCATACGATAAAGTCACCAGAGGCCAAAATTATGCTGAAGGTCAAACAGTTTGGCGCGAAAAACCGAGGGCCGGGGTAAGTGGTCCGCTCGATGGGAAGGACCTTTTATCATTCATCGCATACTCCCCAAGGGGGCATACCACTTGCACGACCTCGATGGCACCCTTCACCGCAACCCTATCAATGGTCATTTCTTAAAATGCCATATCACCGGCGTTTGGGAGCGCGAGGATCCGCAATCCCCTCCAGACCCCGCGACAACAGTTAATAGTGCTACACGACATCGCGTGAGCGCTCCGCCACCTAGCACTAAGGGGCAACCCGTGATAGAAGAATGATAAATTGTGTAACGTACCTACCTAAGTAGGCCAGTGCTAGATTGAGGCCTATACCTGAGGCCCTAAACATTTGTTCATGAATTCTCTATTTGTTTATTCATTATTTACTCTAAATGTGCAAAGTCTCTCCAAAGACAAGTACATGATTGGGGCCTATACCAGAGGCCCTAAAATAATAAAACTCTTTTTTGTTCTTTCACATTCAGTTTAAATAACGCTTAAAATGAAATCTGGCTACGCTTATGCTTAAAGCAGCTGGAAATGTTGGAAACCTCAAACCCACAATATAGTGGGGAACAAGAAGCCCCTGCCGCGGCATCCTTCAGTTGAAGCTGGTGTGGATTCTGCTTCTTCAGATCGGTACCAGCCGGAGCACTGGCCTGGACCCAAAACAAAGCGCTGGGAAGCTAGCGGTCCAGTGGACCGGGGTCCCTCATGCTACCGGTCGGGCTTTGTAGATCCTTCAATGACGCAGGCCACGACCTAAGGCATGGGCGGACGCAGGGCCTCATAAACCTCACGGTTGAACTGAACAGCAGGCGCAAGGCAGCAAGTGCCCAGACGCTTGTTCGCTCAAGCGCGAGGCGGGCCTAAGAGTGGACTTTGAAATTCACTCTTAGCCTAAGAGTAGACTTTGAAATTCAAAAGAAACAAACGCTAAGGGTTTGAGACGACGATTGCGCTTTAAGAAAAGACAAGAAGATGAACAGAAGGAAAGAAGAATGGCAAGGGGGCAAAAGACTTAATTAATGCTTCAACCCCGGCCAGAGTTTCCCTTTTATAGGAAGGGAAGGCTAACTCCCTTCGACACGTGTTTTGCATGCAGCAAGATGCTTCGAGATATGAGCCTTAGAGATAAGGTTGGACTCGTAAATCCATAAGTGACTTCCCGCATTCCAAGCGCATAGTTACATGGAAACCTTCACCGAATCTCGGAAGAAGATTTTTCTTGACCGAATAGCTGTGTTGGAAACAAGAAAGACTTGGCAAAACGCGGGAAAGAATTAATTAATAATAAATAGTATAATTAATGAACTTTAGGGGTTTGTACAAAAGGAGGAGCAGCAAAATACAGAGGTGGACCTAAACCATCCTAGAAGCCCTATACAAGTCTAAGAGGAGGCCTTCTAAGGCCAACTCCTCAGCGTTCGCCTAGGCCTGGGCTTCGTTCGCAGTAGCAGTGGCCGAGTCTAATGCTTCTTGGGTCTCCTCCGCGGCCTGCACACAAGCCTCCACCCCTTCGGCCTGCGCAAGGTTGTTGCAGGCCTGAGTAAGTTGGGTTTGTAGCTCCGCTATCTGGGCTTCCAACATTTCCACTTGCTGAGCATAGAAGGCGGGCAGGTTTTCCGGGGCCGCCTCGGGAACCTCTATGTCTTCAAGCTGGGCCAAAAGGGATACCATTTGGTTGTCCAGGGCCTGGCAAACTCTTTCCTGAGCGGCTAACTGAGCTTCCGCGTCGTTGACGCGGTGGGCTTGTAGCTCGACAACATCGAACAGCTCCAAAGCACGGTCCAAAGCATGAGTGTTGTACGCGAAGTGGCGAGTCAGGGCACCCTGGGCCTCGCGAGCGCGCCGAACCAGATCAAAAACATCCATGTTTGGGCCTTGGCACATCAAGCCATGAAGAAAGTCCCGGGCTAAACGAACCGATTCCGGGTCAGCAGGCGGGGTTACTCGAGATCAGAGGCGACCACTACGGGTAGCCAGAGAAGAGGGTACCTCGCCAGTCTGTTTTATTGAAGCAGGAGTTACTGGGTCTGTTTTTGGGACAGGCGGCGGGGCATCAAATACGGCTTGCACTTCTTGTTCTTTAACTACCTGGTCGCCGACTCTGACCTAGTTGGAGAAGGAGCTACTTATGGCTGAGGGTCCTCTGGCGGGACCGCCAAGGAAACAATGAGGACTGGAGGTGGAGTCGTTTGCCTGAGTTCCCTTTCTTGGACAGGACCAGGAGAAGATGTGAGTCCTGCGCTGTCCAGCGCGCCAGTTGGTGAGGAAGGATGTGCCTCGAAATCCTCAAAGGTGACATGTTGCTCTTCATCCATGACAATGACAGGCTCGGAGATGAGGGCCTCAGTTGTCCCTGTTTCTTCTTCGACATTATCAAGTCGAGAATGGACATGGCGGCGCCATAGTTGCTAAATGAAAGTTAGTAACTGCATTGCTAACTCGAGTAAAGTGAGTCGAGGGGTTGGACGCTTACCAAGCCAAACTGCTCCTGGTAGCGCCTCTCCTTCATTGCTTATTCTTTATCCTCGGCATGGCGCTTGCACGAACTCTCCTCGCCAGTTGATTGGGGAATTGGCGGAAGGGTCTCCTCATCAGATTCTGCGACAGGCTCTTCCTGAGCAGGCGCTTTTCCCTTGTCCGCACCACCTGTTTGTCTCCGGGAAGATCTTCGGCGGGGTGCAGCCTATAAAATGAAGCGAATTTGAGGGGGTCTAGCTTGCCGAATTGGACGCAAAATGTTATAAAATTATAAGATCTCTAACATACCTCTAAGACAGGATCCTTTTCCCGAATGACGATGCCGGTTGGTCGGCGAGCAACTGAAATGGCAGGAGGCGATGCTGGCCTCGGCCTTGCCGCTGCTCTCCGAGGGGCCCCTGTTTTCCTATGCTAGGTGTCGAGGATGGTACAGTCCGACTCGCCTAGAATGTCATACAAGGGGGAGAAGATGGCAGAAAAAATGGCGTCGTCTGCATATTCCTAGTGATTGTCGGAGAGTGATTGCCACTAGGAGAGATAAGCGGGGTCAACACCCAGCGAAGGTTCAATCTCAAGTAAGGCTGGTGTGAAGGGCAAAATGTTCATCAGCGGAGTGATGCGGCTTGCCTCACCAATTTTGTGCCAAGAGGTGTACTTGTTCACTGAAGGAAGAAGTGGATATGGGACCCCTTGGATGAAGCCGAGTTGCCTAGTGAAGTGATTAGGAGCGTAGAGCTTGAAACCTTGCTCTTCCTCGGCATGGCAAAGGTCGCAACACGAAACCGCTCTCATGAAGCTTGTCTGGACATCATGCTCAGAGTCGGGGCGAGGAAAGAAGCCATCTGCTAGAACCTCGGGATGACGCCAATGGACCATTATGTCCATGCTTGGAGGCGGCTCTATTTGGTTGTACAAGATGGAGAGGCTGGCGAAGAAGGACAGAGGAGTCCGATTCGCGGGGATTCTGCACACAGCGAATCTAAGGAGTTGGTTCTCAGGCAGGAAGTCAGGTGGTGAGCGTCGGAAGAGAGCGAAGTACAGTTGCAACCAAAGATCCAGAATCCACAATAGGCCGGCAGGAAGGTGGAAAGGCTTCAAAGAAAGTGTGTGGAGGGCCCGATAGAGTGCGCCCAACACGGGCTGCCCTAGCCCTACTTCAATCCCATTGTAAAGTGCTACGGCTAGTTTCGTCCACTTGTTCGTAGGCTTATGGGCGCCACCACAAAATATAAATTTACCAAGCCAATGCTTAAGAAAAGCAATACCTCTTTCGTGCTGCTCTGCATGCTGGATAAAATAGTTCCTCCAAACTGGGAACGATGACTTCAAAGGACGTTGTATGCCCAGGTTGCTAGTGTAGGTGAACTCTATTGAAGAAAATCACCTGGGAGATATGGCTTGGCATGGATTGGTAGCCCGGTGATGGCGAGGACGTCCAGCAAAGAGATGCTTATATGCCCGAAGGGGAAGTCGAAGGTGTTGGTGGCACAGTTCCATAAACATACCACGGCGGCGATAGGTGCCCTGTCGGTGGAGGCAGGCAGCGAGAAAGTTAAGGCAATAGCCTCAGCGATCCCTTTCCGCTTCCCAGATCGGTAGATCGGTCTGGAGGCGAGCCGCATACCATGTCACGCCCCGACTCTTAAATTTTACCTTAATTACTAGCATTGTGGTAATAAGAATTTTACCGTCTTCGTCATTGAATTTATAGTCCTAAATTCCCTAGAGGTGTGTTGAGGGACGAATATTTCGAAAGAATTATTCGAAGGAAGAAAATGTGACGACGGTAAAAATGGTAAATTTTAGCTAGTAAAAGGTAATTTTTTTATTGGGGTATTATTTTTGGGGGTGTTGAAATTTGGATTGGATTTATAGTGGGTTGGACCGGTTGGGACTAGCCTATTTCTTTTCCCTCTTTCCTTCCTCTCTCCCGCTCCCGCACCCGCGCCCGAGCTTCATTCC
Organism: Fragaria iinumae; assembly: GCA_009720345.1. NCBI lineage: Eukaryota > Viridiplantae > Streptophyta > Magnoliopsida > Rosales > Rosaceae > Fragaria > Fragaria iinumae. The sequence goes on along the minus strand of CM019117.1, from coordinate 11,741,119 downwards.
CTGCCGGATTTTCCGACCGCCCGACCGCCGCCGTCCGGCCGCCTCAGACCGCCGCACCGGTCCCAAACGATCGGTCTCCAACCCAGCTACAGTTCTAGACCGGTGGCAGCCTCCTTAGCGCCGCCGTGAAGGAGGAATCGATGCCGAAAGCCCCGGCTGCCGGAAGCTTCTTTTCGCCAGAACTCCTTCCTCCGGCCGCCATATCCGGCGAGCCTTGGCTCAAAAGGAAGCCCTCCTCCCGTGCTTCAATCCCTCCAAAGGGCTCCTTCCATCTCGAGCTAGGTAAGGAGAAATCGGTATTTGAAATTCTAGGGCTTTATTGTGTGTTTGTGTTCGATTGATATGGTTAGGCTTAGAATTGGAGTTTGTGGTAGTTAGGAATGTTGTAGAGGAGGTTGAGAGGAAGGTGCTGGCAAATTTTGGTAGCATTTGCAGGTCGCCGGAGTTGGTCGCCGGCCGCCGCTGCCGAGAAAATGTTTTTGGTGGAGAATATTATGAGGAGTTTAATGGAATGAGTTTTAGAATTTTTGGAGGAGTTTTGGATAGGTTTTGGAATTTGTTAAGTTTGGTATTTTTGGCTGATTAATAAGTTAAAATCCGGCCATTGGATTATTTTTATGATTAGGACGTTGGAAGGTGATTTTGAGGATGTCGGTATTTTTTTGGAGATTTATGGTTGACAGTGAAGTTAAGATTTAGGACGATAGGCATGGTTGAGCGCGGGAAGCTCATATTTAATTATGCCTATTTTCTTTGAACGTTGGGATTTTATTTAAGGAATTATTTATGTATTGGAACAGGACGCGAGGAGGCTCGAGCAGAGGAGACCTCCGACCGACGTCAGGCTTAGGCCTAAGTTGTGAGTGGACCTTTGTTTTTAAATAATGTTTTTATTGTTGAATATTTTCCTTTGTTGGAATTTATCCTGAATTGTGAATTTCAGTGATTTTACTCATTTTATTTAACGTTTATGAGTATAGTATGTATATGAGAGAACGCTAGCTAGCCATACGTGTTCCCCTCATAATGAGGAAAAATGTCATTATGAGGTGACGTGAGCGTTAGACGCCAGCGTCCTAGCCCTGTACGACTTTCTATTTTTCGAGTTCATTCTATGTTTTTAGATTCATTCATAGAATTCGTACAGGGAGTAAACACGTATAAATATCACCCGGTCCCACCCCCATACTTAGGAAAAATGCCACTATGGGGTGACGTGCGCGTTAGACGCGAGCATCCTAGCCTGGTATGACTATCTACCTTCAAGCTTGTTCATAGATAACATACATGGAGTAGACGGGTGTGAATACATACTGATATAATTATATAATTTAGCCTGAGAGGCTATATTGTTTAAGATTTGGAGACTAGCCAGAACTAGTCGTGTCCTTGATTGTTTTTCTTGGGGAAATATTATTGCTTGTCGGAATTATTTTGTTCACTCACCCTGACGTGATTAAATATTTCCCCCTGGGCTTTTCCTTCGTTTTAATCGCCCAGTCTGCAGAGTTCGGGTGGGGTCTAGAAGGAGGCGTCGAGGCATAGTCACCCACATTTCCACTACTGTTCGCCAGTAGGTCATTTGTTTAAATCCACTAGGATTTTCTTCAGCTTCCGTTGTCTTTCCTGTAGTAGCTCTGAATATTTCGGAAAAATAATTGTGTATTATTTTATTCAGTTATTTGGATTAAAGTGAAGTTTAATATTTTGGGTTAAGAGGGTGTTCTATATTTTTCCGGGTTAGGGTTGTCCATTTTCAAAGGAGGTTTGCCGAGTCCTTCGGTAAATTTTCCTTGGAGGTGGTCCCCGCAGGACTTACCTCGGGTTTCAGGGTGAAATTCGGGGAGGGTCTTGACATACCATGCCCGCTCTTCGTCGGTGGCGTTGGGCCACTCCCCCACCCGAATGTTCGTATGGGAGCGAGCCTGCTGGGTCCAGGTCGCAAAGTCGCCAGGTTCACAGCGGTGGGCAAGGATTGGGCGGCGCACAGAGTTGGCGTAGTGGTTAAGGTCGGCGGCCGAGAGAGGCTGTGAGAGGGTTCTCTGCAAAGCACCTAGTGAAATCGGTAGACCAGTTGATCGCCACCGTGATGTTGAGATTTGGGTCTCGGACGATGGGTTTTCAGGCCATTTCTGGGTTAAGTGATGAAGGGAACGGCGGCGAGGGTTTGTTCCTACAACAAGGAGAGAGATGGGGTAGAGAGATGGAGATGATGAATATGGGGGACCCACGTCTTGGTTTTTAAAGAGGACGAAATGAAACGTCCCTTCAATCAATGGTCGTGATGAAGGGAGGTGATGATGCCGAAACATCAGCACTTTTCGAATTTTGAATTACCGAAACGTACTCATTAAGGCCTCTTTGCTTAGCCGTTATGAATGGGCCAAAGCTCGAGGCCTAGGGGGGCAATGTTTGAGCCCAGTTGATATTTCGATCCAAGATTAAATATTAAGACTTGGATAGCATTTGGGCCAGTATCTGTGACCCTTTTTAAAATAAAGCCCGCTAAAGAACGCAAGTTTCAGGAGCGCGCTAGTTGGTTTTCTATAAGAACTGTAGCGCCTCGTGGGGTAAGGAAGCTCTTGGTAGTTGAGTTCGCGTTGGAAACTATAGAGTTTCGATAACGCAGGATTGGCACTTGTGACCTAGGCGAAGCCTATCTAATTGGACACGTGTCATCCAATTGCTCGGTTCGCTAGCGAGATGAGTCCTTGTGTTACTCTGGTAGCTGAGTCCGAATTGGATTGTGGTTACATCTTTATCAGTTGGCTACGAACCCCTATAAAAGGAAGGTTCAAGGATCATTTACACACACAATCAAATCATATAGAACTCAACAACTCTTCGAGTTTTTCGAAATCTTAACGCTAAAGTGCATTTCGCCTTAGCTTACAGAGCCTGTTCGGTCTCGCCTTTGTTTATTGTCTCGATTAATTGCTCTGCTCGCTACACACAGTGAGTATCGATTGCAAACGAATAGGAGAGCTACTCGAAATCCCTCGTCCGCGAGGTGGCACCGGAGCCCTTTCGTTTGATTAGAAGTCCAGCACACGCGCAATTTCATTCCGCGCCCCGCGCGGTGGCGCGCCCGCACCCGTTGTTTTACTTTTGGTACTGCTAAGTTACCTCTCTACCCCTGCTGAGGATCGTGGCCAAAACACGATGAAAGAGCATTTCATAACTTACAAAATTGATAGAAGACAAGCATTGAAAATAAAACACAAGTCTTTGATATGGTGAGAAATAAAATACAACCATCATGTGGTTACTCCATGTCTACTAACAGTGATTTTGTTTCACTACATATTTAGATTGTGTCATGTTGTCCGATTATCAATCAAGATCGGTCGCTTTGCTCTGAGCCATTTTGAAATGTACATATTCTGGCTCATCATAATCGACAACATGACATACCATATTGTATTACAACATTACCAAACTGTACCGTGACATGGAAAATGCCACTTTTCTAGAGTTCCCTAAGTTTATATAGCAAACAACTGCTGCAAACTTTGAGAGCCTGAAGAAGAAAGATGCAAGCCGCTGGACTTTAACTTGACCCATAGGGGGGCAGAGAGGCTAATACCATTCCAAAACTTTCACACAGACTAGTACACCAACAAGAGGCTGCAGTAGAAGAACAATGCCAAGTTTCATAACAATGTCCTACTGATCCATTACTAGTTCCCGGTGGCGATTTAGGTCGCTGAGATAGTTGGGACAGGTATAATCTTCCAAATCACAAGCATCTAAGACGTGTGATCTCACTTGTGTAGACTTTTGTTTCAACTGTTCTCCATTTGGATCCTCACCCTCCAGTATTTTCACTAACTACACTCAAAAAAAAAAAAAAAAAAAACGTCTGTCAAACTTGCAGACTTGGATTTGAAAAACAAAAGTAACCAAAACCAGAGAAGTGATTCATACCCGAGTCATGTATGGACGCTTGGTCGATTGATGTCGAATGCACATTGAGGCCACCGACATGGCTCTTTTCATTTCTACCGGATCATAGTTACCTTCTAATCGAGGATCTGCTAGTTCCTTCATATTGCCTGAATCCAGAAGTGGTTTTGCCTATGGAAACACAAGAATAGTTAATCAACTTTCAAGAATTTAGCATAACTACATACAATACTTCTCAATACAAAGCCTAGCAGCGTAAAGGTAATCGACTAGATTTCATTGTTGAAAATATTATCCATCTTCCTGAATGATGGGGACTTGGGGATTTTGCTTAAGGCTAATGTGTTCACCATTTGATATTGGAAGAGACTAGTAAACATCTTAAGGCTTGGAAGAGTATAATCATACCCATATCACAAGGCTTTGTTGACTGTTATCAACTGCACGACGACCTGTTATGATCTCCAGTAATAAAACTCCATATGCAAATACATCAGTCTTCTCGTCGACGATTCCATGCATAAAGTACTCTGGAGACAAGTATCTGGAACAGTTTGGATTTCCATTAGCCCAAAAAGGTCTAATGGATGCATAAATATAACAAACAAGTAACTAAATCTGCATACAAACCCGAATGTGCCTTCAATAGGGAATACGACATGATGAGTCCATTTTTCAGGGAGCCACTTTGCTAATCCGAAATCAGATATCTGTTTGTGACAGTAAAATATATTAATTACATCCAGGAATATGTATATCTGAAAGTCCATACTTGGAGAACAACTAGAATACCTGAGCCTCAAAATCTTCGGACAATAATATATTGGAGGCCTTGATGTCTCTATGAATGATGCGCCTGTGGCAATCATGATGGAGATATTGTAACCCTTCTGCTACCCCAACTGCTACCTTAAACCTTATCTTCCATTCCATATGTTTCTCCGAAGCTGAGATGCAGAACATCTTTCATTAGCCAAATAGTTATGATGAAAGAAACAATCAGCTGAAAAATAACAGGACAAGTAGAGCACCAAATAGTAGAGAAGCCAAGCTGCCATGTGGTGAAAACTGGAGAACTAGGTGCAAACCACCATCGATGCCAAATCCGAGCAACTTAGCAGCATTCGGGTGGTTAATGTGTGCGATAACCCCAAGCTCTGCTAAGAAATCACCAATTCTGTCCTCCATTTCAACCTCTTTTTCTTTCTTCATTAGCCTCTTTACTGCTACAATTTCACCATTGTTTAAGATTCCCTTGTAAACTTCTGCTTGCCCACCTTTCCCAATCAAGTTATCTGCCAAATACAATACAATCACAACACAAAACATTAACCAACACAATTCTAGCTGTCAAAACATCAGAAGGAACAAAAAATGGAAAAGTTCAAGATGGGGTCTAACAGAAGTAAAGTCAATATCATAAGCAACCCCCTATTCACCAATTGCTTTCATGTTAGGTTCATTCAGTCAAAATTTAGTCAGAAAATTCACACAAAAAAGACACCAAGTACTCGATTTTCATTTTATTTTCAACCAAATAGTACTAATCTAAAATGTAAAATTGATGCTGCCATTCTCACCAGGCTTGAAATCGGCGGTAGCAGCAGCAAGTTCTGCATAATCAAAGTTCCTCCAGGAGGGTTTCAACGCCAGATATCCTTCACAATCTTCTCTCTCCCTCTCCTCCTCATCGTCGTCGGTGCTCCAAATCCTGGCCAATCTCTTCCTTAACTTTCTACTAGAGAATTCATAGCTATTTCCCAGCATTGGAATGATCGAGAATCTCCTCGCTGACTTCTTCTTCAAGGCATCAAACATCTCCTTCCCTTTATTCCATTGCACTCCATTGCTGATTTCACGCCCCAGCGTGCCCTGCTGGCTCAGTGGTGGTCTATCAGAAGAAAATGAAGACGCACAGCTGCTGCTGCTGTCTGAGTCCGTACCAAGGGCTTCCAGTACACCCCTCGGTGAAGGCTCCTGCTCGCACAGCTCTGCCTTCTTCAGGTCATCTTGGGATTTTATCTCTTCATCTGCTGCATCTGCGTTTCCTAGCTCTGCTTTTATCTCTGCATCTTCGTTTCCTATATCTGCTTTTCCTTTCGTTTCGCTCACCAACTCTGTAAAATCAATAACAATGTTCATGCTATTTTCGACTAATTGGTTTATATCAATCACACAATTACGAAACTTAGTCAATGTTTCAATCCTGTTATACACATTTTCAAATACCCTTTTCGTTCTTCCTGTTAATTATCTTCATTTCTGAATATCTAAACACCTGAGAAGACAATACAAGAGAAATGAAGGGGATGACGTACCTTCCACTGCCATGGTTTAGGCTTCCTGGGTTTCCCAAACAACAATAAAATGCGGAATCCAAATGGTCTCAGAGATCAATCACTAAGACCAGGACCCTCTAAACCCAGAAAGAAGAGCCTTCAACAGAAACAAAAGGAAAAAGATTCCTCCACTACATTAGCAGCTGGCTTCTGTAGGGGAAGGGGCCGATCAAGAACAACGGAGAAAAGGGTGAGGAAGAAATCGAGGGAGGAAGATATAGAAGACAAGTTTAGAAAATTGGTATATCTTTGGGAGGTTAGTTATTTCTTGGAGGAGCTGTAGCAAGCCAATTAATTCTCCATGAAGGTTACAGAGATGATTGCAGTATATGACTATATCATGCTATATTTATACACCTTCCCCAACTGTATGGATTATATGCTACCAAAAACATTCACATTAGAATTCAATTTCTACGTACGTCTTGCCAAGGAGGGAATCTCACCCGTTGCTTTTCGCGCGCGTGATTTTTGCCGTGATGGATGGACGGGGAGTTTAGATTCTCAGGTCAAAATACAAAAAAAGGCAGATTTTTTTTTTTTTTTTTAAATTCTTATCCACTCTTCTACGGCTCGGGTAGGTGAAACTCAAAAAATACCGATGTCGTCGACCGGAAATATCGTGCCTTCGTAAAGTTAAACGGAATTTTGTTTTTACATTCGATACGTGGAATTACAGTCTCATGTTGATGATTTATGTTAAGAAACACGAATCAGACACATAATCAGAGTCTCTAGATACGCTAAAACTTTATGTTGATGATTCAGGTTAAGATACGCGGATCAGACACAAAATCAAAGACTCTAAATAAACTAAAATCTCATGTTGATGATTCAGGCTAAGAAACGTGAATTGGACATCGAATTAGAGTCATTTGACACCTGACAAAACGAATCTGCTTAACAAACAAAAAAATAAAAGAATATTGCATAAGAATAGCCCCTCTTCCAATGGATGCAATGTTCCAAAACCTAAGAATGACTTTCCGATTGATCATGGAATAACTTGCATCAAGAATATTTGTGAGCAAAGGCACGAAGGGCTTGCCTTTTAATTTGCTTGGCACATTAACGCATCTAACTTGCTTCACATGCTCTATAGATGATTTCCACATCTGCACATCATCGTATTGGGGGACATTGACATCAAAAGATTTATTGCATAATTTGTAGATTTCAAAAATTAATATTGGTTGCTCTATTAGGTGAGGAGAGACTTGAGAATATATGCTTTCAAGTCGGTTTGATTCGATCGGTTGATTATGCTGTCATAAGAATTTAATTTTGATAAAGAGAAAAACTATCGCACATTACCAGTTTGTTTTATATTATTTCATCCGAATTGAGAAAAATATCTCATTTCGTAAAGAGTATAATAGCTAATACTGTATCCCGAAACATATACGCATTGCTTAATCTTCTTCTTGTTTTGGTCTGGTTACATTTGTTTGGGTCTGGTTGTATTGCATAATCTTGTGTATAATAAAAAAGAGCTGCTAACGAGCATATTGCATATCAGTACGAATATATACGAAGAGAAGTATTGAGAAAAGAACAAGAAGTATGAGCATAAAACAAAAATGAGGCCAAGCTTAGGACTATAAATCAATAGTTGGTCTAATTTAGAGGTGTTAAACTCATGCAATCCAATTATTAAGTAACCCAATTATTAAGTAATTGGACGAATTTAGTATTATTTGTGTATAAGTTGAAAAGAGTAACTAGTAATTTGTCTCGTTTACATAATAAATCCATTTAGTATTCACAGCTGCAAATACTACAAAACATTCTGTTCTTTGTTCAAGCACAGGTTTACATAAACACATCTAGAAATGACTTTCAACTGGGTTTGGATATTGCTTTGACTATTAATCTAAATTGTGTAGACTAATTCAATATATATACATACGAATTGGTTAAAGTTTAACAACATGAAGTCATACAAATCAAACTCAAGTCAAGTCAAACAACATAAAGTTAAGCTAGGTGGAGCCAAAACCCATTTTGATTTGTAGATATATAATCTTAATTTTATAACCTTTTTTTTTGGTATGTTAGTCCAATGCTAGTGTCTTACGTTTTTATTTTCTTAAAAACTAATTAAACCGTTACAGATGATCGAGTTAGTAAAAATTTTGGTGTGGAATCTCCATACTCAGGTTCGATTTCCGCTGAGGTTAATTGGAGTCAAATCTCAATTTATTTTTGATAGGTAGGAGGAGGAAACGTTCTGACATGAACCCTCGTCACATATTAGTCTTTAGACCCTAATACTCTTTGAGGATACCGTCGTTAATACTCTAAAAAAAAAACCTTAAAAACTGAAAAAACAAATAATTTCATCGTTGTTTGTTTCATTTTGAGACGATATTTCTTTCATTAAATGGTGAAAAAAAAAATTTCCCAACATCTTCAGTTTTCCAGAGTTTCAGTATTACTAACCTAGAGTGTCTGTTTTGTTAAGACTTAAGACATTGTAACATTCTCGTAAATATGGATGGATTCCTAATGTGATGTATCACATCTAAAAATTATGTGTTTGAACAGGATAATATTAGAACAAATGTTATACTTTTGCAAAAAAAGGTTCATGTATCTAATTTCAAAACTTAACCTCAAGGGGACAGGATGATAGTAAGGAAACTAATGATGTAACCGTGGATGGTTTAGGTGGTGGACAAAATTAAACCCATTTGTCCCCAACCCTCTTTTTAGATGATCAGTAGTAGTGGTTCAGATCATTCAAGCACATCACATTAATAATTATTTCACTTTTTCTATGAGCAAAGCAAAGCAGAGACCAATTAATCATGTTTAATTCACGTCATGATCAGTTCGATGGTTTTGATGATCATGTATTAGACAAGGAGGCATTTCATTGCACGACTATATTGATAGTGTTCATAATCCGACAGCAGAAAGGCTTCGACAAGATGGCTGCTTATAGAGAATTGAAGCAATTAGTATTTAATTTACATGTGAAAAGTGAGAATTAGATCATGTAGTGGTTTGGTTTCTGAAACTAACCACGTCCACTAACGGATCAACAAACGGTGGTTATGAGAAAAAAAATTGAATAGCAGTAAAACCCAACAAACATCATTTTCATCTGCCTCTCTCATCTCCCCTAAAACCCAGCATCTCCAGCCATGACTCCCATCTTCAACCCCTCCCATCATCTTCAACGATCGTTCCTCTACTTCTCTCCCCCTAGAAGATCGTCGAAGACATCGCCAAGGACTTGAAGGTTAAGGTCTCCGCCGCTGCCTTCGTCATCAAGCCCAAGCGCGAAGGACACCAGATTCACCAAAAGTTTCCAGAAATCCCTTCTTCTTCGTCTTCGACGTTTAGAGACCTTAATTTGCATTTATGGGTTCCATAGCTTCTAGCTAGTTGCTTTCATTGCTTCCATGGCTTCTCTAAACCAATGGAACCATTCAGATCGGACCATAGCCACCACCGCTTATCTCCGAAAACCGCCGCATCTGAAGGAAGCCAACTTCTCGTATTCCGGCGGCAATGAAAGCAACAAGGCGGCACCGGCGAAGGAGGTAACTAGAGTACCTACGATTGGATCTGCGGCGATAAGAATGAAGACTCATGAACCTCAATTCCTCTTTCCCTTTTCATATGGGGTTCGATCAGATTTTTTTTTTTTTTTTTTTTTTTTTGTCAAATCGAGTCCCATCTTGAGTTTCAGAGAACTTAAGAGTTTTTACCATGTTTTTTTTTTTGGATTTTTATTTTCTTAACAGTGTTAGTATTGGTGTTTGTGTCATACACAGCTAGATCAAATAAGTGGCTGAGATTGCACAATAAAACTCGGTTCACTTGCACATTGGTGCATCGAAGAACTTTCGCCAAAAGTAGCTGGGTTCACCATGACCATTCTGAAAGTGGTTCGGCCTAACAGCAAAATTAGATCAGGGATTAAATAATGTGCGTGTAATTTAGAAACTTTTCCAGTAACAACTGAATTATTACTTTTCTTATTCTTCTTCTTGCAAATGAATTGATTTCAGTCTAAATTAATCCTAGCTCTGATTACATGCATGCCAGCATGCGTATGATAAGCTTCCGAAAGGCAACTCTTTGTTTCTTGTATACAAAGAGGTTTTTCAAAGATTGATGTCTAGACTTTTAAGTTTATAATTTGGAGTAATTAATAATTAAAAACACTGTATATAATTTTTTTGTTTTAATTTATTAATAATTCACACACTTTATATATGTCTAATGAGGTTTGAACTCATGACCTCAAAATTGTTAGTTAAACACCTTAACCAACTAAGTCACGGCTTACCGACAAACACTGTATATAATATAAACTCAAAACGAAGTTGGTTTTAGATTGGTATACTCGTAGTTGGTGTCAATTTATATCATCCAAAAATTGATCTATAAATAAGATATTAAACGCTTAACGTATGGAAAACCTACCCTAACATAATAGATATTTTACACGATAAGATGATAAAATTTGACTTGATACAATGTGCTTACTATAGCGTGTGGTTATACTACACAAACAAAACTTGAGGATATATCATTGTCAATTTGCAAATTTGTACAATCCAAATCAAACATCTATGGACATTAACATAATGGCTCCTGCTTTGAATTGCATCGATTATGATTGGAGTTGATCCCCCGTATTCATTTTTGTGGTAAAAACACATTTGGAAATTGGAAGTGCCCAAATATTTGAGGTGAAGACCATCCATTATGCATTCTTAAACCACAAATGTCCACTTCAGAAGTGCCCTCTGTGTGCATGCAAATGATGCAATGACAATGTTCTATTGACGGTTTTGTACTATTGCCTTCCAATGCAAGTCAATATCTTGTTAGTTATAACTCACCCAACAAGAAATTGATCGATCGTTTACTTTCTACTGATAGCAAATTGAGGTAGAGTCCCATAAATTCAACTAGAGCAGCACCCCATTTCTTTGTCCTAGCCGAGGCAGCAGACATAGCAGTGCAACCAAATTAGTTAATCCGTATCCAGAAGAAGTTGTGTCACCATCGTAAGCAAATATAAAACCCAGAAATGGTAAAGCTAGTGCAGAAGCATTATGGGTGTTCAGTGGGTGAACTAAACCCGTTAATGGTGACTTTCTGGGAAGGTTTTATATTAATTTGCATAACCCAGAACCCACCAACCTCACCAAGGATGTCACTTCAGTTAGAGAAGTGCGTTTAACTGAATTCTCTTGACGTCGACTTCAAAGTAGTTCAGTTGATGATATTCGTTAGAAGATATATCAGATTTTCGGGTCCCCGATCTTCCTCTTCATCCTATGCATTTGATTAAGTCAAGCATAGAGTAAGTGAAACAAATCTATATAGGAATGTGACTTCATCTTTCACTTGCTAGTTTATGACTGGTTTTGGTGCTCCAAACTCAAAAGTGGGACACCAACTCGGAAAGAAAACGATGTGATCAAGCAAGTTCTTTTCTATGCTAGCTAGTTCACTCTTGGAGGGTTTGAATATGGGCTTTCATATCATTTTATTCTTTTGTCATGTGTTTTCACATATATTGTGGGAATCGGATAGATGACGGTAGTTTCAAGATGTTTTATTTTCGAGTACGAGCTGAAAATGATGTTATAAAATTAAAAGCTAGGCAACTATGAAGGTTCTCTAATTAGCTCTCAAAAACAAAAAGCTACATAACTCAATAATTGAAAGAAAAACAAAAAATAGGGCTGGGCATTGGACGAGATGAGACAAGATTGAGCTAATCCCACGTCCCGTCCTGGACATTACACTCGGGACGGGATCGGGACGGGTCTTTCGTTTTTGAGATTTGATCCCGTTAAGTCCCGTCTCGGACGAGATCTGGACGAGCGAGCCCAATCCCAACCATCCCGGCCAATCCCAAAATTGGACAAAAAGAAAAGAAAAGAAAAACATGTCTGATGGCATGGCTCTAATGACCTATTGCCAAATCCATTTGAATGTATGATGAACACTCATGTTTGGTCCTTTGTGCTTATACAGATTATAATCAGCTCTCAGCTCTATCAAAATTTTGGCGAAGAATTGGGATAATTAGGACTTCAAGCTAGTTTGTGGACGTTGTTCCTAGTGATCGATATCCACTCTTTCTCATCTTAATTTCAAGCTTTGTCAACTTTAAATTTCATTTCAATAAGATAAAAAAAGAACTAATTTCAGTTTACCCCCATCAACTTTAGGTCGATCATCATGTTAATCGTTATTTTTTTAATTTCATCAAAAACACCCCTCAACTCTCAATTTTCATCAACCGTGTCCCAACCTCCGTTCTCCATCCAATTTCTCTGTCAAGTGATGACATGACATCAAGAAGAAAGTCAAATTCTGAAAAAAATAATCTTTCTGACCATTTTTCCCCCATATTGATACACATCTCTTTACCTATCACAACCACTAACCTTAGTGATTTTGGTGGGATTGAATGCAATTTGTCTATTTTGCCCTTTTTCTGTGGACTCAGCGACTTCAAATTTGATTTTCTTCTTAATGCAAGTCATTACATGACAGGGGAATTGAATGAAAAACGTATGTTTGGACACGGCTAATGAAAATGAGAAGTTGATGGGTGTTTTTGATGAAATTGAAAGAAAAGACACTAACATGATAATCGACCTAAAGTTGATGGGGGTAAACTGAAATTAGTCCATAAAAAACTACCAGAACATATATACCATGCATAATGCGGAAGCAGTATATACATTTTTTGGTGAATCACTCACCAGCATCCATAAAATTGTCCTCATAAACATATGATTGTAGAAACTTAAACTTTTTTTTATCTATCTTTCAAGAGTTTAGAATGTAGGAGGCCAATGGATAATCAAAATGACTCCATTGCTAAGCTATATATGGTGCCACAGTGAAGCTCAAGTTGAGTTCTTTCATTCGATTAGGTTCAGGCTAGATAGCTAGCGGTCCTGACCTTCGGAAATCAAACCAACCTACATATGGTGACGCTGCTGCTAGGAGAACTTGTGTTAGTATCCCATTGTGACGAGCCATTAGCACCTTACCTAAGAGGGTCTAGGTGGTCCCTACGCGGGTCTAGGTGGGTTAAGGCAGTCCCTTGATAGGTCAAAGTGGCCCCTTGACGGGTCAAGACCGCCCTTTAGCTGCCCTAGTCAGGTCTAGGTGGTCCCTACACGGGTCTACGAGGGTCAAGGCGGGTCAAAGCGGCCCCTTGGTGGCCCTAGACTGGTCTCGGCAACCCTTTGGCGGGTCTAGGCTATCCTTAAGCTGGTCTAAACGGTCCCTACGCACGTCCTAAGCAGGTCTAGGCGGGTCTTGACTGCCCAAGACGGGTCAAGGCACCCCCTTGGAGGCCCTAAGTGGGTCTCGGCATCTCCTTGCCGGCCCCAGACGTGTATCGGTAGCCCATTGGCGGGTCTAGGCAGCCCCTAAGTGGATCTAGGTGTTCCTTATGTGGGTCTACGAGGGTGAAGACAGCCCCTAAACGGGTCTAAGTGGTCCTTACGCGGGTGTTGGTGGGTCAAGGTGGTCCTCGGTGGGTCAAGACCGCCCCTTAGTGGCCTTAGGCAGATCAAGGCAGCCCCTAAGTGGGTCTAGGTCGCCCCTATGCGGGTCTAGATGGTTAAGGCGGTCTCTTGGCAGGTCAAGCGGCCCCTTGACGGCCCTAGGTAGGTCAAGGTGGCCCCTAAGCGGGTCTCGGTGGTGAAGGTGGTCCCTACACGGGTCTACGAGGGTGAAGGCGGTCCCTTGGCAGGTCAAGGCGGGTCAAAGCGACCACTTGGCGGCCCTCGGTTGGTCAAGGCGGCCCATTAGCGGCACTAGGCGGGTCTCGGCTGCCCCTTGACGGGTTTGGGCATCCCCTTGGCGGGTCTAAGCGGCCCTAAGCGGGTCTAGGTGGGTCAAGGCGGTCCCGTGGCAGGTCAAAGCGGCCCTTTGGAGGCCCTCGGCTGGTCAAGACCGCCCTTTGGCGGCCCCAGGCTGCCCCTAAGCGGGTCTAGGTGGTCCCTACACTGGTCTAGGTGGGTCAAGGCGGTCCCGTGGCAGGTCAAAGCGTCCCCTTGGCGGCCTTCGGCGGGTCAAGACTGCCCCTTGGCAGCCCTAGGTAATTCTAGGTGGCACCTATGCGGGTCTAAGTGGTCTCTATGCAAGTCTACGAGCATCAAGGCGGTCCCTTGGTAGGTCAAGGTGGGTCAAAGCGGCCCCTTGACGGTCCTCGAAGAGTTAAAGCGGCGCCTTGGCGGCCCTCGGCTGGTCAAGACGGCTCTAGGCGGGTCTCGGTGGTCCCTATGCGGGTCTAAGCAGGTCAAAACGGCCCCTTGACGGCCCTCGACGGGTTTTTGTTATCAAATAATGATATATAATAATGATATATAAGTACTTCTGTTATCAGATTAGTTTATACGAGTTTCGCTTTAAATCGGATTTAAGGACTTCGTCTTGTGAACATCAACAAAAGATGTCTACTTAGATCTTTATGCCCCTTGGCAGGTCTCGGTAGCCGCTTGGCGGGTCTAGGATACCCCTAAGCGGGTGTCGACGGTCCCTACGCAAGTCCTAAGCGGCCCCTAAACAAGTCTAGGTGGTTCCTATGCGGGTCTAGGAGGGTCAAGGCGGTTCCTTGCAGGTCAAAACGGCCCCTTGGCGGCCCTAGACAGATCAAGGTAGACCCTAAAAGGGTCTAGGTGGTCCCTACTCGGGTCTACGAGAGTCAAGGCGGGTCAAAGCGGCCTCTTGGCGGCCCTCGGCAGGTCTCAGCAACCCTTTGGCGGCTCTAGGCTTTCCTTAAGCGGGTCTAGGCGGTCCATACGCGTGTTTAAACAGGTCTAGGCGGGTCTTGACATCCCTAGGCAGGTCAAGGCACCCTTTTGGCGCGGCCCTAAGTAGGTCTCGGCATCCCTTAGCGGCCCTGGATGTTTATCGGCAACCCTTTTTGTCACGCCCCGGTTCTTAAGTTATTTTACGGTTATTTACTTTGGTATTATTTTGGTCTTTTACCGTTTGAAGTA
The DNA here is from genome assembly GCA_009720345.1 of Fragaria iinumae. NCBI lineage: Eukaryota > Viridiplantae > Streptophyta > Magnoliopsida > Rosales > Rosaceae > Fragaria > Fragaria iinumae. Next base: position 11,725,872 of record CM019117.1, on the reverse strand, counting down.
ACCGTTTACTATTTAAGACTCCAAAGTTGACTTTTTCTTTCGTTTGGAATTTCGGAAAACTTTCTTCATGAAAGTCGTAGAGGATGTTATTACGAGTTCGTAGACATGCTATGCGTTAAAATCGGAGTTAGCATGGAAAAGTTATCATTAAAAATGTAAGTTTTATAGCGGTATTATTTTGGGGTGTTAAATTTTAGAGTTGAGTTATGTTTAAGTTGGACCGGGCCCTTGTTTTTGGTCAAAGGCCCAAAAATCTTCTCTCTCTCTCTCTCTCTCTCTCTCTCTCTCCTGCACCCACTCCCAATACCTCTTCTGATACCTCTCCCGCTGCCGGACTTCCCGTTGCCAGTCCGCTGCCGTCCTGCCACCGTTTGCCGCCGCACCGGTCCCAAACGATCGGCCTCTGACCCAGCTTCCATTCTAGACCGGTGGCAGCCTCCCTAGCGCCGCCGTGAAGGAGAAATCAACCCCGAAAGGTCCGACTGTCCAAAGCTTTCCGTCGCCGGAAGTTCCTCCTCCGATCGCCATAGTCGGAGATGCTAGGCTCAAAAGGAAGCCCTCCTCCCGTACGTGCATCCCCCCAAATGACTCCCTCCCTCTTGAGCTAGGTAAGGAGAAATCGGTAAAGGAAATTCTAGGACTTATTAGATGTTTTCGTTCGATTGGCATAGTTTGGCTTGGAACTGGTGTTTGTGCTAGTTAGGAAAGTTGTAGAGGAGATTGAGAGGAAGATGCTGTTAAAATTTGGTAGCTATTGGAGGTCGCCGGAGTCGGCCGCCAGCCGCCGCTGTTTTGGGAAATTTTATGGTTTTAAATGTGGAATATTAAGGGGATGTCAATGATGTGAATTTAGGAATTTTTGAAGGAATTTTGGATAGGTTTGAGATTTTTCGAAGTTTGGTATTTTGGCCGTTAATTGGGATAGAATCCGGCCGTTAGATTATTGTTGTTTCGGCCGTAGAAGGTGGATTTAAGGCCGCCGATATTTGTGGTCAAGTTTGGACGGTATCAATTTTAAGATTTGCAAAGTTGAGCAAAAATGAGAATAGATAAGGCCACATTTAATTTTGCCTATTTTTTTATAAGCGTTGGTATATAGTTGAAGATTTAATTATGTTCTTGGATCATGACGTGAGGAAGCTCGAGCAGATGAGGCTTCAGACCGACTTCAGGCTTAGGCCTAATTTGTGAGTGGACTTTTGGTTTAAATAATGTGCATGCAATTATTTATTTGGTTGGACCATTTGACATCATTTTTATTTGACGATTTTACTTATAGTGGTGAGTTACCGAAAATGGGATTTTCGGTAAATTATAATAAATTTTTAAGGAGAGTATGTATATAAATGCTAGCTAGCGATATGTGTATGTCCACCTTAATGACATAGTATATAACTGCATTATGGTGTGACGTGAGCGTTGGACGCAAGCGTAGTATCTTTATATGAGTGTTTAATTCATATAAGGGGTATGGGCACATATTTATACACCCGTCTGTCCACCTTAATGGCGTAGTGTATCACCGCATTAAGGCGTGACGTGAGTGTTGGATGCGAGCGTAGTAGCCCTATATAGATTATTATTAATTTATATAGAGAGTATGGGCGAGTGTAAATACATATATATATATATATTAGCCTGAGAGGCTGTATTTTATTAAGTTTTGGAGACTAGCCGGAGCTAGTCAGATACTTGACAGTTTTTAAGCTGTCACATGCAGCATAATTTTTATGAAAATTAAATTGGGAAAGCATAAATGTTAAAAAATATTTTCTTTATTTATTTTTGTCCACTCACTCTAATTATTGGGAATGTTTTTCCCCTGAGCTCTTCGTTTTTAAAAATGCCCAGTCTGCAGGGTTCGGGTTAGTACGAGTAGGAGACGACGAGGCATAGTTACCCATTTCTCAGCCACCTTTCACCAGTAGGTTATATGTTTAACCTACTAAGGTATTTTCCTGCTCCTTTAGTGTATAGTAGCTCTGAATACTCTTTGGGGTTTATCGTATAATATTTCTGGTGGTGTGTTAAGACTTATGTTTTATTTTGGAATATACGAAGTTTGTAATTATATTCTCACTTTCGTATAATTGTGGGTTGATTTGGAGGATGCTTAATAATATTTAAGAAAGTAACACTTTAGTTTTCTAGGTTAGGGTTGTTCATTTTCAATGGAGGTTTGCTTATCGGTAAATTTTCCTTGGAGGTGGTCCCCGCAAGACTTACTTCGGGTTTCTGGGTGAAATTCGGGGTAAGTCTTGACACCTTGGCGGGTCTTAGCGGCCCTTAAGCGGGCCTAGGTGGTCTCTACGTGGGTCTAGGAGGGTTAAGGCGGTCCCTTGGGAGGTCAAGGCGGGTCAAAGCTGTTCATTGGCGGCCCTCAGCAGGTCAAGGCGGCCATTAGCGGCCCTAGGCAAGTCTCGGCAACCCCTTGGCGGGTCTAAGGTTCCCTAAGCGGGTTTAGGTGGTCCCTACGTGGGTCTAGGTGGGTTTATGTGGTCTCTTGACAGGTCAAAGCGCCCATGATGAATATAATCAGCTACCAAGTCATCCTTTAGAGCAAGCATGCTTGTATGAGACCCAAACAAATCAATGAGAGGTTTACCCATGAAGTTATCATGCCAAAAAGAAACTGAACGGCTAGATCCAATGATCCATCTTGTGTTATCTTGAACTTGAGCCCCAAAACGTTTTATACCAAGCCAAATGGAAGAGCAAGCATAAGATCGATGAAAGTTTCCATTTCGCAAGAAGCAAGCTCGAATAAAAGAACAAGCTGCCCAAGGAGAAGAAAAATCCCGACTCTTCTTATGAAGGAGTGAATGGTTTAGAACAACAAGTTGCTTTAAACCCAAACCACCTTCCTCCAATAGCATACAACATGTTTTCCAAGAAACTAAAGGAACTCCTTTCTTATCAATGGATCCGGACCACAAAAAGTGTCTACACCACACCTCCAATCTCCTCAATAAAGAGATAGACCACTCATAGACTTGGAAACTATACACCAGCATGCTATTAAAAACATATTTTAATAATTAGAGCCGACCTGCCATGGAGAAAAGGTAACCTGATCAATTGGAGAGGCGAACTCGTATTTTATCAACAATCGGCTAAAAATAAGATGCACAATGTTTTCCTCGAGAAATTAGCACATCTAAATAAGAGAAAGAAATTTCTCTGATAGGAATGCCAAAGCAAGTAGCAACATAAATTATGTGCAGTAGAGACAACATTCATAGTCTCATATATTCGAATTCTTACATAAGAAATTCATAAGTTCACTCTTTGTTCAGTTGAGTGAACAATCGTAATCACTCCTTAAGCCCCTACTATAATTCAACATACTTTTACTTGGTAATTTGATAATCCAACTACGTGCTTAGGCTTGAAATTGTTCTCTAATTTCTTTAAGAAATTACTAATCGAATCAGTGATGTTTTAACCATCTAATTGAATCAATCAAATGGACGGTGATGACAACGGCTAAAAGAATTTGATCATGAAAAACGACATTCATACTACAAGGTAGCCTATAAACAACTCAATTTGTTCAACGTTTGGTCCAAATAACTAAACAATTCCAGCTACCACTAACTTCTTTCACTCCTTCAAGAAAAAAAAAATAAAAAATTCGGTCACATTTTTAGCTCAATCTCCACTCGACATCCATCTTTAATGTAAGTCACACCGGTAGACCCTCTATTTAATAGAAATGATAATTATTTGGATTTAGACATCCAATCCAACTTTGCTATAAATTGTTTTTTTTATCAGATAAATTACAACTGCGTGAGTCGAACTCACAATCCCTCATTTACTAAAAAGGAGACTATGCCACTAGACTAAATTGTTTGAAATAAAAAATTTGAAAATTTAACCAAAGAAATTATAGCAAATTACATAAATGTTAATAAATATTTTCTTTATTTATTTTTGTCCACTCACTTTAATTATTGCGAATGTTTTTCCCCTGGGCTCTTCGTTTTTAAAAATGCCCAGTCTGCAGAGTTCGACTTAGTACGAGTAGGAGAAAACGAGGCATAGTTACCCATTTCTCATCCATCTTTTACCAGTAGGTTACCTGTTTAACCTACTAAGGTATTTTCCTGCTCCTCTAGTGTATAGTAACTCTGAATACTCTTTGGGGTTTATCGTATAATTTTTTCTGGTGGTGTGCTAAGATTTATGTTTTATTTTGGAATATACGAAGTTTGTAATTATATTCTCACTTTCGTATAATTGTGGGTTGATTTGGAGGATGCTGAATAATATTTAAGAAAGTAACACTTTAGTTTTCTAGGTTATGGTTGTCCATTTTCAAGGGAGGTTTGCTTATCGGTAAATTTTCCTTAGAGGTGGTCCCCGGAAGACTTACTCGGGTTTCAGGGTGAAATTCGGGGTGGGTCTTGACAGTTGGTATCAGAGCTTTAGGTTTCATTTCCTACCTCCTTGGTACTACCATATTTGCCTAAGAAGCACGTAGTTCCTATAGAGTGGTGATCCGACCGCGGCGGATTCATTAGCATTTTATGCTTTGGATGCTATGTGTTATTGGGTATGTGTGATAGATCTGTTAGTCTTGTGTACAGACTACTAAATATCTTTTTGTTCAGGTAATTATGCCTCCTAGACGTCGACCCCGTGAGGCTACCTCGACCAACGCAAATGAGAGTGATGAGATTAGAGGATTAGTTGGTTCCCTTGGGGACATGCTAGGAGGTGTCTTGGAGACAGTTTGCCACCCTCGATCTGTGAAAAAGAAAGATGTTTTTGATGCAGGAGCAATTGAGTTTAAGGGTGCCAAGGGACCCCTTGATGCATACACTTGGGTAGATAAGATGGAAAAAGCTTTTGAGAGCATTGATCTGCTAGAAGAAAAGAAATTGAAGATGACAATGACTTTTCTGGATGATTCAGCTCATCATTGGTGGACTCTCGCTAGTAGAAATATTGGTGGTGCTCAGAATATGACTTGGGAGCAGTTTAAGACGCTCTTCTTGGGTCAATATTTCAGTCATGCTCATCGTACCAAGAGTCAGTCGGATTTTCTGAACATGAAGAAGAGGGATGATGAGGGTGTCATAGAGTTTGAGTAGAGGTTCACTACTTTGAGTTATCATGTGCCATATCTGGTTCCTGATGAGAGGACCAGGATTGGCATGTTCATTGAGGCACTTGGTGGAGTGTATGCAGATAAGATGATAGGTGTTATCTACCCGACCTTTCTTGATGCGGTTAGTGCAGCTATGGCCATTGAGACCATGAGGACGCATGGTGTACGATCCCGTGATTATAGTGGCCCCATTCAGGGTCCATTCAAGAAGGCTACTTCATCATCTGCTTCAGGGTCTTCAACTGGTAGTGGCAGTAGTGGTGGATCGAGTTCTAGTTCTTAGTTCAGGGCTAGAGGACGTAATAGGAGACCTTTCCGGAGCCAGTTGGGTAGGCAACAGACTAGTCAGTTTGGTTCTGGTGGCAGTTTCCAGGGTGGGACATCAGGTGGTTAGACTTTTTCTTTTGGTCAGCAGCAGCAGTTTTCTAGGTGGTTTGAGTGTGGTAGTCTGGACCATTTCAAGAGAGATTGTCCCTTATTGGCTCAGAGGACCACCCCCACTCCTACTCAGCCAGCCGGTCAGTCTGCAGCCAGAGGCTCCAGTATTGGTACTCATGGCAGTTCAGTAGCCAGAGGTGGCTCTCAGCAGGGTAGTGGTCAACGTGGAGGTCCCATGACTCGTGCTAGACTTCATGCTATGACTCAGCAGGAGGGTCGTACTTCTCCAGATGTCATCATTGGTACGTTATTAATTTTTGGCCAGCCACCTTTTATTTTAATTGATCCCGGAGCCACGCATTCATTTATGTCTAGTAGATTTGCCCTCCATGCGAATGTGCCATCATCGTCTCTTCCAGGCGAGTGGCATGTGTCTTTACCCTCCGGTGAGGTGATGAGAATAAATTTGGTATTTAGTGGTTGTGAAGTATTGGTGGAAGGAACTCAGTTTAAGGCTGATCTAATTTCTTTAGATATTGTGGAGTTTGATGTGATCTTGGGAATAGACTTTTTAGAGGCTTATAGAGCTATGGTAGATTGTTTCCGAAAAGAAGTGGTGCTTCGAAGTCCAGATGGATTTGAGGTTGCATTTCAAGGAGAAAGAGATGTTATCTTGAGTTGCTTGATATCAGCTATTACTGCTAGGAAATTGTTAAATAAAGGCTGTTAGGCATATTTAGCTCATATTGTGGATACAAGTATGAGAGTGTTGGGAGTAGAGGATATTCCTGTAGTAAGAGAGTTTCCAGATGTTTTTCCCGAGGAGTTGCCTGGTTTGCCTTCTATAAGGGAGATAGATTTTTCTATCGAGTTACTTTCCGAAACAATGCTTATCTCACAGGCACCTTACAGAATGGCTCCAGCAGAATTGAAAGAGTTGAAGATTCAACTGCAGGAATTGGTAGATAAGGGTTTTATTCGGCCTAGCAGGTCTCCATGGGGTGCTCCGGTGTTGTTTGTTAAGAAGAAAGATGGCACCATGAGACTATGCCTTAATTATAGGAAGCTAAATCAAGTCACGATGAAGAATAAATATCCGTTACCCCGTATTGATGATTTATTTGATCAGTTGAGAGGTGCTTCTGTTTTCTCAAAAATTGACTTGAGATCTAGTTATCATCAGTTGTGGATCCGAGAGAATGACATAGCCAAGACTGCTTTTCGATCACGCTATGGTCATTATGAGTTTGTGGTGATGCCTTTTGGACTTACTAATGCACCTATTGCGTTCATGGATCTCATGAATAGGGTGTTTAGTCCATATCTTGACCGCTTCGTGATCGTATTCATAGATGACATTTTGGTTTACTCAAGAAGTAAAAAGGAGCATGCCAAACATCTAAGAATGATATTGCGGACTTTGAGAAATGCTCAGTTGTATGCCAAGTTCAGCAAGTGTGAATTTTGGCTGGATAAAGTGGGGTTCTTGGGTAATGTGGTTTCGGCAGAAGGTGTTAGTGTGGATCCCCAAAAGGTGGAAGCAGTGTCAAATTGGAGAAGACCCACCACTGTGACGGAGATTCGTAGTTTCTTGGGATTAGCAGGCTATTATCGACACTTTGTGCAAGACTTTTCAAAGATTGTTGCTCCACTTACAAGATTAACCAAGAAGGGAGTTAAATTCGAATGGTCAGATCCGTGTGAGCAAAGTTGTCAATAATTAAAGAATCGCCTGACTAGTGCTCCTGTTTTAGCACTTCCAGATGATAGTGGGGAATATGTGGTTTATTGTGATGCTTCTAAACGAGGTTTAGGCGGGGTATTGATGCAGCATGATCGAGTTATTGCCTACGCTTCTAGGCAATTGAAGCAGCATGAGGTGAATTATCCCACTCATGATTTAGAGCTTGCAGCAGTAGTTTTTACTCTCAAGTTGTGGAGACACTATCTTTATGGAGCCAAGTGTCAGATTTTTACCGATCACAAGAGTCTTCGGTATGTGTTCACTCAAAAAGAGTTAAATATGAGGCAGAGAAGGTGGATGGAATTAATCAATGATTATGATTACACTATTGAGTATCATCCTAGAAAAGCTAATGTGGTAGCTGACGCTCTTAGTCGAAATCCTACCATATCTTTGTCTCACCTGAGGATGGCTAGAGTTCCACTTCTTTTTGAGTTGCAAGCTATAGGGATGGATTTAGCGGTGGATGAAGTGGGTGCCTTGGTAGCTAGTTTCCATGTGAGGCCAGTTTTGGTTGATAAAGTGCGGGAGGCGCAGTATCATGATCCTTCCATTGTTCGGTTGATTGAAAGAGCAACGAATGGAGCCGCCGTGGATTTTTCGGTAAGAAGAGATGGAACTTTATTGTTCAAAAATCGACTTTGTGTTCCAAAGAGAAATGAAGAGTTAAAGATAGAGATAATGGAGGAAGCTCATAGTTCTGCATATGCTGCTCATTCTGGTAGTACAAAAATGTATCGGACTTTGAAGGATTATTATTGGTGGCCAAACATAAAGAGGGAAATTGCAGCTTTTGTAAGTAGGTGTATCTGTCAGCAAGTGAAAGCTGAAAGGCAGAAACCTTCAGGATTGCTTGAGTCGTTGCCTATTCCAGTGTGGAAGTGAGACCACATCACCATGGATTTTGTTTTCAGTTTACCTCGTACCCGTGAGAGGCATGACGGTATTTGGGTGATTGTGGATAGACTCACCAATTCTGCATATTTCTTACCGGTGGGAAAGAAGTATACACTGGATAAATTGGCGGAGCTTTATGTGAATGAGATCGTGAGACTTCATGGTGTAACTGAATCAATAGTGTCGGATCGGGATCCTAGATTTGCTTCTAAATTCTGGAGAGCTCTTCAGGCAGCTTTAGGTACCCGACTACACTTCAGTACTGCTTTTCATCCTCAGACTGATGGGTAATCAGAGAGGACTATTCAGACTTTGGAGGATATGTTGAGATCTTGTGCTTTGCAGTTCAGGGGGAGTTGGGATAAGAACCTATCTTTGATGGAGTTTGCTTATAATAACAGCTACCATTCTAGTATTGGTAGACTCTCTTTGAGGCACTTTATGGGAAACAGTGTCGTACACCTTTATGTTGGAATGAAGTAGGAGAAAAAGAACTTTGTGGTCCTGAGTTAATCCATGATACTAATGAGAAGATTAAAGTGGTCAGAGATAGACTCAAGGTCACTCAAAGTAGGCAGAAGAGTTATGCAGATGTCCGCAGGAAAGACCTTGAGTTTCAAGTGGGTGATTGGGTGTTCTTGAAACTATCTCCTTGGAAAGGGATAGTATGTTTTGGTAAGCGTGGGAAGCTTAGTCCAAGGTATATTGGGCCTTATGAGATAATAGAGCGAGTTGGCTCACTTGCTTATCGGTTACTTTTGCCTCAAGAATTATCCAGGATACATAATGTGTTTCATGTATCCATGCTTCGCAAGTATATGACCGATCCTTCTCATGTGTTGCAAGAGCAGCCAATTAGTTTGACGAGAGATTTGACTTATGAAGACAAACCGGTACAGATTCTTGACCGAAAGGAGCTAGTACTGAGGAACAAGACAATTCCACTTGTCAAGGTGCTTTGGAGAAGTCATCAAATAGAGGAAGCTACTTGGGAATCAGAGGAACAAATGAGGCAGCAGTATCCCTACCTTTTTGTTTGATAGTTATGTAAATTTCGAGGATGAAATTTTTCTAAGGAGGGGAGAATTGTCACGCCCCGGTTCTTAAGTTATTTTACGGTTATTTACTTGGGTATTATTTTGGTCTTTTACCGTTTTAAGTAACCGTTTACTATTTAAGACTCCAAAGTTGACTTTTTCTTCCGTTTGGAATTTCGGAAAACTTTCTTCATGAAAGTCGTAGAGGATGTTATTACGAGTTCGTAGACATGCTATGCGTTAAAATCGGAGTTAGCATGGAAAAGTTATCATTAAAAATGTAAGTTTTATTGGGGTATTATTTTGGGGTGTTAAATTTTGGAGTTGGGTTATGTTTAAGTTGGACGAGGCCCATGTTTTTGGTCAAATGCCCAAAAATCTTTTTTCTCTCTCTCTCTCTCTCTCTCTCTCTCTCTCTCTCCCGATACCTCTCCCGCTGCCGGACTTCCCGTTGCCAGTCCATCGCCGTCCGGCCACCGTTCACCGCCGCACCAGTCCCAAATGGTCGGCCTCCGACCCAGCTTCCATTCTAGACCGGTGGCAGCCTCCCTAGCGCCGCCGTGAAGGAGAAATCAACCCCGAAAGGTCCGACTGTCCAAAGCTTTCCGTCGCCGGAACTTCCTCCTCCGGCCGCCATAGCCGGAGCTGCTAGGCTCAAAAGGAAGCCCTCTTCCCATACGTGCATCCCCCCAAATGACTCCCTCCCTCTTGAGCTAGGTAAGGAGAAATCGGTAAAGGAAATTCTAGGGCTTATTAGATGTTTTCGTTCGATTGGCATAGTTTGGCTTGGAATTGGTGTTTGTGCTAGTTAGGAAAGTTGTAGAGGAGATTGAGAGGAAGATGCTGTTAAAATTTGGTAGCTATTGGAGGTCGCCGGAGTCGGCCACCGGCCGCCGCTGTTTTGGGAAATTTTATGGTTTTAAATGTGGAATATTAAGGGGATGTCAATGATGTGAATTTAGGAATTTTTGAAGGAATTTTGGATAGGTTTGAGATTTTTCGAAGTTTGGTATTTTGGCCTTTAATTGGGATAGAATTCGGCCGTTAGATTATTGTTGTTTCGGCCGTAGAAGGTAGATTTAAGGCCGCCGATATTTGTGGTGAAGTTTGGACGGTATCAACTTTAAGATTTGGAAAGTTGAGCAAGAATGAGAGTAGATAAGGCCACATTTAATTTTGCCTTTTTTTTTTATAAGCGTTAGTATATAGTTGAGGATTTAATTATGTTCTTGGATCAGGACGTGAGGAAGCTTGAGCAGAAGAGGCTTCAGACCGACTTCAGGCTTAGGCCTAATTTGTGAGTGGACTTTTGGTTTAAATAATGTGCATGCAATTGTTTATTTGGTTGGACCATTTGACGTCATTTTTATTTGACGATTTTACTCATAGTGGTGAGTTACCGAAAATGGGATTTTCGGTAAATTATAATAAATTTTTAAGGAGAGTGTATATATAAATGCTAGCTAGCGATATGTGTCTGTCCACCTTAATGACATAGTATATAACTGCATTATGGTGTGACGTGAGCGTTGGACGCAAGCGTAGTAGCCTTATATGAGTGTTTAATTCATATAACGGGTATGGGCACATATTTATACACCCGTCTGTCCACCTTAATGACGTAGTGTATCACCGCATTAAGGCGTGACGTGAGTGTTGGACGCGAGCGTAGTAGCCCTATATAGATTATTATTAATTTATATAGAGAGTATGGGTGAGTGTAAATACATACATATATATATATATATATATATATATATATATATTAGCCTGAGAGGATGTATTTTATTAAGTTTTGGAGACTAGCCGGAGCTAGTCAGATACTTGACAGTTTTTGAGCTGTCACATGCAGCATAATTTTTATGAAAATTAAATTGGGAAAGCATAAATGTTAAAAAATATTTTCTTTATTTATTTTTGTCCACTCACTTTAATTATTGGGAATGTTTTTCCCCTGAGCTCTTCGTTTTTAAAAATGCCCAGTCTGCAGAGTTCGGGTTAGTACGAGTAGGAGATGACGAGGCATAGTTACCCATTTCTCAGCCACCTTTCACCAGTAGGTTATATGTTTAACCTACTAAGGTATTTTCCTGCTCCTTTAGTGTATAGTAGCTCTGAATACTCTTTGGGGTTTATCGTATAATATTTCTGGTGGTGTGTTAAGACTTATGTTTTATTTTGGAATATACGAAGTTTGTAATTATATTCTCACTTTCGTATAATTGTGGGTTGATTTGGAGGATGCTTAATAATATTTAAGAAAGTAACACTTTAGTTTTCTAGGTTAGGGTTGTTCATTTTCAATGGAGGTTTGCTTATCGGTAAATTTTCCTTGGAGGTGGTCCCCGCAAGACTTACTTCGGGTTTCTGGGTGAAATTCGGGGTAAGTCTTGACACCTTGGCGGGTCTTAGCGGCCCTTAAGCGGGCCTAGGTGGTCTCTACGTGGGTCTAGGAGGGTTAAGACGGTCCCTTGGGAGGTCAAGGCGGGTCAAAGCTGTTCATTGGCGGCCCTCAGCAGGTCAAGGCGGCCATTAGCGGCCCTAGGCAAGTCTCGGCAACCCCTTGGCGGGTCTAAGGTTCCCTAAGCGGGTTTAGGTGGTCCCTACGTGGGTCTAGGTGGGTTTATGTGGTCTCTTGACAGGTCAAAGCGCCCATGATGAATATAATCAGCTACCAAGTCATCCTTTAGAGCAAGCATGCTTGTATGAGACCCAAACAAATCAATGAGAGGTTTACCCATGAAGTTTTCATGCCAAAAAGAAACTGAACGGCTAGATCCAATGATCCATCTTGTGTTATCTTGAACTTGAGCCCCAAAACGTTTTATACCAAGCCAAATGGAAGAGCAAGCATAAGATCGATGAAAGTTTCCATTTCGCAAGAAGCAAGCTCGAATAAAAGAACAAGCTGCCCAAGGAGAAGAAAAATCCCGACTCTTATGAAGGAGTGAATGGTTTAGAACAACAAGTTGCTTTAAACCCAAACCACCTTCCTCCAATAGCATACAACATGTTTTCCAAGAAACTAAAGGAACTCCTTTCTTATCAATGGATCCGGACCATAAAAAGTGTCTACACCACACCTCCAATCTCCTCAATAAAGAGATAGACCACTCATAGACTTGGAAACTATACACCAGCATGCTATTAAAAACATATTTTAATAATTAGAGCCGACCTGCCATGGAGAAAAGGTAACCTGATCAATTGGAGAGGCGAACTCGTATTTTATCAACAATTGGCTAAAAATAAGATGCACAATGTTTTCCTCGAGAAATTAGCACATCTAAATAAGCGAACGAAATTTCTCTGATAGGAATGCCAAAGCAAGTAGCAACATAAATTATGTGCAATAGAGACAACATTCATAGTCTCATATATTCGAATTCTTACATAAGAAATTCATAAGTTCACTCTTTGTTCAGTTGAGTGAACAATCGTAATCACTCCTTAAGCCCCTACTATAATTCAACATACTTTTACTTGGTAATTTGATAATCCAACTACGTACTTAGGCTTGAAATTGTTCTCTAATTTCTTTAAGAAATTACTAATCGAATCAGTGATGTTTTAACCATCTAATTGAATCAATCAAATGGACGGTGATGACAACGGCTAAAAGAATTTGATCATGAAAAACGACATTCATACTACAAGGCTACCACTAACTTCTTTCACTCCTTCAAGAAAAATAAAAATAAAAAATTCAGTCACATCTTTAGCTCAATCTCCACTCGACATCCATCTTTAATGTAAGTCACACCAGTAGACCCTTTATTTAATAGAAATGATAATTATTTGGATTTAGACATCCAATCCAACTTTGCTATAACTTGTTTTTTTTATCAGATAAATTACAACTGCGTGAGTCGAACTCACAATCCCTCATTTACTAAAAAGAAGACTATGCCACTACACTAAATTATTTGAAATAAAAAATTTGAAAATTTGAACATTTAACCGAAGAAATTATAGCAAATTACATAATTACTTTTTTTTTTTTTTTTTTTTTTTTTTTTGGAGAAAGACACAGAAATACAGACCCTGGTTGAGACGACTTGCCATTCACAGTCCTTCCAGCCCAAAAAAATGGCTCTACTCGGAGACGACGGCCGCGGCTACGAGCTGGCGTGCAAGCTCGAGTCGTGCAATGTCTGGCGCACCTGGCTCGGCGACTCCAGCTACTCCACCTTCGTCCACTTCCTCACCTCCCCTTCCACCTGGGACTCCTTCATGCGATCCGACCCCTCCAAATCTAGGGCTCAGATCCTTCTCCAACTCCGCGCCCGCGCCCTCCTCTTCGACAAGGCCTCCGTCTCCCTCTTCCTCCGCCCCGACTCCGCTTCCAATTCCTCTTCCGTCTCCAACCTCAATCCCAACTGTGAGTCAGTTCTCTCATTGCTTTCGCTGTTGAATTCTCTATTGGTTTCTGAATTCTGATTGATAATTGTGAACTTCGATGTGCAGATTTGCAGTTGCACGCTGATGACGTGTACTTCAGTCTCGAGAATTCTTCAGCGGAAGGTGTTCAGGCTCAACAGCGTGACGCCTCCAAGGTACTGTCATTTTGTTCTAAACACATTTAAGCATTGGTTTTTGGGATTAAGAAACTAATGTGGAATTCAATTATGTTAGATTTGAGGTATTTTGTTTTTTAATGTTTAGGAATATCAGGTTAATTCCATATTGTAAACATTTGGGGAAACTGGTGGTAAAACAACCAAGTTGTTTCGAAAAGGCTTGAACTTTTATTGTTTAGGGTGAATCAGTTAGCTGCTGAGCTCCACTTCATCTGGCATAATGCGCTTAATGGTGTTAGATTGTTAGCTAATAATCGGGATTCTGGAGATTAATATTGTATGTGGAACTAGTAAATTTATTTATGAATTAAAATGAAGCAACGAGTTACTTTAATTTTTCGGATTCTGAATGATTCTTAAGGACTAGGAGTGTAATCAGGGGAATGGTATTTTGGCAAAAATTTTAGTCTTTAAAACTGAGAGTTGCTGTTTAATGTTTGTGCTTGCAGATTCAATCAAAAACCAATTTTGGTTTTGGTTCGAGATATGGAGAATCTGAAATTGATAATAAGTCAGCGAGATTTAAAAATGAAGAGCTTCCTGAAACCTGGTATAATCAGGTTAGTGAGAGACAGAGAGTTAGCAGAACGCATAGGTTGTCATCAGCAGACCGAGAGTCAGAGAGACGTACTCCGGAGGAGATGTGTGCTTATATTAAGCTTGCTATGAAGCATAAGAAGAGGTGTCTCGCATTCAAAGAAGAGCAGCCTGTGGGATACGGAAACCCACTCCTAGAAAATGCATCACAGAACCCACATTCTGGTTTAGATGGTAGTAATTCAGTTGATCATGAAGCACCTTTTTTCCCAGAAACAATGTTTACGTTCAACTGTGTTCCTGATAGTGCACTTCCACCTATGAATAGAGAGCAAGACGACCAAAAAGTTGAATTTTGTGGAGTTCTTGACACGTTACCTCAGGTTATGACTAGGAGTCCTGTTATGCTTGAGAGGCTTGGTATAAGACCTGAATACCTTAGCATGGATCAAGGAGGAAGCGTACATCGTGGAAAGAATGGGTCTGCAGGGAACAAAAGTTGTCTTACTCATGAGCAAGCGGCGCAGTTATCTCAAAAGGTTATAGCCCGGATACTGACAAATGTGGGATTTGAGGGTTCCTCAGAAGTTCCGATTGAAGTTTTCTCTCAGCTGCTAAGCTGTCATATCCGTAAATTGGGTAGAAGTTTGAAAGTTCTTACTGATAGTTACAGAAAGCAGTGTTCAGCAATTGAACTATTGAAGATGTTCCTTCAAACGATGGGATATAGGTAAGTTAAGTAGATTATCTATGACTGCACTTGGTTGAATTTTGAATAGCTGATTTCAGTTTCCTTATAATTTGAATGGCCTTAGAATTGCTGATTAAATGAACACACTTGCTATTTCATGGGGGATAGTTGTATTGGTTGTCGCAATTCGCTCACTTGCTTTTGGGGCCAAATTTTCTCGTTTACTGCTTTGTGACTGAGTAGGGGTTCAAAGTGTGTTATATTCTGTCTCCTAGACATTAGTTCATTTCCTTTTTATGAACTCTTTCAAATGCTGGCGGTCATCTGTTTGCTTATAATTACAAAAATTAGCTTGGAACTAATGTCTTCCTTTCTTTGGGTCTTGTTGGAACTAATATCTAGGAGACTGAATTTAACTACCTATATTATCTAACAAGCTGTCCTAAAAAATTTGTATGGTCAATATAAGAATGACTACTCTTAGTACTCTGTGAGCCTCATGGAGATAGTTTTTGGATATTTGGGTTTTGAATTCGTATTGTATACCTTTCACTTCAATAACATTATACAGTGATTGTGCCTTTGAATTCTTTTGTAATTAAGAATATACTGCAAGTATCTAAATATCCATCACTAACCCACCTCTTCACTTTTGTTGTTCTCTATACCACAAGAAATTTTGGCCCTCTAGCAGATCAAGTCAAGGATGGCTCCAGGAGTTTCCATCAACAAAATCAGCAGCAAATTCATGGAATGCAGTCACAGTTGCAGCCACAACACCAGAACCCTATTCGACTACCCCAACAAGTACTTATCCCTTCAACTGTTTCAGTTGTAATTGATAACATTATAATATTAATTCTTGTATATCCAGGGATAGTTTATGGTTATTTTTGGGATTGTATTCACCTATTTTGGGATCGTACAGTTCCACAAATTGCTATTGTAAGTTTGTAGAGTGATCTACGCACTTATTAATTTCCAAAGCTGACCTTTGCAAGTTTGTTAGCATGACATGATTACTAATGCTTCTTTTATTATATTGTCTGGTGAATGTATAGATATCGAGGCAAATGCTTCCACAGATGCAGCAAATGCAGCAGATTCAGCAAATGCAGCAAATGGCACAATCCAAGAATTTGCCATTTCAGCAACAGCAGCAGATAGAAAGAATGCGAAGACGTCAACCATCTACTCCTCGTGCGGGAATGGACATAGTACAGGAAAGACCTATGGTCCAGGTCAAGATTGAAGCTCCATCAGAGTTACCCATGGATAGTAATGCCTTCAACAGTTTCAATAACAGAAATCCACAAATGCAGTTCAGGCAGCAGCAAATTCCTGCAATATCGAATCCTACTATGCAAAATGTCCCTGCTCAGTCAGCGAATCAGTTTAGACAGACACAAATCGCACAAATTCAATCACAGTAAGGAAAATCTAATGGAAGAAATAAAGTTCCTGAACTTTGATGTGAATAACGATTCACTGAAACTCTAGAACTCACATGTGTGCAGGAACGCCGGTGTTCTCAGGACTCGACCAGTGAAGGTTGAAGGTTTCTCGGAATTAATGGGAGGAGATGCTTCATCAAAGCATGATTCAGATGAAAATAGGCTGACCTCCCCAAAGTAGCTCCCCCATCATCAAGTACATAACTTAGCAGTATCTCAACAGTCAGTATACACTCCCCACATCTCTGCATGCTACATGTTCCGACCTTAATCATGTGCCACATATGTTGTAAAAGCATGTTCGCTATGTATGCTAACCCATGCCGGATGCATGATAGTTTGATAACAGTAATGAACTTCTTTTACAGTTGTAGGTGTGAGTTTTAACTTACTACTTGGAAATTCTTTTACAGGGTTGTAGCTGTAATTCACCAATTTATAAAATTTTCATTAAAGAATATATGTATGTTCTTTTCAAAAATAAAAAAAATAAAAAAATTGGTATATATATATATATAGTCTTTCTCAGGTGCGGAAATCCGCACCAATGGTTTTGGTGCAGATTTCTATTTTTGCACCACTTCTTGATCGAATTTCCTCATCTCCACCGTGTAGTATCTAGATAATATTGTGTAGATCATCTCTGCAAAATTTCAGCCAATTTGGTAATCGTTAAGGCCCTCAAACTCGAAAAACAAATTGACGGACTGAATTTTGTCAAACATGAACCGTTCATGTTTAAAACAGAAAAACGCAATTTTGAGGGCCTTAACGATTACTAAATTGGCTAAAATTTTGCAGAGATGATCTACACAATATTATCTAGATACTAGACGGTGGAGATAGATAAATTCGATCGAAAAGTGGTGTAAAAATGGAAATCCGCACCAAAACCATTGGTGCAGATCTCCGCAGCTGAGAAGGACCGTGTGTGTGTGTCTATATATATATATATATATATGCTCTGTCATGAGGTGAATAATTGGAGACGTTCAGTCTGTCTTCACGTGTTTCAGTATTCATCACTCAGAGCAATGTGTCCTGATCAAAAGGGCACACTATATCAACTTGCCGTTGTGATTGAGCAAGGCAGCAGCTCTGTACTATCTTCAGAATTTAGATCTGGCTCCCATCTTTAGAATTGATCATATCCCCTCACCAAACTTTTCTATCAAGTAGCAATACTTGTCGTAGAGTTGGTAAAAGCGAACATTAAATTAGCATTTGGTAGAAATAATGAAGTAGCAAGTAAAAGAATATAGGTAGAAATTGACGGAGACGTCTGGAATATACAATTTTTGTATGTACTCCGTCTGTCTGTTGACAGAAGTAACTGAGTGAAATAATTTCTTTTTTTACTGGCGGCTGGAAGGATGCGACTCCAGAGCGAGTCTTGCATGGGTTTGCGTCGTGTGTCTCTGTGTTGCGCTCTGAATAATCTCTCTCAGACCTGCGTTTTGGATCATTCTTTGCGCGGCGACTTGTTTACACAGATCTGTAAAATCTGGAGAAGGAGATGGAAACGGGGTTGTCGAATTTGCAGATCGGTTTACGTAGATCTGGAAACGGGGTTGTCGACTAGGGAAGCAGATCCCTAATTTCAGATCTGGAGTCGGGGAAGCACTGGGGTGAAAGGTGATGGAGCAGCAGCATCGTCTTCTAGGGCAAAGCTCTGCAACTCTTGGCTCCCTGTTTTCATCACCAAACTCAAGCTTCTTCCCCTTCTACACACCAAAATACTTTTTCTCACTTCTCACAGATAAAATAAAATATTATTTCCCAATTAAATCGATTACCCTCAACTTCATCTGCCTTTGCGTTCGAAAGTTTTACTGGGCAAGTGTACTTCACACGGACTTCACATGGCACTGACGGACAAAAATTAAACCACCCTAGCAATGCTTGACACGTGTCAACAAACATACGGAGTACATACAGAAATTGTACATTCCAGAACGAGCCGAAATGGACATCTATCTTAATTTTGGTAGCGAAACCTCTGGTTTTGAAGTTGGTAACATGTGTAACGAATTTGATTAAATTGAGTGGCTATACTAGCCATAACCGTCAAATGTTCGTGTTGACTGAAAGATATTGTTTACTGTCTTTCACTCACCATCAGTCAGTTTTGACTGTTAGGTAATCAACTGCCACAAGAACATTGATATTTTAGGAAAAAATACTACAATTTCTCCATTTGAAAACACACTAGATAGACACCAAATCAAAATGTCCGATTGTCCGCCAATAATGGCATATGTTTAGGAAAATTCAGTATATCATATAATATAGCATGTCTCACAAAATATGTGTCTATCATTAATTGAATAATTAACTAAATTACCATGTAATAACCATTTACCCCTTCAAAAGCCCACAAAAACCATACAATTAGACAGATTTGTAATAGTCAAACTCATATATTTAAGGTTCAAGGTCCTACTAACCTCTAATTTATTCTCTAATCATTCCCCGGCGAATCCCCAATCATGTCTCTTTCTTCCAGAATCAGATCATGGCACCCTCTTCTTCTTTGATAAAATACATAGTAGTTAACCCCCGCACTTCAAAGATAGGTTAAAAAATGAACTCAATTTGATTTTCTTCTCCTGACACTCAAATTCAAATCAAATACGACGAAGATCTGGGAATAAGATCACTAGTGACGCATACATAAAAGAGTATTATATAACCAAGCTAGTGAACTTGTTTTCTTCATCCTAAGCAGAAGAAGAAAGCCATGGACTCCAACACTGTCCACCCCTCCATGCCCAACAGTAACAAAGACACTAAGCTTCACATAGCCTTGTTCCCATGGCTGGCCTTTGGCCACATGCTTCCATACCTCGAACTTGCCAAGCTGATCGCTGGAAAAGGCCACAAAATCTCATTCATCTCCGCCCCAAAAAACATCGACCGCCTCCCTCCTCTCCCTCCAAAACTCTCCGCCCTAATCACCTTCGTGAAGATTCCATTGCCACAATATCCGAACCTTCCAGAAGGTGCCGAGGCCACCGCGGACTTAACCGAGGAGCAGGTCTTCCATCTCAAGATTGCCTACGACTATCTCCGAGAACCAATCACCCATTTCCTCAAATCTTCAAACCCCGATTGGGTTCTCTTTGATTTCGCGCCTTACTGGGTGCCGGAAATAGCTAGAAGTCTCGGCATCCGTACCGCCTTCTACACTATTGTGATGGCCGTCGTTGTGGCTTTCCTAGGGCCCACTTCGCCAGAAATACCTGCAGATGACCGTAAGTTGCCGGAGGATTACACAGTCCCGCCCAAGTGGGTGTCATTCTCAACCACCGTGGCGTGGCGATTGTTCGAGGTGCTTCGTCTCTTGAAACAAATAACTGGAGACGATACAAACGTCTCGGCCGTGCAACGTTTCATGGTGGGACTGCAAGGTTGTGATTTGATTGCGGTAAGAAGTTGTGCAGAGTTCGAACCGGAATGGCTGAACCTTCTGGAAGTTATGCACGGAAAACCTGTTTTACCTGTTGGTGTGCTCTCCACTACTCCGAAAGCCGACGACGACGATGAAACGTGGCGGTCAATAAAGGAATGGTTGGACCGGCACAGCAAAAAGACGGTGGTATACGTGGCTTTCGGAACAGAAGCAGTCCCAACTCAAGAGGAAGCGACGGAAATAGCTCTAGGTTTGGAGAAGTCTGGTTTGCCCTTCTTTTGGGTGCTGAGAACCAAACACGGCGAGGATTCTGTAAAGCTGCCGGAGGGTTTCGAGGAGAGAAATGAAGGGAGGGGAGTGGTGTGCAGGAGTTGGGTTCCACAGCTGAAAATTCTAGCTCACGACTCGTTCGGTGTGTTTCTGAGTCACTCTGGTTGGAGCTCGGTGGTGGAGGCCTTGACGTTCGGAAGGCCCCTGGTGTTATTCCCTTTGTCCAATGACCAGGGCCTCAATGCGAGGTACTTCGGGGAGAAGAAGGTCGGGTATGAATTGCCGAGGGACGAGCAAGACGGGTCGTTTACGAGTGAGGCGGTGGCGGAGTCGCTGAGGATGGTGATAGAGAAGGAGGAGGGGAGGGTTTACAGAGAAACGGCCAAAGAGTTGAAGACGTTGTTTGGAGACAGGGAGAGGCAAAATGTGTATGTGGATAAGTTTTTGGAGTACCTCACAACCCACAAAGGATGTTGTTCAACATGAAGGAGCACGTTTATGATGATTGAAGCCCAAGCAATTGCAAGGGGTCACGTACTTCTTTGATCTCTTTCTTACTCGTTTTTTTGGTTCCTTTATATCGTTTGGTTTTGGGTTTGAGGAAGAAACAAACTCCACAACCAGAACACCTCCACAATCACCACCACCACCGTACCAGCATTCGAACCCCACCAGCTCGTGAGAAAGGCAGATACCTTAACCACAAAGCTGACGGGAAAACCAGTAATCTCTCTCGTTGTTTTTAGCTACTATTAATTAGTTTGAGTTTGTTTTTCCTTAATTCTTGCTGAGTTTAATAGTTCACCCTCTCAAGATGAGTGTGGGAGTACTAGTAGTTAAGTTGATGGGATACTTCACTGTTTCTTTGCACATAATATCGTGTTTCCTTTTTTAGCAAATCACATATACATCCTCCAAAAGGATTTGAAACACAAATAAATCCACTTATGTTGTTAAACAAATAAGGACAGTTTTTAACAATTAAGGACAATCTTTTCTTTACATGCCATGTGTTATGATTTAATTTACCAAACTAACCCTATACTAATTAAATATACTTTTAAAAGAGAAAAGTCTCTCCTTTTGAGATTTTTCAGTAAATGGAATACAGTAGCAGATTTTCAATAATTTAGTGTAGTAGCAGTTAATTTTAGTAGAAGTAGTAGCATGAGTTAACAACCCAGTAGTAGCACAAGGATGCTTGGGCAATCCTTTAATTCAGCACACATCAACAACAACATGAATCAACAACATGCAATGGCAGCACACAACAACAGCACACGCAGTAACAGTAACATGAATCAACAACTTGCAGTAACAACACATAGCAACATCACACGTAGTAACAGCACACATCAACAACACACACAGTAGCAATACACATCAACAACAACATGTAGTGGTAGCACACAACAACAGCACACACAGTAGCAGCACAGAGCAACACACAGTAGCAGTACAGAGCAACACACAGTAGCAGTACAGAGCAACACACAACAACAACAACACACACAGTAGCAACACACAGTAGCAGTACAGAGCAACACACAACAACAACACAAGCAGTAACACACGTAGTAGCAGCACACAACAGCACACAGTAGCACCACACAACAACAACACACGCAGTAGCAGAACAGAGCAGCACACAGTAGCAATACATAACAACAACACGCAGTAGCATCACATAGCAGCACGCAGTAGCATCACATAGCAGAACGCAGTAGCATCACATAGCAGAATGCAGTAGCAGCACACAGCAGCAACACACAACAGCACGCAGTAGCAGCATTAGCAGCACATAATAGAATGTAGTAACAGCACACAACAGCAGCACGCAAGAGCAACACGCAGTAGCAGCAGCACACAGCAGCACGCAGTAGCAGCACACAACAGCACACAGTAGCAGCAAGCAGTAGCAGCAGCAGCAGCACACAGCAGCACGCAGTGTCCGCACATAGCAGAATGCAATAGCAGCATGAAGCATGAGCACGAATTAGGTACAAATGATCAAATTTTGCTGTCAAATTCAAAGCTATGATAATTCCGATGACTCTTTGAGTAAACCAAGTTGTAGAGATTGAAGAAGAATTAAAGTCGGATTCGGTGAAGTTTCTTTCATTCTTCATCTCCTCCTCTCTTCCTTGCCTCCTTGCGATTTCAACGCCGACAGATCTGGTGAAGAAGAAGAAGAAGAACCAAACCAAATCTGGTTTGATTCATTGAAGCCTTGATCACCACTCATCCTTTCATTCTTCGGCTTCTCCTCCCTTCCTTGACAGATCCGGAGTTCGGGTTTTGTTAAACATTGTCATCAGAGAGAGAGAGAGAGAGAAAGAAAAAAAAAATCAGATTAGGGGAGAGAGGAGAGAGTGAGTGACATGGTATGTAATTTTGTCAAAATTCTGGGTATTATGGTCATTATGTATTTAGAATTTGAATTAGGCTTGATGTTGTATTGTTTTGGGTTTGGGCTTCCGTCCTTATTTGTATAAATCTTTTAAAAGGTGGGTTTTTTGTGTTTTGCAACTGTTTACGGTAGTGGGATGTCATTTTCTCTTCCTTTTTTCATGTACTTGTTTTATATACGGTCTCATATCGAGTCAAACACTTTACATCTATTGTTTTATGGTTTGTGCACACCGTGGAAAACGGTGATGTTCACGTGGTCCGTTACTGATAAAGAATATATTATCAACCACTATTAGATGTAAATCTAAGAATTGAAAATAAAACAACTTAATTTTAAAATAATAATTCCCACTATTGAATTTACATCCAATGATAATTGACAATGATTTCCTTTATTAGTAACTGACCAAATGAACGCTACAACGATGAAAAATGTGTAAGAGAAGCGGAAGAAAAGTGTTGCAACTCTTATTTTCTCTCAACAACTTATTTATGGTGGAAAATGGACTAGCCAAGTGCAATGGGCTTATCTGTTTGGCTTATCTCATAGAAGTTATAACGCAAGAACACGATGAGGATGAAATACGGTGATCCATCTAATGTTAGATTGCTTTCTGCTATATATATGGACTGTGATGGGGGTTCACCAAACTGGCATAGTTGAATGGAAAGTATACGATTTTACTTCTTTTTATTGTTGTCTGAAACCAGTCAAACCAGTCAGATTCTGGTGCTCCCTAGATATGATTGAGGGTCGCCGGAGAAAGATAAAAGCTTGGCGTAATATAGGTGAGTAGGGTCGCTGATAATATGCCATTATTGGTGAAAATAAAAGACAAGGGATTTGGATGCCGTGCTGCTACACATTATTGGTGTAAATAATGACTGCGTGTGTTGCATGGCTACGCTACTGTTAGATCCAAAGTTCTGCCAATTGCAGATTGTACGCACAGAAGTTTAACGGTAACAGTAAAAGAAAAAAACTAATTATAGCGTACGAACACTGTTGTGCATAATAGAAGTTTTGAAATTGTAACATTCGCACTTCCATCAATTAGTTATTGTTACAATAGAAAATTCTGCTATACCTGAGGGTATGCTATGCCTGCTGAATTCCATGACCAATTTTAAAACCAATCACCCATGCTGGACCCTATTGTTGAAACCACTCCTCCTTTACTGATAGGTATGCTATACCCTCAGGTATGCAGACAAAGTTACATTGCTAATTGTGCTAATCAGCTTCTTGTTTTCAGATGGAGGGGCCTAGTTCTTTTCAACATTGTTTTGGGGGTGATGAGTTTCTAATATGGTTTGTGGTGCAGAGTGTTAAGGAAAGACAAGAATAGTTGAGTTCACTATCACTTGTATCAAGTCTATAATGAGCCATGCTCACCACCACAAACCCTTAATGTGGAAAACTTACGTTATTCTGGCTGAGGTCTAGTAGTGTCACATAAGTATGAGCTGATAAGTTGAATGTTTGGTAAGGTACGAATAGAGTACACTACTATATATAAACCAAGCAAGCCAACTCGTTTTCGTCATGTAATGAAGCAGAAGAAAGCCATGGGATCAACCACTGTCCAACCCACCATGCCCGATATAAACAAAGACAGTAAGCTTCACATAGCCATGTTCCCATGGCTGGCCTTTGGCCACATGCTCCCATTCCTCGAACTTGCCAAGCTGATCGCCGGGAAAGGCCACAAAATATCATTCATCTCCACCCCAAGAAACATTGACCGCTTCCCGCCTCTCCCTCCAGAACTCTCCCACCAAATCACCTTCGTGAAGCTTCCATTGCCACACAATCCGAACCTTCCAGAAGGTGCCGAGGCCACCTCGGACTTAACCGAGGAACAGGTCTTCCATCTCAAGATTGCCTACGACTCTCTCCAAGAACCCATCACCCAATTCCTTAAATCTGCCAACCCCGATTGGCTTCTCTGTGACTTCGCACCTTACTGGGTGCCCAAAATAGCTAGAACTCTTGGGATACCGACCGCCTTCTTCTGCATTGTGCTCGCCGCCGCTGTAACCTTCATGGGGCCAACCTCGCCGGCAGTACCCGCTGATGACCGTAAATCACCGGAGGACTACACTGTGCAGCAAAAGTGGGTGCCATTCAAAACAACCGTGGCGTGGCGGTTGTTTGAGGTGCTTCGGATCTATAATAGACTAATTGGAGACGAAACAAACGTCTCGGACGTGTATCGGTTCATGGAGACGTTGAGAAGCTGCGACTTGATTGCTGTAAGAAGCTGTGCAGAGTTCGAACCAGAATGGTTGAACGTTCTACAAGTTATACACGGAAAAACCGTTCTACCGGTTGGTGTACTCTCTACTACGCCGGAATACAACAACGACAATGAAACGTGGCTGTCAATAAAGGACTGGTTGGATCGTCAGAGCAAAAACACGGTGGTGTACGTTGCTTTCGGAACGGAAGCAATCCCATGTCAAGAGGAAGCGACGGAAATAGCCCTAGGTTTGGAGAAGTCTGGGTTACCCTTCTTTTGGGCGCTGAGAACCAAACCCAGCGAGGATGCTGTAAAGCTGCCGGAGGGTTTTGAGGAGAGAATTGAAGGGCGGGGAATGGTGTGCTGGAGTTGGGTTCCACAGCTGAAGATTCTAGCACATGACTCGTTCGGTGTGTTTCTCAGTCACTCTGGTTGGAGCTCGGTGGTGGAGGCGTTGACATTTGGAAGACCATTGGTGCTGTTGCCTATGTCGAATGACCAGGGACTTAATGCGAGGTATTTCATGGAGAAGAAGGTGGGTTATGAGTTGCCGAGGGACAAGCAAGACGGGACGTTTACGAGTGACGCGGTGGCGGAGTCGCTGAGGATGGTGATAGAGAAGGAGGAGGGGAAGGTTTACAGGGAGAAGGCCAAGGAGTTGAAGCTGTTGATTGGAGATAGGGAGAGGCAAAATGTGTACGTGAATAAGTTTTTGGAGTACCTCACAACCCACAAAGAATGTCGTTCAGCATGAAGGAGCACGTTATTGGATAATTGCATGATTCAAATCAGGATCACGTACTTCTTTGATCTATCTCTTAATTAATTCTGGTATTTTTGTGTTTGCATCATTGCATGAACTTCTTGTTCTTTTGTTTTTTTCCTTGCTGTCATTGTGTGGATAGCAAGCATATCAGTGGGATTGTGGAAGTACTAATAATTAAGTTCGTGGGATAATGTACTGTTTCTTTGTTTGAATGTATGCTAAGTATTTGCATATAAACTCTTTTCCTTTTTGTTTGCACTTGTTTTATATATGGTCTCATATATATCGAGTCAAACACCTTAGGTAGGTTGTTTTATAGCCAAGAGTACGTCATCATGCTAGAAGCTAAAAGATGGTGATCGAAGAAAGGGGAAAAGTGCCTCAACTCGATCTCAACCACAGAAGGTTTTTATCGTTTTGTTTTTGGTGCAACTAGTTTGTTATCATATTTGAATCAGAACCTTAAACGAGTAATTTACTATATTATTATGCGCCCTGGCGCGGTACTGTTTTAGAGAACGGTGTGACTTAGGCTTGGGCTTTTTCTCTCCTTGGTCTCTCGCTCGGGCTTGGGCTTTTTCTTCTCTCTTCGGTCTCTCGCTCGAGCCTTCTCGCGTCTTCTTGCCAACAAAGGTCTTAGAAAAAGTGAGAGAGAAGAACAGCGGAGGAAGGCTATCTCTCGATCTCTCTCGAAAGTTGTTGATCGGGTTAGTCTTTTTGTTCTTATTTTCTTGATCCTTTGTACCGTACAAAAACTGGCTTTTGCCCTCCTTCTCTCTGTGTTTCTCTGCGATCAAAAATAGTCCTGCCTCTGTATCTTTAGTATTGATGACTACCCACTGAATCACGGTTCGGGTTTGCCTTTTAGCTACCAGCGATTCGGGTTTCCGGCCGGTTGTGCTGCGGTGTTCGTAAATAATGGATCTGGTGTTGTAATGAAAGAATCTCTCATAGTTAGTTGTTTGCAGCGATTTGGTTGTTTGCTTTCAGTTGCTTCGACCTGCCTTTGCTCTGCTTTACCATCTTTGCTATTTTTGCAAATTCGATTTCGATTTTTTTTATTGTTATGAGGCAGTGGTTGCATGTTGTTCTCCTATATCCAATTGAATCAAAAAACTCCAAACCCAAGAGTTCAGAATTAGGGAGTAGGTCTGATGCGTTTTGGATTAATGATTTGGGTTAAAGTGATGTCTTCAATCTTGCGGCTTTTGGGTGGGAAAGCTGGCCTGTAAATGTTTAATTTTGTTACTATTCTTAGTCCTCAGTTTTTCTGCTTATCTTTGGCTTCTGCTCTCACAACTCAATATTCATTTTTTCCCCTTTCCCAATCAAATAAGTGAGATATGTGTCTGTTCAATATTTTTTAATGAAAAACTGTTAGAATGTTGGAGCTTTTTTTTTCTTTTTTTATCATATTTCTTTTGTTCTTGCTTATTAGTAGAATGTTGACCAAACAATTTTATTTGTATATCTACAGGTTGCTTCTTCTGGAATAAAGATTTTAATTCATACCTATGCTCTGTTTTTCTTAGTTGAAGAGGTATTGTTTTGTTCTGTAGCTATTCCATTGTTACTGTAGGGTATAGCAATGAGAACAGAAAGTATAAGAAAATCAATTAATACAGGTAGAACCGCTTACTAAAGCTGCTTTCAGAGTTTTTAGTAGATAACTAGCTGTATGGCTGTAAATGCTATAATGTTTGCAAGCAAAATATCAGTACTCTGATTATCATAGCCATCAACTAATTACGATTACTTATTTGTGATTTGTATTGTTGTTTTATTTTATCTTTTCAGTTCTTGCTCAGAAACGAAGTATTTGGTTTTGGTCTTGCTACTGCTTTATCGAAGTTGAACAAGCTGAGATTCATAGGTATGTGTTGCTCCTTTAGCATTCAAGGAGTTCTGCATTATTTATTTAGAAGTAAAATCTTTTGGGGACTTCAGTTTTCCACAAGTAAATTTGGGATTCTATACGAAACTTTCTTTCTTTGCATTGAAAAAGCTATGCATTTTTTGTTTAGTAAAATCTTTTAGATGTTGTTTTTTCATAGTTTTGCAACCATGCATAATTTTTTTCTTTTGTTTCTCAACAAGCAGGAAATGTACTCCTTTTTCATCTTTCTCTGTTTATGATATGCAGATTTTATGCAACGTTTTCTTCAATTCAAATTTCTGCCGTTGTTCCTCATTTTGGTCTTCTGCGTTAGCTTACTTTCTTTTTCTTGCACAGGTTTGTACCCCTGTGATTGCAAATTATTTTTTATGGTTTGAGGACTATCTTTACAAAATTTTCAAAGGACTTTGTATAGTTACGATTATTCTAAATCTACTTTATGTGTTCTGTAGATTTTGAGGGTAGCAGTTTGCTACATTCTGTAACTGATTTGGGGAACAGTCAGCTCTTAATTGTAACAATATTACCTTCAGGTATGTTATAAATGTTGTTACACCCTTTATTTCACTCAAATGTGTCATTTTTGAAAGTATATGGTTATGGATATGCATGCTAAGCCTATATAGTTCTTTTCCAAAGTAAAAGTGTACTATTAGTCTATTTTGGATAAATGTGTGCATCTGTTTTTTTCTTCGTTTTATTAAGGCTGCATGAGTCGTCAGCCTTTGTGTAAAGGCTAGGAAGTACCATTTTTAAGATAGCGCTTGGAAACTGAAATCTTTGTGATTTATCAAGTGGGAACGCATCTTTGCTTTACAATTGATCAGTTGATCTAGCAACGGTTTTTAGTAAGGTAAAACTACAGTGAAGCTTGGAGTCTTCTGTGGGGATTCGTATATGTCTAGACCTTAAATGTCGTCAGCCAACTTCGTAACTCAAAACATCTTAATTTTGTTTCTTCACTTTTAATTGTCATGGTTCGTTGTTCCCAATTTATAAACTGTAATCACGCTCACCGTTCCGTCGTCTCTTTAGTATGTGCGTGTGTGTGTGCAACAAAGTCATTGGACACATTGCTTTTTAGTTTTCTGGTTGCTGATTGCAGTTAGCTTTTTTTGTGCTATGACTGCTATTTCAGATTGTGTTTTTATAAATTGTTTTTTGATACACGTAATTGATCGATAAATAATGTTGTTTCTCTTTACTTTTGAGCAGTACATCACATAACTGATTTGGAACTCTACATATCACATTTCGGTAAGTGCAAGCAGTGGATTATTGCAATTCTTTTCTATATTGACAATATTCGATTGATTTAACTTTCATCTGTTTGCATCTTCATATATTCAGTTTGAAGATGCTATTATTGTGTAACTACTTACTTTTGATTATATTTAGTTTGAAGATGCTATTATTGTGTAACTACTTACTTTTGATTATAATTGTGTCAAATTCTATAAGAATAGTTGTAACTGCTTACTTTTGATTGTGTAACTACTTACTTTTAAGGGATCCCCTTGCACGCCTTGGGGTATGCATACCTCGTCTAGGTGACATTAACTCTGTTAGCTGACTCACTAACTCCGTTAGGATTTTTTTATTTTTTTATTTTATTTTTTCCAGTTAATCCTCAGTTTTTTTTAACCTACCTCTCTCTCTCTCTCTCTCTCTCTCTCTCTCTCTCTCTCTCACACAAAAACATCGGAAAACACAGCAACCCTGCTCAGTAGCTACGAAGTCACTTACCATCGCTTAACACCTTTGAAGTTGACCCAGGTCATCGGAAGAAGTAGAAGACGCTAGAAAGCCTCGTCGGCATCCACCGTAGCAGCTCGCCGAAAAACTCAATCGACAGTAAAGGGGTTATTAAGATTTGTAAAAGATTCGAGGGATTAAGGGCACTAGGATGAAGAGAATGAAGGGAAAAATTCGAATATGCCAGTTCCAGGCCAAGTCGTCGTTGGAGACGGTGAAAACAGATGAACACAGTTGGAGCTTCTCATCGTCGATTTGTCTTTGAATCAGTATGTGTGATTCACAGGCTGGGTTATGTAGAGGGGAAAGAGACAAGAAATTTGGTGGTGGTTTTGTGGAGAATGGTGGTTGGAGTCGGCCGGGTGGCGTCGGAGAAGATGGCCGGGGACGGAGAGCTTCTCAGCTCTCATCGTACGTGAGAGAGGAGTGCTTGACCCGACTTGGGTCAGTTGACCTTGGTTGGGTTTTCAAAGAAGGAATCAACGGTAGGATTAAAAGAGAACGAGATCAACGGTCAAGATCTAAAAATGCTATTTTCTAATTTTCTGAAAAATAAATTGTTTTACCGAAACTTTTATGTTGCCTTGTGTATATATGATTTATGGTTTATGACGATCGACCAATAGTTAGCTCTAGTGTATACGTGATATATGATAATCAAGCACTAGTCACCTTTAGTGTATATTGGGTTTATGATGATCGAGTACAAAAAGGTCTACCTGTTTACGAAGACTAACCTACATGTTTTGTTTACATGGTGTACAATATGTTCGATCCTTGACTCATGATACGCGTAGACCAACTCGATAGTGTCCAGAATTCACAGACACTTGAAGAATTCTTGAGAGGTCTACCTATTTACAAAGCCTAGTCTGTTTATTTTCGAGTAACAGTCTACTTTTTTTGTGAGACAAAAAGGTCTATCTGTTTACGAAGATTAGCCTACCTGTTTTGTTTACATGGTGTACAATATGTTCGATCTTTGACTCATGATACGCGTAAACCAACTCGATAGTGTCCATAATTCATAGACACTTAAAGAATTCTTGAGAGGTCTACCTGTTTACAAAACCTAGTCTGTTTATTTCTGAGTAACAATCTACTTTTTTTGTGAGACAAAAAGGTCTACCACTTTACGAAGACTAGCCTACCTGTTTTGTTTACATGGTGTACAATATGTTCGATCCTTTACTTATGATAAGCGTAGACCAACTCGATAATGTCCAGAATTCACAGACACTTGCAGAATTCTTGAGAGGTCTACCTATTTACGAAGCCTAGTCTGCTTATTTCCGAGTAAGGGTATACTTTTTTTGTGAGAAAAAAGGTCTTACCTGTTTACGAAGACTAACCTACCTGTTTTGTATACATGGTGTACAATATGTTCGATTCTTAACTCATGATACGCGTAGACCAACTCGATAGTGTCCAGAATTCACATACAATTGAAGAATTCTTGAGAGGTTCCTGTTTACGAAGCCTAGTCTGCTTATTTCCGAGTAAGAGTTTACTTTTTTTGTGAGACAATGAGGTGTACCAGTTTACGAAGACTAACCCACCTGTTTTATTTACAAGGTGTACAATATGTTCGATCCTTAAATCATGATACGCGTAGACCAACTCGATAGTGTCAAGAATTCACAGACAGTTGAAGAATTCTTGAGATGTCTTCCTGTTTACAAAGCCTAGTCTGCTTATTTTCGAGTAAGAGTTTACTTTTTTTGTGAGACAAAGAGATCTACCTGTTTACGAAGACTAATCTACCTGTTTTGTTTACATAGTGTACATGACCGTCGATCATTGATTCATTATGCGCGTAGACCATCTTGATAGTGAGAATTCCCACAGACTCCCTCTTTCTTGAGAGGAGTACGTTTTTACAAAGGATAATCTGTTCATTTCCGAGTAAAGGTCTACGTATTTTGTTAGAGAAGGGGTCTACTTGTTTACGAAGACGAACGTACCTCTTTTGTTTACCGAATGTACATGAAACTCGATCATTTATTCATGATTTACTTATGTCATGAGCCAGGTATAACGTTACGTTGACAATTGTCTACTAATTATCTTTGCCTTTCTCATGTACAAGTAGACTTCGACATGCCTAAGTCACCGTCTTCCATATGAAAAGTAGACATTTGAGAGGGTTGTTTTTTAGAGTATTACTGCTCTTATATGCAAGTCTACTCAAAGTCTACCAGTTTAATGTGCACCTTGTACTAGTTTCATGACATACGTACTCATATAGAAGTAGACATTCTGAAGAGTTGTTCTTGAAACCTGTTACCAAATTAACCATCAAACTTTTCATTGCATCAATATCCATCAAAATACATCGTGTCCCTCAGTTCACTACAACATAAAACCCTTTTAGTGACAAACCTGTTTTGTCTCCCATTCCAAATTTTTTTGTTACCCATACATTTTTTGGGCGCTGTCATCATCATGTCTCTATGTGAATCAACCCAAGTCCTTCAGAATATCCAGTTGCAAGTTTACTTTTGTGGGAGGTGGCACTAAATTTAAGACTACACCATCTCTTTTAAGAGCCACTCGTGTTCTGCAAACAAACGGATAATATAAACATAAACGTCCTGTACAATTTTTAATTTCAAGGAATAAATAATCAACAGAAACAAAAGAAAAAAAAACATCATATTGACAAATAAAATCTCACTAGACTATGTAGAATTTTGAACAACCAACCACACACCAACAGAAGTTTAAATCCTATAATAAAGCATGTGCGTGATTCAAATGATGTCATCTACTGTTGAAATATGCGCATATATAGCTATGTAATATATATCTAATCCTTACATTTCTTTCCTTCGGGAAGGGTAATTTACAATACAGCCAGAGCAGATGATAATAGAAGTTAAGCTCCAATGGATTTCACACTTCATATATTTCCAATTTACCAATTTATAAAATTTTCATTAAAGAATATATGTATGTTCTTTTCAAAAATAAAAAAAATAAAAAAATTGGTATATATATATATGCTCTGTCATGAGGTGAATAATTGGAGACGCTCAGTCTGTCTTCACGTGTTTCAGTATTCATCACTCGGAGCAATATTGGAGCAATGTGTCCTGATCAAAAGGGCACACTATATCAACTTGCCGATGTGATTTAGCTCTGTACCAGGGAGGACGGCTCTGAGTGGCCGTGGAATTGCTTCATGGTTAGTACTTTGATTTTTTATTTTTTTTTGTGTTTGATTAATTTGTTGTGTATTTTTAGTAATTAATTGTGATTAGTGTGGATTTTGATTGTGGATGTGAATTTGATGTAGCCATGGGAGACGTATGAAGCAGATTTGTCGATCGATCTGAGCAAGCACCATGTGCCGAAGACGTTTCTGGACAAAGTGGCGTACAGAACGGTCAAGCTTCTTCGAGTTCCGACTGATATCTTCTTCCAGGTTCTTTTGGCCTAATGAAATGAAATAGGTTTATGGTGACTGTGATTGGGGTTTAATTATTGTCTAATTGTGGTTATTTCATATTTTCTAATATTGTTTCACTCTTAATTATGAAAGAGGAAAATAAAGAACGATCTTGTTAGGTAATTACGAATTTGCCATTATATTTGTTGTATGATCAAGATTCAGGCTGTTGATCCAAGTTGGGACAAGTCTTCTTTGTTGTAGTAACTTGTTTTATTTTACCATCAGATTCCAAACTTATATCACTGATTTTTTTTTTTTTCCTAAATCTGTTCATGCCTTTATTTGATATTGGGGGATTCCTGTGGGAAAAGTTTCGCATTCATTACTTTACTTTTAAGGTAGAGATTTATGGTGTGTACTGATCATTACGTTCTATGGGGTTTATGTATAAAATTTGGTGAATGTAAGATGTTTTGATTATCGTGGGAACAATATTCTGAGAAATGAAATGTGGATGGGCAATACATTGTGTTTGGAAAAAGTTTGATTTAGACAGAAAGCAGAGCATTGGTTTAGAAAAGAAAAGGACAGAAATTAGAGCATGATGGTTTAAGCATAATAGTTACTGTTGTTACTTTTCCTTGGTTGATGATGAATGTTACTGGGATTGTTGTCAAGAAAGAGTAGTCTTGATGATGATGGCACTGACGGACAAAAATTAAACAACCCTATCAATGCTTGACACGTGTCAACAAACAGACGGAGTGCATACAAAAATTCTACATTCCAGGACGAGCCGAAATGGACATCTATCTTAATTTTGGAAGCGAAACCTCTGGTTTTGACGTTGGTAACATGTGTAACGAATTTGATTAAATTGAGTGGCTATACTAGCTATAACCGTCAAATGTTCGTGTTGACCGAAAGATATTGTTTACTGTCTTTCACCATCAGTCAGTTTTGACTGTTAGGTAATCAACTGCCAAAAAATCTCATTCATCTCCGCCCCAAAAAACATCGACCGCCTCCCTCCTCTCCCTCCAAAACTCTCCGCCCTAATCACCTTCGTGAAGATTCCATTGCCACAATATCCGAACCTTCCAGAAGGTGCCGAGGCCACCGCGGACTTAACCGAGGAGCAGGTCTTCCATCTCAAGATTGCCTACGACTATCTCCGAGAACCAATCACCCAATTCCTCAAATCTTCAAACCCCGATTGGGTTCTCTTTGATTTCGCGCCTTACTGGGTGCCGGAAATAGCTAGAAGTCTCGGCATCCGTACCGCCTTCTACACTATTGTGATGGCCGGCGTTGTGGCTTTCCTAGGGCCCACTTCGCCAGAAATACCTGCTGATGACCGTAAGTTGCCGGAGGATTACACAGTCCCGCCCAAGTGGGTGTCATTCTCAACCGCCGTGGCGTGGCGATTGTTCGAGGTGCTTCGTCTCTTGAAACAAATAACTGGAGACGATACAAACGTCTCGGCCGTGCAACGTTTCATGGTGGGACTGCAAGGTTGTGATTTGATTGCGGTAAGAAGTTGCAGAGTTCGAACCGGAATGGCTGAACCTTCTGGAAGTTATGCACGGAAAACCTGTTTTACCTATTGGTGTGCTCTCCACTACGCCGAAAGCCGACGACGACGATGAAACGTGGCGGTCAATAAAGGAATGGTTGGACCGGCACAGCAAAAAGACGGTGGTATACGTGGCTTTCGGAACAGAAGCAGTCCCAACTCAAGAGGAAGCGACGGAAATAGCTCTAGGTTTGGAGAAGTCTGGTTTGCCCTTCTTTTGGGTGCTGAGAACCAAACACGGCGAGGATTCTGTAAAGCTGCCGGAGGGTTTCGAGGAGAGAAATGAAGGGAGGGGAGTGGTGTGCAGGAGTTGGGTTCCACAGCTGAAAATTCTAGCTCACGACTCGTTCGGTGTGTTTCTGAGTCACTCTGGTTGGAGCTCGGTGGTGGAGGCCTTGACGTTCGGAAGGCCCCTGGTGTTATTCCCTTTGTCGAATGACCAGGGCCTCAATGCGTGGTACTTCGGGGAGAAGAAGGTCGGGTATGAATTGCCGAGGGACGAGCAAGACGGGTCGTTTACGAGTGAGGCGGTGGCGGAGTCGCTGAGGATGGTGATAGAGAAGGAGGAGGGGAGGGTTTACAGAGAAACGGCCAAAGAGTTGAAGACGTTGTTTGGAGACAGGGAGAGGCCAAATTTGTATGTGGATAAGTTTTTGGAGTACCTCACAACCCACAAAGGATGTTGTTCAACATGAAGGAGCACGTTTATGATGATTGAAGCCCAAGCAATTGCAAGGGGTCACGTACTTCTTTGATCTCTTTCTTACTCGTTTTTTTGGTTCCTTTATATCGTTTGGTTTTGGGTTTGAGGAAGAAACAAACTCCACAACCAGAACACCTCCACAATCACCACCACCATACCAGCTTTCAAACCCCGCCAGCTCGTGAGAAAGGCGGATACCTTAACCACAAAGCTGACGGGAAAACCAGTAATCTCTCTCGTTGTTTTTAGCTACTATTAATTAGTTTGAGTTTGTTTTTCCTTAATTCTTGCTGAGTTTAATAGTTCACCCTCTCAAGATCAGTGTGGGAGTACTAGTAGTTAAGTTGATGGGATACTTCACTGTTTCTTTGAAGGAATGTATGTGCAAAATGATTGCGCATAATATCGTGTTTCCTTCATGTACTTGTTTTATATACTGTCTCATATCGAGTCAAACACTTTACATCTATTGTTTTATGGTTTGTGCACACGGTGGAAAACCGTGATCTTCACCTGGTCAATTACAGATTAAGGGTCTATGGTCAATAATTATTAGATGTAAATTTAAGAATTGAAAATAAAATAACTTAATTTTAAAATAATACTTCCCACTATTCAAATGACGATTGACTATGATTTCTTTTATTAGTAAGTGACCAGATGAACGCTACAACGGTGGAAAATGTGTAAGAGAAGAGGAAGAAAAGTGTAGCAACTCTTATTTTCTCTCAACTACTTATTTATGGTGGAAAATGGACTAGCCAAGTGCAATTGGCTTATCTGTTTGGCTTATCTCATAGAAGTTATAACGCAAGAACACGATGAGGATGAAATACGGTGATCCATCTATGTTAGATTGCTTTCTGCTATATATATGGACTGTGATTGCACCCCAAACCATATTAGAAACTCATCACCCCCAAAACAATGTTGAAAAGAACTAGGCCTCTCCATCTGAAAACAAGAAGCTGATTAACACAATTAGCAATGTAACGTGGGTTTGTCTGCTATACCTATCAGTAAAGGAGGAGAGGTTTCAGCAATGGGGTTCAGCAGGGGTTATTGGTTTCAAAATTGGTCATGGAATTCAGCAGGCATAGCATACCCTCAGGTATAACAGAATTTTCTATTGTAACCATAACTAATTGACGGAAGTGCGAATGTTACAATTTCAAAACTTCTATTATGCACAACAGTGTTCGTACGCTATAATTAGCTTTTCTCTCTTACTGTTACCCGTTAAACTTCTGTGTGTACAATCTGCAATTGGCAGAACTTTGGATCTAACAGTAGCGTAGCCATGCAACAAACGCAGTCATTATTTACACCAATAATGTGTAGCAGCACGGCATCGAAATCCCTTGTCTTTTATTTTCACCAATAATGGCATATTATCAGCGACCCTACTCACCTATATTATGCCAAGCTTTTATCTTTCTCTGGCGACCCTCAATCATATCTAGGGAGCACCAGAATCTGACTGGTTTGACTGGTTTCAGACAACAACAAAAAGAAGTAAAATCGTATACTTTCCATTCAACTATGCCAGTTTGGTGAACCCCCATCCCATGGAGAGTGTTAAGGAAAGACAAGAATAGTTAAGTTCACTATCACTTGTATCAAGTCTATAATGAGCCATGCTCACCACCACAAACCCTTAATGTGGAAAACTTACGTTATTCTGGCTGAGGTCTAGTAGTGCCACATAAGTATTAGCTGATAAGTTGAATATTTGGTAAGGTACGAATAGAGTACACTACTATATATAAACCAAGCAAGCCAACTCGTTTTCGTCATGTAATGAAGCAGAAGAAAGCCATGGGATCAACCACTGTCGACCAGAGCATTTACTCAAAAGACGAAATTATTTTTGTAAAAAAATAAACAAAAAATATCAATATCTTAGACGACAGAGTTGTGTTCCGTCTCCTAAGTGACTCTTAAGCGACAAAAATATTTTCTTAATAGACGGAAATATTAAAAAATCTTAATATTTTTTTCGTCGCCAAACAAAATAAATTTGAATTTAATTTTGAAAGGGTTAACTAGTGTTAAATTTGGAACAATTTTAAACTTAAGTTTTGAAAGTTTTGTTTCCTTTTTTATTTAAGCACACCCTTGAGTCTCTCCTTTTATCTCTCCCTCGTCTCATTAATTGCTCAAAATATGTTCCTCATTGATTTTATTTAAAAATATATATTTCTTTGACTTAACATATATATTAACAACATCTTAAATATGCACATATATTACACTTACACCCATAAAACGATTAACAAGGAAGGAAACATATGAAAATATTCGTATTAATTGCAATATATATTATGTCTTAATAATGTAAATATATATAAGGTAATGAAACTTTGGAAATATTCGTATTAATTGCATATATATATATATATGTAATGTATTAAATAAATCGATCAATAAGGAAAAATAAACCTTAAAAATTGTATTAATTAGATATATATTTGGGTGGTATATTAATAGTGGAAAATGAAAAGGAATTTGAAAAAAAAAAAAAAAACCTTAGGCGACGAATATAGTTATTTCCGTCGTCTAAGTGAACCTCCAATGGTATTAAATGACGCATATCGAGTTTTAAGCCAGCAGATGAACACATAGATGGCCAGATCTAACGGCCAATCTTACCCGATCCTAAACCCCTAAATACCTTATTTATTGAATACAAACTCTCTCTTTCAATCAAAAAAACAACTCTCTCTCTCTCTCTCTCTCTCTCTCTCCCTCCCTCTCTGGAAAAACTCCCTCTTCCCTCTCCTCTTCATCGATGAACACAAACACCAATTGATTTCTCTCCTACTCTCCTCTTCTTTTCTCTCACCACCACACTCACTCCATTGATTTTTCTCCTACTCTACCACCAGACCCTCCCTCCTTTTTCTCCTCCCCTCCACCCTCCTCTCTCCCAAGTCCCAACCCTTCAGATCTGAGCCCGCCCACTCGTGTTTGGATCAGGGATCTACCCCGGATTTCCCCTTGAAATCCGGAATAAACCCTGCGGGACCCACCTCAAAGGAAATTCTACCAAAATTTTGGCATAACCTCCCTTGAAAATGGGTAACCCTACCTGAAAAAAAAATACCAACTCCCAATACACTTCTATACCAAAATATTCAACATGTCCTGGAGCCACCCGCTCCCCCAAATAAACATCCACCACCTCACAAACATAGTATCTCAAACAATTCCATAATTTAATTTCTCATACAATCCCACCAAATAATTCTTTCAAATCACTCCTAAATTTAGTCATACACTCTCAACACACTTTACCATAAATTAAATACAACATCCCATGGTTATCAGAGCAACTAATAGAAGGAAACGAGAAAATATACAAGTAGGTTAATCCGGTAACCTACGAGAGAAAACTGGATGAGGTGGAAAATATGACTCGCCTCCTACACTAGCCGAACCGAACTCTGCAGACTGGGCATTTAAAAACGAAAAGCCCAGGGGAGAAGCATTTAAAACGTTAGCGTGAGTGGACAAAAATAAATAACAATAATATTGACATAAATATGGAGCGACAGAAATCAAAGTTATGCTTTCCCAAGTTTTCCATTAAGAAAAATACTTATGCATGTCACTCTAGGAAATTCTCCAAAAATATTTAAGGATAAAAAAAATGATGAAACAATCCCATTGGTTCCCAATAAATAATAAAAATGGGGAAGAGGTTTCACCATAACGATGAGCCTCCCAGGCTGGGGTCGGAGCCTCCCAGGCTATAATAGTGTCCCACGTTAAGCGCTCTACTCACCTATAGTGAGGACCACTAATAATGGCTAGCTAACAAATAAATATAAATACCGATCGGTTGCCTCCCAGGCTATAATAGCGTCCCACGCACAACGCTCTACTCACCTATGGTGAGGACCGGTAATAATGGTTAATTAGCAATAATCAATATATATCAACCCTTTTATGGTGAAGTAAAATATTACAATAAAAAGATCAACACTTCCCCAAAAATTATAATAAATTCATAGCGCACAGTACAGTTCCCAATTGTACTTAGAAATATTACTTCATAATATAAATCACTTGACATGTCTCACATGTCAATTAAAATTAACAAGAGAGTTTTAGAAAAATAAATAGAACTCGTTAATCGAAGAAAAAATATTAAATCTCCAAATGCCTCTGAAATTAAATAAACTTTAGCGCATGCATGATATTAAAATAAAAGGTCCACTCACAGTGCTCGGCTATGCTTGCCGACGATTTGAGGCCTCCTCCACACGATCCTCCTCACGTTCTGAACAATAAATAATATTAAGTCTCCATACTAGATTAAAACTTTAATAAATATTCTAAAATAAAAGGGAGCATAAGAATTTTCCTCCCTTGCCCACTTTCTCCACTTCTAAACAATTAAGGCTCTAATTTAACCACAATCACCGATAGCCATAATTATCCATTTTAGAGTTTAAATCCTGCTCAACCAACTGTCGAATTTCCATTCTAATAACCGCAACAATCCTTAACCATTGAAAAATCCCAAACCTTATCAAAACTCCTCTAAAAATTCCAAACTTTACTTCATTAAACTCCTCTCATGAAAACAAACTCAAAAACATGAAAAACTACCCCTAAGGGGCGGCGCCGCCGCCTACTCCGCCGGCAGCCGTACTCCGGCGACCTCCAAT
Source organism: Fragaria iinumae (assembly GCA_009720345.1). Taxonomy (NCBI): domain Eukaryota; kingdom Viridiplantae; phylum Streptophyta; class Magnoliopsida; order Rosales; family Rosaceae; genus Fragaria; species Fragaria iinumae. The sequence continues at coordinate 11,686,334 of CM019117.1, read as the reverse complement.
GCTTCCCAAATTTTAACACAATAATCCTCTCAACCCGCACAACAACTTCCTTAACTAGCACGAAATCCAATTCCAAACTTAGATAGGGTAATCAAACCAAACAATGAAATAAGTCATAGAACTTCAATTATACATTTCTCCTTACCAAGATCGAATTGAGCCGATTCCTTTTGAGGGATTACTAACCTTGATGAGAGCTACAAGATGAGTCAATAATCACGAGCTATGGTGGCCGGAGGAGGGAGCTCCGGCGAAGGAACAGTCGGTTTGCTAGCGGTGGTTTCCTCTCGTTCGGCCGCGTCACACGCTCAGACAACGGCCTAGGAAGAGAGAGGAGGCAACGGGGGTCCGAACAGGGCTGGTCCGGCGGTCTGCGGTGACCGGACGGCGGCGGGTGAAGGTGAAGACTCCGGCGGGTCCGAGAAGGTTCGGGAGAAAGGAGAGAGAAGGGAGAGAGAGACAGGGTGTGGGTGTTGGTGTTGGGCTTTTCCACATCCTACCCGCTCCAAACTTAAACACCAAAAATAAAGCCTTAAAAATTTTACCCATTTACCAACTAATGTTTACCCCTTTTTATCTGATAATTTTTACATGCTAACTTCGATTTTAGTGTATGACATGTCTACGAATTCGTATTAACGTCCTCTACGACTTCCTTAAACATCCTACCCGCTCCAAACTTAAACACCAAAAATAAAGCCTTAAATTTTTTACCCATTTACCAACTAATGTTTACCCCTTTTTATCTGATAACTTTTACATGCTAACTTCGATTTTAGCGTATGACATGTCTACGAATTCGTATTAACGTCCTCTACGACTTCCTTAAAGAAATTTGTCCAAAATAATTTTCCTACAAAAAGTCAACTGTAGGGTCGTTAACGGTAAACGGTTACTCAACACGGTAAAAGACCAAGGTAATACCAAAAGTAAATAACCATAAAATAACTTAAGAATCGGGGTGTGACAATTCTCCCCTCCTTATAAAAATTCCGTCATCGAAATTTACATACCTGTCAATCAAAGAGATAAGGATACTGCTGCCTCATTTTCTCTTCCGGTTCCCAAGTAGCTTCCTCTAATTGATGACTTCTCCAAAGAACTTTAACAAGTGGAATTGTTTTGTTCCTAAGCACTTGCTCCTACCGATCAAGAATCTGAACCGGTTCCTCTTCATAGGTCAAATATTTCTTCAAACTAATCGGCTGCTCTTGCAAGGCATTAGAGGGATTGACAATATATTTGCGAAGCATGGACACATGGAAGACATTATGTATCCTGGATAACTCTGATGGCAGCTCCAATCGATAAGCAACTGTGCCAACTCGCTCTATAATCTCATAAGGACTAATATATCTCGGCCTAAGTTTTCCCCGTTTACCAAAACGTACTACGCCCTTCCAAGGGGATAATTTCAAAAATACCCAATCACCCACTTGAAACTTAAGGTCCTTCCTGCGGTTATCCGCTTAACTCTTCTGCCTATTTTGAGCCGCTTTGAGTTTATCTCTAACCATCTTGATCTTCTCATTTGTGTCCTGGATTATCTCTGGACCACAAAGTTCTTTTTCTCCCACCTCATTCCAACATAGAGGTGTACGACACTATTGCCCATAAAGTGCTTCAAAGGGAGCCATACCTATGCTAGAATGAAAACTGTTATTGTAAGCAAATTCTATCAAAGACAAATTCTTATCCCAACTTCCTCTGAATTGCATAGCACAAGACCTCAACATGTCCTCCAAGGTGTGAATAGTCCTCTCAGATTGCCCATTAGTTTGAGGATGAAAAGCTATGCTGAAATGTAACCAAGTGCCCAAAGCTGCCTGCAAAGCTCCCTAGAATTTAGAAGCAAATCTGGGATCTGATCCGATACTATAGACTCAGGCACACCATGGAGTCTCATAATTTCATTCACATAAAGTTCCGCCAATTTATCTAATGTATACTTCTTTCCCACTGGCAGAAAATGTGCAGATTTTGTTAATCGATCCACAATCACCCAAATCCCATCATGCCCATCACGGGTACGAGGTAAGCTAAAAACAAAATCCATGGTGATGTGGTCCCACTTCCATATCGGAATAGGCAATGGCTCAAGAAGACCAGAAGGTTTATGCCTCTCAGATTTCACCTGCTGACAAATCAAACACTTGCTTACATAAGCGACAATCTCCCTTTTCATATTTGGCCACCAATAAAAATCCTTCAAGGTCCTGTACATTTTAGTACTACCAAGATGTGCGGCATAAGCAGAACTATGAGGTTCCTCCATTATTTCCTGTTTCAACTCCAAATTCCTTTTCGGAACACATAATCTGTTTTTAAACAACAAGGCTCCATCTCCCCTAACAGAAAAATCCACTGTCGTTCAATTAAGTGTTCTTCCTATCAACCGAGCCATGGAAAGATCATTATACTGAGCCTCATGCACTTTATCAATCAAAACTAGCCTCACATGAAAACTGGCTACCAAAGCACCAATTTCATCCATCGACAACCCAACTCCTGTAGCTCGTAACTCATAAAGAAGTGGAACTTGAACTGTCCTCATATAACCTAAAGACATAGAAGGATTGCGACTAAGAGCATCAGCTACTACATTAGCTTTCCCAGGATGATACTCAATAGTACAATCATAATCCTTAATCAACTCCATCCACATTCTTTGCCTTATATTTAACTCTCTCTGAGTGAATACATACCGAAGACTTTTGTGGTCGGTAAAGATCTGGCACTTGGCTCCATAAAGATAATGTCTCCACAATTTCAGTGTAAAAACCACTGCAGCAAGCTCTAGGTCGTGGGTGGGGTAATTTACTTCGTGCGGTTCAGTTGCCTAGAAGCGTAAGCAATTACTTTTTCATGCTGCATCAAAACACCACCCAAACCCTGCCTAGAAGCATCACAATAAACCACATACTCTCCACTATCATTAGGGAGTGCCAAAACTGGACCACTAGTTAAACGATCCTTGAGCTCCTGAAAGCTCTACTCACACTTCTCGGACCACTCAAACTTCATCCCTTTCCTAGTCAATCTTGTAAGAGGAGTGGCAATCTTTGAAAAATCCTTGACAAAACGACGATAATAACCAGCTAACCCCAAGAAACTACGAATCTCTGTCACACTAGAAGATCTCTTCCAATTTGTCACCGCTTCTACTTTTCGAGGATCCACACTGACACCTTCTGCCGAAACCACATGGCCTTAGAACCCCACTTTATCCAACAAAAACTCACATTTACTGAGCTTCGCATACAACTGAGTTTTCCTCAAAGTCTGCAATACCATTTTTAAATGCCTAGCATGCTGCTTCAAATTCCTTGAGTACACCAAGATGTCATCTATGAATACAATTATGAAATGGTCAAGGTATAGATGAAACACCCTATTCATGAGATCCATAAAAGCAGCTGATAGGAGCATAAAATGCCACATTCTTAATGTGTTATTACCTCCATTTGTATTTTGATTATCTCTTATTGTCGTAGAATAGAGTCATAATGTAGAGTCGAAAGTTTTTGGTAGAGTTGTGTGTAAAACGTGTTAAACATAAAGGAACGATATAGAAATTTGTCAAAAGCCGATTTGTGGAGCCTTAGAGATGTTCTTATGATTCTATAAAGCTTTTACATTGTCACAAATTGAGTTAACTCTCTGATACTTAGGTGACATGTAGACGAGTTCATGGGAGAAAGAATCAGGAGAATTAGAGTTATGCCGGAATCATTGCCGGAAGGTCAGACTGCCAGAACAGAGTAACCTACTGCTTGCCGAGAGAAGTGTTCCTAATGGACCTCGGGAAGCAAAGCAGCTGATCCATGGAGCCTAGTCCATGAAAGGGGAGGTCCAAACCAAGTCCAATATGGAGAAGAAGATCTAAATTCGGCAGAATATCAAGGAATGTCCAAGTCCTGAAATTCCTGATTAATTTCGGGAAAATTCTTGTGCACATCTCACAACTTCAACAGGCTCTCCAGGACAGTTCACAATGAATCAGAAAACGTGCTAGATATGGATAGAGAGCTACATGAGTCTAGTTTCCAAATCAATTGAAATCACCTCAATATCTATTTTCTAGAGGGAGTTATGACGAAATCATCAGACAGAGGTCATTGGGCCGAATTGAGAAAGACTAGGGATGTCACATCCCAGGACTCGCTCCGCCGTAACACGATATTGTCCGCTTTGGGCCCACCGGCCCTCACGGTTTTGTTTCCGGCAGCTCAGGAGCAGCTTCCCAGTAGGTCACCCATCCTGGGATTGCTCTAGCATCAACATGCTTAACCTCGGAGTACCCATCCCCTCCGAAGCCGCTGAGCCACCAAAAGGCCTCGTGTTAAATTGGAGGTGGGCATGTACATATACAGCACATAACCCCTCTCCGTTTGGCCGATGTGGGATATTACAATCCACCCCCCTTGGGAGCCCGACGCCCTCGTCGGCACACTCGCACCACACGGCAGAGTGGCTCTGATACCATTTTTATTTGTCACATCCCAGGACTCGCTCCGCCGTAACACGATATTGTCCGCTTTGGGCCCACCGGCCCTCACGGTTTTGTTTCCGGCAGCTCAGGAGCAGCTTCCCAGTAGGTCACCCATCCTGGGATTGCTCTAGCATCAACATGCTTAACCTCGGAGTACCCTAACTCGATAGAAAAATCTATCTCCCTTACAGGAGGCAAACCAGGCAACTCCTCGGGAAAAACATCTGGAAACTCCCTTACTACAGGAATATCCTCTACTTCCAACACTCTCATACTTGTATCCACAATGTGAGCTAAGTATGCCTGACAGCCTTTACTTAACAATTTCCTAGCAGTAATAGCTGATATCAAGCAACTCGAAATAACATCTCTTTCTCCTTGAAATGCAACTTCAAATCCATCTGGACTTCGAAGCACCACTTCTTTTCGGAAACAATCTACCATAGCTCTATAAGCCTCTAAAAAATCCATTCCCAAAATCACATCAAACTCCACAATATCTAAAGGGATTAGATCCGCCTTAAACTTAAATCCCTCTACTAGCACTTCACAACCACTAAACACCCAAAGGAAACAACTAATCCTCTGACCTCATCACCCTCATTCACGTTGGTCGAGGTAGCTACCCGGGGTCGGCGTCTAGGAGGCATAATTACCTGAAGAAAAAGATATTTAGTAGTCTATACACAAGACTAATAGATCTATCACACATACCCAATAACACATAGCATCCAAAGCATAAAATGCTAGTGAATCCGCCGCGGTCGGATCACCACTCTATAGGAACTACGTGCTTCTTAGGCAAATATGGTAGTACCAAGGAGGTAGGAAATGAAACCTAAAGCTCCGAGCCCGAAAGCCATGGTTGCCGTGGTTGCACCTTCGCCGGAGCTCCGTCTTCCGGCCACCATAGGTCGTGATTTTTGGCTCAACTTGTAGCCCTCATCTAGGTGAGTAATCCCTCAAAAGGATTCGGCTAAATTCGATTTCGTTAGGGTGGTTTGTATAATTGAAAGTTTTAGGGATTTATGGATGATTTGATTCGATTACCATAGTTAGGCTTGGAATTGGTGTTTGTGCTAGTTAGGAAAGTTGTAGAGGAGATTGAGAGGAAGATTCTGTTAAAATTTGGTAGCATTTGCAGGTTGCCGGAGGTGGTCGCCGGCCGCCGCTGCCGGCGGAGCCGCCGGCGGCGCCGCCGCTGTTTTGGGAAATTTTGTGGTTTTTGATGTAGAATATTAAGGGGATATTATTGATGTGAATTTAGGAATTTTTGGAGGATTTTTGGTTAGGTTTTGGAATTTGTAAAGTTTGGTATTTTTGGCGGATTAATAAGTTAAAATCCGGCCATTGGATTATTTTTATGATTAGGACGTTGGAAGGTGATTTTTGAGGATGTCGGTATTTATGGAGATTTTTGGTTGGCAGTGAAGTTAAGATTTAGGACGATAGGCATGGTTGAGCACGAGAAGCTCATATTTAATTATGCCTATTTTCTTTAAACGTTGGGATTTTATTTAAGGAATTATTTATGTTTTGGAACAGGACGCGAGGAGGCTCGAGCAGAGGAGACCTCCGACTGACTTCAGGCTTAGGCCTAACTAGTGAGTGGACTTTTGTTTTAAATAATGTGCATGCAGTTGTTTATTTGGTTAGACCATTTGACGTCATTTTTATTTGACGATTTTACTCATTGTGATGAGTTACCGAAAATGGGATTTTCGGTAAATTATAATATATTTTTAAGGAGAGTATGTATATAAATGCTAGCTAGCGATATGTGTCTGTCCACCTTAATGACATAGTATATAACTGCATTATGGTGTGACGTGAGCGTTGGACACAAGCGTAGTAGCCTTATATGAGTGTTTAATTCATATAAGGGGTCTGGGCACATATTTATACACCCGTCTGTCCACCTTAATGACATAATGTATCACCGCATTAAGGCGTGACGTGAGCGTTGGACGCGAGCGTAGTAGCCCTATATAGATTATTATTAATTTATATAGGGAGTCTGGGCGAGTGTAAATATATACATGTATATATTTTAGCCTGAGAGGCTGTATTTGGATATATATATAGTTTTGAGCAGTAGAGGCTCGATATTTATAACGATAAGAGAATTATCGTTTAAGACATGCATTCGTTTTCTTGGAAATTAAATTGGGAAAACATAAATATTCTTTTTATTTATTTTTGTCCACTCACTCTAATTATTGCGAATGTTTTTCCCCTGGGCTCTTCGTTTTTTAAAATGCCCAGTCTGCAGAGTTCGAGTTAGAACGAGTAGGAGACGACGAGGCATAGTTACCCATTTCTCAGCCACCATTCACCAGTAGGATACCTGTTTAACCTACTAGAGTATTTTTCCTACTCCTCTAGTGTATAGTAGCTCTGAATACTCTTTGGGATTTATTGTAATGTTTCTGGTGGTGTGCTTGGACTTTTATTGTATTTTTGAATATACGAAGTTTGTAATTATTTACTCACTTTCGTATAATTGTGGGTTGATTTGGAGGATGCTCAAATTTATTTAAGAAAGTAACACTTTAGTTTTCTAGGTTAGGGTTGTCCATTTTCAAGGGAGGTTTGCTTTTTAGTAAATTTTCCTTTGAGGTGGTCCCCGCAGGACTTACCTCGGGTTAAGTTAGCATGTAAAAGTTATCCTTAAAAATATAAGTTTTATTGGGGTATTATTTTGGGGTGTTAAAAATTGGAGGTGGGCATGTACATATACAGCACATAACCCCTCTCCGTTTGGCCGATGTGGGATATTACAATCCACCCCCCTTAGGAGCCCGACGCCCTCGTCGGCACACTCGCACCACACGGCAGAGTGGCTCTGATACCATTTCTATTTGTCACATCCCAGGACTCGCTCCGCCGTAACACGATATTGTCCGCTTTGGGCCCACCGGCCCTCACGGTTTTGTTTCCGGCAGCTCAGGAGCAGCTTCCCAGTAGGTCACCCATCCTGGGATTGCTCTAGCATCAACATGCTTAACCTCGGAGTACCCATCCCCTCCGAAGCCGCTGAGCCACCAAAAGGCCTCGTGTTAAATTGGAGGTGGGCATGTACATATACAGCACATAACCCCTCTCCGTTTGGCCGATGTGGGATATTACAATCCACCCCCCTTGGGAGCCCGACGCCCTCGTCGGCACACTCGCACCACACGGCAGAGTGGCTCTGATACCATTTGTCACATCCCAGGACTCGCTCCGCCGTAACACGATATTGTCCGCTTTGGGCCCACCGGCCCTCACGGTTTTGTTTCCGGCAGCTCAGGAGCAGCTTCCCAGTAGGTCACCCATCCTGGGATTGCTCTAGCATCAACATGCTTAACCTCAGAGTACCCTACCTACTAGTGTAATATCCCACATCGGCCAAACGGAGAGGGGTTATATGCTGTATATTTACATGCCCACCTCCAATCTAACAACGAGGCCTTTTGGTGGCTCAGCGGCTTCGGAGGGGATGGGTACTCCGAGGTTAAGCATGTTGATGCTAGAGCAATCCCATGATGGGTGACCTACTGGGAAGCTGCTCCTGAGCTGCCGGAAACAAAACCGTGAGGGCCGGTGGGCCCAAAGCGGACAATATCATGTTACGGCGGAGCGTCCGCTTTGGGCCCACCGGCCCTCACGGTTTTGTTTCCGGCAGCTCAGGAGCAGCTTCCCAGTAGGTCACCCATCCTGGGATTGCTCTAGCATCAACATGCTTAACCTCGGAGTACCCAAAGTCCACTCACTCTAATTATTGCGAATGTTTTTCCCCTGGGCTCTTCGTTTTTTAAAATGCCCAGTCTGCAGAGTTCGAGTTAGAACGAGTAGGAGACGACGAGGCATAGTTACCCATTTCTCAGCCACCATTCACTAGTAGGTTACCTGTTTAACCTACTAGAGTATTTTTCCTACTCCTCTAGTGTATAGTAGCTCTGAATACTCTTTGGGATTTATTGTAATGTTTCTGGTGGTGTGCTTGGACTTTTATTGTATTTTTGAATATACGAAGTTTGTAATTATTTACTCATTTTCGTATAATTGTGGGTTGATTTGGAGGATGCTCAAATTTATTTAAGAAAGTAACACTTTAGTTTTCTAGGTTAGGGTTGTCCATTTTCAAGGGAGGTTTGCTTTTTAGTAAATTTTCCTTGGAGGTGGTCCCCGCAGGACTTACCTCGGGTTTCGGGGTGAAATTCGGGGTGGGTCTTGACAGTCTTTATTTGTGACATCCCAGGACTCGCTCCGCCGTAACACGATATTGTCCGCTTTGGGCCCACCGGCCCTCACGGTTTTGTTTCCGGCAGCTCAGGAGCAGCTTCCCAGAGGTCACCCATCCTGGGATTGCTCTAGCATCAACATGCTTAACCTCGGAGTACCCAAAGTCCACTCACTCTAATTATTGCGAATGTTTTTCCCCTGGGCTCTTCGTTTTTTAAAATGCCCAGTCTGCAGAGTTCGATTTAGAACGAGTAGGAGACGACGAGGCATAGTTACCCATTTCTCAGCCACCATTCACCAGTAGGTTACCTGTTTAACCTACTAGAGTATTTTTCCTACTCCTCTAGTGTATAGTAGCTCTGAATACTCTTTGGGATTTATTGTAATGTTTCTGGTGGTGTGCTTGGACTTTTATTGTATTTTTGAATATACGAAGTTTGTAATTATTTACTCACTTTCGTATAATTGTGGGTTGATTTGGAGGATGCTCAAATTTATTTAAGAAAGTAACACTTTAGTTTTCTAGGTTAGGGTTGTCCATATTCAAGGGAGGTTTGCTTTTTAGTAAATTTTCCTTTGAGGTGGTCCCCGCAGGACTTACCTCGGGTTAAGTTAGCATGTAAAAGTTATCCTTAAAAATATAAGTTTTATTGGGGTATTATTTTGGGGTGTTAAAAATTGGAGGTGGGCATGTACATATACAGCACATAACCCCTCTCCGTTTGGCCGATGTGGGATATTACAATCCACCCCCCTTAGGAGCCCGACGCCCTCGTCGGCACACTCGCACCACACGGCAGAGTGGCTCTGATACCATTTCTATTTGTCACATCCCAGGACTCGCTCCGCCGTAACACGATATTGTCCGCTTTGGGCCCACCGGCCCTCACGGTTTTGTTTCCGGCAGCTCAGGAGCAGCTTCCCAGTAGGTCACCCATCCTGGGATTGCTCTAGCATCAACATGCTTAACCTCAGAGTACCCTACCTACTAGTGTAATATCCCACATCGGCCAAACGGAGAGGGGTTATATGCTGTATATTTACATGCCCACCTCCAATCTAACAACGAGGCCTTTTGGTGGCTCAGCGGCTTCGGAGGGGATGGGTACTCCGAGGTTAAGCATGTTGATGCTAGAGCAATCCCATGATGGGTGACCTACTGGGAAGCTGCTCCTGAGCTGCCGGAAACAAAACCGTGAGGGCCGGTGGGCCCAAAGCGGACAATATCATGTTACGGCGGAGCGTCCGCTTTGGGCCCACCGGCCCTCACGGTTTTGTTTCCGGCAGCTCAGGAGCAGCTTCCCAGTAGGTCACCCATCCTGGGATTGCTCTAGCATCAACATGCTTAACCTCGGAGTACCCAAAGTCCACTCACTCTAATTATTGCGAATGTTTTTCCCCTGGGCTCTTCGTTTTTTAAAATGCCCAGTCTGCAGAGTTCGAGTTAGAACGAGTAGGAGACGACGAGGCATAGTTACCCATTTCTCAGCCACCATTCACTAGTAGGTTACCTGTTTAACCTACTAGAGTATTTTTCCTACTCCTCTAGTGTATAGTAGCTCTGAATACTCTTTGGGATTTATTGTAATGTTTCTGGTGGTGTGCTTGGACTTTTATTGTATTTTTGAATATACGAAGTTTGTAATTATTTACTCATTTTCGTATAATTGTGGGTTGATTTGGAGGATGCTCAAATTTATTTAAGAAAGTAACACTTTAGTTTTCTAGGTTAGGGTTGTCCATTTTCAAGGGAGGTTTGCTTTTTAGTAAATTTTCCTTGGAGGTGGTCCCCGCAGGACTTACCTCGGGTTTCGGGGTGAAATTCGGGGTGGGTCTTGACAGTCTTTATTTGTGACATCCCAGGACTCGCTCCGCCGTAACACGATATTGTCCGCTTTGGGCCCACCGGCCCTCACGGTTTTGTTTCCGGCAGCTCAGGAGCAGCTTCCCAGAGGTCACCCATCCTGGGATTGCTCTAGCATCAACATGCTTAACCTCGGAGTACCCAAAGTCCACTCACTCTAATTATTGCGAATGTTTTTCCCCTGGGCTCTTCGTTTTTTAAAATGCCCAGTCTGCAGAGTTCGATTTAGAACGAGTAGGAGACGACGAGGCATAGTTACCCATTTCTCAGCCACCATTCACCAGTAGGTTACCTGTTTAACCTACTAGAGTATTTTTCCTACTCCTCTAGTGTATAGTAGCTCTGAATACTCTTTGGGATTTATTGTAATGTTTCTGGTGGTGTGCTTGGACTTTTATTGTATTTTTGAATATACGAAGTTTGTAATTATTTACTCACTTTCGTATAATTGTGGGTTGATTTGGAGGATGCTCAAATTTATTTAAGAAAGTAACACTTTAGTTTTCTAGGTTAGGGTTGTCCATATTCAAGGGAGGTTTGCTTTTTAGTAAATTTTCCTTTGAGGTGGTCCCCGCAGGACTTACCTCGGGTTAAGTTAGCATGTAAAAGTTATCCTTAAAAATATAAGTTTTATTGGGGTATTATTTTGGGGTGTTAAAAATTGGAGGTGGGCATGTACATATACAGCACATAACCCCTCTCCGTTTGGCCGATGTGGGATATTACAATCCACCCCCCTTAGGAGCCCGACGCCCTCGTCGGCACACTCGCACCACACGGCAGAGTGGCTCTGATACCATTTCTATTTGTCACATCCCAGGACTCGCTCCGCCGTAACACGATATTGTCCGCTTTGGGCCCACCGGCCCTCACGGTTTTGTTTCCGGCAGCTCAGGAGCAGCTTCCCAGTAGGTCACCCATCCTGGGATTGCTCTAGCATCAACATGCTTAACCTCAGAGTACCCTACCTACTAGTGTAATATCCCACATCGGCCAAACGGAGAGGGGTTATATGCTGTATATTTACATGCCCACCTCCAATCTAACAACGAGGCCTTTTGGTGGCTCAGCGGCTTCGGAGGGGATGGGTACTCCGAGGTTAAGCATGTTGATGCTAGAGCAATCCCATGATGGGTGACCTACTGGGAAGCTGCTCCTGAGCTGCCGGAAACAAAACCGTGAGGGCCGGTGGGCCCAAAGCGGACAATATCATGTTACGGCGGAGCGTCCGCTTTGGGCCCACCGGCCCTCACGGTTTTGTTTCCGGCAGCTCAGGAGCAGCTTCCCAGTAGGTCACCCATCCTGGGATTGCTCTAGCATCAACATGCTTAACCTCGGAGTACCCAAAGTCCACTCACTCTAATTATTGCGAATGTTTTTCCCCTGGGCTCTTCGTTTTTTAAAATGCCCAGTCTGCAGAGTTCGAGTTAGAACGAGTAGGAGACGACGAGGCATAGTTACCCATTTCTCAGCCACCATTCACTAGTAGGTTACCTGTTTAACCTACTAGAGTATTTTTCCTACTCCTCTAGTGTATAGTAGCTCTGAATACTCTTTGGGATTTATTGTAATGTTTCTGGTGGTGTGCTTGGACTTTTATTGTATTTTTGAATATACGAAGTTTGTAATTATTTACTCATTTTCGTATAATTGTGGGTTGATTTGGAGGATGCTCAAATTTATTTAAGAAAGTAACACTTTAGTTTTCTAGGTTAGGGTTGTCCATTTTCAAGGGAGGTTTGCTTTTTAGTAAATTTTCCTTGGAGGTGGTCCCCGCAGGACTTACCTCGGGTTTCGGGGTGAAATTCGGGGTGGGTCTTGACAGTCTTTATTTGTGACATCCCAGGACTCGCTCCGCCGTAACACGATATTGTCCGCTTTGGGCCCACCGGCCCTCACGGTTTTGTTTCCGGCAGCTCAGGAGCAGCTTCCCAGTAGGTCACCCATCCTGGGATTGCTCTAGCATCAACATGCTTAACCTCGGAGTACCCATCCCCTCCGAAGCCGCTGAGTCACCAAAAGGCCTCGTGTTAAATTGGAGGTGGGCATGTACATATACAGCACATAACCCCTCTCCGTTTGGCCGATGTGGGATATTACAATCCACCCCCCTTGGGAGCCCGACGCCCTCGTCGGCACACTCGCACCACACGGCAGAGTGGCTCTGATACCATTTGTCACATCCCAGGACTCGCTCCGCCGTAACACGATATTGTCCGCTTTGGGCCCACCGGCCCTCACGGTTTTGTTTCCGGCAGCTCAGGAGCAGCTTCCCAGTAGGTCACCCATCCTGGGATTGCTCTAGCATCAACATGCTTAACCTCGGAGTACCCATCCCCTCCGAAGCCGCTGAGCCACCAAAAGGCCTCGTGTTAAATTGGAGGTGGGCATGTACATATACAGCACATAACCCCTCTCCGTTTGGCCGATGTGGGATATTACAAGGGAAACCTAAACCAACTCGGTTTTGACTTGTGTGGCCGGCCTCTCTAGGGTCTTTCTTCTATAAAGCATGACTTCAAGGACAGAAAGGATCATCACTACTCTTGCAATTACATAACCGAAATTCTACCAAACCCTATACAGAAAATTACTTAGCCGATCCATCCACCACAAACCACAAGAATCACTCCATCCTTCCACCGATTTTCCCCACACTTGCCGAATCTTCAAAGGTTGTAAAAGTGTGATTTTCTCATGGCTTCTTGTATTATTTTCTGTTTAGTTTCGAACTCTATTGTAATATACTTTTTGATTTTGGTTTTATTTATCAAACATGGTTTTCGGATTTCTGTGTGATCTTTGATTGTTCTATATTTTGATTTGTAACTTCTTGAATATATGATGATTTCGTGATTTAGGTTTTTGGGCAGTAGCATTTTCTTATGTGTTTTTGATTTCTAATTGATTAATTGTCATGAATTCATGCATCTAAATCAATCCTTGAGGCTGCCTCGGCCATGGTTGTCCTTAAGGTGCGGTTTCATCTACCATAATAATTTTGGATCGATTCATACGCAAAGTTGTCTTGGTCTTTGTTATTAACTTAGGGCGGATTTAATTCTGATAATTTGCATGCTAATAGGATGAGTGACGCCATGCCTTAGATCATGTTTCTGATTGATTCATGTGTTAAAGTGTTTTCTTGTTTAATCTCTACGCAACGTGTTTTTAAATGAGTTAGCATTCATGTTTAGGATCAAGCGCAAAGATGGTTCTAAATACCTGAGGAGTCTTAACAATTAGATAACCGCAAAGGCTCTAATTAGAATCGGAATTGGTTAGAGTCGAGGACAATTTGAACGTTGCTGCCCGGCCTTGCATGAAGTTGTTATGTATTTTAGATGGTTTTTCGTGTTACGTGTTGCATGAGTATGTTGATCACTTGTATATAATAATCTTAGGTTTAATTTTCAGTAGGTTATTCGTTAGAATTAATCAATCTTAAACCCCCAATATTTTGATGTATAGATGTCAATACTTGTTTATAAGTTGTTTGGTTTTTCTTCTTTCGATCACCCTTTGGTTTCCCCGGCTAGAACGATCCCTACTTGTCCATATTACTACGATTGCAGGGTAATTAAATTGAAGTTGTTTGACCTCGGTTACGCGACACGTCAGCAGCGGGTGCATTAGTAAGTCCAAACGGCATCACCACAAACTCATAATGACCATATCGTGATCGAAAAGCAGTCTTGGCTATATCACTTTCTCGAATCCGCAACTGATGATATCCCGATCTCAAATCAATCTTTGAAAAGACTGTGACACCCCTCAACTGATCGAATAAATCATCAATGCGGGGCAGGGGCTATTTATTCTTCACCGTAACCTGATTCAACTTCCTATAGTCCACACGAAGTCTCATGGTGCTATCTTTCTTCTTGACAAATAATACTGGAGCACCCCATGGAGACATACTAGGCCGAATAAAACCCTTATCCACCAACTCCTACAATTGAGTTTTTAACTCTTTTAATTCTGTAGGAGCCATTCTATAAGACACTTGAGAAATAGGCGCCGTTCCAGGAAGTAGCTCAATTGTAAAATCTATCTCCTTTACGGGAGGCAAACTAGGCAACTCATTTGGAAAAACATCCGGAAACTCATTAACTACAGGGATATCTTCCATTCTCACCTCTCCCTTTCTAGTATCCACCACATGTGCTAAATAAGCCTGGCAACCTGTATTCAACAATTTCCTAGCAGTGACAGCTGAAATCAAACAACTTGAAATAACATCTCGCTCACCTTGAAATGTAACCTCAGGCTTCCCAGGACTTCGTAACACCACTACTTTCCGGAAACAATCAATCATGGCCCTATGTGCATCTAAAAAGTCCATACCCAAGATTACATCAAACTCCACACTATCTAATGGAATTACATCAACTTTGAAACTAAGACAATCCACTAACACTTCACAACCTCTAAATACCCAATCTATTTTCATTACATCACCAGAGGGCAAGGAAACCTGCCATTCGCCTGGAAGTGGCGATGATGGCACATTGGCGAGAAATGAAAATCTACTAGACATAAAAGAATGTGTCGCTCCGGGGTCTATCAATATAAAAGCAGGGTGACCGAAAATTAACAACGTACCAATGATGACATCCGGGGAGGTACGTCCCTCCTGCTGCGTCATAGCATGAAGACTAGCATGTGTAGCATATGTGGCTCCCTGGGTCAAAAGGGGACAATCCCTCTTGAAGTGATCTAGCTACCCACACTGAAAACATCCCCCTGGCTGAAACTGACTCTGCCCAGACTAAAAAGTCTGTCCACCAGAAGTCCGACTCCTACTGCTTGATCCATTCCTGAATCGTCCAAACTGACGCCCAATAAAATTCTTGAAGGATCTACTACCATGCCTCTTGAATCTCCCTCTAAAACCAGAGCCAGAACTCAAACTCCTACCATGTCCACTGCCATTAGATGATCTAGAACCAGAGGTGGACGCCAATTTCTTTGATGAACCCTGGCTAGGACCACCAGAATCATGAAGACGGCCAGCTGCTAACTCCTGTGCCTCTATATTAATAGTGTAGTCGGTAGTTGATAAATACCTTCCCCGGCCCGTGATGCTACGAAGCCCAACAAGAGACAGACCGGACATGTCTCATCCTGGATGATAAGCAGTCTCGGCCGGGAGGGGGGGACTCCACAAGAGGCTCAATTAACAAGCCTCAATGGTATACTTGTCCCACATCGAAGAACATTCAAAGCACAAGTCAACCCGGGGCTATAAATATAATGGTGGAGTCAACCAAAATGGTAAGAAACATCTCCTAGCATTCAATATTACCCTACCAATAACTAACTTTATCATCGGAGAGAGAAAGACCGGAAAGTCCCAGTCGGTCTCCTTTTGCAGATAAGAAGGAACATATCCAGGGGCAGATCCAGTACGGTAGTTTTTTCAAGGTCTACAGGATCTAGCAGAAACAATTGGCGCCATCTGTGGGAAGTCTTGCGAAAAGCCAGTGTCTTGATGACCGAGACCAATGAAGCAGAAGTCGGGAGCCGGATAATGACGGGAGATCACAGTGGCTTCAGTGGAGATGGGATGTCGAGAAGCAACACTAGGACGGGAGAGACGGATGAGAGACTGGGATGCGCAACGATGCGCGATCTCACGCAGGAAGAAATGGAGGACATGGTAGAGAGGTTGAGAGCAGACGTGGCGCGTATGGAGAGAGAAAGGGCGCGAGACCGCTTAGATGCAGCCGCTCGAGAGAAAAAGCTGGAAAGAGATAACGCGACGATAATGGGCGCGTTATCGAGAAGACTGGAGAGAGACGAGGCGATTGAGCGGGCTGCCGCCAATGCCCGCGAGGCGCAGGGCGAGGGAGGAGGTTCACCGATGACACCGCCGATGGTCACCAGTAGGACGGTCGTTGTCGGGGCAAACCTGTTCCCAGAAGCTATGGAAAGAGAAGGCCCACCACCGCCCCCAACGCCCGTTGAGGATGGAAGGGTGGAAACGACGGGAGTAGAGGCGACCCTGATGGCCATGCGGGACAAGGTGGTGAACCTGACTACGAGGGTAGACGAAGCGGAGAGACGGGCGGCCCGAAACCCGCCCGGCGTGGGATTCGAAGAAAGAGGGGGACCATTCACAAGGACCATCACGCAGACCGTACGTTCTCACTCAGCAAAACCCCTCAAGTTGAACTACGGGGGGGAAGGGGACCCGCATCTCTTCCTCGACAGCTTTAAATCCCATACAAACGCAAAGGGTTATTCGGATGCCGTGTGCTGCAACATGTTCCAGGAGACGCTGTCGGGAGAGGCGCTGAGCTGGTTCTATGAGCTCCCAGCCGGCTCGATAGACTGCTTTAGGAAGCTTGCGGACAGATTCGTGAACCGATTCATACTGCGTACGGACGGGCAGAATACCACCCAACTGTTCAAGGTAAAACAAGGGCACGCAGAGGGATTAAAGACCTTTGTAAATCGTTGGCAGGGGGCCACAGCCAAGGTCAGGAGTTTCGACAAGAAGGTGGCGGAGGAAGCCTTCGTCCATGCCCTGTTGCCCGGGAAATTCTTATACGCGGTACGAATTGAAAACCCCTGGGGCTACGATGTGCTAATGGAAATGGCGATCAGGCATGCCCAGGCAGACCATGACACATACGGAGATCGGCATGCGAGCAAGAGAAAGGAAGGTAGGAGGTCCGAATCCCAAGGACAGTCGATCCAAGAAGTAAGAACCTGGAAAGGGGACCAAGAGGGACAAGCTTTCACCCCTAGCAAGAAGTTCAAGGACGGGGGCAGGAAGCAAACTAAGCCAATGGGGGGTCCACAGGGAAAAAGCGGAGGGAGCTATCGGGACAGTGGGTTTAGAACAGCAGTTCTCGTAGCCAGGGAGAGCTTCACCCCATTAATGGCAACCCCCGAGGTAGTGTGGAACGAGAATAAGGGAGCGATCCCGGGGCTAGCGACCAAAAAGTTTCCGCCGTCTCGATTAACACGGGAGGATACCAGAAAGTACTGCGGATACCACGGGGAAGCGACGCACGTGATAAATAACTGTGTTGAGCTAAAAAAGACGATCGAGAGCCAACTAAAAGCAGGAGAGCTTCAGCAGTACGTGTCAGGTCAGCGGCAAGTACCGGGGGAATCCGTGTACGGGACGATCAACACGATCCGCGGGGGAACACCGATAGACCAGAGGAGTAACAAAGCCAAGAAGCAATGCCCCGGAATCAGAGATGGGCGGGAGGTATACGCCTTTGGGAGCTGTAGTGTTCAGAATGTCAACTTGAGGTGGAAATCCGTGAGGTTCGAAGAAGAAGAGGAGCAAGCGACCAGACTGCCTCACGAGGATCCATTCTTGATCACTACACAGTTGGATCATTATCTCTGTAAGAAAATTCTAATCGACACCGGGGCGTCTGTGAATGTGCTGTTCAAAATTGCCTGGCGGGCACTAAAGAGAGGGAGCAGCAAGCTTACGCAGGATAATGAGCCGTTGATAAGCTTCTCTGGGGACGTGGTGCAACCTCTTGGATCCGACTACATAACTATGATCCTCGGAGGTTCAGAGGGGAACACGCTGAGATCAACGGTAGACTTCATAATAGTCGACTGTGACTCGTTGTACAATGGGATACTTGGGAGACCGGCCTTGTGGAAAGTCAAGGCGTTCATCGCCGGCCACATGCTGACGATGAAACTACCATCCCCAACGGGAATCGTTACCATCCGTGGCGATCAGCTGGCTGCAAGAGGATGCTACGCTGTCGACCAGGATACTGGCAGGAAAAGAGCAGAAGTATTAGCCTCCGGGAGCACGAATAGACTCATGTCGGATGTTTACGAGGATCCCAGAATTAATACTGCAACAGAAGGAACTGAATCCGAGCGACTTGGGTCAGTTGAGGAAACATAGCTCATTTGCATCTCGGACCAGTTCCCAGCCCGAACCGCGAGGATTGGGACGGGGTTGCCGGACATCATACGGGAGGAGCTCGTGCGTTTCCTGAAGGCCAACAGCAAAGCATTCGCCTGGTCGTACGCTGACGTGCCCGGTATCTCGGGTGATATAGTCACGCACAAGTTGGGAATCCGTAAAGGCGTACCTCCGGTGCGACAGAAGCGGAGGTCGTTTGATGTGGCCAAGTATGACGTCATCAAGGGAGAGGTACAGAGGCTGCTGGATATCCAGTTTATCAAGGAAGCAAAATACCCGCAATGGTTGGCCAATGTGGTCATGGTCCCCAAGAAGGCGGTAGGGCAATGGAGGATGTCCGTGGACTACACCAGTCTTAATAGGGCGTGCCCCAAAGATAGCTTCCCGTTGCCTCGAATTGATCAGCTTGTTGATTCTACCTCCGGGTTCGAAATGCTGAGCTTTATGGACGCTTACGCGGGCTACAATCAAATCATGATGGACCCAACGGACGAGGAACATACTGCCTTCACGACCGACAAAGGAGTCTATTATTACAAGAGGATGCCGTTCGGACTAAAGAACGCGGGAGCAACCAACCAGCGCTTGATGAACAAGATGTTTGCTAAGCAGCTGGGGATCACCATGGAAGTGTATGTGGACGACATGCTAGTGAAGAGTCTGACTGCGGTTGAGCACGTTAGCGACCTGCAAGCAACTTTCGATATTATACTCGCGTATGGTATGAGGCTGAAGCCGGAAAAATGCTTGTTTGGGGTCGTCAAGGGGAAGTTCTTGGGCCATATGATTAGCCGGCAGGGGATCGAAGCAAACCCGGAGAAGGTCCAAGCTATAATAGATATGGTGGTCCCAAAAGTCCGGAGCGACGTGCAGTCCCTGACGGGCATGATAGCAGCTCTCGCTCGGTTTGTCTCCAGACTCACGGACAAGTGTGCACCGTTTTTCAAACTCCTCAAGAGCCAACATTGCAAGCTGATCAATGGGGGGCCAGAGCAAGATGAGCCTTTTAGGAATATCAAGGAATATTTGGCATCCGTGCCAAAGCTTTCCAAACCAATTCTCGGGGAGATGCTATATCTCTATTTGGCAGCATCTAGTACGGCAGTAAGCTCGGCCATGATAAGAAAAGATGACACCATGGAGCTTCCGGTGTATTATGTAGGCAAGGGGTACACGCTGGCTGAAAGCAGGTACCCGGATTTAGAAAAGTTGGCCCTAGAACTCATCGTGACCGCTCGGAAGCTGCGACATTACTTTCAAGCTCATTCCATCACCCTGTTCACCAACTACCCCCTCAGGCAAGTCCTCCAGAAGCCAGTATTATGTAGGCAAGGGCTACACGCTGGCTGAAAGCAGGTACCCGGATTTTGAAAAGTTTGTCCTAGCACTCATCGTGACTGCTCGGAAGCTGCGGCATTACTTTCAAGCTCATTCCATCGCCCTGTTCACCAACTAGCCCCTCAGGCAAGTCCTCCAGAAGCCAGAGACCAGCGGGAGACTGGCCTATTGGGCGATAGAACTGGGAGAGTTTGACATACACTACATGCCGAGAGTAGCCATCAAGGGGCAAGCAGCTGCGGATTTTATCTCCGAATTGACCCCATGAAAAGACTCGTGGAATGCTCAGAGACAGAGCAAGAGGATACGGAGGCTCCCCATGAAGTCCAGCCGTGTTGGAAGTTGTTCGTAGACGGCTCCATCACTAAAGAGAAGAGCGGAGCGGGAATAATACTGGTTAGCCTGGACGGGTTCGTGTACACGCACGCCCAGGAGTTTAATTTCTCCGCGTCCAATAATACAGCCGAGTACGAGGCATTGATCGGGGGGCTACAGTTGGAACTAGAGATAGGGGTAAAAAGAGTCGAAGTATTCAGTGACTTGCAGCTTGTGGTGAACCAAGTCGGCGGGACATTCGAAGTTAAAGAGCCTCACCTCAATTCTTATCGGGCACTTGCAAAGGCTCTCATGTGCGGATTCGAGTCGGCAACTGTGGCCCAGATCCCTAGGAAGGTAAACAGCCATGCCGATGCTTTGGCTCGGCTTACCACCGGTACCCGCCAGCAAAGGCGCGAAAAGGTGAAGGTGGAAATCCTAAACCGGCCGAGTATCAACAAGACGATCTTAGAGATATTCGCCATCACTACCGGTCCCACAGAACCGACGTGGATGGACCCCATCATCGAGTTCATCAAAGAGGGTGTTCGCCCGGAGAATCGGCGGCAGGCAAGGAAGTTGCAATCGAGATGCGCCGGATACACGCTGATCAACGATAAACTGTACCGCAGGGGTTACTGCTTTCCTAACTTGAAGTGTGTATCAGTACAAGACGGTGAGACGATCCTCCGGGACATCCACGAGGGCGATCATTCTGGATCGAGATCCTTGTCTTTCAAGGTGCTCCGAACGGGGTATTTTTGGCCCAATATGGGGAAAATGGCAGACCAAGTGTCAGCAAGATGCCATAAATGCCATCAACACGCTAACGAGGTCCATTCCCCGTCCCTTCGCGCAGTGGGGTCTGGATTTGATCGGGCCATTTCCTACTGCCCCCGGACAATACAAGTATGCCATAGTAGCGGTGGATTACTACACAAAGTGGGTTGAAGCAGAACCGCTCCGTCGGATAACCACCGATAGTGTGATGGGGTTCCTCATGAAAAATATCTACTATAGGTTCGGTGTCCCGGAGACTATCATAACCGACAATGGCACGTAGTTCAACAACCCAAAGCTTATTGAGTTCACCAAGGACATAGGAACCCGGATGGTGTTTGCATCGGTAGCTCACCCAAAGACCAATGGGCAAGTGGAGGTGGTCAACAAGATTGTAAAGAAACTATTGAAGAAGAAGTTGGACGCCGCTAAAGGCTTGTGGGCAGAAACGCTCCTGGAAGTTCTGTGGGCCGTCCGAACTACTGCTACGGCGTCAACGGGAGAGACGCCCTTCAGCTTGGCTTTCGGCACGGAGGCTGTCATTCCCATTGAGGTGACGGTACCAACTGGAAGAGTCGAGGGATACGACGAGCAAACCAACACAGAGGGGCTCCAGTTAAACATGGATCTCATTGAGGAGAGAAGGGACAGGGCCGACATACACAACCAAGTTTACAAGCAGCGCGTCGCCCGGTATTATGACTCCAAGGTCCGGCCATGAGCCTTGGGTCTCCGGGATTGGGTGATGAAGCGGGTGATGGCCCAACCAATGGCCCTTGATCCAACCTGGGAGGGCCCTTACGAGATAGTGCAGGAAGTCGGCCCTGCAACGTTCTTTCTAAGAGACGGACGCCATTGTTACCGGGCACCCGTGGAACACCGAACACCTTAGGTTCTACCCCGTTTAATCGAGGTCAGGAATTGTAAATCATGCCCACCGGGTTTGGCTAGGTCAACCCGAAAGGATGCCTTCATTTGTTTTGATAACAACTTACAAAAATGAAGAAGTTAATTTTGCAACACTTGTGAAGTTAAATTCGTAACACTAGAGTAACACTGTCAGTTTGGTACACTGGGTTCAAAAGGGCAAAACAAATTGAGGCAAAACACAGAATTCAAAGGCACAAAAATGAGGATTCAACATGAACACTTGAAACACATTACGCGTATAACAACCGGACCTCCTGGCCGAAGTCTATATTCCCCCAAGCAGGCACAAAGCCATTCCAAAACAAAATCAAAAAATTACAGTCCAGTTGCGCTCAATTCAACGCCCTAAACTATGTCATTCTCGACCGAGTCGACTGTATCTTCTTCGCCCTCACTCTCGGACGCATGCACCTCGACCCCGGCACATTCAGGATTGGCCTCGGAAGGACCCTCCGGGTGGATAGCCTGGGAGTCTTGTGCTCTGGTCTTCTCCTGCGCAGAAAGCAGATCCGCGAGCATCCGGGGTTTATCAAGATACCCATGCACACTCCACTCTGTGAACTTCTCTGTGATAGCCTCATCCCGAGCAGACTGGAGCAGATCTTTGAGCTCCTGCGACTCCTTGAAAGCTGCAACAGCCTGCTCACAGTGTGCGGGAACCAAGCTCTCCAACTCCGCTATCTCGGCTTCTTTCTCACAAAGCCTACCCTCCAGCGGGCGATACTTTTCCACCTCCACCCTCAAGGACTGCAGTTCATCTTCGAGCTCCAGGACCTGATTAGCTTTGCTCTCCACCTCCCAGACATGCTGTGGAGTCATGGCCAGCTTCTCGGCCAAGACGTGTTTCTCCCTTTTGAGAGACCCCTTCTCGGTCTGAAGGTAGCTCACATGTCCACTGAGCTTGGCCACCTGCTCTTTCAGTACGGCAGTGTCCTCACTAGCGTCAATGGAGTACACCACGAACAGAGCCTACAAATAACGGCAGAAATAAGCAAGTCCCCAAGAAAAATTCAAAACAAAACACAAGCGTCCCGTACACATACCTTCATCAGGTGTTCCCGTGCTATCTTTCGAGACTCGGAGGGAGAACCTTCCTTGAATCTCACCCGGTCGAGATTAATCCCCTTCAGGTCACTGACCATCGAACGAACAAACTTCTTGTCCGCACAACCGTACTCATCAAGAACCTGCCTGATCGAAGTCTTTGAAATCTTGGGAACTGCAGAAGCGAGTATGGACAGCGAAGGAGTCGACGTAGATCCCCCGGGAGCCGCCTTATGCTTCTTCCGTTTTGGTGCGTGACTCCCGGATACGACCTTGCCGGTATCTGTCACCTGGGGCTCCTCAGCACCCTGAGTTCCCTTCGAGTGATGATGGCGCCTTTTCTTTTCACCCAAAGTAATCCGCGAGACTGCTGGAGGAGGTACCGGCGGCGTCTCCGTTGACCCGTATACTTCATCAGGAACATCCAACACCTTTTGCTTGTCTAAGACCCATACAGTATGCGTATCCACATCCACCTCGGTGCGTGATGCCAGATCCCCTTTGGTCAGTAGCTTTTTCAAGAGGGCTTGATCCTTCTCCATGTCAAGAGGATGATTAGGGCGCGGAACACGCCTGGGGATTTTTCCTGCACACCAAAAGACATAATATTAATTAAGCTGGGTATAACGAGGACTTCAGATGTAACGCGGAAATCAAGATGAACCCACCGGGTACTCTACCCATCTCGCAGTACGCGAGAACGGCCCACCGGGTCAAGTGATACGAGCTACGGTCCTCATCGTGGGGCCAGACAGCGAATATACGGGCAATACGCTCCCGCTCGATCGCTGTCAACGAGTAGCTCTGATCCCCAATAGCCCGGAAGTAGTTGGGAACCGTGTGCCGCCTTGTTTTTCTTTGCCATGGGCCCCCCACCAGGACTACCTTCGCCCTCTACTCCTTGTTTATCGAAGAAGGGAGATCGGTGATGACTGACTCATAGTCCCGCGCGGTAAAGCCTACACACCCGGAGCTTCCCACCTTCTTCGAGTATGACAGCCTGTAGAGCGCGCGGAACTCGTTAATTGTCGGCCACCCCATGTTCGAAAGGAAATACAGACAACCAAGTCCCAGAAGTTGACGCCACTGATTCGGCGGGACCTGGCCGGGAGCAAGCTGCAGCATACTCAGTATGTACTGCACACATTGGGGTAGCGGTCCAGAGAACCCATTCCTGAACATGTTATCATGCACCGCTACATACTTATCTCTCGGAGCGCACGCTAGTTCTCCCGGGTACAAGCCACGCATAGGGATATCAGGGGGAATGTTCCACTCCTCCCTCAACTGTTCGATCTCCTCGGGCGCGAAACTGCATATGGGCTCATCGCACACCCTACCATCCTCCAAACGGTGAAGGGCGCGAGGGATCGGGATCGCTTCCATCACCGGGTACTCGGGGCCCGAGCTGTCAGGACCTACCCCGGATTTCCCCTCGAAATCCGGGATAAACCCTGCGGGACCCACCTCAAGGAAAATTCTACCAAAATTCTTGATAGAACCTCCCTTGAAAATGGGTAACCCTACCTGAAAGAAAAAAAATCATCAAGCCCAACTCACAATAATTCCCAAACAACAACCATAAATATGATCTCTCAAATAAACATAAACAAATGAATCTTTTCAATAGCTCTTAACACACTTAGACCATCCCATAATTATCAGAGCATTTACTAGGAAAATGAGAGAAACAGCACTATAGGTTAAACTAATAACCTATATGGGAAAACTGAGTGAAGTGGGGATTTTGACACGCCTCCTATCCTCGCCGAACCGAACTCTGCAGACTGGGCATTTAAAAACGAAAGGCCCAGGGGAGAAGCATTTAAAATGTTAGAGTGAGTGGACAAAAAGAAATATCAATAATATGGAGCAATGAAATCAAAACCATGCTCTCTCACAATTTCCATTAGAAAAATATTTTTGCATGCCATTCATGGAAAAATTCTCCATGAATATATACAAATAAAAATGATGAACCAATCCCATTGGTTCTCATTAATTAATAAAAATGGGGAAGAGGTTTCACCATAAGGATGAGCCTCCCAGGCTAGGGTCGGAGCCTCCCAGGCTATAATAGCGTCCCACGCTAAGCGCACTACTCACTTATAGTGAGTAGCCGCTAATAATGGCTAGCTAACATATATAAATACCGATCGGTTGCCTCCCAGGCTATAATAGCGTCCCACGCTAAGCGCACTACTCACCTATGGTGAGTAGCCGCTAATAATGGTTAGCTAGCAATAAAGATTATATATCAACCTTTATGGTGAAATAAAAGAAATAACAAATATCCAGGATGTCACTTCCCTAAAAAATAACATAAAGTCACTTGACATGTCCCACATGTCAAATAAAATGCTAAAGAGAGTTCCCAAAAATAAATGGAACTCTTTACTCCAAGAAATTATAAAATCTTCAATATGCCTTTGAAAATTAAGTAAACTTTATTGCATGCAAGACATTCAAATCAAAGGTCCACTCACAGTACTCGGCTATGCCTGCCGACGACCCGAAGCTTCCTCCAAATGATTTTCCTCACGTCCTGAACAATAATTAATATTAATTCCCAATCAATATTTAAAACTTCAATAAATAATTCCATAAAATTAAGGGTCTAAAATTATTATTCTTCCTTGCCCATTTTCTTCATCTTTAATCCAATATAACTCAAAATTCACCACCTTCACGGATAACCAAAATTTAACCCTTTACGCCTTTTAAAACCGGTTAACCAAACTACCGATAATCCATCTTAATCACCGCCAAAATCCTTAACTATTGAAAAATTCCCAACAATATCAAAACTCCTCCAAAAATTCCAAACTATACTTCATTAAACTCCTCTCCTTAATACCATCTTAAAAACATGAAAAATAGCCCCTGAGGGGCGGCGCCGCCGGCAGCCGTTTTTCGGCGACTTCCTATGGCCACCAAATTTAAACAGCATAATACTCTCATCATACCCAACAACTTTCATAACTAGCACTTTGTCCAATTCTAATGCTATCTAGGGTAATCGAACCAAAACATCCCTAAATCCCTAAAACTTTCAATTATACAAACCACCCTAACGAGATCGAATTAGACCGATTCCTTTTGAGGGATTACTCACCTTGATGAGGGCTACAAGTTGAGCCAAAAATCTCGGCCTATGGTGGCCGAAGGACGGAGCTCCGGCGAAGACACAGTCGGCGTTTCCGGCGAGTTTTTCTCCTCTCCGGCGGCACTACCGGCTCGGACACTTGGCCGGGGAGAGAGAGGAGGTGACGGGGGTCCGATCTAGGCTGGAGCGGCGGCTGGTGGTTGGCTGGACGGCGGCAGCTGGTGGCTGCAGTTTCCGGCGAAAGAGAGAGAGCTCGGGGACCTCGGGGAAAAGAAGAAGAAAAAGAAAGAAAAGAAAGAAAGAGGGATTTGGGCTGGGGCTGCTCCCCACCCGGTCCAACACTTAAATCCAACTAAATAAACCCACTTCAAATTTTACCCATATTTTACCAACACAAAAATTTCCCTTTTAGAGGATAACTTTTCCATGCTAATTCCGATTTTAACACGTAGCATGTCTACGAACTCGTAATCACGTCCTCTACAACTTTCATGAAGAAAGTTTTCCCAAATTCCAAACGGAAGAAAAAGTCAACTTTAAGGTCCTTAACAGTAAACGGTTACAGTTTTGGCCACGAACCTCAGCGCGCGGAACAGAGGTTTCTAGCGAACAAAGAGGGAGGGTGTGTGTTGCGGGTGTGCCACCTCGCGGACGAGGAAAAGGTTGATGGGGGTGCGCTTGACTTCTTGATCAGGCAAAGGGGGGTTACAGGAGCCACCTCAGATGAGGATTTACGAGCACAAGCGAATCGATACTCACGGCGGCGCGAGCAGAGCAACTATAGGGAGTTCAGAGAGAAGCTGAAAGGGGAAGAGTCCGGAGAGCTCTGGAGAAAGACCTAGGCGGCGGCGCTTAGGGTTAGGGTTTCGAGGAAGGCTTGAAGGGTAACTGGGTTTCAGTTGTATTGTGTTTGTTGTTTGTGTTGATTTGAGAGAGTGTCTCTTCTGTTAGGGTTCGAGCCCCTTTATATAGTAGTTCGACTTGCGGCAGAAGAAAAGTGATTAGAATCCAAGTCGGACTTTGAAACCCTATTCGCACAAGGACACTGTTCAGTCCATGCGAACCAACCATCTTGTGACACCTGCCCAGTTCGCACACTCCATTCCGCATAGGGCAATGCTTCTGCGCTGCCAACTGTAGACTCCTATGCAAACTGGAATGAGAAGTATCCTCATCTCGCGGGCTGCTACAGGATGCTATCTCGCGTGCTTCTGTAGCTCGCGTCCATTTCGCGGGCTATTGCAGCTCGCGAGCCTTAAAAGGGCTTTTTATATTTAATGGGCCACAGGGGTTGGCCCGAAGCATGTCAAAGACTTGTAAAAGTCTTCAACGTTTGTCGTGGTGCGCGCGGACTCCGCATGTCGCTTCCTCGCGAAGTCTTCTACGCGAGCCAGTTCGCTAGCTCGCCTCGCTTCGCCTATGCGGAGAGTCCATCTCGCCTCGTCTATGCGGACTGGCAAATAGTAATTCCGCGCGAGGGCATTCCGCGCGCGAGCTAAGTGTTCCACGCGAACTGCGTAGTCCGCCTATGTCCATTCCGCGCGAAGGCTAAGTGAAGTCCAGTTCGCCTCGAGCTAAGTGAAGTCTAACTTGGCTTGCGTGCGTTCATTGCCTACGCGGACTATCACTTGTAAACTTAGAGAAACTCCATCTCGCCGGTATGACATGGCCCAAGAAATAATTAATATTTACATAGACATTTAATGTCCAGTAAAATATTAATTTAGGCGTAAACAGTTACTTAATACGGTAAAAGACTAAAATAATACCAAAGTGTATAACCGTAAGAAAATAACCTAAGGACTGGGGTGTGACACGAGCTGGAGACTCCAGAGTATGATTTTGCCCGCTCGGCGTCCCTATTAGTTTCCCTGTGCTGATACCCTTTCATCCTTTCGTCATCATCCGCAGGAGCCCGCCGAGATGAACAAGAGACGCTCGCATCGGACGCCCTCGACTCCATTTTAACCCTATAAAAAACCCTATGGGCTATTAGATACCTACATCGCGTACCGCCGTCGGGAGGTTTTGACACCACCCGTTTCAACCAGGCGAAAATTCACAACAAACCCAGCCACCCGAAAACATCTAGAAACCCAGAAACATCTACCAATCTACACACCCAACTAGATACTCTCAGCAACACAATTAAACACTGGAGAAGGGAAACTAACCAGACAGTGAAGGCCGGAGACACGCCGGAGCAGCAAATGAGTAGCACCTCGCAATCGGAAGATCGGCTGTAGCAGAGCAGCAACACTCCCCCAGGCGTACGAATTCCTTTTCTCCTCCACACTTCAACGGCAGGACAGGAATTGAAGACCACAGAATGAGCACAGAAGGCAGCGTTTCCTTATGTACGAAGCGGGGGAAGGGACGCCTCGTTTTTCCCCCCCATCGAGGCAATCCGATCAGTCGCGACCCGCCGTAGGATCCTGACACGTGCCCCACTACGGAGTAACTTCTCGAACACGACAGGCGTGACACGACTCGCATTAAATGCACATCCCTTCACGCCCCCCACAGCGCCACCTGGCGGACATGCCATTATTGCCAACAACACTACCCGGCGAGACGAGGAGTTTGCTCCGCGTACATAACTTACACGCGAGCTGTGTTCGCTCCGCGAGCAACACTTTCACGCGGACTGAAGAGTTCGCTCCGCGTACATAACTGACACGCGAACTGTGTTTGCTCCGCGGGCAAAACTTTCACGCGGACTGAAGAGTTCGCTCCACGTACATAACTGACACGCGAGCTGTGGTCGCTCCGCGCGCAACACTTTTATGCGTACGAACTACGGCATGCCTACTACCCTGGCAACATTTCAGCAGAAAGCAAGGTTGAAACAACTAAGTCTTGAGAGCTGTAAGCCCCTTGTACGGCTCCGGAAACACGGAAGTTGGGCATGTTTGTATCATTCCCTTCACACGGAGAATAGTGGCCTGATAACCCACACGGGGATCATACCCCGCGCTCGAGCAACAACAACTAACGTGGAACGGTTCGCTACCTTCCATCGCAACGGCAACCCGTTCAAACATGTCCTGAGTACGAACTTGGGGGGACTAGGATCGGGTACCCGTTAATAATTCGGCATCACGGACCATTTCTTCAGGTCCCCACTCAAGACGTGTCTTGAACGGGAACTTGGGGGAACTTGTAGTCGGTAGTTGATAAATACCTTCCCCGGCCCGTGATGCTACGAAGCCCAACAAGAGACAGACCAGACAGGTCTCATCCTGGATGATAAGCAGTCTCGGCCGGGAGGGGGGGACTCCACAGGAGGCTCAATTAACAAGCCTCAATGGTATACTTGTCCCACATCAAAGAACATTCAAAGCACAAGTCAACCCGGGGCTATAAATATAATGGTGGAGTCAACCAAAATGGTAAGAAACATCTCCTAGCATTCAATATTACCCTACCGATAACTAACTTTATCATCGGAGAGAGAAAGACCGGAAAGTCCCGGTCGGTCTCCTTTTGCAGATAAGAAGGAACATATCCAGGGGCAGATCCAGTACGGCAGTTTCTTCAAGGTCTACGGGATCTAGCAGAAACAAATAGCAAAAGTCACTGCCTGGTGAAATGACTGATATGGCACAGCTGTCATCCTAGCTGAATAAATACCACCAAGGCCCTTGGTGAACTGATAAACCTTCTCCTGCTCTATCTTCACCAAATCAGGTACATAGTAAGACAACTCCCGAAATCGCTGCTCAAAAGCCATCACTAACATATCACCACTCTTCTTCAGATTTAGGAACTCCTCTCTCATTCGGTTGACATGAGCATGACTAATGTATCGCTCTCTAAAAAGAGCTGTAAACTGATCCCAGGACATATGTAGCAGCATCACCCATACCTCTACTCAAATCAAACCACCAATGCTATGCTTCCTTCTCCAAAAACTGGGTAGCCAAGCCCACCTTCCTATCCTCATGGCACCTCACCTGAATAAACATTTCCGATGGTCTCTAACCAATTCTAAGCATCCAAGGGCTCAACAGCATGGCTAAACGCTCTAGCTCCATTCTTGTATGCCCTGTCATAATTTATCTCAAGGGCCATGCTAGTGCTAAAGCGCTGAAAAAATCACCATGTACTTCCTCATCTCCCCCCCTCCCCGGATGATTCTGCCTAGGTGCTCGGCAAGGAGGCATGATACCTAAGAATAAAATATTTAGCACAAGAAACAAGAAAAGGACAACTACCCACATACTTAATAAACACTTAGCATACAAGCATAAAATGCTAATGGATCCGCCGCGGTCGGACCATCACTCTAATGACACTAAGTGTTACTAAGCACATATGGTAGTGATAAAGAAAGACAGG
The DNA here is from genome assembly GCA_009720345.1 of Fragaria iinumae. Taxonomy (NCBI): domain Eukaryota; kingdom Viridiplantae; phylum Streptophyta; class Magnoliopsida; order Rosales; family Rosaceae; genus Fragaria; species Fragaria iinumae. The sequence goes on along the minus strand of CM019117.1, from coordinate 11,655,979 downwards.
AATCAGACAACCTAATACTCTGATACCAATTGCCTACGAAATTCTTAGTAGACGAAATTTGATCCCCCGATACCTACCTCACCGCTCCTAGGCGACGACAATTCCGTTTGCTAAGTACTTAAGAGACGAATTTTGTTACTTAGGAGACGAAACCATTCTGTCTCCTAAGAGCTTTTTTCCAGTTTGGTCATCATTTGGACTTCCAAAAGCTAGTGATCAATGCATGAGGTGCCACTACAGGAAATCGCTTCCTAGCCGACAGAAACAACTCGTCGCCTAGAATCTTGGTAGACAAATTATCCGTCGACTAAGTTCCGTCGCCTAAGTGTGGTGAGGTAGACACTTACGCGACGGAACTAACGTTAGTTGTCTACTACGCGACGGAACTAACGTTAGTCGTCTACTAAGAGGGATCCTAACCGACGGACCTTTTCTTGCCTTGTCGACAAACAGGTTTGTCGATAAGAACCTTTATCGACGGAACGTTTGTGTCGGTATGATTCTTAGCCGACAAATTTGAAATTATTCTTAGCCGAGGAAATTCTCGTCGGTATGTATGTGTATCGACAAATATTGCATCGTCCTTAAGCGACAGAATATTCGTCGGTAGAGTTTTAAACCGACGAATTCATAACAGTTCTTGGTCGACGATCTATCTTTGTATTCGTCGGATATGTGGTTTATCTTAGGCGACAAATGTTAGAGTTTCCGTCGCCTAAGAGATTTTATTTAGGGTTTAAAATTGTAATTTTTTTTTTACTTTATTCACTGTTTCTAAAAATTACAAATCAGTAACAATGAAAGACACATACAGATACACCAGGCAGGAAGCACTGGATTTGAAAAACATATTCATATATTAATCATAATAACTAGATGGACAAATATTGTTCATATATACAAATTAACTTGTCTATTAATCATGCATGTTTAGTGCCAAATAATGAACTAGCTAAAAAATTGTTCATACAATCTAGCTAAACTATCAATGAAGTACTACAAAATCAAAAATGGCAATTGTTATTATCGTCGAATCTGCTGTTGTCACCTCTATCATCATTGTTTTGTAGGGAAAATTGTGGACGAGGAGGAGGTTGCATACCTAGGTGCTCATATATGGTTGCAACTTGGGGCTGCACATCATTATACATAGACTCGATACACTGGGCACGCTGCTGGACCTATTGGATTTGCTGCTGACCACGCTCCTCTGATTCCTTTAGTTTCTGCTTATAACGCTCCTGCACCTCTTGGAGTTGCTGCTCATCAACTCTAGGAGGACGACTACGTGAACTCGAACCATTTGAAGAATGGCTCAAGTCTCGCTTGCCTCCTCGTCCCATCCCTCTGATCTCCTTTCCTTTCCAAGTTTTGAGCACCGTACCCAACACCTCAATTTGTTGTGCCTGAACACTTTCAATAATCTTCTCCTCCATCGCGTCAGGGTATTGTTCCTTAAATGCATCCTTTCGTTTATTGACCTCATTAACCATGTCATTCTGCATTTAAAATACATCAATTAATAAACAAAACAGCTCAACATTTCCATTAGCACCTAAAACAGTAACACTTGAAGCAGTAATCTCAGCTTGAAACTATGAGGACTGAATAGACAGGGAAGCTTTCATTAGGTGTACTGAATAGACCATCAGCTTGACATTTTGCATAATAAACTTCAGCATGCATGCATTAAACAATTTACATGACTTCCAACAATTAGGTGCATGTGACTTGAAGTCAGGACCCAAACTGATAAATCTTACGGCATTCAAACAACCATTTTTGGCCAACTTGCATTTGTACAAGCTAGAAGAACCTAATATGGGAAACAAGAAAGAATAGACGAGAGTAGGGGATAGGCATACAAATATTATCACTAACATATTGATTAAACAACATAAATCATTCACAACAGTCTCATTGGACATAGCAGTGCTAGTTATTTCAGGTACAATATGAAATTTGGCCTAATTCAGAGAGACAACAATAAGATAAAACCATAGAGGGTATCATAATAGGTTTTGGATATGACCATCAATAACTAGCATAAAGTCACTAATATGTCTGCAAAATCACTTGGTATTCCTTCTCCTTCCTGCAAACTCAAAATCATAACTGCAATTCAAACTAACACAAACAAATGAATTAGTGGTTTCACACTACAATCTTGAATATCATACCATATCATAAAAATTATTTGCTGCATATATAGACCATCAACTTGACATTTCGCATAATAAACTTTTGAACATATAAACACTTATCTATCTCTAAACCTGCATATCTTATGACAAATTACTTTCATTAGTAGCTTTTGAAAATAGAACTTGGGAAGAAACAACAAAGCACCACCATTTATCTGGACTAAAATCCCCTAGTCATCAGACTATTAATCAACCTATAATCCCATGCATGCAAGACAATGTCCTTATAGGACTACATATACAAGTCTACCAACAACTAAACAAGCTAGTGAAACCATAAAACAGGAAAGCAACACCCTTTCATTCCAAGGATACACAACAAACAATATATAGACAAAAGCACTCAAACCCCTACTTGAAACCTAAAGGAAGGGTTATATTATGCATTCATGAATTTCATTCCACTCACCTAAAGTACACTACTCTTATGATTCCCAGCTAAGAATGGCTTATGATCCATTAGAAAGATAGCAAATCTTTGTTTAACTAACCTCAAAGCGCGAAAAAAATCCATGTCAAAAAAGATTTTACACCTATAAAGGGGATGAATCCATTCAACAGAAAGATCCCAATTAAATACTCGTTTTGTTATCCACTTTGAGTAAGGCTAAGCCTATATCGATCACAACATGTTACTTTTCAATATTTCGATCATATGCTTGCAAATGCCTAGCTAGTCCTCCCAATTGCATGCATTCTAGATTCGGAAAATATTGGAATCAAACAAGATTAAGTTTTGATTATTTGCTAATGGCAGTAGCAAATCGATTCGTATGATCATATATATATACCAACTAGGATTTACACAATCATAAGTTGTACAAAGAACAAAATCATAAAGATGTGTTACCACTTCACACACAAATGGTAAATTTCTAATAAATCTGCTGCAGAGATGTCTTAATGTAGCAACACACATTATATGTTGCAATGATTATTCAAATAACAATAAAATAGTAAAAGGAAAGACACTTACATAATGCTTGGTCGTAACTTCATCACCGGCCCTCACATAGCTTTTCTCAAAACATTTGATTATTGGAAGCTGCTCGCCTTGTATTCTCAGTTCCTCCATTGTGTAGATGATAGGAGAAGACCCCATGTGGTGGTGCATAGTCTTCTCCCCACGGTTCCGCTTGTTTGCCAATGAGAGTGTCTAATACACGAAAAAATATTAAATAGATTAGTTCTAACATCTTGCACATTTCACATTTCAAGTTATAAATATATAATTATACATGTTATAAATACATAATTATACATGTAAATATGACCCATGTTAACAAAGTGTCAAGCTAAGCCACTGTTTTCAAAGCCAATTAATATCCATAGTAATACCAAATATGGTCTTAATCAGTCAATTAAACAAGGTAGTATAAGACATAGTCAATTATGTAATACAGATATGCTATGGTATTGAATGAGCTACTAAAAAAATACAAGAGAAACAATGAAGCTAATTAAAAAAATCACCTTGAACGCATCTGACTTGAAGTGCTCGCATAGAAACTCCCACTGGTCCTCTCTGCCAATTAAATCTGAAAGCATGCCAGAGGGCCATTCCAATTGATAAGCTTTGTGACACTGGTACTTTCAGTCCTTGTACCTCTCTTGTGCCCTATTAAGTATCCAATTGAACATTGGCTCATCATTTTCATCCCAGTCGTACTTTGGCTAAGTAAGAAATAAAAAAAAATATCCCATGTTAAGCACTAAAAAATAAAATAAAAAAATGAGCCCACCCAATTACTACCACAAAACACATCTTTCAATTCATATCAACACACAATACTTTACACACATTCAATCATACTTTACACATATCCATAAAATTTTCACTTTATAAGAAAACTCAGTCTTATGCTTAAGTCAGTTCAGAGAGATGTCAATTCAGTCAGTTGATGCCTTCCAATTACATAAGCAATCATATATATGTTATCAAACAAATGTAATTAAGTAAATTTACTTTTCATATACTTTTCAGTTACTTACTGACATTGCATTCCACACCTTCCACTTCTCGGTCTGATCAAGGTCGTAGAACGTCCTTGCCCTTATTCCCATGAGACTTTGTATGGCGCAACCAATATCATGTGCCACCAAGCTGTTTATCCCCCTGATGCTAGGACCTTTTACACGGGGGCAATACTCCAGCTTGATCTCTGCCCCGTTTGTTGAACGATATCCTCCGCCTTCTTTCCAGAACATAAACCCCGCTTCTTTTGTGGGGCCGGAGCTACAATTAATATGTGAAAATACATTAGGATACTTAATGTCACATCCCAGGACCCGCTCCGCCGTAACACGATATTGTCCGCTTTGGGCCCACCGGCCCTCACGGTTTAGTTTCCGGCAGCTCAGGAGCAGCTTCCCAGTAGGTCACCCATCCTGGGATTGCTCTAGCATCAACATGCTTAACCTCGGAGTACCCATCCCCTCCGAAGCCGCTGAGCCACCAAAAGGCCTCGTGTTAGATTGGAGGTGGGCATGTACATATACAGCATATAACCCCTCTCCGTTTGGCCGATGTGGGATATTACAATCCACCCCCCTTGGGAGCCCGACGCCCTCGTCGGCACACTCGCACCACACGGCAGAGTGGCTCTGATACCAACTGACACGACCCACCCCGAATTTCACCCTGAAACCCGGAGTAAGTTGTGCGGGGACCACCTCCAAGGAAAATTTACCGAAGGACTCGGCAAACCTCCCTTGAAAATGGACAACCCTAACTCGAAAATTCCAAATTTCACTCTTAATTCAACACTTCCAAACATCACATAATTATCCTTCAGAAATTCTACACATAATATACAATAATCCCAAAGTATTCAGAGCTACTAAACACTAGCGGAAGCAAGAAAACACGAGTAGGTTAAACATGTAACCTACTGATGAAAACTGGCGGAAATGCGGGTGACTATGCCTCGTCTCCTACTAGATCCAACCCGAACTCTGCAGACTGGGCAATTTAAAACGAAGGGCCCAGGGGAAAACATTTAATAACGTTAGAGTGAGTGGACTTTTGTTTTAAATAATATGCATGCTATGGTTAATGAATGAACAATTAATGTCGTGGAGTATTTTTGACGTCATTTTAATTTTTGACGATTTTTATTTCTCTTGGAGAGATACCGAAAATGGGATTTTCGGTGGATATAAATATGTATTTATGAGAGAGTATGTATAGAAAATGCTAGCTAGCCATATGTGTCTGTCCACCTTAATGGCGCAGCATATAGCCGCATTATGGTGTGACGTGAGCGTTGGACGTAAGCGTAGTAGCCCTATTTGAGTGTTTAATTCATATAGGGGGTATGGACACATATTTATACACCCGTCTGTCCACCTTGATGGCGTAGTGTAGCACCGCATTAAGGCGTGACGTGAGCGTTGGACGCGAGCGTAGTAGCCCTATATAGACCCATGAATTTATATAGGGAGTATGGACGAGTGTAAATACATACATATATTATAGAGTCTGAGAGACTCGATATTTTATGAGATAAAAGTTTTATCGCTTGCGGCATGCATTCGATTTTTCCTTAGAAATTAATTTGGGGAAACATAAATATTTTATTTTATTTTTGTCCACTCACTCTAACGTTATTAAATGTTTTCCCCTGGGCCCTTCGTTTTAAATTGCCCAGTCTGCAGAGTTCGGGTTGGATCTAGTAGGAGACGAGGCATAGTCACCCGCATTTCCGCCAGTTTTCATCAGTAGGTTACATGTTTAACCTACTCGTGTTTTCTTGCTTCCGCTAGTGTTTAGTAGCTCTGAATACTTTGGGATTATTGTATATTATGTGTAGAATTTCTGAAGGATAATTATGTGATGTTTGGAAGTGTTGAATTAAGAGTGAAATTTGGAATTTTCGAGTTAGGGTTGTCCATTTTCAAGGGAGGTTTGCCGAGTCCTTCGGTAAATTTTCCTTGGAGGTGGTCCCCGCACAACTTACTCCGGGTTTCAGGGTGAAATTCGGGGTGGGTCGTGTCACTTAATGTGCAAGAGGATTCTAATAAATTAATACAAGTAGAAGAGGAAAAAATAAGTAATTTGTTGGGCTTCTAACTTTGATTCAAGCGCTTTTGGCGATGCGTCTTGCAGATTCGGACGTGGTTGGAGACGCCGATGGAGATCCCATTGAACTACTGTCAACTATAGGGGGCCGCACGATCAAGGGGGGACCCCTGGTGGTACTGTCTCAGCCGGCATGGGGGTAGGCTGGCTTGTACTGCTAGTTGAGCCGATGCTCTGCCGTATTGACTCCATCAAAAGCGTGGCCTAAGTGGCTCGGTCCTTCCTCTTCCCCATGATCACCATCTTGCACATGAATAACACACAATTGAGAAAATAAACAACACAAATAAGAGATTATTGTAGCAAGTGATAAAAAGTGAGTAATAGATAAAAGAAAAGAAAAAGGGAAAATGAAATAGACCATAGAAAACAGTCAGTAGATGTCCACAGTAAATGAGTGAGTAATGTAAATGTAAATGCATGCAATACAAAATATTTAGATATGAATTATAGCTCAACTAACTAGATACAATCCTATAAATACATGAAGTAAAGTCAATATAACAAAAAAAAAATTGTCTAGGGTGATAAAACAATGTTAAAATTGTTGTATTTGATATGATTTAGGGGGTTAGAATTGATAAGACATTGTTAAATTGTTCTCAGATTAGATCATGCAATTAAAAGGTGTGGTGTAGGAACCACTGCCTCATTTGCTTCACCTCTGGTAAGTGGGACTTGGGTTGAACAAAGATCATGTAATATATATTTTTCATAAGCTAATTATATGTATTAAATTTTTGCTCCAACCAGTTTGAGTGGGACTTGAGTCCCAGTATCTAATGCCTTGGATCCGCCCCTGCATTCAGTTGATATTGCTGATGCAAGAACTACAGATAGGAAGTTCATCCTTATTCTTATTTGAAATACTGTCAAATATAGTATACAAGTTGAACTCCAATGCATATTATGCTTAAGCAAGATAATCATCCATATACTGACCATTACTTCAACGTATAAGCCCTATTTCAACCTTAGTATACTGACCATTACTTCTATATAAACACATCGGCATACACATTATACACAATCATCCAATCTGAAGAAAAGATAGCAACTTTAATCAATAGAACGAGATCGTCAATCCAAACATGTAATGAATCTCATTTTTGAACTCCTCAATTCTCATGCTTTGTAACTCAAAATCAAAATGCATCATACTTCTCAAAGTAGTAAAACTCGAACAATAAAACAGTAAAATGAGTGATCGAATAGAGACCTCAGTATCAGGGATTTAGGGTTGATACGGTGGCGAGATTGGAGGCGGTGAGAAGGTGGGAGCAGCGAGAATGGAGCGGCGGGTGGTTGCGGTGGCGATGAGTGGAGGAGGTGGGTGGATACGTGCGGTTGCGATGACACTGACCTTGAAGGGTCGATGCGGTTGCTGATGGTGTAGCGATGGGGTCTCCGATGGGTGGAGGTGGTGGGTTGAGGCGGTGGCCCAGCTCTGTTGGGATTTGGGAATTTAGGGATTGTGGGTGTGAAATGCAGTGAAAGAATGAGTGGGGAAGTTTGTATCGATTTTATCTTAGCCAACGAACAAGTTCCGTCGCCTAAGACACGTATTCGTCGCCTAAGTACTATGAAATTTCCGCAAAAAAAAAGAAAACGCAAAATTCGCCACCTAATATTTCAGGATCCTAGGCAACCGAAAAGTCCACTTTCCGTCGCCTTGGTGCGACCAAATTGACGACTTATTCAATTTCCGTCGCCTAAGTAACATAAAATTTTCGTAAAAACAAGGCGCAAAATTCACACGCCTAATATTTCGGGATCCTACGCAACGGAAAGTCCACTTTCCGTCGCCTTAGTCCCTTAGAAGTACTAAGCCGACGACTTCTTCAAGTTCCGTCGACTAAGTACATTTTTAAAAATTTTGGACATTTTATTATATTTACATCCGAACATTTTCGTTTAACTTTTCAAACTAAACCCAACTGTAACTGCACGTAAGTATTTGTACTTAAAAAAACAGTTTGCAACCGAAAATTACACATGTAGCAAAAATATGAAAATTTGCATGAATAATTAATGGTTGGACGTACGTACGTACGTGGTTACAAATTTAAAAATACATATCCAAAGTGATGTCAAATTAATACAAGTAGATATATTAGCTAGACCGATCGAAATCCACAATAATGGTTAATCGTACTCATCATAATCCGAGTCGTCCGAATCATCATCCTCCTCAATTGGTCAGAATACTCATCATCCTCTATGTATTCGTCATCTATGAAGTCGTCGTCATCATGATTGGGGTTGCCTTGTAGCGAGTTCACTTCAGATGATGTAATTGGAATGTAACCTATGATAGTCGGAACGTGTTGGTTGTTGACACGAATATCTTCAGTATCGGGGACTACATATGGAGATTCCTCTTGATATGGTTCATTCGGTTGATCAGCTGTTGGTTCACTTGGCCCACTCTCATCATCCTCTCCCAGTGTAGCTACACTCCAGATATTCCTATGTGACATCACCTGCACCACTTTCCAACCCTCACCCATAGCCGGGTCATCAAGATAAAACACTTGTTTCACCATGGAGGTAAAAATAAACGGCTCATTCTCATACCATACACTGTTTGAGTCCACTGATAAGAAGCCACGATCCATATTCATACTCCTTTGTCTGGTTGGGTCAGTACTGAACCATTTGCACTTGAACAACACGACTGACATACCCTGGCCGTAGATTAGTTCGATGACATTGACAAGAATCCCGTAGTAGTTGAAACCCATACCCTCAACCATGACTCCATTGTTTTGGGTGACATGGCCTTCATCTCATTCTGATGTCACAAACTTAACACCGTTCACAAAACATCTAGCACGAACTTTATGGCTTTGGGGTCCTCCAGCCAACAAGTGCAACTCCGGGTCGTAAGAAGCATGAAAATGTTGTTGAATGTGCATCATCTGTAAGAATTTTAAGAGCAACGTTGTTACATTCTGTACAATAAAAAAACAACGTATTTAATTTATGTAACATCATAGAGATAGAAGGTACCCATATAGGGAAGTAATCAAGAAAATCTCTCTTGTAAATAGCTTCGTTACCATCCTGCCTTTCCAAATGGGAGTTCAAGTACCGGTCGACTTCGTCGCAATGTTGAAGGACAGACCAATGAGTCTCTTTGAACTCATTGTCACGCAATCTTTCAGAATTACTTAACCTACCATACAGTTGAACATCGTTGGAAACAACTGATAGATTGAATTGATTACCCGCTCCAGATGATTCCCCCTCTGTGTCTTCATCATTGAGATATGGGTTGCAGTAAGTTACGCACTCAGCCTGAATGTATGCCGCCATGATCGACCCGTGAAACCCCCCAGTTTGTTTCTATTCGACTTCTTGAAATCCCCTAGTTGCCTGCAAAACAGATATTTATTCTTTTATAATAAATATTTAAAAAAATTATCTTAATTCGAAAGGATGATTAATTAGAAAATGAGTGCATATATACCTCTCATTTGGATAGCACCAGGTATACTGTACCGGTAAATAAGCAACACTTGTTCGAGAAGGTGGATCATGATGTCAAAGAAAGTTGGGGGAAAGATCCTCTCCAGCTTGCACATGATGTACACAATGTCTTCTTGCAATGACCGAACATCAGACTTTTTAAGCTCTTTAGCGCATATCCTTTGAAAGAACTTGGACAAAACCACTAACGTGTTAACCACATCACTCTACAAGCGTCTATTTTCTGGTAATCAAGACCGAGGTTAGCCAACATATTTTTTACCTGGTCGAAATCTTCCGGACAACTGTTACCTTTGGGAAGCACTTCCTTCATAAGTACAATATCCTCATCAAAACATTTGTTAGTCTTTCCCTGCTTGTTTTTTATCTTCATTTGCTTCATGACGGTACCCAACACAGTATGGTCACTGCCAGGATACAATAGGGTTTGTACTTGTCGTACAAGTCTGTTGTACTTATCATAATCATTGTTGTAGTCAACGTGGGAGACATTAGGGAAGATGTTAGGGGCGTTGCATAAACAACATTTTCCTGATATCCTGAGGCGGTGAACGAGAATGCATCGTTTAAGATGTTCATCCTAGCAGGGTCCCTGTAACTAGCATCGGAAGATCCTGCATACTGATTATGTTGTGCTTGAATTTCTGCAAGTGTAGGCATTTGAACTTGATTTTCGCCGTGCCATGTCCATGTGGTATAACTAGGACAAATACCGTTTAGTGCCAAGTGAGAATACATACCTTCATATGTTACTGGTTTCCGGTTTCCGATTGAGACATTTGTTGCACGGACATATGTGAATAACTTTGTCTGGAGGACTATTTAGACGCACGAACTCAAGAAAATCAAAAATGCATCTCATATAAAGAGGGGACCCCCTCCCTAATTGCATCCAACTCTTGTCTATGTTGTACACTATAATAATAAAAAAATCATGAATAATAAACGGGAAATATATATACTTATTATATATATAATATATATTAATGTACGTACGTTGTTCATATCGCTTAATCTTCACCTTATGCCTCCGGTTAGGGCCCTAATCTCGTTTGAGAGCAAATGACATTGTGATTTCGTTTGTTGTTGGGGCGTTTTGAATTCGCATGTGAGAAAATTTCGACAGCATCTCTCTACAGTTCCCCAAGTACACGAATATCTATACCTAGTATGCACTCGAGGAACAATAAAAGAAGATCCTGTCGAAATATATATACCCACAACCGAAAACGAAATACACCAACAACAAACGGAATCTCAATATCATATGGTCCCAAACTGTCCAAATATGAGACAATTCTCAAACCATTTTGTTAGACACAGTCGTAACATAATGGTTTGAGAACGGGATTTCTAAGGGTAACAATATATTGATGAATGTATAAGAATATTATAATTCTTAATTACATGATTCATCACGGTAATATTATCATTGAATACACAAATGATTTGCATGAAAACGAAAATTTGATAAACATATTATTCACATAATTATGAATCATACACATAAAAGCTAAAGATATATATATATATATATATATATATATATATATCTTGAAACGAATAAAGAGTTTACAACTTACTGGTTTAAATCAATGCATGAGTAGAGCCAGAGCTCTATATGCTAACTTAAGTTTTTCTAGAGAGAGAGAGAGAGAATGGGAAAATGAAAGCCTGCCTCACTACGAAGCTGAGGGCTTCTATAAATAGAAATTACAAAGTGATGAATAGTAAAAAAGTGACTATAGATGAATAGTAAAAAAGTGACTATAGATGAATAGTAACTTGTCTGCCATTAGTGTGACTGTAGATGAATAGTAATTTGTTTGCCACAAGTGACTGTTGATGAATAGAAGATTGACTATTGTTGAATAATAGTTTGTCTGCTACGGATTTACTGTTGATACTTTCAGTGGAATTTTGTCTGGACTTGTCTTGACTAGAATTCACCATATGGGTCTTGGCTATCTTCATAATCAGCCCACTTGGTTGGTTGACTGGGAGAACTTTCATGACTATGTGATGATGATGATTCTGATGGAGAGTGTTCTCCTTCATCTTCTGTGGATAAACTGGCCGCTTGTTGTAATAACTGTTTAGCTAATTCCTTTAATTCATCTGCTTTGGAGGATGAGGATGAACTAGAGGCTTTATTTTTAGAAGGGGATGATAACTGAGAACTCTGAAGTCTTAACTGAGAGATCGGAGATGCCGGCTGTATAGAGACCAGAGCTCCTGAACTGGATGGAATAACTGAAAATTCTTCACTAAATTGGGATAAAACTCTGTCAGAATTGAATTTATCCCACCATTTGACTAAGAGTTTTCGTAAAACCATATGATCTTCAGTTTCAATTTTATACTGTCATTTGAAGATCCAAGGAATTTTATATTTGGCCATGAATTAGAGAGTAGGGGGAAACCTTTCCTCGTATTCTGAAAAGGTCATGACTTAAGCAAATTTAGTGACTGCATTTTGGAGATTTAAGGGTAGAAGGTCATAAGGGCACTCATGATTATTCCATCAATCACCGAACCACATGGGGAATTGGCGATTGAACTTTCTATCAAAATTGAGAAACCATGAATGGGAAAAATCTTCTGTTTGGTAGAGAAAGATTTTACTCCATGCTTCAATGTACTTATGATAAGTAAATGTAATGGATTCTAATTTGTGAGGAGTAGAGGAGGAATCACCCCATTGAGATAATGAAATGATACGAATTATGTAAAGAGAATGGTATAATATTTTGGATGAGTCTTTTGGGTCATGGATTGGTTTAATAGATAATGACTGAGATTTGAATAGAATTTCTTTATAGAATGCTAATGGTTTACCGGGAAGGTAGTGAGTATTTGGGCCAAAATAATTTTTTACTAAAGAGATAGGATTTTTGAGATGACTCATAGAGGGTTCAATATAAAACAGGAACTGTTCGGCCCTGTTAAAGTAAGGGGATGATTTTCTATAATTGACTGGAGGGTTTGATGAGGAATCTATCTTGTAGGGGTTATATTGGTTTACTAGAGGTGACTGGTAGTTGGGTTTATTCAGACTGAGGGTGCTACCAAGAGCACTATATTGATTGACTATTGAAATGGGGGAATGGCCTGCATAGGGAACTATGCTGGGGTTTGACTCAGGTGATTCTTTCTTAACTGGGGGAGATGACTTAGATACTGATTTTTCGGGATTTCTCCCTTTGGATGAGCTGGGCTTCATGTTTTGGTGCCCTGTAGAAATTCACGAGTTAGGAAATCTGGGATGTGATTGTCACTTCCTTTAATGAATGCAATTTCAAAATCAAAAATACTTAAAATTGCTTGCCAACGGGCAAAGATTTGTTTACTAGCAATGTTTTGAACTTTTACAATCAACTCTGACCAAAAAATTTTGATTTAATAAATTATCTTGAAATTTACTGATACATAGTACAGTCGATAAAATTTCTTCCTTAATAGTACTATAATTTGATTGAGCTGGGTTCCAGATTCCAGAATGGTATCGAACAATTTGTTCTGGATGATTGGGAGAAATTTGTTGTTTGAGGATACCTCCATAACAAATTTCAGAGACATCGGTTTCTACGATTTTATAGGAACTAGAAAGATGGATGCCTAAGCATGGTAGAGTTTTAACATGACTCTTAATTTCTTTGACTAAGGACGTATGAAGTGATGTCTAGGGGGAAGGGTTTTTTTGTAGCCTATCAAATAGGGGTTTGCAATGTTTCCTAAGATTTTTGTAAAAATCAGCTACATAATTTAAAGATCCTAAGAATCTTTGTAATTGATTTTTATCTAAAATGACATATGGAAATTTATCAGCAAATTGTACTGCTCTATCGATGGGTCTAATTTGGAGTTGGTGAATGTTGAAGTCACACCCCAATTTTCGAAAGAGAATTTTCAAAAAATTTGGCATGATCTAACTTAAAATATTAACATCCCAACCTGTTACAACAACAACAACAACAACAACAATCACAGAATAGAATTTCCCACAAAAACTATCTCTGAAATAAGATTACACTTCCTTGTTTACATAACGTGCAAAACAAGAACATGAGAACAATCTCATAATTTTAATACAGTCTACTCAATTCTAAAACTATACAGAGTCTGACAAAAATAGGGAGAACCCTGCTACTACGCCTCCGCCTCAACCTTGCTGATCCTCACCTGCAGGTCTAAACCCTACACCAAGAATTGGTGCACCGGGATTGTAGAATAACAAACCCGGTAAGCTAAAAAGCCCGTATGAGTAAACTCAAAAATAAACTCCACATTTATCACATCCAACAATTTAACACATCCAACATACCCCAAATGAATTTTGATCAATAAATAAAAACCACACATTAACAAGAAATATACCCATGAGTCCCAGATATTTAGTAAATACCCCTCATGACCTACAACAACAATATGTGTACCCATGGGTCCCAGATACCCTCAAGTATCTCCCATGACCTACACCGACAGACGGACTAGAGCTCTATTCCTAACCGTAACCAATCACCCGGCTAAAGGCTTGGAACCCGGTTTGACTGTCTAATAACAAATCAAAAAATAAAAATAGCATCATAACCGTAACCAATCACCCGATTAAGGGCTTGGAACCCGGTTTGCCTCTTTAATAACAAAACATAAAAATGATAGATAACATCTTAACCGCAACCAATCACCTGATTAAAGGCTTGGAACCCGGTTTGGCTATTTATCCAAAATAAATCACAATATTACAACATCATCATCAACAACACAAGGTCACATCGTAAATTATATCCTTCCACATAGATATATTTACATAAACAAATATAGATATTTCATAAGAATAATCTATTCAATAACCAAACATTAGATTACATGAACCTAAAAAAAAAAATCATAAAATAGGAAAACATGTTTTAACTTACCTATGAGCCGTTGGCGATCAAGCTCATATATTTTAAAACAACAAAAACATAATATTATTTTTCTTTATTTATTTATTTATAATCATCATAATCATCATCATTTTATCATCATAATCATTATCACAATCATCATCATAATTATTATCATCATCTTAATCATCAACAAAATCATTAACAAAAATCAATCATCATAATAATTTGGTCCAAATGTGAACCTTGGTGAGATTTACTCACCTAAATACTCCCGCTGCGTCTTCACAAAAACACAAGAGCCAAGCTAACCACAACCTCACACATCACCTAAAATCACACAATTAAAAACCTTAGAAACCAAAATACTAAAGGATAACACAATACCCTTAAACTAACCCTTAGCTCAAGGGAGAACAATTTCCCAAGGTCATTGAACTCAACGACACAATTGAGCTACCTCAAATCTTCAAAACCTAAACTCAAACTCCACCAAGCCAAAACAAATAAACCTAAGTCCTAACATAGAAAACCTTGCTCAAAACTTAGCCAAACTATCACCCAACATGATCACAGCAGCAAGGACTAGCTAACCACAGAAAACAAGGCCACAACTCGGCCGGACGCGCCGCCACAAGCGGCGGCGAGTGAGCCCCACGCGCCACCCCAAAACTTCCGAATTAGGAGAAACTCACAACATGAAACTTGTAGATTGAAGTATGGTGAACAACTTTTGTTTACGCCTGAATTTATATTTTACTGGACAGTAAATGTCTATGTAAATATTAATTATTTCTTGGACCAGGTCATACCGGCGAGATGGAGTTTCTTCAAGTTTACAAGTGATAGCTCGCCAGTGAGACCACGCGAGCCAAGTTAGACTTCGCGCGGAACGAACTGCATGAGAATTTGACTTCACTTAGCCTTCGCGCGGAATGGACATAGGCGGAATTACTGTTCAACACTTCGCGAGGCGAGATTGCCAGTCCGCGAGGCGAAGCGAGATTGCCAGTCCGCATAGGCGAGATGGACCCTCCGCATAGGCGAAGCGAGGCGAGCTGGCGAACTAGTTCGCGTAGAAGACTTCGCGAGGAAGCGACATACGGAGTCCGCACGCACCACCACAAACGTTGAAGACTTTTACAAGTCTTTAATATGCTTCGGGCCAATCCCTGTGGTCCATTTGACATAAAAAGCCCTTTTAAGACTCGCGAGCTGCAATAGCCCGCGAAATGGAAATGAGCTACAGAAGCACGCGAGATTACTCCGTGCAGCAGCCCGCGAGATGGGGATACTCCTAATTCCAGTTCGCATAGGAGTCTACAGTTGGCAGCGCAGAATGAAGTATGCGAACTGGACAGGTGTCATCAATTAGTTGGTTCGCATGGACGAAACAGTACCCTTGTGAATTAGTGTTTCAGAGTCCGATTTGGATTCTAATCACTTTGCTTCTGCCGAACCATTATATAAGGGGGCTCGAACCCTAACAGAAGCTCTCTCTCTCAAATCAAGACAACTCAAAAAGACACACAACTTTTACAACAACAACTCAGAGACAACTCTCAAACAAACACAACTGAAACCCAGTTCCCTTCGAGCCTTCCTCGAAACCCTAACCCTAAGCGCCGCCGCTTAGGCTTTTCTCCAGAGCTCTCCGGACTCTGCATCCCCGCTTCTCTCCGAACTCCCTGTGATTGCTCTGCTCGCGCCGCCGTGAGTATCGACCCGCTTGTGCTCGTAAATCCTCCTCTGAGGTGGCACCTGTGACCCCCCTTTCGGCCTGATCAAGAAGTCAAGCGCACCCCCCATCAACCCTTTTCCTCGTCCGCGAGGTGGCACGCCCGCAACACTCCCCTCTCTTTGTTTGCTAGAAACCTCTGCTCCGCGCGCTGAGGATCGTGGCCAAAACAACTTTAATACCTGGGGTTTTGACTGGTTCGGCCGGGATCGGCCGGAAAACGGCCCGAAAATTCAAAACGGTAACAAAAACAAAAGCTGCAAAACCGGCACCAAAATTTGATTTTCAGATCACCAAACACGTATAAACATCACTAGGGGAAGGAAAGGAGCAAGACTCACCTAACTCTCGCCCGAAACGCCGCCGAAAATCGCCGGTTTTCCGGCGATACAGCAGCAGCTCCACCTCCCCATGGCGGCTTCCAGGCGGCGCGACGGCGGGCGGGACTGCTCCAGAAATGGAGAGGAGGTCCGTGCGGACCGAACGGGACCAGCGGCGTCCAATTTGGTGGCCGGAGGAGGGAGAAAACGATTGGAGAAGATGGAGGTCGGAGGAGGTCGGGAGAGAGAGAGAGAGAGAGAAGCTGATTTCTGAAATTCTAGGTTTCCAAAAATAACTCCCCCACATTTTTCTATTTATACAGTCTCCAAACCCGGAAACTAACTTCCTCTGACCATAACTTTCTCATACTACCTCCGTTTTGGGCGTGCCACATGCCTACGAACTCGTATCGACGAGCTCTACAACTTTCATGAAGGAAGTTTTCGAAGATAACTTACGGAAAATGAAGTCAACTTTTGAGCCTCTTAAAAGTCAAAGTACCTTAAAAATACTTCCGAAACTTCAACTTCGCACAAACTAGAAAATTTCCATAAATAATCCTTCATTAAATATGGAAATAACACAAGGAAGGTAAAATGAAATCTAGGGTATTACAGTTGAACCTAAGAAAATGAATATTGGTTTGAAATAGTTTGATTTTTGAAGCAGAAACAACTAAATCATTATTCTTTATTATGGAAAAGAATTGGTGTAAATGTTTCCAGTGTTGGTCAATTGATTGTGAAAAGATCAGAACATCATCAATGTAGACGATGGAAAAATGACTATAAGGGTTGAAAATATCTTTCATTATATTTTGGAATTCACTAGGAGCATTTTTTAGGCCGAATGGCATAACATTCCATTCATAATGACCAAAAGGTGTGACGAATGCAGTTTTGTATTTGTCAGCTTCACTGATTTGGATTTGCCAAAATCCTGACTTCATATCAAATTTACTAAAGATAACAGATTTGTTTAATCTATTAATGAAATCTCGTTTATTGGGAATAGGATACTTGATCCATTCCAAGACTGAGTTAAGAGGTTTATAATTAATGACTAACCGAGGAGTTCCTCTTTCGAGTTCAGCATTTTTCTGAACATAGAAAGCAGGGCAAGACCAAGGGGATTTGCTATGATGAATAATGTCTTTAGCAAGTAAATCATTAATCTCGTTTTTACAGAAATCCATAATTTCATGACACATTTGAATTTGACGAGCTTTAGTAGGGATATTTTTTTCATTAAATTCATGGATGTAAGGAAGAGAGACAATATGTTTTTTCCTATGCCAAAACGCAGTAGGGATATCAGAACATATTTCTTTGGTAATTTTTTCTTCAAAAGTTTTGATTTTTTGCTGAAGAGAAGAATTTTGGAGTTGGTTTTCAATTCTTTTAAAATTAATTTCTTCTTGAAGAAAGACCATTTGTTTATTTTTTGCTTAAAAGCAACTGACGGTTTTTGAAATACTATTTTCTTGGAATGCTTTTAGAGTATGGATTTCAGGGTTAGAAAGAAAAGAAAATTTGACTGGTTCATTAAAAAGGTAGGTAATAATACCATCATATTTGGTATTGAAGGGATAAATTAAAGTAATGAAATGAGCTCCTAAAATTACTTTATCAGTTAAATTTTTTACTAAGACAAACGGAGTTTTGAAACAGACATTGTTCTGGCATATATGGGCTTTACGGATTTCGTATCCCTAAACCCTAAACCCTAAACCGGTTTTATTACATTTAAAACATTTGGTTTTACTTTTATCGAAGGATTTACTTTTTAGTTGACGATTTGGTTTTTTGGACCAATTTTTTCGAAATTTATTTTTGGAATAAAAGTTGTTTGGTTCAAAGTTGGTTTTATAAGGTTGAGATTTTTGTTTTGAATGATATGGAATAAATTTATTGCTTGCCTTTTTTCTCCTTGAAGGAGGTAAGGGAAGTAAGTCATATTGTTCACAAAAATTTCCTAATTCATATTTAGCTGTTTTCTTATCTGATTTCATTTGGGCATTTAGTTTCATATCTATACACATTTTTAATCCTTCTTTTTGGATAACTGTAATTATATTTCTTTAAGTTAAAGAATCATAGTCAATGTGACCTGTTTCATTACTAAGGACTTGCCTGATTTTATGGGTAAATAATTTTGGGAGACCATTTATGAATTTTTCTTTCCAAAATGGTTGTTTACTATCGTCTCTAAGCATAACTCAAGAAATGAAAACATCTTTGTACCATTTGAAATCACTTAAGGTAGGACATCTAAGGTTACCGAGTTGATCATGAATTCTGGAAGAAATATGACTAGAGGTACCTATGAAATGTTGGATAATTGTGTAAAATAAAGTATTAACAGCATCAGGAATCCCTATTCCTGCGTTATCTGTTTTGGCCACGATCCTCAGGGCGCGAAGCAGAGGTAAATAGCGAGCAAAGAAGAGGGAGTGCTGCGGACGAGGAAAAGGTTCATGGTGTGTGCTTGACTTCTTGATCAGGCAGAAGTGGTTTCCAGGTGCCACCTCAGAGGAGGAATTTACGAGCACAAGGCGATCGATACTCACGGAAGGACGCGAGCAGAGCAACAAATAGGGAGTTCAGAGAGATCGGGGTAGAGTCCGGAGGGCTCTGAAGAAAAACCTAGGCGGCGGCGCTTAGGGTTAGGGTTTTCGAGTAGCTCGAAGGGTAACTGGGTTTCAGTTTGTATTGTGTTTTTGTATTTGTTTGAGAGTGACTTTTCTGTAAACCTTCAAGCCCTTTATATAGTGATTCGACTTGCGGCGGAAGAAAGATAATCATAGAATTCAAGTCGAACTCTGAAACCCTAATAGCACAAGGGCACTGTTCCGTCCATGAGAACCAACCGTCTTGTGACACATGTCCAGTTCGCACACTAGAATTCAAGTCGAACTCTGAAACCCTAATAGCACAAGGGCACTGTTACGTCCATGCGAACCAACCATCTTGTGACACATGTCCAGTTCGCACACTTCATTCCGCATAGGGCATTGCTTCCGCGCTGCCAACTGTAGACTCCTATGCGAACTGGAATTAGGAATATCATTATCCCCCAGGCTGTCACAGGATGCTATCTCGCGTGCTCTTGAAGCTCGCTTCCATTTCGCGGGTTATCACAGGATGCTATCTCGGGTTATCCTGAAGCTCCCTTCTATTTCGCGGGCTATTGCAGCTCGCAAGCCTTAAAAGAGCTTTTTATATTAGATGGGCCACAGGGATTGGCCCGAAGCATATCAAAGACTTGTAAAAGTCTTCAACGTTTATTGTGTCGTGCGCGGACTCCGCATGTTGCTTCCTCGCGAAGTCTCCTACGTAAGCCAGTTCGCCAGCTCGCCTCGCTTCGCCTACGCGGAGAGTCAATCTCGCCTCGTGGACTGGCAAATTGTAAATCCGCGCACGAACTCATGTTTCCACGCGAATTGTGTAGTTCGCGCGAAGTCCCGTTTGCACGCGAACTGTGTAGTCCGCGCGAAGTCCCTTTCGCACGCGAACTCTTTAACTCAGCTCGCGTGGTCTCACTGGCGGGCCATCACTTGTAAACTTAGAGAAACTTGGGCTCGCCGGTATGACATGGACCAAGAAATAATTAATATTTACATAGACATTTACTGTCCAGTAAAATATTAATTTAGGCGTAAACATTGCCCCCCAGCCTTGAAGTCATGAAATGTCAAGAATGACTGAAGAGGTTTATGTTCATGTTGCTCCAAAGCCACTGGTATTGACTCGGATCATACATAAAATGAGTGTGAGTAGACAAGCCTGTGAATAGGCCTTGAAACCCAAGCACCCAGTAAGGCGTTGGAGCGAAGCTGCTGCACGGCTCGCCTAGGCACCTTGGACTTGAACTTCAAATGCATTCGCCTGCCCTACTTCTACATTCGCCTGCTTTTTGCTTGCATTCGCCTGCCCCTAGCCCGCATTCGCCTGCTCAACTCAGAAGACAAAGTACATTGCACATACCGCGAGCGAATGTAGCTCGCATGGATGTATCTTGAGCAGACGCATGTAACTTGAGTAGATTCTAAAAAATAGCCCTTCTCGAGCTCTTGGTGATGGCGGACCAACATGGAAAGACAATGGCTATGTACTTCGCTGCCCCCCAGTGCTAACCAGTGAGAGACAAACAAAAAGCTGAAAAATTTTAAGAGGCCATGCATTTCGCTGCCCCCCAGTGCGAACCAATGAGAAGCAAACAAAGGAGTTGGCCAACGACCGCATAAAGCTGGCGAGCCAAGTTTGAAAATTTGGAGGCCACAGGAATTGGCCTAACTAATGACTAAGACACTTGAAGAAGGTCTAAAGTCTGAAATTTCTGGAACACATCTGCCCCAACGTGCCCCCCAGTTTTGATGTCTGTTCGCCGAAGCTTCTTGAGAAGAATGAAGAACAACAAAACTTTAGCATGCCCCCCAGGAAAGGAGTTGCAGTACCAATGCCCCCCAGTGAGGAAAGCATGTTACGAGGTCATGAAAACACATTGAAAATGCACATTATAAATCCGCGCGTATCCTGACCTGTCTGCATTCAAACTGCCATATCTCTCTCCAGGAATGGCAAAATGACAAACCGTAAAATCCTCTGGAAAGTAGACATCCAGGGCTTTCTGTTGATATAGGGCGTGCCTACTAATGCTTCCTGGATCATTCCAATGGAGTCCGCGAATTTGAGTGTCTAGTAGTGGCTGTTGCAACGCTTCGGAATTGCAATCTAGTTGTATTGCCTCTCTGACTTGACTTGCTGGTAGTAACTCGAAGGCATGTGGAATGCCTGTTGTCATCAAGCCTCCAGGATAGGCTCCTAAGTAAAGTTCAAGCCTTTCAGAGGAAAGAACGTTGTCTTGCATTTCAGCAAGACCAAGGATCTCTTTTTGTTTTCTGCTATTTGATTTTTTGGTATTTTCTTTTTCAATGCGAAAAAGGAAAGGAATTGAAAGAAGCGGAAGTAAAAACTGAAGGAAAGCTAGGAACAAAGAAAAGAAGGTATCATAGCTTGATTAGGTACCCTTCGTTAGGCCACGGGGGAGGCCACCGGTGCTTCACTCCAAGCCTTAAGGTCATCATCTTTCTAACGTGAGACTCTTGCTGTTGAGAATTTCCAAGTGTTGAGCAGGGCTTTGCATCAACAAATTGAAAATTTGAGCAAGGTAGTTCGTAGGGTACATCTCGTTGCCCCCCACGTATCCTTTTCTGTTGACCAATCATGATCTTCAACTGCATTCTCGTATACCGTATGCTGTTAAGATCAGCCTTGTTGCCAACTATCATGTTATAATGCATGGTGTTTTTGGGAATAACCATGCACTGCCCATGGAAAAGACCCATTTGCTGGTCTCTTTTCACCATATCAAGAGTGTCACTGGGATTGAACTCTTGTGGAATATGGTTATGAGACAGACGCATCAACATATAGTCTTCATCATATTCATCATAAGTTGGCTCTGTTTCAAAATCGAATGCAAATTAAACAAAGGTCGGTGGCTCGACCTTCTTTGCAACTATAGGCATATATGGGACATGTACGTACTTCGCACATAAGCCAAAGTCCCCTTTAGGCCTCCGAAATTGCATGCAGAGACTCCAAGTATATTGCAATATGAGACCACGGATTGACCTAGGGATACCACCACGCCATGTATAGTTAAGCTTAATCTGACCATGGTTTGGCGAAGCGGACTGAGGCATCTTGCTGGTAAATATAAGATTGGCGAGGCGAATCATTAAGAGAAACGGACCTCGCCATCCTTGATGCCCCGCGTGTACAGGCTGAAAAGGAAATTCAAGAGGCACTGATCCAGCTTCATTTCGCTTGTCATGACTTGGTAAAGAAAGTAGGCGAGCTATGCCTTGCCCCCCATGCGGCTGACCTGTGTCCACACATACATCTCGCATGAGGAAGCTGGCCACTTGGAAGTTGTGGTTCGCCATCATGCGAAGTTGTGGTTTGCCATCAGTGTGCAAACCGACTTTTTCTTCTAAGGTGAACTGTTCTGTCCTACCTTCAAGCTTATCTTTCTGGGAAACAACGTCGGTTTTTGAGATAAGATCATTATCCAAAATCTCGCCGGCCTCGACCTCAGATACTTTGTCATTGATTGACAAAGCAGCCTCTTCCTTGGACGTAAGTTCATCCAAAGGAAAATCTCTGCCAACCGTAGGCTTAACATTCTGGCGTTGTAAACCCTTTTCATTTTCTTCAGCAGCCGCTTGCGCATCTAGTTGCTTGTGCAACTCATCAAATCTGCGCCAAACCATTATCGCAGCTTCTTTTCGCTTGTCATGACTTGGGGCAGCTTCTCAATCACGTCCAGTAATTGGACAAAGCTTGAGCTGATCATACCCTTGATCATGGTGGTTAAATAAAGAAGGAAGGCGAGCTCCGCCTTGCCCCCCATGCAGCTGACCCGTGTCCATGTATACATCTCGCATGAGGAATCTGGGTACTTGGATGTTGTGGTTCGCCAACAAGCAAAGTTGTGGTTCACCTTCAGTGTGCGAACCAAATTCTTCTTCAAAGATGGACTGTTCTATCCTATCTTCAGGCTTCTTTTCCTGAGGAAAACAATAAAATTTCGAGATGGGATTATTATCCATAATCTCGCCGGCCTCTACCTCAGGCTCCTTGTCATTGGTTGACAAAGTAGCTTCTTCCTTGGACGTCGGCTCGTCCAAAGGAGAGTCTTCGTCATTAGATTGGCTGCTAGGCAGTTCAATCTGTTTAGCAGGGTCAGTTAGTTTGTTATGACTGGCCTCCCAAAGGGCTTTGTCTGGTCTGACCTGTTCAGCTAGGTCAGTGACGCTCTGTTGAGTGGCCAAACCCCTGATTACGCCTTCCAGCGTGTCGATCGTCTGAAGGATTCGCTCCATAGGCTGAGCTGAACCTGTGTCTTGGGTCGGCTGAGAGCCTACCATGGCGCGGAATCGCAGGTTTTCTTGGTTTCCCTATGATGAATCGCTTGTACTCCCTGTCCCCACTGGGCGTGCCAATGTTTTGGCCATGATCCTCAGCGCGCGGAGCAGAGGTAAATAGCGAGCAAAGAAGAGGGAGTGCTGCGGGCGTGCCACCTCGCGGACGAGGAAAAGGTTGATGGTGTGCGCTTGACTTCTTGATCAGGCGGAAGGGGTTTCCAGGTGCCACCTCAGAGGAGGAATTTACGAGCACAAGGCGATCGATACTCGCCGGCCTCTACTCGAGCAGAGCAACAAATAGGGAGTTCAGAGAGATCGGGGTAGAGTCCGGAGGGCTCTGAAGAAAAACCTAGGCGGCGGCGCTTAGGGTTAGGGTTTTCGAGTAGCTCGAAGGGTAACTGGGTTTCAGTTTGTATTGTGTTTTTGTATTTGTTTGAGAGTGACTTTTCTGTAAACCTTCAAGCCCTTTATATAGTGATTCGACTTGCGGCGGAAGAAAGATAATCATAGAATTCAAGTCGAACTCTGAAACCCTAATAGCACAAGGGCACTGTTCTGTCCATGAGAACCAACCATCTTGTGACACATGTCCAGTTCGCACACTTCATTCCGCATAGGGCATTGCTTCCGCGCTGCCAACTGTAGACTCCTATGCGAACTGGAATTAGGAATATCCTCATCCCGCAGGCTGTCACAGGATGCTATCTCGCGTGCTCTTGAAGCTCGCTTCCATTTCGCGGGCTATCACAGGATGCTATCTCGCGTGCTCCTGAAGCTCCCTTCCATTTCGCGGGCTATTGCAGCTCGCAAGCCTTAAAAGAGCTTTTTATATTAGATGGGCCACAGGGATTGGCCCGAAGCATATCAAAGACTTGTAAAAGTCTTCAACGTTTATTGTGTCGTGCACGGACTCCGCATGTTGCTTCCTCGTGAAGTCTCCTACGCGAGCCAGTTCGCCAGCTCGCCTCGCCTCGCCTACGCGGAGAGTCAATCTCGCCTCGCGGACTGGCAAATTGTAAACCTGCGCACGAACTCATGTTTCCACGCGAACTGTGTAGTTCGCGCGAAGTCCCGTTTGCACGCGAACTGTGTAGTCCGCGCGAAGTCCCTTTCGCACGCGAACTCTGTAACTCAGCTCGCGTGGTCTCACTGGCGGGCCATCACTTGTAAACTTAGAGAAACTTGGGCTCGCCGGTATGACATGGACCATAAAAAAAATTAATATTTACATAGACATTTACTGTCCAGTAAAATGTTAATTTAGTCGTAAACATTATCATCAAAGATGGGAGTCCCATCTTCATCACGTTTAATGACATGTTTAATGGATGATCTAGAATCAGGAGTGATATGTTTTTCCTACCAGGAATGAAGCATTCCTGTAAATCCTGTGGAAAGTATGTCAATTATTTCGGGCTGGCTGAAATTATGATTAGTGACATAGTTGTTGGCTGCCATAGACATATGGTGTAATTTATTTAAGATTTCTTGTTCTGATAAATTATCAATGTTCCATTCATAAGTTTTATCGGAAGAAACTAAGAATTGATTGTTAAAATGATTACTAGGTTGTATATCTAAAGGGAGAGGACGTTCTATCCAAGTTTTAAAAGGTCATTTCTTGGAATGAATTATTCTATCTATTTTTAAGGATTCTGTGTTTAAATTTTGAAAAATCTGGTTTAATTCTGTAATTTGGCTAGTGGTACTAGAATCGCTATCAGATGAAGTGGTTTGTTGGGTGTGAATTACTGCAATTCTACTAGATTCAGGTGTTTCAGTTTTTAATTTTTGAGATAATTTCACTTTACTACCCTGAACTTTAGGTCTAAAATCAGTTTGATACCTCATCTTTTTTTTTAATCAGTTTCATACCTAAACTTTCAAAATGACATCAATCTCGACTAAAATGACTAAAATAGCCCTGGTTAATCTTTTTACCCTCTCAGAGTTAAGAATGGCAGCGGCGACGGCCGGGGGAGGAGGAGGGGCTGCCGCCGGGGCCCATTGCTGGTGGTAGGGGTGGATGCCGGCGCCGGCCATGTGGTGGATTTGGAGGCAGGGAGAGAGAGAGAGAGAGAGAGAGAGAGAGGGTAAAAAGATTAACCAGGGCTATTTTAGTCATTTTGGTCGAGATTGATGTCATTTTGAAAGTTTAGGTATGAAACTGATTAAAAAAAAAGATGAGGTATCAAACTGATTTTAGACCTAAAGTTCAGGGTAGTAAAGTGAATTTTTTTCTTAATTTTTCTAGCATTCGTTCGATCTTTTGAATGGAAGAAGTAGGGTTGAGAGTAGGTTTATTTAATTCACTGAAATGAACTAAAGGAATTTCTGGTTTGGATTGAGGTAGAATGTTGACTTTGGAGGATATGTTATCGACCTTTGTTTCTATTTTATCTAACTGGGCTCCTATGGTGACTAGGCTTTGGTTTGTGTAATTATTTTGTTCAATAATTTTTTTAGTTTCTGAGTTGATTTTCTTAGTCTCTGGATCTTCTATAGCAATTTTAAAAGGTGAGACTATGATTGGACTGTTAAGATGATCAATTACTATTGATTCGACAGGAGGATGACTAGAAAGGACCGAGCTAGTGGAGGTTTTCCATCTTGCTTTTGTTAATGTTTGAACAATTTTTTGATTGTTTAGTTGATCTATAAAATCAAGAAAGAATATTTCAGATTCTATTTCAAGCATAAATGCTTGCCAATCACGAAATAATTGCTTTCGTTGAGTCAAAAAAGGGAACTTCATCCTATAGAGGTTTCTTCTAAGGATATTTTCTTTTGAATGAAAATGTTTATCTAACTTAGAATAATTGATTACGAAAGGTTGGGTGAGTGTACTTAATTGAGGATTTAGTGGGGGAGTAACTAAAAAATCAGAAGCAGTGGGAGAAGTTTGCTCTTCATCTGTGACTGAAATATTTTGAGTTTCGTTTTCTGTATAATTTGGGTAACTAACTTGGGAATTAGTCCTGATGTTTTTAATTTTGAGTTTTTGCAATTCTTCTTCTAATTCTTTAATCCTAATATTTTTAATTTCTTTATCTAAATCATAATCTTGTCTAAACATTGTTTCAGCTGTAGTGGAACCTGTAAATTAATGTCTAGCAGTTGCAAAAGAATGTCTGGAAGAATTTTCTATTTCTTGAATTCTTGAGTTTTGACTTATCCTGGAGCTTTGAAAATTAATTCTTACTCTGCCATCATTAAACTGTTGAATACAGTCTAAATCAGCAAGACTATGTTGTGCATTAGATGGGTGATTCTCACTAGTGAGAGACCATTCTGAAGGAAGATAGACGTCTGACCATCTGATTGTGTGTGGAACACTAATATTGGCGTTTTCTTGATTGCTTTGAATTAAGAGAGTATGATTTTTGGGAATTTTTTAATAGCTTGGAAATTCATATTTGTGCCAGTGACTTTATAATGGATTCTATATATTAAGGCTAAAGGTTGCGTTCCTTCAAGAACGTGATAACCTGAAGTTTTAACCTCTAGGGTTAAAGCTTTTAGGATATGAGGGTCACTAAGACTAATGGTAAAATCAGGGAAACAATTGAAATGAACTGGACCATTAAACAGACTTGACTCAATTAACCCAAGGGTACTGTCATTTAAGTCAGTAAACCTTGCATCTCTTAAACATAAGAGAATGGAGGCTTTAAGACCTTTTCTAGTAAAGGTTTAACACCAATTTGGACTAATCCAATATGGAGGAAATTATGACCATCTTTTCTATGTTTCTTAATTGATTCAGGACTAAAAAGTTGGCAAGTTTCATGTTGTTTACTGAGGACATAAACTTGTTCTACGGATTTAATATGGTGTTCACTTTTGAATGAAGAAAGACTCCATTTTTTCTTATAAATTTCATGACTAGGAACTCTGGGAATATTCCAGTCATTCATGTCTATGTTATCGTTTGACTGAAACTCTATCTGTTCTTCGTTGACTATATCTGGGATTCTATTGAGGGAGGACCTAAACGAACTAGAAGTGACTGAGTTAGATCTAAACAACCGACTCATTTTGGGAAGAGAAGAGAAAACTGGACCGAAAATTAAAAGGATAGGAGGTCTTAAGACCCTTGGCTTAAGATCCTAAAGACTATTACACACTCTACACCGCTCATGCCTCACCTGGGACTTAGTGTTTGGACCTGGACTTATTGTTTGGTTTGAAGAGAATAACAGGCTTAAAAGGAGCTAAGGAAAAAGAAAATAAAATCAAAAATCCTTAAAAATAAGGGACAGGAATCAAAAACACTTCACAAAATAAGTAAAGAAGATAGATCAACTCAAGATCCACTCCTAGGCGGTAGCCTGCCACCTGGGGATTGAGAAGTTTAACAAAAATAACTTGATATGAACTCCAGAACCACTCCTAGGCGGTAGTCCGCCACCTGGGGTTGGAGATCTTGAATGATAAACTATATCAGGCCGTTTTGGCTTTGATACCATATATATATATATAAAGTGTAAAAATTTTGTAATTATTTCGAAATATATATACACGTACCGTCAAAGTTACATATATCGATCGATCATGCATCAAGCAATCCAGTAATTATATTATCCTCACAAGTAAGGAACATTCCATCAAAATTGGACCGGCAAAGTCGCCGGAAAGTTCGCCGGAAAGTTCGCCGGAAAGTTCGCCAGAAAATATGGCTAAATGAAGAAATTAGATGAACTAAAATAGTAACATACCAATTAGGAGAGAAGCAGCTCTTCAAGATCGATCAAATTCATGAAGAAAAGTTTCCAAAACTCCATTTGGATCGGATCAAATCTGTGAGAGGGGGGGGGGGGGAGAAAATATTGTTGAATATGTGTTCTTTTCTGGTCAGAGGTTGAATAAATGATGTGGTTTACTTAGCCAACGGAATCTTCCGTCGCCTAAGACAAAAGCCGTCGGCAAAGAAATATATCTCAGTCGACGAACGTTCTCGACTGTTATTTTCCGTCGCCTAAATCAATCTTAGACAACAATTGTGAGGTCTTATACGACGGTTTTGTTTTCGTCGACGAAGACGCACTTAGCCGACGGATTTTTTATTTTCCGTCGGCTAAGAGGAAATTTCCTGTAGTGTGCTCCGCCTTTCTGACGGAATTAGGGTTCAGGGCTTAATCACATTATTCAACACTGCTGCAAATATTGTGTGCCTGGAAACAACGAAAAAATCACCGATCGACAAAATAATTGAGTCGGATTTGGCGTCATATCCGAGTTATATTTAATTAACCAGAGCTTAAAATATAATGATTTTGAAAGATTCTGAGGGATGACAGTATTAAAGAATCTTATCAGTAGCCTCTATTTAATTCATGCTTTGCAACTGGGTTTCTTCACTCTTTTAAAAAAAAAAAAAAAAAAAAAAAAAAAACTGGGTTTGTTCACTAGAAATTCATGGAGTCCGTCACCGTCCGTTCAACCATGCCCACCAACAAAGATTGTAAGCTTCACATAGGCATGTTTCCATGGCTAGCCTTTGGTCACATGATCCCATACCTCGAACTGGCCAAGCTGATCGCCGGAAAAGGCCACCAAATCTCATTCATTTCCACCCCAAGAAACATCAACCGCCTCCCACCTCTCCCTCCAAAACTCTCCACACTAATCACCTTCGTGAAGCTTCCTTTACCTGAGAACCCGAACCTTCCAGAAGGTGCCGAGGCCACCTCCGACTTACCAGAAGACCAGGTCGAGCATCTTAAGATAGCCTTCGATTCTCTCAAGGAACCGATTACCCAATTCCTCAAATCTTCAAACCTTGATTGGCTTCTCTACGATTTTGCGCCTTATTGGCTACCGGAAATAACCCGAAATCTCGAAATCCCTACCGCCTTTTTCAGTATTTTTCTCGCTTCATGCAGCGTTTTCCTCGGGCCCACCTCGCCGGAAGTACCTTGTGACTATCGTAAGTTGGCAGAGGATTACCTTGTCTCTCCCAAATGGGTCTCTTTCCCAGCCACCGTGGCGTTGCGGCTGTTCGAGGTTCTTCGGCTCTATAAACGAATAACCGGGGATGAAACCAACGTTTCAGACGTATATCGGTTCAAAGAGACGACGCGAGGCTGCGACGTCATTGCTGTGAGGAGCTGCGTGGAGTTCGAGCCGGGGTGGTTGAGCCTTCTAGGAGTTATACATGGAAAACCGGTCATACCTGTTGGTCTGCTTTCGACTACACCTAACGACGATGAGAATGATTATTCGTGGTGGTCAATAAAGGACTGGTTAGACAAGCAGAGCAAAAACACGGTGGTGTATGTGGCTTTTGGAACGGAGGCGATGCCGAGTCAAGAGGAAGTGACGGAAATAGCGCTAGGTTTGGAGAAGTCCGGTTTGCCATTCTTTTGGGTGTTGAGAACCAAACACGGCGAGGAAGCGGTAAAGTTGCCGGAGGGTTTTGAAGAGAGAAATGAAGGGCGGGGAGTGGTGTACAGGAGCTGGGTCCCTCAGCTGAAGATATTGGCGCACAACTCGCTCGGCGTGTTTCTGAGTCACGCTGGTTGGAGTTCCGTGGTGGAGGCTTTGACTTTTGGAAGGCCGTTGTTGTTGCTGCCCATGTTGAATGACCAGGGATTGAATGCGAGGCTTTTTGGGGAGAAGAAGGTCGGGTATGAGTTGCCGAGGGACAATGAAACGGGGTCGTTTACGAGTGAGGCGGTGGCGGAGTCGTTGAGGATGGTGATAGAGAAGGAGGAGGGGAGGGTTTACAGGGACAAGGCCAAGGAATTGAAGCCGTTGTTTGGAGACAGGGAGAGGCAGAATGTGTACGTGGACAAGTTCTTGGAGTACCTCACAATCCACAAACGATTTCGTTCTTCGTGAAGGGAAATTACTCCTTTGTGAAGGGACTTGTTTGCATGGTTTTTATCATCGGTGATACCGTGAATCCGTGATATGTGTGGTCTTTGATTGATCGATATCACTTCAAAATATTTTTGTTCCTCAAAATATCGATTTAGCTCTTCATTTAAATTTTACGATCTTGCATGTTTGTGATAGTTATAATTTTGAATACATTGTGCGTTACTTCAATTTTTTTTTTTTTTTCAAGCATTTCACATCACTTGAAAATAGAGATAAATGCACTAATCATATATTGTGCATTATACTGGAATGCTGAACGCAGAAATTATGTGGGTGTGTGGGAAATGCAGTGCTTACACAACACAATAAGAGTTGTACTATGTTTGTCTCAACCAAAGACTAAATTAAATGAGCATATGGAGTCCATAAGCCCACCTCCACACCTTCTTACAAAAAGATTCCAAAATTGAGAGGACTATGGAAGCGCTAGCGTTTCATCTAGCTCGTTCTTCTTTTCAGCTGTCTCACTTCTTCTCATTTCTCTCTTCCTCCCTAGAGTTCCAGTTTTCTTTTTTCTCGATCAATCTTAATTAGTAGAATTTGCTACCCATATCGAATTTCTTTACACTCATAGCCGGGATCGAATCAAAGATTTGAGTAGACAAGCTTGAAAGAATTGAAGATGAGCCACTTTTTTAAAAAAAAAAAAAAAAAACTGATACCGATTAGGCGATCCTAGTTCCTCTGTAGCAGTCTACTGGGTGACAGAGCACCCAATCTACCCTGCAAGGGACTGCTACATCCGGGAACCCACCGCCCTTCCCTTATCAGGAATTTTATTAAACAAAAAATAGATAGTACAAGGGAAAAGGAATGGGGGACTAGGCCAAAACCATTCCGAAAACAAAACAAAAACAACGAACCCAACATGTCAATAAGCACTGACCAAAGAAAATAATCACCATAAAGTACTAATTAGAACACCAAACCAACAACAGAAATAAATAAATAACCAATAATAAGATTGGTCAACCACCACGATAGGCATATGTAGAGGAAGCATCAATACCAAGTGACAGAAACAAAAAATTTGGTGGTGCATCCCACCAAAAATCCCCATTTGAGGCTCCATAATTTGCCAGCACATCTGCAACAACATTACTTTCACGATAAATATGTGTGACATGAATACGCATTTGACTAGTAAAATACAAACTATTCCTCCAAGAAACTCGCAAGCACCAAGGGACCTTAAAATGATTGTTGTAGTAATAAACCACCATGGATGAGTCTGTTTCAATCCATAAATCGTGACAGCCTCTATTCCATGCAATAGTCACAAAATCAATGAATGCCCATAGTTCCGTTTCCAATGCATTGCTAGCCTCTATCTTATTTGCAAAAGCCCCTATAAAAAGGCAGGTATGATTCCGGAAGACCCCTCCACAACTAGCTTGATTAGTGCTCCGGAAAGACCCATCAATATTTACCTTCACCCATGGGATGTCAGGAGGCCGCCAAGAAACCGGGGTAAACCTAGGAGCAGTAGCTCACAATGGGGATAACCCCAACAACTTGAAAATAGGGAGATTACTTGCATTTAGATCTGTTGGTTTGAAAGCCAATCTTGCAGAATCCAAGAGAGCATTTGTGAAGAACCAATGTAAACGACCCGGAGAAAAAACTCCCTCTTCATGCTTGATTCGGTTTCGCTCAAACCATATGCACCACAATAAGTTACAACCAGCAATATACCAAAGCAGTTTAGAGGAGGGACTAAAACCAATAAGGTGAGAAAAATCAAAGTAATCAGACAATGACATACCTGGGTCAAAAGGTCGTTGAAAAAGCAATGACAACCAATTCCACAAGCTACTGGTAAACGGGCAATCTCGAAAGAGGTGACGAGTTGACTCTCTTGCACGAAGACACAAGAAACATATGGAATACAACTGCACGCCCCTTCTTTGCAGTAACTCATCTGTTAGAATTTTATTGTGAAGAATCTTCTAGGGAGTGAGGCTCTTATGAGGATGAATTGTTGCATGCCAAATTGATTTTCCCCAATTAAAACCTTGACCATCATCAGGTAAAAAGGAATAAGCTTCTTTAGCTGATAAAGCTCTTGATTTCGTACCTGACCAGATCACTTGATCCTCATCGTTGCCAAGGGATAAAGGAACACGGAGGATACTTTGAGCAATGTCATGATGGGCCGCAGACAAAATCTCCGGCAAAACCCAGTCACCGTCAATGATAGCCAGAAACCTTGTCATCAAGAAAATTGTGGTTTCGCTCATTAATATTTAACTGACTAGCGAGAGACTGACCAAGCGAATTATCTAACCAAAATCTCAGAGTGTTGCCATTGCCAATTAGCCAACGCAGATTGTGAATAATTAAAGGCCATATGTGCTTCAATCCCAACCACACAGAAGATTTTTTATAAGAAGTAATAGTAAACCATCCTTCCATTAGGAAACGGGACCAGAGCAATGAGGATGAGGGGGATAACAAGGAAATCACGTCCCATCCTCTTTTCAGGAGAAGAGAATCATTTAGAGTAAAAATGTTCTTAAGCCCCAAACCACCTTTCTCCTTCGGCGAACAACAAACCTTCCAAGCAATTAGAGCAGACCCATCTTTCAGAGGATCACCATTCCAAAAAAAAAATTCCTTATCCATCGTTGCACTTTAGTCAATAGAGCTTTAGGCCAAGCATAGACTTGAAAGCTATAGACCAAGAGACTTTGTACCACTGAGTCAATTAATTGTAGTCTGCGAGCTTGAGAGAGAAGAGTCTTTCATGGGTTAATGAATTTTCAAGAAACACATATGAGTATGCTTTCCATTTGATTTTCTTTCAAACCCAGATCCCAAATTTCATTATGCAAGCCAAGCCAAATTAAAGTAAACACATATGTGTTTTATGATGCCCAAAATCGAATTTTGTTGATGATGATGATGATGATGATGCATTTTTAGATGCCGAAAATTAGTTAGGTTTTTCAATTCCCAAAACACATATGGTTCGATTAATTTCATGGGTTAATGAATTTTGTTGGCGGTGTTGATATTGGTGAATTTGACGATGCTACTTCTTCTTCTAAGTTCAAAGTGCAAAGGGCACTACGTCAATTTTGCCTTCAGATGAGCGGCAATGCCTGTCATCTGATCATTTTTTTGCGTGTCGTTTATCGAGTTGTCATCTGATAAGCTCTCAGACGATAGGCAATGTCCGTCATCTGATAGATATTATACGACAGACAATATAAACTCATATGTCGTCTGTGTGCATATAGATTTGTAACAAACTCTAACATTCTATTGTTAGACATTGGCTACAACGACATAAAAGTATCGTTGAAATTACTTTTATACTAAAAGTGAGCAATTGTATGTCGTCTCACACCAATTCAAACGTCACTTATCTGTCGTTTGATATATATCTCAGATGACATACAATACGATCTTTTACTTTAAGACGACATATAAATGTTGTTTGAAAGATGTAGAGACATCAGAGTCCATGAGACTATCTGTTGTCTGATTTTGATTTGGATGTCAATTTTATGAGAATTTAATGTCTCAACAAAAGCATTTGCACAACATGATTCAGAAATCTCAAATTCATTCTAATTGCCAAAAACCAACATATTTTACATAGAGTTACTCGTTCTAAATAAACCTATAAGCTATAACATAAAAAGACATCAAACCAAATATTAGCAACTGCAATAGTGGTGTACTCTATAGTGCAGAAAATCCTCTTAATATTAGGTCACTTTCCATGTCCCTGAAACCATTGTACTCAATGTCAAAACCAAACAAACTCAATTTGTTAATTTACATAACATGCAAAATCAATACTGCCCATCAAGTAAGCCAAATTATAATAACTTAGCGAATGGTCTTGCGTCGTCGGTCACTGTAAGACCTAGTTTCCCCGAAAACATGAAATCAAAATGAGAAATCTAGTCCGTTATTGATGGAACTCAAAGCATACAAATCGGACAAGAAAAAAAAAACCATATACAAAATAGAGAAGGAGAGACAGTTACCCATTTACATCCCCAATTGGTTGTCAACATCTCTTTGTTGCATTTTGGTAGCAGAAGCATGCTCTTAACTAAAGTAGAAACACTACTCATGCCATTGACTAAGAAAAAAGAGAGAGTAAGAATCATTGTGTATAATAAAAGAAAAGAGAACCGTAACTTAATTAATGAAACCATTCAAGCATGAGGAATCTAAGTAGTCTATTTAAATTAATAACAAACATAGGAACACCTGTAAGGACTTTCATAAATCTACTGATAAACAACACAAAATTTGATTATTGAGAGAGAGAGAGAGAGACCTTCAAGGCTCTAAGTCTCTAATCAACAACTACTGGAAAGCCTTCATCTCTCGTTTCCTACAAGCACATATGTAAACGAAGCATGAAAATTCTTTTAGCATTGATACTTAGTTCAACTATTATAAAGCAGAACATAATGACATTAAGAAAGTAATTTAAGTAAACATGATCGACCCATGTAAATTCGTGTTTAGAATTGTAAACATTAAAACTGTTCTCTGAACATTGTAACATAAACAAGGAAAAAAATATACAGAGAAAGAGTTTGCAAGATATTGTACCATCATTCATTGGAAACCAAACATATTCAGAAACTAAATACAATCAAATACCATAAAGAAAGAACATACTATTATGTTCATTAGCAGAAAAGGAAATATAAGTTCCTACCGAAATTGTATTGTACGTACATAAGAATCAAGCTTCTATGTCTACCCAAACAAAAATGCTAACTCTAAACTCCAAAGCAAGGAAAACGTAAATTCTGATATTGCTTACTCACCATTACAACCATAGATCCCTCTGCTTTGCATGGATAGGTAATACAAGGGATGTCATTTATCTTATCAGAACAAATATATGATGACTGCTTCAGTCAATACCCAACATAATCACACAAAATCTATAAAACTAGAAAACATAATCCATTATTCACAAGCCCTCACCGCAGCTTTACTCATTTCTACAAAAAAAAGGAGAACATGCAATGTAGGCTAGTGAGGCAATTTAACAAACACCTGGTGTGCATAAAATCAACGTTCACCAAATCCAAACCAAGACTTAGAATAAGTCTTGGATGACACCGTAGTCCATCATACCCAATTCAGCTAGAAAGTAGACCACGTTTTCCATCTGGACGATTTCAAAACAAGTACAAATGTTAGTGATTCAATATTAGCAACATATCAAGTGAAGCCAATATCAGTTAGCAACAATTGAGAGGGTTTTTATATGATTACTCACTTGTTCGTCTATAAAATCTCAAAAAGCCCCGCACCCCCAAATATGAACATCAGCAAACCCTAAATCAGGCAAATCCCCAATCCAACAAAACCCTAAATCAACTTCGATACAAAATTTCGTAAAAAGGAACTTAGACAAAGATCGAAAAGAAGAGACAATTACCCATTCGCATCCCCAATTCGCAAAACCCAGCAAAACTTAATCGAATTTCAAAGGAAGATTTCAAAACTAAGAAAATTGGATTTCTGATAAAACCCTAAAACTAAAATACGAATCCAATAGATTCTCCAAATCGAGTCATAGTGAACCGAAAGGCTTACCAACAATACACAATTGGTTTGAATAGACTGATGAAGTCAACAAAATTACAATTTCATCTCCAACACAAACATGATTGAGATGGGGATGAGATTCTTCTGTGTTGGTCGAAGAGAGATGGGAGATGAAGATCTTCTACATTCTCAGTTTCGGTTTGAAGGGTTGAGGCACTGGGATTTTAATTCGCTTGAGGGAGAGATCTAGAGGAGAGAATTTGGTTTGTGAGGAAGAGAGGTGTCAGTTTGTGTTGAGAACGAGGGAATTGAGAGCTTAAACAATTTTTCGGGGAGAGAGAAAGTCTATCAAGTGTCCAAAAAACGGCATACATTGTGTCAAAAAAAAAATTACGTCAATTGAAGAGACGACATAAGAGTGTCGTCTTAAAACGAACAATCTTATTACTTATTTTGGCTTGTTTTTAAGACGACAGATGATTTTCGTATAATGAACACGCTAAGTTTAACTGACTGCACCATGCAACATTCAGACGACATATATTTAAATGTCTGTCGTAAAAATTAATCAGACGACAGTAAAAATGACTTCTGTCGTCTGATTGCAAAATTGGCGTAGTGGGGGAATACCGCTTGTTCTTATGTGCTTTTCTTACTCGTTGCTGACTGGGTTTTGCTTGTTCATCGTCCAAATCATGCAAGAAGAGTGCAGGTAGAAGAATCAAACAACAAGATTAAATAAATAGAATCTCAGGGACTATATCTTTCTTGAGATTCTTAACAAGCTTCTTCCCTCTAAAGCAATGGTTTCTTTTGGGTATTGTGATTAGAGTATTGGGTTAAGACTTCTTCTTGTGTTTTCTCTTATGTTGGTGTCACACCCTAATTTTTTCGAAAGATAATTTTCAAAAAATTTAGCATGATCTAACTTAAAATATTAATATCCCAACCTGTTTCAACAAATAATCCAAACAACTATAACTCAATAGCAGAAACATAATTGCACACGATCCATCACTAAGTTAAATATTACACTTCCTTGTTTACAAAACTTGCAACACAAGAATATGAGAACAATCTCATGATTTTAATACTGTCTACCCAATTCTAAAACTATACAGAGTACAGCAAAATCAAAAGAACCCTGCCACTACGCCTCTGCCTCAACCCTGCTGATCCTCACCTGCAGGTCTAACCCCTACACCAAGATATGGTGCACCGGGATTGTAAACTAACAAACCCGGTAAGCTAAAAAGTTCGTACGAGTAAACTTAAAAATAACATAACATTTATCACATCCAACATACCACAAGTGAGATTGGATCAATAATTAAAAACCACACATCCAACACATTACCAAAGAAATGTACCTATGAGTCCCAGATATTTAATAAATACCTCTCATGACCTACAACAACAATATGTGTACCCATGGGTCCCAGATACCATAAAGTATCTTCCATGACCTACACTGACAGATGGACTAGAGCTCTATTCCTAACCGTAACCAATCACCCGGCCAAGGACTTGGAACCCAGTTTGACTGTCCAATAAAAATCACAAAATAAAATTTCATCATAACAGTAACCAATCACCCGGTTAAAGGCTTGGAACCCAGTTTGACTATTTTGAAACAACAAATCACTATATCACCACATCATCATCAACAACAAATGATTCATATTATAAATTATATCCTTCACAAGGATATAATTATATGAACATTATATATTATTTCACAAGAATAACTTATCAAAAATCAACAAATTATGATCACATGAACCTCTAAATAACACCTAAGGAAAACTTGTTTTATCTTACCTATAAGCAGTTAGCGATCAAGCTCATATATTTTAAAAAAAACGAATAATAGCAAAATATTAAATTCAACATCATAATCATTATCATCATCACATGACCATAACAAAATTTGGTTCAAAGTGAACCTTGGTGAGATTTACTCATCTAGAAATTCCGCTGCAAAACCCCCAACCCAACAAAGGCAAGCCAATCACAAAATCACAAATCACAAATCACCTAAAATCACACAATTAACAATCTTAGAACCAAAGTACTAAAGGATAACACAATACCCTTAAACTAACCCTTAGCTCAAGGGAGGACAACTTCCCAGAGTCGTTGCACTCAACGACACAATAGAGCTGCCTCAATCTTCAAAACCTAAACTCAAACTCAACCAAGCCAAAACAAATAAACCTAAGTCTTAACATGCAAACCTTACTCAAAACCTAGCCATACTACCTCTCAACAAACTCACAGCAGCAAGGACTAGCTAACCACAGGAAACTAACGCTACAACTCTGCCGAACGCGCTATCACGCTCCGCAACAGGAAGCTGCGAGTGAGCCCCATGCGCCACCCCAAAACTTCCGAAAAGGAGAAACTCATAACATGAAACTTGTAGATTGAAGCATGGTGAACAACTTTAATACATGAGGTTTTGACTGGTCTGGCCGCAAAATGCCCCGAAACTCCAAAACGGTTTCAAACTTCAATATGCAAATTCTTGTCTCAAAACCTCAATATCTTGCTTCCAACTATGCCTAGCCACAACCAGGAGGAGAGGATCAAAACTCACCTAAGGTTGCCCCTCGTCGCCACCGTATACGGCAGTTCTGATCGAAATGCAGCAGCTCCCTTTTCCGGCAATGGGCTTCGATTCCGGCGCACTACACCGCCAGCCGCTGCCCAGCCTTGAAGAGGGCACCTGTGGGAGTTGAATGGAACTGGTGGCGGTCCAATCGGTGGCTGGACGGCGGAGAAAGCTCCGGTCAAAGTCTGGTGTGCGGGTGAGCTCGGGAGTGGAAGAGAGATAAGTTGATTTTTCTGAAATTAGGTTTTCCACCCCGAAACTTTTCTATTTAACCCAAAATCCCCTAAAGCCACCAACTTCCGCTGACCATAAATTTCTCATACTACCTCCGTTTCAGGCGTGCCACATGTCTACGAACTCGTATCGCCAAACTCTACAACTTTCGTGAAGGAAGTTTTCATAAATAAAATATATAAAATAAAGTCAACTTTTTGCCTCTTAAAAGTCAAAGTACCTTAAAAATTACTCCCGAAACTTCAACTTCGCACAACTAAAGAATTTTTATAAATAATTCTTCATTAAATATGGGAATAATACAAGAAAAATAATATGAAAATCTAGGGTATTACAGTTGAGTTTGTTCTTTTTTATTATGCTCTGTTCTTGTGTTTGATGAAGGAGAAGTGCGAGACTCCAAGAAAGCACCAAACATGGGTCACGTTTAAAGTAAAATAAGCTAGGCTTATGAAGTGTAGGATTCTTGTAAGAATTAAACCTAGCTAAATTAGTCCCTAGAAACAAACGTACCGCTATAGGACTTTTGCAAGGAAAATTGCAATGTTATGACTTGTGAGTGCCATTGTTTAGTCATGGATAGAATTTTGAAAGATGTAGATCGAGCTAGTGTATGGTGAAACAGGGTATTGTAGTTGTCAAGACCTACTCCGAATTTCACCCCGAAACCCGGGGTAAGTCGTGCAGGGTCCACCTCAAAGGAAAATTTATTGAAAAATTTGGCATAACTTCTCTTGAAAATGAATAACCCTAACCTGAAAAATTCATAACACACTCCTATAATGAAACAACCATCCTTAACTCCTGGAGCCACCCGCTCCCCACAAATACAATCACCACAAAAATAACAATAAAACCATCATTCGAATATTCGGAAATACACCATAAGTCTTAGCACACAACCGAATTATCATACAATACCCCAAGGGTAATCAGAGCTACTAAAATCTAGAGGAAACAAGAAAATACACTGGTAGGTTAAGCAAGTAACCTACTGGTGAAAAGTGGTGGAGAAATAGGTAACTATGCCTCGCGTCCTACTAGTGCCAACCCGTACTCTACAGACTGGGCATTTTTAAAACGAAGGGCTTAGGGGAAAACATTCAAAAATGTCAGAGTGAGTGGACAAAAATAAAAAGAATAAATAAAGAAAAATAATTAACAAGATTTATGTTTTCCCAATTTAATTCCAAAGAAATTGAATGCATGCCTCAAACGATAAATTATTTATCTCATAAATATCGAGCCTCTTCAGCTCAAAAATATATATCAATATATATATATATATATATATATGTATTTACACACACCCATATTTCCTATATAAATTAATAGATTTAAAATAATTTATATAGAGCTACTACGCTCGCAGCTAACGCTCACGTTACGCTTTAATGCGGTGATACACTACGCCATAAAGACGGGTGTATAAATATGTGCCCATACCACCTATATGAATTAAACACTCATATAGAGCTACTACGCTTGCATCTAACGCTCACATCACACCATAATGCGGTTATATACTACATCATTAAGATGGACAGACACATATGGCTAGCTAACATTTATATACATACTCTCCTCAAAAATATATTTATAATTTAACGAAAATCTCATTTTCGGTAACTCTCCAAAATAAATAAAATGGTCAAATCAAAATGACGTCAAATACTCCAACAAAATAAATTACTCAACAACAAATAATTGCATGCATATTATTTAAAACAAAAGTCCAATCACAAATTAGGCTTAAGCCTAATATCGATCCGATGCCTCTTCTGCTCGAGCCTCCTCACGTTCTGTTCCAGAAGCATAATTAAATTCCCAACTAAAAATTCAATACTTACACAAAACAGACAAAATTAATTAACCACGCTCAACCTTGCCCAACTTCGCCATTCTTAACTCTATATGATCCAAACTTCACCGAAAAGAAAATACCGGCAGCCTTATTACAACCTTCTACAGTCTAAACCACATTAATCCAATGGCCGGATTTCTACCCAAATAACCATCAAAATTACCAATCTTTAAAAAATCCCAACCATATCCAAAACTCCTCAAAAAATTCCAAACTTCACATCAATAGACTCCCCTTAATATAACAAATTTAAAACCATGAAAATCCACCAAACCGCGGCGGCGCCGCCGTCTGCTCCGCCGGCGACCTCCAATGCCTGCCAAATTTTAACAGAATCTTCCTCTCAACCCACTATACAACTT
This sequence comes from Fragaria iinumae, assembly GCA_009720345.1. Classification (NCBI taxonomy): domain Eukaryota; kingdom Viridiplantae; phylum Streptophyta; class Magnoliopsida; order Rosales; family Rosaceae; genus Fragaria; species Fragaria iinumae. The sequence continues at coordinate 11,614,829 of CM019117.1, read as the reverse complement.
TCCTAACTAGCACAAACACCAATCCCAAGCCTAGATAGGGTAATCGAACCAAAACATAGAATTGAGCCTTAGAATTTCAACTCAACGTTTCTCCTTACCTAGCTCAAGAGGGTGTGACTCCTTTTGAGGGCTTTCAAACGAGCCAAGCGGCTCCAGCTATGGCGGCCGGAGGAGGAAGTTCCGGCGAGAAGACAGTCGGCCCCTCGGACGAGTTTCCCCCCGATCGGCGGCACTGCCAGCTAGCTCACCGGCCCAGGATGAGAGAGGGGAAGATGGCGGTCCAAACGGAACCGGAGCGGCGGCCTAGCTCGGCCGGACGACGTCGAACATTGGTCAGGATTTTCCGGCCGGGAGAGAGAGTGAGAGAGTCGGGGGAAAGAAAGAGAAAATAGAGAAATTATGGGTTGGGCTTTTCCAACTGGTTCCACCACCCAACCATTTAAAACCCAGCACTAAATAAAAATACACCCCAAAACATAACCCAATATTTTACCTTTTACTAACCAAAATTTTACCCCTTTTTACCGTCTTCAAATATTTCTTCTACAAAAATACTCGTCCTTCAAAACACCTCTATAGACCATTGAAACTATAATTTCGCTAACGAAGACGGTAAAAACTACTGCTAACACCATGCAAGTCATTAGGGTAAAAATTTAAGAGTCGGGATGTGACAATTCTCCCCTCATAAAAATTTCGTCCTCGAAATTTACATACCTGTCAATCGAAGAGATAGGGATATTGCTGCCTCATTTGCTCTTCTGATTCTCAAGTAGCTTCTTCTACTTGATGACTTCTCCAAAGCACCTTGACAAGTGGGATTGTCTTGTTCCTAAGCACTTGTTCCTTTCAGTCAAGAATCTGAACCGGTTCCTCTTCATATGTCAAATCTTTCTGTAAACTAATTGGCTGCTCTTGCAGCACATAAGAGGGATTGGCAATATACATGGATTTATTATAATTTTTGGGGAAGTGTTGATCTCTTATTTTAATATTTTACTTCACCATAAAAGGGTTGATATATATATATATATATATATATTGATTATTGCTAGCTAACCATTATTAGCGGTCCTCACCATAGGTGAGTAGAGCGTTTAGCGTGGGACGCTATTATAGCCTGGGAGGCAACCGATCGGTATTTATATTTATTGTTAGCTAGCTATTATTAGCGGTCCTCACTGGGAGGCTCCGACCCTAGCGTGGTAGGCTCATCGTTATGGTGAAACCTCTTCCCCATTTTTATTATTTATTGGGAACCAATGAGATTGGTTTATCATTTTTATCCTTAAATATTTTTGGAGAATTTCCAAGAGTGGCATGCATAAGTATTTTTCTTAATGGAAAACTTGGGAGAACATAACTTTGATTTCTATCGCTCCATGTTTAAGTCAATATTATTGTTATTTATTTTTGTCCACTCATGCTAACGTTTTAAATGCTTCTCCCCTGGGCTTTTCGTTTTTAAATGTCCAGTCTGTAGAGTTCGGTTCAGCGAGTGTAGGAGGCGAGTCATATTTTCCACCTTATCCAGTTTTCTCTCATAGGTTACCGGATTAACCTACTTGTATATTTTCTCGTTTCCTTCTATTAGTTGCTCTGATAACCATGTGATGTTGTATTTAATTTATGGTAAAGTGTGTTAAGAGTATATGACTAAATTTATGAGTGATTTTAAAGAATTATTTGGTGGGATTGTATGAGAAATTAAATTATGGAATTGTTTGAGTCTTTGAGATACTATGTGTCACGCCCCGACTCTTAAATTTTTACCTTATTTACTATCATGGTGTTAATAAGAGTTTTACCGTCTTCGTCAATGAGTTATAATTTAATTGGTCCCAAGAGGAGTGTTGAGGGACGGATATGTCGAAAAAATGTTTCGTAGGAGAAAATTTTGACGACGGTAAAAATGGTAAATTATAGCTAGTAAAAGGTAATTTTTATTGTGGGTATTATTTTGGGGTGTTAAATTTTGGAGTGGGTTTTTAATGGTGGTGTTGTGGACCGGTTTGGGCCAGGCCCAATTTTCCTCTCTCTCTCTTCTCTCTCTCCCTCTCCCTCTGCCCGGAAAAGATTCCCGAGCTCGACCGCCGCCGTCCGGCCGCCCCAGACCGCCGCGCCGGTCCCAATCGATCGGCCTTCGACCCAGCTTCCATTCTAGACCGGTGGGAGCCGCCCTAGTGCCACCGTGAGGGAGAGAAGCCGCCCGAAAGCCCCGACTGCCGTGGAGGTCAAGTCGCCGGAACTTCCTCCTCCAACCGCCATAGCCGGAGCTGCTAGGCTCAAAAGGAAGCCCTCCTCCCGTGCTCCAATTCCTCCGAAGGTTTCTTCTCGATTCGGCTTGGGTAAGGAGAAATCGGTGTTTGAATTTTCTAGAGCTTTTATTTATGTTTCCGTTCGATTGGCATAGTTAGGCTTGGAATTGATGTTTGTGCTAGTTAAGAATATTGTAGAGGAGGTTGAGAGGAAGGTGCTGGATTGGAGGTCGCCGGAGTGGATGTTGGTGGGGATTGGAGGTCGCCGGAGTCGGCCTCCGGCCGCCGCTACCGGCGGCGCCGCCACTGTTTTGAGGTTTTTCATGGTGTTAAATGTAGAATATTAAGGGGAGGTTAGTGAGATGAATTTTGGAATTTTTGGAAGAGTTTTGGATAGGTTTGGAAATTGTTAAAATTTGGTATTTATGGCGGATTAATAAGTTAAAATCCGGTCATTGGATTGTTTATGGTTAGGAAGGTGGGAGGTGATTTTCAGGATGTCGGTAATTGTGGAGAATTATGGTTGGCAGTGAATTTAAGTTTAAGAACGTTAGGCATGGTTGAGCGTGCGCAGCTCACGTTTCTTTTTGCCTATTTTTATAAGTGTCGGTTTCCTAGTTGAGGATTTACTTATGTTTTGGAACAGGACGCGAGGAGGCTCGAGCAGAGGAGACCTCCGACCGACATCAGGCTTAGGCCTAACTTGTGAGTGGACCTTTGTTTTAAATAATATGCATGCCGTATTTTGTTGTTCAGTTTATTTCTTCTGTTGGAATATATTACCTTTCTGATAATTAGTAATTTTAATTATTTTGGTGAGTTACCGAAAAGAAGATTTTCGGTGGATATATATATATACGAATGATTATGAGGATAGTATGTATATAAATAAATGCTAGCTAGCTATACGTGATTTTCCGCCATAATGAGGTAAAATGCCATTATGGTGTGACGTGAGCGTTAGACGCAATCATAGTAGCCCTATATGAATATAATAATTATTCATATAGGGAGTATGCACGTATATAAATACACCCGTCTTTTTCGCGTAATGAGATAAAATTCCATTATGACGTGACGTGAGCGTTAGACGCGAGCGTAGTAGCCTTGTATGAATTTCTGTTTTTCTTATATTTCTTCAAAGAAATCATACAATGAGTATGACGAGTGTAAATACATACATATATATATTTTAGCCTGAGAGGCTGTATTTGATTAAGTTTTGGAGACTAGCCGGAACTAGTTGTGTCCTTGCCAGTTTTTGAGCTGTTGCATGCAACAAAATTTCTATGAAAAATAAATTGGGGAAGCATAAATAATTCTTCTAAATTTATTTTTGTCCACTCACTCTGACGTTTTCAAATGTTTTCCGCTGGGCTCTTCTTTTTTTTTTAAAATGCCCAATCTGCAGAGTGCAGGTGCGTACTAGTAGGAGGAGACGAGACATAGTCACCCACCTTTCAGCCACTTTTCACCAGTAGGTTACTTGCTTAACCTACTAGGGTAGTTTCCTGCTTCCGTTGTCTTTAGTAGCTCTGAATACTTTTAAGATTATTGTATAATATTTTAAATGAAGTGCACTAAGGTTCATGTGGTATTATTTGGATTATTTTTATGGGTAATTCATGGATTCTCCGGTTTAGGGTTGTCCATTTTCTAGGGAGGTTTGCCGAGTCCTTCGGTAAATTTTCCTTGAAGGTGGACCCCGCAGGACTTACCTCGGGTTTCAGGGTGAAATTTCGGGGTGGGTCTTGACACTATGTTTGTGAGGTGGTGGATGTTTATTGAGGGAGTGGTTGTTGAATATTTTGGTATAGAATTGTATTGGGAGTTGGTATTTTTTTCAGGTAGAGTTACTCATTTTCAAGGGAGGTTATGTCAAAATTTTGGTAGAATTTCCTTTGAGGTGTGTCCCGCAGGGTTTATTCCGGATTTCAAGGGGAAATCTGGGGTAGGTCCTGACAACGATTGCCCATCAGTCTGAGGATGAAAAGCAGTGCTGAAGTACAATCGGGTGCTTAAAGCTGCCTGAAGAGCTCCCCAGAATTTAGAAGCAAATCTAGGATCCCGATCCGACACTATTGATTCAGGTACACCATGAAGTCTCACGATCTCATTCACATAAAGCTCCGCCAAATTATCCAGTGTATACTTCTTTCCCACCGGCAAGAAATGAGCAGACTTGGTGAGTCTATCCACAATCACCCAAATACCATCATGCCCTCCACGCGTACGAGGTAAACTGAAAACAAAATCCATGGTGATGTGGTCCCACTTCCACACTAGAATAGACAACGGCTCAAGCAACGCAGAAGGTTTCTGCCTTTCAGCTTTCACTTGTTGATAGATCAAACACCTACTCACAAAAGCTGCAATTTCCCTCTTTATGTTTGGCCACCAATAATAATCCTTCAAAGTTCGATACATTTTTGTACTACCCGGATGAGCAGCCTATGCAGAACTATGAGCTTCCTCCATTATCTTCTTCTTTAACTCTTCATTCCTTTTTGGAACACAAAGTCTATTTTTGAACAATAAAGTTCCATCTCTTCTCACCGAAAAATCAACAGTGGTTCCACTCAAATTTCTTTCTATCAAGCGAACTATGGAAGGGTCATTATATTGTGCCTCCCGCACTCTATCAACCAAAATTGGCCTCACATGAAAACTAGCTACCAAAGCACTAACTTCATCCACCGATAAATCCACCCCTGTAGCTCGCAACTCATAAAGAAGTGGAACTCGAACCCTCTTAATATGAGACAAAGAAATTGAGGGATTTCGACTAAGAGCATCCGCTACCATATTAGCTTTTCCTGGATGATACTCAATTGTGCAATCATAATCATTGATCAACTCCATCCACCTTCTCTGTCTCATATTTAATTCTCTTTGACTAAACACATACCGAAGACTCTTGTGATCGGTAAAAATCTGACACTTGGCTCCATAAAGATAGTGTCTCCACAACTTGAGAGTAAAAACTACCGCTGCAAGCTCTAGATCATGAGTGGGATAATTCACCTCATGCGGCTTCAATTGCCTAGAAGAGTAAGTAATAACTCTATCATGATGCATCAATACCCCGCCTAGACCTCGTCTAGAAGCATAACAATAAACCACATACTCCCCACCATCATCCGAAAGTGACAAAATAGGAGCACTAGTCAAGCGATTCTTTAGTTCTTGAAAACTTTGCTACACTGATCTGACCATTCGTACTTAACTCCCTTCTTGGTCAATCTTGTAAGTGGAGCAGCAATCATTGAAAAATCTTGCACAAAGCGTCGATAATAACCTGCTAACCCCAAGAAACTATGAATCTCCGACACAATGGTGGGTCTTCTCCAATTTGACACTGTATCCACCTTTTGAGGATCCACACTAACACCTTCTACCGAAACTACATGACCCAAGAACCCCACTTTATCCAGCCAAAATTCACACTTGCTGAACTTAGCATACAACTGAGCATTTCTCAAAGTCGGCAATATCATTCTTCGATGTTTGGCATGCTCCTTCTCACTTTTTGAGTATACCAAAATGTCATCTATGAATACGATCACGAAGCGGTCAAGATATAGATGAAACACCCTATTCATGAGATCCATGAAAGTAGCGGGTGCATTAGTAAGTTCAAAAGGCATCACCACAAACTCATAATAACCATAGCGTGATCGAAAAGCAGTCTTGACTATGTCACTCTCCCGGATCCGCAACTGATGATAACTTGATCTCAAATCAATCTTTGAGAAAACAGAAGCACCCTTCAACTGATCAAATAAATCATCAATGCGAGGCAAAGGATATTTATTCTTCACCGTGACTTGATTTAGCTTCCTATAATCAATGCATAGTCTCATGGTGCCATCTTTCTTCTTAACAAACAACACCGGAGCACCCCATGGAGACATGCTAGGCCGAATAAAACCCTTGTCTACCAACTCCTACAGTTGAGTCTTCAACTCTTTCAATTCCGCTGGAGCCATTTGGTAAGGTGCCTGTGAGATAGGCATAGTTCTGGGAAGTAATTTAATAGTGTTTTGGCCACGATCCTCAGCGCGCGGAGCAGAGGTTTCTAGCGAACAAAGAGGGAGGGTGTGTGTTGCGGGCGTGCCACCTCGCGGACGAGGAAAAGGTTGATGGGGGTGCGCTTGACTTCTTGATCAGGCAAAGGGGGGTTACAGGTGCCACCTCGGAGGAGGATTTACGAGCACAAGCGAATCGATACTCACGGCGGTGCGAGCAGAGCAACTATAGGGAGTTCAGAGAGAAGCTGAAAGGGGAAGAGTTCGGAGAGCTCTGGAGAAAGACCTAGGCGGCGGCGCTTAAAGTTAGGGTTTCGAGGAAGGCTCGAAGGGTAACTGGGTTTCAGTTGTATTGTGTTTGTTGTTTGTGTTGATTTGAGAGAGTGTCCCTTCTATTAGGGTTCGAGCCCCTTTATATAGTAGTTCGACTTGCGGCAGAAGAAAAGTGATTAGAATCCAAGTCGGACTCTGAAACCCTATTCGCACAAGGACACTGTTCAGTCCATGCGAACCAACCATCTTGTGACACCTGCCCAGTTCGCACACTCCATTCCGCATAGGGCAATGCTTCCGCGCTGCTAACTGTAGACTCCTATGCGAACTGGGATTAGGAGTATCCTCATCTTGCGGGCTGCTACATGATGCTATCTCGCGTGCTTCTGTAGCTCGCGTCCATTTCGCGGGCTATTGCAGCTCATGAGCCTTAAAAAGGCTTTTTATATTTAATGGGCCACAGGGGTTGGCCCGAAGCATGTCAAAGACTTGTAAAAGTCTTCAACGTTTGTCGTGGTGCCCGCGGACTCCGCATGTCGCTTCCTCGTGAAGTCTTCTACGCGAGCCAGTTCGCTAGCTCGCCTCGCTTCGCCTATGCGGAGAGTCCATCTCGCCTCGCCTATGCGGACTGGCAAGTAGTAATTCCGCGCGCGAGCTAAGTTTTCCACGCGAAGGCTAAGTGAAGTCCAGTTCGCCTCGAGCTAAGTGAAGTCTAACTTGGCTCGCGTGCGTTCATTGCCTACGCGGACTATCACTTGTAAACTTAGAGAAACTCCATCTCGCCGGTATGACATGGCCCAAGAAATAATTAATATTTATATAGACATTTACTATCCAGTAAAATATTAATTTAGGTGTAAACATTGCCCCCTAGCCTCGAAGTTATGAAATGTCGAGAATGACTGAAGAGGTTTATGTTCATGTTGCTCCAAAGGTTCATGTTGCTCCAAAGCCAATAGTATTAGCTCGGGTCATACATAAAAGGAGTGTGAATCGTAGCGAACTGCTCTATGGCTCGTCTCGGTACCTTGGACTTAAACTTCGAATGTAATCGCCTGCCCTTAGCTCGCATTCGCTTGTTCCACTTTTGCTTTCTTGTGCTTCTAGCCCGCATTCGTCTGTTCAACTCAGAAGACATAGTACATGGCACATACGCGAGTTCTTGGCGATAGCGGACCAACATGGGATGACAATGGCTATATACTTCGCTGCCCCCCAGTGCGAACCAGTGAGAGACAGGCAAACAGAGTCGGCGAACTAAAAAATACTTGAATGAAGATGTTTTTTATTTAGGGCCTCTGGAATAGGCCCCAATCTTATACTGGTCTGTTAATTAGACCACGCACGTTTACAAAAGGAAAAACTGATAACTGAGAAGCACTTGAATTTAAAAATTTTCTATATATTTAGGGCCTTTGGAATAGGCCCCAATATTGTACTGGTCTGTTAGTTAGACCACGCACGTTTAAAAACTAATTGCATGCTTCTCCCTGGGGTTGCCCCCTAGTGTGAGGTGATGGAGCGTAAGTGCGACGGCACGTGACACTAATGACAGTGGTCGCCGGATCAGGGGGGAAGGAGGGTCTGCGCGCTCCCAAACACTAGCGATGTGGCGTTTTAAGAAACGACCATTAATAGGGTTAGGATGGAGTGGACCGTCGAGGTCACGCAAATGGTATGCCCCCTTAGGCAATATGCGATGGATAATAAAGGGTCCCTCCCACCGCGCGGACCATTTTCCGCGGCCTTCGGTTTTCTCCCAAAGGGGGAGCACAGCACGCCATACCGTTTGGCCTTCGGCATAACTCCGACCTTGAGTGACTTTATCATACGACTGCGCAACGCGCTGCTTCTCAAGGATGAGATTGTTGAAAGCGTTGAGGCGATGCTCGTCAAGGTCTTCAAGCTCCTGCCACATTGCCTGGACGTAATCGTCACCGAGCAACTGGTGCTGTTCCTGGACACGAAGCGAGGCGACGTGAACCTCCAGGGGGAGGACGGCATCATGGCCAAACATGAGAGCATAAGGGGTGGTATCGGTCGGACCGCGTTTAGAGGTACGGTAGGCCCACAGAGTATGGTGAAGTTCTAGATGCCAAACGCGGGGGTTCAACTCTAGCATCTTGCGCAGGATGCCGAGGATAACTTTGTTGCTCTCCTCTGCCTGACCATTGGACTGGGCATAATAAGGGGTTGAATGCAGGAGTTTGACGCCATAACCAGTGAGGAAAGTGACTACAGAATCCGCCATGAAAGCTGCCCCCCGGTCCGTCACGATGCATTCTAGAATACCAAAGAGGGAGATAATGTTGCTGAAAATAAAGTTACGGACCGAGGTCGCGGAAGCAACCTTGAGTGGCTCGGCCTCAACCCACTTGGTAAAGAAATCGGTGGCCACGATAAGGAACTTGTGCTGCTAAGTCTATCGCCCAACCTCGACATGGCCAGGGTTTGATGATCGGCTGTAACGGAATGTTTGGAATGTGTTGCACTGGTCCGTGAGCCTGGCAATCCTGAAATCGTTTGGCAAAAGTAATACAATCTTTGAGAATAGTAGGCCAGTAGTAACCGTGGCTGCGGATTAACCAACGCATCTTGGGTCCAGCCTGATGCGAACCACAAACACCGGAATGCACCTCACGCATAAGCCACTTAGCCTCATTGCCATACACGCAGCGGAAGTCGTTGCCGTCCTCGCCGCGCCGGCGAAGCTCACCATTGCGAAGCACAAAGTTGAGGGCGAGAAACCGCATTTGCCTGGAATGGGTGGCGCCATAAGGGTGTTCGAGGTAGGCAATAAATGGTAGCCGTCAATCTTCATCGATAGGATCTAAGGCGGCAACGTTAAGAGGTTCTGTGTCATACTTCCCCCGAGTAAGAAAAGAAGGAAGTGTACGTCGCTCGACTTTGAGGAGTCATTCGCGCACTCCATCGCGCAGGCTAAGACCAGATGTGATCTGCGCGAGCTCGTTCGCCGCGAAGTTGAATTTGCGCGGGATGTGTTCAATGTGAATATCGTTGAAGCGATCCAAGACATCAAAGGCTTTCCGCAAGTAAGGCTCGATGGACGGACTTAAGCATTTGAACTTCGCCACTAGTTGGTTGACGACCAATAGGGAGTCCCCTAAGACGTGAACCTCGCGGACTCCTTAGTCCAGCAAGATTTCCAGTCCGATAATGAGCGCCTCGTATTCCGCCTGATTATTGGTACATTTAAAGTCCAGCTAGAAAGAGTAAGAAAAACGGTCTCCTGCAGGGTTCTCGATGGCGATCCCAGCACCGGCAGCGAGTTCAGTGCGTGAGCCGTCGAAGTAGAGAGTCCATGGGGAAGGGGAGACTGCAACGACTTGCAACTCGCGGAATGCTGTCAGCTCAGTGGGTGGGTTATGCGCAAGGAAATCTGCTATGGCTTGTCCTTTAACTGCCTTCTGCGGAACATATTGCAAAGAGAATTCAGACAAGGCCAATATCCATTTACCTATGCGTCCGCGTAGGATAGGGCGGGAAAGCATATATTTGACTAGGTCGGACTGAGCGATCACCACCGTGGTAAAGGCTAACATGTAATGGCGGAGCTTGCAACTTGCAAAGAAAAGGGCGAGACACAACTTTTCCATTGGGGAGTAGCGCGTCTCGCAATCGGTCAACACCCTGCTAAGATAGTAAACGGCGTGTTCCACCCCATTCTCATCGTCTTGTGCCAAGAGTCCGCCAATGGACAAGTCAGCAGCGGCGATGTAGAGCTTAAGCGGAACGCCCGGGCGAGGGGGAACCAAAACAGGTGGAGTTGCAAGATAGTCCTTAATACGATCGAAGGCCTCCTGGTGTTGTGGCTCCCAAATGAACTCGGTTGCCCCCTGGAGCTTTAGAAGAGGCGAAAAAGATTGAACTTTCCCAGCCTCGTTCGAAATGAAACGGCGGAGGAAATTGATTCGCCCGATCAATTGTTGGAGCTCCTTTTTGGTCGTAGGAGGCGAGGCGTTGATTACCGCCTGCGCCTTGTCTTTGGGGATTTCTATACCCCTTTGATGGACTAGAAACCCTAGGAAGTCGCCTGCCTCCGCGAAGAAAACACATTTGGCGGGGTTCATCTTCAGATGGTGTTTCCGCATCCGCGTGAAAACCTGCCGAAGGTCTTCAACGTGTGTCGCCCGCGTCTTGGTTTTAACCACGACGTCGTCAATGTAGACTTCGATCAACTTGCCTAAGATGTCGTGAAAGATAAGGTTCATGGCACGTTGATAAGTTGCCCCCGCGTTCTTGAGGCCGAATGGCATGACAACATACTCGAACGCGCCCGCGAACCCTGGGCAGCGGAAAGCAGTCTTGTGGCGATCTTCTTCAGCGACAGGGATCTGATGGTACCCAGCGGTTCCATCCATAAAGGAGAGCACTTCATGCCCCGCGGCCGCGTCAATGAGGAGGTCAGCAACAGGCATGGGATATATATCCTTAGGCGTTGCATTGTTGAGGTCACGGTAGTCAACACAGACGCGCGTTTTGCCGTTCTTCTTGCGGACTGGAACGATGTTGGACAACCACTCATTGTATTTGGCCACGCGAATGATACCTGATCGGTGCATGTTCTCAATCTCTTCTTTGACCAAGATCTGGGTCTCAGTTCGCATGAATCTGCCGTCTTGACGAACTGGACGTCTGTCGGGGAGAGTAGGCAGACGGTGACAAACTAAATCCGGGGATAGGCCAGACATGTCTTCGTACTGCACGGCGAAACAATCCCTATATTCATGTAGTAAGGCGAGAAGGTCTTCCTTTTCTTGTCCTGCCAACTTGGCACTGATGGAAAGTAATAAGGGTTTCTCTGCAGTTCCCATGTCGACTTGTAAGGTGGGATCGTGGACTTGAGGCGGTGTGTCGTCCAAGGCAGCGGGAGCTAACTGAATAACTTCCTCCTCAGTATCGGTATAGTCCACTATCTCGTCTACGTACTCCATAGTGGCGACTCTGTCATAGGCTTCGCGTTCCGCCTAATATGAGAGTAGTCTCTCACACAAGGACTCGCCAGCCTTGCGTGCTTCTTCTGAGGATGTACTAATCATAAGATGGTTGGAGGGGGTCCGCAATGGTGTGAGGACGTTGTAAGTCGTCCCTCGCCTGAGTGAGTCCCCATCGCGTTAAGTTGGAGGCAGTAACCCCATATGGGCGGCCTTTAGAATCGACGCCTTGGACATCCATGTAAACACGAAAATGTCTGCGACAAATAACAGAACAACACGTGTACAAACAATAATTTAATCAAATCAATGCGAATGCGGGTTACAATCTTTGTGAACTCCTCTGATTCTATCTCCGAATTTAGGTTTAACTCAAGGGTGACAAGCACTTGTTCTTGAGGGTTACGCGGGATGATCGCGTAACAAGTATTTGGGATTTGGGTTTAGGTTTAGTGAAGAACTGGCTATGAGCTTGATAGTTCTTCAAGGATTTGATGAAGAACTGGCCGTGAGCTTGATAGTTCTTCAAGGATTTGATGAAGAACTGGCTATGAGCTTGATAGTTCTTCGAGGATTTGGCGAAGAACAGGCTATGAGCTTGATAGTTCTTCAAGGATCTTGGGGAGACTTCTGAGCTCGCGGGAGGGATTCTTCTCTCTCTCTTTCTAGTCCGCTGCTTCTGTTTATGCTCTCTTGGTTTCGCCCTTTTTCTCTGCCCCCCCCCCCTTCCTCATGGTATGAGAGGGGTATTTATAGTGTTAACATGCCTCCACTTAAGGCAAGTAATGAAGATTCTAAATCAATAAAATTTCCTTAATCAAATCAATGAATCTTGACTGATTGATTTACTTGCTGATTTTAACACAATCAGATCAATCAAATCTTAAGATTTAGATATGGCCAAATCGCTTTGGATTAATGTCCTGTTTTGATCAAGATTATTAGTAAGGGGCAAGCCATCTCGCGAATATGGAAAGTATCTCGCGAGGAACCTTGATTTCCAAGCAAGTGGTGATTTCTGATCCCAGTTCGCGGACTCCCACACGCGAGGTCATTTCGCCTCTCCTTCATGAAAATCCACGCGCGTAAAGCCATTTCGCTTCGCCTTCATGTAAATCTACGCGAAGTCTGTTTCGCCTCGCGAAGTCTAGTTTGCCTTGCGAAGTCTTGTTCACTTGACCAAGTCTTGTGTGCCTCGCGAAGTCTATTTCACCTCGCCAAATCTATTTCGCCTCGCCAAATCTATTTCGCCTCGCGAAATGCGGTTCGCCTCGCGAAGTGCGGTTCACCTAGCGAAATGCGGTTCGCCTCGCCAAATCTATTTCGCCTCGCGAAGTGCGGTTCACCTCGCGAAATGCGGTTCGCCTCGCGAAGTGTAGTTCACCTCGCGAAGTCTGGTTCGCCTCCGTTTATTTCTATGCGAGCCATCACTTATAAACCCAATTATTTTGTTAAATTTTACATGTCTACAATCCAATGGGCCCAAATCAGTATTGTAGTAGCGGGCGTCATTGAAGTTGGCGGAAATGGAGAAGGGACGCGGGTCCGCTTGGATGAGGACCTTCTCGCGTTTCTCTGTATCCCAAATCAGGAGTTCTTGGTGCATGGAGGAAGGTACACAGAAACTTCTATGTATCCAGTCGCGGCCTAGGATCATGTTGTAGGATGAAGCACACTCGGCGACGAAGAATGTGTAGACCCTTGAAGCCGGTCCCACCTTGACCCGTAAGAACAACAAACCTAGAGTCCTGGAGACTTGTCCGGTGAAGTTCTTGACTGTCAAGGACGTAGTTTGGATCATCGAGCGTGAGATACCAAGGAGTCCCATAGTGCGGGTGGTGACGACATTCATTGCCGCCCCCGTGTCGACCATGATTTTGTTTATCATGATCCCTTCAACTTCAGCCGTGATATACAATGGCCTCATGTGAGTGGCCATATCCAGGGTCGGAGTGGAGAAGGTCAGAGTCGTCATGCGTGTGACGCTGCTCGTAGCTTCCACTAGTGGAGCGTTCACAGGTTCCGCCAGGACTGGACCCATCTCACTGCTGCAAGGGGGGGATATGTCGCAGACATTTTTGCTATTGTCTGGAATATCCGCCGCGTTGCATGTTGTATTTGGTGGGAGAGCGTATCTCTCAGATATGAAGAAAACCATTCCGACCTGAAAAGAGAATTGTTCGTGGACTGGGATTAGTGGAGTCTCAATGGGTCCATTGTCTCCTTCGAGCACAGCGAATGCGCTCTCCGCCGGGTTGACTTCTTCGTGTTCTGGCCATGCAGAGACCTCGAGCATATTGCAGGTGAATGACTCACCCTGCCTTTCTGCTTGGTCGTCGCCCAAGTCGATGCGAGGCTTGGAATGAGTCTCCTCGTTCAGTGAATTTTCGCGGAAGCATTGGGCCATGAGCTCCGCGAGGTTATCGCTAGAGGTGCTACTTTCGACCCCTGGCGAGTCGTTACCCTCTGGTTGCCGTGGTCGCCACACGAGTTTGGTCGAAGGCTGTTTGTCCTCTGCTGAAAGCTTATCCGCGGCTAGTGGGGCTCTGGCATTGTCCTCTGCCCTGTGTGGGTTGAGGTTGGGGCGGACCCGGTCGTGTTAGCTCCTTTTTAGCCTCAGGTTCCTGGCGAATAGGCTTCTGAGGATGTGATGACCGAGGCAGCTCGCGCCTTGGCTCTGGCCTTGATGCGGCGAACAGTCTTCGCTGCGCTGGGGAAGACGGTTCTCGTCTTCTCTCAGCCTCTGGCGACTGCCTTCGCCTTGGTGGAGGTGGCGGGCCTCTTCGTCGTTCGGCTTCCGGCGACTGCTTGAGCCTTGGAGGAGGTAACACATCTCTTCTTCTCTCAGGTTCTGATGAAGGCTTGTGCCGGGAGAACTGTGGGTCCCTTCTCCTTGCTGGCTCCGGAGATGATCTGTGCCTCGCGGGGCGCGGATCCTGTCTTGGTGGCACGGTGAGGCGACAGAAGACATTCGCCTTTGGAGCGAGGTCGTCTGCTGCCTGCGCACAGACACGTGGAGGCGTGACATGTGGCCTTTGGAGTAGAGCTCGCAAGCCCTCAACTTCTCTCCACATTCTCTCGGGTGTCTGCGCGAGCTGCGAGGGTCGGATGATGCCAACATCGGCCGCTCGCAAGGCACGCAGTATGCTGCCATACTTCTTTTGTAGCTTCCGCTTCTTAGATCTGCTGATGGTAACCGGCTTTCCCCCTTGCTGTGTGTACCAAATCCCTTCCTTGATCGCTGATTTGGATGTCGGAGGAATATAAGGGTCAGTCAAGATACCTCGCCTGGGGCTTGAAGCCTCGCTATCTTGGCGTTCACTGCCGGAGTCGGAGATGTCCATCTCGCTTGATGCTGGAGAGGAAGGTACATCTTTAGTCCAATGTGATTGAACGAAGGTTTCGAGGCGCTTGATCCTCTGTTCCAGCTCCGCGCAAGTCCTGGGACTCATGGGTTGATAGTTGTCAGCTGGAGACGGTATATCGTCCCGCATGTTAGCTTTGCCTTTATCCTTTCTTGAAAGGCGATCGGGCTGTGGTCTGGCGGCTACCTCCCTTGCTGGGTAGTGGTTCCCATTTTGGTTCGCCAGAACGGTGTAGTCATTCGCCGGCCTCTTACGGTTTCTACCTGGCGGGTCGCGTTGGCCCGCATTTGGAGATAACTCCAAAGTTATCGCGCGCTGGCCGACGCGAGGCCAGGGGATTTCAGCAACTGTGATCATGAAGCCGCCTTTGTCCTCGAAGCGAATATACTTGAGGTCTAACCAGTCCTGGACTTGCTCACGGAGCTGGTAACAGTCGCGAGTTCTGTGTCCCTAACTGTCATGAAGCTTGCAATGGACGCGGCCCTCCTTGTATTCAACATAGGGCAAGGCCCTTGACACAGTGACGAGTCCACCGTCAATAAGATCGTCTAGGACCTCGTGCGCGAGGTTGACGTTGTAAGTGTACCGGTCGCGGAGTTTGACACAGTCCTTGGTGTCGTGATTGTAAGCGTTATGGAAACTGCAATACTTCTTGTCCTTTAGCTCTTCCTTGGACGGGATCTTATGGTCCAAGCGCACGTAGTTCGCCTCAATCAAGTCATTAAAGACAAGATGGGCGTTTTTCGCATCATACGTGTAAGACTCGTATTCGGGCTTAGTCCATGCAAAGGACTGAATGGTGATTGGCTCACGGGTCATCCTGAGATTCTTCAGTTTGTGAGCCAGAGGCTTCTCGGTCAGTTCGACTGCTCCGACGTCGTCAACATACCCCTGCGCGGCCTCATTCTCCTCCTGCCTTTGGTAGTAAGGGTCGAACGTGGAGGATTGGAGGTTTAACGCCCCGACTATCCTGTTCCTCCCCGGTACGTACGTCCCTTTGGAGGCATTCGCCTTCTCGTCCATCTCGTTGAGGATTAGTTCATAGCTGCCGACCTTGTTGATGAGGTCGCCCATAGACATGAAGCGTTCCCGATGGTGCTTCAGCCGCTGGCGGTGTTCGAGACCACGGACAGCCAACTTAATGGCTTCCTGTTCGGGTAGGAGAAAGTCGCACTTAGCTTGTTGGATCTTGAACCGCTGGAGGAAGGAAACTCCTGACTCCTTGCTTTGCTGGCTCATTTGGGTGAGGGAGTCAAGGCCGACCTCTGGTTCAATGGTACCGTAGGTCTCCCGGAACAGCTTCTCCATGGTAGGCCAGTCCGCAATGGATCCTGGCTTCAACCTGGAGTACCAAGTAAATGCATCTCCGAACAGAGAGGTCCCGAAGAGCTTGAGCTTGAGGATGTCATTGTTCCCGTACTGGCCGCACTGGACTTTGAAGCGGGCCATATGGGTTGCTACATCCTGCCTTGTTTCGCCAGAGAAGGTAGTGAACACTACGTTCTTGAACCCATGCGGGAAGGGGTATTGCGCCACGCTATCTGGATAGGGGTCGCGATACTGCAAGTTAGCATCACCGTGTCCGGTTTGCTCCTTGACAATGGAGGAGATAAGCTGGCGCCAGTCGGCTGTGGTCACGGGCGCGGACTCTACCCCTTCCCCATGGTTTGGCCATGCAGAGAAACTGACGACCTGTCCGCCGTTCTTGGGAGTAAGGCTGGAATGAACGAGAAGCAGGTCAGCTGGTGTCCCGGTTCCTTGACGTAGAGAACTATTCAGCCCCCTGGGGGAGGCAAACGAGCCATCAGGGAGCGGACTCTTTGACGTTCCTGCTCCTGGAACGAACTGCAGGGCCTTCGGAGTCCCGACCTTAGGGTTTCCCCTGGCGCGTACATTAGGAGGGACGTACTTGGGCGTCCCTTCGTTCGCTCGTGGGCTAGTAGGGTTTAGAGCAGGGTTCTTTGGTGCCTGCGCCCTCATCCAATCTTCAACTTCAAGGACCCGTAGGTTCAGCCGGTCCTGTTTGTCTTTGAACTCGTCTAGCTTCTCTAGACTGTTCTTACTTCCAAAGAAGGAAGCATTCTGCTGGTCATGCAGCTTGGTATCATGCTCGTCCAAGCGGCGAGTCTGCTCGTCTACTGTCGCGCGAGTGAGCGACAGGACCTCTGCATGTTGCTTCACGGTCTCCGCGTTCTGCTTCACGGTCTCCGTGTTCTGGTCCAGATCCGAGCTGATCTGTTGAAGGCTTCCTTCGACCAAGCCCTTGGTTTCCCTTGTTTCGCTGACAAACTGGTTGAAGTCTTCAGTGAGTACGGTAAGGTTGTGCTGGTCTGCCTCCCAAAGGGTTTTGTCCCTTTTGACTTGTTCAGCAAGGCCGTCGACCTTACCAGCAAGGTCGGTGAGGCTTTGTTGAGTGGCAGAGCTTTGGGTTGTCAAACCTTGGGTTTGGGTTCTTAAACCCTGGGTTTGGGTTGTCAAACCCTGGATCTGCCCCTTGAGTTGTGCGAACATCTGGACGACTTGTTCCATAGATGGAACAGAGTCTATATCTTGGGTCGGCTGAGAGCCTACCATGGCGGTCTCGCTGTAATCTGGATTACCAAACTAAGCAAGGACCTGTTCTTGAGTGAGGGATCGGCAAGCCGCGCTATTATGGAGCTTGTACCGTAGCGATCTGTGTTTGAGACAAGAAAGCTGGGGTTTCGGTACGGCGCTTAATCCGATTTCCCAATGATGTATTCGCTTGTACTCCTTGTCCCACTGGGCGTGCCAATGATTTGGCCACGATCCTCAGCGCGCGGAGCAGAGGTTTCTAGCGAACAAAGAGGGAGGGTGTGTGTTGCGGGCGTGCCACCTCGCGGACGAGGAAAAGGTTGATGGGGGTGCGCTTGACTTCTTGATCAGGCAAAGGGGGGTTACAGGTGCCACCTCGGAGGAGGATTTACGAGCACAAGCGAATCGATACTCACGGCGGCGCGAGCAGAGCAACTATAGGGAGTTCAGAGAGAAGCTGAAATGGGAAGAGTCCGGAGAGCTCTGGAGAAAGACCTAGGCGGCGGCACTTAGGGTTATGGTTTCGAGGAAGGCTCGAAGGGTAACTGGGTTTCAGTTGTATTGTGTTTGTTGTTTGTGTTGATTTGAGAGAGTGTCCCTTCTGTTAGGGTTTGAGCCCTTTTATATAGTAGTTCGACTTGCGGCAGAAGAAAAGCGATTAGAATCCAAGTCGGACTCTGAAACCCTATTCGCAGAAGGACACTGTTCAGTCCATGCGAACCAACCATCTTATGACACCTGCCCAGTTCGCACACTCCATTCCGCATAGGGCAATGCTTCCGCGCTGCCAACTGTAGACTCCTAGGCGAACTGGAATTAGGAGTATCCTCATCTCGCGGGCTGCTACAGGATGCTTCTGTAGCTCGCGTCCATTTCGCGGGCTATTGCAGCTCGTGAGCGTTAAAAGGGCTTTTTATATTTAATGGGCCACAGGGGTTGGCCCGAAGCATGTCAAAGACTTGTAAAAGTCTTCAATGTTTGTCGTGGTGCGCGCGGACTCCGCATGTCGCTTCCTCGTGAAGTCTTCTACGCGAGCCAGTTCGCTAGCTCACCTCGCTTCGCCTATGCGGAGAGTCCATCTCGCCTTGCCTATGCGGACTGGCAAATAGTTATTCCGCGCGCGAGCTAAGTGTTCCACGCGAAGGCTAAGTGAAGTCCAGTTCGCCTCGAGCTAAGTGAAGTCTAACTTGGCTCGCATGCGTTCATTGCCTACGCGGACTATCACTTGTAAACTTAGAGAAACTCCATCTCGCCGGTATGACATGGCCCAAGAAATAATTAATATTTACATAGACATTTAATGTCCAGTAAAATATTAATTTAGGCGTAAACAAATAGAAAAGTCTATTTCCCTTACAGGAGGCAAACCAGGCAACTCCTCGGGAAAAACATCCGAAAACTCTCTTACTACAGGAATATCCTCTACTTCCAACACTCCCACACTTGTATTCACAATGTGAGCTAAATATGTCTGACAGTGTTTATTTAACAATTTCCTAGCAACAATAGCTGATATCAGGCAACTCGAAATAACATCTCTCTCCCTTTCAAATGCAACCTCAAATCCATCTGGACTTCGAAGCACCACTTCTTTTCGGAAACAATCTACCATAGCCCTATAAGCCTCCAAAAAGTTCATTCCCAAGATCACATCAAACTCCACAATATCTAAAGGAATTAGATCAGCCTTAAACTTAGTTCCTTCTACCAATACTTCACAACCACTAAACAACCAATTTATTCTCATCACCTCAATAGAGGGTAGAGACACATGCCACTCGCCTGGAAGAGACGATGATGACACATTGGCGTGGAGGGTAAATCTACTAGACATAAATGAATGCATGGCTCCTGGATCAATTAAAGTAAAAGTTGGCTGACCAAAAAATAATAACGTATCAATGATGACATCTGGAGAAGTACGACCCTCCTACTGGGTCATAGCATGAAGTCTAGCGCGAGTCATGAGACGTCCACGCCGACCACTACCCTGCTGAGAGCCACCCCTGGCTGCTGAACTGCCATGAGTACCACTACTGGAGCCTCTGGCTGAAGACTGACCGACTGAATGAGTAGGGGTGGGGGTGGTCCTCTGAGCCAATAAGGGACAATCTCTCCTGAAATGATCTTGACCACCACACTCATAGCACCCAGAAGACTGTTGCTAACCAAAAGAAAAAGTCTGACCACTAGATATCCCACCCTGGAAACTGCCACCAACACCAAACTGACCAGTCTGCTGTCTACCCAACTGGCTCCGCAAAGGTCTCATGTGACGCCCCCTAGCTCTGAACCGAGAACTAGAACTCGATCCCCTACTATTGCCACTACCCGCTGAAGATCCAGAAGCAGATAATGAAGCAGCCTTCTAAGATGGACCCTGACTGGGGCCACTGAAATCTCGGGTCTGAGCACCATATGTCCCCCTGGTCTCAATTGCCATGGCTGCACTAACCGCATCAAGAAAGGTCGAGTAGATTACACCTGTCATCCTATCTGCATACACTCCACCAAGTGCCCCAATGAACATATCAATCATGGTCCTCTCATCAAGAACCAGATATGGCACATGATAGCTCAAGGTAGTGAACCTCTGCTCAAACTCTAAGACACCCTCATCATCTCTCTTCTTCATGTTCAGAATATTCGTCTGAATCCTACTATGATGAGCATGACTGAAATACTGACCCAAGAAGAGCGTCTTAAACTGCTCCCAAGTCATATCCTGAGCACCACCATTATTTTTGCTAGTGAGATTCCACCAATGATGAGCTGAATCATCCAGAAAAGTCACTGCCATCTTCACTTTGTTTTCTTCCGGCAGTTCAGTGCTCTCAAAAGCCTTTTCCATCATATCTACCCAAGTGTATGCATCAAGGGGTCCCTTGGCACCCTTGAACTCAATTGCCCCAGCATAGAAAACGTCCTTCTTCTTCACAAACCGAGGGTGCTGAACCCTATCTAAAACACCTCTCAGCATGTTCCCAATGGAATCAACTAATCCTCTAACTTCATCACCCTTATTTGCGTTGGTTGAGTTAGCCTCACTGGGTCGGCGTCTCGGAGGCATAGTACCTGAGGAAAGAGATATTTAGTAGTTTGTAAATAAGACTAACAGAACTATCACACATACCCAATAACACATAACATCCAAAACATAAACTGCTAATAAATCCCCCGCGGTCGGATCATCACTCTATAGACACTACGTGCTACTTAGGCAAATATGATAGTGATAAGGAGGCAGAATACGAAACCTAAAGCTCTGATACCAACTGTCAAGACCCACCCCGAATTTCACCCTGAAACCCGGGGTAAGTCCTGCGGGGTCCACCTCCAAGAAAAATTTACCGAAAAATTTGGCATAACTTCCCTTGAAAATTGATAACCCTAACCTGAGAAATTCAGAACACACTCCTATAATGAAACAAGCATCCTTAACTCTTAGAGCCACCCGCTCCCCACAAATACAACCACCACAAAAATAACAATAAAACCATCCTTCGAATATTCGGAAATACACCATAAGTCTTAGCACACAACCGAATTATCATACAATACCCCAAGGGTAATCAGAGCTAATAAAAACTAGAAGAAACAAGAAAATACACTAGTAGGTTAAACAGGTAACCTACTGGTGAAAAGTGGTGGAGAAATGGGTAACTATGCCTCACCTCCTACTAGTGTCAACCCGTACTCTGCAGACTGGGCATTTTTAAAACGAAGGGCCCAGGGAAAAACATTCGAAAATATTAGAATGAGTGGACAAAAATAAAAAGAATAAATAAAGAAAAATAATTAACAAGATTTATGCTTTCACTACAAGACAAAACCCTTTTAGTGACAAACCTGTTTTGTCACCCATTCTAAAAAAATTGTCGCCCATACCAATGAGTGACAAAATCATTTTGTTGCTAATTTTGTCACTAATACTATGTGACAAATTCTTTTTGGTGACAAACTGAAAATTTTGTCACCCAAATGGATCATAGACAAAATCTTGTTTGTCTCTAATTCCCTCTATCTTTGTCACAAATACTATCCAGAATTCCCAGAAATTCACCATATGGCGGAAAATTGATAAATATGCTATTTTTCTTTTATTCAGTCTTCATTAGTTTTATGATCTAAGGTTGACGTATAATCAAAACTAATAACCAATTACGAACCAAAAAAAGAAATCACATCAACGAGCACAATAAAATTTTAATTTATTTCATAATTAAGAAAGAATTCTACAATGTCTCCATCATGATAAAACAAAGATTCCACTAATAATAGAGCAATTCTAATCGAACTTCATCTTCCTCGTTGCTCAGCAAGCCTTGTCAAAATTTCACCAGCATTCTGGAAAGTGTCACTCATACATGCAACCTCCTAGAACACGCTTATCGGTGAGAGCAAGCCATAATTAGGATGAAAGTTTTCATCTATCTTCATGTGAGATCCCTGTTATAGCACAGAATGCAGAAGCCAAGTGAAAAGACATAAGTAGAGAGGAGAGAATTACTCACAGAAACTGAGCAAAAGAGGTTAGGTTAAATAAATTTTGTCTATGTACACAAAATTGTAAATTTCAGAAAAATAGGGGATATGAAGAATTTGGTGCTCAACAAATAAAGGATAAAATGAACCTCAAGCATATTTCCCAGAAAAAGGTTCTTCATTGAAATAATCTTTGCGTACAAATACAAATGGTAACTTGAATGCAAGGGCTTCACTCACAGCATCATATCCATTTTTTCCTGAAATAGTAGGAAATTGAATAAATTTAACTCTATCAACTTAATGTAGCCCAGCCACTATTGGAAGTCTCAAAAAGTTTACCTAGCATACAATCAGATAATGTTATAATATCTGGTGTATAAGCATCTAACTGTTCGAAGCACCAAAAACCTGAGTAAAAAAACAGTAGGATAATTCCAAAACCGCTCATAACGAAACCAAGAGCGACCCCAAACCTCAAATGGTAGAGTATCAACTAAGATAAGTCTATGACCAGATCCAATTTACATTGGATGGAACACTTAGGTGCGAGTTTAAGCAGAGCACCATTCAACATTTGACATTCCTCTGTCGAGACGCTCCTTGATATAAACCCTGTTGTTTCGAATTACAAACTAATAATGATATCCTAGTTTGAAGAAGGTAAACAGAAAATACACACACACAGTTATAGATCAACTCCATGCTAGTTATTATCCCTGTTCATTGCAAACCAAGCACTGCAAACCAATAATGATATACTAATTTGAAGAAGGTAAGCAAATAATATATATATGCATATAGTTGTAGATTAACTCCATGCTAGTTGTTATCCTTGTTCGGAAGTCAGATTCCAGTTTCCTAACCTAATTTACCTGCCACCAAAAATCATATCTTGATAGGTACTGCTCTAAAGTTCATTAGATTTAGTATGTTGTGGTCTATATTATCTCTGTGCTTATATTATGTTGTAGTCAAGAAAAACATGTAGAAGATACAATATGAAGGCATACCAGGTTTAGCCATTCAGGAGGTAAAAACTCCCTTTTCAACTTCCAGCTTGATGGCTGCAAATGAGTACATAAATTGAGAAATATACTACGTACAAATAGCAAAATATGGAAGATAACTCACAAAGTGGTAATCATATTGGAATACTGAGGCACAATACGATTAATATTATAAACTGACTAAGTAGTGTCTGGGAAATCAACTCAATACTTCATTAATTGTATAACTAGAATGTACAATAAGTCATCGTATACCTGTCCACCTAAGTTGAGGATGACTAGTTTGACATCTTCTTTTATTCCAAGTTTCTTCCCTCACCTATACCGTGTAAAACAGTGAACAACTATACACTCAACTCAATTGAACAATTGAAAGACTTTACAAAAAGAATACCTCCATGTGGGATCTGTGCAACCTCCTCACAACCAAAGGTAATGTCAATTACATCACAGAATGCACACTCTGCAAAAGTATAAACAAAATAGAATAAACATCTATAGAAAACCTAGAGGCAAAGAGAGAAAGGCAAAAAAGACACGGAAGCCACTGTCTTCCGGGTTGTACAATAACAACATACTTGGGCAGTGTCCTCAGAGGCAGATCAGGAACTCACAGTCAGAATAATTTTCTGCTATCTATATTCAACACAAGGATAATTACCACATAAAAGATCAGATTTAAAGATGAAACCCGTATGATATCAAATCAATACCATGAGAAAATACAACCATGTATAAAGCTCTTGTAAATAGAAATCTGTTGGAATACCTGATTACCCATTATTGAAGTACAACTGAGTAACCCAATATCGACAATCAATTGGAGTACCTGCAAGGGATTTCAACGCATAGCAACACCTAATCACAAACCCTAAAAGCCCTAGAAAGACAATTGGGTCGAAATTTGATAAAGCGAGGGATCAACGCATACACCCATATCGAATCAAATCCGCACAATAAACACTACAATTGATGGATATGAGAGAGAAGACCATTGGGCAATATGGAGAAACTAATTATTTACCATGGCGGTTGAATTCTGGCCGTCGAGGTCGAGCCGTGAAAGAGGAGCGGGAGCGAGCAGTTTAGACTAGCTAGAGGGAAGAGCGAAGACGTGATGGAGTGGAGCACAACAACTATTCAAACTCCTTTACTTTTATTTTTATTTTTATAATTAACTCTTTTATTTGCTTATTTTCTAAACATCCGCGGTATAACCTCGATTTTTGAGCGACAAAAAGAGTTGTCAACCCCATTGTCACCCATGAGAGGTATGGCGACAACATTTAGGTTTGTCTCAAATAAGTTTGTCACTAAAAAGGTTTTATCTTGTAGTGTTTCCCAATTTAATTTCAAAGAAATCGATTGCATGCCTTAAGCGATAAATCATTTATCTCATAAATATCGAGCCTCTTCAGCTCAAAAATATATATCAATATATGTATGTATTTACACACGCCCATACTTCCTATATAAATTAATAAATTTGTCCTAAACTATATAGGGCTACTACGCTCGCGGCTAACGCTCACGTCACGTCTTAATGCGGTGATACACTACGCCATTAATGTGGACAGACGGGTGTATAAATATTTGCCCATACACCCTATATGAATTAAACAATCATATAGGGTTACTACGCTTGCGTCTAACGCTCACGTCACACCTATATGATTGTATTATTTAAGGTCGCGCTCCTACGTAACTCTTAAACAACATTATCAACGACAATGTATACACGTGTATGATGATTCGTGATATTAATAGTTTAATACAGAAAAAAAAAAATTTCTTCAAACGAGAACTACCACGTACAGTCTCACGTTTAGGAACTCAAATTTGGTGTCACCCAAATCAGTTTTGTATTTGGACATAGGTCTACTTTCCGGTGTGTGATTTATAAATTCAAGAATCGAATCACTATTAAAACCGTGTTTCATTGCCACGATCTAGAAGCATATGATTGATTCTGCTAAATTGTAAATCAATTGTAAATTAGTAATCCATCATAGTAATTGATATATATATATATATATATATATATATATATATATATATATATGGATCCGGGTCAAGGGACACCTTATTTTACACATCTTTTTACACCAATTTTTAACCATTAAATTAAGGGTCAAGGGCCATGATTAATTTCATTTATGATGTGGCAAAATGACATCGAAACTTATTTTTGGTGACAAAATACACCAAAATTAATAGATAAATTTAAATAAATAAAAATAAATTTATAAGAAAAAAGAAAGAAGAAGATGAAGATGATCGAAACGTCTTCATCTTGTGATGGACGTCTTCTTCTTCTGGAAATATTCATGAGAGGCCTTGCTCTCGATCTCCTTTTGGCATCAATTCTCATTTTTGCTTGAGTTGAACCATTAAATCCATCATCCCCCAGTCTCCTTTCTTTCCATCAAATTAGTATTAGCAATTGCAGTTTTTATATCTCTGTTCTTCTTGTTGGGTCTTCAATGACTTTCCATATGCCCCATTCTTTCTTTTACCCAAAAGCATAACCTATCATAATTCATTTGATCTAGGTTTAGAATATACATATATGGGCCCTACATATATAGGGTAATATATAGATAGATGAAGAAGATTGATTTTGTGGTTTTTTGTTTTGTCTCCATTTGAAGTTCTGAACAATCGATCGTATAGGGTTTTGCAATTAACTTTAACTGGAGAATATACAGGTAGAGGGAGGATGATGATATGTTTTCTTTTCTGCGTGAAGAGGAAGAAGATGACGTTCCATCTTCTAATTTTCTAATTTTTTGATTTTTATTTAGAAAAGAAAACTCTTTCTATGTCATTTGCCACATCATAAATGAAATTAATCATGGCCATTGAAATCATTTAAATCTAATGGCTAAAAATCGGTGTAAAAAAATGTGTAAAATAAGGTGTCTCTTGATCCGGACCCTATATATATATATATATATGATTTTTCTCAGGTAAGGATGTCCTTAACCTAGCTATGGTGCAGATTTCTTTAATTGACCCACTTTTCGATTATATTTTCTCATCTTAACCGTTTAGTACTTAGGTATATATGAGTAGATCATCTCTGTAAAATTTCAGAATCAATAGAGGTGATCGTTAAGACATTTAAAACTGTGATTTACAATTAAGAACACTCAAGTTTAACAAATGCAGTCCATTTATTGATTTCATACATTTTCGAGACCTTCATGATTACCAAATTAGCTAAAATTTTGCATTGATGATCTACTCATATACACCTAGATATTGAATCGTTAAAATGAGAAAATATAATCGAAAAATGAGCCAAATTAAAGAAATCCGCACCATAGTTAAGTTAAGGACATCCTTATACACACACACACACACACATTCAACGAAGAAAAATGTGGACGAAACCTCAAGGAGCCGCACGCCGGTGTCGATGGAAGCTCTGGTTCCGTCCTCAGAAAACTCGGACATCCCAGACGTCATCACCATCAAGGTGAAGGCTACGGTGACCAAGATCACAGGTGTAGTAGGGAAGTTTACTGAAAGACTTCATGCACTTCATTCTTGACTTCAAACTCGTCGCCAGCGAGTGCACTGGCAAGAAGAAGGTAAGGATAGAGATATGAGCAACACTAGCAAGATCTCCGACGCCTTTGACACCGGAGTGAGGCTTCTTGAGGTGGCGTCCACAGATTTTCTTTATTGCGGACGTCTACCTCTGAACGTTCCTATATATATGTGTGTGTGTGTGTATGTATGTTTTGCTAGGAACAACAAACACCTCTATTGATTCTTATACTTAGTGTAGGACATTTTTTTCGCGGTCCATATTTATCTAGAATACAAGTATCACAAAATAGGAAATTAACGCATATTTATCTTGAAGGAAAACATTCGTGGATGATTCTTAATTGGTGAGTTCTTAGAGCAAATGACCCATGGTGTAACGCCTCGTACATAATTTTACCTATTTACTGGGTATTCTACTAGTTACTGAGGAATTTAACCGTGTTCGGTAACTTAGTAAGTCAGCGTTCAAGTTTATTTTCGAGTTTTTCTTGAAATGCCAAATTCCTCTGTTAAGGTCTCGATGTCGTAGTTGCTAGAAATCATGGTTTATTGAATTGAAATGAACAAAGACAGAAAAGTAGAACGCAGAGGAGAGATAAAAGCTACATCTTGTATTATATAATATCATGAACAGGCTACATAACATAGCTTTTATAGGGTAGGGATTTATAGTAAATGTCGTAATTACCCTTACATAGTTAACAGTAGTTTGTGTTGACACGAGTTCACCGGTGTGTTTAGATTATTTTTTTCGAAGTTTCGAGGTATTTTCTACGATTTGTCGAAAGTTTGGTACTAGAATTAATTTTCTGAAATTAAAATATAACTTTTAATCTAGGCCGTCTGATCAATTAGGGTTTTGATCTTGGCTGTTGGTTCGAGTATAAAGGGAAAAGATATGGGTTGACCCAGTCAAAAGAACCCAACTCAGGTTTGACCGAGCCCAACCGAGTCTCTCTCCTCCTCCTCGTCTCTCACTTCTCTCTCTCGTCGTCCGCCTTCTCTGGCGCAACGGCGACGATTCCGGCCACCTCCCACCGCAAAACCACCACCAAATCACTCCTCCTTAATAATTTAGTGGTTTTCCAGATTAATGGATTCGGTATGTTTGAGTCATTGAAATTACACTAGTTGGTTATTAAAGACCGAAGGTTATCAAAATGATCTTTGAAGCGTAAAGGTTGGGTGTCCTTATTGATTTATGATTTATTAAGCGACGCCTAAGTATTTAACGGCTAGTAGGGCGTTTAATGAAAATGACTCAAATCGTTAAGTTAAAAGTTAAACGTTGAAACATCGTTAGTTGGTCAACCCTAAGTCTTTTAGTGTCAAACATGGTCAATCCTGGTCAACCTAGGAAATCCTAATCCAATTAGGAAGAAGTCGAGTCAATGATTATTTCAGAGTCCAATCTGACCGATTTGTTCTACTGTTTAACGTCAGACATGGGATTGACTCGAGAGTGTGAATAGTTGGAGGCAGCGCTCGAGGAGTATTCCGAGCATTGGAAGGCTTAGGCTTAACCTGTGAGTGGACGTTTATTTTAAATTAAATGCATGCAATGGTTTTATGTTTAATGATTGATTTTAGTTTACTAAATTGTTAATTTGAGGAATTGATTTTCCTTTCGTGAATTATTTTCCACGAAGTTATTTTCGGAAGTAAATATTCTTATTTTAATTGTCAACTTCGCTATTTTGAGATTACCGAAAATGAGATTTTCGGTGGTATCGTATATATATTGCTTCTTTTATAATTGGTAATTTTCTTTAATTTGGAGAGTTACCGAAAATGAGATTTTCGGTGGAGATATATATTTATATTTATGAGGAAAGTATGTATAACAATGCTAGCTAGCCATACGTGTTTGTCCGCCATAATGACGTAGCGATTAGCCGCCATTATGGTGTGACGTGAGCGTGGGACGCAATCGTAGTAGCCCTATATGAATGTTTTAATTCATATAGCGGGTATGGACACGTATATACACCCGTTTGTCCATCTTAATGGCACAGCGAATAACCGCCACCATTATGGTGTGATGTGAGCATTGGACGCGAGCGTAGTAGCCCTATATGAATTTCTTTAATCCATAAATATTCATATAGGGGGTATGGACGTGTGTAAATACATACTTATATACTAGAGCCTGGGAGACTCAATATCATAAAAGTATTGGAGATTAGCGGGGCTAGTCGCCTATTTCAGTATTGTCAATTTTGTAAGTTAATTTATTGCATGCAGCGCAATGTTCCTGAAGAGATAAATTTGGGAAAGCATAGAGACTTTGATAATTATTTGTTTCTTTTAAACTTTATTTTTGTCAACTCAGTCTAACGTTTTTCAAACGCTTCTCCCCTGGGCCCTTCAGTTTTAAATGCCCAATTTGCAGGATAACTTAGTTGAGATCAGACGTACATGGAGACGAGGCATAGACCATTATATAGCTTCCGCCTATTTGTATATATTTGTTTATTTTCCTTCAATATTATAGTTGCTCTGAACCTACGAATGTTGGTTGTGGGATTATTTAGATTAGTGAATAATTTGGGAGGTGTTGTGAGTTTTTAGGAGCACGAATGCTCCAGGAGTATAAGGTTGGATTTGAATTTTTAGAAGTATTTGCAGATGCTTTTAGGAAGAGTTATCCATTTTCAAGGGAGGTTATGCCAAATTTTCGGTAGCATCTCCTTTGGAGGTGGTCCCCGCAAGGTTTACTTCAGATTTCAAAGTGAAATTCGGGGTGGGTCCTGACACATGGAGTGATATGGGTGCTAAATTGCCAATTTTGTTTAAAAAGGCCAATGAAACAATAGGTAATTGGCATGACTAATTGGTATGGAGCATCTTTTATTGAGATGTTAAATTATTTTGTCAAATTTGAATTTGACATGTGATGTGGCCTTTAATAGTTATGCTATACTTACTTACTTAGGCCTTCTCCAAGTAATAAGACTAAAAGATCAAAGGGAAAATGCCCATTTAGTCAAAAACAAGGATTCAAGAGCCAATTTCATTGAAAAACTTTAGCATGAGCCCATTCCAATTATTCCTATTTAAAAGACAACATTACCCTTAACCTAATATTCCCTACCCAATCTTCCTGATCTGCACTCTCATCATCCTTCTCTAAAAACTCTCTTTCTCTCTCTCTCTCTCTCTCTCTCTCTCTCTCTCTCTCTCTCTCTCTCTCTCTCTCTCTCTCTCTCTCTCTCTCTCTCTCTCTCTCTCTCTCTCTCTCTCACATCTTCAACGGCGATGGCGCCAACGAAGCCTTGACATCGAGGACGCTGACGCCGATGCTTCGATTCGGCTGATGAAGATCTGGACGACGACCGGACCACGACGACCAAGACGTTCTCACCTTCGCCTTCGACCATGATGACCAATGTCTCTCTTGCGCCGATATCCAGCTCAATTTGGTTCATTTTCATCACCACACAGGCCAAGTCCTGCACCTCTAGCTCGATCTGGCTCATCGTGAAGTCAACATCTGCATTGAAGCTGCGTCTCTTCAATTCCACTGCCACAACAGTAGCCACCAAATCTGAGCGATCTCCAAGCACTGAGTCCCGTACTCGGAGTTGTCGTCCGAGCTCGTCAGGTTGGTGAAGGCCGGGTTAGATATGAGGGAGGGAAGCGATGCCGGTGAGAGGTGGGGGAGCTCCGGCAAGAGGTGGAGATCCATGGCTTGTGCTAGACAAATCAATGATATTCTTTTATTGTGTTTGTGAGAGGAAGGTAAATTCAACGTTATGGATTTGCTTCAGAGAAAATTCTTCTTTGTTGTGACTTAATATCTGATTCTAATCCAATCTTTATTTTAACATCTCGAGAATCAAAAACCATGTCCACATTAGTGTTGTATAGGTTTCAGAGGCTTGTAGTTCTTTTTGTTGTCTTGTTGTTCTTGCTGGTTTTGCTATTCTTGTTGCCTTTTGCCCCAAAGTCATTTACCAGAAACCTACAGTAACAATATGTCTTGAAGAAGAAAGGGCTAGATTATTGGGGGTCTGTAACTGATTATAGGGGGTCAGTAACTCGATTTTTTTCTGGTATTTCTTCTTTTCTGTTACATTAAGCTGAAATAAATACATTGATTATTGGGGGTCAGTAACTGATTATTGGGGGTCAGTAACCAAGTTATTGGGGGTCAGTAACTAAGTTATTGGGAGTCAGTAACCAAGTTACTGGTGACCGGAATCCGGCGACCGAAAAAAATCCGAGTTACTCGATTATTAGGGGTCAGTAACTAAGTTATTGGTGACAAGAATCCGACGACCGAAAAAAATCCGATTTACTGGGGGTTAGTAACTGAGTTACTGATGATCGAAATCCGGTAACAAGAGAAAATATGAGTTACTAGGGTCAAAAACGGCGACCGAAGAAATTTCGGCAACCAGAATCAGGCGACTGGCAACGGGAATCCGACGACCGGCAACCGGAGTCCGGCGATCGGTGATCGGAGTCCCGTGAGATTCCGGCAAAGTCTTGTCAAGACCCACCCCGGATTTCACTTTGAAATCCGAAATAAGCCCTGCGGGAACCACCTCCAAAGGAGATTCTACCAAAAATTCGGCATAACCTCCCTTGAAAATGGACAACCCTTCCTAATCAAAACCGACCGGCATTACACTTCTAAAATCACAAACTAATTTCAGCTCCTCAGGATACTCAAACTCAACAACCAAGATAACACTATCATTTATCAATTTACTAACTTGGTTATCAGAGCAATTTTAAAACGAACATCTAATTAACCAAGATATACTACAAGCATGCGGAAGTTTGAAGAATACAGCTATGCCATGGCTCCATGTACGCTCGACCTTAACTAAACTAACATGCAAACTGGGCATTTAAAAACGAAGGGCCCAGGGGAAAACATTTGAAAACGTTAGAGTGAGTGGACAAAAATAAATTTAATAAAATGAACAAATAAAAATATTTATGCTTTCCCAATTTAATTTCTGAAGAAAAACGGATGCATGCCTCAAGCGTTAAAACTTTTAACTCAACAACTGGCAATTAGTGATAATACGTGACTAGCCCCGCTAGTCTTTAATTTTATAATATAGAGCCTCCTAGGCTATGGTATATATATATATGTATTTACACACGTCATACTCCTTGTATGAATTCTTATGAAAAATATGAAAAATAGAAATTCATACAAGGCTACAACGCTTGCGTCCCACGCTCACGTCATACCATAATGAAATTTCAAACACTACATCATTATGGCGGAAAAGACGGGTGTATATACGTGCATATCCCTTATATGAAATACTACTTTCATATAGGGCTACGACGCTTGCATCCCACGCTCACGTCACACTATAATGACGGCTAATTGTTACACCATTATGGCGGAAAAACACGTATGGCTAGCTAGCATTTATATACATACTATCCTCATAAATATCTATATATATATATTTCCACCGAAAATCCCATTTTCGGAAACCCTCCAAAATAATGAAAATTGTCAATTATTAGAAAAAACAATAAATCCCAGCAGAAGAATAACTGATCATAAAGATAATGCATCGCATGCTTTTAAATTAAAACAAAAGTCCACTCACAGTGATTCGGTTGTGTTAATTGTCAAGCCGAGGTTTCCCAACTCAAGCCTCTGACAAAATCCTGCAGCGGTCCACTTTCTATCTAATTAATACCTCAATTCCATTCTAAGGATGTAGGAACAAAGAAACAACATCGTAGAGCCTTACACAAATTCCATAATTACCGAAAAACATTTAACTCAACTAGAATATTAATCTTTCCCAAGCAACTCATTGAATTGATCAACTCATTCGGGATATGGTGATTTATACAAACACTTCCAATTTAACTCATGTCCCCAAAGTTCACCTCGTAACTTGATATTTCAATCATAACCAAGGAATAACCATTTCATTCCCGATATGACTTTAATACTTAAAATTCATTTTGAGGACTTAGAACCCTAAGTTCCGTTTACGACTCAGCTCATCATAGACAACTAATATAAGCTTCACCATTCTCAAATTCAATTCCCCTATGAACGTTCCAACTCCTTGTTCTCTACCAAAATCCATCTTCTTTAAAAAGACTATCAAAATTACATTTATTCTCATGTCGACATGCCAAAATGATACTCCACTTCATCATGCATTAGAAGCGTGCATTAATATAAATAAATATGGTCTCCCCAGTTTAGTTATTTCCCATTCTACTTTATAATATAACAAAGCCATAAACTAAACTTTCACTTCATAATAAATAAATACCCAACTTCTTACCATCATTGTTTCCACACCGGAAATTAGTTTCCACCGTTGCATATCACCATAAGTACTCTTGTAGTCTCCTATCAACCACCAGATAGTCAGCAACCAAAACACTTGACCATTTTGCATTACTAAACCGAACTTGCTCTTGGTCCTTACCTCGTTGGTTCAAATACAAAATAACCAAGCAGCTTCCCTTTCTTTTCTGTCCCTAAATAATTATAATCCAAGTCTGCAGCCCTTGCTCAACTACTCCTTCACCACAACAACCCAGATTCCTAAAAAAAAAATAGAACAAGCCTTATCAATCCATTCATTTGACAACTTAAAGCCAAAGCAGGGTCTGAGGCTCTTACGACTTACATGAACTAGTCAAACTGATAAAACCAATTCCCAGTCTTCAAAACTAAATGTATAAGGATAATTGGCAATCCTTTACCATGCAAAACACTTGGAGTTATGATCATCAGAACAAGAACAAGTTGCAGAAGTCTCTAATATCCCTTATGGTCTCAGGTAAAACATACATATGCATATCATATATTTTTCACAAAGGTTAGCAGCTTCGCTTGCTATCATATTGCTGAGTCATTTGTTGTCTTGATTTTCAAAGATTCTATTATGATAGTTTAATAGGTCTTTGCTGATTTTCAATTTCAAATTGACAACTGAGTTTATGGGAAGTGTCTTGGCGCTCAAACCGGTCTACGGGTTGAGATCTTTTGTTATGCCAACCCGTGACCAAATGGTTTGATGCTCAAGGCTCCAGCTTGGATTTTATGATACATTATTCTATATATAGCTGGTACCTGTATGATTCAAAGACCAGTCGTTATCGGCTGTGTCAAGATCCACTAATGGACTGAGTAAGAGGGTTTGCAACCTCTTTGCTCCCTATTTTGAATCGCTCTTGTTTTAGGAAAGATATCTTTGTCTTATTGAGGTTGCTTGTGTCAACTCTCTTTTTGGTTACATCAACTATGTTTATCAAAAGCAAAGTTCCTGATGATAAGGTCGTGTCCAACAAGGTTGAGCCTCCAAGAAGATTCAAACCTATCTGTCATTACTGTGGTGTTCCTGGACACATTCGTCCTTTATGTAGGAAACTCCAAAATAGTCAACCAAACCCTAGGAGAAACCAAAGGTTTACTAGCTCTCAGAGCAACAAGTCGGTTGCTGATCTCTTCACATCTTTCCAAGTCACCCTAGAGAAAACGTTGCAAGAGTTTGCTAGAATAGCTAAGGGTATGTCTGTTCCCGCAGTTAAAGAACCAAATAAGAGCTTAGCTTGGGTTAAGAAGAAGGATACTAGATCTCATGTTCTCAAAGCTCCAGACACGGAGTCAAAGTCTTTTGATGAGTATGACAGTGATCCTGAGGAGGAAAACATTCTTTGCTTCTTGTCTCGTGTTCTGATCAGTCTAGACTTTGGCCATGAGTCTAGAACGGTAGCTGTGTGTCGCGTTGCTCTTACTGCCCTCACAGCGCGTTGCGCTGATTCCTGGTATATAGACAGTAGTGCTTCAAGGCACATGACTGGAGACCCCAAGTGGTTTTCGTCCATGGATGACGTTCATCCAGAAGGTAATGTTGGTTTTGGTGATGGAGCTAAGGCTCCGATAGTGGGAAGTGAGACAGTGAATGCCCCTGGTCTTCCTTGTCTGAGAAACGTCTTGCTGGTTAAGGGTTTAGAAGTGAGCTTGTTGAGTGTAAGCAGTTAGATTGTTGATGAACATGATTCAGTTACCTTTGATAAGCAGAGATTTGTTGTCTTAGATGGTAAAGGGAAAAGTATAATGAGAGGAAAGAGGACTAGTGATCAATGCTATTGTGTTGTAGCAAAAGAGAAGTTCTTACCACAGCTGTGTTTTAGGTCTATGGTCTGTGAGGAACCCTTAGATCTTTGGCATAGACAGATGTGTCACTTGAACCATCAGGACATAGTGAAGCTATCTTCAAAAGAAGCTGTCATAGGGATACCAAAGCTTGCTGGTATCCCCCAAGGTATGTGTGGTGAATGCAAAGTTGGTAAGATGACTCGAACCTCTCATCCTTTATTAAATGCTGATCCTACTACTCATGTGCTTGAATTGTTGCATTTAGACTTAGTAGGACCTGTTGAGACTAAAAGTCTTGCAGGAAGGAAGTATGCTCTTCTAATTGTTGATGATTTTTCTAGATTCATTTGGGTGAGATTTTTATCAAACAAAGGTGACACATTTGAAAATTATTACAGTGTTGCTATCAGATTGGCTCCTATCGCTTTGTTGATGGTGTTAGTCAAATCTAGTAGTAGTTTCTTAAATACCTACCAAGTCAGTCGGTTTGATTAGGCGAAAAATTTAATGAATCGGTTACCTATAGCACTAGTATGCAATCTTAGTCCTTAATATGCATAGTTCCTCTTTTTGTCAATTTATTTGAGAGCATCTTGTCTTGTCCATGCTCTATATGGACTGGGGTTAGATTGTGAGTGTGACAGTAACGCACATTTTGGATTAACGGACCGCTTAGGTTGGTGAGTAAGAATGCTTTAGTGATTGCTCTCTTTTCACCAAACCAATAACCAAAATCCAATCCCAGAATCGCAACCGATGCCAAATCAAAATTCAACCCCAGCTCCATTGAAGTTTATAATTACCGGCCGTACGTCTCTAGCATATAGGACGGAGAACCCAAAAAGCCTACCCAGCAATGTACTGGAAAAATGAACAAACAGATCCCAATGCCCATCGAATTAACAAATTATGAAATTCCAAATAAGTTTCCTAGACGTCAAACAGGAGAAGTCGATCGTAACCGAAACAAAAAACCCAGGAGTGAGAGCGAGGTCAACAGTGTCAAAGAACACGAAAAATATTGAAAAATTCTAAAAACTAATAACACATGAATGTAGAACACGATGAAAAGATCGATTTCTATATTTCAATATCTCCAAATTATCCAACCCAAGAAATACATACTATTGAAAGATTCTAAAAACTAATAACACATGAATGTAGAACACAATGAAAAGATCGATTTCTATATTAATTTCAATATCTCCAAATTATCCAACCCGGGAAATACATACTATTGTAAACATCAGAAAACAACACAACAAAAATGAAAACAACTTATGTTCCTTGAAAAAAAAATACAAAAAGTTTTCTTTTACAACTTGTCAATATTAATCAAATAGAACAAAACAATTGTTAAGTTGTGATGTGTGTCCTTCGGTTAATGGACATTGTCCCTATAGTTATCGAGAGCGAGCGAAGAGCCCCAGAGTAGAATTCCCTAACCTATCCGGCGACGTTGTCAGACGGGCTTGAGTAGATCGTGGTGGTAGAGTGAAGCCGGGTCCTCGGTCGAAGTCTCTTTTTCGATCGAAGATTTGCGGTGGTAAGGCAAGGGTTGGGATCCTTATGGCGGCGGCTGGGTTTTGGTTCCATCTTCTCTGGTCTCGGTGGCGGAGTTTGTTGGTGGCGCGTTCGCGGTGGTGGCTGGGCGTGGTGGCATGGCAGGACTCGTTCACGAGTTCGTGTTGTTCTGCAAGGTCGATGGGATGGCTTTGTGGTTGTGTGATCTGGTTTGAAGCCACTGGATCCTTATGGTGGCGGCTAGGTTTTGGTTCCATCTTCTCTGGTCTCGGTGGCGAAGTTTGTTGGTGGAGCGTTTGCGGTGGTGGCTGGGCTTGGTGGCATGGCAGGACTCGTTCATGAGTTCGTGTTGTTTTGCAAGGTCAATGGGATGGCTTTGTGGTGGTGTGATCTGGTTTGGAGCCACTGGATCTGTTATGGATCCGACTCCGATTTGGGAACGGACAGGGTGCGGGTTCCGGCGTGAGAACGACGGCCGTACTTGGAGGACGGTGGTTCGGAGTTTCAGGCGGGATGGGGAAGGCAAGACTTGGTCGGCGGCGGTGGTTGTCTCATTTTCTTGGATTAGGGTTTCAGGTTGGGCCTGGGCTCAATTGTTAGGCCTTTCTGGTTTTATTGCTGTAGTTTTATTTAAGTTAGTTTTTGGGTCTGGTTTTCAGATCTCAAATAAGTCCTTACTCTATCGAGTTTATTTGATAGATGTCATGGTTTCTGATAGGTACTTAAATTCGGGTAGCTAGTTCGTTGTTACAAGAACCCAGAATTCAGTCGGTCTTTGGCCGTGCAATTTATCAGCCTGTGTTGAACGTGCCGGGAGATCCTGGGATGGCCCACCCAATGGTATTCTGTTGTGGTCAGATCCTGTCCCAGTAATTGCTACCTATGTTGGTCAAGTTAACTCGGGCGGCTGCCCAATTTGGTTTCTGTTAGATCTATTGACGTGTCAGTCTATCCTCTTTGGAGTGAGGACAAGTAGTTTAAGGCTAGAGTTATTTGCTTGTAGTTGTAATCCTTTGGTGGGTGCTGTGATTGTTTTGTAATTGCAGTTTATTGAATGAAATTTGCTTTAATAAAAAAAAAAAAGTTGAAATGTGTGTCTTTCTTTTTTACTAGTGTATTTTAGTAATCAAACTATTTTTTTATCTAATTTTATATGGTAAGTAAACAACATAAATTATAACTAGTTCCATTTCAATTATAATTCCAAATGGTAAGTAAACAGCTGAACAAAAATGAAATATTCTCAAACAAATCCCTTTATGTTATAAACTAAGAATATGAGAGGGATGATAGAGAGAGATAGAATGTGAGAGGAAGAAGTGTATCATTCATTCTCATTAGACTCATTTATATAGGAGTACATCATAATGACATAACTAATAAATAATTGTGTGGACAACCAAAAATATATAATATTGACAACGCTCCCCCTTGGATGTCCACCAATAAATGAAATGGTGTTAAACGCGTTTGTTGTTGCCTCGTTAAAAACCTTGCAATGTAAAAAAACCTTGTGGGGGAAAAAACAACCCTAGTCGAAGGAGAAAAACAGTGCAACGCACATATTGTTTCCCTTGGATTTTATTATTAGCTCATTCAATTACATAGCCTCTTCAATTACATAATTGACTATGTCCTATACTAGCTTGTTTAATGGACTGATGAAGTAATATTTGGTATTGTTTTGGCCACGATCCTCAGTGCGCGGAGCAGAGGTTTCTAGCGAACAAAGAGAAAGGGGGAGTTGCGGGCGTGCCACGTCGCGGACGAGGAAAAGGTTGCAGGTGTGCGAGATCTTGAATTCTGATCAGGCGACGGGAGTTTCAGGTGCCACCTCAGATGAGGATTTACAAGCACAAGCGATCGATACTCACGACGGCACGAGTAGAGCAACTATAGGGAGTTCAGAGAGAAGCTGGGGATGTAGAGTCCGGAGGGCTCTGAAGAAAGGACCTAGGCGGCGGCGCTTAGGGTTCGGGTTTCGAGGAGCTCAAAAGGTAACTGGTTTCAGTTTGTATTTGTGTTTTTGTGTATTGTTTTTGAGAGAGTCTGTGTTGCTTCAGCAGGGAAGTGAAGGTAGAGCTCCGGGGAGCGTTGGAGTTTCGACTAGGTCGAGGGTTTGTATACTTCTGTTGAGTAGTTGTTTGTTTTGTATTGAGAGTCTTTTTCTGTAAACCTTCGAGCCCTTTATATAGCAATCCGACATGCGGCGGAAGAAAGATGATCATAGTTCAAGTCAAACTCTAAAACCCTAATAGTACAAGGGCACTGTTCCGCCCATGCGAACCAACCAACTTGTGACACATGTCCAGTTCGCACACTTCATTCCGCATAGGGCATTGCTTCCGCGCTGTCAACTGTAGACTCCTATGCGAACTGGAATGTCCTCATCCCGTGGGCTGTCACAGGATGCTATCTCGCGTGCTCGTGAAACTCGCTTCCATTTCGTGGACTATTACAGCTCGTGAGCCTTAAAAAGGCTTTTTATATTAAATGGGCCACAGGAATTGGCCCGAAGCATATCAAAGACTTGTAAGAGTCTTCAACGATTAAAATGGTGCGCGCGGACACCGCATGTTGCTTCCTCGCGAAGTCTTCTACGCGAGCCAGTTCGCCAGCTCGCCTCGCCTACGCAGAGTGTTAAATAGTAATTCCACGCGTGAGCTAAGTGTTTCACGGGAACTGCGTAGTCCGCCTATGTCCATTCCGCGCGCGAGCTAAGTGAAGTCCAGTTCGCATGCAGTTCGTTCCGCGTGAAGTCTAACTCGGCTCGCGTGGTCTCACTGGCGGGCTATCACTTGTGAACTTAGAGAAACTCCATCTCGCCTGTATAACATGGTCCAAGAAATAATTAATATTTACATAGACATTTACTGTCTAGTAAAATATTAATTTAGGCGTAAACATTGCCCCCCAGCCTCGAAGTCATGAAATGTCAAGAATGACTGAAGAGGTTTATGTTCATCTTGCTCCAAAGCCACTGGTATTGGCTCGGGTCATACATAAAATGAGTGTAAGTAAACAAGCCTGTGAATAGGCCGCATAACCAACGCACTCAGCTAGGCATTGTAGCGAACTGCTGCACGGCTCGCCTAGGCACCTTGGACTTGGACTTCGAATGCATTCGCCTGCTCTTAGCTTGCATTCGCCTGTTCCACTTTTGCTTTGCGTGCTTCTTGCCCGCATTCGCCTGCTCAACTCAGAAGATATAGTACATGGCACATACCGCTAGCGAATGTAGCTCGCATGGATGTAACTTGAGCAGACGCATGTGACTTGAGTAGATTCCAAAAATTAGCCCTTCGCGAGCTCTTGGCGATGGCAGACCAACGTGGAATGACCATGGCTATATACTTCGCTGCCCCCCAGTGCGAACCAGTGAGAGACAAACAAACAGAGTCAGCGAATGGCCGTATAAAGCTGAAAAACTTTTAAGAGGCCATGCACTTCACTGCCCCCCAGTATATACTTCGCTGCCCCCCAGTGCGAACCAATGAGAAGTAAACAAAGGAGTCGGCGAACGGCCGCATAAAGCTGGCGAGCCAAGTTTGAAAATTTGGAGGCCACAGGGATTGGCCTAAATAATGACTAAGACACTTGAAGAAGGTCTAAAGTCTGAAATTTCTGGAACACGATCCGCCAATGTGCCCCTCAGTTTTGATGTCTGTTCGCCGAAGCCTCTTGAGAAGAATGAAGGACATCAAAACTTTAGCATGCCCCCCAGGGAAGGAGTTGTGATACCGATGCCCCCCAGTGAGGAAAGCATGTTTCAAGGTCATGAAAACACATTGAAAATGCACATTGCAAATCTGCGCGTATCCTGACCTGTCTGCATTCAAACTGCCATAACTCTCTCCAGGAATGGCGAAATGACAAACCGTAAAATCCTCTGGAAAATAGACATCCAGGGCTTTCGGTTGGTATAAGGCGGGCCAGCTAATGCTTCCTGGATCATTCCAATATAGTCCGCGAAGTTGATTGTCTGGTAGTGGCTGGTGCAACTTTCAGAATTGCAAACTAGTTGTATTGCCTCTCTGACTTGACGTCGCTGGCTGTAACTTGAAGGCATGCGGAATGCCTGTTGTCGTCATGCCTCAGGGATAGGCTCCGACGTAAAGTTCAAGCCTTCAGAGGCAAGAACGTTGTCTTGCATTTCAGCGAGACCAAGGATCTTTTTTTGGGTTTTCTGCTATTTGATTTTTTTGTATTTTCTTTTTCATTGCGAGAAAGAAAGAAACTGAAAGAAAAAAACAGAAGTAAAGGCTGAAGTAAAAGCGAGTGAATCATAGCTTGATTGGTTACCCCGCGTTAGGCCACAGGCGCTCGGCGCCGATCGTCACCTTTTGGGTGTTCAGCTCGATCCTCAGCGCGCGGAGTAGAGGTTTCTAGCGAACAAAGAGAAAGGGGGAGTTGCGGGCGTGCCACCTCGCAGACGAGGAAAAGTTTGCAGGTGTGCGAGATCTTGACTTCTGATCAGGCGACGGGGGTTTCAGGTGCCACCTCAGACGAGGATTTACGAGCACAAGCGATCGATACTCACGGCGGCGCGAGCAGAGCAACTATAGGGAGTTCAAAGAGAAGCCGGGGTGTAGAGTCCGGAGGGCTCTGAAGAAAGAACCTAGGCGGCGGCGCTTAGGGTTAGGGTTTCGAGGAGCTCGAAAGGTAACTGGTTTCAGTTTGTATTTGTGTTTTTGTGTATTGTTTGAGAGAGAGTCTGTGTTGCTTCAGCAGGGAAGTGAAGGCAGAGCTCCGGGGAGCGTTGGAGGTTCGACTAGGTCGAGGGTTTGTATACTTCTGTTGAGTAGTTGTTTGTTTTGTATTGAGAGTCTTTTTCTGTAAACCTTCGAGCCCTTTATATAGCAATCCGACATGCGGCGGAAGAAAGATGATCATAGTTCAAGTCAAACTCTGAAACCCTAATAGCACAAGGGCACTGTTCCGCCCA
Organism: Fragaria iinumae; assembly: GCA_009720345.1. Lineage (NCBI taxonomy): Eukaryota > Viridiplantae > Streptophyta > Magnoliopsida > Rosales > Rosaceae > Fragaria > Fragaria iinumae. The sequence goes on along the minus strand of CM019117.1, from coordinate 11,573,765 downwards.
TGCGAACCAACCAACTTGTGACACATGTCTAGTTCGCACACTTCATTCCGCATAGGGCATTGCTTCCGCGCTGCCAACTGTAGACTCCTATGCGAACTGGAATGTCCTCATCCCGCGGGCTGTCACAGGATGCTATCTTGCGTGCTCCTGAAGCTCGCTTCCATTTCGCGGACTATTGCAGCTCGCGAGCCTTAAAAGGGCTTTTTATATTAAATGGGCCACAGGGATTGGCCCGAAGCATATCAAAGACTTGTAAGAGTCTTCAACGATTAAAATGGTGCGCGCGGACGCCTCATGTTGCTTCCTCGCGAAGTCTTCTACGCGAGCCAGTTCGCCAGCTCGCCTCGCCTACGCGGAGTGTTAAATAGTAATTCCGTGTGAAGTCATTCCGCGAGTCCAGCAACGTTCCCGATCACCTTCCCCTCCCTGGCGAGTCCGCCGAATTCTATTTTCCGGCGAGATCACCAAAAACTTCAAATCCAATCGATCTCGTCGGAAAACTGGAATTCGACGGACTCGCTGGGGAGGAAAACTGATCGGGAACGCTGCTGGAGCCCGCTGGGGTGGAGACGCGCCGTCGTCGGAGCCGTCCGGTGGAGAACGGAGGGACGTCCAAACTTTAAGCCGAGTGCGGACGTCCGCACCAGAACGGGCCTGTATATACATATATATATGTTGGATTGTCTGTGACTGAACAGGCTTGGGTTTGGGTGTACAAAATGTGTTTAGGGAGTGAGATTAAACAATTACTCATATGTTATCACAAACTGTATGTGAATTTCTTGATGTGAATTCGTTGATGTGAATCGGTGGTTGGTGTGAATTTGCAACTTCACTTAAGCCTAGTCCTGCATACCAATTTGTTGAACACGTTACGGCAATCATACATCACACCATTCACATATTCTTTTCAGCAATTTTATGGTTTCTGTTATGCATATATAAAAATGCATGTATGATTGAGTAACAGTAAAATAAAAAATAAATCTGTCACTATTTTGGAAGACCCTAAAATTGTATTTTTAAGTTGGTATATATATGATCAAATTAGCAACTTCATTCTCAAATAGTTGAATAGCAGCCTTGCATGACTGAGTTGCTTGATTCTATTTATTGACATGATGAATAAAGTGTTTTGATTTTCTCTTTTGTGTGGCCTGTTAATCTTGAATTTCTTTTATTTGGTAGGGCATTTGAATTATAGTCAAAGAGTTTTGTGCTACTATTATGCAAAGTTTGGTGTGCTTTGATAATCTAGGTGAATTGTAGTGAATTTCTAAAGTAAAGAACAATTATGCTGAAATATATTTTCATATATATGAGCAGTGCAGCTGCTTTGAATTTAAATTTGATCAGGATTTGGGGTTTCGTTTGGCTTGAAATTTTATATTTTTGTTGTTCCATGCATGTGTGTAGTACTACTGATCTGTAAAGTTTGGTGTCATTTGACATGGTAGCTAAGTTTGGTGTCATCTACAACTGGTTTTCAGGAATGAAAGGGTGTACGTTGTTTTCCTGTTTTATGGTTTCAGTAGCTTGTTTAGTTGTTGTAGACTTGTAGTCCTGTGAGGAAAGACAACTGCATGCATGGGATTATAGGATTTGATGCATGCTGAAACTTGGAAAAGGGTTTACACACTGTTTCAAGCTGAGATTTAAGCTTCAAGTCTTACTGTGTTAGATGCTAATGATAAAGTTGAGTTGTTAAGTTTATTAATTGATGTATTTTGAATGCAGAATGACATGGTTGATGAGGTCAATAGACGAAATGATGCATTTAAGGAAAAATACCCTGATGTGACAGAGGAGGAGATTATGAAAAGTGTTTAGTCACAACAAATTGAGGTGTTGGATTCGGTGCTCAAAACTAGGAAAGGAAAGGAGATCAGAGGGATGGGACGAGGAGGCGAGCAAGACTTGAGTCATTCTTCAAATGGTTCAACTTCACGTAGTCGTGCTCCTAGAGTTGATAAGCAGCAACTCCAGGAGGTGCAGGAGTGCTATGAGCAGAAACTAAATGAGTCAGAGGAGCGTGCCCAGCAGCAAATCCAAGAGGTTCAGCAGCGTGCCCATTGTACCGAGTCTATGTATACTGCTGTGCAGTCCCAAGTTGTAGCCATATATGAGCACCTAGGTATGCAACCTCCTCCTCCTCCACAACTTTCCCCACAGAACAATGATGATAGAGGTGACAACAGCGGATTCGACGAGAATAACAATTGGCATTTTTGATTTTGTAGTACTTCATTGATAGTTTAGCTAGATTGTATGAACAATTTTCTAACAAGTTCATTATTTGGCACTAAACATGCATGATTAATAGACATGCAAGTTAATTTGTATATATAAACAATATTTGTCTATCTAGTTATCATGATCAATATATGAATATGTTTTTCAAATCCAGTGCTTCATGCCTGCTGTATCTATATGTGTTTCATTGTTACTAATTTTTAATTTTTGGAAACAGTGAATAAAGTAAAAATAAAAATTACAATTTTTTTTACCCTAAATAAAATCCCTTAGGCGACGGAAACAGTAACATTCGGCGTTTATGATAAACTACGTATCCGACGAATACAAAGATAGATCGTCGACTAAGAACTGTTATGAATTCGTCGGTTTTAAACTCTGCTAACGAATATTTCATCGCTTGAGGACGATACAATATTCGTCGGTACACATACATACCGAATACAATTTCGTTAGCTAAGAATAATTTCAAATTCGTCGGCTAAGAATCCTACAGACACAAATGTTCTGTTGATAGAGGTTCTTATCGACGAACTTATTTGTCGACAAGGCAAGAAAATGTCTATCGGTTAGGATCCCTCTTAGTCGACGAGTAACGTTATTTCCGTCGCCTAAGTATCTACCTCACCACACTTTGGCGACGGAACGTAGTCGACGGATAATTCGTCTGCCAAGATTCTAGGCGACGAATTGTTTGTCTTAGGCGACGAGTTGTTTCCGTCGGCTAGGACGCGATTTCCTGTAGTGTATAGATAGTCTTGGATGTTTCTTAGCGTTGGATATTCGACCGGCAACAATGCCCTCATTAACTTCATCTTTACCAAATATCTTTTTTTTTTTTTGTGGGAACTGGAGTCAAGTTCCGTTCGTTAGAAAACGACGTCACTTCATGAAGTTAGAGAATATGCACCCCATTATGCAATGTGAGGCTCGGTCTAGCTGCTTTACCCTATTATACAATGTGAGGCTCGGTCTGCTGCTAAAGCAGCTAGACCTATTCTAAGATACAAAAACAAACACTTATTTTTCCTTGGAAAGTATATCTTGTAGCTTTGTATAGATATTATCTTGATATGCAAGAATATTGTATTAAGTAGTGTGATTCCGTAGGATAGTGTGAATCAATATTTTGATTCAGTTGTAATTGTGATAGATGTCTTGCCTTACTGGTATCCTAACTTGTAGGAAGAATCAGACGATGCAGACTAGGTTTGCTTTGTATATATATCTCATAGTTGAATACAATTATTCATTTAGCCAAAACATCTTTTCCTTTATTGTATCAGAGCAGGCATAACGACCTGACTCTTATTCCTTCTGCAACGAACCCTTTTGCAGCCTTAACCTTTCTTTGTCTTCACATATTCCTCCATGCCCGGAGACGATACTTTTTCTTCAAACCATGGGAGCGGTGGTTCATCCTCCTCGGATGAATCAGCTAATCCCTTGTCTCTTCATCATTCAGACCATCCAGGTTTGCTTCTTGTTTCCAAGAAATTAACAGGTGACAACTACAATTCCTGGTGTCGTGCTATGCGCATATCTCTGAGTGCCAAAAACAAAATTGGCTTCATCACCGGCAAAATCCAAGAGCCATCTGCAGTCCTAGACCCCAATGAACACGCACTATGGCAGAGGTGCAATGACATGGTGCTTTCATGGATGCTTAACTCTCTTGAACCTGAGCTTGCTGATTCAGTTTTCTGTTGTACCACACCACATGCTGTTTGGGAAGATCTTCGAGAGAGATTCGCGTTAGGCAACGCCCCTCACATATTTCAAGTGCAAAGAGACATTTACCACATTGAGCAAGGTCAATCATCCATTGCAGCATACTACACGAAGCTGAAAGGCCTTTGGGATGAGCTTAGTTTATACAATACTGTCACCTGCACCTGTGGAGCACAAAACGATCGCAGTAAGTTGATGCAATTTCTTATGGGATTAAATGAATCTTATGTTGCTACTCGTGGACAGATTTTGTTGATGAATCCTTTGCCTTCTGTGAGACAAGCTTATGCTTCCCTTGTTCAAGAAAAAAAGCAACGGGAACTTGGTTCCTCTCTTCTTGCTTCATCCAGCACTACAGCAGTGGCGGTGCGCAGCAACTTCAAATCACAATCTCAGCTGCAAGGGAATCGAGGCAACACTCAAGGAAATAATTTCCATCCTCATGCCCCAACATTCAAGGAACTCCAAGGAATGCTTCCTAACCTCACTGAGGATCAGTACACTCAAGTAATTACTGCCTTGACTCCTACACCACAAATTCCTCAAGCCAATGCTGCTTCTGCAACTGAATATGCTACAGGTCTGTTACCTGTTGCTCAAAATCGCTGGATACTCGACAGCGAAGCAACTCATCATATTGCTTCTTCTCTTACATCATTGATAAATGTCAAGCATCATTCTTTGGCACCAGTTTCTTTACCTAGTGGAGATACGGCTGGAATTACTATGACAGGATCAATTCGCTTTAATGATTCCTTTCAGTTAAATGATGTTCTTTGTGTGCCAAGTTTTAGAGTTGATCTTATGTCTGTTGGCAAAACAACCGATGATTTACATTGTTCAGTGACATTTTTTCCATCTTGGTGTATTTTACAGGACTTGGCTACGAGGACGATGATTGGTGTGGGTAAGCGACGTGGTAACCTCTACTACCTGGTGGCCTTGGCTTCAACTTTCCCTTCATCTCACTTCGCTTGCAATCTCATCATATCCTCTGATCTTTGGCATCGAAGATTGGGCCACCTCTCCTCTGCTCGTCTACAATTTTTAGCCAATAATTCTCTTAATTTTTCTTTTGATTCTAGTCATAAATGCGACGTTTGTCCATTGGCAAAACAAACTCGCCAACCTTTTCCTTTAAGTTCAATTTCAACTTCAAACACTAGTAGAAATAAAGTCTTAAGCGACGGAAATAAATCGTCGCTTAAGTGCCAAGTTTTGTCGCCATACGACTTAAGCGACGAAACTGGCGTCGCTTAAGCTTCGTCGCATATGACGTGTCTCATAGGCACTTAAGCGACAAAAAAATATTATCCGTCGCCTAAGAAAACGGAACAGGGGACGAGTATAGTTTATGTCGCCACAGATCAAGGCGACGAAATAATTTCCTTAAGCGACGTATCTTATTTTGTCGCTTTAGTGTTAAGCGACGAAATTTTTAGTCTAGCGATAAGTTTTTTTTCGTAGCTAGATATAATGCGACTAAATAATTTCCTTAAGCGACAAATTTTTTCGTCGTTGAACTCCTTGAGCAACGTATCTTATTTTGTCGCTTTAATGTTAAGCAACGAAACTTTTTAATTTAGCGACAAGTTTTCTTTCGTCGCTAGAAATAATGCGACGAAATAATTTCCTTAAGCGACGGATATTGTTTAATGACACAAAAAAATTATTTTTCCCCTAGACAATGGAATTATTGAATTCCGTCGCTAATCTGAAAAAAAAAGTTAATTAATTTTTTAATTATGTCTGATGCTCAACCATTTCAACCAGATCGTCACCGCCTCCTACACCACCTCCGACTCCAACTTCATACAATCAACCCCAATATCTTACAACCAATATCAAGCAACCCAATTTCAACCGAGATCGATAAAGGCGAGGAATAGGCCGCTGGCGAGATGCGCGCGGAGTTCGCTGGCGAGACGCGCGCGGAGTCCTCTGGCGAGACGCGCGCGGAGTCCGCTGGCGAGACGCGCGGAGTCTGCTGGCGAGATGGGGCGGAGTCCTATTGCGAGATGGGTGCGGAGTCCGATGGAGGAGGAAAATTAGTCCTTCCATGAAAATGGCTGCCAAGGAGAGGCGAGGTGACGGTGGCGAAGAAGAAGGAGAAGCAGAGGGAAGAAGAAGGAAAGGCAGAGGGAAGAAGAAGAGGCGACAGTGGGGAAGAAGAAAGAGAGGCAGTGGGAAGAAGGAGAGGCAGAGGGAAAGCTAGAGTACTCTAGGGGTTTCTCAATCAGTGCGTGGAAACTGGGGCAGAGGAGAGGAGGGAGAGAGAAGAGAGTCTGAAGAAGAGAGAAGAGAGATCGAGTTCAAATATATAGAGAAATGAAAAGTGAGGCAGAGGATGATAAGGAAACTTTCAAAAATTTGGTTCAAATTTTTCTGAAATTTTTGGCGGAATAGGTGCCGCTAAAAATTTCGGTACTTAAGCGACGAAAGTATAACTTTTCGTCGCTTAAGTGATTAATAATTTTAGTTTGTTTAAAAAAAATAATAATTCCGTCGTCTAAAAAAATTAATACATATCACAACTAATTATAGAATAAATTCATTACATATATAATAAATTCATGACATAATTAAATCAAAAATTTGACTTTTTAACACACCATGAGTTTTCAATCGCTATCAACGTAGTCTCTGTCTTCTAAATCATCCTCACTCACTTCATATGAATGATTGTCTGAGTCTTCCTCTTCGTCGTCTGACTGGATGAATGGAAATGAACCAAAGTCAAACACTAAATTAGAAATGGGAATCAAACGTACGTACTCGCGGGGTTGGAAGTGGATGTCGTTGTTGATGCGAATAGTCTCCGTGTCAGGGATATTAGGAACAAAAGTATAACAATATATAATTGACCGGAATACTCCACCAGAAAACTCATCGGAAAAAATGGTAGCAAAGAGGGAGAAAGAGCATGTACCAACAAACTACAAACTAGTGGATGAAGATGATATCATGCATCAAATAAGCTAGAGATTTGCCAGATTGATCTGTGCAGATTTTTTTTTACTGTAGCTCTGTAATACCCCGAAAATTAGATATTGGTTTCTAATTTTATTTAGTTGTGGTTTTGAGGTTCGAAGGAAGAACGGAAGTGTTCGGACGCATAATTTACCGAAGTAGTTTTACTTTCTTTAAGGGTCATAGAGTTGACTTTTTATTCGTTGTGTTTCTTGAGAAACTTCCTGTATGAAAGTTGTAGAGCACGACGATACGAGTTCATAGACATGTGGCGCGCGTAAAATGGACTTTGTGTGAGAAAGTTATGGTCAGCGGAAGTTCATGGCTTTATGAGAATTTTTGGTTAAATAAGAAGTTTAGGGTTCCATTTTCTCCGGGACCCATTTCTCTCTCTCTCCTTCTTTTCTGTCTCACGATACCTTCGGTATCACAGTCCTCCAGCCGACCCGACCCAGACCCGGTCGACCTGACCCGATTTTCCCGACCGACTCCGGCCGACCCAGACGACAGCACCGGTCGGAAAATCTTCCTCTCCTCGGCGCAATCCTTCCCGTGTTGGTGAGTGACGACGACTCGGGCGAATCGGCGCTATTCAAGCGTCACAGTGAGGGTGACGACTTGGTTTGCAACCCGACCGGAATTCTCACCTCCGGCGACGGCGACGTGGCCTGCAACCGGTCGGGATAGAAGCTCCTTGGCGTCCTGGTTCGACTTGCGGTGGTCTTGAAGCTCAACTCACAATGTAGAGTTGCGGTGGTGGATTCCAAAGTTCCAGCGAGTTTTCCAGCGTGCTCCGACCGAATTGGCGGTTACCTCGGGTATAAAAGATGTTTCTCTCTCTTCATTCTACAAGTTTGATGTTGGGGGTTTGTTCAGAATCTAAGGTTGGAAGGGTGGCGCGTGGGGCCACTCGCCGCCGCCTGCAGTGACGCGTGGCGGCGCGTTTGTTGGTGTCGTTGGTGTTTGGTGTGTTGGTTAGGTAGTACTTGTTGTTACGAACTTGTTGATATGTGGTTTGTAAGTTTTGGTTACCGATAATGCATGCTAGGGTTCCCCCTCGGTGCTAGGTTTTGTTCGGTCTCCATTTTTGAGTATATCAGGTTTTAGAAAATCTGGTTAGTTATTTTGTAGGTTGTGTAGGATGTTAAGGCGACCCTTTTCATGGTATATGGAGAAGTTTTGTCTCGAGTGACAAGTTTAGAGGTTAGGACTTGAGTTTTGGTTCGATTCGGATTATGTTGTTTTGGTTGTTACTAAGTGGAGATTCTATTCTAGGTGGTTGACGATACGTGTTTGCATCTCACCTAGTATTAAGAGAAGACGCAGCGGGAGTTTTGTTTAAGGTGAGTAACATTTCTTGGGTTCAAGTAGGAATCGATTTCCTTACATGTTTTGTTGATTTGCTAAATTGTGGAATTATACTCTAAAATCATGTGAACTTGATCGTCCACGGTTCACAGGTAAGTAAAAAGGGTTCTTTTGATATTTATAAATTTTCTTGAGCCATTCCCGATTGTAGCTATATTGATGTTAATGGTATATATATATGCTCTTGGAAGTTGTTGTGCTTGGTGAAATTATGTGTCAGGTTCACATTTGTCGTAAAATGTTTTGTTCATTTTAAGAATTGGTTTGGGGAGGATTCATGGCTATGGGCTTGTTTTTAGTGTGTGTCTTTTGTTGAGAATCGGTGGGCTGTTAGAACACGTAATTTGGGAATGTTTATGATTAAGACCTTGAGTTTATTTGGAGAAGAGTAATCGTTGTTTGGGGACGATCTGTGTGATGACCTGTGTGGTGACCTGTGTGGTGATCTGTGTGATGAATCTGTGTGGATGATCTATGTGATGATCTTGAGTAGATGTTGTGGTTTGATGTTGAGATTGCAGTCAAACAATTGGTATTACTAATGGTCTTCTGTTAATGGTGTGTTTCGTATTTAATTATTGTGATTCTAAATTGTTTATCTTAGTGTTTCTAGTGATTTCCTGAACTAAGTTTCATGCAGGGATCACTATTTTTAAATTTGTTTGGTCTCAATGTAATCACCTGAACTAAGCTATGCGCAGAGATTATTATACTTTCAATTGTTTGTTATAACGTAATTTTCTGATTTTTTTTATATGCCTTAATTTCATTGATTGCTTATGTGCCCTTCACTGGATTAATTAAATGCAAGGGTTCTAGTTATAGTTAGTTAAGAGTGCTTGTGAAATTTAAGGTTACTCATACAGGCTTGCAAAAGCTTACCGGGTTTGTTCTTTCAACCTGGTGCACCATTCCATGGTGTAGGGGTTTGATCTTGCAGGTGAGGACTAAACATGGTTGGGATGTAGAAGCTTTTGAGTTGCCTCTTAGGAGTTGGACACTTTTGTTTATTATAAATTGTCGGGTTGTATTAAGCTCCAAGTGAGCTGTTCATTTACTTGACATTACAAGTTTGATGTAAACTTGGATATGAAATATTTGACTCCGTGTTGAGCTTATATTGACATTCATTTATCCAGTTTTTGGGTTTGGTATTCGGGATTTAATGTTAAGAATATTGAAGATATTTTTAGGTTTTATCATGCCCAAGTTTTTGAAAATTATCCTTCGAAAATTGGGGCATGACAAGCTCGATCTGTTTACCTCCAGTTTTTCAATTTGGAAGTGATGCAGAGGATATAATCAAGAAGATTTAACTTAAGCGACTAAATATTTCGTCGCTAAAGTCAAACATACCGTCTCTTTAGTGTCAACCTCAAACGACAAAAATTAAATTTGTCGGTTAGGTACATGATATCATGCGACAATCAATTTCGTCGCTCAAGAGTCAACACTTTCATCGCTTTAGTTTTAGATTAAAGCGACGAAATGTAAATTTGTCGGTTAGGTGCAGGATATCATGCGACAAACAATTTCATCGCTCAAGAGTCAAAAGTTCCGTCGCTTTAGTTTAAAACTAAAACGACGAAATATAAATTTGTCGGTTAGGTTAAGGATATCATGCGACAAACTTATTCGTCGCTTAAGTGTTAAGATTTCGTCGCTACATAAATAATTTGCGACAAAATCTTTGTTGTTGCCTGAGTAGGACCTGTGGCGACGAAGTTTAGGCGACAAAAATATTTCGTCGCTCCAGAAAATTGTAGCGACGAAAAATGTATTTTTAGCGACAATATTAGTTTTCGTCGCTTAGGTGTTGCTTAAGCGACAAAATATGAAAATACCCGTCGCTTAAGCCTTTTTTTCTAGTAGTGAAAGTGTTTTTCTCTTATTCATTGTGATATTTGAGGACGTTACAACACCCCTTCTCTTTCTGGTGCTCATTATTTCTTAACTATTGTGGATGATTTTTCACGTTTTACATGGATTTTCTTAATGCGACACAAGTGTGAAACACAACCTCTACTTCGTCGTTTTTTTAGTTATGTAAACACTCAATTCAACACAAGAGTCCAACAACTTCGTTCAGATAATGGGGCTGAATTCCTTTCATTACAAAAAAAATTTCTTGAAGAAGGTGTTCTTTTTCAACGTTCTTGTGTTTATACATCGCAGCAAAATGGTGTCGTCGAGCGGAAACATCGACACATCCTTCAAACAGCTCGTGCCCTTCGTTTTCAATCACATCTACCCATTGATTTTTGGGGTGAATGTGTCCTCACTGCCTTCTATATAATCAATCGTCTTCCCACTTTGTTGCTTCACAAGAAAACACCTTTTGAAATTCTTCACCAAAAACTTCCTGATTATTCTCGGATGCGAGTATTTGGGTGTATTGCTTTCGCAACCATACCCAATCCTTCTTCCAAATTTTCTCCTCGTGCTACCAAGTGCATTTTTTTGGGTTATCCCATGGGACAGAAGGCTTACAAGCTATGTGATATCGAGAAAAAAAAAACTTTCACTAATAGAGATGTAATCTTTCTTGAGGACCAGTTTCACCATGCACCAAGTACAAGCCCAGGCGCAGACAAATACTCAACGGCCCAACCCATTCCTCTCCCTATTGAATCTGATCCTTTCCTCAGTCCATCTGATTCCACGCAGAACACATTCTCTTTATCTTCTTTTGAAAATCGCCCACCCCTATCAACATCACCTCCTCTGCCGTCGTCGCCCCCTCCGCCACCCAACCCGCCGCCTTCGCCCCCTCCACCAAATCCACCATCGTTCCCTTCACCACCCAGTACACCGCTGCCCTTTACCCTTAACACCTATGTTCGCCGTCTTCGGGTTCCAGCACCGACGTCTTCTTCTCTTCCTCTGCCGGCGTCGTCCTCTCTTCCTCTGCCGATGTCGTCCTCTCTTCCTCCACCGGCGTCGTCTTTTCTTCCTCCCCTTGAGTCGATTGATATTCCTCCCGAGCCGCCATCAATTGATTCTGCTCTTCCTGACTCTCTTCCCATTGTTCCCGTTTAGCCACTTCGTCGTTCTCAGCGCTCTCGAGACGCCAATGTTCGCCTCAGAGACTACGTTTGCTCGCAGGTGGTTCTGCCACCACACCAATTGTCCTCGGCCTCGTCTTGTTCTACACCAGGTACGAAATATCCTCTTTGTCACTACATATCCTACAATCGGTATTCTCCTGCATATCTCCATTATATTGCTAATGTTAGTCGGGATAAGGAACCGACCTCTTATGAACTTGCTGCAGCTGATCCGAAATGGCAGGAGGCTATGGATTCTGAGCTTCAAGCTCTTGTTGATAATCAGACATGGAGTCTGGTTCCTTTACCTCCTGGAAAGCGGCCTATTAGTTGTAAATGGGTGTATCGCATCAAGCATAAGGCTGATGGTTCAGTGGAGCGCTTTAAGGCCAGGCTTGTTGCTCGGGGCTTCACTCAAACTGCAGGTATCGATTATCACGATACTTTTTCCCCTACTGCCAAAATGATCACTGTCCGATGCCTTCTTGCTGTTGCTGCTAGTCTGAACTGGTCTTTACATCAATTAGATGTTAATAATGCTTTCTTGAATGGTGATTTACTGGAGGAAATTTACATGCCCCCTCCTCCTGGTCTTTGGCAACAGGGGGAGAATCTAGTGTGTCACCTTCACAAGTCGTTGTACGGACTGAAACAGGCCTCTCGTCAATGGTTTTCCAAGTTCACGGAGGCTATTCTTGCTGCTGGTTTCTCTCAATCCAAGGCCGACTATTCTTTGTTTGTCCGCAAGCATGGTACATCTCGCACTATTTTGTTAATCTATGTGGATGACATTCTGATAACAGGAAACAATATGGAGTCTATTAATGCTTTAAAGCAATTCCTCCATACTCGTTTTCGCATCAAGGATCTTGGTGATCTAAAATTTTTCGTTGGCATTGAAGTAGCTCGTTCGAAGAAAGGGATTTACATATCCCAACGTAAATATACCTTGGAAATTATCAAAGATAGTGGCTACTTGGGTGCTAAGCCGATTGAGTTTCCCATGGAAGAATCCAAGCTTTCAAATAAAGGAGAATTACTCAAAGACCCTGCTGTATATCGGCGTCTGGTTGGTCGGCTAATTTATTTGACCATTACTAGACCAGACATCACATACTCAGTACATATTCTTAGCCGGTTTATGCATGAACCTCGCTTACAACATATGACTGCTGCTCTTCGAGTTGTTCGTTACATAAATCTTCTCCTGGTCAAGGTTTACTTCTCCATGCCAATAACTCTTTAAATCTGAAGGCTTTCTGTGATTCTGATTGGGCGAGTTGTCCTATTACCCGCCGCTCTACTACGGGCTATTGTGTATTTCTGGGAAATTCTTTAATTTCATGGAGGACCAAGAGGCAAAAGACCGTATCTTTATCAAGTGCAGAAGCTGAGTACAGAGCAATGGCAGGTACTTGCTATGAGCTTACTTGGCTACGTTATTTATTTGCAGATTTGCATATGCCTATTACAAGTCCTGCTGTTTTACATTGTGATAATCAAGCTGCTTTGCACATTGCTAAAAATCCTGTATTTCATGAGAGAACTCGACATATTGAAATAAACTGTCATTTTATTCGGGACAAAATTGTTAAAGGTGAAGTTATTACTCGATTTGTGATTTCTTCACAGCAATTGGCAGATGTTTTTACAAAAGCTTTGGGCAAAGAAAAGTTTAGACAGCTCATGTGCAAGTTGGGAGTTATTGATATACACTCTCCAACTTGAGGGGGAGTGTTGGAAAGTATATCTTGTAGCTTTGTATAGATATTATCTTGATATGCAACAATATTGTATTAAGTAGTGTGATTCCGTAGGATAGTGTGAATCAATCTTTTGATTCAGTTGTAATTGTGATAGATGTCTTGCCTTACTGGTATCCTAACTTGTAGGAAGAACCAGACGATGCAGACTAGGTTTGCTTTGTATATATATCTCATAGTTGAATACAATTATTCATTTAGCCAAAAACATCTTTTCCTTTAACAATTGCCGAAAGCACTCGTATTATTGAGTGAGCAAAAACACAAAGCTAAAGAGCGGCAAAAAAATTGGATTATTGGAAATAATAGATGGGTGGATGAATAGTCAGTCAATGAAATGTTGCATTGAACAAGCCAAGTATATTCTGAATTTCCCTAATTAACTTGATCATTTATAGTCTTTTTTCAATATATTGCTCGCTCTAGATCAGTAAATGAAAGTTTCACATATTGTTATTTTTGTTGTTCCTATGTGGGTAATATTTAGTTTCTTAAATATTGAATCTAACTTGATTGTCCGGCTCATGATTAGTGTGTACTAATGGTCAAGTATGCCATATTGGTGCTCTGCCTCTCTGTGTATATCTTTTGATTTTTTCTACTAAGACACATGAACCATGCACGCTCAAGAACATGTCGATCTGAATATATTTCCTTATTTTGCATAGAATTCGTAATTGATTATAAAATGCTGCCTTACTTGGATGCAAAGTGAGGCACTAGCTAAACAGCTGGGCTGAAAGCCTTTCCAACCAAACTAGTAGCACTCAAACCTCATCATGCACATGCGTTTCTAAATACTCCACGCATTTGTCCATGTATCTGCTATGGAGCTCCTTGTCTCCAAATAGTTCGCTGTATTCTTTAGCTCCATCCCTGTATGGCTTCCCCTCCTCATCCACCACAACCAAATTCAGTGACTTCGCCAGTTCGTTCCTCGTAAACGCACCACTTTCTTCGTCTCTCGATACCTCAATCCCGATCTTCTTGTCCCAAAACCTAGCAATCAGTCCTTGATCGTACATAAATGGCAGCAATATCATAGGGCGACCATATTGTAGTGCCTCAATCAGTGAACTCCAACCGCAATGAGTCAAGAATCCCCCTATGGATTCGTGGGCCAGAATTTTGGTCTGAGGAGACCAAGTCTTCCACACAAGCCCACGATCTTTGGTTCGTTCCTCGAACCCATCTGGCAGATTAACCGAGTCGCCATCGGACACATGACTCGGTTTTCTTAGCACCCAAAAGAAAGGCAACCCAGATAGCTCTAACCCGAGAGCCAACTCATGGAACTCTTCTTGGCTTAAATTTAGCTCACTCCCAAGCGCAACGTAAACTACTTTGCCTTTCTCTTGTTTGTCCAACCAATCTGCAATTCTGGACCAATCACTACCACCTTCTCTGTCTTCATCACTTCTTGGTACAGATGGTGGCAATAAGCCAGTCGGAAGCACCACAGGTTTTTGGTGAAGGTCTTCAAGCAAATCTAGCCACTCACCCTCGACCTCTCTACAAGTTCGAATGAAGTAGACTTGACAACCTTGGACAGTTGATATCATACGAAACCAATCATTCACACCAGAAGCGTTTGGTTTCCTGCCGTCTTCAAAGATTCTCGCAGCCTCAAAAGGCCTCATGACGAGTTTGGACGGAAAGGGTACCCACTCGGGAGGGACAGTGAAGTGTTCCAGCTTCTTTCTAGGAGCATATCTAGACGCCCGATCTGCTGATGTTGATCCAAAGAAACATAGAGAGGAAGCGTTGAAAATACTGAAATGGCCGATTGCGACGCCGAGCTTAGTAGCTATCGGAGGCAACCAGTGAGGGGCAAAGTCGTGAATGATCCAATCCGGAGTTTGAGCTTGTAGGAATTCAGAGAGGCCTCGTTCGAGTCCATCATGAGCGAGTTTGAGGTATGGAATAACGTCGTAGGGGACGTCCATGGTGGCCTCTGCGTTGTCAGGGAGGTTTTCGACATGGGGGAGTGGGATTTGGACTAGAGTAATCAACGGGGTTAGGGTTTCTGGGATTTTGGGGAGCCGTTGGATGTTTCTAGGTGTGGAAATGAAGGAAACCTTGTGGGCTCTGCGAGCTATGTGCTTGGCAACCTCAAGAAATGGGATTATGTGACCGAAGGCAAGCCATGGGAACAAAGCTATGTGAAGCTGCTTCTTAGGCTCAGAACTGAGAAAGCTCATGTTTTATGATCTAGTGGGGAGGGTTGAACTCATCGTAGTCTCTCATTGATTAAGTAGGCGCACATAATAACAATATACTGACTTACCGAGGGCTCGTTCTAAAGGTCACATCCGTAGTTGCCTAGTTGGTGTTGATTATAATAAAATTCCAGACAAAGATAGAGCTAGTGCTGGCCGGCGAGACTGACGACTTTGTCACTTGGAGCTAGTATTCTTCAATATATGATATCGTTCCTGTTCATGCATGATGCACCCAATCACTTTCTATAGATACTCATCACTTGTTTAATCTGATTTTGTGGGGGCAGATCAAAAGAAATTTCCACGAACGTTAATCAAGGTTTTTGAGTCTTCAAAAGCCTCGATCTGTTGTTGTACGTTTGAGTTTGTGACTAGAGTTCCCAGCTACACTCTTGTAGATTGGCCAATCTGTAGTCGATCTAAATTACATCAAGACTTATGGAGCTTTGTATGATCTTCATTGTCTCGAAGAAACTTCGTATATATGTGTAGTACGTACTACGTAGCGGAATATCTGGTGAAGTCTGATTTGCTTTGTCTATAAGTAACGTTGAGCCGTTTGGTGGTTTGTAGCAGAAATAAATAAAATATATATATATATAGTACGTAGCGGAATATCTGGTGAAGTCTGATTTGCTTTGTCTATAAGTAACGTTGAGCCGTTTGGTGGTTTGTAGCATAAATAAATAAAATATATATATATACACACACACACACACACACACAGAAGGCCCTTCCACTAAGGAATCCCTTTTTTGACATATATGAGGGATGAGAGATTACACCAACTTTTCGATCATAAAATCATATCTCCATCGTTCAATATGTAGTTCTATATGAATAGATCACTTCTGCAAATTTTCAGAAATTTTGGTGATCGTTAAGGCATTCAAAACTACGATTTATAATTATAAGCATGAACGGTTCAGGTTTGGCAGATTTGGTTCGTTCATTGATTTAATCTTGTTTGACACCTTAAAGATCACCAAATTGGCTGAAATTTGCAGAATTGATCTATATATAAGGACTAACAAACTGAACGGTGGAGATTCAAAAATATAATCGAAAAGTTGGTGTAATCCCTCATCCCTCCCTTAGTGGAAAGGTCCTATACACACACACACACACACACACACACCGTGCCTATCAAATGATCTCGAAGCTGTAACTTTTTTAGTGTTCTTAGAGAATGAGACATAAATAAAAGCCAGAATTTAAAGCACACGCACCAGGTTATTGTATGAACTTGCCAACTTTGTCAGATAAATGAAGAATTGGCTCATTCTTGGTTGGAAAGAATCTGTACTTGCCGGCCAAATGATGAAAGGTACGTCATTAACACAGCTGGTTTGGTGGGATTCACCTCCTCCTTTTATTTTGTAATATAGTAGTAGTGACCTTATGGGTCTTCCTCAATTTCGGTTTTCATAGTTTTGTTTCGTTGTCATTTTGTTATGAGAGGTTTTGGTCTAATCCCCCTCTCTTGACGTTTCTCTCTTTTCTTTTTTAATACATAAGAGTGTTAGGGGGTCATTCCTCTCCCACTCATCTTTCAGCCAAAAATAAATAAAATGAAAGGTACGGGTTTGATTCTCATTCCAGCAACTTACACCGATACTTTTATTAGAAACTATAATTTTTATTTTTATTTTTTTATAAATTAACACTCTCCCTCATCTAAAAGATCACTCTTCTGTCAATCGATGGAATTAAAATCAAAATTTAGACAAATGAGACCTTGCATATATGAATCAATTGTTAACATACACAATGCATGTGTCTATTTTCATTCGTCACAAATAATAGACACTTCACTAGTTAAGTTTAGTCAATTCAAATGAAATGATCACATCATCCCGTATTCATGAGATAATCAAGAGGATAAACTCCCTAATCTCAGAAGTACGTGCCAGATGTACGATTCCCATTATGAAATCATCCAATATTTTGAGTTCTACGTACCCTTTGCTTTTCATTGTCGTCATCATGATTCCAAAAGAGACCATATATATGTCAGCTCTAATCCCCAGCTATACCTAATTCACGAATCGGAGCCACAAAGTGAACTGAGACCGACACTAGACAACCGCCGAAGGCTGCAGCGAGATTCAGAGAGAGAAACTCCACTTAAGGCTGCTGAGATTATTGACGCCTTGGGATATTGTTGGGCACCAATGTCATGACTCATGAGGGCTAGGGTTTAAGATAGAAGAACGCTCACTGTCAATCTACATGGTTTAAGTGCATTTCCTCACTCATGGTTTCAAGTTTAGCTCGATTTCGAGCTCGGAAAGCTAATTAATTAGAAAAGTAACTCATATTTTCACAAGATTAATTATCAAGTCTTCTGTCGGCAAAGGTGATATAGGCAACCAGAATTCGACTGGTAGGGCATACGTTATTGAATTTAACAATATAAATGTAAGTAGGGTTTCCTTCCAATCACTATATTATAAATGTGATACAAAGAAAATTTTTATTCGAGTCTAGCTGAGACGTTGAAATTTCATTTAGGTTTTAAGGGATCGTTCATGCATGAAAACCTAATATTGTAATAGATTTTATCATCTTAAACTATTTAAGACCAGCTTAAAATTAATGTTTGCTCAAAAGTTATCCAGCCACTCACTCAAAATTTTAGCAACATGCCAACAGGCACGAGGAAATTAGATATAACGAGAACGATCTAGCAGTGTAGACTGGTTTTCAAACACGTTCAAACCCAGAAACCTAGCTCCTATTATTATCGCGACAACCCCCTTTAGCGTCTGCCATACAGTCCTATCCAAACCTTATTGATATACATGTTTAACTTGTTGTGCAATATGTGCCAAGTATATATTCACAAATTACGTGCTAAATCTATGGTTTCCTCCTCAGGCTGTGCAAGCGTTAAATTTAGATACTGTTAATATTGACTGTCCTAGAGATGTCTCCTTGTAATTTCTTTTTCTTCTCAAAGAAAAAAAAAAAAAAAAAAAAAACTGCCCCGGCTACACAATTAATTTTTCCAATCGCGACGACTCGGACCAAAAATATGAGGAGTTACATAGGGCTGCTAGCATATTACTATATATATGGGTGCCTCTGTTAGCAAAGTTTTATGCCATTGCCGGGTCTAATTTCAATAGCTACCAAATACCAGTCCAAATGATTAGCATGACTGAAAATCAGCTGGCTGATCATGAAGAAGAAAACCTCAGTAATGAGTATAAGGAACTCTTTCTTTCTCTCCCTAAAGAAAGAGGCTGGACACCCCATATATATATATACAGGGCCCTTTCACTAAGGGATGGGGGATTATACTAACTTTTCAATTATATTTTTGAATCTCCACCGTTTAGTTTGTTAGTCCTTATATATAGATCAATTCTGTAAATTTTCAGCCAATTTGGGGATCGTTAAGGTGTCGAACAAGATTAAATCAATAAACGAACCAAATCTACCAAACCTGAACCCTTCATGCTTATAATTATAAATCGTAGTTTTGAATGCCTTAACGATCACCAAAATTTCTGAAAATTTACAGAAATGATCTACTCATATAGAACTACATATTGAACGGTGGAGATGTGATTTTGTGATCGAAAAGTTGGTGTAATCCCCCATCCCTCATATATGTCAAAAAAAGGGATCCCTTAGTGGAAGGGCCCTATATATATATACAGGCCTTCTCAGCTGCGGAGGTCCGCACCAATGGTTTTGGTGCGGATTTCCATTTTTGCACCACTTTTTGATCGAATTTCTCCATCTCCACCGTCTAGTATCTAGATAATATTGTGTAGATCATCTCTGCAAAATTTCAGCCAATTTGGTAATCGTTAAGGCCTTCAAATTGCGTTTTTCTGTTTTAAATATGAACGGTTTATGTTTGACAAAATTCAGTCCGTCAATTTGTTTTTCGAGTTTGAGGGCCTTAACGATTACCAAATTGGCTGAAATTTTGCAGAGATGATCTACACAATATTATCTAGATACTACACGACGGAGATGAGGAAATTCGATCAAAAAGTGGTACAAAAATGGAAATCCGCACCAAAACCATTGGTGCGGACCTCCGCACCTGAGAAAGACTGTATATATATATATATATATATACCAAATAATTTACTGCCAAAGAAGATATTGTTCAAAAATCAAGACGATACAATCGAATGCATGAAAAACTTCACGTGGTTATATCTGACATACATAAATCTCATAAACTTATACACCAACTTAATTTTAATTATCAGTTGCTCCTGGGGACACAATGTTTCTGAAATTCACCATGCACAGAATAATTTTCCTTTTCACAGATTTTGTTTTCTCATTAATTTCGTTTTCGTTCTATTCACTATATACGTGGTGTTGAGATGTGGCTCAAATTAATGCTATGTTTGCTAGTAGGTGCAGTATTGTTTGAATGGAAGAAATTAGCTGCAATATGCACAAGGTAAATACATGGGAAATAACTCGTTTACTGTGTTAAGGAGCTAGATATATAGATGGGTGGTGCAGCCATAGTTGAAGTTAAGGGAACATGCCTACTATTGTGCACTATTGTTCTTGGTATTCATATAGAAAGAATAGAAAACATGCATGCAGAGAAATCTATAGTTGAGAACTATTGATAATAGTTTGAGACTATTGGTGTAGAAACATTGAACGGAAAAATGGAAAGCTAGACTTTACTTTTGTTCTATGCATGGTTTTGCATGTTGTAAGAGAAGGAATTGGTTATAAATAGCCATTCGACATTAGCATTGTGTAGTGTGGTATCCGGAGTTGTAGTCTTTTATTTAGAGAGAATATCATTCTCTATTAAGTGTTGTAAGATAGTTAGTTTTACTGGGTATTGAGAGTGTGAGTTGAGAGGGGTGTACAAAGGTTCAAGGGTTCGGGTTTGAGTTATAAACTTGAGTGAAACACCTTGTATTTTGTTCTCACATTTCTTAATAGTATATAAAGATCGGATCACGCCCCATGGATGTACCTCAAAGAGTGAGAGAACCACGTTAAATCTTGTGTTGTTGAGTATGCTTGTTTTTCCCTATTATAGTTGCATTCTCGATATCATATCTTGTTGACCGATCCGTTGTGCGAAACCCAACATGTGGGTGCCTTTGTGAGCTAATTTTCATGCCAGGTCTAATATCTAGTTATTAGCACTACCAGTTAAAAACTTCAAATTGTTACTATGACTGAAAATCAGTCAGCTGATCAGCATGATGAAGAAGAAAACCTAATGTGTGCATGCAGGGAACTCGATCGTTCTTTCTTTCCCCAAAGACAGAGGCTGCTGGAGATCCCTTCACCAATACAAATTCCTAGCTAGGCTTCTGGTGCCCATCTGCAGAAATCGAAGTGATAATCTCTTTCCAGAAGCAGTTCGAGTAGAAAATAATGATTCAATATGGTTTGATATACTTCAATGTATTATTCTTCTTCATATAGGAGGTTTATATAGAGATACAATTGTAGTGCTAATAGGAAAAAATTTCATACACCTATACATAATATTTAATCTACACATACAAGGAAAGTAAATATATTCAAAATATTCTACACTCCCTCTGTTGATACCCAAAAAAGCATAAACATGTAACACACACACACACACTTCAAGCACAAATAAGAAAATATCATGCAAACTACAATAGATAATACATAATCTACATATATATTCGAATCGTCATGCCACGCTTATGGACCCAAGCAACAATCATGCCTTTGGGGCTTGCAAAAGTGGGTGTGGTGTGGAAGGTTACGAAAACACACAATGCTCATTTCTCGATTTAGTGTCGTTAGTGATTTTGGTCTTCGGCTGGAAATCCAAGCCCAATGGCTTAAATCAAGAATGAATGGTGAACATGAGAATTGGGCCAGCTAGCCTTTCATTTGAAACCCAATACCCATATAAGAAAGCCCAACTCCCTTTCATCTGATTCCTTGTTCAAAACACGTCTTTTCTTCCTACAGCTACCTAATATCGAATCTTCTCCTCGCAGCAGTCTATTACACATAGAGTTGGTCCAAAATCTTCTAGAAATACTTATCTCTTATGTTAGTTGATCAGGAAGAAACGTTCGGACCAGTAGGATGGTATCCTCTATCTTCTTCCTCGAATGATAAGCTTGCAACCCTTCTTCCTGGTTCCAGGTTTTATGCCACCGCAGTTGTTTCAGTTGTAGTCTTTGTTGACTACTGAACATGTCAGGACCCACCCAGAATTTCACTCTGAAACCCGAAGTAAATCCTGCGGGGTCCACCTCTAAGGAAAATTTACCGAAAATTCGGCATAATCTACCTTGAAAATGGACAACCCTTACATGAAAAACACTAGATAAACACTTCTATTATCAATCATCCATCCTCAACTCCTGGAGCCTTCATGCTCCCTAAGTTCATCACGTCTCCCAATATAACAATTTATCATCTAAAATAATTCCACAACCAACAACAGACAATTAATAATTTACTATTGGACTTTCAGAGCATATCTAAAGATGAACGAAAAACAATGAATAAAGAATAAGCGGAAGCAGCTTTTGACTATGCCTCGACTCCATGTACGCTCGACCTCAAATAACTTAGCCTGCAAACTGGGCATTTAAAAACCAAAGGGCCCAGGGGAAAGTAATTTAAAAAAGTTAGAGTGAGTGGACAAAAATAAATTAAATAATTTAACAAAACGTAAATTTAAATACTTTCCCACGTTTAAACTTTAAAACCTCAAAGCACGCAACTTTGATATAACATTGAATTTAACTCCAGAATCACATAAAAATGAACAAACCAGCCCCGCTGGTTAATCAATTACAGGAAACTCGTAAGAAAGGATGAACCAGCCCCGCTGGTTAATCAAATACATAACTGAGAAAAATAAAATAAGGGGAACAGTTATCACCATGTAAAAGTAGCCTCCCAGGCTCGGGTCGGTGCCTCCCAGGCTATAATAGCTTTCCACGCTAAGCGTTCTACTCACCTATAGTGAGGACCACTAATAATGGTTAGCTAGCAATAATCAATATAAGCGACCCTATATTATGGTGACTAAAAAGATATGAAATCACTTAAATCCATTAAACTTCCCTAAGATCATACGAATGGTACGGTTCCCAACCGTACTTGAAAATTATCATAAAAAATTAAAATAAACTCAATGATGTGTCCCACACGTCAAAAATATTCTCAAGTCCATAATTATAAACGAGATTTAATTATGAAGTATAAATTGTAAATAATTTCATAATCCGAAAATACTCGCTAAAAATATTCTTAATGTCAATTGTAATAATCCACAAGTAAATGAGAAAGATATGAATAGAGAACTACCGAAAATCCCATTTTCGGTAATCTTTTAAAAATCTCAAAGTCATCAAAATAACACCGATAATAATTAAATCCGGAATCATAAAGAATATCAAAACTCAAATACCAACTTTATAACCCGAACTCAAATCCATAAATCATGACCCATAACTAATCAATACTTCAAACTCAAATACTTCCCAAGATCATTTCATCAGCAGAAATTATAATATAAGCTCGGAAAATAAAATAATAAATTATAAAATCTTGCATGCATATTTATTTAAAACCAAAATGTCCACTCACAAATTTAGGCATAAGCCCGACGATATCCGCATCGCAACTCAAGCGAGGTTCCCTTCATATCCTGGCACAATAAATATGCTTAGGACCAAACTCCAATTTTGGAAAAATAAATACGTTAATATAAACATCCAAATCTCTTCCGTTTAACCCACTACTCTTACTAGGGTTAAGCTCACCGAATTCACACCAAACTCCACCACAACTGTAATACCCTAGATTTTCATACCATTTTCCTTGTATTATTCTCAATTTAATGAAGGAAAATTTATGGAAATTCTTATTGGCTTTGCGAAGTGGAAGTTTGGAGTTTATTTAAAGTTGCCTTAACGTTAAAAAGACCAAAAAGTTGACTTTACTTTCTGTAAGTTATCTTCGAAAACTTCCTTCACGAAAGTTGTAGAGCTCGTCAGTACGAGTTCGTAGACATGCGGCACGAGTGAAACGGATGTCGGATGTGTTTTGGCCACGATCCTCAGCGCGCGGAGCAGAGGTTTCTAGCGAACAAAGAGAAAGGGGTGAGTGTTGCGGGCGTGCCACCTCGCGGACGAGGAAAAGAGTAGTAGGGGTGCGCTTGACTTCTTGATCAGGCAAAGGGGGGTTACAGGTACTTCCTTCACGAAAGTTGTAGAGCTCGTCAGTACGAGTTCGTAGACATGCGGCACGAGTGAAACGGATGTCGGATGTGTTTTGGCCACGATCCTCAGCGCGCGGAGCAGAGGTTTCTAGCGAACAAAGAGAAAGGGGTGAGTGTTGCGGGCGTGCCACCTCGCGGACGAGGAAAAGAGTAGTAGGGGTGCGCTTGACTTCTTGATCAGGCAAAGGGGGGTTACAGGTGCCACCTCGGAGGAGGATTTACGAGCACAAGCGAATCGATACTCACGGCGGCGCGAGCAGAGCAATTATAGGGAGTTCAGAGAGAAGCTGAAAGGGGTAGAGTCTGGAGAGCTCTGGAGAAAGACCTAGGCGACGGCGCTTAAGGTTAGGGTTTCGAGGAAGGCTCGAAGGGTAACTGGGTTTCAGTTGTATTGTGTTTGTTGTTTTGTATTGATTTGAGAGTGTCTTTCTGTTAGGGTTCGAGCCCCCTTATATAGTAGTTCGACTTGCGGCAGAAGAGAAGTGATTAGAATCCAAGTCGGACTCTGAAACTCTAATTCACAAGGACACTGCTTCGTCCATACGAACCAACCAATTGGTGACACCTGCCCAGTTCGCACACTTCATTCCGCATAGGGCATTGCTTCCGCGCTGCCAACTGTAGACTCCTATGCGAACTGGAATTAGGAGCATCCTCATCTCGCGGGCTGCTACAGGGTGCTATCTCGCGTGCTTCTGTAGCTCGCGTCCCTTTCGCGGGCTAATGCAGCTCGCGAGCCTTAAAAGGGGTTTTTATATTTAATGGGCCACAGGGGTTGGCCCGAAGCATGTCAAAGACTTGTAAAAGTTTTCAACGTTTGTCGTGGTGCGCGCGGACTCCGCATGTTGCTTCCTCGCGAAGTCTTCTACGCGAGCCAGTTCGCCAGCTCGCCTCGCTTCGCCTACGCGGAGAGTCAATCTCGCCTCGCCTCGCGGAGTGTTGAATAGTAATTCCGCGCGAAGTCATTCCGCTGGCGAGCTAAGTGTTCCACGCGAACTGCGTAGTCCGCCTATGTCCATTCCGCGCGCGAGCTAAGTGTTTCAATTCGCATGCAGTTTGTTCCGCGCGCGAGCTAACTCGGCTCGCGTGATCTTACTGGCGGGCCGATATTTTGTAAACTTAGAGAACTTTGGGCTCGCCGATATGACATGGACCAAGAATGTAATTAATATTTACATAGACATTTACTGTCCAGTAAAATATTAATTTAGGCGTAAACATTGCCCCTAACCTCGAAGTTATGAAATGTCGAGAATGACTGAAGAGGTTTATGTTCATGTTGCTCCAAAGGTTCATGTTGCTCCAAAGCCAATAGTATTAGCTCGGGTCATACATAAAAAGGAGTGTGAAGAAACAAGCCTGTGAATAGGTCGTGTAACCAGCGCATTTAACTAGGCATTGTAACGAACTTCTCTATAGCTCGCCTCGGCACCTTGGAACTTCAAATGCATTCGCCTACTCTTAGCTCGCATTCGCTTGTTCCACTTTTGCATTCGCGTGCTTCTAACCTGCATTCGCCTGCTCAACTCAGAAGACATAGTACATGGTACGTACCGCTAGCGAATGTAGCTCGCATGGGTGTAACTTGAACAGACGCATGTGACTTGAGTAGATTCCAAAAATTAGCCCTTCACGAGCTCTTGGCGATGGCGGACCAACATGGAAAGACAATGGCCATGTACTTCGCTGCCCCCCAGTGCGAACCAGTGAGAGACAAACAAAAAGCTGATAAATTTTAAGAGGCCATGCACTTCGCTGCCCCCCAGTATATACTTCGCTGCCCCCAGTGCGAACCAATGAGAAGTAAATAAAAGAGTCGGCGAAATTTGGAGGCCACAGGGATTGGCCTAAATAATGACTAAGACACTTGAAGAAAGTCTAAAGTCTGAAATTTCTGGAACACGATCCACCAATGTGCCCCCCAGTTTTGATGTCTGTTCACCGAAGCTTCTTGAGAAGAATGAAGGACATCAAAACTTTAGCATGCCCCCCAGGGAAGGAGTTGTGGTACCGATGCCCCCCAGTGAGGAAAGCAGGCTACGAGGTCATGAAAACACATTGAAAATGCATATTGCAAATCCGCACGTATCCTGACCTGTCTGCATTCGAACTGCCATAACTCTCTCCAGGAATGGTGAAATGACGAACCGTAAAATCCTCTGGAAATTAGACATCCAAGGCTTTCTTTTGATATAAGGCCCGCCGGCTAATGCTTCCTAGATCATTCCAATGAAGTCCACGAAGTGGACTGTCTGGTAATGGCTGTTGCAACTTTCAAAATTGCAAATTAGTTGTATTGCCTTGCTGACTTGACTTCGCTGGTAGTAACTCGAAGGCATGTGGAATGCCTGTTGTCGTCAAGCCTCAGGGATAGGCTCCGACATAAGGTTCAAGCCTTCAGAGGCATGAATGTTATCTTGCATTTCAGCAAGACCAAGGATCTCTTTTTGGGTTTTCTGCTATTTGATTTTTTTTTGGTATTTTCTTTTTCAATGCGAAAAAGGAAAGGAATGGAAAGAAGCTAAAGTAAAAACTGACGGAAAGCTAGGAATAGAGAATAGAGGGTATCATAGCTTGATTAGGTACCCTTCGTTAGGCCATGGGGGAGGCCACCAATGCTTCAGTCCCAGTCTCGACGTCGTCATGGTTCCAACAAGAGACTGTCGCTGTTGAGAATCTCCAAATGTTGAGCAGAGTTGTTCCGCGTCAACCACTTGAAAAGTTGGGCAAGGTATTTCGTAGGGTACATCTCGTTGCCCCCCATGTATCCTTTTCTGTTAACCAATCATGATCTTCAACTGCATTCTCGTATATCGTATGCCGTTGAGATCAGCCTTGTCGCCAACTATCATCTCATAATGCATGGTGTTTTTAGGAATAACCACGCACTGACCATGGAAAAGACCCACTTGCTGGTCTCTTTGCACCATATCAAGAGTGTCATTGGGATTGAACTCCTGTGGTCTATAATTATGAGATAGACATACTAACATATAGTCTTCATTGTATTCATCGTATATTGGCTCTGTGTCAAGCTCAACTTTGGAGTCACTATAGTCCAGCGAATTCACCTCTGCCCCTGATACAGATATATGACATCCATAAGCATCATGCTCAGATGCCGCCAAGCTCCTGCTGCACACTAGAGTGAAATAACAAACATGCCTCTGAATTTGCATGCAGAGAGTCCAAGAGTATTGAAATGTGCAATCGCGGGCTGGCCCAAGTATACCACCACACCATGTATAGTTAAGCTTATCATGACCTAGGATTAGCGAAGCGGACTGAGGCATCTTGCTGGTGAATATAAGATTGGCGAGGCGAATTAGTGGGAGAAGCGGATCTCGCCAGCCTTGACGCCCCGAGTGTACAAGCTGAAAAGGAAACTCAAGAGGCTCTGGTCCAGCTGCATTTCGCTTGTCACGATTTGGTAAAGAAAGCAGGCGAGCTCCGCCTTACCCCCCATGCGGCTGACCTGTGTCCACATATACATCTCGCATAGGAAAGCTGGCTCTTGAGTCACCTTGCATGCGAATTTGTGATTCGCCCCCAGTGTTGGACTCGCTCTCTTTCTCTAAGGTGGACTGTTCTGTCCTACCTTCAAACTTATCTTCCTGGGGAACAACGTCGGCTTTTGAGATAAGGTCATTATCCGAAGTTCCGCCAGTCTTGACCTCAGATATTTTGTCATTGATTGACAAAGCAGTTTCTTCCTTGGACGTAAGTTCATCCAAAGAAGAAGCTGTTTTGGCCACGATCCTCAGCGCGCGGAGCAGAGGTAACTAGCAGACAAAGAGGGAGGATGAGTGTTGCGGGCGTGCCACCTCGCGGACGAGGAAAGAGGTTGTAGGGGGTGCGCTTGACTTCTTGATCAGGCAACGGGGGGTTACAGGTGCCACCTCAGAGGAGGATTTACGAGCACAAGCGAATCGATACTCACGGCGGCGCGAGCAGAGCAGTTACAAGGAGTTCAGAGAGAAGCTGAAGGGGATGCAGAGTCCGGAGAGCTCTGGGGAAAGACCTAGGCGGTGGCGCTTAGGGTTAGGGTTTCAGTTGTATTGTGTTTGTTGTTTTTGTATTGATTTGAGAGAGAGCCTTCTGTTAGGGTTCGAGCCCCCTTATATAGTGGTTCGGCAGAAGCAAAGTAATTAGAATCCAAGTCGGACTCTGAAACACTAATTCACAACGACACTGCTTCGTCCATGCGAACCAACCAATTGGTGACACCTGCCCAGTTCGCACACTTCATTCCGCGCTGCCAACTGTAGACTCCTATGCGAACTGGAATTAGGAGCATCCTCATCTCGCGGGCTGCTACAAGGTGCTATCTCGCGTGCTTCTGCAGCTCGTGTCCATTTCGCGAGCTATTGCAGCTCGCAAGCCTTAAAAAGGCTTTTTATATTTAATGGGCCACAGGGGTTGGCCCGAAGCATGTCAGAGACTTGTAAAAGTCTTCGACGTATGTTGCGGTGCGCGCGGAGTCCTCATGTCGCTTCCTCGCGAAGTCTTCTACGCGAGGCAGTTCGACAGCTCGCCTCGCTTCGCCTATGCGGAGAGTCAATCTCGCCTCGCCTATGCGGACTAGCAAATAGTAATTCCGCGCGAAGGCATTCCGCGCGCGAGCTAAGTGTTCCACGCGAACTGCGTAGTCCGCCTATGTCCATTCCGCGCGAAGGCTAAGTGAAGTCGAATTATCATGCAGTTCGTTCCGCACGAAGTCTAACTTGGATCGCGTGGTCTCACTGGCGAGCTATCACTTGTAAACTTGGAGAGACTCCATCTCGCCGGTATGACATGGTCCAAGAAATAATTAATAATTACATAGACATTTACTGTCCAGTAAAATATTAATCTAGGCGTCAACAGAAGCTTCACCAGCCGTAGGCTTTGCATTCTGGTGTTGTAAAGCCTTTTTCATGGTATCCCACCACTGATGAGACTGATCCAGAAAAGCCTTTCTTTCGGCTTCTTCCTTTTCTTTAGCAATCGCTCGAGCAGCCCTTTCCTCAGCGAATTGCTCGAGAAGGGCAGCCATTCGCTCCGCACATCTTCTTTGGACGACAGCTCTTCGCTCGAGATGATGTCTATGGAAGGCATCTAATCTTTCACGGCTGGCCGCTAACTTTTCTTGCAAATCGCCCCAATCCATTATCGCATTTTGTTTGTCATGATTTGGGGCGGCGTCTTGATCACGTCCAGTAATTGGACAAAGCTTGAGTTGATCATACCCTTGATCATGTTGGAAGTTGTGGTTCGCCATCATGCAAAGTTGTGGTTCGCATTCAGTGTGCGAACCGATTACTTCTTCAAAGATGGACTGTTCTGTCCTATCTTCCGGCTCCTTTTCCTGAGGAACACCGCCGATCTTTGAGATAGGATAATGACCCATAATCTCAACGACCTCGACCGCAGGTTCTTTGGACGTGGGTTCATCCAAAGAAGATTCTTCACCATGAGATTGGCTGCTAGGCAACTCAATCTTTTTGGCAAGGACATGCTCGTCAACTATAGGCTTTACATTTGGGCATTGTAAAACCTTTTCGTTTTTTTCAGCAACCTCTCTGGCCGCCCGCTCAGCTTGTCGCCTGCTGATGGCAGCTATTCTTTCCTGGTTAGCTACTATTTTTTCTTGGTTAGCTGCTATTTTTTCTTCCAATTCGTCCCAATTCATTATCGCATTTTTTGCTTTCGATCTCCGATCCCGATGAAGCTGAAAACTGTATTGATGATTCTTCTGGCTTCCCTATGGTGAGTCGCTTGTACTCCCTGTCCCACTGGGCGTGCCAATGTTTTGGCCACGATCCTCAGCGCGCGGAGCAGAGGTTTCTAGCGAACAAAGAGAAAGGGGTGAGTGTTGCGGGCGTGCCACCTCGCGGACGAGGAAAAGAGTAGTAAGGGTGCGCTTGACTTCTTGATCAGGAAAAGGGGGGTTACAGGTGCCACCTCGGAGGAGGATTTACGAGCACAAGCGAATCGATACTCACGGCGGCGCGAGCAGAGCAATTATAGGGAGTTCAGAGAGAAGCTGAAAGGGGTAGAGTCCGGAGAGCTCTAGAGAAAGACCTAGGCAACGGCGCTTAAGGTTAGGGTTTCGAGGAAGGCTCGAAGGGTAACTGGGTTTCAGTTGTATTGTGTTTGTTGTTTTGTATTGATTTGAGAGTGTCTTTCTGTTAGGGTTCGAGCCCCCTTATATAGTAGTTCGACTTGCGGCAGAAGAAAAGTGATTAGAATCCAAGTCGGACTCTGAAACTCTAATTCACAAGGACACTGCTTCGTCCATACGAACCAACCAATTGGTGACACCTGCCCAGTTCGCACACTTCATTCCGCATAGGGCATTGCTTCCGCGCTGCCAACTGTAGACTCCTATGCGAACTGGAATTAGGAGCATCCTCATCTCGCGGGCTGCTACAGGGTGCTATCTCGCGTGCTTCTGTAGCTCGCGTCCCTTTCGCGGGCTAATGCAGCTCGCGAGCCTTAAAAGGGCTTTTTATATTTAATGGGCCACAGGGGTTGGCCCGAAGCATGTCAAAGACTTGTAAAAGTCTTCAACGTTTGTCGTGGTGCGCGCGGACTCCGCATGTTGCTTCCTCACGAAGTCTTCTACGCGAGCCAGTTCGCCAGCTCGCCTCGCTTCGCCTACGCGGAGAGTCAATCTCGCCTCGCCTCGCGGAGTGTTGAATAGTAATTCCGCGCGAAATCATTCCGCGCGCGAGTTAATTGTTCCACGCGAACTGCGTAGTCCGCCTATGTCCATTCCGCGCGCGAGCTATTTGTTCCACGCGAACTACGTAGTCCGCCTATGTCCATTCCGCGCGCGAGCTAAGTGTTTCAATTCGCATGCAGTTTGTTCCGCGCGCGAGCTAACTCGGCTCGCGTGATCTTACTGGCGGGCCTATATTTTGTAAACTTAGAGAACTTTGGGCTCGCCGGTATGACATGGACAAAGAATATAATTAATATTTACATAGACATTTACTGTCCAGTAAAATATTAATTTAGGCGTAAACAGGATGAAGAAGTTGTGGTCAGAGAAAGTTAGTTGCCTGGTTTGGAAAGTGTATAATAGGAAGTTGGGATTTTTTTTTTAAGTGGGAAACCTTTTTTCTTCACTAAACCATGCAGCTCTCTCTCTCTCTTATCCCTAGCACTCGACGCCTTACGGACGTCAGATTTCCTGCCGAACGGAAGCCCACCATCTCACCGCCGGGAAGGTTGCCGTTGGTCCAGTCCGACTCGCTCGGCCACCCTCTTCCTCCTACGGTGTCGCAGGCCGGAGACAAGCCGCCAGGTCGGAGAAGCTTCATGCGGTTCGTCGGAGCTTAGGTCGGCTGTCCGGCTGTTGTTCCGACCGCCGCCGGTCTTGTTCGGTGCACACAAACCTTCTCTTCCTTCCTAGGACAGCGCCACCCGCCGCCTTGCTGCCTAGACACCGCCCCCAGGCGGAGGAGCTGTGGTGTTTCTTGCCCGAATTTCTTGCTTCCGACGGTTTGTTTAGGCCAAAGTTGGGTGAGTCTTGTCCTCTCCCTTCCTCTAGAGTTGTTTTGCTTCCCTTGGGATCCAAGTTTGAGATATTGGAGTGCTAGCTTGCAGATTTGGGGACAGAGTTTGCGGTGGCTGTCGGGAGCGGTTCGAGACTGAACCAAGCTTAGCCACAGGTATAAAAAGTGTTCCTTTCACTGTACTCTTTAAGGTTGTTGTTGGGAGTTTAGGTAGATTTTGAGGTTGGTGGTGACTATTGAGGCTCACACGCCGCCGCCTGTGGCGGCACGTGGGAGCACATCCGGGCAGGGTAGAGACTTTGACTAATGTGTTAATTAGCCCTTGTAGTTCCTAGGGTGTTGTTAGTGTGTTGTTGGTGTGTGAAGTTTGAGTTTTGATTTGGTTTTGCTTTGTAGGTGCTAAGTGGTTTCTAGGTGTTTGATAGGTCGGAAAACTTGGGAATTTTGGATCTTGGAGAGTGGTAGTTTTGTTGTCGAGTGTCCGATGACCTTGGGAGGTCTTGGAGGAAGGATTGCCCTTCTTTGGGGCAACCTTTAAGTTAAGGGTATTTTAAATCCTTGTGGTGTTTTTACTAAGGGTTTTGATTTGTTTATGTTTAGGTGATTTGTGAGTTGTTGGGTTTTTTGACTCTTGTGTTGCGGAAGAATGCAGCAGGAGTATTTTAGGTGAGTAAACCTCACTAAGGTTCACTTTTGAACCAAGATTTTTATGGTCATTTGAGGATAATGCTTTTAATATGAATTAATATTTTGCTATTATTGGTTTTAAAAATATATGAGCTTGATCGTCAACGGCTCATAGGTAAGGTAAAACAAGTTTTTATTATGTGTTACTCTAAGGCTCTTATGATCATAATTTTATTAAATTGTGAGAAGTTATGTTATTGGAATAATTTATTTTGTTCATATAATTATATCCTTGTGAAGGATGTAATTTTATGATGTAATCTTGTTATGTTGTTAATGAGGTTGTGATATGATGACTGTTGAATAAATAGCCTAACCGGGTTCCAAGCCTTTAAATAGGTGATTGGTTACGGTTAAGATACTATTTATTATTTTATTTTATTGGTATTGGACAGTCAAACCGGGTTCCAAGCCTTTGGCCGGGTGATTGGTTACGGTTAGGAATTAGAGCTCTAGTCCGTCTGTCGGTGTAGGTCATGGGAGATACTTGATGGTATCTGGGACCCATGGGTACACATATTGTTGTTGTAGGTCATGAGGGGTATTTACTAGATATCTGGGACTCATGGGTACATTTCTTGTTAATGTGTGGTTTTTATTTATTGATCAAAATTCATTTGGGGTATGTTGGTTGATCAAATTGTTGGATGTGATAAATGTGGAGTTTATTTTTGAGTTTACTCATACGGGCTTTCTAGCTTACCGGGTTTGTTATTTTACAATCCCGGTACACCAATTCTTGGTGTAGGGGTTAGACCTGCAGGTGAGGATCGGCAGGGGTGAGAAGGAGGTGTAGTGGCAGGGTTCTCCTTTCTTTTATCAGACTCTGTATAGTTTTAGCCTTGAATAGACAGTATATAAGTCATGAGATTGTTCTCATGTTCTTGTTTTGCACATTACGTAAACAAGGAAGTGTAATCTTAATTCAGGGATAGATCTTGTGAAAATTTCTATTCTGTAATTGAGTTTTGTTGTTGTTGTTGTTATGTAGTTGTTGACAACAGGTTGGGATGTTAATATTTTAAGTTAGATCATGCCAAAATTTTTGAAAATTCCATTCGAAAATTGGGGCGTGACAACAACCTTAATTCATTAATTCTAACATTCTAGAATAAATACCAAGGAAATCCAACGGCCGGATTTTCATTCTAACAACCGCCAACATTCTCAATCTTTGAAAAATCCCAAACCTAACCAAAGCTCCTCCAAAAATTCCAAACTTCATATCATTAAACTCCCCTTAATATAACACATTTAAAACCCTGAAAAGCCCCTTTACAATGGCGGCGGCGGAGGCCGATGGCAGACTCCGGCGACCTCCAATGTCTACCAAATTGTAACACCATCTTCCTCTCAACCTGCTCTACAACTTTCCTAACTAGCACAAAGTCTAATTTCGAGCTTAACTAGGTCAATCGAACAAAAACATATCCAGAAAACCTTATAAATTCAACTCAACGATTCTCCTTACCTAGCTCAAGAGGGAGTGAATCCTTTTGAGGGATTGCTGCACGGGAGGAGAGCTTTCTATTGAGCTAAGTATCTCTAGCTATGGCGGCCGGAGGAGGGAGCTTCGGCCAGAGAACAACCACGGCAGTCGGACCTTTCGGGCGAGTAATCTCCCACACGGCGGCGCTAGGGTGGTTCCCACCGGTCCAGGAAGAACGCTGGGTCGATGGTCGACCGATCGGGACCAGTGCGACGGTCTGCAGTGGCCGGACGGCGGCGAACGGAGGTGGAACGTCCGGCGGGTCGGGAAGAATTCGGGGGAGAGGAGAGAGAAGGGAGAGAAGAAATGGGCTTCTCCTACCCGATCCAACTTTAATACCCACAAAAATAAAGCCTACAAAAAATTTACCCCCTTTTTACCAACTAAAATTTACCCCCTTTTTACCAACTAAAATTTACAGTTTTATCTGATAACTTTTTCATCCTAACTCCGATTTTAACGTATAACATGTGTATGAATTCGTAATAACGTCCTTTACAACTCCCTTAAAGAAATTTTCCCAAAATAATTTTTCTTTAACAGTAAACGGTTACCCAAAACGGTAAAAACCAAAGTAATACCAAAAGTAAATAACCGTAATTTAATTTAAGAACCGCGATGTGACGAAACAACTTTCACTTTCTCCCAAATCTTGATCTCCCAAGTAAGTGTCTCTTTTTCTTGATCTCAAGCATGAATTGTGGGAGAATTGAACAGATTTCTTTACCTAGAAACTTTGTGTCCCCAATTGAATCTATATAA
Organism: Fragaria iinumae; assembly: GCA_009720345.1. Lineage (NCBI taxonomy): Eukaryota > Viridiplantae > Streptophyta > Magnoliopsida > Rosales > Rosaceae > Fragaria > Fragaria iinumae. The sequence continues at coordinate 11,539,738 of CM019117.1, read as the reverse complement.
AGGGAGATTTAGGATTGAAATAGGCATCCCGGACAATCCAAAAACAAGCTTAGATACAATAGCAATCAAGCCAAGCGTTCATGCATTTACGAGCTTCAACTCTCAGCTATCCTCCCAGAAACTCTCATTCAAACCAATTTCCCAGAAATTCCAAATCCAGAAACCCAATTCTCTCACCGCAGTGTGTTTCTAGCTCCCACATCACGCTTCATGTTGTCAAGCTCAATTTGTTGTTTGAATCACATACAGTCCTCCCAATAATCGGAGTATTGGGTTGATTTTGGCCTAGTCGCATTTCATTTCAAAAAGAAACCTCACCCTCAAGTTGGTTCATAGATATCGATCATACCCAGCTTGCCAACCGAGTTGTCAAACACTTTCCTTGATACTCCTTTTGTGAGAACATCTGCTAATTGATCTTCCGTATACACGAAAGGGAAACGAATGATTTTCCTGCCCAAGTTTTCCTTAATGAAATGCCGATCTACCTCCACATGCTTTGTCCGTTCATGCTGAACAGGATTATAAGCAATTTCAATAGCAGAAAATAATGATTCAATATGGTTTGGTATGCTTCAATGTATTATTCTTCTTCATATAGGAGGTTTAGATAGAGATACAATTGTAGTGCTAATAGAAAAATATTTCCTACACCTATACATAATATTTAACTTACACATACAAGGAAAGGAAAGTAAATATATTCAAAATATTTTACAGTAAATACTTTTAACGAACTAATACCCAAAGCTGCAAATTTTGAGAACAATTCTCAAAACATCCATGAAACCAAGCCATATGCACTACAGAAAACTGCATGCACCGATACTGAAAACAAAAACAAATGAAGCAAATCAGAAACCTACCTACAGTTCCTTGATAACTCAGTCAAATACTCCAATCTGTTAACACACATATATAAGTATATAACAGAGAAAAGCAGAATTGCGGGGTTCTGTTTCTCTCTTACACATTGAGAATTTACCCAAGTTTATACATAAAACAAAGAATCTATTACCTGATTGTTGAAGAGTCTGATGGACCTGCAAAATTAAGAGAGTAGTGGGAGATTGAGATCTTGTAGGAAGATCAATTAATTCCTGAAATATCATACGAAGTACAGAAAACAAATCTACATCTTATAGACAGAAACCAATCCCTCCTCTTAAACGAAAGGAGTGATGGAGGTACAGGGTGGGTGGCGGAGTCATGAGACGACGGCGGCGCCTAGGATGAAAATCCCAAGGAGAGGTTGGAGGATGATGATAAGTCCATGATGGGGTTAAGGAAAGCAGTAGCAATAGATATAGAAGGGTTGACAGTGGAACGGGGTTGAAGGAGAGGAGTGAATTCAGTGACAAAATCCAAGCATAGAATAATTAACGAAAGAAGAAGAAAGAATATCGAGAGGCTTACACGGCAACGAACTTGATCTTCGATCGATCAGTGATCAGTCTACTCTCAGCTCCGCTTCTGTTTGTGAAAGAAGGAATAAAGGTGTCAATAAGGACGACGAAACAGGATATATACGTGGTTATCTAAGTGGCCTAACAAGGCAGACCTGTGTAATTCAGCAGAGGGAAGAGGGGCAAAAACGCCCCCGTCCAAACGTTCCCAACACTGTTCAGAATGCGAACAGTAAGCGGCGCCAAGCACTATAATAGTTAGTTAAATATCAGTTAATAACTGTGTTAGTACATAGCCAAAATACTTGGCCAAGCCGAGAATATGACATCATTACCCGGTCGCCGGAGATCATTCTGGGCAAGACAGCACCGGCGAGCCCTTCACGGGTACCCAGAGGGCGAAGGTCCGGTAGTGACCCACCTGCCAGATCCGCTCCCCAGCGGCTGACGTGTCGCGTAACCGAGGTCAAACAACTTCAATTTAATTACCCTGCAATCGTAGTAATATGGACAAGTAGGGATCGTTCTAGCCGGGGAAACCAAAGGGCGATCGAAAGAAGAGAAACCAAACAACTTATAAACAAGTATTCACATATATACATCGAAATATTGGGGGTTTAAGATTGATTAATTCTAACAAATAACCTACTGAAAATTAAACCTAAGATTATTATATACAAGTGATCAACATACTCATGCAACACGTAACACGAAAAACCATCTAAAATACATAACAACTTCATGCAAGGCCGGGCAGCAACGTTCAAATTGTCTTTGAATCTAACCAATTCCGATTCTAATTAGAGCCTTATCTAATTGTTAAGACTCCTCAGGTATTTAGAACAACCTTTGCTCTTGATCCTAAACATGAATGCTAACTCATTTAAAAACACGTTGCGTAGAGATTAAACAAGAAAACACTTTAACACATGAATCAATCGGAAACATGATCTAAGGCATGGCGTCACTCATCCTATTAGCATGCAAATTATCAGAATTAAATCCGCCCTAAGTTAATAACAAAGACCAAGACAACTTTGCGTATGAATTGATCCAAAATTATTATGGTAGATGAAACCGCACCTTAAGGACAACCATGGCCAAGGCAGCCTCAAGGATTGATTTAGATGCATGAATTCATGACAATTAATCAATTAGAAATCAAAAACACATAAGAAAATGCTACTGCCCCAAAACCTAAATCATGAAATCATCATATATTCAAGAAGTTACAAATCAAAACATAGAACAATCAAAGATCACAAAGAAATCCGAAAACCATGTTTGATAAATAAAACCAAAATCGAAAAGTATATTACAATACAATTCGAAACTAAACAGAAAATAATACAAGAAGCCATGAGAAAATCACACTTTTTACAACCTTTGAAGATTCGGCAAGTGTGGGGAAATCGGTGGAAGGATGGAATGATTCTTGTGGTTTATGGTGGATGAATCGGCTAAGTAATTTTCTGTATAGGGTTTGGTAGAATTTCGGCTAAGTAATTACAAGAGTAGTGATCCCTTCTTCTGCCTTTTAGGTCATGCTTTATAGAAGAAAAACCCTAGAGAGGCCGGCCACACAAGTAAAATCCCAGTTGGTTTAGGTTTCCCTAGTCTTTCATAATTCGGCCCAATGACCTCTGTCTGATCATTTCGTCATAACTCCCTCTATAAAATAGATATTGAGGTAATTCCAATTGATTTGGAAACTAGACTCCCGTAGCTCTCTGTCCATATCTAGCACGTTTTCTGATTCATTGTGAGCTGTCCTGGAGAGCCCGTTGAAGTTGTGAGACATGCACAAGAATTTTCCCGAATTGATTAGGAATCAAGACTTGGACATTCCTTGATATTCTGCCGAATTTAGATCTTCTTCTCCATGTTGGACTTGGTTTGGACCTCTCCTCAATGGACTAGGCTTCATGGATCAGCTGCTTTGCTTCCCGAGGTCCATCAGGAACAGTTCTATGAAATCTTCTTCATGTCACCTAAGTATCAAAGAGTTAACTCATTTTGTGACAATGTAAAAGCTTTACATAATCATAAGAACATCTATAAGGCTCCACAAATAGGCTTTTGACAAATTTCTATATCGTTCTTTTATATTTAACACGTTTTACACACAACTCTACCAAAAACTTTCGACTCTACATTATGACTCTATTCTACAACAATAAGAGATAATCAAAGTACAAATGGAGGTAATAACATATTAAGAATGTCGCATTTTATGCTCCTATCACCGGCAAAACACCCTCCAAAGGGGAGGTACCGCAGAGGACCACAAACAGTCCCACATCGAGGACTGAGGCCGCAGCGCCTGACATTAACCTATAAAACAGGCACAAACTCCCACAAGAGGTAAGTCCACAAAACTCCTTCTAAATACTCCCGTACTCGGTAAGTAGCCACTAAGCGCTAACTTAAGCATCGGAGAGTCGAAGACTGGGCCACCCCAGTCCCGACTCCTGACGCATCGCTACTTGTGCAGGTACAAGACTCGGTTCCAAGAATTCGACCTCCCGTTCCTTGACCTCGGGACAGGTAGAAACAATTGGCGCTAGGAGGAGGGCAAAGAACCTCCGACCTTGCGGAACTCGCATTTAGCACAACCTTGTGGAACTGGCGTTTAGCTCGAAACAATGGACACTGCAGATGACCCCAATGACCCTGGCACTCAGATAGAGAAAGAACTTTTCCAATCTGGAGATGCATCCCTTCCCCAAAATAGCAATGCAACCTCCATTAACAATCCCGACCCCGCCACCGCCCTTGAAATTCTAAGGCGCGACTTCCATTCGTTTCGCGAGCAAGCAGCCAGAGAAAGGGCAGAGGCTGAAGCATACCGGGTACGCATTGCCGAGTTGGAGAAGGAACAATTCTTGCTCCGCGCTACATTAGACCATCGTAACGTGTACAATGACAGCCTGGACCGCACGGCACGGGTCGCTGGTACCCCAGATCCCGCAACTACATCTTTCCCTAACCAAGACCCAAGCAGTTCCGTAATCCCGGGAGACCCTAACCAGATCGTCCACTACACCCACCCACTTACAAATCCATCTTTTCCACTACCAGCCCCTCAACCATCTACAATCCCCACTCCTACCTCTGCCAACGCCTCCGACCCACCTCTCGACATGCAAACCCGCCTACTGCTCCAGCTCAGCCAATCTGTCACTCAGTTGGCTTCGCGGATTGACGGGGTCGAGAGTCGCGGGAACCCGCGACCTTTATTCTCTGGCTATAGACATCGCCCAAGTCCCTTCACACCACGGGTACAAGGGGAGAAGCGCCCCCCCTCCCCCGAGGCCAAGCCTTTCAAAGTGGACAAGTATAAGGGCACTGGGGACCCTCATTTCCATCTCGAGACATTTCTCTCGCTATGTAGCTCCACTCGCTACACAGACGCCATGGCCTGCCACGCCTTCCAAGAGACCCTCTCTGACGAAGCACTCAGCTGGTTCCTCAACCTACCACCCAACTCCATCGACAACTTTGACCAACTCTCGGAACGCTTCCTCAACCGCTTTATACTTCATGCCAGCATTTGTCGCAGCATGGACGCCCTGTTCCACATCAAGCAGAAGAACGGCGAAGGCCTCCACGAGTTAATGTCCAGGTGGCAATCCGCCACCGCGCGATGCCACAACTTGGAGCCTCGGGTGGCCGAGCAAGCTTTCCGCCAAGCCCTGCTCCCTGGCAATTTCTTAACCTAGATCAATAGGAACCCTCCAGCTTCCTATGATGCGTTGTTAGACCTGGCTGTCCGATGGGCACGCGCTGAATTTGCCACCTTTGGGCATTCTGCCCCAGCCACACTAGCACTCCCCGCTCTTCCCCCAAAGCAGTAACCTCAGCAGAAGTATGAGCAATTTGACAGAGGGCCAGATAAAAGTAAACAGCATGGCTCCTCCCGGGACCAGGGACGCGGTTCCGAACGTCGTCATGGGGGACAGCGGAACCGCCACCACCCTTACCGATTACAGGACCAGAGCCCTCCGCAACACCAGCGCCGTTCTTCCCCACCACCTCGTTACGAGGTCCACACTATTCTAACCACCACATACGCGGACATATGAGCCAAGCACAAAGACCTCATTCCTCCACCTCCTAAGAGCAAATATCCAAAAAAGCCCCGGCGGGCAACAGATAATAAATATTGTGCTTATCATGACGATAATGGCCATACAACAGAGCAGTGCCATGGCCTCCGCAATACCATAGAACATCTGGTCCGGAATGGACTACTCCACCAATATTGCACTCCTACAACAGGAGCTAATACCATCCAGGTGCATGGCCAGATCCTGACCCTACACGGTGGTGCCCCGCGCCCCCCCCCCCCCTCGCCAGCCTTCTACAAAAAGGCAATGCACAACCCCCTTAGAAGTCTTTGACATCTAGCGAGGTGTCACGATCACCCCATTAGCGTGGGATCAAGTGACATTTCACAAAGGGGAGGATACAATCAACTGCCACCATAGTGAGTCATTCATAATAAACGTGCAGGTGGATCATTACAGGTGCCATAGAGCCCTGGTAGACACGGGGGCCACCGTCAGTGTCATGTTTGCCGACTACTACAGAGGGCTCCGACGAGACCGAGCCAAATTGTACAACAACCATGATCCCCTTGTCAGCTTCTCTGGCGAGATAGTGCAGCCATTAGGCTCAGACCGCCTAACCGTGTCAGTGGGAACCGCTCGTTGTCGCTCTTCCATAACAGCCCGCTTCTTGATAGTCGATTGTCCCTCGTCCTATAACCTCATCTCAGGCCGGGACATTCTTTGGGGGCTGCAGTGTTTTATCGTCGGCCACATGCTACTCATGAAGGTACCCACCCCAGGCGGCATTCTGACAATTCAGGGTGATCGGGCAGCCATCGAGCATTGCCATCTTAATGCCATTCAGCAGGGGCGGGGCGCCTATGCGATGTTGCCCCTCAGCCCTTCAGAGCCCATTGATGACCCGCGAGACGACCCTGAGAGGAGCGGAAAGAGGGCTCCACGCCCTAATCCAGCGGAAGACACGGAATGGGTATCCCTGTCACCTACCGCCCCGGAAAGGAAAGTTCGCATTGGCACAAACCTCAGCCCAGAACTCCGCCAACAGCTCATTACCTTCCTCCAAGAAAAACAGTCGGTCTTCGCTTGGTCCTATGCCGACATGCCAGGCATCTCCCCCGACATCATCACCCACAAGCTCAACATTCATCCAGACCACCCCCCTGTCAAACAAAAAAGACATGCTTTCCACCCAGACAAGTATCGAGCTATCCAAGCCGAGGTCCAACGGCTCAAAGAAATCAAGTTCATACACGAGGTTTCTTACCCAACATGGGTCTCCAATGTCGTCATGGTCCCCAAGCCTAACGGCAAGTGGCGAATGTGTGTGGACTACACGAACCTCAACAAGGCATGCCCCATAGACAGCTTTCCATTGCCACGAATCGACCAATTGATTGATTCCACAGCTGGCTACAAGACACTCAGCTTCCTTGATGCTTACTCGGGCTATAATCTGATAAAAATGCACCCCGCGGATCAGACTCACACTACCTTTGTCACGGACAAGGGACTATATTGTTACGAGGTCATGCCTTTCGGCCTCAAGAATGCAGGGGCAACCTATCAAAGGTTGGTAAACGCCATGTTTGAAGATAAAATTGGAGAAGTCATGGAAGTATATGTTGACGACATGTTGGTCAAGAGCAAAACAGAAGGCAACCACATTGCCAACCTTAGCAAAGTATTCACTAAGCTCCTGGCGCACGGGATGCGCCTCAACCCACAGAAGTGTATCCTAGCCGTCGGTGGCGGCAAGTTCCTAGGCTTCATGGTCAATGAAAGAGGCATTGAGGCCAACCCAGAAAAAGTACAGGCCATACTTAACATGACCGCCCCGACCTCACGAAACGAGGTCCAGTGCCTCACGGGACGCTTGGTAGCTCTGGCACGTTTCATCTCTCGCCTCACGGACATGTGCAATCCCTTCTTCCAACTGCTCAAAGCACAACATAAAAAGGATATCACATGGGGCCCGGAACACGACGACGCCTTCAACAGTATCAAAGCCTACCTTGCCGAGGTCCCTCTACTCTCGAAGCCAGTCCCGGGAGAGGTACTTTACCTATATTTGGCTGTTTCCGCCACTGCCATCAGTGCTGCCCTTACACGCCATGAGCACGATAACGAGCTCCCGGTCTATTACTGTGGCAGAGGATTTACAGATCCCGAGATTCGTTATCTAGACATAGAGAAACTCGCTCTCGCCCTCATTACTGCCGCTAGGAAACTCCGGCAGTATTTCCAAGCCCACACAATCCATGTGTTAACCAACCACCCCTTACGGCAAATACTGCAGAAACCTGAAACCTCAGGCCGCATGGTAAAATGGGCAATTGAACTGGGCGAATTTGACTTGTATTTCAAGCCAAGAGTGGCTATCAAAGGGCAGGCAGCTGCAGATTTCATTGCTGAGTTTATCCCCTTGGCCAATGATGATCCACACCTAGACGCCCCCACCCGGGACGCCATCTGGGAACTCCATGTTGACGGATCCTCTAATCACAGACTCAGCGGAGCAGGAATCATAATCACAGACCCAGAGGGCAACTCGTATAAGTATGCTCTCCAGTTTGAATTCAAAGCCTCAAACAACATAGCTGAATACGAAGCCCTCATAGCAGGCATTCAGCTCTGTCGAGAACTTGGCGCCCGGCACCTCCACATCTTCAGTGATTCTCAGCTTGTAGTTAGTCAGGTGGCAGGGGACTTCAAGACCAACCAGCACAACTTGGGATCCTACAAAAGTCTCGCAGGCGCCCTCCTGTAGCACTTCAATTCATACACACTCACCCAAATCCTGCGAGCGAAAAACTCCAAGGCCGATGCTCTCGTGAGACTCGCCACAACTTGAGTCCACGCCACCTGATGTGCACATCGAGACGCTGGATAAGCCTAGCATCTCAAAGGCTTATTCAGAAATCTTTACCCTCGAGCCCATTGACCAACCCTCATGGATGGACCCATTTGTCACTTTCCTTTTTGAGGGCACCCTACCCCGAGACAAGAATGAAGCACAGCGGCTACGCCACAAAGCCTCACTTTACTTGCTCAAGGGTGGAAAACTGTATCGCCGAGGCCAGTCATGTCCCTTACTAAGATGCCTCCCCACGGCCGAAGGACACAAGGTGCTAAAGTCGCTTCACAATGGCATTTGTGGGAACCATGCAGGGGCCCGGAACCTCATGTTCAAAGCGCTTCGCGCGGGGTATTATTGGCCAACCTTAGAGCAAGATGCCAAGGCAATTGTCCAAGCATGCCTTCAATGCCATAAATTTGCACATCATCCCCCAGTGCCCCTCTCTGTTATCATCTCACTAGTCCCTTTCAGCCAGTGGGGACTCGATTTCATCGGGCAACTCCCCACAGCCCCGGGACAATTCAAGTATGCCATTGTCATTGTAGATTACAACACAAAATGGATAGAAGCAGAGCCCCTTGCCACAATCACCACTGAAAAAGTGATAAACTTCTTATGGCGCAACCTGTACTGTCGATTCGGGGTACCCCAAACCATCATTACAGACAACGGCACCCAGTTTGACAATGACACATTCCGGGGATTCCTATCAGACTAAGGAACTGTGATCTTTTATGCCTCCCCAGCACATCCCCAGACCAATGGCCAAGTGGAGGCTATAAACAAACTCGTCAAACAGAACTTAAAGAAACGCCTGGAAGAGGACAAAGGGTTGTGGGTAGCCAAGCTCCCAGACGTCCTCTGGACACTTCGCACATCCCCCACAACAGCCACAGGGGAATCCCCATACCTCTTGGCTTATGGCACCGAAGCAGTGATACCAGTGGAAATGGAGGTCCCGAGTGAACGTGTCACAGCCTACGACCCCGAGACAAATACAATCGGGTTACGGCTTAATATGGACCTCCTGGAAGAACACCGGGACAAGGCACACCTCAGGACCATCAACAATAAGCAAAAAATAGCCAAGTACTATAACAAAAAAGTCGTACCCCGACCCTTGAGAGTTGGAGACTGGGTCATGAAAGAGGTCATCCCTCACCCCACCGGCCTCAAGGCAAAGTGGGAAGGCCCACTTGAGATAGTTCACACTCCGGGACCTGCCACATTCTATCTTAGAGACTGTGACGGTCGTGTGCTACACCACCCCTGGAACGCTTGCCACCTCCACCTCTGCCCCAGTTAATTAGTATTAAGCCCGGCATCATAGCCGATACTTGTGTACTCTAGCCCAGTAGCGGCTCCCACAATATGTACACCTTGCCCACTAGCGGCCAAATCTAAATGAGATGAATCGCTTTATCATCCTAACATGCTGAACTGAGTCCCAATAACATGGGACCATAAACAAAAGCATTCATACAAGGCAAAACAAACACACAATATGGCTACACATAACGCCAAGCATCAACCTGGACTCCCAGGCAATTCATATATTTCAAACATATTCAACATGGCTAACCACGCCACTTACACTGTTCCAGACACAAAAATTATCTTTCCCTATACCTACCAAAACCAAAAACTCCCAATCACATCAATCATTTTCCCCCAGAAGACGAGCCGCCACGGCCGCGAGACGTGCCGGCATTCACTGAAACCCTCTTCCCTAAAAGGTGCTTCGCGTGATCCAGTGACACAAGTGGAGGCCTCATAGGAACATTGGGGCGCACAAGCGAACTCACTTGGGCCACCTCAGGAACAGAAGACTTCTTCACCGGGGATCTCTGCATATCGAGGCGAGCAGGCGCCAGAGGCCCCACAGCTAGAGCCTCATATGACACTTGAGACACCACCATTTGCGTGGATAAGGACCCCTCGGGACTAGCAGCCCTCGCGGGTGACGCAGCCAAAGGGGCCGGAGGCCGCAACACACCCACAGCCGAAACCTCCTGCCGCCCCGCAGAAGACATCGAACGCCAAGCGTCATGCTGCTTCGCCAAAGACTGCGAGATCTCGGTTTGCTTCCTCTGTTCAGGCGTCATCTGTTCCCATGCCTTCTAGGCAGCATCTCTACCGGCATACCACTTGCGCATGGCCGCCTCATTAATCCTGCCTGCCCGGCAACCAGTCCGACTCATCTCATCCTGACCTTTATTGTAGGCACCCCTCAGCTGCTGCTTGTAGGCCGAACTCTCGCGAAACAACCTCTCTCCTACCCCGGCAGCTCGCCCACACTTGGCCGTCCAGGACGTCTCCAGCTCCGCCAGAGACTGAGTCAGCCTCGCCACCTCAGTCTCCAAGGACGCCGCCTTGGCTATCGCCAGCTGCTCATCCTTCTTCTGCATCGCCCCCTTCAGTTCCGCCACAACTTTCTCCGCGACGGTAGCCTGGTCTCGAAAGACAGCAGCATCCTGCTCCACCTGCTCTAGACGCTCTGCGAGGACACGGTTATTATCCTCCGCCTCCCTCACCCGCTGACACTTCGCCTCGGCATCATCCCGCAAATGAGTTGTCACACCCCAATTTTCGAATGGAATTTTCAAAATTTTTGGCATGATCTAACTTAAAATATTAACATCTCAACCTGTTCCAACAACAACATAACACAACAACAACAACAACAAAACTCAATTACAAAATAGAAATTTCCACAAGATCTATCACTGAATTAATATTACACTTTCTTGTTTACATAAAGTGCAAAACAAGGACATGAGAACAATCTCATGACTTAAATACTGTCTATTCAAAACTACAACTATACAGAGTCTGATAAAAGAAAGGAGAACCCTGCCACTATGCCTCCTTCTCACCCCTGCCGATCCTCACCTGCAGGCCTAACCCCTACACCAAGGAATGGTGCACCGGGATTGTAGAATAACAAACCCGGTAAGCTAAAAAGCCCGTATGAGTAAACTTAAAAATAACTCCACATTTAACACATCCAACATTTAACACATCCAACATACCCCAAATGAATTTTGATCAATAAATAAAAACCACACATTAACAAGAAATGTACCCATGAGTCCCAGATATTTAGTAAATACCCCTCATGACCTATAACAGCAATATGTGTACCCATGGGTCCCAGATACCATCAAGTATCTCCCATGACCTACACCGACAGACGGACTAGAGCTCTAATTCCTAACCGTAACCAATCACCCGGCCAAAGGCTTGGAACCCGGTTTGACTGTCCAATACCAATAAAATAAAATAATAAATAGTATCTTAACCGTAACCAATCACCTATTTAAAGGCTTGGAACCCGGTTAGGCTATTTATTCAACAGTCATCATATCACAACATCATTATCAACATAACAAGATTACATCATAAAATTATATCCTTCACAAGGATATAATTATATGAACAAAATAAATTAAACCAATAAAATAACTACTCCCAATTGAATAAAATTATGATCATATGAGCCTTAGAAAAACACACAAGAAAACTTGTTTTATCTTATCTATGAGCCGTTGACGATCAAGCTCATATATTTTTAAAAAAAAAACTAATGATAGCAAAATATTAAATCACATCCTAATTATTATCCTCAAATGACCATAATAAATCTTGGTTCAAAAGTGAACCTTGGTGAGGTTTACTCACCTAAAATAATCCTGCTGCGTTCTTCCGCAACACAATAGCCAAGGAACCCAACAACTCACAAATCACCTAAAAATATACAATTCAAAACCCTTAGTAAAAACACCACAAGGATTTAAAATACCCTTAACTTAAAGGTTGCCCAAAGAAGGGCAATTCTTCCTCCAAGACCTCCCAAGGTCATCGGACTCTCAACAACAATACTACCACTCTCCAAGTTCCAAAATTTCCAAGTTTCTGACCTAACAAACACCTAGAAACAACTTAGCACCTACAATGCAAAACCTAATCAAAACTCAATCTTCACACACCAACAACACACTAACAACACCCTAGGAACTACAAGGGCTAGCTAACGCAGCAGTCAAGGTCTCTACCCTGCTCGGATGTGCTCCCACATGCCGCCAAAGGCGGCGGCGAGTGAGCCTCAAACTCCACCACCAACCTCAAAATCTACAAAAACTCCCAACAACAACCTTAAAGAGCAAAGTAAAAAGAACACTTTTTATACCTGAGGCTAAGCTCAGTTCAGCTTTGAACCGCTCCCGACAGCCACCGCAAACTCTGTCCCCAAATCTGCAAGCTAGTACTCCAAATCTCAAACTTGGATCCCAAGAGGAGCATAAACAACTCTAGAGGAAGATAGAGGACGAGACTCACCCAACTTTGGCCTAAACAACTTTGGCCTAGAGCAAGAATCTCCACAGCTCCTCCACCTGGCGGCGGCGTCTAGGCAGCGAGGCGATGGGTGGCGCTGCCCTTGCTAAAATCCTCTACCTCCTGCAAGAGAGGGTCAGATGAGGACACATGAGACCCGACATCCATAACAGGGATGCCTTCCCATAAATCAAGGGCAACTTCCGCCATAAGCTCATCTAACTCTTCCTCCCACCGGTGCAGGGTCCCCGAATCAGAATCAGGCGAACTAGAGACAGCCACAGTCTCTTCGCTGGACACCCACACCGGATCTGTCATACCCGACACCCTCACAAGTTACACTCGCTACCTTAACCCTAACCAACCCGACAACAAACCAGTCAATCCCTTACTCTAGAACTCCTACCAACATCACAAAAATACGAACAATCCCTATCAACTCCAGATAACAAAAACACAAACCCAGCAACAAAACAAAACTCAAGCTTTGATTTCATACCTTGAAACGGGGGATATGCGTAGTGGCAGTGAAGCTGGTTGCAAAGAGCCGAGAGCTCGTACCCAATCGATCGAGGGTGAAATTGGACGTTCCCCAGCTTTGATTCCAAAGTACAACCCAAAAAACCTATGCAGAAAATCACAAGTAACCCCCCCCCCCCTCCAATCTACCCCAAGTCTATTTATACAGCCAGGGCACAGCCACGTCATACACGGTCATAAATGCATTTAAAGCGCATCCACTCCCCCACGCACGCGCATTAACTACGCACGTGGGACAAAGACGAAACGCACAGACGCGAACTGTTACGCCACCAGCGCGAACTGTCACGCCACCAGCGCAGACAGTTACGCCCCCAGCGCGGACAGTTACGCCACGACTGCGAACCGTTACGACCTTAACACTCGGTGTGAATGACCACGTGCCTCATAAACTCGCCATTTATGACACACGTGAGACATGGCGAGATGGTACGGTTCGGATTCTCGGAACCTTCCCCCGTCACCTCGCGACCCTCGCATGGGAACTTGGGGACTCGACGTCACGCCACCAACGCGGACTGTTACGCCACTAGCGCGAACCGTCACGCCACCAACGCGAACTGTTACGCCACTAGCGCGAACCGTCACGCCACCAACGCGAACTGTTACGCCACTAGCGTGAACCGTCACGCCACTAGCTTGAACCGTCACACTACCAACGCGAACTGTTACGCCACTAGCGCGAACCGTCACGCCACTAGCACGGATCGTCACGCCACTAGCGCGAACCGTCACGCCACCAACACAAACTGTTACGCCACTAGCGCGAACCGTCACACCACCAACGCGAACTGTCACGCCACCAGCGCGAACTGTTACGCCACCACCGCGCACCGTTACGACCTTAACACTCGGTGTGAATAACCATGTGACTAATAAACTCGCCATTTATGACACACGTGCGACATGGCGAGATGGCCCGCTTCAGATTCTCGGAACCTTCCCCTGTCACCTCGCGACCCTCGCGTGGGGACTTGGGGACTCGACACCATGCCTCCAACAACTATGTAAGACACATTCTCGGCACCTAACGAATAACTCCCCCCTCAAGAGTTCTCTCGGACCAGGGACTTGGGGACTTGTTAGTACATAGCCAAAATACTTGGCCAAGCCGAGAATATGACACCATTACCCGGTCGCCGGTGATCATTCCGGGCAAGACAGCACCGGCGAGCCCTTCACGGGTACCCAGAGGGCGAAGGTCCGGTAGTGACCCACCTGTCAGATCCACTCCCCAGCGGCAAAACACCCCCCAAAGGGGAGGTGCCGCAAAGGACCACAAACAGTCCCACATCGAGGACTGAGGCCGCAGCGCCTGACATTAACCTATAAAACAGACACAAACTCCCACAAGAGGTAAGTCCGCAAAACTTCTTCTAAATACTCCCGTACTCGGTAAGTAGCCACTAAGCGCTAACTTAAGAATCGGAGAGTCGAAGACTGGGCCACCCCAGTCCCGACTCCTGATGCATCGCTACTTTTGCAGGTACAAGACTCGGTTCCAAGAATTCGACCTCCCGTTCCTTAACCTCGGGACAGGTAGAAACAAACTGCTAGTCACATCATTGCAAGGATTTCAATTTATAAACATTGTTTCCTAGTTAGTAGCTATCGGAAATTTTTTAAATAAAAAAAAAAATTGTAACCGCATGACCGACCACATTACATATTTTGAAACTAATTAAGCTCTATTCTCTAATTTGCTATACCAAAAAAACCACAATATGTGTCACCTGAAGAAAGAAGACTAATTATAAATAGGGTGCGACTATTGCCACCCGCCAAATACTTTATTCATCATACATTTCAATTTTAAACTAAATATTCCAATATTAACCTTATAATCAAGAATTTTTGTGAAAATATAATATTAAACTAAAATCTATAAAATTCAAACAACAACAATTTTCTACATCTTTACATCGGGAAAAAAAACAGTTCTTTACATCTTTCAACTCAGATTTGAGAATCACTTCAATCTTCAATAGGGTGGTTATACAATGTGGCCGGTGGGATTGTTCGTTCTTATTTTTATTTTTTTTATGGTTTCAAATGTAGTCTTTCATATATATATATATATATATATATATATATATATATATATATATATATATTATCAGTTCCAAATATCCTTATTTATTTAAAATGTACGGATTTTGCCAATAGAACCACTTTTCGGTCATATTTTTCGATCATAGCCAACTAGTATCTAGATATATATGACATAATCATCTTTGCAAAATTTCAGCTAAATTGGTGATAGTTAAGGTATCGAAATTATATGATTACAATGAACGAACCACATCTGTTCAACAGGAATCGTTCGTGTAATTCATAATTTTGAATACCTTAATGACTATCAATTTGGCTAAAATTTTGTAGAGATGATCTACTCATATATACCTAAAAGATGAATGGTTGAGATGAGAAAATATGATCGAAAAGTATGTCAATTAAGGAAATCCGTACCTTTTGAATAAATAAGGAGATCTGTATCTGAAAAGGCTTGTATACACCCACACACAGTCATTCTCTGCTAAAGATGTCCTTATTTATTCTTATGGTGCGGATTTCTATTTTAGACTTACTTTTCATTCGAATTTTCACATCTCCACCGTCTAGTCTTTAGGGACTAACGTGTAGATTATCTCTGCAAATTTTCAACCCATTTGATAATCGTTAACTCACTCAAAACTGTGTTTTTCTATTATAAACATGAGCGGTTCAAGTTCGACAGAATTCAGTTCGTCCATTGGTTTAATCGAGTTTGAGTGCCTTAATGATAACCGAATTGGCTGAAAATTTGCAGAGATGATCTACATGTTAGTACCTAAACACTAGACGGTGGATATGTGAAAATTCAAACGAAAAGTTGATCTAAACTGGAAATCCGCACCGAAAGAATAAATAAGGACATTCTTAGCCAAGAAAGTCTGTGTGTGTGTGTGTATAGATATTATCAGGTCCAAGTATCCTTATTTATTAAAAAGGTACAGATTTTGCCAATAGAACACTTTTCGGTCATATTTTTCGATCATAGCGAACTAGTATCTAGATATATATGACATGATCATGTTTGCAAAATTTCAGCTAAATTGGTGATCGTTAAGGTATCAAAACTATATGATTACAATGAACGAACCAAATCTGTTCAAAAGGAACCGTTCGTGTAATTCACAATTTTGAATACCTTAATGATTATCAAATTGGCTAAAATTTTGTAAAGATGATCTACTCATATATACCTAAAAGATGAATGGTTGAGATGAGAAAATATGATCGAAAAGTATGTCAATTAAGGAAATCCGTATCTTTTGAAATAAGGAGTTCCGCATCTGGAAAGGCATATATATATATATATATATATATATATATATATATATATATATATCCGCACCACCATTAAAGTGCAGATGTTTCTCTGTTCTCCACTGTCTGGCGCCGACGACGGCTCTCTTCCATCCGAGCGGACACTAGAGGCATCCCCGACGACTTTACCATGAAGATGAAGGCCATGGAGATTAGATTTAAAGGCCGGAGCAGCAACCTCCACCCAAAACTTCGGACAAGATCGATCTCGGTTGCAAATTGGTATTTGGCGGACTCGCCGGCAAGAGAAAGTCATCAAGGATGCCTCTGTTGTTCGCTCGGGTGGAGGAGCGCCATCGTCGGCGCCAGATGGTGGAGAACAGAAAGACGTCCACAATTTAAGGGTGGTGCGGACGTCCTCTTCTGATCCGCCCTGTATATATATATATCCAAATCGAAGCTTCGCTCTGAAATTAATATGTGAAGTTCCTTATTTGACTAACTTTTCGGTCATATTTCCATATCTTCACCGTTCAGTTTGTAAAACCTAATGCATAGGTCACTTATGCAAAGTTTCATCTAATTTGATAATCAATGAACGAACCATAAATATGTCTAACCAGAACTATTTGTATATATCATGATTACAAAAACTCAAATGATTATCAATTTGAATGAAATTTTGTAGGAATGATCTATAGATTAGTATCAATAAATTGAAGGATGAAGATATGAAAATATGACCGAAAAGTTAGTCAAATAAGGAACTTCACACATTAATTTCAGAGCGAATCTTTGCTCTTGATAGGAACTGTGTATATATACCTAGCTCTGATACCAAAACCACGGAAGCATATAAATAAAAGAAGCATTTGATTTATTGAACTCGAATAAAAGTTTACAACTTACTGATTGAAATCAATGCATGAATAAGTGGAATGCTCGGTACATGAACTATCTAAGAAGGAGAGGTTCTGATTAGAGAGAAAGGGAGGAGAGGAAAAATGAAAGTCTGCCTCACTATGAAGCTGGGGGCTTCTATAAATAGAAATTACAAAGTGACTGTAGATGAATAGTAACTTGTCTGCCATTAGTGTGACTGTAGATGAATAGTAACTTGTCTGCCACGAGTGACTGTTGATGAATAGTAGATTGACTATTGTTGAATAGTAATTTGTCTGCCACGGATTTACTGTTGATACTTCTGGTGGAATTTTGTCTGGACTTGTCTTGACTAGAATTCACCATATGGGTCTTGGCTATCTTCATAATCAGCCCACTTGGTTGGTTGACTGAGAGAACTTTCATGACTATGTGATGATGATGATTCTGATGGAGAGTGTTCTCCTTCATCTTCTGTGGATAAATTGGCCGCTTGTTGTAATAACTGTTTGGGTAATTCCTTTAATTCATCTACTTTGGACGATGAGGATGAACTAGAGGCTTTATTTTTAGAAGGGGATAGTAACTGAGAACTCTGAAGTTTTAACTGAGAGATCGGAGATGCCGGCTGGATAGAGACCAGAGCTCCTGAACTGGATGGAATAACTGAAAATTCTTCACTAAATTGGGATAAAACTCTGTCAGAATTGAATTTATCCCACCATTTGACTAAGAGTTGTCGTAAGACCATGTGATCTTCAGTTTCAATTTTATACTGCCATTTGAAGATCCAAAGAATTTTATATTTGGCCATGAATTGGAGAGTAGGGGGAAACCTTTTCTCGTATTCTGAAAATGTCATGACTGAAGAAAATTTAGTGACTGCATTTTGGAGATTTGAGGGTAGAAGGTCATAAGGGCACCCATGATTATTCCACCAATCACCGAACCACATGGGGAATTGGCGATTGAACTTTCTATCAAAATTGAGAAACCATGAATGGGAAAAATCTTCTGTTTGGTAGAGAAAGATTTTACTCCATGCTTCAATGTACTCATGATAAGTAAATGTAATGGATTCTAATTTGTGAGGAGTAGAGGGCGAATCACCTCATTGGGATAATGAAATGATTCGAATTATGTAAAGAGAATGATATAATATTTTGGATGGGTCTTTTGGGTCATGGATTGGTTTAATAGATAATGACTGAGATTTGAATAGAATTTCATTATAGAATGATACTGGTTTACCAGGAAGGTAGTGAGTATTTGGGCCAAAATAATTTTTTACTAAAGAGATAGGATTTTTGAGATGACTCATAGAGGGTTCAATATAAAACAGGAACTGTTCAGCCCTGTTAAAGTAAGGGGATGATTTTCTATAATTGACTGGAGGGTTTGATGAGGAATCTGTCTTGTAGGGGCCATATTAGTTTACTAGAGCTGACTGGTAGTTGGGTTTATTCAGACTGAGGGTGCTACCAAGAGCACTATATTGATTGACTATTGAAATGGGGGAATGACCTACATAGGGAACTATGCTGGGGTTTGATTCAGGTGATTCTTTCTTAACTGGGAGAGATGACTTAGATACTGATTTTTCAGGATTTCTCCCTTTGGATGAGCTGGGCTTCATGTTGTGGTGCCCTGTAGAAATTCACGAGTTAGGAAATCTGGGATGTGATTGTCACTTCCTTTAATGAATGCAATTTCAAAATCAAAAATACTTAAAATTGCTTGCCAACGGGCAAAGATTTGTTTACTACCAATGTTTTGAACATCTTTTTCCAAAACATCTTTTGCACTTTTACAATCAACTCTGACCAAAAATTTTTGATTTAATGAATCATCTTGAAATTTACTGATACATAGTACAATCGATAAAATTTCTTTTTTAATAGTACTATAATTTGATTGAGCTGGGTTCCAGATTCTAGAATGGTATCGAACAATTTGTTCTGGATGATTGGGAGAAATTTGTTGTTTGAGGATACCTCCATAACCAATTTCAGAGACATCGGTTTCTACGATTTTATAGGAACTAGAAAGAGGGATGCCTAAGCATGGTAGAGTTTTAACATGACTCTTAATTTCTTTGACTAAGGATGTATGAAGTGATGTCCAGGGGGAAGGGTTTTTTGTAGCCTATCAAATAGGGGTTTGCAATGTTTCCTAAGATTTTTGTAAAAATCAGCTACATAATTTAAAGATCCTAAGAATCTTTGTAATTGATTTTTATCTAAAATGACATATGGAAATTTATCAGCAAATTGTATTGCTCTATCGATGGGTCTAATTTGGAGTTGGTGAATGTTGAACCCAAGAAAACGAATATTGGTTTGAAATAGTTTGATTTTTGAAGCAGAAACAACTAAACTATTATTCTTTATTATGGAAAAGAATTGGTGTAAATGTTTCCAGTGTTGGTCAATTGATTGTGAGAAGATCAGAACATCATCAATGTAGACGATGAAAAAATGACTATAAGGGTTGAAAATATCGTTCATTATATTTTGGAATTCACTAGGAGCATTTTTTAGACCGAATGGCATAACATTCCATTCATAATGACCAAAAGGTGTGACAGATGCAGTTTTGTATTTGTCAGCTTCACTGATTTAGATTTGCCAAAATCCTGACTTCATATCAAATTTACTAAAGATAACAGATTTGTTTAATCTATTAATGAGATCTCTTTTATTGGGAATAGGATACCTGATCCATTCCAAGACTGAGTTAAGAGGTTTATAGTTAATGACTAACCGAGGAGTTCCTCTTTCGAGTTCAGCATTTTTTTGAACATAGAAAGCAGAGCAAGACCAAGGGGATTGGCTATGGCGAATAATGTCTTTAGCAAGTAAATCATTAATCTCGTTTTTACAGAAATCCATAATTTCATGACTCATTTGGATTGGACGAGCTTTAGTAGGGATATTTTTTTCATTAAATTCATGGATGTAAGGAAGAGAAACAATATGTTTTTTTCTATGCCAAAAGGCAGTAAGGATATCAGAACATATTTCTTTGGTAATTTTTTCTTCAAAAGTTTTGATTTTTTGCTGAAGAGAAGAATTTTGGAGTTGGTTTTCAATTCTTTTAAAATTAATTTCTTCTTGAAGAAAGACCATTGTAAACACGAAAATTGTCTGCGACAAATAACAGAACAACACGTGTACAAACAATAATTTAATCAAATCAATGCGAATGCGGGTTACAATCTTTGTGAACTCCTCTGATTCTATCTCCGAACTTAGGTCTAACTCAAGGGTGACAAGCACTTGTTCTTGAGGGTTACACGGGATGATCGCGTAACAAGTATTTGGGATTTGGATTTGGATTTGGTGAAGAACTGGCTATGAGCTTGATAGTTCTTCAAGGATTTGATGAAGAACTGGCTATGAGTTTGATAGTTCTTCAAGGATTTGATGAAGAACAGGCTATGAGCTTGATAGTTCTTCGAGGATTTGGCGAAGAACAGGCTATGAGCTTGATAGTTCTTCATGGATCTTGGGGAGACTTCTGAGCTCGCGGGAGGGATTCTTCTCTCTCTCTCTAATCCGCTGCTTCTGTTTATGCTCTCTTGGTTTCGCCCTTTTTCTCTGCCCCCTTCCTCATGGTATGAGAGGGGTATTTATAGTGTTAACATGCCTTCACTTAAGGCAAGTAATGAAGATTTTGAATCAATAATATTTCCTTAATCGAATTAATGAATCTTGACTGATTGATTTACTTGCTGATTTTAACACAATCAGATCAATCAAATCTTAAGATTTAGATATGCTCAGATCGCTTTAGATTAATGTCCTGTTTTGGACAAAATCTTTAGCAAGGGGCGAGCTATCTCACGGACATGGAAAGTATCCCGCGAGGAGGCTTGATCTCCAAGCGAACCGTGATTTCCAATCCTTGCATGCATGCAAACTCTGTCGTCTAGCTACTTCGCGAATTTCCCAACGCGGAGCCAACTCGCCTTCACGTACATGCGCGCGGAATCATTTCGCCTCACCACTGTTTAAGTCTATACGAAGTGAAGTCAAGTTCGCCTCGCCTTCATTTATCTCTACGCGGAATCATTCAGCCTCACCACTATTTAAGTCTATGCGAAGTGAATTCCAGTTCGCCTCGTGAAGTCAAAGTCACTGTTTAGGTCTACGCGAAGTGAAGTCGAGTTCGCCTCGCCTTCATTTCCAGTTCGCCTCGCCAAGCTTAGCTCGCCTTGCGAAGTCAAAGTCACCTCGCGGAGTCAATTTCATCTCGCCAAGCCTTGCTCGCCTAAGCGAAGTACATTTCGCTTGCGAAGTCAAATCGTCAATCCACACTTGATAATTGATTTCAATTGGAGGTTTAAGGCTTTGTTGTAAGCCGATCATTTCCACGTTGCCACGCGTTATTTCTGGCGGGTTTCCAATGTTGTTGACTCACATGCCACATATTTACTTGGATCATCCAACGACTATTATCATCGTTAAATTTTATATGTCTACAACCATTTGTTTATTTTTTGCTTCAATGAAACTAACGGTTTTTGAAATACTATTTTCTTAGAATGCTTTTAGAGTATGGATTTCAGGGTTAGAAAGAAAAGCAAATTTGACTGGCTCATTAAAATGGTAGGTAATAATACCATCATATTCGGTATTGAAGGGATAAATCAAAGTAATGAAAGGAAGTACTAAAATTACTTTATCTGTTAAATTTTTTACTAAGACAAATGGAGTTTTGAAACAGACATTGTTCTGGCATATATGGGCTTTAGGGATTTCGTATTTAATATCCATTTTTGTTCCATTAGCTGAACGTAAAGACTCTTTTGTTTTTTCAAAATATTTTGAAGGTATTAAGCCTTGTTGGATGCTGTTAAGATCTACACCGGAATCAATGAGGACTGATATTGTTAATTGGAAATCTTTTATTTTGAGTTGGACAGTACTGTACCATTTTTTAAGTTGGATTTGGCGTATGATACTAATAGTGTTGTTTTCAGAAGTTTCAGCTTCATTATTTACTGGAGACTGGTATGGAGGAGGATTTTCAGGGGGATCCTGTAATTTGAGAAATTGATTATTTATTTTAAGTAAATTTAATTCTTGTTTAATTTCTTTATTGTCATTCGTAAGTTCTAAATATGTTTGTTGTTGGGTATGGATTTGGCACTTGATTGATTTTACTTCATGTTGCAAATCTTGGATTGTTATTTCTTTTTTACTAGTAGAAAATTTATCAAAAATTGTAGTGAGACTAATTTTTTGTGAGGGAGGATTAATTATATTTTCTTGGGTAATTAATTTTTTTAATTTTTTAAGGTACTCAGCTTTAAGTTCAGGATTATCTATTTTTCCTATTAAATCAATTAATAGTTCTTCTTGTTTTTCCTGCTTGGAAAGAACATTGATTGTTTTACAATTACAAGCATCCTTACACCCAAAAGTAATATCTGGGGAAGAATGTTCATCGGATTCAAGAGAAGAAAATTCTATCAATGTGATGTCATCTTCACTCATTTCGTTTTCTGAA
Organism: Fragaria iinumae; assembly: GCA_009720345.1. Lineage (NCBI taxonomy): Eukaryota > Viridiplantae > Streptophyta > Magnoliopsida > Rosales > Rosaceae > Fragaria > Fragaria iinumae. The sequence goes on along the minus strand of CM019117.1, from coordinate 11,516,822 downwards.
TCAGTATTTCGTAATTCTAAGGTTTGTATAAGTTTTTGTTTTTCCTTTGGCTGATTTTTAATTGATTAGTAATACTTTTAACTGGACAGTTATTTGCAAAGTGACCGGTTTTATTGCATTTAAAACATTTTGTTTTACTTTTATCGAAAGATTTACTTTTTAGTTGACCATTTGGTTTTTTGGACCAATTTTTTCGAAATTTATTTTTGGAATAAAAGTTGTTTAGTTCAAAGTTGGTTTTATAAGGTTTAGATTTTTGTTTTGAATGATATGGAATAAATTTATTGCTTGCCTTTTTCCTTCTTGAAGGAGGTAAGGGAGGTAAGCCATATTGTTCAAAAAAATTTCCTAATTCATATTTAGCTGTTTTCTTATCTGATTTCATTTGGGCATTTAGTTTCATATCTATACACATTTTTAATCCTTCTTTTTGGATAACTGTAATTATATTTCCATAAGTTAAAGAATCATAGTCAATGTGACATGTTTCATTACTAAAGACTTGCCTGATTTTATGGGCAAATAATTTTGGGGGACCATTTATGAATTTTTCTTTCCAAAATGGTTGGTTACTATCGTCTCTAAGCATAACTCGAGAAATGAATACATCTTTTTACCATTTGAAATCACTTAAGGTAGGACATCTAAGGTTACTGAGTTGATCATGAATTCTGGAAGTAATATGACTAATGGTACCTATGAAATGTTGGATAATTGTGTAAAATAAAGTATTAACAGCATCAGAAATACCCATTCCTGTGTGATCGTCAAAGATGGGAGTCCCATCTTCATCACGTTTAATGGCATGTTTAATGGATGATCTAGAATCAGGAGTGAGATGTTTTTCCCACCAGGAATGAAGCATTCCTGTAAATCCTGTGGAGAGTATGTCAATAATTTCTGGTTGGCTGAAATTATGATTAGTGACATAGCTATTGGCTGCCATAGACATGTGGTGTAGTTTATTTAAGATTTCTTGTTCTGATAAATTATCAATGTTCCATTCATAAGTTTTATCGGAAGAAACTGAGAATTGATTGTTAAGATGATTACTAGGTTGTATATCTAAAGGGAGAGGACGTTCTGTCCAAGTTTTAAAAGATCGTTTCTTGGGATGAATTATTCTATCTATTTTTAAGGATTCTGTGTTTAAATTTTGAAATATCCAGTTTAATTTTGTAATTTGGCTAGTGGTACTAGAATCGCTATCAGATGAAGTGGTTGGTTGGGTGTGAATTACTGTAATTCTACTAGATTCAGGTGTTTCAGTTTTTAATTTTTCTAGCATTCGTTCGATCTTTTGAATGGAAGAAGTAGGGTTGAGAATAGGTTTATTTAATTCACTAAAATGAACTAAAGGAATTTTTGGTTTGGATTGAGGTAGAATGTTGACTTTGGAGGATATGTTATCAACCTTTGTTTCTATTTTATCTAACTGGGCTCCTATGGTGACTAGGCTCTGGTTTGTGTAATTATTTTTTTCAATAATTTTTTTAGTTTCTGGGTTGATTTTCTTAGTATCTGGATCTTCTAAAGCAATTTTAAAAGGTGAGGCTAGGATTGGACTGTTAAGATGATCAATTACTATTGTTTCGACAGGAGGATGACTAGAAAGGACCGAGCTAGTGGAGGTTTTCCATCTTACTTTTGTTAATGTTTGAACAATTTTTTGATTGTTTAGTTGATCTATAAAATCAAGAAAGAATATTTCAGATTCTGTTTCAAGCATAAATGCTTGCCAATCACTAAATAATTGTTTTCGTTGAGTTATGAAAGGGAACTTCATCCTATAGTGGTTTCTCCTAAGGATGTTTTCTTGTGAATCAAGATGTTTATCTAATTTAGAATAATTGATTACGAAAGGTTGGGTGAGTACTTAATTGAGGATTTAGTGGAGGAGTAACTAAAAAATCAGAAGCAGTGGGAGAAGTTTGCTCTTCATCTGTGGCTGAAATATTTTGAGTTTCGTTTTCTGTATTATTTGGCTAACTAACTTGGGAATTAGTTCTGATGTTTTTAATTTTGAGTTTTTGCAATTCTTCTTCTAATTCTCTAATCCTAATATTTTTAATTTCTTTATCCAAATCATAATCTCGTTTAGACATTGTTTCAGCTGTAGTGGAACCTGCAAATGAATGTCTAGCAGTTGCTAAAATAATGTCTGGAGGAATTTCCTATTTCTTGGGTTTTGACTTATCTTGGAGCTTTGAAAATTAACTCTTACTGTGTCATCATTAAACTGTTGAATACAGTCTAAATCAGCAAGACTATGTTGTGCATTAGATGGGTGATTCTCACTAGTGAGAGACCATTCTGAAGGAAGATGGACGTCTGACCATCTGATTGTGTGTGGAACACTAATATTGGCGTTTTCTTGACTGCTTTGAATTAAGAGAGTATGATTTTTGGGACTTTTGCTAATAGCTTGGAAATTCATATTTGTGCCAGTGACTTTATAATGGATTATATATATTAAGGCTAAAGGTTGGGTTCCTTCAAGAACGTGATAACCTGAAGTTTTAACATTTAGGGTTAAAGCTTTTAAGATATGAGGGTCACTAAGGCTAATGGTAAAATCTGGGAAACAATTGAAATGAACTGGACCATTAAATAGACTTGACTCAATTAATCCAAGGGTACTGTCATTAAAGTCAGTAAACCTTGCATCTCTTAAACATAAGAGAATGGAGCCATTAGGACCTTTTCTAGTTAAAGGTTTAACACCAATTTGGACTAATCCAATATGGAGGAAATTATGACCATCTTTTCCATGTTTCTTGATTGATTCGGGACTAAAAAGTTGGCAAGTTTCATGTTGTTTACTGAGGGCATAGACTTGTTCTACGGATTTAATATGATGTTCACTTTTGAAAGAAGAAAGACTCCATTTTTTCTTATAAATTTCATGACTAGGAACTCTGGGAATATTCTAGTCGTTCATATCTATGTTATCGTTTGACTGAAACTCTATTTGTTCTTCGTTGACTATATCTGGGATTCTATCGAGGGAGGACCTAGACGAACTAGAAGTGACTGAGTTAGATCTAAAAAGTCGACTCATCTTGGGAAGAGAAGAGAAAACTGGGCCGAAACTAAAAGGATAGGAGGTTTTAAAACCCTTGGCTTAAGATCCTAAAGACTATATATTCATAATCGTAAAGAAGGAACTCAAGAAAGAGATCGAGGAGAGCATATATAGGATGTGGTTTGAGAATAATGGAGGTCTACGTCAGATATAATGATGAGATATTTGTATATATTTTTAGATTTTATCATATTGAGGAAAATAAAAGAAAGAAAATAAAAACCTGATTTTCTCAAAATTTTAAGGGCATAATTGTAACGTTAAAGGTAAAAAATAAGACGTGGGGTGAACTGAGCATTTATTGAGGTGAAAATAGCCGCACCCTTATAAATATTAATGATATATGCGCATATACCCTAAACCCTAAACCCTAAACCCTATATATATATATATGTATATATAATTCAGATACAAACATCCTTATTTATTCAAAAAGTACGGATTTTCTTAATTTGACCCACTTTTTCATCATATTTCCTCATCTTAATCATTCACATTGTAGGTATATATAAGTAGATTATCTCTACAAATTTTCAGCTAATTTGGAGATCGTTAAGGTATCGAAAATGAATTAAATCAATGAACGAATTGAAACTGTTCAACCTGAACCGTTTGTGTTTTTAGTTCTAAATCACATCTTTGAATGCCTTAACGATTATCAATTTGGTTGAAAATTTGTAGAAATGATCTACTCATATATACCTATAATGTGAACGATTAAGATGGGAAAATAAGTGGATCAATTAAGAAAATCCGTACCTTTTAAATAAATAAAGATATTTGGACTTGATAATAATTATATATATAAATATATATTAACAAACAACACTCAGAAAATGAAGCTCAAAATATTTCAGTCATAGATGAAGAACAAACTTCTTCCACTCCTTCTGATTTTTTAGTTACCCTCCCACTAAATCCTCAATTAAGTACACTCACCCAACCTTTCGTAATCAATTATTGTAAATTAGATAAACATCTTGATTCAAAAGAAAATATCCTTAGGAGAAACCTCTATAGGATGAAGTTCCCTTTTATAACTCAACAAAAGCAATTATTTATTGATTGGCAAGCATTTATGCTTGAAACAGAATCTGAAATATTCTTTCTTAATTTTATAGATCAACTAAACAACAACAAAATTGTTCAATATCAGTCTCCAGTAAATAATGAAGCTGAAACTTCTGAAAACAACACTATTAGTATCATACGCCAAATCCAACTTAAAAAAAGGTATACTACTGTTCAACTCAAAATAAAAGATTTCCAATTAATAATATCAGCCCTAATTGATTCCGGTGCAGATCTTAACTGCATCCAAGAAGGCTTAATACCTTCAAAATATTTTGAAAAAACAAAAGAGTCTTTACGTTCAGCTAATGGAACAAAAATGGATATTAAATAAGAAATCCCTAAAGCCCATATATGCCAGAACAATGTGTGTTTCAAAACTCCGTTTGTCTTAGTAAAAAATTTAACCGATAAAGTAATTTTAGGACTTCCTTTCATTACTTTGATTTATCCCTTCAATACCGAATATGATGGTATTCTTACCTATCCTTTTAACGAACCAGTCAAATTTGCTTTTCTTTCTAACCCTGAAATCCATACTCTAAAAGCATTCCAAGAAAATAGTATTTCAAAAACCGTCAGTTGCACTCAAGCAAAAAATAAACAAATGACCTTTCTTCAAGAAGAAATTAATTTTAAAAGAATTGAAAACCAACTCCAAAATTCTTCTCTTCAGCAAAAAATCAAAACTTTTGAAGAAAAAATTACCAAAGAAATATGTTCTGATATCCTTATTGCCTTTTGGCATCGGAAAAAACATATTGTTTCTCTTCCTTACATCCATGAATTTAATGAAAAAAACATCCCTACTAAAGCTCGTCCAATCCAAATGAGTCATGAAATTATAGATTTCTGTAAAAACGAGATTAATGATTTACTTGCTAAAGACATTATTCGTCATAGCAAATCCCCTTAGTGTTGCCCTGCTTTCTATGTTCAGAAAAATGCTGAACTCGAAAGAGGAACTCCTCGGTTAGTCATTAACTATAAACCTCTTAACTCAGTCTTGGAATGGATCAGGTATCCTATTCCCAATAAAAGAGATCTCATTAATAGATTAAACAAATCTGTTATCTTTAGTAAATTTGATATGAAGTCAGGATTTTGGCAAATCCAAATCAGTGAAGCTGACAAATACAAAACTACATTCGTCACACATTTTGGTCATTATGAATGGAATGTTATGCCATTCGGCCTAAAAAATGCTCCTAGTGAATTCCAAAATATAATGAACGATATTTTCAACCCTTACAGTCATTTTTCCATCATCTACATTGATGATGTTCTGATCTTTTCACAATCAATTGACCAACACTGGAAACATTTACACCAATTCTTTTCCATAATAAAGAATAATGGTTTAGTTCTTTCTGCTTCAAAAATCAAACTATTTCAAACCAATATTCGTTTTCTTGGGTTCAACATTCACCAACTCCAAATTAGACCCATCGATAGAGCAATACAATTTGCTGATAAATTTTCAGATGTCATTTTAGATAAAAATCAATTACAAAGATTCTTAGGATCTTTAAATTATGCAGCTGATTTTTACAAAAATCTTAGGAAACATTGCAAACCCCTATTTGATATGCTACAAAAAAACCCTTCCCCCTGGACATCACTTCATACATCCTTAGTCAAAGAAATTATGAGTCATGTTAAAACTCTACCATGCTTAGGCATCCCTCTTTCTAGTTCCTATAAAATCGTAGAAACTGATGCCTCTGAAATTGGTTATGGAGGTATCCTCAAACAACAAATTTCTCCCAATCATCCAGAACAAATTGTTCGATACCATTCTGGAATCTGGAACCCAGCTCAGTCAAATTATAGTACTGTAGACATATAAAATTTAACGATAATAATAGTCATTGAATAATCCAAGTAAATACGTGGCTTGTGAGTCAACAACATTGGAAAGTCGTCAGAAATAATACGTGGCAACGTGGAAATGGTCGGCCGACAACAAAACCTTAAAACCCGATTGAAATCAATTATCAAGTGTCAATTGATGATCAGATATCAATTAATCGGACATCCCCAAAAATGATTGGTGATGGTTCGCCAGCGGTCAGGCGAGCTAGAGAGTAGACTTCGTGAGGCAACAAGACTTTGCAAAGCGAATTAGACTTCGCGAGGCAAACTAGACTTCACTTCGCGTAGACTTAAACAGTGATGAGGTGAAATGACTTCGCGTAGACGTAAACAATGGCAAGGCGAACTATACTTCACTTCTCGTAAACTTAAACAGTGGCGAGGTGAAATGACTTCGCGTAGACGTAAACAACGGCAAGGCGAACTATACTTCACTTCGCGTAGACTTAAACAGTGGCGAGGTGAAATGACTTCGCGTAGACGTAAACAGTGGCGAGGCGAACTAGACTGCACTTCGCGTAGACGTAAACAGTGGCGAGGTGAAATGACTCTGCGCGTGTAGGTTTACGTGAAGGCGAGGTGAAATGACTCCGCGCGCGTAGGTTTACGTGAAGGCGAGGCGAGATGACTCCGCGCGCGTAGATTGACATAAAGGCAAGGCGAGATGGCCGCACGTTGGGAAATTCGCGAAGTAGCTAGACGACAGAGTTCGCATGCTTGCAGGGATGTACGTCCAAGATAAGTCATCCGCGAAATGAGATTAGAAATCACCGTTTGCTTGGAAATCAAGCCTCCTCGCGGGATACTTTCCATGTCCGCGAGATAGCTCGCCCCTTATTAAAGATCTCGCCCAAAACAGGACATTCAATCCAAAGCGATCGGGGCATATATAAATCTCAAGATTTGATTGATTTGATTATGTTAAAATTGGCAAGTAGATCAATCAGTCAAGATTCATTGATTCGATTAAGGAAATATTATTGATTCAGAATCTTCATTACTTGCCTTAAGTGGAGGCATGTTAACACTATAAATACCCCCTCTCATACCAAGAGGAGGGGGAGCGAAAACCAAGAGGAAGATAAAACAGAAGCAGCGAACTAGAGAGAGACAAATTCCTCCGCGAGCTCAGAAGTCTCCCCCAAATCCTTGAAGAACTATCAAGCTCCCCAGATAGCCAGTTCTTCATTAAACCCTTGAAGAACTATCAAGCTCCCCAGATAGCCAGTTCTTCACTAAACCTAAATCCAAATCCCAAGTACTCGTTACGTGATCAATCCGCGTAACCCTCAAGAACAAGTGCTTGTCACCCTTGAGTTAAACCTATATTTCGGAGATAGAATCAGAGGAGTTCACAAAGATTGTAACCCGCATTCGCATTTGATTAAATTAAATTATTCTTTGTACACGTGTTGTTTTATTATTTGTTGCAGATATTTTCGTGTTTATGATGTGTCGCGTAACCGAGGTCAAACAACTTCAATTTAATTACCCTGCAATCGTAGTAATATGGACAAGTAGGGATCGTTCTAGCCGGGGAAACCAAAGGGCGATCGAAAGAAGAGAAACCAAACAACTTATAAACAAGTATTCACATATATACATCGAAATATTGGGGGTTTAAGATTGATTAATTCTAACGAATAACCTACTGAAAATTAAACCTAAGATTATTATATACAAGTGATCAACATACTCATGCAACACGTAACACGAAAAACCATCTAAAATACATAACAACTTCATGCAAGGCCGGGCAGCAACGTTCAAATTGTTCTCGACTCTAACCAATTCCGATTCTAATTAGAGCCTTTGCGGTTATCTAATTGTTAAGACTTCTCAGGTATTTAGAACCATCTTTACGCTTGATCCTAAACATGAATGCTAACTCATTTAAAAACACGTTGCATAGAGATTAAACAAGAAAACACTTTAACACATGAATCAATCGGAAACATGATCTAAGGCATGGCGTCACTCATCCTATTAGCATGCAATTTATTAGAATTAAATCCGCTCTAAGTTAATAACAAAGACCAAGACAACTTTGCGTATGAATCGATCCAAAATTATTATGGTAGATGAAACCGCACCTTAAGGACAACCATGGCCAAGGCAGCCTCAAGGATTGATTTAGATGCACGAATTCATGACAATTAATCAATTAGAAATCAAAAACACATAAGAAAATGCTACTGCCCCAAAACCTAAATCATGAAATCATCATATATTCAAGAAGTTACAAATCAAAACATAGAACAATCAAAGATCACAAAGAAATCCGAAAACCATGTTTGATAAATAAAACCAAAATCGAAAAGTATATTACAATAGAATTCGAAAGTAAACAGAAAATAATACAAGAAGCCATGAGAAAATCACACTTTTTACAACCTTTGAAGATTCGGCAAGTGTGGGGAAATCGGTGGAAGGATGGAATGATTCTTGTGGTTTATGGTGGATGAATCGGCTAAGTAATTTTCTGTATAGGGTTTGGTAGAATTTCGGCTATGTAATTGCAAGAGTAGTGATCCCTTCTTCTGCCTTTTAGGTCATGCTTTATAGAAGAAAAACCCTAGAGAGGCCGGCCACACAAGTAAAATCCCAGTTGGTTTAGGTTTCCCTAGTCTTTCTTAATTCGGCCCAATGACCTCTGTCTGATCATTTCGTCATAACTCCCTCTAGAAAATAGATATTGAGGTAATTCCAATTGATTTGGAAACTAGACTCCCGTAACTCTCTTTCCATATCTAGCACGTTTTCTGATTCATTGTGAGCTGTCCTGGAGAGCCCGTTGAAGTTGTGAGACATGCACAAGAATTTTCCCGAATTGATTAGGAATCAAGACTTGGACATTCCTTGATATTCTGCCGAATTTAGATCTTCTTCTCCATGTTGGACTTGGTTTGGACCTCTCCTCAATGGACTAGGCTTCATGGATCAGCTGCTTGGCTTCCCGAGGTCCATCAGGAACACTTCCATGAAATCTTCTTCATGTCACCTAAGTATCAAAGAGTTAACTCATTTTGTGACAATGTAAAAGCTTTACATAATCATAAGAACATCTATAAGGCTCCACAAATAGGGTTTTGACAAATTTCTATATCGTTCCTTTATATTTAACACGTTTTACACACAACTCTACCAAAAACTTTCGACTCTACATTATGACTCTATTCTACGACAATAAGAGATAATCAAAGTACAAATGGAGGTAATAACATATTAAGAATGTCGCATTTTATGCTCCTATCAGCGGCAAAACACCCTCCAAAGGGGAGGTACCGCAGAGGACCACAAACAGTCCCACATCGAGGACTGAGGCCGCAGCGCCTAACATTAACCTATAAAACAGGCACAAACTCCCACAAGAGGTAAGTCCACAAAACTCCTTCTAAATACTCCCGTACTCGGTAAGTAGCCACTAAGCGCTAACTTAAGCATCGGAGAGTCGAAGACTGGGCCACCCCAGTCCCGACTCCTGACGCATCGCTACTTGTGCAGGTACAAGACTCGGTTCCAAGAATTCGACCTCCCGTTCCTTGACCTCGGGACAGGTAGAAACAATTGGCGCTAGGAGGAGGGCAAAGAACCTCCGACCTTGCGGAACTCGCATTTAGCTCAACCTTGTGGAACTCGCGTTTAGCTCGAAACAATGGACACTACAGATGACCCCAATGACCCTGGCACTCAGATAGAGAAAGAACTTTTCCAATCTGGTTAGCTACTATTCTTTCCTGGTTAGCTACTATTTTTTCTTGGTTAGCTGCTATTTTTTCTTGCAATTCGTCCCAATTCATTATCGCATTTTTCGCTTTCGATCTCCGATCCCGATGAAGCTGAAAATTGTATTGATGATTCTTCTGGCTTCCCTATGGTGAGTCGCTTGTACTCCCTGTCCCACTGGGCGTGCCAATGTTTTGGCCACGATCCTCAGCGCGCGGAGCAGAGGTTTCTAGCGAACAAAGAGAAAGGGGTGAGTGTTGCGGGCGTGCCACCTCGCGGACGAGGAAAAGAGTAGTAGGGGTGCGCTTGACTTCTTGATCAGGCAAAGGGGGGTTACAGATGCCACCTCGGAGGAGGATTTACGAGCACAAGCGAATCGATACTCACGGCGGCGCGAGCAGAGCAATTATAGGGAGTTCAGAGAGAAGCTGAAAGGGGTAGAGTCCGGAGAGCTCTGGAGAAAGACCTAGGCGACGGCGCTGAAGGTTAGGGTTTCGAGGAAGGCTTGAAGGGTAACTGGGTTTCAGTTGTATTGTGTTTGTTGTTTTGTATTGATTTGAGAGTGTCTTTCTGTTAGGGTTCGAGCCCCCTTATATAGTAATTCGACTTGCGGCAGAAGAAAAGTGATTAGAATCCAAGTCGGACTCTGAAACTCTAATTCACAAGGACACTGCTTCGTCCATACGAACCAACCAATTGGTGACACCTGCCCAGTTCGCACACTTCATTCCGCATAGGGCATTGCTTCCGCGCTGCCAACTCTAGACTCCTATGCGAACTGGAATTAGGAGCATCCTCATCTCGCGGGCTGCTACAGGGTGTTATCTCGCGTGCTTCTGTAGTTCGCGTCCCTTTCGCGGGCTAATGCAGCTCGCGAGCCTTAAAAGGGCTTTTTATATTTAATGGGCCACAGGGGTTGGCCCGAAGCATGTCAAAGACTTGTAAAAGTCTTCAACGTTTGTCGTGGTGCGCGCGGACTCCGCATGTTGCTTCCTCGCGAAGTCTTCTACGCGAGCCAGTTCGCCAGCTCGCCTCGCTTCGCCTACGCGAAGAGTCAATCTCGCCTCGCCTCGCGGAGTGTTGAATAGTAATTCCGCGCGAAGTCATTCCGCGCGCGAGCTAAGTGTTCCACGCGAACTGCGTAGTCCGCCTATGTCCATTCCGCGCGCGAGCTATGTGTTCCACGCGAACTGCGTAGTCCGCCTATGTCCATTCCGCGCGCGAGCTAAGTGTTTCAATTCGCATGCAGTTTGTTCCGCGCGCGAGCTGACTCGGCTCGCGTGATCTTACTGGCGGGCCGATATTTTGTAAACTTAGAGAACTTTGGGCTCGCCGGTATGACATGGACCAAGAATATAATTAATATTTACATAGACATTTACTGTCCAGTAAAATATTAATTTAGGCGTAAACAGGATGAAGAAATTGTGGTCAGAGAAAGTTAGTTGTCTAGTTTGGAAAGTGTATAATAGGAAGTTGGGATTTTTTTTTTAAGTGGGAAACCTTTTTTCTTCACTAAACCATGCAGCTCTCTCTCTCTCTCTTATCCCGAGCACCCGACGCCTTACGGACGTCGGATTTCCTGCCGAACGGAAGCCCACCATCTCACCGCCGGGAAGGTTGCCGTTGGTCCAGTCCGACTCGCTCGGCCACCCTCTTCCTCCTACGGTGTCGCAGGCCGGAGACAAGCCGCCAAGTCGGAGAAGCTTCATGCGATTCGCCGGAGCTTAGGTCGGCTGTCCGGCTGTTGTTCCGACCGCCGCCGGTCTTGTTCGGTGCACACAAACCTTCTCTTCCTTCCTAGGACAGCGCCACCCGCCGCCTTGCTGCCTAGACACCGCCCCCAGGCGGAGGAGCTGTGGTGTTTCTTGCCCGAATTTCTTGCTTCCGACGGCTTGTTTAGGCCAAAGTTGGGTGAGTCTTGTCCTCTCCCTTCCTCTAGAGTTGTTTTGCTTCCCTTGGGATCCAAGTTTGAGATATTGGAGTGCTAGCTTGCAGATTTGGGGACAGAGTTTGCGGTGGCTGTCGGGAGCGGTTCGAGACTGAACCAAGCTTAGCCACAGGTATAAAAAGTGTTCCTTTCACTGTACTCTTTAAGGTTGTTGTTGGGAGTTTAGGTAGATTTTGAGGTTGGTGGTGACTATTGAGGCTCACACGCCGCCGCCTGTGGCGGCACGTGGGAGCACATCCGGGCAGGGTAGAGACTTTGACTACTGTGTTAATTAGCCCTTGTAGTTCCTAGGGTGTTGTTAGTGTGTTGTTGGTGTGTGAAGTTTGAGTTTTGATTTGGTTTTGCTTTGTAGGTGCTAAGTGGTTTCTAGGTGTTTGATAGGTCGGAAAACTTGGGAATTTTGGATCTTGGAGAGTGGTAGTTTTGTTGTCGAGTGTCCGATGACCTTGGGAGGTCTTGGAGGAAGGATTGCCCTTCTTTGGGGCAACCTTTAAGTTAAGGGTATTTTAAATCCTTGTGGTGTTTTTACTAAGGGTTTTGATTTGTTTATGTTTAGGTGATTTGTGAGTTGTTGGGTTTTTTGACTCTTGTGTTGCGGAAGAACGCAGCAGGAGTATTTTAGGTGAGTAAACCTCACTAAGGTTCACTTTTGAACCAAGATTTTTATGGTCATTTGAGGATAATGCTTTTAATATGAATTAATATTTTGCTATTATTGGTTTTAAAAATATATGAGCTTGATCGTCAACGGCTCATAGGTAAGGTAAAACAAGTTTTTATTATGTGTTACTCTAAAGCTCTTATGATCATAATTTTATTAAATTGTGAGAAGTTATGTTATTGGAATAATTTATTTTGTTCATATAATTATATCCTTGTGAAGGATGTAATTTTATGATGTAATCTTGTTATGTTGTTAATGAGGTTGTGATATGATGACTGTTGAATAAATAGCCTAACCGGGTTCCAAGCCTTTAAATAGGTGATTGATTACGGTTAAGATACTATTTATTATTTTATTTTATTGGTATTGGACAGTCAAACCGGGTTCCAAGCCTTTGGCCGGGTGATTGGTTACGGTTAGGAATTAGAGCTCTAGTCCGTCTGTCGGTGTAGGTCATGGGAGATACTTGATGGTATTTGGGACCCATGGGTAGACATATTGTTGTTGTAGGTCATGAGGGGTATTTACTAGATATCTGGGACTCATGGGTACATTTCTTGTTAATGTGTGGTTTTTATTTATTGATCAAGATTCATTTGGGGTATGTTGGTTGATCAAATTGTTGGATGTGATAAATGTGGAGTTTATTTTTGAGTTTACTCATACGGGCTTTCTAGCTTACCGGGTTTGTTATTTTACAATCCCGGTACACCAATTCTTGGTGTAGGGGTTATACCTGCAGGTGAGGATCGGCAGGGGTGAGAAGGTGGTGTAGTGGCAGGGTTCTCCTTTCTTTTATCAGACTCTGTATAGTTTTAGCCTTGAATAGACAGTATTTAAGTCATGAGATTGTTCTCATGTTCTTGTTTTGCACATTACGTAAACAAGGAAGTGTAATCTTAATTCAGTGATAGATCTTGTGAAAATTTCTATTCTGTAATTGAGTTTTGTTGTTGTTGTTGTTATGTAGTTGTTGACAACAGGTTGGGATGTTAATATTTTAAGTTAGATCATGCCAAAATTTTTGAAAATTCCATTCGAAAATTGGGGCGTGACAACAACCTTAATTCATTAATTCAACTCTCAGCTATCCTCCCAGAAACTCTCATTCAAACCAATTTCCCAGAAATTCCAAATCCAGAAACCCAATTCTCTCACCGCAGTGTGTTTCTAGCTCCCACATCACGCTTCATGTTGTCAAGCTCAATTTGTTGTTTGAATCACATACAGTCCTCCCAATAATCGGAGTATTGGGTTGATTTTGGCCTAGTCGCATTTCATTTCAAAAAGAAACCTCACCCTCAAGTTGGTTCATAGATATCGATCATACCCAACTTGCCAACCGAGTTGTCAAACACTTTCCTTGATACTCCTTTTGTGAGAACATCTGCTAATTGATCTTCCGTATACACGAAAGGGAAACGAATGATTTTCCTGCCCAAGTTTTCCTTAATGAAATGCCGATCTACCTCCACATGCTTTGTCCGTTCATGCTGAACAGGATTATAAGCAATTTCAATAGCAGAAAATAATGATTCAATATGGTTTGGTATGCTTCAATGTATTATTCTTCTTCATATAGGAGGTTTAGATAGAGATACAATTGTAGTGCTAATAGAAAAATATTTCCTACACCTATACATAATATTTAACTTACACATACAAGGAAAGGAAAGTAAATATATTCAAAATATTTTACAGTAAATACTTTTAACGAACTAATACCCAAAGCTGCAAATTTTGAGAACAATTCTCAAAACATCCATGAAACCAAGCCATATGCACTACAGAAAACTGCATGCACCGATACTGAAAACAAAAACAAATGAAGCAAATCAGAAACCTACCTACAGTTCCTTGATAACTCAGTCAAATACTCCAATCTGTTAACACACATATATAAGTATATAACAGAGAAAAGCAGAATTGCGGGGTTCTGTTTCTCTCTTACACATTGAGAATTTACCCAAGTTTATACATAAAACAAAGAATCTATTACCTGATTGTTGAAGAGTCTGATGGACCTGCAAAATTAAGAGAGTAGTGGGAGATTGAGATCTTGTAGGAAGATCAATTAATTCCTGAAATATCATACGAAGTACAGAAAACAAATCTACATCTTATAGACAGAAACCAATCCCTCCTCTTAAACGAAAGGAGTGATGGAGGTACAGGGTGGGTGGCGGAGTCATGAGACGACGGCGGCGCCTAGGATGAAAATCCCAAGGAGAGGTTGGAGGATGATGATAAGTCCATGATGGGGTTAAGGAAAGCAGTAGCAATAGATATAGAAGGGTTGACAGTGGAACGGGGTTGAAGGAGAGGAGTGAATTCAGTGACAAAATCCAAGCATAGAATAATTAACGAAAGAAGAAGAAAGAATATCGAGAGGCTTACACGGCAACGAACTTGATCTTCGATCGATCAGTGATCAGTCTACTCTCAGCTCCGCTTCTGTTTGTGAAAGAAGGAATAAAGGTGTCAATAAGGACGACGAAACAGGATATATACGTGGTTATCTAAGTGGCCTAACAAGGCAGACCTGTGTAATTCAGCAGAAGGAAGAGGGGCAAAAACGCCCCCGTCCAAACGTTCCCAACACTGTTCAGAATGCGAACAGTAAGCGGCGCCAAGCACTATAATAGTTAGTTAAATATCAGTTAATAACTGTGTTAGTACATAGCCAAAATACTTGGCCAAGCCGAGAATATGACACCATTACCCGGTCGCCGGAGATCATTCTGGGCAAGACAGCACCGGCGAGCCCTTCACGGGTACCCAGAGGGCGAAGGTCCGGTAGTGACCCACCTGCCAGATCCGCTCCCCAGCGGCTGACGTGTCGCGTAACCGAGGTCAAACAACTTCAATTTAATTACCCTGCAATCGTAGTAATATGGACAAGTAGGGATCGTTCTAGCCGGGGAAACCAAAGGGCGATCGAAAGAAGAGAAACCAAACAACTTATAAACAAGTATTCACATATATACATCGAAATATTGGGGGTTTAAGATTGATTAATTCTAACAAATAACCTACTGAAAATTAAACCTAAGATTATTATATACAAGTGATCAACATACTCATGCAACACGTAACACGAAAAACCATCTAAAATACATAACAACTTCATGCAAGGCCGGGCAGCAACGTTCAAATTGTCTTTGACTCTAACCAATTCCGATTCTAATTAGAGCCTTTGCGGTTATCTAATTGTTAAGACTCCTCAGGTATTCAGAACCATCTTTGCGCTTGATCCTAAACATGAATGCTAACTCATTTAAAAACACGTTGCGTAGAGATTAAACAAGAAAACACTTTAACACATGAATCAATCGGAAACATGATCTAAGGCATGGCGTCACTCATCCTATTAGCATGCAAATTATCAAAATTAAATCCGCCCTAAGTTAATAACAAAGACCAAGACAACTTTGCGTATGAATTGATCCAAAATTATTATGGTAGATGAAACCGCACCTTAAGGACAACCATGGCCAAGGCAGCCTCAAGGATTGATTTAGATGCACGAATTCATGACAATTAATCAATTAGAAATCAAAAACACATAAGAAAATGCTACTGCCCCAAAACCTAAATCATGAAATCATCATATATTCAAGAAGTTACAAATCAAAACATAGAACAATCAAAGATCACAAAGAAATCCGAAAACCATGTTTGATAAATAAAACCAAAATCGAAAAGTATATTACAATAGAATTCGAAAGTAAACAGAAAATAATACAAGAAGCCATGAGAAAATCACACTTTTTACAACCTTTGAAGATTCGGCAAGTGTGGGGAAATCGGTGGAAGGATGGAATGATTCTTGTGGTTTATGGTGGATGAATCGGCTAAGTAATTTTCTGTATAGGGTTTGGTAGAATTTCGGCTAAGTAATTGCAAGAGTAGTGATCCCTTCTTCTGCCTTTTAGGTCATGCTTTATAGAAGAAAAACCCTAGAGAGGCCGGCCACACAAGTAAAATCCCAGTTGGTTTAGGTTTCCCTAGTCTTTCTTAATTCGGCCCAATGACCTCTGTCTGATCATTTCGTCATAACTCCCTCTAGAAAATAGATATTGCGGTAATTCCAATTGATTTGGAAACTAGACTCCCGTAGCTCTCTGTCCATATCTAGCACGTTTTCTGATTCATTGTGAACTGTCCTGGAGAGCCCGTTGAAGTTGTGAGACATGCACAAGAATTTTCCCGAATTGATTAGGAATCAAGACTTGGACATTCCATGATATTCTGCCGAATTTAGATCTTCTTCTCCATGTTGGACTTGGTTTGGACCTCTCCTCAATGGACTAGGCTTCATGGATCAGCTGCTTTGCTTCCCGAGGTCCATCAGGAACACTTCCATGAAATCTTCTTCATGTCACCTAAGTATCAAAGAGTTAACTCATTTTGTGACAATGTAAAAGCTTTACATAATCATAAGAACATCTATAAGGCTCCACAAATAGGCTTTTGACAAATTTCTATATCGTTCCTTTATATTTAACACGTTTTACACACAACTCTACCAAAAACTTTCGACTCTACATTATGACTCTATTCTACGACAATAAGAGATAATCAAAGTACAAATGGAGGTAATAACATATTAAGAATGTCGCATTTTATGCTCCTATCAACTAGCCCACACTTATCCTTTGCTAGTCCCTTAGCAAACTAAATACAAGACTCTACTACAAACATTACTAATGCCCTTAAACAAATGTCTCAAAATCTTTATTATGCATAGCGTTCAAATTTGAACATTCGAGTGTAAACACGTAAATTCCAAGTTTCATAAAACATGTATCATGGCATGAATAAGTAAGAAGTGAGAACAAATAGCATGAACACACAAGGTCAACCAATCCTCCTCACGATGGCATACTCTCTTCTTTTCACTCGATCATGGTATTCACTCATAAGTATATGCAAGAGAAAAGATAGTAAGACAACAAATAGCTTGCATATTTCATCAAACAAAAGCACTTTGTGAATTCTCTTTTGGAAAAACCTCATTTAACAACTATATGCCGAATGGACCAAAACCATATGCTTAACTCTAGAGAAAATCTCCACAAATCAAAGTTCACCTATCTTAAGAATCATGAAAAGATCTTAAATAAAGGTTGTAATGGGGCTCGGCTGCATAAGGTAGGAATTTTTAGGATAAGTGGTGCTTTAAGGCATCACCAAGACTTTAGCAAAGCTCGATCCTCCTTATATCTTCACTCCAAGGGTCGGATTCCTTCATGTTGGACCCCAAATCGTCATTCTTCACTCCTCCAATATTGTGAAAACGAACAAAGGTCAAGTATAACAATGCTAGACCTTCCAATACATAAAAACTCCAAATTCACAAAATTTTTCGAAAGACTTAATCCTTGCTCATTTTTTTCCTTTTCTGCTGAACCTATATATATTTTTCCTTTTTTTTTCTTTTTTTTTTTTTTTTTTTTTTTTTCTGGTTCGGCACACATAACATTTTTTAATACTTGGACAAGTCCACCCCACACTTATTTCATGCATCACTCCATCATATCTCCATATCGAATGTAAGCTTTGCCAAGTCTTGATAACAAGGTAAAGGATATAACTATTCTAAGCAAGGGAATTTTATGAAGGTGATGAAAGAAAAGGCTCAATGTATGCTCAAAGGGGTTAAAACTAAGGAGTCCCACGACGGGCACAAATAGGGCACATGCTTTCTTTGGCTTTGATGGTCATCCTAAAGAGATCTTTTTCAATCCTTTTCGCAATCAAGGCATTTTATGATATAAAAGTTTCAAAAATCATCAAGAGTAAGTTCTAGTAAATTCTAGAGTTCATTAAAAAGCTATAGCACATAGTCATTGAATATGCAAAGAATGATGAGGTTTCAAAACTGAAATTGCCGAAACTTTTTTCTTAAGTCACTCATGAAGAAAGCATTTAGGCTCAAAAGCTCACATAGGATGTTATGAACACAAATTAACCAAGACATGCATGCTTCCACAATCGATCAAATCTCAAATGTTCATACCGATCCACAATGTCCATGAAACTTACAATTTCTTTAAGTAAATGTCAAACCATCATCTATGCATTGAAAGACATAATCATCATTGACTTTAAGGGCATTCTAAGACTCAAAATAAAACAAAACACTCATCTTTTTGTTGGATCCGATTTTCTGTTTTTCTGAATTTTATCTTTGGTTTTCTTTTTATGACTCAAAACTATAGTTAAATGACTCAAACAAACATGTTATCATGTAAACCTCTACCCCACACTTAGAAAATTACATTGTCCTCAATGTAATACCCGAAATCATGTCATAATTTCCTAAGCATGCATCTAAGTTACACAACAAACACATATACAATTCGACCATAAGAAATGAAGGGATAAAAAGGATGCAAACTCTCGGTGACGGCTCCTCCACCGCTACGGTCGAAATGAGTTGCCTCTCATGCAGCACTTAATGTTTAAAGTCCTTTAGCCTAGACTATTCATCTCCATAGTGGCGTCACTCTCCATACCGTGGGTCTTTAACGTTTTGCTCCTCAATGTTGTACTCCTTGAATGCCTCGTAATAAGGCTTAAGTCGATGACCATTCACCTTGAACGTATTTCCTGATGTACTGCTTTGAATCTCAACGGCGCCATGAGCAAACACATTAGTAATAACAAATGGACCTTGCCAACGTGAACGAAGCTTACCTGGAAAAAGTTTAAGTCTTGTGTTAAATAAAAGGACTTGCTGCCCTATTTCGAAACTCTTTCTCCTTATCATCTTGTCATGATAAGCCTTTGTTTTCTCCTTATAAATCATAGCCGAATTGTAAGCTTCGTTCCTAATCTCCTCAAGCTCACAAAGTTGTAGCTTCCTATGCAAATCGGCCGACTCTAGGTCCATGTTGAATTGCTTCACCGCCCACCATGCTCTATGTTCAAGCTCAACCGGCAAGTGACATGTTTTCCCATAGATGAGCCGAAAAGGGGACATCCGAATAGGTGTCTTGTATGCCGTCCTATAGGCCCACAATGCGTCGTCTAAACGATCGCTCCAATCCTTCCTTGTTGGACCTACAGTTTTCTTCAAAATCTGCTTGATCTCTCGGTTTGAGACTTCGGCCATTCCGCTAGTCTGAGGATGATATGGCATTGATATCTTGTGAGTGACTCCATACTTCTTGAGCAAAGCCTCTATGGTGCGGTTGCAAAAGTGAGAACCTCCATCACTTATCAAAACTCTTGGAACTCCGAACCTAGAATATATGTTAGTTCTCAAAAATTCTGCAACAACTTTAGAATCATTAGTCTTGGTGGCTTTTGCCTCCACCCACTTAGAAACATAATCAACAGCCAATAAAATGTAAAGGAATCCCTTAGAAGAAGGAAAAGTTCCCATGAAATCAATTCCCCAAACATCAAAAATTTCAACAACAATGATAGGGTTTAAGGGCAGTTGATCTCGCTTACCTAAATTACCTGTTCGTTGGCAACGATCACACGTCAAGCAAGTGGTATATGCATCTTTGAAAATCATTGGCCAAAAGAAACCAGCCTCAAGTGCCTTCATGGCTGTCCTCTTTGGTCCAAAATGTCCTCCACACGCCTCCTTGTGACAAAAATCAAGGATGGACTTATGCTCGTCTTCAGGAACACATCGTCGAATGACTTGGTCCCCACAATGTCTCCACAAGTATGGTGCGTCCCATATGTAATATCGAGCCTCGTTCTTGAGCCGAACCTTGGTTGCATACGGCATGGTGCTAGGAAGCTTCCTAGACACAAGATAATTCACTAAATCGGCATACCAAGGCTCCCTCACATCCAACCGAAACAATTGCTCATCCCGAAACATCTCCAATAATGGAATCGGCTCCTCCTTTTGCACAATTCGGCTCAAGTGATCCGCCACCACGTTTTCGGTTCCCTTCTTATCCTTGATCTCGATATCAAACTCTTGAAGCAATAGAATCCATCGAATGAGCCTCGGCTTTGCATCTTTCTTTGTCATCAAGTACCTTAATGCTGCATGATCACTATACACAACAACTTTAGAATTCAGAAGTTAAGATCGAAATTTTTCTAAAGCAAAAATAACCGCTAAAAGTTCTTTTTCCGTTGTCGAGTAATTCAATTGAGCATCATTCAATGTCCGCGAAGCATAGTAAATGGCGCATGGCTTCTTTTCCCTCCTTTGGCCGAGCACTGCTCCAACTGCATAGTCCGAGGCGTCACACATGAGCTCGAATGGCAATCTCCAATCCGGCGGAATCATGGTTGGTGCCGACGTCAACAAATCCTTAAGTCGCACAAACGCATCCTCACACTCCTTCGTCCACTCGAACGGCACATCCTTTTGCAGAAGTGAAGTAAGTGGTTTTGCCACCAACGAAAAGTCCTTGATGAACCTCCTATAGAATCCTGCATGGCCAAGAAACGAACTAACCTCTCTCACCGTTGAAGGTGAGGGTAAGTGATGTATAATATTGATCTTAGCTTTATCAACTTCTATTCCCTTTGCCGAAACAATATGTCCTAAAACTATCCCTTGATTAACCATGAAATGACACTTCTCCCAATTAAGTACAAGGTTAGTTTCTACACAGCGTTCTAAAATCAATTCTAAATTCCTCAAACATGCATCAAAGTCTTTACCATAGACACTAAAGTCATCCATAAAAACCTCAATGATATTCTCAATATAATCCGAGAAAATAGAATACATACAACGTTGAAACGTACCTGGCGCATTGCATAAACCGAATGGCATGCGTCTATAGGCAAACGTGCCAAAGGGGCATGTGAACGTTGTCTTCTCTTGATCGTCCGGGTGTATCATGATCTGATTGTAACCGCTATAGCCATCAAGAAAGCAATAGAATTCGTGGCCGGCTAACCTCTCGAGCATTTGGTCCATGAATGGTAACGGCATGTGATCTTTCCTTGTTGTTGCATTAAGTCTTCGATAGTCGATACACATCCGAAACCCCGTCACTAATCTTTGTGGTACAAGCTCGTTCTTCTCATTCTCTACGACGGTGACTCCACTCTTCTTTGGTACCACTTGGACGGGTGAAATCCATTGACTATCCGAGATCGGATATATCACTCCACAATCTAACAACTTGATCACCTCGTCCTTCACAACTTTCATCATCGGAGGATGCAGTCGTCGTTGTCCCTCTCTTGTTGGTTTCACACCTTCCTCCAATAATATCCTATGAACACACTTAGTAGGGCTTATTCCCTTGATGTCGGCCAAGGTCCAACCTATGGCTGCCGTGTTCCTCTTCAAGATGTCAATTAGCTTGAACTCTTGTTGCTCACTCAACGATGAAGACACAATAACTGGTAAAGTGTCTTCGTCTCCTAGAAATACATACTTCAGATGTTTGGGAAGAACTTTTAGTTCTAACTTTGGGGCCTGCTCCACAGATGGTAAAATTTTGTTAGTGGTAATGGGAATTGACAAAGGAGAATTGTACCTCTTGGTGTAAGGTTGTGCCTCTAACTCAGCAACAACCTCACGTATTCTCGGCTCAAGATTACGCCGAGC
Organism: Fragaria iinumae; assembly: GCA_009720345.1. Classification (NCBI taxonomy): domain Eukaryota; kingdom Viridiplantae; phylum Streptophyta; class Magnoliopsida; order Rosales; family Rosaceae; genus Fragaria; species Fragaria iinumae. The sequence continues at coordinate 11,494,900 of CM019117.1, read as the reverse complement.
TTCCTCATCCCATTCTCCATTTTTGTCAAACCCAGCCCCTTGCTCAATAGCTAATTGCTATGCTTGAAGTGGAGACGCTGCATATTGTGCAACAACCTCCACAACGTCTTCAATTTCTCCCTCCTTGAGATCGGCAATGGGGTACCTCATGGCGTCAAAAACGTTGAACTCAATCACCTCACCATTGAACTCCATTGTCAAATTGCCTTCGGCAACATCAATCCGTGTTCTTGCTGTCCTCATGAAGGGTCGTCCCAACAATAGTTGTGTTGAATCCCGCTTGACTCCTCCATCTGTAACACATAGAAATCTGCAGGAAATATTAGTTGATTCACCTGCACAAGAACATCTTCAACATATCCCTCAGGATACTTGTTAGAATGATCCGCCAATTGGATCACAACATTGTCAGTTTTGAGGGGTCCTAAACCAAGGGATTGATAAACATTGTAAGGCATAACATTAATAGAAGCCCCTAAGTCTAGCATAACATTCTCAAACCGTGTAGAACCAATAACACATGGGATATTAAAGCTTCCCGGATCCTTCATCTTTGGCGGCATCTTCCTTTGGAGTACGGCTGAAACCGTCTCACTCATCTTAACAACTTGAGTCTCCCTTGTATGCCTCCTTGTCGTGCAAAGCTCTTTCAAGAACTTAGCATACTTTGGAATTTGTCGAATGCACTCCAACAAGGGCAGGTTCACGTTCACCTTTCTGAAAATCTCCAACACTTCCTCGCCGGATTTCTCTTTCTTGCTCTTGGCGAACCTTGAAGGAAAAGGTAAACACGAAGAATGATTAGTTGTAATTAATTCATTTAAGTTAGAACTTTTACCTTTGTGTGCTTCAGAGATCGGCACACTCTCCTTCTTTGAAGTAGCGGGATCTTTTTCTAAGTCTGTCTTTCTCATTGCCTCCAAGTCTCCCTTGCTTGGCTCGGTTCCTTTGTTTTCCTTAGAAACGTACTCCACTCCATCTTGATCAATGCTATGCTTGACATCACCATGACTCTTAGTAGCAGCCCTAGGCTCGGCTGCCTTCCTTCCGACATCACCAAAGTACATATCATTGTCCTCCAAGTCAAGAACTCCAAGGCCCTTTGTCTTCTTTCCTTTAGGGGCTGTCGGTGACACAAGTGTCTTCCCACTCCTTGTAACGATAGCTTGAGCTTGTTCGTTCCTTGGATTCCTTATTACTCCACCCGGCAACTTCCCTTGCTCGTTGAACTTTCCCATGAAGTCCACAACTTGCCCCATTTGAGTTTTCAACTCGGTAATGTCCTTTGACATCAAAGCAATGTCCTTCGTGTTGGTTTGAGTTGTGGCCAACAAAGATTGAGTCGAAGTGGCAATGTCTTTGAAAATCTGGTCATAATTGCTAGGTCCACTCAGCTGCCCTCCTTGTTGGTTGTAGGATACATACGGCCTTGACACAAATTGCCCTTGTGGCCGAGCCGCATACTGTCATCCACTCGGCTGCTGCCCTTGCTGTGTACTTTGTTGAGGATTAAGCACGTTGTTGTTGCTCCAACGAAAGTTTGGATCGTTAAACCTTGGATTGAAGTTTTGAAAACGTTGCTGCCCTCCTTGTCCTTGAAATCCACCTTGCTGTCCACCAAAACCGACAGCATTAACTTCCTCAAAGCCGCCACCGATCACTTGGTTGCATTGATCGGTGGGGTGCCCTTCCATGCTACATACTCCATAAACTTGAGCTCCTCTGCCCTTTGCCAAGTTTGACACCATAAGAGTCAACTTTCCCAAATCTTCCTTAAGTTCCGAAATAACACTTGACTCTCCAAGGATACTCGTCTCATTAACACGCCTAGTTGATGATGATCCAAATGGTTGATTGTTTGTAGCTCTCATCTCCAACAAGTTGCTAGCATCCTCTCGGCTCCTCTCCATCAAAGATCCTCCAGCCGCCGAATCCAAAAACTGCCTCTCCATAGGACGAAGTCCTTCATAAAAGTATTGAAGCAAAAGCCCCTCACGTATCCCATGATTTGGACATGAAGCAACTAAAGCCTTGTACCTTTCATAGTAAACATCAAAAGGCTCATCAATATCTTGCTTGATCGATGTTATCTCCTTCCTTATTTGTGTCACCCTCGACGATGGAAAGTACTTTAGGAGAAACTCGCTCATCATTGTTTCCCATGATGTGATACGACCAGCTGGAACTGCAAAGAACCATCCCCTAGCTCGATCCTCAAGTGAAAACGGGAATGCCTTCATCTTCACAAATTGTAAATCTGCTCCTCTAGGACACATGGTGTTGCAACAAAACTCAAATTGCTGTAAATGTTGGTTCGGATCCTCTCCACTAAGTCCATGAAACTTTGGCAATTGGTGGAAGAAACCACCTCTCATCTCAAAATCAGCCGACTTACCCTCCGCAACAGCCGGATAGGTGATGTTGGTCGGCCTTGGTACCCCTTGTGTTCCATTGACTTGTCCATTTTCTTCTCTAAGTGAAGGCATCCTTACTTCTTGAGCTGGTGAAGTGATAGGATCAAGATCTAAAGTGGCAAACTCAGGACTTTCGTGAACCAAAGGCGAGGATTCACAAGAAGAAGTAATTAATGAAGGTGAACCCGGTGGTGAAGAACTTGGTGAACTTTGTAAGGAAACTGATTGTAAACTTGGATGAGATGTTGATGGGACCTCAATATTGGACTCTTCGCCAACCCGCTTCAATCGGTTTTGACTATCTCTTGTCCATGTGCTAGTACTGGTCATTCATGGGAACCTGCAAACCCAATCTGACACATTTGAACAAGATCAAGTTAGCATCATACAATCGGTTATACAAGGTTTATACACAAAATATTCATATAATAAACACTTCAAAATTTTTAAGAAAAAAAATACACAAACAAAATCTCCAAAGCTTCACACAAATCGTCATTTATATAAAGCATCCAAGATTACTATATAACAAATAAACAAATAAAGACTATATAACATCTTCTTCGATTCTTCTTGGCATCCCCGGCAACGGCGCCAAAAATTGACGTGTCGCGTAACCGAGGTCAAACAACTTCAATTTAATTACCCTGCAATCGTAGTAATATGGACAAGTAGGGATCGTTCTAGCTGGGGAAACCAAAGGGCGATCGAAAGAAGAGAAACCGAACAACTTATAAACAAGTATTCACATATATACATCGAAATATTGGGGGTTTAAGATTGATTAATTATAACGAATAGCCTACTGAAAATTAAACCGAAGATTATTATATACAAGTGATCAACATACTCATGCAACACGTAACACGAAAAACCATCTAAAATACATAACAACTTCATGCAAGGCCGGGCAGCAACGTTCAAATTGTCTTTGACTCTAACCAATTCCGATTCTAATTAGAGCCTTTGCGGTTATCTAATTGTTAAGACTCCTCAGGTATTTAGAACCATCTTTGCGCTTGATCCTAAACATGAATGCTAACTCATTTAAAAACACGTTGCGTAGAGATTAAACAAGAAAACACTTTAACACATGAATCAATCGGAAACATGATCTAAGGCATGGCGTCACTCATCCTATTAGCATGCAAATTATCAAAATTAAATCCGCCCTAAGTTAATAACAAAGACCAAGACAACTTTGCGTATGAATCGATCTAAAATTATTATGGCAGATGAAACCGCACCTTAAGGACAACCATGGCCAAGGCAGCCTCAAGGATTGATTTAGATGCACGAATTCATGACAATTAATCAATTAGAAATCAAAAACACATAAGAAAATGCTACTGCCCCAAAACCTAAATCATGAAATCATCATATATTCAAGAAGTTACAAATCAAAACATAGAACAATCAAAGATCACAAAGAAATCCGAAAACCATGTTTGATAAATAAAACCAAAATCGAAAAGTATATTACAATAGAATTCGAAACTAAACAGAAAATAATACAAGAAGCCATGAGAAAATCACACTTTTTACAACCTTTGAAGATTCGGCAAGTGTGGGGAAATCGGTGGAAGGATGGAATGATTCTTGTGGTTTATGGTGGATGAATCGGCTAAGTAATTTTCTGTATAGGGTTTGGTAGAATTTCAGCTATGTAATTGCAAGAGTAGTGATCCCTTCTTCTGCCTTTTAGGTCATGCTTTATAGAAGAAAACCCCTAGAGAGGCCGGCCACACAAGTAAAATCCCTGTTGGTTTAGGTTTCCCTAGTCTTTCTTAATTCGGCCCAATGACCTCTGTCTGATCATTTCGTCATAAATCCCTCTAGAAAATAGATATTGAGGTAATTCTAATTGATTTGGAAACAAGACTCCCGTAGCTCTCTGTCCATATCTAGCACGTTTTCTGATTCATTGTGAGCTGTCCTGGAGAGCCCGTTGAAGTTGTGAGACATGCACAAGAATTTTCCCGAATTGATTAGGAATCAAGACTTGGACATTCCTTGATATTCTGCCGAATTTAGATCTTCTTCTCCATGTTGGACTTGGTTTGGACCTCTCCTCAATGGACTAGGCTTCATGGATCAGCTGCTTGGCTTCCCGAGGTCCATCAGGAACACTTCCGTGAAATCTTCTTCATGTCACCTAAGTATCAAAGAGTTAACTCATTTTGTGACAATGTAAAAGCTTTACATAATCATAAGAACATCTATAAGGCTCCACAAATAGGCTTTTGACAAATTTCTATATCGTTCCTTTATATTTAACACGTTTTACACACAACTCTACCAAAAACTTTCGACTCTACATTATGACTCTATTCTACGACAATAAGAGATAATCAAAGTACAAATGGAGGTAATAACATATTAAGAATGTCGCATTTTATGCTCCTATCAGTTTACAAGTACTATTAAGAAAGAAATTTTATCGATTGTACTATGTATTAGTAAATTTCAAGATGATTTATTAACTAAAATTTTTTGGTCAGAGTTGATTGTAAAAGTGCAAAAGATGTTTTGGAAAAAGATGTTCAAAACATTGCTGGTAAACAAATCTTTGCCCGTTGGCAAGCAATTTTAAGTATTTTTGATTTTGAAATTGCATTCATTAAAGGAAGTGACAATCACATCCCAGATTTCCTAACTCGTGAATTTCTACAGGGCACCAAAACATGAAGCCCAGCTCATCCAAAGGGAGAAATCCCGAAAAATCAGTATCTAAGTCATCTCCCCCAGTTAAGAAAGAATCACCTGAATCAAACCCTAGCATAGTTCCCTATGCAGGCCATTCCCCCATTTCATTAGTCAATCAATATAGTGCTCTTGGTAGCACCCTCAGTGTGAATAAACCCAACTACCAGTCAGCTCTAGTAAACCAATATGACCCCTACAAGACAGATTCCTCATCAAACCCTCCAGTCAATTATAGAAAATCATCCCCTTACTTTAATAGGGCCGAACAGTTCCAGTTTTATATTGAACCCTCTATGAGTCATCTCAAAAATCCTATCTCTTTAGTAAAAAATTATTTTGGCCCAAATACTCACTACCTTCCCGGTAAACCATTAGCATTCTATAAAGAAATTTTATTCAAATCTCAGTCATTATCTATTAAACCAATCCATGACCCAAAAGACCCATCCAAAATATTATACCATTCTCTTTACATAATTCGTATCATTTCATTATCCCAATGGGGTGATTACCCCTCTACTCCTCACAAATTAGAATCCATTACATTTACTTATCATGAGTACATTGAAGCATGGAGTAAAATCTTTCTCTACCAAACAAAAGATTTTTCCCATTCATGGTTTCTCAATTTTGATAGAAAGTTCAATTGCCAATTCCCTATGTGGTTCGGTGATAGGTGGAATAATCATGGGTGCCCTTATGACCTTCTACCCTCAAATCTCCAAAATGCAGTCATTAAATGTGCTTCAGTCATGAGCTTTTCAGAATACGAGAAAAGGTTTCCCCTTACTCTCCAATTCATGGCCAAATATAAAATTCCTTGGATCTTCAAATGGCAGTATAAAATTGAAACTGAAGATCATATGGTCTTACGACAACTATTAGTCAAATGATGGGATAAATTCAATTCTGACAGAGTTTTATCCCAATTTAGTGAGGAATTTTCAGTTATTCATTCTAGTTCAGGAGCTCTGGTCTCTATCCAGCCGGCATCTCCGATCTCTCAGTTAAAACTTCAGAGTTCTCAGTTACCATCCCCTTCTAAAAATAAAGCCTCTAGTTCATCCTCATCCTCCAAAGCAGATGAATTAAAGGAATTAGCCAAACATGTATTACAACAAGCGGCCAGTTTATCCACAGAAGATGAAGGAGAACACTCTCCGTCAGAATCATCATCATCACTGTTTCAGTGTGATTGCTGAGGGGATGAATCACACGGAATGCGGGAACACCATCTTCAAGACCCATAACCTATCAATCATGAATAAAGGGCGTCAGAGAGAAGATCGGGTTTGCCGGCCTTTGACCCTCCGATGCCTAAGTTAGCCATATGTGAGTAGAAATGAGGTGTGAATAGGGTGGAAAATGGAGAGTCCCCAAATGAGGGGTGGAGAGTGCTATTTATAGAGATAGGATGGATGCACCCTAAAAATACCATTTTGCCCTTATTAGAGAGTGTATTACCATTATGCCCTCAAGGGATAGTGTAGGTTTCTTGGGCTTCGTTAAGGCCCAAGCCCATTATATGCGGCAATACGTGTCTTCTTAGGCGAGTATGACCGATGTTCTACGATGAATTAACAAGTCCCCAAGTCCGCGGTCAAGAGACTCTCTTGGGTGGGGACTTTATCTGATAGGATATCGGGAGTACGAGTCTTACTAGTGGCGACATAACCAGTCCCCAGTCCCCAGTCCCCCAAGTCCCCATGCAAGGGAGGGGATGGACCGGTTTCCTCTAAGTGGGGTATGTCGTGAGTTTGCTATATACGACTGAGACACTAGGGTCGTTGCTCCCATGTAGTGTCTGGAGATTGCAGGGCGATCGGGGGTCGAAGTTGAGGTACCGCTGGCGAGCATCTTGTGTGGGCAACGGGTACCGGCATGTTTGTATGCCTTGGGCGTTTTAGTAGCCTTTGATTTGTACCAGCTATGTACTCTAGCTAGCTGAGCTATTCCAGCATGCGTTCCAAAGGGGGGAGATTGTGGTGATATATTTTGTGGTTGCCTCTAGGTGAGTGCCAGAGTGCCTACGTACCCGTTTATGGGATCAAACCAAACGTAGTTCCCCCATTTCGCCATCAAGGCAAGTGTGCCATCAAGGTGTGGCAAGGAGTGCCGCTGAGGCATGACGATGGGTGCCGCTAGGGCATAATGATGTTGCCGATAGGGCATGTGTAGAGCTGTCAAAAGGTGACAATCGATGTGTCGTAGCGAGAGCACGCTAGGGAGCGTAGCCAAGATGCCGACGGGGCAAGGCTAGTGGTGCCAAAGTGTACCGAGAGCACGTCATGAGGTGCGGTAAATGCCGGCATATAAGGCTGTTTCCCAAGTCCCCCAGTGCCGGGAGAGAACATGGTGGCGGGGTGTGACGGTTCGCGCTAGTGGCGTAACCGTCCGCGCTGGTGGCGTGACGATTCGCGCTAATGGCGTAACCATTCTCGCTAGCGGGCGGAATAGTTCGCGCTGATGGCGTAACGGTCCGGGCTGGTGGTGTGACGATTCGCGCTAATGGCGTAACCATTCTCGCTAGCGGGCGGAATGGTTCGCGCTGGTGGCGTAACCGTCCGCGCTGCTGGCGTGACAATTCGCGCAAGTGGCATGACGGTTTGCGTTAGTGGCATGCGGAGTGGTTCGCGCTGGTGGCGTAACGGTCCGCATGTTGCTTCCTCGCGAGGTCTCCTAAGCAAGCCAGTTCACCAGCTCGCCTCGCCTCTCCTACGCGGAGTGTCAATCTCGCCTACGCGAAGTGTCAAATAGTAATTCCGCGCGCGAACTGTGTAGTCCGTGCGAAGCCGTTTGTATGCGAACTCTGAAGTTAGCTCGCGTGGTCTATTCCGCGCGTGAGCTAAGTGTTCCACGCGAACCATGTAGTCCGCCTATGTCCATTCCGCGCGCGAAGTCCAGTTCGCACGCGAACTCTGTTCTCAGCTCGCGTGGTCTTACTGGCGGGTCATCACTTGTAAACTTAAAGAAACTTGGGCTCGCCGGTATGACATGGACGAAAAAAATAATTAATATTTACATAGACATTTACTGTCCAGTAAAATATTAATTTAGGCGTAAACATTGCCCCCCAGCCTCGAAGTCATGAAATGTCGAGAATGACTGAAGAGGTTTATGTTCATGCTGCGGTATGGGTCGGGTCATACAAAATGAGTGTGAGTAGACAAGCCTGTGAATAGGCCTTGAAACTCAAGCACCCAGTAAGGCATTGGAGCAAAGCTGCTGCACGGCTCGCCTCGGCACCTCGGACTTGAACTTCAAATGCATTCGCCTGCCCTACTTGTGCATTCGCCTGCTCCTAGCCCGCATTCGCCTGCTCAACTCAGAAGACATAGTACATTGCACATACCAGAGCAGAGTCTATATCTTGGGTCGGCTGAGAGCCTACCATGGCGGTCTCGCTGTAGTCTGGGTCACCAAACTGAGCAAGGACCTGTTCTTGAGTGAGGGATCGGCAAGCCGCGCTGTTATGGGGCTTATACCATAGCGATCTGTGCTTGAGACAAGAAAGCTGAGGCTTTCGGTACGGCGCTTCCTCTGGTTTCCCTATGATGTATTCGCTTGTACTCCCGGTCCCACTAGGCGTGCCAATGTTTTGGCCACAATCCTCAGCGCGCGGAGCAGAGGTAAATAGCGAGCAAAGAAGAAGGGGGTGTTGCGGGCGTGCCACCTCGCGGACGAGGAAAGAGTTGTAGGTGTCTGAGATCTTGACTTCTTGATCAGGCGAATGGGGTTTCAGGTGCCACCTCAGACGAGGATTTACGAGCATAAGCGATTGATACTCACAGCGGCGCGAGCAGAGCAACTAATAAGGAGTTCAGAGAGAAGTCGGAGTAGAGTCCGGATGGCTCTGAAGAAGAAACCTAGGCGGCAGCGCTTAGCTTAGGGTTTCGAGGAACTCAAAGGGTAACTGGGTTTCAGTTTGTATTGTGTTTTTGTGTTTGTTTGAGAGAGAGCCTTTTCTGTAAACCTTCAAGCCCTTTATATAGTTATTCGACTTGCGGCGGAAGAAAGATAATCATAGAATTCAAGTCGAACTCTGAAACCCTAATAGCACAAGGGCACTATTCTATCCATGCGAACCAACCATCTTGTGACACATGTCCAGTTCGCACACTTTATTCCGGATAGGGCATTGCTTCCACGCTACCAACTGTAGACTCCTATGCGAACCTAAATTAGCAATATCCTCATCTCGCGGGCTATCACAGGATGCTATCTCACGTTCTCCTGAAGCTCGCTTCCATTTTGCGGGCTATTGCAGCTCGTGAGCCTTAAAAGTGCTTTTTATATTAAATGGGCCACAGGGATTGGCCCGAAGCATATCAAAGACTTGTATAAGTCTTCAACGTTTATTGTGGTGCATGCGGACTCCGCATGTTACTTCCTCGCAAAGTCTCCTACGCGAGCCAGTTCGTCAGCTCGCCTCGCCTCGCCTCGCCTCGCCTACATGGAGTGTCAATCTCGCCTACGCGAAGTGTCAAATAGTAATTCCGCGCGCGAACTGTGTAGTCCGTGCGAAGCCGTTTGTACGCGAACTCTGAAGTTAGCTCACGTGGTCTATTCCGCATGCGAGCTATGTGTTCCACGCGAACTGTGTAGTCCGCCTATGTCCATTCCGCGCGCGAAGTCCAGTTCGCACGCGAACTCTGTTCTCAACTCGCGTGGTCTTACTGGCGGGCCATCACTTGTAAACTTAAAGAAACTTGGGCTCGCCGGTATGACATGGACCAAGAAAATAATTAATATTTACATAGACATTTACTGTCCAGTAAAATATTAATTTAGGCGTAAACAGTAGTCATGATGGCCAAGAAGATAATATTGGAGTGCATCATTGAAGATAATATTGCTTGGCCAAGAAGTAATGTATGTGTACCGACGTAGGGAAAAGAAGTCATGATGGCCCAAGTATGATAGTCTGTAGCCTGTGCTTGTCATATTTGACAAATAGATAGGTAGATGAGGCGTGGCCATTGATAGGGGCATGACTCATGAGAATTTATTGTCATGTGGCCCACTGATAAATCATAGAGAAGTATGTAGCATTGTAGGTGAAGTGTTGTTGACAACTCGTTGTTGGAGCTTGGCTTAATATGATTTATACAGTGCCGAGGGGGCATGGTAAAGTGGCAATTGATCACTATCAAGGTAGCAAGCTGGATTGGATACGAACTTGTTGACATACGAACCAAATAATGGACAGCGCCTATAGTCACATGGTCTTGGAGAGAAGTATTCATCCATAGGCATAGATAGTAATCATATAGTGGGATAGATGCATTATGTATGTGTCAATGCATGTAGCATAAAATATATGTGACTATCGATTATCCTTCAAAGAAATAATGGAAGTATAGTGTGGGGTGTCTGCTTGTGAAGGGGAGGTGCCGGAGTAGACTGCTGGGTGCCGAGACCACAACTCTTTCTTTGTTTGAGTTGTTGTGGCAGAAACCAGGAAGGGGAGGTGCCGAGAGAGAGGTCGCTGGATTGCTGATACCAGAGGTGTTGGGAGTGATGAGTCCCGATACCAAGAGATGACATGTTCCGGGAGCCGGGAGGGCTAGGGATTGGTCTCAGGACGGGGAAACAGAGAGTAGAGGAGTGTCGTGCTTTCGGAGCTCCCTCGCTTCCTCCTTGTTGTTGCAGTTCTTGGAACTCGGGATGTAAATGAGGTACCGAGTCAGAGGAAGGGAGGTGCCGAGGTGGGCGGTATGCACTTTCTTGGGAAGTGCCTAATCCTGGGGGGAAGAGAGGTTTGGTCTCAGGAAAGGAGCATCGAGACCCAGGAGAGGGGTGCCGAGCGGGTGCCAAAGGCAAAGGCAAGTCCCGGTGGCAGGGACCCAGGGGTGGGTGTTGAGATTGGGGTCGCGAGAACGAGAGCATATCCCTGTCGGGACCTTGTGTCGCCGCTGTGACTGGCGTGGCTGGTCTCGCTACTGGAATGGGTGTCCAGATCAGTTGTTATTCAGTTTTTTTTTTTTTTTTTTTTTTTTGTATACTACTGCCGGGAGAGAGGAGTCCCGGGAGGTCGGGATGGAGAGCTGTGTATGTATGGGAGTCCGCCAAGGGAGTCTTCCAGGGGAGTCCGCGAGCGGAGTCCACTAGAGGAGTTTGCCAGGGGAGTCCGCCAAGGGAGTCCGCGAGGGTAGTCCTCGAAGGGGGTCCGCGAAGGGGATCCGCCAGGGGAGTCCGCGAAGGGAGTCCGCTAGGGGAGTCCGCGAAGGGAGTCCGCCAGGGGAGTCCGCGAAGGGGGTCCGCCAAGAGAGTCCGCCAAGGGAGTCCGCCAAGGGAGTCCACGAAGGGAGTCCGCCAAGAGAGTCCGCCAGGGGAGTCCGCAAAGGGAGTCCGCCAAGAGAGTCCGCCAGGGAAGTCCGCGAAGGGAGTCCGCCAGGGGAGTCTATTGGATCATAATTCATAGATAATTTTGTGCCCTAATCCTTGAGAATTACTTGTTCTAAAGTTCATTTTGTTGTCAACTAATCCAATTCCATGTTTTGTAGAAAATATTGACAAGAGAAGGGAAATGGTGAAACTCCGGCGATTTTCCGAGCACCACCATTTTTGGCGGCCCAAGTAACGGCGCACCACCACTTTTGGTGGTGTCATGTACTTTCCGGTCATCTTCATAGTAGAGGAGGGAAGGAGGAGCAAGAGTTGTTTCATCACAACTAAGTCCAAACCTTCTAGTTCAAATTGAACTAAATCACCTTTCTCTCTTTCCCACTCATCCATCCCTTTTGCCCAAAAGTCCATGAATCCCTACAAAATCCATCATGTATTTGTAGGTGAATCACCACATGATCCTACACCTTTTCTCTCCATCATTACCTTTTCTCTTACACCTTCCTTCCCACCACCTTTTGCCTTGTTTTTGGCAAAGTTATGGCCATGTTCACGCTCATTCTTGGGAGCAAATCGGATAGGAGAAGAAGAAAAGCTGAATGGGTTTGGCCACTCCCACATTTTTCACTCATCTTTGCTTTATATTTGAATTTCCCTTCACCCTTTTCTAAACACCATCCACTCATCCACCCATCCACCACTCTCTCTTTTCCTCCATCTCCACCACAAACCTCCATCTCCTTCTCCCAAAATCCAAACCCATCTTCTTCCTCTTCCACTTCCAAACTCTATCTCCTCCATCACCACCACCATTTCTAATCCCAATCCTCCATTAATACCACCACTACTACACCATTTCTCCACTCTCTTTCCTATATCACTTTCTCCATCCACTCCACCTATTCACACAAAGCATAGATCTAGCTTCATTACCTTTCATTATCAAGTCTTCAAGAGCAAGAAGGAGAGGGAATCACCACCATCACCACCACCACCAAGACGTGAGCTTGGGGACAAATCGACACACCACTAAGCCAACTCTCTCTCTTAAACTCTAGATCTATTTTGATGTTTGATTTGATTATGGAGTTTGTTTATGTAATTATGAGTGAGTAGTACTTTGTTAGGGTTAGGGTTGAAAGCCCTAACCAATCTTGTATGGATTGATGCTATTTTATGATGTGATGCAATTTTAGTTAACATTCATACATGCTAGTTCAAGAGTTGAATGCATATGCTTAGAATTTACCACTTTGAGTATGTGTGTTTGCCATGACATGATAATGTTTAGAGCTTGGTAACCTTTGAATGTTAAAGCATGAAAGCACACTAGGTGTGCATGTAGGGGTTGCGAATTACAATCACTTAGAGATAAGCTTGGTTGGTTTGCATAGTTTCTTAATCTCCAAACTTTATGCACTTAGAGTAATGCATTAGATGCCTAACCGGATTGAAATGCATGACTTAAGTAGTTAAGTACTACACCCGAGAGGGGTTACTTGATACCACAAAAGGAGCATGTCCCTTGTCATACCCGAGAGGGATGCAAGGAGAGAAATTGGTTGATTAGCTTAGCATCATTCATAGTGATTTGCATTATTACTTGCAAGAGATGTTAGTGGTAGACAATTCGAATCCTAACACCATTCATTAGATCACTAGTTTAGTTTAGAGTAATTTAGTTTACATTTAAGCATTTAGTTTAGTTTAGTTAACTACTTCAAAAACCCAAAATCAAATCACTACTCCATGTTACACATACTCACCATGAGCCTAGATTTCCTTATGTGTTTAGGTTTGTGATTGTACATTTGCATATTCTAGCTCTCTTAAGGTTAACACCCTAGCTAGTGAAAGGAATCCAATCCTCCTGGGTTCGATAACCTTTCTTAAATCCCTATACTATTACTTGTACCCCTTATACTTGAGGGTGGGTTTTTGGCTAACAGAGTCCGCCAAAGGAGTCCGCGAGGGGGTCCGCCAGGGGAGTCCGCGAGGGTAGTCCGCGAAGGGAGTCCGCCAGGGGAGTCTGCTAGGGGAGTTTCGAGATTGAGGCCAGGGGAGTCCGCCAGGGGGTTCCGAGATTGAGGTCGCGAGACCATGGGAGTCCGCAGGGACTGGCGAGACCAGCGGAGTCCGCGGGGAGCTCGGGAGAGAGACATAGAGACATGGGCGGGCGTCCCCGGGAGAGGTAGATAGCTGCTGGTTCGAAACTGGCTTGCTCATCGATGACCGAAAGCGCCATGGGTGCCCAGAGTAAATCTAGGTACGCGTTGGGACGGCGGTTGAGTTCATCTCCGGTGTCACCGGCGAACACGGAGACTAGAGGAGACTTGTATGAGGATGGTGACTCGGATGATGGCGGAGGTGAGGGGCGGTGGCACCTATAAACAGTGGTGGATGGGGAGAGAGAAAACCCAGATCTACTTTCTCTCTCCTCATGTTTCACTATAAATTGAAACCAGAAGCTTGGTGGGTTTGAATCTCACGCCGACCAGCTGGAACCAAGATGGGTAAGTGAAAGGTGAGCTTTTGAAGTGCTTGAGTGTGAGCAAAGAGAGTTGCGCAAGCACAGAGAAAAGCGTCAGCCGGAAGAAATGAAAAATTCCAGAAAAAGGAATTCCAGCCAGATCATGAATATGCTCATGGTGAGCCATGTGAGGGTTTCCACTTGAGGTCGCCCTCCTCCTAGCGCCAATTGTTTCAGTGTGATTGCTGAGGGGATGAATCACACGGAATGCGGGAACACCATCTTCAAGACCCATAACCTATCAATCATGAATAAAGGGCGTCAGAGAGAAGACCGGGTTTGCCGGCCTTCGACCCTCCGTTGCCTAAGTTAGCCATATGTGAGTAGAAATGAGGTGTAAATAGGGTGGAAAATGGAGAGTCCCCAAATGAGGGGTGGAGAGTGCTATTTATAGAGATAGGGTGGATGCACCCTAAAAATACCACTTTTCTCTTATTAGAGAGTGTATTACCATTATGCCCTCAAGGGATAGTGTAGATTTCTTGGGCTTAGTTAAGGCCCAAGCCCATTATATGCGGCAATACGTGTCTTCTTAGGCGAGTATGACCGATGTTCTACGATGTACTAACAATCACATAGTCATGAAAGTTCTCCCAGTCAACTAACCAAGTGGGCTGATTATGAAGATAGCCAAGACCCATATGGTGAATTCTAGTTAAGACAAGTCCAGACAAAATTCCACCGAAAGTGTCAACAGTAAATCCGTGGCAGACAAACTACTATTCAACAATAGTCAATCTACTATTCATCAACAGTCACTCGTGGCAGACAAGTTACTATTCATCTACAATCACACTAATGGCAGACAAGTTACTATTTATCTACAGTCACTTTTTTACTATTCATCAATATGTAATTTCTATTTATAGAAACCCCCAGCTTCGTAGTGAGGCAGACTTTCATTTTCCCATTTCTCTCTCTCTCTCTCTCTAGAAAAACTTGAGTTAGCATAGAGAGCTCCGGCTCTACTCATGCATTGATTTAAACCAGTAAGTTGTATACTATTTATTTCATTTCAAGTTCAATAATCAAATGTTGTTCTACTTTACAAGTCTTTAATTATTTATATATGCTTCCGTACTTTTGGTATCAGAGCCAAAACGGCCTGATATAGTTTATCATTCAAGATCTCCAACCCGAGGTGGCGGACTACCACCTAGGAGTGGTTCTGGAGTTCATATCAAGTTATTTTTGTTAAACTTCTCAATCCCCAGGTGGCGGACTACTGCCTAGGAGTGGATCTTGAGTTGATCTATCTTCTTTACTTATTTTGTGAAGTGTTTTGATTCCTGTCCCTTATTTTTTTAAGGATTTTTTGGTTTTTCTTTTTCTTTTTCCTTAGCTCCTTTTAAGCCTGTTATAATCTTCAAACCAAACAATAAGTCCAGGTCCAAACACTAAGTCCCAGGTGAGGCATGAGCGGATGCGACATGAGCGGTGTAGAGTGTGTAATAGTCTTTAGGATCTTAAGCCAAGGGTCTTAAGACCTCCTATCCTTTTAATTTTCGGTCCAGTTTTCTCTTCTCTTCCCAAAATGAGTCGGTTGTTTAGATCTAACTCAGTCACTTCTAGTTCGTTTAGGTCCTCCCTCAATAGAATCCCAGATATAGTCAACGAAGAACAGATAGAGTTTCAGTCAAACGATAACATAGACATGAATGACTGGAATATTTCCAGAGTTCCTAGTCATGAAATTTATAAGAAAA
The DNA here is from genome assembly GCA_009720345.1 of Fragaria iinumae. NCBI lineage: Eukaryota > Viridiplantae > Streptophyta > Magnoliopsida > Rosales > Rosaceae > Fragaria > Fragaria iinumae. The sequence continues at coordinate 11,479,196 of CM019117.1, read as the reverse complement.
AATGGAGTCTTTCTTCATTCAAAAGTGAACACCATATTAAATCCGTAGAACAAGTTTATGCCCTCAGTAAACAACATGAAACTTGCCAACGTTTTAGTCCTGAATCAATTAAGAAACATAGAAAAGATGGTCATAATTTCCTCCATATTGGATGTTTCTGCTAGATCCCGTAGACCTTGAAGAAACTCGTTCTGGATCTGTCTTCTTGCCTGCAAAAGGATACTGACCGGGACTTTCTGGTCTTTATCTCTCTGATGGTAAGGAGATGTAAGGAGATGTTTTCTTACCCTTTTGGTTGACTTCACCATTATATTTATAGCCCCGGGTCGTCTTGTACTTCAAACATTCTTCGATGTGGGACAAGTATGACTCCCGTGTAGTCGTCCTCCCTCCCGGGCGGGACCGTTACAACTTTCTTCTTCGTAGCATCACGGGCCGGGGGAGGTATTTGTCGACTACCGACTACAAGTCCCCCCAAGTTCCCGTTCAAGACACGTCTTGAGTGGGGATTTGAAGAAATGGTCCGTGATGCCGAATTGTTAACGGGTACCCGATCATAGTCCCCCCAAGTTCGTACTCAGGACATGTTTGAACGGGTTGCCGTTGGGATGGAAGGTAGCGAACCATTCCACGTTAGTTGTTGCTCGAGTGCGGGGTATGATCCCCGTGTGGGTTATCAGACCACTATTCTCCGTGTGAAGGGAATGATACGGGCATGCCCAACTCCCGTGTTTCCGGAGTCGTACAAGGGGCTTACAGCTCTCAAGGCTTGGTTGTTTCAACCTTGCATTCAACCGGTGGTGCGGGCGGGGCGACCACAGCTCGCGTGTCAGTTATGTACGCGGCGCGAACTTTTCAGTCCGCGTGAAAGTGTTGCCTACGGAGTGAACGCAGCTCGCGTGTAAGTTAGGTACGCGGAGCGAACTCTTCGCCTCGTCCGGTTCGTTTTCGCCCGGAGGAATATTCGGGTCGTGCGTTGTGTTTTGGATGCGACGGCGTCCCTGGTGGCTTGATTGATGGGTCTGCGTAATCCCCGGGAGCTCGTGACCACCGGCGAGTGCTACCGGGTAGTGTTGTTGTGCATTAATCGTATGTCCGCCAGGTGGCGCTGTGGGGGGGGGTGAAGGGATGTGCATTTAATGCGAGGCGTGTCACGCCTGTCGTGTTGGAGAAGCTACTCGGTAGTGGGGCACGTGTCTGGATCCTACGGTGGGCGCGACTGGTTGGATTGCCTCGATGGGAGGGGGAAAAACGAGGCGTCCCTTCCCCCGCTTCGTACATAAGGAAACGCTGCCTTATCTCCATTCCCGTCTTGCCGTTGAAGCATGGAGGAAAAAAAGGAAATTCGTACGCCTGGGGGAGTGCTGCTACTCTGCTACAGTCGATCTTTCGCTTGTGAGGTGCTATCCATTTGCTACTCTTGTGTGTCGCCAGCCTTCCCTATCTGGTTAGTTTCCCTTCTCTAGCGTGTAGTTGTGTGGCTGTGAGTATCTAGTAGGGTGTGAATTGGTAGATGTTTCTGGGTTTCTAGGTGTCGTCGGGTGGCTGAAATGGGTGGTGTCAAAACTTCCCGGCGGCAGTACGCGGTGTAGGTATCTAATAGGGTTTTTTTATAGGGTTAAAATGGAGTCAAGGGCTTCCGATGCGAGCGTTTCTGATTCGTTTCGGCTGGCCCCTGCGGATGAGGACGAGAGGATGGAGGGGTATCTACGCCGGGAAACTAATAGGGATGCCGAGCGGGCGAAATCATACTCTGGAGTCTCCAGCTCGAGCACCGAGTACCCGGTGATGGAAGCGATCCCGATCCCTCGCGTCCTTCACCGTTTGGAGGACGGGAGGGTGTGTGATGAGCCCATATGCAGTTACACGCCTGAGGAGATCGAACAGTTGAGGGAGGAGTGGAACATTCCTCCCGAGATCCCTATGCGTGGCTTGTACCCGGGAGAGCTTGCGTGCGCTCCGAGAGATAAGTACGTAGCGGTGCATGACAACATGTTCAAGAATGGGTTCTCCGTACCGCTACCCCAATGTGTGCAGTACATACTGAGTATGCTGCAGCTCGCTCCCGGCCAGGTCCCGCCGAATCAGTGGCGTCAATTGCTGGGACTAGGTTGTCTGTATTTCCTTTCAAACTTGGGCTGGCCGACAATCAATGAATTTCACGCGCTCTACAGGCTATCATACTCGAAGAAGGTGGGAAGCTACGGGTGTGTAGGCTTTACCGAGCGGGACTATGAGTCAGTGATCACCGATCTTCCTTCTTCGATAAACAAGGAGTGGAGGGCGAAGGTAGTCCTGGTGCGGGGGGCCTAGCAAAGAAAGACGAGGCGGCACACGGTTCCCAACTACTTCTGAGCTATTGGGGATCAGAGCTACTCATTGACAGCGATCGAGCGGGAGCGGATTGCCCGTATATTCGCTGCGTGGCCCCACGACGAGGATCGTAGCTCGTATCACTTGACGCGGTGGGCCGTTCTCACATACTGTGAGATGGGTAGAGTGTCCGGTGGGTTCATCTTGATTTCCGCTTTATATCTGAAGTCTTTAGTATGCCCAGTTTAATTAATGTCGTCTTTTGGTGTGCAGGAAAGATCCCTAGGCGTGTTCCGCGCCCGAATCATCCTCTTGACATGGAGAAGGATCAAGCCCTCTTGAAGAGGCTCCTGACCAAAGGGGATCTGGCGTCGCGCACTGAGGTGGACGTGGACACGCATACTGTACGGGTTTTGAATAAATATAAGGTGCTGGATGTTCCCGAAGAAGTGTACGGGTCAACGGAGACTCCGCCGGTACCTCTTCCTGCAGGCTCGCAGATCACGTTGGGTGAAAAGAAAAGGCGCCATCATCACTCGAGGAGAATTCAAGGTGTCGAGGAGCCCCTGGTGACAGACACCGGCAGGGTCGTGTCCGGGAGTCACGTACCAAAGCCGAAGAAGCATAAGGCGGCTCCCGGGGCATCTACGTCGACGCCCACGCTGTCCATACTTGCCTCTGCGGTTTCGAAGATTTCGAAAACTCCGATCAGGCAGGTTCTTGATGAGTATGGTTATGCGGACGAGAAGTTCGTCCGGGCGATGGTTGGTGACCTGAAGGGGATTGATCTGGACCGGGTGAGATTCAAGGAGAGTTCTCCCTCCGAGTCCCGAAGGATAGCACGGGAGCACCTGATGAAGGTAAGCGTATGGGACGCTTGTGTTTTGTTGTGAATTGTGTTTGGGGACTGGTATTTGTAGGCTCATCATTTTTTTTGTTTTTGCCTGTACTTGTAGGCTTTGTTCGCGGTGTATTCCATTGACGCCAGCGAGGACACTGTTGTACTAAAAGAGCAGGTGGCGAAGCTCAGTGGACACGTAAGCTACCTTCAGACTGAGAAGGGGTCTCTCGAAAGGGAGAAACAAGTTTTGGTCGAGAAGCTGGCCATGACTGAACAACATGTCCGGGAGGTGGAAAGCAAAGCGGATCAGGTCCCGGAGCTCGAAGCCGAATTGCAGTCCTTGATGGTGGAGGTGGAAAAATATCGCCCGCTGGAGGATAGGCTTCGTGAGAAAGAGGCCGAGATAGGGAGTGGGAGAGCTTGGTTCCCGCGCGCTGTGAGCAAGCTGTTGCGACGTTCAAGGATTCGCAGGAGTTCAAAGGTCTGCTCCAGTCTGCTCGGGATGAGGCTATCACGGAGAAGTTCACAGAGTGGAGTGCGCACGGGTACCTCGACAAACCCCGGATGCTCGCGGATCTGCTTGCTGCGCAGGAGAAGAGCGAAGCACAGGGCTCCCAAGCTATCCACCCGGAGGGTCCTGTTGAGGCCGATCCTGAATGTGCTGGGGCCGAGGTGCATGTGTCCGAGAGTGAGGGCGAAGAAGATACACCCGACTCGGTTGAGAATGACATGGTATAGGGTGTTGAGCTGAGCGTAACTGGACTAATTTTTTGATTTTGCTTTGGAATGGCTTTGTGCCGGCCCGTGGTCCGGTTGGTATACTTGTGATGTGTTTCAAGTGTCCATGTTGAATTCTCATTGTTATGCCTTTGAATTGTGTGTTGCCTCTTTGTTTTGCCCGTTGGAATCCGGTGTACCACACCCACAGTTTTACTCCAGTGTTACGAGTTTAACTGTACAAATGTTGTGAATTTAACTTCTTCATTTCTGTAAGTTGTTAACAAAACAAATGAAGGCATCTTCCCGGGTCGACTTAACCAGACCCGGTAGGCATGATTTACAATTCCTGATCTCGATTAAACGGGGTAGAATTTAAGGTGGTTTGGTGTTCCACGGGTGCCCGGTGACGATGCCGTCCCTGTCTCTTAGAAAGAATGTTGCAGGGCCGATTTCCTCCACGATCTCGTAAGGGCCCTCCCAGGTCGGATCAAGGGCCATTGGTTGGGCCATCACCCGCTTCATCACCCAATCTCCGAGACCCAAGGTGCGCGGTCTGACCTTGGAGTCATAATGCCGGGCGACGCGCTGCTTGTAAACTTGGTTGTGTATGTCGGCCCTGTCCCTTCTCTCCTCAATGAGATCCATGTTTAACTGTAGCCCCTCTGTGTTGGTTTGTTCGTCGTATCCCTCGACTCTTCCAGTCGGTATCGTCACTTCGATGGGAATGACAGCCTCCGTGCCGAAAGCCAAGCTGAAGGGTGTCTCTCCCGTTGATGCCGTAGCAGTAGTTCGGATGGCCCACAGAACCTCCGGGAGGGTTTCCGCCCACAAGCCTTTAGCGGCGTCTAATTTCTTCTTCAGCAGTTTCTTGATGATCTTGTTGACCGCCTCCACTTGCCCATTGGTCTTTGGGTGTGCTACCGATGCGAACACCATCTGGGTTCCCATGTTCTTGGTGAACTCAATGAGCCTTGGGTTGTTGAACTGCGTGCCATTGTCGGTTATGATAGTCTCCGGGACATCGAATCTGCAGTAGACATTTTTCATGAGGAACCCCATCAGGCTGTCGGTGGTTATCCGACGAAGCGGTTCTGCTTCAACCCATTTTGTGTAGTAATCCACCGCTACGATGGCATACTTGTACTGTCCGGGAGCGGTAGGAAACGGCCCGATCAAGTCCAGGCGCCACTGTGCGAAGGGCCACGGAGACAGCAGGATTGAGAGTGCAATGGGCGGGGAATGGACCTCGTTAGTGTGTTGGTGGCATTTATGGCATCTTGCTGCTACTTGGTCCACCATCTTTCCCATATTGGGCCAAAAATACCCCGTTCTGAGTGCCTTGAATGACAGGGATCTCGATCCGGAATGATTGCCACAAACGCCCTCGTGGATGTCCCGGAGGATCGTCTCACCGTTTTGTACCGATACACATTTTAAGTTCGGAAAGCAGTAACCCCTGCGGTACAGTGTATCGTTGATGAGCGTGTATCTGGCGCATCTTGATTGCAACTTCCTTGCCTGTTGCCGATTCTCCGGGCGGACACCCTTTTTGAGGAACTCGATGATGGGGTCCATCCACGTCGGTTCTGCGGGACCGGTAGTGATGGCGAAGATTACCGAGATCGTCTTGTCGATACTCGGCCTGTTCAGGATCTCCACCTTCATTTCTTCGTGCCTTTGCTGACGGGTGCCGGTGGCAAGCCGGGCCAAAGCATCGGCATGGCTGTTTTCCTCCCTAGGGATCTGGGCCATAGTTGCCGACTCGAATTCGCACATGAGAGCCTTTGCGAGTGCCCGATAAGAATTGAGGTGCGGCTCTTTAACTTCAAATGTCCCGTCTACTTGGTTCACCACAAGCTGCGAGTCGCTGAACACCTCGACTCTTTTGACCCCAATCCCTAATGCCAGCTGTAGTCCCCCGATCAATGCCTCGTATTCGGCTGTATTATTGGATGCAGGGAAATTAAACTCCTGGGCGTGGGTGTATGCGAACCCGTCCGAGCTAACCAAGATGATTCCCGCTCCGCTCTTCTCTTTAGTGACGGAGCCGTCTACGAACAACTTCCAACACGGCTGGACTTCATGGGGAGCCTCCGTGTCCTCTTGCTCTGCCGCTGAGCACTCCACGACTCTTTTCATGGGGGTCAATTCGGAGATAAAATTCGCCGCCGCTTGCCCCTTGATGGCTACTCTCGGCATGTAGTGGATGTCGAACTCTCCCAGTTCTATCGCCCATTTGGCTAGTCTCCCGCTGGTCTCTGGCTTCTAGAGGGGGTAGTTGGTGAACAGGGTGATGGAATGAGCTTGGAAGTAATGCCGCAGCTTCCGGGCGGTCACGATGAGTGCTAGGGCCAACTTTTCTAAGTCCGGGTATCTGCTTTCAACCAGTGTGTAGCCCTTGCCTACATAATACACCGGAAGCTCCACGGTGTCATCTTTTATGATCAGAGCCGAGCTTACTGCCGTATTAGATGCTGCAAGATAAAGATATAGCATCTCCCCGGGAGTTGGTTTGGAAAGCTTTGGCACGGATGCCAAATATTCCTTGATATTCCTAAAAGCCTCGTCTTGCTCCGGCCCCCAATTGATCAGCTTGCAATGCTGGCTCTTGAGGAGTTTGAAAAACGGTGCACACTTGTCCGTGAGTTTGGAGACAAATCTAGTGAGAGCTGCGATCTTACCCGTTAGGGACTGCACATCGCTTCGGACTTTCGGAACCACCATATCCATGATGGCTTGGACCTTCTCCGGGTTCGCTTCAATTCCCTGCCGGCTAATCACGTGGCCCAAGAACTTCCCTTTGACGACCCCGAACACGCATTATTCCGGGTTCAGCCTCATACCGTACGCGAGTATAATATCGAAAGTTGTTTGCAGCTCGCTAACGTGCTCGACCGCAGTGAGACTCTTCACTAGCATGTCGTCCACATACACTTCCATGGTGATCCCCAGCTGCTTAGCGAACATCTTGTTCATCAGGCACTGGTAGGTCGCTCCCGCGTTCTTTAGTCTGAACGGCATCCTTTTGTAGTAGTAGACTCCTTTGTCGGTTGTGAACGCAGTATGTTCCTCGTCCGCTGGGTCCATCATGATTTGGTTGTAGCCCGCATAAGCGTCCATAAAGCTCAGCATTTCGAACCTGGAGGTGGAATCGACAAGCTGGTCGATTCGAGGCAACGGGAAGCTATCTTTGGGGCACGCCCTATTAAGACTGGTGTAGTCCACGCACATCCTCCATTGCCCTACCGCCTTCTTCGGGACCATGACCACGTTGGCCAACCATTGCGGGTATTTCGCTTCCTTGATAAACTGGATATCCAGCAGCCTCTGTACCTCTCCCTTGATGACGTCATACTTGGCCACGTCGAACGACCTCCGCTTCTGCCGTACGGGGGGTACGCCTTTACGAACTCCCAACTTGTGCGTGACTATATCACTCGAGATACCGGGCACGTCAGCGTACGACCAGGCAAATGCTTTGCTGTTTACCTTCAGAAACCGTACGAGTTCCTCTCGCACGGTGACAGGTAAACTGGTCCCAATCTTCGTGGTTCGGGCTGGGAACTGGTCCGAGATGCAAATGAGCTCTGTTTCCTCAACCGACCCTGGTCTTTCGGATTCAGTTCCTTCCGTTGCAGCATTAATTCTGGGATCCTCGTAAACATCCGATATGAGTCTATTCGTACTTCCGGAGGTTAACACCTCTGCTCTTTTCCTGCCAGTATCCCGGTCGATAGCGTAGCATCCTCGTGTAGCCACCTGATCGCCACGGATGGTAACGATACCCGTGGGGGATGGTAGTTTCATCATCAGCATGTGACCGGCGATGAACGCCTTGATTTTCCACAAGGCCGGTCTCCCAAGTATCCCGTTGTATGACGAGTTATAGTCGACTATGATGAAGTCTACCGTTGATCGCAGCGTGCTCCCCTCTGAACCTCCGAGGAGCATAGGTATGTAGTCAGATCCGAGAGGTTGCACCACGTCTCCGGAGAAGCTTATTAACGGTTCATTATCCTGTGTGAGCTTGTTGCTCCCCCTCTTTAGTGCCTGCCAAGCATCTCTGAACAGCACATTCACGGACGCCCCGGTGTCGATAAGAATTTTCTTACAGAGATAATGATCCAACTGTGCAGTGATCAGGAACGGATCCTCGTGAGGCAGTCTGGTCCTTTGCTCTTCTTCTTCTTCGAACCTCACGGATTTCCATCTCAAGTTGACATTCTGAGCGCTACAGCTCCTGAAGGCGTATACCTCCCGCCCATCTTTGATCCCGGGGCATTGTTTCTTGGCCCTGTTACTTCTCTGGTCGATCGACTCTCCCCCGCAGATCGTGTTGATCGTCCCGTACACGGATTCCGCAGGTGCTTGCCGTTGTCCTGACACGTACTGCTGAAGCTTTCCTGCTTTTAGCTGGCTTTCGATCGTCTTTTTTAGCTCAATGCAGTTATTTATCATGTGCGTCGCTTCCCCGTGGTATCCGCAGTACTTTCCGGTATCTTCCCGCGTTAATCGGGACGGCGGAAACTTTCTGGTCGCTGGTCCCGGGATCGTTTCCTTGTTCTCGTTCCATACTACCTCGGGGGTTGCTGTTAATGGGGTGAAGCGTTCCCTGGCTACAGGAATTGTTGCTCCAAGTCCGCTGTCCCGAGAGCTCCCTCTGCGCAGACCCCCCAATGGCTTGGTTTGCTTCCTGCCCCCGTCCTTGAACTTCTTGCTCGGGGTGCATGCTTGTCCCTCTGGGTCCCCTTGCTAGGTTCTTACTTCCTGGATCGATTGCCCTCGGGATTCGGTCCTCCTACCTTCCTTTCTTTTGTTCGCATGCCGATCCCCATACGTGTCGTGGTCTGCTTGGGCATGTCTGATCGCCATTTCCATCAGCTCATCATAGCCCCGCGGGTTTTCAATCCGTACTGCGTATAAGAACTTCCCGGGCAATAGGGCCTGGACGAAGGCTTCCTCCGCCACCTTCTTGTCGAAACTCCTAACCTTGGCTGTGGCCCCCTCCCAACGATTTACAAAGGTCTTTAACCCCTCGGCGTGCCTTTGCTTTACCTTGAAGAGTTGGGTGGTATTCTGCCCGTCCGTACGCAGTATGAATCGGTTCACGAATCTGTCCGCGAGCTTCCCAAAGCAATCTATTGAGCCGGCCGGGAGCTCATAGAACCAGCTCAGCGCCTCTCCCGATAGCGTCTCTTGAAACATGTTGCAGCACGCGGCATCCGAATAACCCTTTGCGTTTGTATGAGATTTAAAACTGTCGAGGAAGAGATGCGGGTCCCCTTCCCCCCCTAGCTCAACTTCAGAGGTTTTGCTGCGTGAGAACTTACGGTCTGTGTAATGGTCCGCGTGAACGGTCCCCTTCTTTCTTCGAATCCCACATCGGGCGGGTTATGGGCCGCCCGTCTCTCCGCCTCGTCTACCCTCGTGATCAGGTTCACCACACTGTCCCGCATTGCCATTAGGGCCGCCTCTATGCCTGTCGTTTCCAATCTTCCATCCTCGATAGGCGTTGGGGGCGGTGGTGGGCCCTCTCTCTCCATAACGTCTGGGAATAGGTTTGCCCCGACAACGACCGTCCTGCGGGCGATCATCGGTGGCGTCATCGGTGAACCTCCCCCTTCGCCTTGCGCCTCGCGGGATACGGCAGCAGCCCGCTCGATTGCCTCGTCTCTCTCCAGTCTTCTTGATAACGCGCCCATTATCGTCGCGTTATCTCTCTCCAGCTTTTTCTCCCGAGCGGTTGCTTCTAAGCGGTCTCGCGCTCTCTCTCTTTCCATACGTGCCACATCCGCTCTTAACCTCCCTACCATGTCCTCCATTTCTTCCTGCGTGAGATCGCGCATCACCCCGTCCGGGGTCCTTTGCAGATCGTTTGTCGCCAGTGCGCGCTCCAGTCACTCATCCGTTCCTCCCGTCCTAGTATTGCTTCCTGGTGTCCCATCTCTACTGAGGCCACTGTGGTCTCCTGTCGTTATCTTGCTCCCGACTTCTGCTTCATTTGTCTCGGTCATCATGACACTGGCTTTTCGTAAAGACTTCCCACAGACGGCGCCAATTGTTTCTGCTAGATCCCGTAGACCTTGAAGAAACTCGTTCTGGATCTGTCTTCTTGCCTGCAAAAGGATACTGACCGGGACTTTCCGGTCTTTATCTCTCCGATGGTAAAGTTAGTTTATCGGTAGGGGAGTATTTAAATGTAAGGAGATGTTTTCTTACCCTTTTGGTTGACTTCACCATTATACTTACAGCCCTGGGTCGTCTTGCACTTCAAACATTCTTCGATGTGGGACAAGTATGACTCCCGTGTAGTCGTCCTCCCTCCCTGGCGGGACCGTTACAACTTTCTGCTTCGTAGCATCACGGGCCGGGGGAGGTATTTGTCGACTACCGACTACATTGGATTAGTCCAAATTGGTGTTAAACCTTTAACTAGAAAAGGTCTTAATGCCTCCATTCTCTTATGTTTAAGAGATGCAAGGTTTACTGACTTTAATGACAGTACCCTTGGGTTAATTGAGTCAAGTCTGTTTAATGGTCCAGTTCATTTCAATTGTTTCCCCGATTTTACCATTAGTCTTAGTGACCCTCATATCCTAAAAGCTTTAACCCTAAATGTTAAAACTTCAGGTTATCACGTTCTTGAAGGAACCCAACCTTTAGCCTTAATATATACAATCCATTATAAAGTCACTGGCACAAATATGAATTTCCAAGCTATTAGCAAAAGTCTCAAAAATCAGACTCTCTTAATTCAAAGCAGTCAAGAAAACGGTGGTGAATGTTTAGGGTTTAGGGTTCTTTCCAAGCAGGAAGAGCTAGAAGAATTATTAATTGATTTAATAGAAAAAATAGATAATCCTGAACTTAAAGCTGAGTACCTTAAAAAATTAAAAAAATTAATTACCTAAGAAAATATAATATATATATATATATATAATGCTTATCAGGTAAGGACCTCCTTACTTTAAATAAGGTACGGATTTCATTATTTGACCCACTTTTCAATTATATTTTATCATCTCCACTGTTCATATTTTAAGTATATATGAGTAGATTATCTCTATAAATTTTCAGCCAAATTGATAATCATTAAGGCATTCAAAACTGTGATTTAGAACTAATAGAACGTACGGTTCAAGATGAACAGATTCGGTTCGTTCATTGATTTAATACATTTTCGATACCTTAACGATAACTAAATTAGCTGAAATTTTGTAGAGATGATTAAGTCATGTATATCTAAATAGTGAATGGCTATGATGTGAAAATATGATCGGAAAGTGTGTCAAATTAACGAAATCCGTACCTTAGCTAAGGTTAGTAGGTCCTTTTTTTTAATTTTTTTTAGGGGAAAATGGAGTCAAGCTTCTTTGATTTTCATCATACGACCGTATTAGGTCAAGCTTGGAGGTTGTCCGAGAACAACTCCATTTACAAGTCGAAGCTCATATATATGCATGCACATATGCATGTCTACAATTCAAAAGAAAACTACAAAAACTACAAAAAAGACTGTTGTTCAAAAAAGAACTTATTAAGGCCTAGAAAGCATGTAACCTACAACACCAAATCAAAGTACCCCAGCTTAATGCATCGAGGCCTAAAGACCATTTCGGTGTACCTTTCCAAGAAAAGGGGGGTAGACTCTTCAATCTGGAGCTGTAGGGATCTTGTCACGCAGTCCCGACATGAAAACCTAGATCACAACCCAACAGAGCCTAAAAGGGGAAGAAGATGCAATTGGCTAAAGCTAAAAGCCCATCCCACATACACACTTAAACTATCGGTCCCAATTGTACTGGATCAGGCTGTGCTGCCTGAATTATTGCCTCCGCCTATTCAATCTGGCGGCCTCCCTGACATCGTCATCCCTTCTAGAAACGGCGGAGAACCCCTGCGAACGAAGAATAGGGCCGAAAACCGCCTCCTAAGTCTCTACTTCTACTGCAGCCGCTTCACCACCAACATCGACCTTCAGAACTCGCGTCGCCTTGAGTCGCCTCTAACGATCAGCAGAAGCTTGATACCGGCTCTCCTAAAAAGATGATCGTCTGTGAAAGGTCGCCGATGAGAACCAAAGCCAAGTACCGTTGCTGTCAAGCTTTAGATCCACGTCCCCACCCACCACAGACGAAGATAGAGACCAACAGAAAATAGAAACAGGAGCCTTCGTCCCTCTCCTCTTAGATTGTGATGCCAGACGACGTCCCTAGTGACTGGGAGCGTATCAAAAGAGCCGCCGCCACCTTGCTCTCAAAACCATAGAACCCTAGAGGTTTCAGTCTATCAAAAAAGAGAGAGAGTTTTTAGTGTTAACATACCTCAGATTCATTCCACTTTAAGTGACGTAGGTCCTTATTTGAAAATATATATATATATATATATATATATATATATATATATATATATATATATATATATATATATAATAACTTTCAAATTATCTGAAGTAAACAAAATGTGTCCACATCAATTTGTGGAAGTCTTTATCTTTTTTTTAGCAATTTCTGGATGTCATCAACCAAGAATATATATTTTTTCAACTAGCTGGTCATGTAGTTTCTGTTTTGGCCACGATCCTCAGCAAGGGCAGAGAGACGGTAGCAGTCAATGCTTCTTGGGAATGCGGGGCGTGCCACCTTGCGAACGAGGAAAGGAAGGTAGGGTGCGTCAGGTCTTGACTTCTTGAACAAGCGGGGGGGGGGGGTTACCGGTGCAACCTCACGGACAAGGAATTTACTAGCACAAGTCAATTCGATACTCATGGTGTCGCGAGCAGAGCAACCAAAGAGAGATCAGAGGTGATCGGAGTAGAGTCCGAAAGGGTTCTGGGAAACCTAGGCGGCGGCGCGCTTACGGTTAGGGTTTTTCGAGAGGCTCGAAGGTATTAACTAGGTTGAAAGTTTGTTTGTATTTTTTGTGTGTGTTTGAGAGAGTTGTTTGTAAGTCTTCGAGCCCCTTTATATAGTAGCTTGCCTTCGGCCAGAAGAAAAATATTTATAGTCCAATTCGGACTCTGAAACCCAATACCACAAGGACACTACTTTATTTGCTTATACCAATCATCTGCATGACACGTGTCTAGCCGCGTGGGTCACTGCCTCCGCGCTGCCGAACTGTAGAGTCCTATGCGGACTCAAATGAGGAAAGTTCTTATCCCGCGAGGTGTCACAGTCTTTGTCACACTCCGCCCCGCGTGCCTGCGCAGCTCGCGACTTTGAATGGGCTTTACATTAAAACAGGCCACAGGTATTGACCCAAATGCTATCCAAAACTTATTGCGAGTCTTGGACCAAAATATCACCTCGCGTAGCACATCTACTCATGCATTCAGCTCGCATGCAACTCATGTCACTGTTTTGATATGTACGAACTCCTCAGCTCGCCTGATAATTTCAGTCCTTCTTATATGTGAAGGCCTTTGTGCAATCAAACCCTACATCCAGCTCGCGTGAAATTACAGGCAAGGTAACCCGTCTCTAAACCCAATATTATTCGAGCTCGCCAGCGTGTCGTGGACTATGAGTTTAACTAATATTCACATAGACAATTATTGTCCAGTAAAATATTAATTTGGGTGTAAACATTGCCTCCCAGCCTCGAAGTCATTGTTTGTCAAAAATGACTGAAGAGGTTTATGTTCATGCTGCTCCAAAGCCACTGGTATTGGCTCGGGTCATACAAAATGACTGTGAGTAAACAAGCCTGTGAATAGGCCTTGAAACCCAAGCACCTAGCAAAGCATTGTAGCGAACTGCTGTACGATTCGCCTAGTACCATGTAGAACTGATAATCATGAACTTAACATAGCTAGGCACCTTGGACTTGAACTTAACGTGCATTCCGCTTGTACTTCGCCTGCTCTACTCAGAAGACATGGTACATTACACATACCTCGAGCGGATGTAGCTTGAGGGGTGTATGAATGTGTTGAAAAATTGCCCTTCACTTGAGCTCTTGGCGATAGCGAACCATCTTTTTGACATTGGCCATGTGCTTCGCTGCCCTCCGTGCGAACCAATGAGGGTCAAACGCAATGCCACATGATTTGGCCAAGCGAAATTCCAAAAAGTAGGCCACAGGAATTGGCCTAAATAATGACCAAGACCTCAAGAAGGGTCTAAGTCTGAAATATCTGGAACACATATCTATCCCAATGTGCCCCCCAGTTTTGATGTCTGTTCGCCGATACTTGAGAAGAATGAAGGACATCAAAACTTTAGTATATGCCCCCTAGTGAAGGAGTTGTAGTACCGTGCATCATTGAAGGTAGCAAACACCGAAAAAGGTCGTGGATCGGCCTTGAGTAGATCCCGGGGTATGAATAAAGGGACGCAAAACTTGTAGGGATGCCCCCCAGTAAAAAAAACCCAGTTGCAAGGTCGTGGAAACACATTGAAAAAGCACATTGCAAATTCGCGTGTATCATAACCTGTCTGCATTTGAACTGCCATAAATCTCTCCAGGAATGTCGGAATGATGAACCGTAAAATCCTCTGGAAAATAAACATCCAGGGCTTTCTGTTGATATAAGGTCGCCTGCTGGTTCTTCCTGGATCATTCCAGTTTAATTGGCGAAGCTGACTATTCGGTAGTGGCTGCTGCAACTTTCAGCATTGCAAATACTTCTTCAATCCTCCTCTGATATCGACTCCACTGGCAGTAACTCGAAGGCATGTGGAAATGCTTGTTGTTTTCAAGCCTCAGGGATAGGCTCTAAGTGAAGTTCAAGCCTTATATAGGCAAGAACGTTGGCTTCCATTTCAGCAAAACTAAGGATCTCTTTTTGTATTTTCTGCTATTTGATTTTTTTTTTTTTGTATTTTCTTTTTCAATGCGAGAAAGAAAGAATAATGAAAGCAAACAGAAGTAAAAACTAAAGTAAAGCTAAGAGTAAAGGAAAGGAGAGTATAGCATGGTTAGTTACCCTTTGTAAGGCCACGGGGGAGGCCACCAATGCTTCACTCCAAGTCTCGACGTTGTTATGTTTCTGGCATGAGACTCTTGTCGTCGAGAATCTCCAAATGTTGAGCAGGGCTGCTTCGTGTTAACAACTTGAAAATTTGAGCAAGGTAGTTCGTAGGGTACGTCTCGTTGCCCCCCACGCATCCTTGTCTTTTGACCAAACATGATCTTTGACTGCATTCTCGCGTACCGTATGCTGTCGAGATCAGCCTTGTTGCCAAATATCATGTCATAATGCATGATCTTATCAAGAATAGCCACGCATTGGTCATGGAAAGAGACCATATCAAGAGCTTCACTAGGATTGAACTCCTCTGGAATATGATTATGAGAGAGACACACTAACATATAGTCTTCATCATATTCATCATAAATTGGCTCTGTGTCAAAATCACATACAAAATTATCAAAGGTCGGTAGCTCGACCTTCCTTGCAACCATAGACATGCATGAGATATGTACGTATTTCGCACGTAAACCAAACTCACATCCCGGCTTATGAACTTGCATATAAAAACTCCAATGGCATTGGATAATGAAGCCACGTAATGGCGCTGCAAGAACACATGTTGGTTGATAATTAAGTTGGCCATACTTGAGGAAACGTCCAGAGGCTAATTGACAAAGTAGGCTTCCACCTATTCCTTCACCAAGACGCCCAAAAGCTTCATGAACTTGCTTATCTAGGTTAATTAAAGAATGAAGGCGAGCTACGCCTTGCCCCCCATGCATCTGACCCGTGTCAACGTATACATCTCGCATGGGAAAGCTGGCTATTTGGTCACCTTTCATGCGAAATTGTGGTTCGCCATCAGTGTTCGAACCGACCTCTGCTTCTAAGGTGGACTGTTCTGTCCTACCTTCAAGCTCATCTTTCTGAGGAACACCGTTAAAGTTTGAGACAGGATTATTATCCATAATCTCACCGGCCTCATCCCCAAGTTCTTCGTCATTGATTGACAAAGTAATTTCTTCTTTGGACATTGGCTCGTCCAAAGGAAAATCTTCGCCAGTAGATTGGCTGCTAGGCAGTTCAATCTTTTTGGCAAGGACGTTTTCGTCAATTGTAGGCCTTACATTTAGGCATTGTAAAGCCTTTTCTAAGGCATCCCACTGCTGACGAGACTCCTCTAGAAAGGTCTTCCTTTCGGCTTTTTCCCTTTCTTTAGCAGCCTCTCTAGCAGCCCTTTCCTCAGCGAATTGCTCGAGGAGGGCAGCCATTTGCTAGGCGCATTTTCTTTGGATGAAACCTCTTCGTTCGAGATGTTTTCTATGGATGGCATCTAATCTTTCATTGCTGGCCGCTAATTTTTCTTGCCAATCCATTATCGCATCTCTATTTCTAATCTTCGATCCCAAGAACCTGTTCTGTGGTGAGAGATCGACAAGCCGCGCTGTTATGGGGCTTGTACCGTGGTGATCAGTGCTTGAGACAAGAAATCTGAGGTGTCCTGTATAGTGATTCTCCAGGTTTCCCTATGGTGAATCGCTTGTACTCCCGGTCTCACTAGGTGTGTCAATGTTTTGGCCACGATCCTCAGCAGGGGCTTTGAGAGACGGTAGCAGTCAATGCTTCTTGGGAATGCGGGGCGTGCCACCTCGCAGACGAGGAAATGAAGTAGGGTGCGTCAGGTCTTGACTTCTTGAACAAGCGGGGGGGGGGGGGGATTACCGGTGCCACCTCGCGGACGAAGAATTTACAAGCACAAGGCAATTTGATACTCATGGTGTCGCGAGCAGAGCAACCAAAGAGAGATAAGAGGTGATTGGAGTAGAGTCCGAAAGGGTTCGGGGAAACCTAGGCGGCGGCGAGCTTAGGGTTAGGGTTTTTCAAGAGGCTCGAAGGTATCAACTAGGTTGAAAGTTTGTTTGTATTTTTTGTGTGTGTTTGAGAGAGTTGTTTGTAAGTCTCCGAGCCCCTTTATGTAATAGCTTGCCTTCGGCTCGAAGAAAGATATTCATAGTCCAATTCGGACTTTGAAACCCAATACCACAAGGACACTGCTTTATTTGCTTATACCAATCATCTGCATGACACGTGTCTAGCCGCGTGGGTCACTGCCTCCACGCTGCCCAACTGTAGAGTCCTATGCGGACTCAAATGAGGAAAGTTCTTATCCCGCGAGGTGTCACAGTCTTTGTCACACTCCGCCCCGCGTGCCTCTGCAGCTCGCGACTTTGAATGAGCTTTACATTAAAACGGGCCACAGGTATTGGCCCAAATGCTATCCAAAACTTATTGCGAGTCTTGGACCAAAATATCACCTCGCGTAGCACATCTACTTATGCATTCAGCTCGCATGCAACTCATGTCACTGTTTTGATATGTGCGAACTCCTCAGCTCACCTGATAATTTCAGTCCTTCTTATATGTGAAGGCCTTTGTGCAATCAAACCCTACATCCAGCTCGCGTGAAATTGCAGGCAAGGTAACCCGCCTCTAAACCCAATATTATTCGAGCTCGCCAGCGTGTCGTGGACTATGAGTTTAACTAATATTCACATAGACAATTATTGTCCAGTAAAATATTAATTTGGGTGTAAACAGTTTCCTATACGTAATTACATACCCTCTACTTTTAATAGGTACAAATGAGTCACATATTAGGTTACAACAATTAATACATGTTTCAGTTTTTCAGAAACTAATCTTAGTCATTTTTTGCATGGCTCATATATACATTTACGTAAAGTCGTGAACATATCGAAGATTCTTTTTTTGGGGTACAATGTCCTATATAAACGCTATTGATCGAAGAATAGAATCGCATAATCATCATCATTATCATTTGCCTAGCTTTACATCATTTTCAATATGATGAAGAATTCAGTCTTGGTTATCTTTCTGTCAGTATATGTCCTTGTCCAACTTATCAAGCTTTCAAATGCTGAGCCATTTGAGTACATGCAGTTTGTGCTCCAGTACCCCCTTGGAGTTTGTTATGGTACACCAAAAGGTGATTGCAAATCACGTCTGCCTACAAAGTTTACCGTTCACGGCATCTGGCCGTCAAACTTCTCCGATACACGAGTCGTTTGTAGGCAAGCACTGATAAGTCACCCCTTTGATAATGCGCAGGTATAACTTTATACATGTAAATATATGACACCTACAGTTGTTTTCTTTCTAATCCAACACCTAATCCTGACAATTCAATGATATGTTTTTTGAGCTTTTCTAATTGTATCTTTAATTTTTCAGATGACGTCGTCTCTGGAGACTGATTTGACAAACTCATGGCCATCTGTGATAACAAAAAATAGCGACATACAATTTTGGCAAGATGAGTATGAGGAGCATGGCGCTTGTTCAGTAGACAAGGGTGTACCACCGTTCACCCAGAAGTCCTACTTTGAGAGAGGAAACCAGCTCTGGAACCAATATGACATCCATGCACTGCTTGATCAAAGCAACATCAAACCGGATTCTTCAAAGCCATGCAAAATGACTGAGATTGTAGCTGCAATCCAAAAGAAAATCGGGAAAAACAACACTCCTGTACTAAGGTGCAAGGAAGATAACAAAATTTACATACTAAGGGAGGTCATCATCTGTCTGGATCACCAAGCACAAAATGTGATCACTTGTCCCCCTAAGAGGGTGGCAAGCACAGTTTGCCGGGATACTAAGGGTGAGGTATACTATGTAGCTTAAATAGTTAATTAGCTGTCTAAATAGGAATAACCTCCTCAACTACTAAGTTACAATTTACAGTCGTCTGTTGTATACTTGTATGTTTGAGGATGCAGGTCTTTGAGCTGGATCAGTGGTTTGTTGGATTGTTGTAATTTAGTATATGCTATTGATATTATCAAATAAACTATATATGCATCGATCTCTTTTGTGGTGGTCAAACGTACTTAGTATTTGACTTCAAATTAGCTTATATTGATCATTTCCCCCAATCAATCCTAGTTCATTCAAGATCATAATTGTCGAAACAAGGTTCATGACACAGGTCGTGAATCACTTGTAACTAATTAACTTGCTTTCAGAAATGAACTTTGTCGCAAATCCCTTAACAATTTGTCTCCCCAGATCTTGATTCTCAGACGTTGCTTCCTTGCATCATCACTTGATGATGAGCTTCTTCTTCTTTTTTTTTGATGAAAAACTTGATGATGAGCTTGTCTCTAAGATGTTCTCCCATATATATATATATGCATTCGTAGACAACAAAATCTGTAAATCCGATGAAGTTCAAAGACGTATAACATTTCTTCGCTCACCCATTTTTGATAGTCGATAATTTATGGTATGAAACGTCACGGTTACAACCCCATTGTAATTCACTGAATTATATATAGTTTCTTAACAAAATTAAGTTCAAACGTAACTCGCTTCTCCAAGCCATATATGGTCACATCTTTCCATGCGTCCACAAATGCCAAAGTTAGAGTAGAACACAATCAACATTATCAATCATGGAGATGCATTACCTTCTAATGGACAAGTTCATACGGCCAATATTCCATACATTGTTGGTTCACAAACCATTTCTCATTCACCATTAAGTCATTAACGCATTCACCATTAACACGATAGGCAGGAATACACATGGCAATGAGATAGCATTCTATCTTGCTGCATGAGAATATCTAAGTGTTCATTGAAAATTCTGCCTGAGTTGATCACATTTGCGTTTCGATCGAAATACACTAGTATCATGGGACGTCAATTCGACTTGGGATATAAAACAAACCAATGAAATGCATGCAAAGAAGAGAAGAGTAACTGAGTAAGAGTTGGTCTATCAGCTTCTGGTGGGATTATGATAGCTGCGGTTAATAGTAGGACTAATAGTGGTGTTGCAAGCATTGAACCAAAAAGAAAAGGAAAGCATAACTTAATATCAACAGGGTTTTCCCCTTAATGGCCAAATGTCCATATGTGCTTCTGTCACTTACAGCTTGTGCACATGTGTTGTTTGAGTTCATCTACATGTTGGGGGTCTTGTGAGAATGTCAAGTGACACTAGAATTCAAGCCTTCGCATAAGTTTTCATAAACATATAAGTTTAGGGTTGGAGGCTGATACTTCTTCAATTACCAATTACTAAATGCCAACCAAAATAGTAATACTCAAAACAGTGAAGATGCAATGTGTAATATATACAAGTTTCTCAAATTTTATATCTGCAATGTGTAAAACAATGAAGGGAAATGATTCATTCCATGCAACTCTTATTTGATTTAACAACGAATGAGAAATAATTATAATTAAACAATAATATTGTAGCAAAAAGGGGTTAGATATTGCAAATATATATTCACATAAATCTAATTTATAATTAAACAATAATTATAAATAATGAAATGATGAACATGAAACCAATTACTATGAACAACTTTGGTTACCACTCATGATTGAAGAAGAAGTGGAATTTGTGGAAGCGAAACAAGTGTTTTGGAACACTTAAAACGAAGAACACAAATATCTTTTTATGCTATCAACTCGGATGTAGGACCAGAGGAAAGTGTTGAAGTCGAGTCGTGTGTCTCACACACTTTCCTTACGCTACTAGAAAAAAGTTCTTAGGTGACGAAATATCTACTAGAAAAAAGTTTTTAGGTGACGAAAATATTTCGTCACCTAAGAGCTTCTGTTGTCATGTAAGCACTAAAACGACGAAAATTTCATCACCTAAGGTTCGTCATCTAAGGGCGGTGGTGAGAGCACTTAGGTGACGAAAATAAGTGTTTCGTCATCTTATTGCTTACTAAGATGACGAAAACTATTTCGTCGCAAAATTGGTTAGCTGACGAAAACTGTTTCGTCGCAAAATTGGTTAGCTGATGAAAACTGTTTCGTCGCCACAATACTAAAGTAACGAACATATTTCGTTGTCTAGGATCTGTTGTGACGTTGTTTTACCAGCTAAGGTGATGAAATCTTTCGTCACCAAAACACTAACACTTACGACGAAAACCTGGCAGTTGTCTGATAATTCGTTCATCCGACTAAGGCCACGAAATATTAATTTTCGTCACCTAGTGCTATTTATTTTTAATAAATTTAATCATTTAAAATTATTAATATCACATTTAATATTAACATAAATATATTAAAAATACAAAATGACTCAAGATTTCTTCACCATTCACCAAACCACCTGGGCACTAGCAAAAATATATATATATATTCATAATCAAGTTCATATATACAAACTCAAGAGTACTTGAAAATATAGACTTGTTCATACAAAATATGTATTAGAAATTAAACTAGTGACTATGAAGCAATGTTAATTGAATCATTGCCTCCATCATCATGATCATCATCATTGGGCTGCTCCTGGGGTGGGACTGCCGGCTGGCATACTCCGAAATTTGGTGAAGAGAAACTGCTCACATTGTTGAAGACGTGTCATGATTTGTATGTTCTCTTCCTTGGCTTTTCAGGCTTCCTCATTGGCTTTCCGGGCTTCCTCCTTGGCCTTTCGGGCTTCCTCCACAGCAATATCAACAAGTGCAGCTCCTATCGGGCCAGACCCTTGGCTCAAACCATAACTGCCTACTAATCCCATACCCCGGATCTCGTTCATGTTTCTATGTGCAATTGTTTTTTCAAACACGATCGCCTGAGTTTGTTCATCAAAATGAAGATCAATATCTTCTTCCGGAATGCCTGGGTTTTCCTTTCTCACATTGTCACGGATATCATCAACCTTCTCCATCAGTAAAGCCTAAGAAAAGAAGTATATGTTTTACAAAAACAATTAATATGGAGAATAGAGTTTGGAGGGCAGTAATATATAAAATTGATGAAAGTCATTAATCATATTAACCCATCTAGCATCTAGCATTATTAACCCATCTCTCATCTAGCATTATTAACTCATCTAGAATAAGTTGGCTTCTAGCAAAGAGACCAAGAAAAATGCAAAGGCAGGGAGTAATGTGATTCAATATTCTTTCCTACGTTACATGAATTAGGACCCAAATATTAAATATTCTATAATTAAAATATTATTTTTGTATATGTATATATTGATAAAACATTTGAAAGTGTATGAACATAATTAACAAAGATATATATGAATGTCCTTATGACCCCGCAACAATGTTTAACTAAACCACTTACTTCATTTTCAGCTGGTTTGAGGTTGTGAGCTGCGTCATACGCCTGTGAGTAACTTTTAATGAAATAGAGGGGTTCACCCTTATCCTTCAATTCCTTCGCATTGTAGATGAGAGCCCTCGACCCGGTGTGGTGGTGCAACGTCTTCTTGTCCCGGTTATTCTTGTTTGCAATCGATCTTCTCTGTAATTTCATCATATTAAGACTTTGGTTACTGTTCTAATATTGCATATGTTGCTGTTCAATTAGGTACTACAAGTTTACTCATCAAAAACCTCAAACACAAACTGACCAAATGAACAGTAACTATGAACAAGAATAACTAAATCATATGTTACTATAAAATTAAAGACTTAACAAAACATAAAAGCTCATAGATAATTCACACAAATATTCCTAGCTCAAGCATATGAAGAACAATATTTGAACTTTACAGTTGGCCTAAATAATGAGATACTAATATGCACAACTTGTATTCATTGTGTTGAGCCTTGAGAGGAAAGCAAATGCAGGAAATTAAAACGGTTCTTATAGCTTTATGATCCCAAATATACAACAGTTATTCTAAACCTATTGAAATGCAACAGAGTAATCATGTTTATTCTAAACCTTTTCAAATGCAACAGAATAATAACATGAATACAATAAGAGAGAAACTAATCCTTTTGAGAGGTGCTGGTGATAATACACTTGTACCAAATTTTCCTTTTGCATACACTTATACCAAAACCCAGTTATATAAAACTTTTAATTAAACCAACAAACTTTTAGTAGCAACACACAGAGTTATACAATGTAAGTAATATACCATGAATTCCTCAAACTCAAAGTGTTTGACGAGCCAGTTCCACTCGTCCAGCTTGTGTTCAAACTCTTCTGGAATCTTCCCCGGGTTTCCTTCCTAATTGTATTTATAGTGCACTTCCAGTTTTTGTATACATTTTTAGCCTTGTCTTCCAACCACTTCCATATGAGCTTATCATCAACATCAAACTCATAAAAGATCTGTTATAAAATGAACAACATTATTTAACTCATAATTCTGCAACTAATTAAGCACTGAGTGTGTTTTGGCCACGATCCTCAGCAGGGGCTTTGAGAGACGGTAGCAGTCAATGCTTCTTGGGAATGCGGGGCGTGCCACCTCGCGGACGAGGAAAGGAAGTGGGGTGCGTCGGGTCTTGACTTCTTGAACAAACGGGGGGTTACCGGTGCCACCTCGCGGACGAGAAATTTACAAGCACAAGGCAATTTGATACTCACAGTGTCGCGAGCAGAGCAACCAAGAAGAGATCAGAGGTGATCGGAATAGAGTCCGAAAGGGCTCTGGGAAACCTAGGCGGCGGAGCGCTTAGGTTAGGGTTTTCGAGAAGCTCGAAAAAGTTCAACTACGTTGAAAGTTTGTTTTGTATTGAGTTGTTGTATTTTTGATGTGTTTTTGAGAGAGAGCTTTTTGTAAGCCTTTGAGCCCCTTTATATAGTAGCTTGCCTTCTGCCAGAAGAAAGATAATCATAGTCCAATTCGGACTCAAATTAGGAACGTCCTTATCCCGCGAGGTGTCACCGTCCTTGTGGAAACCTATCTCG
Organism: Fragaria iinumae; assembly: GCA_009720345.1. Classification (NCBI taxonomy): domain Eukaryota; kingdom Viridiplantae; phylum Streptophyta; class Magnoliopsida; order Rosales; family Rosaceae; genus Fragaria; species Fragaria iinumae. Next base: position 11,455,686 of record CM019117.1, on the reverse strand, counting down.
CGCGGGCTGCAAAGCTTGCTTCCATCTATGGCATAGGTGATCACGTGCATGCGGACTCTGCCTCTTGCTTCTTCGCGAAGTCTCCTACGCAAAGCCATCTCGCCTCGCCTTCTAGTCTTCTATGCGAACTATACACCTAGCTCGCATGACTTTGTCGGCGAGCCACCACTTGTAAACCCAATTATTTGGGCTCGTTGGTGTGACGTGGATCAAGAATTTAATTAATATTCACTTAGACATTTATTGTCCAGTAAAATATTAATTGGGTGTAAACATTGCCCCCCAACCTCGAAGTCATGTATGTCAAAAATGACTGAAGAGGTTTATGTTCATGCTGCTCCAAAGCCACTGGTATTGGCTCGGGTCATACAAAATGAGTGTGAGTAAACAAGCCTGTGAATAGGCCTTGAAACCCAGGCACCCAGCAAAGCATTGTAGCGAACTGTTGTACGATTCGCCTAGTACCATGTAGAACTGATAATCATGAACTTAACATAGCTAGGCACCTTGGACTTGAACTTAACACGCACTCCGCTTACACTTCGCCTGCTCTACTCAGAAGACATGGTACATTACACATACCTCGAGCGGATGTAGCTCGCATGGATGCATCTTGAGCGAATGCATGTAACTTGAATAGATATATTTGAAAATGAACCGTCTGACCTCGAAGGATATACCTCGAATAGATGTAGCTCGAGGGGATGTATGAATGGATTGAAAAACTGCCCTTCGCTTGAACTGTTGGCGACAGCAAACCATCTTTTTGACATTGGCCATGTACTTCGCTGCTCCCCCCCCCCCCGCCGTGCTAACCAATGAGGGTCAAACGCAGTGCCACATGATTTGGCCAAGCGAAATTCCAAAAAGTAGGCCACAGGAATTGGCCTAAATAATGACCAAGACCTCAAGAAGGGTCTAAGTCTGAAATATCTGGAACACATATCTATCCCAATGTGCCCCCCAGTTTTGATGTCTGTTTGCCGATACTTGAGAAGAATGAAGGACATCAAAACTTTAGTATGCCCCCCAGTAAAGGAGTTGTAGTACCGTGCATCATTGAAGGTTGAAAACACCAAAAAAGGTCATGGATCGGCCTTGAGTAGATCTTGGTGTATGAATAAAGGTACACAAAACTTGTACAGATGCCCCCCAGTAAAGGAAAACATGCTGCAAGGTCATGAAAAGACATTGAAAAAGCACATTGCAAATTCGCGCATATCATGACCTGTCTACATTCAAACTGTCATAACTCTCTCCAGGAATGTCGGAATGATGAACCGTAGAGTCCTCTGAAAAATAGACATCCAGGACTTTCTGTTGATATAGGGCTCGCCTGCTAGTTCTTCCTGGATTATTCCAGCTTAATCGGCGAAGCTGACTGTTCGGTAGTGGCTGCTGCAACTTTCAGCATTGCAAATATTTCTTCAATCCTCCTCTGATATCGACTCCGCTGGCAGTGACTCGAAGGCATGTCGAAATGCTTATTGTCTTCAAGCCTCAGGGATAGGCTCTAAGTGAAGTTGAAGCCTCAGGGATAGGCTCTAAGTGAAGTTCAAGCCTTACATAGGCAAGAACGTTGTCTTGCATTTCAGCAAAACCAAGAATTTATTTTTGTATTTTCTGCTATTTGATTTTTTTTTTATTTTTGTATTTTCTTTTTTTAATGCGAGAAAGAAAGAAAAATGAAAGCAAACAGAAGTAAAAACTGAGGTAAAGCTAAGAGTAAAGGAAAGGAGCGTATAACATGGTTAGTTACCCTTCGTAAGGCCACGGGGGAGGCCACGAATGCTTCACTCCAAGTCTCGACGTTGTTATGTTTCTGGCATGAGACTCTTGTCATCAAGAATCTCCAAATGTTGAGCAAGGCTGCTTCGTGTTAAGAACTTGAAAATTTGAGCAAGGTAGTTCGTAGGGACTGGCATGTTGCTTCACGGGGGAGGCCACCTATTCCTTCACTAAGACGCCCAGCAGCTTCATGAACTTGCTTCTCTAGGTTAATTAAAGAATGAAGGCGAGCTACACCTTGCCCCCCATGCGCCTGACCCGTGTCCACATATACGTCTCGCATAGGAAAACTGGCTCCTTGGTCACCTATGTGAAATTGTGGTTCGCCTTCATCAATGTTTGAACCACTTTCTTCTCCTAAGATGGACTGTTCTGTCCTATCTTCAAGTTCTTTTTCCTGAGGAACATCGTCAAATTTCGAGAGCAAATTATTATCCATAATCTCGCCGGCCTCGACCTCAGGTTCTTCATCATTGATTGACAAAGTAGTTTCTTCTTTGGCCGTAGGTTCGTCCAAAGGAAAATCTTCGCCAGTAGATTGGCTGCTAGGCAGTTCAATTTTTTTGGCAAGGACGTATTCGTCAATTGTAGGCCTTACATTTAGGCATTGTAAAGCCTTTTCCAAGGCATCCCACCGCTGACGAGACTCCTCTAGAAAGGCCTTCCTTTCAGCTTTTTCCTTTTCTTTAGCAGCCTCTCTAGCAGCCCTTTCCTCAGCGAATTGCTCGAGGAGGGCAGCCATTTGCTCGGAACATTTTCTTTGGATGAGAGCTCTTCGTTCGAGATGTTTTCTATGGATGGCATCTAATCTTTCATTGCTGGCCGCTAATTTTTCTTGCCAATCCATTATCGCATCTTTGTTTCTAATCTTCGATCCCAAGAACCTGTTTCGTGGTGAGAGATCGGCAAGCCGCGCTGTTATGGGGCTTGTACCGTGGTGATCTATGCTTGAGACAAGAAATCTGAGGTCTCTTGTATAGTGATTCTCCAGGTTTCCCTATGATGAATCGCTTGTACTCCCGGTCCCACTAGACGTGCCAATGTTTTGGCCACGATCCTCAGCAGGGGCTTTGAGAGACGGTAGCAGTCAATGCTTCTTGGGAATGCGGGGCGTGCCACCATGCGGACGAGGAAAGGAAGTGGGGTGTGTCGGGTCTTGACTTCTTGAACAAACGGGGGGTTACCGGTGCCAGCACGCGGACGAGGAATTTACAAGCACAAGGCAATTCGATACTCACGGTGTCGCAAGTAGAGCAACCAAGGAGAGATCAGAGGTGATCAGAATAGAGTCCGAAAGGGCTCTGGGAAACCTAGGCGGCGGCGCGCTTAAGGTTAGGTTTTTCGAGAAGCTCGAAAAAGTTTAACTAGGTTGAAAGTTTGTTTTGTATTGAGTTGTTGTATTTTTTATGTGTGTTTGAGAGAGAGCTTTTTGTAAGCCTTCGAGCCCTTTATATAGTATCTTGCCTTCTGCCAGAAGAAAGATAATCATAGTCCAATTCAGACTCAAATTAGGAATGTCCTTATCCCGCGAGGTGTCACAGTCCTTGTGGAAACGTATCTCGCGCGGGCCGCGAAGCTTGCTTCCATCTATGGCATAGGTGATCACGTGCATGCGGACTCCGCCTCTTGCTTCTTCGCTAAGTCTCCTACACAAAGCCATCTCGCCTCGCCTTCTAGCCTTCTATGTGAACTATACAGCTAGCTCGCATGACTTTGTCGACGAGCCACCACATGTAAACCCAATTATTTGGGCTCGCTGGTGTGACGTGGATCAAGAAAAATATTAATTTGGGTGTAAACAGAGTGAACACATGAACAACAGAAATATTCCTTACGAAGAGTTTAGTGGGCAACTTCTTCTTCTGCTCATCATCAGTAGTCTCACCCCAAGTTGGAGCCACCATGGAAATTTCGTCTCGTATAATGTGGCCGACATCGTGTGTCAACATGCCGCTTAACTCTTTACTATGCGGACCGTGGCAGAAATCGTCCCAAGTTACTTTAATCTTTTGTCCAGTCCTCTTGACTATCTCCTCCGCTTTTAAGCCTTTCACCACCCTTGTCTTGGTTTTAGGGGGAGGTGCTGCAAAAAAACAAAAAAGAGAAAATCAACCTCGATGAGACAGACCATACTAGCAACACATAATCATTCATATTATCGCAATAGGAGGGTTAGTAGCAGCAACACACAGAGTTAAAATAGTTTCATATTGAACCTACTCATCACCCAAAATTTACTATGCCTAATTAGAAAATCAAATTGTTAAGAGACAGATGAGTACGGGTGAGGAAAATTACCTCCTTCAGGACGTGGTTTGCGCCGAACGCTGATCCTAGCAGATGACTGGCCAATCCGATGACCTGATGCTGGGGAAGGTTCGTCGACGACGGGCAGTGGTAGAGGGAGAGGAGGTGACTGAACTTAAGAATATAATTCTCAAGCTGCCTACGTATCCTTCCAAAGAAAGAATCAAGTCATAACATAGTTCAAGGATGAGGATTTGGAACTCCTTTTTTTTTTTGTTTTTTTTTTTTTGGGTGCCTTGTGCAGTTTAGGCTCATGCAGGCTAGGAGTATTTTTGTCGTTTGCAGTTTAAGCTCGTGCAGACAAGGAGCATTTTTGTCATTCGCAGTTTATGCTCGTGCGGACAAGGAGCGGTTTTGTCATTTGCAGTTTAAGCTCGTGCAGACAAGGAGCCGTCTTCACTTGATTTAAGCGTAGTGTTTCTTTAAGAACTTGCTGTTGATTGGGCCAATTCTCAAACCGTCTTCAGCCACAATTTTGTAGGCTCCGTTGGTGTAGACTTCGCTGATGACATAAGGGCCATCCCACTTTGACTTGAACTTGGGACCGGTCTTGTGTGTCATGATGATGGGTCTGCGTATAGCAAGGACCAAGTCACCGATTTGAAAGGATCGAGGCCGAACTCCTTTGTTGAATGCACGCGACATCCGGGCTTGGTAGCATTCTAAATGTTGTTACGCATCGAGCCTCTTCTCGTCTAAAGCTTCCAACTCTTGAAGTCGTAGCTTGATATTTTCTTCATTTGTGAGGCCTTCTTGCAAAGCAATCCTCAATGAGGGAATTTGCTTCTCTAATGGCAAGACGGCTTCAACACCATACACAAGAGAATAAGGTGTGGCATTTGCGGCAGTTCGGTATGTCGTTCTATATGCCCATAATGCTTCGCCCATCTTCTCATGCCAATCTCTTTGTGATTTGCTGACGGTCTTCTTCAAGATGTTGCAGAGCGTCTTATTGAATGCCTCCGCCAAACCATTAGCTGGTGCATTGTACATCGACGAAAAGTGTAGCTTGAAGTGATACTTTTCGCTAAGTTTTTGCATAGCACTATTTGAGAAGTACTTGGCGTTATCCGTGATGATGCAACGTGGCACACCATATCGCTGGATGATGCATGTCTTGATGAAGTCTACAACGATCTCTTTCTTTATCTCTTTAAGCGGTACTGCCTCTGACCACTTTGAGAAGGAATCCGTGGCTGCCAAAATGTACATGTGGCCTCCGGAAGATTTCGGGTTTATGGGTCCCACAGCGTCTATCCCCCAGACATCAAACGGGTGAGAAGCGATCGTAGGATGCAATAGCTCAGGCGGTTGATGGATAAAGTTTGCATGGAATTGACAAGCTTGACATTTCTGTGCGTACTCCATGCAATCCTTGACCATCGTGGGCCAGTAGTAACCCATTCGCCTTACTTGAAAATGCAATTTAGGACCTGATTGATGAGCTCCACATATTCCAGAATAAACCTCTTCCATGGCTTTGGACGCCTCTTCTTTTCCCAAACACCTAAGGAGTAACCCATCAAATGATCGTTGATAAAGAGTCTCCTTGTAGTAGAAAAAGCGCGGGGCTCTTCGCTTGATATCCGTTCGCTGTTTTAGATCGTCAGGTAGCTTGCTATGCTCAATGTAGTCGATCAAAGGATGCCTCCAATCTTCGACGTTGATAACATAGACGGAGACCACATTGGAATTTTTGCATAATGGGACAATCCTTGTTGAGACAACCCATCGTTGGCAAATAGAAAGGTCCACAATTTCATCATTTGATAATGCCAAAGTTGCTGCTAGGTTGGCCAAGGCATCCGCCATCTGGTTTTCTTTCCTTGGCACATGTTCTAGTGTAACAACGTCGAAACCCGTCAAGAGTTGTGTAGTGAGACGGAAATAAGGAACCAAATCCTCTTTCCTGACTTCGTAATTAGTTAGTAGTTGATCAATTACTAACTTCGAATCCCATACACTTCTAGATTTGCAATTTGCATTTCTAAGGCCGTTTGAAACCCCATGATGAGGGCTTGGTATTCCGCAACATTGTTGGAACACAACTCACCGAGAGTGAAGGCATATGGCAATATTTGCTTTTGTGGGGTGACAAAGACAACACCGGCCCCTGCTTCATCTATTCTTGAAGATCCATCAAAGAACATCTTCCAAGTGGGGAGAATTTCTGCAAGAAAGACTTCTTCATCCGGCAAGTCATCTAGAATTTCCCAATCGGCAGAGATTGGGTGATCCGCTAGAAAGTCAGCAACAGCTTGGCCTTTGACCGCCTTGGCAGGTACATAGACGATGTCATGTTGGTTGAGGAGGAGAGCCCATTTTGCCATTCGTCCTGATAAGACTGGTTTAGACATGACAAACTTGACTGGGTCAGCTCGGGCTACCAAATGCACTGTGTAAGCTTGCATATAATGCCTCAACTTTTGAATGGAAAAGATGAGAGCGAGACATGTCTTCTCTATTGGAGAATAATTTAATTCTGCTCCTGTGAGAGTTCGACTTAAATAGTACAAGGTCATCTCCCTTCTTTCTTCGTTTTCTTGGGCTAAAAGTGCTCCAAGCGATCTTTCTTGAGCTGCGATGTAAAGGGTAAGAGGTTTCCCAGGAATGGGTGCACCCAACACCGGAGCATTAGCCAAGTAATTTTTAATGCTTTCGAAAGCATTGTGACATGCTTCATCCCACAAGAAAGGCACATTCTTCTTCATGAGTCGACTAAAAGGTCGACATCGACCTGCGAGGTTGGAGATGAACCGCCTGATAAACGCGAGTTTTCCTTGAAGGCTTCTCAATTCTTTTAAACTTGTTGGCTCCGACATTTCTTGAATGGCCTTAATCTTCGATTGATCTACTTCAATGCCCTGATGCTTCACAATGAATCCAAGGAACTTGCCTGAACTCACACCAAAAGCACACTTCAATTGGTTCATTTTGAGTTGGTACTCGCGTAACCTATCGAACACTTTTCGTAAGTCTTGCAAGTGATCACTCTTTTTTCTTGACTTGACAACCAAATCATCAACATAGCATTCAACGTACTTGTGAAGCATGTCTCCAAAGACTTTCTGCATGGCACGTTGGTATGTTGCACCGGCATTCTTTAATCCAAACGGCATGACTTTGTAACAGTAAATGCCTTTGGGAGTGCGAAATGCAGTTAACTCCTCGTCTTCTTGCGCCATCTTTATTTGGTTGTAGCCAGACGATCCATCCATGAAAGACAAAGCTTCATGACCTGTGGTTGCATCCACCATGAGTTCGATGATAGGCAAAGGGAAATCATCTTTCGGACATGCATCATTCAAGTCGCAAAAGTCTACGCACACACGCATTTGTCCATTCTTCTTTTCAATTGGGACAATGTTTGCGATCCACCTAGGATATTGGACTTCTCTGATGAAGCCTGCAGCGATCAACTTGTCAACCTCTTCTTCAATTTGAGTTTGAACCTCCGTTCAAAAACGTCGTGTCAGCTGTTTGATGAGTCGAGCCTCCGGTTTAACAGCTAATCGATGAACTGCTACTTTAGGGTCATGACCGGGCATTTCTGTGTAGGTCCAAGCGAAGACATCCCTATATTCAAGCAACAACTCATAGTACTCTTTCTCCTCTTGGGGACTTAGTGATGCGCTTACAAATATCGGTCTTGGGTCTTCCTCCGTCCCCAGATTGATTTTTTTAAGTTCATCGACCGTAGATTTCACCCCATCTTCAAGTTCTGGAGGAGCTACCTCTACTTCATATTCGAAGCCTTCATGGTCATCCTCTTCATAAGCTTCTACCTCTGCTACGGTGATGTGATAAGCACATTGAATAACATCATCCTCATCGCCGCTAGCATCGTCGCCTTCTTTATCTTGACCAGTGAGTATGAAGGTATGTTGCCTCACTTTAAGTTGGTCGGTCGAATTCACCTCTAGCACACAACGTCTTTTCATGCGTGATGGGATGAGACTTTGGATTTCTTTATTTTCCGATTGACCAACTTCTTTTCTTTTTCTATCTTGTTGTTCTTTAGGAGCTTGGATCCTTTCAAGTTCCGACTTTCGAGGAGTTGGCTTTATTTGTTTATTTTCTTCATTTGACGATGACAACCTTTTGAACACAGAAGTTCGTGTAGCTGCGGTGTCAAGACGATTGAAGATGGAGCTTCGACTTCACTACGTCAATTTTGCCTTCAGACGAGCGGCAATTCCCGTCGTCTGATTACTTTTTTGTGTGTCGTCTATCGAGCTGTCATCTGATAACGATTCAGTCGACAGGCATAATCTGTCGTCTGAGGAAGGTTATACGACATACTGTATGTCGTCTTTATGAATCCAGGTTCGTAACACAAAAAATGAATCTGTCGTTAGAAATCGTTACAACGACAGTTCCCTGTCGTTGAAAGAAGAATTAATAAGCAAATAATTGCATTCGTCTGTTGTCTCCAATTTATTCTAACGTCACTTATATGACGTCGGAATGGCTTTTATCTATCCTCTAAATTTATACGTCGTCTGTATTCTAGTACTACTATGCTTTTCTGTTGTTATAATAGTTTAAAACTTCAGACGACATATACTATTGTCTTCTTTTACTTTAAGACGACATATAAAAGTCGTTTGAAAGATGTAAGACGTCAAAGTTATCTGTTATCTGATTTTGATTTGGAGGTCACCAAAGCATTTGCACAAACTAATTTAGAAATCTAAATTCATTCTCATTGCCAAAACCAACAATATTTACAAAGAGTTATTTGTCTAAGTAGACATATAAGCTATAACACCAATAAGTTATTACTCTAAAATGACCTACAATACATATTTGCAAGTTCAAAGTCACCTATTTCTTTGACCAAAGCGATAACATCTACTAGAGTGCTTAAAGTAATGGTGTACTCTGATACGTGCTTCTTCATAACCAAACTCAATATCCACCATTTACTTAAGTGTCTCCTGCCAAAATACTGAAGAATCAAAGCTTTAGTAAGTTTTTCTGCCTGTTTGCCCTTTGGGTAGAAAATTTCAATGATGGGGCTGATAGAGAAAAAACTCTGCCCATTTTGGACACGGCTAGCTCCTAGTCGAATGAGATCCTTAAAACCAAGAAATGCAAGAATATGATTTGCAACTTCCCATGGAACATTACTCAATCTATCTACTGCATAGTTAGCACAAACACCTTCGGATTGAGAACTCGCAGTTGCCAATGACTTGTTCATGTGCTCCATAGTACTTTCTTTTCTGTTCTGTCTTTCAGTCTTTGCAAGAGCAACTTACACCTACAACGATCAATAGCCCAAAAACAGAAACAATGTAAATACAAAATACAGTTAACACCAACCCTAGAATCATTCAATCTCTATATGCCTCTAATATGGAAAATAAAACATACAGTTTGTATCTTTCAACAGTTCTTAGGAGACATATACACCAACAACAACAAAATTGTAAGTCATGGAAATTGTGGGATCAAATTCAATTTCAGACAGGCCAAAAAAAAAATATTAAAATTTGCAAAATTATAAATGTAAAGGGGCATTATGTGCTTATAAGCCTTATGGGTCTACCAGTGATGGTAAACAGAAGCAGAAAATGTACAAGAGTAGAGATGATTCTAAGCTCTGCTAAAGTTGGAAGCTTTCTGTTTCGACGAAAGTGAACACATTCCAAAGCTAATGTAATACCAACAAACAAAATTGGAATACAAAATTGACTATTCGAATGATAGGATATTGGGTTACCCAAATTTGAGAGCTCTTTGTGGTGAAGTGGAAACCCAACTAAGATTTTGGGAAAGAAGCGCCAAGAGTAAAGAAAATAAGGATATAAGAGAAGAAAAAGAAGGTAAACTATTAAAGTGATTCTTACTATAGGTGTCATAGTATAAGAAGGTGGTTCCAGGATGAACTTTTCATTTCTCTCGACTCCATTAACTATGAGCTTCCCATTGCGAACCTGCAATCAGTTATCCCTTCGCAGTTAATTTCACTATTTAGATACTGACGAAGAAATAATCTACTTAGCAACACAGAAAGGACTCGGACTATTGATGTTTGTAAGTTAGTTTTAGATGGATGAATGTCAGAGTTCTCTGCAAGTCTGGAAGTTAAGGGACAATGGTTAGTTCTGTGAGCTTCAAGTAACATAGAGATTTTCCAGATAGAATTACCCATGGTTTCATGGATGAATGTGGATAGACAAGTAGGAATGGCATACTAGGAAGATTTCTCATTCTTTACCGGAGAGAAGATCTAGTATTGTGGTTTAGTGTATTGAATAGAAGTAGAGTAGAATTATGCATCAGAAAAAAAAAACAAAACCACCATCACAAGACACAGCTCAGTAGTCTCACCTCCACAGTATCACCTTCCTTGGCCACTACTCTTTTAATGAAGACGTCAAGGTCGGTATATCCTACTTCCTGAAGGATCGGTGGACTTTTAAAGATAACAACATCATTGGCACATGGCTTTCTGAAGTAATATGAAACCTGGCAATGTTAAGAGAAAGACATGTTATGTATATATTGCATCATATTCTCATCCAAACAGGTACCCCTTAAGTAAAGAGAGCACACAATAAGCGGAACTATAGCAAAAAGTTCAGATATATTTCTCCAAGCTATGGCTTAGGCCCAAAACAAGAATACCAATTTACAATATCATGAAAATGAACATTCCCAATAGTATCAGCTTCAAGAAATAGTCAGGACAGGGGGAGGAGTATTCATAATGTGCACACCCAATCCAACAACATTAAACTCTTCAAGGCTATCACCCACAGAGTTTGATTGTCTGTAGTTATGAGAAACACAGTAGGTTCTAATCTACTCAATCAGACCCAAGTTCGTAACTTATCAGCCAAGGCAGTCGTAAACATATCTGAATTAACATATTAACTTATGCAAAATCTCAGTCAGTACTACTGACTCGTTAATATTTCTTTTGACTATCACCTTGATCATGTCTACCAAGTCTAATTTACCTGCCCCGAGATACTTTTCTTGCTTAAGCTTATCCCCTGAAAGCTTTACCTTTCTATATCCTTTTCAATTGATAGTCACCTCAAGGCCAATGTTGAACAGCAAGGCCCAATTAAGATATCAGCTGCCAGGTACTTAAGAACATATATAATCACCTACATACAGCAACGCCAAGAGGACACCCATTAGTGAGCGACACCATTAAGTGCAACATGTTAAATTTCTTCCATGGTATAAATCTAACGAAAATATAAGGGTACTAAAGCAATCATTATGCTAACAATCCTGTAGAAAATATGGTTTAAAACCAATAAGTGGAGTCTTATTACAAGGTAATGGTCCTCCTCAGTAATGCTTCCTCAGCAAAACTCACATATACAAAAACAAAGAATGATAAAAATAGGGCTGGAAACGAGCATAGACTTGACTGTAAATACAGAAACTAACTAAATCACAAATAAACATGATAAACAGAAGAATGAGAGAAGAATACCCAAAAATCTTGAGAGGCCATTCGAATCGATGGAGAGCATAGGGTAAAAACCCAGATTAGTAAGAAAACTGCTATTTGAGTAATAATTGAACAAATCAATGATACCCACACCAAAACCAAAACCCGTATAGAGAAAAGAGGTGGGTGTTACCATAGACCAAAATCAAAGAGCCCAAGAAAAACCCAAACTCAAAATGAAGAACAGAAACCGATTCAAGATATATGAATCAACCCGAACTCAAAATGAAGAGAAGTTAGGGTTTGTATTGAGATGTCTTAGCCCACCCTTGAATCGCCTATCAACCACTGGTCAAGTTTTCAATCAGAGATGTTGGAAACCCTAGAATTGATTCGATCTAAGAGACAATACAAGAGGAAGAAGGATATGAAGATCGATGATTTACCTGAAGGTGGTGGATGGAGGTTGAGAGATGGGTACGTTATTCATCTAGAGATCAAAATGGGGACGAAGAGAAGAAGTTAAGAGAAGGAGCGAGAGAGTTATTGTGGGAGTCAATCGGGAAGATAGAATGAGAGTTGAGAGGACTCAGAGGAGAGAACGTAGGTTTAAGTGTCAAAAAAAATCCTGCTGTTATGCCAAAAAAAAACAAGGGATTAGACAAATATTCATCTTTCCCTAAGGTACGACAATTTTTTGTCGTTTTAATAGGTACATATTTATTGTTAAATTTCTCTTGTTTTTTAGACGACATACATCTGACGTTTCATGAATACGCTAATTTTAACTGTCTAAGTGTTGTTACCTTCAGACGACAGAATTTTAAATGTCTGTCGTAAAAATTTATCAGACGACAGTAAAAACGAGTTATGTCGTCTGATCCCTGTCGGATGATTGCAAAATTGACGTAGTGCTTGTTGACTTTTCAACACGTTCAAACACCGAAACTCTGCCTCTTGATTTAGTAGAAGTACTTTGAGAACTTGGGCAGATGCGATCGAACGCTGAAGTGCGAGGAACAGATTGGATTTGTGGAATCTCATCTTCTATTTCTTCGATGCTTATGTACTGCATGCTTGCCTTCTCCGCCTTTCTTCTGCCTGAGATTTTGACTGGCTTGCTCGGGACAAAACCAAGACCCGTTTTAACCGAATCACTTGTTTTTCCCTGTTCTCTCAACTTCTTTTGAGACTCATTGAGCTCATGTGCTTTCTTGCTGACAACTTGATCATCCTCTTTACTTGACGAACCGAAGTCGAATCCAGCCTTTGCCAACAATTTGTAAGCATTAGGGTCAAACCCTTCATTTGTTCTTTTCTTGGGTAAAGGTCCGTGCTCTACCCTTCCTCAGATTGGTTTGACAAATCCCTTCAATGGTTGCTTGGTAGGAGTTTGGTCGTTTAAATTTGTCAATGGCAATATTGATGCTTCCTTCAATAATTTTATGTCCTCTTCACTCAACTTCCGAGGACTCACTTGCCGCTTTGCTCCCGCAAACGGAGACTCTCCTTCCTTGCGCTTGGACTTTGTCACATATCGAAGAATTGGGACAATTGGACTAGACCTGTCTGATGTCATAGTTTTGGATGGAGGCTTGTGTGACTCTTCATTTCCCTTGCCTTTTGTTTCTACTTCTTTCCTTGTAACCATTGTAGCCTTCCCTGTTGAGGGTACTTTAACCGGAAGAACTTCTATTACTGATTCCTCATCTGAATAGAACTTGGAATCTGCGTAGTAAGACTCAACTTCGGTGAATGGCTTGGTATCACCTATCACCGTTTTCACGCCTCCGCGGTAGAACTTGAAGCATTGATGCAGAGTTGAAGGCACGACATCATTTTCATGAATCCACGGTCGCCCCAACAATATGTTGTATGAAGTCTTTGCATCGATCACGTGGAACAAAGTGTGTGACTCCAATTCGCCAATAACCATGTCTAGTCGAATCATGTCTATTGCTCTTTGCTCTCCTTGGTTAAAACCCTGGATCATGAGACGAGACTTTTAGATAACTCGTCGATATTGATGCCGAGTCGAGACATTGTTGATTTTGGCATAATGTTCACAGCAGACCCTCCATCTACAAGCATGCGATTTAACTTTTACTCTCGCATGTAACCTGTCACAAAAAGAGGTCGATTGTGTGGTTTTGAACCCAATTGCAAATCTTCATCCGTGAAGTGAATGGCGTCACAACACGCTACGCATGCCGCACACTCATTGGTGTTCGAAGAATGCTGGCCTTCATCAAGCAACAACTGGGCCAACGCACGTCTCTCTGATTTGGAAAGTTGCGACAGGTTAGAGAGGCTAAATTTTAGAGGCAAATCTTCCAATTGTCTCAGCACTTTAGTTTCTTCAACTTTCTCAGCATCTTTGGAACCACCTTCAAAACTGGTTGTCATTGAATTAGCTCTCAAACTCATTCGCATCTTAGGCACGCATCTTGCTGGCGAGTTTTGATTGAGGGACTTTTGTACACAAGGAGCGAATTTCTCCTGTATACATCTTGTCTCGTTTCTCGCGAGGCATTGACGACTCCCATGTGGTCGTTTATGATCTGGCTGTGAGAGTGGCGGACTTGACAACACACCTTTGCGCGCTCTTCGTCTAGTGACAAGTATCCATCCCTCGCCATCATTGCATGGGGCGGCTTTAGGAGCGAGGTTTATTTGCTGGATTGGCTTCACTCCTTCTAACTTTTTATCATTGCCCGTCTCTTTCGAGTAATTGCATGGCGCTTTTACTGGCATGGAAGGTACTTGAACCGGCTCAAAAGACCCAAACGAAATGGTAGTGCAATTGACCGCAGCAACCTCATCGACATCCAACTCGATTCTTCCTTGTTTGGCAAGCTTCATGATCAAATCCTTCAAAACAAAGCACTTCTCAACTGGGTGGCTGACGAGGCGATGAAACTTGCAATACTTCGGATCATTGACCCGATGCATTTCTTCTGGACGTTTGCATTCTGGAAGTTCTATCACCTTGTTCTCAAGCAAATCTTCCAACATGCCTACAACGTCGAAATCTGGGAATGGATAAGTCTTTTGCTCCCACTCAGTCAATGGATGCTTCTTCCTCCCGTAGGCTTGAGTCGGTTCTACTCTCTTAACCTCCTTCTTGTCTCGTGTGGAGATTTTGATTGGAGCAACTCTTACAGTCATCGACTCCTTTGTAGATCTTTTCACGACCTTGTCAACTTTCCTGCTGAAAGCTTTATCTTTTCATTGACCATTGACAAACTCCTTCTTACCCTTGTGGCTAGCTATGCTCAACTCCATATCATGGGCTCGCGTAGCTAGTTCTTCAAAGGATCGAGGCTTGATACCTTGGAGAATGTACAACAAATCAAAGTGCATGCCTTGGATGCACATCTCTACCGCAGACGTCTCCGACAAGCGGTCTTTACAATCGAGGCTGAGCGAGTGCCACCTGTTGATGAAGTCAATCGCTGGTTCGTCTCTCCATTGTTTTGTGTTGGTGAGTTCCATCATGCCCACTGTTTGCCTTATATTGTAGAAGCGGTTTAAGAATTCATGATCCATTTGGTCCCAACTGTCGATGGACTCAGGCTCTAAGTCCGTGTACCATTCGAAGGCATTGCCTTTCAACGAGCGAACGAATTGCTTGATAAGGTGGTCACCTTCTGTCCCAGCGTCATTGCAGGTTTCAATGAAGTGAGCAACATGTTGCTTTGGATTACCCTTTCATTCGAATTGCTGGAACTTTGGCGGCTGGTATCCCAACGGCATCCTTAGTCCATTG
This sequence comes from Fragaria iinumae, assembly GCA_009720345.1. Taxonomy (NCBI): domain Eukaryota; kingdom Viridiplantae; phylum Streptophyta; class Magnoliopsida; order Rosales; family Rosaceae; genus Fragaria; species Fragaria iinumae. Next base: position 11,440,402 of record CM019117.1, on the reverse strand, counting down.
ATTCTTTTGGTGTAGGGTTTGGAGTAGGTGAGAGAATCACGAGAAGGACCTCCATATTGAGCTTTGATGGAGTTGGTGATGATGTCTTGTAACTGTTGAAAGGACATAGATCCAAGCGAGCCATCATCATCTTTGTCATCGTTCTTGGAGCTCTCGCCTACTTTGTGCTTCTTTTCTTCATCTTGACTTTCAAGCCTGCTGTAGAGCTCGGCGATCTACATGTCTTTTTCTTCCACTGTTTTGGTGAGCTTCTCAACCGCTCCCATCAGATTGGTTATTTGCTCTTAATTGGTGGATGCGCCTGTCACCATGACTTGCATGGGGATAGGTTGTGATGAATAATCCGCTGGCATGCCATACGTGTTGTCTTCATCACCATTTGGACTTCCATCGTATGAAGCCGTGCTTGATTCATCATCTGTGGCAGGTGAGAATGATCGCTCCCTTGATTTGTTTGGAGTTTCCTTCTCTTCACTTCGCGAGGCGCGCTTGACTCCACTTGATGAGGCATGCTTGTCTACGAGATTCACCAAGGTGATGACTGGTTCGCGAGGGTCGGAAGGCAAAGCCACAAATGTTGTGGGTTGATTCCTCGCCATGCTACGGGTGACATGACCAGAGGGCTCGCTGTTTGACCTCGTGGTCGTTGGTTTAGACTTCTTCGTCGAGATGGCTTGAGTGCTCTTGGAGGCCATTACTTCGAGTGGATTTGGGCTTTCCTGCGGAGAAGGAGATGAGAGGCAAAGTGATCCCACCAGGCGTGCCAATTTTGTAAACACGAAAATATCTGCAACAAATAACAGAACAACACGTGTACAAACAATAATTTAATTTAATCAATACGAATGCGGGTTACAATCTTTGTGAATTCCTCTGATTCTATCTCCGAATATGGGTTTAACTCAAGGGTGACGAACACTTGTTCTTGAGGGTTACGCGGATTGATCACGTGTCAAGACCCACCCCGAATTTCATCCCGAAACCCGAGGTAAGTCCTGCGGGGACCACCTCCAAGGAAAATTTACTAAAAAGCAAACCTCCCTTGAAAATGGACAACCCTAACCTAGAAAACTAAAGTGTTACTTTCTTAAATAAATTTGAGCATCCTCCAAATCAACCCACAATTATACGAAAGTGAGTAAATAATTACAAACTTCGTATATTCAAAAAATACAATAAAAGTCTAAGCACACCACCAGAAACATTACAATAAATCCCAAAGAGTATTCAGAGCTACTATACACTAGAGGAGTAGGAAAAATACTCTAGTAGGTTAAACAGGTAACCTACTGGTGAATGGTGGCTGAGAAATGGGTAACTATGCCTCGTCGTCTCCTACTCGTTCTAACTCGAACTCTGCAGACTGGGCATTTTAAAAACGAAGAGCCCAGGGGAAAAACATTCGCAATAATTAGAGTGAGTGGACAAAAATAAATAAAAAGAATATTTATGTTTTCCCAATTTAATTTCCAAGAAAACGAATGCATGTCTTAAACGATAATTCTCTTATCGTTATAAATATCGAGCCTCTACTGCTCAAAACTATATATATATCCAAATACAGTCTCTCAGGCTAAAATATATATATATATATATATATATATATATATATCAAAATACAGCCTCTCAGGCTAAAATATATACATGTATATATTTACACTCGCCCAGACTCCCTATATAAATTAATAATAATCTATATAGGGCTACTACGCTCGCGTCCAACGCTCACGTCACGCCTTAATGCGGTGATACACTATGTCATTAAGGTGGACAGACGGGTGTATAAATATGTGCCCATACCCCTTATATGAATTAAACACTCATATAAGGCTACTACGCTTGCGTCCAACGCTCACGTCACACCATAATGCAGTTATATACTATGTCATTAAGGTGGACAGACACATATCGCTAGCTAGCATTTATATACATACTCTCCTTAAAAATATATTATAATTTACCGAAAATCCCATTTTCGGTAACTCATCACAATGAGTAAAATCGTCAAATAAAAATGACGTCAAATGGTCCAACCAAATAAACAATTGCATGCACATTATTTAAAACAAAAGTCCACTCACAAGTTAGGCCTAAGCCTGAAGTCAGTCGGAGGTCTCCTCTGCTCGAGCCTCCTCGCGTCCTGTTCCAAAACATAAATAATTCCTTAAATAAAATCCCAACGTTTAAAGAAAATAGGCATAATTAAATATGAGCTTCTCGTGCTCAACCATGCCTATCGTCCTAAATCTTAACTTCACTGCCAACCAAAAATCTCCATAAATACCGACATTCTCAAAAATCACCTTCCAACGTCCTAATCATAAAAATAATCCAATGGCCGGATTTTAACTTATTAATCCGCCAAAAATACCAAACTTTACAAATTCCAAAACCTAACCAAAAATCCTCCAAAAATTCCTAAATTCACATCAATAATATCCTCTTAATATTCTACATCAAAAACCACAAAATTTCCCAAAACAGCGGCGGCCGGCGACCAACTCCGGCAACCTGCAAATGCTACCAAATTTTAACATAATCTTCCTCTCAATCTCCTCTACAACTTTCCTAACTAGTACAAACACCAATTCCAAGCCTAACTATGGTAATCGAATCAAAACATCCATAAATCCCTAAAACTTTCAATTATACAAACCACCCTAACGAAATCGAATTTAGCCGAATCCTTTTGAGGGATTACTCACCTAGATGAGGGCTACAAGTTGAGCCAAAAATCACGACCTATGGTGGCCGGAGGACGGAGCTCCGGCGAAGGTGCAACCACGGCAACCGTGGCTTTCGGGCTCGGCTGCTCCTTCACGGCGGCGTTAGGGGATCGGCCACCTACCCAGGAATGAAGAGGAGATGTCGGGGGTCCGAACGGGACCGGTCTGGCGGTCGGTGGTGGCCGGACGGCGGCGGACGGCGGTGGTGAAATTTCCGGGCGGAGGGAAACTCACGGGGGAGAAAGAGAGAGAGAGAAACGAGAGGAAGAGAGGGAGAGAGTGTTTTGGGCTTTGACCAAAAACAAGGCCCGGTTCAACTTAATAAACAAAACCCAACTCCAAAATTTAACACCCCAAAATAATACCCCAATAAAACTTATATTTTTAATGATAACTTTTACATGCTAACTCCGATTTTAACGCGTAGCATGTCTACGAACTCGTAATAACATTCTCTACGACTTTCATGAAGAAAGTTTTCCCAAATTTCATACGGAAGAAAAAGTCAACTTTGGAGTCTTAAATAATAAACGGTTACTTAAAACGGTAAAAGACCAAAATATTACCAAAGTAAATAACCGTAAAATAACTTAAGAACCGGGGCGTGACATCACGTAACGAGTATTTGGGATTTGGATTTGGGTTTAGTGAAGAACTGGCTATCTCGGGAGCTTGATAGTTCTTCAAGAGTTTAGGGGAGACTTCTGAGCTCGCGGAGGGATTTCTCTCTCTCTAGTTCGCTGCTTCTGTTTATGCTCCTCTTGGTTTCGCTCCCCCTCCTCTTGGTATGAGAAGGGGTATTTATAGTGTTAACATGCCTCCACTTAAGGCAAGTAATGAAGATTCTGAATCAATAATATTTCCTTAATCGAATCAATGAATCTTGACTGATTGATGTACTTGCCGATTTTAACATAATCAAATCAATCAAATCTTGAGATTTAGATATGCCCCGATCGCTTTGGATTGAATGTCCTGTTTTGGGTGAGATCTTTAGTAAGGGGCGAGCTATCTCGCGGACATGGAAAGTATCCCGCGAGGAGGCTTGATTTCCAAGCGAATGGTGATTTCTAATCCCATTTCGCGGATGACTTATCTTGGACGTACATCCCTGCAAGCACCTTGACAAGTGGAATTGTCTTGTTCCTCAGTACTTGCTCCTTTCGGTCAAGAATCTGTACCGGTTCCTCTTCATAGGTCAAATCTCTCGTCAAACTAATTGGCTGCTCTTGCAACACATGAGAGAGATCGGCCATATACTTGCGAAGCATGGATACATGAAACACATTATGTATCCTGGACAATTCTGGAGGCAAAAGTAATCGATAAGCAAGTGAGCCAACTCGCTCTATTATCTCATACGGCCCAATATACCTCGGACTAAGCTTCCCACGCTTACCAAAACGTACTATCCCTTTCCAAGGGGATAATTTCAAAAACACCCAATCACCTATTTGAAACTCAAGGTCTTTCTTGCGAACATCTGCATAACTCTTCTGCCTATTTTGAGCGGCCTTGAGTCTATCTCTGACCACTTTAATCTTCTCATTAGTATCATGGATTAACTCAGGACCACAAAGTTCTTTTTCTCCTACTTCATTCCAACATAGAGGTGTACGACACTGTTTCCCATAAAGTGCCTCAAAGGGAGCCATACCAATACTAGAATGGTAGCTGTTATTATAAGCAAACTCCATCAAAGATAGGTTCTTATCCCAACTCCCCCTAAACTGCAAGACACAAGCTCTCAACATATCCTCTAAAGTCTGAACAGTCCTCTCTGATTGCCCATCAGTCTGAGGATGAAAAGCAGTGCTGAAGTGTAATCGGGTACCTAAAGCTGTCTGAAGAGCTTTCCAGAATTTAGAAGCAAATCTAGGATCCCGATCCGACACTATTGATTCAGGTACACCATGAAGTCTCACAATCTCATTCACATAAAGCTCCGCCAATTTATCCATTGTATACTTCTTTCCCATCGGTGAGAAATGTGCAGATTTGGTGAGTCTATCCACAATCACCCAAATACCGTCATGCCCCTCACGGGTACGAGGTAAACTGAAAACAAAATCCATGGTGATGTGGTCCCACTTCCACACTGGAATAGGCAACGGCTCAAGCAATCCTGAAGGTTTCTGCCTTTCAGCTTTCACTTGCTGACATATCAAACACCTACTTACAAAAGCTGCCATTTCCCTCTTCATGTTTGGCCACCAATAATAATCTTTCAAAGTTCGATACATTTTTGTACTACCCGGATGAGCAGCATATGCAGAACTATGAGCTTCTTCCATTATCTCTATCTTTAACTCTTCATTTCTCTTTGGAACACAAAGTCTATTTTTGAACAATAAAGTTCCATCTCTTCTTACCGAAAAATCCACGGCGGCTCCATTCGCTACTCTTTCTATCAACTGAACAATGGAAGGATCATGATACTGCGCTTCCCGCACTTTATCAACCAAAACTGGCCTGACATGGAAACTAGCTACCAAGGCACAAACATTATCCACCGCTAAATCCACCCCAGTAGCTCGTAACTCAAAAAGAAGAGGAACTCTAACCATCCTCAAGTGAGACAAGGATATGGTGGGATTTCGACTAAGAGCGTCAGTTACCACATTAGCTTTTCCAGGACGATACTCAATAGTGCAATCATAATCATTGATTAATTCCATCCACCTTCTCTGCCTCATATTTAACTCTTTTTGAGTGAACACGTACCGAAGACTCTTGTGATCGGTAAAAATCTGACACTTGGCTCCGTAAAGATAGTGTCTCCACAACTTGAGAATAAAAACTACTGCTGCAAGCTCTAAATCATAAGTGGGATAATTTACCTCATGCTGCTTCAATTGCCTAGAAGCATAGGCAATAACTCGATCATGCTGCATCAATACCCCGCCTAAACCTCGTTGAGAAGCATCACAATAAAACACATATTCCCCACTATCATCCGGAAGTGCTAAAACAGGAGCACTGGTCAGGCGATTCTTTAATTCTTGAAAACTTTGCTCACACTGATCTGACCATTCGAACTTAACTCCCTTCTTGGTCAATCTTGTAAGTGGAACAGCAATCTTTGAAAAATCTTGCACAAAGCGTCGATAATAACCTGCTAATCCCAAGAAACTACGAATCTCCGTCACAGTGGTAGGTCTTCTCCAATTTGACACTGCTTCCACCTTTTGGGGATCCACACTAACACCTTCAGCCGAAATTACATGACCCAAGAATCCCACTTTATCCAGCCAAAATTCACATTTGCTGAACTTGGCATACAATTGAGCATTTCTCAAAGTCCGCAATATCATTCTTAGATGTTTGGCATGCTCCTTTTTACTTCTTGAGTAAACCAAAATGTCATCTATGAATACGATCACGAAGCGGTCAAGATATGGACTAAACACCCTATTCATGAGATCCATGAACGCAGCTGGTGCATTAGTAAGTCCAAAAGGCATCACCACAAACTCATAATGACCATAGCGTGATCGAAAAGCAGTCTTGGCTATGTCATTCTCTCGGATCCGCAACTGATGATAACCAGATCTCAAGTCAATTTTTGAGAAAACAGTAACATCCTTTAACTGATCAAATAAATCATCAATACGGGGTAACGGATATTTATTCTTCACCGTGACTTGATTTAGCTTCCTATAATCAAGGCATAGTCTCATGGTGCCATCTTTCTTCTTAACAAACAACACCGGAGCACCCCATGGAGACTTGCTAGGCCGAATAAAACCCTTATCTACCAACTCCTGCAGTTGAGTCTTCAACTCCTTCAATTCAGCTGGAGCCATTCTGTAAGGTGCCTGTGAGATAGGCATAGTTTCTGGAAATAACTCGATAGAAAAATCTATCTCCCTTACAGGAGGCAAACCAGGCAACTCCTCGGGAAAAACATCTGGAAACTCCCTTACTACAGGAATATCCTCTACTTCCAACACTCTCATACTTGTATCCACAATGTGAGCTAAGTATGCCTGACAGCCTTTACTTAACAATTTCTTAGCAGTAATAGCTGATATCAAGCAACTCGAAATAACATCTCTTTCTCCTTGAAATGCAACTTCAAATCCATCTGGACTTCGAAGCACCACTTCTTTTCGGAAACAATCTACCATAGCTCTATAAGCCTCTAAAAAATCCATTCCCAAAATCACATCAAATTCCACAACATCTAAAGGGATTAGATCCGCCTTAAACTTAGTTCCTTCCACCAATACTTCACAACCACTAAACACCCAATTTATTCTCATCACCTCACCGGAGGGTAGAGACACATGCCACTCGCCTGGAAGAGACGATGATGGCACATTTGCATGGAGGGCAAATCTACTAGACATAAATGAATGCGTGGCTCCGGGATCAATTAAAATAAAAGCTGGCTGGCCAAAAATTAATAACGTACCAATGATGACATCTGGAGAAGTACGACCTTCCTGCTGAGTCATAGCATGAAGTCTGGCACGAGTCATGGGACGTCCACGTTGACCACTACCCTGCTGAGAGCCACCTCTGGCTGCTGAACTGCCACGAGTACCAATACTGGAGCCTCTGGCTGCAGGCTGATCGGCTGGCTGAGTAGGAGTGGGGGTGGTTCTCTGAGCCAACAAGGGACAATCTCTCTTGAAATGGTCCAGACTACCACACTCAAAGCACCCAGAAAACTGCTGCTGACGACCAAAAGAAAAAGTCTGACCACCCTGGAAACTGCCACTAGAACCAAACTGACCAGTCTGTTGCCTACCCAACTGGCTCCTGAAAGGTCTCCTGTTACGTCCTCTAGCCCTAAACCGAGAACTAGAACCTGATCCTCCACTACTGCTACTACCCGCTGAAGATCCAGAAGCGGATGATGAAGCGGCCTTCTTCGATGGACCCTGGCTGGGACCACCGAAATCTCGGGGCCGTGCACTAAAAGTCCTCCTGGTCTCGATGGCCATGGCTGCAGTAACCGCATCAAGAAAGGTCGGGTAAATGACACCGGTCATCTTCTCGGCGTACACTCCGCCAAGTGCTCCAATGAACATGTCAATCCTGGTCCTCTCATCAGGAACCAAATAAGGCACATGGTAGCTCAAGGTAGTGAACCTCTGTTCAAACTCAATGACACCCTCATCATCCAACTTCTTCATGTTCAGAAAATCCGACTGGATCCTGATACGATGAGCATGACTGAAATAATGACCTAAGAAGAGCGTCTTAAACTGTTCCCAAGTCATGTCCTGAGCACCACCATTATTTCTGCTAGCGAGAGTCCACCAATGATGTGCAGAGTCATCCAGAAAAGTCACTGCCATCTTCACTTTCTTTTCTTCCGGTGTATCAGTGCTCTCGAAAGCCTTTTCCATCTTGTTTACCCACGTATATGCATCAAGGGGTCCCTTGGCACCCTTGAACTCAATTGCTCCAGCCTCGAAGATATCCTTCTTCCTCACAGAATGTGGGTGTTGAACCCTGTCTAAAACACCTCTCAGCATACTCCCAATGGAATCAACTAATCCTCTGACCTCATCACCCTCATCCACGTTGGTCGAGGTAGCTACCCGGGGTCGGCGTCTAGGAGGCATAATTACCTGAAGAAAAAGATATTTAGTAGTCTATACACAAGACTAATAGATCTATCACACATACCCAATAACACATAGCATCCAAAGCATAAAATGCTAGTGAATCCGCCGCGGTCGGATCACCACTCTATAAGAACTACGTGCTTCTTAGGCAAATATGGTAGTACCAAGGAGGTAGGAAATGAAACCTAAAGCTCTGATACCAACTGTCAAGACCCACCCCGAATTTCATCCCGAAACCCGAGGTAAGTCCTGCGGGGACCACCTCCAAGGAAAATTTACTAAAAAGCAAACCTCCCTTGAAAATGGACAACCCTAACCTAGAAAACTAAAGTGTTACTTTCTTAAATAAATTTGAGCATCCTCCAAATCAACCCACAATTATACGAAAGTGAGTAAATAATTACAAACTTCGTATATTCAAAAAATACAATAAAAGTCTAAGCACACCACCAGAAACATTACAATAAATCCCAAAGAGTATTCAGAGCTACTATACACTAGAGGAGTAGGAAAAATACTCTAGTAGGTTAAACAGGTAACCTACTGGTGAATGGTGGCTGAGAAATGGGTAACTATGCCTCGTCGTCTCCTACTCGTTCTAACTCGAACTCTGCAGACTGGGCATTTTAAAAACGAAGAGCCCAGGGGAAAAACATTCGCAATAATTAGAGTGAGTGGACAAAAATAAATAAAAAGAATATTTATGTTTTCCCAATTTAATTTCCAAGAAAACGAATGCATGTCTTAAACGATAATTCTCTTATCGTTATAAATATCGAGCCTCTACTGCTCAAAACTATATATATATCCAAATACAGTCTCTCAGGCTAAAATATATATATATATATATATATATATATCAAAATACAGCCTCTCAGGCTAAAATATATACATGTATATATTTACACTCGCCCAGACTCCCTATATAAATTAATAATAATCTATATAGGGCTACTACGCTCGCGTCCAACGCTCACGTCACGCCTTAATGCGGTGATACACTATGTCATTAAGGTGGACAGACGGGTGTATAAATATGTGCCCATACCCCTTATATGAATTAAACACTCATATAAGGCTACTACGCTTGCGTCCAACGCTCACGTCACACCATAATGCAGTTATATACTATGTCATTAAGGTGGACAGACACATATCGCTAGCTAGCATTTATATACATACTCTCCTTAAAAATATATTATAATTTACCGAAAATCCCATTTTCGGTAACTCATCACAATGAGTAAAATCGTCAAATAAAAATGACGTCAAATGGTCCAACCAAATAAACAATTGCATGCACATTATTTAAAACAAAAGTCCACTCACAAGTTAGGCCTAAGCCTGAAGTCAGTCGGAGGTCTCCTCTGCTCGAGCCTCCTCGCGTCCTGTTCCAAAACATAAATAATTCCTTAAATAAAATCTCAACGTTTAAAGAAAATAGGCATAATTAAATATGAGCTTCTCGTGCTCAACCATGCCTATCGTCCTAAATCTTAACTTCACTGCCAACCAAAAATCTCCATAAATACCGACATCCTCAAAAATCACCTTCCAACGTCCTAATCATAAAAATAATCCAATGGCCGGATTTTAACTTATTAATCCGCCAAAAATACCAAACTTTACAAATTCCAAAACCTAACCAAAAATCCTCCAAAAATTCCTAAATTCACATCAATAATATCCTCTTAATATTCTACATCAAAAACCACAAAATTTCCCAAAACAGCGGCGGCCGGCGACCAACTCCGGCAACCTGCAAATGCTACCAAATTTTAACAGAATCTTCCTCTCAATCTCCTCTACAACTTTCCTAACTAGTACAAACACCAATTCCAAGCCTAACTATGGTAATCGAATCAAAACATCCATAAATCCCTAAAACTTTCAATTATACAAACCACCCTAACGAAATCGAATTTAGCCGAATCCTTTTGAGGGATTACTCACCTAGATGAGGGCTACAAGTTGAGCCAAAAATCACGACCTATGGTGGCCGGAGGACGGAGCTCCGGCGAAGGTGCAACCACGGCAACCGTGGCTTTCGGGCTCGGCTGCTCCTTCACGGCGGCGTTAGGGGATCGGCCACCTACCCAGGAATGAAGAGGAGATGTCGGGGGTCCGAACGGGACCGGTCTGGCGGTCGGTGGTGGCCGGACGGCGGCGGACGGCGGTGGTGAAATTTCCGGGCGGAGGGAAACTCACGGGGGAGAAAGAGAGAGAGAGAAACGGGAGGAAGAGAGGGAGAGAGTGTTTTGGGCTTTGACCAAAAACAAGGCCCGGTTCAACTTAATAAACAAAACCCAACTCCAAAATTTAACACCCCAAAATAATACCCCAATAAAACTTATATTTTTAATGATAACTTTTACATGCTAACTCCGATTTTAACGCGTAGCATGTCTACGAACTGGTAATAACATTCTCTACGACTTTCATGAAGAAAGTTTTCCCAAATTCCATACGGAAGAAAAAGTCAACTTTGGAGTCTTAAATAGTAAACGGTTACTTAAAACGGTAAAAGACCAAAATATTACCAAAGTAAATAACCGTAAAATAACTTAAGAACCGGGGCGTGACATCACGTAACGAGTATTTGGGATTTGGATTTGGGTTTAGTGAAGAACTGGCTATCTCGGGAGCTTGATAGTTCTTCAAGGGTTTAGGGGAGACTTCTGAGCTCGCGGAGGGATTTCTCTCTCTCTAGTTCGCTGCTTCTGTTTATGCTCCTCTTGGTTTCGCTCCCCCTCCTCTTGGTATGAGAAGGGGTATTTATAGTGTTAACATGCCTCCACTTAAGGCAAGTAATGAAGATTCTGAATCAATAATATTTCCTTAATCGAATCAATGAATCTTGACTGATTGATGTACTTGCCGATTTTAACATAATCAAATCAATCAAATCTTGAGATTTAGATATGCCCCGATCGCTTTGGATTGAATGTCCTGTTTTGGGTGAGATCTTTAGTAAGGGGCGAGCTATCTCGCGGACATGGAAAGTATCCCGCGAGGAGGCTTGATTTCCAAGCGAACGGTGATTTCTAATCCCATTTCGCGGATGACTTATCTTGGACGTACATCCCTGCAAGCATGCGAACTCTGTCGTCTAGCTACTTCGCGAATTTCCCAACGTGGGGCCATCTCGCCTTGCCTTTATGTCACTCTACACGCGCGGAGTAATCTCGCCTCGCCTTCACGTAAACCTACGCGCGCGGAGTCATTTCACCTCGCCTTCATGTACATGCGCGCGGAGTCATTTCGCCTCACCACTGTTTACGTCTACGCGAAGTCATTTCACCTCGCCACTATTTAAGTCTACGCGAAGTCATTTCATCTCGCCACTGTTTAAGTCTACGCGAAGTGAAGTATAGTTCGCCTCGCCATTGTTTATGTCTACGCAAAGTCATTTCACCTCGCCACTGTTTAAGTTTACGCGAAGTGAAGTATAATTCGCCTCGCCATTGTTTACGTCTACGCGAAGTTATTTCACCTCGCCACTGTTTAAGTCTACGTGAAGTGAAGTTTAGTTCGCCTTGCGAAGTCTAGTTCGCTTTGCAAAGTCTTTTTTTGCCTCACGAAGTTCAGTTCGCCTCGCGAAGTCTATTCTCTAGCTCGCCTGACCGCTGGCGAACCATCACCAGTCATTTTTGGGGATGTCCGATTAATTGATATCTGATCATCAATTGACACTTGATAATTGATTTTAATCGGGTTTTAAGGTTTTGTTGTCGGCCGACCATTTCCACGTTGCCACGATTATTTCCAACGACTTTCCAATGTTGTTGACTCACAAGCCACGTATTTACTTGGATTATTCAACGACTATTATTATCGTTAAATTTTATATGTCTACAGGCCTATTGGGATCAATGGAGCAAGGGAGGAGACGGCGATGTGGAGACGACGTCGATATAGGAGGAGACGGTGATGTGGTGGAGGAGACGGCGATATGGAGGAGGAGACAGCTTGGAATCGATTTAGGGATTTCAGGATTTCTAAGTAACTGAGCGAGTATGGGACTTGATTTGGGTTTTACTAAAAGAAACTAAGCCCACGAATGTGACTATTTCGTCACTTGAGTGAGATACAAAATTTGGCCTAAAAAATTGGCGGAAGTTCAACCCGCCAAATATTAAGAAGTTAGGTGACGAAGCCATGAATTTTCGTCATCTAAGTGAACCAAATTTCTTTCTACCATTTACAAATTTTGGGACTTAATTGACGAAAACCTAAAAAGAAAAGGTTTTCATAGAAGTTTTGGAAATAATTACATTTCCTAAAAATAAATAGTTTTGATACAAGGTTTTTTCTTTTTTTCCTAAAAAATACATTTTAGAATACAAATGTCATTAAAGAAATTATAAATTAAAGAGAAATTTAAAGTATTACACACTCATTAACAGTTTATGTCATATTAAAAATACCACTAATTAAAAGAAATTGAAGTTTGAATTCAACTAAGAAATTAACATAAGTCAGACGTCATTGACATCATAATCCTCATCCTCCATATCATCGTCCTCTTCATCTTCCTCTTCATCCTCCTCATAATGCGTCTCCTCATCTTCGTTCTCATCTTCATCCTTCTCATTGTCAACATGTGAAACTTGAGATCCAGGAATTGTAATGAACGCATTCCCGTGTACGTAGTGGGGGTCATTGTTGATGTGAATAGTCTGTGTATCTGGAATATAACTGCTTAACTCTTCTTGATATGTTCTGGTGCCTCTTCTTCATCCCATGCTCCTTCTGTATCCCCTTCAAGCGTAGATGCACTCTATATGTTTCGGTGAGACATCACATTTACCACTTTCCAATCCCCACCCTCTTTCAGATCATCAAGATAAAACACTTGTTTTTCCATTATGGCAAGAATAAATGGCTCACTCTCATACCATCTTGTGGATGTATTCACTGATAAAAATCCATGATCCATCTTTGTACTCCTCGGTAAACTTGGGTGAGTGTTGAACCATTTACACTTGAACAACACAACTGGGATACCAGCTCCATATAATAATTCGACAACGGAGAGTATGATCTCGTAGTAGCAAATTTCTTCTCCCTCTACCATGACCCCATAGTTTTGAGTGACCCGCTCTTCATCCTGGTAGAACTTCACAAACTTAACACCATTAACAAAACACCCCTCATCTACACTGTGATGTTGCGGCTTACATGCCAAATTGTGCAACTCCTGTGAGTAATCAGTGTTGTTCTCTCGTAGAAGTTCTTCCATTTGAAAAAGAATTAATGAATAACTCATAAGTGATGGGGCTATGTAAACAATATCGCCAATAAATAATAAAACGGAGATTGAACTTACCCAATTAAGAAAGTAATCAATAAAAGTTCTTTTGTGCATCTTTTCAGCTCTATATGGTTGTCTTGCTGTGATTTTTTCCAAATGTTTCTTTTTGTAGTAATCAACCTCAAAGCAGTGGTCCAGCACATACCAATGAGCTTCATGGAGCTCAGCTTTTGTTAACTTGTACGAATTTGGTAAGTTACCAAATGAACGTACAACTTCTGAAACAACTGAAAGATTGAAGACGCTTGTGGATGACTCCGCCTCGGCTGTGTTACTATGATATATGTCGCAGTAAGTTACACACTCATTTAAGAGGTATGCATTTGCTATTGACCTTTCTGGTTTTCTCTGTTGCCGTAGTAAGTTACACACTCATTTAGCTCTCTAGCACATAAGTTCTGAAAGAATCTAGACACCGCTACTGTCACACCCTGGACTTGGTGTCGGTGGTATCCAAGCACCTGACGCCGAACCCGAGGTGTGAGCGGGAAAAGTAAAAGAAACTAAAACAATTTAAAATATTTTTCTCGAAATAAAAGAAAATAAAACGTTTACGAATAACAAAATCAATTACAAAGACAAAACAGATAGGCCTTGCGATCTAGCTCACTTCTAATCTTCTGTAACTCTTCTACACTCTGGTACACGTCAGCTAAACGTCACAGTTAGACTTCTCGAAAAATGTGTCGTACCTCGTACACACCTGAACAATAATCTATAGGGGTGAGCTTACGCTCAGTAGGGTCAAACCTCTTTAGGTTATACTTAACTATGTTAAACAATCAAATTGTCAAACAATGCCAACCAATACTTTACAAATAAAACGACAATTCGATGCATGTATGCTAATGAATGTCTTCCTCAATTACTGGCTATCAGTCCATACATCAAAGACAGGTGAGCCTACACGTCCCATACCATGTATTTTACCAACCGGGGGTGACTCAAATGTCTCGAATATATGATCTAACAATCAGTAATATCTCACCACCTGTACCTCTTTTGTTAGTCATCTTGTTATACTCATGGCCTCCAAACCCGAAACCCGATAAGATCGTTTTATCGATGTTCGCCATCAAAAGGGCATACATTCCCTGAATTTGTGCACGTGTGGGCTAGCTTGGATCTTGGACAACCCATGAGGAAACTCAACTACACAAAATGTATCTATTCTATCAATCTCATTCTCCTCTCCAGAATCACCATTCTCACTATTCTTCACGTTTCCTCACAATGCATAATGTATGCATAACAATTGAGCATCAAAACTTGCATTTCAATATTGAACACATGCTTATAAGGAAAGCGATAACATTGATCATATAAAATCAACGATTACACATGTTTTTATAGAAAGCAATAACATCCAAGAGTTAATCACGCAATTACACACAAATCAACGATTTCAATTATAATCTAATTAACAATTTAAAGAAAGGTTCCCCGAGAAAGACCCTACCTTGAATCTGAGTGTTAGTTCCGACACTAGGTAAAATTAGTAACGCTGCGACACACATTCTGAAATCTTTATTCTTCTGCTTCTGAAATTCTGATACTTGCATTCGATCCTCGTATCACCTTATTCCAAGGAAGTCTGTAAATCACTTCAAACAATACGATCAAAGTCCTCAAAATTTGCTAAGGACACCTATAAGCTCTTTAGCCAATTTCTACTTCTCAAGTTGTCCAACTCCTGCACTTTCGAATGCTCACTTTCTCCATTTCAAATGAAGCTCCTAGTTCCATATCGCAAATCAACAGTTCTTACTTGCATCCTTTAACTCTGGCAAGTTCAGTATTAGTACTATACACATCCATCTTCCCCTCCCTGTTCCAATAACATAGCTCATTTCCTATCACCCAAATCTCATCTTTTACCAATCAAGCATCCAAATTCATGTTACTGCACTTTCATATGACTGAAAATGGAACAAGAATACTGCAGTCACCACCACAAACAATAAACCAAAACAATAAACCAAATCTACTCTAATCTCAGCTCAATTTCAAATTGCACAACTCTATTAATATCTCCAAAACTAAACTCCATCATAACCTCATTACTACTCTGGACACCCAAAGTTCCCAACAACATATCAAACATCCTTTCATACTCATGAACGAGCATCAAGAGGCCAACACCACCATTATAAAACCAGTGAACCCAAACGAGCAGAACAACTCCAATTTCTTCAATCCCAATCAAATTCGAAACCAAACATCTACAAATCACTCATATGAATTCAATATACCAATAAAAGCCAGAAACTACCAAAAACAACCGCCACCGCCGCCGTGCACAGTGGCACACACAGCGGTCCTCCACTACCTAAAACCAACTTCATCATCTCTCAACCAAACTCAATTCCAATTATAGAAACATGTAGAACTCGACAAATGGACCAAGTTTCATACCTTGATCGAAACCAAACGTCGCTGGAAACCATGGAAACTCGCCGGAAAACTCAAACCACTCCTCTGCATCAAGTCTTACTCACCATTGCTCATCTCGACATATTGAAGCCACAGGGACGTTCTCCAGGTCAAGGCGAAGCTACCACCACCTGCCATGCACGCCGCCGTGACCAGAATCGGAAACCCGATCCGAAACCCAAAAATTCTTCTCCTCCTCGATTCTCTCTCACCCGACTTCTTCTAAAGAAACTGAGGACATATGGAAGACCACGAGGACGAGAGGAAGCTTCCAGTACCATTCACGCTCGCCGCCGCCGTCGCCGGAATCGGAATCTCACCGGATAACCCAGAAAATACTTCTCTCCTTCTTTTCTCTCTCGTCGGAGCTCCTCTTCGAACACGAAGGACATAGTCAGGTCGGGGATGACGAGACGGAGGCATGGACACCAGCCTTGCGCCGGGAGGTGGCCGGACGACGGAGGAAGGAGCCGAGCTCCGTCGCAGCTCAGGACGGGGTCGGTCTAAACTGTCGTCTGGACTGATCTGTTTCCTTTATAATATAAACTAATCAACGGTCCAGATTGCACCGACTTTGATTTTTTATTTTCAAGTAATTTTTAGATAATACCAAACTTTCAAAAATCATTAAAAATAGCTTCGATGTCCAAACGATGTTCCGCAAAATCCCACGAACTTGTAATGACGTCTAGATTAATTCTATGGGTTCGAAAGATAAAATTTGAATAGTTTTCGAAAGCTACAAAGAATTTGAAAGAATAATAGAAATCAGAATAAAAATAACTTGAAAAATAATTTTTCTTTAAAAATAGAAAACTGAAATTCTGGGATATTACAGCTACTAACGGCTCTACCACATCAGGACGCAAATATGGTCGAATTACCACTGGAAAAAGAAGTTGTAGCATGATATGACAATCATGAGTCTTTAATCCAAATATACGTCACGATCTTTGCAAAGACGTCTGAAATCAAAGGAGTTCAACATGTCCAAAATCCACTCACCAGACCGCTCTTGGGGTTTTAAACCAAACTCTTACTTCCCATCGAATGAAGCCGCATCAAATCGCCATGGATGATCTTCCGGAAGCCCTGTATGACTCCCCAAGTAACACACCTTTCCAGCGTGCCAACTAGCATTTAGGTCTCCTAAGTAGATTGGACAAGCCTTATAACCTTTAGTGGTATAAGACGACAACATCCTGTATCCAAGAAAATCACTAATGGTCCAAACCACTGCTGCTTTCATCCTGAATAAAGTTTGACTATACCAGTTGTTTTGGCCACGATCCTCAGCGCGCGGAGCTGAGGTTTCTAGCGAACAAAGAGAAGGGGGAGTTGCGGGCGTGCCACCTCGCGGACGAGGAAAAGGTTGATGGTGATGCGAGATCTTGACTTCTGATCAGGCGAATCGGTTTCAGGTGCCACCTCAGACGAGGATTTACGAGCACAAGCGATCGATACTCACGGCGGTGCAAGCAGAGCAACTATAGGGAGTTCAGAGAGAAGCCGGGGTGTAGAGTCCGGAGGGCTCTGAAGAAAGAACCTAGGCGGCGGCGCTTAGGGATAGGGTTTCGAGGAGCTCGAAGGATAACTGATTTCAGTTTGTATTTGTGTTTTTGTGTTTGTTTTTGAGAGAGTGCTAAGACGTTTGTCTGTTTTTGTTTGAGTGTATTGAGAGTTGTCTGTTTAAGAGAGTTTATATAGTGCTTCGAACCCCAGCGGAAGAAAGTTAACTTTGAATCCAAGTAGGGCTCTAAAACCCTAATCGACAAGGACACGGTTTACTCCATGCAGACCAATCCATTTGTGACACATGTCCAGTTCTACACACTCCGCATAGGCTTCTGACTCCAATTCGCGGGCCTTTCTAGCTCGCTTCCATCTCACGGGCTATTGCAGCTCGCGAGCCTTAAAAGTGGTGCACGCGGAAGCATATGTTAAGACTTGTTCGCAGAGCCTCGCAGGCGGGCCAGTTCGCCAGTTCGCCTCGCGTAATCCTCTTGTCCCCTCGCGTAGTCATCCCGCACGCGAGATCCGCATCTCGCGCGAAGTCCATTTAAGCGTGCGCGAAGTACGTTCCGCGCGCGGACTGTATAACTCAGTCCGCGTGGTCCTTTCCGCATGCGGTGTAACTCAGTCCGCGCGGCCTCACTGGCGGGCCACCATTTTGTAAACTTGAAGAACTTGGGCTCGCCAGCTGTGACATGGACCAAGAAATAATTAATATTTACATAGACATTTACTATCCAGTAAAATATTAATTTAGGCGTAAACATTGCCCCCCAGCCTCGAAGTCATGAGATGTCGAGAATGACTGAAGAGGTTTATGTTCATGCTGCGGTATGGGTCGGGTCATACAAAATGAGTATAAGTAGACAAGCCTGTGAATGGGCCTTGAAACCCAAGCACCCAGCAAGGCAATGCAGAGAACTGCTACACGGCTCGCCTAGGCACCATGGACTTGAACTTTGCTTGCATTCGCCTGCTCCTAGCTCGCATTCGCCTGCATCAAATGTTTGCCTTGGCTAAATTCTAAAAAATGGCCCTTCGCGAGCTCTAGGCGTTGGCGAATCAACTTGGTGATAAACATTGTGCAACAATGGCTATGTACTTCGCTGCCCCCCAGTGCAAACCAGTGAGAGATGAAAAATTTCCTTCGCGAGCTCTAGGCGTTGGCAAATCAACTTGGTGATAAACATTGTGCAACAATGGCTATGTACTTCGCTACCCCCCAGTGCGAACCAGTGAGAGACAAACAAAAGAGTCGGCGAACGAGCGCATAAAGCTGGCGAACCCATTTTGAAAATTTGGAGGCCACAGGGATTGGCCTAAATAATGACTAAGACACTTGAAGAAGGTCCAAAGTCTGAAATAACTGGAACACATCTACCCAATGTGCCCCCCAGTTTTGATGTCTGTTCGCCGATGGTTGAGAAGAAATGAAGGACATCAAAACTTTAACATGCCCCCCCAGGGACAGAGTGGTGGTACCGATGCCCCCCAGTGAGGAAAGCAGGCTACGAGGTCATGAAAACACATTGAAAATGCACATTGCAAATCCGCGCGTATCCTGACCTGTCTGCATTCAAACTGCTATAACTCTCTCTAGGAATGGAGAAATGACGAACCGTAAAATCCTCTAGAAATTAAACATCCAGGGCTTTCTGTTGATATAAGGCGCGCTAGCTAATGCTTCCTGGATCATTCCAATGGAGTCCGCGAAGTTGACTGTCTAGTAGTGGCTGTTGCAACGCTTCAGAATTGCAATCTAGTTGTATTGCCTCTCTGACTTGACTTCGCTGGCAGTAACTCGAAGGCATGTGGAATGCCTGTTGTCATCAAGCCTCAGGGATAGGCTCCTAAGTAAAGTTTAAGCCTGTCAGAGGCAAGAACGTTGTCTTGCATTTCAGCAAGACCAAGGATCTCTTTTTGGGTTTTTTGCTATTTGATTTTTTGGTATTTTCTTTTTCAATGCGAAAAAGGAAAGGAATTGAAAGAAGCGGAAGTAAAAACTGAAGGAAAGCTAGGAACAAAGAAAAGAGTGTATCATAGCTTGATTAGGTACCCTTCGTTAGGCCACGGGGGAGGCCTCCCACGCTTCACTCCGAGCCTTGATGCCGTTGTGTTCTCGGCATGAGACTTTCGCTGTTGAAACTTTCCAAGTGTTGAGCAGAGTTGTTCCGCGTCAACCACTTGAAAAGTTGGGCAAGGTATTTCGTAGTGTACATCTTGTTTCCCCCCACGTATCCTTTCATGTTGACCAATCATGATCTTCAACTGCATTCTCGTATACCGTATGCTGTTGAGCTCAGCCTTGTTGCCAACTATCATGTCATAATGCATGGTCTTTTTAGGAATAACCACGCACTGAACTTGCATGTAGAGACTCCAAGTATATTGCAATGTAAAACCACGGATTGGCCGGGGGATATCACCACGCCATATATAGTTAAGCTTCATATGACCATGGTTTGGCGAAGCGGACTGAGTCATCTCACTGGTGAACATAAGATTGGTGAGACGAATCATTAGGAGAAGCGGACTTCGCCAGCCTTGACGCCCCGCGTGTACAGGCTGAAAAGGAAACTCAAGAGGCTCTGGTCCAGCTTCATTTCGCTTGTCATGACGTGATAAAGAAGGTAGGCGAGCTCCGCCTTGCCCCCCATGCGGCTGACCTATGTCCACATATACATCTCGCATAGGAAAGCTGGCTCTTGGGTCACCTTGCATGCGAACTTGCGATTTGCCACCAGTGTTTGAACCGACTTCTTCTTCTAAGGCGGACTGTTATGTCCTACCTTCAAGCTTATCTTCCTGGGGAAGAACGTCAGTCTTTGAGATAGGATTCTTATACAAAATCTCGCCGGTCTCGACCCCAAGTTCTTCGTCATTGATTGACACAGTAGTTTCTTCTTTGGGCGTAGGTTTGGCTAAAGGAAAATCTTCGCCAACCGTAGGCCTTACATTCTGGCGTTGTAAAGCCTTTTCATTTTCTTCAGCAGCCGCTCGCGCATCTAGTTGCTTGAGGCAGGCTGCCATCAGGTCGTCAAATCTGCGCCAATCCATTATCGCGGCTTCATTTCGCTTGTCAATACTTGGGGCAGCGTCTTGATCACGTCAAGTAATTGGACGAAGCTTGAGTTGATCATGCTCTTGATCATGGAGGTTAAATAAAGAAGGCAGGCGAGCTCTGCCTTGCCCCCCATGCAGCTGACCCGTATCCACGTATACACCTCGCATGAGAAAGCTGGGTACTTGGAAGTTGTGGTTCGCCATCATGCAAAGTTATGGTTCGCCTTCAGTGTGCGAACCGATTTCTTCTTCAAAGATGGACTGTTCTGTCCTATCTTCAGGCTTCTTTTCCTGAGGAAAATCATGAAATTTTGAGATGGGATTATCATCCATAATCTCGCCGGCCTCTACCTCAAGTCCTTCATCATCGATTGACGAGGTGGTTCCTTTTTTGGGCGTGGGTCTGTCTAAAGGAAGACCCTCAACATTAGATTGACTGCTAGGCAGTTCAATCTTTTTCTGCAAGACGTTCGTGGTTTGCCCAGACTCTTGTCGGGTCTGTTGGATCTTGTTTCTTTTGGCTTGTTTAGCAAGGCCGTCTACCTTACCAGCAAGGTCGGTGAGGCTTCGTTGAATGGCGGAGCTTTGGTTTGTCAAACCCTGGGTTTGGGTTGTCAAACTTTGGATCTGCCCCATGAGTTGTGCGAACATCTAGAAGACTTGCTCCATAGACGGAGCAGAGTCTGTATCTTGGGTCGGCTGAGAGCCTATCATGGTGGTCTCGCTACCCAATGGTGAATCGCTTGTACTCCCTGTCCCACTGGGTGTGCCAATGTTTTGGCCACGATCCTCAGCACGCGGAGCAGAGGTTTCTAGCGAACAAAGAGAAGGGGGAGTTGCTGGCGTGCCACCTCACGGACGAGGAAAAGGTTGATGGTGATGCGAGATCTTGACTTCTGATCAAGCGAATGGGTTTCAGGTGCCACCTCAGACGAGGATTTACGAGCACAAGCGATCGATACTCACGGCGGCGTGAGCAAAGCAACTATAGGGAGTTCAGAGAGAAGCCGGGGTGTAGAGTCCGGAGGGCTCTAAAGAAAGAACCTAGGCGGCGGCGCTTAGGGTTAGGGTTTCGAGGAGCTCGAAGGATAACTGGTTTTAGTTTGTATTTGTTTTTTTGTGTTTGTTTTTGAGAGAGTGCTGAGACGTTTGTTTGTTTTTGTTTGAGTGTATTGAGAGTTGTCTGTTTAAGAGAGTTTATATAGTGCTTCGAACCCCAGCGGAAGAAAGTTAACTTTGAATCCAAGTAGGGCTCTAAAACCCTAATCGACAAGGACACGGTTTACTCCATGCAGACCAATCCATTTGTGACACATGTCCAGTTCTACACACTCCGCATAGGCTTCTGACTCCAATTCGCGGGCCTTTCTAGCTCGCTTCCATCTCGCTGGCTATTGCAGCTCGCGAGCCTTAAAAGTGGTGCATGCGGAAGCATATGTCAAGACTTGTTCGCGGAGCTTCGCAGGCGGGCCAGTTCGCCAGTTCGCCTCGCGTTATCCGCTTGTCCCCTTGCGGAGTTATCCCGCACGCGAGATCCGCATCTCGCGCGAAGTCCATTTAAGCGTGCGCGAAGTACGTTCCGCGCGCGGACTGTATAACTCAGTCCGCGTGGTCATTTCCGCATGCGGTGTAACTCAGTCCGCGTGGCCTCACTGGCGGGCCACCGTTTTGTAAACTTGAAGAACTTGGGCTCGCCAGTTGTGACATGGACCAAGAAATAATTAATATTTACATAGACATTTACTATCCAGTAAAATATTAATTTAGGCGTAAACACCAGTTAAAAGTAGGGACGCAATTTTCCCATAATTATTTTAACTCGTCAATCAATGGTCTCATGTACACATGAAGACATTTTCATGGAGAATAACGACCTGGAATTAACAAAGTCAGCTTACTAAATTCCTTCTTCATACACATCCATGGAGGTAGGTTGTACACCATAACAATAACAGGTCAAATACTATAAGACAAATTCATGTTTCCGGTAGGATTAAACCCGTATGTTGCAAGTCCAAGTCTTACATTTCGAATGTCTACTGCAAAATCAGGAAATGATCTGTCAAATGATTTCCAAGCCTCCCCGTCTGCGGGGTGTCTGAGAGTGTCATCATTTTTCCTCTTTACCCTGTGCCATCTCATCTTTTCTGAAGTGTGTGAAGACATGTGCATACGCTTCAACCTAGGAATCAATGGGAAATAACGAAGCACCTTCTTTGGAATCATTTTCTTCTTAGATGAAGAAGATGGTGACTTCCACCTTGACGCTTTGCACACTAGACAGTAATCCAGGTTTTTATTAACAACTCCATAAAACAAAATGCAGTTATTCTTGCATGCGTCGACATTCTCATAACCGAGGCCAAGATCTTTCAACATACTCTGTATCTTATCAAAGCTATGGGGAAAGTTGTTTTCCGGAGGAAGCAATTTCTTGATATTCACCAAGTTACGGTTAAACGACACATTCGACCAATTGCTGTCAACTTTGGTTTTAAGCTGTTCGATGATGGCACCCAAGACAGTTACTTTACACCCAAGGTACAATGGGGTATGTGCTTTAGCAAGCAGCCTGTTATACTTATCGTAATCATCATTGTCAATATTTGAAAAAACATGGTCTACATCAGTGGTATCGTAAACAACCTCTTCCTCATGTCTTGTAGCAAATGAAGGAAAAACATCATGTATAATGTTCATAGAAGGATCCACATAAGGGCCGAAACTACTGCTGGATGAGCCAGTATGCTGAAGGTGTCCCGCTCGGATTTCTTCCAAGGTAGGTTCATTATCTAATGTTTCACCGTGTAGACTCTATGTAGTATAACTACGCATAATACGTCTTGTATTCAGGTGTTCGTGGATTTTGTAAATCGTCTTCCACTTAGTATTGTGACATTCAACACACGGACACTTGTGTACAGTTCTGCCATCAGCATGTTCAAGTACAAATAACAAAAAATCTAGAATTCCTTGTTGGTATTCAGGGTTCCCCCGGTCGTACTGCATCCATCTCTTGTCCATGTTTTGCTATATAAACAACAAATAAGCAATAGTAGTTCAAAAAACACAACAACAAAAACACGTATTCGATCGCTTGATCTTCATCTTATGCCTCCGGTTAGGGTCCTAATCCCATTCAGGAGAACACGATTTTGTTTGTAAGTTTGTAATTCATGTCTTTTCGATTTCGATGTGGGAAAATTTCGGCAGCATCTCCATACAGTCCCTCTAGTGCATAAATAACTATACCTAAGAAGCGCTCGAGGAACGGTAACGAGAGACAGTGTCAAAACATATACCCACAACCGAAAACAAAAAACCAAGAACAACAAACTACAGAACAAAATCATGTTCTCCTAAACTGTCCAAAAATAGGACAATTCAAGAATCATTTTGTCAAACACAGTTGTGACGAGATGATTCTCAAACGGGATTTCTAAGGTTCAAATTTAGGTGAATGAAAGAATATAATCTTATAATCTTATATTCTTACACTCAATCATCACAAAATAAACACAACATATATAATCATTTGAATGCACAAATAATTTTCACAAAACCAAACAATTAAGTATATTTACATATAATGTAAGGTGTGTGAGTTATTAATAATTTTTTTTTAAAGTATATTTAAAGTCGGTGAGCCGTGGCTTGGTTGGTTAAAGTGTTTAACTAACAACTTTAAGGTCATGGGTTCAAACCTCACTAGACATATGTAGGGTGTGTGAGTTATTAATAATTTTTTTTTTAAAGTATATTTACATATAATCAACATAATTAAATAATTTTCTCAAAACCTAATAATAGTAAAGCATATAATCAACAAATTAAACTAATTAACTCTAATGAATACAAATTAAAATAACTAACTTTAAGAATCAACAATTAAGCATATAATCAACATGAATATATATCAATCAGCATTAATCATCACCCAACAATATTAACAACATGCTTGTGACCGGAATCTTCGCCGGAAAACTCATCGGAAAACATGAAAAAATATGGTGGAGAAAAAGATTATACCAAACTATAAATCAATGCATGGGTAGACAAAGGTTTCAGAGACCGGATTTGAAGGGTTTGATTACATTGGTTATTGAAAATCGAAGCAAATTTTGAGACAGATGTTTGTGGAGTGTTTTGAAATGAGAGATGTAGATTTGGAAACGAATCAGGGTGTTATAAAAGTACGTCCAGTAAGGTGATGAAAAATATAATTTCGTCACCAAAGTAATCTGTTACACGACGAAATAAATTTTCGTCACCTAAGAACTCAAAACTTTCATGACGAAAATATGTTTCGTCACCTACCCTATAACTTACATGACGAAATGTATTTTCGTCACCTAGGTGCTCAAAACTTTGGTGACGAAAACATGTTTCGTCACATACCCTATCACTTACATGACGAAATGTATTTTCGTCACCTACGTGCTCAAAACTTTGGTGACGAAAATAATTTCATCACCTACCCTATCACTTACATGACGAAATCTATTTTGTCACCGAAGTGCTCAAAACTTTGGTGACGAAAATATGTTTCTTTACCTACCCTACAACATACATGACAAAATGTATTTTCGTTACCTAAGTTAGCTCTAAGGCGACAAAAATAGTGACGAAATAACTTTACCTTACTTAGACAATGAAAACTGTTACTGAGGTGACGAAACCGGTTTCGTCACTAAAGTGTTCTCTTAGGTGACGAATTAAAAATATTTCGTCACCTTAGAACCTTTTTCTAGTAGTGTTAAGACAAATTATGTCTCCTCTATCAGTGCAAAAGGCTTGATGGCACTTGTATGCCAGGATACAACCATTGCTTGTGCTTTGGAGCTGCACAGCTGGCAAGAACACCAGACGAACTTGTAGTACCTTCTATCTATCACTAGAACAACTAAAACTAAAGAAAAAATGACTCTTTGAGAGGAGGAGATGACTATCGAGTTTGTGTTTCGAGTGTGTATTTAGAACAAAGGAAGTGTCACCTATTTATACATGGAGGAATGTGATCACCTATTTATAAATGGTGTTTTTCACCATTTTATTTAATCAATTTAAGTTGGAGAATTTAAATGGATTAATTATAGGGTGAATAAGAAATAGTCATCCAAAAATGCCTACTTGAAGCGTTTTTGGACTTTTCACCTTTCCCTAACCTTTAGAATTCTGGAATATGTAACAACTACATAACCCTTTGGATTCTGTAACAACAAGTTCAATGATGGTTGAATTTTGTAACTAAAGAATGTTAAGGGTTGGCATGTTAAAGGTTGTAACATATCAAATAATGTCAAGGCATATGTTTGGTCTCCAATGAATGATGGTACAATGTCTTGCAGACTCTCTCTTTATCTTTTTTTGCTTGTTTACGTTACAATGTTCAGAGAACAGTTTTACAATTCTAAACACGAAATTACATGGGTCGATCATGTTTACTTAAATTACTTTCTTTATGTCATTATGTTTTGCTTTATAATAGTTGAACTAAGTATCAAATTATCAATGCTAAAAGCATTTTCATGCTTTGTTTACATGTGTGCTTGTAGGAAACGAAAGATCAAGGCTTTCGAGTAGTTGTTGATCAGAGACTTAGAGCCTTGAAGGTGTGTCACTACGTCAATTTTGCAATCATACGACATAGATCTAGTGAGGCTCATTCTGTTCATTTTGTTGTCACTTCCTTTGATATGCAGGTTGGGGCTTCTTTGCACCGCTTTATCATAGGAAAAGGGTACAAAGTTCTGCAAGATTCATTTCATGGGGTATAGAACCTTACCCGGATTTATGTACTAGCTCATATTGTTATATGAAATAGAACTAGCTCGAATAGTTATATGCAACAAGTTGACTAGAGTAGTACTTTTACAAGTTCTTGCAATAACAGTGAAAATGATTTCAACATCTTGTTATAAAGTATTGGTTGATCATAAATTTCCTTGAACATCAGGTGGTGGTTTGATATTCATATGATTGTGTTGATTTCAATTTTTCAACATCCAGAATAGTGAGAATAGCCATATGCTTTTCTAAAGCAATTAACACTGTCATTACCCCATTTGAAGCCAACAATTTAACTGTTCTAAATTGAATCCCTTAATTCGAACTTGTAACAATTGCATGCCTGAAAATCAGTTAATTAAGGTGTTGGATATTGATCTTTCAATTCTATTTGGTTTTGGTGTTCTTTAAGTAAAACTTGCTGAAGTTCTGTATCTTCAATTTGGCAGGAGACGCTTGATTAAATGGTGGATACTGAAGGAGGAGGTATCAGAGTACACCACTACAGTTAGGAGAACTTTCTACCCTCTAGAGTACACCACCAATATTTGGTTTGATGTCTTTTTTTTCTGTTGTGATTAGGTTATATATGGAATGACCATTGTAGATGTACTGTAGTTCATTTCAAAAATAGTAACTTATTGATGTTATAGCTTATAGGTGTCTTTATAACAAATAACTCTTTGTAAACTTTGTTGGTTTTCAGCAATGAGAATGACTTTGAGATTTATGAATTATGTTGTGCAGATGCAGACTTCTGGTATAGGTCCCTTGATTATATTGTCGTTCATAAAACATTCAAACGACAAACATAAAGAACTTATTATACATTAAAACGACATATAATTGTCTTCTGGTACTAATACAGACGATAGACAAGTAAACACATCTGTCGTCTGAACTGGAAAATCACATAAAACTAAGCATTCATACGACAAAATTATGACGTCTGACCTGATCTCAAACGAGAGACAAATGCAGAGTTTTGTGGTTATAAACTATTTCAACGACAGATAAGCGTGGTAGTACTTCGTCAAGACGACGGATAAGTTAAGAAAAGAAATGAAAAAAACATTTAGACATCAAACAAGTGACGTTAGAATTTGTTTAAGACGAGAAACATATGAAATCATTTGCAGCTTCAGTGTCCTTGCAACGACAATTCACTGTCGTTGTAACGCTTTCTAACGACTGATTTATTTTTTGTGTCACGAACCTGAATTCATAAAGACGACATACAGTATGTCGTATAACCTTCCTTAGACGACAGATTATGCATGTCGACTGAATCGTTATCAGATGGCAGCTCGATAGACGACACGCAAAAAAGTAATCAGACGACGGGCATTGCCGGTCGTCTGAAGGCAAAATTGGCGTAGTGGGGTTGCCATGTGAAAGGTTATAACTCTTGAATTGGATTCATGACATTCAACTAGTGATCACATTCCTCCATTTATAAATAGGTGACACTTCATTTGTTCTAAATACACATTCGAAACACCTTCTCGATAATCATCTTCTTCTCTTTAGTTTTAGCTTTCTAGTGATAGAAAGAAGGTACTACAAGTTCGTTGAGTGTTCTTGACCGCAGTGCAGCTCCAAAGCACAAGCAGTCGTTGTATCCTGGGAGACAAGTGTCATAATTTGTCTTAAGGAAAGTGTGTGAGACACACGACTCGACTTCAACACTTTCCTCTGGTCCTACATCCGAGTTGGTAGCATAAAACGATATTTGTGTTCTTCGTTCTAAGTGTTCCAGAACACTTGATTCGCTTCCACAAATTCTACTTCTCCTTCAATCAAGAGCGGTAACCAAAGTTGTTCATAGTAATTGGTTTCATGTTCATCATTTCATTAATTATTTATAATTATTGTTTAATTATAAATTGGATGTTAATATATATTTACAATATCTAACCCTTTTTTGCTACAATTACAGGTATTGCATATATTGGTGAACAATTATATTGGTGGTTGCCTAAACAGAATTTTTTGGATTGTTGACTTACAAAATGTGTTGTTGACGATATTGTAAACACGAAAATATCTGCAACAAATAAAAGAACAACACGTGTACAAAGAATAATTTAATCAATGCGAATGCGGGTTACAATCTTTGTGAACTCCTCTTATTCTATCTCCGACGTCAATTTGATCCAAGGGTGACAAGCACTTAATCTTGAATCAAATTGTTGTGATTTGGACTTCTTGTCGTGTTGACGATTTGTAGAAGTTGATTGACCAAGGGCCGTAGAGGCTTGTTCTTGATCGGACATAGGCCACGAGCAGTGTCACGTGGTGGTTTGTTCTTTGTCTTGGAGTTGGTGAAGATGTCAGCTATTTGGCAGCTTGATGACTCTTCGGGATTTGATAACTTCTAGATTTGAGGTTGATGAATCGGCTATTTGGCAGCTTGATGATTCTTCAAGGATTTTGGGGAGGCTTCTGAGCTCTTGAGGGATTTTTCTCTCTCTCTCTCTCTAGTCCGCTCCTTTTGTTTCTGCCCCCCCCTCCTCTTGGTATGAGAGGGGCTATTTATAGTGTTAACATGCCTTCGCTTTTGGCAAGTAATGAAGATACTGAATCAATGATATTTCCTTAATCGAATCAATGAATCTTGACTCATTGATTTACTTGCCGATTTTAACATAATCAAATCAATCAAATCTTAAGATTTAGATATGCCCAGATCGCTTTGGATTGAATGTCTGATGTGCTCATATTATCCTATATTCATATGTCTCATAATCTTTGTTTTTGTATCAAGTTTCCTTATTTGTGATTGATTTACGTTATTTTAGTGTTTTTGTAGGTTTGTGTCATAGAGAGAATAAAATGAGCTAAAATGAGCAAAAAAAGGATTGAAAGGCTACTGCAATCTCAAGTCCCAGAATCTGCCTGTGCAGAACATCCAACTTTTCCGAATTACTGAGAATTACTCGGATCTAATCAGACTATGAGCCTTATATTATTGGAAAGCTGCGGAAGTTTACTTTCTGTAGAAATTTACGGATCTCAATTTCGATACTTCTAGACTGAGTTATGATTGTTTGAATGAAGAAAGGTCAGATCAGCAAATCTGCTCGGATTTACAAGCTTTTATGGAGAACTCAAGTTTTGTGTCACAAGACCGTCAATCCTAAAACTTCAAGGACAATAATGCAGATGAGGATTCAAGGAGTACATGTATTCCTAGTTCTACAAGAGATATCTCAAGGTTTTCCCATTCCATATCAAGAAAGGAGTCTGAATCTAAGTTCTACAATGAAATATGAAGTCAAACATGAGCAGGAAACTTCTCTATATAAAGGAGCACGAAATTTCACATGAAAAGGGGAGGTCTCAGAAACACATTGTAGATGCCTAAAGGAGCAGAGATCTATCCACCCTTCACCTTTCCATTCTTTTTATGTTTTCGTTGTGTTTTCCTTAGTCATGTTTTGCTAAATCTTTTCTAGGGTTAGGATGATGCCCTAGCATGATTGTTTATGTTTTTGATGATTGATTAATAGATTTATAGTTTCTTTATGATGAATTCTTAGTCACTATTTTAATTGATGCTATATGTTTGAGTTCTTTGATTGATCACCTTAGGGCTTTGCATCTAGTAAATTAGAAGATGAATTTGAGGCGTAACTGCAATATAATTCAAATTAGCTTCTTGTGATTAAGAATTGTGAATTACATTATTGTCGTAACTGAAGTAATAGTTTGCATGATTCTCTTGTTTTCTAGAACGTAATGAGTCTTACATGTTAAATTTATGTCGTAACTGGATAGACTGCATGCTAGGATATACGAACTCTGCCGTACCTGGAGAGAAACATACACTTAAGGAAAACTATGGTCTAAGTGCCGTAACTGAACTTAGATATGGGAATTGTCATCTAGAGAAACGAAAGAGTCTGTTAGTTGCATCAAAGCATGAATATGATTGTTAGTGGTTGATTCTGTGTAGTTAGTTTAGGTATTTCATAATTTGAATAGAACTAATAATCCGCGTGGGAACGACAACTCCTTTTCTTCCATTTACTATACTACATCCACCCTGTATACTTGCAGGAATTCTATCAATGTCCTGTTTTGAGCAAGATCCTCACTAAGGGGCGAGCTATCTCGCGGATATGGAAGGTATCCCGCGAGGAAGCTTGATTTCCAAGCAAGCGGTGATTTCTAATCCCACTTCGCGGACGACTTATTTTGGACGTACATCCCCACATGCATGCGAACTCCGTCGTCTAGCTACTTTGCGAGTTTCCCTATGCGCGCGGAGTCATTTCGCTGGCGAAGTCTTGTTCGCCTCGTGAAGTCATTTCGCTGGCGAAGTCTTGTTCGCCTCGCGAAGTCATTTCGCCTGGCGAAGTCTTCTTCGCCTCGCGAAGTCCTGTTCGCCTCGCGAAGTCATTTCGCCTCGCAAAGTCCTGTTCGCCTGGCGAAGCCTTGTTCGCCTGGCGAAGTCTATTTTGCCTTGCGAAGTCTATTTTGCCTAGCGAAGTCTTGTGCGCCTGGCGAAGTCTATTTTGCCTCGCCAAGCCTAGCTCGCCTCGCGAAGTCCATTTCGCCTCGCCAAGTCAAGGTCACCTCGCAGAGTCAATTTCACCTTGCGAAGTCAAGCTATCTAGCTTGCCTGACCGCTGGCGAACTATTACCAATTATTTTGGGGATGTCCGATTAATTTAATCTAATTGATATCTGATCATCAATCGACACTTGATAATTTGTTTAAATCGGGATTTGAGGTTTTGTTGTCGGCCGACCATTCCCACGTTGCCATGTGTCATTTCTGACGGTTTTCCAATTTTGTTGACTCACGAGCCACGTATTTGCTTGGATTATTCAACGACTATTATTATCGTTAAATTTTCTATGTCTATAGATATGTTGTATGAAGGAAAACCTGAGAACTTCAATGGGCTTCACTTGAAGAATGAAGATGTCATTCAAGATGTCACTAAAATAGTGATAAGAGGTGTTGAGGCACCACATGAGCTAGAAATCACATCGAGTCCCTTGGTTGCCAAGAAGGACGAGCCAAAGATTGTTGATGAAACATCTAAAAGCTTTGTTGAGGTGAGTGTCAATATCTATCCAATTCGGAAGGGAGAGACAAATATCTCTACAACACTAGTGAAGGATGGCAATATCCTGGAGGCTGAGGTAGAATTGAAGCTCCAAGGAAATACTGAAGACTTCACCGATAGAAGTAGCAGTAGCACACAAGGTTGTGACATATTGGACAGAGGTGTTGCTGGGTCATCCATTTGAGCTACACACTTTGATTTGGGAAAGTCCTAATGATGAGTCAAGGTTTGCACCATTTGTTAACTATAGTGCAAGATACGCCAACTATATGAGGGCGTTGGATGTATATGGAGGCATGTGGGAGTCATGTTCAGGACGACATTATGAAATGAAATTACAGCCTGACATACACCATGGAGTCATTGATACAAATCACCAAGCAAGTACTATTGACCGCGGAATTATCAATAGCAATTAGAAAGGAAAACAAACAAGAACATAACTTTTAAAAAAAACTATCTTCTTTTCTATATTGTGCAAAAGATACAAATCTCTAAATCTTTCCCTCACAATATCACTAAACAGATGTTGTTTCTGTTTCACTCTATGTCTAGATCTAAACTAAACATCTCTATTTATAGACTTTAGAATCTTTAACTAACCTGGAAATTATTTCCCTATCTAAGTAAGAAAATTGTTTCCCTAACTAAGTTGGAAAAGGAATCTAGCTAAGCTCCTAGAGATCATGATACACACGTATCATGGCTCTCCTTTTTAGAAACTTTAACTCATGTGTAAGTTAAAAACAGAGATGAGGAAACTCGAGAGTTCCCTTGTCTTTGCTGAACCATTTAGCTTTGCTTGGAACCTGACCTGCACACCCAATGCAGAACACTGTTCGCTCCCCTTGACGTGTCGTAGCCACTTGCTGCTCCAAAATGCAATCTTCCAGCAATGGATCCTCTTTAAGGCGCTCTTTACTCAGCCTTAACCATACTAAGTCGCTAATACAAAAGTTACAAGGTACCCGATGTTTACCATGTTTAGCCTTGTACTTTGCTTGTGACTTCTTCAACTTTACCTGCTTATCATCTTGACTTAAGTGCCCTTCATGTAGATGTGTCAACAAGACAAATTTCCTACAAGCATTGACTAATCTTTTAGCCTGAGTCATTGCTACCAAGCTTGCCTCTTGTGGCAAGGAAATCACTCGAATAACAAACTGTTGTTCATCTTTCGTGAATGTATATTTCTGGGCTCTCCTGTCATAGACTGCATATCTACCCCACAAGTATGGATTACCTAGAATTACCTGGCAAACATCCAATGGCACCACATCACATGTCACTTCATCGATGTAAGACTCATGAAGTGCAAACTTGAATGTGCATTGGTTGGTTACACTCATCCCGCCGGCTTCCTTTTGGATCCATCCCAACGGATATGGTTTCGAATATCTGACTGTCTTGAGACCAAGCTTTTGAACCATGGTTCCCGAGATAAGATTCTTCTGACTACCCGGATCCATAATGGCATTAACCAAACTGGTCTTCACCTGTAACTTAACAACAAAGAGTTGCTCCCTGGGGTCTGCTTCATCCGTTATAGACTGCTTATTTCCTGCCATAAGATTGAGCTTTGCATTTGGTTCTGTCATCCCTAGTACTTCCTTTGGCCCGTGTGTGGTCAAAGCGGCTTTCTTTTTCTCCTCCTTCTGCCTTAACCCTCTTGATTTAAGATGAGGATACTTCACCCAACACTTATCCACCACATGGCATGTTCCTTCGTAGTGACTGCAAACAAAACATTCTTTCCCATCAGACTCACCATTCTCATGCTCCTCCTCTTTGATATAGGAACCATTGGACTTACCCATAGATTGCTTTCCATCTCTTTTTGTTACATTTTTCTTAAATTTGCCCTCAATGGCAATGGCTTTCACGCTGGCTTGTG
Source organism: Fragaria iinumae (assembly GCA_009720345.1). Classification (NCBI taxonomy): domain Eukaryota; kingdom Viridiplantae; phylum Streptophyta; class Magnoliopsida; order Rosales; family Rosaceae; genus Fragaria; species Fragaria iinumae. Next base: position 11,407,010 of record CM019117.1, on the reverse strand, counting down.
CAATAGTTTCCACAGTGAATAATTTCAACTCCTTCTGGATATACTCACTCAGACCCGCCACATATTTCATGAACACAGAATACTCCTTCAATGAAATATCCAAAACCATAGCTTGATTTTGGAATTCGGTGGTCTATTCTTGTCCACCTGATTGAATTCTTGACGCAAGTTGTACCACTTGCACCATCTTTCTTCCAGAAAACCAACTAGATAGTACTGCTTCCTAAGCAACTCTTTGAACTTCTTCCACAACACTGCCTCTCCGTCACTATATTTTCTATAGGACTTCCACCAAGTCAAAGCATGAGCCGATAGTTTTAGAGTTGCAAAGATAATCTTCTCCTTTGACGAGTAGCCATAAAGAATAAAATAGGTCTATAGATGCTCAATCCAATCGTCTAGTTTCTCTACATTGACGCTCCCGTCATACATAGGGATTTCAACTTTGAAATCAATCTTTAGATTCCGAAAAGAAACCTTGCCTCCTTGATGTGAAGTTTTGCTGGTGCCGTCTGTTTCCTCATCTGAATCTCTGCTTCATCCCCTTCATCATCTGAATCGGAAGTCGTGTTCTTCGGCTTCTCCAAAGGTTTCACTTTCTTCTCCTATTTGATGAAATCGGCCAGTTCCGCAAGGGTAGAACCTATCGACGCCAACTGCTTCTCTACCACATCAAGTCTCTCTTTTTTTGTCTTTTCGTCACCCATCTTCTTTTCTCTTGTCCTCCTGGTTTTCTCCCAAGAAACAAGAACCTTGCCTAGCTTTCTGTATTGTGATCGAGTAAGGACCATAAACCACGAAACCCCTCGCAGAATCAATGCACTCTTGATACCAACTTGATACAAATCACCAAGCAAGTACTATTGACCGCGAAATTATCAATAGAAATTATAAAGGAAAACAAAAAAGAACAGAACTTTTGAAGAAAACTATCTTCTTTTCTATATTGTGCAAAAAATACAAATCTCTAAATCTTTCCCTCACAATATCACTAAACAGATGTTGTTTCTGTTTCACTCTATCTAAACATATGTTGTTTCTGTTTTACTCTATGTCTAGATCTAAACTAAACATCTCTATTTATAGACTTTAGAATCCTTAATTTAACTGGAAACTATTTCCCTATCTAAGTAAGAAAATTGTTTCCCTAACTAAGTTGGAAAAGGAATCTAGCTAAGCTCCTAGAGAGCATGATACACACGTATCAGTCATCTTGCTTAATGATGATGAGGATGTAGCTGAGCATCTAGGTCTTGAAGCAGCAATTGACTTCGAGATAGAATGAGAGTATTGCAAGCTGGCCTCCGCTTGATCAAAACATGTCCGACGGACAGGGCATGGAAGGAGTCAAGCATTATGACTGCGGAATAGGAGACCTTGATTTGTGGTATGTATGACCAAGCCAAGTTTAGAAAAAGAGGTTCAGGAAATGATCTCTGAAAGGAACTAGACTTTAAATCAAGAATTGTATGTTCCTAAGGTCTGTCTGAGTTTAGACTCGGTGATGACGATTTTGTTTTGTCCAAGATAAAATAGCCATGGGTGGTGGATTATTTATATGACAATTGTCAAGGAAATGAATAAAAGCTAGTTTTTCCACCTATGTGCTTGAGTCTTCCATTTTATGGCATGGTAGACTAGGATATGTTAATTATGTTACTTTGCGAAGACTAATTAACATGGATCACTTATCAAACATAAGTGTGAAACTCGGTTTGAGACAAAACTAAGAAAGATCATCTTTTAAAGAAAGAATGTTGAAAACTCCTTGATCTAATCCATAGTGATATATGTGATTTAAGATCAACGCGAACAAGAAGTGATATTAAATACTTCATCATCTTTGTCGATAATAATACAAACTATTCTTGTGAGCATTTGCTGGAAAACAAAGATGAGAGAATAGAGAAATAGGTTCTCTATAAAAATGAGGTTGAAAATCAACTCAACAAAATGTGGCACCCGAAATGTGAGGAGACGTCATTTTAAGGGCCAGTGACCTTTTAAATAAGGTGCCCAAAAGGAAAAAAGGAAAGCTCCATATGAACTATGGAAAGAAAGGTTATAAATCTTTCCAACTAGGCTTACTCAATTAGACACGATGTCTAGGCAATGTACTTAAGCGAGCCACGCTCCACTAAAACCTCACCATCTTACCTAGTCGTGCTTAATTGGAATTACCGAAAGGATTGAGTAGTAATCTTTAAACAGTTGATTGCATTTTCATTGAATATGCACATGACAGTACGGCTTATCGTTTCCTTGTGCACAAATCAGAAATCTCTGATACGTAAAGACAGGATAATGGAATCGAGAAATGCATCATTTTTCAAAAATGTGTTTCCATGTAAGTCTAGAGAAGAATCAAGTTCTTCGAAACGAACACGTGAGGCTAGTACAGAAATTTGACAACGCTATGATCACCTGATCCACGAGGATCTTATCATAATTAATTAAGTCATGATCTCATCATAACCACTTAAGTTATAACTACATCCGTAGTTATAATTATACTTAACTATAATTAGTTAAGATATTTTATAAACCATTGATTAGTAATGGTTTACTTTCATTTTCTTAATTTAGTTTTCTATTTCCGGATATTTATTTTGTATATAAGCCGGAACAGTTCATACAATTATATAGTCAATTGTAATCAGTTTTCTCTTGTTTCAATCTTCTTCTTTCTCGAGTTTTTTCATAAATTCTTTCTCTTGTATTAAGTAGTCCACTTCCAAGGGAAGTAACGATACTTATTTCCTACTAAAAGTTCTATCTCCTAGAAGTTTTGGATCAAGTGGTATCAGAGCCCCAGATCTGCAAAGGTGTAAAGGTGGTTTATAGTCTTAACTCGCGGCCGACGCAGAACTTCTAAAGAAGAACTTGTAGGTCCTTTGCTCGTCCATCGAAAGCCACGGATAAAGAGAGAAAAAATGACAGGAGAAGTTCCACAACCAAATGGTGATAGTGAACGAAACACCAAGCTGGAACAAGAGTTTCAATTATTAGCAACATCTATTTCAGAGTTGGTTCAAAGTCTAAAACCCTTGAAACTTTCACATGCATCCCCTTCAAAACGGAAAGTTGACGATGACAGTGAAGACGAGGATGACACCATCAAATAAGACACCACCGGGGAAGCGGAAAAGGATAAAAATTCCGTAAGTGCCTTAAAAGTTAATTTTAAGGTTGAAATTCCTACGTATAATGGTGTTATAGATGCTGACAAATTAGATAACTGGATTGACACATTCGAAACTTATTTTACTATTCATAAGTATTCTAATGTAGAAAAGATCCAATTTGCAAGCTTGAAACTCTCAAGCCATGCCATCACATGGTGGAAGTCATATAGAAAACGTTACAACGTTGCGGAATTGACTTGGAGTAAATTTAAGAAGTTGCTAAGAAAACAATTCTATCATGTTGGTTACGAGGAAGAAAGATGGTACAGATGACAGCACTTCAATCAAAGGTTCAGTCAATCAGTACAAGACTATACCTCTGAATTCCATAATCAAGCCTTGGTATTGGATATAGATGTTGACGATTATGATGTCTTCATGAAATATATCGGGGGTCTTGCCGACTACATACGGAAAGAACTGAAATTGTTCACCATGGAATCAATTGAAGAAGCTACAATCAAGGCCATCGCCATTGAGGCCAAATACAAAAAAATCGACAAGAAGGACGATAAACAAACAACTGTAAGTAAAACTGATTGGAAGGGAAAAGGCAAGCAAAACAAGGATGACCAAAAACAGAAGAATTATTGTGATCACTATCGTACTAGTGGACATGTCAAGGACAAGTGTTGGGTACTTCATCCTGAGTTGAAACCCAAGAACCAAAGGAACAACCAGGGAAGAAACAACAAAAAGACCACATTAACGGTGCAACAGGTAGAAGAGCTTCCAGAGTTGAAGCAACCTAACACTACACTTGGCTTAATGACTTCACCAACAGACGTTGCAGAAGCTTACAACCATGAAGAACTGTTCCATTTGAACATTCAAGTGAAGCAGAGTGTTGTACAAGCAATTGTCGATCCTAGAAGTCAGAAAAATCTGATCTCAGAGGCTCTAGTAAGGAAGGTAGGGTTAGAAACAATGCCTCACCCTAAGCCTTACCCACTAGGGTGGAATCAGAAGGACATTGACATGCAGATAACAAAACAATGTACCTTCAAATTTGCAATCACTAATCGTTTTATCGATGAAGTGACATGTGAGGTGGTTCCGTTGGACGTGTGCCAAGTTATATTGCGTAGTCCATATTTATGGGACCGTGATACCATTCACTATAGGAGGCTTCAAAAGTATCGTTTAGTGAAGGATGGAAAGGAGTTCCATATCAACGCTTGTAGGCCTCAATCTACAGACACTTTGTTGACAGTTAACCAAGCCAAACGATTGGTTAACTCTTGTGGGCGGTTTGTTTTACTAATGATTCGACCAAAAGAACAACGTGCTGATACGGTCACTTTATCAGCAATGACTCTAACACCTTCACAATGTTCCGATATTGGAAAATTACAGAAGGATTTCAAAGATCTTTTTCAGGATGTGCAAGGATTACCACCTCGGAGAGTTGTAGAACACGAGATCCATTTGGTTGGAGATTCACCTCTACCAAACTTGGGTTTATATTGCACCTCTTTGACGGAGAGTGAGGAGATCAAGAAGCGAATACAAGGACTTCTTGAACAAGGAGTTATCAAGCCTAGCTGTTCACCATGCGGTTCACCAGTGTTACTTGTGCCCAAGAAAGATGGAGGGTGGCACATGTGCGTGGACTATAGAGCTCTTAATAAGATCACTATAAAGAATCGGTATCCATTACCGAGGATTGATGATCTTCTAGATCAATTGCATGGTGCTCGTTACTTCACCAAACTTGACGTCAAATCAGGTTACCATCAGGTACGCATCCATGAAGAAGATACTTGGAAAACTGCTTTTAAGACGAAGCAGGGATTGTTTGAGTGGTTAGTTATGCCATTCGGACTATGTAACGCTCCAGCAACCTTTATGCGGCTAATGAATGAAGTACTTCGCCCTTTCATTGATGACTTTGTCATTGTTTATCTGGATGACATACTTATATACAATGTCACATGGGAGGACCATCTTCGCCATATTGTTCAGGTTATGGAAGTTTTACAATCTAGTCAACTACGGTTGAATGGTAAGAAGTGTGAATTTGGGAAGCTACAACTTGTATATCTAGGGTTCGTAGGTTGTGCTGGAGAGCTCAAAGTGGATCCAGAGAAAGTACAAGTTATCACTCAATGGCCCACACCCAGATCAGTAACCGAAGTTTGAAGCTTTATAGGTGCATGCCAATATTTGAGAAAGTTTATTAGACATTTCTCTCTAATTGCAGCACCATTACATTCTCTTACAAAGGCCAATCAAAAGTTTGAATGGTCAAAGAATCATGAAGAATCTTTCCAGTTGTTAAAACGGAAGATCACCGAGGCCCCAGTGTTAGCATTGTCAAATCTGCAGAAGGCATTTGAAGTTGAAGCAGATGCATCCAACTATGCAATGGGAGCCGTATTACTTCATGATGGTAAACCAGTTGCTTACCATTCTGAGATGTTTAGTGGACCAGTTTTGAATTATCCGACTTACGACAACGAGCTTTATGCACTGCATCAAGCAGTAAAACATTGGCGAACTTACTTGTTAGGAAAGGAAGTTGTGGTACACTCAGATCATAAGCCTCTTCAGTATCTAACTACACAGTCTAAGTTACAGCAAGCTCCTCGACATATGAAGTGGATGTCTTACCTACAACAATTCAATATTGTAATTACGTACAAGAAGGGAATGACAAATAAGTTGGCAGATATGTTATCTCGACCCCCTACACCCGTAAGTTCCGCATTATTGGTGGCTATGCAGATCCAATCTATAGTTCCTTCTGAGTACGCAAAAGGGATTTGGACAACTATAGGTTGGATCTGCATAGCAGAGCCTATTTGCTGCACCACGGGGACAGCTGCACCACCCAAAAAAACTGACGTGGCTGTTAATTAAACGATGGACGGAAAACGTGAGAGCGGGGCTGAAGCAAGAATTACCGCAGAAATCCGATCTCTGATTAGCAACATAACTTTAAAGCTTATCTGGGAGTTTCAAGTTTAGTTCAGAACAATGACTTTAGGGAGTTCAACCTCACCAGCACAAGATCTTATCTCACCACTCAATGCATTATGAAATATATTATGTTGGATTGTTGGGTATAAAGTACATACTACATCTCTACATAGCAATCAGGTATTCAGGTCTGGCCATTTTCGAAGTCTCAAACAGACACAGTCACAAACAAGAGACAGAGAGAGAGAGAGCCAGAGACATTCACAACTCACAACAAGCAACAAGCCAAAAACTCATCGAAGAATTACCTATGAAGATTGAAGACTCAGAGGAGACTCAGGAGAGTGCGCCACGAACAAGAGACAGACAGAGAGAGAGGACTCAGAGGAGAGAGATAGAGAGTATTTGATGGATTGATGGCAGAGTCGCAGAGAACGGCAGAGGTCGCTGACGGCAGAGAAAGGCGAGGTCGCTGACCGGTAGAGAACGGTGAGGTCGCTCACCGGCAGAGAATTGTTGATCTCTCTCAAAGTGTCGACTGAGCTTCAGAGGGAGTCTCGCTGGGCGTGGTTTTTCATTTCACCCCTTTCCCTTTCCTTTTACCTCCGGTTACCCTAACAGAGGCTAACAGCAGCAACAGATCTACTGAGGAAACACGTGGCAAATTGGACGGCTGTGATGAGTGGTGCACCTGTCCCAGGGGTGCAGGGAATAAGTTTCGATGACCCTGATGCTGATTTTAGTTCGGCTCACGCTAAGCTGCGACAAGGTAAGACTAGTGAGTTTCAACTGAAGAATGGACTAATGTACAAGGGGACACAATTGTGCATACCAGAAGATGGTGACAGACTGCAATGGATTCGAGAAGCTCATACTTCCAAAGTAGCAGGGCATTTTGGGGTAGAGAAGACTTATCGAATCTTCATCGGTACGTCTATTGGCCAAAGATGCATCTCGATGTTTCCAGATACATACGAAGTTGTGTTTTATGTAACACTTCGAGGCCTTCTAATAGGAAGTTGGGATTGTATCTTCCATTACCGGTACCTAGCCGACCTTGGGAGAGTATTTCAATGGACTTCCTTGGGGGATTACCTAAAACCAAGTCCGGGAATGATTACTTGTACGTAGTAGTGGATCGTTTCAGCAAGATGGCAGCACTCATTCCATGCAAAAAGACTGTCACAGGAGAAGGAGCAGCTAAGTTGTTTTTCCAACATGTTTGGAAACATTTTGGCCTCCCATCCTCGATTATATCACACAGAGATAGTCGATTCTTAGGCCATTTCTGGAGGTCTTTATGGGGAATGATGGATACTAGGTTGAAGCGTAGTACTGTTTTTCATCCACAGACTGATGGAAAAACAGAGGTTTTTAACCGGACTATGGTACATTTATTAAGGGGATATAATTCCAAGCATCCAAAAACTTGGGATGAAAGCCTCCCTTACTTACAATTTACTTTTAACCGAGCAATTCATGGCTCCACACTGAAATCTCCTTTCGAGGTTTGTTTGGGTTTCTTACCCCAAAGCCCTTTTGATATGGCATTCGCTACAAGCGACAAACCATTAAGTGGAAAGGAAGAAGAAGAACATGTTCGACCACAAAAATTTCTCGAACGCGTTAGAAAGAATCACTCAGAAGTGGAAACACAACTGCAACGCTCGCAGCAGCGATATAAAAGATTCGACAATCCCGACATGCAAAGTATGAGTATTTTCGCATCGGCAGAAAAAGTCAACTTCCCAGCAAATCAAAGTGGTACCTACGGGACAAGGCAACTAAAGAGTTTCCTCATCTCAAGATAAATTGAGCAGGAGCTCAAGGTTCCTAAATGGGGGAGCCATGATCCAGAAGGATCTTATCATAATTAATTAAGTTATGATCTCATCACATCCGTAGTTATAATTATACTTAACTATAATTAGTTAAGATATTTTATAAACCATTGATTAGTAATGATTTACTTTCATTTTCTTAATTTAGTTTTCTATTTCCGGATACTTATTTTGTATATAAGCCGGAACAGTTCATACAATTATATATTCAATTGTAATCAGTTTTCTCTTGTTTCAATCTTCTTCTTTCTCGAGTTTTTTCATAAATTCTTTCTCTTTTCTCTTGTATTAAGTAGTCCACTTCTAAGGGAAGTAGCGACACTTATTTCCTACTAAAGGTTCTATCTCCTAGAAGTTTTGGATCATCATCAGTGGATTCATGATCAATGAATGTGATAAATGTGTGTATGTCAAAGACACAAAAAATGGATATGTCATCTTGTGTTTGTATGTTGATGACATGCTTATCGTTGGAAGCAATGAAAAGATGATCAAATCGACTAAGGATATGTTAAATTCCAGATTTGACATGAAAGATTTGGGTTATGATGATGTCATATTAGGGATTAAAATAACAAGAACATCAAATGGACTTGTATTAAGTCAATCACATTATGTGAACAATATCCTTGGAAAATTTGATAAGGATAAATCTGGAGTTGCCAGAACTCCGGTAGATATGACTCTACATCTCTTAAAGAATAAAGGAGAGAGTGTTTCTCAGTTAGAGTACTCTTGAGTCATTGGAAGTCTAATGTACTTAACAAGCTGTACAAGACCAGACATAGCTTACGTTGTGAACAAGCTGAGCAGATACACGAGTAATCCTAGAGCTATGCATTGGCAAGCGATTGTGAGGGTACTTAAGTACTTAAGGTACACTCGAAGTTATGGGTTGCACTATACAAATATCCAGTTGTCCTAGAAGGATACAATGATGCAAAATGGATATCTAACATGATTCAAAGTACACTAGTGTTTATTTGTTTTACACTGGGAGGCACAACAGTGTTCTGGAAATCCTCTAAACGAACAATTATAACCAGATCCACGATGGAGTCTGAGTTTGTCGCATAGGACAAATGTGGGGAAGAGACAGAATGGTTACGCCAATTAATAGAGGATATCCAAGATGGACAAAAACTTGTGGCTGCAATTTGTATTCATTATGATAGTCAATTTACAATTGGCAGAGCACATAGTAAGATGTATAATGGTAAGTCAAGACACATTCGTCAAAGACATAATACCATCAAACAACTACTCTCTGTTGGAGTTATCTCTATTGACTATGTGAAGTCTAAGGATAATATTGCGGATCCGCTAACCAAAGGTTAAAAAGAGAGTTAGTTGATAAATCATCGAGGGGAATGGGACTAATAAAGCCCAAGAATAAAAATCTTTACAGTGGACACCCAACCTAGTTGACTAGAGGTCCCAACATCTAGGTTCAAAAGGGACAACCAAACTGTAGAGGACCATGTCGGATCACTGTGGGGCTTTTCCCCATGTCCATTCCTATGATGAAAAACAGTGATGCCCGTAAGGAGTGAGGTTAAGCGAAAGCTTTTAATGAATCTTATGTGTCGAAAATCCGAGCGGAGTAATGCATGTTACTCTTAATTAAGAAATCACCTATGTAAGAGATAAGTGAGGCCGCTTATAAGAAAATTGTTTAGGGCACAATTCTTATCAAACTCTTTCAGAACCAGGTGAGTGTCCAGGGCCAAAATGGACACAAAAGTAAGAACTGTAAAGTACCAAGAAGACTCGTGTGTGATGTATGTTATCATTTACACAAATGACAAACATGTCAAAGACATCGCGTCTACTGTCTAGTTAGTAAAGTCGGCATACTTTCACAAGGGAAGGTTCAAAGGGTAAAACCTACCTATCCTAAGTAAGTTTCAACCTTAGAAATCTATCACCAAGTCTATCGAGTCTTTGGTCGCCAATTTCATTCATGTGGGGAATTGTTGGAAAAATGGTGTTTTTCACCATTTTATTTAACCAATTTAAATTGGATAATTTAAATGGGTTATAGGGTGAATAAGAAATAGTCACCCAAAGAAGGCTACTTTAAGCGTTTTTGGACTTTTCACCTTTCACTAACCTTTAGAATTCTGAAATTTGTAACGACATAACCATTTGGATTCTGTAACAACAAGTTCGATGATGGTTGAATTTTGCAACTAAAGAATGTTAAGGTTGACATGTTAAAGGTTGTAACATATCAAAGAATGTCAAGGGTTGGCATGTGAAAGGTTGTAACTCATGAATTGAATTCATGACATTCAAGTGGTGATCACGTTCCTCCATGTATAAATAGGTGACACTTCCTTCGTTCTAAATACACATTTGAAACACAAACTCGATAGTCATCTCCTCCTCTCAAAGAGTCATCTTTTCTCTAGTTGTAGTTGTTCTGGTGATAGATAGAAGGTACTACAAGTTCGTCAGGTGTTTTTGGCAGCTGTGCAGCTCCAAAGCACAAGTAGTCGTTGTATCTTGGGAGACAAGTGCCGTCAAGCCTTTTGCACCGGTAGAGGAGGCATAATTTGTCTTAAGGAAAGTGTGTGAGACACACAACTCGTCTTCAACACTTTCCTCTGGTCCTACATCCGAGTTGATAGCATAAAACGATATTTGTGTTCTTTGTTCTAAGTGTTCCAAAACACTCGTTTCGCTTCCACAAATTCCACTTCTCCTTCAATCATGAGTGGTAACCAAATTTGTTCATAGTAATTGGTTTCATGTTCATCATTTCATTATTTATAATTTGAATTTATGTGAATATATATTTGCAATATCTAACCTCTTTTTGCTACATACATAACCTACCTGAAACCTTAACACACAATCTGATCATAGTCACATCTTACAAGCAAGCAATAATACTTGTTTTTCTTGATTTGGGGAAGAGATCAACGAGTGCTGATTCATTCATATATGATATGTTGCAAGTTAAGCTTATGAGCAAAAATATCAAAAATTGCGGCTTTTTTTCGACGCCACTGTTGAAGGTCAATTCCATAGCAAATGAAGACAAGTACATGTTCTTGCAGGTAAAGTTTATCATCTTCATTCATTTGACACATCACACAATTGAATCTAACTAATCTGTCCATTCTTTACCTAATTGACCAGTGTTAATACTACAGCAAGATGGTTGTCATAATCTAACTGGAACAGATTTTAATTAAATCATCCAACAGAAGCATACCATAATTTCAAACTCCCACATTGAATTTTCAGCATTGACACCCAACACCGAAGCACAGCAAAGTCTTTCTTAGATTTTCGGGTATACTCTCATTTTCAGGGGAAACAAATCAATGCAGAAAATGTTGCCTCATAGAGTTATCACATAAGTTCTGTAACCCTTTTTCTCTACTTCTCTCCCTCTGTTCTTCGGTCTTGGTTACTTGATCTCCACTGCTCCACACCATGGTCAAGTCTTTCAAGCGTTCAGCATATCAACTTGTCCTCTTTTCGGTTCTGTTTTTTCATCCTTATGCTAGCTCAATCTATTTCAAACTACCTCGTTTCGAACTGAATGCAGGCAACATTCTCTATCAGGGAGGTGCAGCACCTTCTATTGGAGCAATAGAACTTATTAACACGCGTACTTTTGTATGCCGGGTTGGCATGGCCAGCTATACTCAAAGCGTACCGCTCTGGGACTCTGTTACAGGAAAGCTCACCGACTTCACGACTCGCTTCTCATTCATCATTAACACAGAAGCTTACCCTACTTATGGCAATGGAATTGCATTCTTTCTCGCTCCTGTTGGGTTTCAAATCCCACCAAATTCAGTGGGTGGCTTTCTAGGCTTGTTTAACACAACAACCAGTGACTCCTCCGGCAACAGGATTGTTCTAGTTGAGTTTGATATTAGGAAAATATACAGCTATTGTATATTTGATTTAGTATATCTTCTGTATTAGGAATGTGTATATTTGTTTCCTTATGTAAGATAGTTTCCTAGTGTGATACATAGCTCCCTGTATATGTAATCAGTTTTGTTTCAATGAAAACTATTCAGCCAAATTATCATCTTTTAATGGTATCAGAGCAGGTCTAAGATCCTGACTCCACGCTACATTCTAATCTCTTGTGTAGTACTTCTCTTTCAATCATCATCATGGCAGGTGGCAATATCACCCCACCACTTCCCAAACCTGATGGCTCTGCTTCGTCAGAAATTCCAAAGATCCCGTTAGAAATCCCTAATTTTTTCAAGGCAGAGCCTTCGAATCCTATTTTCATTCACCATTCGGATCATCCCGGATTGGTTCTCGTCTCCAAACTCCTAAATGGGGATAAGTATTCTGGTTGGAAAAGGGCTATGGTTAGAGCTCTAAATTCCAAAAACAAACTTGGATTTGTCAATGGTTCCATCACAGCTCCCTCAGCAGAAACTAATACTGAAGGATATGCGACTTGATCGCGATGCAATGATATGGTTCATTCCTGGATCGTCAATTCCTGCGATCCAGAAATAGCTGATAGTGTAACCTATTATCCTAATGCTCATGAAGTTTGGGAGGACCTCCATGAACGCTTTTCTCCAGCAAATGTGACACACATCTTTGAAATTCAGAGACATCAATTCTCTTCAACAAGAAGGGCTTTCTATCTCAGTCTACTACACGAAATTGAAGGCTTTATAGGATGAATTGGCCACACTAGACACAAGCAGCACAAACAACCGATCAACAAAGATTGATGCAGTTTCTAATGGGATTGAATGACACATACCAGGCTATCCGCGGACATATTCTTCTCATGAAGCCTCTACCCACTGTCCATCAAGCTTTTTCCTCTGTCCTCCAAGAAGAAAAACAACGCCTCGTCGCTGCAACATACATGGCGGAGGGATCTGGTAGTGCCGCCATGGCTGTGCGATCCGGCAGTAGCAGACCGGCGGTGGAAGCGAGGAGAGACCGAACTGATCAGTCTGGTTCTCTAGAACACCGAGGCGGCTGGAATGGCGGAGCTACTCGGGCTGATCGGTCTGGTCCTCTAGAACACCGAGGCGGCTGGAATGGCGGAGCTAATCGGGGCCAAGGAGGAGCTCCTCGGGGCCAAGGAGGAGCTAACCGGGGCCAAGGAGGAGCCAATCGTGGTTGGACTGGAGGACGACGCCTTGACTCAAATCAGTGTCATTTTGGTGAGAGAAGAAGGCCTCACTGTTCCTATTGTGATGATTTGGGTCATTGGGTTCAAACTTGTTATAAACTGCATGGGTACCCAGAAGGCCATCCCGAAGCAAATAACAATAACAAGGGTGCTGCTGCTAATTATGCATCGGAGGAAAGATTAGTCTCAATACCAGAGGATGAATTCAAACAGTTGTTGTCACTTATCCCCAAGTCTCAAGATGAAGGTTCTAGTTCCAAGGCCAATGCCGTAACAAAACCAGGTTTGTCTAAAGTCGCCACCCGCAATTGGATCATTGATAGCGGGGCGACAGATCATATTACTTCCTCATCTAAACTGTTGCATAAAGTTCAGAATTATTCGTTGCCATTCGTGTCATTGCCTAGTGGAGAACAAGCCAAAATTATTGCAAAAGGGTCTTTTCCTTTTAATTCCAAATATTATCTGCATGATGTATTATCAGTGCCTACATTCAAAGTTGATCTGATGTCTGTTAGTCGTTTGACGAGAAGTCTAAATTGTTCAGTGACTTTTTATCCATATTGGTGTATTTTGCAGGATCTGGCTACAAGGAGGACGATTGGTTTGGGTAAACAACGTGACGGACTATATTACCTGGCGGCACTAGCGACGGAGAAACCTTTGACCAACCAACCCTCACCATCAAACATACCAGCTTGTAACCTCACCATCTCTTCCACCGATCTCTGGCACAGTCGCCTAGGCCATGTATCACCTTCTCGTTTGAGCTTTATTGCCAAGAATTTTTTGCATTTTCCCATTCAGTTTAATAATGCTTGCCATATATGTCCTTTTGCTAAGCAAAGTCATTTACCTTTCACTACTAGTGTTATTTCTTCAACAAAACCCTTTGAAATTATTCATTGTGACATTTGGGGTCGTTATCGACATCCTTCTCTCTCTGGTTCTCATTATTTTCTCACTATTGTTGATGATTATACACGTTTCACATGGATCTTTTTGATGCGATTCAAAGATGAAGCTCAACCTCTTATAAAACGTTTCTTCAGCTTTGCTTCCACACAATTTGACTCTCACATTAAAACCTTTCGAAGTGATAATGGTGGCGAATTTCTTTCACTTTGTTCTTTTTTTCAAGATAACGGTGTCATCTTTCAACATTCTTGTGTTTACACGCCACAACAAAATGGGGTTGTGGAACGCAAACACCGTCATATTTTGCAAGTAGCCCGAGCTTTGAAATTTCATGCTCATCTCCCTATCCAATTTTGGGGGGAGTGTGCTCTCACCGCTGTCCATATCATCAACCGATTACCTTCTCCGCTGCTTTCTTTCAACACACCATATGAGCTGCTTTACTCCAAACCACCTTCCTATTCTCATCTTCGTGTTTTCGGCTGCTTGGCTTATGCCACCAATGTTCACACATCACATAAATTTGATCATCGTGCCATGCCATCCATCTTCATCGGTTATCCTATTAGGCAAAAGGGTTACAAATTGTTTGATTTATCGACAAAAAAGATCTTTACTAATCGAGATGTCCGATTTCATGAACACATTTTTCCTTATGCTCATTCTCAGCCCAATCTAACTATTCCTTCACAAGCCCAACAGTCAAGCCCACTTCCCCTTCCTTCTTTCATTGATTTTTCTTTTGATTCCTATTCTCCCTCAACCCAACCACGCGCCCCTCTCACACCAGACAACACCTCTTCTCTTCCCAATCCAGACAACACGACCTCACCACCATCTCCGCCTCCTGCCACCGATCCCTCTTCTCCGGCGCCGGTCTCAGCCCCATCTTCACCTTCTCCCACCGATCCTTCTTCTCCTCTTCTCAAAACATATTCTCGTCGCTCCAAGCCTCCTCCTCCACAACTCATAGTCGCTTCCGCTCCTCTTTCTGGCCCTCTGTCGTCAAGTCCTCCGGCGTCGTCAACCCCGACGTCACCGTCCTCCCCTGCCGATGATGCCTCCTCGGCCGATCCGCCTCTCCAATCACTGGAAATCCCTCCCGAACCAGCTCCCCAACCGCTCTGTCGTTCAAGCCGCCACACTGCTCCTCCGGTCAAATTGACTGATTATGTCTGCTCATGTGTTTGCTCCGATCAATCGTCTTCCTTAACTCCAGGTCCCATAAAAGGTACGCGATATCCATTGGTGAACTATGTTTCTTATCATCGATACAAGCCTGCCTATAGACATTTTGTTGCTCAAATCAGTGTTGTTCTAGAACCCAAGAATTATATGGAGGCCGCTGCTCATCTTGAGTGGCAAGCCGCCATGGATTATGAATTGCAGGATCTCGAGGCTAATGGCACCTGGTCCATGACAAAACTTTCAGTGGGAAAGTCACCTATTGGCTGCCGATGGGTGTATAAGGTTAAGCATCGTTCCGATGGCTCCGTCGAGCGATTTAAAGCACGCCTGGTCGCCAAAGGCTACACTCAGCTTGAAGGTGTTGATTATCAAGCCACATTTTCCCCCACAGCCAAAATTATCACCGTCCGCTGCCTAATTGCTTTGGCTGCTGCCAAGGGATGGTCTCTGCATCAATTGGACGTCAACAACGCCTTCCTTCATGGTGATTTACAGGAAGAGATATACATGTCCCCGCCACCAGGGCTCCGGCGACAGGGGGAGGAAGACTTGGTTTGTCGCCTTCATAAATCATTATATGGCCTGAAGCAAGCTTCTCGTCAATGGTTCGCCAAGTTTTCAGAAGCCATTCGTGCTGCAGGTGTTTTGGCCACGATCCTCAGCGCGCGGAGCAGAGGTTTCTAGCGAACAAAGAGGGAGGGTGAGTGTTGCGGGCGTGCCACCTCGCGGACGAGGAAAGAGGTTGTTGGGGGTGCGCTTGACTTCTTGATCAGGCAACGGGGGTTACAGGTGCCACCTCGGAGGAGGATTTACGAGCACGAGCGAATCGATACTCACGGCGGCGCGAGCAGAGCAGTTACAAGGAGTTCAGAGAGAAGCGGGGATGCAGAGTCCGGAGAGCTCTGGAGAAAAACCTAGGCGATGGTGCTTAGGGTTAGGGTTTCGAGGAAGGCTCGAAGGGTAACTGGGTTTCAGTTGTATTGTGTTTGTTGTTTTTGTATTGATTTGAGAGAGAGCCTTCTGTTAGGGTTTTTAGCCCCCTTATATAGTGGTTCGGCAGAAGCAAAGTGATTAGAATCCAAGTCGGACTCTGAAACACTAATTCACAAGGACACTGCTTCGTCCATGCGAACCAACCAATTGGTGACACCTGCCCAGTTCGCACACTTCATTCCGCGCATAGGGCATTGCTTCCGCGCTGCCAACTGTAGACTCCTATGCGAACTGGAATTAGGAGCATCCTCATCTCGCGGGCTGCTACAGGGTGCTATCTCGCGTGCTTCTGTAGCTCGTGTCCATTTCGCGGGCTATTGCAGCTCGCGAGCCTTAGAATGGCTTTTTATATTTAATGGGCCACAGTGGTTGGCCCGAAGCATGTCAAAGACTTGTCAAAGTCTTCAACGTTTGTCGCGGTGCGCGCGGAGTCCGCATGTCGCTTCCTCGCGAAGTCTCCTACGCGAGCCAGCTCGCCAACTCGCCTCGCTTCGCCTACGCGGAGAGTCAATCTCGCCTCGCCTACGCGGACTGGCAAATAGTAATTCCGCGCGTGAGCTAAGTGTTCCACGCGAACTGCGTAGTCCGCTTATGTCCATTCCGCGCAAAGGCTAAGTGAAGTCCAGTTCGCCTCGAGCTAAGTGAAGTCTAACTTGGCTCGCGTGCGTTCATTGCCTACGCGGACTATCACTTGTACATTTTAGAGAAACTCCATCTCGCCGGTATGACATGGTCCAAGAAATAATTAATATTTACATAGACATTTACTGTCCAATAAAAATATTAATTTAGGCGTAAACAGCAGGTTTTGTACAGTCTCAGGCAGATTACTCTCTTTTCACCTTTACTGCCCTCTTGATATATGTTGACGATATACTGATCACTGGAAATGATTCTCAAAGTATTGCTGCAACTAAAAAATTCCTGCATAGTCATTTTCATATCAAAGATCTTGGTGATTTAAAATATTTCCTTGGCATTGAGGTTTCTGCTTCTAAGAATGGGATTTTTATTTCCCAACGTAAGTATGCATTGGAGATTATTGAGGATGCAGGACTTTTGGGTGCAGCCCATGTTGCTACACCAATGGAACAAGGTTTAAAGTTATATGATAAGGGTGATTTGCTCAGGGATCAAGGTCGTTATCGAAGATTGGTTGGAAGGTTAATATATTTGACTGTGTCAAGGCCAGATATTACTTATGCAGTTCATGTTTTGAGTCGCTTTATGCATCAGCCGAGAAAATCTCACATGGAGGCAGCACTTAGAGTTGTGCGTTACCTCAAAAATGCACCTGGTCAGGGCCTATTTTTTTCATCCAAAAATGACCTCAAGTTAAGAGCATTTTGTGATTCGGATTGGGCAGGTTGCCCGCTCACTAGATGTTCTACTACCAGCTACTGCGTATTTCTTGGACCCTCACTAGTTTCTTGGAGATCAAAGCGCCAGAAGACTGTATCGCTTTCATCAGCAGAGGCAGAATATCGAGCTATGACTGGAACATGTTGTGAGTTGACTTGGCTCCGATACTTACTGAGAGATTTGGGCATAGAGCATCGAGAACCTGCTTCAATTTATTGTGACAATAAGGCATCGCTACACATTGCAGCAAATCCCTTCTTTCATGAGCGAACCAGGCATATTGAGATGGATTGTCATTACATCAGGGACAAAATCCAAGATGGATCCATTGTTACGAGATTTGTAAGTTCATCACATCAGTTGGCAGACATTCTGACCAAGGCTTTGGGGAAGGAAACTTTTCTTCCTATGATTCGCAAGTTGGGAGTGCAGGATATCCACTCTTCAACTTGAGGGGGAGTATTAGGAAAATATACAGCTATTGTATATTTGATTTAGTATATCTTCTGTATTAGGAATGTGTATATTTGTTTCCTTATGTAAGATAGTTTCCTAGTGTGATACATAGCTCCATGTATATGTAATCAGTTTTGTTTCAATGAAAACTATTCAGCCAAATTATCATCTTTTCATTTGACTCCTTTGTAAACCCTGAATGGGATCTTGGTTATCAGCATGTGGGGATTAACAACAACTCAATTTCTTCTTCTGTCACAACCCCTTGGAATGCTAGTTTACACAGTGGAAACACTACGGATGTACAGATTGCCTACAATGCAACAACTCAAAATTTGAGTGTTCATTGGAGCTACCAAACTACATCGACTCCCAGAGAGAACACCAGTCTTCATTACCAGATTGATCTCAAAAAAATTCTGCCCGAGTGGGTCACAATTGGATTTTCAGCTTCTACTAGTCGGTTTGGGGAGCGGAATATATTGGAGGAATAGTCTGCGAAGATGTTGCCCAGAAGACTTCCTTATTGTTCATCACCTCCATAGAACTAAAACTCCGATAATTCAACACCGGAAAGAAAGGAAAAAAAAATTTGACAGATCTCTCTTCCAAAATAGAAAGAAGAAATCAATAGCCAAAAGATAGAGATTTTTTTTTTTTTTATCAGATTCTCTTTCAAAATAGAAAGAAGAAATCAGAGATAGATACCAATAGCCCAACATCAGCAAAGATGAGATCCCATTAGAACCTCAGACAATAAATCTCTCCTCCAAAAGAGGATGGAAAAGATCAGACATGACCATTATTGATTTCTCTTCGCAGAGGAAAGATGAAATCAGTGGCCAAGAAATGGAGTCTTATACAGAAGAACTCTTAATAGATTTCTCTTCCTCAAAGGAAAGACGAAACCAGAAATGAATACCGATAGTCCAACAACGGCAAAGATGAGATCCCATAAGAACCTTGGACAATATATCTATCCTCCAAAATAGGATGGATTCGATCAGAAAGAGTCTTACAGAGAAGAACTCTGAACAGATTTCTCTTCCACAGAGGAAAGAAGAAATCAGAAATAGAGGTTACACTAGAACCCCGACCAAGAAGAGGCGCGCATGCCATGGAACCCGATAACAAGCCATGAACCATGCTCTGATACCATGTGGAAAAACTAAAGACAAAGTTGCATAAGTTTTTCTAATATTTCTTCTTGGTATCACCCATACATCTCTTACACACACAAGACTAACTTAAAGTAACAAGACAACACAGCTGTGGCACTAAGACCGAGACCGCCATGCTGCTTTAGAAGACCAGCAGCAGCCACCATGCTTTAGCAGAAGATGAGACCAGCAGCTGTATACAGCCCATAAGTAGTTGTCACACACTTACACAATCTCACACCTCTAAAGTCAACTTAAACTAGATTAGTTCAAACTGAACTAATCTCTTACACAACAACTCTGATATATAAGTAATGTAAAGTGTACAAGTAACATATAAACAGTAAATGGTAAGCCTGGAAGGAGACCACAGCAGCCATGTATCCTCAGAACTGGGAGACCACAACACCCATGTATCCTTCGGATACAACCATTCTTGCAAACCACAGTCATACCTCCAATATTCCTCCAATAGAAAAGACTAGTCTCTACATGAGCTTCATCGAGTAGAAGCTAATACACAATCTCACGACAACATCAGCCATGTATCCTCGGATCTGGGAGACCACAACACTCATGTATCCTTTGGATACAACCATTCTTGCATACCACAGCCATACCTCCAATATTCCTCCAATAGAATAGGTTCGTTTCATGGGAGTTCAGTTCAACTTTGGATAGAAAACAAACTACTGGAAAGCACTCAAAGAAGAAAAAGCTAGTGGTTGGCTTAACAGTTTCGGGTGGTCTGATGGCTGCGATGTTTGTAGTGTTGCTTGTGGTGTGGCAGAGGATGAAGCAAAAGAAAACGCAAACTCCAGAGACAGAGAACTTAAAATCGATGAATGAAGACCTCGAGAGAGGAGCAGGACCGAGACGATTCTCTTATACAGATCTTGCTACAGCTACTAACAATTTCTCTAATGAGAGGAAGTTGGGGGAAGGGGGGTTTGGTGCTGTTTACAGGGGCTACTTAGCTGATTTAGATACTATAGTAGCGGTGAAGAAAATCTCAAGTGGGTCTCGGCAGGGAAGAAAGGAGTACAGAACTGAGGTAAAGATTATAAGCAGTTTGAGACACCGAAATCTGGTGCAACTCATAGGATGGTGCCATGATGGAGGACAATTCCTACCCGTGTACGAGTACATGCCAAATGGTAGTCTTGATCCTCATCTATTTGGGAAGAGTAGGTCTGCTCTCTGGGGTTGGGGTCTGCACTGCTTTATCTTCATGAAAAGTGGCAGCAATGTGTTGTTCACCGGGATATTAAATCAAGCAATATCATGCTAGATTCCAGCTTTAATGTTAAACTTGGTGATTTTGGGTTAGCTAGGTTGATGGATCATGAGCTAGGTCCTCAAACAACTGGAGTGGTTGGGACGCTAGGTTACATGGCTCCAGAATATTTCAGGACAGGTCGGGATAGTAAAGAGTCGGATGTCTATAGCTTCGGGGTGGTCACCTTAGAAATTGTCACCGGTAAAAGGTCAGTGGATCGTATGGGGAGGATTCAGAAATGGGACTGATAGAGTGGGTTTGGGACCTTTATGGGAAAGGAAATTTTCTTATTGCAGTGGATGAGAGGCTGCACTCGGACTATAACGAGAAGCAAGTAGAGTGTATGATAGTTGTAGGATTGTGGTGTGTTCACCCTGATAAAAGATTAAGGCCCTCAATAAGGCAAGCAGTTCATGTCTTGAACTTTGATGCAGCATTGCCAAATCTTCCTACAAATATGCCTGTTCCTACATATCAGGTACCTACACCATCCGTCAGCTCTGGTGAACCACTCATTACTACAAGTCTTGAAGAAGGTCGTTGAACAATATGCAGAATTACATATCATTCTTTGGTTTGCCTTTTTTTTTTTCTTTTTTTTTTTTTTTTCTAAGACACCTGATTGTTTGTATGGTTTCTTGAAAATTACTTATTTCATTTCAGCAATCGGACTTTCTGTTCACAACATTCTTCCCTTAAAATGCAGGCATCTCTTCCACTAAGCTTTCTTAAGAGTAATGCAAAACAAAGCGACGAAAGTCACTATCACTATCGGCATCCATAATTTCATACTATGATTTTTGTTTCATTGAAAAATCCTTCTCATCCTTTACTCCGCAATATTACTAACATATGCCAATGAATACAAAAACAAACTATAATTTCTGATTCAAGGCTTCCACCAAATAAACTGATAAAAGGAATGGTAAAGAAAAATGATGTTCAATTTAACAGAACTGTAAAATGTAAACATATAGAGTATACTGTGGTAGGTTTTTCTGCATTGCTGCCATATACCCTATGTGAAATGATTGCCTTCTATTTTTCTTTCCAGAAAACAAAAATATTCACACACTAAAATTCCTAGTGTAACTACTCCAACTGACTTTTCTTCTTACGCAAAAACAAAATACTCAAATTCAAATGCAGCAGCGAATAGAGCTGAAGTCTCAGATATTGGACAACATATAATAAGCCTGGAGAGATTGAATTTTGGAATTCTGATTCATCTCATAGTCAAACAGAACAATTTAATATGTTCCCTATTCTTACCTCAACTCCATAGCTGCTGCAATAGTCCATACGATATGAGTTTTCTGTACTATTGCCCCCTTTGACATCTTCAGCCTCTGCACACTGCAAAGTCTAGATCTTTCTACCAACAGAGACAGATATGGACGGAAAGATTGTACCTTTTACCGGAAGTAAATTGGATTGTAAAAGCTTTCTGCTCTAGTGGATTTGGGCCGGGCCATCTTACTGCGCCTGAACCAGAATCTGTTAAAGATCAATTGGGTGTTGGATTTAGTATTGAAGTGGGGAACTTTCTGGGCTTGTGTGGTTTCTGCATACGAATACTGGTTTTTGATGTCTGCGTGTGTTTACCGAGAGACTCATATACATCTTTGTCTGTTTTATTTTGCATTCCGAGTCACTCTGAAATTTCTTTAGTTTGATGATTGAATTTTTCTACCTTTTCTGAATAGGCATTGATCTATTTGATAGGTAAAAATCCGTAAAATAGTACTGAAACATTGAGATGAGTGTTGAATTGAATGATTGAAGATCAGTTGCAAAGAACATTAGAGATTAGATTAGTGCTCTAAGTACTGAATTGTATAATGTTTCCCTGAATAATGATTGAGCTATATTTGTTATGTGCTTATCCTAGGAATTAGATTGAGAGAGAAAGCATTGTTGCCTATAGGTATTACGTTTCTTCAATGTTTAGTTTCATGACCAATGAATCGCTTTGAATTATTCAATGTTTTTGAAATGGCATATCCGATGACAAGAAAGAAATACACCCTCCACTAATCCAAGAAAGGGACATCAACAAGAACGAAGAACAATGGTTAGTTTGCATCTAACCATAACAGTGTATAATGTTAGACCAAGATTTTCGAATTCTAGGGCTTCATTTTATAGTTCCTCTCAGTACCAAAAATTATTGGGACTGACGTACCCTTTAAGCAAAACGTAAATAATGGTATCATACAATCACGAATCTGCGATAACAGTGTTTGTTACTGTAAAATGTACCTGGAAATGACTAACTCTTTTCATTGATTATAAAAGATATTCAAGAAATTGTAAGGTGGATGTTCAAGTGTGTACATAACTTTCCGGCAAACAAGAACAGTGTTTGATTTTTTGATATGTGAAAATATGACTACTGCCTTGACCCTCAAGCATGTTTCTCTTTTGCGTTCTGGTCATTGAATCATTCGTATTCGGCCGGCTGTGATTATAATAAGTCGATTGCCTGCCGTAACGTTTCTTCAAAACTAGGAATCTATTCGGACGGCAACCGGCGTTGTTGTTGAGGTTTAATTTGGTTGAAAACATCAACAGAGAATTCTGTTCTGCCTGGCATCCTATGATCGTTTGTTTATATTTTTCCTGGAAATGCCTTCATCGATACTTTTGTCTTGCTTCTTTTGTCGATCTCATTCTTGTATATTACTTCCCCACCTGTTTAGTTTCTACAGATAGGAAAACAGGCCAGAATTTAATAGTAGGATGCTGCTTCAGTTGGAGTTGATAGACGATTGATATATAGAAAAGGAAACGTCAGAATGAAAGTTACAAAGTCATTTTCATCGGTTGCTTAAGCTTATTTTAACCTACTATGAAGAAACTAGCTAGCATGGAAATCTTAGATAACTCAGCACCAAATCCAAACCGACCAGACGTCACAGCCCTGCAATGATGTCTTCGGAAATTTTGAATCCATATTCCCAGACAAACATCCTTACAAAACATTAGCCTGCACTAGAGAGTCAACTTACGCGTTTTGAAAAATGTGATGGCATGGCATCTGACCATATTAGTGTGAAGTTTACTTACCAAGAATGAAACTAAAAACGAAAAAGAAAAAAGAATGATTTCGAAATAAGAAAACTCTTGCGTTTACTTAAACATGAAGAATCAGAATGGTTGTGGATCTCCCGAAATTGATTGAAATTCCAAAGGGAAGGTGAGTCGAAGAATCAAAGAGTCTGGAATCAAATTTTTATACCCATAATATCAAAAAAAAAATTAATTGGCTGCAATATACCAATAAGAAGAGTTGAGAAGAATATCCTTTAATTGAATTGACTTGGTTACTTAATTAAGAAAGAAAACGAAGGAGTTTTGAATCAGGACAACAATATAGTGGAGCTACCTAGGCCTCTCCAACCAAATAACTAAGTGTAACCTTCTTCTGTCTTTCCTTTCTGAATGCAGGCCCTGTAACAATGGCTCTCTTCAACTCAGCTTCACACCTCCAAACGCAAACGTTCCCTTCTCTTCTCATAAACATCTTTCTTTTCCTATACCTCCTGCAAAATGTTGCGTCAGTTTCCTTCAACTTTAGCAATTTTACTCCAAATATGAATGAATTAAATTTCGAAGGTGATGCGTTTCCATCATCAGGAGTTATCCAACTCACAAAGAATCAAGTTGATGGTCCACTCACTAGTAGCACCGGTCGAGCCTCCTACGCCTTACCGGTGCGCCTTTGGGATGCCAGCACGGGGAGGCTCACTGACTTCACCACACATTTTTCTTTTGTCATGAAAGCCTTAAATGAAACATACTACTATGGTGATGGCATATCTTTCTTCATTGCACCATTTGATTCACAAATCCCCTCCAATTCTAGCGGTGGGTTTCTTGCACTAGTTAGCTATGATACTGCTTTTGATGCTTCCAAAAATAAGTTTGTTGCTGTTGAGTTCGACAGCAATAACAATACTTGGGATCCAAGTGGTGATCATGTAGGAATTGATGTCAACTCAATTGTCTCGGCGACTAATGTTACATGGAAAACCACCATAAAAAATGGATCAGTAGCAAATGCATGGGTAAGTTATAACTCAACCACCCATAATTTGACTGTTTTTTTAACTTACGCCAAACATCCTACCTTCACCGGTAGAGAATGTAGCCTTTCATACATAGTTGATTTGAGGAATGAGTTGCCTGAGAAAGTGAGAGTTGGTTTCTCTGCCGCCACGGGTTATTGGGTCGAAATACACAACATTCTGTCCTGGTCATTCAGCTCAAGCTTGCTGGAGCATAATAATGGGGCAAACAAAGTGAGGTTGGCAGCTGGTCTAAGCACCGGTTTTGGTCTCTTGACTTGTGGACTAGGTCTGTTCTGGTTCATTACATGGAGAAAAAAGGCTGCCAAGAGAGATGACGATTATGGCATGTCTATCGATGATGAATTTGACAAAGGAACGGGGCCAAGGAGGTTCACCTACCGCGAAATAAGCCGTGCGACAAACAACTTTGCCGAAGGAGGAAAGCTTGGAGAGGGAGGCTTTGGGGGTGTCTACAAGGGTTCGTTAAATGAATCCAACACAGAAGTTGCTGTCAAGAGGGTGTCTAGAACATCAAAGCAAGGGAAAAAGGAGTATGTAGCGGAAGTGAGGATCATCAGTCGATTAAGGCACAGAAACTTGGTTCAACTAATTGGTTGGTGTCATGAACAAGGTGAGTTTCTTCTTGTGTATGAGATCATGCCAAATGGGAGTCTTGATTCCTATCTGTTTGGAAAGAGCTACAGTCTAAGTTGGCCAG
This sequence comes from Fragaria iinumae, assembly GCA_009720345.1. Lineage (NCBI taxonomy): Eukaryota > Viridiplantae > Streptophyta > Magnoliopsida > Rosales > Rosaceae > Fragaria > Fragaria iinumae. Next base: position 11,381,772 of record CM019117.1, on the reverse strand, counting down.
TGAGGTACAAAATAGCACTTGGCTTGGCCTCAGCTGTTTTGTACCTTCATGAGGAATGGGAACAATGTGTCGTGCATAGAGATATCAAGTCAAGCAATGTGATGTTGGATTCAAATTTCAATGCTAAGCTTGGAGATTTTGGGCTTGCAAGGCTTGTAGACCATGAGTTGGGTTCACAAACAACTGTTTTGGCAGGCACAATGGGATACCTAGCCCCAGAGTGTGTCACTACTGGTAAGGCTAGTAAAGAATCTGATGTTTATAGTTTTGGGGTAGTTGCCCTTGAAATCAGTTGTGGAAGAAAACCAGTTGAAGCCAAAGCAGAAGCAAGCAAAGTGAGGCTTGTGGAGTGGGTCTGGGATCTCTATGGGAAAGGCCAAATACTTCAAGCTGTTGATGAGAGGTTGAAAATGAAATATGATGAGAAGGAAATCGAGTGCTTGATGGCGGTAGGGTTATGGTGTTGCCATCCTGATCCCACCGTTCGGCCGTCTATTAGGCAAGTGATCAATGTTCTCAGCTTTGAAGCTCCAATGCCAAGCCTCCCATCAAAGTTGCCTGTGCCAATGTACTTTGCTCCTTTGGATATGTGCGAGTTTGCCTATACATCATCTAACTTGACAGGGACATCGGTTAAAGATCGAACTCAATGTTCTTGTACTACTTGCACTACATTCAATTCATCATCAGCAGGATCTTCAAAAGCTCTGTTAAAGTTGAACAAATCTGTTGTGTAGCATGCTTCGTTTTTTTATTTTTTTATTATTGTTTGGTTTTATTTCTTAATTTCTAGTCATGAATCAAAGAGAGAGTTCTTTTTCTTATTGTTTCTTTGATTGAGGGACTTCGCTTACTTAGATATATAAGCTAGTGTGTTCTTATGTTCTTGTTAATAAACTCTGAATGACTACCTTGTAATAATTAATCCAGTTTAAGTGAGTTGTTGATTCCTAAGAATTTTGGTTCAAACCTAATTTACTCTATGACATCATGAACATATCTGGTACCCATCGCTTGGTATCGTAATAGTCGATCGAGCCTTTATTTTGTTCTTGGTTGTGAAAGTATGTATAAATTTCTGATTTAAGAGGCCCATAACCTTAGGTGATGCTGCAATTTGCTACCTTGCTGCTGTTTTGCTTTTTTTATTTTATTTTTTTATTTTTTTTATTTCGCATATAAATCTAAAGAGTTTAGGTCATCACGAGACCCGACTGTCGGATGCATGGAGACTTACAAATGGAAAACTTACGACCAGCAGAGTCTAACTGAAATCGGCTTTGACCCAGATGTTAATTGGGCCCATGCAGGTCATTAAAGTGTAGGGCGTTCATAAAGTTCTTGAGTTGGTGGACTGTCTTTCCCCAATAAAATATCCATTTCAAAAAAAACACATTCAACCGAAAAAGAAAAAAGCAATCTCAACCAAAAACATAATACATATATAAGTCATATGGTTGAAAAGTCAATAATTTGAAACTTAATACAATCAGAGTCATCAAAATCAACGCACAAACATAACATTGTTTCTTCCATATGTGGTCTCCTATGTTGCACGGACACTCCACATGGGTGGAGTGTCGGAGTGTCTGACACTCCCGACACGTCGATACACGCTCGACACAGCAAAAAACATGTCCGGCACGCCACGTGGCGTGTCCGAAAAAGTTGATTTTTCCGACACGTTTTGGACACGTTAACCGGCCCGACACGTCTATTTACAACACGCTACGTCAACTTTTCTCACTTAAAAAAAAATAAATAAATAAATAAATGGGCGCATTAGAGGTCCGTCAAGCAGTCGCACACAAACAAAGAGAGAAAAGTCAGGAAACGATGCAGACGAAGAAAACGTCGCTCATTGGGTGGAGGCGTGGTTGGTTTCCTCGTGCTGGACGAGGTCAGTAATGCTCTGTGGGTGGCGACGATGTTGACGGCGGGACAACAGGATGGCGTTTAGGATTGCTGAAAACTCCTTGGGCCGGGTCTCTAGTGGACTACATCTTGAGGATTGGGCCAGCCAGGCCCACCAAAAGACAGCCCAAAATTTAAGTCCAAACATATAAACCTTAGCAGGCCCAGAACTCCTAAGAACGAGCCCAGTCCGACCAATGCCAGCAAGGCTTGGACACCTCAATCTAAGAAGCAACGCCGCCGTCTCCAAGGAGCCGCCGCGCCTGCCCACTTGTCCTTGTCCGCAATGGTACCGCCGGTAATAGATCCGGTGATAAGACCACCGTCACAAGACCCGACGCCATTATTGGTTTCCATAGTGACACTCCCAGCATAAGGTCGCACAACCACCACGGTGTGGTCTTGGCCATCAAGTGAACTCTGCTCGTCGTACATCAACCAGACCCAATTATGGCCGCAACCTTCGCCTCATTATAGCAACCGCTACCATCACCACCATCCGAACCCACCAACATCGGTCAAGTATCAGCTAATGGAGCTTCGATCGAGGTGGGGTGATCTCCACTAGCACCGTCAGCAAATTGATCGGGGTCACGCCCTCGCCGTGCCACACCAGATCCAATTTCTTCCAAAATCGGTTTCATACCCCTCTAATCCTTCGTCAAGATACACCGCCGATCTCATAGCCACCATCCCAAATCGTCAAGCTCCAATTCAGAGATTGAACCTCCACCCCCCCTATCAAGCAGAAGATGCCAACGAAGACAAGAAAGCCCAAAAAAGCAAGGAGAAGGGCGCTGGGTTGTGACACACCACCACCAAATTCCATATTTCTTCCATGGAGGAGGGAAGCCTCAGCCTTTCCGGTCGTTTTGGTGCCGCTGCCGCTAGGGTTAACAGGCCGCGCACCTAGTTTCTCCCGAGAAAAGGGAGAGCGTAGCGTATTTTTTAATTATAATAGAAAAAAAAAACATTAAATTGTACTTGTATCGTAAATTTGCTGCTATAGAGAGCTTAAAAGATTTATAATGAGTTGGATAATATGGATATATAAATTATTGTTTCCTAGCCTCTAGCCATCCTCGTGACTTTTGAATTTAATTATTTCATCGAGTACTTTTGGTCTAGGTCATAGTCCCCTTAAGTTATGAATTTAATTCACGAAATACTATAGCATGTGATTTATATACTAATAAAAATTAATTAATTATTTCAATATTGTTTTTAAAGAAAGAAAATTTGGGCACTGTTGAAAGAGAAAAAATAACGAGAATAACGGTCTACTCATTCATTGATAGAAATGCCTATTTATAGGCATTACATAAAGTCTCCCGAAGAATCTAGAAGTTCTATCAACTGTAATCTATTCTAATAAGAAAACTGGATTAACAAATCCGACGTGTATTAGGGCAAGACACATAATAGAATGACGGAAATATAATTTTCTTAAACACTCCCCCTTGTGTTGCGTCCCTAATACGATATGGTGCTTATGGTGTTACCTCGGTAAAAACCTTGCCAAGTAAAACAAAAACCTCGTGGGTAAAACAAAAGACTTGGACGAAGGGAAAAAGAGCATAACGCACCAACTACAATTAAAGATAACATGTGATGCATGTAGACTCTCCCTGATGTCTACACAATGAATCCCCCTGATTGGTAACTCAATCTCGGAGTACAGATAAACGGCGCAAGCCAATGCACTTCACATACTTCAAAAATAGACTTGGGCAACGATTTAGTCATTAAATCCAGCCACAACATCCTTAGATCAGACTTGTTATGCTTAGCATTACTTTGATCTTTAAGAAGAAGGTTGCCTAACAACTCAAAACATAAGTTCGCGTTGAAAATCATAATCACGCATGGCATGACCTTCGTGTACTTAAACAGTCATAACGTCTTCGATACAATAGATATGGACGAACCGTAAAACGTTCTGGAAACTAGACACCCGTAGCTTTCTAACCATATAAGGTCCATAACCTAGTTCATCTTGAGCTGATCACAAAGCTCTGTCAAAGTTGATTGTTCTGCAAAAGCAGATTCTCGGACAGATCCGTCCTACTTTACGAAAATAGCCATAACTCACTCAATATGATATGTGTGACCAAATGGTTGGTGTCCCTGTAAAGTAGACACATAGACCTTTCCAATGGTACTAATTTCACCATTTTCCAACGAGTGCGCTATCCTGCAGGTCCCGTGGAAGTTGACCTACGAAACTGGGAAGATTCTGATTTCGTTGTTAATGTGTCTTTCTGTAGGGATGAATAAGTCTAAACCTTTCATAGAAGAAATTACTGCCATTACATTGGCATTGCGTGGGCGCATCCGGCCACTGCCTTGATGTTCCTTCATACTCATCTAAGAGGGAGCGAAGCTGCTCGACCGCTAGAGAGTTAAATGACGAAGGAGAACTTGGCCTTACAAGTTTATAGTGAATGAGATGTCGAGTCGAGCATATTGTAACAAGTACATGAATGTGTTACAGTACTTAGATGGAGAATTTCTCCTAACACTCCTTCGTCATATGGACGAAATAGTTCTTCTCAAGACTTCGACCGATCAAGGGATACATATAGGCATAACTTCATCGTCCTTTAGATTGTCTTAAGCCAACAGATGAATAAGCATCATCAATAACGGTCCTCACTTACGAGACCAAGTGTTCCCAAGATCCTTTCATTCTTAATTTTGGATCAGTGGCATCTCTTAGTTTAACAAGAGTTCATCACGATTCATCCAGAATTTACATGCAAATAGGCATAATTCTTCATATCCCTTCCCCATCAAGTGGATACTAAGCAAATACTTTGCAAACGCGCTCCGTGGTCAGGAGCCACTTGATTTGGGTGAAAACCGATCTATTCAAGATCTTTATGTAGATCTCTTAGTTCCCAAGAGAGATAAGTTGTGATGTTGTGACCACAAGCTGCTTGTTCAGTTTTTAGGAAAATACCAAACTGACAAGGTAGTGGAGTGAAATGACATCCATTACGAGAGTATATCTCATCGTAGTCGATTCCAGGGCGTTTGTGAGAGACCTTGCGCCAGAAGGTGAGTCTAAACTCTTTTTCTCACTACGCTTTCTAACAAAGACATAACTGATAGAGTTTACACTTGGGGTGTCGGCGTCACCTAACCAAAACACTATCTCTTTGTTTAAACTGGATCACATCTTTCCATTTAGGCCAATCTACAACGTTGGTATTTTCTCAACGAAGTATGGTTCGATATCAAACTCATTAAACCATGTCATCATGTGCACCGGTGTAATTTAGTGTAGAGATCTCTATATGGATTAGTATTGACATTGAGGCGTCCTCCAATAATGACCATAATCCACTATTAACAGATGAATGAGTATCATTGATCAAATGATCAAGTTGTGCCAAACTCGCATTCTTCCTTGGCGAGTATGTATTGAACCAAGTGGCCTCCCCTTAAACAATGGGAGCCACACCCCAGTGACACCATCTACCATATTTTTGGTGTCACCATGCCACCATCTATGGGTGACGACATGTCCTCTTATCTAGACATCAACATGTCCTCTTATCTGGACATCAACATGTCCTTATCCGAACATCAATCCTTGCAGGCATGTTTGCAGCATGTATATGTGATCTCGTCACTTTAGGGAACTTGATGAGACACAGTAGGGACAAACCACGACAATTCCAAGTCATTCTACTTGAATATTCTTGTTCTTATCTCCCCCTAACGACGGGAAGACCGGCTCATCAAAGTGACATAAAAGAGATCGCCTGTCAAGGTTTCTATAGAAGCGGACTATAGTCGGAAGCTTATGTCATATTCAAAGACAATATTCATCAAATAACCCATCATTGTACGCTTGTGGAGGCGTAATATGGCACATACAACATGTGGACGATCTAGATTGCAGAACGTTAACTCAATCTGTTAACAAATATGCATACCGTTACAACCGTAACATAAAGATGTGAATGATGCTAGGCAAAGATGAATAAGTAAAACTATGACCCTGCTACAACCCGTAGTCATTGGTCTTACAAGTCCAAAAAAAAACCGCTGGCCTTACTGCCAGGACCGGTCAAAAAGAAACCGGTTGAACCGACCGCCGGCATCACCAGACCTTTGTTTTACACTTCCTTTAACGGTTCACTATCGTCCAAAGCTCCAAACGCTACCAAATTTTGTAAGCAGGTAGACATGGGAGATAGAATTCGGAAACCTCTGGTTTTGATGAAAGAACCGGCCGGAAAAGTACCTAACCGGCAGTCGGAGTCGCAAGACATTTGTGAACACTTATATTGAGCGGTTCATCGCCTTTCAGGTCTCCAAATGCCACCAAATTTTGTAAATCAGTAGACTTGGATGTTAGGCATCAGTGACCGCAAACAGAACCTCAAGAACCGGTCTAAAAGTTGGTGAATCGGATCTCAAAATGACTGGTCCGCAAGCTGAAAAACAGGAAATTCTAGGTTTTGTCAACTTTTCAATCATTGTGAAGGTTTCCCATAACATCCGATTGTTATGGCTTAAGTTAAACCATTGTGAACATCACCATAGCATCATTATGCCTCAAAGTGAACAATGAGAAGCCATTAAGCCAACATCTTATGTATCATTCTTGTAGAATCACTTATAGACATTGTAATGTCTTACTTAGTGAACAACGACTTAGCATCTTGTTTATATCCTAGTCTATACACATTGTCTTTAGCGTAGGAGGGTGTCGCTCCTAATCTTTGCTAAAGAATAGGCTTTACAAAACAAGTAATGAGTATGGCCAATGTGAGATCATAGGGGGTTCTTTTGCGTCATATTCGCTTATGAAAGCATGAGTAGTTTCTCCATTGTATAGAAGGATGACGCGAACAGCTTTAATGCCAACCATATGCCGTGAGCATTGCTCATAGCTCCACCAATGTATTTTGGTGATCTTTGATCTCAATAGTTACTTCGCTCAAAAGAAAGAATGTCTGTGAGAGTCTTTACTCTTTAGTATACGGATCATCAAAACACGTCCAAAATTGTCCCAGACGATTTATGTTAAAGCCTACATGAGTCGATATCTTCATTCTCATCATTGGTGACAATAACCGATTCAATTAACCGAATCTTAGTGACTCATGAATGTTTCGCATTCATTATAGTGATACATAAGAAATTCTCATCGATCAATTCTCACAATGTGTTTCTAGGTGATAAACGTTGGCGTGAATATCATTAAGTCATAGCACGGTTCAATTGGTTCCTTATGCATAAAGAGCATGTGTGACTTGAATCATAAGTCATTAGGCATTGAAACTTGAGCATTAATCTGCTCTTTGGTTATTTCTGATGATCTAGTCACAACGGATTTATAAAGAACTAAATCCATAAATAGTTGTCTATTCCTTGCAATAAGCTAAGCACTCAATCTCTCTATGACACATTCATATACAAGAATGTAGAGACAACAGTCTTATGTCAAGATATAGAAACCGAAATATGTTAACAATTTAGATGGAGATTGAAAAAAAAAAAAAAAAGTATTTGAATCTTTTACATGACGTGTAATACTACATAGATAGACGAAACAAGGCTTAGAACATGCCAAAACGTGGCAAAATTGGTCGTGAGCACCCACGGCCCACTGTTGGATCTTATAGAGAAAGAAGAGGATTTTTTTTTTTAACATCCAATTTTGGATGACATTTAGCGTAATGCAATTTTCTTTTTGCAATTGTATAAGTGTGCATTGTGCCACACTTGACATTACAAATCCTTCTTTGATCTAAAACCGATGTGCATTGCGCAACATCATGATATACCAAGTGTGCATTGCGCTACACTTGGTTTAATTATGATGCCCAAGTATGCATTGCGCCATACTTGGTGCGATTTCAGCCTTTATGAACGCCACCTTATAGTAACTGGTGGTCTTTTGTAGTCCAATGTAGTGTCATGTTGTAATGCAATATATTGCATTAACATAGAGCTTATGTAGATCGAACCATATGTGCAAGACAAAATTCGAATATATATGCCAACAATTGTATCGAGGTCTTGACCATGAATTTAATTCAAAATATAACGACTAAGTAACTTTAGTCAAATATGTGAGGTGTATGCCTTCACAAAACTTGGAAAAATAAACGGATTTTTAGTCACTTAGACTATTAAACCGAAGTCATATGCTTCATATCTTCCGCAATATACCGTTTGCTTTTAAAATCCGTAACTATGAGAATAATATCTCATCTTCTTCCATATAGTGAGTTTCTTGTTTCAAGAACTCCATATATTTCTTGTACATTGATCATATTATTGCTTCTTTGCAATTAATGAACAGATGTAGAACCACATCAATAACAAGATTTTTCTTTCATTTACTGGTCCAATTTTTTTATGACATATAGGTTTCGAGGCGTTGCTGTTTTGGCCACGATCCTCAGCGCGCGGAGCAGAGGTAACTAGCGAACAAAGAGAATGGGGTGTTGCGGGTGTGCCACCTCGCGTACGAGGAAAGAGTTATAGGTGTGCGAGATCTTGACTTCTGATCAGGCGAATGGGGTTTCAGGTGCCACCTCAGACGAGGATTTACGAGCACAAGCAATCGATACTCACGGCGGCGCGAGTAGAGCAACTAATAGGGAGTTCAGAGATAAGTCAGGGTAGAGTCCGGAGGGCTCTGAAGAAGAAACCTAGGCGGCGGCGCTTAGGGTTAGGGTTTCAAGGAGCTCGAAGGGTAACTAGGTTTCAGTTTGTATTGTGTTTTTGTGTATGTTTTTGAGAGAGAGCTTTCTGTTAGGGTTCGAGCCCCTTTATATAGTAGTTCGACTTGCGGCAGAAGAAAAGTAATTAGAATCCAAGTCGGACTCTGAAAACCTAATAGCATAAGGGCACTGCTCCGTCCATGCGAACCAACCATCTTGTGACACATGTCCAGTTCGCACACTTCATTCCGCATAGGGCATTGCTTCCGCGCTGTCAACTGTAGAGTCTTATGCAAACCAGAAATCATCCCGCGGGCTGTCACAGATTGCTATCTCGCGTGCTCCTGAAGCTCGCTTCCATTTCGCGGGCTATTGCAGCTCGCGAGCCTTAAAAGGGCTTTTTATATTAAATGGGCCACAGGGATTGGCCCGAAGCATATCAAAGACTTGTAAAAGTCTTGAACGTTTATTGTGGTGCGCGCGGACTCCGCGTGTTGCTTCCTCGCGAAGTCTCCTACGCGAGCCAGTTCGCCAGCTCGCCTCGCCTCGCCTACGCGGAGTACATTTGCGTCTCGCCTACGCGGACTTGTTTCGCCTCGCCTACGCGGACTGGCAAATAGTAATTCCGCGCGAATGCATTCCGCACGCGAGCTCATGTTTCCACGCGAACTGTGTAGTCCGCGCGAAGTCCCTTTCGCACGCGAATTCTGTAACTCAGCTCGCCTGGTCTCACTGGCGGGCTATCACTTGTAGACTTAGAGAAACTTGGGCTCGCCGATATAACATGGACCAAGAAATAATTAATATTTACATAGACATTTACTGTCCAGTAAAATATTAATTTAGGCGTAAACATTGCCCCCCAGCCTCGAAGTCATGAAATGTCGAGAATGACTGAAGAGGTTTATGTTCATGTTGCGGTATGGGTCGGGTCATACAAAATGAGTGTGAGTAGACAAGCCTGTGAATAGGCCTTGAAACTCAAACACCCAGTAAGGCATTGGAGCGAACTGCTATATGGCTCGCCTAGGCACCTTGGACTTGAACTTCAAATGCATTCGCCTGCTTTTTGCTTGCATTCGCCTGCCCCTAGCCCGCATTCACCTGCTTTTTGCTTGCATTCGCCGGCCCCTAGCCCGCATTCGCCTGCTCAACTCAGAAGACATAGTATTTTGCACATATCGCGAGCGAATGTAGATCGCATGGATATATCTTGAGCAGACGCATGTGACTTGAGTAGATTCCAAAAAATAGCCCTTCGCGAGCTCTTGGCGATGGCGGACCAACGTGGAATGACAATGGCTATGTACTTCGCTGCCCCCAGTGCGAACCAGTGAGAAAACAAAAGAGTTGGCGAACGGCCTTATAAAGCTGAAAAATTGTTAAGAGGCCATGCACTTCGCTGCCCCCCAGTATATACTTTGCTGCCCCCAGTGCGAACCAATGAGAAGTAAACAAAGGAGTCGGCGAACGGCCGCATAAAGCTGGCGAACCAAGTTTAGGGAGGAGGCCACAAGGGTTGGCCTAGATGATGACTAAGAAACACTTGAATGAAGTTGTTTTTTTTATTTAGGGCCTCTGGAATAGGCCTCAATCTTGTACTGGTCTGTTAGTTAGATCACGCACGTTTACAAAGAAAAAACTGATAACTAAGGAACACCTAAATAAATTTTTTTTTATATTTAGGGCCTCTGGAATAGGCCCCAATCTTGTACTGGTCTGTTAATTAGATCCCCCACGTTTATAAAGAAAAAAATGATAACTGAGAAACACCTGAATAAATTTTTTTTTATATTTAGGGCCTCTGGAATAGGCCCCGGAATAGGCCTCAATCTTGTACTAGTCTGTTAATTAGACCACGTACGTTTATAAAGAAAACTAATTGCACGCTTCTCCCTGGGGTTGCCCCCTAGTGTGAGGTGATGGAGCGTAAGCGCGACGGCGCGTGACACTAATGACAGTGGTCACGGGATCAGGAGGAGGAGGAGGATCTGCGCGCTCCCAAACACTAGCGATGTGGCGCTTTAAAAAACGACCATTAATAAGATTGGGATGGAGTGTACCGTCAAGGTCGCGCAAATAGTATGCCCCCTTAGGCAATATGCGATGAATAATAAAGGGTCCCTCCCACCGCGCGGACCATTTCCTGCGGCCTTCGGTTTTCTCCCCAAGTGGGAGCACAGCACGCCATACCGTTTGGCCTTCGGCATAACTCCGACCTCGAGTGACTTTATCATATGACCGCGCAACACACTGCTTCTCAAGGATGAGATTGTTGAAAGCAGTGATGCGATGTTCGTCGAGGTCTTCAAGCTCTTGCCACATTGCCTGGACGTAATCGTCACCAAGCAACTGGTGCTGCTCCTGGACACGAAGCGAGGCAATGTGAACCTCTAGGGGAAGGACGGCGTCATGACCATACATGAGAGCATATGGGGTGGTATCTGTCGGACCACGCTTGGATGTACGGTAGGCCCACAAAGTATGGTAAAGCTCTAGATGCCAGACGCGGGGGTTCAACTCTAGCATCTTTCGCAAGATACCGAGGATTACTTTGTTGCTCGCCTCCGCCTGACCATTGGACTGGGCATAATAGGGGGTCGAATGCAGGAGTTTGACACCATAACCGTTGAGGAATGTGACTACCGAATCCGCCATGAAAGCTACCCCTCGGTCCATCACGATGCATTCTGGAATGCCAAAGCGGGAGATAATGTTGCCGAAAATAATGTTGCGGACCGAGGTCGCGGAAGCGACCTTGAGTGGCTCGGCCTCGACTCACTTGGTAAAGAAATCGGTGGCCACAATAAGGAACTTGTGCTGCTCAGAGGAATGGGGATGAATGAGACCGATGAAGTCTATCGCCCAACCTTGACATGGCCAGGGCTTAAGGATCGGCTGTAACAGAATGTTTGGAATGTGTTGCACTGGTCCATGAGCCTGGCAGTCCTGACATCCTTTAGCGAAACTAATATAATCCTTGACAATAGTAGGTCAGTAGTAGCCGTGGCGACGGATTAACCAACGCATCTTTGGTCCAGCCTGATGCAAACCACAAACGCCGGAATGCACCTCACCCAAAAGCCGCTTAGCCTCGTTGCCATACACGCAGCGGAAATCGTTACGTCCTCGCCGCGCCGGCGAAGCTCACCATTGCGAAGCACAAAGTTGAGGGCGAGAAACCGCATTTGCCGGGAATGGGTAGCGTCATGAGGGTGCTCGAGGTAGGCAATAAACGGTAGCCACCAATCTTCATCGATAGGATCTAAGGCAGTAACGTTAAGAGGGTCTGCCTCATATTGCCCCCTAGCAAGAAAAGAAGGAAGTGTATGTCGTTCGACTTTGAGTTGTTCGCGCACTCCATCGCGCAAGCTAAGACCGGATGCGATCTGCGCGAGCTCATTCACCGCGAAGTTGAATTCGCGCGGGATGTGTTCAATGTGAACATCGTCGAAGCGGTCCAAGACATCAAAAGCTTTCCGCAAGTAAGGTTCAATGGACGAATTTAAACACTTGAACTTCGCCACAAGTTGGTTAACGACCAATAAGGAGTCGCCAAAGACTTGAACCTCGCGGACTCCTAAGTCCAGCAAGATTTCCAGTCCGATGATGAGCGCCTCGTATTCCGCCTGATTATTTGTACATTTAAAGTCCAGCTGGAATGAGTAAGAAAACCGGTCTCCTGCAGAGTTCTCGATGGCGATCCCGGCACCTACAGCAAGTTCAGTACACGAGCCATCAAAGTAGAGAGTCCATGGAGTAAGGGAGACTACGGCGACCTCCAACTCGCGGAATGCTGTCAGCTCGGTCAGCGGGTGATGAGCGAGGAAGTCTGCTATGGCCTGTCCTTTAACTGCCTTTTGCGGAACATATTGCAAAGAGAATTCAGACAAAGCCAATATCCATTTACCTATGCGTCCCCGTAGGATAGGGCGGGAAAGCATATATTTGACGAGGTCGGACTGAGCGATCACCACCGTGGTAAAGGCCAACATGTAGTGGCGGAGCTTGCAACCTGCAAAGAAAAAGGTGAGACGCAACTTTTCCATTGGGGAGTAGCGCGTCTAGCAATCGGTCAACACCCTGCTAAGATAGTAAACGGCGTGTTCCACTCTGTTCTCGTCGTCCTGTGCCAAGAGTCCGCCAATAGACAAATCAGCAGCGGCGATGTAGAGCTTAAACGGAACGCCAGGGCGAGGGGGAACCAAAACAGGTGGGTTCGCAAGATAGTCCTTGATACGATCGAAGGCCTCCTGGTGTTGTGACTCCCATACGAACTCGGTCGCCCCCTGGAGTTTTAAAAGAGGCGAAAAGGGTTGAACTTTCCCTGCCGCGTTTGAAATGAAACGGCGGAGGAAGTTGATTCGCCCGATCAATTGTTGGAGCTCCTTTTTGGTTGTAGGAGGCGAGGCGTTTATTACCGCCTGCGCCATGTCTTTGGGGATCTCGATACCCCTTTGATGGATTAGAAATCCAAGGAAGTCGCCTGCCTCCGCGAAGAAAACACACTTGGCGGGGTTCATCTTCAGGTGGTGTTTCCGCATCCGCGTGAAAACCTACCGGAGGTCTTCAACGTGTGTCGCCCGCGTCTTGGTTTTAACCACTACGTCGTCGATGTAGACTTCAATCAACTTGCCTAGGATATCGTGAAAGATAAGGTTCATGGCACGTTGATATGTTGCCCCTGCGTTCTTGAGCCCAAATGGCATGACAACATACTCGAATGCACCTGCAAACCCCGGACAGCGGAAAGCAGTCTTGTGGTGATCTTCTTCAGCGACAGGGATCTGATGGTACCCAGCTGTTCCATCCATAAAGGATAGCACTTCATGCCCCGCGATCGCGTCAATGAGGAGGTCAGCAATAGGCATGGGATATATATCTTTAGGCGTTGCGTTGTTGAGGTCACGGTAGTCAACACAGACACTCGTTTTACCGTTCTTCTTGCGAACTGGAATGATGTTGGATAGACATTCATTGTATTTGGCCACGCGAATGATACCTGATCGGTGCATGTTCTCAATTTCTTCCTTGACCACGATCTGGGTCTCAGTTCGCATAAATCTACCGTCTTGGCAGACTGGACGTCTGTCAGGATGAGTAGGCAGACGGTGACAGACTAAATCCGGGGATAGGCCAGGCATGTCTTCGTACTGCTCGGCGAAACATTCCCTATACTCATGTAGTAAGGCGAGAAGGTCTTCCTTTTCTTGTCCCGCCAACTTGGCACTGAGGGAGAGTAGTAAGGGTTTCTCTGCAGTCCCCACGTTGACTTGTAAGGTGGGATCGCGGACTTGAGGCGGCGTGTCGTCCAAGGCAGCGGGAGCTAACTGAATAACTTCCTCCTTGGTATCGGTATAGTCGACTATCTCGTCTACATATTTCATAGTGGCGACCCTGTCGTAGGCTTCGCGTTCCGCCCAGTATGAGAGGAGTCTCTCACATAAGGACTCGCCAGCCTCGCGTGCTTCTTCTGAGGATGTACTAATCATAAGATGGTTGTAAGGGATCCGCGATGGTGTGGGGACGTTGTAAATCGTCCCTCGCCTGAGTGAGTCCCCATCGCGTTAAGTTGGAGGCCGTGACCCCATATGGGCGGCCTTTAGAATCGACGCCTTGGACGTCCAATGGGCCCAAGTCAGTATTGTAATAGCGGGCGTCATTGAAGTTGGCGGAAATGGAGAAAGGACGCGGATCCTCTTGGATGAAGACCGCCTCGCGTTTCTCAGTATCCCAGATCATAAGCTCCTGGTGCATGGATGAAGGGATACAAAAACTTCTATGGATCCAGTCGCGGCCTAGGATCATGCTGTAAGACGAAGCACACTCGGCGACGAAGAATGTGTAGACCCTTGAAGCCGGTCCCACCTTGACCCGTAAGAACAAAAAACCTAGAGTCCTGGAGACTTGTCCGATGAAGTTCTTGACTGTCAAGGACGTAGTTTGGATCATCAAGCGTGGGATACCAAGGAGTCCCATAGTGCGGGTGGTGACGACATTCACTGCAGCCCCCGTGTCGACCATGATTTTGTTGATCATAATCCATTCGACTTTAGCCGTGATATACAATGGCCTCATGTGAGTGGCCATGTCCAGGGTCGGAGTGGAGAAAGTCAGAGTCGGCATACTTGTGACGCTGCTTGTGGCTTCCAAAGGTGCAGCGTGTGCGGGCTCCACCAAGACTGGACCCATCTCACTGCTGCAAGGGAGGGATATGTCACAGACACTTTCACTATTGTCTGGAATATCTGCCGCGTTGCATGTTGTATTTGGTGGGAGAGCATATCTCTCGGATATGAAGAACACCGTTCCGACCAGAAAAGAGAATTGTTCGCGGACTGGAACCAGTGGCGTCTCAATGCTCCCGTGTTCTCCGTCGAGCACGGCAAATGCGCCTTCCGCTGGATTGACCTCTTTGAGCTCTGGCCATGCAGAGATCTCAAGCATATTGCAGTTGAATAACTCACCCTGCCCTTCTGCTTGGTCATCGCCTAAGTCGATGCAAGGCTCGGAATAAGTCTCCTCGTTCAAGGAATTCTCGCGGAAGCATTGGGCCATGAGTTCCGCGAGGTTGGGGCTGAAGGTGCTACTTTCGACCCCTGGCGAGACGTTACCCTCTGGTTGCCGTGGTCGCCACACGAGTTTGGTTGAGGGTTGTTTGTCCTCAGCTGAAAGCTTATCCGCGGCTAGAGGAGCTCTGGCATTGTCCTCTGCCTTAGACTGAGGAGGGACTGAGACCTGAGGCTCCTGTTTGGGTTGTGATTGGGGCGGACACGGTCGCCGTAGTTCCTTTTTAGGCTCAGGTTCCTCGAAGAGGCTTCTGGTGATGTGATGACCGAGGCGGCTCGCCCCTCGGCTCGGGCCTTGATGTGGCGAACAATCTTCGCTTCGCTGGGGAAGACGGTTCTCGTCTTCTCTCAGCCTCTGGCGACTGCCTACGCCTTGGTAGAGGTGGAGGGTCCCTTCGTCATTCGGCATCCGGCGACTGCTAGCGCCTTGGTGGAGGTGGAGGGTCCCTTCGTCATTCGGCTTCCGGCGACTGCTGGCGCCTTAGTGGAGGTAACAACTCCCTTCTTCTTTCTGGTTCTGATGAAGGTTTGTGCCGGGAGGACTGTGGATCCCTTCTCCTTGCTGGCTCCGGAGATGATCTGTGCCTAACGGGGCGCGGATCCTGTCTTGGTGGTACGGTGAGGCGACATAAGACATTTGCCTTTGGAGCGGGGTCGTCTGCTGCCTACGCACAGACACGTGGAGGCGTGACAGGCGGTCTTTGGAGCAGAGCGTGCAAGCCTTCAGCTTCTCTCCACATCCTCTCGGGTGTCTGCGCGAGCTACGAGGGTCGGATGATGCCATCATCGGCCACTCGCAAGGCACGCAGGATGCTGCCATACTTCTTCTGTAGCTTCCGCTTCTTGGATCTGCTGATGGTAACCGGCTTTCCCCCTTGCTGCGTGTACCAAATCCCTTCCTTGATCGCTGATTTGGATGTCGAAGGAATGTAGGGGTCGGTCAAGATACCTCGCCGAGGGCTTGAAGCCTCGTTGTCTTGACGTTCGCTGCCAGAGTCGGATATGTCCATCTCGCTTGAAGCTGGAGACGAAGGTATATCTTTAGTCTAGTGTGATTGGACGAAGGTTTCGAGGCGCTTGATCCTCTGTTCCAACTCTTCGCGAGTCATGGGACTTATGGGTTGATAGTTGTCAGCTGGAGACGGTGTATCGTCCCGCATGGTAGCTTTGCCTTTATCCTTTCTTGAAAGGCGATCGGGCTGTAGTCTGGCGGCTAACTCCCTTGTTGGGTAGTGGTTCCCATTTTGGTTCGCCAGAACGGTATAGTCATTCGCCGGCCTCTTACAGTTTCGACCTGGCGGTTCGCGTTGGCCCGCGTTTGGACATAGGTCTAAAGTTATCGCGCGCTGGCCGATGCGAGGCCAGGCAATGTCAGCAACTGTGATCATGAAGCCACCTTTGTCCTCAAAGCGAATATACTTGAGGTCTAGCCAGTCCTGGACTTGCTAGCGGAGCTGGTAACAATCGCGAGTTCTGTGTCCCCAACTGTCATGGAGCTTGCAGTGAACGCGGCCCTCCTTGTATTCAACATAGGGCAAGGCCCTTGATACAGTGACGAGTCCGCCGTCAATAAGATCGTCTAAGACCTCGTGCGCGAGGTTGACATTGTAAGTGTACCGGCGAGATGGCTGACGTGTGTCATCATTACCATCCTCTCGGTCTCGCTTAAGTGCTCGGCGCGGATTATCATCCTCTGGGTGTTCGGCCAGGTCCAAGGTGATTCTCCGCTCGCCTGGCTTTGGTGCGCGACGACAGCTGTTCTCCTTTGGCTGGTCGTTCCAATTCACCTTGACCATACCAACAACGGCCGGGAATGGATCTACATCCACCAGAGAAGCGGTGCTTCCTGGCGTCTTCATTTTTAGGGCGCCCGAATTCAACCAGGTTTGCAGTTGGTCGCGGAGTTTGACACAGTCCTTAGTGTCGTGATTGTAAGCGTTGTGGAAACTGCAATACTTCTTGTTCTTTAGCTCTTCCTTGGACGGGATCCTATGATCCAAGCGCACGTATTTCGCCTCAATCAAGTCATTAAAGACAAGATAGGCGTTTTTCGCGTCATACGTGTACGCCTCATATTCGGGCTTAGTCCATGCAAAGGACTGAATGGTGATTGGCTCACGGGTCATCTTGAGATTCTTTAGTTTGTGAGCTAAAGGCTTCCCGGTCAGTTCGACTGCTCCGAGGTCGTCAACATATCCCTGCGCGGCCTCATTCTCCTCCTGCCTTTGGTAGTAAGGGTCGAACGTGGGGGATTGGAGGTTTAATGCCCCTACTATCCTGTTTCTCCCCGGTACGTATGTCCCCTTGGAGGCATTCGCCTTCTCGTCCATTTCGTTGAGAATCAGCTCATAACTGCCGACCTTGTTGATGAGGTCGCCCATAGACATGAAGCGTTCCCCATGGTGCTTCAACCGCTGGCGATGTTTGAGGCCACGAACAGCCAACTTAATGGCTTCCTGTTCGGGTAGGAGGAACTCGCACTTGGCCTGTTGGATCTTGAACCGTTGGAGGAAGGAGACGCCCGACTCCATGCTTTGCTGGCTCATTTGGGTGAGGGAGTCAAGGCCGACCTCTGGCTCAATGGTACCGTAGGTCTCCCGAAACAGTTTCTCCATGGTAGGCCAGTCCGCAATGGATCCTGGCTTCAACCTGGAATACCAAGTAAATGCAGCTCCGGACAGAGAGGTCCCGAAGAGCTTGAGCTTGAGGATGTCATTGTTCCCGTACTGGCCACACTGGACTTTGAAGCGAGCCATGTGGGTTGCTGCGTCTTCCCTTGTTTCTCCAGAGAAGGTAGTGAACACTATGTTCTTGAACCCATGCGGGAAGGGGTATTGCGCCACCCTATCGGGGTAGGGGTCGCGATACTGCAAGTTAGCATCACCATGTCCAGTCTGCTCCTTGACGATGGAGCAGATAAGCTGGCGTCAGTCGGCTGTTGTCACGGGCACGGACTCTGCCCCTTCCCCATGGTTTGGCCATGCAGAGAAACTGACGGCCTGTCCGCCGTTCTTGGGAGTAAGGCTGGAATAAACTAGAGGCGGGTCATCTGGTGTCCCGGTTCCCTGGCGTAGAGAGTTATTCAGTCCCTTGGAGGGAGCAAACGAGCCATGCGGGAGCGGACTCTTTGACGCTCCTGCCCCTGGAACGAACCGCGGGGCCTTCGGAGTTCCGACCTTAGGGTTTCTCCTGGAGCGTTCATTGGGAGGGATGTACTTGGGCGTCCCTTCGTTCACGCTTGGGCCAGTAGGGTTTAGAGCAGAGTTCTTTGGTGCCTGCGCCCTCATCCAGTCTTCAACTTCAAGGATCCGTAGGTTCAGCCAGTCCTGCTTCTCTAGACTGTTCTTACTTCCAAAGAAGGAAGCATTCTGCTGGTCATGCAACTTGGTATCGTGCTCGTCCAAGCGGCGAGTCTGCTCGTTTACTGTCGCACGAGTGAGCGACAGGACCTCTGCATGTTGCTTCACGGTCTCCGCATTCTGCTTCACGGTCATCGTGTTCTGGTCCAGATCCGAGCGGATTTGTTGAAGGCTTCCTTCGACCAAGCCCTTGGTTTCCCTTTTTTCGCTGACAAATTAGTTGAAGTCTTCAATTAGTACGGTAAGGTTGTGCTGGTCTGCTTCCCAAAGGGTTTTGTCTCTTTTGACCTGTTCTGCAAGGCCGTCGACCTTACCAGCAAGGTCGGTGATGCTTTGTTGAGTAGCCAACCCCTGGCTCGTCAACTGCTCGAACATCTGGAAGATTTGCTCCATAGATAGAGCAGAACCTGTGTCTTGGGTCGGCTGAGAGCCTACCATGTTGGTCTCTCTGAAGTCTGGATCACCATACTGAGCAAGGACCTGTTCTTGAGTGAGGGATCGGCAAGCCGCGCTGTTATGGGCCTTATACCGTAGTGATATGTGCTTAAGACAAGAAAGCTGAGGCTTTCGGTACGGCGCTTCCTCTGGTTTCCCTATGATGTATTCGCTTGTACTCCCAGTCCCACTGGGCGTGCCAATGTTTCGGCCACGATCCTCAGCGCGCGGAGCAGAGGTAACTAGCGAACAAAGAGAAGGGGGTGTTGCGGGCGTGCCACCTCGCGGACGAGGAAAGAGTTGTAGGTGTGCGAGATCTTGACTTCTGATCAGGCGAATGGGGTTTCAGGTGCCACCTCAGACGAGGATTTACGAGCACAAGCGATCGATACTCACGGCGGCGCGAGCAGAGCAACTAATAGGGAGTTCAGAGAGAAGTCTGGGTAGAGTCCGGAGGGCTCTGAAGAAGAAACCTAGGCGGCGGCGCTTAGGGTTAGGGTTTCGAGGAGCTCGAAGGGTAACTAGGTTTCAATTTGTATTGTGTTTTTGTGTATGTTTTTGAGAGAGAGCTTTCTGTTAGGGTTCGAGCCCCTTTATATAGTAGTTCGACTTGCGGCAGAAGAAAAGTAATTAGAATCCAAGTCGGACTCTGAAAACCTAATAGCATAAGGGCACTGCTCCGTCCATGCGAACCAACCATCTTGTGACACATGACCAGTTCGCACACTTCATTCCGTATAGGGCATTGCTTCCGCGCTGTCAACTGTAGAGTCCTATACGAACCGGAAATCATCCTGCGGGCTGTCACAGATTGCTATCTCGCGTGCTCCTGAAGCTCGCTTCCATTTCGCGGGCTATTGCAGCTCGCGAGCCTTAAAAGGGCTTTTTATATTAAATGGGCCACAGGGATTGGCCCGAAGCATATCAAAGACTTGTAAAAGTCTTGAACGTTTATTGTGGTGCGCGCGGACTCCGCGTGTTGCTTCCTCGCGAAGTCTCCTACGCGAGCCAGTTCGCCAGCTCGCCTCGCCTCGCCTACGCGGAGTACATTTGCGTCTCGCCTACGCGGACTTGTTTCGCCTCGCCTACGCGGACTGGCAAATAGTAATTCCGCGCGAAGGCATTCCGCACGCGAGCTCATGTTTCCACGCGAACTGTGTAGTCCCGCGAAGTCCCTTTCGCACGCGAATTCTATAACTCAGCTCGCCTGGTCTCACTGGCGGGCTATCACTTGTAGACTTAGAGAAACTTGGGCTCGCCGTTATAACATGAACCAAGAAATAATTAATATTTAAATAGACATTTACTATCCAGTAAAATATTAATTTAGGAATAAACAGTTGCCTCTCCCTCTTTTCAGAACTCATGACATGAAATTCGTCAACTTTTTTTTTTATGTCAAATTCAGGGCTCATATTTCGGTCAAATATTTCAACAACAAGATGGAAGATTATTCATTATCGAGATACGATAATTAATTCCAAGTATTGAATTAGGTCAAGACCAAGGTTTATGGTAACTCAATTCGATGTGAACCGTGACAAATTCCGTCACAAATCGATATTAACCGTGACAATTTTCGTCACTAATCGATGTTTACCGCGACAATTTCCGTCGCAAATCGATGTTTGTCCCTTTATTAACCACGACAATATTTCGTCGTAATACTGTGACTTGTCAAACCGTCACAAATTTCAACTTTGATATGAGGGGTCCCAATTTCTCACATCAACCCACGTTATAAGAAAGGTGGGGGTAGAAGAAGGCTACGAAGCCCGACTATGAAATTAAAATTCAAAAGCGGTAACTTTTATAAAAGCTTACGTGCTAGTTTATCGTGTAAGAGAAGTTGTCTTTGCAATTTTCATACGTACTTCCACGTTCGTGCAGAGAAATTACTCGTACAATTCCATCGTGATCAGTCACGCGATAAATTTCATGAAATGAAAACATATGGTTAGTAATATTCACCATATAATATAAACAGTAAAACTAATTAAAGAATTACTTCAGTAAATAAACTGATTTTACTGATGAGGTAAAAAAATTACCAGGAGGGGCAAATTTACCGTTTTGCCCCTCGTACGTTTTAGATGGGTGAGAATGATCCGGGTCAGATCTCGAGATCCGGGTAGAGCCTCGTTCGGGTCGCCGGCGGGGGTGATTCGTCTGGGTAGATCGGTGATTTTAGGGCTCCAGGGACGCGCGCGCTGAGGCGGGGATCGTCGAGGTGCTGCCGGATCGGCACTGTGCTGCATAGGAGCAAAGGCGACGCCAGACTGGAGATCGGCTTGGGGTCGGCTCGGCTCCATTAAGGGTCGCCAGATCGGGGCTTCGTGCTGATAATGTGCTGAAGGAGAAAAGATAACGAGAATAACGGTCTACTCATTCATTGATAGAAATGCCTATTAGGGCAAGACTATCAACTGTAATCTATTCTAATAAGGAAACTGGATTAACCAATCCTATGTGTATTAGGGCAAGACACATAATAGAAGGACGAAAATATAATTTCTTTAAACAGACACAACTAAAATAAGAAATCAATTGAGTGTCCTTACATGACTTTCTAGCAATGACGGAGCTAAAAAATTTATTTAGAGGTGCTTAAAAGTACTTTGAACGACTTCAAAAAAAAAAGTATTTTGAAATGTCAAAAATTGATAATTTGACACTGTATTATTCATAATTAAAAGTACACTGGATTAAAAGTACAACATAAATATTCATAATATACTAGCTAAATGAAGTACGTGATGAAAATCAATTGTGTACCATAAATATTTTGGCGCATCTAACTAAAAACAAAATATATTATATATTTATGAATAAAATACTTCGACATTTCTCAAGATAGAAAAATTTGGAAGTTTTCGTGATATTATTAGTGTTTACCTGGTAAGTAATTGACCAAGAGATTCGTGGTCAGTCATCATTGGATGTAAATCTAAAGGTGGAGAGAATTATTTTTAAGGTGAGTTGTTTTGTTTTCAACCCTTAGATTTAAATCTAACGGTGACTGATCATGAATCTTTTGGTCAATTACTGACCAGGTGAACACTACTGGAGATCCAGATCACAATACCAATTAGTCTCTACCAATTAATGTAGTGTTCTAATGTAAAAAAAAAAAATATTCAGTATGAATTAGGTAATATTGTATTTATTATTGCTAGTAATAGGATTTTTTTTTTTTGAGAAAGAAATTTTTGTATTACTATTGTAACGGCAGAAAACTAAGACTGGAATTTTGCCACGCACTATGAAAAATTTCTCCACTTCCCGAGCCAAAACTATGAAATCTTCAAATAATTACCATGCGGGGGTTCCATGAAGCAAGAATTAGAGTTTTTTCTTCCTAAACTCAACAATCATACTTATAATTATGGATTAATTATACAATAAAGTAGCAATGAAAAGGGGTGTCATGGCACCCTTTGACCCTATATTACCTCCACCTATGCTTTCTAGTTATGTTTTCTTCCTTATTTATATACATGGTTGTTATGTAATTACGCTGAATATCAATAGGTTGACAGCTAGCTTCAAAACAAATATACGAGGCTTAAATGTTTCCTTCTCTCATATCATTCAATCCAAATAATATTTTAACATATATTTATTGCTAACAGATGCGAATTGCGAACCAAAATTAGCAAATATCATTATAATACCAGATGCAAAAGAAGAAAATCTAACCAAATTTTTTGACCCGCTCGCTCACTCAGATCTCATTTTGGCAAAATCTAAGGAGTCCAAATTTGCACATCGCCATATATTCATTAGTTACCCAATACAGAAAAATAATATCAAACATCAATATCCACCTACCACATAAATGCAAATACATTCTTACTGGTGATTCAAGTATATATAGAACACACCAACAAAGGTAGACAACAAATATACAAATAGCTAGTCCATTCTTCTGGTTTGCTACTCTGCTCTTACAGTGTTGAAGTGTTATTTGGACAAGGTAATGTACAATTTTGGATTCTTATATGCATTATATTTATGTATTAACTTGTTTCATTAGTTTCAGACTGGAGATTTCACTGGTATGTAAATATATAAGCACATTGCTTCATATTTTCTTCATTTTTTATGGATTAATAAAATTTTCTTGATATTGCATTCATTTGCTTGTTGTTTTTTTTGTCTGCTTAGCACTCATATTCATACCAATAAACACAGAATCTATTACCATTAGTGATAACGGTTCTGGGTGAATGCTGTAATTGTCAAAGGTGTTTTGAAATCGGCAGCAGTAAGATATAGGAGATCCTTAAAACAAATAAGATTGTACCGCACACCCTTCCTGACAAATCACAATAAAATTAAAAGAAAGTAAAAAATTTGACCAAACAAGTCAAATTTCAATACAGCATTCGAAACCGCCTTACCTCATGTAATAAAAAAAATTATCTTAGAAATCCAAAAATATACAAAATAGAATACTAGCCGTTGAACTTCACCTCAAATTCAATAAGTGAGAGATCTGAGTTCGACTCATTGAGAAATAATTAAATTTTAATTATATCTCGTCTTGTATCTGATCAAACCAATCTTGTTTGTTTTATAGACCCTTTGAAATGAAAATATAATGCGTGCGGCCTAGAATGAAGTATCACCTTAAAAAAAAATATTAACACAAAGAACAAAATCCCCTTTAAAAAGAACGCTCAGTATCATTTAGTATATTGGCAGCAGTATCCCTTTTATAAGTGGGAGGTCTTAAATTCGACTCACGTTAGACTCGTTGTAGCATTTCAGTTATTTGTTAAAACAAAAACAAAAACTATTCAATACCTAAAAATAAAATAAAAAATAAAAAAAGGTGGTGTGTCCCTCTGCTTTAGATAAAAAAAACAAAAACTATTCAATACCCATTAGGGCCGGCGACACCTCCCCCTCTTTTCTAGACATCGGCACGGTGTTTTCTGCCGTTGCTGTGACCCATATTGTTGTCCCCACATTAGGGGATAATCTCAAATACGTTTATCTCATTAGCGTATGTACAATTCTCGTTTGCAATTGTATGATCAAAATCAAGTCTCGTTGGTAATTCCAAACCAACTTGAAAGACCTAGAGAACTTGATGATGATCGAATCCGCTAAAAGATTATGGATCATGATGCCATAAAATTTCATTGACAATGTGTAGTCATAAAAAGGTGGTAAACAATCCACGTGACTAATAACTGAACAAGTTAAGTTAGATGGACGTTTCAAGAAACGCTCCATGAGTGCAGTCCACCGTACTTTGGGGTCATTACTTTTTGCTCAGATTACCATTGAAGGCTTTTGTCGATGTGGCGCGTCAAAGACTTTAAGCGCATGAGATGTGAAATCTCGGCATCTAGGCTTGTTAGCCTGGGGGTCAAAACATGTGGTTTAATCATTTCCAATTAAATGTTCCACAGATGCCAAGCGAAGATTCGCCTTAGGCATCGAGTACGTCAAAACTCAAATGAGCAGAATGTGACATTGCTCTTGCACACAAAACCAAGCTGTTATGAGACTCGATAGAGGTCACAAACGATGCTTTTAATGGTTTGTCCTTCGGATTGATCATACACAATCTGGAAAAGCCGCGAATTGATCAAACACAATTCGGAAAAAGGCCTCGGATTGATCAAACACAATCTGGAGAAAGGTCGGGGTTGATCATACATAACCCTGACAAGGAAACAAGAGTGATCAAACACACTCTTGACCTGCGAATAAAATTCCGGGATTTTGGTACTTGCACGCACAAAATCTCAAGCATAGAATGGAGATGGAGAATGGACAAAATCTTCAAGAAAAAATTACCGAAAATTCGGCATAACCTCCCTTGAAAATGGACAACCCTTCCTAAAAGCATCTGCAAACACTTCTAAAATTTCAAATCCAACCTTAAACATCTGGAGCCTTCGTGCTCCCCAAATTCACCACACCTACCATATTATTCACTAATCTAAATAATTAATCTCTCAACCAACAATCATAGGTTCAGAGCGACTCTAATAGTGAAGGAAAAAAAAACAGAAATATATAAAAGAGCGGAAGCTATACTATTAACTATGCATCGTCTCCATGTACGTCTGATCTCAACTATATTAACCTGCAAACTGGGCATTTAAAAACGAAAGACCCAGGGGAAAATATTTGAAGACGTTAGAGTGAGTGAACAAAAATAAATTTAATAAAATGAACAAATAAAATATTTATTCTTTCCCAATTTAATCTCCAAAGAAAAACGGATGCATGTCTCAAGCGATAGAACTTTTAACTCATAAAATATCGAGCTTCTCAAGCTCTAATAAATATTAGTATGTATTTACACACGCGCATACTCCCTATATAAATTTTATGGATTTAAAGAAATTTATATAGGGCTACTACGCTCGCGTCTAACGCTCAAGTCACACCATAATGTGGTTCTTCATTGTGCCATTAAGGTGGACAGACGAGTGTATATATATGTGCACATACCCCCTATATGAATTAAACACTCATATAGGGCTTCTACGTTCGCGTCTAACGCTCACGTCACATCATAATGTCGTTATTCACTACGTCATTAAGGTGGTCAGACACATATGGCTAGCTAGCATTTATATACATACTCTCCTTATATATATATATATATATTCACCGAAAAATCTTATTTTCGGAAACTCTCCAAAATAAATAAAATAGTCAGATTAAAATGACATCATATGCTCCAACAAAAGAAATTGTTCAACAATAAACCATTTGCATGCATGTCATTTAAAACAAAAGTCTACTCACAATTTTAGGCCTAAGCCTGACGTCGATCCGAGATTTCTTCAGCTAAAGCCTCCTCACGTCCTGATCAAAATATACAATTAAATTCCCAACTACAAATTCAACTCTTATAAAAATAGACAAAATTAAAAGTGAGCCTTAAACACGATCATCCTTGCCCAACTTCACTATTCTTAATTTGATACGGTCCGAACTTCACCACAAACACCGGCAGCCTTATGATAACCTTCTACAGTCTTAACAACATTAATCAAACGGCCGGATTCTACCCCATTAACCACCAAATTCTCCAATCTTTGAAAAATCTCAAACTTATCAAACTCCTCCAAAAATTCCAAACTTCACATCATTATACTCCCCTCAACAAACAAATTTAATAATAGGAAAAACTCTCTCTAAAAGAGGCACCGCCGCCGTCTGCTCTACCGGCAGCTCAACTCCGGCCACCTCCAATGCTCACCAAAATTTGACACAATCTTCCTCTCAACACGCACAACAACTTCCCTAACTAGCACAAACAACAATTCAAAGCCTAGATAAGGTAATCGAATCAAAACAATAAATTGAGCCCTAGAACTTCAATCATACATTTCTCCTTACCAAGATCAAATTGAGCGGATTCCTTTTGAGGGTTTACTACCCTAGATGAGAGCTACAAGATGAGCTAAGAATTGTTGGCTATGGCGACCAAAGGAGGGAGCTCCGGTGAAGAGGCATTCGGGTTCTCGGAGGAGGTTTCTCCCGATCGACGGCGCTACACGCTCGGTCACCAGCCCAGGAAGGGAGAGGAGGAGACGGTGGTTCGATCGGGACCGGTGCGGCGGCCCAGGTCAACCGGACGGCGTTGGACGGAGGCGGAGAAATCCGGCAGGGAGAGAGAAGCTCGGGGAAGAAGAGAGAGAAAAGAGAAAGGGTTTGGGCTTTTCCAAACCGGTTTCTCCCGATCCACAACCATACCCTACTCCAAAACACCCTAAGAAACCAAACACAATAAAAATTACCTTTTTACTAACCAAAATTTACCCTTTTTACCGTTTTCAACAATTCCTCCTACGTAAAAATTTCTCCAAAATAATCGTTCTTCAAACATCTCTAGGGTCCTAGAAACTATAAAATCATTAACGAAGACGGTAAAAACTCCTGCTAACACCATGCAAGTAATTAGGGTAAAATTTAAGAGTCGGGATGTGACAATAATGATGTCAAATGGTGAGTGGAATGTGGAGCTTATACGAAGCCAATTTCTTGAGTGGGAAGCTATGACCATTCTCTCGATTCCTTTACCGCGATATGGAGGGGTTGACAAACTGATTTGGCACTACAACCGCAATGGTAGATACTCGGTTAAGTCCGGATATTGGGTGGCGGTTCAAGAACAAAACAGAAAGGCATGAGTAGCATCTACAAGTGTTAAAGGCAGTAATTCTCTGATTCTTAAGGTTTGGAAGAGATTATGGGGACTGAAGTTGCCAAACAAGATAAAAATTCTTTTATGGAGGGCCTGCTGTGGTTTTCTACCGTGTGCCTCAGTCTTACAGAGGAGGAGGATTTGTGTAGATGGGCGATGTAAGGGATGTGGGTTCAAGGAGGAGTCGATTATGCATGCTTTGTGGGAATGTGCGCTTGCTAGAAAGGTATGGAAATTAACTTTTTTAGCTGATGTCTGCAAGGTGTGGAAAGAGATTGATTTCTTGAGTTTATTCAATCATGTGTCACTGGTTGCAAAAGAAAATGAATTGGAATGGTTTAGTGTATTGGTATGGCAAATATGGCATGAGAGGAATAGAAGGCTGCATGGGTATGATGTTGTAGGGTCGCAGGATTTGGTGATTAAGGCTAGTGTCTGGTGGGAAGGTTTATTAAGAGTGCAAAAGGTGAATGAGGGAGAGGCAAATACAATCCAGATGGCAGTGGGATTGACTCCTTCCTCCAGTTTTAGGAAGTGGGAGAAACCTGAAAATGGTTTTCTGAAACTAAATATTGATGCTGCAATAGATATTCACAAGGGCATATTTGGAACAGGTGCGGTGGTTAGAGATGAGCAAGGAAAGTGTGTGGGTGTGTTAGCATCTCCGGGTATGGGAGTAGTGGGTCCCCAAGCATGTGAAGCTATTGCTCTGGTTAATGGCCTCCACTTTTGTGCACAAGCTGGGGTTTCAAAAGTGGTCATTGAAGGTGACGCGCAAAATGTTTTTGCAGCTTTAGATGACACACCAGAGGACTTCAGCTTTGATGGGGGAATCCTAGATGAAGCAAAGGTTTTTTTGCGTTCTTTTCAGGTTTGTAGTTGGGGCTATGTGCCTAGATCTTGCAATAAAGCAGCTCACAGAGTTGCAAGGGAGGCATTAGCTATGCCTTATCCCACATATTGGTCGTTGATGAAGCCGGATTGGCTTTCCTCTGTTTTAGTTCTTGAAACTAGTAGTTGAGTATTGTAGTTTGGAGTGTGGTACTCTTCCTTCCTCTGTGGGGGTTTAACCAGGCCACTCTTTTACTCCTTTGATGTAGTTTTTCAATCATGAATGAAATTTCATATTGATCAAAAAAAAAAAGAACTTATCAAAGTTATACACGATTACAATCGTTTCAAATGACATCTCTTATGAATTCGGGTATTATAAACCAAGTTTGTTTCTAAAAACTCAGGTTTACCTCTTGGATTCCCATATTCAAATTTAGGGTTCTGGACAGTTCCAAAGACCTAACAGTTTTCTTTGAAGAATTTCAGACAGTTCCAAATACCTATATAATGGCATCAGTGTAAGACAATTAATAGTCCATGCATCGTGCATAGCCCTCTTGACACGTTGCACACCTTTTAGTTTCACGGAGTCGAAGACTCCTCCATTCCTTGTTTCCTTTTCGTGATTGTTTGCCAGTAAAGCTATGACGTCATCTCCTAACTCCATATAAAAAACCCTAAAACCCTTCCCTGTCATCTTCCTGCAGATAAGATTCTTGTGCAGCGCAGTGGGTTCTCTTAGCATCTTCCTGCAGATAAGATTCTTGTGCAGCGCAGTGGGTTCTCTTAATTTTCTTTAATCTCGTTTTGGCTTGAGCAGTGGGCTAGTTAACGTACTCTCTCTGCAGCTTTAGTAAAGAAACAAAGACCTCCGAACCACGAAATGATAGAGACTTGGAATAATATTGTTTTGGGATGCATGTCAAAGTGCTTCTGGGTTTGGTTGTGGACTGTTTATGGAACTATTTGGTGACCTAGATATGCAGAAGTACATGGCGTGGGATTGGGATTCTCTTGTTGATTAAGTAACTAATTAAAAACAGTGATGATGATTTGTGAAAGAATTTAAGAAGGCCTAGAAGTGTCGTAGAAGGTTTAGCATAAACGGTAACATATATATTAACTACTAAGATATGCCATCGGGTGTACAATAACATAAAACGCTTGTAGAAAGAGTTGAAAGCGCTAGATATATAGGGTGGAAAAGAAACATAACTACGAAATGAAGTGTTGGTCAGTCTAGCTAGGTTGTCAAGCATTTTGAGAGGTAGGGTGAGTAGTATATTATCAATTTTTCTTAATATAAGTAGTAAGAAAGGCGACCGTATAATATTTCGTAGTTTTTTCAAATAAAATGGTGGTAGATTGTATGTCTCAAAGACTTTTAGTCACTTATCTTTGACTTATTTTCCGGTTAGTGCAACCTTAAGTCACTTTGCCTTGCATTTGTCACTATTCCACCAGACTACTTAATTGTGACCATCTTCTCACTGTCTTTGTTCCACCATATACACAAGCAATGATTAAATCAAAATGCTGGGGCTTTGGTTCCATATTTGTCTTTCTATCATTTAGGGTAACACAGATATGCATGTCAACTTCGAAAGTGCGATAGCGAACTAGCGGCCCTATGCTTGAGGGAACCCAATTATATCCCACTAGCAAAATAATCTATACTCGCATGCTACATTTGCATCCCAATATATATGGATTCTTTTAACTTTTGTGTGCCTAGCTTGTTCCTAGAGATGATATTAGAAAATAGAAGACCTTTTAAGTGTAATTGTTTAGAAAATATACGGGTTTGTCTCTCATACCATATCATATGGTATGACATACTTATTGCAAATGTGTCTAATTGTGTGGTACATGTGAGATTTTGAAGAGACAAATGGTCATTACATAGTTATTTAGTTGTTTCTTCAATCAATGATAGCCACACATTTTGTGAGGTATGCTATACCATACTAGAATATACATTAAAAGAAGAGGCAAGAAAAAAGGTAGTGGTTAAAAGAAAAGTGTGTTCAGAGATCAATGTCACGGGAGGGAGCTCGAAACATAGGAATGTGTATGTGGCTCCCATGTGCAGTATAGTTTGGAGTCACATGATGAGGGGAGGGGAGCTAGCTAGATGGATTCTCTATCTAGATTTGTTCTTCTTCAATGTGCATATATAGCACTGATATTATTACTCCCATTAGGGATAATTATTTTCCATGGTATAAACTTTTATTGGCCTCTGGTCCCAAATTAGCTAGTAACTTAGGAAGGTGGGTATAGAGAAGAAAGTCTTGTATAGGGTTTACCTCAATCTCTAGTTAGGGTAGTCTAATATAGAGAGCCACATTATCGGGTCTACTACTAAATCTGACTAAACTCATATATAACAAACTGAAAAAGTAGAGTCGTTCTACATTTCTCAAGCTAGGGTTGTAGATTCAATCTATGAAAACTTGGTCATTTCATAATTTTTAGAGTGTAAATTGCGAACTTGTGATGAGTATTTTTTAAACGATCCTAGCTATCATGGATTAGTATGGTTAAGATTTCTTTCAACTCCTATTATGAGGTTAAAAACATATGAGTACATGCCTAGACGTTAAACAATGTACCAGGGTAACAACTAAGAGATTGGATGATTAACTACCCTGATATTCTTCAACCGAGGGAAACGTAAAAGAAAAATTACGAATAAAACTAGCTATGCTTTAGAAACCTAAGATTGAAGGAATTGTTAGGTATGGAGTACAAGAAATTGCTTTAACAAGGCAGAGTTTGTAGCATTATATTCCGTGGTTTAGTGTGAAACTGAGTCAGTGGTTTTCTGGCTATAGAATTTCTATATGCCCAAGTTATTTTTGGTTACAATATCTGCCAAAGTTGAATTCAAGCTTTCTTACATTAGCTCCATAGTGGGTTTAAAACTGAAAGCAGCCAAAGACATAAACAATGACCAAAGACATAAATGGTTTAAAGATTCAATTCAAAGATTGGTGAATCAAGTATGTTTCAAAACAACTTAGGTCATGCTTATTTGCTTTTGGGGGATCTCTTTGTAAACTTCATGTAAACGCAGACTGATTTAGGAATCAAAGAATGCCCACATTGGTAATATTTTACAATGTGTATATGAACATATATAGCATATATAGTTAACAATTTCCCACCACTCCTCAAGCCCTTTTAATGATTTGGTTCAAGTTACCCACTATATTATGAAGGTCCTAAATTTAGGATTTTATGGAGTGGGTAGATTAGATCAAGATTATTAATAAGATGATGTTGTCGGTGATTTTCTCTAAAATACATTGTACATTTTTTTAATTTTCTTTCAAAATTATTGTACATGATTTATTCGTCTAGTTTCTCTAACTTGACACATTTTGCTAAGTTGAGTAATTGTTCACTACGTATGTCCTTATTGAAAGTTAGGCAAAAACCCTACTGCCACCTTTATTTACCAGTTCTAAGTTAGAAATTGAACCTATTGAAGCCCCTTAATACCAAATATATACCCTACAATATTTCACTTTGAAAATTTCAATACGGGTATGCGGCCTCAAACTATTTGTCAAAATTTGGTATAACAGCACAAACATCTCTGAAAAATTACTCCCAAATCCGTACATTTCAACCCTTTTAGTTTGTTAACTTATTCTTCAAAATATTGTCAAAGTTTGGCCCAAAATTGTCAAAAATTTCAGTTCACCTTCTCCTTGCCAATGTCATATTTCTGCTGGACAAAATTACCCTCTTCACTTATTACATAACCCAAAACTCAACAAGGTGATTACAGGGATATTAGGAACATAATATATAATTCAACAATATACGTAACACCATAGAGGAAGCAGAGAACCCAAGCTGCAGTTATAACTTGTATAAATATATGTCTGCACGTTTTAGAAGCCTTAAGGATCCAAAAAGGAATTTTATTGATGATCATAGAAAGTACACATTTGTAATAATATTTACTCTGTTTCTTTGTCCCCCTCTTAAAGCTCTCTTTTGCCTCCAAAAATTCAAGACCCTATACAGGGAAACTTGAGGTATATTTAGCCATTTTCTTTGGGAGCTTTGGCTGCTAGTGTTTCAATGAAGTAATCCATATACCATGCTTAATTGTATTGATTTTTCAAGTGCATGTTCTTTCTGCATACTTCATATGAACATGAAGGAGCTTTTGTTCTGAATTTGCAGGGTAGACAAAAATGGAGAAGATGAGGCAATGGGGTTGGCTTCTGGGGTCATTTGCAGCAATGCTTCTTCTGGTTTCGTTCTTGGCTGGTGATGGAAGTTACGACGAGACGACGAACCCAGTAAGGTTAGTCCTCTGCTCTATTTCTTCTCCTTTCATACTTCCTCTGTTTCCCTCTGTTTCTGTCTTTCTTTTATCTCATGGTGATCGTTGAGGCAAAGCACGAGAAGAAAGAGAGAGAGAGAGAGAGAGAGAGAGAGAGAGAGAGAGAGAGAGAGAGAGAGAGAGAGAGAGAGAAAGAGCATTGTGTCTTTAATGGTGAATGGTGAAGTGAAAATGTGTGTTACTTTGGCCTGGAGCAATAATCTCCTCTAATCGCCGTGACTGGCATATTGGTGGTGTGAGTGTACCTTGGTGCGTAGAATCTACTCCCGAGTTCTATAACTGTTGGAATTGGAAGAAGCAGGGTAGTAGTAATGAGCAGAGTCCCTCTCAATTAATTACATTTACTGGTGTTATTTTAGATATTTGATTTCCTATGATCTTGATAGCTGAGAATATAATGCATGCTTTGAAATTTATAAATAATTTCTGTGGTGCTTTTAGTTTTTACTAGGTCTTCAGGTCTTCATCAACACATTCTTGTTCTTATTCAAGCTATCATTGCACCCATCCCTCTTGTTTTTTTCTGTCTCGTGAAGCAGAACTTTTAGGAGTTTGTATTCTCTCTCTCTCTCTCTCTCTCATATTGTGTTATTCCTTCCATATTTGCATCTCATAGGTTTGATTTTGCCTTTTACTTTCTTGCACTCTTCCCAGAGGTCACGGTTAGTACTAACCAATTCACATGACAACATATGAGTAATTGTTAAAGACATGGATGAGGGAATGCTTCAATGATTTAAGCTGTTTCATAACATAACAGAAGCATTTTTCGTCTTTTCGACGTATGTAACTTGTTGAATAAACTGAATTAACAAAATATGCATTCGATGTTTTGATTGCAGACGATCACTGAGGAGCATAATTCCTTGGCAACAACATGGTGTCAGTTTAATAGCGAAGAACCGCAATAGAGTAATTTCTTGTTTCTACCCCAATATCAAAATTGCTGTTTAACTAATAAGTTAGAGCTATAACTTCCACAGCTAAAATTTCAGCAGCATATATGAGTTGGATCAGAACCATGCGTTCTCCATATTGATCAGCTATATAATTTGTGGTTTACACTTTTATAGGTTGTTTTGGATAATGGCATTGTCAAACTCATTTTCTCTAATCCGGAGGGAAACGTTATTGGAATACAATACAAAGGCCTTGACATACTTGAAATGGGGAATGAAGAAGATAATAGAGGGTAAGTACACTACCTCCTTGATTATGGACGTTGTCTCTTAACAGTTGCGGGCAATTTGTTTGATGAAATGCTCCAAAAGTTGAGCAATGCAACACCGAGACTATTTGGAAGCATATACTTATCATTCCAATTTTACTAAGAAATTCAAGTTTTTCTTTGACATATATGAAAACTTGCTGCAGGTACTGGGATTTGGTCTGGAAAAAGAATACAACTGACAAGTAAGCATTCAATTAATCCTTTTACTTCTTCACCTGTAATACATTAGAACAATGTATTACTTGGTTTTAGCCAGAAACTTATTTACATGATTCATGTGCAGACTACAAGCAACAAAATTTAAGGTGATTACCGCGAGGCCAGACCAAGCAGAAATTTCTTTCCTAAGAACATATGATGTTTCCCTTGGTAACGGCACGAACATAATTCCCTTGACCGTAGACAAAAGGTGTGGTCTCACTTCTGGATCTAATTTACAACACAATCTGTAGAGTACAGTTTACCTTAGCTATACTTGGTTCCAGGTACATATTGCAGCGGGGTGCTTCTGGTTTCTATGCATATGGAATATTCGAACGCCTTGAAGGGTGGCCGGGAGTTCAGGATATGGATCAAATTAGAATGGTTTTCAAGCTTGAACAAGCCAAGTAAGTAGAAACTTCAAAAGTATCGATCCGATGATCTTCGTTTTTAGAGTTTGACACAGGGAGCATGTAAAAACTGCTTGTGAACTGAAACTCATTTACAGTTCTTGTGATTTACCATTTCTTGTTATCAATGGTCAGATTTGATTATATGGCGTTATCAGACACTAGGCAAAGAATGATGCCAACAGCAGCTGACCGTGGTAATGGTGAGCAACTTGCGTATAAGGAAGCTGTTCTTTTGACAGATCCAAGCAATCCTGAGTTTAGAGGAGAGGTAGATGACAAGTACCAGTACTCGATCGAGGACAAAGATAACAAAGTTCATGGTTGGATTAGTACTGATGAATCTGTGGGATTCTGGATGATCACACCCAGTGATGAATTTCGTACAGGAGGCCCCTTTAAGCAGGACCTCACCTCCCATGTTGGCCCAACAACCCTCTCGGTAAGTACAACTACCAAGCAAACTTGTCTAGCTAGTTTCTTTCATCATGGTCCCTTATGATTCTTATCCAATTCATTTGCTAAATGCCTAAATCTGAGATTTGCTAATATGCACATTCATACAGATGTTTGTTAGTACTCATTACGCTGGGAAGGATCTTGGGATCAAATTCGAAGAAGGTAAGGCATGGAAAAAGGTTTTTGGACCCGTCTTTGTGTATCTTAACTCGGCTCCAAGCTCAAAGAATTCTACCAGTATACTTTGGAATAATGCTAAACAGCAGGTAATTGTAAGTTAATTACACATTCATGTTTAATTTCTATCACAGTGCAGTCCAGCTAAACTGTCCGGTATCATTTGGTCTAGTAACATTATTAATTTTGTTGTTGTGTATTGTAAGTTATTACGTAATAAAAAATAATAATCCGATTAAACTAGTGACCTTAAAAATTCTTATCAGCTACTTAAAGAAGTCAAGATCTGGCCGTACAATTTCACTCAATCCAAGGACTTTCCTTCTTCCGATCAAAGGGGATCGGTTTCCGGCCAATTACAAATACATGATCGGTATGTAACTCATACCATACAAGGTGCATTTACGCTCATATCCAAGTTCAAGTTCTCAATCAAATTTATTTAATTAGCGCGTAAATTAATCTACATACGATAACAAAAGCGTTTGTATTTTTAGGTACATCAATGAGAGCCTTCTCCCAGCAAGTTCTGCCTATGTAGGATTGGCTGCACCAGGAGAAGTGGGATCATGGCAAAGGGAAAATAAAGTAAGTTCTCCAATTGATAATGTCCATATCATGCCTAAAAGCATCAAAAGAAAAAGGTAAAATATACTTGAAATCATCAAGGTGATAACATTATAAATTTCTTTCTTTTCTATATTGAATTGTCAGGGTTATCAATTTTGGAATCAAGCCGACGAAGAAGGTAGATTCATTCTCAAAGATGTTCGACCCGGAAACTATAGTTTGTATGCATGGGTTCCTGGCGTTGTTGGGGATTACAAATATGAGGGTGATATTACAATTATTCCAGGTAATTAAGTGATCTTTTTAACTTAACTTTTTTTTTTTGTATAAAAGAAAAGAAAAACATAATAATGCTGTTACCAGAAAATAATTAGTAATTAACATCTGTACTTCTGCAGGGTGTAATATCAAACTGGACAATCTTACTTTCGAACCTCCAAGAAATGGTCCTACATTGTGGGAAATTGGCATTCCTGATCGAACTGCTGCCGAATTCTACGTACCAGATCCTTATCCGACTCTTTTGAACAATCTATACAACCACATACCCTCAGAAAAGTAAGTTCTCATGTAACTAACAATCAGTGCATTTTACTATTTAGTTTTAGTGAATGAGCTAAATTTCTCATTCTGCTAAAACCAATTGCTTGATGTAAATTGATTTCCATATACAGCTTCAGGCAGTACGGGTTGTGGGCGCGTTATGGAGAGCGATACCCTCATAGTGATCTTGTCTACACTGTAGGTGTCAACAATTACACTGATCACTGGTTCTATGCTCAAGTGACCAAGTACTTCCTTTGCCTGTAATCTTTTTAGTTCTGTAAATATCAAGTTAGTGTAGTATACTAATATGCATTGTGCCCTGCAGGAATACTGGAGATGAAACATATGTAGGAACAACGTGGGAAGTTGTATTTGAACTTCATAATGTCACGAATCCAGGAATATATACACTCCAGTTGGCATTGGCCTCAGCACATAATGCAGAATTGCAGGTACGTACTGTAAACTTGTATCAATTTGATATTTCATATCAATTAGTAATAAATTTCCGGCTAATTTTTGTTCATCGGCTTCTAATCAGGTTCGGATTAACAGCCAGAGCGACAAGCGACCTCTTTTCTCAACAAAGTTAATAGGAGGGGACAATGCGATAGCAAGACATGGAATTCATGGTCTGTACTGGTTGTTTAGTGTTGAGATACCGAGCTCGCTACTAAAGGAAGGAAACAACAGCGTGTATCTTTCTCAGACGAGAGGTGGTGAAACTTTCCAAGGAGTCATGTACGACTATATCAGACTTGAAGCACCTTCATCACACACTGACTCACAAGTAGTGATATAGATGTTTCTTACAAAAAAAAATTGACAATCCATTATACAGTAGTTAGTCATACCAAAACTAACCACATATTTCTTTTACCATAAAACTGGAACCAGGCAAGAAAATCTGCTCTTCGTAGTGTACACAGTTATGATCGATGGATGAATGCAAAAGTTAAATGTTGAAGGAAATAATTTGATTTTCGTCCAAACATGATTCTGTACAAGAATTTTCATTCTAACAAAGTGGGATTAGTACCTTGGAAATCTAAGTAAGTATAACAGTTACTAGCAATGTTCTAAAAATCGTCCTATCCAAAAAAATAAAAATGTTCTAAAAATCGCTAAGCAGTAGAAGCTAGAGAGCTAGCAATGGGAATGAGCCAAGTGCCTGAGCGGATATTTATATAGAGAAAACCTAAAATTATAGATACATTATAGTTGGTCGAAAACATAACAAAACAAGCATAACATGTTGATTCTATCAGAAAAATTAAGTATTCGACTCGTCTAGACGCCATTTAACGCCAAAACAGGCATAGGCGGGTGCTTAGAAAGACTTTTAGAACACGGATTAGCAGCATATATTATCAACATCAAAACCTTGAAAATTAGAACCAACCGTCATCATAAGACACCTATATTGTAGTTAAGAACCAGCTAGCTATCTTCACATAAACACCATGGACGATCAACCGCGTGCAAACGCTGCTAATTAAGATATATTATTCGCAAACGCATCTGCAAAAACAACCTCAAGCTCGTTGAAAAAGCTTTTCTTAGAATACTGGCCTCCTCCTCCTACAACTCATACAATTCTGGTGCCAACGTCCTTCAGGAGCCCTCCTTTTAAGTTTGTTGAAACCGTTCTAATTATTTATGTCTCTCAAACAATTAATAGAAAATACCAAACTACTATTCAAGTCTTATTGTTTTTAAGTATCCGCCAATTCAGATAGGACCCCTCCTCTATTTAAGTTGTAGATACATGCAGTTCATGTTTTCATCTCTTTTTTTTTTTTTTTTCTTCTAAATAAATACATGTTTTGTTTCTTTTAAATAGAAAAAAGCTTTCTTTAAGGGCTTAGTTATATAAATTAGATCTGCACTTTTTTAAGCCTTCTTATAGATATCCAGTACACCTTCGAATAGCAGTAACCATCTCTCGCTCTTTGTTGTACGTACGTAGTAGCTTTGTTCACTTTTTTTTTTTTTTTTCTCGTCGTAAACTAAATCACCATCAGCTCTGTGGTGCCATATATTCCAAGCTTTCTTCATCGCCACCATTTCTAATCTCCGGTAGTAAAGGTATTACAGCAGTCTTGATTGGATTTTACTCTTATTTAGATAATGTTCTACGCTGCTCTCAGGGTTTCACGTATCTGCAGGGTGGTTGGAAATGCAGAAGGCGGGTCGTCGGAGCCTGAGGCATTGGGGTTGGCTTGTTGGGACATTAGCAGCAATGCTTGTTCTGGTTGTATATCTGGTTGGTGAAAAAAAATACGAGAAGACCACCCCGAAAACCAGTACCCTACTATTAAGGTTCGTCATCTGCTCTCTTTCTTCTCTTCCAAGCCCCCCAAACCCAGAACAAATTGTCGTTCTGAAAACATCACTGTAAATTTATACGTGACTAGTAGATGTGTGCCCGAACTTATGAACAAAATCTTTATGTAAAATGTTGAATTTCAGAAAAATACTTGAGAGATATCCCAGAACACAACGGCAGGGCATGAACATTCTCAAAATGCCTAGTAGCGGGAGAAACTTTGCTAGGCCACCATATCCAGGGATCAACATGGTAACAAATAATAATGGCCGGAGGATCATTGCGAGAACAGAAAATCCGAGGGTCAGCATGCTAAGGAGTCAGAGCCAGGTAAAATGCAGCCCCTCATTTCCCTTTGATTTATGAACTAATAATGATCTATATGCATTATTCAGCTACTTATGTAAATATGGATTTAACTTGACCTTAACTCTACAAGCTTCAGTTTTTTCATCCATTAACTGTATGAATGCCCTATCAGATTAGGCTGGATAATGGCTTCGTCCAACTCACAGTTTCTCGTCCCGGCGGAGATGTCATTGGTATAAAATACAAAGGAAGCGACAACTTACTTGAACACAAGAATCTACGAAATAATAGAGGGTAAGCACACTTCCTCCAATCACCACATATATGTATATGCCAATGGTGCCGATCTGCTCAAAAACACACCCTAAAGGAAGCAAAATCTTAGAGAAAGGAGACACATCCTCCTAAAATTTCTGAAGTTAAAATAAGATTATTGTGGAAGACATAAGAAAAGTTATTTTCAAGGTACAATTTTTCCTATACTGTTTCCAAATTGATTGAGGTGTATAAACCATCATGCAGGTACTGGGATGTGGTCTGGAACAAACCGGGAGAGAATTTACATTATGTTGATAAGTAAATAAATCCTCATCCTTCTCTATATTCCTATAATTGGAAAACAAATCTACTTGATTTTTGTTATTTACGAATTACGTACATGTGCAGACTACAAGCAACAAAATTTAGAGTTATTGTGGCAACGGCAGAC
The DNA here is from genome assembly GCA_009720345.1 of Fragaria iinumae. Taxonomy (NCBI): domain Eukaryota; kingdom Viridiplantae; phylum Streptophyta; class Magnoliopsida; order Rosales; family Rosaceae; genus Fragaria; species Fragaria iinumae. The sequence goes on along the minus strand of CM019117.1, from coordinate 11,342,483 downwards.
CAGGTTGAAATTTCTTTTATCAAAACATATAATGTTTCCCAGCAGCATAGTGCCCATGTAGTTCCCTTGGATGTTGACAAAAGGTGTGTTCTTTACCCTCTTAATTGACAACTTAAAACTTTGATGAATTCTCTCAATAACGATACATTATACACGATTTTTTTTGTAGGTACATAATGCGACGCGGTCGTTCAGGGTTCTATGCCTATGCCATATTCGAGTGCCGTGAAGGTTGGCCGGAAATGAAGATGGAACAAATTAGAATGGTTTACAAGCTTCAACATGAGAAGTAAGTAGAAAAAGAGCAAAACTTATTGTGTATATGTCAAAATCAGCTTCCATAATATGGGAACTCACTTGCATGCTTTCTTGTCACTGCCAGATTTCAGTATATGGTATTATCAGACACTAGGCAAACATTCATGCCAAAAGCCAGAGACCGTAAAAATGGTGAGCAACTTGCCTATCCTGAAGCCGTTCGCTTAACCAAACCAAGTAATCGGGCATTTAAAGGACAGGTTAGCCCTCTACAAATTTCCCTAGAAATATAGAAAACTCTTGCATCATTACAATACTACTAGAGTTTTCTTTTAGTTCAGTACTAAAACTACTAATAGGTTCTACAATTTCTCAAATAAAGCTCCATACCTACTGCGAGAGCTTCATTTTTTCTAAGTTTTGCGACATGGGATTGTGTTAGGAATCCATGGATTATTGAAGCTAAGACAGAAATTGAAAGAAAGCAGTAAAGGAAACGGAAAGAGACTATAGGACTACATCTTGTAATTCATTAGATCATATATATAGGGTAGGGTTTAACAACAAATACCAAGTCTACCCTTATATTGGTTAATACCCTCCCTCAACCATATGCTTGGTAACAAGCATTATGGTTGGACCAAAGTACACAACAAGAAAATACAGATTACAGGATGTAGAACTCATTACAAAAAGATCAACCCAAATCAAAAACCAACTCCTTGATATCAAAAGTCAACATCCATCATGACATTCAGCTGATTTAGGAGAAGAGAGAGCTGCTGGAAAATTCATACTTCACATGGAAGACAATGGTGCAGTAACATGAAACTCATCTAGCAGCATAGCAGCAACTGATATATGACTGAAATTTTCAAATTTGACTGAAAAACTGAATTGTAAAAGACTTAAATTCTGCATATGACTGTCACTGAGTATTAGAAATTCCCTTGCACACTGTTGCAAGCATGTAAAACATCTTGTACAAACATATAGAATGCTGCCTTGATTTTCATCTTCATATCACTCGTATATAACCAGCAAACTCAATAATATTTCAGCTCATCTCTACTATGCATTAACTCTTCACAACTTGACATTAGATAGACCATATAACATCACTATCCAAGCACTTCAACACTTCAGCAGTAATCTCCAAATTGCAGAAAACATAACAAATTCATCATCAAATACGGAAACATCATCCAAACTGATCACAACCAGCACATAGATCCATACAACCAATTTATAATCCAATTCGCAAGCCAATTCACCAGACCAAAAAGAAAATATAAAAGTGCTTCATCACCTTTTCTTTGGTTGATGGCAGACACAAACTTTGATATAAAAGAAAAAATGGCAAACTGATGATACTGACAAAGCAAATTAAACCAGAAATCAATTCTACAAATCCAATGATAGGGTGGAAATTGGGAAGACATTACCAATTCTGCTGAAAAATCTGAAGCTAACTGTGGTGAGAAGCACGAGAAATTGACAAGCCGAACAAAACGAATCAGGATATGAAACAGAGATAGCCTAAAGACCCATCAAATCAGACTACATATTCATCTTCATTCATCTTCAATTTTCATGTGAATCAGCCTTGGTATACACATAAGAGATAGTATATATAAGCTTGCTCCTAACCAAACTGATTGGTTATGTGCTTGTGCTCCATGAACAAGACATAGAATATAACAATTTATCATAGAGCTACCATGAATAAGCACTCATAACCCCATGCTGAAATACAACTCAAACCATTCCGATAACAATCAACCAGCTCTAATCAATCATTCCAATAGCAGACATAGCCCAATCTTCAATTTTAGATAACATGTAAACACCTCCCAGAATATACATAACTAGCACAAGGAGCCACACATCAAATCCAAATCCAACTCATCTAGCCAGAATCACCAGTCCAAAAGAAATATAAAACTCCTCTTCAAACTTTAAACTTCAACTTAAACATCATCAATTGACAAAAGAAATTAAAATCGGACAAATAATGATACCAACCAAGACAATCGAGACCACAACCTCAATAGCATGATTCCAAGAGATAGAAATGACCAAATTTGAAAGGAGATTACCATCGGTAAGAGAATATGAAGATGGGAGCTGGCTGAGAGGAGAGAGCCACATCACCGGCTCAGAATACCCATCTCGCATTCACCGTAGAATCTCCTTCTCCGACATCATCCCGACTGGATCTGAGAATGACGGATGGAAAAGAGACTACACGACACCGTGCCGGAGAGAGAGAGGACCAGATTGCGAACCAAAGATGGCGATGAAGGCGAACAGAAGAAGTTGTACTGGGCATCTCTGATGGGAGGACTGACGTCGTCGATTTGACAAGATTAGAGGCTAGGGTTTCGATTTGGGGAAAGAGAAATCGCTAAGAGATTAAAATGCGGAAGAAAAGAGAAAATCACAGAAGCCACAAGGTACCAGATCGGATACCATGGGCTCTGATACCATGTTAGGAATCCATGGATTATTGAAGCTAAGACAGAAATTGAAAGAAAGCAGTAAAGGAAACGGAAAGAGGCTATAGGACTACACCTTGTAATTCATTGATAAATCATGAACAGTACATTAGATCATATATATATAGGGTAGGGTTTAACAACAAATAGATTGTGCTGCAGGTCGATGACAAGTACCAGTACTCAATGGAGGACAAAGATAACAAGGTCCATGGATGGATTTCTACAGACAATTCGATGGGATTCTGGATGATCACACCCAGTGATGAATTCCGTTCTGCTGGACCCATGAAGCAAGGCCTGACCTCCCATGTCGGTCCAACTACCCTCTCGGTAAGTACCAAGTACAACAATCCGGCTTTGTTTCTCTCATCAACATGTGACACACTGACAGGCACATTCTTATGAGCGATTATGTTCAATCTTAATTTGTTAACTTCATGTCACATACAGATGTTTCTTAGTACTCACTATGCTGGGAAGCAAGCTGGGATAGAATTGAAAAGAGGTGAGGCATGGAAAAAGGTTTTCGGGCCTGTCTTTGTGTATCTCAATTCAGCTCCAAGATCAAACAATTCCACCAGCACACTATGGAATGATGCCAAGGAGCAGGTAATAATATATTTAAGCTTGCATTTTGTAAGCAAACTCAATCTTGTTTAACTTCTTATGATCCTTCAAATTATTACTAGATGGCTGAAGAAGTCAAAAGATGGCCATACAATTTCACTCAATCCGAAGACTTTCCTCCTTCAGATCAACGGGGATCAGTTTCTGGCCGATTAATAGTACACGATCGGTGAGCACGTAACTCGGATATTATAGAGCAGTAGTCCGATTAGTCACTTAATTATCAGTTCTTGCTGTGTCATTTTTACATAAAATCACAGAATATAGTTATTCTCTTAGGTACATGAGTAAGAGCCTTCTTTCGGCAAGTTCTGCTTATGTGGGATTAGCTGCACCAGGAGAAGTGGGATCATGGCAAAAGGAAAGCAAGGTTTGTAATATGTTTCACCAAGTTTCTTCAATCCATATAGGTTTTGTGTTTCGTGTTGAACAAGCAAGGTTACCTAAGAAGAAAATGTAGTGTGAATTATTGTTTTAAGTTTTTCTGCTACATTGTTTTTAGGGTTACCAATTCTGGACTCGAGCTGACAAACAAGGTCATTTCCTCATCAAAGATGTTCGACCTGGGAACTATAGTCTGTATGGTTGGGTTCCAGGCATCGTTGGGGATTACAAATATGAGGCTGATATTGAAATCAAACCAGGTATATAAGATATCTATGCAATCAGCATGGCTTAAGATTTCAAAGAACATATAAATGTATTGCTACCAGGACAACCAATAGTACTTAATTAGCTAGTTTTCTGATTATATAAAGTTATATACTATGTGCAGGCAGTAAAATCCAATTGGCTAATCTTACTTATGAGCCTCCAAGAAATGGTCCTACCTTGTGGGAAATTGGCATCCCCGATCGAAGTGCAGCTGAGTTCTATGTACCGGATCCATATCCAACTCTCATGAACAAATTGTACAACAACGATCACTCGGACAAGTTAGTTCTCATATTACTGATTACCACTTTGTTATAGTAATGTATACGCAGAAACATTGAGCTATTTGTTTATATGTTTAAATCTTGCATTTGCTTAATTTTCTGTAGCAGGTTTAGACAATATGGCTTGTGGAAACGTTATGAAGAGCTATACCCCGATCATGATCTTATCTACACCATTGGCGTTAACGATTATCGTCATGATTGGTTCTATGCTCATGTCACCAGGTACTTGCTTTACGTACAATATATATAGGAGTATTTACCACACTATTTTTGTATCTAATGTTCTCTATCTCGCATTGCAGGAGTACCGGAAAGGAAAGGTATGTAGGAACCACCTGGCAAATTCGATTTAAACTCAACAGTGTCATGAGTCAAGGAAATTATACACTCCAATTAGCACTGGCTTCAGCTACTTCTTCAGAAATACAGGTATATATTGTTCTAGATTGATTGCATTATGTGTTTATTATCCCACTCGAACTCTTTCTGTGAAGTCTGAAGACTAAAATGCTTTGCTACTTGTGTTTGCTATGCATGGAATACTATAGGTTCGATTTAACGACCCGAGTGTCAAGCAACCTCATTTTTCGACGGGGCTAATAGGAGGGGACAATGCCATAGCAAGACATGGAATTCATGGTTTGTATTGGTTCTTCAGTGTTAATGTACCAAGAAGTTCTCTGCTGCAAGAAGGAACCAATACAATCTATCTTACTCAGTCAAGAGGTGGAGCACCTTTTCGAGGAGTCATGTATGACTATATTAGACTAGAAGGACCTTCCATTAGACATCCAGACACATAGATCTTTCTTTCTTCAAAATGCAGGAGTAAAACAGAAAAATCAATTAAACCATTTTTCTTTTAGATTTGTTTGTCTGTTTCACAAAGAATGGGCAGCAAGAATTGATCAATTCATTTCCTCACTTCGGAAAGAAGAAAGATTAGGTACTAAAGAGATCGATCCGATGAAGTAGGCACATATCGATGGGGTTTTTAACTGTGTGACTGTGTATATTGTGTAATTTTATAGGAAAATACTTGTGTCCGTACTAATATGTATGTGTGCGTCCAGACTCTCTCTTATTTACATATTTTTGTCAATGTAAATCGTAATCTTAACCGTTCAAAAGTTGGATTAACCAATAGAGATCACTTCAGTAAAAAATCAATGTAAACCAAAATCGTTTGCTCAGCCGAATGAATCAAACAAATTGACGGCTAATCATGAGACTGCTAACTTTTACCAGAACTGTCTATTTGTTTAATGCAATTAGCTAAGCAAACGATTTTTGTTTACATTGATTTTTTGCAGAGACGATCTTTATTGGTTAATTTAACTTTTGAACGGTTAAGATTACAATTTACATTGACAAAGATATGTAAATAAGAGAGAGTCTGTACGCATATATACATACTAGTCCGTACACAAGTACTAATTTTATATAAACCAAGAAACTATGCTAATACATATGTCAAAAGTATTGATTACCAAGTTAATATCTTATTTAGTTAATAATGTAAATATATCCCCTAGCCTGTTAATATAAATATATTTGGACATTGACGTCAGAATTTGGGTGTTCCAGTCCACACTATTGCCTATGAGTAGTTTTAGTTATGAAATCTCTCTCTCTCTCTCTCTCTCTCTCTCTCTCTCTCTCTCTCTCTCTCTCATTGCATGCTGCACTTCAAAGAGTACTTCTCCTTCCAACTCCTTGACCACGCATGACTCCTCCAACACCGTCATTTTTAGACTCTTTATGAAAATTTTCACACACAATGCAAAGATGAATTGTGAATTATGGGGTAATTGGAATGAACGGAACTTGTTTACCCATGGTGAGAATCCTAGACCCTCGGAGGTGATTATGAGCTGGGTGTGTCACTATGGAAAAGCTTATTGGAGGTGCAATCAAAGAAAAACACACACAGTGTTAGCAGCAGCAGTACCAGCAATGGAGTTGGCATCCACCGAATCCAGGTACATTTAAATTAAACTGTGATGCATCTGTTATTGATGATGGAAGTTGTGTTGGTGTTGGGGATGTGCTAAGGAATGATTCTGGTGAGTTGGTGATGGCGTTGGGAGAGAGAGTTGTAGGTAGGCTCATACCTGTGTTGCTGAATTGGTTGCATTGATTAAAGGTCTGGAGATGGTGATTCAGGGAGGGTGGCCTTTGGAGATGGTTGAAACGGATTGCCTTGAAGTTGTGAGGTTAGTAAATGGTGAGACTAATTGTTTTTCTGAAGAAGGCGTGTTGGTTGAAAATATTAGGCTACTATTAGCTTGTATTAATGTTGCTGAGATTCAATATGTCTCTAGGAAAACTAATATGGTAGCTGATTTTATTTCAAAGTTTGTAGTCCGATTGCATGGGTGTCATTCATGGTTAGAGGTTATGCCCAATTGACTTATGGATGTCATTGATAATGACGGACTCGTGACTTGTTCGAGTAGGAGGGATGAGAGTGGAGAAGTTACTTCCACCATCTATAATTCTCAAGCGTTGTAATTCTGTTTTCTTGCTTTGAATAAAATTATGATGTTTCCTCCTTAAAAAAAAAATTGTGAATTATGATATTTTATCAGCCTCTAAATAAGATGTGCTATCATTATCAGTATTGGCATGTAGCTATAGCACGCATCACTCACGGAACTACATTGTCGAACGTCGCTGAAAGAATTATTTCATTTTATGTTAATTTCTACGTAAGTAATATTTAAAAATTAATTTCGGTTGGGTCATGCATGAAGATAAAATTGTTAAAAGTATGCAAATAACATAGAATTTAGATAGACATATCCAAATAACGAGCAGATAATGGCGATGTACAAGAAATGTCAATCATTTTGTTGTTGTACCACATCTATGATATGACTTCTGGTTAGCTTGATCATTAGCTCGCCAGCTCGGTAAACAAACAGAGTAGTAGCAACCGTGGCTATTTATATGCCACGAACAAATATGAAGACTACAATCTGCATCTAGTGATCTACCAAACTAAGTTAGGTATCAGGTTAAACTCTTGTCATTTTCATTGTCCAGCCTCTTCACTCTTCACATCAAATCATCGATGTACCGCCCAGAAGACTCTTGTATCAGTACATTTACGAGAGAGCTGTCAAGTATAAAGAGGGTTGGGCTGAAAGTTCCACAAATAAGATAGGTTATAATTCCATATATTATTAGACGTATTAATTTAGCCAACAGTCCTTTTTAAATAAAACCTTAAACAAAATCAAAAGGTCCACCTTCAAAATTTTGATTAATAAGAACACTGAGGAGCAAAATTCGCACTTTCCATTTTATGAGTTCATACATGTTTCTTCTATCTTATTTTTATTTTATTTTTATAAAATCAAAAGTACATTTATCCAGAACCATTTGATCTAACGGCATAGTCTCTCCTTAATATTTGAGTGAGGTTGTGACTTTGACTCACGAAGTTGTAATATTTGAGTTATTTACTTGACTCACGAAGTTGTAATATTTGAGTTATTTACCTGATAAAAAAAATACATTTCATTCTGAAAGAGAAAACAACAATTGTGGATGCATGTTTGGGAGTGAATTTTATTTTTCTTAATGTAAATATTTCTTTCCAATCTTTCCTTTGAAACTCAAATAACTTTCCATAATCTCTCCTTTTTAAGTCAAATTCCCAAAATCTCTTTTAAACAATGACAAAGTTCTTGAGGTTGTCTGGAATCATCCGCAAAATTTGTGGTGCCAAGTGCTAAGTGCTAACCTCATCTAGGACCGGACCTGAGATTTGAAGACTTAAGGCGAATTCTAAGAATGATGCCCTCTAATTGTCATACAACAAAAGAAAAAACAATGGTTGTTACAAAAAAAAAAAAAAATTCGTAATTTACAAGATACATACAAACAGAGTAAATGTGCAATCTTGAATATGAATCTATGAAGTTTTCTAATATTAGTCGAGTAGAATATACGCAAAATACAGAGAAAGTAGAAAAAATTTAAGATTTCTATGAAATATATATATATATATATATATATATATATATATATAGTGACTGAGGCTGAGGCGGTGGCCTCTCAGGTACGGGCCTAACCTCACCAAGAATCATCCACCATTTGCTCACCCTTTACGTGTGCACAAGCCAAGCCCAGCCCAAACCACCAAAGTGACCACTATATATATTGACCTCTGCCCTCACCATTTTCGTCTCCCAGTAACAAAGCTCACTTACCTCACCTCAAAAAAAAAAAAAAAAATAGCTCACTTACCTCTCCACTGTACTGAAAATGGTGGCATCTCCAGACCAAGAACACCCCAAGAAGGCCATTGGATGGGCTGCCAGGGATACTTCTGGTGTTCTCTCCCTCTTCAATTTCTCAAGAAGGTTTTGCCCCCTTTCTAATTTCTCTCTGAATCTCTGATTTCTGACCCCTTTTGTGCTCTAAAAATTGAACCTTTTTTTTGGTGGTGCAGAGAAACTGGTGAGAAAGATGTGGCCTTTAAAGTGTTGTACTGTGGGATATGCCATTCTGACCTTCACATGGTCAAGAATGAAGGGGTTCTTCTACCTACCCTCTTGTTCCTGGGTATGTTCGTATCAACATTTATATGCTTAAATCTTGAGTCTTTATGACCATGATTATGGTTATGTGCTGACTTAGGGTTGGTTTTACTGAGGATTAAAAAATTGTTGTTTTGATAGGAATGTCCCGAACATATTGTGGGTTTCTAGTGCCTAGTGGTTGTTGTTATCAAACAGGAATACAAAAAAGTGACAATTTTTTGTGCCTTTTCATTCATGTTCAAAATAAGTTAAAATAAGATTGTTTGCTGTCGGGGAGCTTTGTTTTATTTTAAGCTTTGAAAGTCTGCTGATGCTGCTTGCTCGGTCTCTTACAGCATATAATATTGAGTTGTTATTCGAAATGTGTTTGTTTTGTAGCTAAAATTATTATGTTCATGCACATAGAATGATAGAAAGGGTATTATAGATTGAGCATCGGAAAATAAAAGGTAATATAGATCATATTTCATAGTCAAAACCTATGTCAGCAAACTACTGCTGAATTTGGGTTCATAATAGAACACAGCGAATGCAAATAGTGATCTACAAGAAATATCATGTAGACACATTTGGTTCTTGTTAGTTCATTTACTTAACCAGCTAGTACTACCAAGGTTATGCATTAGTTCATTGGAGTTGCATCTTTGGATGTAAAAGGTCTATAGTAACTGATTTCTGATGTAAGATGCAAGGATCTGAAATTTCATTCTAGAATCTTGGACGATTCTATAGATTCTAATTTGGTATAATTTCCATATGCTTGTAATATTCTCGGTGGCAACACCTCTATTATATAACTCAGCTTTATCTCTTGGTGTCTGTAACTTTTAAAAGTGAATTGGTTTACACATGGGATTGTGAATGCAGACATGAGATTGTTGGTGTAGTGACAGAGGTCGGGAGTAAAGTCCAGAACGTCAAGGTTGGAGACAGGGTAGGTGTTGGATGCATGATGCAGTGCAAAGGGGGGTTAACTCATTTAACCCATTTGGAATTTCAAGGAGTCCATATTTAAGTTTAATTAATAGTTATTATTTCAAAATATGCCTATTTACTAGACTTGTTGAACGAGCATGATTTAATGTGGGATTGGGAAGTTGGTATTCTAGAATGTATTAGAAGAAAAGAGGGATTATGCATTGTATTAGCATTTACTAGAGGGTTGGGTTAGCTCTTTAAATAGGATCATCCATGTATGAGAAATATAGACTTTGTTTATGAATATTTCTATTAAGAAAAATAGAGCTTTGCTCTCTTTATCAATCTACTTTCTTTAGATGTGTCTATGTTGTTCTAGTTATCATCCTCTACCAATTCGTCCCCGCATCATTTGGAACTAGAGTCACGCTACGCTCTTTGAGTTGCTTCCACTAATCTCATGGTAGCAAGAAGAGGTGGAGGAAATCGTGGAAACCATATGAAAGACGAGAAATCAAGAGGTGAAGAACTTCATGCACTTCGAAGACAAGTTGAGAGATTTGCCTTGCTAATTGAACGCCTATAAGCTTGTAGGAAGCATGGTGGATCAAGAAGCGGGTATCCTTATCATGAGACCAAGACGGACATACGTTCGAATCATCGACGTCGTCCATCTCAAAGGTCTAAGAATCACTTGTGGAAGGTTGGGTCATCAAGATTTCAAGAATGGCTTGAAGTTGCAAGAGGCACTTGTACGAAGGAGTGCGAGGTTGAAGATGTTGAAGAGCTTAAGATGGAGGTCAAAGAATTCAATAGGGATTCAAATATGAAGGTATGTCATTTGTTTCCTTTTGAGTTAGAGATTGAGCATGGAGATAATACTGAAGTAGATTGGAATTCACCACCCATCTATGACATCTATGATGAATATCTTGATGTTGAATCTTTTAACCCAACAAAAGAAAATATTGGTGAATCTCTTCATGACAACAATTTTGGTGATACATGTCTAAATGGAGACCAAGAGTTCGAGTTTTCGAAAGAAATACTTGCATGCTCGGATGAATTACTTGCACCTAGTGATTTGGATGACAAAGTTTTATTTAATGAACAAGGTAAGAGTCATGGTGCATTTTGGAAACTAAAGTTGAAAATGGTGGTGTAGATTTGGAAACTAAAGTTGGGTTTTCACATGCCTCACAATGATCCATTAGATTTGAATTTCACTACCATGATCCTTTTTGGGATGATTTCATGAAAGCTTATATCAATACCAAGTCAAGAGCAAAGAATGAGTTATTGCAAGTGTTGGAGCCTAATGTATGGTCAAACTCTAATAATATTTGTGCATCGGAAAAACTTCTTGAAAGGATTGAGTTGTGTGTCTCTTATGTCGAGATGCTACTTGTCAACATAACGAAGGAAATAAAGAGCAGCAAGAAGATAGGGTGGTGACATTATGAACTCTTTGATGAATTCGATTTCAAGCATGCGAACTCGTGGACGAGTTCTTTCTCACCCGGGGAGAATGATGCAGTGCAAAGGGGGGGTTAACTCATTTAACCCATTTAGAATTTCAAGGAGTCCATATTTAAGTTTAATTAATAATTATTATTTCAAAATATTCCTATTTATTAGACTTGTTGAATGAGCATGATTTAATGTGAGATTGAGAAATGAGTATTCTAGAATGTATTAGAAGAAAAGAGGGATTATGCATTGTATTAGCATTTACTAGAGGGTTGGGTTAGCTCTTTAAATAGGATCATCCATGTATGAGAAAGATAGACTTTGTTTATGAATGTTTCTATTAAGAAAAATAGAGCTTTGTTCACTTTATCAATCTCCTTTCTTTAGATGTGTCTATGTTGTTATAGTTATCATCCTCTACCGATCCGTCCCCGCATCAATGCATGGTGGGATCTTGCCGATCTTGTGATAGTTGTGCTGACCACCTTGAGAACTACTGCCCCAAGATGATACTCACCTATGGTTCCATGAACTTTGATGGAACCATGACGTACGGAGGTTGCTCTGATATCATGGTGGCTGACGAGCATTTCAATGTTCGTATTCCAGATAACCTCCCTCTTGATGGTGCTGCTCCTCTCCTATGTGCCGGCATTACAACTTACAGCCCCACATTTTGGACTTGACAAACCTGGTATGCATGTTGGTGTGGTTGGTCTAGGTGGTCTAGGCCACGTGGCTGTGAAATTTGCTAAGGCTCTGGGGGTTAAGGTTACAGTGATAAGTACCTATCCTAAGAAGAAGGCGGAAAGCTTTGGAACGACTCCATGCTGATTCATTTTTGGTCAGCACTGATGCAAATGAAATGCAGGTGACTAGCTGCTTTCATGACTTTTGAGTGGTTGCCATGCCTGTAGGGTGACCTAATGTTGTTTTTCTGTCCTTGTAGGCCGCCATGGGCACAATGGATGGGATCATTGACACAGTTTCTGCACTCCATCCTCTCCCACCGTTGATTGGTTTGTTAAAGGCTCATGGAAAACTTGTGATGGTTGGTGCACCAGAGAAGCCTCTTGAGCTTCCAGCTTTTTCCTTGATCATGGGTAAGCAAAAATGAATCCCATTCTTGTGTAACTAAAGTCTTTGAAAAATTGGCTTAATCTGTTGACAATGGCATCACATTCTTATCATACTAGCAATGCGCATTTAAATAGAAACAATATGTCACACAAACCGTTTTTTTTTTTTTTTTTTTTGTAATTACAGGAAGAAAGATAGTAGCTGGGAGTGCCATTGGGGGTATGAAGGAGACACAAGAGATGATTGATTTTGCAACCAAGCACAACATAACAGCAGGCATTGAGGTTTTCCCAATTGATTATCTGAACACTGCCATGGAGCGCCTTCTCAAAGCAGACGTCAGATACCGGTTTGTCATTGACATTGGAAACACATTGAAGGCCAGCTTCTAAACTTCACATTTCAAATACGAAGTTCATTGGTTCAATGAGAACGAAAATTTTGGTTAATTTGCTGTCTCATTACCATGTATGTAGTGTACATTATGCTTATGTGCATAATGCAATAGACTGGACCTGGATTTGGAATAAATGAAACAATCTGTTTTCTTTTTTGAAGAGGAAATGAATTTCTGTTTATTTGAAAATGAATTGTTGGTTTTTATGTTTTGCAACCTTCTGAACGTGGAGCTAGCTAGTCAGGAGAAGATTGTAGTTGTATACATATATAGTTATATACCAGTGTCAACTTCAGCGTCGAAGCCAGAGAAGACAAGGTGCTCGCCTTGTCAACCTTTAGAAGGTAAGGGATTCGCATATGATGTGTTCATTATTTGTTTTTTTGGGGTTGATTTCAAGCTTACAAAACTGAGCCATAACGAGATTAGAGTATATGATCATATCACAGAAAATGTGACAAGGCTTCTGGTTTCTATTAGCATCAAGTATTCCTTCAAGATCTGTAAATAAAATGACCTCTAGAGTCTTCAACATGTTAGAGAGGAAAGATCCCTCATCAAAAAGAGATAAATAAAATACAATTTATAAGTGGATGAATTATCGATAATTGTACCGAGGTCTTTTGTGATTAAACCACAACACCTTAAATGTAGTTAAGTTGAGACAGTGTCGATACAATGGTGATTCACGAGCCACGCTTGTCCCTGTTCAAGTTGGTATCAGAGCGGGTCCCTCTTCAATTACGTCTCCCAGCATAATGAGCCCAGATTTGGGTTCATAGAATTGTCATTGGAAAAATTATGATTAGCCCATACCATACCAAATGCATGCAGTGGGCCTTTGACTGCATACCCCAATTTCCAAAAGTGGGAATTGGACAGAATCATTACCGATTTCCGATGTGGGAATTGGACTGAATGAATTCCACGTGCAGACCTAAAAAAAGTTAGGTTGCATGTGAGGGGGAGTGTTGGAGAGGAAAGATCCCACATCAGAAAATAGATAAATAAAATACAACTTATAAGTGGATGAATCACACTTAATTGTACCGAGGCCTTTTGTGATTAAAACCCAACACCTTAAAGGTGGTTAAGTTGGGACAGTATCGGTACAATGGTGATCCACGAGCCACGTTTGTCCCTGTTCAAGTAGAAAAGAATGATTTGATATGGTTTGGAATGTTTCAATGTATTATTCTTCTCCAAATATGAACTTTATATAGAAATACAATCATAGCGCTAATAGGAAAATATTTCCTACATACACACCTACACATGCAAGGAAAGTAAATATATACAAAATATTCTACACAACAAAGATCCATGGGGACAACAACTTCTGTTTCTAGGCTAAACATTTCTTCATGATCCATATGTCTACCTCATTTAAATTAGAGTAAAATGCAGCGTCGGTATCCAACTCTTGTGGCATTGTCAAAATGGTACCCAGACTTTAAAAACTATCAATGTGATACCCAAACTTTGTTTTTACTACCAAGAAAAAGCCTACGGCCCATTTCCGTCATGGTGTCGTCTGTTTGCTGACGTGGCCAGTATGGGGCCCACAAAAAAAGATGCAATGACAAAAATAACCTTCTAATTCTCATCAGAACCATTTTCCCTCCAAAATCTCTAAAATTGAATCTTGGGTTTTCATCCTGGGTATCACATTGATCAGTTTAGTAGAGTTTAGGCACTGCTGCTGTGTTGATCTGCTGACAAGAAATATTATGCAATAGCTAGAAATGTAACATAGAAATTCAAACATATAACCAAAAAGGGCTGCCAATATCACTGAATTAAAACCAACATCAGTTCAACATCATAATTCAAGCTTAATTGGTTTCCAAAAACTCAAGAAACCAGATTATTTGCAAAAAAATTGATTCCAAAACATGATGAAGTACACATTGTGTTTCTCTAATTTAAAAGCCAGCACATTCACTTTTGAGCACCCATTGCTGCATGATTTTGGCTGTTTTGAGTAGGGGGTTGTGTTGAGGCTGATGCACTACCATTTCATTTTCTTCCATCCTTGATAGGTCTTGATTCCTTGGGTGGGGCTGGTGGCCTTTGGACCTGTGGAACACAAACAAGACATTTTCAACACAATTCAACAACCACATTTCAGCAATATCCCTAAAACCAAAATACTTCCGAAATTCCAATGAAAAGATAGTAAAAAGATGCAAACACTACATTGTGTTGTGAAGTGGCTTAAAGCAATAAAACATTCAAACAAAACGGAAAGACATTCTAAAGCAATGATCAACAAATGATTGTATATCTTCTAATGACCGCATAAACCCCATAGTGAAATGATTAGACGCAAGAACCATAAATTTAACTAATACAAACCTTAAACTGCATATGATAGTTGCTGATGGTTTCACAAAATCCACTCTTAATCCGTCTTGAAGTAGTTTGATTATGTCGTCGATCTCAATAATGTACCAAGCACCAATCCAACTCCACATGGGATTTAACTAACCATTGCCTTAACTCAGTTTGATCTAGACAACATACGGCATCACTGGCTCCATTGCTCACCACGCAACATATAAGATAAATTATGAAACTTAATCTTCACAGCATAGTATCCCGAGTACATCTTCAATTAACACAAAAACCCACAACTCACAATTATACAATCATTCATGTTTTACTTAAACTCCTTTGATCAACAAAAACCAAGATATTTGTAGCACCCTGCTCTCAAATACCAAAGCCAATATAATCCAAACATCTTAGAATTGCTAAGGATACCCAAAGTTTGTTTCCAACTTTCCATCGATCCTCATACCATTATTCTGAAACAAAGCTCCATAATACCATTTATGAAACCATACATACAAGTATGAATATCAAAAAAACAAGGACATCTACTGTTTTAACTCTCCAACAACACAGTTCCACCTAATGGTCAACCAACTTCTTCAACTCTCGACAATCTAGAATTCAAGCATCAATAACAACTAACTAAGGTTCCTATGCATCTGTTACAAATCAAATAGGCTGCCAATATCCAAAACGTCTCCAAGAACAGCAAAAGAAATTAAACAAAAACCTTCCGATCATCTACCCTCTCAAATCCTCCACTTTGTAATCCAATACATCTAACAATCAAAATCATGCTCAGAGATTCACTTAAACTGGAAATCACCAAACAAAGATCACAACGTCACCACCTCCGCCGTACACGGCATAACTCACGGTGGTGCCCACTGCCTAAAATCCCAACCCCTCCAACACTCAATCCATACTCAAATTCGATTATACAGAAGGGTAGAGATTGAAGAATATACCAACTTTTATACCTGAGTCGAACCTCGATTCGTCGTAAAACGCAGAAACTCACCGGAAAACTCTTTAAGCGTCACTCAATCGATTCTCACTCATGGAGACTCATCCAAAGAAACTGATACCACATACATAACGGGGATGGCGAGACGAAGCTACCAGCACCAGTTTCGCTTGCCGCTGTGACCTGGATCAGAAACCCAATCGAAGAGGCAACCACCTTCTCTCCTTCGACCTTCCACCATAGGTTTATTGTGATTTAAGTCGATTAAGGGAGGCGGGATCGGAGAGGCAGCCACCTTCTCTCCTTCTTTTCTCTGACCTTCCACCACTTTAGTCGATTAAGGGAAGGGAGGGAGGGAAAGGGGGGAGGTCGAGTTTTGACTCAATTAGGGTGCCGTCTATGTAAAATGTTGTTTTTGCCTTTTTTTTGTGGACCCGATGCTGGTCACGTCAGCAAACAGACGGCACCGTGACAGAAATTGGCCACATGCCTTTCCTTGGTAGCAAAAACAAAGTTTGGAAATCACATTGATAGTTTTTAAAGTCTGTGTATCTCTTTGACCATGCCACAAGAGTTGGGGTACCGGTGCTGTCAAAACTTTTTTAAATTATGCAACCATAACATGCCACTGCTTTTACCGCGACATACGATTATTTCTCCTCATTCTACTTTTGTGGTGTACTTTGTCACTGTAAAAATATATATAGCAAATCACCCCTAAAGACTAGCACTTCCCACATCCTAGTTGCAATCCTCCACCATCTCCTTCCATCCCCTTCTCTATATACATATACAAGGTCTCATAACATTCTTTTGTTGAAATACAAATTAATAGAGAAAATGGCGAAATCTCCAGAGGAAGAGCACCCTAGGAAAGCCTGTGGATGGGCTGCAAAAGATACATCTGGTGTTCTCTCTCCCTTCCAATTCTCAAGAAGGTTATTCATCTACTCCATCCAACTATAACATTTACTTAACAAATATGTTGATTTTTTTCTCTTCATTTCCATCAAGGGTTTTGGTTCTTAAACAATGTAGTGAATTGATTTCGGTGCAGGCAAACAGGAGATAAAGATGTGATGTTTAAAGTGCTGTACTGTGGGATATGTCATTCGGACCTTCACTCGATCAAGAATGAATGGGGAAATGCTGTATATCCTATGGTTCCTGGGTACGTAGAGTCATATTGTCTCCTTACACTTTCCCATTGTAAGAGCCAGCCTGACTAGAATGTAGGTATCTAATGCTACATCATTCAAGCCTGTATTACGACAACATAAGTAGTAATGTAATCTGGATTAATTGTGCTATTCTTTTAACAAGACCAATGTGGCGCATCCGCACATATGTACATATGTGCGTGTACGCGTGCGCGTACGCGTGCGTGTGTGTAGTAACTCCTTTGGTATGCAGGCATGAGATTGTTGGTCAAGTGACAGAGGTAGGAAGAAAAGTAAAAAAATTCAAAGTTGGAGACAAGGTCGGTGTTGGATGCCTAGTGGGAGCCTGCGAATCTTGTGATTGTTGTGGCAAAGACCTTGAGAATTACTGCCCCAAGTTAATATTGACCTACGGTAGCAAGTACCATGATGGTACCATTACATATGGAGGTTACTCATCATGGTGGCCGATGAGCACTATGTAGTCCGCATGCCAGAAAACTTACCTCTTCATGGCGCTGCTCCTCTCCTGTGTGCCGGGATTACAACTTACAGCCCCTTGAGATATTATGGCCTTGACAAGCCAGGTATGCATATAGGTGTAGTTGGCCTCGGTGGTCTAGGCCACGTTGGGGTTAAGTTTGCAAAGGCTCTGGGGGTTAAGGTCACAGTGATCAGTACCTCCCCTAATAAGAAGGATGAAGCTATGCAACGTTTACACGCTGACTCGTTTTTGGTCAGTCGTGATGAAAATCAGATGCAGGTGATTATTTGAGGAAGTTTCTTTCCAAAGAAGCTTATATATATAGTTGGATGTTATTGTCATTCAATAGGGTGACACAAGGCTGTTTTGTTAAATCCTTAGGCTGCGATGGGCACAATGGGTGGTATCCTCGACACAGTATCTGTAACCCACCCTCTCCCGCCTTTACTGAGTTTGTTGAAGGCTAATGGAAAGCTTGTTATGGTTGGCGCACCAGAAAAGCCTCTTGAGCTTCCAGCTCATTCTTTGTTGGTGGGTAAGCATGCATAATATTGGTATTGTATGATCCATAATTTTTTGGTGTGCCCTGTAATAATGTAATGGAGGTTTCGTATTAACAATGGTTTTGTTCTGTAATTGAAGGAAGGAAGTTAGTAGCTGGTAGCTGTGTGGGAGGATTGAAGGAGACACAGGAGATGATCGACTTTGCAGCCAAGCACAATATAACGGCTGACATTGAGGTTATCAAAATTGATTATGTGAACACTGCCATGGAACGCCTTCTCAAAGCAGACGTGAGATACCGATTCGTCATCGATATTGGAAACACATTGAAGGCGGACCCCTAAGCTTTGCAGACTAGATCAACCAGAATCAAATGGCGAAATGAGAACAGATATAACACTTGTATTTAAAACACATAGATATCTTCCTCAAAAAAAAAAAAACAATATATAAAAGAAAGTAGAAGCAGGCAGTAAATAATGGTTCTGGTGACTATAGTCTTCACCTAAGTTTGTACTATGCTGCAAGTGACCTGGGCGGTTGAGCATCCAGATAGGGAATTCCCCAACTTTTGTTTGAATCACACAGCTGTTAAAGTGGTCAGAAACTGTGTTGCAATGGAGTTCAAGCATTTCACATGCGCTGAGTGATTAGTTCTTCGGTTTAGAAAGTACTTGAGATACACTGACACTCTCAAATTCTGAACTACAACAACAATTAACACACGGGTTATTCAACTTCTAACAATTATCATTTTCTTGTTACCCCGATCAAATTCCCCTACCCCAAAACGAACTTAAATTGGATTTCAAAAAACAAACTTAAATTGATCTATATACTATGTATTTATTTACTTGATAATTTTTTGTGTTATTAATGCAATGCGAAGATATAATTTAATTACAGTTGTTTTGGTACACAATGCGAAATGGGGTTAATTCTTTTTGAAATTGGCGAAGGATATGTTTTAGAACAATGTGAAATGGGGTTAGTTTCTTTTCGTGAACAAGATCCATAATAAACCCGGTTCTGGTTCTTGATTTGAGCATCGCTAATGCGTCGGATCTGGATTTTCTTTTTTGAGTCTTTTAGAGCATTTTGCTTTTATTTTATTTTACTCATTGTCTTTTGACAGACGGAAGTTTACCCACTACTCAACGAATTTCGGTGTGTCGACGAGGTATGGTACAACATATTGTTGGTACCTATTTTAGTTCATCAAACAAGATCGGTGACGGAAGGTCCAGCTACTCAACGCATCTTTCATATTGCCCGGATTTTGTCTGGTACTTCAACAAATGCTTAATAACATCCCACTTTTATTGCTTTACAAGCCTTCTATCCGTGCAAATTTGCACGTTTTCATAAACTAAGGAATGATTAATTTTTATCTGTTTGGTGTAGTACAGTTAATCCTTGTAATCCCACTTTCTAATTTATATCCACTACCCATGTTTTTTTCTCCCTAATTATCTCTTTATTTTATTTTGTTTTTTTTATTTTGTTATTTACTATAATAACTCTTGTTCTTAATAATCTGAAGCAACTTACACTACAGGAAATAACGACTTAGCCGACGGAATTAAAAAAATTTCGTCGCCTAAGTTCGTCTTCATCGACGGAAACACAACCGTCGTATAGGACACCACATCCGTCACCATTTAGGCGACGGAAAATGACTGTCGAGGACTTCTGTCGACTAAGATATTCCTATTCGACGAAACATCATTCGTCGTCTAGGTTCCATCGGCTTAGTAAACCACATGCAACGAATACGTTCCGTCGGTAAATTTTCGTCGGCTTAGAACATCTTAGGCGACAGAAGTTTACTTTCGACAAACTCCGTCGACTAAGATTTTTATAGGCGACGGAACAATTCCGTAGGTAAAGATAATCTTGGGCGACGAAGCATGTTCTGTCGGTGTAGTTAGTCCTGGGTGACGAACAAGGTTCCGTCGGTTAAGTAAGTCTTGGGCGACGAATATGTCTTTCTTAGGCGACGAACTTTTCCGTCAACTAAGAAAATGAATTATTGTCTGACACACCGCAGAACGAATATATTTTTGCCGACGTCTTTTGTCTTAGGCGACGGAATATTTCGTCGGCTAAGTAAACACATCATTTATACACCTTCTGCCCAGAAGAGAACGCAAAAGAAAGGCATGGTGTAGCTCCTCCCCTCCCCCCCCCCCCCCCCTCACATAATTCATCCGATCTAAATCTAGTTTTGGAAGGCTTTCTTCATGAATTTGATTGATCTTCAACAGCTGCTTCTCTCATAATTGGTATGTTTAGGGTTTAGGCTTCATTTATGCATATATATTTTCCGGCGAACTTTTCGAAGACTTTGCCGGCGGTCCAATTTTGCCGGTCCAATTACTGGATTGCTTGATGCATGCATGATATATGTAACATTTGATAGTGTATATATACATGTTGAATATATTTGTACGTATATGTTTTTATGTGTATAATATGTTTGTACGTATAATCTGTGTATATACGTATAATATGTGTGTATAATATATATTATGTTCTTGTGTGTGTGTGTGTGTGTGTATCTAACTTTTGTGTGTGTATAATTTATATATATATATATTAGCTTTTGTTCGTATGATTAATAATTATGTGAATAATATGTTTATCAAATTTTCGTTTTCATGCAAATCATTTGTGTATTCAAATGATAAAAAATAAAATGATGAATCAAGTAATTAAGAATTATAATATTCTTATATATTCATCAATATATTGTTACTCTTAGAAATCCCGTTCGAAAACCATTATGTAACGACTGTGTCTAACAAAATGGTTTTCAAATTGTCTCATATTTGGACAGTTTGGGAGCATATGACATTGAGATTCCGTTTGTTGTTGGTGCGTTTCGTTTTCGGTTGTGGGTATATATATATTTCGACAGGATCTTCCTTTATTGTTCCTTGAGTGCATATTAGGTATAGATATTCGTGCACTTGGGGAACTGTAGGGAGATGCTGCAAAAATTTTCTCACATATGCGAATTCAAAACGTCCCAACAACAAACGAAATCACAATGTCATATGCTCTCAAACGGGATTAGGACCCTAACCAGAGGCATAAGGTGAAGATTATAGGTGTGAACAACATACATTAATATATCTTATATATATATATATATATATATATATATATATATAATAATTAAGTGTGTGTGTATATACTCCCGTTTATTATTCACCATTTTTTTATTATATATTTTTGATTCATGTTATTATAGTACTGTACAACATGGACAAGAGCTGGATGCAATTAGGGATGGGGTCCCCTCTTTATATGAGAGACATTTTTTATTTTCTTGAGTTTGTGCGTCTACATAGTCCTCCAGACAAAGTTATTCACATATGTCCGTGCAACAAATGTCTTAATCGGAAACCAGTGACATATGAAGACATGTATTCTCACTTGGCACTAAACGGTATTTGTCCTAGTTATACCACATGGACATGGCATGGCGAAAATCAAGTTCAAATGCATACACTTGCACAAATTCAAGCACAACATAATCAGCAGGCAGGATCTTCCAATGCTAGTTACGGGGACCCTGCTGTGATGAACCTCTTAAACGATGCATTCACGTTCGCCGCCTCAGGATATCAGGAAAATGTTGTTTATGACAACGCCCCTGACACATTCCCTAATGTCTCTCACGTTGATTACAGTAGTGATTATGATAAGTACAACAGGCTTCTACGGGAAGCACAAACCTCATTATATCCTGGCAGTGAGCATACTGTGTTGGGTACCGTCATGGAGCAAATGAAGATCAAAAACAAGCGGGGAAAGAGTAACGTATGTTTTGATGAGGATATTGCACTTATGAAGAAAGTGCTTCCCAAAGGTAACAGATGTCTGGAAAATTTCGACCAAGTAAAAAACATGTTGGCTGACCTCGGTCTTGATCACCAAAAGATAGACGCTTGCGTCAATAACTGCATCTTGTATTACAAAGAAAACAAGGATGAAGTTGAGTGCCCACACTGCTACGAGCCAAGGTATAAAGCTTCCACTTCATCTAAATAGAAAAACCCGCCTATTCCTAGGAAGGTTCTTCGTTACTTCCCGTTGGGTCCTCGTCTGCAACATTTGTACATGTCTTCACATACTCCTAAGCATATGAGATGGCACCAGGCAAGGCACTAGGGAGAGGAGAGGATAGATCTGGATAATCTCACACACCCCGCAGATGGGGAGGCTTGGAAGCACTTTGACCGTTCATTTCCCGAATTTGCTGGAGACTGTCGAAATGTCAGACTCGGACTTGCAACAGACGGATTCGATCCTACTAGAAACATGAATTTGTCTTACAACATTTGGCCTGTGATAGTATTTCCGTACAATCTACCTCCCAACATGTGTATGAGGATGGAGTACAATTTTCTTACGCTTATGGTTCCATGGCCGTATTCTCCAGGAAAGTGCTTGGATGTGTACATGAGATCATTAATTGACGAGCTGCAGGAGTTATGGGAAAATGGACTCCCTACTTTTGACAGGCATGGTCAAACTTCATTCATGATGAAAGCAGCTGTTATTTGGACCATCAGTGATTTTCCAGCTTACGGAATGTTGTCTAGCCAACAAACTAAGGGGTACAAGGCTTGCTTGGTATGCTTAGATGACATCAATTCTAGTCACCACGCCGACAAAATGTGTTTCTTGGGATCTCGTAGGTGGCTTAACGAGGATCACGAGTGGCGGTGGGATGCTGAGGCATTTGATGGGACCGAGGAGCATAATCCGAAACCCCCAGGGAGATCTGGTGAGTGGATTTTGGATAGGCTTAACCAGCACTGGTTCGGATATTTGAGCACCAGTAAAGATGTAACCGACTTGAATCCTCCCACGCCTAATGAGTTTAAGTATTGGACGCACACAAGTGTATTCTTTGAATTGCCTTACTAGTCGACGTTGAAAATCATACATAACTTGGACGTCATGCACGTAGAGAAGAATCTTTGTGACAGCGTTCTTGGAACAATTCTGAATCTCAAAGATAAGAACAAGGACACCCCCAAAGCCCGTGTTGATCTTAAGAAAATGGGTATACGGCCCCAGCTATGGCTAGTAGAGAACAAAAAAACAAAAAAAGCCATAATGCCTCACGCAGGCTACACTGTCCATCCTCAGAAGAAGGCGGAAGTGTTTCAGTGGCTTCGTAAAGTTAAGTATCCTCAGGGGTATGCAGGGAATATCGCTCAATGTGTTAAGACGGGGGAAAATAAGATTACTGGGCTGAAGACTCATGACTGTCATGTTTTGCTGCAACGTGTTCTTCCCGTGGTCATTAGACCTTATTTGCAGAGTGATGTGGTTGACACGTTAGTGGCTTTGTCAAAGTTCTTTCAAATGATATGCACTAAAGAGCTTAAAAAGTCTGATATTCGGTCATTGCAAGAAGACATTGTGTACATCATGTGCAAGCTGGAGATGATATTTCCCCCAACTTTCTTTGACGTCATGATTCACCTCATGATCCACCTTCCCGAACAAGTGTTGCTTACTAGTCCAGTACAGTATACCTGGTGCTATCCAAATGAGAGGTATGCACTCATATTTATTCTAATTAATCATCCTTTCAAATTAAGATAATTTTTTAAAAATATTTATTGTAAGAGAATTAAGAAATATCTGTTTTGCAGGCAACTGAGGGATTTCAAGAAGAAGAACAAAAACAAACATTTCCCTGAAGGGTCGATCACAATGGCATACATTCAGGCTGAGTGCGTAACTTACTGCAACGCATATCTCAATGATGAAGACACAGTGGGGGAATCATTTGGAGCGGGTAGTAGCCAGCAATTCAATCTATCAGTTGTTTCCAACGATGTTCAACCGTATGGCAGGTTAAGTAATTCTAAAAGATTAAGTAATGCTGAGATCAAAGAGGCTCATTGGTCTGTCCTTCAACATTGCGACGAAGCCGAGTGGTACTTGAAGTCCCATTTGGAAAGGCAGGATGGTAACGAAGTCATACACAAGAGAGATTTTCCTGATTACTTCCCTATTTGGGTACCTCTTCTATCTCTATATATTTTGAGTTACATAAATTAAATATATGTTGCTTTTTGATGTTACATAATGTAACAACGTTGCTCTTAAAATTGTTACAGATGATCATTCTGTTTACGCCTAGATTAATATTTTACTGGACAGTAAATGTCTATGTAAATATTAGTTATCTCTTGGACCATGTTATACCGGCGAGATGGAGTTTCTCTAAGTTTTCAAACAGTAGCCCGCCAGTGAGACCACGCGAGCCGAGTTAGACTTCGCGCGGAACGAACTGCATACGAGCTGGACTTCACTTAGCTTGCGCGCGGAATGGACATAGGCGGACTACGCAGTTCGGGTGGAACACTTAGCTCGCGCGCGGAATGACTTCGCGCGGAATTACTATTTGATACTTCGCGAGGCGAGGCGAGATTGACTCTCCGCGAGGCGAGGCGAACTGGCGAACTGGTCCGCGTAGAAGACTTCGCTAGGAATTGACATGCGGAGTCCGCGCGCACCACGACAAACGTTGAAGACTTTTACAAGTCTTTAATATGCTTCGGGCCAATCCTTGTGGTCCATTTGACATAAAAAGCCATTTTAAGGCTCGCGAGCTGCAATAGCCCGTGAATAGGAAGCGAGCTTCACGAGCACGCCAGATAGCATCTGTGACGACCCGCGGGGCGAATTCCAGTTCGCATAGGAGTTTACAGTTGGCAGCGCGGAAGCAATGCCTTATGAGGAATGAAGTGTGCGAACTGGACATGTGTCACAAGATGGTTGGTTCGCATGGACGAAACAGTGTCCTTGTGCTATTAGGTTTTCCGAATCCAACTCGAAGTATGATTATCTCCCTCTTCTGCCGCAAGTCGAGCTCCACTATATAAAAGGGTCGAGGGACAATTACAGACGACTCTCAAATCAATACAAACAACAAACACAATACAACTGAAACCCAGTTACCCTTCGAGCCTTCCTCGAAACCCTAACCCTAAGCGCCGCCGCCTAGGTCTTTCTCCAGAGCTCTCCGGACTCTGCATCCCCGCTTCTCTCTGAACTCCCTGTGATTGCTCTGCTCGCGCCGCCGTGAGTATCGATTCGCTTGTGCTCGTAAATCCTCCTCTGAGGTGGCACCTGTAACCCCTTTCTGCCCGATCAAGAAGTCAAGCGCACCCCCCATCAACCTTTTCCTCGTCCGCGAGGTGGCACGCCCGCAACACTCCCCTCTCTTTGTCTGCTTGAAACCTCTGCTCCGCACGCTGAGGATCGTGGCCAAAACACATTCTACATGATTTTCCTGCTTCTTACGACCCGGAGTTACACTTGTTGGCTGGAGGACCCCAAAGCCACAGAGTTCGTGCTGGATGTTTTGTGAACGGTGTTAAGTTTGTGACGTCAGAACGAGATGAAGGCCATGTCACCCAAAACAATCGAGTCATGGTTGAGGGTTTGGGTTTCAACTACTACAGGATTCTTGTCTGTGTCATCGAACTAATCTATGGCAAGGGTATGCCAGTCGTGTTGTTCAAGTGCAAATTGCTCAATACTGACCCAACCAGACGAAGGAGTACAATTATGGATCGTGGCTTGTTATCAGTGGACTCAAACAGTGTATGGTATGAGAATGGGCCTTTTATTCTTGCCACCATGGCGAAACAAGTATTTTATCTTGATGATCCGGCTATGGGTGAGGGTTGGAAAGTGGTGCAGGTGATGTCACATAGGAATATTTCGAGTGCAACTACACTGGGAGGGGATGATGAGAGTGGGCCTAGTGAATCAACAACTGATCAACCGAATGAACCATATCAATAAGAATCTCCACATGTAGTCCTCGATATTGAGGATATTCGTGTCAACAACTAACACATTCCGGCTATCATAGGTTACATTCCAGTTTCACCATCTGAACTGAACTCGCTACAACGCAACCCCAATCATGATGACGATAGCTTCATAGATGATGAATACATAGAGGATGATGAGTATTCTGATCAAACTGAGGAGGAGGATGATGATTCGGACGACTCAGATTATCATGAGTACGATTAATGTAACCATTATTGTGGATTTCGATCGGTCTAATCTACTTGTATTAATTTGGCATAACTTCGGATATGTATTTTTAAATTAATTTGTAACCATTAATTATTTATGCAAATTTCCATTTTTAATTTCTACATGTGTAATTTTTAAAGTGCATATGTATGCTTTTTTATGTACGAATACTTACGTGGAGTTATAGTTGAGTTTAGTTTGAAAAGTTACACGAAAATACTCAGATGTAAATATAATAAAATGTCCATAATTTTTAAAAATATACTTAGTCGACGGAACATGAAGAATTTGTCGCCTTAGATGTCCTAAGGCGACGGAAAGTCCACTTTTCGTCTCTTAGGATCCCCGAAATATTAGGCGGGTAAATTAAATTTTTTGTTACTTAGGCGACGAAAATTGAATAAGTCGTCGGCTTGGGATAACCAAGGCGACGGAAATTGAATAATTCATCGGGTTAGTCAGACCAAGGCGACGGAAAGTGGTTGTTTCCGTCGCCTAGGATACCAAAATATTAGGCGGGTGTAGTTTGCGCCTTTTTTTTTTGCCGAAATTTAATTTTTTTAGGCGACGAATATTTTTCTTAGTCGACAGAATATTTTCGTCGGCTAAGATAAAATCGATACAGCAACACTTAGTCTTTTCTTCGTCTAAAACCCACACTCTAATCCCTAAATTCCCAAATCTCCTACAGAGCTGCGATACCGCCGGAATCCACCGCCTCGACACGTCGGAGACCCCGCCGTCCACCGATCATTGGTGATCATCGACCCGAGCAGTCATCGCAGCCGCCACCACATCTACCGCATCCACCCGCATCAGTCATCGCAACTGAACTCGCCACCGCATCCACCCGCCGCTCCGATCTCGCTTCTCCCACTTTCTGACCTTCTCACCGCCTCCAGTCTCACCACCTCATCAATCCTAAATCCCCGATACTGAGGTCTCTATTCTCTCGTAATAGTTATTCAAATTGCTTCATTCTGTAAAGTCTTTCTGTCTAATCTATAAGTATTGTATGAAAGTTAAGTGCGAGTTCATATAAGTCTAAGAATGGAAACTAGTTGTTGTAATTTGGTTGCTTAGCTCTGAGAATGGTAGGAATCATGTGTAGTAGACATATGAGATTGATACTCGAAACGTAATGCAGAGATCCTGGTTTGGAATCAGGCTTAATTAGCTAATTTAGTTCCTCATATATGTGTGTCTGTCTGAATTGGAAGAATGCCCTGTATGAAAGGTATAGAGCAGATATGTAACATATGTTTTGCATAATGGGACTTGGGGTCCTAACTGAGGTGAGATGGGCGGAAGAATCTGTCAATATGGACTTCAAGGTACATTACAATAGCCGTAGACGAATGAGATGAAAGGGCCTTTGTATTGAAGTAGGAAAAAGGTTGATTGTGGTGATGAGATTTTGGACTTCAGAGTTTAGATAGTAGGAGTATTAGGAAACTGAATAGATACAAAAGATGGAAGATTAGCCATATAGGATTTCTTGCAAAAATCAGAGAGGACAACATATATTAGAGGGTTTAAGATTTAGAAATCAGTATACACTCAATTAAAAGAATAAAATTTAGTTATTGGCTGACTCTTGTGTTATAATGTGCATCTTTCCTGGACTTCAAGACCTGATGGTTAGATTTTGACCAGCATGCTTACTTTTGGGTTTCAATACCTATCTAAGCTACTGAGAGAAGTCTAAGGTCCAGGTAGCCTAGAATCTACCAAATGCGACTAATATGTTATACTTTGAGCTTCATGCTTCTCAAATTCTCTAGTGAAAACCTCTAGTTGTTGGTTGCTGGTTCTTGCAGACCTTTTATTTTGACAGTTCCCAACTCCAAGTATGTTTATCTTTCTATAAGCTTTCATTTTATCTGGTGTTTGAGCTTTGAGCAATTTTCTTTGGTTTTGTTCCATCAAATTGCAAGTATATATATTACAAAGGAATATCATTTATGCATTTAAGTAGTACCTTACTAGAGATCAACTGATCACATGCATGAAATGTTTATAACTTCCATGGGAAAGATAGATCAACGGGAAACCTGTATGCTTTATGCATTTATGTTTTTTTTTTAATTATCCAAAAAAAAAAAGTGAAGAAATTATCATGGTTTGTTATTCATGTATGCTTTTCTATGGACTATTTTTCATAGAAACGATTTAAATATATTTAGTTATGATTTTTGAAAGTTGATAGTTTGCATCAAGAAATTCTGAAATCTTCACTTAATCCTTGTTTGTTTTATCATATATGTATGCACTCTTCTCTCATGCCTATGCTTTCCTTTTCTTTTCTTTTTTAAATTATAAAAAAAATATCAATATCACATTGTATCTTCTGCTTAAGTGGCTCACAGGTTTTGTTAGTGTTTTCTGTATTCACAATGCATTAAGTCTTAAAAAAAAAAGTGAAGAAAGACGAGGGGTTTGATCAACCTGCATGTATGCTTTTCTATGAAGAATTGTTCATAATCTTTATCTATAACTGAACTTATTTACTAACAATTATGTGTTATTCATGTGCAAGATGGTGATCATGGAGAAGAGGAATGACCGAGCCACTAAGGCCAGTGCTTTGATGGAGTCTATACGGCATAGCGTCGGCTCAGCTAGCAGTAGCAGCCACCCTACCCCCATGCCGGCTAGGACAGTACCACCAGGGGCTCCCCCCTTGATCGTGCGGCCCCCTACCGTTGACAATAGTTCAACGGGATCTCCATCATCTACACCGGCACTCGAATCTTCAAGACACATCGTCGGCATCGCTCGTTTGAAAGTTAGAAGCCCAACAGGTAAATATATTAATTCCTCTTATATTTGTATTAATTTATTAGAATTTGTCTTATAGCATTAAATATCCTAATGTTTTGTATATACAAATTTTTTTTTAAATGTTTTGGTAGGGCAATGTTATTAAGTGTTATTATCATTGTCATTAATTAAGATGTATAGTTTTAGGGTGTGTTTTAAGTTTTCATGTGATGGGATTTGCGTGAAGTCTGGTTTTAGGGTGAGAAGCCTAGATTTGGTGTATTAGAGACTAGTAATTGGAAGGCATAAGACTGATTTATCTATATATGAGTAGTGTTATATAACTATATATAGTAGCAGTAAGCAGGGGTACCTGCATGCGCGTTTCAGGGTGCACCCCAGGGCGCGCTACAGGCACGCTGGGGCGCGCATGCAAGCACCCCTGCTTACTGCTACTTTTTTTTTCAAGTGATTACTGCTTCAAGTGTTACTGTTTTAGGTGCTAATGGAAATGTTGAGCAAGCTTGTTTATTAATTGATGTATTTTAAATACAGAATGGCATAGTTGATGAGTCAATAAACGAAATGATTCATTTAAGGAACAACACCCTGACGCGACGGAGGAGGAGATTATGAAGAGTGTTCAGTCCCAACAAATTGAGGTGTTGGGTACGGTGCTCAAAACTCGGAAAGGACAGAAGATCAGAGGGATGGGACGAGGAGGCGAGCAAGACTTGAGCCATTCTTCAAATGGTTCCACTTCACGTAGTCGTCCTCCTAGAGTTGATGAGCAGTAACTCCAAGAGGTGCAGGAGCGCTATGAGCGGGGATTAAAGGAATCAGAGGAGCGTGCCCAACAGCAATTCGAAGAGGTCCAGCAGCGTGCCCTGTGTGCGGAGTCTATGTATAGCACTGTGCAGTCCCAAGTTGCAGCCCTATATGAGCACCTAGGTATGTCACCTCCTCCTCCTCCACAATTTCCTCCTCCTCCTCCTCCTCCTCCTCCTCCTCCACATGTTTCCCCACAGAACAATGATGATAGAGGCGACAACATAGGATTGGACGAGAATACCAATTGGCATTATTGATTTTGTAGTACTTCATTCATAGTTTAACTAGATTGTATGAACAATTTTCTACCTAGTTCATTAATTATTTTGTATATATGAACAATATTTGTCCATCTAGTTATCATGATCAATATATGAATATGTTTTCCAAATCCAATGCTTCCGGTATATATGTATTTGTATGTGTTTGATTATTGTTACTGATTTATAATTTTTTGAAACAGTGAATAAGGTAAAAAAAAAAATTACAAATTTTTTTACCCTAAATAAAATCAATTAGGCGACGGAAACAGTAACATTTATCGCCTAAGATAAACCACCTATGCGACGAATACAAAGATCAATCGTCGACTAAGAACTGTTACGAATTCGTCGGTTTAAAACTCTGCCGACGAATATTCCGTCGCCTAAGAACGATGCAACATGCGTCGGTAAACATACATACCGACGACCATTTTGTCGGCTAAGAACAATTTCCTATTCGTCGGCTAAGAATCCTTCCGACACAAATATTCCGTCGACAGAGATTCTTATCGACGAATCAGTTTGTCGACAAGGCAGGAAAAGATCCGACGGGTAGGAACGCTCTTAGTCGACGACTAACTTCAGTTCCGTCGCCTAAGTGTCTACCTCACGACACTTAGGCGACGGAACTTAGACGACTGATAATTCGTCGACCAAGAGCCTAGGCGATGAATAGTTAGTCTTAGGCGACGAGTTGTTTCTGTTGCCTAGGACGAGATTTCCTGTAGTGTTAATAAGGATAATATCGACATAACACAATTTGGTAATTTAGAGACTGTTCGCTTTATATATATAGCCTTTATACTCGCGATACTCGTGTGTGAAGATGTTGTTATTATGTAGTTTTTCTTTTCTTTTTGTGAAGTACGTTAGTGGGTAATGGGAGTTTTTAGTTGTAGTTTATAAGAGCAACTTTAGCAGACTTTCTATTTTAGCTTTTAGCTATTTTAGAGAGTGTGTTTAGTTTTTTTTTATATTTTCGAAGCTCCAGCAGACTAGCCAAAATTAGCTATTATGACTTTTAACTATCTCGCTAGCTAAATATAGAGAGCGAGACGACTCATATGAGGTTAGTTATAATTTTATACATTCCTTGTAAGATATTTTATGTGATATATAGATATATTTAAACTATTTAATTTCTATTTGAAGAATAATGTTAATGTAATGCTAGCTAAAATAGAGAGCATTGATGCAGCCACATTTCTAAAATGGCTAGCCAAGATGACATTTTAGCTAATTTGACTAAAATTTAACTTAAAAATGGTTAGCATTGCTAAATATGCTCTAAGTCTTAACTTTCCATATTAACTGTTGACAATTATCTGCACTATTTTTTATTTTTTTGTTTTTTATTTTAATAACCTTTTAAGTTAGTGTTGTTTAAATCAGCTCATTAAGGGTAGTTTAGGCAAAACATAATTTAGTACATTTCTTAAACGTTTGGCTTTATAGTAGTAGAGATAGTAGAGATGTAGTATTTTAAGTTTTTCACAATTCGATGTAATTTGGACCGGATTTTGAGTTAGCCGCACCCTTCTTTTCTCTCTAGGGTTTCTTCTCCTAGGGTTTTCTGACTACCTTGCTGCTTCACATCCAAACCTCTAGATCTACAATGTCCGATGAGGTTTCTCAATGTTTCACGTCGGCTCTGGCCATCCATGACGATGATTCTCCATCTTTCGGTGTCATGAGGTCTTCACCGGCGCCGCAACAGTTCTTTGTTGTTGGTATGCTTCTCACCTTGAAGCGTAAGATCCCAGATCTGAAAGCCGTCATTGGCACTCTCACATCTGTATGGGATCTCTATAATCGTTTCCAGATGAGGGCGAGGGCGGACCACTTTGTGCTTCGTTTCACTAGAGCTGATGACCGGAAAAATATACTTACTGGCGGCCCTTGGTTCTATGGACGATCTGTGTTCGTTCTTGCTGAGTATGATGGGTTGGAAGATGTGGCTTCTGTTCCGATTGATTCGTTCCTTGTTTGGGTCGAAATCAAAGGGCTTCCAAATGCGCTTATGACTGATGAAGCGGTTGAGAAGGTGGGTTGGACTTTAGGGCAGGTTGACCATGTTGATCAGATGAACATCAGAAGGGGAACCCGAGCTAAGGTCCGGATTTTGCAGAAGCTGAGTGCGCCGATAAAGGAGGCATTTGGTGAGATGCCATTCGAATTCAGATCGAGAAGGTTTCCGGTGAAGTTGAATGTGAAGTATGACCGGACGGTGGGTTTTTGTAGGGTTTGTGGTCTCCTGGTACACCCAGAAACGGGGTGTGCAGATAAACCTAACCTGCTTCCTCAGTTTATTGAGATTGAATCGATGAAGACACCTTTTGGATTTGGGGGAGAAGCTAGGGTTTCTGGAAACCCTAACCCTAACCTAAAGTAACAACCTAGGCTCTTTGCACAGCAAACAGATTTGCAGGTGGACAGATCGGGAGGTGGGTTCTCAACTTCATCCATGTCTCTCCTCAAACTGGTGGTTAACCCTTTTGCATGTCCTAGCACGCTGTCGAAATTGTCTTTCTCCATTCCGGGCATATCGGCAGCGGCTTTGAAGTTGGATAGGCTGCGGACTCCACCTATGCTACAGTTGGCTCCGATTGCAGCGCCGGTGGTTATTGTGGAGACTCTTCCGGTATCTGACCCTATCCTTATTTCTAGTGTTAAGAGAGGTCAGGAACTAGCTTTAGTTCCTTTTTGGGGAAACAAGGTAGAGGAGAGGAGGACTCAGAGTCTATGGCTCTGGTGCCTTATGTGTTGGATTTCTCACCGGAGATCGCTCTAGCCCATTCGGGTGGTGTGATTGTGGTCTCTCCCATGAAGAAAAGGAAGCCAGGTCATCCAAAGGGTTCTTTGAACAAGAAACCTGCTGTTGTTGTTGATCAGACTAGGCTAGGACCGAAAAGAGCTAAAAACGCTCTTTTGGAGCTCGGAAAAATCTGAAGGAGTTGGAAAAAGCACAGGTTCTTGTGGCAAGTATTGAGGATTCTTCTGAAGAAGAGGGAGGGACCGTGGCTGCGGATTTGGAGTCGGGGTCTGGTGTTTTTGCGGGTGGAAGCTCTTCTGGAGGTAACTCGTCTAGGGTCTCCTCTTCAGAGTAGTTGGATTTCGATGTCTTCTGAATAAGTTAGTTATCAAAATAAAGGAGGTTTTTTTAGGACTTTGTTAGGGTTTAGGGTTTTGTTAGTTATCACAATAAAGGAGGTTAGGACTTTGCTTCTGTTTTGTTTTTGTGGTTTTCTTGGTTCTCTGGTTCTGGTTACTTTGTCTGAGGTGCAATGTTTATGGTTTGCAGTATAGGAATTACCTAGGGTAGCTTCGGTCTTCTTAGGTAGCTTCGCATGATTCTTTTCTAACTTTTGTCTGCGAGGGTGTGTCATGTTCATGTTATAATCCGAATTTCAGTTATCAATATATTAATGGCTAACCTCCATTTATCAAAAAAAAAATGTAATTTGGAGTGGATTCCCTTTCTATATTTGCGTTGAAATCGCAATCTTCCTATTAACAATGACCGAATGATTGAGAGGTAGCTGAGATTATCATATCAAATGGAGATAGAACCGTATTTTAGCTGCTAATTTGATGGTTATGAGATATGGTACTGATTTTTTTTTTTATTTCAATTGTTTTGATTAGGGATCTGTGGTGTCTCAGAATTGTTTGTCATCTATGTTAGACCAAGGTATGCTAATTTGCTCACAAATGCACTATTTTCTTTAATCTGAATTTACAAATGCCATTGCTGATTCTTTTTTACTTCTTTGGTTTGTATATAACTTGTGCAGAGAAAGGAGAATCTCCATTCAGAGATAGGGAAAGTCTTAGGGGTTCTCTCATATAGTTTTGACTGGTATGCAACTCAATCTCATTGATCGTTATGTTTGGTATTACACTCCATAGCTTGATATGATCTCCATAGATAATACAGTTCATGTTAGTTTTTGTAGGCCACTATCTTTGGTATTACCTGCTTTATTTGAATAGAATCTTATCAAATTATTTGTTGTTCGGTTGTGTTCCTAAATCCTAACCCACCAGTACATATATAACATGTTGCTGAACCAAAACTGAAATCTGAAGATTTTAGGAACTCTTAAAATTATGGCCACAGTCTAGTTTCATTATTATTATCTTGTTCCCTTCTAGCAAAGCTTGTGCAGCGTGTTAAGTTCCTGCTTCTTATTCTCTTCCCATCTTTCCAATGATCCTATCATCAAGTTTTATCTCAGAAATGATTCCTTGAATTCACATGATTATTGGTCATTGCCTTATTAAACGTTAAAAACACTCCAACTGGTAGTATTTCTTAAAACAAATCCTATTGTGAACTAGTCTTGCTGCAAATTACCTTTGAGTTTGAACAAATATCCATGTCCATTATCAGTTTACTCCATTATCAGTTTACTAAGTATAAACCAGGTCCCTTCACATATACCTATATTTGGGGAAAGTTTCAAATACTAAAAAGAAAACAGATTGGTCCCTGTTTTTTCTTACTAAGCTTAGGTTGCTGAGATGAGCAAATCACATGTATATTTGCATTGTTTGTTCAGTTGTTAAATGAATTTCTGATTTCCTCATCAAGTCTCGGGTCAAAACTGAATTTAATCAATTGTTTTTTTTTATATAGAAAACAGAGATCCATTCTTTTGCAATACCTTACTTCTGATTTTGTGTTTGTCTCGTACTGTACCCCTTTTGAGATTTCCAGACCTATATGTATACCCCTGTTTGTTCTCCTTTTAAGTTTCCTGTTTACTATCAATTTGGTGGTTCTTAACTTCTCATGCTTACATGTTTCCTCATTAAAGTATATCTGAGCCAAAGCTATGTTGCCTGCTGATGCTTTAAAGTCTCAAGCTCGAGTGTTTCTATCGTTTTGATTTTCATAAAGCATGAGTTGTTAAAGTTGTGTTTCTTGACAAACACAAAAAGAGATTTACCTTTCAAGGTTTACTACATGGCAGAACTTCTCTATAAGAAAGAGTATTTCAGTCTCTTGAAATCCCTTAATGATTGTTTTGGCTTAAAGAAGCCAAAAGGTTTACAGAAAGGACATGTTTGGTTTTGAACGGTATTATTTGATTAGGCCCGGGATAAGTTAAGTAGGGATTGTGCCTCCCTAGGGTGAATAGACCAACCGTTTTGTAATGATCAGGATTCCGCTTAGTACGGGGTGTCCTCGTTGGCTTTAATACGAGGGTTTTCCGCTTGTACGGGGTGTGCTCGTTGGCCTTAATACGAGCAATGGGCTCTAACCGGAAAAGCAAGGATTTCAAGGATTTCGTTGGAAAAGAAGAATAAGGGTTTCTGAACGTTGAACAAAGTGTTTGAAAGAAAAATAAAACTCTCTGGTCTTATTGCTATTGTCGGATTTGCGTTGGGTTTAATTTTCTAATGTCACAGAGTGTGACTCAAAAGTTTTGGTCTCAGTTCGTTGTTCCTTTTACATGTTCAGTTGTTTATTTAAGTGTCCCAAGCTGAATGTCATCTTTGTTGAAAGTTGAGTAACCTTATATCAATTGAGTCATTGATTCCATTCTCTTAATTCTCAGCAGCAACCTTCATAATTTAATTCCATTTCATTCCGTTTACTACTGATATTCTTTCACATTACTCCAATTGCATTCTAAATTTGAATCATAGTACTATTGATTATCTTCTGTAGCTACTGAGCTTGTGAAGCTCACTTCCCTATGTTTCATTTGTTCTCAGGAAAGAAGTGTGGTGATGTTTCTGATATTCCAGAGTTGACTTAAATCAGAGTTCATTACCCAGTTATGCTTGCTTGTGGACTGAGTGCCTCACTTTTGCTTTATTGAGTATGTGCTGCTGTCTTCATTAGATTGTGCTCAGTACGTATTTGTTTGGAATGGTGGCATTTTGTTAATATAGTGGTATGAAGTAGAAAGTCCACTCTGATCTGGGTACATCTGATGTAAATTTTGATACCATGTGATGGACAGCTTAATTTGTAAATAAAATGCAATCAGTTGCATGTGTATATAGAGGATCATTTTCTTACTCTCTTTTACCTTGCTGAATTATGGCAATAGAAGTTAGAGGGTGGCTTTCAATTGAGATTGGTGTAAAAAAAGTATCAACTGATGTACTTCCTTTGCCTCCAAACCCGCATCAAGGTAGATACAAGAAGCACGAAAGAAGAAAGCAATCACAAAACACAATCCATAGCATTTGCTTGAATGTTATAATTCATTACCTAATAACATTTTAATTGTTGTATTGTCCTGTAGATTTCGCATCAATGTTTACAATACAATGTAATTACAACTCGGAAGTACAATAATATATCTAAAATTTGTGATCACAACAACATTATTTTCATTAATAATCTCAAAACAATCTAAATGTAAGTGTCATTGATCAAATTACACACCTCTGCGTTCTCTCAGCTAGCCAACATGTTCCCTACCTTGTGTGCTCTTGATACAAATCCTAATAAATTATTTACTCTCTAAAGCAGATCTAAAACTCTTTATGCTGAGACAGTTAGCCACTTATCAAAAAGTGACTTGAAGGTGACTAAAACTCTTCAATTTTGAAGTTGAGCTCTTCCACTTATATGTCAATTAAAATCTTGTTTCTTTAGCATTCATCTAGTTGTATCTTTCCTGCAAGTTATGTAAAGAAGAATGAACTTAATAGTAAAAGACTCATAACTGAGCTACATAAACCGAATAACCAGTAAAATATCATAGAATGAATATATCATTAGATTACAATGAATTGAACAACAAAAAGAGCAAAGCAATCTAAAGTGGTCCAAATAAAAGAGCAACCAAAGCTAAATACCTGAACAATATGTCGAGTTAGAGCATCAACTAGATTGTAGGTTTTTCTCATAGCTAGTTGTCATTGTCCAGCTGTAGTTGATCAAACAATAAAGGTCAATGTGTATATGTATATATATATAGACACACACACACAATCAGTTATCAACACACAGAGACACATCTGAAAAAAAAAAAATGAAGGTAAGAAAGCACATTTTGCATACCCAACAAGCCATAAATCATAACCCTCTAGGCTTAACTTCCAAACTGATAAGACTAATAATTTGTGCCTTTCACTTACAATTACATGGTTCTTGTAGTAAACCTTTACAACAGGGTTCCTTGGAGAAATCATTGTATCATGTCAAGCACTGTCTCTTATTTCTTGCCCAGTTCACATGCTGCTTCCATAGTTCTTCACCAAGGTTTAATCAAAACAAAAGGTCAAACAATGAGAAGTTAAAAGACAGAAAAAAAGCAGAGCCTGAAAATATAACACTCATAACTGATTCTACAGATACTCAATGTTAAAGGGCCAGCCATCTAGATAAGAGTATGAGTGAAAAAGCAAAATATATACTTATATAGGATGACCAATGTCTCCAAAGCATATTTTGAAATTAAACTAAAATGGGCACACTGAATTTGATTCTCATATAAATTTTTCATACTTGAATTGTGCCACCCTTCTCCAAGTGTAGGCAGTGCCAAAAACCTAATTCCACAAGTCACATTACTATGTTCTCATGTAAATCAAAAACTAGCTATATTAGTTCTACTTGGGATAGATAGCATATATATACCAGTTATTCTAGTATCCCATACTCGCTTTCTCCATATGTGACCAACCGAATTTACAGCAAAGTCACGTGGTAATCAACTCTACTGTCCTCACACCCTGCAAACAAAGCCAAATGATCCATTCTATTCCAATTCCAAATCAGAGAATTTGGTCATGGGAGATGGCTTTACTTTTACTGTCACCCCATGCCCTCGCAGCTAAAGAATATATATAGGATGACTGATGTCTCCAAAGCATACTTTGAAACTAAACTATAATGGGTACATATAATTTGACTCTTACACAATTTTTCATATCTGAATTGCAACTCTCAGCTATTCTGTAACAAAGCAGAAAAACAAAAACATAAAAACAAACAAAGGAACTCGTCCGTATTTTCTATTTGGCCATTTACTAATAAGTATGACAGAATCCAAAAACTAAGCTCATTAGGATTTTCTGAAATAAGAAACAAGTACAGAAAACCCCTAATCATTTAGTATTTCTGAGGGTTTATTGTTTTGATTGGAGAAAGTTCAATCGAACAAGAACATGAAACGAATTCACTAAAAGTAAACAATAACAATTGGAAACCCAACTGGACAAAAGATCCCCAATTGTCTCTAAAGCCTCAATAGTTGAACAACTACAGTTAATAATCACCCTAACTCAACCAAATCTGATTACCCATCCACATGAATGCATAGAGGCAAAGAAAGATGATGAGAGAGGTCAGAGAAGAACCTTCACCAGTTAGAGTTTGAAAATTCGTAACCGCATACCTTGAATCGAAGTTCCCACACCAGAAGACCATTTGTCAATTAGGTTTTCCAAACCCGACCTCGGATCTTCAGCCATGGCCTCCACGAGCTTTCGCCCATTAGGGTTTCGGGAATAGGAGAAAGAGAGCTTTGAGGACTTGGGATCGAGAGTGGGGTTTGAGAGGAGGGGTCGAAGGGTTGAGGACGAGTGGAGATCGTAACGGCAGTTGAGGGAGCGGCAGAGATGGATTGGGATTTAGGAGAGAGATTGTCTGAGGTACTGAAGATGGAGAAGTTCTTTACCTTTCTGCGGCGGGCGGATTTGATAACTGTTTTAACTTTTAACTTTTTATTTGGGCGGGCACGCTAAGTGGGAAAGGGGAAATGAAAATTTAGACCCCGCCTTCATTTTTGAATTTTGATAGAAGCGAGACTTTAGATAGCGTTTCCTTTATTTTTTTTTATTTTTTTCAGGTTAGAATGGCCAACTATAGCACTTAGTGAATAAACGCTATTAATGAAGTGCTATAAATGTGTAAAATTCTTGTAGTGCAACTACACATAGGAAGCAAAATTTTCAGAAATCTCGTGAAATAAAATGTGATCGGAATAGTGAAATACGATTATGGTAAAAAAATCACTTTAATTTGGCAACGTTAGGGCCCTGATTAAAGCAATCAACTTTATTTACCCTAAATGTTCCCTATGGGGAGCCCTATCATCGGAAGGTAAACATCCCCTAATTTTTACATGGGTGGCATGGTTACGTCTCATCTATGTGAAAGTTTAATGTGTGGAAGGATCGACCAAACTAGGTAGCGGAGGGGTAGTTAAGAACGTTTCCGTGTGATAAGTGACGATGAATTAGGGTTAACCGCTTAGATAGAGCCCCGAACGTTGCTGGGTACATTTGAATTTTCTATTCTAGTCGTATTTTACTATAACGTTCACATCAGACGATCAAAATCGGTCAAAATTTCATTTTGTGAAATTTAGCCATTGGAATCACAATGTGTCGACTAATGTGGTATAACTTGTTTAGTGGGTTTTATGCAAGTGTAAATCTTTGTGAACCAACTATACAGAGGAAGCAAAATTTTCAAAAACCTTGTGAAATAGGATGTGATCGTTATGGTGAAATACGGCTATGGTTGAAAAATCACATAATTCCAATAACGTTTGATACCTGATAGAAACGGTCAACCTTATTTACGCTTATTCTTTCTTATGAGGAGCTCTATCGTCGGGAGGTGAGCGTTCCTAAATTTTTAACATGGGTGGTTACATCTCATCTATGTGAGAGTTTTATGTGTGGAAGAATCAACTAAACTAGGTCACAAAGAGGTAGGTAAGAGTGTTTCCATGTGATAAGTAACGATATATTATGGTTGACCACTTTGATCGAGCCTCAAACGTTGCCGAATTGAGTTGAATTTTATATCATAGACATGTTTTACTATAATGATCATATCAGTTGATGGAATTTTCATTTTGTAATTTTTAGTCATCGGAATCACAACGTGTCTATTAATGTAGTATAACTTATTTAATAGGTTATATGCAAGTGTACAACTTTTTAAACCAACTACACAAAGGAAGCAAAATTTTCAAATTTCTCATGAAATAAGATGTGATCAAAATAGTGAAATACAGCTATGGTTGAAAAATCACGTATTTCGGGTAACATTTGGGTGCCGATAAAAGCGGTCAACCTTTTTTACGCTTAATCTTCTCTATAGGGAGCCCTATCAGCGAGAGTTAAACGTCTCCAAATTTTTATATGTGTGGTTACGTCTCATCTATGTGAGAGTTTAATGTGTGGAAGAATCGACCAAATTAGGTCACAAAGAGGTAGGTAAGAGCGTTTCCGTGTGATAAGTGACGATAGATTATGGTTGACCGCTTCGATCGAGCTCCAAACGTTGCCGAATCGAGTTGAATTTTATACCATAGACATGATTTACTATAATGATCATATCAAACGGTGGAATTTTCATTTTGAGAATTTTAGTTATCGAAATCACAACGTGTCTACTAATGTGATATAACTTGTTTAGTAGGTTATATGTAAGTGTACAACTTTGTAAACCAACTACACAAAGGAAGCAAAATTTTCAAATTTCTCATGAAATAAGATGTGATCAAAATAGTGAAATACAGCTATAGTTGAAAAATCACGTATTTCGGGTAACATTTGGGTGCCGATAAAAGCGGTCAACCTTTTTTACGCTTAATCTTCTCTATAAGGAGCCCTATCAGCGAGAGTTAAACGTCTCCAAATTTTTATATGTGTGGTTACGTCTCATCTATGTGAGAGTTTAATGTGTGGAAAAATCGACCAAATTTCTCATGAAATAAGATGTGATCGGAATAGTGAAATACGACTATGATTGAAAAATCACGTATTTCTGGTAACTTTTAGGTGCCGTTAAAAGCGGTCATCCTTTTAATGCTTAATTTTCCCTATGGGAGCCCTATCAACGGGAGTTAAACGTCTCCAAATTTTTATGTGTGGTTACGTCCCATTTGTGTGAGAGTTTAATATGTAAAAGACTCGACCAAACTCAGTCACGAAGAGGTTGGTAAGAACGTTTCCGTGTGATAAGTGACGTGAAATTCGCATGATAGGTCACATCGTTTCCAAACAACATGATGAACTTGACTAGCATGATATATGACTGAATTGGAGAAAATCTTGATCAAATTTTATAGCTCTTAGGTTGCAATCATGTCAATTTCTGATCCTTACATACGCCAAAATAGAGAGATTGGCAGAAATCTTCTAAGCATCTTGTGGCATATATGGTGGGAGCCAGTACAAGCTTTAGTAAGCCAGAAATGCTAACCCTGTAAATTTCAGTCATGGAATCAAGACACTACAAGCTTTCATATGTAATTCTGAACAATTTTACATTTTAGGGACCCTTTCTGAATGATTTATAGTCTCCATGGAAGGTTGGTCAATTTCATCTTCAAAATCATTGCTGGATTACTAAAAACTTCAACATCCACCTGTCACAGGGTGGAAATGGTATCACAAACTGCAGACATTCAAATAATACAGATGAGAAACTTAGAAAGGATCATTCTTACGCACAGATTTGAACTTTGTTCACATATACTAATACTAGCTTTACTATAGAAGTATATATAACAACTAGGCTCGAGTCCTGATGTGTTAAAGTTCAGTATTGACAAATTGGACTTAACTAGAGTTGCAATCTGCAAATTACTTGTGAGTTATTCCAGTCAATATCAATGCCATAAGATGTTAAGAAAGATGAAAGTGTACCAGGAATTAATCTCTTTGTTGAAATTTTTACTCCATTTCTTGTTTATCTTGTTTATATATAGAATTTCCAGAGATGGTGCCATCCAATTCAACGAGTCCCTCATGTAACAATTTGTCACTGCCATTGGGGAACTTTTCCGCTCTATTATCTTCATGTCCAAATGCTTGAGACTAGGCAATGGTGCAAAACAGGTCTGCCTTGTATCTTCTGAAAAGAGGATATCCTACAGCATTTCCCACAACAACATTAAAAAAGAAGATGAAAATTTACACGAACTATCGAACAACACATCCAAGAAACCGAAAGCTCATTAAAACTTGGCATTTTGCATACCTCAGAACAAAAAGCATAGATGGATAATTTTCCTGAGCAGTCAAAATTTGCAAGGAAATCCCTGAGGGTAATATGATATGTATCCCATCTTGTGCTCTTGTCAAGTATGATCGTAGCCTCACATAAATTTGGAGCTGCATCAACTACTCCGGCATCCTCCATTGGAGTTGCAGCACCATTCCATTTCATAACCACCACCAATACAAAGCACAAACCGACCACTACCAAACCCACTTCATCCAGGTTTCTGAAAGATATATCTTCAATGTCTTGTAACTTAAGCGTCTTCATGTTCTTCCCCTCTAAATGTACAAACCAATCCGTCTTAAATACAGCTCTTAAACCAGCTACTTTTACTCCCTCTTCCAAATCATCAACACACTTATTTGAATCCATCCGAATTTTATCCTCCACACACTTACCGCTGTCCCCCTTTTCAATATTGCTTTTTGCCTCCTCTTTATAGTCATCACAGTCTTCCGCAACATTCTCAATACTGAATCCAGCTGCTGGTAATAATTCTCCTCACTGAACCAGAGACCACCATCATCAATTTCCGGATCAATATTCATCCTCTATTTCAATTCAGTATAAAACAGCAATGATTAAAAATCTTGTCACAATCTGCAGAAATTTACAAGAGTAACATGTCAGATAATGGTAAGAAAGGCATTTACACTTACAATAATAATGGTAACAGTCACATTCTGCGTATAGGAACATGATTACAAGAAAGTTCGATTCAACTTTGAAGGCAAACCAGCCATGACTATCTCATGGAAGACCACAGACAATAAGTACGGAAGCTAGTACAAATGAAGGACCATATTTTCCGCCTCCCAATTTTTCTGGCCATGAATATCTTAACATGGAATGTCTATAACTAGTACAAAATGAAAAAGTAACTATAATTTTCTTCACTACCATAATTAAGCAAGCTAACCATTCAGTTGTTCATACTCATGTCAATTGTCATGGGAGGGCAAGGGAAGGTCTGATTTTAAATTCTAATTAGGTACAGATTGTATCATTCTCAATAATGGCAAAGAATGTATTTCTAGCTTCTGCATTTTGCTGCAAGACATATCCGGTATGTAGATATGATGCTTACCACAATGGTAGTGGGATCATAACTTACAATCGTGACAATGACAAATTTGAATTTTAGGTGGAGCCTAGTACAGGGTATTAGAATAGTAGCCTCGGTTGCTATACTTAACAAGCAATACAATGGCAGCCATATAATGTAAGGGATATGCAACTCTCACATTGCTAATCGAACTGTTCAAAACAAAATAGTTGAACTCAAAGGAAAAGGAATCACCTTCTTTCTGAGCTACTTTATCATTCTCAGGATCCTCCCCGGCTGAAGACAACTCATGCTAATAATTCTCCATCAATCCCATCCATCTTCATGTGATCTACCCAAACATCACGGGCCCGTAAGCACTACAGATATTACAGAACTACGTTTAACAACACAGCAGTACTTCAATTTGAATTCAATATAAACCATAACAATCAGATCTCGATATTTCTAAACAGAAACCCAGTTCCAGTAGTTTACAATTCAGGAAATTGCATTATAGATAGACGATTTCAATAACAATTTCATAATAATCACTGACCTTCAACAAAGCGGGTACGAGAAATCCAATAAACTATTATCCATGAGTTTCAGAATCCAGCTGAGTTTCGTCTCCCGGTATGACCATCTGGATCGACAATATTCACAGGACTCGCGGCCAATTTCTATTCCTCACTCTCACTCGTTGTATAACCGCCCGCTCTTAAGGATGCTGGCTTCAATATATACGATTTGGCGCTACAGTGTTTCCCATCACAAACCTTCATCAACACAACACACCTGCGATATATAGATAAACCAATCCCGTCTATCTTCTGTTTTTTCCTTTTCAAATTCTCCATCTGTTTGTGGCTGCTAATATAGTGCTCCCAATTGAAGCTTCTTCAACACAACTCGACGCTGTTCCCCAAATTCACTTTAGATTAAACAACTGGGTTATCGATTTACCCACGTCCGCCTCTGAATCGCGCTTCAAAAATTTACCGATGAT
This sequence comes from Fragaria iinumae, assembly GCA_009720345.1. Taxonomy (NCBI): domain Eukaryota; kingdom Viridiplantae; phylum Streptophyta; class Magnoliopsida; order Rosales; family Rosaceae; genus Fragaria; species Fragaria iinumae. Next base: position 11,298,292 of record CM019117.1, on the reverse strand, counting down.
GTGCATATCACGCGCTCAAAAACCCGCCAGTGGACAAGCGACACGTCAGAAAACATATGCGGAGCGCGGACACTCCGAAGTATTCCAGAACTCACCACTAAGAAAATGTGGAACATGATGACCGGCGAATTGATGCAGGCATGAGATTGTTGGTGAAGTCAAAGAGCAAAAATTCAAAGTTGGAGACAAAGTCGGTGTCGGATGCATGGTGGGGTCTTGCCAATCTTGTGATAGTTGTGCTAATGCCCTTGAGAATTACTGCTCAAAATGGATACCCACATACGGTGCCAAGTATCACGATGGAACCACTACTTATGGAGATTATAGTGAGATTATGGTGGCCGATGAGCACTTTGTAGTTCGAATTCCTGACAACCTGCCTCTTGATGGTGCTGCGCCGCTCCTATGTGCCGGGATTACAACTTACAGTCCCTTGAGATATTTTGGACTTGACAAACCCGGTATGCATGTTGGCATTGTTGGCCTTGGTGGTCTAGGTCACGTAGCCGTGAAATTTGCCAAGGCTATGGGAGTCAAGGTTACGGTGATCAGTACGTCCTCTAACAAGAAGGATGAAGCTATTGAACACCTTGGTGCTGATTCATTTTTGGTCAGTCGTGACCAAGATCAAATGCAGGTGATTATTTTGACAAATTTCTTGAATGGCTTCAAATATATTGGTGTTGGAGACATTACATAGTACCTTTGTTGATTTTATAGGCAGCCATGGGCACAATGGACGGGATCATCGACACGGTGTCTGCAAACCACCCTCTCCTGCCATTCATTGGTTTGTTGAAGTCTCAGGGAAAGCTTGTAATGGTCGGTGCACGGGACAAGCCCGCTGAGCTTCCAGTTTTTCCTTTGCTGATGGGTAAGCAAGCATATGATGTAACTTGATCACTGAAGGTCTTATACTCTTGGATGTCAATTTTTTTTTTTTTTCTTTCTAATTAACAAATGTTTACTGTGCATGTGCAATAATAGGAAGAAAATTAGTTGCTGGTTCTTGCATTGGAAGCATGAAGGAGACACAAGAGATGATCGATTTTGCGGCCAAACACGACATAACAGCTGATATTGAGGTCATCCCAATCGATTATTTGAACACTGCCTTAGAACGCCTCGCAAAAGCTGACGTCGGATATCGATTTGTCCTCGACATTGGCAACACATTGAAGACGTCTTAAATGGTCCACCCCAGATTATTACTGTACAGCATTAGTTGCAAACTAATTCATTTAGTTTCCTGTAATCGGATCTTATCTTATCCTTGTTTGGGCTGGTATATGGGCTTTGCCCTTTTAATGAAAAATAACCGCATCCATGTGAGGATGAGAGTAGCAATTTGGCTTGATTAATTTATCTATCAGAGTAAAAGAGCGTGTAACATGAAGCTAAGTTTTAATTTATGGGTATCTATGAGGATAAGGAATAACCAAATTGAGAAAAAAAATAAATGAAATCGACACACCTATTTTTTTTTTTTTGTAACTTAAATGATAATAATTATTAAAAATAGAAAGTAGGTGTATGAATTATAATTTACACACCTAAAACTTAAATAATAATTATTATTGAAAATAGAAAATAGGTGTGTGGATTATAATTTACACACCCAAAAAAAAAAAAAGACTCAAAGCGCAAACCCTAGAAAACCTCACCTTTCTCAACCCTCGCTCTCGTCCAGCTACGCCATCGCGTTGGCGCAAGCTTCTGGTCATGCCGGCGAGCATCGTGTGTGGCCGGATGAGATGTTGTGATGTCTCTGAACTAGGGTGGAGTGGATCCTTTCGGTTTGAGGTTCGACTAACTGATGGCGGAGGCTGCACAAGGAGCGGGCGTGTGGCGGGCGATGGCGAGTGGTGGGTGTGTTGCATCGTGGGATTCAGATTTTGTTGGACGTAGCGGCGCTGCCTATGCAGCAGTTTTGTTGGATCGAATTCACCGCTTGGGCTTGCCAAGCCCTAGCTGAGTTGTGGACTAGTCTTGGGCCTGGTGGTCTTTGAGTTTTGGGCCCTGACTTTGTTTTTGTTTAATTTTATTTTATGCTTTATTTAGTATTAATCTAGGGCTGCTTGCGGTTTTAAGACATTTTCTTGGTTATTGGGCTTTGACTTTTAACTAAAGATTTTTGATGGTTTAGGGGTAACCCTCTCTGCATAGGGTGGTTCCGAGAGTTGTCAAATAAATTGGGTTGGGCATTAATACCCTTCTCGCTTGTGTCTTTGGTGGCGGGTTACTTGATTTGTTTGCTACTTCTCACTTGTGTCTTAATGACGGGTTACTTGGTTCGTTTGCTACGAGAACAATATTGATAAAAGGATTAATTACAAAACACTACCCGACTTATGATATTATTTTCATTTTCATACCTAACTATCAAAACTTACATTTTCATACCCTAAGTTTCATTCCGTTACCATTTTGATACCTTGACCACTAACACTGTTAAATTTTGATAATATTCAAAGGCGTTTATGTCAATTCTTGATATCTTTGTAATTGAAATTAAAAATTATACATTAAAATTGTTATTAAAATTAAATATTTCTCATTGCTATTATTCAAAGGGCAAATGACTATTTTCACAAAAATCATTAAACTAGAGCCCAATTGAATGAAAATCTTTTCTATGTGCCCAACTCAATTATTCTTAATGAAAAGACCTTTATACCCATCGTTCAATATCAACAACTCCTTATCTCTCATCTCCTTTCTCTCTCTCTCTCTCTCTCTCTCTCTCTCTCTCTCTCTCTCTCTCTCTCTCTCTCTCTCTCTCAAAAGACCTCCTCTCTGAAGCAGAAGTTCTCTCCATGGCGGAAGACGGCGTCGGCGTCTCGATCGAGCTCTCTCTCTCTCTCTCTCTCTCTCTCAAAAGACCTCCTCTCTAAAGCGGAAGTTCTCTCCATGGTGGAAGACGGCGTCAGCGTCTCGATTGAGGAGCATCGGCACCACCTCAGGCTGGAGAAGAAATCGGCGACGAGCACATCCGGATCAGGTCAGCAACTCAACATACAACAGCGACTCCGGCGTGGCGCCTTCTGTCCGGATCCGACGTCAACGACTCCCGACCAGTACCTCCGACCCGAGGCTAGAATCGTTCCTCCTAGCCTCACCGCCTCTACATGCCATTGGCGATTCAGAAGCTCCACCTTTACGGGACACTTCCAGATCTCGTTCATCTGCCAAGAGAGACAAATCAAAGGCGTCGGCGTCTCGAGGATGGTGCATGGTGAGGGAGGTGAAGTAGATCCGATGAGGGAGTGAAGCCGATCCGGTGAGAGACGACTGAATACGGTGAGGGAGGAGAGTACATGAAAATGGAGTAGATCTAGTGAGGGAGTAGATCTAGTGAGTGAGGGTGCATGATAAGAGAGTAGTTCCAATTACTGGGGGTCAGTAATTTTTCTGGCTTGGAAATTACTGTGCGTTAATAATTTTTCTCTTGGTTTTGTTTTGGTTGGAAATTGCCTTCTTCTTCATTTTTTCTGGCTTTAACAGATTATTAGGGGTCAACTGAGGTTAATAGATAATTATTGGGGGTCAATAATTTTTCTTTTGGTTTCGTTTTGATCGGGAATTGTCTTCTTCTTCTATCTTCTTCATTTTTCTTTGCTTTGACAGATTATTAGGGGTCAGTACTGAGGTCAATAGTTGATTACTGCCCTCTAGTAGAAGTTTACTGCCCCCTAGTAAAATCTTAGTAGAAGTTTATTGCCTCTAGTAAAACATTTTTCATCAGTACTACCCCTCAATAAGGTTTTATTGACTTTAATAGAAGGTTTAATTGACCTCAGTAGAAGTTTACTGCCCTATAGTAAAATCTGAAAAGAAGTTTATTGCCCCCCAGTAAAACATTTTTCATCATTACTGCCCCTTAATTAAACTTCAGCGACGGTGCGGTATACTTCCGGCAAGGTCCGGCAAATTCCTGTGACATTTTTTAAAAAATCCGTCGAGATTCTGATGACCGGCAAGATTGCGGTCACTGGTGACAGGAGTCCCGCGGCTGGTGACCGAAGTCCGGTGAGGTTCCGGCCAAATCTTCTCTCTCTTCCACTTTCTTTCTCTATGCATGTTTAAGGGGTGAGGGCAAAATAGTTATAAAATAATATTGCTTGTTAAGACTTTAAGTAAAGATTTGTTTATTTGGGCACAAACAGAGGTACCTTATATTGGAATACGTTTTTCAAAAAGATTGTCATTGAAATGGGCAAGGAAAGGTTAAAATTAGTATTAAATGGGCATTTTCCCTTGTTCAAACTCGAAAACACCATTTCTTCACCCAAATGGGTTACTATCACGGACTAAAATATCCACGATATTTCCTCGAACTTTTTGTTTTTTACAAGCATCCATATTAATTTTCATATCTTTCTGATATTTATATTTAGGAAAAATTGTCGAAATAATATCTCACCTTTCATAAAAGCGAACTATTAGTATCTTAACTTTGAAAAACTTTAAAATGGTATCCCACATTTATAGCGCGATTAAAGATTAGTATCCAGAACCGTTAGTGTCGATAAAAAGCTAACGATTGACATGTTTGTATCATGAAATGACGAGTTTGCCTTTTAAAACAAAACTTTTGGACGGGAATTTAAAACATGATCTTAATTAGCAGATCCTCTTTACTTTTTTTTTTTGCAAGATGACTCCTTCCATCAATAGTTTGGAGTTTGGATACGTTGGAGGCATATTATTTTGAAGAACAATTACAGAGGTCCAGGAGTAATTTTTAGAATAGAAGATCTTGAAGTTGCTAATCATGGAAACATCTGGAGACATATAACATTTGTCCTCAAATGACATCTCCACCAGTCACCAGAGACCTTGAAGTCTGAGGGGGTTTCTTAACATTCAGAACATGGTCCAAGCAAAGAAACAGAGAAATCTTTATCCGATTCCAAGCTTTTATGGAAGCTCCCATCAAAGTCCCCATAGAACTCAATCGAAGTTCTTATAGATTTTTGGCCTCAACTATTATCTTCCCATCTCAAAACAAACAGATCAAAGTCGATATACGCACCAGGGAGGCCAATGATACCGACTTTCTTGTCCTTGAAATGAAATATGTAAAAAGTAAATTTGTGGTAAATAAGCACTGCAACCTGAACCTCCATAAAACCCCCAATTCAAAGACGCAAGCCTTGAAGACTGTACACTCCACCCTGATTTTCACTGCCGATAAGAAAGATTACGAAGACATCCAGTATGGGCGAGGAGGAATTGGACAGAACCGAGATTGAGGGTCATTTGCCGGGCTCTTGGGGCGGACTGGAGAAGTGGTGCTGGATGATGAGGTAGATAAAAGGGGATAAGGTGACTGTAGAAGGAGAATAACATGTTTGATCGGGATCTTCGACAGTCAGACCACCAAAAAGATGAGATTGATGTAGAAGAAGAGGAGGAGAAAGGTAGCGAACAAGGCTTTATGGGTATGTGAAGGAATGATTGGGAAATCTGGGTAATGGAGGAGATATTGGCCTCCAAATGAAGGAGACAGCTCAGAGAAAATTTTTGCAATTTTTTTCTCTTGAAAATAATAACACTAACTAATGATAATAATTTCCAAAAAAAAAACTAATTGTTGAAAGAATTTACGTTCTTATTCTTGATGATGTGTCTTGACTGAATCTTTACCTTATTAGATTAGAATATATGTTAGATATTGTTTCTGCAAGAACCCGTAGGCTATGCGGAACCACAGTAGAACATAATCATACGCACAAAGACAATATTTATAGTGGTTCACCATGCCATCGGAGGGCATGACTACGTCCACTTGAATCTACTATAATGGCATAATGGCCAATAGGCCTTTGGTGTTACAAGAGCATCCATCCATCCGGCCCAGGAGGATGGGGGAGGGAGTGGGGATGAGTCAAAAGACTAAAGGTCCTTTCTACATAGGGGGAGCCTTCCTTTTATAGACAAAGAAGATTCCCTTTTGTTATACATTTCCGATGTGGGACAATTATGCATTCATCTTATCATGGTGTCTTCTTGTGGAGCTTGGAGGAGCACCTTCCCGATGTGGTACCGATTATATTTCACCACGGCGAGGTAGCCCGGACGTCGGTCTACAAGTTTCATGACTGGTCTATGTGCGGAGAAGGTAGTTTACTGACTACCGACTACAAGTCCCCCCAAGTTCCCGTTCAAGACACGTCTTGAGTGGGGACTTAATATACAAAATGCCCATAGACCAGTTATTTATCAACGGGACCCGTCCCAGTCCCCCCAAGTCCGTACTCAAGACGTGTGTTGCACGGGTCCGCCTGGCACAGAAAGTCTGACACTAACAGGCGAGCTGAGGAGTTCGCTCCGCACAGAAGGGTTGACTCTCGGGCGAGCTGAATAGTCTGCCTCGTGCCATAATGACTGAAATTGTCACGCGAGCTGACAAGTGTGCTCCGCGTGCCATGACCACGACGCGAGCTGTTGAGTTCTCTCCGTGTGCCCTGACTACCACGCGAGCTGAGGAGTTCGCTCCGCATAGAAGGGTTGACTCTCGGGCGAGCTGAAGAGTCTGCCTCGCGCCATAATGACTGAAATTGTTACGCGAGCTGCCAAGTGTGCTCCGCGTGCCATGACCACGACGCGAGCTGTTGAGTTCGCTCCGCGTGCCCCGACTACTGCGCGAGTTGAGGATCTCGCGTGCTCATGGACTACCTGTGAGCTGAGGGGTTCGCTCCGCACACAAAGTCTACCCACGAGCTGTGGGGTCCACTACGCGTACAAAAACTTCACGCGAGCTGGAGAGTTTGCTCCGCGTACAATGCCTATCTCCGTGACACACGTGAGATGGATCTCGTTCCCCGCGAGATGAGTCTCGCTGACTCACGCGAGCTGTCGAGTTCGCTCCGCGCACAAGGACTACCACGCGAGCTGTGTTCGCTCAGCGCACAGTGACCATGCGAACTGAGGAGTCTGTTCCGCGCATATTGATGACCGAGCGAGGTGAGTTTTGCGTGCGAGCTTTGTAGGGATTCGCTTCGCATAGGACTACATTACCCCGGCCTCAAAACTGACTCAGCGGGGCGAGGATTGTCGTACCTCTCGAGTCTTATTTCTGATGGACAACGGTAGCGAACCTTTACACATGTGTTTCTGCTCGAGCGCGGGGTATTATCCCCGCGTGGGTTATCAGGCCACTATTCTCCGTGTGAAGGGAATGATATGAACTGCCCAACCCCAACCCTCTCAAGGGTTGTACAAGGGACTTATAGTTTTCATGGCGTTAGTTGTTTCGCGCATGCTTCTCGGTGGTACATTGTCGGGGTATGTTCATGCAGTTTAGTTCGTATATGCTTTCCGCTGGTTCTTGCTCGGGTATAAGAATCTCATGAAATGGTTGTTGTATGTTTTTTCCCGTTAGTTCTTATCCGGTAATCGAGATTTTCCTAAGCAGTTGGTGCATGCTTCCTCCCGGTGACACTTATCCGGGACTTACTACAATCATGTTTGTCTCTCCAATTATTGGCCATTTAGTTGGAATATATGGCAACCCTGTGCCCTCAATACTCAATTGCAAACTTACCGAGTCCAATCTTCAACACTTGGAACTCCTAGCTTTTACACTACCGCGCGAGCTGAGGATCTCGCGTCGTGTGCAATGACTACCGCGCGACGGTGGAGTCCGCTCCGCGTACATTGCAGACATGCGAGCTGTGGAGTTCGCTCCGCTTGCAATACTTTCACGCGAGCTGGGTTCGCTCCGCGTGCCAGTGACCACGCGAACTGAAGAGTCCGCTCCGCGTACATAGCTTTACACGCGAGCTGTGGTCGCTCCACGCGCAGTACTATCACGCGGACTGAAGAGTTCGCTCCGCTTGCATAAACTACGCGCGAGGTGAGTTCTCGGCGGGGTGAGGATTGTTGTACCTTCACAATAAACAAATGATCGACATAATTATGGGGCTAGCCAAGTATGGTTATGGCATAATAATTATCGAAAAGCAAAATGGTTCATGCAATTGTGTAATACTCTCTCGGTGGAATGCCAATCTTGGTCGAATGCCTATCTCTCGGCGGAATACCTCTCTCTCGGTGGAATGCCAAAACATGCAGGTTGACTTGCAAGTAGAATATTATGAATTTTCACAAACCAATGAGGTTATAACAATCATAAGCTGGACGAGACTTATCTTTGAAAATAGCTGCCGAATGGGAGCACACAGGAGGTGCAGATTCAGGCCCGTACTACTCCCGGACGATGAATCCTTGTTGCTAGTATGGTCGGGCTACCTAGAAGATTTGTTGACTTTTTTCGGTTAAATAGCTCCGGGTGTCCATAGCTTTGCCACCGAGACCCGCTGCTGGCAGATTAGTCTGAGGCACTGAGCCTTCCCCTTTCGATACTCGGAGATAAAGGTGGTGGAGCCCTGACTTGCACATGGTCAATTCTCTATCTTCCTCAACTTCTTTTCTGCTCCCAGATGGCTAACACTTTAAACATGGAGTCATTGGGGTAAGTTGATTGAAACCCGGAGATATGAAGCTACTGCCGAGCTGGGTGTCCATAGCAATTTTTTTAGTGGGCACCCAACCGAACACAGTTTCTTCTGCAGTTGAATTATGCCAACAGATCGAGTGACCCAAGTTCCAAGTCGATCGAGGCCGATCAAGTCTGATCCCAACTCCCACATTAACTCCCTCTCCTGATGAATCTGACTAACCGGGTACATAAGCTTGCTTTGCCTAAACATGGACTCTGCTATCCCGGAGGCAAAGAAACTACCGGTTGCTTATTTTGACATCAAGTCTGGCACCGAACTCGACCGAGATAAAGCGGGTTCCCGCCGATTTGACCGAGTTGAACCCATGTGCTATGTTGATTTGCAGGTGAAACCAGACGAGCCTTGACTGAGTTGCTCGTGCGGTGCCCATCCTGGGCGGGTCACTCCTTGGATTGAGTGGACAAGGGTCTGGGATGGGTCTTACGGTGCCGGCAGGGACCTCCGGCGATTTGGAACAAACCAGAGGCTGCGACCGAGAGAGGAACCCTTGGGTCTTGTTGAATCATCTCCGGGAGGCTGGAGGCGTCGGTCGCAGGCCAGTTGGCCTCTTGGTGATGACCCGGTGATAAAGGGAACCCGGGAGGGTCATCTCGCTTCACTCCCCTGCGAGGTCATCTGGCCTCGCTTCCACGCGAACTATCTGGCCTCGCTTCCACGCGAGCTATCTGGCCTCGCTTCCACGCGAGCTATCTCGCCTCTACCTCCACGCGAGCTATCTCGCCTCGCTTCCACGCGAAGCCTCTTTCTATTGCTCATGGATTTGAATGAAATGCCTCTCGGGAGGGGGGGGGGGAAGAGCAACATGTCTTTTAGTAATGATTCCCACAGACGGCGTCAATTGTTTCTGCAATAACCCGTAGGCTATGCGGAACCACAGTGAAACATAATCATACGCACAAAGACAATATTTATAGTGGTTCACCATGCCATCGGAGGGCATGGCTACGTCCACTTGAATATACTATAATGGCCAATAGGCATTTGGTGTTACAAGAGCATCCATCCATCCCGCCCGGGAGGAATGGGGGAGGGAGTGGGGATGAGTCAAAAGACTAAAGGTCCTTTCTACATAGGGGGAGCCTTCCTTTTATAGATAAGGAAGATTCCCTTTTGTTATACATTTCCGATGTGGGACAATTATGCATTCATCTTATCATGGTGCATTCTTGTGGAGCTTGGATGAGCACCTTCCCGATGTGGTACCGATGATATTTCACCACGGCGAGGTAGCCCGGACGTCGGTCTACAAGTTTCATGACTGGTCTATGGGCGGAGAAGGTAGTTTACTGACTACCGACTACAGATATCAAACCATGATTTACATGGATTCTCTATGTAATGCTTATATAAAGGCCATGATATCAATGAGATGAGTATACATTTATTCTCGTATTCACATACTCTTTATCATGTTATCTGACTTGGTGCCCTAACCAAGAGATAATAGGTCAACCATCCCAAAAAAAAAAAACCTTCGAAAACCCAAACTTTTCTCGAAACCCTAATCTGCATGTTTCGTTTTTCTCTATTTTCGGCCGGATTTTCCTCTGTCCACGGCCGGAATTTCATATCAACAGAAAACCCTCGACGTCCCGGTTCCAACCTCATCGGTCTCACCCTTTGGACAGCAGCTTCCTCTTCCAGTGGTGCTCCTCCTGTCAAAATTTCAGCTCCAAACTCGAAGCAGAAGTAGGTGAAAAGTTGTTTTTCCCCTCTGCAGCCTCTAGAAATCAAAGATTTCAAGATTGCTCGTCTTCCAAGGAAAGCCAGAAAGGTTCCCAACCCTCGGTCGAAGCTTGCAATCGACTCAAACTCATCAGAGGTAAATTTTTAATTAAGGTTACTGCTTTCCGAATTTCAATTCATAGTTCGGGCTTAGTAGTCTTTCCATCTATCCCCTCTCTATGACGAGATTGGGTTTTAGGGGGGAATAGGGTTTGAGAGTTTTGTTGGGGCATCCATCCTCTATTAAACTTTGTTACTGTGACATACGCGTCACCATATATTTGCGACTGCAATTACGCGTCGCTGCGACAGCTGTGAGCGTCGTCTACAAAGGAAGAATTGATTATGACTGCGATTATGCGTCCCCTGCTTTTATTTGCATCAATTTTATGACCACATCATTGGTTCACTAATTCCAATCCCCTTGTCTTTTGTAGATGACTGTGCCTCTAAGGCCTGAGTTTGAGATCCTCGATGTACGAGGCAATAATTACCTTCAATGGGCATCCGATGTTACACGATTATTCGTCGGAAAATGATTTACTTCCACTATTTTTCCTTCTGATGGCCCAGATGCGGTTCCCAGTGAGATGATCAAAACCTAAGCCCTCATGTTCATGAGGCGCCATATCCATAAGGAATTGCAGATGCAATACTTGATGATAATAGATCCCAAAGAACTATGGGACAACTTGAAGCTCCGCTTTGATTACGTACATGATGTATAGTTTCCAGCGTTGCCGGTAGGATGGCAAACCATCCACCAACTTCTATTGCGTTCAACTCAGCTCCATGGTCTTCCTTGCTTTCATTGCGGCTCTAATGCCCATATGCATGAAGATTGTAGTACCAGCGAGGATGCTAGAGATACCTACAGAAGACACAAGCAGTACTTGGCTGAAGAAGCTAACTTTACCGTGGAAGATGACATTGGTGCTGAGCCTTCCACCAATCTCACCATAGCAGATTTTGAAGCTAAGAAGCAAGCTAGTCCTACGCACATGGATGCTGCAGATTTTGATTAACCTCTTTTGATTAGATGTTTTTTCTTTGTTATTTTTTGTTTGACACTTATTTAGCCACAGTTATTTTCGACTTTTCAGTTAGTTTTTATGGAATTAGACATCATTTGATGTATTTTTCAGTTGACATTAATAAAATCTCTCCTTTATGTTCAAATGTGTTGAATGGATTGAGAATTTTATTCCCTTATGATTGGTTTGAATTGCACAAAGCTAAACGATTTATTACATGACAAACATGTTAAATCCACATGTGTTTGTGGTCCTTGAATTGGTTATGGCATAAAGAATGGCAAAACATGAGAACAATTGCGAAAAATCAGCGAAAATACACCAAGGCAGCAAGCTGCCATGTATTGGCAGTGTTGCAGCGCCACTAAGGCGCCCCTGAGCGTCCCTGATGCGCACTGGGCAACTGCCTGAGCCCCTAGAGGGCCCCTACCGCAGCATGCCGAGCCCTAGTGCCAGCTGTGAACCCCTTAGGGGCCCATACCACAAGCTGTCGAGACCTACCACGCATCCCTGCCGTGCCCCTGCGCATCGCTGGGTGCCACTGAGCTTTGTTGAGCCCCAGCCGCACCCCTGTACGCTGCTGAGCTCCAACCGAGCCCCGAACAAGCCCCTGCGCGCCCCTGCCGTGCCGCGTTGCAATACCGCGCCCCTGCCGTGCCGCGCCGCAATATCGCGGCCCAGCGTGTCCCGCTCGCGGACAGGCCCTCGCCGCGCCCTGCCACATTGTCGCGCGCTGCCGAGCCCCTGTGAGCCCCTAGCGAGCCCTTGCCCTCTACCAACGCTGCGAGCGCACTGCTATCGTACTTTTGGTGCTGCTGCCGAGCCTCTAGGCCGACCACATGCTATGACTTCATGAAAGTGATTTTCATGCCGTGTAATTGCACTCATTCAGGTTCCAACTTGGTTTAAATTCCCGATTAACCCCTCTATGTTTAATTAGAGTTTTCGCCTTGTCTTGATTGAAGAGTAATTAATTTCATATATTTGTGTAGATGTCTCGTGGCGAAATTGAGCGTCTAGCTGACAGTGGGACTGCCCACACTATTATGAGGAATAGGCTGTTATTTACGGACTTTATGTCTCACAAATCCTCAGTGACAACCATGATTGGTTCCTCGCCTGTATTTCAAGGCAGAGGTAATGCGCAGTTCTTGTTGCCAAATGACACAATGATACATGTCACTGACGCGCTTTACGCGCCTAAGACTAATCAAACCTTGCTATCATTTAGGGACATTCGTGCCAACGGATTTCACCTGGAAACGTTCAATGAGAATGGACAAGAGTTTTTGTTTATCACCTCTAGTGACTGCGGCCATAAACGCATCTTAGAAAAGCTCATGAGTCAAGCTAGCGGTTTGTATCTTACAACCATTAGGATCATCGAATCCTATGCAGTTTCTAGCAACTTTTGTGACTCTGACTTATACAAGCTATGACATGATCGTTTGGGACATCCCGGACGTGACATGATGATCCAAATTCTCAAGAATTCACATGGACATCCATTTTTCCGAGCACTGAAACGTGTTGGAGCTCTTCCTTCCACCGAAATAGGTGATGCGGCCGTGCATGATGCACCTTCCATAGGCTCGGCCTCCAAGGCCATTGCCGAGACTCCAAATGACTCTATCGCCATCTCTAATGCTCACCGCTCGTTTTGCAAAGCTTGTTCACTAGCCAAATTGACTGCAAGGCCATCTTTTGCTAGTGATTCTAAACAAAACATTTCATTCCTACAAAGAATCCAAGGTGATATTTGTGGACCTATCAAACCAGAGTGCGGGCCATTTAGATATTTCATGGTTCTGGTTGATGCATCAACGCGTTGGTCACACGTTGCTTTGCTATCCACAAGAAAGGATGCATTTGCTAAACTCCTAGCTCAAATTATTAAGCTTCAGGCTCACCACCTTGATCATCGAATCAAGTCTATTCGATTGGACAATGTTGGAGAGTTTACGTCTAAGCCTTTTGAAGACTATTGAATGTCTATCGGGATTGAAGTAGAACATCCCGTACCCCATGTGCATTCACAAAACGGCCTTGCAGAAGCTACAATTAAGCGCTTACAATTGATTGCACGGGCCTTGGTGATGCGCACCAACTTGCCTGTTTCTGCTTGGGGTTATGCAATTTTGCATGCAGCTGCACTTATTCGTTTTAGACCCACTGCAACCCAACCATTTAGTGCGTACTAGTTGGTAACTGGATATGAGCCTGACATTTCACACTTACACATATTTGGTTGTGCGGTTTATGGGCCTATACGCCTCTACTGCGTACTAAGATGGGTCCTCAAAGACAATTAGGTATTTATGTTGGCTATCAACATCCTACGATTGTCCACTATTTAGAACCTTTGACAAGAGATCTATTTACTGTGAGATTCGCAGGTTGTCGCTTTGACGAGACATTCTTCCCACCGTTAGGGGGAAACATGACTGTTTCCGTTCTAATTGAACGTCGAGAATTAACGTGGTCTGACCCCACTATGTCTCGTTATGATCCTCGCACTTCTGACAGTGATTTAGAAGTTCAGTGTATTCTCGATCTTGGTAGAGTTGCAGATTCGATACCTGACTCATTTACCGATATTGCGAAAGTGACAAGATCAATTATACCTACTGCAAATGTTCCTACAAGGTTAGAAGTTGCCACAAGAGGAACTTTACCGGCCGCACCCGGGATTGTCAATGACGTCTTGGATGCGCCGGACGCTCATGGTGGCGGTGTGGCTGCGGCCTCGACTCCCACCAAGAAGAGGGGGAGACCTGTTGGTTCAGTAGATACTGTGCCATGTAAAAGGTCTGACAGTAAGGCATAAAATGATCCACTCAGCATCAACACTGTGAATCATTCACATGAGATTGTATTTGTCTATAGTTATGTCCAAGAATCAATGTTAGCGTATCTAGGGGATGCCTCAGATCCAATGTAGATGTTGGAGAATAAAGAAATCTCACTAATGTTTACCGATGCGCACGGTATGATGGAAAGAAGTTCCATGACTATTGATGATGTTTTTTTCTTATTCCGTCGCTCAAGTGATTATTGACGATGATGAGATTGAACCACGCTCCGTTGCAGAATGTCAACGTCTAGTAGATTGGCCAAAATGGAAGGATTCAATCCAGGCTGAACTAGACTCTCTAGCAAAAAGGCAAGTTTGTGGTCCGGTAGTGTCATACCCACCGAATGTTAAGCCTGTTGGACATAAATGAGTTTTTGTTCGAAAGTGAAACGAGAAACATGAAGTCATGCGCTATAAAGCGCGACTTGTGGCGCAAGGATTTTCTCAACGCCCTAGAATTGACTACGAGGAGACATATTCTTCCGTAATAGACGTTATTACCTTTCGCTACTTAGTTAGTTTGGTAGTGTTCGAAGAACTGAGCATGCAGCTTATGGATGTGGTTATTGCATATCTCTATGGAGATCTTGATTCAGAGATATATAAGAAAGTGCCTGATAGACTTTCACTACCCAAGTCAAGTGACTCTAAGCCACGGAGTGCCTTTGCAATTAAATTGTGGCGTTCACTATATGAATTGAAACAATCCGGACGAATGTGGTATAATCGTCTAAATGACTACTTGATTGAGAAGGGATATAAGAATGACAATCTTTGCCCATGCGTGTTCATTAAAAGAACAAGTACCGGATTTGCTATAGTAGTTGTCTATGTTGATGACATGAATATCATCGGTAATCTCAAGGAAATTGATGAGACCGTGACATACTTGAAATCCGAGTTTGAGATGAAGGATCTTGGGAAAACTCGATTTTGCCTAGGCTTAGAGCTAGAGCATCGAGAGACTGGAATATTAATTCACCAGTCAGCTTATGTTCAAAGATGCTCAGGCGCTTTAATATGGACAAAGCTCATCCACTTGGGACTCCCATAGTCACGCAAAATCTGGATATCAAAAAGGACTCATTTTGTCCTAAAGAGGAGGATGAGGAAGTCCTTGGAGCAGAAATTCTGTACCTAAGCGCTATCGGAGCTCTCCTATACTTGGCACAATGCACAAGACCAGACATTGCATTCTCAGTAAACTTGTTAAGTAGGTTTAGCTATGCTCCAACGCAACGTCATTGGACTGGTGTTAAACACATCTTCAAGTACTTGAAGGGTTCAATTGATTTGGGCTTGTTTTTCCCTTACAAAATCGAAGTTGAGTACATGAATGTTGATCTTTCAATTGAAGATTGCATTGCAGGCAATTTGGCCAAGCCCCTAAGGGCCCTTGCCATGTCGGGCAGCAGCTTGGCAGCGCAAGGCAGAGCCCAGCGCGCCCCTGCCGAGCCCCAGCCACAATCTGCATATGCGGGCAGCTTGAAGCGCGCCACTAGCGCGCCCCTACGCGCATCTGCCGACGCTGCTGTGCAGCAGCCGCGCCCCCCGCACGTGTAGCGCTGCAGCCGAGCCCCTGTCGCGTACGGCTGAGGCCCTACAGGGCCCCTACGCGTCCTCGAGGGCTGCCAATGCCGCAATTGAGCAGATTTTGGCTCCCAACCAAAATCCAGCTTCCAAAGCTCCTTCTAGCTCAAAATTGACGCAATGTGGCATTGTCCCCTATGCTGAGACACTGAATGATGTGTTAGTCGATTTTCCTGATGCTGGGTCAGACCCACACAAATGACGTTCCCAAACTGGGTATGTGTTTACCATAGGAACTACGGTGATTTCTTGGAGATCTACCAAGCAAACCCTTGTTGCTACTTCCTCGAATCATTCAGAGATTATTGCACTACATGAAGCACTCAAAGAATATGTTTGGCTTCGCTCTGTAATAACTCATATTCGAGAGTCCAGTGGATTGACACGTACCACTGAAGCACAAACTTACATCTATGAAGACAATGCGGCATGCATTGAACAAATGAAGTTGTGATTTATCAAGGGTGATAATACTAAGCATATCTCGCCTAAGTTCTTCTACAATCAGCAATAGCAACAGCTTTTGAATATCTAAGTGAACCAAGTGAGTTCCGAGGATAATGTAGCATATTTATTCACCAAGTCTCTACCCAAATCTACTCTTGAGAAACATGTGTGAAGTATTTGTATGCGTCGCTTATCTGAACTCCATAATTGATTTAATTATCAGGGGGAGTTAATTGTGTAGACATCAGGAGGAGTCTATGTCACATGTTTTACATTCAAGTTGTAGTTGGCGCGTTGTGCTCTTTTTTCCTTCGACCAAGTCTTTTGTTTTTACCTAAGAGGTTTTTGTTTTACTTGGCAAGGTTTTTACCGAGGCAACGTTCATGCGTCATGTGATTCTGGTACGCGACACAAGGAGGAGTGTTGAAAGAATTTACATTCTTATCTTTGATAATATGTCTTAATCGAATCTTCACCTTATTAGACTAGAATATCTGTTAGATATCAAACCCTGATTTACAGGGATTCTCTATGTAATGCCTATATAAATGCCATGATATCAATAAGATGAGTAGATTTTTATTCTCGTATTCACATACTCTTTATCACTAATGATAATAAAATAAAAACATGACCTGACGAAATTAATCCTTCCAAATTCAATAGATGACGGTTTCTTGGACGGAGCTAACGACTTTAGGTATTAAAATTCAGTCAAAGTATGAACATGAGATATGGTTGTGAAGTTATTCAAATGTGAGATATCAAAAGTTAACTTCCTTAAAAGGTGAGATATTGTTTGGATATTTTTTCTTATATTTAATATATTTTTGGTTAAATATACCATTTTTATATAAAATTTGATAAAATTTCTATTGATATTCCCGATATAATTTATTTTAATTAATTTTTTTCTTTAACACGTAACTCTAAATATATATATATATATATATACATATACAAGAGTTCTACTAACTTTTATCATTATTGTTGCGAAAACAAATATTTAATTTTGGATGTTTTTTTTGAATATTTTTGCTAAAATAAATTGTTCTATTTGTATTTAATAACCTTAAAAAATAAATTATTTTGTTAAAATAAATGTAAAAAATGTTACATTTATTGAAATGACGAAAATGCCCTCAAAATTTAACAGTATTAGTGGTTAAGATATCAAAATGTTAATGAAATGAAACATAGGGTATGAAAATAGAAGTTTTTAATAGTTAAATATGAAAATTAAAATAACATCACAGTTTATGTGGTGTTTTGTAATTAATTTTTAATAAAACGCTCATCACATATATTACAAAAACTGCATTAAATCCCCATTTCATTTGTGTGCCGTACTCGAAAAAAAATATGCGTCTTATTCTTATGTTCCAACAGTAAACAAACGTAGACAGTTCGATTGAGTTCTTCCACATCTTATATCCGGCACCGTAGTGGAATTTTCTTTCACGTTCGTGGTGATTGCCGATGATGTGTCTCCACTGTCGGTAACACTAAAGTTTACGCTACTGCTACGTGCATGTCCAAACAATACAAGGCCTCGTGTGTAACACCCCACCTATAGTTAAGACCGTTCACGATTAATCTCCTACATACCACATTGTGAACAAATAGAATTATATGACTTTCCATTATTAGCTCATCCCACACGTCACTTCAATATTTCACGACTGTCCATTATTAGCTCATCCCACACCTCACCTCCAACCTAGAATCATCTCTCACTTTCTTATCAGCTCATCCCACACCTCACTTCCAACCTAGAATCTTCTCTCACTTTCTCAATATATATAGTGCTTCGCAATTGCTCGATCTTCATCAGTTTACTTCCCAGAGTCTCGCTCCCTTCAGCTCTCGAACTAAATCTGCTGTTACTTATCGATCAGAGATCAAGAAAATGGTGGCATCTTCAGAACACGAACACCCCAAGAGGGCCCTTGGATGGGCTGCTAGAGATACATCTGGTGTCCTCTCTCCTTTCAAGTTCTCAAGAAGGTGTGCTATATATTACATATTTTCTATACTCCATGCCAATTCACTCTTGTTTATTTCAATATGAAATCTTGGTCCAACTGTCCAGCGATCTGCGTTCCGGATCGGACGAACCCAATCGCGGTGCGTTCGCGACCCCGATCGCTAAACCCAACGTTCCCCCTTACCAAAGCATAATGAAGTTCCAGTTAGACTAATCCGGAAAAACTGTAGATGAAATCCAATATTAGAGAACCCAAAGAAAGAAATTAGGGAATAACTGCTGAGTGCTGAGATCTATCTTGAGCAGTTTGCGGCTTTACACCATTTTCTTGGGTTTAGCCTCCCTTCTTTCTTTTTTGTTAATGATTTATCCTCTTCCTTTTCCGGAAGAGAGATTATTATTCTTTTGAGAAATATTATTATTACTTTCAAAACAAACAAAAAAGATAATGCTAATTTTATGTTATTAATAAGTTTACCTCTTTATCCTTTCTTAAAAATGTGGTTTTTAATAGTGTTTCATTTTTTTTTTTGAGGGAAAAGGAGAAATATTGATTGATAGAGATCATGACGACCAAAAGGTCAAACATGAATAGTCCAAAAATTATATAAATGCATAGCTATGTTAAATCAAACTACGACTAAGAATTGAAATAACAACCTCAAAGCTTCATCCAAAAAGGTGGATGATGAAACACTAAAAAGCATAATAACATGTCATACCCTAACAACAACACTGTCTTTCCCAATTAGAGGTCTAAGATCCAATGGTGTACCTTTCATCGTAACAGAAAGAAAGCATCACGGAGAAGGTAACAACAGGGATCTTTTCCTAGTCACCCTAGGAGACTACTCATCCTCAGCCTCTGATTCGAGGCCTGAGACCACATTTGCATTCTCTCCCAAGCTTGGTTCCATGGAGTCCGAGCACTCTCCCAGCTGCAAATTCTTCTTGGTTCGACTTCCCCTCGGCCTACCTTTTCCTCGTTTCTTAAGAGACTTACCTGTCTTCTTGATACCTCCATCAGCCACAGAGAAACCCAACTCCTTCGGGTTCAGAGGCAAAGGAGCAAAGGTCAGCATATGGTGTGCAAATTTACCATCAGGAGTTGTCTCTTCTTCCATGCCCCGCCGCACACCGGTGACTTTAGCTAGCGACGGGAACGCCGGAACCTCTCGAATTTGCATAGATCTCTTCGCTTTTGGGAAGAGGGAAGCCAGGGAGGGCGAGTTAGGCACAGTGAGGGTTTGGGCCGAGTGTGCCCTAAACACTATCGGTGGAGGAACTGGTGCCCTAGGCGCCTCTGAACCTAGGTCAACAACCTCTTCAGTCTCTCGGGGACAAGCCTCACCCCCGTGATTCAGCATAGAACAAGTGCGACATCTTCCAACCAATCTCTCATACCTGTAGATCACTTGAAGAACATCCGTAGGTGAAACCCTAATACGGTGATCCAAACGCATCGGTTGGTTCAGAGGTAAGGTAATCCGGACTCGGGCAAGTCCTCGCTGGAAACCCCCATGGTCAACCTGCAGAACCGCTCCAATAGTCTCCGCCACCAACCTCGCTGTCGCTGCTGTTGAAAGAGCCGCTGAGAGTCCTTCGATACCAACCCAGATCCACACAAAATCTAATGGCACAGACATGATGTTAGAGAAGCCATCATAGTCGTTGAGGATGATCATAGCTCTATGGTACGCCCACGGTCCTCCTCTCTTCACTCTGTTCACATCCTTCTCAGACGAGAACGTGTACAAAAATCGGTCTCCTCTTGCCTGCACTTCCACCGGAGTTGGAAGCCTCCACATGGAGCGGACTGCGCTCCTAAATGCATCGAAGATAATTGCACGAGTGGTGTTCAAACATCCAACGAGATAGAAACGTGGAGCCACGAAACCACTCTTAGGGCATCAGAGATTACCTAGATCCACCGGTTCTTCTTGGTTGCTCAGAGAGAGCTTTGAGATGAGGCTCGCCATTACTGAAGCAGTAGAGGCTGCCGCAGTTTTGAGCGCCATGGAGGTCGTTGCCATGGATGTGGGACTTGCCGCTCAGCCGAGAAACTCTTACCCGTTGCCATGGAGAGAGAGAGAGACCCTAGGCTGCGGTATTTTTATTTCTTTCAGAGGGTTTTTGATAGTGTTTCTATAAGGGGTAGTCATGTAAAAATGATTTATCATATGTAGTTTATTTTTAAAGACTAACGTACCGCATTCCTGTATCGTAACATTCCACGTTTGTGACAACATTATTCTTGGTTTACTAAACAAAGCTGAACTGAAATGGTTGCAGGGAAACCGGAGAGAAGGACGTGACGTTCAAAGTGTTGTTCTGCGGTATATGCCATTCCGACCTTCATATGGTCAAGAACGAATGGGGCATCTCTACCTATCCTCTTGTTCCCGGGTACGTATGGGCTCGTTTGATGCTGCTTTTTTAAATCACTTTGAACTAATTAATAGCTTTTCTGGTATTTCGTAGTGCTTTAGCTTTCGAAGTAAAGCAGTTGGTGTTGTTTGATTAATAATTTGATACATAACTTGGGTGTTTCAGGCATGAGATTGTGGGTGAAGTGACAGAAGTGGGGAGCAAAGTGCAAAAATTTAAAGTTGGAGACAAAGTTGGTGTTGGGTGCTTGGTAGGCTCATGCAAAACTTGCGACAGCTGTGCTAACGATTTGGAGAACTACTGCCCCAAACAGATACAGACTTACGGCGCCAAGTACCTCGACGGAACCACCACATACGGCGGTTACTCTGACATCATGGTGGCGGATGAGGCCTTTGTAATCCATATTCCGGACAACCTGCCTCTTGAGGGTGCTGCTCCTCTCCTATGTGCCGGAATCACAACTTACAGTCCCCTGAGGTATTTCGGACTTGACAAACCCGGCATGCATGTCGGGGTGGTTGGCCTTGGCGGTTTAGGCCATGTCGCGGTGAAGTTTGCCAAGGCTTTGGGGGTTGAGGTCACAGTGATCAGTACCTCCGCTAATAAGAAAGATGAAGCTATTAAACACCTTGGTGCTGATTCTTTCTTGGTCAGTCGTGACCAAGATCAGATGCAGGTAATACTTGAAATAAGAAATAATTGTTCAAATTATTATTAGTGCAATAATTAAACCTAAAGTCGATGATACTTTTCTCCACGATAGTGATAGTAAATTAATATCTGGTGCATGTTGATCATATTTTGGCCACAATTTTTTCATATGATTCCATGACTTGCTCTTATAATACAAGAATGTCTATCATGCATACGTTGTGACCAAAATCAACTAATCTGCGGATATTTTAGGCTGCCATGGGAACATTGGACGGTATCATCGACACAGTTTCTGCAGTCCACCCCCTCCCACCTTTGATTAGTTTATTGAAGGCTAATGGAAAGCTTGTTATGGTTGGAGCACCAGAGAAGCCACTTGAGCTACCAGTTTTTTCTTTAATTATGGGTCAGGACTTTATCCTTGTAATTCTGCATTTTAATAGCATCACTTGTGTGTTAATGTATGCTGATTTACTGAAGTTGGGCAATTACAGGAAGGAAGACTTTAGCCGGTAGTAATATAGGAGGTATCAAGGAGACACAAGAGATGATAGATTTGGCAGCCAAACACAACATAACGGCCGATATCGAGATTATCCCCATCGACTATTTGAACACTGCTATGGAGCGTCTTGCTAAAGGGGATGTTAGATACCGGTTTGTCATCGACATCGGAAACACATTGAAGCCGGCCACTTAAATTTGCATTTCGATCAGAAACTGAATCAAGCGAGGTCGAGAGGCCTACGTAACAATGGAAACATGTGCTAGCTTGTTCTTGTAGTCTTTAGCTTTTCTCTGATGTACTCCTTCTGTTTTGTTCATGTTCCATCTTATTATGAGAAAAATGTGGCACCGTGGATATTGAATAAATGAAGAACTTCTGGAACGATGGTTTCACATAACATTATTTGTGGTGGCTAATTGCTTTGGCCCTGTTTCACATGTCCGTTATACACCTTTCTTCCCAAAGATAATCTTGCTTTTCCTCGCACGGCTCCACTCTCATTTTCGTAGCCACGGCAAATATGTACTCTCATATTTCTCGGTCGGTTGGCTACTTGGCTAATGTCAAACAATGCAGTAATATCCCAACCAGCAGGAACTGGATGACATATACAAGAGGTGGTTCTGTGGTTCATTCATTCAAGTAGGAGATCATCTATAATTCAACCAATTCAGTCTCAATTGTGTCTTTCTCACCCTTGATGGTGATTTTTCCAAGTCTAGGTGTCGACAATCTTTTCTCCATCCTTTTTATCTTTGCTTCATATCTCCCCCTAGCTGTTTGGTACGTACCAAAGGAAGCATACTATGAGAATTGGGTGAGGAGGAATTGGGTTAGGTTTGTCTGCTGTGGAGTGTTGCATGACATACATACACTAACAAGAATAATTACATGTGGCTTTGCAAGGAATGACAAGGTGTCATGTTTTGAATAAATCTATCTTGAAAACAGGCTGCATCTTATGCAAGCCTGTATCGTAAAACTTTCCATAAGAATTAACTAAAAAGAAAGACAAGAAGAATCCTCTTATACATGTTTACGGTGCATGTAATTAGTGTTAATTAGTTGTTGATTGTAATTGCTTGCTTAATTAGCTAGTTGTTAATTAGGCTAATTAGTTAGGAACGACACAAATGTCATACACGTGTTGGCCGATCATCTCACTCAACGTCATCGATTTTGTTACATGGCAGCTTTAAGATGAAGATGAAGAATAGAAGGCCCACGTCAACGATATATTAGCCCAATAGATTGGACCTGGACCACATAAGGATAGCAAGCTGAACTTCGTTTCTTCCTCTGCACTTCTTCTCTTTCCCTGTTCTGTATTTTAGGGTTTAAGCTTTCTCTGCTCTGCAGTTCTTCTTTCTCTTTCTCTGTTCTGTATCTTAATTGTATAATTAGTACGTAATCCAAATACAGTTGTCTTAAAGATGTATATCTCTTTTCTCACCAAAAAAAAAAAAAAAGATGTATATCTCTTTATGAAACTAGGAGTATGATGATTGATTACTGATAAAATTAAAATAGTATGAGGTTCACATCAAAAACCAATTAGTAATTGGTGGAGAGACTCAAACCTTTTTAAACCCACACAGACAATATCTCATATTCCCGATATGAGATTGATATTTCAATAATGAAAACCTATTCAATGATGAATTTGTGATCAGCCTTGAGTCTCTTACTAGATAAGTTAACCCAGACTACAAACTCTGTCACATCCCGGTTCTTAAATTAAATTACGGTTATTTACTTTTAGTATTATTTTGGTCTTTTACCGCTTTGAGTAACTGTTTACCTTTAAAGGACCCTAGAGTTGACTTTTTGTAGGAAAATTATTTTGAGAAAATTTCTTTAAGGAAGTTGTAGAGGACATTATTATGAATCCGTGGACATGTTATACGCTAAAATCGGAGTGCGTATGTGAAAGTTATGGTATAAAATGTTGAATTACTATTTTTGGTCTGTGGTATAAAGGTGGAAAGTCAAAAAGTAAAAATCAGAACTCACTTTCTCTTTCTCTCTCCTCCTTCCCGTGTCTCTCCTGCAGTGGACTTCTTTGCCGCAGTTCGCTGCCGTCCGGCCAAGATAGGCGGCAAGCTTGGTATCAAATCAAAGCTTGGAACATCCTCTTCAAGTCTAGGTAGGTGGCTTGTCGTGTTGCGCCGTCGTGAGGGAGGAATCATGCCGAGAAGGAGCCGTTGTGCGTGGTGGAGTTTCGCCGGAAACTCTCTTTTCCGGTCACTATAACCGGAGCTGTTGGTATCATTTGGAAGTTCACCCTTCCAGCAGAAAACTCCTAAAAGGATTCGATCTAACTCGAGCTAGGTAAGGAGAATCGAAGGTTTGAAATTCTAGGGTTTTAAATTTGAGATTTTTAATGTTTCGCTTCGATTACCCTAGTTAGGCTTGAAATTGGACTTTTTGGTAGTTATGAAAGTTGTTTGGAATGTTGAGAGGAAGATTGTGTCAAAATTTGGTAACCATTAGAGGTCGTCGGAAGTGGGATGGCCGGCCGCCGCTGCCGGTGGAGCAGACGGCGGCGCCGCTGGTTAGGGGTAGTTTTTCATGTTTTTGAGTTTGTTTTAATGAAAAGAATTTAATGATGTGAAGTTTGTAATTTTTGGAGGAGTTTTGGTTAGGTTTGAGATTTTTCAAAGATTGAGAATTTTGGCGGTTGTTAGAATGAAAATCCGGCCGTAGGATTTCCTTGGTATTTATTTTAGAATGTTAGAATTGATGAATTAAGGTTGTGGTGGAGTTTGGTGGGAATCCGGTGAGCTTAACCTTAGTAAGGGTAGTGAGTTAAGCGGAAGAGTTTTGATGTTTATATTGAAGTATTTATTTTCTGGAATTGTAGTTTGGTTCTAAGCATGATTATTGTGCTAGGATACGAAGGGAACCTCGCTTGAGTGCCGATGTGGATATCGTCGGGCTTATGCCTAAATTTGTGAGTGGACATTTTGGTTTTAAATAATTATGCCTGCAAGATTTTATAATTTATCATTTTATTTTCCGAGCTTATATTATAATTTTGGCTTATGAGATGATCTTGGAAATTATTTGAGTTTGAAGCATTGATTAATGGTTGGTCATGATTTATGGATTTGAGCTCGGATTATTAATTTGATATTTGAGTTTGGATATTTTTTTATAAATTCCGGATTTCATTATGATTGTTTTATTGGGGACTTTGAGATTTATAAAGATTTCCGAAAATGAGATTTTCGGTAATTCTCTATTTATAACTTTCTTGTTTAATTGTGGATTATCGATCTTGACATTGAGAATATTTTCAGCAAGTATTTTCGGATTGAAAAATCTATTACAATTTATACTTGATAATTAAATCTCGCTTTTAATTATGGATTTGAGAATATATTGACGTGTGAGACACGTCATTGAGTTTATTATAATTTCTTATGATGATTTTCAAGTACGGTTGGGAGCCGTATCATTCGTATGATCTTGAGGAAGTTTCATGGATTTAAAGGATTTTGTATGATTTTAGTCACCATAATATAGGGTCGCTTATATTGATTATTGCTAGTTAACCATTATTAGCGGCTACTCACCATATGTGAGTAGAGCGCTTAGCGTGGGACGCTATTATAGCCTGGGAGGCAACTGATCGGTATTTATATTTATTTTTTAGCTAGCCATTATTAGCGGCTACTCACTATAGGTGAGTAGAGCGCTTAGCGTGTGACGCTATTATAGCCTGGGAGACACCGACCCGAGCCTGGGAGGCTCCTTTTACATGGTGATAACTCTTCCTTTTATTATATTTTTCTGAGTTATATAATTGATTAACCAGCGGAGCTGGTTTGTCTATTTTTATGGTATTCTAGATTTAAAGTAATTTGGATTATCAAGTTGCATGCTGTTAAGTTTTAAAAGTGAAAACGTGAGAAAATATACAAGTTATTTATTTGTTAAATTATTTAATTTATTTTTTTCCACTCACTCTAACGTTTTCAAATTACTTTCCCCTGTGCCCTTTGGTTTTAAATGCCTAGTCTGCAGGCTAAGTTTAAATGAGGTCGAGCGTACATGAAGTTGAGGCATAGTCAGAGGCTGCTTCCGCTTAATTTTTATTCATTGTTATTCTTTCATTATTAGATATGCTCTGATAACCAGTTAGTGAATTAATTTTTGAGTATTGTTGATTGTGGGATTATGTTAGTTGAGTAATTGATTTATTGGGAGATGTGATGAACTTGAGGAGCAGGAAAGCTCCAGGTGTTGAGGATGGATGTTTGATTATAGAAGTGTTTAGTTGGATTTTTCAGGTAAGGGTTGTCCATTTTCAAGGAAGGTTATGCCAAATTTTCGGTAAATTTTTCTTGAAGGTGTATCCTGCAAGATTTACCTCGGGTTTCAAGGTGAAATCCGGGGTGGGTCCTGACAAACTCTCTATGGGATGAGCACAAAGCTAAGTTTAGGCAATTATGTATATGTGGATGAGAGAAAATCCCTAATCAATCAGACAATCACATACGTTCTAGCTAATACACAAGAAATCAGATTCACTAGAATAATCAAAGCTAAGCATATGTTTTCTTCGAACTCGACTTCGGTGACAATGGTTTGTCACTTTAAGGTGACCACAACCAATACATATGAGACACGTGTCCATTTTAAAAACTTTGATTGTAATTTAAGGACATAACAGAAGGTTTTGGGTATTTGACATGTTTGTTTATAATTATTGTTGACACTTGTTCATCTCTCATTGGTGTTTGTCACCCATAAATGACCATAGCTGATCACTCAAATTATTTCCGTTTTCTTTCCGTTCTCTTTTTCATCACTCAACAACTCAACAAGCATACCCGAGTAATCTTGAGCTTTTGAGAATGATCGGAGAGTCTTTAGGCCACCGTAGAGGGAGATCACCTGCTCGGGGAATGACCAGAGTAATCTAATTGAGCCAATGAGAATTCAGAAAACGCTATCAGAATGACCCAAAATGCCAAAAATCCCCAAGCAAACTTCACCTCAGATTCAACCACGTATACCCCCACCAATTAACACTCATTTGTTCTTTGACTACCCATCAACCACGTATACCCCTACCACCGGCCATGAAAGCATACTGTCACAGCCATGTATGCATGCGTCGACGGATAAGCACATTTGTTCCAGTCCCATCTCATATTTTGCGACAAAATTCATAATAAACACATTCACTTAATCCATTGTTCACTTTTATTTTCTACGCGTGTTGGATAGTGAAGTTCTTCCTTCATTAAACCCAAAAATGATCTCTCTACGTGACAAACTGACAATGTTCCGATCCGTAATATCTATTTATCAACCATATATCGGGAAATTTGTCTTAGCTTGTTCTGGTCGGCAGGAGATAGTCCTATACCACACGAAAGAAATACCATCTTTGAATTTCCATTTATGCATTGACAAAATACCCCATTTCTCACTGAATCTTCTGCCTATATATGCCATTTATCTCTCTAAGATTTTCACCCCGGCCACTTCGGAAGTCTCTTTCTATCTATCAAACTGATCTGAGTACTACTGTACTGAGGTAATCATATCATATCGATTACTCATTCGTGTTCGCTATTGGTCTTAGCATTGCTACAACTTAAAGGAATCTGTTAACTAAAGGAAAAGAAAGCAATATGGGATCGTCTCCGGAGATGCAACACCCCAGGAAAGCTTTTGGATGGGCAGCAAGAGATACATCTGGTGTTCTATCTCCCTTTAAGTTCTCACGAAGGTACAGTTATAAACTTACAAAATTGTTCTATCTGGAAATGAACTAGTTTAGTTACAAATTTGATGCAGGGAAACAGGAGCGACGGACGTAAGATTCAAAGTGTTGTACTGTGGAGTGTGCCATTCCGACATTGCCGCGGCCAAAAATGAATTGGGGACTTCTGTCTATCCTATAGCACCTGGGTACGTTTGTGTCCATACGGATAATGAGTGATATGAGTATCTTAATTGCGCTAGTATAATTATGAAGTGCATCTAGTGTGCTTGGGATATGCTGCAGGCATGAACTTGTTGGTGTTGTGACAGAAGTAGGGTGCAAAGTAAAGAAATTCAAAGTCGGAGACAAGGCCGGTGTTGGTTACATGGTGGATTCTGATCGAACTTGTGATAATTGTATCCACCACCTTGAAAATTACTGTCCCAATCTGATACAAACCTACAGTTCTAAGTACTACGACGGAACCATGACATACGGAGGTTACTCAAACAATATGGTGACTCCCCTAACAAGAAGAAGGCAGCGCTGGAACATCTCCATGCTGATGCATTTATGCTCAGCACTGACCAAGATCAAATGGAGGTAATTATCGACGCGAAGTTGATTCATATTAATGATATTATCATATATGAACGCGTATAGTGAACTAATGCTGTTTATTTTGACATTCTAGGCTGCCACGGGCACAATGGATGGTATCATCGACACAGTTCCTACAGTTCGACCTCTAGAGCCTCTAATTAAGTTGTTGAAGACTAATGGAAAAGTTGTTCCCGTTTGTAGAACGGCGAAGCCACTCGATCTTCCGGTTCTCACTTTGGACATGGGTAAGCATGCACAAATATATATATATATATATATATATATATATATATATATATATATAATAGGATTTTTCTCAGCTGCGGACGTCCGCACCAATGGTTTTGGTGCGGATTTTCATTTTTGCACCACTTTTCGATTGAATTTCCTTATCTCCACCGTATAGTATCTAGATAATATTGTGTAGATCATCTCTACAAAATTTCAGCCAATTTGGTAATAGTTTAGGCCCTCAAACTCGAAAAACCAATTGACGGACTGAATTTTGTCAAACATGAACTGTTCATGTTTGTAACAGAAAGACGTCATTTTGAGGGCCTTAACGATTACCAAATTGGGTGAAATTTTGCAGAGATGATCTACACAATATTATCTAGATACTAGACGGTGGAGATGAGGAAATTCGATCGAAAAGTGGTGCAAAAATGGAAATCCGCACCAAAACCATTTGTGCGGACCTCCGCAGCTGAGAAGCCCTGTGTATATATATATATATATATATATATATATATATATATATATATATATATATATATATATATATATATATATATATATATATATATATATATAAAGGACCCTTCCACTAAGGAATTCCTTTTTTTGACATATATGAGGGATGAGGGATTACACCAACTTTTCGATCACAAAATCACATCTCCACCGTTCAATATGTAGTTCTATATGAGTAAATCACTTCTGTAAATTTTAAGAAATTTTGGTAATCATTAAGGCATTCAAAACTACGATTTATAATTATAAGCATGAACGGTTCATGTTTGGCAGATTTGGTTCATTCATTGATTTAATCTTGTTCAACACCTTAACGATCACCAAATTGGCTGAAAATTTGCAGAATTGATCTATATATAAGGACCAACAAACTGAATGGTGAAAATTCAAAAATATAATCGAAAAGTTTGTGTAATCTCTCATCCCCATCCCTTATGAGATCCCTTAGTGGAAGGGCCCTCTATATATAGCGCACGTCCACACTGTCCTTAAAGTGTGAACGTCCCTCCGTTCGCCACCGTCCGGCGCCGACGACGGCACACCTCCACCCGAGCGGACTCCAGCAGCGTCCCCGATCATTTTCCCTCTCCGATGAGTTCGCCGAATTCCAGTTTTTCGGCGAGATCACCCAAAACTTCAAACAAGATCGATATTGCCGGAAACTGGAATTCGGTGGACTCGCGCGGGGAGGGAAAGTGATCGGGAACGCTACTGGAGTCCACTTAGGTGGAGGAGCGCCGTCGTCGGTGCCGGACGGTGGCTAACGGAGGGATGTCCGCACTTTAAGGACAATGCGGACGTGCGCTTCATATCGTTTTCGTATATATGTATATATAGAAACGTTCCAAAGCGGACGTCCGCACTCGGCTTAAAGTGCGGACGTCCCTCCGTTTGCCACCGGACGGCGCGCCTCCAACCTAGCGGACTCCAGCAGCGTCCCTGATCACTTTCCTTCCCCGACGAGTTCACCGAATTCCATTTTTCCGGCGAGATCGATATTGTTTGAAGTTTTGGGTGATCTCGCCGGAAAACTGGAATTCGGCAGACTCTTCGGGAAGGAAAAGTGATCGGGAAAGCTGCTGGAATCCATTGAGGTGGAGGCGCGCCGTCGTTGGTGCCAGACGGAGGAGAACCGAGAGACGTCCGTACTTTAAGCCGAGTGACGACGTCCGCACCAGAACGGGCCTATATATGTGTGTGTGTGTGTGCCTATGTTGAGAAACTACATTAATTAACTAATTGGTCTTACAATGCTGGGGGATCGATCGACTCATGTATTTTCATTATTGATTATGTACTTGAGCGTTGACAACCACTATGCCATTACAGGAAGGAAGATGGTAGCTGGTAGTGCCATTGGAGGTATGAAAGAGACGCAAGAAATGATTGATTTTGCTGCTGAACATAACATAACAGCTGACATTGAGGTTATCCCGATTGATTACCTGAACACCGCCATGGAGCGCGTTGTCAAGAAAGATGTCAGGTTTCGATTTGTCATTGATGTTGAGCACACATTGAAGTCCGACTATTAATTAAGTTTTTCATTCAGTTCTATCAATAAGATGATGCATTAATAACTCAATTTATGTACTCTGGAGTTCACAATCTTCATATTTCTCAACATATTCTGTGACCAGATTGAGTGATCGAATAAATGAAGTCATTTTTATTATTTAAGTAATTAAGATCAACTCTCAGTTGTATATATACTTTCTAACTCATATGTGTTTGGCACCCAAGAAAGCATACATAGTATGGGAATTAACTGAAAAAACATCCTCTTATATATGTTAACAGTGCATGTAATTAGGGTTAATTAGTTGCTAATTGTAATTTCTTAATTAGCTAGTTGATAATTAGGCTAATTAGTCAGGAACTGCACCAGATGACATACACGTGTGTTCGACATCACACTCGACGTCATCCATGATCATTCTCAAAAAAAAAAAAAAACGTCATCGATGATTATTGGAACGGTTCAAAGCCTCAAACCCTGAGTTCTTTTTCCAGGGACTCACATTTTGTTACACAACAGTGTTAAGATGAAGATGAACAGATTGCCCAAGTCCACATTGGGATCTAGGTTGCACGGAAACGCGTATTTCCGGGCGTTTTATGTTTCAGAAACGTTTCGTCAGAAAACGCATCGGAAACGCGTTTCTATAAAAGTGAAATTTGGAAACGCTGGGGAAACGCGTTTCTTGTAAAGCAGAAACGTCTTAGTAAATACCTCGAAAACGCGAGAGTAGATTCGGCTATTCACTAAAAGGACTTAGGCTACTCCAATACTCCCTCTCTCATTCAATCATTCTTCTCCACCTCTCTCATTCTTCTCTGTCTTCTGTGCCTCTCTCTCTCGTCTCTTCTCTATCTTCTTCTTCTTCCCACTCTTCCATATCCCAATTTTCTCCAATCTCTCTCTCTCTCTCTCTCTCTCTCTCTCTCTCTCTCTCTCTCTCTCTCTCTCTCTCTCTCCACACAAGCAACCTACTTCTGCGGCCGCTTCTCCGTAAGTCCCACTCTATTTTCAATTCACTTTTACAATTTCACTTCTTTTTTTCTGTTCTTATTCTGTTTAATCTTAGGAATCTTTGTCTTCCTTGTTTTTAATCGCAATCGTTGAGAGATATGATTCTTTGATATTAGATGGAAATTGTTGCTTTGTTTATATTGTAATACACGACTTAGAAGTATCTATGTCCCTGAATTTGGGAAAGAAAATCAGACTGTAATCCACCAAGATTGACTAGTTGAAATATGGTTGAACAAATTAGCTTTATGACTAGCTGGCAACTCAGGGTGATTAGATTTAGGCCTAATTGCAGAAGCACCAAGATTTCATATTCCATGTATCAAAGTTGTTTTCATTCAGGTCATTATATTTTGTTTATATTGTAATACACGACTTAGAAGTATCTATGTCCCTGAATTTGGGAAAGAAAATCAGACTGTAATCCAACAAGATTGACTAGTTGAAATATGGTTGAACAAATTAGCTTTATGACTAGCTGGCAACTCAGGGTGATTAGATTTAGGCCTAATTGCAGAAGCACCAAGATTTCATATTCCATGTATTAAAGTTGTTTTCATTCAGGTCATTATATTCCGGGTGTGCCACATATTACTAGTGCTGTGAGTAGGTAAGGTCACTGTGTGGAACATTTTTCAGCCCCAACTCAGGATTCTTTATGCGGTGCTCAAATTTTATAGTTGAATTATGTGAAATAGGTAAATGATGATTTAGACACTTATCATTCGTATTGTCGTCTTCAGAGTTTAGGTCAGGGGTGAGTTTGGTTTTATTCGGTTCGGTTTTCACCTAAAACCGGAAACCAAACTGAATAAAAAATTCGGTTCGGTTTGGCATTTTTTGAGACCTTAAACCGGAAACCAAACCAAACCGTGGTTCGGTTCGGTTTCGGTTTTTCTTCTTCTTTTTTAAAATAATTTTTCTTAAAATTTGTATGCTTTCGGCTTAGTAAAAAATTATCGTATTTTAGGTTTTTTTCTTTCTTCCATTACTTGTTTTTATAAGTACATATAATATATTAATAAAATTTTTGACAATGATTCTTCAACAAACCAACAATTTATAAACCAAATAGATACTTTGAAAGTTTAATACTCAATAATTTTGCAAGTATTGGGAATTAACCACACTAGCACACCATGAAACCATAATTTTAAAACTTTTAAGTTCATCTTGAACAGAAAATATATACTCCATAGTTTAAAGTCCATCCAAATAAATTCCGAATTTTAAAGTTTAAAAATCATAAATTTGAATAAAGAAGAGAAAAATAAATTAAATATTAGAATCTATAATCTAAAGATCGCAAGAATAAGGTTTTCGATTTTAGAGGTAACGTACATATCACTCTTTATACTTCACATACACGACACCTAAAACATTTCTATATGTACATAAAACGTAAATAAAAAATATTAGAAAAGACAAACATATAATTATATAAAACATAAAACCTAAAATCATATTGTTCAAATCAAATATTTAATACGAAAATAAAGCAAAAAACGACGTCATTTTAGAGAGATTCGGTTTTTCGGTTCGGTTCGGTTTTTCATGGGCTAAAACCAAAAACCAAACCAAACTAATTTGGTTCGGTTCAGTTTTTCTTAATTCGGTTTGGTTTTCGGCTCGGTTTTTTTCGGTTTTCGGTTTCAAAATTCCACCCCTAGTTTAGGTTGTTTCGAGTTCCATGACTAGCACATGCTTCTCCGCATCTTAGCCTTCATATTTCATTCTTGTCTTTTTTTCTTTTTCTTTTTTTTCCGGTATAACTTTTGATTTTTCTTGGATATTTAATTCTGGGTTTATGGTATCTTTGTGGTTGTATTATTATGGGTTTGTTTAAATGTTTAGTTCTGAAAATGTTTAGTTCTGCAACATAGGTTCAAGTTAATTGAAACCAGTAATTTTTAGGAATACTATGCCAAGACACACACCTCCTGTTAATTCAAGTGCAAGTGGAAATGATAATGTCGGTACCAGCAATAATAACAATGAAGCTGCTAATCCCGAAAGTGTGACAGTAGATGATAGAGCACCATTGTGGATTTTTGTTAAGAAGATTTCTAAGTACGGGACTGGAGGAAGTTGGAGGTGGCAATGCAACTTCTGCAAATTGCATTATAATGGGTCTCACACTAGAGTGGAAAAATATCTATTGAAGGAAGGAGGAAAAGGGATTAACATTTGTACAAAAGTTAACCCCAGGCTACTGCTCAGATTACAAAATTGTTGAAGGATTGCAAAGAGAGAATAGCAAATAGAGCAGCAAGGCTTGTTCCTTTACCATCATCAACAAGCCAAGGGAGTTCAGCAACTCGTGGCAGCTATTCTGTGAGTTATGGTGACTACACAGCACTAACAAGCAAAGGGAATAAAAGAAGGGCATCAGGTGGTCCACTTGAAAATGCATTCCAAAATGCAGCAAGGGAGGAATGTCATGGCGAGATTGCTAGGATGTTTTACATCGGTGGTTTATCCTTCAATCTAGCAAGAAATCCATACTACCGGAACTCCTATATTAGAGCTTCTACTCTTCCGGGCTATGTCCCACCGGGTTACAATGCTCTAAGAACAACACTACTTACCAAGGAACGGAAGAATCTTGAGTATCAATTGGAACCATTGAAGCTTACATGGAGAGATAAGGGTGTAAATATTTGTAGTGATGGTTGGTCCGATCCACAAAGAAAACCCTTGATTAATGTGATGACTATTTATGAGAGTGGTCCGATGATGTTAAAAGCTGTAAATTGTGAAGGAGAATACAAGGATTTTAATTTGATTTCCGAATTGCTTATTGAATCTATTAAGCAAGTTGGTTATCAAAATGTAGTGCAAGTGGTTACCGATAATACTCCCGTTTGTGCAAAAGCTGGTGCTCTAATAGCAAGTAAGTATCCTACAATCTTTTGGACTCCATGTGTTGTTCATACTTTGAATCTTGCTCTCAAGAATATTTGCACCCCTTCTCATGCTGCGAACAGTGTGGATGTGTGTGCTGAATGTTCTTGGATACAACCGGTGATGGAGGATGTTATGTTTATTAAGAACTTTATTATGAATCATGGAATGAGATTGGTTATGTTTAATGATCATTGTAATTTGATGTTGCTTCCGTTGCTCCCACAAGGTTTGCATATGCGGTTATTATGCTAAAGAGGTTTAAGACAATCAAGAATGGTTTGCAACAAATGATTATTAGTACAAAATGGGATGATTACAAAGAAGACTCTAAGAAGGCGGGTAGGATGATGGTTGTGGGATGACTTTATGTGGGATAATATTGAATATATATTTTCTTTTACCGAGCCTATCTATGAGATGATAAGGAAGACGGACACGGATAAGTCTTCATTTGGTTTATGAATGGTGGGATGATATGATGGAGTAAGTGAAGAAGGCTATC
The DNA here is from genome assembly GCA_009720345.1 of Fragaria iinumae. Classification (NCBI taxonomy): domain Eukaryota; kingdom Viridiplantae; phylum Streptophyta; class Magnoliopsida; order Rosales; family Rosaceae; genus Fragaria; species Fragaria iinumae. Next base: position 11,263,554 of record CM019117.1, on the reverse strand, counting down.
TATAGGAAAGAAAGGAAGCAATTTCATGAAGAATCTCCATTTTGGGATGTGGTGCATAAAATTTTATTGTCTCGGTGGAGTAAAGCTAATACACCTCTCCATTGTTTGGCATATTCTTTGAATCCCAAGTAAGTACAAAACTACAACTACTACTTTTATTTAATTTGCTTATTTCATGATTATTTTTTATGTAGTAAACCTTATAGATATTTATGCATATTTATATTTAGATACTATAGTCCGGAATGGCATGATGAAGGTTCTCATCGTGTTGCTTCTCACAAGGACTTGGATGTTACAAGGGAAAGGAAGAATTGTTTTTTTCGATTGATTGCCAATGAGGATGATAGAAGAAAGGTCAACATAGAGTATGCTCATTTTTCTATGTGTATGCAAGGGTTTGGAGGTGGAGATGTGATTAAGGATAGAAGTATTTTAGAACCACTAACATGGTGGGTGGTTCATGGATCTTCGGCCCCAACTCTCCAAGCCATTGCCTTTAAGCTTTTAGGTCAACCTTCTTCTTCCTCTTGTTGCGAAAGGAATTGGAGTACTTACAATTTCATTCACTCTCTCCCAAGGAACAAGTTAGCACCACAAAGAGCGGAAGATTTAGTATTTGTGCACACCAATCTTCGCCTCTTAGCTAGGCAATCCCCATCTTATAACAAATGTGCAACTCATGTGTGGGATGTTGGAGGTGATGATTTTGATTCATTAGAGGACACTAATGTTGGAATACTTGAGGTTAGGGGTGGAATTTTGAAACCGAAAACCGAAAAAAACCGAGCCGAAAACCAAACCGAAAAAAACCAAACAGAATTAAGAAAAACCGAACCGAACCAAATTAGTTTGGTTTGGTTTTTGGTTTTGGCCCTTGAAAAACCGAACCGAACCGAAAAACAGAATCTCTCTAAAACGACGTCGTTTTTGTCTTTATTTTCGTATTAAATATTTGATTTGAACAATATGATTTTAGGTTTTATATTCTACATAATTATATGTTTGTCTTTTCTAATATTTTGCTTTTTATTTTCGTTTTATGTACATATAGAAATGTTTTAGGTGTCGTGTATGCGAAGTATAAAGAGTGATATATTACCTCTAAAATCGAAGTCCTTATTCTTGCGAGGTTTTAGATGATAGACTATAATATTTAATTTATTTTTCTCTTCTTTATTTAAATTTATGATTTTTAAACTTTAAAATTCGGAATTTATTTGGATAGACTTTAAACTATGGAGTCTATATTTTGTGTTCAAGATGAACTTAGAAGTTTTAAAATTATGATTTCATGTAGTGCTAGTGTGGTCAATTCCCAATACTTTCGAAATTATTGAGTATTAAACTTTCAAAGTATCTATTTAGTTTATAAATTGTTGGTTTGTTGAAGAATCATTGCCAAAATTTTTATTGATATATAAATGTGCTTATAAAAACAAGTAATGTAAGAAAAAAAAAAGGACCTAAAATACGATAATTTTTTACTAAGCCAAAAGTATACAAATTTTAAGAAAAATTATTTTAAAAAAGAAGAAAAACAGAAAAAACCGAAACCGAACCGAACCACGGTTTGGTTTGGTTTCCGGTTCAAGGTCTCAAAAAAAACCAAACCAAACCGAACCAAACCAAATTTTTTATTCGGTTTGGTTTCCGGTTTTAGGTGAAAACCGAACTGAACAAAACCGAACTTACCCCTACTTGAGGTTGCCAACCTTTCACTTGATTAACCCCAATTAGAGGCGGTCTTGTTTGATGATGATGATGATAATGAGTTTGAAGAGGAATTAAATGCAGAAGATGATGTTGTTGCTTTTATTTGTATTGTAATTTGATTATGAATTATTTCTTGAACCTTTGTTGGATTTGGATTTAGATTGTGTTTTGTTTGGATTTTGATTTGGAATGTGTCAATGAAGTTCTTTGTTATTTTTATTGTAATTTAATTATGAACTTTTGTTTGTATTTGGATTGATTGATTTCAATTAGTAACCATTTGTTGATTTTTTTTAATTATATATTTATATTTATATATATAATAAATATTTTTTTTTTGACGTTTCCGTCACGGACTATATTTTGATTTTGACGTTTCTACGTTTCCGAAACGCCCCGTTTCCGTGCAAGCAGAAGCCAATTGTACAATTACAATTCATAGCTTTCTCTTCGTTTTCTTCCTCTATCTGCTCTTCTTCTCTTTCTCTGTCCTTTAGCTTAAGGTTTAAGCTTTATCACCACGACCTCGATTTGTAACACATAGAAGTACAGCATCCTTCCAAACTCTTTTCTAGAACGGTTCCGCAAGTCTCCAAGAACCACTAAGCAGTAAAAGAAATCTAGATCCGGACCTGGCTCCTCTAAAGTGAGGAGCCTGTGAAGTTAGTTAAAGTTCATAAAATCCACACTATATCTGATCCAAAGGTTCTAAGCATGACATATCACTCTTGAATCAATTTAGCCTAAACCATGGTTAACTTGGGTTAACTCTAAAAAAAATTAAAAAAAATAAAAAAATAAAAAAATAAAAAACTAAAAACAAATAACTTAGACGCTAGTTTCTAAATCTGAGTAGTTCTCAACTCTTTAGATTGGAAATTTTCATACATAACAACTCTGGCAACTAATTGGAAACAAAGATTTCTTATTAACCTTGGCATTATGCATGGCAACCAAGAGGATCTCAACCAAAATATATCTGGATTATTAATAAAGATTGATCGACACTAGCTGAGCACGTCAGTAGCTGTAGGCTTGTAACTGAAATTTTCTTGTCAGTTCCCAGAAAATTGCCTTTCAGAGTTTCAGTTACGTTTGAAGGTGCATGTAAACCAGCTTTCTAGGGGTGTTATCCACAAACCCTAAAATCGGGGTGCTGGCTCCTGATAATTTTTGAAGACAAAACTGGCAACTGGGTATTTACACAAGTGGAGCAATTTAGATTAGGCTTCAACAGTTTGTTAATGTTTAACATTCTTATCATCTATTCGATCCTATAGGGCTCGTGTCATTGATATTGCAAATCAGTTTTGGCCGTAAAATAATTTTATATATACATCAAGTTGATTAGGGTTTTGTTAACTCTATTGATGAAGTGATATGCTGTATCAATATATGTTTATTCAAAACTGAATAAATTAATGGTAATCACACGTACAACTGCTCTTGAAACGATGTTATGGTTCTATAAGTGCAATCGATTATCGATTAAGTGAATCAATCAAATAGTCCCTGGCGTCTAAGTTTTGTTTTTTATTTTTTGTCTTTTTTCTTTTGTTCTTTTGTTTTTTATAGTTAACCCAAATTAGTCATGGTTTAGGCTAAATTGATCTAAGAGTGATGTGTCATGCTTAGAACTCTTGAATCAGATAGAGAGTGTGGATTTTATGAACTTTAACTAACTTCACAGGCTCCTCGCTTTAGATGAGCCGGATCCGGTCTGAATTACTTAAAATATACAAAGGTTTAAAAATAAAAATAAAATTATTATAAAATTTAAGTTGATCAGTTTCTTTGTCTTCCGATCAATTAATACAGATGGCTTTAGGCTAACGAATGTTCAACTTATTGCTTGTTGATCTCGTCTAATTGTGGCTAGTTCGTTCATACACGTAGTGCAGAGTCGCTCACGGATTAAGACCACCATAACTCCACAACACACCCAAAACTCTGGGCTACAGAATGAGATCATTTGGGTAAATTCGAACAGAGGAAATCTTCGGTGCGGCAAACGCACCACGTGGCTGGTGCGACTAGCCACTGAAAGACCTCCACGTGGCGCTTTTGTCCACGTCAAACTCTGCTGAAGAAAGAGAAGAAAAGGAAATCGGAAAGGAAATCGGAATCCCATCTCTCCGATCGAATCACCAGATCTTTTGCTTGATTTAAATAACAAATCTATCCTCAGGAGGAAGGGGTTCGGTTGAAACTCCTTGATTTAAATACCAAATCTTTTGCTTTGCCCAGAAACTCCTTCACTACTCTGATTCAAACCCCACGAAGGCAATTGGATTCCAAGCCCTTGGATTCCATTATTAACATTCAAAGGGTTAAGGATCGCTAACCTGAGGATAATGCTTCGGCTTGGGACGATGTAAACTTCAAGTTCCCTATCTTAGGTACATGGCTTATGACCCCAAATCCATCTCTTTTCACCTACTGAAATCTTTTTCTTTAATTCCATTCCAACTGAATTTAAATACCAAACCTTGTCTGATTTCTAGATTAACTCTGATTCTTGTTAGATGACATGCAAGTTCAATCGGAGAAGAGGAGAAGAGGGAGATCTGGTGATTTGATCGGAGAGATAGGATTCCGATATCCTTTTCTTCAGCAGTTTGACGTGGACAAAAGCGCCACGTGGAGGTCTGTGAGTGGCTAGTCGCACCAGCCAAGGGGTGCTTCGCCGCACCGAAGATTTCCTCATTGGAACACGTACGTTTCAGGTAGCGTGTGATCTTATCTTGTAATGCATGCAGGCGTCGACGGTTTTCTCCAATCCCATCTCATTTTTTGCGCCAACGTACACATAATTCTTTCTTACGTATTATCACGTTTCATTTGAAACATGAGAGTAAAAAGTACGATTTTTCTGAATTAGTCAACCATATATTGGGAAATTGTATTAGTTTGTTCTGGTCAAGAGGAGAAAGTTTAATACCATACGGAAGAAATACGTACATCTTCGAAATTCCTTTCATGCATTGACAGAACACCGTATCCCAGCCAAATCCTCTGCCTATATATACCATTTATCGCTCTAAGATTCGCACCCCGCTTCGAAAATCTCTCTCTATATATCTATCAAACTTGCTCTGACTGCTGTACCAAGGTCATCGATTACTAATTCGTGTTCGCTCTTAGTCTTTGCATTGCTAAAACTTATACCAAAGACGAAGATGGTTAACTCAAGTAAAAGAAAGCAAATGGAATCGTCTCCGGAGCAGGAACACCCCAGGAAAGCAATTGGATGGGCTTCAAGAGATACATCTGGTGTTCTATCTCCCTTTAAGTTCTCAAGAAGGTACTCGATCATTTGATTAAGTCGACTTTCATTTTTGTTAGCCTATAGGGCATGCAATAGTGAAGTTAGAAACTTACCATGTTGTTCTATCTGGAAATGAACTAGTTTAGTTACAAATTTGTTACAGGGAAACAGGAGCGACGGACGTAAGATTCAAAGTGTTGTACTGTGGAGTATGCCATTCGGACATACACATGGCCAAAAATGATTGGGGGACTTCTACCTATCCTATAGTACCTGGGTATGGGTATATCAATAGCTTAATTGCCCTAGTAATATTATGAAGTGTATCTTTTTAATTGGTATACTTGGGATATGCTGCAGGCATGAACTTGTTGGTGTAGTAACAGAAGTAGGATGCAAAGTAAAGAAATTCAAAGTTGGAGACAAGGTCGGTGTTGGTTGCATGGTCGACTCAGACCGAACTTGCGAAAATTGTATCCACCACCTAGAAAATTACTGTCCGAATCTGATACAAACCTACGGTTCCAAATACTACGACGGAACCATGACATACGGAGGTTACTCGAACAACATGGTGAATGATGAGCACTTCATTGTTCGAATCCCCGACAACTTACCTCTTGATGGCGCTGCTCCGCTTCTATGTGCCGGGATTACAACTTACAGCCCCATGAGATATTATGGACTTGACCAACCCGGTATGCATCTTGGTGTGAATGGCCTAGGTGGTTTAGGTCACGTCGCCGTGAAATTTGCCAAGGCTTTGGGGCTCAAGGTTACGGTGATTAGTACCTCCCCTAATAAGAAGAAGGCAGCTATGGAACATCTCCATGCTGATGCATTCCTGCTTAGCACTGACCCGGATCAGATGGAGGTAATTATTCGATGAATCAAATGCTCCCCTCGCCTTCATGATTTTAAGTTGATTCATATATTCACGTGTATGGTTAAATGATGCAGTTTTTATGACATTGTAGGCTGCGATGAGCACAATGGATGGTATCATTGACACAGTTCCTGCAGTTCGACCTCTAGAGCCTTTGATTAAATTGTTGAAGACTAATGGAAAAGTTGTTACCGTTGGTATAGCGGTGCAGCCACTCGATCTCCCAGTTTTCCCTTTGGTCCTAGGTAAGCAAACATATATCATATATGATGAGAAATTAATCGAATTAATTGGTTTTACACTGCTGGCATGGGGACTCATTTCTAGTGAATATGTACTTGAGAGTTGATACCCAGTTAACCACTATGCCGGCCATTGCAGGAAGGAAGATGGTAGCTGGTAGTGCCATTGGAGGTATGAAAGAGACGCAAGAGATGATTGATTTTGCTGCTGAACATAACATAACAGCTGACATCGAGGTTATCCCGATTGATTACCTGAACACCGCAATGGAACGCGTTGTCAAAAAAGATGTCAGGTTTCGATTTGTCATCGACGTTGAAAACACATTGAAGTCCGCCTAAGTTTTTCATTCAATCCTGTTAATAAGACTATGCATTAATATATATAACTGACTTTTCATAGGATGGAGTTATCAGTCTTCACATTTCTAGACATATATTGTGATCAAATAAATGGAATGGCTTTGTCTTCCATTAAGATTAGATTTCAGTTCTGGTGTTTTTAAAAAGATTGGTGTTTTTAATAATTGTAACAGTAGGTGGTATCAATCTAATCATGTAAAAAATATGTAAGCCGTGACTTGGTTAGTTAAGATGTTTAACTAATAACTTTGAGGTCACGGGTTCAAATCTCATGGACATATATAAGGTGTATAAGTTATTAATAAAACGTTTAAAAAAAATCTGTAAGAAATATCTACGTGATTAACTAACTGCAAGTCAATAGATCAAACTGCAGTTTTGTTGCACAATTCTTGTTGGGATTCACATATCAAAGTACTTAGACAAACATTTTTGTACAAGCATACTCCATTAGGCACCAAGCCAATAACGACCATAACGGTTAATGTATGAATAATCTGATGACTATTCAATTGCAAAGTACAACTTAATCCAAAAACTACAAACTCGAATTGAAAAGACAACCGTAAAACTACATAGGTACATCCAAAACGGTGGACATGAATACCAAAAAACAAATAAAATGAACCTCTAAATCTATACGATCGTAGGACAAAACAACCGTTTTGATAAGTATTATGCCTAAGAGCTCATGGTGTACATTTCTACTTAACAGACCAGCAGACTAGTTTTGACCTAACAACAACATAGACTAGATGTCATATCCCGGTTCTTAAATTAAATTACGGTTATTTACTTTTGGTATTACTTTGGCTTTTACTGTTTTGAGTAACCGTTTACTATTTAAGGCTCCGAAAGTTGACTTTTTCTTTCGTCTAAAATTTGGGAAAACTTTATTCATGAAAGTCGTAGAGGACGTTAAGTGGAGTTTGTAGACACGTGACACGCTTAAGTCGGAGTTCGTATGAAGAAGTTATGGTCTAAAAACAAAAGTTACTATTTCGGGAACCATTCTATAAATAGCAAGGATGTGTTTCCGTTTAGTGGGGGAGAGATATTTTAAGAAAACCCTAGAACTTTCCAGCCTCTCTCGACGACCCGCATCTTTGACCTGACCCAAAACAAAACCCGGCGGGTTTCGCGGTCGTCCGACCGATCCAAACCGGCCGACCACCATCATATGGAGTGCCTTGCCTTCCTCTGTCGCTTTTCGGCATCAGTGATCATCGACAGTCGACGATGACGACGAATCGAGCTAGAAATCGCTTGTGCAGCTCGTTCGGGTCTACCCAGTCGGAGACTTCGATTTCGGCCATTTCTTGTGGTGTAACCACTCAATATGGAAAGACCTAGCATTTATGATTCGAACCTAACAACCCTTGATCGACGATTCAAACCGAGGAGGAGAAATCAACCATAAAGGAAATCCGAGCTCTTCCGAGGTATATTATGGACTTTCCCTTCGTTTCTGGGTTTAATCGTAGTTATGAAAGTTGTTTAGAATGTTGAGAGGATTATTGTGCTAAAATTTGGTAGTTATTGGAGGTCGTCGGAGTTCGGCTGCCGGCCGCCGCCACATAGGGGTAGTTTTTCATGTTTTTGAGTTTGTTTTAATAAGAGAAGTTTAATGATGTGAAGTTTGGAATTTTTGGAGGAGTTTTGGTTAGGTTTGAGATTTTTCAAAGATTGAGAATTTTGGCGGTTGTTAGAATGAAAATCCGGCCATTGGATTTCCTTGGTATTTATTCTAGATTGTTAGAATTGATGAATTAAGGTTGTGGAGGAGTTTGGTGGAAATCCGGTGAGCTTAACCCTAGTAAGGGTAGTGAGTTAAGTGAAAGAGTTTTAGTGTTTATATTTAAGTATTTATTTTCTGGAATTGAAGTTTGGTTCTAAACATGGTTATTGTGCTAGGATATGAAATGAACCTCGCTTGAGTGATGATTCGGATATCATCGGGCTTATGCCTAAATTTGTGAGTGGACATTTTGATTTTAAATAAATATGCATGCAAGATTTTATAATTTATTATTTTATTTTCCGAGCTTATATTATAATTTCGGCTTATGAAATGATCTTGGAAAGTATTTGAGTTTGAAGCATTGATTAATTATGGGTCATGATTTATGCATTTGAGCTCGGATTACTAATTTGGTATTTGAGTTTGGATATTCTTTATAAATTTCGGATTTCATTATAATGGTTTTAATGGTGGACTTTGAGATTTATAAAAGATTTTCGAAAATGAGATTTTCGGTAGTTCACTATTTATAATTTTCGAAATTATTGGTGAATATCGATCTTGACCTTGAGAATGTTTTAGCGAGTATTTTGGATTGAGATATTAATTATGATTTTTATTTAATTAAATCTCGCTTATATTATTGTTTTGAAAATATTTTGATGTGTGAGACACGTCATTGAGTTTTAATATAATTTCTTATGATGATTTTCAAGTACAATTGGGAACCGTACCATTCTTATGATCTTTGAGAAGTTTAATGGATTTAAGTGATTTCGTATGTTTTTAGTCACCATAATATATGGTCGCTTATATTGATTATTGCTAGTTAACCATTATTAGCGGTCCTCACTATAGGTGAGTAGAGCACTTAGCGTGGGACGCTATTATAACCTAGGAGGCAACCAATCGGTATTTATATTTATTTGTTAGCTAGCCATTATTAACGGTCCTCACTATAGGTGAGTAGAGCGCTTAGCGTGAAACGCTATTATAGCATGAGATGCTCTTTTTACATGGTGATAACTCTTCCCCTTATTTTATTCTTCTCAGTTATGTATTTGATTAACCAGCGGGGCTAGTTTATCTTTTCTTACAAGATTTCTTTATTTGATTAACCAGCGGGGCTGGTTTGTCTATTCTATTGGGTTTCTGGAATTTAAGTTATATGATTTATGAAAGTTGCGTGTAGCTAAGTTTTTAAAACTGAACGTGGGAAAGTATTTAAATTACGTATTTTGTTAAATTGTTTAATTTATTTTTGTCCGCTCACTCTAACGTTTTTAAATTACTTTCCCCTGAGTCATTTGGTTTTAAATGCCTAGTATGCATGATAAGTTTAAATGAGGTCGAGCGTACATGGAGTAGAGGCATAGTCAGAGGTTGCTTCTGTTTATTCTTTATTCATTGTTTTTCGTTCAACTTTATATATGCTCTGAAAGTCCAGTAGTAAATTATTAATTGTCTGTTGTTGGTTGTGAGATTATTTTAGTTGAGTAATTGTTATATTGAGAGATGTGAGGATCTTAGGGAGCAGGAAGGCTCCAGGTGTTGATGCTGGTTTGTTTGGTTATAGAAGTGTAAGTTGGATTTTTCAGGTTAGGGTTGTCCATTTTCAAGGTAGATTATGCCGAATTTTCGGTTAAATTTCCTTGGAGGTGAACCCCGCAGGATTTACCTCGGTTTTCAGGGTGAAATTCAGGGTGGGTCCTGAAACTAGAAGTGTCACATCTCTAATAACCCCAGTACATGCCCGACCCAAATAAAAGAAAAGAGGAGAGGTGTAACCCTAAAGCTCAACCCCTAGGCCATATTGCTTCAACCCAAGGAGTGAGGCCTAGAAGCCCAACCTTCTCCTCCTTTCTCCCATCCAATTCTGGCCGCCGCCACGTTCGATGGAGATGTTGTTTATCTTCGATTCAATCAGGTGGCTTGCCTCCCTTCCCTAACATGGTTGCATGTGTACAACCTCAAAACACCGATAACTGAAAAGTTGCCTTTAGACGAACCGCTTCGATCTAAAGAAGAAAACTCAAAATTAACAAATTTGATTCTAGCCGAAGTGCTTGAATTAGATTCATGTCGTCTCTCTTTGAGCCGCCCCCAACAAGCTTCCTTTTGTACAAATGGGGGATATCCTATATATTTTTCCGTCTTATATTTTTCTTGTTAGACTTTGTATTTTATTCTTGTCATTTGATTAAATTGAGTAGTGGGACGAGGTGTGGACTCCCAAAATGTGATGGGACTCTTCACCCCAAGTTTAGGGTAAGACTTGTTCCCAGCATTTTCTGCACTTACTAAGCTAATGTTGCTTTTCTCACCTTTATTCATAAGCTAATGTTGCTTATTCTTTATTATATTAGAGAAAGATAGCAGAAAAGAAGCGAGTGTTGTCTATTTGTGAATTAAGCTACGTAGATAATATCGAAACTTAAAACTATTACTAGCTAGCCCCAAATCAATACAAACTTACTGCTCGGAATCACTAGTAAGAGCAAGTTCACCTGTTGGGTTAGATTTAACACAGTGACATGGGTGACTGTGACTGGACAGCAGTTTCCATCCGTCTGAATTGTGAGATTTCTGCCACGTGCAGTGACTGTTTATTTAATTTTTAAAAACGTTTTTAAGTGTAAATAATGGTTTAATTGTAAATAAATAGTGATTAAATAAACAATATGAATTATTAAATTTTTTTTATTCCATGATATTTGATTGACAGAGCAAGCCTAAGAAATTTAAAAAAAAAATACAATTATTCGAAATTTCCTAAATACTCTCTAATTATTGGGATTGATAGAGGATATTTTTTTTTCTTTTCTTACCATCGCTGTTATTATTCACGTACTTTGGAAAGACTATTTTTTTACCATTGAGAAAGCTAGCTATGGTAAGTATAGTTTTTCAATAAATTATCTAAAGGCTATCTATGAGCCGTTGGATTCATGCTTCATGTTGTCATCAATGGCCAAGATTCATTGACCGTTGCATTTAAAAAAGAGGATGGGATTTAGTTGGGTGTGATGCGTTCCTTGTCTTAGGAGAGGTCGTATGCACGTCGTGACAAAAACTGCTCCGCACGCGTTTTCTTTTGGACAGGATTCGTCCGTGTTTTTCACGCTTCTCGCGCATGCGTGAGAGCAGGCGTGCAACAGCTGGTTTGTGACTGACGTAATGTCACTCTTCTCCTCTCATTTGGGTTGGATATCTCCGTACCACAGTAAGAAAATGAGATAACCCATTTTATGGGTGGATTGATGTCTTTTGGGTCTGGGTTAAATTACCTATGTGGCTTCTAACCTGGGGTGAATTTTTATGGATGGGTGGACATAATCTAATGGAGGTATATTGTGACATCATGGTGGCGGGTGAGAACTTCAACCAGCCACTTGGTGTTTTAGATCACGTGGCGTTGAATGGTGAACGGTATGATGTTAACGAGGATGTTCAGTTTCGATTTGTTATTAATATTGTGAATACATATGTGGTGACATAACTGTGCAGGTGCTGGAGGCATTGGCAAGCTAATAGGTGAACGTGTCACACATCACTCATGAGAGATAAGTTGTTGTGTCTATATGTGCAGAGTCGGCTAAGTTATCGTGTCTCTTCTCTAAAAAGAATGAGTCTGTCACATCCCGACTCTTAAATTTTTACCCTAATTATCTGCATGGTGTTAATGAGAATTTTTACCGTATTCGTTAAGGAGTTATAGTTTCCAAAAGTCCTTGGAGGTGTTTAGAGGGATAATTATTTCAGAGAAATTTTTACGTAGAAGGTTTTGTTGAAAGCAGTAAAAATGGGTAAATTTTGGTTAGTAAAAGGTAATTTTTATTAGGGCATGTTCTTGGGGTATTTTTATGGAGTTGGGTTTTAAAAAAATGGGTTGGGATCCGGTTGGGACAAAAAGCCCAAACCTTCTCTCTCTCTCTCTCTCTCTCTCTCTCTCTCTCTCTCTCTCTCTCTCTCTCTCTCTCTCTCTCCCTCTCTCTCTCTCTCTCTCTCTCTCTCTCCCCATCAGTTTTCCGGCCTCCGTCTGCCGCCGCAACTGTCCCAATCGGTCGGCCATCGTCTCCTCTCTCTTCCTGGACCGGTGGGAGCCGCCCTAGCTCCGTCATGAGAGGGAAACCCTGCCCGAAAGCCCAGACTGCATAGTGGAGTTCCGTCGCCGGAACTCGCCGGAACTTCCTCCTCTGGCCACCAATCCGAGCTTTCCTTATATGGTTTTGAAGGTCTTCAACCCAGTAGCCTTGCCCTAGAAGGAATCAATCCATTTCCATTCAGGTAAGGAGAATCAGGTGTTAGAAATTCTAGGGTTCCATCTTTATGTTTTAGTTCGATTGACCCAGTTAAGCTTGCAATTAGACTGACATTGGAGGTCGCCGGAGTAGGCCACCGGCCGTTGCTGTTAAGTAGTTTTTTTAGGGTTTTAAATTTGTTATGTTGAGGGAAGTATAATGATGTGAAGTTTGGAATTTTTGAAGGAGTTTTGGGTAGGTTTGAGATTTTTCAAAGAGTAGTGAATTTGGCGGTTAATGGGGTAGAATCTGACCGTTGGATTTCCCTTATTATTGTTTTAGAATGTTGAAATAAATGAAATGAAGCTGTGGGTGAAGTTTGACATGAATTCGATAAGCTTAACCCTAGTAAGGGTAGTGGGTTAGACGGAAGAGTTTTGGTGTTTATATTTGAGTATTCTTTATGCTGAAATTGAAGTTTGGTCCTAAGCATGGTTATTGTGTCAGGATTCGAGGAGACCTCTCTTAAGTGACGATTTGGATTTCGTCGGGCTTGGGCCTAACCTAAAGTTGTGAGTGGACTTTTGTTTTAAATAATATGCATGCAAATGGTTTATTGTTGATCAATTTATGTTGTTGGAGCATATGACGTCATTTTAATTTGAATATTTTATTTATTTTGGAGAGTTACCGAAAATAGGATTTTTCGGTGAATATATATATATATATATATATATATATATATATATATATATATATATATATATATATATTTAGGAGGAGAGTATGTATATAAATGCTAGCTAGCCATATGTGTCTGTCCATCTTAATGACGCAGTGAATAATCGCATTATTGTGTGACGTGAGCGTAGTAGCCATATATGAGTGTTTAATTCATATAGGGGGTATGGGCACATATACACACACCCGTCCGTCCACCTTAATGGCGTAGTGAATAACCGCATTATGGTGTGACGTGAGCGTTAGACGCGAGCGTAGTAGCCCTATATAAATTTCTTTAAATCCATAAAAATTTATATAGAGAGTATGAGCGTGTGTAAATGCATACTGATTTTTATTAGAGCTTGAAAAGCTCGATATTTTATGAGTTAAAAGTTTTATCGCTTGAGGCATGCATCCGTTGTTCTTTGGAAATTAAATTTGGAAAGCATAAATATTTTATTTGTTCATTTTATTAAATTTATTTTTGGTCCACTCACTCTAATGTCTTCAAATGTTTTCCCCTGGGCCATTCGTTTTTAAATGCCCAGTTTGTAGGTTAACATAGTTGAGGTCGGGCGTACATGGAGTCAAGGCATAGTCTATCGTATAGTTTCCACTTATATATATATAAATTTTTCCTTCACTATTAGAGTTGCTCTGAACCTATAAATGTTAGTTGTGGGTTTATATTTAGTTTAGTAAATAAATTGGGAGGTGTTGTGAATTTTAGGGAGCACGAAGGCTCCAAGAGTATAAGGTTGGATTTGAATGTTTAGAAGTATTTGCAGGTGTTTTTAGGAAGGGTTGTCCATTTTCAAGGGAGATTATGCCAAATTTTCGGTAAAATTTCCTTTAGAGGTGGTCCCCGCATGGTTACTTCAGGTTTCAGGGTGAAATTCGGGGTGAGTCTTGACAGTATCGACCTAGGTCATTTGCACAAACAAGTTTCTAATCGCTATGTTGTGCTATGCTTTACCTAAGTTAGATGCCACCCACCTCTAGCATGTTATGCTGTATTTGATGATAGCCCATACTCAATCAGGTGCTGGCGCATCTCCGAACAAATTAATTAGTTATACGGTGACATGTGAAGTGTAAAGTATATAGCTTGAATTATACATGTCACCGTATAGTCAAATCATGTGACATGTATGATCGTAAAGTCTATAGCTTGATTACAACATAATTAGTTATACGGTGACATGTATGATCGACTTGTTCATAGGCATTTCACTTAAGCAGTGCTTAAGTACAATTCTATAGCTTAAATTATTATGATACAACTTTAAGTTTAAAGTAATCCAACGTTAACATTTGGAGTGCAGGCATGAGATTGTTGGTGAAGTAACGGAAGTAGGAAGCAATGTACAAAAATTCAAAGTTGGAGACAAAGTCGGTGTTGGATGCATTGTGGGATCTTGCCGATCTTGTGATAGCTGTACCAACAACCTAGAGAACTACTGCCCCAAAAATATAATCACCTACGTACGCTACAACACATACCTCTCTTTTTGCGACGAACACTTTCTAACCGAACAAATTATTGGTTGGAAATAGCATTATTTCTAACGAGTTGTCGGAAATGGTCGGAAATACAATCTTTTGATGAAAATTATTTCCGACGAAAATCAATCTGTCAGAAAAGGTCGTCGGAAACAATTATAATTTAGCGGCAAAAGTTCCCGCTAGTTATTCTTCCGACGAAGTCCAAAGTGGTCAGAAAAGAATGATCATTTTCCAACGAGATTTTGTTTTATCGTAAGGTCGTCGGAAAATAAAAAGTTTAATTCCGACCACACATATGTTGTCGGGAATATAGAAAAGTAAAAGAGTAATTCAATATTACTAAAGTATAACCAGATTCAAGCTATATTTCACTATACATATCACATCCTACCACATGAGTAGACACGTTGGCGTTCTAATGACTAAAATTCACAAAATTTAATTTTAACAGTCTGATGACATGCTGCACTCGAAAATAGAGAGATATTTCGTAAAAGATTAAAATCATGTTTTTCGACTATTTTAATAACAAATGAGAATATTTTAAACATATTACACAAATCCACTCACCTCCTCAATACGAATCCCCACCATAAATACCGATCGTAAATCAAGCCTCTTAAAACGAGCTATATAGAAATCACCGTTGGATCTAACCCAAACCTCAAGTATATAAAGAGGACATTGAGACGAAATTGTAGCACTTCGCAGATTCGAAATCGGAGTTACAGATCAAAAGTAATGATTCGTAGAAATTTAGTCGCAAATCTAGAGAGAGAAAATTGATGTGAGAGAGTAGAGAGAGAAAGTCGGATAAAGAAAAGGAAGAGAAAATCTTACATGCGACGGCCGTGCCACGTGGATTGTGCGACCCACCAGTCACAGGACGAAACTTGTTTTTTTTTTTTTTTTTCCCGCTCCCCCCCCCCCACTTATGTTCTTCTTCTTCTTCTTCCTTCATCTTCTCTGGTCGAAAACCGATCCCCTCCGATCTTCTTTCCCTCTGCCCAGCCGCCGCCTCAAACCTGCAACCCCCGCCGCCTCCACCATAAGCCTCACCACTCCAAGCTCGATACAATCCGTGTAAAGGAAGAAGAAGTTTCGCCGTAGAAGAGGAAGGAAGAGGAAGTAGAAGACCGTAGGTGGGGGGGGGAACATGTGTCGTCCTGTGACTGGTGGGTCGCACAATCCCCGTGGCACGGCCATTGCACGTAAGATTTCCTCGAAAAGGAAAGGCTGGTTTCTATTTATAGGGTTGCTTTGCCATGTGTCATCTCTCAATTGGTGGGAAAATGTCACATGTCAACTTAAAACAAAACGACACCACATTTTGCCACCAATTGCTATGTGGCAAAGGACTAATGTCGTAGTTGATGATGTCAACGTCAGTTGGTCTCCATTCCATGTGCCACATGTCACTTTCTCACCCATTCCGACCTTGCCACGTCAGCAATTCTTATCATTTGAACATAACTTCGAAAAATCGCTAAAAATAGCTTGGGAACTCAAAAAATTGATCGAAAAATACGGCGAACTCATGACGACATCTACTTTCTATTTCTAAGAAAAAAAAATCAATTTTGATAAATTTTGAAAATCGAGATGTTACAACCGCCTTGATAATGGCCCAAATGTTATCGAAAATATGTGATTTTTCTACCATAGCCGTATTACACTATAGGTATCACATCCTACGGCCGATTTTTCAAAACTCTATTTACAAGATACAGTTGCTTCACAACGATGTACACTTGCATATAACCTACTAAACAAGTCATGCCACATCAATAGGCACGTTGAGGAACCGATGACTAAAATCACAAAATAAAATTTTGCCCGTTTGATGTGATCAGCGTAGTTAAATATGGCTATGAAAAAAAATTCACCTATTTTTGATAAGGTTTGGGTCTCGATCCACACGGTCAATCATAAATAAACGTCTCTTACACGAAAACGTTCTCACCTACTCCCTTGTGACTTATTTTTGTCGATTCTTCCGCGTACACACTCTCACGTAGATGAGATGTAGCAGCCCATTTAAAAATTTAGAAAAGTTTACCTCCCGACGATAGGGCTCCCCATAAGAGAGACTACACGTAAATAGGGTTGACCGCCTTGATTGAGGCATAAACGTTATCAAAAATATGTGATTTTTCTACCATATCCATATTTCACTATACGTATCACATCCTATGGCCGATTTTTCAAAACTCTATTTGTAAGATACAGTTGCTTCATAAACATGTACACTTGCATAAAACCTACTAAACAAGTCATACCACATTAGTAGACACGTTGAGGTTTCGATGATTAAAATCACAAAATAAAATTTTGACCGTCTGATGTGATCAGCGTAGTTAAATATGGTTATGGAAAAAATTCACTGATTTTTGATAATGTTTGGGTCTCGATCCATACGGTCAACCCTGTATAAACGTCCCTTATCACACGAAAACGTTCTCACCTACCCCGTTGTGACTTATATTTGTCGATTTTTCCATGCACACACTCTCACGTAGATGAGATGTAGCAGCCCATGTAAAAATTTGGAAATATTCACCTCCCGACGATAGGGCTCCCAATAAGAGAGAATACACGTAAATAGGGTTGACCGCCTTGATCGAGGCCCAAACGTTATCGAAAATATATGATTTTTCTACCATAGCCGTATTTCACTATACGTATCACATCCTATGGCCTATTTTTCAAAACTCTATTTGCAAGATACAGTTGTTTCATAAAGATGTACACTTGCATAGGACCTACTAAACAAATCATACCACATCAGTAAGCATGTTGAGGTTCCGATGACTGAAATCACAAAATAAAATTTTGACTGTCTGATGTGATCAACATAGTTAAATATGGTTATGAAAAAAAAAATTCACCTATTTTTCATAACGTTTGGGTCTCGATCCACACGGTCAACTCTAAATAAACGTCTTTAACTATTTTTTCCTTATTTTTTCACCTATTTTTTTCCCCTATTCTTCTTTCTTTTGGCAGAACTTCTTCTCAATTTTGGCTGAAAATTCAAGTTCCCCGCTAAAGTTTTCCTTCCCACGGCCTCAGATGTCTAGTGCCCCTAAAATTTTAGAGCCTCAACTCACGCTACTACTATACGAATCCAGTGCGCGTTGAAAGGCAGAAAACAGCTTTTCACTCTCTCGGGTCACTGACACAACTTGAATCGCTCTCTGATGGAGAAACTCACGGAAACGCTTGGCTGCTCTGAACCTCCCATCCATGGCTGCCCAAGGGTTTGCCTGGCTGCTCTGAACCTCTCATCCATGGCTGCCCAAGGGTCTGCCTCAACCAAACACCCAAGGTAACTCGAACCACTATCACCGTTTCGATGCTATACAATTAACAATCCATCGGCTCCAGTCCTCTTGATTTGTCTTTGGAGATCTATCGTCGTTCCAGATCAGCTTGAACCCAATCAACATACCACAGGTCTTCATCTCATCGCTACCTTGAACTATAATTTGCTTTTTGTTTTAATCCTCCATAGAAAAGAACTTGATGCCTCCGTAGGTTTAGGTATTTTCATTGAGCCTCTTCAATTGAATGAAGTGTCTGCAATTGATGTATGCATGCAATGTGATTTTGTATGTCTCCCACTTATATGAATCGATTTGCAGGATAATTGGATTTACTATAAACACTTGATTTTTTAGAATTGGTTAACGTGATCTATGGTATGCTAGTATTGTAGTCTTAGTTGTTATGCTACATTAAGTTACTAGTGATACACATTCTGGAGAATAAATGTCTTCTTGTGTTTTTGTTGTTCTGTTAGTGATTTCACTTTGATTTTCAGTTTCTTTGATACATGTGGCTGCTTGTGATTATAACTCCTAAATGTTGTTGAAACTGTTATATATATTTCCTACAGAAGCACACGTTTGATATATGGTTTTGTGAGCATCCACTCACATTAAGTGCTCTTTTGTACTAATATTTCAAGTAGTATCCCTTTCAGGTTCTCTACAAAATTTTCATTTTGAATGGTTGCTGATTTTTACCTTGAAAGAAGACAAACACATACTATGTTTTTCTATGCTTTTGAAAATGGACTTCTTGACCTTCAGTCTCTATATGTTTCTTGTTCTTGTTTACGGGTCATACAATATGCATAAGTAAATAATAAATACAGGGGGAAGGATTATATGTGTTTTTATTATTGAAGTTCTTTTCTTTGAACTAGAAATTGGTGCTCATAATTGTGATTTTAGTCTGCAACTTTGTGTTTCTTGTCCTTATCATTTTATCACTGTTATATGGATTCTTTTATTTTTTGGTTCAATCAGAAAGGATTAAGAGTGAGAAACAGTGGGTGTGAATTATTTCACTTATCTTCTATATATTTGTTATGCCAAATAATTATTATGTTTTGGCTATGTACAGGTTTGCTGTCATTAAGGTTGAAGACAGTGTTAAAGTTTAAAGTCTCTTAAACGACTTTTGTTAGCTTCATGTGGTAGCTAATGTTTTCAGTTATAAATCCATGGTACTAAGTTTGGATTTCGGTCGCTACAAATAAATTGTTATTGCAGCTATGTTTAAACAGTTACTTGTTTATCAGGTGGATTGGTATGTATACATATATTCAGCTGTTTAACAGTACTCGTACTTATATAAAGAGAAATTTGTTTAACTATTCACCAATTTCCTTGGCTTGCTACACATTGTTCATTGAATAGGATAGAGTGGATGAGCATCTCTAGTTCCTGCAGAAGCAAAAAAAATTGAGGTGGTTTCTAAGGACGCCTACATAGTTAGTGTAGAGCAGGTTTTTTTTTTCTTCCCCCCCCCCCCCCCCCCTCCCCCCTTCATTTAGTTCAGGTTTATTTTTCTTACATGGTTTCTATCATACCTTGATATCTTGCTTATATTTTGGCAGGGTAAATCTACAGGCTTTGCAGGGGCTTCATTTGCACAGGTACATACATACTTGTACGTAGTTGGTTTTTTTGGAATTGATATAAAGATGTTTTTCAATATACATATATCTTTGATGATCAATGCTAAATTCTATGTCATGTGAAGAGAATTCATGGTTTGAATTGTCTTAATTGGTCTGAGGTGTATGATTTATTGTGATACATTATGAATTGTGAACTTTAATAGTTCCATAGAAATGGTTTTAACATGCTTAGGAGTATGCATATCTAGTTTTGTTGTGTTATTCAAGTATAAGCTATAACGTATTTTTTGTGTTACAGCTTGGTTCCTGAAACTCACCTACAACTGCATCAATCTCAAAATCTGCTCATGGAGATTACGAAGCACGTGCACCTTGATCTCTGGCTGCTAGCAATACAGAATGTTCTCGGACAAACTTTATTCTATCAATATGTAGCAACATAACCTCTAATTTTAGTTCTTGCTTTGGTATTTTATCTCATAGTATTTTTATTATTATGGATGTTATAGTTGTTGTTTTTTTCACATGTATTAACAATGTAGTTGAATTCAGTTTGATTTCTATGAATCTTCTTAGTGTATGTTTTGTTCCATGTTCTAGAATCCAAGGAAATTATAATAATTACAATTGAATTGGTGGGAAAAATAATTAAAATTAAATGTAATTTTTGATAATAAAAAAATCAAATGTAATTACATTTATAGAAAAATAGTTATTTCGATGACATTGTTGGGTGAAAATCGTAGGAAAAAAGTTACCGACAACAACTATAATTGGGAAAAATTCGTCGGGAAAAAGTTTTTTGACAAAGAGATTTGTTGAAACTAAGTTGTCGAAAGTTTATTTTTCGACAAATGTATGGTCGAAACTAACCCGTCGAAACTAGAATTATTCCCGACTAGTTACCGACGAGTTATTTTTGGACGAAACAAATAATAAGTTCCGATTAATATCCGACGGGTACTTTCGTCAGAAATAAGAAAGAATTTCCGACGATTCGTCGAAAAGATCATTTAGTAAAGAGAATCATTATTTGAGTAATTATTGTTTTATTAGTGGTAATCACTCAACCTATGACAGTTTTTTCTTTTTCTTTTTAAAAGACTACATAGATGTGACATCTTTACAAGCTTATGAACAATTTGTTAGCGATATAGTATAGTTATTTGGTTCCATGCCATCATATGTAAATATGTAAAACCAATGTAATAATTTTGTTGTCAATGTTGTATATTGATTCAATTAACTTGTCCAGTAGACAACACCATAATATATATGTCGATGATATATAATCCAATAACACACACACAAAAATATATTAATTGGAGAGGGACCAAAACCAATACCTCCAACAACAAGAAAAAAAGTAAAAAACACGAACTTGAGGTGATATGAGGATGAAATAAGATGATGAGAAACGAAAAAGAAGGCACACCGGTGTAGCGTACAGAAGTCAGAAGAGAGATATACAACATAACTTGCCAAACATTGGCTCTTCATTCATACAAAAACTCTCTTAATTAATTTGGAATCTGAAAAATCTAACCATAAAGTATTCGTGTACCTTATTTGATAAAGGAAAGGAGAATTAAAAGATAACTTTGATTAGGCATAAATTAAAACCACTGCATAATCAACAAAAGAGTTGCAAGAACTAACACAATGATTTGTATTGTTTGATCGTGCTAGCTTGCTATATATCAATGCTCTTCGATCAGAAGTTGTATAAAGCCTTTATTCCTTGAACATCGTCCTCAGTTAAACTTGTTTTAGTCACTCCCGGGGGAATACCTGGGGCCATGACAGCTCCCGGCACAGAGCTATGTTGAAGTCCCAGAAGGTGCCCTATTTCATGCAAAGCCACACTCTCGAGGTCAAAAGCACCTGGTTTAGCACCCACAGTCCAAGTATCATCTGCGTCGTAGTGGAATCTTCCATCCGAAGGACAAAAAGAATGTGCAAGGATTCCTCCAGGCCCATCAAATGGAACACCGTCTCCATGATCACCCCTCTAATCTGCATTATCGTAACTTTGAGCCGGACTGAATGTAAAGCGAGAGCTCTTCGCCCATGTTGCGAAAGCCCGTGCAACAGCAGCCGTGGCTTCAGATCGGGTGCCTGGGAGAAAACCGTAGGTGAGATGGTATTTAGAGGAAGGCCATTTTGGACTTCCTGGGAAAAATGAGTAGAGAGCAGTGGTATGAATTGATCCTGCGAAACAGCATCAAGGATTTTAAATTTATCAAACGTAATGTTCGACTCTTAATTCAAGAGAATTACTGTACAGTTTCATATATAGTTGGTTTTGAAACTCAATTAACATGAGGAAAAATGGTAATTGAACATGAATTCATGCATCTTAGCGGGACAACGTAATTGTCTACTAAGATGAAATAGCTAGCTAGCAGGATACCATGGTGGTGCCCTTCATTGGCTGATCGCATGAACGATGTGCCATTGATGATATCCGGCACGCCACAACGAGGCATCATCATCTTCGACATCGTTTTGTTGTCCAATTTTCGGGTGACCTCGAGGCGGTAATTGATTTGGTAGGTCTTGATTGCTTCCTCTAAGAGATCGTCAAAGTCGTCGTTGAAAAGACTGCGGTTCTTGTAGTTCAAGTAACCAAATTTTTCAAGGTAATTTTTGAGGTCATTGAGGCCTTTGAATTTGTCACCTTTTTGTCTCCCCTTGAGATGCTCAAGGAACTCAAAAGGGGATGGTGTTTTGTTGGGAGTTTCTTTTGCATTTGCATAATGGAGGAAAGGAAGAATGGAGAGGAGGACGAAGAGAGTGAATAAAAAGAGAGAAATATTAGATTTTAAAGACATTATGGTGTAGGATGGAATCTGTTGCAAAAGCTTCATATTTTGGTTGCTACTTATAGGGTTACAAACTTACAACATGCTCTTTGGTGAATAATTTAATTATTATTAATGGTGTGTTATTTCACTTCTTTGTAATCATCACGATCTGTTGCCATGCGTACAGAGGACAAACAAGATCATCTGATCCGTATGAAGGTTGCATCCTCATTACAAATTTCGGCTCACAAGGAGCCTATAATCTAATAGTAAATAGATCATAGGCTAAGAACCTACCTAGAAAACTAAAAAAAGACTAAAAGAAAGATAGACTCATAACGCCATGAGGCGAAAAAAGTGCTTAGAGTCCTAATGAAAGAAACTTATTGTACTAGAAAACTATAAACTAAAAAGCATCACAAAGCCCAAAAAGAAATTAAACCTAAACCCAAAACAGTTGACGTAGCCCAAACTTTCCTTCACAGTTGCAGGAAGAACATGGAAGAGGAACACCGTAGTCGTCGTCGTCATGAGATGAAGTTGCATTCGTGAGACGTCACCGTTTATGATACATACATTTACATTTAAGACAACAAATTTGTTGTCGTACCCTCTACTTTAATACTAATAACAAAATTGTCTTTGAGTTTAAAAATAAAAAAATAGGTAGGCACCTAAGAAAATATCATATATACACTCTAGCGAAATAGGAAAATAAGTGTAAGTCTCAAGTCTCAACTTATGGTATGAATATAGCGAACTTACAAAAAATTATGTTATGAGTAAAAACAATATTGATTAGGGTAGTGCTAGAGCCTTAATAAGGCCTAAAATTTGTGGCATTACCTATGTGTCATGTCATGTAAGTAAATAAAAATATTTATTTTCGATTCCACATAATATATCTTGTCAAATCAAAACATTGCATTACCAATTTTACAATTTCTATTTCCTTTTACATTTTAAGGGGTGAATCAATGCTATTAATTTACTTTATTAGGTAATGGAAACAAAAATATTACATATTAATAGCAACCACTAATCATGTATAATATAAGGAATGTTTCTTACATCAATATGAAGATTAACTATTTTTTTAAAAATAATTAGTTTTGTCAAATAAACTCTAAACCCTAACCCTAATTTGTCCAAAAAGCAATCATAATTCATCAAAAAGAAAACACCAATATAAGATAACTCGGATATAATTCGTCAAAATTATCTATAATTCGTCCAACAAATAATTTATATACAAATAATTTCTCTAAATGATTTATATTATTTATATAATATACATGTACTATAAATATATAATATAATGTTATTTTGATGTTATATTTTTTTTATTTAATTAGATACTTAGAAGAAGGAAAGATAAAATAGTTTTATTTTTCAATGAAAATCTGAAATTTATTAGTCATTGTTTGACATGGTAATATGATCTTTATACTTAAGTATTAATCACATGACATAAGATTTTTAATATGTGATGTGTCTAAGTGATTTGACATGCCATATAGATTTGAGACCTAAAATCTTAGGCCTTAATAAGTCCTAGAATATTTTCCTGTTGATTATGACACCAAAATCTCAACTTCAGTTCTTATTTCTTCATGGATCCGATCTGGCATGGGTTGCAGAATTTAAGAGCTAGCCTTCAGTGTGTTTGCAATGTCAATAACAAAACGGTATCTGACATCTGATTTGGCTACGTGCTCCATGGCTATGTTCAAGTAGTCGATTGGGATAAGCTCGATGTCTGTTGTTATGTACGTTGTGCTTGGCCGTAAAATCAATCATCTCTTGTGTCTCCTTCATACCCCCAATGCCGCTACCTGCTACCATATTCCTTCCTATTAAGACGAACATTAAACTCTTTTTAACATAAAATGCAAAAAACAAAATATATAACAGGTGAAGCCAACTAGTCGTAGTTACTGAAGAGGATGTGAGTAATGGAAAAACAGGAAGCTCAAGAGACTTCTCTGGTGCACTAACCATAACAATAAGCTTTCCATGAGACTTCAACAATTCAATGCTGAAGAGGATGTTGTGCTGAAACTGTGTCAACAATCCCATCCATGGTACCAATGGCTGTAAGTTGAATTTGAACAATTACAAGTTTATATTTAGTACAACAACTAATGTTACAACAAAGTAAGTAATTAGAGATATTAGACAATTCATATTCCATGTTAAATGTATTCGTTATGTGAATATAGTGAGAAGTTCTAAAAAAGATAACTGAAACTAGGGGTGGAATTTTGAAACCGAAAACCGAAAACCGAAAACCAAACTGAAACCGGAAAAAACCAAACCGAATTAAGAAAAACCTAACCGAACCAAATTAATTTGGTTTGGTTTTTGGTTTCGGCCTTTGAAAAACCGAATCTCTCTAAAACGACGTGGTTTTTTGTCTTTATTTTTGTATTAAATATTTGATTTGAACAATATGATTTTAGGTTTTATGTTCTATATAATTATATGTTTGTGTTTTCTAATATTTTGCTTTTTATTTTCGTTTTATGTACATATACAAATGTTTTAGGTGTCGTGTATGCGAAGTATAGAGAGTGATATGTTACCTATAAAATCGAAGACCTTATTCTTGCGAGCTTTAGATGATAGACTCTAATATTTAATTTATTTTTCTCTTCTTTCTTCAAATTTATGATTTTTAAACTTTAAAATTCGGAATTTATTTGGATGGACTTTAAACAATGGAGTCTATATTTTCTGTTCAAGATGAACTTAGAAATTTTAAAATTATGGTTTCATGGTGTGCTAGTGTGGTCAATTCCCAATACTTTCGAAATTATTGAATATTAAACTTTCAAAGTATCTATTTAGTTTATAAATTCTTGGTTTGTTGAAAAATCATTGTCAAAAATTTTATTGATATATTATATGTGCTTATAAAAACAAGTAATGAAATACGATAATTTTTTGCTAAGCTAAAAGCATACAAATTTTAAGAAAAATTATTTTAAAAAAGAAGAAGAAAAACCGAAAAAAAATGAAACCGAACCGAACCACGGTTTGGTTTGGTTTCCGGTTTAAGGTCTCAAAAAATGCCAAACCGAACCGAATTTTTTATTCGGTTTGGTTTCCAGTTTTAGGTGAAAACCGAACCGAACAAAACCAAACCCACCCCTAACTGAAACAGATAATAGTGATTGCAGCCATTTTTGAGATATAAAGACCTTTTATGGGAGGGGTTTGTATTAGGATGCTTTCACTATAAATACTAGGTCTCTATACTCTCTTTGATATCAGCTATTCAGTTTTTGCCCCATAGAAAGATAGCTAACAAAAGAGACGTGCAGAAGATCGGTATTTTGAGATGGTTTCATCGGTTCCATCAAGTACATATTCAGTTCTATTCATAGATATATATTGTTTCTCTATATTTGTATATATTTGTGTGCTTGTGAGTGCAATATATGTGTTTATGTTTGTATGCCATTATTTGGAGGGTTTTAGATTTACGCTTTCAATGGTAGCCTACAAATTAATCAATGACACAAAAATTAAGTAACTTGTTCATTGTTTAATCCACTCAAAAGTCGTAAAAGGTGAAACTAATAGAAAAAACTATACCTGCATCTGATCTTGATCACGACTAACCAAAAACGAGTCAGCTCCTAGGTGTAATAGCTTCCTCGTCTTTCTTAGAGGACGTACATATCACTGTAACCTTCAACCCCATAGCCCTAGCAAACTTCACTGCGACGTGTCCACCCACATTCATGTCGGGCTGGTCAAGTCTGTAATACCTTAGGGGGCTGTAAGTTGTAATCCCGGCACATAAGAGTGGAGCAGCACTATCAAGGTGTAGGTTGTCTGGGATGCGGACTATGAAGTGCTTATCGACCACCATAATGTCGAAGTAACCGCTATAGGTGGTGGTTCTGTAGTAGTATTTGGCATCGTATACTACAACACACATTGTGATTTTCGACAATGGAAATTGTCGGTAATAGCCGTATTCTCGTGGGAAATACTGTTTCCGACAAAATATTTCTCGTCGGAAGGCGTCGCTAATACTCCCGTGGGAAATACCTAGTCATGTAGATTAATAAAAATATTTATTTTTAATTTCATATTAATATATCTTGCCAAATCATACTATTGTATTAGCAATTTTACCATTTCTATTTCTTTTTACATTTTAAGGAGTGAACTAATGATATTAATGAATTTATTAGGTAATGAAAATAAATATTATGCACTAATAGCAACCATTAATCATAAATAAATATAAGGAATGTTTCATTGTTTCTTACACATTGTACTTATACCTAATTCGTTAACCACTCTGAAACGCCTCCGAGTGGTCATTGTCCAGCTTCCTTAAAGACTCGTATTATCTCTTTAAGGATTAATATTACTATTTTAAGGACTCATGTGGTAAATAAGAATATTTACAACTTTAAGGACTCATTTACATCTTTAATGACTAATATTATCATTTCGAGGACTTATTTTACAATTTTAGGACAATGTTGATGCATGTCATACATTAACACATTGTAGAATTTTCTTATTGGGAGATGTTTTTACTCCGACGTTTGTTGAGAGATGTCCTTACTCCGTCTCTCGAATCAAAAGGTCTATGAATTTAACCAAAAGACCCAGAAAAATCAACAATAGCTACCAGTAATCGAAAGATGGATTTCAGCCCCAGAGCAAGACGTCCTTACTCCCGCGAGCCTGCTAGCTAAAGAGAGGGTCAAAGCCGCCGCGAGGATGCCGAAGCCAGAGGTAAGTTCCAGGCTTTATTAAGGGAAATAACACCAAACCTTCCAAGTAAAACCAACTATATAAAAAACTAACGAAAACGAAACTTCGGTAGACCAGAACGGTCACTATTACATTGTGCCTGAATAAAGGATGGAGGCAAATCCCACCAAAGTATCAGCCGCATGATTACATTCACGAAAAATATGTGAAGATTTGAAATGCATTTACCCCATTCTATACGAAGCTTCCAATGGACCAACTGAAGAGAGCGAATGAAGTCAAGAACCATAAAACCATAAAGGATTTAAACTTCAATCAACGTTGACGGATTTCAAACTTAGATATCAGTGTTCAACATCTATACTTTAACTAACTTGACCACCTGTGTCGTGGTTAACTTTTGTTTTTTCGTTAGCTAAATATCATTAAAAATTGGTTTAATTGTAGCTTAATTCTATCATCCGACCGCTGAGAGAGCATCTGTATATAATGTTTGGACCTCAATTCCCCCTCTTCCCGTAAAGTCCAAACCCAACTTTCAAATCCTGTTCCTGCCAGTGATTAAAAAATAAATAAATAAATAAATAAAAGAAGGAGGACGACGAAGGACCCATGTACATAATCCAGAACCTACTTGTGAGCATAGTCACTTTCCAACGACTCATTTTATTAAGCTCTTTCGGTCTAGTGACCGGTGATGTCAGCTTAATAA
The DNA here is from genome assembly GCA_009720345.1 of Fragaria iinumae. Taxonomy (NCBI): domain Eukaryota; kingdom Viridiplantae; phylum Streptophyta; class Magnoliopsida; order Rosales; family Rosaceae; genus Fragaria; species Fragaria iinumae. Next base: position 11,235,676 of record CM019117.1, on the reverse strand, counting down.
TTTGGACATTCTAATTGCATCACCCAATACGTCACCAGTCACCACCACTTCGACATCGATTTTTCCTCACCAAGTAGTCAAGTACGTCACCCCAGCCCAAAATCTAAAATCTCCTTCCTCTCTATATACAGCAGTTAACTCCATCGAAGGGAGCACTCACTCTTCCATATATCTGTCTGTCTCTCACATTTTACTACTCGAACTGCAATAATCTAGCTTCTACATCAAAATCGTCAGTTAAGAATCTGCCACAGAGAAAATGGTGATGTCTATCGAGCAAGAACACCCCAATAAGGCATCTGGATGGGCTGCAAGAGATTCATCTGGTGTTCTCTCTCCCTTCAATTTCTCCAGAAGGTACATTGGCAACTAGTATAACATGTTCTTCCTCTTTTTCTTTTTTTTGGTGAGAAAGGAAACATGTTCTTCCTCTACGCATTCACAATAATACATTTGTTCTGTGTTTCTAAAGTTGATACAATTGATTTGATTACAGGGAAACCGGAGAGAAAGACGTGACGTTCAAAGTGTTGTACTGTGGGATTTGCCATTCGGACCTTCACATGGTCAAGAACGAATGGGGCTTCTCTACCTATCCTCTGGTTCCAGGGTACGATAGCTCTTTCATTACTACCAGGACATGCACTCTTTACTAGTGTAATCAGTAATCTAATCTGAGCACAATTTGGCAATGCAGGCATGAGATTGTTGGTGAAGTTACGGAAGTAGGGAGCAAAGTACAAAAATTTTAAGTTGGAGACAGAGTCGGTGTTGGATGCATTGTGGGATCTTGCCGATCTTGTGAAAATGGTACCGACCACCTTGAGAACTACTGCCCCAAACAGATACTCACTTACGGTGCCAAGTACTACGACGGAACCACCACCTATGGCGGTTACTCTGACATTATGGTGACCCATGAACACTTCATAGTACGCATCCCAGACAACTTGCCTCTTGATGGTGCTGCGCCGCTCCTATGTGCCGGGATTACAACCTACAGCCCCCTGAGATATTTCGGACTTGACAACCCCGGCATGCATGTAGGTGTGATCGGCCTAGGCGGTTTAGGCCACGTCGCTGTGAAGTTTGCCAAGGCTATGGGAGTGAAGGTTACAGTGATCAGTACGTCCGCTAAAAAAAGAGGAGGAAGCTCTTAAACACCTACGAGCTGACTCGTTTTTGGTTAGCCGTGACCAAGATCAAATGCAGGTAGTTTTTCGAACAAGTTACACCTTTTGCAACGTTTAAGTGGACTAAACAATGAACAAGTTACTTAATTTTTGTGTCATTGATTAATTTGTAGGCTGCCATTGGTACCATGGATGGGATCATTGACACAGTTTCTGCACAACATCCTCTCCTGCCTTTGATTGGTTTGTTGAAGTCTCATGGAAAGCTTGTTATGGTTGGTGCACCAGAGAAGCCTCTTGAATTTCCAGTTTTTCCTTTACTCGTGGGTTATTAACAAAGCTTGTTATGTTGGTAGCGGCATTGGGGGTATGAAGGAGACACAAGAGATGATAGATTTTGCAGCCAAGCACAACATAACAGCAGACATCGAAGTCATACCAATCGACTACTTGAACACTGCTATGGAGCGTCTAGTCAAAGCAGTGTCAGATACCGTTTTGTCATCGACATTGGAAACACACTGAAGGCTAGCTCTTAAATTCTGCAATCCAGACTGGATCAATGAAGAAATAAGAACAGAAACTGAGACTGATTTAGTGTCATACTCGGTGTTGGTTTTCCTTGTAGCATTTTTTGTTGTTTGCTACATGAATAATGATCACATGAACAACTGCCTTCTGTGATGATTTGATAATAAAAGAATACATGAACAATGTTACTGCCTTCTTTTGTAATGTTTTTTTGCTATAATCACTTAAAATTATTTTGCTATATCTCTAATCCCTACTGCTATTGCAAATTCATCAAAAACCAAAATTAAGAACTGAAAACTTAGATCTGGTACAAACACACATGAAGTTATCTAAAATGATGGCTGACTTTCATATTTAACTCTAAAGGTTGGAATTCCTTCTCTTTCACAATGTCAAAAACTAAAAATCAAGAGATCCAATCTTAGAGGACCCAGAACAACTACCAGAAGTGCCATATGAACTCCCACTAGAACCTTCGACAGGGGCCTGATTTAGACATTCTAAAACCAAAAACCTCCGCTTTCGCAGCTTTATTGAGAAGGTTGTTGCATCAAGAATGACAGGAACCTGTGTAAGTAGAAATTATGAATGACCAAACAAAAAAAAATTATGAAGCATACTAGCATAGTATATGCACTCAAGGTTCCTTGCCAATAAGAAGTATATTAAACTGGACCAACTTCTATAGAGATGTGGTAACCATACTATTAACGTGTATAGCATTAACTACTCAATAGGTAGCAGAAGTAGTGGTATTTCATTAACTGTACTGACAGATTAAATGATCTCTAAGGATGATCGAGCATCGGTCATGTAGTTGCATATCTGCAAATTTGTATGAAGCTAGCAGAAATGGTAACTTTTGTACCAACTCCATGCGAAAATTCAATCAGTTTTAGATTTGGGTAAAGCAAAGTTTTGCACTACCTGCGTGTTAATTTGTGCAACTTTCTGCACATTAAGAAGGCCAACCATGTCCTGGTAACCAGTCAGGAGGGTTGCCAATTCCTTGTCCTCATCTGAATCAATCATTCATGACAGGTTAGTATTGATAGAACAAAACAAATAAATTGTGAGACCAATGTGAAAGCTGATAAATACCTGGAAGCGCTTTAACTGACAGCAAGGTATCCGCCATGTGCTGCCATCTTGTAGAGGAGGATGATGAAAGAAGACTAGGCGGAAATGTCACAACAGCAACTGCATTTGAAGATCGTAGCATGCTTTTCAGAGATCTAAGTAAGGAAAGCATGTCCCATTCCTGCAATGCAACAATATTACACTTGACTCAGTAATAAAATACATTGATTTGAGTAAGGAAAAGACATAAACAACCATAAAAAAACAGCAAAACAGCAGATAATAGAAATAAGAAGCAGCTGCAAAACAGACTCAGAATAGCAGTTGAAGACCAAATAACAATTGCCACTCACCAGGTTGGAATATCCACACTGTGGAGCACAGAATGATTGAATGGCAATTCGACCAACACAAGAAATGTTGCTGTCATTTCTGTAGAACAGTCAGAAGCAGGTGAAAACATGATAACAACTACAAAATTAAGATTAAAGAATAAACAGATCAAAACTATCCGCCAGAATATGGCAACTCAAGTACTTCTTAAGCATGGACTAATTTCAGTTTTTAATCACCTATGTATTACAAGGGAGTTAGGACAACTCAAATTCAGATATGAATCATGAAATATCAGACAAGAACCATTATAAGCATCAATCCCACTAGTAAAGATAAACCATTATAAGCATAGTTTTGAGACAAATTAATCATTTAAAATTCAAATTCACCAAATGTAGTCTTCATAATGCACTAAAGAAGCTAGCTTGACATTGAGAAAAACCAATGATGTTCAAATCAGCATATACATTTACTAACCAGACAAATATATGTGTAAAATTTTAGGCCGGTAAGAATCAAGATTAGAATACCATACCTTGGAAATTGTGATAAAAAAGTAGCACAACGGTCATGAAGTGTGACAAGATTCGGAGAATCGAGAATGCTAGCACAATCTATTTGCTTGCCCGTTAGAAACTGCCTCTCCAAGGGCTTCCGCAAGTCAAAGTTGTTGCAGAACTCATGTTTCCCATCTGGACAATGATAGCATAACAAATTACTCTTGAAATCAAAATCAGCTATGTGCCAAAGAGACCAGTTTCATAAGAATCAAGACCATTAAAAACTTACTTTGACTATCAAAACCCTGCTGATTTTCACCAAAATACTTCTTATATTGCCAAGCTATCCTCAACCCTTTCTCCTGAAAATTATGATAACACAGTATTTCATCGTATTAATGCTCAGTTTCTCACCCTATAAACCCACTTAAACTAGACAAGAGGAAAACCTGATCAGGGTCTCGATGACTAGACTTTTCGTCTTTAGGTACTGCTGGACTAGGCAAAGTACCAAGAAACTGTCTTGGGTCCTTGGCTGGGCTTGCATAGAGAAGAGGTTGGTTGTGAACAAGTCCTTGAGACATGAAATTCCTAAGCAAAAGCATATGATGAGGTGCTTCTGCATCTTCCATCACCATGACTAGGCTTCCTAAAGCAAAACCACCCCCTAAAATTTCTGCATATCAAAGACAATCAAAATGAAACCGCTATAAATGAAGAACGAAGAATGTTTTCAAAGAATTTATTAGTTAGAAGATTACTGTCAAGGTCTGGAATCCCGGATGAAACAAACATTGTGCCATTGGGTCCATGCTTGAGTCCTGGGATTTGAGGTGAGCTTGCACCCGAAAAATTGCGAGAGAAGCTACTCGTCCGAGTCTTGGTTGCAGCCATGGCTGCCAAAACACTCTCCAAAAGTCTCGATCCAATCAAACAGGTACAAAGCCTGCACCTTTTTCCTGATTAACAGATGCCTGCACCCAATTTGCAATTTACAAAACTCACAATTTCCCATAACACAAGTAACAGAGCGACGACTGGTGAGTTGAGCCCAAGTGAAAGCATTAGCAATAGATAAAGTAAAACTGAAAAAAATCTGGTGTCTTCATCGAAAGTTTGAAGGGTGTAAAACAAACCTGAATTGGGTTAAAGCTGTGGAAGTAGCGTAGGAGTGTATGAGCCAGAGAATCTATGCGCGACGGTAATACTGCGCCGTCCGGTCAGCTCTGGATTCTATGGTGGGTGTTATTGAGTGGGCTTAGTTTTTGTAACTGGGCTTGTGCCATTCAGGCCCAAGTTCGTTTCACTTCTGTGTGTGTGTGGTGTGTGTCACATCGGAGATCGAAATCGTTCCTATAGATTATGTGTACGCTGCACTTGAACGCACTAGCCTTCTTGCACGAACCACTTTTCAATCGTTTATTATCTTAGTGGAGTTTTACGACGTATCATATAGCTTCAACCCCTCAATTACATAAGTCACTTCAGCAATAATTATCAAATTAACAAATTATAACGGGAATGAATAGAGAGTCATCTGTGTGCGGCGTGTAAACGACATCATGTGAATGATAAAACGGTAATGGTTAATTTTACATAGTTTATTTGCATGTCGTGTATAAAAAAAATTTCACGGAATGTATCTTATAGTCTGCAAAATGAAACACGAATTTACCTCTATCTACACCCCTCCTAGTTACATCTCGCCAATCGATATTAGGGATCTCTTCTGTAACTTCTCTAGTAATAACTCTCCCTAATCACATTGTTACACCATGTCACATTTACCACTAGAATATACAAAAAGAGAGTTCACTCACGTACAACAGCATTGACCTGAGAGAATTTATAATTAAATAAACAGTAATGATAGATTGATAGAAGAAAAAAGCTTTTATTTTGGAAAGAACTTCCATTTACTCCTACTTTTTTTTTTTTTTTTTGATAAGTCATTTACTCCTGCTTGAAGTAGTGAAAAAAAACTTGTATGGAGCAAATAGACTGATTAATTTGTATATTGTAGTTGTTTTCCTAGAATGATTTTACGTACGCAAAAGGTTTGATGAGTTTGTTGAAGAAAAAGAACTCTCTCAACCCTCAGGCATGTTTCAGAACTTGGCAAAGCTAGCTAGCATGAAAAGTTAAAAACTGAAATAAGAATGATTTCTGCTTCCCAAGCAAATTTTGATTGTGCCATTGGCTACTAGTTTATCAGCTACAAATGTTTGTTAATTACCAACGAGCCGCCGGTTTTGGTTTTAAGATTTCGCCAAAGGATCTAAACGTGCATTAATCTATGATTGGTTCATAACTTCATATATGTGTGATTTAGCAATTTCCTGAACTTGTGAAATCTGAGATATTGTACGATGGAATGTTCCTTGAAGACAATCAAGCACTTGGCGAATCATGGTTCGCCGTCGGGGTTGACCCTCGATCACAGTGGGTATAATATATGGTTGGAACATTGAGAACAAGTAAAGAGGGAATGGAGACGACTGCTGGTGTATCCTTTATGCTACGTCATTGCAGACGACTCTAATTTGTTTGAAGCTTTTTAATTATTTCTTGCATTTCTTGGATGTTACTCCAAACATGCATATATATGCCATATAGGGATATATAGTTTGATCGATACGTACTTACGCAAATTCATTGTCGCAATTCTATATTAACCCTAGTTGAAATTCATTTAACAGAAGATCGATACACAAGTAATACGTATTTTTTCAACATGATTTTGTAGACATGAGATCGTAGGCGAAGTAACAAAGATCGGGAGCAGCGTCACAAAGTTCAAAATAGGAGACAAAGCCGGAGTGGAGTGCATGGTGGGTTCTTGTGGTTCATGCGATAACTGCGCACGAGACTTGGAAAATCACTGCCCCAAGATGATACGAACCTACAATAACTTCGGCGATGAATCGACGTTAACGTTCGATGGATACTCCGACAAGCTAGTAGTTGAGGAGCATTTCGCAATCCGAATTCCAGATAACTTGCCATTAGCAGGGGTTGCGCCTATGCTCTGTGATGGGATTACCGTGTACAGCCCTATGAGACACTTTGGACTATTTGAGCATGGTAAGCATTTGGGAGTGATAGGGCTCGGCGGCCTTGGTCATATGGCTGTGAAGTTTGCAAAAGCTGTGGGAGCAAAAGTGACAGTGATAAGTACCTCTCCGAATAAGAAGAAGGAAGCAATCGAACAACTTGGTGTTGATGATTTTCTGATTAGTGGCGACCAACAGCAACTGCAGGTAAATAAAGGACTCGATCCCTTGCATTTTCTTTCATAAAAGCTCGTGCGGCTTCCCACAAGCCTTGATCAATGATGTAGAGGGTTAATGTTGTTTTAAGTTTTACCCTATGGTGATATATCTATATCTAACATGTTATATTGTCGAACTAACTATTTGTTAAAAAATAAATTCATATTTGCTTGCATACTTACATATATCAGTTTGTGCACTACATGTGTATATATAATTGGCTGCCGTGGGTACAATGGATGGTATCATCGACACAGTTTCAGCCCCTAGCTCATGCTCTCTTGCCATTGATTGAAATGTTAAAGACAGATGGAAAGCTAATTTTGGTGGGTGCTCCTCTCATACCTCCTGAGCTACCAGTTTTCCCTTTGACAATGGGTAAGTACCATGATTAATTTACATTATTTTTATTGGACTCTGTAAGAGCAAAACCTAGCCTGAATGTGTTTTATGTTATTTTCAATAGGGAGGAAGTTGATTGCTGGCAGTAAAATTGGGGGAATGAAAGAGACTCAAGAGATGATAGATTTTGCAGCAAAGCTCACAACATCACAGCAGACGTTGAAGTTATTCCCATGGATTATGTGAACACTGCTTTCGAACGAGTTGCCAAGGCTGATGTTAAGTACCGCTTTGTCATTGATGTAGAAAACACCTTGAACTCTCCATATTGATTGACAAAACTTGAGTTCCTGCAGCCTACTGTGGCAGATATATATATATATATATATATATATAAACTTGTAGTAGTAAGTTAAGTGATGTAGAACTTGAAATAATTAAGGACTCGGATTTCAAACTCTGCTAGCTAATTAAAAATTTTTTGAGTGATTTGAGTGACGAGCTGTAAATACGAAAGTATCGAGTGTGCTCAATAGCTAAAAAGTTGTTTAAGATGCTTAAAAGTAAGTAATAGAATGTAGTTTACTGTTGATATTCCCCTTATTTTCAAGTTTACTCTTGATTACGAAAATGAATGTTAATCATGCAGAGGAGAGGGCTAGTAAAAATGTATAATTTATCACTTCGATTCTTTTTTTCTTCCTTTAGAAATTGATCACTGCAAGAGCTAAGCGGGGAAGCAGCTTAAGTGGCGTTGTGGCACTAGCAGTGCAGCAGTAGTAAAAGTGAATGGAAGAAAGAGATGGAGGTCAAACCTTTGAAAGTCGTGACTCTGAGTGCATGAGAAACAGAGATTAGAGAAGAGAGAGCGACTTCACAGTGGAAGATAGACATATAAAAGAACGAGAACGCCCTCACCCAAATGGTCCATATGCATGGAGTTGCAGAGAAAGAGAGAGACGGGGCAAGTACGTAGCTAGAAGGAAGAGCACAGAGGATGATCAGAGATGGAGCAGAGTGAAAGAAGGCACGCTTCGGCCAGATCATCGAGTCAGCCGTACTCTTGGATGTGTAAGTTTGTCGAGAGAGCTTGCTAGCTAGCTAGGGCAAGTTACTGATCGAGATGCAGAATATTGTTGTATGCACACTGCAGAGATATGATAGCAACTGCATGCTGCATATGGAAGATCAACCGAGAAAGGACTTGGTTATTTAGTCATGTACTTACTTGATACAAATTAGGAACATAACCGGGATATTGCTTGATCACCAATATGCATGGTTGGGTATTTCATATAAACTTTCGAATCGCTTGATTTCTGTAGGATATTTTATAATTTCCCATTTTTTCATCCCATCGTTGTTGAGGTGCAGTACTAAAGTGGTGTGTTTGCGTCTTACTATACATTTCCTCCAAAAAAATCACAAACTGAAAGCCATTTCAAAAAATTTGTGTTCTTCAAGGACAGTGGAAAAGTAGGAATTCCGACAATTTATCAATTGTGAGTCTCATTATCTAATAATATTTTGTTCTTTTACTTGATTTGATTTGATCTTACATGTTATAAGAATTTATGTAGCTCTCATTTTAGCATGCCAATTGTGGCCTCACTAATTGGACATAGTAGTGTTTGTAACAATTATTGCATTATTTTCGGATCAATATATAAAAATCTAGCTAGAGAAAAAAAATATATACTATTATAAATAACTAAACGAGGTAAAATAACTGTTAAATTGATAACGCGTATTTTTCAAAGAAACGTACATAACTGACATTTCTATTTCTTGTATAACGCTTCATAGAACAAAGTTATGTCAGATGACTCTAAATTTTATGCTAGCTTTATCTTTTCTTTTTCGAAAGGAAAATGTGCTACGTACATCAGATGATCCAGACTTTATGCATGCGTTATTTCTTCAAAAGAAAATTACAACCTTATTCAATTAGAAATTATGTATAATTCAATTAATAAATAACAAAGAGAAATAATAAGGGAAAAGTAGTATAGTACATTTTCTTTAGATAGACCATCCATGATTATCTTGATAAATCTCAACATCATCTTAGATCATCAGTAATGACATTTAATACCATCTTTCCGACATTCTTGAAGCTTTAAATGTGATGAAAATGAGACAATCATACATCACTACCATCTGAAAAAAATAAATATAATGAGAGGCCATATGAACATATATATATATATATATATATATATATATATATATATATATATATATATATATATATATGATGGGAGTTGTAAGTGGTTAGAGAGATTGGATGGATAGAGAAGAATGCCCGTGAGGTAAGCTAGCTTGAGATGTAACGTACTGGTTATGTTCTCCAGAGATCGAAGACACTATGTATGATTTGGTCGTATATATGCGCTATGTGTTGTTGTATGGGTCATGGTTCCGTTTCTGGTTTGGTCGACGTACTCACGGGAATCTGGCCTCCTCTCTCTATCGATCTCTCCTGCAGTTCTGTAATACTGAGCTGTATAATCTAGCCCAAAACAAGTAATCGTTACGGCGTTCCACGTTTCTCCACCACCACACACACACACACACACATATATTACCTTCCAACGCCATTGGTCGGTTGTGAATTGCCCAGTTCGATCTCTCTGTCTAAAACACGAAGTTCTTCATTTTTAGCTGGTAGGTGCATACATGTCGATCTTGTCAGCTGCATTTGCATATATGCCAGCGATGACAGTTTTAAGGGCAGCATGGAGAATGGTTTGGCATCTATGTTCTAATAAAAATGTGTAATTTTAGAGTAAAACTTTCTCAATTTATACATTACATATACAAATTCATCTACAAATTCATTTTTATTCCATATTTTTGTGAGGGTGATAATGTTTCTTTTGCTTCTACAAATTTTCAACTAACTTTACCTAGCGCATAATAAGCCACGCACCACACTATGTAAATGACTCATGACAAGAAATAACAAAAATCGCATCGTCCTTGATATATCAAATACTACATATATCTATGATTGTCCTCGAGAATTGGCCTCGGCACAGTTGCATACGTACCCTAGCTTGGAACACAGAATCAGATTCCTTCTGTACGTACTTCGCAGCTTAATTAGCTAATGTTCATGAATTAATTAACCTGAAAGAATCTCAACTAGCTTCCTTCCTTGAGTTGCTTTCCTCCGGAGTCCGGACCCCCCTTCAACACCTCTCTGCTCTCGATCACTTTCAGATCAAGTTCAGTCTTAGATCTTCTCTATCCAGAAAACCCTAGCCTGCTACAACCAGACAAGTAGTAATTATCAGACAGAAACAAACCGATAAGACAAATTAGAAAAATATATACAATCGCGACCTTTAAGCAGTGTACTACACAATATAATTCTGGCGGGAAGCTAGTGAGGTAAAAACATCGACAGGTAGCTAGCTTTGCTGTTTTATTGATCGATCTTCGAAAATCTAAAACGTACGTACTTGTTTGTTGTTTCTTTGCATCGATATCCATCTATCATATCCAAGCTTGAAGCTCTTGTTCAGGTCGCTAGCTTCTAGTTTTAAATGTTAATAAGGGTTTTAATCTCACTAACTAGTCCCGGAAAACATTATTACTCATAGAGGGGAATATTGATGTACCGGGTTTGGGTTGTCTGCGCATAATTGGCTAATTAGTAGCATAATTGAAGCCTATATACCCCATTTGGTCACCCCTTCGATCATTTTTGGCAAGTTTGGTAGATAATTATGGAAGTGGATTATGGGGGAAAAACTAATCAAAGTAATTTTTACTTAGAGATCCAGAGCAGAAGGAAATATTGGGTTTTGGCTGTAAAGTGATGTCTGGTTTCAAAAGGGACGTTACATGGGAGAAAAGAGACAAAGCTTGTTGTGAGTGGCAGTGACAGACTCCCAGTACTGTTGCTGTAAACTGTTGCCTCACTCACTGACTCAACGTCTTCACCCCTCTCCCCTCCCCGCCCCTAAATCTCTGAAGTCTAAACAATACTCGATTCCCTGTACTACTAGCAGCTAGTTGCTACTCTCTTCATCTTCCTCTTCCTCCCTCTCACTGTGCTCTGGCCTCTCTGTGTTTCTGTCATTGCTGCCATGCTATAGCTTTCACTTATAGCCTATATATATATTCTATCATGACACATATATCCAAGCTAGCCTTTCATTTCATGTATGGTACTATTGCTCATTGATTCATGTATCATCACTTTTAGATTGTACATAATTACCTATTCCATTACATCCGTCAAGTTACCCAGCTCCTTTTCATTTTATTTCTTACAGTCTGATCTTACTAGCAGAAACCCAAATTCTAAATGTTGTTTTTGGTCTTAAACAACCTAAAAGTTAATTTTCAAGAAATGTATCAAATATTATTGAAAACATTATTACAAGCTAGCTCACAGCCTAGTTTACTCTTTCATATGCAATTTGTACTCAATACCGGCGCTTAAAATACGAGTGCCTCCTTTCAAAAACAAAAAACAAAAAAAAAACAAGGGCCTCCAGAACCGGCTTCGAAATCCAATTATAAATACGTGGGCATATATGGTATAGTTTGAATCCAAACTCACTTAGAACCAAAACAATCAATCATTAAACTTCAAAACTTAATTTTTTAGAAAACAAGTACAATAATGTGTATGACGCTAAGAAATTAGTTACTTACATTACTTCCAAAAGAGATTTCTTCACCTATTGCCTGCAGGATCACATTAAATCTAACGATTTTGATTTTCTATTTTTTTTTTCCAGTGATGGTGCATTTCACTATGTTGTATATATATAAAAATCTATATATATTTATATATATACCTCATCACTAATTTCCATCTCCAACCATATATCTTAGAAGTAATTCTATCCGATTGTTTTCTTGTTGTTGTTGTTGTGGCTGATCGCTTTATTCTGCCAGCTGCTGATCGTTTTCAGATCATCTAGTTCACTCTTGTCTCTACTCCCTCTCTTTCTCTGTCATCTAGCTCTCTCCACACCTCCTCCATATATATACACAGAGAAACCGACTTCTTTCTTCTAGTGACATCTATCCCTCTCCCTCTCTCTTCTCTATCAAGCTTTCCTCTCATATATGTTATTCTCAGATCTCACTTCTAAATTACCAACCTTTAATCACATTCATATTTTGCTATAATTAAAAATCCCAGCTTTCAATTGATGAAGATCACAGGCAGCCACCAACACCATGCATGAAGCCATTGAATTTCACTACCATATCTTTGCCTCTGCAAAAGGAAACTACTCAAGCTAATTAATTTCCTCCTCTCACTTTTCTCTTTCTTCACCTCCAGGTCTGCTTTACACCCCCCACCACAACCCCATTCTGATTGCTTCCCAATGATGTCCTCCGACAACTCGCCGGCGAAAAAGCAGGCCGACGACACCCAACAAGGAGGAGGAGGAACAGGCAACAACCGCAAAACGACGTCGTCCAAGGCCCCTCCGGAGCAAGCCCTCAAGTGTCCGAGATGTGATTCCCCCAACACAAAGTTCTGCTACTACAACAACTACAGCCTGACGCAGCCTCGACACTTCTGCAAGACCTGCAGGCGTTACTGGACCAAAGGGGGAGCGTTACGCAACGTCCCCATCGGCGGTGGCTGCCGCAAAAACAAGAGAGTCAGGTCTTCTTCTTCCCGACTATCCTGCAGCCTCGACTCTAAGGACTCCGGCGACTCGGCCTCTGACCACATGGGTCTCAAGTTCTTTCACGGCATTTCCCCCACCATGGATTTCCAGCTCGGCGGCCTCTCCTTGCCTAGGCTCAACCACCACCCTTCTTCATCTTCAGCAGTTGTAACCGCTCTCTACAATAACAATAACAACAGCCAGTTCTCACCATACGGCGACGTTTCGGTTACTTCTGGCCTGACTCTTGATCCCTCAGGTGGTGCTGCCGGGAATAACTCCTTCATGGGTTTTAACTATCCTCTCACTTTAGGCAGTGGAAGCGGCGGCGGGGTTGGGTTTCATCAGAACAACATGAACACTGCCATGAATGTTCACAGCAGTCTTGCTTCTTCTATTGAGTCCCTTAGCTCTATCAACCAAGACCTTCACTGGAAATTACAGCAGCAGAGGCTGTCCATGTTGTTTGGTACTAGTATAACCGGAGATAGTCAGACACAGCCGTCTCAGAAAGATTTGCAGATGAATGATCTCGAGAAAACTCAGACAGCAGCGCCTATTTTGTTTCAGAATCTGGAGATTTCGAAACCGAAAGAGTCTGCCGGAGGAGGAGATACGGCTGCGACGGAGTGGTTCTTTGGGAACTCTTATGCACCGCAGCCGGTGACACCTACTCCGACTAACAGTGGCGGCAACGGAGGAGGAAACGAGAACAATGCGGGTAACTGGAATAGTCATGGAGTTGTTCAAGCATGGGGTGATTTGCAGCAATACAATGCCTTGCCCTAGAGGACTGATCATCATGAGAGGTAGCTAAACACAATTTTAAAAAGCATGATCATGATCATGATGATGAAGAAGAAAATGGGGAAATTATATTATCGTTCTTGAAATATTATCTGAGAAAGACACCCATTTTGGCATATGTTAAATTGTGTTTTGGTTTTTCTTTTTTCTTGTGTTGATATGACATTGTAAAATCTAATTGACTTAGTCTCTTAACAATGCAAAAGAAGAAACTAATCGTACTACTTTTGCCCTAAATTCATGTTTATTTGGTTGATGAGCATCTGATAATCTATCTTTCTGGGTTACCCGAGTTGGATTGGAAACATTAATAGTTTGTGTTGTTAGGCAACTGCCAAATGGCAATGATGCTCAGTACTTAAATTAACACTGCTCTAGCCAGCATTGAAATTCATTTCACTAATTATTTAGGCCCAGGTATCTGTCTTTCTTTCCAAACCCTTTTCTCAAATCTCCCTTTGGGATCTGTGATAGTTTTTGTTTTTGTGGAATTAAATCTTTGATTTGTTCTATGTTGAGTCAGTTTGTGTATATCTCTACAACTCTCACTATCCAATAGACTTAGAAGTGTGTCTCTTTCAAGGAACTGATCCTCATCAGCCACTGAATCAATGTCAATCTAAACAGACACCTCAGTAGAGACAGTAGCAGCTTAACTAGCCCTGCAATGTAGAGCTAGGCTAGCCTTGTTTAGCTGTCACTTCCTCTCCCTCTTTGATAATAGTTAGTGACAGTGTGGTGTGATTTTGGTGTTGTCTGAAAAAGTGGTGGTTTGAAAGTCGTATTGAATGAAAGACTGTCAATAGTTGAATCAATGAGGAGAGAGAGAGAGAGAGAGAGAGAGAGAGAGAGAGAGAGAGAGAGAGAGAGAGAGAGAGAGCTTTAGGGTTGCATTGGTTCTTTTGTTTATGTTGTGGGTGTGTTTAGCTTTGTAGAGTGTTGGGGAGTGAGCCCACTTTCATCTTCTTGCTCATTGCTACTGATTGCTACTGCTGCATATGAGTATCGATCAGCAAAGCATCTCCTCTCATTGTGATTCTGCAACTGAGGAGAGAGAAGAAACTAGTGCAGCAAAGCTTTTACTTGCTTCTGTCTTTCCATTGCTGCAGGGCTCTAACTTGATTCTTTACTTTGCCTACCTATTTCTGCTAAAACTATTATTAGATTCAAGTGCGCGCTATAGTCTCTATCCATCAACAAGTTCTCAATCTCTCCTTGATCAAATACAGTTATACAGCTACTGCTTGTACTACAGTGAAAGACTGTAATAATAAGAGTTGTGCTCTTTGTCTTCTCTTAATTACCTTCTCTTCGGGGTAGCTACGTATTAATGATTTGATCGAGGAGAGATAAATTTATCTCTTGGCCGGGTAAGAATGAAATTGGCAATTCTTGGTTCTTAGACACTGTGTTTTGGAAGCTCTCTACTAGTGCAACATTCCATAGGATTCTATGGAACTAAATACATATAGGGCTCTGCATGAGTTGAGTCGACACCACCAACTTCCTTTGCCTGACATGTTTTATAAGGTCCCCCATCTTTATAAACATGCATGTTGCTGCTGCTTTTTCATATACATCGTCTCACTTATGTACACACATGCCTTCAATAAAGCTAAAAACAGCTTCG
The DNA here is from genome assembly GCA_009720345.1 of Fragaria iinumae. Classification (NCBI taxonomy): domain Eukaryota; kingdom Viridiplantae; phylum Streptophyta; class Magnoliopsida; order Rosales; family Rosaceae; genus Fragaria; species Fragaria iinumae. Next base: position 11,220,394 of record CM019117.1, on the reverse strand, counting down.
AAAGCGTAGCAATAAATTTTTTATGGGAAATTTTCATACATACCTAATTTTTAAGAGTGGTTTTAAATAAAACTCACCTAATATTCCTATCTGATAGACATCTAAAATGTATCAATTATGATAAATATTATGTCCTATTTTTTCTAAATTTTACACAGTTGTCACCATTCAACTATAACATATTAATATAATAAATAAGCTTAATTGATGTTGTCTTAAATACCTTAATTATGAGTTTTTCTTCTAACACTAATATTTTTCAATCAATTTGCAAGAATCATGTAGTTTTCTTTATTTTTATGAAAAAAATCTAGATTAAAGGAATTCATTCTCTAATCTATACATAAGGTAAAATATAATATGAATAAGAGATATGATCTAACACTACTAGAAAAAAGCCCTGAGGTGACGAAATTTTTTTGTCACCTAAGAAATTCTGTCGTCATGTAAAGACTTAGCTGACGAAAATTTCGTCACCTAAGAGTCGTCACTTAAGGCCGGTGGTCAGAGCACTTAGGTGACAAAATAATAATTTCGTCATCTTAGTCAGTACTAAGATGACGAATAACTTTTCGTCGCCAAGATACTTAGCTGACGAAACTGTTTTCGTCACCAAGTTACTTATATGACGACAATTCGTTCGTCACCAAGGTACTTAGCTGACGAAAATATTTTCGTCGCCATGTTACTTAGCTAACGAAAATATTTCGTCACCAAGAGACTTAGCTGGCGAATATTTTTCGTCACCCAATTACTTAGCTGACGAATATATTTCGTCACCCGGTGACTTAGCTAACGAAAATATTTTCGTCACCATGGGGCTAAGGCCACAAAAATTTATCTTTCGTCAGCTTAGTGATATTTTTTTTTTTAAAATTTAACCATTAAAAATTATTAAAATCACATTTAATATTATAAAAATTAGAAAAAAACCCTGAACAAAACACCTGGACAATAACAAAAATTTATATATATAATCAATTTCATATACAAACTCATCAAGAGTAGTACAATATAGACTTGTTTATACAAAATATATACTAGAAAATGAACTAGCTAGTAACTATGAAGTGTCAATTGAATCAATGCCTCCATCAACATGATCAACATCATTGGGTTGCTCCGGTGTGACTGCCAGCTGACATACGCCGAATTTGGTAAAGAGAAACTGCTCACATTGTTGAAGACGTGCCATGATTTGTTTGTTCTCTTTCTTGGCTTTCCGGGCTTCCTCCTTAGCTTTCCGGGCTTCCTCCTTGGCCTTTCGAGCTTCCTCGACCGCCATATCAACAAGTGCAGCTCGTTGGGAACGTGAAGTGCAGCTCCTATCAGGCCCTTGACTCAAACCATAACTGCCTACTAGTCTCATGCCCCGGATCTCGTTCATGTTTTTATGTCCAAATGCTTTTTCAAATACGATCGCCTGAGTTTGTTGGTCAAAATGAAGATCAATATCTTCTTCCAGAATGCCAGGGTATTCCTTCCTCACATTGTCACGGATCTCATCAACCTTCTCTATCAGTTTAGCCTAACAAAAACAGTATATGTTTTACAAACAACAATTAATATGGAGAATAACAATTAATAACAATCAACCTTCTCCATCAGAAAATGAACTAGCTACAAACAACAAAATATAGATGTCAGAGAGCATTGTCTAGGCTAGAAGCTAAAGAGGCAGCAGCGAAAGAAGCAGCCAAAAGAAATGCAATCCAAAAGAGGCAGCAGTGAAGAAGCTGCCAAAAGAGAAGAGGAAAGAGTTGCACAGCTCAAAAAAGTTAAGGGAAAAAGACGGTAATCTATTCATTCACTTAGGAGTGCCACTCTCTATAGTGCAGCAAGTTTGATTATGAAGAATTTTGTGTCTGGATCGATGTCGATCCATGAGAAAATGAGGCTCATTATGATAACTTAAAAGTCACTCTGTGGTTGTCATCTTTGTTGTTTCAAAAGGATTAGTTATATAGTCGACATCTTTTATATCAACTCCTAGTCAGTAGGCAGGTTAACTAATGTATATCATGCTAAGAAAAAAAAAGAAAAAAAAAGGAAGTAATGTTAAGGGTAATGCAGTAAGCAGGAATTGTAATTTAAATGCATGATGTAAATGACTTACTTCATTTTCAGCTGCTTTTAAGTTGTGAGCCGAGTCATACGCCTGTGAGTAACTTTTAATAAAATAGAGGTGTTCACCCTTGTCCTTCAATTCCTTCGCATTGTAGATGAAAGGCCTCGCCCCGGTGTGGTGGTGCAATGTCTTCTTGTCCCGATTACTTTTGTTTGCAGCCGATCTTCTCTTGTTTGCAGCGGATCTTCTCTGTAATTTCATCATATTAACACTTTGGTTAGTAAGTAACATCAAGCTTAATCATCAATAATTGGTGACATAAAACTGACCAAATGAACAGTCATGAGTATAATCCAAGAAAAAAAAGAACCAGGAAACTGGTTTTCCAAAAATCAAATAGTTAGAATAACAAAGGCAAAACGAGGCAGAACAACAAAGGCACCAACTAGCATACTGGCAGCTACACATACAAGTATAAGTACACAAAATGAACACTGAATACAATAAGGGAGAAACTAATCCTTTTGAATAAACCAACAAACTTTCATCAGTAGCAATAGTTAGTTATAAAATTAAAGTAATTTACCGTGAATCCATCAGACTCGAAATGTTTGAGGAGCCAGTTCCACTCGTCCAGCCGATGTTCAAACTCTTCTGGGATATTCCCCGGGTTTTCCTTCCTAATTGTATTTATAGTGCACTTCCAGTTTTTGTAAGCATTTTTAGCCTTGTCATCTAACCACTTCCACATGAGCTTATCATCAACATCAAACTCATAAAAGATCTATTAAAAAATGAACAACATTATTTATCTCATAATTCTACAATTAATTAAGCATTGAGTGAACACATGAACAACGGAAAAAGTCCTTACAAAAAGTTTAGTGGGCAGCTTCTTCTGCTCATCTTCGGTAGTGTCACCCCAAGTTGCAGCCACCATGGAAATTTCGTCCCGTATAATGTGGCCGACGTCGTGTGTCAACATGCTGCTTAACTCTTTACTCTTCGGACCGTGGCAGAAATCGTCCCACGTTACTTTAATTTTTTGTCCAGTCCTCTTGACTATCTCCTCTGCTTTTAAGCCTTTTACCACCCCTGTCTTGGTTTTAGGGAAAGGTGCTGGAAAAAAAAAACAGTTTTTGTCAAAACCAAATGCAAAAGAAACAAACGATCAATAAGTGAAGAGACCGGTGCAATATGAAAACATGCTTGGCAATTAAAGCTATAGGATTGATATTCATAACTTCATTATAAGCTTTGATCTTAGCACTGCACATGCTGCAGCTTATTGGCTTTCTATAAAGAAGTTAACCATCCTCTATATATGCTTCATGTAAATCAGACGAATACTTGAACAATCACCTGGAGTTACATATCAATTTGCAAGCTAAACCCTAAACCCTATAAACCATATACCCTAAACCCTAAACCTTAAACCCTAAACCCTACACCCTACACCCTACACCCTATACCCTAAACCCTAAACCCTAAACCCTACACCCTATACCCTATGCCCTATACCCTAAACCCTATACCCTATACCCTAAACCCTATACCCTGAACCTATACTCTAACTCTATACCCTAAACCATATACCTTAACCCTATACCCTAAACCCAATTTTGAGTTTCTTCTTTTTAGGTATATTATCATATCATGCCCTACTTAATAGGTACATTAGAAACGTAAGTAGTAGAGAGTAAAATGTTCTCTCAATTATGATAGGAAATGATATAATAATATAGCTAAAAAGAAGAAAATTAATCAAAGAACAAGAACGTGTACCTTACAATTAGACATTTTTCGACTATGTAGAGAGACATCAAATGTGAGCTTAGGAACGAAAAGTATCATCCTATTACAAATGACATACTATATATATATATAGTATGTCATTTGTAATAGGATGATACTTTTCGTTTCTAAGCTCACATTTGATCGAAAAGTGGTGCAAAAATGAAAATCAGCACCAAAACCATTGGTGCGGACGTCCGCACCAATGGTTTTGGTGTTGATTTTCATTTTTGCACCACTGTTCGATCGAATTTCCTCATCTTCACCGTCTAGTATCTAAATAATATTGTGTAGATCATCTCTGCAAAATTTCAGCCAATTTGGTAATCGTTTAGGCCCTCAAAATCGAAAAACCAATGGACGGACTAAATTCTGTCAAACATGAACCGTTCATGTTTGTAACAAAAAGACGTCATTTTGAGGGCCTTAATGATTACCAAATTGGCTGAAATTTTGCAAAGATGATCTATACAATATTATCTAGATACTAGACGGTGGAGATGAGAAAATTCGATCGAAAAGTGGTGCAAAAATGAAAATCCGCACCAAAACCATTGGTGCGGACGTCCGCAGCTGAGAAGGGTAAACTCAAGTTAGTAATATATATAAACTCAAGTTAGTAATAACAAGGTAATAAATTAAAGAATGTAATTGATTATGACAAAGTTAAATCCAACTAAATTTTAGATGATATTTGAGTTTCAAATTGATGCTAAAATTAAGAAATATACAAAATTTAGTTTTCTACAGTCTGAAGGGCAAATTAGAGAAACCGAAAAATGAAGAAAACTATTAATTATAGACATTTGCTCTATATGGTATGTTTACTTATGTGGAATGGGTGTAATATAAAAGAAAAATATGTATGGATTTATCTTAAAAGAGGTCTAGTATTTTGGGTTTTTATCTAATTTTCTCTTTTTCTATATATACATATATATCATGAAAAAAAAAACTATTTAACTATTATCAAAAATGAAACTTCGGTAGACATAAACGGTCACTATTACAGTGTAGTTAGATAAAGGATGGAGGTAAGTAAAAAAATGTCTTTTTCTCTGACTCTCTCCCGAGAGACCTCGCGTCTGCGGCTAAACCCTAGCAGCGGCGTAGTACCTACAATCGGCGTTGTTCGGCGTGCCTTCTTCTTCGATTGCATCTTGTGGGGTGGGGCTCCTTTGGTTCACGCCTCTTCTTCCTTTAATTATGGTTCTCTTGTGGCAAAGACATTTCATGGTTTTGGATCTGTTAGCGCATCCTATGTTTACGCTATGAATAGTTCGCCGACTTGTGATGGCGGCGATGACAGTTGCTGAGTTAGCCACCGATCTGTGTCAGATGTGATTGATGACCAAGCTCAAGGTAGCTATCTCTTTCTTCTCTTGGGGGCTTTCGGTTTTGACAACCGCAAAATCACTGAGGCTGAGTCGTTACTTGGTCGGGAGAGGCCTAATGGAATCTTGGCTTCTCCTTCTTCTGGCAGGAAGTGTGGTCACAACGGCGGCTGTAAGGCTGATGGCAGATTTGCAAATGTTGCTCCTAGGGTTCGATTTTGGGCTTGGTGGGCCTATTGGGTCTTCTTTTCATGATGGAGATCAGGGCTAGGGCTTGTGGGCCTTCTGACTGAACTTGAATCTAAAGACTAGTTGAATTGGGTCTTCATGGCCCAAAGAGTTTATCAAGCTTGATTTAGAGATCGACAGAAAGATATGGATGTTGTTGTCAAGTCTATTACTCTTCGGTGTCTATTAGTCTTCTTGTTTTTGGTTTAATGTCTCAAAAGGTGGATGTACTTTGAGTTTATGTTTTTTTAATATGTTAGTGTGAGGAGCGTATTAGGATAGTTTTTGCTCTAAACGGTTACATTTTTTGACGGCCAGACACTGACGTGTAATCGTTGTATTGTTTGCTGAACTTCATTAATGGATGACCTCTTTATCAAAAAAAAAAAAAGGATGGAGGTAAGTCATAGTAGGGGTGGGTTCGGTTTTATTCGGTTCGGTTTTTACCTAAAATTGAAAACTAAACCGAATAAAAGATTCGGTTCGGTTTGGCATTTTTTGAAACCTTGAACCGGAAACCAAACCAAACCGTGGTTCGGTTCGGTTTCGGTTTTTTCGGTTTTTCTTCTTTTTTAAAATAATTTTTCTTATAATTTATATGTTTTTATATTAGTAAAAAATTATGGTACTTTAGGTTTTTTTTCTTCCATTACTTGTTTTTATAAGGACATAATATATCAATAAAATCTATGACAATGATTCTCCAACAAACCAATAATCTATAAACCAAATAGATACTTTGAAATTTTAATACTTAATAATTTCGAAAATATTGGGAATTGACCACGCTAGTACACCATGAAACCGTAATTTTAAAACTTCTAAGTTCATCTTGAACACAAAATATAGACTCCATAGTTTAAAATCCATCTAAATAAATTCTAAATTTTAAAGTTGAAAACTCTTAAATTTGAATAAAAAAGAAAAAAAATAAATTAAATATTATAGTCCATCATCTAAAGCTCGTAAGAATGAGGTCTTCGATTTTAGAGGTAACATATCACTCCCTATACTTTGCATACACGATACCTAGAACATTTCTATATGTACATAAAACGAAAATAAAAAGCAAAATATTAAAAAAGATAAACATATAATTATATAAAACATAAAACTAAAAATCATATTCTTCAAATCAAATATTTAATAAGAAAATAAAGACAAAAAACGATGTCGTTTTAGAGGGATTTGGTTTTTCGGTTCGGTACGGTTTTTCAAGGGCCGAAACCAAAATTCAAACCTAACTAATTCGGTTCGGTTCGGTTTTTCTTAATTCAGTTTGGTTTTTTTTCGGTTTAGTTTTTTCCGGTTTCGGTTTGGTTTTCGGCTCGGTTTTTTTCGGTTTTCGGTTTCAAAATTTCACCCCTAAGTCACACCAATACCATATCAAACCAGAAGAGTTAGCGTCATAATTCGCCAAAAATATCAGCCAAATGATTATCTTCACGAAAAATATACAAAGATTTAAAATGCATTTGAGAATTTGGTGCAAAGCCCCATTATATATGCACGAAGCTCCCAATTGGACCAAACAAGTAGAGCCAATGAAGTCAAGAACCATGAAGGGAATTGCCCTATTCTATACTGAAAGTTTGTTGATTGGTATCTTTAAGATTTATCAGTTTTTTTTTTTCCGATGCTGAATAAAAAGTACAACGATTTCAAAGTAAAATCACAAACGCACCCAAAGCTATGGAAGTCAAAATTAAAAGCCAGCAAAGTAGATAGAAGTAAGCTTCGAGTGTAATTATACAAACGGTTGTAATGGCCAAAATTAACAAGTGTGCAACTATAAGAAAATTCCCTCGCCCAAATATGTTAAAAAATATTCTGAAGTTCGATGAAATCATGGAATAACTTTTATAAAATGAGCTACTTTAGCGGTATAAGGTTGTGAAAGAAGAGCTGGGGTTTACTCCTAACAGTATTTTTTGAATGCGGATATAGGCCAATATGCAAGAGTAGTCCTTATTCAAATGATGTTGTATCATCATAAGGAAGACGTCCACCATTCCACCAAATCGTGATTATGTCACCTCCCTTTTCCATGCCACTGATGCCAGGCCATTCAATAATCAAAATTTTTAATCTTTAACATTCAAAGATGCCATTGTTGTAGAACCTGCAAAAATTTAGACCTAGCTACATCAAGTTAGGGTTCACTAGCTTATATCTAGCGAGAAAACGTTTTTGCGAGATAAAACTGCACTATGAAAATTACACACAATATATACATTATGCTGTGATTCTCGATCTTTTAGGATTTGGCATGATGAACCATCCATGCATTAGTGTTATAGTGTATGATGTGTCAAGTCTTAGTTTGTTTTAATTTTAGGGAGACAAATTAACAAAGGATATATAGAAGAAGATTGTTGTGGCTCAGCAACGGAAGACATGAAGTTGCGTGATTAACGTGAAGGTCGACTGAGACAAGCTTTTGTTTCCATCGACTAAGATGGGGCGTTATATATATATATATATATATATATATATATATATGTTGGATGCTGCATATATACATACACACAGAGCTTCTCAGCTGCGGACGTCCGCATTTATTCTTACGGTCCGGATTTCCACTTTATACTCACTTTTCAATCGAATTTTCACATCTCCACCATCTAGTATTTAGATACTAATGTATAGATCATCTCTGCAAAATTTCAGCCAATTTGGTTATCATTAAGGCACTCAAAACTGTGTTTTTCTGTTATAAACATGAACGGTTCAAGTTCGACAGAATTATGTTCATACATTGGTTTAATCGAGTTTAAGTGCCTTAATGATAACCAAATTGGCTGAAATTTTGCAGAGATGATCTATACATTAGTATTTAAAGACTAGACGGTGGAGATGTGAACATTCGATTGAAAAGTGAGTGTAAACTGGAAATCCGCACCGTAAAAATAAATACGGACATCTGCACTGAGAAAATCTGTATATATATATACATGTGTGTGTGTGTGTGATTATGGCAACTGTCATTTTACAACCTAGCTCGATCATAAGCTAAGATAATCTGCAAGAAGCTCATGACTACTTGTTGATGAGAAACCATCCCATGCTCTTCATCCTCGACTACCTTATCCTACACCTGCCCCCTACCATCCACTTCATGAAAGATGATCGATCGAGCACGAAGGTCATGTTGATTATAAGGAAACCCAACCTAATTAACTAGCTAGATGGACACATTTTCTTCTTCTATATTCAAGGTCAACTGCGCGCACGTTATTTCTAAAGGGGTAAAATACATAAGCATCATCATGATTACATAGATCACAAAAGTTTACCTCTTTTAGGCTTGAACTTTTTGACTGGAGAATGAAGACCAAGAAGAACCATTCCCTTTTTCGCTCTCTTGCCTAATCCCTTTGCATCTGGACAAAAAGCTTCTTAATTTCAGTAGCAATATATGCACGTATTGTATGTATATCAGATCTTCTACCGACATAGGAGAATGTCTCCTAACCAGGCATATAGTCTAAAGGACCAACATTGAAACTCCGACAAACGGTCTGATTTGGTGGGACTTACCTCATTCTAATTTCATTCATGAGTATTTCTAGAGTGATCGTTTAGGCATGCCAAAGTATTGATCGAAGATAGTTTCATTTTTAATTTCTTTAGCCTATTAGTTTATATTGTTATGGAGGTTCTGATTTCTTAGTTCCCCTCTTTTTGTAATTTTCTTTCTTCTTTAATAAATTTCAGGGGTTAAGTTTGGTTGTCGCCTCTCTTAGCCCTTGATTTCATCCAAACAAAGAAAATTCCGACGATCGGATCGGTTTCGATGAGCTGAACTGTCATTAACTGTTATTGGTTTACACTCGAAAAAAACCTCACTCTGCAGTTTGACAAGCATGTGGTTTGTGCCAACAATTAGCTAGTATAGACTTCACTGACCTGATCGAGTCCAATTCTAATACGGTCATAACTCAAAATGTGAGAACGAAAACTACATAATTCATATAATGTTACGCAAAAATAATATTCAAATTTCGTACTAACACTAGCTAGCTAGTAGAAGCGTGGTGCCTCTGATCGTATAAGTCATAACTAAATATTTCCCTTGTCTTGGTAAGTTAATGGAACTCATCAGCAGATCGACCACAAAGATTAATTTTCTCATATCAAACCAAAGAGGAAATTAAGCTTTGCTTTAATTAGCACCAACTGATCATGTTTATATGTTTCCTTTTTCAAGTGTAACGGCTAGCTGGCTAGGGTTCTGTGATGTGAACAAAGAAAAGCCAAACTCTTACGGATATTGTGGCAATGAAGCAATCAAACTCGTCATCATTTCTCGATCAGCAAGATATCTTTGTTCTCTAGTACTGTCACTGTGGACAATGGAGATGGATACTGATATAAGAGTCAGTGACCCACCACCACGGCACCACCTCCTTTCAAAACGAGAACATCGCCCTCAAGATTGTCACTCTCTTTGGCAGTTTCTATGGTTTCAGAAAACAACACTCCTCTCGATCTGTAGCCACCCTCATCGTTTCATGTGGCTTCTTCCACAAGACAGGTTCGTTACGATCAGTTTCCCACCTCACACATAAGAAATTTTTTGTACAACTAGCTTGACTGCATTATTCCTAATCAAAGTTCACCTGATCGATGTTATTGGACCGTGTATCGTTTTATTCAAATGTGTGTGTGTTTTTTTTCTTCGATGAATTCAAATGTGTGTTGTTGCGATTAAAAACAATATTCGATTCGGTAATATAACACTTTAAGGTTCAAGTTTTTATTTCAGTACGTATCTCGTTCTATAACATGTTGAACAAGTTAAGATATAAACGTTTCTCTGAGACTACGTGAGGTTGCATAAACTGTTTGGTTGAATAGTAACTCGACAATGGAATAATTCTGAAGGTATAAGGTTGTTGGCAATCTTTATATAGAACAAAACACAACCTATGAAGTCTAAAACAATTGGGAGATTGGTCTTGCACATCTGAAGAACAAGTTGAAGAAGTTGAAGAACCAACATGATCTCATGGAACTCAGGTAAAATCATGCATGTGCATTTCATGGTTTTTCACAGAGGATAGCAGTATCACTTGTCATCCTAAAAATCTGGATTTCCAGCTTTTTGATCTTTTGTTTTATTGTCTTATGTTTAAGTTTTTTTACCCTTATAACATTAATTTTATGTCTGGGGGATATCCTAATTTGAATTTCAAATTGACAACTAGAATATTTAAAGGTCTTGCATTTGTGCTCAATTTAGTTTTGGGTTCGATGCTTTTGGCTCAACCCGTGACTCATGGTTTAGAGCTCTAAGGCTACAGTTGTGTTTATGATACACAAACCAATATAGCAGCTGTCTTTGTTTGATATCAGAGAAAAAGTGATTTGCTAAACCAATGTGGTATTATGCTTTTGGGAAAAAGTTTGCAAAACCTTTTGTCTCTTGCTTTTAAATCAAACATTGTTTAGAATAATTTTATTTGTCTTTTTTCTTGGCCATGGACAACTGCATATGTCCTCTCACTTTCTGAGTTTGGCCAAGGACAAAAGTCCAACACCCTTTCCTTGCTTTGACCCTCGTGTCTGCCCTCTTGTGGCACCTCTTTGGCTTGTGTCTCTCTCTTGTTAGAACACTCCATCAGCCTATATATATTGAGCAAGGCTGCCTTTGCTCAATGGTTGTCAAAATGTAGTTTTTACATTTGCATTGTTAGGTTTTGGTTTTCCTTTGCATTGTTCCTTAGTCTCTTAAGTCTTCATTTTTTGATTATAAACCTTAGAGCTGAACAAAACCTTTTCTTATAAACTCATTGCATTCTGCATACCATGAGATCAGTTGGTAGTGCATTTTGGTTTTCCTTTGCATTGTTTATTAGTCTTTTTAAGTCTTCATTTTGTGATTATAAACCTTAGAGCTGAACAAAACCTTTTCTCATAAACTTATTACATTCTGCATACCATGAGATCAGTTGGTAGTGCAGCAATCCCGGAAGTGTTTATGAAAGAAGCAGCTGAGGATAGCTGAGTTCTGATGTATCCCGCTGAGGTAGCTGGGTTTATGAAAGAATCAGTTTAGGATAGTTGAGTTTCTGATAGTGAAACTTTTAAGGAGTGTTCAAGAAGAATCAGTTAAGTGATAGCTGAGTTCTGAGTTGAAACTTCTTATACCTTCATGTGTAGCCACTTAGAGACAAGAGAGGTAGATCTAGACTAGTTTGGGACTAGGTAGGATAGCAAGTCGTTGTTGTTTCCTATATTGTAATCTTGTAAGGAGTGAGGTACTCAGAAACAAGAGAGAAAGTATAGATCTAGACTAGTGGGTAGTTTAGGAAGGAGAGCAAGTCGTTGATGTATTCCTAGACTATAATCTTGTAAGAAGTGAGTTTTACATAGTGGAAAGGTTTGTCCCTCAAGAGTTAGGGGCACGCAGTTTTTCTCCCTGGTTGCAGGGTTTCTGCGAGTAAAAAACATCTTGGTGTTCATTGTTATTTTACTGCAACTTTTATTTATTGTCATTGTGTAGTTGTTATTCAGGATAATTATAACCCTTGTTATCCCTGAGAACGAATTTATACTTGTTAAGGGCCTATTCACCCCCCCTAGGACCTTCAAATTCCTCTTTCTGATAGTAAATTAAAGACCCTAAATTAAATTACTTACCTGAAGTAATTTACTGTCTGTGCATAACGTACAATCATTTAGAACCCAACATAAGTTTTCTTAAACCACATGGACTATGATACACTGCGGGCATGTTTACTAACCTTGAATGAAATTGAGAGTGGTGTAATTGATTTCGGAATGAGTGAATTCCGGCGTTTACTAACATGTCAAGGTATTAGAATTGATGTGGGTCCCACTTGCTTATGAGGAATCAATTCCTGACGAAACCCTTATTCGATACCCAAGGGGGGAGATGGGTATCATAATCAAGGTAATAGAATCAATTTTTTCTCCCCAAAATTTCCTCACATAATTATAATATTTTTAAATTACCCAACCCTAAAAATATATATTCTATTTTAGGGGTATTTTAAATTCATTTCTTGTATGGGTATTTTAGTAATCAAACTACTTTTAATAGTAAACTACATATTAGTTACTGACCAAATTTCAGTTTTCAAATACATCATTTACACATTATCTTACACATTTAAAGACAAAAGTTAACAAATAAGGACAAACTAATGTTCGCATGTCATCTGTCACTACATATTTTACCAAATTACCCTATACTACATATTCTACTGCTAATGTGGACGTGCTACTACCATGTCGACGAGAGACATGCTACTGCCATGTCGACATGAGACGTGCTACTGTCGTGTTGACCGAAGACGTGCTACTGCCGTGTCGACGAGAGACGTGTTACTGTCGTGTCAACGAGAGACGTGTTACTGCCTTGTTGACAAGAGAAGTGCTACTGTCGTGTTGACGAGACGTGCTACTCTCGTGTCGACCGGAGACGTGTTACTGCCATGTCGACCGCAGATGTTCTACTGCCGTGTAGGAAGGTGCTACTACCGTGTCGACGAAAGATGTGCTATTGTCGTGTCGATGAGAAACGTGTTACTCTTGTGTAGGAAGATGCTACTACCGTGTCGACGAGAGACGTGTTACTGCCGTGTCGACGAGAGACGTGCTACTGCCGTGTCGACGAGAGACGTGCTACTGCCGTGTAGGAATGTGCTACTGCTGAGTAAGAGAGTGATACAAAGTGCTATTGTCGACTTAATTGACCTAAACTGAGCTGAACCTCACTGTCAAGCCCATGCCTCGGCTTTTCTTCATTTTCAAAGACAAAGCTACACAATTGATATATTCCAATTAGAGATGAGCAATGTTTGGCGAAAAGTTCATATACAACGACAGAAGATTGAGAGAGAGAGAGAGAGAGAGAGAGAGAGTAGGTGGAGGAGAAAGAATATAACTCAATGTCATTTTGAGTAAATTTATTTGAGAAAATGGGTATTTTAGTCATTTTACCTATGAAAGTCTAGATCAGATCTGATATCATTAGTTTGGGCCTAGACTTATGTTCTAATTTATACAGAAAATATTGAAAGTGGGGTTTTTATGTTTTTAAATTTGATCATGTGCTATTATGTAATTTTCTCATTCTGATTCCATATAATAAGTAAACAACATCAATCGTAATTAGTTTCATTCATGTTTTAATTTCTTATGGTAAGTAAATAGTATAATGGTATGGAATATTCTCATACCGATTCTTATTGATACCAATTGCTGTTGATACCGATTCATGATAATTTTCATTCCAAGTTAGTAAACGTGCCATGCATGTATTTTGGGACTCGTACATACTTGCCAAGAGATTATTGGTGACTTTAGCTTCGAACTATATAGCTAGCTGAACTGGCCGAATTTCAGCCGGTTCTACAGCAAAGTTGAATTTACACGCTATAATTTCTGATATATGGAAGTCATGCATGCGAGCTCCATGTAATGTTTGTTAAAATGCTTGGAAGAACTTTAGTAGTCAAGTTAATTAAGGTACTTGTTGAGGGAGTGAGGTAAAGGTGTATAGGCTAGGGTGAATGGCATGGCAGCATGGAGACCGAAGAAAATTATATAGTCAGTGAATTGTCTAAGAAGATGAAGGCAATCGGTTCGATAAATTCTGCAAATCAAGGAATCATTAGAACGAGATGAAGAGAATGTGATAAAGTAGTCCCCGCACGTGTGACGAATCTTCAAGCCTAACACGTGGACAACATTTTTGGGTGACGTGGAGTTTGTGTGACCTTTGGGCTTCATACGTGGACGTGGGTAACCCGCTCTGATACCATGATAAAGTAGTTTGGGGTTCACATCCAAAACCAATTAACAATGGATGGAATGACCCAAACTCTTATAAACCACAGGCAATGTCCCATTTTTCCCGATGTGGAATATATATCTCAACAGAATGTCTTTGATAGATTACTTAAAAGTTTCGAAACAAAATAGTTCATAATTTAACAAGACGAATATGTTCGACAAATAACTTCTAAATCACATTACAGCCTCTTTGACCTTCAGCAGATAGTAAAAATCTTTTTATTCCTAATTTCCTATTGTATGAATACCACATAAAATTGCAAAGTTAAGAACAGAAGTGGGGAATATGAATTTAATTATGAATAATTGATCTATCTAGGATCTAGATACATACCATTAGGAGACAGGCAGTACGTCCTACAGCTGGTACTGATCCCATGTTTAATTTCGTCATGTATTATTCTATCGTGTACAGTAAACAAGTGCTTTTAAACTCCATCAATAATTTACAGTACGAACTTCGCTATTTATTTCAATACTATTCACAAATATGAGTAGCAGTACAGTATAAATGCATGTTGCTGACTAATCCCATAGCTCAGGTTAGCTAAGCAGAAAATGACAGTACATGGCCGGTGGCTCTAATTCAATCCAATTTAAGAGCTGTTCTGCTTCACCACAACACAGTGGCTTGTAGGCTGTAGCAGACGAACTGGGTTTCAGGCTGCCCCCCAAAGTGGTTACAAGCTAGCAACATAAGCGGCAAGGCACTTAAAACTATTGAACCTAGCTAAACCTAACAACACGATGTTAACCTACATTGCAGCTTGTTTCCCAGGGATTTCTGAATCCCACATTGAAATCCCTCATAATACACTAAGATGGATGATGGATTGCAGTCATTATACCATTATGTCTTTATACATGAACAGAAGCAAGTTTTCGGGTTTATGATGCCTTGCTGTATCTAGTAAGGTATCTGGTTTCCTTGAGCTGTGGTAAAAATTTGGCAACGAAACTAAAGAAATCCAATAACAAAAGTTAGGGTGAAAAGCACTGTAAAAGAACGAATGAAATTTCCATAAGCAATGAATTTCTGGTAGCACGATAAGAAATACATCTTGAAAACAGAATGCACAAGGTTACTATATTTGTGCATGTGTGTAACTTGTACGTAGTTACATGTTAAATAATAAGGAAATGTGCAGCACTCTATCATGACCAGATTTTCTTCTTATTATCCCTCTCCTTGACTTGAACCTGATCTCTGAAAATCCTCTTGTGAATCAAAGGACCTTGAGTAGCAGTAACTGGCTTCACTGGTCTTGTGATTCTTGCAATCTTAGGAGGATCAGATTTCCTAGATTTGTTATCATATAAAGAAGTCGATAGCCTGTGGAAGTTCTCCGTCTCACCACTTTTAAACTCCCGTTTCCTTCTTTTCTCATGGACAGATTCATTTCCTTTCAGTAATGTGGATCCTTGGCTCATCCGGCGGTTTAGTGAATTTGAAGTCCTTAAGATACAAGGATCAACATCATTCATAATTTCATCTCTTATGCGAGATTTTCCTTCGTGAGGAGTTGCCCTCACCATTTCAGTCAAAACTTGAGTACACTGCAACTGGTTCTCTTGCCCCCTCAACTTGTCTTCAACTAGCTGCTTCTCTTTCTCCCTTAACTTCTCTTCAAGTAACTGCTTTTCTTGCACCACTCTCAACTTGTCTTCAGTTAATTGTTTCTCTTGCTCCCTCAACTTGTCTTCAAGTTCCTTAATCTATGACAACATGTCAAATAAATATTAGCTGTAGCTCCCTCAGACAATGAAAGAAAAAGGGAATCCTGTTTTAGCATACTTAAGGAGACAGGGAGCCACACGGACATGTAAGTTATAATGTTTTTGTTTGATGGAGCCAAATGCTTTATGAGAAAAGAGTTGAGTATTAAGTTTGTTATCATATTATAGATCACACTTTAGAAACCCTGAGCACTAAGGATGCCTACGAATTTTACATAACCAATTCAGAGGCACCAGGGGGCATCTTTTATCATTCAAAATAGACAATATTTTGTCATATGGAAAGACCTTTTGTCATAAGGAGACCTGCCAATACTAAACAACTAACATATAAGTGGAGATATGAAGAGAAGTGGAATGGCAGTACCTTCTGGTGAAGTGAGGAAGGGTCTGATTTTTGTTCCTCCTCTTTCAATTTTATCTCCAGCTCCTTCACCTACAGAAATATAAAGATTACAAATCATAATTTGCTTCAGTGTAAAAATATCTACATGTACTCATAATTCTCTTTTAACAACCTTATGCTGAAGAGTGGTAGAAATGAACTCAGATTCCTGCATTTGCTCATCCAGCTTGCTTTGGAGATCCTTAACCTGGTAAAAAAGTACATAGAATAATAGTTAAACTATAGCTTCTCACCATATCAAGAAGATGTAGCTTGTATGTCTGAAAACAAATAAATAGTATCCCAGGCTTGTCAAAGAAAAATGAAAATGAAAAGAATCCAATTGTTTCAAATTTGGCACAGCCACCTTTTGTCTCAAATTTGCAGATTCTGACTCTGACTTCTGTTGTTGTCTAAGATCAGCCTCCAACTCTTCAACCTTCATCAAATAGAGTTCCTGTCAGCGATAATAACAAAAAGAATAGAATTCAAAATAGTTTAGGTCGAGAGCAACCTTTTGTTTGAGACAGCTGCAGGTTTCTTCCTCTCCCCTAAATCGATCTGAAAGTTGTGAAATTTGCTTCTCTAATTGGATAAGCAAGGCTGTCTTCAACTCAAGCTTCCCTTCGAGATCTTTGATCTTTTCTTGTTGGTTTTTGTAAATTTGGTCTTTACCTTTGTTCTTGCTCTCCAGGTTTTGTAAGTTCTCTTCTAGCTTCCTTAGAGACTCATCTTTGGATCTTGCTTCCTGCCTGGCTCTTTCAAGCTGTTTAAATGAAAATAAAAATGGTTGATAAAGAAATAAATAATGTAAAAAAAAAACACAAGTAAAACTTACGAAAGACTGAACTCAAAATGTTTTTACCGACCATTAGTTTTGTTTTCTGAAGCTCACTTGTGTCAACTTGCTTCTTGACAGGACCCAACTCAATCCCTCGAACCCGTGTTGCAAAATTCAAAGAACTCATAGTCTCACCCAAATCTTTGTCTGAAGGGCTTATTTGCACAAACATCAAAGTTTTAGAGTCACCACCTGCAACACATGCACATAACAATATCATAAAACAGGTCGCAGAACAGAAAAAACAAAGAAGAAGAGGGAGTGTAATAAGTAGAAGAGGGAGTGTAATAAATGATGTTAACACAGAGTTTGAAATTCCTTTAGAGATTGAACTAAGTAGATAAAACTAACTAACCCAAGCCTCAGGATTTTACTCCTGAACAAAGAAATCAAGACATAGCGGGATAGCTTTATTTTACCTAATGAATCTTGAAGTAAATGCGTCAACTTAGAGTTCCTGAAACCAAATAACAGGCATAGTTACAAAAAGAATATATAGAATGCGAAGATTGGTGCAGGATGAGCTAAATTTGTTGAACAGATAAGCAGACCTGTATGGAATGTGACCACTTTTGTTTGCAAGAGCAGATATCACATCTCCGAGAGCTGAAAGGGATCTGTTGATATTTTGAGCTTCCTTTAACCGTTCTCCTTGTACATCAGTTTTTGCAAGTCTTTCACTGCCTGCTAAATCCACTAACCACAGCTTGCTCTTGGTGCTCTCGCCATTTATCAAGTTCTTTGCTTTTACCATTATGCAAAGCAAGCTGATAGCAGGAGTAAAACACTTACTACGGTTGGTAATCCTAAAGAACATGTTATATAGAAAGAAGAAAACTCATAAACATAAAAGGATTTGGAGATGTCAAAATGGGGCAGTACCAATGAGAGCGGCTGCTATGCTCATTGACATTATTACTTCCTACAGCTCTGGCATTGCTTCCAGCTTGTAGTACACTCCACACTTCCTTAATACTTTCAACTTTGGCTTCTACTATGCCCGGAACATGATGAGACCCTTCAGGAGCCTGTTTTATCTCCAACCTAGCGCACATGATGTTTATGTAAGCTTATGTTGTTAGATGAAATAAAAAACATATAGTTTAATTATCTTCTTTCTTAAAGCAACACGATCTTACTTCTTTGATGGATGTGGTGATGTATCTAACAAGTCCCTAATTTGCTCATTGTAAACTTCAAGCACGCTAACAGATATGTTGTATGTAAAAGTTTCCCTTCTTTCATTTGCAATTTCAAACAACTGCTCAAGCGTCCTATAGTTGACTCCCCTATTCTTCTCAGTGCCCTCCATTGTAAATGTCTTTCCTGTCCCTGTTTGCCCATAAGCAAATATGCATACATTGTAACCGTCTAGAACTGAAATCACCATTGGAGAAGCATCCACATAAACATCAGCTGCCAAGACAAAAGTAAAAACCAACTTAGATGCTGTTAAAGCAGCAATGACACACACACATCCATATAATATGCTTATAAAAACATACCTTGATCATCTTTTGGTGTGTAAACTCGATCAAATTTGAAGGACTTTTTTGTGGAGGCACCGGTTACGAAGCCAAGACATCCATCCTGTGCTGCCTCAAAGTCTACAACTGCTTTACACCCAGTTGTTATTTCCTCCTTACTTAATGGGCGGCAGCGGCAAAACACCCTAATATTTCCTGGTAATTTCAAAGCAGCACATACAATTTTTTATATATTTAAACTGATTAAAATAATTGTACCACTGCAATACTACGCAGCAAAAAGACAAACAATTTCTCAAAGCATCACTGCAACACTAAGCCATAAAAAAATAAAATAAAAAAAACACATACCTTTGGCCTCCTGAACCTCATTAAAAAGCTTCTTTCTTTTAGCTTGCTCTTCATTGTATTTTACTTTAAGATCTTCACACTCCGCAACTGTACAAATGTTATGTGAGTCCATACAATAACCATAACTCAAATTTTACTTGACTAAAAAAAAAATTAACTAACATACCCAATCCTTGAACTGCAGAAATCATGTTATTCAAATCGGGAATTGAATCAGCACATGCATGTGCTTCACGAGAAAGATGCAAATGCTCCTTTTGCATCAGCTGCAATAGAAACCAATCACAGAAATCTGGGGTAAGAAGATTATGAACATATACTTGAATTGATGACCAATATAATACCTTAATTTTCAATTGCAAATCATTGACTGCTGCTGCCCAGTACTTCTTGTCATGCTCGTACTTGCTAGAAAGATTCCTTATATCTTCAGCTTGTTTCTGCATGGCTTGATCTAAAGAGGAAATGCAATATTGTTAAAAGGTCACATGGTTAAAGTAAAATCTAGGATAGATTTTAGTTCAGCTGAAAGTGTTTCTGGTATTAGTTCATAGATTGCCGTCATGATTTAGATCTTTCATATAATGTTCAACTAATACGATGAAACTACAATCACTTACAACCTTTTTCTTTCATTATGTGACAGAAAATAGGTGGGTCAGCTAAACATTGTCCTCTCTTGAGTCTAAACTCATGATATCCGTTCATAGATTGCCGTCATGATTTAGATCTTTCATATAATGTTCAACTAATACGATGAAACTACAATCACTTACAACCTTTTTCTTTCATTATGTGACAGAAAATAGGTGGGTCAGCTAAACATTGTCCTCTCTTGAGTCTAAACTCATGGTATCCATGTACATAGCTAGTTAGCTACTCACTGGTATCCATGTATGTAGAAACTCACTAAACCTAACAAGTAATGTTCGGTTTTCATAATCTACTCACTAAACACACAAACTATCTAACAAAAACGTACCTTGAGTTAATGTCTTAAATGCTGCATTGTCAAGTTCCATCCTGACCTTGTCCAGCTGTTCATTTGCTACAGTCAAGGACATCCATGCCTCATAGCATTCTTTCGCCTTAAGCTCACATCTAGTATTAAGCTCTTGTATCTTCTTCTCATATTTAGCAGTAGACTTCTTTTGCATTAGTTTCTTCTGTAAACGCAAGATATTTTAGTTGCCAAATAAGGAACAACATTAGGCTTTAAAGTTGTAAAATGTGTCTAACCTGAGCTGAAGACACTTCTATTTCAGCATCACAGTTATTACATTTTAGAAGTTCCACAATCTTTCCTGTAACTGTAATCAAAGTTAAGCCTCTCAAAAGTCTGATATAAATATAGTCAAATGCCCCCTAATAAAAAGTAAATAAAAGAATCATTCATGCAAATGAAATGTAAAAGATTACCTGAATCACTTGGTGGTCTCCTAATGCCAATACCACTAACTAGCGGGCTTCCAATAACCCCTTCAAATCTTATTACAACCACCCCATCCTCCTTCACTGAGACCCTTGAATCCACCAATTGCAAGGGCTTGTTGGCCCCAACAATAGCATAGATATCAAAGTCTGATAGGACCTGCCGAAAAAACAAGACAAGAGTCAGGTAGTCAGCCCCTAGTTTTACTACCTCCCCCCAAAACCAAGGACGGAAAAAGTTAGATTTTTCACTTGCCTTCTCTTCCTGGATGAATACATTAAACACCCTCATTCCTTTAGGCCCGTTCGTGTTGATGATTTCCGTGAAATGAATATCGATATAGTACTCCCCAGGAGGAAGGTAATTGAACCGATAGGAGAAATTCCCTACTCGTGCCGATTGATAGATGTGGGGATAATCCCCACCATCACATATCTGCTCATTGGTTCTCAAAACATTCCCTCCCACAAAATAACTGTCACCCAGAAATGTCACACCAGAGTCTGATTCATACAAATCCTCAGTCCCAGCATTCACAAACATCACATATTCAACTGCTGCAACATCCACCACAATTATTCTCCCAAATTCAATCAAAAACACTTCATCTATATATCATCACTAAACTATCCGAAATTAACAATTCAAAAATTTCCTACTCACCCATCAACCATTTTCACCTTAACAACATTTTAACCATCCAATTTCAACTAAAATCATAAAATACATACATTTCTGCTATTAAAGTCGAAACCTTTGATTAGGGCGCAATTGAAATTAGGGCAAGAATTGGGGCTAATCTTATTACAATCAATTTCTTCTTAAATTAGGGCACAATCCAATTGGAGAGGTACAACCCAGATCTAATTCAAGAAAATAAGAAGGAGATGAGAGATGGGTACTTACAAGTGGAGTTGGGTCTTGTAAATCCGGTAGGGATTAGTCTTGAACCGGAGTCGCAGAGCATGGAATCGACCAACGACTCGTCGTCCTCGTCCATTGAAGAATCTTTGAGATCTGGGTTTGGCTGTTGGGCTTGCTCGGAGTCTTGGAAATCTGGGTCGAATTGGGTCTCCTCCATGAAATTGGGAAGTGATCAAATGATAGGGAGAGTGTGGGAAAAGATTGTTTCTTGGAGCAAAGAAAAGTGTTCTGGGATGAAGAAGAAGAATGAAGAAGGGATTAATTGGAATGGTTTTGGGATTTGAATTTTGGTTACCGTTGGAAATAATGTGTACCGTTATACTCTGCTTTGTAAAAGCGTCCGGGAAAAGGAAGGAAGAGATTATATGGTAAGTTTTCTTTTTCAAATGTGGGGAAATGGGTGATTGTCTTATTGATACATACATGTGGGTGCACAAGGTGTGGGTGTCCAACACTAAGGCCCAACAAAGTGGGAACAAACATATAGGCCCGATCTGGAACGGAGTATGCAGGCCCACATGAAAAACTCGGCCATCTTTGCTCGCGATTCCACCGACGTCCAACTTGTTGAAAACCAAAAATTCGTGGCTTTGTATTGGAAAGATGCTCTAAGGGCTTGCCAGGCGAAGTCTGGCGGTCTAACCGTCATGCTGGGTCCAAGCTTGTGGTGGGCCCCAATTGAACTTGGTGGCCTTGTTTAAGTGGAGTACACCCCCTTGCCATAATCTTGTATCTTTTTTTTTCGATACAGGCTCGTCAAGCCTTTACCTAGCCCGCCCTCAAACTCGCATCATCATCAACACGCTGCCCCTCCCAGCGCCTCTACCTCTCTTCTCTTTCTTTCTCCCTTTTTCTGTTCTTTTCTTTGTGCATTGATTTTGTTTAATATCTACATATATACATAAATCTTTGCTTGTTTTAGAATGAAGGCTGCTCAGAAGATGAAGGAGAGTGCGAGTACAACCTCGAAAGGCACATAGCCCCGCGTGCACCAACCCAGCCCCGTCGGACCTGCCCAACGCTAGAGCGCATGCCCATATGATGGTTACTTTACGGTTCTAGAATAATAACCGCTCCATAACGACAGTTACTTTGTAGTTATTTGAAGTTAACAATGACAGTTACTGTGATTTTTAAAGTAACCGTCTGTTTTTCAGGCGTGAAGTTATTGCGGGTTGCAATTTCGAAGCACAAGTGATAGATGTCCACTTTTGGTTTGGATGAATAATTTGGGCCTGGCTTAGTTCAATCCTTGTCTTTGTTTTCTCAAGCTATAAGAGCATCTTCAACAACTTCCCAATTTATTTTTTTTGATCAGGTAAATTACAACTGCGTGAGTCGAACTCACAACCTCTCACTTACTAAAGGAGAGACTATGCCACTAGAACAAATGGTACTTGGCCCATTTTCTTGATGTTATCAATTTTGGGGAGTATTGGGTTGTTTTGTGGTCTAAGAGATTTCCCATCTCATTCCCCAAAATGGGGATGGAGAAGAAAGAGAAGCACTCATTCCTCAAATTTGCAGCAAAACTTTCATTCCCCAAAATTAAATTCTTCACGTGCTCCAACGAGAAGTTTACATATATAGAATATTTTATTAAGTATTTTATTGTTACAATAAAATATATAATTTTTTTTTGTTATAATTAATAATGATGTAACATATTTTATTGTTGTAATAAATGCAGAAATCTCCAAAATGGAGAAACTCTTGAAGTTAGAGCATAATTTTTTGAGATATTTTGGCCTTTGTTTTTCCATTTTAGAGAAATTTTAAGAAAACTGTTAGAGCTGCTCTTATCTTTCAACACAGTTTAGTCGGTAAGTAGTGAAATGAGCTAATAGCAGGTAACTCTCTAAAAACCTCTCCCCTAAAAAACCCTAAAGTCGGCGGCGCTTGAAGACAAGATCTTGCACTTCCGACGACACTCAACACGTCCGTATGGGTCATGGCCTGGCCGACGTTTAGAGTTTGCTGCCGGACGGGTAATCACTAGCTTTGTTCCAAGGTTTTTCTTAAGAAGAGGATCAGATTTGGAGTTCTCATGGCTGGTCTTTGGGTGATTCTGGAATATGATTTCGTCTCTGCTCGGTGGGTGGCTGTCTTGGGAGGGTGACGCGTTGTGTAACAGAGCGGTGCGAGGATGGTGAAAGGAAGGACGTCGAGAGGCTCTGTCAGGCTGAGAGGCAACGTCGTGGTGGCAAAGTCTGGAGGTTGGCTAGCATAGCCACACATGATTTTGCTTGGCGGCGGCACACGTTGGAACAAGCAGAAGGTTTTCGGATAGACGGCGCTCCTGAGTTGCTCATGCCAGTTTTGGTGGGCTTGGGCCATGTTCTTTTCTTTAGGATACTTGGGCTTAGTTTTAGTGGCCAGGTTTTTCTACCCATAGTAATTAAGTTTTTTGTTTCCTCTAGATATTTTTTCTAGTTTTTCTAGTTTTGTTTTTTTCTAGGGTAGGTTTTAAGCCTGTCGACTACGAAGGCATCTCGATAATGGAAGCTTTTGAAGTATTGCAGTTGAGCGTCTTGACGAAGGGAGCTTTTTACCAAATTTATCCTTGTGTACGTAGGATAACTGTCTAGTTCGGCTAGGCTCATTTTATATGAGCTTCAATTTCATAATGTAACAGTACATGTGATGTTATTTTGGCTTGAGACCATTAATACAAAGGGTTATATACTCGCTTTTATTTCAAAAAAAAAAAAAAAAAACATAGTTTAGTTGGTGATGCTCTTTCCTCTATTTGGAGTTTTTTTTTTTTTTTTTTTTCCATAGGTTTTTCTATAAACAAGGTTTTAGTGAAGCCACTTTTTTTTTTTTTTTTCCTTTTGAATAAAGGGCTGGTGCTGCTGCCTTTAAGACTTCATTAATGAAACTGTCGAATACAAATTAAGAGGGGGGGGGGGGAGGAGCATGAAGCCTAAACCCTTAATTACAAATTAAAGACCTGAAATAATATCGAGAATCTCTACAACGTACATGTATCATAATTATCACCAACTAACAAAGAGTACTGCTCTAATAGAAACTATATTTGCTTTGTCACAACGATGATATAATGAAAAGATCAGTAGACATGTACCACAATTGGATATCTTAATGTCTAATAATTCAACTTTCCTACTATTTTACCGCTAAAAAATAATCCCGACAACACTTAGTTTCATCTTGCAACTAGGAAATTGCACACATTTGACAAAGCAAACGATATGTCACCTACCTAGAGCAGCTAAGACACACAAGGTGCATACACCGGCGCAAGGCCCTTCGCTCCCCAATAAAATGACAGAGAATTATTGGCGGCATAAAGCCGCTTAGTACCAAAATTAAAATGCAATAAAGCATAACTAAAACCAAATAAAAAAACATAACAACAAACAAGTATGGGCCTAAGACTGAAGCCCAAGCCCAAACCCCACTAGGCCTAACCCTAGAGTGCATTCTGCAGGTGTGGACACACCGCCGTCCCGTAAAAAAACCCGTCGTCCCGCAAGTAGCAGCGAAACCACCGTACCGAGAAAACACAGACTGAATCTTCTCCCCTCCAGCCACTCCAACACGCTGGAAACGATTGCCGACCTTTTCGATAGTCGTCCTCCACAGACCGATTCCAAACAACCCAACCAAGTTCGGAGGTTTCCTATCTAATCTGAACCCCTCAAATCCGAAAAGACTCCACCTGACCATCACCACCACCACCGGCCTTGAGGTTGTCAATGCCAGCCTCATCCTCCAGCAGCTGCTTCCACGCTTCTCTTCCCTGGCAAGCTCTCTTTGCACTGACAGCAAAGCCTTCACCTTGCAGCAATTACTCGGATTAGGTTTATTCGCCAAACTATCGACACATGGCAATAGATCCGTTATGACCCGTACGACGACGCCGCCACGAGGGCGTGCCGCCAAATGGATTCGGAACTCGAAGGTAAGGGTAGGGTTTTTTGGTTTTTTAGGGTCGGCTCACTATATTCATATTTATATGAATGATGAAAGGTCTGCGAGCCACCTTTTTTTAAGGTTTGGTTAGGCAGCGCACCTTGACTTGTGTAGGAATGCATGCCGGCTAAATATGATTCCCTACTGATAGGACATCATAAACATAATCCGTTCTTTTAGGCTCGAAATAATTGAACCATATAAAAACAACTCAGAAACTTAAAATCTAACAACCTAAGCAATTTTAATGCCATAAACCATATTCGAGATCGACACAAACGTGACAAGTAACCAAGTAACCTTGACGACGTCATTCCTTCTTTCGAGAGCAAGAGCCAATATATCCTTCTCCTGAGAATAAGAGCCATGAAACTGGGCCTTCAAACCAACGATAGATAAACACTCAGCACAGCCCTATCCATCCTCTTGGGTCCCAGATCCTGACCCAATAATGAATGGGCCTAAATTTGAAAGCCCAAAGAAGACCCACAATGGCCCAGGCCGGCCTTAGAGAGTACAAAATCTCTCTGGCCACCTAGAGACCTAGAACTGACCGCCGCCGACACCTGGACGTCCACCACCGCCGGTACCCTGCGCACTGAGTTCCATCGCAATCAACTGCAACCCAGATCTCCCTGTGCCAAAGTTGAGCACTTCGAATTCCCGACGTCGACCCCCGCCAACACAACACTGACGAACTTCGCCGCCATTGCTCTAGACTCGATCGCTGCAAATGGGTACTCCTGTGTCGAAGATCCTCAGCCGCACCGCAGCACCTCAGTCGCTTACCAACGATCAAGGATTCCGGCAAAGAACCCGGATCCTAGAGATGGATCTGCCCCCGGACCTCCGAGGAGAACCGCTTATGCCTTCCTCTTGATCCGCCTATCTTCCGCCTATGATTCCCTACTAACATGCTTGTTGATGAACCACTTGAGTTATCTACGATACTTATATCCATTCATTGTATATTACTTGTGAGGGTTAACCTCCCGTAATAATGATCCATTTCTAACAAAAAAATGACATAGTAGATGATACATTATCAGTTTTATTAGCCACATGTTATTTCTATCTTCAGAAAGATATTTATGACAATCCATGAAATGGAAATACCAATTTAGGTAGATGCATTACTATTTTGACCAATATAGAAAACATAAATTTAGTTTATGGCGTGTAAGTACACGGTACCGTTTTAGCTATTTATACAAATTTCTATGTGGAGACCATCATGTATTTGTATTATATATTTGATGAAGTATAAAGTGTAGAGACAAAGAGATAACAAGAGAATCATCATCTTATTCATTAATATGAGTCATTTATATAGGGAATTACAAAGTACCAATATGCTAATGATAATGAATATATAGTCATATTCTAACTACATATCCTGATGGCATAAGGTCAAGACACACATAAGGAATATCCTAGAAAGATGTAGAATATTCTATAACACTCCCTCTCGTGTCACGCGCCGGTATGCCGGTGGTGCTCGTCAATGAACAAAAACCATGTGGGAGAAACACTAAATCTTGATCGTAGGAGAAAAAGAGTACGACACACCCTTCACATTTGATAATGACATGTATGTATGTGTTAAACTCCCTCTGAAGTTCGCACCTCCTCCTGATCTTTACATCAATCATAGGGCTCTTCCTGATTCTTACTAATCACGAAAAATTTCAATAACTTAGCATGTCAATGCTCTTTAACATGTCTAACATGTCTTCAAATGTGGCAATGGGCAATGATTAACTAGATCATGTCGTATAATCCTCAAACATGATCTTTTACACTTAGATCTTGAGGAGAAGGCCGTTTGTGAATTCAAAACATAAGTTCGTGTACGAAATCAGATTTCCGCGCAACATGACCTTTAGTTACTAGAACAGCCGTAACTTCCTCTAGGAAATACGTATGAACGAACCGTAAACGGTTTTGAAAATTAGACTCATTTAGCTTTCCAACCGTAATTTATACACATTCTGGTTCGTCAGGAGCTGTTCACAAAGTCCCGTCAATGTTGACTGTTT
The DNA here is from genome assembly GCA_009720345.1 of Fragaria iinumae. Taxonomy (NCBI): domain Eukaryota; kingdom Viridiplantae; phylum Streptophyta; class Magnoliopsida; order Rosales; family Rosaceae; genus Fragaria; species Fragaria iinumae. The sequence goes on along the minus strand of CM019117.1, from coordinate 11,193,009 downwards.
TGGCAAAATCAGATTCTCGGACATATTTGTCCTACTTTATGAAAACGGCCATAACTCACACAATATGATAGGTATGATCAAATGGTTGATGTCCCTGGAAATTAGACACATAAACCTTTCCAATGGTACCAAATTCACCATTTTCAAGTGAGTGAGATTTCCTGTAGGTTTCGTGGAATTTGACCTACGTAACTTGACAAATTCTGATTTTGCTTTTGATGTGTCTTTCATATGTAGGGATAGAATAAGCCTCAATCTTTCATACCATTAAATATTGAAAAAAGAGTTACTGTCATTACAGTTGCATTACGTGGTCGCATAGGTACACTTAGCTTTACAACTTTTCATAGCGAATGAGATGTCAAGTTTTTCGTATTGTGTTGAGTACATTGATGCGTCTTATTGTACTTAGATGGAAACTCCATCTCTTAACACATATTTGTCATCTTGCTTTAGACAAAACAACGGATCTCTCTTTAGAGCAAAGACTTTGACTAATCATGAGAGTATATGTAGGCCTCACTAGTTATAGAGCCCCTAAGCCGATTGATGGAAAATAATCATCAATACAGTCATCGAGTGCCTTATCGAGACCGTGTCTTCCCAAGATCTTTTTCATTCTAACTTCGGATGTTGATACATATTGGCATCTCTTGATCCATCAATAATCCATATAAATCCGGAATGAACACGTAAATGCATATTTCACCGTATCCCTTCCAAATCAAGTAGAGTCCATGTGCGTTTCAATACCTTTAGCAAACGCGTGGTCCTGTGGTCTGGAGCCACTTGATTCGGATGAAACAATAAAAAATTCTCTTTTGTGTCATTTAGCGTAGGAGGGTCTCGCTTCTAATTTTGCTAAAGAATAGGCTTTCAAAACGAGCAATGAGCATTGCAGGGGGCCAATGAGACATCGAGGAAAGACCAATGCACCTCAATTGCTTGAGGAATTAAAAGGACAGCCTCCGGAAAGTTGGAACAGTGTTCGGGTGACGTCAATGTCCCTAGGGTGCCGCCATTTACAACCATGGTGTCACCATCATGCTTCTTGGAGAAGCTAGATCCTGAATGTCTTCGTTTTGAGCGGAAGAATGGATGTCCATGAAAAGTTCTCAAAATTTGGACCATTATATCTTTTCCAGGATGACCGATTTGGTCAAACCAAAGTCTATATGAGTCGGTGTTCCAAATATCATGTTTGGCGACAACATGAGATTCAATACTCGAATCATAGTGACATACAATCTACTAAATTGACTCATAAACTTCTCCAAGATGCCCTTCAGTCCGCATTCATGAGAAGGTATACACAAAAGAACTCTTGTTCATTCTCATAATGTGTTTTCGAAAGAAAACTATTAGCAGAAATGTCTTTAAAGCTCAACATGGTTCGGTTGCCGCTCAATACAAAGAGGGCATCTATGACGTTGATCATGGTGCCATAAGACATCAATTTGCAAGCTAAACCGCATCCCTAAATGACTGGTATGATTCAATTATTGTAGTCACAGAAGATTTACAAAGGCACAAAATCCAAAGATAGTTGCCGGTTCCTTAGAATGTTGTGGATAGTTCCACTATCTGCGAAACACTCAATGTCTTTATGAGACATATCTACAAAATGGAGTAGATATGAGAGTAAATAGTTCCACTTGAACCATTTAGAAGGATTGAAATAAGGTACAAAAAACAACAATCCCGAGAGTGCATAAAAATCTCCGCGCAGAATGACCTTTGCGCACTAAAACAGCCATAACTTCTTCGTTAAAATAGATATAGACGAACCGCGAAAGGTTCTGAAAACTAGACTCGTAGAGCTTTCCAATGATATAAATCTTACTATCTAGTTCGTCCGGAGCTGTTTAAGAAGCTCAAACGAAGTTGACTGTCCAGAAAGGACAGATTGCTGTTTTTCGCAAAATTGGCATGTGCGAAACTGTGAAGCATGCAGGTGGCATGTAGGCTTTTTCCTTAGCCAAAAGTGACATGTGTATTATCAAAACCAAGTCCTTTCGGTCGTTCCAAGGTCGTAAACTCCATGACTAGTTATGTCAGGATCCACCTCGAATTTCACCCTGAAACCCGAGGTAAGTCCTGCGGGGACCACCTTTAAAGAAAAATTTACCGAAAATTCGGCATAATCTCCTTGAAAATGGACAACCCTTCTTGAAAACACCTGTAAACACTTCTAAAATTTCAAATCCATCCTTAAACACCTGGAGCCTTCGTGCTCCCCAAAAACACAATATCTCCCAATTTAACCAACAATCATAGCTCAGAGCAACTCTAATTGAAAGGAAAGGAACTAGATATATAGAAATGAGCGGAAGCTATGATATTGACTATGCCTCGTCTCCATGTACGCCCGACCTCAACTATGCTAACCTGCACACTAGGCATTTTTAAAACGAAAGGCCCATGAGAAAACATTTGAAGACGTTAGAGTGAGTGGACAAAAAATGAATTCAATGAAAATATTTATGCTTTCCCAATTTAATTTCCATAGAAATTATGCTGCATGCGACAGGTCAAAAACTGACAAGTATATGACTAGCTCCGGCTAGTCTCCAAAACTTAATAAAATACAGCCCCTCAGGCTAATATATATATATATATATATATATATATATATATTTACACTCGTCATACTCCTTATATGATTTCTTATGAAGAAATATAAGAAAATAGAAATTCATACAAGGCTACTACGCTTGCGTCTAACGCTCACGTCACGCCATAATGAAATTTTACCTCATTATGCGGAAAAGACAGGTGTATTTATATACGTGCATACTACCTATATGAATCATTATTATATTCATATATTCATATAGGGCTACCACGATCCGTCTAACGCTCACGTCACACCATAATGGTATTTTACCTCATTATGGCGGAAAAGCACGTATAGCTAGTTAGCATTTATTTATATACATACTATCCTCATAAACATCCATATATAAATATATAATCACCGAAATTCTCAATTTCGGTTATTCTCCAACAAAAGGAAATATTCATCAATAAATCTTTTGCTGGCATAATATTTAAAACAAAGGTCCATTCACAACTTTAGGCACAAGGCCGACGAAATCTAATTCGCCACTCAAGTGAGGTCTCCTCAAATCCTGGCACAAAGACCATGCTTAGGACCAAACTCCAATTTCAGAATAAATAATACTTAAATATATAACTCAAAACTCTTCCGCCTAACCCACTACCTTTTCTAGGGTTAAGCTTATTGAATTCACGCCAAACTCCAACCACAGCCTTCTTTCATTTATTTCAACATTCCGAAACAATAATAAGGAAAAACCAACGGTCGGATTCTATCCTAATTTATTGCCAAAAATACCAAACTTTAACAATTTCCAAACCTATCCAAAACTTCTCCAAAAATTCCAAAATTCATATCATTAACCTCCCCTTAATATTCCACATCTAAAACCATAAAAATTCCCCTAACAGTGGCGGCTCCAGCGACCTCCAAAAGCTACCAAATTTTGACAGCATCTTCCTCTCAATCTCCTCTACAACTTTCCTAACTAGCACAAACACCAATTACAAGCCTAACTATGCCAATCGAACGAAAACATCTAATAAGCCATAGAATTTCAATCACCGATTTCTCCTTACCTAGCTCAAGGGGGAGCGAATCCTTTGGAGGGATGAACGTACGGGAGGAGGGCTTCCTTTTGAGCCTAGCAGCTCCGGCTATGGCGGCCGGAGGAGGAAGTTCCGGCGACGGGAAGCTTTGGGCAGTCTTGACTTTCAGACGGCTTCTCTCCCTCACCGTGGCGCTAGAGAGGCTGCCACCGGTCCAGGAAGATGGCTGGGTTGACGGCCGACCGATTGGGACCGGTGCGGCGGCGAACGGTGGCCGGACGGCGGCGTTCGGGCTCGGGAAACTTTTCCGGGCGGAGGGAGAGGGAGAGAGAAGCGGGAGGGAGGAGAGAGAAGAGAGAGAGAGAGGAAAAGAGTTGAGCTTGGCCCAACCGGTCCACACCACCATTTAACCCACTTCAAAAATTGAACACCCCAAAAATAATACTCTAATAAAACTTATCTTTTACTAGCTAAAATTTACCATTTTTACCGTCGTCACGTTTTTCTCCTACGAATAATTCATTCGAAATAATCGTCCCCCAAAACCTCTCTGGGGACCAATTAAATTATAAACTCATTGACGAAGACGGTAAAACTCTTATTAACACCATGCTAGTAAATAAGGTAAAAATTTAAGAGTCGGGGCGTGACAAGTTACCAAAAGCTCCTTGACATGAACATAAACTAACTCAGAGGACCTAGAGGATTCAATTATGATGATTGTCTGGTGTTGATAAGTCTTCAACGTCTTTTGCAAGACGACTATTGGTTAATAGCGTAGGGGGAAACCAAGATCAATAGCTTTTGGTAACTCCAAGTTAGCATGATCAGGCATGTCCGTGAAGGGTCGGTAGTGCGAGACACACTTAAACCACTATCTCCTTAATTTCGGATAATTCTAAGACATCACACTGAGCCTAGTTGAACAATTGGTGATGGAAAATCCGCTATAGGGTAGAAGACTTAACCGGAAACACGTTGGTGATCTTCCTTGAGGATGCAAGGCCGTGCGTCATCTTCACTTGGAAGAGACCAAAACGGCACAATCTAACCATGTAGATTGTAAATATGTCATACTTCTAAAAACGATGTAAAAATGTACATCTTGTTTGTAAATCAATACGAACCATAATAGGAGAATAGTTTCATAACTTCGAAAAAAATTCTCAAGGCATTCATTATTGCTAATGTGAATATATATCGAGGTCTCGAATAAACAAAGAACATCGATACGACGTCTTATTACATATAGCTTGGAAAGAAAATCAATGTCTAGCCAATGACATCAAAGTCATGGGTAGCTAGAGCAGGATCCGAATATTTGAAAATCCATGATCATGAGGATGACGTTCTTGTCCTCATATTGATTTTTCGTACCTTGAACCAGTGATTCGGAGATCCACAATTTGAAGGAGAGCTCAACAACTCTTGAACCAGTGATCCGAAGATCCACGACGGTTGCATTGTCATGAGCTGACATAAGTAGTTTTGACAAATTGGTGTCTAGACTGGGAGTGTCGCCATTAGAGCCGGCGACACCTCCCCCTCTTTTCTAGACATCGGCACGACGTTTTCTGCCGTTGCCGTGACCCATATCGTTGTCCCCACATTAGGGGACAATCCCAAATACGTTTATCGCATTAGCGTATGTACAATTCCCGTTTGTAATTGTATGATAAAAATCAAGTCTCGTTGGTGTTTACGCCTAAATTAATATTTTACTGGACAGTAAATGTCCATGTAAATATTAATTATTTTCTTGGTCCATGTCATACCGGTGAGCCCAAGTTTCTTTAAGTTTACAAGTGATGGCCCGCCAGAAACACCACGCGAGCTGAGAACAGAGTTCGCGTGCGAACTGGACTTCGCGCAGCTCGCGCGCGGAATGGACATAGGCGGACTACATAGTTCGCGTGGAACACTTAGCTCGCGCGCGGAATGGACCACAAAAGCCTACTTCAGAGTTCGTGTACAAACGAATTTGCACGGACTACACAGTTCGCGCGCGGGATGACTTCGCGCGCGGAATTACTATTTGACACTCCGCGTAGGCGAGGCGAGGCGAGCTGGCGAACTGGCTCGCGTAGGAGACTTCGCGAGGAAGCAACATGCGGAGTCCGCGCGCACCACAATAAACGTTGAAGACTTTTACAAGTCTTTGATATGCTTCGGGCCAATCCCTGTGGCCCATTTAATATCAAAAGCCCTTTTAAGGCTCGCGAGCTGCAATAGCTTTTGAAATGGAAGCGAGCTTCAGGAGCACGCGAGATACCATCATGTGACAGCCCGCGGGATGAGGATATTGCTAATTCCGGTTCGCATAGGAGTCTACAGTTGGCAGCGTGGAAGCAATGCCCTATGCGGAATTGAGTGTGCGAACTGGACATGTGTCACAAGATGGTTGATTCGCATGGACGGAACAGTGCCCTTGTGCTATTTGGGTTTCAGAGTTCGACTTGAATTCTATGATTATCTTTCTTCTGCCGCAAGTCGAATCACTATATAAAGGGCTTGAAGGTTTACAGAGACTAACTCTCAAACAAATACAAAAACACAATACAAACTGAAACCCAGTTACCCTTCGAGCTACTCGAAAACCCTAACCCTAAGCGCCGCCGCCTAGGTTTTTCTTCAGAGCCCTCCGAACTTTACCCTGATCTCTCTGAACTCCCTATTTGTTGCTCTGCTCGCGTCCTTCCGTGAGTATCGATCACCTTGTGCTCGTAAATTCCTCCTCTGAGGTGGCACCTGGAAACCCCTTCCGCCTGATCAAGAAGTCAAGCGCACACCATCAACCTTTTCCTCGTCCGCGAGGTGGCACGCCCGCAGCACTCCCTCTTTTTTGCTCCCTATTTACCTCTGCTCCGCGCGCTGAGGATCGTGGCCAAAACAGTTGGTAATTCTAAACCAACTTGGAGGACCTAGAGAACTTGATGATGATTGAATCCGCTAAAGATTATGGATCATGATGACACAAAAGATCATCGACGATATGTAGTCAATTAAGGTGGTAAGCAATCCACTTGACTAATAACTCAACAAGTAGAGTTATATAAACGTTTCAAGAAACGCTCCATGAGTGCATTTCACAGTACTTTGTGGTCATTACTTTTTGCACATATTGTCATTGAAGGTTTTTATCGATGTGGCGCGTCAAAGACTTTGAGCGCATGAGATGTGAAATCTCGGCATCTAGGCATGTTAGCCTAGGGGTCAAAACATATGGTTTAATGTTAAGACCCACCCCGAATTTCACCCTGAAACCCGAAGTAAATCCTGCGGGATCCACCTCCAAGGAAAATTTACCAAAAATTCGGCATAATCTACCTTGAAAATGGACAACCCTTATGTGAAAAATTCCAGATAAACACTTCTATTACAAATAATCCATCCTCAACTCCTGGAGCCTTCATGCTCCCTAAGTTTAACACATCTCCCAAAATACAACAAGCCTTAATCAACTAATAATTATCTCAAATGGTTATCAGAGCATATCTATAATGAAAGAAAAACAATGAATAAAGAATAAGCGGAAGCAGCCTCTGACTATGCCTCGACTCCATGTACACTCAACCTCAAATAAACTTAGCTTGCAAACTGGGTATTTGAAACCGAAGGGCCCAGGGGAAATTAATTTAAAAACGTTAGGGTGAGTGGACCAAAATAAATTAAATAATTTAACAAAAACGTAATTTAAATATTTTCTCACGTTTAAACTTTAAAACCTCGATGCACGCAACTTGATATAACATTTAACTTTAAAAATAGAATCACATAAAAATGGACAAACCAGCCATGCTGGTTAATCAAATACGGAAATATCGTCAGAAGAGATAAACCAGCCCCGCTGGTTAATCAAATACATAAATGAGAAAAATAAAATAAGGGGAAGAGTTATCACCATGTAAAAGGAGCCTCCCAGGCTCGGGTCAGTGTCTCCTAGGCTATAATAGCGTCCCACGCTAAGCGTTCGACTCACCTATGGTGAGGATCGCTAATAAAGGCTAGCTAGCAATAAATAATAACAACCGATCGGTGCCTCCCAAGCTATAGTAGCGTCCCACGCTAAGCGCTCGACTCACCTATGGTGAGGACCGCTAACAAAAGCTAGCTAGTAATGAAATATGAGCGACCCTATAGTATGGTGACTAAAAACATACGAAATCACTTAAATCCATAAAACTTCCCCAAGGTCATATGAATCGTACGGTTCCCAACCGTACTTGAAAATTATCATAAGAAATTTCAAAAAACTCAATGACGTGTCTCACACGTCAAAATATTCTCAAATCCATAATTATAAGCGAGATTTAATCATCAAGTAAAAATTGTAAATAATTTCTCAATCCGAAAATACTCGCTAAACAATATTCTTAATGTCAAGATCGCTAATCCATAAATAAACGAGAAAGTTATAAATAGAGAATTATCGAAAATCTCATTTTCGGTAATCTTTAATAAATCTCAAAGTCAACAATAAAGTCGATAATTATTAAATCCGGAAATCATAAATAATATCCAAACTCAAATACCAAATTAATGATCAGAGCTCAAATCCATAAATCATGGTCAACAATTAATCCATGCGTCAAACTCAAAATAATTTCCAAGATCATTTTATAAGCCGAAGTATTTATATATGCTCGACTTTCATAACTACCACATTGAACAATTTCAAGCCGAAACATGTCAATCGAATCAAAACATAAAAATCTCAAATCAAGAACCCTAAAATTTCAAACATTCGATTCTCCTTACCTATCTTGAGTTAAGTCGAAACCTTTTGAGGTTTTGCTACAAAAGATGAGAGCTTCCAAACGGGACAAGAAGCTCCGGCTATGGTGGCCGGAGAAGGGAGTTTCTAGCGAAACTCCACCACGCACAGCCGTGGCTTTCGGGCCTGATTTCTCCTTTACGGCGGCGCGACACAGGCTGCCACCTACCTAGACTTGTAGAGGATGCTCGAAGCTTCGATTTGATACCTAGCTCGCCCCCTAACTCGGCCGGACGGAGGCAATGAAGTTCTGGCAGCAATTCTAGAAATTATGGTTAATTTCTGGAATTATCCCGAAATGGGGGATCTGATTTGCTATTTATAGAACTTCAGTTTCTTACGAAATCACCAATCTGCCCCTGACTTTAAACCCTTGTAACTTTTTCGTACATACTCCGATTAAAACGTACCACATATCCACGAACTCGGTTTAACGTCCTCTACGACTTTCATGAAGAAAGTTTTCTCAAATTTCGAACGAAGAAAAAAGTCAAATTTTAGAGCCACTAAAAGCTTGAATACGAAGGTAAAAGTAAAAACGTGATGCTCACTTACGGTCCAAGTGATGGTAAATGGTCAAATAAGGTCTGGGGCGTTACAATCTACCCTCCTTATAAAAAAATTTCGTCCTCGAAATTTCAAATCATGCAAAAAGGGTAGAGGTTACTTCTTTTCACCTCAAACTCCAATAAGCGTTAGGCTAAATTGTCTCATCATCAATGCTCTTCCAACTTTCTTTGACCACAAAGATTAACCGAATTCTTTTCCGCCTACTTCAACATGTCATAACTTATCTGCCAAACCCGAGGCGTGAGCATATGCTTTAACAAATCTTAAACTCATAGTCAACTGAAATACTCTGTCAATATTCCACATGGCACCAATTACATAATACACCTTGCTCCTTGACTTACCTTCCACTAATTGAGTGGCTTGCCCAATTATAGTTACTTATGATACTCAACCCCAAGTCACACATGTGACTTCGACTTTCGCCAAGTTAAAATGGTCAATAAACTTCGTAATTCACAATACCATCGTACTTTCGTCATTAATTAATCAAGACTTAACTCGATCATTCGCACCAAAATTGGACCTTCACCACCTATGTTGTTGGCCTCAATCGTTATGCTGATCGGCGAATATCTCCCTTGTCGCCTGATTACGCTAATGTGATCTATGTTATCAAACCCCTACACTGAATATCTTTTGTATCTCAAATCGTATCCATACAACAATGACCTCCCAGGTCCTATACGGATCAAAAGTGGTCCCACCACAATACGATCATGTATGAATATGCATCACAAGAAATACATTTAACATGACTTGACTCAATTTACCATTTATACCAACATACTGTCAAGTCTTGACTAGAAATATTTTCCGAGTCATCGAGAATCTTTTTTTTTTCTTGAAAGCTATATCACCAGCCAATCATATTATTATTTCCAACAATTCGCCCTGCGAATTTATCGTTACCAACCAATAATAACTGAAGGAATCACATCCCTTAATAAATTCAACAGTCGCCACCAACAACGACTTAGAAGCATATGAAAAATATCACCCTCATAACCGATCAACGTACTCAAAACTGACACCTCCAAAAATGAGAAAAAACATGATGACTTGACGTATGACGATACCTTAAAAGTTACGAGTATCTCCTTGTACGAACCAAATTTGTTATAACTTGTATGCAGACAAGTCTTTAGGTTACAATACCTATTCCACGAACATGAAGAGATGAGTTGTTCACTATTTACTGCGACAATTCACGTTGATAATCCCGCAACACATGTGTCTGCAATTATCACCTTCACCTTAATAATACAAGTTTGTCGAACGGAGGCAAATCAAAATAGTGAGTCTCACGCGAGTCAACAAAATCCGAGGATCACCATTGAAAGTTCACTATTTGATGACTTGCTTCTCACGTATTATCATGTATAATAGCGACTACGTATCAACTCAAGTCGATGAACAAGAATTTTCAAGTAACGGCCCCACCATTACGCACAACGTTAAGAAAAAATCGTCGCTGGGTTATACTTCTTCCGCATAATTATGTATTGCTAAAGATGCAAAAGATCACGAAAACCTACTCGTATTTCTTGTGTAGAACTTTTTCCACGAATTTCTCGTTGTCGTTAACAAATGTCGAAGTCCCAATAGTAAATCGTACAAAATAATAACTGCCAGAGTACGGAAAATCCCGCATCAACTCTAAAGTCGAATCATCTAAGTTACCCACCGGATAACCGTACTAACAAACAAAATACAAACTCTGAGTTGACTGAGTGTCAGCACAGCTGATGTTGGTAGTCTATCAAACAACACTAGGTAGTCCTCTCTTGCTGCCCCCATATGATGTAAAGTGATTTCTTTTCTTCCATTTGATTGCTAGATCAATCTAGCTTGATCACGCAGGTCTATAATGTCCAAGGAAGATGAGAGTGCAAGGCTGAAGTCCAACGCTCAAGTCGCTGAAACTGCTAGATGCCAAAGCTAAATACTCTTCGTAGAATGACGAATTGTACTAATACGTACAATAACCATAACGTCTTTCCCGATAAAAATATAACTGATCAGCAATCTGGTGTTGAACCGCACCCTGCAAGGCCTGTTTATACAACTTGTGTCGAAAATTTACGTATGTCGAGAACAAGTCGGTCTTAGAATACTCTGACATATCGACAATACTTGTCGATCGCCACATTGCTCCAGCAGTTACCTCAAAGAATTTGGGGTCTAAAAACGCACTCTAACAACAAGTCACACTCTTCATATAAGTGAGACGCCCCGAATCACCTCGGTTTATATGCTAACCCTTGAGCAACGCAGAATTGACGGTTGCATACTCCTTCTCAAGACTGTACGTCAACTACATCATTGTCTGCGTAATGCTCAAGTGGAAGCATGAGATTGCTCGAATCTGATAGAGCCTCGGCAACCACTTTCAAGTTCCAATATGACAATTTCACCACTGTAACAGTCTCCACTCAGAAGCTAAATTCGTGGGAGAGACTACCTCAAGATTCACATCTCACTCATTTTCTTAGGAATTATCCGTATCAGCTAACAACAATAGCTAAAACGAAGAACAATTATTTCAAGATCAACATCTCCAACTACACCGCTCTATCCTTGTGTATTGTCATACACACTACCACTCCAAATTTATCCCGATACTCTTCTCTCCTAACAATCACTCGATCCGATACCACGATTTCCTAACCAACCACCACTTCGAATTTACAACTTCATCCTTGCTTACACCAATGACTAATGATATTGAAGATTGAGATTACTTTTAGACGATAGGGGTTCGTCAGTAATCTCCTGTCACAGTCAAAAGACCTAACAGCTGGAACGAGTCGCTTCTCAAACACTAATTTGTCCAAGACTTGTATCAACTAACCCAAAACAATGTCGCTTGAAATAAATAAGGACATCCATCCACGCATCTCCAATAAATTTCTACAACTTCGGTCTCCATATTCTGAATTGTTCTATAACTCTTTTTCCCTATTGACAAAATTGACACATACACACAAAAACTGCACTTTCCCTCTTCTCCATTTGATTCTCTAAGTTTAGTCATCCATCAACAAAATATATGGTTAGCCATATTCACCATATAGATATAAACCACAAAAACTTTCAAAATTTGAAAGAAAATGCTGAAAAATTAAGCAGCAAGAAGCCAAGAATCAATGGCAGACTTGCTGGAAGATTTGCTGCCGGAGGTTGTCGGATAGCAGCGGCCGGGGAAGCAGGCGGATGGCGGCGGCGGTCGGACAGAGGATCCGAGAAAGAAACAAATGGTGGGCTATTAACTCTATGGTTTCACTATCAACTCAGGTTAGAGCAGAGTACATGATAACGTGATGAAATATAAAGTGTGAAGACAAAGAGATAGCAATAGATTTATCATCTTATTCATTGATAGGAGTCATTTATATAAGAATTATAAAGTACCAATATGATAATGATAAGGAATACATAGTCTTATTCTAACTACATATCATCATGATGACATAAAACCAAAAAAGATGCAGAATATCCTAGAATATCCTAAAACAATTTTTTAATTCTGAATTTTTAGCCGTTTACATAAGCGTGTAAATATACGACCTGTATCTGGATGGAAGATGCATGGAATCGAAAACTCTTCTCCAAACAAGGAAAACGATCCGGAACGATTTGTTATAAATGAATCCTGAATCTGTATATTGGATGAGTGGAAAAATAAATTATTTTCCTAACATGGAAATATTTAGCTCACCGTGCGACATCCATTAGTCTGTCGTATTACGAATTACAAAACGAGATTCCGGTTTTTGATAAACGGGACACCCGCATCGAGAAAGCGTAGAGATCCTAAACCGCCTAACCCCACTCTCCCCTTACTCGTGTGTCCCCCACTCACCAATAAACACATTCCACCCACTCCAAACTTCCACGCGCCACTGCAACGCGTGGCGACGACTGTCGTCGTTGAAGCAAAGCGAGGGTCGTCCCTGTATATCAAAACGGGCGTCCCGATCCTTTTTTTCTCTTCAAAAATTTTCCCTCACTTTCTAATTTTATTTCTGAGATCAAATTAGGGTTTTTATTTTTTATTAACATTTCAAAGGTGGGTGCCTTAATTTTGGAAATATGAAATTTACTGCTCTAATGTGTTTCCTTTACTGTAATAATGATTTGGGTTATTTCCATAATCTCCGTTTTTCTAAATTTGGGGTTGATTTTGGCCTTGAAATTTGATGGTGGGTTTGTTTTCACAGGTGGGTTTTGGTGTTGGTGGTGAGGTTTTAACGGTCTCTGGTAGTGCAAGGGTTCAGTGAGCTTGGGATTTCCAATCAGGTATGGATTCACCTTTGATGGATTTGATTCTGACTTTTTTTACTGGGTTGGTTTTATGTGTAAAGATTGTAGCTTTCTGATGGAAATCATTGTTGATTATAGAGTGGTAGGTTGTGAAATTGTAGTCTTGACTTGTGTTCTAAACCAGTCTATGAACATTGGCTAAATATGAAGGAGTAACATAGTGGCAACATGAAAAGTTTTAAGCAATTGTTTCTGTTTTGTAGAGTCTGCGAAACCGTGTTGACTTGCATTGTTCTAGCACATTTGGATATTTCAATCTTGTTATGTTTTGATGTGTTGAGAATACAACACAGAATATACTGTGGTTGATAGAAGAGTGGTGCTTATCGCATTTGGAGGTAAATGTTTGATGGAGAATTCCCTAATGGACAAATTGCATTCTGGGATTGTAAACTTTTCCTGAGATTCTTTTGTTGCTTAGGGTAATTGAGTAATCTCAACAACCTTCTCTTTTTCCCTCATTTTCGGGTGATATGTGTCCTGTCTCCATACAAGTTTGAGCTTCATATGTTTTGATTGTTAAATTTTAATTACAAAGACGATCAGAGATTATTGCCAAAACAGAAAAAACGAGATTAGGATCATAAGGCTGTTATGCATGCTTGAATAGGCAAATACTGCGTCTTGTTGTTGTTGCTGCTGCTGTTTTGATTTGCTATTCTTCATCAGCCTAAGAGTAAGTAATTGAAGAAAAATATACACATCTAATATAGTTGAGAATATATATAATGCATCCATATAGTCAACCTTGTCTAGATGTTGGAGTTTCCATGTCAAATACTCCATGTCACTATCTTGTTTATTATGTGACCATCTTGTTTATAAACCATTGTCAAAACGTGAGATGTCTGTGTCTACAATTGAAGGTTATAAGATGAAAAAATGTGGCTGGGATAAGATGCCCATTCTTACTTAATTCAGGTTCAATAAGTTAACCAGAACATCATATTGAACTAGGAATATACACCCCCAAAGAAAAACTTGATAATAATATAACCACCTTGATTCTGTCTCACACAGATTATTCTATGAGCAATTGGTTTAGCCTGTCAAGAGCTAAAACGTTTCAAGGTTGATATATGGGTTCACAGTATGTTGCTACCAATATTCACTGCAAAAATATTAACATTTGATAGCTACCTAAATTTAATTTCTTAGCTTTTGTATGCTGAAGATTTATTGCAAAGGTAGTAAAGCATGAATTGTTTTGCGATTCTGTGGTACACTGATTTACTGTTCGCTAACAAGATGACTGTATATAGTATTTATATATTCTAGTCTTCATCGTCAAATATCTCACTTTTGTTGTTTGTTTTGCCTATCAGATTATTCTCTATCAATAATGGAAACTGATAGTCAAATTGAGCTTAGTAGGCAGAACAATATGCTTCCCCCACAAGCTGGAACATTTCAAGATCGTGAAGATCTCATCCAATATGTTCGTGATTTTGGTGCCAGTCAAGGATACGTGGTGACCATCAAGAAGTCGAGGAAAGACAGGAGAGTCATCCTTGGTTGTGATAGGGGAGGTGTTTATCGTAATAGGCGTAAAATTGATGAAAGCAAACGCAAAAGGAAGGCAAATTCACGCCTGATAAACTGTCCCTTTGAAGCCATAGGGAAAAGGGAAGATGATTCGTGGGTACTCACAATAAGGAATGGGGAGCATAACCATGAAGCATTAAAGGACATGTCTGAGCATCCTTATAGTCGTCGCTTTACTGAGGAAGAGGTCAGGCAAATCAAGCAAATGACTGAAGCTGGCATAAAACCGCGTCTAGTTCTTAAGGCTCTCAAGCAAATGAATCCTGAACTGCAGTCAACACCAAGGCATCTGTATAACCTCAAAGCAAAGATACGTCAAGGAACTCTATCAGGTTCCATTTTATCCGAGATTCTATATTTTAGTTAATTGACTGCCAAGTTTCTAGAAAGAAGAATCTATTCATTACACAGTCGTTATTTTTTAATTCAGACTGTTCACTGGGTTCTTCATGCATAGTTATTAGTGGGGGTGGATGTGAACTTCTTTTAATAAGTATCATGATGGGGTGCATATATATGCTGCTCACTGGAATCTCAAATGTCAAGCACCACGGCAATAGCTCAGTTAGGTAGCGCCTTGTTGAAAAGTGTGTGAATGCTTTAATGGCAAAGGTCATTAGAATAGCATCTAAGTTTCTTAGTTAGAATGGCAAAGATCATGCAAGCTTTAATGACACACTGTAAGCTAAAGATTAAGTCGCTTCAGAGGCGTCAGGTCTTATGCATACTTGGGTTTGATTTCTAGGTTTGAAAGCCCGATCATGCCAACAATCTGTATTGGTTTCTAATACAAAATTTGGAAAAGTAACTTTTGGCTTTCTGGAAACAATAGATAGTAATGCTATTTTTCTCTACTTCTGTAATTAATCGCTACATGTTTAGGTTCTTCATTCATTTCTTGCAGAGAAAAGTTTCAAGACATGGAGACCTGACAGGTCTGCTTTGGTGAATACAAGTTCTGCTCCTAGTGGGCGGTCATTGATGCAAAGTAACCAGCCGGTAATGGTTTAATAGTAAAGGGTGGTTGAAAATCTGCCTGCTTTCTTGTACTTCATTTCTACTTCTGCTATGTTTCCTCCTGCTTTTTATTAAATCAGCTGGTTATATAAGACTTATGTTCATTGATTGTAGCTGAAGGTTCCTAATTTTATTGGAGGAAAATTTGTTGATTCACAAGGATGTTCAATCATTGACGTAGTAAATCCTGTAAGCTCAGAAAATTCAATTTGATGTCACCGTGTCCTTTTTTTACATAAACGTGCTGAATGGTATTGTCACTGATCGTATACTTGGATTTCTAATCAGGCAACACAAGAGACCGTTTCTCATGTTCCTCTAACTACCTATGAAGAGTTCAAAGCTGCAGTTACTTCAGCCAAGCAAGCTTTTCCTTCATGGAAAAACACACCTATTACAACACGTCAAAGAATTCTGTTTAAGCTTCAGGACCTCATCCACAGAGACATTGTTAGTAACTGGAATCTTTTGAGTTCACATGGTATTCTATCTTGCGCTTATGAATCTCAATGTCAATGATACAAATTTTCAGGATAAACTTGCCATGAATATCACCTTAGAGCAGGGTAAGACGTTGAGGGGTGCTGAGAGTGATGTGCTCCGTGGTATAGGTCAGTCTTTGCATGTACATTATTGTGGTTCCTGTTATTCTGTTATGATGGATGTTTCCAAAAAATGAGTGGTTATATGCCTTTCTTTTTCTTCTTTAGAGGTGGTCGAACATGCTTGTGGGATGGCAACTCTACAGATGGGGGAGTTTGTTCCTAATGCATCTTATGGTATTGATACATACTCCATTAGGGAGCCACTTGGTGTTTGTGCGGGGATATGCCCCTTCAACTTTCCATCAATGTTTTCCTTATGGGTATGTCTGCAATATCTCTCAGTTCTTTTTATTGGTTGTTTGTTGTTTGTTATGTTACTTTGAATCTATTGCAGAAGCTGGTGACATTTTCATATAAGTTGCCTCTATAGTCTATGATGAGGTGCTTACTTTATCATCTTTATCATGCATTTCATTTCTTCAACTACAGTACATGAAGTTTTAGTTTATGCTGACATTATGTTTGGTTCATCATGCTAGAGTTTTATTTAATAATTATATTATTATAATATTTATTTTTTTGGGGGAGGAGAGAGAGAGAGGGGGGGGGGGGGGTGGTGGTATTTTAGTTTGTGTAGGTATGTACAGTAAGTTGCTTTGTTAATCATACAGGTTTAGTTAACACTCTTATTTGCATGGTTTGTGAAAAATATGACATGAGATTCCTCCCAAGTAATAGTTCTACACTTCCATGATTTTGCAGATGTTCCCAGTTGCAGTTACATGTGGCAACACATTTGTTCTTAAGCCATGTGAAAAAAATCCAGGTGACTCATAATCCCTCACATGTGCTTGTTCTCAGTTTGATTTCTTATGTCTGTTTTTCAAAGTAGTTAATTTGCAGTTTGAGCATATATGTCTGTTTTTCAAAGTAGTTACTGTGGTTCCTGTTATTCTTTTATGATGGTAAAGCTGGGTTTGGCGAGGGGATAGGTTTAGATCTTCCCTACAAAAAAGAAAAAGCCAAATTGAAATAAGAAAGAATAATCAAGAGGTGAAGTGCTTCTTGTATTTATGTCATTCTGAAGTATTTTGTAGTTACAGTTTGCATCATGTTGATTTAGTTTCTTTGTTCTTGCAGATATGCATTATTTTCTTTTCTCCCCATTATTGAAACTTTCACTGACTGATATTATTTTTGAAGGAGTTTCGATGATACTTGCAGCACTTGCTAAGGAGGCTGGTTTGCCTGATGGTGTGTTAAATATAGTCCATGGTACTCACGTAAGTTTTGTTTACCGAGATTACCTTATTCTCTGTCCTTATGAAAATTTTCCAAGTTCTAGCTATGGCAACCTTGCCCCAGATAGAAAAAAGAAGAATTTATACAAGAACAAAATGGAAGTTTCACTTGTGAAGTTTTATCTTAATAGAACAAATTGACAGTTTCCCATAACTCGAATAACAGTTTCTTTTTTAGTATTTTATTTTTGTTAATATGTAATTATAACAAGTGCTGGCCTTTTAGTTTATAAGTTTTTATGGGTCAATAATATTGGTCTAGTGTATTAGCTTTTGGCCACTCCCATTGCACTGTAGAACTTTTCCAGATCGATAACGCTGTTATTTAATTGGTGATGTAATGACAGTGCACTATGGTTGGAGTCATGCTTACCTACTTAGCATATATTGTTGCCGTACTTTTACTTTTCAATCCTTTCCTTGTCAGAATGTTATAGCTTCGAAACCAACTCTATATTTAATGAGCATTTCAACATATGTATCAATTATATTTTCAATAAATCTATCAGTGACGTTTTTTCCCAATTTAATCTGAGCAGGACATTGTTAATTATCTCTGTGATGATGATGATATAAAGGCTGTTTCACTTGTTGGCTCAAGTACAGTAAGTTAACTTTTGCTCCAATCCTTGTGATTATTGAATATCGATAGTAATAATGATTTTAAGTTCAGATGCACTCGACACCTCATGTTCATATGATTTTATTGGGTTACTCTTATGTTTTTATTCTTCCTATCTGTCTATTTTCTTTTTCCCAAACTGTGAAGGCCGGAATGCATATACATGCAAAGGCGGTTGCTAGGGGAAAGCGTGTCCAGGTGAGCAGTAGCTCTTCTACCCACCAACCTACCCACATCCTCAGCCACATATCTTCGAGTTAAAAGTTTTGTTGAGAACCTGATATCCATATAAATTTGCTTTCTAATGAGTAACTCTCTCAATCCTCAAGTCCAATATAGGAGGAAAAAATCATGCAATCATCATGCCTGATGCTAGCATGGATGCAACCTTGAATGCTGTGGTCATGGCTGGTTTTGGTGCTGCAGGACAGAGGTCTATGGCTCTTAATACAGTTGTCTTTGTTGGAAACTCAATAACCTGGTAATGCGTCTCATTTGTTCAATGCTTCAGTATTGTATAAACCACATCCAATAATTGGATGCACATATCTTCGGGGTTGAATGTTACTAGAGCATGTATCGCTCAACTGAGTAGCCCGATGAAGACTAGTCCAATTCTGGTATCTGGGTATTATAGAACAGCATTTTTGATGGTTTTTAACAAATATAAGCAAGAACTGTAACTATATATACATATATTATTATTTTTGGAAATAATTGTAACTATATATATATATATATATATATATATATATATATATATATATAGATTCAGCAATATTTTATTTAACCAGTGGAAGCTAGTTTTAATCAAGTCCCATGTATTTGTATTTCTCAGGGAGTGTGAACTGGTGGAACGTGCCAAATCCCTGAAAGTCAATGTGGGAACAGATCCCAGTGCAGATGTTGGTCCAGTTATTACCAAAGAGGTGATAAAATCTTCTGTATATTCTGCCTAATAATCTGCTTTGTTAAAAAGGAACTACATTGTAAAGTTGAACTATCTGTATCATAACCATGGGTGATTTGACTGAAGTCCTGAACATAGTGTTTTACAAGAGATGGGTATTCTTTGTTGATGTAGGATATTCAGGGTATGAGAGTTGTTGGTTTTGGTGCTTTGTAGTACTAACTTCTATGTGGGTTGTTTGCTGAGAGAGGAATAAAAAATATTTCAAAGATAGGGCAGAGAGCTTGTAGTTTTTGCGGACAATTAAATATCAGACACAGAGGGTCGCTTTTAGTCTAAGCATTTAATTGGGTTAAACACCTTATTTGGGCTTGAGTTTATGAGGGCGATTTTGCTTATTTGTGCTTTTAGTTCGTCATGCATAGGTGTTACATGTGAAAATAACTGTGAATATTTTCATGGAAAGTTCATTGTACTACTTACTCAATGATACACACAATGTAGCCGTTGTTTGGTTTTGAGATGGTTGCTAAATTACAGGTGAAGGATTGGATATGCAGATTAGTTCAGAGCAGTGTCGAAAGCGGTGCTAGACTCCTTCTTGATGGGAGAAATGTTATGGTATTTAATTGTTCTCATCCCAGTTGAACATAAATCAAATCTTTCTATAAACTAGTTTACACAAACTCAAGAAGCATGCTACAGTCTGCTTGCTGTGTATTATTTTGGAACCAAATGTTTATTTCAGTATGTCACAAAAACTCTGGGATGTGTTTTCTGAAATTTACTGTAGTTGTGATTGTGATATCTTGCTGCCTTTTATTAAAGCACTGATTACCTTAAAGAATCATGTAGGCAATTATCTTTTGGAAGGTGCTGGGAGATGGATGGAAATTTAATTGAAATTAATGTCTTTTATGAACACACCATGCATAGTCTTACTCTAATTTGACTGTTCTTTATTATATGTATTCAGTCATTCAATACAAGAAAACAAGAAAGAGGAAAATATATATTACTTCCGACATTTTAGCTTTCGGATGCAGACTTATGTTTACTCGCTGCTGATTATTGCTGTACTGTAAGGACTATCTGTGGCATTGCTATCTCTATTAGCAGTGTTTGTGCTTTTTGACATCCTAGGGTATTCAAGCGAGTGTCTTATCTTCATGACTCCTTGTCCTTGCTCTTTTCTATTTATATGAACTCTGTTTTCTCTTTATCTGTTGCTTTTGCTGGCAAGAGTTATCTTATCACCTCATGGCGCCAACTGCCAACTGAGGAACATGTAGTGAATTATATTGTAACTAGGGAGCTTGCTCTGTGGATGACTTTGCTGAATATTCTGAACTTTTCCATGCAGGTTCGAGGCTATGAGAATGGAAATTTCATTGGTCCTACTATCTTATGTGATGTTACAACCAATATGGAATGTTTTAAGGTACTATGTTTTATTCTCTCTGGTTCTTTTTTGGTTCCAGCATGAATAGATTTGGGTACTTATGATTCTCAGTCGAAGAAGAGATAAATACATTGGCATATCGTTGACAGCAGTGTATCTTCTGTTGAGCAGGAAGAAATTTTTGGACCAGTTCTTCTGTGCATGCAGGTACTGTTTACTCTCTCTCTCTCCTCTCTGTCATTTGTTTTCTTTGGTTCTCTTATATATTGGTTACCAGATCTTGTGTTGTTTGACTACCAACAGGCTGCCAGCCTAGAAGAAGCGATCACAATTATAAACAGAAACAGGTACCTGTTTGTACTCTTTTGGTCTGAGGTTGTCCTATAAATGTTGTCTTGGTGTGTTTTACACCGAGTTTAAGCCCTTGCACTTCATGTACGTTTTTCCGTCTGTCTGGTTTCAAAGATTATATTGAAGTCCGGATATAAGATTTTCTCATTATTTGTTTCCACATGCAACTTTTGAGAAGCATAGTTCTATTTAGAAAAGTGACAAATTTTTTATTTCCTTGGACTACTCACAAATTATTGGAACATGCCTCTTTTTCTTAGGTACTCGTTTACATATCAGGTGTATTTACTTATCTCATCTTACCATTCCTTAGGTCTGGGAATGGAGCTTCCATATTCACAACATCTGGCATTGCTGCAAGGAAGTTCCAAAATGAAGTTGAGGCTGGGCTGGTAAGCCATCCCTTTCTTATCATGTAGGTTGAGGGATGACTTCCTTCCCTTAGAGTTCTGGCCACCCCTCCATGGTCAATTGAGGGACCAATCTGTGATACTTACCTGCTACAGTTTAATACTCCCATGGGCTAAACATTTAGGGGATGGGAAGATTGAAGATTTTTAGCTGATTGAGTGAAAATAATTCATCAGCTATTCTCATGGTTATCCTCAAGTAAATGGGATGAAACTTGACAGTCAAAGTCATATGGTAGCCTTTCTCCAATTTTATGATTGATTTGCAAGTTGTTAATTGACATGACTTTGGCATGTCTCAGGTTGGGATCAATGTTCCTGTTCCAGTTCCGCTACCACTGTCCTCGTTTAACGGATCTAAGGCATCTTTTGGCAGTGATCTGAATATCTCTGGTATAGTCTCTCTCTCTCTCTCACACACACACACACACACACACACACACAGGTTGATGAGCCAACTGTGTCTTTAACTGCAGTTACCTGGTTCTAAATGCAGGTAAAGCAGGAGTGCAATTTTACACCCGGATGAAAGCCGTTGCACAACAGTGGAAGGATTTACCTAGCTTAGAATCATCATTAGCCGTGCATCCATCATATGAGACAAATAGATTAAGCAGAGGTGTCTCATCTTCTTTGCCTTCAACATCTGAGAGAGATTCACCTAGCCGTAGAGTATCAGGAGCCACAAACTCAGAATCTGAGAGTGATTCACCAAGTGAGTCGCCAAGTCGTGGAGGTCCGTTGTCCCTCCCTTCGACATCTGAGGCAGCTCTTCCCACCCAAGGAGCCTCATCTATGACTCAAACAGCATATAATGATTTGTCTAGTCAGGGCCTGTCCCTTGTCATGCCAGCAACATCTGAGAGAGATCTGTCCGGTGTGGATATGTCGCTAGCCATCCCTCGAGCAACAGAAAGGGATATGCCAAAACAAGGTTTCACATTGACATCTTCACAGTCCACAGAGAGAATCTATATGCCCCAAACTTCTCACTGGATGGAAACCTCAAGACCGACATCTCAAAGGATTGAAAATGGTCCACCAAGTTCTGAGAGGCATTTTGCGTCCACGTCTCAGAGGAATGATGAGAATGGCAACACATCATTGTCATTTCAAAGGACTGGTTCTTCTATGCCATTGACATCTGATAGTGTCTATGCACCTGCCTCCCAGGACAATATGGCTGTAATATCACTCCGAAATGATGGTACGAGCGCAACATCTCAGAGGATGGATCCCACACTACTTCCAACCTCTGAGAGGGCATACGTATTGGGAGCAGCTCACTTGAATGACAATAGGGTTCAAACATTTCACAGGCCCGACTCCACCATGTTTTCAACATCTGATAGGATGTACATGCTTGCAAAATCCCATCAGCAAGACAATATGGGTTCAACATCTCGGAGAACTGATATTCCTATGCATTCAACTTCGGAGAAGATGTTCATGTCAACAGCATCTCAAAGGACTGAGGAATTAGCTGTTGCTTCTCAACCAGCCTCTGAGAGATTATATTTGTCTCCATTAGTTCCAAGAAATGCTGGTATGCCTCGGAAGATGTTTCCCCAAAACTCGATTTTGAGTGATGAATTTCCCACACAAGGAGCATCACTGACTTTACCTACATCTCAGAGGATATAGACAGAGCAAAGTGATATTTTTCCTTTATCTCTTAGGAAATCGGCTTTTAGGATCGGTAGAAGTTAAATCTTACAGTTATACAAAATAACTTATTTACCTAATCAGTTTCTCTTTCATATTCTCGCTATTGCTTCCTTTCTGAAATGATCAGTTTTGCACCTGTGGACGAGAAACAGGGTGAGTGCATCTCATTTCAGATTTTTCGTACACCTATTTTTGCCAGGTTCAAAAGAGCTATTTCTTAGGGTCATAATCAGGGTTGCACATCACGTTTTTGTTATAATGCTAATCAGACTCATGAAGATTGTGCGCTAAACTAATGCATTACTATCAACATCTGGTTAGAAATTAGCACCATCCATAATCCACCTAGGTGCAAACTTGCGTTAATGAATCACATTCATATTAGAATTGAAATTTGTTTAGTCATTTTAGTTTGAAATTTACATATGTTCAGTCTTTATGATTTCATTTTAATCTGAATAGTCCTTAAAATCACAATTTTTCTTCCAGATAGTTTGTTCGTCAATTTTCTCTGTTAAAATGTTGACATAGCCGTTAAAAACATTAAAATTTTTAACGGCCACGTCAGCAATCTAACTGAGAAAATTGACGAAAAAACTATCTGGAAGGAAAATCGTGACTTTAAGAACAATTCAGATTAAAATGAAACCATAAGGACTGAATAGATGTCGACTTCAAACCACATGAACTATACAATATTTAATTCTTGATGCAATATTATCCTATGTTTAACGTTTTTCTTTTTTTCTTTTTGTAATTATTATCTAATTTTGATAATAAAAGAAGCTTGCTTAGGCATCAGGCCCTTTCAGTCCAAAAATTTTAGTAGAGTGGCAAACAGAAAATGCAACGCACAAATATCATCCCAGTGCCCACAATTCACCCCAAAAGGCTCAAACTTAGGAACTCAAACTCACAACTATCAGTTACTCATCCTCAGAGCAACTTTGAAGTTCAGCTTCCTCTGCCTTCCCATGTCAAATTCATAAGCAGCACTTCAAACCCATTTGTGAAACACTGCCACAAGCTTCGCCAGTCTTCTTCTTATCGCCACTCTCACGGTTCAGTTCTCGTTGTGGGTGCCACACCCATCAGGTTTCATGTCTACCCTTCTCTTATTTTCACTTCAGGTTATCTGGGTAAATTGTAATAATCAAATAGCTTGCTCAAAACTCACATGGGTATCTGTAATTTTTGTTTTCCTGTTTAGTTTCGAAGGCATGGAGGAACCAATATTGAAACGTGGGCTTTTTCGTTATTGGGTTTATGAGGAATTTAGAACTTTGTAACAAAATGCTCAATTTTATTGTGCTGATGGAAATACTATTGTTCCATTGGCATAGATGAAAGTTTCAGTTTTTAATGCTCTGTGAATCTATATTTATATGTTTGTGTTTCTTGTTTAAGTCCCCAATTTGGTTTTGTTCTCCGTTATTCTGTCATATATGTGAAGATAGTTAGATAGATGAAATGTGTTGATGAGGTTTCTTACTTTCAGGGAAATATGCGAGTTTCAGAAGTCATTGCAAGAGAAAACTGTTATGATGGATTGTTTGCTTCTACCGGATAATTGTGAGATTCCCGAATGGATTGATGATTTATCTGTTCGTATTGTGGAAGTGAGCTCTGCGGTGATTAAAAAGGTTTCCGGGATGCAATCAACTGAATCTATAGAAGCAATGGCTGTAATGAGAATACCTACGAGTTTTTCAGATATCAATGCTGATGCAAAGGAGGCAAACTGTAGGGCTTGGTTCCCATCTCCACATCGAGTTCTGGTCCTTGACGGTGTTCAGGTGATTCTCACTCACCTGAGATAATATACTGTTCACCTTTTGAAGCATTTTAGTGGTGCACGTGTACTTTGAAAGATGGCACCGGGTTCCTTTGCACCGTATGATGGCTTGTCTTGCCTTTGCACCGTATGATGTCTTGCATTGCCAAAAAGTTGGTGATATGGCTACTAATTTAGTGTTATGTTTGGTAAAGCTTTCCTAGTGTCAAAGTAACACTCCTGAAAATGATGGATTTCTGTGAGATTATTCCCTTCTTTTGAAACATAAATGGTCCAGAATATAGAAAAGGATTTAAGAGTGACTTTCCCTACTTTGGTGTTGAATCAAAGTTCCCTATTGGTTTGGCATTTGCAATAATTTTCTTCTTCTTCATGTTATAGTAAAATGAAAACCCAGCATCATGTTTGTATTTGGCTTTGTTCTGACTTCTGAAATCCAGCATCATTCACACTGTTTCTTTGTAAAGAGTTATATTAATTGCTGAGAATGTAGTAACTTTTAGCTCCCCCTATCCCTCCTGCTAGATTTACTTTTGTAATCTGAAAGTACACATTTGATGTTTAAATTCATAATGCTGCTTTCTGAAGGTTGTAGTTTCAGATTTTTGGTTTCAGGAACTGTTAAGACTTTTGTATAAATCATTAATAAAAGGTCGTTGACTGCAGGATCCGGGTAATCTTGGTACACTGCTCAGATCAGCTACAGCTTTTGGATGGGTAAGGAATATGTTTCCAACCTCAGATTATCTTTCTTCTTTCCCGATTGTTATGACTTTCTTTTGAGGTTCTGATATTCTTTCTTTTTCCAACTTTTCATATGTATGAGCTTATTTGCATGTTATTCCTAATACGAATCTCCATTTCCATTACTTGCAAGCATTTACTAAATTGTATCCATCATCACTGGTCAAAGTGAGTGAGCTTTGTGTTTTTTCCCAACCTCATCCTCAATGGATACATACTTGAGCCCTTGCTCATTGATGTTCACAGTCATTAGTGTAGAAAGAATACATTCAAGTAAATTCGGCTGATCATGCATTGTGCCTTGGGAAAGATTGTGAAAGGTTGATTGGCCAAAGTAGATTTCTGGTGTCAAATATTCTTAGCTTCTGCCACTAGTTCATTCCATTTTATGATGCCTTCAAATATACATTATTGCACCATCTTTTGTACTATGAGAATCCATCCTGACTTGTGTTCTGAAAGAGGAATCTACTTTCAACAGAATGGTGCTTTTCTTCTTCCGGGGTGCTGTGATCCATTCAATGAAAAAGCACTCCGAGCTAGCCGAGGAGCCTCGTTCCAGCTCCCTATTGTTTCTGGCACTTGGAATCATCTTGAATCCCTCATAACTGAATTCCAAATAAAGATGCTAGCTGGCCATCCAGAGACAGATAAATACTCGAAGCCGTTTCACCTTTCTCAAAAACTTGCAGATTCTCTTGCAAAGTTGCCACTCAGCTTGGTTTTGGGTAGCGAAGGAAGTGGTTTGTCTGAGCAATCTCGACGGCAATGTGAGCTTGTAACCATTCCAATGGCAGGAGAGTTTGAGTCGCTTAATGTTTCAGTTGCTGGTGGGATCTTCTTGTATATGTTACAGCCTCAAAACCATAAATCATTATGATCCTTTACACCTCTGCAATTTACGGTGGTTCTTCTTTCTTTCTGTTTCCATAGTCTAGATTCTGAGTTATAGCAAAGAAGTGGTTTCTCTTTCTTTTTATTTTCAAAGTAGAGAATAGACTTCCGAGTTAAAGCCTGATTTATTTTCAGACCAAAATTGTCCTAATCTAAACGGCAAAATCTTGCCAATGGCATCGCAACTAAGCCTGGATATGAATCTGGACAAGTGTGTTACTAACTCTCGTGCGTCTCGATATGAATACTGACCGGATAAGTGTTACTAACTTGCTAAGGTAACCGAGATGGTTTGTTATTTTCTTTCCGATTTTTTATTTTTTATTTTTAAAAGGTAAAAGTCTATTTTACAAGTGCAAAAAGTAACCAAAAATAATGAGAAAAAACAAAAATAAAGACTCCAACTTTAATAAAATCGAAGCAAGCAGCGAAGCTGCTTCTTCTTCTTCTTCATCACAGTCCACACAGCCCCCCCCCCCCCCCCCCCCCATGAGTTTGGGCAAGCTTTCACCGGCACCGCCGTCGTCACCGATGTTCTCCTTACGTGGATCTCTCATAACTCTCGCCTTCTTCACCTTACTCTCCCTCGCCTACTTCTCCCTCAACTTCTCCGTCTCCTCCCCACCTCCCCCTCCCGTCTCCGCCACCGTCAACAACGCCGTCAGGCAGCAGACCGCTCCCGATAATCAGTTACCGGAGGAGAATGAGAACGAGAACGAAGAGGAGTTTTCGGACATTTACCACTCGCCGGAGGTGTTCCGGTTGAACTACGCCGAAATGGAGCGGAAATTCAAGGTGTATATATACCCCGACGGCGATCCGAAGACGTTTTACCAGACGCCGAGGAAGCTCACCGGAAAATATTCCAGTGAGGGATATTTCTTTCAGAATATTAGGGAGGGGAGGTTTCGGACTGAGGATCCGGATCAGGCTCACCTCTTCTTCATTCCTATCTCCTGCCACAAGATGCGAGGCAAGGTAATGGTGCTTATCTGGTTGTTAGAGTTTGTTTTTATTTGTGTTTTCGATTTCGGGGAGGAGTGTGAGTGTGATTTGTTGTTTTATTGATGTGGATCCGTGTGTGGTTAAGTGCATTAGTGATGAAATTTACTGTGGAGTTGTTATAGAATGTAAATGCGGGACTTGTATTGATAGCTTAACCGATTGCAGTGTCTGTTTAGCAATTCGGTCGCTGATTTCGGTTAGTTTGTGTTAGTTTAAGTTTTTGCTGATTTATTGATTGATTTTGTTTGTGAACGAACTTGCGATTTTCTCACTGTGAGTTACTAAGTTTGCTTGACCGTGGAATGGGAGTGGCAATGCGTAGAGTTGGATACAGTAGGTGCTAATAAGTTGTATCTGAAATGCTTTGTGATTGGATCTGATTGGTAGATGTTGTTGGTTTACGGTGATTGTGCAGGGTACTTCGTATGAGAATATGACCATGATTGTTCAGAACTATGTGGAGAGCTTGATAGCCAAGTATCCGTACTGGAACAGGACTTTGGGTGCAGATCACTTCTTTGTGACCTGTCATGATGTTGGTGTGAGGGCAACTGAAGGACTTCCGCTTCTTGTAAAGAATTCTATTAGAGTTGTCTGCTCCCCTAGCTATGATGTTGGCTTCATTCCACACAAGGATGTTGCTCTTCCTCAAGTTCTACAACCATTTGCTCTTCCAGCTGGAGGAAATGATGTGGAGAACAGGTAAGATTGAAGGCTACGAGCATAGCGCGCGCACGCACACACACACACTTACTGTTATATATCTGTTATTGGAAAGTAATCACTTATTGCCGACTACATGCAATATGTTCCATACCTCATGCTTATGTTACGAATTATAAGTTAAGACTTAGGCACATGTGGAAGGTAATCATGTGTTTACTGCTATTGGATCAAGCCTAATAGAGTTTAAGTTCAAGGGCTGTAAAATTGACAGGAGCTGTGTTTTGCAGGACAACACTTGGTTTTTGGGCTGGTCATCGGAATTCAAAGATTAGAGTTATACTGGCACGAGTTTGGGAGAACGACACAGAACTTTACATCTTGAACAACAGAATAAGTAGGGCAGAAGGGAATTTGTTATATCAAAAGAAGTTCTATACTACCAAGTTCTGCATATGCCCTGGTGGTTCCCAGGTCAACAGTGCTCGCCCAACGGACTCAATCCATTATGGCTGTATTCCTGGTAAGATTTTCAAATCTAGATTTAAATTTTAATCAAAGTTATGCAATAATCTAATTTTCCATCGTTGCTTGATTGGTAAATGTCAGTTGTCAAAGCATATTACTATTATTTTGAATTTTAAAAGGAAGAAAATTGTGGAAGATACTTCTCTCCATGCTTTGGAAATCAGAAATAGCTTGACCCTAAAGAATCTTTTCCAACTATGAGAATATGACCATTTTCTTTCCAATTGTTTCTTCGGTTAGAATTTTGTTCAGGTATATTGATAACACTCATTATATGTTTCAGCAATGTCTTTCTCTCTCCAACTTTTTGCTTTTCTTTTATCTGTTTTAATTTTTTGAACAGATAAATCAGCCTTTCCCCTTAGATAGGATTAGGAATTGTCTAGTGGTCTTCATTTATATTTGATGGGTATATGCATCAATTCTATGTATGCTTTATTGGCATTCTAGTCATCAAAGCTGTTTTTTGTATATGGTGTACGCCTCAAGTCTGTGTTTTCTGTAATTCCATTCTAATGATCAGTATTCTTCGCAATAAAATGGTTTTGAGGTGCAGTTGCAATTTCCTATCTGATCTGTTCTTTTTTAGCTTCAGATCTGATGTATACTAAAGTTCCTTGTCTTGTTTGCATCTCTTTGGTTTGATTTCTTGCAGTAATATTATCAAATTACTATGACCTGCCGTTCAATGACATTCTTGACTGGCGAAAATTTGCTGTCATACTTACGGAGAAGGATGTATATCAGCTTAAACAAATACTCAAGGCCATACCCTATTCAGATTTTTTAACACTTCACAAAAACTTGGTTAAGGTAAATTACTATCTTCTGCAATTGAAAATTCTACGTTATACATCCTCAATGTTTTATAAGCACTATATGGTGTGTATGTTGGTGTCTTTTTATAAGCACGTTCCTTTCAGCATTACTGTACAATTATGCCAAAAGTAGAAAATGTTGGAGCAAATTGTAATCTAGAATTTGATCATATGGCTTTGTGTTCTAACAGGTCCAGAAACACTTCCAGTGGAATTCACCGCCCATCAAATATGATGCATTCCACATGGTAATGTATGATCTTTGGTTGCGCCACCATGTTATCAAATACTGATGGTGGTGGTTACTTTTTGTACACTTTTCTGGCATGCAAACCAAAGGCTTGTAAATCATCAGATACTATAGTTTCATCCTTCAGGACCTTTTAGGGAGGAATGTAAAAGGTACAGGTAACCAAAAGATTTTATTATTCGTTCGTTCTTTGTATTGGGAAAATTCCCTCTTTTGTAGCCTGCTACTATTCTGTAGTTCCTTTTTGTAATAGAGAGACAAAAATTATTCTTCGATATTGGATCGAGTGTTACCACGTTCTGCCTCTAGTATTGCAGTTTGGATACAATTAGGGTCAAACAAATTGCACTTTTCGGATGAGTTGACCATACTGGAGAATGACTTGTACTGAGAAATATCTTGGTAATATTTACATTGTGAATTTATGATTACTGAATAAGCAACATTCTGTTATTCCAAGTGAAAGATGGCATTGAATCCAACCTGAAGCATATATGACTGGGATCTCACTATTTATCCTGCCCTTCATTCATAACTTGCTAAAGGGAGAAATTGCACCATATGAAAGGTGAAAAGACCAGTGATACAGCATTCTCTGTTGCAAGCGAGGGATCAGATTAGACCAGTGATTCGACATTCCTTACCATGAAGTCCAGAAGTATTGTTTCCTAAGTACCTGCCCACATCTAGCAGGCCATCCCAGATAACTAGTAAGCATGCAGTATTGTTTCCTAAGGATGAGCTGTATCAACGTTAGCATGCACCTAACTAGTGTATCTTGCATCCATCTTAGCTCCACGCGTCCTCTGATCCGTTTTTAGAAAATTTGACCTTTTTTGTTTAAAGAATTGAAATTTGTGGTTTTATTTTAATCTGAATACTTTTTAAAGTCACCATTTTTCATCCAAATGTATGATTTTTCAACCAAGCAATTTCTCGCTTATGGTTTTATTTTAATCTGAATAGTCCTTAAAGGTATGATTTTTCAACCAATATTACAATTTTCTCTGTTAAAGGCCATAAGAACTATTTGGATGAAAAATCATTACTTTAAAGACTATTCAGATTTAAAATAAAACCATAAGGACTAAACAGATGTCGACTTCAAACCAAAAGAACTATACAATATTTTACTCTTTTTTAATCTGACAAGGAGAAGATCCTGACATTGCGAAGTCGAGTCCCAAAGTCGAGCTGGTTGTTAGTGTATGTAAGCATGACCTTGCAATGTGCATTTCTTTTAGAAAATCCAGTTTTGTCTGCTATAACTTGTGCATCTCGCTTCCATGAACTCAAAGATTCCTCTCAATCCAAATTTGTTCAAACTATGCATACGTTGTACATTGTACTGAGACTACTATTTTACTACAAATGGACACTATATATTAGTATGGAAGGATGAGAAATAAACCCCCTAATATATATTAGGCTAAGCCCTGACACCAAAATACTGCCAAAAATAATTTGAAAGTGATAGCTCTACGTTTGTGCATTTCATGACAGAACAAGAGTTTGGAAATGTTTATAACACGGTAGATAGACTGCCATTGTTTATATGCTATAGGGTAATTTAAAACTTAGATAGATTTACTCCATTTAGGTTTGAAAATCTTGTGACTCAATATGTTTTTGTTTCCAATACTTTATCTGCAACTGCTAATTTGTTTCCTGTACTCTATAAGCTCATTAAGCTGGATTCAGTCGATCTATATTTTTGTTCTTCCTTTGGAGATATGATATGTTGCACACACCTGTTAAAAATTGCTATTGTTTAAAAATTACATGTTTTTGTTTTTATTTTCCTTTTTCTGACCTAGTTTGATGATTGAGCCGGATATAATTAAGCGTTGTGCTTAACTGCTTATGCTTTCTAGTTTCTACAACCTCTTGGGTTTGTAGTCTTGTTGTTCTGTGTCTATTACTCTCCTATTTCTTTCCATAAAACAAGCATCATAAAACCTTCATGAATCATTGGTTAATTAGTCCAACTTTCTAAGCAACTAACGGCAAAAACGTGGTAAAACTGAGACGGCAATTGCTTGGCTAGCAGGGCCGGTCCTGAGCTTTATGATGCCCAGGGCAAAAAAAATTTGAGAAGAAGAAGAAAAGACCCTGTTTGCAACAGTTTGCGTGTTGCAAATTTCATTAATATTCTAGTTTATATGTATAATTATATATATATATATATATTAATATACATAACTATATATACATCAAAGCTTATCTTAGCTTGGGTGCCCTGTGCAGTCGGCCAGTCGCCCTGGCTGCCCTGCCCTAGGGCCGGGCCTGTTGGCTAGTAGGCAAGTGTTTGTTTTTCTGAGATCTCTATACCAATAGAGCAGAGAGCGTGCGCATCAGTTAAACTCGATGTGTTAGGGTTAGGGTTTCGGTTATGGTATCTGTCTTTTGCTGAGATATAGTGCAGAAGTATATATCTCTTGGATCAGAAGAGAAGGAAGTTATTAAGCAGAAAACAAAATGATGCGTATTATTGAAGTATCTGAAAACCAGTAGAGAAGTTGGGAGAAACGACAGATCGATCGTCGTAGAGAGAAGAAGGATCGGATCGGAGCTGCTGGATGGTTATCCACGTTTTATGCCCGTAGCTAGCTCGTTGTCAACATGTAATTAATGTGAGGTTTACGGTTTACCAATAAATCGATCTGAATAGTTCCAAAGAAAGCAATCATAGACCGACTCTATAATACAAATTTACAAAACGACAAAAATAACACAACTGATGATTAACGAAGAGTCACCTTCCATCAAAAGATCTTGGATTCCCATTTCTTGTGCTTTAAGAAGACTATTTCTGAGTGCAGTGACTTCTGCATTTAGAATAGTTGTCTTCTCAAGTTTTCGAGCAGAAGCAATTAAAGGGCACCCAGCATCATCTCTCAGAATAAATCCAGCAGCAGCATCAGAAACTGAGCCATCAAAGTTAATCTTGACTTGGCCTGGGGATTCCACTTGATATTTGCCTTGAGTCCTCCCCAACATTGTTACTAAAAGAAGTTACCAAATATTATACCAACATATTGTAGTAATGATTATTATTAGTATGAGAGAACAGTATAGCAACAATTTGGTTAAGTTAAGGGAATGATGTTGCGCTGACAGAGAGTGCTTTGTGCTAATATCAGTATATATATATATATATATATATATATATATATATATATATATATATATATATATATATATATCACCCAGCAGAGTTTAAGAGATACGTATATTGAGAATAGATGCTATACGAAGAATATATATGCTAGCAACTTTTCCTACTAAATTCTCTCAATGTTTATCTCAAAAACCGTAAATTAATTCCAAGTTCACTGTTGTTATAATAACCCATCATAGTAACTTTCATTTTTCGTAATGAAAGCATTTTTCTCTGTTGTTTTGCAGCCGTTTGCTTTGCTGATCGAACTGCATTGATATATAAATCTTGTTTTCAATCTGTATTTCCTTGTTCTCCCATCTCTTTCTTACTGCTGTGATACAGGTCATAATATGTACATATATAAGAAGTATCGATTGAAGGAAATCAAGGCACATAGATTTACCAATGCCGATTCCCAGTTGTTGTTCAATTCTTACATATATAACCACACACGTACGTATAATTTATATCTGGCTGTAAACTATTGACTGGCTGGGAAACATAAAACTTCAATTTTATATTGCCTCACAATTCACCAACCCAGAACGAAGAATATATTGAGAAGAATACAAAAGTAAAATTTTAAGTGGGTTTGGAGGAACATTATTAGTTTTGGAGGAACATTATAGATACAAGGGCCGGTGCAAAAAGAGACAAAACCTTCACTTGTTAGTATCTGCCTATAAACACCGGCTTGTTGATGCTCTTATTATTAGGACAAATTCAACAAAATATACTGAGGTTTAATCCTCTAATTGGATTTATATACGAGTTGTCAAAACTCTTTTTTTATTTTTTATGACGACTTGTCAAAACTCATTGAGACATTGAGTATGATCACTCAGTATTGTTTCATGATTATAACAGTTGTCACTTTACCGGAAACAAACTACATTTCAATGAAAAAACATATTCACATGTGTTTTGTGTTCGATCTCGTTTCGCATTTTATCTCTATCGCGTTATAAGCTAGTAAACATCTCATTATTGGTACAATATGAGATAAACGATTTACATATATTTTAAGAGATTCACGTAATTTTAAGAAGCGAGCGAAACATAAGTAGAGTCTAAAAATTAAAACGAATAATTACACACTCCCTTTACATCACGCAAACAAAAAACAAGATGAGATATCTACCTAGTTGTATCTTGGGATCGACCTATTCTTACTCCAGCATTAGCTCAATAAGAAATTGAGAAGTATACTGAAAAAAAAGAGAGACCTCCCCTAGCTCCACAAAACCAAAAACCTACAGCAGCCCCCACTTGCCCCTTTCTAAGTCTGCCATTGCATGCAATAATGTAATAACAACAAAAGCTCGAATGCTCGATCTTCTGTTGTAGCTCTAAAGATGATTCAATTTTGACTTGAAGTAGTCGCCAAATGATACTTGGACTATATTATTGAATGGATGCCTGGACTTAATTTTGTACTGTTTATATAGTTCAAGATTCTTTCCCTCAAGGTTTTCGAAGAAGAGCATCAAGTCATTGAAAGAATTCTCATTAACGTTACTTAGCTAGCTAGTACAATATGTATGGGTCATTTAGTAATATAAATTAGCCCTGCAAATTTCTGAAACATAACCGCGAGCAAGTAATTCGAAACTCAGGTAATTATTAATAAGAAGTCTAATGTCTTTGGGTCTTTTTGTCTACACTGTGCAGTAGAATAGTATTATGGTCATTATATAAAAATAAATTATGATGCTCAGTGAATCACCATTAGCATATCACTTAATTAAACTCATTTTATGAGACATCAAATATGATTTGTCACATAATTTAAAAAAAGTTTATGATTCGTAAATGAATATATGTCACATTAGCTGTCACATTAAACATGCTTCAAATTATTAAACACCAATAATCATGGTACTTTTGCACTAGCCTTCTTTGACCTTTGATTGAATGCACCAAATATCAAGATTATGAAAACTACAACTAGTTTATTATAAGTTGAACTCACAGCCTCCTATGTTACTAGACTAAATGGTACGTGCTAGACTTCTCCTTTTCTTACGTAGTAACTTTTGTTTTTGGTAACATGTGTGTTATGTTAAAATCTGAAAGGTTGAGTGTGAATTGTAAAATGGGTATTGCAGACCTCCCATAAATCTAACAATAAATAATTTCTCACATGTGTAAGATTTTCTTCATAAAATTTTGTTTTAGATTCCTTTAACCTGGGTCCTATGCAAACCTCACAAATTAACTACCCAAAATGCTCAAACAGACTTTAGTTTTTGTCTACCAAGTTAGGTGAATTTTCAATTAGGTGCGTCTATTGCTACCCCACAAACCATTTTGCTCACCCCACACGTTATTGATTAATTGAAATACCAAAATACCTTAATATAAAATTACAACAAGGAACAATAAGTTGTTACAAATTACAAAAAAAAAAAATTTCTTTTTCTTTTTTATCTTTTTGTTTTGGATGAACACAAATTTTATAACTCTAACTCATATTTATCATATCCGGTCGTGAGTCTGAAAATATTAGCATTTAACCTGAAGATAAGGTAAACTGTTTGTATTTTTTTTTTCTTTGTTGATGATTCGTCTATCTCTTTAATCATTATTTCTCATGTTGACTTTGTATATAAATTCTCATGGACAAATATTGTATCGTATTTATGAACAACGGATAAATCCATTCAAGAAACTTAGAAGTATGTAAGGTGTTGCTACTAGAGATACATTTAAAAAAAAAAACTTTTATTAAATAACTCACGCACCTTATATATGTCAATGAAGTTTGAACCTATGACCTCAAAATTGTTAGTTAACCTCCTTAACCAACTAGGCACGGCTCACCGACACTACTAGCAAGAGATGCATTTACAGATATTGTGCATCTTGATATCGACTGATAACATTGAGTTGTTAAATTTGAGAGTTTTTTTTTGTTCTTTAACTTGGATTTATACTTTCATGTGAATTTTTGTTCACTTGGTGATTTTACTTACCTTGAGCAAATCTAAATTTGACAAAATATATGAAGATAATGTAGGGTGAACAAAGTAGAATTGAGAAAAGAGTTTTTTAGGTATTGTTAATGGGTGAACAAAGTAAACTTATAATTAAAATTATATAAGTAGGATGTGAAGAGAATGTGGGGTGAGCAAAATTGTTTGTGAGATGACAATAGACGCACTCTTTTCAATTTTTCCATATTTGATGTTTCATTATTAGGAATATGTAATCATATCCAACAGATTAGATTCAACTCTTCTAAAAGAAAAAACAGATTAGATTTTAGGGTTTTCATCCAACTTCTCTAATGTCATCTAACTTCTCTGTAAAATTATTGGCAGAAGAACAAACAGGCATCCTGTTTCCAGAGAATTCAAGGTCTTCATCCATAAAAACAACAATAACACTACCATATGCATGAATCAATAATCATATGCTCATGGATATCTGTATCATATTTTTTTTTTATAATAAGAATATTTAGGGGAAAAAATGAATATATCCCTCATAAATACGTAAATACAGAATATGGAAATGTCCCGTATTCTTCGCCACGTAGGTTTCCTCTTTCTGTGTACTAGGCCAACTATATAAACTTGTTTCTTGTCCCTCTCTTTAGAATGCTCAACAGGTCACACCCTTCTTCCCTTCTCCTCTGTCTCCACCTAGATTCCATGAGCCATGGCAGTCTCTGGTACATTGATCAGACCAAATCAGTACTTCTCTGCATGTGTCAATACTCCAAGTCCAAGATTTAATCCCAGTTGTAGAAAACAGGTTCGGGAATACTTACATGTCCATGTCCTCCTTTCTGTTTTCTGTTCTTGCAAATGAACTCCATGATCTCTAGTTACTTGTGCTGTTCTGAAAGCCAAGGAAGATGCTTCTCATTTTTCTTGGCTTTTGTGATTGATTCTTGAGTTTTCTGTTCTGATATGGGGTCTTGTTCAAGAACCGTGTTTTGCTGATGTTTTCAATGACTGCTTTGATTCTCTGTGGCAGTTCTGTTTGAAGGCTTCAGCTGGGAACACAGACGGCGAGGAGTGCAAATTAACAAGAAAGGAGAAAGATGGAGGATGGAAGATCGAGTACACTGCAGAAAAGCCAGCCACCCCATTGCTGGACACAATCAATTATCCAGCTCACATGAAAAATCTATCAACACAGGTAGATACAGGCAACAAGTTTCGTGTGTCGTTACACCTTCCTTGTTTCATTCCTTTATGTCCTTTATGTTGTTACTCATATTTAATCGAACCATTCTTCTTCAGGATCTCAAACAACTAGCAGCAGAGCTCAGAATGGACATTGTTCACAGTGTTTCACAGACAGGTGGGCATCTCAGTTCTAGCTTGGGTGTGGTGGAGCTATCAGTGGCACTGCATCACGTGTTCAGCACCCCTGATGATAAAATCATATGGGATGTTGGTCATCAGGTACAAAAAATAAAAAAAATCATTCTCTGATTTGATTGGGAAGAACTGATACTGGTTTTTATATATATATATATCAAATTAGTTGATATTTTATACTGTTTTTTTCCAAATCAATTTCTTCTCAATCAGATTAATTGATCAGAAGACATCAAACTATAGTTAATATATATCCAATAGGTTCTGAAGGAAACAATACCTTGTGCAGGCATATCCTCATAAAATTCTCACAGGAAGGAGGTCCAAGATGCATACAATGAGGAAAACTTCAGGTCTTGCAGGATTTCCGAAAAGGGATGAGAGTGTTCATGATGCTTTTGGTGTTGGGCACAGTTCTACAAGCATATCTGCTGGTTTAGGTACTTTTGAAAATTCAATCATCCTCAACCCCCAAAACCTGCGTTCATCTCAAACTTGAGCATAAATATGTTTCTAGTATTAATAGATGAATACTTCTCTAATGCCATCTAACTTTTCTCCAAAATTATTGGCAGGCATGGCAGTTGCAAGAGACCTACTTGGGAAGAACAACAATATTATTTCAGTGATTGGAGATGGGGCAATGACAGCAGGACAAGCATATGAAGCCATGAACAATGCAGGATACCTCGACTCTAATCTCATTGTCATACTGAATGATAATAAGCAAGTCTCTTTACCCACCGCCACTCTTGATGGCCCTGCGACACCAGTTGGAGCGCTCAGCAGCGCTCTAACCAAACTCCAAGCAAGCACCCAGTTTCGCAAGCTTCGAGAAGCTGCAAAAGTAAGCCTTTATGCTTACACATTATAATTCTTGTTCTGTATATCTTAATTTACGATCTGACTTTGAAAAATCATCCTCCAAAGAGCATTACGAAGCAAATCGGAGGACAAACACATGAAGTTGCAGCAAAAGTAGATGAGTATGCAAGAGGAATGATTAATGCTTCCGGATCAACTCTCTTTGAGGAGCTTGGGTTGTATTATATTGGTCCAGTAGACGGTCACAATGTTGAAGACTTGGTCAACATTTTACAGAGAGTGAAAGCCATGCCAGCCCCCGGGCCAGTTTTGATCCACATCATGACAGAGAAAGGAAAGGGCTACCCCCCAGCCGAGGCAGCAGCTGATAGAATGCATGGTGAGGTTTCAAACTTATGATCCCACACTATTTTATGAATTCTTATAAAAGATCCTTGACATTACTTAATACCTTGTTCTTCAGGAGTAGTCAAGTTCGACCCACCAACTGGCAAGCAATTTAAGACCAAATCCCCTACACTATCATACACTCAGTACTTTGCTGAATCTCTGATAAAGGAAGCTGAAACAGATGAGAAAATTGTAGCGATTCATGCAGCAATGGGTGGTGGTACTGGTCTAAATTACTTCCAGAAGAGGTTTCCAGATCGTTGCTTTGATGTGGGGATCGCTGAGCAGCATGCTGTCACATTTGCAGCTGGTTTAGCTGCAGAAGGTCTCAAGCCATTCTGTGCAATCTACTCATCATTCCTGCAACGAGGATATGATCAGGTAAGCTCATCAAAGAGAATAGTTGGGGAATTGGGGTGCATGCCACAATTCTTGCTTTTATGCCAAATAACTGCGTGATATGACACTAATGACTTGCAACACATACATAGGTGGTCCATGATGTAGATCTTCAGAAACTACCTGTCCGCTTTGCCATGGATCGAGCAGGCTTGGTTGGTGCAGATGGTCCCACCCACTGTGGAGCATTTGATATCACATACATGGCTTGCTTGCCCAACATGGTGGTTATGGCACCATCTGATGAAGCTGAACTAATGCACATGGTCGCCACAGCAGCAGTTATAGATGATAGACCAAGCTGCTTCAGGTTTCCAAGAGGCAATGGTATTGGAGCAGTTCTTCCGGCCCATAACAAAGGAACCCCAATTGAGGTTAGTAAAAAAACCTTCAAAATTCAAAAGTGCAAGATACATAATAGATAGCTAAATAATATCTTTCTTCGACATTATGATTGAATAGATTGGCAAAGGAAGAATACTGATGGAAGGCAGTAGAGTTGCGATTTTGGGATATGGTTCTATAGTTCAGCAATGTGTGGGAGCAGCAAACATGCTGAAAACCAGGGACATATCTGTGACAGTCGCAGATGCAAGGTTTTGCAAACCTTTGGATACAGAGTTAATCAAGCAATTGGCTAAGGAGCATGAAATCCTTGTTACAGTGGAAGAAGGTTCAATTGGAGGTTTTGGATCTCATGTATCACACTACCTAAGTCTGAGCGGTATTCTAGATGGACCACTCAAGGTAAACTTCATTAAACATTCTAAAACATTTGACGTTTCTTCTTTTGAGTTTAGTCTTTCTTCGTCCTAAAATATGAGAGCTCTTTTTTTCCTGCAGTTAAGAGCAATGGTACTTCCTGATAGATACATTGATCATGGAGCACCCCAGGATCAACTTGAAGAAGCAGGCCTCTCATCAAGGCAGATCTCAGCAACAGTATTATCTCTCTTAGGGAGGCCTAAAGAAGCTCTTCAGTTTGCTTGAGTTCAAGAGTGGACTCATGGGCATTGCCATGATAGCTGTATATATCATTTACATCATCAGAGGCTATCTGGATTAAGGAGAAAATGTGAACCCAAACTATAAAGAGGTTACTTGTGGTGCTCATCATCAGAGGCTATCTCGAGATCTCCTTTAGAACACAGGATCACTCATTTAGGTATAGGAACAATCATTGTCAACCTAGTGCTTATGTTTGTTACAAATGTTACATTAAGGAACATAGCAGGAAACATGAAACAACCCGACCAGAAGATATCTTTAGTCTCTTCTAGCTTATCGGTCAATTTCTTTAATTTGAAAACTTTGCAAAAGTCATCTTTGCATAAGTTGATCAATCAGCAATTGTCTAATCTCTACATTAAACTAATTTTGTCATTGATTCTCACCTGAGAATAGTGGAGCACCTCCTCGTCGAGATATTGGCATATAGATTGCAATGCAGCTGTCGGTTGATAGAAAAGATATAAAAGAAACATGTAGCAAAATAGAGAAGCTCTATCAGCCGAGGCATCCAGTTCATGGGATACCTGCAGAAAGAAAAATACAATGCGCATAGGAGATGAAGAAGCACATGTGTCATCAATAATATCTGCAGAAACATATACAAGTATCAACAGACAGAAACTTTTACAGTTAAGTTGGATTTTTGTTTCTGTTTTTGTTTTTTTGTTTTTATCAAAAACTATCATTCAAGTTTGATATGATGAATAAGTTAGCTAAATCATCGACAAAACACAACGCAATTTGTTGTTTAATCAAGTACCTTATAGTGTTCCCTACCAAGATCCTTGAAGATAATTTGGCAGAAGATCACCAGAGCAGCATAAAATGTGAATAATTACAGCCAATCAAACAATTGGTGATTCCAAACAGCAGACAAGATCAAAATCTAGATGTTACATTCGGGAGTCACCAATAGTCTCCACAGGAACAACAACCATCCTTAAAATGATGAAATCTTTTGGCGTCCCGAGCAATTATCTCTCTCCCAGTAACTTTGGTGACAAATTTTATCCAGGAATGACAGTCCCCACAAACTTTAAGGTTCTTGAAAATCCTGATAATGGTATTCTTTTTACTACTCCTTAATAGAGCAAAGGCAATGGCTAGCTTTTCACTGTGATAGTACAAAGACCTCTTCTTCTTATCCTCGTCCAAATCCTGTAACACAAATCTTGTGTCAGGAACATAACCCAATATTCGCACCTCCTCAAACAATTTCTCTAAGGTTTCAGTTATCTCTCCAGATCTTGGATGGGACAGATCTCCAGCCATGAAAATGTGAACCTCCCTCTCAACATCAACCCAACTCATTGCTGGGTTCTTCTTGAATTGCATTTCCCTCATTGTACTTTTCATATCAATAACTTGACTCCAATTGCCAGTTGAAGCATAAAGATTTGTCAACAGGACACGAGATCCTCCGTCTCCTGCAGAGAATTCAAGCACTTTACCTAGAGCTCTTTCTGCCATCTCAACATGTCCATGAAGCTTACATGCACCTAACAGTGCCCTCCATACTACTAAATCTGGATTTTTTACTTCTTTTATCAACATTTCAGCATCTTCCAGTCTCCCAGCACGCCCCAGCAATTCAACCATACAAGCATAGTGATCCCTCGTCAACTCAATACTGTGATTATTCCTAATGGTAGAAAAAATTTTGCAGCCTTGTTGGACCAATCCTGAGTTCTTGCATGCCAAGAGAACACTCAAAATTGTTACATCGTTTGGTTCAAGTCTCAAGTCTTTCATCCCATCAAAAAGTTTAAGAGCTTGATGTCCAAATCCACTCTGCGCGTAACTATATATCATGGAATTCATGGATACCAAATCAGTTTCAATCAAGTCATCAAAAACTGACCTTGCCATCTCTGTATTTCCACATTTCCCATACAAGATAATGAGAGCAGCACCAGCATATATGTGTCTATCCAATCCAAATTTTGTGACAGTGGCATGAATTTGCTGCCCTTCATCCAGCATAGCAAGGTTTGAGCATGCCTGAATAACACTAGATAAAGTGAAAGAATTCGGGACAACTGAATCACGAATCATCTCCCTAAACTTTGTCAAAGCCAACTCTTCTCTACCATTTCGAACAAGAGCCACGATAAGAGATGTCCAAGTTACTAGGGTAGGATTCTGAATCCTTTTAAATATCGTCAGAGAATCATCAACCAATCCACACCTAGCATACATTGTCAGAAGTGAAGTCTGTGACGCCACTGCAGCTTCACAACCAGATTTGACAACAAGACCATGGACCAACTTACCATTATTTAAATCCTCCAAGTTCCCACAAGTTATCAAGATGCTAGCGAAAGAATACTCATTAGCCTTAACTCCATGATTAATCATGTCCACAAAAACCTCAAGAGCCTCACCATCATCACCATACTGAGAGTAACCAACAATCAACGCTGTAAACAAAACAACATCTTTCTCCCCAACACGATTCGCCACCAACCTTGCATCCCCCAACCTACCAAACTTTGCATACATATCAACAATAGCACTACCAACAAACACATTTGCCACCTCCAGACCCAAAACCACTGACAACCCATGAGCCCGCCGCCCTTCATGCACCAAACCCAGACCCGAAAAAGCCTTGAAAACACTCGAAAACGTGTACTCATCCGGCAAAACTCCATCAAACATCATCTTCCCATACAACCCAATAGCCTCCTTACTCTTCTTGCGCCCAATGTAGGTAGAAATCATCGCATTCCAAATGACTACATGTCTCTCACGCAATTTATCAAACACCTTACGTGCATTGCTTAAGCTACCACATTTCAAATACCCATCAATGAGCGTATTGGCTATGTAGAGTTGTATGTAACCGGTTTTGGTCATATGGGTCTGAACTATTCCTAAGCCTCTTAGGGACTTTGTGTGTGTGCAATGTTGAATGAGAGAAGAGTAAAACTCGGAGGCCTCTGTGTGGGTTGAGAAGCGGGCAAGACATGTCAAGGACTTGAGGAGGTTGAGTTGGTTTAGAGTTGGTGTTATAGTTTCTAAGGTTGCGAGGATATTGAAATGCTTGGGGAAACCAAAGGCCATGTTGATAGAAGC
This sequence comes from Fragaria iinumae, assembly GCA_009720345.1. NCBI lineage: Eukaryota > Viridiplantae > Streptophyta > Magnoliopsida > Rosales > Rosaceae > Fragaria > Fragaria iinumae. The sequence continues at coordinate 11,150,062 of CM019117.1, read as the reverse complement.
AAATAGTAGCTCTCCCTGATACTAATTCTAACACTCGACTCCTAGGGCCGATGTAGAATTGGCGGGAGCAAGAGCAATGTGACGAGCTGTCGTTTTCGCCAGTATGTTTCTCCCCTCTGTTTTTTACAAGCATAACCTGTAACCCATGCAGACTTCAGACTTCAGACTTCATTATTATATATTAGGACATGTAATCGTGTTATATATCTGATGATTTTTCTATTAAGTTACGGATTGCGTTATTAGATATTAGTATATGTAATCTTGTTACATATCTAGTGATCTTTACATTAAGTCATCATTGTGACAAAACAAATGGAGTCTCCGTTAGAGCAGTTTTCTTTGCTAGCTAGTGTTTGTTAGAATACATGTACTTTATAGAGATTCTCAATATTATATCGGGACTTCTTCTAGGTGCCCACTATAATGAGGGATTTAAGTTTCACGTCCCTCCCCTATAATTGTATTCAAAAATTTTATTAAAAATTTTAAAAACTGAACTTCTGACTTTTACTTTTGAAACTATCACTTAAGCACATAAACTAACCGGTGAACCTGACCAAATTTTAGCACGTCGTCAGTTACTCTGTTATGGAGCGTGCTATTATCAAATAAACAAATGGTAAAATTGTATATCCTCATCCCTAACTCGTTCTTCCTTCTTCTCCTTCACCATTTTTGTACTCTCCCTCCCTCTCTAACTTTCTCTCCCTATCTCTCTGTATGTCATGGCTGACTCGAACCACCAGAAAATAGCTCTCTCTTCCAAAAAAAAAGAAACCAACATCTCAGTTGGATCAGAATCGGAAGCCGCTTCAATCTCAATCCCGACCAGATCTGAATTCAACTCGACGAAGGAAATTACGAGCGCCTGCATTCACGATGTCTCTCTCACGGGACATATATATCCTCGGTGCCCGCCTATGATCCTTGATTCGTTGTTGTAACCTAAAATGTTTTCTCGTGCATGAAATAGAGAGAGATTAAGAGCCCCCCGCGAAGTGATCAGCAACTCTCATTCCGGTGAGGACGTGGCCAGATTCCTGAGAAGATATACAATCTAACGGAGCAAATTTGGGTAGGCTGGCCACAACTTAAAACTGTAGACTGAGATTGATTTAGTTAGGGATTGATATAAAAATATATGATGTATGCGTCGTCCTTTATTTATTTATTTAATTTTTTTTTTTTTCAGAATAGGTTGTGAGAAGAGATAGTTTGGGGTTATTTGATTTTGCTCCTTTGCTCAACTTGCACATGAAGAGAGAAGGGGATTCTAGGGATCTTCTCAATCAAGTCTTGAAGGTATAAAATCTGTTCTCTAAATATTGAATGTGTGTGTTAATTTCATAATTGTTTTTATGCATGTGTTCATATCTTCTATGATAGTTTCATACGAATCCTTTCATTTTAAACAAAAAAAAGTATCTGGGTTTTTGTTTTCCCACCTTTTTGTTTTGTTTTGTGTAGTTATGATCGCTATAGAATCCCCAACTCCCCAAGTGCTTTGCTTTTTGCTGTTATTTAGAATGAATTCAATTAAGTCGTTCCCATCATGGACTGCAGGTGATGTCTGAACTTTTGATTGGAAGCGATGAAATCATCAGTTAAAAGTCGTTGTTCCGGACTGTAGTCAATGCAATTTTGATTTAAGTATACGGAGCTCAAGACGACACCAATTGCATTGGCTGTATGGCCACTCTCTCTAGCTTTCTGAGAACATATTCCAGTTAAGATTTAATTTGAAACAACCTTTGGAAATCAGTTATATGCTTTGTTTTATTACCATGGATATTGTAGTTTGTATGTAACACACAATCCAAGAATGTTATCTGGATTTATTTCAAACTTTGTAATGAAATTTTATTTCGCAGCTATGCCCGATTGACATGGGTATCTTAATGAAATGTTCAGCATTTTCCTTCAAAAACAAAAAAGAAAAAAAAAAGATATCCTTCCCCTTTTTAATTTCAACGACGTAAAAAAATGTTAAGTTCGTTTTTAGGTCAAACATATATATTTAAGACATTAATAAGAGTTTTATATGTAGGTATTAAGAACTTTAATTTTATGTACAAAAATAAAATTATCGTATCATACTTGACAATTTAGTAGGTTTACAAAATTGTATATTTATATCATATATCTATTTAGAGTAGTGAAATTCGTCATTTCGTTCTGTTGATTATATAATGCGATTTGTTAAAAAAATAAAAAAATAAAAAAAGAGCTGATTTTAACAATGCATCAAAGAAATATATACCTATATGTATTTTCACTAACCTCCAAAACTATTGGAAACCATGCATGTTGGCATGAGTCACGCACCCTTGTGGTGCTAGGAATGTAAATATTATGTTAGTAATATTAGTTTCCTATAATAGGTTACTATGTATCATGTATATTAACCATATTCTTAGGGATGAATTAATTATAAAGAAATTCTCAATCACTTTTGTTCTCTGTGACTTGTTATCAAAACGAGTCCCTCTCTAGTTGCGTTTCCAATGAGCCCGAGTTGGTTATTTCAGGGGTCATGGCCCTGGTTTGGTTCTTTCGAGTTTGAGCTTCTTTCGGTTATTATGGGGTCCGGGTTCAGCTTGTTAATCAGTTTCACGTACAGACCTAAAAGTTAAGTTGCACGTGAGGGGGGTGTTGGAGAGGAGAGATCCTACATCAGAAAAGTGACAAATAAAATATAATTCATAAGTGGGTGGATCATTCTTAATTGTACCGAGATCTTTTGTGATTAAAACCTTAAGGTGGTTAAGTTGAGACAGTATCGGTACAAGGATGATCCACGGACCACGTTTGTCGTTGTTTGACTTGGTATCAGAGCGAGTCCCTCTCCAGTTGCGTTTCCAATGAGCCCGGGTTGGTTCTTTCAGGGGTCATGGTCCTGGTTTGGTTCTTTCGGTTGTCTTGAGGAGTATGGGGTAGATTATGATGAGACTTTTGCGCCTGTGACTAAAATGAACACAATTCGGGTACTTCTTTCGTTAGCAGCTAACCTTGATTGGCAACTGCAATAGTTTGATGTTAAAAATGCGTTCTTGCATGGTGAATTGCATGAAGAAGTTTATATGGATTTTCCTCCTAGGTACGGTACTTATATCGGATAACAGATGGTGTGTAAGTTGAAGAAGTCTCTCTATGGTCTGAAGCAATCTCCCAGAGCTTGGTTTGGACGGTTTAGCAAGTTTATGAAAAGAATTGGATACCGTCAGAGCAACTTAGATCATACTTTGTTTCTTAAACATCGGTGTGGTAATTAAGGTGACAGCCTTAATTATTTATGTAGATGATAAGGTTGTGACAAGTGATGATAGTGAGGAGATACAAAGGTTACAAGTACAGTTGTCTTCTGAATTTGAGATGAAAGATTTGGGTAGTTTAAAGTACTTATTGGGAATTGAAGTTTCTCATGGAAAAAATTGCACTGTTTTGAGTCAACGAAAGTATGTTATAGACTTGTGAGCAGAAACATGTATGCTTGACTGCAAACCTGCTGATACTCCTATTAAGCAGAGCCATCGATTAGCAGAGTATATTTAGATCAGATTCCTACGAATAAAGCAAGATATCAAAGGTTAGTTGGTCGGTTGATTTATTTGTCTCACACTAGACTAGACCAAACTTAGCCTATGTGGTTAGTGTTGTCAGTCAATTCATGCATAATCCCAGTGAGACTCATATGGATGTTGTGTTTCGCATATTGCGGTATTTGAAGTCTGCTCCAGGGAAATGATTGATCTTCTCCAAACATAGTCACTTGGATGTTTCTATGTACACAGATGCAGATTGGGCAAGTAACATCACAGATCGCCGGTCCACTTCTGGTTATTTTACATTTGTTGGTGGTAACTTGGTAACTTAGAAGAGTAAGAAACAAAATGTGGTGGCTCGTTCTAGTGCTGAAGCAGAGTATAGAGGAATGGCTAGAGGACTTTGTGAGATGTTGTGGTTGAGACATTTGATGAGAGATTTGGGGTTTAAACAGAGAAAGGCTATGCCTCTGTATTGTGATAATAAAACTGCAATTGAAATTGCACACAATCATGTTCAACATGATCGTACTAAGCATGTGGAGGTAGATCGACACTTCATTAAGGAGAAATTAGATGGACAAGTCATTTATTTCCCTTTTGTCTCTACAGAGGAGCAGTTAGCTGATATTCTTACAAAGGTTCTCTCAGTTAAGGCCTTTTGTGACTCACTTGACAAGTTGGGTATTTGTGATTTGCATGCGTCAACTTAAGGGAGAATGTTGGCGTGAGTCACGCATCCTTGTAGTGCTAGGAATGTAAATATTATATTAGTAATATTAGTTTCCTAATAGGTTACTATGTATCATGTATATTAACCCTATTCTTAGGGATGAATGAATTATCAAGAAATTCCCAATCACTTTTGTTCTCTGTGACTAATTGAAGGCTTGATAGTTGGAAGTGGGTTTCTTCATGGCCTTTGTTTGTCCCCTGACCCTAATTTGCTTTGGTTCTTCCTTACACCCTCTATGGTGATTTAAACCCATTATTATGGTTATTTTCTAGCATAGAGGACTTTGTTCCTCTTTCTTCTGCCGATTATCCCATACCAATTTCAGATCCGTGAACCTTCGTGAATCCCCTCCTAATAGCTCTCATCCATCCACCAAAGAAAGTCATCACTCAAAAGTGATATCGATCACTTACTTAACGGTTTATGGGTGCTCACGAGTGGGTATATACAACCCCATTCACCTTTTTCTTTTTTTTTCCCTTTTCTGGTTCTTGTCCTAACTCGGCGACTTAGTTCTCATTCTTGATCAAGTCTTTTTCATAGAGATGAGAACGCTAATATGTGCTTTTGGCTCAGTTCTTCCATCCCCTTTAACCTTGGTTTTGACAGTATCTGTGGTTTGCAATTCTATTGGCAGCGGCTTATCGGTTCTCATATTTTCTATTCGGACCTCTTGCGACATCTAGGCAGCGACGGTGGAGGCAACAACAACAACTTGGGTTAGCCTTGGTAACTATGGTTGTGTTAGATTTTTTTTGAACGAAGGAACTACTAATTTTATTGCAAATATAAAGATAGACTGCAGACTAGGCATTTAAAAACGAAGGAAAGGCCCAGGGGAAACATATTTAATTGCGTCAGAGTGAGTGGACAAAAGTAATCTCGACAAACAATAATATTTCCCTAAGAAAACTTTCAAGGAAAGTGCTATGCAAGCGACAGCTCAAAAACTGGCAAGGACACGACTAGTTCCGGCTAGTCTCCAAAACTTAAACAAATACAGCCTCTCGGGCTAAATTATAAATATATTAGTATGTATATACACTCGTCAACTCCTTGTATGATTTCTTTGAAGAGATAAAAGAAAAACAGAAATTTATACAAGGCTACTACGCTCATGTCACCCCATAATGACATTTTTCCTCATTATCGCCCGAGTGGATATATATATATATATATATATATATATATATATATATATACACACACACACGTGCTTACTCCTTGTACGAATTCTAGGAATGAATACAAAAAAAAATAGAAAGTCGTACAAGGCTACGACGCTTGCGTCTAACGCTCACGTCACCCCATAATGGCATTTTTCCTCATTATGGGGGGAAATCACGTATTGCTAGCTAGCGTTTACTTATATACATATTATTCTCATAAACGTCAATAAATGAGTATAAACACCGAAATTCTCAATTTCCGGTTAAATTCCAACAAAAGAAATTATTCAACAATAAAACATTATTTAAAAACAAAAGTCCACTCACAACTTAGGCCTAAGCCTGATGTCGGTCGGAGGTCTCCTCTGCTCGAGCCTCCTCACGTCCTGTTCCAAAACATAAATAAATCCTTAATTAAAACACCGACGCTTAAAGAAAATAGGCATAATTAAATATGAGTTTTTCGCGCTCAACCATGTCTATCGCCCTAAATCTTAATTTCACTGCCAACCATAATTCTCCATAAAAACCGACATCCCAAAAACATCACCTTCCACCGTCCTAATCATAACTAATCCAATGGCCGGATTTTAACTTAATAATCCGCCAAAAATACCAAACTTTAACAATTTCCAAACCTATCCAAAACTCCTCCAAAAATTCTAAAACTCATTCCATTAAACTCCTCATAAAATTCTCCACTAAAAACAATTTTTCAGCGGCGGCCGGCGGCCAGCTCCGGCGACCTCCAATGCTCACCAAAATTTGGCAGCACATTCCTCTCATCCTCCTCTACAACATTCCTAACTAGCACAAACTCCAATTCTAAGCCTAACCATGTCAATCGAACGAAAACAACAATAAAAGCCGTAGAATTTCCTTTACCGATTTCTCCTTACCTAGCTCAAGAGGGAGCGCATTCTTTGGAGGGATTGGAGCACGGGAGGAGGGCTTCCTTTTGAGCCAAGGGGCTCCGGCTATGGCGGCCGGAGGAGGGAGTTCCGGCGAGAAAACACTTCCGGCAGTCGGACCTTCGGGGCAGCGTCTCTCCCTCACGGCGGCGCTAGGTTGGCTGCCACCGGTCTAGAAAGGAAGCTGGGTTGGAGACCGATCGATTGGGACCGGTGCGGCGGTCTGGGGTGGCCGGACGGCGGCAAACGGGCGGCCGGAATTTCTGACAGTGAAGGCTCGGGGAGAGAGAGAGGAAAACGGGAGGAAGAGAGAGAAAGGAGAGAGGGAAATGGGTTGGGCTCGGCCCAGCCGGTCCAACATCACCAAATATAAACCCATTCCAAAATTTCAACACCCCAAAATAATACCTCAATAAAAATTACCTTTTACTAGCTAAAATTTACCATTTTTTACCGTCATCACATTTTTCTCTTACGAATAATTCTTTCGAAATATTCGTCCCTCAACACACCTCTAGGGACCTTAGGACTAAAAATCCAATGACGAAGACGGTAAAATTCTTATTAACACCATGCTAGTAAATAAGGTAAAAATTTAAGAGTCGGGACGTGATAAGTAATGTTGGGCTCCGATTGAGAGACCTAGAAGAAGAAGAACAAGAGCCCAAGGCACCGCTCATCTCTCTTTTCGAATATGATCTCTTAATATATAGAAGGTTTCCAGGATTCATTGATTTTGTGTTGTGTCAAATTGCATAATGAAGATATTATTTCCATTTTAGTGTTTTTCTATATATGTACATTGCATGATAGCATTGATGGTAAATGTTTATGTTAATGCATATAGTGGGACTTGATATGCTTAAAAACATGAAAACGCTTACTCTTTGAGATTGAAAAGATTACATTTTGGCGAGAATGATTTTCATTGATACAAACGTGATTACATATACAATCAACAATGTAGTCTAACTAGGAAACTATCCTACAATTATGAATTATATTGGGAAACATATATTCACAGACAAACACATTCCTAATAGAGGATATACACAAGATTTATTTTCTAACATGACCAAAAATCAATTTGACAACATACATTTGTATACGAATCATGCAATGCATATGGACCAGGGGCCTAATTGATTTTGTTATATATATTGTACCTGATAAAGCTCAAATCCAACATCCCCCTTATTCACTGAATCAAAGGCCAACACAATTCTCTCTAACTACAAAGTGAGAACTGCTAGCACAATCTAGTTTATGCAAATGACAACTTCTCTGCATAAGATGTTAGGTGTGATGATACTTGTTATGATGACAGTTGCTATGATACTGTTGCCGGCAACACAAGTCGATGGCCAACATATCGGACCACGAGACCAATGCATCAAGAATTGCAACATTAACTTCTACAATTGCTTGGGGGTGAAATGTAAAGGCCTTACAGGAGGGAGGTTTGATCTATGCAGCAAGAATTGTGATGCTGAGAAGACTAATTGCATACAACATTGTCTTGGCGTATCAGTCTTCACACCAAGTCCATGATCAAGTTCTACTGTGTTGCTAGCGAGTATGTCGATGAATTTATTTAACAAAGAGATCAGCCTAATACTTCCAACAACCATCATGTCGTAGTCGTACGCTCGTATTTCTTTCTTTTCAAATTGAATGGTGTACCGGCATGACTCAAATAAAAGAAAAATAATACTTTCATTTTCATGGTCATAGATCCAAACAAAAGAAAAAAAAGAATCCAATTTTCTAAGTGTCCTTATTACCTTTTATAAACTACTTGGTCTTTTTACACCACTTGTCTAAAAGTAACATGCAATTATAGAGTTGTTTATTTTTTTTAGAGGAAAAAAATATTTATTGTTGTGATAAAAATTTCATACGATAATACAAGGACAAGGTAGGGAATTCGAAGATCACCCATTACACTTGTTGCTCAAATAACTATACGAAGAGTTAGATTAACATCCATAGAAGATATCGTCTTCACTATGAACAAGATACGAGTATAATAAAATAAACAAAGTCAATCTCATTGTACCAAAAGGCATCCAATCGCTTCGTCTTCTCCAGCATTTGAGAAAACCGAAACTTAGGGTTTTGTGAAGGAGGACGACGATGACCTTAGTTTCCTCTTGCGCATGGTGGTATCTAACATTGTGGTCGTCGATAGGAGGCAGGATCCAGCCTTGTTTTGGGCATCTAAGGTCGCGCGGTGGTTGTGTCGTGAACCTAGTTTATGGAAGAGCAAAGTCGGCATCCTTACATGGGAGGATACGATGTGTGTGGCGGCAATGTAATAAGCGGACAAAACGATTTGGAAAGCGATAACGACGTCGTTGGTTCTTTTCGGCTAGTGGAGCGACGACAGAGGCAGTATGTTTTGGATTTGAACTTAAGCGACTTGCACATGGTTAAAGCAGGCAGTTGCAGCGACGGATGACAGAGGCTTTTGGAGACTGAGTTGGTGATTGTGGGAGCACGCCTAGGTAGACCACCGGACTAAGACTGAGTTCCTATCATTCCTGTCATCTTTGTGATGCTCGTCATGAATCTTCCACACATATCTTCTTTCAATGCTCTTTTGAAGCTTATGTTTTATATTATTTCCTGTTTTTGCCCCTAATCATAATTGGTACGGCTTTTATTTTTATTTTTTTATTTTATTTTTTATGAATAATTGGTAAGGCTTTGTTGTCTCATTGTCACGCTCCGACTCTTAAATTTTACTTTATTTACTGGCTTGGAATTAATAAGAGTTTTACCGTCTTCGTCAATGAGTTTATAGTTTAATTGGTTCCCAAAGGGGTTTTGGGGGACGATTATTTCGAAGGGATTATTTGTAGTTGAAAAATGTGACGACGATAAAAATGGTAAATTTTAGTTAGTAAAAGGTAAGTTTTATTAGGGTATTATTTTTGGGGTGTTGAATTTTGGAGTTGGGTTATATGTGTGGGTTGGACCGGTTGGGCCAAGCCCAATTTTTTTTTCTCTCTTCTCTCTCTTCTCTCTCCTCCCTCCCGATTCTCTCTCCCTCTGCCCGGAAACTTCTTCCCGGCCGTCCGCCGCCGTCCGGCCACCGTTCGCCGCCGTCCGGCCACCGTTCGCCGCTGTCCGGCCACCGTTCGCCGCCGCACCAGTCCCAAACGGTCGGTCGTTCACCCAGCTCCCTTCCTAGACTGGTGAGAGCTCCCCTAGTGCCGCCGATCGGGAGAAAAACTCGCCGGAAGTCCCGACTGCCCAAAACTTCCCGTCGCTGGAACTTCCTCCTCCGGCTGCCATAGCCGGAGCTGCTAGGCTCAAAAGGAAGCCCTCATTCCGTACGTTCATCCCTCCAAAGGATTCGCTCCCTCTTGAGCTAGGTAAGGAGAATCGGTGAGTGAAAGTTCTAGGGTTTTTCATAATGTTTTCGTTCGATTGGCATAGTTAGGCTTGGAATTGGTGTTTGTGCTAGTTAGGAAAGTTGTAGAGGGAGTTGAGAGGAAGATGCTGTCAAAATTTGGTAGGCCAATGGCACCGTTGTTTGGGGGTTTTTATGGTTTTAAATGTGTGTTGTGAAGGGGAGTCTATTGATGTGAATTTTGGAATTTTTGGAGGAGTTTTGGATAGGTTTGGAAATTGTTAAAGTTTGGTAATTTTGACGGATTAATAGAGTAGAATCCGGCCATTGGTTTAATGTTGTTTAGAGTGTGGGAGGTTGCGTTAAGGCTGCCGTTATTTTTCCGGTGAGGTTGGATAATTTTGAGTTAAGAATGGCGAAGTTAGGCAAGGATGAGTGTGGTTAAGGTTCATAGTTAATTTTGTCTATTTTGATTAAATATTGGATTTTTAAGTTGGGAAATTAATTATACATTTGGAACAGGACGTGAGGAGGCTTGAACAGAAGAGGCCTCAGACCGACATCAAGCTTAGGCCTAAGTTGTGAGTGGACTTTTGTTTTAAATAATGTGCATGCAAATGGTTTATTGATCAATAATTTCTTTTGTTGGAGAATAACCGAAATTAAGAATTTCGGTGATTATATATTCATATATGGATGATTATGAGGATAGTATGTATATAAATAAATGCTAGCTAGCTATACATGCTTTTCCGCCATAATGAGGTAAAATACCATTATGGTGTGACGTAAGCGTTAGACGCAATCGTTGTAGCCCTATATGAATATAATAATAATTCATATGGGGAATATGCACGTATATATACACCCGTGTTTTTCGCATAATGAGGTAAAATTTCATTATGGCGTGACGTGAGCGTTAAACGCAAGCGTAATAGCCTTGTATGAATTTCTATTTCTTTTGTATTTCTTCATAAGAAATCATACAAGGAGTATGACGAGTGTAAATACATATACATATATATATATATATATACAGTCTTTCTCAGGTGCGGAGGTCCGCAATAATGGTTTTGGTGCGGATTTCCATTTTTGCACCACTTTTTGATCGAATTTCCTCATCTCCACCGTGTAGTATCTAGATAATATTGTGTAGATCATCTCTGCAAAATTTTAGCCAATTTGGTAATCGTTAAGGCCCTCAAACTCGAAAAACAAATTGACGGACTGAATTTTGTCAAACATGAACCGTTCATGTTTAAAACAGAAAACCGCAATTTTGAGGGCCTTAACGATTACCAAATTGGCTAAAATTTTGCAAAGATGATCTACACAATATTATCTAGATACTAGACGGTGGAGATGGAGAAGGAGAAATTCGATCGAAAAGTGGTGCAAAAATGGAAATCCGCACCAAAACCATTGGTGCGGACCTCCGCAGCTGAGAAGGTCTGTATATATATATATAGTTTAGCCTAAGAGGCTGTATTTAATTAAGTTTCGGAGACTAGCCGGAGCTAGTCATGTATTTGCCAGTTTTTGAGTTGAGAGCTTTTGATCTGTCGCGTGCATCATAATTTATATGGAAATTTAAATTGGGAAAGCATAAATATTTTCATTGAATTCATTTTTGTCCACTCATTCTAACAGTTTCAAATGTTTTCCCCTGGGCTCTTCGTTTTTTAAAATGCCCAGTCTGCAGAGTGCGGGTCGGTACTAGTAGGAGGAGACGAGGCATAGTTACCCATCTATCAGCCACTTTTCACCAGTAGGTTACATGCTTAACCTACTAGTGTATTTTCATGCTTCCGTTGGTTTTAGTAGCTCTGAATACTCTTGGAATTATTGTATAATATTTTAATGGAGTGTGCTAAGATTCATGTTTTATTATTTGGATTATTTTTATGGGTAATTCTTGGATTCTCCGGGTTAGGGTTGTCCATTTTCAAGGGAGGTTTGCCGAGTGCTTCAGTAAATTTTCCTTGGAGGTGGACCCCGCAAGATTTACTTCGGGTTTCAAGGTGAAATTCGAGGTGGGTCTTGACACTCATTGTTGCTACATCTTTGTTATTCTTTTGGAACTTGGAAGTGAGCCCTGCAAAATGCTCTTCTCATATTTGTTGGTCGATTTGGCATGATAGAAACAAGGCGGCTTTCATCATTCCAACTTTTACCTACTCAATTATATTTGTACCAATCCTAGATATAAATCCAGGTCATTCTCCCTTGGCTAAGTTTTTCATGGTCAAATGATTTATCCCAATGATGTTATGAAGTAAAAATTGTCTTAAAAAACATCAAATGAAAATTAACTTTTGATGGTTCTATTATACAAGGTAGAGTGACATCGTTATCCGTGATTCTCTTGCTATAATTGCAGTCTTGAATTTTGTTGACTTTCACTGGTGTGTTAGTCGTTGAACCATCACCTCTTCGCTAACGTTTACACAATGCACTCCTTAATGATTGCTCTAATATTATCGTCAAAAGGGACTCTAAAATTTTAATTGATTATTTTCAAGATCCGTTCTACTACTCGTATCGTATTCAGAGTTTGATTTATGACATTTAACATTTGGCTCTCAAGTCTTTAGCGTGATTTTCAGACATATTCATGTGAGACAAATTTCCTAGCAGATAAACTTGCAAATAAAGCTCATCTCATCATGGACAACCGGTTTATTTATGTGTTCCTAGTGTTTCACTTGGATCAACTAAAGAGCTCTCAAGAGCTTCACGTTGTAGATTTTTTTTATTTTTCTTTTTGTTATTAAGTTTTTCTAATATTAGACCAAATGTCATGTCAATATGTGGAAAAAGAAGCTCCTAGGTAAAAGTTAATATACAAATAATTTTTTTATAAAAGATTCGTACTTGAATCTAACCAAACTGAACCGGTTCGATCGATTTGGTTTTGGGTACACTTAGAAACATAACTGAACTGAAGTGAAAGTTTTTGTTCAGTACATTTCTTAACCGAACCCAACACTAGGTGTAATACATTTAATAGTTTAGTCATCTCGACAAATTGTCCATGCCAAAGCACATTAAAAGAAACATAAGTTGAAAAAGTCGTCAGGCGATATGGCTAAATGGTTTGAACCTTAGGGCATCTCCAACAAGGGTTGTCATACCCATACCTATACTCAAAACCCATAAAAACTCATCTCCAACAATCAAAACTCATACCCATAAATGGGTTCCTCCCAGTCTCCCGACCCAAAATGGGTCGACTGTGAAGGAGGAAACTCATTTGCCACATGCGCGGGACCTACGACCAGCAGCTGCACGTGGAGCAGTCTGCTGCAGCAGAAGCGACGCGCCAGGGCCAAGAAAGGCAACAGACGCGCGCAAAAGGACAAAAAAACGGCTGGAGACGGAGGACACGCTAACCACGCGTTGAGAGAGTTTGACTGGTGTGGCTGATCTCACGTGAGCTCGGCTGAGGTCCTCCAACGGTCAGAAAATAAGCGGCCCATAATTGATTCGATTCAAAATGAAAGGTCCAGATAAAGCCACCAGAAAAAAAAAAATTAGGCTGAAAATTTGTTTTGAAATGAACAAAAAACTTGAAAAATAAGAAGAAACAAAATAGGAAAATATAGAAAATTATTTTGCCCGTTGGAACAGTAATTTGTACCAATTTCTATAAATACCATCCACCTTCTTCATAATTTTTCACTTCAAAACTTCTCTCCTCCTTCTACACTCTTTAATTTTCATAATTGTTCTTCATCTAGCTAGTTTTCAAACTTTTTTTTTTTTTTTTTCAAAGAAGTCCAACCCCAAACCTAGGGGAGAAGCTTGGAAAAACCCCGAAGATGTTTCGTTGTGCATGGCGGTGGTTGCGGTTGGTGAAGACGGTGACAAAGCTACCGGTCAAGAGAAGAACAAATTATGGGATCGTATATGGGAAGTGTATGAAGCTTGCAAGCCACCCGGTTCCGTTATTAGATCGGGAGGAGGGTGTGAAGCTCGTTGGAGAAAGATTAGACCGGGTTGCATAAGGTGGCGTGAAGCTTTTACCAAAGCGGAGGCCGCTCACGCAAGTGGTGAAAATGTCACCGACTTGGTAATATTTATTTGTTTATGACCGATAATATATATATTTTTGTTTTATAACCCAATATAAGGAATTTGCTAATATTCGTTTATGTTTATGACATTTAATATCTTGTTTATAATCACTAGCACATGTGTGTGTGTGTATATGGCCACTTATATATTTCTTATATGAATATATAGGAAGTGCAAGCTAGGTCGGTATATCATACATTGTCTTTGGGGGAGGACTTTAAATTTGCGCATTGTTGGCCAATATTGAAGGATACAGAAAAGTTTAGCAAACCTCTGTCCTTGGATGATGAAATCACTAGTGGTCCGTCACCTACTGACTTGTCCGGAGAAGATACACCCATTGAGGGAACCTCAAGCCCTTCAAATGTGCATGCACGCCCTCTACGCCAAAAAGCTCAAAGGGCTGCTAAGAAAAGATGCAAACAAGATGATACATCTAAACTCTTAGCTCAAATGAAAAGAATTGCAGACCAAGGAGATCACGATCTCGAACACAGACTACAACTTAGGGAGGAGACTAGACTTGCACAAGAACGTGCGGATGATGCAGCCACAATAGCGGTGGATCCATCAAAATTTCCCGCCCCAATTAGGGCTTATTAGGAAAGGAAGCAAGCTATGGTTATTGAGAGGGAGGAACAAGCTTACAATGCCGGGTTACACCAACCATTTGCTTCATCTGAAGGTGAAGATGACCCAATGTATTAATACTTTGTTGCTTCTATTTTAATTTCATTTTGGTACTTTAATTTATGAAATGAATGTACTTTGACTTTCAATTATAATTAATGAGTAATTTATTTATCAAATTGTAAACATTACAATAATACTAAACACACAAACAACAAATAAATAAAAGAAGCAAATTGCAAACATTACAATAATACTAAACACACACCATGGCACAATGCCAATTATTGAAAGCATAAAGCATACTGTTGCTTCACATGCGGTTCTGCTTTGCTTGTTGCTTCACATGCGGTTCTGCTTTGCTTGTTGCTTCACATGCAGTTCTGCTATGTCTGTTGCTTCACATGTGTTTCTTTTCATACTGTTGCTTCACATGCGGTTCTGTTCTGCCTGTTGCTTCACATTCCATAGGTGATTAACCAAATCCTCCTGGAGGCTTTTATGCACAATTGGACATCTAACCTGCTGGTATCAGCGCATGAATTCCCCAAGTGCAGGAGGATCACGCTCAACCAAATGATCTACTTCGTAGTGATCATATATTTCTGCTCTCCTTGGTCTTGTTGGGACCTCATCGGGATCAACTTCATGATTATCTTCAGTTTCATCGCGCTCATCTTCAACAATCATATTATGCAAAATAATGCAAGTCATCATGATGTATTGGATATCTTCCCTGTCCCATCCATGAGCTGGTCCTCTCACAATTGCAAAACGAGCTTGGAGTATTCCAAATGCTCTCTCCACATCTTTTCGGAATGACTCCTGCATCTTTGTAAAATGAGCTTGTTGTGGCGTGATCGGGTTTCTAATTGCTTTCACAAAAGTCCCCCATTTCGGGTAGATCCCATCAACTAGGTAGTAGCATTGACCATATTGGCGATCTCCAACATGGTATTTGACTCGAGGCGACTCACCTCTACAAACTTGGTCGAATAGCGGAGACTGTCCAATGACATTGATATCATTGAGGGAGCCTGGGTTACAATGCAAGATAACAACATAGTTACAAGATAGACTCAAAAGAGCATGGTTGTGCTAGATTTGTCGTATCAAGCATATGATATAGGACTGAAACCTCCAAGAACCCAAATACGATGCCCTAGTAGTGTAGAGTTCATCAACTGGCCGCAATAGAGCTCAACTCCATCTTACAATCCAAATCAAAGCAGCTTGGACCCAAATTATTTGTAACCTAGCTAAATGGGCCTCGATGCCTTTTGATTTGGACCGCCAAGCCTTCTAAGGTGGCCCAAACAATTTAGGTTCTCCGCTTTGCAACCAACCTCGCCGAGTTCCAGCGCCGGTGAGCAACGTCGTCGCCCGTTGATAGCCCTGAATCTCTCTTCCAACAGATTCCGGCTTCAAACTGCACACCTCAACACCAATCTAGCCTTCAACATCGTCGTTACAAAGGTCCTCCCTGCTAGCCACTGCGCGCCATCTCTGAGCATCATGTCATTCACAAGACAAGGGCGATGTGTGATTGTACTCAGACCAGCAACAACGCCCATTGTGGCCTCCAAATTCCATAAAGGTGAGATACTATCTTCCCAGATCCATCAAGCCCTGCTTGAGCCTAGCCCTACTCGGACGCGCCCGAGTCAAATTTTGCACCCACCAAGCATCAAATCTCTGCGACTTCGACCACCTATCGCCGACCTCCCCTTCATCAGCTTTTCTGCGACTAAGGCTTTCAGTGATGGTTATTTATTGCAAAATAACTAATTGCTTTTTTCTGAATAAAAGCATACTTATGGTATTGATATTAGGCTAAAAGATTACAGTCATAGTGCAAAACATCAACAATACAAGCTGGTGGATTGGAGATCCACACCTGTTGATGTTCTGAATCATAAGCAACATTTGTTATCTATAAGCAATCTGATTACAAGATCTAGAAGCATAATTAATCTCAAGATTAAATTCAGTTTGCTACCTCTGAACTTTGAGTCACTCATCAGTTGTGCCCCTCATTTTTTTTTCATCACGTGTACTCTTAAACTCTCAAAATCCATCAAAACAGAGACAATTTTCAAACTTGCTCGAGAAATGACATCATCATCCGGCTTAAAGAAGACACAAGGGACTCACGTCTAATTTTTAATTATTAGTTTAGATAAAAAGTCCAAACTACCCCTTATCACAGTAACTTTGTATCTTTATATATATATATTTTTTTTTTTTTTCTTTTTCTTCTTCATTGCCTCTCAATCTTTCCTCGTGCATCTCTGCACCTCCGGCCATGGCCAGCCCTCCAAGCTCTCCATATTTGCCAAACTCACACCCACTCTCTCACGTTACAACCACCGGAACCACCCCCCAAAATCAAAATCCTCATTCCCTATCCAACCCTAATTTCAACCTAGTGTACCCCGCTTGTTATGGGTGGAGTGCGGCGACGTCTCCTTCAATCACCACCACCAACCACCGCATCGGCTTCACCCGCCCCCAGAAATCTGGAATCCTTGCAGTCATGCCCGAGTCCGATTGCGTGACCCAAGTCCTCTACCCCAAACCCTCACTCTCCTCCCCCTCCAAGCCCATCCCTTCGATTCCAAGGCCATCTGCACATAGTCAACCCTCCTCCGACTACAAAATTAGAAGCATCAAACCCAATTAGCTAGCAACTACAAAATAGCACAAACAACTACCTTTGCGATTCAACCAATCCTCAATCATGCTCCCAAAAAACCCCAAATTTGCAAATAGACAGAACACTGAAGAGAATCTAAATGCACTAGAAAATAAGGGTTAAGGCAATGGAAGGGTATAATCAGCAATTTTCTCCCAAGATTTGAGCGTTGTATCTTTGTACTTGATTTTGTACAACACGAGTTTAGCTATGGTGAAAATCAAGCTGGCAATGCTTTCATCCAAAATGCTAACTTTTTCTATAGCTTTTTTCTTCTCTTCTTCTGTCAAATTGCCATAAAGGAGACTCAAATTTGGTCTACCATCTGCAGAGGAGACTCATACAATAGAACAATTAGCACAACATACAGCTCTGGTCCATTTCAAAACAAATGTATCAACTCTATAAAAAATAATTTTTAAAACAGTATGTTGTATAATGAAGAGGAACTTACTCACGTGGAATCCAAAATGTCCATTGGATATGCGAGTTGTGTAATCTAGCTGCAAATAGAAAAAAGTTCAATGATCTAATATTACTCACTGTAATTTAAGACAAATGAGAGTAATTGAATACGCGGCACTGTTAGTACCTAGATATAAAATTATACGTGCCATAAACAAAAAGCTGAAAGAAATCTTCAAATCAAATTCATTGTTTCAAATTAGTCAATCATACATCTATCTAAAACAACACTTGAAAGCTCAAATGAAGAAAAGACAAAACATCAGAATCATAACAAGAAAAACTGAGTACCTGACTGTATGTTTCTGGTGATGTATCAATGAGTAGAGAAACACATTGGTGATAAAAATTTGTGGTAACCACCAGACTAACTTTTGCTTGGTATGCATGGAAATTTTTAGAACAGAGAGATCTAAATTTGTCGAGCACATCTTCATCCGTCATACAAATAGATCCTACAACAGGAATATGGGGCTCGATCTCTGGCCCACCAAACTCGGTTTTGAGACCTTCCATCACCTTCTTGATCCTGAGAGACACGTCAGCCGTTGGGATTGCCCATATTGAATATGAGTTCCATTCCAAATCCATTATTGAAGGACTGGATACAAAGTCTGTGAGTGGAGAGAAGTTTGCCTGTAAAATCAGCACAAAACATCAAGGGTGTTTCCGAACTAAAAATACAAATTTGAACACACTAACTGACACAAACTTATTCAAGCATTCAGACAGAAAGAAGAAGTAAAAATTAGCAAACTGTACCACACTGAAATTATCTCTGCTCTCGAGCTTGTGGTCTCTCAAGACTGAAGCTATACTGTTCACATAAACAACAGCTACAATATCATCAGAAGTCGAATAAGGCGTGTTATGAAAGAGAGTATCTTTAAGCCTTTCGCTACCAAGGTCGTAGGAGAGTACAAGTCCCATAAAGTTAAGTCCCGTAAAGTCATTCTGAAAAATCACATTGCTATTAAGCAATGCCAATGGCTTCGGAGTGGGTTCAAGAGTTATGTGTTTTTTCCAAGCACCCTTCGGACCACCACATTCATCCAGAACCCATATTTCAAAAGAATATTCACGTTCAGGTTTATAATCATCAACCAATACAAAAAGGGCAGGGGATTCGTTTCACACTCGAAGAGCCATAAACGTTCGAGCTACATTAGGTTGATCAAAACTGTCAGGTAACAAGATATTATGAAATACCTCATTTTGAATATCCAATAAAATGATGACCTGCCTAATGAGGTCTTCGTATGCATCCAACATATGCAGTTCTTTGTGTTGCTCATGTCCAAGCCAATAAAGCATTTGCTTGAATTGCATCTGGAAACTTTCAAGCCTAGAGACAGTGGTTTCTGTTTCTAAAGCATTGGTGTTGATCTTTGTCCAAGAATCAGTACTCAAAGAGTATATTGCTGCCTTAGCACGATTATGAATATCATATCCCTCATCCCTCCAATTTGAAGCATAACTTAGTCCAATGTTAACAACTTTGTATTCGTTCAATTTAGCATCATATCCAAAACCCTGAACATCCGTGGAGCGTGATATATCGTCACCCCAAATAACTTCTGGAGGGTCGTCACCCCACGTACTAACTGGAAGGTATGGAAAGGGGGGAAGAAGCTTAAATTCTTGAATTGCTGGGTTCCATAAAATCACCTGAAAATATTTAACTAGAAGTAGACAGATGATTCCATTGCAATGGCCTACCATATGAACTGCTTCCCCTTTAGTCTTTAGACTCATACAAAGAGGAATGTTGATGTCCTCGACACTAGAAACAATAATTCTGTCCTCACCATTGTCAATATTGTCGTTATTGCATAAATTAAGCAACGAAAATACTAGCTCATCTTCTTTTTTATTTTCTTCTTCTTCTTCTTCTTCAGTGTTATTAGTCGTGTCCTTGGAGATTAAACGTTTCATGACGAGCAGATGCTTTGAATTGTAATTGTAACTGGGGAGGTGCTTAGCTACGAACCTGGGATTGTTGATCAGTGAATACCACCTTTTAGAAGCGCATTTGAATCGCATCAGAGCCTTGGGAGGCAGAGTTGACATGATTTTCTCCACCACATCTTCACCAACCTCTGTCATTTCTGCCGCGTTCTTTACTCTTCAATTAAAAGTTATAAAAGAGCAAATTCATACTAGTTATAAAAACAATGGTGCATAGAGAATTATTAAACGAAATCGGCTCTGACTATAAGAGAATTATGTACCTAAGTCCTTAACCTGCGAACTAGAACAAGAGATGGGGAAAGAACTCAAAGAAGGGATGATGATTCTGAGGTGAGTCTTCTGGAGATCGAGACGATATAAGGATTATAAGCGATGGAGATTTGAGACTGAGAGTCACTGAGACTTGAAACAGCTTCTGAGTTCTGATGGTGTTGTTTTGCTATATATTTATTTCAATTAGGCTTTTTATGGTTACTTTTTCCTTTTGCAAATAACAACAAAAATAAATTAATGCCAATGAATACATGAGCTGGATGATTATAATTACACTATGTAGGTTAATTCTTATATCCCTAATTGTAGCATGACTATATATTGTTGTGTTTGAAGTGTTTCCCAGGTCAAAAAAAAAAGTGTGTTTGAAGATTAAGTCAGCTGAGAAGGAAAATAAACTGCAAAAAATTTCTACTTACAACAACAGAGCAGCACACTGAGTCATTGACAGTGATGCTAGTATTTGATCGAAACGCGAAACAAAAACAAGCGAGCAGATCTGAATCAGAAACCTAGCGAAGAAAAGCGTACCTTAGATGTCACATCCCGGTTCTTAAGTTATTTTACAGTTATTTACTTTTGGTATTACTTTGGTTTTTACCGTTTTGAGTAACCGTTTACTATTTAAGACTCCAAAAGTTGACTTTTTCTTCCGTTTGGAATTTGGGAAAAGTTTCTTCATGAAAGTTGTAGAGGACGTTAAACAGAGTTCGTGGACATGCGGCACGCTTAAAACGGAGTTCGTATGAAGAAGTTATAGTCTAAAAACGAAAGTTACGATTTTGGTAAAAATGGGTAAATTTTAGTAGGCTTTATTTAGTGGGTATAATTTTTTGGGGTTTAATTTGTTGGACCGGGTGTGGGTAGCCCAACACCCCCCCCCCCCGGTTCTCTTTCTCTCTCCCTCTTTCTTCTCCCGAAGTTTCCCGACCCGCCGGCTTCACCACCTTCGTCCGCCGCCATCCGGCCACCATTGACTGCCGGACCGGTCCCGTTCGGACCCCTGCCATCTCCTCTCTCTTCCTAGGCCAGTGACCGGCCATGTAACGCCGCCGTTCGAGAGAAAACCCGCCGGATAGCCTTTCGCCGGAGTTCCCTCCTCCGGCCACCATAGGTTGTGATTTTTGGCTCATCTTGTAGCCCTCATCAAGGTGAGTAATTCCTCAAAAGAAATCGGTCTAATTCGATCTTGTTAATGAGAAATGTATAATTGAAGTTTTAGGGATTTATGGATGTTTTGGTTCGATTACCCTAGTTAGCCTTAGAATTGGACTAAGTGCTAGTTATGAAAGTTGTTTGGGATGTTGAGAGGAAGATGTTGTTAAAATTTGGTAGCCATTGGGGGTTGCCGGAGTCGGCTGCCGCTGAAAAGGGGCTTCTCAGGGTTTTAAATATGTTATATTAAGGGGAGTCTAAGGCTATGGTCCTAAAGTGCTAGAACGGATGAAGTGAAGTGGTAGATGAAGTTTGGTAAAAATCTAATTAGCTTATTAGTGGGTTAATTGGGAGGATTTTGATGATTAAGTTAAAGTATTTAATTTCCTAAATCAAAGAGTGGTTCTAAGCATATTTATTGTGCCAGGATACGAATGGAACCTCGCTTGTGTGGTGATACGATTATCATCGGGCTTATGCCTAAATTTGTGAGTGAACATTTTGGTTTTTATGAAATATGCATGCAAGATCTTATAATTTATTTATTTGATTTTCCGAGCTTATATTATAATTTCGGTTTATGAGATGATCTTGGAAATTATTTGAGTTTGAAGCATTGATTATTTATGGGCCATGATTTATGGATTTGAGCTCGGGTTTTAAAGTTGGGATTTGAGTTTTGATATTCTTTACTACTCCGGATTTAAATATTATCGGTTTTATCTTGATGACTTTGAGATTTATAAATGATTGCCGAAAATGAGATTTTCGGTAGTTCTCCATCCTAATTTAATTGTTTATTTGAGGCATAATGATTTTGACTTGGAGAATATTTTACCGAGTATTTTCGAGTGGAGATATTATTATTTATGATTTATATGCAATATTGAAATCTCGCTTATATTTATAAATTTGAGAATATTTTGACGTGTGAGACACGTCATTGAGTTTATTATAATTGCTTATGATGATTTTCAAGTACGGTTGGGAACCGTACCATTCGTATGATCTTGGGGAAGTTTCATGGATTTAAAGGATTTTGTATGATTTTAGTCACCATAATATAGGGTCGTTTATATTGATTACTGCTAGCTAACTATTATTAGCGGCTACTCACCATAGGTGAGTAGAGCGTTTAGCGCGGGACGCTATTATAGCCTGGGAGGCAACCGATCGGTATTTATATTTATTTGTTAGCTAGCCATTATTAGCGGCTACTCACTATAGGTGAGTAGAGCGCTTAGCGTTGGACGCTATTATAGCCTGGGAGGCACCGACCCGAGTCTTGGAGGCTCCTTTTACATGATGATAACCCTTCCCCTTATTTTATTTTTCTCAGATATTTATTTGATCATCCAGCGGGGCTAGTTTATCTATTTTTATGAGATTTCTTTATTTGATTAACCAGCGGGGCTGGTTTGTCCATTCTTATGGGCTTATGGATTTAAGTTATATGATTTATCAAAATAATTGCGTGCAGCTAAGTTTTTGAAGTTTGAAAGGTGGGAAAGTAGTTAAATTGAGTATTTGTTAAATTATTTAAATTATTTTGTCCACTCACTCTAACGTCTTTAAATTACTTTCCCCTGGGCCCTTTGGTTTTAAATGCCTAGTGTCTAGGCTAAGTTTAAATGAGGTCGAGCGTACATGGAGTCGAGACATAGTCAAATAGTCAGAGGCTGCTTCCGCTTAATCTTTATTCATTGTTATTCTTTCATTACTAGATATGCTCTGATAACCAGTTAATGAATTAATTTTGAATATTGTTGGTTGTGAGATTATTTTAGTGGAGAATTTGATTTATTGGGAGATGTGATGAACTTGGGGAGCAGGAAGGCTCCAGGAGTTGAGGATGGATGATTGATAATAGAAGTGTTTATCAAGAGTTTTGTTGTAGGTAAGGGTTGTCCATTTTCAAGGTAGCTTATGCCGAATTTTTGGTAAATTTTCCTTGGAGGTGGACCCTACAGGACTTACCTCGGGTTTCAGGGTGAAATTCAGGGTGGATCCTGACATTAGATCCAATCAGTGGTGAGATCTAATGGAGAGAAGAGCGGGAAACAAAGCGACGGAGAGTGCGGTGATGAACAGAGAATGCCACGGAGCTGGTCGTCGGCGTTGAGCAGAAGTGATCGTGGTACACAATTGTGATCGAGTGTTCAACTTAGTAAATAAAGAAATTCCTCATTATAAATTTAAATGATGTGTATTGAAGGGATATTAACGGAAGTCTGTTACATAATTAAAAGACATAAAGGGTTCTAAATGAAGAGCCATCAATTTGGCTTGATTTAAAGTTGGGGCAGTAATCCGAAACAGATCACTGATAATGTCATCATACACACTACACTGAAGAGTATGTGGAATGACGTTCTGCTCATTGATATCTCTTATGGTGTAATCGTTATGGAGTTTATTATATTTTAACAAGAGAAATTTTATTAACGCATCCCTAAATGCTATATACATATCTCTTTTTTTATACAAACTATATAAAACTTTGTGGGTACATAAAATTACCAAAAAAGACATTCATATCAAAAATAAAAAAACGTAGTTGAAATAAAATATCTCGTTTAAGACGTTCATATTAACAATTGCACTTCAAACACTTTTTAATTTTTAGTTTGAATCGAGTACTAATATTTTGACACCGCATATGAATATTATGCAATGGTTCCCAAGAATCGATTAAATTAGTTTTACACAGGATTGAACATTCTAATGCTGAAAGTTCCGTTAAGGACTTTGGTGATGTATTGTCTTGTTTTGTTTTGATTCGATAGGCTCAAGAAATCTTGAAATCAATTTGAGTAAGATGCTCATTGAGAAGAAAATTTGGCAAGGAAAAGTACTGATGGGAGGAGATGTTATCAAAGGGAAATATCTCAAGGAAAATCTGAACAAGGTGAAACCCTTTAGATAAAAAATAAAAACCTTCGAGGAATATGTCAATGAGGTGAAACAGTACACATCAAGATGAAACATTTTGAGAAAAATCTCAGTAATGTGAATTTTGTTTTTTGAACAAATTGAGTAACAGATCTAGAAAAATATGTGTAGTGAATGAGTTGTGTATTTAGTGAATAATTTGTGTATGTTAAATGAGGGTATTGTAGGAAGTTTAAGTATGTATATCTAGTAAAATGTTAAAATGAAAAAGTTAATAGGCGGTGTATTAAGTATGAAATGTGTATTTAGTAATTAAGGACGTGTTAATAAAATTTCTCTTTTAATAAAAGTTTGTCAGCTAGTTTAAAAAAAAAAACAAAACAAAAGTCTGTTAATACTTTGACAATTTAGAAATTTGATTAAGGATAAAGTGTAAAGACAAAAATAGCAAGAGAATTATCATCTTATTCATTGATAAGAGCCCTTTATATAGGGAATTCCAAAGTACCAATATGGTAATGATAAGGAATACATAGTCATATTCCAACTACATATCCTGATGGCATAAGGCCAAGACACACATATGGAATATCTTATAACACTCCCCTTTGTGCCGCGCGCCGGTATGTCGGTGGTGCTGATATGTCGCCTCGTTAAAAACCTCGTCAAGGAACAAAAACCCTACTAAACCTTGATCGTAAGAGAAAAAGAGTACAACGCACCCTTCACATTTGATAGTGTCATGTATGTGCTAGACTCCCCCTGAAGTTCGCACCTCCCTCTGATCTTTACAACAATCATAGGGTTTTTCCTGATTCTTACTAATCACAGAAATTTCAATAACCTAGCATGTCAAAGCTCTTTAACATGTCCTCAAATGTGGTATTGTCCTCAAACATGATCTTTTACACTTCGATCTTGAGGAGAAGACCGCTTGTGAATTCAAAACATAAGTTCGTGCAGGAAATCAGATTTTCCCGTATCATGACCTTCAGTTACTAGAACAGCCGTAACTTCCTCTAGAAAATACATATGAACAAACCATAAACGGTTTTAGAAACTAGACTCATTTAGCTTTCCAACCGTATATCACACACATTCTAGTTCATCAGGAGCTGTTCACAAAGTCCGGTCAAAGTTGACTGTTTTGGCAAAATCAGATTCTCGGACAGATCCGTCCTACTTTATCACTAAATGTGATAGGTATGATCAAATGGTTGATGTCCCTTGAAAGTAGACACATAGACCTTTCCAATGGTACCAATTTCACAATTTTTCAGTGAGTGAGATTTCATGTAGGTCCCATGGAAGTTGACCTACGAAACTTGGCAGATTCTAATTTCGCTTTTGATATGTCTTTCTTATGTAGGGATAGAATAAGCCTCAACCTTTCATACCATTAAGTATTCAAAAAGGAGTTATTGTCATTACATTGGCGTTACGTGGACACATAACTACACTTAGCTTTACAACTTTTCATAGCGAATGAGATGTCAAGTCTTTCGTATTGTGTTGAGTACATTGATGCGTCTTATTTTACTTAGATGGAAATTTCATCTCTTAACACATATTTGTCATCTTGCTTTAGACAAAACAACGGATCTCTCTTTAGAGCAAAGAATTTGACTAATCATGGGAGTATATGTAGGCCTCACTAGTTATGGAGCGCCTAAACCGATTGATGGAAAATCATCATCAATACAGTCATCGAGTGCCTTATCGAGACAGTGTCTTCCCAAGATCTTTTTCATTCTAACTTCGGATGTTTGATACATATTGACATCTTTTGTTCAATCAAGAGTCCATGTTAATCCGGAATGAACACGCAAAGGCATAATTCACCATATCCCTTCCAAATCAAGTAGTTATTTAGTGTGCGTTTCAAACTTCCTTTTGCAAACGCGTGCTCCTGTGGTATGGAGCCACTTGATTTGGATGAATGAAGTCCGTTTAAGATCTTTATGTATATCTCTGATCCCGTAGAGATGTTATTATGACCACATTCATATGCTGCATGTTCAGTTATTCGGAACTACCAAACTGACAAAGTAGTGGAGTTCAATGACATCCATTATGAAAGCATATCTCATCGTAGTCGATCCCAGTGCATG
Organism: Fragaria iinumae; assembly: GCA_009720345.1. NCBI lineage: Eukaryota > Viridiplantae > Streptophyta > Magnoliopsida > Rosales > Rosaceae > Fragaria > Fragaria iinumae. The sequence continues at coordinate 11,124,074 of CM019117.1, read as the reverse complement.
TCAGTGAGAGACCTTGCGCCATAAGGTGAGTCTAAGCTCTTGTTCTCACTACGCTATATAACAAAGACATAGTTGATAGGGTTTAGCTTGCGGTGTCGGCATCACCTGCCCAAGGACATATCTCTTTGTTAATGTTGGATCACATCTTTTCATTAGGCCAATCAAATAAGTTGATGGATATCAACGAAGGGTGGTTCGATAGTAGACTCACTATCCCACATCCTCATGTACACTAGTGTAATACTTGTAGAGATCTCTATATGGATTGGATTTAACATTGAGGCGTCCCCCAACGATAATCACAATTCAGACTTCATGAGACGGATTTGAGTATCACTGATCAATGGATCAAGTTGTGCCAAGCTCGCTTTCTTCCTAGTGCGAGAAAGTATCGAACCTAAGGGCATCCCTCCTTTTGGGAAGCCACACGGCCTTGTGACACCAATTTTGCCACTATATGGCGTCACCATATCACCATCCATGGTGATGGCGTCAAGACCAACTCCTTTTAGTCGCGTCATGTCCTCTTGATAGGACATCAATCCTTGCATACATATTTGTAGCATGTGATCTCGTCACTTTAACCCTTTAAGTATTTGGGATCAAGATGAGACTTAGTGGGTACAAATCACGACAATTCACGTCGTTCCACTTGAATACTTGTGTTCTTATCTCCCCCTAACGGCGGGAATATTGTCTCATCAAAGTGACAATCCGTAATTTAGCGGTGAATGAGATCGCCTAACAAGTTTTCTACATAGGCTGATTATAGGTGGAGGTTCATATCCAACCTAAATTTATTCATCTCAAATGACCCATCATTATGCGCAGTGGCATTGCGATTTGGCACCTAGAAATAACATCTAGCCGAGCTCAAAGATTGGAGATCCGTTTCAATCCTGTTTGAGCTCAAGGATTGCAAATTTGTGTCAATCCTCGGACACAGTCACGAACTGTAGTACAAAAATATTCAATGATGGTGGATCGTAGATGAATAGTAAAGTTGCATGCAATATTGCATAGCCCCAATACGCAATAGAAAGATTGGTACGCATCAATAATGTTCGAGTAACAAGCTAAAGTTGCTCGGTCGTAGCCTCGGTGAGACCGTATTGCGTGTGAATATAGGGTACAAGACACTTCAACTTATATCCCGATAAACTTCTTTAAAGAATGGGTAGTGAGCCCGTAGAAGTATAAGCAGCATAAGCAGTAGATAATAGTGTAACACTTCAACCAACACCAGAAAGCATAAAAAGGTATCCGCAAGTTGGTTGTATCTATCTACATAGTTTGATGTAAGAATGGAATGTTCACTTTTGCGTCATTTAGCGTAGGAGGGTCTCACTCCTAATTTAGCTAAAAAAATAGGCTTTCAAAACGAGCAATGAGCATTGCAGGGGGCCAATGAGACATCGAGGGAAGGCCGGTGCATCTCAATTGCTTAAGGAATTAACCGGACGGCCTCCGGGAAGCTCAATTGCTTGAGGAATTAACCGGATCGCCTCCGGGAAGTTGGAGCCGTGTTCGGGTGACGTCAATGTCCCCAGGGTGCCGCCATTTACAACCATGGCGTCACCATCATGCTTCATGGAGAAGCTAGATCCCAAATGTCTTCGTTTTTAGCGGAAGAATAGATGTCCATGAGAATTTCTCAAAATTTAGACCATTATATCTCTTCCAGGATGACCGATTTGGTCAAACCAAAGCCTATATGAGTCGGTGTCCTAAATATCATGTTTGGCGACAACATGTGATTCGAAATTCGAATCATAGTGACATACAGTCCACTAGATTGACTCATAAACTTCTCTAAGATGCATTTCAGTCAGCATTCATGAGAAGTTATACACAGAAGAACTCTTGTTCATTCTCACAATGTGTTTTCAAATGAAAACTATTAGCAGGAATGTCTTTGAAGCTCAACATGGTTCGGTTGTCTCTCAATGCATAGAGAGCATGTGTGACGTTGATCATGGTGCCATAAGACATCAAGATATAAGCTAAACCACATCTCTGAATGACCGGTATGATTCAATCATTGTAGTCACAGAAGATTTACAAGGCACAAAATCCATAGATAATTGTCGATTCCTTAGAATGTGTGGGAAGTTCCACTATCTACGAGGCACTCATTGTCTCTATGAGACATATCTACAAAATGAAGTAGATAGGAAAGTAAATAGTTCCACTTAAACCATTTAGAAGGATTGAAAGAAGCTACAAAAAACTGCAATCCCGAGAGTGCATAAAAATTTCCATGTAGAATGACCTTTGCGCACTAAAACAGCCATAACTTCTTCGTTAAAATAGATATGGACGAAAACTAGACTCGTAGAGCTTTTCAATGATATAAAGCTCAATGTTTGGTTCGTCCGGAGATGTTCACAAAGCTCAAACGAAGTTGACTATCCAGAAGGGACAGATTGCTGTTTTTCACAGATTTGGCATGTGGGCATAAGCCGAAGCCAAAATGACGTGTATATGATCAAAATCAAGTTCTTTTGGTCTTTCCAAGGTCGTAAACTCTATGACTAGTTAGCGAAAACTAACTCAGAAGACCTAGAGGATTCGATCATGATGATAATTGTCCAGTTTTGATAAGTCTTCAACGTCTTTTACAAGATGGAAATTGGTTTAATAGCGTATGGGGATCCAAAATCAAAAGCTTTCGGTAACTTCAAGTCAATATGATCAAGCATGTCTGTGGAGGGTCGGTAGTGCGAGGCACACTTTAAAACACTATCTCCTTAATTTCGGACAATTCTAAGACATCACACTGAGCTTGGATGAGCCTAGTTGAACAATTGATGATGGAAAATCTATTATAGGGTAGAAGACTTAACCGGAAACACGTTGGCGATCCTTGAGGATGTCATGTCGTGCGTCATCTTCACTTGGAAGAGACCAAAATGGCACAATCTAACCATGTAGATTGTAAATATGCCATGCTTCTAAGGACGATGTAAAAATGTACATCTTGTTTGTAAATCAATACGAACCATAAGAGAAGAATAATTTCATAACTTCGAAAAAATTCTCAAGGCATTCATTATTGCTAATGTGAGTATATATCGAGGTCTCGAATAAACAAAGGACATCGATACGACGTCTTATTACATATAGCTTGGAAAGAAAATCAATGTCTAGCCAATGACGTCAAAGTCATGGGTAGCTAGAGCAGGATCCGAATCTTTGAAATCCGCGATCATGAGGATGACGTTCTTGTCCTCATCTTAATTTTCCGTACCTTTTTGTATGCATTCACGATTTGAGAATGAACTTGACAATCTTGAACCAGTGATCCGGAGATCCACATCGGTTGCATTGTCATGAGCTGGCATGAGTTAGTTGTTTTGACAGATTGGTGTCTAGACCGGGAGTGTCGTCATTAGGGCTGGTGACACCTCCCCCCTCTTTTCTAGACATCGGCACAGTGTTTTCTGCCATTGTCGTGACCCATATTGTTGTCCACACATTAGGGGACAATCCCAAATACGTTTATCGCATTAGCGTATATACAATTCTCGTTTACAATTGTATAATCAAAATCAAGTGTTGTTGATAATTCCAAACGAACTTGGAGGGCCTAGAGAACTAGATGATGATCGAATCCGCTAAAGATCATGGATCAGGATGCCACGGAACATCATCGACGATATGTAGTCAATTAAGGTGCTAAGCAATCCACTTGACTTAATAACTCAACTTGTTGAATTAGGTGGACGTTTCAAGAAACGCTCCATGAGTGCATTCCACAGTACATTGTGGTCATTACTTTTTGCACAAATTACCATTGAAGGCTTCAGTCGATGTGCCGCGTCAAAGTCTTTGAGCGCATGAGATGTGAAATCTCGGTATCTAGGCTTGTTAGTCTGGGGTAAAAACATGTGGCTTAATCTTTTTCAATAAAAGGTTCCACAAATACCTAACGAAGATTCGCCTTGGGCATTGACTACGTCAAAACTCAGATGAGCAGAATATTATGTTGCTCTTACATACAAAACCAAGCTGTTATGAGACTTGATAGAGGTCACAAATGATGCTTTTTAATGGTTTGTCTTACTGATTGATCACACACAATCCGAAAAAGCCGTGAATTGATCAAACACAATTCGAAAAAGGCCTCGGATTGATCAAACACAATCCGGAGAAAGGTCGGGGTTGATCACACACAACCCGGACAAGGAAACAAGAGTGATCAAACACACTCTTGACCCGCGAATAAAATTCTGGGATTTTTACCTGCACGCACAAAATCCCAAGCAAAGAATGGAGATGGAGATGGAAAAGGGAGAAAATGATTTTATCCTCCTCGAGTTATTGAACTTGAAAAAGTTTAGGGTTTCAAAATATACCTTTTGAATTCGAAACTTCAAACGCTTGAAGAAGTCAAAAATTGTAGTCAGAGGAAACTAAGAATCGTTGGCGGGCGGCGGCCAAGGGATTGGCAGCCGGTGATGTCAGACGGCGACCGGGAAAACAGGCGGCGACAACGATTGGACATAGGAGCCGAAAAACGCTTTTTTAGGGTTTCGGAAAACAAATGGTGGGCTATTAGCTCTCGGGTTAGAACAAAATACATGATAACGTGATTAAAGATAAAGTGTAGAGACAAAGATAGCAAGAGAATCATCATCTTATTCATTGATAGGAGCCATTTATATAGGGAATTACAAAGTACAAAAATAGTAATGATAAAGAATACATAGTCATATTCCAACTACATATCCTGATGGCATAAAACCAAGACACATATGAAATATCGTAGAATAAATTAAATTTATACAAGAGTATGATTGAATTGTATCGAGATTGGGTTAGTCGAGATTTAAATCTGCTCACTCAGAAATTACTCGGATGTAGTTTTCACTGATACTCGTCGTGTGTCAGGTTTCATATATCATATGTATAAGTATTTCCACCCTCTCAAACATAATAAAAATAAATAAAATAATAACAACAATGGATAAGTAATAGTATGAGAGAGGGGAGGCTCTAGAAATCTCTGGGAGAGGAGGCCTAGATCTCTGTGGTTCACCGACACAGGGAGAATGGGAAGATATTTTGGGACAGAGCATCTCTCTCTCTCTCTCTCTCTCTCTCTCTCTCGGGGAAGATACGAGTCAATCCTAGTCGTCTTCTTGTAGAGATCTATGGGGCTGATAGGTTTGCTTCAGTTGGGTTTTAAAAAGTTTCATCTTCTTCATTAGGTTCATACACCCACCCAAATTTGTATTTGTTTTTCGATTAAATCGGGTCAAGGTGTTGTTTACACCTAAATTAATATTTTACTGGACAATAATTGTCTATGTAAATATTAGTTAAATTCATGGTCCACGTCACACCGGTGAGCCCAAAATAATTGGGTTTATAAGTGATGCCCCGTCAACAAAGTCATGCGAGCTAGATGTACAGTTCGCGTGCCAGGAAAAGACTTCGCATAGAAGGACTAGGAGACGTGAGTTGACTTGATTCAATGTCTAATTGTCTATGAAGCCGCGAGCTTGCATGCGGGATGAGTTCGCATGCGCATCCTGCATGCGAACAGAGATGCTTGCATGCGAAGAGCTACAGACTTCGCATAAAAGTGGAGTCCTAAACATGGAGGCGAGATGCATGCGAAGAGAAGAGTTCGCATAGAGATAGGGCTGAAAGACGTGAGCTGTGCATTTAGGTTTGGATAATTATCCTTATTTACATGATATGCATTCGAGATGGTTCATTAAGGATCCTTATCCTTAGTCAAGTATGATTGCATGGGAAGCTTACGTCCACGTCCGCGAAGGTGTTGCAGATAGCAACCACTGTTCCTACATTACATCTATGTTCAAGAGTTGGTGTTTCTAAGGCATTTGCTGCCTTTGGAATCATAATTAATCACGTCACCTACGAACTCAATGTTGAAGACTTTTACAAGTCTTTGACATGCTTGGGGCCTAGAATAACTCTATATAAAAGAGTTCGAGGATCCTAGAATAACTCTATATAAAAGAGTTCGAGGATCCTCTCTAGAAGACACACTCAACAACTTAACAATTACAAAAACAATACCTTCAATACAGTTGAACCTCCACACGCTAGAGCATCTCGCCTTAGCAACCCTTTTCCTTTCCAGGCCAGACTCCCCGGAGTCCTTGTCCTTTTACTTTCTAGACGCTCCCCAGAGCTTTGCTTTCGTTTCCCTGTACGCTCCCCGGAGCTCTGTCTTTTTTCTCTTCCTTCCTAGTTGAAGCTTTGCTCGATCTTACGTCGAGTATCGATATTGTGACGCTCAGGCAGACTATTGTAAGACCTTGCCTGATACGCAAGGCGAATCTGAAGAACTCTGCGGTGGAGTTGGTGCTCTCTCCATCCTCAGTCGCTTGATTAGAAGCAGAAGGCTAAGCGCACCTTGCTACTACAACCACTACATTCCGCGTCCGCGCGGTGGCACGCCCGCAACGACTAAAACAGACTTTGCATACCCATACTTACTGGTGTGGCCAAAACAGGTGTTACATTGTAGCTTGACTATATAGTTCTACAAAAGTGTGTTTGAAGATGAAGTCAGCTTAAACTGCAAAAAATTGCTACATACAACAATAGAGCAGCACAATGAGACATTGACAGTGATCCTCACAAGTATTTATAATACATTGCATAACATCATGGTGATTTCATTAGTCATGATTCTTCAGACTCGATCAGTATAGAAGGATGCAACACCTATAGGAAACAATGTATGCTCTCAATCTAATTCATAGTACAAGTATTGTACATAACGAATAACATGAGCACTAATCATATATGTATTCAACTGATTTTCAATCATCAAACTCGTTCTAAGGCCGATATTCATGAATTCTGTCCTTAGATACTAGTGCAAAACATGAGGTTCAACTACATGTACGTTCTCTCTAATTTTTCAATAATGTTGTTTTGGCCACGATCCTCAGCGCGCGGAGCAGAGGTTTCTAGCGAACAAAGAGAAGGAGGAGTTGCGGGCGTGCCACCTCGCGGACGAGGAAAAGGTTGATGGTGATGCGAGATCTTGACTTCTGATCAGGCGAATGGGTTTCAGGTGCCACCTCAGACCAGGATTTACGAGCACAAGCGATCGATACTCACGGCGGCGCGAGCAGAGCAACTATAGGGAGTTTAGAGAGAAGCTGGGATGTAGAGTCCGGAGGGCTCTGAAGTGATACACGCATTTTATGCTATATTCTTAATGTATTTCCGACCTTCTTTAGCTTTGTTATTTCCTTAATAATGTCATTTCTAGCTTGTTTCTGTTTTATAGGTCGAAAGGGGCAGTTTTACACAAAAGAAGGCTAAAACGCAAGAGTTGAGAGAAATCCTAATCAAAGAAGGATTCCTGGTGCAGCAAGGAGTCTCATTAAGTCGCAAAATCTGAGGATAAGTCGTTTAGGAAACTTTCCTGTTTTGAAAAGGGAAAGTTGCCTATTTCATTTTAAGAAACTTTCTTATTTTGATTTAGGAAACTTACTATTTCAGAATCTTTCCTATTATGACTTTCCTAAAATATTTAGGAAACTTTCTTTTCTAGTGAGACAGGGAAACCATTTGAAGTGAGGAAACCTAATCCAACTTGGAATAGGAATCTGTGAACGTGTATAAAAGGAAGGACAAATTCTGCAGCAATCAAGGGATTTATGTGTGCTAATATAAATCAGAAATTAAAGGAGATTCTTTCCTTTAATTTCGTCATTTGAATTCTGTTATTCCCTACCATATGTATCTAACTTTATTTCCCTTGCAGGAACCCTAATTGTTCACAAATAAAGGAAGGAAATTTTCGTCAAAAGCCTGATTGATAGCAGAAGAGGGAAAGTTCTTAATCGCTGGGATTTCCTTTGGAGAACAAGGAGTGTACCTGGTCCGTATTCAAGCCTCATGCAATGGATTACTGCACAAGACATTCCAGAGAATTCTGTGGAGGTCTAAATCAGGATTTAAAGCAATAATTCATCACCGTTGGATCAGAAATTAATCAAGGGCTAGGAGGATAGCTAGGGTTCGGCCAAGACAGTATAAAGAGAAGCAAAGGAGCAACGTTTTGGTATCACTTCTTCCACCAAAAATTCAGAAAAACGTTCTGTCTCTTCTGTTCTCTAATCTGTGTGAGTGCCAAGCCGCAAAGGAGCAAGCACGCAGCCACAAGAGTTGCCTCACGCTGCCAAGGTTCTTCCTGCACTAGTTCGTCACCCCTTTGAAGCTTCAAGGCCAAGAAGACTCAAAAGTGTAAAACTATGCTCTGGATATATTATTTGGTTCCTACTGCCTTTGTATTCTTAACAGCATGGATTATGATTTCTGTTGTTGACAATATGTTTTATGCATGAATTTTATAATGTTTTGTTCTTAGATTGTTAATGAAATTTGCGTAACTTATTCCTGTGCCATTCTTGATGTTGAAAACTTGTGATCCGGTTTATGAATTACTAACTTCTGCAGGGTTGGTAGTGCCATTGATCTGTGTTAAACCGCTAAGGCAAACATAGATTGATTAAGTGGCAAAAGCTTAGATTCATGGGAATGGGTCAGGTTTTGATCATGCGTTGCATGTGAACTGTTTAAGCGTTAAGATAAACTTGTTTACATGTTCGAATTCTTCTGTGAACTTAATGATTCATGTTATATGTTGTATGGTTGCGCTAAGTATTAACATGACATATTGCATGGAATTTTCTGTGTTAAACCGCTAAGGCAAACATTGGATACTTAAACAGATTATTATAGGTTGCATGACCGCTACGGTGTGTAATTCTGAATTTGTTTCATCATTCTTGATTGGCATGGTTTTAGGTTGTGTAGATTGAGACAATTTAATTACATGATTTTATATGTTTGAATGGAATGAAGTTGATCACTTGTACATAGTAGTTTAGTATTATGTAGGAATGTTAGAACAAACTCTCAAAATCACCCCCCCCCCTGAAATCATGTAAATGTAATTGCTGTTTATATTCTGTGATTAACTCTTCTAGTTTTGTAAACGCAGGAGCACCCTAAAGTCCCCGGATTGATCGAACCTTATTTACCAATACTACAATTGTCAAAAGGGTTCATAATTGTCGCATCCCGGTTTCGAGGCCACGTCAATTTTGGCGCCGTTGCCGGGGACTTTTAAAGTCTCCTACGGTTTTCTTTTAGTTTAATTTTTCAGTTTACTTAATTAATTGTAGTACTGATTGTTTATTTTATTTTCTTTTCAGGTTTATATCTCATTTGGTAAACTATCCAGTCAAGGCCGCAAAGCATATTTGGGCCTTAACCCTTCGTGAGTTCCTTTCTGAGGTCTCTCGAGGTTGAGGGCGGCCCATATTGTGCTCTTGTCGGACCATCGAAGATATAAGTAGTTCTTAGCTGAGTAAGGGGCACTTTGAGTGGTGCCAAGGCCCGAGTAAACGACTGGGACCAAAATTGAGTTTCAAACGGCTATAGACTGTGCGTAAGCACGATAGGGGTTTCGACCTCCGTAGCCCACCAAAAATGAAACCCTACCAGCCCGTTTCACTTCGGCCTTGCCATTCAAGCCTTCTGAAACCACGGAATTGCTTGTGTTTAGATGTCAATGCCTCTGTCCCTTTCAATACAGTTTACAACTTGAGATATGAATTTGAAGGGTGAATAAAATTTAGAATCAGCAGTGTTGTATTAGTGTTATTTTAACTATGGTGTGTGTCGCACTAAGGTATATTGGACCAAACATGACTATGGATTGGGTAGCTGTTTCAGTCCCATTGCACACCACTGTCCTCTGTTCCCGTACCTAAGTGTGGAGTTAAAATAAACTTAAGCATAGGATAATGCAGACGTGTAGTGTCTTATGTGTTTATGGAAACTCATTCTTGTTTAACTTTTCTTACTTTAATTCTAACTTCTGTAAACTGTATGTCTTTTTCTCAATCAGCAAGATCAACAAAAGAATGGATGCTATGAACTCCAAGATCATAGGACTCGTTGCAGAAGTCTTTGGTGGATACTTTGAACCTGCACCTAAGGCACAAACTGTTCGGAATAGGAGGATGTCTGGGATGGATTCAGATGCAGAGGACGACTCAGAGAATGATTCTATTTATAGCTATGGCAGCCATGACAACTCAAGGAAGTCTTACTCTCCCCCAGATTCTCGCTCTGCTGCAGAAGGCTGGATGAACAATGTTGATGAAGAAACCCGGTTTGCTGATGAGGATTGAGGATGGAAGTAATCCGTTTAGCTCATGGACGTTAACCGAGGCGCTCTAGGGAGGCAGCCCTACATCAAGTCGCACAGTTGTGCAATTTTGAGACTTTCTGTTTTTATTTTTATTCAAGTTTTTGGATATTGTATTAGACTTATTAGTGGTTTGTTGCACCTTTTTGCAACTATTTTTGGACAACTTTTTCCTTATTTGTATTTCCGTATTTTTATTTTTATTTTTATTCATTTCATTTTGTGAAAGTGGATTAATCTCTTGTTTTTGAAATGCAGTTTACTGACTTTGCAGCAACTCAAGTCAGGAATTTGCACGGAAATCACAAGTGTTTCTCCATTCTCTGGACACCCTACATCTACTTTGAAGTATCGATTGCAAGGAGCTTTCATTTGAAGGACAAGGTCTTGTACCTTGAGGCAGGGGCCTAAATTTCAATCCTACCCGAAGGCCGTGAGTATGGGATGTCTACAAGGGGGAGCTTTCTCAAACTTTAATCTCTTACTGTTTGTTAATTAGTTTTTGTTTAGTTTGTTTTGTTGTGAATCCATGTTTCCATGCTTTATTCTATGTTGCATGCTATATTCTGTTCTACATTGAGGGCAATGTAGAGTTTAAGTGTGGGGGAAGGATTTACATGTTTATTGCGTCATTTATTGAAAAATACATAAAAATTGAAAAATGTCAAAATCTTTTAAAAAAAAAATCGTTTGCTTTTTGAGTCTTTTGTTTGTTTTTGAGTCTTAGGAGCCCTTAACTGTCTTTGATGATTATAATCTCTTAAATTATGGATAAGATCACAAGATGATTTCCAACTGATATTCTGAAGTTAATTGAAATGAATGGAAATCATGTGAAATGTAGTGGATATGATGAATCTCTGGTACAGAAATGAGTATGCTAAGACAAGTTTTTGATTCATATGACCCTAAATGTGAGCTTTTAAGCCTTTATATGTGCTATTCTTTCTGAGTGTTCATTGAAATATTCTTCTTCATTTTCTTGGCTATAAATTGTTGAAAACCTCATTATTCTTTCAATTTGATTGATTGATCACCATAGCTGTTAATGAACTAGAGATGACTAGAACTCACTCTTGTGAACTTTCGAAACTTTTAATCATAAAACACTCTGATTTTAGAGAGGATAAATGGAACTTTTTAGGATGATCACCATTGCCAAATAAACTTGTGTCCCTATTTGTGTGCGCTGCACACCCCTTAGTTTGAGCCCCTTTGAGCCTACATTAAGCCTTTTATTTCATCACCTGTGTAATTTTTACCTGAACTAGTATAGCATATCTCTACCCTTGTCCTTTGGACCTAGTAGAGCATTTTGTGTGAAGACTACTAGAGGTGACGATGAAGAGCAAGTGTGGGGGGAGGAGCTGCTGAAATGTCCTTGTTGTTTGAAAATTAAAGAAAATGTCGTGAAAAGAATAAAAAGAAAATAGAGAATAAAATTTCGGCAGAAAAAAAAAAGAAATTTTGGACATACTCTTTGTTTGTGAATCAGGAGTTGTGATGTAAATGGAAGGCCTAAAAATCGAAATATTTGGCCTTTGTTCTGTTTCATGTTGCATAAGGAGGTGCAATGACGTTTTTGGAGGACAAATGATATCTTGGTCCTTCTTTTGGCGACATAAGGCATTGGATAATGCTCTGCTAGGTCCTTAGGAATTCTGCAATTCCTTACTCTTAAATTCATACCCCTAGCCTAGCCCCATTAACACCTTTTAGAGTTCCTTTTGATCTAAAAGATGAGTAAAACTTGATTTGTGGAGTTTGTTCCAAGAGTTGAGCCTATGGTATGGTTCATTTGTGTGAGTAATCATATTCTTTCTTGAGGTTTATATCTGTTCTATTGGGCTTCTGTTCATATAAATGCAAGCTTTCTGATTCTGTCTTGCATACTATTGAGTGATTTAGCCAGAAAATCTGAGTGAAGATTGAGTGCATACCTTGTGAGAATGAATCATACTTGTTTGAAACATGCTGAGCTTAAATATCACCATTGTTCTATCAGGTCCTACGTGTAAATATGCGATCTGTGCATGACAATTAGCTTCTGAAACTTCATGGAATAATTCTTGGTTAAATGCTAATTTTGATGCCATGAGAGTTGAGATTCTGAGACAATAGTTATGGGCATTAGAGTTTAAGTATTTGTTGTTTTATGAATTTTCGTTTGTGTTAGTTTTTGTTAGAGTCTGTTTGTTAGTTTGGTTTTGCTAAGGGACTAGCAAAAGCTAAGTGTGGGGGAATTTGATACACGCATTTTATGCTATATTCTTAATGTATTTCCGACCTTCTTTAGCTTTGTTATTTCCTTAATAATGTCATTTCTAGCTTGTTTCTGTTTTATAGGTCGAAAGGGGCAGTTTTACACAAAAGAAGGCTAAAACGCAAGAGTTGAGAGAAATCCTAATCAAAGAAGGATTCCTGGTGCAGCAAGGAGTCTCATTAAGTCGCAAAATCTGAGGATAAGTCGTTTAGGAAACTTTCCTGTTTTGAAAAGGGAAAGTTGCCTATTTCATTTTAAGAAACTTTCTTATTTTGATTTAGGAAACTTACTATTTCAGAATCTTTCCTATTATGACTTTCCTAAAATATTTAGGAAACTTTCTTTTCTAGTGAGACAGGGAAACCATTTGAAGTGAGGAAACCTAATCCAACTTGGAATAGGAATCTGTGAACGTGTATAAAAGGAAGGACAAATTCTGCAGCAATCAAGGGATTTATGTGTGCTAATATAAATCAGAAATTAAGGGAGATTCTTTCCTTTAATTTCGTCATTTGAATTCTGTTATTCCCTACCATATGTATCTAACTTTATTTCCCTTGCAGGAACCCTAATTGTTCACAAATAAAGGAAGGAAATTTTCGTCAAAAGCCTGATTGATAGCAGAAGAGGGAAAGTTCTTAATCGCTGGGATTTCCTTTGGAGAACAAGGAGTGTACCTGGTCCGTATTCAAGCCTCATGTAATGGATTACTGCACAAGACATTCCAGAGAATTCTGTGGAGGTCTAAATCAGGATTTAAAGCAATAATTCATCACCGTTGGATCAGAAATTAATCAAGGGCTAGGAGGATAGCTAGGGTTCGGCCAAGACAATATAAAGAGAAGCAAAGGAGCAACGTTTTGGTATCACTTCTTCCACCAACAAACTCCTGCCCTAACATCACAACAGCCTTCTCTCTATTATTCTCGTTCCAAGACAGCAGAACCTCCATCCATTGAAGCTTGCTATACCTTGGTGTTCTTCAGAACGTCACTTCAGAGAATAAAAAGTGTAACAATGCCTCAATCGATTTCTCTCTGTTTTGTAGTATTTTCTTTTGTTAGATTTTTAGAACTCTTGCTTTCTGGATTGAGACTGATGTTGAGAATATGGTTATATTAATTATCAGATTTATAAAGTTGTGTTTTTGAATCGACTATGAGATTTACTTGACTTATTTTCTTGTAATTCTTGATGTTGAAAACTTGTGATCCGGTTTATGAATTACTAACTTCTGCAGGGTTGGTAGTGCCATTGATCTGTGTTAAACCGCTAAGGCAAACATAGATTGATTAAGTGGCAAGAGCTTAGATTCATGGGAATGGGTCAGGTTTTGATCATGAGTTGCATGTGAACTGTTTAAGCGCTAAGATAAACTTGTTTACATGTTCGAATTCTTCTGTGAACTTAATGATTCATGTTATATGTTGTATGGTTGCGCTAAGTATTAACATGACATATTGCATGGAATTTTCTATGTTAAACCGCTAAGGCAAACATTGGATACTTAAGCAGATTATTATAGGTTGCATGACCGCTACGGTGTGTAATTCTGAATTTGTTTCATCATTCTTGATTGGCATGGTTTTAGGTTGTGTAGATTGAGACAATTTAATTACATGATTTTATATGTTTGAATGGAATGAAGTTGATCACTTGTACATAGTAGTTTAGTATTATGTAGGAATGTTAGAACAAACTCTCAAAATCACCCCCCCTGAAATCATGTAAATGTAATTGCTGTTTATATTCTGTGATTAACTCTTCTAGTTTTGTAAACGCAGGAGCACCCTAAAGTCCCCGGATTGATCGAACCTTATTTACCAATACTACAATTGTCAAAAGGGTTCATAATTGTCGCATCCCGGTTTCGAGGCCACGTCATGAAGAAAGAACCTAGGCGGCGGCACTTAGGGTTAGGGTTTCGAGGAGCTCGAAGGGTAACTGGTTTCAGTTTGTATTTGTGTTTTTGTGTTTGTTTTTTGAGAGAGAGTTCTGTTAAGGTTCGAGCCCCTTTATATAGTAGTTCGACTTGCGGCAGAAGAAAAGTGATTAGAATCCAAGTCGGACTCTGAAACCCTAATTGACAAGGACACGGTTTACTCCATGCAGACCAACCAATTGGTGACACCTGCTCAGTTCGCACACTTCATTCCGCATAGGGCATTGCTTCCGCGCTGCCAACTGTAGACTCCTATGCGAACTGAAATTCATCCCGCGGGCTGTCACAGGATGCTATCTCGCATGCTCTTGAAGCTCGCTTCCATTTCGCGGGCTATTGCAGCTCGCGAGCTTTAAAAGGGCTTTTTATATTAAACGGGCCACAGAGATTGGCCCGAAGCATATCAAAGACTTGTAAAAGTCTTCAACGATAAAAGAGGTATGCGCGGACTCCGCATGATGCTTCCTCGCGAAGTCTTCTACGCGAGCCAGTTCGCCAGCTCGCCTCGCCTATGCGAAGTACATTTGTGTCTCGCCTACGCGAACTTGAATAGTAATTCCGCGCGAAGGCATTCCGCACGCGAGCTCATGTTTCCACGTGAACTGCGTAGTCCGCCTATGTCCATTCCGCGCGCGAGCTAAGTGTTCCAGTTCGCATGCAGTTCGTTCCGCGTGAAATCTAACTCGGCTCGCGTGGTCTCACTAGCGGGCCGACATTTGTAAACTTAAAGAACTTTGGGCTCGCCGGTATGACATGGACCAAGAATGTAATTAATATTCACATAGACATTTACTGTCCGGTAAAATATTAATCTAGGCGTAAACATTGCCCCCTAGCCTCGAAGTCATGAAATGTCGAGAATGACTGAAGAGGTTTATGTTCATGTTGCTCCAAAGTCAATAGTAATGGCTTGGGTCATACATAAAAGGAGTGTGAAGAAACAAGCCTGTGAATAGGTCGCGTAACCAACGCACTCAACTAGGCATTGTAGCGAACTGCTCTATGGCTCGCCTCGGCCCCTTGGACTTGAACTTCAAACGCATTCGCCTGCTCTTAGCTCGCATTCGCCTGTTGCACTTTTGCATTCGCGTGCTTCTAGCCCGTATTCACCTGCTCAACTCAGAAGACATAGTACATGGCACGTACCACTAGCGAATGTAGCTCGCGTGGATGTATCTTGAGCAGACGCACGTAACTTGAGTAGATTCCAAAAAATAGCCCTTCGCGAGCTCTTGACGTTGGCGGACCAACGTGGAATGACAATGGCTATGTACTTCGCTGCCCCCCAGTGCGAACTAGTGAGAGACAAACAAACAGAGTCGGCGAACTTTAAGAGGCCATGCACTTCGTTGCCCCCAGTATATTCTTCGCTGCCCCCTAGTGCAAACCAATGAGAAGTAAATAAAGGAGTCGGCGAACGGCCACATAAAGCTGGCGTGCCAAGTTTGAAAAATGGAGGCCACGGGGATTGGCCTAAATGATGACTAAGAAATACTTGAATGAAGTTGTTTTTTATTTAGGGCCTCAGGAATAGGTCCCAATCTTGTACTGGTCTGTTAGTTAGACCACGCACGTTTACAAAGAGAAAACTGATGATTGAGAAACATTTGAATTAAATTTTTTTTATATATTTAGGGCCTCAGGAATAGGCCCCAATCTTGTACTGGTCTGTTAGTTAGACCACGCACATTTATGAAGAAAAAACTAATTGCATGCTTCTCTCTGGGGTTGCCCCCTAGTGTGAGGTGATGGAGCGTAAGCGCGACGACGCGTGACACTAATGACAGTGGTCGCAGGATCAGGGGGAGGAGGAGGATCTGCGCGCTCCCAAACACTAGCGATGTGACGCTTTAAGAAACGACCATTAATAGGATTAGGATGGAGTGTACCGTCAAGGTCGCGCAAATGGTATGCCCCTTAGGCAATATGCGATGAATAATAAAGGGTCCCTCCCACCGCGCGGACCATTTCCCGCGGCCTTCGGTCTTCTTCCCAAGTGGGAGCACAGCACGCCATACCGTTTGGCCTTCGGCATAACTCCGACCTTGAGTGACTTTATCATAAGACCGCGCAACACGCTGCTTCTCAAGGATGAGATTGTTGAAAGCAGTGATGCGATGTTCGTCGAGGTCTTCAAGCTCTTGCCACATTGCCTGGACATAATCGTCACCAAGCAACTGGTGCTGCTCCTGGACACGAAGCGAGGCGACATAAACCTCAAGGGGAAGGACGGCGTCATGGCCATACATGAGAGCATATGGGGTGGTATCTGTCGGACCGCGCTTGGAGGTACGGTAGGCCCACAAAGTATGGTAAAGCTCTAGATGCCAGACGCGGGGGTTCAACTCTAGCATCTTTCGCAAGATGCCGATGATGACTTTGTTGCTCGCCTCCGCCTGACCATTGGACTGGGCATAATAGGGGGTCGAATGCAGGAGTTTGACACCATAGCCGTTGAGGAATGTGACTACCGAATCCGCCATGAAAGCTGCCCCCCAGTCCGTCACGATGCATTCTGGAACACCAAAGCGGGAAATAATGTTGCAGAAAATAAAGTTGCGGACCGAGGTTGCGGAAGCGACCTTGAGTGGCTCGGCCTCAACCCACTTGGTAAAGAAATCGGTGGCCACAATAAGGAACTTGTGCTGCTCGGAGGAATGGGGATGAATGAGACCGATGAAGTCTATTGCCCAACCTCGACATGGCCAGGGCTTAACGATTTGCTGTAACGGAATGTTTGGAATGTGTTGCACTGGTCCGTGAGCCTGGCAGTCCTGACATCCTTTAGCGAAAGTAATACAATCCTTGAGAATGGTAGGCCAGTAGTAGCCGTGGCGACGGATTAACCAACGCATCTTTGGTCCAGCCTGATGCGAACCACAAACTCTGGAATGCACCTCACGCGGAAGCCGCTTAGCCTTGTTGCCATACACGCAGCGGAAATCGTTACCGTCCTCGCCGCGCCGGCGAAGCTCACCATTGTGAAGCACAAAGTTGAGGGCGAGAAACCACATTTGTCGGGAATGGGTAGCGTCATGAGGGTGCTCGAGGTAGGCAATGAACGGTAGCCGCCAATCTTCATCGATAGGATCTAAGGCAGCGATGTTAAGAGGGTTTGCCTCGTATTGCCCCCTAGCAAGAAAAGAAGGAAGTGTACGTCGTTCGACTTTGAGGAGTCGTTCGTGCACTCCATCGCGCAAGGTAAGACCGGATGCGATCTGCGCGAGCTCATTCGTTGTGAAGTTGAATTCGCGTGGGATGTGTTCAATGTGAACATCGTCGAAGCGGTCCAAGACATCAAAAGCTTTCCGCAAGTAAGGTTCGATGGACGAGCTTAAACACTTGAACTTCGCCACAAGTTGGTTGACGACCAGTAAGGAGTCGCCAAAGACTTGAACCTCGCGGACTCCTAAGTCCAGCAAGATTTCCAGTCCGATGATGAGCGCCTTGTATTCCGCCTGATTATTTGTACATTTAAAGTCCAGCTGGAAAGAGTAAGAAAACCGATCTCCTGCAGGGTTCTCGATGGTGATCTCGGCACCTGCAGCAAGTTCAATACGCGAGCCATCAAAGTAGAGGGTCCATGGAGTAAGGGAGACTACGGCAACCTCCAACTCGCGGAATGCTGTCAGCTCGGTCGACGGGTGATGAGCGAGGAAGTCCGCTATGGCCTGTCCTTTAACTGCCTTTTGGGGAACATATTGCAAAGAGAATTCAGACAAAGCCAATATCCATTTACCTATGCGGCCTCGTAGGATAGGGCGGGAAAGCATATATTTGACTAAGTCGGACAGAGCGATCACCACCGTGGTAAAGGCCAACATGTAGTGGCGGAGCTTGCAACCTGCAAAGAAAAGGGCGAGACACAACTTTTCCATTAGGGAGTAGCGCGTCTCGCAATCGGTCAACACCCTGCTAAGATAGTAAACGGCGTGTTCCACTCCGTTCTTGTCGTCTTGTGCCAAGAGTCCGCCGATAGACAAATCAGCAGCGGCGATGTAGAGCTTAAGCGGAACGCCAGGGCGAGGGGGAACCAAAACAGGTGGATTCGCAAGATAGTCCTTGATACGATCGAAGGCCTCCTGGTGTTGTGACTCCCATATGAACTCGGTTGCCCCCTGGAGCTTTAGAAGAGGCGAAAAAGGCTGAACTTTCCCAGCCGCATTCGAAATGAAACGGTGGAGGAAGTTGATTCGCCCGATCAATTGTTGGAGCTCCTTTTTGGTTGTAGGAGGCGAGGCGTTGATTACCGCCTGCGCCTTGTCTTTGGGGATCTCGATACCCCTTTGATGGATTAGAAAACCAAGGAAGTCGTCTGCCTCCATGAAGAAAACACATTTGGCGGGGTTCATCTTCAGGTGGTGTTTCCGCATCCGCGTGAAAACCTGTCGGAGGTCTTCAACATGTGTCGCCCGCAACATGGTTTTAACCACTATGTCGTCGATGTAGACTTCAATCAACTTGCCTAGGATATCGTGAAAGATAAGGTTCATGGCGCATTGATATGTTGCCCCCGCGTTCTTGAGCCCGAATGGCATGACAACATACTCGAATGCACCTGCAAACCCCGGACAGCGGAAAGCAGTCTTGTGGCGATCTTCTGCAGCGACAGGGATCTGATGGTAACCAACAGTTCCATACATAAAGGATAGCACTTCATGCCCAGCGGCCGCGTCAATGAGGAGGTCAACAACAGGAATGGGATATATATCTTTAGGCGTTGCGTTGTTGAGGTCACGGTAGTCAACACAGATGCGCGTTTTGCCGTTCTTCTTGCGAACTGGAACGATGTTGGATAGCCATTCATTGTATTTGGCCACGCGAATGATACCTGATCGGTGCATGTTCTCAATTTCTTCCTTGACCACGATCTGGGTCTCAGTTCGCATGAATCTGCCGTCTTGGTGGACTGGACGTCTGTCAAGATGAGTAGGCAGACGGTGACAGACTAAATCCGTGGATAGGCCAGGCATGTCTTCGTACTGCTCGGCGAAACAATCCCTATACTCATGTAGTAAGGCAAGAAGGTCTTCCTTTTCTTGTCCCGCCAACTTGGCACTAATGGAGAGTAGTAAAGGTTTCTCTGCAGTCCCCACGTCGACTTGTAAGGTGGGATCGCGGACTTGAGGCGGCGTGTCGTCCAAGGCAGCGGGAGCTAACTGAATAACTTCCTCCTCGGTCTCGGTATAGTCCACTATCTCGTCTACATACTCCATAGTGGCAACCCTGTCGTAGGCTTCGCGTTCCGCCCAGTATGAGAGGAGTCTCTCACACAAGGACTCGTCAGCCTCGCGTGCTTCTTCTGAAGATGTACTAATCATAAGATGGTTTTAGGGGATCCGCGATGGTATGGGGACGTTGTAAATCGTCCCTCGCATGAGTGAGTCCCCATCGCGTTAAGTTGGAGGCCGTGACCCCATATGGACGGCCTTTAGAATCGACGCCTTGGACATCCAATGGGCCCAAGTCAGTATTGTAATAGCGGGCGTCATTGAAATTGGCGGAAATGGAGAAAGGACGCGGATCCGCTTGGATGAGGACCGCCTCGCGTTTCTCAGTATCCCAAATCAGAAGCTCCTGGTGCATGGATGAAGGTATACAAAAACTTCTATGGATCCAGTCGCGGCCTAGGATCATGCTGTAGGACGAAGCACACTTGGCGACGAAGAATGTGTAGACCCTTGAAGCCGGTCCCACCTTGACCAGTAAGAACAACAAACCTAGAGTCCTGGAGACTTGTCCGGTGAAGTTCTTGACTGTCAAGGACGTAGTTTGGATCATCGAGCGTGGGATACCAAGGAGTCCCATAGTGCGGGTGGTGACGACATTCACTGCCGCCCCCGTGTCGACCATGATTTTGTTGATCATAATCCCTTCAACTTCAGTCGTGATATACAATGGCCTCATGTGAGTGGCCATGTCCAGGGTTGGAGTGGAGAAGGTCAGAGTCGGCATGCTTGTGATGTTGCTTTTGGCTTTAACGGTGCAGCCAGTGCGGGCTCCGCCAGGACTGGACACATCTCACTGCTGCAAGGGGGGGATATGTCACAAACACTTTCGCTATTGTCTGGAATATCCGCCGCGTTGCATGTTGTATTTGGTGGGAGAGCGTATCTCTCAGATATGAAGAACACCATTCCGACCTGAAAAGAGAACTGTTCGCGGACTGGAACCAGTGGCGTCTCAATGCTCCCGTGTTCTCCGTCGAGCACGGCAAATGCGCCATCCGCTAGATTGACCTCTTCGAGCTCTGGCCATGCAGAGATCTCAAGCATATTGCAGTTGAATGATTCACCCTGCCCTTCTGCTTGGTCGTCGCCCAAGTCGATGCGAGGCTCAAAATGAGTCTCCTCGTTCAGGGAATTCTCGCGGAAGCATTGGGCCATGAGTTCTGCGAGGTTAGGGCTGGAGGTGCTACTTTCGACCCCTAGCGAGACGTTACCCTCTGGCTGCCGTGGTGGCCACACGAGTTTGGTCGAGGGCTGTTTGTCCTCAGTTGAAAGCTTATCCGCGGCTAGTGGAGCTCTGGCATTGTCCTCTGCTTTAGGTGGAGGAAGGACTGAGACCTAAGGCTGCTGTGCGGGTTGAGGTTGGGGCAGACCCGGTCGTGATAGTTCCTTTTTAGCCTCAGGTTCCTGGCGAATAGGCTTCTGGGGATGTAATGACCGAGGCGGCTCGCGCCTTGATTCGGGCCTTGATGCGGCGAACAGTCGTCGCGTCGCTGGGGAAGACGGTTCTCGTCTTCTTTCAGCCACTAGCGACTGCCTACACCTTGGTAGAGGTGGCGGGTTCCTTCGTCGTTCGGTTTCCGGCGACTGCTGGCGCGTTGGTGGAGGTAACAATTCCCTTCTTCTTTCAGGTTCTGATGAAGGCTTGTGCCGGGAGAACTATGGCTCCCTTCTCCTTTCTGGCTCCGGAGATGGTATATGCCTAGCGGGGCGCAGATCCTGTCTTGGTGGTACGGTGAGGCGACAGAAGACATTTGCCTTTGGAGCAGGGTTGTCTGCTGCCTGCGCACAGACACGTGGAGGCGTGACAGGTGGCCTTTGGAGTAGAGCGCGCAAGCCTTCAGCTTCTCTCCACATTCTCTCGTGTGTCTGCGCGAGCTGCGAGGGTCGGATGATGCCATCATCAGCCGCTCGCAAGGCACGCAGAATGCTGCCATACTTCTTTTGTAGCTTCCGCTTCTTGGATCTGCTGATGGTAACCGGTTTTCCCCCTTGCTGTGTGTACCAAATCCCTTCCTTGATCGCTGATTTGGATGTCGGAGGAATGTAGGGGTCAGTCAAGATACCTCGCCGAGGGCTTGAAGCCTTGCTATCTTGGCGTTCGCTGCCGGAGTCAGAGATGTCTATCTCGCTTGAAGCTGGAGAAGAAGGTACATCTTTAGTCCAGTGTGATTGGACGAAGGTTTCGAGGCGCTTGATCCTCTGTTCCAGCTCTTCGCGAGTCCTGGGACTCATGGGTTGATAGTTGTCAGCTGGAGACGGTGTATCGTCCCGCATGGTAGCTTTGCCTTTATCCCTTCTTGAAAGGTGATCGGGCTGTAGTCTGGCGGCTAACTCCCTTGCTGGGTAATGGTTCCCATTTTCGTTCGCCAGAACGGTATAGTCATTCGCCGGCCTCTTACGGTTTCGACCTGGCGGTTCGCGTTGGCCCGTGTTTGGAGATAGGTTCAAAGTTATCGCGCGCTGGCCGATGCGAGGCCAGGCGTTGTCAGCAACTATGATCAAGAAGCCACCTTGGTCCTCAAAGCGAATATACTTGAGGTCTAACCAGTCTTGGACTTGCTCGCAGAGCTGGTAATAGTCGCGAGTTCTGTGTCTCCAACTGTCATGGAGCTTGCACTGGACGCGGCCCTCCTTGTATTCAACATAGGGCAAGGCCCTTGATACAGTGACGAGTCCGCCGTCAATAAGATCGTTTAAGACCTCGTGCGCGAGGTTGACGTTGTAAGTGTACCAGCGAGATGGCTGACGTGTGTCATCATTACCATCCTCTCGGTCTCGCTTAAGTGCCCGGC
Source organism: Fragaria iinumae (assembly GCA_009720345.1). Taxonomy (NCBI): domain Eukaryota; kingdom Viridiplantae; phylum Streptophyta; class Magnoliopsida; order Rosales; family Rosaceae; genus Fragaria; species Fragaria iinumae. The sequence continues at coordinate 11,101,627 of CM019117.1, read as the reverse complement.
TCAGATTATCATCTTCTGGATGTTCGGCCAGGTCCAAGGTAATTCTCCGCTCGCCTGGCTTTGGTGCGCGGCGGCGGCTGTTCTCCTTTGGCTGGTCGGCCCAATTCACCTCGACCATACCGACAAAGGCCGGGAATGGATCAACATCCACTAGAGAAGCGGTGCTTCCTGGCGTCTTCATTTTCAGGGCGCCCGAATTCAACCAGGTTTGCAGTTGGTCGCGGAGTTTGACACAGTCCTTGGTGTCGTGATTGTAAGCGTTATGGAAACTGCAATACTTCTTGTCCTTTAGCTCTTCCTTGAACGGGATCCTATGATCCAAGTGCACGCATTTCGCCTCAATCAAGTCATTAAAGACAAGATGGGCGTTTTTCGCATCATACGTGTACGCCTCATATTCGGGCTTAGTCCATGCAAAGGACTGGATGGTGATTGGCTCACGGGTCATCTTGAGATTCTTCAGCTTGTGAGCTAAAGGCTTCCCGGTCAGTTCGACTGCTCCGACGTCGTCAACATACCCTTGCGCGGCCTCATTCTCCTCCTGCCTTTGGTAGTAAGGGTCGAACGCGGGGGATTGGAGGTTTAATGCCCCTACTATCCTGTTTCTCCCCGGTACGTATGTCCCTTTGGAGGCATTCGCCTTCTCGTCCATTTCGTTGAGGATCAGCTCATAACTGCCGACCTTATTGATGAGGTCGCCCATAGACATGAAGCGTTCCCCATGGTGCTTCAACCGCTGGCGGTGTTCGAGGCCACGGACAGCCAACTTAATGGCTTCCTGTTCGGGTAGGAGGAAGTCGCACTTGGCTTGTTGGATCTTGAACAGCTGGAGGAAGGAGACTCCTGACTCCATGCTCTGCTGACTCATCTGAGTGAGGGAGTCAAGGCCGACCTCTGGCTCAATGGTACCGTAGGTCTCCCGAAACAGTTTCTCCATAGTAGGCCAGTCCGCAATGGATCCTGGTTTCAACCTGGAGTACGAAGTAAATGCAGCTCCGGACAGAGAGGTCCCGAAGAGCTTGAGCTTGAGGATGTCATTGTTCCCGTACTGGCCGCACTGGACTTTGAAGCGGGCCATGTGGGTTGCTGCGTCTTCCCTTGTTTCGCCAGAGAAGGTAGTGAACACTATGTTCTTAAACCCATGCGGGAAGGGGTATTGCGCCACGCTATCGGGATAAGGGTCGCGATACTGCAAGTTAGCATCACCGTGTCCGGTTTGCTCCTTGACAATGGAGGAGATAAGCTGGCGCCAGTCGGCTGTTGTCACGGGCATGGATTCTGCCCCTTCCCCATGGTTTGGCCATGCAGAGAGATTGACGGCCTGTCCGCCGTTCTTGGGAGTAAGGCTGGAATAAACCAGAAGCGGGTCATCTGGTGTCCCGGTTCCCTGGCGTAGAGAATTATGCAGTCCCTTGGAGGGAGCAAACAAGCCATGCGGGAGCGGACTCTTTGACGTTCCTGTTCCTGGAACGAACTGCGGAGCCTTCGGAGTCCCGACCTTAGGGTTTCCCCTGGCGCGTTCATTAGGAGGGATGTACTTGGGCGTCCCTTCGTTTGTGCTTGGGTTAGTAGGGTTTAGAGCAGGGTTCTTTGGTGCCTGCGCCCTCATCCAGTCTTCAACTTCAAGGACCCGTAGGTTCAGCCGGTCCTGTTTGTCTTTGAATTCTTCTAGCTTCTCTAGACTGTTCTTACTTCCAAAGAAGGAAGCATTCTGCTGGTCATGCAGTTTGGTATCGTGCTCGTCCAAGCGGCGAGTCTGCTCGTCTACTGTCGCGCGAGTGAGCAACAGGACCTCTGCATGTTGCTTTATGGTCTCCGCGTTCTGCTTCACGATCTCCGTATTCTGGTCCAGATCCGAGCGGATCTATTGAAGGCTTCCTTCGACCAAGCCCTTGGTTTCCCTTGTTTCGCTGACAAACTGGTTGAAGTCTTCAGTGAGTACGGTAAGGTTGTGCTGGTCTGCTTCCCAAAGGGTTTTGTCCCTTTTGACTTGTTCAGCAAGGCCGTCGACCTTACTAGCAAGGTCGGTGAGGCTTTGTTGAGTGGCAGAGCTTTGGGTTGGGTTGTCAAACCCTGGGTTTGAGTTGTCAAACTCTGGATCTGCCCCGTGAGTTGTGCGAACATCTGGAAGACTTGCTCCATAGACGGAGCAGAGTCTGTATCTTGGGTCGGCTGAGAGCCTACCATGGCGGTCTCGCTGTAATCTGGGTTACCAAACTGAGCAAGGACCTGTTCTTCAGTGAGGGATCGGCAAGCCGCGCTATTATGAGGCTTGTACCGTAGCGATCTGTGCTTGAGACATGAAAGCTGGGGCTTTCGGTACAGCGCTTCCTCCGGTTTCCCTATGATGTATCCGCTTGCACTCCCTGTCCCACTGGGCGTGCCAATGTTTTGGCCACGATCCTTAGCTCGCGGAGCAGAGGTTTCTAGCGAACAAAGAGAAGGGGGAGTTGCGGGCGTGCCACCTCGCAGACGAGGAAAAGGTTGATGGTGATGCGAGATCTTGACTTCTGATCAGGCGAATGGGTTTCAGGTGCCACCTCAGACGAGGATTTACGAGCACAAGCGATCGATACTCACGGCGGCGCGAGCAGAGCAACTATAGGGAGTTCAGAGAGAAGCTGGGATGTAGAGTCCGGAGGGCTCTGAAGAAAGAACCTAGGCGGCGGCGCTTAGGGTTAGGGTTTCGAGGAGCTCGAAGGGTAACTGGTTTCAGTTTGTATTTGTGTTTTTTTTTTGAGAGAGAGTTCTGTTAGGGTTCGAGCCCCTTTATATAGTAGTTCGACTTGCGGCAGAAGAAAAGTGATTAGAATCCAAGTCGGACTCTGAAACCCTAATTAACAAGGACACGGTTTACTCCATGCAGACCAACCAATTGGTGACACATGCTCAGTTCGTACACTTCATTCCGTATAGGGCATTGCTTCCGCGCTACCAACTGTAGACTCCTATGCGAACTGAAATTCATCCCGCGGGCTGTCACAGGATGCTATCTCGCGTGCTCTTGAAGCTCGCTTCCATTTCGCGGGCTATTGCAGCTCGGGAGCCTTAAAAGGGCTTTTTATATTAAACGGGCCACAGAGATTGGCCCGAAGCATATCAAAGACTTGTAAAAGTCTTCAACAATTAAAGAAGTGTGCGCGGACTCCGCATGATGCTTCCTCGTGAAGTCTTCTACGCGAGCCAGTTCGCCAGCTCGCCTCGCCTATGCGAAGTACATTTATGTCTCGCCTACGCGAACTTGAATAGTAATTCCGCGCGAAGGCATTCCGCACGCGAGCTCATGTTTCCACACGAACTGCGTAGTCCGCCTATGTCCATTCCGCGCGCGAGCTAAGTGTTCCAGTTCGCATGCAGTTCGTTCCGCGTGAAGTCTAACTCGGCTCACGTGGTCTCACTGGCGGGCCGATATTTGTAAACTTAAAGAACTTTGGGCTCGCCGGTATGACATGGACCAAGAATGTAATTAATATTCACATAGACATTTTCTGTCCAGTAAAATATTAATCTAGGCGTAAACAAATGTTTTTGTTCCTTCAATATGAATATGAAGATAGGAATCAACTCTTTTTGTTGTTTGGATGGTCATTCTACTTGTGTTTTATTTGAGTCACCCAAGTTCAAATCTCAAAAGGTACAATTTGTCTATTTTATCAAATTTTTTATCCAATTCCCAATTTGGGCTGTTTAGCTATGTGACAAAAAAATGCCGAAATTGTTATGGGCCTAGTGCGGTCACACGAGCTTCATTAGGCTTGGGCCAGCTATGCCAATAATGTTTCATGATTCTAATAGACTTGTCATACAACACTCCAAACCTGGAAGCTCTCATTGTACCATTTCTTTGGCTCGCTCTGATTCCCTATTTGGCTGCTACAAATGAAAACATTATCTCTTGGTGTCGAATTAAGACTTCTTTTATTTTGTTACATTAGAGGGGAAGCCATCTTTAACATAATCCTAATCTAATTCTCACCCAAGGAAATGAAATCAACAAACTTTTTAAAAGAATGTACAAAAGTCATTTTTCAAACAAATTGGTACATATCCTCATGCGCGGAGGCAGCATAGAAGTTGGTAGGGCTCAAGCCCAACCAAAGATTTTGGGCGGAATAAAAAAAACTAGGTATACATTTTTTTTTTATGATATACGCAACAAGCCCAACCCACCACAATCTCATTCTCTCTTGTGGATCAGACTTGCCTCGTATAACAACGACTCCTCCGTCTTAGTCTCCTTTGCCTCCTTCTCAACCTCTTCTTTCACCTCCTCCTTCGACTTAAACACGTCCGACAATGACCTATCCCTCTTCGGCTCTTCCCCTCCGCCTCCACCATAATCTCCTTCTTCCTGGCCTCCTCCGGTCCTCCCCGACAGTGACTTACCTCCGGGCCTGATTCCAATCCCTCCATGGCTCCATTCTTCAATTTCTCAGTCCTTCACTCACTTTCTTAATTTCTCAGTTGTTCTACTCTTGTAATTCTCTTCTTGCTCCATTGAGGACATGATTGTAAGTACGATTATTAAATTTCATATGTAAATTTCGTTGGTTTAGTGTACTGTGTACAATTTTCCCCAAATTTGTCAAAGTTCATCGCTTGATCGCTTTCGCTTCATCCTCTAAATCTCTGATAGTCTAATTTGACAATTTGTATCTAATTTTCATAAATTTGACGATGGCTTGGAGCTTTGGGCAGAGCTATGAAGTAAGAACTGGTTGGATTCCCGTTATTTTCACTGGTTCTCCACTCTCAGGTTTGTCTCTCTTACTTTGTGTCTTTCTATATGAAGTATAAAGCATGTCTACTGATTTTGAATGAACTATGGGTTTGATATTGCCGATTATTGATTAATGCCTATTGATGTTGCATTTCTGCTGATTAATGCTAATGTTTTTGTCTAATATAGCAGTGGTTTTTCTTGGACTGACTAGGTGAATCATTTTCTTTTCTTTCAATTAATAAATTTCTTTCGCACCGTCGAGATTCTTCACTTTTCTTTCTTGATTAGGAAGTTCAAGCCCAACCAAGGTTGAAATCTTGGATCCGCCACTGCATATCCTCATACACCTTTTTTTGGTGATGTCGAAGCTCTTTTTTTTTTTTTTTAATAGAGTTTGTGTTGTATGTTTTAATATAGTACTCGCGAATGCACGAACCAATTATAGAATAAAAAGTGTAAGCACAAGATCATTCCCTCTATAGATTGATTAAAACAACTTACTATGCCAATTATACTACACCTAATGAAATAAACACACTAATTTTATGATGTTGATGAATGAGAACAGAAAACTAAAGTAATAAAACTGAAATTAAAGACAAAAGAACAATGAAATTTCAAAGAGTTAAAACACAGATTATGAAGATGCTAAAGCATTGAATCCACTATCTAATACTCATACCCTCCTCTCTAGTTGATAGTAATTGAATTCCCTAGATTGCATGCTAAAGATTTCCGTACATAACCCTTATTGATCCCGGACATATGCCAAAGTTCTTCTAAACAATGAATTCTAACTTATTGATCCCGTATAGAACTCAAGTAGCCAAACTATAATCTACTTCACGTTATGATCAGATTCAAGTAAATATATTCAACTCCATTAATCACAAAAGAACTAGGAAATCATGTAAACAAGAATATCGACTATGATCAAACACTTGTATTCTTAACTTATAACTCTCTAATCACAAGATTAAATAAATCCTTTGGAACCCTAGAAAACATCTACTCTTGATCAAGCCTCATGTTTTCCAACCAAATAACTAATAAACAAAACCTAAGTCTTATTGATCCTGAGCAAAGATTTTGAATAAAAGTTCCATTGAAACGGTGATTGAGAATTTAACATAGCAATCCATTGAATTCAAAAGAAAATCAACTAAAGAAATAGAGTAATCATACTAGGGGCTTCATCTCGACCCTAGCTAGAAGTTTAGAAATCCATAGACAAAGAAAACATGACTAGAATTAAAGATAGCATGGAAGATCTGACAATGGAAGAGATAGGAACTCGGATGTGCGATGGAGAGGCTTTGTTCTTCTTTTCCTCTTCTGCGTTCTTGTTGCGTCTCTGTTCTCTGTTTCACGTGCTTAGGGTTTTTCTGTTATTCCTCTTGAAATCCCAATTGATTTGGGCTTTTCAGACTCTCCTTATCCAATATAGAATAACTTTCTTCTCTCCACATAACATAAGGTTATTATCGTCAATGCAAGAGTAACATTCCAAATATGTTAGCCACGTTCAGCCATTTCCTTGTAGTATTAAGATTGATGGACTTGGGCTTCACGAATTGGAATCATGAGAAGATATGCAAAATTCGTCAGAATCTGTCTCCACGCGCTGCGTTCACTCAAACCTTCATAACTTGCTCTAGAAAAATGCAAATCCACTTCCGCAAAATTCCTCAGAAAGCTAACATCCGTAGCTTTCCAATGGTGTATGGCTCGCCTCCAGATTCCTTATGAACAGATACAGTTGAATCCTCAAAGTTGACGCACAACAGGGCAGTTTCTGGATCACTTGTTGTAGAAAGCACATTTGCAATCATTATTTCGACTTTTAGCTCCAAATTCTTTTTTTCTCCAACTTGACCTACAAAACATAAAAACTAAGTAAATGATTCACAATTGACAAAAACTAAGCATATAATCATGCATCTAAAAGTATAAAAATGTATGAAATATGAACCTATCAGTTTGGAACCTAACCTAGCTAAGAGGATGCTCAGCCCCGCCGAAGCTCCTCTTTTGTCTTCCCTGATTTGGGACTTTTCCTAATTCTCTATTGCTTGTGGTTTAGATGGAATTTTCGACATCTATTTCTTTATGTTGTATTGGGCCTGGTTATTTTGGGTCATCTATTTCTAATGAAGTCATTTACTCACCCAAAACAAAACCAGAAAACAAACCGGTACATGTTTAGTGCACACCTATTTGAAAGTTACATCTTCTTTTCATTGGGCGGAGAAATTTGAAAGTTATGATGAAGTTCATGTGCTTCTCCTCAATCCTCATTAATTTATAATCTCATTGTTAACATCACAAGCTCACAATTCACAAAGTTGTAGATGTCTGTAGATTATTCAAATGGTGCGGGTGACTCGTTAAAGCAACATCTTCCTTTGTTGGGATGATAGACTAGTCTCAAATGTCCACAAAATTACCTTTTCTCTTGGGGGTCTTGGTCTCTGCACTCTTATCATTTGGCGATGATTGACACCTGGCTTGGTGTGGTTAAATTAGTATTTATCCCTAATCTTGGATTTGGGGTTTCTAAGCCGATCGAGGTCCCTCACATATATAGTGGATTTCCAGCAAAGATCGAATCTTATTGGTCTCACAAATCGAATTCACATGGGCTCTGGCCAATGGGAACTTGTGTCTAGGGACACTTGCCAAACCCTAATAATTATTAATTAGTGCTTAAGCAGTTAAGCTATTAGATTTGCGAGGGCCGCGATCTTCATCACCATGTCAGGTACGTACGTACCTCATTTGTTATATAAGATGTGAGATACCTATTTTCTTTTTTATTTTGGTGATCGACTCAACCCCAAATTTTAGTTTACCCCTAAAATACGTCCTCAATAAACATATTCGCAAATAGCAGATTAGATAGGTAGGTTTCTGTAATATATGCAATATACATTCTAGGGTTTACAGGGTTTTGGGTTTTACAATGCCTAGTCTTTTCTCGCAGGGTTGTGATGGCTTCATATACTCTGGTCGTGATCCGGCCTCTAGAATTTGAATTGCATGATTTTGATGAAATTGTTGTTATGACAATTGACAGATTCTTGGATGAAGACTATGTTTGTGATTCAACTCATATGGCTTTGTGATACTCTGAATGAAAAAGTTCCAGTAACTGATCAGATCAGTCGTACATGATAGTTCCTTGAGTTTTTGATCGAAATCCCAGTTTCAATGGACCTTATCAAAAAAAAAACTCCGGCTTCATTTTGGTCTGACAAGGGAGTCTATATATAGCAGACATCACTTGGTTACGAAGTTGTTCACAAAACTTAACATTAAACTTTTCTTCTCTTAGCTAGTTCAATAAAGTTTAATGATCAAAAGTCCCCCACATTTTGGGACTGAGGTAAAGTATCCTCACACACAGAACCTCAAGATCCTCATATCGATCCCTTCACTTAGGGTTTCTGCAAATCCCTTATGTTATTGTGCTACCACCAACTAATAATTAAAAAGGAAATTTCTCCATTTTGATGTCATGACATTTTACTTCTTTAGGCTTTGCATAAGCAGTACGATAACACTTTGCTTTCCTTCATTTATAGAAATTGGTTTTGATTGCTAATATTTGCTAATCGATCAACCTATTAGTCTATGACGCGTGTGGGTATTGTTAATGAAATATATATATATATATATATATATATATATATATATATATATATATATTTCATTAACAATACCCACACGCGTCATAGACTAATACGGCTGATGACGCCATGAGCATCCAGCAACAAAGGATATATCTATACTCTACTATATATAGCTACCAATTCATATAATTATAGTCATTCTTTAGAAATTAGGACTTAATTATACTTAGTGCAAAGCCACTAATGTAAGTTTAATACTGGTAAAGTAATTAGAACCAACGAGTTTATCACCTCACTAATAGAAAAATGGGGTTTCACTTTCACCCCTAGACCACCTTTTCGTGTATATATAAAGCTCATAGTGAGTCAAGTCTTAAACGCAAACTAAGCTAGCTAGCTGCTTACAAACCGTAGATTGATCAATATCGTAAGTACTACAGTTCTTTAGCTCAATGCACCTGCTGTTCTTCTTAATCCTTACGCTAACAATAGTTTCACTATTCATCAAGCTAGATTTCTAATTTTTCTTCTTCTTCTTCTTCTTCTTTTTTTTTTTTTTTTTTTTTTTTTTTTTTTTGCAGAGACCTTAAAGACACAGAGAATCGAAACAACATAAGGCCAGGGATATGGGAAGGGGGAAGATTGTGATCCGAAGGATCGATAATTGTACGAGCAGGCAAGTGACTTTCTCAAAGCGTAGGAAGGGTTTGATCAAGAAGGCAAAGGAGTTGGCGATTTTATGCGATGCAGAAGTTGGACTTCTGATCTTCTCAAGCACTGGAAAGCTTTATGAATGTGCAAGTAACAGGTTGATTTGGCTAATATTAATAGTCTTTGATCTTTATAAATATCGATCCCTCGGATTCTTGTTACTGCAGCTAGTTTTACATGCTTTCTTGGATCAAATACTTCATTATTATTTCTATATTTTGTAGATCTTTCACCAGCTATATACCTATATATATGTCTGATAATTTTCTGCATATATCATGCATATATACAGAATGTGATGTGTTATGCATATATTAATGTTTGTAAAGATACTTGGGTTAATAAATGTTTTTATGTAAGATGAAGTGTTGCATGTACGCTGTTTCATCTAAACAAAAGAGAGGCTTGTGGTTTAAAAATCAGTAAATTGATATATTCCAGTTTTTAGGTTAGATATATATGTAGTAGTTTATTTTCAACGAAAACAATGAAGAGACTTAAAAACAATGAAAAAGAAAACTGTTGGTATTCATAATCTACTAAACTTCCAGATTAGACCAATGGTTTGTCACATGGTTATACATTTACGAAAATTTACTTTTGTATATTATCACGCCCAGCTATCAAAATTTTGATCTAATTGTTATCAAAATTCATCAGATAACCCTGGTCTGACAAAAATCTCTATTTATTTGATATATAGGTTAGATGATCAAATGATTGATGATTTGAATGAATTTTATGAGAGTATGGTATACTGCCTTGGCTTTGAGCTTGTATCAACTTTCTCATAAGTCCTTTGAAAACTTTTCTTCTTCTTTTTTCTTCGTTTTGTTAATTTCACAACTGTACGTGCAACATCTGATTACTTCATGTCCTTCCTCCAGCATGAAATTAGTCATAGAGAGATATAACAAAACCAACGAGGAACACCAGCGACTTCTTAATCCAGCATCAGAAATGAAGGTCTTCTCTATTACAATTATTTATCACTACTTTTATGTTTCTTTTTCTTTATGTTTTGATCCCCCCTGTTTGTTTGAGCTTAAATTTAATGTCAGGGTAAAATTTTCCAATCTTAAAACCACTGTGCATCAACCAAGGTTGAATTCTCCATGAATTTTCGTTTCATATATATTATTTATTTCCTATCTTAATTTGAAGATAGAGAAAAGGTTTTCCATGAGTAAGTCACTTTGTTTAGTCATATATATAGTCATGATTATGTAGTGCATCTTCCATAGCTCTAGTATATGTCTACCTCAACATGTATTGTAGAAAAATCTATTATAAACCCTTTTGTGTTACCAAGCTGCAAAAATAATTCACCTGTCAAAAATTCTAGACATTCAACACTCTGATATGTATTGGATAGGTTTCAATGAAAAAGAAATCCAACTCCCCGTGGTTTCCTGTACTTCCCTGGATAACAAAGACAAGAGTACGTAGTACAATATTCTAGAGTCCTGCTTAAGCAAGTCAAACGAACTATTCTTTAATGGAATTATGTCAATCTGTAGATTTAAGTTTTTTTTCTGAATCATGAATATATTTCAGATGTTCTTTGAGATTTCGAAAATTTCTAGATGCCAGAAAAGCTTACATCTACTCCATCATCAGGCATGAAGAGAAAATATAACATAGTATATCCATTTCCTCGGCACTGATCAAGTAACTAAGTTAGTTCGACTTCAACCTGATTGTGGTAGCTTTGCACAATTCGCTATATTCCGAGGAAACAAAAAACTTTCGACGTCTGTTAATATACATTGTGAAATATTTCTCAATTGACTACAGATATGTAGCAATAGAGTTGTGTCTGATAAAGTAATATGAGATTCACATCCAAAATCAATTGGCAATGGATGGAGTGGCCCAAACCCTTATTAACCCACAAGTAAGGTCTCATATTCCCAATATGGGATTGATATCTCAACAGTGTCCTTACTTCTTAGTCCTAACTCCTAAGCATATACCGGAACCCCGAAGACATACATATTAAGCATCATTCCCCACCATGAAGAAAAATGATCAAGGCTTAATTAGTTTCAGATTCCCATTTGAAGAAAGTTGAATTATCTTTGAACTTTCAGCTGCCACGAATGTGAGCTGTACATGTTATCTTCGGAAACAATGTCCTGATGATGGGATAGTGAAGTAACATAATTCCATTATATGATAGTTCGTTTGTCTTGATTAAGACGTACTGATAGAATATGTAGGAACAATCAGCTAAAACAAAATGTACATATGCTGCAAGAAACTTGTTTAGTAAATAAATTAAACTTAGTAGCAATGTGAAAAATCTCTAGTCTAAAAAAATTTAAACAACTGCATGATCTTGATGAACAAAACTTAACTTTCCAATGGAATACATTTGCAACCAAGGGGGGTGGATAGCTTGTACCATTGATGTTTGCTAGTCTGAAACTGGTTTAAAAGGTTATTTCTTGCTTCAGGCATTTTTCTAAAAGAGCTTCATCATTTCTCTTCGGAATATATAAATTTTTTTCTTTTGGAAGATAAATCTTGCATTTAACTTGAATTATCACACTTGCTAGTTTTGGCAAAGGGAAGTCACCATCTTACGGGAGCAACTACAGAACTTGCGAGAAAACCATCGGTACAAACTTTCTCCTCCTTCATTTTAGAATTTTACAATGTATTTGAAAACACGCATGAAGACAATAATGTGCATATGTATCCAAGCGAAAATGATATTACATTGAGCATGTATATATTCCAATAACTTGATGATCAGCTTAACAAGATATAATACAAGTGCGTATTTGATCGAGTTTAGTGAGTTGTTGGTCTCCTCTTACTCTTTCTAGTTTGATCGAGTTGGAGACTCATGCTCTTTGTTATTAGTCATTTTCTGGCCTTGCGTTTTGCAGGCTTTGTAATTGGGTTTATCCATTGATTAATGAATTATTCATTTCTCACAAAAAAAAAAAAAAACAAATGCGCATTTGATCCTTTACTGCTTAATTATCTTAGTTTCATTGTGGTGAATTGAAGATCACCAACGATATATATTCGAGTAATCCAGATTCTGATATCTATGACAGGCAGTTCATGGGAGAACAGCTTTGTGGTTTGACTCTCAAAGAGCTAAAGGGTCTAGAAAATCAATTAGAAATGAGTCTGCAGGGTATTCGTTTGAAAAAGGTCCTTTCAAAGGCTTCACTCTCTATAATTTCTTTTCCTTTCTTCATTTGTTTTTGGACATGCTGCACAATTCGTTAGGATGATCGATTTGCAGTATATTACAAGTCTGATGAATAACATGAAGTTTTAATCCCCTGCAGGAAAAAATGTTAACTGATGAAATTGAAGACTTAAATGAAAAGGTTTTGTCCCGGAACACGTACAATATTTAGTTATTCCTTGCTACACTTCCTAGTTCCTAACATGTGTTACTGTAATCCTTGTCACTGTTTCCATTTTTTTGTTCCTTACAGGGTAATTTTATTCATCAACAAAATTTGGAACTGTACAAGAAGGTAATAAACCTTAGTTTTAAAAGAAAAATTGGATTTAAATAAGAACATTCTGCTTTGGTTAGACCACGAACATAAATCGATTAAATCCTTCAAGAAAATATAAGGCCTTAACTATTACCTAGCTATAAGCAGCATTAACTGTAAGGCTTCTTGTATCAGGTTTTTGGCACAAGCTCTCTGAATTCTGAAAATCGAAGTGGTTGCATTCCCTTTGGCATGAGCACAAATGAGGAGTCACATCTCCCCGTCCAGAGGCGTAGTTAGCTAGGGGCGAGAGGGTTCAAACATTTTAAAAATGTTTAATTAGTCTTAATGAGTATTGATTATTAATGGAATGTATCATAAATTAACCATTCTCCTCTTAAATATTCTTCAATATTAATGAAATGTATCATAAATTAACCATTCTCCTCTTAAATATTCTTCAATATTAATGAAATGAAATACAAATATATACTATTAAAATACTCAATCTCATAAATAATAATCGTGTTAAGGGTTTCTTACCTTACTAATATGTATTTTAATACTTTAAATTCCATTTACGATTTTCTTTTCTTTACAAATAAAGTTCTATTCATACCTTCATAATTGGTAGTTAGATCTCCTTTAACTTTTGAACATTCTTTTCAATATTATATCATGCATCAACATTATCTCTAAAAGAATAAAAAACAACACATTATTTTCAATATCATCGTGCGTGAAATTCCAAAAATCCAGAGTTTGTTCTAAAACTTGTTCCTTCAAGTGTGATTTCTTGCTACGCCACTGTTCCCATCCATCTTCAGCTAAGTCGAGATGGTCAACAAACTTACGAGGCTATTCCAAGTTAGTGCTATATATGAGAGTTATTATTCTAAATTTCTGTTTTGGTTGAAAATTTTATCTGAAATATGGTTATGTGTAGAATTGTGTTTCCATTGATTGAAAAGGTTTACAGTAGCCGGATATATACAAATCCTATAGCTAGTATTTTTGGAATGATTACAACTATGGTAAGCAATTAATACATATCACAATTTGTGATTCTACAATGAAATTAAGAAGATAACAACTAATTAGAATCAGGCTTGATTTGGAGAGAATCCATATCAGCTTTAATACTACCCCCCCCCCCCCCGGAAACTGGGCGGCCTTGGGCTGACAAGTTTGAGACACAAGGCAGAATGATGATGTTTGTGGAGAGGCTTAGTGAGTAAGTCGGTTCGCTGGTCAACAGATGGAATGTAATAAACACGGTGACTACCAAGAGCAACTTTTTCACGAAAAAAATGGTAGTCAAGTTCTATGTGCTTAGTGTGGGCATGGAAAACCGGGTTAGAGGCCATATAGGTTGCACTGAGATTATCACAATGAAGCAGAATAGGAAGAGCTAAGTGCACACCAAGTTCATATAATAAATGGCCTTACCATGTTGTTTCAGCAAAGGCATGAGCAAGAGAGCGGTACTCTGCTTCAGCACTAGAACGTGCTACTGTAGGTTGCTTCTTCGAACACCATGAGATGAGATTTGAACCAAGGTATACCAAATAACCAGTGGTAGAGCGGCGTGAATCCAGGCAGCCGGCCCAATTGGCATCAGAGTAAGCCGATAGTGTAACTGAGTGATGTTGAGGACGGAATGAAAGACCATGATCCAAAGTACCTTTGACATAACGTAAAATAAGTTTGGCAGCAACAAGGTGAGTGGTTCGAGCACTACGCCAATTTTGCCTTTAGACGACCGACAATGCCAGTCGTCTGATTACTTTTTTGTGTGTCGTCTATCGAGCTGTCATCTGATAACGATTCAGTTGACAGGCATAATCTGTCGTCTGAGGAAGGTTATACGACATACTGTATGTCGTCTTTATGAATCCAAGTTCGTAACATAAAAAATGAATCTGTCGTTAGAAATCGTTACAACGACAGTTCCCTGTGGTTGAAAGAAGAATTAATCAGCAAATAATTGCATTCGTCTGTCGTCTCCAATTTATTCTAACGTCACTTATATGATGTCGGAATGACTTTTTTATCTATCCTCTTAATTTATCCGTCGTCTGTATTCTAGTATTACTATGCTTTTCTGTCGTTACAATAGTTTAAAACCTCAAAACTCAGACGACATACACTATTGTTTTCTTTTACTTTAAGACGACATATAAAAGCATTTGAAAGATGTAAGACGTCAAAGTTCATGGGATATCTGTTGTCTGATTTTGATTTGGAGGTCACCAAAGCATTTGCACAAACTAATTTAGAAATCTAAATTCATTCTCATTGCCAAAATCAACAATATTTACAAAGAGTTATTTGTCTTATGTAGACATAGAAGCTATAACACCAATAAGTTATTACTCTAAAATGACCTACAATATATATTTGCAAGTTCAAAATCACCTATTTCATTGACCAAAGCTATAACACCTACTAGACATTCTGTGGTTGGATTAGTTGAGTTCCTTCTTTGCTGAAAGATATTGTCCTAACAGAAGGCTTCAACCACCTTGCACGGCCTTTAGACTGTATGAAGCTACAAACAGTGGAACAAGAGTCAAATCTAATAACCAAATTGCAGCTTTGAACGTCTAAACCCTCTTCAAGAATCGATGTTTGCAACAATAATGTTCACCTGAAACATATCATTATCAAAATCACTCATGGAAATTAGAAAGACTGTAAAAGAAAGTGTTTTTAATTCTGAATTGACAAAAGTAAGCATACCATGCCATTACGAAATTCTTCAACTATCTCAATCAGATTTTTTCTGGTTTGGGATTGCATCCCACTGTTATTTCCAGCAATGTGCTTTGACTTCCAGTCATTGTGTTCAGGAAGAAATTCATTCAACAAAGATTCTAGAACAACTGCTGTGATGACCCTTTCGACAAAAACTATACATCTCAAATTTGGTAAGCTCCTGTGTGCAAATATTAATAAGAATCATTACAATTAATTTTGCTAGTGAGCAGATAGCGTAACAAACAAACAATTATTTAGTATTATAAATGAGAGGCACATTTCTGTGATTGTGTTGTAATGAAATTAGCAAAAAAGAAACAAAAGCACTTCCAGAAACAGTAGAAACAAAACGTACATCATTGAAATTGTGTACTGACAACCAGCCTTTATACATTCAAAATTTTCAAAAGATTCTACACTATCCTACATCTATTCATGTATATGGTCACTGAAAAAGACAAGCCAACCTGTATTCAAGAAGCAACTGAATGAGGCAAAGAGCTTTAGAAGTTAAGAACCCCTTGTTCATATTGTCTGTGACATCACCAGCGATCGTCCAGTTTGGATCTAAGTGAAATGTGAAAGGAACAGAAATAAGGAAACAACGTAAACAAACAATCACATCTGTAAGTCTAGTACTTAGAAAAATGAAAACATAGATTTACATACTGGACGGTAGAAAATATGCAAATGCCTTGTAGGCTTCTAAACTAAAACTTCTGACAATTCTCTCACCCATCACATCTAGCTTCTCCCATGTAAAGAAGTCGGTTTCGCTGTGTGAAAACCACCATGCCGCTTGTTTCTCAAATGAAATAGCAAAAATGTCAATTATTCCATTCCGTAAAACAACTAAAACGAAGCCCAAATTGATATATCTTTGAAGCAAGCCAAACACCAAAGTCTTCCAAACAAAAAGTTAAAGCCGAAAAGAACTTCGTCATCTTTTTGCTTATGGATTGTGAAGATTCACCAAGGTCCAAACTTCTTATCGACAATTCATGCTGAAAAGCAGTAAACCAAATATCAGTACACCTTTTAAAGAAACATTCTACTGCTTTCCAAACTATAATAGAAATATAGGAATAGGGTTTAGGATCCCCATCTTAATTATATGGACGGTCCACCACCTGCAAGGAAAGACAGTGAAATGCCTCATCAATGTCCGGTCAAGTTTTGATTCACAGAGGTTATTCTGAAATATCAACCCCTAAAAAGCCATTTTCAATGCTAAGAATTGAATGCAGCATGAATACTCTACTTAGCTTTTTAGCCGTCCTCTTCCCTTACGTAAATTATATGGACAAGCATTGTCCATGGACACGTTTAATCAAATTCTACAATCATCATAGGAGAAAGGTAAAATGGCAATCCTGATATCACATAAAACAGATATTTTCTTTCAAGTTCTTCAATTGCTTTGTGAAGCATGTATACAAGGCAGATGGAATCTCCCAGCGTCTGTATGTTCTAAACTTGGGAGTTGAAGTTGGTACAAACTCAGCAAGCACAGTTTCACCAACACATGTATACACCTTGAACCACAAACCAGAATAGGGGAAACATTAGTGACATTAAACAAGTTCAGGTAGAAGGATGCAGCAGTCACAAATAATGCGTAAAAAACTCAAATACTGAAAATAAATAAGGTATCAAGAAAGGGATGGGATAAAAGGCAGAAAATACATCTAATCATAAATTGACGCTCGTAAGGTAGATACCTTTTGATTTTATGGGGGAAGCAGTCATTTCGAATATTCTTGGAAGATCAGAGTGACCAAATTGTAACTGATGATGAAAAAATTCCTGTATATCACCAAAATCTTTCAAGTACTACACTTGTATGCAACATAGCTACGGACAGTAACTACCACTTACTAAATTCTATATTACAGCTATGACAATGTTAATGTCACACATGTACGCAAATTCTCGTGCTAATTCAGTAATCATAGAGCTATATAAAAGGTTTAAAGAACTAATATATGTTGATCATATCCTAATAGATGCCATTAACTTTTGGGCAACAAATATAGGGGTGGGGTGATTACCAGAAGGTTTCTATAGGAAAACAGAACTTATTTAATAGAGCTAGCAAAATGCCATTTTCTTAACGCTTTGGAAACAGAAATGGTAACGAAAGTGTACAAATCGAATACCATTTTTGACACTGCTAAAATACATTTTTGACTGTGGAAAATATGGGTGCCAATTTTCTTAATTCCACCAAATAGAAACAACAGACAGCTCACCTTCATTATACAAGCATATGGGTGGTCACCCCTCGCATGTTGGCATTCATCCATTATCAAAACCTTTATCATGCTTAGTTTGAAGAAGCTATGCCTCAAATTATTAAGCAATATGGCGGGAGTCATCACAAGCACCTGTAATTAAAAAACAAAAAAATAAAGATCATACTGTTTGCCAAAATACTTGAGTTTTGGAATGGAAGATAATAAACACCAGCAGGTAAAACTGAAATTTGAAATTAGAATGAGTTTAGATATCTCTTCTTCTTCTTTTTTTTTTTTTTTCTTTTTTTTTTTTTGAAGGAGAAGTTTAGATATCTCTTTGTAACTGGATTTTTATCAACCAATTGTAACACAATGACTATCATTGTGTGTTCAAAGATTAGCAACTTCAGGCCATTAAGGCACATGTTGCTTGCACCTAAATACTTTTTGGACCTCTCATGGTCCATTTAAAAGCACAAGGTGTCCGAAATGAAGACAATGTTTTAGAAAAAAGTATAATTCATTTTCAAAACCGCCACCTCATATTTTCCAATTTCCTGCTTCCACATATCAGCATTCCAGAAGTCGACTCCAATGTCTCCCCCAATACACACCAACACTCAAGTCGGTGTGCATTTTGACTACATCCGCTTGCTAACAAATTTACAAGAGAAGGCAAGAATAAGAGAAATGATTCACAATCTATACTCCAGGTGTAATGTAAACGCATATGCATGCATAAGTATATGAACATGTATAACTAATAATAATCCCAATAACAATATATACTGCAAGTTGTAACATACATATATTTACCTGCTTAACTAAGGGAACTTGGGGAACCAAGAAGATGGAAATAAATGGAGTAGGTTTTCGGAGCATATGGGAATAGCTTCGAAGAAGCATTATGGCAATAAGAGTTTTCCCAGAGCCAGTCTCCAAGTACATGATGGTATTGTGCTTAATTGCTGCATCCAGTGCTTCTAGTTGGTAACTACATATAACATCAACAATATCAATATCAAAACTTCATTCCAAGCCTTCATATATTTCTGAAAATCACTTCTAACCAGCACCGTCGCAACAGCCCGGAAAATCACTTCATCTTGAAATAGCCAGTTCAAAACCACCAAAGCTTGGCAGCTGTGCTTCGAGTCAAGAGGAGTAACTTGGGCGTGGGGAGAGGACGAGGTCCTCGAGCTTCTTGGAGAGAGAGGAGTCGATGAGGGTGAGCTTGGCCTTGGCGGTGTCGACGGCCTCGTGGTCGGGGCGGGGGCCGAGGGCGTTGAGGACATAGCGGGTCATGGCGGCAATGACTTTGGTGTCGGACAAGTGGGGCATCTAGTGGAGGAGGCCTGAGGAGGGTTGTTGTTAAGGTCGGATCAGCTGGGGCTGGGCGCCGTCGATTTGGATGGACTCGAGGGCGCGTGGGGCGCGTGGGGGCGGTGGAGCCGAGGATAAGAATGCGGTCCATGATGTTCATCTAGAAAATCTCAAAAAGCCCTGCACTCCCAAATATGAATATCAACAAACCCTAAATCAGGCAAATCCCTAATCCAACAAAACTCTATATCAACTAAGCAAAACCCTGATCCAACAACACCCTAAATCAATCCAGCAACAGACGGATTTTAATTCGCTTGAGGGAGAGATGTAGAGGAGAGAATTTGGTTTGTGAAGAAGAGAAGTTTCAGTTTGTGTTGAGAATGAGGGGATTGAGAACTTAAACAATTTTTCGGGGAGAGAAAAAGACTATCAAGTGTCCAAACAACGCCATACGTTGTGTCAAAAAAAAACATTACGTCAATTGAAGAGACGACAGAAGAGTGTCGTCTTAAAACGAACAATCTTATTACTCATTTTGGCTTGTTTTTAAGACGACAGATGATTGTCGTATAATGAACACGCTAAGTTTAACTGATTGCGCGTTGCAACATTCAGACGATAGATATTTAAATGTCTGTCGTAAAAATTTATCAGATGACAGTAAAAACGACTTCTGTCGTCTAATCTATGTCGTCTGATTGCAAAATTGGCGTAGTGGAGGTTGACTCATAAATTGGGCAACCGAGTTGACAGCGAAAGAGATGTCCGGACGTGTAATAGTTAGGTATTGGAGAGACCCAACTATTTCACGAAAGAGTGTCAGATTTGCAAGGGGCTCGCCATCAGTAGCTGTTAGAAGAGGTTTGGTAGCCAAAGTTGTGTTCATTGGTTGACTGAGGAGAAGATCATACTTCTGAAGAATGTCATGAGCATATTTGAGTTGGTCAATGTGAAGACCATGAGAAGAGGAAGTCACCTGCAAGCCAAGAAAATAATGGAGAGGGCCAAGGTCTTTTATATCAAAGCCACAGCCGAGAGCATGAATGAAACTCTCAATAATACGATCATTGTTACCAGTAACGACTATGTCATCCACATAAAGAAGCTGGTATATGATGTGTGGCCTGTAGTGAAATATGAAGAGAGAGTGATCTGCCTTACTTTGAAGAAATCCAGCAGATAAAAGGAAGGCACTGATGCGATTGAACCAAGCTCTTGGAGCTTGCTTAAGGCCGTAGAGAGAGCAGTGAAGTTTATAGACATAGGACGGATGTTCAGGGTCCACAAACCCAAGAGGTTTAGTCATATAGACGTCTTCAGTGAGAAATCCCTGGAGGAAGGCGTTCTTGACATCAAGTTGACGAAGGGTCTAGCCTTTGGAGACGGCAATGGCAAGAACTGTGCCAATGGTCGCAGGTTGAATGACCAGGTTGAATGTTTCTTGATAATCAATTCCTTGTCTCTGATGGAATCCTTTCGCAACCAGACGAGCTTTATAACGATCAACGAAACCATCTTGATGATGTTTTATCCGAAAAACCCAATTGCAGCCAACAATATTTTGTGTCAGATGAGGTGGAACAAGAGTCCAGGTTTGATTCTTTATTAAAACATTGGTTTCTTCAGCCATGGCATCACGCCATTCCTTAGATTTGGAGGCTTGAGAGTAACATGATGGTTCAGCATCAGTAATAATAGTGAGTAAAGCACGAGGAACCAGATATCTTACAGTGTCATTGTCAAGACCCACCCCGAATTTCACCCCGAAACCCGAGGTAAGTCCTGCGGGGACCACCTCCAAGGAAAATTTACTGATAAGCAAACCTCCCTTGAAAATGGACAACCCTAACCTAGAAAACTAAAGTGTTACTTTCTTAAATAAATTTGAGCATTCTCCAAATCAACCCACAATTTTACGAAAGTGAGTAAATAATTACAAACTTCGTATATTCAATAATACAATAAAAGACTAAGCACACCACCAAAAACATTACAATAAATCCCAAAGAGTATTCAGAGCTACTATACACTAGAGGAGTAGGAAAAATACTCTAGTAGGTTAAACAGGTAACCTACTGGTGAAAGGTGGCTGAGAAATGGGTAACTATGCCTCGTCGTCTCCTACTCGTTCTAACTCGAACTCTGCAGACTGGGCATTTTAAAAACGAAGAGCCCAGGGGAAAAACATTCGCAAGAATTAGAGTGAGTAGACAAAAATAAATAAAAAGAATATTTATGTTTTCCCAATTTAATTTCCAAGAAAACGAATGCATGTCTTAAACGATAATTCTCTTATCGTTATAAATATCGAGCCTCTACTGCTCAAAATTATATATATCAAAATACAGCCTCTCAGGCTAAAATATATATACATATATATATATATATATATATATATATATATATATATATATATATATATATATATATCAATATACAGCCTCTCAGGCTAAAATATATATACATGTATATATTTACACTCGCCCATACTCCCTATATAAATTAATAATAATCTATATAGGGCTACTACGCTCGCGTCCAACGCTCAAGTCACGCCTTAATGCGGTGATACACTACGTCATTAAAGTGGACAGACGAGTGTATAAATATGTGTCCATACCCATTATATGAATTAAACACTCATATAAGGCTACAACGCTTGCGTCCAACGCTCACGTCACACCATAATGCAGTTATATACTATGTCATTAAGGTGGACAGACACATATCGCTAGCTAGCATTTATATACATACTCTCCTTAAAAATATATTATAATTTACCGAAAATCCCATTTTCGGTAACTCATCACAATGAGTAAAATCGTCAAATAAAAATGACGTCAAATAGTCCAACCAAATAAACAATTGCATGCACATTATTTAAAATAAAGGTCCACTCACAAGTTAGGCCTAAGCCTGAAGTCGGTCGGAGGTCTCCTCTGCTCGAGCCTCCTCGCGTCCTGTTCCAAAACATAAATAATTCCTTAAATAAAATCCCAACGTTTAAAGAAAATAGGCATAATTAAATATGAGTTTCTCGCGCTCAACCATGCCTATCGTCCTAAATCTTAACTTCACTGCCAACCAAAAATCTCCATAAATACCGACATCCTCAAAAATCACCTTCCAACGTCCTAATCATAAAAATAATCCAATGGCCGGATTTTAACTTATTAATCCGCCAAAAATACCAAACTTTACAAATTCCAAAACCTAACCAAAAATCCTCCAAAAATTCCTAAATTCACATCAATAATATCCCCTTAATATTCTACATCAAAAACCACAAAATTTCCCAAAACAGCGGCGGCCGGCGACCAACTTCGGCAACCTGCAAATGCTACCAAATTTTAACAGAATCTTCCTCTCAATCTCCTCTACAACTTTCCTAACTAGCACAAACACCAATTTCAAGCCTAACTATGGTAATCGAATCAAAACATCCATAAATCCCTAAAACTTTCAATTATACAAACCACCCTAACGAAATCGAATTTAGCCGATTTCTTTTGAGGGATTACTCACCTAGATGAGGGCTACAAGTTGAGCCAAAAATCACGACCTATGGTGGCCGGAGGACGGAGCTCCGGCGAAGGTGCAACCACGGCAGCCGTGGCTTTCGGGCTCGGCTGCTCCTTCACGGCGGCGTTTGTGGATCGGCCACCAGCCCAGGAAGGAAGAGGAGATGTCGGGGGTCCGAACGGGACCGGTCTGGCGGTCGGTGGTGGCCGGACGGCGGCGGACGGCGGTGGTGAAATTTCCGGGCGGAGGGAGGAGAAAATCGGGTGGGAGGAGAGAGAATCGGGAGGAAGAGAGAGAAGTGAGGGGAGAGAAATATATGGGCTTGGCCCAAACCGGTCCACACCACTTATAACCCAATCTTCCAAAATTTTAACACTCTAAAATAATACCCCAATAAAACTTACATTTTTAAATGATAACTTTTACATGCTAACTCCGATTTTAACGCGTAGCATGTCTACGAACTCGTAATAACATCCTCTACGACTTTCATGAAGAAAGTTTTCCCAAATTCCATACGGAAGAAAAAGTCAACTTTGGAGTCTTAAATAGTAAACGGTTACTTAAAACGGTAAAAGACCAAAATATTACCAAAGTAAATAACCGTAAAATAACTTAAGAACCGGGGCGTGACAGTCATCAGATCGGATTTTGGGCTTAGAGATGCTTGCGCGCGATCGGGTTTGTATGGTGAAAGGCGCTGCTACAATAGAGGAGGATGGGGCAGCAGAGGAGGGCGGAGTGGCAGCGATTGGCTCCAGCAAGTCTGTGGGCTCGGGTGGCACAGTGGAGGATGAGTCCAACAAGAGGGAGGATGGGCACGGCGGAGGAGGAGGAGATGGTTGTAGGTGTGCTCGGCGGCGATATGTGTGATGAATGGTGGGCGGAGGAAGAGGAGGGGGTGGCTAAATCTAGCGAGCACGGCGGTGATATGTGGCAAGGGGTGGTGGGGCGGTGTTTTCAGAGGGAGGCGGTGGGAGAGAGGGCGAAGGAGGCGCCGGGGTCGTGGAAGGAGAAGGGTGGTCGGAGGGAGGCGGTGGGTTCGGTGAATTGGGGATGATGTTCTGTGTTTGGGTGAGGAGAAGAGGTGATGAAAAATCGTTGGAATCAGAGTTTGTGGTAGATTGGGAATTAGAAGAGAGAGTGTTGGGCTGATGAATTAGTGAAGTGGGCCTGGGAGGTTGGGCTGAGGCAATGGATGTGAGTTGTACAAACTCAAGAGGACCAATAGATTGTACCTGCAAAGATTTAAATGGAAAACTTGTTTCGTTAAAGATAACATTACGAGATATATAAACACGACCGGAGGAAGGATGGAGACACTTGTAGCCTTTATGATGAGGGCTATAACCAATGAAGACACATTTAAGACTACGACTCAACAATTTGTTAGACACATAATCACCTAGGTAAGGATAGCATGAGCAACCGAAAACACGAAGAGAAGAATAGGAAGGAGGACTTTGATGAAGACGAAAATAAGGTGTGTCCCGGTCAAGGGTAGACGTGGGAAGAAGGTTGATAAGAAAGACAGCAGTGAGGGCGGCTTCCACCCAAAGATACTGTGGAGAATTAGAGGTTGAGAGAAGAGTATGAATTGTGGAAAGAATATGACGATGCTTACGCTCAACAAGACCATTTTGCTGTGGAGTATGAGGACAAGAGAAGCGTTGTTGGATGCCATCGTAGAGCAAAAATGAGAGAAAGTTGTATTAACGTATTCTGTACCATTGTCACTTTGGAGATATTTTATGGATCCCTGAAATCGATTTTGGATTAAAGCCACAAGATGTTGAAAATGTGTGAGTACTTCATTTTTACGGCGCATAGGATATATCCAAGTATAACGAGAGTACTCATCCATAAAAAGAACATAATATTTAAACCCACTTGTAGACAAGACAGAGGACATCCAAACATCGCTATAAATGATAAAGAAAAGAGTAGAAGCATATTCTTTATTTGATGGAAAGGGTAATTAGTGTGACTTACTGAGCGCACATTCATTATAAAAAGATTTAAATGAAGAGTTGGAACCAAGAGAAGACGCAAGACGAGATAAGACCGATGACGAAGGGTGACCAAGACAATTGTGCCAAAGGAAAGACAACATTGTAGCTAGAGCATGGGGAGCTTGGGAAGAAGTACCGGAAACTGGAAGAGGATAAAGGTCATCTTTACAAGGGCCCTGAAACAACAAACGACTAAAGCGTAAACAATATATTTGGTAAAATTGGGAGCAAAAAGAAAGAACACAAGATTATCTTTAGTAAATTGAGCTACAGACAGAAGATTTTTACGAATGGAAGGAATTTGTAAGACATTATTGAGAGAAAAGTGAGAAGTCCCCAAAGATAAGAGTAAAGTACCCGTATGAGAGACATGCATAGAATCACCATTACCCATATATACATTGTGGGGACCTCTATAATTCTGTGAATTTGGAACTGGCATAGAGGTCATGTGGTGAGTAGCACCAGTATCAGGGTACCAAAAGGGATCATCAGGTTGAGCAAAATGCGCACCGGCAAATGGTCGAACTGTGTTAGGCCTAGTAAAGCGATGAGGGCATTGGGTAGGCCCATGAAAAGATGACATACAGGTAGGACACCACTGCTGTCCGGGAAGAGGACCAAGGATCCCGTATTTGTTGTTGTTGGGCCCATGGGTTAGGCTGGCCAAAGCCCATATAAGGCTAATACGAGGTATATGATTGGAGAAACGATTGACTGTTGTAACCTGCAGGTCGAAAAGAGGGCTGCCCATATGATCGACGCTGCTTGCCGGACTGGCGTCCACCGCCGCATTTCCCAGAAGATGGACGGCGACCAGAGCGGTGAGAGGAGGCCAATCGAATTGGTTAAGGAGCCAGCATTGTGGAATAGAGTAGAGGCATTGGGCATGACTGGGGATGATGAATGTTGGGCATCAAACACTAGAATTCTAGCGCGGAGATCAGAGAAGGTGGGTAGAGTACTCTGTGACAAGGCAGTACGAAGCATCAAATAATCAGAACTAAGACCATGGAGAGTAGCAATTACCAGATCGGCATCAGAGACATGCTGATTAATGGAGGCAAGAGCATCTGCAATTGACTTGGCATGTTGCAGGTAAGCATCAACAGATTGGTTCCCTTTTTGAAGCTCATACAATTGAAGTTTCAAGCTTGTGGCATTTGCAGTAGATTTTTGGTTGAAGAAATTGGCGTGACAGTCCCAAATTCCTTTGGATGTTGTCTCTCCAAGGTAGATGCGAGCAACAGGTTCGGTGAGAGAGGTAGTGAGAATGCTAACAATCTTCTGATCTTCGATGTACCAAGTTTTGTGCGCCGGATTGGGTTTGGTGGAGGCCAGAGTGTCACCACGGGTCGGAACGGTGATGGTGCGAGATGGTTCTGGGATTGAGCCATCGACATATCCCCATAAGTCAGCATCGTTGAGGTAGGATTGGATGGGAACAATCCAAACCAAATAGTTGGATTATGTGAGTTTGGGAAAGGAGGAAGTATTTTGGGAGATGGAGGAGGAAGCGGAAGCCATGGAAGGACAAAATTGAGGAAGAAAGAGAAAGGCAAGGAAGACGTAGAAAAGAAGGAATAGAGAACACAGGTATGGATCTTAAGACTAAACTGATACCATGTAGAATTGTGTTTCCATTGATTGAAAAGGTTTACAGTAACCGGATATATACAAATCCTATAGCTAGTATTTTTAGAATGATTACAACTATGGTAAGCAATTAATACATATCACAATTTGTGATTCTACAATGAAATTAGGAAGATAACAACTGATTAAAATCAGGCTTGATTCGGAGAGAATCCATATCAGCTTTAATATTATGTAACTGTGCAGCAGTCTATATATGAAAGCAGTGTGAGGACTTTGGACAAATGCCCTAAACCACATACCTTATGACCCAAGCAAGTACAAAAGAGTGCGCTCTTCCAGTTCTTCTTATGAGATGAACAAGTAGAATACCTCAACGAAACTTATATTATACTTGTATATGTTTGACTATATATGAATTTAGCAAAAGTCATCAGCAAATGTCCTGTATTATCTTGACTAGCTCGATCGGAGAAAATGAGTCTCTTCTTCATCATGGGATTCATTTGGTACTTCGATTCTGTCCATATTTTAGTCGAAAATAGACGTCTGGTCGCAAATGAACATTTATATAAAGTGTAGACGAATTTCATTTTACCCAAAATTCTTAAGAAACGTGGCCGAGCACAAGTTTACCGAACAAGACATCGACATGAATGTGTTCAAGTCGAAGTCCATACTGAGTCATGGATCACTTCAAAATTACTTCTTCTTTCTTGGCAATAAGGACCAAACGAAAACAGAGACGAAAATAACAGCATCAGTCTAACACCTCAGCCACTATTAAAATCCAACAATGTCCCCGTATATTATAGCTAACATAAAATAGCTCAGTACTTCAATCGATCTCTCTTCTTCACATAACTATGTGGATGTGAGGAATATACCTACCAGCTAACTGTTTCAAATGTAGATATAGTTCAGGCCCTGATCTATTTATATATGTGAGATCGTTATGAAAACTTTTGCTCTCTAACAAAAAGATCGACCACCTATAAAATTTTAGTCCAATGGTTCAAACTGGTACTACCAGCAATCTAGCATATGATTTTTCAGAAGGAAAACGGAATAGGCAGTACTACTGAGGAAAACCACAACACTCAGATTTCCATAAATCTGAATCAAGTTTGAGCAAAATGTTAATGAATCTATACTTACACAATAGTACTATCACTGATCTAGATCACCATCCCATCTGACATTGTTAAACACTTGTGAACGGCGTCCGGGCTCTTCGTCATACAAGTGACACCCCTCGTCGAAGTTCTGCGAATAGCTCACCGCATCATACTGAAACGACACAGCTTTGCTTGATCCATATATGCTTCTTCTTCTTCTTCTGCCCCCATCGCTCATCACCAACCTCCTGAGAAAGTTTCTCCATCTCCTCAGGCTTCTCTTGTTTTCGCCACAGCTCTCCATGCGACTGTACCCCATTTCTTCGTGCACCGGGAAACACGACGGCGACATCATGCACCCCGGAAGGTAAGTCGATCGCCGGGGAGGGATGAGATCCCCTTCCATTGAGTAGTTTTACCAAACAAGCTAGCTAGTTCTTGGCTCTTACTAGAGCTTTGGAGATGTGAATTGGGGGAAGATGATGCTACATGTATATAACTATATGTAGGTATATTGATTATATTAAGCATGATCAACGTAAAATGTTATCGGTTACAGCCAGTTTCGTGGGCCTCGTACA
Organism: Fragaria iinumae; assembly: GCA_009720345.1. NCBI lineage: Eukaryota > Viridiplantae > Streptophyta > Magnoliopsida > Rosales > Rosaceae > Fragaria > Fragaria iinumae. The sequence continues at coordinate 11,073,939 of CM019117.1, read as the reverse complement.
TGTTATATTTCGAGTATGAAAATGATAGCACATTGCAGAGATAGACAAAACCTCACATGTCCCAAAAGCATATTTCACACCAATTGTCCTAGAATAATTGTTATGGCGGGTTATTCTAAGCATGCATATGCATGATCGAGAAGAAGGCTAGGGATGTTATATGTGATCTACCAAAGCTTCAATCTTACCTTAATTTATTTCTCTTGACAAACTTGGTGAGGCTTAAGTTTAGGGTTCGTTGCCTTCCATTACGTATGCTAAATTTCGAGCCGATGTAGGTGTGTAATTTATGTTGATATCGTGTCAATTGACATGTTTAGTTAGAGAGCGGAAGGAAAGAAGAAAACCAAGTAAGAAATTAAGCACATAGTTAGCAACGATCATCTTGTAGACAGATTCAAAAAGCAAACTGAAGCAAAATGATTAAAGGGAATTATTGACAGCCATGAAAACTTTCCAAGATAGGAAAAGAGAGAAATTGGTTAGGGATAAGCATATGTGCTCTGATTTGATTTCAGATCCACCACCACCAAAACTTGTGGGGACTTGGAACTTGTCGTGTTTCTGTAATTTCCAAGAGAAGAGATAAGGAGCAGAGGACAATGGCAACAGTATAGCAGGCGTTCAGTTTAGAATCTTGGAATAGCAGACACTCAATTTATAAATTTTCCTTTTAGATAAACAGATAGTGAACATCTGCGGGGATAGCTCAGTTGGGAGAGCGTCAGACTGAAGATCTGAAGGTCAGGTGTTCGATCCACCTTCACCGCATTTTTTTTTGACTTTTTATTTCCCTGACTTTTTAGTTTATGTTTAATATACAAACATGAGACAGTGGAATAACAAGCTGGAATAGCTCAGTTGGCTAGAGCGTGTGGCTGTTAACCACAAGGTCGGAGGTTCAAGCCCTCCTTCTAGCGTCCTTGGCGTTTTCTTTTTACATAGAAAAACTATGCTTTCTTTATGGTGCCAAAGTAAAACTATATTTAATATTTTTTGCCTGTACACCAAAAAGTATATAGCACACAGAAAACTAAACCTTAACTTGGGATTTCATTTGGTACAGTTGATTCCCTCAAATTTGAACATCGTTAATGACTTTGTTATTATAAAGATGTTATGTTTTCATTACTTGCATTGAACTACGAACAAAAATTGCAAATTGGATTACGTTACAACAATGACCTTATCTCTAACCAAAGTTTGATCAATTATTTCGATCATAGTTTCGTAATGTAATAGCATAAAAGCAAAGACAACACCACAAAGTAATAACAACAATAGCCACAAAATCGGTAAGAAAGATTAACCATTAGAACCACGCGCCGGCTTACCAAATGAAACTGTTCAAGAATCAACCAGAAATATGCTAATCTTGAAATTCACCCCAAGAATTGTAGGGTGTTTAGTGAGCTGATTTGCATTTAGATGTACTCTTTACCCTCAACTTGAATAAGAACCCAAGTCACTGACTGACAATGACCTACGAGTTGGTGAAAATCCTCCAACTGAGGAACCATTCAAAAGCTTCGGTGGCCAAATTTGTCTCACAGAATACCCCAAAACCGATCATGCCATATCTCTGAAAGTCCCTTTGTGGCTAAGAAACGAGGAACTTTGGATAGGCCTTTCATGGTGATGGTTTTGGTGTCACCATATGTGATTGATTATGAAACCTCAACTCTAACACCTAGTAGCAGGAGGACAAGGACAAAACCGGAACACGATTAAAAAAAGGTTTAGCCTTTATACCACCGAAATCTCACCCAACTGAAAAACTGAAACTGAACCCAGAAGAAGAACCATGGCACTGGCATTGGCCCTTCGTAGGCTTTCCTCTTCTGTGGACAAGCCCATTCGTCCTCTCTTCAATGCCACCTCTCACTACTACATGGTCCTTTAACTATTTCACATATCTCTGCTCTGCTCTAGGATTGAATGCATGGAAGTTTAGTCACTGATCGAACCCTTTATATTTTTTGTGTGCTACTTTTTTTTTTTACAGTCATCTTTGCCCAATGAAGCTGTCTATGACAAGGAGAAGAACGGTGTCAGTGTAAGTTCTTGTATACCGGGTTTTATCAATATTAGACTTGATTTATGTATGTGTTTTTGTTGGTGAGGTTTGATAATACATGCTGAGACATAGTAAAAGTTGTTTTCTTGCAGTGGCCTAAGCAATTGAATGCTCCACTGGAGGCTGTGGATCCTGAGATTGCTGACATCATCGAGCACGAGAAAGCCAGGCAATGGAAGGTGTGATTTTTAGTGTATGATCAAAATCAAGACTTTGTTGAGATAAAAGATAGTAATTTTTGGGGTTCACAGCGATGTGTATTCTTTTGAATACAAGTTTAATGTTCTATAGTATTGCTGAGAAAACTTTGAATAATTCGAGAAAGTTTCTGTGGTTCATTTTTGCACAAGAGTTTCTTTACAGCATTTATAGGTAAATGATGGTGTGTTCTTTAACTTGAATTCTTTGTCTAACATAAAGGGCCTCGAACTGATACCTTCGGAGAACTTCACATCAGTCTCTGTGATGCAAGCAGTTGGTTCAGTCATGACCAACAAATACAGTGAAGGGTATCCAGGGGCAAGATACTATGGAGGAAATGAGTATGTGAAATCTTGACCCCTCTCTACAGTCTTATAGCAAATTGTCAGGAGTTTCTTAGAAGGAATTGGAATGTGTCCCTTATCCATGTTTACAGAGAAAGTAATTCAATGGCTGACTTGCTAGCAAGCATTGGTCATGGTTATGAGCCTGGATGCAGATTCTTTAGCTCCCCTCCTAATGATGTTATCCCTCTCTTGGAAGCTGATTCTTCCGGCTCTTCCAAGCCTAGATTAGTTGTGTTTTAAGTTTCTTGTCCTTGCCTTCGGGCTCCCATGTCATCAAAAAAAAAGATATCTTGACCCGTTAAGTTCTATGTGAAGAACAATGAAAAAGAGCAAAGTTAACAATGAACTTTTGCATTTTCAGGTTCATTGACATGGCAGAAACCTTGTGCCAGAAGCGTGCTTTGGAAGCTTTTCGGTTGGATCCAGCAAAATGGGGAGGTAAATTCTTATGGCTGATCAGCCTCGGGCAATTTCTCATGATTGTGAAAGTAGCATACATGTACGTACGTGCACCATTCATCTCATCATTTGACGAGACGATATCTTCATCTTCACAAATCAGTTGCCAAACAAGTAGAGCATCTGTCAGGATGTACTACATCCACCTCGAGTTGTATAGAAGATTAGTAGTTGTCAGTATTTTTCTTGGTATACTAGAAGCAGTGCATTATTACAGAATCTAAGCTGTAGAATACCGTCAATCATATCCCTTCTGAATAATAGTTTTAGCACTGTCTAGTATACATATATAATAGGGGCTGAGCTACAATCTTTTCTCTTACATGATTTTCATCTTCTTTATTGCAGTCAATGTGCAGCCTTTGTCAGGATCTCCAGCTAATTTTCATGTTTACACTGCATTGTTGAAACCTCATGATAGAATCATGGCTCTTGATCTTCCTCATGGTGGTCATCTTTCTCATGGTTATCAGGTATTGATATTTCCATTATATGGTTTCTTCTTTGAATAAATCATTTCATGATCATTGGTCATCTGTTTTGTGACGTGCAGACTGACACCAAAAAGATATCAGCTGTGTCAATCTTTTTTGAGACAATGCCATACAGATTGGATGAGAGCACTGGTTACATTGACTATGACCAGGTAGCTTGGAGATTTAATAATTCTTGCATTGTTACCTTTTTGTCTTGTATCTTTTAATCAACGTAATGCTTGTTAAAATGTCTCGAAATCTCCTAATTCACAAAAGAGGCTATTTGAAGAGAAACAAAAACCAAACAATAACATGTTGCAAATCAAAATCTAGAAGTTCATTAGCAGGAATAGTGAAGATATCTTTTATATTTCTAAAAAAAAAAAAAAAAAAAAAAAAAAAAAAAGAAAAAAATAGTTGTCAGAATTGTGTTGGATGATTTAAACCACAATACTGTACCAATAGAGGTCTTGCTTCTGATATAGAAACAGCTGATATATGCTTTTGTTACCAAACTTAATGGAAGCTTTATTTGACATGATTAATAATGACTTGCAGTTGGAGAAAAGCGCCACTCTCTTCAGGCCCAAATTAATAGTTGCTGGTGCTAGTGCTTATGCACGTTTGTATGATTATGCACGTATTCGCAAGGTAAACTCCTTTAGATTGATCTATACTAGTATCCCACATTCAAACAGCTTAAGCTTTTGAATGACATGGCATCAGAAAAAATGATCCCTAGTTATAATTCCTTCAACTGCACCCTCCCAATTTACATCGAGTCCATCTTTGGGCTCTCGGTCGTGGTGGAGACAACTCCATACTTAACAGGTTTACAGTATTGTCATGTTATTTGGCCAAGATTAACATCTTATGTATTTTGCAGGTATGCGACAAACAAAAAGCAATCTTGTTGGCAGATATGGCACATATCAGTGGGTTGGTTGCAGCTGGTGTCATCCCATCTCCTTTTGAGTATGCAGATGTAGTGACCACCACAACACACAAGTCACTTCGTGGCCCTCGCGGTGCCATGATTTTCTTCAGGAAGGGTCTAAAAGAGACCAACAAACAAGGGAAAGAGGTGAGTGTTCAAGATCACAATTCAAAGTATATTTAGACTTTCCTAGTAAATTATACTGTTACTCATACTTCAGCGATCTTCTGTTGTCCCCTATATTGAATATAATTTGAAAAGTTACTCAAATGTTTTAATTGTCCCAAAGGTGTTTTATGACTATGAAGACAAAATCAATCAAGCTGTCTTTCCTGGGCTTCAAGGTGGTCCACACAACCACACCATCACTGGTTTGGCAGTTGCACTGAAACAGGTAGGCATATGGATTATGATAAATTCCATCACATTTTATTCTTGTTTTGTAATTCAATCCCACTTCCACTGCCACTGCAATGTTTACATTCATTTATGGTAATGAGTGATATGTAGAAGGAACTGTTGAGAATGGTGTTTGTTATGTACATTAGGTCTCAACTCTTCCACCCTTATGACGCTGGTTGCTAATGGCTCATATTTTCGCCTCTTGTGTAATGTGCAGGCTACTACTCCAGAGTACAAAGCCTATCAAGAACAAGTTCTCAGTAATTGCTCAAGATTTGCACAGGTGTAAATTTATTCTCCTAAAACTTTATATGATTTATAAGGGAAAAAAGAAAAGGATAGAGAAAGCAGTATCAGACATTCCAGACTTCCTTTGTTCACAGCGGATTTTCAATAACATGTTGTTCTCTGATTTGTACATGTTTCTAAAATTTACTTCCAGCACTCTAACTGGTAAAACTGTTGAAAAATGCAGTCATTGAATCAGAAGGGCTATGAGCTTGTTTCTGGAGGAACTGAGAACCATTTAGTTTTGGTGAATTTGAAGAACAAGGTAACTGAGACATTTTTCTTCTCTGGAATGCTGGAGAAAGAAGCTTCTCGGTTCCTATAATTTGTTTGTGTAGTTATGTAAATGCAAATCTAATAGTTGGGTAGGGATGCAATTAAGTACCAATAGTTTAGTGAAACATATAGTTTTCTCTACCATTAAAATCTGCTGACACCACCACTTTTAAAAATATCAGGGTATTGACGGATCCAGGGTCGAAAAGGTGTTGGAAGCCGTTCACATTGCAGCCAACAAAAATACTGTTCCTGGAGATGTGTCTGCCATGGTTCCTGGTGGCATCAGGATGGGTAAGGCTTCTCATGCTTCTTCTACTCCTTTTTTGGCCCCTTTAAATGTTCAACTTCCAGGTATAAAACATTTCTAGTACTTCTCAGGTATAAGAACATTTTGAATTTCTTGTACTCCAATCCTTCTCATGCTCCTTGTACTTCTTGTATTAGACATTTCCAACTTCTCATGTTTCTTGGTTTGTGCTGCAACTTCAGGAACTCCAGCGCTTACTTCTAGGGGATTTCTTGAGGAGGATTTCGCTAAAGTTGCAGATTTCTTTGATGCCGCTGTGAAGTTGGCAGTGAAGGTCAAGGCAGAAGCCAAAGGTTCCTAACATCTTTAATATCATGATATACATTTTTTCTCACCAAAGCTTTGTTCATGTTCATGTGCTGTTTATCGTAGTTGGCTGTAGGCACTCCTATGATATCATTGAGTTACAGTTCTTTATTTTCTGCATGTCAGGAACAAAGTTAAAGGATTTCATTGAGTTACACTCCTATGATATCATTGAGTTACAGTTCTTTATTTTCTGCATGTCAGGAACAAAGTTAAAGGATTTCTTGGCAGCATTGCCTGCCTTTCAGTCTGAAACTGCAAAGCTGCGCCATGATGTCGAGGAGTATGCCAAGCAATTTCCGACAATTGGGTTTGAGAAGGAAAGCATGAAGTACAAGAACTGAGAGAAATCACGTGTGTTAGGTATGGAATCACCTGAATACTCTCAAGTCATATGTATTGCCAGATGGAGCTTTTGTGGTGTTGAACTTTCAATTTGTTATTTCTAAATTGATAACTTAGATCCTAAATAAATCAAACAAAGTATCACAATGGATGAAACAAATACTGATACGTACTTGTACACGTACTGCATTATCTTTGAAACAGAACAAAGTAAAGACCAATTGCTTTGTACTAGCCGCTAGTTCTCATCAAGTAGCTGCTTATGTAGTTATCTTGTCTGTGGAACAGGCATACATGGTGCAGGCATCATCAGAGTTTTCTTGAATGAGAAAGGAGAAGGAACATGTCAAGATGAAGCTCCATCGAGCTATAGTTTATTTAAATTCAGCGAACCCTGATGAATGTATATAGATGTATCAATTTGAGGATTTACAATGCAATAAACCTGCCTTATTGAAATGAAAAGGAGAAATAATATCACCATGACCATGACCATGATTTTTTTTTTGATAGGAAAGGAAACAGAATTATATAGAGGTGCCTCTAACCACAGGTTCATATTATGAACCCTGTGACAAAAATTAGCCAAAGCATTAGCCACGAAATTGGCTACCCTAAATACATGTTTGAAGTAAACAATTTCAAAAGAACTACTCAAAGCCTTAATATCTTGAACAAGCTTAAGAAGCTTCCAAGGAGGACTCGAAACTCCATTCACACCATCAATCACATCGCCTTCAACTTCAATTTTGGAGAGGCCTTGATTCTTCGTGTAGAAGTGTAGAACAACATGAAACGCTCTTACATTATGTCCAACAAGTGACAAACCGTACCGAACTAACAAATATTAATCGAAACTGAACGCAACCGATTGTTGTGGTGCAGTTTTTACTTTTTAGTTAGTGCTTACTATAAACTAAAACGGAAAAATTTTGGCTGACCTGCCATGGTCACCTAAAGCTGACCCAAGCCAATAAGACGATGACAATTCTATAATTTTGCTGCCCTCAAAGCCTACACGTATCGATGGAGTGATGCTATGTTTCACACTTATTCCATCTTGTTCTCATTTCATGTCACTCTATTCATTCTGACCCGTGTAATAATCTAATCGTGTAGGGCTGCACCGTGTTCTAAACCTTTAAAAAAAAAATTAATCTAATCGTGTATTAATTTAATAAATAGATGTTCATTTTCATACTTATTCCATCTTTGTCTCGTTTCATGTCGCTCTCATTTCTTCTCAATCCCGTGTAGTAAATATTATTTATCTTCCATTTTTTTAAAAACAAAATTTCACCTTATTGTTCAGGTTTCTAAGAACACTAGACACGCTACACCCCTCTCCAAGAAATAAAAGACCAAAATGAAGCCTAATCCTCCCTTAGCCTTAGCCTTGCAAATTCCAAAGAGAGCCCTCTTGGCTTCTCTTCTTATATTCAACATGCTCATGGCAACTCGCGTCATTCTCTCCCGCTCAGTCTCTTCTCTCCTGAAGCGAGCTCCTCACCATCCCCATTTTGCCCCTAAACCATTACCCAAATCCCTTCCCTGTCCCCTCTGGTCTTCTTCCTTCTCCTACTGCCTCCTCAAACCCACCGCCACATCCCGACGGCGACGACCTCGCTGTTCCTTCTCAATGGCCGCCGCTGCTGCCGTCGACCAAGAGCTCTCCTCCAATCCTCTCCTTCAGGACTTCGACTTCCCTCCCTTCGATGCCGTTGATGCCTCGCACGTCCGGCCTGCAATTCGAGCTCTGCTCAAGAAGCTCGTACGATTATCACTTGCATAATTTGAGTTTTGATTTTTCGATTTGATTGGATTTGATTTGATTATGGAGAAATGAATATGTAGGAGTCTGATTTGGAGGAGTTAGAGCGCACGGTGGAGCCTAGCTGGCCGAAGCTGGTGGTGCCGTTGGAGAAGATCATTGACCGGTTGAGTGTGGTTTGGGGAATAGTCAACCACCTCAAGGCTGTTAAGGACTCGTCGGAGCTTCGTGCTGCTATAGAAGAAGTGCAAGTATGCAATTCTATCTTTTCGGATTTTCGTTATGAGTATGAGCTTCAAGTTCTATAAATAGTTGATGTTGATGTTGTTACACTTTTACTTTTTACTGTCAACATTCTTGAACTGAATAGGCTCGATGAATCCAAGCCAAGCCTTTTGCTTTTTCGTTGAGTTTCTCTTTTGGTGGTTTTTCGCAGCCAGAGAAAGTGAAGTTTTCCCTTAGGTTGGGGCAAAGCAAGCCGATTTACAATGCGTTTAAAGCTATTCTAGAATCTCCTGACTGGAAGACATTGAGTGATGCTCAGAAACGTATAGTTGAAAGTGAGTGTTCAAAATTTGTTTTATGATCTGAAATAGGTAAACGGAGGATGGACCAGTACCGCCTATGAAAAAGGACTTGTTTTTTGGTGCTTGAATAAGATGCAAACCATGTTATTATCTTGGTGTTTTGTGAATCTTGATATCCAACGCACATAATCATTTGGCCGATTTAAATTTTTAAAAGCTTCCAAACTAACATATATTTATCCTGCTAAAACTTTATGTACGTGGAGTGCAGTTTTCTTCTAGTGCTTAAATTTTTGTCTGACATTTATCTTTGCCTTATTGCGCAGGCCAAATAAAGGAGGCAGTACTAAGTGGAGTTGCCCTAGAGGATGATAAAAGAGAAAGTTTTAACAAAATTGAACAGGTATGCTTTAATTTATTTTTTCGTTGATGAATTTGACAACATCCTCAACATTCCTGATAAAAGGGAATTTTAAAATTTTACAGTAGCATAATTTAACAGCATATTAAACGGTGTTGATAATTTTTCGCTTAGGAAGAAGTGTCGGTGTAGCACATAAATTAGCTTCATTATAAGATTTGTTAGAGCTATAATGGCATGCTAATTTATGATATTTAATTTCTGGGATACATATCTTTAGCTGGGATTGGAAGAGCATACTGATTAATGCTTCTTTTTTTTTCTTTTAATTTGAGAAGGGAAGGGGGAGAAAGTATACTTTCTCAGCGAGCTGCTTTCGGGCCAGTTTTCTTAGAATCTGAAATGTTAGACATTGAACGTTAGTCTTTTGAATTGGACAAAGACTAATGATCGATTTGGTACAATGATTTTCACATTTTAGTGATTCGATTTTTATATTTCGTATTTCCAGGAACTAGAAAGACTATCTCAAAAATTTGAGGAGAATGTTCTGGATGCCACAAAGAAATTTGAAAAGTTAATCACAGATAAGAAAGAAATTGATGGATTGCCCGCTACTGCTCTAGGATTGGCTGCACAAACAGCAGTGTCAAAGGTATTCAAATACCTCATGTGGTTTATATTTCTCTGCTTTTGTTATTATCTTGCCTAGTATCATATTCTGGATCTGTGCATTTCACAGGGGCATAAAAATGCGACTGCTGAAAATGGGCCTTGGATATTCACATTAGATGGCCCAAGTTTTCTCTCTGTTATGCAACATGCTCGAAACCGGTCTTTACGTGAGGAAATATACCGTGCTTACATAACTCGTGCATCTAGTGGGGAGCTGGATAATACTGCAATTATCGACTCAATCTTGAAGCTTAGGTTGGAAAAGGCTAAGCTTCTGAACTACAACAACTATGCTGAGGTAAGTCTATTAATTTTACATGTTATTTGTTTTGAAGATATACTGAGATACAACATTTCAGGTAAGCATGGCAACCAAAATGGCCACTGTTGAAAAAGCAGAAGAACTTCTAGAGAAACTTCGAAGTGCTTCTTGGAATGCTGGAGTTCAAGGTAAACTATTGGAAAGCAACCTGACTTCATGTGAAGTTTTATATGAATTTTAACCATTTGATGAATCTTACTTTCTTAGAGCTAATCTTTCTATAAATAGACTTGAAAAGTAGACTCTTTGTTTTTGGGTGTATCCAAAATTTTCTTTTTAAGTTTCTTTCATGTTTCTAGAAAGATTGCATTCTATTTTTCACTGTCTGATGTGTCTGTATCTTTGGTTTCCTTGTCAAAGATTAAAAAGGAAATGAAAAAGCTTGCCTAGAATGGCCAGTTGTAAACTGTTAGTGAAACCATCTTCGATAAATGTTTTAAATTGTAAACATAGACTTATGTATTCATTTCTTAATTGGTGCAGATATGGAAGACCTTAAGAATTTCTCCAAAAGCCAAGATGTTCCAGAAGCCAATGATTTGAATCACTGGGACATTAGCTTTTGGAGTGAGAGACTTCGGGAGTCCAAATTTGATATCAACGAGGTTCTCTTTTTAGAACTACATTTTTAAAATCAAATGGTGTAATTAGTATTGGCCACTCTGTCTTTCTCCCTTAAATATGTCCAATATAATGTGATAGAATCTGAAAGATGTACTTGATCAGTTTTTGGTATATACACAATGCTTTATCATGTTGTTTTTCTTTTAGTGAACACCACTTATTTTATAGCCCTTTTATTCTACAGGAAGAACTGCGCCCCTATTTCTCCTTGCCAAAGGTTATGGATGGCCTATTTAGCCTAGCGAATAAGATTTTTGGAATTGTCATTGAACCGGCCGATGGTTTAGCTCCGGTATATAGTTTTCCTTACTTTGGGTATATATTGGTTCATTTAATGATAATAAGCACCCTTGACATAAGTACATATGTAATTTTCAGGTTTGGAACAATGATGTTAAATTCTATTGTGTCAAAGATTCTTCTGGGGATCCTATTGCATATTTTTACTTCGATCCCTATACTCGTCCATCTGAGAAAAGGGGAGGTGCATGGATGGATGAAGTTTTTGCTAGAAGCTGTGTATTGTCACGTGATGGTACCTCTCCAAGGTTGCCTGTGGCACACATGGTATGCAATCAATCACCACCAGTGGGAGACAAACCCAGCTTGATGACCTTCCGAGAGGTAAATATAATTGCAATTGTTTTCAGCTTACTGGAAATATCATATTAATATTACAAAAGGCTAAAACTTACCAAGGAAGTTTTGTTAGAATGGGGAAGGAAAGTAAAGGATAAGCAAAATCAGAAAAGGAAGATTTGCTTTCCATCTTGTTCTCCATTTTTCTTTTCTCCTCACGAAGCCCATCTTCTGTAGCCAAACATTTGTGATGAGTTGTCTAGTACTGGGGTAAATTAAGAGATTTGGGGAAAGGGTGGAAAAACCTGAACTTGGGGCTCCTTTTAGTGGTGAGGTGCGAGTGTGGTTACCATCCATGCCATATGCTGTTTAATCACATATGTACATATGTTTGGGACAAATACATATTTAATTGCTAAATATCTTTGTTCAATGCCAAGTCCAAAGGATGCATTGAGAGTCGTAAAATATGTTAGGATCTCACATTCATATTGAGACTATGGGTTAGGATCTGTGGAAAGCATTACTTTGATCCTGATTCCTTCAGTTTTAAGAAGTGCCAATTGGGTCACCTGATGGCGGAGTCCCAGTCAACAAAGGCTCAATAAGGAATAAATTGAACAAAGAACTCAAACTCTTTAGTTGGGATGTGTAATTGGTTGCCTGATGATTTCATGCAAATATGGCCAGCCTAGGCTTCTGCTATTGTTGCCACGAAGAGTTCATAAGGAATTGTGTGATTGCATAGTGTATGTTACAGACTAGTGTCCATTTTTGCAGGTTGAGACCGTCTTCCATGAATTTGGTCATGCACTTCAGCATATGCTGACTAAGCAAGATGAGGGTCTTGTTGCTGGTATCCGAGGTGTAGAATGGGATGCTGTTGAATTGCCCTCACAGTTCATGGAAAATTGGTGTTACCATAGGTAATTTTGACTGCTAAAATCCTTTGAACTATTTTGCATTCATGTCCTCTAGATTTTCAAATGTACACGTGCCAGTTGGGGTGAAGGCATAAATTTATGAAATATGGACTGGACTGTCGTCAAACGCTTGAACTTGTTATTCATGCTTGTAGACACTAAAACGTATTTGACCCAGGGGTATTTGGCCTTCAGGATACAGCTGCCTATACATTTTTTAGTTCTGTTTTCTTATTTTCCAAATTGTAGAGCCCATTTCCTCCCATGCAGTACCAGTGACTCTGACTGTTTTCTTTCACTCTGTTAGTGATTTGTTTCCATAATTGGTGTTGTAGAGACACTTTAATGAGCATTGCTAAGCATTATGAAACTGGGAAAACTCTTCCAGAAGAAGTATTCTTGAAGCTTCTTGCAGCAAGGACTTTCCGTGCTGGCTCCCTAAGCCTTCGACAGGTTAGTTCATATGACGCCTCAGCCTTTCTTATCCCTAATTAGCTTTAGGCATTTTCTATCATTTGAATTGTGATAGTAACCTATCATTTGTTTCTTGGTTCTGGTCATGTCAGCCTTGAGACATAGTGATGTATTGGTATCTTGAAGGGCGTATGGCATGCATCTTGTCAGATGTTTATATCCAACATTCATCATCATGATTCCAACTATAGACTGTTCAATGATGCGAATACATTGAATATTATTGTTATGCCATTATATCTGTCAACTATTACTATGCAGATTTTTTACATCGGTTACTATGACTGCACTTCACATATAAATGATTAAAATCTAACAAATACCCATAGTGTTTCCTTGCTTTTCAGTACTTACACGTTTCTCTTAACTTTTCTTTACTTTATTCATTTCATGTTTAATAATCAGCAGTTCAAAGTTGTGAGTTGTGAGTTGTGATTGTGTTCATTTTATATTAATTTTGCAGATAAGATTTGCAATTGTAGATCTGAAGCTGCATACAGAGTATATACCTGGTGGATCAGAATCAATTTATGATGTTGATCAGAGGGTTAGTGAAAAAACACAAGTGATCCCTCCACTTCCAGAAGATAGGTTCCTTTGTGGTTTCAGCCATATCTTTGCAGGTTTGTTTGCACTTTCTGGCCGCAATATTCTAAATTCTTCCTTCAGTTAAACTGATTTGTTTATCGATATAATGCTTCTCTGTGATTATCAGGTGGATATGCAGCTGGGTACTATAGTTACAAGGTATATCTTCCCAAGCTCAAGTTTATTCAGTGATCAGAAGTTTGTTAATTATTTTATTATCTCCAGTAATTTGTGGTCTGAACATGTAAGTTCAGTTTCCTTTTCATGTTCTGATACTTTGCTCTCTATTCTGCAGTGGGCTGAGGTCTTGTCTGCTGATGCTTTCTCTGCCTTTGAGGATGCTGGATTGGATAATAGCAAGGTAAGTATGAAAGAACTGGACAGTCTGGCAAGTAGCATAGCATAATAGGGAGTTATAATTCTTAAATGGATTGTCTATATGGTCAACAAACAAATGTGAGATTGTATTTGGATGCTTGGTATTGAGAAAATTGGTAACAAGATGAGACTTGACTGAAAGGGAGGGAGGCGTGCTTTAATGCTCATAATTCTTAAGGTTATCTAGTCCCTTGGTATATAAGTTGTGCAAGATATTTTCACTTGTCTGGTGCTTCAAAATCATCCCAGCTGTTTCTGTTTTTATAGAAAGTACTGGTATAGGTTATTCTATTTTTCTAACACATGCATATTAGTTAAGGTAAATGGATAGTGGTGGATTATTTTCATCGTCACTCACTGTCTAAAGCTTAGCAGACAGGTTTTTATTTTTATTTTTTAGAAGAGAATAATTGCATTAATAAACAATCTAGATAGTTACCTCAGAAATAAATTTCAGCAAACATGGTCTCCGCTTATTTGATTGCATTCACATATCATTGATGATTTTAATATCTTGCAACAGGCTGTAAAAGAAACCGGACACAAGTTCCGAGAAACGGTCCTTGCTCTTGGAGGCGGGAAATCACCACTGGACGTAAGACGAACTATTCCTTTCCTTGTCCTTCTCTTACTACATTTTGACGTGAGTCCTACAGATGTTCTTATAACAATTTATGATGGTTTCTTACCAGGTTTTTGTGGAATTCCGTGGCCGTGAGCCTTCACCGGAGCCACTGCTCAGGCACAATGGCCTATTACAAGTCGCTTCTGCATGAATATCATGTCATTAACAAGCTTTAAAAAGTCGAAGTACACCCGTCAATTGTCCTTTGCCCAAGGGAACTTGTTTCGCAGTTACTGTCAGAAAATGTTCTTGTATGAAGCAATAGCATCACTCATCTCAATAAGATTGTTTTACTCGACAAACACTTTCAGAATAGCCAGAAAGAAATAACAGAAAAGTCTTTGATCCTGGGTTTTACTCTTCTGGCAATATTTCTTGTTTCCTTTTTATTCTGTATTTTGTTGGTAATAGCAACATGAACCATCCCTAATCAAAACAAGGATACACCAGCCAAACTACTTGGTATAGAAGAAAACAAGGCTAGTGCAAGGTTAGAGGTTGTTTTCCTAGTTGTATAGTTGTGAAGAAGAAGATTAATATTTCAGTCGGTCTTGGTCAATTGTCATTACATCTAAATGCTTACGATAAAAGATGAATGAAGTGATCACAATTTGAACCGTTGCCCTGTCTTTGACCGCTTACTATGAGATGGCGTCTTCCACCATTTCCATTCTCTTCCCTGCAAATGGCTGCCTCTGCTGAAGCTCTCTCAACCAACCTCTTTGCCAGGACTTCGATTTCCCCTCCTCGAGGAATCTCTATTGCTGGTTTTGAACATTCAGTCTGTTTTACTGTAGTCGAGTTTCCAGGTTTCTATAGGAATCTGAACTGGAGGATTTAGACCACACAATTGAGCCAACATGGCCAGTGCTGGTTGTAGGAGAACATTTTCGGCCGATCAGGTGAGGTTTGGGGAGTAGAGGTGTAAAGACTATGGTTTCAACGATTCCCGCTGTGTCATCTGACACTAATATGGCTTTGTTTCATTGTGATTCTGCTACAGCCAAACCTTTGATAGCGGTTCTTCCTTTACCATTATTATTACCAACTGTTGCAGATTTTAGCCATCTATGTACGATCTTGATGTTCTTTTTATATGTTATGATTTTCCAGCATTTGTGAAAATTCAGAGGACGTGGTCTTCGCTGGAGTCACTGCTCAGGCACAATAGCCTATCATATCTGCACTAATAATGCCATTACCCCCTTCTTCACTGTCCTGGGGAAGACCGACTCCAGTTAAGTTGGTCTTCAAATCCATCTACCCATGTCCTTGTCTTCTATGAAGCATCACTTTGTCACCACAAACATGTTTGCACTTCTTGGGGTGCTTGTGAATTCGTATAGCAATGAAGATAGCAAGTTTGCCTTTCTTCAAGTTGGTTGGTATTTGGTAAGGGAGGAGTAGTGGAGTGATTTAAGTTAGTAGCTACATCAACATCCTATGCTGGTATTTGGTTGATGACACTCAACTTTCAAGGCAAGATTCTTCTTTTGGACCAAAAGATAAAAAGAAAAAGAAAAAGAAAATATTACAATTGTTGAGAGTGGGATTTGAACCCACGCCCTTTCGGACCAGAACCTTAATCTGGCGCCTTAGACCAACTCGGCCATCTCAACTTTTGAAGACCCATCCCAATTTTTCATTACATAACACAATTCCAATTTACTGTTATTTAGAAAGTAGAAACAGCTCGAGCACTCAGAGTAGCTTTGTTGCGGTTGGGTTCGGTAGATCTTGGGGATTTGATAGAGAAGGAGCAGAACGATGGCTCGAGCAGGAGGCATCACCAACGCCGTGAATGTCGGAATCGCCGTCCAAGCTGATTGGGAAAACCGCGAGTTCATCTCCCACATTTCTCTCAACGTTCGCCGCCTCTTCGATTTCCTTGTCCAATTCGGTACGGTAATTCCATCTTCCTCCCATTCTCGATTTTGAGGCTGACCCATCTCAGATTCAGCACCCATTTCCCTAAAGTTGACAGCTTTAAGGATTATTGGATTGTTTTAGACTTGATTCTGCTTTCTTGTACTGATTTTGGTGTGTGTTGGTTTTGTTGAAGAGGCTACAACAAAGAGCAAATTGGCATCGCTGAATGAGAAGCTTGATACCTTGGAACGGAAGCTAGAGCTCCTTGAAGTTCAAGTGGGTACTGCATCAGCTAACCCTTCTCTTTTTGCTCGTGATGTTTAGGAGAGGTCATGCCATTGTTTTAATATTTGTGTAAGCATCTTCTTGTCTATAGTGTTTGAACATGAACGTATTTCTTGGTATTCTAACCGAGTTCGAAAGTAATATATGTTTGGATGCTTTGGTTTTGAGTAATAGAAGCTTGTTTCTGTCGTGCAATGTGTTGTGGAGGCACGATTGAAGCACGGTATGCTTTTGCAGCCCTGTGCTTAATGTGTTTAGCTTTATCTTAGAAACCTAGGATATAAGAAAGCTAGTTCTTGATAATTCAGTAAGACTCACCCGAATATTGCTCGATACGTTATGTGCACCCCCATTTGCAGTTCAGCCTGTCATTGAGGAAGTTTCTTAATGGTGTTTTTTTTTTTCTCATTACTCAGTGGTCAAATTCACTCCAGTTATTGCAGTGATCAGATTTTACTGCATGCATTCTCTCATGATCATCTTAGTGCCCGTATTAGCTTAGTGCAGTGCACATAACTTATGAACTTAGTCTTCTTTACTGTTGTTTCATTTAGCTTCATCATGTTTTCTTTAACTACAAGCAAGCCAATATATTGGTATTGTGATGTTTTCCCTTGCGAAACCATTGTCTAAAATCATAGTGGTTAAAAGTTTGCGTAATATTGTGGATAATATTAAGTTATTAACTTTGTATTCCTGCGGCACAATGGATGTACCTTTTGGTTCTTTAGCCTATTTTTTGCGCGCACTTCCGATTTGGTTCCTGTACTTTTCTCGGTTCCCAAGTGGTTCTCCCTGTCAATTTGTTGTTGACTTTAACAACCAAATTGATAGAATGCATCAAGGCAGTGAATGCATAACCTGTATCTGGTTAAAATGAAATGAAGAACCCCTGCGATAACATAAAATAACTTCTTTCGTTTTTTTCCAATATTACTTTGACGATTGCAACAACAAATGTTTCAAACTTCTATTTTCTGTTTTGTTGATTTTCAAGCTCAAGTGTTTTCTTTTCTATTTCTTTTTTTTATCTTTTTAGTTTGGATTTGAAAACGATTGCATTCCAAAATATCATTGCATCATTCGACTTTACTGGTCCTGGAAACAAAACAAAAACTTAGTAGCCTTATTTGTCAATTTCATCTTGATGAAAAGTAGATAATCTTTCTTAATATCACGAAAACTAGCCACTGGGAGACAAATCAAGAGCAGGTTACAAGGTGTAGACTTCACAAGTTTGGATTATCTATTTCCTTGTTTTAACAGAAGTACATGATCATCGAAATTTCAATTCTAGTTTTTCTTAGAGATGTCAAATAATTGGGGGTTGGTATTGAACCATTTTGTAGCTTCCAATGGTTCTAATTAATGGTTGTCATCACATTGAAACTCCTACCTTGCAGTCACTCGGAACTTTCCCAACTTTTGTTAGTGTATACAGTCATTACAGAATACTGCCTGATTGCAAGAACTCCTGTGGTCATGATATGCATGGTGTAAAAAACTTGCCAATCAAGAGAATGTCGGATGCCAATGAATCATTATTTCCGACTGTGACTTCTCTATCTCAGAGAATGCCAGATTCATCTGGTACTGCTGATCGTGGCCAGCTACTCTTACAAGTTTCAGTTTACGGGTTCAGTCAACTAGCTGTAGGTGACCAACAACAGATGATTGAAGAAATGCCGTCTATGAGCGATTTCAGAGGTGGATGTATCAAAACGCCTGCAGAGGCAGATGAAAAAGATTATAGAATCAAAACATTTGCAGAGCTGTTTAAACTTCCGCAATCTTCCAGAGTTATTTTCTTCTGCGAACTTGCACGAAAATTCATCCAGAGCGAGTTGGTTTTTCGGTTCAGTCTGCTATGCTCCGATGATCAACAACAGCTTATCAAAAATATGTTGCATGATGGGAGCTACTCAAGAGGAGATGCTCCTTTGAAACATGTCGGATACAACAATACAATGCTGCGAATAGAACTCAAATTTCATATACCTCTCTGGAATCTTTTGAGACATAATTCCGCCTTCAGACTCCGAACATTTACAGAGCTGGTGACTACATTTCCTTGGTATTGGGAAGGTTTCAGGCGGCTCTGAGAACTATCAGGTAATGAAGAAATAAGCAAAACCAGAGAACTTCAGTCCTGGTGCGCAGAATTTTTCTTAGTATTGGTAATTGACTGTATCAAAGCTCAATGCAGCGGTCATGCTGTTGATCGGTCTGAAGTTCTATTCGGAATATCTGAATGTCATAAAATTCAGAAACTGCCAGACGAGAATGAAGATGATTTTAGAGTCAAAATGTTCATGGAGAAGTTTAGGAAACTTGAGTTCAGATCTCAACATTATATTGTATCCCAACAGCTAGAAGTACAGGATAAAAAGAAAGGTTTCCTTTTCTGAGTTTTCTCGTATAACCAGATTTGGAAACAGGGTTATCTACTCTCTGAAGAACATAAGTTGGTGCAAGGTTGAGGAGGAAGTAAGTTGGTGCAAGGTTAAGGTGGAAGTGTTATTTGACTTATCTACATATCTTACTGGTTCTAGCGAAAAGGCAGATCCATATGCAACTCTTTGCGGTAGTACTCAATTCATCAAGGTGAAACGTCCGGATCTAAGGGGAGGAGGACCGGAGGAGGAGTAGGGTCAACTGCAACTCCACAAGGAGGGATAAGGGGACAAGTTCGCAACCATAGGCATGCAATAGGACACAAGCTTCCAATTGCTGATGATACTGGAGGGTTTCACACTGTTTCTCCCATGAACACATTTGTTGTTAGGTCATGATCAGTAGTGATTCATACCCTCCAGGCTAGGGGTTGGCACACTTTGTCAGTTTAATAGCTCTCTTTCTGCCTTCCATATATGATGTAAATCATACCTCCTCTGTATATCATTTTATGACTTCTTACTCTGCTGCATTTGTATTTTAAGTGTTTATTCTAGATGTAAATGATCATATAGCATTGAGAGGGTGCAGGAAGATATTTTGTTATTTTGCTACCTTCTATCTGATTTAACAAGTTTAGGGATATCTCTTACACATTGTTCCCTTGAATTAATCTTCCAAGACGGATAGGAATTATTAACTATATGGAACGAGAGAGAAAAGGACAATGGGTTCCTTGCAATTTCAAAGGATGGGTTCCATATTACTACCATTTTCTCTTCTAAGGCGTTGATCATACCAGGGACTGAGCTTCGACGCTCCATTTTGTTCATTAGGATCTCCTTAAGATTCCTGCTAATTTCTTCTTCTCATTTTTGGGTAATTGATGCAGTGCAAAGGGTGTTAACTCATTTAACCCACTTGGAATTTCAAGGAGTCCATATTTAAGTTTAATTAATAGTTATTATTTCAAAATATGTCTATTTGCTAGACTTGTTGAATTAACATGATTTAATGTGGGATTGGGAAGTAGGTATTCTAGAGTATATTAGAAGAAAATGGGGATTATGCATTGTATTAGCATTTTCTAGAGGGTTGGGTTAGCTTTTTAAAAAAGAACATCTATGTATGAGAAAGTTAGACTTCGTTTATGAATATTTCTATTAAGAAAAATAGAGTTTTGCTCTCTTTATCATTCTCTTTTCTTTAGATGTGTCTATGTTATTCTAGTTATCATCCTCTACCGATTCGTTCCCGTATCATTTGGTATCAGAGTCACGCTACGCTCTTTGGGTTGCTTCCACTAATCTCATGGTAGCAAGAAGAGGTGGAGGAAATCGTGGAAACCATATGAAAGACGAGAAATCAAGAGGTGAAGAACTTCATGCAC
Source organism: Fragaria iinumae (assembly GCA_009720345.1). Lineage (NCBI taxonomy): Eukaryota > Viridiplantae > Streptophyta > Magnoliopsida > Rosales > Rosaceae > Fragaria > Fragaria iinumae. The sequence continues at coordinate 11,053,730 of CM019117.1, read as the reverse complement.
TTCGAAGACAAGTTGAGAGACTTGCCTTGCTAATTGAACGCCTAGAAGTGCGTAGAAAGCATGGTGGATCAAAAAGCGTGTATCCTTATCATGAGACCAAGATGGAGATACGATCGGATCATCAACCTCGTCCATCTCAAAGGTCTAAGAATCACTTGTGGAAGGTTGGATCACCAAGATTTCAAGAACGGCTTGAAGTTGCAAGAGGCACTTGTACAAAGGAATGCGAGGTTGAAAATGTTGAAGAGCTTGAGTTGGAGGTCAAAGAATTCAATAGAGATTCAAATATGAAGGTATGTCATTTGTTTCCTTTTGAGTTAGAGAATGAGCATGGAGATAATATTGAAGTAGATTGGAATTCACCACCCATCTATGACATCTATGATGAATATCTTGATGTTGAATCTTTTGACCCAACAAAAGAAAATATTGGTGAATCTCTTCATGACAACAATTTTGGTGATATATACATGCCTAAATGGAGACCAAGAGTTCGAGTTTTCGAAAGAAATACTTGCATGCTCGGATGAATTACTTGCACCTAGTGATTTGGATGACAAAGTTTTATTTAATGAACAAGGTAAGAGTCATGGTGCATTTTTGGTTTGTGAAAATGGTGGTGTAGATTTGGAAACTAAAGTTGGGTTTTCACATGCCTCACAATGCTCCATTAGATTTGAATTTCACTACCATGATCCTTTTTTAGATGATTTCATGAAAACTTATATCAATACCAAGTCAAGAGCAAAGAATGAGTTATTGCGAGTGTTGGAGCTTAATGCATGGTCAAACTCTAATAGTATTTGTGCATCGGAAAAACTTATTGAAAAGATTGAGTTGTGTGCCTCTTATGTCGAGATGCTATTTGTCAACATCACGAAGGAAACAAAGAGAAGCAAGAAGATAGGGTGACGACATTATGAACTCTTTGATGAATTCGATTTCAAGCATGCGAACTCGTGGACGAGTTCTTTCTCACACGGGGAGAATGATGCAGTGCAAATGGGTGGTTAACTCATTTAACCCATTTGGAATTTCAATGAGTCCATATTTAAGTTTAATTAATAGTTATTATTTCAAAATATGCTTATTTACTAGACTTGTTGAATAAGCATGATTTAATGTGAGATTGGGAAGTGGGTATTCTAGAATGTATTAGAAGAAAAGGAGGATTATGCATTGTATTAGTATTTTCTAGAGGGTTGAGTTAGCTTTTTAAAAAGGAACATCCATGTATGAGAAAGTTAGACTTTGTTTATGAATATTTCTATTAAGAAAAATAGAGTTTTGCTCTCTTTATCAATCTTCTTTCTTTAGATGTGTCTATATTGTTATAGTTATCATCCTCTACCGATCTATTCCCGCATCAGTAATGGAAATCAAATGGATTACATTGGGTTTGACCATTCACTCGTTTAACCATAGAGACAAGAACTATGTTTACAGCGAACCCTTGAACATAATCCTCACAACAAATGGTCCACCAATCTCGAATTTTGGATAATCAACCACACTGATTTTGGTTGGATGTTCTTATCAGTTTATTCAAAACAGGCAACCAATGCAAAAGGTTCATCAGAAGTATGACAACGTTGAGTAGATTCATGATGTTTAAAGGGTAGAAAAAGTTATATTACACAAGGTGCATAATTTCAAAAAGAGCGTTCTGAAGTTATCCTCATTTTCTCTTCCATCACTTATGCAATGCAACTAAATTAATCATTCACAATTTGATGAAAAACTCACTAAACCGTTCACTATCTTGGCTCTGGAGGGGCCATTTGTGTCAAAATAGTTGAGGGTTCTGAAGGAGTAGAAGGTGGCGGTATTCTTCGGTCCATGACTATGCTTCTTTCCATGATCGAGGAAAACCGATTCGATCCAGTACTCTCTATGGATCTCATGTATTCTGAAGCATTGTTTTCTATTATCAGAGAATCCTCTAGCTCGCGAACAATGTCAGCCATGCCTGGTCGGTAAGCAGAGAAGGGCTCAATACATGACAATGCTACCTCCACTACCCTCCACATTGCTTCTGCATGGTATGCTCCTTTTATGTTTGGATCAACAATTTCTTCAATCTTTGACTCCCTTATATAGGGTTTCGCCTGCAAGCAAAAGATGTATTTTATACTTCTTCAAATTGACATTTTGAATCTCCGAAGGTGAAATATGAAAAGGTATCAGCCAGCCAGTTTGTCAATGATATCTGATGCAAAAGGTCGTTGATCTTTACATAAAACATCCAACTCAGATACAATATGCATCAACATACTGGAGTCATGTAACATGGTAAAACATACCCATTCGACTAAGCTCCACTCGGGACGTGGCCTGTGTATGTTCAGAGGTTCCCGACCAGTAACAATTTCAAGTAGAACCACACCAAAGCTGAACACATCACTTTTTGTTGATAAATGATGGGTTGTGTAGTACCTGAACAACACATAAAAACAAAAATTAGATACACTGTATATCCCAAAAACAGAAACCAAATTGTAGGAACCGTCTACTCCTCCAGGTTACCAAATGATAAAATATGTAAATTACTTTTAAACAACCTAGTAAATCAGCTCTGATAATCTAAAGCTACTTCATATAACTGATATCACTATTTCAGAATATACTTGTAGACTTGTAGTCCTACATCTCTATCCCATCTCTACTATTAGAAAGCCAGTATTTATAATTGTAATTTAAGATACGGAACTTGCAGATTAAACTTTAGCTAGAGAACCAATCTTACTCTGGATCCAAGTATCCAGCAGTCCCTCTTACTTCCAGAGAAGCACCACTATCACCTTCTTGAGGAGCATATTTTGAAAAACCAAAGTCTGCTACCTTGGCACACATGCTTTGATCCAGAAGTATATTACTTGATTTCACATCCCTATGTATAATGCAACGCCCAGCAAAATTGTGCAGATGCGTCAAACCTACAACAGTGAACGCAAAACTTTAAGCATTCTGATATTCAGAATATTTATAAAAAAGAAAAGGCGGGATCAGAAAACAAGCCAGTAAATGAAACTTTCACATCAGAAAAACATTTAAGCTGGTATGCCAATATAGGTGGAATTTCAAAAAAAGGAAATAAGCTTCTCCAAATTTTAGTGTTGCCTTTTCTATTTTCTTTTATAGGATTCGCAATTTCCTTCACAATTATATGGAGGTTATATGTATTCTTCATCACTAGTGAGTAGTGACAGTTGAAGATTTAAGGAAACTCCAAAGTCGAATACAATAATAAAACTGAATTCTCATATCACTTGCCTCGAGCAGCACCAAGAGCGATTGACAGTCTTGTTGGCCAGTCCAGAATTTTCCTTTTTGCTGCTTCCCCTGTTAATATATGGTTTTCAGATTTGTATCAAAGTAGTGATTTTCAGTACACAATTAGTATCAATAAGCATGATTTAAAGTATCAATGACATAAGCAGTACCATATAGGCGATCTTGCAGAGAGCCATTGGACATAAATGGATAAACAAGAATTTCTTGGTCCTTTTCGTTACAATAACCAAGAAGAGGCACAAGGTTTTCATGCCGAATGGTTGATAGAAGATTTAGCTGTAAAGTACATAAAATTGTCAGCCATTGTAAACTAATAGCTTATATTTGACTCTGGCATTAGATAGAATGGAGAGAGTGAATATATTTCAGTCACTTCTTGATTCGAGAACAACTAGACATAGTTAGAGATACTATAACTAGAAGTAATGACTTTCATATACATGAATACCTGCCACCACAAATTGGATGGAACTGTATAACTGCTATAAACAGTAGGAAATACTATAATCAGAAGTACTAGCAATAACGAAATATCCCACCTCATTATTAAATTCCCGAGTCCCTTGGGTTGATGTTGCTGACCGAACCTTCACTGCCACTTCCTGACCATCAGTTAAAGTGCCACGGTAAACAGACCCAAAACCTCCTTCACCTATCAGCGTTTTGTAACTTTGGGTGACAGCCTCTAGGTAATCAAGAGTAAATGTCTCTATGGATATTGATTTTATGACCAGATCATCCATGCTAGGTAATGAGAAAATTAAATCTGCAATATCAGGATGACTTAGTTCAGAGTCTGCATATCATAAAATACAGGATCTTACTTTCTTTATAATGTATACAATAAGTCATCTAGAACTGTGTCATATGGAATGGAGGTGTTAAAAACAACAAATGAACTTAATTATTCCTAGAATATCAGAATATATATATATATATATATATATATATATATATATATATATATAACATGAGTAATAAAGCTATTAGTGCACTAACTCTTTGCCATAGGATATAATTTCTTATCAGATTTTCCTCGAGGCATAAACTTTTTTCTCCACATGAAAAAAATGATCCCGGCGACAGCTGTTACTAGTAAAGATCCAGATACAGAAGCAGCACCAATGATGATTCCTCGTTTTGATGATTCTTGAACACCACAATTTCCATGGCTGCAATATAGACATACAAATATCAGATTTCTTTAATACTTTTACTTATGCTTCAATTTACAAAGTTTGTTTCTCTGCAGAGACAAATAGATTCATACTCTGTTGTAACTTTTAAGGCTTTGAAGGTTGATGGACTAACTTCAGTGAGCTCTGGATTGCAGCCATAATTTCTGGAGAGGAAGAACATGTACAGTGAATATATAACAGCATCCAATGGAATGTGCATAGTACTTGCTAGGTCATATTCTAGTATTCAACAAACGCATATACAATTAAAAGCTTACAGTGTTGCCAAATTTGGTAGTGAAGTAAGAGATTTTGGAAGTGGCCCCGAAAGTTTATTGTGGCTCAGATCCCTGATGATTTGATGGAAAATCACTCAATAAGAAAACAAAACATGCAAAAGAGTCCAACAAACTACAGTATCACCAGATTACTCAGAATCTTATATCTGAAGTAGAGGAATATGTCAAACTTAAAGAAGAGAACAACAAACCAATAGACAAGCAATCATCTAAATATAGTAACTATGAACACAGCATCCTGAGTTCCTGACAGTAGTTATACATGCATTCTAGTGGATATGGTGTGTTTTCATACATGTATATATATTGGACAAGTCAATAAGTCATGTATGCATAAATATTCACCATCAACATATAACTAGGGGTGTATCTTCCTAGCTATATGCCCTCAACAGGATGTAAGACATTCAAACTTCCTTGCCTACAGCTAATGGTGGATGAAGGGATTAAGCAGTTTAAAAAAGCATAATGTCACTGGCTCATGCTAGCTACTCTGACTTTTACAATGTATATATAAGTCAGATTTATAGTTGAAAACATATAAAGCTACCAACTGCAAATGCTAGTATTCCAGAGTCTAAAGAGAAATTTACACTGAAATCAACAAGAAAGATTGAAGAAATTCTGGAATTTGGCCATTAAACTCATTGTTGCTGAGGTTCCTACAAAATCAAAATCAAAGAATAGTAATGGACTACAATTAGAGAAAATTGATAAGAGAGTGTAAAATTGACTACACAACAATGAGTGCTTTAACCATACAGGAATCTTAGGTGAGTCAGTTTAGGAATGCTTTTAGGAAATGGTCCCCTAAGTATGCGTTCTTCATCAGGGCCTCTCTGAATGCCAGAAGAAAGATCCCTGAAATTGATAATAATGAATCAAGCTAAGCATGGGAAATACATACAAGAAACCAAATTTCATATAGGAAATATCCAATCAAGTATCAAAATTCAATGAATGTAATCAATAAAGGTGTAAACTTTGCAACCCAAATCGGCAAATCATCCCACAACACTGAAACCAGAATATTGTAGAACAAAAGCCATATCCTCACCCATAAAACACAGATATTTGAAAACAAAGGGAAATGGAAAACTTACAGTTTGGTAATGACAGGGACACCGTTAACAGTATCACAACCTATACCATTCCAGGGAACAGGAAGACATGGGTCTCCAGTCCACCCTTCCCAAACTTCATTCTTCTCATTACTCTCCAGCAACTCACTCCTCACCTCCAAAATCACTTCCACTAATAATGTGCCATAAGTGAAAACAAAATGTTAAACAATCGAAGACCCACTAAAATACTACGAAAACCCACTTGAAAAACACTACATTGCATTCAAAACCAAAACTCACCATCATCTGTGTCAGTCTCCTGAACCAACTGGTGCACCTGCAAGATCTCATAGGCATTGCAAATGGGTCCATTTTCAGACTCAGAGGCCTTGACCAGAGTTAGATTCAGATACCCATTTGCTGTCACATTCAAAGCAAGCTCCCTGTAATTTGATCCATCACCCATAACATCAAATCCAGATTGTCTCGGCTCACTGTTCAAGTAAACATCAAAAACCCTCTCCCCGGCTTGAACAGTGTGATTGACTTCATAGAAGTACAAGAACAAAAGGTAGTGGCTGTTCGATGAGGACAGGCCATCGTGAAGAATGACCAAGCGGTCTGAAGAAGCTAGAGCTGTTTTGAGGACTTGAATGGGGACTCGAACATCTCTGGAACCCAGAACATTGACGACATTGGGTTCTGGTATGAGGTAGGTCCCCGGGTCGACAGTTGAGTTCGTTAACCAGATTCTGTCACTCGGGTCAACTCCGTACCTGAAATCAAATGAGATTAGCGGTTTGCTCCTCTAAACGGGTATAGACTTCGACCCGATCTGTCTTGGGTTCCAAGCAACGACTTTTCTAGGTATTGCTTTTCTTTAATAAGCACTTTAGTAGCATTTTTGTTTGGATCAAACAATTATATGCAAAGGGAAGCATTGTTCGTGTAAAAGCATATGATAAATGCTCACATGTTAAGTACTACTAAGTGTTTTGTGTTTTTTTTTTTAACCATTAAAGAGAATTCGAACTCTAACACTACAAGTGTTTTTGTAACTAGAAAGAAAATTTAAAACTCGGCCACTTTTTACTCTTTGTTGATTTATATTTTGGATTAAGTATCTAAAAAACTAAAATAGGGTTTTGGACATAACTAATTCTTGAAGTAGCTAAATCTATTATTTCCGGAAAAAAAAAATAGCTAATTAAATCTATTATATGGACATGTTGATTTGTGTCACATGGTCTTGCAGATTATTTAAGTGGGGGTAATGGATATGACACATTTCGATTTTGTTAGAAGAATGTTTGTTGTAGAATTCATCGTGTTCTTTCTGTTTCATTCCTCATTCCAAGATGCATTGCCACATGATCACATGCCACTGATATAGAAGAGAGAGCAAGTCTACACAATGAGGGTTCTCTCAAAGCCTCAGCCCTCAGACTATGCAGAAGATCATTTTTAGTGATTACTTAAGCCACAATCCATCCAAGTCTCTTATGTTTCTATATACAGTTCTTTCTTGGTCCTAAAGAAATCAAGAAGTGAAAACATACCTGATGACCTTTTCTGCGTCGTCTTCATCAAAACTAGTCCTTTCAAGCAGTTGCAGAACACTTGAGGAGAAGCCCTCTAGATAGTAACCCAAGTTCCACAGAGGCCTCAAATGAATCTCTGAAATATAAAGTTCTCCTTTGTCACTGACCAAGCAAAAGTTTATGTAGTCCTTGGTAGCTCTAACAACTCCCTCGACCGCATAATCATCGAGTGAATCTACTACTCCGATTGTGGTCACATCAATAGCAACTGTAAATTTCAATCCCCAGATGCCTCCGAAAATACCCCTAATTAGATAGTCTTGACCCTTTTTTGATGGCAAGGTATAACATCTTTTCTGATCTGGACCAACGTGAAACACCCTTGTTTTATTGTTAACATTACCGATCGCAACTGGCACACCTACAGTAGTTCTGTTCTCACAACTTAGCCTATTATGAAACTCATTCACGTCTGTTACCCAACTGATGTTTTTGCTATCTATAAAGTTAGATTCTGAGCAGCATGCAATGCTCACAAAGCTGCTTGAATTACTGCCTGCATTGTTTAGTTAGCAAAATATCAAATTAGATCTTATTGTTAGAAATTAAAGTTTAACCAAATATATAACAAGAGCACCATGTTAGAAAAATCAAATACATGACCAAATTTCAAGATCTGAACAGCAAGATGAAAATAAAGCCATATCTTTGCATAATGCTTAGGTGATTATCGTCCAATAAGTAATGTACAGATCTGTCAGATCATGAAAAATTGGGTTCTAAGCCACAATTTGTTCAACCAATATGTTTCTACTGATCTAAAACTATATACAAAATATGAAAACCCTAGCTTAAGATCGAATTTCTTTTTCATGGTTACTAATTTTTGCTCACAAACTTACCTTCATCTGCAGAAGTCAATGGAGTAAAAATGAAGAGGCAAAGGATGAAGAAGTCTGTTAGTCTTAAAACCCAAATGTTTAATTCCTTCATCATCCTTTTATCACAATCCAAAGTCGCCCCATTTGATTATCAAACTCATAATCAATAATCCAACATATCTCGTTTCGCAATTCCACCAAACTTGAACGATCAAAATCTCTAACTTTCCACCGGCTTCGATGTAACAGTTCAAACAAAAGACCTTGATCACTACCAAAACCTAAAATATATATCAGATAAACACTCTCTAGCTTTGTTTCAATGAAATATGATCTGAGAGCTGCAGAGACAAAAGGGTATCAGAAGGGTTTTACAGAATAGGAAAGAGAAGAGATCTGAGAATATGGTTTGACTTCTAAACGTAGAGAAACAGTGCCAGACCATAGAACAAGGAAGAAGATGAATTAGAATAATAATACAGAGTTAATCACAATTATTTTAGAACAAATTATAGTTTTTTTCTGAGAGTGGTGGATGAGGTTTATAATAATGAGTATATAATCAATCAACTAAAATGGCTTGTTTAAGCTTGAAGGGCAGAGCATCCCTTCGTCTCTCTCCTTGTCTGTTACCATGGAAGCAACGTCACAAGTTTTCACAGAAATTGGGTTGGCTTCTCGAGTATAAAACTATGGATCCGACTACATTTTAATTTTAACGCTAATTCTTTTATATATAATGTCACCTGTCACTTCAACACCAAGAAGAATCTAACGTTTTTCCAATCTAATTTTGCCGGTTATTTCCCAATGTCTTTTTATTCCTTCTCTTTCTGATCACCGGAGGCACCTCCGACAACGTTAACCTCCTCCGTCAAGGATATAATTCAGTTACAACCAACTGAATTATTGTGTAATTATTGGGTGGATGCCAAGAAATAATATTAATTAATTAGTTTTGGTAACTTTTTTCAACAAAAGACGTTAGACCTTATATTAACAAAATGTATGTAGAAGAAAATTAAACATTAATATGATCCGTCCAGTACCGTTTGATCTAGTGATATAAGTATTTCCTTACAAGTGAAAGATTGTGAGTTCGTCTCACAGAATTGTAGCACATTATATGTGTATTTAATAAAAATAAAAAAAAATAAAAAATCCGCCCGCAAGGGCTACGTAAGAATTGAAGCAACAAAATTACCTAAAAGACCTAAGAAATTTTCATGTTGCTAACTTTAAAGTGAAGCTTATTTAGTAACCAATAGATGTTAGGGTGGCTCCGTCAGCTTAACATATATATATTCGAGAACATATAAGACCACCCTATGCAGGGGAGATTCCCAGGTTCAAATACAAAACCCAAAAAATTGAAAAGGCCCAGAAACAATTCCTGATCCATGGACCAAAAGCTCAAGCACCCCTAGCACAAACTGAGCAACCCTAGCGCCATACCAAATTCCAACCCGTCATTGGCAAACCGCAGCAGCCGTAGTCTGTCGTTCCGAACAGACAACGATCTGCAAACGCCGTCGCTGTCACCAGCTTCTCCCAAGCCACCAGACCGCACCTTTTATTATTATAATGGTTTTTTAGGTAACACAAAAATCTTTTTTTCCTCTGAAATCAGCTCAGTAAGCATGATTCTTAATTTGTAGTGTCAATGTCTCTCAAGGCCTACCAAAATGAGTCAGAATGAGTTGTAACTGATAAAATAGAGGAGGTAACTGATTGGAAGGACGTAGTGATTGAGAATTTGAGATATATAAATACTATCAGTAATTACTACTTGGTCAAATCTCAGCTCCAACATTGTTCAACTAGTCATTTTTCAATCATAGTCTTTGGCAAAAAAATTATTTAATTTTGGAGGTTCAATGGAAAAACTTAAAATGGCAATGATAATAATGGATTGATTGGATTCAGACACAAAATGATCAAGTCAGTCATAGAGAGAAGGTATATATGACGAGCTTCCTTGTAGTAATAACATGGTATATATGGCTTAATCTGAAATCCATCTTATAGTATTTGTGTTGTAAATATTATAATATATGTGAATGTCTTTGTAAATACTCATTAGTTATGTTTTTACGATGTAAATCATATTCTTATATAAAGGAGCATAATGAGAATGAAATAAACATTTCTTCCTCCTTCATTATGTTCTCTCTTTTCTCTTTATCTCATTTTTAGTTTATAACACGCTATCAACACGATATCGCTCATTCCGTTACATAAACACCATGATGATCTATGAGATATTGGTGCAACTTTTGTTGCTTATTATTCATACTCACGATCTATGAGTTCACTTCTATTTTGATTATATCTTGTCTACACATATACTTTGTTTGTATTGCTCAATTCTATGTTTACAATTGGTTATATTAGTGAGCCAGAAGTTTCACTAATAATACTCGAACCTGAAATTTTTCGAGATTATGAACCTGAAGTTCAAATATTACATTAGACTTGCAATTCTAATTATTTGCATAAACCTGAAGTTTTGTGCATGTACATGTGATCCATTGTTCACAAGATTCGAACATGAAGTTTCGATATTGATATTTCTTTCTTATGAACATGAAATTCTAAACAGCATAATTAGATCTATGATGATCGATGTGGTATATGATGCAAGATTATTGCTTAAAACCATGATCTATGAGATTATAGGTGGTTTGTATATTATTGATTTAGATAAATAATCTATGGTTCTTATTCCTATTTGTTTGGATGAGTTTTGCAATATCATAGTGCAATTTCATTCATTTCTGTGGATAATTTTATGGAACTTTTGAACATATGTTCAATATGCGATATTGAGAATCATTGTTCTACCAAGAGCCATGAATAGACGCATATGCGTCTTCTGATATGTAACCTGATATGGCTATAGATGTGGTTATAGTAACCACACTATACAAAATTTGGATTCTCATGTATCTGTCATCCATTGTTTCACATGATATATATTATGTTATGTTACTATGTACAATTGATACATATACATTTTTTTTTTGGTATAATGTTGACAAACAGTTAATTTGTTTAAAATTCTATTATCAATACAATGAAATATATTTAATATGCTTAATATGTGACACACATTTTCATATGATTAATATGTTTATTATTGCAATTAGTACATATTGAATTAATGATGCAACCGTTTCAAATTCTTTGACAGTTAACATGACTAATTTTTGACCACTCTCTACACCACTTAATAAGCATTTAAGTCATAAATATGTCTACAAATTATATATATACAAATAGTTATATATATATATATATGTTATGTGTCTATTCATTGATAATAGTTATCGTATTATTACGTTTAATTTCATTTGCTGCGATAATATATTCATTGTTGCTTATCTATTTTCATTTTATTATGAATGTATGAAAAAAGATCATGAACACGCTCAACTTATAAATGGAGAAAATATTTGTCTTGCGGACAATGTCATCACACATACAATCCTCCGTGATCGAAAATATTTCTCCATCTTAGTGTCTTCTTAAACTAATGTGACCACCATATCTGGAACTGCCAAATTTGGTTGAAGGCTCCGGAAGAGCCCACATTAGTCTTCCAAATGGAACACAATTGTCTATTAAATAGTCCTTGTAATCTCCTAGACCAAGAAGGAATTTCCTAAGCTTCAAGGGTATTTGTTTCAATAGATTTCATGGAAAGGCCACAAATGACATGAATGTGAAATATCTTTACATTAATTTCAATGTATGCAGCCAAAGGCGCATATTGAAAAGTTTGTTTGGCCTATCATCTGATTTATATTACACCGGCATTTAAGTCTATTCAGCTGTAACATGCCATGAACCAAAAGTTCAAGGACAACAATACATTTATGATTTGGCATGACTATTTATGTCACACCATATCTACAATGATGTGTAGAATACTTGCAAATTCCAATGGTCATCCATTATTGACAAAAAATATAATTTTGTCAAGCGACAACCCTTGTCAAGATTGTTCTCAATGAAAGATGATAATTACACCCTCTTATGCAATATCATTATCTATTTGTGAATTTTATATTCATAGATTGAGACATGATGTCTTTTGATTGAACTATAGAGGCCTAAAGTTCCTTAAGAATGATCTAATGAAAATTGTGATATGAAGTTTCCCAAAGCTTATGCAATTAACGAGGGTCATAAGTTCCTCATAGTTAAATGATCATCGAAACCACATCTTGTGATCCCTAATTATATGAGGGTCTGAAGCTCCTCTTTATTTTGATGCAATGTTATTGTGAAATTAGAGGAGAAAAACAAGATTATCATATTCGTGAAGGTAACTAGACCAAAAGTTCTTGCACTTCTTATGGAACCAAAAGTTTCCATTGTCACATTTTATTTATACTTGTTCCTTACCATTTTAGAGTTTGTTAATTATTTTCCTCTTCTAAACTTTATTGTTACTCATAAGGCCTAACAGTCCTATATCTCGAACATATAAATTTCGAGTGAAATATTTTTCAAAATTTCATAAGAGTTACCGGGGTTCTAACAGTAGAAACTCAAACTCGAAGTCTTAAGTATAATATATCAATGAATTAAAAGTTTCACTTGAGCCTGATGTTTCGAGAAACAGTTAACTTGAAGTTAACATTCTGAGAACATGTAGTTATAACATTATAAAATCGAGTCTGAAGCTTCAATTACATATATGAGTGATAGTTGCGAAAGAGCACATATTATCCCCTCTTTATACTAAGTGCCCCCAGTATGTCTCCAGAATATATAACACATACTGTGATGTGAGATCCCACCTCACCCAAGAGAGGGCAGTAGATGTGTCTATCATGTTGCAAACATACCTCCCCATATTGTGATGCATTTTGGGTTGCAACCCAAGAACAAAATTGTGAGGCAAGGTCCAAAGCACACAGTATCTCGCTATGCGGCCTATTACGTGTCAAATTCTACAGAAAAGTGAGACACATAATGTCATGAACCAAAAGTTCATTGAACAAAATATACCTTATTTTGACATGACTAGTTACATCATATTTTACATAAAGTGTTACTTGGAATCAGTAACAAATCTTGATGACCGCTAGCTAACGCTACTCTAAGCAAATTGTTCATTTGCCGCATATCTGTTTTGGTTTGTCACCTTAATGAGACACTCCTAGGCTTGGACACTCCTCTTGTTTTGAGGGGGAGAAAAATTATTCTTGAAGAACGACATGAATTGTGGTAGGATATTTACCTACCGTTTCATTTTGAGCTGGATAAATATCTCAGCTAGTGATTTATTAAAGCTAGTGATGTCAAAACTATATGTTAGCGCAAAAACATTTGCTTGGGTTAAAGTCTATGAGACTAACCATATTAACAAAACAACCTTGACCCCATTTAATTTTTTGAAGGAATGTGACATGGTTCTCCTGACGAGAATGTCATTAAAATGTCCAAGTTCCTAATATGGTGGCTACAATAGTACACATACAAAGATTAAAAGTACACCATCAGAGGATGATATATTGGTGATACAACAATACATCAATATGGTTGATACTCATGAATTTAATGTTTTTGACCTTTAACTTGGTTTGGGTTCGCCACCAGCCAATGAACATCTTCATTCGAAAGGAAGTGATAGATATTTAAACGCATTTTTATGCATGGTCATAATGAGACAGTCTTCCCGCCGTTAGGGGAAGAGAAAAGACTACTGTCATTTAAATAACGACGTGAATTTAAGTGGAATGTATCCACCAGATCTAAAGTTTTAAGCTCCTGAAAATGGAAGATTATATAAGTCCTATAATGTTTTATGATATTATGAATATAGATCCACATTCGCTAGATATAATTCATCTATGAGAGATGTTTGTCGTAGAAGTGACAGTATTTGCCCCAGAAGTGGCATGGGTACCCAAAAATCAATAAGCTCATAGTAGTTAATGCATGCATATAAGAATGTGTGGGATCTATAAATGATGATCATCTATGAAAATTTACATATGGTAGCTGCCAAAGACCATTAAAGGAATGTATGATGCAATACCACATTTCATTATGAATGTCGATAAAGTATATTATTGGCCAAATTGGATAGAGAAAATTCCAATTAAACTGAATATTTAAAACGTGATAAGATACTTAGACCTTTAACCGTACATGATACAAAAGGGTATTAATCACAGTGAAAATAAATCACTATGGCACAATGTCTATAAGAGACATGGGGATTACGAATATCTTTCCTTATACGTGACAATTTTGTGTAAGTATAGTGTTACATATAGTTATTGATGAGAGACTTACGGCAGTTGTCATTGTATATTATGAGAATCTTAAAAGACTTTGCTAAAAGCAAAATCCCAAAAGTAAAGTGTCATTATAAGCGTTTCTCTTATCAAATCCTTAAAGGATCCAAGTATATAAATGATTCGAACGTAAATCGATCCACGAATACTTGAGAGAGTCTAAATGTGAGATTCTTCATCGCCTAAGGGAAATGACGTAATGTGCCTTATACATGCAAACACAACTCTCATTAGTGAGACGTGTCTTGGGTTGGAACCCAAGAAGAAAGCCATAAGGGGGAGGCCCATAGACGAGCATATCTCGTTATGCTGGGTTGTTAAACTAAAGTCAACTCATGCAATCGATAGTCTAAAGCTAGCTCATATATATTCATTCTTTTATAGTTAACGTGATCAAAATTGCCTCAATGAGTATTATGATTAGACTACAAAACCGAATTCAAATTATGTTGCTACATATACTAACTTTCGCGAAGTTATGAATTGCTTAGAGCTTTTGAAGAGCATATACGAGACGTATCAATAAACAAAGATATTATATGAGTGGCTAGATATGCCAGGCTGATCTTCCAATGGTTTGAACCATACATAATAATGTGTTAATTAGCTTCTACTGCTTAGTTATTACATAGTGTATGAATTTGAACATGTGAGGTTGTTTCTAACATTAGTAAATGAGGTAAGACCTATTAAATTGTATAACTCTGTTGGTATTGCTTTCACTTTGCATGTATGAAAATCTTGTGATGAGCCCCTGTATTCAAAACGAACAAAATCTCACTTCAGTGATAGACAAAACAAACCGTTATTTACGGTACATGAAGATTGCAACAATCAGGGGGAGAATCTCATTAGGGGGAGCATCCAGAAGTATGTTATCTAGGACATATGCGCGTTGCACTCTTTTTCTCCTTCGACCAGGGTTGTTTTTTCCCACAGGGTTTTTATTACCTAGCAAGGTTTTTAACGAGGCAACAAATAAGCGCATCCAACACCATATCATTTATTGGTGGACATCCAAGGGGGAGTGTTGTAAATATTATAATATATGTGGATGTCTTTGTAAATACTCATTAGTTATGTCCTTACGATGTAAATCATACTCCTATACAAATGGGAGCATAATGAGAATGAAAGGAGCACTTATTCCTCCTTCTTCATTTTGTTTTCTCTTTTCTCTTTATCTCATTATTATTATTTTTAGTATATTCTTATATTCATGTGTTTTGAACTAATTTTGAAAACTTTTTATAGTATGCCCAGTACCATTTGATCTAGCGGCATCAGTCTTCCCTCTGTAAAAGCATCTTTAGCAATGCTAGTCATTTTTGATTGGATTCAGAAACAAAATGATCAAGTCAGTCATAGAGAGAAGGTATATATCACGAGCTTCCTTGTAGTAATAACATGGTATATATGGCTTAATCTGAAGGAGAATTTTGGAATGTACCCAAGGGTTCCAGCACCCAGATGTCCCCTTACGGTTTTGTACTGTCCCCTTGGTATTCTGTTAAGTAGTTGGTTTGTAGTTGTTAAGTACGTATATACGGTATCCTGGGTTTTACCGTGTACATGGTGCACTGAAACTTAGAAACTAAGAAGTCGTGTAATACCTCAGATTTCCATATCAATTTTCTTATATTATTTCCAAAATTGATGAAGGATCATTTATGGAAATACTTATTTGGTGGTATGAAGTTGAAGTTTCGAGAGTAATTTTTAGGTGCTTTGACTTTTAAGAGGCCAAAAGTTGACTTTCTTTTCTGTAAGTTATTTGTGAAAACTTCCTTCACGAAAGTTATAGAGTTTGTCTATACGAGTTCGTAGACATGCGGCACGCATAAAACGGATGTCGTATGAGGAAGTTTTGGTCAGCAGAAATTCGTGGCTTTTTGGGGTTTTGGGATAAATAAGGAAAAGTTAGGGTTTCCACTTCATTTTCCGGAAACTCTTTTTTTTTTTCTCTCTCTTCTTTCTCTCTCACGCCTCACCCTCACTATCAAAATCCTCCAGCCGACCCGACCCAGACCCGGTCAACCCGACCCGGTTTTTCCTACCGACTCAGACGGCGGCACCGGTCAGGTTTTCTTCCTCTCTTCGGCGTGATCCATCCTGTGTAGGTGGGTGAGGACGACTCGAGTTGGATTGGGAGAATCGAATGCCACAACGGAGGGTGGCGGACCCGACTCCAAGCCGAGGGCTTTCTGGCCGTGTACGACGGCGACTGGAGGTGAGGCTGCCCTTTTCTTCAAGCATTCTTCCTTCCAAGCATGTTTGAAGCTACCATTCACCTCGTTTGGAGGTCTAGAGTTCGGTTTGAGGCCGCCTTGGCAGCCGGTTTTGTTGTGGACGATTTCAGCCGATTTCAGCCGATTTCGGCCGAATTGGTTCAAACGTCAGGTATGAAAGATGCTTCCCTTGCTACAATCTACAAGTTTGATATTGGAAGTTTGTTGAGATTATGAAGTTTTGGGGTGGCGCGTGGCGGCGCATCCAATAGTGTCTGTGGTGTTTTGTGGTGCTGGTTAGGTAGTACTCTTCGATACGAACGTGTTGATATGTGGGTTGTAGGTTTTGGTTACCATTATTGCATGCTAGGGTTTCCCCCTGGTGCTAAGTTTCTTTTGGTTCCGTTTTGGCTAAATCCGAACATGAAAATCTGGTTAGTAGTTCTATAGGATGTGTAGGATGTTTCAGCGACCTTTTAGAGGTCAAAGAGGAAGATTTGTCTCGAGTGACAAGCTCGTGGGTTAGGACTTGAGTTTCTGTTCGAGTCGGATATTGTTGTTTTTGATAGTTAATAAGGTTAATTTTTCTTAATAAGTGACTTGTGGAGTGTGGTTTTAAGCTATATGCTTGTGTTGTGCGTGCGAAGACGCAGTTGGATTTGAGGTGAGTAAAATCTCACCAAGGTTCACCTTGTGACCTTTTTATTTATAAATATTATGATGATGGTTATGATGGTTATGATGATTATGATAATGATTATGTTGATTATGATGAGGATTATGATGATAAATATTATGATGATGATTATGATAATTATGATGATGATGATAATGATTTTTGTGATGATGATGATGTTGATGATGATTTTTGTGATGATGATCATGATGATAATTATTATGATGATGGTTATGATGACTATGTTGAATATGATGATGATGCAGATGATTTAAAAACTATGTTTTTGGTTGTTTTAAAATATATGTCATTTGGGTGAGTAGATCTCACATGGGTTCATAAAGGGACCTAGTTTATTTTATATTTATTATTGCCAAATGTGAAGTTGTCCTTGAAGTAAATGATGTTGTTTTTAAATATAAATGAGCTTGATCGTCAACGGTTCATGGTAAGTGAAAACAAGTTTTCTGTTAAAAAAGTATAATCCTTCAAAAGGACTTCCGATCATGTGAGATTGTATGTATTAGTTGTGGATGTGTGTGCCTTAGTGGTGATTGTATGCATTTGACACGACCCACCCCGAATTTCACCCTGAAACCCGGAGTAAGTCGTGCGGGGACCACCTCGAAGGAAAATTTACTGAAAAGATTGAGAAAATCTCCCTTGCAGATGGACAACCCTAACTCGAAAATTCCAAATTTCACTCTTAATTCAACACTTCCAAACATCACATAATTATCCTTCAGAAATTCTACACATAATATACAATAATCCCAAAGTATTCAGAGCTACTAAACACTAGCGGAAGCAAGAAAACACGAGTAGGTTAAACATGTAACCTACTGATGAAAACTGGCGGAAATGCGGGTGACTATGCCTCGTCTCCTACTAGATCCAACCCGAACTCTGCAGACTGAGCAATTTAAAACGAAGGGCCCAGGGGAAAACATTTAATAACGTTAGAGTGAGTGGACAAAAATAAAATAATAAATAAAATATTTATGTTTCCCCAAATTAATTTCTAAGGAAAAATCGAATGCATGCCGCAAGTGATAAAACTTTTATCTCATAAAATATCGAGCCTCTCAGACTCTATAATATATGTATGTATTTACACTCGTCCATACTCCCTATATAAATTCATGGGTCTATATAGGGCTACTACGCTCGCGTCCAACGCTCACGTCACGCCTTAATGCGGTGCTACACTACGCCATCAAGGTGGACAGACGGGTGTATAAATATGTGTCCATACCCCCTATATGAATTAAACACTCAAATAGGGCTACTACGCTTACGTCCAACGCTCACGTCACACCATAATGCGGCTATATGCTGCGCCATTAAGGTGGACAGACACATATGGCTAGCTAGCATTTTCTATACATACTCTCTCATAAATACATATTTATATCCACCGAAAATCCCATTTTCGGTATCTCTCCAAGAGAAATAAAAATCGTCAAAAATTAAAATGACGTCAAAATGCTCCACGACATTAATTGTTCATTTATGAACCATAGCATGCATATTATTTAAAACAAAAGTCCACTCACAAATTAGGCCTAAGCCTGATGTCGATCTGGGATCTCGTCTGCTCGAGCCTCCTCACGTCCTGTTCCAAATATAATATTAATTTCCCAACCAATAATCCAATATTTAATCAAAATAGGCAAAATTACCCGAGAGCCATAAATACGCTCATCATTGCCTAACTTCGATATTCTTAAATCGGAACGATCCGAACTTAAATATCGTACTCATCAGTCGTAAATACAACCTCCCCAAAATACGACTTAAATCTTACGGCCGGATTCTACATTAATTAACCGCCAAAAATACCAAACTTCGGAAATTCACAAACCTATCCAAATCTCATCCAAAAATTCCATAAATCACACCAATATACTCCTCTTAATATTCCACATTTAAAACCCTAAAAATCTCCTAACCGGCGGCGCCTCCGCCGGCAGCGGCGGCCGGAGGCCAATTCCGGCGACCTCCAAAACCTATGAAATTTTGACAGAATAATCTCCTCATCATGCTCTACAACTTTCATGACCAACACATCACCCAATTCCAAGCCTAACTAGGCTAATCGAACGAAAACAACTTAAAAGCCCTAGAAATTTCAACTCCACATTTCTCCTTACCTAGCTCCAGAGGGAGTGAGCTGATTGGAGGGGTTGCTGCACGGGAGGAGGGCTACAAAACCGTACCAAGCTTGCCCGGATTGGTGGCCGGAGGAGGGAGTTCCGGCAACCGGAAGTTCGGGGCAGCCTAACCTTTCGGGCGGCACCGCTCTCTCACGGCGGCGCTAGGGGGGCTGTCACCGGTCCTGGAAGATAGCTGGGTCGGAGACCGATCGATTGGGACCGGTGCGGCGGTCTGGGGCGGCCGGACGGCGGCGGTCTGGCGGTCGGAATTCCGGACAGCGGGAGGGCTCGGGTGCGGGAGCGGGAGAGGAGAGAGAATCGGGAGGAAAAGAGAGGAAAAGAGAATGGGTTTGGGCCTCACACCCCAAACCGGTCCATCACCTATATACTACCCAATTCTAAAATTAAACACCCCGAAAAATAATACCCGAATAAAATTACCTTTTACTAGCTAAAATTTATTATTTTTACCGTCGTCGTATTTTCCTCTTACGAATAATCCTCAGCACAATAATCCTCCCCGAAACCCCTCTAGGGACCAATTAAGCTATTAACTCAATGATCGAGACGGTAAAATTCTTATTATAATCACGCTAGTAAATAAGGTAATTTTATAAGGGTCGGGATGTGACAATTCTCCCCTCCTTATAAAAATTTCGTCCTCGAAATTAACATACCTGTCATCCGAAGAGATAGGGATACTGCTGCATCATTTGCTCCTCTAATTCCCAAGTAGCTTCTTCTACTTGATGACTTCTCCAAAGCACCTTGACAAGCGGGATTGTCTTGTTCCTAAGCACTTGTTCCTTTCGGTCGAGAATCTGAACCGGCTCCTCTTCGTAGGACAAATATCTTGTCAAACTAATCGGCTGCTCTTGCAGCACATGAGAAGGATCGGCAATATACTTGCGAAGCATGGATACATGAAACACATTATGTATCCTAGCTAACTCTGGAGGCAAGGCTAATCGATAAGCAAGTGAGCCAACTCGCTCTATAATCTCATAAGGGCCAATATACCTCGGGCTAAGCTTCCCACGCTTCCCGAAGCGCACAACCCCTTTCCAAGGGGATAATTTCAGAAACATCAAATCCCTCACTTGAAATTCAAGATCTCTCCTACGGACATCCGCATAACTCTTCTGCCTACTCTGAGCAGTCTTGAGTCTATCTCTAACCACTTTAATCTTCTCATTCGTAACATGGATTAACTCTAGGCCACAAAGCTCTTTTTCCCCTACTTCATTCCAACACAAAGGCGTGCGACACTGCCTCCCATAAAGAGCCTCAAAGGGAGCCATACCAATGCTAGAATGAAAGCTATTATTATAGGCAAATTCCATCAAAGATAGGTTTTTATCCCAACTCCCTCTGAACTGCATGGCACAAGCCCTCAACATATCCTCCAAAGTCTGAATAGTCCTCTCGGACTGCCCATCAGTCTGAGGATGAAAAGCAGTACTGAAGAGTAATTGGGTACCTAAAGCTGCCTGAAGAGCTCCCCAAAATTTAGAAGCAAATCGAGGATCCCGATCTGACACTATTGATTCAGGGACACCATGAAGCCTCACAATTTCGTTCACATAAAGCTCCGCCAATTTATCCAATTTATACTTCTTTCCCACTGGCAAGAAATGTGCAGACTTGGTGAGTCTATCCACAATCACCTAAATACCGTCATGCCCTTCACGGGTACGAGGTAAAATAAAAATAAAATCCATGGTGATGTGGTCCCACTTCCACACTGGAATAGGCAACGGCTCAAGCAACCCAGAAGGCTTCTGCCTTTCAGCCTTGACTTGCTGACAAATCAGACATCTACTCACATAAGCTGCAATTTCCCTCTTCATGTTTGGCCACCAATAATAATCCTTCAAAATCCGATACATTTTTGTGCTACCCGGATGAGCAGCATATGCAGAGCTATGAGCTTCCTCCATAATCTCACTCTTCAACTCTTCATTTCTTTTTGGAACACATAGCCGGTTCTTAAACAATAGAGTCCCATCTCTTCTAACTGAAAAATGATCGGCTGCGGCTCCATTCGAAGCTCTTTCCATCAATCGAACTATGGAAGGATCATTATACTGTGCTTCCCGCACTCTATCAACCAAAACTGGCCTCACATGAAAACTGGCTATCAAAGCACCAACCTCATCCACTGATAAATCCACTCATGTAGCTCGCAACTCACAAAGAAGTGGAACTCGAACCATCTTTATATGAGATAAAGATATGGAGGGATTTCGACTAAGAGCATCAGCTACCACATTAGCTTTTCCAGGATGATACTCAATAGTGCAATCATAATCATTGATTAACTCCATCCACCTTCTCTGTCTCATATTAAGCTCTCTTTGAGTGAACACGTACCGAAGACTCTTGTGATCGGTAAATATCTGACACTTGGCTCCATAAAGATAGTGTCTCCACAACTTGAGAGCAAAAACTACCGCTGCAAGCTCCAGATCATGAGTAGGATAATTCCCCTCATGCGGCTTCAATTGCCTAGAAGCGTAGGCAATAACTCGATCATGCTGCATCAAAACTCCACCTAGACCCCGTCTAGAAGCACCACAATAGACCACATATTCTCCACTATCATCCGGAAGTGCCAAAACAGGAGCACTTGTCAAGCAATTCTTCAATTCTTGAAAACTTTGCTCGCACTGATCTGACCATTCAAACTTAACCCCCTTCCTGGTCAACATTGTGAGAGGAGCAGCAATCTTTAAAAAATCTTTTACAAAGCGCCGATAATAACCTGCTAATCCCAAGAAACTACGAATCTCCGTCACAGTGGTGGGTCTTCTCCAATTCGACACTGCTTCCACCTTTTGGGGATCCACACTAACTCCTTCTGCCGAAATCACATGACCCAAAAACCCCACTTTATCTAGCCAAAACTCACACTTGCTAAACTTAGCAAATAACTGCGACTTTTCCAAAGTCCGCAATATTATTCTTAGATGCTTGGCATGCTCCTTCTCACTTCTTGAGTAAACCAATATGTCATCTATGAATACGATCACGAAACGATCAAGGTATGGACTAAACACCCTATTCATGAGATCCATGAACGCCGCGGGTGCATTAGTAAGTCCAAATGGCATCACCACAAATTCATAATGACCATATCGTGACCGAAAAGCAGTCTTGGCTATGTCCCCCTCTCGGATCCGCAACTGATGATAACCCGATCTCAAATCAATCTAAGAGAAAACAGAGGCACCCCTCAACTGATCAAATAAATCATCGATCCGAGGCAATGGATATTTATTCTTCACTGTGACCTGATTCAACTTCCTATAATCAATGCATAGTCTCATGGTGCCATCTTTCTTCTTAACAAACAACACCGGAGCACCCCACGGAGACATGCTAGGCCGAATAAAACCCTTATCTACCAACTCCTGCAATTGAGTCTTCAACTCTTTCAATTCCGCTGGAGCCATTCTGTAAGGCGCCTGAGAGATAGGCATAGTTCCGGGAAGTAATTCTATAGAGAAGTCTATCTCCCTTGCAGGAGGCAAACCAGGCAACTCCTCAGGAAAAACATCCGGAAACTCTCTTACTACAGGAATATCTTCTAATCCCACAACTCCCATACTTGTATCCACCACATGAGCTAAAAATGCCTGACAGCCTTTACTCAACAATTTCCTTGCAGCAACAGCGGAAATTATGCAACTAAAAATAACATCTCTTTCCCCTTGGAAAGCAACCTCAAAACCATATGGACTTCGAAGCACCACTACTTTTTGAAAACAATCCACCATAGCTCTATATGCTTCCAAAAAGTCCATTCCCAAGATCACATCAAACTCCACTATATCTAAAGGAATTAAATCAGCCTCGAAATTAACTCCTTCCACTAAAACTTCACAGCCATTAAATACCCAATTTATTCTCATCACCTCACCGGAGGGTAGAGACACATGCCACTCGCCTGGAAGAGACGATGATGGCACATTTGCATGGAGGGCGAATCGACTAGACATGAATGAATGCGTGGCTCCGGGATCAATTAAAGTAAAAGCAGGCTGACCAAAAATTAATAACGTACCAATGATGACATCTGGAGAAGTACGACCCTCCTGCTGGGTCATAGCATGCAGTCTAGCGCGAGTCATGGGACGTCCACGCTGACCACTTCCCCGCTGAGAGCCACCTTTGACCGAAGCACTGCCCTGGGCACCACTACTAGAGCCTCCAGCTGAAGACTGACCAACAGGCTGAGTAGGGGTGGGAGTGGTCCTCTGAGCCAACAATGGGCAATCTCTCCTGAAGTGGTCCTGACCACCACACTCAAAGCACCCAGAAAACTGCTGCTGCTGCCCATATGAAAAAGTCTGGCTACCGGATAACCCACCATGGAAACTGCCACCCGAACCATACTGCCCAGACTGCTGCCTACCCAACTGGCTCCTAGCAGGTCTCCTGTGACGTCCTCTAACCCTGAACCTAGAATTAGAACCTGATCCCCCACTACTGCCACTACCAGCTGATGAACCTGAAGCGGATGATGAAGCAGCTTTCTTGGATGGACCCTGACTGGGGCCACCGAAATCTCGTGGCCGAGCACTATAAATCCCCATAGACTCAATGGCCATGGCTGCATGAACAGTGATAGTTGCATATTTGTGCGACTTTTATCATGCTAATTATTCTTATTACTTATTTATTTTGTGATGTTTTCCTATTTTTAATTAACTTTATTTGTTTTTAGGTGTTTTGAAGTCAAACAAAGAAAAAGGAGATAATTGGGCTTAATTAGGATCCCTAATCCTAGTTGGATTGGTGATGGACGTGAGATATAGGTTAACTAACCTATTTATACAGAGGAGGCCGAACAAGAACCAGGGAGAAAAAGAGAAAAAGAGAAGAAAGAAAGGGAAGAAAGAAAGAGAAGAAAAAGAGAGAGAAGGAGAAGAAAGAAAGGAGAGGAAAAAGAACTCGATCGGCAAAGATCTTCTTCAATCAAGTTTTCTTCTTCTCACCCTTATTTCATCTTCCATGTATTCTCTGATGTTCTTAATCAAGATTATGTGTAACTAAACTCCTTAGTAGTTAGGGGCTGATCAAAGCCCTAGATATGTCTTCGATTTCGAACCCCAATTGATTTATATAATTTTAGATGAGAATTTCTTCACTGATTGTTCATTGATAATTCTATTGCATGTTTCATTGAGTCGACACTTTGATGCATGTTTTAGGGTTATTATTATTTTGAATGTGTTTATGACTGACATATCGTTGCATATTCTATGAGAGATAACAAGTTCTTTCCAGGTACTTGTGTGAAGTGATTCCTTGGTAATCTAAGGCTACCGACATTGACCTTAGATTCTTTGTTGCTACTCAAACGTTCTTAGATCTTTATGATTTCAGTTATTTTGATCTAGATACCGACATTTCATAGATCAATTAATTGGGAATATAGTTAAGTCGATACCGACATTTCACTTAACATGGCAAGTAAGAGAACGTAATACGGTTAATGACCTAACGACATTGGCTTAACTGTGAGTGCATTCATCTTTAGTCATTGACATTGTTTTGGGGTGATTGAAACGTATCTAGTGGTGGAGAGAAGTTCCTAGCTATTGTTTCTCTCATATTTACATCCATATTCACTTTTTAATATTCTGTTTTCAGCAGTACTTCTGTATTATCTATTTTTGTTCACCAATCAAAACAACTCCGAATACCCTCAAAATTTGTGTTGTAGTCCGCCACTGTGTCTAGTTACTGTGTATTTAATTTCATAATTTTTGGTTGAGTCTAGATTAGCTAATTAATTAGATTTCTGCTCCTAGGTCGAGTCTGCCAGATTTCTGGTTTACGCGTCTGTTTGTGTTTCTTGTGTGTTTAAGTCTTAGTATCACCAATCCTCTGCGGGTAATGACCCATATTTGCCATTTACTACATTGATATAATTGATTTGATAATAGGGTATCTTTGTAGGTGCTTTTACGCCTATCAAATTTTGGCGCTGTATCGCCGGGGATTGTTTAATTCTAAGTCTTAAAAGTGTCTTTTGTTTTTAGTTTTGCTTTGTTTACTTTATTTTTCTTCTGAGTCTTACGTCTATACTTGTGTGCAGGAGCATTGTGTATGCATACTCGTCACTCTACAAGCTCTGAACCACTGTTATTTGATCAAGAGATTGAGAGAGCAGCAAAACAAAACAGGAAACAGCAGAGACTATAAGTGAACACGAGTAACAGTGGTGGTGAGAATTCTGAGCCTGAACACCATTCTGATTCAGAGATCGAGGAACTGGAAGAGCAACATATTCCAACACCTCCACCATCACCAAGACCAATGGCTGCGAAACTTAAGGAGTCCTTTATTCCGGGAACAGGTGCAGCAGATTCACTAATTGTGCTACCAGACGATTTAGGGGCTTACTCAATTCCCCCATCTCTGATTTCGAATCTACCACACTTTAGAGGCACTCAAACTGAAGACCCACAAGACCATCTTAATGAGTTTACAGTACTGTGCAGAATACAGAAGTCAGCGGCGGTGGATGAGAATGTTGTGAAACTTATTTTTGTTTTCTTTTTCCTTGAAAGAGCAAGCAAAGGCATGGTACAACTCATTGGCTTCCCAATCTATTGACTCATGGGACAATATGTGTGCTGCATTTATGAAGGAATTCTATTCAGCCTCTCGCACCAAGAATTTAAAGAAGCAGATCAGTACATTCAGGCAGAGAGATGGAGATGAATTACATGAAGCGTGGAGTCAATTCAAGGGTCTACTACGCCAATGCCCCCATCACAAGTTTGATCTCAACATTCAAATGGAGTACTTCTATGAAGGACTTGATTCAATCAACAGGCAAAAACTTGATTCGGCTTGTGGAGGAAATTGGTGGAATCAGACTGGAGCTGAAGCTAAGGAAATTGTGGAGAATCAAGCAGAGAATTCAAGACAGTTTCAGTCCAGAGACCGATCTATGGGTGCCAGCAGAAGATCCTTGAATGCCATTACCATAGATGGAGCCATAGAGAAGAGATTGAGTTCTATGGAGAATGACATTGCTTTAATCGCTAGTGCTATGAAGGTGAATAAGAAAGCAACCGTTGCTGCATCTCAAGTGGTGTGTACTATTTGTTCAGCTAAGAACCACTTTGCAGAAGATTGTCCTAAGTGCAGAGCAGTTGAGGAAGACACCCAAGAGGAGGATTTGAATTTTGTTTATCGGCAGCCCAACACATATAATGGGAATAGAGATCATCCCTTCCTTAGCTACCGAAGCAATAATGTGCTCAATCCTCCAACTACTCCACCTGGATTCCAACAAAGACAACCTGTTGGGGATGGGCAGCAATTTGGCCAAAGACGTGTGCCTCAACAACAACAGGCTCCAGCTCAGACATCAACAGAAACTTTAACTTTGGAAGCTATGATGCAACAAATGATGTTTGATAGCAAAAAGGAAAGAGAGGAAAGCAGTGCCTTCCGCCAAGAGATCAAGTCCACCACTCAGCAACAAGGGAAGGCAATTGACTTGTTAGAGCGCCAAGTGAGCCAAATCCAACAAACTCTTGCTCAAGTCAACCCATGACGTCTTCCCAGCAACACTCTTCCTAATCCTAAGGGTCAACATGAAGTCAATGCAATGGTTCTGAAAAGTGGGAAGGTGGTGGATGCAGTTCCAGTGGTTAAGAAGCCAAGAAGAAAGTGGGAAGAGCCTGTATTAGAGCAGATTGTGCCTGAGGAGCCATCAAAAGCAGTCTAGGCACCCCAACCCAATCCGTTGAGGAATTCTCTCAACCTGTTGAGAATGCACCTAGAACAAAAGTTGAGTCAAGATCAAAACCAGCCACGGTATGTCCCTTAACCTCACCTTTGATTATCACTAATGTGCCTTTTCCTAGCAGGTTACAAAAACAGGTGAAAGAGGAAAAGGACAAGGAGATCCTAGACGTCTTCAAGAAGGTTGGGGTAAATATTCCATTGTTGGATGTGATCAAGCAGATTCCTCAATATGCAAAATTCCTCAAGGACTTGTGCACTACAAAGAGAAAATTCAAAGGAACCGAAACAGTTGCCTTGAGTGAGAGGGTGTCCGCTGTGCTGCAAAGAAAGTTGCCACCAAAGTTAGGTGATCCGGGACGTTTCACTATTCCATGCACTATTGGTGATCACAGGTTTGCTAGTGCTCTTCTTGATTTAGGTGCCTCCATAAATTTAATGCCATATGCCGTGTATGAAAGAATGAATATGGGAGAACTTTTACCTACTGGGATAACCATTAAACTTGCTGATCGATCTAACTGTTACCCTAGAGGTATTATAGAAGATGTGTTAGTGCAGGTTGGTGATTTGATTTTTCCAGCAGATTTCTTTGTATTAGAGATGGAAGGTGAACAGATGCCCTCTGAGATACCATTGATTCTTGGTAGACCATTCTTAAGAACAGCTCGTACCACAAT
Source organism: Fragaria iinumae (assembly GCA_009720345.1). Taxonomy (NCBI): domain Eukaryota; kingdom Viridiplantae; phylum Streptophyta; class Magnoliopsida; order Rosales; family Rosaceae; genus Fragaria; species Fragaria iinumae. The sequence goes on along the minus strand of CM019117.1, from coordinate 11,025,649 downwards.
TGATTGTTATGAAGGTTCACTTAGCATGGAAGTAGCTGGAGAAAAGATCCAGTTCAACATCTTTGAATCCCTCAAGCACCCAAATACTGATGATATGTACTCTTGTTGTTCTATTGATGTTTTTGAGAGTTTTGTGCAGGAGTTCATTCAGTACTCATTGGGGGAGGATCCCATGCGAAAAGTCATCGAAATGGCTGGTAAAAAGAAAGTTCCAACACAACCGGTTCAATCTGCTGAGGAAATTCCTCAACCTGTCGAATTTGAGCCTGTATTTGAGATTGCTTCAACTGACGACCTTGAGATGGAGGAGGAGTGTTATGCAATGGAGGAGGCATTTGAATCTTTACCATACATGACAGGTATGCCTCGTAAACTCATTCCTCTTCCGGTTTCAACTAACGTGCTTGCTCCATCTATTCAGAAAGCGCCCGAGTTAGAGCTCAAACCTCTACCTGAGCATTTGAAGTATGTTTTTCTTGGAGACGGTGAAACATTACCGGTCATAATTTCTTCAAAGCTCTCACAGTTGCAAAAGGATAAGCTATTGTCTATTCTTAGGGAGTACAAGCAAGCAATTGGATGGACAGTAGCAGATATCAAGGGAATATGCCCCACTTTGTGTACTCACAGGATACATTTGGAGGAGGGAGTTAAGCCAACAAGAGAAGCTCAACGTCGACTGAACCCTCCCATGTTGGAAGTTGTCAAGAAAGAAGTGATTAAACTCCGCGATGCAGGTATAATTTATGCTATTTCTGACAGCAAGTGGGTTAGTCCTGTGCAGGTAGTTCCCAAACGTTCAGGAATTACAGTGGTAAAGAATGATGAGAACGTGTTGGTGCCTCAACGTGTGCAAACGGGATGGAGAGTGTGTATTGACTACCGCAAGCTCAATGCCACCACACGCAAAGATCACTTCCCCCTCCCGTTCATTGACCAGATGTTGGAAAGTTTGGCAGGTCATGCATATTATTGTTTTTTGGATGGTTATTCAGGGTACAACCAGATAGCCATACACAAGGATGATAAGGAGATGACCACCTTTACATGCCCCTATGGCACTTTTGCTTATCGGCGGATGCCCTTTGGCTTATGCAATGCGCCTGCAACGTTTCAAAGATGCATGATGAGTATTTTTTCAGACATGGTTGAAAAAATCATTGAGGTATTTATGGATGATTTTTCTGTTTTTGGTGATTCTTTTGACATGTGTTTGCATCATTTATCCATGGTTTTGAAACGTTGTGTTGAGACTAACCTTGTTTTGAATTGGGAAAAGTGTCATTTTATGGTTGAACAAGGTATAGTTTTAGGACATGTGATATCTGCTAGGGGGATTGAGGTTGATAAGGCCAAGGTTGATATTATGCGTACTTTACCTCCTCCTTCAACTGTGAAGGAGGTAAGATCTTTTCTTGGACATGCAGGATTTTATCGCAGGTTTATTAAGGACTTTTCCAAGATAGCCCGACCATTATGTGCACTGCTCCATAAAGATGTAGCTTTCAACTTCACGGATGAGTGCTTGAAGGCATTCAACAAGCTCAAGGAGCTTTTGACAACCGCACCCATCATACAGGCACCTGATTGGAACTTACCTTTTGAATTAATGTGTGATGCTTCTGATTATGCGGTTGGTGTTGTTTTAGGTCAACGTCCAGCTAAGTTTCCCCATGTCATCTATTATGCTTCCAGGACTTTAAATGATGCACAGTTAAATTACTCAACTACAGAAAAGGAACTCTTAGCTGTGGTCTTTGCTTTAGAAAAGTTTAGGTCTTACTTGTTAGGAACTAAAGTTATTGTTTTCTCTGACCATGCTGCTTTGAGATACTTGATGACTAAAAAGGATGCAAAACCCAGGTTGATTAGATGAATGTTACTACTTCAGGAGTTTGATATTGAGATCAAAGACAAGAAAGGCACTGAGAATGTGGTGGCAGATCACCTGAGCAGGATCACACATGGATCTAACACAGAGGATGACTCATTGCCTCTGTGTGATAGCTTACCGGATGAGCAACTTTTTGCTCTCAACGTTTCCGAGCCTTGGTATGCAGATATTGTTAACTATCTTGTGTCAGGAAGAGTACCAAGCGACTACAGTAGAGCTCAAAAGGACAAGTTGGTGAAGACAGCTAAGCATTATGTGTGGGATGAGCCTTATCTATGGAAACATTGTCCAGATTTGTTGATAAGAAGGTGCGTTCCTGAAACTGAATTTCAATCTATTCTCACTTTTTGTCACTCACATGTAGAGGGAGGTCACTTTGCTGGAAAGAAGACTGCAATGAAGGTTCTTGAAAGTGGCTTCTTCTGGCCAACTTTGTTCAAAGATGTGCATGAGTTCCATAAATCATGTGCCAGATGTCAGCTCACAGGTAACTTAGGTCCTAGAGATCAGATGCCCCAGCACCCAATTTTTGTTGTTGAGATTTTTGATGTGTGGGGTATTGACTTTATGGGTCCTTTTCCTAGCTCTCAGCAAAATCTTTATATTCTACTTGCAGTTGATTATGTTTCAAAGTGGGTGGAGGCAGTGGCCACTCGTACTAACGATGCTGCTGTTGTTTTGAAATTTTTGAAATCACTGTTTGTTAGATTTGGCACTCCCAGGTACATCATCAGTGATGGAGGTTCCCACTTTTGTAACAAGTCTTTTGCAGCTTTGCTCAGGAAATTCAATGTTCATCATAAGGTGGCAACACCTTATCATCCTCAGACGAGTGGGCAGGTAGAAGTATCCAACAGGGAGATAAAACAAATTTTGGAGAAGACTGTTGGACCAACCCGGAAAGATTGGAGTCAACGCTTAGATGAGGCGTTGTGGGCATACAGGACGGCATACAAGACACCGATTGGGATGTCTCCTTATCGAATGGTCTATGGAAAAGGCTGTCATCTTCCGGTGGAGCTTGAACACAAGGCATATTGGGCTATTAAGCAGTTTAACTTTGATATTGATGATGCCGGTGTTCATAGGAAGTTACAACTGAATGAGCTAGATGAGATTCGCAACAATGCCTATGAGTCTAATAGAATCTACAAGGAGAAAACCAAGATGTTTCATGATAAGATGATTAAAAGCAAATCTTTTGTTGTTGGACAAAAAGTCTTGCTTTTCAATTCGCGTCTACGATTATTTCCAGGTAAACTTCGTTCTAGGTGGAGTGGGCCTTTTGTTATACTTAATGTGTTTACTCATGGTGCAGTCGAGGTACAAAATCCGAAGAATGGGAACACATTCAAAGTGAACGGACATAGGCTCAAACCGTTTTATGAGCCTGCAGAGGTGAGAGATGTGGAAGAAGTACAGCTCCGCGATCCAGTGCCAATGGAGCAATGATTATGAGTGTCGTCTGGCTGATGACGTTAAACTTAGCGCTACTTGGGAGGCAACCCATGTTGATGGAGAAGCTTGGATTCCAGATTTGCATTCTTCATTCTTTCTCCTGTGTTATTTTTCTTCATGTTTAGTGTGTTTTTGCGATGTCATATGTATTATGCGTCATACTTGTTTGATGTATTGCATGCTTTGGTTTTGTTTTACATTGAGGACAATGCAAATTTCAAGTGTTGGGTGGGGTTTATATGATATCTTTAGCGTCTATGTTTAGCTAAAAAAACAAAAAAACAAAAAAACAAAAAAAACTGTTTTTAGTCTTGTTTGAGTCTTAGGGCCCTTAACTAGTCTATGATGTGCTTATATCTTCTAAAATTGTGACTAAGAGTGAAACATGTGACTACGTTATTTGAGTTTCTTTGGTTAATCTTGATATATGGTGCATGTGTTAATATGTAGTGGATGTAGAAACGAGTTAACATGGTACAGATCTCTCAGCATGCTTAAACTTGGTTGAGATTCATTAACCTGTGAGCGATTGAGCCTAAATGTGATTTTACATGCTTTCTTTGTTGTGTGTCAATTGCTTGCCGCAGATTAAGTTAATGGACTCTAGAGAATACTAGAACTTACTCTTGTGCTTGTCAAAGCTTATAGTCATTATATATCTTGATTGGGGAAGTGATAAAGGCACTTAGGAGCTATCACTATTGCCATATATAGCCTGTGACCCATATGTTGTGTACACAAGATGTGCACCCCTTAGTTAACCACTTTGAGCTTACATTATGGTCTTTTTGTCATCACCCGCACAACCTTAACCTTGAACCTTAGAATAGTTATATCTCTACCTTTGTTCTAGAACTTAGTAGAGCTGTACATGAGGCATATACATGAAGACCAAGGTGGAAGATTGTGAAGATGAAGCAAAGGAATAAGGGTGGGATATCAAGCTAGTTGTGTTGTATTGAAAAAAAAAAAAAAAAAAAAAAAAAAAAAAAAGAGAGAGAAAATCGACGAAAAAAAATATACTGTTCTTTTGTGATGTCTAGCTTGATACCCCAGGTTAACTGTAGATGAAAAGAATGAGGTGAAGGCCCAACAAGATGAAATTCGGCCACAATGGTGATATATTTGGAAGAATTCAATGGTGAAGATGCTTCAATGGTTGTAAAGTTCGAAAAAGCTCTACTAGGTTTTAGAACTTGTTTGAATTCCATATCCCTTTTGTTCTATAAACCTATGAGCTTAACCCCATTACAACCTTATAAAGTCCTTTTTGATCCTCAAGATAGGCAGCCTTTGATCTGTGGAGATAAGTCACAAGAGCTAAGCATATGGTTCGGTCCATTTGGCAAGTAATTGAGTTGAGTGAAAACCTTAGACATATGTTGAGAGAAACACTTATAGCATACCATGTGAGGTTGAATCTTAACATGTTTACTGCATGCTACAACTTTACATTCACCATGATTATGTCTTCGTTCTACATGTTACATGTGTGTCATGTATTGACATTAACCTTCGAAATTCCGTGGATTGAACTGAATTATCATGTGATCTTGGTGTTGCAATGTTAGGGAGGTTGCTGAGACAAAGTGTTAAGGGCATTAGAGTTTTGTAGTCTGTGCTATTGTTGAGTCTTTTCAGAGTCTTAGTTTAGTGTTTTGCTCGAGGACTAGCAAAAGCTAAGTGTGGGGTATTTTGATAGTTGCATATTTGTGCGACTTTTATCATGCTAATTATTCTTATTACTTATTTATTTTGTGATGTTTTCCTATTTTTAATTAACTTTATTTGTTTTTAGGTGTTTTGAAGTCAAACAAAGAAAAAGGAGATAATTGGGCTTAATTAGGATCCCTAATCCTAGTTGGATTGGTGATGGACGTGAGATATAGGTTAACTAACCTATTTATACAGAGGAGGCCGAACAAGAACCAGGGAGAAAAAGAGAAAAGGAGAAGAAAGAAAGGGAAGAAAGAAAGAGAAGAAAAAGAGAGAGAAGGAGAAGAAAGAAAGGAGAGGAAAAAGAACTCGATCGGCAAAGATCTTCTTCAATCAAGTTTTCTTCTTCTCACCCTTATTTCATCTTCCATGTATTCTCTGATGTTCTTAATTAAGATTATGTGTAACTAAACTCCTTAGTAGTTAGGGGCTGATCAAAGCCCTAGATATGTCTTCGATTTCGAACCCCAATTGATTTATATAATTTTAGATGAGAATTTCTTCACTGATTGTTCATTGATAATTCTATTGCATGTTTCATTGAGTCGACACTTTGATGCATGTTTTAGGGTTATTATTATTTTGAATGTGTTTATGACTGACATATCGTTGCATATTCTATGAGAGATAACAAGTTCTTTCCAGGTACTTGTGTGAAGTGATTCCTTGGTAATCTAAGGCTACCGACATTGACCTTAGATTCTTTGTTGCTACTCAAACGTTCTTAGATCTTTATGATTTCAGTTATTTTGATCTAGATACCGACATTTCATAGATCAATTAATTGGGAATATAGTTAAGTCGATACCGACATTTCACTTAACATGGCAAGTAAGAGAACGTAATACGGTTAATGACCTAACGACATTGGCTTAACTGTGAGTGCATTCATCTTTAGTCATTCACATTGTTTTGGGGTGATTGAAGCGTATCTAGTGGTGGAGAGAAGTTCCTAGCTATTGTTTCTCTCATATTTACATCCATATTCACTTTTTAATATTCTGTTTTCAGCAGTACTTCTGTTTTATCTATTTTTGTTCACCAATCAAAACAACTCCGAATACCCTCAAAATTTGTGTGGTAGTCCGCCACTGTGTCTAGTTACTGTGTATTTAATTTCATAATTTTTGGTTGAGTCTAGATTAGCTAATTAATTAGGTTTCTGCTCCTAGGTCGAGTCTGCCAGATTTCTGGTTTACGCGTCTGTTTGTGTTTCTTGTGTGTTTAAGTCTTAGTATCACCAATCCTCTGCGGGTAATGACCCCTATTTGTCATTTACTACATTGATATAATTGATTTGATAATAGGGTATCTTTGTAGGTGCTTTTGCGCCTATCAAACAGCATCAGAGAAAGTCGGGTAATAAACACCCGTCATCTTATCTGCAAACACTCCACCAAGAGCCCCAATAAACATCTCCATCCTGGTCCTCTCATCAGGAACCAGATATGACACATGATAGCTCAGGGAAGTGAATCTCTCCTGGAACTCTATAACACCCTCATCATCCCTCTTCTTCATATTCAGGAAATCCGACTGAATTCTGCTGCGGTGGGCAGGACTGAAATACTGCCCCAAGAAAAGCGTCGTAAACTGCTCCCACGACATATTCAGAGCATCCTCAACATTCCTGCTAGCGAGCGACCACCAATGATGTGCTGAATCATCCAGGAAAGTCACTGCCATCTTCACCTTCCTTTCTTCTGGCAAATCTGTGCTCGCAAAAGCCTTTTCCATTTTGTCCACCTAAGTATAAGCATCAAGGGGTCCCTTGGCACCCTTGAACTCTCTTGCTCCAGCCTCATAAACTTCTCTCCTTTTCACCGTATGAGGTTGTGGAGCTCGATCCATGACATCCCTTAGCATATTCCCAATATCATCAACCAGTCCCCTGACCTCATTGCCCTCATCGGCATTGGTCGAAGTAGCCACACGGGGTTGCCGTGGGCGCCTAGGAGGCATAGTACCTGAGGAAGAAGAAATTTAGTAGTCTAAAAATAAGACTAGCAGAACTATCACATATACCCAATAACACATAGCATCCAAAGCATAAAATGCTAGTGAATCCGCCGCGGTCGGATCACCACTCTATAGGAACTACGTGCTTCTTAGGCAAATATGGTAGTACCAAGGAGGTAGGAAATGAAACCTAAAGTTCTGATACCAACTGACACGACCCACCCCGAATTTCACCCTGAAACCCGGAGTAAGTCGTGCGGGGACCACCTCCAAGGAAAATTTACTGAAAAGATTGAGAAAATCTCCCTTGCAGATGGACAACCCTAACTCGAAAATTCCAAATTTCACTCTTAATTCAACACTTCCAAACATCACATAATTATCCTTCAGAAATTCTACACATAATATACAATAATCCCAAAGTATTCAGAGCTACTAAACATTAGCGGAAGCAAGAAAACACGAGTAGGTTAAACATGTAACCTACTGATGAAAACTGGCGGAAATGCGGGTGACTATGCCTCGTCTCCTACTAGATCCAACCCGAACTCTGCAGACTGGGCAATTTAAAACGAAGGGCCCAGGGGAAAACATTTAATAACGTTAGAGTGAGTGGACAAAAATAAAATAATAAATAAAATATTTATGTTTCCCCAAATTAATTTCTAAGGAAAAATCGAATGCATGCCGCAAGCGATAAAACTTTTATCTCATAAAATATCGAGCCTCTCAGACTCTATAATATATGTATGTATTTACACTCGTCCATACTCCCTATATAAATTCATGGGTCTATATATGGCTACTACGCTCGCGTCCAACGCTCACGTCACGCCTTAATGCGGTGCTACACTACGCCATCAAGGTGGACAGACGGGTGTATAAATATGTGTCCATACCCCCTATATGAATTAAACACTCAAATAGGGCTACTACGCTTACATCTAACGCTCACGTCACACCATAATGCGGCTATATGCTGCGCCATTAAGGTGGACAGACACATATGGCTAGCTAGCATTTTCTATACATACTCTCTTATAAATACATATTTATATCCACCGAAAATCCCATTTTCGGTATCTCTCCAAGAGAAATAAAAATCGTCAAAAATTAAAATGACGTCAAAATGCTCCACGACATTAATTGTTCATTCATGAACCATAGCATGCATATTATTTAAAACAAAAGTCCACTCACAAATTAGGCCTAAGCCTGATGTCGATCTGGGACCTCGTCCGCTCGAGCCTCCTCACGTCCTGTTCCAAATATAATATTAATTTCCCAACCAATAATCCAATATTTAATCAAAATAGGCAAAATTACCCGAGAGCCATAAATACGCTCATCATTGCCTAACTTCGATATTCTTAAATCGGAACGATCCGAACTTAAATATCCTACTCATCAGTCGTAAATACAACCTCCCCAAAATACGACTTAATCCTACGGCCGGATTCTACATTAATTAACCGCCAAAAATACCAAACTTCGGAAATTCACAAACCTATCCAAATCTCATCCAAAAATTCCATAAATCACACCAATATACTCCTCTTAATATTCCACATTTAAAACCCTAAAAATCTCCTAACCGGCGCCTCCGCCGGCAGCGGCGGCCGGAGGCCAATTCCGGCGACCTCCAAAACCTATGAAATTTTGACAGAATAATCTCCTCATCATGCTCTACAACTTTCATGACCAACACATCACCAATTCCAAGCCTAACTAGGCTAATCGAACGAAAACAACTTAAAAGCCCTAGAAATTTCAACTCCACATTTCTCCTTACCTAGCTCCAGAGGGAGTGAGCTGATTGGAGGGGTTGCTGCACGGGAGGAGGGCTACAAAACCGTACCAAGCTTGCCCGGATTGGTGGCCGGAGGAGGGAGTTCCGGCGACCGGAAGTTCGGGGCAGCCTAACCTTTCGGGCGGCACCGCTCTCTCACGGCGGCGCTAGGGGGGCTGTCACCGGTCCTGGAAGATAGCTGGGTCGGAGACCGATCGATTGGGACCGGTGCGGCGGTCTGGGGCGGCCGGACGGCGGCGGTCTGGCGGTCGGAATTCCAGACAGCGGGAGGGCTCGGGTGCGGGAGCGGGAGAGGAGAGAGAATCAAGAGGAAAAGAGAGGAAAAGAGAATGGGTTTGGGCCTCACACCCCAAACCGGTCCATCACCTATATACTACCCAATTCTAAAATTAAACACCCCGAAAAATAATACCCGAATAAAATTACCTTTTACTAGCTAAAATTTACTATTTTTACCGTCGTCGTATTTTCCTCTTACGAATAATCCTCAGCACAATAATCGTCCCCGAAACCCCTCTAGGGACCAATTAAGCTATTAACTCAATGATCGAGACGGTAAAATTCTTATTATAATCACGCTAGTAAATAAGGTAATTTTATAAGGGTCGGGATGTGACAGCATTAGCTGTAGATGTGTGTGCCTTAATGGTGTTTGTGTGTATTAGATTAGGAGCCTTCGTGGTGGACCGGAAACCAAGCCTTGGCCAGGTGATTGGTTACGGTCAGTATAGAATTCTAGTCTTCTTGTTCGTATTTCATGGGGGATGACTAAGTGTTAACGAACCCATGAGTACGCGTTTGTTTGGTTACTTATGGGGAATGACTAACTGTTGACGAACCCATAAGTAAGAGTAAGGAAATGATTGTGTGATTTTCATAGAATTCCTGAACTATGTTTTTGCTGGATTATTATGTTTTTGAGTGATTTGAATTGTTGTGTTTTCTTAATTATTTTTTTTGAATTCTCTTGCTTGTAGGCGATTCCTGAACTAAGTTGCTAATGCAGGAATTACCAGTTTTTGTCTTTTGTAAATTTGTTGGATTGGTAGAATTAATTATTGTTCTGATTTGTTCATGTGTTTTACTTGCTTGTTAGAAGTATCAAGTTATTTTTGGGATTTACTCATACCGGCTTTTTAGCTTACCGGGTTTGTTGTTTACAATCCGGTACACCATTCCATGGTGTAGAGGTTGATTTTGTAGGTGTGGATTTTTAAGATTAAGACGTAGAGGTCTAGAAGCTGCTTGTTAGGAGTAAATATTTTTATTATTGATTTCCAATTTGTAGTGAGCTTTTTTGAGTGTGACATTTACTTGACTTCTCGAGTTACGTAAACGTCGAATTGTATTATATGACCCTTTTTATTTTCGTTATCATGCCTTAAATTTGGATTTTTATTTATCTGAAATTTGGGTGTGACAAGTCGCAACTAGGAGGTGTCTTTCCTCCTTGTCCGACTGCACCGCGACGCCGGTACCGGGTTCAGGCGTGCTAGCGTCTGCAAGGTGTGGTCGGACGGGACTCCCTGGTTGGTGCAAGGTGGCGGAAGATCTCAAGTGATGTCGTTGAGGCGATGTTGTATTTTGGACGGTGGGGCGGCCACGAACTGGCTCAAGAAGGTCATCATGAACCAGCTCAGGAGGGTGATCTCAGGGCTGGGTCCTCGATGGTTTCTGTCGGCGGCCTGTGGCGGCCGGAGGGTGTTCATGCTCACCGAGTAACAAGGCTCGTTTTCTTGGTTTGACGGGTTGAAGACGAAGACGATCTTGGTGGCTTCCGGTATTGCTTATGGTCTAGGGTTTGTGGGTGTCCGTTCGGCGGTTGGCGGGGAGCAGACGGAGGCTATTGAGGTCTGGTACGGTGCCGATGGAGCTATGGTGGCCGGGTGGTGGAGCGTAAAGCAGCGGCGGCTTGGTGAGGTAGGGTCAGGTTGGGTCAGCCCCTTTTGGATCTGGGCTCGGGCAGTAGGCTGGAGGTGTTGTCTGGTTTGGGGTTGGATCTGGGCTTTTATGAGCCTAGGTCTGGGCTTTTGTTTTTTGGTTTTGGGTTTAGGGTTCCCGGTGAAGATCTATTTCACAACAGAATGATGTAATTACTAAATAGTAACCAACTAAACAAGTTATACCACATTAGTATGCATATTAGAATTTGATTACGATAAGTCGAGATTTTTGAAAATATTGTGCAATAAGATGTGACAAGAATGGTAAAATATTGCTATGGTTGAAATTTCACACATATCAGGTAACGTTCGGACCTCGGTCAAATCGGTAAGCATAAGCGAGCGTTACTTTTCACACAAAAAAGTTTTAACCGCTCTCTCTGATACCTATTTTGGCCGAACATTCAACACGTAACACCCTCACATTGCCGAGACGCAACCACCCATGTAAAAATTTGGGGATGTTTACCACCTGAGGATAGAGCTCCCCATAGTGAAGCATAAGCGTAAATAGGGTTGACTGCTTTGACTAGGGCCCAAACGTTGCCGAATTAAAGTAATTTTTCTACCTTAGTCGTATTTCACTATACCGATCACATCCTATTTCACGATATTTTTTAAAATTTTGCATCATGTATAAAGCTGGTTCACAATGTTGTACACTTGCATATAACCTACTAAATAAGTTATACCACATTAGTAGGCACGTTGTGATTCCGATGACTAAAATTCACAAAATAAAAATTTACTGTCTGATGTGATCATTATATTTATATACGACTATGGTAGAAAATTCAACTAAATTCGGTAAAGTTAGGGGCTCGATCAAAGTTGTCAACTTTAATTCAACGTCACTTATCACGCGGAAACGATTATACATACCTCTATGTGACCTAGTTTGGTCACGTCTTCCACACATTAAACCCTCACATATATGAGACGGAGCGGCCCATGTAAAAATTTAGAGACGTTTGCCTCCCGATGATAGGGCTCCACATAGAGAAGATTAAGCGTAAAAAGGGTTGACTGTTTTCATGGGATCCAGAATTTACCCGATATACGTGATTTTTCAACCATAGTCATATTTCATTGTTCCGATCATATCCTATTTCATGAGGTTTTTTAAAATTTTGCTTCATGTGTGTAGTTGGTTCACAAAGTTGTACACTTGCATATAACCTACTAAACAAGTTATACCACATTAGTAGGCACGTTGTGATTCCGATGACTAAATTTCACAAAATGAAAATTCGACCATCTGATATGATCATCATAGTGAAACATGGCTATGGTATAAAATTCAACTGGATTCGGCAATGTTTGGGGATCGATCGAAGTGGTTAACCCTAACTCATCGTCACTTATCACACGGAAACGTTCTTAACTACCCATCTGCGACCTAGTCCAAACATTAAACTTTCACATAGATGAGACGTAACCACCCATGTAAAAATTAGGGGACAAACTACCAACTGATGATAGGGCTCACCATAAGGAACATTTAATGTAAATATGGTTGACCGCTTTGATCGGGGCCCTAACGTTGCCGAATTAAACTGATTTTTCTAGCATATTCGTATTTCACTATTCCGATCACATCTTATTTCACGAGATTTTTGAAAATTTTGTTTCCTGTGTGTAGTTGGTTCACAAAGTTATACACTTGCATATAACCTACTAAACAAGTTATACAACATTAGTAGGCACATTGTGATTCTGATGACTAAAATTCAAAAAATGAAAATTCGACCGTCTGATATGATCATCATAGTGAAACATGGCTATGGTATAAAATTCAATTGGATTCGGCAATGTTCGGGGATCGATCGAAGCGGTCAACCCTAACTCATTGTCACTTATCACACGGAAATGTTCTTAACTACCCATCTGCGACCTAGTCCAAACATTAAACTTTCACATAGATAAGACGTAACCATCCATGTAAAAATTAGTGGACTTTTACCACTTGATGATAGAGCTCCCCATAAGGAACATTTAATATAAATATGGTTGACCGCTTTGATCGGGGCCCTAACGTTGCCGAATTAAACTGATTTTTCTACCATAGTCATATTTCACTATTCCGATCACATCTTATTTCACGAGATTTTTGAAAATTTTGCTTCCTGTGTGTAGTTGGTTCACAAAGTTGTACACTTGCATATAACATATTATACAAGTTATACCATATTAGTAGGCACGTTGTGATTCCGATGACTAAAATTCACAAAGTAAAAATTTCACTGTATGATATCATTTTAAAATATAGTAAAATATGATTATTCCTGAAAATTTAACTAGTGTAGAAAACTTCATCGAAAACTATAATGTAGAAAATATTGTTGGAGTTGATTTAGCATTTCATCCTTTCAATCTCCTGCCTTCTTTGGCTTAGAAATTTTAAAGTTTCCTTGTTCCAATTTGTAACGGTACCTAATTTTACCAATTTACCGAATTTTCTATTGGTTACTGAAGAATTTAACCGTGCTCGTGTAACTTAGTAAGTTAACGCTTGAGTTTATTTTCGAGTTTCTCTCAAAAAGTTAAATTCTTGTTTTAAGTCCCCGATGTTGTAGTACGCGACAACACGAGTTCACTGATGTTTTCGGATTATTTTTCGAAGCTTCGAGGTATTTTTTATGATTTATTGAAGTTTTGATAAAAAGAAATTAATTTTCCTGAAATTAGAAAATAGTTCATTTAATCTGGGCCATCAGATCAACTAGGGTTTTAATCACAACCGTTAACGCAGGTATAAAAGGGAAGAGACGGGTTGACTTTGGTCGGAACCCAAACTCGGGTGTTGACCTGAGCCCAGACTGTTCTCTCTTCCTCTCCGCTGCCTCCGCCATCTCCGGCGTGGCATCGCCGATTCCGGCCTCCGCATGCCGCGAAACCACCACCAAATCATTCCTCTCTTCATTATCTACAAAACCCAGTCCTCAAATCACACGTTCTTCTCCTTCTTCCTTCTTATTGAATTCCATGTCCTTAATCCTTTGAATCAAGCCCTAATTCGAAAACCCCTTTTTCTGAAATTTTTTGGGTTTTGTTGAGGTTTTTCCAGCGACGTTCATTCTTGAGGTTTCTGACGTCTTCTTTAAGCTCCGGCAAGCCTAACAGCGGTGACGCGTTTTGTTGTGGATTTGGAAATAGATTAAAGGTGAGTTTTGCATTTTGGCTACCGGATTGCTACTTTTGGTGACGAATAGTTGTTGATCAATGATTATTTGGCTTGTATGTCGATTTTGGAGCCGAGGCTGCTCAGTGGGGATCCGGGAGAGAGCTGATTGGTCGATTTTACAACAGGTATTTGGATCAGCTTGGTAGCTAATGACATCAAAACTTATTGACGAAAGACATTGATGAATTACTCTACATTACTAACTTATTCTTTTATATGACAGTGCTCTTTGGCACAAATTCAAATTCAATGGGAAGAAATGTACTGTAATTTTTCGACATTTGGATATTGATCAACACTAATTCAACGTCATTTGTTACACTAATACCTGACTGCAAAAAATGTATAATAGACATGGAGTTCAGCTTCTTTAGGACAAGACATGACCCTGATATATTTCATATAGTTTAGCATATCATAGAAAATGCATTACAATCTCCAGCTTCTCATAGAAAATGCGGTACAATTTCCAGCTTTCCACAATTACAGCAAATCATACTATTTTGACAGAGATCATCAATTACGGCTTCCTTGATAGTTCTATTGCTGACCAGTAATTGTGTGGTGCCGATAATGCAAGTATAAGAATCAAAAGCAAATATAGGGTAAAACAAATATAGGGTAAATAGATGAGACATGCTTCGAGCTAGCAGAGTCGTAGAAGAGTATTCACACAATTGTTAACAAATAAAGTCAGACAACAAGCATGCCATCGAGATCAATATTTATGAAAACAACAATCGGAAAATAAGCATTCTATTGATCAATTTACTTGCATTAAAAGATGTCTATAGTACCTGCAAAATCCAGACAGATAAATTGGCAGCTCTAGTAGAACTTTAGGGGCAAATGTATTGGAAGTAACGTATTGATTGTATTCCACCGTTCAAGTCTATCTTCTAATCCTTGACTGCATTTCTTCTACAAAATGAATGTAAAAGCTAGAACCATTCCAGTAGAATTAAAGAGTTCATACTTTTCTAATCGTGCCCCTCAGAATTCAATTATAAAGAGTGAGATGTGAAGCTCTCGTGCAAAGTAGTTGAACATGTTTTAAGAGGCGGGCTCTCAGGTGGCCCTGATAACTTCTTTTAGCTGATCAGAAGGGTCGCAAAAGAACCATTTGTCAAGCATCTGGAATATTGTGATGTATGTATCAGTCAATCTACGAAAATACTTTTTACCTCAAATTCTTGTCAACAATCCTGTGGTCCCCGAGTGACAGATAGTATCTTATACCATTTTGACACACCTTGATCCAATCATTACCTGTGTTTCTTCAGTTGCTGAAGGAGGCCCATGGTACATCTCAATAAAACTGAAAGAGACAAATTAGCTCCACTTTCATCTGTAAGTATAACTCAAGAATCTACTATTCTATTTTATAGTAAGAGATATAAGATAATTAAAATTTGCATCTCCCACAAGACTCACTTATCAATTTGAGCAGCACTTTCTTGAAAGGCAGTAGCAAAATGTCCCTCTGCTGCCTGTTAAAAAAAATTGAAAGTTCAGCAAAACTAGAGACACATGAGAGGATGAATAATACCCAATATAGACTCAAAATTTCAAGAAATAGAAGCAGTAAAGCAGTAAATTTTGAGCCGGTAACCACCAATGATAAAGCTAGTGGAGCAACATAAATGAGAAAGGAACAATTCCATTGAATAACTAGAAAGATAAATATACATTGACAATAAACATGAAACACATCCAAACCTTACTTCTGCGTATTTACCTGCACAGACTTACCCTCACCCCCAAATACCAACCCCTTATTCACGCGTATGTATCCAAACCCTATACACTAACGGGAACCGACGGCGTCCCACGAATACTTCTCGATGGGCCTGTGTCGAGCCGACATGTGTCCAAACATGGTGGGTGTTAGACCCTCAAGGTGCATTCTAGACATCTCCTTGAAAGAGATCATCAATTGTGGCTTCCTTGACAGTTAAATTGCTGGCCAGTAATTTTGTGGTGCCCTGAATATAATGTAAATATAAGAATAAAAAAAACTTATAGGGTAAATAAACAGGACATGTATGCTTCGAGCTAGCATTCTTAGAAGAAGTAATTCAAATAACCATTTCAAAGTAGTCAAGTAATACATACGGGAACATACCCAAAATATATGGCTCCAAGAGCTAAACTAACAATTGTTGTTCCAGTTCCAGAATCTACAACAAGCTTCGAGACACTCTCTTTTCCAAGTAAGTGATTCTGGGATAAGTACTACACTAGGAGAATCAAACCTAGAGAGAGAAACATATTAGTCTTAACTCTTAAGCATAACTAGTACAACATCATGATGCAAGGATCAACTTAATACACAACACAAAATAGAAATGGAAAGTAGTCTTGCACCAAAAATCAGCCTATTGCAACATTTTCCACTGCCATAAATTAGAATTATGACTCTACTGCAATAAAAATAACATGCAACAATCATTCCTGGAATTCAAAAATTGAGCATGAAAACGAAACTGAGACGACACACATATTTGAAGACCATGTAATGAATCCAGTGAGACTCTTTGTTCATCAAACATATCAAACATAGAATATGTGCTATGATCACTACATATAGGATATCCAATGAAAGTCTCCATGTAACAAAACCAATCAATGGATTACTGCTAATACAAAAAGCGGTGCTTGTTTGATAATTAATTGAAATCAATTAGAGAGCCAATAGATCCATCAGCCAAAAATCAATTTTCTTGTGCAATTTAGGGACCAAACAACACAAAACCAAAGGACATGCATGAACTGAGAAAGTGTATTTTGAAGACTCGGTGAAGATTCTAGCTGTTTAATTGATACGGTGAAGAATCCTCAAGGGAAGTGATTGATTCAATGAACCACTGGTAAGAACCTTTTTTGGGTTAAAAGGTTCTAAACCAACGACCATGTATGTCATTCTTCATGCACAACATGTGTATTGGAGCAGACTAAAAGATAGATGTTCAAGTAAGACTGAAAAGCTACACTGGATGATATAGAAAGGTACATCTATCCAAAGGCAGGAGAGAGAGCGAATACAGGGTAGACGAGATAACAAAACAAATGACAAGATGACAAACATTACATCAAGTAGGAACTATTACGTACTAACCTTGCAGTTAGTCCACAGTCCACAGCACCAGTCGATACACCAAGATTTGCTTCAGATCTCAGTAACATAATACAAGAAATTAGTCAATGTATTTGAAATCTGATATATACATAAAATCTGCAAATGTACACTACCAGAAAGAACAAATATACATTACATTTGAGGTATCCATAAAGAAGCCTATTTTAGCGTAGACAACCATTCGAGTGTGCATTTACAAAAATTAAACTGTCACAAGACTGACAAGGTCTGATACATAGGAATTATAGAAATGGATTTCTTCAACATGAAAAAATGTCGGATGACAAGGTAAATGGTGATTATACATGGGCAGAATCAGATACCTAGCTTCTTTATTGCCTACTAGATTTAGGGAATAACCTATCAACTTTTCTATAAACCATATCATCCATAGCCTATCAAGTCTCAGAGCTTATGTATGCTTGTCTTTGTAAGCTTACTTCAAATATCCTATATCTATATAGAATACACATGTAGGGCATCAAAAAGAAAAAAAATAATTGAACAGTTGTGCAGACTACAGATGTATCCACAGCTTCTAAGTTTACATGGTAACCGAATGACAACAAATAAACCGCCTTTATATCACCAATAGACTAGAGTTGGTTCCCCCAGACGTTTCATTTGCCTAAATATGGAACCTAGAAACAATTATGAGACTTGAAGGGCACCTCAATATACAAATCCTCTCATTCAAATTGCAGACATGAAAAAGCCTATCTTTATGCATATCAACCCTAATTGGACATGAGAGTCTAGATACTGACTTTGAACTGATGGAGTTACTAACATAGATAGGCATGCCAGTGTCTTTCTAAAACTAAACCAAATTGGCATCTCAGTCCATTTTTTCCTACAAGATAACTGTAGAATTTGATCCATACAGCCTTTCAGTAAGGGCAAGCACTGACCCTTACGCCCTATTTGAGTACCCAGCCGATTAGATTAACCATGGGAATAGAACCTGTGGTGAAAACCTCCTCTCGGCTGTGGCACGGCGTCACCAGATTGTGCCACCAGGCGAGCCCTATAAATTAACACTGCTGGGACGGCGGGCAAATTGAACTCAATCCCATTTCGATAACCCCATGACTCTTCTTTAACACACATAAATACATCTGCGTATTTACCCGACTCACCCTCTAATACTAACCCCGTATTTACCCAAACTCTAAACATAACGGGTACCGTCTCCGTTTGCACGTCTTGACTGTGTCTCGCCGACACGTGTCCAGACATGGTGGGTGTTGGACCTTTTGGGTACATTCTAGACGTCTCCATGAAACTAATCGGTTAGCTAGCATTACATCAATATTATTCTTCAAATAAAGATTAAGTAATTTAAATATATTTATATATCACGTAAAATATCTTACAATAAATATATTAAATTATAGCCTAGCCTCATTTGAGTCATCTCGTTTCTATATTTAGCTAGCGAGATAGCTAAAATTCATAATAACTAAACTTTTGCTAGTCTGTTAGATCTCCGAAAATATCGAAAAAAACTAAACACGCTCTCTAAAATAGCTAAAAGCTAAAATAGAGAGTCTGTTAAAGTTGTTCTAAGTGCTAGATTCATTGTAGCATTTCAGTTGTTTGTATGATAAAAAAGAAACTTTTTAATATAGTATATTAACAACATCAAAACGTACTGACGCGCGTTTAGGAATTCAAAAGTAGAAAACTTCTATCTACGTACATGTATAAGCATGATTCAATTGTTTGTAACTTACAAAAGTAGCACTTTTACTCATCATTGTTAGGTAACAACGTCTGCATGGTTTTCCCTAGCTAGATGAAAGAGTATATGATACGGATTCATTCTCAAGCCTTCTTCATACGTATGTACGTGTGTCATTGTGGTAAATCTAACATTAGAAACATATATTTTGGATCTGAAAATTTTTCTCCGAATAATTCATTTCCTAGCTAAATTACCAAGAAATTAAAAGAGAGAATCATACCATTATAATAATAAATAACCAACCATAAAAAACCATTAACACTACGCCAATTTTATAATCATACGACAGGGATCAGACGACATAAGTCGTTTTTACTGTCGTATGAAATATTTTAACGACATACATTTAAAACTCTGTCGTCTAAATGTAGCAACGCATATGCAGTTAAAATAAGTGTGTTCATGAGACGACAATCATCTGTCGTCCCAAAAACAAGAGAAATTAAGTAATAATTAGACTTGTTTTAAGATGACAGAAGACTGTCATCTCTCTAATTAACGGTAAGAGATTTTTAGACACTTAAAAACCAATTCCCTCACCTTCAACTTTCATTTCCTCTCTCTCCCCGATAACTCTGATTCTAATTTCATTCTCTCAAATTTCAACTACTCTCTCAAACTCTTTCAACCCCAGCAAACATAGATGCACTTTCGGGCTCGATCTAAATCCCTCATCTTCATCCCCATGCCTCACGAAGAATCCATTTCGATCTCTCACTCTCGATCTGTAGCCCGGCCACAAAATTAGGGCATGAAAAAAGACGAACCTCAGTGCGAACTCCTAGATTAGTTTAGGGTTTGCTATTATCTCTGCCGGTAAGTTCTTCGATTCACTATAAACTGATTTAGTGTTTGTTTAGATTGGGTTGGGGATCTGTGATTCAAATATAGAAATTTTTTTTTTTGAATTTTGCTTTTGATGGGTTGTGTTCATAGGGATGCGGGGTTTATGTTCGAATCGGTTGTGGAGATTATCTTTGAAGGAGTCGAGGGCGAAATTGATAAGTGTTGGTAGTTGGTATTAAGATGGTGGTGGGATATTGATTTTATGCACATCATGTGTTTGTTAAATTGCCTCATTAGGCTACATTAGTCTAGTTCTTATCCCTCACTAGGAACCATGCATATTTGTAAGTCTAGTTCCAATGTGATGCTTCAGGAGGTGACCCTAAGGCCCTACTATGATTCATACAAAGCTGGAATTTTGTTCCTGAAAAAACTTTTAATTGCTTTGGGTGAAATACAAATACTTCCTATATGTTTTGAGTTGTTTTTAGAGCACATGGAGGCTGATGAGTGGAAGAAGCATCATGTAGGGATTTCTTTGCTAGCAGTGATCGCAGAGGAGTGCTCAGATGAAATGGTACTAGTGCTTCATCCAAGTTTAGACTAAAGATATATCGATACACAGAAATATAAATCTGATATATATTCCACTCCATTTCAACTTTGTAGGCTTTATGATTGAGCAAAACTTTAGTTTCTTCGCCTGAGTTACCTGCCAGTAAAGTACTTATTTCCTTTTGATATGATTCATTTAAATGACATTGTGTGTATCAGTAAAAAAAAAAAAGAACAAAGGAAAATACATACACCGAATAGATTTCTGGTGTAACTTCTAACTTGTTATCCTATTTGCATATCCAGGTTGAGAATGTTGGGTTTAAGAATGGTTGATGAGAAAGCTAGCTTATCGCCTGACAGCACGAGCAATTTCTACTTTTATGTTTTTTGCTGATAACTTGGAACACTTTCAATGTATTGCTCACATGTTCTATCCAGAAAGAAAAAAAAAAGATATTCCTTCTATCTCTTCCAATTGATAGCCCCTCCATCATGTTTAAATTTTATTACCTCCTTAATATTGCATATACACTATCATTCTCTGTATATTGTATTGCCTACAACTCTGTCTTGCTAAGAACAAATATTAGGCTGACAACTTCATAGCATTTGGATCCTGATATAGTTGTCCTCTGATTGACTTCAGGTATCCATGGCTATGAGGATTCTAGGTGATGTGGGAGTTCAAATTGTTTGGTAGGTTACTAGATTTTTGAAGCATGTATAACAACATGCATATTTGGGGTGGAAAACATATTACTTAATAGTTATTGTTGCTGATAGCCTACGGTTGTTATTTTTGTTGATAGTCTATGGTTGTTATTTATGTGGTAATGTGTTGTGCAAATGAGCTATATATAGATGTAAACTAGTTTGATTTTTATTTTTTTTCTAAATGCATGTGAGTCATGTATATATGGATTAATTTATGAGTTTGATTTCGATTCAGCAAAGTCTCTGTGTATTGCTTGATATTCCTATGTAATGACCACTTTGTTGTAATTATTGATACTTCCTTGCTTTAAACGTTGAATATTACTTAAGCTTGTTTGTTATATGTGACATCTGATATGTGTGTAAATCAAGCAATAGATAGTGTAAGTAGGTCGTAAATTATAGGCTTATCTTATTTTCGTAAGATATTGTGCAGATGAGGTTCCGGTACTTCTGATGTAACAGATTGAACGTGTAGATGTTCTGTTTTGATCCAAGGAAACCGGAGCTATACTTGAATCTAACTGTTTAGCATCCTATAATTGCAGTCAGGGTATGCTGCTGATCTTTATGGTATATTACCCAAAAGCTTTATACTGTTTTTGTTATAAATTTGTTACTGATAGACTTTGAACATATTGTTCCTTTTTTTTTTGTCTTTACATGTCTGTGTTTATATCTCTCAGCCTATAATTATAACAGAAGGGGGAAGGTAAGAAAATTATTGGTCATAAACTCATATATGATTAATTATTGGTCATAAACTCATATATGATTAACATATTATCCAAACTTTGATTACTCGTAATAACTTGCCCTTGACTGATTCACTTTTTTCTGCCTATTTGGGTGAAGATCTTGATTCATCAAGTATCAGAGAGATCCAAAGTTTGGAGCAACAGCTTGACACTGCTCTTAAGCAAATTCGATCAAGAAAAGTATGCTAGATGGGTTAATTAGTGATAGTTTGCAGTTAGTTTGTTTTAGTGCTAATATATATTATGATTTCTTGCAGAACCAACCCATACATGAGTCCATCTCTGAGCTACACAAAAAGGTTCGGTCATGGCCATTTTGCACAATAATTATATATAAACATACTACACTTTGTGTAAAAAATGTTTGTGTGTTACTTTGTGTGAAATTCTTGGTAACTAGTTAAGAGATTTGGTTCGTACAAGTCAATTATAGTAGAGTTTTGGTTTATTTGTCTGTGAAAGGAAATGACATTCAATTATACTTGATTCGTAAGTTGTACACGTGTGTGTTTCCATTTAATTGAACTTTTGCAGTCTCAAAATATGATCATAACTTTGTTTATGTTCCTCACTGTGACAAGAGAAGGCAATCCAAGAGCAGGACAACTTGCTCTCAAATAAGATATTTTTATATAAGATAGCAGCAATGTATTTTCTAATTAATGTGATAATGCACCGCTCTTTTTCTCATTAGGTTCTGCTTTCAAAATTGATCAACATTTAAAAAGCACAAAAATGTAGCGGAGGTTCATGATTGAGTATGAAGGAAGACACTTAAGTTTGAGTATGAAGGAAGTAATAGAGTACACCACTGCAGTTACGAGGATTTTCTGCACTATAGAGTACACCACTGTTGCACTTGCTAATATTTGGTTTGATGTCTTTTTATGTTATAGCTTATAGGTCTATTTAGAACAAGTAACTCTATGTAAAATATGTTGGTTTTTGGCAATTAGAATGAATTTGAGATTTCTGAATCATGTTGTGCAAATGCTTTTGTTGAGACATTAAATTCCCATAAAATTGACATCCAAATCAAAATCAGACAACAGATAGTCTCATGGACTCTGATGTCTCTACATCTTTCAAACAACATTTATATGTCGTCTTAAAGTAAAAGATCATATTGTATGTCATCTAAGATATAGATCAAACGACAGATAAGTGACGTTTGAATTGGTGTGAGACGACATACATTATATCTCATACGACAGATAAGTGACGTTTGAATTGGTGTGAGACGACATACAATTGCTCACTTTTAGTATAAAAGTAATTTCAACGATACTTTTATGTCGTTATAGCCAATGTCTAACGACAGAAAGTTAGAGTTTGTTACAAATCTATATGCACACAGACGATAGATGAGTTTATATTGTCTGTCGTACAATATCTATCAGACGACGGACATTGCCTGTCGTCTGAGAGCTTATCAGATGGCAGCTCGATAGACGACACGCAAACAAATAATCAGACGACGGGTATTGCCGCTCGTCTGAAGGCAAAATTGACGTAGTGATTATTCTTAGATTCACCCAAAGTAGATCCGTTGATTGCTATTATTGCATGTTTACTAACCTGGAATGAAATTGAGAGTGGTGTAATTGATTCCATAATGGGTGAATTTCGGTGTTTACTAACATGTCAAGTTATATTGGAATAGATATAGGTCCCACTTGTTTATCAAGAGTCAATTCCTGACGAAACCCCTTATTTGATACCCAAGAGGAAAATGGATATCAGAATCAAGGTAATGAAATCAATTTTTTCTCCCCAAAATATCATCACATAATTATAATATTTCTAAATTACCCAACCCTAAAAATATATATTGTATTTTACGGGTATTTTAAACTCATTTTTTGTAGGTATATTTTAGTAATCAAACTAGTTTTAATTCTGATTCCATATAGTAAGTAAACAACATCAATCGTAATTAGTTTCATTCATGTTTTGATTCCTTATGACAAATAAACAGTAGAATGATATGAAATATTCTAATACCGATTCTTGTTGATATCGATTGTTGTTGATACCGATTTATGATAATTTTCATTCCAAGTTAGTAAATGTGTCCTTAGTTTTTAGTCTTGTATTAGAGAAAGGAAGAAAATCTTTTCCAGAATAGCTAATTAACTGAAATATCTTTGGATCATTATGATAGAATATTGAAGTAAATGTGATTTATTTGACAAAATATTGGAATAGTTATAATCTTTAATTAACTGAAATACCTTTGGATCATTATGATAGAATATTGAAGTAAATGTGATTTATTTGACAAAATATTGGAATAGTTATAATCTTTAGTGTCGGATTTGACTCTACAAATTTCCTGTTATAGGTTTTACAGTAAATTAAGGTTTAATGTCCTAAGACCTTCCTAATTAGCTCTACCTCTCAAATCTATATATAAGGCACTCTCTCTACACTGTTTCAACACGAAACAAAAGATCGTAGACAAGTAAATTACAAGATATATGGCCAAGATGGCTAAGTTTACTATTGCTTCCTTTTTCCTTGTCATGCTTTTGCTGAGCACAGGTTTGTTTCAATGGATCGGTCTTGAATCATATATTTTTCTTTTTTTCCTTTAATGTAAGTATGTAACCCTAGTTTTCAAAGCTTTGGTTAGCAGGTGAACACTACTGCGTATATATATATGCGTCTGTTACGTTTGGAGATAGAACTAATATATTCTTCTTTTGATTCGGCAGCAAGTGCTCAATCAAAGTGTTGCGCCAATCATCCCAAGGTCGGAAGCTGTGTGCCTGGCAAAGATGATGACCCTAATCAGGATGGAAAATGCTGGGTGTTTTGCGTCTCAGACTGTACTAGAGGAGGATTCTGCAAACAAGTTGGCTCTGGCCATGTGTGTCATTGCTATTGTTGATCGATTTTCGTTAACGTTCTCTACTATTTTGTTGATCTTCGTTACCATGAGTTTTGGCTTTCAAGTTCGCGCTCTCTCTTTGTTATTCTCGATGTTTTGGTTCATCAATAAATTTCCTCCCTTTATGAGGATTTAAGTTACTTGAAATGTTATTTTTCTTATATCTTTTGATTTTGTATTTTCCTATTTTTGAGTATGAAAGAATCCCCCACAAACTTTATTTTTTTTTTAACGATAGACCTAAAGCTTTAGGGTGTGTCTATTACACTTTCACAAACCACTTTATTCATCTCATTTTATTTTTAGGTGAATGGAAAAAACTTCATTGATCGAAAAGATCATACTTGAGCTCTCTCGCTCAATCTAAGGGATCCGAAGATCACCTAACTCAGGTAGTGCACCGACTGCACATGAAACCATGACTCCCAACCAAGGTTCCTATCTAGCCTAGATTTATACACCTTGAACCAGTAGAAGTTACAAACTTAACCCATCAATATATCCGCCTACGACCCTCACGGTGTACATCAATATTGGTGCAATTGGGTTAACTGTATAACGACTAAAGGAGCAAGTAATATAGGGCAAAAACCCACTCCACCCTCCAAAGAGAGCATTATTAGACAAACTAAATAATAACAAAATAAAGAAATAACGAATTGGACTAAGAGAAACCCTATCCCAACATAGTAGCCCAAGGACACATGAATAAGGCCTAGCTCAAAGCCCAATGTTGTTGACCCAGGCTCGCATACATCTCCCACTGTACAGCACCGCCAACTCCATTGATCACGAGCTCCGCCGTCTTATCCGACCACGAGCCTCGTCGTCGCCTCTGACCACGCGCTCTGCTTCAATCCACCGTTGCTCGAATTTAGTCGAGCCTTATGAGATCCACGCCGCTAGTAGAAAACGGCAACTCCATGACGCGTAGACCACCGAGCCCGCACCACCGAACTCCATGCTGCCGCCACAAACAACTAAGGCCCTCTCCGCCGTTGAAATTGGGAGGCCACGATGAGAACGCCGCCACTGTACAACCTCCACCCTCCTTCCATTCCAAGAGCTGCCATCACAAAACTTGATGTCAAAACAACAATCGAACCCCGAGCAAACCGCATCCATGATCCCCAGAAGCCCCTATAATTCCATCACCCGTTCGGCAACAACCCCAAATTGAGACGGGCGCCGCCGGACGAGCATCGAACTTGCAAGCCCTAGATGCAGTCGAAGCCCAGATTTTTCAGAGCTCCGTTTATTTTAACAATTGAAATTAATCTCTACTGTTAGAAAGCCAGACACTCTATTTGGTGTCATGGTGAATCTTTTTTTTGAATTACCTACAAAATCAAGGTAATAAAAAAATTTTAAAAAAAATAAACATAAGTTTCTATGGGCATAACCGTAAAACACTATTAAAATTTTATAGATAAAAAAAGGACAGTTCTCACTTTTGATGGAGCAGTTATCTAAAAAATAGGATAATCAGATTCATTTCATTTTAAATGGAACAGTTCAAGTTAAACTTCTCTCATCTGTATACCAACGGTAAAAGGCTAGTATTTTGTAAGCAAAGGAAATAAACGTTAAAAATTGTCTTAATGCTTGCCCAACGACGTCGTATTGTTTTTCTAATCTATTTATCTACAGTAACAACTGAACTCGACTTTAATCATCAATTCCATCATTTGTCAGCAGCACCCAGTTATTACTACTCATCCTCTTCTTCTTCTCTGCTCCATCGCCATGAACAATCTACTGGGACTAGACCTCTCCACCTCCACAACCCACCACTCCATCTTCCTCAACACTTCAACCTCATTTGACTTCTTCCCAACTTTCAATGAAATCATTTCCCCAACTACCCTTATCCCTCTCATATCCTCTGCCTCTCTCACTTCCAACCACAAAAGAAACACAAGACCAACTCAATGCTTCAAAACCCATGCTGCCCACTCAAGCCCCACTATCAGTGAGTAACGTTATCATCTTTGTTAAACTATTTCAGAGCTTCAACTATTCAGTTTCTTGTCTTACTTTTGTTGTTTGAGAAAATGTTGAAAGATAAGAACATAATAAGAAACAAGACCTCATGATTATAGTTGGTTTGTTTGACTACATGAATTTGTCTTTATCTTTTGTGGGTTTTGTGTAAAAAGGAAATATAAGAGGTTAAATGATGTTCAGGTGCTCATGTTGAAGTGGAGGAGCAAATGGAGGTTGAAGTTGCTGAGGGGTACACCGTCACCCAATTTTGTGATAAGATAATTGATGTTTTCTTGAATGAGAAGCCTAGGGTAAAAGAGTGGAGGAGGTATCTGGTGTTTAGGGAGGAGTGGAAGAAATATAGAGATTGCTTTTATAATAGGTGTAGGAATCGGGCCGATGCCGAGAGTGATGCAACTGTGAAAGCGAAATTGGTTTCTATGGGGAGAAAGGTGAAGAAGGTAGGGAAATGTTCTATCTTGTTCTGTTGGTTCTATTTGTTTTGTTTCTGAAGTGTTTTGGGAATTTTAGATGAGAAAATTTGGAAGCTATGCCTTTTGATGTTAGGTAGATCAAACAAAAACTGCAAAAAGCTCTGGAATTGATTGAATGGCCATTCTACTTTTCAGTTCCTATATAATCAAGTTAATGAGACTAAAAAAGAGAGTAAAAGATTGCATCTTTTAGATGTGTAATGATTCATGTAAATAGATGCTAGTTTGAGTTTTTGAGTTTACAGCTCTTTTTTGGTTCTGTTTGATGAGGAGTGGCATTGCAGATTGATGATGAAATGGAAAGACACAGTGAACTTCTCAAGGAGATACAGGATAACCCAACTGACGTCAATGCAATAGTTGCACGAAGGCGTACAGACTTCACAGATGAATTTTTTCGGCACCTCAACCTACTTTCA
Source organism: Fragaria iinumae (assembly GCA_009720345.1). Lineage (NCBI taxonomy): Eukaryota > Viridiplantae > Streptophyta > Magnoliopsida > Rosales > Rosaceae > Fragaria > Fragaria iinumae. The sequence goes on along the minus strand of CM019117.1, from coordinate 10,998,191 downwards.
GAAGTTTATGATGGTTTGGAGGATCGTGATGGTAATTGCCGAATCTTCTTAAATGCTTATATTTGGATTCTTTTTGTGAATCGGGATTACTTGATTGTGACTCACTTTTAGAGGTAACACAAGTTCCTTTGGAGGGGAAGTCACCCTCTTGAACTTCAATCATTTACAGTGAGCTGTAGTTCATATTTTTATCCATTTTGTAGCTTGTTAACTTATCTTATATAATAGTCTCACTTTTTTTTTCTTTTTTTTTTTCCAAGCAGCAATGGCTAGGCTTGGGGCTAGATGTTTGTCTGCTGTTAGTGCTTATGATAACACGCTTGAATATGTGGACACATTAGATACAGCCCAGGCGAAATTCGATGATATCCTAAATTCACCTTCAATCGATGTAGCATGTGAGAAAATTAAAAGCCTTGCCAAGGCAAAGGAACTGGATTCTTCATTGGTATTATTGATAAACAGTGCCTGGGCTTCAGCAAAGGAATCCACAACGATGAAAAATGAGGTATAATCAGCAATCTTGCATTAATCTTTGTAGTAGATTCTTTTGAAAGGTGTCATCTAACCAGAAGCTCTTCACACAAACAAAAAGAACATTACTTTCTCAACTATCAATATAGATGGCTCATGAGGGTTCCTTTTGCATGGTATCCTTTGAAGAAAGGAAATGTTAGTGTCCAATAAATGTTTAGATGCATGTGTTGGTTAGTCATAATTACCACATATCTTATTTTTCCCATTGTTGCTCTCTTGAATCTCAAGAAACCATGATTTCAATAACACAATTTTCCCTTCAAAGAAGTCTTTATTGTAATACTATGCATCCCTTGACGTGCTTACATGCTTGATCTTCCTTGTACCCTGAATATTGTTCATTTGAGTGCAGGTCAAAGACATAATGTATCATTTGTACAAAGCCACAAAAAGCAGTCTACGGAGTATTGTACCGAAAGAAATAAAGCTGCTCAAACATTTGCTGAACATAACAGATCCTGAAGAGCGATTCTCAGCACTGGCAACAGCTTTCTGCCCTGGTGATGATAATGAAGCCAAAGACCCCAAAGCTGTGTACAGGTAAGAAAGTGCACTGCTTCTTTAGGGCATAATATTATCATTTTGGAAATGTAAAAAACCAGTTACACTAGTGCAAATCTAACATCCATTTTATCCCTTTCTGCTTTGTGACTGACCAGTACCCCTAAAGAGCTTCACAAGTGGATTAAGATCATGCTCGACGCATACTATTTAAATGCGGAAGAAACTGACCTTAGGGAAGCCAAGCAGATGACTCAGCCTGTGGTTATACAAAGACTGTTCATCCTCAAGGAAACTATTGAAGAGGAATATTTGGAAAAAAACACATCTCCGGAGTCTCAAACAGAGGAAAACAAATCAGAGGAGTTCTGAAGTACCGCTCGTATTCCTTGACAGATTGATCTCCCAATGTCACTTCCTGTTGATGCAGAATATAGATCCTAGTTTTGCAACTAAGCTGAGTTGTGAACTGTGGCATCTTTCAGCTTTTGATATCGACACTGTATTGATATTTAGAGGAAGTAAAACTGTAGAAGTACCATTAATGCCATTTTGTAATGAGGGCACATGTATTTGTTGATCGCATTTGTCTCAAGGGACATGTTGTTGATGGCTAGAATTATGTAATTTCACAAATATATATTGAAAAGCTGTTTGTCTGTTGACATTAGGAGATAGGAATCATTCCTAGTTTACTCTTTCAAACTTCAAAATTGCTCGTAGCCATACATAAGCTTAACAACTCATATGTTACAACTAGTTTATCGTGTGTTTCGACTCACAACCTTCCACTTATAGAAGAAGATTATGTCATTAGACCAAAACGAACATAACATATGTATGTGTATGATAAAATTTTGTTTTGTTTTTTTTATAATAATTATTATATTCTCTAAATAACTAAATGAAATATACAAATCTGCCATGTGACGTGGCATGAGGTTATTGGTTGAGATTCATATTTTTCTGTTTCAAATGACTACAATATCCCTTTTGACCATCTCTACCTCCTCCTTCAGCCTTTCTGGTCTGGTTGACTCTACCTTCACCTTTTCTTCTGAAGCTTTCTTATCGGTGTAATATTGAGCCATCATTCTAGCTGCAGGAATCAGGTAATTGAACCCAATAATCATTCCTCTTCGTTTTTCATTCTTCCCCATCTTTTTTAATTTCTAGGGTTTTTTGGCTTCTCAATCTTTCTTCAGTTGAATTATTATCTTTTGGTTCTATTGATTTTCATGCCTTTTCTCTGATTCATGGTGTGTTGAGAATGGTCATATGTGCTTGAAGTAATCCAATGTTAGCAGTTATAGGTTTGCAAGCATAATATAAGGGATAAGGATTATCAATGGGACTGCTGCATATTCAATATAATTGATTCATAAAACCAGTAAGTATTGGTAATGTAGGGATGATTGATATGTGAATAGATTTTTGAGAATTTCTTAAACGGTTCATGTGTTTGTTAATGGTTAGTTGTGATAATCAACTGAATTATTTGAATATATACTGTTTTATTGCTAGGAGGATTTAGGGCCTTAAGTCAGCCTCCTTCAGTGAATTTGCTACCCCGATTGAGCAATGAAACATTGTTTTTGAATCTCGACACGAGTTTGACATGTCAGCAAAAAGCCTGGAAGTTTAGAGTAATTGGAGAGAGAAGTTACATAGTCATTGAAGGTTCAGTGCTGAAGTGCTAAACAATGATGGCTGATGAGGATAGAAACCTAGTGGAAATCTTGGAGGAGCATAACGAAGTTGACATTGCGAAATATATCAATTATGTAAGTGCCCCAGAGGCAGGTGCTATTGCAACGTTTTCTGGTACCACGCGCGACACCTTTGATGGCAAAACAGTTTTGGAGTTGAGATATGAAGCATACGTTCCTATGGCAATACGCTGCATGAAATCCATTTGTTCATCGGCTAGATCCTCCTGGAATCTTGTCTCCATTGCAGTTGCCCACCGCCTTGGCCCAGTTCCTGTTGGTAAAACGAGCGTTTTCATTGCGGTCTCATCTGTTCATCGAGTTGATTCATTAGATGCTTGTAAGTTTATAATTGATGAGATAAAGGCATCAGTTCCAATATGGAAGAAGGAGGTCTATGCTAATGGAGAGGTTTGGAAGGAGAATTCTGAGTTCTTGAACCGGAGGTTGGATTTTGAGAGAAAAGATGGCATTTATAATGAGAAAGACTTTGAAGCACATAGACATGTTAGGAAGAGCTGCTGTGGTGCTAAGGTGAAGGTTGTTGAAGAAGGAGATTCTGGAATTAGCAAACATGAAACTCACCAAGACTTGTAAGAAACTCAACCCTTCGTTAGAAAAGAGATAACAGTTCATCAAATAAAGCAGTTGAAGAGGAATACTTGGTAAAAAGCACGATCATGCATCTCATTTGGAGGATTTTGAAATCAGAGAAGTTATGAAATGCTACCAGTATTCATTGAATCTTTTTACCTTGTTGTATAAGAATATTAATGCTGCAACGAAGCTGAGCTGTAAACTCTGGTTTCATCCATATTTCTACTTCTTAGTTCTTATACGCCACTATAATCTGGCCCTTGGAGCATAAGAAATTTTTACATGACATTCTTTTCTTCAGGGCAAATATGTGAAGGCCTTCTTTTCTTGTACTCAAGTAACCCCCAAATCGTGTTCTGCACACCTCATGTATTTGGAGTATTATACATCGAACTCATGCTTTTGGAGTCTTAAAACGAAGAAAAAACACTTTCTGTTTGTCTACTTTTGTAAAAGTTAGAAGATGAGGAGCTCATCTTGTTTGGCTTCTGCACATATTCCGGTTTGCTTCTCATGACATGTGAGTCATATAGAAGTTGTATTGCACCTATTGTTCTTGTACTGCCATTTCTGCTTGCAGCTTGTACTACACCAAAGGATCTCAGATCGTTTCGTACAAGGCAATGGGACAAACAACAAGGTCATGAATAGCGTGAGGGGTTGCTATTGTCTGTTCATACATTAGGGATGGGATAAGGTTAAGCCATCGCTAACCACCATGTCTTTCAAGGTCATTCAATTTGGCACTTGGAAAAGATTGCAAGATTACATAATTGAGCTGGGCCATGGATGATGATGGAAGAGGAAGTTTGAGTATTAGTTACACTAACAGGTAAAATGAGTAAAATGACATAAAAGTGTTAAGTTCTTACGACAAAAAAGAATAATCACATTAATTCAATAATGAACAAATGTCTGCAAGTATAACTCGATTAGCAATTGATCAAACAATGACTCTTTCTTGTAGCTCGTAATTCAGTATTACTCATTTCTGATTAGCACACACGCTGCTATATCACCTTCATTGCCAAGTCAAGTACATAAATTCAACATATTTATCTTTGCTTACGATATACTAAGTTACTAACACATCTCGAACACCATCCTAAATCAACTTAGGTAAACCAGCTTCGTACTACAGCAGTTTCACAATACGTCAACACTTGAAATTGATTTACATTAATGGATCGATACATTTATTTTCCGTGAAGATCCTCAGGCAAAATTAGAAAATGGATCCTCTACAAGAAAAAAGAAATTAAAAAAATGGGTAGTTTAGTCATTTAAGGGAAAAACTTGTACTTTTCAACTTAATGGACAATGTCAAGATCCCCTGCTATAAATATCAGAAACAGAATGATTGAAGCTTCAGTCTCTCAGACCCCGCCTTAAATCGTCGTCGGAACTGTTCTCAGGTACGTTCAAACTTTCCGGCGAGTCTTTTATACTTTAAGTTTCCGATCATTCCTGGTAATCCCAAGCATTCCGCTGTATCTGAATCTTTCTTTGACTTTTCAAACTTGCTGATTCTAAAACCCAAGAATCGGTCTTTCAGCTCTTGTTGGTTTCTGGAATGAGTTGAATCTTTGCAATTGAAAGCTTGAAGCTTTAAATTGGTGGGCTCAATTTTGTGTTTACTAGTTGAGTATATTGAAATTGGAAAAAAAGATTCTTGTTTCTGTGAATATGAACGTGGCATGCTTTTGATGATCAAGGATTCTTTGAAAATAGAGTAACAAATTGGGGGTAAAAAGGAAAAATCTTGAAATGTGAAATTGATGGAATTGGTTTTTTTTTTTTTTTTTTTGGTTAGATGAAGATAGAGATGGAGAAGGAGCAGGAGCTTGAGTGGAGTAAAGCGCAGAGCATTGGAATAAGTGTGGACCTTGTGGCTACAGCAAAGCAGCAGCTTCAGTTTCTTGCTGCTGTTGATAGGAATCGGTATTTGTACGAAGGGAAGGCTCTTCAGAGGGCTATCTATAGGTATGGCATAAGTATAGTGTTGATTTGATTGTTTTCAGGTTTGTAGTTATGGTTTGGTTTATGTGTTTCGGGTTCAATGGAGACTTGGGCGGTATCAAATCATATAATATGGTTCGGTTTTGCCTCTGAAGTTTAGTTTTTATTGTTTTTGATATCTTGCATTGTGAACTAGGTGTTCTTATGTTTTTAATTTAAGTTTTCTGGTGGCCACTTGATCTTTATGTATCACTGTTGAAAATGCTAATTTCAGGTCTTTATGTATCACTGTTGAAAATGCTAATTTCAGGTACAATGCTTGTTGGCTTCCGTTGCTTGCCAAACATTCTGAGTCCCAGGTTTTTGAGGGTCCTTTGGTTGTGCCTCTTGATTGTGAATGGATTTGGCACTGTCACAGGCTCAATCCGGTAGGATTATCTTTGTTGCTTTTTTTACCTTTTATTCCTGCTTTTCTTTTATTGGATTATGTGTTGAATTAATGACCTTTGTGGGCTGGGTTTATTTTTCAGGTTCGATACAAGACTGACTGTGAGGAACTTTATGGAAAGATTCTTGACAACTCGAATGTTGTGTCCTCTGTTCAAGGTTCATGCAAAAGTAAAACTGAAGAAATTTGGAATTGTCTGTATCCAGAAGAACCATACATCTTCAACTTACAAAAGGCATTGTCTGAGGATATATCTGAAAGGAATTCCAAACTTGACAATTGCACCAAATATGATCTGGTTTCAGCTGTTAGAAGACAGTGTCCTTTCTTTTACCAGGTAATATGAGCTCGCACCTAATATACTGGGGAGTTGAATGATCAGACCTAGCAGAATATTCTCTCTTATAATTCTTCCTGTTGGTTTCTGTGTTCCTTTTTGGCTTATCTTCTTTCTGTGTTTCAACAGGTATCTTCACCCCATATGAACCATGATCTGTATCTTGAAGCAGCTGTGTCTAGATATAAAGGGTTTCTTCATTTAATCAAGAGCAATAATGAGAAGTCTCTACGACGTTTCTGCGTTCCAACATATGATATTGATCTCATCTGGCATACTCACCAGTTGCATCCTGTATCATATTGTAAAGATCTGCATGAACTACTGGGAAAGGTATTGGAGCATGACGATATGGACTCAGACCGAACTAAAGGGAAGAAGCTGGATACTGGGTTCTCTGGAACCACCAAGCAATGGGAAGAGGCATTTGGTACCAGGTATTGGAGAGCAGGAGCAATGTATAGAGGCAGTGCTCCGTCTCCTCTCACAACCACTCCTTATCAGTCTAACATCATTAGCAAGGATGGAACTGCCCCTCCTGATCTTCAGAAAGTGATTGAGCTACCAGAGGTGAAAGCTGTGGAGGTAATATCTATCACTTCTACTTTTTCTTCTCCGTTTTATATCTCACAAAATAGGAAAATTCTATGTTGATGACTAAAGGAATGTCTTTGACTCGTAGTTCATCACCTTAAGTGTTGTCTTCATAAAGCCACACCAGGATTTTCAAGGTGTACTTGCTGAATACTGTCTTAAAAAACTTATATAAGGACTAGAATGTTTCATTATTTCAGTGGATAGAGTCATACATATAGACTGAAACTTTAGCCATCAATAAAGATTGAGAATTGAGGTAGTTTAATCAACTTATAGAGTTTGTAGAAATATATGACCCCCTAACTGGCTTTCTCTTCCGCCATATGTTTTACTGGTCATAGATGTAGTTTCTAGTCCTTTTGATATTTGTTCTCAAAGATATTTAAATAGAGACGCATACTGCCTCATGCAGTCGTGCTTAAGTTGTTACTCTATTTGTTTTTCAGGTCCTTTTGGAATTTCTGGAAGTTAAGAACTTACCAGAAGGACACAAAGGGATGCTCTTTGCCTCATTCAATAAGACCACACAGGATATATTTTTCAATGCTAAGCGGCGACTCAGCATTTTCTCTGAGTTTGGAGAGAAACAGGTTGCTTCTTTCCAGTGTGAACCTACTGGAGAGCTGCTTTTTGAACTCATGTCCCATTCACCTTCACAGATACCGATGAAACGAACATATAAAACATTAGGTTCCGCTTCATTCTCTCTTCAAGACTGTCTACTCCCACCTTCTAAATTATATGTAGAAAAATGGTTGGAGATGGTGCCAAGCTCTGAAGTTGGGAACCTAAAACCAATCTACCTGCGGTTCGCTATGTCTTTTACTATTCCGGCCATAGCACAACACACACTTCACATAGTTCGTTCTCGACTATTTTCAAAAAGTTCTTGCTTTTTCCCCTTTGCTGGGAAGAATCAAGATGCCAAGAGTTGGACACAAGTGATTGATGAAACTGGGGCAGAGGTCCTCCGCTTGCAAATGAGGTATACGCCTACCTGGTTAATACAATTATTATGAACAATTGCAACTTACCACAAGAGATATGTAAACTGAGACTTAACATGCTGTAGTGCTATGGAACTGTGTCCTGAATTCTTATGTCTATGTTTTTTCATATGTATTCTGAAGTTGGGTCAGCTTGAATTGTATTTACAGGGATGCAGAAATGGAAAAGGTAAAGGGAATCAGCGTCCCAAAAAAAGAGGTGGTTGGAATTACCAAGTCTGGGAAAATATGCACTCTTGCAGAATGTGTGGGTACTGGTTGGTCTTTGATAGATTCCCACTGGTCCCTTCATCGCGAGAAAAATTCTGAGGGACACCTCTTTCTGCTAAAGGGAAAAAAGATGGTAAGCATCCATGCACTTCAAATGTTTGGCATAAGTTTTCCCCACCTTTCATACGTCAATTTACTTCTTCTCTTTTTCACTGCCTCTACAACCAAACATAACTTCATACAATGTCTTACCACACACTGGGAGAGCAGAACTAAATTCTTGATATGTGTACATATATTCATGTGCAAATAGTGTAATATATTAAGTTAATAAATTTGCTTCACCTACCGGAACCATGCTTACATTTAACATTTCAAAAGCCTTTATTTGTTCTTTAAAGAAAAACATTGTCATAGATTTTGCAATTACTTGATTGAGTGAGTTCATAGACTGTGTTTTAAGCTGTTGTAGCCTTAAAACAGTATGTCTTTTGTTGGGTAAGATTTGATGGGCTGCAGCAGTGATAGTGTGCATCCCACGGACATGTACTTAAAAGAGGTCATAGACTGTGTTGCCTAAATTTATCTTCATGGTACAGGTCAAATTCTTCCCAGGGAGAAAGCTGGATTATGAACCTAAGCAATGTGAGAAATTAACAAGTGAAAATAAAACTCAACAACACTTCATGACCTTGGTTGAATTCTCAGCTGAAGATCCTTATGGCAAAGCAGTGGCATTGCTTGACTTAAAATCTGGATGCATCAAGGTACCATGCGTTGTCTTCACTTATGTTGTTGCAGTTCTGTAAACTCTTAAATTTCTTTTATATCATCTGATTAATGAACAGGTAAAGGAAGAATCAATAACAGTCCCTGGGATCATAATGACTTTTATACTGTCGAATAAGCTAAAGAAGGAAAGATATGGCGGATTTGCGGTTAATGCTGCGGAGATGGGTAGCGTAGAGGAAGAAATTAATGAGAACCCTGAGGAAGGCAAAGAAACCAACTTGAGCTCTTCCGGAGCAAGTGAAGTTAAGCTTAAATCTGAGGTGGTTAAAGGAAATGTAGTGACGTCTCAAAAAGGTGGAGGCTGTGGCGGAGCATGTGGCAGTGGGTGTGGAAATGCCACAAGGACTGCTGGCTCTGGTGGATGTGGAAGTGGTTGTGGAACCATGGAGAAAAGTAGCGGTTGCGGCAGTGGCTGTGGTGGAGGATGTGGAAATTTGGTGCAGAGTGGCAGTTGTGGAGGGTGTGGTGCTGGCTGTGGAGGTGGGTGTGGAAACATACTGAAGAGTGGCGGCTGTGGTGGGTGTGGCAGCGGCTGTGGTGGTGGCTGTGGAAGCATGCTGAAGAGTGGTGGCTGCGGTGGCTGTGGTGGTGGCTGTGGTGGTAGCGGTGGTTGTGGTGGTGGGTGTGGAAGCTTATTCAAGGGCAATGGTTTATATGAAAATACATCTGGTAACTCATGTGCCGAAGACAGCCCAAAGGCAGTAGTTGTTTGATATCTGTGGATAATGCTTCAGATTATAGTTGTATAGGTTGTATAGCCCCAGTACTTGTATGCAGAGTGTGCCTAAAATAAAAGCTACTCCACCAAGTATAGCTTTCATCTGTTGTATTGTGTATTGCATTTAGTTGTCTCTCTTGCTCAATGTAAGTGTTGCATTTACCTTTTTGTGTTGTGGAATAAGTTCCTCTTGATTGTATTGCATGGGAGTATGGATTGAATTGAACATTCAAAAGCTCAAAGAGCCCTATAACAAGCTGAATTCGTGTATGTTAGCATCTTGGATGTTTGTTGGTGGTGTAACTTTACAAGTTTATGGTATTGCTTTTGTCCCCTTGAAAATGCTAGGTTTCCAGCCTAGTATGGCACTCAATTTGTTGGTAACCACACTCTCAATAGAGCAAGATGTGCAAATATTGAGAATTGTATAGTAATCTCAACCCTAGGAGTGAAAACCTCTCAACCCTAGCTCTAGCCTCTTGACCCTAGATGGGATCTTATTTTTGTTGAATGTATTCCTCTTCATATATATATATATATATATATATAGACACACACACACTAGGGGCGGAATGGATTCCTTAGTGTGAAATTTGGGTGTAAGATATGATTTAGTGATGATAATGCAATCTTAAACGAAAGTTTTGTTTATTCCCAGACTCATAATGATGGGAGGAACGCAGCAGAAATTTGCACAAGATCGATCATAGAGGCTTCGTTTATAAACAAATCTCCAAAAAGTACTGTGAAAACCTAAATCGTAAAATTGACAAGATAAAACGTGTTGGTCAAGGTTATTAGCATGTTTACATATAATTGAAGCATGACCTAGCTAGTCGAAACAAAGATTAAGAAGGAACAAGAAATTAACAAAAAGGCTCTAGGCCATAAACAAATAACAGTAAGAACGTCCAAAACTGGAAAGACATGGGAGCAACTCGAATATGATCATAATCCTCTTGCGATGTACGACCAATTTGTTGATGCCGATCACAAGTGCAAACAAGTATCTACAAACTGTTCACTTAGCTCTGATTCAATGCAATCTGAGACGGCACTTGAGCTTGTTCCAGAGAAAAAATTGCTATAATTCCCATCCACACGATCTGAATCTGAATCTTCAAGCATGTATACAGCGGGCTCGTCAATCTTCTTTTTCTCAACTGATTCTATCCCTTCCCTTATTTGTTTCTCTAGCTCATGCAGCTCTCTCAAACTCATGCCATCCAACTCCATACCCTTCAGCCTCGAGCGATCCAAGTTTAGGGCTTTAATTTCTTCCTGCATTACCGCTGCTATTGCACTCAAACTATCAGATGATGAACTCGGCTCCCCATGTTGGCTCTTCTTTTCTGCAGACTCCATTACGGAGCCGCAGGCACGTTCCTTCATGTATCTCTCCATGCTGGGGCTTGAGAAGTACTCGTACAGCTTTTTGGTGTTGGAGAAAACTATGACAGCAACCTTTGCGTCACATAGAACTGAAAAATCATATGCCTTGTTAACCAACCCCTTTCGGCGTTTGGAGAAGGTGACTTGCCTGCTACTAAGATGTTGGATCTTCTCGATCTTGGTTCTTCTTGGACAAGTGGCCATGGCCATCTTTCTTGATCAGACTTGAATCGATTAGGGTTCTCTAGGGTTTTGTTGGTATTGCTTTGTGTTTTGTTCCTAAACAACTATGCTTCTTATATAGAGCGATTAATTATAGTACGGCCAAAATCAGGAAACAGTATCACAATAGGAAGTGGAAACTACCCGATGTTACTTATATTTCTTTTAAATCTTATCCAAAAAAATTCTTCCTTGATGAATAAGGAATAAGCAGAAAGTTTATCGCTTGGGGAGTCCTATTACGACCTAAAAACTAGTTACCAGCTGGTAAACGCGTGAGTAAGAAACTTACTTGGATAGTAATTAAGTCATTAAAAAAAATTCCACTTAAGTTTTTCCGGATACATAATTTCCACTTAAATTTTGTTTTGCATGATTTGATGAATTTTAAGGGTTTTTATTTCTGGTTTTAGCAAACTTTCGTGACGATTAATCTTGTTTACCAAAATATACCAAGACAACAATATTTCCGGAGGAAAGAACAAATTAATGTCATGCCATGACCGTAGTTATCTCCTTATTAAACCTAATCTTGTTTGGATTGAATACCTTTCCTAATCCATTGCGTATCTCCTAAACCTAAACCCTGTCTTATATAGACTGGGAGTGTTCAATATATATAAACCATAACTAAAATTGGCCAAAAAGCATAAATCACTCTAACTCCATATTTTATGAGCTGACCCCTTCCCGAAACTCAAAAACAAAACTATACGAGCATCTTTAGCAATGCTAACCATTTTTAAATTAAATTTTAGTCAAATTAGCTAAAATGTCATTTTGGCTAGCCACTTTAGAAATGTGGCTGCATCAATGCTCTCTATTTTAACTAGCATTACATCAACATTATTCTTCAAATAGAAATTAAATAGTTTAAATATATTTATATATCACATAAAATATCTTACAATGAATGTATTAAATTATAGCTAGCCTCATTTGAGTCATCTCGCTAGCGAGATAACTAAAAGTCATAATAGCTCAAGTTTGACTAGTCTGCTGGAGCTCCTAAAATATCTAAAAAAGCTAAACGCGCTTTCTAAAATAGCTAAAGAGTTAAAATAGAGAGTATGTTAAAGATGCTCTAACAATATATGAAAGTATTTAGATAGTTCCAAGTGAATATCACCGGTTAAATATCTGCATATATCACATTATGTGTCTGCTCCATCTTCCCAGTGTATTTTGATCCCTTGGATAGTTGTATTTAACATGAACGAGGATTACAATAAAATAGGCATGATTTTATTGTTTTCCGATCCATGTGTTCCAGGGGATCGAAAAAACTTAGACATCGATCACAGCCCTAGCTCTCACCCCAGGTTTTGCTGTAATAGCTTACTCTGCCCTTGAGAACGTACTACACCGGCACCAAATAACCACACATTCTGACATGCATCACCAGCCATGCATGCAGCCTTCTCTTCTGAACGAGAGAGTCCCTCTCAGCCGAGTCAGCTCCATTGATACGACGAAGACGCCAAGATGCTGAGTTTTCGCTCGATTATTAATTGATTACTTGTTTTCTTGTTTTGATTTCTTCTCAGCTCAGGTTAGTGAGTTCTGGCTATTTGATTATTTGGATTGCTGCATATGTTTTAGGTGGGTTTTGGGGTTTTGGTATTTTGGGTTCGGAACTGAAATCGACTGGAATATCGGTGTGTTTAAAATTGTTGACGTGTTTGGAATTGAAGGGAAAGTGGGTGAGGCACACTCAGCTTAGCGCGTTCTCAAGTACTTTACCAAAATTGTTGACGTGTCTTCTTGTTCCTTTCCTTTATTCTGGGTTTTGGGAAAGTTCTACAGTCTACACAGTACACACCACCGTTTTGAACATCTGCTGGGAAAAAACTAGGTCTCTATCTCTGTCACCTTTTGCTTCAAAATTCACTCAAATTTCAAAAATGTGGGCCAAATCTCGTCACTGATTTCAAATGCCAGTCCAAACGAAAGTAAAGAGATTGATTTTGAATTTTGTGTACCACCTTCATGTTCATCTTGCAAGTAAGCAAAAAATCAACACGAAAAATCTAAGTCGAAGATAGCACATCACATCATACAGGGACAATGGAGACGATTAATAATTAAGGAGTCTTGTACATAAAAAACTACGAGAAATCAATATCAAGCAAGATCTCACATTACATAAATAGGAGGAATTGAACTAATCCAAGCATATGTACGCAGGGATATATCATTGAACTAATCGATCTGCATATTATTGGTAATGATGACGATTCAGATGATGAAGAGGACAGAGGGGTCGCAGCAACACTCGTCAATAAGGCAGCAGCAACACAAAGCCGCAAGACTGATCAACAACACATCGATCCACACAAGCACAGACACAAATAGAGATCAGTCAAGTAGCCCAAAAACCCAATAATTTCCAGCAGTTTTATATGACAGATTGAAAATGTTGAATTGAAGTATGGTTCTTAAGTTACTTACCATCCCTCTAGGAAACCTGGTTCTCTCTTGGGTGGGGGAGCTGGAGCATAAGCATACTGTGGAGGTGCCATTACTGGAGGGCCTTGATAATAACCTACAAGATCAATTACCCAACAAAAAATAATTACCAGAACTTAAACAACTTGGAAGACAAGAAGATCTATAAGATGATTAATTGAACTCTTCACCTAAAATCAACTTGGAAATTAAGGGAAAACCTCTTGAATCCAGAAACTATTACAAGTCCCTGTTACTGTAAATTAAAAGTATAAAACAACTTAAAGATCGGTAAAAATTGTCCAAAAAGAACAAGGGAATCTCAACTTCGAGAAGTTCAAGGAGCGAAGAAGTTAACCAAGGAGGTACAAGAAGTGTTTAGAAAGAGTTAGAGAATAGGAAGTTGCAGAGGTTTAGAATAATACCTTGGCCTTGAGCAGGGTAGGGATAACCATATTTTGGGTCGCTCATCTTCTCCTAACTAAGCACACAGACTCGATCTGAAGTTCTGAACTCTGAAGCTCTAAGTTTGGTGTGTATGTGGAAGAGGAAATCCAGATTTCTATGGCTTTTATACTAATAATAAGCTTAGCTAGAAAGTTCTGGTTGATTTCAAATTTTACATGAACAGCATGCATCACTTTTCAATGCCCTTTATCACACCCTTTGCCCCGACACTTAACATTCATCTCTATCACCTTTTTCCTGGTGTTCCCACTAATAGGGCTCCCGTGTGAAACACACGGTGTGATATCAGCAAGAAATATTGGTAATAAATGAATGATGTGGATAAGGTAGGGGGAAATCATATGAAAGGGATGTTAGTATTTTGGGATTTTTAGCCTTGGAGATGAGGTGGAGAAATTTTTCTATTAGATTATCAGATTGATTCAACATTACACAATAACTGGTCGTTCTAAAATCAACTTTTAAGTGAGACATGTTGATATGCCACTAAACTAAATAATAGCCGCGTTTACGGTTTGGTTTCATTAGACCAAAAAACCAAAACAAAGAGCCTCTGCATCTTGTTGTGTGGCTTCAGCATGTGGCCGAACTCGGAATCGTGCAGAAGCTGCTAAAAGACGTGTGTGGACATTCATCCAATTTACGTCAAAGAAAAACACAGTGGGGTGCCCAAATCAAAGGATTGCAGTATGAAATCAAGCTAACCATGAGTGGAAGGAAATAAAATACCTTAATCCTAGAATCTGACATACTGTCAAAGGAAGTAGCAATGTGCTAATATTCCTACTACGAAGTATGAAATGAATACACCGGAGCCCTTTTTCATAATATGCCGGCGGCAGGCTTTATTCGATGACTCGAAGAATGTGGAGGAAATATATTAAACGGGGATCAGTGGAATAAATTGTGATGTGAAATAGAGTGGCTTATTCCCTTGGAAACCCCTAGTTGGTTTAGGCATGTCAATTGCTTTATAATGGTCGAAAAGGAAGAATAATCAGGTTGCTTTCGGTCACGCGTATTCGTCAAAACTGCAATCTGCTTTCAAGAGAATCGATTCTATCTCAATGTGAAATTGAGAAGAGTCCTGTAACTGGAAAAATCACAATGATTGAACAAAAGACAAGATGACATAGCAAACGCAGTGGTTAGTATGCTTCCAATGGAGTGGTTTAACAATGACCAAAGCAAAGGCTTGGGTGGTTTACGAACCCCGGGAAAACAGATAACTAAATAGATTTCGTTACCTGTGGTGTGAGCGAATGCATCATCATATACCAACTCCATTGCAGAAACAGGCAAGACTCATTCTTAACATGACATACAAGCAGGAAAGTTTTCAGTACGAGCTCAATCACATATATGTGCTAATAGAAAGGAAGGTTTTCTGAACTCAAACACAAGGGCCGTAAGAAGCAATTGATGAGTATGTGACAGCAAAATAGCCAGAGAGAGTTATCACCTCAGTGTCTACATATCACAACTATTACGTTGTTCTAGTAGTAATAAACAGGCAAATCCAAAATTCATTGACTAGTAAACCACAGTTCTCTTCTCCTAATACAGACTTTAGACATAACCAAAAGCAGATCAGGATCATGCCCCAGCATTCCTGCGCCCAACACGAGCAACAAAACCTTGTTTGATCTGAGCAACAGATCGTCCAGAACCGCACTGCAAGAATAAGAAAATATGTTAACCCCCAAACATGAGAAAAATTAGAGAATAAAGAATCATGTTCAAAAAGAATGAAAACTACACCAGGTCCCAAAGAAAGCAAGGATCCCTTCCACACTAAGCAAGATAAAACTTTTCCACAAACAGGCCTCAGAAGTATCTAGGTTCCTCCATCATGAGCCAGAATCAGACAATGTAGGCAAAACTTTACATCATCATAGGCCTCCTTAAGCTAGAGATTATCAGCACTGTCGTAATAAAATGTGCTTTGTCGTTCTACAACTACAACTTTCTCTAATTCACTCACACCAAGACTGCTTACAGTTTACATGTGCAGAAAACAACCCGTCTTTGGTATAGAATCCGATTTAAGTATGATTCCATTTCCTACAATTAAATAGCCAACAAACACGCCAACAACATTACAATTGTTACCTTCTCGCATCTGAGGAAATACAGGCGATTCTCCTTTGACAGTATAGTGTCAGGGCTTTTGCACCCAAGACAGATCACATATTCATCTGAAAAAATGAAGTTCCGTAAGCAAAAAAATAGTGAAAAGTACAAAGAATAATACACAAGGACAGACATAATTAACCACCAAGCCTGGGCAGTATGCAAATCATAATCCACACATATGATTCCAAAGTAGCAAATGCAATGAATATAAAATCAAACCACAAGCCTGGGCAGTTTGCAAAACATAATCCACAGATGATTCCAAAGTAGCAAATGCAATGAATATAAAATCAAACGAAAAACGAGGTACTTACTGACATATCGCCGCAGTATTCCTTCAAAATTCTTTGGTGCAAACCTTCCCTTGACAACTAACCTCTGTTGTCCATCAAGTGATCCACTTGTCCCCAGTTCGGCCAACAAGAAATTCTGGACATGCTCTGGTTGCCTATGCATCCTGTAATTTTAAGGTAGATCAACAGAAGATGGATTATAGATCAAAAAAGCAGTTGCTTTGTTTAGCAAGTAGATAAAATCAGAATAACTTCAGAAAATATATTTACGAAAACTGTATTATTAGGAATCACTCCAGCCATGGTGATCTATACAATTACAGACCATTATGATTTTCAGATATCCACACATATTCAAAACTTACAAGAAATTAGTGAGACAAGGGAAGTAAAACCTACGTCTTGCACAGATCCATGAAATTGACAAAGACAGTTTTCTTTGTGCCCTCACGCAGAACTTGTGGAGGCCTCATAACTGTCCTACGCCGATCTCCAGCTAGCTCCGGATTATTCTCCCTAAGGATGTTGTACACCCTTCCAAGAAGCTGCAGATATTGCATCAAAGAATGAAATTTAAACAAATGTATCATATAACATAAAAGCAACTCTAGTAAAATGAGACAATTAACACACCTCCTCATATTCATAATCACGGTCGCTTCCCTCCCAAGGATTGGAGGCCCCAAGTATAATGCCTTCTCCTTCTTCGTCCTCAGCTGGGTGCTCTAAAAGGCCAAGAATAAAAGAGTTATATTATTTGTTTCAAAGACAATGATGTCACATACATCTTCTAAGCCCAGCAATGCCTTACCATCCAAATCCTCTGGTACATCACCAGTCTCCTCATTCAAAATGCTAGTTTCGATCTGTAATCACATCAACCAACCATCAAAAGTCAATTTCCAGGTCAAAGACATTGCTTGTAGACAGTAGAAAAGCATAACAACTTACTGGCTTCTTCTTTTTCTTTTTCAAGCCAGTAAAGGAACTGTCCTGGCCTTCAGAAACTGCAATGACAAAAAAAATTAAGTCCCCCGAAAATGATATCGCACACTTGGAAATGCAAACACCAAACAGTAATCAATTGGTTGTTTAACTAAATCACCTGCCAGGCTTTCCGTTTTCTCAGCCAACTTATCCACAGAATCATCAGCCGGATCCTCAATTACAACCTTCTTCTTCTTCTTCTTTTTACTAGGATCAAAAGGCACAACCTGCAAAAAGAGACACAATCCTTAGGCCTAGCCAAGATCACCGAGACATCACACCATATAATTTTATCTAACAGACTACCAACTACCTAACTCCATGAAATCATATCAATTATCTCCGCCATTTTCCACCCACCAAATTGTCAAAATGAGGTGCAATGGTAACACAGAAATATTAAAAAAAATAAAAATAAAAAAAATCTCTAACTTACATCTGCCAGCGCCACCTCTTCCTTCACATCATTCTGATCGTCTGCCATGATTGCTGCTGCAAAACAAAACGAAACTAAATCAATCTAACACGCATCAAAACTTACACGAATCAGCCAAACAAAACCTATTAACTTATAGACCCTGAACTTTTTCCAATGTCTAATACTCACTATCTTACAAGCCGATTTGCTCAGCTGAATCAGAGTTTAATTTTGGCCTACAAGTTATGCAAACTCATATTATCCCGGCAAAGGTTTATATTCCGGTGAACCGGAAACTGTAAGTAATTACGATTCACATTCACAGACCTAATTTGACAACCTCAATAATCAGAGCCCTAATTTCAACCAGAATCCCCAATTTTACAGAATCAAAAAAGCAACGAATCGGCTCGAATAAGGTGCCCTAGCTTCAGATTCAGAATCAGAGAGAGAGAGAGAGAGAGAGAGAGAGAGTACCTGGTGTATCGTCGGAGACGGAGTGGACGAAGGTCTGGCGGTGAGGACTGGTTTCGACTAGGTCTGAGCTCTGAACAACGATAACGTTTAACGAGTGCGAAGTGGAAACCTAATGTTTATACTTCGGAAAATAGTCGACCAAAAGATTTCTTGGGCTGGGCTGGACTGGGCTTAACTCATACAGCCCAGGCCCAATCTAAAAACTTTTTTCATGTGAATTTTGTTTTTTGTTTTTTTAATGACTGTGGTTACAGATTGCCTGTGTTACTGATCAAATCTTTCCTTTCTCATTGATGTCAAATTCAGGCGAATTGCTGTTAAAAATCGAATACGGGCACCCCACTAGGCTTAAGAAAAATAAATATAAAAAAAATAGGCATGTCATTTAACATGCGATATTTATCATGATTAAAACAAGGTTCAAAAAGGTCGGGAATGATATGAAATTTGATTCGATCAATGAGGACTAAAAATGTGTTTTTGAAAAGAAATGGAAAGTTGGAAACATTGACAATCTTGTTTCTCTGTAATAAGATTACACATTGTTGAGTTTAGATTTTTGCTGGCTATTTTTGTTGCAGGCTGTTGGGATTAGTTGCAAGCAATCCAAATTTCCGAAGTTTTATATAGTCTATTCTCATCAAAGAACCAACAATGATTTCCTCGTATGAAAACCAAGATCTAGTATGAATGTGCACCATCTCCATATTCAAATGATCCAGAATCATGTTTCTTTTTTACAGATGTATTTGCATACCAGCACTTCAAATGTACTGTAGAACAACATCAATTAGTTTCAACTGTAATAGAATGAGTTGCATCTCCAACCATTAATGTATGATCTCCCAATGGCAATACCCTTTCGCCATAATCGTTTGCAAAGCTAAGATGAGTACAAGGATCCACCAAAATGCTTGTTGGGGTAGATTTAGATGAAATGGTATGCACTTGATTGAAACCAATCAGCTGTTGTTTTGGAGCACCTTTCATAATTTCTGGCACTCGAGAGTATAACATCACAGTATGGCTTCCATCCATGTCTCCTACATTCATCACATCGATTTCAACAGAGAATCTCAACGAATCACAAGAGCTCACCTCATCTAGGCGTAAATAACCATTTGCATCTCCTGCTTGATGAAGTATGTTTTTGATTGAATAAACCTTGAATGGTGTTTGTATGCTTAATTTGGTCGGAGCTGAAACAATGTTGTATGTGAAATTTGTGTAGCTCAAACCATGTCCAAATCCATACACCCTATTCCCTGTGTAGAACCG
This sequence comes from Fragaria iinumae, assembly GCA_009720345.1. Lineage (NCBI taxonomy): Eukaryota > Viridiplantae > Streptophyta > Magnoliopsida > Rosales > Rosaceae > Fragaria > Fragaria iinumae. The sequence goes on along the minus strand of CM019117.1, from coordinate 10,978,660 downwards.
GTAGGTTCTTCCTGGATAACCGCGAGAAGGATCAGCCCTCATGTTCATATCGCTCATTGGGATGTTTGTGAATGACTCAAAATACCAAGTCATAGTCAGCCTTCCACCTGTTTATTTGTAAAGAGAACATGTTAAGCTTAGCTCTAAAAATTTGAAACTGAAGGTATGCATGTGTTTGACTGCCTATGTAATGAACTCTGATTAGCATTCCAGAAAACAGAACTCATAGCATTGAGAATGTAGGCTCTTTCCATACCATGTTAGATTTCTTTTTATGATGAAAAATATAAACACCTTCATAGTATTCCATGTTTTCATATACCTACTTGGATTAAAGTCTCCAAAGATGATTTCTGATAGTGCTCTCCCACCAGTTTCACCAGGGTACCCAATATAAAGAATGCTAGCAATTCGCGGGTCCTTTTTGGCAAATGATACATCAAGTGGTCCACCACCAGCAAGAACTAAAATCACTGGGTTTTTACTCGCAGCAGCTACTGAAGATACAAGGGCCATCTGCTTACCAGGTAGGAGAAGACTAACTCGGTCATGATCTTCTCTTTCTTGTGACGCATCAAGACCAACAACTATAACAGAAAAATCGGCTTCCTTGGCAGCACGAATTGCTTCCTTGAACCCAGTATCAGAATCACATGGTACATCAAGGCAACCAGCTGTGTAAGATGTTCCTTTTCTGTACTCCTGAAGACCCTCAAAAGGAGTCTTTGGGTTGCAGGGAATCCCTATACATTCAACAAACCTTTTGTTTAATAGCCCTCATGAAACCCTATGATTACTATTGAGGTCAATACTTCAAACTTAGTGTAACACTGGGTTAAACAGGGAAAATATGTGAATGATTCCTAATTTCTCCCTTAAATTGATCAAATTGCCAACAGCATTGATAAAGAACATATCATTTTTACATGCCATGACCAGTGGGGAACCTAGGATTTTAGTTTTGTGGTTGGCATGACTCTACCAAGTATTAACATTTTCAGAAGACTTCAACTGCAAGACTATGATATGACCTTAGAAACTTTATATGAAACTAAAGCATACCTGTGTAATCCCCACCCAGCAAACTTGCATTGTTTGCCAATGGACCAATAACAGCCAACGAAAAATCGACACCCTTATTCAATGGCAGGAACTTCTTATCATTTTTAAGAAGCACAATTCCCTGCCTTGCTGCTTCGAGTGCCAAATTTTTGTGCTCTGATGTACACACGTCTTGAGGTCCCAACCTTCCATATTGGCCTTTTATGGGATCTCCATCAAACAGCCCAAGACGGAGTTGAACAGAGAAAAGATTGAGAAGAGCCCTGTCTATGTCTTCCTCTTGCACCTTTCCTTGTTTGATTGTAGAAAGAGTATTTCGAACCAAGTATGTACCACAATTAATATCCGTCCCTACAGATAACTGACTCAATTACAACTTCATAAACTGATTCACAACATTTCTCGCATAGACACTGCAAGAAAATTTTGATGTGTTGCTGAAAATTAAAAATCATAAGCACCTGCTTTAAGAACATCAGCAACTGCATCTTCAATAGTTTTTGTATAATTCTGATATTCAAAAACTGTGGCCACAGCATCACAGTCTGAGGTGATATACCTGTTAACACCAAGTGGTATACACTATGCATAAGTATAAGTCTTATCAATCTATCAAAATTAAGAAATTCTATTCAGCTAGATGAGCATATTGAACTTTTACCCTTTAAAGCCCCATTCCTCTCGAACTTTGTCCAACAAATCCTTGTCTGCACATGCTGGAACCCCATTTACTGCATTGTAGGAACACATCAAACAGCTAGCTTTGCCTTGTTGTATGCAACTACGAAAAGGCGGCTGATATGTGTCCTCCAAATCTTGTTCTGAAACCTATTGAAATATGAACTGAGCTACAATTAACATATTGGCTAACATTCTATACGAGTACTAAAATCTGACTTGCATTGGCTAGGAAAGAAGCTACTTAAACATTGTGATAGATGTTGGCTAACAATATACATATGATCATTGAAAAACCGAAGTTGGAAGAAGACTTACCACTGCATTGAAGCTATATCTACTATACTTCCCCCACATCTCCAAGTCATAAGCAGTGAAATGCTTGCAACAAGCAGAGAGCATTAGCCCATCACTCTCCTCCAACACTCTTCTCCCTCCAAACCCATTCCTAACACCACTCCCACCTCCCCAATTCCCACCTTGAAACCCCTTGACAAACTCAACAGCATAAGCAGAAGCAACCATGGGATCCTCCCCAGGGGTCTCCTGGCCTCTCCCCCATCTTGGGTCCCTAAAGATATTAATATTAGGTGCCCAAAATGTCAACCCAGCCTGCCCAAAGTTGTACATAGCTCTGGCCTCAACAGCAATGGCAGACCCAATGAGGTTCCATAGAGTCCTATTGAAAGCAGCTGCAGTGACAATCACTTGTGGGAAGCTTGTGGCAGAAGGGATGGAGCCATTGAAGGAGACACCAGGGCCATTAGTGGCAATTCCATGGAGGGACTCAGACCACCACTCATAAGGTGGGATTCCAAGTCGGGGGATTCCAGAGGCAGAGTTGGAGAGCTGCTGGATTTTCTCGTTGAGGGTGAGGAGGGAAACTAGGGACTGGGCTCTGGTGGAGGTTGAGAGAGAGGTGTTGCAAAAAGGGTACAGGGTGTTGTGGTGGGGTTGGCTGCATGGGAACTGAGGGTGTGGATTTGATGATGATGGTATGATGAATTGGAAGAGGAGGAGGAGGAGAGATGATGATCTCCAGTTAGTAGGAGACATCTCAGAAGAGAGAAGACCAGTAGCTGAACTGCTTTGGGAAGGGTTTGAACTGTTTTGTACAAGGATACAAAACGAGTTGTAGCAAAACACAAGAAGATTAGCAGGCCAGAAAAGCTGAGATTAATAATGCTGAAAAATAAGTTATGAACATAACATTAAAGTGGAGGTGTATCAACAACTTTCTTTTCTAACTTTCTTGATCAATTTTATTAGTGTTTGTCGTTGCTTTTGATCACGTAGACGGTTCGATCATGTTAATTTTCAGGACTAAATGAATTGAAGAAAAATGAGTACGTAATGTTGCTAGGATTTCTCTTTCATTGTAACTTGAGAATTACAGAAGATGAATAAACATAGGAACATATTGCCTTTCAGAATCATTATCATGGGGTGGGTGATGGACTTGCTTGCCTCAGCGGATGGACTTGTTATAACAACCATAACACAGTAATGGGCAGGAGACCATACCGCTCCTATTTCTGTGTAGAGGAATGCAATGTGGTTACTGTTAGCTTATGCTATTATTGGCAAGCAAAGTATCAAATATCAATGGCTTAAATGCATTAGACCATTAGTTGATTTAGATGAACAATCTTTTTGCTTCCAGAATATTGGTTTACGAATAATTTTCTTTTATGGAGTTCACTTTCGTGCATTGATCGTTTGATACATCAAAGGAATTCTACATTAATAAGAACAGGAAAAGCGAACCAGAAATGAAAATATATGGAGATGCTCTACACGTTTGATGATTTGATGTCTGCATTTCAGGATAGATTTTTATGTTGAGTAATTGGTTGTGTTTATGATATGCAGAGAAAATAATACAGTGATGGGTTGTGAGTATATTTTTCATTGCACTCTCTTTTCCCAGAAAAGGAAGAAATTACATGACCCATAGTTGTGGGCCGGTTATATATTTGGGCCATAAACAATTTGGGCCTGCTTTCATAAAACAGCACCTGAGCCTAGCTCACTCTTCACTCTCTTGTCATGCCTCTGTTAACTGTCGGTGTTTGATCAAAAGAAGATCATCATAAAGCTAGTCGGTTGAAGAAGAAGAAAAAAAAGAAGAGCTTTCAAGGAAAAAAAAAATTAAGTCGGGAATGGAAACATTAAGCCAGTTCCACTTGATACATTCACCTCTGGCCAAGTATAGTCTAAATGTCTAATGTTTGGAATTTTGTGTTCATGACCAACTAATGAGTAATTATCCGAAATTTAAAGTATATAATACCATTTTAATATGGTAATTTGGATTATATTCCAGTCACACTGACTGTGCAAACAAACAAGACCTTTGGGAGGATGAATACAAACGCTATGGACAAACTTCTCCACCCCGGGTTTCTGACTTGCTCTACTTTTTCATGTTCTAAAATCTCTTTTCAACACGACAGTTCTTTATATATAACAAGGTACCATTGCAGCCTTAACTTGACCATACTGGCATTTTAATTTATTATTAAAATGACACATATATTCTCATGATGAAAATTTGAATTCAATTGCACATTATCATAACCATATATGAAAATGAAGTTGTGATCAAATAAGTAACCTTTAGAAATTAGAATGGATCAATGAACTTGTGAATGATGATATGGAAGTCGCTATTTTACACATATATATCATATATTTGAAGGATCTTGGATAATAATATAGAGAAAACTTGACATAAACACACAAAAAGATGTTAGGTGGATCCTCTAAAGAATTGAAAAGAGTTAAATTCAATTTACCTCGTAAGGAAATTCATTTCAGTCTCATTTTCACAATTTTGAAAACTTACCCCCTGAATTTTGGATCTGGATTCTCTGCTTGGAATAAAGTTGCTTGGATTTGCTTGGATGTCTTATAACTATTAGATGAAGTAAGAATGACATAAGGATGACATGGTGGTCACAGATTGTACTCAATCCAATGGTTATAAGTCATCCAAGCAACATAAATCCAAGTAGAGAAGCCAAATTCCTGAATTTTTCAATTTTCATCAATCGTGGCCATTGGTAAGATTTCATCCAATTTGGATGCTACATGCTAACATAAAATCTTAGAAAAATGGTTCTAAAGTGTATATTTTGTCATTAAATGACTGTTTTAGGCCTTAAAGTGAGTCATAAAGTCAAAATTAACATTCAAATTTGATAGACTCTTAATAAATCGGCAAAGCTGATGAAAATTAAAAAATTTAAGGGGTAAATTTTCAAAATTGAGAGAACGGAAACTGAAATGAAGTTAACCTCAAACCTCAACGGTAAAATGAATTTAATCCAAATGAATATTGAAGGGAAAAGAAAAAGGAGGAGGAGGGAGTAAAATTAGTTATTTTATTTTAAAATTTTAGTTGATTTACTAAAAATTTCACCATAAGAGATGAAAGTATAATACATTTTCCGCTTAGTTTCCCAATCTTTCCAAACACCGGAAAGAAAACTAGTGGAACAATATAGAGCAGGCTTAAGGTTGGTACCCGACCGGCCGACCCTATAAGAGCTCTACCTAATTGGGCTATAGCCCTTGTGCTTGTGATACATCATTTCTTATTTGATCCCTTTGAATTTCATATTCGAAGTTGCAATCGGATCGACCTCAAGACGTGAAACCTAGGTTTCGGTAGCTGGCGACGGCAACCTTGCGGTCCCCGTATCAGGCAGAGGATCGGCAGTGGGAGGATGACGACGAGGGAGTGTGGTGCGTCTGCAGCCTTCGTTTTCTTTTGTGGTGGCTTCTGATTCAGGAAGATCTAGTTGTTGTTGTTGTTTACACTAGTCGAGGGTGCAGTTTTCAGGTGTCAAATTAGACCCGAGTTTGATATATGAACGCGGCGGTATCCGGTGAGTGTGGTGGTCTCGAGGGGAGACTCTAGCTCGAGTCAGATCGGTAGCTTGTTCCAGCATTTTTCGATCTTTAGGTTGCGATTCTCAACGTCTTTAAGTCGTCAAGGGTCAGCTTATAAGGTGATAGAGTTCGCAGCGGCCAGAGCTCCTAGATCTCATTTTGGTCTATGGGTTGCTCTTGGTGACGCCGACTGAGTGACTCAAACTCTTATAAACCCACAAGCAAGACCTTATTTTCCTGATGTGAGATTCATATCTCAACACGCCCTCACATGTGTAGCGAATTCTCAAGTCATACACGTTGACAACTTTTTGGGTGATGTGGAGTTTGTGTGTCAATTGGGTTTCACATGTGGACATGGGTAACCTGGTTCTGATATCATGATGAAGTAGTATAGGGTTCATATCCAAAACTAATCGACAATGAATGAAGTGTTCTAAACTTTTAAAAACTCACACATAATATCCTATTTTCGTGTGGTTCATATCTCAATACTGTTCTCATTTTCCCCAACTTTTAACATCCAACTTTATGTGCTTGATTGGATTGTGTGGTTTCCCTTGCGGAACATTGTCCATCCTTATTGATCGGGCTGCAAAAGAATCGTGAATTCATAATAATGAATTTGACAAAACTCACGGCAATGATGATTAGATATATCTGGTAGCTTTGACACGTGAATGTAAAACATTAGAAGACATGGAAATTTCAATTAGATTCGATAAAGTTAAGATAGGTTTCAAGTGTGCTACAAACCCTAGCCAGGAACAAAAAACCCAGTTGGAAATGTGAATGTTGAGACAATTTGATACGATTCATCATCATTAACCCAGATCGAAGGGCATGCTGTATACCTATATATAAACATGAAAATGAATCAAATAAATAAGTACTGCTTGCATGCATACATGATTTTACCATTTGACTTTTAATTAGTGATTGAAAAGTAAAGTTCATATATAATTTGATTGCTTCACCCAAAAGCAATAGCTTGAATGATGATGATCGATACTGCATGCAACAATGTATATCATTATAACATACATTATAATCATTATGTAACATACATTATAAGTTTTTTTTTTTTTTTGATACTCAACATACATTATAAGTTGTCTTCACTCTTGTAACATACATTATAATCATTCTGTTCCTATTTAAAACGAAACTTCGCTTTGAAATTAAAATGTGAAGTTTCTTATTTTACTCACTTTTCGGTCATATTTCCACAACTCCACCGTTCCGTTTGTAGAACCTAATGCATAGATCACTCCTGCAAAGTTTCATCAAATTTGAAAATCGTTTGGATTTTCGTAATCGTTATATATATATATATATATATATATATTGTTATATACAGAAACGTACAATAATTCCTTTCGATCTGGATGATCGATGGGGTTATGATGAGCATCGAGACTGAACAGTCTCGAGACAATACCGCAATAGTAATCCAACCAAGTTTTCACATAATTAATTTTTGGAAACTTACCACAAAGATTAAGGGATGCTACATTATCCTCGTTTCATTTCATTTTCCTCATTGTGTAATAGAGGTTTCATAAAAAAAGAACCGCAATGGATTGATCTATTTTTTCACTAAGCAAGAAAGAGATAGCTCGTTGATAACTGCAAATATCAATTTGAAAGTCGTTTAATTCTGAAGTTCAAGTACTGCTCGTTTTGTTTCTCTTTTGTTCCTTAAAAACGAATTTGGTTGGATGTGAAAATTATCCAACTTGAGAATTAAGGATATGGAGTATGTACTGGGACAAAAAAAGTTCATCGGATATCTACGATGAACTGCCCTTTTCAGTCTCTCACATATAAGCCAATTATGCATCGATCATTCACACTGCTACACTGAAGCTTCATGTTTGCTTACAACCATTCACCTCCTTCTCTTCGATCAGTCTTATTAGTTATATTGTTTTGTGAGTAATTTGCTCCGCAAGGCACGTTAGGGACAATGTTTTTCCAGAAAACAGGTCTAACTAGCTAGAAACTAAAATATTTCGGTGCAAATTAATCTGATTAAACAAAATTATTATCATGGACATTCCAGTTGATTTAGAATTTTAGATGTTGCGGGAAACAATATCTTTCCCTAGAAGTCTATAATACCATTGTCCTTTTCTGATGTTCATACCAACCAAGCAAGCTAATGCAGCCAGTGTTTGTTGCTTAATCCAAATTAAGCTAATAATACAGAGTTAATAGCATCATTTTCTAATACGTGTGTCTCAATTGTTGAAACTAGCTGCTAGCTTTCTCTTTTATATTTCCATATATAGCTGAATTATTGAACATAAGCAAATGGTCACTTGCAAAAATATATAGGCAAGGCAGCAATATCTTAATTGGATGGATGTGGCGTGATGTTGCAAAGTTACAATCCAAATCTGGATCAAGTGTTATGTCATTATCAAAGCCAGAGTAACAACTTAGTATATAGTACATGTCTTCATCTTCCAATTCTTGTCACATTTGCTTAACTTTTGCGTACCAGATAGAATCTCCTTGTTAAACACTTCAATGATCAAGGGGAGCTACCTTCAGAAAACAGATCCTGTAAAAGTGAATAATAAGATCGATATATATATATATACACACACACATATAACTCAAGAATGATTCTTTCACGTTTCCGATGTGGGATTCCAAATGCCTCATATCTAAGCCATACTTTTTCAATAGTTTCTATGATGTTTTCGGAAACAAATTAAACGTTATGACTCTAAATTTTGTTTAAAGTTCATGACGTTTAAAAGATTACCGTGCTATATATACAATATATTAAATACATCCAAGGTAACACCTAGATTGGCTACATACAAGGTAACACCATACGATCGCGACTACCTTTACACGATGGTGTTGTTTTTTTTTGGGAATAAATTACACGAGATGGTTTAGAAACAAGAGCACTCAAGTTCAATAATAAAAAAAAAATACGAGCACTCAAGTTTTTGGTCTGAGTGGATAATGAAGTTGATGAGAAATGAGGTGGTAGTGTACTAGTGTTTACTGTTACAAAGAATAACTTTGACTAGTGAAGGTTTGGCAAATTACACGTCTTTTGATGAAGCGAGCAAAGCTAGGGCTCCGCTCTATGGTGATCGAGCAGTAGTCGTCTTGGCTTTCCCTAGCTTTCTTGTGCTGATTAGACTCGAATCACTCGATCGTCAGTGAGAACACACATATGCCTGCCTTTTTCTGACCCAACTTTGCTGCACAATGCCATATATGATCCTTCTTAATCCTTATCACATGCAATTGCAAGCTTTGACATACGCATCCCCGCTGCCGGCAGCGGCCTTACGATGCCGGATGCCGGCATTGTCCCAATAACCTGCCTTAAATAACTAAACAGATCATTAAACTTATGTATAGCTTTTTCCCGGCAACCGGAAACTGACGTCCGGGCGCATTTGTTTCGAATCAAAGTGAATAAGTATTCCAACAACGACGGGGTGGCCAAGACCCCACGGGGCCGATGCTAACGTACACACGTGTCGAACTCCACCACGTCGTTAACGCAAATCATGAGACCTAGCTCTCTCTCTCTCTCTCTCTCTCTCTCTCTCTCTCTCTCGAGTCTCTCCTTGTCCTCCTCTGTTTAGAACCAACCTTGCTCGATCTGTAAAAGATCACGCATCAGATCTTAGAACTGAACCATCATAATTCATGAACCACGTCCTAAAAGAACCTAAACGTCCCGCATCTTAGAACTTTCTTCTGCTTTCTTTCTTATGTAGGATTTGATATTTTTTTGTAACCAGAGGATGGTAGATTCAAAAATTAAAAAAGACTGAACCATCTTCACCAAGAAGAAGAGAAAGAGATAGAAAGTTGGATCAGTACAACATCTCAAAGCAGTGAGTCTCTGATAATTGGATCTGTTTTTTCAATACATTTTTTTTTGGATCTGTTGGAAGTTGGAACCAAGGACTAATGAGAATGAGAGAGAGAGAGAGAGAGAGAGAGAGAGATGTGTCTCTATGGCAAGGGTAAATCTGGAAATAAGTGATTGATCTACTGGTACTGACTGAGCTGCTCGTCTCATGCAAAAGTGCAGCTGATAATCGAGGGGGTCTGGAGTGGGGTCTCGGTCAAATCTGGAAAAAGGACAGAGATTGGGAAAGCGAGATTGGAAAAGGCGGGTTCGTATAAAAATGAAAGCTAGAGCGGTTTGGTTTGAGAGAGAGAGAGAGAGAGAGAGAGAGAGAGTGGTAATATTGTGGGCGGGGTTTCAGGGACCTGGTGAGGTTAGCTCAATCAGACTCAGCTTCTAACTGTTTTATATATTCCCATCCAAGTTTAGGGTACGTACGAATACCACCAACCAATCAGTAAGGTGATCGAGCTAGGTCATTTTCCTTCTCTCGTCACCATCAGAATCTGCGAAAACCGCTTATCTTTTGGCGTCGTCAGCCACAGCCACCGCCGTTGTTTTCCTCCTCCGTCCAGACGTCAAGTCCTACCTCCACCCTACGGCCATGGCCACGTTGTTATCATCCTAGTACAAAGCCGTTGGTTCTAGTCTTAGAGAGTACGAAAGGTTATAATTCTCTATATATAATTCACTTTACGATTTTAAGAAGAATGGAGTAGAGCATGCGTACGTACGTGTTAAAATCATTACTCGGATGAGTGAATGATGCTCGCTTGATGGTGACGATGCACGTTCATTCTCATCAAGTACACATTTAGCTATGGATCCTCTAATGAAACGAAACAAAATGATTAAAATCTTCTAAAGAAGAAGAAGCATAGTGAATGAACAATCAAACACACCCGCATTTTGATAACATGATGAGCGATCAGTGTTGAATACAACGAAGACACATGAGCTCGTATTTTTGTCACTGTTTGGCAAGCTAATGAAATATATTTATCTACGTTATATATTATGACAGGCAGTAACAAGAGTGTATATATCAGTCACTCTCAACACTATTGATGTTGCGCCAATGATCGGTCATTGATGTTGAGCCGCGAATGTGTAAGACCAAAACAACCCATAATCAGTCTTCTTTCTTTCAAGACATTTATCCCGTAAGCAATATCCTCGTAATTCTTCAATTCGGTGATATTATTAACAAAAAAGGTGGCCGGAATCTCGTGCATGCCCCACACACATACACAAAAACTCTAAGGTGATCTTAATTCGTCTCAACCTTCCTATACATATTTGATTACTTGACATTATTCAACTGCGCAAAACCTTAATTTAACGAACAAATGAATTTTTCTAATATTAGAGTACGTCGGCACTATAGGTCCATCATGAAACACGCTAATTGGATCGATTTCTAATCTTGTATGTTCCCCTTTATACTATATCATGTTGTTTCACTGATCAAGATTTGAAGACACATTCACACGGACCTTTCTCTAAACAAAAAAGAAGTGCATATATATACTAAATTGTTATTAGTCTCGACATATATGCAGTACGTCGAGGTTGATTAACAATTTATTAATGGCCCTTCCAACATATTACAAATGACATAATCATCTCATTTTCAATTGAGACAAACATAAGACAAGATGCGCCCTAGAGAATTAATTGTTTGACTCTAATACAAGATTAATTATTACTTAATCACATCAGGAATCGAACCTGCAGCTTTGTCCAATAAATATAAAAAGTTTCTCCAGGTAATGCATGTAAAGGTTATTATTCTTTAGCATGTAGTACATTTCTGGCATGTGCTTGCTGTAAATTATATGCAATTTTTAGGTGTTCTATAGTCGTTACGAGGGCAATATATATTTTGAGGCATTATTAGTTACATAAATTCTTTCGAAGAAAGCATGTAACGAAGGATCATCCCCCGTGAGAAAATTATATAGACTTAGCATGGTAACCGTCTAAATGCGAGGTCATATGTGTTCGCATCGTCTTGTATTGAAGAACACGAACAACTTCAACATATAACATTAAAATTTCAGAATTAACATATACAGTTGGAATTTTTAGATAAAACGGTGACGATTATCGGTGTCAGATATTCTTTTATTGTAAATTAATGATAAGCTTTTCTGGATTATATTAGTATGATTCTTTCTTGGATTAGACTAATATGATTCTATGTGGGAATGTACTTGTATTCTCAGAGAAATACCACCTTCACATGATATGATCCAACAGTTGCAAGAAATTCCAAAATTGAGAGAAACGATAAAATATTAGATTATTAGCTTCCGTAATAGGAATTTTTTTTCTGTTTCCTTGAATATTCCTTTTCAGGACATGAGAATTAATTAATCAGATTACATGCACTAATCACATAGAACAAATTAGATTAGCACTGTTAATCCCACGTAGAGACAACTTAAGGCGTATTTATCCACGGCTACCTAGTCTTTTCTAGCTAAGTGATTAGAGTGAGGTAGAAAGAGAGTGCATGATTTCTGCATGTTCATCCAGTTAGATTCAAGAAGTTGCAGGAAAATTAGTAAACAAAATATACCTGACAGTCTTTTGCTAAGTGCATCAGTTTTTGGGTTCAGACAGATTTGTGGGTCAAAGCTTTTTCAAGGTTTTGATATTAAAAATTACAAGTTTGTCTGGTTTAATAATTTGGGTGAAAAAGACATAAATTCACCTTGAGATTGAGAGAGAGAAAGAGAAGTGAGATGTAAAAGCAGATTCCTTTTTTCATTGTTAGGGTGGTGTAGCTCTGCTTACCTCCTCTTTAGGTTCTGCTGCTTCACACACAACATACACAACACTCTATTGCTTCCTATAATGCTTCTCTTGCTTTGAGTTTCTTCAAGAAAACCAAGCCTTCTTCATTAAACAGTAGTAGAGAGAAGAGAGAAGAGAGAAGAGAGAAGAGAGATGGAGCTTACTCAACTTGGGTTCTTGGAGGAGCTATTAGCTCCAATTAGAAGAGAGAGTTGGAACACATACTCCTCTGGGTTTAATGAGTTCTTTCCTATGAATAATGGGTGGAGCTTTGATTCCAATTTTGAAGAGAACCCAGCTCTGGTTTCCTCATCAAACCCTCAATTTGGTGGGTTCTCTACACAAGCTGAGTCAACCTTTGAATGCCCATTACTCACTGAGCAACAAGGCTCATCCTTCCCTTTTGTTGATGGAGGTGGAGTGCTCACAGTCCCAGCTGAGATTGATTCCTCATACACCAACAACAATGACAGCAATACCCCTCCATTCCCACCTCAAGATCAAGACTACCCTTCAATGGTTGAGGATGAGGAGTTTGGTAATTTCCTTGGGAGTGAAAACCAGAGCAGCTGTTTGGAGATGGAAGAGAGCAAGAACAGTACTTGCAAAGTTGAGATGGAGCAACAAGGCATTGCTATCACTTCAGATCATGGTGACATTCCTGTGGCTTTCAATATGGGATTGTGTGGTGGAAAGAGAAACTGCAGCAGCAAGTCTAAGAAGATAGAAGGGCAGCCTTCAAAGAATCTAATGGCAGAGAGGAGAAGAAGGAAGCGCTTGAATGACCGCCTTTCTATGCTCAGATCAATTGTCCCCAAGATTAGCAAGGTGAGTTATGTTGTGCATCTGTTCAAATTTCCTATCTTTTCTTAGTTATGAGGATTAATTGAACAATTTGATGTGAAAATACTGGCAGATGGACAGAACATCTATACTAGGAGACACAATAGACTACATGAAAGAGCTTTTGGAAAGAATCAACAAGTTGCAAGAAGAGAAAATTGAGGAGAATACAAATCAGTTAAGCTTATTGGGCATCAACAAGGACCTAAACTCAAGTGAGGTCTTGGTGAGAAATTCCCCCAAGGTAAAATACTAAAATTTATGTACCATTTTGCATGTTATGACCTCAAAACCGAAATCCCCTTTTGATTTTGGCCTCATTGCCCAAATTCGCAGTTTGATGTGGAGAGGAGAGACATGGACACCAGAATAGACATCTGCTGTGCAGCCAAGCCAGGATTGTTGCTTTCAACAGTGAGCACTATAGAAGCACTTGGCCTTGAGATTCAACAGTGTGTTATAAGCTGCTTCAATGATTTTTCATTGCAAGCTTCATGTTCAGAGGTATGCATACAACTCAGTTGGTTAGTCAAATTTATTTTTAAGTAATGTGCATGCTTAATTTGGCTTGTGTTTCTTTCATGGCTTCAGGATGCAGAGCAGAGAACAATGATTAATTCTGAGGAAATAAAGCAAGCACTGTTCAGAAATGCAGGGTATGGAGGGAGATGCTAGTAGGAAAAATGAAGAGGAATTTCCAAGTTAGAAGTTGTAATAACATTGTCTTTGATAAATAATCGTGCCTTTATCAGATCCATCGCTTAGCCTAATTTTGTATCATAAACTCTCAAATTTGGGAAAATATATATCTTCCAGAAGGGTCACTGGTTCCTTATCTAACAAAGCTGATGTCAGATAGATAATAAAGATTTCTTCTTCTTGTTTTTAATTTTTAATTTTTTTATATTGTTCTTCATTTTTCATGTGTGACGCTCAGAATTTGTGAATAATTTTAGTTGAATTTAGGAATACAGATGGAGACCTATTGTCACAAAATCTATGAAGAATATCTGAAACACCAGAAAAAACAAATTACACAGAAACCATAGACAGCAACAAGAGGAATTCATTCACCGAGAAAACAATGCAAAATTGAATAGACATATCTTTGCTGACAGGTATCTATCAAAATATTCTTTTACCTCCATGTCCCTTCAAGCCAAAGCAACTTCTCATTTTCTCTGATATGACCCCCAGATTAATATTTTAACTGGGCCAAAGAAGCCTACTTAATCTGCAGTTCTCTTGATTAGATGCAGAGCATTATGTTGTGAAGAAGTGAAAGTACATGTTTGATGAAGTAGCAAAAGCATGATTTAAGATCCATCAAATCACCACAAGTAATTTTTTTTTTTTTGAGGACCAGAAGTAGTTTGAGCTAGATTTGTGCTTCTGATCAATCTGTGGGATGCAAACCTCTAGCTAATTTAGAACACATAACTAGAACTGGTATGAAGCATTTACCTCCACACATAAGGCCCAAGTTCGATCTTCCATGTTTAACCTCTACCAATAAGAAAGACATTCTGACTTTCTGAGACATACAGTGAGTTTGGATGAGGAACTTGCAGCAAACATTTAGCCATCTCTCTTTTTGAACCCGACATGAAATTTCAGGTTCTTAGAATCACATCAAGATGCAAACAGATGAGTTTTGAATGCATTGCATTAGTATATGAAAACGAATAACAAATTCCTCCAACCAGATTAGAATCTATGTTTTATATTAACAATGCAAAATCTACTTCCATTTCTGCACTTCTCTAGTTCAAATGTGATGATACTCAAATGTGATGACCCTAATGATAAGAAGCAGAATGATCAATCTAGGAATTTCATTTTTCCATAGGGAAGCAGTAAGACTCCAAAGCTGTTTGCTCAAGCATATTTGAGACATTAATCGAACAATATTCCATATCAAGGAAATATGATAGTTGCCAACAGAGAAAGATACTCTCTATTCTTAATAGTTAATACAATGAGATTTAGAGCTACAACCTCTATTCTCATTTTATCCATTTGGATGATTACACAACCAAGAAAGGGTCCAGAGTCAGCAGCTAAGCTAGCAACTACAATTACAGGGATACAAATTCTACATGTTGGTTAATGGTATACATCTCTAAGAGAAGGAGAGGAGGAAAACATTACAAAGTCTCATCTTCATCTTCCTCATCATCCCTTGCAATTCCATCATCATCCGACTCCGAAGAATTTTCCTCAAGATGTTTGAGCTTATTGATAGCTTCTCTTGCATCAGAAACCAGGGCAATTTTTGCAGATCTCAGATCCACTTCTTGAATATGGCTCTTTTTTATTTCATTGATTCCACCAGTGGATTTTTTAGCATTCTTGGCTAAAGTTTTTCTCTTAGCTTCCCTGATTTGCAATTGGTCAATATATTTCTCATGCAAGACCTTGTTCTTGACCTTCTTTAATACCGGAGGACTAACAAGAGATGTGTCAGATGGGTTACTAAACCTTGAAAGGGGCTTCTTCTGACCTGCAGGTGATATTTGACTGCTCTTGTGAAGAAATCCCTGCTTCACTTGTGAGTTTGTTGGAGTAGAAGGTATAACACTAGGCTCAGAAGTTTCAGTAGATGGACCTACACTAGGCTCAAGTACTGAAAATAGATCTGCCTCAAACTCTTGGTGCAGTTGATAATGCTTGTGTAATAACGCTCTGACGGTTTTCTGTGCAAGATGGCTTCTCTGTTTATTGCAACCTTGTCTTTTAGCCTTTGACTCGATGGGATTAAGCAGTTTACTTACAGAGAGTGAAAATCCTCCGAGGGGGGATGAGTTTGTTGTTATCTTTGCCCTCGACCGAGGAGGAGGTTGAGGTGGGGTTATATGGTCAGAATGTATCCTATCAAAGCAATCCTGTGCAGTTTTTCCAGGAACCTGAGATTGAGTTTGTATGGAAACATAAGTTGCAGTATTTGAATAAGCAATGGTATGTCACAGGAAAAGATGTATGTTACTACAGCAAGTTTAAGTCTCAATTAACAAAGAACATTAGCTGGAAACTTTAATTACAGCTGATTGGAACATGATTTTTAAATTCGTATGTCCAGGAGTCATTTAGGGGGTGCAGATATGAAGCTTATAGATTATGTGGAAATACTTGGTTACTGGATAACTCCCTTCTTAACTATAGTAATTTTCTCCCTGTCTGGTCTTACATCACATTATATTTATGAAAAGAAAAAATTATTTCCTACACCTTTTGTGATTTATGATTTTTCTTCTAAGAAAAATTTTGTCAACAAACTCTTAATCAATGTGGCAATGTGGTGTCTGGAATTCGGAAGCAGGACCTACTCTTGGGCAAACAACATGAACTCTAATCTCTACTACTAGGTCCTGGATAGAAATCACTATGCCACCTGATGTAATCCACTCGAAATCATTCCAGGTTCTATGAAATACAAACAGTATATATCGGACTTGTCAGACTACGTCTCATGAACAACTCCAAGACAAGCAAATATCTAAAGCTTAGGAGTGAATAGTATGTGGTCCGGTCAGTTAGGTAACCCCATCCGTTAAGCTGCGAGGGACTACCATTCCTTAGCAATACTATCGAGTTCATCCTACCACCTCCAAATCAAATGTCTAACCAATAAGAGATCAGACTATATTGAGCAGAAGTGTCAAGGAAAACTCCCTGTAAGCAACCGGAAAGATTATGTCCCTACATGACACATCTTACAAGTCTCATTCCAGGAGTCAGAATTGCCTTCTATGATGTTTGATATATGAGTTTTCACATGCACTACAATATTTGGCTGCAGTACAGTGGCTTTCGGTTTGTTATAATTGCTGGTGTAAACATCTGAAAGCAACAGGAACACTCGAGCCCCAGCATATCATAAAACAGGAAAATCATTGTCAAGCCAATGACAAAAGTTTGGCATATTCATAAATGAGATGATATAGATCTCGAGCTTTACATAAGTCATATTCTACTTAGGCTAAAACTGTACTTCTGATCCTAATACTTTTTAAATTGGTCCATGTTTGCCTTTTTGTTACATTGGTTAACAAAGTAATCAAAACACAGTCTAATTGACATTTCATCATAGCCTGATGCTATAGCTCTGTCACATTAGGTTTCCACTCGATGAAATAGAGGAACAGTTCATCCTTTTCTCAAACAATGTGAAGGAATACTAGCAGACTATAACAATGACTTAGAAAAGCAGAAGGGAAATTGAGGCAAAACTATAAGAACTCTAAAATGTATCAAAGCTTATTCTTCTTATCAACATGCAAGAATCCTATATGCAGCACATAAAAACAATATCTTAGAATTGAAGGATCAGAAAAGGAACAAAAGCATACCAGTTTGGCAACCTGCTTCCAGAAACCGGGCGTCGGTTTTGCTAGCAAATAAGCTCTCTGCAAGGCCAATTCCTGTTCCTTTGTCCACCCTTCAGCCACCTTAACATCTTCCTCACCTCTCTTTCTCTTCCTCCTAACCGGAAATTTCTTATCTCCGCAATCTAACTCCTGAACTTTGCCTTCTCGACATTCCACACTAACTGTTTCAACACCACCAACTGAAGTTTTCTTACTCACCCTTTTGCTCTTTTCCGAAACGATTCCACCTGAATCCACACAAGCTCCATCTTTGCCGACACCCGAGACCTTCTCTTTATCCAAAGAAATTTTGGACTTACTCTTCGATCCACCACAATTTGCCTTATCAGTTTGTTTCTCAACCACATTTTTCTTACCAACCAACCTCGAAGATCGTCTAGGAGTCTGAAACCCATCACTCACATTGTCCAATCTTCGACCTTTTCTCGACCCAGACCTCGATTTCTCGCAATTCTCTGACCCACAACCAGAAACCCCCAATTTCTTCGACACTCTCTCCGGTGTGGAATCCTCATTCAAAACCCTAGATTCTCTACACCCACCATTGCCTTTACTCAATTTCTTCGAGCCACTCGAAAGATTCAAAGACCTTGCCGCATTGTTGCTTCTAGATTTGGATTTGGGGGTTACATGGTTTCCCAACTGCTCAGCTCTCTCCTTCAGTTCCACAAGCCGCCGCGACTTTCGGAGAATCGTGGCCGGCTGCTCCGATTTGGATTTGGGGGTTTTCAGGTTTTCGGATTCAGCAGCGGTGCTTCTCCGAGGCTTCCGGGACGGTGTGGAGAGTCTCTGTGGCTCTGGAGTGGTGGTGGGGTGAAGAAATCTGGGAGATCTGCGGAGAATTGTGCATGGTTGGGGTGTGGAGGCCACTGAGTCTCTCTCAGGCATTTTCACAAACACTTGGTGGGCGTTCCTCATATAACAACAAGAGGGAAATCGGATCTGATTTGATATTCAAAAATTTAAATTGTGGAAAGTGGGCTTTTCTGTACAAGGTCCATTTGTATAAAAATAGTGAGTGGACCAAAAACCATCAAAGGCTTATTAAAGTGTTAATTTCTTTTTCTACCAAAGTTTTCTCCGACGTTTATGAGTTGTTGGCTTTGATAGAGGGAGGATTCGAAACACCGATGTGTAGTTGTATCAACATGAATGGAAAACTGTATATTTGTCTTCATTATTTTTTTTTTGAAAATTCAGAATGACTCCATTAAGCTTAAAGCCGATAATGACCGCGAATCGATCAATGTCTAAATGATCCGAGGACCACTCACACACAAAGTTAAGAACTTACTACAAACTACAAATTGAAAATCAAACCTCTAAAAAAACTAATGTCCAAAACAAGCGGAACTTGCAAACTAGAAAGAAAATAAAGCAATGGAACCTTCCTCACCCCACCCATGGTCCCTCTCTCAACGAATAGAGGCCTAAGACCCATTGGTGTACATTTCTTCGTGAATTTGAGAGAGAGTCCATGTTAGGGTTTGGAGAGGGGTCTTTCCTAGCTACACTAGGAAATCAGTCTTCCTCAGACTTGGGAGCATTTGCCTTCTCCTCCACCACTGGACCAGGAGCCATGGAATCAGGGTTCTCTATCAGGTTTGGTTTCTTGTTCTTGCTACCACGGGGACGATCTCTTTTCTTTGGAGATTTACCAGTCCTCACATTGCTAAGGATGCCATCTGCAACAACTGAAAACCTTAACTCATTAGGGTTTAGGGGCACATGAACCATCACCAGCGAATGTCTTGCTCTTTTGTCGCCATCGTCATCCTCCACTTCTCTTCCTCTCCGAATACCGGTAATTTTTAAGGGAGAGGGGAAGTCAGGTACTTCTCTAATGGACACCGATCTCTTCTCCTTTAGGGTAGCAACTTGAGGGACTGAGAGGGAGACAAGTGTATTACCTCGGAACACCATCATGGGCGGAGCAGCCGGTTGAATCGCCAGAGAGGCCACTGGGGAAAAGGGTTCCTGCAAACTTGGACATGGAAGACCTCCATGATTGATCATTGCACAGTCTTTGCATCTCCCTAACAGCCGTTCATAACGGAACTTCACCATAATCACATCCTCAGGGGAAACCCTAATCCTTCTTTCCAGGCGGACTGGATCATGGAGAGGTAGGGTAAGGCGCACTCTAACCAGTCCATTGTTGATTCCACGCTCATCAATTTGGAGCACTAGGCCGATTGTCTCTCCAACTAGTCGCACCATTGCCGACGTCGTCAAAGTTGCAGGAAGATCCTGTATATCAACCCAAATCCACACAAAATCAAGAGGAACAACCATTAGGTGAGAGAAACCATCATAATCATTCAATAGAATCATAGCACGCTAGTAACTCCATGGTCCTCCTTTCTTGACTCGAGCAACGTCCCTCTCATTGGTGAAGGTGAAGAGGAAACTGTCACCACGCGCCTATACCTCCACCGGAGCAGAGAGACGCCACATGGATCTCACCACACTTCGAAAGGAATCGAAGTTCACAACCCTAGCAATGTTGAGTTTTCCGACGAGATAAAATCGTGGTTCAACAAAGCCGTTTTTCGGGCAACGAAGGTTTCCAAGATCAACTGGTTCATCTTGGTGATTCAGAGAAAGCTTGGAGATAAGCCTTGCTGTCATGGAAGCGGTGGAGGCAGACATGGAGGCCGCCATGAGGGATCGCGCTGCACAGCCAAAAAAATCCTAACCCTAGAAGAGAGAGAGAGCAAAGAAGGCTGCGGTATTGTGTAATGTATATTTGTCTTCACTATCATGTTTAGATTAAAGAATATAATATGAAAATACATATATATATATATATATATATATTTTTTTTTTTTTTCAAAACAAAAATGCAAATTCTTATGAATATATATACACACACACACACACACACACACACAAGGCCCTTCCACTAAGGGATTTATTTTTTGACATATATGAGGGATGAGGGATTACACCAACTTTTCAATCACAAAATCACATCTCCACCGTTCAATATGTAGTTCTATATGAGCATATCACTTCTGCAAATTTTCAGAAATTTTGGTGATCGTTAAGGCATTCAAAACTGTGATTTATAATGATAAGCATGAACTGTTCAGGTTTGGCAGATTTGGTTCGTTCATTGATTTAATGTTGTTCGACACCTTAAAGATCATCAAATTGGATGAAAATTTGCAGAATTGATCTATATATAAGGACAAAAAAACTGAACAGTGGAGATGTGATTTTGTAATTGAAAAGTTGGTGTAATCCCCTATCCCTCATATATGTCAAAAAAAAAAGAATCCCTTAGTGGAATGGTCCTGTATCTATATATATATATATAATTCGTCAAAAATAAAGTTTATATATATATATATGTGCAATTCATTCAAAAGAAATTAATTCGATAAACATTTAATCGATTTGTTATTTTATTTCTAATATTCGATACAGAATATGGCTTATATATAGACATCAAAATTTTAACCCGTAAAAATAAAATATTAAATTGATAAGTTAAAAGTCTATAATTAAATTTAGATTCACAAAGATTGAAGAAAATTTTAATAAATTTACGAAATTAATTTATGGTATAAAAGCCTACTTGGGTATGACTATTAACTTGGTCATTATTAATACATTAATCAAATTTGGTATATACGCATCCATATTAAGAGGGTAAGAAAGTATCCCATATTAGTATGTAACAACCATTAATTGTTAGGGTTAAGATTGTATTTTTACCTAAGAATGATATGACATAATTTATCAAATTGATGATGTGTCTATGTGACATGGCATGCCACATAAGATTAAGGCAAAAAAATTTAGGCCTTATTAAGATCATCTCCAATCTCCAGTAGTCTAGGTTAGTTTATTGCTAAATTTAACAATAGTTAAAATATTTAACAATCGAAATAACAATTGTGCTCCAACAATAATTGCTAAGTGTAAGTTAAATATTATTTTTAACGAATCATAAACTGACACGTGGATAAAAAAGAGAGTGAAAACATAGGTTTCTCTTTAACAATTCTTGTTAAGTTGATAAATTTATCAATTTAGTTTAGCAATGTTAGGATTTAGTAATTTTTTAGGCATTCTGCTGGAGCTCTTATTCATCCTAAAAGTTGACAAATTTCAAAAAAACAAATTTGATTTAGTAATACCGCTGAAGATGCTCTAAAGCCCTCTAGCACTACCCTTTTTTATTTTTTAAATTTCAATCCTTCTTTTAAGGAGAAAAAAGTAGGAGAGATGAGAGTGATCGGTTAAACCAGTAAAATTGAAAATAAGAAACAGAAAAAAATAAAAAAGAAGAAGAGCAAATTGACATGGACGTAGTGCGGATCAAAATGCTAGTATTATAACTACACCAATGCAATTTATCAATGCACCAACGAAGCATGTGATGAACACGATCTATTTAAACTTTTTCGTTAGTCAATACGTAAGTTGAGACATTGACTTTGTATATTTTGTGTATTATCAACAGACTTTGTTTTGTATGTTCTTCTATGTCAACAAACATTTCTTTTAGAAATTAATCTAACTATTGAAACACTCAGTACAACAACCATGTTCACCTAGTCAGTTAGTGACCAAAAGATTCATGGTCAATCACTTTTGTATGTAAATCTAGAAGTCGGGAGAATTATTTTTAAGTATAGTTGTTTTTGTTTTCAATTCAACCCTTGATGTAAATCTAATAATGATTGACCATGAATCTCTTGGTCACTAACTGACCAGGTGAACACTACTCGATACAAAATCAAAAGCTGTAGAACTTTAACATCAATGGAGCAAATTAATTAAAATCTTCTTATACATACATGCCTAGTGTAGCTATCAAGTCTTAAACAAAAATAGCTAGCTTCTTGATAAGTTTTGGAATGAGAGGCTTTTGAGATTAGAATCAATTCTTGTTGATGCAATATCATTTTTTGGTAACATGTATTTCTTACCTTTACATATTTTTGGGTAAACATGTATATGTTGCTTTTATTAATGCTATCTGCTACAGCATGCCAATTATCTCAGTAGCTCGCAACAGCTTGTGGATTTGTATATACTTGTTGAATTGATCAAGCCGTAAGATTTGGCATGCATGCAAGAACAAGCTAGTTCCATCTTCATGTCAAGCAAAGCCGATACAAGAAGAAATAAACAGATCGACAGAAGTCACAGAACCTACCCAACATTTTTATTATTATTATTGAAGTATATTGTATATATATGTATAGCTAGCGCAGCAAGTAGTATCCCACTCATACAACTTGTTGAAATCTGGTTATAAAATACTTGATGAGAACATGACACTTATCTGCTTAGCTTTATGATTGGCTAGGCAACCCTATATGATCTGAAATCAAAACCTAAATGGCCATATAAGTATAAGATAAGAGTACTATAAGATATCCATATATGTATATACTCATTGGATATACTAGGAGAGAGCGTTTTGGTTGGTTGCAAGAACAAAGAACTATATTCGCATCAGCAGCACTCAGCAGCACCACTAGAAATGGAAGAAGAAAGAAGCCGGGTGATGAGAAAAGGTCAAAAGGAAAATGCTCAAGACCCATAGTTTAAGTTCTTTTTATGATTTAAACCTAACTTCCTACAGGGATTCCACTAATTCAACTTAATCCTGGGACAGATTATGCACTTGATGGGTTTCTTGTGCCTGATTACTAATACTAATAACCCCACTAATATCAACATCAGCGAGCTTCGAGTCATTGGCTTCAACAGCAAAGACCTAACCTTCCCATCTGCTAATGTTGGGTTGCCTTCTTCATGATATGATTGCATTGTGTTCTGATGAGATTTGTTATAGTTTTTCCAAAATCGAAATCATGGCCCTTATGAAAATCAACTTTGTTTGAAATATTCTCATGATCGATCATGCATATAGCGAAATTAAATTGAAACTAAATGTGCATTAATATATATGGCCAGTAGATTAACGAAAGCAAACCGTGTGAGGGAATAGAGTTCTCTCTATATAATTTGATGCTAATTGTACTTTTAACTAAAAATAATAATTCGACTTTAATATAGTTGAGATTAAGAATAATGTTATCTCAAAGGTTTACGAATCTAAGCTACAAAAATTAACTGTGTGCTGAGATTAAGAATATTGTTATCTTCTTCCATGCTACATTCTAATGAAGAAACTTTTCTCTGAGCTAGAATATTTCAATATATATATATATATATAGCTAGATTCTGATTAAGTTGCCGGACTGATGTCCCTTGTTAATTATTACTGTTACTAATAACTGGTTTTCTACAGTATGTTTCGGATTCATACCAGGGAAAATGACGAGTGAATGATCTCGATCTCTATCGTTTTTTCATACGTACATTGCAGATCTTCTCTATTTTCTCAACAGTACAAAATATCTAAATCTGTGATCTATGTACCCCATATTTTATGTAAGTCTTTACTTTTGTTACTGATTGTATAATATGTGTGTGTGTGTGTGTATAAAATAAGGTTCTGCAAGAAACATGAAAGCGTTTAAATACAATACATATCAGCAATGCACTGCTCGAGCTTAAAGCCTTAAAGGAGCAATGTATGCAGCTCTTTCCATGGCCAATTAGATTCATTGTTGATTCTTGTGGTGATATATTATAGTAGTAGAGCAGATCATCAAGATCCAAGAATATGATATCAACCACTCCTCTTATATATCCGTGAATTATGCTTAACCCCACCATTGTTAAAGCAGTAAATCAAGACAATCTTAATTAAACAATCTTTGATCAATTAGGATGACATATAATTAGTCCCTTAATTAACAATATCTCTAATGGCTCGTCAAGCTAAGCCTATAAGAACAAAACTGCAAGTTACATCAGCAAGCATTGTTGAGATAAGTTCACTGTGGATTCCACTAGCAGTTGTCCATCTCTGTCTCCATGCCATGTGATTTTGAGTGCATTTGAGACCCCATTTGATACACAGCTCTTGCTTGCTTGCTTATCATCCGTACGTTTGCCAAACCTACTTTTCACTTGATTTTCTTCTTTGAATTTCTTGGGAAACAAATTAGGTAAGCAGAGAGAGGCTTCTGCTTAATTTGTAATGGAGTTGGTGGCATACAAAGACTCAAAATTTCCAATGAGAGCTAGTAAGAAAAATTCAGTTGGGCAGTTGGGTTGTATATATCAAAATAAGCAATGATTAAATTGTGCTTATATGTATAGCATACTTGAATTGGAAAATTCAAAGTCACTTGGATCATCCTGGTGAAAAGTTTGCTTACAAGTAACTACTGTGTAAATATATGCAGGAATCTTGTACTGAGGTGGGTTTTGATTATGATATATGACCATAATCCAAGTGGTTTAATTTCTTCAAAATTAAAACCGAAATGTTGACATGTTTAGTGATTTACTTTAGCTTCTAATTAAATATATGAGTTTTTTGTTAGAAGTAGGTACCATGATATAAGTTAAATACTTATAAATGCTTCTCCTGAATGAAACTGGAAAGCACAAATGGAAGATAGAAAGCACCTATGGAGTAACTTTTAGTTTTAGTTAGTTTTAGGCAACAATACTATAACATGTTTCTTACTTCTAAAGTGATTATGTTTCAGCTAGCTATAAATACTTATAAGATTACGTAAACGTTGATGTATAAGCCTTCAGATTCATAGGCAACGCTTAATGTGTTGATATGTCAAGAAGAGCCATATTCTAGCTATGGAGACCATTAAATCCGTCCTTACGAAAAGCGAGAGGACAGAAAGTCCGAGTCTATGACATTTCAAAAATATTTAGAAAAGAAATAGAAAATGTGATTTCCTTGTAAGGCAAGAGTAGTAGAAAGATATTTGTAGTGGAAAGATATTTTGATTGTCCTTCTATGAATGATCAGATCCTTAGAATGTGTGTCACTCAAGAATGTGATGAAGGGTATATTTCAGAACACCACCACCTAAAATTTGGAGGAATTGATCGATCGAAGGGGAGCGTCATAAGGCACTGTTGACGAAAACAAATTAAGAATAAGGGTACGTGATGATGGAACTGGAAAAGTGATTATAGGGCAACAAGATCAAGCTGGACTACATGAGGAAAGCTGATCGAGTACGATCTTCCAGTACTGAAATTAAACTCAAGAGAGAGATAGAGAGAGTGCGAAAGAAAGAAAGAAAGTGGTGATGAAATCATCATAGTAGTGGCTTTGAAGTTTAAAGCGATCAGCACCAACAGGGTCCATCGAAACAGTGAAGTTAGGACATGAATATGAAGCCTCTCTCTTTCTCTCTAGTTATGAAGAGAGAGAGACTTGTAGTTGAAGAAGGAAGAGCGTCGTCTTTGTTGGCCATGATGATCAAGCTAGTTCACTTTTCCATGACGACGTCAAATTAATCGGCTAAAATCTTTTTAAAGCTTTTGATTATGAAAACTTCTTGCTTTCTGCAACATGTCAGTATCATACCATTATCTGTTTCCCGCTGTTTTCAAATATCTTTAGGTTGTGGGGGTTTTATGGATTCTGCATTTTGGAAAAAGAAATGCGCGGATAAGCCGTGTGTATGATTCTTCTGTGTTAATCAACAGCGGAGTCAAATTAAATTAATGGTTAATAATCATAATGGAGGCCTAGCTAGCTACTAAAGAAACAATTCAAAAGTATTGATATTTTGATATATAGTTTAATTTATCATCAAAATAACTCATCTAGAGAAATTTCAAACATGTGCCGGGTTAGTAAGACTGTGGAATCCTCATACTCAGCAGATTCGAATCTCGCCGATGCTGATTGGAGTTAAATCCCAATCAATTTTTAGTGATCAAGGGAGTGGAAACTCTCTGACATGATCTCCTGACACAGATTAGTTTTTAGGCCTAGAAAACCTTTGAGGATCAACTAAAATGATTGCTTACGATACTAATTCCATGATCTATTAGCGAGTGAATGAAGATATGTTATCTATATATTAAGACCAAGTAAAATCGGAAATTAGACTTCTTCTGTGACCAAGGAAAGAATAATAAACTGTTGGAGCCGTCAGTCGTCAAAACTGATTGCATTTCGATACCTAACTGATTTAAGACAGAACAAGGGAAAGTGGAGGAGTTCCGTGGGAAGTTACCAGGATGCTGATCATGATCATTATTATTTTGTGGGCGGCTTTATGTTCTGTAATGCACAAAACTGTGCACTCATTTTGTTTATGGAAAAATTGCAATGGTACTTGTTGGTCTTGATTTGGTACTATGCCATGGTTTAACATGCAAGACACTTTTTCCACCAAAATATTTGGGTAGCTGTCCACAGATCGAGTAACTGTGAATCCATAAACACATCTGAAAGCTTTTGAGTAGTTGATCGCTAAAGAGTGAAACTACTGTCTTCTACACTTTATGTAAGACTCTTACACATGAAAAGATGATAATTTGGCTGAATAGTTTTCATTGAAACAAAACTGATTAATATACAGGGAGCTATGTATCACACTAGGAAACTATCTTACATAAGGAAACAAATATACACATTCCTAATACAGAAGATATACTAAATCAAATACAATAGCTGTATATTTTCCTAATACTCCCCCTCAAGTTGGAGAGTGGATATCCTGCACTCCCAACTTGCGAATCATAGGAAGAAAAGTTTCCTTCCCCAAAGCCTTGGTCAGAATGTCTGCCAACTGATGTGATGAACTTACAAATCTCGTAACAATGGATCCATCTTGGATTTTTTCCCTGATGTAATGACAATTCATCTCAATATGCCTGGTTCGCTCATGAAAGACGGGATTTGCTGCAATGTGTAGCGCTGCCTTATTGTCACAATAAAGTGAAGCAGGTTCTCGATGCTCTATGCCCAAATCTCTCACTAAGTATCGGAGCAAAGTCAACTCACAACATGTTCCAGTCATAGCTCGATATTCTGCCTCTGCTGATGAAAGCGATACAGTCTTCTGGCGCTTTGATCTCCAAGAAACTAGTGAGGGTCCAAGAAATTCGCAGTAGCCGGTAGTAGAACGTCTAGTGAGCGGGCAACCTGCCCAATCCGAATCACAAAATGCTCTTAACTTGAGGTCATTTTTGGATGAAAAAAAGAGGCCCTGACCAGGTGCATTTTTGAGGTAACGCACAACTCTAAGTGCTGCCTCCATGTGAGATTTTCTCGGCTGATGCATAAAGCGACTCAAAACATGAACTGCATAAGTAATATCTGGCCTTGACACAGTCAAATATATTAACCTTCCAACCAATCTTCGATAGCGACCTTGATCCCTGAGCAAATCACCCTTATCATATAACTTTAAACCTTGTTCCATTGGTGTAGCAACAGGGGCTGCACCCAAAAGTCATGCATCCTCAATAATCTCCAATGCATACTTACGTTGGGAAATAAAAATCCCATTCTTAGAAGCAGAAACCTCAATGCCAAGGAAATATTTTAAATCACCAAGATCTTTGATATGAAAATGACTATGCAGGAATTTTTTAGTTGCAGCAATACTTTGAGAATCATTTCCAGTGATCAGTATATCGTCAACATATATCAAGAGGGCAGTAAAGGACTTGCCTTGCTTCCTGGTGAAAAGAGAGTAATCTGCCCGAGACTGTACAAAACTTGCAGCACAAATGGCTTCTGAAAACTTGGCGAACCATTGACGAGAAGCTTGCTTCAGGCCATATAATGATTTGTGGAGGCGACAAACCAAGTCTTCCTCCCCCTGTCGCCGGAGCCCTGGCGGCAGGGACATGTATATCTCTTCCTGTAAATCACCATGAAGGAAGGCGTTGTTGACGTCCAATTGATGCAGAGACCATCCCCTGGCAGCAGCCAAAGCAATTAGGCAGCGGACGGTGATAATTTTGGCTGTGGGGGAAAATGTGGCTTGATAATCAACACCTTCAAGCTGAGTGTAGCCTTTGGCGACCAGGCGTGCTTTAAATCGCTCGACGGAGCCATCGGAACGATGCTTAACCTTATACACCCATCGGCAGCCAATAGGTGACTTTCCCACTGGAAGTTTTGTCATGGACCAGGTGCCATTAGCCTCGAGAGCCTGCAACTCAGAATCCATGGCGGCTTGCCACTCAGGATGAGCAGCGGCCTCCATATAATTCTTGGGTTCTGGAACAACACTGATTTGAGCAACAAAATGTCTATAGGCAGGCTTGTATCGATGATAAGAAACATAGTTCACCAATGGATATCGCGTACCTTTTATGGGACCTGGAGTTAAGGAAGACGATTGATCGGAGCAAACACATGAGCAGACATAATCAGTCAATTTGACCGGAGGAGCAGTGTGGCGGCTTGAACGACGGAGCGGTTGGGGAGCTGGTTCGGGAGGGATATCCAGTGATTGGAGAGGCGGGTCGGCCGAGGAGGCATGATCGGCAGGGGAGGACGGTGACGTCGGGGTTGACGACGCCGGAGGACTTGACGACAGAGGGTCAGAAAGAGGAGCGGAAGCGACTATGATTTGTGGAGGAGGAGGCTTGGAGCGACGAGAATATGTTTTGAGAAGAGGAGAAGAAGGATCGGTGGTAGAAGGTGAAGATGGGGCCGAGACCGGCGCCGGAGAAGAGGGATCGGTGGCAGGAGGCGGAGATGGTGGTGAGGTCGTGTTGTCTGGATTGGGAAGAGAAGAGGTGTTGGCTGGTGTGAGAGGGGCGCGTGGTTGGGTTGGGGGAGAATAGGAATCAAAAGAAAAATCAATGAAAGAAGGAAGGGGAAGTGGGCTTGACTTTTGGGCTTGCGAAGGAATAGTTAGATTGGGCTGAGAATGAGCATAAGGAAAAATGTGTTCATGAAATCGGACATCTCAATTAGTAAAGATCTTTTTTTTTGATAAATCAAACAATTTGTAACCCTTTTGCCCAATAGGATAACCGATGAAGATGGATGGCATGGCACGATGATCAAATTTATGTGATGTGTGAACATTGGTGGCATAAGCCAAGCAGCCGAAAACACGAAGATGAGAATAGGAAGGTGGTTTGGAGTAAAGCAGCTCATATGGTGTTTTGAAAGAAAGCAGCGGAGAAGGTAATCGGTTGATGATATGGACAGCGGTGAGAGCACACTCCCCCCAAAATTGGATAGGGACATGAGCATGAAATTTCAAAGCTCGGGCTACTTGCAAAATATGACGGTGTTTGCGTTCCACAACCCCATTTTGTTGAGGCGTGTAAACACAAGAATGTTGAAAGATGACACCGTTATCTTGAAAAAAAGAACGAAGTGAAAGAAATTCGCCACCATTATCACTTCGAAAGGTTTTAATGCGAGAGTCAAATTGTGTGGAAGCAAAGCTGAAGAAACGTTTTATAAGAGGTTGAGCTTCATCTTTGAATCGCATCAAAAAGATCCATGTGAAACGTGTATAATCATCAACAATAGTGAGAAAATAATGAGAACCAGAGAGAGAAGGATGTCGATAACGACCTCAAATGTCACAATGAATAATTTCAAAGGGTTTTGTTGAAGAAATAACACTAGTAGTGAAAGGTAAACGACTTTGCTTAGCCAAAGGACATATATGGCAAGCATTATTAAACTGAATGGGAAAATGCAAAAAATTCTTGGCAATAAAGCTCAAACGAGAAGGTGATACATGGCCTAGGCGACTGTTCCAGAGATCGGTGGAAGAGATGGTGAGGTTACAAGCTGGTATGTTTGATGGTGAGGGTTGGATGGTCAAAGGTTTCTCCGTCGCTAGTGCCGCCAGGTAATATAGTCCGTCGCGTTGTTTACCCAAACCAATCGTCCTCCTTGTAGCCAGATCCTGTAAAATACACCAATATGGATAAAAAGTCACTGAACAATTCAGACTTCTCGTCAAACGACTAACAGACATCAGATCAACTTTGAATGTAGGCACTGATAATACATCATGCAGATAATATTTAGAATTCAAAGGAAAAGACCCTTTTGCAATAATTTTGGCTTGTTCTCCACTAGGCAATGACACGAATGGCAACGAATAATTCTGAACTTTATGCAACAGTTTAGATGAGGAAGTAATATGATCCGTCGCCCCGCTATCAATGATCCAATTACGGGTGGCGACTTTAGACGAACCTGGTTTTGTTACGGCATTGGCCTTGGAACTAGAACCTTCATCTTGAGACTTGGGGATAAGTGACAACAACTGTTTGAATTCATCCTCTGGTATTGAGACTAATCTTTCCTCCGATGCATAATTAGCAGCAGCACCCTTGTTATTGTTATTTGCTTCGGGATGGCCTTCTGGGTACCCATGCATCTTATAACAAGTCTGAACCCAATGACCCAAATCATCACAATATGAACAGTGAGGCCTTCTTCTCTCACCAAAATGACGCTGATTTGAGTCAAAGCGTCGTCCTCCATTCCAACCACGATTGGCTCCTCCTTGGCCCCAGTTAGCTCCTCCTTTGCCCTGAGGAGCTCCTCCTTGGCCCCGATTAGCTCCGCCATGCCAGCCGCCTCGGTGTTCTAGAGAACCAGACCGATCAGTTCGGTCTCTCCTCGCTTCCACCGCCGGTCTGCTACTGCCGGATCGCACAGCCATGGCGGCACTACCAGATCCCTCCGCCATGTATGTTGCAGCAACGAGGCGTTGTTTTTCTTCTTGGAGGACAGAGGAAAAAGCTTGACAGACAGTGGGTAGAGGCTTCATGAGAAGAATTTGTCCGCGGATAGCCTGGTATGTGTCATTCAATCCCATTAGAAACTGCATCAATCTTTGTTGATCGGTTGTTTGTGCTGCTTGTGTCTCATCTAGTGTGGCCAATTCATCCCATAAAGCCTTCAATTTCGTGTAATAAACTGAGATAGAAAGCCCTTCTTGTCGAAGAGAATTGATGTCTCTCTGAATTTCAAAGATGCGTGTCACATTTGCTGGAGAAAAGCGTTCATGGAGGTCCTCCCAAACTTCATGAGCATTAGGATAATAGGTTACACTATCAGCTATTTCTGGATCACAGGAATTGACGATCCAGGAATGAACCATATCATTGCATCGCGACCAAGTCGCATATCCTTCAGTATCAGTTTCTGCTGAGGGAGCTGTGATGGAACCATTGACAAATCCAAGTTTGTTTTTGGAATTTAGAGCTCTAACCATAGCCCTTTTCCAACCAGAATAGTTATCCCCATTTAGGAGTTTAGAGACGAGAACCAATCCGGGATGATCCGAATGGTGAATGAAAAAAGGATTCGAAGGCTCTGCCTTGAAAAAATTAGGGATTTCTGACGGGAACTTTGGAATTTCTGATGAAGCAGAGTCATCAGGTTTGGGAAGTGGTGGGGTGATATTGCCACCTGCCATGATGATGATTGAAAGAGAAGTACTACACAAGAGATTAGAATGTAGCGTGGAGTCAGTATCTTAGACCTGCTCTGATACCATGAAAAGATGATAATTTGGCTGAATAGTTTTCATTGAAACAAAACTGATTAATATATAGGGAGCTATGTATCACATTAGGAAACTATCTTACATAAGGAAACAAATATACACATTCCTAATACAGAAGATATACTAAATCAAATATACAATAGCTGTATATTTTCCTAATAACACAGCACTAGCTAATAGGATTTTCTGTGTAGAAACAACCATACATGCCCATAGGGTAATTTGAAAGATTTTCATGTACCTGTCACCCACTCACCCATCATCAGCAAACCCAATATATATGCTTGAAAGTGAAGCATATATACAAATGTTTTTATCTTTCAAGTTTTTTTTTCACCAACAGAATATATGAATTCATATCACATTGCATGTAGGACAACAAGAAAAGAGAGCTACAAACGCTCCTGCCAATTCCTTTGTGGATAGAACTTGGGTGACAAATCCTTGTCACTTCTAGGTGACCAGCATCAATAAGAAGACGACACATGTTATTTTTAAACGTAGAATAAAGTAAAGAAGAAAAGCTTACAATTGTTAGAGGGAGAGTTAAGCGGTATCCAACTCTCTGTTCTCAAATTTCTCATAGACCCAAACCATCACTTCCGTAGAGGCAAACTCTCCTTTCTCGATCAAATTCCTCATCAAAATCGAGGAATAGAGGCAAACTCCTTGCGTTCACCGATCTGCTCCCCCTCCTCATATATCTCTCTCGTTCCTAGTTCGACTCGATCCCCAACTCGATATTGAGTGATATCGAAGGGTCCTGAATTACAAGTTGATGGGTAGGTATGATTGAGCCATGAAAATTTAGTGTCGTGACATTAGTTTCCAGCAATCAATATATGATAGCATAAGGCAAGAATTCTGAGATTTGTTGGTCTGCAATTCTCACTAACAGAAAACATCCATATTCCACTTAACTCTCTGTTAGCAATGTTGAGCCTCTTGTACTGACAAGTCTAAAACAACACATGTTATATCTTTATTGGTGTCGGTCACCTAGAGGTGACAAGGGCTTGTCACCCAAGTTCTATCATTTCTTTGTCTGCTTCAAATCCTTCAATAGACAAAACTATCCTTGTTTAATTTGTTAGAAGTGATTGTTGTATTCCATTTTTCATCGGTTTTCATTCTAGCTCGCATCTCTTTCTATGCATTTTCAATTTTTTATTTGTGCTTCAAGAGGAAGCGTTACAGAATGAGAAATATGACATGTACACTGGCTTATTTGACAAATTAAAGCAAAAAGAATATTCGAATACGCTACTCCTGTGTTTATTTATTTATTTATTTATTTTTTTTTGAATCGGGTAAAGGAAACTTGCCTTCATACGAGGCTCATCTCAACTCCCATTATTTATATAAATAAATTGGTGATTGACTGAGGAGGACATAATACCTTGACCCCGGCCATCACTAGAAGCGTTACATATGTTCTCATAGAGTACATCTTGGAGAAAATCAAGGGGGTCTCTAAGACACCCACCAACACAGTAACCTAGGCTAGCAAAGTGTGCCAATCTATAGGCAACATCATTTACTTCACAATAGATATGTCTAATATCAATAACATCAAACATGTTCATATAAGCTCTACAATCATCAATGATACGCTACTCCTGTGTTTATACAAACACACAAATGATGATATATGACACGTTTACTTACGTAAAATAATCAGAGTATTCCTGCGCTTTTACATACACAAAATAATGAAAAATACACTTAAATCTGATAAGTTTTCTTATTGTGTCAAAGATTCGATTACATGATGTGGTAGGTACTTGATTCTCATACCTTTCAGAGGTTTCTTCATTCATTTCTAAATCATTCATCATAACTCCACGAGTAAACACAACAAATTACATGGAGTACATTCAATGACGGAGCCGATATAGGACTAGTGGGGGCCCGGGCCCCAGTGAGATATCAACATTTGGCTTTATGATGTAGATGTGCCCCCACAACAGAAAACATTATTTACCCCATATATATACTTGAATAAATACTAGCCGTGCAAATACAAGTCTATGATTCCAACTTCCTAACTTGGGTTAGCATTTTGGTACAACAAAAACCACATATCTGAGTCAAAGTATTCATTTTGACTAACAACATCTCTCACTCTCTTCCATCGAAAGAAAGAGAACATGATAAAAGACCAGCTCTTCAAAAATCTCCTCCCGCTCCAAATCCTTAATTCCAGCAACGCTGCTGGCTATTTTCCACAAATTCATCCCCATATTCTTTTCCACAAGCGGCGACGACGGCGTGCTATTTTGTGTGTGCCCCCATACGGAAAATTTTCTCCCTCTGCCACTGAGTACATTTCCCGTAACAATCTGTGTTTTTTCCTAAATTGGAAAGGGCAAATCATTACTGTACATTTCCTGGAAAAATATAATTCACCCATATGGTTCAAGCTAAAAGTAAAAACCATACTTTGCTATCCTCCAAAATCCTAATTTAGTATCAAATAAGAACAAACACTCACAGATGCTCTTCTCTAAAAGCTGGCCTTCCAAAGTCACTCCAAATGGCAATCCAGGTGTCTGAATTTGGCATCCATAATTATTGCACCGACTGAGTGTTTGATCATAATTAAGTTATGAATAAAGCCAGACCAACTAATTCAGTTCTTCACTTTGTCACAAATTAACCAAAAAAAAAAAAATGAAGATCTTCAGACCCCTAACCCCCTTTAGGAACAGTTTGATGTATTTTCAGAAAAAGCATCAACACTGGTGGAAATCTTTGTTTTATAGATTTAACTGAGCTAAAATATTATAATTGAATTGATATTAATTACATTTACTATGTACACAGTGAAATTGCTCAATACAGAGGAACAGGAAAGCGAGGTGGCTTGGGCGGTTTTTGAACTTTGACAACTACCTTCTCCTCTCTCGGCGGCTCACATGGACACGGCAATGCCATAAACTTCGGAATCTGATCTCCGGGCATTATCACCGGCACGCTTTGCTTTTGGGTCTGTTTCATGTCCTAAGAAAAACCGAAAGACGTCCATGTCAGCTAAACATGTTATGTTGTTAGCCTGTACATATATATCTCGAGAGAATTAGCAAAATTAATTACCAGATGAGCGGGTTTAAATTTGGCGGGAGGCTGGCCTTCGATGTCGTCAGAGGCTTCGGGGTTGGAGTCTTCGGCGAACGACCTGCGGAGTGATCTGAGCTTATCCCAGTGGTAGCAGCAGGAGAAGACCCCGCTCAAGCTGAAGATGATGATGAGGAGGAGCGCGGTGCCGAGAGGGAACCCCAAGGACGGCCGAGACGCGTCCACATGCGGCGGCGAAAGATCCTGGCTCTCCATCCCTTAAACCCAACAAAGAAAACAACAACGACGAAGATGAAGATGACGAGCCTCTTCTTCCTTCACTCATGTGTAAGAAAAAGAAGAAGGGAAAGGAGAGTTGGGTTTTTGGGAATGGAATTATGGGAATGGGAAAGGAGGGAGGGAGGGAGGGAGGGAGGGAGGGTTTTTATAAAATGAAATAGAGAGGGGGGAGCTGGGTACGTGTAAAGAGTACACTTAAGTGTCCGGGCCATGGTACGGAAATGAGAGTGGGGTCTAGTGTCTCGGTGGTGAGCATGATAGAGAGAATTGAGCGATTTCGACCTTTGTCTTGTGCTTTTGCCTTGTTTACTTGGGAATAAAGAAACAAAGAGGAAAACTTATTTTGGATCTGAAAATGTGAAAGCAAGAATGAAAATTCCATACATCAAATCATGTAGAAATGCCCATTAGCTGTATTCCTTGATCCTTCTTCAGTTTTGAAAAGAAACCCGTCTAGTATTAGGTATGAATCTCGTTTAGATAAATAAGTTTATTTCATTAAAACATAAACGGAATTGATTTGTCGGTCGATAATATAACGATGACATAAATCAAAATATTTTGCTTAAACGAGTATTAGTAGTCTGCCAAACAAGAAAGATCTCGATGTTGAGTACAAGACGCAGAAAGTTAGCCAAGGAAGACTGGATGTTATGCAGGGCGCCCCCCCCCCCCCCCCCCCCCCCCCCCATTCAATAGGTTTGAAAGCATCTCACGATCAGCATGTGGAAATCATCAATGGTTGTTTTATATTAGATCCCATATTATTGATGCATGAGGTTGGTGAGTAATTCAATTCCATGTTCTTATCAAACAGAAAAAAGGAAAAAGAAAATAGAATTCATAATTCAGTTTGCAGCTTTGTTTTGTCACTTGTGAAAGCCTCAATGGTGAAAGTAGGACTCTGGAGAAGCCGCCTGCAATGCTTATCTCTTTCAATCTGGGTAGAGCCTTAATTAGTAGTCCCTTTTCTTTTACGATCTCAAATGGTAGACACCTAAGATGTGTGAGCTTTTCTGAGCAAGAGGAGCCCCAATTAGGTTGTTGAGTGAGCACTTACCCAATTATGAGGTTGATACCACTTTTTCCATACAAAGCTACATACATAACGTGTCACCCAACTCATGCATAAAAGGAACTGTGGGTAAGAGCTAGTTTTGTAGATCGGCAGATGAGAGTACTCACTAGCACTAAAGCAAGATTGCATTTTAGGAGAAGCACTAGGAAAGAATCAAATGGGATCATAGTGTAAGATCTCTTTACTTTCATTTGTATCTAGGTATACTTTAACCAAGCTTTGGAGTGCTGAATTGAAGTATCTAGGTATACTTATTCATGAAGTGATCGATGAGGTTAGGGCCGGGGAAATCGATCGATGGCACGCCAAAAAATCGATCATTGTTCGGCAGTGACTTGTTTCCGTGATTGAGTGTAATTTAGCGTTGAAATTGTGATCATGTATTCTCATTTTCCAATCTATTTATAGACAATAACACATATATAACACAGGATTGATCGGAGATGAGTTGAATCCGGATCTATTTTGAGATGTATTATATGGAGAACGTGAGTTGCACTCACTTAACTGGACCGTGTGTTCTTGAAGAGATGATTAAGGTTGTTGAAATAAAGAAAACACTGAAGTAGCCAGAGACCAACCTTTAAATGTTGGCACCACTCCCTCAAATCAGAAAACTATGATAAACCAGAGGGTTGCTATCTTAGAAGATCTGCCGTGTGGAACTTAAACTGTGAAGATTGTATGCTTGGTAAAGACCTCACCTATATTTTTGACTTACATACAGTTAATCCCCAAATCCCATCGGACAAGGACTAGCAAATCTTTCCGTACTGTTTTTCTTTCTCAGTTGGACTGGGGACTTCTTGAGCTGCAAATGAAGCCAACATTACTTATCAGTTATCATGTGTTTGAATTTGCACCACAAGAGTTGTAGGTTCACTAGGTTGTTACCGGATCCTAGTCAAATATGGCATTGTCTATGGTGACTAATAAACCAAAACATGCTTATGTAGGCTCAAAGGAGAACAAGAGATTATCATAAAAATGTAACAACACCGATCACTAAGATCTTGTTTAGTTCGCAGAAATGGAAATGAAAGATTCGATATATACTTTGGTTTGATAAAAAAAGAAGTCATATAAGCTTTTTGAGACAAATCGTCGAACACATTCCACTCACACAGGCTTGTTTACAAAGATTGACGCGTAACCAAGTCTCTTTTGGAGCAGTGTTGATGCTTGCACAGCAAAGAATCTTCTGGGTTGCTTCGTTTTGTTCTTACATTCTTCGAGAAAATTTTCATACTGGTGGGCCAAAAGGAGATTGGAAACCTAGGGAAGGGACGGTTGAAAGTTGAAGTAGACTGAGAATCTGATGTAGTGAAGCTTGTCTGGATCGCAATCTCACTTTCAACCAATTCCTTTTTCTGTACGTTTCTTGTGTTAACTGTAACGGCCGAATGGTTAATGGTTCGGTTAGATTTTGTCTCTTCCATAAGACATGGGCTATAAACTATAATCTAAGCCAGCTCGTCAGGCCCAAAATATTTAAATATGGGCCATGTTTTGGTCTGTGGAAAGATGATGTTCGTGTTGTTGAATGTTTTGGCTTGCTTTGTTCAAAAGCTTAACTTGATGAAGGATGTCATGAACCCGAGATAATAATTTGCTACGTATTATCTTTTGTTGGTTAACATACTATTTTGATTTTGATTCAGTCCAATAGATAGGTGAGAGAAGAGAATTGAATCTGGGTAGGAGAAAAGTGTTATGAAGATTAACATTTTGGCCTAGTAGGAAGAGATATAAGAGAAGAAAAGAGGGAGAATGAGAGAGAAACACACAAGAACAAAAGACAGGAAATTTCCCAATGTCAGGGATTAGACTGTCAGTTTGAGAATTTGTTACCGTTAGGCCTTCTGGTGGCAGTTCCGCTAGATTTGCTGGAAGAGATACAAAGATTGCTATTGAACAACTCGAGCTAGATCTTGATTCTTGAACAAAGATGACCAAGCCAAGCTTAAGACCTAGCTTGTGAAACTGGATCTAGTATACGAGTCATGTTTTTGATGCTCGTTTTGGCTCAACCATTTAGTACTTGAAACAATAAACTGTGAAGTGTACGTAGAAATCGATTTCAAATGTAGTAAACACAATGACATGGATCGATTAATGTAGCACAAACCCTAGGTACAAAACCTAGACATTGACATGAACACAACTTTATATCACAAGTACATCTTTCTAAAAACAAAAAAAAATGTTGAGTCATAACATAGAAGATAAATTTTATTCACACACTCCTAAATACTAAATAACACATTGAATTAGTATATAAAAAAAAAAGAGCGATCATGCTCCGTATATGAAGGAGCTGTAGCGAACCACAAAACAAGAGTTTTGCATCCAAGGCGGCGGCGGATTCCTTTTTCCTCCGTCGACCAACTAAGGAGGGATTTGTGGGCACTACGGCATGGGGAGTCAATGGCATCTCCGGCAACGCTGCCCGGATCCTAATCCAACTAATCCAGAATCCCTGTATGTCACGGTCTATGGCTATGAGGACTAGGGGTTTTGACGACGGTGGGCGTATGCTGGCCGAGATGGACCTTCTGAGGATGGATCTAACGAAGGAGCCAACGTGGACGTCATGTCCAAGAGCACTGGATATCTCGATCGATCCTGTGATCAGAAGAAGAATTCAATCGAATCTGATAACGCCGATTAAACTAGCTGCTTCCAAGGAACCATGGTTGCCGGAGTTTCGTGAATGGTGGCCGGGAAAAGAGGTGGCGCTAACCTGGAAGAGAACAGGAATAGGGGTGACTAAGGTATGGAGGCGCTGGTGGAGGCGCTGCCTTGGACGCCGTCAACATGTCTGCAACACGCGAAGCATCTCTGGTAGGGTTTGGGAATGGGCTTGTGTCCTTGGGCCTAGGTCTAAAACTGAACCCCTAAAATGTCAGATTTGGAATTAGGCTATTGGGTTCAATATCAAATTGACTATGCCTTAAATTGCGGTGTTGGATAGTTTGGCAGACTGTGTGAGCTAGTTGCAGCTAGATGGATTCATGAAGCTTGGAGTACCGCAATTGAGCGCCTTGGCTCCAGTTTTATGTTTCTCTGGGATCTTATTTTGTATCTAGTTTAATCCTCTGCTAAGCTCACATGAATAAGTGTGCTAAACGTCTAATGTAATGACACTATTGTGATCTTTGTGGTCATTGTAATCTCGTCATTCTGACTTTCATTTATATAAATGATTTATTACTTTTAAAAAAATATATAATACTAAATAACACATACCTTTTTTGTATATCTAACATTAAAAAGTTTAAGTATATTAAATTACCAAAAGAGGTCTATATTAATTAGATAATATTATTGAAAACTTGAAATGCACTACATCTCACTTTAACGTTTTCTTCTTTTTACATGAACGAAGTTTCAAACTTAAAACTTGACAATAGACATATTTTTAACCGAATTCATGATCTCATGGGCAAGAGCTTAATGATTCATAATAATGGATTCCCTCAAGCAGATAAATTACCAAAAGAGGTATATATTAATTAGATAATATTATTGAAAACTTAAAATACACTACATCTCACTTTAACGTTTTCTTCTTTCTACATGAACGAAGTTTCAAACTTAAAACTTGACAATAGACATATTTTAAACCGAATTCATGATCTCATGGGCAAGAGCTTAATGATTCATAATAATGGATTCCCTCAAGCAGATAAAGGTTTTTGGTTGGCTTCGATCATGCAAAAACTTAGAATGGTACTATCTATCCTACAAACAAGTGGAGTATCCATGCTCAAGATTTTCAAGCAGAAGAAACTGGTGATCTAGTTTGCCATATGTTTATCATTGATCTAAAACATGTTTGGGTGGAAAACGTCCAAAATAATGAATATGTCAAAGGATTTTACATATATTGATCAATCATGGTGGAGGAGTTTGAATGCTCTTGAGTTTGCAAAGAAAAAAAATAGTCTTCTCGTTATTTAAAAATGAGAGAAAAAACTTTTATTTTGTTTCCAAGTCGAGATGATATAAAAAAAGGAATGAATGTGTATTTAGAAAATATATATGGTAGTATTGGTATTTTGAATGAGGGTAGTCTAGGAAGTTTAAAGATGTGTATTTAGTTAAATGTTAATATTATAAAGTTATTTGGTGGTGTAGTAAGTATGAGATGTGTATTTAATATTTAACCAATATATGAATAAAATTTCTCAACATAGAATGATTAGAATCCTAAAATAGGACTATGAAACCCATATATGAGATACCAAATATCTAAGAAAGTAAATTTCAAGACTACTATAGGCAAGTGGCCATAATTTTGAATTTGTGCCAAGTGACAACTTAAATCGGTCAAATATCTCATCTAATTCGGATTAGCAACTCAATTTTGGTACCCAAGTTTGCCTGGTCTAGGTGAGCAAGAAAGCTCAATCCAAAGCTTAGTCGTTCTAACACAAATTGATGTGATCTAGTCATGCTATTTGCATCCCCTACTAAATCTCTCTTCACAAAAGCCCCTCTCCTCCGCGATCATGCAAAATATTGACACACAAAATCAGTCGAATCCCTCAAAGTTCAAAAATAGCAACCCACCCTTTCCCCTCCTTCATTATCACCACGCACCTCTTCCTCTCTCATGCTTGATTGATATGACTTGATGCTTCCACTCCACACACGTCTCCCCCAACTCCAGTCCGGCATGCAGCTCACTACAAGATAAAACCCTTTTAGTGACAAATTTATTTGAGACAAACCTAAATTTGTCGCCATATCTCTCATGGGTGACGATGGGGTGACAACTGTTTTTGTCGCTCAAAAGCCGACGTTGTAACCGCGCGGGTATTTAGAAAAGAAGCGAAAGAGTTCATTATAAAAATATCAAAAAAAAGTGAAAGAGTTCGAACAGTTGCTGCGCTCCACTCATCACGTCTTCGCTCTTCCCTCTGGTCCAAACTGCACGGCTCAACCTTGATGGCCAAAGTTCAACCGCCATGGTAAATAATTAGATTCTCCATATCGCCCAATGGTCTCCTCTCTCATATATCAATTGTAGTTTTGTTTATTGTGCGAATTTGATTCGATATGGGTGTCTACGTTGAAACCCCTCGCATGATCAAATTTCGACTCAATTGTCTTTCTAGGCTTTAGAGTTTGTGATTAGGTGTTCTATGCGTTGAAATCCCTCGCAGGTACTCCAATTGATTGTCGATATTGGGTTACTCAATTGTACTTCAATAAGGGGCAATCGGGTACTCCAATTGACTCAATTGGTTCTGCCAATACATGGCTGTATTCTCTCATGGTATTGGTTTGATATCATACGGTTTCATCTTCAAATCTGATCTTTTCTGTGGTAATTATCCTTGTGTTGAATATAGATAGTAGAAGATTATTCCGACTGGAGTTCCTGATCTGCCTCTGAGGATACTGCCCAAGTATCTTGTTTTTGTACAAACCCGAATACAGTGGCTTCCATGTCTTTTTTGCCTTTCTCTATGTGGATCTAGGTTTTCTATGGATTTTTCTTCTATTTTGTTTATACTTTTGCAGAGCCTGCATTCTGTGATGTAATTGATGTACCTTTATTTGTGAGGAGCTAGGTTGCACAGATCCCACATGGAGGTTATCTTTTTGTAAAGTCTTTCAATTGCTCAATTGAGTTGAGTGTATAGTTCACTGTTTTCCAGGGTATAGATGAGGAAGAAACTTGGAATTGAAGAAGATGTCAAATTAGTCATTCTCAACTTAGGTGGCTAGGTATACGATTACTTATTGTACATTGTAGTTATACAATTATTGAAGTATTGAGTTGATTTCCCAGACACTACTTGGTCAGTTTATAATATTAATCTTATTGTGTCTTACTGTGTCTTAGTGTTCCAATATGTCACGTCGGAATCACGCGTGTCTCAAACTTTTCCAGCAGCCATGAACGTATCTGCCATAGCTTAATGAACCACCCAACCATAGCAGAAGCTCGATCAGACCTAGCCCGAGCACCAGTACTACTACTTAGGGCTGGGCATAAAGCCCGAACAAGGAAAAAAACCGGCCAAACCGACCCGAATTGGTCGGGCCGGGCCGGGCTTTTTACCGGTCCCAGTTATCATTTGTGTTGATCCGGTCCGGTCCCAGTTACAGTCGGACCGGGCCCGGTCCTTGATTTTCTAATAAAAATGTGGCCCGAAAGCCCGAGCTATCAATCTGTTATTCTATAATGGCATAAAGCCCATTGAAAATACACCACTATTTATTTTTATGTCGGTGAAGTACACCACTGTCACTTGTAACAAAAAGTCTTGAACTATTTTTATATTTTATAAGGGATTTGAGATCACTCGTCTATCTCTCTCCTATAGGTACACCATCTTTAATTCTTTCTATTTCTTTCTTTTCTTTCTATCCCACACATCACCATCTCTCTCTCTCTCTCTCTTAAAATCTCTGC
The DNA here is from genome assembly GCA_009720345.1 of Fragaria iinumae. Lineage (NCBI taxonomy): Eukaryota > Viridiplantae > Streptophyta > Magnoliopsida > Rosales > Rosaceae > Fragaria > Fragaria iinumae. The sequence continues at coordinate 10,935,855 of CM019117.1, read as the reverse complement.
CAGAATCTTCCAGATCTACAAAAGAAGAAGAAGAACAAAGTAAGGGCATTAGCACACATCTCCTTCTCTGTAACTACACGATCCCTCTTACTCATCTCCTTCTCTGTGGATGAGAGTCTTCCTCCGCCGTTGGTATCGTCGTGTCACCCGTGGCGAGTCGAACCCAACTTCGGGGTCTCCACCTCACTGCAACTGAACGTTTGCACCTCACCCCTCATCTTAATTCGCCACCTGACTGCAATTGCCAGCGTTAATTCGTCACCAGATTTTTTTTTTCCTAGATCTGAGATGGATTTTATCTTTCTTCCTCTGATAATCTTGTTCTTTATCAGTTTCTGAAACCTTAAATTATTCAGGCCTATTACTTGAGCTTGAGTTGAGCAGTCGGCGATGAAAGTGCACTTGATATTGGTCGGCGGTGAGTCAGGTTTGCAGAGTGTTTTGAGGCCCGAAAAACCAGCAGAACCGGCCGGGCTTTTAACGGTCCCGGAGATTTTTGTGCAGAAACCGGCCCGGTGTAACAGTCACCGGTCCGGGCCCGGTCCTTCCAAAATCAATGCCGGTCTGGCCCGTGCCCAGCCCTAGTACTACTGCTACTAGTAGTTCTAGCTCAGACACAAAACAGACACACCCATCTAATCCAGCAGACACAGTGAAGCAGCCATGCATATGATGATGCCTCTTTAACCATAAATACACCCAATGACCCAGAAGAGCCAGCACCAGGCCGAGTAGGGTTAGGGCAGTGACGTTAGGGGTGACGTAGGGGTGATGATGGACCGGAGCATGCATGCTCGAAGCGTGCGAGACCGGGTCTGGCAAGGTTAATGATGCTTGAGGGCGTTTCGGGGTTTTGGATATAATAATAAAAATAAACCTGAGGGGTAATGATGGAAAAAGGTAACGGAGGTTAGATGTCTCCGTCAGGACCCGGCAAACAGACGTCAAGTGCCGCTTTCTTGTCCCCCAATCACGCGCCCTTTCCCTCTGTTTTTCTTTGTCCCCAATCAGTCTCTCTCTCTTAATTATTTAATTGTAGTTTTTGTTTAATCAAGTAATCTCTCTCTCTCTCTCCCATTAAATGCCCCTTACGTCGCTCTCACCCGCTGCATTTTTGTTCCGGTTTCCCGTTTTGCCCTCTGTACTTGTTGGTAATCCCGAGCAGTGTAGACGTTTCTGGCTGGGGCAGAGCATGAATACTATTTTTGGCCCAAAATGTGATGGAAAATTCCATTTACCACCCCCATTAAAAGCTATTTCTAAAAAAAAAAAAAATTTAAATTAAAGAGAAATTTTATTCACACATTTTAATTTTTTACATACACATCTCTTTCTTTACAACCTCATTATTAAATTATATTAGTCTATGAAATTACCAAAAACATCAAACTGAACTGTAAAAATCTAATATTGAACCTTGAGAGCTAGGATATGTGCTACTAAAAGGAGATGATCGAGAAAGATGTTTTATTTGGGTTGATGATTTTGGCTTCAAAAATTATGCTCAGTATCATGCTATTTATCTTGATTTTTATTCTAGTTTCATACGAGCTGGTTTGTGCTTATTTGATTTATAATATTCTAATAAATTTCAATGATTGTTCATGAAGTGCAGACTGAAAATGAAAACCTAACTTTTGCATTCTTCAATTTCAACAAAATGTTGAGTTCATTTCCAATCCACATATCTTGAAAATCGATCTTATATCTCTTAAGAAATTGAACTGAAACCTAAAATGCTAGAATAATATTTTTGAAATTAAAGTCTTTTGTATTCATGGGTAGTTTGGGAAGTTATTTAAGGGTTGTTTGGGAAGTTATGAGTTATGTATTTAGTAAAATATAAGAATAACATATCTAATGAGTGGGTGTGAGGGTTATTTTTGATTGAAATGTAACTAGGCCAAAATTAACCCAAATATTTGGATTACTGAGTTAATCTTGTGCGTGATTCAAAGACGAAAGAAGCTTGTAGCGTGAGCCTGCGTGGGAGCTAAAGGCACACTGCGGTGATGAAAATTGCACCGAGTTTTAGGGTTAGATTTTTGGGAAGGATATGGGTTTCAAGGATAAGGATTGAAGGATGGCTGGAAATGGGGTTTTGGCTCGGAGGCTCGAAAGGCATGAAAGCTTGAGTGTTTAGGAATTTTTCTGGGTTGTTGCTTGATGGATTTCTCAGCTCTAAATCGCTCTTCTTATAGGGCTCAAATTGGTGGGTTTTGCGGTGACTTCCACTACCTACTCCGCTGGGTAAAAAGGATTTTCTTCCTACATGTGATTCTGGTCTTAGAAAATCGGGAAGATGAAGCTTGCTCTAGAAGATGAATTAGTTGACTCACTGTAGGGACGGCTGCAGATACCGAAAACCAAGAACGAGGTTGACGAAACTTGAAGCCCACGATCTCGTCATTCGAGGATGAAGGAGTTGCTTTGGAATCAGTCACAAACCTTCTTCTTTTTTGGATTGGAAATGAAAGGGACTTCTTCGTTGTGCAAAACTGTCGTCATATTGCTGCGGGGAGAAAAGTAAGTGGTATCCGATTCGACAATGGGAATGCAGAAAAGAGATTGGGTCTTTCCTAAAAGAAGAGAGTTTGGGCTTTTCTAAAAGGAAAGGTGTTGAGCTTTGGATTCAAAGATATTTTGGGTTTAAAAGATGGGCAGTCTAATTCTTATGTTTTCACTGATTCGTCGCCAACTTAAGTCGTCGGGCTTGAGTTTCAGGCCCAAGACCGAAACTACTTAACAACCTTAAATCGACGGACGAGCGTTATGTGCCTCCGTAACCGTCCATACCATACCCACTTCTACACGCCCCAATAATGTGTGTATGTGGCTTGGGCCCACATTAATGCATGGGCATGTTCGCTTGGCGGGTTAAATCGAGGATTTAACCTAAGATTGCATGAATTTCTTAACAAATTATCGCGTGACAAATTGTTAGTTGAGTGCATGATTTTTCGGGTATCAAGAATGGGGTATTAAGTGAGGAATGTGTATTTAGTGTTTTAGGATGTGTGAATAAAATTACTCTAAATTAAATTAATTTTTGTAAAAAAAGCCGATACAGTATGTAGAAAATTTTAGCAATAGTTTCCGTCTTCGTTCTTGAGCACTAGACGAGTCTGCTAGATTAGGAGTTCCACGTTTCTACTTGATCTGTATACTGTTAGAAATTTCATTTTGTTTTTACCGATTATAAGTCGAAGTTTGAGTTGTTTTTTCTTTTTGTCGTAAGTTTAGTCAATTATATTTCGAAACTCAATTTGTAATAATCATACAGATATATATGTTGATATTTTAAAAGGATAGATCAACGAATCGAAAGAGCTTTAATAAATAGAATTCGATCAAAAACTAACCAAAGAGTTTCACAGACCAAATGAGTACTAGTATTTCAAGATTTTGGATGAAGCAGTATAAAGAGTAGTCTAGAAAATAATGAAGCAGAACATACCTAAAAGATCTACCTCTACTGAAAGCCTGATATTGTTAATTAAAGAACAAGTCTCATGAAACTTAATTCTCCATAATTCTCAGAAAACCAGAGCTAATATTCAAAAAGAACAAGTTTGTAAAGGCCGCCAGGGAAAAAATAATGGCAATAGCTACTATAATTCAAAATGAGTTAGCTTTTAAGAATGAAATCGCATTTCCTGAGATGATGCATTGTGGTTTTCTCTTCTGGGAAACATGTGTCACCTGCTTGCTTGCTTAATTTGTCTTTGTGATAATTCTGTATATCAATTATTCAGTTGTGAACTTTATGCTTTGAATTTCCTTTTATTCTATTCCAAAACTGGAAACAGTATGCTTACTCTGCTTTATTCTATTACAGGATCATGATAGGAAACAGTATGCTTACTCTGGTTGAATAACATTAATTTTTTATTTTATTTTTTCTGAATTTTTCCTTGATCAACAGAAAAAAAAATATGGGGCTTTTCAAGGAACCATAACTTCATTGTCAAAGTCCCGTGACTCTAAATTTGAACAAAAGAATATATCGTGATCCTGTATATATTTGGTTTATTAACCAAAACTAAACGAGACTAAATGACAAACATGTTAAGCAAAATAGTCTATAGGCGCGTCTTAAATGTTACAGTTTTGTAAAGACGGACTATGACTCACGTTAAATTCACCATTATCAATGAAAACAAAGTCTTATAGTATATTTACGTGAGCAGACTCAATTATCGTCATCGACTTAACAATTATTTAACAAATTTTATAAGAAAATCAAATAAAGAATTATACCGAGGGAGTTAAACCCGTAGCTCTAATGTAACCAACCGTTTTCGACCAAAACATATTTTCTATCGCCTCCCTCCCCGATTTTCCTACACCAAAACCCGGAAAATAAAATAAACCCAATAAATATATAATATTTGATCAACGGCAGAGATGCACCAACCCCTCTCAATCGCAACCGTAAACCTCACTCCTCCTGTCCCAGATCGGCGCCGTGCAAAACCAGCCGGTCCGTATATCACAGACAAACTCTTTATTAAACCCCCAATTAAATAACACGAATTCCCCATTTTGCCCCTGCTTTTCTCTTTCCATTTTCCCCTCTTATTTTAAATATAATTTATTAATTAGTTGCAGGCTTCGAGCTCCTCGGCCTAAAAAAAGCTTTTGTTGCTTTCTGCTTAAATGGAAGAGCCTTGAAAGCCCCCATCTTTCTCTTTCTCTCTCTCATTTTCTGGTTTGCTTTCAGTCACTTTGTTTTAGCTAAAAAAATTTGTTTGACGGGTTCAGAAAGGCGTTTCTGGGTCTTGTTCTTGTTTGTCTGATCCAAACGGGTTCGCTGTTCAGGTACGTGTGCTGCTCGAGAATATTCCATCGTTCTTTTACTTCTTGAAAAGCTTTCGAGTCTTTAACACTGTGGATTGGTTTTAGTGTGTGTGAAAGTTTTGAGCTTTGTGGGAATTCTGGGATCTTGATGTTGTTTGAGTTTTGGGTTTGATTTGTTTACAGCTTGGCGTTTGTGGGTTTGGTTTTGTTTACTGTTTTGGCTTCAGTTTTTTGGGTTTTGGGTTCTTTGTTTCAAGTCAATGTGTCAAGCATTTTCTGCTTTTTGAGATTTTTGGTGGATCTTTTGAGTTATAGTAAGATTGTTGAGCTTTTTTACCAAGAAAACTTGGGGAAATTAGAGGAAGGGTAGATAAAAAATTGAAGCTTTTGGAGAAAAGGGTGAAGCTTCGTTCATGCCAACAGATATTGCTGAAACCCAGTTCACCTTTTCTTTTCTTTGGGGTAGAGAAATTAGAAAGACGCGGTATTTTTTGTTCTTGTTAGTTTGTTTTTACTGTGCATTTGTTTCTGACCTCTTGGCTTTGGGGTGGATGTTCATTATAGGTAGTTTTCAAGGCCAATTTTTCATTCAAGATTCAGAGAATGACGTTCTGGGGACTATTTAGTTATTTTTGTTGCGTTTGTTACAACTTTTCATTGGTGGTGATTTCACGGTTCCATTTTCAGTACAAGTTTCGCTTAAATTTCTTGTTGGTTTGCTTTAGATTTAGGACTGTCTTAGGCTTGTCGAAGACATAGTGTACAGTGTGTTTGGTATAATTTGTTAGGGACTCTAAACGGCAAGACTATTGGTTTCGGTGTTGAAAGCATTGTGTACCTGATAATTGGATCATATGGTGGTTTGTGGTCAGATTCCTTACAATTATATGTTGGCTGTATTATTGATTATGCTTGCAGTACCAGTTCCCACTGGCCCAAGCTGGGTTTTCTTTTCTCTTTATAGATCTAGTGGCCAGAACTTTTCTATGTGTTAAAAATTGAATTGTTTTCCTGCAAGTTTCTGTTTGTTTTAGCAGAAACTTGTCTTCTTAAAGAACCTTTATTCATGCTCTCAATTATTTCCGTGGGCCAATCTTGATGAGAAAAATACATGATGTCCAATCTATCAGAATTTTTACAAGTCTGGTTATATTGCTCTTTGTGGATTTAAGTTTCATGTAGCTTCCCCAGTTTGTGCTCTTGGCATGTTTTGGTTTGGATGCTAATCTTCATCATCTGTTAATTTGTTATTTTTGTTTTCATTGAGCAGTCAGTTAATAATTTGGTAGTCTGATGTCTCCACCACTGCTGGGTGGTGAGGGGGAAGGGAAGAGCAATGGATCTATGGTAACTTGTTCGCCCTCTATGGAAATGATCCCCCAGAACAGCTCGGGACTGAAAGAGCGTAACTACCTTGGGTTGTCAGATTGTTCTTCAGTTGACAGCTCCACGGTCTCTAGCTTGTCAGAGGAGAATAAGAGCAAGTTCAATTTTAAGGCTACAGAGTTGAGGCTTGGTCTTCCTGGATCCCAATCACCAGAACGGCAATCAGAACTTTGCTTGCTTGATGAAAAGCCACTGTTTCCTCTGCTTCCTTCAAAAGATGGAATCTGTTCCTCATCCCAGAAAAATGTTGTTTCAGGCAACAAAAGGGGCTTTTCTGATACCATGGATGGATTCTCAGAGGTGAAAAGTTCTGTTTATAATGAAGGAAAGTGGATGTTTCCTGCTGCTGCTGGTTCTGATTCCGAATCACCAGAATCTGTCGGACAAGGGAAGTTTCCTGTGAGTTCAATCAATGTGATGCTATCATCCAGGACTTCTGGGACTCAGCCAACCAATCTTATGACCAATTCTTCAAAAGATCAGTCCAATACTGCAAATGGAGCTAGCCAGAACCATGCCGTTGCTTCTAACAACAGCAGTGCTCCAGCTGCTAAGTATGTAAATTTCTCATGGCAGACTGTCAACCTACTGTGAATATTATGGTTCATTTATAACTTGTTCTATTTATTCTTGTCAGGGCACAAGTTGTAGGGTGGCCTCCAATAAGATCTTTTAGGAAGAATTTAACCACCGCTTCAAAGAACAATGATGAAGTTGATGGAAAACCTGGTCGAGGTGCTCTTTTTGTCAAGGTCAGCATGGACGGTGCTCCCTACCTGAGGAAGGTAGATCTGAGAACCTACGGAACATATCAAGAGTTGTCTTCTGCTCTGGAAAAGATGTTCAGCTGTTTTACAATTGGTAAAAATTGCTTGAATTTAGTCATATCCGGATTTAATTCATCTTGCTTAAATTGCTGGACAATTGCCTATGATGTCTAAACTTCCAATATAGAGAAACGTCATGTTTTTGTCATGGAGCCAATTTCTGCCATTTTATTGTGATTTCAGGGCAATATGGATCCCATGGAGCTCCAGGGAGGGAAAGATTGAGTGAGAGCAAGCTGAGAGATCTTCTTCATGGATCAGAATATGTGCTTACATATGAGGACAAGGATGGTGATTGGATGCTTGTCGGAGATGTTCCGTGGGAGTAAGTTCTGATTCAAATGTTTAGTCTTTCCACATATCTCATTTTTGTTTCCCTCATACATATTGTTAACCTGATTTTAATGTTGAAGCATTGTTGCATTATGTGCAAAAAAGTAGATTTGTGTTCAAAGTTGGGTATGCTATATTTATGGTAAAGAACAGTAAAAAATATGTACTAGGTTACAGTTTGAACTATACATGGTTCCCTGTTCGGGGACGGTACTAAAATTTAATCATTTGAACTATATTGTACATGACTGATGTAGATGCATGTGATAATATCTAGAGAAATATGACGTTATGAAGTCTTGCATTGATCAGGGAATTGTAAATTAGTATAAACACACTCTTTTGTACTAAAGTTTTAGATACAACATTGTTCATGTGAGTCGCAGATGAAGTCTTACATAAACCATTTAAGCTGCTTCAAATTTCTGTCTTCATTATGTACTAAAGTTTTAGAATAAAAAAAATTGTCATTTGACAGACCAACGCTTGAAAGTATGAGAGTGCGATAGTAGGATAGAAACACTTAAAGTAGTTTGTTGTTTTTGTTTTTTTGTTTATAAAACTATGAACTAAGAAAGCCTTACCAAGGAACATCTAAGATCAGGAAGATCTCAATATTTTTGCAATAGCAATGATCAACAGGAAATGCTAACGAAAGAAGGGGAGAAAAGATGAAACAAATTGCAAAGCTTCTTTGCTTCTACTATCATGTATCTTGTAGTCCCCATAGGCCATGATAATCACCTCATATTGATTTTTCTTTCTTGTTTATGTATTGCATCTGCAATCTTAACTCCAGTTTGGCTTTATCACAGGATGTTTATTGATTCATGCAAGAGGTTGAAGATAATGAAGGGCTCTGATGCCATTGGCTTAGGTTTGTGCTTCTATTTTCATGATATCCCCAACTATTATTTGCATTTTGGATTTATAACTGTTATATTACTTGGTGAAACTATCAAATTTCATTCATGAGTTTTAGTTCATGTTGACATAATATACGCATTATACGGGTACTGATATACATATGTAGTGCTTACCGAGATCCTTTTTATGCTGCCAGCTTTAGCATGTTATATATTTTTCTTATGTACGTGTGCATTTTACCTAATTAACTGTGATGGCTGTGCCACTTAAAGATTGAAATCCAATAGGGATAAGAAATGGACACTTAAGCCAAAATAATAATGTGAATTAGGAAAACCCCAGATTACTAGCGAAATAGTCCACAATCTTAATCTAAGGTTGGGTTTTACACCAGAAAAGAAATATATGTGCTAACACTAGAATATATTGACTAATTGAAATAAATGTCTTTCAGCTAAACACTCAAATGGCCAGCTTCATTTAGCTTTGTTGTTTCTTAAGAATTGACATGCGCATTTATGGTTCCAATGCAAAATAAGAAAGCCTGTCAATTTATGTATATATGGGGTCTCACTTGTACTAGCTAATATATTTACATAATGGGTACAACTGTAAATTATGGTCAGTACTCTCTAGCATGCATGACATGATATTTTTCAACTTTCGATTTCAATGATGAAACTTACTGTTATCCTAACGTCTGTTTGTTTGTTTCCTAGCTCCTAGGTCCATGGAGAAATCCAAGAACCGGAACTAGCCAAGTCCCCGAAAATGACTGCTGCTTTGAGCTGTTGCCTTATTCAAAGTGAAGATCAGGGGTTTGGGGAAAGAGCGAGCCAGTCGTAAAAGTTGTCAGTTGGAGGAAGAACACTGACAGGATGGATGTCCAGGGCTGGATGGCAGAGTATCATCTTGTCTTTGATGTTTTCATTGTCATCAGTCTATTTTGAGTCTGTTTGTTGTGAAACCTATTAAAACTGGTTTAAAGTATTAATGTTTGTGAAGTCCATAATGTAATAGCCTACTAGTTATTGAAGCTGTGGAATCTGATGAATATGTTATTATCACTATTGTTGATTGCTCTTATATATCATTCCGCATTTGTCATTTCCTTTTTTCTTTGCCTGATAGATTGGGTTGGGTTGGGTTTGGGCTTGGGACTGGGCCTGGACCTATTAAGATACATGGTTTTGGTCATATATGGCCTTTGCACTAAAGAAAGCGTCAGACCATGTTCTATGGGGGAAATCATGAACTGAATATATCAGAATCAGTATGCTCTAACTTCCTTGATACATTTTCAGAATTATATTCCGGATTGCAAATGGGTCTCCGTCGGCGGCGGTCGGCACATGTTGATCAGCCAGATACTGTTCTATAGTCTTCGTTATAAAATTGTAGCCACAACGATATTCTACTGATTCCTATTGAAACAACGAGAAGAAAAATATCTTACAAACTGAAGCATTTAGAATTTATCCTCTACTTTCGAGGTCTCATAGTTGACCTCGAAACTATTTTGTTAGCATATTTAACAACACGATTTATTCAATGTAAACGAAACTCGATGCATTTCTAACATTACATGCTAAACTAAGCACGATGTGATCGACTTCTACCAATTCGCTTAAGCGAGATGTTCGACTAGGTTCGAACGTGATGGTGGTAGACATTCTTAGTGCTTCCTCGTATCTGTGAAAGTGCTCTTCAATGGAACTTTAACTTTAGCTGGCCATGACCAAAAACTTGCAAATTTATCTGGTGAATCTAATGGGGCTCATGTCGACCATGCAGCAAAAGAGAAAACCACATAACTCTTCTCAATCCATAGTCAAAATCCTCTTCTTTTTGGCATATTCTTTGCCTTAACTTTTGATACAGATAAACTAAACTAACCTGCAAATCCAAAATCCCTTAGTTTACATAATCTAAAAGATGCAAATGCAATATATATATATTCCATCATCCACTCCATCCCAAAAGTAGTTTGCCAGGTTAATACCGACTAAGTTGTCAATACTCATCATCCTCTTCTTCAGGTGATGCAATCGAATCCAACAACTCAAAAATCCGATTCACTAGTGATACATTGACTTAATTTCTGAGGAATCAAATACTTCACTTTTAAATCTTGTGGCAAGAATGTATTTGTAGATTTGGTAATTACTTAACTATGATCTTCCATTAGTGGACGCAATCAGCATTTTTTTAAGTCTAGTAGTTGGTACAATATGGTATCTTTGCAATTCTTTATTTGTGATTATGCATATGTTTTGATGTGACAAGTTAAGTGAACTTGATTAGTCTAGTATTTGGTACAATATGGTATCTTTGCAATTCTTTATCTGTGATTATGCATATGTTTTGATGTGACAAGTTAAGTGAACTTGATTAGTGATGACCCTTTTGACTTTGTTATGCTATATTGTTGACCTTTTTGGGTGGCAAAATTATTTGCATCATGTGGGTGTGTTTGGCTCTAATTGTGTTTTGATTCATAATTCCCTTTTGATTATTCTTAGGTTAATCAGTGAGCTAGTGCAAAGCACAATCATGACTAATTAGCATTTGGTGTTGATTGTTAGCACCATTAACAGATTAACACCAAACCTAATGTTTTTTTCTCTTCTTTTTTTTTTTTTTCATTATCAAATCTTGAAGACTCCATGGATTCATCATGTTGCTTTGATTTTTCAATCATATGGAGTGGGTAGCTCATGATGCTAGCTTGTTGCTGATTGAAGCAATGATGACCCTAAGTTAAATTAAGAGTACTTGTTTGGTATTTTCTCTCACATTTAGTTTAGTCTGATGCAGATATTACTTGCTAGCTTGCCAAAGAAAGAGAAGCTAGTACCCGCTATAATCCTAAAGAAAAGACTACCTTCGTACTGACACTATTTGGATACTTTGCAAGAGAGTTGAATTACAAGTTACAAGACAATGAGAGGTATCTGATTTGTACTGCAAAGATTGATGTAGCTATTCATATGAAACATATACAATTACAAATCCTATCTATCCAGAATCTTATATACAATTACAATGAAGAAGCCTTGTATGCAGGCTTACTTTGCTCTCTACAAATAGATTGTTTCTATCCGTAATAAACATGTGATCAATATTGATGTATCACTATCTGGTGTTCTATCAGTATATATAGTTGCTAAACCTAATAACGGGTTCACAAATTGAATAAATAGCTTTATATGTATGAATAATGAAACTAAATCACAAACTCAATTGTTGTGTTTATAGGCTGTAAACTTATAAACATTAGATGTATTGTGACGTTTTGTTACGATCGCTCTCTAGTTTGAATTAGCTAAAACTGATATTTAACAACTAACAAACATTGGATAATTAAGCTGAGTTTGGACTTTCTCAAACATATATGTTAGTTTCTTCCAATATCTTTACCTACCACACAATAAGTAACCAATATAATGCATAAACGAACAATATTATGCATGAACTTGAGTTGAGGAAATACATGAGAGCCCGGGCATGCCATATGATATATGAATTCTCCGACTAATATACATGATCTTGATCGAACATGAATATACAAACAACAATTACATGAATTTGAACATATGCATCCCCTTATTCTTCATCGAAATGTTTCTCTTGACATGCCTCATTTGTTCAACGTACGCTTGGAACCTTTCCTGCACCTCGATCGTTACCGTTTCGATTAATAGCCTAATTATTCAGGCTGTTTTTTAACTCCTAGTTTTAATCGGGTGAAGCTAGAGTATGCTGTGTTATGTAATTAGAAATTAACCATTTCGCTAATTTGGGTTCACTTAACTAACCCTATCGCTCTTTTGCTTCGTCGGTCATGTTGTTTCGATTTTTCAATCAGATGGAGCGGGTTGCTCATGAAGTTGTTGATGATTGAAGAAATCAAATGTAGGGTTCTTTCTTCGTTGGATATGATACAAACTTACTTGAAATTTAAATGATTGCCTCAAAAACCTTGCACCAATTATCGACATACCATTTTGGTTCTCGTCCTACTTAATTGGTTGGGTTCATTTCTAGCCCTTTGATTTGCACTGGTAAAGTTAGATATAAGCATGGCTTGCGCGTGATGAAATATCAACTGATGTTGCATTTCACATTGTTTATAAGTTGATCACTTTTGTCATATGTGAGATTTAAACTCAAAATGTCACGATACAATTAAGTATTATATCATGTCTTATCATTTTCTTTGTTCAACACTTGTCTAACAAATTAATTTCTCGTTTGAAACATGTCAAACAAGGCATGGAAAGACAGACAATAGGACATCTAGGTGAGTACATGTCGAACAAATTGCATAAGAGTAACTTTCACGAGATAAGGTAGAGATATGCGTCGCCATGAGTCCATGAGTACATGAAGTGACATCGAATAACCTACTTTAGCATGATAAACATTGAACAAGTGTGGCCGTGTGACCCACTAATGAACAATGCAATGATATATCTCAAACTTAATTGATCCTATGTAGGTTGTATCACTTCTACGTTGTGAGATTTTAATTCTGAATTTATCAATGAAATTACCAATATATCACCCCCATCAGATTTCTTTTTTTCCAACATTATGGTGAATAGAAATTAACCATTTGCCAAATTAGGGTTTTGTAGTTGCATTTGCATTTCGTTTCACATCAACACTAATGGTTCAATGGTTGAACATTGACCTTTGGCTGCTTGGCATATGATCATCATGTATGCTTTCACAGTTTCAGTGTACTATTTTGAATGTGCTTGTATGCTTTAACTGTGGTAATTAATTAGGCTCACAGTCAAAACTGTCGGGTACACTTCGCAGTAACTGTAATATATGAATGGGATTAATTACAGTGGGCGATAATAGCCCCATCATGATCTGAAATCTGCTCTGGAGCGATAGACAGACAATGTCAGAAGTCATATGTGATTGATCGCAGTAAATACTGTGATTTGACGGCAACAGTCATTCTTTGTTTGGCTTGATCGTGGGGGACAAACAAGATTTACTTTATACATTTAGTAAAAAACCCTTCTCTGTAAATCTTTACTTTGCATTTCGACTCTTCGTCTTGCTCCCAAAATTAGATTCTGTGGAGCTTCCACAACTTCTACTATTTTCTCTTAGCTTTTTTTCTTTTTCTTTTTCTTGTAAGTCAGTCTTAAGATCAAAATCCTTAATTTGATAAAGTTTATTCAAGTTCATTACTAGCGCTGGATCGATGTAAAATTCAACCAACAATCATTTTTTATTAGGTAACAATTGTCAATTTAACTATGTTTTGAATGCAAATTAGAGAACGAATGTCATTAGATATTGATTTTATGTAATAAATAAAAAAGGGTCAATTCAAAAGTTCCAGTCATGAGACTCATCCTCACGCCTGACTTATTATATTAATATCAGAATTATACACTGAAAGGAACATAAAGCCTAGACGTTGTGCATTAGAGTGTAAAGATGTCAAATATGATGCACCCCACTTCAGATCTATCTTCAACTTCATAGAGTAACCCATTCGCCACCATAGAGCAATCACACTCAAGATCAAAGTCATTGAAATTTTGGTGAATGACAAGAAGGATGCCTGCTCTAGCGGCCTCCGCTTCCATATGTAACGCCGAAGATGCAAATGAAAAGTAACGTGCAGAAGCAAGCACCATCCTTTCTAGAAATCTAGTATACGAATGGTCCTTACTATCATAATTGTAGGAAAAAGAAGAAGCGAATGGATAACTCCAGATGAAGCATATATCATAGATGCCGTTGCACTAGAGATAGCTAGTAGTGCTGAAGTACTATTAGAACTTCTTTCCGTATAAGAAAGGTACATGTGTATGTTTGTTGATATCATCCATCGAATTATCCAAGCTTCACCGTACCCTCAACCACCCAACTTTGTTTCCCAAAACGTCGGTATGATTATCCCCTTGAAAACAAGATGAACTCACACTCCTTTTTCCATTAGTGATTTGAAAAGGGCCATTTGATCGATCTGTCATAGAGGCAGGACTCGTGTATATCTGCTTGGCAACAACTCATATGAAGTGTGACCTTTCATCTGAATCATCGATCACAAAACTATTCGGTGTTCATTGCATGTTCTTCGATTTCTTACTTGATAATTACATTTGGTTTTGTCTGGTTTTGTTTCTGGGGTGAGCATAATATGATTCATATGTAGACAATAGTAGAGGGGAAAAGGAAAGCTTCCTGGATTAAACAAGCAAGATCGAGATGTGTTTACGCGTTTAGATTTGTATGTATTCAGATGGGGAAAAAGATTTTGGATAAGGCTAGATGCAATTTCAAGAGGGAATATAATGGAGGGCTGGCAACAAGCCAAATTTGATACTAGATTAAGAGAATCGCGGCTGGTTTTTCCTTTTTGTAAGTTTACTGTTGGAGGAGTTGACAGAGACCCACCAATTTTAATCATGCACTGATCCACTGTGCATATGAAAGCTAGCGGGTTTTAGGGTTCGAGCATTAAGAGTGTCTTCAAGAGTGACATCGGATCACTGAGCTGTTCGGCCGCTCAATTATTTCTCGTCATACTAACAATGAAAAGAATGTTTCCATTTTTCACTTATAAAAGTATAACATATTTAGTTTATAAGTTTTTACATCTAGACTTTGATTGGTAAAAAAAATGCCGCGAGACGTAGTAACCTCATTGAAGATTTGGCCATAAAATAACTTTCCTAGTAAGCATATGGAAGCAAGGTTTAGGGTCGACGTACGGCCAGATGGGGTGATAGTAGAATGCAACCGACTACAGAGCAAAGAGGGTCATCGACTGCGCCATATGAATTTCTTCCATTAAACCAAGTGCACGTTTACCCCTTTAGGTCTTGTTCCAGAAAATTTGAGAGCAAATCCGAGTTGTTGATAGAATTAGTTCAATACCTAAATTTGTAAGAGATTAACACATGAATTATTTGAAAGAATTTTTCGATGAATAAGTCACTCATCTTTATAAGTATATGTTCACCACCCTAGAAATTGAACTGTACAAAAAAATTATTGAAGATCGAATTGAATCTTTGTTCTAGTAGCTCCCATCCCCTCAATGTACGTCTCAGTTCCTTTTCCTTCCTATTTACGTACGCAGCTAGCTAGCACTGCTCTAAATCATATCCTCCAATAATCAAACACCGCCACAACAATCAGGCAAAAAATAAAGCTAGGTCTTTTGCTGTATACACAATTACTGAGATATATCTGCTCCTCCAGTTAGTTGTTGAACACTATCAATGCTTCTGTGGATGCATGGCAGTCGCACACATTCCTTTCAGATCGATCACCCTCAATAAATTAGCCGATCGGTCTTCTGTACTTCTGATAAAGACTGGATATAAATCACTGCTCCCTAGCTATAGTTCTATACCCAATAATACCCCACACCATTCATGGAGATTTTAAGCTCCAAACATATCGAACATTCATCACTGCCTTGATCCACAATGGCATTGCCTCAGAAAAAAACTGAGCACAGAAGCACTCCACGCGTTCCTTTATATAAGCACACACATCTATCTCTCTTTACCCAATTCACCTGCTCACCATACGTACGTACGAGAGAGATCGTGATCGATCATGGTCGTATAGTTATTGATACCAGAAGGAACTGGCAGTGGGTGGTCCGTTGAACTTAATTGAGAGAACGAACCACTCTGATATCGACGTCCTTTCTAGAATGTGCGATCTGTTAGGGTTTTGCATATACGAACATCTACATGCATGTATGGCATTTATATGCATTGTACTTGAAATCAATGCTTTCCGTCGTAGTACGTACTGCTGCTACTGTATCCCTCATCAGAAGCATTCAAGTTTCAGAGGCTTCTGAATTTCTGATGATCTGATCGATGAGAAATCGCTTGTCCTGGGTAGCAGAAACGAAGCTCATGATCGTGATCACGTGCTTGCATGAGGGCTACTTCATGTAGAGAAGGATTGATAGAGATGGTTCACGCTAATTTGGAGAGTGCTGCATATATATATGCTATTGTATTTATGTCCTCTTTATACGTATAGATAAACAGAGATAGAGATCGAGAGAGTCTAATAATGATCGTTTATCTAGGGTTTTGAAATTTCATTAAATAGAAGAATCGATTACAAGAGCAGACCCGTCATTCTCATGAGAATTGCTTAGGGTCTACTTCAAACTAATTATGCGCGTGCGTGCACTAAGATAGTCTAGTCTACGATAGTAACGATAAATTACATCATCTTGAAAGTTTGACTCACGAGCTATAACTGATCTTCACATGTCATCTCAACTATATACGTAACGATTTAAAAATGGACATTGCATATAATATATATATATAGACAGAATTAGATTAAATAAATAAATTAGCCGATCGGTCTTTTGTACTTCCAATTTGAAGATTATTTAGGTACCGAATTAGATTAAATAAATAAACAGAACAAAAACTGTCCAAACAGAACCGTCCATGTAAATCACGATTACGGAAGCTCAAATGATCTTCAAATTGGATGAAACTTTGCAGAAATGATCTACACACTGTGTTCTAGACATTGTACGGTTGAGATGTGGAAATGCGACCTGAAAGTGAGCGAAATAAGGAGGTTCACACTTTAATTTCAAAGCGGGACATCGCTCTGAAAGGAAACTAATATATATATATATATATATATATATATATATATATATATTTCTTGATACACGTGACTATTTCTAAATGTATCGCATCTGAGAATTTCATCAATACAGGAAAGTCAGTTCATCAGTTTTTGAAAATTGAATTGAAATCCCCCAGTGTGGCTTGCAAAATATCTATGGTTCCATGCATGTAGCCTTACAATTTGTTATGAATACTGTGATGAAACAATTTCGTTATATATACAATCCCTTTTTAAATTCAGTATACAAAGATGTTCTCTAATGTTTTGTTTATATTTTTTTTTCTTCAGAATGTTTATTTATGATACGGAGAGATAGGGATCGCAGCAGTTGTATAAGTTCATGGCATGTGCCCCAATAATGATAACCTCACAACTACCAACCAAAGGAAAAAACAATCTTTCAAGTCTCATATATCGCAACAAGTGGCCACTAACAAGTGCTTTTAGCTTCAATAAGTTGCTTACAGAGTTACAGTGAATCCAGGTGGGGGGGGATTCCGGGGGACAAAGCTAAAGTGTTTGATCATTTGCCCTATATTCAGTATATTGATCTGAGTTTCTCCGCCCTACAACTTCACTTCACTTCCATCATTATCTTCGACCTGCTTACATATGTCAGTGAGGTTTGAACCTATAACCTCAATATTATCTGTTAAGCTACCTAATAACCAAACAGGTAACAGCTCACCGACGTTGTATTTTTTATTCTCACGTATGTTTAGCGAGTTAATTAGTCTAATGTTGTAAATGAATCAAAGATGGTCATACTTTACTCTTCACCATTCATATATAGCCCAATTTACTCGAATTCCGTCATATTGGATTTTATTTTTTTAGTGAAAATTCATTTAATTTGTTGAACTACGACTCACATCCTAAATGTTATACATATATATGGGATATAAAGACAAATTAACTATGATCCTCAAATTATGACCCCTTATGATTATGTCAGTGTATTGTCACGAGCTTTTTTTTTCCTAAACTTCTTGTGCGGCCTTAGCACTTCCCTTATGCTAAGTCAGTCTTCCTCACGCAAACACTTTGGCTAGAGCACTCGAATAAAGGAAGATCTTTGAAAGAAAGAACTTGTAAGCTTGAGAGAACTTTACAAAGCTTTACAAGTGAGCTTGAATGCTATTCAACTCTCCAAAACCTTCCTCACGCAAACACTTTGGCTAGAACACCCGAATGAAGGGAGAAGATCTTTGAAAGAGAGAGCTTGTAGTCTTGTATTAAGCTTGAGAGAACTTTACAAAGCTTTACAAGTGAGCTTAAATGCTATCCAACTCTTTATAACCTTCCTTGAGCCATGTTTGCATCAAAATGCTCAAGAAAACTCCTTGTTAATTTGGCGCGTGACAGTATACATCCCTAGGTTTTGGACATGTTAGGCCGAGTAATTTAGCTAAAACCCTAATCCCATCATTGGAGTCTTTTATTTTCGACGATATGTTTCATACTTTTGGCCTAGCTTTCCCACCAAATGGTGGAAAGGCTCTGTTCTTCATCGAATGCTTATGAAACCCACAGCCGTGTAATATTAAGAACCAAACCTGACAAATGCTGATCAAAAGGTTTCACATTGATGATTGCCACCTATGATATCCAGTTCTTTTCCAACATCGCTTATCCACCCCAAAGCCCTAATTATTCTAATTAATAATGTTGGTCCCTAACCTTTTCCTTTTTGAAAAAAATTATTCAAATTTGAGATATTGCTAAATAAACATAAAGTAGTAATAAAAAAAGGGTGCGGCTATTACCATCTCACCAAA
This sequence comes from Fragaria iinumae, assembly GCA_009720345.1. Taxonomy (NCBI): domain Eukaryota; kingdom Viridiplantae; phylum Streptophyta; class Magnoliopsida; order Rosales; family Rosaceae; genus Fragaria; species Fragaria iinumae. Next base: position 10,917,200 of record CM019117.1, on the reverse strand, counting down.
TACTTTGTTCACCCCACATTTCAATTTTAAACTAAATATTCCAATATTAACCTCACAATCAATAATTTTTGTGAAAATATAATATTAAACTAAAATCTATAAAATCCAAACAACAACAATTCTCTACATCTTTACATCGAAAAAAAAACAATTCTCTACATCTTTCAAATCAGATTTGAGAATCACTTCAATCTTCAACATGGTCGTTATATAGTGTGGTGAGATTGTTCGTTCTTATTTTTATTCTATTTATGGCTTCAAATGATATATATACATATATTCATAATCGTAAAAAAAGGAACTCAAGAAAGAAATTGAGGAGAACATATATAAGATGTGGTTTGAGAAGAATAGAGGTCTATGTCAAATATATTGATGAGATATTTGTATATATTTTTAGATTTTATCAGATTGAGGAAAATAAAAGAAACAAAATAAAAACTAGATTTTCTCAAAATTTTAAGGGCAGAATTGAAACGTTAAAGGTAAAAAATAAGACGTGAGGTGAACTGAGCATTTAGTGGGGTGGAAATAACCGCACCTTAGAAAAAATGTTAACTTCTAAGTTTCGTGTAATATGATTTTCGAATTCATATATGAAGTAGGGATCGGATCGTTGTTGGGATCTTATACAAGAGATTATATTCGAATGTGCATGAATATCGATCTCTTTAAATTGTTGGCAACTAAGGTTGATTTGAAGGTTTAATTTTTGCCTTAAACATGATCGATCTAATTAAGCTGCTACATTAACCAAGGTTTTGAGAAGATCAATTTAATGAGTAGTGTTCACATGGTCACTAACTGATCAAGAGATTCATGGTTAGTCACCATTAGATTCACATCTAAGGGTTGAAAACAAAACAATTTTACTTAAAAATAATTCTCCCAACCCTTGAATTTAAATTTAATGGTAATTGACCGTGAATCTCTTGGTCAGGGCGCAACACTCTTATAGAGAAAAGAAAACTCTCATAAAAAAGTGGGAGTAGCTGCACCTCTCTAACCCTAGGGGAGTGAGCGAACTCATAGAGACAAATTGCGCCTGTCTGGCTGCGCCAGGCGACTGGTCTCTGACCTTGCAGGTGTATGTGGGGTTCGGCCGGACGGGTTAAGCTAAGTCCTTGGCTCAGAGATGCTTAGGTAGGCTCTTCTTATCCTCTATAGATTTCGACCACGCCGGGAATGAGTGAAGGTGGAGATTGGAGGACATTTTTGGAGTAGCGAAAGGCTTGATCGGAGATGGGAGGGTCACGACATCAGGCGATCTAGGTCTGATCTTTTGGTCGGGCAAGGTTTGCATGTTTGGGCGGCGACCGGACGAGTTGCAGGTCCGGCAACAAGGTGGCAAGAGGGCGGTGGTGGGGTTGAGATCTGGGCTAGTAGAACTGGTTTTGCCCTATCTAATCAGATCTAGGCTTGTACTCAAAATGGGCTGAAGTTGGGCTAGGGCTTCCTTTTAGGCCCTAGTTTGCTTCCTTCTATGTTACTTTCCTTAGTTTTTTCTAGTTTCTAAGCCCATCTTTTTGGGCCTCTAGGGTTTTAAATTAGTTTTACTAGTTTATTTACAACTAGTCCCTATGTAGGTTTCTAGGAATCTAGGTAGGTTTTGATGCTTGCAGATTATGATATGTCTTTTACATCTAGATAGTGAACACTTCTTGTCGTACCGCAATTGAGCGTCTTGGCGACGGAAGTTTTCATGCAAAATTATCTCTATGTAGGGCTAGATTATAGCTTGTTAGGCTAATCATCGATGAGCGACAATGTAGAATGTAATGGTATATGAATCACCTCAATTCGTTGGGGTCTGTATCGGTGTCATTCTGGTTGCGACTATTAATACAATGGGTTTTAAGCCCGTCTTTGCGTAAAAAAAAATGAATCTCTTGGTCAGTTATTGACTAGGTGAACATCACTGTAATTTAATTTATAAGTGTGTGATCTATCATGCGGGGGTGTCCAAATTTCATGTGCAAACTCCGTAGTATAATTGAAACTTATTGTGTTGGTGCTTAATACTGAGGATGTGAGACATCTCCTAGATAGAAGGGGAACTGCTTTTGGTTGTACATACAGTTGATTGACTAAATTGAATGAAAATTGGATGTAGGAGTTTAAAAACAACATAATAATACAACATTTATGACAAACTTAAATTTTACAATTTTTTTTATCAGATATTACAACTTCGTGAGTCGAACTCACAACCTTTCACTTATTAAGGAGACACTGTGATACTAGACTTAAATCATACAATTTAGAATTGTATTTATAAAATGGCAATATAATCATAATTCTGAGACAAATCTGCAATTTTTTTTTTTTGAAAAATGATCCAAACAATATCTCACATTTTAGCGAAGCTAACTTTTGGTATCTCAGCTTTTAAAAACTTCAGAAATATATCCCACGTTCTTACATCGACTAAAGAATGATATCTGAAGCTGTTAGCTCTGTTAAATAGATTGACGGAAAACATGTTTTTGTTGCAAAATGACTATTTTACCCTTTATTCTTCTTTTTATTGAAAATTCTTCTTCTTAAAAAAAAAAAGAATCTTTTATTTTTATTTTTTATTTTTATGTTTATTCTTTGTGTTCTTCAAATTAGGCGCACCACCCCTTTGAGGCCAGGCAACTCCATCGAATTCCATTTCTTGGGGAGGAATTTTGTTGTGTTTCCACCTTCTCTAGAGTTCAGATCTTCTCCTCTCCCTCTCAAAAGACTGAATTTCATATGCACTTTGTTTCTTCTATAATTTCCATCTATCTCATCTGTATATGAGAAAGAAACTCAAGTACTGTTTTGAATTTGAGCAAAATCCAAAGAACCGGCCCATATGATATGAGATTATGGTCATAAGAAGCAAACGAATTGAGAAACTACAAGTTCCTTGATTTTTCTACCTTGAGCACATCTGCACATGGTGAAAAAAGAGATATACCTTGCTTCTTCAAAATTCCATGTATCGAAGAGATGAGATGCATAATCAAGTCCACATGACGTGGGTAATTGGGTATTAATAGCTGGTGAAGAAGAACACCCACATGGGTTGGAGACTAGCTTGTCGTTTCATCTGAATCAAATTCTGGTACTTTGAGAATAACAAGCAAAGAGATTCAGTCCAATTTGGTGTGGAAAGAATGAGGAAGAAGAACATAGACGGATTAGACTGACAAAGAGAAATTAATGTTTATGAAAACTAAAAAAAAAAAAAGAGAATGGACAGAAATAGCCTTCAAAATATGTTTGTCGTCAATCTTTTTAACAAGACTAACGGCTTCAGATATCATTCTTTGGTTGATGTGAGAACGTGGGATACATTTCTGAAGTTTTTAAAAGCTGAGATACCAAAAGTTAGCTTCTATAAAACGTGAGATACTGTTTGGACAATTTATTTTTTTATATCAAAAATCCCTTTTGTCTCTCAAAAAAAAAACATCACATATGAAGGACAACCCACATGCCTTTGCCTTGGCACAAGTCAGGGGGATTGGGGATCCTTTTTCCAAAGATTATAATGATAATCATCTCTTTAATTTATATTCCCAAACTATAATAGATAAAGTCAATAGCCAAGATGGGGTAGCTAGGTTTGTGCTGGTCAGTGGTCACACCGGAAATCCTCATTATAAAAATTAAAGCTCACCAAAACATAATCCTTGCTACATTATACATTTGTATTTTATTTCCAAATCAAATCCTGTAGAAGCTTAAATCTATTCATGGAGTGTGGTCAAAGGCAAGTGTGCCCTTTAAAAACCCTAATAATATAAGTGAGAAGGGTCTCCCTCTTATTGGCAACAATGGCCTTAGCATATGTCTTGCTCCACCAACGGCTAGTTCCCACGTGGATTTTTGTGTATGGGTGTGGGTATACAGTAATTAACATCTGAAGTAGTGGGTACAAAAACTAATATAGAAGGAGGGAGAAAATAATGATTAGGTTAGTAGTTGCTCGAATTGCACATATAATGGTTCCAATTCTTCAAGCACAAGAGCATGATATTTGGTCTATTCATGAGAGGTAAAGAGGCTCTATTTTATAGATTTGATATAGAGAAGTGAAATTTGTATTCCTAATAATACAATAGACGCTCTTAATTTTTATTTTTAGTTAAATTTTTTATAAAGAGATATAAACAAGTGTTATTAAAGACAAAATCAGGAATGTTGTTTTTAAAATGAAGAGTGCAAATTTCAGTTCCTTACATATATATCAATGTTGGGGTGATGATAAAATCTGAATGCTCTAACTTTTTTTTTTTTTTTGAGAAAGTTATCACTATATATAATCATATCCAAAATTACAGACTATGGGAGAACTCGGTGGTGTACATAAAATCCCCACATTCCTCCCTATACACACCAACAGTTGCAGTGGACTAGAACTGAAAGAATTCAAATGTAACATAACCCATATATTCCAGAATCCTCGATACCTCCTTACTGTAAACCTCAAGAAGAATCAACCCATTCAAGCACTATATATACAAAAACTACCAGCATATATACATGTGACAACCACCCCACTACATTGACAACAAAAAAACACCGATATTAATACCAACAGTCCCTGGACATGACACAAAAACAATGTGGCACCACTGACCCAACCAACGTCATCAAACAGACCAAAATCCTAAACCTTTGCCCAAGAGGAGGGGCGCCAAACCACCAAAAGACAAACAAACTAAAACAACCAAAGACCTAAAAAAAACCTATTAAAAAACCTTAAAAAGAAATGCAGGCACATAGGCCTACGTAGGCCCAACAAAACCCGAACGGAATGAAGCGCCCACCCACCACCGAAGTCAATCGTCGCCTGGAGCTCTACCAATCACGTCATCACGGTAGAGCAAAGCAGCAACACGCCCTCCCTCCTAGATCGGAACCAAATCGCAACAACGAGGTATAACCAAGATCATATCGATCTTGTCAAACCTACACCATCACGTCCTCCCTCCTAGATCGGAACCAAATCGCAACAACGAGGTGTAACCAATATCATATCGATCTTGTCAAACCTACACCATCATGTCCTCCATGCTGATGCAAACCATCACCAACCCCGCACAGCCGTTTCCTGACGACACGACCTTCATGCCAGAATAGATCGCTCCTCCCCCAAGCCTGTTTTGCAACGAGCCCAAGCCGCACTGACAAGGCCGGAAGCCAATGCCAACTCCAACGTAGGGGCATCGCCGGACAAGCAACAAGCTTCAAACACGATATAAAATATTAAATTCATGAGTCAAACGCTACATCAATACTTGACATAGAAATCCATACTACATATCCAAGATTTTCGAAATGAGTTGAGCCCAACATAACAAGCAAAGTACACATGAGGAGGCTTAGTAATACAAACGTAAAAGTACTAGACGTAAGACTAACTTTGCACCAATAATCCGTACTACATACCCACGATTTCTTATCAAACTTGGCTTTATTTTCAAGCCATACCACCTTGAATATATGTACGAATCTTTTGACCAAATTTAAAAACAAAGAGCGGTAATAATGATCTATTGAAACTTGAGAACTAGATATGATATCAGTGATTGGCGAGCCTCGTAATGGGGACTTATAATTAAACATGGCATTAAAGTGATTGGTGTGTGAAAAACTTGGTCTGATGAAGTTTGGTTGTCTTAGTTTGTCAGTCTAATGGCACGCCCCTACCTTTAGGTTAGAAGGGCCCCCACTTGATAAAGGTGGATAGCAATCGCAAACTGTTAATCATATATGATATTGATAGCATGCTAACATGTACATGTTTTTTCCTTCTTCTTTTTTTAGAATAATGAAGATCGGACGATATTAGCTCTTATGTGATGGCTGCCCACGATCTTATTGGTATGCCCTATCACCACGTGGTAAGGCTGCCTCATGTAAGAATCACTCGATTGGATTGTTTTTCAGATGACCGAAACGATACTAAGCAAGTAAAGAAAGGCTTAACTTTTCATTTAAAAACAAGTCCAAACAAGTAATAATAACTCTCATCTTGTTTTTTTTTCTTTTTTTTGGATACAAGGGGCCAAAAGACCCAACAAGTAATAACTCATTTACTTAAATGTAATAATTCATTTTCTTAAACATAACATCTTAATAAAAAAAATTATAATATAAATGGTTGACGCGACTGCCCTCACCCTAATCGACGATACCGTGAAATACAATGGGAGGCATTGAAAAAGAATGTAATCGGGGTTCAGGAAAAAAAACAATGTGTTATTAGTTTAGTAGAAAAGAAAATTCTGGTATTAGTTCTGGTTTTTGAAGAAATATCAATTTTGCATTGAAAGTTGAAACAATCTTTGAGTCAGCCTGACAGGCAACATAGACCAAGGCTAGTAAGCAGGGAAGACTCACGTGCCACATGGGAGGACCTTACCTAAATAATCAAAATTAAAAATCACCAATTTTTTTTTTATTTTTATTTTTTATAAATCATGCATGCATGTTACTCCAAAAAAAATTACCTTCCATCTTACTGTACCAGTCCCAGCATGTGGCCGGTGGATCCAACCATCTCCGATTACTAAAATATTAACATGAAGACGACTCGGGAAGGAGAAGAAGAAGAAGAAGAAAAAAAAAACAGTGTGAACCGCGAGCAGAAAAAGCAGAAGAAGACACCAACTGAAAAAGGCCGACTTTCATCATCTGGGTTTGAGCCAAGAACCCAGTTAACAAGGATCATCGTAATCAGGCACTTCATTAGCTTGGGCTTTCCTAATGTGACGTTAATTACGTCATTAGGAAATGTAGGTCAGAGGGTTTTACACACATGCAGAGGTTTTCACCGACGACGATGGAGAAGTCGACTAACGCCGTCCCATTACGTGGTCTGAGGTTGTTACGGAGGGTGTAACGGCGTTAGGGTTTCGAGGAGGTGCACGTGAGTGTCAAAGTCTGTCAGAGTTAGGGTTTCTACATTACTGTCAATTGTCAAATCACTGCCTTTTTTGACCGTTTTGTCCTTTTTTCAGTATCTTTGAAATGATAATTATTTTTGTGTTTCATGAACGAAGAACCAAAAAAGGTGTGGGAAAAACCTGGTTCTGGTTCATCTCCAATAATGAAGCTAGAGATGCTGTAACTATGGCACGGCCTCACGGGATCTGACATTTTAAGTAAAGGTACAGTAATATGAATATACAGTAAGGTTTTCAATTCTTTGTTTAGACATTATTATTCGGAGAACAGTAAAACTTTGTTTCTACATTATCTAGCTCGATCACTGTTGTTTAAACTTGAGTGAAATGAACCAAGTCGAGTTTAACTTTGAGTTTTGGAAATATGCCCTTCTCCTATTTTGTTATTGCAGAACGATACTAGCTAGCGTCTGGGTCTGATCGAATCGAATTAGTGTATATCAGCAGAAACAATTAACTTCAACTTACAATTTGCATGCTCATTGGATATATATGGAAATCATATTATCCTCTATCGATTGAATTGTGTCATTTTGTCACACTCCACCTCTAACCCGCGAGTTTTCTCTTTTAAATCATCACTATGTTCATAAATTAAAAGATCAATAAATTGAAGACATGCAACTTCACTCGAACACATACACGAATGGTCTAGCAATACTTACTTGATTATAATCACTCTAATTAGATGCATGTACAGTTTGTTTGTTTGTTTTTTTTTTATTACAAAAATTATACTAATCAGATCATCCTGTGATACATGTATTGTACTATTTTGATAATAAAATGACAATTATTTTTCTTAGTAAACTCTTCGAACAAACATCTTCTTGATCTTTATTTCGTGCTAGAATGAACTTCAGAATTAAGTATCATTTAACGATTAAATTGAGTTATGAAACGCATCAATGATCTGCCTGAAATTTATGAAGAATGAGAAAGCATGTTCAATAATTTAAGCACCTCCAAACATCCATACATGTCACCCTGATAATTCAATTATTTGATCGACTTGAATTATATACATCATTCTGCGCATCAATATGTCCAAATTTAATTTCATTAATTCTTTTAACTACCTGCTCAAAATTAGTTTTATGTTGCTTCAGAAGCGAATCTGTTTGGCCAAAGTAGACATCGAGCAAACTAATGCAATACGTACGATTAAGTTTCAACTTTTGATTTCAACGTCAAATTGGGTTGACATGCACGTTCATTCTGCTAGTGATTAGGAAGTCTTAACATCCTAATCACTTCCCTAAGACGAAACTGTTTAATAACTTCAGATTAATTAATTGATTTCATATTTTCATAGTCAACCAAATTGGGCTCTAAGACTTGCTTTTTGGCACTTAGCAAGTTTGCATGACTAAACATAACCATTTGCTCCTAATAATTTTTGAAGGATAGATTGTTGCTCCTAATAATACGATTAATATCTACCAACAAACTAGTTTATTGATGAATTGCATATGCAAATTTTAGCGAATTGGTACTAAAGGATGTGAAAACTTAAGAAGTCAATTCGAGAAGATTCTAAAAACACGCTTTTGTTTATGTTTTAAAGTTGTAAACATGACTATTTCTCTTTATGGTATGTATCTGTGTTGGTTGAATCAATATTTAACAATATAAAACATTTGGAACAAAATTGTGTCATTAACTTTGGAATGAACAATGATTCTATAATATTATATTATTGACGAGAATTTTTTAATTACAACTTTAAAGTCATTGGCCATTTGATCTTGCAAGAAATGTAACAATCCCAATCAAGAAATGTAACTAAAGCCATTTTATACATAAATCAAAATGACATAAAAAGAAAAAGAAAAAGAATTACTATCATAAATTCACAAGCAACAAAAAACATTGAATTACATGGGGCTGGAATTTGTTGATTTTCTGCAGCTTTCCAGTTCCAACACTGTTCTTTTCTCTGTACATCTAGGGATCGACGCAATAACAATAAACAAACCCCATATGCTTCTGCGAAAATGACCATTTAACCCTCTGTCTCCGACCAATACCCATCATCCCCAACGGAACCAGAGCCCCACCAATCAACAACGGATAGGACCAGACCACAGTGCCACAGTACCAGGCCGGACCAGAGACTACGGTTTGGTTACAGTTTCGGCCACCAAACCTGTACCATAGCACCCTTTCACAGAAATACCGAGACCACTCTCCCATGTCAGTTCTAGCTCCCAGAACTACTCCATGCAAATAGCCACACCATTAACCAACCCAGCCAAACAATAATGTCTCTACTTATGGACCGAACACTATTAACCCGTAGTTATATTTGGATGTGAAGACAACGACCAAACATATAGTTATTTTTTTGTCAGATAAACCGTTTAAATTCTACGACTAATTTATCTTGGCTTGAACCGACAACCTCTTTCTTGTGAATAAAAAACTACTTGACTAACAAAGATGACAATTTGGTATCTAACTACAGCTTAAATAGTAACGGGTAAAAACAGATAGGGGTCATGATGATTTGTTTTGTTATGCATCAAGTATAATCTTCGTGGTTGCTATTAATCGGGTGAACACTCGTGAATTATATCTAATGATGTGTCAAATCTGCGTTATTTATATCGGAGAAAATGTTAAAAGATTAACAATAATAATAGCAGAATAAGGCCAAAGTCATTAAATCGACTCAAGTATTATAATTATATGAAAAACTAGGGATTTTTTTTTGCTTGACCCGGATTTTGTTTTAAAAGAAAGTTAGCTTTCTGGGTCGGTGACCATAACGTGGAAATGAATGGGACAGTGAAACCCAATTCCAAGGCTCTAGAGGGCCCCGTTGACTTGTTACTGTAGAGAGGTTAAACAACCTCCATTTGCCAGTCATCCAGAAAAGATAAATGTTAATCCCAATGGAATCCCATACCATCCTTAATATTAAAAAAAGAAAAAAAAAGAAGGGTATTATTTATTAGTGGTTTTGCTTAATAATTGAGAAAGAGTAACAGAAAGGGTTTGGCTAGTCCTCTCTATATGAGGGGGGAGGTGGTGAGAGATTAGAATTTGGCAAGTCCTAGCTCTTCTTTTTCGCATTTGCTGTGTTCTGTTTTTGGGTTGGTTTTGAAGGAAGATAGGGATAGCACATTAGCAACGCAGTTTTCAAATTGTTATAGCAATAGAGAAAGGTAGAAGGGATAGATAAAGAGAGTGAATCCAAATCCTATTAAGGAAAATGGAAACATGGGAAAGACCAAGATGAAAACGCCACCTGCTTCCAATCCCAATCCTCTTCTTGTTTTGTCTTTTTAACCAGCACACACTCCCTGTGTAGCATCTCTATCCCCAGAGAGCCCCCAATTTCCAGTTCATGCTCCTCTCTCTCTCTCTCTCTCTTTCTACCGTTTTGCCAAAATCCCAAACCATAAACACAAGGAATAGAGAAGGAATCAAAAATGGTGACCGGGTGGAGAAGGGCCTTCTGCACGTCTATCCCTAAAGAGAGACAGACCAAAGTCGTTAGAGAGAAGCAGCAACAATGTGAGAACACCAATAACCAAAGCCCCAAAATCACCTCCAAGTTGGGCTTCTTCTCCTCAAACCCATCCACTCCTCGCCTCCAATCCCAGCCGGTCTCGAGTCCCAGTCTCCGCTGCCGCACCACCGCCGCTACAGCTCCCACCACCCCCAATTCTTCTCTCCCCAACAGCCCAAAACTCCAATGCAACATCCCTCCCCCCGCCATGACCACCACCCCAAAGAAATCCAGCAGCTATAGCCCCAGGCTCTTCCAACGATCCAACCCCTCCTCGCCTAAGTCGCCTTCCAGCTTCTCCCTCCTCAAATCCACCCTCCGCCTCAACAAAGTACGCCACCTCTGCATTTATCTAAGCGCAACTCTTTATATTTCTGTTCACCTTTTGCTGATGACCGGTTTTCTTCTTTTTCCAGAGTAGATGCGGAATCTGCTCGCAGAGCGTTAAAAGCGGACAAGGTACGGCCATTTTCACAGCCGAGTGCTCCCACTCGTTTCACTTCCCTTGCGTCGCCGCCCACGTCAAGAACCAACAGCTCCACCTCTGCCCCGTCTGCAACACCACCTGGAAGGACCTCCCTCTCCTCGACATTCTCACTCCCCAGACTAAGCCCCAAACTGACAGCCACTCCAAGCTCAGGGACGTCAAGACCAAGCCGTTGAGAGTTTACAACGACGACGAGCCGCTCATGTCGCCGACTTCCGGCGCCAGGTTCAATCCGATTCCGGAGTCGGATGAGGATGATGAAGAAAACGACGCCGTTGAGTTCCAGGGCTTTTTTGTCAATTCAGAGAGGAGCAGTGTCTGTTCCGCCAATCGGAAGAGTGTGGAGTTCACTTTCTTGCCGGAATCCGCGGTCGTGGCGGCTGGGAAGAGTTACGAGACTTACGCCGTCGTGTTGAAAGTCAAAGCTCCGCAGCTTCCGGAGCGCAGGACGACGTCGTTGACCCCACGTCGGGCTCCGATTGACCTTGTGACGGTGGTTGACGTCAGCGCGACTACCAGCCGCTCCAGGATTCAGGCCACGAAACGGGCGCTGAGGTTGATCGTTTCTTCTCTCTCCGACGCCGACCGCCTCTCCATCGTGGCGTTCTCGTCAACTTCGAAGAGGCTGTTGCCGTTGAGGAGGATGACGTCAGCCGGCCGGAGATCGGCGCGTCAGATAGTCGACGCGCTCTGCGGAGTTGGGCAGGGGATGTGTGTGAACGACGCGCTGAAGAAAGCGGCGAAGGTGTTGCAAGACCGCCGCGAGAGGAACCCAGTCGCTAGTATTATGCTTCTATCCGACGTGACCCATTCCGCCAATCAGAAGCGCTCCTCCCCGGTCGTGTCATCCACGCGCTTCCCTCACCTCGACATCCCGGTCCACACCGTCGGATTAGCCGAAGCTACGGACGACGCGTTTGTCAAGTGCGTGGGAGGTTTATTAAGCGTGGTGGTCAAAGACGTCAAGCTCCAGCTCAGCGTGGTAACCGGCTCAGCCAACGCCGAGATCGCGGCGGTTTATTCTCTCACGGGCCGGCCCACCGCTCTCGGATCCGGTTCGATCCGGCTCGGCGACCTCTACGCCGGAGAAGAGCGAGAACTGCTCGTCGAATTGAAAGTCCCGGCCAATTCCGCCGGGTCCCACATCCATAACGCGATGATGTCCGTACGGTCCACCTACAGAGACCCGTCGTCAAATGAGCTCGTATATTCCAAAGAGCGGGCCCTGCTCGTACCCCGCTCGCAGGCCGTCCGATCGTCCTCCGCAATTTCCAACCCCAACATCCAACGTCTCCGAAACCTCCACGTCACGGCCCGAGCCGTGGCCGAGGCGCGCCGGTTCTTGGAGCGGAACGACTTCTCAGGCGCATATCATTTGCTGACGTCAGCCCGAGCTCTATTGCTCCAGTCGAGCTCGGCTTCGGCGGAGGAGTTTCTTCGCGGATTGGAGGCTGAGATGGCGGAGCTCCACCGTGGGAGGCAGCAGCAGCAGCAGCAGCAGCAGCAGAAGCAGAGTACTGTAGCACAGAGGCAGAAAGGGAGCGGACACGTGGAGGCTGAGAAGCCCGAGCCGCTGACGCCGACCTCGGCTTGGCGCGCTGCCGAGAGGTTGGCGAAGGTGGCGATAATGAGGAAGTCGATGAACAGAGTCAGCGATTTACACGGCTTCGAAAACGCCAGATTTTAGCTTTCTTAAATTTTTAGATTTTCTTTTTTAATTTTTTTGGGAATTTTCATATATTTTGTAATTGTAAAAGAAACAGAAATATATATATGATGATATTGGTGGGAAAGAAAACAATGTTTTAAAAAAGAGAAATTATTATTTGAAACGTGGGCCCGGGCCCAGGCCCAGGCCCATAGTAGTGACAAGCGGTAGAGGACGGCCTGGCCCTTTTGGAAAGGAACGGATAGTGATAGTGGCAAGAGCGAGGAGATATTAAAACCTCACAAAAAATATGAGAAATTATTGGTGTTGTGTTAGTGGCTTTCATTTGCTATTTGATATTGTCTCAGTTAGTATTCCCAACCCCCAAAACCCAGAAGAACCCAAAAACCTGAGTTCAATTATATATGTATTTCTAAGAGGAGGTAGGGAACGGGGGTATTTGGATTTTTATAAAAAAAATTATTGGGTATTTTGTTTTTATTTGGTTGTTGGGTCTAATCAATAATGAGGTTGCAAGTGATGGGTGTGTGTTTGTATGTTTGTATGAGCTGGTGTTTTGGTAGTGCATAGTGGTTTTGGTGCGTTCATTAGGAGAAGGCTACAGCAAATGGCTTACATGATAAAGCAAAAAGATAATGTCAAGGGTATCCAAAAAAAAAAGAAAAAAAAAAGAGGATAACGCCAAGGGCACAAATGCTTATAATAGACCATATCACTTTGTTCTTCCAAGTTCCATCTGCTTAGGAATTTAGGAGTGGTGGTGGGTTTTGGCATAATCATTGTCATTTGTATATAAACTAGTTGGTTTAAATGATAATGTTTGTTTCTTTTGGCCAAAAGGGAAGTTGGTACTAGATAGTGTACAATGTATTTGTAGTCAAATTCGATCATTTTACATCCCTTTTGGTTGCCACCTCAATGTTCTAAAGTATATGTAATTATTTGTAACGCGTGTGGGAAAGAGAAAGATGCAATGCACATGTTCAGTTATCCATGATAATTGTGTGTACAAGAGGAAGAGGAGGAGGGTCAATTTCCAAATCGATGGAATTTCTCAATGAAAGAAACGGGGATGATGATAACTTGGATACGATGCATGCACGTTTGTTTTCTTGAATATGAAGAGGAAAATCAGTCTTAGGCATTCAAGAAAAAACAATGGACCTTTGCTACATGCCTATCAAAGTAGTTAGGATGTGAGACCCCTCTTATTAATTCGTATTCTGTATCACAAGGACCTTTCCACATATCAACAACACACTACATTCATTCAGGTTTCTGAATTGATACCTTGACAGGCCATTTTCCTCCGGCCTAAATCAATCATCTGTAGTGAAAATTTGAATCAACAATGACATACTTGCTACCACAGAGTCTCACCCCTAAGGACGCGACTTGGGGAATGCGAGGATCCTCTCAGGTGTCTCAGCCACACAATTTGGTCTGCTTAGATCAAACATCTAACGTAAGTACCTAACAAACTCAAGGGTTGGAGTAACGGGTACCGTTAGGATTTCTACTTTGGTATGTAGCTGATTTCCTTAAGTTCATGCCTATAGTCGTCTGATCCAAGAAAACCAAATCTATTAGCTAAGATAGTCTTGCCCCTTAGCAAGTTCCAAGCTTGGATTCATGGAGCTGCTTAAGATCTGCAATCCCTAGCCAACAAATAATCACATGCTTTAGATGAAGGACCACTCCATTGTTCTAGTATCAGCAGACTCCAGTAATGCGAGTATAATCAATCTTACATTTGCTTGCATGACTTTGATTACACGTTAGTAAAAGATAAAGGTGAAAACAAAGGCCCTAAACACTCTAGAAGCCGAAATCTGCGTGAAAGAGAGAAAGGTGAAAAGGAAGTGACAGTAACTTAAGCTTGAAAAAGGGTTTCAGGGTTTCGTTTTCTTCCAAGACTCTTCCATGGTTCTGGCCAGGAGCTCTTTATTCAACTTTTGGGGTACTCTACTGATGATTTCCTTAAATTGCGCCCACTCTTGAATCCCTTTGAGTGGAGGGTAGTCATCAGTGTGTCTTGGCTTTTTTTTTTCTTTTCTTTCTCCTTTTCTATTGCTGCTTTTCAAAATGTGCATCTCAAACCAGCACAACTGAATTATAATCAAGAACCCGAAAAGGCACATCTAAGGGACTAATGGATTGCATACCTATGGTTTAATATTTCACCACGAAGATATGATTACATGTGTGTGGGGATAGCCAAGTTCCCAAAATGTGTGACAAAATTAAGTATTCCGAAGTCGGTCATTAGTGCTCTTAAATCTTACAAGGAAAAGAGAAATCAGATTATATGACTATCACAAAGATCTGAGGTTTGAAAAATCCAAGATGAGTGAGACTTCTCTAAGGAAACAGATAATTATCATCCAAAAATTTGTTTAGTACCAATATAAATTTGGAAAAAGAATAAGTTAAGGTACTGAAAGATACACATGTATTGTCTATATTGTAAAAATAAAAGGATACAGATAATTAAATGAGGAAGTACCAGAGAATACCTGCAAGTATACTTTATGTCACGCCCTGCCAAATTAACAAGGAGTTTCCTTGAACATTTTGATTCAAGCATAGCTCAAAAAAGGTTTTGGAGAGCACATGAGCATTCTAGAAACATCCGGAATATTATGGAAGATCTTGGAAGCTTCCGGAAGGATCGGGAAGCATTCGGACAACTCCGGAATTCTCTATAACCTTAGAGAGTCTCTCTAAGACATTCTGGAACTCTCTAGAACCCTAGAGAGACTCAAGGTTCAAGACTACTCCTGAAGTCTCTAGAATACTCAAGGTAACACTTAGAGTTGTATAGAAAACTCTAGAAACCTCTATACTTATAAATGTCCTAGAATTGTCTAAAAACTTAGGCAAAGAGAGATGATGCCTATAAATAGGGAGGCACCCCTCCCATTTGAGACATAGAGAGTTGAATAGCATTCAAGCTCACTTGTAAAGCTTTGTAAAGTTCTCTCAAGCTTAATACAAGTTCTCTCTTTCAAAGATCTTTTCCCTTCATTCGGGTGTTCTAGCCAAAGTGTTTGCATGAGGAAAGATGACTTAGCATAAGGGAAGTGCTAAGGCCGCACGAGAAGCTTAGAAAAAAGGAAGCTCGTGCCAGTTGGTATCAGAGCAGAAGTTCGATCAGAACCTTGCTCGACATAATGGTAAAGCACGGTGCTACCAAAGGTGCATCAGGATCCAACCATTCCGAGAAAGTTACGCAAAGGAAAAGTTGCTAAGAGCTTGTCGACCCTGACGCTACAAGACGGGAACGGTCTAAGGACATGATTTATGCTTTCGACTCACGCCTATCTCAGGTGGAGGAGGGCGTAAGTGGCATGGAGGCCCAGGTGGATGATCTAGGCCAATGGGTAGAAGGCTTAGAGGCAGAGGATGTTGCCATCCACACTGTGATTAAGGGCATGGTGGTCCAGCTAGAGGAGTTCTTGCGGGGCGAGATGACGAAGATTCGTGAGGAGTTCATGGGGGAACTCGCCAAAATACGTCAAGTCCACGAGAACGAGTTGAATGACACGCTTGCACGCATTGAGGAAATGCATGGGGACTTGGCCCTATGCAAGCGCACATTGGCTACGGGAGCCTGCATGGTATTGTGGAGGCTAAGCGCATCGAGGTGCCAAAGCCTAAGATTTTCAGGGGATCGCGCAACGCTCGTGAAATACATAACTTCTTATGGGGGCTAGACCAATACAAAAAGAGATCCTTAGTTTTGCTGAAATGCAAGACAACGTTTTTGCCTACAAAAGGCTTGAACTTTACTTGAAGCCTATCCTTGAGGCTTGGAGACAACACAGCAGACATTCCATATGCCTTGAATTGCTGCCAGCGAAGTCAAGTCAGAAAAGAAATTCTAATAGTTGCTGCAAGTTGCAACAGCCACTACCAGACAGTCCACCTCGCCGATTAAACTGGAATGATCCAGGAAGAACCAAAAGGCGACCCTTATATCAACAGAAAACCCTGGATGTCTATTTTCCAAAGGATTTTACGGTTCGTCATTCCGACATTCTTGGAGAGAGTTATGACAGTTCGAATACAGATAGGTCAAGATACGCGCGAATTTACAATGTGCTTTTTCAATGTGTTTTCACGACCTTGCAACTTGCTTTTCTTTACTGGGGGGCATCCATACACGTTTTGTGTACCTTTATTCATACACTGAGATCTACTCAAGGCCGGTCCACGACCTTTTTCGATGTCTGCCAACCTCAATGATGCACGACACTACAACTCACTTACTGGGGGACATACTAAAGTTTTGATGTCCTTCATTCTTCTCAAGTATCGGCGAACATACATCAAAACTGGGGGGCACATTGGGGTAGATATGTGTTCTAGATATTTCAGACTTTAGACTTTCTTCAAGTGGCTTGGTCATTATTTAGGCCAATCCCTATGGCCTTTTTTTTTGAATTTCGCTTGGCCAAATCATGTGGCACTGTGTTTGACTCTCATTGGTTCGCACTGGGGGGCAGGGAAGTACATGGCCAATGTCACTCCATAATTATCACGAAGATGCTTTACCATCGCCAAGAGCTCAAGAGAAGGGCAATTTTTGAATCCATTCAAAGCGAACATCTACTCAAGGTACATCTCTTCGAGGTCAGACAGTTCCTTTTCAAATATATCCACTCGAGCTACATCTCTTTGAAGACATTATCTACTCGAGGTGCATGCTTGGTACCATGTCGTCAAGAGCAGAGCAAGCGAAGCGCCAGTTATTTTTCAATGTTAAGGTACCTATGTTAAATTCATTGATCGTCAGTTCATTAATGTTGTACTAGTCGAATCATTTCATAAGCTTCTCCGCATTGCTTTGATGTTTGGTACTTGAGTTTAGAGCCTATTCACAACCTTGTTATTTAGTCATTTGATGTATGAGCCGAGCCAATATCAGTGGCTTTGGAGCAGCATGAACATAAACCTCTTCACTCATTTTTGACATACATGACTTCGAGGCTGGGGGGGGGGGGCAATGTTTACACCCAAATTAATATTTTACTGCACAAGTAAATGTCTATGTGAATATTAGTTAAATTCATAGTCCACGTCACGCCGGCGAGCCCGAGTAATATTGGGTTTAGAGGCGCGCAGGTTACCTCGCCTACGATATCATGCGAGCTGGACGAAGTTCACATGTAATAAGACTTCGCATGAGACTTCACATAAGTTGTTGGCGGATTGGTCCCCGAATGTAGTTGGTCATTCAATTGAGTGATGACCCGCAAATTACAAAGTCTAAAACTTGCATGCGGAGAGGAGGACTTCGCCTAGAAGTCTTGGACATGGATTGCAATTGCAATGCATGCATGGAAAAGAGACGTGCTACAAGCCAAGGTTGCCATGCGAACTACAAGTTGGCCTGCAAAGACTTCGTATGGGATCAGGAAATGGACTTCGCGTAGAAGTGGAGTCCTAGCATAAAGGCGAGGTGAGATGGCTTCGCGTAGAAGACTTCACGAAGAAGCAAGAAGAGGAGTTCGCATGCGCCACATTTATCGTTGAAGACTCATACAAGTCTTTGACATGCTTTGGGCCAACTCCTGTGGTCTTTTTAATAAAAAAAGCACTTTTAAAGCTCGCGAGCTTCAAGGGCCCACTAGATGGAAGCAAGCTTCAGGAGCTCACGGGATTGTTTGAGTTCGCGGCCCACGCGAGATAGGTTTCCACAAGGACTGTGACACCTCGCGGGATAAGGACGTTCCTATTTTGAGTCCGCATAGGACTCTACAGTTGGGCAGCGCGGAGGCAGTGACCTATGCGAAATATGCTGTACGAAATGGACACGCGTCACGCAGATAGTTGGTTCACGCGGGTGAAGCAGTGTCCTTGTGGTATTCTGTTTCAGAGTCCGACTTGGATAGTGATTACTTCTGGCAGAAGGCGAGCTACTATATGAAAGGGGCTCGAAGGCTTACAAAAGCTCTCTCTCTAAAAAAAAAACACAAACACAACAACTAACACACAACAACTCAAACAATATAACAAAACCTTCAACCCAGTTGAACTTCCAAACGCTCCCCGGAGCTTTGCTTTCGCTTCCCTGTTGAAGCTCTCTCTCTCTACAATCTCCCTTCGAGCCTTTCGAAAATGAATCCTAAGCGCGTCCTCGCCTTAGCTCATAGCCCTGTCGGACTCTCCCCTGATCCCTATTATTGCTCTGCTCGCGACACACTGCTTGTAATTCCTCGTCCGCGAGGTGGCACTTGAAGCCCTCCGTTTGATCAAGAAGTCAAGATCTCGTGCATCTTCTTTCCTCGTCAGCGAGGTGGCTCGCCCGCATCCCCTCTCTATTTACTTTGGTAGCTAGTTACCTCTTTATTCCTTACTGAGGATCGTGGCCAAAACATGTACATCAGCATCCAACCCTTCCGAGGAAGTTACGTAAAGGAAAAGTCGCGAAGAGCTTGTCGACCCTGACGCTCCAAGACGGGAACAGTCTAAGGACATGATCTCTGCTTTCGACTCACGCCTATCTCAGGTGGAGGAGGGCGTGAGTGGCATGGTGGCCTAGGTGGATGATCTAGGCCAACGGGTAGAAGGCTTAGAGGCAGAGGATGTTGCCATCCACACTGCGATTAAGGGCATGGTGGTCCTGCTAGAGGAGTTCTTGCAGGGCGAGATGAAGAAGATTCGCGAGGAGTTCATGGGGGAACTCGCCAAAATACGTCAAGTCCACGAGAACGAGTTGAATGGCACGCTTGCACGCATTAAGGAAATGCATGGGGACTTGGCCCTATGCAAGCGCGCATTGTCTACGGGAGCCTGCATGGTATTGTGGAGGCTAAGCGCATCGAGGTGCCAAAGCCTAAGATTTTCAGGGGATCGCGCAACGCTCGTGAAGTAGATAACTTCTTATAGGGGCTAGACTAATACTTTGGAGTGGTAGGCATCACCGAGGAGGACGCCAAGATTAGGACCGCGACTTTCTAACTCACCGATACTGCCATGTTATGGTGGAGGAAAAGACGGGGAGATGTCGAAAACTGTACATGCACCATTACTACCTTTGATGACTTTACAAAGAAGCTTAAAAGACAATTTTATCCGGAGAATGCCGAGGATGAGGCAAGAGCTCGCTTGCGAAGACTCAAGCACTCAGGGTCTATACGAGATTATATTAAGGATTTTACTCAAGCACTCAGGATGCTCTCTTCAATTTTATGGACGGTCTCCAACCATGGGCTAAGACCGAGCTAAGGCGACGTGGGGTGCAAGACCTTGCTACCGCCATAGCTGTTGCCGAAAGCCTAATCGACTATACTAGTCCAAAGGAGTCCACCGGCAAGCCGAAGGAAAAAAAGAGTAGCTATGCCAAAGGCGGGGGAGACAAAGGCCAACGCAAAAACAAGTCATGTCAAGACAATTACTCGGCAAGGAGCAAGCAAAAGGAGACAAGGAGCTCAGGTAAGCCTAACAATAACAAATATTTCATTTGCGATGGTCCGCATTGGGCTAGAGATTACCTACAAAAGAGAACTCTAATCGCACTCTTAGGAAGTCATCAAAGTGAGACGGAAGCCGAAGGTAACAATGGTGGTGCACACGTAGGGTCTATGCAGCTGCTGAATGTGATCTGATCCACACCTAAGGTCTAAGCCAAATGTTTACTCTTAGTCGACGTCACTATAGGTGGGAAGCCAACGACGGCAATGCTCGACACATGTGCAACCCACAACTTCATCGCAGTTGAGGAGGCCCGAAGGCTAAGACTTTAGGGAAACAATGGAAGAGACTCCATCAAGGCGGTCAATTCACCAGCTCGACCCATTCATGGTGTAGTTCGAGGAGTCAAGACCAGCGTAGGAGCATGGTGTGGGAACTTAGACTTCTCGATTGTTCCAATGGATGACTTCAAAGTCGTCCTGGGGTTGGAGTTCCATGATCAAGTCAAGGCAATCCCGGTGCCATTCGCCAACAACTTGTGCATCACGGAAGGCGACAATGCTTGTGTGGTGCCAACAACTAGAGGCACAAAGCAAGACTTGAAGGTGTTATCAGCGTTACAATTCAAGAAAGACATCAAGAGGAAAGAGGAGAGCTACTTGGCCATCCTTAGTGAGTTCGACGTTGATGAGCCAAGACCTCAAGATGACATGCCCAATGAGGTAGCTGCAGTTCTTGAGGAGTTTAAAGATGTTTCACCAGCCGAGCTACCCAAGAAACTACCCCCAATGAGAGAAATAGACCACGAGATAGAGCTGGAACCAGATACCAAACCACCCGCCATGGGCGCTTATCGCATGACGCCTCACGAGTTAGCGGAGCTAAGGAGGCAACTGAAGGAGCTTTTAGACGCCTGATTCATTAGATCTTCAAAGGCCCCGTTTGGTGCCCCGGTATTGTTCCAGAAGAAGAAAGATGGCTCTCTACGCATGTGCATCAACTATCGGGCGCTCAAAAAAATCACGGTAAAGAACAAATACCCCATTCCTCTTATTGCCTATCTATTTGATCAGTTGGGTCATGCACACTACTTCTCAAAGTTAGATCTTTGTTCGGGATATTATCAAGTACGCATAGCCGAGGGAGACGAACCGAAGACCGCTTGTGTCACAAGGTACGGTTCTTACGAGTTTCTGGTTATGCCCTTTAGTCTAACTAATGCACCGGTGACTTTCTGCACTTTAATGAACAAGTTATTCCACCCGTACCTTGATCGGTTCGTGGTCGTTTACTTGGACGACATAGTGGTGTATAGTAGAACCTTGGAGGAGCATGTAGAGCACTTGAGGGAAGTGTTCAAGGTGCTACGCGAGAATGAGCTATACATCAAAAAGGAGAAGTGCTCATTTGCTAAGCCGGAGGTGCTGTTCTTGGGACACAAGATCAAGGACGGCAAACTAATGATGGAGGATTGCAAGGTGCATGCCATCCAAGAATAGGAGCCACCCACCAAGGTACATGAGTTGAGGTCTTTTCTTGGGCTAGTGAACTACTACCGCCGCTTCATCAAAGGTTATTCGGCGAGGGCCGCTCCATTGACCGACATTCTTAAGAAAAACAAGACATGGGATTGGACAATGAAGTGTCAAGAGGCCTTTGAAGACTTGTAGAAGGCAATATGCGAAAAGCCCGTACTCAGCTTACCCGACCATACCAAGCCATACGAGGTACACACTGATGCTTCTGATTTTGCTATTGGTGGTGTACTCATGCAAGAAGGGCATCCGATTGCTTATGAGAGTCAGAAGCTTAACGAAACGGAGCGACGCTACACAGTGCAAGAAAAGGAGATGATTGCCATCATCCATTGTCTTAAGAGTGTGGCGACACTACTTGCTTGGGACAAGGTTCGTCATCATGACTGACAATGTTGCAACAAGCTACTTCCAGACAAAAAAAAGCTAAGTCTGAAGCAAGCTAGATGGCAAGACTTCCTGGCCGAATTTGATTACGTCATGGAGTATAAGCCGGGAAGGGTGAACGTGGTAGATGACGCGTTAAGCCGAAAGGCGGAGTTTGCAAGCATCTCCTAAGTCACTAGCTCTCTAGTGAGCAAGATCAAGGAATGACTCAAGACGGATCCACAAGCTCAAAGCATCATTGCCTTAATAAGGGAAGGCAAAACACGGAGGTTTTGGCTAGATGAAGACTTTATCTACACCAAGGGTCGCCGCATCTATGTACCAAAGTGGGGTAACTTAAGGAGGGAGCTAATTAAGGAATGACATGATTCCTTATGGGCTGGCCACCCTGGTATAAGACGCACACTTGCCCTCTTAAAGTCCACATACTACTGGCCAAGGATGCTAGATGGGGTTGAAGAGTACGTGAGGACATGTCTTGTTTGTCAACAGCAGCCGAGGGGCTTGCTTGACCCCTTACCCATTCCCGAGAGACCATGGGAAAGCGTCTCTATGAATTTCATCAGTTGTCTATCGAAGTTCGAAGGGTTTGGAAGCATCATAGTCGTGGTGGACCGATTCAGCAAGTATGCAACCTTCATGGCCGCATCAGTCGACTGCACCACGGAGGAAACAACGAGGCTATTTCTACGCAACGTAGTCAAACTTTGGGGAGTTCCGAAGAACATTGTCAGCGATCGAGACCCATGCTTCACTAGGAGATTTCAGACGGAGCTGTTCAAGATGCTCGGGTCGGACTTGAACTTTTCAACAAGCTTCCATCCACAAAGCGACGGTCAGACGGAGCGCATCAATGCTCTTTTGGAGTTATACTTGTGGCACTATGTGAATGCCAACCAAAAGGACTGGGCCAAGCTTCTTGACGTTGCACAGTTTTTCTATAACTTGCAACAAAGCGAGGCCACCAACAAGAGTCCTTTTGAAACCGTCTTGGGACAGCAGCCGACGACCCCTCTATCCCTTGCCACTCACTACGAAGGGAAAAGCCCAGCCGTGTTCAAGTTTGCTAAGTCATGGCATGAGCAAACGGAGTTAGCTTGAACGGCTTTACACAAGACTGCTACAAAGATGAAGAAGTGGGCGGACAAGAAGATGAGGCATGTGGAGTTCAAGGAAGGCGACGTTGTACTTGTGAAACTCTTGCCGCAATAATTCACGTCCCTTAGGAAGGTGCATAAGGGCTTGGTACGCAAGTACGAAGGGCCGTTTGAGGTTATCAAACGCATAGGCAAGGTTTCATACAAGCTTCACCTCCCGCCCAAGTTGAAGATTCATCCGGTCTTTCACGTAAGCATGTTAAAGCCTATTCATGAAGACGAGGAAGACCCATCAAGGATAGTTTCACATCGGGCACCAACAACAGTTGTCACTTCTTTCGACAAAGAAGTAGATGAGATACTCGCGGACCGAGTCATCCGTCGTCGAGGTGTGCCAAGTTATAAAGAGTATCTCATCAAGTGGAGAGGTCTGCCTGATACGGAAGCCAGCTGAGAGTCCGAGGACATACTATGACAATTCAAGGACAAGGTCCAGCGCTACAACTAAGGCGCGATGAGGGCATCGCGTGCTTAGGTGGGGGAGAGTGTCACGCCCCGCCAAATTAACAAGGAGTTTTCTTGAGCATTTTGATGCAAGCATGGCTCAAGGAAGGTTTTGGAGAGCACATGAGCATTCTAGAAACATTCGGAATATTATGGAAGGTCTTGAAAGCTTCCAGAAGGATCGGGAAGCATTCAGACAACTCCGGAACTCTCTAGAACCTTAGAGAGTCTCTAGGACATTTCGAAACTCTCTAGAACCCTAGAGAGGCTCAAGGCTCAAGGCTCAAGACTACTCCGGAAGTCTCTAGAATACTCAAGGTAACACTTAAAGTTGTATAGAAAGCTCTAGAAATCTATATACTTGTAAATTTCCTAGAATTGTCTAGAAACTTAGGCAAGGGGGATGATGCCTATAAATAGGGAGGCACCTCTCTCATTTGAGACATAGAGAGTTGAATAGCATTCAAGCTCACTTGTAAAGTTTTGTAAAGTTTTGTAAAGTTCTCTCAAGCTTAATACAAGTTCTCTCTTTCAAAGATCTTCTCCCTTCATTCGGATGTTCTAGCCAAAGTGTTTGCGTGAGAAAGGGTGACTTAGCATAAGGGAAGTGCTAAGGCCGCACGAGAAGCTTAGGAAAAAAGAAGCTCGTGACATTTAGCTTGGTTAAAAAAGTTCAGATGAAATAATTCTAAGGCTGTCCCCAAGTATGGCTTTGTAGTACCAGCCTGGACTTGAGATCCATAAATATCAGAACAGATCAAGCTGAACACTTTAACTAAGCCCATTACATTACCCAGGAGGAGGAGCAGAACTTATCCAGCAGGGTGAAACCAGAACATGCATTCAAATTGATCAGTGGAACTGGAATGCTTATACTAACAGGCAGTAGAAAAAATTTCTATTTACAACCAAGGGATTGATCAACATCACACTAGACAAACCAGCTTTTGCCACGATAACAACACATTTGAGCTACACGACATAAACATAAGCTACAAGCTTGACAAGTTTGAGGGAGTTGCAACTAGATTTTGAAGATACATCAGAAATGGAGCTGCCTACACTGTGCTGAATCGATATCAGAAGGACAGTAAGGACATTTGAAGGTTTTTGTGCCGTTCTTTGACATCTTTGTAATAGACTGCTTGCAGAGCACATGTCCACATGACATCAACATAGGGGGATTTTCATCAGTTGCTTGTTCCTTGGACACCGGACAAACAAAAATAGAATGGAACTGAAACTCACGGTCCAACTCCACCGGCACAGGCAACTGCTTCATAGTCTGCCATTCATTTTTCTTCCCAACCATTACATTCATAAACTTGAGAAGAGGTGGCAACCCCTGAACTCCAGCAGCTATAGTCATGCTCAATGGGCTCTCATAAGACTGGCCAAGAATATTGCAGAACTGCCTAGTTAGCTCCCCAATAACTTTCTCCCAATTCGCTTTGGATAATAGGTGAAAGTATGGTGACATATCAAGCTTTCCAGCCCATAAAATAGATACCATGAGCTTCTGAAATTCAGCCATATGGTCAGAAGCAAAAGGAGCAAGACAAGTTTTGGCATAAGCAATAGCGCCATATTTGTCTCCCTTCTGCAATATACCCATAAACTGTAGACTGTGAAGTTGCAGTAGTAGATCTGATCCATTTGGTTTGAGTTTATCAGAATTAGCAATGGCCCACTTCAGTGCTGGCTCTAAGTTCTGACATTTCATTGCTTCAACTATCTTAAACATCTCCTGAAACTGAGATTTCATAGCAGCTGTAGATTCTGGTTCTCCAGCCTCACTTAGAAAACAGTCTCCAAGTTCGAAAAGGCCCTGCCTATAGAAATGACTGCCTATTATCTCATTAACCGTATGAGCATCAAACTCGATGTTTCTATAAGCCTTGGCTATATCAGGATTGAACGATTTCTCAAGAAGCTTTGGGTACTTGCTCAATGCCAGATTCAGTTCCTTCTGGGTGCTTTCGGTCTGACTGAGAGGTGCAATGTCTTTTAACTTGTTTTTGAGTTCAGCAATGGTAGATTTAAAATCAACCTGAGATGCACACTCATTAGACTGTATTTTCTGTAACGTCTGCTTGATTTCTTGGTCAATCAGATCAAGAACTTCTTGATTTTTGGAGCATGACAGCTTTTGTTTCTTCGTAACACGTTCAAATGCATCTTTAATCAGCTCCATTAATTTTATTTAACTGTACAGTTTCTGATGAGAATATAGATGTAAAAACCTGCAAAAAGCTGGAAAGAACTCATATAAGCTTAAAATGTGATAGCATGCAAGATTACTGGCTTAGAAAATGATTGTCATAAGAAATACAACCGCAACTGTCTAACATGTGCACTTCACAAACATGAGAAAAGGCATCAAAAGCGAACCAAAAGTTTTGTATTCATGCTTCATATTATAAAACTAAACATCTTCCGTTATGCGGTAAATCCAGTTTTTCCACGAGTACTCTTACATGATTTTCATAACTTTTATTAATCATATTCCCAATCATGTTGGAAACTCGAAATCCTTGCAAATCTATTTTATTGATTTATGAACAAAGAAGAAGCATAAACTCAATTATCTATATTATAATTAATAATCTGCATCTTATCACAACTTTTTGTAAAGTTGATATCGCTCCTGGTATTTGTCCAAAAAAGAAGAGAAGATATCACTACTGTTTTATCTATGATTTGCTCCAGCCCAGAGGGCCAATACTCTGGTAATTTATATACATAACTATTTTGGTACTACAAGTGTTAAATGTTGGACATTTCATCCAGAAAATTAACAGTTTCCTGCCACAATTATCTTGCTCAAGAATCACACAAAAATCATTGCTCAAGAATCACACAAATCATAGGTTAGTGTACCATAAAAAAAGTAAGATGCATACCTCCAAGTACAATTCACAGTGAGAAATCTGTGATCAACCAGTGAACTAGCTACATAAAGTGAAAGGCGAACACATTTACAAACATATTTTATGCCACAATAGGCAGTGTCCTAAACCAATGACCGTAAGTGTTAATACAAGAGTGCCTTAAATAGAACAAAAGATTTAAATCAGTTCAAGTTTCTTCTTTGTGTGTTGGTTGTTATTTGGTATTTGAAATCATGGCATGCTCGCAGCTAGAGAAAAGGGATTGACATGATCAGGTTGCTAAATCCCTAATAAAAGAAGCGAAGCTACAAATATCAGACTATGTCCTACCTCCCCTCTAAACTACAATACACGGATCAATCCTTTTCAGTTCCACAAAGCAAAAAGGAAAAACCATGCTTCTTAAGAATCTTTGAACAAGATAGATCCACTAATCCTCGCAGCTAACCTGTTTAGCAACACTAGTATATTTCCTTAGTTTTATGCTTACTACACTGTTCAAACTGTAAGAACAAACTACAGATAACATTCTTCTAATCCAAAACCTTGAGCTTCACTCCTCTTATATTCCTAATCCTAATGTATGAGATTTCAACACAAACGAATTCAGAATCTCGTTCTCGGTTAATTTTTTGTTCTACAGATTTTGAAGCGAACATCGAAAACAAACTCAATCTCGATTCAAAAATCACAGAACGAAAACAAATCATCTTCTACGTATAAACTTTACTCTATTGAAACTCGAATCAAGGTTGAAAAATTACCGTCAGAGAAAATCTAGATTCGAATCCTGGCCTTTCAGTGAGAATCGTGCGCGGAGGGTAACAGGATTGGCGCTGCGAGAACACGGCGACTAACGGCGGCGGAAGACGGAGAGTTGAGATCGGTGGAGGAGAGAGAGAGAGAGGTTAGGTTTGTGGATTTAGGTCTTATTCGAAAAAAGAGAGATAAGAGAGGGGTAAAAAATGGTTCTCAGAATTTGGAGGGTATTTAAACTGTCGTAACCGAAAGAGAGAGGCACCAAAACGGTGTCGTTTACTGCTCTCTGGACTCTTCTACTCTTTGCTATAGCCCACCGTCGAAACCAACCCCTCTCTCGCTACCGGAAATGGCGGGAAAGGACTCATATCGTGTCGAAACGGTGGCGTTTGGTTATCTCCGATCCGCAATTCGCCAAATCCCAACTCAAACTAGCTCCCCGTTCAAGTCACCGGAATGGGAGAATTGGGTATGGAGTGAAGAGGAATAATTCCTCACTGCCTCGCTCGGGGTCAGTTACTTGTCATTTTCACTCTATTCATATTTCAATTTTTGCTTGAAAACTCTCATTTGCTTATCTTCTGCTGCTGTTAATTATCAGTTATTCAAACTTGAACATCTTGATTCTCCCTGTCTTCACTTCTATAGTTCTATTCTTCCCACCATTATCATATATAATTTGTAATGCAAGATTGATCTTAAATTAATGCAGATTATCTTATGTTATGTTGCAATAGCTATTGGGTGTCTGTTAGTGGCAACTAATCTAAGAATAAAAGGGAGACCATTTCCTGTTGGTTGTTGAATTGAATGATCTGAAAGTATGCGTTGCTTTGATTTTGGAATCTGGGGTTGCAGGAAGTAGTACTGCTTGACCAGTTGCAGTTTTAGGTCTTTAGGATCTTGGTACAAAACATTATTAACACTTGAAAACAAGGCACTTATGTACGTTTCTGGCAACTCTTTTGAAAGTGATATACTATGCCAATGTTGTATTTAACTATCTTCTTTTATTATATGCTGTCATTGGTAGTACAATGACATCCTATAAGAGTTTAGTTTGATGATTCTATGATTCTATCTATTGTATTATCGACGGGTAATTCTGTATATCAAACTAGGACACCAATTGAGGGAGATATCCTATTAGAATAGGATATTAGAGCTGTAATAGGAATCGATGTACTTACTTCTTGTAACCTATAAAGGCCTTTAGGTTTAACGCAATCTCAATCAATGGCGGGAAAGCACATACCCGAAGATATTATTGTAGACATCCTCTCCAGGTTACCCATCAAATCTCTAATCCGGTGCCCCTGTGTTTTGAAAAGGTGGGGTTCTATAGTTTCTGATCCCCAGTTCGCCAAAGTCCAGTTTAAAGTAGCTTCCCAGCAGAAACCCTCAAGTCGCAGACTCCTCCTCTGCAACGTATACCAAACTGAGTCCATAGACTTGGAGCGTGGTTGTGTTCTGGAGCCAACTTTTGGGGTAGCAAGCTTACCTGGCCATTCAAGCAACCCAAATACACTGATAAAAGAGCACTGGGCTCGTGCGATGGTTTGGTGTGTCTTTGTATAAGTACTATTACTAGTACTGAACTTTACATCTGGAACCCATCAACTGGATTCTTGCACAAGTTACCCGATCCAGAGTTCTCTGGAAAAATGGACTATGTCTTCTACAGTGGTTTTGGCCACTTATCGGCTACTGATGAGTGATGACTACAAAGTTGTGGTTGCTGCAGCCACTTCTGATGATAATAACTTGTATTCTGAGGTGAAGATTTCTCATGCAGAACAGGTCTTTGGAAAAGGATTGATTCCCCTATCACTTGAACTCGATCTATTGTCATATCAAAAAGGCACTCTTTTAAGGGAGACACTTCATTGGATTTGCGACTATCCCCTAAGACCAAAACTGTTTGCTTTTGATTTGGTAAAGGAGGAGTTCAGGGAATTGCCGCTGCCTAATAATTTTGATCAAGAACTCAGCCTTTATGATAAATTGGTTTGTGATTCTTGGGGAGGATGCCTGCATGTGTTTCGTTATCCATTCTTTACTACCAGTTATGTTGAGTTATGGGTCATGAGAGAATATGGTTTGAGTGGCTCATGGACTAAGCTCTTTAACGTGAAGTTACCTCCGCCTGAGCACATGGTGGTTCTCTTCCCATTCCTGGCTATGGAAACCAGTACATTTGTGGCAAAATTCACTTTGAATAGTGTGACCGATTCCAGGATGGAGATGATGAGGATTGAACATAAAGGCGAGCCGCTTGTTATGGGTAAGCTTGACAGGGCTTCTGAAATGACTATGTATGAGGAGAGTTCCTGATTATCATGCAGTGAAAGAGAAGGAAGACAGTACTTAAAACCCAATAGATGGTCCTGTATATGCAGAAGAATAATTACAAGCTGCCTCGCTCTGTTCAGGTACTTCTGGTTAGTTACTCCTCATTTTCACTCTATTTACAATATTTCGATATTTGATTATCTGCTGTTTCACATTGGTTCACCCGGATCTGAGATTTTCAAACCTGAGTCGAAATCTCAAAGTTTGGCCCTTCAAATGTCGTATGAATTTTTTCTTTTCTTATTATTTATGAATAAAACTTTCTATGGAGTAAAACTATAAACTCAAAATCTAATAACGAAACAACGAAATTATTTAAGCTATATACCCTTACATAGGGCTTCTTCTTTTTTTCCTGTTATTTAGTCTTTCTATTGTATTAATTCAAAGTTTTATTATTATGTGTATATAATTATGTCAATTTTATATTAAATATCATTATTTTTCCTTTCCGATGAGTGCAATGAGGGCCTACGTACAATGAGTACTTTTTTTTGAAAATACAATGAGTACTAGCTTGTCCTTAATTATCTTTAATCACCTCTAGTTTCTCAATTAAGAAACTTTAATTAATGTGTCACGGACAATTATACTCGATAAAAAACTATAAAAAATAAAATATGGGTGCTTAGTCAATGAGCTCTTCAGACTACACTTAGGTCCGGGCATGATCCTCTAGTTTCTCAACGAAGAAACTTTAATTAATGTGTCACGGACAATTACACTCAATAAAAAACTATAAAAAATAAAATCTGGGCCCTTAGTCGATGGGCTCTTCAAACTACACTCAGGTCTGGGCATGATTGATTGAAATCTGTTAGGTCTTGTTTGCATAGATGGAGAACTTTACAAGGCCGGTAAATGCTTGTGGGTATTCAAATATATAGTTAATAGTTATCATTTATCAAAGATGTTATGAGTTGGAAACTAGCTAGGAGTCTTGTCTAACACATATAGATTTGGAATCACTCCTTCCAAATCACTCTTAATTTTTAATTTTTTTTGGAGTAAGATTCAGATTATGCATGCAATCCTACTTTGGCATTACTTAGGTTGCTGGTTCTATTTGCGTTAGGATTTATTATCTACTTCGTCTCATACTCATAGTTTGATCAGATCATAATATAACTTAACTCCCTTTTGATTTTCTGGTGCGGCAAGAGTTTAGACACCCTTAAGTACATCAACACCACGGTTTTTCTAAACCCTAAACTCTTTCAATGGCGGGAAACAATATACCAGAAGACATTATAGTTGAAATCCTCTCTAAGCTACCTGTCAAATCCCTGCTCCGATTCCGATGTGTTTCAAAACGCTGGTGTTCAATAGTGTCTGATCCTCAGTTCGCCAAGCTCCAGTTTAAAGTAGCTTGTGAGCAGAAAACTCTGAGTCGCAGACTCCTCTTTACCCGCAACGACTCTGAATGAGACGCCGTGGAATGGAGACAAGCCTTCAATTAGAAAGCTTACCGCTGCATTAGAGTTACCGGAATGGAGCAGACTTCATGCAGAGGTACTAGGCTCTTGCAATGGTTTGGTATCTGTGGCAACTCGTAACATTTGGGACCCATCAAATGGTGTTATTCAATGTTACATTTGGAACCCATCGACTGGATTCTCGCATACACTACCCCGTCCAGGTTTAAGTTATACAAGTTACAGTGGTTTTGGCTATTTGCCGGCCACTGACGACTACAAAGTTTTGGTGGCCGACTCCAATGGTCATTCGGAGAAGCCGGTCCCGGTGGAGGTCAAGATTTTCTCAACAAGAGCTGGCCTTTGGAAAAGGATTGAATCACCTTTTAACTCCCACCTCACCTATAAACATTCTGGGGCTCTTTTGGGCAAGACGTTCCATTGGGTAGGTGACTCTCCCAGCGTAACTTTGATCTTGTGAGAGGACCAGGTATCTTTGCCTTTGATTTTGAGGAGGAGAAGTTCCGGGAAATGCCGCTGCCTACTTTGCACCAAGACGATGATAAAATTCTCCTTCATGGTTTAGATTCTTGTGGAGGATGCCTGTATGGGTTTTTCTTCCGGAACGGTGATTTGGGTTGTCTTGAGTTGTCTTGAGTTGGGTGCGTGACTCTTGGACTAAGCTTTTCAACTTCCAAGTTTTGAATCGGCTTATTAATCCTGAGAACAGGATATTAATTATGCGTCTCTCCCCGTTCTTGGCTACGGAAACTAGCACAGTAGTAAAGTTGACTAATGTAGACTTCACGACGAGGACTAGAAATTATACCCGCGCTCTGCTGCGGGATATCTGTTTGTAGATAAATGATAATAGAGAAAGGAAGTAGTCGATGCATTCTATAGGTTAACAAAGTTGCAACTGGAGTTGGTTCAAAAAATGCTAATTGTCCAACAGGATCAGTAGTTTAAACGGTAGCTTTAAAAATGGTTTAGTTCTACGCATGCTTAGCAGAAGTTGTTGCCTGAGTATATATCAAGAAATGGCTGCTCCCAATGTACAAACGTTGAAGTTGTAGCCTGGTTTAGCTACCTGCAAAAGGAGCAGCATATCAAAGATATGGGAATACTATCTACAACCGGCATGCACGAATATAAACCAAACATCCAACACATTAGACTGCAGAAAAAGAATCCGATTCATTTCAAATCAATATGAACGCCATTACCTATGTTCATAGTACAAATGAATGCAATCAAGGCTATAATATTGAATGCGACCAATATGGAATAATTCTGTTTATGGAATAATTGCTTGCCTCAATTAATTAATGTAAATTACTTTCTTTTCCCAATGAAACACCAAATTACATATCAATATAAGATCAAATGATAAACCTGTAAAAGATTAAATGCAAGCATAGGTATAGCAAGAAAAGTTTATATAACCACCAAATTATCATGACAAAACTATAAAGTATGTGTTTGCCTACTCAATACTATATCAATGTTTGAAGCAGAATACTAACCAAGATACTGTTGCAACTATTTTGCTGTGAGGATCGTAAGGTTCCAAAACTTCTTGAAGTTGTAATTCTGCATGAAGGTTCAGAGATCAAAGACTATCTCATTCAACAATAGTTTCATGAGGGTATATTACTCCAATTTTTTGGTCTCCAACAATGCAATAAGAGTTGGGATTTAATTATTTTAGCATCTTTAACAACAAAGTAAAGTTCATCACTCCATTCAGGGATCAAAATTTCTATTTAACTATTCTTCTGTTCCAAGAAACAGTGAACATACTGATTATAGCTTTACATTGACATATATCATGTAAGAAAAAGTTGAAGTGCTACCTGCAGAAACATGAAAATCATTCACTTTCATTCACACCGCACAGAGTTACAGGAATCATTAACCCCATATCTAGCACGCCCCATATCTAGCACGCAGTTTTGAATCCACTGGATGTAGACCTTTGACTCAAAATTAAAATTCACAAAATGACTGGGGAGACTTTAAGAAAGTAAACAACAGCCAGATATAGACAACCCTTAAGAGTTCAATTTTAACGGAAAGCAATCAAAAATTTCAAATACGTAGACAATGTGAAAAAACTGGAAGTACTGAGTATAAATTCAGAGAAGAAGTCAAAACAATGAAGACCATACAGGTAAAAGGCATTGGTCTGCCTATTCTCTAGCACTCTAATTTGTTTCCATATTTCCCTTAAGTTTCTAGAAATAACAATTTTGTGCCTAAACTATCTCATTGTCTCTAAAGACTATTTTAAGCTATTCAATAATGAAAAATATCAACATAGCATTATCTCACTTCCCACACACGGAAATGACTCGACATCATGTCTAACTAATTTCTGTCATGTGCGGATGTTCTCAAGTTCAGATCCTGAGACCATGTACGCAAAAGTAAGATCACAACTGTGCAAATTTGTTGTCAATGAAGACATTTACCATATATATAAGGAATGCACATTTCATATACATACTTCCTTGGCATGACATTGATCCATAGAGTTATAATGTGAAAAGAGAAATAGAGTCTTCAACCCACAGATACAAACACAATATACCCAATCTTATTGCAAAAGAAAAAACCATAGGCTTTGTGAACTTAGAAAATCAGATCAAAGAAAGAAGATAGCATACAGATATGATCGAGCATATCAAAGATTCAAAGAAAACCCAATAAAACTGAAGGATAGAAACATCTTTGTGAAATAAAATCTTTAATTGTAAATTTTATCTTTTGTTAATGAAACTGAAAATCACTTGCATATATAATACTACGAAGAACACAATGGAAAGATGAATTTGTTAAAAGTACAACCATAAAAGTTCTATCCCCAGCCTACACAAAACATAGCTCGATAATGACAAGCAAAAAAAAATTAAAAACTAAAACAGAAAATGCATGTCGTTACCTAGCTCAACTCCAATCAGTCTCTAAACATATACTCTTGTTGGAGATCACCGCTCCCAATCTGATCTAATCAGTCCCTGCAGAGCAAAATAGGTGATCATCATAACGTTCGCAGTACTAAAACACATACTTGGAACACAATATTAGAGAGTAGAATCAATCCATTTGCTACATGGAAATTTTTATGAGTGAAAATTTTCGTTCTTTATAATATATAGCAATGAACTCAAACTCAAATGTTAGACGGAAAGTGTCTTGATTGATATAGTATCTGCCATTGACATAAAATTATCCCAGTAGCAAAAACTAAACCAAAATATAAGTGCCTATGAATGAAGAAAAGAAACCAATGTCCGATACCAATATGATTTGCAACGACTTGAATGAAAGATAAAATGAAGAAATCATAGACGACTACCTATATGGACATGCTATGATTTGGAGCTTCTAAGAATTTGCTGTCCCTGTTGTCTGAGGAGAACAAATAGGGTGAATTATCGCTACCGGATCAAAATCAAGGTACCACCACCTCTTTTTTTCCAATATGACCAACACATCAAGTTGATCACCACCAAAATTGAACACACCTAATATTTTAATAAGTAGAAAGTTGTACAAATGAAGAAAGGTGAAGAAGTATCCACTTGAAAAGCCCAAAATTAGATAGAATTAAAAGTCTTAACATCAATAGACACAATTTTGATGCTAACCCATGATATATACTACTGACAATTTCAAAGCCTTGCAGCAAAAAAACATAAAATTTACTGAAGAAAGTGAGACCAACACAGCAGCAGCAACAGCACAAAATAAAGACCACTTAAGAGAGGTAATACCAATCATGATTCCAAATCATGATTCCTACCACAGCTTATTCCCCAGAAATCATATCCCCATCAATCCTTACTCTCTGGTTAACATGTGCTAATTTCAGATGCATAATATCTGCTCATATGAACTATAATCAACTGGACAAATGGAAGTTTAACTCCTAAAGAAGCACTTCATGAAAACACATTTAATAACTAATGCTCTTATGCCACGATCCATGTTACCAGCCATAATGGTCTCAGATAGAAATGCAACTGAAAGTAAAGACTACCTTCCCTGTCATAGAAAATCATTTCACTTTTCTTAGATTTTAAGTTTTAAGATGGCTGCCCCTAGAAGGATATACTCATGTCCTTGGCCAGTAGCCTAGATAACAAAGAGCATCATCAATAGATTAGTGGACTTTAGCACTGATTTTAAGAGAACCTCAAATGGAATTGGAACAAACTTAAATTCACGACAACTAATTTCAACTTTAAAACACATGAACAGAAGAATTATATGAAGTATACGAACTTTTAAACACAGAAGACTTCAAATGCTACAATTCTCCATCACAATGGTTAAACTTTAAGAACGGAAAAGGGTTCTTAAGCTTATTTATTATACATGTCATGCAGTGAAGACCATCCCATAGAGGCAATTATAAGTTTTCTTGGCCCTATATCGTTAATTTCTTTGTAGATCTCAGAAATTCCTTATCACCGGCAGTCTGCCCAGATCTCAGAAATAGAGGAACTGATTACCCTCCAAAGCCGACCAAAATCCAAGATTATAAAAAAACCAAAACATGAAAATTTAGCACTAAAAACGAAAATGGAAAACCCTATAAAAAGATCGAGAGAGATACAGACCCAAGCCCAAAACTGTTTCTTATAAACAGTTGCCTGAACACTACTTTAAACAGTACCACCAAAAATAGTATATCACTAGAAATTTCGCCCGCGCTCTGCTGCGGGATTTGTCCTTATCTGTGTCGATCTTCGATTCCATTCTTGGACATTATTCCCACGAATCAGAAGGAGAGTTCAAACAGAAGAGTAAGAGTGTAAAAGTACCAAGTAGAAACATATTGAGTTATTTTGTCATTGAAATCAAATATTCATTCATCCAAAATCCAATTAGTCAAGAAATATAGCTGCACTTTTGGTACTGAAGCAGGTTGTTTCTCTTTGTCAAGAAATACTATATCTATCATCAGCTTTACTCGAAATTGATTGCAAAATATTAAAATTGTATTGTTAAGTTTACAGCTGCAAATCTACTGTGACGTTCTTGTTTCTTCTGTTTCAACTGACTTAGAAAGCTCATCTTCAGTTATAACCCTCGAACCCTCCATGTCTGCCACAAAAGAAGTCAGCGAAGTCTGGTGCCCATATCTACAAATTCATAAAGTTATTATGAGTTCTCCTTTTGAGCATAAAACAAAAAAGGGGCAAAACTACAACATTGAAAATATGGTTGACAATGGTCTAAACTACGACATTAAGAACATCATCAAGATATGGTTGAAAATGGGTATATCAGATTTATACGTAACACAGTTTCATACAACATGAAAAAGGAAGCAAGATATTAGGTCTTATCATAATTATCATATCAAGACATGCTTTAGTTCCATAACAGACCTTGAAAACTAAAATTACCAGAATGGAAGGCTTGCAGAGATTCCTCATGGAATAATAGATGCTCCTTATTGTGCTGAATAAGCGTGTCTTCATTACTGTCGGTTTGAACCCATTCTTCTTCAAGTAGAAGGAACATAACACTAAACATTTTCAAGTTCTATTTACTAAAACCATATGAAAATCAAAGTTCATTAGCACGTTACTTAATGTTTACATATGAAAGTAAACATATTTTAGGTTCTTTAAATACATAAACCTTATGCATGTAGAGAATTGAGGAATCAGTTTTTTATTCTTCTTTTTTACTTACCATGAAATTCTTTTTCTTTATTGGAATTTTGGCACCTGCACAATGGTTTGCATGTTATCTTCACCAAATCATGGATACTGCAACTGAACGTAAACCATACAGATTAGATATTTAATCAAATGGGAAAAAGATAAAAGCTTTTTTACTTATTCATGTTAAAAGAGGTTAACTACAATCTGAAAGTAAATGATGGTGGGTAAGTGGTTTTCATTGACATATTGCTCGCACACATACCTTGAACACAAAGAATCTAAAAGTAAAATTCAAAGCTTCTCCATAAACAGTCTCTTATTTTGAAGTTGTACTGATAAACTTGTATCACACAAATTAATGTGGGACCTCATTTTTTTCTTTCTTTTCAATTGAAGATAAGAAACATAATATATTATTTTCCATTTAAGAAACTGATGTTACAAGGTTTTTTTTATGATTATGAAAGCTATCAACCTAAAGCCTTGGTGCATTGGATATCATACACTTAGTTTGGGCATGAGATTGAAACATAATAGATGAGATAAGAATGAAGGACTGCAGGGTATCATACATTTAGTTTTATCATTCCGACCAATAGAATCAAACCCCCAAATGGCAAAACAAAACAACAAAATTAAAAAGAAAAAAAATAAAGACATACCCTTCAATCAAGTAGAAAGAAAAGAACCTAGAACTTCGAAATAGAGACTGACTCCCAGCGACTTTAATCGGAACTTACAAAAATAGAAAAATATTGATAAGAATCGATGCAAAATCCAACAAACAGCTTAATAAGATTGGTCTTACAACTCGGTATCTATGATCAATTCCAAACAACATAAAATTTGTAGCTGAACTCTAAAATCAATTAATCATCCTTTCACAATATCAAAATACAACTCTTTGTGCCGCGTGCCGGTATGCCTGTGGTGCTGATATGTCGCCTTGTTAAAAACCTCGTCAAGAAACAAAAACCTTGTGGGAGAAAAACTAAACCTTGATCGTAGGAGAAAAAGAGTACAACGCACCTTTCACATTTGATAGTGACATATATGTATGTGCTAGACTCCCCCTGAAGTTTGCACCTCCCCCTGATCTTTATATCAATCATAGGGCTCTTCCTGATTCTTACTGATCACAGAAATTTCAATAACTTAGCATGTTTAGCATGTTAATGCTCTTTAACATGTCTTCAAATGTGGCATTGGACAATGATTAACTAGATTATGCCGTATTATCCTCAAACATGATCTTTTACACTTAGATCTTGAGGAGAAGGCCGCTTGTGAACTCAAAACATAAAAAAGTGCAGGAAATCAGATTTCCGCGCATCATGACCTTCAGTTACTAGAACAGCCGTAACTTCCTCTAGGAAATACGTATGAATGAACCGTAAACGGTTTTGGAAACTAGACTCATTTAGCTTTCCAACCGTATATTACACAAATTCTGGTTCATCAAGAGCTGTTCACAAAGTCCCGTCAAAGTTAACTGTTTTGGCAAAATCAGATTCTCGGACAGATCCGTCTTACTTTACGAAAATGACCATAACTCACTAAATATGATAGGTATGATCAAATGGTTGGTGTCCCTAGAAAGTAGACACATAGAAATTTCCAATGGTACTAATTTCACCATTTTCTAGTAAGTGAGAATCCCTGTAAGTCCCGTGGAATTTGATCTACGAAACTTGGCAGATTCTGATTTCGCTTTTGATGTGTCTTTCTTATGTAGGGATAGAATAAGCCTCAACCTTTCATACCATTAAGTATTGAAAAAGGAGTAACTGTCATTACATTGGTGTTGCGTGGGCCCATAGCTACACTTAGTTTTACAACTTTTCATAGCGAATGAGATGTCAAGTCTTTCTTAATGTGTTGAGTACATTGATGCGTCTTATTGTACTTAGATGGGAATTCCATCTCCTAACACATACTTGTCATCTTTCTTTAGACAAAACAATGGATCTCTCTTTAGAGTAAAGACTTTGACTAATCATGGGAGTATATGTAGGCCTCACTAGTTATAGAGCGCCTAAGCCGATTGATGGAAAATCATCATCAATACAGTCATCGAGTGCCTTATCGAGATCGTGTCTTCCCAAGATCCTTTTCATTCTAACTTCAGATGTTGATACATATTGGCATCTCTTGATTCATCAAGAGTCCATGTAAATCCGGAATGAACACGCAAAGGCATAATTCACCATCTCCCTTCCAAATCAAGTAGAGTCCATGTGTGTTTCAATACATTTAGCAAAGCGTGCTCTTGTGGTCTAGAGCCACTTGATTCGGATGAATGAAGTTCGTTTAAAATTTTCATGTATATCTCTGATTCCATAGAGATGTTATTATGACCACATTCATAGGTTGCATGTTCAGTTATTCAGAAACTACCAAACTGACAAAGTAGTGGAGTGCAATGACATCAATTACAAGAGCATATCTCATCGTAGTCGATCCCAGTGCGTGTTAGTGAGAGACCTTGTGCCATAAGATGAGTCTAAGTTCTTGTTCTCACTACGCTATCTAACAAAGGCATAGTTGATAGGGATTAGCTTGCAGTGTCGGCATCACCTGCCCAAGGACCTATCTCTTTGTTAATGTTGGATCAGATCTTTCCATTAGGCCAATCAACTAAGTTGATATCCATCAACGAAGGGTGGTTCGATAGTAGACTCATTATCCCACGTTCTCATGTACACTAGTGTAATACATGTAGAGATCTCTATATAGATTGGATTTCACATTGAGGCGTCCCTCAACGATAATCACAATTCAGACTTCATGAGACGGATTTGAGTATCACTGATCAATGGATCAGGTTGTGCCAGGCTCGCTTCTTCCTAGTGCGAGAAAGTATCGAACCTAAGGGCCTCCCTCCTTTTGAGGAGCCACACGGCCTTGTGACACCAATTTTGCCACTATATGGTGTCACCATTTCACTATTTATGGTGATGGCACCAAGACCAACTTCTTTTAGTCGCGCCATGTCCTCTCGATAGGACATCAATCCTTGTAGACATATTTGCAGCATGTGATCTCGTCACTTTAACACTTTAAGCATTTGAGATCAAGATGAGACTCAGTGAGGACAAACCACGACAATTCACGACGTTCTATTTGAACACTTGTGTTTTTATCTCCCCCTAACGGCGGGAATATTCTCATCAAAGTGACAATCCGCAATTTAGAGGTGAATGAGATCGCTTGACAAGGTTTCTACATAAGCGGATTATAGGTGGAGGTTCATATTGTCACATCCCGGTTCTTAAGTTATTTTTCGGTTATTTACTTTTGGTATTACTTTGATCTTTTACCGTTTTGAGTAACCGTTTACTATTTAAGACTCTAAAAGTTGACTTTTTCTTCCGTTTGGAATTTGGGAAACCTTTCTTCATGAAAGTTGTAGAGGACGTTAAACATAGTTCGTAGACACGCGGCACGCTTAAAACGGAGTTCGTATGAAGAAGTTATGGTCTAAAAACGAAAGTTACTGTTTTGGTTGGGGGTATAAAAATGGAAACTTACTGGATGGGTAAGGTAAGAAATCAGTTTTCACACACACACACACACACACACACACACACACACACACACACACACACACACACACACACTCTCTCTCTCTCTCTATCTCTCTCTCTCTCTCTCTCTCTCTCTCTTTCTCTCTCTCCCGCGCCCGTTTTGACCCGCCGGAAGCCAGTCTCCATCCGCCAGAGACCACCGGGCCACCTCCGTTCGGGCCCCTGCCGTCCCCTCTCCCTTCGTAGGCCGGTGACCGGCCGTGTAACGCCGCCGTTCGAGAGGAAGTTCGCTGAAGACGCCGATTTCCCTTTTGCCGGAGTTCTCTCCTCCGGCCACCAAAGGTCGGGATTTTTGGCTCATCTTGTAGCCCTCATCAAGGTGAGTAATTCCTCAAAAGGAACCGGTCTAATTCGATCTTGTTAATGAGAAATGTATAATTGAAGTTCTAGGGATTTGTGGATGTTTTGGTTCGATTACCCTAGTTAGCCTTAGAATTGGACTAAGTGCTAGTTATGAAAGTTGTTTGGGATGTTGAGAGGAAGATGCTGTTAAAATTTGGTAGCCATTGGGGGTTGCCGGAGTCGGCTGCCGGCGGAGCAGACGGCGGCGCCGCTGCTAAAAAGGGGCTTTTCAGGGTTTTAAATATGTTATATTAAGGGGAGTCTAATGGTATGAAGTTTGGAATTTTTGGAGGAGTTTTGGTTAGGTTTGGAATTTTTCAGAGATTGGAGAAATTGGTGGTTGATAGAATAAATCCGACCATTGGATTTTCTTGGTTATGGTCCTAAAGTGCTAGAACCGATGAAGAGAAGTGGTATATGAAGTTTGGTAAAAATCTAATTAGCTTATTAGTGGGTTAATTGGGAGGATTTTGATGATTAAGTTAAAGCATTTAATTTCCTAAATCAAATAGTGGTTCTAAGCATATTTATTGTGTCAGGATATGAAGGGAACCTCGCTTGTGTGGCGATGCGATTATCGTCGGGCTTATGCCTAAATTTGTGAGTGGACATTTTGGTTTTTATGAAATATGCATGCAAGATCTTATAATTTATTATTTGATTTTCCGAGCTTGTATTATAATTTCGGCTTATAAGATGATCTTGGAAATTATTTGAGTTTGAAGCATTGATTAATTATGGGTCATGATTTATGAATTTGAGCTCGGGTTTTAAAGTTGGGATTTGAGTTTTGATATTCTTTACGACTCCGGATTTAAATATTATCGGTTTTATCTTGATGACTTTGAGATTTATAAATAATTACCGAAAATTGGATTTTCGGTAGTTCTCCATCATCATTTAATTGTTTATTTGAGGCATAATGAGTTTGACTTGGAGAATATTTTAGCGAGTATTTTCGAGTGGAGATATTATTATTTATGATTTATATGTAATATTGAAATCTCGCTTATATTTATAAATTTGAGAATATTTTGACGTGTGAGACACGTCATTGAGTTTTAATACAATTTCTTATGATGATTTTCAAGTACGGTTGGGAACCGTACCAATCGTATGATCTTGGGGAAGATGAATGGATTTAAGTGTTTTCTTATGTTTTTAGTCACCATAATATAGGGTCGCTTATATTGATTATTTCTAGCTAGCCATTATTTAGCGGTCCTCATTATATGTGAGTAGAGCGCTTAGCATGAGACGCTATTATAGCCTGGGAGGCAACCGATCGGTATTTATATTTATTTGTTAGCTAGCCATTATTAGCAGCTACTCACTATAGGTGAGTAGAGCGCTTAGCGTGTGACGCTATTATAGCCTGGGAGGCACCGACCCGAGCCTGGGAGGCTCCTTTTACATGGTAATAACTCTTCCCCTTATTTATTTTTCTCAGTTATAATTGATTAACCAGCGGGGCTGGTTTATCCCTCATTTTGAGATTTCTGTTTTATTTAACCAGCGGGGCTGGTTTATCCATTTTTAAGTGATTTTGGATTTAAAGTTTTAAGGACGTCTAAAGTTGCGTGCAACCAAGTTTTAAAGTTAAAACATGGGAAAGTATAAAGATTATGTTTTGTTAAGTTATTTATTCTATTTTTGTCCACTCACTCTAATGTTTTTAAATTACTTTCTCCTGAGCCCTTTGGTTTTAAATGCCCAGTATGCATGATAAGTTTAAATGAGGTCGAGCGTACATGGAGTCGAAGCATAGTCAGAGACTGCTTCCGCTTAATCTTTATTCATTGTTATTCTTTTATTACTAGATATGTTCTGATAACCAGTTAATGAATTAATTTTGAGTATTGTTGGTTGTGAGATTATTTTAGTGGAGTATTTGATTAATTGGGAGATGTGATGAACTTGGGGAGCAGGAAGGCTCCAGGAGTTGAGGATGGATGATTGATAATAGAAGTGTTTATTAAAAGTTTTGTTGCAGGTAAGGGTTGTCCATTTTTAAGATAGATTATGCCGAATTTTCGGTAAATTTTTCTTGGAGGTGGACCTCACAAGACTTACCTCGGGTTTCAGGGTGAAATTCGGGGTGGGTCCTGACACATATCCAACCTAAACTTATTCATCTCAAATGACCCATCATTGTGCGCAGTGGCATTGCGATTTGGCACCTAGAAATAACATATAGCCGAGCTCAAGGATTGGAGATCCATTTCAATCATGCCGAGCTCAAGGATTACAATTTCGTGTCAATCCTTGTACACAGTTACGAGCTGTAGTACAAAAATATTCAATGATGGTGGGTCGTAGATGAATAGTAAAGCTGCATACAAATATTGCATAGCCTCAAGACGCAATAGAAAAATTGGTGCACATCAATAATGTTCGAGCAACAAGCTAAAGTTGCTTGGTTGTAGCCTCGGTGAGACCGTATTGCGTGTGAACATGGGGTGCAAGACACTTCAACTTATATCCCGATAAACTTTTTTAAAGAAATTGTAGTGAGCCCGTAGAAGTATAAGCAACATAAGCAGTAGATAATAGTGTAACACATGACTAGTGTGTTAACACTTCAACCAACACCATAGAGCATAAAAAGGTGTCCGTAAGTTTGTTGTATCGATCTACATAATTTGATGTAAGAATGAAGTATTCTCTTTTGTATCATTTAGCGTAGGAGGGTCTCGCTCCTAATTTAGCTAAAAAATAGGCTTTCAAAACAAGCAATAAGCATTGCAGGGGACCAATGAGACATCGAGGAAAAGCCGGTGCATCTCAATTGCTTGAGTAATTGACCGGACGGCCTCCGGGAAGTTAGAGCCTTGTTCAGGTGACGTCAATGTCCCCCAGGTGCCGTCATTTATAACTATGGCGTCACCATCATACTTCATGATGAAGCTAGATCCCGAATGTCTTCATTTTGAGTGGAAGAATGGATGTCCATGAGAATTTCTCAAAATTTGGACTATTATGTCTCTTCCAAGATGACCGATTTGGTCAAACCAAAGCCTATATGAGTCGGTGTCCTAAATATCATGTTTGGCGACAACATGAGATTCGATATTCGAATCGTAGTGACATACAGTCCACTAAATTTACTCATGAACTTCTCCAAGATGCGCTTCAGTTCGCATTCATGATAATGTATACACTGTTCATTCTCACAATATGTTTTCAAATGAAAATCATTAGCATGAATGTCTTTAAAGCTCAACATGGTTCAGTTGTCTCTTAATGCATAGAGGGCATCTGTGACGTTGATCATGGTGTCATGAGGCATCAAGATTCAAGCTAAACCGCGTCCCTGAATGACCGGTATGATTCAAGTATTGTAGTCATAGAAGATTTACAAAGACACAAAATCCAAAGATAGTTGTCGGTTCCTTCAAATGTTGTGGGTAGTTCCACTATCTACGAGGCACTCAATGTCTCTATGAGACATATCTACAAAATGGAGTAGATAGACGAGTAAATAGTTCCACTTGAACCATTTAGAATGATTGAAAAAAGTTACGAAAAGCTACAATCCCGAGAGTGCATAAAAATTTCTGTGCAGAATGACTTTTGCGCACTAAAACAGCTATAACTTCTTCGGTAAAATAGATATGGGCGAACCGTGAAAGGTTCTGAAAACTAGACTCGTAAAGATTTCCAATGATATAAAGCTCACTGTCTGGTTCATCCGGAGCTGTTCACAAAGCTCAAACGAAGTTGACTGTCCAGAATGGACAGATTGCTGTTTTTCGCAGAATTGGCATGTGCGAAGCTGTAAAGCTTGCAGGTGGCATGTAGGCTTTTGCCTTAGCCAAAAATGACGTGTGTATGATCAAAACCAAGTCATTTCGGTAGTTCCAAGGTCGTAAACTCCATGACTAGTTAGCAAAATCTTCCTGACATGAACATAAACTAACTCAGATGACATAGAGGATTCGATTATGATGATTGTCTGGTTTTGATAAGTCTTCAACGTCTTTTGCAAGACGACAATTGGTTTAATAGCGTAGCGGGATCCAAAATCAAAAG
The DNA here is from genome assembly GCA_009720345.1 of Fragaria iinumae. Lineage (NCBI taxonomy): Eukaryota > Viridiplantae > Streptophyta > Magnoliopsida > Rosales > Rosaceae > Fragaria > Fragaria iinumae. Next base: position 10,872,576 of record CM019117.1, on the reverse strand, counting down.
CTTTCGGTAACTCCAAGTTAGCATGACTAAGCATGTTCGTGGAGGGTCAGTAGTGTGAGACACACTTAAACCACTATCTCCTTAATTTCGGACAATTCTAAGACATCACACTGAGCTTGGATGAGCCTAGTTGAACAATTGATGATGGAAAATCTGCTATAGGGTAGAAGACTTAACCAGAAACACGTTGGCGATCCTCCTTGAGGATGCAAGGCCGTGCGTCATCTTCACTTGGAAGAGACCAAAACGGCACAATCTAACCATGTAGATTGTAAATATGTCATGCTTCTAAGGACGATGTAAAAATGTACATCTTGTTTGTAAATCAATACGAACTATAAGAGGAGAATAGTTTCACTTCGAGAAAAAATTTCTCAAGGCATTCACTATTGCTAATGTGAATACATCGAGGTCTCAAATAGACGAAGGACGTCGATACAACACCTTATTACATGTAACTTGGAACGAAAATCAATGTCTAGCCGATGACGTCAAAGTCATGGGTAGCTAGAGCAGGATCCGAATTTTTGAAATCTGCAATCATGAGGATGACGTTATTGTTCTCGTATTGATTTTCCGTACCTTTTTTTGTATGCATTCACGATTTGGGGATGAACTTGACAATCTTGAACCAATGATCCAAAGATCCACAACAGTTGCATTGTCATGAGCTGATATGAGTAGTTTTGACAGATTGCTGTCTAGACCGAGAGTGTGGCCATTAAGGCCGGTGGCACCTCCCCCTCTTTTCTAGACATCGGCGCGGCATTTTCTGCCATTGCCATGACCCATATTAGTGTCCCCACATTAGGGGACAATCCCAAATACGTTTATCTCATTAGCGTATATACAATTCCCTTTTGCAAATTGTATGATCAAAATCAAGTCTCGTTGGTAATTCCAAACCAACTAGGAGGACCTAGAGAACTTGATGATGATCGAATCCGCTAAAGATTATGGATCATGATGCCAAGGAATATCATCGACGATATGTAGTCAAATAAGGTGGTAAGCAATCTACTTGACTTAATAACTCAACTTGTTGAGTTAGATCGACGTTTTAGGAAACGCTCCATAAGTGCATTCCACAGTACTTTGTGGTCATTACTTTTTGCACAGATTGTCATTGAAGGTTTTTGTCGATGTGGCGTCTCAAAGACTTTGAGCGCATAAGATGTGAAATCTCGGCATCTAGGCTTGTTAGCCTGGGCAAACATGTGGTTTAATCTTTTCTAATGAAAGGTTCCACAGATACCAAGCGAAGATTCACCGTGGGCATTGACTACGTCAAAACTCAGATGAGCAGAATGGTACGTGGCTATTGCATACAAAACCAATCTGTTATGAGACTCGATAGAGGTCACAAACGATGCTTTTTAATGGTTTGTCTTACGGATTGATCACACACAATCTGGAAAAGCCACGAATTGATCAAACACAATTCGAAAAAAGACCTCGAATTGATCAAACACAATCTGGAGAAAGGTCGGGGTTGATCACACACAACCCGGGCAAGGAAACAAGAGTGATCAAACACACTCTTGACCCGCGAATAAAATTCCGGGATTTTGGTACCTGTACGCACAAAATCTCAAGCATAGAATGGAGATGGAGAATGGAGGAAATGATTTTATCCTCCCCGAGTTATTGAACCTGGAAAAGTTTAGGGTTTCAAAACATACCTTTCGAAACTTCAAACACTTGAAGAAGTCGAAAATTGTAGTCGGAGGAAACCAAAAATCGTCGGCGGGCGGCGGCCAAGGGATTGGCAGCTGGTGATGTCGGACGGAGACGGGAAAACAGGCAACGGCGGCGGTCAGACATAGGAGCCGAAAAACTTTCTTTTTTTAGGGTTTCGGAAAATAAATGGTGGGCTATTGACTCTAGAGTTAGAACAAAGTGCATGATAACGTGATGAAGGATAAAATGTAGAGAATGAGAGATAGCAAGAGAATAGAGAATCATCATTTTATTCATTGATAGTAGTCCTTTATATAGGGAATTACAAAGTACCAATATGGTAATGATAAAGAATACATAGTCATATTCTAACTACATATCCTTATGGCATAAGGTCAAGGCACACATATGAAATATCCTAGAACAGTATATTATATATAAGGATTGGACATGAAGACGAGCCGGTTATCACAAATAGGCTTCAGAGGAGGAATAATATTTATGGAGATTATGGAATGTTTATATGAAGAGAGTCTACTCCAGATTCCAAATTATAATGTAGTGGTGCCTATAGAACTCCGGATTGTGCCTGCAAAGCTAAAATTAGGACGAATAATTGCCCGGTGCCTTGCTATGTTCAAGTGCTTCTGTTAATTTCGATGCAATAATTTGAAATCTTAATGTTTGGATGTGGGTGAATTCCCGAGAATTTAATCAAAACTAAAGAATTCTCAATTTTTTAGGACTGTTTCCCCCGTTTGGATTATTATCCCGAGGACCTAGCAATTTCCACGGGAAAATAATCGTGGAATTTTAACTGAGGTTAGGCTACATACAAATTAAATTCCTGTTTCTGCTGGATCCCGTAGACCCTGAAGAAACTGCCTTACTGGATCTATCCCTGAATATATTCCTTCTTGTCTGCAAAAGGAGACCGACCGGGATTTTCCGGACTTTCTCTCTCTGATGATAAAGTTAGTAATCGGTAGGGAAGTATTGAATGTTAGGAGATGTTTCTTACCCTTTTGGTTGACTCCACCATTATATTTATAGCCCCGGGTTGACTTGTGCTTTTAATGTTCTTCAATGTGGGACAAGTATACCATTGCTGTGGAGTCTCCCCCTCCCGGCCGAGAATTCTATAGCATCCGGGATGAGGCCTGTCCGATCAGCCTCATGTTGGGCTTCGTAGCATCACGGGCCGGGGGAGGTATTTACTGACTACCGACTACAAGTCCCCCCAAGTTCCCGTTCAAGACACGTCTTGAGTTGGGACTTGAAGAAATGGTCTGTGATGCCGAATTATTAATGGGTACTCGATCATAGTCCCCCCAAGTTCGTACTCAGGACATGTTTGAACGGGTCCACTTCTCGCAGAAAGGTTGACACTACTAGGCGAGCTGAGGAGTCCGCTCCGCATAGAAGGAGTGTCAGCTGAGTTCGCTCCACGCACAAGGAGTACACGCGAGCTGAAGAGTCCGCTCCGCGCTCAAGGACTACACGCGAGCTGTGGAGCGCGCTCCGCATACAAGGAGTACATGCGAACTGAGGAGTCCGCTCCGCGCTCAAGGACTACACGCGAGCTGTAGAGCCGGCTCCGCGCTCAAGGATTACACGCGAGCTGTGGAGTCCGCTCCGCGCTCAAGGACTACACGCGAGCTGTAGAGCCCGCTCCGCGCTCAAGGACTACAAGCGAACTGTGGAGCCCGCTCCGCGCTCAAGGACTACACGCGAGGTGGATCTTGGTGTTACTTTCATGGACAAGGGTAGCGAGCCCTTTCCATATCTGGTGTTACTGCTCGAGCGCGGGGTATTAACCCCGCGTGGGTTATCAGGCCACTATTCTCCGTATGAAGGGAATGATATAGACATGCCCAACTCCCGTGTTTCCGGAGCCGTACAAGGGACTTACAGCTCTCAAGGCTTAGTTGTTTCAACCTTGCTTTCTGCTCTCATGCCTTAGTTCGTACGCATGCTTCTTTTAGGTTCATGTTCGGGACTTGCATTATGTTTTGGATGCGACGGCATCCCTGGTGGCTTGACCGATGGGTCTGTGCAATCCCCGGGAGCTCGGTGACCACTAGCAAGTGCTGCCGGGTAGTGTTGTTGGCATTAATGGCATGTTCGCCAGGTGGTGCTGTGGGGGGGTGAAGGGATGTGCATTTAATGCGAGTCGTGTCACGCCTGTCGTGTTCGAGAAGTTTCACGGTAGTGGGGCACGTGTCAGGATCCTACGGCGGGTCGCGACTGATCAGATTGCCTCGATGGGGGGGGGGGAAACGAGGCGTCCCTTCCCCCACTTCGTATATAAGGAAACGCTGCCTTCTGTGGTCATTCTGCAGTCTTCAATCCTCTTCGGCGTAGTTATCTCGATTCCCGTCTTGCCATTGAAGCGTCGAGGAGAAAAGGAATTCGTACGCCTGGGGAAGTGTTGCTGCTCTGCTACAGCCGATCTTCCGATTGCGAGGTGCTATCCCTTTGCTGCTCCTGCGTGTCTCCGGCATTCACTGTCTGGTTAGTTTCCTTTCTCCAGCGTTTCTATCCCTTTGCTGAGAGTATCTAGTAGGGTGTGTAGATTGGTAGATGTTTCTGGGTTTCTAGGTGTTTTTGGGTGGCTGGGTTTGATTCTGGGTTTCTGGGTTTGTTGAAATGGGTGGTGTCAAAACCTCCTGGCGGCGGTACGCGATGTAGGTATCTAATAGCCTATAGGGTTTTTTATAGGGTTAAAATGGAGTCGAGGGCTTCCGATGCGAGCGTCTCTGGTTCATCTCGGCGGGCTCCTGCTGATGATGACGAAAGGATGGAAGGGTATCTGCACCAGGAAACTAATAGGGATGCCGAGCTGGCAAAATCATATTCTGGAGTTTCCAGCGTGAACCCCGAGTACCCGGTGATGGAAGCGATCCCGATCCCTCGTGCCCTTCACCGTTTGGAAGACGGTAGGGTGTGCGATGAGCCCATATGCAGTTTCACACCCGAGGAGATCGAACAGTTGAGGTAGGAGTGGAACATTCCCCCCGATATCCCTATGCGTGGCTTGTATCCGGGAGAACTAGCGTGCGCTCTGAGAGACAAGTATGTAGCGGTGCATGATAACATGTTCAGGAATGGATTCTCTGTACCGCTACCCCAATGTGTGCAGTACATACTGAGTATGCTGCAGCTTGCTCCCGGCCAGATCTCGCCGAATCAGTGGCGTCAACTTCTGGGACTTGGTTGTCTGTATTTCCTTTCGAACATGGGGTGACCGACAATCAACGAGTTCCGCGCGCTCTACAGACTGTCATACTCGAAGAAGGTGGGAAGCTCCAAGTGTAGGCTTTACCGCGCGAGATTATGAGTCAGTCATCACCGATTTCCCTTCTTCGATAAACAAGGAGTGGAGGGCGAATGTAGTCTTGGTGGGGGGCCCATGGCAAAGAAAAACGAGGTGGCACACGGTTCCTAACTACTTCCGGGCTATTGAGGATCAGAGCAACTCGCTGACAGCAATCGAGCGGGAGCGTATTGCCCGTATATTCGCTGCCTGGCCCGACGACGAAGACCGTAGCTCGTATCACTTGACGCGGTGGGCCGTTCTCGCGTACTGCGAGATGGGTAGAGTACCCGGTGGGTACATCTTGATTTCCGCTTTACATCTGAAGTCCTCATTATGCTCAGCTTAATTAATATTATGTTCTTTGGCGTGCAGGAAAAATCCCTAGGCGTGTTCCGCGCCCTAATCATCCGCTTGACATGGAGAAGGATCAAGCCCTCTTGAAGAAGCTATTGACCAAAGGGGATCTGGCGTCGCGCACCGAGGTGGACGTGGACACGCATACTGTACGGGTCTTAGACAAGCAAAAGGTGCTTGCGGTTCCTGATGAAGTATACGGGTCAACGGAGACGCCGCCGGTACCTCCTCCCGCAGTCCCGCTGATTACTCTGGGTGAAAAGAAAAGGCGCCATCATCACTCGAAGAGAACTCAAGGTGCTGAGGAGCCCCAGGTGACAGATACCGGCAAGGTCGTATGCGGGAGTCACGCGCCAAAAACGAAGAAGCATAAGGCGGCTCCCGGGGGATTTACGTCAACTCCCTCGCTGTCCATACTCGCTCCTGCAGTCCCTAAAATTTCGAAGACTCCGATCAGGCAGGTTCTCGATGAGTACGGTTGTGCGGACGAGAAGTTCGTTCGTGCAATGGTCGGTGATCTGATGGGGATTGATCTCGATCGGGTGAGATTCAAGGAAGGTTCTCCCTCCGAGTCCCGAAATATAGCACGGGAACACCTGATGAAGGTATGCGTACGGGAAACTTGTGTTTTGTTTTGAATTGTCCTTGGGGACTTGCTTATTGCTGCCGTTATTTGTAGGCTCTGTTCGCGGTGTACTCTATTGATGCTAGTGAGGACACTGCCGTACTGAAAGAACAGGTGGCCAAGCTTAATGGACATGTGAGCTACCTTCAGACCGAGAAGGGGTCTCTCGAAGGGGAGAAACGCGTCCTGGCCGAGAAGCTGGCCATGACGGAACAACATGTCCGGGAGGTGGAGAGCAAAGCTGATCGGGTCCCGGAGCTCGAAGCTGAACTGCAGTCGTTGAGGGTGGAGGTGGAAAAGTATCGCCTGCTGGAGGGTAGGCTTTGTGAGAAAGAAGCCGAGATGGCGGAGTTGGAAAGCTTGGTTCCCGCGCGCTGTGAGCAGGCGGTTGCGGCTTTCAAGGACTCGCAGGAGCTCAAAGATCTCCTCCAGTCTGCTCGGGATGAGGCTATCACCGAGAAGTTCACGGAGTGGAGTATGCATGGGTATCTTGACAAACCCCGGATGCTCGCGGATCTGTTTGTTGCGCAGGAGAAGGCCAAAGCACAAGACTCCCAGTCTATCCACCCGGAGGGTCCTTCCGGGGTCGAGGTGCATGTGTCCGAGAGTGAGGGCGAAGAAGATACAATGGACTCGGGCGAGAATGACATAGTTTTTGAACTGAGCGCAACTAGACTGTAATTTTTGTTGATTTTGTTTTGGAATAGCTTTGTGCCTGCGCGGGGAAATATAGATTTCAGCCCTGAGGTCCGGTTGTTTTACACAATGTGTTTCAAGTGTTCATGTTGACTCCTCATTTTTCTGCCTTTGAATTCTGTGTTTTGCCTCTATTTGTTTTGCCGTTTTGAACCCGGTGGATCAAACCGACAGTGTTACTCCAGTGTTACGAGTTTAACTTCATAAGTGTTGCAAAATGACCTTCTTCATTTCTATAAGTTGTTATCAAAACAAATGAAGGCATCCTTCCGGGTTGACCTAACCAAACCCGGTGGGCATGATTTACAATTTCTGACCTCGATTAAACGGGGTAGAACCTAAGGTGTTCGGTGTTCCACGGGTGCCCGGTGACAATGCCATCCCTGTCTCTTAGAAAGAACGTTGCAGGGCCGGCTTCCTCCACTATCTCATAAGGGCCCTCCCAGGTTGGATCAAGGGCCATTGGTTGGGCCATCACCCGTTTCATCACCCAATCCCCGAGACCCAAGGCTCGTGGTCTAACCTTGGAGTCATAATGTCGGGCGACGCGCTGCTTGTAAACTTGGTTATGTATGTCGGCCCTGTCCCTTCTCTCCTCAATGAGATCCATGTTTAACTGTAGCCCCTCCGTGTTGGTTTGCTCGTCGTATCCCGCGACTCTTCCAGTTGGTACCGTCACCTCAATGGGAATGACAGCCTCCGTGCCGAAAGCCAAGCTGAAGGGCGTCTCTCCCGTTGACGCTGTAGCAGTAGTTCGGATGGCCCACAGAACTTCCGGGAGCGTTTATGCCCACAAGCCTTTAGCGGCGTCCAACTTCTTCTTCAGCAGTTTCTTTACAATCTTGTTGACCGCCTCTACTTGCCCATTGGTCTTTGGGTGAGCTACCGATGCAAACACCATCCGGGTTCCCATGTCCTTGGTGAACTCGATGAGCTTCGAGTTGTTGAACTGCGTGCCATTGTCGGTTATGATAGTCTCCGGGACACCGAACTTGCAGTAGATATTTTTCATAAGGAACCCCATCACGTTGTCGGTGGTTATCCGACGAAGTGGTTCTGCTTCAACCCACTTGGTGTAGTAATCCACCGCTACTATGGCATACTTGTACTGTCCGGGAGCAGTAGGAAACAGCCCGATCAAGTCCAGACCCCACTGCGCGAAGGGCCACGGAGACAGCAGGATCGAGAGTGTAATGGGTGGGGAATGGACCTCGTTAGCGTGTTGGTGGCATTTATGGCATCTTGCTGACACTTGGTCTGCCATCTTCCCCATATTGGGCCAAAAATACCCCGTACGGAGAGCCTTGAAAGACAGGGATCTCGATCCAGAATGATTGCCGTAAACACCCTCGTGGATGTCCCGGAGGATTGTCTCCCCGTCTTGTACTGAGACACACTTCAAGTTGGGAAAGCAGTAACCCCTGCGGTACAGTTTACCGTTGATCAGCGTGTATCTGGCGCATCTCGATTGCAACTTTCTTGCTTGCCGCCGATTCTCCGGGCAGACACCCTCTTTGATGAACTCAATGATGGGGTCCATCCATGTTGGTTCTGTGGGACTGGTAGTGATGGCGAATATCTCTGAGATTGTCTTGTCGATACTCGGCCGGTTGAGGATTTCCACCTTCACCTTTTCGTGCCTTTTCTGGCGGGTACCGTTGGCAAGCCGAGCCAAAGCATCGACATGGCTGTTTTCCTTCCTAGGGATCTGGGCCACAGTGGCCGACTCGAATACGCACCTGAGTGCCTTTGCGAGTGCTCGATAAGAATTGAGGTGTGGCTCTTTAACTTCAAATGTCATGCCGACTTGGTTCACCACAAGCTGCGAGTCGCTGAATACTTCGACTCTTTTTACCCCAATCTCTAGTGCCAGCTGTAGCCCTCCAATCAATGCCTCGTACTCGGCTGTATTATTGGACGCGGAGAAATGAAATTCCTGGGCGTGCGTGTACATGAACCCGTCCGGGCTAACCAGTATTATTCCCGCTCCGCTCTTCTCTTTAGTGACGGAGCCGTCTACAAACAACTTCCAACACGGCTGGACTTCATGGGGAGCCTCTGTATCCTCCTGCTCTGCCTCTGAGCACTCTACGACTCTTTTCATGGGGGTCAATTCGGAGATAAAATCCGCAGCCGCTTGCCCCTTGATGGCTACTCTCGGCATGTAGTGTATGTCGAATTCTCCCAGTTCTATCGCCCATTTGGCCAGTCTCCCGCTGGTCTCTGGTTTCTGGAGGACTTGCCTGAGGGGGTAGTTGGTGAACAGGGCGATGGAATGAGCTTGAAAGTAATGCCGCAGCTTTCGGGCGGTCACGATGAGTGCTAGGGCCAACTTTTCTAAATTCGGGTACCTGCTTTCAGCCAGCGTGTAGCCCTTGCCTACATAATACACCGGTAGCTCTATAGTGTCATCTTTCCTGATCAAAGCCGAGCTTACTGCCGTAGTAGACGCTGCCAAATAGAGATATAGCATCTCCCCGGGAATTGGTTTGGAAAGCTTTGGCACGGATGCCAAATATTCCTTGATATTCCTAAAAGCCTCATCTTGCTCCGGCCCCCAATTGATCAGCTTGCAATGCTGGCTCTTGAGGAGTTTGAAAAAAAGTGCACACTTGTCCGTGAGTCTGGAGACAAACCTAGCGAGAGCTGCTATCTTGCCCGTCAGAGACTGCACGTCGCTCCGGACTCTGGGGACCACCATATCCATTATAGCTTGGACCTTCTCCGGGTTTGCTTTGATCCCCTGCCGGCTAATCACGTGGCCCGAGAACTTCCCCTTGACGACCCCAAACAAGCATTTTTCCGGGTTCAACCTCATACCATACGCGAGTATAATATCGAAAGTCGCTTGCAAGTTGCTAACGTGCTCGACCGCAGTGAGACTCTTCACTAGCATGTCGTCCACGTACACTTCCATGGTGACCCCCAGCTGCTTAGCGAACATCTTGTTCATCAGGTGCTGGTAGGTTGCTCCCGCGTTCTTTAGTCCGAACGGCATCCTCTTGTAATAGTAGACTCCTTTGTCGGTCGTGAAGGCAGTATGTTCCTCGTCCGCTGGGTTCATCATGATTTGATTGTAGCCCGCGTAAGCGTCCATAAAGCTCAGCATTTCGAACCCGGAGGTGGAATCAACAAGTTGATCAATTCGAGGCAACGGGAAGCTATCTTTGGGGCATGCCCTATTAAGACTGGTGTAGTCCACGCACATCCTCCATTGCCCTACCGCCTTCTTGGGGACCATAACCACGTTGGCCAACCATTGCGGGTATTTTGCTTCCTTGATAAACTGGATATCCAGCAGCCTCTGTACCTCTCCCTTAATGATGTCATACTTGGTCACATCGAACGACCTCCGCTTCTGTCGCACCGGAGGCACGCCTTTACGGATTCTCAACTTGTGTGTGACTATATCACCCGAGATACCGGGCACGTCAGCGTACGACCAGGCGAATGCTTTGCTGTTGGCCTTCAGAAAACGCACGAGCTCCTCCCGTACGATGTCCGGCAACCCTGTCCCGATCCTCGTGGTTCGGGCTGGGAACTGGTCTGAGATGCAAATGAGCTCTGTTTCCTCAACTGACCCAGGTCGCTCGGATTCAGTTCCTTCTGTCGCAGCATTAATTCGGGGATCCTCGTAAACATCCGACATGAGTTTATTCGTGCTCCCGGAGGCTAATACTTTTGCTCTTTTCCTGCCTGTATCCTGGTCGATAGCGTAGCATCCTTTTACAGCCAGCTGATCGCCACGGACGGTAACGATACCCGTTGGGGATGGTAGTTTCATCATCAGCATGTGACCGGCGATGAATGCATTGACTTTCCACAGGGCCGGTCTCCCAAGTATCTCATTGTACGATGAGTCACAGTCGACTATTATGAAGTCTACCGTTGATCTCAGCGTGTTCCCCTCTGAACCTCCGAGGATCATAGGTATGTAGTCAGATCCAAGAGGTTGCACCACGTCCCCGGAGAAGCTTATTAACGGCTCATTATCCTGCGTAAGCTTGCTGTTCCCCCGCTTTAGTGCCCGTCAGACATTTCTGAACAGCACATTCACAGACGCCCCGGTGTCGATTAGAATTTTCTTACAGAGATAATGATCCAACCGTGCAGTGATCATGAATGGATCCTCGTGAGGCAGCCTGGTCCCTTGCTCCTCTTCTTCTTCGAACCTCACGGATTTCCACCTCATGTTGACATTCTGAGCGCTACAGCTCCCGAAGGCGTATACCTCCCTCCCATCTCTGATCCCGGGGCATTGCTTCTTGGCTCTGTTACTCCTCTGGTCTATCGGCGCTCCCCCGCGGATCGTGTTGATCGTCCCGTACATGGAGTCCCCCGGTATTTTCCGCTGACCTGACACGTATTGCTGAAGCTTTCCTGCTTTCAGTTGGCTCTCGATCGTCTTTTTTAGCTCAACATAGTTATTTATCGCGTGCGTTGCTTCCTCGTGGTATCCGCAGTACTTTCCGGTATCTTCCCGTGTTAATCGGGACGGCGGAAACTTTCTGGCTGCCGGCCCCGGGATCGTTTCCTTGTTCTCGTTCCACACTACCTCGGGGGTTGCCGTTAATGGGGTGAAGCTCTCCCTGGCTTCGGGAACTGTTGTTCTAAACCCACTGTCCCGATAGCTCCCTCTGCCTTTCCCCTGTTTGCTTCCTGCCCCCGTCCTTGAACTTCTTGCTAGGGGTGAAAGCTTGTCCCTCTTGGTCCCCTTCCCAGGTTCTTACTTCTTGGATCGACTGTCCTTGGGATTCGGACCTCCCTCCTTCCTTTCTCTTGCTCGCCTGCCGATCCCCGTATGTGTCATGGTCTGCCTGGGCATGTCTGATCACCATTTCCATTAGCTCATCGTAGCCCCGGGGGTTTTCAATTCGTACCGCGTATAAGAACTTCCCGGGCAATAGGGCTTGGACGAAGGCTTCCTCCGCCACTTTCTTGTCAAAACTCCTGACCTTGGCGGTGGCCCCTTGCCAACGATTTACAAAGGTCTTTAATCCCTCGGCGTGCCCTTGTTTCACCTTGAACAGTTGGGTGGTATTCTACCCGTCCGTACGCAGTATGAATCGGTTCACGAACCTGTCCGCAAGCTTCCTAAAGCAGTCTATCGAGCCGGCCGGGAGCTCATAGAACCAGCTCAGTGCCTCTCCCGATAGCGTCTCTTGAAATATGTTGCAGCATGCGGCATCCGAATAACCCTTTGCGTTTGTATGGGATTTAAAGCTGTCGAGGAAAAGATGCGGGTCCCCTTCCCCCCCTCCCCCCGGTAGTTCAACTTGAGTGGTTTTGTTGCGTGAGAACGTACAGTCTGCGTGATGGTCCTTGTGAATGGTCCCCTTCTCTCTTCGAATCCCACCCCGGGTGGGTTGCGGGCCGCCCGTCTCTCAGCTTCGTCTACCCTCGTAGTCAGGTTCACCACACTGTCCCGCATAGCCATCAGGGCCGCCTCTACTCCCGTCGTTTCCGACCTTCCATCCTCGACGGGTGTTAGGGGCGGTGGTGGGCCTTCTCTTTCCATAGCTTCTGGGAACAGGTTTGCCCCGACAACGACCGTCCTGCAGGTACCCATCGGCGTTGTTATCGGTGAGCCTCCTCCCTCGCCCTGCGCTTCGGGGGCAACGGCGGCAGCCCGCTCAATTACCTCGTCTCTCTCCAGTCTTCTCGATAACGCGTCCATTATCGTCGCGTTATCTCTTTCCAGTTTTTTCTCTCCCGCGGCCGCGTCTAAGCGGTCCCGCGTCCTTTCTCTCTCCATTCGTGCCACATTCGCTCTCAACCTCTCTATCATGTCCTCCATTTCTTCCTGCGCGAGATCGCGCATCGTTCCGTCCGGGGTCCTTCGCGGATCGTTTGTCGTCAGTGCGCATCCCAGTCTCTCACTCGTTCCTCCCGTCCTAGTATTGCTTCCCGGCGTTCCATCTCCACTGAGGCCACTGTGATCTCCCGTCATTATCCTGCTCCCGACTTCTGCTTCATTTGTCTCGGTCATCGAGACACTAGCTTTTCGTAAGATTTCCCACAGACGGCGCCAATTGTTTCTGCTGGATCTCGTAGACCCTGAAGAAACTGCCTTACTGGATCTGTCCCTGGATATATTCCTTCTTGTCTGCAAAAGGAGACCGACCGGGATTTTCCGGACTTTCTCTCTCCGATGATAAAGTTAGTAATCGGTAGGGAAGTATTGAATGCTAGGAGATGTTTCTTACCCTTTTGGTTGACTCCACCATTATATTTATAGCCCCGGGTTGACTTGTGCTTTTAATGTTCTTCAATGTGGGACAAGTATACCATTGCTGTGGAGTCTCCCCCTCCCGGCCGAGACTTCTATAGCATCTGGGATGAGGCCTGTCCGATCAGCCTCATGTTGGGCTTCGTAGCATCACGAGCCGGGGGAGGTATTTACTGACTACCGACTACAATTCCCGACTTGAATTCCTCACAAAATAGTCGTTATTTGTCAATTTCCTTTGACTGAGGTTAGTCTAAATACAAATTCTTGTCATTTTAAAACTCTACATCATGCAGAGAAATTTTTCAGCGCTACGGGAGGACCACGTGGCAGTATGACGTGATCCTACATTCCAATCAACTATTGACACTTGGATTTTACTAAGGAAAAATTACATCAGCTATTTTGTCAAAGACAATTTTGGGTTTGTTGTTGTTTTTTAAACCCTAAACTATAAACTCTAAACCCTAGGGAAGGACATCACCTATGCCCAAAAAACATATGCCAAACCTGTGCCGCCTCTCAAATAATGACACTTGGCTTCAACTTTAACAGAGCACAACTCCGTTAACTTTTCTTATTATCGATTTTATCCTTTAATAAAGAGAAGAAAAAAATGTTAAAAGAGTTTGCCTTTACTTCTTCCTCCTCCCTTCATATATGCAATCTTCTTCTTTTCTTCTTTCTCTCATCTCTCTACAACAAACCCATAATATTCATTCCTCTACATCCCTCTGCAACAAACCAAGAATATTTCGTTCCTTACCTTACAACCAACTGTGTTCCATATTTCGTTTAAATTCCACAAGGACCCACCAATTTCTTTCTTACTAATTATATATGTCAACTGGTAATCAATCTTGCAGATGACACCAATCATACGAAAGGAGAGTAAATTGAAATTCTTTTACTTGAATATCGGATGCGAGATGCGAAGGATAACCCATCAGCTATAACCCACCTCAAACTAAATCCAACCAAAAATCTGGTTTCCCACATGCTATTTGAATCCCAAAGCCACTATCTTGTTCATCGCAGAGAGTCGGGGTCTGCATATAGATCTAATTTGCAGGTCTGCAGTGGAAAAAAGGAAGGGAAGAATATAGAAGAAAGAGGATGGACATATATAAAGAAAGAATAGATCTAGGAAACAGGTGTTCTGGGGAAAACACGAACAACAATTTATTTTTTTTCGTTGTAATTGTCATTTTCAATTTTCAGTGAAAAAATATTAGTGATTAACTTAACAGAGTTGTGCTCTGTTAAAGTTGAAGCCATGTGTCATTATTTGAGAGGCGGCACATGTTTGGCACTGGGTTTTTAGGCACAGCAGATTTGCTTCCAAACCCTAAACCCAAAACCCTAACCCTAAACCCTAACCCCAAACCCTAAATCCTAGTCCAAACCCAACAAAGACCCATAAAGGTTTTTTATAAAAAATAGAAAACCTTAGTTTATATTTTAGTTGTAATAAATCCAAGTGTCAATATTTAATTGGAATGTAGGATCACGTCATGTGGTCCTCCTGTAATATCTAGAAATTTCTCCATGTAATCCAAACAATGTAATTCTCAATTAATAAAAATTAAATTCAAGGAATTGTAATTCCCATAATTTTAAAATTTTAATAGAAATTGAAATTATTTTTTCTAAACACAACGTAATATTTTGTGTCATAGAGAATCAGTCGGTGATGAATGGTGGTGGCAATTGATAGGCCAATTAAAACCGATGTAACATCAAGAGGCCATGACACTTGAACAAACCCAAGACTCCAAAAATGAGAATTGAGAATACTGCAACTCTTTCTCAACCCAACAGGGCCCTAAATAGACATGTATATCAACTTCAATTGCACAAAGTCTACTTTCTATAATTTCTAGATATGTGATACTGTGTTTTTGGCAAGAGATGACAATTTCATTAATTATTTGGAAACAACTTAGCTATATTTGTGGACGAACTCTTGTGTCAATCGTGCTTGATATTGCCAATGAATTGAGAGTACCCTAGAATCTGATATCCACAAAGAGCTCGACTATGGAAATAGAAACTATTACTTCACTAAATTTGTTTAGCACTTTTTAATGGTATCCGTAGCTCTGTCTTGGACTGAACTCAAAGTGGAAACCAGAAGAAGCAGCAAGGGTAAATTTGTTTAGCACTCTTTGTTCAATCTGATGTTGGTTTTTTCTGGTTACCTCTACAGTAGCCGACATCAGATTGAACAGAATGGAAACCAGAAGAAGCAGCAAGGGGAAGAACATTTCCAATAGAGAGACACCTTCAATGTGGTAAGGAGACAAAACAAATGACTAAACATGTCCATATTCTGGCCACAGCTCAAGTGATATTTCCATTTTAAATTATATAGTTTTATGGCCTCAAATTGGTATTGTTAAGCTGCTTTCACTGAATAGAGTCTATTCTCCTCCAAGCTTGGAACTTCCCCATCATCATCATCTCTGTTTCATTTATCTCTCCAAGAAATTAAAACAGTAGCCACCTCCCCCCAAACCTGACAAATCAAGGCCATGCCCTCCACACTCACACACTATCCATTTAATTCCATTCCTCTAATAATTTGACCCATCAATGTCACACCCCAAGAAAAAAATGTCATCATTTGGTTAACAACAACAAAGCACAGGCGAATACTCATGAGTTTGAGCCTCTACCACATAGCCCCTCCCCTGGTTTAGTGGTTACCATTTTTTTCCTCCAAGTATAAGAGCCATTTCAAACCTGACCAGACCTCACCAGACACTTTTGTTGAAAGTTACATTCACAATCTTTAGTTTTATGGTTTTCATGGTTCTTTCATGTGGATGTGTCAATGGCAAATTCCAAGTCTAGGTCATGAAAATTCAAATGGGATTTCCACGAACTTTCCCAAATGGTTTGTATACATGAGATTCCAAAACCAGCAGCCCCCATTGGCCAAATCCATAAAAATAAGCATGTCACTACTTTGTGTATAACTTGATTTGGTTAGGATTCATAAAGATGATAAAGATGTCAATTCATGTGACAAATTACTACAGCTGATTAGGGCTCCTCTTCAAATGATTTGATGGATGATCCTCCTGGTATTTTGCCACTTACTGATAAATAATCCAGGGTATGGCTCTCTTAAGATGCAATCCACTCCATTTCATTATGATAATGAGTCCAAATCCTAAACCATTTGCTCAAAATTTGCAATCATCGGAACTTCAGCAGCAAATATGAAATTTACTTTTTTTGTCTTACAAATTAAGTTCGTAAATGTTGTTCGAATTTACTTTACTTATCTGAAAAAAATTCAACGATTGCATTCATTTCTAACCACTAACCTGATTAGTGTGAAACATTCATCTCAACATATATCATGGTTTGAGAAATTATCAAGACCAAAGAGATCGGTCAGGGTTTGTGTGAGTCAAGTCAAGTAATAAGCAGAGCATTGTTGGAATTCCCCTCCCCTTATTCGACCTCCCTTCTTAATTCTCAACTACCAACCGAAGAAAATTCGATCATACAGGGTTTAAAACTCGAGAAATTTTTATATGCTACAAGAGGACCACGACGTGGTTCTACATTTCAATCAAATATTGACACATGAATTTATTACAACTAAAATATAAACTAAGGTTTTCTATTTTTTATGAAAAGACTTTCATGGGTTTTTGTTGAGTTTGGACTAGGGTTTAGGGTTTGGGTTTAGAGTTTTGGGTAGGAGTGGAATTTTGAAACCGAAAACTGAAAAAAACCGAGCCGAAAACCAAACAGAAAAAACCAAACCGAATTAAGAAAAACCGAACTGAACCAAATTAGTTTGGTTTGGTATTTGGTTTCGGCCCTTAAAAAATCGAACCGAACCGAAAAACCGAATCTCTCTAAAACGACGTCGTTTTTTGTCTTTATTTTCGTATTAAATATTTGATTTGAACAATATGATTTTAGGTTTTATATTCTATATAATTATATGTTTATATTTTCTAATATTTTGCTTTTTTTTTCGTTTTATGTAGATATAGAAATGTTTTAGGTGTCGTGTATGCGAAGTATAGAGAGTGATATGTTACCTTTAAAATCGAAGATCTTATTCTTGCGAACTTTAGATGATAGACTCTAATATTTAATTTATTTTTCTCTTCTTTATTCAAATTTATGATTTTTAAACTTTATGGTTTCATGGTGTGCTTTTATGATTTTCTAACAATGGAGTCTATATTTTCTGTTCAAGATGAACTTAGAAGTTTTAAAATTATGGTTTCATGGTGTGCTAGTGTGGTCAATTCCCAATACTTTCGAAATTATTGAGTATTAAATTTTCAGAGTATCTATTTAGTTTATAAATTGTTGGTTTGTTAAAGAATCATTGTCAAAAAATTTATTGATATATTATGTGCTTATAAAAACAAGTAATGGAAGAAGAAAAAAGACCTAAAATACGATAATTTTTTACTAAGCCAAAAGTATACAAATTTTAAGAAAAATTATTTAAAAAAAAAAAGAAGAAAAACCGAAAAAAAACCAAAACCGAACCGAACTAAATTTTTTATTCGGTTTGGTTTCCGGTTTTAGGTGAAAACCTAACCGAACAAAACCGAACCCACCCCTAGTTTTGGGTCTAGGTTTAGAGTTTAGAGTTTTGAGTTTATAGTTTAGGGTTGAAAAAGCAACAACAAACCCAAAATTGTCTTTGACAAAATAGCTTATGTAATTTTTTCTTAGTAAAATTCAAGTGTCAATATTTGATTGGAATCTAAGACCACGTCATACTGTCACGTGGACATCCCGTAGCGATAATGCTTATCTTTTATAGCTTTGAAAAAACTAACAAAGCAACAAGGAAGAAAGTTTGTTTCCATAGCTTCCAAGAAGTGGAGATGGTCTCGCATCATGATGTGATTCAACTGAAGTGGTCTGACTTGAAAAAAGAAAACTATTCACATGAACAATTTCTTAGAATAATAATAGTGCACAACAGTAAAAGTGCAGATCAGTCGAATAAGAAACGCCATTGTTTCTGATCATGAGGATCCAACTCGTAATGATATTTCATCATCATGATTCACGAAAGATATTCCACCATAAACCAAATCCAGAAAAAAAATCTGAGACTCGTGTTACTAGCCACAGGCTGCTTTCAACGTGGTAACCAAAATGAACGAGAATAGTGTTAACTATTCATCCAAAATGAACGAGAATAGTGTTAACTATTCATCCATATATAATCTAACCACTGCCGAAACCCAAAACCCCCCCCCCCCCATAAAGAAAATAACTTTGGTGGCCAGCTATAGTCATTTATAGACAAGTGTCAACAATAATTATAAACAAACATGTCAAATATCCAAAACCCTTATGTTATGTCTTTAAATTACAGTCAAGCCTTTTAGAACCTTTTAGAATGAACACTTGTCCCATATTCATTGGTTGTGGTCACCTTAAAGTGACAAGCTCTTGTCACTGAAATCGAGTTCTTTCTGAATCTCTCTTCGAATGGTCCATTTTATTTCCTAACCAGCTGTATATAGATATAGCCTACAGACACTTATTAGTGCCTATATATTTGATACATAATTTACATAATAGGACTGATGATGTTTGTAGTTAATAGAATAGCCTCACTACTCAACTTTGTTAATCATTTAGTATGATTTTATTTCCTGGATTCAGCTTTTTTGTTTGGATAACGTATATAAGATTACATGCGAGTGATATTCAAAAACATAATTTACCTAGATAGTAGGACCCTTGTAAAATGTTAAATCTCATGTATTTCTCAACGGAGGAGATGCGAGGACTCGACGTGGATGTTCAGAATTGATCGAACGATAAGCGGCTGACAAGGACGTAAAGAGCAGCAGACTAGTCCACAATGGAAATGATTCTGTGGACTGGACTCCCACAGTCCGTGCCATTGCTTTTGTTTGCTTCCTAAGAAATCATATATTCTTTCATTCTCAAAAAAAAAAAAAAAAAAAAAAAAAAAAAATCTTTATTTGTTTTAATCATCAATCAATGTCCTTGAACCTTATTGAGACAACCACTTTCAATATTCTCATGTCTTACCATTTTCTTTTAACCATGTTAGATCTATAATTTTACCGTATGAAGTGACACTACTAATAACTATATATCGTAGTAAAAAGGGGAACATCAAAGAAGTGGGGACATAAAAAAAACGAAGGGGAATGCTAGGCATTCCACATATGTAACTAACTGTGCCTCTTGAATCACACGTCAGTGATCAAATTTAAACTACTTTTCAAGAATTTGTTTTGGTTTGTCGATGACGGATTGTGCCGGTGAATAAAAGAGAAAACAAATCCATCATTAATTGTCATGCCATATTAGTTGAACTCAAATCTACTGTAACCTCCGATGTCTAGTCAAGCTGGCCAAACAAATTTGAAATGTTGTCAACATTGAACCTTTTGAAAACTACAAGTGCATTTGAATTCATAAAACTGATGTGAAATTCGTGTATCATTAGTTCATTACATGAATTTCATTTTTAATGACTCATGAGAAACCAAATAAGTTTTGCATTATTTGGGGAAGACAATAAACGAATATTGTTCTTTTTTACCTGTGGGTTGTGGCGAAACGAAAACACGCGCTATCCGACTTCCCATGCACGCAAATCGAGGACCAGGTAAAAGTAAATATCATCTCGTAATCTCAAGAGAATTTGGCGGTAAAATACCCGGAACCGAACTCTGACTTAAATTCAATTAATTAAATAGCAACTGGCACGGAGCCACGGACGGTTGGGATAAACTTTATCGTGTGAACAAGCAGGTTTGCATGGTGTTGTGTTCTACTCCTATGCGGCTACCGATCTCATCATCCTGAGCCAATCAAAAGGTGCAGCACGTTTGAGTACACAAAGTTTTGTGAGATTGAAAAATATTTTCATTGACCAAAAGAAAAAGAAATTCAGATGAACCATATAAGGAACATCTTTCTTAATTTTTTTTATTAATGGGAGATTTTTATTATAATTTGGTCTTATCCTTTGTGATTAGTTGGATCAGTATGAATAGTTTTACAATGTACTTATGATTCTACTTAATAAGCATGTATGTGGAAAAAATACAAAGATTGAAGGGTTAATGTGAATTTCCATTTTAATGTACGTGTGATATGAGTTTTATTACTTTACCATACATTGCAATTATGTATTTGGATAAAAACTTCCTTGCTAAGCTACATAACATTTTTTTTTTTTGAAAACTCACCAAAATAAGTGACAGAACTCTCGCCACCGTAAAGAACCTAACCCTAACATTACTCGGAAGCAACTCACTCTTTTCTCATAATATAAATGGTTTTACCCGGTATAAAGATTTCGAGTCTCTTCTAGTCATCTATAAAACTTTCCTCACAATGTCAAAATTCGAGTAAAATCTGCAATTCTGATAGTGTTAAAATTAAAGTCAAATGTAGTAAAAGATAAGCAAACAAAACTCGAGCAAGATAGAGATAAAAGAGATTAATCGAAAAATAAGGAAATTATGTCTAACAACTTTGCCCAGGTGTAGACAGCTTATCATGGTCTTCGGACCACAGGATTCCCCGAGTCTTTATCCTCCCCCTCGTTTAATGGGATTTTCAATTTTGGATTTTTTCGCGTCGAGGAGCCCTGATCATGAGAGATAGGATCTAACCTAACCACGGTTAAACTTTAACCAGCGTTAGCTTAAACTCTGGTTAACCCCCCTTTATAAACGACTCCACCTTGTTCTCATTTCCCTCACCACCTTACTTGCGTTTCAGTCGACTCTCATACTCACTTTCATGGTCGATCTCTCTCTCATTTCCATTTCTCATTAGCTCTTTCTTCCTCCATTTTCGTCTCAGATTCTGGTTCGTCTTCTTATTCTATCCTCTCGATACATTTACCTCTGGTTTTTTCCTCCACCATTATCATCAAAAATGGAGAAAATTAGACCAAATAATTTTCATGCACGACTATAATTTTGACCAAATGAAAACCAGATTTTGACCTAATGTGTACGAAACTGGAATTATGTTCCTATATACCGATACTTCTATCGTGTAAACATATTCATGTACTTCAAACGTTAATACGATGTTTTTGATGTTGTTTTAATTTGTTGCAGTGGATTGAGATGGCGTCCAACGGTAACGGTAACGGTAACGGGGAGTTCAGCTTCAACAACGGACCGGCGGTGGCGAACGGTAACGGGACGGCGAGGAACGGACTGGCGAAGATTCAGACGAAGAAGAACGGGAATGGGATGTGCCACGACGACAGCTCGGCGCCGGTGAAGGCTCAGACGATCGATCAGCTTCATTCTCTGCAGAAGAAGAAGTCGGCACCGACGACGCCGATCAAGGGCACTCAGGGCGCCTTTGCTGTCGCTCTCTCCGAAGAGGAGCGCCAGAAGCAGCAGCTCCAGTCCATCAGGTATTCCTGTATGTCGCACCGTGACGTGTCCACCCACCATTTGGAATAATTATTGAATATAATATTTGAACAAAAATGCATTATTTACCATAAAAATATGGTGATGAAAAGTGAATAATGGACTGTGCATGAACGACACGCCGTACGTAATCGCTTGTGAGGGCCACGTCAAGTGACCATGTGGGCCTTGGTACCTAGTATGGGCCTGATTCCCAGGAATCTTAATAATGGTATTTTTTAATGGACGATTCAAATTCCGGTTAATATCCCGGAGATTAATTTACCGGCCGATGATAAGGGAGTTTTGACTGTGTGGGTTTGTTTTGGTTGTGTTGCAGTAACTCTCTGGCGTCGCTGACGAGAGAGACTGGACCAAAGGTTGTGAGAGGAGACCCGGCGAACCAGTCTGAAACGCCGAAGGTGTCATCGCACGTGGAGCACCACCATCATTTCACTCCCACCATCAGCGTCAGCGACAGTGCCCTTAAGTTCACTCATGTCCTCTACAACCTCTCTCCTGCTGGTATAAACATTTCTATCCTTTTTTTCTTTTGACGTGCGTTAAGACTTAATAGATGGTGGGGTTTTGTGGTACGAGTGCTATGGGGTCGAGCTGGTAAGAGCTAGGTGTGAAACATCATTCACGCCATGTTCGAATCTGGCTGAAAGATATTGTGTCAATTATTATACAAAAGTTGTGATAAAAGAAGTGTAATTTTTGCTGGAATTTTAGAGATTGTGTTGCTTGTTGATGTATGTCATGGCTATGGTTGGTTGTACGTGGTGCAGAGCTATATGAGCAGGCGATAAAATACGAAAAGGGATCGTTCATAACGTCAACAGGCGCATTAGCAACACTTTCTGGAGCCAAGACAGGTCGGTCTCCAAGAGATAAGCGCGTCGTCAAGGATGAGACTACAGAGAACGAGCTCTGGTGGGGAAGGTAAAATCACCAATAACACTCTAATTCCCCCCATTTTTCTTTTTCACTTTTTACTGTTGAAGTAATGTAAAGTCTGATTGAACGTTGATCTTTTGATATGTAGGGGTTCGCCAAACATTGAAATGGACGAGCACACTTTCATGGTCAACAGGGAAAGAGCTGTGGATTACTTGAACTCTTTGGACAAGGTCTTAATCTTTTTTTTTATTTCGTTTGCCGCCGCATATGAATATCTACTTGATTTTTATTACTTCTCACTGAAAATCTGGTGCTGGAAATCTAAGGATGGGATGCTTATCTTGGAGTTTATTACTTTTAGGAGAGAGCGATGTGGGTGATGGTATCATACTTGTCTTCTTATTCAACTTGGCTTTGAAATCCATTGGGAGGAGCAATTTTGTCTTCTTCTGAATATTGGTTTTTTCTGGGATCAGTGTTATCTGCATAATTTACTCGTACACGTTTTAGCGGTGCTCTGAATTTATTGTGCTTCTTTCTCTTCAACCTCACCATTTTCAGCAGCCAAGTCTGGCACAGCTAACAAGTCTAGACATATATATACAAAGACTGTGATCAATACTAGTCAGACTGACATGAACACAGTTAATTTGTCCAATTAGATGACATCACAACTAGATTAAATTTGATTGCATTTGGTACTATTTGATGATTTATAAGCTGACAAATGGTTAGACCCCTTTGCTGTGAAGTATGAATCATATCAGCTTAATAAGCAAATTAGATGGTGAAAATGTTTGATGGAGAATTTTAGTTTGGTAAAATATGCTGCTGCATTGACAATTTGACATAGATGACTTCGAGTATTATGCAACTACAATGTTTGATATAATCATCTGGTAGATTGTGATGGGTTTTTTTGTCTCTGTTAACAGGTGTTTGTAAATGATCAGTTCTTGAACTGGGATCCAGAAAACAGAATTAAAGTGCGGATTGTCTCTGCCAGGGCTTATCATTCTTTGTTCATGCACAACATGTAAGTATAAAATGAGATTTATTAACTCTTTGCTTTGTCAGCAGTATCTGTTTCTGTATACCTCCATTGAGGTATAAGCCGGCCAGATAAGTCCTCTTAACGTTGACGTGAATTTTTTGTTGAGTACTATCGTCCCTAAATAGTCTAGTCCAGCAAAATATAGGTAGGGGGCATGTATGTATTAGCTTAGTGCACATTCGATAACTGGGTGGGTTACAGGTGTATCCGACCCAGTCCTGAAGAGCTGGAGAATTTTGGTACTCCGGACTTCACTATTTACAATGCTGGTCAGTTCCCGTGTAATCGTTACACCCACTACATGACATCCTCCACTAGCATAGATCTTAATCTTGGTAGGAGGGAAATGGTCATCCTCGGCACCATGTATGCCGGGGAAATGAAGAAAGGTCTTTTCAGTGTCATGCATTATCTCATGCCTAAGCGGCAAATCCTATCCCTACATTCTGGCTGCAATATGGGGAAAGATGGAGATGTTGCACTCTTCTTTGGATTGTCAGGTATAGTATAAATGATCGTGGTAAACTATGGCTCCAGCAGCTACCAAATGATATGTGCCCTTTTACTCTCTCTTGCCATCCTGGCATCTTTTACATGTTTATGACAGTAAAAGATGGGTTCAGTTCTTACTAGCAAGTTTTTTTTTTTCTTTTCTTTCTTTTAACTCAGGTACTGGGAAGACAACTCTGTCTACTGATCACAATAGATACCTTATTGGAGATGATGAACACTGTTGGACTGAGAACGGTGTATCAAATATAGAAGGTGGTTGCTATGCCAAGTGTATTGATCTTGCGAGGGAGAAAGAACCTGATATTTGGAATGCCATCAAGTTTGGTGCTGGTAATGTATCATTCCAACTACTGTATATGTACAATTGTACATTGTTTGATCTGTTGAAATCAAGTGATCTCACCGAGAAAATGATTTTTTTTATCCTTGTTGGCAGTGTTGGAAAATATTGTGTTTGATGAGCATACACGGGAAGTAGATTACTCTGACAAATCTGTTACAGGTAAATATCAGTGATTCATCTCAGAATTAGTCCTTTGTGTTTTAATAACTAAATTTGAACTTATAAATGTTCTGGAAGATAAGTATTGACGTATTCATGCTAGGGAACTTCTGACTCCAAATTATTCAGTTGTTTTAGAGATCATTTATATATATGAGAGTTGACAAAAATTTAAAATCATTTAGCACTCCAGCATGACAAGGTACAGCTTATATGACTTCCGTACTTAGTTGTACTAAGTCACTGGGGTCATGGTTCTGTTTAATAACCATCAATTGGTTTATGATACACTCATCTTCACAATAATCTATTAATGTGCTCATGTGTGATAAAACAGCAGGAACAAGTCAATTGATGCATCTATTTTGACAATACAGAGGTCAGAATGGGTTTCGTTATTTAGATTTTACTGAGTTTGGTTTCTTTTGGTTGCAGAGAATACTCGGGCAGCTTACCCTATTGAATACATTCCCAATGCAAAAATACCATGTGTCGGACCTCATCCAAAGAATGTAATACTCTTAGCATGTGATGCATTTGGTGTGCTCCCACCGGTGAGCAAGTTAAACCTTGCACAGACCATGTATCATTTCATCAGCGGCTATACTGCTCTGGTAAATTCAACTTTTTCAATCTTACATCTGAATTATTTTAGTGAATTAAATTTATCCTAAATCAATTCTTGATTATTTCAGGTTGCCGGAACTGAAGAGGGCATTAAGGAGCCACAGGCAACATTCTCGGCTTGCTTTGGTGCTGCATTTATAATGTTGCATCCAACTAAGTATGCAGCAATGCTTGCTCAGAAAATGCAGCAACATGGTGCAACTGGATGGCTGGTGAACACTGGCTGGTCTGGTGGAAGGTATGGAAATTTAATTGTCATGACAAGTTATATCATCATAAGTGATGCTGAACCACATATTGTTCTCTCCTCCAGGTATGGATCGGGAAAGCGCATTAAGCTACCTTACACCCGGAAAATCATTGATGCCATACACTCTGGCAGCCTCTTGAATGCAAATTACAAGAAGACTGAAGTGTTCGGACTTGAGATTCCCACTGAGATTGAGGGGGTGCCTTCAGAGATACTGGATCCAGTGAACACTGTATGTAACTAGTTGATTAACATTTCCTCTATCCACTATACTGCTTAGTGTTATTGCAAATTTCTGATATCATTTCGGTTTTAATTTGGATTGCAGTGGTCAGATAAGAAAGCATACCAGGAAACACTGCTTAAGTTGGCTGGCCTATTCAAAAACAACTTTGAGACATTCACAAACTACAAGATTGGCAAGGACAACAAGCTGACTGAAGACATCCTCGCGGCAGGTCCGAACTTCTAGTGAAGTTTTGGGAGTTGAAGTGGCAAATAAGATCGAGGAGCAGTCATTTTATTTTTCCTTTTCCATTTGGGTGAAATGATCCTTTGTTCAATAGGAGCAATTGTGTCATTGTTCAGTACTTAGCAAAGTGATCCTCTGTAGCTCCAGATTTCTGATATAGTACAATGAAAGATCGTTCCTGTTTAGCCGGTATTTTTGAGATGTTGGCGTGCGACTTTATATGATTATGCGAGCGCTGACGATAGGGAAAGGAATGGAGTTGGTTTCAAGATGAGACAAGAAACAAGAATAATGTGTGCTTCAAGACTAAATGAAAGTGAATGACCAACGACATGGTATGGGGCTTCTAGATGCGCCACACTCCTATTACAACTTCCTTGAAACTCATGTGTTGAAACTCCAAAGTTGAGGATTAGAGAAATACAAACAATGATAGAATATATAGCCCACCCGAGAAAAAATAGTAAAAATAAAAGGTAATCGTAGGGTGAGGGCTTATACTCGAAAACACGCTCTGCTACGCGCTTTTTTTCTGACTTTTGCTCCAAACGACTGTTGGGGCCTTTTACCAAACCTAAGATTGCTCTTAGGGTGCTTAAACGATGAAAATAAAAGAGATATTTGCTAAGGATTTCTCCTTAACAATTGAGCGGACTTTTGCTCATGATGAGGCTTTATGAATTGAGAGTGGACTTTTGCTCGCGATAAGGTTTTGGTGGTGCTCCTTGGAGAGGCTTTTTGGTGGTGCTCCTGGGGAGGCGTCCAATTTGCAGTGATGTAGGGTTTTGTTGAATTGTCGGGGGGTATAGAGAATAGATTCGCGAATGACTTACATATCAAGGCAAATCTTCCGCCAGTAATTTCCCAATGAGAAAGAAATATATTTACTGAATTGAACCACATGTATCGGTTCGCGCATCAAACTAGATACGATGTTTAGGTAAACATATTTATCTCAAATATAATTCTTGGAGATCTGCTAGATGTGCACGTCTCATAGGTAATATAATTACCTCTTGTGAATCACTATATGTGGACGTGTATCACCTCATGTAATAAGTATATAATCCACGTAAGGAATGAATCCTTAAGGCAATATAATTGTACTCCATCCTTGCATGCTTCCGGACGTCATGTACTACCTCATGCATTCAAATGCCATTAAGGAATGTAATCTCCTTATGCAATTCAATTCAGGATGGTAATCCTTATATAATCAAACACCTTGGGTACCATGTCATGCACGTTTAGGACCAAGGTTGACCAACCTTCCTTATAGATGGTACCAGGTATATTACTTCACACCTTAATTGCCAAGGTAACTCAACTTGCTTCTTACGTCCAGATTCCTACTTTACGTAAGATCTTCCATGAATAGCTCAATCTTGGTAACCAAACAATTCTCCATTAATTACCAGATCTATGATATATCGATAATAACCCGGATTTACATCAAGATATCTTGACCTCCAGGATAGGCTCGACTTAGCCTCGATGACGAATATCTTCAAAGATACTCGATCATATCCACGACGAACCACATAACTGGTTCGATACGCTACATATCCAGGGAGTGTAAATTTACCCTAAAACAGTTCCTAAGATAGATTATCCGCTTAATCCAGTCTCATAGTAAGACTGTTTCCCATATTTTTCTCATTATCCAAGTCTTTTTATGTTTTTCTAGGTTTGCATAAGGATAGTTATTTTTTATTATTGGCTTAACATTGTCATATTACTTTAGAGCATTTTTAGCCATATTAGTCATTTTCGAGTTAAATTTTAGTTAAATTAGCTAAAACACCATTTTAGCTAGCCACTTTATAAAGGACTTGGCTTTTCTGCTTGGAGAAACCTTGCTAAGATCTGCTTGGACTTCAACTCCAAGCTGCCACGTCATCTAAAACCAATCTAAGGCCAGCAGTAAAACACTCCAGATTACCAATTTTAAGCCAGCCGCACCGGATTCCTATATCCCCAAAACGCAACCATCCAACCATTCCCGCATCGGAGAAGCTCGCCAATCGGCCGGAGCTCGGTGGAGACCCGTGGACTGTCGGTTTGCGAAAACTCAAGAGACGGCGGCGCGAGATTCTTTGAGACGTCGATAAACTCCTCGTCATCGGACTTGTGGATGGGTATCAGCAATGTTCCACAGAGTCTCATCTTTTCCTCTTTGTTCCCAATGTAAATCATATAAGTCCTAGATAACTGTTCAAGATTGAAGCTCCGTTTCCGTCTAAAAAACTTATGATTTGAATTGAATTGGGGATTTTGATGACTTGAATGGAATTGGGGAAAATTGAATCCGTAAGTGATTTCTTCTCTTAAGTGAAGTTAGTGGCCGGATTGCATCATGCAAGGACTCGATCAAGTTAGTTATGCATCAGTAAGTAAATTGGTATTAGATCGGTCTTTCCCTCGGTCAACTTTTTATTGGGTAACTTCTCCTTACATACTGGTACATGTTGAAGTCCACCTCCGTTCCTTTATAAATACTTACGACTGAGGCATGTCGTTTATATCTTTTTTATGCTTAATACTTGTACATGGAATAAATAAAAACAAGCTCTCAGTTCTTCTCTTCTCATTTGTCCCTCTTCCCTGTTCTTCAATCAACTTCAGAGCCTGGGTATCAAATTCCTAACTCCCGTTCATTGTTTCTCTTTAGTTTTTCAGTCCTCGACTTCAACACCAGGTCCTTCCCTCTTTCTCTTTCGATGCATCTTTATGTCTGCTTCAAGGGTAAGCTACAGAAGAGAAAGATGATTTGATGTGTCGTAACTAGTTTTAATTTACTGTTTTGCTGCTCAAGGGTTTAAGATTCCAGCTTCAGGGGTTTAAGTTGCTTATTTGTTTAGGGGTTCCGTTTCACAGTTTAGTTTTAAAGAGATCCAAAGTTGCGAATTTGATGATACGAATTAGTTTCCAACAATGCCCATTAGCAGCAATTGATTGGTGTTATTCATATTCTTCGTTTATTGATGTTAATGCTTGAATTGGGATATCAAAATATTCAACTACTGGCGGTGTATAGGAACTCTTGTTTGTCCTGGATATCATTCACTCTGTCATCCTTCTATTCTTCTTTTGCTTCGTCTTCTAGTTCTGCATTTGCTCTGAATCCTGAGCATGAGGAGGTTGATTCTGAGCTTGAGGTTAGCAACCTAAACTAATACTGTTTGTCTTTTTTCTTCAAAATTTTAGTAAGTTTTGAAGTATGAGTGTGGTTTGACTATAGGCTTCTTAAAGGTTTCATTATATTCAGGGAAGGAACAATGCATCCAGGCAGAGTGCAATCTACAGTGGGTTTTACGGTCAAAATAATCAGCAGTGGCAACAGAACCCAAATGCGGTTTATGCTGATAGTTCAAGGGCTCCCCGACAGAGCTCATACCAGTTTGGTCAGAATTACAGTGGGGGGTTCAAGGGAAGCACAGACGATGAGTTTGTGAATAATCCAGTTCAACAAAGTGGAAACTTTAGCGGGTTTCGTGGGCCTGAAAATGGAAGGTTGCAGCAAACCACACAACAAGATTGGACACATCTAGGACATGGAAGTATACAGCAGAATTCATATGTTGCTCACCAGGAAAAGCCTAGGGAACTAAGACAGATTCCATATGGTTTTAAATCACAAAGCAGTTTAGGATCTCAGGGAAGTATAAACCACAGCTCTTTGCAACATTCTATAGATTATCAGAAAAATACAATCGGTTACAACATAGGAAGCAGTTCTGCACAAAAGCAGCAAAATTTAAATGATTATTATAAAGGTAATGGACAGTATCAGCAGAGTGTTGGATATGGACGGTTTCAGCAAATCCCCCAGGTCGGACAATATCAGCAAAGCCCCCAGGTTGGACAGTACCAGCAAATCCCACAGGGTGGAGAACCAGCTGAGGCTTCTGATAGTAACTCTAATAGCGTTAAGGGTACTCTTGAAGAGTTGGATTTGTTTTGCAAGGAGGGGAAAGTTAAGGAAGCTGTGGAGGTCTTGGGTCTGCTGAAGAAGCAGCATGTGCACGTGAACTTGGACCAATATTTTCAGCTGATGCATGCATGCGGGGAGGCTAATGCCCTTGAAGAAGCAAAAGTTGTTCATGAAAACATGCGGTTACTGTCTCCTTTAGAAGTGAGTACCTACAACAGAATTTTAGAGATGTATTCAAAATGTGGTTCTATGGAGAATGCATTAATGGTTTTCAATGATATGCCGAAGCGCAATTTGACGTCTTGGGACATTATGATCACATGGTTTGCTAAGAATGGTCATGGGGAAGATGCCATCGATCTATTTACTCAGTTCAAGAAAGCAGGGTTTCAACCCGACGATCAAATGTTTAATGGGGTTCTCTATGCTTGTAGTGTCGTGGGAGATGTTGAGGAAGGATTGCTGCATTTTGAATCAATGAGCAAAGATTATGGCATTGTCCCAACCATGAAAAATTATGTGAGTGTAGTAGATATGCTTGGATCTATAGGTTTTCTGGATGAGGCATTGGAGTTCATTGAAAAAATGCCATTGGGACCTAATGTTGATGTTTGGAAAACCTTGATGCATTATTGCAGAGTTCATGGGTATTTGGAGCTTGGGGATCGTTGTGCTGAGCTAGTTGATCAGCTGGATCCCTCCTGCTTAAATGAGCAATCAAAGGCTGGCCTTATTCCTGTGAATGAATCAGACCTCGTAAAGGAGAAAGAGAAGAAACAATTAGCAGCTAAAAATCTCTTAGAGGTCAGGAGTCGAGTCCATGAATATAGAGCAGGAGATAGATCTCATCCTGATAATGAGAAGTTTTACACTCTACTTAGGGGTTTGAGGGAACAAATGAAGGAGGCTGGTTACATTCCAGAGACTAGATTGGTGTTGCATGACATCGATCAGGAAGGCAAGGAAGATGCTTTGCTTAGCCATAGTGAGAGACTTGCTGTTGCTGATGGTCTTCTTTCCAGCTCAGCTCGTTCACCTATTAGGGTAATCAAGAATCTTCGTGTATGTGGTGATTGCCACTCTGCTTTAAAGATTATTTCCAAAATTGTAGGTAGAGAACTTATTATGCGAGATGCTAAGAGGTTCCACCATCTCAAAGACGGCAAGTGCTCTTGCAATGATTATTGGTGAACAATAGATTTTAATTTATTATTTATCTCAGGTATTATTCAGATCTCTCTAAGCTTGCATCTTGAAAAGTTAACCTTTTCTGTTTTCCTCTACATTATCTAGTGAGATACTGAGGGAATTGCAGCCCTCCCAGATAATATATTGTTGGTGTGAAAAAGAAACAAGTATGTTATGCTTCATGTTGAAGATATCTACAGTCTCAAAAAGCTCTTACATATGTAGAGCATACAACATGTCTGAATATTTGCAGAGGATATTCACTTCTACAGCAGGGTTTGCAGAGGGGTTCACTTCTTCAGCTCCGAATTCAGTTTGCTGTTTCGTCCTTCGCAGAGGGTCGCTGAGGTGCTGCTTGGTTGTTATGCCAAGTGCATTGATCTCTCGAGGGAGAAAGAGTGCGACATCTGGAATGCCATCAAGTTTGGTTCTGGTAAGACATTATTCTCACATCTTCTATTATGTAAATATGAAGATGATCGAATGTTGTGATTCTCTTTGTTTAATCTTGTGAGTTCTACTTCATAAAAAAAATTCTGATTTGAATAGTCTCATTTGCAGTGCTGGAAAATGTCATATTCGATAAGTGTACACGAGAGGTGGATTATAATGATGGTTCTATTACTGGTAAATATCAGATGTTTGAGTTTTACAACGAAAAATTACATGTGGATATTCTGATACGCTAGACAAGTGGACTGAGCTTTTTTTGTTTTGGTTTGGTTGCAGAGAATACTCGTGCAGCCTATCCCATTGAGTACATCCCAAATGCCAAGATACCATGCGTTGGTACTCACCCAAAGAATGTGATACTTTTAGCATGTGATGCATTTGGTGTACTCCCTCCTATGAGCAAGTTAAACTTGGCACAGACCATGTACCATTTCATCAGTGGCTATACTGCTCTGGTAATGTTTCTATTTTTCCCGATTTGCTTATGAAATAGGTTAATAAATAGGGTCTAATGAGGCTTCTTGGTAATTTATAGGTTGCTGGAACCGAAGAGGGTGTGAAGGAGCCAAGGGCAACATTCTCGGCTTGCTTTGGTGCTGCGTTTTTTATGTTGCATCCTACCAAGTATGCAGCAATGTTGGCTGAGAAGATGCAGAAGCATGGTGCAACTGCGTGGCTAGTTAACACGGGATGGTCTGGTCACTCTGGTGGAAGGTATATCATTGTAAAGTTATATCATAACAATTACAAAATTAATCTCTTTGTGAAAGTTACGCCGAACCACATATTATTCTCTCATCCAGGTATGGAACTGAAAGCGCATTAGGCTATCTTACACCCGGAAAATCATTGATGCCATACACTCTGGCAGCCTTTTGAATGCAAATTACAAGAAGACTGAAGTTTTTGGACTTGAGATCCCCACTGAGATTGAGGGAGTGCCTTCAGAGATGCTGGATCCGGTGAATACTGTAAGTAACTTGTTGGCTAACGTTTTCCATCTATTCATTATATTGCTTAGTGCTGATGTTAAATTGGATTGCAGTGGTCGGACAAGAAGGCATACCAGGAAACACTTCTGCAGTTGGCTGGCCTATCCAAATCCAACTTCAAGACTTTCACCAACTACAAGATTGGCAAGGACAACAAGCTGACAGGAGACATCCTCACCGCTGGTCCGAATTTCTAAAAAAGTTTTAATGGTTGTGGTAGAGAATAAGATTGAGGAGTGTAGTCTTTTTTTTGGTGGTTGAAATAATATTCTGTTCAATAGGAGTAGTCGTTTTATTGTTGTGAGGTTGAGCAAAATGATCATATGTAGCGCAGGGCGCGTTTCTAATACAGGACAATGAAAAAATCGTTTTCTTCTTGCTTATCTCTTAACCCTCGTTCAAACCGCTACTTTAGGTTAACAAAGTAGAATAAATTGGAATACTTCAAACCCAACTTTCAGAAGTTCTAACAAAACAAAATTAAGATTACCAAATCAATTTGCTTAAGGGGGATTTGGCAAGAGCACAATTTCACAATATCCTGCTTGGTTACGAGTTGAAAGTTTGAATTATAGGGGATAGAGCCAGCAGCTATATTGTAGATTATAGTTGTTTGATGTCATGCCACCAAGGTCTAGAATCACATCTCAAAATAGCCTCATATGTTATTGGCCCCAATCCATCGGATGTCTGCCAAGGGTTGTAATTGGCCGTAATCTAAAAAGAAACGAACTGACGAAACCCCTAGAATCTCACAGATTGAACACCCCAACCCCAGTAGTTCATGTCCTCTTTCACTTGAGCATACGCTAATCTACAACCAGAGATTTTCGATGAGTATTTCCTCATGTTACAAAGCAAAGGATATAAAGAACAAATATTTATAATAATACAAAGAATCCCTGGTATCTGTTTGGTTGCTCTACAGAATCTTTTAGCTATAAATAAATTTTGCCAAATCATGAGATTACAGTTAAGAACCTCTAACATTTCAGCGTACAAGTTTCCAAGCATGACCCATAATCTCTTCATCTATGTAAGGACGCAAAGACCACATAAGGCAGTAGCTGTCTAATTCTCCTGAAGATAATTTGAGACTTAAAGCAGACACAACTCTTTCCTGCAGTGATGTGTGGCATTTAGACATTTGTAAAGTCGAGACAATAATAGACAAATGATGGGGAATAGTGGCAGGTAGTTTATACCTGCATCATATATTCTTGCGTGACCATACTATAAATGACTGCCATCAGGACAGCATAATCAGAAACTTCATTTCTTCTGGGACAAGGCAAGGCAAATTCCTCCTACATAAGATGTTATGTTGGTATTTTGATGTTTTACATATACATGTCTGAACTAAGAATGAAATAATTCAGACCATCTAACATTAAGCAAGGGAAAAGGGATAGAACTTGAGAATACTAAAAGTTCAGTCAAACTATGTTGAACTCAAAATATATGATAGACCCTAGTAAATAATAGCTATAATATAACTCCGTCTGACCAAAGTACCAAACAATGGCCAATTTCTTCGCATTCAACCTCATTAACTATTTCAAGAGAGGGAAAGGACTTTCTCTACAGACAAACTCCTTATGCAGCAGTGTTTGCTTTTAGGCATGTATAGGGGATCTGAGCTTATGAATAGAAATAAATATAAAGAGATGCTATGCAAAATTTCTCATACTTTGCGCAGATTCATTTTTTAACTAATGTCCAAGCAAATAATTATTTGAGGATCAGAACTGAAAGTACTCATAGCATTGACATAGGCCTTCAAAAATAAAAGGAGGAAGGATACCTTGTCATTGATACATGCTTGTTCATTCAACCTTTCACCCAAATTGTCATCCTGGAACAAGGATATATCTTGCATTGCACCCCTTACATCTTCCAGTAGGCATTCCAGTTCGTTAAGTATACATTTTCCTATTCCACAAGTAGGCCAAGTGTGAAAATGCAACAGGAGAATGTGCCAACATCTAAGTAGAATGAACAACCCAATTTTACAGAAAGATATAACAATTTTGATGTCAAGGCATCATATCTCATTTTCCCTTTTGAACAAGAATACTTATCTGATATAAAGCCGAATAAACAGATAGTGATAAATCTGCGGAAGAGATATTACCTTTACGTATATGGTCATGAAGTCCAAGTTGGCATGATTGCACTTCTATATCCGCATTTCACCATGTAAAAAAATACATTGTGTTCAGACCAAAACATATCAGAAATTTGCATCACTCAAGTAAAGAGACAAAATTACGAGTCGTACTAATGCATGGAAAGTAGGATAGTAGGTGAAAATTGGAAAACCAATAAAGTAGTCTGGGTTTCACATCCAAAACCAATTGGCAATGAGTGGAGTGGTCCAAACCCTTATAAACCAAAGACAAGGTCCCATTTTCCCGATGTGGGATTTATATCTCAACACGCCCCCGCACGTGTGGTGAATTTTCAAGCCTAACACGTGGACAACATTTGGGGTGACGTGGAGTTCGTGTGGCCGTTACGCATTCACACGTGGACGTGGGTAACCCGCTCTGATACCATGATAAAGTAGTCTGGGTTTCACATCCAAAACCAATTGGCAATGGGTGGAGTGGGCCCAAACCCTTATAAACCACAGGCAATGTCCCATTTTCCCCATGTGGGATTTATATCTCAACAAAAACTAGCCAAAAACAGGGCAATAATTAGATATTGATAGGTGTCGGTCATTATAGACCAATTGTCTAAAAAACAAGGTCATAATAGACTGAAGTACGTCTGGAGAAGGTAGCAATAGTAAGAAACTGTCAAAGTTAACAGAGTCAAACAGAGAGAAAGTAAATCTTAAACAACATTTCAATTGTCGAGTAGGTTATCAACAGATAACATATTGAATGCAGAATTGAGATAAAATTATATTTTGAACTGTATAGACTAGTTGGAAATTTGGAATAAGGCTGATACAGTACTAGGAAGGTGTCAAATTATATGATGTAGAACCCAACAACCAAAAAGATCTGCACTTACAGTTGGTTATATTGTGCCTACCATCATCAGTGTTGATACATCCAGCTTCAATGTATGATTTAACCCTCTTTGTTTCGTTAGATTGGATTATGTTTTTAACCAACTGAGATGTTTTATCGATCGGTGGCCGTCGAAGAAACTCTAGAAAAGGTAAATTTCAATCAGGAAAATGGCGAGAAACATCACACTAGTGCAAATAAAGATCAAGGGAAAAAAAAAAAAAAAAAAAAAAAAACAGAACACCTACCCAGTGCATGCTGAAAACCATTGAGAAATGTGCTTCCCATGGGCACCAATTCCTCAAACTTGGCAATCCTATCACAGTGAAGGTAAAACATTACCCAGGTATAAACACAAAAACACACCAAAATGTTCCCGCAAAATCAATTTCTCATAGTAGACAGAGCTAAGCAAATACCCGGTCATAAAATTTTTGAACAAGCTGAAAACCTTGTCCTCCAATTCAGAATCCGACATCTGCAAAGAGAATTTGTACACGTTTCCTCGATGTAAGTATAACTTCTGAAAAGTCCCAACCCCACCAATACAATAACACTTCCACTCAACCTTAACAGCAAGAACTGCACATTGGGAAGGGATAAACCTTAAACCAAAAATGCACACTCTCTCACTCATTAAATTTTGTCTAATACTCTCGGAACATGA
Organism: Fragaria iinumae; assembly: GCA_009720345.1. Lineage (NCBI taxonomy): Eukaryota > Viridiplantae > Streptophyta > Magnoliopsida > Rosales > Rosaceae > Fragaria > Fragaria iinumae. Next base: position 10,836,669 of record CM019117.1, on the reverse strand, counting down.
TTCTGAAAAGCTTAGAATAAACACAGAAACCCAGGACAAACAAGAGTTCCTATACACCGCCAGTAGTTGAATATTTTGATATCCCAATTCAAGCATTAACATCAATAAACGAAGAATATGAATAACACCAATCAATTGCTGCTAATGGGCATTGTTGGAAACTAATTCGTATCATCAAATTCGCAACTTTGGATCTCTTTAAAACTAAACTGTGAAACGGAACCCCTAAACAAATAAGCAACTTAAACCCCTGAAGCTGGAATCTTAAACCCTTGAGCAGCAAAACAGTAAATTAAAACTAGTTACGACACATCAAATCATCTTTCTCTTCTGTAGCTTACCCTTGAAGCAGACATAAAGATGCATCGAAAGAGAAAGAGGGAAGGACCTGGTGTTGAAGTCGAGGACTGAAAAACTAAAGAGAAACAATGAACGGGAGTTAGGAATTTGATACCCAGGCTCTGAAGTTGATTGAAGAACAGGGAAGAGGAGAGCGGCCGAGGGAACTTAACACCAAAACAAATCATCTTCTATATATAAACTTCATTAAAACTCGAATCACGATTGAAAAAATAAAATAGATTTGGAGGGTATTTAAGACGAAGAGGGCACCAAAACGACGTCGTTGATTGCTCTCTGGGTCTGGGACATAAAGAACATAAGGACATAAACGACATTTCCCACACATAAGTCCAGAAGGACCGAGAAACACAACACCCTCACTTCATCTCAACTCAACGCCTTTTGTCACGACCCGTTAAAAAAGTGAAAAGTCTTTAATTTCCCAAAGACAAAATGCAACAAGTAAAATTAAAATAACCCAAAGACCCCAAAGTATATAGTTCCAGAAGGAACCAAAAGGAAAGCTTTGTGTTTAAAAGGAATTAAAATTCCATTTCCAAATATATAATAAATCCATATTTAATGGAAATAAAAGCGAAATTGGATTTTATAAAATTGATGCAAAACTATTCGTTTTACAGTAACCGACGAGGTACCGAGTTTAGGGTTGCTCTTCAAGACTCGACTCTCTCCTCTCGATTCTCATCGTTTCGTCTTCGTTGAACAATTGCTCTCTATCGATTGTCTTGGGTGTGAAATCGGAGCCGGATAAGATTAGGGTTTGGGATTTGCGCCATCGGTTATTACGAGGCTTCGCGATTTCGATCGCGATTCGGTGCGAGACGACTTTCTGGTGAGTAATTTTGATTTTCAAATTGGGTTATGGGTTTTTATTTTTGGGATTGGAAGGGAAAATGTTGAAATTAGGGGATCATTGCGATTCTGGTTCAATTGGGTGGATTAAAAATTTGGGGGTTTTGCTTGGGATTTATAGAATCGACGGAAATTTTTGATTTTTGAGGTTTAATTTGAGTTCTTGGCGATTTCCAGGTATACCCAGAATTTGTAATGGGCTATGAATCATATGATAGGCAGGTATGGAAATTTTCAATCTTTTGCTATCTGATCATTGTTTATAAGTCGGTTATTGTGGTTTTTCTATGACAGAAATAAGGATTTACTGGTGGCTTGTTTTTTTGATGCAGAGACACGATCGACGAGTTGAGGAGTATGATGATTATGAGTATGAGGGGGATGGATATGGGTACGAGGAGGAAGGGGATGAGTATGAAGATGAAGAAAAAGAAGAAGAAGAAGAGGAAGATGCTCCAAGACCTACCAAGGAAGCATTGGAGTTTCTTGAGTTGAGACAACGGTTGAAAGAACAGATACGGAGGGATATGAAGAGGAAGGAAGGTGGTCGGGGCAACTCCGATGATAGGAAGAAGCTCCCCTATGATAAGAGGTGAGTGATTGCTTTATCTGTGAAAAAAGTTTTACCAACTTTGTTCATTACTAAATACTTTACTGTTGCTGGTACTTTTACTTTGTTTCGTGAAAGTTCATATGCATTATGATGTAACAAGTAATGGCTCTGAAATTGTTTGTGAACTCATGTCTGCTTATCCTGCAGTTTTGGATCATTCTTTGGCCCTTCTCAACCAGTTATCGCTGATAGAGTAATCCAAGAAAGCAAGTCGTTATTGGAAACCCGGCATCTGGCATCTAGGGCCACAAACTCTGTCCATCCTGTATGTACTGTTATATCTTTCTTTTGGGATAGATTGCAGCATTACATTCTCTCTGGTCTTTTTAGGATAGCCATGTATATGCTTCTTTTTGCTTTTCGATTTACTCTTTTGATGGTTGCATCATGTAAACCTATTTATGTGGTACATTGTCATCAGTGAAAATGGAGGACCAAGTCTAGATCAGTGGGATTTGCTTAACATGTTTTTATCTGTGTTTTTCTTTTTATGAGTATTTTGGAGGAACATAAGGTTATTCAAAGGATTTGTTTTCTTGCATGTATCTGAATACTTTTCTTTATTTTTGGTACATTCGCATTTTAACTTTTTCGCTTGTCTCTGTAGAACAAGAAGAACTATGGGTCTACCTCTTCTGGCTCTAAACCTGTTGCACATACCCAGAAACCCAATGTTATTAATGAGGTATGGGAGCAGATTGATTTTATTTTGTATCGTAAAGTTCATTTTCATGAGCTTAATACATTTTCTGGTATTTGCAGCAAAAAAATATAGTCCAAAAGCGTAAGGATACTAGAGATTACGCATTTTTATTTTCTGAAGATGCGGAGCTTCCTGCTCCTGCAAAGGATCGTCCCCCTCGTAGTGGCTCTGCTCCAACGTCTGGTAGTTGCTTATCGTCTACGTTACTTTTTATCTGTGGTGTTAAACACCTCTCTTTCCTATCGAGGATCTTATACAGATTTTTTTTTTTTTTTTTTTTTTTTTTTGCTGATGTGAAGAGGTGCGATCAAGTCAAACAGTGATGAAAAGTAAACAACCTTTGGTAAATAATAGTAGACCTCTCCATGGCGGTCAGGATAATGGTAGATCTATTCATGGTCGTGATAGTGGTAGACCTGTTCAAGGCAGTCGTGACAATGGTAGGCCTGTTCATGGCAGTCGTGACAATGGTAGGCCTGTTCAAGGCAGTCGTGACAGTGGGAGGCCTGTTCAAGGCAGTCGTGACAGTGGGAGGCCTGGTCAAGGCAGTCGTGACAATGGGAGGCCAGTTCATGGAAGTCATGACAATGGGAGACCTGTTATGTCTGGTCGTGATGAAAGGAAAGCAATTCCTACAAATGTACATATGCATTCTAAAGTTGGGTCCAATAGGCCAAGTTCTGCCATTAGCAGACCTGGCTCAACATCAATGGACTCTAGAAAACAACTGGGTAGCAACAATGCTAATGGCCCTGGACGGCCCCTCGGGCCAAAAGGTCTCCCTTCAAAGATGCCGGTCTCTACCTCAGAGAGGAGGGTTTCTGCACCTGGTTTTAAGAATACCATGTCTTCATTGCAGAAAGCACCCTCTTCAAAGTCGCAGTCTTCTCTTCTGAAGCAGCCACTACAGCAAAGAAAGGATGTACAAGAACCTTATAAGCCCAGTATGTTATCAAAGCAGTCCACAGGATTATCAAAACATCAGGTCAGAATTTCCTCTGCTGCTACATGTATGCTTTTGTTTGCATGGTCAATTGTTATACATGCTTTAGCTGACTTCCAAGGGTTTTAGCAGATCCACAAGCCGCAAATGCATAAGCAAGTCCCATCACGTCCTATGTCACAAGAGTATCGTCCCAAAAAAAGGCCTGCAAGTGGGTTTGCAGACGATGAGTATGACCCTGAGGATGGGGATATTAGTAGTATGATCAGAAACATGTTTGGGTAAGAAGTTAATTGTTGTTGTTTTATTATTATTCTTGTTACTACCCAACTACATAATTTCAAGTTAAATGATTTCTACATAATTTCTAAGTTAAATGATTTGTAATCTGAATATGTTGCAGTTACAATCCAAATAAATTTGCTGACGACGATGATGTCAGTGACATGGAAGCAGGATTTGAAGATATTCAGAGGGAGGAGAGGAGAAGGTAAGCAGCTTGTTCCTGTTAATATTTTGTTGTTTAATGACTCCGCCATTTTCCAATTAGATTTTCTGTTGACCTTCTATTATGTATTACTGTGGTTTAGTGCAAAAATTGCAAGAATGGAGGATGAAGAACAAGCTAGGTTGATAGAAGAAGAAGAAAGGAGGGAACGTTTGGCCGCTAAGATGAGAAAACAGAAGAAGCTGAAGCGGTAGCGACCATAGGGAAGGCAAATTTGCCTCACCTGATAAATTGTTTGGTCACCAACTAAGTTACCCACCCTCGCGCTGAAGTGGAGTCGACTCTGATTGGACTAATTATTCTGTAGATGTAGGTTTACTTGCATTGTTAATTCAAATGTAATTTTGGTGAATAATGTGAAATATAAGAAGTTTTGGGTTTTGTTGGAGTGGTATTTCGTTTTGCAATTTGCCCTTTTGCCCAAAATACCTTATCCTACATGTATACCAAAAAGATCAGATTGCCTTGATGGAGAAGATAATGTGGTTAAAAGGTACTGTAGCCTTGCAAAAGTATATTAGTTGTGTAAATTGTATTCAAAATTGAATGGCATTTGGTTCCTAATTTTCTTCTTCCATTTTTTGTTTTTCTCATGTTCAGTCTAACTGAAGTAAGTTGGACCCGTTGGAATGGACTGTAAGACTTCTGTGTTTACTTGGTTTTCAAGTTATTCTTCTCCAAAGGTGTTAGAAAAAAAAGAGAACAGAAATAGGTAAATGTTTGTAAAAAAAAAAAGGTAAAAGGTAAATGTGGATGAGATGGAAGGTAAATGTTGAGTTACCGGTGAATAAAATGATTTTCAATTTCCAAGAGAAATGGAAGTCAAATATTAGTTACAGAAAGACTCCTCCAACCTCTCGTGAAGTGACACCTGAAGCTTTCCGGAGAAGAAGCATGAAGGCGGCGTTGTTGAGCACGGCGATTCCTTGGCAGCCTCCGCCGCACCTTAAGCCTCTCAAACCCGCCGGAGCTCCTCTTTGCTGCTCCAAGGTTAACGGAGCCTCCTCCTCCTCACAAATCAAGTGAGCTTTCTGCGATCGCATTTCTAGTTTCATTTCTCTCTCGTTTCTAGTTTTCTCTGAGTAACTGCATTAATTTTTTCAGGTTACAAGCCGGCGAAGATGCTGAGGTGCCTCGGTCTCCGATTCAGGTACTGGAAATTTGGACCAGTGATTGAAAACGCAGCGTTTTACTGACGGTTTTTGTTGTTTCTGTGTGGAATTTGAAGCCGGAGGGAGCTAAGGAGACTGACATTTGGCGGCTCTTCAGAGAAGCTCAGAAGAGTGAGTCATGAGCTTTGTCGTTTTGAATTTGCATTTTTGATTCTGATTCAATATTTTCGGTTTGGATATCTAGATATTCTGCATTTGAATCAGCACCGGCTTAAGGCTGTGGAGGATCTTAACAAGGCAAACAGTGAGAAGCAGCTGCTGGTTGATAAGATTGAGCAGCTGGAGCTGGAAAAGCAGGCTTCTGTTGCAAAACCTCGAGGTACTTTTCCCTATGATTCCTCTGATGCTTTTAGTTCAATTCAATTTGATGTTTCAGTTTTTATTGATTTAGTTTGTCCTGTTTGCTTGCCTGCATTTTAGTACCTTAAGCTCTATTTGCAACAAATTGATTCTTATAAACTTGTAATACTGTAATGTGGTTTCTAATACAGTAAAGCTTACAAGTTGCATCTCTGCTGCAATGGTTTATTGGAAACTTTAATCTTTCCACCCCCCAGGCAGAAAATTCAGTTGGAAGAGTAAATTTGGAGCGCATTGAAAATGAGAGCTAACTATAACGGCCACTTCATTAAAACTAGAATAACAAGGGGATACGTAGAACTAACAAGAAACTATAGGGTGACTGACATTCAAATTTTTATGCTATTATGGTTTCTTTTATATATTCACTTGAGTGAAGGAAAACAAATATTAGATGACGGTCATAGCGTAACAGTCTTTCTATTGTGTCTTGTAAACCAGATAGACTCTCAAGTTGTTGGGAAGTACTCCTCCGGATAGACTCAATGGTCCTCACTGGAATGTTTGCTGCTGGGGAGGCATCTGATTTGAGAAGGCTGGTCATGGATCATAAAGAAAGTCTAGCTGAAGTATTTAATGGCACCTTGCAAAAGACAGAGGGCCAGCTTCTAGCAGAACTCAGACACTTCTATGCAAGAAGTAGAAGGTATAGTGCTCTTGTGTAAAATACGGACTTACTGAAGCATGCTATGTATTGTTTCATGATTTTGATTTCACTCAATGAATGGGATTTTTCGCGTAAGTGGGAATTCTCAATTGTGTATCTTGAGACATCCAAGTCTTTTTACTTATTCATTTTTCCACCATTTATCTTAAAGAAAATAGTGATGTTGTCAATTTCATATTTCTTATATCAGGAATGGCTTTCACATTGTGCACATATGTACGGAAATGGAACCATTGGTCTCTGTTGGATCTTTGGCATCATATGTGACAGGCTTGTCTCGTGCACTACAGAGAAAGGGGCATTTGGTGGAGGTGATACTTCCAAAGTAAATTTTTTCCTCCTTTTCATTTCATCTTTACTCAGATTGAAACATCTAGTTCTCATTTTATATATTAGAGGAGAGAAGAGGACAATTTCTTATGTGACTTCTATATCAGTTATCATGTACCCCATGTATAGTATCTATTAAAAGTTATCATCCTTACTGTACAAATTGATTCGCTAGTTGATATCTGTACTAGGTATTCAAGCCTGGACCTAGATGAAGTTCAAGGGCTACAGGAAATTGAGGCAGAGTCTTTTTCATATTTCAATGGTCAACTTCATGGAAACAGAATTTGGACGGGGTAAGTTTCTGTTGCTTAGCTCCAATGAACCCAACTGTGAACTTCGACAACCTCTTTCATTGGTTATGGACTAAAAGTAAGGACCCATGTCAGTATGGTTCTATTGTTGAGAATTGTCCTCACTTTAAATACTCATTGTACAGTGTTGTCTATGGCATTGGAGTTACCTTAATTCAACCTCTAGAGTATTCTGAGTTTTTCAATCGTGAAAAGGTCTATGGCTACTCAGATGACTTTGAACGGTCAGTGGAATCTATATTCAATCATATTTCTTTATCAATGAGGTTGACTTCAGGTTTTCTTTGATGTCATGCATGTTTAACAAAAAGAAAAGACTCAAATTTGAAAATAAGATATTCTAAAGTAAAACATACTGATAATTGTAATAAAATCCAACTCGGATATGAAATTCTAGTTTATGACAATTATCTGTGGGTTGTAACTTCTTAACCACTGCAGATTTCTCTTGGGCTCCTAGCTCTTTTTGTACAAGAATCTCTGACACCTTTAATTCTAATACGGTTTCTAGCATTCCTTTACTTTTTATTCTATGATGATTAATCTGATTTGATGCATTCAGGTTTACCTATTTCTCTCGTGCTTCATTAGATTATATTGTAAAGTGCGGAAAGCAGCCTGATGTTATACATATCCACAACTGGGAGACTGCTATTATTGGGCCACTTTTCTGGGATATTTTTGCTAAACAGGTACAACTTACAACTGCATTTCTTCAGGATACTTTTTCTTTTTCGGAGCACTTCCTTAAGATATAGATATGCATGCCAAAGCATTTCGTTAAACATGGGTCAAATAACTGATAGCGAAAACATGTTCAGGTTCTGGTTTTGTTCACATGGGAAATGAGACTGTCGATTTGTTTTAACATCCTTGACCTAATTTTGTTTCTCCACCACTTCTGTTTACTGATTAGAAAAATTATCTTTTTCCACACTTTAGCTTATTCCACAGAGAATTATTTCCAGCATGTAATTGCCTTTCTCCATATATAGGGACTTGAAGGTACAAGAATCCTATTGACATGCCATGACCTGAATTCACAGGCAAGTAGCTCTCTGTAGTCTTTTTCTGCTTTTACATATTCTTCTGGATAATTGATTATGGCCCCTCTTGTACTTCTATAGTGTCTCGAGCATCCGGATAAACTAGCATTATGCGGACTTGATCCTTCTTCACTTCACCGTCCTGATCGCTTGCAAGATAATACCAAGTCACATTTGGTTAATATTTTGAAGGTAAATATGATAGACGACTATCTCTCTTCTCTACATTAGTATGATATTTTTATATTGGTTAATCCTTTCTTAACCTATGCCTTCTCAGTATGGTTCTAGCGCATGAGATATCTGTTGGCCCTTTATATGACCTTTCAACATCTACAGAATACACTAATCTCAGTTATAAGTATGAGTTGAATACAGTCAACTTCTCAAACATGGATATTATGCATAGACAACGAAGCCACGTGCAGATTTTCCCATTCGCATGGCTTTGTCTCTTTTTTGTTCAGTCAAGTTTTTTGTTTGGTTCCACTAGGTTTTCTAGTATGTAACTCTTGGGTTTCGGGCAAGCACAAAATCCAAGAGTAAACAAAAAAAAAAATTGAGGTGCTGCCATGCTGTCTTGGTTTACCCTCCTTCCTCAATTTTGCTTAGAACTGTATACCATGCTGCAAATTCTCTTTCCCTCTTTTGTTAAAAGTTTTAGTTTCCTTGTATGTGCAACATGCCTTAAGGTTTTACTTTTGCAGGGTGGAGTTGTTTACTCTAATAAAGTTTCCATAATGTCATCCATACTGTCAAAAGGCAGGGTTATACATAATCTGAGTCATGGGTTGGACCCTACCTTAAACGTTCACAAGTAGGTCCATCAAACTCTTGTGCAGGTTTTAGCATATATTATTTCATTTTATTGTATTTTATTTAAGTATTTTATTGAAAGCATAGCTAACCGTTTTGTTTTCACTTTCTTCAGGAACAAATTGATTGTTTCTCCTTGTGGATTTGACAATTCCACCTGGGATCCATCCAAGGACAACTTTATTCCCCGAAATTTCAGTGTTGAAGATATGGAAGGGAAAACAGTTTGCAAAGCTGCATTGCAGCAGCACCTTGGGATATCTGAGCATGCTTCTTCCATTCTTGTATGTTTGCACCTCAAGTTATGTAAGCTAGTTTTTTGGTAAACTGACACTTAATTTGTTAGACCATAGGAAATTATAAAGTAAAGAAGTTGCTCTGTGGATGAAAAGTAATGATCTTTGGATGATATGTGGGCTTTCCTTTACCCCGAGAAACATTGAGCAGTTGTCAAAGCGGAGCTTAGACACAAAGGGTTCATAAAAGCAGTACAAATAGAAACCCTGATATATGCATCTGAAAGCAATGTCCTCAAGTATTAGACATTTGTTAATACATTTATATGAGGGAATAACATATTCTAGATAAAAGCAGTACTTATTGAAAGCCGAGTCCTGTGGTACTAAGTATTTTGTATAAACATTCCTCTGGGATGGGCAAATTTTTTGAGATCTTGGAAGACATTAAATTTTCTGGCATCATATAGGATTCCTTTTCACTTTAACATCTTTCCATATGTCAATTTGTTAACCTTAATCATCTCCAAGCCGCTAATTTATGAATACTATTCTATTAGATTGGATGCATTGTGTCAGAAGTATTAGATGTTGATCTGGAGAACCTGTGGGCAGCAATCATGAAAGCTAGTAAGACTGATGTACAGGTGCTACTTTTCTCCATATTATTTTTCTTTTCTATGAGGAAGATCATTGTGTATTAGCTGAGAACTAGACTCTCAGTTGATGTAGCAAAGGTAATTTCAGAATGAATAGAAAATTGTTGTCGATGTGCTTGATAGTGAGGGATGAAGCTACTTCATTTTATGAAAGTTTCTTTAGATTTCTTGTTGATGGGATTTCTTACTGTTTTCATACAGTTCGTCATCATGGGTACTAGCAAAATATCAAGTATACACAAGCTTGGATCGTTGCAGGAATCACTGAAGGTATAGACGAGAGTAGCTCTTTTTGGCATTACTGGATACAACTGTATGAACAAAATGGATGTCACATTTGTGGTACTGACAAAGGATTATAGAATATTGGAATTATCATTAGATCTTTTTGTTTTGGGACAAGTTTCAAACTAAATGGCTAATATATTTAATAAGTGGTAGGGTATTTCTCTGATGTCAAAATATAGGCGGCTTTTATGATTAACCTCTTCACCACTTAATATTGAACTTACTGTATATTGTGTGTCTATGGCTGCAGGATGAACATGTGAAATTCGTAAATGATTCTGATGAAACAATAACACATTTGGTTTTTGCCGGATCTGATATTATCTTGTGCCAATCTTTTCATGATCCTGTTCTCCAAGTTCCAGTTAGCTCTCTCTCTCTCTCTCTCTCTCTCTCTCTCTCTCATTCTCATTTTTATATCATCACTTATTTGATGTCCATACTCATTATTGTCCCAATTTATGTAGCTAAAAGCTTTAAAGTACGGAACTGCTCCAATTGCATTAAACTCCTCCCATGACAACTTCAGGTAATTCTCTTCTTCAGAATGAGAACTTTGTGTCACATGTATTGTTAGCACTATTTTCTCTTTAAGGAAGATCATATATATATCTCCGTTGGCAATATCTTGTAACCAGGAACTTCGCAGAACATGACTATGAGACTACTAATTTCTCACGTTTCGTCAGCTCTACATTTGGAAATATGTCTATAAGCGAAGCGCTGAATGAGATGGTATGCATTTCTTTAAATATTCATAATTGCTTCTCTACTTATTAGAAAATTACTATCTAAAGTGCAAAAACCTTTGAAACCTTTTCTCTATATTTGAAGAAAAACCACCCCTCGAAGTGGAAGAGAAAAATACTGGACGCCATGGAAATGGACTTCTCCTGGGATGCCGAGTGCTGTGACGTCCACACTTCTGCTTACACATCTCTAAAGAAACTGTGAAGCTTCTTTAATCCTACATCGATCCCTCACATTCGGCCAGTTTTGGGAAAGCGAAGTTGTATACAGTAGTTGTATGTAAGAACTTCTCGTATATATTTGTGTTTGTGCTTTCATAGTACAGTATGTGTATGTAGGTTGTAAATAACTAGCCTGAGTTAAGAGACGACAAACCTAATTTCTAAATAAAATAGGGATCTGCAGGTGAAGAAGATAAGTTTGTATTTTGTATCTATTAACTTATGGGACCCTTAACTTATAAGAATTACGTATCAAATGTTTTATTGTATATATAAAGAGCGTAGTCTTATATGTTCTAGGATATTCCATATGTGTGCCTTGGCCTTATGCTATCAGGATATGTAGTTAGAATATGACTACTATGTATTCTTTATCATTACCATATTGGTACTTTGTAATTCCCTATATAAAGGGCTCCTATTAATGAATAGGATGATCTTGCTATCTCATTCTTTACGGTTTATACTTCATCGTCATATATATTTTCACAATCACAGCTTTGCACTGTTTATACTTCATCACTATATATATTTTCACAATCACATGAACTTGCTGTAAAATTTAAAAAGCCACGTGTCATCTTTCATTATATTCATCATAGTTGTCTGTTGCCAACCATTGATTAATGGTGAAAATGACTTTAACCCAACCATAAATAAGAATATGTCCATTTATTTGGATTTTTCTCCCAAGTAAAAATAATAAAATTAATCAGAGGTAAAAGGTAAACCCGTAAATCCAAGAAATCCCATTTTGTGAGAGAGGGGGAAGGAAGGAGGTTTCTTGCGCAAGGAACAAAGAACCCCTTTCCCCAATGATTATGGCAGAACCGCCACAATCACCCTCAAAATACAGCCAAGTCCCTATTCCTAAATCCGTGCCACCGATTCCCAAGCCCCCAAAAGCAGCAATCTCAGCTCCAAAGCCTTCCTGGTTCTCCCCCGAAAGGTATACCTCCTTATAATTCAATTCTCAATTGACATTTCTTGGTTACCTGAAATTAATTATGTACATTTTCACCATCTGCAACGATGATCGAGCTGGAAAGTGATTGAAATGGTTACGCTTTTGCAAGGTTGCTGTTAATCCTGTGTCTAGTTAACTTGATCAATTATATTGATCGAGGAGCAATAGCAAGCAATGGGGTCAATGGAAGCATTGGGATTTGTGATGAGAGCGGAATTTGCCATGCCGGTACCGGAATTCAGTAAGAATTATGATTAATTGTCGTAGAAGGAATTTTAATGATTAATTTTCATGCAAGTTTGAGGCCTTAGGCCGAAATTACAGTTTACCTGAGATGTTGTTACAGATAACTTTTATCTAAGCTGTTATGTTTTGTTGGTGTACAAAGGTCTTGCCTATTACTCCATGTTAAGAGGATTCTTATGAAAGTTAGAGCTTTCATATGCATAGTTATGTGCTCTAAGTGGATTACATTTGTGATTTCTTTTACAGGGGAGATTTTAAATTGAACAACTTTCAAGATGGTGTTCTATCATCTGCATTTATGGTTGGGCTTCTTCTGGCCTCACCCATATTTGCATCATTGGCAAAGAGGTGAGCACTTTGTGTTATTGGACGAGTTGTGAGTCTATCCGAGATGTGATTTAGCCGATTTGATCTATAAGTTCATGTGCATTGTTGTCCTTGCAGCCACAATCCTTTTAGGCTGATTGGAGTTGGGTTATCTATTTGGACATTTGCCACAGCTGGGTGTGGTAGTTCATTTAATTTCTGGTCTATTGCAATATGTCGCATGTGAGTGCTACTATCTTTTACACTATGTTTTGCTTTTAGTTGGCTTTGTATTGCATCATTAGCATCTATCTGTACTAGATTCTGAGTTATGACTGGGTTTTGAACCATTGTAGGCTGGTTGGAGTTGGTGAGGCATCTTTCATAAGTCTTGCAGCTCCATTCATTGATGACCATGCCCCTGCAGATCAGGTTTGGCTCCTCCCCTAAATTTTTATTCTTTCCTAAACGATCTTATAATTGGAAAACTGGGGTTATGCCTACAACCTGGAAAAAGAAGAACTGAAAGAAAATCTGATGTACTTTCTGATAAGCTTCCATGATGCTCATAATTTTTCTGAGTATTTGCTCATTGTGGGTGTAGAAAACAGCATGGCTGGCAACGTTTTACATGTGTATACCAACTGGAGTTGCTATAGGCTATGTCTATGGCGGATGTGTAAGTTTCTAGATTTGTCAAACTATCTTCCTATCTTTGTAGCATATATGGATCTTTATTTTTTGAATGTCCTTGAAGAGAATTTGGAATTTCCTATATGTTTGAGTCGGTGTTGGAGCTTGTTAATGGGACTAATCTATATAATTTTAGATATGGGTACAATTACAAGCAGAGTTTGGAATGAAGATCGTAAGTTTATCAGTTTTTCTTCCTAATAGAAAATCATTTGCCTTTACAGCCACTTTCATGGATTTTCGACAATGTTCCACACGCACTCGAGCATTCTTTGACTAAGAGCTCTTGTTTGTTGGACATCCATGAATGTACCATTGACAATAAAATCAGCTTCATATATTAGGTTAATAATGGGGCTAGCTGTTAGGGACTTAGAGGACGAACTTTCAGAGCAAAGAGTCATCTACCATATAAACCAATTATATCTTCTGTATTTGCTCCTGGCTCCTGCATGTTCTGATTCCAGAATTACTCTAAAGTTCTTTATATAGCAAAACATTTATGTTTTAATTTGAAAACTATTATTTCTAGAAAGGTCCTTTAGTTATTTGTTTATAATTGCTTTTACAAATTTTAGAGTAATCTTTTTTTAAAAAAAATAATATATAATCTCTTTTGTGTATTTTATATTGTTAGAATGTTAGTAATCATCAAGGATGATGATTTTATTTCCTCATGGATATTGATATATTGTCCCAATTTTTCACTCTCGTAGATATGCATCAATATAACATGATGCTTATTTGAGTCCTGCCCAGGTTGGAGACATCATCAGTTGGCGTTGTGCATTCTGGGGAGAGGCCCTTTTAATGCTTCCATTTGCTGTCTTGAATTTTTTGGTGAAACCATTGCAGATGAAAGGTTCCCGTTTTTTTGTGCTTCCTCATATTTAATAACTTTTTTTTTTTTATGATCGATCAGAATTTTAACCTGTGACAAAATTTGTAACTTTAGGTTTACCTCCTACCGGCTCCACAATGCTTTTGGAATCTATTGAAACTAGTCCTTTGATAGAAGGTATTGCAGGTTCTGTTATTTGGTATTGTCGGTTTACATTTTCAAATGGAAATATACTTTTGCATCTTTTAGTTCATGAATACCTGAATGGCCTCCGTCATGGGGAGAATACAGTTTCTGTGGTTTTGTTTACGAGCTAGCAGTTAGGCTGAGTTTTACCTATATGGCAGATAGTTTAGTATGCAAACACTTTCTAAGCTTGTTATAATGAAACATCTATGCTACACCAGAAAGACAAGCAGCCCATCCTCTTCATCTTTAAGTTCTGCGACAACATTAATACTTTGTTTCTTGGAATTCTGTTGGGCTTCAAACTGCAGGTTTAAAGATCCCAAACATAAATGGTCGCGTGACAGTTGCCTCCGGTGAGGCCTTGTGGTAAGTACTAATTAATTACATCCATCCTCTTCATCCCTTTTCCCATTACTACCAAAGATTGAAAGGTGAAAAATAGAGAAAGACACATAGAATTTAATGGACAAGAAGGAAATCAAATATAAATTAAAACAAGATGGATTCTTACAAGTTAAGAGGAGCATAATTAAGAAAGACCAATATATAAAGGGAACCAAAATATTTTAAAAGGCCCCTCTCATTAATATCTCTCTAGCAAAGATAAAAATTGATTAGTTATGTTACTTGATCTTACACCAGCATAAACTAAATGTTGATCATGAGGGAAAAATAACAAAAGGTTTTCAAGTCAAATACCCCTTTCCTTTTCACATCTGGATAGATAGTTCTCATAGTTTCAGATTAAGAGAACAAATGTTTCAATTAGGAGTTGGATAGGTGTAGTACTCATCTAACATCCTTGAACATTCTCATAGTGTGTTCTTTTTCCTATTGTGTATCACAGGACATGCCCTATAATCAAATTTTTGAACCAACTTTCAAGCTTCTCAAAGGATTTGAAAGTACTTTTGATGGATAAAGTTTACATTGTTAATGTATTAGGTATTCCTTTAACTCTGTTTCTCTTCTCAAATTTTCATATTTATTTGTCGGATTTTAAGTATATGCTTCATCAGTTCAAAAATCCTCACATCCTGATCATATGTTATTTTATGAAATCTGTGTACTGATATCTGAATTGTCTGTTCTGTTGCAGTGCAACAATGTGGTAGCTTTGAGTCTTGTTACTCGTTATTAATGTTCTTTTTCTGTTCCGAAATATGATTGCTGGCAGGTTATGTGTCATACAACTTTGTCATTGGAACCTACTCATACTGGGGGCCAAAGGCTGGTTATAACATATACCATATGGTATAGCTCTTTTTCTGGACAACGTTTGTTAAAAGGGAACTGGTTTTAGTTTTTCCTTCTTTTTTTGACCTCCAATTGTACATATAATTATTAGTAAGTTCATGAAATTACATTCTTTTGTGCATGGGTATGAGGTGTTTATTGCATGATTAAGGGAAGAGAAAGGGACACAGAGGATAGGTTCAAATATGTGATTAGCCCCTTCAATTTAGCAACTATTTATGATAGGATGACAGACTACAATAGACACCAACAGCAGTACTGACAAATACCTATCTATTGGAACTTTTGACAGAGTAAACCAGATTTGATGTTCGGAGGTATTACTCTTCTCTGTGGACTTGTAGGAACTTTAAGTGGAGGTCTCATCCTTGATGCAGTTGGTGCCACAATTCAAAATGCGTTTAAGGTAAGTTTTGCTTGTTTCCAGGATTAGGCCACCAAACTTTCTTCTTTTGTAATGCTTTCAAGTGAGTTCTGACTGCTGCTATTACAGCTTCTCGCTGGAGCGACAATGCTGGGTGCAATATTTTGCTTCAGTGCGTTTTGTGCAAAGAACTTGTACAATTTTGTAGTTCTTTTCTCACTGGGGGAGCTACTTCTGTTTTCAACACAGGTAGCTACTTTAGAAAATGGATTGAATTTGTTGCTGATGAGTATGGTATTGTAATTTGTAATATTCAGATATATATTACTTGTGAGCATACAAGCAGCACGCTGGCTAACCTGCACATTCATATGTTGTTCATTGTTGATTTCTGATGACTAATATATAATCAGAAAATTGATTAACCTCATTTGTGTAAATTTCTGCTTTATTATGAAGTCTGTTCATTAAATGGATATATTTTTTGCCTGTTACTCTCTTTGATTTGGCAGGCTCCTGTAAATTATGTGTCTCTGCACTGTGTTAAGCCAGGGCTAAGGCCACTGTCTATGGCTATCTCAACTCTTTCAATCCACGTCTTTGGTGATGTTCCTTCCTCACCACTTGTCGGAGTTGTTCAGGTCTGATTTCTAATTTTCTCAATCATCAGATTTAAGGAAGTGGAGAATAGTGCTGATATTCTGTTTATACCATCATGTACTGCTGGTACTGGGAATAGCATCTCTCATTATGCTGGCATGAAGAGAATAAGTTGATTATCAGTATAATTTTTGCATTTTGAATACATGTAATGCATATTGTTAGTGTCTATTGATAATATAGTTTCTACCCAACTATATCCCTCCACTTTTAACATAAGTATAGAACTCCAGTATCTTTGCTTTTTTTGTCTGTTGTGTGTTATGATCCTTCTTCTAGTTTATTTCTTAGTGTGAGTTGTTAGATATTGCATCTGTTCAGCAGTGTGGAGTGATTTTCATACGATGCTCATCTTAAAGCACTATTAGCCTCATCTCTGACTGAATAGTTTTGAACTTTTCATATACAGGATTATGTTGAAAACTGGAGGAAAACGACTCTAATCTTCACCTCTGTTTACTTTGTTGCATCAGGAATATGGTTCATAGGTCAGCCAAGTTGTATTTGCCATAAATAAGTTGGTTCAAGCTGAGTATCAGAGTTTAATGAAGCTTGTGCTATTTTTTGTAGGGATCTTCCTTAGAAGTGCTGACAAGTTTGAAGAAGATGATGAAGATGATGAAGTGTCTCCAATAGTGCAAACCAACAAAGAACCATTGCTTGAAGATCACACAATTAAGGGTGGACTAGACTCTGGTGAACTATGATAATTAGTTTACACTAGTCTATGCCTTCAGTTTTTTTGCTTCATCTCTAAGGTAATGCAGATTATAATTGTTTGCATGTTTGTTTTACTGGTCATGAAAGCTGGAAGTTCTCAGGTTACACTTGCAGACTTGTCGGGTTGCTTCACTGAGAAAAAAAAAAACAGATTTAAATTACATTTCCAACTTATTCCAGTCAAACAGACATGCAAGAAAATTATGAATTCCAGCATTGGCGAGCTCAAAATCATTACACGTTGTTCATCTTAGGGAATGCAATTTTAACAGTACAGTGTCGTACAGTCATGTATATATTTGTTACCAGAATGTCTAATGGAAAAGTTAGGCCAGATTTGCATTTCTCTCTGTATATGTTTTATTTTATTTAATTTTTGGCTACCCAACTCTTAATCAGCTGCTCTTTTCCCTACAATCAGATACCCTCAGAATCTGATGAAAAGGATAGATGTGTTATATATGATTTCTCATGGATTGTAACAAAAGCGCATTCCAGTTTTTATTGGCAAACTAAGAGATGAAAAGAAGTTGGTATGCCGGAATCTGGACATGAATCTAGTTATTTTACCTGTAGAGCGACTGCACAGTTTTATTCTGTCATCTCGTTTTGTCCTCAATTCTTAGGAGAAGCGCTCGATCTAGAGCTAACCGGTTAGCTTTCAAACCCTTCATGTTAGCTCTAGAGTGCATCTCCAATTCTTAGATCTAAATAGTAAATACACCAAAATTTCACAAGCTCTCAATCCAAAATACAAACCACCAATGGAAGTGTAATTGGGTTTAGACTTTTCTGGACAGCTAAAAGACCTGTCTATGATATCAGGACGTAGCTTTCTTGAGCAAAAAGTCAAGTGCAGATATACGTGTCCTACCCTTAGACCTCAAAATTACACATTTGGAAACAAATCGAACTTGATAAGCCTAATTGTATTCTTGGTGGATTAGCAGCACACAGGTCATAGAGTTCAGCAATGGCGAGTGGAGAGGAGGAAGTGAGGAACAAGCAGGTGATATTCAGGGACTATGTGACTGGCAATCCCAAAGAGTCAGACATGTATGTGACAACCAGTAATACCATTAAGCTCAAGGTTCCACAAGGCTCAGTTGCAGTGCTGGTCAAGAACCTTTACTTGTCGTGTGACCCTAATCTGAGAATCCGAATGGCACGAATTGAAGGTTCTAATGTCTTCACTTCGTTCACCCCTGGATCTGTAAGCTCTGAGACTCTCACCTTGTCTTGGATTTCTCGAGTCTTGGCTTAGTCCCTAGGAGTATCCATAAAATTGGGTTCTTCTTCCCCTGTTTCGAGGTTCTTTGTCTTTGTATGTGTTTTGGTCATAGATTCTAGTCTCTGTGAAAAGGGTTAGATACTCTTATTAGTCTATAACAAACAGAAAGAATGAAATAAAGGAAAAGATTAGTGTAGTAGAACAGTTGGATACTGAACCTTGAACACAAACCAATCACTGATGCATTAATTCCTGCAGCCATTGAGTGGGTTTGGAGTGGCTAAAGTATTGGATTCCGGGCATCCGGAGTTTAAGGGAGGTGACTTGGTTTGGGGAACAACCGGATGGGAAGAGTATAGTATCATCACAGAACCAGAACAACTCTTCAAGATCCACCACACTGATGTGCCCTTTCCTACTATACTGGACTTCTTGGTATATATGTTCATATGTTAATAGACATTCTTCATTTCAGGAATCAATAGACATAAATGTGTCATTCATGGAGTGTAACTCTACGCCTTTTCCTTTTCCGATTAGGAATGCCGGGTATGACTGCCTTTGTCGGTTTCCATGAAGTGTGCTCGCCAAAAAGGGGAGATTATGTGTTCATTTCTGCAGCAGCTGGTGCAGTTGGTCAGCTTGTTGGGCAATTTGCAAAGTTGATGGGGTGCTATGTTGTTGGAAGTGTTGGAAGCAAAGAGAAGGTAAGCTAGCTACAATATTAACTAGTTTAAGCTATACATATGTCTCTAATGTCTGTGATCATATACAATAAAGATTTGTTACCTTGTAAAAATCATTACAAGTGCTTTTATATATACTTGTATTTGTGCTTGTTTTGAAAGCTAAAGTCTATTTATTCCATCATAGACTCATCGTTTCGCTTTCTATAGGTCGATCTTTTGAAGAACAAGCTAGGGTTTGATGAGGCTTTCAATTATAAGGAAGAGGATGACCTTGATGCTGCTTTGAAAAGGTCAGTATATATTTCCCGACACTCCAAAGCGACATTGTTCAATTTGGACATAAATATCATAACAGCACGAAAAAAATTGAACTGTATAGAATATATCATGGATCAATTATGACCCTCCAGGTACTTCCCAAAAGGCATCGACATATACTTCGAGAATGTTGGAAGGAAAATGTTGGATGCGGTGCTTCTTAACATGAGACCTCATGGCCAAATTGCTGTGTGTGGAATGATCTCACATTACAATCTCAGTCAGCCACAAGGCTTTAGCAATCTCTTGTCTCTCATCTACAATCGCATTCGTATGGAAGGCTTCGTTGTTTTCGACTACTTCCATCTCTACCCCAAGTTCTTGGACATGGTGTTGCCTTACATCAAAGAAGGAAAAATAGTGTATCTGGAAGATATGGTTGAAGGCCTCGAGAGTGCTCCAGCTGCTCTTGTAGGACTTTTTAGTGGTCGTAATGTCGGAAAACAAGTGGTTTTGGTTGCTCCGGCCAGCTGAACGAGTTCGCTGTATCTTCCTTCTAGGCTGGCTTCTTGCATACTCTCATTATGCCTAAGGGACGGAGGCATAGTTGGCGACTAGGTGTGTGGTTAATTGGGTTCAAAATTGTGTTCAATGTTGGATTTCTTGACTGAATTTCTAGATTTATTGTAACAAAATAAAAATAATGAGGGTCTTTTGAGTGACAATGATGGGCTGGTAGCACGCCTATCATGTGTATTTTAGAAATTTGTTTGTCTTGATTGTATTGAATCACAATAGGTACATGTATATTTGGATTTGAAAATAATGGCTGAGTGAGTTACCATTTTGGGACTGTTGAGCAATTTAAGGTATGACCTCTGCTCGATGGATGTTTTTTATCTGTCACACCCCGAATTTCGAAATTATAAAAGTTCAATTATTAGAGTGCGATAACTCAAAAACAAAATCAAATATTACATCATTATAGTTTTACAAGCTTGTGAATCGAATTTGAACAATGTAAAACCTCTCTCAATACTCACAACAAACAAGAAGGTAAACAAAAAGAATAATGTCTAACCGCTGCTGCCTGAACCCTGTTAATCCTGACCTGCAATATTAGCCTCTACACCATAGATTGGTGCAACGGGTTGTAAACAACAAACCCAGAAACATGTGTTGTGATTCGTGTGTTTGTGAGATTTGATTTGATAGGCCGGTGTTTTAGATGTAGGGTAAATGAGAGATATTTGATTTATTTATAAGTCGTTGATTTTCTTTAATTGCTTATATATTTTAGTAAGTCGAGAATAATTATACAATAAATATAATAATGTTGATTGCCTAGAATCATGATTCATTATAGGACGAATCGGAGTGATTAATCACAGAATGACTCTTGCTAATATGTATTTCTTTGGAAAAATTGCCTTGTTTGTATTAATCCCGGTAATATTGAACCGAATAACAATCTTGTCTTTTCCACGACAATATGAATCTTCATAACATAATTGTTCTCCTCATCAGACACAAAAGGAAACCCTAACCCCCATCGTCGACAGAGATTGAGGTACCAAACTGGAACAATCTGAAAGAAAGAAGCTAACAATCCAAGATTTGGATACTATTCTTGTTGGTATTTGCATTTGGGTCCAAAAAGGAACCTGTATATGTCCAAAAACAGACAATGAAGAAGCTTCTCAGCAGAGCCAGCTGCACTTGTTCCTGACATATTAGGATCACATGAATTTTATATCTAATTGATTCCTTCAGTACCTAATAAGTAGTAAATACTACTAAAACTCCATTAACAAATATAGAAAAAGAACAAGAATCAAATCCTCTTGTATACCGAACAGTCCTGTTCAATTTTCTAGTGGGTTATATATAAAGAAATACCAGACCCATACCAGATATGCAATGCACTAATGACAAACAATCTTGAATCTTATTCTACTATTTGGCTTGTTGCAAACCCCACCCAACAAGGAAAGATCAACCCCTACATAAATCCAAGTCATGAACCCGACGTATGTCTTTGCTCTGCTCATATCTTGACTAAATGAATCAAGTGTCGCTGGATTGGCTCGGCCGCTCGAGTAGTATTCACAAGAAGATACAAGCTCAATCTTCTTGTTGCAACCATTCACCAAACGGCCCATTGTGGTAGCAAACCAAACTCGACAGTCAAAAAAGGAGCCGAACTGGATCATTATCAAACTTATCCATCTCCATAGAAGAGGTACGGAAGACATTACACTTTCCGGTATGCCTACAAAGTACAAACTCAAGACCACTTTCCCCAATCATAAAATCATCATTCCCTGACCTAAAAAGGCCACCGAGAACGACTCCTTAGATCACGATCCCATCATTACCATTCACCCCCACCATCAGAAAACCAACGGCCCAGATCCGCCCACGTCCCCTCCACCCGTTTCTCACTACCCGCGTTAATTCCGTAACGCCTTGTTGGGCCCCACGTAGCACAATAACTTCTCTCTCTCTCTCTCTCTCTCTCTCTCTGAAGCTCAGCACCACTCTCCGATACGCCGGCGAAGCAGCGAATCCTTACCCCCGAGGATTTGCTTCGTCTCTTTCTCTCTCTCCCAACGCGTCGTTGAATCGTTCGCTTCTGGTTTTTTCTCGATTCGCGCTCCGATTTTGGCCCAAGGTCGCTTTGAAAGTTGCAGGAGCTGAAGCAAATGACCTTATTAGCCTCCGGATTCTGAAACGGATTGCATTTCATCGCTCTTTCAAGTTCCAACTCCATTTTTTGGGGGCTAGGGTTAGGTTTTGGTGGCGGAAAATCGATGTTTGATCAGCCATGCCGAGCATCAGAGCTCCGGCGGTGAAGAAAGCCACTACACTAACGGTCAGTGATTTCAATTTTGTTGGCTTCGAATTGGTTTGGTTCAGTAGGTTGATGCATGGCTGGGGTTTTGGTACAGGTTGCGGTGAAATGCAGGCCATTTAAGGACAGGGAGCGCGGCCGTGATATTGTGAAAGTGATTGACAATAAGGTTTGGTTTCGTGTAGTGATTTGTGGAGTTTTGAGTGGTTTTGGTGATGTGTGTTTGGATTTTTGGGGTGTAGGAGGTGCTTGTGTTGGATCCTGATCTGTCCAAGGACTACTTGGAGAGGATACAGAATCGGACCAAGGAGAAGAAGTATTGCTTTGATCATGCATTTGATCCTGAGTGTACTAATTTGGTAAATTGAGTCTTGAAACTTGTTGCTCATCTCCAATTGTGTTGATTCGGTTGGTTGTAGTTGTTATGTTTTGGTAGTTTGCGTTTGGAGTTGTTTGTTTAACTGTGTTTCGTATATGTATACAGGATGTCTACACAAAATGCATATCGTCTGTGATCTCTGGGGTTGTTCATGGTCTCAATGCAACTGTGTTTGCATATGGTTCTACTGGAAGGTACTAAGAATATGTATTCTTGTGTTATGCTTTCATCATGCTCTCTGTATGATCTGAGATACTTCGCATTTATGCTATGTGTTTCACCAACTTAGCTCAAAAAACTGATCGTCGCGTTTGTGACTAAATTACTATTTGGGTCCTGAGGTCAAAGGATTATACTGATTTTGTGATTTCACCATGCTTTTTGTCATTTGCATTGTCAATGACTTGATAAATCTTCTCCTTCATGTCTTACATCCTTGTCTGTTTGTTTTCAGTGGCAAAACATATACTATGGTGGGGACACAAAGTGATCCTGGACTCATGGTTCTCAGTTTGCATACCATTTTTGATCTAATAAAAAAGGACAAAAGCGCTGATGAATTTGAAGTTACATGTTCCTATCTTGAAGTTTATAATGAAGTAGGTCATGCAATCTTATTTACAAAGCTTTACCTCTATTCTTTTAAATGTAATATTCTAATGAGTCTCAATTCTAATTGTATCAAATATAGGTTATCTATGATTTGCTTGAAAAGTCGTCCGGCCATTTAGAACTCAGAGAGGACCCAGAGCAAGGAATCATTGTTGCTGGCCTGAGGTGTATAAAGGTTTGCACTTGGCCACTTAGTTGCATCTCATTTGACTGCCATAGGTGTTGTCAATCTGCCATTCTGCCATATATGTTTTAGCTTTTATATCACAGTAAGCAACAATATGTATTATTTCAATGGGAAACTAAGTCTGTACTATGGGCAGAACTTTCACTGATACGTTATGACATGTGCCATTAACTCAGGTTCAGTCAGCTGATAAGATCCTTGAACTCTTAAATGTGGGGAATAGCCGACGGAAAACTGAAAGCACGGAGGCTAATGCAACATCTTCGCGGTAGGTTGAATCCTTGAATTCTTTGTGTACTTGGACATGCAACTAGGTTTTTAATAGTTTCACTTCACACCATCATCAACACCACATTAAATTTGACAAGTTTGATGTAACCATCTGCATTCTCACAAAGTTGTCTCCCCATAAACAGATCACATGCAGTACTGGAAATAAAAATTAAAAGAAAACAAAAAAATAAGTACCGGAATCAAATCATGCGAGGCAAACTCGCTCTTGTGGATCTTGCCGGCAGTGAACGAGCTTCTGAAACAAACAATGGAGGCCAAAAGTTAAGGGATGGAGCCAATATTAACCGTTCACTTCTTGCCTTAGCAAACTGCATAAATGCTCTGGGGAAACAGCAAAAGAAGGGTCTTGCTTATGTTCCTTATCGCAACAGGTACTGATAGTTCTTCTGAAAAGTTAGGTACTTCATAGTGATTATTTCCTGCCTCCCTAGCTAACAATAGTTAATGTTATTACTTCTGCAGCAAATTGACACGAATACTGAAAGATGGTCTGAGTGGTAATTCTCAGACAGTCATGGTTGCTACTGTATCCCCTGTTGACAGTCAGTATCATCACACTGTGAATACTTTGAAGTATGCTGATCGAGCAAAGGAGATAAAGACACACATCCAGGTGAGAGAAATATTCATATACATAAATTTAGGTCAAGAAAACATGATTATGGAACTTATTTGCAGCCCTGGGGTTTTAATCTTTAAGTAATCTTCCGGTTGGACTTTCTATATGTTGGTCTCATTCTATCATAGCTTAAATGAACTATCATGCTATCCTTGTCCATTTCGTAATCAGCTAGTAATTTCTTCTCTTAAAGTGACATTGTGGATCAGCTGCCACTTGTATTGCACAAGATACTGGTTGTATGTAGCTTTCCACTCAATCCACTGGGTTTCTGTAGATTTTTTAGCAGTTGTTTGTGTGTCAAAAAATGTTCTTTTTCTTGTGGTCTTTCATAAGTTAGACTTATATTGTTATACAGGCAATGATATTAGCTTTGATTCCTTTGTAGAAAAACATTGGCACTGTGGATACACATGTATCAGACTACCAACAAATGATTGACAGTCTTCAGGTAAGTGGTCGAATATAATTTATCTGTTGGAATTTATTTATGGGCTCTATATTTTGTGGGAGATAACATAGTATACAATACAGATTGAGGTTGGCCGTTTGAAAAAAGAATTGGCTGAAAAGGAATCACAATTAAGTGTCAAACCTGTTGAGAAGGCTGCAGACGATGAACTTTCGTGGTTGAATATTTTGAGCCATGAAACCAGTGAAAATGTTCAGGAGAGAATAAACCTACAGAACGCATCATTCGAGCTCGAGGAAACCAACCGTCGTAACCATACTGAACTACAACAGCTTGATGATGCTATAGCAAAACAACAGGTCAGAAGAAATAATGTTACTATATTAATAAATTTTATCCCCCTTCAATTTTAGCACCTAGTATCCTTCTCCCCTTGGGATGCTGCTAATAAAATCCTAGGATTTTATTCCCCTAAAAGACAGAACTTACTTGGAAGACTTAATTGTAAGATTACCATATTCCCTTCCTTACCTCTTGGTTTGTAGGATTGTGGATTTGTCAGAAAGACGAGAGAAAAGCAAAAAACTAATGCTGGGTTCTTCTAAAAAATGATAATAATAAACAACAACCTTAACTAATTCTGGATTACTTATTCTGTATTTCAGGCGCTTGAAAAAGATGGAGAAGTTGTAGATGCATTGAGAGCAAGGCGGCAAGTCATTTTAGATAACATTCGTGACAATGATGAAGCTGGTGTTAACTACCAGATGGTAATATCTTTGTTTGTACTCAGACTCATAAATACTACAACAGTTGTTGGTTTTTAATCTCATTACAAACATAATGTTTTGCAGGAAATAGAAGCAAACGAGAAGCATAGATGTCAACTCCAACATATGATTGAGGAGGCCATCAGTAACAATGGCAACAAAACTTACTTGCGCATTCTTAGCCAACACAGGCTATTGGTGAGTCAATAGTGAAGCAATGTTGAATTTACTTATATTCAATTGGAAGTGATTGTGTTCAATTGAATATAAAAGGTTGTAAATCTCAAGCAAGATGCTAGGTGAACGTATTATACAGATATTTGGTTACAAATGCAAGGAAAATTAGTGTTTGTTATGAGCGGAATTGGTCTACAAAACCTATATTTTTAAAAGCTCAATGTCTAGGATTCAAATACATGCTATGGATTTTTACAAATGCAAGGAAAAGTAATGGTTGTCCTACGAGTGTAATTGGTTTACCAAACCTATGTTATAAAAGCTCAATGTCTAGGAATCAAATATATGTTATGGATTTTCTTTTGCTCTAACAGTTTTGCTTTATTACCCATAGGGAATGGCTAATGCTGAGCTTCAATTTGAAATGGCAATGAGGGATCAAGTCATTAACAACCAACGGGAAACACTGAAAAACATGTGGGACTTGCTGATGGGGTTAGGACTCGATGAAAGACAGGTCTTGGATCTTGCAGGTAAGCAGGGAATCACAATAGAAGATGGGGCCACAACTCCCCGACTTGGCCTTTCTGCAAGGGAGCAGTCGCCAGATTTAGGTTACAGCAGCAGACACACTCCTTTGGGTCCTTCTCCTGGCATGGGGCAGTCATATTCTAGATCATCTTGTATCTTTCAGCAAACTCAAGACTTTGGTTCGAGGTCATCTCCCCAGGGACATTCAGATATGGCTCAGTCTTTCTGCAGGGAGGAGCGCTCCTTCTACTTAATGTCTCATGACCATTCCCCTTCGGCATTTATGAGGATGAGGACAAGTAGTGAGCACTGGTTCGCTAGCAGGCCTAGTTCGTTGTTTGGTAATCATGACAAAAATCCTCAAGATTTGCAAACATCATATCCAATCAGTAGGTAACACAAGCTTTGC
The DNA here is from genome assembly GCA_009720345.1 of Fragaria iinumae. Lineage (NCBI taxonomy): Eukaryota > Viridiplantae > Streptophyta > Magnoliopsida > Rosales > Rosaceae > Fragaria > Fragaria iinumae. The sequence goes on along the minus strand of CM019117.1, from coordinate 10,810,163 downwards.
CTTGTAGTAAACTCTACCCACCAGCTCCACCCCTGCGTGATTTTTGACAATCAGAACAAGGTATGAACAACTGACTTCTGCTGCTATATTCGTTTCTTTAAATTTTATGGGGGCTATTGTGTTTCTTAAATAAAACAAAAGTAATTAGTGTTCTGAAAATCTAATCAGTTATTGAACCTATAAACTTGTATTATCATTTGTTAATTGTATAGCCAAGTGTCTAAGTTGAATTTTCTTCCTCACAGGATGGATTGAATAGTACTTTGAGGCAACATGTATACTGGTCCACCCTTCACGATATGATACATCCCATTGAAACAAGGTCCTGATTTGTGCAGCTCAAAGTATTTGGGTTTCACAGTATTGAAACCTCACACTTGCCCACTTGCCTCCATTTACAGGGTGGAATTCTTTTGGCTCCATTAACCGCTAGTTGTATCATGTTTTCACCCCCTCTCTTCGGCCATTTTTTCTCTTCTTCCACTGTTGTACATATCTCTAGCATTGTTGGGGTTTCTGGTGGTGAACTTGGTGGGTGATTTTGTTTGGGTTTAGTGACTGCATAGAGGCGAGTTTTAGGATAGGAGGAAGAAGAGAAGAAAGAGGGTACTCAGCACATTAGACACTTCAACTTGCAGAATGTAGATCTAGCTCTTTGTACCTAAATTAGGGAACTAAGTAAACCTCAGGTAAATGAATGAAAATCTGCAGTGCTAAGGAAAAAGTTGTAGCATAGAACACTTCCTTTTCTTTATGATGACACTCCCTGATCAGTTTGCTTATCACCACTTCCCTTTGTATATTCATTAGTAATTTTTCTCGAACTTGTCTCAAAATACATTACTCGTGGGATCTCTGTTGTTTTATTCTTTAATACCTTGCCCGTTGAAGACCCAAAGGTTCAGCTACGTACAAAATGCAGAGATCAAATTCTTACCCTGCCCTGTCTTGTGGAAGAAGCAAACGGAATTTGTTAGTCTATTCCGATGCGGCGATGCTGATACTCTGACATGATTGAAATAGTACCCAGGTGAATCAAGCAGTGATACAAGAGGAAGAACAATATTGATTCCCAGAACATTCAAAATGTCTCGCACCTTTTTGTAAAACAAGAAATACTCTGTTTTTTTTTTTTTTTTTTTTTGAAAGGAGGAAATATTATGTTTCCAAAAAAAAAAATTATAATACCTTGTGTTCCCTCCATTAACATTTTTGATTCTACTTCATTTCCCCGCCAAACCTCCTAACCTAAGTTTAAGTTGTTGATTATAAGTTCTTTTTTCATAAAAACCCCTAAATAAAAATTGGAAACCAAAAACCTTTAAAACCTTGGAAACCCCAAAAAATAGTGGATAATGCTAGCCACAATGGAGGAGGCAATGTCGACGGAGAGCTCCGATTACAAGCCCTACACTCTCTCCCAAACCCTAACCGGCCACTCCAGCGCCATCTCCTGCGTCAAATTCTCCTCCGACGGCCGGCTCCTGGGCTCCTCCTCCGCCGACAAGACCATCCGCACCTACTCCATCTCCTCCGACGACTCCTCCTTCACCCCCGCCCAGACCTTCGATGGCCACAGCCAGGGCGTCTCCGACCTGGCCTTCTCCGCCGACTCCCGCTTCATGGTCTCTGCCTCCGACGACAAAACCCTCCGCCTCTGGGACGTCGAGTCCGGCGCCCTCATCAAAACCCTGCGGGGCCACACCAACTACGTCTTCTGCGCCAATTTCAATCCCCAGTCCAACATGATCGTCTCCGGCTCGTTCGACGAAACGGTGCGGATTTGGGATGTGAAAACCGGGAAATGCCTCAAGGTGTTGCCGGCGCACTCCGATCCCGTCACCGCCGTTGATTTCAACCGCGACGGCTCGATTATCGTTTCGAGTAGCTATGATGGGCTGTGCAGGACATGGGATGCTTCCACTGGGCATTGCACCAAGACTTTGATTGATGATGAGAATCCGCCGGTGTCTTTTGTCAAGTTTTCGCCCAACGGGAAGTTCATTCTTGTTGGCACTCTGGATAATACTCTGGTAAACCCAATTCTAAACCCCAAATTATGTTTGTTATAGTTGGATGAGTAATTGAAAAGTAAGATTTTGAGTTTTAGATTTAGATTTGGGGAAAGTGCCGAAATTAGGAATAGGATGTTTATGTGGAAGGGAGCTCCCTGACAGGTTCTTACTTAAAGTTTGAACCTTTTTGAGTAATGCTCGGAGTTTGTCGGAGTTTGTAACTGTATGAGTAGATTGCAGTTTACTTAGATGTGTAAAGCTCAGCATTTTGAAAGTCATTGGTAGGTTCTTGATGAAGAATGACATTGGTTGGTCAAAACTGAAGTTTTAGCTTTAGCATCAAAATCTGGATTACTGTTTTTTTAGTTACGAGTTCTTCATTTGGTTTGATACATGATTTTGGTGGAGGCAGTAGACTTGAACCCTAGATTGGGACTTGGGACATGTAAAATTGGTGTTAAAGAGGGCGCTCATAGTAACGTAATGACGCAGCAGAGAGCAGCAGTTGGTGAGAGAATGAGTAGGGTGGGCTGGAGAATGTGGAGATAAGTAAACATAGTGGTTTTAGAAGAAACAGAGGTTTCTTAGCGATGGGAGGTAATCAAGACGAAGCCTTTAATAAGATAATTTTTCAATTCATTCCAATCTGTTTTGGGTTTACAATAGGTAGCCATCTTTATAGGCTTCAAACACAACTCCTAGACTCCTAGAACACCATAAGGCTATTTAAGATTCAAATAGAATTAATTAGACATAAAGACACACTCGACACCATTGAGAATTCAGATTTTAACACTCTAATTAGTACTAGACTCATAATTATTCTTCATAAACTGAAAATTAACCTGGCAAGACCCTTAAACTACCATGGAGACTCCCCTTAGGACCAAAAAGGGTTGGGCTTAGTCTTAGGCTTCCAAAGATATTTCTTTTCCAACCAACTTATGGCTGCTGCATTACGTAATGATTTTTTCATATGTTTTACTCATCATTAAGAACCTTTAAGAGTGATGTTTCCACTCATGTTTCAACCTTTTATGTGAAATTGGGTTGAAAAATAGTAGAGAGGAAATGAATATTGGACCAGGCCCTTGACTGATTCTGATCTTTGGTACTAGTGACTATTCCATTTATTGGTTTGAATTGTACACTTTTTACCGCTTATGTATTTTTTTCTTTGTCTGATCAGTGCACCTTAATGCATATTAAGGTATAAGGGTACTTCTTGCAGTAACGCTCTTGTTTTAGTTTTTCTGATGTTGGTTCATAATTGGTTGGCACTAGTGTTACGTGGTGTCAATTTGATCTTCAGTCCACGTCTTGACAATAAGCTTTTTAGATAGTTGATGTATTCTATGCCCATTATTTGAAGAAAAACAAATGGATATTATCTTTTCATTACAATGCTTTTGAGTGCATTTGGATGTATAATATGCATTACAACTTCAAAAGAAAGAGGGGAAGATGTCATTATGTGAGAAATTGGAACACTTGGGCTCATATGTTAATTTTATTACCACTTTTAGAGAAGGTGGGAATGAGAGACAAGAAATACATCTGAAAGTGTTCGTGGATTGAGACTTGTGAGTTATGACACAAGAAATGAAAGCAATCTGTAAAGTTTTTTTTTTTTGTTTTTTGTTTTATTCTTTTATCATAAAGCACATTCTGTTTATCCCATTCGGTACTCTCTTTTTTACCTAATTTTCTCCACCCTGTTCAATTTTGATAATAGAAAAGAGAGAACAAAGATGTTCGCCATTGTGTATCAAAGTTATTTGCTTAGTTGACAGCAAGTTATGCTTACATGGTTTCCTTTCATTGTTATGTCATCTAGCTCATCTTGATTTCTGTGATGTGTCTGCAGAGGCTTTGGAACTTTCAAACCGGCAAATGTCTGAAGACTTACACTGGTCACAAGAGTTCAAAATTCTGCATTTCATCCACCTTTTCTGTGACAAATGGGAAATACATTGTAAGCGGTTCTGAAGATCATTGTCTATACTTGTGGGAATTGCAAAGCAGGAAAATAGTTCAGAAATTGGAAGGTCACACTGATACTGTTATATCAGTTTCATGTCACCCTGAAAAAAACATAATTGCATCTGGTGCACTTGGGAGTGACAAGACAGTGAAGATCTGGACTCAGGAGAAATGATTCTTTTAAATGGTTGTAAGTTCCAAGCCATCTGGGCATGAATATTGACAGCGGAAGACAGATTGTTGATAACACAGAACGGTCCGTTCTATGCGAAGGCTATTGCTACATGTTTCTTACCTTCTAACTTCGTTGAGTAACTACCTGGTTGTATTCTTAAATGTCAGTTCAAACTTGATCCTCCTATTTATTAAGCCCTTCTTTCGTGTTTTATGTGTGTGGTTCTGTATGGTGGACTAGGAGCTGTGAAGCTAAATGTTCGATAACCCATAACTGCCTTGATGTATGGTGGAATAGTTGTGCACTGTTTTTATTTGTCTGTCATAACAATGTGGTAAAATAGGTTCTGCAGTGTTTTAATTTCTTTGTGGTTGCGTTTCTGTATGTAAGTTTGACAGAATAGTAGATGTCCATGGTGTTCAGAATCTGATAATCCTTGAGTCAAGGTATAGAGACAGACTGGTCTAATGGCTCACTCGAGGAGCAAGACATGTTTGGTATGACACTCATGCTTTGAATTTTTCTCTCATACAGTTTTCCCATCATCTTCAATGGTCTAACTTATATGCTCTTTAGGATTTGATGTTAACAAGATGATGTGCATTTGTACCCGTAGTTCAGTGTACTGAAGAAAATCAGGTTCTTAGCCGATCCCTTGGCCTCTTCTATGCTGCTTTTAAACGTAGTTATTATATCTCCTTGAGAAAAATTGAGGGTTCAGTTTTTTCTTATCTACTCGTCACTCGTACTACAGTAACTGTTGAATTAATCACAAGTGCAGATTTTGTAGTGCAAAACTTACGGCGAGTACTCAACTTGGCATCCTGGTTATATGTTTTGATTGTTATAATGAAACCCGAACATAGGAAGATACGATGCGGCCTTCTTCCTATCGGATTTCGTTGGGGGATGCAAGAGAGCGTTAGATTTCTCTCTCAGATCCCTGAAACTGAAAGTCCTGCATCGGAGAATCTATCAGTAGATAGATAGAGATGCCCCTCTAGCTACTCAACCTAGTCTTGATGTGGAATGGTGGATGGATATCCTTAGTGTAGTTAAACCTCCAACGATACATAATAAATTGCTTACCAAATAAAAACTAAAAATAAACACACTACTCTCTACTCAGCGGACAAAGACAAATCAGCAGTTGCTTGCTTTGATGCCTCCTGCATTTGTTTATGGGATTTGCCAGATTGTCCTGGGAATTCTTCAACGTGAGCTCAAAACAACCAAAACCTCAGTGCCCCGTTCGTGGGGGATCAAAGCCATTACCAACTATCTAGTTTATACTTAAATCAAAGATACGGATCTCAACAATCAATCTTGATTAACACTTGATTATTCAGATGAATACACAAATCATGTTCCTAGTATCAATCATGTGGTCATTGGAATGGGGGACCTTTTGTATCACCTCAAATAGCAGCATTCATAATTGCATATTACCAGCACATGTTAAAATTAAGCATCAAATTTTCATTCTTAATTATCACCATAAACCCTTTTTCTTTCACTGCTCTGATGTTTTTTGAAGTACTGCTTTGCTGGTTGATACCTATGACTGAAGACCTTTCTTTGTCGTTATTTGGAGGTTGTTTGAATATGAAATAAGCAGTGGATGGTAGCACATTTAAAATGAGTCCAAAGATCATGGACAAGATCATTTTTATTATTATTATTGCCTTAGCTTGGATTATATATATGACAAATAGAGGGAATACCTATTAGGATAACTTAAGGATCACTCTACTGGGTATTTGTCTGATAATCTGATATGCATTGTTGATCCTATCTCTATGGCTTAGGATATTGGAGTTCAAACTAGATTTCTATAGTAAAAAACCAGACTCTGGAATCTGGTTCCACCTTCATAGTTCCAGACTCTGGTAATCCATTTCTTCGCGGGTTGCTATCTTTTTGCCATATTTTGAGAGAGTTAAAGTTGGTAATTGGATCTAAAGATAACATGTAGGGCACTACAACTAGGAGGGATATAAACCATATAAAATTTCAGGCATTATGCAGCTTTACAGCACACAAATATAGCACAGTAAAGTAATCCATGATTAGTTTTATCGATGAGTAATCCTCGATTAGTTCCTAAGAAGAAGAACGCTCATGCATCGTTAAGATATTTTTAGTATCTTTTTGGCAACAGTTTGTGAAGAATGGATCTTTCTAATAGTACCTATTTGACCATATATAACGTCTCTCTGGAAAAGAGTTCTGAACTGGCATGTTATCAATTCCTGCGAAAATGAACTTTCATTACAAGCATTCTTTCTCTTTATCAAGGAGTTGCAAGTTTTTCTTTCATTTTATTAGCCGATGCAATTTCATCTTATAATTAAACGAGGGCATGAACAATTCCATTGCAGGTGAGGTTATTGCAGTGAGGTAAAGCTACCCTGATCTTCCCCAAGTATATCACTACAACTCAAAGCAAACCTAGTGACCTAGCGATGGCAGTATGCAAGTACTTGAAGGTAGATTCAAGCCATTCAACCAGTGAGTCCTTTACTTTTCACTTGATGGGCCTTTCCTATCATTGAATCAAAATCAATCACTTTTATCCAGAGTTTATGATTAATACTTGTTTTGGTTAATTGGTTGGAATTTCTTCTGTCAAGACTATAATCTTTCTTTTTTCTATAGGACTAAAGTGGATTAAGGCCAGAACAAAAAGAAACAAACAACAATCCAACAGCCCCTAGTCTACAAAACCCAAAAGAAGGAAAACCCAGTAATAATAAAAAGAAAATAAAAAATGATAAGATCCATCCATCATAACTCATCACCAAGTAATCATTATAATTATCACTGTTGTGTTTGGTCAGAAAATTCATTGAAATTCATGGGCCAAAGTAAATAATTGAAGTAATAGAACTTAATTTTTTTTCAGAATTTGATTGGCCAAGTTATGGGGATAGACAATATAATGTTGTATTTTATCATTCCTGTGGATCTGGCAATCTCTTCACAGAACAACTTGTCAATTTGTTTATGCTGCCCATATGATTTCACCTCACGTCAACAACTATGTAATGTGACAGACAAGCTAACCCTACTTATCTCTTAATTAATGATTTTCAGAATAAACAATTACAATTTTACACAGGTTAAGAATCAGAAGACTAATAATGGATGCTCAACTACTATAAAAACTGCAGCTGGAGAAGTTCATATTAGGCCAACTGAAAAATAGTAGAGCAGTTTGTGAAACTCAAGGAAAAGGGGTAAGCTTCTCTTCTCTTTTGTTTGGTGTCAAATTCTGATTTTGTTTCTCCTCTTCAGTTTTCGTTATAACTGGTATTCTGACATTAATTCTTGTTTTCAGGATCCTTTGTTCCATAGATTTTATTCATATAATGGACGCATCATCAGCAAAATGGTTTTCGGATTTGGTAAGTTTTTCAACATATGGGGCAAATAGTTATGTCATAGAAATTAAGTTGTTCACAGTTTCTTATAGTCTGTTTGTGTAATACAATTTTTCAGGGAATGGATGATTACAACTTCATTCAGGAAGGGTTTACAGCACAGGACATAGCAACTGCACTTGGGGGAAATTTCAAACAATCTTTCTCCAATGAGAGTTATTCATCTTATTCAACTCTGACTACCCAAAATACCCCCACCACCACATTAAATGGTGGTTCATCTATCAATGAGACTAATTCTCAGACGAGCTTTGAGAGACCAGCCAAACTGGTCAAGACCAACAACTGGAACTCTGGCATTACAGAACATGTTTCACCAAAGCCTTCTTCCAATTCTTCTTCCTCCCATATTCTTTCTTTCGAGAACACAAATTTGAATTCCTCACCACCTTCCAAGCCTCATCAGAAGTTTTCTAATGGTTTTGACACCCTGAAGCCAAAAGAGGAGGCACCATCCCAAATATGTATGCAGTTTGAAAACCAAGGCTATGGGAGTAATAAGAGGCCTTACTCAATGACTAGAACACCATCACATGCTCAAGACCACATAATGGCTGAGAGAAAGAGAAGAGAAAAGCTCAGTCAGAGATTCATAGCTCTTTCTGCCATCGTTCCTGGCCTAAAAAAGGTACTAGCTAAGTATTGTGTATTCAATATTGGATGGATAATATTAACACTTATATTGAAATGATCATACTGGATCCAACCACCTAACGCTACTGTTTCAACTTCCTTGGATATAGATGGACAAAGCTTCTGTTCTTGGAGATGCAATCAAGTATGTGAAGCAGCTCCAAGAAAGTGTCAAAGTTCTTGAGGAACAGACCAAGAAAAGAACCGTGGAATCTGTGGTATTCGTGAAGAAGTCTCAGCTGGTCTCTTCTGATGATGACACTTCTTCATGCGATGAGAACTTTGATAGTCGCTGCTCTGATGAACCACTCCCGCAAATTGAAGCAAGAGTTTCAGAGAAGGATGTATTGATACGAATTCACTGCGAAAACCAGAAAGGATTTGTGGTGAAAGTTCTAAGCGAATTAGAAAATCTTCAACTAACTGTGGTTAATAGCAGTGTCTTGCCATTTGGAAAGTCCACTCTAGACATAACCATTATTGCTCAGGTACCAGTCTGGCCATGACCTTTAAACTTTAAATCTACATTCAATCAGTGGTTTGGTAAAATTTATGTTTACTATTTCTTGCAGATGGATGATGAATTCAACATGACGGTGACGGATCTTGCCAAAAGCTTGAGAGTGGCTCTATTGAAGTTCATGTGATATGCTATGGAGCATGGTCATATGTTGTGAGGATTATAAATATATCGTCAACCTGTACATGGTCTAGTAGCTTGCAAAATCAGTCATTAGACGTTCTCAAATTAGCTGCAGTGTTTCTTTTTCCGACCTCTGGAGACAACCTTTGAATCTCTCCCTCCAATTTTCAGACCAATATCCACCATTTGGGTCCATTGCCAAAGCTTGTTTTTGCCATTAGGGTTTCTATATGTATTTGCTGGAGGGTTTTTGTTCTTATTTTTGCGTGGTGGACTTGCTGCTACCATGTTGACTTACCCACCGGCTGTGACAAGAAACCCCAGGGCCTGAAGATTTATTTGCTTCTTTTTTGTGAGGTTTGATTGTTCATTTGGTAATGAATACCTCTTCCCTCTCATCTTTTCTGGCTTTGTAATGAATCCAAAACATGGTCTAATTTGTGGTTGCTTCAACTCTTTTTTATGTTGTTGGCCTGATTAGTGACGAGTTATCAGTCAGGCTCGATCATGTATGAATTCTTCCTTCAATCGAAGCTGTTTTTCTTTGTTAAGCAATAGCTGCATATATTCAGTGTCAACCAAGTTTTCAGAATTTCAAGGTCCTATTGGGCAAGACGTACTAAACCAAGTTTTCACACTAACTAGATGTGTGCAACAATTATTTCAACGCTTGAACCAGCGCTATTTTTTAAAAATAAAGTTAATGTTAATTGCATTATTTTTTGAGGAAGATAACAAGCCATAAACGTGGAGTACATCGGGTGAACAAAATATTTATAAAACATAACAAGATGCACAAACTCAAGAACTCATGCACACCTCCTACAACGTCTTTAGAAAGAAGTTTTTCCGCCAAATTTTGGCTCAAAAGGAAGAAGATAATCATAAAATGAAATTAATGTCAATTGCAATTTTTTTTAGAGTAAGACGATAACTCATAAATGAGGAGTACATCGGATGATGCAGAACCATCGAACAAAATATTTATAAAACATAACAAGATATCGATGCACACAAAGGCAAGAACTCATGCACCCTAGCCTCTTACGTACACAACTCCTTTAGAAAGAAGCTTTTCCGCCAAATTTTGTCTCAAACGTGCCACTAGTTAACAAAACCAGCTTCTGCGATAAAGCGTGCTTAAGATAAGCTCATCTAGATGTGTCAATTTTGTTTAGCACTCAATATTTATGTTGTTTAGTCTTAATCCAAAAGACCCTCGATCGGTAATGTGTTGAGGTTCGAATTCAACCTCATATGTTACATAACATCTACGTACATAACGAGGGAGCTAGATAATGTGAGCTCTTCTTCAACTTAATTGATTCCATTGGTATTTCGCTTCTTCTCTTCCCTCTACACAAAGTAAAGCATCCAATACCGGTCTTTTGCATGACTTCCGGTCATTCCTATTTCCTCGCCAAACTCAAGAAATTTAATAAAACCAATTGATGATATATCCTAATGATCGACATGTATCTGTATCTTGTTCATTCAATCAGCAACTTACTGGTTCCATAAGAAAACAATCATGCTTAATTTGTAATCACTGCACCGTCACAAGCTAGAGCTGTTGCCCCATCAACGTTCAACTTCCATGGAAGCCTAGAAGTTAATCCAATGTTTAAATCAGTTTGCAAGAAATATAAATATAATGCTCAAAACTCATGCGGAAAACAAACCAGCGTTGAATCATTTAGAAAAAAACTCATTATTAATCAATCAAATTCACTTAGTGTTGACATATATATAAATTTGATTTCACATCGATCTCCATGGTCTCTGTGTGTGTGTGTGTGTGTCTTTTTGTATGTAGATGGAGTTGAATGTTGTTTAACTTTTCCTATGAAAAAGACTGATTGGTCGTGATACACACTATAATCATTAACAATCAGAGAAGAAATTAAGCTTTGCTGAAAATGAAGGAAGATGAAGACTTTAGATATATGTGCCTTATTAATTCGGAGACAAAAGAAAACAGAGTGTTATATATGAGAGATAACAATTCTTGAGTCGACTTACAGAGACATTTCTAGTTATATAAGCATTTCTCTTGCCCTTTGTTTGCATTCGATTTCTATCTGACGCCGAATACAAGAAGCTTATTCTTCAATTCATTTCCTCAGACGACCTCAATTAAGATACTAAAAAGTCATCAGGACTCGACCTCCCAATAATTTTACCAACCCTAGCTAGTATTATTCTTTTTAATATATCATTAACCATGCAAATGTTTCAAAGTTGGAACTTATCATTTCAAAACAAGTTAATTAAATCGAATCAAGTTGATCAATCAAAACCTCAACTTCAGATGACAGATGAATGCAACAAAGTACGTAGGAAAGTGATAATATATCTACATGTGTAGGGTAATGTTAATTAGGAAAGTGATCACAAATTATTGTGGTTAGGTAGTAGATTGATCGATCAATCCAATAATTAACAGCTTAAACTTGAGTTAATTATTGATAACACGTTTATCATGTGAGTGAAGCCGGCTTTTTCCTTGACCAGTTTAGACAGATACACATCTGGATTCTGGAAGCCTTTAAGAGATTTCGAAATCCAAAATTATATATATATATATATATATATATATATATATATATATATATATATCTGTTTCCGTATCTGGATAGATCTAAGGTTTTCTTAAGTCCATCTCCTTCCGAAAACTATGTATATTCCATTATTCCTTACTTTCATCATCATTTCTGACTTGGAATATTACTAAACTAACAATTTTGTGTTTAGGGCTAGCTACTGGCGTATTATCGAGTTAGAATATGTTGCAGCTTTTTGCCATTTACATGGACAAGGTTGATTAAAGTATAGGCAAATAGTGTCATCATATAAATAATTAAGAAGCATATATAGCAATTAGATCTTCGTAATCCTTCAATTAGTCAATTATTTGTTTTCAACTGCTAGAACCAGCTCACAAAGGCAGACAAAAGTGCTGCATAACATGAAGGGTAAACGAGCTGCTGTCTGTAATTTGCTGCGAAAGTTTAACTTGTATGTATTCCTTAACTATATATGAGTAGGCTACACTAATCATACGATAAACTACAGTAATGAAATGGGGGAACAAAAGTAGCATTCATTTCTTCTATGCAACGGTTAACTCGAGTAAGCCTATACTAATGAACAATACTTAGATACACAGAGGTTTGACGTACCGTTTGAGTAGTTCGATCTTGTCGAGTAAGAAATAGGAAATCTTGCATAATTCTTTATCTCATCAAAATATAAATTCTACTCAATTTCTTTGCTTACGTTGATTTATATTTAGCTCTCCTCAATATCTATAAGGTTCCCAATGGCACAAGCACACTTCCAGAATGACTGCTAACTAGATTCCATTTGAAGTGAGCGGGTTTGTAAAAACTAAAAAAGATATTGAAGGAAAGAATCATCTCTAATTATTAGGTTATCTACTGTAACTAGGCTTCCTATTTCTACGGGGTTAGTTCTGTAACTATATACATACAAACCCTGTTGGTTTGTATCTTAAGCAGCCTATATATATAGGCATCTCTTGTATCGTTTTCAATATGCAATACAATAGCTTTACACACAGCTTTTTCATGGTATCAGAGCAACCACGTTCTTGAGGACCTAAACAACCACCACCACAAAACAAAGCCCTAACCCAATGGCAGGAGAAGACGAAACCAAGAAGGACACCAAGGACACCAAGTCCTCAAACCAAACACCAGCATGGGAAAGCTCAAACCATGCGCTCTATCTTCACCATTCCGATCAACCAGGCGCAGTCCTTGTGTCGCAAGCTTTGGAGGAAGACAACTATGTCGAATGGAAACAGTCCATGACCTCTGCCTTGACAATCAAGAACAAGATAGGGTTTGTCAATGGAATCCTACCTTGTCCTCAGTTCAACGAGGAAGAGAAGACGCAGTGGACTCGCTGCAACGCCTTGGTGAAAAACTGGCTGGAAAACTCAATGAGCAAACAGATCCGGAAATCAGTTGTGCACTGCAAGGATGCGAGAAGCGTATGGCTTGAGTTGCAAGAACGGTTTTCACAAACCAATACTGTGAATCTTTTTAATATTGAGACTGCCATTCATGAGTGTGTTCAAGAAGGGAACTCGGTGACTTCATTCTTCACCAACCTGAAGGCTCTTTGGGACGAGAAGGATGCCTTGTGCACATCTACGCCGTGCACATGTGCGGCTGCAACCGAAGCCGCTACTGCCCTTGAGACGCAGAGAACAATGAAATTCCTGATGGGTCTTAATGATGATTATGCTGCGGTGAGAAGCACCATCATCGGAATTGATCCATTGCCGACTCTTAATAAGGCATATGCTATGGTGTTGCGACAAGAAAAGCAGGCAGCAGTGTCGGGAAATAGAGGATTATCCTCTACTGAAGCAGCGGCCTTCTACTCAAGCAAAGAGGACCGGGAAACATGGAAAAAGAACTCGAACAAGATTGATGGTTCGAGATGTGCAAAGTGTGGTAGAACAAATCACACAACCAAGAACTGCAAAGCTCATCTTACATGCACCTTTTGTACTTTCAAAGGTCACACCCAAGATGAGTGCAGGAAAAGAAAAGCCGTTCTTCGTGCTGCCGGAGAAGGTTCCAGTCAGGCCTCCAGCAACCTTGTCTCGGCCAAAGAAGAGAACATGAACCTCACCTTCTTGAAAGAGGAATGTGGTAGGTTGTTTAGCCTACTGAAAGATGCCACCACTGCCTCGGCTAATCAAGTCGGTAAAGTGAATTATGAAGAGCTTTCAGGTAAGACTATTTCACAAGTTGACTTACATACATGGATCGTTGATAGTGGAGCTACTGACCATATCGTATGCCATGAAAAACTGCTCACTTACTCTAAGCCGGCAGTCAACTACACCGTTCGATTGCCGTCTGGTTACAAAGCCTTAGTTACACATGTTGGAACAGTCAAACTTACATCGGATTTCACACTCCATAATGTCCTATGTGTTCCATCGTTTTATCTGAATCTGGTTTCTGTGAGCAAATTGGCATATGATTCGTTCTTCATCACCATATTTCTGAGACATGTTTGTGTTATACAGGACCTACGATCGGGGAAGACGATTGGGATGGGCCATGAGAAGAATGGACTTTACTGCCTCAAGCCGGATCGGAAAGGAACGTGTAGCATGGCCAACACCATCACCTTAGAAACCGACCCTCTCTTGTGGCATAACAGGCTCGGTCATCCTTCTTCGAAAGTCTTGTCTAAGTTTTCTTTTCTTTCAACCACTAGTCATGTTCCCAATGATTGTTTGATCTGTCCTTTAGCTAAACAGACTCGTCAAGTTTTTCCCTTGAGCATTAGTAAAAGTACTGCCTGTTTTGATTTAATTCACATTGATATATGGGGTGGTTATCATGTTCCCTCTCTTTCAGGTGCCAAATACTTTCTCACCATTGTTGATGATTATTCAAGGGGTACATGGGTTTTTCTCATGAAACAAAAATCCGAGGCACGGACCCTCCTCATTGATTTTCTTCAATTAGTTGAAACCCAATTTGAAACACGAGTCAAAGTCGTTCGTAGTGACAATGGTCCTGAATTTATCATGCCTACCTTTTATGCTTCTAAAGGCATTGAACATCAAACATCTTGTGTCAACACTCCTCAACAAAATGGAGTCGCTGAACGAAAACACCGTCATCTTTTAAACATGTCTCGAGCTCTTCTCTTCCAGGCGAATTTGCCAAAGAAGTTTTGGGGTGATGCGATTCTTACAGCTTCTTATCAGATTAATCGCACACCTACTCCACTTCTTCAAGGACAAACACCCTTTGAACGTCTTCATGGAAAACCTCCTAATTATTCTCATTTGCGGGTTTTTGGATGTCGTTGTTTTATCTCCACTCATCCATCCAAGCCTTCTAAGTTTGATCCACGTTCTACCGAGTGCATCTTTCTTGGTTATCCTCACGGCAAGAAAGGTTACAAGGTTTATGAATTAAAGAGCAAGAAAACTCATGTTTCGAGGGACATTATTTTCTTTGAAACTCACTTTCCCTACAAATCCCTAGAGTCCGTTTCCAGCCGTGATACTTCACCCCCCCAGTCACAAAACACTACTGTGTATGACACTCCCATTCCAACAAACTCTTCTCCGAACCCTAGCACCAGTCAACCTCTTACTTCTGACACAGACACCTTGGACTCTCCATCCCCTGCCGCTCCCTTACTTCCTACTTCCGCTGCGTCACCTTCAGATGTCAACAGTCCTAACCCTACTCTTGTCCTTGCCGACAACACTCCTCCCAGTCCACACATTCCTCCTCCTCCAACTACCGAGACACCTTCCCACCTATCCACAGAAGCTCCAACGACAATCTCTCTTCCTCGACGATCCACCCGGCCAACCAAAACTTCTTCCATGCTACAAGACTTTCATATTGAGGCAGCCATTCCTTCTCGCACTGTCCCATCAACTTCCTCGGACGTGGTCACCCCACAAGGTACTGCTCATTGTCTCTCTACGGTTCTCTCTTATGATCGCCTTTCTCTTACATACAAGGCTTTTACTGCTGCACTGACCTTGCATCGAGAACCAACCTCTTTTTCACAGGCTGTACTTGATCCCAAATGGCGTGCTGCCATGCAGACTGAAATTAAGGCCCTTCAGGCCAATCATACTTGGAGTCTTGTTCCGAAACCTGCTCACAAGCGTCCAATTGGGTGCAAATGGGTGTACAAAATCAAGTACAATCCTGATGGCAGTGTTGAACGATATAAAGCGCGCCTTGTTGCAAAGGGTTACAGCCAGGTCGAAGGCATTGATTACCGCGAGACTTTTGCTCCTGTGGCCAAGCTCACAACAGTCCGGGTTCTTCTTAGTCTTGCATCCATTCGCGGTTGGCACCTCCATCAACTTGATGTCAATAATGCTTTCCTTAATGGTGATCTCTATGAGGATGTCTACATGCAACTTCCTCTAGGATTTGGAGGAACGGGGGAGAATAGAGTTTGCAAATTACACAAGTCTTTATACGGTTTAAAACAGGCATCTCGGCAATGGTTCATTAAACTCTCCAACGCACTGAAGGCTACCGGTTTTACACAGTCATGGTCTGATTATTCATTGTTTGTGCGGCGACGACAAGGTAACTTTATAGCTTTGTTGGTCTATGTTGATGATGTGATACTAGCAGGAAATAACCTTGAAGACATCAATGCCGTAAAGACCTTTCTGTCAAACTGTTTCAAACTCAAGGACATGGGAGTTCTGAGATACTTCCTTGGCATAGAGGTAGCTCGGTCAAAACAAGGTCTTGTTCTTTGTCAGCGCAAGTATGCGTTGGAAATACTGGAAGATTCCGGCTTCCTTGGAGCCAAGCCAGCAAAGTGTCCTATCGAGTACAACACTTCGCTCAGTAAAGAAGATGGAACTTTATTGACTGAACCGGGACTTTATAGAAGGTTAGTTGGTAGACTCATATACCTCACTATTACACGCCCTGACCTAGTATATGCCGTGCATGTTCTCAGCCAGTTCATGGACAAGCCAAGGGACGTCCATCTTGAAGCAGCTTACAATGTGCTTCGGTATCTCAAAGCCACCCCAGGTCAAGGGTTACTACTGCCATCAAATGGTTCACCGAATTTGAGAGCTTTTTGTGATGCTGATTGGGCACGGTGTAGAGACACTAGACGGTCTGTGACTGGTTATTGCATATTCCTCGGCAATGCCCCTGTTTCATGGAAGACAAAGAAGCAAGGAACGGTTTCGAGGTCAAGTGCGGAGGCGGAGTACCGCTCTATGGCTTCCACATGTTGTGAGGTAACTTGGTTACAAAATGTACTCAAGGATTTGAATGTCTCAAGTGCTAGTCCAACTCGGCTATACTGTGACAATCAGGCAGCATTGTACATAGCATCAAATCCGGTCTTTCATGAACGCACTAAACATATAGAAATTGATTGCCATGTTGTTCGTGAGAAGATACAAAGGGGACTCATCCAGACTGCACACATTCGGACAAAGGATCAACCAGCTGATCTATTCACCAAGCCATTGCATCCAAAGCAATTCACTGAACTCTTAAGCAAGTTGAATGTTCTAAACATACATTCCAACTTGAGGGGGAGTATTGAAGGAAAGAATCATCTCTAATTATTAGGTTATCTACTGTAACTAGGCTTCCTATTTCTACGGGGTTAGTTCTGTAACTATATACATACAAACCTTGTTGGTTTGTATCTTAAGCAGCCTATATATATAGGCATCTCTTGTATCGTTTTCAATATGCAATACAATAGCTTTACACACAGCTTTTTCAAAAGACCTAACAAGAAACGAATCCCGTACGCACAGATCAACTTGTAAAATAGATCGAGAAGAGGTTTTTTCATTTTTGGGTGACCACACTTGAAGGAAAATGCATATGGCATCATCCTCGATCCCAAGGTCCAAAGAGTACTGGTAGAATGACTAATTAAGCTCGCCTGTGCTGCTATATATACATTCCGGCCATATATGTAAATTTGTTTTTGGCCTTTTGAGGCTTGATTATGTTATAATATCCAGACCAAAAAAAATAAAATAGTAATGAAAATAATATAAAAGGTTTCATGAGTTACATGAGTTACATGAGTTACACAAAGGTTACATGAGTTACACAAGGTTACATGGATGGTTTTGGAGTTATAGTCAAGGCATAAGTTACAAGAATTTATTGGGAGAGCACTAATGAGAGGTCTAGATGGTTCCTCCTTAGCCTATAAAAGGAGAGTTATTTGCTCATTCTATGTATCTCATCCATCTCAAGCATTTCTTCCAAGAGAGAAACATACATCTTCCAAGTAGAGAAGAGTGTCCATTCCAAGTTGAGAGTGTAGAGTAGTTGATAGCAAAACAAGTGTGAGAGAGGGTTTCCTTCAAGTACTGTTCTTGAAGTTGTGTATCTCGTGTACCCATTATTTCATAGTGGAAGTTCTTGTTATTACTGCCCCGTGGACGTAGGCACATCGCCGAACCACGTTATATCCGGTGTTCCCTTTCCTCTATCTTTTACATCTTTGCATATTTATTCTTTGTGTGGTTTGAAGTTGTTACTTCCGTTATATTATTTTCCCAACAGATTAAGCATTCGCCTGTGCGCATGGTTTGCTTGATTGCTTCAAGCATTTGCCTCAATCGGTTGTTAAATACAGCCAAGCGACCCACATGCATGAAGTCATTGATTGCCTGAATCGATAAGTAGGTTGTCTAATTATACAAATTATGCTCTTTAATCAACTCGATGCTTCCTTATTTATTTAATTATATTTCCTGAGTTCTAATTATATCTGCTATATCTCTGAATACAGATCTCTCGCACCTTGAATATCTAGTTGTTTTTCCCCACCATTCGCTATTGTATTGATCAGGAAAGACCACTATTATATATAAACCCTAGCTTGCCCTGTTTGTTTTAATCAAGTACCGCCCCCTTGTAATTATCTACCAACTTATTGTTGTGCTAGTTAATTGTGCCCTAATTACGTGAGCCTGATGTGATTCGTTTTCATCATAATCGAGGAAGACTACTGCAGGAGGAGGAGGATTTCTAAGTACGCATGGATTTAGAGCCCAGTTTCACGCCGATGAAAGCTGCAGCCTGCAGATACGCCCTCGCCTGGCGTAGATTGGCTGTGTGTGTGTAATTTATATATACACCCTCTTCAAATGGCACTTCTTAATTTCTGTTAATTCTCATGTGCGCAAATATCAGGGTTTTAAAATGAGAAATTTAACGTGGGTTCGTGAACTTATTTGCAGCCACTCCGATGACACGTTCTCGAACTATTCATATGTGTATTTTGAATGCAGCATCGATCATATCCCACTCAATCCATCAAGTTTGATCAGAAGTCAAATAAAAAGGGGAATTTTCATATACACCTAATTTTGAAGAGTGATTTTAAATAAAACACACATAATATTTTTTTCTGATAGACATATAAAATGTATCAATTATGATACATATTATGTCCTATTTTTTCTAAATTTTACACAATTACCACCATTTAACTATAACATATAAACATAATAAATAAGCTTAATTGATGTTGTCTTAAATACCTTGATTATGAGTTTTTCTTCTAACACTAACATTTTTCAATCAATTTGCAAGAATCATGCAGTTTTCTTTATTTTTATGAAAAAATCTAAGTGAAATAAATACATTCTATGATCTATACATCATGTAAAATATAATATAAATAAGATATCTGATTATTAAAGTAAAAGGAAAAAATTTATAGTGTTACCGTAAGCCCTAAGCCATAAACCCTAAACCCTAAACCCTATACCCTATACCCTAAACCCTATACCTTAACCATATACCCTAAACCCAATTTTGAGTTTCTTCTTTGTAGATATATTATCATATCATGTCATACTTAATAGGTACATTAGAAATGTAAATGTTCTCTCGATCAGGATGAGAAATTATATAATAATATACCTAAAAAAAAAAGAAAATTAATCAAAGAACAAGAACGTGTACCTTACAATTATACATTTTTCGACTATGTAGAAAGACACCAAATGTGAGCTTAAGAATGAAAAGAATCATTCTATTACAAATGACATACTTCTATATATAACATATATATATATATATACACTTAAGTTAGTAACAATAAGGTAAGAAATTAAAGAATGTAATTGATTATGATAAAATTAAATCCAGCTAAATTTTAGCTCAGTATTTGAGTTTCAAATTGATGTTAAAATTGAGAAATATACCAAATTTAGCTTTATATCGCCTGAAGGGCAAATTAGAGAAACTAAAAAATGAAGAAAACTATTAATTATGAACATATGCTCTATATAGTAAGTTTGATTATGTGGAGTGGGTGTAAAATGAAAAAAAAAAAAATATGTATGGGTTTATCTTAAAAGAGGTTTAGTATTTTAAGTTTTTATCTAATTTTCTTACCTGCATGCAGGCTGCGGTTTGATCAACTGTGCTATCTGTTTGGGAATTCAAACACTATCTGCTGTCAATATACTAGTACTGTATACTATAATTTTCTGATCAAAAAGACGAAAAAGAAGATTGATGTATGAAGATTGTTGTAACCTCATTCTCCATCAATCAAGATAGCACAATGTGTTCTCAAGAATCTCCTGCGTTTATACTTTTTGATCGGCGCACTCTCATTTTTCAATAAACTTTGATTCCCATCAGCCTTATCTATGGCAAAACTCATACATATACGAGTCACACACACATAAATTAGTTTCTTACTATATTAAAGGACTACGGTGACTGTTAAATGGAATATAAAACCTTCTGTTATATGGTTATTAACTTATTATGAAAGTCTCACATGTTATCACGATCCTTCAATATTGCTCTTTTGTTGTTTCTTTTCGTTTGACATTTTAGGGATATTATCAGAAATGCACTTGTACAAGAAAATGGTCAATAACTAATAACTAATTTGTCTTCGTTTGATGTGTTTAACTGATAGAGTTCGGTACTTACACAGCTTTACCAAATTCGCTCAAGATAATAATGTATAGTTGGAGTTGATGTAGTTGTTCATCATGCTGCCATGTCATTATCTTTGGCATGATATAGTTGATGATGTGTAATTAAGTTGTGGAACGATCAATTCCCATACTTGCAGTGAAATCTTTTGCCATGCTGGGGTGAAATTTGAAGGGTAATTAAAGAAGCATGCATTGGCTGGTATTCATTCTAGTGAGTTCCATCTGAAAAGCTCTGAAGAAGAAATTGAAAGGGACAACGAACAATATCACTAAGTTTAACCATATTAGTATATGGACGATTGCGTAGTGGGAGATTGTGAGGTTGAGCCATGAAGTACTAGTTGTAACATTAACTGAGTTGTATAAATGATTAAAATCTAAAATTTATGGTATTAACACATTGTATGTAGATTTTTCTCATATCTATGAGTACGTTTTGAGATTAAAATGGGGTTAATTAACTAATCTCTATTGGGGCTTAATTATGAGCTCATTTGCCATGTACTATATATGATATATGATATGATGCAACGCGATTATGTTCAATACCATCCAAAATTATCTTCTCTGATTAGTTATGAACTGAAAGACTAACCCATATGCTCAAATAATCACATTTTTAAAAATGCCTTTTATAGGTCAAATTCAAAACAAGAAAAGAGTTCTCATAAGTTGACCAATGATCATGAAAGAGGGCCTCCAAATGAACAGTGACCATCAACCCAATAGTTTCACACGTGCCACTAAACTTGATAATTAATATATATATATATATATATATATATATATATATATATATATGTGAAAATTGGAACACGTACGATATTGTCAATTCTTGCTTCTATTTTTAAAATGTGGACCGCGTTCAAAGATCTATAAAAGCACTGCACTCCTCCTCTTCCCTGCGAATTGGAAAAGAACAATACAACTCTCTCAGAGCAGTCTTCTGATCTCATATTAAGTCTCAAGGTAAGCTCACCTCTTCTTTTTCTTTTTCCAAATTGCAAGAACTGCTTGGAATTAAAAACGAGGTTGTACTTGAATTCTGGGCTTCTTTGATTTCTTTGTGCTATCCTGAACCTTGAAGGCCGACTTCACAACTATTTTTGCACTCATTTTGATTTCTTTGATTAATTCTGGGATTCGAGCTAGTTAACCATCTTCCTATTTATTGATGCATATCTTAGTAACCTTCATTTGATTTGTTTTGTCTGAAATTTCTACATATGATCATGATAATTAATTTAACTTTGATGGACTGTGATCTACACTATCCATGCCAGTGCTTGGCTTCACTTCCGCGAAGATGATTATATTCCGTTCTCGAATTTCGATGGGGAAGAGACCATGAAATATGTGCACGTTTAAGTTAGAAATACTAATTCATCAATAAATAAATAAAATGAATTTTAATTGCATCCTCCATGCCTTCGTACATAACTAATTCGATTTTACTGTATGTCTTGTTCAGTTTAGTTCGAAAGGTGTTACCAAGATCTAGCTACTGCGTCGAAATAACAGCAGGTGTTTTGAATATTAATGGAGATGATTTCATCAGCAAAATGGGTATCTGAATTGGTACGTCTATGAATTACGCTAGCTTTCTCATAGCCTTAATTATCATCGATCAAAAGAACTTAGTTAATTAAGAAATTACATTGATTAGAGAAAATGCAGCAAGTTCTGTGTTAACTGTTAACACATTCAATGTGAATAATTGTTCTGTATTTTCATACAAGTATTTGGTTTTGGTTTATAGGAAATGGAAGATCCCACATTCCTGAATCAGTATGAAATGAACTTTCATCTGGACTACTCACTTGAAGATCTCAATTTCCGGTCTTTATCTGCTGAGAGCTACTCGTCTTACCCAGATTTTACCCCTCCACAAAATGATGTTGATGAAAGGCCAGCAAAGCAGCCCAAAAACAACCACAGTAACTGGAACTCTTGCGCTACCACTCATGATCACAAAATTACAGTCCCAAGGGCTTCCTCTTCTGCCTCCTCGCACCTAATTTCTTTTGACAATTCCAACTCATCAGCATATGGTTGTCTTGATTGCACTACTACTGTGAAGCCAAAGAATGAGGTCCAGGGTTCTGGTGCAAATTTGAATTCCATTCCAACTTTGATTTCACAAGGTAATTCTTATGACCCCCAAACTTGTTCACCAAACCGTGCATATGGCCAAGGGATCAAGAGGGCTGCTACTGTCACTAGAAGTCCCTTACATGCTCAAGATCACGTTCTAGCTGAGCGAAAGCGCCGAGAAAAGCTCAGCCAGCGGTTCATCGCTCTATCAGCCCTAGTACCAGGTCTAAAGAAGGTAATTAATCTTCACCCATTTACATATTCAGTACGTAGTTTATGAGTGCAAATGTTGATATCTTTATTGGTTAAAATTACATCAATTGATAGTACTATGGCCATTTCCAGTAGTAGTTAATTGTAGTGTTTATGATCGGACATACATTTTAAATGACATGACCCTTTTTACAAATTTGTTAGATGGACAAGGCTTCAGTGCTTGGAGATGCCATAAAATATGTAAAGCAGCTGCAAGAACGTATGAAGATTCTAGAGGAACAAGCGGCAAAGAAGACCGTGGAGTCAGTGGTGTTTGTGAAGAGAACACAGTACTCTGCGGAAGATGACAACTCCTCATCCGATGAGAACTTCGACAGCTGCTCGGACCAACCACTCCCTGAAATCGAAGCTAGGGTTTCAGACAAAGAGGTTCTCATCCGAATCCACTGTGAGAAAAAGAAAGGGTGTCTGGCAAACATACTAGACGAAATAGAGAGGCTTAATCTCACCATTCTGAATAGCAGCTTCTTGCCCTTTGGCAATTCAACTCTTGATATCACTGTCGTTTCTCAGGTATATACATAATTCCCTGAATGTGTGTCGTTATTCCGTTTTGTTCATTAAGATATTAACATGCTTAATGTAAATACCTAAAATTAATTAGTAGTACTTTCTTGATTACAGATGGACGTTGAGTACAGCATGACAGTGAAGGAACTTGTAAATAAGCTGAGACAAGCTTTGCTCAAGTTGGTTTGACTTGTGTAGAATGATCGATCCAGTGCCCTAGACTTCTACAATACGTACAAGCTGGAGAT
The DNA here is from genome assembly GCA_009720345.1 of Fragaria iinumae. Lineage (NCBI taxonomy): Eukaryota > Viridiplantae > Streptophyta > Magnoliopsida > Rosales > Rosaceae > Fragaria > Fragaria iinumae. The sequence continues at coordinate 10,786,637 of CM019117.1, read as the reverse complement.
AATTAGGAAAATGAATTCATATCGTCATGTGTTATCAGTTTTTACTCGAATTTCTTGTCTGTTTTTTCGATGAAGGAAGCAAAGCCTTGTATACGTACATCTCTCTCATGCACGAACGCAGAGAACACTACTCTTCCAGCCGAGCAGTATACTGCCATGGCTGGTTTTTTGCTGCAAGGCTTCGTATATGTTGGAGGAGGGTTTTTCCCGTCATTTTTTGCGTGGTTGACCACGTTCAGTTACCCTCCTCCGATGACAAGGCTGCAGGTTTTTCATTGTTTTTTAGGGTTTTTGTGAAAATTCCATTGTAATCACTTTGTACTTGATGATTAGCTACTCATGTTGTATTGTCTGGTTGTTGGATATTATTCCATTTTCCTCTTTAACATGCTGTTACTTATTGATATATACCAAGCTAGGATTGAAATGTTTTTATCGACAAAATTGGATCTAAAGGCGCATCAGATCTTGATCATATTATTCATATATATCAAAAAATTGAATTCCTATGAATATTTCGTACAAGCTATATGCATGGCAATTAAGATATATCTGATAGGAATAAGAGATTTATTGAAAATGAAAGAACAAGAAAGTAAAGAAACGTTAAAGTGCTTGGAGGCTACATTATGGCTATTTTCATTGATGTAAAATGTAGATTACAAGAGTTTATATAGCTAAGGATTACAGCAAAATGACTAAAACACTCTGCTTTATATTCTCCTATAATTCTAACACTCTCCCTCAACCATATGCTTTGTAACAAGCATTATGGTTGGAACAAATTGCACATTCATAACCAAAATATATCAAATTAGGCAATTACATCCCAATTCAAAACCTAACATCCTTGTAGCAATATAAGCACATCTTTAAGGTTTATTTTAAAGAGAATTAACCTAACATCCCAGTTCATAGTTTTTTCTGTTTTATTTTTAACTTACACGGGAGTAGATTCAGACTTGAAATGTCATCAATGGTTTTGTACAAACGTGTTCTGTGTTCGCTCTGTTTGTTTGTTCCGCAGCTGACTGAGCAATTTCATTTATACTTGTAACTTAGCCAATTTGTCATTATTATTATTGAAGTATCATATTCATATATACTTCATCACAAACTTGATCTGATTTTAAGTGCAGTTGAAGGCACATCAATTTATGGTCCACCCTGAAATAAGACTGATATGATAATACCAATTATTGTCTAGGTAGGGGACAACCTTCACCCCACTGGAGATTGTGTGATCCAACTAGTTTGTTATTTAGCTTCTAGAGACAACCTTGCAGCTGTCTTAAACTTCAAACCACCTTGAATTTGATAATCACAGGTCTCCAAACTTATGTAACAATTTTTTTCGTTTAGATTAATAACACTGGGGTTATTTTTAAGAATTTCATGTCTTCTCGCTTGATTGGAACCAATTTTTCTGACGGGAGGGAGGGATTACATCATCTGATGATCATCAGATTTGAAGTTAATTAATTGTATTAAGAAAATCATTAGCACTCGTTGGGCGCCACTTAATGGTAAATTAAGCAATGTTATTGGCGACAAAAAAAAAATCAAACAATCCCAATTTATATATTGACTTGTTGATGTAAACTATCTGATATTCACACCTCAGAAAATTGAAGTGGAAAAATCGACTTACATCATTCATAATAATATCCAATAAATCGTGCGTCGACGATAGCTTAATATAATTTTATTTCTCGCAACAACAAGATAATAGATAACTAGATATGTAACCATCACCAAGATTGGGGTATTGGACATAAGAGCAGACACCAAGTTCAATCTTCAGCTTCTACTCTGGAGGCTGGCTACCTCTCACCAATGTTCAATTTCATCGAGAATCCAATATGTTTAACCTAGCTCGTACTGCATTCGATTCTATTATGCATACAAAGGAATAGCAGTATGAGATGAATATATATAATCTAAAAGAAATTCGAATTCTTGATTTGAATGACGCTGCGAATAGATAGGATCATATATATGCCAGAAGATATTATATATTTTTGTGATGGAACCAATCCAACACCGATCGACCAGAGTACTGGACGGCGTTTTTGGAGCTGTCCTTTTCTTTGCAACAAGAATTATACTTCGCACTGAAATGGTGCACGTACTGCTGTGTGTGCACATAGATAATGATCAAAGTCTTACCCATATACGTGTTCCTTGGATTGATGCCCGAGCTTGCCTTTGAAAATTTCATTAGCTACCGAGTTCTTGGGATTTTGTTGGACTTTAGACCAAAATGTGTCTAATTATTGGTCGGTGTTGTTATAATTGTAGATGAGTACGTAGAAGACTCTGTTAATTAACTATTGAGAAAACAAATACACCAAGACAACATATAAAGGGATCGATGATAGAAGGATTTGGTATTCTTGCGTTGCTAACTTGTTAGTATCAAGATGTCAATTAATGATCGAGCTAGCTTTCTTCTGTTAGTGTAATGTGGTTACTAGCAGCTCAGCTACTGCTGGCCGGGACCATATATGATATATATGTCTCTGGCCCGGCGTTACTACTGACTCTTTCTTATTAAGAACAATAGTAACCCTAAGTTCTAAACCCTAAAAGGTAGAAGAAAACAAGACAATATTTGCTGGATTCCAACTTGTTATGTGGGATTTGGAGTACTAATTCCATCTATTTTACCTGCCATTTGACTATATTGCATGAGAGAAATAATTATAAGGGTGAAAGTGAAAGCATCCAAAACCTCCTTTACAGATATCCATGAAATCATCATTTGTTTAGCACAACAAATTTGACTTGATGTGTAACTTTAGCATTTGATTTTCCTTGTCAACTAATCCTCACACATTTCTACTTTCGGGGTTACATATTATCATATTTTGTCAAGAAAAGAAGGTTGATGGTTACATTTGCCTTTAATTTTGAAATGTGAACCCACCCCGGCCAGACAGGCAGACTCCCAGAGGTTAAACGACATAAATGTGTAAAACTGTGCATGGACGAATTGTAAATCTGTTCTTCTTTCTCTTACTGGTGTTCAAAGTTTAGTAAGAAATATACACCATCAGAGGCAAAATAAGTATTCTTTGACCATATATTTTCATGTTATTGTACATACTCAAAACATGCATATTGTTCTAAGAGATGTTTTTCATGCTCCAAAAGCCAATTGTCGACCATTAACTAAAAGAGAAGCTGATCAGTTGTACCAATTACATCACATCCGGATCCGACCCAAAATGAAGAGGGTGAAGCAGTATTCTTACTAGTTGGTGTTTTTTTTTTGGTCAGTTATTGTTTGTTTGAATACATGTACTTTGTTGAAATTCTCGATATTATTTCGGGTATTCTAGATGTTTATTGTGATCAGGGGTTTATGTTCATGTCCCCCATTGTATTCGACAGTTTCATTAATGGAGGCTTGAGGGCAGCCGCATCAGCCATTTTATTCAAAATGAAGAGGATGAAAACAAAAATAATAAGAACTAACAACTTTAACGTTATGGGTTTAAATCTCATTGACATATGTAAGGTGTGTGAGTTATTTAATAAAAGGTTTTGTCGGTGAGCCGTAGCCTGGTTGGTTAAAGATGTTACCTAACAACTTTGAGGTCATAGGTTCAAACTTCACTGACATATGTAGGGTGCGTGAGTTATTTAATAAAAGTTTTTAAATAAATAATAATAAAAAACAAAAATAATAAGAATCTCATTTGAGAAGTATATAATTAGGGAAGGAACCTAGTTCTCTTTTCTCCATCTATGAATTCTTCTTTTCAAGGCCCATAGTTTGGGCCCAAACTAGTCAAGTAGCAAATGGACCAGTTTGGAATAAAACCACTTTTAGAATTTAGAGGGCAGACCAAAGCAAAATGATATTTTATACTACAAACTATCGAGTCCAAAGAAAATTGAGGTAAAACGGGATGATGCCCCAAGTGTGATCAACTCTTTGAAGCCAGGTGAGTTAGACCTCAGATAGATTAGAGCAGTGCTTGATGAAGTAAGATTTATGCTGAATCAGTTTGAATTGTGAAAACATGTGAAGAAACAAGGATTGACAACACTGCAAAAGAGACTTGGCCCATAATTTTGCTACTTGAGTTACTAGATACAGATTGTTTGAAATGAGTTTATGTTGAGGAGTCTGCTTCATTTGGAGTGTTTGTAGTCTCAGTCTTTCTTTGTAATCGGTTCTTTCTCTCGACATTGATTTAGAGGAAACCGTGTGATTTCGATAAAAAAAATTACATAATGTCTTTATTTTTTCCATTTGAATAGCAATACATGTTTCATTTCCCTCCATGATACTCGTTCCTCCCTGCACAAAAAACGGGTTTCTGTTACTCTCCCCTCTCAAATCACCACCAACAAAACAAAACAGACAGAGGAAATGCAGAGCTTCTTCATCATTCTGATCACACAGACACAGTACTTATCAGATTGACAACATGAGGAAGGAGGTAGTGGCAGCAGCAGCCTTGACCGCAGCCGCGGCAATAACAGCCATAGCTGCCTTAGTGAGGCACAGGAAGCGAAGGAAAGAGCAACAATGGAAAGAAACGCAGAAAATTCTACGTAAATTCGCTAGAGACTGCGCCACTCCTGTGCCAAAGCTATGGCAGGTGGCAAATGCTTTCGTCGCCGACATGCGAAGTTCCCTCATTGCTTCCAATGGAACTAACACAAGTCTCAATATGCTGGTTTCCTATGTTGCTTCACTCGCATCTGGGTACTTAATTCGTATGATCTCTCTCGATCTCTTGGAAACCTGCTAGGGCAGCTCAAATTTGGTTTTCGCAGTTTATTTTTGTTAGATTTTGATTTTGAGTCATTGATCTGATGGCAGGGATGAGGAAGGAATGTACTATGGAGTGAATCTGCGGCGGACCGACTTCTTGCTCTTGTGTGCAAGACTTCGAGGGAAGAATGATCCCATTTCTGATTTCCATAGGGAGGAGATTCACATTCCCACTAATCTCTTGGATGGGACTGGTAGTACTAAGGTATGAGTTTAATTTGAGTATTCTCGAGGGAAGTTACCAATAGGGCTTGTGAGAGAAATGTCTCATTTTGGGATTGATATGACACAACTACCTTAACTTGTTTATATGCAACCTTGAGCTTCTCAGTGTTTAAGTTCGGCTTACTGTACTTTGGTCCTTTCAACCCAAAATGAGTACTTTCTTGGAGTAGATACAGTACATATCCTGGTATCCTATTTCTAAGGACCCAACACTCGCTTTCTAAAGCATGGAGATGTTATATATGCATTAAGATGCCTCTTGTACTCTGATTTTTAAATTGTGTATGATAGGCTTCAATCAGTGTAAAATTTCATTTGAACTCTTCTGGCTTGTTAGGAATTGTTTGGATTTATTGCTGTGGAGCTGGGAAAGTTTGTTGAAGCACATCCAAATAGTGAAATGAAGGATAGATCAGCTAATTATAACAAGGTGGGCTTTATAATATCATGTCCAGTGGACCAAGCTGTGGCCACTTCTGGAACTGCTATCACATGGAAGAGTTTCGCAGCCGATAGCACAGTTGAGTTTATCTAAAATTACCTCCTTTCTCTATTTTTTGTTTTTCATCAAGCAACCCAAAGTAGTTTCCTAAAGTTTATATGTTTACGTTTGAGATCAGTTGGGAAAGAAGTTGGTGCATGACTTTAATAGAGCCCTGGAGGAACATGGAGTAAAATTGAGTGTTTATGCAATGGTAAGCAACTTATTTTGGTTTGATGTGCATTATGACTTCCAGGTGTTGCATGATTCCACTGCAACATATTGATTCAGCTATATTAATAATCATGTTGAGCAGGTTGATGATACTGTAGGAACTTTGGCTGGAGGCAGATACTATAACAGAGAAAGTGTGGCGGCGATTACTTTAGGGATGGGAACAGATGCTGCTTATGTAGAACCCGCGGATGCAGCTCTGCAGTGGCATGGTCCGTCGCCTAAGTTAGGAGAGATGGTTAGTGCTATCACTGCTATGACACTTCTACATAGTACAGATGAGAATAAGAAGTCACTCATGCAAAATTCTAAATTTTGCATTACCAAATTTGTTTTTTCACATCCAAAGTAGAAATTCTCTAATTTTAGCATCATGTATATTAGTAGATCAGCAGTCAACATGTATATCTACTTAGTTTTGCAGGTAATCAGCACACAGTGGGGAGAATTCAGTACTCCTCATCTTCCGATAACAATCTTTGATACTTGTCTGGATGCTGAAAGCTCCAATCCTGGATTCCGGGTAAGACAAGACATCGATATCCCTTGCATTCTAAGGTCACTCTATCAAAATTCACAACCTACTTGCATTTTTGCTCTTGTTCTAATCCTGTTTTGCCTCAGAGGTTCGAGAAGGTGGTTTCCGGAATGTATTTGGGAGAGGTTGTGAGAAGAGTATTACTGACGATGGCAAAGGAAACAGCATTATTTGGCCAACGTGTTGTGCCTTCAAAACTCAGGACTCCTTACCAACTCAGGTGAAGAACATGCAAAATATAATGTCAATGCAGTATTTGTATTATTCAGCTACATGGTCGTCCGAAATTCAGAAAATATAGCAACTGAGATATAGCCAAAACCAAAATGGCATAGAATTTGTGAGGGTATACACAAAGGTCCTGAATTCCTGATGATGATTATTCACCATCTTAAATTTGACTAAATGCTGCCTTCGATATATATATATCAGAAACAATGACATAGAGATGCTGCAACAGTTTGTTGAAAGCTGCATGCAGCATGTAGATAAACACTTCAGTAATGTTGGATCTGAGAGAAACATTCAGCTTCTAGCTAGCCTACTAATTAAATTTATCTTGTGAATTCCTCTAGCTCACCTGATATGGCTGCAATGCATCAAGACACATCAGACAATCGTGAAGTTGTCGGAGAAAAACTTAAGGAAGTTTTTGGGGTACGGTGTCTTTAGTAGAAGCAGTCTTTAATCTTTAGCAATATGCAAAATATATCATTATTTGACTCTTATGTTTCATCATTCCTAGATCACAAAATCTACTCCAGAGGTGAGGGAAGTTGTTGCCGAGGTTTGTGATATTGTTGCAGAACGTGGAGCTCGTCTTGCTGGAGCAGGAATTCTTGGGATCATAAAGAAGCTTGGGAGAATTGAAAACAAGAGAAGTATAGTGACCGTGGAAGGGGGCCTTTACGAGCACTACAGAGTCTTCAGAAATTACCTTAACAGTGGTGTCTGGGAAATGCTTGGGGATAATCATTCGGACAATGTTGTTATTGAAAATTCTCATGGTGGTTCAGGAACTGGTGCTTTATATCTCGCTGCCTCACAAATGAAGGATATAGATCGATCCCAAATGCAGGATTCTGATCCTGATGTCGAAGCCAAACCTGAACCGGAACCGGAACCTGAATTTTAAGCATACGATTGTTTTGAGCATAAGTAAGCGAAAGGCCAAACAATTTTGCCACTCTTTTTCTTTTGAAATTTACAGGAAATAATATTGCAGTTTTGTAACACATTGTTAACTTGCAGAACAAGTCAGGACTGTTGACTGTAAACTGCAATCTCCAGAAACTAAGATCTTTTCTTTTACCATAATTCGATAACTGCAGAAGAAATACAAACCCAAGTATATACGGGTCAAAAATTCGACTAAGATCACTGCACAGAAAAGAAAGAAAGAATTGAAAGTGACTTACGAACTGGGAAGATAACATGTCTTCCATAAAAGGCTAAACTGTCCAAATTTAAGAAACAACAGAAAGAATTCTGTCACAATTTGTAGTGGAAGCTCCTCCAACACATGATGACAGGCATGCAAACAAAGCATGCCTCTCAAGAAACCTGAAATAGCGGGTGGCACGCAAAGCCATTACAAATTGGTCCAACTGGGTTGGGTTTTGCTTGGAAGTATCTTCACTAAGAGATAAAACAAGTCCATGAAAGCCCACAGTAGCTATGTTCCAGGCAGCTCATGAAGCTCAGTTGTGTATTAAAAATTTGATTTTTTTGGTCAGTATGTATTCCCAGTAGATGATGCAAAGGCTTCATATTCCCCCTTCAACAACGTTAGATTAACAATCCATAACAGTCACAGTCACTACTAACATCGGTAACATTGTGAAATATTAGAATATATTGTACAGCTTAATGAGTTTGTGACTTGATTCAAATGTGTTTCATATTTTCATATACCTTGTACATCAAACTTTAGCGTTTTCTTCTTGTATAGTGACATTGCAATTGATTAGTCATTATGGAATTGCTAACAAAGTCCTTATTTGCGTGCATATACGTTCTTAGGCATTTGAAAATCCCATGACAATGAAATAAAATCATTCAACATCAATGATCAATATGTTCTAGAGATGCTTCTTTATCATAAACAAATTGTCGTCACATCATTGCATTTGGTTCCGTAAATAAATATATTGAAAACTAAAATCAGATTTGTCTTGGCATGCAAAAGATAACTATAGTGACGAGGGGAATTGGAAGCTCTTGTTCTTGTTAAAAAGAGAAGAACAAATGGTAATAATTGTAGGCATATATATATATATATATATATATATATATATATATATACCTTGTAGCTTTGTCCTTTTATTGCCAAGACATCAAAGTGACTTTGATTCCAAAACGAAACGAATAATCCACACCATGCCAATTTTAACTGGATGAGAATCATGAGATATTCAAGCTAGGCTAATAAAGTTCTCCGTAAAGAGAAGAGTACTAATCAATATGTTGAGTCACTTTCTGTCACATTGTGTTGGGAGAGCACTCAACTCATCGATCATCTCTTTTCTTATTTATTCATCAAAAATGATAGTTGTCTCTTCCATGCCTTTGGCAGTGGGTAACTGGATTATTAATGGTGAGGTGCTTCGTGGGGTTGGAGATAGTGATCGATTCAAGCTAATGAGCAACAAATGCATGCAAGGTGTTCTTGTAGAATTCAAAGCCTCAAAGGTAGATAGATTTTGTATTCTGGATTATGTTAGCTGTGTTGTTAGGGTATTAGTCTAGCTAGTATTCTGCCGATCCAACCATATTCAGTGAAAATGGAAGGCTGGGGCTTTAATTAAAATCCGGGCGCGGGGTTAAACCTCCCAGCTAGGCTGAGTTTCGAACCCTTAAAAAAACAAAAACAAAAACAAAAACAAAACAAAACAAAACAGAACAGACGAGAGATGTGGATGTTTCTACAAATTCGCATAAACAACCGATAAAACTATAAATTTGGACTTCAATTTTAACGTTGTTGAACTCTTTTTCAAACGAATAATGACAATGTGTTCGATAAAATAACATGATACAAATATGCTCATGTTCAATTTATATTTCATAAATTTCTTTCCCGGCCCTCACTCCCAATTAGTGACACTCCATTACTAAACATAGTATGATAGTATCAAAATGATGCTCATCGAAGCAATTATTTCATCTGATCCACAATGACAAAAGAGAAAAGATCGAAGAGCAAGAAACAAAGTGGCTTTCGCAGGCTCGGATTATCTGCTGTAGTGCTCGCAATCATCATCTCCATGTTATTATCCAAAATTCCCACGTTCATTCTTCTTTCTCATACTCAGACTCTCACCCAGGTCCCTCCAAAAATCAAATCTAGCTGAAGATGCATGTTTCCATGACTCGGAAGTAATCAAACTCTCTCTCCTAAACCCTAGACTGGAATACAATGCTTGTTCTGGGACTCTGTTCTTTGTTTCTTTTTGTTTGTTCGTTGCCCATGTTCACTAATAAGTACACCCCACTAAATCCAAAGCTCTCTATCTTCTTAATCCCATACCAGCTATACTTTCAACCGAGGAGTAAAATATCTAAAATATCGTCGATATTTTCTTGAAATTTTCGTTTTTTACAATTATCGATATTAATTTTCATATCTTTTCGATATTTTATATTTAGTCTCTTTTTTGTCGAATATACAACTTTTAGATAAAATTTGATAAAATTTCTATCGATATTCGATATTAACTCGATATATCCATCGAGATTTTCTTTTTTAGAACCATTAAAAGTTTCATAATCGTCGATATTTTTCTCCTTGCTTTCAACTTGTTCAAACCCTACACAGTTAACACAGAAGCTCAATGTTTATAAAAACTGAGGCACCCAACTCATACCAGATCCTACACATTAACCAAAAGCCAGAAAATATTACTATACAGGTTTTGATCGAGTAGTTAAAGATTCTTATGGGTTTCAATGGGAATTTTCAATTTCAGTTTTCTGGACTGGTGGGTTTTTTTTCTTCCAGATTTCCAAAGGTGAGGGGACACGAGGAACACAGTTCAAGGCTTAAAATAGTGATTCATGCAACGTGTTTTCTGGGATAAAAGAGCTTGGGGCTTAGGGCTTTTAGCTTAGCCCAAAGTTTTCTTTCTAGTTCTAAGTGAAAAGAGTTTGACAAAAGAAAAGCTTAGATAAAAAAAAGCAACCGAATCTCTTCCTGGCCACTCCTTCCTTTATCTGCACTCTGCATTCCTGAAGGTGTATCAACTTCAACTTTCAAGCAAACTGAGCGTTAACTTTATTTTTAGTTAAAACTATCTATTATACAATTCAGCAAGCAATACAATAACGACATGCATGTATATAATTTACGATAATTGGAAATAACCATTACGTAAAATACACTACCATACACGCCCTTAAAGTTCGAAATAGAATATATACAACTAGCATGCGCTGCAATACTCTAGCCTTATTCACTTTTTAAGATTACACTACAATACTCTAGCCTTATTCACCCGAGTTTAATTCTTCAAGTTGGCTGGTTATGAAGTTGAATAGCTATTATTTCAAAAGAGGGGGAGTAAATGAACCCTTCCATAGAACCATCTACTCTTTTGTCTATTTCATCAAGAATAACATGGAACCAACACATGTGGTCGAGTTGGTAAAACTGTAAAAGCTTATGTGTGAAATCTCCATACCCAAGTTTGAAACATGTCGATGCTGATTGAAGTTTAAATCTTAATTTTTTCCTGATGGGTAAAAGAGATTAAACATTTTAACATAACATTTCAATGCGAATTATTTTCTTAATCTATAAAACTTTTAAAGATGTCGTCGTTGATTCTATAAAATAACAACATGGAGGAGTCATTTACTCATTAACTCTTTTAATTTAATCGATCAAATCACTCTCTAAATTATATCAATACTTTACCAGAAAGCCAAAGTGGGTCTCTTCAGGTTGGCTGTCTTTAGTTGAACCACTTCCCTCTTGTACATGCTCACAAACTGACCAATTCTACCTAAAAAGATAGTTCCAGGCACTTTACACCATGTCATTCTTTTGATGAACAATTGGATGGACATTGCAAAATATCACAATACTATTGGTATTTAGCCCTTCAAAACCATAGTAGGTAAATGGGACAAAAATGACATGCAGGTAAACCTTAGAACCCTTTGAGTTTGTTCTTTCTAAAAATCCACCAAATACCACAGTATGTGTGACAAATAAGTTCAACCACCACATGTTGTGGTCCTTTTCCAGTCTAACTATGACCGCTTGAGCACAACCATATATTTTGATGATGTCCTCTATTTTGGGCAGAAGATAACTATTTTTTCACATAAACTCTGCAGCACAAAATTAGCTAGAAGGAAGTAGCTAGAGAGTAGAGAGAGCCCAAAACTTCACCAAATTGGGGCACAAGTTGAACATTTTTACCATGAAAAATTCACCCAATAGGTTCAACAACTACATTTGGTGGTCCAGTTATCCTAATTTTGACCATTTGATGACAAATTTTACAGCTTCACCCACCTTCCTCCAAAACTTAGCCAAAATTAGATCACAGTCATAAACCCTATACAACCTGGATCAATCTCCCATTTTCAACCTCTGAGTTAATAATATTTATTACCAACCCCGCAGACTTCTTTTACAGGCTGGACTTCTGCAGTCAAAATTACCCTTCTAGCCTCGCCAGCTGAGCCTGTCTGATGGAGACACTTGCTCTGAAGGGCATGTAACAGTCTGGGCGAATACGGTGTCGCTTTCGGTGGCGTGGAGGGACTGAACGGTCATTTTCACCGTTCTTTTACAGAATGCAAAGCAGCTTCAATGTCTGCTGGGCTGGACCATTTTTACCATTTTGGGACCAGCTGACTAGTGGAGCAGTGACTGTACTAGAGTGCAAATTTGACGAGTGGTGAAGGGTACAACTGTAATTGGAGGGAGTTTTGATGGTACACAGGTACAGACAGAGGGATGGGGTTTAACGAAAACACCATGTCTAGGGTCCCAACATGTCAGTCAACTTTGTTTGACCAGCTAGCTTTATCCAACCCAGCAACATTATTACTCTTTAAATAATTACTTATAATTATCTTTTTTACTCCTTTAATCTTGCTTTTTTATTTTGGGCCTCATGATCATTGGTTTATCTTTTTGCTCTTTCTCTATGTCAAGATTCTTTTACCCGCCTGTAAAGTAAAAAGAGTTTGCAGAACTTTGCTTGGATACAGATGCAAAGAACATAGAAAGTGAATAGTCACGATTTTCTTAATGATAAATAATCTTGTTAAGAATCTCAAATTTACTTAAGAAATAAATTATTTTTAAAATAACGAGCTCGTGAATACGGCTCGGAATCTTCATTAAGAATAATACGAAAACTATTCTATTACAACTGATGAAGCTCTCAGTAGTCAATTGTTGATCACCGGAAAGAATAATACAAAAAAAACTTGCGTCGGACTAGTATATACGTTTGCTTCCGGACTCTCTCTCTTATTTACATGCTTTTACTAATGTAAATCATAATCTTAACCGTTCAAAAGTTGAATCAACCAATAAAGATCTCTCTTATTTCATTGTTTCGTTTTATAATGAAAAAGAAATTTGTTGGCTCAGCCAATTGCATTAAACAAATTGATAGTTTTGGTGAAAATTAGCAGTCTCATGATTAGCTGTCAATTTGTTTGATTCATTCGGCTAAGCAAATGATTTTTGTTTACTTTGATTTTTTAAGAGGTGATCTTTATTGGTTAATCCAACTTTTGAACAATTAAGATTATGATTTACATTGACAAAAATATGTAAATATATAAGAAAGAGTCCGAACGCACACGTACATACTAGTCCGGATGCGAGTATTTTCCATGATCACCGTAGCGAAACACCAACCTAGACTAACCACACCTATGCTACTCAATATACACCCTCGAAAGAACTACCTCAAATCGCAACCCTAGCTCACCATATGACCGCTCTTGACGAGGAGATGTCGTCTCTACTAGGAGAGGATCAAAGCCGCCACCGCCGCTTTCCATACTCTTAACCCTTGGGTTTGCTCTCGTTCTCTCTCTTCTTACTAGAGAATAGGAGACAATCTCACCATATTCAGTCATAATTTACTTGTTTAATTTAGTAAAATCTCGAAAGTTACTATTTATTAGATCATAGTCTCAAGGATAAACAGTTGAAATTTGTATTCAACCTCATAAACGTTATTGTAACATTTTTTTAGACGAAGAATTCACAAAATGAGCATAAAATCAAAATTTCCGAGTTTCATATTAACGAGTCTAACATGTTGGTACCATGAACGTTATAGAACAAAAATGAACCTTCTTTACAACTATACGACAAGCACTTTGAACCCTTCAATAACGTATCAAATTTACATTGAGCTTGTTAATAAATGAAGGGAAATTTCGCATGCAATTAATCATACACCATCGTAGACAATCACAAAACTGCTTCAGCCTAACATTGTTGGATCACAAACAAGAGGAATCTGCTGTACAACCAAAGTGAAATATATTAACCGTACGTGTTTTTTCAACTTGATTTGATTGGTAAAATTACATGGGACGGGCCATGGGGGATAGACCCACAAAGTAAATCATGGATTTACATACGTAGCACTGTTAAACAACCGTTGATTGAACAAGAGGGGCCCCAGGATTGGAGGGAGGAGAATATATGAAAAGACCGGACCGGCGGACCAGATGGATCGTTCAACTCCAACAACCTGATTATCATTAATCAATAAAGTTGAAACCTGAAACTGTACCAAAGGGGTTCCACTTCCATCCATCACAGTTCATTTTTCTTTCTGTTTGTCCTTTACCCCCTCCATTCACACTACTATAGTATTTACTAACATTGAACGATATTTATCGATGATTATGCATAAGGATTGCAATTTCGATTCAGTAATGTCAAATTACGAGAATTTTAGTAATTTTGAAGAGATTTAACAATTTATCATTTCATTGCGATGGCTCGATAATCAATTATTTCTTTGAAATATTTATAACTTTGAAGTACCGATATTTTGATTGAAATATGCGAGTTTCCTAGACTTTTTTTTTTTTTTAAATAAAAGGCTGGTGCGGTTTATGATTTGAAGAATTTGTCTTTACTCTTTAAGTTATTAAACTTCGAATTCACCAAATCACTGTTATCTTTGAGTCGATCACCCTATGTATATAAAGATCAAAATAAAAAACAATTGAGTTCCTATGTATCGTACATCGATTTATACCATATTACGATCTATTTGCAAGTTTTGAGATATGAAAAACAAAAATGAAACATACATTGCAGATAGATTAGTCAATGATATATAAATTATTCATGTTAAACACTTTGAAAGGGATTCCCTCCATTCAAAGACACGTCAATGTTATGACAAACTGGAGTGCTCATCGTTGCTTGCAGGGAAGGGTAGTGATAAAGTAGTCTGGGGTTCACATCCAAAATCAATTGACAATGAGTAGAGTAGCTCAAACCCTTATAAACTCACATGCAATGTCTCATATTCCTCGATGTGGGATTGATATCTCAACACGCCCTCGCACATGTGGCGAATTTTCAAGCCTAACACGTGGACAGCATTTGGGGTTGACGTGAAATTCGTGTGGCCATTGGGCTTCACACGTGGACGTGGGTAACCCGCTCTGATACCATGATATAGTAGTATGGGGTTCACATCCAAAACCAATTGGCAATGGATGGAGTAGCTCAAACCCTTATAAACTCACATGCAAGGTTTAATATTATCCCGATGTGGGATTGATATCTCAATAGGTAGATCAGGTCATCTCTGACCTAGTAGAGTGAGGCTTAAAGATGTTCACCCATAGACGGAGTTGGTTCTCGACTCGTTCATGTGGTGGTGGGATTCCATGCTAGAGTTGTTGGGGTTAATGAAGGAAGGAAACTAAAAACACAAAAGGCAATGACAAAGGTTCGGTGCTTCACCCTAACCCTTGGTCTGAGTGTTAGAAGGTGTGCAAGGCATCCGATGACAAATATCCGACCGGGGTAGAAAAAGACGCCGGTGAGGGGATTGGACGGCAACTCGAGTCAGGTTGAGTGCCCACAGCAATTTCGGAGCCCACGCATGTGTTGAGACCCAACCCAATTTGGGTGGTCAAAGGTAAACCTAATCGGGAACCAAATAGAGATTTGTGACCTAATTGGAGAAATGTGGGAAATTGGGCTCATCTTGGAGCTCTTAACTGGAATTGAGCCCTCTTATGGACCGAAATGACGATGATCTATTAGGTGTTAAGAGTATAAGTTCCAGCCGACCCAGTTCATCAACAAGCCAAGGCCCGGTTCATCAACTCTAGCAGAAACATGAGTTCTTCTATGTATTTTCCATCATCATCATCAAAACTATATTCTAATACAAAAAAATATTTGCTCTTTTTTCTCTTTGTTTCTTCGTCTTCTAACTTTAGCTATGATTTCAAATTTGCCTTACAAAGTATGTCTACCTTAATACTAGTAGTCACTGGCGGAGCCATGGAATACACAGGAGGGGGAGGGGGTGGGGGAATATAGGAGAAGGTTATAATAAACCTTCCAAGTCAGCTAGATCTCAAACACAAGATACATTTAAAATCAAGCTTTTGAGGGGTTTTGAGGGTTGTCACCCCTTGGTTTGTGTTTAGCTCCGCCATTGACGGTAGTTATTGGATCGTCTGGAGCAGAACCGAACAAGGATTCAAATTCTTCATTGCACACTTAATCAATATGCTGTGTCTAATTAATGTGATGGTTTATCATGAAGATTAATCGCAAACACGTATTACTATCGTGGTAATACAAATGGAAGATTGCAAACACGTATTCTACCAATGACCTCAATTTATATACTTTGCCCAAAACAGAAGAATGCTTGTTTGCATGATCACCTGTAAAATGATGAACTAATCGAGTTAGGTTAAGGGAAATTAAGCAAAACAAATTAAGAAAGAAAACTTGGAAACAAATTGAGTTAGGTCAAGGGAAATCAAGCGATGTTTATTGTGTGTTAGGGGTTGTTTTCCGTTGTCACAGGGGATTTCACTTCCCTTGAAAAACAAACTTACTCTAAGCCGAAATTGGCTTCGCTTATTTAATTTATAAAATGGTGCGTCTATCGCCTCCTACAAATCACTTTACTCACCCCACATATTGTTGATTTATTAAAAAACCAAAATACTCTAATGTAAAATTACAGTAAAAGAGAATAAGTTGTTACAAATTACAAATTATTTTTTTTGGATTAAGTGATGAACACACACTTTATAACCCTAACCCAAAATTTATCATATTCGATCATTCTATAGAGTTTGAAAATGCTAGCATTCAACCTGAATATGAGGTGGACTGTTTGAATTTTTTTTTTCTCTTGTTTTCTTTATTGATGTTTCGTCTATCCGTTTACTCATTATTTCTCATATTGATTTTGTATATGTAAATTTTCATGTCTAGTCGTTCTTATATTCGATTTGTTTTTATTTTATTTTTTTATCGGTGTCTTAGGTTTTCAAAGTAATAATCGTTTGAAGGATTCTCAATCTCAAGTTTTAGAGAAGGTATGATGAATAAAGTAAATTAAAAATTAAAAAATATATAAGGGGTGAGAAGAGAATGTATGGTGAACAAAGCAAATATGAATTTGAAAAAATATATATAGGGTGAGAAGACAACGTAGGGTGATCAAAGTATAGTTGAGAAAAAAATATTTTAGGTGTTGTAAATGGGTGAACAAAATCGACTTGTAATTAAATTTATATAAATAAGGTGTGAAGAGAATGTAGGGTTAACAAAGTGGTTTGTGGGGTGTCAATAAACGCACCATTTATAAAAATCTAACAACTCAAAATCGTGATCTCATCCCGCTAACGTAGGGTGATCAAAGTATAGTTGAGAAAAAAATATTTTAGGTATTGTAAATGGGTGAACAAAATAAACTTGCAATTAAATTTATATAAATAAGGTGTAAAGAGAATGTAAGGTTAACAAAGTGGTTTGTGGAGTGTCAATAGACACACCTTTATCAAAATCTAACAACTCAAAATCGTGATCTCATCCCGATAATTGCATGTGTATGTGTGTATGGATGCAATTAACAAACTTATTCTAAGCCGTAATCTCATCCCAACATATTAAAGGGTTCTATGATCTCGTTTCTTTGTCGAGTCTCCATATGGAAACTGGGCTAAATAGGTTAATAGGCTATTAATTTTGATTAGAATTCTAATGGAGAGTAATATAACAGAATTAAGAAATTAGGAAATGGTATGTCGCCAAAATTATAAAGCAAATGGAGAAGCTAATGATGCACTCTTTGCTAAATGATGCTTCTTAAAATGCATAGATTTTGTAGACATGTCTAATGTCAATTTAGGGTGTTGTTACAGTATGAAGTTTAGGCATAACGTCACCCTTTGTATTTTGATGTTTCATTAATGGTTATGACGTGAGGGCTGCCGTTTAGCCCTTATATTCAAAAACAAACAAAAAATATTAGGAAAACTTAGTTTTAAACGCCAAGAGTGATTTTGGCAATTAGGAAATCACACTTGCCACAAAAGTTTAATTAGGAACGAAACACCCTGCTAATTACACTCTATTGAATGTCTAATACCCCAGTCATAAAATCATAACTTCCCACAAGCACGTAATCCATAAACCGAATTTGACAACTGAAATAGTTCAGAGCAACGAAGCAAAGAATTCAATACTTGTTTACATCAAAACACAGAGACCAAATTAAGTGCTCAAGCCACTACAAATCATAAACATACACAAAATGATCGCAGCTATAATGTGTCAATCATCATTTTTACTGAACTGATTAACGAAATTGTATAATTATGTATATTATCTAACAAAATTTAACTTGCTTCAAGACTTGGGATCTTGAACTTCAACTATTTATTCATCAAATTTAACGATTGAAAATATAATTACGATACAAAATAACAAAAAACACGCACACAATCACAAACACCTATCCGTCGTTTCGCCTCAAGAAACGATCTACCGTACGATTTTCCTACAAAAGAACAATAACAGTCCAAACACAGACGAATCAATTATTTCAAATATCGGCCATGCCCCGCATCAGAAAATCCATCCTCTAATTATTATTTTTTCATTTCAAAAAAGAAAAATCCTTCTCAAAAGCAATTGAATAAAATTTAAAAAGAAAAAGACAATAATAAATCACGCAACCTCACCCTCCTCTCTGCCGCTTATATTATTTACTTTGATTCTCAGACAACCTCAGTCTCACTCTCTCCACCTCCACACCCAAGTCACTCCTCCCCCCCTCTCCCTTCTCCTCCTCCACACAACCACCGCAAATAAACCCAACACCAGACATAATGCGGCCCCTCCTCCTCTTCCTCCTCCTTCTCCTCCTCCACCTCCGCCACTCTCTCTCCACCCCCACGCGCCCAATGGCCACCTACCGCGCCCTCCTCTCCCTCAAGTCCTCCCTCGACGACCCCGACTCCCGCCTCTCCTCCTGGACACCCAACACCAGCCACTGCACTTGGGCCGGCGTCACGTGCGACTCCCACAACCACGTGACCTCCCTCGACCTTTCCGGCTTGAATCTCTCCGGGTATCTCTCCCCCGATATCGCCTTCCTTGTCTACCTCTCCAATCTCACCCTCGCCGAGAACAACCTCTCCGGTCCCATCCCGCCTGAGATCTCCGCTCTCTCCGCTCTCCGCCTCCTCAACCTCTCCAACAACGTCTTCAACCGCACGTTCCCGCCGGAGCTCTCCAACCTCACTAACCTCCGTGTTCTCGACCTCTACAACAACAACATCACCGGCGTGTTGCCGGTTTCGGTGGCTCACATGACCAACCTCCGCCATTTGCATTTGGGTGGCAACTTTTTCGAGGGCTCGATCCCGCCGGAGTACGGCCAGTTCCCATTTCTCGAGTACTTGGCCGTCTCCGGGAACTCCATTACCGGGAAAATCCCCAAGGAGATCGGGAACTTGACCCGGTTGAAGGAGCTTTACATTGGCTACTTCAACAGCTACGACGGCGGCATCCCCGCCGAGATCGGAAACTTGACGCAGCTCGTCCGGTTCGACGCCGCCAACTGTAATTTATCCGGCGAGATCCCGCCGGAGCTGGGCCGGTTGCAGAATGTGGATACTCTGTTTCTCCAGGTGAATGCGCTTTCTGGGTCTTTGACGTCTGAGCTGGGCTCTCTCAACAGCTTGAAATCCATGGACTTATCCAACAACTTGTTCTCCGGCGAGATTCCGACCTCTTTCGCAGAGCTGAAGAACCTGACGCTGCTTAATCTTTTCCGGAACCAGCTTCACGGCGCCATTCCGGACTTCATCGGTGACTTGCCGGAGCTCCAGGTTCTGCAGCTGTGGGAGAACAACTTCACCGGGTCTATTCCTCAAAGTTTGGGCAGAAATGGGAGGCTTCAAATCGTCGACTTGTCTTCGAACAAATTGACCGGAGCTCTTCCGCCGGATATGTGCTCCGGCAACAATCTCCAGGTCCTCATCACTCTGGGCAACTTTCTCTTCGGTCCTATTCCAGAGTCGCTCGGAGAGTGCAAGTCACTGAGTCGGATTCGAATGGGTGAGAACTTTCTAAATGGGTCGATTCCTAAAGGCCTATTCGGGTTGCCCAAGCTCACTCAAGTTGAGCTGCAAGACAATTTCCTGAACGGGCCATTTCCGGTGTCGGATTCAGTCTCTGCTGGCCTCGGTCAGATTAGTCTTTCCAACAACAGGTTATCGGGGCCATTGCCGCCGGCTATCGGAAACTTCACTGGCGTCCAGAAGCTTCTCCTCGACGGGAACAAGTTCTCGGGCCGTATTCCTCCCGAGATTGGACACCTAGAGCAACTCTCGAAAATCGATTTTAGTCACAATCTGTTTTCGGGTCCAATAGCGCCAGAGATTAGCCGATGCAAGCTGCTGGCGTATGTTGATCTCAGTCGAAATGAGCTGTCTGGTGAGATTCCGAAAGAGATTACTGGTATGAGGATATTGAATTACCTCAATCTGTCAAGGAACCATCTTGTGGGGAACATCCCAGCTCCCATTTCCGCAATGCAGAGCCTAACCTCGGTGGATTTTTCTTATAACAATCTTTCGGGTTTGGTTCCTGGTACCGGTCAGTTCAGCTACTTCAATTACACTTCCTTTTTGGGTAACCCTGATCTTTGCGGTCCTTATTTGGTTCCTTGCAAAGATGGGGTTGCAAATGGCACTCGTCAGCCTCATGTCAAGAGCTCATTCACTGCTTCGCTGAAGCTATTGCT
Source organism: Fragaria iinumae (assembly GCA_009720345.1). Classification (NCBI taxonomy): domain Eukaryota; kingdom Viridiplantae; phylum Streptophyta; class Magnoliopsida; order Rosales; family Rosaceae; genus Fragaria; species Fragaria iinumae. The sequence goes on along the minus strand of CM019117.1, from coordinate 10,766,070 downwards.
GGTTGTTGGGTTGTTACTTTGCTCCATCATATTTGCTGTTATTACAATAATCAAAGCTCGTTCGTACAAGAGGGAAAGGGACTCCAGAGCTTGGAAGTTGACTGCATTCCAGCGCTTGGATTTCACTGTTGATGATGTCTTGGATTCACTCAAGGAAGACAACATTATAGGCAAAGGAGGTGCTGGGATTGTGTACAAAGGGGCTATGCCTAGTGGTGACAATGTTGCTGTGAAAAGACTCCCTGCAATGAGCAGAGGCTCGTCTCATGATCATGGATTCAATGCCGAGATTCAGACTCTGGGTAAAATTCGACACCGTCACATTGTTAGATTGTTGGGTTTCTGTTCAAACCACGAGACAAATCTTCTGGTCTATGAGTACATGCCTAATGGGAGTTTGGGCGAGGTTCTTCATGGCAAGAAAGGAGGTCACTTGCATTGGGATACAAGGTACAAGATTGCCATTGAAGCTGCAAAGGGCCTTTGCTATCTTCACCATGACTGTTCACCTTTGATCGTCCATAGAGATGTGAAATCAAACAACATTCTACTGGACTCCAATTTTGAGGCTCATGTAGCTGATTTTGGCCTTGCCAAGTTCCTCCAGGATTCAGGCACGTCCGAGTGCATGTCTGCCATTGCTGGTTCTTATGGATACATTGCTCCAGGTATATATGATTCATTCAGACTTTGAAAATTTTGGTACTTTATTACTGTTGAAAATGTACTTGCTCCCACCATCTTAGTCTTAATTAAGATTTGACTTTTTTACCCCATAATTGCTTGTAGACAATACATGTTAGTCTTGTATTGTCTTAAGCTTTGAAAAAGAAAAGTATAGTGGTTGGTAGAAAGAAAGTACATGAATTTAATGAGTTCCCTCTCCTACAAAATGATTGAGATCCTTGTCTTGGAATACACATCCTGACAAATATCATAGAGTTGAAATTAAACTGTTCTGTATCAAAGCTTGCATTGTTTTTGGATTTGGATTTTGATTGTAATCTGATATTCGTTTTACCGCAGAGTATGCTTACACATTGAAGGTCGATGAGAAGAGCGACGTCTATAGTTTCGGTGTAGTTCTCTTGGAACTTGTAAGTGGCAAGAAACCAGTTGGTGAATTTGGAGATGGAGTCGACATAGTCCAGTGGGTTCGGAAAATGACCGATTCAAACAAGGAAGGAGTCCTGAAAATCCTTGATTCCAGACTCCCTTCTGTTCCCCTCCATGAGGTTATGCACGTATTTTACGTTGCAATGCTCTGTGTTGAAGAACAAGCAGTGGAGCGTCCAACAATGAGAGAAGTGGTTCAAATTCTTACAGAGCTTCCAATTCCACCAGGCTCAAAGCAAGTAGGAGAGACAACAGCAGTCACAGACTCCCCTCAACAATCTGCCATTACTGCAATTGAATCACCAACCACCACAAAAGACCATCAACAGCCACCGCCACAATCACCACCGCCGGATCTTCTAAGCATTTGATTAAGTGTTAGTTCGCTGGAGGATTGAAATCTCTGTTCTAAATTCCAAGAATTGTCTTAGCTTTTTTACTGTTTTGTGTTCTTTTTTTTTGGAGGGGTAATAGTTTGGTCTAATTTTTAGGTGTTAATGGTTTGAAGGTATTTATGTACAGTAGGACTTGGGGGGTATTTTCCATAAGTTTGTCTTCATCATGTAGCTAGCAGTACACTAGTACTGGTGCTGATTTCTACTTCACACCTTCTGCTCTCCGTTTATGGCCATGGCTGCTGTTATTGCTGTTTTTGAGGCCCCCAGTGAAAACACCAAGGGTAAAACTACTTTTTTAAACCCATGTTTTGATTGCTAGTGACTTGTGCGAGAGGGAAAGACAAAAATGTCAAGGCAAAACAAAGTGCTTTTCCAAAGGTGTTTGAATTTACTTGTGACTTGTGAGAGTGAATATGATGGACTGAAAGGCACAAATGGGTTGGGTATGGAAAAATGTGCAAGGGTTTTTTTTTTTTTTTGGTTTCTAATCTTTTTAATAATCTAAGTTAAGAAAAATTGTTTAGTAAGGGACATCTTGGTTACACTACCAAGTGAGTGCCCTTTGTTAGGGGGAGGATCAATTCAAGGCATTTGAGTCAACATTTGGTGGGTTTTCCTTGTAAAATAAGGGTTTATGTCTTAAATGACTCCACCAGGACTTTCCCAAGAACAATGGGGATTTCAAATCCTGGTTTCAGGGGGAAATGAAGGTGGGATTTGTGGTCATGTCCTAGAGATAAGGTTTAGGTTAGCATGTGGTAGGCTCTTGATTAGTTCAAAGCCTTCATTTTCATTAGCTTTTTCCACACTTTTTCTTTTAATTAGCTTTTTTTCACAAATGGTTGACATGTGTGCTTGCTTTTATTGAAAAGCTGCCATGCAAAATATCAAAAATGCCCCATATATGATTAGCGTTTTTTAACCGGGGTCATGACACACTTCTATAATAAAGAAATTCATAAAATTTACTACATTATTGAATAAATTTATATTTTTATCAATCATGACGTGTCCTAACCGAATGTTCTCCTTATTAGATTATAATATCTTTTAAATATTTATCCCTGATTTACATGGATTCTTTATGTAATGCCTATATAAAGGTCAATATCTCGTATTCTCATACTATACAACACGTTATCAGACTTGGTACCATAACCAAGAGATAATAGGCAAACTATCCCGAAAAAACCTTAAAACTTTCGAAAATCCAAACTTTTTCCCGAAACCTTAATCTGCCAGTTTCGTTTTTCCTGATTTCTGGCCGGATTTTCTTCTATCCACGACCGGAATTACATATCCATAGAAAACCCTCGACGTCCCGGTTCCAAACCCACCGGTCTCACCCCGAGAACCGGCCGGAAAGTACCTGAACCGGCTGTCGGAATTTTCCAAACCGCCGCCGCCACCGACCACCGGTTCACCGCCTTCCTGTGCTCCGATCGATCTTATTTTTGGACAGAAGCTTCCTCTTCCAGTGGTGCTCGTCTTGTAAAAATTTCAGCTCCAAACTCGAAGCAAAAGTAGGTGAAATGTTGTTTTCTCTTCTCGGCAACCTCTAGAAACCAAAGATCTTAAGATTGCTTGTCTTCTAAGAAAAGCCAGAAAGGTTCCAACCCTCAAAGCCTTCTTCTTTGTTTGGTCGAAGCCTTCTTCTTTGTTTTTCCTTCTTGATAAAACATGCCGACATCTTTGCCTGCATTAGTATCAACTCCGATCCAAGGTTGGTTCAGTTATAAAGCTCAGTTGTATATTATCCAAACTAAACCCACCAACCAAATATATAGTTGAATCAAATTCTAATTGGATTAGTCGATTCCGTTTGGATCTCTCAAGTCTCAGCCCCGTAATCCTGCAACTCTGTGATTATATGATACTCTCAACTTTATCCAGTGCATGCATGCTTAGAACTGCGGAACAAAACATCCTGTCACATTATTAGATGGACAACTCCGAACCTGCAAAGCCGATCAACTTTCATGATTGAGTATCATCAAATCAACTCAGTAGTGCTTTCATTTCACCCCCGCTGCTTACCCTCAGGCCTCAGCTAGGGACCCTGACAAAAGCTCACGTCCCAGCTCTCGCTTTGTTGCCTCTTTTCCCCTAAATTCAAAATAAACGTACAGAATTAGCAAAGATGCCGCCGTGACTTGACAATCCATGTCACTATTTCCTTTCATTTTGTTTTCATCAATAAACAAACCCAATGCCAATGCCAACGCCAACGCACAAGATTAGACTGATTGACTTTCACAGCACGTCCCATCGATCTCTGTAAGAATGTGATAAGAAGTGCATCGTTTTATCCAGCAAGGTAAAACTATGCACACAGTAAATGGGTTTGTCTGGTTGCTTCTGTTTTTATCTAATTACTGTAAACTAGTATATGGGTTGGTAAATAGTTGAATGATCAGTCATCTGAAGTTCTGAACAGTCCCACTATGTTCATCAGTGCAATCGTGCAACAAAAGCGGAGAACATTTACATGCATTGAAGATCGATAACTCTCAACTATGAAGTCAAGAAATGACTGCCAACAACCATAGAACAATGCCCAGTTGCCCACCACCATAATAGCCACTAATTGAAACATGAGGGCGGGCGGGCAGCTATAGGCACTCTCGGTTTTACTGGCAGTCGTGAATGTGGTGTTAGAAATTCCTTCATCATCCACAACCATGGACTCACTGATTTTCATGCTTCCAGCTGAAAAAAATTTCACTAGCCATGCCTGATTGGTACCAGCAATCACCCTCAAAGCGACTAGCACTTTTACAAAGGATATGATATATCATAACAAATTCAGCAGCGGGGGAGATTGTGATGTTATATGTCTCCTACGATAAAAAATAATTCCAAAACCCTAGCATCCTATGGTAGAATGATTGTAAGGAATATCATATACAATACAATGGTGACATTCTATTTTTCTATTTTTTTACGAGCATTTGTTGTTGTGGAGTTTCAGTTTAGACATTGATATTGAAATCGATCATTCATCTTTCTAAAATTATTGTACAAACGGAGACAAAAGGCTCTTGCCCATGTGGTATTCCTCAAACTCTCTTCACATCTTTAATCCAAAGAAGGAGAAACACGTCTATATGTTCGATCACCTTTCATTTCTATTCTCCTTGCTATTATTTGATTCGACTTTACATGATTTCTTTAGCAATTGTTTAAACATCTGTCTTGCATGCATATGATATCTAATACTAATTATATGCTTCGATCTATTGCTAAATGAAACCGATGAATGACTAGGATAATTCTCAAACACAACGGAAGTTCGATTCTGGAAACAGAGCCATATATGCAGTTCAAGTAAATCAAGAAACATGATCAATGTAACTAGCTGAGAGTGCAATAGAAGCATCCTAACTTAATTAATTTCTAGGTTTTTCCACAAATCTCCATAGGGATCTGAGTGATAGCATTTTTAGCCTCCGAACTTAGTTGATTAATCTGTATACAAAGTAGGTTAAAAGGTAAAAGGAACCTATGATGAAACCAAACCCACCTCCTCACCTGCCCACATTCGCATTTGTAAACTATAAGCCATGCTCTAATTTTTCTCAATTCTCAGTATCTCAGTGCCAATTAACTAAACAAGAAGTCAGGTAGAAGTTGACATGAGAGTAACTCAGATCATTACGTTCTAAGCTGAGCAACAAACACAACAGTACAAAAGAGTTTGGTGTCAACTCGTGTGTGTGTGTAGCACAGAAATATAGATGGACTGGTGGAGAGAAAACCCTAGTTAGTAGTTACTATTTAACAAAATTCATGAAACCCTATTTTCGATCATTGCCAGATGATTTTGGATATTATTTCGGATGAATTCCCTCATAAAAATCGTATCGCATCACATTTATATAACACCAAACAAAGAGGACAAAATTAATTGGTTCCAGAATACCATTAACCATGTCGAGGTTTCAAACATTGGTATGGATTTAAAGTTCTGGAGAGCAAGTTTGGCCCCAAAATGACAAACAACTTTAACAGAAATCTAATTAGAGCATGGGAGTCTACTAAGGTCCTACATTCTTTAATTTGTCTTGGCAAATCGATCGAGTCGATCAATCTGTTCCTCTGTTCCTCTCTGTTCCAATCTTGCAGAAAAGAAAAATTACCAGAATTATGCAGTCCTTAATAATAGGGTTAGATTCTTCTGTTCGAATCTTGATATTGTTCCACTATATTTATTTGTTTGTCTCATGCTAAGCCTTTTGCGGTGATAAGACAAAAGGTCGTTATGTAATTGCATTAGAAAACGCACGGAATTAAGAAAAGTTGACTGTCTCCCATTTTAATTTGTAGCCACTCTGCTCTTTATTAGTGTGCCATTATTGATCAATCAATTCTTCCAGTAGTTAATTAAGAAGTTTATCTCCTGCAGTACCAGTTGACGATGATTCACAATGTTCCCTTTGAATCTCTCAGCCGCTCACAAGTTCTTCATTTCCAAAGAATGAGACTAAAACGACCAAGACATGATGCCATAATTAACACCAACACTTGAGACCTCCATTTTAAGAATAAACATCGTAGCTGATTGTATTGGTGATGTTACTAATTAATAATTACCCAGCAATCTCTTTGTGAAATTGTGTCCAAATTACTAGAAATTTACAAATATTTTATAAAAAAATATGAATGAAGAGTAGAAGAAATTGATATGATGTGTGTAATAATTAAGTGATGCATGCAGCTCTGATCAGCTGGGAGCGAGGAAGATCTGGTGTGTGTAATAAAAGCAGAAATTGATATCAGAAAGACTGGAAGAGATCGAGGGGAAGTAGAACTACTGCAAGTCCACGAAGTAGATAGCAATGGCTCAGCTAGTCTTATTAATTCAAATCTCTTCAGAGTTCTCAGCCCACATGGACATGCATGTAACCCTAATTTATTGTAAATCGCCATCCTCAATCTGCTTCTTTGACTTCATTCAATATTGTGGACCTGATGATGAATTGAAGTTGATGAAATTGTTAATGATGATGATAACATGAGACCAGAAATGCACGATGAAGAGAAGAACCGAAAATCATATACCGGCCGGCCAACAGGGTTAATGAGATTTCTTTCGTAGTGTCCGTCATGTATTGTTGTTTTGGCCACGATCCCTAGCAAGAGCAGAGAGGTAACTTATCAGTACTAAAAGTAAACGAGGGTTGCGGGCGTGCCACCGCGCGGGCGCGGAATGTGAACTGAGTGTGTGCTTGACTTCTAATCAAACAAAAGGGGCTCCGGTGCCACCTCGCGGACGAGGGATTACGAGTAGCTCACCTATTCACTTTGCAATCGATACTCACTGTGAATAGCGAGCAAAGCAACTAAATGGAAAAGTAACTAGGGGCGAGACCGAACGGGCTTTGTAAACTAAAGTGAGATGCGCTTAGCGTTAGGGTTTTGAGAAGCTCGAAGAATTTTTGTTGTAGTTGTATGATTTGATTGTGTGTGTAAATGATCCTCGAACCTTCCTTTTATAGGGATTCGCAGCTAATTAGTAGAAATGTAACCACAATCTAATTCGGACTCAGCAATTTGAGTAACACAAGGAGACGTCTCGCTCGCGAACTAAACACCTGGATGACACGTGTCCAATTAGATAGACTCCGCCTAAGTCACAAGCGCTAATCCTGCGTTATCCAAAAAACCTGTAGTCTCCTATGAGAACTCAAATAACAAGAGTTATCCTTATCTCGGGGGGTGCTATAGTCCCTGTAAAAACCTATCTCGCGCGCTTCCGAAACTTGTGCTCCTTAACGGACTTTATTCTTAAAAGGGTCACAGGTATTGGCCGAAATGTTATCCGAAACTTATTACATAGTTTTGGACCGAAATATCAACTAGACTCAAACAACTGTAACTAGCTTCTTGAAACATTACAAATAAAGAGATGAAAAAGATAAGATGAAGAAGAGGGAAGACACTGTCCAACAGTTATTCGTGAGACAAAAACCTCACCAAAAGAACATGCCGTTTTAGACATCTAAATTCAAAGATGATTCAAAACACCAAAGTATACTAGAACCGACTTGAGTAGCGGTTTGATTACATTTATCAAACTATTTGATTATTCTAATAAAAGTTAACTATATATATATATATAGTTAACTTTTATTAGAATAATCAAATAATCAAATAAATAGTTAACTAGGGAATGGGTGGTTTTGATTGTCATATATATATATAGTCCGGATCTAAAGAAGACCTCATTAAACTCCTAAAGTGAGGATGTTTTTAGTTCTAGCATGAATTTTGACAATCAAAGCCACCCATTCCCTAGTTACGTACCCACATATGAATCCTACAAAAAATTAGCCAAAATAGAAAACGTTTAACCATTTGATTAACACAATATTCGTTTTAATTTTATCTAACGGCCTACAATTGTTTACATCAATTTGAATGACCAAATGATGTTCAGAGTGAGGATCTAAAGATGACCTCCTTACTTTAAGAATTTGAGGATTTCTACTATTTTACGTTAGTAGATGACTTCATTTAACGATTTCAACCGTTGATCATCTAGATTCATATATATGCAAGAAACATGTCCACAAAATTTCAACTAATTCCATAATCATTTGGTCATTCAAATTGATGTAAACAATTATAGGTTGTTAGATAAAATTAAAACGAATATTGTGCTAATCAAATGGTTAAACGTTTTTTATTTTGGCTAATTTTTTGTATGATTCATATGTGGGAACATAACTAGGGAATGAGTGGCTTTGATTGTCAAAATACATACTAGAACTAAAAACATCCTCACTTTAAGAGTTTAATGAGGTCCTCTCTAGATCCGGACTCTATAGATGGAGGATCTAAAAAGGACCTCCTTACTTTAAAAATTTGAGGATTTCTACTATTTTACATTACTATATGACTTCTTTTAACGATCTCAACCGTTAACCCTCTAGATTCAACTAATTCCATAATCATTTGGTCATTCAAATATATATATATATATATAAGGGATCCCTTTTTTTGACATATATGAGGGATGGGGGATTACACCAACTTTTCGATCACAAAATCACATCTCTACCGTTCAATATGTAGTTCTATATGAGTAGATCACTTCTGTAAATTTTCAGAAATTTTGGTAATCGTTAAGGCATTCAAAACTACGATTTATAATTATAAGCATGAACGGTTCATGTTTGGCAGATTTGGTTCGTTCATTGATTTAATCTTGTTCGACACCTTAGCGATCACCAAATTGGCTGAAAATTTACAGAATTGATCTATATATAAGGAACAACAAACTGAACGGTGGAGATTCAAAAATATAATCGAAAAGTTGGTGTAATCCCCCATCCCTTATATAAACCGAAATAAGGGATCCGTTAGTGGAATGATCCTCTATATATATATATATACACACACACACAGACCGGATATGAAAGTGCGGACGTCCCTCCGTTCACCATCGTCCGGCGCCGATGAAAGCGTGCCTCCACCCGAGCGGACTCCAGCAACGTCCCCGATCACTTTCCCTCCCTGGCGAGTCCGCCAAATTCCAGTTTTCCGGCGAGATCGATCTTGTTTGAAGTTTTGGGTGATCTCTCTAGAAAACTGGAATTTGACGGACTCGCCGGGGAGGGAAAGTGATCGGGAACGCTGCTGGAGTCCACTCAAGTGGAGGCGCGCCGTCGTCGGCACCGGATGGTGGCGAACGGAGGGACGTCCGCACTTTAAGGACAGTGTGGACTCCGCTTCATATCCGGCCTGTGTGTGTATATATATATATATATACATATATATATATACATATATATATATATATATATATATATATATATATATATATATATATATATATATATATATATATATATATATACAAGCCGGATTAGAGGCGGACGTCCGCACCGCCTTTAAAGTGCGGACGTTTCTCCGTTCTCCACCGTCTGGCGCCGATAACAGTGTTTCTCTTGCCGCATGATAGCATAGGCATCCCCGACGACTTTACCATGAAGATGAAGGCCATGGAGATCAGATTTGAAGGTATGGTCAACAACCTCCACCCAAAACTTCAGACAAGAACAGTGGCGATTGCAAACTGGTATACGGCGAGTCCACCGACAAGAGGAAGGTCACAATCGAGGTCTGATGTCCGCTCGGCAAGAGGAGAGGCGTCATCGGCGCAGAATGGAGAAACGTCCGTACTTTAAGGGTGGTGAGGACGTCCTATTCTGAACGGATTCGTGTGTGTGTGTGTGTGTATATATATATGTTGAGAATGCCTAATAAATGTTGGGACACTTACGTCATGTGCATAGAAGAATTTTTGCTAAACTCAATGATAAAAACAACACATACAAAAGAGGTACCACAAAAGCCTTTTACAGAGAATAATAAGTATATAAAAAAGAAATAAAAGTTATATATGAATATACTTCTCTAGTTAAATACCTCTCAATTTTTGCCGATGAAATTCGATTTGATTTGAAAAGAACATGAATGTCATAAGTTAAAGACGTTACTAGAGATCTGGTGGGGGAAACTATGATCTTCTTGTCATACGAAGAGACAATAAAAAAAAAATTAGATAAAAACCCAAAATACTAGACCTCTTTTAAGATAAACCTATATATATTTTTATTTCATTTTACACCCATTCCACATAAGCAAACGTACTATATAGAACATATGTCTATAATTAATAGTTTTCTTCATTTTTTTCGTTTCTCTGATTTTCCCTTCAGGCGATATAAAACTAAATTTGGTATTTTTCTCAATTTTAGCATCAATTTGAAACTCAAATACTGAGCTAAAATTTAGCTGAATTTAACTTTATCATAATCAATTACATTCTTTAATTTCTTACCTTGTTGTTACTAACTTGAGTGATATATATATGTTATATATAGAAGTATGTCATTTGTAATAGAATAATTCTTTTCATTCTTAATCTCACATTTTGTGTCTTTCTACATAGTCGAAAAATGTCTAATTGTAAGGTACACGTTTTTGTTCTTTGATTAATTTTCTTCTTTTTATGTATATTATTATATCATTTCTCATCCTGATCGAGAGAACATTTACATTTCTAATATACCTATTAAGTAGGACATGATATGATAATATACATACAAAGAAGAAACTCAAAATTGGGTTTAGGGTATAGGGTTTAGGGTTTAGGGTTTAGGGATTAGGGATTAGGGCTTAGGGCTTACGGTAACACTATAAAATTTCTTCCTTTTACTTTAATAATCAAATATCTTATTTATATTATATTTCACCTGATGTATAGATCATAGAATGTATTTATTTCACCTACATTGTTTCTTAAAAATAAAGAAAACTGCATGATTCTTGCAAATTGATTGAAAAATGTTAGTGTTAGAAGAAAAACTCGTAATCAAGGTATTTAAGACAACATTAATTAAGCTTATTTATTATGTTTATATGTTATAGTTGAATGGTGGCAATTGTGTAAAATTTAGAAAAAATAGGACCTAATATGTATCATAATTGATACATTTTAGATGTCTATCAGAAAGAAATATTATGTGAGTTTTATTTAAAACCACTATTCAATTTTGGGTGTATATGAAAATCCCCCTAAAAAGAAGCATACAGTTCATATTATATGTACACACAGAGACGGGCAGCTGCATTATTAGGGTTTAGGCCAGTAGTACGTAGAACATGGACAGACATATAGAGACACGAAAGGAAACGTTGGCAAAAAGGGATCGATCGAACTAGGGAGGGACGTGATCGACTATTCTATATGCGTCCGATTCCACGTTCATAACAATTGAAACTTCATTGTGATAAACTGATAATCAGAAATAGGTATGGTAGGCCAACAACAGAGAACACATACAAATCAATAAAGCTGTAAAGGTGAGTGAAATTTTCTTTGGCCTTTAGGTTAGTTTTACCAGAAAGTACGTCGCTCAATTATTCAGGCAGAAAGTGGAAGTTAGTGCAAATTTACTATAGCAAATGCAAGTGATATATCTTTAACTTTTATGCGATGAGAAAGAAGTGTTCCGAGAAACTTAAGAGTTTAATTAACCCTAACTTTTGTAGTACTTATTTCGTTTGATGTGAACTTTGGTAAACTTGCATATCGTATATTGGAATCAATAGTAACCAAACTAAACGTGATTTAGGTGCGCAGTATGTTAAGCAAGGTTGGTATTAGATGTTGTAGTGCATGTTAGAATGTCGGGATTGATTAGGTAGCGAGCAAGCAAGAGGTTGAGAAAGAGATTGATCGATCAGGGAATGACAAATCGATGGATGTCTATAGATACTAAAACGTGGTGGGATCGATCTCTCACAAGCCTATTTAGAATTGAGATAAGGGCAGTTCCTGCTTTAATAATGGAATTATCTATCTCTCTCTTTCACGGGCCCTTGTTCTTCATAATTTTTCAACCAATCTTACCACTACTGTTTTGTGCCCTATCAATCCGGGGATATAGTCAAATTAATTCAAAGATCCAATTGTACATGTATGCTTTGGTCTTAGAAATCGATCACATCCAATGTTCTTCATGCATCCACCACCAACCAACAAACAAAGATCGAGCATTACATTTTTGTTCTTATGTTTTGTGATAAACGTTAAATGCAAAGAATATGTATTTCATAAAAATGAAGCACGTACGCCTTGTTTGATTTATGAACTTGTTCTTATTAATTGTAACTCAACAACTGGTTTGTCTTTACGTCGAATTCACGATTTCTCACTTGTTATATGTTAATAGCTAGACCAAATAATATCATAAGTTGTAATATGAATCATTGTGATCATAATTTTAGATTGAACGATATAATAGAGAATATAGAATGATTATAAATGTCGGAACGAGAATATAGCTAATATTGGTGTCTATGTATAAAATGCACGAGCAAGTAAACACTTATGATAACAACAATCATATATGTATTAGTCAAACTCAATCAATCACGATAGTAGCTTTGTAGCTATATTGTCCACAAAATCTATCGTTTCAACACTCATCTCCTTCGTTTTCATATGCAGGGTGAGAGGTTCGACAAGGTTTCTTTCCAATTCCCTGAAACCGGTGCACTAATATCATTCCTATGGCACATGATCGACTTAGCTTAATTTGTCTCTAGAAATGAGTACATGAATGAACAACAACAAGACAATCAAATTTTAGATTGTTGCGGTCTAAACTCTAGAGAATGTCCAAAACAAGCTGTTTGTCTAAACCTCAGAATCTTGTCCAGTAATTTGCAAAGCGAATCACGAGCCCTAGTGCTTCTTTACATTGACCTTGTTCTTATGATTCCAAGCCTGGCCCTTTAGCCATGTGCTGCTTGCTGGGTTCATATATCTTCATAATTGCGTAACAAGCACTGCTGTTTTTGTATCTAACCAGCTGATTACAAGCACCATTGTTTTCTTAGAGAAACGCGATCAGGTTTCATGAGATACATCAAAGTGATCAAAACGACGTCTCTCTGATAGCAGCAAAACAGTAACACAAGCGACGTCTCTCTGATAGCAGCAAAACAGTAACACAAGCACCATGCACCATTTTTTGGGTAGTACTTGATCAAAACAATAACCAACCACAAACTCTTTCCAGTATAGAGAAAAAGGTCCTACCGGGAGTCGAACCCAGGTCGCTGGATTCAAAGTCCAGAGTGCTAACCACTACACCATAGAACCGCAGATGTTCACTTTTTGATATCATGTAATTCATAAACTCCGGCTTTTATTATTACGCGGGAACAGATCTACTGACCCAATATCCAGGTCCATCCAAAGTTGGGCCGGCCTTGATCACGTCCACAAGTGTAGCAATTATACATTTTTTAAGGGAAATAGAAAGGATTAATTGTGGCTTGCTTTCCTTTATGGTTTAGGAATTTTTGCTTTCCTTGAGGCTTTAGGATTGTTGGCGTTTCCCTATACGCTGAAGGATTTGTGTTTCGTTGTACAATACGGATACTGATCTATTATAAGGTAGCATTCTCCTTATTCTCAAGTACCCCAAAACCCAATTGCTTACCTGCTCGCTACTTTGGTCTCTCCCAAAATCCTTCTTCCCACATCAATCAACAACCTACTTACTATGGCCCCTGAGTATCGCTACCACCCCTACGCCTTCCCTGCCGGTCCTCCTGTTCCTCCTCAAGCCGACGCTCTTGGTGCAACTTACAGAAAGCACACCCAGAGAAGAACGGTTGATTACACTAGCTCTGTTGTCCAATATATCCAGAATCAGAGGTCGCAGCGTGATGCATGGGATAGCCAAGTTTTGCAACCTACACCTGCAGCAGCAATCGACATGTCGATGCCGGCTGCCTATTCACACAACCCGTCAAATAGCTTTGCTGCAAAGTTTGTGCATAGTTGTACAAATTACAAAGGCCGGACCTCTTCGATTAATCGGGTTTTATGGACACCTTCTGGGGGGCGTCTCATCACAGGCTCCCAAAATGCAGAGTTCACTCTTTGGAATGGTCAGTCGTTCTACCATGAATTGACTCTTCAGGCTCATGATCAAGCAATCAGGTCTATGGAGTGGAGTTATGATGATGAGAATTGGATCTCTGGTGATGATGGGGGTGCAATAAAGTATTGGACTAGTAACATGAACAATGTGTTAGTCAATAACTCTGCTCACCAAGAATCGGTTCGGGATTTGAGCTTCTCCAGGACTAATTTGAAGTTCTGTTCATGTTCGGATGATACTACTATTAAGATTTGGGATTTCGAGAGGTGCGAAGAGGAGCACAGATTGACTGGCCATGGTTGGAATGTGAAGAGTGTTGATTGGCACCCTACAAAGTCTCTAGTAGCTTCAGGTGGGAAAGACAGTGTCGTCAAGCTGTGGGATCCTAGGACAGGAAGAGAGCTTTGCTCATTTTATGATCACAAAAATTGGGTGAATTCTGTTAAGTGGAACCAAAATGGTAACTGGCTGCTAACTGCTTCCAAGGATCAAGGGCTATGAAGGAACTCGAGTCGTTCCACGGGCATCGGATTGAGGTGACTGCTCTAGCTTGGCATCCAATTCATGAAGAGTATTTTGTTAGTGGGAGTAGAGATGGATCAATTTTCCATTGGCTTGTTGGGCATGAAACTGCCCAGGTTGAAGTTCCTAATGCACACAATAGCAATCACAATAACAGTGTGTGGGATCTGCAATGGCATCCTATTGGTCATATGCTTTGCAGTGGCAGCAATGATCGCACAACTTGAAAAGATGATAATTTGGCTGAATAGTTTTCATTGAAAAACAAAACTGATTACATATACAGGGAGCTATGTATCACGTTAGGAAACTATCTTACATAAGGAAACAAATATACACATTCCTAATACAGAAGATATACTAAATCAAATATACAATAGCTGTATATTTTCCTAATACTCCCCCTCAAGTTGGAGAGTGGATATCCTGCACTCCCAACTTGCGAATCATAGGAAGAAAAGTTTCCTTTCCCAAAGCCTTGGTCAGAATGTCTGCCAACTGATGTGATGAACTTACAAATCTCGTAACAATGGATCCATCTTGGATTTTGTCCCTGATATAATGACAATCCATCTCAATATGCCTGATTCGCTCATGAAAGACGGGATTTGCTGCAATGTGTAGCTCTGCCTTGTTGTCACAATAAAGTGAAGCAGGTTCTCGATGCTCTATGCCCAAATCTCTCAGTAAGTATCGGAGCCAAGTCAACTCACTACATGTTCCAGTCATAGCTCGATATTTTGCCTCTGCTGATGAAAGCGATACAGTCTTTTGGCGCTTTGATCTCCAAGAAACTAGTGAGGGTCCAAGAAATACGCAGTAGCCGGTAGTAGAACGTCTAGTGAGTGGGCAACCTGCCCAATCCGAATCACAAAATGCTCTTAACTTGAGGTCATTTTTGGATGAAAAAAAAAGAGGCCCTGACCAGGTGCATTTTTGAGGTAACGCACAACTCTAAGTGTTGCCTCCATGTGAGATTTTCTCGGCTGATGCATAAAGCGACTCAAAACATGAACTGCATAAGTAATATCTGGCCTTGACACAGTCAAATATATTAACCTTCCAACCAATCTTCGATAGCGACCTTGATCCCTCAGCAAATCACCCTTATCATATAACTTTAAACCTTGTTCCATTGGTGTAGCAACAGGGGCTGCACCCAAAAGTCCTGCATCCTCAATAATCTCCAATGCATACTTACGTTGGGAAATAAAAATCTCATTCTTAGAAGCAGAAACCTCAATGCCAAGGAAATATTTTAAATCACCAAGATCTTTGATATGAAAATGACTATGCAAGAATTTTTTAGTTGCAGCAATACTTTGAGAATCATTTCCAGTGATCAGTATATCGTCAACATATATCAAGAGGGCAGTAAAGGACTTGCCTTGCTTCCTGGTGAAAAGAGAGTAATCTGCCCGAGATTGTACAAAACCTGCAGCACGAATGACTTCTGAAAACTTGGCGAACCATTGACGAGAAGCTTGCTTCAGGCCATATAATGATTTGTGGAGGCGACAAACCAAGTCTTCCTCCCCCTGTCGCCGGAGCCCTGGTGGCGGGGACATGTATATCTCTTCCTGTAAATCACCATGAAGGAAGGCGTTTTTGACGTCCAATTGATGCAGAGACCATCCCCTGGCAGCAGCCAAAGCAATTAGGCAGCGGACAGTGATAATTTTGGCTGTGGGGGAAAATGTGGCGTGATAATCAACACCTTCAAGCTGAGTGTAGCCTTTGACGACCAGGCGTGCTTTAAATCGCTCGACGGAGCCATCGGAACGATGCTTAACCTTATACACCCATCGGCAGCCAATAGGTGACTTTCCCACTGGAAGTTTTGTCATGGACTAGGTGCCATTAGCCTCGAGAGCCTGCAACTCAAAATCCATGGCGGCTTGCCACTCAGGATGAGCAGCGGCCTCCATATAATTCTTGGGTTCTGGAACAGCACTGATTTGAGCAACAAAATGTCTATAGGCAGGCTTGTAGCAATGAAAAGAAACATAGTTCACCAATGGATATCGCGTACCTTTTATGGGACCTGGAGTTAAGGAAGACGATTGATCGGAGCAAACACATGAGCAGACATAATCGGTCAATTTGACCGGAGGAGCAGTGTGGCGGCTTGAACGACGGAGCAGTTGGGGAGCTGGTTCGGGAGGGATTTCCAGTGATTGGAGAGGCGGGTCGGCCGAGGAGGCATGATCGGCAGGGGAGGACGGTGACGTCGGGGTTGACCACGCCGGAGGACTTGACGACAGAGGGCCAGAAAGAGGAGCGGAAGCGACTATGAGTTGTGGAGGAGGAGGCTTGGAGCGACGAGAATATGTTTTGAGAAGAAGAGAAGAAGTATCGGTGGGAGAAGGTGAAGACGGGGCCGAGATCGGCGTCGGAGAAGAGGGATCGGTGGCAGGAGGCGGAGATGGTGGTGAGGTCGTGTTGTCTGGATTGGGAAGAGAAGAGGTGTTGTCTGGTGTGAGAGGGGCGCGTGGTTGGGTTGAGGGAGAATAGGAATCAAAAGAAAAATCAATGAAAGAAGGAAGGGGAAGCGGGCTTGACTGTTGGGCTTGCGAAGGAATAGTTAGATTGGGCTGAGAATAAGCATAAGGAAAAATGTGTTCATGAAATCGGACATCTCGGTTAGTAAAAATCTTTTTTGTCGATAAATCAAACAATTTGTAACCCTTTTGCCCAATAGGATAACCGATGAAGATGGATGGCATGGCACGATGATCAAATTTATGTGATGTGTGAACATTGGTGGCATAAGCCAAGCAGCCGAAAACACGAAGATGAGAATAGGAAGGTGGTTTGGAGTAAAGCAGCTCATATGGTGTGTTGAAAGAAAGCAGCGGAGAAGGTAATCGGTTGATGATATGGACAGCGGTGAGAGCACACTCCCCCTAAAATTGGATAGGGAGATGAGCATGAAATTTCAAAGCTCGGGCTACTTGCAAAATATGACGGTGTTTGCATTCCACAACCCCATTTTGTTGAGGCGTGTAAACACAAGAATGTTGAAAGATGACACCGTTATCTTGAAAAAAAGAACGAAGTGAAAGAAATTCGCCACCATTATCACTTCGAAAGGTTTTAATGCGAGAGTCAAATTGTGTGGAAGCAAAGCTGAAGAAACGTTTTATAAGAGGTTGAGCTTCATCTTTGAATCGCATCAAAAAGATCCATGTGAAACGTGTATAATCATCAATAATAGTGAGAAAATAATGAGAACCAGAGAGAGAAGGATGTCGATAACGACCCCAAATGTCACAATGAATAATTTCAAAGGGTTTTGTTGAAGAAATAACACTAGTAGTGAAAGGTAAATGACTTTGCTTAGCCAAAGGACATATATGGCAAGCATTTTTAAACTGAATGGGAAAATGCAAAAAATTCTTGGAAATAAAGCTCAAACGAGAAGATGATACATGGCCTAGGCGACTGTGCCAGAGATCGGTGGAAGAGATGGTGAGGTTACAAGCTGGTATGTTTGATGGTGAGGGTTGGTTGGTCAAAGGTTTCTCCGTCGCTAGTGCCGCCAGGTAATATAGTCTGTCACGTTGTTTACCCAAACCAATCGTCCTCCTTGTAGCCAGATCCTGCAAAATACACCAATATGGATAAAAAGTCACTGAACAATTTAGAGTTCTCGTCAAACGACTAACAGACATCAGATCAACTTTGAATGTAGGCACTGATAATACATCATGCAGATAATATTTGGAATTCAAAGGAAAAGACCCTTTTGCAATAATTTTGGCTTGTTCTCCACTAGGCAATGACATGAATGGCAACGAATAATTCTGAACTTTATGCAACAGTTTAGATGAGGAAGTAATATGATCCGTCGCCCCGCTATCAATGATCCAATTGCGGGTGGCGACTTTAGACAAACCTGGTTTTGTTACGGCATTGGCCTTGGAACTAGAACCTTCATCTTGAGACTTGGGGATAAGTGACAACAACTGTTTGAATTCATCCTCTGGTATTGAGACTAATCTTTCCTCCGATGCATAATTAGCAGCAGCACCCTTGTTATTGTTATTTGCTTCGGGATGGCCTTCTGGGTACCCATGCAGTTTATAACAAGTCTGAACCCAATGACCCAAATCATCACAATAGGAACAGTGAGGCCTTCTTCTCTCACCAAAATGACGCTGATTTGAGTCAAGGCGTCGTCCTCCAGTCCAACCACGATTGGCTCCTCCTTGGCCCCGATTAGCTCCGCCATTCCAGCCGCCTCGGTGTTCTAGAGGACCAGACCGATCAGCCCGAGTAGCTCCGCCATTCCAGCCGCCTCGGTGTTCTAGAGAACCAGACCGATCAGTTCGGTCTCTCCTCGCTTCCACCGCCGGTCTGCTACTGCCGGATCGCACAGCCATGGCGGCACTACCAGATCCCTCCGCCATGTATGTTGCAGCGACGAGGCATTGTTTTTCTTCTTGGAGGACAGAGGAAAAAGCTTGACGGACAGTGGGTAGAGGCTTCATGAGAAGAATTTGTCCGCGGATAGCTAGGTATGTGTCATTCAATCCCATGAGAAACTGCATCAATCTTTGTTGATCGGTTGTTTGTGCTGCTTGTGTCTCATCTAGTGTGGCCAATTCATCCCATAAAGCCTTCAATTTCGTGTAGTAGACTGAGATAGAAAGCCCTTCTTGTCGAAGAGAATTGATGTCTCTATGAATTTCAAAGATGCTTGTCACATTTGCTGGAGAAAAGCGTTCATGAAGGTCCTCCCAAACTTCATGAGCATTAGGATAATAGGTTACACTATCAGCTATTTCTGGATCGCAGGAATTGACGATCCAGGAATGAACCATATCATTGCATCGCGACCAAGTCGCATATCCTTCAGTATCAGTTTCTGCTGAGGGAGCTGTGATGGAACCATTGACAAATCCAAGTTTGTTTTTGGAATTTAGAGCTCTAACCATAGCCCTTTTCCAACCAGAATAGTTATCCCCATTTAGGAGTTTGGAGACGAGAACCAATCTGGGATGATCCGAATGGTGAATGAAAAAAGGATTCGAAGGCTCTGCCTTGAAAAAAATAGGGATTTCTGACGGGATCTTTGGAATTTTTGACGAAGCAGAGCCATCAGGTTTGGGAAGTGGTGGGGTGATATTGCCACCTGCCATGATGATGACTGAAAGAGAAGTACTACACAAGAGATTAGAATGTAGCGTGGAGTCAGGATCTTAGACCTGCTCTGAAACCATGAAAAGATGATAATTTGGCTGAATAGTTTTCATTGAAAAACAAAACTGATTACATATACAGGGAGCTATGTATCACACTAGGAAACTATCTTACATAAGGAAACAAATATACACATTCCTAATACAAAAGATATACTAAATCAAATATACAATAGCTGTATATTTTCCTAATACAACTAAGTTTTGGTGTAGAAATAAGCCAGGAGATAAATATAATATCAATGTGAATCAAAGTTTTGGTGTTCTGAATTCTGCTTTTGCTGATCAAATGACCTGTAATGCTCGTATTCCATTTCGTGAAGTACCACCAACACTAACACTTGCTACTCGAAAAGAAGGAACCACTATTCCAGGTGTTGGAACTGCCATTTAAGCAAACCAAATTAATCTTTACCATTAAAACTAAAAACCAAAAACAAAATTAATCACATTGGCTACTACAAACAAGAAGAAGGAAAAGAAAAACACACAAAAAAAAAACACAAAAAAAAAAAAAAAAAACGAAAGAACAGACCAACAATGTCTGATCAAGAGGAAAAAGAAGAAAGAAAAAAAGGAAAAGAAAGAAAGAAGAAGCAAAAGAGACCAAATAATACAAACGAACAGTTTTCAACCAAAGAGACCAACTTCATTCTCCTCACCACATGAAAACTGGTTGTGAATCAATGCTAATTCAACTGTCTCACTGAATTGGGAAGGAACAGCAATTCTTCTGCCAATGATCTGAAGAAAATTATCAGATCAATTGCTGAGGTTGATGGAGACAAAATCGAGTTGTTCGTGTCCCAAGTCAATGGAAAAATATCTCCAAGATAGTTATTGCATCCAGAAAAGTGAGAAAACAAAAGCTGGCACTTATGCCTTCCGGCGTGACACTAATGCTGCAACTGCTTCAGTTGTTTCTGAGGAGAAAGAGGAAGTGAAGGCTGAAGAGTAGGACGATGACTTTGATGAACCTCTTTTTGATCTCTTTGTCACTGACAATGACAAACATTTGCATATTTGCTTTAGTAGTTTTGTGATTACTGTATGTTTCAAAATATGGGATAGTAGTCATAGAACTATAGCACATCTCCTTCGATTGTAATTCAGGTACACAGTAATCAAACTTAAAATCCAAAATTTGTAGAAATTTCTGTTGTACATCGATCTCTTGTTGTTCTAGTGCTACACAAAATCTGTTGGGTTATCTCCATTATAGCCTTGTTATAATGTCAAGTTCCTTTCTTTTAGTTTGTTTTTTATTGTTTATTTGGAGGGCTAATATGAACTGGTTCAGATCCTTCAAAAAAAAGCTTCCTGGGACTTTGGGAGCACAAATGCTTCAAACGGTTATGGTGACTATATATGATTGCAGACAAAGCGTCTTAATTAGCATTGAGCTAGCTTCACTCAACTGCATCTCTAGTTTCTCTTGTTCTATGATCTAAATGTAGAATATTTCACAAGCATGACTCTTGCCTCTACTATCCACTGTAATCTTAATACTTTTCCTATTTTGTGCGACATAATGTAGCTCCTTTCATCGATACAACGACCTTACCGAACAAAAACAGAAACATTACAAAGATAGAAAATTCATACATTCAAGAAAGAACCTTACCATTCCACCAAAAAGAAAAAGAAGAAAAAAAAACACTTTTACCATTCCAAGTTTCCGAATGTGAGGAACTACAAGTTGCTAAACACCTTTGTTAGGAAACTTTTCCGATTGACGTTACTTAATCTCAGGGTCTCAGCTCGGAAGCAGAGCATATGAGTTTGTACGTATAAGAAGTTGGAGGAAGAGATGAGAGAAATAAAATGTGCATCTATTTATCTTTCAGGAAAAAGAAGAAAAAAAAAAAACAGAATTTTCTGATAGAATAGTGTAAATTATAGAAAAGAAAAAAAAAAAATCCTGCCTTCATCTATTTTTATTTCAAGGAATTCGTTCTAGTACCATACAAGCTACAGCACAATTCAAAACCTCTTGTCATGCTCTTTTTACATCAAGGTGTTGTAGAGAAGTTTTGCAGTAGTTTATCCTCTGTTTATTTCGAGTCACCGTGTTCTAGAGAAAAGAGTATGAATGGGTCCATCTGTATTGTATAAGCACCAGCAGTACCTGATCATTTTCTGATGAAAGAAACCCCCTTCTGAATGCTTGTTGCTAGTTCTTTCTTTGCCTTCTCCAAGCCAGCCCTGTTTCATACCCAGAAAAATTTCAATTTTGTTGTACAGAAAGAAGACAAGTCAAATACAAGGGCTTTTAACAGATACAGTTACAGACCTCTCATACTCATTCAGGGGGCCAAGGGGGTGTATTTCCTCAACTCCAGTACGGCCAAGCCGTACTTTGGATGCAAAGAAGGGAAGTTCAGTCACCTATGGAAAAGCAAAGCCATTACTTGTTAGATCCAGGACAACCGACATCAATTCAATATCTTAAAAGAACTTGATTACACAAAGAGTATAACATGATTGTAACATGCCTGAGAAGCAACATATGCACATTCAACAACACCTGAATCCCCTCTTAAGCCACGAAGGCATGCATCTGCAAATTTAACAGCAGCATATGCCTGCATTTTTTTCACTCACTGTAAGGAAATAGACGATTCAACTAGCTTTGAAGAATGGATTAATGAATAAGTAATAAAAAAGAGTAACCTGAGAGAAACTGAGACCTGTTAAAGAAAACTAACCATTGATAATGTTGCAGAACCAGCTCCAGCTTTTGCCTGTAAACAAGTCAAGATTGCCTAGTCAACTACCATTCTTGACTGTCAATCACATTATGGAGACACGAGATAGCTAACGGTTTTAAAACGAGTCATCACTTATTAGACTAACTTCCAGCTAACTTCCTAGTGGATCATGATAAAGAAGACTTTACTTCTCTAAGACGAACTATCAACAAGTAAGTAGTAATGAATTTAACACGATATTCAGAATCTCTTAAACAGGGTGCTATGGAAATTCACATTTTTGGAGCACAGATGCCAGCCTAGAGACAATAAAGCACATTGCTAGCATCTATGAGACATACAGGAGTGCTAAAACTACTTAACCCCTTACATAAGATGATTAACAACTGACTCTCACTTCAGAAAAACCTTCACAAACGCTGACAGAATCGCAAAAGGCAACAAATAACACCTGCGTCCTTTTACAAGAGCAGTGCTTCTTTTGTTCTTGAGACCCCTGTTAATTAGTGTAGTGTCTCTTTTATTGGACAGATTGTGCATAAATCTCAACTTACTGAAAGCAACTCTTACATCCCAGATTTGTAACTATTCCTAATGCCAATGTAAGCCTGATGTGTACGGTATGCTTAAAATATAAACACTTCTTGATAAAACAGCGTCTGAAGCATATTTCCCTTTCCAGACAATTAATTCAAAGTACTCTCAGACTATACTTTAGCATACTGCACAGAAATTGTAATACTCTCGACCAATGAAAACCGGAGCTGCTGCACATCTTTCTTTTAACTTGCATCAAACAAAATAAGCAAAGAATAATTCTCTCAAGTGAGTAACATATATAGTCATGAAATAGTATGCAAAACTGTACAGCTGCTGAACAAGAGAGACACTGGTTGCTCACCTCAACAACCTCAGTTCCACCATTCTGAATGCGATCAGTTAGATAATGAACTTCCTTCGGGGTGAAAGAGCATGGAGGCTTGACCTGCATAAAACAACAACACCAACGTCTAAATTACTCATCTGAACTCTGTAGTACAAAAACATGGTCAGTAATTCTAAAACAAGTATTTTCGAACCTGAGACAGAAGTGGCAAAATGGTAACCCCTGCATGACCACCAACAACAGGAACATCAACTTCCCTAGGATCAAGTCCCAGAACCTCTGCCTGCAGTTAAATTAACTTTGTTGATTGTTATAACCAAAATGATCAACCAGCTAATCCGACTAGGAAATTAAAATGCATACCACAAAAGTATTGGCCCTAACAACATCAAGCATAGTAACTCCCAAAAGCCGCTTCGGGTCGAAAGTCCCGGCTTTCTTGAACACCTCAGCTGCAATAGGAACCGTAGAGTTCACCGGATTGCTGATCAGGTTAACCACAGCGTTAGGACAACACTTTGCGATCCCTTCACAAATCGTCCTCACAATTCCGGCGTTGATGTTAAACAAATCATCCCTGGTCATCCCCGGTTTCCGAGGCACGCCCGCCGGAATTATCACCAGCTCCATTCCGGTCAAAGCCTCCTCCAGCTGCTGCTGCCCTAGAAACCCTCGCACCTGTGAAAATTCCAATCACTCTAAAGAATCGAAATTCGGAGCTTCAATTTTAGGCTTTGAGATTTACCACGGCGCCGGTGTCCATGTGGCTGACGTCAGAGGTGACGCCGGGGGTGTTGACGACGTCGTATAGATGGAGGACGGACACGAGAGGGTTCATCTTCATCAACATAGCCAGAGGCTGACCTATACCGCCGGCCGCGCCGAGAATCGCCACTTTGAAACCCGACGCGCCGCCCTTGGCGCGGCAGCTCAGTCGCCGGAGAGCTCCGGCGTCGTCCATCTGGATATTCTGGGGGTCGAGATGGGCGGAGATTCGAGCAATGCGTTGGGTGGCGTCTGAGCTCGACCGTGTCATTTTTTTTTTTTTTTGGAGGGGAAGGTTGATCTGATCGGAGGTAGATAAAGGAAGAGAAGGATGGAGAAGAAGAGGGACGTCAGTGATGACGTGAGGGAATTGGGAAGCGTGAAAATGGAAACTCGAGCTATATCTTCTTATCCCGAAGCCCAGACCTTTCTGATTTTGGAACTTCTACAGGATCATATTTCTGATAACTAATTATTGTTAAACTGAGTTCTATGGGAAATTAGAGTTACAATTAGTTCACTAATCCGTGATAGAACCCCTTTTCTTTTCTTTTCTTTTCTTTTTTATCTGGAAATCGAATTAAACGAGTAAGCTGGTTACCAAGTGCGGCATTACAGGAATCAGAAAGACGAATACATAAACGATAGGGGGAGACTAAGAATCGTGCAAATGACATTTTGATCCAAACTCGATAAAAACTTGCTAAGCTAACTTGTCTCATTATTATTAGTGTTTGGGGTGACCTCCTCTTCGGATTTCGTCCCGCCTACCTAGTTCACCACCTTCTCACCGTTCCATGTTGGGCTAGTCTGAACTCTAGAGGCATGAATTGCTAGCAAGCAGAGATCGATCAGATCTAATTTTTGAAGAAGGATGCTGAAGTCGAAATATTGTTTGTCTTATATCTTTCTATACTTCGTTGGTGTAACATCTTCACAGTTTTAGTATGGGTAGAACCTTAATTTCCGTTCTTGGCTATTGTTTTTTTTTATTTTTATCAAACAAACAACTGAAGTGCTATAACGAGTCTGTTGTGAGTTGAACTCACGACCTCCCACTTATAGATGATAGACTAATGTCACAAGACCAAATGGTTCTTAACTGTTGTTTTAGTAAATACAAGTTTGAGAAAGTTAATATAAAATCAAGTTAATCGCGTTCATGTAGATTGATTAGTATCTCTGTTAGATATCAAAATGCAAATGGTTTGTTGTAAATTTTGTTATCGAACGTTACAACTTCATTCTCCATCTGATAATCTATCTTGCACGGACACTAACAGAGTGACACGACACGACACGACGCGACACACTGACACGACAAATCTAAAAAATTTAAGATCTGACACGGCTTGGATACGGCAAATAATTAATACATAAAAAAAATACTAAAAACATAAGCTCGAGACCATATGCAATTATCAGCAAAAAGACGTTGCAATTGAATGGAGATTAGGAAACCCGATGACTAATTTGAAGTGGAAAATGGAGATGATTGAAGAGGAGAAGAGTGTAAAAAGGAGATTAAGTTGTAGTTTACAAACTATATCAGACTATATATGAGTTTAAACATTGGCTAGGAGAGATATATCATATATCAGCACTCTTATTATTCTTTTGTTTTTTGTTTTTTTTGTTGCTTAGAGGTTGTGATAATTTCTTTTGGTTTTATGTTTTTTTTTTTTTTTAAATTGAAATTGCTGACGTGACGTGTCGGAAAAGTCAACATTACCGCGTTAGGGCGTGTAGTGTCGTGTCGGACACTCCGCCCTGAGAAGTGCCCGTGTAACATAGCTGATAATGTAGGAACTATAACACATGACTTCCAAAATGTACTTTTCATATTCAATGTTGGGCAATCATTATTCCAAACCTTTTGGGTCTTAAGGCCCATTGACAGAATGGATTCTCTTTTACAAGATCATTGAGTCCAACAAGATTGGATCGGATCATCTGTCAAATGTGAAATACAAAAAAGAAAATAAAACATAAAATAAAATATGCGATTTGTCACTAAAAGGGAAAAGAACTGATAAGGCAGTTGTGTAAAGGAATAGTCTGTTTTTTCCAACAACAAAAAAAGGAATAGTCTGTTTACACCTCAAACATCTCATAGGATTACACTATTTTGATTGATAGAATAACACAGTACTGGACCGAAACTATTAAAGCACTGCATATTGATATATATGATCACATTCAATATGAGCAGGCAAAAAGACAAGAAACCATTGAACAATCCTTGTTCTATAAGTTGGGATCCAAGTCATCTACGTTGTTTTCGAACACGAACTCCCTTCATCTTGTACGGTTGTTGGAACTTAACATAGTTAAGATTTTTTATCCATGCCCTTCAAATTAAGTTTTAAGTTAATTTGAATCTTCTCTTCCACAAGAATCCAAGTACGTTAAATAGCTTACATAAAAATATCCTTCATAAGGATTAAGGATCATGTTTGTTTTTGTCTGACCCTAGATTCTTCATCCGGATTAAGAAAGAGCATAATATCTATCTTGATCGATTGACCTTTTCAACTCAAGAATTGGAGGTAAATTTAGTTTTACTAGCCTGAAAACTACAGGGAGAATGCTCAAGGATCTAAAGGGAGAGGAAATAATGCTCAAAGGATGTGGAACTGTTTTGTCGGCCTTTTTGGTTTTGCATTGCTAGTAGAGAGAAGCACCGAAATGAAAAAAGGCACCAAAAACCTAAAATAATGAGGTTCTAGATAACTGCACGTCGCTTTTGGTGTCTTATATTGTGGAGAACGCTCTGATGGATGTCTTTGAAAAATGTTGGTAGAGAATCATTGACGTTTAAGGCACAACACCACCTCCACTTCCACCACCACCCCCTTCATTGTCCATAAGGTCTATAGATAATTAAACATATAATTTCTTTTGCCAAAATTTACACCAGAGCAGATCCAAAATGAACAATATTGGATAATTTTATCCCATAGTATTTTCTTCATTCACATTTTCATATCAATATATAAGATTTGCAGCAATATAAGAGGCAGTTTAAAACGTAGTAATCTACCAAGTACACTATATAAGAACACATTGATTTGTAATACAAGGGTTAAAGTAGCGTCTTCATCTCTTTATTATATGAGTTATCGCTCCAATAATTCAAAGAAAAGATAAAACATCGATCTCTTCGAGTCTTCTGTAAAGAAAACCACATTGGCATATTGTTCTTTCATGAAAGAAGTATATATCCAACATTTGCCATGATGAACTAATCAATAAAGGGTGAAACAAACAACATCACGCAAGTTATCTATGGACTTAATTAACCCATTTTGATGATCCGTCATTGTGCATTTCGGAATTCTTGCACCAAGAATCTCTATCAGCAGTCTATTCTAAAACTCAATCAGTGATCATGTACTCATATATTTCGTTTAAAGGAAAACTCCCAACCATATAATCGACCTCCTTGGGTGTTCCTTACCAAATCAAGTTAATTAAGTTTGAGTAATTGAGAAAACATTACTCATTAGAGCAGCTTAGTGTGACGAAGGATTCGAATTAAAAATAAACAAATAAGTGAATGGAGCAAGAAAGGCACATATATTTCTGTCTTACCAGCTGAAAACGGACCAGAGGGTAAGTTGAAAAGGGTGTTTCACCGGCCACAAAATGACACAAGGTCCATAAATAATACAAATGCTTTGCCAAACATAGCCGCATGGCCAAAACAAAACCCAAAATCCAAATGCTTCTTCATCTTCCATCCTACATAACTTTGGCCCCTAGCTTTTCTATAAAACCCTATCTCCCTCTCTCTCACTTCTCTCTCTCTATCTTTCTCAAACACAGTAAGGGAAGAAGAACAAAAATGGTGGGTTCCAGTTGTTGGTAACAAAGTCATATCAAGCACTAATGGCTCAGGAGAAGAAGAAGAAGAAGCACTACTTGTTTCTCAACCACCCAATTCTTGCGTCGAGCGAATTGGCCTATCTGTCCTTGCCAATCATGGCTTACCCTACTACATTAGAAGACATTCATTCCTTTGGGCATTATGAGAGCGAGTCACTGTCGTCGTGCAATGACACGAAAATGAAGAGTAGATCATCATCGTTTTATGTAACTGATCATCTTTGGTGGTGTTAGTACAACCAAGAAGATCAAACATCATTCGTTAACAGAAACTGTAGAGGCAGACAGAATGGAGCCAGGCAATTCTAGTTTTAGTTTTCAGAATTACTGTTACCGTCTTCTATTCGGTGATCAAATTCCGAAAACCCTTTTCGTTTGTGAGTAAGTACTCTTCTAACTTTTATGAATCTTAAGGGAGGTGAAGGAGGAATAAGATATCATGTTCAAAGGGTTCGTGGGAAGTATATAGAATATATGGATCTGAACTTTATATATATAGTTCATGTCCTTAAATGGGATCATAAATTTTCGCTTTCTTGTAATAGCATGAAGTTGCTGCTGTTTTTACTGCAGTATCTCTTAATAACTTTCGTTGCTTACATCTTTCGATCTGCTATGGCTTCTATTGCATTTCATCGTTTGTAATGAAATATAGTACGTTGAAGTGTAATGAAATCCCCAGGATATATGATATTTTGAATTTTTCCATTTCTAGTTTTCTACTGATATAATTTTCCAGGAAGGTTTGCTTAACTTGATCAATCCCATCTTTCTCCAGCTAACTTGAAAGCTTTAACAATAGAAGGTTTGGATTATCATTTGGACTCTTTTCCTTGTATTATTCCAGTTTCCAAAAGCTGTTTTGAGTCACGACAGCTTCTGTAAGAGGAAGTTCTATGTTCAAACCTCTTCTCCATTGCTCATCATCGTTTTATCTTTTTGGAATGGAGTTGATCCCACCGACACTTTTGGGATTGTTAATCGTCGATTTAATCTCGATTGAATGTGCATGTCTTAGGGTACAGGGAATAATCAGAAATTCAGAATTCAAGTTTCTTGTTTCTCACGTGAGTTAATTTGTCATATATTATATTACATTATTCGCCATGAATGATCGATCATATACATATATAATGGTACTTTGCACTGCTTGGTCAAGAACTTGATCATGATGCCATTGTATACGGCAAGAAAATGATTTCTTCTCTGCAGGTTTCCAGAATAATATTACATCGTTCAAATATTTCTGCTGTGCCTTCCACATTTGATTCTTTTAGTCTCTCTATTAATTATTGTATCTTGGTTCTTGTTAATGTTAAACTTGAGGGAATTGGAAACTAAACGATGCTGGGACAATTCTTGTCTGCTCCATTCATCCCAGATTCTTTTTCAATTAGTACATTATAATGACCAATACATATGCTGTAATGATCTATTGCAAAATTCACTTTGCATGCAGCGGTGAAGATCATATGCATTTTTCTTCAAGTAAGAATAAACTGGCAAAAAATGTACTTGTTTTGCTGCTTAACTAGTATTATGTATACCACAAATCCACAATCAATCTGATATAACTCATATAAGTATGACAAATCAACTCTTTTTTCTCTCTCGACCCTAGCGCTCTGCTAGGGTCAGCCGTTTTCGACCATTATTATGATGAGAGCTCTCGCTCTCTCACTTTGGCAGCGACCCTTCCTAGGGTTTGCCCGTCCGGATCTCTTGAACGGGGTCGCTTCTAATCCTAGTTCTTGGCTGACAAGCCTCTCGGTCTCGCGAATCTCTCCATGGCAAGCCTCGGCCTGCTGCAACTCTCTATGTTCCTCCTGGCGACGCTTTGTTGCTGTTTCTTTGCTCAGGGATGATGGGAGAGGACAACGGCTTTCTCAGGCAGATCCGATTCAAATATGGGATCCGGGGTCCATCAAGATGCACGTCTCTGGTATTGTTCCACCCATCTTGGTGGAGGTCCAACGTGTCGATTGGTGGAGGAGGAGGGTTTCAGTTTTTCCTCAACGGCAATGTTGCTCTTGGTGGAAAGAGATGTTGGTCGTCCCGTCGAATCTCTTGTAGCTAAATGGAAAAGATACTCTTGTTCTGGTCGACCGTGTATGAGCGCGACGGTTCACATTGGCGCGCGGGCGACAAAACCCCGGTTGGATCAAACGGCGGCGCATTTGGGGACGATGTTGTGGTTGCACTAATGGCGGCTGCGCAGACGTGGTGTTTGCTTGGGGAAACCCTAGGGGGAAGTGGGCTCAAGGTGTTTCTTTGAATTTGGGCCTAAGTCTTTTGAGACCTAGAGTAAATATATCTAGGTCCTTAAAGTTTTGGATTCATATTTGGGATCCAGGTGGTTTTAAAATAAAAATTTGGGTCCCAGGATTTCTGTTAGTTCGGTATCAATTTTTTTTCTTGTGATCAATACCTGCGAGGAGCTGCCGGGATTATTGATCGAATGTTGTCAGCGAGTATTCTAATGGATGCTGCGGAAAAATTTATTGTCAGTATTTTATTAGTTTACTCCCTCCTGAGCTTCACTCAATAGGTAAGTTGTATTACGTTTTAGCGGTGTCTCTTTCTAACGGCCTTGCAAGGGCGGGTCACTGTGTAATATGACTTGTGTTTATTGAATAAAATCGTCTGATCTCTTTTCATTCAAAAAAAAAAAAAAAACTCATATAAGTATTCATGTACCATGTACGTACTATGTGGCATACTCTTCACCCTTCGCTTATAAGGTAAATAGCAAAGAAAGTAGACATTTAAGTTAACGGGCGGGTGTGGTGCATGAGTACTTGTGTGGATGAGAAGGAAAATGACGATGTCACTTGGGTTTGAGATTGTGATTTGGCTTTAAGATTGTTGATGAGAAAAAGGCATGCCCTGCTTGATCAGTATTTTAAATTCTGTAATAAAGATTTATATTGCGATTATAAAACATGATAAAACACAAACTAGCTAACACAGCTACTAAGGTGTCGCAAAGCCAGGAAATTAAAACAACAGTAACATAATAATAAGGGCAAACGTGCACATTAGTCTCCCTTAAGGTAGCTAGATATATACATGGATATATATATATATATATATATATATATATATATATATATATATAATGAAAAACTATTTTAGCAATTTTGTTAAAGACCATTTTGGGTTTCTTATTGATTTTTTAAATCCTAAACCCTATACCCTATACTCTAAACCTATACCCTAACCATATACCCTACACCCTAACCCCAAAATCTTATACCCTAAAGTCCTAAACCCTATGCCAAACTCATAAAAGACCTATGACGGTCATTTCAAAAAATATAGAAAACCTTAGTTTATATTTTAGTTGTAATAAATTCACGTGTCAAAAGTTAATTGGCAAGAAAGGACGTCAGACTGCCACGTGGTCTTCCCATAATACTGAAAAATTTCTTCTATAGATGGTCGAGTACTTTGATATATAAATTGACTCCCATTTTAATGGTTTCTCTGCTCATGATT
This sequence comes from Fragaria iinumae, assembly GCA_009720345.1. Lineage (NCBI taxonomy): Eukaryota > Viridiplantae > Streptophyta > Magnoliopsida > Rosales > Rosaceae > Fragaria > Fragaria iinumae. The sequence goes on along the minus strand of CM019117.1, from coordinate 10,734,612 downwards.
ACCCTTGTTTTTTTTTCTAGAAAGATACTAATTCTCACTTATGACTATCAATGGGAAGCCATTAAGGCATTAACTCCCTCTTAATCGTGTTCCAAATTCATAGTAGGTAATCACCCATTTTTATTGTGTATTTAATAGAAAGATGGAAAAATATCCTAAATTAAAGAAAAAGAAAAGAAAAAAAATGATTTAATTTTTTATGACTTATCTCAACCGTTAATTACTTTTAGATATAATAAATAATATTCTTGTTATAATATTGATTATAATTTTAGATGTTACGATCCACCCCTTTTTATTTATAAATTTAAGATGAAAAAGTACTCTGCTCTGCTTAGCTCCTGCTAATAAAAAAAATTAAACTAAAAAAAAGGTCAGGAGTGCACTGTGAAGCTCAAGTTCTGACGTTGTGGTGTCGAACTTATAGTAGCGGTGTTTGTCTGGAGCGGTTTTGTGAGCTAAGTTTAATAGCGGTACTGATCCGGCCAGTTGGCTTGTGTTCTGCTCTCATAATTAAAGTTTTTGTATTAACTAATTGCTTGTGTTAGAGTTCGAAGTGTATCTGTTTATGCCAAGTTATTGAAGTAGGGGACTTCAAATCATTCAGGCCCAAGAAAGGAACTCAAAATGGGCCGAAAGAACATATTACCTGTGTTTATTGTTGTCTTATGATGAAGGGTGTCTACGATACGTGATAATTGGTGTTCAACTTGTTGGCTCCATTCTACTCTGAAACTTCTGTTTGTTCTAAAGGTCTGTAGCCAACGGCTCCGTTCATGAAGTCCACTCATGACAAAACAAGTGAAATTTAAAATCAGCAAAAATTATATTATGTTCACGGTGAAATTGAGAGAATATCAGTTATTTCTTTTATTACACCGTGAAATTATAATGTATGTGTGTTTGTTGAGACTAAATGAGACTGTGCTAAAGTGCTGAAGGAGTCCAATTTAGTTAGTACTGTGTTTAGTATCACTGGGTACAAAAATAAATGAGCTTACGTAACACCATGTTTTCATTCGGGCATCTTTAGATGCCATCCTTTAAAATCATAAACCAAACAAATTACCCTATAATCTCATACAACACCAAACATGAGTTAATATATTAGTACAACTTAAGACACCTCACATGAGTCCAGGACAGTCTTAAAAAATAAGGAGGTATAATGTAATACTGAGTACCAAACGTGCACATAATGTCCCCTTTTTTAGGATAATCAATTGTCACATAATTAAGCCTCTCAAAGTCGGTCTATTAATTGAAACTTATATAAAAAACAAAAAAAAACAAGTAATAGCAAGTGAAATCCATCGTTAGACAGTGAATCAATGTCGTCGATCGACAAACACCGCATCGATATATTTGCATTGGCTCACTTAGTTCGCTGTTAATGATTAGAACCAAGCACGAGCAGTTTGTTGACAATTAGTTCATCGACTATGATCGTTGCCAAACGGCATCTAAGAACGAATGCATATTAAAAATGCAGATACACACATTTGTCATTTCGGCAGATATTGACCGTATTATTATCATAGCTACATTCTTCTTCTAAGTGCTAAGTAGCTCAGCAGAAACTTCTTAGTAGAAAGGAGTCAAAAGAAAATGCACACGAGGACGACTACAAAGGCACAAATCGATCATAAACAAATGCTCTACGTACGTCTGCCTAAATTTCCAGTCAAAGATATGATTTTAATTTAGGGTATAGAACAAGATGTGCCGAAAGCAATACAACAAAGTATGAATTATGCTACCATAAGTCAAAAATTGTCATTTTGATCCGCTATTTCTTCACTTTGGAGTCCAACTCTTGCTTTCTTCTTAGTCGCAGCAATGATACGCCCTGAGAATTCAGAAAGGAAGAGGAAGAGGAAGAAGACAATATTCTTATTATCATCCATATGTTTTTATAATTTGATGGAATGGGATACATCGATCCCAAGTGGGTTAGCTCAACAACATTGGCCTGGTGTCTTCGCGAATAGCATTACTGGGAATAAAGATCAGATTAGATAGATGACCAACAAATTAAAGTTGGTCCACCTATGTAGAGGACAATATAAATCTTCTTTTAGGTAATTTCCAGTTAAAAGTCTGACTATCAATCTGCATCAGGGCTTGGAGCAAAGCTTAAGCTACAAAATCCAAGCTTGGTTGGATCAGGAGCATCAACATTCGTGGCATAAAGGTACTTCACTCTGAATAACCTTTGAGCGCAAGGAAGATCAGAGTGGAAGTTGTATGTCATGTTGTGTGTTTGGTCTGTTAATTAAATTCTTTTATGCCGAAATTTAATACCTAAGTTGTCCTTATGTTTACCTCCAAGAAAAAAATCACCTCAATATTGCTGACAACACTTGCGCTGCTTTTAAATTTGTACAACAGTGGCTCTCTGGCTTTCCGGTTTTGACATTTCCGGGCAAACTATTGTATCCATTATATATACATTTGTCTCTTTTCATTAATATGCTTGACTATAAATCAACCAATGTAAGTGGCGAGCGTCAAGTAGAAATCTCCAACCCGAGTTCAATTCATGAAGCTGCAACAACACATATAGTTAGAACATTTCACATGCCGAGTGATAAAGAACTGAGTCTAGGACACCTGAAGTGGATTCTTTTGGCTCGAGCTAAGCAATATGGATGATGAAACTAAACGTACCAAAACTAGAGAGCTAGCTTCTTTTTTTGGTTTCTTAATGAACGACACATAGACGAATTCCAAAATTTAGGTTGAGTTTCATCTAATCTACAGATTAGGTTTCACATTCCGGGATATATACCCTAGCAAAGGGACACATTTGCTCAACTCCAGGCATATTCTAGGGCACAGACTGTTTTAAAGCTGGCATGATATCGAAATGGCTTTGAACAATCTGATATATTCATATATATGAAGTCAACATATATGGCCGGGAAGCTGAAGCTTCAGGGAACATAAAGGTTTCGACAGCTTCGAACTCAAACAACCGAGTCTTCACGGAGACGCAGAGGCCTCATGTTTTGCCTGCTGGATGCTCTCTGCAACTTCCCATGCAGCAACCATATAAGAAAGTATATATCGCTCTATATTCAAAGCCCGATTTGGTCTATATATGCTCCCTGAAAAGCAAGTTGTTTGGAACCCTAATTTGTTTATTTGACCACTTCCTGACAATATGTGCAATTTACTATCCCCAAATTGCAACTATTATGGCTTTGATAGTAGAGCAGATATGTTGGGTTCCATTCTGGCCACCTCCAGAAAATTTTGATCCTCATCTCATCTGCCTTTAGTTAAGCTTCTTATACTGGCCGGTTCGACTAACAAACATTACATGCCTTTAATTAAGTATCCATCGCTCGTCTCTAATCATGGAAAAAATTTAGGTAAGAAGAGATTATGCCGTTAGACCAAATGGTTCTGGACAAGAACATTATAGTTTTAATGTGCAACGATCTAAAATAAAATGTTGATTTCAAAATCAGAACAAGAATATCGTAATATATAGAGTCACATCAGCTTGATAGAACGACGTCTTAATTAGTAACTTGACCATTAATGCACATTGAGTATAAAAGTATTTATGTTTCGAAAGAGATTTGGAACCCCGCCTAATTGAGAGGTTCATCCCCCTGCCTGTAGTTAGATGATATGTGTGTCTAAATTGTAATTCAATTAGGATTACTTACTTTAGCTGGTTTATGAATCGGGACGTCTCCTTCCTTCAACATGTAAATATATCTTATGTATGAATCAATGAAAGAAGCTATTCTAGCCAAAATATCATCTTTTCACGTTACCCTTGTAAATCATTGTACAAGAATGTTAATTACCGTATTGCAACGGTGAGAAATACAAGAATATAAATTGATGCAAGCACATACTATACAAATTAAAAAAAAATTGGGCTCAAAATATAAAACACCCATATTCTATGTTCAAAAAAGAAAAAGAGAGAAAATGAAATGAGGAAAAAAGTGGCTATTGTTCTCAAATTGACCCCAATCAATTTCTCCTGGCCTTAATTGTGCCACCTCTTGATCATTCTCATTCCAAGGTGCATGCAACCTTCCCAATCCCATTCTCTTCCAAATGGCCTCGAATCCTAGCAATGAACATGAACAAGTCCCAAAAACCTCCTCAAACATCACATTGCATACCAATCCAGGAAATAGAGTAAAGGCTTCCCATTGATGATTCTTATTCCCACTCCACTAAAATTTAGAACCTGTCCCTGTTCCAGTGTGGCATTGTCACTCCAAATTCAAAAAGATCGAGTTCACCTTCTTGTGGAAAAAAATTGCACTGGCCCTAGTTATGGCCCCAGAAATTCTTTCTTTACTATATAACAATAGTTACAATACAAAATCACCTATCAATGTTATCAATTATTTCCCAAAACTATATTTTTCAAAAGCCTATCAATGCTGGTCTTCTTCTTTAAACACTTAAAAGTACCAATAGATCCACTCTCCTCGTAAAAATCCAAATCGAATCACGTTCCGTTTGCTAACCAAAGCAATAATTTTGCTCCATATAATTATTAGAAAAACTTTCTGACCTGCGACTAATCCCAAAACCAGAGAGATTTAAGCCATCTAAGCACCTTCCATGTAATCCACCATTATCACAAAACCCTCGTTCTTGTTTTGCTCCTCTACTTTGTTTTGTCATCTTAAACCCTTCAAAAATGTTCCTTCTTCCTTCTCTCTAATCACACCTTTTGTGTCTCTGTAATTACTAGAAACAAATGATGACACTTTCAGCTCCAAAACCGCTGCTGATTCTGTGTACTCTATCATTTTACTTCTCTTATGTCATGGCCTTTTCGGCCGGAGACCCCCAGATCCTGCTGCGTGTGAAAGCCCAACTCGACGACCCGGATGGAAACCTCAACGACTGGGTTCCCAGCAGCAACCACAGTCCATGCAACTGGACAGGTATCACTTGCGAGCACAAAAACTTCTCCATTGTTTCAATAGACATGTCGGGGTTCAATATTCGCGGCCGGTTTCCTGTCGAGCTGTGCCGGATTCGGACGCTACAGAACCTCACTTTGAACAGCAACAGCATCAACGGTACTCTCTTAACTACGCCCCTCTCTCTGTGTTCACACCTTCAAGCTTTGGAGATCGAGGAAAACGAAATCGTCGGACACTTGCCGGAATTTCCACCGGGGTTTGATGATTTACGGGTCCTCAATCTCCAAAACAACAACTTCACCGGAGATATCCCGGAGAGTTTCGGCCAGTTTCCGCAACTTAGTGTACTGAAGCTTTCAGGGAACTTGCTGACCGGTCCGTTCCCTAAGTTCTTGACAAACCTGAGTCAGTTGACTCGTTTGGAAATGGCTTATAATCCAGCAATGAAGCCTTGTGTGTTGCCTCCAGAAATCGGAAACATGACCAATCTCGACTGGCTGTTTCTCTCTCAGATCAATCTCACAGGCCCTATTCCAGACACGATCGGAAACTTGGTCTCGCTAAGAAACCTGGACTTGTCCCGGAATTCATTATCCGGTACTGTTCCAGAGAGCATTGGGAGATTGAGAAGCGCAGTGCAAATTGAGCTTTTCTTGAACCAATTGTACGGCGAATTGCCGGAGAGTCTTGCAAATTTGACGTCTCTGCAGAACTTGGATTTGTCACAGAACGGATTCACAGGTACATTCTCTGAAACAATCGCAGGAATTCGATTTGTTTCTCTGCGACTCGCCGACAACTTACTAGAAGGCTCTGTTCCGGAGATCATTGCCAACAATCCTGATCTGGTTCAGCTGCATCTCTTCAACAACAGCTTCTCCGGTACTCTCCCGGAAAATCTCGGTCGAAATTCAGCTCTGCAAGAATTGGATGTTTCCACTAACAAGTTCACCGGCGAGCTGCCTAGCTCTCTCTGCTACGGTAAAAATCTCAGCAGTCTGGTCATATTCGGGAACCAATTCACTGGAAATATATCAGATACGTTGAGCCAGTGTCAATCTCTTGAATATGTACGATTCGAGTACAATGAACTCTCCGGTGAAGTACCGGCCAAGTTTTGGGGTCTGCCTCTGCTCACTCATCTACGAATGCATAACAACAGACTCGGTGGATCAGTTTCGTCCTCCATTTCCTCTGCCAATGGTCTCCAAGTACTTACAATCTCCGGCAACATCTTCTCCGGCGAGCTTCCACCGCAGATTTGCAAGTTGTCCGAGCTGATAGAGCTGGACGTGAGCGACAATCAGTTTTCCGGTGCAGTTCCATCTTGTATAACAGAGCTGAAGAATCTGCAGGAGCTTAGGATGCAGCACAACTCGTTCACAGGTGAGATTCCAAGACATTTGAGTCCATGGACCCAGTTGACTGAGTTAAACCTATCGAAAAATCGATTCTCTGGTACAATTCCTCCCGAGCTAGGTGATTTGCTGGTTCTGAATTACTTGGACCTCTCTGATAACTCACTCACCGGTGAGATTCCGGTGGAATTGACCAGGCTTAAGCTCGGACAGTTCAATCTCTCAGACAACAAACTGTACGGTAAGATACCTACTGGGCTGGACTACGAGCTTTTCGTACCGGGTCTACTTGGCAACCCGGGTCTATGCAGTTTGAATTTGAAGCCGATTCATCCATGTCAGAGACGTAAATCTCATACTGCTTTATTGGCTGTTGTTCTCTCCGTTTGCATTGTACTTCTTGTTGGGTTAGTTCTTTGGTATCTGAAAATCAGCGCAAAAGTGTTTGGCGGTAAATCAAAAAGGCTTTACAGCGTGACCTCATTTCAACGGGTCGGGTTCAATGAAGACGATGTGTTACCTTCGTTAACCAATGATAATCTGATTGCGACGGGCGGGTCGGGTCATGTTTATAAGGTGAAGCTGAAGTCGGGTCAAGTTTTGGCGGTTAAGAAGCTATGGGGAGGAAGCAGCAGGAAGCCGGAGAGTGAGTTGGTCTTTAGATCCGAGGTTGAGACGCTGGGTCGGGTCCGGCATGGCAATATTGTAAAATTGGTGTTTTGTTGTAGTGGGGAGGATTGTAGGATATTGGCCTACGACTACATGGAGAATGGGAGCTTGGGTGATGTTTTGCATGGAGAGAAGCTTGGGCCGTTGGTGGACTGGGCCGCGAGGTTCAGCGTTGCATTGGGCTCGGCCCACGGGCTGGCCTATCTTCATCACGACTGTATCCCGGCTGTCGTTCACCGGGATGTGAAGAGTAACAACATATTGCTCGATGAGGAGTGGACGCCACGCGTGGCGGATTTCGGTCTTGCCAAGACGTTAGAGCGTGATGTGGCATCTGGACACGGTGCCATGTCACGAATAGCTGGATCCTACGGCTATATTGCGCCAGGTACATTCGGTTTCCGAATCCTAACCTCTAAATTTTTTTTTTTGTATTTTTATGTCTTATGTGGACCTTTTAGATTAACATCCAAACATTAAAAATTAGTGAAGATTTGGCTCAATCTAATGTCTTGATTAGTCTTATATGTGGGGACTTGTATGTATTATTGACATCAATTTGTGTCCAATTAATATACTGTTGATATATTATTGAAGCAACAAATGCTCTGTTCCAACATCTTTCACTGTCTCACTGTTATGGTGGGTGACCGACCTCATAGTCAAGTCTACATTTTTTTGTTGATGATGTAGTACTAGTTGGTGTACATTATTAGATTATTTCTCTACTTGGATTAATATGATGTAAGGCTTTCTCCCACTAGGATCATGATTCATGACAATGTCTCTACTTTGCTATCATGAATAGTTACTTATGTATTTGATTATTGCCGCAGTATGATTGTTAGTCGTTGACGTATGTAGTTTAAAGATTTAGATACGTATACATATTCCATAAGTTGTCGATCATGCTACTCATGTAGCATAACATTCGGACTTAAACAGTTTTGATTTCTCATCATGGGGAAAATGTGTTTATGTGATGTTTTATTTTGCATATAGAACAAGCAACTGATCATACTTCTGTAATTTACTGCGCAGAATATGCATACACACTAAAAGTTACAGAGAAGAGCGACGTCTACAGCTTCGGTGTGGTGTTACTGGAACTGATCACCGGTAAGAGGCCGAACGACGTATCCTTTGGGGAGAACAAGGACATAGTGAAGTGGGTTACTGAGGCTGCATTGTGTTCTCCTTCCTCTTCGGATGGTGATGGTGAAAGTGACAAATGTTGTGGGATTGATCTTAGCCAGATTGTTGACCCAAGAATGAACCCAACCACAAGGGATTTCGAAGAGATTGAAAAGGTTCTGAGTGTGGCTCTTCTCTGCACCTCTGCATTCCCAACTAACAGGCCATCCATGAGAAGAGTGGTTGAATTGCTAAAAGATCAGAAACCATCTATTCAAAAATGTTGAATTTCTTGTATCGTTTCACTACATTGTGGAAATTTTAGGGCAGTCTAGTTTTCACTAGGACTAGTTAGTTTGGTGGTGGCGCAAAATTTAATCAGCTAGCTTAGATTGTTGGGGCTTTTCTTGGTTATAAATTAAGAACTGAGTACAGAAGTTGTCCATATTATGGAAATGCGGTTTATTTCTCATTGTTATTTGAAGGCAGGCGCAGAAGTGTTTGTTTATGAATCATAACCAAAATATATTTAGTGCAACTTGTTTTTAGTCAACTCTGGATTCGGAAGAGCAGCACCATATTAAACATGAAGGTTGTAAGACTCAGATAGCAAGGAGAAGCTTTGAGGTGCCTGCAGTTCAGCACCGCGATTTAAGAAATACATGGCAATCATAACTCATAAGACCAAAATAGAGAATGCATAGAACACCAAATTCTCTGAGACACAATAAAAGAAAATACTGAGCTGCTCTGGTTCAGACCTCAGAGTACAATACAAAACTAAGTGCTAGAAGAGCAGTTCTAACATCACCCTCATAAATGTTACAGCAAAATGCAGGTGCTGAATGGCTTTGTTGCTTGCCGCTTATAGGTCAATGACCATGCCTTCATGCCACCGTAACGAGCATAGTCTTACCTCATGTCTGTATTCTCTGATACTAATTGACATACTTATGAGGGACAAAGATACAATATGATAGTTCCTTGAACATTATCACTCTTTATGATTGCTTCCTCAAGTTTAACCAGTCTTCAACATTCATTTGCAATCCCCACAGCTTGTTAGATGGAAAGTATCTATGATATACACCTGAGAGGGATATATGGGTAAGCAAGCTAAATAATGAAATTGTGCTTTTTGAAAACATTTAAGCTTGCATACTTACTCAGCATTCTCTCCACAATTGCCTCCAACGAGGATCATTTGGTGCGCGCTTGAGCGTCTGATTCTGCTGCGCGTTCTGGACTTAAATCTGTTAGACTCATCTATAGCTTTAGCTGAAAGAGGAGCAAACTACAATACATGTTACATGAGTACAGTCAGGATATCCACTCTCAAATTTCATATTACAAGTTCACTTCTAACAACACTAATTAAATAAGAAATTATGTTATTCATTAGTAATGACAATTGACACAGCTAATGCATTACAGTGTGCTTTGTAGTACTGTTAATAACATGAGAATGTTGAACATAGTACAAACCCTGGGGACATTTGAAGGAGCATAAACATATTCAAAATCTTATATCTTGAAGGTGCATGAGCATGGTAAAGGTTAGTGAGGAGGCACACTAGCAGAACTAATCTTTCTACAAACTAAGCTAGTAGTGACAACCCAGAAATAACATTTCCATCCCATCTGTAAAAAAGGAAAATTTGAGACGATGGCTTCGCCCGGGTTCGAACCGGAGACCTTCAGTGTGTTAGACTGACGTGATAACCAACTACACCACGAAACCATTTGCTGTTTACCCTGGAAAACGCACTTATTAGCCCCAACATCCCAAAGTAGATTTTACTTTTGCTTTGTAAAACTTTATACTTCTCAATGCACGTGCTTCCACGTGCAGCCTACAGACACCCCATTCCACGTCGCTTTGAAGCTTCTTTTTCATTTCCGTCGTTTGGTTCAGACTTTTAAATAAAACGGCATCCAAAATTCAAATTAGCTCGAAAATTAAAACCGTCCCGTGAAACGAGGAGCGCGGTTAAATCCAGAGTTAGTAAAAAGGCAAAAACGACCGCCCAACCTCCCACTGGCCAGCAAAAGAATTAACTATTCACCGCTGTAGTTTAACCGCGGTTAAAAAAACCCTTCCCGCTCCTAATCCCTCTCCCCCCAACTATAAAAGCCAACCCCCCAAACATCGCCCCATCATTGCCTTCTCTTCCACCTCAGGCGTCTTAATAAACGCCCCGTTTTGGATTCTCTCTCCGATCCCGGCCTCTTTTCTCCGTCGAATCTCCGCCGTCTCTTCAACCGGAAATGAGGGAGTGCATTTCGATCCACATCGGTCAGGCCGGTATTCAGGTCGGAAACGCCTGCTGGGAGCTTTACTGCCTCGAGCATGGAATTCAGGTGCTCCTTCTCTCCGATTTGGCTAGATCTAGGCCTTTGATGCGTTTTTGCTTGCGAAATCGGACTCGTGGTTTGTAGATCTGCTTCATTTTGTGCTGGATCTAGGGTTTTCAGTACTGTAATGTCGCTATTTGTTGTACATTGATGTAGAATTTTATGTGATTTGACTTGTGGAGTTGAATTTTGTGATTCTGTGGACGGATCTAGGGTTTTATATTTGTTTGGTTTGATTTTATTTAGATCTGCTACATTTTGTTTAATGTTGCTGCAAATTTAGCCTAGCTTGGTGCATTGCTTCTTATATTCTATGTTTAATTGAATATTGGATCTCTATGAGAACTGTGGAGTTGATAGAATGTTCTGCGTTCACAAATGCTAGCTTTGAAGTTTGAGATGCTTGCGTTAATTGTTGCTTGCAAATCTGGTAGAATTGATAGCGTGTTTTTGTCCATTATTTGTTTTAGTGTGGTTTGCAGTCTGCTATGGTCAAGCTGGAAATGAGTTTTAGTTATGTATTGGTTTATTTTTTTGTATGAAATTGTAAAACCGCAAGCCGTTGGGATTTATAGCAGAACAGGATAAATAGGTTTTGTTTTTAATGTTCGAATATTTTCATTCCTGATAGAAGAGGGTTTTCACTCATTTGGCTTAAATGATGCTTTTTTCTTCTTATGAATTGGTTTGATGGAATGTGATGCTGATGATTGTATTCAATGTCTTCAACAGCCTGATGGCCAGATGCCAAGTGACAAGACCGTTGGTGGAGGTGATGATGCTTTCAACACCTTCTTCAGTGAGACTGGTGCTGGAAAGCATGTGCCCCGTGCAGTGTTTGTAGACTTGGAGCCCACTGTCATTGATGAAGTGAGGACTGGGACATACCGCCAACTCTTCCACCCTGAACAGCTCATCAGTGGCAAGGAAGACGCAGCTAACAACTTTGCTCGTGGCCACTATACCAGTTAGTATTTTACTCCACTGTTTGTTTGTGAGTTTTACCGCTTTACATTTTGTTGTTAAGTATCAAATTGCTTATGTTTCTATTTCTTCTTTATCAGTTGGGAAAGAGATTGTTGACCTGTGCCTGGACCGCATCCGAAAGCTTGCTGACAACTGCACTGGTCTCCAAGGGTTCCTGGTTTTCAATGCCGTGGGTGGAGGCACTGGTTCAGGTCTTGGCTCCCTCTTGTTGGAACGTCTCTCTGTGGACTATGGCAAGAAGTCCAAGCTTGGATTCACTGTGTACCCCTCTCCACAAGTATCTACCTCTGTGGTTGAGCCCTACAACAGTGTTCTATCAACCCACTCCCTCCTGGAACACACTGATGTTGCTGTGCTGTTGGATAATGAGGCCATTTATGACATCTGCAGGCGCTCCCTTGACATTGAACGCCCTACCTACACCAACCTCAACCGCCTTGTTTCACAGGTACTGTTCTGCCTTCTCTTTTTAGCGTAGCCCTTGGCTTATTTGTCATTTGAGGGGTATGGATGCTAATTTTCTTCTGCTGTCTGTTATAGGTTATCTCATCTCTGACTGCATCTCTGAGGTTTGATGGTGCCTTGAATGTGGATGTGACTGAATTCCAGACCAATCTTGTCCCATACCCCAGAATCCACTTCATGCTTTCATCTTATGCTCCTGTTATCTCAGCTGAGAAGGCCTATCATGAGCAGCTTTCAGTTGCAGAGATCACCAACAGCGCATTCGAGCCTTCCTCCATGATGGCCAAGTGTGATCCTCGCCATGGTAAATACATGGCCTGCTGTCTCATGTACAGAGGTGATGTGGTGCCCAAGGATGTCAACGCAGCTGTTGCCACCATCAAGACCAAGCGCACCATCCAATTCGTTGACTGGTGCCCCACAGGATTCAAATGTGGTATCAACTACCAACCCCCAACTGTTGTTCCAGGTGGTGATCTTGCCAAGGTTCAGAGGGCAGTGTGCATGATCTCAAACTCCACCAGCGTTGCTGAGGTGTTCTCGCGCATTGACCACAAGTTCGACCTCATGTATGCCAAGAGGGCCTTCGTCCACTGGTATGTCGGTGAGGGAATGGAGGAAGGTGAGTTCTCTGAGGCTCGTGAGGATCTCGCTGCCCTGGAGAAGGACTATGAGGAGGTCGGCGCTGAGGGCGAGGAGGGCGATGAAGGTGATGAGGGAGATGAGTACTGAGTACCTATATCATCAATTAGATTGTTGTTCCTAGAACTGCTATGTGCTTGTGTTGTGTTTCTATCATTTTAGTATGAAAACTGTGATGTGGTTTACTTTGTTTCTGTACCCAGAATTGTGTGAAATGTGCCTTTGTTGTTATATTCAGAGCTTTAATGGTTGAGTACTCATCTTTGTGCCATTATTTTAAGATCTAGAATTTGTCTCTTTTCTCGTTACCGAAAGAAAAAGAATAATAAGTATGTTAGTTACAGGCACAGACGTGCAGTGCAGGCACATAACCAGAGGAGCCATTAGGGTAAGGCTTAGCTTGTTTTTCTTTATACCCAAAAATGCAGTTTGACCGTATCAATAGAAGAGGGGTGGTCTTCCATAATCCATGCGCTACAATAAGACAAACATTTCTTATGTGTGTTTTGTTTTGTGTTTTTTTTTTTTTTTTTTTTTTTTATCATTGACGTTAAGCCTTGGATACAAAGAATTGAAAATGATAATTACAGATATGACATGCCCGCAAGAACAACAATAATAAATGAAGCTATATTAGGTGGCAACCTAATTGCAACTACGTAACAATTAACAACCAAAAATATATAATATCTTGAGTTGAATTAATAACCTACTCTTAGTTGAGCTTCTTGATGAAACTAATGTTTTGTTTTGAAGCATATTGCCTCAGAAAAGTTTTTCTTTGTGTTTCTTATATTATATTTTGTCAAACTTGGATAATTGCACTCATAATTGGGTCTCATAAATGAAAAAAGAAAAGAGGGAAGGCTAAGATGTGTTGATGCATAGTATGCATCAACTTTTTAAAAATAATACATATAAATTAAAAACTTGTTGTCCAGGTAAACATGTCATCCACTTATATTGTGACGTGTAAAAAAATTACAATTTTAAGGACCTTTTAATTATGTTATATGTGAGTTGTTCAAAAACTTATAATAAAGGTCGTAAATGTTGTAATTACTCTGATTACCACTGTATTTAATATACGTTAAATGTGGTATTTGTTGTAAAGATCTCGTGAATGGTGTAATTTGCATGAACTGTAATTACATAAAAAAGAACTATTTTACAAGAATAAGGGCATCTGATATTTTAGGTCTGGTTATCAATATTTACAATATTCGTTGTCACAAGAGGTAAACTTATCGTTCTTTTTGTAAAACGATTTGTATTCCAAGGAAATATAAAAAATACGACTATAATTACCAAATACCTCAGTTGTTGTAATTTATAGTAAAACACGTTGTCTTATGAGTAATTACATCAATGACAACACAATTTACATAAAGTAAGCTATTAGTTACTGTTGATACCCGAAAAATCATGCGATCAATTAATACTTCGTCACGCAATAATTTCATGCAATCTTAAGTTAAATCCTTGATTTAACCCAAGCAAACATACTCACGCATTCATGTGGGCCCAAGCCGCATACACGCATTATTGGGGCTTGTAGAAGTGGGTATGGTGTGGATGGTTACGGAGGCACATTACGCTCGTCCGCCGATTTAATGTTGTTAAGAAGTTTCGGTTTTGGACCCAAAACTCAAGCCCGACGTGAGAATTAGACTGCTCATCCTTTAAACCCAAAATATCTTTGAATCCAAAGCCCAACACCCTTTTTCTTTTAGAAAAGCCCAAACTCTCTTCTTTTAGGAAAAACCCAATCCATTTTTGCATTCCCATTGTTGAAACCAGATACCCCTTTATTTTCTTCCCCGCAGCAGTACGACGACAAGCTTTGCACAACAGAAAAGTGTCATTCATTCCCAATCCGATGAATAAGAAGGTCAGTGACTGGTTCCAAGGTAGCTCTTTCATCCTTGGATGACGAAATCGTGGGATTCAAGCTACTTGGTCCGCCTCGTTCCAGGATTTCCGTCTCTGTAGCCGCCCTCGCAACGCCCCTGCAGTGAGTCATTTCTTCCATCTCTCTAGGTCAGCCTCTCTCTACCAGCTCTTGAGGTTAAGATTATGTGCTTGAGAAGAACAATCCTTTTACACAGTGGATTAGACATCGTGACCCATCACAAAACCCGTCAATTGAACTCTATAAGAAGAGAGGTCTGGGAGCTGTAAAAGGATCAAGCAACAACCCTGAAAAATCCCCAAACACTCAAGCTTTCATGCCTTTCAAGCCTCCAAGCCAAAACCCCATTTCCAGCCATCCTTCAATCCCCATCCTTGAAACCCATATCCTTCCCAGAAATCTAACCCTAAAACTCAGTCCAATTTTCATCATCGCAGTGTGCCTTTAGCTCCCACGCCAGCTCACGCTACAAGCTTCTTTCGTCTTTGAATCACGCACAAGATTAACTCAGTAATCCAAATATTTAGGTTAATTTTGGCCTAGTTACATTTCAAATAAAAAAGACCCTCACAGTTACAAGATAAAAGACTTTATTACACAAACGATGAATTTGAGTAATTTACCATATGTTTATTAGTTTTACCACTATTACGACAATTTGTTGTCAAATTGGTAAAATAGTTGTCAAACTTGTAACTGAAAAAATTACTAGGTTTACAAGCTTGATTATTACTTTTTCAACAATTCGTTGACTTATAGGGAAAATGGTTCTCAGACAAAAACCTACTTCGAAATCGATCTTGGTTACTACTTTTCACCTCAATTGTCGATAAACTTTGTAAAAACATTGTCACATAACTCAAAACTTCTTAAAGGATAGTAATTACAATATAATGATCCGGATTACACGATAAAAGACTCAACGACAATTTACTCATATTATTAACATTTTACTAGTATAACAACACATTCGTTGTTTTATTCGTTGTTGTATGATTCAGAGTTCAATATCTAATGCTATATATATATGTAATTGTAGACTAGAGGATCTTGATCTGCAGTTAGTTCTTGACAGAGGGTTGGTGACCCATGGGAATGATGGGATGGTTATTGGTTGACAGAGAGTGTGCTTCACGACAGGGTAGGTTTTTTTTTTTTTTTTTTTTCAAGCGGTTTAGCCTAATAAACATTCAAAACATCAGCTACTATAGACGTGATCATGCCTTCAAAACGCAATCCAAAACTAGTATTATGGAGACGAAACAAAAACTCTCTCTGGCCAGATATTGATGAAACACAATTCAAAACACGGATCATGCCCCCAATAGCAAACGTAATTCAAGTTACCGGTAATCGGAATAGTCAAAGAATGATTTCGACTCCAGCGCAAATAAATCTTCTTGTAGACGAACGAAACTGAACAGAACGATGTCTTCTCTGTTGTTCGTTATAATTTAGGGTTTTCTAGCTAGATTTTGTTTTTTGTTTTTTGTTTTATTATATTTTTCATATATAAGTTATAATTTCAAAAAGAAAAAAGAAAAAAATTTACATGTTACCAGGTAAACAAGTAACCAATATTGAATAATTTAGGCTGTTAGATATATTAACAGTTTTATTAAATTTAACGGTTAAGAATATTCAAAATAGTTGATGCATATTATGATTAACTCACACTAGAATTTTCCAAAAGAAAAGGACATAATTCAAACATTGAAAACTATTTATGTTTTCTTAATACATTGTTGCCCTTTAGGCTAGCTGAAGTGGTGAGAGAGAAAACAATTAGGTTGAAATTATCTGAGGTCGGATTTTCTGTTCTTTTTTTTTTAATGTAATTTAATATGATTTTCTTAATGGAAAAACCTCTTTGATATGGCCACAAATGACTAGTTTCACACTTCCATGATTATTTTTGTTTTACAGAGTTCATTTTCTGGCAGAATATTGCCATTTTAAGTGAAGAGATTACACTATACACAAATTCCCTCAACTCTCACTCTGACTAGAATTGCAAAGTACACCAAGTATAATATTGGTTGGTCCAAGAACCAATAGGACAAATCTGCTACAAGAACCAGAAAAGCCTGTGAAAAATTCCTTCACAATATTCTCTGGGGTTGAAGACATTTGGGCCCTTTTTTCCTGCTCCTTCTCAATAGCTTTGACTCCCTTTGTCTTTTCCACATATTCTATACCCTCTACAGCGACTATAATCTACAGCATTTAGCAACTTTACTCTCTGCTTGAATATCAGTAAGCTTCTCAGAGTAGATAAAGGAGGGATCGTTGATTACATGCAAATGGAGAAGAAGAGGAAGCAGGATCACAAAGTTTCTTGCACCAGTACTAGTCAAGAACCAGAGGCAGACCACCATGTCTTGGTATGAACTATCTTTCCCCTTTTCTCATATTTCTACAATGGTTTGTAAAAATTGTGGGTTTAAGACTTGAATCTAAAGTTTTGTAATGGCAAAAGCAAATTGTTGAGCTTGACCTCTGTGGGGTTTCACTGTTTGTTCTCTTTTGGGTATTTTTGTTCTTTTCTCTTGTGGGTTTTCATCTGATTTGTAGTTTATTTGGCCTAAAGTAAGAGAAATACCCAAAGATGCTGTCTTTGAGGGTTTCTTTCAACTCCTTTTATTTAGGGGTCTGATTCTTACAGCTATTTAATTTGGTAGTTTAGTTCGTCTGGTGCAAAAGACAATAACTCATCCTTCTTTTGTTTCATCTGTCATATTGTGTTGGTTAATCTAATTGTTACTGTTTACCTGCTTCCATTGTCTGAGAAATTGTGAATTCTGAAGAATCGAAATGCATGCTCTAGTAAACAAGACTCACAATTTGAAAACTTCCACTTTCTTCAACTTACCACATGGTCAATTTTAACTACACAGAACAAGGATGACCAAAACCAAGACAATGCTGAACCTCTAACAAAGAGCACAAATACTGATAGTCCTTCAAATTGCAATGTACCTTCCTTAAGTCACAAATACCCAGTACCTTTTCCATGGCCATACACGCCTCACCATGGTGGGGAGCAATCTCCTTTGGTGTCTAGACCTTTTGTTGCAACTCAATCACCGCTGCCTGGCGCTTTGAGCCAATGGCCGCAATTACCACATCAGGTCCAGTACGGCCAGCCACTGAGGACTTATCCCCAATCAGCTGCTCCCTTTTGGCTTCCACAGCCACCTGGTTATCCATTGCCTGCCTCCAACGCACCATCGACTTTGCAGCCATTTGTTGCTGTTGGAGCAACTGATGTTAGTGGTGGAAGTTCAACAACAAACCAACCTCAGGTTCCCAATTTCTATTACCATGTTGGGTATCCGTATCCAGGCTTTCCAGGTAAACATGTAACTTTAGTCATTTCCATGTTCAGCATCTTGACATACTTCTCTGAGGCGCTATAACTGACTTATCCACAAATATTTTATCATTAATGTCTGAGTAGAAAATTATCAAAAACAATTGTTCAGTACTAAATGAATGATCACTGAACATTTGTGTGATTATGTGACCTCATTTCTATCTTGTATAGTGCAAGTTTGATTGCAAAGTTTTTAGCTTGATATTTAAAATATCAACCAGCTGCTAAAATTTGAGTGATATCACATATGAAGGTGAAGCGTTATTGTTTACAGGTACATGTGAATCCTCATCTTGGTGGAATCAAGCACAAGCACAAGCACCACAACCTCTGTGTACATATGCTTTTCCAGGTTCTTCACCACCTGCATCGCTGCCTAGTTGTTCTACAGCACTTGGACAAGCAGTTGGAAAAGAATTTATCAGACCACCAGCAAAACTCTCTAATAAGCACCAGCAGCTTTGGGATGCTCAAGTATGAACCTCACTTTTTCCTTAAAAGCATACGTATTCTATGTCATGATCTTGCCAATGTGATATAAACAGAGTATTTTCTGGTTCTGAGATTGTAGTCTGCAGAAAATGTTCAGCTATGGAGTGCTGTCAACCACTTGCAATCAGAAGTATCTGATTACAAAAATCGCTTAGCAAGACTCGAAGCAGAACTGTCTTCTTTGAAAGCAGTAGGAGAAGAGACCACTACTCAAGTTAGTGAGGCTGTTTTATATGCAAAACCGTCAAAGAGAGGGAGACCAAAGAGATCAGTTGCTTCAGCTGATGCAGTGCATTCTCCAAATAAGCCTCATCGTCGAGCTCGCGGCAGAAAACCTCCAGTACCTGCAGTATGTAGTGCTCAACAGTTTGATAGTAAATCACACTTGTTTGAGAAAGTAATCCTCAACAAGGTGGAAGACAAACAAAAAGCTCTTCACCTAGCAGCCGCTGTTGAGCAAGGAAACAATGCCTCACATGTCGTCACACATTCTTTTGGCAATATGGAGATTAACGGAACCAGTTCGACAAAGCCTGCAGTCCACTATCAATTTCAGCAGGAACTTCGCGGTGTCCAAACATGTGGAAACGGGAGTGCGTCTTCGAAAATGAAAGGTACTGATGTCAAGGCTAACAACTGTAACACTACCTACCCCATCTTTCCTCAGAACATCCCATGGCCTTACAACAATACCTCTGAAATCGAGGGAAATGACCCAAACATGCGCACCAATGGTTTGTACAATAGTGGTATTGTTATCTCACAAGGGGGACAGGTCATCCCTGGATGGAGCTTTGTAAATGAAGAGGATACTTCAGATAGGCTGGAAGATACAGTGTTAGGATCAGGAAAGAATGACAATGAGGAGATTATGGGAGATGATGAATCTAGCTCAGGAGCTGCAAAAATTGCTCGAATAAACAATGAGGGTGGCTTCAACATGGAAGACAGAGAAAGAACAAGCAATAACAGTCTTGCTCCACCCAATAACTAGTGACAGTTTATTTTACTAGTCTGCATCTGGAGTTTATATGATAGTATTTTGATGTATCCTGCAACATGGGTCTTGCTTTTCTCTGCAGAAAGGTTGGCCCAAATTTTGTAGCGCAGGAATATGTAGTAAACACAAAAAGGGCATTTTGACTCTCTCTCTCTCTCAGATGTGGCAAAGTCTATGTAAGAACTCTCTAATTTAGGCATTCCTATTTGTTATGGACTCTCTATTGTCTTTCGTCTTCAATCTGTCCTCCACTAAACTAAACTCCACAGAGTGCACACTATAGATAGTTGAGACTCCTTACAAGATAAATCAGTGTCGGTGACATAATTTGCTCAAATAAGCATTCCGGTGGTAGTCTATACGATACGGTTCTCGATAACTAGAACACAAAAAATATGACTTCAGAAATCAGAAGTGTCACTCTTGACCACTAGAACTGAAACCTCCACGGTTCCTCAGAACCATAACCAAATAGTGCCAGAAATTAGTCAGGGAACATTTCCCATATAATCATATTTCGTACTCATAATTAACCAACAAAGGGTCATCAAACTTGGACGTCATAGTCGCACTTGAATTTGTCTAGGCCGGTTCGTACATGGTCCTCATCCCTGAAAATATGGTGTTGCTAATCAAACTGCAAGTCTATGTTGTTGGTCAGGTCTAACTCTAAGTCGTATTCTGATGAACAAAGAAAAGGAACAGTTGAGATTCAGTACGTGATTCATGCCCTACGACAAACGGTATCGCGTCATATTCTTCTTATTAAGGTCCAGGAGTCTAGAAGGTTAACGACAATGAAGCATGAGACGAACTGCCAGGCGTTCACTGAACCCTAAATCCTGGAGGCAGAAGAAAATACTGACCGAATAGGGTCGATGAATCCACCTTTGTGTCACTTTCGAGACTTGAAACCAAGCTATGACCCTGGGTTTAGGTTATAGTGAGACTAATATATGATCTTGCTAGCTTCATAACTACTCTTTACCTTGATATTTACTCATTTGCTCGACCATTACATCTCGAATCTGCATGATGGTTATAATATAAAAAGAAACAATTTACATGGAATTTTGTTATCTCATCAATTTTGAATATATCCCCCCATCGAAAAGATTAAATTTTGAATATATTGTATCATTAATTTTTATCTACCTGTATATAACATTTCACAGGTAGTATGTTTCTGTAAATCTTGACCAGAGAAGTATAAACTTGAAACAAA
Organism: Fragaria iinumae; assembly: GCA_009720345.1. NCBI lineage: Eukaryota > Viridiplantae > Streptophyta > Magnoliopsida > Rosales > Rosaceae > Fragaria > Fragaria iinumae. The sequence goes on along the minus strand of CM019117.1, from coordinate 10,714,084 downwards.
TTTGAATTATATTGTTACCAAATCGAATCTAATGAAAGATAGGAAGATAAAATTACCACAAATTTTGGTCAAATCGGAGGACCGCTAATTAACCATATAATAGAAGTTTGTTGGTGTTCAACATCTCTCTCTTTGGAATTTACATTGGATAAGCTAGAATAGTTAAACAACAAATGACCTCATAATTCCCAACTTCAACCAATTTGTATCTCTTCCTCTCCAAAACAGGAATTAAACTTGTTTACACACAGATGAACATCTTGAATACATTACGAACACGATACATAATCAAATTAATATCTTCGCAGCGAAGAAAATCGCATGTTTACATTTCTCATACAAAATATATTTTCTCCAGTACTTAAGAGATCATATATACTTGTTAACTAGGACTAGAAAAGCTTAATTAGCAAATGACTTTTCTCCTCATGCATGTTCCATCACACACGCTCGCTCACACCCAGTTTTCCTGATTAAGCAAGGCAAAACCCATGCTACTATCCAAAATAGACTCTCTCCATCTCAGTCAAACACGTACTCTCTTCATTTCAATCGTTTATATTTCTCAATATTCCTCCTCCAAATCTTCCGCTACACAGTTAAGAAACCCAAATCCACATTTCATATTCTTCATCACCATTTTCGATTCGATTCATTTTCCCCATTTCTCAATACTCTCCGATGGCCAAAAACATTTCTCAGTCGAATGCCAAGAAACACATGGTGTGCTTCTCCTACGCAGCCTACGCCAAAATCCTCATCAACCACTTGAAATCTACGGATATCCCGATCGAGAGGGGCCTCAGTGACGCGGAGCTCGCGTCGATTGAGGCCACCTTCAGCTTCACTTTCCCTCCTGACCTCCGCTACATTCTGCAAGAGGGTCTTCCGGTTGGGCCGGGATTCCCGAACTGGCGGGCATCCTCGGCCCAACAGCTCAACGTTATCCTCAACCTCCCGGCCCTCGGCCTCTTCAAGCAGGTCTCCGAGGGGAGCCTCTGGTGCCTGAGTTGGGGCCCCAGGCCTGGACGAGGGGGAGTCAACACGGGGTTGGAGAAAGTCAAAGCTCTGTTGAGGAAAGCGCCGGTTTTGGTTCCGGTGTATAGGAACTGTTATATTCCCTGCAACCCCAATTTGGCGGGAAATCCAGTGTTTTATATAGATTCCCAGAGCGCGAGGGTCTTGGGTTACGACGTCACCGGATTTTTCAGGGAGTTTGGAATGGCGCACGCGCCGGCGTGGGCGCCGAAGGAGGCGAGGATGGTGGAGTTTTGGAGCGACGTGGCGGCGCGTGGTGACACGCGCGGATGGTGGAGCGGGAAGCTGGGTGGGGGTTGCTTGGATGAGGTGTGTTGGAGGCTGAGGGAGGGAGGGTGGAAGGAGGAGGAAGTGAGGGAGATGATGATGATGGATGGTTGTGGTGGAGAAATGGAAAGTGGGAACCAGGTGATTGGGCGCGTGGGGTTGTTATCGTTGGTTTTGTTGCGTGGGGGTTGGACCAGGGAAGATGTGGTGTACTCGCTTGGTCTTCATGACCAGAACGAGGTTGTTGATGAGAACGTGACGTATTTGGGGTGTCAGCTTTGTAATTTGACCTTCTGATTAGATTATTTTTTGGGCTAATCATTGATTGATAAATGGATCTAAAATGTGTAACCAATTTTTTTTTGAAACGGTTCATAATTTAGATTTATCTAATTTTTTTTTCTCGAGGTAGTAGATTTATTGTGATTCTTCCCAACTCATTGAATTAATATTGGAAATATTAACATTTGTTTTGAAACGATATTATTAAGAGTGTTTCTTCAAATAAAGGGTTATTGTCGTTTATTATGACCTATAAATTTGTTCTAGGTTACCTTAGTTAGCCTAGAACAAGAAAGTTGGGCAAAAATTGACTATCAGTATTTGGTATCAATAAAAGAGACAAAATTAAAGCTATATATTCCTGATTCGATATCAATTGTGGTCCATTTTCGTGTTAAAAAAATAATATTCTGCATGAAAATTAGCTAGAATACATCTCAAAGAGGACATCTTGTGCTTTGTCGTGGACAATGAAGTTTTCTGTGATGCAACCCTTGACAAACATAAGTGGTTTGCATCTTAGAAGTTAAATATTATGGCTAGCTAGTCCCATTAAGCTTGTCTCTGTTAATTCCATTAGTTGACAAATGACTTGCGGAGTGGAAATAGGAGCTTAAAAATAGAATAGATGTTCCACCCATTGTAAACACGGCATTTTCTGAAAATTTTAGTTTTTTTTTTAATTATTTTTTTTAATTTTTTAAGGGAGGTCGTCAACTGTTTAAGGTGAAAAAATTACAACTTACAAAGCTTATCCCATATGGGCCTTGAAAAAAATGAGCCAAGATTAAGGCTTTGAAATGGTACTAAGAACTCAATCAGAACGATACCAAATTAGAACCTAGTCTGATTTGCAAAAAGCTAAAAAAATTGGGCAAATGGTCAAAACCCTAGCCCATTTAGGACCCAGCATCCCAAAAGAGGATAGCACAACACAAGGCCCAACCCAAAATAGCTGGAGCATGCCCATAATCCATCTCGTCGTCACCACCAGCCGATTGGGACCCAGCTGCTAAAGCCTGGTCGATCTTCCGTGACAAACCTCTAGCCCAAACGACGAAGAGATAAGCCAACTAGTTGATCGCCGCTGCCAAAACTGTGAATTTGGTGCCGAAATCAGACCCCCTTCGAAACCTAGCCACCACGCACGCAAAAGCCTACACCTGGAACTTCAAAACCCAGCAATCCATCAGCCCTTGAGCCAAACCTCTTCTCTAGAGCACGTTGGGCATCGTCGCCGGCATAATCCCGTCTGGCAACAACTCATTCACAGCAAGGAGAAGTCTTGTTGATTGAGAGTGCCGCTAGACGAGCAGAAAAAGTGAAAACCCTAGACCAAGGAGATCCGGGTTTTGTGGAGCAGTAAATCTTAAAACATGTTTTTTTATGTGATTAACTGCCTATGCCCTAGTTTGTTTTTTTTTAAAAAAATTAGTTCTTTTATCTTTTTATTGTGTGTGTATCTATATATATATATTGGAATTAATGAAAAGCTTCATTAATGGTTCCAAAAGGGGGTAAACCGAAAGGAAGAGCCCAAAAAAAGCTTAAATTACAATAACACCAAGGAAACTCACCACTTAGCCTAATCCAAAATGATAGGGTAAAAAAAAGTAACCCTAAAGATAAACTTAAAATTACATCATCTTCTATATAGCTAACACAGCCGCCGTCACCAAGGCAAAACCTAGCTGCTGCCGCCGTCTTCGTTGTTGCTGCTGCCGTTCTTCGCCTGGTGTCAAATAGAAGAGATGAGGACTGATAAGCCGCTGCCAGCAGAATCCAATATCACAAATCCTGTCAAAACCAAGGTGAAAAGGGATGGAAGAATGGAACCAATACCACACCATAGCCTTCTCTTCTCCACAAAAAAGACTCGATCCGGAATGGGAACGAAGCCGTCGAGTTGGGACAAGAACCAGTAACAAAGAAAAGAAAAAAAGGTGAATGGGGGGTTGTACACCCACGCATGAGCACCCATAAACCACAAGGTAGGTGATCGATCTCACTTTTGAGCAGTGGCTTATTTTGATAGATGGAGGGGAGCTACTGTGAGGTAGTGGGTGTAATACCCCAGATTTTCATCTCATTTTCCTTGTATTATTCCCATAATTAATGAAGGATTATTTATGGAAATTCTTATTTGGTTGTGTGAAGTTGAAGTTTCGGGAGTATTTTTAAGGTGATTTGACTTTTAAGAGACCAAAAGTTGACTTTATTTTTCGTAAGTTATTTTCGAAAACTTCCTTCATGAAAGTTGTAGAGTTTTTCGATACGAGTTCGTAGACATGCGGCGCGCGTGAAACGGATGTCGTACGAGAAAGTTATAGTCAGAGGAAGTTAGTTTCTGATTTTAGAAAGTGTATAAGTAGAAAAATGTGTGGGAGTTATTTTTGGGAAACCTAAAGTCAGCTCTCTCTCTCTTTTCTCTCTTCCTCTCCCGAGCTCACCCCGCGCAGCCAACTTTGACCGGGGCTATCTCCGTCGTCCGGCCACCGATTGGACCGCCGCCGGTCCCGTTCGACTCACACATATGTCCCTTCCAAGTCTGGGCAGGTGTTGCACGGTGTTGCACGCCGGAAACGGAGCTGTTGGCCGGAAAATGGAGTTGTTGTGTCACCGATCGGAACCACCTTTTACGAGGGCGACGAGGGGCCTTCTTTGGTGAGTTTGGGTCTTCTCCTCCTTCTGGTTATGACTAGGCATAGATTGAAACAAGTTTTTGAGGTTTTGAGCCCGGATTTGCAGGTTTGAAGTTTGATTTTGGGTTGGTGTTTCGTGGCGTTTTTCGGCTGTTTCCGGCCGAATCAGTTAAAACCTCAAGCATTAAAGTTGTTCACCATGCTTTAATTTACAAGTTTCATGTTGTGAGTTTCCCCAAATTTTAAAGTTGGTGGAGGCGCGTGGGGCTCACTCGCCGCCGCTTGTGGCGGCGCGTGGGAGCGCGTCCGGGCAGTGTGAGGGCTTTGGTTGCTGTGTTAGCTAGTCCTTGTAGTTGCTAGTGTGTTTGTTGTGTGTGAAGGCTAAGTGTTGATTATGTTTTTGCATCTTAGGTGCTAAGTTGTTCTTAGTGTTCGTTAAGTCGGAAACTTTGAAAGTTTGATCTTGGAGGTAATATGGTTTGTTGTTGAGTGTCCAATGACCTTGAGAGGTCTTGGAGGAAGGGTTTCCCTTCTTTGGGCAACCTTTAGGATAAGGGTACTTTGATCCTTGTTGAGAAATTACTAAGGTTTTAATTGTGTAATTTTAGGTGATTTGTGAGGTTGTGGTTTAACTTGGCTCTTGTGTTGTGCAGAAAACGCAGCGGGATATTTAGGTGAGTAAATCTCACCAAGGTTCATTTTAAGACCAAATTTTATTATGGTCGTTTGTTGATGAATTTAATACTATGCTATTTTTTGTTTTAAAATATATGAGTTTCATTGTCAACGGCTCATAGGTAAGATAAAACGAGTTTTCCTTATATGTTTATTTTGAGGTTCATATGATCATAATTTTATTGTTTTTGATAGATTATTCTTGTGGAATATCTATATTTGTTCATATAAATATATATATATATATATATATATATATATATATATATATATATATGGAAAGATATAATTTTATGATGTGATCTTGTGTTGTTGATGATTATGTTATTAATATTGTGATTGTTAGATAAATAGTCAAACCGGGTTCCAAGCCTTTAATCGGGTGATTGATTACGGTTATGATGCTATTTAGTATTTTGTGATTTGTTATTGGACAGTCAAACTGGGTTCCAAGCCTTTGGCCAGGTGATTGGTTACGGTTAGGAATAGAGCTCTAGTTCGTCTGTCGGTGTAGGTCAAGAGAGGTACCTTAAGATATCTGGGACCCATGGGTACATAAATTGTTGTTCTAGGTCATGAGAGGTACTTATTAGTATCTGGTACCCATGAGTACATGTGTTTGTTGTAGGTCATGGGAGATACCTTATTGGTATCTGGGACTCATGGGTACATGTATATTTGTAAAAGTGTTGGTTATGTGGTTTTAATATTTGTTCTTATATTGTTTCATGTGTTTTTATTGGTTGTTGAAAATGTTGGTTCTTGGATTTGTGGAATTAATTATTGTTATTAATTGTTTTATTTGATTGTTAGAAATGTTGAGTTAATTTTTGGGAGTTACTCATACGGGCTGTTTAGCTTACCGAGTTTGTTGTTTTACAACCTGGTGCACAAATTCATGGTGTAGGGGTTAGACCTGCAGGTGATGATTAGCAGGGTTGAGGCAGAGACATAGTGGCTAAGTTTTAAATGATGTACATTTTATTTGTATACTATGATAGTTTGTTTTTAAGCTCTTGTGAGCGTCTTTATTTTACTAGACTTTTGAAGTTGATGTAATTAAGGAGATGAAATGTTTAACTCAGTTGATAAGTTTTGTTGACATTTACATTTCTAGCATTTGAGTTTAGTTTGGGAGTTGTTGAACAAGTTTTGGGAGTGATATTTTTGAGATATATCATGCCCAAATTTTTGAAAATTATCTTTCAAAAATTAGGGTGTAACAGTGGGTGAGGGGTTTCATGAAGGTTTCCGCATCTGAAAATGGTAAGGGATAATCGGCTGAAGAAGGAGGAACAAAGCCCTTTAAGGCCGGACATAAGCCAGAAAATAACCGCACTTAAGGGTTGAAATCACCACAGAGAAGGTGTAAGAAGAACAAAACAAATCAAGGTCTGAGAGACAGAAAATGGCCGAGAGGAAAACCCACCCCCAACTCTCAAGCCTTCAATCTAGATCGGACAGATCTAGATCCCAGACAAGAAAGAAGGGGGAAGGAGGAAGGGGCTGCTCTTAGATCTACTTTCTCTCTCTAAAGTTTAGAAAGAGAGGCTCAAACCCCATGTGACCTTTGTCATTATCTTAGAAAGAACGAGGCTGAGGCGTTGCCTGATGTTGTTTTTATGATAGTATTTGCCTTTAGTTTTTTTAGTCAATAAATTAGGTGTACGTAACATATTCATATCTTCATCATGAGTAAACATGTCAATATCACCTACGTGGTAGTCTGTGACCATAAAATGATTAAACATGAGTCATTGGCTAATCTGTTTTGGGACCAAAATCCACAAGGGTATCTAGCAAATAAAACAACAGGCGCATGAATTAAAACACACTCAAACTTGTGGTAGTTGAGATTCAAACGCTAGGCATGGATTCCCATGCTAGGTCACTACACAAATATTATCACACAAGGTAGCTAAAATTATTGTGGAGTTAAAGAATGAGTAGTGTAGTAATTGTCCAATATTCTTGATACATTATGTTATTGTGTGAATTGAAATCATATCTTATAAAGTAGGGTAAAATATTGTATAGTCCTTATGGTTTAAAGTCGACATCTGTTTAGTCCTTATGGTTTTATTTTAATCTGAATAGTCCTTAAAGTCACGATTTTCATCCAAATAGTCCTTATGGTTTTATTTTAATTTGAATAGTCCTTAAAGTCATTATTTTTCATCCAAATAGTCCTTATGGTCTTTAACTGAGAAAATGAATCGGAATGACTATTTGGATGAAAAATTGTGATTTTAAGGACTATTCAGATTAAAATAAAACTATAAGGACTATTTGGATGAAAATTGTGACTTTAAGGACTATTCAGATTAAAATAAAACCATAAGGACTAAACAGATGTCGACTTCAAACCACAAGGACTAAACAAATTTCAATTCTATAAAGTAATACACAATCTTGTGGCTTTTGCCCTGTTACGGTTTCCTCCGTTAGCTGAACAACTGATCGTGTTTCTGCAACGGGATGGCAAAGGCGGCGCCGATTCCTTATGTGATATCTGATGATGTTTTTATGAGTATTTTTGGAGGCGAGGATGCGATTGGTGAATCATACTCCTATTTGTATGGTTGGCTTCTGTCCAAGGGAGTGGTGATGGTGCCAACGTTCGCAGCAGCGTTGTCTAGCATTTGGGGGTTGAAAGAGCGTCTCGATTCGTCAGGAAAAGAATGGGGTTTCAATTCAGAGAGAGAGGAGAAGAATCATGTTCTTCTTTATGGGGTACCATGGTTCTATAACAACTCTATGTTGCTTCTCTCAGAGTATGACGGAATAAGTGAGATTGGGGGGGGGGGGGGGGGTGCTGTGTAGTTGTTAACGTTCTGGGTGGTGATGAAAGGATTACGCATTGGTATGCGTAATGAAAAAGCCGTAGCTCGAATCGACAATGTGCTAGGGACCTATGTTCTACCTGATCCGGAGCGTTGTCAAGGAAAGAGACGATCCAACATCTCCAAGTGGTTCATCATTTTCGCCGGCGAATTAGGGCATTGCGTACTTTTGACTTCTCGTCTTCGTTCTCGATGACTTTGGACCTGAGGTACGTATATTCCTCCTGAATTTGAACTAGGTGAGTTGGTTGAAGCATTGTGGGAAAGACTAACGATGTTTGTGTTGTCACTATTGTGCTACGATGTTTGTAGTCTAGCGATTTTCTAAAATCTACCTCAGCCCAGACTCATAGATTGCAGAAAGAATGGACGTGTCCAAATGTCTTTCTTGGGCCTCCTAAGGATGTTGGACACCCAAATAGTCAAATACTATTGGCACTCAAACCTCTAGTACCCAGAAACCACAACAAGTCCGCAACCCCGTCACCACCCCTTCTCCTCCGCCATATTCTTCAGCCAGGTTTGAGCCACGACTTCACCAATCACCACCGACTAGCACCCCGCCAGCCAGAGTGTTGGACACCCCAAGTACAACGGGCACCCAAAAGTGGTTAATATGGAGATTGATGCTACTAAATTGTTACTCATCATCAAGCTTTTAGTTCAATTTTTTTTTTGGGTATATTGAGAAGGTAGGTTTTCAGTTCCGTACCTACTGCCTAGCCGATCAGCTGGTTATTTTGGTAAACAAACAAAAAAGAAGTTTTATCAAACTATCAGAAAGATTGATATTAATCATTTTATTTCATACATAAAATGCAACTAGATGAAGCAGTAACACTGTAACAGCATAATAAATTACAGAACAAAAGCAGCTGACACATTATTTGGTTACAATATATATTATTCATGCTGTTACAATGCTTCAATTAGTACCACCAAGAAGAGCCTTAAGTTTCTTGATCTCAGCAGTGTCAAGGAGAGTAGTTTTTGCTATCAATTCAGTTTGGAAATCATTTTGAAACAGCGCATTCTGCAGAATCTGCACACCTGGGTCGTCACTACTGAAGACAGCATACACAAGGGCTGGAGTACTACCTGCATTTACTTGGAAGTGAAGCAAACTTCGAGGTAACACCATAAAATCACCCTTCTTCAGACTTTTCACATAAGCTTTGTTATCCGAGGCGATGAACCCCGCTATAACTTTGCCTTCCGCAACAAGTATGGCCTCTGAAGCTCGGTGAGTATGCAGCGGAACAACTCCACCAACCTCCAAATCGGCGCGAACCATCGAAAGACCAAGGCCATTCAGGCCAGGAACTTGCGCAACAAATGCAGCTGAGATTCCCACTTTGCTCAGATTTGAGATGTTACCAGGAACTCCTAGGCCAGAGTACACGAAATCGTCTACTTTAACATCTGAGGGGTTTTTGCAAGCGTATCCTGCAGGGCTTGTAGGAGCTTTGTAGTCTGCTACACAGAAATCTTGCACAGCAGCATAGGAAGAGGAGAGAATGAGAGAAAACATGAAGAAGATAGAAATCATCATGATATGTTCTGGGATTGTAGTCAAGATGACTTGCCAAAACAGTAGGATTATTCAAGATTGCTTACAAAGGAGACTTGTCATAAGAGTAGACTACATATGAAACAAACAACAAGCACGTAGTCAAGATTGGGTGCCAAACATCAAGACCACTACTTTATGCAAGATTTCTTATACCAAGAAGATTATAGTTGGGAAATATACTGGTCAAATATTATTTTTATGGGCTATCCTTAGCTGCATAACCTGCAGTAGTGCATTTTCTCAATGTCTATCAACTCTATGTAGGGTATATGATGGTATATGTACATTATCAGTCTCTATTATTGCTACAAAGTAATAAAATATATACATATGTATATGTCACTGGCTAGGCTGGTCCATCGCATTCTTTGATTTGTTCAAAGACACGACAACATGAAAATAACTTATTACTGATTCAACACTTAATATATAACTTTTCAAATAAGTTATTATTCAATTAGGTTTGGGTGTTCAATCTCTGTCGTATAAAATTATATATTGCAAGGAAGCAAGCAACAAGCCAGCAATGACAATATTGTAAAGATGACGGGGATGACCAATTTTGTGAGGAGAAACGACAATTTTTTACCTCATTTTACGTATTTCATGACGTGAGAGTGACATCCATAGCGTCGGTTAATTTAAAAAAAAAAAAACCAATAGACCATAGTTCACCCTTTTTTATTACCAAATTGGAATTGAAGACAATTCAAAGTTGGTGATTGATGCAATTAATAGTTTGATAGGCCCTCTTTGAAGAATTTTAAGTTTAGTTGAAGATATAGAATATATAGAGATTTTGAAGCTGTAACTTTTACTCATGTTTGTTTAGAGATGTCAATTACAAGGGTGATGCTCTCTTATTCTTTTTTGGGAGACCTAGTGATTCTTCAAAAGCCTTATATGCTTGACATTGTAAATATCGGTTGCCCTACAGACTTCAATATCGGTTGCCCTACAGACTTCAGTTTATAAATTTCCTTTTTCGTTAAAGAAAGGTTATTAGCTTTTTGGGAGCATAGTTTGTGGGATTGTTAGTGTAATGAAGATAGACCCATTTCCAGAGGCCCATACTGTAACAAGTCAGGCCCATTGGTCCTTCTCATCTGAAAAATAAGAATGGGATCCATAGTCGCATTTCCACGCTTGCTTTAACATAGACGAAATAGTGAAACGCGAGCTTCTCAGAGAAAAATGGCGATGGCGATGCTCCGATCTGGTGCCCTCCGAACCGCCCTGCGCGGTGGCTGTCGCTCCTCTGCCCAGCCCAAGCGCTCCTTCTCCTCCTCCGCCGGTCACGACGATGCTTGTAATTTCCAATCTCTATCTCTTTCTAATAATCACAGCTCCACAACGCACTTATACATGCTCATTCGAATTCGATATTACGCCAGTTTTGATTTTTATTTTGAATTGTGAAATTTTGTGAATCTGTGAGTTCGATTTAACGTTTTGGAGCTAGGATCAATATTAGGGTTTTCTCTCCAATTTGTTCGATACGAATAGAGTGAATATGTTTGACTACAATCCCAGACTTTGATTGTAATGGAATTTTTTTTTTTTTTTTTTTAAAGGTTTAGAGCTTGAATTTGAGTTGCATATTGACTGACATCTGAAACTTTGAGATGGATTAGGTGCTTTGTGTTTAGCGAAAAGATATCGAAAGAAGGTTGTATTGCATTTTGCTTTTGTTGATGTATTTGTTTTATTTTGACAGACGAGACGGCCAAGTGGGAGAAGATAACATACTTGGGCATTGTTTCGTGCACTGGGCTTGCTGTTTACATCCTGTCAAAGGGTCATCATCACTACGAAACGCCTCCTGTGAGCTTCCTTCTCTAGCCTGAAATGTTTGCTTCCGTAGGCAGTGCCATCTATGTTTAGATTATTGTTGCAATTTGGATTTTTTTGGTATGCTTTTTTATACCTTTACCTTTAGGTTTTGGTGATAATATGTGTTTTGTGTTGTTATGTTTGCAGCCGTACCCATATTTGCATATCCGCAACAAGGAGTTCCCATGGGGTATGCTTCTGAACATCATTATGGCCCCTGTATTTATTATTAGCTTCGATTCACCTAACGGACTCCCTTTGTTTTCCTTATTGTTAACATTTAGTTGGATTTAAATTGTTGTCTCATTTAATAGACAACATACACGATATCTGTCTTCTCCTAAGATGGATTCTGTGTTTGATTGGGGTTTTCAGGGGCACTTGTTTTGTTTGAAGTTTCTTTTAAACTATGTGTGAGATAATTGACATTTCAAAACTATATGGGATTTTCCCTTAGCTAGCAATTGTTTTGGGTTTTCACGTACCATTATCTTTATGTCTAGTGAAGGACATCAAGACTGAATGTGGTTTAGGTACGCATTGGAATGACATGTCTTAACTGTTTTCATGACCTCTCTACGATTTTTGTTATCTGAATGGAGGTCAGCATGTGATTTGGCCCCTATTACTCAGATTTTCAAATAATTTCAGGGTTGGTGAATCGGTGCATTGGCAATAGAAGTTATATGATATATTCTGTTTTAACTATTGGGATGACTCAGATATCGCATATATCTTTATTAATCCCAAATAGATGAACACCATATGAACCCTGAACCAAAACCAATAATATGTTAAATTGCTCCTTTGGTCAGTATTGTTAGCTAAACTGCTGCACTTTCGTCTCTGCAATTTTGTGACGTTGATTGTTGCATTTCAAACTCTCAAAATGCAGAGCAAGTAAAAAAATTAATGCTTTTAGCAATTTTCATGTCCTAAAAGTTCACATGCTGCTTCGGTTCTGTTCTTTTTCTCTTTTACCTAAGATTGTCTTGAGTGTAGTGTTGTTATCTAATGTGTTTTGTCCCTGGTGTACAGGTCCTGATGGCCTCTTTGAAACCAAGAATGAAGACCACCATTAAGCTGCATTGTGGCACATTTCATTGAGATACCATTTGGAATAATTCCCGTTTCATATTTTCCATGTCAAAACAAAGTTAGGTTTGCTCTTTTGGAAATTTGTTGGATAACAATGCCGCAATTATTTTGCATTATGAAATCTGGATCGAGACCTTTTGTCAAGTTGATCCGTCTGTTGTTTGTAATCACCTTCACAAAATAAGATGGTTTTGATGGGTTTTCTCCTTTCAGTTGACTGCTTATCTCACTTGATGGGACTGTTGTGCGACTTATTAATATGTTCCACATACCCTGCATTGGTCACCATGTCATTTCCGGCACGTATTCCTCCTTCAAAGTTAAAGTCATGACCAGAATCTTGATTATAAGTGGTGAAGATAAAAATATGGAAAAACGGTTTCGCATATTTGACACTTCCGTCATCGTCTTTTGTTTGCAAAGTTCTATGTCCACATTCAAGTTTGTTCTCCCTCCCTATCTCAGCATTGTCTTTATTCAAGTAATTTCTCCCTTCCTACCTTGGTTCGGACATTATATTCATGTTAAGTAGGGTCGTAGGGATCAGTCAGATCAGCCAAACAAAGATCTTGAGAGTGAGAGGTCAGCCTTTAGGCCATAAAGCAAGACTGATGATGCATTGATCTTGAAAGTTATACGCGGGAAATTAGAGCATTATTACCAAACTGAGGAACCAGATATTGAAATGAAAAACTGAAGACAATCGTCACCAGATAGAACAGGGAAAATAGCATCCAAATTGTACATTCTCATCAAGTAGAACAGCATCTTGAAAGTTGATTGATTTTAATCTTTAGCACTATAATCACAATGAAATATAATGAACAAAGAACGTTACAGTTATGCCTAATTACCTTGGAAGAAAAAAGATGAAAGACAAAATGACATAAAGGCGTGCTCAATAAACAGTCACCAAGAGTGTTACTCTGCAGCATCATTGGTATGCACTTCAACTTTGCTATCTGGCAAAGTGTCCAGGTCTATACGAGCCTCTTTTTCTTCTTCAGGGATTGTAGTATTTGTAGAATCAACATTGACATTCTGCGCCTCAGTGTTGTCATTTGTACTTGAGGAAGCTTCGTTCTCCTTAGCATTACCAGATTCTTCTCCTCCTGCACCCTCATTCTCTTTTGTGTTGCTCTGAACAACATTCTCATTTGTGTTGCTCTGAACATCATTCTCATTTGCGTTGCTCTGACCGACATTCTCATTTGCGTTCCTCTGAGCTACATTCTCATTTGCGTTCCTCTGAGCTACATTCTCATTTGCGTTCCTCTGAGCGACATTCTCATTTTGATTATTCCCAGTTTCAGCATTGGTGTCTGAGAATACTGATGTATTAGCCGATTCCTTTTGGCCCGCATCTGCATTGTCATCGGTATTGCTTTGAACAACATTCTCATTCTCTTTCTGTTTAGAATCAGCATTGCTATCTGTGTCCTGAGATGCCTCTTTCTCTCGTGATACAGAAGAATTGGAAGAGTCAACTGATTCTCCTTGGTTTGCATCGGTATTCCCATTGCCATTTGTGCTCTTCTGAACAGCACTGTCATTTTCATTCTGGCCTGCATCAGTTTTGTTATCTGTGCTTGAGGATGCATCTTTATCCTGCTGCTCTGTAGAATTAGAAGAATCAACTTCTTGCTCTGCACCAGTATCAGTATTGTCATTTGTTTTCTGAGATAGTATACTTTCTTGTGTTCCTTCTTCCACAGTGTCACTGTTTGTCTTTTGAACGATCTTCAAGTCTGAAGATGCAGAACCATTCTCTTTTTCAGTAGATGTATTGGAGTTGACAGTCTGATTATCTGTCACAACTGATTCAGAATTACTAGAAGCATCAGTGGATTCTCCATTAGTTGTATCTCCCTTCTCAGTTGTGGTGGAAACTGTTGAGCCAGAGTCTTGTTGCTCAGAGTTAGAAGCTACATCAGATCTCTCAGTTTGCTCTGTGACAACATTTTGCTGAGCAGAGTCATCTTTTTTGGTGTCCCCTTGCTGCTGGTCTGATGATTCTGTTGAACTAGATTTGGAACCATTCTCTGTTTCAGAAGGAGTACTCTCCTCAGAAACCACTTTGGTTATGGTAGCATTTTCGGCATCATTCTTTTCAATGCTTTCAATTGCTCCCTCGTTTGAGACCAACTTGTTTTGGTTGTCATACACTACAGTGCTATTTGTATTGTTCTCCTGCTGAAACTCCTTCTCTTTGTCAACTGACTGCTCTGATTCATTAGCGTTTCCTGAACCACCTTGTTCATTATCAGTTGATCCATTTTGAGTTTCATGAGCCACAGCACTGGAAGCATCATCAGCCTTGTAATGCTCTTCTCTTGCCTCCTCATTGTGTTTTTCACCTCTCTTTTGAACCTGGCCATCAGATAAAATCACCTGTTCAATCTTATCAGCTTCCTTCTCTTCTGCCTCCTTTTCTTTATCTGTCTCATTGTGCTCTTCCCCCTCCTCCTTATCGACCTCCCCCTGACTCTCCTCTGATGTTCCTTCCTCCTTGGTCTCTTCATTCTCTTTAACCTCTTCAGTTACCTTTTCATTGCTTTCCTCAGTCTCCTTCACCTCCTCACTTTCTTTCTCTTTAACCTCTTCAGTTACCTTTTCATTGCTTTCCTCAGTCTCCTTCACCTCTTCACTGTCTTTCTCTTTAACCTCTTCAGTTACCTTTTCATTGCTCTCCTCAGTCTCATTCTCTTTGACATCATCATTCTTCGTGTTTCCATCAATATCATCCTTGATCTCTTCATTTTCATTCCCAATGCCATCCTCATTAATAGTCTCCCTTGCCACTTCTGTTGTTTTATCTTCTACTGAATCAACATGTTCATCCCTTGTCTCCTCAACTTTTGGCTGATCATTCTCATTTATCTGGTCTTCTCCACTGCCTCCTCCTACATTACCAATCTCTTCAGGCTTATTTGGCTCTTCCAGATTCCTGTTTTCTTCTTCCTCATCCTCCTCCTTGTGCCTTGCATCTTCAACCACAGTCTCCTCCCGAAGAGGGTTGAGGTCCTTTCTTCCCAACTTTACAATTCCTTCCCCATCCTTCATGCTTGCAGCTAACTGTGATTTCTTGGCTCCAGACTGCTTGACTTGGTAAACAAGCCAGATGCAAACACCCGCCAAAATACATATTTGTAGTACATGCTTCACCTTGAAACCTTTAGATCTAGGGCTCCTGCGAGGAGATAGCTTGAACATCCTGAATATCTTCAAGGTTCAACCTTCCTCCTTATAACACCTGCTAAAAGTTCAATGTTCGTATTCAGAAAACAGAAACAAAATACAATCTTCCAATTGAATCAAAACACATACATCGTAAA
Source organism: Fragaria iinumae (assembly GCA_009720345.1). Taxonomy (NCBI): domain Eukaryota; kingdom Viridiplantae; phylum Streptophyta; class Magnoliopsida; order Rosales; family Rosaceae; genus Fragaria; species Fragaria iinumae. The sequence goes on along the minus strand of CM019117.1, from coordinate 10,698,498 downwards.
TTTTCATAGTTTCACACATCAACATTCCTGGAACCAAATACATGTTCACTCAAGCTGATCTACATACCATGGCAGAAGGAAGAAAGAAAGAGAATCGTGTTATATAACAGAAACTATACTAATCAAACTTCAGCCAATCATCATGATTCAACTAAACCATAACCGAGACCCCAATATAAACCCCATAACAATATCCCTTCCATGTTCACATAGCAGACCATTTGACATCCCTGAAAATCCTTAACAAGTTCACCCACACACCTACACTCTCCGACTAAACCAATCCAAAACAAAGTACACTTCAAGTAACTGCCGTGGGAGCACTAAACAATAGCAGACAATAACAAAATCAACTCAGATCTAGACATGCACAACACCAATCCACCAATTCTAATTTCAGGAAACATTTGGCAAAATATCACAATGTCAAAGAAAAGAGTGAAACATTATCAGAAAGAAAGACATACCAGAAGAAGCTGCAGGCCTTTTGATTCTTCCAACCCCAAAAAGTTAACCCTTTTTCGGTTTCTGTTTGGGAACTGGGGAAGTTACCAAAAACTGAAAATATTACCAAGTATGTGAAAAACGGCACTACTTCAAAACTATAAAGACTCCACCTTTACCACCAAACACAAAGTGGGTTTTGAAGAGACGAAAGATTTAGAGCAAATGGGTTTTGGTTAGTGTATCCTCTTCAATCTTCTTCTTCTTCTTCTTCCCCCCCCCCCCCCTAAATTTTGGATCTGAAAAAGATAGGTTGTCTTGTTATTTAAAGCAAACTAGAACGTGTCCCCAATACGCCGTCGTTTCACAAACCCAGGGCTCACACCCTCCCACGTGTTCTCCTTCATCTTCAAGAAGTCGGGACCTTTGAGCGCCTTAGACCCAACTCCACTTTGCCGCATAGCAACGAAACCCCAGAAACCCCAAAATGGCCTCGAAGCTTCTAGCTTCCTCTCTCCGCAAAACCCTAACCCCCAAACCCTCATCCTCCTTCTTCCGCCCCCTCTCCACCGCCGCCGCCGAGGTCTACGACGACCCCGCCGGGGTCTCCATGAAGGGGGTCAAAATCTCCGGCCGGCCGCTCTACCTCGACATGCAGGCGACGTCGCCGGTGGACCCCAGAGTCGTCGACGCCATGCTCCCTTACTACCTCACCCGCTACGGCAACCCCCACTCCCGGACCCACATGTACGGCTGGGAGTCCGACTCCGCCGTCGAAGCCGCCCGCGCGCAAGTCGCCGACTTAATCGGCGCCTCCCCTAAAGAAATCGTCTTCACCTCCGGGGCCACCGAGTGCAACAACATCTCCGTGAAAGGCGTCATGCACTTCTACCGAGACAAGAAGCGCCACGTCATCACCACCCAGACGGAGCACAAGTGCGTGTTGGACTCCTGCCGCCATCTCCAGCAGGAGGGTTTCGAGGTCACTTATCTCCCGGTGAAGCCCGACGGGCTTATCGACTTGGATCAGCTCCGGGCCGCGATCCGACCCGATACCGGGTTAGTCTCTGTAATGGCGGTCAACAATGAGATCGGAGTGATACAACCGATGGAGGAAATCGGAGAGATATGCAAGGAGTTCAAGATCCCGTTTCATACCGACGCGGCTCAAGCTTTGGGGAAGATTCCGATTGAGGTTGACAAGTGGAATGTGAGCTTGATGTCGTTGAGTGGGCATAAAGTTTACGGGCCCAAGGGGATTGGCGCATTGTACATGAGGCGCCGCCCGAGGATTCGAGTGGAGCCCCAGATGAATGGAGGGGGGCAGGAGAGGGGGATTCGGAGCGGGACTGTTCCGACTCCATTGGCTGTGGGGATGGGGGCTGCTTGCCAGATTGCGAAGGAGGAGATGGAGTATGATCAGAAGAGGATTAGTTATTTGCAGGAGAGGATGCTGACGGGGATTAAGGAGCAGCTGGATGAGGTGGTGGTGAATGGGAGTGTTGAGAGGAGGTATCCGGGGAATTTGAACTTGTCCTTTGCGTATGTGGAGGGGGAGAGCTTGCTGATGGGGTTGAAGGAGGTGGCGGTGTCCAGTGGGAGTGCTTGTACTAGTGCGAGTTTGGAGCCGTCCTATGTGTTGAGGGCGTTGGGGGTGGATGAGGACATGGCGCATACTTCGATTAGGTTTGGGATTGGGAGGTTTACGACTGAGGAGGAGATTGACAGGGCCGTGAAGCTTACGGTGGAGCAGGTGAAGAAGCTGAGGGAGTTGAGTCCGCTTTATGAGATGGTGAAGGAAGGGATTAATATTAAGGATATTCAGTGGTCGCAGCATTGAGGAGTTGTGTGAGAGGGAGGTTGTGGAGCCGTTCGTATACATGTCTACTGGTGAGCTGCAACTGATCAAGTGGAGATGGATAATTCGAGGTTCAGTTTGCTATCCTTGTTTATAAATGCCTTCGACGCCTCTTTATAGTTACTCGTATCACTAAATTTTGCAAACACAGTAGTTGTTCTGTTCATTTCTTTGGTATGGAATATGGGCAAGATAGGTGAAGATGGAATTTTAGGTCTAATGTTTTATTTTCTTTATTTGGCTTTATGTATCATGTTGGATAGAATACCCTTTCACTGCATAAGTCATTGTATGTGGACAATGATACTGTGGTGATTGCGTGAATAAAGGTTGGTAGTTGAATTTCTCCCTTTCATAATCATTTCATGTGTTTGGATGTGTTGAATGTGGATCTTTTTTTTTTTTTCCTGGGATGCTAGTAAGCTACTTTTACAATATATTTTTCACATCTAAGTCTGCTTACGTATAACAGGAAGACTCAAGTAACCAATCTACTCACTGTTCTCATTACAAATCTATTTCATATCAAAACATGCATATTTAAAGTTTTGAGCACCTTCCGTTGTTCAACCAAGACATAAGAAAGGATAGTTCTTTAGAAATTGAATGATGTTTGGATGACTAGGTATCATTACCAAGTTTTTCTGGTCTAAGACCTCAACTAAAGCTCCTCTAACCCTGAATACCGTATAAAAGAAAATGGGGTGCTTCAACTTGCAACCTATATTGGCACTGGAAACAACCTAGAAAATACTCTGGGTTCTTTGAATAGCTTACTTTGTTCATTTCAGTATTGATTTTGAGTTGCTAGATTTTGAAAAATAATTGATTCTTCGCATTTGCAGTTAATTGGCATATTGCATTTTGTGTTTACAAATATGAATCTCATCACCTTTCGGTTTCTGTGCCTATTGGAAATGATCATCTCGAGGTTTGGGCTGGCGTGCTAGATTGTTGGGTGATTTAGAGCAGCACCGGTTGATGTTTAAGTCTCCTTAGGCCTCTTCATGAATCATGGTCTAAATCAGCTTCTTCATTTGTATAAATATTGAAATTCATCCTCAAATCTTATTCATTTATTTTCTGAAGTTGCTAATGTGATATGGGACATATAGGTGATGATGGAGTTCTGACTCTGATATTTTATATCCTTTATTCGACTTCTTTGTATCCTAAGGATTCGATTTTGTGCCGCTTTAGTTAACCTCTGTAACATGTGATAGGTGTAGTGAAGGAGTAATACAAATAAGTGGCATTAGCTATTCTCTGTAACATGTGATAACTGTAGTGATTAGTGAAGGAGTAATAAAAATAGATAGTTGAGATTCCGTGCATTATCATTCATATTAACAAAATAACACGCACATTGGAGTGAATTCTCACCGGTCTATCAAGGTATTCATATTTTTGCCCTTGTAGTCTGATTTAGTACTCAGGTGTTATTTTTTTTTTTTTTGGGAAATAGATCTAGTACTCAGTCTGAACTTTGAAATGGAGTGGAGAACTACATACAACATGTACATAAAACCATCTTCATAGTAAAAGTAGCCTTTTTACTCACCCTTTGTTAGTCACTTTGAATTGTCTCTGTATGCTGCCACTATTAGATACTGTACAAAGCCTTGTTGCTTAAATATTTGAGAAATAATATAGTAGAGGTGATGGATTTTCTTATTAACTTGAGTAGCTTTATTTCTAAGGATTGCTCTATGCCTTTGTATCACAGGAAATAGGCAGGGTTTTTTTTTTTATATATTTCTGCATTGCACACTGCGTAGCTTAGTGAATTGGCAAGGGTCTTCTAGAGGCATCTGCCTTTTCTTTTATCACATTGCTGCAGTTGTTGAACTATATAAGATGTACTTGCTTATCTCTGTATTGGTATTATATGCATGCTCTAGTGTGAATTATATTATTCAGCTTCAGATATGTTGCTACCCTATGTTTGAAATGCCTGCTTTGCCTCCTTGATATATTGTGTAGTCTGTATTGAGTCTCACTCGCATACTATCTTTGTCTGATCTCTTCTTGCTGTCTATATGCTACTATATAACTTCCTAACAGCTCTAAACTTGTATTGCTCGGAGGCATGTGTTGATTCAGATAGTCTTTGATCTTTTCTTTTTATCTGTGAGTGTGGATTAAGGATTATACTTCCGACTCGGACATAAACATAGGTACTGAGAATACCGTTCAAATTTATTGAATGAGAAGACTACTTGGAAAGTTATACATAGAAGAAAGATCTCATATGATCCTTGGACTTTGTCTACAATACAGGGCACCTAGGAGGCTGGGATATTGGGCTTAGAAAAGAAAGCACCAAAATAGAGTTGTTGGCGGAACTTCTCACCGTTAAACAGTGCGAGAACGAAACCAGTATCGAGTCCGGATCTGGCGCTTGGTTGGTAAGGCGTAAAAATAACCCTTACTGATGATGATGCAGCATAAAGCGCTGCATATTAGAACGACCAAAATGCCGATTGGACTATACTTTGGTAGCACCACAAACATACCGGAAGCAAATGCTAACGCCATTGCTGCCATGGAATAGCGAATGCACACTGAAGGTGTTGAAGGTGTGAGTAGAGTGATTCGTGACAAAGTCGATACCATAAAATAATTAAACACCACAAAGAGGGATAAGATGAAGGAGATGGTGTCAAATAACACAAACAGATTGAAAAATATCCTTTCGTGTAGAATCGCCATGCCATCGTTATTGAATGCCCCGGGCATGGTGAAAGCTGCTGCAAAAGTGACAGTAGCAATAAGCATGGCAACTAGTAGGTTTGTGTCAAATTTTTTCGAGTCATCAAACAAGGTTGCCTCTGAATAGTCGTTGGCAATGGTCACTGTTGTGGATGCAACCTCTTCCTCTGATGGTTGCACCTGCACGTCACGGCGGACATATCGCTGGAACATCGGCACACCGATTGTCCTCCCAAAAGGGCGAAGCACAAAATTCAGACCAAGGGAAAGCTGCAATAATTCAATAACTCAAGGTATGAAGGTTAATGGGTAAATGAAAACGGACAAATGATGGCTTTTGAGTGATGATTCTATCTGGGCATGTAACTGTTTCTTACCACTTCAATGGTGTCACCAATGAAAATATCAACGGCTTTTGAGTGATGATTATTGGTTGCACTCTTGTCAACTTTGCGATTTCTTGTCAAGACTCTCAATATAAAGCCATTCCTTTTTAGGGCAGCCAGATGTAAAGGGGTATTTCCATCATTGTCCGCTTCATTCACAAGTCCTGCTAGCTCGGGCGTCTTCAAAATATACTTGACAACTAGTCGCTTCTCACCCAAAACTGCAGCATGAAGAACGGTTTGACCTTTGTGGTTGAGCAAATCACAGGTATCCGGCCGCAACTGAATTAACTCTTTCATTACTTTTATGTGGCCTGTATGGGCCGCAACATGAAGAGCAGACATTCCACATTTGTCTAAGATGTAAGCCACAGAACTATCGCATTCTATCAGTGATCTAATTGCTTCAACATTCCCCTTGAATGCTGCATAGTGCAAGGGAGTCCAACCAAGTTCATCAACTGCTTTGACTATTTCACGATTTTTGGACACCGTCATTTTCACGATATCTAACATGTATGAATGAAATAGTTTAGGTAATAACATATTTTCTCATTGTATGCATACATTTTGATAAATTTTATATACACACTCATAAGTCATAACTACTTAATACACATTCTCTACTCAATACACTACTTATTTAATAAGTGTGGCTATTGTGACCTCCAAATTTGCTCAGTATACCTCTCATGCTCTATGTAGCTCTATGTTACTTTTAAAAACAAGCATTTGCTCACTAGACCTCCATTCAAATTTCTAAAATAATTTTGTTTATATTATTCACATATATTTCAATATATGTCTCATTACACCTCTTATTCACTCACTCGACCTCCCATTCTTTTTTTCTTTATCGATCATCAAAAACTCATTATCTCTAAAATAAAAAAATTACTCATTATATTTACTTTTCACTCTAAATGTTTTAATTAAAATTTCATTCTTTAATTTAAGAACGTAAATCTCTTAAAAATCAAATAAAACAAGAAATCGGATTTCAAAAACTTACTTTTACTCAACAAGAAAATGTTCTAACATGAATTAGCTTTTCATTTTCTATTTTACCTGCTAAATAACGATCAAGGATAACCATTTTTTCTCTATGTAAGTTCTCTTTTTCTTTTTTCTTCTCTCTCTCTCTCTCTCTCTCTCTCTCTCTCTCTCTCTCTCTCTCTCTATTTTATGTAACTCATGATAGATTATTTCAATAATTATTTGATTTTTCTAAAACGATTTTTTTTTTTCATATAAATTACCTCACCTTGTGTTTTGGCCACGATCCTCAGCGCGCGGAGCAGAGGTTTCTAGCAGACAAAGAGAGGGGAGTGTTGCGGACGTGCCACCTCGCGGACGAGGAAAAGGTTGATGGGGGGTGCGCTTGACTTCTTGATCAGGCAGAAAGGGGTTACAGGTGCCACCTCAGAGGAGGATTTACGAGCACAAGCGAATCGATACTCACGGCGGCACGAGCAAAGCAATCACAGGGAGTTCAGAGAGAAGCGGGGATGCAGAGTCCGGAGAGCTCTGGAGAAAGACCTAGGCGGCGGCGCTTAGGGTTAGGGTTTCGAGGAAGGCTCGAAGGGTAACTGGGTTTCAGTTGTATTGTGTTTGTTGTTTGTATTGATTTGAGAGTTGTTTAGAGAGTTTTGTTAGGGTTCGAGCCCCCTTATATAGTAGTTCGGCAGAAGCAAAGTGATTAGAATCCAAGTCGGACTCTGAAACACTAATTCACAAGGACACTGCTTCGTCCATGCGAACCAACCAATTGGTGACACATGCCCAGTTCGCACACTTCATTCCGCATAAGGCATTGCTTCCGCGCTGCCAACTGTAAACTCCTATGCGAACTGGAATTTCCCCCGCGGGCTGCTACAGGGTGCTATCTCGCGTGCTTCTGTAGCTCGCACCCATTTCACGGGCTATTGCAGCTCGCGAGCCTTAGAAGGGCTTTTTATATTTAATGGGCCACATGGGTTGGCCCGAAGCATGTCAAAGACTTGTAAAAGTCTTCAACGTTTGTCGTGGTGCACGCGGACTCCGCATGTCGCTTCCTCGCGAAGTCTTCTACGCGAGCTAGTTCGCCAGCTCGCCTCGCTTCGCCTACGCGGAGAGTCAATCTCGCCTCGCCTATGCGGACTGACAATCTCGCCTCGCCTCGCGGACTGACAATCTCGCCTCGCCTCGCGAAGTGTTGAATAGTAATTCCGCGCGAAGGCATTCCGCGTGCGAGCTAAGTGTTCCACGCGAACTGCGTAGTCCGCCTATGTCCATTCCGCGTGCGAGCTAAGTGAAGTCAAGTTCGCATGCAGTTCGTTCCGCGCGAAGTCTAACTTGGCTCGCGTGGTCTCACTGGCGAGCTATCACTTGTAAACTTAGAGAAACTCCATCTCGCCGGTATGACATGGTCCAAGAAATAATTAATATTTACATAGACATTTATTGTCCAGTAAAATATTAATTCAGGCGTAAACACCTTGTATATTTTTTCAACATGTATGATGATATAAATTTATGTCACATGATCGATATTAATCATAGTTTAGCTCTTATCAAATATGTAAATGGGTAATAATATATATGTAATAAAATTAGGAAATTAAAATATATAAGAAAAATAAGAAAGAATACAATATATACTATTGAATTGGAAAGTCCATAGTGAATAAATCTATTACTTATTTTAGTATTATTATTGTCCTTAATGGTCATTATGTAAGAGGAGTTATCCGTCATTCAATAACTCACAATAGAGTGAGGTCAAGTGAGTAAATTTAGAAGTCTCAATAACCGTACTCTTATTTAATTTCTCAAAATTGATATTTTACTAAATACACAAGTCAAAGTACCTAAAATACCCTTAAATGAAAAATCCATGAAATATCATATTATTTGACTATATTAAGACTTTTGTTTTATAATTAGTATATGTTTATATAAATTGATATTTTGTAGATGTTATTATATGTGTGTTAGTTCTTAAGAAATCCTAACAGATTCATTGTCCATTTCAAATCCTTAAACATAGAAAATGAAAAACAAGATGAAGAATACATATCGATCAACAATGTGTTTGGATGAAAACAGATGAAATATAATGAAATAGAAGTTCATATAAGAATTACATCGTTTGACACTCTAAATTTGGAAATTATGAATCTCTTAAAGATGAACAAGAAAAGAATTGATTATTCAAATTTCCTTGCAAAATTTGTATTTACTTTTTTTTTTTTTATAGCAAATGAATTTAATTTTTATTGATCACAACTTAAGAGTAAGTACAACAACATGACAGTGATCCGCCCGCATGGGCTATATTGCAAAACTACCTAGTAGACACTATATAACATTATAAAAGCAATCTATATGTTGAAGATCATGGGACGAAGCGCTATAATCAATATTTTAGACCGGCAAGCTACCCTAGTCTAAATTTGTATTTACTTACTTTAAATAACCTCTCGACCTTAATATTTTAATGGTTCCATATTTTTACTTTATAAGTTTCCAAATATAAAAGTTCTTCGGTGGAAGGTTGTGAAAGCTAGTGCAATTTCACCTTCAATTGATTGATTGAATAAATGAATAGTTCACCCTAGCCGCTCGGTTTCTCTCTCTCTCTCTGCGGCTACCAACATCGAACCTAGAAATCCTAGGTTCTCGTGAGCATAGCGGCGGCGATCCGACGGGGAATCCAACTGCATCAGGACGTCTTTGGCGTCGGGTTCTCAACAGAAAGAGACGGAGCAAAACAAGCCGGGGTCCGGGTTGTTTGGAGCTTTTCAAGGTTGAGGGGTGGTGGTTGGTTCCTATGGTACCATTACTTAGATCGAGATACGCAGACTCATCTTGGGGTGCGGAATAAGTTCAGATTGATAGGTGAGGAGAGCAGCGACGACATAGACACAGTTGTGACTGGGTTTTGATTGAGCAAGGGCGGTGGTGGACTGACCCATCGTCGTTTTTGGGCTTCCCGAAGAAGTTGCTTTTCAAAAAACCAGGAAGAGGTCTCCTGTGGTTCAGCGGCAGCGCTTGTAGAAGATATGGGGTCGTGGCTGGGTAGGCCGTCAGACTGAGGCTGACGCGGTACCAGTTCTGATGGTTTTGCTGGGTCTCGGGTAAGGACTAGCCCAATTCATGGTTTGAGGGCAGTGGTGTGGCTTGGGCTTTGTGAGCCTTTCCACTCCCCTCAATCCAATTTGGGTGAGTTTTTTTGCTCTGGGCTTTGGTGACGCTTTTGGGGTTGGAGAAGATCCCTACACAACCATATTGAAGAGTTTACCCCCCCTTCTTGATGGTTGAGCTGTGATACTTTGATTGGTTATGTGAGTTATTGTTTTCTAGGCCAGAATAAAGTCTTATTGTGGACATTAGTTTTTGAGTTAGTATTTCTCCGTACCTATTGTAGACTCTTCGAGTTGTATCGGAGCTACGCTCCCGGTTGACCAGCTGTTGGACTTGTATTGGAGTTTTAACTCCCGCTTGTCCCATTGGTCGATTTAATGTATGGGCTTTACGCCCCCTGGAGTAATATATATATATATATATATATACACACACACACACACACACACACACACACACACACAGCCATTCTCAGCTGCGGAGGTCCGCACCAATGGTTTTGGTGCGGATTTCCATTCTTGCACCACTTTTTGATCGAATTTCTCCATCTCCACCGTCTAGTATCTAGATAATATTGTGTAGATCATCTCTGCAAAATTTCAGCCAATTTGGTAATCGTTAAGGCCCTCAAAATTGCGTTTTTCTGTTATAAACATGACTGTTTCATGTTTGACAAAATTCAGTCCGTCAATTTGTTTTTCGAGTTTGAGGGCCTTAATGATTACCAAATTGGTTGAAATTTTGCAGAGATGATCTACACAATATTATCTAGATACTACACGGTGAAGATGAGAAAATTCGATCAAAAAGTGGTGCAAAAATGGAAATCCGCACCAAAACCATTGGTGCGGACCTCTGCATCTGAGAAAGACTGTATATATATATATATATATATATATATATATATATAAGTTCTTCGTTTTTAATATTTTAATATGTTTATATTTTCCTAATGTATTACTTATCCCTCTTTTGGTCATTAAATATACCAATAATCTAATTTAAAATATCAAATAATAAGGATGTGTATTATTGAATATTTAGTGACGGTATTCTAAAAGGTTTTCTGGGCCCATAGACTAATCCGCACTGATGGATCATGTCAAAACGCTTCCTCCTCGTTGGCCACCAATAATAGATTGAGATTTAAACTTCAATCAGCATCAGCAGATTTCGAACTGAAAAATATGTATTATCCGGTAATTTTATTTAAGATTTAAAAGTCCTAAAAGGCTCTATCTATTTAGCGATTTAGCCCCGTTGTGATTAATAGTTAGCAGCTTAATATTAATAGTTGTTCGGTGAAAGCTATAGAATCAGCTTTATTAAAAAATAATAATAAAAAAAAATCACGGCACTTAAAATAGTCTTGTATTTTTGCTTTAAGATGGTTGTAATGTGTGTATTTCAATTATTTTGTGTATTCACTATACTATGAGATTATAATCTACCAAACACCTTCACGTAAATTAATTTTTGAACTGACATCGATTTTGGAAGTTTATTTTACCAGACACTCAACAAAATTATTTCACTACAGCCAACTTTTTCCACTGCTTACAACAGACACAACTTATTTGAAAGCAAAGCTGTATATCCCATATTGGGACTAAGAAAAGTTCAGCGTCTACTAATTTCTTAGATGCAAATCATGCAAGTCCCTGCAAATAGCTAGTATATTTAAATAAGAGGTTATGTAATTTACCTTTGCAGGTTGAATTGCGGGTCACTGCCGCATGCAAAGCTGTGACACCTTTAACCCCCTCGAAAGAAAGAGATACCGGAGACTTATCCAAGATACAAGAACCAATTTTCGGAAACCCCTTGGAGATTGCTAAGAACAGAGGAGATTCGTTGGCGTTATTTGTATAACATGACAATTCTGGATCGGCATCCATCAACAAAACCACAACATCATGGTGCCCGCATTTAACAGCAACATGCAAAGCTGTATCTTTATCCGAGTTAGTCATTCGAAGTAACTCTTTATAAGATTCAGCATCGGCTGGTCCGGTCTCCACATCTGCTGCATCAGTCTGTAACTCTCTTGCGTGATCGATGAGGAACTCAACTAATTCAACACAACCTAACCTAGCAGCAATGTGCAAGGGAGTATCATCCTTGATGTTGGTGGCCCAAAACAACGAAGATCGAAGGTGCTTTGGGAATTGCTTGAAGAAATTTGTATGCTTGAACTGAGCAGCTATATGAAGAGCGTTGTTGCCTTTTGGGGTCTTCAGCAAGAGAATGTCAACTGGTTTATTCCCAGCTCTAAGTTCTTCGAGAAAACGAATATCACCGGATGCTGCTGCCTTATACAGCGAAGGATCCATGGCATTGATGATCTCCATGTCTCAACTTCAGTAGAGGACGTGCTGTGTGAATAATTGCAATTATAGATCTCGAATGTGTTAACACTAAACACAATTGCGATTGGAGTAGTGTCTAAGAGGTTAAGGGGAGAGAATATATATCTATATTGGCGCATGAGTTTTCTGACTTGTTCTAAATTAATATTTTCAGTAATTTTGTTTTTGACAGACGTTGTTTATTATCACAAGGAGACAAATATACGGTTGTTGGATCTTTTGTTTAACCAATTACCTACGGTTGTTCTTTTCACAATTATTAGTTTGAGCATGTCACTAAATTAACATTTTCTGCAATTAGATTAAGAGATAGTCTTTCGTTATTCTTAAAAGAGGACAAAGATGCAGTTGTCCTTTTCTTTTATTTTTCTTTTGATTGAAAGATGCAGTTGTTGTTTGTGTAAATTAGAATGTGAGGGAATCATTCATGTGACATCAAAACCCTTAAACATTTTCTACAGCCAGATGATAAAGTGTCCTTCAAAAGAAGATGTGGTCTTTGTTATTCTCACAAGAAGACATAGATACTTATTTTTCTCACAATTAGTAGTTTCAGCGAAGTCTTCATATGCTTGACTTATACACTTGCCGGGTCTAACCGTCTAACTGTTCAAATTGTTGATGGAGAGTGAAGATGAAGTTAATACTTAATATATAGTTTATTTTATTACATTTACGTTATCTGCATTTAATAGTTAATATATTTTAGTCACATTAGAAAAAAATCAAATTGCGACTCTTGCTCTGTTAGGGTTTCTTCCCGAGTCGAACAACTTACTGTGCTTGTATGATGGGATGAAGGAGGCGGCGGTATCTGCTCTTGTGCCATATGATGAGGCTTTTGTGAATATTCATGTAGGTGAGGATGCGATTGGTGACAATTTCTTCTACATGTCTGGTCGGCTGTTGTCCGAGAAAGAGGCGGTGGTGTCGTCGTTCGCTTGGAGAGAGTTCTAGTTCGCCTGGAGGAAGGCAAGATCTTCATGCTTCAGTTCAAGGATATTTAAAACGATTATTCACATTAAAAAAATGTATTTTTAACCAATAAAAAACATATTATTAAATTCAATGTAAACAGTCATGTGGTAACTTAAGTCAAATTTCAGACAGATGGAAACTGTTGTCCAGTGATAGTGATCCGGAGTGACTCAGGTCACATGAGCAATTCAATCCAACAAGTGAACTTGCTTTAAACTCAGGTAGCCTTGTTGTTCACACGCTGAAAATAATTGCGACGCGTATCATACCAGATGCTCTCCAATAAAGACCTTGGTTATCCAAAATAGGACTACTAATAACTTGCTTGAAATGGCAAACCTTTGGGATACAAATTTGCTCCTCATCATATTTTTTCACCTTCATTCTCACCCACCTAGATGCATGACACACCTTAAACCCTTTCATATTTTCTTGTCTTTAAGGAAAATTGTTCCTTTCCTTGTGCACACCAAACATAGGAAAGTAATAATTTTCTTTTTCCAAGCCGCCCTTAGTTCTATAAAACAAACGAGGCATAAAGGCCTATATCCTAAATCTTAAACCCTAATGAGATGTTTGTTACAAGGACTATGAAAGCTGGGCTTAATTTCTAATGTAGACCCAGCTTATTATATATTTAAACATGTCTCACGTTTGGTGAGAAACACAAGTACACCGACGCTAAAAACCTTCGCTCTCTTCTCTCTGTGTTCATATGCCGCCTCTCCTAGCGACCACGGCTACCAACAGTCCACCACCACCAGCGTCACCAACAACACCAGTATACCACAACCGATGAAAGGATTGGAAGCAATTTGCGGATTCATCTTTCACATCGCAAACGCGAAATATCGTCCTTGAACAAGATTTTAGTGTCTGCCTTTTCTTGACCCCAATTTTTGATCTGAGGTCTTCTTGACGATGACTTTACCAGTGTGGGCTTTCAATAGATCTGAAATCTTCTTGACGATTTTGGCTTTCCAAAGATCTTCGGTGGTAAGTTGTTGTTTCATCTGCTCCAAGTCCTCAACTTCGGCTCTTCCTTGTTTATGATTCTTCCTTGGGCTATGTTCTTTCAGATGGGTGGAGTTGATTTGCAGGTTGTGGGGGTGGTGGTGGTGTTGACTGTTGAGAGAGTGAGAAACTGACGGGAAGAATTGAAAGAGTGAGAAGGGCTTACACAAACCCATTGTTTTTTAGAGGTCTATGGTAGAAGGTCTCAGGGATTACTGGCATTACTAAGGAAGATAATACAGTCCTCGTTGGTCCGTTGTAACAACATGCAGTAAATGCCTAATTTTTTTAATTTAAATTAAATAAATAATTTATATTACTAATTATGGTTAGGTGAGTTTAAAAAACAGCTTAGATATGTGTCATGATCTAAGTGAGACGCAAGGTGCGGACTAGGGAGTAAATTTGTATGGCAAACCTTTGATTGATAAGAATAATTAGTCACCAGGTTCAATAACATCAACCACAGTGTTAGTGACAACATTGACGTCTGTTATGAATACACGGCTTTCCACACAAAGTTGCTCTGGATTTGATCACTCAGCCGCTGCAAACTTCGAGAAGATCGACCTTAACGGTGGCTGTTAACCCTGTTGTACCCTATCAGATTCTGGTTCACACAGACTCCCCCCATCTCTATCAAACAGCACCCCATAGTCCCTTACAAACTAGTACAATTTGTCCATGGCGCTGGGATGGAGAAGTTTCAATGCCATTTGTTATCTGTGGCTGAGAAAATGAAACTGGAATGCACAAAAAACTGGAGAGAAATAGGCATGGAGAATCAGAATCTGTTGCTTTCACTGTCCCCAGCTTCTGCTTTTTTTCTGTTCTGCATGTCCAGGACTTCTGAACCAACATTCCCATTTTAGGCTCAGGAATTTAGCTTCACTCTCGCACGTGACTTCTTCACTCAAGTGAAAAAGGGGGAGCCTAGCCCTGTAATGTTAGAGTCTTACTACTCTTATTGATCGTGTAAAATTTAATCGTTAACCGGTTAAACTTACATAGTTATCGACTACAAATAGTGGTTTATATCGAGCATTATTGAAACGCTTATAGAATTATAGACATCTCTAAAACTTTCAATTTCATAAAAAGCTCCCTTTGCGCTCAAATATGCATTTGCATTGGACATAATGTGAAACTTGAGCAGTGACGTAAAAAAAAGTCTTGAAGATAAAGAAGTGATAAAGCTAGCTACTTTACTATTGGAAACAATAAAATGGTGACTTGGTTACGTTACCTATCTTTCTCAATGCAAATGCAAATGCAAACGGATTCTCATCTTGGGAAAACGGAACGGTGGCGTGATGAACAGGTTATAAGTCTCACATACTACAAGATTTCAACTATTGTCTCTCATCTACTTTCTCAGTGAGCTGTGAAATCAGTACTTCATCACAAAAACAAATTCTAATAATTGTCTTTTCCAAAGCTCACAGATCAAGGAAGAGATGACATCAAAAAGAATACCAAACAAAATCAGGGATTCATGGTCCAAGCAAACCCCCCAAGCAAAATAAGCAATAATATTTGCTCTAGTATATTATATATGATAATCACTAAGATTACAGAGGAAGGCATCAGAGGTTAATGGGGGTAGCTAGCTGGATTGCAGGGATTCAAGAACCAAAATTTGATTATTCTTGGCTACTAGTATCATCCATTTACAATATCCAAAAAATTGGTATGCTCCAAATTCCAAATCCCACCTAAAAATCAAGTGATCATAGTGAAGATGATGAATCAGTAGTCTTGATCAGGGGTTGAAGATGATGGTGCCACATTTGCATTTCCAGCTCATGGGTTTGTAGTTGCTTGAGTACTCGTTTCCTCTTGCATAATCAATGGCGGATACAACTGAGGAAGAGTTCCTCTTTCCTGGTTTGGCTTGAAAATTGTTAGGAACTTGAATTGCCTCACAAGGGCCACATGAACTGCACATTCCTTCACACTTTGGAGGCCTTGAACCAATTTGTGCTCTCACTCTTGCCTTATTGTCTTCATTCACTATCTATTGAAAACATACAAATACCAAATAAATACAAATGATCCAAAAGATTGCCAATGCAACGATATTGTTCAACATGAGTTTCAATCTCATCGGTTTGGTTTTCGTATTCTCAATTCTATGGTTTATAAATGCATTCAACACTAATGTTTGCAAAACATAGTAGACAAAGACAAAGTCTAAAACTTGAATGCGAAACAGAAACTAAAGAATGTAGTATAGGAAGTTTGGCATTAACAAACACCCACCTGGGAAGTGTCATCCTTCTTGAGAAGTGCTCTGCCTTCAGCCATGAATCTTATTTGGGTAGAGCTCAAAATCACCAGAAAGATGATAGAACTGGTGGTGTATCGAAAACCCATTTGAGAGAATAGGGAGATGGACTAAATGAAAATATGTCTGTGTTGCCAAATATATAACCGGACACAGGGGATTGAGTTATGTAGTATTGTTTAAAGAAACCAAGAGAAGGAGTCAAATCAGTAACAGAGTGATTGACACAGCTAAATATATATACAGTTTGATTTTCTTCAGTGGGATTTTTGAGGTGATGGAACGTGGACAAATGAGAAATGCAGAGGCAAAAGCAAAAGGAGGTATGTATTTTCAAAAAGAGGAGTAAGTTGAACATCGATTAGAGAATTGGAGAGAGTAGAGTCCCAAACAGCAAAACAGAAGATGGGATAAAAAGGACAAGGAACCCAAACAGCAAAAGGCCACGGAGGAAAATTAACCCCACAAGTTATGGGGATGATGGTGGCCAGGGATCGTTTCCAAGGCTAAAAGACATGCATTCACAGCTGTGGAGTTTTGGGTTTTCGCTTTCCTCTCTGATCTTTATACTTTCTGGAAAAATATTTGAATTTTGGTGCTCTGGGATTTCTTGTGAAGGTTGGTCTGAGCAGCCCTGCATGATCAGACGCCATATCTGTATGTCTATAATGTTGTGGGTGGGGAAAAAGAAAGGACATACATTGTACCCTCCATCATGATAGTGTAATCACATTCACATGTCATGCAACCAGATCGAAAAAAGTGTTGTGTATCCATTCATGATCTCATATCATATCATGAGTAGCAAATAGCAATGTAGCACGAAACAATTGAAGATATAATACCTCCTCAATCCTCACACTACACAATACTTGGGCAATTTTTAGGATTGTCATGTTTTCATTCATATTGCTACTCAAAGAAAAAAAATTCACATGCCAAATCTATATAAGAACATCTCTAACAGTTTTCTCAAAATTTCTTTAAAATGAGAAAGCAAAAGCCAAAATCTCTAAAAAAAAATTATGCTCTAACTCCAATAGTTTTTCCATTTTGAAGATTTCCACATTTATTATAACAATAAAATATACAACATCATTATTCCTTGTAGCAAAAAGAAAACATATATTTTATTATAATAATAAAGTACTCAATAAAATATTATATATTTGTAAACTTCTCGTTGGAGCACGTGAGCTGCAAATTTGGGGAATGAATCATTCTCTTTCTTCTCCATCTCAATTTTAAGGAATAAGATGAGGAATTTGTTGGACCTAAAAAAGACTCAATATTTCTCAAACTTGAGAAAATCGAGAAAATGAGGAAACTGTTGGAGATGCTCTAAGAAAGCAAAACTATCACTTTGATCATCAAACTATGGTTGTTTGGCACTTTAATAATTTCTATACTTGGTCATACAATTATATCATTGAATATTATTTTAGTCTCTCAGTATGTTTTCTCCGTTTAATTATGACAATTGAATAGAACACACTTGTTAAGCAGTGATATATTTATCAACCCGGCAGTAATGTCTTATGTTTATAAGTAATGCTCGTGTATTTTGTAGCCTGATTATGTATTCTAGAACTTCAACAATGGTTTGGACAAAAAATGTCATCAAATTTAAACAATGCAAGCAGCACAAATAGGAGAAATTTTTCTATGCTCCAGGAGGACCACGTCACCATTCCTAGTGGTCCTCCCTGACCGATAAGAAATCGTCATGTAGCATTTCTTTGACACGTCACAAAAAGTAAAAAAATTAATGCATCTTCCACTAAATAGTGAGTTTCGTTTCGGGCCGGAGATCGAAGAGAGTAGGATTCATTCTAAAACACCATTCATAAAAAGGGAGTCTCTTCTTAAAACACTGTCCGATATTGAAAATGACAATAAATAAGATAAGCCAAGCAGATTGATTGAAGATGATTTGAAATCCAACCTAGTACCAATGCTCTGAATTGTCAGAATTTTAACGGAAATTTGTCATGTAAAACAAGAGAACTTCATTAGATTGTAGTGTAAATTGGATCTATGTGACGAATATTAAAGAAAAAACCCAGATCGATCTTTGTTGGCTATTGCGTTCAACACCCATGAAATATGTGTTTTTTCTTTTAAATGTTTATTTAGTTTTTTACTAATTTCGTTGAATGCAATAATTTTTACATTGTTGTGATGTGTTAAAGAGATACTACATGGCGATTTCTTATCGGTCAGGAAGGACCACTAGACATGATGACGTGATCCTCCCGGAGCACCGAAAAATTTCTCCACAAAGAGACCGAACAAATCAACAAATGAAATTTGATCAAGTACTACTATCCAAGTAGAAGGCGATGGGAACGTGATTCTCGCTGCTGCAAAGGGATTAGGAAGTACTACTATCCCAACAACTGAAGTCATGGCTCTTAGAGATAGTCTTGTTAAAGCTAGAGACCGAGGCTACATGAATATCCAAGCAGAAGGCGACTCGAAGCTTGTGATTGATGCCATCAATGAGAAATTATCCCCTCCATGGAGATTGCGGAAGATTGTCCAAGATATTCAGACTATTGTTGTCACGCCCCGACTCATAAATTTTACCTTAATTACTAGCATTGTGGTAATAAGAATTTTACCGTCTTCGTCATTGAATTTATAGTCCTAAAGTCCCTAGAGGTGTGTTGAAGGACGAATATTTCGAAAGAATTATTCGAAGGAAGAAATTGTGACGACGGTAAAAATGGTAAATTTTAGCTAGTAAAAGGTAATTTTTATTGGGGTATTATTTTGGGGTATTGAATTTTTGGATTTGTGGGTTATATATGGTGTTGGATCGGCTGGGCCGAGCCCAACCCATTTTTCTTTTTTCCTTTCTCCCTTTTCCTCCCGGTTTTCTTTTCCCCGAGCCTCCCGATTTCTCTCCTCCCTGCCGGACCTTCCGACCGCCCGTCCGCCGCCGTCCGGCCGCCCCAGACCGGCGCACCGGTCCCAATCGATCGGTCTCCGACCCAGCTATCTTCCAGGACCGGTGACAGCCCCCCTAGCGCCGCCGTGAGAGAGCGGTGCCGCCCGAAAGGTTAGGCTGCCCCGAACTTCCGGTCGCCGGAACTCCCTCCTCCGGCCACCAATCCGGACAAGCTTGGTACGGTTTTGTAGCCCTCCTCCCGTGCAGCAACCCCTCCAATCAGCTCACTCCCTCTTGAGCTAGGTAAGGAGAAATGTGGAGTTGAAATTTCTAGGGCTTTTAAGTTGTTTTCGTTCGATTAGCCTAGTTAGGCTTGGAATTGGGTGATGTGTTGGTCATGAAAGTTGTAGAGCATGTTGAGGAGATTATTCTGTCAAAATTTCATAGGTTTTGGAGGTCGCCGGATTTGACCTCCGGCCGCCGCTGCCGGCGGAGCCACCGGCGGCGCCGCCGCCGGTTAGGAGATTTTTAGGGTTTTAAATGTGGAATATTAAGAGGAGTATATTGGTGTGATTTATGGAATGTTTGGATGAGATTTGGATAGGTTTGTGAATTTCCGAAGTTTGGTATTTTTGGCGGTTAATTAATGTAGAATCCGGCCGTAGGATTTAAGTCGTATTTTGGGGAGTTTGTATTTACGACTGATGAGTATGATATTTAAGTTCGGATCGTTCCGATTTAAGAATATCGAAGTTAGGCAATGATGAGCGTATGTATGGCTCTCGGGTAATTTTGCCTATTTTGATTAAATATTGGATTATTGGTTGGGAAATTAATATTATATTTGGAACAGGACGTGAGGAGGCTCGAGCAGACGAGGCCCTAGTTCGACATCAGGCTTAGGCCTAATTTGTGAGTGGACTTTTGTTTTAAATAATATGCATGCTATGGTTCATGAATGAACAATTAATGTCGTGGAGTATTTTGACGTCATTTTAATTTTTGACGATTTTTATTTCTCTTGGAGAGATACCGAAAATGGGATTTTCGGTGGATATAAATATGTATTTATGAGAGAGTATGTATAGAAAATGCTAGCTAGCCATATGTGTCTGTCCACCTTAATGGCGCAGCATATAGCCGCATTATGGTGTGACGTGAGCGTTGGACGTAAGCGTAGTAGCCCTATTTGAGTGTTTAATTCATATAGGGGGTATGGACACATATTTATACACCCGTCTGTCCACCTTGATGGCGTAGTGTAGCACCGCATTAAGGCGTGACGTGAGCGTTGGACGCGAGCGTAGTAGCCCTATATAGACCCATGAATTTATATAGGGAGTATGGACGAGTGTAAATACATACATATATTATAGAGTCTGAGAGACTCGATATTTTATGAGATAAAAGTTTTATCGCTTGCGGCATGCATTCGATTTTTCCTTAGAAATTAATTTGGGGAAACATAAATATTTTATTTTATTTTTGTCCACTCACTCTAACGTTATTAAATGTTTTCCCCTGGGCCCTTCGTTTTAAATTGCCCAGTCTGCAGAGTTCGGGTTGGATCTAGTAGGAGACGAGGCATAGTCACCCGCATTTCCGCCAGTTTTTATCAGTAGGTTACATGTTTAACCTACTCGTGTTTTCTTGCTTCCGCTAGTGTTTAGTAGCTCTGAATACTTTGGGATTATTGTATATTATGTGTAGAATTTATGAAGGATAACTATGTGATGTTTGGAAGTGTTGAATTAAGAGTGAAATTTGGAATTTTCGAGTTAGGGTTGTCCATTTTCAAGGGAGGTTTGCCGAGTCCTTCGGTAAATTTTCCTTGGAGGTGGTCCCCGCACGACTTACTCCGGGTTTCAGGGTGAAATTCGGGGTGGGTCGTGTCAGTTGGTATCAGAGCTCTAGGTTTCATTTCTTGCCTCCATAATACTATTATATTTGCCTAAGAAGCACGTAGTTCCTATAGAGTGGTGGTCCGACCGCGGCGGATTCACTAGCATTTTATGCTTTGGATACTATGTGTTATTGGGTATGTGTGATAGTTTTGTGTACTATGCCTCCTAGACGCCGACCCAGGGTAGCTACCTCGACCAACGCGAATGAGGGTGATGAGGTCAGAGGATTAGTTTATTCCATTGGGAGTATGCTGGGGGGTGTTTTAGACAGAGTTCAGCACCCACATTCTGTGAGGAAGAAGGATATCTTCGATGCTGGGGCAATTGAGTTCAAGGGTGCCAAGGGACCCCTTGATGCATATACGTGGGTAGACAAGATGGAAAAGGCTTTCGAGAGCACTGACATACCGGAAGAAATGAAAGTGAAGATGGTAGTGACTTTTCTGGATGACTCTGCACATCATTGGTGGACTCTCGCTAGCAGAAATAATGGTGGTGCTCAGGACATGACTTGGGAGCAGTTTAAGACGCTCTTCTTATGTCAGTATTTCAGTCATGCTCATCATATCAGGATCCAGTCGGATTTTCTGAACATGAAGAAGATGGATGATGAGGGTGTCTTTGAGTTTGAGCAAAGGTTCACTACCTTGAGCTACCATGTGCCTTATTTGGTTCCTAATGAGAGGACCAGGATTGACATGTTCATTGGAGCACTTGGCGGAGTGTACGCCGAGAAGATGACCGGTGTCATTTACCCGACCTTTCTCGATGCGGTTACTGTAGCCATGGCCATCGAGACCAGGAGGACTTATAGTGCACGGCCCTGAGATTTCGGTGGTCCCAGCCAAGGTCCATCGAAGAAGGCCGCTTCATCATCCGCTTCTGGATTTTCAGCGGGTAGTGGCAGTAGTGGAGGATCAGGTTCTGGTTCTCGGAGTAGATTTAGAGGACCTTACCGGAGACCTTTCAAGAGCCAGTTGGGTAGGCAGCAGACTAGTCAGTATAGTGCTGGTGGTAGTTCCCAAGGGGGATCATCTGGTGGTCATACTTTTTCCTTTGGCCAGCAGCAGTCATCTGGATGCTTTGAGTGTGGTGGTCTTGATCATTTCAGGAGAGACAGTCCTTTGTTGGCACAGAGGACCGCCCCTACTCAGCCAGTCGGTCAGTCTTCAGCTAGAGGTTCCAGTGGTGGATCAGCAGCCAGGGGTGGTTCTTAACAGAGTGGTGGTCAGCGTGGACGTCCCATGACTCGTGCTAGACTTCATGCTATGACCCAGCAGGAGGGTCGTACTTCTCCAGATGTCATCATTGGTACGTTATTAATTTTTGGCCAGCCATCATTTACTTTAATTGACCCTGGAGCTACGCATTCATTTATGTCTAGTAGATTCGCTCTCCATGCCAATGTGCCATCATCATCTCTTTCAGGCGAGTGGCATGTATCTTTTCCCTCTGGTGAGGCGATGAGAATAGATTGGGTGTTTAGTGGTTGTGAAGTGCTAGTAGAGGGATTTAATTTCAAGGCAGATTTTATTCCTCTAAATATTGTGGGGTTTGATGTGATCTTGGGGATGAACTTTTTGTAGACTTACAGAGCTATGGTGGATTGTTTCTGGAAAGAAGTAGTATTTCAGAGTCCAGATGGATTCGAGGTTGTTTTTCAGGGAGAAAGAGATGTGATTTCGAGCTGTCTGATATCGGCTGTGGCAGCCAGGAAATTGTTAAATAAAGGCTGTCAGGCATTCCTAGCTCATGTTGTGGATACAAGGATAAGAGTGTTGGAAGTAGGGGATATTCTTGTGGTAAGAGAGTTTCCGGATGTGTTTCCCGAGGAGTTACCGGGTTTGCCTCCTGTAAGGGAGATAGATTTTTCTATCGAGTTACTTCCTGGAACTAGACCTATCTCTCAGACACCTTACAGAATGGTTCCAGTGGAATTAAAGGAGTTGAAGACTCAATTGCAGGAGTTGGTAGACAAGGATTTTATTCGGCCTAGCATGTCTCCATGGGGTGCCCCGGTGTTGTTTGTTAAGAAGAAAGATGGCACCATGAGACTATGCATTGATTATAGGAAGCTTAATCAGGTCACAGTGAAGAATAAGTATCCGTTGCCGCGCATTGATGATTTGTTTGATCAGTTGAGGGGTGCTTCTGTTTTCTCAAAGATTGATTTTGCAGACTTTGAGAAATGCTCAGTTATTTGCCAAGTTCAGCAAGTGTGAATTTTGGCTGGATAAAGTGGGATTCTTGGGTCATGTAGTTTCAGCGGAAGGTGTTAGTGTGGATTCCCAAAAAAAAAAAAAAAAAAAAAAGTGGAAGCAGTGTCCAGCTGGAGAAGACCCGCATCTGTGACGGAGATTCGTAGTTTCTTGGGGTTAGCAGGTTGTTATCGGCGATTTGTGCAAGACTTTTCAAAGATTGCAGCTCCACTAACAAGGTTGACCAGGAAGGGAGTCAAGTTTGAATGGTCAGATCAGTGTGAGCAAAGTTTTCAAGAATTGAAGGATCGTTTGACTAGTGCTCCTGTTTTGGCGCTTCCGGATGATAGTGGGGAGTACGTAGTTTACTGTGATGCTTCTAGACGAGGTCTAGGCGGAGTGTTGATGCAGCATGATCGGGTTTTTGCCTACGCTTCTAGGCAACTGAAGCAGCATGAGGTGAATTATCCCACCCATGATCTAGAGCTTGCAGCAGTAGTTTTTACTCTCAAGTTGTGGAGACACTATCTTTATGGAGCCAAGTGTCAGATTTTTACCGATCACAAGAGTCTTCGGTACGTGTTCACTCAAAGGGAGTTGAATATGAGGCAGAGAAGGTGGATGGAGTTGATAAGTGACTACGACTGCACTATTGAGTATCATCCTGGAAAAGCTAATGTGGTAGCTGATGCTCTCAGTCGAAATCCCACCATATCATTATCTCACCTAAGGATGGTTCGAGTTCCACTTCTTTGTGAGTTGCGAGCTACAGGAGTGGATTTGATGGTGAATGAAGTAGGTGCTTTGGTAGCCAGTTTTCATGTGAGGCCAATGTTGGTGGATAAAGTGCGTGAGGCGCAGTATAATGATCCTTCCATAGTTCAGTTGATGGAAAGAGCAGCGAATGGAACAGCTGTGGATTTTTCGGTAAGAAGAGATGGAACTTTATTGTTCAAAAATAGGCTTTGTGTTCCAAAGAGGAATGAAGAGTTAAAGGAAGAGATTTTGGAGGAAGCTCATAGTTCTGCATATGCCGCTCATCCGGGTAGTACAAAAATGTATCGGATTTTGAAGGATTATTATTGGTGGCCAAACATGAAGAGGGAAATTGCAGCTTATGTGAGTAGATGTCTGATTTGTCAGCAAGTCAAGGCTGAAAGGCAGAAGCCTTCTGGGTTGCTTGAGCCGTTGCCTATTCCAGTGTGGAAGTGGGACCACATCACCATGGATTTTGTTTTTAGTTTACCTCGTACCCGTGAAGGGCATGACGGCATTTGGGTGATTGTGGATAGACTCACCAAGTCTGCACATTTCTTGCCAGTGGGAAAGAAGTATAAATTGGATAAATTGGCGGAGCTTTATGTGAACGAAATTGTGAGGCTTCATGGTGTTCCTGAATCAATAGTGTCAGATCGGGATCCTCGATTTGCTTCGAAATTCTGGGGAGCTCTTCAAGCAGCATTAGGTACTCGACTACACTTCAGTACTGCTTTTCATCCTCAGACCGATGGGCAATCAGAGAGGACTATCCAGACTTTGGAGGATATGTTGAGATCATGTGCCTTGCAGTTCAGAGGGAGTTGAGATAAGAACCTATCTTTGATGGAATTTGCTTACAACAACAGTTTCCATTCGAGTATTGGCATGGCACCGTTTGAGGCACTGTATGGGAAACAGTGTCGTACACCTTTATGTTGGAATGAAGTCAGAGAAAGAGAGCTTTGTGGTCCTGAGATTATCTATGAGACAAATGAGAAGATCAAGGTGGTTAGAGATAGACTCAAGGCCGCTCAGAGTAGGCAAAAGAGTTATGCGGATGTCCGTAGGAGAGATCTTGAATTTCAAGTGGGGGATTGGGTGTTTATGAAATTATCTCCTTGGAAAGGGGTTGTGCGCTTCGGGAAGCGTGGAAAGCTTAGCCTGAGGTATTCTGGCCCTTATGAGATTATAGAGCGAGTTGGCTCACTTGCTTATCGATTAGCCTTGCCTCCAGAGTTAGCTAGGATACATAATGTGTTTCATGTATCCATGCTTCGCAAGTATATTGCCGATCCTTCTCATGTGCTGCAAGAGCAGCCGATTAGTTTGACTAGAGATTTGTCCTACGAAGAGAAGCCGGTTCAGATTCTCGACCGAAAGGAGCAAGTGCTTAAGAACAAGACAATTCCGCTTGTCAAGGTGCTTTGGAGAAGTCATCAAGTAGAAGAAACTACTTGGGAATCGGAGGAGCAAATGAGACAACAATATCCCTATCTCTTTGAGTAGTGTGTTTGTAAATTTCGAGGACGAAATTTTTATAAGGAGGGGAGAATTGTCACGCCCCGACTCATAAATTTTACCTTAATTACTAGCATTGTGGTAATAAGAATTTTACCGTCTTCGTCATTGAATTTATAGTCCTAAAGTCCCTAGAGGTGTGTTGAAGGACGAATATTTCGAAAGAATTATTCGAAGGAAGAAATTGTGACGACGGTAAAAATGGTAAATTTTAGCTAGTAAAAGGTAATTTTTATTGGGGTATTATTTTGGGGTATTGAATTTTTGGATTTGTGGGTTATATATGGTGTTGGATCGGCTGGGCCGAGCCCAACCCATTTTTCTTTTTTCCTTTCTCCCTTTTCCTCCCGGTTTTCTTTTCCCCGAGCCTCCCGATTTCTCTCCTCCCTGCCGGACCTTCCGACCGCCCGTCCGCCGCCGTCCGGCCGCCCCAGACCGGCGCACCGGTCCCAATCGATCGGTCTCCGACCCAGCTATCTTCCAGGACCGGTGACAGCCCCCCTAGCGCCGCCGTGAGAGAGCGGTGCCGCCCGAAAGGTTAGGCTGCCCCGAACTTCCGGTCGCCGGAACTCCCTCCTCCGGCCACCAATCCGGACAAGCTTGGTACGGTTTTGTAGCCCTCCTCCCGTGCAGCAACCCCTCCAATCAGCTCACTCCCTCTTGAGCTAGGTAAGGAGAAATGTGGAGTTGAAATTTCTAGGGCTTTTAAGTTGTTTTCGTTCGATTAGCCTAGTTAGGCTTGGAATTGGGTGATGTGTTGGTCATGAAAGTTGTAGAGCATGTTGAGGAGATTATTCTGTCAAAATTTCATAGGTTTTGGAGGTCGCCGGATTTGACCTCCGGCCGCCGCTGCCGGCGGAGCCACCGGCGGCGCCGCCGCCGGTTAGGAGATTTTTAGGGTTTTAAATGTGGAATATTAAGAGGAGTATATTGGTGTGATTTATGGAATGTTTGGATGAGATTTGGATAGGTTTGTGAATTTCCGAAGTTTGGTATTTTTGGCGGTTAATTAATGTAGAATCCGGCCGTAGGATTTAAGTCGTATTTTGGGGAGTTTGTATTTACGACTGATGAGTATGATATTTAAGTTCGGATCGTTCCGATTTAAGAATATCGAAGTTAGGCAATGATGAGCGTATGTATGGCTCTCGGGTAATTTTGCCTATTTTGATTAAATATTGGATTATTGGTTGGGAAATTAATATTATATTTGGAACAGGACGTGAGGAGGCTCGAGCAGACGAGGCCCTAGTTCGACATCAGGCTTAGGCCTAATTTGTGAGTGGACTTTTGTTTTAAATAATATGCATGCTATGGTTCATGAATGAACAATTAATGTCGTGGAGTATTTTGACGTCATTTTAATTTTTGACGATTTTTATTTCTCTTGGAGAGATACCGAAAATGGGATTTTCGGTGGATATAAATATGTATTTATGAGAGAGTATGTATAGAAAATGCTAGCTAGCCATATGTGTCTGTCCACCTTAATGGCGCAGCATATAGCCGCATTATGGTGTGACGTGAGCGTTGGACGTAAGCGTAGTAGCCCTATTTGAGTGTTTAATTCATATAGGGGGTATGGACACATATTTATACACCCGTCTGTCCACCTTGATGGCGTAGTGTAGCACCGCATTAAGGCGTGACGTGAGCGTTGGACGCGAGCGTAGTAGCCCTATATAGACCCATGAATTTATATAGGGAGTATGGACGAGTGTAAATACATACATATATTATAGAGTCTGAGAGACTCGATATTTTATGAGATAAAAGTTTTATCGCTTGCGGCATGCATTCGATTTTTCCTTAGAAATTAATTTGGGGAAACATAAATATTTTATTTTATTTTTGTCCACTCACTCTAACGTTATTAAATGTTTTCCCCTGGGCCCTTCGTTTTAAATTGCCCAGTCTGCAGAGTTCGGGTTGGATCTAGTAGGAGACGAGGCATAGTCACCCGCATTTCCGCCAGTTTTTATCAGTAGGTTACATGTTTAACCTACTCGTGTTTTCTTGCTTCCGCTAGTGTTTAGTAGCTCTGAATACTTTGGGATTATTGTATATTATGTGTAGAATTTATGAAGGATAACTATGTGATGTTTGGAAGTGTTGAATTAAGAGTGAAATTTGGAATTTTCGAGTTAGGGTTGTCCATTTTCAAGGGAGGTTTGCCGAGTCCTTCGGTAAATTTTCCTTGGAGGTGGTCCCCGCACGACTTACTCCGGGTTTCAGGGTGAAATTCGGGGTGGGTCGTGTCAATTGTTACCTCATTCTCCTCAGTTTGCTTTAACCATGTATACAGAAAGGCAAACTTTGTGGCAAATGCTTTTGCAAATGAAAGCCATCAACTCCCCAACGGTCGTGTGTGGCAAGATGGATACCCAGTAGCTGCTTCTAAAGCGCTGCTATTTGATATTGTTAACTCGCACTGTTTAAGAGGCTTTTCTTTGTAATATTTTAATTTCGTATAAAAAAAAAAAACAAATGAAATTTGATCAAAGAAGGAAGCAGATTTAGACGAAGCATCATGGCTGCTTTAGTTTAACAACCTTAACACACAAGCAACTGTAGGAAGTTATATATATGAAAAATCGTCTTATAAATCAAAATTAGGACAAAAGAACTAAAGTGAACCTCATGAACTTGGACAGACAATCTCAAATTCACAATTAATAATCTTTTCATGAAGAAAATGAGAACTAGAAAACGAGGGTCGACCTATGTCTGAAACATAAAACTCAAATGGGAACTGATCCGTCATCCCAAGTACGTCAAACCCTCAAACTCACTTCTCTGAGCCTCAATCAAGTCCTCCAGGGCCTTCAAAGTCTGAGCATTGCCAGAAGTCACATTGGGAGCCTCTGTAATTTTGGCTCTCTCATTATTCATGCGATCAATCTTCATGTCATGATCCTTGATCTGCAAATCAACTTGATCAATCTCCCCCTCCAGCAGTTCTTGCTCTCTTTTCAACTTCTTTAAACTCTCATCCAAAGACTCCTTTTTCAGTAACAAATCCTTACGGTTAGACGAAGCCTTCGCCATGCGAGATTCTATGGCTGCTAAGCCTGGTATACATGCAGACCGTGCAGACTTATATTTAGCAATGCTTTCATTAAGCTTCTCAACCTGGGCTTCTATCTTCGAAGAATCAAAGCCAAGATCGGTAATAGCTTTGACAAACTTGTTGAGTTCTCGCAGCTCGATTGAAAGGAGGCCCTCTGTGGAATTGTTTGCTACCACCCTCTCAATCTCTTTGCAGATCATCATAGCTGTTTGACGATGAATGTTTAGGAGCTGTTGATCCACCTCGGTTGGTTCTGATGAACCTGCACATACAAAATGCTTGTACTTGATCCAAATCTAAATAAGAGTATAGGACAGCAACACTATGCTATGTTAGTTAATCAGGCTTGCTTCAGATTATTACATAGATCAACATAGATAAAATTCATGAATGATATACAATGGCATATGTTTCTATTCTCAAACAAGATGCGGAAGCAAACTAGACAGATATGGGATGGAAACCTAATGCATATATATAACAAAATAAATGGGATGAAATACAACTCACACCTTATACAACCGATCACTTTAATGTCATGTTTAGTTACAAACCATGCTACAAGACTCGGCAATGATAATGGGATATAAAGAATAAGAGTTGTCGACTTACCAAGTGATTTTCCTGACGAGGAAGATCTAAAGCAATTCATTTTGCTCTTGAGGGAGCGAGGCATGGAGCTTGAATGAATTGAATTGAAGGATGAGTTTCTGGTTTTTTTTTTTTTCGCAAAACCCTAGCAGTCTTGTACCAAAGGGGTAGAAAATTGCTCGTAGGAATACGCTTGCCAAATCAAAATCAAGAATATAAGCTGGCAGATCTTTAAGTTTTATGACTTACCCATTTGTCATTTATAGTGGCCTCTTAACTTCCATAATTAAGCATTGCCAATTTACCCAAAACCCCCCAATATTCAATGGAAGAATTCATTAACACAACCCATGAACCTCTTATAATTTTTTAAGGCACTCTACATTTGTACTTCATTAAGGTTTAAATAAGAAATTTCATTTCATCCGTAAGATTTTATTTCACGCTTTTATTACAAAGAAAATCGATCGAGACACATACAAACAGTCTTGCTCACGAAAGAATCAGTTATATGAGACTGTGTGTGAGGGATAAAAGCTAAAATTATAACAACCTTAGAACTGTGAATCGGCTTTCAACTGTTATGTCAATTCGTCTCTTACAATCCCTTAAATACTATCTCGTGAGCAAACATTTACTAAAACATATACAAAGTGGAAGTTCATGGGAATAGAATCGAATTTGGGTTGTCAGCCCAACACAGATCATTCAAGGCTCAAACCCAGTAACTTCTGTTGGTAAAACTAACCCCAAAAGGCCCATAATCGACCTCTATATCACTTCCACAAATTCGTTTACCCGCCAAAACCGCCGGCATTACCCACCAAAACCCAAACCGGGGGCTCAACAAAACCCAACAGCCCAGCTTAAAAGGCTTTGACTCCACCACCAAACAAAATCTGGAAAACGGAATAGAATTTCACAGCGCAGCAGAAGAAAGACACACAGAGACACAAACAGAGTCCATTGTTTCCATTCCCTTCCCTTTCTTCTCTTCCTTGTCAGTTTTCCCCATACACAGTTTTTCCAGATTCCAAAAACCTTTTTCGTTCTCATCCACCCCCACCCACCCTTTATATTATAAAACCAATCAACTAAAAGCCAAACCCAAACCCGCGTCCTCTTCGCTTTTGGCTTTATTATAAACTCTCCCCCAGATTGGTTTTGGGTCCAGAACAACCAAGATCAAGAACCCTTCAAGCTCTTAGTGATTATGGGATCGTCGTCTGCTCAGCTCCGGCTCATGTCCGATCTCAAAACCATCATTAACGAGCCCCCGGAGGTGAATAAGCAATACCCTTTTCATTTCCGATCAGGTTTGATCTGAGTGAGTTTGATCTGAGTTTTCTTGATTTGGTCTTGTAGGGTTGCAGCGCGAGTCCTATGTCCGATGATAACCTGTTCGTGTGGAGCGCGACTATATTTGGACCTGATGAGACTCCATGGGAAGGTAGATCTGTTTCGGGTTTTGTTCTTTGTGTTAGTTTGGTTGGAAAGATTTGGTTTTTGATGTGTTGGAGTTCAATTCAGGTGGTGTATTCAGTTTGCGGTTGACATTTAGTGAGCGATATCCGGAAAAGCCGCCGCGTGTCCGATTCACGTCCGAGATGTTCCATCCGAATGGTTAGTTTAGACTGATCACTCTTGTATTTGATGAGTTCTTTGATATGTGTATGTTTTCATTTGAGATTTGATAGGGATGGGATTGAATTAGTGGTTGTTAGTTTTAGAGTTCACCATTAGAAGTGTTGTAGTATCAGTGTTGCTAGTAAACTGATGTGTGGGAATGGGGATCGAAGATTTCATATGAGCACCAACCTGGATCTATTACAAAGGAAACATTGATTTCATGTTAGTGGAACCATCAGATCCAATAACACTTGAGCTCTGAGGGAACAGGACATGTATATATTAATATATATCAAAGTAACACTAGTGAGGATCCAAGTTTGATTGGATTGGAGTTGATTAGAGTTGAAGTCATTGTCCTTTTCATGTGAGACAAACCGATTTTGAATTTACGTGCCATCAAACAGGATCCTGATTTACATATTCTTGTTCCAAGTGTTGAAAGTGCAAGTACAAATGTATACTTAAAGTAGGCTGAGACAATAAGTTTATCACCAGTCCAGTTGTCCAAATACCATTGGAATTTGTTATCCTCAGGATCTTAAGAAATCCTTGGAGGTGTTGTTAAACATCAGTGGGAGTTAGTATTTCTAAGATGAAGTATACCGACATGTATATATTAATATATATCAAAGTAACAATGGCTGGTGAATTGTTAGAAAGAAAGAAATAAAATACAGATAAATATCAAATTTCCATCCTGTTACCACCATTCTGCTTACTAGAATGACAGTATCAATACTTTGCAACAAAATACTGCCTATAGAATGTACTCATCACAATTTTACTGATAGAAATGTGTGGGTATATACTGTGAACTACTCAAACAGAAATATCATTATGCCCAGATTTAGGAAGACCAAAGAGAAGCATAGAATAAGCCGACTGTAAACCTTGATTAGTGTGGTCACATAGTCATGCGGTTTCAATTCATAAACTTAGCCCTCATCTTCCTAGCGTCTATGAAATTTGCGTTTGGTTTTAAATGTGTTTGTGTGTGTGCGTGTGTGTGTGTGGGGGGGGGGGGGGGACTGAATGGAAAAAGGGGTTCTCCTCACTGTCCTGCTGCAGTTCATTCTATTGCAAACTCTTCATGTTAAAAGAAGGGATTCAGGGTTTTTGTGCTGTAAATGTGATGGGAATTGGGATTAGTAGAGAAAAGGATGGGAGTGAAGGAGAGGACAGAGGGTTGATCGTGAGTGAAAAGGTAAGGGAAATAATGAACCAATTTGAAGTTCACCTATTGAACTATGATCATGTTTGATGACACCACATCATCTTGGCTTCTCATATTTTTGATAACTTTCGTTACAGGTAGTTGATAGTATTTGATTAAGTCTTGACTTCAAAGTTTTTACTCTGCTTGCAGTTCATGTGGCTGACACTGAAATAGTTCTGCGTTTTTTCTGTTATTTGTTAAAAACAGAAGGAACAATTACTCATCAGTTATGTGGCTTGTGCAGTTTACCATGATGGCGCACTGTGCATGGATATAATTCAGGATGCATGGTCACCCTGCCACAACGTATCAACAATTTTAACATCTGTTCAAGTAATTTTCTAGCCTGACAACCCCTTTTCTTCACCATTTTTTGTTGATTTACCGAGTTAACAAATCTGTTCAAGTAATTTTCTAGCCTGACAACCCCTTTTCTTCACCATTTTTTGTTGATTTACCGAGTTAACAAATTGTTGCAGTCGCTTCTCACTGATCCAAATCCTTCAAGTCCTGCAAACCCTGAGGCTGCTCAACTGTATCAACATGACATAAAAGCTTACAACAAGTGTGTACACTTTTTGATCATTAGGAATTTCTGTTTATGTTTCTGATAAAGTATCATCTCTCCACCTTTGTCTATTAAGCTGACTTTTCTGTGGGAATTTGTAGGAGGGTACGCCGCTGTGCTCGTGATTCCATCGAATCTTAGTACCTGTTTACAATTTGCTCTGATATTTTTTAACTCCTATTTAGGAGAAGGCTTTAGTTTGGCTCAATGCCCATCTACAGCTAGTGTATCTCCCTCTTCTGAAATGTAATCACATAGACAAGTTATGTCAATATTACACAGAAAAAACATGATTCGGTTTCATTTGTGGAACTCAAAGAGTTCCAAAGATAATAATGCAATCTCTAATGTTGGAGTATGGGGAAAGTATATCTCTCTGCTTATAAATCGTAATAGGACCAAACTTTGGATTGGCAATATCACAAAATCCAAATCAATAGGAAGGTCTATTTTACTGGGATAATTACGCCCCTTGTAATGATAGGATGCCCCCTGCGTCATGCCCTTACAATCGAGAAATCAAACTCTTCGGTTCTACTGCTTCTCTCTATGTAGTTGGAGATGATCACTGCTTGTTCTTGACATTTTTCCAGTTGAGTTGTATTTCTCAATTTTTTTATTTTTTTTTAAATTCGGAATGACTCTACTAGGCTTAAAGCCAATAATGACCGCGAAGCGATCAATGCCTGATTGATCCGAGGACTACTCACACACAAAGTAAAGTACTTACTACAAACTACAAATTGAAAACCAATCGTCCAAGAAAACTAATGTCCAAAACAAGCGGACCTTGCAAACTAGAAAGAAAATAAAGCAATGAAACCTCCCTCACCCCACACATGGTCACTCTTTCAACGAATAGAGGCCTAAGACTCATTGGTGTACCTTTTATCGTGAAACAGAGAAAGAGACTATGCTAGGGTTTGGATGGGATCTTTCCTAGTCCCCTACGAAAATCCAACCACAAGTCTAGTCCACATGAGAAAAGAAGAGGAAAAGCAAAGACCCAAAACCCCATAAACTGGGCCACACAAAAACAGCCCAGTAAGCCAAGGCCCAAGGCCCAACCTTTCTCTCCTCAGACCCAGTCAACCATATCTGTGAGGACTTTCGTCGGAGCCTCTAACCGCCGCCTAGTCCAACGGTCTTCCAGAATGGAGAGCCATGCTGCCGCGCGACAAAGACCTCAAACGAACGCAAACCCTAATCACCACCTTCTCTGTATCAAAAGCAAGATCTGCTCACCGTCGCAAAGTAATCTAATCTGGCCCCTCCGCTGCCGATCCAAAGTCCTCGATCCGCCGCCTTTGCTGAACTTTCTTCACCAACCCACTCTCGCCTCCATAGCCAGAGTCTTGAAGCACATCCAAGAGCACCACCACCGAACACCTTTCTGATCACTACCGCTCCGGCTCTGCCCGTACAACACCAAGATGGATAGGACGCCTTAGGCGTTGAGACGCAAACGGAGTACGCCGCCGCTCTATGTCTAAACCCTAAGGTTTGTTCTACTCAGCTCCGACGAAACCGGAGCGAAAACCCAACCTAAACAAAGACGATGTAAAGTGTAGCTACTTTGTTGTCTCATAGCATAAAAGGGTGAGTTGTATTTCTCAATTAAGAAATCAATTAGGCTAAAATTTTGCGAAAATTGATCTATATACATGGACCACATTACTCTTATATTGCCAGGAGTCACCCCGAATTTCACCCTGAAACCCGAAGTAAATCCTGCGGGGACCACCTCCAAGGAAAATTTATCGAAAACTCGGTATAACCTCCCTTGAAAATGGATAACCCTTCCTAAATAAAATACCTGCAAGCACTTCTAAAAGTTCCAACTCCAACCTTATAACCTTTTGGAGCCTTCGTGACTGTCAGGACCCACCTCGAATTTCACTCTGAAACCCGAAGTAAATCCTGCGGGGACCAGCTCCAAAGAAAATTTACCAAAAACTCGGCATAACCTCTCTTGAAAATGGACAACCCTTCCTAAATAAAACACATGCAAGCACTTCTAAAAGTTCCAACTCCAACCTTATAACCTTCTGGAGCCTTCGTGCTCCCCACAAATCACAACATCTCCCAATTTATATTTACTAAACCAACAAAAATCCTATAACCAACAATTCAAAGTTTCAGAGCAATTCTAATAGTGAAGAAAAAGAGACAGAAACATAAAAATGAAAGGAAGCTATACTATTAACTATGCCTCGACTTCATGCACATTCGACCTCAATTATACTAACATGCAAACTGGGCATTTAAAACCGAATGGCCCAGGGGAGAAGCAATTGAAAACGTTAGAGTGAGTGGACAAAAATAAATTTAATAAAAAGAAACAAATAAAAAATTATTTATGCTTTCCCAAATTTAATCTCTTCAAGAAAATTTCGATGCACGCAGTAAATAGAGAAACTCTTAACTCATAAAATATCGAGCTTCTCAAGCTCTAATAAAAATCAGTATGTATTTACACACGCCCATACCCCCTATATAAATTTATGGATTTAAAGAAATTTATATAGGGTTACTACGCTCACGTCTAACGCTCACGTCACACCATAATACGGTTCGTCACTACGCCATTAAAGTGGACAGACGAGTGTATATATATGTGTCCATACCCCCTATATGGATTAAACACTCATATAGGGCTACTACGCTTACGTCTCACGCTCATGTCACACCATAATGACGGCTAATTGCTACACCATTAAGGCGGACAGACACTTATAGCTAGCTAGCATTTATATACATACTCTCCTTATAAATATACATATATATACACCAAAAATCTCATTTTTGGAAATTCTAAAAATAGTGAAGGTAATAAATAAAATAAGAACATTTACCTCCAAAAATAACTTCGCATAAAATATCTCACGGGAGGAAAACAAATTTCACAAATTAATGATCAAATAAAAATCATTCCTTTAAAATAAATCTCTACATGCATTTAATTTAAAAGAAATGTCCACTCACAGTATTAGGCCTAAGCCTTCCAAGTGCTCGGAATACTCCTCGAGCGCTGCCCCAAAATATCCAAATTTTCAAGTCAACTCCGAGTCTGACAATACACTTTAGAAAGAATCGATCAGGATGGACTCAAGGAATAGTGGACTCGACCATTCCTACTTGACCAAGGTTTTCCTAGGTTGACCAGGATTGACCAGGTTTGATCAGGTTTGATCAATTGACTTAGGGTTGGTCAACTAATGATGTTCCAACATTTACCAACTTAACCTTTGACTTAAACAATTTGAGTCATTTCACCAAACGTCCTTCAAACCATTAAACACTTAGGCGTCGCTTAATAATTCATGAATCGCTAGATACTCCCAACCTTTGGTTTCGATTAAACAAACTAGTGTAATTTCAACGACTCAAACATACAGAACACACTAATTTGGAAAATCATTAAATCATTGAGGGAACCCAGAAGGGTTTTCCATAAATGGGAAGTTTATTAAAAAGGGAAAGTTTCCTAAAATAGAAACTTTACTTAGAAAGATTTCCAATTACAAACCGACAAACTTTCCTATTTCTGAAACGATACAATTCAGAAAGTAAAAACGTCGATAACTACCATATATGCTTCTGCCGGAATTACTGTCTTTGTCGGATTCCGGCGACTTGCCGGAATATTCTGCCGGATTCCGGCCACTCACCGGAAAATGGCCATAACCTCCCCGTGTTCTTCAAAACACCAAGTTCTCGACATACCACAACGGAAACAGCCAAATCAACCCTCAACAACACTATAGACATAACGTAGCAACAACACAATAGCTCAGATTTTTATTGTCAAGTCCCACCTCGAATTTCACCCTGAAATCCGAGGTAAGTCCTGCGGGGACCACCTCGAAGGAAAATTTACCGATAAGCAAACCTCCCTTGAAAATGAACAACCCTAACCTAGAAAACTAAAGTGTTACTTTCTTAAATAATATTGAGTATCCTCCAAATCAACCCACAATTATACAAAAGTGAGAATATAATTACAAACTTCATATATTCTAAATACAACAAAAGTCTTAGCACACCACCAGAAAAATTGTACGATAAACCCCAAAGAGTATTCAGAGCTACTATACATTAGAGGAGCAGGAAAATACCCTAGTAGGTTAAACAGGTAACCTACTGGTGAAAGGTGGCTGAGAAATTGGTAACTATGCCTCGTCGTCTCCAACTCGTACTAACCCGAACTCTGCAGACTGGGCATTTTAAAACGAAGAGCCCAGGGGAAAAACATTCGCAATAATTAGAGTGAGTGGACAAAAATAAATAAATAAAATATTTATTAACATTTATGCTTTCCCAATTTTAATTTCCAAGAAAACGAATGCATGTCTTAAACGATAATTCTCTTATCGTTATAAATATTGAGCCTCTACAGCTTAAAACTATATATCAGAATACAGCCTCTCAGGCTAAAATATATATATGTATGTATTTACACTCGCTTATACTCTCTATATAAATTAATAATAATCTATATAGGGCTACTACGCTCGCGTCCAACGCTCGCGTCCAACGCTCACGTCACGCCTTAATGCGGCGATACACTACGCCATTAAGGTGGACAGACGGGTGTATAAATATGTGTCCATACCCCTTATATGAATTAAACACTTATATAAGGCTACTACGTTTGCGTCCAACGCTCGCGTCACACCATAATGCAGTTATATACTATGTCATTAAGGTGGACAGACACATATCGCTAGCTAGCATTTATATACATACTCTCCCCTTAAAAATATATTATAACGGTCTTAAATCCATCTTCTAAGGCCGAAACAACAATAATCTAACAACCGGATTCTATCCAAATTAACGGCTAAAATACCAAACTTCGAAAAATCTCAAACATATCCAAAATTCCTCCAAAAATTCCTAAATTCACATCATTAACATCCCCTTAATATTCCACATCAAAAACTACAAAATTTCCCAAAACAGCGGCGGCCGGCGGCCGACTCCGGTAACCTGCAATAGCTACCAAATTTTAACAGCATCTTCCTCTCAATCTCCTCTACAACTTTCCTAACTAGCACAAACACCAATTTCAAGCCTAACTATGCCAATCGAACGAAAACACCTAAAAAGCCCTAGAATTTCCTTTACCGATTTCTCCTTACCTAGCTCAAGAGGGAGGGAGTCCTTTGGAAGGGTTGCTGCATGGGAGAAGGGCTTTCTTTTGAGCCTAGCAGCTCCGGCTATGGCGGCCGGAGGAGAGAGTTCCGGCGACGGGAAGTTCCGAGCAGTCGGAACTTCCGGGCTCGGCTGCGGCTTCTCGGCGGCGCTAAGGGCTCGGTCACCTACCCAAAAATGAAGAGGAGAGGATGGTGGGTCGAACGGGACCGGCGCGGCGGTCTGGGGCGGCCGGAAGTTTCCGGGCGGAGGGAGAAGAAAATCGGGAGCGGGAGAGAGAGAGAGAGAGAGAGAGAGAGAGAGAGAGAGAGAGAGAGAGGATTTTTGGGCCTTTGACAAAAAAAAGGCCCGGTCCAACTTAATAAACATAACCCAACTCCAAAATTTAACACCCCAAAATAATACCCCCAATAAAACTTACATTTTTAATTGATAACTTTTCCATGCTAACTCCGATTTTAACGCATAGTATGTATATGAACTCATAATAACATCCTCTACGACTTTCATGAAGAAAGTTTTCCCAAATTCCAAACCGAAGCAAAAGTCAACTTTGGAGTCTTAAATAGTAAACGGTTACTTAAAACGGTAAAAAACTAAAATAATACCAAAGTAAATAACCGTAAAATAACTTAAGAACCGGGACGTGATATTTATCCCTTACCTTCAGTCCGCTCAAAACCTGAACCCAGAAACTTCTCCTTGCCGGAGACCGACCTGCAGCCCTCCGCCTCACTGTCCCGACCAGAAGAACTCCATTTGCTACCAAACTCCAACCACCTCCTCCACTCGGCCGCTGGGTCTGCTAGGAAGTAGCCTTGCTTGTCGGAACATAGAGAAGAGGCCGGAAACAACAAGAACTTGGTTGCCGGAGGATACGCCGTGAAAACCCAAAAACAGGAGAAAAGGGTTTCCTCCGATTAGGGCACGAATCAAAAGATTAAGGACATGGAATTGAAGGAGAAGAGGAGAGGAACAAAACCCTACCGGAGATCTCGTATCGTCGCGTGCTATGATCTCGGGCCTTAAAAGAAGAATTTAACATTTGGAGAAAAAAACTCGACAATAAACTCGAGTGTTAAATTACCAATTTACCGAGCACGATTAAATTCCTCAGTAATCTCGTAGAATACCCAGTAAATAGGTAAAATTTGGTCCGGGGTGTTACATATATAATTTCTTTTTCCAACAAAAGTGAGGATGTTCTCAACCCCAATCCAGTTGCAAACTTGCAATATGCTCATCTTTTAGGTTTCAATTTCATTGGAGAACTGTTACAAAATACAAAAGATCAGCTAAATTAGAAGTCATTTGGTCCAACCATAGTATTCAGACAAACTAAAAGGATGATTATAAGTTATCACAATCAAATGACTAAGCTATTTTCAATTTGAACAATCTTTTATCGTCAAAATGAAATCCCCGACCGATATGACATGAAAGATACATTTCCTTTTTCTTATCTCAATGGATGAGTGGATGATATCATTATTGAGTTAGTTACTTAACTAAGTTAAGAGGCTTAATTAGAGCTCTCTTATGAGTAATTGATAATCAAGGGAATTGAATATGCAAGCACATACAGCTAATGCTGGTGATTAATAAGGAGAACATGAACCCTAAAAGTCCAGAGGCTATTAGGGTTTGGGTGGTTATCCCATGCACATCACAATAATGGAAAATTAATTAGAACATGTTAAGCTTGCCGCAGCTGTTTCTTTAAGAAAATGTTGATGATCGAACTTGCTAGCTAGCGACTAGTTGCTAGTTTTCTTATCCATATTTGTACGAAGACGATGATCTGATATCAATAGAAGATAATCAAATTTACAGAGAATATTAAGCTGCAACCTCAGAAAATACAAATGGCTCAGATCGTTCTTATCCGTGACTATATTATATGTGGGGTATCCATGCATATATGCTCTTCAGAAATATTAAAGTACATACACAATATAAATACTTCACGTTGCAAATTATGCAAGCTCCGTCGTATTTAAGGAGTTGTTCATCTTCATAATGAGACAGCAATACGTGGGGACAGTATTCTATATGTGAATAATTCATATTATGTGATGTAAAATACGTGTGTTGGGTGGAAACTGATCGATCCTCATAAGAAACATACAGATATTTCTTTGAAAATTTAGTAACACATACATTCATATTTGTATTCATCGATCTTTAATTTTTGGCTTTCTAGCATATATATGATGAAACTAATTGGATCAAATTATCGATCATATTTAGCTAGAAATTATGATCTTGAAGTATTGTGTTAAATCTAAGTTGAGGTGGAGGTAGGATGGAAGAAAGTATTTTGATCAAGAATACTTTTGATTATATTCAAAACGAATAGGGCATATACGCATTCTAAATAGCTATTTGTGTTTGTATATATGTATAATTCACTTGCAAGTAGTAAAAAAAATTCAGAAGGTGGTGGAACTAGAACTTATGCAATTAGAAGGAAATGTTGATGTTGTTGCATGTCATTAGCAGCCCTAGCCAATTAGATAAGTGTTATGTTGTTGGTTAGTCAAATCCAGACACCCCAGTACCGACAAAACTAGAACATATGCATGGGAAGGCTGTTTCACCACCTAAAGGCAAGGATCAAAATAATTCAATGTTTGATTTGATTTCCTTGATAAGTATACCAAGATAGATACTTATAGTTGCTAATCCATTCCATTAATAATTAATTGAGTTGGTGTACCTCCAAAGTGCTTGATTATTAGCTAAAGAAGCTACAAAACTTGATTAATCGACTTTGAAAAGGGGACATTTGGACTTGATTGGAACCAGTCCTCGGCTCGGGTATTGATATTATTGTGATGCATATATGTTATCATTTTCATCTAGTTAACTTGCGTAATGGGGCATAAGTCTTGTAATTAATCATCTTTTCAGATGCGTGTGTGTGTGTGTGTTAAGGATATATATTAGCTGCCATTGATGAAGAGATCAGGTCTCTTTTCGTTAAAGCTTGGATCCAACCTAAACTAAATTAGGTTATGTTCATCAAGTTCTAAGTCTATACTTAGAGATCAATTAATCAAATCAGAAATCATTTTAGTTATTCATTATCATGAATTGTCATAACAATAATCGTTATTTTTCTTGACTATAACTTTGCTTAGTTAATAGTATACGTGAATCAAAGTGAGTGCCTAAAATTTGGACGGTTAAAATCATCGAAAATTAATATGTTGCATGTTACAAGAAAATTACATCGATCGCTAACGATAAGCCGGGAAAAAGAATGCAATTATTTTCTATCTGTTATCCTCTTTACAAAACGATAAAAACTTAATGCACTCTCTCATAATGCAGACACTACACACCAATCTATTATTTTCATACACAAGCACAGGTGAAACGTCAACCATCTTATAGCCAAAAATTGTTGGGTAGCACAGGAGAGGTTGTGATCCATCACTGCATTCTATTCGATGTGATCTATCTATATATTGAAAACGATCATTCACATATGCAATGGCTTTTCTCATACAGTGCATGGCTTTCCATACAATCTGCTTTCATTTTGATAGATCATAGATGTTTGCCTTCTTCTCATTACCAGAAATGGCAACTTCAAGTAATCGACGAATCGAATCTGTTAATTGCAAGACTGCTCTCACTCTTCACTTTTATCTTCAATCGAATAAATGTTAATTTTACAGCACAGATCACGAAATATACTTAAGAGTGGAAATAAAAACCATAGTGTTGGGTCTTATATTGAGATTATGGACCAAAAGTATAAAAGTATATATTGGATGAGGTACTGATCAATACGTACTTAAGAAAGTAGGTTTTGAATGTGATGGGAGTTTATCTTTTTCATCATTACATTTCGTTTTCAAGTTTAAAATGTAGGTCATGATATATATGGCTTGAATGCATGAGGGTCATACCAGTTCATGTACTGCAGAACCATGTCATATTATTAAAAGAATTGAAATTTGTTTAGTCATTGTGGTTTGAAGTCGACATCTGTTTAGTCTTCATGGTTTTATTTGAATCTGAATATTCCTTAAAATCACAATTTTTCATCCAAATAGTCCTTTCGATTCATTTTCTCAGTTAAAGGCCATGATGACTATTTGGATGAAAAATCATGACTTTAAGGACTATTCAGATTAAAATAAAACCATAAGGACTATTTGAATGAAAAATCGTGACTTTAAGGACTATTCAGATTAAAATAAAATCATAAGAATTATTAATGATTTAGTTTCGTAAGTGATCGATTAGATCTGATAGGTACCCCACGAAAACGATGAGCAATTATAATTATGGAAACACGCACTTTGGTAACCTGGGATTTGAGACCATGCAGATAATGCCCTCGTGAATTCTGTAGTTGTCAAATTGGGGTAAAGTTCTTGTAGCAATACAATCGTTTTCCAAAACCTTACCAGATACTAGAAAGTGTGCTATACGACTGCAACACTCTTACAATTTCTCTCATAGTCTTTAGTTGGCTGGAAAGATATTAACAGGTTCTCAAATTCATTAATTTACCCTAAACAGTAAATAATGCAAGCAAAAACATAAAAGAAGCTACGATCGACTTCGATTCATATTTGGTAGATTATGGGAATTGATTTATGTACCAGTCGTTCCTCCTGACTCGACCTGAGCACCTCATGATTGTGTTTTTCACCTACATTAAATTCCGAGCTACTATTTTCCGGTGACTAGAAATCCGATCGACTACTGGGTATTAGCTTTGGAACTTGTGACTAAAGAGAAGACGAAGTTTTAGACGTAGGAACCGCAAAGAGGAAAAGTGATTTGTGTGTCCTCTAGTGCCACAATTGTCATATCACTAATGGAAGATTTCTGTTCAATCCTAATCTTCGCACATCATTTTGCGAAACCCTACTGTTTTGGCGGCAAACACATATCCAGAACCACAAATGCTTCTCATTGGTGCTTGATTTGCCACGACTGCACATAATCTCCAGATCTTACGTTGCATGCAATTTCGTAAAGATATCAAAATGAGGTTTAGGGTAGTCTATCAAACTCGATCAACTCTAACACGTCGGTGAGAGCTCATGTGGTTCGAGTACGTCGGAGATCTGAGATATTATTACCAAAGACTTTCCGATCAATACGACTCTATCATGTTTAATGTATAAAAACTCAAATAATTGGTTTTTGATCTTAGGTTTAGGGTTGAAGTCGATCAGTAAGTTAAGTTTTTAGGTTGTAGAACTACGACCAATTATATAGTTGGTTCTTTATGTAGAACCTGATGTGTTTAAGAACAAATCACAGGCTGTAATACGAGAGCAACTTCAAATCGGGGGTCCATATATTAGAGGAAAGGCCAGTCAGCAATTCAATATCAATCAACTTCCGTTGGCTGTATGCACTGATATAGGACGAATTTTCGATTGGATTGCTAGCTTTAACTTTAGGGATTGTTGACCAAGAAACTAACCAGAAGCCAGGGCTATATATGCAACAGTGATTGGGGATGATGGCCTAGGCCATGTAGTTAGGTGCATTAGTAAAGATGATCTTATAGCAATATTCCCCACTATTCTCCTGTAAACTCACAATCACCAACCTTCCTCACCATCTTTTAAGAATGCACAAGCAAAATGCATTATGGATAACGCTCGGTTTGATATCTGAATCACCAAACGAGTAAGCCTGGCTAGCTTCCACATTCAACCCGACTTGATCATCACACTAGCTAATTAGGGTTGGCCGTGCCGATCGACACATCGATGATCATGATCGTATGTGAGGTTAGTTATTGTAGATTATCAAGATGTGACTGTATGGACTCTAATCAATCTTTTTGTCACTACTTTTTGGGCGCGATTGCTTTTTGCCTCAAGTAGTGCTAAGTTCTTATGAG
This sequence comes from Fragaria iinumae, assembly GCA_009720345.1. Taxonomy (NCBI): domain Eukaryota; kingdom Viridiplantae; phylum Streptophyta; class Magnoliopsida; order Rosales; family Rosaceae; genus Fragaria; species Fragaria iinumae. Next base: position 10,654,935 of record CM019117.1, on the reverse strand, counting down.
GAATATGCATTGTGTATGGTTACGTTGCTCATATATGTCTATCGAGCCACAGCTTATAATATAAAGACGAGAATGAAGCTAGTCTAGGTCAAATTAAGGTGTGCGATTGATAAAGAAAGTAGCCAAAGAAGAGTACAAACTGTTGGGTAGTAGGACCTAAACCTAAGCCATAACCTAGCTTGCGATTAGCTGGATGGAAAGCAAAGCAACTGATGATGATGGCCCTTTCCATTAGGAAGCAACAGTCCTAATCACTAATATCTAGCTTCTCGATCGATCATCACTGCTCTCCCAACTATATGCATACATGTATAAATAGCCCACACCTTCTCATCTATATCACACACTCATGCAAATTAATCCCATAATAACTTAGCATATAGCACTCTCTCATTTTCTGAGACAGAGAATCATAGCCATGTATCCCTCTTTGAGGAGTAGTAGTAGTGTTATTGCTTCTATTTCCCTATGTTTTCTTTCACTATTTTCTCTCTCAGCCTTTGCACGACCAGCCACTTTTCTTCAGGATTTCCAAGTCACATGGTCTGATTCTCATATCAGGCAAATCGATGGAGGCAGGGCCATCCAGCTCGTTCTTGACCAAAATTCTGGTAATATTTTACCCCTGTTCAGGTCAAGATATACTATATTTTTATCTATGAAGAAATATTATTGACTTTGACTTCTAACAATATTTCACAGGTTGTGGCTTTTCCTCTAAACACAAGTACTTGTTTGGCCGTGTGAGCATGAAGATCAAGCTCATTCCCGGTGACTCTGCCGGAACTGTCACCGCTTTCTATGTAAGTATACACCCCGGCCTTATCAACATCCAAATAATATTTGGGGTTTAATTTCCTGGGTTTCTTTTATGTATTGTTTTCCTTATTTGTTTCACTATTTTGTTGTTGGCAGATGAACTCGGACACAGATGCAGTACGTGATGAGCTTGATTTTGAGTTCTTGGGGAACAGGACCGGACAGCCTTACACAGTCCAGACCAACATCTATGCTCATGGACAGGGTAATAGGGAGGAAAGGGTCAACCTCTGGTTTGACCCTGCTGCAGATTTCCACACTTACACAATTCTCTGGAACCATCACCATATTGTGTAAGTGACAAGAACCGATTCGACAAATGGTTTCTTATAGATATGTGTCATGTTAAACTCTAGATGAAGAGCGTGGCATAAAAAAAATTACCACATTATAGATGGTATGATTTTGTTTTAGTTTTATATTTCTGGTAATCTAAGTGGTCTTCCTGTCATTTTTGGTGGTGAAGCTTCTATGTGGATGATGTACCTATCAGGCTGTACAAGAACAATGAAGCCAAAGGAATCCCATACCCGAAGCTCCAACCCATGGGGGTGTTCTCAACATTGTGGGAAGCTGATGATTGGGCAACAAGAGGGGGGCTCGAGAAGATAAACTGGAGCAAAGCTCCCTTCTATGCTTATTACAAGGACTTCGATATTGAAGGATGCTCTGTGCCAGGGCCAGCCAATTGTGCCTCAAGCACCCAAAACTGGTGGGAAGGCACTGCCTACCAAGCACTCAATGCCCTAGAATACAGAAGATACAAGTGGGTTCGTACGAACCACGTGATCTACGATTACTGCTCCGACAGGTCTCGGTACCCGAAACCCCCACCGGAGTGTGTCGCCGGCCTCTAAATTCCAGCCAATTATTAAACTGTTCATACTGATTCTGGATGAAGAGGTCCAGAATATTACATGTTGTCATTCAAGGCCAAAAAAATTCCCTATGTGGGATTCTATTCTGAACCATATACGTACGTACGTTCGTTCGTGTGAATCAAAGAGTCGATGCTTAAGCAACGTAAGGTGTCCTTTTGCATAGTAAAAGGGTGTATAGGGGAATATGGAAATTGTTGTTGTTGTGTTGTTGTTGTTGTGTATATGTGGATGAAGAAGGCCTAATAAGTCTGTTTACAAGTGAGAAAATGTCTATTCCTACTTGTCTGTATTAAGCTCCCATAATTGTACCGATAAAGCTCTCCTGCGTTTATTTTGAAAATGATATACTTTTGAACTCAATTATCAATTTACAAATGTGAAGCAAAAATCTCATTTGTCTTCAACTGCTGAAGAGGAAGAAATCGGTCCATTCTAACACGAGCCAAACAAAAGAAAGAAAAGAGTGGAAGCAAACCATTTGAGATTGATTTGCTTCAGTAGCTTGAGTCGGTAGCATTGTTCTTCTATAATGATCATTAGGGTCTGAGAATTTAACCACAAATATGTAATGTATGGTTTCTATTTCGTTTACTTTTTCTCCTATCTTGACGTTCCAAGAACAATGATATATCAAATGACTAGCATAAGCTATAAGTACCAAACTTGTGGTCCCTGGTTGACAGAGGTCGGCGACCTGTGTTGCATGCACTCGTGTGGCTCACATGAATTCATGAATTCATGTAAGATAGTTTTAGACACTTAACGCTAGTGACAGAGATAGACACATGGTTGTAAATGTTGATTAAAAATTACGTGTTCTTGTAAAAGCAAGGTTCACTTGGTTATATACTAAGTCAGCGTCACTCAATAACACGAAATCTAATACATGATAAAAAGTGTAAACTTCATACAAGATGTGAGGCAACATCCTAATGAGTGTTGCCTCACATCTTAATGATTTTATAGTCGGATAAATTATCGGGAAAATTGATAAAAGTGAAACTCACAAACGGTTTGGTTTTACACCCACTGACCACTGTTCTGAGGGCAATGCGCGGGTGTGAAGGAATTCTTCCATGTTAAAGGCACATATTGAATGAAATTGAAAACATATCATAATGGCATTGGCAGCCCTAAATAACTAGGGACCTCCAATCCAACAGGGTCGATAAGAGCCATTAAACCGAGGGACCCTAATCATTGAAATGGTTCGGCTTGAGCAGTTGAAACAATAGACCATGACCAACATATTCAGAAAACCATGGGGTGAATCTGCTTGGGAATTTGTATAGCACATCTTCACAGCTCGAGTGACTTAAGTAGCATTAGGTCCACAACAATAAACTGCCGATGTAACGCAAGGAAAATGTGGTTGGCTCCATTCCGCAATGGTTCAACTTCAACCCAATGGTTATGGTCTACTGGTCTCCCTGTCTGTCTCAATATAAAAGGTACTTGGGCACAAGACTTGGTGCCATATACAGATATGAATGTAGTGGCAACGAAAGCATGACAAATCAATTTATCACGAGGGTAACTCGAAATCACTCTTTAGAGGTAACATGAAATGTGAAATATGCAACTATCAAAGTCACTGTGCCAATGGAAGATAAGATTTAGACAGAACATATAGTGGATTGACAACAACTTCTCAATATTTGATAGGTCCTAGACGTGTGAGGCAACAGAGTTCTACAAATTCGTGTACGAAGCTTGGATGAGATGCAGTGCTAGAAATGATTCGAGGACTAGACTAATTCAGCTCTAAACTACTAATGAGCTATAGAACTGTAAAGGAACACATAAAAGAGCTGGGAGCATGGGGGAGCATTAAAAGACATTCATTGTAGCATTGGCAAAACCAAAGTTCAATAAAAGTATATATTCCAGGATTTAGTCTTTACATTTTCTTAGTGCTAAAAAATTTACCGCGAAAAGCGCACTAATCCAAGTATGGGCAAGGTACTCTGGAATTGACCAGATCAGAAGATCCTTGATTAGCAGGTGTGGAAGACCTAGCTTACTTCTTCACACTATTGATTTTCACTGCAACTGGTTCTGAACAGTATGGACAACTTCCAAATAAAACATTAAATGACCTGTAATGCCAATAAAAAATAAATCAAATAAAATCACTGAGTTACCCTAAAAGTAATCCTATGTTCACCACTGTAGGTTATGACTTGACATGATTGACAAATGCAACCCAAACAATTCCCAGTGTCAATATGTTCATCTCATTACACTAATTGTGATGGTTGCTTTAAAAGATTGATTGAAGCAGCCTGAGGAATAATGGAGTCACTACCCATGAGAGCAAGGAAGCTATTCTTGATACTACAGAACCATATATATATATATATATATATATATATATATATATATATTCCTTTATAGTTCCTCTTAGGATATCTGAATGTTTTTCCTTTTTGATATTGTGGAAATGTACCAAGTCATTTAATGTTGAGGTCAAGTTCAAGCCATGACTGGTAAGTATATACATTCAAAACCTACAGTTTCTGTTGAAAAATATTAAAGGCAAGCTAGTATGGCTATATTATATTCAGTGCAATAATCAGCGGAAATATGACAGTAACACAAGAGCCTTAACATACTGTCTTGTTGTGGTAATGGAACGCAACCAGTCCACGAGACATATGCTATGAAATGTCCTCTTGCAGCTGGTATTGTCACACGTATAGTCAGTCCCAGTTCCACTCTTATCTCTGAGCTCATCATCTACATGAACATTACTATGTCAGGGACTGAAATTTTGTAAACATTTAAGGAAGTATTTAAAGAATTACCAACTGGAAGACTGTGAGCATAACAAATTCCGCATTCCAGTTCCTGATCATTCTTCTCAACGTCTGCAGGCCTTGGCAGCTGAGTCTCCAGAATACGTTCGAGATTATCCAGAAATTTTGTGTCTCTTCCCCTATGAAATTAGAGTGAGCAAATGACATTTTAAGATGTATCAGTTGGCTAATCATGTATCAGCCCAGCAAATGAAAAGGTTGATCATGTATCAGTAAAGCAAGTGAAAAAGTTGAGCACTCGTTTAAGACCATTGCAAAATTTCTCCTCGTTACTTTAAAAGAGAACAAAATTTTAACAAATTGATCCCTAATCTGGCAAAAAGTTATTTTCATTCCAAACCTCTACCTTGAAGCTGATGACCAGAATCTTCCTAAAGAAAAATACATACAAAAAAAAAGGTGCATGACAAATAAAAGCTGAGAAGCAGCTGTTAAAATCAAGTGTACGAGTGAGCTTCAATTAGTGCAAAAGGATGACTCTATAGTAACAACACCAGAAAATTTATATTTAGAAATTTACAATACCTTTAAAATACAGTACGAAAGACAGAATAAAAATCCAAGGGAAACTTTATTCAATTAGTTTTATTTCCAATAACAAATGAAAGAGATAATATACCATCTATTGCTATTTCTCCGCCATCTGTCTCTCAAAAGGTTTACGATTTGACCTGAACCAATAAAACGACACCTAACACAACTTCATATCACAATGGAATGAAAAGAAAATGCTACAGAAGGTAGCTGCACTAGTGACCGATTTAAGATGAAATCTCACTCTGGTAAAGATTTAGGATCAGTGGCATTTATAGACAACATGATGAAACAATCATTTCCTGAAAACCAATTACCACAGAAGAGTTGACATCAACAGACAGAGGGAATAAGTCGATCAATGTTACAAACAAGAGTCACCTATACTGATTTGGCGATTGGATCCAGCAGGAGATGTTTGTTTATGTTCAACAACACAAAGGGACCTATCAATATCATCCAAAGTAGACCAAAATGTCTGAAGCTTCTCTAAATGCTGAATACAAAAATAAATTGTGGATATCCTTAGCAGAAGCGACAATCAACTGATATAACATCTCAAATGAATTTTCAGAGAAAATTAAATACCTTTCTAAACTGCTGCACCACATCTTTTAATCTTGAGTTTGATGACCATTTTATATTAAACAAATAAGGTACATCCTGAGGACAAAACTTGTGTATTACTTATGTATCAAATTGAAGAATTTAAGCATCAGTGATATTATAGAAGACATACTGCTGAAACTGAAGGAGGAGAGGTAGGATGGGTTTTGTCCAACTGAATTTCCATAACATGCACTCTTCCCTTACTATCTCTGATAATCAAGTGTACAAAAAGCATAGTCCACGAATTATTAAGACCGCATAACTATGTCAGCAATAGTAAATGAACGCCAAGTTATAATTTTCTTTGTTTTTTATTCCAAAAAATAAAAAGAGAAAATACAATGATCTAGTAATCACATAATAAAATAGAAACGTCTACTAAACAATGACTGCAACAAAAGCCTTAAAGGTTTTTTTCATCATTCTATTAGAAGGTAAACTAAGAAATGTTTACTTGGCAAGTTGAACAAATTAAATTTCAGAACCTGATACTCCACAAGCACCTAGTGTAGACAGTTTAGCATTTCCTGATTTTAACATAATTTATGAATGAAGATTTAGGACTGTGGAAGGACAGAAGTTTAGATTTGGTCAAGTACGCAAAGCTTGTGGACAAAGACGAACCTAGTTCTGAACTATGTAACCCGGGAAATTATCCAACACTTGCACTCAATCCGATAAAGAAGGTTTAGTCTACTTGACACTAACTGGATTTCCAGTCTATGTCATATATACATTCTTGCAACTTCTTACAAGTGAACAGTAGTACAATGGGATGGGATTACCGAAATACTGGGGGCATAAGGTATGTTTGGCAGCTATATTTTATTTCTCACAACTAGAATTTCCACAACCTTCTGATACTGAAAATCAGTATATTCTGTCAGCAAATATCATTGGCCAATAGAAGAGTTCATAATTTGAGGCACAAACTAAATTTTAAACACCAATGGATTCTTTTTCCCTTTCAACACATGATAAGTGAACCAAACAAAAAATAGTAAGTAGATAACAATAGGGAAACACTTACAAGATCCGAAAGCTGAAAGATGTTAGATCTGCACCAAATCTCACAAGATGCTCCCACCCAACTTCCTCTATCTAAATTCACATTATCATCAAGTCAAGGCTCCAACCAAACAAGTATTACTAGCAGTAGTAAAGCTAATGTGATAATGCTAAAACGGTGCTTAAGCTTCCAGCTCTTATACAGTTAGTAATCAATAACTAACACCATTACATAATTACTTCTAAATTTCTACAGATGCAAAAACTGTTTGATCCTTGGAGTGAACATAATGCAAACCTATAACATTGTAGGAACCTCATTTGGGGAAACAATATTCCAGAGTTCGTGTACATAAAAATACAAAGAAACCTGAAGATGCTAAACAAGATGCGATAGCTATACAGCATAGTTAAAATCATACTTGACAGGGGATGATGCCAACCAAAGATGCTGCATTCATATACATTTTTCGACGAAATTTAACAGAAGAAAATGAGTTCACATTCACACCTCAGAATACACTATACGGTAAAAGCTAGAGGCTTTGGCCAACTCTCTGCATCTACTCTGTTCACTACAATCCTGCAGCCTCAGCAGTTTGGTATACATCACTACATGCATCATTACATATTCACATCATAATAATACGACGAAATTTTGGTTCAATTGACGAATACACTATATTAAATTTGGGTTTGTTACGATTATAATCCCTAATTCAAGTTCATCAACTTTAACAACCAGCCACACTTCTGTAAAAATTAACAATGAATATGATGCAAACGTTTGGAATTTCCGGCAAAACTTGGTGGGCTTTATTTGTTATTCATTTTCAGAGAACTGCACATACCCATAAGCCAAAACTGAGAAGAAGAAGGAGTCTTACCATTTTGGTTCGAATCTGGGGAGGAAGCTGGTAACAGGAGTCGTCGTAGAGCAGTGAAGGTTGAGGCTTGGACAGTTGATAGCTTCATATAGTTCATACGATTTATAGGGCTGGTCATTTAACGGAATGTGTTTAAAAAACCGACCGAACTGAACCGAATCAAAAAACCGGATCAGATAACCGAACCGAAAAATTTAAGTCAAAACAAGTAGTGAACCGGTTTAAATCGGATTGGAACCGGTTCAAGCTCATAAACAAACTGAAAATAACCGAACCGACCTGGATTATATATAGTGTGTGTGTGTATAATTTATACACCTGAAACGCTATTATTATTACTTGATTTCATCTCTACGTACAGTGTACTCTCCCACACTTCATATCTCTGTATAAAAGACATTTTATCATTCAACTCATTTATTGGAAAAATTTATTATTGTAGAAAAGATTGAAAGTGTATTTGATTGCTTGTTATACTTTAAGCATGTTACAAGTAAAAAACTTGAAGTTCAACTTTACAGTGAGATACTAGATGAGCCAAAAGTTTTTCAAATATAAATCAAAACCGAAACCGACTCGAATCAATCTGAAAATCGATCCGAAAATTCGGATAGGCCTAATATTCGGGTCAAAGGTTTTAAAATCCGGTTTCGAATGGAAAAAACCTTAAACCGAATTATTCAGATTGGTTTTGGTTTTGTCCTAAAACCGATCCGAACCGAAGATGCTCAGCCCTACATACGAATGACCTTGACCCATCAATCAGATTAATTCCCGGCCTGCGTAGAGAACGTGGTTGATCCAGTGGGCTAGCTTAGCATATGACGAGGCTTTTAGAGGTTTATAGGCGTATTGGCCGCAACCCAAAATTATATATGGTTTCTAAATTTGTCACTTAATGCAATTTTTTTTAAAACTTTTATATAATAAAATCTATAATTACAACCATAAGAGCCATCATTGGTGGATATAAATCCTCACACTTCTTCCTACCTAAAACACTATCGATTACAGTGGACAAGAATCGGTAAGGGTTCAACTGTAACCTAACATATTTTAAAGGCCCCTGTACATCGTACAGTCAACCTCGAGAAAAAACAACATTTTCAAAACACTATATGCCAAAATTACCATCATATATGCACAAGTAACATCTTTATTACATTGACAACAAAAACAAACCGACGTTAAAATAGTCCTTGAAAACGACACTGTAACCATGACACACCAACGACACGACCCCGACACCAACCTACAGGGACGGAGCTTAGTGTAGCAGTGACTTTTTTTATTATGTATAATCAAATAGGCTTAATTTCTAAAACCTCACATAATTATGTATAATTAGCCTTGTCAAATTGTCAAACGATCTTCTTTTGGTATATGCTAAATAGATATCAAAAAGATTATTTGATGAAATCAGACTTCACCCACATGAATAATAAACAAAATCTTAATAAATAATTGAATTAAAATCCCCAAATTTCTTTCTTTCTTTTTTGGTTATTTATTTTTATTCTCTAGAGCTGATGATCGACCTATTTAGTTAACTCGATTAATAGAGTCTCCATCTAGTTCTAAACGATTGGAACCTTTGATCCTTAATTCATATTTCTTTTCTCTACATGATCAAATTAGCTCTTGTTCTAATGATCGAGTTAGATCTCAATTCTTGTACAAACACTAATATATTTTTATTTATATATTTTAATAGTTTTATCAACCGAGATTTAGCCCAACCTATTTCGGAATCCTAGTTTCGTCCCTGCCAACCTACCAAGGTCCTAAGTCCTGACTCAAAGAGGAGGGACATCTTTCGCTTAATGCCATTTGAAAGGGTATCTCTGTAAAATAGAAAGTGACAAATTTTAATTATGAGTCGAATGCAACTTCTCTACATGGATCAGATTTGATCCAGAGCTCTTAATTTCTTGGAACTCAGTATACATACGAAACTTAGGATTTCGTGCAACAAGTATTGGCGGCGGTGAAGATCTCGTCTTTGTATAAATTGTTTGATTATAAATCGTATATACCTCTCTAAAAACTTATGCGACTGTCTTCAATTTTTTTAATAAAACTGATGAATACAAAAACTAGACATTGAGCCTAAACTTCAGGTTACAATTAGCATATATGTCTCATGCACATGCACTGCCTAGGTTATATGTGTGTGAAATTAGTCGAGCAAAAAAAATTATCATTTGAATTATAAACATCAACGATGTCAACAACTGAATATTTATTTCGTGGCATTAACTTTGTGCAGTCTAACCTAATACGTGGTGGCAACATTGACCGCAAGAAAAGTTTTTGAGATTTTAAAAACTAATTTGTAATGATTATTCATACAACTGAAAATCAATAAAAACTCCAAGTGTGTTCGAACTTGCTGTGTCGTATAGTTGTATATTAATGTATACGTATTCACTATCAGCCTCAACTATTAAACCCATTTACGACTTCTCATAAAAAATAAAAAAAACAAAATATCCGGTTACGACTAATTAAGTCGGCTTCCAAATTTAGAACAGAACCAATTCCTGGCTATCCATATTGAAACATGTCCCCAAAACTCTTATCCTCATTGAGCTACACATATCACCTGCTCCGTCAAACTCAATCTTCCATTTTTCTGTCTTCTAATTCAGGCACCAACCAAAGTCATACTCACGAGTCGGAAGAACAGTACGTAAAATACGTAATGCCCTAGCTAGCCTACAGATACCAAACCCAGCTTCAAACCCAGAGACCAAGTCTGGTTTACCAGTCAAATTCTCGAAGCTTATTTCATCGATGTGTTTGAAGCTTGACTAGCTAACTGCCTCAGTTGTGGCACAGATGACTCGTTCACACCTGTATAATGCTACTTAGTCACAGGCAGCACCCCATGAATTAATCATAATCCATGATTGATGATGACGATGATTCATAGAACCTAATTTGTTTTTCTTTCTCTTTTTCGTTGGTGCTGAGTCATATGATTGGCACCATTATTCAAATATGTAGTTCGTGTTTGCTACCATAAGCATGTTTTTAGCTTTTTGATATGAAAACACATAGATCAACCCAGAGCGAGTTGCTGTCGAGGATGATTGATTAGACTATATGTAATAAAGTATTAGATTGATTAAGTTGAGAAAAAGACTATGTAATAAATACAAATTCATATGATCCGTGTAATTCTTAGGTCTTCAGACGTGGTGTTAACTTGTGTGTATGTGTCTAATCGTATATATTAAACCTGAAAAATAAAGCACGTATTACTCATTTCGTACTCGTATGTAATCCACGTATATAGTACAGAAATGTAAAAGATTATCACAATTTTTGTTTGTTTCTAGAGTTAAATAGTCTCGTATATAATAACATAACTAACCACTAACACGTACATATATAATTTGTGCATGCATTTTCTAGATTCCCCGTAAGAACCAAACAATGAAATCTATCAATCTGTTATCTTAATTTGATAAGACAATGAAATAGCATAATATTTTTTGTTGTATCTTGAAATGATTATATAAGAACAATTAGATTGTTATTCCATTTCAGGCTTGGACGTTAGAATAATCGTAAATGTGTACTATTTAAGCAGCATATTACCTTCTTCCTTCATATTCTCTCTTGCTTTTCGTTTTTCAAAGCCTTGAATTCTTCATTGACCTAATTTTCTCTCGCCCATCGAACATGAAGTTGTAGCTTCTTAAAAAGCTTTCTCTAAAATACTCTCATTAGAATTCAACGTATATGTAATGATCGACTTATCTCTGATAACATTACGAATGACTTTTTAGTTAGGCTGAGTTCCGAATCCTATTAAAGAAAATACGAATATTTTATTATACGTATACACTGCTCATGCATAAACATAATAAACTCTAATTTATAAGTGAGAGGTCGTGAGTTCGAGTCACGGTACACCCGTTTTGACATTAGAATTGTTTATTTGATCGAGATATGCAAAACTAAGAAGCAGCAGAAATTATTAAAATTAATTATGTAGAAATTTATCCTAATGATCTTTGATCAAAACAAATCAGCCGACAGAGTATCCAATAGAAGACATGTGTTTTCTGGTCCCATTTGTTTACACAACTTACGTACGCGCACACGCAGATTGGATCGGAATCTATAATTAGGGCAAAGATTAAGCATCAAGACCTTTATATAAAGCCTTCACGACCCTACACTTTTTGCCTTGAAAATTATTTATTTGCATAAATAAAAGGTTGTCCCCTTATTATCCCCTGTTCACTAGACAACAAATTTTATCATCCTAAAAATAGGAGTGACAAATCAGAAAAATATCCTAATGTGGCAAAAAGATAGATAGATTAAAAAAAAAAGGGAACCCAACAAACGCAAATAGGACTATATGGCAAAATAAATCAAAATGATAATAATTCAAAGGTATGGTTGAAGGGAATTTCATATATGAATATGATGATGATGGTGACGGAAAATATGGGTGATGAAAGTGATGATGAGATTATAAGACAAAAGGCCCCGAAAGCTCACTCTTTTCCTGGAAAGTTCGCCTCATGATTTATTTGGTCCATACTCCACACCATCTATTATGAGTGATATGTGGACTATTTCAGAACAACCTTTTCTCATTTGTTAATGATTGCGTCTCGTTAACGTAAACATGTCATTTTGCTAGCTTCCCTTCAATCAAGATCATCATGCTCTTCGAGTGATTATAGGTAAACTCCACACAACCATTTCAAGATGTCGACCAAGACCATCATTTCTCTCCGCAAACTTTAACTTTTTTTGTTTTCATTATCGGTTAAATAACCGACGAATATTTTCTGAGTCGAACTCATTTATGTTTAAATTTATTTTCTGTATTATTCAAATGTCTTGTACGTTGATTTTAATTCTTCTTCTTTTGTTTTTTTTATTCTTTTTCTTTTTTCGGGTTTCCTATTTTAAGGAATATGAAGCGTGTGAGTTGGTTGAAACTAACGTATATAAACTGATAGGATTTAATTAGTAGAAGTACATACATCGATATGCCGATATTGAAGAAGGCATCGATTTGTAAAGCACTAGTATTCGAGAGATGTTTTGAAAGTTGTACGTTCAAATATCCGTAGGTTAAACAAATTACAAGAAATTCATTAATAAGGTTACTTGTTTTGTAGTGTGTATTGTAGTTATAATATTGTTTAAGACCTCTTATCGAGTTCATAGATCAACCCGTTTTCATTTGAACTATGAAAATTGTTAATTTGTCTAAAATTATATGATATGTGAAAACACAAAAGAATGAGAGGATATTTTATGGGACTAATGTCCATCGATCATGTTATGTATATGTTGATTATTGTAAAGGCTAGGTAAGAATATATGAATGTAGAGGCTTTTTCCAAGATGGGATTTTAGGAATTTTAACAAACGGTGCGTCGGGGTCCCATTTGGATCAAATTGGAGGAAGAAGGCTTGTCTGACTTTGATACAAAATCTCAATGATAAGATTTTGCAGAAGAAAGAAGAGATGGAAGAGGACGAACAGGCTTTTAGGGCCATTGGCACATCACGTGGGATGAGTCCCTACTGGACCTCTCAAACCCATAGCACGTCACGTGACCGTAATCCCCCTCACCATCTTCTTCTATTTTTCTTTTTCTTTTTTCTGACTAAATCGTATCATATATTCCTTCCTTTCTCCTCACGCTTTCTCACCACCCGTTTTAGAAGTAGAAGAAGTAGTAGTAGTTTTAGAAGAAGTAAACCCACTCCTCCCTCCCACCCTCTATCTGTCCCCAAGCAACTGAATTAGAGACAGAAACATGTGAGCTAACGTCCCATTTCTTAATAATCCCACTCTTACTTCTTGTGCAATCATCAACTCTCCAATTATATTGTTTCTCTCGTCAAACATGTCATCATTTCATTGACAAGATATTTATCCTAATAATCAACAACATTAACCGCTCTTGATTCTTTTTTGATTTTCATCCACACACCGTAAAAAAAACGGATATCATTTAGTCTGGTGTCATATAGTTCCGTTCGTAAAAAAAAAGATTGTAAGTTCGACTCACGAAATACTAGTTATAACATTTGATTTGTTATCCGATACAAAAACGACCGGTACAAAAAAAAAGAAAAAAAGAATTGGAGGACAACGTAAGGCGCGGGCTGCATGTAAATTAAGAGGTGATGAGCTTAGTTCACGAGATTTGAAGAGTGATTGGTGGGAGTGGAACAATACAAAAGCGATGACCTAGTTTCACGGTTATTGTTTCTTCATTTTGAGGTAGACATGAGTCATTTGTGGTAGATATTTTTCATATTCAGATAATGAATTATCCAAATACCCAACTCTTGTTTGGTCCAGATGATTGAATCCCATATGATATTGCACTAGAAATTATCTGTTTTTGCGCGTATTAGCATATACAAGGCAATTTCTATCTTTCCGTTTCAACCAATTGTCATGCATGAGTACGTGTTGTCGTTTGTCTCGACTTTACATATGAACATTATCATACGATCTTTATATAACGTAAGCTTTACATAAAACCAAATCGAATAGAAGAAACTTACAAAACATAAATAGTAATATTCCCTTCATATATATTGTTCATCGATTTACAAACATAATAAACATATAAAAAAAACCCAAAATTTAAAGGTAATGATCCGTACGTAATTACTATAATTTCTACAAAATTAATTACAATAAACCCTTTTGACTACAAGCCCCTTAACCAAAAGAAAAATAGGGGTTACGGGAGGGGGGTTGGATTTTTTTTTCCTTGTCTAATTCATTATCCTAATTAATATAGTATTTAGTGAATTAATACCCTAATTATATATGTAATTAACAAGCTGCAGAAGAATTGGTGAAAGGATTATAAAAGTGAGGCTTCGGATGAGCAATTGAAAACGGGCTCTTATTTGAATTAGCACCTTCGCCTCCTCCGATCCTTTCACAGGAAGGACACATGGTGAGAGTCGCCGCCGGCATGTGCATGAACAACGGTTGTTGTTGGCTGAGCTTCAGAGCCTTGAGTTCTTGTACCTCTCTCTGTAGCCTCCGGTTCTCATCTGTCAGAGTTTCACAACATTTCTTCAAGAACTCACAGTCTACCTCTGTTTGCTTAAGCTTTGTCCTGAAACCAAGTAACCAGAAATAACATCTTATTAGTTTTAACCTATATGGCTAAAAGTTGGTTAGTCGGTCGATATAAAGCTGTAAAAAATCACAATCACACAGGATCCACCTGCTTTACCCTATTTTGGGATACGTGGTTCACACAAAAATACCCATTATTGGGTTTCTTTTTTCTTTTCAGTTTAAAGAAAGCAGTAAGGAAATTTCGCCAGAAGAAATCTTTAATCTGAGTTGTGTTTTTAAAGATGATTAGGGATGAGAATTTTGATTACCTGGCCCTCCTGTTTTGGAACCAAACTTCTACTTGTCGAGGCCTCAAACTTAACTGCCTGGCTAAAGCTTGCTTTTGCTTCTGTAATTAAACCCAGTAATAACAATATTAGTTTTCAGTTTTCATATAAACAAATAGAGATTGATGGAGAGGGAGAGATGAATTACAGGGTTGAGAGTGCTGTGTTGTTTGAAGCTTTCTTCTAAGAGCGCAGACTGTTCTTTGGTGAGCCTGAGCTTCTTTCTTGCATTAGGACCATCTTCATCTTCATCACTAATCACTCTGGAAGAGACCTGCTTCTCAACTTCAACCTCCTCACTGCTGATGTCTCTCTCCCTCTTGACCACTCTACCACTCGAGAAGGAATTCGAAACTGCGCTATGACTGTTATGAGGAGAGCCTTGCCTATACAAATCAAGACTATTCCCTTGATGATGATCATCCTCATGAAAACTATTTCCAAAAAGACCCAAAGTTAAAGATGGCTCGAAGGAATCAGGTTTCTTATTCATCATGGGATGTTGAGCCTTTTGTGAAGTTGGAGTACTGGTGCTATATTGGGAAGCTGTGAGACCTAAACCTAAGACAAGGCCTGTGTTGCAAGCATGCTGATCATCAAAACCCATCTGGGAGCTGAGCTAGCTAGAAGATATCTATCTGTTTCTTTCTTTTGCTTTGTTGTGTTGAAATGGGGAATTGGGTGGGAGGGTGAAGTCGATATATATATATATGAAGGGAGGAGAGGTTGAAGCAAATAGCTAGAGAATTAGGAATGATAGACTTTTGGGTGGGTGG
Organism: Fragaria iinumae; assembly: GCA_009720345.1. Taxonomy (NCBI): domain Eukaryota; kingdom Viridiplantae; phylum Streptophyta; class Magnoliopsida; order Rosales; family Rosaceae; genus Fragaria; species Fragaria iinumae. Next base: position 10,639,180 of record CM019117.1, on the reverse strand, counting down.
GTGGGTGGCTATGATTATTAATCAAACCAGAGAATGAGTATAGAAACGAATCTGGGGTTGGGAAATTATGAAGGGTACCTCAAATGCAACCTCTCTCTCTCTCTCTCTCTCTCTCTCTACATAGGTTGACCATTTGAGCCCCACTACCAAATTATTATACACAAATAATAACAAACCAAACAATGACAATCCCTCTCTTCATATCATATGCTAGAATATATCATGGCAGTGGGAAACACATCAAGAAGATGATTCGCTTGAGCTTGGCCACCCATTAACATGCCAAATTTAACTAATTGCTACCACTTTAAATTTCTTTTCATGTATTACATATATATTAGGTTCCTACCCTTTATATGTATCAATTATTTGGCACACTTTTGCTATGCTTTACTTGTGTTGTGTTCCCATAACTACTAGTCTGTGTGTGTGAGATTATTTTAACATTGGGTCCTTCTTGAAGAATTATTGTTAATAATAATATCCAATTAGGGTGTGGGTTTTTGCTCATTCAAAGATTGCTTTAGCTGATTGGCAAAAAAGAAGTTAAAATTTATGACAAGTCCATGATTGGATACTAATAAGTTCCTTTTAGAAAACACACCCACATGAACTGTCTCCCACTCCATGCCTGCTACAACTTGCTAGATATATGGGACATGCATCATCATACTTATGTGTCACACCTTGTTACTTACCAATATTGCATTTTCAGCTTACTTTTATTAGTGTTGTATAATGAGTGAAGGGCTGCGTGGATATTTATGCTGGAATTTTTAAATTTTTTTAATTAAAATTTCTTTATCCGTCTCACCTGCTTGTGTATGTCAATAAGATTTAAACTCATGAAATTCAACGTTTTTAGGCGTCTAACCAACCTCAACGTTGTGAATTTGATACACTATATATGTAGTGTTAGACTCTTTGATTTACATATTGTTCTTCATTGAACTGACTTTCATAATAACATAGATATAGAATTTAAATTATGTTATAAAAGTTAATAAATAAACGTGTGATCAATGTAGAAGTATATATAATGACCCATTGCATCAACAATATACGTATTGAATACAAGATAAATATTCATATTTGTGGATGATTATTAATTTAGTTTCTTCTTGCTTATGAATTAGATAGAGATGTGCACGATCTTGCATTGCATATATGTAGTTTCTGTGCCATATATTGGCTAATTAAGCTTCCTTGTTGTGCTATGTTTGTTTTTTGTAGGAAAGGCAAAGAGAGAAAGAGAGAGGGGAAAAAGGAAGTTAGGTAGAAGACAGACATAGGCACCATTGGAGAGTTACTTGAATTGAATTCAAAAGAGTTATAATGGTGCCAATGAGAATATGATTCATCAACAAGAATCCGGATCAATAATATCTTTGCTTAACTAGAAAGTTGATGTGAAGTAGTAGTAGTAGTGTGTGTGTGTGTGTTTGGGACCCTACAGTTCGATCTCTATGTGTACATGATCATGTACAATAATAAGCACTTCCAATAATAGTTGCTTTGTCGGCGAAGCTGATGAGTAGTTAGGTCACCCATAAAACATGATAAACCTAAAATAATGGCACAGCCAAGAAGACACCAAAAGCTTCTATTGCATGCTTACAATTAACTCCAACCATAATCTTTCTAAGGCCAGGCAGCTAATTATTCATGAAGTAATAGCTAGTCTGAGAGAAAACTAATACTGTTTGATTAATCAGAAAGGTCCCGACGACAAGTCATTGATCAAAGTTGTGTGGCGCATGCAGTTCGCGATCGAGCTGATAATATTCCACGCATCATAAAATTAGATGGCAACAATTATTTATGAGATTATTGAAGTGCTTTTAGCTGTTCAAGTTGGAAACGGGATCGATCTGAACCTAGCTAAACTAGTACTTTCTTACTTAATCAACAATAATTATTCCTAATTACATTAGCACAGGACTACAGGAGTGTGTTTTGGATCACCATGCAGATCATCGATTCAGTTGTGTATATATGTTCTTAAATATATTTATGACGTATGAACGCACTTTTCGTTATGAGCTACGGATACAAACCAATTTAGAGTGACTATTACAACTTTCAAGCTAAGCAGCATAATTAAGCTAAACTAGTTTGTAGTCCAGCCTAATTCAAGTGCTTGACCTGCATTTCACCTACTAATTAAACTCAAATCTTGTGAAAGCTAAATCTTTTTCTTAATTTTCCGGCTAATTAACATCTATTGAATTGTTAAAGTGATATTATTGAAATAATTACAGGATGAGGCGTAACATAATAGTTCGGCACCACTCGGCTAACCTAGCTAGGTTCAGCTTAATTCTAGTAGTGATGATCCAAAAATTTCATTATCTTTTTTTTAGAATCACTTTTGATATTAGTTATTTCGTTAATCTAATTCGCCGCCTACGTACGTTATGTTTATTGATATTAATACCCTAGCTAGTTATCAATTAATAATGTGATCAATTATTAGAACGTATAAAATCATACGTTGAGAAATTGAGGATGAAATTTCAGTAATTTCAATCATATGATCGGGGTAAGTATCATAAGATTTTACTTAATTTTTCAACTATTTACTTAGCTTGGTATGATCGATTTGCAGTTGGCAAGAGACGCAGGGCCGTTTGCGCGGCCACGAGGCAGATCCAACTCGGTTGCTAACGCTGCGGGGAGGATTATTGATGGAAAGCCGCCATATATGCATATGTTCCTTAATTGTCTACAAATTAATTTACAACGCCCGAAACCCTAGAGGTGCCGCCATATATGTTCCTTTTGATATATTCGCAAACATTCGTATATATAGTGGAGAAAATTTGACTTCCTATATGAAGCTCGATCCATCATTTGGAAAACGGGAAAACAAAAAGGGATGGAGAACATATTCATGAACCGCTATATATCCAAACATTCAAACAACGTGCAAAAGCTCTTTGGTTCCCACTATTGACCCGTAATATTCAAAACTCGCTTTATTATGTACCTAGACAAAAATGAATTCACATTACCAAATGATAACATACTTATTCTAGAGTTTGAGAAAAATTCTAGACGATACAAGCGTATGGAAGAAATGATTGTTATTCTAATGAGAAGGCATACATGCATATAAACTAATTTTCTCTTCCCATCATCGGAAAAAACTAATTTCTCTTCTTTTTTCTTTGTACAGAATTAGAAACGACCATTATCGTTCTCGTCACGATTATTTTGTTTGAAAGATTTTGTTTTTGTTTTTTTTGTTTTACAAAAAAAAAAATTGTATGCATGACGTGTAAATACATAGTGCAATATTAACCATTTATTATAATTTATATATGAGAACCACCACATATTTATATTATGTCATATAATTTTAACTGTTAACTCAGGTATGTGACTATGTACATGTATATACACGCCGGCCGTGTATTTAACACTATAAAATCAAAAAATTTACGGTCTTAATTTTGGACCCAAAGTTGATAAGCATTGACTTTGACATGTTGGGAGAGTAACAAATTAGTCTATGTGGTCCAATAATACACACATAAGCGCACGAATAGCTTTCACTTTAAAGGCATGATTAGGGAAGATTGACAAATTCTATTATATAACCCTTTTTTCTTCACTTTAATGAATTAAAATCATAAAAACAAACTTCGTGTTTAAATTAATCAACGAATTAATACGTGACATAAAACCAAACAAACTAGTGGTGGATCTCGATCTGTGTCATATATTCACCACCCTTATCCGGCCATCCCTGTCTTAAGGATTTTTAAAATTAGGGCACAGAATTTATAAATAAGAATGAAGCTTGGATTGGTGTGGAGATGAGAGAGTGACACGTGGAGAATAGGGTAAGGAGAGAAATAGTAGTTTTGAGGAGGCGATCTAGGGTTAGAGACAGGTAGGAGCCCACCAATGATTTTGTATGATAGGGCATTTGATTCTGTGAGATATAGATTATAGAGGTCTTTATGGAGCGCAGAAGCTGGCAATGATGGAGGGCCGGGAGAGAATTTGGGATAAGGTTTTTTTTGTTGGTGTTCTTTCTATGTCTCTCGTATTCCTCCTGTTCATCACCTTTAAAGCCCAGCCGACCATGTTGCTCTTTGTAAGCTAGCTCGATCTCTTGCTTTTGTGTCAGCATATATGATATATGTGTGCGTGCGCACAGTGATGAACACTGTTATGGTTAGGGTTCTTCATTCTGTGTATCTCCGCGGCCGCACAGGCATATCTGCGCGCCATAGTCCCGTGTTTGTATCCATCATGTTGTCACATGGCCTTCCATATGTGTATGTCTCAAAGCCTAGTAACGATCACCTTATGCACAACTCGACGAAGAAGATCTACGGAGTTGTGCTAAGGTTTAAGGGTTTAACCTCATCATATCTAACTGTCTAAGTTATGTTTTCGTTATGTGTAACGATCACCTCACGATGGCATCAAAGAGTTTAACCTCATCTTCTCTCACCTCTGATGAGGTGAGATGATCTAAGTTTCTCATCTGAACAATGATCTAAGTTTCTCATCTGAACAGAGTAGGGAGGGGTGAGATGAGATGGCCTCGACGCTAGCTCTGTCATATATATTAAGTCCTCTCGATTATTTGGTCTTTGCGACAATAGTCTTCGATTCTTAGTTTCCCTGATGACTAGGAAGCAAATTCCTCTTACTAGCTTTTAGTAAGTTGTGATTGAGATTGAGTTATTCTTGTTATTGCGAGAGGACTGAGGGATTCGAAATGGGATTCTTATGGTAGCATGGATTATCTTCGTTCCTGATTCATAAATCATTGGTGGTTCTTACTACAGTTGACAATACAAATTATACTGTCTAGCTTCTGCAGCAAGTTCTCCATACCTTTTAACTACCCAACAGAAAGAAAAGGATAAAAGTAAATTATTGATAGCAACTTGAACAGTGGATTTAAGAAGTATTCATGTATCTGTTTTTATCAAAATAACAAACGTGATCAGTCAGTATCATCAGGACTCACTAGTACTTCTGCAGAAAAAGAGATTTGAAAAGTTGAAGCTGTTCTGGTGTCATCATCTAATCATCTATATGGTGGTAAAATTTTAGTGCTGCAATACCCTAGCTGACTCACAAAAGCGAATTATAAGATGTACAAGAATATTACATTGACACAAAAAGGTCGAATACCCTAGTGGATACGTACTCGTGCTTAGTTAAAAGAAGTATAATGTTGTATTTGATGTGAGATCGATCTAGAGGGGATTTGAATCCAAATTGTTGAAAGGATAAATCTTTAGGAATATGATGTGTACTTGTACATATTTTGAGATGGAGAGTATCCAACAAACGCACCGACTTTTTATAAAGCAAAAGCCAAAAAATAGGCTCTGGCTTGCCCCACTGGAACTCTCTTCACCAAGCTTAAGACTTGTTGGTTGAGGCTTTTCCCGCATAGCCATCATGCTTGCGTTGAAAGGTAGTGAAGAAAGCATTGAGACCCATGTCACCCCCACGCACTAGAGTTTTACCTTCAAATCATGTATAGGAGAGGTGGGACAATTATATATCTTACAAACGTTGATCTTAGCATGTAACTAAAGGAAACTTAAGTCATAGTATATATATATATATATATATATATATATATATATATATATATATCAAACTAGCATTTTATGCATATTTACACGGAATCACGATCATCTAAAAATAAGGGTGAATGGTTAAATAAGCGTACCATATTATATAGTTATACGTTCTACTAACTGGTTGTTTTTATGATTATCTATTTATTTAATTTGTTTTGATTTTGATTTTCTTTTTACTATAACAACATTTGTTTTTATTTGTGTTAGTTAGTTCATTAAAGATAATTATGAAAGTTCACAGTTTGGTGAAACTTTTGAGGATCTGGCTTTATAGTAGTAGAGATAAGTTCTCGTTGAGAACTCAAACTTCTACCGATAGAATTCATGTTTAACTTGTAAATTTTAAACTACCGGTAGCCCGGTAGGGTTTTAACACGAGTAGGTGATTGTACTTATGCCATGGGCATGAATTGAAGTTTGTTTGTATCATATAGCTAGGATGTTATTGTCCTTAATTGTAACTATGATGACACTATAATAGTTTAAGCAGGTTCAACAATGAAACTATACACTATAGCCTTAATTATCGTGTCTTTTAAAATGTAAATACGTAAGTAGAGTGCAGTAAAAATAAGACAAACATTTATAGAAAGCAGAATTCTAACAACAAATCATGACAAGAGCTGCAGTGACAAAATCATCATAAATTAAAATCACAATAAATCTTGTGATGATAGAACTTTATATATGTTTGTGTATTTATTAGGAATTAATCAGAGATAAATTGATAAGCAATTCCATATTTTATTAAGAATAATGGTCCTGCAGGAGACACTTGGGGTTGAGGAAGCATTGCCAAATTGACCTAGGTGGGTGCCGGTAAGGAGCAAAAAACGGTTGGAACGATTGAACTTGCCGGCCAAAGAGGGGCACAAGGTTAAGGCCATATGGTCCTACAACACAAGGATTGTTTTCTGTACAAATAGGATAGACTGATGATCTCTCATATTTGGGGTACGGTGTGCATAAGCTAGCTTCTTTTTCCTTTTCTGTTTTGGTAAACTACATGATATGGGGTTGCTGCTCCTGCTGCTGTTACTGGAGGAGCATGCTTCATGCTTGCCTGGGTACCTTTGAGCAGTGCTGCATGTCGTGGTACTGACATGATCCAAAGGCAGCATTGCATGGGAGCAGTTTCAAGAACATGGTAAATCAGTCTAATCACAAGCCTGGATATTTTTACAAAAAAAGGACTCAATAGCTTTAAAATTTGTATAATTTTAATGAATATATACGTATATTTATCAATGGATATATATATATATATATATATATATATATATATATATATATATATATATATATATATATATATATATATATATATAGCTACATTTGTCAATCATGGGACATAGAAGATATGTTCATATATAATGCATGCTATGATGAGTGGAGTGGGTTCTGGCTTGACTCCAGAGCAAATGTGATTTGGTAGAGGGCATGTGGCTTGTTGTTAAAGAGTCATAGTCGACTGATCGATGATGGATTTTGATACACTAGCTAGGGCCATGCATAGAGCTCGAGTGGATCATATGGGATCGATCAAGTGCCTTAAGGTATTGGCTTAGTACGACTTCTCATATCTGTGATAGCTCTGTGATAGCTAAACTAATGATGAAGGATTTAAGGGTTTTGTTAAGGATGCATAATTGCTACTTTAACATGCATGGTCTATTATTGCAATAAGCTGAAGAGTGCAAGACCGTTTGAACTTTGAACCTACTGCCGACAAGTATAAGTTGCTATGCTTTTCATATAGAACAGACGAAGGTGGATGTTCTTGTTTCGAACTCTGTTCAGTGGGATGTAATAATATTTCTGCCTTCTTTTTCGTCCCCTGTTGGTGAAACGATACGTCCAGTTCTTGTCGTTTCGTTATAGTTACATTTGGTAGCAGACTAGCAGAGAGGAGTAAAGTTGATACCTAGCTTGTACATCAGAAGATCCTAAATTCTGAAGTGTCTTATTCACAAATGAATTATTAAAACTCAAGTGTCCATGATCGATCAAGTTTAGAGTTCCAACATTACACTGCATGTCTGCATTTCATTCTCAATGAGGGAGAAGTCGAGTTGCAGGGGTTAGTGGTAATGGAGCGAAACTCCAAAGCAGGAAAATGGTTGTAAGCCTTTCGGCTTTCGCTATTGATGATGCTGTGGAGAAAATGAAAGATTCCAATTACATATATAAGAAGTTTTGACAGCACCGGTACCCCAACTCTTGTGGCACGGTCAAAGTGGTACCCATACTTTAAAAACTATCAATGTGATACCCAAACTTTGTTTTTACTACCAAGGAAAGTCCTACGGCCAATTTCTGTCACGGTGCCGTCTGTTTGTTGACGTGGCTAGCATCGGGTCCATAAAAAAAGGGCAAAAACAACACTTTACACAGACACCCTAATCGAGTCAAAACCCGACCCCCCCCCCCCCCCTTTCTCTCCCTCAATTCCCTCCCCTCCCTTAATCGATTAAAATCACAATAAACCTATGGTGGAAGGTCAAAGAAAACAAGGAGAGAAGGTGCACTAGTAGAAAAAAAGGCTTAAGCGACGGGTATTTTCATATTTTGTCGCTTAAGCAATACCTAAGCGACGAAAACTAATATCGTCGCTAAAGATACATTTTTCGTCGCTACAATTTTATGGAGCGACGAAATATTTTTGTCGCCTAAACTTCGTCACCACAGGTCCTACTCAGGCGACAACAAAGATTTTGTCACAAATTATTTATGTAGCGACGAAATCTTAACACTTACGTGACGAATAAGTTTGTCGCATAATATCCTTAACCTAACCGACAAATTTATATTTCGTAAAACTAAAGCGACGGAACTTTTGACTCTTGAGCGACGAAAATTTTTGTCGCATGATATCGTGCATCTAACCGACAAATTTAATTTTCGTCGCTTTAATTTAAAACTAAAGCGACGAAAGTGTTGACTCTTGAGTGACGAAATTGATTGTCGCATGATATCCTGCACATAACCGACAAATTTAATTTTCGTCGTCTGAGGTTAACACTAAAGTGACGGTATGTTTGACTTTAACGACGAAATATTTCGTCGCTTTAGTGAAACGAGCTACAGTAAAAAAAAATCTGCACAGATCAATCTGGCAAATCTCTGGCTTATTTGATGCATGATATCATCTTCATCCACTAGTTTGTAGTTTGCTGGTACATGTTCTTTCTCCCTCTTTTCTACCATTTTTTCCGATGATCAGTTTTCCGGTGGAGTATTCCGATCAATTATATATTGTTATTCTTTGTTCCTAATTTTTTTTAGATGTGTTGGTTTTAGGATATGAGATGGCACGGTATTCCGAGGGAAGATGACGATGCACTGATACACCCCGCAAATGGGGAAGCATGGAAATCCTTTGACTTATCATTTCCTGATTTAGTTGCAGACTTTCGAAATGTAAGGCTCAGACTCTCAACAGACGGGTTTAATCCCTATAGAAACATGAACTTGTCTTACAGTATCTGGCTTGTTATTGTTGGTATGAGAATCAACCGTTTATTGTTGCCACAATGACAAGACTAGTTTTTTATCTTGATGATCCAAAGGAGGGTGGGGGTTGGAAAGTTGTTAATGTGATGTCACATAGAGGTGTTTTGGCCACGATCCTCAGCGAGCGGAGCAGAGGTTTCTAGCGAACAAAGAGAAGGGGGAGTTGCGGGCGTGCCACCTCGCGGACGAGGAAAAGGTTGATGGTGATGCGAGATCTTGACTTCTGATCAGGCGAATGGGTTTTAGGTGCCACCTCAGACGAGGATTTACGAGCATAAGCGATCGATACTCACGGCGGCGCGAGCAGAGCAACTATAGGGAGTTCAGAGAGAAGCCGGGGTGTAGAGTCCGGAGGGCTCTGAAGAAAGAACCTAAGGGGCGGCGCTTAGGGTTAGGGTTTCGAGGAGCTCGAAGGGTAACTGGTTTCAGTTTGTATTTGTGTTTTTGTGTTTGTTTGAGAGAGAGAGCTGAGACGTTTGTCTGTTTTTGTTTGAGTGTATTGAGAGTTGTCCTTTTCTGTAAACCTTCGAGCCCTTTATATAGCAATCCGACTTGCGGCGGAAGAAAGATGATCATAGTTCAAGTCGAACTCTGAAACCCTAATAGCACAAGGGCACTGTTTCGTCCATGCGAACCAACCATCTTGTGACACATGTCCAGTTCACACACTTCGCATAGGCTTCTGACTCCAATTCGCGGGCCTTTCTAGCTCGCGGGCTATTGCAGCTCGCGAGCCTTAAAAGTGGTGCACGCGGAAGCATATGTCAAGACTTGTTCGCAGAGCCTCGCAGGCGGGCCAGTTCACCAGTTCGCCAGTTCGCCTCGCGTAATCTGCTTGTCACCTCGCGGAGTCATCCCACACGCGAGATCCGCATCTCTCCTGAAGTCCATTTAAGCGTGCGCGAAGTACGTTCAGCGCGCGGACTGTATAACTCAGTTCGCGTGGTCCTTTCCGCATGCGGTGTAACTCAGTCCGTGCGGCCTCACTGGCGGGCCATCATTTTGTAAACTTGAAGAACTTGGGCTCGCCGGCTGTGACATGGACCAAGAAATAATTAATATTTACATAGACATTTACTATCCAGTAAAATATTAATTTAGGCGTAAACAAGAGGTATTTACATTGCAACTACAGTTGAGATGTGTATTGCAAATAGAGATATTGAGAATGTCACACTTGAACCATATCAAAAAGCCTCGACGTCTAATATCCCCGACACAGAGACTATTCGCATCAACAACGACATCCACTTCCAACCCCGCAAGTACGTACGTTCCCATTTCTAATTTAGAGTTTGACTTTGGTTCACTTCCATTCATCCGGCCAGACGACGAAGAGGAAGACTCAGACGATCATTCATATGAAGTGAGTGAGGATGATTTAGAAGACAGAGACTACGTTGATCGCGATTGAAAACTCATGGTGTGTTAAAACGTCAATTTTTTTATTTAATTATGTCTTTATTTTATTAGTTATGATATGTATTAATTTCTTTAGACGACGGAAGTATTATTATTTTTTAAACAAACTAAAATTATTAATCACTTATGCGACGAAAGTATAACTTTTCGTCGCCTAAGTACTGAAATTTTTAGCGGCACCTATTCCGCCAAAAATTTCAGAAAAATTTGAACCAAATTTTTGAAAGTTTCGATCCTTATCCTCTGCCTCACTTTTCATTTCTCTATATTTGAACTCTCTTCTCTTTTCTCTCTTCTTCAGACTCTCTTCTCTCTCCCTCCTCTCCTCTGCCCCAGTTTCCATGCACCGAGAGACCCCTAGAGTACTCTAGCTTTCCCTTTGCCTCTCCTTCTTATTCGCCACCGTCGCCTCCTCCCTCATCGTTGGCAGCCGTTTTCCCTCTGCCTCTCCTTCTTCTTCGCCACCGTTGCCTCTCCTTCTTCCCTCTGCCTCTCCTTCTTCTTCGCCTCTCCTTGGCATCCGTTTTCATGGAAGGACTAATTTTCCTCCTCCATCGGACTCCACGCCCATCTCCGCCAGCGGACTCCGCGCCATCTCGCCAGCGGCCTCTTCCTCGCCTTCATCGATCTCGGTTGAAATTGGGTTGCTTGATCTTGGTTGTAAGATATTGGGGTTGTTTGGGGTTGATTGTAAGAAGTTGGAGTTGGAGGTGGTGTAGGAGGCGGTGAGGATCTCGTTGAAATGGTGGAGGATCATACATAATTAAAAAAAAAAATTAATTATTTTTTTTCAGATTAGCGACGGAATCCAATAATTCCGTCGCCTAGGGGAAAAATAATTTTTTTTGTCATTAAACAATATCCGTCGCTTAAGAAAATTATTTCATCGCATCATATCTAGCGACGAAAGAAAACTTTTTGCTACATTAAAAAGTTTCGTCGCTTTACAATAAAACAACAAAATAACATATGTCACTTAAGTAGTTCGGCGATGACAACAATTCGTTGCTTAAGGAAATTATTTCGTCGCATTATATCTAGCGACGAAAAAAACCTTGTCGCTAAACTAAAAAGTTTCGTCGCTTTACAATAAAACGACAAAATAATATACGTCGCTTAAGCAGTTCAGCAACGAATAGTTTTCGTCGCTTAAGGAAATTTTTTCGTCGCCTTGATTTGTGGCGACATAAACTGTACTCGTCGCCTATTCCGTTTTCTTAGGCGACATATAATATTTTTTTGTCGCTTAAGTGCCTATGAGACGCGTGATATGCGACGAAGCTTAAGCGACGCCGGTTTCGTCGGTTAAGTCGTATGGCGACAAAACTTGGCACACGATTTATTCCCATGGCTTAAGACTTTATTTCTACTAGTGGTGGTGGTTGCCTCTCTGATCCCCCCTCCCTTAATCGACTAAAATCACAATAAACATGTGGTGGAAGGTCAGAGAAAAGAAGGAGAGAATGTGGTTGCCTCTCCGATCGGGTTTTCAATCCTGGTCACGGCGGCAAGCGAAATTGGTGCTGGTAGCTTCGTCTCGCCATCCCCGTTCTGTCTTGGTGTCAGTTTCTTCGGATGAGCCTCTATGAGTGAGAATCGATTGAGTGACGCTTAAGGAGTTTTCCGGTGAGTGGTGTCAAGACCCACCCCGAATTTCACCCTGAAACCCGAGGTAAGTCCTGCGGGGACCACCTCCAAGGAAAATTTACCGAAGAACTCGGCAAACCTCCCTTGAAAATGGACAACCCTAACCCGGAAAAATATAGAACATCCTCTTAACCAAAATATTAATCTTCAACTCAATCCAAATAACCGAATGAAAATAATACACAATTATTTTTCCGAAAATATTCAGAGCTATTACAAGAAAGACAACGGAAGCTGATAAAAAACCTAGTGGTTTAAACAGATGACCTACTGGCGAACAGTAGTGGAAATATGAGTGACTATGCCTCGTCGCCTCCTTCTAGACCCCACCTGAACTCTGCAGACTGGGCAATTAAAAGCGAAGGAAAAGCCCAGGGGAAAATATTTAATTACGTCAGGGTGAGTAGACAAAATAATCTCGACAAGCAATAATATTTTCCCAAGAAAATTGTCAAGAAAAACGCTATACAAGCGACAGCTCAAAAACTGGCAAGGAAACGACTAGTTCTGACTCGTCTCCAAATCTTAAACAAATACAGCCTCTCAGGCTAAAATTATATATTTATATCAGTATGTATTAACACCCGTCTACTCCATGTATGCTATCTATGAATAAGCTTGAAAGTAGATAGTCATACCAGGCTACTACGCTCACGTCTAACGCGCACGTCACCCCATAATGACATTTTTCCTCAGTATGGGGGAAACGACCGAGTGGTATAAATACGTGCTTACTCCTTGTACGAATTCTATGAATGAATCTAAAAACATAGAATGAACTTGGAAAGTAGAAAGTCGTACAGGGCTACGACGCTTGCGTCTAACGCTCACGTCACCCCATAATGATATTTTTTCTCATTATGGAGGGAAATCATGTATTGCTAGCTAACGTTCTCTCATATACATACTATACTCATAAACGTTAAATAAAATGAGTATAAACACTGAAATTCTCAATTCAGGATAAATTCCAACAAAGGAAATTATTCAACAATAAATCATTATTTAAAAACAAAGGTCCACTCACAACTTAGGCCTAAGCCTGACGTCGGTCGGAGGTCTCCTCTGCTCGGGCCTCCTCACGTCCTGTTCCAAAACATAAATAAATCCTTAAATAAAACACCGACGCTTAAAGAAAATAGACATAATTAAATATGAACTTCTCTCGCTCAACCATGCCTATCGCCCGAAATCTTTACTTTACCGCCAGCCATAAATCTCCATAAATACCGACATCCTCAAAATCACCTTCCAACGTCCTAATCATAAAAAATAATCCAATGACCGGATTTTAACTTATTAATCCGTAAAAAATACCAAACTTAACAAATTCCAAAACCTATCCAAAACTCCTCCAAAAATTCTAAAACTCATTCCATTAAACTCCTCATAAAAATCTCCACCAAAAACAATTTTTCAGCGGCGGCGCCGGCGGCGGCCGGCGACCAGCTCCGGCGACCTCCAATGCCCACCAAAATTTGACAGCACCTTCCTCTCAACCTCCTCTACAACATTCCTAACTACCACAAAGTCCAATTCTAAGCCTAACCATGTCAATCGAACGCAAACACACAATAAAGCCCTAGAAATTCAAATACCGATTTCTCCTTACCTAGCTCAAGATGGAGGGAGGCCTTTGGAGGGATTGGAGCACGGGAGGAGGGCTTCCTTTTGAGCCAAGGATCGCCAGCTATGGCGGCCGGAGGAGGGAGTTCCGGCGAGAAAACCGATTCGGCAGTCGGAGCTTCCGCGAGGCGTTTCTCCCTCACGGCGGCGCTAGAGAGGCTGCCACCAGTTTAGAATGAAAGCTGGGTTGGAGACCGAATGATTGGGACCGGTGCGGCGGTCTGGGGCAGCCGGACGGCGGCGGTCGGGCGGTCGGAAATCCGGCAGGGAGAGGCTCGGGTGCGGGAGCGGGAGAGGAGAGTGAGAAAAGAAAGGGGAAACTGATTTGGGCCAAAGCCCACCCGGTCCAACAACTCCATATACCCATTCCAAAATAATACCCCAATAAAAATCACCTTTTATTAGCTAAAATTTACCATTTTTACCGTCCTCACATTTTCTTCCTTCGAATAATTCTTTCGAAATATTTGTCCCTCAACACACCTCTAGGGACTTTAGGACTATAAATTCAATGACGAAGACGGTAAAATTCTTATTACCACAATGCTAGTAATTAAGGTAAAATTTAAGAGGCGAGGCGTGACAAGTGGTGGCTGCCTCTCTGATCCTCCTCCCTTAATCGACTAAAATCACAATAAACATGTGGTGGAAGGTCAGAGAAAAGAAGGAGAGAAGGTGGTTGCCTCTCCGATCGGGTTTTCAATCCCGGTCACGGCGGCAAGCGAAACTGGTGCTGGTAGCTTCGTCTCGCCATCCCCGTTCTGTCTTGGTGTCAGTTTCTTCGGATGAGCCTCTATGAGTGAGAATCGATTGAGTGACGCTTAAGGAGTTTTCCGGTGAGTTTCTGCGTTTTATGGCGAATCGAGGTTCGATTCAGGTATAAAAGTTGGTCTATTCTTCAATCTCTACCTCTCTGTATAATCGAATTTGAGTATGGATTGAGTGTTGGAGGGGTTGGGATTTTAGGCAGTGGGCACCACCGTTAGTTCTACCGTGTACGACGGAGGTGGTGACGTTTTGATCTTTGAATGGTGATTTCCAGTTTAAGTGAATCTCTGAGCATGATATTGATTGTTAGATGTATTGGATTACAAAGTTGAGGATTTGAAAAGGTAGATGATCGGAAGGTTTCTGTCTAATTTCTTTTGCTGTTCTTGGAGACGTTTTGGATGTTGGCAGCCTATTTGATTTGTAACAGATGTATTGGAACCTTAGTTGGTTGTTATTGATGCTTGAATTCGAGATTGTCAAGAGTTGAAACAGATTGCTTACTCTAGTGCCCCCGAGTCTATGAAAAGTGAACTTCGAACTATATACAATCAATTGTGCCAAGATGATATGCCCATGGTTAGAAGATCTACTGCAACTAACCTGGGAAAATTTGCTGCGACTGTTGAAGCTGCCCACCTCAAAACTGAGGTCATGTCTATATTTGAGGATTTGACACAGGATGGTATGTCCTCATGGATATCTTGGTTTTGATCTTAGACTTTATTATTTTATGGTTGTTGTTTATAGACAATGTTGTTCATTTCTCATTGGTTTGAAGTATGAACTTGACTCTTAACACTTGTGTATTCAGATCAGGATTCTGTTCGATTATTGGCTGTCAAGAGTTGTGGATCTCTGGGGAAATTGTTGGAAGCTCAAGATTGTGTCGCCCCTATTTTTCCTGTCATTGTCAATTTTTCCTAGGTAAACCTTGTGTTTGGATTTTAGTACATGACAATGAGCAGATCATGTTTTCCTTCATTTGTTAATTTTTTTCAACACATTCTTAAGTATAAATAGCAATCTGTTATGTACTTGGCAATATGTGTGATGCAAATATGTTCCTTGTACCAGGATAAGTCTTAGCGCGTTCGTTACATGGTTGCAAATCAATTATATGATCGAGCTGTGTGAAGCTGTTGGTCCAGAAGCCACCAGGTAATCAATTATGTCATTCGGAAGTCCTTTTCCATGTTTTGTTTATTGAATGTGATAATTCTATAACTGTGAGTATAATGCCTGATCTCTCTGTAGATATTCCTGCTTTTTTTATTTATTTTAATTTTTTTTAATGACTTCTTAAAATATACTATGCATGACTAGCTTTCTTACCATACCTTCCTTTTTATTTTCCTTAAATGAAAAGTTACATTTTTTGTTTATATATATTCAAGTTGAACCATTACACAATATTTTTTGTTATATCTATATTTCTGATTTGAGCCAAGATTTTAGTAATAGTTTGAGAACTTGCCACCTTGACTTCTAATTGGTTGTGCTTGTGATGTTAACATTTTTTAGGTCAGATCTGGTGCCTGCCTATGTTCGTCTTCTTCGCGATAATGAGGCTGAAGTACGGATTGCTGTTGAATTGTTGAACTATTGTTGGTTCATGATAGGCTAAATTAGAGAAATATAATGTGTAATTCATCATGTTTTGGAATCAATTTTTTGCAAACAATCTGATTCCTTGAGTTTTTGGAAACCAATCAAGCTTGAATTATGATGTTGAACTGATGTTGGTTTTAATTCAGTGATATTGACAGACCTTTTTTGTTCCATGTTTGAATTTTTATGTTACATTTTCAGTTATTGCATAAAATTTCTTCTCAGCAGATCAACACAACAGCAGTGACTATCAATGTGATACCTAGGATGAAAACCCAACATTCAATTTTAGAGATTTTGGAGGGAAAATAGTTCTGGTGAGAATTAGAAAGTTATTTTTGTCATTGCACCTTTTTTTGGTGAGCCATATGTCGGCCACGTCAGCAAACTAACGACACAGTTACGAAAATTGACCTCAGCTCAAACTTTTACTTGGTAGCGAAATAGAAGTTTGGGTACCACATTAATAGTTTTTAAAGTATAGGTACCACTTTGACCGTGCCACCAAATTTGGGGCACCGGCGCTACATTTTACTCCATATATAATCAACCGTTCATGAAAACAGTTTTGTTATTTTTCAAGAAGAAACGATACTAGTTGAGTAGCTTTGATAAATATTATGTCATGTTACTATTTTATGTTAATCTTCTTTAGCTTTGATCTATTCAGTCTTAATCTTCTATTTTATGTCACTAATTGATTGTCCAAAGTTCAAATGCAATCCAATATACTTTTTTTTTTTTTAATATAAAATAGAAGATATAAGACTAAATTGATCGCGCATGTAGTCATTTCAAATGCTCATTTTCATTTTAAAAGACAAGAGGGACCATTATTACTAAATAGTAGTCTCTCCCATTCCCATTGGAGCTGAATAAGTGCGAAGAGACACCCCCTTCCCAACCCGCCGCCCGCGGGAAATGGGAGAGGCGAGGGGGAGGGAGGAGGTTGCTAGTTAATCACTGATATTACTCTACTAAATATATGTTTATTATAATTATTTACAAATATTTTCCGTGATCTATTTATATTGATTTAATGGACATGGAAGGAGCTAGCTAAATCAAGAGTTCCTTGTAAAGGAAGCAATCACTAACCAAATGGCTGGAATTCCTGGAAATTGACAATATATAAAGAAAAAGAAAGGTCAAACTTCTTTATCCCAAGTTTTGCTTGAAAGTGGTTTAGGCATCTAAGCGTCAATCTTCCAACGTTACAAACTGGCCAAAATAAGTTGACTGAATATAGAGGTAATCACAACGGAGACATATGAAAAAGACTAGCACTTAGAAAATACAATTTTCTTCTTCTTGCACCCACTCAGTGTCTCAAAGGCTCATTGAGACGTATATATCCACAACTTGTTATTGTATCTACTTATATAATCTGCCAAGTATGAAAAATGTTCCTTCCTTTATGTCAACGTACGAATGAGGCATATTTTAGGGCCAGCACCACAATCATGAGCAGATTCCCTTGATTTTCTGGTTGAGATTTAGAAAGGAATAGATACTTTACAATGATAACAAGATTAAATATGAGACTGCTGTAGAGAATATTTAAGTGAGACTTTGAGTTGAGAGTCTATTAAGTTGTAAGTCCTCTATGTAACGTTTGCACGGGCATGCCAGCCCGCTGAGTGGCGAGATTTTGTTCTAATAAGTTGTGAGTTTCCGTTGATCTGTTTTCTAATCGATCGATTGTGTGCCGATGAATTTACAATCTCGATCACACTCATCGTAGGGTTCTATTTGCCTTGGATGCAAAGACATTAACAGTGTTGTTATAGATTTTGGATAGAAATGTTGGATGAGATTTTGTTTCATAGATTTTGAGTTTAAAGCCCAAGATATATACTTTTATGAGAAGTCCAGAAAAGCAGCCCAGGTCCAACTAGGCCTGGAGCAAGAAAAGAACGCCTATAGCCTTTTCGTAGGAATGTTGGAGTTTTAGGCTTAGTTTGGTATTATGGTTTAAAAATTCAGTTTTAAATAAGCACCCCTAACCTGTTTTCTAAAATCGTGGTTATTTAAACTAAAAAGTTCCAAATAAACACGGTTTAAGATTTTACCAAACAGAAAATCTATCTAAAATGGTGATTATAAGTGATTTTAATATCTAAAACTCAATACCAAACTGAACCTCGTTAAGATGGATTATAGTTGTTCGATTTGGATTCGGATTCGGAATAAGCCTACCTTTCCTATGGATGCTAGGATTTCATTAACATGATTATATTAGACTAATATAATAATAATAGGATTAAATTCAGTTTGCCCCCTCAAACTTTGGGGTTAAAATCAGTTTGGTCCCTAAATTTTTTTTTTAATCATGATGGTCCTTGTACTTTTTGTCACATCCCGACTCTTAAATTTTTACCTTATTTACTGGTTTGGAATTAATAATAGTTTTACCGTCTTCATAAATAAGTTTATAGTTCAAAGGTCCCTAGAGGAGTGTTAAGGGACAAATATTTGGGAGAAATTATTCGTAGGAGAAAAATTGTGACGACGGTAAAAATGGTAAATTTTAGCTAGTAAAAATTTAAGTTTTATTAGGGTATTATTTTTGGGGGTGTTAATTTTGGAATTGGGTTATATTGAGGTGTTGGACCGGGTTGGGCAGAAAAGCCCAAACACCTCTCTCTTTTCTCTCTCCTCCCTCCCGACTCTCTCCCCAAGCTCTCTCCCTGCCGGAGCTTTCCGCCGCCGTCCGGCCACCGCAGACAGCCGCACCGGTCCCAATCGGTCGGCCATCAACCCAGCTCTCTTCCTGGACCGGTGGGATTCGTCTTAGTGCCGCCGTGAGGGAGAAAAGCCGCTCGAAAGCCCCGACTGCCGTGGAGGTCCAGTCGCCGGAACTCCCACCTCCGGCTACCCTAGCTAGAGCCGCTTGGCTCGTTTGAAAGTCCTCCTCCCGTGTAGCAATCCCTCCAAAGGATTCACTCCCTCTTGAGCTTGGTAAGGAGAATCGGTGAGTTGAAATTCTAGGGCTCAATTTTATGTTTTGGTTCTATTACCCTATCTAGGCTTGGAATTAGTGTTTGTGCTAGTTAGAGAAGTTGTTGTGTGTGTTGAGAGAAATGTTGTGCTAAATTTTGGTAGACATTGGAGGTCGCTGGCCGCTACTGTTAGGGGGATTTTTATGGTTTTAGAGGTGTATTATTAAGGGGAGTTTAATGATGTGAATTGTGGAATTTTTTTAGAGGAATTTTGGATAGGTTTGAGATTTTTCAAAGTTTGGTATTTTGGCCTTTAATTTGGATAGAATCCGGCCGTTAGATTATTGTTGTTTTGGCTGTAGAAGGTTGGTTTAAGGCTGCCGGCATTTGTGGTGAAGTTTGGACCGTATCGATTTTAAGATTGGCGAAGTTGGGTAAGGTTGAGAGTAGATAAGGCTCACATTTAATTTTGCCTAATTTTTATATAAGCGTTGGTATATAGTTGGGGATTAATCTATGTATTTGAAACAAGATGTGAGGAGGCTCGAGTTGAAGAGGTCTCGGACCGACATCAGGCTTAGGCCTAATTTGTGAGTGGACATTTGTTTTTAAATAATATGCATGCAATGGTTTATTGTTGAGCAATTTATTTTGTTGGAGCATTTGACGTCATTTTATTTTGACGATTTTATTTCTTTCGGAGAGTTACCGAAAATGAGATTTTTCGGTGAATATAAATATATTTTCTGAGGAGAGTATGTATATAAATGCTAGTTAGCCATACGTGTCTGTCCACCTTAATGACGTAGTATATAACCACATTTTGGTGTGACATGAGCGTTAGACGCAAGCGTAGTAGCCCTATATGAGTGTTTAATTCATATAAGGGGGTATAGACACATATTTATACACCCGTCTGTCCACCTTAATGGCGTAGTGTAGCACCGCATTAAGGTGTGACGTGAGCGTTCGACGCGAGTGTAATAGCCCTATATAAATTATTTTAAATCTATAAAATAATTATATAGGGAGTATGGACGTGTGTAAATATATACATATATTGATATATATTTTTGAGCTGAAGAGGCTCTATATTTTTTAGAAAAAAGATTTATCGCTTGAGGCATGCAATCGATTTCTTTAGAATTTAAATTGGGAAAACATAAATATTGTTATTTATTTTCTTTATTTATTCTTTTATTTTGTCCACTCACTCTAACGTTTTTCGAATGTTTTCCCCTGGGCCATTCGTTTTAAAAATGCCCAGTCTGCAGAGTCCGGGTTAGCACTAGTAGGAGGCGAGGCATAGTTACTCACTTCTCCACCACTTTTCACCAGTAGGTTACCTGTTAAACCTACCAATGTATTTCTTGCTTCCTCTAGTTTTCTTTAGTAGCTCTGAATACCCTTGGGGTTAGCGTATACTTTAATAGTGGTGTGCCAAGATTTATGTTATATTATTTGGATATTTATGAGATAAATTGGAGGTTGGTTGTTTAGTTTAGAAGGGTAATTCTTGAATTTTCCGGGTTAGGGTTGTTCATTTTCAAGAGAGGTTTACTGAGTTCTTCAGTAAATTTTCCTTGGAGGTGGACTCCGTAAGACTTACTTCGGGTTTCAGGGTGAAATTCGAGGTGGGTCTTGACACTTTCAATTTTCATCGGTCTTCTCAAAATTTCGAGTTTGACTCTAAACATGACATTACATCAACTATCCTCCGGTCATAAACTCTACCCCAAAACTCAGATCTCTTCAAAACTATGCTCAACCTCGATCATGAGCGCAACCTCACTCTTCTCACCATCTCTTTACTTTCAAAATCCCACACATGTCAATAACATTAGACAAATAAAAGGGATCTTATAAACCCAAACAAATATCAAAACACTGAAGCAGCCAACGCGTTCATATGAACACACAGAGAGAGACACAAACGATCTTCACAAAAAAATTGAACATGAAATTAAAGTGGTGAAAATGGTCTGCCAATCTGGTGAAATTCGTGACAGTACCCTCTCCCCTGTTGCTGGCCCCTTCCTTTTCATCTTTCTTCTTAGCAGGCCCTCCCCTTCACCCCAACACAGAGAGAATAGCGACCGCCACCAAACTCAAAGAGAGTACCCCTCGCCACCAAACCCATCTAAGATGAAGAGGAACCCCTGCGTCTCGTGCTCCCGCCGCAAGAGTCGCAAGGCTTACTTCACGGTGCTGTCGTCGGTCCATAGTTGAAGAAGGTGGTGATCACTAAGCTCGGGCAAGGCTGTCGTTGGCATAAGGGTGAGATTGGCCGTAGATTGGATGTAAGCTTTTCTCTAATTCATGATTAAGATCAAGAATGGCATAGGAAGGAGAAGAGGGTTGGGGAAAATGACGACAAAAAGAGGTTTAGAAAGAGAGAGGAAAAAAAATTCTAATTCTAATTTTTTAGATATAATTTAGGGTTTATTCTTTATTATTTGCTAAATTAATTTTAGGGTTTTATGTGTAAATGTCCATTATACCCTGGTAAGATATTCAAAATCTGAAAAGAGGACCCTCATGTCGGGGCTAACTCAGCCTGTGACATCATACTTATAGTCAAACTCGAAATTTAGAGAAGGCTGATGAAAATCGAAAGTATAAGGACCATCATGATTAAAAAAAAAGTTCAGGTACCAAACTGATTTTAGTCTCAAAATTTGAGGGGGTAAACTGAATTTAATCTATAATAATATTATTATTAGTGTGCTAGATAGAGTTGTAACCAGGCCAGTACAATATGCATAAACATGTCAAAGTCGCCGCAGGAAGGTTTGTTCTACCGCCAGAACTGTGGGAAGAAATCTATAAACGGTTGGTCGACTTGGTCCTGTCTGATCGGATTCGTTTTAGCTCGTTGGGTCTCATCTTGCCGGATCGCAATGGCCCTCCCCTTGTGACTGAGTTATGGCCGCTGCTTAATCATAGTGTTGCTGGTAATTTGTGCAAGAATAGGTTTCACTGTCTCTCGCACGAAAAAGGTTTACACGTTTAGCAATGTGATACCAAATGATCGTCGTGTTCTAGGAACATCAAATGGCTGGTTGCTTACTAATCCATTATATGATTATGATCACTTAAACTTGGTGAATCCAATCTTGAATGCACGAATGACTATTATCCCACAATTTCTTTGCGGGGAATTTCGGTTTGAGAAGCTCCTTGGAGTTGAGATGAGTGTAGCCTCTGGCGATTACTCTGTAGTAGTGCTTAGTAATGTGTCGAGACTGGTTGTCTACATTAATAGTGAACTCTATAGACAAGGCTTCACAGCAGTGCCCTCGGCTGATATCGCATTTTACAAGGGGAAAATACATGGTCTGGTGATCAGGGAAGGGAAGTTTGAAATTCATGTTTTTCGACTGGACCTAGTATTGGAACACCTCTATGTTGTTCGTGGCATAGCTATGAAGGGCATAGATAAGGCATACTTGGTGGAGTCTCATGGAGACCTCTTGATTGTAAGAGAACATTATAAGAACTTCGATCTAACAGCTGAATTTGAGGTCTTTAAACTAGTTTTGGCTAATGGTTTCGCCGATGTAGTCAAGCTGGAAAGCTTGGGAGATCAAGCATTGTTCTGTGCAAGTGATGGATGCATTTTTTAGCTGTTGGAGAATTTTCACTTTTTGAAGAGAATCATATATATTTCATTGCTTGTCCTTTAACTCTGTCATGCCAGGTACATGGTGTGCCTCTAAAAGATGGGAGCATCAAACAAATCTCCACGTACCTCCCGACACTATTATTAGCCATAAGAAATTTATGGTGGTTTCTCCCAACAAGTAAGGATATATCGGTTTGATTATCAAGAAAAATAAAAACATGCAGATGACAATTGTTAAAGAGGAACTAAATCCTCAACCCTCATTTCTGTTTATTTGTTTCAATTCTCATAGTCTGATTTGTTTCTAACTTTCTATCAATCGTTAAGTACCTTCTTTTATGGACTCTTGAATCTGTTGCCCAAAGCAGTTGCCTTGTTTGGAGGTGTGTCAGATCAGTTTGCAACAAGGTTTCTGTTAAAGTGAGAACAGTGCTACGAACTCAAATGAAACAATTTGGATTTGAATAACTTAATTATCTTATTCAACAATCTTGGCTTTAAATAGCCTTACATCTGAACTCCTACATATCTGTTATTGTATAGCAGCACAACTAACCAACTTGAATGAAACAACCCTATTAAACAGACTCCTAAAGTCTAGGATTTATTGACAAATGACCAAGTAAACAAGGACTTAGTAAACCCTAAGCCCTGAAAATACGAAACCAACTCCTTCATTCCCTCCCTTAAACTAATCTGAGTTAACATTTAGGTTACTTGATGCTGCACAAACACCTAGTTCAGCTCGAAGCTTCCGAAAACGATCCAGCTTTAGAGGCTTTGTAAGAATATCAGCAATCTACTCTCCTGTTCCACAATGTTCCAATACGATCACTCCATCTTTAACCAAGTCTCTCAAAAAATGGAAACGCACATCAATATGCTTGCATCTTCCATGAAACACAGGATTTCTTGACAACTTGATTGCTGAAGCATTGTCACACAGAAGTGTTGTGCCTCCATCCAGCTTGTATCCTAGCTCCTCTAGGACTCTTCTCATCCAAATAGCCTGACATGCACATGATGCAGCTGCAATGTATTCGGCCTCTGTTGTTGATAAAGTAACAATGGCTTGTTTCTTTGATGACCAAGCTACTGCTCCATTGCTCAGCAGAAAAAAATAACCAGAAGTGCTCTTTACTCTATCAACATCACCTGCATAATCACTATCAGTATAAACTCTTAATCCTGCAGCCCCATCACTTGCATCTTCCCCAAAAACCTTCTGTCCTTCAGTTTCATTTCGACTGTATATGCCGTAGTCCAGTGTTCCTTTCAAATACCTCAAAACTCTTTTGGCTGCCTTGAAGTGCATTTGTGTAGGTCTGGATATGAAACGACTTAACAAGCTAACCACAAACTGCAAATCTGGTCTAGTAGAAGTAAGATACATCAAGCTTCCGACCAATTGCTTGTAGAGTGTCTCATCCATCCTTTCGCCTTCTTCATCACTGCTCAATTTACTGCCTGGAACAATCGGATTATGAACTGGATTATATTCTTCCATCCCAAAGCGTCGTAAAACCTCCAATGCATACTTGTACTGACAAATATGAATTCCATCTTGCTTCTGCATTACTTCTATACCAAGAAAGAATCTCATCTTTCCTAGATCAGTCATATCAAACTTCTTTTGCATTGAGCTCTTAAAATCTTCCATCATTAAAGAATCATTACCAGTATATATAAGATCATCGACATAAACACTGATAATGAGAACTTTACCTCCACTGCCTCTCTTGATAAACAAAGTCTGCTCATTCTGACTTCTCTGAAAACCTTCATTGACAAAGTAAGACTCAATACGACTAAACCAAGCTCTAGGTGCTTGTTTTAGTCCATATAAAGCCTTATGAAGCTTGTACACCTTGTGTTCATTGCCTTTGATCACATAGCCCTTAGGTTGTTCTACATAAACATCTTCCTGTAATGCTCCATGTAAGAAGGCCGATTTAACAACAAGCTGAAATATCTTCCAGCCATTTTAAGCAGCTTTAGCAATGATCATTCTCATAGTATCCATCCGAGCCACTGGAGCAAACACTTCTGTAAAATCTATCCCATACTCCTGGGAGTAACCTTTTGCCACCAAACGAGCTTTAAGCTTGTCTACTTCTCCACGTTCATTGAGCTTTGTTTTATAAATCCATTTGACACTAATGCATTTAGCTCCCTTTGGTAATTCAGTAAGCTTCCAAGTCAGGTTCCTTTCAATTGCTCTTATTTCATCATCCATGGCTTGTTTCCATTCCTCACTCTTCTCTGCCTCTTCAAAAGTTGAAGGATCACAATTGTCCAGTTTCACCATATTGAGCTCCATCACGTTTGCCTCCTCTTCAGTTAGTTCTGAAAGCTCCACTATGGTAACGTAGTCATTAAGATAAGCGGCGGCCTTCGTACTCGTCCCTCCCTTGCTCCTGCAACATTTGTTCCATTGCCTATGTTTCCTCTCAACAACCCTTCTTCTCTCTCCTGTGCATCACTACTGGTTTCTCGCAAATCCCCTTCTACTCTCACTCTTGTGTTTCCCTGTGTTTCATCACCATTCCCATTCTCACTCTCATCATCTCCCTCTTCACTGTCTTCATCATCACTCCAAACCAATTCTTCCCCAATATCATAATTCTCTCCCCAATCCCAACTTTTTTCTTCCTCAAACACTACATCTCTACTCACTACCACTTTTTTGTTCTTCGGATCAAATAATTTGTAAGCTTTAGACTTCTCACTCACCCCTATCAGAACACAAGGAAGGCTTTTGTCATCAAGTTTACCTCTCTTAGCTTCTGGTATGTGAACATGACCTATGCAGCCCCAAACTCGAAAGTGTTCCACAGAAGGCTTGACTCCATTCCATGCCTCCCTTGGTGTTACATCCTTGACAACTAAGGTAGGGCATCTGTTCAGAACATAAAACGTCCACTTCACAGCCTCAGGCCAGAAACTTTTAGGAACTTTCTTTGCTGACAACATGGATCTAACCATATTCATGACTGTCCGATTCTTGTGCTCAGCGACACTGTTTTGCTGTGGCGTGTAGGCCGTTGTAAGTTGTCTCTGGATTCCATTCTCTTTGCAAAAATCTTTGAAAGCATTAGAATTGAATTCTCCTCCTCTATCTATTCTCAAGCACTTAATCAGCTTCCTTGTTTCTTTCTCGACATGACTCTTGAACAACTTGAAACAACTTAGGGCTTCTGACTTCTCAACAAGTAGATACACCCATGCTTTACGACTGAAATCATCTATAAAGCATAAAGTATACCTTTTACCATTGTTAGAAGCAAGTTTGATCGGACCACAGATGTCTGAGTGAATAAGCTCCAAGACTTCTCTTGCTCTCCACGAACTCTGCTTAGGAATTGCATTCATGTGTTGCTTGCCAACCAAGCAATCTGTGCAGGTGATGTTTGATGCTTCAAACTGAGGTAAGCCATGTACCATCTTCTTATCTTGTAGAGTCTTCAAACCTTTATAGCTTAGATGACCATATCGTTCATGCCAAAGCTGTGACAAGTTCATGGAACTCGTATGCAAGCAGCTGACAGATTGCATACTCAAGGAGGACTGAACTTGTGTTATCAATACAAACATCCTATTAGCACTCATCACACTTTGAACTAGTAAACCTCTTTCTGGGTGAAAGATTTTACACACTCCACCTTGAATCAGAATGGCCAAACCCTTTTCTTGAAGTTGCCCTATGCTCAAGAGATTATTCTTGAGTTCGGGTACATAGTACACATCACTGAAAACAAAAGCAGCTCCCTTCACAGTCAGTCTGACACTCCCCTTTCTGGCTACTTGCATTCTGGTATTGTTTCCAAGCTTAACTGAATGATTGAACTTATCATTTAAGCTAGAAAACATACTCTTGTCTCCACACATGTGATTAGAGCATCCTGAATCCAAGAACCAGACATCACCCCTTTCTGCTTCACAATCTTCCACCGAAGACATCAACAGTAGCTCTTCAGTTTCATCAAGTTCAGCATAGTTAGCTTCCTTGTTCCACTTTGGACATTCATACTGAAAATGACCGAGATTATGACATTTGAAGCATTCCATAGCAGCTTTGTTGAACATTTGTCTGCCTCGGCCTCGGCCTCGTCCTCTTCCTCTCATGCTTGCTCTTCCACGGCCTCTTACTCCAAATCTGTCCTCATGACTCACTTTCAAAGCTTGATCTTCTCCTCTGTCATGCCTCTGAAACTTCTGCTCATGAACTATAAGTGAGCTTTGTAATTCATCAATTGAGATAGACTCAGTGTTCTTGGATTCTTCTATGGATATCACAACGTATGTGAATCTTTCTGTGAGAGTTCTGAGAACCTTTTCCACCACCTTTGACTCCAGCATCTCCTCTCCATTGCTTCTCATCTTGTCCGTTATTGCCATAACTCGAACAAAATATTCCGAGATGCTTTCACTATTCTTCATCTCCAGTACTTCAAAATCCCTCCTTAATTTTTGAAGGATTGATTTCTTGACACGATCATTCCCTCCAAACTTGCTCTTCATGGACTCCCACACAATCTTAGCTGTGCGTCTGTCAAGTATCTGCTCAAAGGTCACTCAATCAATTGCTTGAAAGAGATACCTCTTAACTTTATGATTTTTGGCTCTTGTATCTTCGAGCTGCTCCCTCTGTGCCTCAGTGAGCAGTGCTCCAGCAGTTGGCTCTTCAAAGCCATTCTCCACCAAACTCCATAGCCCTCCCTTTTGATCTCAACAGATTCTCCATCAGCTCACTCCAATGATCATAGTAGTGACCATCGAAGAGCGGAACTTTCATCTTCTCTTCACTCATCTTTCTGTGTATCACTCAAGAACGCTGCTGCTGCTTTTTCTCAGGCCCAGTGGGGGCTCTCATACCAGATTGTTAAAGTGAGAACAGTGCTACGAACTCAAATGAAACAATTTGGATTTGAATGACTTAATTATCTTATTCAACAATCTTGGCTTTAAATAGCCTTACATCTGAAACTGAACTCCTACATATATGCTATTGTATAGCAGCACAACTAACCAACTTGAATGAAACAACCCTATTAAACAGACTCCTAAAGTCTAGGATTTATTGACTAATGACCAAGTAAACAAGGACTTAGTAAACCCTAAGCCCTGAAAATACGAAACCAACTCCTTTAGTTTCATGTTGGAGCACTTCCAGTTTCTGAGAAAATTTCAACATGAAAACTTATTGCTAACTGATCAAGGAAACTCTCGGCAAATAACACGCATCTCTCTCTGACACCCTTCCAAACAGGGCAAGGGCAACGACCATGGGATGTGAATTAACCTATATATTGAAAAGAGGGTTGCACTATGGTGTTTATGTTCTTGAGTTTATAATGTTCTTCCAACTCAAAACTGTTTTGGGAGCTTTTTTTCTGTTTCCCTTCCTGAAGTGTTATATGTAGTTTCCTCTATGTAATCAGTTAGTCCTTTATTAACTTAACAAGTCGGGTAGGAAACTTTCAATTAGTATAACTTATTATTTACAGAGGGATATATATATCTTCAAGTAGGTTGTAAAGTTTCGGATTAATTACAAAAGACACCTCGAATTATAGTGTCGTTTTCATTTTCATACCAAACTATTAAAATCTTGCGTTTAAATACTTGAAGTTTCTGCCGTTTGATAACACAATACCTCCGTCAGTCACACTGTTAGATTGTGATGTTTTCTGCTGACATGGCATATCTGGAACCCAAAACCGTCAGCTTTCAATCAAGTTTCTAAGGGTAATTACGTCTGGTTCTATTTTCACTCGATTTCTCTATTTTCAACTTTTTCATCTGATTCAAATCGCGGCAGCTCATCGTCTCCAAGCTCTAAATATCAGCGAACCACGCCTTGGTGAGTGATGGGCCGAACCCAAACCTAGTCATAGGAGTCCGACGACCCGAATTCGGATGGCAGAGCCTGGCTGCACCGTCGTTGACTCCTTCTTCAGCATTCGGCGGACTTCAACGCCGGTGAAACCCAAGCCTGCAGCTAAAATGGTTCGGTACTCAATCTTCAACATGGGTATTGTCTTACTGATATTTCATGAACTTCGAAGAACCTTCCTCCATCACAGACCACCCCAAAGCAAATGAAACCCAGAAAATAATGAGACCCCCATCCCTACCTCCATTGTTCACACACCTCGATTTTTTCCTAAATCTTACCTGGTTTTGATAAGGGAGTTTAGATAGTATAGATACGATCACTTTTCTCGTTCTCTTCTTGATCTAATTGTGTTTTAGAAGCAAACTATTGGGGTTAATCATTGGAGGGAAATAGTTTGACGAATTTACCTTTGAGACTGAGTTGAAAGTTGACAATTACGGGTCCCACAATAGCCAAGTCAGCAAAACGAGTTCCACTCTAACAGTGTGACTGACAAAGGTATTGTGTTAAACGGCAGAAACTTCAGGTATGTAAACGCAAGATTTTAATAGTTGGGTATGAAAATAAAAATGACATAATAGTTCGGAGTGTCTTTTGTAATTAATCCTGAAGTTTCTGAACTATCAAGAGGCTAGGATGAGAACTGGGAAGAGATAAAATAGAGGTACACATGAATTGTGTACCTCTTTGGCCAAACCTAATTGTGTGTTCCAACTACTACTTGCACACCCTCCAATTCACTCCACATTCCTTACTCCTGAGTCCTTCCCTGCTATTTTGCTTAAGTAGCTTACATCCTCATCTTTAAAAACAGTTAAAGGTGACTTAATTGCCAATTTGTTACCGTAGTGTTCAACTAAGTGTCAATTTGCAACCATAACTTTTATTTCTGTTAATTTGCTACCATAACTTCCTAAAATTAGCTGATATGCTACCTTAGTTTTTATTTCTGCTAGTTTACTACCCTAGGATCTTACAATTAGCCAATTTGCTACATTTTGTCATAAGATTTGATCCATTTCTCCATCTAATCATTGATATCTTTTAAAAATGTCAGATAAAAAATGACTAAATTTGAATATGTAGGCAAACAAATTGGTCAATATTGAAAGTTTAGAGTTATAAATTTGACGTAAGGGTAACAAAATGGCTAAAATAAAACATAGGATAATAAATTCGCTAATTTTAGAAAGCTAGGTTAACAAAATTGGCAGAATTATTGTTACACCCCAATTTTCGAAAGATAATTTTCAAAAATTTGGGCATGATCTAACTTAAAATATAAATATCCCAACCTGTTTCAATAACAAATCCAAACAACTAGAACTCAATAGCGGAAAAGTAATATCATACAACCCATCACTGAGTTAAATATTACACTTCCTTGTTTACATAAACTTGCAACACGAGAACATGAGAACAATCTCATGAGTTTAATATTTTCTACCCGATTAACAAAACTATACAGAGTACAGCAAAAACCAAAAAGAACTCTACCATTAAGCCTCCGCCTCAACCTTGCTGATTCTCACCTGCAGGTCTAACCCCTACACCAATAATTAGTGCACCGGGATTGTAAAATAACAAACCCGGTAAGCTAAAAAGCCCGTATGAGTAAACTCAAAAATAACACAACATTTATCATATCCAACATTCCACAAGAGAGATTTGATCAATAATTAAAAATCACAAATTCAACACATTACTAAAGAAATGTACCCATGAGTCACAGATATTTAATAAATACCTCTCATGGCCTACAACAACAAATTGTGTACACATGGGTCCCAGATACCATATAGTATCTCCCATGACCTACACTGACAGACGGACTAGAGCTCTATTCCTAACTGTAAACAATCACCCGGCCAAAGGCTTGGAATCCGGTTTGACTGTCCAATATCAAAACACAAAATAATAAAT
This sequence comes from Fragaria iinumae, assembly GCA_009720345.1. Taxonomy (NCBI): domain Eukaryota; kingdom Viridiplantae; phylum Streptophyta; class Magnoliopsida; order Rosales; family Rosaceae; genus Fragaria; species Fragaria iinumae. The sequence continues at coordinate 10,608,583 of CM019117.1, read as the reverse complement.
AGCATCTTAACTGTAACCAATCACCCGATTAAAGGCTTGGAACCCAGTTTGACTATTTATCCAACAATCACAATATCACAACATCATCATCAACGGCACAAGATCACATCATAAAATTATATCCTTCACAAAGATATAATTATATGAACAATATATATTATTCCACAAGAATAACTTATCAATAATCAATAGATTATGATCACAAGAACCTAAAAAATAAACATATAAAAAAAACTTGTTTTATCTTACCTATGAGCTGTTGGCGATCAAGCTCATATATTTTAAAACAATTAATAACATAGTATTAATTTTAACATCATAATCATTATCATCATCACATGACCATAATAAAATTTGGTTCAAAAGTGAACCTTGGTGAGATTTACTCACCTAGAAATCCCGCTGCAAAACCTCCAACACAACGAAGGCAGGCCAATCACAAAATCACAAATCACCTAAAATCACACAATTAAAAACCTTAGAAACCAAAATACTAAAGAATAACACAATACCCTTAAACTAACCCTTAGCTCAAGGGAGGACAACTTCCCAAAGTCGTTGAACTCAACGACACAATAAAGCTGCCTCAAATCTTCAAAACCTAAACTCAAACTCCACCAAGTCAAAACAAATAAACCTAAGTCCTAACATGCAAACCTTGCTCAAAACCTAGCCATACTACCTCTCAACAAGCTCACAGCAGCAAGGACTAGCTAACCACAGGAAACTAAGGCCACAACTCAGGCGGCGGTGGCAAGTGAGCCCCATGCGCCACCCCAAAACTTCCGAATTAAGAGAAACTCACAACATGAAACTTGTAGATTAAAGCATGGTGAACAACTTTAACACCTGAGGTTTTGACTGGTTCGGCCGGGATCGGCAAGAAAACACCCAGAAACTTCAACCCGGAAACAAAAACCAAACCTGCAAAACCGGCGCCCAAACTTGGTTTTTAGGTCACCAAAGACGTATAAACATCACCAGAGGAAGGAGAGGAGCAAGACTCACCTAACTCTCACCGGAAACGCCGTCGAAATCGCCGGTTTTCCGGTGATACTCCAGCAGCTCCGCCGCTCCGTGGCGGCTTCCAGGCGGCGTGACGGCGAGCGGGACTGCTCCAGAAATGGAGAGGGCGGCTGTGGGAGTCGAACGAGACCGGTGGCGTCCGGTTTGGTGGCCGGATGAGAGAGAACTCGGCCGGAGAAAAAAAGAGTGTGGGAGGAGGTCGGGTGCGTCGGGAGAGGGAGGAGAGAGAAAATGTCACCGAATTTAGGTTTCCAAAAATAACTCCCCCACATTTTTCTACTTATACAGTTTCCAAACCCGAAAACTAACTTCCTCTGATCATAACTTTCTCATACTACCTCCGTTTCAGGCGTGCCGCATGTCTACGAACTCGTATCGACAAACTCTACAACTTTAAAGAAGGAAGTTTTCGAAGATAACTTACGAAAAATAAAGTCAACTTTTGGCCTCTTAAAAGTCAAAGCACCTTAAAAATTACTCCCGAAACTTTAACTTCGCACAAACTAAAAAATTTACATAAATAATCCTTCATTAATTATGAAAATAATATAAAGAAAATAATATGAAAATCTAAGATATTACAATTATGGTAGCAAATTGATACTAAGATGAATCCTGAGATAAGAAATTGACAATTGTCCCACAGTTAAAACACTACTCTCGCACTAATTAAAAAAAAAAAAAAAATTATACTCGTATTCACCTGAACACTCCACCCTCAGCTGACTTCTGCAATTCACTTTCTCAAAACTCAAACATGGCGAAACCCAGTCTTTCTATTATCCATCTCATTATCTTCGTCATCGTCATTTCATCTCTACCATCACTCCAATCCAAACCTCTCCCACGCTTCCTCGGAAAGTTCTCGCGTTCTTCACCGCACAATTCGGAACGACGTCACCAGCACTCAAAACCAATCCAATACGAAACCCGCTACTTCCCCCAGAACCTCGACCATTTCAGCTTCTCCGACACCCCGAAATTCCAGCAGCGCTACCTCGTCAACTCCGAGCACTGGGTCGGCCCACAACGCCACGGCCCGATCTTTCTCTACTGCGGCAATGAAGGCGACATCGTATGGTTTGCCGAGAACACCGGCTTCGTCTGGGACCTCGCGCCTCGTTTTGGCGCCATGGTTCTCTTTCCCGAAGTAAGCTTCTGTTTATTTTTTTTTTGTCGAGAAAATGAAGAAATAAAAAAAATGTGAGACTAATTGTATTGATTGTTGAAAATGGCAGCATCGTTACTATGGAGAGTCGATGCCGTTTGGGAGTGAAGAAGAGGCGTACAAGAATGCCAGTACGCTGTCGTTTCTTACGGCGGAGCAAGCGCTGGCCGACTTTGCTGTGTTGATCACGGAGCTTAAGCGGAATTGGTCGTCAGAGGGCTGCCCTGTGGTGCTCTTTGGTGGTTCTTATGGCGGAAGTACGTACATTTTGAAAGCTCTAATTGATGTTGTGTTTGATTGTTGTATTGCATTGAAGGTGTAATGATCCGGTTTGATTTTCGGAAACAGTGTTGGCAGCGTGGATGAGGCTTAAGTATCCCCACATTGCGATTGGTGCGCTTGCTTCTTCGGCGCCAATTCTTCAGTTTGAAGATATTGTGCCGACAGAGACGTTTTACGACATTGTTTCCAATGATTTCAGGGTATGTTAAGTGTGTTTTCACTGCCTTGTTTTAGGAATTATGAGATGATGTTGTTAACTGCAATTGGTATCTGCAGCGTGAAAGTAGCAGCTGCTTTAACACTATCAAGGAGTCGTGGGATGCGTTAATGACCATAGGTCAGAAACAAAATGGCTTGCTTGAGTTGACAAAAACCTTCCATTTATGCAGGTAAGAAAAATATACCATATGATGCATTAGCTTTTGACATGGCCTTGTTTGTATTTCAATTCTTCTTCATTAGCTACTGGCTGTCAGCTGATTGTAAAGCCACTTGACAGAGAATTAAAGAAGACAGAAGATGTTGCAGATTGGTTGGAGTCTGCCTATAGTTATCTGGCAATGGTGAACTACCCATATGGGTCGGAGTTTATAATGCCTTTGCCCGGACACCCAATAAGAGAGGTTTGTTGGTCTAGCAAGTGTCTAATAACCTTATGAGCTCTTGTTTCTCTTTACTCTTCCATTTTGCAGCTGTGTTTCTCACATGTATCTGGATTCTCAGTCTAGTAGCTGTTAAAATTTTGTACTTCTGTTGCAAATCAAAGTAGTTACTTAGCTCTTGTGGTAGGTTTGCAGAAGGATCGATGGTTGTCCTGATGGGACTAGCACTTTGGAGCGTGTATTTGAAGGCATAAGTGTATACTACAATTACAGTGGAAATGCGGACTGCTTTGAGCTGGAAGACACTTCTGATGTTGGCACAGATGGTTGGAATTGGCAGGTCTATTTGCATCACTGTAGTATATCATCTTCTCACAACAATGACAGTCCATATAACTAAAATTTTACCCTATACAAGATATTAATTGCTCTTACAAATATAATGCATTTACTTCTATCAATCCTTTCTTTCTTCCGGCAGGCTTGCACAGAAATGGTTATGCCAATGTCTAGTAGCCGGGATAGAAGCATGTTTCAAACATATGATTATAATTTCTCCTCTTTCCAAGATTGGTGCTGGAAGGAGCTCAATGCACAACCAAGGCCTACATGGATAACAACAGAGTTTGGTGGACATGTAAGAAAATGATGCAGTAATTTCTACTAGATAGTGCATTCCTATTGTTACGATTCCAATAATGAATACTCAGCATCTATGCCATACTAGTTCAGTGCTTCATGATCTTGCATGTCTCTCTCTCCCTCAGTGTTTGGTATATGTCTTACATATGGTACCCCTCATCTAATTATCTTGGTACCTCATATATTGATATTGGATGTCCATGAAATACAAGGAGCCGTGAAGGCTAATTTTTCTTTTCATAATAAATTTTTGAGTTTTGTTATGTACTGGTCTTGCAAATATATTTTGAATCTTTAATCAACATATTGTAGTAACTTCGATTGATAAGTTGTCACTTACTATACGGGAGAAAGCATTAGTTTACAACCTGCTATTGTTTTAAACAAGTTATATTCACATTAATTACAGTTCTAAATTATTGACTATAGAAATCACAGTTAAAACTTGGTAGTTGCTTCAATTTCCTGGAATTTACCTTTAGAGGCTTAGAGCTAGTCTTTAATCTTATCTTTGCCAAAGTGCTTATCTGCTGTCTGAATAGTATGGGTTGTTCCTGTACATGTAACTATTTCCCCTGTTCTATACTGGTGAGATTAGCTGTTAAACTTGATTTGATCGTAACTGGGTCTTATTGTCTGTTACACTTGAAGGATATTAAGGCCACTTTGAAAAACTTTGGAAGTAACATCATCTTCTCCAATGGCTTATTGGATCCGTGGAGTGGTGGCAGGTAACTATTTTTACGTATCACTTTATAAGGTTCAGTAACAAGTGTAGTCAATGTTCATAATCTGACTCCTGGTGGCTGTGAATAATATCAATTGCAGTGTTCTCCAGAATATATCTCAATCAATTGTTGCACTTGTTACAGAAGAAGGTAGCATCTACTATTGACACTTGTTCTAGCCATTAGCAGCTTAGAGCACCTAGCTACACCTTGGCTAGTATTTTCCTTCTGAAACTTGTTCATTGCTCATGCTTGTTGTTATCAGGTGCCCATCACATAGACTTGCGATTTTCAACTAAAGGGGATCCTGATTGGTTGGTGGAGCAAAGGGAAAGTGAGATTAAGCTGATACAAGGGTGGTTAGATGAATTCTATCAAGAAAAGAAAGCAGCTTTTGACATGTAGTTCTATAAAATGTAAATTCTAAGTCATCTTTTTTTATGTTTTTCTTGAACCAAAAGGAACCTTAGTCCTTGTGCATCAAACATGAAGAAGGACAATGTAGATATTACTTTCATGCCAATAAAGTTAGTCTTGTAAATTCAGATCAAACCTACTGTTGTGTCGTACTCAAGGAAGGAAGAAATTGCGGAATATAGAGTGCAGCAAACTTGAACAGAGATAGTAATACAGTTGTTTTAATAGAAATTAGAACAAAATATAGATGAATATATTTATCAATCTCTCCTCTTAACAGAATTAGGATTGATCGTCGGCGTTGCATTCCTATCGGAAATAGGATTGACTACGGATTCGAGCCATGGCACATGTCAGCATATCGAGTAACTGCTCAACCTGGACTTCCACCAGAGGAAGCAGGCGCTGCAGTGTAGCAATCAGAATGATGTCGTAGCTCATTAATTGGGCCGACCCAAGGAACGGGGCATTTTGCCACCTGTAGCTGGACATAAACGACGTGCCGTCGTGCTGGCTACAAAGGAGAGTGGGATCCGCCGCTAATTAAAAGGCGGCCTTTTAAAAAAATCAAAAACAAAATAACCACCCAAATCCCACCTGAACGACGTCGTCTAGTCCCCGTTCACTTTTGAATAGCACCAATCTCACCCAACCAGAGTAGAGCCAAAGACGACTCCAAGAAGCCAAAAGCAAAGACCGAAAAAGCCAGAAAGAAATATAAAGAGAGAGAGAGAGAGAAAGAAAAAGCAAGAGAGTATTATTATAGATCAGTACTACTGCAAATTGGTTAAAGGCGAAGAAGAAAGGAATCTAGGGTTTGTGATCCGCCGAAGTCGGAATGGCGAGTCCACGGTCGGCGAGGACGACGACGCCGGGCTCCGGTAGAGGCTTGTCGATTACGCCGGGGGCGAGAGTATTGCAGAGCCCGGTGAGTGACGAAGCGATCTGGAAGCGGCTGAGAGAGGCTGGGTTTGATGAGGAGTCGATTAAGCGCCGAGATAAGGCTGCGCTCATTGCTTATATTTCTAAGCTTGAAGCTGAGGTAGAGCTCCTCTCTTCCTCTGTAAATTTTGAATTTTACTTTTTTTTATTTTTTTTTATTTTTACTTTTAGGTATTCTGGATTGTGTTTGGAGTTGCAATTTAATTTATTGGAGGATGTGAAAAGCAATGCAATTTGAATTTTGAGCTTTCGAAATCAATGAGTTGTGCTGTAAAGAATATTGATATGTGAATTTCTCGTTGTGCTTGGTTATCTGATAGGCGGGGTTTTAGTTTGGGGTTTTGGAGAAAGAGGTATGAAATAGTTTAGAAATCGTTTTTTACTATGTAAATTGTTCCGAAACGAGAAAGGGCATAAGTGTGTGGCTTGGATATTCAGTTACATGTGTGTATCGAGTTTTGTTTGATACGGAATGAGGAATGAGTTTTGTTTGATACTAAATGAGTTTTGTTTTATCCTGAATAAGAAACAGCCTAAGAGCATGGGTTCCATCGTTATAAGTTTCATCTTGTTTTATAAAAGCTATCATAGCTAGTGTGGAGAGAATTTCAGTTTCTTTGAATCTACATGCTAATATGTCATCGACAAAACTGCAACCATGTGTATATTCTCTTATCTTTTGGTCTGTTTCCTTTCTGTTGTGTAATTTATCCCGAATATTGATGATCGTCTTAATGCTCGTATGGCTATAGTGTCGTTTGTTAGACTAACGAACTGTTATATGCAATTCATAATTTTCTGTGAAGGTGTTCGATTACTTTACTAACCGGTTTTGCTTGATTTAGATTTTTGACCACCAGCACCACATGGGTCTTCTCATATTGGAAAAGAAGAGGTTGAATTCTGAGTATGAGAAACTTAAAGCCTCTTCTGAGACCACTGAACTTAGGTATAACCGTGAACAAGCTACACATGCATCTGCTTTGGCTGAAGCAAGGAAGCGGGAAGAGAGACTAAAGAAGGCAGTAGGAGTCAAGGAAGAGTGCATAGCAAGTGTAAGACGATCAATTGAATCTCTTTCATGTAAACACCCATATCCTTATATGTCATCATATCAATATTTGTTTCTTTTTTGTGCAGATTGAGAAGTCGATGCATGAGATGCGTGCAGAAGCTGCTGAAACAAAGGTTGCAGCTGAGAGTAAGTTGGTTGAAGCACGTAATATGTTGGAGGATGCTCAGAAGAAATTCACTGAAGCTGAGGGAAAGCTACTCCTTGCAGAATCTTTGCAAGCAGAAGCTTCTCGTTATCACCGTGTTGCTGAAAGAAAGATGGTAGAAGTTGAAGCTCGTGAAGATGATCTTAGGAGGAACATTCTATCATTCAAGACTGAGTACGCATTCTAATTACTTTTCTTCACGTTTTGTTTTCTTTCCATTCGTACCTAATCTCAGCTTCACCTAAGCCATTGGTAAGAGGAAAATGAAAATCCCATTGAAAGCACTTCACCCCTTGATCTCTTGTTGTATGGCGTAGTCTTGAGTTCCGACTATAAGCCATGGCAGTGGTACCAGGGCTTTTGTTGCATATATTCCTACAACAGATCCTTCTTTGACCTTTTTCCAAAGAAGGGCCCAATACTGTGTTTCTAGACATGAAATGTAATTCATTGGCTTATAACTGCCCAAAGCTGATGCAAAGTTTGCTTATTTTCTTACTCATCCTTCTATATTGTAGTTGTGAGGAGAAAGAGAAGGAGATGAGCCTTGAGAGGAAATCTTTGAGTGAAAGGCAGAAATCCCTCCAGCAAGAACAGGATAGATTACTCGATGCACAAGCCCTGCTTAACCAAAGGGAGGATATTATATTTGGTCGCTCTCAGGAACTGGATCGACTTGAAAAAGAGTTGGAAGACCTAAAACTGAATATTGACGAGGAGCGTAAAGCCCTAAATGATCACAAATTTAAAGTGGAGCTGACTGAGACTTCTCTGGCTAATAGAGAGGAGGTTCATATTTGACACCTTTTTAACATCTGAATGCTTCTTATATGGCTTGTTGAAGGCTTTACTAATATGTTTTGGTAATTGTGTGTTTGCAGGCTTTAAATAGAAGAGAGGCTTTGCTGAATAAAAAAGAACAAGAGCTTCTTGTGTTTCAGGAAAAACTGGCCAGCAAGGAATCTGTGAGTATATTTAATTTTGTTAGCACTAAACATTAGCTTTAGCTCTTTTGATTTATTTACTTCTACTTCTGTTCATCTGCAACAAGTATTGTTCAATTCTTTCTCATCCTTATTCATTTATTGGGGTGTATCCAGGATGAGATTAAGAAAGCTGTTGCCATTCACGAAGTTGATTTGAGAAAGAAGAAGTCTGAATTTGAGGCAGAGTTGGAGGTGAAGTGTAAGCTGATTGAAGCTGAAATTGAAACCAAGAGACGAGCTTGGGAGTTAAGGGAGGTGGATCTCAATCAACGAGAGGATCTATTGCAGGAAAAGGAATATGACTTGGAAGTTCAGTTGAGGTCATTGGTGGAGAGGGAAAAAGAGGTGTCAGAGAGGTCACATCTTGTTGATGAGAAAGAAAATAGTTTGAGAGCTGCCGAGAAGGAGCTTGAGCAGTTTAATCTTCTTTTGCAAAAAGAAAAAGAAGAAAATATCAAACTGAAGCTAGAGCTGCAACATTCCCTAGATTCGCTTGAAGAGAAAAAGAAACAACTTGAATTTTCCAGGCAGGAGTTTGAGGTTTTGAAAACTGAAACAAGTGAGCTTTCAGATCTAGAGATGAAACTCAAGGAAGAGGTAGATTTGGTCAGGTCTCAAAAGCAAGAGCTGATGGCTGAGGCAGAAAAATTGGCTGCAGAGAAGGCCAAGTTTGAATCTGAGTGGGAATCACTTGATGACAAGAGGGAAATGCTGCGGAAGGAAGCAGAGTGTTTAGCAGAGGAAAGGTTGGCATTCTCCAAGTTTATCAAAGAAGAGCATGATAACCTGAAACAGGAGAAGGATGAAATGCGAGATCAGTACAAGCGTGATGCTGAATCACTTGTTGTTGAGCGGCAAGATTTCATGAATAACATGGCCCGTGAGCGGTCTGAGTTATTCAGCAAGCTACAGCAAGAACGTGCTGATTTCTTGCTGGAAATTGATACGAGGAGGAGGGAATTGGAGGACTGTATTGACAGAAAACATGAGGAGTTGGAATGTTCTTTGAAAGAAAAAGAGGTGGTGTTTGAGCAAGAAAAGAAGAACCAACTCGAGTATATTAGGTCTCTTAACGAAAAAGCTGCAAAAGAGATGGAAGAGGTTGCTTCAGAAAGGAAAAGACTTGAAACTGAGAGAGTGGAGATAAATGTAGATCGTGAGCGAAGGAATCAAGAATGGGCTGAGCTAACTAAATCGATTGAGGAACTAAAGGTTCAGAGGGAGAAGCTGAAGAAGCAGCGGGAATTATTGCATACAGATAGTGAAGAGATTCATCGTCAAATTGAACAGTTGAAGGAATTGGAGAGTTTGAAAGTTGCATTAGATGCTGAGGTGCAACAATCTGATTCCATGCCCGGCAACCCAGAAACTTCTACAAGATATTTGAAGCAGGCAACGTCAGTAAATGATGATCCTAATTCACATGGTAAAGAAAATGTCGCCAACTCTAGCAACCCATCTGTGCTAAAGGCAGTGTTTTCTCCTCCCAGTTCTGCTCGTTTCACTTGGTTAAAACGCTGCACTGAATTGGTTTTCAAACAGTCTCCTGAGAAGCAACAATTGAAGTATGAAGAAAGTCCTGTGATCTCTCAAAGAGAAACAGGCTTGAAGGTAACTGAACAGATGAAGAGATCAAGTAAATCTAATGGGCATAGTAGGTACTTGGGAAATGGTCATTCATCGAGAGGTTTTAGCAAGAGGCCGAATGCATTTGGCGAGCCAAAGGTGATAGTTGAAGTGCCTGTTGGTGAGAATGTAAAAGCAACAAATGATTCTGAGTATGAATCAACCCATGATTCTGAATCTGCCGGTGAAAGGTGTGCCTCCTTAATATCTGATAAGGTTGTTCCAGGAGGAAGGAAAAGAAGAGTTGAAAAGTCTTCTTCCGATGACTGTTTTGATCCACTACTCGAGACTAGCCAGAATATTAAGAAAAGGAGGCAAGATGTTGACACTGTGGACTCATCAGAACATGCCATTACCCACTGGTAAAAACTCTTGTCATCTTGAAACTTGAAACTCAAACTTTTGCTAGTGTTGATATCGTAGTGATAGTCAATTGCATTCACTATAATTTTTTGACCGATTTTCAACTGTGCAATTATGTATTTTGTTTCAGCATCGAGTCAACCCAGACGAAAGTTGTAGAGCAGCATCTTGTATCATTGCCATCTGATCAAATTTGTGAAGGTGCTTTAGAGGACAGTGTTTTAGTTGTAGATAAAGTCGTAAAAGTTTCAGAAGTGATTTGCGAAAGAACTGAGACACAAAGTTTTACCAACGAGGGAAGTTTTGCCAACGAGGACAATATAGCCACACAGAATTCTGTTGGGGAACCACAACATGAATCCAATGGTGTCTTAACCTCTGACCCCAAGGCTCAGCAAAAGATGCAAGAGTTAGACTTGGGGAATGTTGGACTAGTTAATAACGATCATCAGGTAATCTTGCACCTGCCTTAAAGTTTTTGTGTGTAGATATGATCCTCTGAATTATACAATTTATTCCAGGATGTTTGCTGTTCTATCTTGTCAATTATTGCTATTGATATGGGTTCCCTTGCTTTGTTGTTCAAGGAGTTTTTTATTTTTCTATTTCGGATTTCCATTTTGTTTGACTATTCTCATAGCTGGAATTGTTTCCTCCATCTGCGTGTGCCATTATTGGTATGTTTAAATTTGTACTACCTTTATCTATGATTACATATTCCAGTCATGAATGGTGTCTCAGCCCTCTGAAATAGCCTACTGGCGTCAAATTCATGATATTCTTGACTTCTCTTACCCCTTTATTATTTTTTGGCAATATGCTGATCAACTTGATTTCATGTCCTGTTTGAGGAGATATCCTTGATTTATGCGGAACATCTTTGTTGTGATTACAACATCCGTTTTTGAACATGTTTTGTAACTTTGTTGCATGCCTTTTCTAATTAAGAAATTAAAATGCTGCTTCATTACTGCTTTCTTCTTGTCATGTCTATTATGGCCGAGTATCTAAACCAAGGATTCATATGCAGCTCCAAGAGAAAGATATATCTAAAAAGCACTTGCAGGCCATATGAGATGATATCCAACATATGTACAGAAGCTTAGATGTGAAAAGATCAGTTGGCAAGCAGGCGTTGTCAGACGTGAGTATATTACTCATTTCACTGTTGGTGTTTGTTTGCTTGATGTTCGTATAGATTTCCAGGTTATTATCACTTTTATCTTTGTCCAAGGTACATTCTTCTAGATTCAAAGTTAAGCTCACTAACGAGATCTATATCTTCAGGTGCATTACGCAGCAACAGTTCTCAACATTGGTAGAGGCTCCGTTTGCATGGCTTGTATGCTGGATTGGTTAGTTATGTAATTGACTTAGCTTATAGTGATTTAGGAGGAATTTGTGTTTGTTTGGTTCATCGAGTATGACCTTTAAAAAGGGCTTCTTTTAGGGCAAACCCAGTGGAGTGGTGTGTTGGCATCTTTTGTATTGTGGTTTATCTCGTCTCTGCGAATGATCATGGGTTGTTTGCTTATTTGAGATCCGGCGACATCTTTATTCTTGCAGAGGGCAAAGTTCGGTGATCTTGCGCTTTTGTCTCTTCTGTTAGTACTACAACTTCGGTTACTCAAAAAGTATTACATCTTCGTCTTTAATCGTAACTAATTGGTGAGAAAAGTTTTGTAGCAAGACCTTGACTCCAGATCATATATTAGCAAAACAAACCTGCTGAAATCTATATAAATTAAACTAGCATTTCTGCACGGGCGATGCGTTTTTTTTTACGCTTTTAACATTACTGCTTTCATGATGCGAACGTAGACACGAACTGTGGCGGTACCATAATTACTGCTTTCATGAAATATTTTACTTTAGGTGTCATGTAGTAGGAGAAATGTCATACTAACTTGTGCCAACAAACTTTCACTACCGTATTCACACAACTGCACTATTGTCTTCTTACAAAGGAATTGAGGAAACACCAGAGCAAAAGGTAGACATTTACAGAAGTGGGAACTGAATGAGTACAATATTTTTCAACAATTGTAATTAGCAAATGGCTGCAATACATCTAACTACATGACTCGAAAGAAGACTACAGAAGTTTATCATGGATGTTTTCTTCAAGTCCTCCTACCATCAAAGATAAAAGCTTCAAAAAGCCGAAAACTATGAGATCGAGTGATTGAGTATAGGGTTGGTCTGATCACAAATCACAGCCGAAGTATAAATATATGAACTCTGGTTATTTGAACTATTGAATATCTTTTCGAGACGATGAATGAAAACCAAAGCAGGTGAACATACCACCTTTAATAAACTACACTCGATCATACCACCTTTAAGATAAATTATGGGAAAAAAAGCTTGGCGCTACATCCTTCTTTCATTGCTCCTGTTTACACACCAAAAACAATTGTCAGGGTTAAATATTTTTATTGCAAAGTAAACATGCATGCACCAACAAACAAATAAATTGAACATACAAATTTAACCATCCAGTCATGCTTCTTTTAGGAGGTCAATTACTAATGTGACAGTTTAGAACTGGGAGTGGGTTAGAAAAAGTATGTGAAGGATGCCCATCTAGATTAACTAATGTTATAATCAAATTACAAATGCAACCATATATGGTCAAACAAAACAAGGTATTTGAGAATTTCTGATATATTAGACTTTCTCCATTGACACCAAGTTCTATTAGGAAACTAATTACAACAAGATATTCTTAATAATACATAATATTCACAATCCTAACTACAATAGATGATTCACGCCAACACTCCCCCTCAAGTTGGAGCATACAGATCACAGATGCCCAACTTGTCAAGTGAGTCATAAATCGTCTTACTAGAGACTGTTTTCATAAGAATGTCTGCCAGCTGCTTCTTAATAGGTACAAATGGGAACACAATAATCTGTCGATCCAACTTCTCCTTAATAAAATGTCTATCAACCTCCACATGTTTTGTTCTGTCATGTTGAACTGGATTATGAGCAATTTCAACATCAGCTTTATTATCACAATATAGAGACATTCTTTTGTCTGAATCCCAAATCTCTCAACAAGTGTCTCAACCACTACATCTCACATACTCCAAGAGCTATTCCACGATACTCTGCTTTAGCACTGGAGCGAGCTACCACCTTTTGCTTCTTACTTTTCCAAGTAACCAAATTACCACCGACGAAAGTGAAGTAGCCTGAAGTAGACCTGCGATCTGTAATATTACCTGCCCAGTCTGCGTTTGTGTACCCAGAAACATCCAAGTGCTTGTGTTTTGAAAAGATTAATCCCTTCCCTGGAGCAGACTTCAAATACTTTAAAATACGAAATATAGCTTCCATATGAGCTTCACTAGGATTATGCATAAACTGACTCACAACACTAACTGCATAGGCTAAATCTGGTTTGGTGTGAGACAAATAAATCAACTGGCCAACTAACCTCTGATATCGTGCCTTATTTGTAGGCACTTGATCCAAATACTCTGCTAACCGATGATTTTGTTCGATAGGAGTATCAATTGGTTTACAGTCAAGCATGCCCGTTTCTGCTAACAAATCTAGGACATATTTTCTCTGACTTAGCACAATACAATCATTCCCACGAGCAACTTCAATTCCTAAAAAATACTTCAAACTACCCAAATCTTTCATCTCAAATTCAGAAGACAACAAATCTTGTAACCTCTGAATTTCCTCACTGTCATCACCTGTCACAACCATATCATCTACATAAATAATTAAAGCTGTCACCTTACCACACCGGTGTTTAAAAAACAAAGTGTGATCTGAGTTACTCTGTCGGTATTCAATCCTATTCATGAACTTAGAAAAACGTTCGAACCATGCTCTGAGTGATTGCTTTAGACCGTAAAGAGACTTCTTCAACTTGCACACTACATGCTCTCCAGTTGAAGTACCATATCCAGGAGGCAAATCCATATAGACTTCTTCATGTAAATCACCATGCAAGAAAGCATTCTTAACATCAAATTGTTGCAAAGGCCAATCAAGATTAACGGCTAACGAAAGCAGTACTCGTATTGTATTAATTTTTGTCACTGATGCAAACGTCTCGTCATAATCCACCCCATACTTCTGATTGCTTTAGATCGTAAAGGGACTTCTTCAACTTGCACACTACATGCTCTCCAGTTGAAGTACCATATCCATGAGGCAAATCCATATAGACTTCTTCATGTAAATCACCATGCAAGAAATCATTCTTAACATCAAATTGCTGCAAAGGCCAATCAAGATTAACAGCTAACGAAAGAAGTACTCGTATTGTATTAATTTTTGTCACTGATGCAAACGTCTTGTCATAATCCACCCCATACTTCTGAGTGTAGCCTTTAGCGACTAACCTTGCCTTGTACCTATCCAGTGAACCATCAGAATTTTGTTTCACACTATACACCCACCGACAATCAACTGTCTTCTTACCCGGTGGTAATGGTACCAACTCCCACGTACAATTCTTCTCAAGAGCTTCCATCTCAACTTTCATTGCTTGCATCCACCTATCATCACGCATTGCATCCTGCACTTTACTAAGGAGAAATACAATAGATAATTAATTCACAAACGCAACATATGATTTAGACAATCTATGGGTTGATACATAATTAGCAACAAGATACCGAGCATTTGCACTAAGGGTAGGTTCATAGTGTTTTGGAGGTTGACCACGAGTGACACGGTTAGGTAATTGTTTAACAGACACGGAAGAATGATTAGAACGTACCTCGGGTGATGCATGAGCCGGAGAGACCTGTAAAGGTGAGGGAGGGACATGAGCACTGTTCACATTCGGATTTTGCTCCCTGACTGACGAATCATGGCCTTGATCAGAAATCTGCTTCCTCACTGTCGAATCATGGTCTTGACTAGAATTGGACCCTGATTGATTAGTTGATGCAGAACTGACCGGGTCACTGCCCAAACCGGATTACAACCGGTCACGCTGCTCTCTAGAAGGTCGCCTCCGGCCGGCGGAGTCAGGGCTCCAAAAACCGACGAGACAGGAAGATGAGATCGATTGTCTCCGATTAGTGGACATGTGGAGCTAGTCCGATCTGGGAACCCTAATTCTCTGCTCTCTGCTCCGATCAGTTGATCGGGAATATGCTGAAATCCGGTTGGAGAACCATTATTGGCTGGGTTTTCGGACGGAGAACGGGCCGGTGAGGCTGGACACTCGGACGGAGACAGCGCCGGCGAGGCTAGGCGCTCGGACAGAAACCGCGCCGGCGAGACAAGGCGCTCAGACCGAAACCGCGCCGGCGAGGCTGGGAGCTTGGGCGGAACACCGGTACCGGGTCTGAACTCATCAGATGACGGTTCACTGCCTCTTTTATTTTTGTGCAAAACTGAAGGGTGACATACATCTTCACTAAAATTTAACGTCTATGGTGACATACATTCTTTAGGATGATAACACTTGTAACTTTTCTGATGGGAACCATACCCTACAAACACACACTTGAGGGCTCTAGCATCCAATTTTGACCTTTGATTCTTATACAAATGGACATAAGCAACACAACCAAAAACACGAGCATGAAGAGTGTTTGATGACGGGATAGGAACCTATTGAGACAAGACATCAAAAGGAACACGACCTTGAAGAGGAGCTGGCAGTAGATGATTGATTAGGTGAGACGCACACAACTCGGCTTCCCCCCAAAGGTACTTAGGCATGTTAGCACTTAAGAGGAGAGACCGTGCCATGTCCAAGAGATGACGATTTTTCCATTCAGACACCCCATTTTGTTCGGGTGTTTTTGGACACAAAGTTTGATGTATGATGCCATGGTTCTGGAAATACTCACTGAAAGAACGATTGACAAACTCACCTCCATTATCTGAACGAAAGATTTTAACATGTGCATCATACTGAGTACGAATAAGATTATGGAAGGCTGTGAAAGCAGAAAAAACATAATCTTTGGTCTTAAGTAACACTACCCAAGACAAACAAGTAAAATCATCAATGAATAACACAAAGTAACTCATTCCAGAAAGAGTGGAATTTTTGGAAGGACCTTATAAATCTGAATGCATTAATTTCGAAAGGCATAGTACTCGAATGAAAAGCCAAAGGATAACTCGACCTATGACTTTTAGCCAAAACACAAGTTTCGCAGCGCAAGGTAGACTTGCTAATTCCCATAAACAATGAGGGCAGACTTCTTCATAACTCCAAAAGATGGGTGGCCCAACCGTCTGTGCTACAACCATAGCTCACTTAATCGATCAGAAATCAATTTCAAGGCCAAAGGTTGCTTCGGTTCTTTTGTCGGCTCGGCGTACATGCAATAAAGGTGAAACAGTCTCCCCCTTAGGTCTCCCTTACCAATGATCACCCTGAAACACAAATTCTGGAACACCACATACATAGGGTAAAAGGTTACAGAGCACTTATTTTGTGAACTCAATTGAGAGACAGACAAAAGATGATGGGGTAATGAAGGTACATAACGCACATCATGCAATATAATGGATGGTGTAACCTGAACAGACCCAATGCCTAAAATTGGAAAAGATTCACCATTTGCATTTGAAACATGAGATATAGAAGGGGATGACATAGACATAAAAAAAGATTTATAATAGGTCATATAGTCTGAAGCGCCTGAATCAATAATCTAAGTATCCCCACCAGTTAGCAACATGCAAAGCAACACCAATTTTACCTCGAGTTTTCTTAGTCAAGGAAATATTACCAGTTGAGAGACCTGGCTCTTTAGTGCCGTAGAAGGACATACTTCGAGAAGCTTCACTCTCCCCTTCTATAACTTTCAAGTCCACCATTTTTTTTCTTTCTGAAACTCATATCACAACCAAAGACAAACTTCCAGAATGAGCAAGGTGATGTCCTTGGACCACTGTGATAATCTAAAGCACTTCAACCAATTAAACAAAGTTTTCTTGATGCACCCAAATTTTGACAAGGCTATCTTCACAAACTCAGCAACTAAACGAGCGAATCACGCCAAACTCCAAGGGTTTTGAGAAAAAAAAAACTGAATTCAAAAGATCCTTCAATTAAGATGACAACAAACCCCAAGAGAACCCATTAAGACGATGCAATAACCTCAAAAGACCCAGTCTAATAAAGATACCAAATAAACAAGAGAACCAACCAAATTGATTTATCTCACAGCGAAAATCGTAACACAGCCGAGTCCTAAAGGATTCGGCTCTGATACCAAGTCAAACAAAACAAGGTATTTGGGAATTTCTGATATATTAGACTTTCTCCATCAATGGAGTATATATATACAAGTCACCAAGTTCTATTAGGAAACTAATTACAACAAGATATTCCTAATAATACATAATATTCACAATCCTAACTACAATAGATGACTCACGCCAACATATATCATACATATAAGCTCCCTCAATTACCCCTATGGAATCAAAACTTGGTTCAAAACTAGGTGAATTGTGGATTTGTGGGTGACTCGAACCTACAATCTAACATAATCCTTGGTTCAAAACTTCAAATTGCACATGCGCATAAAGGACAGCCGGATTTCGCTAAAATTTGCAAAAATATCAGTCGCAAAAGAAGAGTGAGAAATTTAATCTCCAATCACACTTTTCCTTGAGAGAGATTACCTGTGGTTGGACTAACACACAACTTCACCAAAACCCGTTAAATTTACCTGTGGATGATAAAACAAATGAGTAAATCCTACACCCAAATTCAATCGAGTTCAGACTCCAAATTCCAAAACGGAAGGCTTACCTTATACCAGTTTTGAGTAACCAAATTTTCCAGAAACATAGATGGATTTCATGTTTGATACCCTACGTATTCAAAAATAAAACCAAATTGATGTCAGAACTCAGAACCCGAATAAAAATTAAAACGCAAAAGAGCTTGCATGCATGAGTAAGATAATCGTACGAACAGAAAAGAAAAAACAGAGAGTTTTTCAAAAAAATGGCACACCGACTTTCTTCCTATGTGAACTACGAATGAGAAGAGCCGTTTTAAGAGTCCTTGCAGAGCAGTTTTTTCTTTCGTGGTTGAACGTGATAGCGTGGATTTGGAAGATGAGAACTGCAACCAGTTTGGGTTTCTTCAACTGAGCATGGAAGTACCGTGTTTATCTTTCCTCTTTCTTTGCTATCACGTAGTTACAATTTTACCCTTCTATTATTTATCCATCTGCCGTAAAGAATTTATGTAAAGAGGGGTATTGAATGGGTTTTCTAAAAATTTAACCTTTGGGTTTTCAAAGAGAGAACGTGTTATTGGACAAAAGCAAGGAAATGGATTTTCGGTGGGAGACCGGGAGTATGTAAAATCTCCTTTTTCTTCTCCTTAAAATGTGGGTTTGCTTCCAACTGCAGGAGGGTTTTTTATCTGGTCTATCTATTATTTTTAGTTTATCCATTCTACCATCAATTCATTAAATTGTGTTTGGTGTAAGAGTTTTTGATGTAGAGATAACAATTCGTAATGATTTCAACCATAAAAACTAACTAACTTAGAAAACAAAAACATCCAAACTTTAGCTGAACGTACACAAGCACCAAGCGATGGCTTTTCCCCAGAAACCCAACTCACGCATCACCTCACTCATCTTTCTGATGGCCTCTTGTCGAGCATACCCAAGTTGTTGCCTTGCTGAATCCAACTTTAAGATGCTAAACTCATCATTGGGATCAAAAGCCTTAGGTTGCTTCTCCACCTCACCAATTGTCTTGACCAAGCGCACTTGATTCTCCCAGCGAAATAGGCGAATCTCATTAATATCTGATCTACAGTAGCGCAAAGAAAAAATTATAGTAAGCCTAAATTGCACGTCAAATAAAAGAGAAGCATAGGTCTACTGTATGGACTCCTTACCCCTTCATGAGAATGCGTCCTCTCATGGCCTCATCAAGTTGTTCCACTTCTTGGAGGACGTTCATGACCGAGTTCATAACGTCTCACTTATCTTTAAGGAGATGTATTTCTTGATCCCAGATGTTGCAATCAGAGATTAGTGGTATTGCCCTGAGTTGCTCCAGATCTTCTACATCCTTGTCAACGATAGTTTCATAAATATCCATGGTTATGCTATGTAAGTCAGCTGGATGATTTTTGTGTATAAACTTCCTTTTATACGCACAAATATGAACATATGAACAGATCTATATAGCTCGATCAAACAAAATCCTAATAGGAAACGAAGTAAATTAAATTATGTATTCATTACAATAAAAAAAAAAACCCTTAATTGTAGAATTGAATAGTTAATATGAGAAGAGATCATATAGTTACTGTGATTGATTTTTTTTTATCATGATCTGATATTGTATATTCAACTATCTTCGATCTAGAGAAGTACTTGTGAAACTTTTGGTAAGAATTGAGGGAGAGGTTCTAATGAGGACTGTTTAGTTGAGGACTGATTAAGAACTTTTTTTATTAATGGTTTATTACACTCACTTTTCAATCATATTTTTTCATCTCAACCGTTTAGTCTCTAGTTCTATATAAGTAGATCACTTATACAAATTTTCAATCAAATTGGTGATTGTTAAGAAATCGAACTAAATCAAATCAATGGACGATCCAAATCTGTCAAACATGAGTCATTCAAGTTTATAATCGGTAAATCACATTTATGAATGCCTTAACGATTTTCAATTTTAATGAAAATTTGTAGAGATATATATATCTACAAACTAAACGGTCGAGATGTAAGTATGTGATCAAAAACGGCAACTTAGTGGTCCTTATTAGAACCAGTTAGGGATCTTAATAAATAAAGGATGTGGCTATTTCCACCCCACTAAATGCTCAGTTCACCCCATGTCTTATTTTTTACCTTTAACGTTCCAATTCTGCCATTAAAATTTTGAGAAAATATGGTTTTTATTTTCCTCAATCTAATAAAATCTAAAAATATATACAAATATCTCATCAATATATTTGACGCAGATCTTCATTCTTCTCAAACCACATCCTATATATGTTCTCCTCGATCTCTTTCTTGAGTTTCTTCTTTACGATTATGAATATATATATATATATATATAACGCTTATGAATATATATATACAGCCCTTCTCAGCTGTGGACGTCTGCACCAATGGTTTTGGTACGGATTTTCATTTTTGCACCACTTTTCGATCGAATTTCCTCATCTCCACCGTCTAGTATCTAGATAATATTGTGTAGGTCATCTCTGCAAAATTTCAGCCAATTTGGTAATCGTTAAGGCCCTCAAAATGACGTCTTTCTGTTACAAACATGAACGGTTCATGTTTGACAGAATTCAGTCCGTCCATTGGTTTTTCGAGTTTGAGGGTCTTAACGATTACCAAATTGGCTGAAATTTTGAAAAAATAATCTACACAATATTATATAGATACTAGATGGTGGAGATGAGGAAATTCGATCGAAAAGTACCAAAACCATTGGTGCCGACGTCTGCAGCTGAGAAAAATCCTATATAGACACACACACACACATATGTATGTATGTATGAAAGACTACATTTAAAGCCATAAATAAAATTAAAATAAGAACGAACAATCTCATCACTCTGTTTAACCACCATGTTGAAGATTGAAGTGATTCTCAAATCTGATTTGAAAGATGTATAAAATTGTTTTTTTTTTCTGATGTAAATGTAAATAATTGTTATTGTTTGGATTTTATAAATTTTAGTTTAATATTATATTTTAACAAAAATTCTTGATTGTAGGGTTAGTATTGAAATATTTAGTTTAAAATTAAAATGTGGGGTGAATAAAGTATTTAGTGGGGGTGGCAATAACCGCACCCTAAATAAATTCGATCATAAAACTACATTACAGAATACGATATAAAGAATTTTGAATCGTAAACGTACACTACCTACAAAAACATCCAAAAACAGGGAAAAATCTCAAACAAACCCTGCATCCACAAGTCAAACTCCTCATCAAATGTAACAACCATACGCTTGGAATCTTTGTACGAAAATAGACTTTTTCAAAGAAGAAACATAAAAGGATTTGGAGAATAGTAGAGAAACAAATACGACTCCATAACAAATTAGACAAATCACATATAATGCTATAACAAGAGAAGAAAAATTGGACCAATCATATAAATTTGCTGCCATCTCATATCTATAGACGTAACACAAGTGACAGGATCAAAGATTCAAATTGTAGATGTATGTAATTGTCTCCTTCCCACAATCACCTCAATCCTGACTCATATTTATAATTTTTTACCAAATTTTCTTTGTTTATCAGATAATTCAAACTAGAAAAACCCTCACGCTGACTCAGCCAAACTCTCTCTTTCTCTCTCCTCTCTTCTCTCTCTCTCTCTGCTATACAAAGCCATCACAACAGTGAGAGACAAAAGGGTTTTAGTTTAAGTACTTGAAACAGTACAGAGTCTTCAGAAGTTGAGTTGGGTATCAGTTTGACATTTTGAGATGGAGAGCGCCAGCGCCGTCCTTGGGGGCCTTCAGCCAAACTACCTTCTTACCCCTTCCCGCAATCATTCTTCCTCCTCCTCCCTCCTCCGCCCCTTCTCCGCCCACCATTCCTCTCTCTCTCCCTCTCTCAAGGTCTATACACACTTTCTCTCTCTACCCATTAGAAAAGGTTGGATTTTTAATTGGTGTAATTATCTGAATGTTGATTATTGGTTTTTTGTTGCAGCTCCAAAAGCAGCTCCCTTTGGCTTGTTACCAACCGGTTCCTCCCTCCCCTATTCGCCGATGTGCCACATTGTCTGATACTCTCCGGTAAAATCCGTCTTCTTTTTGTATTGGGTTAGTTTTTATTTTATTTTTCTTTTGTGTTTGGATCAAACTTTGGATTAGTTGGTTATTTTAGTTATTGTAGTGAATGAATGTTATATTGTTTGGTTTGGTTTGATTGGTGTTGAAGTTTTTAGATTTTTATGTGATTTGTTGTTGTGTATTGACTTGGCTTTGTTGGACACAGCACTGAAACAAGTGAAATAACTGACATAGAATGGGACAATCTTGGCTTTGGGTTTCTCCCTACCGATTATATGTATGTCATGAAGTGTGCTCAAGGCGGGAGCTTCTCTGATGGTGAATTGCAGCGTTTTGGGAACATTGAGTTGAACCCTTCGGCTGGAGTCTTGAATTATGGCCAGGTTGGATGTTTAAACTTTTATACTGTTGTTCTGTTTTGTTGTGTGAAAGTTATGATATCTTTTCGGATTCTGTTTTGGAATACTAGAGATGCAAACTTTATGAGTGGTAGAGTTTATATTCTCATGGAATTTGTAGTTCTGCTTTTCCTCTCGGGCTGTGTTTGTTAGATTCAGGAAGCATATATGAGTATATTCTGTGTTCTGTTTTTCCTCTTTGATTCCCATATGGAAGAAACTAATTGGGATTTCATCTGTAATTGGGCCTCTATTTTCTCCTGTTTGTTATTTGTAACCATCTTCATAGTACCCTACTGGACTACTAGATGAGAAATAAAGTCAAACTCCAACAATAAGTTTGGAAACAACATATTGGAAAGTCAATGAAGAGGCTGATCCCTATTCTCTTGCTCTTGTTCAACTATGTAGGGTTTGTTTGAAGGCATGAAAGCCTACAGGAAACAAGATGGTAAGATACTCTTGTTTCGACCCGAAGAAAATGCATTGCGGATGAGGTTGGGTGCTGAGCGGATGTGCATGCCCTCACCGACTGTTGAACAATTTGTGGAAGCTGTGAAGGCCACCGTTTTAGCAAATAAACGTTGGGTATGATGTATAACCATGATGCTGCTTGATAAAGTTTTTCTGAATATTTGTATATGTAATATACTTGTATGCCAATATCTCGTTTCAGGTTCCCCCTCCAGGCAAAGGTTCTCTATATATCAGGCCATTGCTAATGGGAAGTGGTGCTGTTCTTGGTCTTGCTCCTGCTCCTGAATACACATTTCTGATCTATGTTTCACCAGTTGGAAATTACTTTAAGGTTTGTTAATTATTGGAAATTGCTAAGTTGTCCTACCAAGTGTGTATTTCTTTTTCAAATTCCATGTCCATGTCTCTACCCTTGGTTTGTGTGGTGCTCTTGTGTTTATTTCTTCCTTGTCTTTTCACAGGTTAAGCCCTACACTTAAACTATAAGCCTTTTTTTTTCCTCCATATGTTCTCTGGCTCCTAACATCACTTATTGGCTAAATTTCTTGGAATCAACTTTAAGCTTGATGCATTTTTATTTTTGAGTAATTCTCTGAGCCATATGGATGTCCTTGAACACCAAGTTGGACATACCACCGTTCTTTTTGGTGCTTGGATGTCTGGCAAGTGGCAACAAATCTAAATGTTTAAAATGGTATATGGCTTTATCTATTTATTATTAACTTCAATGTTCTTACGAAATCCGTTTGTTTTATTAAATTATGGTCACTTGGATTTGGTGCACCCCGTTCTGATATATTTTTTTTGATAGCTTAAGTGTTATTCTCACCTTTGATCATTCAGTATCTTATATCTATACATATGGTGGCAGGAAGGCGTTGCACCTATAAACTTGATTGTCGAGCATGAATTGCATCGTGCAACTCCTGGTGGTACTGGAGGTGTCAAAACTATAGGGAATTATGCCGCGGTAAGCTTTAGTATTTGTAAATTGTTTAATTCTTATTTGTCTCGATAGATTCCAATTTCTTCTTGTAAATTGTTTGTCTGCTACCCAGAATTTGTTGCAGGCATAATTTGTTGACTTGAGGTCGTGTAACTGTATGTTATAATTTTTACTTTTCCTGCTGCATATGGTTGTAATTTGTATTAACCACTGTAATTTTACCAACTAGAGGCAGAATTTGTTTATTTCGTTTTAATAGATTTAATATCACACAATGATCAAATATGATTTAATGCTGTCTCTTTAAGTATGAGGGTTTCCTTTGATGGGCTTCTTGAAAGAAACTATCTTTCTCTAGCATCGTTTGTACCAAAGTCAATGGCCGATCAAAGCCTCATTCGAACTAGTTATCTATGCTCTTTTCTTATGAGAAATCATCTTTCTATGGGTCATTTTAAAATTTCTTGATTATCATAAGCTGGCGCTGATGAGTTGATCTTTATCTGTTGATCTATTCGTAGGTTTTGAAGGCACAGTCTGCTGCAAAAGCGAAAGGCTACTCGGATGTTCTGTACCTTGACTGTGTTCACAAAAAATATTTAGAGGAGGTTTCCTCATGCAACATATTTGTTGTGAAGGTAATAATTTCACTTTAGTGTGTGGGTTTGATGATTACTGTTGTTTGTGCTCAATACAGTATGGTTTATTGGTGTTGAACTGTTGGCGTGGGGGCTGGAAATTTTGATTGCAATGTGTTATCGTTAGAGGTGATCATAGCTAATTTATGCCCATTGTTATGTGTTTCCAGGGTGATGTTATCTCCACTCCTGCAATAAAAGGGACGATCTTACCTGGCATTACTCGAAAGAGTATTATTGATGTTGCCCGTTGCCAAGGATTCCAGGTACTTTTATTCGATGATTGGGACAATGTGTGTGTGTTGTGGGTTGTATGTGTTTCATACTTATTTATTCTTTTGAGTTTCTAGATGTGTCGAAAGATGGTTGCATTAGTCCTTTGTTATGCAACATGCAGTACCACTTCTTTTTGCAGTAGCTTAAATAATTTTTTTAATACAATATAATGATATGCAGGTTGAGGAGCGCGCTGTGGATGTAGATGAATTACTTGAAGCTGATGAAGTCTTTTGTACCGGAACCGCTGTTGTCGTGTCACCTGTGGGCAGCATTACTTATATGGATAAAAGGTAAATTTTTATGTTTAGTAGTGTGAATCTGTGAAAGCGAGTTTTTCTTTGTGCATCAACACAATGAAAGTTTCCTCAACTGGGAAAAAAATGTTTTATAGAAGGATTAAATGGAGTGGACTGTTGAGCTAAAGCAAGCAAAAGCATACTGAAGCGAAAAGCCAGTATGCTCAAATTTAACTCGTCTTTGAGAAAGCAATCTTAATCACATATTTTTCCTGGTCACAGGGTGTCATATGGAGAGAGTGGCTTTGGTGCTGTGTCACAGAAGCTCTATTCTGTTCTTACCAGATTACAGATGGGGCTTATAGAGGACAAGATGGATTGGACTGTTGAGCTAAACCCAGCAAAAGCATACTGAATTGATATTTCTAGTTTGCACTCCATTCCCGGGTTGCAACCCATTATCCATTTAATTTCATGGTAGTTACAAATTGTTTTCCTATTTTGCATTCGAATTTTGTGTTTGTAGATAGTTATTGAATTGGTGTAACTTTTCGATAAAGTTATTCAGGTGCTATCGAAGTTCCTTGTTATTTTTCATAGTAGATTTAGATTCCATCTATATACATACGGCCACGTTTAGAGTGTGCATGCCTGCGCAAGTAAAACTAGTATTGGGTGGTTGTATCATATGTTAATGTGACTTGACTATGCTAAAATGAATGGGATAATAGTGAGTTAATTAATATCATTAATTGAACATTTCTGAGTGTGCAAGATATGAATATTTCTATGGTATTACAATTACTTATTTATTTTCATCAAATATTACATTTTTAATAGATTGGATTGATGAAGTATAAAGTGAAGAGACAAAGATAGCAAGAGAACCCATATGGAATATTCTAGAACATTCCTCCTTGTGCTGCGTGTCTACATGTTGAAAGGTGTATACGGTGTTGTCTTGTCAAAATCTTGCCAAGTAACAAAAACCATGTGGGAAAAACTAAACCTTAGTTGAAGGAGAAAAGAGTACAACGCACCAACTACTTCATTGAGAACTCGATCATGTGATGCTCCCCCTAATAAGTATCTTAATTGGAGAGACTTGATAAATGCCGTATTCCAATGTTTTTCACATGTTTCTCAAAAGTACATTTAGACTAAGACTTAAGCAAGTCTGCCATGTGTAATGATTAAGCTTAACCAAACACATTCATGAACAACTTCATGTTGATCAATGATCTTTGCAAGAAACAAACGGTGCATGCGATGTTGCCTCGTTAAAAACCTTGTCAAGCAAAAACCCAGTGGGACAAAAGTTTTGGTCTAAGGGAAAAAGAGCACAACATGGTTGATACGATACAACCGCACCATTCACATTTGATAATGACATGTACGTGCTAGACTCCCCCTGAAGTCTGCATCTCCCCTTGATCTTTACATCATTCATATGGCTCTTCCTGATTCTTACTAATCACGGAAGTTTCAATAACTTAACATTACAATGCTCTTAAATCATGTATTCAAATGTGGCATTGGGTAATGATTAACTAGATCATGCCGTATTGTCCACAAACATGATCTTTTACACTTAGATCTTGAGGAGAAGGCCGCTTGTGAACTCAAAACATAAGTTCACGCTGGAAATCAGATTTTCGCGCAGCATGACCTTCGGGTACTAGAATAGCCGTAAATTCCTCTAGGAAATACATATGAATGAACCGTAAACGTTTTTGGAAACTGGACTCATTTAGCTTTCCAATCGTATATTACACACATTCTGGTTCATCAGGAGTTGTTCACAAAGTCCCGTGAAAGTTGATTGTTTTGGCAAAATCAGATTCTTGGACAGATCCGCCCTACTTTACGAAAATGGCCATAACTCACTAAATATGATAGGTATGATCAAATGGTTGATGTCCCTAAAAAATAGACACATAGACATTTCCAATGGTACCAATTTCACCATTTTCCAGTGAGTGAAATTTCATGTATGTCCCATGAAAGTTGACCTACAAAACTTGGCAGATTCTGATTTCGCTTTTGATGTGTCTTCTTATGTAGGGATAGAATAAGCCTCAACCTTTCATACCATTAAGTATTAAAAAAAAGAGTTACTGTCATTACAATGGCGTTGCGTGGGCGCATAGCTACACTTAGCTTTACAACTTTTCATAGCGAATGAGATGTCAAGTCTTTCGTATTGTGTTGAATACATTGATGCGTCTTATTGTACTTAGATGGGAACTCCATCTCTTAACACATTTGTCATCTTGCTTTAGAAAAAACAACATATCTCTCTTTAGAGTAAAGTCTTTGACTAATCATGGGGTATATGTAGGTCTCACTTTCGTTAGAGCGCCTAAGCCGATTGATGAAAAATCATCATTAATACAGTCATCGAGTGCCTTTTCGAGACCGTGTCTTTCCAAGATCTTTTTCATTCTTAACTTCAGATGTTTGATACCTATCGGCATCTCTTGATCTATCAAGAGACCATGTAAATCTAGAATGATCACGCAAAGGCATAATTCACCATATCCTTTTCAAATCAAGTAGATACTTAGTGTGCGTTCCAACCTCTCTTGCAAACGCGCGCTCTTGTGGTCTAGAGCAATTTGATTAAGATGAATGAAGTCCGTTTAAGATCTTCATGTATATCTCTGATCCCATAGAGATGTTATTATGACCACATTCATAGGCTGCAGGTTTAGTTATTTGGAAACTATCAAACTTGTCAAAGTAGTGGAGTTCAATGACATCCATTAGGAGAGCATATCTCATCGTAGTCGATCCCAATGCGTGTTAGTGAGAGACCTTGCGCCATAAGGTGAGTTTAAGCTCTTGTTCTCACTACACTATCTAACAAAGGTATAGTTGATATGGTTTAGCTTCCGGTGTCGGCGTCACCTGCCCAAGGACCTATCTCTTTGTTAATGCTGGATCGCATCTTTCCATTAGGCCAATCAACTAAGTTGATATCCATCAACGAATGGTGGTTCGATAACAGACTCATTATCCCACGTCCATGTACATTACTGTAATACTTGTAGAGATCTCTATATGGATTGGATTTGACATTGAGGCGTCCCCCAACGATAATCACAATTCAGACTCCATGAGACGAATTTGAGTATCACTGATCAATGGATCAGGTTGTGCCATGCTCGCTTTCTTCCTAGTGCGAGAAAGTATCGAACCTAAGGGTCTCCCTCCTTTTGGGGAGCCACATGGCCTTGTGACACCAATTTTGCCACTATATGGCGTCACCATTTCACCATCTATGGTGATGACGCCAAGACCAACTTCTTTTGGTCATGCCACGTTCTCTTGATAGAACATCAATCCTTGCAGACATATTTGCAGCATGTGATCTCGTCATTTTAACACTTTAAGCATTTGAGATCAAGATGAGACTTAGTGGGGACAAACCACGACAATTCACATCGTTCCACTTGAACACTTGTGTTCTTAACTCCCCCTAACGGCGGGAATATTGTCTCATCAAAGTGACAATCCGCAATTTAGCGGTGAATGAGATCGTCTGACAAGGTTTCTACATAAACAGATTATAGTTGGAGGTTCATATCCAACATAAGTACTTATTCATCTCAAATGACCCATCATTGTGTGCAGTGGCATTGCGATTTGACACCTAGAAATAACAACTAGTCGAGCTCAAAGATTGGAGATCCGTTTCAATCCTGTTTGAGCTCAAGGATTGCAATTTCGTGTCAATCCTGGTACACAGTTACGAGCTGTAGTACAAAAATATTCAATGATGGTGGGTCGTAGATGAATAGTAAAGCTGCATACAAATATTGCATAGCCCCAAGATGCAATAGAAAGATTGGTGCGCATCAATAATGTTCGAGCGACAAACTAAGTTGCTTGGTCGTAGCCTCGGTGAGACCGTATTGCGTGTGAAAATGGGGTACATGACACTTCAACTTATATCCCGATAAACTTCTTTAAAGAATGGGTAGTGAGCCCGTAGAAGTATAAGCAGCATAAGCAGTAGATAATAACGTAACACATGACCGGTGTGTTAACACTTCAACCAACACCATAAAACATAAAAAAGTGTCCGCAAGTTGGTTGTATCTATCTATATAGTTTGATGTAAGAATAAAATGTTCTCTTTTGTGTCATTTCGCGTAAGAGGGTCTGACTCCTAATTTAGCTAAAAAATAGGCTTTCAAAACGAGCAATGAGTATTGCAAGGGGCCAATGAGACATCGAGGGAATGCCGGTGCACCTCAATTGCTTGAGGAATTGACCGGACGGCCTTCTGGAAGTTGGAGTTGTGTTCGGGTGACGTCAATGTCCCCAGGGTGCCACCATTTACAACCATGGCGTCACCATCATACTTCATGGAGAAGTTAGATCCCGAATGTCTTCGTTTTGAGCGGAAGAATGGATATCAGTGAGAATTTCTCAAAATTTGAACTATTATATCTCTTCTAGTATGACCAATTTGGTCAACCACACTACAAAAATTCATTCGGTTAGCCACGGCGCAATGCCGTCGCCAAAAGCCAATTTGCCGTCGCAAAAGACTAACGGCGATGGCATGGCGACGATATTTTAACCGTCGCCGTTGCTTTTGGCTATAGCAACGAGCCGTCGCCTCTCTTTTGGTGACAGCAAGCTGTGACTACAAATGTCGTCGCTTATTTGGTGACGGCAAGTGGCGACTGCTTTCACCGTCGCAAATCACCTATTGGCGACGGCAAACTTGCCGTGGCAAACTCTATTTATGAATTAAAAAAAAATATAGCAAGCATATTAGCATGCCATATTTTTTTGGGACAAAAACTGTGCAAAAAGGAATCAAACGCATTGAAAAAGAACTGTTACATTCAATAAAGATTGTCAAATGCCAATCTTGCATAAGAACTATTAATACAAGAACATGGAGCTGTAATTGCCAAGTGTTTCTACTAATTTAGCAGTAATTATCGAGTGTTTCTACTAACTAAGCCAAAACTTCTAGAACCAAAGTTTCTTAACAATCAAATGGACTGGAGTTCAAAAACTACCCAAATAGTCTGATGCCTTATCTATGTCTATGTGAGTCATCAGATAGCTCAAACACCATTCCTACGTAGTTAAATGGAGTTCATGTCAGATATATACCAGCAATAGGGATTCTTTAGTATACATCATAGGGAATCATAAATTTGAATCTCAATCACAAATATAAACACAACACTAAAAAACTCGTATTCTACATTTGTATTTTCGGGTTTCTGAGTTAGCTAAGGTCTAAATATGTTTTGCACATTTGTATTCTACAAATAAAACTTGGCTTCAAGCTTGACCAAAAACAAAAAAATTTGGTTTGCATAAGAAGACAACTAAAACTCTACACTAACATAATTCTATGTCTGCATATTGCAAAATACTTCATGTTACAAGAAATCAAATTGGAATTGTGAATTCAAAATTTCATACTTAAACCAGGAGTCTGAGAAATCAACACAAGTACAACAACATGCTTATTAATCAACCACTCCTAGCTACTTTTTTCTATAAGCATCAGTTAGTAGAAGTTACCTTGCTAGTTTTGCAACCTTTATCTTATTATTAGTAACATTAACATCTTCAATATTGGCATGCACATACAACAATTTACTTTTTAAATAACTTCCACCTAAAAGAATTTGAAAAGTAGTATGACTAAGCTGTTTCACATAAGAACTATAAAGCTAATGGTCACAATAGATTTTTTTTTTTTTTTTTTTGAAAAGAGGGGTTTGGAACCCAGCCTAACTGGGAGGCTCAGCCCCACGCCCGATTTCATTTATTGAATTAAAAACTTGCATCGAAGGGGACATAAGGCCTGAACCCCGAGCTACAGACGAGCTATTACATAGATCCTCATAGAGAACATCCTGAATAATAACAGATGTCTCATCTAAACTGAAAACATCCAACTTATTACATCTAGCAAAGCGGGTTAATCTATTTGCCACACTATTTGCTTTACGACAAACATGTTGCAAGTGAAAGAAATTAAAAGCACCAACATATCTTTGGAAGTCCTCTATAACTCTTCCTGCAGTAGAGAGATCATCATTAGTGTTTTGGAGTGCATGTACCAAGTTCACACAATCACTTTCAACTTCAACATCTTGCCACCCTTGCTGAATACATATTAGCATACCTGCTCTAAGAGCTTCCGCTTCCATATGAAAAGCAGATAAAGCATACTGAAAAGGCCTAGCAAAAGTAGCAACACACTCTCCCTCATAGTTTCTAACTACCACACCCACACCTCCACTGCCAAGTTCCTGCCTAAAGCTCCCATCTATATTTACCTTGAGTCTACCACGTGGGGGACATGATGGTCACAATAGATTTGCATAAGTAAATGTTGATACTAATGTATAATAAAAAGCTGGTAATATAAAACATAGCCAATTGTTGCAAAGCACTCAATGTCTCTATGAGATAGATCTATAAAATGGAGTACAAAGGAGAGTAAATAGTTCCACTTGAACTATTTAGAGTGGAACTATTTAGAGGGATTGAAAGAAGCTACGAAAAGTTGCAATCCCGAGAGTGCATAAAAATTTCCGCACATAATGACTTTTGCACACTAAAGTAGCCATAACTTCTTCTTTAAAATAGATATGGATGAACCGCAAAAGGTTCTAAAAACTAGACTCATAGAGCTTTCCAATGATA
Organism: Fragaria iinumae; assembly: GCA_009720345.1. Classification (NCBI taxonomy): domain Eukaryota; kingdom Viridiplantae; phylum Streptophyta; class Magnoliopsida; order Rosales; family Rosaceae; genus Fragaria; species Fragaria iinumae. Next base: position 10,577,153 of record CM019117.1, on the reverse strand, counting down.
TAAAGCTTATTGTCTTGTTCGTCTGGAGTTGTTCACAAAGCTCAAACGAAGTTGACTGTCTAGAAGGGGCAAAGCTTTGAAGCTTGCGGATGGGATATGGGCATAAGCCGAAGCCAAAATGACGTGTATATGATCAAAATCAAGTCCTTTTGGTCTTTTCAAGGTCGTAAACTCTATGACGATTTAGCGAAAACTAACTCAGAGGATCTAGAGGATTCGATCATGATGATAATTGTCCGGTTTTGATAAGTTTTCAACATCTTTTACAAGACGGAAATTGGTTTAATAGCGTATGGGGATCCAAAATCAAAAGCTTTTGGTAACTCCAAGTCAGTATGACAAGACATGTCCGTGGAGGGTTGGTAGTGTGAGGCACACTTGAAACCACTATCTCCTTAATTTCGGACAATTTTAAGACATCACATTGAGCTTGGATGAGCTTAGTTGAACAGTTGATGATGGAAAATCCGCTATAGGGTAGAAGACTTAACCGGGAAACACGTGGGTGATCTTCCTTGAGGATGCGGTGCTGTCAGTCACCTTCAAAGGAAGGGACCAAAATCGGCATAATATGCCATGTTTCTAAGGACGATGTAAGAATGTACATCTTTTTTGTAAATCAATATGAACCATAAAAGGAGAATAATTTCATAACTTCGAAAAATTCTCAAGACATTCATTATTGCTAATGTGAGTACATCGAGGTCTCGAGAAATATAAGGACATCAATACGACGTCTTATTACATATACCTTGGAAAGAAAATCAAAATCGATCTAGCCGATGATGTTAAAGTCAAGAGTAGCTAGAGCTGGATCCGAATCTTTAAAATCCGCGATCATGAGGATGGCATTCTTGTCCTCATATTGATTTTCCGTACCTTTTTGTATGCATTCACAATTTGAGGATGAGCTTGACAATCTTAAACCAGTGATCCAGAGATCCACACGGTTGCATTGTCTTAAGCGGGTGTGAGTAATTTTGACAGATTGATATCTAGATCGGGAGTGTCGCCATTAAGGCCGGCGGCACCTCCCCCTCTTTTCTAGACATCGACACAGTGTTTTCTGCTGTTGCCATGACCCATATTTTTGTCCCCACATTAGGGAACAATCCCAAATACGTTTATCGCATTAGCGTATATACAATTCCCGTTTGCAATTGTATGATCAAAATCAAGTCTCGTTGGTAATTCCAAACAAACTTGGATGGCCTAGAGAACTTGATGATGATCGAATCCGCTAAAGATTATGGATTAGGATGCCACGGAATATCATCGACGATATGTAGTCAAATAAGGTGGTAAACAATCCACTCTTAATAACTCAACAAGTTAAGTTAGATGGACGTTTCAAGAAACGCTCCATAAGTGCATTCCACAGTACTTTGTGGTCATTACTTTTTGCACAGATTGTCATTGAAGGCTTTTGTTGATGTGGCGCTTCAAAAATTTGAGCATATGAGATGTGAAATCTCGGAATCTAGGCTTGTTAGCTTGAGGGTCAAAACATGTGGTTTAATTCTTTTCAATAAAACCGTTTCACAGATACCAAGCGAAGATTCGCCTTGGGCATTGACTACGTCAAAACTCAGATGAGCAGAATGTTATATTGCTCTTGCATACAAAACCAAGCTATAATGAGACTTAATAGAGGTCACAAATGATGTTTTTTAATGGTTTGTCTTATGGATTGATTACACACAATCCGGAAAAGCCGCGAATTAATCAAACACAATTCGAAAAAGGCCTCGGATTGATCAAACACAATCAAGAGAAAGATCGGGGTTGATCACACACAACCCGGACAAGGAAACAAGAGTGATTAAATACACTCTTGACCCGCGAATAAAATTTCGGGATTTTTACCTGCACGCACAAAATCCCAAGCATAGAATAGAGATGGAGAAGGGAGGAAAGGACTTTCTCCTTCCCGAGTTATTGAACTTGGAAAAGTTTAGGGTTTCAAAACATACCTTTCAAAACTTCAAACACTCGAAAAAGTCGAAAATTGTAGTCGAAGGAAACTAAGAATCGTCGGCGGGCGGCGGCCAAGGGATTGGCAGCCTGTGATGTCAGACGGCAGCCGGGAAAACAGGCGGCGGCGGCGGTCGGACATAAGAGCCGAAAAACGTTTTTTCAGGGTTTTGGAAAATAAATGGTGGGCTATTGGCTGTAGGGTTAAAACAAAGTGCATGATAACGCGATGAAGTATAAAGTGTAGAGACAAATATAAAAAGGGAATTATCATCTTATTCATTGATAGAAACCCTTTATATAGGGAATTACAAAGTACCAATATGGTAATGATAATGAATACATAGTCCTATTCCAACTACATATCCTGATTGTCACGCCCCGACTCTTAAATTTTTACCTTATTTACTAGCATGGTGTTAATAAGAGTTTTACCGTCTTCGTCAATGAGTTTATAATTTAATTGGTCCCCAGAGGAGTTTTGGGGGACGATTATTTGGAAGGGATTATTCGTAGGAGAAAAACGTGACGACGGTAAAAATGGTAAATTTTAGCTAGTAAAAGGTAAGTTTTATTAGGGTATTATTTTTGGGGTGTTAAATTTTTGAAGTGGGTTAAATAGTGGTGTGGACCGGTTGGGCCAAGCCCAACTCTTTTCCTCTCTCTCTCTTCTCTCCTCCCTCCCGCTTCTCTCTCCCTCTCCCTCCGCCCGGAAATGTTTCCCGAGCCCGACCGCCGCCGTCCGGCCACCATTCGCCGCCGCACTGGTCCCAATCGGTCGGCCGTCGACCCAGCCATCTTCCTGGACCGGTGGCAGCCTCTCTAGCGCCGCCGTGAGGGAGAGAAGCCGCCCGAAAGTCATGACTTCCCAAAGCTTCCCGTCGCTGGAACTTCCTCCTCCGGCCGCCATAGCCGGAGCTGCTAGGCTCAAAACGAAGCCCTCCTCCCGTACGTTCATCCTTCCAAAGGATTCGCTCCCCCTTGAGCTAGGTAAGGAGAAATCGGTAATTGAAATTCTATGGCTTATTAGATGTTTTCGTTCGATTGGCATAGTTAGGCTTGGAATTGGTGTTTGTGCTAGTTAGGAAAGTTGTAGAGGAGATTGAGAAGAAGATGCTGTCAAAATTTGGTAGACATTGGAGGTCGCCGGAGCCGGCCGCCACTGTTAGGGGAATTTTTATGGTTTTAGATGTGGAATATTAAGGGGAGGTTGATGATATGAATTTTGGAATTTTTGGAGAAGTTTTGGATAGGTTTGGAAATTGTTAAAGTTTGGTATTTTTGGCGGTTAATTAGGATAAAATCTGACCGTTGGTTTTTCCTTATTATTGTTTCGGAATGTTGAAATAAATGAAAGAATGATGTCGTTGGAGTTTGGCGTGAATTCGATAAGCTTAACCCTAGAAAAGGTAGTGGGTTAGGCGGAAGAGTTTTGGGTTATATATTTATGTATTATTTATTCTGAAATTGGAGTTTGGTCCTAAGCATGAATTTTATGCCAGGATTTGAGGAGACCTCACTTGAGTGACGAATTGGATTTCGTCGGGCTTGTGCCTAAAGTTGTGAGTGGACCTTTGTTTTAAATATTATGCCAGCAAAAAGATTTATTGATGAATATTTCCTTTTATTGGAGAATAACCGAAATTGAGAATTTCGGTGATTATATATTTATATATGGATGTTTATGAGGATAATATGTATATAAATAAATGTTAGCTAGCTATACGTGCTTTTCCTCCATAATGAGGTAAAATACCATTATGGTGTGACGTGAGCGTTAGACGCAATCGTAGTAGCCCTATATGAATATAATAATGATTCATATAGGGAGTATGCACGTCTATAAATACACCCGTCTTTTCCGCATAATGAGGTAAAATTCCATTATGTAGTGACGTGAGCGTTAGACGCAAGCGTAGTAGCCTTGTATGAATTTATATTCTCTTATATTTCTTCATAAGAAATCATACAAGGAGTATGACGAGTGTAAATATATATATATATATATATATATATATATATATATTATAACCTGAGAGGTTGTATTTTATTAAGTTTTGGAGACTAGCCGGAGCTAGTCATATACTTGCCAGTTTTTGAGCTGTCGCATGCAGCATAATTTCTATGAAAATTAAATTGGGAAAACATAAATATTTTCATTGAATTCATTTTTTGTCCACTCACTCTAACGTCTTCAAATGTTTTCCCATGTGCCCTTCGTTTTAAAAATGCCCAGTGCGCATGTTAGCATAGTTGAGGTCGGGCGTACATGGAGACGAGGCATAGTCAATATTATAGCTTCCGCTCATTTCTATATTTCTAGTTCCTTTCCTTTCAATTAGAGTTGCTCTGAGCTATGATTGTTGGTTAAATTGGAAGATATTGTGTTTTTGGTGAGCATGAAGGCTCCAGGTGTTTAAGGTTGGATTTGAAATTTTAGAAGTGTTTACAAGTGTTTTCAGGAAGGGTTGTCCATTTTCAAGGGAGATTATGCCGAATTTTCGGTAAATTTTTCCTTTGAGGTGGTCCCCGCAGGACTTACCTCGAGTTTCAGGGTGAAATTCGGGGTGGGTCTTGACACTGATGGCATAAGGCCAAGACACACATATGGAATATCCTAAAACATGGATGCAATTCAAACATATTTCTCTCTACCATTTCCTAACCTCACTGGACAATTATTGGAAAAGCAAGAGAGTCATTTAATCTTGAAACCGTAGTTTTTGCATTGAGAAAATTACATAATAGCACATGACCAAATTTAAAAACACAAAAACCCCACTTTCAATATTTTCTGTACAAATGAGGACATAAGCCCAGACCCAAACTAATGGTATCAGATCTGATCTAGACTTTCAAAGACAAAATGACTAAAATACCCATTTTTTCAAATAAATTTACGCAAAATGACACGGCAGTAGCACGTTTCTCGTCGACACGACAATAGCACGTCTCTCGTCGACATGAAAGTAGCACGTCTCTCGTCAACACGACAGTAGCACCTTCTTACACGGTAGTAGCACGTCTCTCGTCGACACGGTAGTAACACCTTCCTACACGACAGTAGCACGTCTTCGGTTGACACGGCAGTAGCATGTCTCTCATAGACACGGCAGTAGCATGTCTCTCGTCAACACAGCAGTAGCACGTCTCTCGTCGACACGGCAGTAGCATGTCTCCCGTCGACATGGCAGTAGCACGTCTCTCGTCGACACGGTAGTAGCACCTTCCTACAAGGCAGTAGCACATCTCCGGTCGACACGGTAGTAGCACGTCTCTCGTCTACATGGTAGTAGCACGTCCATAGTAGCAGTAGAATATGTAGTGACATATGGCATGTGGACATTAGTTTGTCCTAATCTGTTAATTTTTGTCCTTTAATGTATAAGATAATGTATAAAGTATGTATTTGTAAACTAAAATTTGGTTAGTAACTAATATGTAATTTACTATTTTACATTAACACGTACCTTATTTTTAGTTTTCCCCAATTTCTCTACTAACTGAACTTCTGCAATTTCTAATACTATATGTATCTAGCCATGATTTCGACGGCCAATATTTCATAGTTTTCATCACTAGTTGCCCAAAATTTTAGCTTTTACAGTGTACTCATTTTGGTGGATTCGTGAGATATTATTGTAGACATATAAAATTTAACGATAATAATAGTCGTTGAATAATCCAAGAAAATATGTGACTCGTGAGTCAACAAAATTGGAAAGCCGTCGGAAATAACACGTGGCAACGTGGAAATGATCGGTCGACAACAAAACCTTAAATCTCGATTGAAATCAATTATCATGTGTCGATTGATGATGTGACTTCGCTAGGCAAAATAGACTTCGCCAGGCGAACAGGACTTCCCGAGACGAAATAGACTTCGCAAGGCGAACAAGACTTCGCCAGGCGAACAGGACTTCGCCAGGCGAACAGGACTTCGCGAGGCGAAATAGACTTCGCCAGGCGAAATGACTTCATAAGGCGAACAAGAGTTCGCCAGGCGAACAAGACTTTCCGAGGCGAGATAGACTTCGCAAAGCGAACAAGACTTCGCTAGGCGAACAGGACTTCGCAAGGCGACATAGACTTCACAAGGCAAACAAGACTTCGCCAGGCGAAATGACTTCGCGAGTTGACCTTGACTCTACGAGGCGAAATGGACTTCGCGAGGTGACCTTGACTTCCCGAGGCGAGCTAGGCTTGGCGAGGTGAAATTGACTCCGCGAGGTGAACTTGACTTCCCGAGGCGAAATGTACTCCGCGCGCGTAGATTTACATGAAGGCGAGGCGAGATGGTTCCACGCGCGTAGATTAACATAAAGGCGAGGCGAGATGGCCCCGCGTAAGGGGAAACCTCGCGAAGGAGCTAGACGACAGAGTTCGCAAGCATGCGGGGATGTACGTCCAAGAGAAGTCGTTCGCGAAGTGGGATTAGAAATCGCTGCTTGCTTGGAAATCAAGCTTCCTTGCGGGATACCTTCCATATCCGCGAGATAGCGTAAGGATCTTGCTCAAAACAGGACATTCAATCCAAAGCGATCTGGGCATATCTAAATCTCAAGATTTGATTGATTTGACTATGTTAAAATCGGCAAGTAAATCAGTCAAGATTCATTGATTCGATTAAGAAAATATTATTGATTCAGAATCTTCATTACATGCCTTAAGTGGAGGCATGTTAACACTATAAATACCCCCTCTCATACCTAGAGAGGGGAGCATAAACCAGGCAGCGAACTAGAGAGAGAGAAATCCCTCCGCGAACTCAGAAGTCTCCCCTAAACCCTTGAAGAACTATCAAGCTCCCCAGATAGCCAGTTCTTCACTAAATCCTTGAAGAACTATCAAGCTCTCCAAATAGCCAGTTCTTCACTAAACCCAAATCCAAATCCCAAATACTTGTTACGTGATCAATCCGCGTAACCCTTGAGTTAAATCTATATTCCGAGATAAAATCAGAGGAGTTCACAAAGATTGTAACCCGCATTCGCATTTGATTAAATTAAATTATTCTTTGTACATGTGTTGTTCTGTTATTTGTTACAGATATTTTCGTGTTTACAATTATATTGGCATACTCTGGAAAGAACTCATGTATGCACCGTCTATACATAATCTCACTCTCACAACTTATATGTGATATGTGAATCTTTCCGCAAAAGCACAAACCAACTTATGCATACTTCGACTCTCACAACATACATGTTGATCTTGTCCCAAATACACAAAAAGTTAAATACAATCGATTTCACAGCATGCATAACAGTATGTTTCTGCAGGACGAGATATGTGTGCATCACTGCATCTGCTACTTTGTCGTTTCCGCAGGACTCTTGAGTTGCATTCTTTTTGGGCAACAGCTCAAACTTTCGTTTTCATGCAATGGAAGATTTTGCTCCCCGAAACACAATCACCAGAAAATCCAGGCAAAGCTAATATGAAAGCGGCGCCATTAACACCAAAGCATTCGTTAAAATATGAATTTCTGGTTCCAATTTTATATCTCCATCTTTGTCTTATCTATGCTTCAATTGCCTTCTTCATCCTCCTTTCCTTCTTTTTCAATCAAAGAGCTTTCTGAACTTGAAAAAGCATCAGGAACAAGGAGAAACGCGTTGCTGACTTGCTTCTTTTTTAATGCAAAGCAAAGCAAAACTGGAGAGGAAAATTGAGCTCTCATTAGAGTAAAAGGTTCGATTGCTTTCTTCTTAGAAAGATTATGTTGCAGTCAATTTTGGCAATGCTTTCCAGTACCTTTGGTCACATTATGCATATATGAATGTCGACATCTGTCTCACTCACTCAGACTTAGTCAGTGATGTAATAGTTGCTCTCAAGCTTGAGCTATTTCGTGATTGAAACAAACCCTCTCAAGCTTTGTGAGCCTCGGGCAGCATAAGTTAGCTTAAGATTGGCATATTTCTGTTGAGGTTAGTCCAGTAAGAATGATATGAAATGATCGAGATGCCACATAAAAGAGTTTGAGCTAGCATTACGCTAAAAACCAAGGATTATTCTTCGTTTTTAAATTTTTCATGCGAAAATTATACAGCGCACCCGACCAATCTCACCGTCCACTCATCGCGCCCGGCCCCACCCGGTCATGTCACCGGTCATCTCACCGTTAAATTTCCAGGTACCCGGCGCACCCGCGCTGAATAGGCTCTCCTTTTCATGTATCAAAATATGGAATCTTAGTATTATTTTATGGAGTGAAATTCTCTTATAAAAAAACCGAATAAGTTAAACATCCAAAGTTTACTTGTTGAAATATACTTTTCCAGGCCTTCCATTTGCTGGGTTAATTTAATCGGAGAGTGCGTTCGATCTAGATGATTGATCATATTCATACAAGTATGTTTCTAGATGCTCCTATTAATTACTCATCAAGTCGCAACATCATTATTTGATTTCTTCGTAGTAGACACTTGTCGTCTTCATTTTAGATTTCCAGATATATAGATTTACTATATAAACAAATCGAAGTCTTTGAAATCGGGCATATTGAAGTACATACCTGCATGGTGTCTGGTCTTGGACCGTCTGGACTGCAGTTAAACTTCAGTTGACTACACAGAGAGAAAAAAAAATAAAAAAAAGAGTGAAGAATATATCTAGAAGCAAAGAAGACGAAGGAAAATTGGATAGAACCTTGTGATGATACCAGTCTTGTTCTTACTGCAATTTTCAGGTGGGAAACTTCCAATCACTTTCGATGGAAGCAAAATCTAATCTGCCAGACAAAAACTTCAAAGCAATAATAGATACATCAGCCCCTCGTTTATGTTCCATCATTTCTTGAATTAGTTTGTCAAAAATTATGTCTTCTAGGTCTTCCCTGCCCAGTGCCTGCTATGTAGTGCCAAATAATAACGAAATAAAAACAAGATTTTCGACGGTCTAGATCGACAGAAAATCGTATCAAGAAACATCTGTAGGGTTTATATATCTTGGTCACCCTTTTATTATCTTCTGTAAACATGGTTATACTGATCTTGACGTAATTTGCAAGCAATATTACTAAGTTTACACTAGCTAATTTATGAAATGTTTGGCTCACTTGAAGAGTAGTTGCGTTTCCGCACTAGTAGTGTCAACGTAATCAAAAGGATATGAGTTAGAAAATGCCTGGAGAAGAAAGTGGATTTTGAGCTGTAAGGCTTTGAATGCAGTCTTAAGAAACTGTTTCAAACTAGGTACACTCGTACGCATTACAAGAGAAGTTTCAAAAACCGTAACAGGTTGCCTATCGATCAGGAAGATGATGAAGACCATTTCCTTCTTTACAATAGAAAGTAGTGTACTTCTATTTCACACTCACCTTAAATATTGTAAATTTCATAGAAACTTTAGGATCATCTTGTTCCTAACAAAGCTTTATAGACCTGGTGAGTGTGTGAGGCCATGAAAATATGTATACGACAATAAAACAACACTTAAAAAATGAAAAGACATCAAAACTTTGTAAAATTCAACAAACATTTTGTACAAGCACACCATTGACTTCTTACCCATTCATACCTAGATAGTCAAGTCAGCTTGTATTATTTTCCTTTCTGGTGTCCATTTTTCTTTATGTTTATTCATCTTCAGAAATTAAATTAGGCACATTAATCTTCCAAATATACCAACATTGTAATAAGTTTTTTTTTTCTTTTTATCAAATGAATCATTCATATCATAGAGTTACATCAATGGAGCATTATATGGCCTCATTAAACCCCACATCATAGGGAAGAGTACCACACTCAAATCAATTACACAAATTGACTAATTGTAATAAGTTTGTTCAATGTAATGAGAAACTATATATAGCTTGATACGGTATAGAACTTTGGACACAATTCAATAGAGGTTTGGGCATCTAGCCCGTCCTCTTAAAAAAAAAAAAAACTTTGGACACAATTCAATTTACTTGCTAAATTTTTCATTAACCATGACTTAAAAATAACCACACCAGCATTTTACCTCGAAACTTAAATATTTAACCAAATACTACATGATTTGTATATATAAGCGTATATGAATGGATCATAAATCTTTCCTTAATTTTAACTTCTTCTTCTTTCGAAATCAATCAAGAAAATTATTTTAGCAACGTGCGTGATCCTTTTGCTCCTTCATTTTGTAAGTGGAAAGCTAGGCAATAATGTCGAGAGCGAGAAAGGCCAACCAAGAAGGGTCTAATTTGTGACATGACAGTGGGATTCCTCTTCTTCACTGGCTGACTGCTAGATTAAACAATTCAGAACGTACACTTTGGCTTCCATCTTAAAGTCTTTGATGATAATAATATTTGGCTCCAAAAATGGCATCTGTCATTGGTTTCATTGGTTGTAGCCACCATTTTCCTCCCAGAAATGGTCCTGTACGAACTGTTAATTTTTAATTGAATCCAAAACTTCTTAATCTCTTGCTTGGTATAATAATTTGAAAGTATTATTGTTAGCAAGTTTGGTTTGAGACTTCTCGATAAAATTGGTCGTAGTCTCATCGATATCTTACTTACTAGCTATCACATCACAGTACTTGCCGCTTTGATCTCGAGGTATGGTAGTTTCATGGTGAATTCTTCTTGATGGTGATTTGGTCACCTACCATAACGAAATTAAACCTCAGTATATTCCGCATATATATGTATGAAAGCTCCTATCGACTTCTAGATCATCATCTTAATCTATAACAACATTGATCGAGTAATACTGAATTTCCCATTGATTTGGCCTATGTTTTCTCTGGAACTATAATTAAATCACATGTTAGATCAGGTCAAGTGATGAGGAAGCTGAGGGAGATCGAAGGGAAGAATGATTAAGTTACGGTTGAGATTTATCAAAGCTAACACGCAAAATTGCTCATGTAATAAAAAGGAAAAAGAATTAACATGCATGTACGTATTGATTTATAATTTATAAATAATTCTTGTAACTAAAAACTTATGATATCTTTCTCAAATCAACAATATAATCAAACCAGAATTTTGATATCAAATTTGAAAAACTCAATGACGTGACATCTAATGTATTATGTGATTCTAATTTAGAACTAATTGCATGGCAAAACGCTATATTATTTAGGGAAAATTTTAAGAACAGTATATGATAAATGGTCCACTCCTAATTTTGGTGTTGCAAGTTTTAAAACAATCATAACGGTACATGAACTTGTAATCTCAACCGAAAATATGTACATACCGTTACATTCTCCGTTATTTAACATGTTTTCCGTTAAACTTTGAAGGGCAAATCCGTCACTCCTTAATTTAACAGTAATAAATTATTAAAATCAATAATTAATAAGGAGAGGTAAATATGAAAGGAAAAATTATTGTGCTCTCTCTTTTTCGTCCCCGTTCAAACCCAGCATACACAAAAATAGCAATCGAGCCATCGAGGTAGAACTGTAGAAAGAAGTTAGAAGATGATTTGATTAAAAAAGTCTTTGAGAATATATGGTATGAGTTTATAAGATTAAAAAAGTATATAAATAGAAAAAAAATATTCACACAAAAAAATGTATAGAAATAGAAAAAAAGAAAAAGAAAACATAATATAAAGGAAGAGAGATTGAAGAAAACCCAAAACCACCATTTGAAAAATGAGAAATTACATAAAATTAACTGTGTTATTGACGACATGTACTAAAAATATGTCGGCTTTTAAACGTTATGAACCATTTTGATTGTTTTAAAACTTGAAACACCAAAATTGAGAGTGAACTGTTTGTCATGTACTGTTCTTAAAATTTTTCTTATTATTTAGTACTCAAACTTATTAATTAACACCCCTGTTTGAGATTTCTAGTACTCATGTATTATTTCTTTTCCATTATTCTAATTGTGCGTGCATTGTAACACGCATGGCATAGGGCCATACCACTACTGGGTACGTTACAAACGCGACCCCATCTATGTCGAGCAAATAACGTGTGAATGATGATGAAATATACTCATTTTGTTGCTCATGCAGTTTTCATCAAATTGTGGTGGACAAGTTGGTTTGAGGTGAACTAGTCGAACATAGTACTATGATGGCAAATAGGAAAAGGTAACAATTTCCTGACTAGGCCCTTGTGTTCTATGACGACGTCGATGGCTGCTGAAGGATGAATGGTTCTCACTCATATTATTGAAGCCAGTTAAACTGGGATGATGATGATGATCGATGAGGAACCTTCACAGACATTATTATCGAAGGAACAATTCAACCCCAGCTGACGTCTCATCTGTTTGCTTCACCCCTTTAACCTTCTAGTACTTGCGTCACTTGTGTCTTCACTATCATCATCATCCACTAACACACAGAAAGAGAGGAGAGAGAGTCAAGGTGGGATGGCTGAGATGTTTTTACAGATTCCAGACTAAGAAGAAAATGAGATAAAACCCTGGTCTCCTCTTCTGGCATTTCCATTTTCTCCCTTATAATATTTATTTTGTTTACGCAAAAAATTGGGTAATCGTTTTTCCACTTCACCTTTTTGAATTTCTGTGACCATTTCCACTGTTTTCCATGTCCCCAGTCCCCTCCCTCTCCAGCTACGATACTACCTCTCTCTCTCTCTCTCTCAAATTATAGTATATATATTATTAACAATATCATCGTTATCGTTATCATCAAGTGGATCTTTATATAGAGGTAGCTGAGCTTACTTGAACCAGCTCCTCATTAGTTACTACAACATAGAGCAGCAACCCAGATCAGAAAAAACCATGGGGAGAGCTCCTTGCTGTGACAAAACCAAGGTCAAGAAAGGCCCATGGTCACCTGAAGAAGATGCCAAACTCAAGTCTTACATTGACAAGCATGGCACTGGTGGTAACTGGATTGCCTTGCCGCAGAAGATAGGTCAGTACCAATCTACGATCATCATATTACAAATCCACTAATGAATTAACAAAACTAATCTATTATGTTAGCTTATCATCATCCATACTTCTGATCCCTAGGTCTTAAAAGATGCGGCAAGAGCTGTCGGCTGAGATGGTTGAATTATCTCCGGCCCAATATCAAGCACGGTGGGTTCTCTGAGGAAGAAGATAACATCATTTGCAGCCTCTATATTAATATTGGAAGCAGGTAATACTAAATTTTCAAGGCTATCAGTTTAACACTTTATCCAGTGATCATTTCGCTCCCTTCTCTCCCTAATTTTGATGCAAGAGGGTTGCAGATCTTTAGCTAGTTGTGTTGTTTCACTAGCCTAATCCAAACTAAGTTGCTCAAAAATCTAAAACTCAAATGATTCTAAATTTCTAATTTGTTATGTACGTACGTATATGTAGGTGGTCTATCATTGCAGCCCAATTACCAGGGCGAACTGACAATGATATTAAGAATTACTGGAACACAAGGCTGAAGAAGAAGCTTTTGGGCAAGCAACGCAAAGAACAACAAGCACAGAATCGTAGAGCTGCCGCCAGCCTGAAGCAAGAGATCAAGAGATCAAGTACTACTACAACAAACTTTCATCTTCCTCCTGATGGCTTTGTGAATAACCAAGTAAACCCTTACTGGGCACCAGAGCTTCCTGTATTGCCAGTGATGAGTTATCAAACCCATGATGCTCAAGTACTTGATGACCACCAGGCATCCATTAAGAACATGCTGATCAAACTTGGAGGAAGATTTTCTGACACCACAAGTTCTATGTATCCACCTATTGATCACATTTCCTCAACCTCATCGGATGAGTTCTATCAGAACTCCAGTATCGATCATTTGCTTACTACTTGTTCACCAGTAGCCAACACCAACTATGCTCAATTGGGTCCAAGTCCAAGTCCGACCATGTTTCATGGGGTTGATCATCAGAGTGATCTAGAGGCGGAGCTAAGCGAATTGGTTTACGGCGACAGCCAATTACCTCATCAACAATATGATGGTTTAGCTGGCTTTTATCAAATGGAGACTTTGAACAATGGTAGCACTGGAGGGACTACTAGTACTTCTGCAGAGAGTGAAATTAGTTGGGGAGACATAAACTCCTTGGTTTACTGTACAACAACTCCGATGGTTTCTGACTACGAAAATAGTTGCCAACAAGTCGTGCGGCCATCAGATTCAGCATTTGCCGAGTCCAACTATTTTGCCATGAAATATCAACGTTAATGTACATGGTTTGCGTGGAGTGTGTAAATTTAGACCATGAGGGTTTTAGGTACCTGAATTTCAGAAAGCCATCATGGATTGAGGATCCATCAGTAGGATTTGCTTTAGACATCAATTCAACGATCTTTTAACAGCTTTAGTTTCTCTCAGTTGCTTCTTGTTTGCCTTTCTATTCATGATGAAGTCCAGGAAAGTGTTTTCTTGTCAGACATTCTAGCATGTTGTTTACATTAATTAATTAGACTGTCAATCTGAATTATTCTTTCAAGTGAATTTTTGTTTTAATTCGTGTGTCATTCACATTACCAGTCGCAACAGAAAAGTGTAATCTCATATATGAACATGCATGACTTCTGAAGTTTCATACTTCAACTACTAAGCCAACTTATGTTGTGCCTCTCAGTCTTAGTTTTTCCTAAAGAACAAGAATGGATCTGGGTCACTTAGGATCTTCAAAGCTTATGCATTTAGCTGTGCTCTTCTGCAGTTGCATGGGTCCGAGTCTGGGTGCAGTCATATTGGGAATCCCAATTTGGGATACCATATTCTATTGACTAGTCTCAGGTGCAGTACTTTGAGGAATTACTTCTGTAATGTTGTGTATATCTCTCTCAGTTAGAGCTACAAGGTGAAAAGGTACTTTGAAATGGGTTGAATTTCATGTGACAGAACAGAAGTACATGTTGATGAACCCTCCATGATATAATAAAGTGGTGCAAAGTGCTTTGATATTTTGGCAATAACCTGTTCGGCTTTAGCATATAGGGCATCACAATGTGGCTGCATTCCTTTATAGTTTTCCTCGTGTCTGCACTGACAACAGGAGCTCTGGAAACACATTCTCTACTCTGATTTCAGTGATTTGTAATTGCAACTTTTAAGATCAACCCGGAGTTTAAATTGGGTAGGGGCTCCCGGCTACATTTATGTGTTTAAATGTATATAACAAGGTTATTATAAAATAAACAAATCGATCACTATCGTAGACTCGGCCATGCTTATGTGCAATATGAAATCAGCTATTAATGTCATTCAATCTTAGTCATGAACGTTATGTGTAGATACACAGCCGTACTGAAGAAGATCAATATGTTGTTCTTTTGTTAGAATGGAATGTTGCATGCATGTTCTAGTCCTATATTTTGCGTTTTATGTCTCAAGCATACTCATCTAAAAGGTCTGCCTTTAATTCTGGTGCTATATAGCATTTGAGATGATCAAGATGAACGAATATATGCAACATGTATTTTACTTATCACCTTATTTATGGATAAAACATCGATCTCAAAAAGGGAAGAAAAGTTGCTCACACCGTTGATAATTAGAATTGGAAAGCGAAAGTGCTTCACATGTCAAAAGGAGGTCGTAAAAGAAAAGAGAGCACCAAGTTAAACAACATTGACAATTAAGCTATACATGAACAGCTAGCTAGCCTATCCAATCCCCAGAGTCAAGCTCAAAAGTTTAAAATCCAGTCAATCACTAATATCGAAAATACTTTACAACACTCGTTGGACATTAACATGCAATTGTTTTACGAGATCGAATGAACTGAGAAGCATTACAGTAGTAAAGCTTGTGTCCCAAAAATAAGTCGATCTTCGTAAAGAAAAGAAGAAAGAAACACAAAGCAAGTAATGCAACTCATGATAAGTTCACCTCATCAAAACAAAACAAAAAAATCCTCATAATTCACCAGATTTATCAGCAAAAACCCAGAAACAACAGCAAACAGATAACCTTACACACACACTACTGCTAGGCGATCTAGGGTTTTCTCGCACTGTCCATATATTGCAGAAACTCTATCACTCTCAACTCTGAAAACAACAAAAACAATAATTCACTGAACGAATACTAGTTCCAAATTAAGCTGGTCTATATATTCATGTTCTGCATAATTGTGAAATGATTGATTAATTTTGCCTGCTAGGATCCACCTGTTTTTAAGCAGTCAAAAAGTAACCCACTAGTGTCCTCTCATGTTTTGATTCTGGATCTCAATCCATGACATTTCCCAGATTTGGGTTTCATCACCATTTGATTTGATCCCACTCGGTCTTGTCTAAACCATCACGTCAAGGAAAGAAAATATAGGAAAATCCATGAATATAGATTTTGACTAGTTGATTTGTTTCTAAATCAAGACTGGAAGCAGCCTAAGAACGGGTCAATGTGTTCAAACCATGAATGGGAACATGATACAAATTCATGAATGCTCTTGTTGATATTCCATTCGAGTTACTTCAACTCATCCTCATGAAAATAAAAATAAAAACTACAAGTGGGTTTTTCTTATCTGTTTTCTTTTCTTAATATGTAACGATGATCATATGAATGATCATGATCACAAAATTATATTGTTTCTCCCCCGATGTTGGTTATTCTTTAATCCACATCGATCACACCCCACTTTCTTAATTTGTATGCAATTCATGCATATATATGGTTGTAATGAAATGTTATTGATCGTAACAAAAAAACATGACTCATGAGATAAAAAGTTGCGAATAATTGATTTATATTCTACTTTTCATTCTAGACAAGGCTATATATGCCACCTTTATTTTCCTTTTAAAGGTCAAACCGGCCCGCCCGACTCAAATAATCGATTGTTAATATAATGAACATGAAGTTGTTTAAAAGCTAAAACTAAGATCATCTTGACTTCTGTTCTTAATATTGCTTGGTTGGCTAATAATATTTTCTTTTCATTTTCCTAATCCGAATCTGTTGACATCTTTTGAAAACTCTTTGGATGATTTGTCAATACATGGAGAAAATGAACAATCATTGATTATGAGCTTAAATTTATGCCGACAACCACAAAACTATAATGCTCTCTCTATATATGACCATGCACAGCTAGGTTTTCTCTCTTGCTTGTTATATATATTGGCGAGTGCCTTTTAGTTTAGTATCTATCGACGCTCATGACTTTCATAATTTTTGAATGAATTTTTCATTGAAAATGAAATTGGACCCTTGACTGATTATAGAAAATACTGTTTTTCTAACCCATTATTGTTCGAAAATACAGGTTTATTTGAAGCGTATGCCTCAAAACCATAATAACGTACGACTTTATAATCGATGATGATGATCTAGGTGAAGACCAAGAAACCCTAGTTAAACCCTAGTTATATACAGAAATCAAAAAGGTTTTCGACAACGAGTTTGTGTGTAAGCCGTGACATCAAGCAAGAGCAAAAGGCAGATGGGCTGCTTCATAGTTCATGTCATATACACTTCCATCTGAATGCAAAATGTCAAAAGGGCCTCTGCTACTGCTCCCTCTAAATAAAAATGAGAAAAAAAAACACACACACACACACAAGCAAAAATTATCAAACTAATAGGGCCAATGATAACATCAGCTCGAAGTGTTGGAAATCAACCTATCTAGCTACCCGATTCTAAATCCAAACGGTTACTGAAATCTAAACGATTCTTCAGTACAAGACGCATCAAGTTTAGCAACTTAATCTTGTCAATTTAGATGCCTCATCATATTGCTGCGGCCTGTGCAATACTTTGGCTGCACAAAGATTATACCAATTGTTCTTCCAATATTGGAGAAGAAAGCACTTGAACTCCAAAAGCTAACCAACTCGATCCACTGCCAGCTTAAATCAGCAATTTCCTGCGAGTTGTATATAGGTGAACACATGCAAACAATATGCCAAATAACTAATTAGAATCAAGTACGCTAATTAGTGTTATAAAGTGATTACAGTGATGAACATGAATAATCCTCGACGAGAAGAAGCAGGAGAGAAAAGACTCTTAACATACGAACAACCAAAAGCACTTCTAAGTATTAAAGCTACTAATTGCCAAAAAAATATTAAATCTACCTTTAAGAACATGCACCATCTAATCGATTTGATAAAGAAACAATTAGTACATAACTAATTAACAAAACAAATGAACCTTGATTGAAGCCTTGTGCTGTCACCCATGAGAAGACAAAAACCCCCCGACGACCTTCTTGCAAGCTTTTCCTTATTCTATGACACTATAATCACATTAACGATTGCTTAATTAAAACCCTACTTATTTAATTAATTATGTAGTGACATTGACACTCACTAACATGAGAATATGTATTTTAAATTACTCTAATTTGTTTTCATCCTTAAAGAGCTAAAAGCTGGCAAACTTTGTCGATCGATCAGCTTAACTAAACAATCAATAATTTCTGGCGCAAAATCGATGTCCTCAAATGTCCTAGCTAACTCCAATATCGATCCTTTATTCTGTTTCCAAGGAAGAAGAGGCTACATAATTTTTGTTATTGAATGGATCATGGAAGGCAGGAGTTTGAAATCAATGATGGGAGTGCGATAGTTCATCAAATTACCTATTTTTATTGGTATGAAATTTCATTATTTCGTTTGTTTTGGAAAATATGTCGACTTCCTGGACAGCAAATGAAGTTTCAACTAGAGATGGTATACACATTAAGTTAACAAGCGGCTATTTCAATTGTAAAGAAATAGATAACAGCCACTAATCTTTAACCTCACATTCGGCTTCTTCCTACATGCAGAAATTAAGAAGTTTGTAATTCAGCGAGATTATCACAGTGAAATACCGTAGAAATGACAACGACAATGCCCAACTATGCAAGAACGCTGAAAATTTTTCTTTAGAGGCAAGAATATGTTACAACACATAGCTATCAATATCTTAACTCTCGAGCTAGTAATCTTCGCTCAACAGTGATGAACAAAAGAAACTCTATTTTGCTAATGAAGTAATAAACCATCCAACATTCCAACAGCTACAACAATATTAGAGTACCAGCCCACTTCCCTTTTCCATTGTTATTAGGCTGCTAATCCTAATGTTGAGCCCAGAAAAGTTTGACATTTGACTGTTGGAGTGGAGTTTTGTCCGATTCTCTTCTCAAAGCCTTTGAAATTTGTCCGAAACTAAAAGGGACTGTTTGTGTTTTGGGCCAATTAACGGTCAATTGATTGGAATTAATTCATTTCAGGTTTAATTTAGTTGAAGTTTGTGAAAAGTCTCGTATACACGACCATGCACGTGTCTGATCAGTCATGCAAGTATAGCGTAAATGTGAGGTAAACGATTATTGTCATCCAATCTTAGCCATCCAATGTGAACATACATGACGTGTACTAAAGACCTTCTATGTAGATGCATATGCCTAAGCAGCCATATTCAACAACACCTAAACCAGACATAAGCGCCAGACTGGCCTGAACCGCCTATATCATCAACAAGGTAGCAGCAACAACACTAGTTAGCCGCCATGCCTCTCCCGGTACGTTGGCGCTAGGACGCGCCCTCACGCGCAACTCCAAGAAGGTACAACAGAAGCTTTGCTGAAACCACTTGGGACTTTAATCCCACATTGAAGATAAGGAAAACTCAACCCTTTTCCTCAGCTATAAAAGGTAACCTTCTCTCTCCGTAATAACTACATATCTATTACTTACTTACCCGTTATTCTGTCAACATAAATACATTGACTGACTCAGGCATCAGAGTAGCGAAGACCGCCAGACGCGGTCTCCTTTCCTGACGACGCTTTCTATGTCCTTTGACAAAGTTCGGGTCCTGTTTGTAGTCCTTCCAAAGTTAAAGCCGAATCCTTATCCTCCAAAGATAGTAATTAAGCAGCGCTTAATCCATTGCACCAACATTAAAGTGTCAAGTGTGCAAGCTACTATCAATTTCATTGTTTTATTAGCTGCAACAAGTTGTCTTAAATCTATAATGATATCTCGTAGCACATTTGCATAGTGATATTTGGTAATGCAACTGCATGCCTTAGTCAGTTTCTCTTTGAGTTTTGGATAGTAATACTAATAACAACAATAAAAGCGCGTTAGCATCTTACGTTATGTTAACTTTTCAGCTAAAAGAGTAGAAGTATCTCTACTCTAATGCATGTTTATTAGTTGTTAAACTTCTGCCCTTGCATAGTCTTTACCACATCAATTTGTGTATCGTAAAAGAGTTTAAATTCCGACGACTGAAGCGTTGTGTTCATTGAATTAACAATGAAAAATAAGTCTTAAAAAAACCAAAATACGTGTCCCTAGATTGCATAATGTCACGAGCTTCCTTTTTCCTAAGCTTCTCGTGCGGTCTTAGCACTTCCTGTCACGCCCCGACTCTTAAATTTTACCTTAATTACTAGCATTGTGGTAATAAGAGTTTTACCATCTTCGTCATTAAGTGGATAATTTAATTGGTCCCCAGAGAGGTTGTGGGGTACAATTATTTTGTAGGATTTATTCGAAGGAAGAAATTGTGACGACGGTAAAAAGGGTAAATTTTAGCTAATAAAAGGTAATTTTTATTGGGGTATTATTTTGGGGTGTTGAATTTTTGGAATGGGTATTTGGTGAAGTTGGACCGGCTGGGCCGAGCCCAACTCATTTCTCTCTTCCTCCCGTGCTCCTCTCTCTCTCCCCGAGCCCTCTCCTACTGCCGGAATTCCGACCGCCCGTCCGGCCGCCCCAGACCGCCGCGCCGGTCCCAATCGATCGGTCTCCAACCCAGCTTCCATTCTAGATCGGTGGGAGCCGCCCTAGTGCCGCCGTGTGAGAGAGACGCCGCCCGAAAGTCCCGACTGTCAAAAGCTTCCCGTCGCCGAAACTCCCTCCTCCGGCCGCCATAGCCGGAGCCCCTTGGCTCAAAAGGAAGCCCTCCTCCCGTGCTCCAATCCCTCCAAAGGATTCGCTCCCTCTTGAGCTAGGTAAGGAGAAATCGGTAAAGGAAATTCTAGGGCTTTTATTGTTGTTTTCGTTCGATTGACATGGTTAGGCTTAGAATTGGAGTTTGTGCTAGTTAGGAATGTTGTAGAGGAGGTTGAGAGGAAGGTGCTGCCAAATTTTGGTGGGCATTGGAGGTCGCCGGAGCTGGCCGCCGCAGAAAAATTGTTTTTAGTGGGGAATTTTATGAGGAGTTTAATGGAATGAGTTTTAGAATTTTTGGAGGAGTTTTGGTTAGGATTGAAAATTGTTAAAGTTTGGTATTTTTGGCGGATTAATAAGTTAAAATCGGCCATTGGATTATTTATGGTTAGGAAGGTAGAAGGTGCTTTTGAGGATGTCAGAAAAATTGTGGAGCTTTATGGTTGGCAGTGAAGTTAAGATTTAGGGCGATAGGCATGGTTGAGCGCGAAAAACTCATATATAATTATGTCTATTTTCTTTAAGCGTCGGTGTTTTATTTAAGGATTTTTTTATGTTTTGGAACAGGACATGAGGAGGCCCGAGCCGAAGAAACCTCCGACCGACATCAGGCTTAGGCCTAAGTTGCGAGTGGACCTTTGTTTTTAAATAATGTTTTATTGTTGAATAATTTCTTTTGTTGGAATTTAACCGAAAATTGAGAATTTCGGTGTTTATACTCATTTATTGACGTTTATGAGAATAGTATGTATATAAGTAAACGCTAACTAGCTATACGTGATTTCCCCCCATAATGAGGAAAAATGTCATTATGGGGTGACGTGAGCGTTAGACGCCAGCGTCGTAGCCTTGTACGACTTTCTATTTTTCGTATTCATTCCTAGAATTCGTACAAGGAGTAAGCACGTGTGTGTGTGTGTGTGTATATATATATATATATATATATATATATATATCCACTCGTGCGGTTCCCCCATAATGAGGAAAAATGTCATTATGGGGTGACGTGAGCATTAGACGAGAGCGTAGTAGCCTTATATGAATTTCTGTTTTTCTTAAATTTCTTCAAAGAAATCATACAAGGAGTATGACGAGTGTATATACATACTGATATATTTATAATTCTAGCCTGAGAGGCCATTTTCTGAAGTTTAGGAGTCGAGACACCAGTCAAGAATTTTTGAGTTAAGTTTTTAAGCTATCGCTTGCATAGCGCTTTCTTTTGAAGTTTTCTTGCGGAAATATTATTGTTTGTCGAAATTACTTTTGTCCACTCACTCTGACGTAATTAAATATGTTTCCCCTGAGCCTTTCTTTCGTTTTTAAATGCCCAGTCTGCAGAGTTCGGGCGGGGTCGAGAAGAAGGCGACGAGGCATAGTCACCCATCTTTCCGCTATTGTTCGCCAGTAGGTTATCTGTTTAACCCACTAGGATTTTTATCAGCTTCCGTTGTCTTTCTTGTAGTAGCTCTGAATACTTTCGGAAAAATAATTGTGTATTATTTTATTCGGTTATTTGGATTGAGTTGAAGAATGACATTTTGGTTAAGAGGGTGTTCTATATTTTTTCCGGGTTAGGGTTGTCCATTTTCAAGGGAGGTTTGCCGAGTTCTTCGGTAAATTTTCCTTGGAGGTGATCCCCGCAGGACTTACCTTGGGTTTCAGGGTGAAATTCGGGGTGGGTCTTGACACTTCCCTTATGCTAAGTCAGTCTTCCTCACGCAAACGCTATGGCTAGAACACCCGAACGAAGGGAGAAGATCTTTGAAAGAAAGAACTTGTATTAAGCTTTAAAAGAACTTTACAAAGCTTTACAAGTGTGCTTGAATGCTATCTCACTTTCTATATCCCAAATGGGAGGGGTGCCTCCCTATTTATAGGCATCCTCCCCCCTCTTGCCTAAGTTTTCTAGACAAATTCTAGGACATTTACAAGTATAGAGATTCTAGAGTGTTCTATACAACTCTAAGTGTTATCTCAAGTATTCTAGAGACTTCCGGAGTAGTCTTGAGCCTTAAGCCTCTCTAGGGTTCTAGAGAGTCCCAGGGTGTCCTAGAAACTCTCTAAGGTCCTAGAGAGTTCTAGAGTTGTCTGAATGCTTCCCGATCCTTTCGGATGCTTCTAAGACCTTCCATAATATTCCGGATGTTTCTAGAATGCTCATGTGCTCTCCAAAACCTTCCTTGAGCCATGCTTGCATCAAAATGCTCAAGGAAACTCCTTGTTAATTTGGCGGGGCGTGATACTCTCCCCCACCTAAGCACGCGATGCCCTCATCGCGCCTTTGTTGTAGCGCTGGATCTTGTCCTAGAATTGCCATAGTATGTCCTCGAACTCCCAGCTGGCTTCCGTATCGGATAGACCTCTCCACTTGATAAGGTACTCATTATAACTTGGCACGCCTCGACGACGGATGACTCGGTCCGCGAGTATCTCATCTATTTCTTTGTCGAAAGAAGTGACAACCGTTGTTGGTGCCCGATGTGAAACTCCCCTTGATGGGTCTTCCTCGTCTTCATGAAAAGGCTTTAACATGCTCACGTGGAAGACCGGATGAATCTTCAACTTGAGCGGGAGGTGAAGCTTGTATGAAACCTTGCCTATGCGTTTGATAACCTCAAACGGCCCTTCGTACTTGCGTACCAAGACTTTATGCACCTTCCTAAGGGACTTGAATTGTTGCGGCAAGAGTTTCACAAGTACAAGGTCGCCTCCTTTGAACTCCACATGCCTCATCTTCTTGTCCGCCCATTTCTTCATCCTTGTTGCAACCTTGTATAAAGCCGCTCGAGCTAACCCTGTTTGCTCATGCCATGACTTGGCAAACTTGAACGCGGCTGGGCTCTTCCCTTCGAAGTGAGTGGCAAGGGATAGAGGGGTTGTCGGCTACTGTCCCAAGACGATTTCAAAAGGACTCTTGTTGATGGCCTCTGTCAAGACCCACCCCGAATTTCACCCTGAAACCCGAGGTAAGTCCTGCGGGGACCACCTCCAAGGAAAATTTACCGAAGGACTCAGCAAACCTCCCTTGAAAATGGACAACCCTAACCCGGAAAAAATATAGAACACCCTCTTAACCCAAAATATTAAACTTCACTTTAATCCAAATAATTGAATAAAATAATACACAAATTATTTTTCCGAAATATTCAGAGCTACTACAGGAAAGACAACGGAAGCTGAAGAAAAACCTAATGGGTTTAAACAGATGACCTACTGGCGAACAGTAGTGGAGATGTGGGTGACTATGCCTCGGCGCCTCCTCCTAGACCCCACTCGAACTCTGCAGACTGGGCGATTAAAACAAAGGAAAAGCCCAGGGGAAAAATATTTAATCACGTCAGGGTGAGTGAACAAAAATAATCTGGACAACAACAAATATTTTCCCCAAGAAACACTTTGAAGGACTCGACTAGTTCTGGCTAGTCCCCAAATATTAAACAATACAGCCTCTCAGGCTAAATTATAAATTTATATCAGTATGTATTCACACCCGTCTACTCCATGTATGCTATCTATGAATAAGCTTGAAGGTAGATAGTCATACCAGGCTAGGACGCTCGCGTCTAACGCGCACGTCATCCCATAGTGGCATTTATCCTTAGTATGGGGGTGGGACCGGGTGGTATTTATACGTGTATACTCCCTGTACGAATTCTATGAATGAATCTAAAAACATAGAATGAACTCGGAAAGTAGAATGTCGTACAGGGCTAGACGCTGGCGTCTAACGCTCACGTCATCTCATAATGGCATTTTTCCTCATTTTGAGGGGAGTACGTATTGCTAGCTAGCTTTCTCTCATATACATACTATATTCACAAACGTTAAATAAAGTGAGTAAAATCACTGAAATCCTCAACTCAGGATAAAACCCAACAAAGGACAATATTCAACAATAAAACATTATTTAAAAACAAAGTCCACTCACAACTTAGGCCTAAGCCTGACGTCGGCCGGAGGTCTCCTCTGCTCGAGCCTCCTCGTGTCCTGTTCCAATACATAAATAATTCCTCAAATAAAATCTCAACGTTCAAAGAAAATAGGCATAATTAAATATGAGCTTCCCGCGCTCAACCATGCCTATCGCCCTAAAACCTAACTTCATTGCCAACCACAAATCTCTATAAATTACCGACATCTTCAAAATCACCTTCCAATGTCTTAATTATCAAAAATAATCCAATGACCGGATTTTAACTTATTAATCCGCCAAAAATACCAAACTTAACAAATTCTAAAACTCCTCCAAAAATTCTAAAACTCATTCCAATAAACTCCTCAAAATTTTCTCCACCAAAAACATTTTCTCTCGGCGGCCGGCGACTAGCTCCGGCGACCTGCAAATGCCACCAAAATTTGACAGCACCTTCCTCTCAACCTCCTCTACAACATTCCTAACTACCACAAACTCCAATTCTAAGCCTAAACACATCAATCGAACACAAACACAATAAAAGCCCTAGAATTTCAAATACCGATTTCTCCTTACCTAGCTCGAGATGGAAGGAACCCTTTGGAGGGATTGAAGCACGGGAGGAGGGCTTCCTTTTGAGCCAAGGCTCGCCGGATATGGCGGCCGGAGGAAGGAGTTCCGACGAAAAGAAGTTTCCGGCAGTCGGAGCTTTCGGCATCGATTCCTCCTTCACGGCGGCGCTAGGGAGGCTGCCACCGGTCTAGAAATGTAGCTGGGTTGGAGACCGATCGTTTGGGACCGGTGCGGCCGGACGGCGGCGAACGGGCGGTCGGAAAATCGGCAGGGAGGAGGAACTCGGGTACGGGTGCGGGAGCGGAAGAGCGGAAGGAAAGGGAGAAAAGAAATGGGCTTGGCCCAACCGGTCCAACCCACTTTAAATCCAATCCAAAATTCAACACCCCAAAAATAATACCCCAATAAAAATTACCTTTTACTAGCTAAAATTTACCATTTTTACCGTCGTCACATTTTCTTCCTTCGAATAATTCTTTCGAAATATTCGTCCCTCAATACACCTCTAGGGACTTTAGGACTATTAATTTAATGACGAAGACGGTAAAATTCTTATTACCACAATGCTAGTAATTAAGGTAAAATTTAAGAGTCGGGGCGTGACAGCCTCGCTTTGTTGCAAGTTATAAAAAAACTGTGCAACATCAAGAAGCTTAGCCCAATCCTTTTGGTTGGCACTCACATAGTGCCGTAAGTACAACTCCAAAAGAGTATTGACGCGCTCCGTCTGACCATCGCTTTGCGGATGGAAGCTTGTTGAAAAGTTCAAGTCCGACCTGAGCATCTTGAACAGCTCCGTCCAAAATCTCCCAGTGAAGCGTGAGTCTCGGTCGCTGACAATGTTCTTCGGAACTCCCTAAAGTTTGACTACATTGCGTAGGAATAGCCTCACTATTTCCTCTGCAGTACAGGCTTTGTGGATGGAAGCTTGTTGAAAAGTTCATGTCAAGACCCACCCTGAATTTCACCCTGAAACCCGAGGTAAATCCTGCGGGGACCACCTCCAAGAAAAATTTACCGAAGAACTCGGCAAACCTCCCTTGAAAATGGACAACCCTAACCCGGAAAAATATAGAACACCCTCTTAACCAAAATATCAATCTTCAACTCAATCCAAATAACCGAATAAAATAATACACAATTATTTTTCCGAAAGTATTCAGAGCTACTACAAGAAAGACAACGGAAGCTGATAAAAATCCTAGTGGGTTAAACAGATAACCTACTGGCGAACAGTAGCGGAAAAATGGGTGACTATGCCTCATCGCCTTCTTCTAGACCCCACCCGAACTCTGCAAACTGGGCATTTAAAAACGAAAGAAAGGCTCAGGGGAAACATATTTAATTACATCAGAGTGAGTGGACAAAAGTAATTTCGACAAACAATAATATTTCCCCAAGAAAACTTCAAAGGAAAGCGCTATGCAAGCGACAGCTTAAAAGTTTAACTCAAAAATTCTTGACTGTTGTCTCGACTCCTAAACTTCAGAAAATGGCCTCTCAGGCTAGAATTATAAATATATCAGTATGTATATACACTCGTTATACTCCTTGTATGATTTCTTTGAAGAAATTTAAGAAAAACAGAAATTCATACAAGGCTACTACGCTCGCGTCTAACGCTCACGTCACCCCATAATGGCATTTTTCCTCATTATGGGGGAACCGCACGAGTGGATATATATATATATATATATATATATATATATATATATATATATATATATATATATATATATATATATATATACGTGCTTACTCCTTGTACGAATTCTAGGAATGAATACGAAAAATAGAAAGTCGTACAAGGCTACGACGCTTGAGTCTAACACTCACGTCACCCCATAGTGGCATTTTTCCTCATTATGGGGGGAAATCACGTATAGCTAGCTAGCATTTATTTATATACATACTATTCTCATAAACGTCAATAAATGAGTATAAACACCGAAATTCTCAATTTCCGGTTAAATTCCACAAAAGAAATTATTCAACAATAAAACATTTCAAGCACATTATTTAAAACAAAGGTCCACTCACAACTTAGGCCTAAGCCTGATGTTGGTCGGAGGTTTCTTCCTCTCGGGCCTCTTCACGTCCTGTTCCAAAACATAAATCCTTAAATAAAACACCGACGCTTAAAAAAATAGGCATAATTAAATATGAGCTTCTCATGCTCAACCATGCCTATCGCCCTAAATCATAACTTCACTGCCAACCATAATTCTCCATAAAAACCGACATCCCAAAAACATCACCTTCCACCGTCCTAATCGTAAATAATCCAATGGCCGGATTTTAACTTAATAATCCGCCAAAAATACCAAACTTTAACAATTTCCAAACCTATCCAAAACTCCTCCAATAATTCTAAAACTCATTCCATTAAACTCCTCATAAAATTCCCCACTAAAAACAATTTTTCAGCGGCGGCTGGCGGCCAGCTCCGGCGACCTCCAATGCTCATCAAAATTTGGCAGCACCTTCCTCTCAACCTCCTCTACAACATTCCTAACTAGCACAAACTCCAATTCTAAGCCTAACCATGTCAATCGAACGAAAACAACAATAAAAGCCCTAGAATTTCCTTTACCGATTTCTCCTTACCTAGCTCAAGAGGGAGCGAATCCTTTGGAGGGATTGGAGCACGGGAGGAGAGCTTCCTTTTGAGCCAAGGGGCTCCGGCTATAGCAGCCGGAGGAGGAAGTTCCCGCGACGGGAAGTTTTGGGCAGTCGGGACTTCCAGGCGGCGTCTCTCCCTCACGGCGGCGCTAGGGAGGCTGCCACCGGTCTAGAAAGGGAGCTGGGTCGGAGGCCGACCGTTTGGGACCGGTGCGGCGGCGATCGGTGGCCGGATGGCGGTGGTCGGGCTTGGGAAACTTTTCTAGGCGGAGGGAGAGGGAAAGAGAATCGGGAGGGAAGAGAGAGAAAGGAGAGAGAGGAAAGATTGGGCTTAGCTCAAACCGGTCCACAACACCACCATATACCCATTCCAAAATTCAACACCCCAAAAATAATACCCCAATAAAAATTACCTTTTACTAGCTAAAATTTACCATTTTACCGTCGTCACATTTTTCTCTTACGAATAATTCTTTCGAAATATTCGTCCCTCAACACACCTCTAGGGACCTTAGAACTAAAAATCCAATGACGAAGACGGTAAAATTCTTATTAACACCATGTTAGTAAATAAGGTAAAAATTTAAGAGTCGGGGCGTGAGAGTTCAAGTCCAACTTGAGCATCTTGAACATCTCCGTCCAAAATCTCCCAGTGAAGCGTGGGTCTCGGTCGCTGACAATGTTCTTCGGAACTCCCCAAAGTTTGACTACATTGCGTAGGAATAGCCTCGCTATTTCCTCTGCAGTGCAGTTGGCTGATACGGCCATGAAGGTTGCATACTTGCTGAATTGGTCCACCACGACTATGATGCTTCCAAACCCTTCGGACTTCGGTAGACAAGTGATGAAATCCCTAGAGACGCTTTCCCATGGTCTCTCGGGAATGGGTAAGGGGTCAAGCAAGCCCGCCGGCTGCTGTTGTACCACCTTGTCTTGTTGACAAACAAGACATGTCCTCACGTATTCTTCGACCCCGTCTCGTATCCTTGGCCAATAGTATGTGGACTTTAAGAGAGCAAGTGTGCGCCTTATACCAGGGTGGCGAGCCCATAAGGAATCATGATATTCCTTAATTAGCTCCCTCCTTAAGTTGCCCCACTTCGATACATAGATGCGGCGGCCCTTGGTGTAGAGAATGTCTTCATCTAACTAAAACCTCCGCGTTTTGCCTTCCCTTATTAAGTCAATGATGCTTTGAACTTGTGGATCCGCCTTGAGTCCTTCCTTGATCTTGCTCAATAGCTAGTGACTTGGGAGATGCTTGCAAACTCTGCCTTTCGGCTTAACGCGTCGGCCACCATGTCCACCCTTCCCGGCTTATACTCCATGACATAATCAAATTCGGCCAGGAAGTCTTGCCATCTAGCTTGCTTCGGACTTAGCTTTTTTTGTGTTTGTAAGTAGCTTGTTGCAACATTGTCGGTCATGATGACGAACTTTGTCCCAAGCAAGTAGTGTCACCACACTCTAAGACAATGGATGATGACAATCATCTCCTTCTCTTGCACCGTGTAGCGTCGCTCATTTTCGTTAAGCTTCCGACTCTCATAAGCGATCGGATGCCCCTCTTGCATGAGTACACCACCAATAGCAAAGTCAGAAGCATCAGTGTGTGCCTCATATGGCTTGGTGTGGTCGGGTAAGCTGAGTACGGGCTCCTCGCATATTGCCTTCTTCAAGCCTTTAAAGGTCTCTTGAAACCTCGTTGTCCAATCCCATGCCTTGTTTTTCTTGAGAAGGTCGGTTAATGAAGCGGCGGTAGTAGTTCACTAGCTCAAGAAAAGACCTCAACTCATGTACCTTGGTGGGTGGCTCCCATTCTTGGATGGAATGCACCTTGCAATCCTCCATCATTAGCTTGTCGTCCTTGATCTTGTGTCCTAAGAACAGCACCTCCGGCTTAGCTAAGGAGCACTGCTCCTTTTTGATGTATAGCTTGTTCTCCCGTAGCACCTTGAACACTTCCCTCAAGTGCTCTACATGCTCCTCCAGGGTTCTGCTATACACCACTATGTCGTCCAAGTAGACGACCATGAACCGATCAAGGTAGGGGTGGAATAACTTGTTCATCAAGGTGCAGAAGGTCGCCAGTGGATTAGTTAGACCAAAGGGCATAACCAGAAACTCATAAGAACCGTACCTTGTGACACACGCGGTCTTCGGTTCGTCTCCCTCGGCTATGCGCACTTGATAATATCTCGAACGAAGGTCTAACTTTGAGAAGTAGCGTGCATGACCCAACTGATCAAATAGATCGGCAATAAGAGGAATGGGGTATTTGTTTTTTATCGTCATTTTGTTGAGTGCCCTATAGTCGATGCACATGCGTAGAGAGCCATCATTCTTCTTCTGGAACAATACAGGGGCACCAAACGGGGCTTTTGAAGGTCTAATGAATCTGGTATCTAAAAGCTCCTTTAGTTGCCTCCTTAGCTCCGCTAACTCGGGAGGCGCCATGCGATAAGCGCCCATGGCGGGTGGTTTGGTTCCTGGTTCCAACTCTATCCCGTGGTCTATTTCTCTCATTGGGGGTAGCTTTTTAGGCAGCTCGGCTGGTGAAACATCTTTGAACTCCTCAAGAACTGCTGCTACCTCCTTGGGCATGTCATCTTGGGGTCTTGGCTCATCATCGTCGAACTCGCTAAGGATGGCCAAGTAGCTCTCCTCTTCCCTCTTGATGCTTTTCTTGAATTGTAACGCCGACAGCACCTTTAAGTCTTGCTTTTTGGCCTCTAGTTGTTGGCACTACACAAGCCTTGTCGCCTTCCGTGATGCACAAGCTGTTGGCGAATGGCACCGGAATTGCTTTGACTTGATCATGGAATTCCAACCCCAGGACGACTTTGAAGTCATCCATTGGAACAATCGAGAAGTCTAAGTTCCCACACCATGCTCCCACACTGGTCTTGACTCCTCGAACTACGCCATGAATGGGTCGAGCTGGTGAATTGACCGCCTTAATGGAGCCTCCTCCATTGTTTCCCTTAAGTCCTAGCCTTCGAGGCTCCTCAACTGTATCGAGCATTGTCGTCGTTGGCTTCCCACCTATAGTGACGTCAATGAAGAGTAAACCTTTGGCTTAGACCTTAGGTGTGGATCGGATCACATTCAACAGCTGCATAGACCATACGTGTGCACCACCATTGTTACCTTCGGCTTCCGTCTCACTTTGATGACTTCCTAAGAGTGCGCTTAGAGCTCTCTTTTGTGGGCAATCTCTAGCCCAATGCGGACCATCGCAAAGAAAACATTTGTTATTGTTGGGCTTACCCGAGATCCTTGTCTCCTTTTGCTTACCCTTATCCTTGCTTCTTGACGAGTAATTCTCTTGGCGGGGCTCGTCTTTGCATTGGTCTTTGTCTCCTCCACCTTTGGCATAGCTACTCTTCTTTTCCTTTGGCTTGGCGGTGGACTCCTTTGGACTAGTATAGTCGATTAGGCTTTCAGCTACGGCTATGGCGGTAGCAAGGTCTTGCACCCCATGTCGCCTTAGCTCGGTCTTAGCCCATGGTTGGAGACCGTCCATAAAATTGAAGAGGGCATCCTTGTCGGGCAAATCGGGAATCTCAAGCACTAAGTTGGTAAAATCCTTAATATACTCCCGAATAGACCTTGAGTGCTTGAGCCTTCGCAAGCGAGCTCTTGCCTCATCCTCGGCATTCTCCGGATAAAATTGTCTTTTAAGCTCCTTTGTAAAGTCATCAAAGGTAGTAATGGTGCACGTACCTTTTTCGACATTTTCTTGCCTTCTCCTCCACCATAACATGGCAATATCGCTGAGGTAGAGAGCCGCGGTCCTAATCTTGGCACCCTCCTCGATGATGCCTATGGCTCCGAAGTATTGGTCTAGCCCCCATAAGAAGTTATCCACTTCACGAGCGATGCGCTTAGCCACCACAATACCGCTGATGCCGGCTCCCATAGCCAATGCGCGCTTGCATAGGGCCAAGTCCCCATGCATCTCCTCAATGCGCGCAAGCGTGCTATTCAACTCCTTCTCGTGGACTTGACGCATTTTGGTGAGTTCCCTCATGAACTCTTCGCGAATCTTCTCCATCTCGCCCCGCAAGGACTCCTCTAGCTGGACCACTATGCCTTTGATCGCAATGTGGATGGTGGCATCCTCCGTCTCTAAGCATTCTACCCTTTGGCCTAGATCATCCACCTGGGCTTCCATGCCACTCATGCCCTCCTCCACCTGAGATAGGCGTGAGTCGAAAGCAGAGATCATGTCCTTAGACCGTTCCCGCCTTGGAATGTCAGGGTCGACATGCTCTTTGCTAGTTCTCCTTTGCGTAACTTCCTCTGAAGGGTTGGATCTTGATGCACCTTTGGCAGCATCATGCTTCGCCAATTCGGAGGGGTTTGATCCCGATGTAGTTTTGGTAGCACCGTGCTTTACCATTATGTTGAGCGAGGTTCTGATCGAACTTCGGCTCTGATACCAACTGTCACGAGCTTCCTTTTTCCTAAGCTTCTCGTGCGGCCTTAGCACTTCCCTTATGCTAAGTCATCCTTCCTCACACAAACGCTATGGCTAGAACACCCGAACGAAGGGAGAAGATCTTTGAAAGAGAGAACTTGTATTAAGCTTTAAGAGAACTTTACAAAGCTTTACAAGTGTGCTTGAATGCTATCTCACTTTCTATGTCCCAAATGGGAGGGGTGCCTCCCTATTTATAGGCATCATCCCCCCCCTGGCCTAAGTTTCTAGACAATTCTAGGACATTTACAAATATAGAGATTCAAGAGTGTTCTATACAACTCTAAGTGTTATCTTAAGTATTCTAGAGACATCAGGAGTAGTCTTGAGCCTTGAGCCTCTCTAGGATTCTAGAGAGTCCCGGAGTGTTCTAGAGACTCTCTAAGGTCCTAGAGAGTTCTAGAATTGTCTGAATGCTTCCCGATCATTCCGGATGCTTCCAAAACCTTTCATAATATTCCGGATGCTTTTAAAATGCTCATGTGCTCTCCAAAACCTTCCTTGAGCCATGATTGCATCAAAATGCTTAACGAAACTCCTTGTTAATTTGGCAGCGCGTGACAATAAGCAAACTTCCATTTACTTTAACCTTCCATGATGTAGGACGAGAACAAACTCAAATTAGCGAGAAAAAGATAAAAGTAAGGAAGCGGTGTAGAATCAAGAAGAATGATTTTAATATAGGTAATTCACGTATTATGAGGTTGTTAGCCGTTGAAATATTCAAGAAGACGTGGTTTTAGACTTTCTGGGTTGTTTGTGCAAAATCTGATTTTACCATATATGTGATTCTGTTTTGGAGTAACTTTTGGCCATAATGTTTATTTGGAACACATAATACATTTTCATAATGGGAATGAAGAAATCTACAAGACTCACTTTATTATTGAGCCGCCCTATCAGTTTTAGGCCAAAAGATATCATTTTAATAATCTGATTCGCCATTTAATATTATTTTAGGTTTTCTAGTTCGTTTTGGATTTGATTTGTTATGAGCTCGTGGGCTTTCAGGCTTTGTTGTTGAATAGTTGGCCTAGAGTTTGTTTTGTCATTATATAACTATTCTTAAACGAATGTAGACTCATCTATCATATTATTATTAATCAAACTTAAGAGTTTTCTCTTCAGAGTTCTATTAAAGATTTTATCACTTGTAAACAATCAATCTTTTTTAAGGTTTAACGCTTGTTAGCCCTCCATACTTCTTAGTTCCTCCTGCATCATTCTAAATAAGTCACTGTATAGAAGGATGAAGTGGCAGTCCTCTTGTAGGCTGTAGCATATGGCTTTTTAATACAAATTTGGAAGTTGATGCTATATACATCGACAATTGGGAACCGTCATACATAACTGTGACCCTCACCGTGCCACTAAACAGAAAGTTTAGCTAGCTTTAGTTGGCCGTGCACTGCTTAATTTCCTTTTAGTCTTAAATCAGCTTCGTGAAAAGCACATACTAGCTATACTTAGCGGGATATCGGGGATATCTCTGCAACTTTTGGAAGCAATCTTACAGAAACTGAACAAAGCACAATTTGTGTTGGAAAAAGCAAACACTACACATCCCATGAGTCCATGGCAGATCAGTATGGAAATCTTTGATTTCCCTGCACCTTCTTAATTAGTAGACCTGGATTTTCTTGGAGATTTCCATGGTTGCTGAGAAAACCTGTTGAATCAAACATGGCCGGTCAACAATTATATGTTATAAGCAGCATGCATGTTCTTTCTGCAAAGGGAAACAAAGTCATGGTCGTCCTGTCCGACTTGGTTCGTTTTTGATAATGACCTCTACTGAACTCTCAAACAAATAGGTCATTGCCTCATTTGTCAAGGAGCATATCCTGCAAAGTGATCCCATTGATGAAAAAATAGGCCAGCTTTAGACCTTCATCAAATCCTGAATTCTGCAGTATTTATAAAGACTTGCAGGCCAAGACACTGAGTTTATTCGTCGGTTGTCTATAAGGTAGTCTTCATGTGATAGTGTGATATATACAAGTTTAATACATTATGGAAATCTGTTGTTTCGTATTTACTGATACAAGTTCATGTTGGACATGAATACGGTCTGTGTTTTTGCATGTTGATGTCTTGGGAAACCCTAGTGGATCAATATGCGTAAATCTCTCGTGGATAGTTATATCCCAGTTCTAACAAACACGCACAGAAGCAAATCGTTGAGTGACTTGAGTCCCATTGTACCTTGTACCAAATGCCTAAGAATATATGTAAAGAGCAAAAGATATATAGCATCCAAGATGGCTTGTTTTGGTACGATCTTATTATTGATTAACGTTCTTGATGCTTATTTGAATTGGCTGTAAAAGTTGTTTTAAGTTTTTAATTGATTTTCTGTTAAAGCATTTAGAGAAAGTATTGCATGAACAACTGTACGTACAGGCCAGGAAACATACTTCAAAATATATGGTTGTCACTTTCAAGTTTCTGTTTCATATATACCCCATGATTTCTTGCTGATAAACTTCTCCGGCAGAAAATCAAAGGGAGACCGAGAGGCTTCAGCTCGGGAACAAAAACAGCTCAGAATTAGTGAAAAATTACAAAACATTTCCATCAGATGCCCTGTAAATGAAGACAATATCTCATTGTCCAATCATTATTTCACATAATGATTCCAAGAACAAAACTGATCTATCTATTCATATGTGGATCCTCATATAGAAGACCTGGTATCTCTAGTGTAGGTTGTATTCAAGATTTCTTGGCATGGGAAGTGGGTAAGGAGGCATTATAGTGCCATGAGAGATCAGTGAGCCATGTTCATGGTGACCCTCATTGTCTCCATCCAAGTGAGCATGGGCAAGGGGAGGGCATACCAGGTTGCTCCTTTCATTGAGCCTCAAAACAAAAACCCTAAAACCCTACCGTCTTCAATATTTACAGCTTAAATTTGCAGAATTGAAATTGATATAGCAGCAGGTGTTCTATGTTCCCCTACCATGTGCTTCTCCTGGCATGGCCTTTGCGCATGTGAAACCCACATGTCACCCATACGCACGTAATCTAAATTGTCATATCCTGATGTCAACTGAAAAAACTACCCCCAATTCATAATCCATTAGTTAAGATACTAACATCATCATATATATCCTTCTAATTAATATTAGTTTAGACAAGTCCTTTGCTAATTTCTTCCTTAACTTTCTTGTCAATGTTCCCTTATGATAGCTTTAGAGGGGTAATCGTAATGTTTATGTCTGTTACTTTGTCGAGAAACAGCTTCATTTGCATGTCAAAGATTTTCATGTCTGAAATTTATTTTTTCCATGTCTGCATGAAAAACCATTGAGTTGCCTGTACTAGCTGACTTAAACACTGCCTAACTCGGTTTATTTCAGTTTATAACTGAATGATTAAAGCGCATTTTTTGTTAATTTTTTCTATTACAATTTCCTTCTTTAATTGAGTCAGAAAGAGGAATCCAATAACAAATTATGAACGTTTACGTATACGAAATTCTAATGTTCCGACGACTCTCAAACCTCAGAGAGAGGCACTGCCCACAGACTGGACACATGAACAGATCGAAGAACAGCGCTGTGTTTGAAACTTGACGTAAAGACTCTTCCGCCATTGCTGTGCTTAATTACCTGCACCAAAGCTGGCCAATAAGCAAGATTAAAGACCTAAAGTGTATGTTTCTTTATGACCAAGTGATCAACTGGCCTGGATTAAAGGTCCTAATTAAAGAAAGTGATTTGATTGAATTAATATATTAGCTTTAGCTAGGGTTTTCTCAAACTTAAGAATATATAGAATATATACCCCCATCTGCCGCCCAGGATCAGATTGAATGTTCTCGTTGAAGAACATAGTTTAACGAAAACGCGTTGAAAGATCTTAATAATAGAGATTTCAAGGAATGGAGCTACTACATCAAAACTAATCAAAAATTGGATCATAATGGGTAGACCTACCTGAGATTTTCCAGTTGATGATATATCCTCGGTTTTGTTTATAACAGAATTAGTTCACCAGAACTGAATTATATAAACCAGTGCAGAATTATGCAGCAAAAACCACATGCATATATATAATCAACAAGAAGGGAGATTGAAATCGACAAAAATTCCGACTTTTATATTTTAGTTGATACCAAATTTCAGTTTACAAATATATTTTCGGTCGTCATCGATAATGAACGTTAACCAATTAGTTCCTTCCACATGCAAACATCATGGACCGTTGGGGAGGTTATGTTTCTGAAACTACAAAGAATCCTCGTAACCAAATTGTAATATGGAAATAGAATATGCATATCAGCATATGGTAGGTGAATTAGTTATTCTATAACATAAACATTATATTATTGGTAGGAACCATTTCTTTTGCATTATTATTTTTGTCATGCACTTTTATAATATGATATATCATCTATGTCAACAAGGGGTGGCAACATTATACTATCTCTGTCACATGGGATCGAAGTGGTTGTTGATACTAAGAGAGGGTTAACTAAATTAGGAAGTAATTAATCATGTGATAGTCAAACTAAACTAAACAAGAATTCGGTAGTCCTTGAATCGATAATTTGGTTGTTATAAAATCTCAGGAATTGCGGGAATAAGAGTTGGTGCATGATACTTTTGTTTCGAAGGTAGTGATGCATATGATGTTTGAAACTGGCTCTATCATTCTGAATTTACTTTGACTAGTATCCATGACTACCAAATCACTCACTTAATTTGCCCATATATTCTAATTCTTGTAATAAAACAACTCACACGGTAGTGACTAGTGTGGAACTTTCTTTTAGTAGTGAGGAAGTTTTTTCCTGTAGCGCACCAACATTTGCGTTACCAATGTGCAAGTTAACATATTGGAGATCCCAAGATAGAATGATGTCTGGAAACCCTCAATTCCTTTCTTTAGCTTCTCATTTTTGATTCGATTAGATTTAGCGCTAATAACATTAAATCATATTCTTCGTCCTCAGGTCCTCACTTCTTGTGTTTGAAACACTTGAACAAGTTTTTTGGGTTTCAATTTTGTTAAGGCCGTTCACACACACACACACACACACATATATATATATATATATATATATAATGTCATGTGGATGATTGGATCAAATAAAAGGTTGATATCTCATATTAATTAGTTACTTGATTCACTTACATCTTAGTGCGTACAAGAATTTTCGCATACATTCATGCTTAAAAGCTTAAGACACTCTTAAAGTTTATTTTTACAGTTCTTCTTCAATATTTTAAACATGTAACATACCTAATTAACAGGGCCGGGTAAACTCAAAAGTGTCTTGTAGTATCCGACCAAACACAAAAAATGTGACTTGTAATAATTATTTCATAGATCAAGCATACACCTCATTGAGCAAACCCGCGTATACTTCCCTACGTACAAGACAAACTTTTGAAGCACACTAATATCCCTCCTTACCGGCCAGAAAGTTCACAAAGTCCTTTAATCCCAACCTTTTCTTTTTAACCTTTCTTGCTACCAACTAGATCTTCCTCATGCACCTCACTTACGTAGATGATCATCATCACATGCCACCTTTGAACATCCCCATTGAGCTTCAACTTTCTTCATTTGAACTCTCTCTTTCAGTTTTCAATGAACACATATATGGAATCCAAGTGGAGGCACCTAAGTGGAACCCTAACCACATCTTTAGACTCTAACGCACACAAACTATCACACCGTAAACTATAATTTATGAAAAAGTACTGGGGCAAAGAGAAGGTATTAAAAGTAAACTTTCCTACACAGACGGCTTCAAAATAGATAAGCTACGGCGGTCGACCAAGGATTAGTGGAGATCTGCCGGCCAACGTCGGCAGTGTGCGTCGACACAGTCTTAATTCCGAAGCCGCAAACTACGATGGCGCCGTTACTTGTGTGCTATTTTATATGACAATTGGCTACTAAGCAACAGATTAAGTTCACACTGAAGTCACATGAATTTGGAATAAATATAATTGATCTGTGAGGCACAGTAGTACATTTAATCCCATTGTCTTGAATTAATACTAAACATAATACATCGTAATCACAATCCCAATAGGGTTTCGAAGACACTACGAAAATCTGGTGCATGCCACGCAGAGTGACTCATCAAACTAGGTTTACAAATGAAGCTAAAGCCGGCCACTACAAATCCATAAGCTGGATCGAGTGCACTTTCCTACGTACATTTGAAAAAATGATAACAATAATGGCAAAAACCAACCAAAAAAATTTGGCTAAAAATACTTCAGCCAATAATGTAATCTAAGAATGTGCTTCCTTTCAACAATCTCCGCCTTTGACAGTCGAACCAGGCTATCTTTCAACGACCGGGGATAGGGCTGCGATCGTCGAAAGATAGCCGGAAAACCCACTTGGTGAGTGACCGTCTTCTCGAGTGGTTTAAGCGGATGGTTTGGTGGTGTCCATTCACCTCGGGGATATTGTAATATTCCGTTACAAAGGCCTTCAAGCGTTGCAATGCCAGGTCTAGGGTGTCCTCGGACATGTTAGCAAAGCAAACTCGAAACCAACCGGGTTCCGTGCAATGGCACGAGGATCCGGGAGAGATGTTCAGGCGGACCTCGTAGACAATCTTTTTCCAAAGCTCCATTTCAGCTTCGAAGGTGTTGGACCGGAGCAAGTGCCTCATGTCCACCCAACAGAACAAACCGGCATTGCCCTTGAGGCAGCTTATGCCGGCTTTCTGAAGTCCCGATACAAGTTTCTTTTGCCGTTGTCGGAGCCTTTTGTGGTTCTCGGAGATGTAGTTCTTGGTGAGTTTCTTGTCCGATAACATGGCAGCGAGAAGGTACTGAGTTTGGGAAGAGATGAGTCCAAAACTCGACATTTTTGTTGCTGCAGACACAACCCTGTCATCGTTGGAGTAAATAGCACCAACTCGGAAACCCGGAAGGCCAAGATCCTTGGAGAGGCTGTAAACTACATGAACTCGGTTCCAAAGTTCGGAACAACCATTATCGTCGACACACTTTCTCTCCTTGAGAATTTCCATGACGCTGACAAAGCTTGGGGTGCTGAAAGCAGTGCCGGAGTAAATCTCGTCGCTAACCAGATGAATGCCTTTGTCTTCAACGAAGTTAACGAGCATGTTGAGCTCGTTTCTGGTCATTGTTGTTCCTAATGGGTTTGATGGGTTGGTGACCAGAACGCCCTTGACTCGCAGATTACGCTTTTGGGCCTCTTGGTAGGCTTCTGTCAGAGCTGTTTCAGTAACTTGGAAGCCATTAGAGCTAGTGCAGTGAATGGGCACAATCTCAACTCCGGTACGCCACTTGAGGTCTCTATCAAATCTGAAAGATAATGCAAGTAACTAAGATCAGTAAATCTACGTTGAGTATATATAAAACATAATATTTTTTACGTAGTGTACACAAAAGTTAACGAGTGTACGTACCCTGGGTAGTATGGAGTAGGAAGAAGAAATGCTTCTCCGGGCTCGGCGAGGCAAAACATTAGAGTCTCGTTGGCTGAGGTTGCACCGGCGGTGAGGACCAAGTGGCTGGGATCAAAGCTCACTTTGTTTCCTCTGATTTCAGACATGAATTCCGCCAATGCCTTTTTGAATTCTGGAATGCCGTGGTAGTCTTGGAAAAGAGCAAGCTCACCGAAAATGGATTCTCCGTTTCTCTGGAATCCGGCTGCGTCTGGATTCTTCGCCAGCCACGACTTGAGAATATCGAAGCAGAGCTGTAAGGGAAATTTTAAACGTACAAACGTCAGGAAGGTTCAAGAGTGCACGTCAAGAAATAATAATTGGTGATTTTTGGCCAGAAATATTAATTACCTGATTCTCTGCAAGTCCCATCTGAATGATCCCGTTGGTGTTGCTGACCTCATGAAAGGGGTTCTTCTCATACTCCTGCCATCCTAGGAAGTAAGACGAGTCCTGGCCATGGGAGTTGCACGTAGCCTTTGTTGACAGCATGCACATTTTGCTATGTTGTGTCTAAAGTGCAAAAGATCAAAGAGAAAGAGAGAGAGAGAGAGAGAGAGAGAGAGAGAGAGAGAGAGAGAGTGGAGGCTTTGGTTTTGGTTTTGTGTTGTGGATTAGAAATTTAGAATGTTGAAGATGGTTATTGGATTTTGGAGTGGAGACGAGGTCTATATATATAGCAAATTGTATTCAAATTGTGATTTCATTTTGATTTTGCTTAATATTAACTAATCTAATCAACATGATAATAATTGTACGCGCTTTCCTCCACCGTCCCCAAAACAAAGCAAAGATATGGAGAGCAGCTTTGACACTCCCCAAGTTTTACTCAAAATGAATGTACACTCTTTCAGGGAGTGTTGTGCACCATCTACGAGCTCGCGTGGACTTCGAATTGTTTACTGTCGAATTGATAGGATGATTAAAACTGTAATTAACCGTGAGAAAACAAAAATGAAGGCTAAGTTTGATTTCTAGTTTTGTTTGAGAAACTCTTTACCGACAAGCAAATATCGAAGAAAATGGGCGAAGTGACCCACAGGTCCGAGTGTATCCGACCCTAGACTTGGCCCCGGGTCCATATGCTGCTTGACTGTAGTAACCACAGCTAATATTGTCGGCCATTTTTCTCAACACTATCTAACCTTTTCTCGTAAGCTCCTCTGTTTTTTTTTAGTTTCGAACGAAAATTTTTGTATGCACGGTGTGTAAGTAAATTTTTATTGATCTACTTATTACGATCTATCGTATTGAAATTTCAATTCTACGAACCCATCAAGTAAGACCTAGGAAAATGCATGAAGAATTATTGATCATTTGGACTAAACGCAAAGTCTCAAACAATTAAAACGGTTTTACATTAAAACTGTTGCAATCTTATGTGATCGGTTCATATTGTTTTTTATAGGAGGGTCTCTACCTACATGGCCGATTGATTGAAATACTAAAAATAGTTTAACAAATCTCTGATCGAACTGCCGAAATCGATCAGTTGCAATCTTTCTAGTCGTATTTGTATCATAATGCTTTTGTCTCTAGGTCAGTGGGGACTGGTGTTTCCTTTTCGAATGAAAATGATAGAGCTACTAAAAAAATATGCAGCATAGCTAGGTTGAAGAAAAAAAAATATTGAAGTGGGTGGAGAGGAAAAGGAAATTATTAAGGGAAGCAATAATGATTCTTAACAACTTGTAACCCACATTCCCGCCCTTAGTTTCTGCTACCTGATTTCTGAACTCATTCCCATTGTAATTGGCATAGATTATTAATCTTCATATAGCTGTTTCATTAAGGGATGAATTCGATCATTACAAATATATGCAGCTAGGTATCAGAAGCTAGTGATTTTGTATATCTCATGGGACAAATTAAGTAGGTGATGTTTTAGCGCTTTCCCGATTCGCAAAAGTGAGTGACGGGTCAGTGTTATGATGTAGCTTTCTTCATCCTCTCTGGCGTTGATGTTGTCTTGCTATTCAGGGGTAGGTGGATCACTCAAAACTACTATAATGTAACATTCCTAAAACTAGAAACAGATATGCACTTCTATAGTTGCCCTAGCTTTTTGAGCACGTGAAACAACGGCGAGTCAAGAATCATTTACAT
The DNA here is from genome assembly GCA_009720345.1 of Fragaria iinumae. Taxonomy (NCBI): domain Eukaryota; kingdom Viridiplantae; phylum Streptophyta; class Magnoliopsida; order Rosales; family Rosaceae; genus Fragaria; species Fragaria iinumae. The sequence goes on along the minus strand of CM019117.1, from coordinate 10,535,245 downwards.
ATAAAACTTTTGTTCTTTTCCGAACGAAGCCTATAACACAGTTTGACTGGGAGGTTCAACCCTGTGCTCGGTTTATTATGTTAAAATTTTGCCACATAGGACATAAACCCTGAGGACATGGTAAAAAGATTGAATGGATTTGATATTTTGTTATCAAAGTTAATAATGCAATCCATACATACAATGGATAATGATTTAAGTTTGGTCTCTCATTTGGTTTATGTAATTTGATTGATGCAATTTGTGACTAGTAACCAAAAAAAAGAGAGGGTCGGACCGCTTGCCGGATTCAAGCTGCGAATAGGACGACAAATAAGACATTTGATTAAACTTCCAACAGTGTGATTGAGGGCGTTATCCTTTCCATTTGATCATAATTAAGTAACTATCACACATTTGTATACCTTAACTATCACACATTTAGGGCGTTAATTAGACAACTTCTTCTTTTGGGTTGACTACCAATAATAAATTTAAGATTTAACTTCATTCAACGTTGATAAGATTGATAACTGGATGTGATCAAGATCATGTGGAAGCTCTTACCGGTTAACCTTGTATATAATTACACAATTTTGATCTAGCTTTCAGTTAACAACTTAATCTAGCTTCCAATTAACAACTTAACAACTGATGAACAAGATTTTGTCACTCTACTTGGTATAGGTGACTAATCAAGTTGAGATATCAACTAGAACGAACGTACACCACGTGGTTTGTAGTATAGAGAAGCTATTAGGGCATGTGAAACCCTCGTTTACGTGCCCCAGCCCCCACCCCACATTCCAAGCACACATTAAGAAATTAGGGACCATGAGAGACTTAGTCCCTTGTGACAACTAACATGTTGCTCCACGTTAGTCCATTTCTAAGGAGACACTGCCATGGACCATTTGCTCCCTTTCTTCACCATCGTAGGGTCCCCTTCCTTCATCTAACCCTCCAATCCATTTCACTTAATACTTACAAATACAAATTCTAACCCATCTATAATATGTCAACGAAAGCTACACTATCCACTTGATTAGTAGAACCGGATTCCACAGACTTTAATTCAACAGCGCTCGATCAAAGTCTCCCTTATAGATCGATCCAAGAAAATCTCGTTTTCTTAGTTTTTGTTTTCGTTTGACTTTGAGTAAAAGTCGTCAAGAAGATGAAGTGGTTTGAAGCTATGTGCATTTTACTACTACTACTACTACTTATCCTCAGCCCCTTAATTAGGCGTGTCTTGCTTGGAAAGCAAGGGATCGATCATTGTTTCTGATTTTAGATGCGGATATACGAATAGGTGTAGCTGTGGAATTGTGCATGTATGTTCTAGTCGGTGTGTACTGATTTGCCTGGAAGAAGTTATGTAATGTTGAACTGGATCGATCAAGATGGTGACTAATAATGGTTAATTTCTACGTCTGTACGATTGACTTATATGGATGTACTTGCACCAATTGGGTATATCTATGATTTGAATGAGCAATATACTTGTGTTGCCATAATCTTAGTAATGATAATTCGATCAACTATAGTTGATTGAACAAGTCGATCAGGATGACGAAGAAGTCGATCGACGACGTTTCTTAGCTTTGAAGAAGATAACCAAGATTCATGAATAGTCTTCGATGATATTGATATGGACTTGTATACATGCATGTACGATATTTGTAGAATTAGAGAAGCCAATTATTTTGTGTTTATATAGAGTGCTAGATAAGTATATGTACCCTATTATCATGCGTGGTTCAATTCTTCATTTTTTTTTTTTTTGAGAAGGTTTCGATTCTTCATGCATGATTGTCCAGATATATCAAGCTATAAATAGAGGAAAACTAGGTATATTGTACCATGTAATTCAAAAACCAGCGCACCATTATTATTCTTTCGTTTCATCTGCAAAATGTATTATTGCAAGGTGTGTCTACTGAGATTCCTTGTTTGGAACTTGGCAAGCTGCTATTTCATTTTCACCTCCCTTTCACCTATCATATTTAGTAATTTTCACTCAATGTGTCATTCAACAAATAAACCATTTAGGAGTTCTCCTATACCGGCCGCTATTGTTTCCAGGGTTTTTGATGCTGATCAGACACTTTGTTCTAGTATACTGCACCTAGAAAATCTAACAAAAATGTATAGACAATCTTCTTCTTCTTCTCTGTATATCTGTGAAATTATCTAGCAGAATCAAGCTAATTTGTCATAGTACTTGTACGTGGGTTATCAAATATGACATATATTACTATAAGAGTTCGAAATTCAAATATCATCACCCAGAAAGCAAACGATGACAAAAACAATATATATGTTAATATATTAAACATAGAACTTTAGATTGTCCTATATATGACTCCTATCCGTTATATATCAAATCATACAAGGTCAATTAAATCAAGTTGTTCGAAGTCACACACCACTAGTTATGATTTAGAGGACCATTTGTGCTGCCCATGGCCATAGTCGTACATGGTTCTTTCAGACCAGGTCAAGTTTTGTCCTGTCATATCCTCGATGGGTAGCAGTCAAGCATGGAGTGTGCCTTGATCCCCCATCAATAATGGGGACTCATCATCCAATTATTTGCTGCTGCAGAAAACCATCTAATTCAAACAATTAATCCCAAGCCGAAATCATTTGTGCGTCTAGTAGTGATCGACTTCCTTATTGCACTTCAGATGGGGACTCATCCAGCCAAGCTTGAGAGTGATATTTGTTTGCTTGATTAGATGTGCTGGTTTACTACTTCAGTGTCACTGTGCAGCTGCTTGTGCATGTTACACAACTCCAAAAACCTATATCCATATGAACCACACAACCGGGGCCCGATCCATTCAAATTCCGGCGACATTTGTACCAGAAATGTATAGGGTTTAGGAGATTGTTTGGCAAGACAATGAGCAACATGAACACATGAGAAAGAGGAAAGTTAATACAAGCTTTTAATAAAGTAGTCTGGGTTCTCAACAGCTTTTAACATCTGCTTCATATCTTCAATACGAATTCCCAGTGATGAATCCACATTTGGTTTCGCTAGCCTCAAGACGAGCCAGCGCGCGCAATTTATCTCCAAAATGATTGGTATATGGAGTAAAAATAGGAGATTATTTCTCCCTTACCAGCGACTACCCTCCTAAGCATCATTCCCACAAACAAAGCCACTGCCTGTGGTGGCAGTAGAGACACCAAAAACACCATCAAAATTCGCTTTTAAATAACCTAGATGGGGTTTAGCCCAGCGAACTGGCCATCAGACAATATTGAAGATAATGAAGCGCAACCGTTTTGAAACGCAGCAAAATCAGAACAGATATTTCACTGGCAACATGTTGAGGATTCTGAGAATTGTGGATCTATATGTGTTGGAGATGCCTTTTCATTTTGATGGATCCAATCAAGAGACTTGTTACCAGACTGTTTAATTCATGAAACACCTTAACAACTTTATAATTTCTATCTTGAACATCGAATTAGGAGAGCAAGTAAACTAGGATTAAGAAAAAAAATCCAATATGGAATGGCAAACTTAACAAGAGTACAAGACTCTATAGCATAATTCAATAGAAAAAGGGGTTGTTCTAGTGAAAAAAAAAAAAAAAAAAAAAAAAAACACTGGTGTTGGCTATTGACCTATTGTAGCTTCCATAAATCTAGGGTCGGGCCAGATAAATGACAAAGATCCATAAACCTGTGGAAATTCAGTTTCCATTTCAATATACATCAGATGGAATAGCAAAAAGCTTACTTGATATGTATTTCACAAAATTATAAGAGTCAAATACGAGTAACCAACCAGAAGAGAATGCTTTCATGCGGTCCTCAAACTACACGCATGAAAGATTAACATAGCATTATATTTGTTCAGAAGATCGACCATGAAAATCATCCAGACTTCTTATCTTTGAGCCGGAACGCCGAAGTGAAAATCATTCCTGAAAATGGGATAGTTCATATTGCAACTCCAAAGCAAGACTAATCACTTCTTTGATATGAGGATTGTCTGCATATTCAGTTATACCAAAGTCTGCAACAATAGTAACATAGGTAACAAATTTCACGGTAAGCAAGACAAACCTGAATTTTAGAATATCATAATCACCCTGCATTATTTCATTGCAAGTCCCCTTTCCTTCCCATGAATGCGATTTATACAGCTTAATTAAGGCATCTCAGCAGTGATCCATGTTCTGTTACAATGCCACCCCATTTTTTATCATGCAAGAAACCATGCTCACCCCAGATTCCATCCATCCAAGACTTATACTTCTTAATCACTAGAAGCACTTCAGGATGACTCACCTCGTCAGCAATCAAAGACAACCTTACTGCTCTACCAATCAATTTCCCACAAACATATGAACTACCTGATATTTCTTTCCCATATGCATAGCCACTAATTAATGGCAAATTTGTTTCAATGTCCAGCACTTGACAACCACTTTTTATATCACCATACATGACATGCTGTAAGCAAGTTGATGAATATAACCTCATTAGATCCCAAGCTCCTAAATTGTACTCTTGGTAGATGTTTTCTCGACAATATAAGCTGATATACTTGATTGAGCTGACCAGCACGACCCAAAATATTAGCCATACACCCATAGTGATGGACATTATCCCTTGCTTCATTGACCAACCCACAATGACTGCAAGTAGAAAGAACACTCATAAAAATATGATCATCAGATGGAACGCCCATTCTCTGCATCTCACAAAACATATCAACAACATCTCCACCATGCCCCTTCACTGAAATCCCAAATGTGCCATCAGTAAGTGTATTGCCAGTATTATCATTGAAATAACTATAGACCATGACAAAGAGCTTGGACAAGTCACTCAATACCACAACAAAAGCCGATTGAAAATCAAGACCAGAGATAGATGCTCCTACTAGTGTAGCTTATGCTTCCCTGTCCAACATAAGCCCCAAGTTATTGATATCCCACCAGTTGAGTGGTTTCCACAAACCTATGCTCTTTCCCATAAGGCTATAAGCCATCAATATTCTTCCATGCATATCAAGTCCCAAAATACCTCCTTGAGACAATGAGGTTTGAAACATTTCACTAATTCCGTCGAATGCTTCCATGCAAAAGAGTACAATCCCTTTTGTCTCGCAATGACAAGGCTGCCAGCAGAAAATTAAGCCACTGCACTATGTTTGCTTGAGTTTGTGTTTCAACTGTCACCAGCTAGTGATTTCCACTTCTCCAATATTAACTCCAGCACCATTTTAGAATTCACATGCATTTTCTCATAGCTATTATCCATGCAAACATTTTCTTCACCAAGATTACCATTCAATAATCCGTTGTCAACATCCACGAGAGTAAAAACCTCAACACCTAGAAATGTATTCCCAACAGATTTGTCAAAACCATCATCCTTTTCTTCATAATTAGCCCCAAATGCCACTTCTACAGGTTGGTGAGCAAGTCCCCCACCTTTGTCTCAAATACTTGTAAGAGCTGCAACAATCCTCCCTACACTACACAACCCTTTTGACTGAGGCATTTCATCAAGCAGGTGGAGTGCATGGCATTCTCTCCCATTCTCACCCGAATTTGGTCCTTGCCGATCATCTTGCTTTACACTAACACCGTCAAGCTCACTAAGCTCTTTCACATCTCCACTATACACCTTAGCCTTCCTGTCAGAACTCTTATCCTCTCCATTTTCAAAATTCACATCAGTCCCATTCAATTTTACAACAAGCACATAATCTACGCCATCACAATCAAAATTGAGATTAAGAATACTAGTGCCAGTATCACTCACAAGGCAAACAGAAGCAGGGTTAAGGTTTGACAGAGTCGAAATGACATACTTGAGCAGAAGAGACGCAGCTGAACTCCGGAAACTGCGCTTCTGGTATTTGGCGGTCTTGTGGAGCGTGGATGCTCCTAGCTTGAAACTGTGTGGTTTCTTCACTCCTCCAGTGGCCGCAGTCGACTTGAGAGCGACTTGCTTGCTTCGAGCCTTCCAGAGATGACATGAGAGCGAACAATCTCAATTGGAGTTTTGGGATCAGAAATTGGAGTTGATGACTGCTACAACGATCGCTGCTGGTAGTAGGCTGGTTGCGACATGACTGGTGGTGGTGTTGTCAATCGAAATTGCTCGAACACATTATCAATCATGTTTTGCATCTCGGATCAAAGTGACGCCAGAGTGTTTTCCAGTCATGTCCATGACTCATTTCAAGTAAGTCATCTATATGTAACTATTTTTGTGCCCGCGCTTTGCTGCGGGATTATGGTTCTATCAAGTAAAAAAAACCTGAACTAAAGTTTGTAAATCAGATGTTTATAGATACAGTAGGTGTTTATACATGTAGTAAGTGCAACATTGTTCAAAAGTTGAGATTATACATATAGTAGATGTTTACACATATAGTAGATGTTTATACACACAGTAAGTGCAACATTGTTCAAAACCTAAGATTATACATATAGTAAATACAAAATACAAACCTGAAAAGGGAGGAAGAATAGTGAAACAATAGAACAACAAATGGAAGAACAACAGTAGAAGATGATAATCAACAAATTTACACATAAAACCTACAAAAAAATAAAATATCAAAAAATCAAAATCAAAATCAAAATGATTGATTATATATAATCTTTCTAAGTCACCCAACCACTGTATTCAATGACAGTACCAACCAGTCAACAGCTAAGGACACAGTTAATAAACGAATTTTAAACTCAGATTTGAAAAAGAACACTAACAACACAGATAAAGGACAGTTAAGTGCCTAATTAATGATTAAAATAGAATGCCAATCTCCTTCTTTCTCTCTCCCTCTCCCTCCACCAAAACCTAATCTTTTCAGGTTAATGAGTTGGTATGCGTTACCTGGGTTATAAACATAATTTACACTACATTAAGCAACAATTGTACACAACGGTCAATTGAAGGCATGTTTTGTGAACTCATGCAGAATATGAAATACTAATAAACAACACATAAGTGATGTTTAGGATTCAAACACATGAAATGTGCACAAATAGAAACAGCTGTGCACATAATCACTCTGGATTATTTATCGAGTGTCACTCTATTGATATGGCCTCAAACAGCTTCGGATAGCAGGAACTTCAACCATCTATTTGATGCATACTATAATGAATCAATAAGGTCAATAGACAATCCGTAATGATGACAAAATTAGTTAAAGTTTTATATTTCTGACATGAATCTCCGGTCAGTCTTTGCAATCATATCACAACCTGTCCCACACGAATGGATGATGTTATGTACCACTTTACTTGTATTAAAATGTCTCCCAACTACTATATTCCACATGGTGACAACATAAATGTCTATCAAATTTGCATCATTCTTTTTTATTTCAAACCCCATCACCAATATTTTTTACAAATTGACATATCATATAATAAATTACTAGCAGAACTTAGTATATTGAAAGAATGTCATACTAAACCCACAGCATAAGGTGACCAACATTAGCAATCCATGAAACCAAACTCTCAGTGTCTATGTAAGGGCGCCTAATTCTCTTTTCTGTATTCTTCATGACACACCAACATTTCTATACATTTAACACACTTTATTAATTACACGCAAAAGGTGTCTGCAAACTCAATCAAAGAAGCAATATTTTTAGATTATAAGCCATACACTTAACCATATAATTTAGAGCAATATGCAATTCTTGGCTCAGTCTCATAGTCTCACAGATAGACATACATGTGGCACATACACCCATAAACTACAAACTTCAGGTTATAAATAGAGAGCTTACCAGCAACACTCGATCAGCTTTACCAAAACTATTCTAAATGAAGGCTCAATGTTAGTTGTACATATTGCTGGTGCTATTTTCTTGTCTGCAACAGATACATTAGTTAGAGTTGACTATAACCTGAATCAAAAGAAAATAAAATGATAATTCTTTGTAACATAAGGTCATGTTCTGCTAAGGAATTTCATACATACATGTAGATCACTAAACATACATACATTTCATCTTTTATTTATCTGAAAATTTCCACACAACATGAAGAGTACCTGAGGGCCATATTGTCTTGGGGAGTGTAGCCAGCAGTCTTTGAAGCCTAACCTCCCGATTCCCTACACAAAAGGGAGCTCCTAGTCTGTCTGAAATTTCCATGGTCATAAAATGTGCACTTATTAAAGACTATGTTCCAGCATTAGATGAAGGGGAGCATAATGCCACACAAATACGGAAATGCCATCATCACAGGTTCTGTCATGAGATCTATTACTGCGAAAACACATAACTTCATTGTTATCAATCCACAAACAGTAAGGCCATTTATATTTGGACTATCTTGCTGCAGGAAGAGATGCAATTGATGATACCTTTTGTTAAACTCAGAACAACATTGAAAACCTCTTCCACTATACTATCATAGTTCAGAACAAAATTTGAATCAACTCAAGATCAAGGGAAACAAAAAACACAATCAAACATTCATAAAGCAATACTAGAAAACATAATTTTTATATCTCTGATTTACATCCTTACCAAACTAATAGACACGACAAATTAGATGTCCTCGAGAACAAATCGACGGAAATTAAGATAAACTAAAAAGAGCAAGCACATGGAGAAGGATAGAAGCTTACATGCAGATGAAAACCCAGAAAAGAATCAAACCGAGATCAAATCAAATTGTCTCAAATGCATAGTAAACTTGAAATACATACTCATTAACAAAACCATGACAGTTTTGGGGCTTTAAGGTTACAGGGTAACAAATTTGATCTTGGATCGAGCAGTCAACTCTTTGATCTTTGACCGATCAACGAACTGTAGTCTCTCCCTCTATCTGCTTCTGTTTGGAAAAAAAGGAGAAGGAGCCCAGATTCTTGCAGAGGTGTGCAAGACCGACGACAACGAATCTAAAGTTGGATCGATCAGTGTACTCTTTGATCTTCGATCGATCAGCCAATTGTTGTTTTTGTCTGGAAAAAAAGGAGAAGGAGCGCAGAGACTGATGAAGGAAGCGACAAAAGAAAGGGAAGGAGAGGTTAGGTTAAGAGAGGTGGAGTGTAGAGAGATCAAGAGAGAGCTCTGGAAACTGATGGAAACTGAGGTGGGTGGTGGGTTTAGAGATCGAGAGAGAGGAAGAAAAAGAAAAAGACCCAAGCCCAATTCGGAGGAACAGTAAGGCGGCGCGAGGCCGCATAATATCTAGTTAAATTTCATTCTTTACTTTTTGATTTTTAACAGAAATTTCATTTTTTACTTAATACAAGATGGTACGTCATTCTTTTGGTTTATTTTCAAGGAATCTAACTATGGAAAGGCTGCAAGGTGTTACTATACTAAAAACTGTTTTGTCATTGAGGTGTGAACTTAGGTCACTCATGTAGGTTATTGCTTTCTAGGCCAAATTAAAGTCATTTTGTGAACATTAGCTTTTTTGAGTTAGTTTTTCTTTATAGTTTTGTAGGCTCTTTGAGTTGTATCGGAGCTTCATTTTTGGTTGACCAGCCGTTTGGACTTATTTTAGAGTTTTACCTCCGCTTGTCCCATTGGTCTAGTGAGCATCATCATGTAATATGAAGTTTGTGTTCGGATATTCTGCTAGCATATAATTGAAATCAAAAGAGTTTGACTCCATTTAAAAAAAAAAAAAAAAGGGTTGCGGAAGAGCTTTGCTAACCTATTGGTATTTTTTTCATTGTTGTAGAACTATGCTAACTTATTGGTAAGTTTTTCTTTGATGATGATGGGATTGTTGGCTATTATATTTGGAACCCGTGTACTGCTCGGTTTCTGAAATTGCCTGACCCGGGTATTGACGAATCTGAACCAAGAGTTGGTTTCGGCTATGTATCTGCCACCGACGAGTACAAAGTTATTGTCACTGCTCGTTTTAAGGGATACCTGCCTCTACATGTTTTCTCGTCGAGAGCCAACTCTTGGAAAATGATTGAAGCCCCTAATCATTTAAATTGGATCCATCGGATTACTACGGGGGTTCTTTCAAATGAGTCACTTCATTGGATCGGATATTTCGATTACGACGATGGTGAGGAGGATGAATATGGGAAGCAGATCATTGCTTTTGATTTAGCAGAAGAAGAATTTGTGGAAATAGCTTTGCCTTTGATTGATGTAGTGGGAGATAGCTTTAACCCAATTCAATTCTTCATAGATGATTTGGGAGGGTGTCTGTGTGTGTCTGCTTGTTATACAGAAGGTAATTTTGATCAATTTCAGTTCTGGGTGATGATGGAGTATGGCGTTTGTGAATCTTGGACTAAGGTGTTCCAGGTTAGCATGGTACTTGATAGGCTTTCAATTGAGCGACCGGTCTTCCATACAGAAAGTAGCATGGTTGTGTGGAGGTGGAAAGAAGATTGGTGTCCACAAGAGGATGCGAATGCGGTGGTAAGGTTTGATCTTCTTAGTCTTCTACACAAGGATGTTGCGGGTTGTAGTGGTCAATATATGGTTGAGGCGGGTGAGTGTGATATGATACACTATGAAGAGACTCTTCTATGGCTTATTGACCCTCTTGGTGTGGAAGAAAATGTCAGGATACTTGGAACCCAACAAGCAGGACTGAGAAGGAATAATTGATTCAGCTTCAGGGTAGTAACCGATCTCTTGCTTTTCAATGCTTGCTCCATGCATTAGATGCCTTCATTTATGCCTTTCTTCTGTGTTATTTTTTAAACTGGGTTTGCTTAGATGACATAGTTACTGGCAGCATTATTGTTTAGAGCTCTTGCTAGATACTTGGCAATCTGGATTATTAATCTATGTATTAGTTTAGTATGATTAGGTTCCCTTGCTTATGCGTGGTTGTTAAGATGTATTAAGATGACATGACAATGGCATGATCCAAATTTGATTAACCTCTTCATGATGACAATACCCTTCAAATTATGTTAGGACTGTAAAGGTTTTAGAAAACGGCAAAACACATAAGGGGAGCATAGGGTTTTAGTGATATGTATGTTAATGTTGTTGTTTGATCTTGTAGGGATGTTAGAATGTATGTTGGGGTCAATGACAGAAGACCTTATATGTTGCAGGGCTTTCTATGTGAATATATATACGGCTGAAGCCATGCTGAACATTATCCAAATTTATTTTTGCATTTACAGATGTAGGTGGTTAGAGGACATGAAAGACATTACGACTCTTTGTCAGAATAGGATAAAGTGTTATTGTTCTTTCTAGACTCTAGAGTCTAAGATACTATACAATTCAAGACGTTGTTACTTGTTTTGTTGTTTTGAAGAGCAGAAATGGGTTCATATTCCTTTTTTCTTACTGATTGTTTCTTCATTACTTTTCTTCCTATGTACTGTTCTTATCCTGTAACAAAAGTTCCTATCTGGATACCTATGCTCACAATACTATTTATATGTACTTCGAAATTATTTTCTTTCACATTAGTGACAAACCTCAGTGAGGCTTAAAAGTTTTTACATTATCAATAAGTTTAAGCAGAGGATATACAGACCTGCTTATACATGTTACAGTGGCCTTCCCGACAACATTGATCTTGCATTGTGCAATATAAATGCAGATTTGTTTTCCACACAATCATTCTTCTATTTTTCTGACTAGATTTGAAGGACTAGATTTATCTGACATTGTGCAATACAAGAATTTAAGTTTGTTGCAGGTCAGTTACAGATAAGTATGAAACTGCGCTTTTCTTCTAATGGTGTCTTCTCTTTGCTTCTGGGGTGTGATATCTGTTACCTAAATTGTTGTGTTTTTGTAGCTGTCACTTGAGCTTCCCCTTAAATTGGGTGGAAGACTCTTCTTGCCTGTTGTTCATTGATTCTTATGGTTTGATAAGTCTGAATGTTCTGAAAGTATTCTGTTCTTTGGTTTGATTTTGTAGGGGTGCAGTTTTGGATTGCATGGCTTCAAGAACAAGTTTGTGGATCAGATGAACTGTTAAAGTGAGTGCACTCTTGAATTGTCAGTTGTTACGGCATTTTCTGCTATTGTCAGTTTCCTAATGTATCATTTTTGGAGGCTAAACTATGTCTTGAACTCTGTTTTGTTATGTTATTCATCCAAGGAATGATATGTATCTAGCTTTATCATGCAGTAATTATAAAATAGGTGTGTATGTAGGATGGTGTCTATGTATTTCATCATAGAAATCTATTTTGGGATCAGTCTAGCTGGAGTCTAGACTAGAGATTTGATGTCATGTTGCACTCCATTCCTGTAATTGGTAGCGACCACTTTTCTGGGCCAAGTTACTTCTCCTCAACTACAGCATGAATTTGAATCTCCTCAACTACAGCATGAATGTGAATCTGCTCAAGTTGAGCTTGAAACCTCGACTACCTTTTTTGTCATTCTTATTCATTATCTGAAATGCTCTCAACTAGAGCTTTAAACTACAGCATGATTGTGAATGTTCAAAGACCAAAGGCAAGTGGATGACAGAATAAAGTTATGTTCAATGTGGTCTACTGTGTGTTTAGAGTTGGAAATCAGTACTTTCAAATGTGTTAGAATGTTGAACCAGTTTCATGTTCTGTGCGGAAGTATACCTCAAGCCAATAATCAAAATCGTAGACCATGTTAGAAGCATTTAGATGTGAAGTGGAACTGGTAATCGCTGGACATTTGGGGGCAATTCAACTACTTATATCGCTGGCAAATTGATAATACAGTTATCTTGTTTTGATGCTCAATTGATATCCTTCGTTTGGGAGTGTTGGATTGTGCCATTGCTGCATTACTTGACCTCCATTGCTGCATTTGAGAGTTGATCGTCGTTTCTTAACGGAACTTACTTCGAACAAGATTGTACATTTCTCTCTTGTTCTGTTCCATCTTCCTGGATTCCAACCAACAGATAAGCTTTGGCTTGAAAATATCCAATGCCATTAATCTAGCTATATATCAAGATTATTTTGAAGGAATCTACTACAGCAAGGTTTTATATGCTAAAATATTTTTCGTCATTTTGCTGTTGCTAAAGGCGACGGAAGAGCTTTGCCAACCTATTGGTGATTTTTACTTGATCGCATAATAATTAAATTACACCGATCATTAGTTCATTACTCTTATGTGAGTCGAATCCAAGACTATTTTTTTTGTTTTTAATTTTTGAATAAGGGGTTTGGAACTCACCATGACTAGGAGGTTCAACGTCACGCTTGGTTCCATTTGTTAAGTTCATGACTTCTCATTTACAAGTGAAACACTAAAGCGTGAGGACAGTAAACCAAATAATATCTGGCTAGACCTATTAGTATATTGGGTGTAAGATTTCGCTTCATGTGTATCACGGTCAACAGATAACGGGTTTTATGTAGCAAGAAAAAAAAACAGAGAAAAGTTGCCTGAGAGTCTAGGACTTAGTAGACCTTAAGCTACATTTCTATTGCACTTCGAGTTCAATTCCGCAAGAGCAGGAGTTGTTTTGGCCACAATCCTTAGCAAGGAGAGAGAGATGGTAGCAGTCAATGTTTTTAGGGATGCAGGGCGTGCCATCGCGCGGACGCGGGATGTAGTAGGGTTGTTGTTGTAGTGCGCTGACATGTGCTTCTAATCAGACGAAAGTAGGGCTCCGGTGCCACCTTGCGGATGAGGATTACAGTAGCTTCTCCACCACCAATATCGATACTCGCGGTTGTAGCGAGCAGAGCAACCAAAGAAAAGGAAAACGAGAACGCAAAGGAGCTCCGAGAAGCTTGAAAAGTAAAGGGTGCAGAGCTTCGGAGAGCTTGAAAAGTAAAAGGACAAGGACTCTGGGGAGCCTAGAAAGGAGAAGGGTTGCTAAGGCGCGAGGCTTTAGCATCGGGGGTTCAACTGTGTTGAAAGTTGTATTGTATTTTTGTTGAGTATTTGAGTGTGTGATTTGATTGTGTGTAGAGAGTATCTCGAACTCCTTTATATAGAGGTACTTTAGGGTCACAGGTATTGGCCCAAAGCATGTTAAAGACTTGTAGAAGTCTTCAATGATAAATGTGGCATAGGCGATGTTAATCACTTGCTTGACATGATCAAGCTTTGGCGAAGTAACTAATTGCCTCTATGTAGGAGAGTTGAGTTAGAACACCTCATGGAGACTTGGACGTATGCTACTGGATGTGTACTAAACTATAATCAAGGAATAGAAATCCTATAGACCTTCTGACCTTCACATGCACGATAGTCCTTTAAGCAATTAAGGACACTTGCTCCCTTATCCACTAAGTCAACATATGCGGCCAATACCTAGTCCTTTCCCATGCGAACTCTTCTTCTTGTTTCTTCACGCGGTCTCCTACGCGAAGTCTCCTGCGCGAAGTCATCACCTCGCGTGCGTATATTCAGCTCGCATGACTTTGTTTGCTAACGGGCCATCATTTATAAACCCAATTATTTTGGGCTCGCCGCTGTGACGTGGACTATGAATTTAACTAATATTCACACAGACAATTACTATCCAGTAAAATATTAGTTTGGGTGTAAACAAGAGTCTATGGCTTCTTCGACAAAGACAATTTTAACGAGGGATAAACAGCTCCCGGAAGATGTTGCATTGCAAATCCTTTATAAGATGACAATGAAGCCATTGATCAGATTCAGCTGCACTTCAGAGTGATGGTTGAGACTTTTCATTATCCACTTCAGAAGACATCGAATACGCATAAGTTTTTTTTTTTTTTTTTTTTTTTTTTTTTTTTTTGAAAAAAAGGTCATCCATTAATGAAATTCAGCAAATAGTACAACGATTACATGTTAGTGGCCGTCAGAAAATGTAACCGCTTAGAGAAAAAACTATCCTAGTACGCTCCTCACACTAACATATTAAAAAAACATAAACTCAAAGTACGTCCACCTTTTGAGACATTAAACCAAAACAAGAAGACTAATAAACACCAAAGAGTATTAAACTTTGACAACAACATCCATGTCTTTCTGTCGATCTCTAAATCAAGCTTGAAAAATGCTTTGGGCCATAAAGACCCAATTCCACCAGACTTTGGATTCAAGTCCAGTTAGAAAGTCCATAAGCCCAAATCCGGATCTCCAAAATGAAAAGAAGACCCAAGAGGCCCACCAAGCCCAATAGCAAACTCTAGGAACAAGGTTTGCAAAGTTGTCGTCACCCTTATTGCCGTCGTTGCAACCACTCCTCTTGCCAGAAAGAACAACTTCCGATCTCGCCTCGAAACGCACAGAAGAAGCCAAGATTTCATTTGGCCTCTCCCGACCAAGTAATGACTCAGCCTCAGTGATGTCATGGTTGTCAAAACTAATAGCCCCAGGAGAAGAAAGAGATAGCTACCTTGTGCATGATCATCGATCACATCTAACATGGATTGGTGACTAACCCGGAACCTGTCATCGCCTCCATCACAAGTCAGTAGAAAAGAATAAGAACCATTCATAACTCTATCACAAGTCGGCAGAAAGGAACACGAACCATTCATAGCGAAATCACACGCCGATGTGCAAAGAGATCCAAAACCATGAAAGGTCTTTGCCACAAGAGAACCATAATTAAAGGAACAAGAGTCGTAAACCAAAGGTGCACCACCCCATAAGAAGCAATCGGAGATGAAGGCACGCCGAGCATCGCCGATTGTAGGTACAACGCCGCTGCTAGGGTTTAGCCGCAGACGAGAAGCCTCTCAGGAGAGAGTCAGAGAAAAAGACATTTTTCTTAAATTGAATAGGTTCGGCTACTATACACATTTGTATGACATACATCAAGCCGTGAGACGTCCAATCGTTTAACAATTCAAAATTCAAGACGATCAGACGGTTCACGGCTTGATGTATGCTATACACATATATATAGTAGAAAAGTCCAAATCCAATACGCATAAGGTTGGCATAGGGTTAAAACTTCAGAATTTTTAGCAACTGAAGAATGAGAGATTGATCCTTTAAAAAAGAAAAGAAAAAAAAGAATGAGAGATTGATGTGGTTTTTAAGGCAAAACTGAAAACATCTGCAATATGTCAGATAGACACATACCAGAAGATATTATAGAGAATGACATACAACTACCTCAAAAAGATACATAACACACATAACCCACCTTCAAAAAGATTTAAACAAATAAGGACATGAGCTCAAGCCCAAAACCAAATAGTGCCATACCTTATCCAAATTTTAAATATAAAAAAACAATAATGCTCAGTTTTCTAACGAAATTACATTATGTGCCACTCTGTCTTCTCTCATAATTTCAATCTGAAATTACATTATGTGCCACTCTGTCTTCTCTCATAATTTCAATCTGAAATTACATTATGTGCCACTCTGTCTTCTCTCATAATTTCAATCTGATTCTCTCTCTCTCTCCTCTCACAATTTCAACTGATCGGATCGGTGCCACTACTCATCTCTATCTCCAAAACTGGCCGACGCCGACATTGTCACCTTGAAGACACCTGATCCCGAAGCTCGTCGACGCTAGATGATTGACGATGATGAAGTCCAACGCTCAGTGACGATCCCAATGCTCGACGATGACAGCCGATCTTGATGCTGGATGAAGAGGACTGATCGATGCACGACGACGACGGTCGATCCCGGCGCTCAATGCTTGACGACAGCGAACGCTCGACGCTTGAGACGCCGTTCCACGACGAGAACTAAAGTTTGGCTGACGCTCAACGCTTGACTAATGTTCTGCAACCCTTAGATTTGGTTATGACGTCGTTTAATGAAGTTTAGACGGCGTCTTTTGGTGGTTATGGCGTCGCCGGAAATTTCACGGTAACAGCTGGACGAGTTGCTGTTGCAGGTAATTGTTTTTTTTTTTTTTTTGTATTTCAATTTTGGCAGAATTTGCGAAATTGAAATGAATTTTCTGGGAAATAGATCTTGTGAATCGAGAAGATACGGGTGAAAGGTTGGTTCTTTGATCTCCGGTGAGTCTAAAATGGAAGATGGGGAATGGTTTAGCTTTGTCTTTCGTAGTGATGCCAGGAAGTGGAATGTTTTCTTTGTCAGAGGCATGGGTTTGGCGGGGAGCTTATGCGTGGTTTGGGTTTTAATGGTTTGGGAATGTTGTCGATGTTTATTTGATTGAATGTGATAGTCTTTCAATGGTGAAGACAAAGAAAAAGGTGGGGTGATGACATTGGATGGATGGATGCGTAGAAATGTAGAATTGGATGAGACTCAATCTTGAAAAGCATGAATGCAGTGGATCATGAATGCAGTGGCAGAACTAAAACGAGAGTACAACAAGTGTAGTAGCAGAAAAAGACGAGTATGCGTGCTCTGCAGTAGTATAGACCATGAGTGCTTTGCACTTCTTCTTTTTGCAGAAAACACAATAAAAAAAAGAAAGAAGAAGATGTTTATGAGACTTAAATAACATCACGGAGACTATGCCGATATATTAAAATCCTCAAATAAGAGTACTGTCTTTTTCTTGAGAAAAAAAGACATTCTGCTACTGCAAGTACTGAAAATAGCTACTACTACATTTGTTGAGCCACTGAAAACTTGCTACTGCACTTATTAAAGCTGCTACCGAAGCTGCTACACTAGCTAAACCACTAAAAACCTACTACTACTGTACGTATTGAAAATAACTGCTACTACATTTGCTGAGCCACTGAAAACTTGCTACTGCACTTATTTAAGCTGCTACTACACCAGTTGAGCCACTAAAACCCTGCTACCACATCTGTTGGAAGTGTAGATTTCCAGCAAAACTGCTACTACATTAGCTGAGCCACTAAAAACCCTACTACTACAGTTATTGAGGCTGCTGCTTCTACACTAGCTAAGCCACTAAAACTCTGCTACTGCATTTATTGGAAGTGTAGTAGTAGCAACATTCCAGCAAGTGCAGTAATAACTAAAACAATACATGGTGGGATCTGATTTAATTTGATTTAATTTGTATAAGGTCAATTTGGTAAATTAAACCATGACACATGACATGCATAGAAGAATTTGTCCTTATTTGTTAATAATTGTCCTTATTTGTTTAATAATAACACAAGTGGATTTATTTGTGTTTCAAATCCTTTTAGAGGATGCATATGTGATTTGCTAAAGATAATTATAGTGAGAATCTTCTCCAAATTGCCCGTCAAATCTCTATTCCGATTCACATGTCTTTCAAAAAGGTGGTGTTCCATTATATTGTATGATTCAAATTTCGCCAAATCCCATTCTAAAACAGCTATAGAGCAGCAAACCCGTGGTTGTTGTAGACTCCTCCTCTATGATAATAGAGATAGGTTGAGTTCGTCAGAGTTGAAGACGCTAAGGTAGCGAGAAGAGCAATTCACTGAGACAGTAAACGAGGGCAAGACCGAAAGGGCTCTGAAAGTTAAGGCGAGATGCACTTTAGCGTTTAGGGTTTTGAGAAGCTCGAAGAGTTGTTGAGTTGTGTATGATTTGATTATGTGTAAATGATCCTCGAACCCTCCTTATATAGGGCTCGCAGCTAGCTAACAGAGATGTAACCATAATTCAATTCGGACTCAGCAATCACAATAACACAAGAACACGTCTCGCTTGCGAACTAAACATCTGGATGACATGTGTCCAATCAGATAGACTCCGCCTAGGTCACAAGCGCTAATCCCGCGTTATCTAAAAGCCATGTAGTCTCCTATGCGAACTCAAATAACAAGAGCTATCTTACCCCGCGAAGCGCTACAGTCCTTATCGAAAACCACCTCGCGCGCTCCCAAAACTTGCGCCCTTTAGTGGGCTTCTAATCTAAAAAGGGTCACAGATACTGGCCCAAATGTTATCTAGGACTTATTAGTTTGAATAAAAAATTGTAGAGATGTCTATTCATTTATACCTCTTAAATGCTGAACAATGCAAATGAAAAAATGTGATCGAAAAGTGAGTCCATTAAGGAAATATGTACTTTTTTTATATAAATAAGGATGTTTGAGCCTGATAATAACTATAAGTAAGAATGTTAGTTACTGTTTTACCTTTGTTTATGTTTTCCCTTAAAGGCATCTACAACTAAATCTTTGGAAGGAATTTTTCAAGTGGAAACCCCCTAATGAGATGATCCTTGGATTCTTGTTGTGTTTGGATAAAATAATTTCAATTTCCATAAAAATTTTAAAATCATGGGAATTACAATTCCATGAATTTAAATTCCATTAATTAAGAATTCCGTTGTTTAGATTTCATGACGTAGAGTTTTAAAATGACAAGAATTTGTATTTAGACTAACCTCAATCAAGGGAATTGATAAATGACACCTATTTTGTGAGGAATTCAAGTCAGGAATTTAAACTTCCAAATTCCATGATTATTTTCCCGTGGAAATTGCTAATTCCACAGGATAAGAATTCAAACGTGGGAAACAATTATAATAAATTGGGAATTCCTTATTTTTGATTAAATTTTCGAGAATTCACCCGCATCTAAACATACCGTTAGGAATTTTGATTGGAGTACTGACGTGCATCAAAAACTTATACCAAAATCTAATATCAAGTTATCACATTCAATTGAAAACTTTCAGCATATGTAGTTTTTAAAATTAATAAATAATCCTAAAAATTTAATAAGAATAATAATTTGTTTCATTATGTTAATGAAATACGTGATGAGATTAACCAAGAGTAATAGAAGACGATTTTCCCAGAAGAATAACATCAATCAAACACGTCCAAGAATACGATTTTCCTACATTTCATATGATCCTGACCAATGAAGTTCAGCATGGAAAAAATATAGCTTGCAACTATGTTTGATACTCATATTTGCCAAGGTTCACTATATATACAGCACACACTCAATCGATACATGTTTGCTTTCCTTTTTTTGATCAAGAAGTTTTGTTTGTTTGGAAACACGTATACCGATAAAGATGTCCAAAAAATACAGATGTAGAACATCAAGCCAACCTGCATAATTAAAAAGGTACACATATTTTAGGATGTTTAAATAGTAATTGTTTCATTTTTTTTATTTTTTTATAACTAGGGTCACATATATTTTACTTGATCTCGGAGATGAGCCTCAAGTGTCACAAGATGGCAACTCCAACGTAACTGCTTGAACCAGCCTTGTCAAAATAGTCTCTTCATCATCTATTGAGGGAAGTCGAGAGTCTTTAATATTGATCTTCATCCTGAGTGTATGTGTTAAAAGCCGCCTACAGAATCAAACTAATTTATTTGCTATATTCCACTTATTTTTTATTTATTTTTTATTTTTTATTTTTATAGAATATTTGCTATATTCCACTCAAAAATGAAACAACGAAAATTTTGTCTACGATAATTTATGTTTGCCATATTTCCAAAAGTATAAAATAAAAGCATAAACATATATATTGATCTGTCATTTACTGTATAGAATTTACTTCAGAACATGTCTGATGTCTGTTTACGTCCCATTAGGTTTTCTATTCCGAATGGGATATTGTTTCTTCATTCTTATAAGTCTTTGTATTCCTTTGGTTTATGAATTTATCCTATTCCGAATCGAATTTAGTTTTTCCATTCCATCAAGTTTTTGTGTTCCTTTGGTTTTGTGTGTAGTAAACATGCAGGACTTGCAACTTGAGTCAAATTAAGCACATTATTCTCGTTACCATCGCTAGAGTGGATCCGGCAAAACTGAAAACACCTGCAATATGTCAGAAAAACACATGCCAGAAGATAGAATCTTCTACAGATTGCCGGTCAAATCTCTATTCCGATTCACCTGTCTTTCAAAAAAGTGGTGTTCCATTATATCGTCTGATTCAAATTTCGCCAAATCCCATTCCAAAACAGCTATAGAGCAGCAAACCCGTGGCTCTACGATAATACAGATAGGTTGAGTTCGTCGGAGTTGAAGACGCCGTTATTTGGAGATGATTCTACAGTCAGAAAGCTTGGTTGCCCATTCGAACAGCGACAAGGTATTGACTTACTGTGCTCAGGCAATGGTTTGGTATGTGCAGTTAATTATGATGATGATGATGAAGATGGAAACTTCTATGTTTGGAACCCATCAACTGGATTTTTCAAACAAATACCCGATTCTCGTGTTTCCCCAACACCATATGACATAGAGTACCATGGTTGTGGCTATTTATCTGCCACTGACGACTTCAAATTTCTCGTGGCCGGAAAAGAGAAGATGGGGAAGAAACAAGTGGCGGTTGAGATCTTCTCATGGAGAGCTCAAGTCTGGAAAGCAATTGAAATCCCTAAGGACATGTTCATCGAGCGTAATGGTATTCTTTTAAATGAGGCACTTCACTGGCTTGGTGTGTCTGGTGGTAATAAAGTCATCCTCTTTGCATTTGATCTGGCAAAGGAGGAGTTCCGGAGGATGTCGATGCCTATCCTTGATGAAGGCGATAAGTTTTTCGACGGTATCACGGTTTCTATGGGAAATTGCATGTGTTTGTATCGTTTTTTGAATGAAACATATTGTTACAAAGATTTTGGTGAATATAATAGCTCTATTGATTTGTGGATGATGAGAGAATATGAGGTGGGTGACTCCTGGACTAAATTTTGTAGGTTAAGGTTTTCCAATATACCTAGGCATGCTTATAAACTCAGACCCCTCTTGGTCATGGAGGATAGTACGCTTGTGGGGAAATGGACTTACAGGACTGACGCTGAGGCGATAAGGGTCGGTTATGATGGGGTGGTTCTTGAAACAAATGTGCTTATGTATAATGCATGTTAAAAGAATTGCAGTGAGAAGAAATTGTTTTACTTAACTTCTTTAACAGAGTTACATCTTCTTATATACAGAGTATATGCTAATCCGATCCTCTATTCTAGGGATAGCTATGGTAAGACAGAAATATCAGGAGTGATTAAGGTAATTACAATCAAATCTACTTCCTATTCTTAAGACTCCCCCTCAAGTTGGAGTGTATGTTAATTACACCCAACTTGGATAAAAGAGAAAGGAACTGTTTTCCCGTTAATGGTTTCGTAAAGATGTCCGCTGGTTGCTCATCTGTTCGAACATGATGTGTAGTAATAAGTCCTCGTTCAACCTTCTCTCTCACAACATGACAGTCTATCTCAATGTGTTTGGTCTTCTCATGGAAAACCGGATTCGATGCTATATGAATCGCCGCCTTGTTGTCACGAAACAGCTTGATCGGAGATCGTTGATGAACATGGAGGTCTCGCAGCAAGCTTGTGATCCAAGTAACTTCACAACAGGCCGCCGCCATTGACCTGTACTCCGCTTCGGCGCTGCTCCTCGATACCGTCTGCTGCTTCTTCGTTCTCCACGAAACAGGTGCTCCTCCTAAGAAGACGCAAAATCCCGTGGTTGATCTGCGGGTATCCAGACATCTTGCCCAGTCGGCGTCGCAGTACGCTGTGACTTGCAGCTCTCCTGACGCTGGTAACATGACTCCCTGCCCCGGTGTGCCCTTGATATACCTCAACACGCGGTGTGCCGCTTCAAGATGAGGAGCTCGGGGTTTGTCCATGTACTGTGATAAGATATGTACCGCATAGGTGAGGTCTGGCCTTGTTATGGTCAGGTATATGAGCCGACCTACTAGGCGTCTGTACTGTGAGGGATTAGGAAGAAGTTCCCCCGTGCCTTTGTCTAACTGAACACCAGACTCGAAAGGCACTTGTGCTGGCTTCGAGCCAAGAAACCCTGCGTCTTCAAGTACATCCAATGCATATTTTCTCTGTGACAAAACAATACCCTTCGTAGATCTAGCAACTTCAATGCCTAAGAAAAACTTGAGTAACCCCAAATCTTTAAGTTTGAAATGGCTTGCAAGAAATTCTTTCGTTGAGTTAATCTCATGGATATTGTTGCCAGCAACTATCACGTCATCCACATAAACGAGCAAAACAGTAAAAGTACCTTTGTGACTTCGTACAAATAAGGAATAGTCTGACCATGATTGAACGAAGCCACCTTGCTTCAAAGCCGCTGAAAGCTTCAAGAACCATTGCCGTGAAGCTTGTTTGAGGCCGTATAATGATTTGTGTAGATGGCACACTCGAGTCTCCCCCTTACGGCCGAACCCCGGTGGTAATTGCATATAGACATCCTCATAGAGATCGTCGTTGAGGAAGGCATTGTTGACGTCCAACTGATGTAAATGCCAACCATGGATGGAAGCAAGGCTGAGTAATAGGCGGACAGTGGTGAGCTTCGCCACCGGGGCAAAAGTTTCTTGGTAATCGAGCCCTGCAACCTGACTATACCCCTTGGCCACAAGCCGAGCTTTGAGTCGCTCAACGGTGCCATCAGCCTGCCGCTTGACTTTGTAAACCCAGCGGCAGCCAATAGCTTTCTTGCCGGCCGGAAGATGGACCAATGACCACGTACCATTGTCTTGCAGCGCCTGAATCTCAGCATTCATGGCATGGATCCAGAGCGGATTGGCTTGTGCTTGAGCGAAAGAATGAGGTTCCTTCACCATAGAGATATTGTTGATAAAAGCAAGATATTTTGGACGTAACTTATCAAACCCAATTACCGTAGATAATGCGTGAGGAGCACCGGGCGGGACCAGACCATTCGAGGAAGAAGACGGGGACGAGCGAGAGGGCAGTTGAGTCTCATCATGGAACTGATCAAGCTTCGGTGGTGGTCGAGTGGCCCGGGTGGACCGGCGCGGCGGAGGCAGGGGCGGCAGAGGCGCTGGGAGCAATGGAATAGGATGTGGTATGTTTTGGGTGGTGGGGGGGGTTTGAGTGAGGTTGTATGGGAATATTGATGGAGGTGGGCCCAGAAGAATCGGTAGAAAAATCAGGAATGGGATGATTATCCGATGATGATGGAGATTGAGGGAATGAAGGAGGAAGAATAGGAGAGGGAGAAGGAACAACATCATTATGAGGATCAGGAGGATTGGACGAGTCCAAGGAAAGAGGAAGTGGAGAAGAATCGGACTCTAAAGGATAAACGGATTGTACCGGTGAAAAAGATAGGTGAGATGGATTGGACTCATGAGTATGAGAATGATGATGAATTGTTGGCAATGTTTCGGTAAAAGTGGAAGTTTTCCAATCAAAAAATTCTTTCTCATTAAAAACAACATCCCTTGACACAAATATTGAATGAGATTCCAATTCCATGACCTTGTAACCTTTCTTTCCATGTGGGTAACCCAAAAATATGCAGACCTTAGACCTAGGTTCAAATTTGTTCGGTTTTAAATTGTGAGTAGAAACATAACATTTACAACCAAAAACGCGCAAATGATCGTATTTTGGAGGTTTTTGAAAAAGTTTTTCATAGGGTGTCTTGCCGTGCAGTAAAGGTGTAGGTGTCCGATTGATCAGGTAGGCGGCCGTGAGAATAGCATCTCCCCAATACTCAGGTGGTAAATTGGACTGGAATAAAAGTGCTCGAGCAACATTTTGTAAATGACGATGTTTTCTTTCCGCAATACCATTTTGTTGGAGTGTGCTAACACAACTAGTCTGATGTAAAATGCCTCTTTGTGCATAAAATTCCTTGCAATTAAATTCGGGACCATTATCACTTCTTACTGTTTTGACCTTTGTTTCAAATTGATTTTCGACCAAAATAATGAAATTCTGAAGTAATGATCGAGCCTCTGATTTGGCATGCATAAGAAAAATCCAAGAAGCACGAGAATAATCATCAACAATTGTTAAGAAAAACTTTGCACCAGAAATTGTGGGGACACGATAACCTCCCCAAATGTCGACATGAATCAAATCAAAAATAGACTGACTAGAAGACTGACTCAATGGAAAAGGTCTACGAGTTTGTTTGGCTAGAGGACAAATATGACATTGTTCAGGAACACAAGGTTTAGGAATTGGAAAAGGAAACAGAGACAATACTTTAGCAGACGGGTGCCCAAGCCTCTCGTGCCATGGTAACTCCGGTGATGTCCGAACTGAATTGCAAGCTCCTGATCGTGGCACATTGAGGCAGTATAGGCCTTCGTTCTCAACTCCCGTCCCAATCATCTTCCCCGTTTGTAGGTCCTGAATAAAACAGATAGTCCGAATGAAAACCGTAGCATACAAAGTATCCAAAGCAAGCTTCGACACAGAGATCAAATTCAAAAAGAATTGTGGCACACAGAGAACATTATGCAGAACAAATTCATCTGTAAAACGCACGGTACCAATGTGCGTAACAGGTAATGAAACTCCGTTTGGCAGACGCACTTGCTTGTGCACTACCTTGCGGGTTGTAGTAAGGAGACTGTGATCATGAACTATGTGATCCGTAGCCCCACTGTCGATAAGCCAAAGAACGTCTACCGCCTTACTAACCAAAGCAGTGACATTACCTGACATGTAGTCAATGCATGGACCCTTGCCGACAAAGTTGGCTGATGAGCTCATCATGTCAAGAAGGTGATTGTCATCCGATGCATCACGACTTGCCTCCCTGATCTTTGAAATGAGGCCCAGCATGTTGTCACATTCCTTGGTTGAAAATCCGAAGCCAGAAAAATTCGGTTGCTTAACCACTGTGTTTGCTTTTGGTGCCATGCCGCTGCCACCTTGTCCTTCCCGGCGCTTCTTCGTGCGGCAGTAGTCGATGGAGTGGCCTTTTCCACCGCAATAGGTGCAAGTTATGTGCGCACGACAGTACTTCGTCGAATGCGTCGTCTCCTTGCACTTCTCACAGTACCGCCCCCCGTATTCACTCGACCCTTGCTTTCCTCCATTGTCGCTACCTCCCTTCTTAGCCACGATTTTAGCCGCAAAGGCTGAGGCCTCGACAGAGACCGGAGTCTGCTTATCTGCTACAATGACATCCTGTTTCTCATGCCTTAGCACCATGGCCAAGACTTTGTTAAGAGGCATAATTGGTTCAAACGCAGTTATATTGTTTCTAGTTTGCGCAAAACTTCCATTCAAGCTAAGCAAAAACTTCATAGTCTTATTGGTTTCAAGAAAGGATTGAAGAACCTTACGGCTTGCCGCTTCACAATGGCATTCTTGAGTCAAATTGCACTTACAAGTAGGGTAGACTATGAGAGCATCTCTCTCATCCCAAAGAGTTTTGAGTCTGGTGTAGTATGCATTCACGGTGGAGGATCCCTGATCCACCTTGTTTAGCGCCTCCTCGATCTGAATCATCGACAAACAGCCGGTTTGGGTGAACCGCTCCTTCAACTCGTCCCAGATGCCCTTAGCGTCCTTCATCCGCACAACACTCTTGTGCATGGTCTTGCTCATGGATCCAAGGAGCCAGTGCTTAACCATGGTGTTACAACGCTGCCATTGTTGTCTTTCTTCTCCATCCGCCTCCGGCTTCTCTAGTGTACCATCGAGAAATCCGGTTTTGTTTTTGACGTCTAGAGCATCTTGTATGGCCTCCTGCCACGATTGATAGTTGTCCTCTTCGAGCAGAATGGGGATCAAGGCTCCGCCTGTTTGATCCGAGTGGTGCAAGTAGAGTTCGTGATATGGGTTGTTTTCCCATGGCTGGGGAATTCGTGGCTGAACCACGTCCTTACCCTTACTGTTGTCTCCGGCCATGAGTTTTGCTTTCTAGGTCTCAAGAGCATGTTGCTCTGATACCATAAAAGAATTGCAGTGAGAAGGAATTGTTTTACTTAACTTCTTTAACAGAGTTACATCTTCTTATATACAGAGTATATGCTAATCCGATCCTCTATTCTAGGGATAGCTATGGTAAGACAGAATATCAGGAGTGATTAAGGTAATTACAATCAAATCTACTTCCTATTCTTAAGACATGTCGAAGTTTGGAATATGAAGAGAGTTTACTCAGGTTGGATGATTCTGATGTGGTGGAAGAACGAAGGCCAAGAGACTCATAACCCACTGAAAGAAGGTTACGCGAGTTCTATGTTTCTGATCTCTTATAGTTGGTTCAGTACTTTTCTGTTCATGTACTTTAATTAATTTGCATTTTGTACGTTTAACGACTACTCATTATATAGTAATAGTCTTTCTGCACGTGCAGAAAAGACGCGTTAACGCGTGCGATTTGTTTGTTTTTAACTTAATATCATCTTTCCAATCCGTTAAAGATATGTTTATTTCATGATATAGAGTTTATCTCTTAATATCCTCCTTTCTTTCTATAGAGAAAATAATTAAAGGAGGATACATCTCTATAATTTCAATATAATTTCATAATGTTAGTTTGAATCAGCCTACGGGTCTCTACATATTTACAATCGATTTTGCGTTCTGAAGGTTTTTCTTTTCAAGATATGTAGGCACCCAACCTTGTACTTTGGAGTACTGTCTGCTGGCCGGACCCTAAATTAGCGCTCTAGCTTTGTGTTCCGGTTGGATGGACCTCACCGATAAATCTGTTATAGTTGATGATAGCATTGGCAGTCCCATATTTTATACACACTCACACACCACGTACTTCACTCATGACCACCTCTGAGGACAAGCAATGAAATAGATACGATTGTGTTCAGAGTTCAAACACTGAAAACTGTCGACTGCTAACAATGCTTGATCTCCCAAGCTTCGCAACCAGCTGACTGCATCGGCGAAACCATTATTCACATGTCACTGGGTTTATTTCTTAGATTTGTCCTGCTAGAATCAAGAGGTCTCCTCCGGACTGGACCAAGTATATATATCCCTCCTTTTAAACAAAAATGCAGCCCAAGAGTGAGAGACATGCCTTTCATACAAAAATAAGACCGGCATTTAATTATTTTTGTTTTAGATGAAGCAAGTGACATGGACCTTCTATACCTTCCGCAACGTATTAAAGACATGCATAGCCGAGAGAGACCTTTACAATGGCAAAGCCCTCCACGCCCTCTACTTCAAGTCCCTCATTCCTTCTTCCACCTACATTTCCAACCACTTCATCCTCCTCTACTCCAATTCCCGCCGCCTCCTCTCCGCCCGCAACGCCTTCTCCGCCACTCACGACCCCAATGTCTTCTCCTACAACGCCATCATCGCCGCCTATGCTAAAGAATCGCAGACCAAACTTGCACACCAGCTGTTCGACGAAATTCCTGAACCGGACTTGGTCTCTTACAACACTCTCATTTCGGCTTATGCCGAAAGGGGTGAGACTGAGCACTCATTGGGGTTGTTTGGTAGGATGAGAGAGGTGGGTTTAGACCCGGATGGGTTTACTATCTCGGGGGTGATCACCGGGTGTTGCGACGATGTTGGTTTGATCAGGCAGTTGCATTGTGTGGTGGTTCGAGGGGGGTTTGATTGGTATGTTTCGGTGAGCAATGCGCTGCTGAGTTACTATAGTAAAAATGGGTTGTTGGAGGAGGCGAAGAGGGTGTTTAGTTTGATGGGAGGAATGCGAGATGAAGTGACATGGAACTCGATGATTGTGGCGTATGGGCAGCACCGAGAAGGGTTGAAGGCGCTGGGGCTGTTTCAGGAGATGGTGAGGAGGGGGTTTAGTGTGGACATGTTTACATTGGCTAGTGTTTTGACTGCGTTTACTTGTGTGGAGGACTTGTTGGGTGGGCTTCAGTTTCATGCTAAGTTGATCAAAACCGGTTTCCACCAGAATTCTCATGTTGGGAGTGGGCTGATTGATTTGTATTCCAAGTGTGCCGGTGGCATGTCAGAATGTAGGAAAGTGTTCGAAGAGATTCCTGCGCCGGATTTGGTTCTTTGGAACACGATGATTTCCGGATACTCTCAGAGTGACGAGTTTTCTGAAGATGCTATTGATTGCTTGCGGCATATGCAACGTGTTGGTTACTTCCCTGATGATTGCAGCTTTGTATGTGTGATTAGTGCATGCTCTAATTTGTCGTCGCCCTTCCAGGGGAAGCAGATACATGCCCTGGCAATCAAATCTGAGATCCCTTTTAATAGAATTTCAGTGAACAATGCTCTAGTTGCAATGTACTCAAAATGCGGGAAACTTCAGGATGCAAGAAGGTTATTTGATAGGATGCCGGAGCATAATACTGTCTCTTTGAATTCAATGATTGCAGGTTATGCACAGCATGGGATCGGGATGGAATCATTATGCCTTTTTGAACATATGCTTCAGACAAATGTAGTTCCTACAAGTATAACCTTTATCTCTGTCCTTTCTGCTTGTGCTCACACTGGAAAAGTTGAGGAGGGTAGGAAGTACTTCAGTATGATGCAGGAGAAGTTCGGAATCGAACCAGATGTAGGACATTATTCATGCATGATTGATCTTTTAGGTCGAGCAGGCAAACTGGGTGAAGCTGAGAGGCTCATTGAGGCGATGCCGTTCAGCCCTGGCACCATTGGTTGGGCTACATTACTCAGTGCCTGTAGAACGCATGGAAATATTGATCTAGCAGTTGAGGCAGCCAATAAGTTTCTTCAGTTGGAACCTACAAATGCTGTTCCATATGTTATGCTGTCGAATATGTACTCTAGAGCTGGAAAATGGGATGAGGTAGCAAAAATGAGAAAGTTGATGCGAGATAGAGGAGTGAAGAAGAAACCAGGTTTAAGTTGGATTGAGGTGAATAAGAGGGTACATGTTTTTGTGGCTGAAGAAAGCTCCCACCCAATGATTAAAGAAATTCATGAATACTTGGAGGAGATATCAAGGAAGATGAAGAAAGCTGGGTACGTGCCTGATGTAAGATGGGCCTTGGTAAAGGATGATGAAACTGTGGAAGGAGAGAAGGAGATAATGTTAGGGCATCACAGTGAAAAGTTAGCAGTTGCTTTCGGTTTGATCTCGACTAGAGAAGGGGAGCCTATACTTGTGGTGAAGAACCTGAGGATATGCGGTGACTGCCACAATGCAATCAAGTTTATCTCTGCAATTGCTGGAAGGGAAATCACTGTGAGGGATGCCCACAGGTTTCATTGCTTTAAGGATGGGCAGTGCTCTTGTGGGGATTATTGGTAATGTTCGAGTGCTGACCTTCAGTTTTATTTTTACGAAAATTGCAGACCGGCTTCTGCAAGCGGTTAGCTTAAAAGTGGCTGTTGCAACAAGATAACTTAATTTTGTTGGCCATTTAAGTTGGTTCTTCTGCAACGACCTATGGATTCTTGATCCTGATTAATGTATCAAAATAGAAGTTTACCAGAAGATAGAACTGGCTGCTCCTTTTTCTTCTCCTTATCAAATAGTAAGGTTTGTTATAGACCTGTTGAACAGGGTTGCTCATTACAATTCTGATTAAAGAAATTCAAGTGCTAATAAGTTACCATACACAGAAATTAGGTAGTAGAGTTGCAGAGAACGAACGCGGTGAGTTGCAGAAAACCAAATTCACGAATAGTTGAATGCAATAACTATATCAAGCAGAATACAAATTCAATCGAATCAGCATACATATTACCCTATATTCCATCAACTATGTCCACCAATGGTGAATGTTCTCAACAGAAGATATGACATCCTTCACTATATCTTTTACCTCAAATAACCCAGCAGACAGCTAAACAAATAACCTGCTTTCAATGACGGCTAAGAAATTCTTTTTCTCTTTGGCAGCCTTGTTGCGGTACCAAAATTTATGAATCAACGTGTTGTGATCTCTATATTAGTGATATGAGTTAAGGTGAAACACTTGACAGCTTGGCGAGTATGACCCCTGTGTTGCTGCCTGCTCAAACTTCTTGCTTGCAGCTTCATTTTCTTCTAAGCTGGTCTGGACAAAATAGCGTACCCACCAAGAAGTACTCCTCATTTTGGCCTAATGAAGTGAAACATATGTCAACAAGTCAAAAGGCTGAAATTAAGGTCGAATATCAGATACAAACTAATATTACCCTCCAAAAAATAAATCAAAAGCTCTTCTGTAGACGGTACAAATCATAAGAAGACGTAATCCAGATCAAAAGGCTGGTTGCTTTAACAACTAAAATCTAAGAGGAGGTTCCCCATCTATTCTAAATCTCCTATTATTATTAAAGGGTATAGATCAAAAGGTTGATTGCTTTAACAACTCAAATCTAAGAGGACCAGGCTCCCGTCTATTCTAAATCTCCTATTATTATTAAAGCGAAGGACCATGACCAGCTTTATGCTGCCCCACCAATCATACACTTGGTAAGATCATACTTAGAGTCTCTGATATTAAGATCACGCTTATAATCTTAAATTCCAGTCATTTGTATGCATATCGAGTAATGACATCCTTGTGTCCATATTCTCTTCCAGATTCAGAACAGTAAAAGATAGATAATCGAAAACAACCAGAAGTAACTTGCAGAGATAACAGAACAACAGAAATACTTACAGGACGTCCAAATTTCGATAACTCAGATAGTTTAGCTTTCTGTTGACCAGGGAAACCTAACAAAAAAGAAATAGCAATGATTTCAAAAATCAGTATTTCCATGATAAAGATCAAGCAAAACTTCAATACTTTTTGTGTATACCATAATGTCAAATACAATGAGAAACCAGTAAGCTAAGACATTGAGTGTAATCTGTCCTAAAAAATAACAAAGAGGGAAAGAATTAATAACTTAATCATTTGTGTACAATGTGCACCAAGAGCTCTAAATTATGGTGAAATGGTTTTAGAATCAGGGTACTTCGTGTTCAGTATCGTTAGTATAGATTATCAAAAGCCAAGACCTATAGAATCCACAAAGATCAAAGCATTCTGCTGGGGTATGTACATCTGTCTGCAAGGACAAAAATTGCTAACCATCTTTAAATTCATTTAAGATCTGATGCATAGATCAAAGAGCACTGCAAGAGCGCAGCTACCTCATGTAGTCCAAATTAGTTTTTGACGAAATTCTAATCTACAGAATATATGAAGATGCTACACTACTTCAGAGGCTATAAATATATAAAAAATGGTTACCTGAAAAAATAACAAGACCATCAATAGACACCCTTGCAATTTCTGGAAGAGTCTTATTCAGATATTTCGGGGAGAGGTAATCCAAAGCATCTGAAACAATCACAAGAGAGAAGGACTTTGCTTTGTATGGTAGAGGGAACTTAATGTCAGCCACACGCACAATGCCTTTGCGTATAAGACTCTTGCAATGGCTATCAGTATCCTCTATCTCATATGGTTCCACACCCCATGCTTCAGTTTCCTGCTCTTTCAACAACGCAGAGACAACTGAACAAGTATCAGGGCCAATGTGCAGAACTTTGTGCATGCTGCCACTATACGCTTTCTTCAGATAAGGTATCGCTCTCTGAACTTCCAACGTGCATGAGAAGTCCCCTAATTAGAGAAGAAAATGACAGTCTGGTATCAGTACAAAAAGAAAATCCAACAGATCCAAACTCATAAACTTAAAAATGACAGATCATAACGCATAGAAAATCCCGCAAGACAAACATGAGAAGTGCAATAACATATAATCCAGAAACCATCTAGAAAAAACAAAAGTTAAAGAACCGAATAACTACCTTCAAGTCTGCTAACTATCTTGCTACCCCCAAAGGCACCTGAAAATTCAAGATCAGAGCATTTCAAACAGTTAACTTGTATCAAACTAGATAACAAGTAACTCGAATAATTAAAATTCCATAATGATCCTTCCAATTCTAACTGATTGACAAAACAACTAAACTTAACGCAAGCTAGAAATTGACACAAACCTGAGCCTTTATAAACATAGCCGATTAGAAGAATAGCTCCCTGCACATTTCAACCAAAATAACAAACACATCCTATTAAATTTCGAAACACAATGATTTAAACAATCAAATTCACACACATTGAATCAACAAAACCTTACCACAACAACAAGGCCTATGGATAACAAAGGCGATGATTTCGATTTCGAGTTGAAGGCTCCGGCAAACGGAAAGTTGCCGTTCCGGCGCGTGGATCCCACCTGCCTCCTCGACATGACTGCTGCTTCTTCTTCGCAGGAAATGAATCCAAAAAATGTTCTACACTGCAAAATTACAGAGTGTTACAAATCGAAATCAAATCACAGATCCAGGTAGCGAAATGCGAACGGAAACAGCTCGGGATTCCGGTTCTGATTTTTCGCGCGAAACAAAACAAATTTCAATCGGAAACGGGATCGGAATGAATGAACTGACCTGAGATGAGCAGGACGTCAGCAGCGCATTGACGATTTGAGGTAATGGCAATGCTTCTGGATCTTAGATCTGTGAAACGAAAAGGAGAAACAGAGAGGAAAAGAAAAAAGGGCTTCTCTTTTTCTCTGTTTGGATTTGGCTTTAGCTTATAGCCTTAGAGAGAGAGAGAGAGAGAGAGAGAGAGAGTGGGAATGGTGTCTGTGTGTCGTGTTATATATGGCGGTGTGTGCCGTAGATATATAATTGTGGGTGTACGTCGTAATTATGAATGGCCCAGAGGAACGCGCCATACTAGTGTCGGCGGTGATCTTTTGCTTCCAGATGGGTGAGGGCGGTTTGGGTATTATGTTGAATATTACAAACACAATTTAGTGGATTTTGATCTGAATCTCATTCCATTTTTCCGGTGCTATTCCATTTGGTTGGAATGTGGATGACTGGATTCTTTTCTCATCATTAGATTTTCTGTACTTAGTTTTTAAGTGTTTCGCATTAGTATTAGTGTTATGGTTGTTTATATCGTATTTCTTAAATAAATTAATCTCTCTCTTTTGTATTTCATTTTCTTTTTTTATTTATAAGAGAATAGGATTGTTCTCCCCCTTGCCTATCTACCTATCACACATACAAAAATATAAATATATTAAAATTTAAAAAACTAAACAAAACTACAAGAAGAGACGAGATGTGTAAAGACCCATTCCACATTTCTTCAACCAAAATTGCTTTTTATTTTTCCTTCTCAAAAAAAAAAAAATTGCTTTTATTTTTCCTTCTCAAAAAAAAAAATTCTTTTATTTTCTTCTAGGTACAAAACAGACACTGGAAGGAACCTCCCAACGGCTAAGGCTTGAAGAAATGTTCCAACTGATGTACTTGGAATATCTTCAGTCCTTTGTTGACATTTATTCTGCCATGAGCCACCATTGCTTCCTCAAGAATTGCTCTATAATTGTCGGTTACCATTGTCCTTCTTCAGAGATAGCATAATTGAACAAACATCTTCACATGCATTTATCATTGTTCAGCTGCTATACCCCTCCTCTGTGCGAGGGGGCCTCCATTTTCGATCAAATACACCCTTTTGCACGACATTCGGGACCTTCAGTTTCTCGTCAATGAGCTCCAACAACTCTTGCAAGCCGACTCCAGTTATGGCAGATGTTCTAACATGTGGACCGGATGGAACTTGTGATTGCAATTCCTTATCTACAGCCCAGTCCTCAGGGTACTCACTTTGTTGTTCATCAGCACTGTTCGAGCCCATGCACAAAACACCTTCAACCCTAGGATCTTGATTATCTTCTGATTGGTAATCGAGTTCTTGGTCATCCAAGGCTTCAAGATTCTCCGCTGACATCTCAGAAAAAGGATCATCAGCCTTATAGTTTGCTGCTCCTGGTGATAGCTCAGATTCCACATCGTCATCTTCTCCTGAAAGGCTGCTCACCTCACCATCTTCACCATCCTCAAGAGATTCCTTAACATCCATTCCCCCATCCTCTCCCTCACTGTCAATCTGCAGAATCGAAAAAGACACAATAGCATCAGTTGTTTTAGGTTTATTTATGTTCGGAAAGTGTACAATGGGAACAGTACCAATACCTTATTCCAGACTTCAATCATATTCTCAAGCTTCTCCTTGGATACGCCGATTTGCTCAAGGACATGTAATACAGTTGATCGGTGCTCCTCAAGATTAGGAGCAGTGCAATCCAACACATGCTGCAAGGATAAAGCTATCACCATCAGACATGTCATGTGTACCACATTAACTATCAGTGAATATTTCATCTCCCTACTGTGTTCTATGTGCTTCATTGTCAATTCATATCATATGATCATTACGATGTATGATATCAAAATAGAAGCTCAGAGACATGTCAAAAGATTGTTTTCATTTTTGCATATCATAATGTGTTATCATAAGATCTCGTTTATATATAAATGAAAACGCCCTGAAATAAAGGAAAAGTAATTAATCGTACCACAAGCAGATCAGCCTCCACAACTTCTTCTAAAGTCGCATGAAATGCTTCCACTAACTGCACAAGCAAGTTTTACAAAGGTAATGAAGAGTTAAAATTAAAGACAAGATAGAGTAAATAAGGAAAGTAGAGAACATGGTTTCCATACCTGCACTGGCAAATCTGAAATAAATCCTACTGTATCGCTAACAAGCACTTTCTTCCTGAACATTTGAAACTCAGAATAAGTGAGAAAGAAGCTCTAGAAAGTCATCCAATAAAAATCATCAGTAAAATATCAAAGTACATTAGCAATAAAAATAGTTGTCAGATTCAAGTTTCGACCACATTACCCTGAAGGAAGACGTACACTTCTCAATCTAGGATCAACTGTTGCAAACAATCTGCAAAATACAATACATCATCCACAAGATTTTGAAAATGAAGATCATGGCTTAGATAACCAAATAATTTACTATCAAAGAGTACTCTATTAAGTCAAATATTTTACCGAGAATCACTGTAGAGATCACTATGAGAAAGGGCACTGACCAATGTGGATTTCCCCTGTCACAAGCAGTGAAATATTTCGGACCCTTGTGTAATACAAAAAGAACAAACAAAACCAAAAAAATTAGACCACGTACAGCATTTGTATAACCCACAACAGCAACAGTAGCTAAACCTTGACCACAGCTTCCATGCCTCTTGCGAGAAGCGCGTTGCACAGCTCGAGTACGACGAACATCCTTAATCTGTTCTAGCAGACTACTCCTCCTTTCCATAATTCTGAGACAATAGCGATATTGAGTGGATGTAAGTATGCAAGGAGACATATGCCATAAAGATGCCCATATAGCAGTTCTTAATGCAGCACTTCTAAGAATCTGGTTTTCAATAATATACTCAACTATAAACTTCAATCAAGGAAAGAAAAAGAACTGTAAAAGAAAACCAACAACGAAAATAAAAGAGAAGAACTTTCATCATTAGGTTGTAAGTGGCTGATACATGCAAACTGCCGTTTAGATTGGTGTAAACTCTCCAATTATATTTTAGCAAGAAACTTATCAAACATCTGAATGTATGAAACAACAAAAAATGATTTCTTTGACTTCAAAAGCTAGGAAAGAGCCACTTGCAGTCAAGGGAACATAAAAACTATTGCATCCAGCATAGAGATAACGTAAGATATCACTATCATGAAATGAACCTTCGTCTTTGAAGTTGAAGTTCAGATTCTCCTGCACCACTAATGAATCCAGCTCCAGCACTTCCTCTCCTGAAATAGTTCCATCAACAGTCAAAACCATTTCTTATAGTTCTATGTGCCACAGACTTGGTTAAATGTTTAGTCTATATATTTTTCCAAATTAGGATAATACATTACCCTCGCGCACTAACGATTTCAGCTTCTCCGCTCATTCCAAAACCTAAGCGTCCACCTGGGCCACGCATTCGTATAAGTCTTGATTTCTTATACATCAGTGCTGCTAACTCGGCCTGAAAAAGGGGCCCATGGCCAAAGGTCATTCAAAAGTCCCTCTAGCATACTAACTCAACTAAAGTTTGCAATGATACCTGCAGCTTTCCCTCCTTTGTGCAGGCATGAGCATTGAAAATCTCTATTATAAGACCCACACGGTCCAAGACTGGTTTTCCCAGCAATCTCTGTCAATCAGAACAGGACTACTAAAAATCAATTTCATCATCCACCAAAAAAAGGAAGCAAATCGAATAAGCAGAACTACTTGCCTCCAAGTTCCTCTGTTGAATTCCAGACAGAGTTGTATTCACAAAAATAGCATCCACTTCACCCTGTTGATTTCAAAATGCACATTAGCATAACATACGATGCGGACTAAATCTGACGAGATAAATAAATAAATCAAAGATAAAAAAATGTCTTTCCTTCTCTTCCGCGGCATTCAGATAACACTTAACAGCTTCCAAAGTTCCTTTTCCAAAATATGTATCTGCACAAAATGTAATTGTGAATATTTTCAGTCACTAAAACAGATGAAATATCTGCAATCCATCAAATCAAAATTGAAATAAGAATCACAGAATTGAATCAAAAGAGAATGTGAAAGCTGAC
Organism: Fragaria iinumae; assembly: GCA_009720345.1. Lineage (NCBI taxonomy): Eukaryota > Viridiplantae > Streptophyta > Magnoliopsida > Rosales > Rosaceae > Fragaria > Fragaria iinumae. Next base: position 10,498,314 of record CM019117.1, on the reverse strand, counting down.
CTGCACGAGTTTGGTGCCTTGCTAGTGGGTTTTGAACAACAACGTGTGGTGGTGTTTCCTTATCGCACAAATTGTTACCAAATGATCCATCTCGCTGTTCTTCAAGAGAATTGGCGAGGCTGAGAGCTTCATTGAGCTTGGCCTGCAAGATAGAATCAGGACGAAGCCGGGGCTGGACCACAAATAGCCTTGGAGGGGCATTTGGATCTCTGTTCAAAAGCGAAACGACCTCATTTCTGTCCTCCTTCTCTTGCTTTGATGACGTCGAGTAAAGAGAATAGGAGAACAAGCTGGAAGAGGTGGATGGCGGTGATGGGGTTTGGTTTGGGATTGAACAATGAGGAACTCGGTTTTGGAAGAGGGGCCTCAGAGGAGTCCGGGAGATAGAGATGGTTCTCAGCATCGAATAAATTATATGAATTTTCTTTCTTCTGCAAAATAGATGTGATAGAAGTAAATCAGCAGTCTTTGGTAAACTGTGTTAAAAAAGATGCTGAGATCATAACATGGTTCCATTCAGTAAAATTATTATGGTGTAGAACTGTTGCAGCTGTATAAAAGGACCAACCAATTTTCCTCAAGACATTCTTTCAACGTACCAACACATCCAACGTTTAGTACTAGTTTTTGTACCCGCGCTTTGCTGCGGGATTATGGTTGTATAGGTTGTTCCTTGCTTCAAAAAAAACCTGATCAAGTAAATAAAAAACTGAATTGAAGTTTGTGAATTGAATCCAAACCAGTTACAGAACACAATAGCTGACAGTTCCCGATATTTTCTGTACTTGAGTTCAAATCAGTTACAAAATGTAGTAGATCTTTCTTATTAGAACTTGCAAAATGTTCTTATAGAATTTGACACAACTATAATCAGAAGTAATCAAAAGTATGATTAAAAGTAAGTAGTTACACAATAATCAAAAGTAAGTAGTTACAACTATTCTTATAGAATTTGACACAACTATAATCAAAAGTAAGTAGTTACACAATAATAGCATCTTCAAACTGAATATATGAAGATGCAAACAGATGAAAGTTAAATCAATTGAATACTGTCAATATAGAAAAGAATTGCAACAATCCACTGCTTGAACTTACCGAAATGTGATATGTAGAGTTCCAAATCAGTTATGTGATGGACTGTTCAAAAGCGTTCAAAAGTAAAGAGAAACAACATTATTTATCGATCAATTACGTGTATCAAAAAACAATTTATAAAAACACAATCTGAAATAGCAGTCATAGCACCAAAAAAGCTAACTGCAATCAGCAACCAGAAAACTAAAAAGCAATGTGTCCAATGACTTTGTTGCACACACACACACACGCACACTAAAGAGACGACGGAACAGTGAGCGTGATTACAGTTTATAAATTGAGAACAACGAACCATGACAATTAAAAGTGAAGAAACAAAATTAAGATGTTTTGAGTTACGAAGTTGGCTGACGACATTTAAGGTCTCGACATATACAAATTCCCACAGAAGACTCCAAGCTTCACTGTAGTTTTACCTTACTTATAAAAACCATTGCTAGATCAACTGATCAATTGTAAAGCAAAGATGCATTCCCACTTGATAAACCACAAAGATTTCAGTTTCCAAGTGCTATCTTAAAAATGGTACTTTCTAGCCTGTACGTAAAGGCTAATGACTCATGCAGCCTTAATAAAACGGAAAAAAAAAATAATAAATAATTTAAGAACAGTAAATAGTAAATAATAGAAGGGTACACCTGTAATGCATATCTTTGTCCATGATAAAGAGGTAGCACCTATCTTTTCTAGCTTTTTCAAAGGATGGAGTATGGAGGCATGGAGCCAATCCCAATAGAAAAATGCACATAAGTAGTAATGAAGTTGGCTATTTTCTTACATCTATCACGTACTGTGTGTGCTAATGAATTGTGATGCATGGGCATGCATGGTGTCTGTTAAAAGTTCAAACTGCAGGTGTCCCAAGCCTTAGCTTCATATATCTACCCCCGCCCTTAATTCAGTATGTTGCAAAAGAAAAGACTGTAACAACATTTATAACATACCTGCAGGTAATATTGTTACAATTAAGAGCTGACTGTTCCCCAAATCAGTTTCAGAATGTAGCAAACTCCCTACCCTCAAAATCTACAGAACACATAAAGTAAATTTAGAATAATCGTAACTATACAAAGTCCTTTGAAAATTTTGTGAAGATAGCCCTCAAACCATAAGAAATAATTTGCAATCACAGGGGTACAAACCTGTGCAAGAAAATGAAAGTAAGCTAACGCAGAAGACTGAAATGAGGAACAACAGCAGAAATTTGAATTGAAGAAAACGTTGCATAAAATCTGCATATCATAAACAGAGAAAGATGAAAAAGGAGTACATTTCCTGCTTGTTGAGAAACAAAAGAAAAAAAAATTATGCATGGTTGCAAAACTATGAGAAAACAACATCTAAAAGATTTTACTAAACAAAAAATGCATAGCTTTTTCAATGCAAAGAAAGAAAGTCTCGTATAGAATCCCAAGTCTCGTATAGAATCCCAAATTTACTTGTGGAAAACTGAAGTCCCCAAAAGATTTTACTTCTAAATGAATAATGCAGAACTCCTTGAATGCTAAAGAAGCAACACATACCTATGAATCTCAGCTTGTTCAACTTCGATAAAGCAGTAGCAAGACCAAAACCAAATACTTTGTTTCTGAGCAAGAACTGAAAAGATAAAATAAAACAACAATACAAATCACAAATAAGTAATCGTAATTAGTTGATGGCTATGATAATCAGAGTACTGATATTTTGCTTGCAAACATTATAGCATTTACAGTTTTACTTTTCTATGTAGACTTTCAATTAAACCTCACCTATTCCACAGTAACATATGAATGTTGTCTGTTGATGAAAACACTATAACCTTACTAATCCCATGATATTTAAGCACAAAGCATTCTTTATAAGGGTTTAAGAGAAATGAAAACAATCAAGATTGAAGACATCACTTTAACCCAAATCATTAATCCAAAATGCATCAGACCTACTCCCTAATTCTGAACTCTTGGGTTTGGAGTTTTGCGATTCAATTGGATATAGGAGAACAACATGCAACCACTGCCTCATAACAATAAAAAAACAGCAAAGATGGTAAAGCAGAGCAAAGGCAGGTCGAAGCAACTGAAAGCAAACAACTAACTATCAAACAGAGAAGTAAACCAAAGAAGAGAGAGAGATTCTATATGTTACAAAACAAATATATTTACTTGTCTGATCTATATATCCACAGTAATAATATAACATTATTATAAGCCCTTACAAAATGAAACATTTTTTTTTTTTTGAAGTAAAAGCAATATCTATAGAAGACGTTAAATTTTTGAAACTTCAAATTGATGTATGTAAACTAAGGGTCAAATTGATGCATGTAATTTTTGAAAATGCATCCATTTTTGAAAGTTTAAAATGTCATATTTATTGGAGTTTAAACGAAAATCAAGACATTTAGTTCTTAGTTATCAACTTATACATAAAGATTCTATATGTGAATTCATATTTTGTTTAGCTTATACTGATCATGGTATAAAGCAATAGCAATAATATGAGATCTGAAGAAAGTAAACATTAACCAAGACTGTTCTGATTTGATATTAGATTACAGTTACCAAATGATCCTTACAAAGTAGATTAACTACAAAAAGCATTGGTGCATGAATGATCTGGCAATACTGATATATGGTAATCGAATGAACATATGGCTGTGTATTTCAATAGATAAATAAAAGTTTATTCTAGGAATGTTATGAACAGAAACTGCAGCATGAACAAAATTTGAATCAACTTAAGATGAAGGGAAACAGAAAACACAACCGAATACCATAAAGCAATACCAAAATATATCCAGATTCTTCCAAAATATAACATGCACCAAGTTCTTAGTCTTAACACATATATAAAGTTCTTAGTAGGAGGGAACTCTATGGTAGCATTTTGCATTACTATGTATTAATTATTTTGTTTCACAGTGAAAGATGAATTGCCAAGAAAGGCGTGGTTGGTGATGATGATGGGTAGTCTAACTGCAAGTGTGCAGTATGAGCCAGAATGTAAGTCACCAAGTTACTTTTTGTTATGGAGTTTAGTTTTGTCAATTGTGTGCCAGATTAACTGATTTCAGTCTTACCAGTAAAACCTGCAAATCATGTTATGATGCAATTAGCATGGGGTGCATGTTATACCTCTTGAATGGACATGTTTTATGATTTTTTACATTCTTTGTGATGCTAAGTATCAATCTTCTATTCTGAAACTCATGGTTATCATGCATTTTCTGAAAAATTAACAATGTATAAAATAAACAATGTGTTACCTGATTGTTAGAGATGAGGACCTGCAAAATTAAGACAGTAGTGGGACATTGAGATCAGTAAGAAGATCAATTGATTAATGGGGATCAAAAGTACATTTTCAATAAACTAAAAGAAACCCATATCATACCAAGCAAAGAAACCTAATTTACAGCTTATAGACAAAAACCAATTTCTATACTTCTCCTTAACATCATTATACTTCATTGAGGTTAAGGCAGTTGCTGAAGACTTAGACAGTAAAAAGTAATTAAGATGATTGTTGATATCATTGATCGCCTTTTTTTTTAAGAAATGAAAAGCAGTTTCTATGTTGGTAGTTGACGAATAAGATAGCAAAAAGTTATCAATCCACTGTATTTTGACATGAAACAAAGAAGCAGACATAATTGATTGATTGAACAAAGCTAGTGAAAAGGTGTGTATTTTGTAGAAGAGTGAAAATGAAAAAGTGTTTGTAAAAGAATCAAGATCAGAAAGCTCAGGTTTAATACAGTGGAAAACAATCAAACCAGGCTTCAGCATAGATAGATATCATCATGTTTTAAGGAAATACTTCTCTTAGGCATTTTGTCGAATACTTGGCGTGCAAGTCTTACGGATTCAGCTTGTGCATACAGAAATTACTACAGATAGTAAACATGATGCTAATCAAATAAACAGGGTAAAACAAAGTTTGCATATCCATTAGTCACACAATTGAGAGAGTTACTTGGTTCTTCTTGGTATACTTAACCTGTTGTGAGGCAGTTAGCTGCTTAACTATGGCAGCAGAAACCAACGTTAACACCACCACTGACCGGTCTGGTTTTCTTGCTCTCAAGGCCAGTATCACCAGTGACCCTCAAAACATGATCTTGAGGGTAAAGTTGGCCATGATTTCTTGCACTTTCAAAACCTTGGCTATCTTCTTCTGCAAGAACAAACTTAATGAGACAGCAGGAATAGTGAGTTAGACACATGTACTAAACTCTTGTCTAGATTAAATACAGGAAATAATATCATCTATGTGAAAGCAACAGATGAGCCTTCAATTATAGGAATCATAAGTTCAATAGGGTGCAGATGCACTAAGAGTCAAGAATCATGTAATATAGGCGCAAATCATAGATGATATTGCTCCATAGTTATTCATATAAGAGGGCAATATCATATACTCATTAATTGAAATCATGTTTGCCTTAACTACTGGGCAATACCATATGAAGATCCTGTTAGAATGTTAACAGAAATGCAATTCTATATAAAACAAACATAGAACCCAATTCCTCTGCAATGTGAGAACAAAAAAATACAACCTTCAGAAATCCTCTTGGACCAAGAAAAAAAATAAACATCAAAACCAAGAACAAAAAAACAACCTTGTTTCCATTTCAATTCAATTCAATTTTGATGCGAACCGTACAATGAATATAATCAATTCCAAACTAAAAAACATCCATCAGTAAACCAAAAACAGAATAACTTAACCTGATCTGATCAACAATATGACAGCAACCTTGATCACAAACACAGAATCTCACCAACCATTCAAATAATTGATAGAAACCCATCAAGCATACCTGATTTTGAAACCCAGACCATTCAAATAATTGATAGAAAACTATTCAAATACCCAAAACGAAACCCATCAAGCATACCTGATTTTGAAAACCAGAACGATAAGAAGATTAACATCTTCTTCAGAAAGAAGATCGGGAGGCTTACACGAACAGAAATCTCAAACCACTTACCCAAATTCTTCTTCCATCAAATGGTTATAGACAAAAATAAAATTTAACAGATATTACTTTGAGAAGAAAAGAGACGAAGATTGGTGCAAGAGAAACAACGAACTTACACGTCTACAACCTCGACCAGCGAATGCGAACAGTCTACTCACAACGAAACAACCTTGCTCCCTCTCAGAAACCAGTATCACCAGTGACCCTGAAAACATGATGAATTTGTCAAACACCAGCACCTCTGTTTGTAACCAAAACCATTCAAATACCCAGAAATAAAAAGATGAGTTTTGAGGAAAGAATTAGTTGTGAAGAAAAGAATGGTGTGGACCGTAATCATGCCGATTCAATTCTTGTGGCGGTACAAAGGATCAAGAAAATAAGAACAAAAAGACTAACCTGATCAACAACTTTTGAGAGAAATCAAGAGACAGACCAAAGAGCGAAGAGACCAAAGAGCGAAGAGAGCGAAGAGAGCGAAGAGACCAAAGAGCGAAGAGAGCGAAGAGACCAAAGAGACCTGATCAACAACTTTCGAGAGAAATCGAGAGACAGACCAAAGAGAGAAAGACCAAAGAGAGAAGAAAAAGCCCAAGCCCGAGAGACCAAGGAGAGAAGAAAAAGCCCAAGCCCAAGTCACACTGTTCTGAAGAACAGTACCGCGCCAGGCGCTATAATAATATAGTAAATTTACTAGACAAAAAGCCGGCGTGCTGTTGCGGGGTGACAGAAACCAAAATTGTAACAGATACTTAATTTATAAGCAGGTCCGACACCAAATCATTCATAACTGGTATTCAAGAAAATAAAAAAACTATTATCTGGTATTTGACACTCTCTATCCATTATGAGACTATTTGAATTTGCGACATTGAGCTCAATAATAACCATATCTATAGAAATTGGCATTCAAAAAAGTTAAACCTATAGAAAAAAAAATGAAGGCCTCCAATTTATATTAGTTATAAATTGGATGAAATGGTATGATCATATTGATGCAGCAGTATACTCTACAATAAATAAAAAGCAAAATCTATCAATTGTAGTAATGCAACACAATATGATCAAATGAAACTATCAATTGGCAGACAAAACTTCATCTTAATGACAGTCATCCAAAAGCTAAATTTACATAGTCTATAAACGGTGTCTAAGGACTCTACAAACAATTCGAATTTCGATTTAAACTAAAATTTTATATATGAAAAACAGAATGCGGGAGTTTGAATGTAATAACACCTGGTGTCTTCCACTGGAAGACCTGCATATAATTTCTTGTATGTGTATTTCAGCTTTGCAACAGATTGACAAATATAAAAGAGAACACATATTTAAAAACAAATATATTGAGGAATTTAAAGCAAATAGACAGCAATTTTGTAGCCAAGATTGGGGGCAAAAAAAAACTATATACCTTTACCCAGCAATTGATGTTGTCGATCTTGAAGAAAAGCTTAATATCAACTGAACCTTTCGCTCTAGCTCAAAACAAACTCCTTTATTTCCTGCACAATAAACCTTTTGTTGAGATTTGGCATAATTCAAAAGCCACATTCTTTTCTTGATTTATATCATTCAATTTGATCACCTTCTTCACTTTTTTTTTTTTTTTGAAAATTCGGAATGACTCCATTAGGCTTAAAGCCAATAACGACCGCGAAGCGATCAATGCCTGAATGATCCGAGGACCACTCACACGCAAAGTAAAGTACTTACTACAAACTACAAATTGAAAACCAATCCTCCAAGAAAACTAATGTCCAAAACAAGCGGACCTTGCAAACTAGAAAGAAAATAAAGCAATGGAACCTTCCTCACCCCACACATGGTCACTCTCTCAACGAATAGAGGCAAGATCTGCTCACCGCCGCCTTTGCTGAACTTTCTTCACCGACCCACTCTCGCCTCCGTAGCCAGAGTCTTGAAGCACCACCACCGAACACCTTTCCGATCACTACCGAGATGGATAGGACGCCGCAGGCGTTGAGACGCAGACGGAGTACGCCGCCGCTCTATGTCCAAACCCTAAGGTTTGTTCTACTCAGCTCCGACGAAAACGGAGCGATGGAATTGACACTATATCGTGAAACTTTGAATGTAAAGGTATAACGAAAATACAATTGAATTAGAAGAGAATGAATGAAATCAATTAGCAAATAAAAAAATCAAAAATGCATATACAAAACCCAATATCAGAATCCAAAATCACAGTACTGATGACAAACCCAATATGAATATGAATAAACCCCAAATTCGTGCATCACAAAACGCAGCAAACAAACAAAAACAAATGGAATTCTGAGATTTACGACAACGCCAAATACGCTCGAACACAAATCATTGAGCAAATAGTAACCCCAAACAGCAATTCGAACAAAGTATCAAAGAAATATTGTGAGCAACTTCTTTTGAATATTTAAAGACTGAACTTAACAGAAATGAGAGCACTTAACAAGTTTGAAAGAGAATGAAAGATATAATCAATGGAACTTGAGACTGATTGATAAGCGATAAGATTAGATGTACCTGAGTCCTCAAGTCACAGTATTTGATCGATAAAAGGAGAATTGAAGAGTCTGTGGAAGTCTGCAGTTTAAGTGTACAAGTTAACAGGAAGAAGAAGGAAGAGTGACGACTGACGAGTGAAGGCGGTGATCCGGCAAAGGGTAAAAGTCTAGAGCTTTGTGGCGGGCTACTCAAGGGTGAGTTGGGCTGGGCCTGGTGGACTGGACCCAGAATGGAATTGAAACGGACCGGTGTATAATGTGTTGTATACTGTTACTAACTTATCGAGAGATTCATGCTCGACTATTTTTGGATGAATCTAAGTGTGACTGAGCATGAATCTTTTGATGAGTTAGTGACCGGATGTTGTAATTTTGCTAAGCCGCATTCTAATAGTGTAGTAGCAAACATGTTGTACAACAAGCTAAGTCGTTTGATTAATGCTCATACGAACTGTTTTGGCCACAATCCTTAGCACGCGGAGCAGAGGTTTCTAGCAGACAAAGAGATGGGAGAGGTATGGGCGTGCCACCTCGCGGACGAGGAAAAGGTTGATGGGGGGTGCGCTTGACTTCTTGATCAGGCAGAAAGGGGGATCACAGGTGCCACCTCTGAGGAGGATTTACGAGCACAAGCGAGTCGATACTCACGGCGGCGCGAGCAGAGCAATCACAGGGAGTTCGGAGAGAAGCGGGGATGCAGAGTCCGGAGAGCTCTGGAGAAAGACCTAGGCGGCGGCGCTTAGGGTTAAGGTTTCGAGGAAGGCTCGAAGGGAACTGGGTTTCAGTTTGTGTTTGTTTGAGAGTTGTCTCTGAGTTGTTGTTGTAAAGTTGTGTGTCCGTCTGAGAGTGCTTTCGACCCCTTTATATAGTGGAGCTTGACTTGCGGCAAAAGAGAGAGATAATCCTACTTCAAGTTGGATTCGGAAAACCTAATAGTACAAGGGCATTGTTTCGTCCATGCGAACCAACCGTCTCGTGACACATGTCCAGTTCGCACACTTCATTCCGCGCTACCAACTGTAGACTTCTATGCGAACTGGAATTAGGAGCATCCTCATCTCGCGGGCTGCTACAGGGTGCTATCTCGCGTGCTTCTGTAGCTCGCGTCCATTTCGCGGGCTATTGCAGCTAGCGAGCCTTAAAAGGGCTTTTTATATTTAATGGGCCACAGGGATTGGCCCGAAGCATGTCAAAGACTTGTAAAAGTCTCCAACGTTTGTCGTGGTACGCGCGGACTCTGCATGTTTGCTGCCTCGCGAAGTCTCCTACGCGAGCTAGTTCGCCAGCTCGCCTCGCTTTGCCTACGCGGAGAGTCCATCTCGTCTCGCCTACGCGGACTGGCAATCTCGCCTCGCCTATGCGGACTAGCAATCTCGCTTCGCCTCGCGGAGCGTTGAACAGTAGTTCCGCGCGAAGTCATTCCGCGCGCGGGCTAAGTAAAGTCAAATTCTCATGCAGTTCGTTCCGCGCGAAGTCTAACTTGGCTCACGTGGACTTACTGGCGAGCTATCACTTATAAACTTAGAGAAACTTCATCTCGCCGGTATGACATGGTCCAAGAAATAATTAATATTTACATAGACATTTACTGTCCAGTAAAATATTAATTCAGGCGTAAACACGAACATTATGACAATTCAGGTATTAGAAAAATTTTAAGTTCTCCAAAGTTTTTCACATATGTTTTTTAGGGTCTTACAATTTTAGAAGATAAATGTTTTGGATCACCAATATCCAATTTACATGAAACGGAGATTGATTTCATTAACATCAATAGCATTGCCAAGAGCTACAGTTAAGAAAAAACTCCATACATATCCGAAACGAGCTCGCCTTAGAAGTGACTCACAAGATAAAGAAATAAACTTTGGATTACTAAAATCCAATAATCCAAGTAAGAAAAAGAATATGTGGAATCATTTCTCATTTGCCTTATTTTCTTCCAAATTTAGACTTAATTGGCGTATTCGACTTTACACAGTCCAAACCAAGGTAGATTTCCATATATATTGCACTCATCAGCACATCTTCTATCTATATAAGATGAACAAGATGCATGCATGCATCATCTTCCTGCGTTGAACTGTGTCCTCATCTTTTACAGACTGCAAAGCTTGTATTGAAGCTAAGTAGTGCTCTTCATGGAGTCGCTTCTTATATCTGTAATAATGCTCCTCTTCATTTTCTTAGGTAAGTTGGGTTCCTGCTATGATGGAAGGAAATATGATGTTTCACGTACCATCACTGTCAGCAAGAGTGGTAACGCAAATTTTACCACAGTCCAACAAGCCATTGATTCTGTACCATCAGGCAACTCGGTTTGGATTCGAATCCTCCTTAACCATGGTGTTTTCTTGTAAGTAATTTTGATTTCAGGTTTCATTTCCGAATATGTATGGAATAAATTTCAAGCTCTAATAGTTGTTATATATGTTGAGCGTATCCAGTGAAAAAGTTGTGATCCCGAAAGACAAACCATATATCATTCTTGAAGGAAATCCGAAAAAACTTACGACGATCGAATTTGGAGATGCTGGACTTGTTTCTCAATGTTCAACATTTACCTTGCTAGTGATTTTGTGGCACGATATATTTATTTCAGGGTGAATATCTAGCCTACACGACTAGATCATAATTGATAATTTTATTGATTTTAATCTTCTTATTAAGAGCAAGTCCAACAGATTCCTTATATTTTCTACATAATAGGGAAGTAAAACTCAAAATCTCTAAAAATTTTGTATACTAAATCCAACAGTTTCCCTATTTTAAAGATTCAAATATTTATTACAACAACAATCCTCATTTATTACAATATAATAATAAGTATAAAAATTTCAAAGTTTATTTTTTAGAATAAATTATGTTTTCTTTCTTATCTTTGAGCCTTGAAGAATGTGCAACATGCAATTCTTCTTTCCCTAAATATTTTTAGAGAATTTGTAAATATAGGGAAGCAAAACTTCTCTTTCATCTCTTTCCATATTTTAGAGAATGAGATAGGGAAGCTGTTGGAGTGGAAAATGACCTCATATTCTCCAAAATAGAGAAAATCAAAGAATTTAAGGAATCTGTTGGACTTGCTCTAAGTGATTAAGAAATGAGCATTTAAATAATGAACGATATCACAAGACGATTAGAAAGAAGTGCACATATATGGTTTATGAGTCTAATATCTTTCTTTCTTTTTTTCGTTTCTAAACTAAAATAACTATGGTTCCAGAATACGCATGATCATATTAAACTGGACGACGGGAGGCAAACAATTTGGGCAGTTGCAGCTTTAATTTTCGGAGACAGGGCAAATTTTTGCCAATGTATCTTCTTAAGCTTGCAGGACACATTGTGGGATGCCCGAGGGCGTCACTATTTTTCTGGTTGCAATATTACTGGTTCTGTAGACTTTATTTGGGGCAATGGCCAGTCAATTTATGAGGTTAAAATTTGTGTTCCTTTTGCTATAAATGGGAAGAAAATTACAATCTGTATATATGGAGAAACTAACAATTGAATTTTCACTCGATCAAACTGTTTGTAGGGGTGCCAAATAAGATCATTGGCCAATGTGATAGGCACTACAGGTTTTATTACAGCACAGGGTCGTGAAGGTCCAAATGAAACTACTGGTTTTGTTTTCAAAGATTGTCATGTATATGGATCAGGCACTTCATTTCTTGGAAGAGCATACAGAAACTACTCGAGAGTACTGTTTTCCGGGACATACATGGAAAACGTTATTGCGCCGGAGGGTTGGTCGCTCTGGACACCACCGCAGATTAGTTTCGCGTAAGTTGTAGAGATCACTTTGATTTAGATTATGTGGCTTAAACGTGGTACATGAACAAAATTTAGCGTGACATCATTTTGATTTTACTCGTCGTAGTTTGATTTTCCTCGGAGTTGATTTATTCGAAAACTGTTTAACAGGGATTCAATCATATTCGTGGAGAATAACTGCAGCGGACCTGGAGCAGACATGTCCCATCGTGTTCCATGGGAGAAGAAGTTATCGAATGAAGAAGTGAGATATTTGACGACTACAACTTCCTTTATAAACCAAGAAGGGTGGTTGGAAAAGCAACCACAATAGCTCCTAAGAGAATATTTACCACTCTCTAGTTAGCTCCTTAGCTAATTTGGAGAGCTTTAGATTTTCCAAATCTCAAGTATAGAATCACTTCATAAATAATTGAAGATTTGGTGGACGAATGGGTTCCTACTTTTCACTTCAATGAAACAAATTAACTCTTAACTTTCAAAAATATCAGATTAGTTGGTAGATTCTGATTGATCAGCTGAATCCAAAAAGCTGTATATGGAACTTTCAAATTCCTTCTGATATTCAGCATCTCACCATCTCCTTGCAGTCAAAACTCAAAGTCTGTTGCAACCTGCTAACAAATAATATGGAGTCTCTCATAACAACAATGCTACTGTTATTGCTGGCTCTCTTCTATTTCTTGTCTAAATTGGGTTCATGCTCTAATGCAATGAAATTTGATCTAACTGATGAGGTATCACGTACCATTAAAGTGGATATGAAGGGCCAAGGAGATTTTAGAACAGTGCAAGAAGCCATTGATTCCATCCCTTCAAATAACTCTTGGTGGACTCGAATCATTCTTAACCATGGTCTTTACTTGTAAGTAGCATATATGCATGTTCATCTATTCTTTTCGAAGTCATATGTAACTTAATCTCGATTTGTTGGTGAGTTGTAGTATGGTTGGTTGGCTGGCTCATTCGTTTGTGTTTCCTCACAGTGAAAAAGTGGTAATTCCTCAAGACAAACCATACATTATTCTTGAAGGACACCCTAAGTTTCTTACTGCAATTGAATTTGGGGATTTTGCTAGTGTTGGAAAGAGTCCTACATTTACGTTACTTGCTGATAATTTTGTGGCTCGGAATATATTATTCAAGGTAACTCCTGAACTTGCAGTATACATATTGTTGTTATACTACTCTACATATTATTCTAACACATTGTTAATTACTAACTTATTCTTTAGCCCTAGCTTCATAATTCTGGTAATTTGGTTGTAACAGAATTCATATGACCATCTTATTAAAGAGGATCCCAACCGGAGAACTACTTGGGAAGTTGCTGCTAAAATTGTTGGAGACAAAGCTAGTTTTTATCACTGTGGCTTCATTAGCTTGCAAGATACACTCTGGGATGCCAGAGGTCGTCACTATTTTTATGATTGTGATGTTCGTGGTGCTATAGACTTAATTTATGTGGGGCAATGGCCAGTCAATCTATGAGGTTAAGTAAAAATCCACAGAATTTTTGTTTTTGTTGCCATATTCCTCTAGCAAAGCTCAGTTGAGTTTTTACCTATCTAACACAGTGGAGATAGAACATTGGAGATCTCGAACGTTCTACCTCTACTTATGATAATGAGAAAAATGAAAACATGTGAAATTAATACGTCCGATAACTTAAACAGTCTATCTTTTAGGTTTCAAAGGTGATCGATCGACCTAAAAGACGACGAGTTTCCGATTATTGGATTCTATATAGGCAACTTAACTAGAGAACATATTCTACATACGATCAGCATGTCAGATAATGTCTTTGAGCAAAATAATTGGCCCTACTGGTTATATCACAGCTCAAGGTCGTGAAGGTCCAGATGAAACTACTGGGTTTGTATTCAAAGATTGTTACGTATGCGGATCAGGCACTGCTTTTCTTGGAAGAGCATACAGAAACTACTCAAGAGTTTTGTTCTCAGGGACGTATATGGAAAATGTTTTTACCCCGGAGGGTTGGTCCCTTTGGACGCCACCCCAAATTAGTTATGCGTAAGCTTAACATTCTCTTCTTCTTTTAAGTTTTATACTTTTATTTGCTTAAATCTTGTTCATAATTAAGTCTGCATTACATACAATATTTGATCCATTGTTTCTCTGATAAAATTGATTAGGGATGTGATCACATTCTCGGAAGCGAATTGCCGAGGACCTGGAGCAGATTTGTCCCGTCGTATTTCATGGGAGAAGAAGCTATCGGATGAGGAAGTGATTAGTTTAACAAATACAGCTTCTTTCATAGACAAAGATGGCTGGTTGGGAAAGCAACCGCGCGCGTTAAGTCGACCTTTGAAATCCCTTTATCAGTAATCTAAAACGCACATCAATCCCTTGATCAGTAGTCAATCAGTTCATTAGATCTTCAGTTCATACATGATCATCATAGTAACCATAATAAAGAAACCGTCCCAAATTTCCCTTCCAATTTATGTGTTGAACTTTTATTTATTTTTTAGCATAAAAAAACTTTTATTTATTTTTCATAATTCACTAAGAAGGTCTCAATCCGTGTTAAGAACATCTTTAGCAGACTTTCTACTTTAACTCCTTAGTTATTTTAGAGAGCGTGTTTAGCTTTTTTAAATGTTTTAAGAGCTCAAGCAGACTAGTCAAACTTGAGTTATTATAACTTTTAGCTAGCTATAATTTAATACATTTATTTTAAGATATTTTAGGTGATATATAAATACATTTAAACTATTTAATATTTATTTGAAAAATAATATTAATGTAATACTAGCTAAAATAAAGAGCATTGATACATACACATTTTTAAAGTGGCTAGCCAAAATAACATTTTAGCTAATTTGACAAAAATTTAACTCAAAAATTGCTAGCATTATTAAAGATACTCTAATATGTAGAAAGAGGCATATACAAATATACAATGCACAATAAATTGTTGTATGAATGACTAGACCGAAATGAGCTAAGAGCCCTAAAACTAACACCATGTGTAGTAACGTGACACAAGGAACCAAGCCGGTCAAGTTCAAACCCTAATTTACTCGTAAGTTTTCGGAACCGCCCTAAGCAGTGTGTGCTTTCCCAGAATAAGAAAGACCGAATTGGACCTCAAAAACAACTCGGATCCGATATTATTGTAACACAAAACCACCAGGTCCTAAATGAATTCATCAACCTTACTATGCCAATAACAACATCAGACGACACAAGAGACACGACATATAAAGCTGCATTTCAAAACAGTGTCGTCTGATGGTTTTTAAAGTTCTTTAGACGACATATAAAATGTAAAAGTCGTCTCAATAGCGTGCTACTTCAATAATTTTAGATGCTACTTAATTATTTCTAGGTTTGAAAAAATCATACCACATATAGGTGTGGTGTCAACAAATCTAGAAATTCTCACTTTTAACTGAAAATTTGAGACCTCATATATATGTTGTGTGAAGAACACTGTCCAAATCGGGTTTTCAGCTCTTTTAAGGTACTTTTGGAGACGACAAATTTGTGTCGTCTGAAAGAAACTTAAATTTTCTATTTGAACTTTCTCTGTGTGACTTTTCAGCCCTTTTAATGTACGTACTTATTTATGTCGTACGAAATAACCACAAATTTTTAATTCAGACTTCTCGGCGGTGCTTTTCAGCCTTTTTAATGTGTTTCTTCAGACGACATAAATATGTCATCTGAAAGATCCTTATATTTTCAATTGTTGCGTGGGAGTTTTCCCACCCCTAGTGATTTAGGGCGCCACTTTTTTGTGTGACTCAAACGACTTAAATATGTGGTAGTAAGAAGTCCGAAATTGGTCAACAAACGAAACACTCTTATCTCCTTCGGACGAACTTATATTTTTTTTTTTCATTCGTGAATGCTGAAACTCCCATTGTGTATTGGTGAACTAATCAATGAGAAAACTTAGACACATTTTTAAACCGATTATATAGCTCCCCATAGGGAAGTATAGGGAATTTTAAACGTAAATAAAGTTGACCCATATGATCGAGATCCAAACATTATCGAAAATGGGTAAGTTTTCTACCGTATCCATATTTAACTTATGTGATCACATCGTACGGTCAAATTTTGCAAATTATATTTCGTCCATACAGTTGGCTTATAAAGATATATGTTTATGTATAATCTAGTAAACGTCTTGTAGCACATTAGTAGGCGCGTTATGATTGCAATGACTAAATTAAAACTAAAAAAATTAAAGTTTGAGTATTGGATATTATCATGATAGCGAAACATAGACATGGTACAAAATTCAGACATTTTCGATAATGTTCGGGTCTCGGTCAATGCAGTCAACGTTAGATCGTTTATTCTTTAATAAACCAAGATTACATATACATGTTGTCTGATTAATACTTGAAAAAGTGGACACAATTATCAAAATGGAAACTCTTTTATCTACTCCGGTCAAAACATATATTTTTGATTCGTGAAAACTCAAACTCTCATTTAGTATTGGCAAAACTAATCCAAATGAAATTTTGGACACTTTTATAAATCGATAGTATAGTTCTCCATAGGGAAGCATTGGGAAGTTTATGCATAAATAAAGTTGACTTATGCGATCGAGGCCCAAACGTTATCGAAAATGGATAAACTTTCTATCGTATCCATATTTAACCATTGCGATCACATCGTAAGGTTAAATTTCGGAAATTTTATTTCCTCCATATAGTTGGTTTATAAAGATATACGTTTAGATATAACATAGTAAACATGTTATAGAACATTAGTATGCACGTTGGAATCAAATGACTATAATTAAAACAAATTAAAGTTTGAGTATTGAATATGATCATAACAGTGAAACATGGTCATGGTACAAAATTCAGGCATTTTCGATAATGTTTGGGTTTCGGTCGATGCGGTTAACGTTAAATTGATTATTCTTCAATAAACTTATATTACATATATGTGTCGTATGACGAACATTTAAAAAAATTAAAACGATTGACCTAAAATAATAATAAGAAAGCTGAGTTTAGGGATAAGAGGTTAGGGTATACTGGTATAGCAAGGGCGTAGGTCAAAGATATTCCTTGGTGGAGGGTTAGTTCAAACACTTTAATTAGTTGATTAACTTAGACAACATATGTATGTTGTGTGGTCATTATCTCTTCTTCGACATCGTCGCCTCAGTACCACCTCCACCAAGTCCTCTTTTTCTCCTCCTCCTTTTGTTATGTTTGAAAGTATTTTGATGATTTTGTTCTAACATGATATCGTGGAACCCCAAAGGGTGGAGGCTCTTTGCTGACCTCCTGGAAAATGTTACTTTTGGAATGAGAAAGTAGCAACTCGATCTGGGTATTTACATGTGTAAAGGCAGTTCATCAATTTGTTCATGTGTGTGTTTGACTGGGTTTTTGTGTTCACTATTGAATTGATATTAGTGTGTATCTAATTGTGTATAATTTCTGTCTTATGTGGGGAGGAGATCTATATTATGGTAGAGTGTAGGTGAAGAAGAAAATTAGCTCCTCACCTGATTTAGCTCTAGCCTCAAATTGGGTTTTAGTTTACAGATCCCCTCCATGGGTATTTCGAAATTGATCACTTCCTCTTGAAATTGATGAATTCTGCTTTGCATTTAATCATTACTTTTGCTTGTTACAGCCTTCAATTGTGTTAATGGTAAATTTCAGTGTAATTGAGCTATTACAGATTTATAGCTTTCAATTGCTTGTAAGTTTCTTTGTCTTTCAATTCAGTGATATGATTCTGACACCCATGCTTACAGACATTCTCATTTTGTAAACTGAAATGCTTCCAATAGTTCTGACATCCTAAGTGGGTAATGGGTTTAGTACGAGAGATGTTATATCTGCTAGTGTGCAATAGTGCTAGACATGTTATATATAACTCATGGATTTACAAGTTATTGGTTTACTTGTAAAAAGAAATGATGCCCAGCATTCATGTTGATCCATATATTTACTTGTGATCCATTTACATTACACACCCATATTTGTTATGTGGGTTTATATCGATCGTATTTATCCTTATAGTAGAATTAACTTTCCTTAGTTCAATTGTTTTATTTCCTGATATCTCTTTTTCATGGCATGGATGTATAAGTATAGCTGCAGATTAGGTCTTTTGTTCTCTTCCTTCTTTTCTTGTTTGTTTCATTTTACATCATTTATTAATTACTTGAGATCATGTTTATAGGCGATTCCTATTGTAAGTATATATAAGGAATAACTCCAAGTCTCTTCAATTTCTATATGTAATCTAGTTGAGATTTCTTACAGCTAAAGTTGTATTCAGTTTGTCAAAACTTAAGTATCTGTAAGTGTACTCTCAAGTATATGCAATTACAATCATGTACAATTATAAACTTAGAAACGTTAAATTTTCAGCATGTTCAAACTCTTAAACAATCATGTACCTATAGTTTGCCCTTACATTTTCTGAACTTTTCATATGATTTCTGCAGGGTATAAAGGAACTTCTCAATTAATGGTTCAATACCCAAAAGTTGGTGATCAAATGATATCTCTAACATACCTGTAGTTTCACTCTGCATTTCCTTTTTTTTCTTCTTCTTCTCCTTTCTTTTCTTTGAGTTGTACTGTTAGTGATTGATACTAATCACTTGGCCTTGAAATTTTGCAGTCAGTAGTTTTTCAGTTCATATCTTTGGTATGGATATGGGCAAGATTAGTGATCATGAAGTATTTCCTTTATTTGGTTAATGTTTGTTCAAACTATGAAATTACTTTATGCTCTATGCTTGCAACTTGGTATCTTTATCCGTTGTGTGCTGAAGCTTGTGAATAATTTAATGTTCAGTTTTTAATCTCTGTTGTAAATGTTTTAACCACGTTGTAGTTATTCTCTTTCTAATTTCTGAATGCATTACAGTTTGTTTTTGGCTGCAGGTAGCAGGGAACAGATTGGAGGATGTACATGATATGATATCTTGTTATAGCTTTGGGAACTCACTGGGCTTATGGTAAAGGAGAAATGAAAATGCAGTAGTTATATATAGATTAGGAGCAATATCACCGACATGTATTGTTATTATATACATGTATTCGTACACTTCAAATGATTTAGTAATTGAAGTGAATTATTGACATTCAATGAAGAATTACTTTCATTGTTACATATGAAGTTCAATTCACATTCAAACAACATAAGTGCTTATAACAAGCAGCAAAAATGTGAAGTCTAATAGACAATCGGACAACATAAGTCCTTCTAACAAGCAACAAAAATAGGAAATCTATCAGACAATTAAACGACATAAGTTATCATATCTTACAACATAAAAGTGAAGTTAAATGATCTATCAGACGACATAAGTGCCTCATCAAACGACATAGATATGTTGTTGGTTTTGTATTGAGATGACATTAAGTCTAATAGTCTTCTAAACTTGACAACATCAGACGATATTAAATTGTCATTAGAAACCTCATCTAACCACTCCAGCTGAATGTATTTGTCGTTGTAGGTTCTGTGGCTCAATGATTATATGCAGTGTAAGGTTGTATCACACTACATCTATTTTGACAAATTCTTCATTTTTTCTTCTTTCAGTCGACATTTAAATGTTGTTGGTTTTTCACCTAGACGACATATAGTTAGGAAACTATCAGAATTGTACAATTTCAGACGACATAACATATGTCGTCTGATCATTACTCAGACGACAGTGTAGAACCGTCGTCTGATGGTCAATCAGACGGTAGGGCCTCAGACGACATATAGATTTTCGTCAGACGACAGTGCTCAACTGTCGTCTGATGCTGTTTTTGGCATAGTAGTGTACGTTTGAAACTAAACTTGCTACTTGATGAGTGATGAAGTAAAATAGGTTATTCGATCAACTGAAAGATAATGCGTGATGAAATTTTATTAGAGAAACAACTGATACATATATGAGATTTTGGGTTGCTCCAGCTTTTCGATCTCCCTTGATTATGTCTCTTAATCCTGCAAGTAATTACAACTAATGAGGCAGTTCATACGTACGTAGGATAGCTAGCTTGTCCAAATTGCTTTAGTTTTTATCTCTGATCTTTCAATCGTGCAAGTTATATATAATGATGCAGTTCAAAGGCTAGCTTGTCCAATTTGCTTGGCTTTCTTTAACCAAAATAGAAAAATGTAGAACAGATACATTAGCTGGGGTTAGAGGTATCTAGATCCAATTAATCAAGTTGGCTCCTTTATGTAATTGAAAACAAGCAGGGTGTAAGCAGCACGAATGAAATAGCCTTATGGAGTTATGGTACTTCCTTCTTATCAAACAATTATAGTAAAGCATCTGAAATTTGTAAGATAGATGTCAACTTAAGACAACTACCAATTGATAGTTGAGGATGTTGTAGAACCGCGCGTTTCTTCATCACAAAGTATACACTATTTGTAGATCGAAATTTCCTTTATAAAATCAAGGACTTTACTCTCCTTGATGACAGGAAAACTGTGTTGCGAAAAATCCACAAAGCTTATTTTGAAAATGTTCTGCAGTATGAGGTTTCTCATGATATTGGTTCTCTTCTTTTTCTTTGCTAAATTTGACGCAATGAGATATGATCAACAAGATGATGTATCAGTAACGATCACCGTCAGTAAGAATGGTGGCGGAAAATTTAGCACTGTACAACAAGCCATTGATTCCATACCATCAAATAACGAAGGGTGGATTCGGATCCAGATTGAGCATGGTGTCTACCAGTGAGTAACATGTTTTTTCTCTAAATTAAGTCTTCATTCTCAAGCTATCTTCCAAGCTCTAATGTAGCTGCTATTTTCATTTCTAGTGAAAAGGTTACAATCCCTCAAGACAAGCCATTCGTTATTCTTGAAGGAGACCCTAATCATCAAACGACGATCGAATTTGGAGATTCTGGCAGTGTTGTTGAGAGTCCTACACTCAAGGCATTTGCAGATAATTTTGTGGCAAAAAATTTAGTATTCAAGGTTAAGCATTATATATGTTAATTGTTTCTTCTCTTAAAACAGATCAGATGTATGAGCTTTTCATATCTATCCTTGAATATGTGATTTTGGTTCTTATCAACAGAATACATACGACCACCTTATCGCATTTGATCCGAATGGGAGAAGAACTACTTGGGCACCTGCTGCTAAAATTGCTGGAGACAAAGCAAGTTTCTATAACTGCACTTTCATCAGCTTGCAAGATACACTGACTGATTTCCAAGGTCGTCACTATTTCCATGGCTGCAACATTCAAGGTGCTATAGACTTTATATGGGGAAATGGCCAGTCAATTTACGAGGTGAAACTCCTCTCCTTTTTCTCATATCAACAAACAAGTTTAGCTACATGTATGCATTTATACCTGATCAAATTCGTCATTGTAGAAATGTCAGATAACTTCTTAGCTGACAAACTAGGCCAGAATGCATTTATACCTGATATAATTTTTGTTCTTGTTGCCATATTCCTCTAGCAAAGCTCAGTTGAGTTTACCTATCTAACACAGTGGAGCTAGGACGTAGATCTCGAACGTTCTAGCTCCACTTATGGTAATGAGAAAAATGAAAACATGTGAAATTAATACGTCCGATAACTTAAACAGTCTATCTTTTAGGTTTCAAAGGTGATCGATCGACCTAAAAGACGACGAGTTTCCGATTATTGGATTCTATATAGGCAACTTAACTAGAGAACATATTCTACGTACAATCAGCATGTATTTAAGCTCGATCAAATTGTTTGCAGAAATGTCAGATAATGTCTTTGAGCAAAATAATTGGCACTACTGGTTATATTACAGCTCAAGGTCGTGAAGGTCCAAATGAAACTACTGGGTTTGTCTTCAAAGATTGCCATGTATGTGGATCAGGACGTATACTTCTAGGAAGAGCATACAGAACACACGCAAGAGTATTGTTTTCTGGGACGTATATGGAGAACATTGTTGCACCTGAGGGTTGGTCAGAATGGGAAGTCCGACCAGTGTAAGTTTGTCTAAACATCAATACTTTGGGAATCGATGATCGACTTGTTTAGCAACACGCATTGCAGTTAGCAGAATTGATGTTATAGCTAACCATTAATTTTTCACTTCTTTGTTTAATTTCTTTGACACAAATTGAACAGGGATACAATCACATTCTCAGAGGCGAAATGCAGAGGACCTGGAGCAAACATGTCTCATAGGATTTCCTGGGAGAAGAAGTTATCGGATGACGAAGTTGGATATTTAACAAATACTTCTTCTTTTATAAACCAAGATGGATGGTTGGAAAAGCAACCACATTAAGCCCTTGTATAATCGCTTAGGCCTTTAACTAAACTAAAAACTTATAACACAAAGGCCCTTGTATCAATAAGACAATAATCAATCCTTGAACGAACAGAATAAGTCTTTGCGATCAATACAGCCTATATGGTTTGCTATCAAATTCAGTCACTGCTAAGTATCCAAATTAAGCAGCATTTTGCTTGCTTCAGGTTTTGGAACCAATAGGGCCAGAACCCTGAGCTGAATAATAACATCCATCCATGGAGCTTCACACAGATTAAGCAATTGCAAAAGCTAGGAATTGGGTCTGGTATTGTAAAAGTCGACGTACCATTGTTCAATTATGAAGGACAAAGGCCCTCAGCTTATTTGTCTATTTGGAAAGCTTTGGCATACTATCTGCACCTCATAGTTGAATATGCCAGTGTTTCGACAAATATGCTGAACAGTGTAGGGCGTGTCTTGAATGAGATAAACAGTATACAACGGACAGTCCTTTCACCGCTTTCCCATTTCAAACTACAAGGCTTTAGCTTGACTAGGCCATTGCCTTCTTCGAGCCCTCCGTTTCCTCCCACCATCCTGCTTCTCCTTAACTTTTTCGTTCAAGTCCCTCTCCCCGCGTCTTTTATACATCTTGAAAGTGATCTTTCTATCTGCAGCCATCTGCCTCACCTTCTCAGTGATCTCAGCAGCAATCTGTCTGTTATAGAGTTTCTTTAAACCGCGCATGAGCTTCGCAAAAGTATCGGGCTGTGGCATCACATCTGCCTCCATCATGTCCAAGCAGTATGAACAAGCCTCCTTCACATGCCCCTTTGAAAACAATGCATGAATCCAAATTGTCCATGCACACACATTAAGCTCACAACCCCTGGTCACAATGCAACTCCAAACATCTTTAGCCATTTCTAGCTTCTCATCTCTTAACAAAGCATTCATCAACTCCTTCAAGGTACCATATTGTGGCCCAGACAGAAGGCCTCTGCCAACCATTTCTTTGAAATACTCACAAGCTTCGATCAGACAACCTTGCACAAGAAACCCATGAATCATAATGACAAAGGTGTCAAGCCCTGGAGAAAACCCCGCTTCTTCCATTTCATTCCAAAGCCGCACACCTTCCTTCACCTCCCCCAACTTGCAAGCCAACCGAATCACCGTGTTGTAAATACCAAGATCAGGCATGCAACCAATCTTCCTCATCTCCCCCATCAATCCCATACACTCCTCCAAGTCCTCCTTCTTCTCATGAGCCAACATAATCTGCAAATAAGTCATCTGACTCGGCATAAACCCTTTCTGTATCATACTCTCCAATATCTCATAACTCCTCACAATCTTCCCCCACCTACAAAACCCACTAATCAAACTACTATAAGTCACAACATCAGCCTCACACCCACTCCTCTCCATCTCCACAAACACCCTCATCGCCTCCTCCATCTTCTCCTGCCCACAAAGCGCCTGAATCACAGTCGTATAGGTCGCCGCATTCGGCTCACACCCCTTCCTCCTCATCTCCTGGAGCAGCTCATACGCATCCGCCATCTTCCCAGCCTGCGCGTACCCGCCAACCAAAACATTATACACCACAATATCAATCCCAATCCCTAACTCCTTCATTTGGACCAGCACATGTTTCGCCTCCATGAGCTTCCCTGCTCTACACCACCCATACAACAAGGAAGTAAAATGCCGAATGCTCGGCTTGAACCTAACTCTCATATCCTCAAACAAACTCGCAGCTTCTTTCACGCTCCCATTTTTACACAAAGCATCCAATAAGCAACCAAAAGCATACTCATCCACCCCAACCCCATACTTGGGCATTTCATCGAGCACCTCAACTGCCTTCTTCACCATCCTCGCCGAAGCGAAACGCCGCATCAAGACTACAAACATCTCCACAGTAATGAGCTCCGGACTCTCCTTCCTCATCTCCTCAAGCAGAGCCCAGACGGCGCCGAACTGCCGCATTTTGCTCAGGGACTTGATCATCGCTCTGTAAACATCGTGACTGGGTCTGTAATTGGGCTGCTGCGAGGCCCAGGCGAAGAATCTATACCCCAAGTTCCCGGCGTCGCCGCACCGGTTCAGGACCCGCTCGGTTAACCCGGAGCGCAAAACGACGCCGGATTGGTGCAGCGCCAGCTCCAATTTGGGGACGCGGGAGTGGAACTTCCGCAATATTCGGTAAATCTTCTCCACGTCGGCGGCGAACTCGCAGTGGGTCGGGTCGTCCGGGCTCGTTTCCGGGTCGGTTTCGAGACGAACCAACCCAAACCCGGACCTTCGCTCGCTGAAAACATGGTTGGTTTGTTTACTGGGTTTGTGAACTGTGTGAAAAAGCTGTAAGGGGCTGTTTGGATTAGACGAAATTAAATTGGGTTTGGTGTGGAGAGAAATCGATTTCTGAAACAACCTTCGCATTTTAGGTCTCTCACTCTCTCTCGCCTCTGCAGCTTCAAAAGCTCACTTGCCACCGTTTGTGGAAGTGAAAGAGCTAAACGGTGCGTTTTGTATTTTTTATTTACAGCCCAAAATGAGCGATGAAGTTAAGCTACTGCAAACAAGCCTTAACGACGTTAACAGAAGCCGCCGATGAAGTACTGAAGCTGAACCAGAAGCTAGTGAAGCTTAATCGCTCGCATTGTTACGTAGAGACGCTTCAGCTTTTCAACCAAATCAATTCATCACAGTCGGTTAGGCCGGACCATTACACCGTCTCGGCGGCGATCACGGCTTGCGCGAAGCTACGACATGTCGTTTTTGGGACGCAACTCCACGGCAATGCGGCTCGCTCCGGCCTCAAAGCCTTTCCTCACGTGTCAAACCCGCTGCTCTCGCTTTACGCGAGCGCGGGAGATTTGGATGACGTAAGATTGGTGTTTGGAGAGATTGCAGAGCCTGATGTTTATGCGTGGACGACGCTGCTGTCGGCATGTGCGAAACTTGGGGAGGTTGAGTATGCGTATGAGGTGTTTGATAAAATGCCTGAGAAGAGAAATGTGGCCATTTGGAATGCGATGATTACCGGTTGCGCGGAGAACGGGGCTGAGGAGGTTGCGTTTGGTTTGTTTTGTGAAATGCGTAGGATGGGTGTGAGGTGTGATAATTATAGCGTTGCGAGTGTGTTGAGTTTGTGTTGTTTGGAGGGGATTGGGTTTGGGAGGCAGGTGCATTGTTTGGTGGTTAGGACTGGGTTGTTGGGGAGAGGTTCGGTTGTGAATGCTCTGCTTACGATGTATTTTAACTGTGGGAGTGTCGCCGAGGCGTTTGAGGTGTTTGGAGAAGTGGAAGATGGGGTGTGTGATGAGATTAGTTTTAATGTGATGATTGATGGTTTGGTGGGTGTGGGAAGAGATGAAGAGGGTTTGATAATGTTTAAAGGGATGCAAGAGGCGGGTCTGAGGCCGACTGAGCTGACTTTTGTGAGTGTCATGAGCTCGTGTTTGGCTGCGAGTGTTGCTAAGCATGTACATGCGCAGGCGATTAAGTTGGGATTTGAAGCTTTTACTTCTGTGAGCAATGCAGCAATAACCATGTATACTGGCTGTGGGGATTCACAAGCGGCATACCTAGTTTTTCATAAGTTGGAAGAGAGAGATCTTATATCATGGAATTCCATGATCTCGACTTATGCTCAAGTGAATGACAGTGAATCGGTCATTTTGGTCTACCTGCAAATGCAGAGGGCAGGAGAGAAACCAGATGAGTTTACATATGGAAGTTTGTTGGCAAGCTCTGTGTGTATTGAGACCGTGCAAATGATTCAGGCTGTTGCACACAAAAATGGGCTTATCTTTAAAATTCAAGTTTCGAATGCAATGGTTTCTGCATATGCTAAGCAGGGTCAGATGAATCTAGCCTATCAGACATTCCAAGATACCAAGTACAAAAACTTGATCACCTGGAATGCTATTATTTCTGGATTCATGCTGAATGGAATGGTAAATGAAGGGTTAGAGCAATTTCATGAGCTGCTAGTGTCAGAACTCGGTCCAGATGTCTATACCCTGAGTATAATTTTAAGCATCTGTGCTAGCATAACATCCTTGAGAGATGGAAAACCAGTTCATGCCTACATTCTCAAATTTGGGTTCTCTCAACAACTGTGCTTAGGCAATGCCCTCATTACGATGTATGCTAAATGCGGGGTTTTAGATTGGTCGGTAAGAGTGTTTGAAGCAATGAATGAAAAGGATATAGTCTCATGGAATGCCCTGATATCAGCTTATGCACAACATGGGAAAGGAAAGAAAGCTGTTGATTGTTTTGAGGCAATGCAAGACTTATCTTCTATCACACCAGACCAGGCAACCTTCACTGCAGTTCTTTCCGCTTGCAGCCATGCCGGTTTGGTTGATGATGGTACACGAATTTTCAATTCCATGATTAGTAATTACGGCTTTATGCCAGAAGTAGATCATTTTTCTTGTGTAGTTGACCTTCTCGGTCGTGCCGGGTACCTTGATGAGGCAGAAACAGTGATAAACAGCAAGGAAATTGAAGCACATCCGAATATTTGGTGGACGCTAATTAGTTCCTGTGCAGCACATGGTAATTTAAGACTAGGAAGAATAGTTGCTGGATATCTCCTTGAAACTGAACAAAACAGTCCATCAGTTTATGTGCTTTTGGCAAGTATATACGCAGCTGCTGGTCAATGGGAAGAAGCAGCTAATGTGAGAGAATTAATGAACAGAACTGGGGAGGTGAAGACACCTGGATGCAGTTGGATTAATTCATAAAGCATGTAGGAGAGAAATTCACCTGTATAGGCTGGACATGGAAATGTAAGAAAGGTACATATGCAATTTCAATACAAATCTTTCATATATATTACTCAGCTTTTACTTTCTCTCGAAATGGGGGCTACAAGATACACGAATGTGGAGTTTTACACGAATGGTTGTTGATACTATGAGAACAGTCCTCAATTGATACAACTAACTGTAAGAGTAATTGGATACGATAGGATTGAAATCAACTCTTAATTCATCCTCAGTAAAGAAGGAAGAAGATAAGTTGGAATAGTTGCAGGAAAGAACATCCTTCTCACTCCTTCAGCTTTGATGATGGGAAATATTATTCCTGATGCACTCTGGAAAAACAAACGGGGCCTATGAGCATTAGAGAACTTGCTGTATTTTCTTTTAGTGTTCTTAAGGTCTCATAGGCTCTACTGAGTACGATATCTGCTCAAACTTACCAGAACTTAACCAAACGGTCTCACAGTATGAATTATTGATGAAACTTGTGGTTAATCTAGAAATAATAGCAGGTCACCATAACAAGGGAAACTAAGGGGAAGAAAACCTAACCCAAATCAATCTTGCTCCAAGCCACATGCGTTTCGGTGAAGGAAATGGTAGTAGCAAACGACCAACAGTATATGTTACTACAGGAATTAAATGGAGAACTAAACTCAGGGCATGAGGGTTTAGATCAGTGAACAAGGCCATCAGTCCGGTTAAACAGACATCTCCAAGGCGTAGATAGCGAAAAATTGCTTGTTGCAACTCCTTCCTTGCTTGATCAGGGGATGGAGAGAAGACAGCGTATAGGGCACCTGCAATGGTATTCACTGTCGATGCAACTGGCTGCATGCAAAGCAAAATGAAAAACAGGAGGCCTTGTTCTACCACAACCCAAACATAACATAGCAAACAGATGGGATAGCAACACAGCTTACTGTGCGGAAGGTATAGAAGGATTCTAGGTGTATGCACACTAGGTGCATCGCTTAGGTCATGCAATGGCTTTAGAAGATCCCTGAGTACAACAATATCAGACAGTGCCATAGTCGTTCCTCCACCAGTTATGAAATGCCGCATATTGAGAGGATCCCCAAATAGAATTGCTCCAGGAGTAGGATGTGGAACGGCTGGCATGCATCTTTCGGCATAGTTCTAATGTTTCCTTTGTCAATTGCAGATATGAAGGGATCATGAAGTTCAGGTGGAATCTGAAACAGACATTTTCTTGATTAATCCAAAATAGAAGAAGCAGGCTGAAGCGAAAAAGGTTATACGAAATCAATCTCAACTCTTAATGCATATGTAATACATGATTTTGTTTAAACCAAAGGTTGAAGGAGGCAAAAGTGATTTTGATACAACAGTACCAAGTAATGTGCTTGAGTTGAATGCATGAACTCCAAGTACCGTAGTTTAAAAGAATGAGAGGTACCTGTGGAGCTACTACATTCTTCAGACAGTTGGCTATTTCACCAGTAGCAATAGTTGGTATTTTTTGGGGAGGCAGATCAACCAAGCAACGAACCTCTGTACTACTGATCCGATAAAATGCAGCTGGAGATGGATCAGCTAGAACAACATTCCCCGTGTCTAGAATTAGGAGTTCACAATTTTCCAAAGCGAATCCCACAGAACAAGAGACCACTTCTATCTGTTAGAGAGCATGCACTTTCATATTATATCAAAGGGTTCTTGCAAGTACATCCTAACTCATCAAGGTACAGATATATCGAGTTGGAGAAGGAAACTTTACCTGCGGCTTGCAGAGAGTACGGCGCAGATTTGAGAAGCAACCATCACAGACAATCGTAAGAGGAGCATGAGCTTGAAGTTTCTGACCATCCTTACTTTTGTAATGAACCCCCTTAATATTGTCACAAAAAGAGGGAAAACACATTACTTTGGGGAGAGTAGCAGCTTTTTCTCTCATTCTCTGTATGAATCGCCCATTGTGGAAACTCTTGCCTACTACATCTGAGCAATGTTCTAAAAGACGCTAGGCGCTAGGCGGGCGGTAACCTGCAGCCTAGAGCCTGGACAGCTTAGGCGGGGACTAGGTAGAGATTAGACGATTTGTTTTTTTAAAGATTTATTAATTAAAAATATATATTTTATGTACTCAAATATTTGAAAACAGTTAAATATGAATAAATTATTCAACATAAATATTCTGAGACCTGTTTATATGATAAATTTATCCAAAATTTAGCATAACTTCCTTATACACTTCTAATTCTAAACACATCATTCACTCGTATACTCTCATACTCCTCACAATATCAACCTCACCACAAAAAGAAAACAAATTAACCGGAGAGCTTAGTAGCCTAGGCGGTATTTAGGCGGTCACCTAATTGCCTACAGCCTAGCACAAAGGCCTAGAAGAAAGGCGAGGCGGCTTTTGCAGCCTAGAGCCTAGGCATGGACTAGGATGTCCTAGGCGGGGCCTTTTAGAAGCTTGCATCTGAGGGGAACTGTTCCATCGGAAAGGACGCTTCGGTAGCCTTCCCATCCTTAAATATAGCATATCCAAGCAGACGCTGAGCATCGATTTCCTCAACGCAGTCTGAAGCCAATGCTCGTAGGTTAGATTCACAACCAAAAGGCAAAACCAAAACTATGAGGAGTCACACCCAACTAATTTAATTTGGACAATAGACATACTGAGCAAGGCTTTGTCAATAACAAAATGCAAGATCCCTGGATCAGAACTAGCATACAGAACTCAAAAATACTACCTTATGTTAGCCGATCATTACCTTCAAGTCCCAATTCAATTAATTTTAGGTATCCCCCAGGGAGGAGAACTTCGCCAACAATTCGAGCTGGCTCTGTCAGGTCTCTCTCGATCACATGAACAGACCTTCCCTCCTGATTAGTAAGTGTACATGCATATCTCTAAACATGAATATCTCTTGAAAGGAGCTCAATGCCTGATAACATGTGAGCAACTTGTGGAACAAGCAATACTGAAAGACCCCCCTAACCATCATGCAGGTGGAATCACTTAACTTCGTTGCATTAATTGTGTCATCAACTTTGCATACACAGTTCAAGATTAGTAAAAAGCTAATCACCAAAACAAGTACACTCTTAATTTGAAAAAACTAATTAATCATACACTAAGCTAGCTAGGTAGAAAGATTTAGAATTTCATTTCTTCTTCTTCGTCTTTTTATTTCATTTTCTTAATCTACCTTGCCGAGGGTGTGGGCAAGAGCTGCACCAGCAACACCGGCGCCAACGATGATGACTTCGCTGCCGGAGCCTTGCCCAAGATTCTTGTTCATGCTCCTTACTTTTCCCCTGTCCTTGGCGGTGGCGGTACTGTACCACGACGGAGTACATAGAGAATTAGAAGGAAAAGCAGCAGAGACCCAAAGACAATGTATGGATCGATCGCCAGCATTGTCACCTTCTTATTCTTCGCATTACCAAAGATTTTATGGTGACATGAAGAAGAATGACTACAACACCAGGAATACATATCCACTAATGATGAGTTATTGAGGTTGTTTTACATCCTCCATTTAACAGTGTGAGTGCTGGACATGGAAATTCAAGAAGGAAGCATCTGCAATTTCAATGCATTTATTCTAACCCATATATTACTTCATATTTGTACTCTTTTCTAACAAAGTACAAGATATAGACACTAAGAGGTACATGAATGATTGTTTACACTGAGAGAACAGTCCTATATCAATAGATAGA
Source organism: Fragaria iinumae (assembly GCA_009720345.1). Lineage (NCBI taxonomy): Eukaryota > Viridiplantae > Streptophyta > Magnoliopsida > Rosales > Rosaceae > Fragaria > Fragaria iinumae. The sequence continues at coordinate 10,467,228 of CM019117.1, read as the reverse complement.
TAGATAGATAGATAGATACAATAGGAAACTTTCATCAATAAATAGGAGCTAATATTACTGGACTCTTGAAAATAACAAGTCTGAAGATCACTTTACTCTTGGTCTTGGATATTATTGTCTGCATCTCAGTTAGCAGGAGGAGCTCTATGATAAGCTGGAATTGTAGCAGGAAAGAACATCTGTCTCACACCTTCTGCCTTGATGATGGGAAATATTATGCCTGTTGCGCCCTGAGAAAAGAAAGAGAAGATCTTCATTAAGAATTAGAGAGAACGATTCGAAACATACTCTCTAGGATACCAATCTCATCAAGGAAGTATATATGTAAAGCTTGACTTTGAAATGTATGGTATTAAATTATGGTGATGGTAATGAATTTGAGGAAATTGGTAGCAGAAAAACCCACCCAAATTAATCTCACTCCAATCCAGATGCGTTTTGGTGAAGGAAATGGTAGAAGCAAACGTCCAACACCATATATCGCAACAGCAAAAAAATGGAGAACTAAACTCAGCGGGCGAGGATTTAGACCAGAGAGCAGAGCCACTGGTCCAGTTGAACAGACACCTCCAAGGCTCAGATAGTCAAAACATGCTTGGCGCATCTCCTTCCTTGCTTGGTCAGGGGAGGCAGAGAACACCTTGTATAGGGCACCTGCCAGGGTGTTTATCGTAGATGAAACCGGCTGCAAAAGCAACATCAAAAATCATTTGATGAGTAATGTGTAAAGTAAAAACATGATCTCAATCCAAACTACTCTTCCTTGAACATTACTCAATTGTATATATTTCAAGTAGTTCTTTTGTTTGATATAAATGCACTAAAAATTTACTTTCAATCACAGTGAAAACCTAAGACAGTCACATTGTCAAATCATGCCATAGAGATAAATAAGAAGCACGATAATGGCAACACAGCTTACCTTGCGCAAGGTATAAAAGGATTCTAGGTAGTTGCACAACGAAGGAGCATCATTTATATCACGTAATGGCTGAAGAAGATCCCTGAGTATAACAATGTCTGATAGTGCCACAGTCATTCCTCCACCAGTTAAAGGATGACGCATATTGAAAGCATCGCCCATTAAAAGTGCTCCAGGAGTTGGCTGTGGATTGGCCGGCATGCTTCTATTCGGCATAGTTCTAATATTTCCTTTGTCAATTGCAGATATGAAGGGATCATGAAGTTCAGGTGGAAGCTGAAACAGACATTTACTGGATTAATCCAAAATAGAAGAAACAGGCTCAGGTGAAAAAGGAGCTAAAGGAATAATTGCGGGTAATAGACTGGCAACTAAAGTTTCAAATTGAGGCAAGTGCTTTCAATACAACAGGATCAAGCAACATGCTTCCATATTTTCGAATTTAAGCACTGCAATATCAAAAGAAGAAAGGTACCTGTGGAGCTACCACATTCTTCAAATAGTTAGCCATTGCCCCATTGGCGATGGGTGGTACTTTCTGGCCAGGCACATCAACTAAACATCGGACCTCTGTACTACTGATTTGGTAAAACAGGATCGGAGATGGATCAGCTAGAATAACATGCCCGTGATTTGCAAATGGGAGATCGCAATTTTCCAAAATTAATCCCACAAAACAAGAGGGCACTTCTACCTGTCAAGGAGATTAATTTGATCTGTGTCAGTTTAAAGTCTGAGCATAATGTGAAATTTAGCACATTTGAATGTTAGTCAAGCATAGATGTTGTGATGCTGGGAGATGAAAAACAAATTGGTCAACTGTTTCTGAAAGTTCAACCTGATTAGTCCAACTAAGAGAGTCCAGTAGTTAAAACTAGCCAACTTTACCTGAGGCTTGCAAAGAGTGCGGCGCAGGTTTGAGAAGCAACCATCACAGACAATCGTAAGTGGAGCATGAGCTTGAAGTTCTTGACCATCCTTGGTTTTGTACTGAACCCCCTTAATTATCCCATTTTCTTCAAGCAGAGATGTGACTGTACCTTGCTCCAATTGTACACTGAAAATATACATTGAACACATAAGCATACAACCCTCCAAGGAGATCAAGAATTTTCTAGCACAAGAGAAAATCTAAAGAAGGGGTTTGTGGCATAACAGTGGAACTTATTGAAAAACTAAGACAATTTAATGAACAAAAAGAGGGATCATTCTGATGAGGCAACAAACATTACTTGGGAAGAGTGGCAGCTTTTTCTCTCATCCTCTGTATGAACCGTCCATTGTGGAAACTTCGACCTGCCACATCTGAATGGAACTGTTCCAGGGGATAGGACAGCTTAGTATTCTTCCCGTCCTTAAAAAGAGCATATCCAAGAACTCGCTGAGCATCGATTTCCTCAACACAATCTGAAGCCAATGCTCATAATATTAGCCTTCGTTTCACAACCAAACCACTACATCCTAAGCATTTCAATCACGGTCATATAAATGTATAAGAACTATCATACGAAACTCGAAAATACTAGCTTTCATTACCTTCAAGTCCCAAGTCAATCAGTTTCAGGTACCCCCCGGGCTGGAGAAGTTCCCCAACAATTCGATCCGGCTCTGTCAAGTCTCTTTCAATCACATGAACACGTCTTCCCTCCTGAGATCAGCACAAGATCCGGTAAGCTTCCACACTATTTAGCATTGAGGTCTCTCTCAAAGGGACCTCAATGCTAAATAACAAGTACATAACTTGTGCAACAAACAACACTGAAGTAGAAAGCTAGAAACCCCAAACTCTCACTTGTTCATATGCCATTAATTTCGTTTCCTCTAAACTATTAACCGTATCCCATCTCAAAACTCCACTAACTCAATTGCGTCATCAACTTTCCGAAAAACAATCAAACCCACAACCTCAATAAAGCTAGCTAACAATTTGATAAAACTAACCATGCCAAATTCATGACTTCAAGTCTTCACCAATTTTGGAGCAAACCATTTACTTCAGTAAAAAGAAAAATGTTAACTTCATTATTACCTTTCCTAGGGTGTGTGCAAGAGCAGCACCAGCAACCCCGGCGCCGACGATGATGACGTCAGTGCCGGAGCTCTTCAGACATTCTTCTGAAACATGATTCTCGCTCGTCTTGTTCTTGTTTTTAACCTTTCCTTTGTCCTTGGCGGTGGCATTACCGTAATTCCGGCGACGGAGAAGGGAGAGAAGAAGGAAACCCAATAAAGAAGCCAGGAATGTCCAGACAACGTGCGGATCGATCGCCACCATTGTCGCCATCTTTGAATTAAACGATGAATTACAAGACCCAGACGAAGAAGGAGAATGCCCTTGTTTGGTTCTCTTCTCTGTTTGTGTCAGAATGCAGCTGGAACTGGTTGAGCTTTCGGGTGTTGTGGTTTTGGGTGTTGTTGATGTGGGTTTATGGAAGCAGAGAGAGATTGAGGGAAGGTGAGGTTTATGGGGAGCAAAAAGCTGTGAGCTCGGTTGTGCTGGAAGATGAATCTGGAAGATTGGTTTGTGTAGTTGCATTTTATCATGTGGCTGAGGGTCGTGGTCTGCTTAATGATCGTAGTTATGGTGTATTTAGACACCTACCCGATTCTCCATTGTTGTTACTGTCACTGAACCAGATTATGACACTAATGCAGAAGCCAAATAGCTCCAAATGTTTTACCTGCTGCTTTGGGTATGGTTTCATTTTCACTCCGTATATCATTTCAGTTTTCTTGTACACTGTCATTCGAGATTGTAATAAATGATTAGACTAATTTCAGTTTATCCCATTAACTTTAGATCGATCATCATGTTAGTCTATTTTCTTTCAATTTCATTAAAAACACCATTCAACTTTCAATTTTCATCAGTTGTGTCCAAACATTTGTTTTCCATCTAATTTTTCCGTTATGTGATGACTTGCATTAAGAAGAAAACCAAATTTGAAGTCGTTTGGCCCATAGAAAAAGAGCAAAATAGACAAATTACATTCAATCCCACCAAAATCACTAAGGTTAAGGGGTTGTGATGAAAACGGAGATGTATATCGATATGGGGGGAAATGGTCAAAAATGTTTTTTTTTCTTCAGAATTTGACTTTCTTCTTAATGTCACGTCATGACTTGACGGATGAATTGGATGGAGAACGAAAGTTTGGACACGGCTGATAAAAATTGGGAGTCGAGGAGTGTTTTTGATAAAATTGAAAGAAGAAAGACTAACATGATGATCGACCTAAAGTTGATGGGGGTAAACTGAAATTAGTTCTAAATGATATATACACATATCCCCACTTCTGTGGTGGGATAGCAACCGCATATGGGTGATGTAGCTAGAAATCTCACTTAGAATGATCAAGTTTTATTAATTAAATTTATTTTTAGTCACTCTCTAGCAATGACATAATTTTGTTAAAAAAATTAACACAAACTTAATTTCAACTGTTTGCCATATACAAATTCGTAATGAATATTGTTCCTGAAAAGACCAGTAAATAATCATCTAAAATAAACTTTGGAATTTCATATCATGCACGATTAATATTGAAAAGAATGTGTTGCTTTTTCTTTGGTGTCAATGCATGAAAAACATTAATGTGTTGCTTCCATTTAGCTTATTTGTAAAGAAAAAAAATCATAAATGGAAATTAAAGCATTAAATAACATATTAGTATGGTAAGAAACCTTGACACGATGTTGGATTAAGTATTTCAATAGTATAAATTTTTATTAAAGGAGGTAGAGGACTATTGGTGTTGAAGAATATTTATGATTAATTAAGGATTTCTTAAAAGTTAAAAGAGAAATGTCAATTTATGATTCATTATATTAACCTACAATCTTCATTAAGGCTAATTGAAGATCTTTTAAAACTTGAGGGTTCAATTGAACCCTCTCGAGTCTCGCCCATTGACAAGACTCGTCCCGAATTTCATTCCGAAATCCAAAAAGGTCATGCGGGGACCACCTCTAAAGGAAATTCTACCGAAAATTTAATCAAAAATTCGGCAGAACTTCCCCTAAAAGTGGACTACCCTGACTTGCAAAAAAACACATAAAAACACTCATATATCAACGATCTACATCCTCAACACCTGCAGCCACATGCTCCTCACAACAACACAACCCCCACACAAATAATTTATAAATTTACAATATGAAATGATAAACCACATCAGCACAATTCAACCCCTGGAGCTTAACGCTCTACATCACCGCAACCACCTGTCCCACTTTATATCCAACAGGGGTATAATGCGTCTACTCATTTTTAGTAGTTACGAGACTAGCCCCGCTAGTCTAATATTACAAAGAAAAGATTCAAGGTATAATACATTTATGAGCCTTCAGGCTCAGACAACCATCCTAATTTTACCTGTCCTATGACTCCCCTTCGGGCTACAGCAGGTTCACACTGAACCGTCCACTGCGCCAATGACGGAAACAAACGTAGTCCACACATCAAACAATCTTCAATTTCAAACATCACAATTACATCACACTCGCTTATGACTTTATTGACAATTCATTCACCACATACCCACGACTACACCAACACTTCTACACGCCCCGCTAGTCTAATATTACAAAGAAAAGATTCAAGGTACAATACATTTATGAGCCTTCAGGCTCAGGCAACCATCATAATTTTACCCGTCCTATGACTCCCTTCCGGGCTACAACAAGTTCACACTGAACCGTCCACTGCGCCAATGACAGAAACAAACGTAGTCCACACATCAAACAATCTTCAATTCCAAACATCGCAATTACATCACACTCGCTTATGTCTTGATTGACAATTCCTCCACCAAACACCCACACCCACGACTACACCAACACTCCTACATGCACACATCAGTACATCCCTTCTCTTCTGGTGCCACCAGTCCATCCCTTCTATGCTGGTGTCTAACTCCTAGGACCCACTAGTACATCCCTTCTCTTCTAGTGGCCTGGCACATCTATATAGCAACCAATACACCCCTCTCTTTCGGTGCTACAACCCTAAGAGACAACTAGTTCATCCTCTCTCTGCTAGTGTCTCGACACACAACTCTATATATAGCTATCGATACATCCCCTCTCATCCGGCGCAATAATCTAAAGAGATCACTAGTTCATCCCCTCTCTTCTAGCATCTCCATACACAACACTATATATAACTACTGGTACATCCCCTCTCTTCCAGCGTTATAATCCTAAGAGACCGCTACTCCCACATGTCTCAAAAAATTACTAGTAAATCTGAAAAGTCAAGTAAAGCTCACAAGAAAAATATATCGGCCCACTAGATAGAGCTTATGAGAAAAGTATCTCAGCCCATTAGATAGAGCTCACGAGATAAGTATCTCGGCCCACTAGATAAAACTCACGAGATAAGTATGAACCACTTTAATATAAACACCAAAACTCTTCCACTTACCCTTACTAGAGTTAAGTTTACTAAATTCCCACCAAACTCCACCACAACCTTACTCCCATCGATTCTTACATTGTAGATTAGGATAAAGAAAATCCAACGGTTGAAGCTTTTAAAATTGCCAGTTTCTGACCACCTCCGATCGCCACTAAATTTTAACACCAACATCCTCTCAACATTCTAAACAACTTTTATAACTAGACCTAAGATCAATTTCAAGTCTAAATATGCCAATCGAAGCTAAAACAAAAAATCTCAAATTTAAAAACCCTAGAATTTCAAAGCTTCGATTCTTCTTACCTAGCTCGGATTGGATCGATTTCTTTTGAGGGTTTACTACCTGAGAAGAGACCTTCAAGATGTGAGTAGTGGTGCCACCTGAGTTGGCCGGAGGAGAGAGGACTGATCGGATCGCCGAAACGGTCCCTCACGGACTGTTCTTGACTTGCTGCTCTTCGCACACCAAAAATCGATTTACAAGACTGCCATAGATAGATAGGGGAGGAAGAGAGGTTTCCAACGCCACCTATGGCTAGGGCTGGGCGCGATTCGGTTCGGATCAGTTTGAGGCTTAAACTGCAACTGAACTGTTTTTTTCGGTTTTAGAATATTTCAAATCGTAACCAAACCGTTTTTTTTCGTTTTAGAATAATTCGGTTACATAATTTTTCGGTGCGGTGCTGGTCGGTTTCGGTGTAGACCGATTTAATAACAAGTAAGGGATGTCCAAATGTTTGCCTAACAATTTCTATAAGGCATGAACAAATGTTGAATGCATTTAGAGTCTATACAAGTCTACAAATGTCATCCAAATATTAATTAACTAACAAAAACATCATATTTGATCACTTAATAAATCAACATATATCAACTATCATACAAACACAACAACTTGCAAACAACAAACTTGAACATACATGAATTATTTATATATTACAAACCAAATCCATCAATGGAAAGAAAAAAAAAGGTAATTCGGTGCAATTTGGTTTAAATCGGTCGAATTATAACCTCAAACCGCAACCAACCCGCTTTTATGCGGTTCGGTACAGTGTGACCAGAAAACGACACCGTTTTAGTTTGGTGCTATTACCGAATCATTTTTTCCGGTGCGCTTTGGGTCGGTAACCGTATTTTCGGTGCAAATCACCCCCCCTACCTATGGCGTCGCCGGAGGAGGTCGGAAGGCGAAGAGACGGTCGGAAAATTGATCCGGGTCGGATCACGTTCGCGGGTCGTCGGTACAAGCTGAGAGAGAAACTGATTTTTCCCCAAAAATGGAACCTTCCCGAAATGGGAATTCTCATTCCTTTTATAGTAGATTTCCATAAATAGTAACTTTTGTATTTTAACCATACCTTGTACATACGAGCTCCAATTTAGGCGTGTCACATGTCCACGAACTCAATTTAATGTCCTTTACAACTTTCATGAAGGAAGTTTTCTCAAATTCTAAACGAAAGAAAAAGTGAACTTTTTGGAGCCATTAAAAACTCGGAAGTAAAGATAAAAGTAAAATTATGTCGTTTACAATAACGGTAAACAGGTCAAATAAGGTCCGGGGTGTTACACCCATAGCTAGCTACACCACTACACCACTGCATATGGTTGAGTTCTTATTGTTTAGAGCCCTCAAACACATATTCGAATTTCGACGACATTGATTAGAGTTTAAATTTTAATTTATATTAAGTGGCTAATAGAGAGAAAACGTTTTGACATAATCCTTCGGTGCATATTAGATTTTACACCTAGAAAATCTTTAAAGATACGATACGCCAAAAAGGTCTTTAAAGATACAATCAGACGATCAAGATACGATACGCTTAAAAAGTCTTAAAGATACGATCAGACGATCAATGTGACATATGTTCTTCTAGTACAATCTTATACAAGTCATAAGCATCATCTCAATTTCCACTATTTTATTGGTGTACGTGGGTTAAGGGGTTGCCTCAAAAGTTTGTTTCATGATTTAGACAAGTGGGAGCTCTTCTAGTGATGACTTTTAAGTTAAGGACTTTTCGGTTTATAGTTTAAAAAACTCATTTTTCGATCATATTTTGACATCTCATCCGTTTTGTTTTTAGGTTTATATGAGTAGATCATTGTTGGGGTCATTTTGAACAGAGGTTGCTAGATTTTCTTGAATGGTTTGTTTTCCTCTTTATACCCCTTCTGAGTTCAAGGACTGGGCCTAAAGCTTCAAGGAGCTTTATGCATGTTTTCCCCAAGATCTCTCATGCAGTAATATTGGCTTGCTGCGGGGATGATAGCCTGCTACGGTGACATGTTGCTTGTGATCTGGAGGCATGAACGTGATATGGTTTTGATTGCATGATAGATGAACAAAATGCATGAAAGAGCTTGCAAGATGGCATGAGGCGTGGGAGCTAGAAGCACATGAGTTGCAGAAGATGAGAACTTGCTATAGCTAAAGGTTTGCTGCGGGGTAATCTATTGCAGTGAGCAGAAAAAAGGATCTGGTGGTGTTTGATGGGTTTGAAGGTGTGTAGAGCTTGAGAATGGTTTTGGATTGGAGGCTAGGGATGCTTGGCTTGATGCTTGAGGTTTGCTTATGTGATGTAGGATGTATTTCTTGGGGTTGTATGTTCTGCTGCCTGAGTTGTTCCTCCCTTGCAGCAACTAAAGTCTTTATTTATAGGCTGGAAGGGGTGAGGCTAATACACAGGTGAATGAGATAAAACCATTGGATATAGAAGAGAACTACAATTTTAAAGCCAAATTGATAGATCATGGTGTTAACCACATGATTTAAGGGATGTGAGTGTATAATTGGGGTAGCAGCCTAGCAGGTCTTGGGAATGGCTACTGTGGAGTCGAATTAATAAAAGGGGAAGCCAGGAAAAAGTGATTAGCTCATATGGAGGAGTTGTTTGTCACCTTTAGAAATATGGATAACTTGTGCAAGTAGACTGAGAATATATAGATAATAGAAGAAATTGACTAAGGCTTTGTGTCTGGTGTAGAAGACAAGGTATAGTTGCAGGGTAAAAGCAAGGATGATGGAGACTTGTGCTTGACGTGGAGGACAAAATTACTGCGGGGTAATTGGATAACTAGGGATAACTATTGCAGTGAAAGTATTAGGCTATATTTGGTCTTATGAGTTTGGGTTCTTATCTTTGCATGCCCGTTAAACAATTTAGGTTGTTGAGCTTAGATTTTGGTCCCAAGTCCAAAATCGCCAACAACTGAAATCAAGAATGAGGCTCATGTACTTCCGTTACCTTCCACACCACACCCAAACTTGTAAGCCTCATGGTTGTGGCTTGGGTCCACATGCGTGGCATAAATATTCGAATAAATATGTAACTTTTGTATTTCGACATATTTATTCGAATGTGATTTGCATGTGTATTTCTTTATTGAGCTTGGTGTTTGAGCCAGAGGGTATTTTTGTCCAAGTAATAATACTTTACTGGACTGTAAAATATCCATGTGAATATTAGTTACGTTCCTGGTCCACGTCGCAACCGGCGAGTCCAAATTCTTTGGGTTTACAAGTAATGGCCCGCCAGTGAGGTCACGCGAGCTGAATTACATAGTTCGCGTGTGGAATGGACCACGCGAGCTGAATTATACAGTCCGCACGCGGAATACAGATCTCGCACGCGGAATGACTTCGCGTGTAGGCAAGGCGAAGTGATACTTCGCGTAAGAGCGGAGCCCTAGGCGAGACGGAGTACATCAAGGCGAGCTGGCGAACTGGCTCGCGTGTGAAACTTCGCAAAGAAGCCACAGGCGGAGTCCGCCTACACCACACTAATCGTTGAAGACTCTCACCAGTTTTTGACATGCTTTGGGCCAATCCCTGTGGCCCTTAGTAATTAAAAAGTCTTCTTTTGGCCCGTGAGTTAGAAAGGCCCGCGAGATGGTTTGAATCCGCGGCCCGCGCGGGTTAGCAATGTCCTTGTGGAATATTGATTTTTTGGGTTTCAACATTAGCCCCCTTGATTATGTAGGCTATGCAATGTCTATGAAGTAGGCTATATAATCAATAAGAAAGTAACGCGAGGCAAGCATGAAGACCAAATGTATAGAAGCATGAAATTCAAAAGAGTTATAGTTGCATAAAAACTTTAAGTATTCGCGTGATTAGCCTTAAGGAAGAGTGCATGAGAATCGAAGAGCATGTGTTTGGATAGGATGAGAAAATAAGTAGGCATTGGGTAATTAGAATGACATTAGTAGAAGTAAAATCGATAAAGATTTGGAGTAAAGTAATAGTAGATTTGGAAGAAAGAATGGCTAATAAGGCTAAGAGCATAGCTTGTGTTTTGTCAAGAATGAATGATTTGGAAGTAATATAATATTTTGAGAATTTTTGCAAAAGAAAGTTGGAATGGAATAGGCAAGTGTACGAGTGAGATGCCTTTTATGGTTAGAGTAAAATTGGATTCACGAGTTGAAAAAGAAGGCATGTATAAAATATTATAAATATGGGGTTGTCTTCTAGAGATGCTTGAGAGCTTGCTTTGCATGATGTATAAAGATATTTTCTTTGCTTGGCTAATACATATTTGATTTTTGTGCTTGGCATGCATAGAATGAGAGTTCGCTTTTGGTAGGCTTTGAATTTTCTTGAGCTTGTGGAAACCATGCTTGAGCATTTGCTAGGCTTGTGCTTGAATAGTTTCGGCTTGAGGTTACCTTTAATTAATGGACCAAGAGAGTGTGTGTGGAGTTTGAAATGTACATATTAAAAGAATAAGCTTGGCATGACTCCCATATGATCTCGAATAGATGCACGACTTTGACAAAGAGGAGTTTGGCATTGTTGGCTAGTAAGTGCTTGGTATCAATAGCATGAGCTTGTGTAAGGCTTGGCGTGCCTCTTTGATCGTGAATCTGCTTGGCATCGTGTTAAGCTTGGCGCGGGCTTGAGGTATGTATTAGCTTGTCCATTTTATGACTTAGAGTATGAGTTGGTGGCATGCATGGATGAGTAACAAATTTCTCAGACATATAATGAATGATTAGGAGATGGCATGAGCATGGTCATGCGATAGAGTTGTTTGGGCTTGGGCCCTTTTTTTTTTCGTAAGAACAAGTGGTACTCTCAACTGCTGCAGAACAAAGAAGGCAAGACTAGATTTCACTCTCTTTCACCAAATCTCAGGTTTAAGATCAAGAAAGAGTATATGCTCTATTAGTTCAGTACCAAAGGCGACGAATTGGGGAGAAAATCATCTTCATGAGTTGAGTTGCATGAGTAAGAAGAGCTCAATATGAATACTGCGGTGGCAATATTTTCTCTGGGTTTTGAATGGGTAGGTTTCAAATTTCTGGAAAACAGTATTTAAAACTTGATATCTAGGATCGGTAGGTTTGATTTATGAACATAGCAAGTGGGCATGGGGTTTGAATAAGAAAATTGTTTGTTGTATTATGGAACCTTGAACAGATTGCTCACATCTACGACTCCCCGTTGGCTTTTATTGTAGGATTGCAAATGAATTTGCATTCATAAAGCTTGATTCGATATAGACATGTCTAAGGCATGGAGCTTTCAATTGAAGAGCAAGAAGCTTCAAAGTAGGCGTGGTATTCACTAACTGCGGTGATCACTGCAACAACAACCCCCAGATGCATTGAAGAAGCTAAGGTGAAATCGGTACATAATACCAGGCTTGGTGAATTTAAGGCGATCCCTTGCCTGAGATTGATTGTGTGGGAGCAACTCCTTGGTCTGTAAGTACACAAGCTTGTCTTCATTCTTCTCATTACCTTATTGCAGAATCCATACTTTTGCAATATTATGTATCTCCAACAATGTTTTGTAGAGTAGCACTGCATAAATGAATTATCTAACATGAGGGAGTCTTTTGCTTAATATTTAGCACATGCACCTTGCCTATGAGCGTAGATCTTCGCTTGACTAATTTACTGCATATGCACTATTAGTTCAAGAGCAATGTGCGTGACAGTATATGTAATATTGTTGCAGTGATGACTGACTACTAGAGATAGGTGCAGGGCGTGTCGAAAGCTTGTAAAGGAGAATATGAGATAGAGTTGAATCTCTCAAATTCTAGAGTTTGGACATGAATTTAGAAAAAATCATGTTTATAAAGCAGGATCCTAGATAAACATGAAAGTTCACCACCGCGGTAAACATGGTAAATGTCACATCTGGGATTGGGTTAGTAGAGTTTGCTGCCTAAAATCTGGTGAGTAGAGGATTGAATTTGTGGATATCAACTTTTTGTTGCTTGAGGGTTATAACTTTTCTATGGTAGAGGACACAAATTGCTTAAAATGTAAAATGAAATACATGAACTCGACTATTGTTGTTATATGGATTCAGCTTGCTGCAAGGATAAAACTTTTGGCAGAGTACTGATTATTTTGGTTTGAGGAAGACTCACAGTAGTGACATTGGTTTGACATTAAGCTTGGATGAATCTAGAGTTAGGTGTTGTGTATAGAGGTCGGTGTTGATAAAGTTTGGATAGCAGAATAGTCAATGCATGAAAGCTTTGGCTATGACTAACAACTTTCTATTGTGGTAATGGAAGAGTGAGGCAAGACTGGAAGCTGCGAGGAGAAACAATTTAGAAAGCAAACCATGGAAACTATAATTATAGGGTAGACTAGCATTGGTTCTTTAGCTTGGAGAAAGATTGGAATATAAATGTCATATGGACATTAGTAGGACCGCTTGGAAATGGCAGAGACATGGTTTGTGGAGAGTGTATGGTTTTGCCTGGTACTAAAGCTTGCGAGGGATATTGGCGTGTATAATGCTTGGTTTTTTTTTTTCTTGAACAATGTCGTCACCACTTAGCCCCCAAGTGTCTTAAAATATCATCTAAGATAAGGAATTTCAAGAGTGACGATAATTATGCCTTATGCTTGGAATTTTGCTTGATTGAGCTATAATTTTAGCTTGTTGGAATGTTGCTTGTTGCTTGATAGAGCATTGATTGCTCGCTGCAATGATTTTGGCTTGATTGAGTAATGTTTGCTGCTTGGTGGAGTTTTCTTTGCAGTAAGAAATGACTTGGGTTAAAATATGGTATTGGAATATGTGTAATCGGCTAAAATTTTGGTTTGAAGTTCCCAAGACAATGAAATTTAGCATGATATGTGGATCTTGTCTGTTGTCTTTATTGTGCTGCAATGTTGAGTCACATACATGACTGTTGTGTAAAAGAGTACTTGCATATTGTGTAAAATTGTGTTTCTGCTTTTTCTAACAGTGCAAACTATTGAATTGTGCATGTCAGTAGCAAGAACATAACTTCAAAACGCTTGATTGCTTGATTTGAATAAGGCTTTAAGTGCATGATGCTTGAATTTCTTGCTTTGAACTGTTTTTTTTTTCTTTCTTTTTTGCAAGAATAATCTTTTTTTTTTCTTCTTCTTTTTCCCGCAGCAATGACTTATGGTGCTAATATCATATGCAAAGATCACAATTGTCTCACGATACATAGCAACAATGATATGGTGGTCTCCAGCATAAAGATGTAGCTTGTTTGCTTGTCGTAAAACATCAAATAGATTTGTGAAGCTTCTAAAAGTAAGAAGACTGAAGATGAGTGGTGATGAGGTTATAAGGAAAATAATTGAGGTGAGCAAGATATGTTTTTCTTTTGGTTCAAATCTGGAAGAGAAAAAAAATGATGACAGGGGGGTTTATTTTACTTGAGTAATGACGAATCAACATTGTTTAGAATGAACGATATATGGTTGGCTTGATTGGATTTGAGATTGAAATGAGAGGATAAAGAGGAGCTTGTTGACATTTTGGTTTAAGACTAGTGGAATGAAAAATATGGTTTGAAATGAACCGCAGTGTAGAATGAATAATGGGAATCAAAAATATGTACAGTAGCTGGGATTTGGTTGTAGAACAAACTTGAAGCTTGGAGTTCATCTTAACCCAAGAGTATTTGGCTATGTCAGGAGGCATCATTGATGGTTTTGGCTGGTAGAGAAAGCATGGTTTTCTTTAGCTTGTGGAATTTTGGTTTGAGATCTTGGAGACCAGAAAATTACAGGGGTGATGAAGGAGAGAATTTGGGGATATTAAACCCAGTCCCCAGTGAAGTCGCCAATTATGTTGAGGTCATTTTGAACAGAGGTTGCTAGATTTGCTTGAATGGTTTGTTTTCCTCTTTATACCCCTTCTGAGTTCAAGGACTGGGCCTAAAGCTTCAAGGAGCTTTATGCGTGTTTTCCCCAGGATCTCTCATGCAGTAATATTGGCTTGCTGCGGGGATGATAGCCTGCTACGGTGACATGTTGCTTGTGATCTGGAGGCATGAACGTGATATGGTTTTGATTGCATGATAGATGAACAAAATGCATGAAAGAGCTTGCAAGATGGCATGAGGCGTGGGAGCTAGAAGCACATGAGTTGCAGAAGATGAGAACTTGCTATAGCTAAAGGTTTGCTGCGGGGTAATTATTGCAGTGAGCAGAAAAAAGGATCTGGTGGTGTTTGATGGGTTTGAGGGTGTGTAGAGCTTGAGAATGGTTTTGGATTGGAGGCTAGGGATGCTTGGCTTGATGCTTGAGGTTTGCTTATGTGATGTAGGATGTATTTCTTGGGGTTGTATGTTCTGCTGCCTGAGTTGTTCCTCCCTTGTAGCAACTAAAGTCTTTATTTATAGGCTGGAAGGGGTGAGGCTAATACACAGGTGAATGAGATAAAACCATTGGATATGGAAGAGAACTACAATTTTAAAGCCAAATTGATAGATCATGGTGTTAACCACATGATTTAAGGGATGTGAGTGTATAATTGGGGTAGCAGCCTAGCAGGTCTTGGGAATGGCTACTGTGGAGTCGAATTAATAAAAGGGGAAGCCAGGAAAAAGTGATTAGCTCATATGGAGGAGTTGTTTGTCACCTTTAGAAATATGGATAACTTGTGCAAGTAGACTGAGAATATATAGATAATAGAATAAATTGACTAAGGCTTTGTGTCTGGTGTAGAAGACAAGGAATAGCTGCAGGGTAAAAGCAAGGATGATGGAGACTTGTGTTTGACGTGGAGGACAAGATTACTGCGGGGTAATTGGATAACTAGGGATAACTATTGCAGTGAAAGTATTAGGCTATATTTGGTCTTATGAGTTTGGGTTCTTATCTTTGCATGCCCGTTAAACAATTTAGGTTGTTGGGCTTGGATTTTGGTCCCAAGTCCAAAATCGCCAACAACTGAAATCGAGAATGAGGCTCATGTACTTCCGTTACCTTCCACACCACACCCAAACTTGTAAGCCCCATGGTTGTGGCTTGGGTCCACATGCGTTGCATAAATATTCGAATAAATATGTAACTTTTGTATTTCGACATATTTATTCGAATGTGATTTGCATGTGTATTTCTTTATTGAGCTTGGTGTTTGAGCCAGAGGGTATTTTTGTCCAAGTAATAATACTTTACTGGACTGTAAAATATCCATGTGAATATTAGTTACGTTCCTGGTCCACGTCGCAATCGGCGAGTCCAAATTCTTTGAGTTTACAAGTAATGGCCCGCCAGTGAGGCCACGCGAGCTGAATTACACAGTTCGCGTGCGGAATGGACCACGCGAGCTGAATTATACAGTCCGCACGAGGAATACAGATCTCGCACGCAGAATGACTTCGCGTGTAGGCAAGGCGAAGTGATACTTCGCGTAAGAGCGGAGCCCTAGGCGAAGCGGAGTACATCGAGGCGAGCTGGCGAACTGGCTCGCGTGGGAAACTTCGCAAAGAAGCCACAGGCGGAGTCCGCGTACACCACACTAATCGTTGAAGACTCTCACCAGTTTTTGACATGCTTTGGGCCAATCCCTGCGGCCCTTGGTAATTAAAAAGCATTCTTTTGGCCCGTGAGTTAGAAAGGCCCGCGAGATGGTTTGAATCCGCGGCCCGCGCGGGTTAGCAATGTCCTTGTGAAATATTGATTTTTTGGGTATCAACAATCATGTATACAAATTTTCAGCAAAATTGGTGTTTGTTAAGATAACAAACTAGATCAAATTAATAGACGAACCAAATCTGTCAAATATGAACTGTACAAGTTCATAATTGATAAATCACACTTATGAATGCCTTAACAATTTTCAATATAACTAAAAATTTGGAGAAATAATCTACTCATAAATATCTATAAACTTAACAGTCAAGATGTATATATAAGATCGAAAGGTGGGATAAGCCGAAAAGTCTTCAACAAATCCTTAACTTAAGGGTCCTCATTAGAAGGGCTCACATAGGGAATATTTTGTTAGAGAGAAACTTCTCACCATCAAATTAAACGCTAATTCAACCGTGATTTATGAAATAATAACAAAATCATTAGTAGTCGTTAAACAGCCTTTCATCAAGAGATCAACGCAAATGCCAATGTGAAGAAAAAATCTGGTAAGCTATTATTGGCATTGGAAAACTGACACTTGATTGGCGAAACAGCCATACACGTAGAGATGTGGATCTTCACTTATAACCTTGCAGACTTGCAGGCTACTCATATTGATTGACCATAAAGCATATGGTTGCCGCTGGCGACTGGCATTGAAGCTTTCAGTTTACTTGATGCCCCATATGCTCCATTCTTACATGGTTCGCAGGAACTTTGATACATCAGAGATATGCTTTTGCTGAACAATGCGTAAATCAGAAAACTGTGGTTCAATAAATTCATCGGCTATATGCGGAGTTATGGTCTTCCCCCGGAATTGCTCTACCACTGTGTCGATGGATGAATAATAACAGGAGAACTTCTATCAGACACCAACGTATGTCGACTGTCGTAGACTACAATGTTCATACATTAGACAACTGTTGTGTACGTACCTCTACCAAGAGATGGTGCAATTTTCGAATACGAAAAGCATAGCCAATTAGGCAAACAAGTCTTACGATATGATTTATTAGGCATGCATTATAATTCAAGGAGTATGGCCTAACCATTTCACAGACTGGTCCTAAGCTTGAGTCTGGAAACTTTCATCTAACACTTCATTTTCTTTTCATATTAAGTGTTATAAATACAAAAGAAAAGTTAGAATCGATGGCTGAAAATGAGTTCATTCAAGTTTCAAATTGATTTTCTGCGTGTTCGGCTACCATTTGACGAAATGGGCTGTCCACATAAGGATGATAATATCTGTTTGATGATTATTTCTCTGGTAGAGTCATTGTTATGGTACATCAACAAGTTTCAGCCATTGCATAAAACGTGAGCTATTACAAGAACCAGATGCAAATTTCAGTGATAACCTTCTGTTATACTTTATAGCTAGTTTTATACATTATATGGATGAGATAAATCGATAACTAGGTCTTTTGTCTCTTGTTCTTATGGTTGTCATTGCCTTCTTTTATTTTCTTAGGTCCCCAGCATTGGACTATAACAAATCCATGGCAACTACTTATAGTCGATCTCTGCCTATTGGCAATGGCATGAAACACAAAAACCTGTATCATGAAGAAATAGGGAAGACGGTGGCTAGATATTATACCTGAGCATGAGAAACTTGAGGGAGTACGTCCGTATCTCTCTCGAATTCTTCTCTTCAATCCCCGGCGGCGGCAAGCAGGGTTGTCGATTCCCGTTGCAGCTCTAGCAGAGCACATTACACAGGTGATGAGCTCGGGGCTTCTTGATCAGAAAACTTTGTCATGTTTTGACTTTCGACACATAGGATTCGAATGTCGAATACATCCAACCAAATAAGTTCGTTAATTACCTACTGGACGACTTCAAAACGAGCCTTCAACCTAAAAGAGGCAGATCATATAAAAACTATAACTATATAAGAAAAAATGTGATGATATAATCAATTAACAGTGTGGTTTATAGGTTCTATATATGAAGGTAGAGCAGTTTTGAAGGAGATGAACAGTACAAGGGAATGATCCTCTTCTTTCTTGTTTATAAGGCATGTTACGTTGCTCGAGGGAATCAGATCATTCGCCATAGAAGATAGAACCATGCATCATCTGAATTCCTTGGGGAGAGATCAATATTCCTTTCATCGTCGATGCCTCTTGACGATTTTGGAGCCAAGGCCAATAGCATTTGCTTTGAATATAATGTGCCCTATAAACCAAAAACAACCTACTCGGGTATGTTCAACAACAGAGATCGAGAAACCTTTCGGTTTTGATTACAGCGGAAGCAGTGCAATGCCTTTGGATCTCTGGTACCGCCATCGATGGATTCAAGTCAAGACATTCAACTAGGCTCTTCAAAGCTGTGCTAGGAGTCGTGGGCCGCATAGCTCAATATATTGTCTTCTTGAAGAACTAAGCCCAATGACAGATATCCACACCCAAGAAAGTTCATGGCCTAGGATTTATAAGCAAATGGTTTATAACTAGGTTCATGGTCATGCATATATACATTCAGGCCATCAATACATGAACACGAAGTTTTCCTCTTCACAACGATAAGTATTAGGACGTACACAAGTTGAGGTGAAAAATTTATTAAAAATAAAGATAGAATCGAAGGGGGCACATGAAGCCAAAATCTCATGAAAAAAATGACAAAATCAAAAGACAACCAAAACATGAACAAACATAATCATAGCCGATTGCATCAAAGATCAAGACGCACAACGAGAGTCATTATAGGGTGGGTAAAAGGGTCTCGTGAATCTTTTTTTATCTTCAATTTTTTTTTAAGACCTGAAAAGATTCTCATCTTATAGAATTTCTTCACCCTCATCAAACCATGAACACTAAGGTGATCATCCTTTATCATCTTTGGTCTTATTAAAGGAGAATCAAATCCTTGATTCTAACATATTCCTAACACAATTCTCAACACCTCTAGCACTTATTAAAGGAGGATGTACAAAACTAAGTTCTCAATAGTTTAATTAAATTTTTGGGAGTTATGCAAAAAGGTATGTACAAGCTTAAAGATGTATATATGATATACGATTCAATGAGTTATAAGTCTTTCATAAAAATAAAAAAAATAAAAAGAGTTATAAGTCAATTATACTGAGCTCGAACTTTACTCATTTATGATACTACAAGTAACAACACACGGCTGAATATATCATTTCAGTCAATTCATGCAAAAGCCTCTACAACTATTACCAAGGCCTCCCGTTGTCGCAAAGTGTGGTCCAAACCACCCTGACTCCTGCCGGTAACGAACCAGTTCGAAGTTGCAGCAAGCAAAGACATTGATGGCAAAACACACAACTCTTGTGACTACTGGTCCAAGAGTACTCCAAGCTTGACTCGCCGAGTGATGAGCATGCATCAACATGGTTTTGGAGAAGAAATCAAAGCCCCTAACCAATTGCACAACCTGAATGTGGAAGAGAAGGGACCCAACCTCCATGATGAAATGCATGCCATTCTCGGAGGACCAAGTTGATGAGAGGAAATGAAAGCTCATTTGACCATGCTCTGCTTTCGGTGTGAGATGAAAGAAAAGAAGGAGAAGAAGAAGAAGAAGACGAAGAAAGTGATTGTATGGGGTTACAGCCATTAGATCAGGTGGTCTTTGATAACTTGATTAGACACATACGAGTCTTGGTATTGTGTAATATGATGTAGAAGAATGTGACAACTTTGATGATGATGATTCTTAGAGACAAATATTCAATTAGGTGTCTCTCGGATCTTTGTCTAATTTGGTCGAGCTAATCAAGTTTAATGTTTTTTAAAAGTTTCATAAGAAATTTGAAACTCACGTATATATTATCGTTACCCGAATAATCTAATTCTTTTGATATGTTTGATTTTCATTGACATATTTGATTTTTAGATTGAGATCGAAAAATACTATGTAGGAAAACATAATAATACTTGAGGTACCAGTTTTATACACGAGATATCAATCTGTCCGAGTAGTCAAAATACCGTATAATGAATTTACCCATAAAACTTTTCAACTGTGTGAAAGTGCTTTTTACACTACTTAAAAGCAGAACCAAACATGTCATTAGTACTCTTTAAACACAAAACATGTGCTTCCCTTGTTCAAATCTGATCATGATGGACAATAACCATGGGAGGCAAAGTTCCTTTTCCTCAAAGTTCTAATCATCTTTGTTGCTTAAGAAATTGGATTCATTCACGTTTTGCCACCAAACCCATGAGTGATTCGCAAGAGAGGAGAGCTTTACTCGAATAAAAATTCATCCTTTACTAGAATCTAGGTTTTGTGGCACATAGATGCACACAAAGCTTACACAACAAACAAATCTAAGAGTATCTTAATGTCATTAATCTACCTTAATTTAAACCAGGCTTCTAAAAGGCCCCGCCTAGGACCGCCTAGGACCGCCTAGTCCTTGCCTAGGCTTTAGGCTGCAACAAGCCGCCTCGCTTTTCTTCTTGGCCTTTGTGCTAGGTTGTGGGCAATTAGACGGCTGCC
This sequence comes from Fragaria iinumae, assembly GCA_009720345.1. NCBI lineage: Eukaryota > Viridiplantae > Streptophyta > Magnoliopsida > Rosales > Rosaceae > Fragaria > Fragaria iinumae. The sequence goes on along the minus strand of CM019117.1, from coordinate 10,446,517 downwards.
TAGCCCGCCTAGCCCGCCTAGGCTACTAAGCTCTTTGGTTAATTTGTTTTTTTTTTATGATGAGGTTGATATTGTGGGGAGCATGAAAGTATAAGAGTGAAATATGTGTTTAAAATTATAAGTGTGTTTTCTTTTTATGATGGGGTTGATATTGTGGGGAACATGAAAGTATAAGAGTGAAATATGTGTTTAGAATTATAAGTGTATACGGAAGTTATGCTAATTTTGGATAAATTTGGGTCTCACAAGATTTATGTTGAATAATTTATCCATATTTGACTGTTTCAAGTTTATGATCACATAAAATCTATATTTTTAATTAATAAATATTAAAAAAAACAAATTACCTAGTCCCCGCCTAAGTTGTTCAGGCTCTAAATTGCGGGTTACCGCCGCTACTGCCTGGTGCCTTTTAGAATATTGATTTAAACTCAAAATTAAGCCAAACAAACTTGAATCCGAGGGAGGGCTTAAAGATCCCAAACAGGCCAAACTAGCTAGGATCCTAGAGTCCCTAGACCCACGTTTATCTTGGCAAAATAAGTACAAAAAATTGATGGAGTGGGGGCAAAAGGAGCTTATATCCTACAAAATATACCGCAAGACCCAAGTAGCCCACAAGCCACAATAATGTGAACCACTACATACATGTTAGCTAATCATCAATACAAGTTGGGAAAATATTACTAAACTTTGGAAAGTGTTGATAGAACTACCCTTTCATTCCCAAAATGCAAAACTACCAAGTATGCACTCTTATTTAAGTACTGCTGCTACTGCATCTACCAAGTTCATAATGCTAGCAAACTAGAGAACCAACTCCTTAAGTCGTATCAAAAAAAGAACTCCTTAAATCGTTATTCACATTTTATCACTCCTACCACTCGTTACTCGCGCCCGTTAAGTCGTTGTTATTCACACTCTTAGTTTGTGACTCCTACCGCTCGTTACTCACACTCGTAGCACATTGCTCTTAGTTTAGTTTCGAATGTTATGCACTGTTACCTTTTGTACTAACATGAAGTGATAAGACTCAAAACCCAAGTAGAATGAGGAGCAAGGTTGTGCGGAATGTTGGCCTAGGCAGAGTAGAGATGATCATCACGCCCATAATAAAAGCCTTCAACAGGCTCAGATGTGTCGACAATGTCCATACCATGTGGTTTTGTTGGTCTCCTCACAAAGGCCAACAAGCACTAGACCTCCAAAACCAACTGAAACCTCAGCACCCCATTATATTATAACTTGCTTACCATATTTTAGCTCACTGCCAGACAAAACTGCACTGTGATTAAGCCCCAACCTTACCCCACTCCACACACACAGCCACAGAGAGCCTCATGGACTTTGCAAACTTGTAAGATGCCGGGTTCTCTTCTACAGTGCTCGACAGTCTGCTGTTTTGCAATTTAGGAAAGAACTAAAGCAACACAGAGAGGGATGAGAAATCCATTTATGTTGTCTCAGTTACATATTACATTACATCATTGAGACTCGGATGAGGGGAAAGAAGGAAAAATATAGATTTATAGAGCTAGCTGCTGCTAATTTGACTGAAGAAGCAGTCTTGTTTTGAATTGGGGGTCTATACATACATTGTTGAGAAAAGGTTATAGCGATATCCAAACCAGAAAAAGAAACAAGTGACCCAAAATGGTTAAAGAGCAAAAACCAAACTAAGCAAATTGATCCCAAAAAAGAAACAAAGAGGGCAGAAACTAACTAACCCAATAGAGAAGCTGAAGAATTGAATGGGATTAGACTAGATAGGGTCTTTAATAATCAGGCATAAGCTGAGTGATCTTGCCTTCTTCAAGAGCCATTTTTCTTTCTGTGATTTTGAGCCATATACAAACCCCAGTAAAGCTAAGCACCAAGCTCGCAAGCCCACTTCCTAATCCAATCCCAACAATGGCCAGAACCGAAAGCCCTTTGGCTTTCATAGGTGGCAAAGGGTACCCATAAAGGTCCTTGTTCCCGGCAAACGACGTCGCATTGAATCTCGGCAAGCTCCCGCTCCGGTTCCCAAGAGAACTCGGAATCGGACCGGACAGCTTGTTGTTGCTGACGTCAAAAGCCGAGAGGCGAACGAGCAGACCCAGCTGCTGGGGAATGGTCCCGGTGAGGAGGTTCTGGTGGAGGTCGATGACGTTGAGGTAAGCACACAATGTGAGCTGCGGCGGAATCGGGCCGGACAATCTGTTCGACGAGAGGTTAAGGACGGCGAGATTGACAAGAGACTGAAGCTCCGGCGGGATAGGGCCCGCGATGAAGTTGGAAGACAAATCGAGGGACTGGAGATTGGTGCAGTTGGCGAGGAAAGGAGTGATGGAGCCACGGAGAGAGAGGTTGGTGAGGGAGAGCTTGTAGATGCGGCCATTGTTACAAGTGGCGCCTTGGAGATAAGAAGTGAAGCCGCTACATGGGTTTGCGAAGGTGGATTTGGTCCAGTTCTGTAACGAGTGGTTCGGGTCTTGTAAGGATTGGCTTAAATGAGTTAGGCATGCCTCGTCGCTCGGATCTGATTGGCTTGGCCGGAACAACAGAGTCACAACTAGAAGAAACACACGACATGAACTAGTTCTAGTTCTACTACTACTTCTGCTCCTCCGAACACAACCACCACCCATTAGAAATTGGGTTTTGTTCTGTTGATTCCTGTGTACAAAAACAAAACCCTTTTTTGTGTTCTTTTCAATCTGGGTTTTGTGGGATGGAGCAGAACAGAAGAGATGGGTACCCAAAATGGTACCTTTGTTTGGGGTTTTGGGACTTTTGGTGTTGGGTGGTATGTGTTAATGTATATGAGAAAAAATGTTCACACTTAAATGAATGCTGTGATATTCTGTTATGGAGGGTCAGGCATATATAAAATAGGGAGAAAAAAGAGAGGGGGGGGGGGGGGGGGGGGGGGGCTGTGTTTTTATAATTCTGGGAAAGAGAACAAGAAACTGTTATTGAAATTTCAGAGTTTCTAGAGAGAGAAAGAGAGGGAGTGGGAAGCACTAAGTGGAGAGAGAGAGAGTGATGGTGTAATTCTCAAATTCTCATTTGGTGAAAGGAAAAAATAAATAATGAGTGCGGTGGACTGGGCTCTGCACCATAACGAAAGTGACAAGACGACGAGGCTAGTATGGTAAATTCCCGGGTTGCAGTTCTGGGGAACCAGCGGGGACTTTCTGATCGATGGGGTCGAGGGGAGGGGAGGGGAGGAGAAATGGGTGGCTTGTGATGGAAGAAATGGAAGCGTTGGAGGGTTTTGGGCCGCTTGATGTGGGGACTTTTGTGATGGGGGGATCGTTGACTGTGCATGATTAAATGGAGCTACGGAGGAGGGAAAGGGAAGGACGGTGGTGTCAGGTGAACTGGAAATGTGGGAGTACGATTCTGCGTGAGAGGGAAGGGACGATGGAAAGGTGGGCATCTAGCACAGATTTTACATATTGATTGAACAAGGACAGCAATAATGGGCAAGGCTAACTAACAATGGGAAGAACATGAGTAGATCAAGGTGATCTCCTTCAAATCTTGGCTAATCAGTTCCAATTGGACCAATTCTTTGCTCTGTTCTTTTCTTTTAATCAATTTTTTTCTTTGATTTCGAGATAAATGGCTTTGTAAGAAAAACGACCGATAACGTCACATTTTGTAATGAATTGAGTTTAGTTTCAGTAATTCTGAATATCCTCGTACAGTTCTTAAGACGTAAATAACTAAATACAAACAATTAATAATTACACTTGATGTTCTTTCAAGCATATGTTTGTTTTCTATATGTGTCTCTAAAACATGTCGAAAAATTGTGCATAGACTGCCATATGCAACGGCTATTACAAAAACGTCGGCTCCGCACTTTGTGGGTTTTACCACTACGTGAGCACTTGACGTAAACATACTACGTGCGATTTTTTTCATATAACCATATAAAACCAAAGCAATGATGAGATCTCATTTTTACAAAAGCAAACTAGCAAGCAAGGGTAACGGCAATATTGTTTACAGTGACTTTACTGGTTTTGTAAACCGAATGTCATGAGTTCGACTCACATTGTAAAACCCTAAATCACTTACGCCAAAGAAAACAAAGGTATGAACAAAAAATGAAACTAATTGAAAACGTACCCAAAGTTTAAGATGGTGTGTTTAACAAACTACTTAAAAAGAGATTACAATCGCTTTGTAACTGATGGCAAATTGTAACCTTCGGTTTAGTAGTCTCTTTACTTGTATAATCACAATCACATTCCTTGTGCATACATTCCAACTATATATGTAATCAACATCCCTTTATATGCTTTGTACATGCTTACTTGGTAAAGTCTATAACGGCGTCCTGAAAGTGAGGGTTACTTCTAATTATATATACAACTATCAAGTAACATTACATGCCTAATTGTCTGCAACCTTTGGAATGAAACAGCAATCCAAAATTTGGTTGGTAATAGACTAATAGATCGATTAAAGTAAACCAAAGTCGGTGTGGGTTTATCCTAAATCCATGGTTTTCCATTGTTTCTAAGATAAGGTCAAAGCAGAACACCATTGCTTCTAAACCAAGCAATATATGCCAAAATATCCTCCTGTTTAGGCAATGCTTGTTCTATTGGAATTCATCTCCACCAAACTCTTAAACTCTTAGGTCTCTGCATTTTCTCAGCTTCTATGATTACTGGCTTGACATGGTTGCCATGACTAGCTAGCACAGCACCACTTTCCCTTTACAAACATGGATCTCAGATTAACAGCGCGAAGGGTCTTCAAGTTTGGATTTGATATAATAGGATTTGCATTTGGGGGATAAATTAAGATTATCGAGAGGGAAGGGTACGTGAGCTAATCAAACACACACCTGGTGAAGATAAGAGGTTTTGGTTTTTCTTTTCCTCATGAGCTGGATACAATGATTAAGATGAACCATTATTCTTAACACGATTCTGCCTAGCTAGCAACCCCACATACCCTCAAACCAGATCAATGTACTGAAGCAGTTTGCAGCTAAAGACCTACCATCTCTATAATATTACAGTCAACTTGTAAAAGTTTCTCATTATGATCTCTAGCTAAGCAGCAATATGTTAACTCTTGTTATCTAGACTCGACGAGATCGTTGATCGATAATGACGCTTGCATGTAATTTTTATTTTATTTAATAATCTCTTTTTTTTTTTTAACACACACTGACATTTGAATCAAACAAGGCATTGTTATTGCTGCAAAAAACATGGATAGAGTACCTCAATTGAAAGAAATTATGAAACCAATTAGTAAATTTGGGGGATCATTTACATTAGTGCAATAGAAAATTTACAGGAGTTTGGGCTTATATCGATGGCCCCATTAGTTTGATTGGTTGATTCTGTTGAAAGTTACATAAGCCCCAACAACGGTGCCTACAGACCAACATTCTGTTGGGCAGTGATTGAAGCATTAGAGGGGTCATGACGTCATGTAGACCAACAGAAAGTGAAGGAATGTCCAATTAAGTTTGAAGGACCTTAAACTCATAGGCCTCTTTGTTCTTCTGACTCCCGCGCCTCCAAATCATAACACAAAAACCCAACTTGGTCCCCCAGACATGTAAATATCCCAATGTTGGAACTTGGGATGAGCATCTTGGTCTATGTTAGCTCATGTCATTTCCACACGAGCGCTTGTGGTTTATGTTAACTTGTCTCTAACTTGAAACTAGCTATAGCAAGGTACATATTTGCATATGAGAGATATGGATGTGACCTAAATCACCTAATGATCTAATTTTTCACTTGAGCCTGATTCCTAAAAGACTAACCAGGGTTAATTATTGTCTTTGTTCATATCTTATGTATTATTTAAATAATAGTCTTCGTTATATATAACTTGCAATAAACTTTGACTCTTGTCTTCTTTTTTTTCTTTTTGATAGAGGGTATTTAGATTTGGGGAAGACAACCTACCAACTTAAGAACATTATGAACCGACTCTGACCCGTAGGAACCCAACTAACATCTGGGTACAACCATGTTATCACATGCGTGCAATCAGACCCCGCTGACCCAAGATGGAAAAGTTTCCACTTTGTAAATCTGCAGTTGGGCCTCACCATGACACAGGCTTTCTTGGAAGTTGACACTTTTTACCAGCTTCATAAATGTCATGCAAATCCGCAGTACTCAGTAACCTACCAATAAGGGACTTCTGACTGTTGGAGCTCGAACTTAAGTGAGAGTTTTAGCAAATGACTTGCCAATCTTTCCAATTCTCATTAGCCACTCTTAACCTCTTAGTCTTCATATCTAGGCCCTATATGAAAAAGGGATACGTAATGCCTTGCGCACTGCATGATCGACTATGGATAACACCTACCTCTTTTCCATATCAACCACCTATTCGATATAAATCAATATCATCTGCGTCCTAATACATAAACACAAAACATCTAACTTTTGTATAAGCACGCATGCGTGGGACAAACTCATATCGAAGAGACTCCATCGGGTGTGCGTGTGAATATGACTCTTGCGGGTTTATGCTCGACATGCCAACTCTGCTGGGTCTGTTTAGATGTTGATTTCCAGATGAAGCTGAAACACACACGACCACTTTTGGAAAAATAGAGCAATCTAAGGCTTATCGTTAGCGAGCTAGCTAGCAAGCAACCAAAACCTTGCATCGATTCTGTGGTGGTTTTTCGGTTGACCAATTAGCCTGACAGGTCCCATTTTGATCTTGCTAAATAACAAATCCCCTGGTTTGGTGCTTCCGCTGCTTCATGATCAGTAAAGCTATTATGAATCTAGCTGGTGGTGCTAAGCTATACGTTTGTTAATTCGCCATTGATATACTCACATTGCTTTATAGAGTAAAACATGAGGTGCCTAACCTAAACCATACAGTAAAGAAGTTGAGATTCAAGTATGCATGAGAGTAAACATTCGAACTTAGGTGGTAAATCAATATACTACTGAAATTGTCCAAGTGCTAAACATCATTGACGTGATTGAAACCCTAGTACATTGTCAGCTAGTTTGCCCTGCCGGAACTAAATTGGAGAGGAACTAAATTGGAGAGAAAAAACCTACACATGCATACTATCCTGCTCGTTAAATAAATTTACATCTACTAGTAGGATGTAAACAAGCAAACAACTTAGGTGGTTGGGCCAAATCCTAAGACTTAAATTCTTGGGTATGGTAGCAGGTGAAAAATGTTGGGCCCAATTGATCATAGAAGTACAAGTACCCAACTAAAAGCAACCAGAGATTTTCTCTCTCTAGTTTTTCACTACCTCACCCTAACAAATTATGAGAGTAATATTTACAAACTTGACCTATATTTTTCTTTTCTGGTGAAGGGTCCGGCTGCTATACACATTTGTATAGCATACATCAAGCTGTGAGCCGTCCGATCGTTTAGCAATTCAAAATTCAAGACGATCGGATGGTTATATACATATGTATAGTAGAAAAATACCTTAAAAAGATTTTGAAAGGTCAGCAACCCACTGCATCCACGCTCCTTCCCATCACACGTATGTATTCATTGTATTGTATCACAAAAACATGTCAAATTTTACACAATATAATCGCATGTGTGCATGACTCGAACACGCAAGTTAGCATACGCTCAACGTGAAAAAGAATTCCAAAGACGCTCCTCCATTGCCGTACACCTTTCTGTAAATAAGGACAACAAATATTCCTCCCTCTTTTGCACTTTAATTTCCACGTCCAGTTGTTCATTCCATTCCTTTTGACCCTGCATGCTATTCTCTCTTTATGTTCTTTTTTCCCTAATTGTTTTCGATCATCAGTAGCTGTATCTATCTGTTTGTTTTCCTTCTTCGATCTCATGCATGCCTGTTCTTTTCTCTGATCTGCTACTTGTTTCTTTCTCTTGTTTGCTGATTTTGATCCCACTTTACTCGAGCACTCCTACCCTCTTTTACCCTTTAAGAATATATGAACCAAGATGCTTCTCCTAGATCGATCAAAAGCCATCGTTCTCAAATCTCAATCCAAATGATCATATCATTGATATCACAAGGAGAGGTTACCTTTTTTCCAGTTTTCTGCACGAGAAATAAAGCAGTTTTCTTTTGCATGTCAATATAGGCGTGCCCTCATTATGGGTTGTTAAGATCTTACTTTCGTTGTTTAAGATCCTTTCCTCACCGACGTGAAATATACATGCACCTAATCCGTTGATTTTCTGGCCTTGTACAATCAAAAGGAACTGAAATGACTCTTCAACAGCAACCCTCCTAATCACTATACATGTTCTTTTTTTGGTTACAATCACTATACATATTCTTTGTTAATTTGTTAATTTCTTGTTCTATCTTTTCAGGCAAACGTTTTAATCTATCTCGCAAGCAAAATAGAAAAATTAATGATTGCTTTGATGCTAACAACAATGACTATATATATGTAGTTGCAAACTAGCTATATTAAGTCAATCAGGGAGCTGCATGACGATTTATATCTCGATTCAGTATTAGTATCCATTGATGCTTAGTATTGCTTTACAAATAATCTTAAGGTTTTTGGCATCTTCACTCATTAATCTAACGTCACATATAAGTTGTATACGAGAAAGGATTTAACGAACAAATAATCTTAAGGTTTTTGACATCTTCACTCATTAATCTAACGTCACATTAAGTTGTATACGAGAAAGGATTTAACGAGAACACATTTATTGTCTTTGCCACCATTTCTTTTTACTTTGCAAGGTCAGGTATTTGGTTAAAGCTTCTCTTGTAAGATCTTTGTGTTGTTTTGTGAAGCTAGTTTTATTCGTTTGTATTAGTTTTTGACAGCGAACCTAATTAGTGTGATTTAATGATTCTTCTGAAAATCGCATTAGAAAGAGTGAAAGACCAAGTGCCTATTTTGTACTCTTATCTACCTTATCCTTAATATAATAGATACTTTTCACACACACAAAAAAAGTTGTCCTTGTGCCGTATATATTGTGTTGCCCAATAGCATGCAATTATCTTGTAGTACATTGATAAAGTGTTCATCTAACAATAGAATTGTCACAAACAAGCGTGCTACGTTCTCTAACTATCATCTTGTAGTACATTGATAAAGTCATCATCTACCATAAAATTATTTCATATAAGCATATGGTACTCTTGAAATTTTAGCACGAAGTGAAATTGTCACAAACAAGCGTGCTACGTTCTCTAACTATCATCTTGTAGTACATTGATAAAGTCATCATCTACCATAAAATTATTTCATATAAGCATATGGTACTCTTGAAATTTTAGCACGAAGTGAAAATATATATAAATAAATATGATTTTTTTTAATTGCAAAATGACTGGGATTGTACACAACCAGCTTGTGAATCAGCGCTCTTTGCTAGAATTAGAAGACTAATGTCACTACCGAATATCTAGTACTTGGTAAATAAATCCGAACTTGGAGTTACTGATTGGTAGCAATGGTATTTCAATGCAAGCAAGTCCAGACCAAGAATTAAAATTTTCTGCGATATATCTTATATATTCCTCGATACCTTCTTTTTTTCAAATGACCGATTTATCTAAAGGGGTAAATATCTTATCTTTCACCGTATCTCTGATATTTCTCCGATACCGTCAAATATCTTTGATATATAGGAAATATCTCCGATATTTAGGATTTTTACGATACATTTTTGATATATTAAAGAAATATCTGTAAAAAAAATTCACATAAAGAAAAATCGCGTTCAACAAATATTCGAGAGATGAGTAATTCCCTCGAGTATATCTGAATGAATATGGACAATCTTCTACAGTGGGAAGATTGAACAATTTTTCATCTGAAGAAAATTACAATCATGTCTCCCAATATCATGATCATGACTTTAGAAGTACTAGGTATGGAATGCAAGAAGATACCATGTAAGGAAGGAGGACTAGAGGTGCAAATGATGATCAAGATGTTGCTTCGGTTGCGCTAAGTTTTGAGTCTATTAGTTTAGGTAGTGGGACTGAAACCTCAAATGAATCCCAAAAATGCAACAATCAATATGGCTATAATGTTTATGACTATAATCAATGCATAGAAGTCAGTGATCAGTCATCCAGTTGGATTCATCATTGCTATCCACTTATAGGGGAAACAATCGGCTGCTCCAAAGAAATATATGATTATCATATTCAACACTACAATTCGTATTATATGAGTCATATGTTTTTGTCTGATTATTGTACTTTTGTGGACCAACGTATGTCTTATCAACAATCTAGATTCTCATTATAGATATTCTCATTATAGATATAGATGAAGTTGTTGTTTGTAATATTTATATGTAAATCCAATAATTTAAATATTTCAGAAAAAAAAATTCTTCTAAAAATCTCAATATTTTTTCCCGGATATATCTGATATCTCCTTTTTTCAAAGTACTAATAGATACACCGATACCGATATTTTATTCTTTGATCCGGACTATCCAGTTCTACTCTCTTGCCATTACTTCATATAAAAGTAACCTCTTTAAATGTGAACCTAGCTATCAGAAAAGGATGATATGATTATGGTGAAATGATAACTCATTATTCACACCAAGCGAGTGAGTGACAACTTCTACCACACACGTACGTGTGAAGATATTTGGGATACATTGTTGTTGTAGTAGCCAACAATAGGACATGGGATTGCTTTGTAGGCCGGCATGATTAGGTTTCACAGTGCACAAGTTTGAGTGGGATTAGAAAGAAACGACTTTGAGGTTTTCCAACAAGAGGGAATTTGATCGGATTTCCAAAATGCCAGACAGACTCCCGTACTAATTGTCCATTGTAATCATTAACAGACCCCCTAAAGTTTTGATCTTGGAAATCCACATTCCACCTTCAACCCTCTTCTTTGAATTATGAGCAAGGAATCTCTCATCTCGGTTACCTTTGGAGAAAGCTCAGGCAAAAAGGAGATCATGTAATGATGGTGTCAAAACCTAAAGCAAAGAATACAGAAACTGAGCTGGTCCTGAACTTACACAAAGCAATAAAGCTGGGGCTGGTAGCACATTATGAATGCCATATGCCAAATGAAATTCAGAAATCAGTTTCAAGATCTTATCCTTTCCAATGCTTTTACTCCCTCAAATTTCTTTCAAGATTTTGATTAGATAGGATAGGCTAAAATTAAACATTGATTAGTGAAGTTTTCTTTCACAAATATTGTTTCACAAAAAGGTCATCAAGACCATCATTAAAAACTACATGAACTACTGAAACTCCTACTAGCGGATCAAGCATCAGTCCAGGCAGCGAAAAATGGCATGTGGGAGAGGGATAGGTCTGGCCTGGATTCGACTGCTGGGATCCAAGAACTGACCGTATTATTAATACCGGAACTTGAGAAGAACTTGGTAGCAGTTGGAGGCATTCCAAAGAAACTTGGTTGGCTTGACTTGTCAGGGCTGCCTTCTCTGGAGCTGTTCAAGCTTGTCACCAATGAAGAAGCATTGGATAAGTGAGTAGTAGTCCCCATTCTTGGGGACTCCTCTGCCCCATGATCTGCTTGAATCACATTTTGATGATCAGGTACTTGCTCGGAGGACTGAAAGAGCTGCATCATTTTCCATTCCTCAACTTCATTGGTGTTCTTAACTGCGACAGTAATGCTTTGTTCACCATTGCTGATTTTCTTAGTAGACTCATCACCTGGTCTAGGCAGCGCCTTATTTCGCTTGGCATTTTCCCCAGCAAGAAGGGTATTGCTTGCCATGATTCGTTCAACATCGTACCTTGTTATGTCAAAGTTGGTCACAGCATTCAGTCCTCGAAATTTTATGGCGGCAATGTCATAAGCCTCAGCAGCTTCCTCTTGTGTGCCTATAATTGCATATTAAAGATAACTATTCAGCATCTGGAGTAAACTCAGGAAAACTAAGCTTAGTTCCAAGTCTCATTGACCAATAAAGAATCGTTTTTTTTTTTCCTGACTTCAATTTGTTGGCTACAATGTAATAGTAATAATAACATGGTTTTCAATCTTTTTTAAAGTCAAGTTCAGAAGTGACTCACTGAATGTCCCAAGGTAAAGATCCTTATTCCCAGCAACCCTTCCAATCCGAGCTTGCCATCTTCCATGTTGATGATGTCTGCTACACAGATAAACACAGTCAGAGATTTCAGAGATTTATTGTGTTTTTTTTTTTTAACCCAACTTATTGTGTTTTCTTTGAGACTTCTAAAATTTCATATGAGCAGCTTATAAGACCTTGTCACTCCTCTGTACATGGAAGCCCCCCTTGAGAATCCACTGCTTTTCCTGTAAAATTTACTTTGATTACAGATTGAACGAAGATGCATACACTATTAATAGTCATTTAGTCAGCATCAATAAAAGGAAATATTTCACATTCACATTTACCTTCTTAAGTGAGCAACATATTCTTGTCTACTCATGTTATTCATCTCCTCGAGCTCTTTTTGATAATTCTCCAACTGCCAAATCAGCATCACAGTTTTATTCAGTAACCAAATAAAGATATATAGGCCTAGTTCTACTAACAGCATGAGAATGATTCAAAAGAGAATTATTACTGGGAAATTGATGTGAGTAGATGGTCCCCAATACTTGAGTGCTGCTAGATCATAGGCTTTTGCAGCTTTTTGTTCCATGTCATAACCTCCTATCAAACATAAATCTTGGAATGATTAGTTAAAGCAACAAGTAGGACAGTTTAAAAATGATTAACCGATTGAAAATAAATGGCTTACCCAGGTAAACTAAGATTCATCATTTGATTGGCATCCACAGCCAAGCAAGTAAAACATCAAACAATCAGGCAAAAAAATCAGTAACTTACAGTAATGGGCAGGTCAAAAAGAAAAATGAGACCAAGAAAAATGCACATCTATTTAAATCAAAACATCATTGTGAATTTGAACATAGCTAGATTGCTTCACCAACCTTGTCTTCCTTTCCTGCTCTGACCTTCTTTCTTGCAACTGTTGTCCCATAAATGAGCTTCATATCTACCAGTCCATCTATGCCTGCTTATCAAAACCCATAAAACAAAATCAGAACACTGAAGAAACAGAGAGAACCCAGTTTAATAATGAAGTTCTTTGTACTTGAATGGTGTAAAAAACAGTAAAGGACTAACCTTGTGACTCCTCTATACTGAGAGGTTCTCTGCCCAAATGTATCCAGAGACTTCCTATGAACAATTTGCTTTTGCTCCACTTTCTCAGGCCCTCTTTTCTTGGAAGAATCAATGGTGGCTACACACTCAGTATTAGTAGTCAAACTGGGTGAGATTTGCTGTGTTCCGGTAACACAGCTTGATTGAGAGCCAGGGCTCATTGACAAGCTCAAACACTGTAAATCCCCATAAGCCATTGACCCAATAAACCCTGCAGATTCAGCACCATTGTCACCCATGCACCCAATCATGTTCTGCTCCAACACCCCATTATTATTATTAGCTGAGAAATTTCTGGAAACCCAGTTCTTCATATCAGAAATGTTGTGATTAAGTGACCCCAAACTTGAGTTTTGGACATTGTTGTAATGCTCAATCTGGGCTTGCTCCTTCTGATGATCCTCAAACATCATCTCATGGGTTTTTAGACCAGAGTAGTAGGATGAGTAGTCTTGCTGTTGGGACTCGTGATCTTGGTTAAGCAAATTTTGGCTGTTGTTGTTGGGCTCATGGTGATGATGATGGGTTGGGATTTGTTGGTAAAACATGCTGTCTAAGCTTAGAGCCATAGCTTCCCTGTCATTGTTGCCATAGTGGTTATGGGTCCCCATTGTTGCACCTCCAAAGAAGTCCTCTAGTTTTGGAGTTGAACTTGAGCTACTAGTTACCATTCCTTGATATAATATGTAAAAAATGTCAATAACTTTACCAAAACCCACAAAGAAAATAAGACAATGTAGAAGTGGAAGTCGCTGGAAGTTTGATTTGAGCTAACCTTGAGGATGATGAGACCTGTTGAGAGCTTCCATTATGCAGAGAGAGCCATCAGACTTTATTGGCATCATAGGCAAAGCAGAGTACAAACCAGTATGATCTCCTTGATCAACTCCATAGTATATTCCATAGTTAAAGTGAGGTGGGGAGTTGAAAAAGGCATTTGGAATAGAAGGACAAGAGGACTGAGAAATTTGGAGGTGAGGGTCTGAAGGAGGAGGAACATCCAGTTTCATATTAGGGGAGAGAGAAAAATCCAACCAGTTATTGCTACTGTTGGTGTTATCATTACTCATGGATTTCATGGTCTCTCAAGGTTTTGAGTAGAAGCAGAGATATTGTTGGGGTTGAGAAACTTACTCAATCATTGGGGTACATATAAGCTAATCATAATACTCTCAACACTAGCATTGTTTTGGTATTACTGGTTTTTTGCTTTGCTTTGCTTGCTCTCTCTTCTCTCTTTTATTTTTGAAACTGGGTTTTTTGTTTGCTAGCTGCAGAAGTACTGATTGGTCCAAGTCTAACTCTCATCTAAAACAAATCCCAACTCCTGCAACTGAATCTATGCTAGCTTCTCTCTCTGAAAAGATATATATTTAAAGAGAAGAATACAACTTCCTTTAATCTAACAAAAACAATGAGTTGTTCCAGGCAAGCAATGCTGGGTATCCTTCCCTCATTCTATAGGCATCTCTCTGATGTGAGAAAGCCCTTTTCTTTTTACCTTTAATTTTTGCTTCTTCATTTTTTTTCTTCGTATTATTATTATTTTTATTTTTCTTCTTCTTCTTCTACAGGGATTGAGACCTCATTTTCTCATGTGGGTAAACACTGCAGATATAGTAGCGCCTAGAAGAACCCAGCAGTCACTCACAGTAGCCCAGTAATTCTCAGAAGTTATTGACTCCATGGTTTAGTGGGTGAAGCATTATTAATGGTGCTGGGTTCTGGATTAAATGGCTTCTCAGGCTTTTTGAATTTTCAGGTTTCACGGGCCAAGACAAACTGTCCCTCCAGTCACTTCATCACAGTTGAAGATAACAGTAGGCTGCTGCTGCCCTCTGCAGCTCTGCTTTGCTTCGCTTCTGTAGCAAAACTGGACCTACTTGTACTAGTAACACTACTCTCATATAGTCATAGAGAAGATAGGGTAGGCTACTACAAAGAGTATCTAGTGTTAGTGTTAGATTTGATGCATGTATATCCAGAACATGGAGTGCAACACAAGGCTCTACGACGCCGTCTTGATCAGACTAGCTTTGACTGACTGGGTTGGCCTTGGTTTCGCCTTCAAGTACTTTCTCTATCGTTTGTCTTGGAAACCTTCGCATTGTTCACAAGGTCAATGCGTTTTTCTCCGTGAGCTAGCTATCCACAGATGGGAGGACATTCCGTTTTCTTGGAAGAAGAACAAAATTTCGGACCATTTTTCTATGAAAGATCCAGCTGAAATCTCATCCTAAAATCCTAAATATCATTGGATTCCGATCATTTCATGACTTTTTAGTTTTTGTTTTTAAGAGTTGCTGAAAATTAACAAATTTCATGTCGAAAAATTTCTACATGTTAAACTTTATATGCATTAGAACAAAACTCATCGTAAATCGTTAGTTTACGTATACGATTAAAATTTAAGAATAGTGAAAATTGAGAAAGATTAATAAACTAAAAAACTTAAACTTATGATAAAACAAGGTGTATGTTTTTTATTCCTTCTTTTTTATTATTAGAAGAAAAATAAAGATAAATGCAATTGGTGGATTTTTTTTTTTGGTAAGCGTAGAGGGACTAGCTCATCGTCTCTCACGAAAATTTATTGATAAAAAAAAGTACAAGAAGTTAGAGGAATAGGTCAATGTCAGTCATATAGTACAAATAACTTCTTTTGTAGATGAACAAGTAATCGCATAAAAACATCAATGAACACATGACAAAGACATTAACAAATACAAAAATTCAGAAGACCAAGTACATCTCGCCGGCAATGATCAACGATGGAAGGAGAAGAATCATCCCACCATGACTTGCCAGGTCAATACGACTGGTGGATATTGAAAAGAAAATGACCTACTAAGAATGCCGGAAAACATCCTCTCTTCCATCCGTAATGGGAGTTTCTAATCTTCAGGATTACTCTTAGTTGCTTTACGCGGTGAGTCATTGTAACTTGTTACAATTGTTGTCTTGTAAATACGATTGAAGTCTTGTTTCTTCTTACATAACAAAAATAAATAAATACTGAAAAAGCAATAGAATAGTATAGATTATTTTGTCTAGTGGCATTAGTCTCTTCTCTGTAAATGGGAGATCGTGAGTTCGACTCACAACAGACTCGTTGTAGCATTTTAGTTGTTTATTTGATTAAAAAAAAAACCGTATAGATCATTAAATACACAAGAAATGTGTTTGACAAAATAATAATATAGATCATTAAAAACACATTCAAAAACACAAGATCGAAATGTGTTTGACAAAATAATAGCCGACTCGGAAAAAACACAAAAGGAAGGAAGGAACAAAATGACATATATCAGACATATGTATGGGGCAGGCAGCCCTAGCCTTTCCATCATATGGACTTAAAGCGATGCCACAATACAGAGCCAAGGACCAAAGTGGTGTTTTTTACATATAAATGTCTCTCCTACGACTCGTCACCAAGCTCTGGAGACACAAAGAACACAACCTGCAATTATTGATGAGCAAGACGCAGTACAAATCGTTTGCTTTATATATGAATCTAGGCCCTTGTTCATGACTTGTTCTCTAGCTAGTCAATATCAAGATGGAAAGTGAGAGGTACATGGGTCACTGTAATTAAGAGCTAATTAGAGGTAAATTAAGGGCCATGAACTTAATCAATTAGTTATTGCTTAATGGTTGATTAATCCTCTAGATTAATGGATGCATGCACTAATTAGATAAAGAACGTTGAGGGAGAACTTTGATCAAAGTTGATATTCTTGGAATGATGATCCAAGAACCCTTTGGGGGACATTCTTTTGTGGGAAATGCATTGTATATCTTGCTAATCATTTTGTAGTTCTTATAAAACTCAGAGCACAATGCGAATCCAACTTTGGTTATTTGTAACTTTATTAGTCCAATTCGAAAGCTACTGAATCAACATCAAAGGAGCAGTGGGATTGCTTCCAGCTTATTTTAAATTTATAGTTGAATTGACGATCCCTTTAATTAGTATATATATTGTTAATTAATTATCGTAAATATTCTTCACTTTTCTATAGTTTCAAATTTTTGATAGGTTTAACATTATCGACCTTGCCAATCCAAAGATCTTGAAAGCCCGATAGTGTTTGAGGCATTTTATCTAACATCACTAGCTAGTTAAGGAGTTAAATATTTTGAGAAAATAAGTTAGATTTTGTCATACCAATAAACATTTTGTTCTTAATCATAGTATACGTACTTTTCTGAAACTATGATCGACATCTAAACGATAAAATTGAGCAATATATCAATCAAAAAAATAGTGTTTTACCTTTTTCATCATGCATGCATCATTTAATTGATCGAATATATATATTGATTTATTAGAGCATGACATGTATGTTTTAATTTGTAACATTCATATCACAAATACCAATCATTTGATCTCTTATAGTTCGATTTTTCCAAAACTTGATCCGATCGACCTCCAAAAAGAAATCATATAACCAATCATTCAAATAGGATTTTCCCCTTTTTCATCATATTATCTTGCATGGAAATTTGCATGGCCAAGTTCGTGGAGACAGATTGTCAAGAGGCCATGATTTGGTTTCAAAAGAGATTGGTGAGTTTTGGGAGTGAAATATGAACATATAGAGCCTCCTTTTGATTGAAGTAATGATGAGAAAATGCATTATTTCATACCCACCATACCACTAGAGGCCAATGAGATTTGCTACAATTGGTGCATGGCCAAGCAAAAGAGCATTGTGCTTCCTCTTTAGTTCTTACCAAATATCCTTTTTGTGGGAAGCAGATGGGAAAGGGTCGGTGATGCCTCTTTTCTCTGTATTGTGTGCTTTTAATTAGGGCATGGAGTTAGCCCCTTAATTAGCAAATTGTGATGTTTTCATCCATTAGAAAAGTTTAGCCATTTGAGTCAGCTTAGGCAGAGCACTGTTTAACAGTCTTTTCCATATATACTTGTAGCATTATGGCATTATGGTAAGGACATACATAAATTGAAGGCTTAAAGTGGCATAATTGGAGAAACTTTGACATAATTCTAGTGTTTTTTGTTTTTTGTTTTGGATCAAATAAATAACTAAAATACTACAACGAATCTATCATGAATCGAATTCAAGACCTCTCACTTATAAAGGGAAAACTGATGTCACTAAACCAAACGATACTTGACATACTTCTAGTGTTTATATAAGAGAATTGATCCCTAATTCCTTATACGTGAGGTTCTAAGTTGGAAAAATATAGCCAACTATCTTCGTTTTAAACCTTGAAAGCTATTATTACATAAAACCTTATTAGGCTCACAACTTCTTGTTTAAGTTGAAACGATTTGAAAAGAAAATATCTCTCACCCAAAGCGGAGAGCAAGAAAGCACAGCAAACAAACCAGTCATGTGTCCAAAACTAATTAGCCTTGGTGGTTTAGGCCCCAAAACCTTATGTGCTACATGCTTAGCAAACACACTAGCCTCAGTTGATTTACTCCCTTGAGAGGCCGCAGCTCTCTCTGCAATTGCCTCCTTGAAATCCTTGTAGAGTTTCCAATCATGATTCGCCAACCTCTCAACATTAGCACTCCCGAAATTCGACTTTACTGCACCAGGCATTACAAGCACCACATCAATCCCAAATGGCTTCAGTTCCACCCTCAAAGTGTTTGACATGGCATGAACATATGCCTTGCTTGCACAATAAGACCCTGCCCACGGGGTCGGCACTTTGCCCACTATGCTCCCGATATTTACAATGCTGCCACTGCGCCGCGACGCCATGTGTGGCACCACTTGCTGGACCAACCTCAGTTGTCCCAGCGTGTTTATATCCCATGCCCTTCTAATAGTCTCTAGCGGAAGCTCCGCTAGAGGACCGGTGCTTCCAATCCCGGCATTATTGATCACTACATCTATGCGCCCGCATTTGGATATGATAGTGTTGACAGCCGATTCCACGCTCTGATCCGAGGACACATCGAGCTCGAGTGTGTCAATGTCATAACTATCCAAAGACTTGAGGTCTATGTCTTCCAGGCGTTGGGCGATGTCACTTGCAAAGACCTTGCAGCTCTGCTCAGCAAAAGCTTTGCAGTACTCGTAGCCTATCCCGCCTTTGGCACAACCTGTGACTAGAACAACCTTAGAGTCGCTCATCTCTTTCGACAAACCTCAACGGAACAACAAAAGAACGCGATGAGCGGCTTGCATGTAAAGCTTAGGCAAGAATGACAGTATATAGAGGCACCATGTTAGTTCCGTCGAGATGATTAATTTCTTGTTGATCATAGTTTTATTTATATATCTAGATCCTAAGGATATGCTAGCTTGAGGGCATATGCCGTTTTAATTTATCATTGGCCGGCTATACTTGGGAGTGTTTGGAATGGCTTTTGGTGCCAAATTATTGATGTCAAGTATGGATTCTGCATATATCGTTGGATATATTGGAGACACTAATTTGGATTGTGCATATGGTCAAGATTATATAGCTCCGATTGTAAAAGGCCAACGAGACACTTTCCTAAATAGCGTCTCCAATATCTAACGATCATATGCACAATCCTAAGAGTCTAAGACACAAACCCTAAGACATATCGTCGATTAATACCGGTTGGAAGCACCATAATAATGAAACAATGAATGACCACTAGTGCTGAACGTGATGCAATGTTAATTAGGTTATAATTCCTTACTGTTATCACAAGAACCAACCAAAATTATAGCCAAGATCTGCACAGAAATGGCCAAGAGGATCCAATCCCCAGGGTCAAAAGAAAAGGCTCAGTATAGATATTAGATATTACAGCAACAGATCGAGATGGGAACCCCAGCTGAGAGCGACCAGAGACTCACCACTCTCTGTGCATGGGTACTAAAAGCTCTCTGCCTTCTTTTCCTTTTAGAGAGACCAAGACAATACCCTTTATTTTCTCTCTGCAGCTATCCTAACCCCCATTACTCTCTTTAATTGACTTTATCTTCTAATCCTCTGTCATGTCACCTTCATAACATAATCAGATTCTCTCTCTCCACAGCTACGTCTGCAACCTATACATAGAACTCATAGAAGAAACAAATTTCTTTTCCAGGGCAAAGATTTTCTTCCTTCTGCTACAACACTCTATAGATCTTCTTAGCTTAGCTAACTAGACGACCTAGCTAGATTTTATATTAACAAAGAGGGATAAAGCCCTAGATATATGCAAGCAAAGAAAGAAAGTTATGGGCAACACCCTTTCTAGCCATTGCAAAATTCAAGCACTGGAATTTCTCACATTCCTAGGTCCCTAACTTTGTCTGAAACAGAAACACGCAGGATACAAACAGAGAAAGGTCTGTTGGAAAAAGGTATGATTTATATCTATTGGGGATTTAGGGAAAAATGGTTGGTACGTGGGGGGTTTCGCTAGAGAAGAATGCAGTCCTTTCACATTGCACGTAAGGTGGTTCCTTCAATTACAGCTTCATCTCTGCTACAAGGCCCGTGCGATATTGACTAGTTAACTTGGCATTTACTTCGGCTATCATATGCCATGTCTTCGTCACAATTGTACAAGGAGTGAGAGTATAAGACCAGAGAGGTCACTGCTACAAATGCTGCTTCACACGATGATGTTTATACGACGGATTAAAATGTGTTGTTGTATGATGACATGAACCTTATGTTTTAAGGGTTATGTCTTCTCGTTCTTTTTTTATATACGAAATGAAAATTACAAAACAAAGCTTTTCGGATAACCCGAGTTTACATTATCAAAGAGTAGAGCTCTAGTAGCCGAGCTTGAGATTCTATTTCTCTAAATTTGACCATCTGGGAGTTGGTGTTCATGATGAGCAACAACATACGTCACAAAGTTAACTTTCCTAAACACATGCTTGAAGGAAATGAAAAAGAAGGATCTTGCAATAATCTTGATATCTTGAGCAATCTCGAGGGATTTTTGAGTCACATTCCACTTGAATATTCTGGTAGGCATGTTCTTTTGCTTTGACTAAAGTGTCTCTCAACGCCACAACTTCTGCAGTTGGAATAGTTGCCTTCCCTAATCCTTAGCTCTAGCAAGAATAACGTTGCCTTCATGGTTTCTGAAGACTATATCCTCATGCAACCGAATTCCTGAACCATCAAAATTGATCTTGATGTGCATATTGAGATCGAGGGGTTTGGTCTATGTATGGTATTGAGGTTGGAGTTGAACCTTCATTGTTTCAAGGATTGCTTCATGCATGCCAACATATCAATGATAACATGGCTTGAGATCAGTTCTGAGATAACCCATACTATTTCAAAAGATTACCCTTTTATTGTCTTGGCCCGTTTTCCCTTTCCAGAAGACTTTAGCTGAAATTTGAAACATAGCCCATTACTATACACATCGGAGTCTTGCAAAATCAACTTATAACTAATAATAAAAATCATCACGAACTGCAAATTAAGTTGACATATAGTCAATGTTCGTTCAACCTCGTCATCCGCCTGAGCACCATTAGAAGAATGCTAATTAAATTTCAACTTGTTAATTCGAATCTAAACAATCAAATTACCGATTTGACAAATAATACATCAGGATTCTATTATAAACTTCATGTGTCATGTGCAGGAGTGAGATTAGCAGCTTTTGAGTTTACGTAAGGCCATAAGTAACTAGGTCTTCATTAGGTCTTCTTGGAATAAATACATAACAACTGGAAGGGACAAACCTTATGTTCTTCGGACTTCTTCCAAACCCCTTTGTAGGAATCTGTCGCATACATGCACCCTTCATAATGTCCATATCCCTTCAAAAGAGACGATCAAACCCAAAAGCAAGATCGTCAATCTGAAACCAATGCAACCTCCGAACTCCAACCCCGCTCGATCAAAGTCATACCAATTGTCCCATTGATTGCCATTCCTAACTTGGGGACGAGCCCTTCGGACTTCCACCTTCGTGTTCCTCACTTCATGAAAAGTTGTTTGCAAGACATCTTCAACAGCCTGATCTGATTCAAAAGTGATAAATCCGGAGCCTCTCGGTGAGCCCCCATCCTTGATTGCACCAAACTTAGCAAAGTAGTTGATCAAGTCTTCTTCGAATTCTGTCGAATGGTCCGGTAAACCTTCCACAAAAATCGTTTTAGGGTGATAGGATCCTTGACATTGAGCATGTTGATCTCCAAGGTTACTTTGGTTCAATTCCTATCATGCCTTGGTATTGAGGGCTTCACATCAATCTGTATTACCAAAATTTGAAATGTCAAACTCAGAAAAGATCATCACTAAAAATATTCCCAACAAAGATTTATCGTAAATTAAGAGCAAAATACTCAAACATAGAATACAAATGAAACTTTCTACAAATACAACAAACCTATATTAGTTTGAAGTTTTGAACCAACCTTTTTGCCAAATATGAAGTGGTCTACTTCCAAGACTCTTAGCCACCAATTGGTCAGTGAAGGTATGTGTAACCAAACATTGTTGGTCGACCTGTAAGTGATTTTGTCATGCCCCGACTCTTAAATTTTACCTTAATTACTAGCATTGTAGTAATAAGAATTTTACCGTCTTCGTCATTGAATTTATAGTCCTAAAGTCCCTAGAGGTGTATTGAGGGACGAATATTTCGAAAGAATTATTCGAAGGAAGAAAATGTGACGACGGTAAAAATGGTAAATTTTAGCTAGTAAAAGGTAATTTTTATTGGGGTATTATTTTGAGGTGTTAAATTTTTGGAATTTGGGTTAAAAATGGTGTTGGATCGGCTGGGCCGAGCCCAACCCATTTCTTCCTCTTTTCTTTCTCTCTTTTCCTCCCGATTCTCTCTCCCCGAGCCCTCCCGACCGGAAAACTTTCCCGACGCCGTTCGCCGCCGTCCGGTCGCCCCAGACCGCCGCACCGGTCCCAAACGATCGGTCTTCGACCCAGCTTCAATTCTAGATCGGCGACAGCCTCCCTAGCGTCGCCGTGAAGGAGGAATCAACGCCGAAAGCCCCGACTGCCGGAAGCTACTTTTCGCCGGAACTCCTTCCTCCGGCAGCCATATCCGGCGAGCCTTGGCTCAAAAGGAAGCCCTCCTCCCGTGCTTCAATCCCTCCAAATGGCTCCCTCCATCTCGAGCTAGGTAAGGAGAAATCGATATTTGAAATTCTAGGGCTTTATTGTGTGTTTGTGTTCGATTGACTTGGTTAGGCTTAGAATTGGAGTTTGTGGTAGTTAGGAATGTTGTAGAGGAGGTTGAGAGGAAAGTGCTGTCAAATTTTGGTGAGCATCGGAGGTCGCCGGAGTTGGTCGGCGGCCGCCGCCGAGAAAATGTTTTTGGTGGAGAATATTATGAGGAGTTTAATGGAATGAGTTTTAGAATTTTTGGAGGAGTTTTGGATAGGTTTTGGAATTTGTAAAGTTTGGTATTTTTGGCGGATTAATAAGTTAAAATTCGACCATTGAATTATTTTTATGATTAGGACGTTGGAAGATGATTTTGAGGATGTCGGTATTTATGGAGATTTATGGTTGACAGTGAAGTTAAGATTTAGGACGATAGGCATGGTTGAGCGCGAGAAGCTCATATTTAATTATGCCTATTTTCTTTGAACGTTGGAATTTTATTTGAGGAATTATTTATGTTTTGGAACAGGACGCGAGGAGGCTCGAGCAGAGGAGACCTCCGACCGACGTCAGGCTTAGGCCTAAGTTGTGAGTGGACCTTGTTTTTTAAATAATGTTTTATTGTGAATAATTTCTTTTGTTGGAATTTATCCTGAATTGAGAATTTCAGTGATTTTACTCATTTACTAACGTTTATGAGTATAGTATGTATATGAGAGAACGCTAGCTAACAATACGTGATTTCCCCTCATGATGAGGAAAAATGCCATTATGAGGTGACGTGAGCGTTAGACGTAAGCGTCGTAGCCCTGTACGACTTTCTACTTTTCGAGTTCATTCTATGTTTTTAGATTCATTCATAGAATTCGTACAACGAGTAAGCACGTACTTATACCACCCGGTCGTTTCCCCCATACTGAGGAAAAATGTCATTATGGGGTGACGTGCGCGTTAGACGCGAGCGTAGTAGCCTGGTATGACTATCTACTTTCAAGCTTATTCATAGATAGCATACATGGAGTAGACGGGTGTGAATACATACTGATATAATTATATAATTTTAGCCTGAGAGGCTGTATTTGTTTAAGATTTGGTGACTAGCCAGAACTAGTCGTGTCCATGAAAGTTTTTCTTGGGAAAATATTATTGTTGTCGAGATTATTTTGTCCACTCACCCTGACGTGATTAAATATTTTCCCCTGGGCTTTTCCTTCGTTTTTAATTGCCCAGTCTGCAGAGTTCGGGTGGGGTCTAGAAGGAGGCGCCGAGACATAGTCACCCACTTTTCCACTACTGTTCGCCAGTAGGTTATTTGTTTAAACCCACTAGGATTTCTATCAGCTTCCATTGTCTTTCTTGTAGTAGCTCTGAATATTTTCGGAAAAATAATTGTGTATTATTTTATTCAGTTATTTGGATTAAAGTGAAGATTAATATTTTGGGTTAAGAGGGTGTTCTATATTTTTCCGGGTTAGGGTTGTCCATTTTCAAAGGAGGTTTGCCGAGTCCTTCGGTAAATTTTCCTTGGAGGTGGTCCCCGCAGGATTTACCTCAGATTTCAGGGTGAAATTCGGGGTGGGTCCTGACAGATTTTGTCTCGGGGGATCATGCAGTTTGCTACTTGACCATATTGGCTGAAGTACTCAACATCATTTTGTTAACCTGTTGGTATTCCACCCACGAATAATTCTCTTTGCTGCTCTGCGTCCATAACAACCAAATCTTACAAACCTAAGGTGCTCGATAACTTAGAGGAGTTGTATAGAGTCGGTTTTCTTCTTGTAAGACAGTTTATGAATGTAACTCTGTTAGTAGATAACAATGTTTATGCACTACTACAGTTTATATACAACTCAAAATAAACCCTAAATAAAGAAGGAACAGGGATTTACAAGAGCAATATTAGGAATCCAAACACAAAAGGGTAAGAAACTTTAGGAAACTAGTTGGTAAACATACATACCGTAAAGTTTTAACTATTTCATAGATGAATATATGATTTTTCTTATTACTGATACATGACATGTAAATTGTAGCTTGAATACCAATAACTGAAAAATCTATAGATGGTACAGTCTCAAGAGACTGGAACGTTGCAGCAAACATTCAAGATATCATCTAATGGGGCATGATCACTTGTCGCTTTGTCTTTCCGAGCATACAATAACTGCTTCCCTTTGAAGACAAACATCCCTCCCTGAAATAATAAGGATCACAAAAGTAAGAGATGATTTCTGAAAATTTGAATATGAACTAAATCCCATGACCAGGATGTCTTCTCCAAATTCTGTAGAGAAAAGATCAAACCTGTTGTAACACACCACTTCTATCATCTGGAGTGGCTCTAATCGTATAGTTTTCTACAGCTTTCCGCAGAGCACCAAATCTTGACAACATCTTTGCCTGTTATATAAAAATTTCACAAAGTTGCATACATGCAGACACCATATAAGTTAAAGCAGAGAGCAGGTAAACAACTTACGATAATGGCTGGATTGAAGAATGTGCGACCCCATCCATAGTATAAACCCAAAGTATCATACGCCTATCATAGAAGTTTCAAGTAAGTTGGTTACAGTCACCAGAATATACGATTCTCTCACTTATTGGAGACACTAATGTAACACATACTAGTACCTTACGATCAGGATCAGCATAAAGGGAGTCCATATGGGGAAAGGTAACTGCATATAAACATCACAGGGAAAATAAGAACGAAAGAGAGCTCCAGGAATCAGTATTCTGTGCATGGTATTAGGAATTAGTATAGGATGATTGCTTCTGAAATTTACGAGTACTTAAATGTTATCTAAGAAGTTACATATCAGCTATTTCTTAATCAGCATTGGAACCATTCAGTTCCGAGCACATTTCTCCTTGTATTGGTCATGCCATAGTTGATTTTGTTTACTCTTAATGAACAATTGCAGCTTTAGTAGGTAACGTTATGGTGATCCACACAGGGAAAGAGAAATACCCGTTTTGCAAGGACACGAGCTCTATCAGGGGTACCAACACCAACAGCAATTAGTTTCACTCCAGCTGAGTCAAATTTTGCTTTTGATTCTTTTAGAGTTGAAGCAAGTTCCCAACTAAATAGCACAAGCAGCACAAGTACTACCGAGTTATAACTATATCCACCAATTCAGGTAAAACCAATTCTAGACTACTAGTTAAGAACATGATTTACCTGCAAGGGCATCCAAAGTGCCTCAATAGTGCAACAACAGCCACCCCCCGGAACAAAAGCCATTCATAAACTAGTACAAGAATATCACATCAAGCCAATATATATACAACTCTTTCTGTAATTATGGCACACGTAACATTATAGAATCTAGGGCATGTACTTTCTATGAGTATGGCACTAAATTATAAGTGGTCATCATAAGCCTTCAAATTTCTTCTCTAATTTCAAGATTATAAAGTAATACTGGTGTACTAAAATCAGATCAGAGAAAGTTTGCCTTTTTCATTTCACCGCTTAAGCTTGTTCCTTCCCCTCTGCCCTCAATTCTAATTTCACTTAACATTCTAAATGCAATGGCAGTTTGTATGGAAATTCACAGCAAAATGCAAGAAAGCAAATCTCAAAAAAGCAAAGACTAAAGCTTTCAGTCCACAAGGAGTTAAATCACAGATCATTTCTGATAGAAACTAAAACAAAAGCAAATAATTAACAATTTGTAGAGTGAAAGACAGGGAAGTAGATAAAAGACCTCGTTCTGGTCCCAGAGGTCCTTGAACTGGACGGCGTCTCCAGCAGCAGTGAAAATGGTAACGTCGCCGAGGACATCACTGATGTTGGGGCTGATATTCAAAGCAGAGGTCATGTTGGCTCTGGAAACGATAAGTCGTCTAGAGCTGAACTGTGCTGTTGATTTTGAGCTATGGAGAGAGTGAGGATTGGAAGGTAAGAGTGGGAGAGGTTTTGAGAAGAGAGAAATGAAGATGGATGACAAGGACGCCTGAGAGATATTTCAAAACTAAATTAAAGTGTACCGACTACCAACCACCAAAGTGTAACAGCTTTTTTGTGTGGCGGGAAGAATTTTTGTTCTTATTTTTCTTTTGTAGGGTCAGTATTAAACTATTTAATTAGTCCTAGTTTGGTTCGCGGAATAATTGAAGTAACGGGGAGCATCGAGTCAGTTCTTGTTTTCAGGATGTAAAAGGAAATGAAATACTACCGTGACATGCATAAGGAAAAATAATAGGGAAAGTGGTTCATTCCATCTCCAAAACGTATTCATTTCTCGGTTGCCTCTCAAATCTCTAATCCGACTCATTTCCGTTTCAAAGCGGTGACATTGTATTATACTCTCACATCCAACGTCTGCTAAATCTCAGTTTGAAGTAGCATCTCAGAAGGAAACCCTCGATGACACAGACTCCTGACTTTCAACTTCAGTCATACTCAACGCCGGTCTCCTGTGCTTTGAACTGTCATGACTCAACAATGGACAGTCATCTCAAATCAAACTGGTTAGAAAAACTGAACCTCGTTTTCTCTTTTAATCTCTTATGAGATTTATAGGCAGATTGATCATTGATCCGCTGGTGTGGTTTCCACTGAATACTGCAATTTGGAGAAACAAGGCAACGTGTTTATTGTGACAGCACTTTCCCAGTTCTGTACATTATATGAAGATCCTATAAAAACATCAGAGTAATCAGTAATGCAAACTCATTGAGTCTCATTTGAAATGTTAGATTCATGGAACGCAGAATCCGAAGGCCTATAGAAGGATTCTTCAGTTAATCAACCATGGTAACTGAAGTAACTTGGAGCAAGACATGTTACGATTTAGGGTCACATCAGTGATGATGGTTGGTTCATTGAAGAATCTGTTGGAAATCGAGATGAAGATTTTCAGCTTCCATGTTCGTGTCAAAACATTTAGGTCTGATTGAAGATGAAGCTCCTGTAACAGTAGATGAGACACTGTGAGTCGACTCTTCTTTTCTGAATGTTTCCTTTCCCTTTTACTTTGCCTTGCTTTTGGTTCGCTGCTCCTGTTTGATCATTACTAGTTAATCCAACACATAATCAATTTCAATGCACCCAGAAAAACAAAAGCACCATCATCCTATGCTCTATTTTAAATCAGAGTACAATTTTCTTCAATTTCAGTCACTCCCAGACTTTAGAACAATGGGGAGCAAATATATATATGAAGGGTAGACTTCAATGAGGTAGAACCACACCACAGTAGTACACTTCTAGAAAAGAAATGAGCAAAGTGCAAACTCAGCTGTCTTACATTAATTCTATCATTTGCTCAAACGTGTATAAAACACGTACAATGCCATATACTTCATATTGTATGAATTCCTACCCATACAATGCCATATCTGTATGTATTGACTGTATGTAATTTTCTACAACTGCTAATGAAAGACTGGGCCAAATATGAATATCATGCCCCATGACTGAGGGAATCTGTAGATGATACAGTTTCAAGAGACAGGAACTTTGCAGCAAACATTTAAGATATCATCCAAAGGGGCATGATCACCTGTCCCTTCATCTTTCCGAGCATACAATAGCTGCTTACCTTTGAAGACAAACATCCCTCCCTAATTAACAGAAAGAGAAAAAATTGAGAGAAGATTGTCATTAAGTTTCAACTGCATCCATGAACAAGATGTATTTTCAAACAACTCTCCTTACTGTAGAGTATAGATCCAACAGATCTAACCTGTTGTAACACACTACTTCTATCATCTGGAGTGGCTTCAATGGTATAGTTTTTGACAGCTTTCTTTAGGGCATCAAATCTTGACAACACCTTTGCCTGTCGTATTATAATCCCAAAAAGTTGCATGAAAGTCTTCAACAAATCAACAAATACGCAAAAGCAGGAAAGAACTTACACTAGCTGGATTGAAGAATGTTCGACCCAATCCATAGTATAAGCCCAAAACATCATACGCCTATCAAAGAAGTTTCAAGTTTAGTTACAATAACCAGAATATTCTCTCACTAATTGGACATATTAATGTAGCACATAGTATTACCTTACGATCAGTATCGGCATAGAGGGAATCCATGGGAAATGGTAACTGTATATAGAACATCAAAGGGAAAAGAATAAGAGCTCCAGGAATCAATAAGCAGTTCATGGTATCAGTCAAGTATATGACCGGGAAATTGCAGAATTGCTTTGGACATCCAACAGTGATAACAAGATTTCTGTGATTCAAAGGTTGCGATGTTTTTAACCAATTAACTCTCTTCTAAAGTTATTACATATTCTGCTTTTGTCCAGGCCAAGTTTCTCATTACTGAATTTATATCCCAGTACTTGACACGGCCCATGGGGATCCTACTACCTACTACTTAAATAGATAATGACACTGACAAACTTGCTTAAGAAAAATCGGTAATGGCACAATCTGATAACAGTAGCATGAGACGAGCTTCCTTCGATTGGAAAGAAAATAATCAGGTATGAGTAGCCACTATCATGTCACATGACATGCTTATTTGAAGCAATTAGACCCAAATATGTGATAGCATGTTTTAATTAGACTATTCCCTTAGACCAATCACTACCGAAATTTGGAACCTTTCAAGCAGATGAAGAAAACCAAGTGATCAAGTCATCCAACCATGTTAATCAAAAATTGACCTCAGATAGAGAGGCCAGATAGCATGAGAGTGGCTGGCCATATGTGCATCCTATCAAGCATCATTGGTTCATTATTGTTATAGTGGGCAATCAAGGTAAGTCTCCATGACTGGATACATCTTAGAGCTATTGAGGGCTCATACCCTCTCTAATTTTTCTGTTCCCAGACCACTCTATATTAGACAAATGCATAGCTTAATTTTACAAAGTTGCAATTTTCTGAACTGTTTAAATGACAGAAAATGAAACATTATGCCAAATGGCTTTTTTCTTGGATGGTGGGACACATGCTGAATTGCTGAGTGTAACATAAACACTCATTTAAAGATGTCTATGTATAAGAGATAAATATTAGAACTTTTTAGTTAAAAATTTAGCAGCTATTTCTTAATCCAGGATTTGCCCTATATGCATTTCCACTTGCATGTACTCACAACAGATTTCCCCATTTCTTGTCATGTCATATCTGATTTGGTTTACGCAATAAACATTTAAGTCTAGGTATCTACTCTAAAGAATTAAAACATCAAGCATTGTGGTGACATGAACAGGAAACAGAAATACCCGTTCTGCAAGGATACGCTCTTTATCAGGACTACCAACACCAACAGCAATTAGTTTCACACCAGCAGAGTCAAATCTTTCTTTTGATTCTTTTAGAGCTGAAGCAAGTTCCCAACTAAAAACAACAGAGCACAAGAAGTACCAAGTTATCATAATATCCACCAATTCAACCCCATTTTAGATTACCAGTCAACGAGATGATTTATCAGCAAGGGCATCCAAAGTGCCTCAATAGTGCAACAACAGCCACCCCCTGGAACAAAAGCCATTCAGAAACTATTTCAGGAATAACACACCACACCGCATCAAGGCAATAATCAAAACTTTTCGCAACTATGAAACGCATTATAGTATGTATCACTAAACTGCTTATGAGAACTCAAAAGTTGTGCATCAAACACAGAGCATAACTGGACTAGGGGTATGAGTGATTGTGTTGCCATTTTTCTATAATCATAATGCTTTAAATTTCTCATCTAATTTGAGTCTTGTAGTGAATTTCAAAATGCACGTTCATCTGGACATCTAAATTAAAAGCCAAATGCAACAAAGCAAATGTCATACAAGCAAAGATTGAAGCTTTCCAAACCCAACAATGACTACTCGTTAAAGGGTCACTCCAAACCACAGTAAATTTCTAATAAACGCTGAAAAAATCAGTAAAGAATGAAAATTTGAGAGGGTGAAAGTAAATAAGATACCTCATTCTGGTCCCAGAGGTCCTTGAACTGGACGGAGTCGCCAGCAGCGGTGTAAATGCTGACGTCACCGAGGATCTCGCCTATGTCGGGGCTGAAATCTGAGACCGAGGTCGCGGTGGCTCTGGAGACGACATGTCGTCTGGCGCTGAACCGTGGTGCTGAATTTGGGGTGGAGAGGGATAGGGAGTGATGATTGGGAGGTGAGAGAGAGAGAGAGAGATTGGGGAGTAGGAAAGATAGGTGGATGAGAAAGGGTAGGAGGGGATTTTAGGGTTAGGGTTTGTGTGGAGATTAGGGCCATGGGTATTGGGAATTGAGCTCAGAGAAAGTGGTGGGCAGGTGGCTACCGGAAAGTATCAACTGTTGAGTTTCTGGTTAGTAATAAATCATAGATTAGCTTGGATTTCGATGAAGTATAGACTGTAGTTTCGAAGTGTAACTCATAGAACACAGTTTGTTTCGGTTTTTAGATATGAGGTATAAGAGGTAACATTTGGTTATATATTTTTCTATAATCATTTGGAGTATTGGAAATTACATGCATAGAAGTTAAAAGAATCGAAACTAAATAACAAGTTTTATTATTCTCTCACCCCGGTTACATTGTACATCATATCATACTATAATACTATTCAACACAAAATCCATGAAAACTGGAACATTCACATCTGATGAAGACCAACATACGCCCAGCTGCGTCAGTTACAGGGAGAACTGAAGATTTTGACGAGTACTCGCGCGTCTGAGGAAGAAGGGCAAGGTTAGAAGCTCCTCCTCTCGCTCGAGTACTTGGCCTTCACTTGCACCATCGCACCATTCAACTCATACAAATCTTGAAGTTCACTGGCCTTGTTGAAGAAGTCAGGTAAGCGTTTTGAGAGGGAACCTCTGCCTCGTGACAACTTATGTTCCTCAAGGATTGAACTGAAGGATCTATGAAAGATGCATGCCTGTTGTGTTGAAGACGCATCTCTACAATGCAAACAGCTTTCACAAATTCTTCTGAATCCTTGTGCTCACATCATTATTCTTTAATTGTCATCATTTCCACGTCAATCTGTTCTTGAGAAAAATAAATTAGACCAATCAACAGGAAATGCAGTATGAATTGATAATCCATATAAAGTAACAAAATTATTATCACAAACTAATACCCTCAGGCGCTGCAAGTACAGGTCAAACGCAGTAGAGATGGGGTCAGTGAAGGTCAAGTTCTCCGGTAAGACAAGAAGCTTCTAGCCCAGCTACTTCATCCTCAAACGATCGAGTACCAGGCCAAATCCTCGATCTCCGCTGGAACTGACCCAGCTTGGGGGTACTTCTTCTATCGATCCTGATATGCATAGAGCATAAGTGAGCAAACTGAGCGAATTGAATAACAGAGACGATTTTACACATACAACATACTAGCTTGACCAAAAACAACTCAAGTCACAAACATAAAAACAAGGGGATGCATGACAATTGGATCATTGGATGCAAGGCATGCATGGCAACAAGGATATATATACAAGCAAAAGAGGATCATACCATAACTCAGATATGAAAGGATAGGTCAGTGACGTTGTGATCTGTAATTCTGTATTGAAGACTATGAGGAATTATCACCATGTAGGTGGTGATAGTTTATAAAGCTGTAGGAGATCTATGTTCTAGACTAAAAGGTATGAGGGATTTGTAGCAGTAGTAATAGAGATATGATGAGGGATAACTCTGAGCTTTGAGACGCCTCCTCTCTAGAAGAAGGAGAGGAGGCGTCTCACTGATGATTCTTGTTGTTTTGTTTTGTGTGTTTAGGTTGATGGAATGAGTGAGATTATATAAGAGGTGAAATGATATAGACACTCCCACAATTTTTTCAAACACTCCATGACATTTCACATCTTTATGTTTTTGGAAATGTCGTTACCGACTTCTTTTCAATTACAGCCACACAAAGTAATCAAGAAACTATAGCCACACAAATATATATATATATATATATATATATATATATATATCTATTTTGGTTTACCATTTCTTAAAAATCTGATAGTGCTCATTGATGTATCACATATGGATGAATGAATGTAACTCGTAAAATTAGGTTAAAGTATGTGTTAACTTAAAAGAGATCTTTAGATTACTATAGCGGAACGTACAGTGTAGTGGAACCTGCATGCGAGGTCCTTAACCACTAACATAGTTCGTACGTTTATTGTTTAGTTCATTAAATATGAAAGTGACGTTTAGTATAGACTTAAGTAAACATTTAATAAACACAATCGTTAAACTCTGATTTTCGAATTAGATCATTTATTTCTATACCTACATCCCCGTCAACTTTACAATGGTTATTGCCATTTTTTTCTCTCATAATAGTTACTCATGTTGTTGAGCCTTGACTTGTTGGTTTGTTTGCCTAACCATACCGTTTAGGTCATGGATTCAAATATCAACGAGACCAAACTGATTAAATTTCTAACATTTGCTAATCATAACTGGTGTTTCAACTTTGTACCTTCAGTCTTAACAACAATAGCACACCGGGTTTATTAATAGGAAAAAAAAACAATTTGTAAGAAAGGTGGGTCAATGAAATTAGGTTAGGTTGCTTAACTGACAACGTTGAGGTCATGCGTTCAAACTTCATTGACATATGTGTAGGTATGTGAGTTATTTAATAAAAAGTACAGAAAAATGTATTAAAGATTTGATTTATATATATATATATATATATTTTTTTTTTTGAATAAATTAAAGATTGATTTTTCTTTTTTCAAGCAAAAACACATAATAACGACCGAAAAAAAAACCAAAAACACATGGTTTTATTAAAATATAATCTCTTTCGGTAAGTAATTTTGGC
This sequence comes from Fragaria iinumae, assembly GCA_009720345.1. Lineage (NCBI taxonomy): Eukaryota > Viridiplantae > Streptophyta > Magnoliopsida > Rosales > Rosaceae > Fragaria > Fragaria iinumae. The sequence continues at coordinate 10,412,576 of CM019117.1, read as the reverse complement.
AAAATCTGGTTTTGCTATGTAGTCTTAATTAAAATTGCTTGTTTTGGTATGCAACATTTCCCTGTTTGGTAAGCAATCTTAAATGCAATCCTGCATTTCTGGTACATAATATTCCTTGATCTGGTAAGCAATAATTCCTCCGAACAATACACAGATTCTTATTTGCTGGTAAGTGGTAACACCTTAAACGTTAACAAAAGTTTCATATTATCATCCTATGCTTTCTTAATTCTCAATTCAAAAACACAGTTAAAACAAAGTTCTATCTGCAAAATTCTTTGAGTAGTTATCTTCAAGTTAATTTGCTCAGTAAACATTGTTAGGATAACGGGAGCACATATAGGTGAATGATAAACTTCAATAAGGAGGGTCCTTAGGAAAGGGAAACCACAATAGTACACTTCTAGGATAGAAATCGGTAAGCTCAGCTATATACTTCTATTATTTACTCAAACTGTACAAAACATCATGTTACTGATATGCTCCATTTTGTATGAACAATTTTCTCTTTCAAGCTTGCCAATGCAGATAAATGAACATGCTCAATATACATTCAAATATATATTGAAGATTAGCTACACGTATAGGATTTCTTACCACTAATGAAAGGTTGGGTCAAATTTCAGTATCAAACCCCTGAAAAATCTATAGATGGTACAGTTTCAAGATACAGGAACTTTGCAGCAAACATCAAAGATATCATCTAATGGGGCATGATCACCTGTCCCTTCGTCTTTCCGAGCATACAATAACTGCTTCCCTTTGAAGACAAACATCCCTCCCTGATTTATGATAAAATTGAGGACAAGATCATTTCAGAAAAGTTTAACTTTAACTAAATCCATGTACATCTAATCCAACTCCACAAATACTGGAGACATATTAAAGATCAAACCTGTTGTAACACACTATTTATATCATCTGGAGTGGCTTTAATCGTATAGTTCTTTAGAGCTTTCTGCAGGGCCTCAAATCTTGAGAACACCTTTGCCTGTTATATCAGAATTTCACAAAGAGGCATTGAAACACCATAAATAGAAATAGTAATTATATCCGAAAGATACAGCAGAGAGCAGGAATGCAACATAAGAGCTTACACTAGCTGGATTGAAGAATGTTCGACCCAATCCAAAATATAAGCCCAAAACATCATATGCCTGTCATAAAAGTGTCAAATCAGAGTCATAATCACCACTCGCCAGAACAGAATACTCACAAACTGTATTATGTAATGTAGCAGATATTAGTACCTTACAATCAGGATCAGCATAAAGGGAATCCATGGGAAAGGGCAGCTGGAGAGTACATCACAGGGAAAATAATAAGAGCTCCAGGAATCAATAAGAAGTTCATGGTATAAAGATACAAATATATAACTAGGAAACTGCAAAAATGACTTTGGATGTTGAAAACTAATTACGAAATTTCTATTTTTCAGAGGTTATTAAGTGTTTGAACCACTTTCTCTAAAGAACACGAACAGCATGATCTCATATTCTGCTATAATCCAGCCGAAGTTTCTCAGAAAGGAAATGTCAATAAGATACTTAAGTCAAACCACAGTGCTTGATATGGTCCCATGGGACTCATAGTATTTAGTACTTAAAATGATAACGACACAAGAAAACTTGTCCCGGTAGACTATGTATTTGCTATTAGTAGCTGGAAATGTCATCCTGCAGTTAGAAAGCATATAACCAAGTATAAAAACCATTATCATGTCAAATGACAGCTTATTTTGGAGACTAAAAATTTTGAACATTTGAAACAGACGAAGAAAAGTAAAGTGATTAAATCATTCGTGTTATTCATCAACTGAACTATTCCTTAGATAAACAAGTCACATGACATGAGAGTGCCCGGCCGTACATATGTGATTGCACACATTGTGGCCAAGAAAGTTGAAGAAATTATCATTGTTATCTTTCTAATCCAGTGTATAGCAGACAAATGCATAGCTGCATCTACAAAGATTCAGTTTCCTGAACAGTTTGAACAACCATAATATCAGAAAAGGCTTTTCTTTTGATGGTCAGAAACACACATAAGTGCATAACATAACACAAATCATCACCAACTAATAACAAAATGTTCATGTCTCGGTGATAAAGTATGACGATTATACAACAAAATTAGCAGCTATAATTTAATCTAACATGTGTTTGATGCATGTCCACTAGCATGCCTTCCTGACAGGCATCCATTACACCCAAATTATTGTTTAAAACATTTCCCATTATCTGAACAACATAACTGAGCTTGATACTTAACAAGCACTCTATAGATATATGCACCTAAAAGATTCTAGGATCAAATATACTTCCAAAAATGCAACTTCAGAAATATTGCACGAAAAGGAATGTAAAAGTACCCGTTCTGCAAGGATACGAGCTTTATCAGGAGTACCAACACCGACCGCAATTAGTTTCACACCAGCCGAGTCAAATCTAGCTTTTGCTTCTTTTAGAGCTGAAGCAAGTTCCCAACTAAAAGAACACACACGAAGAAACTAGTCGTAACAATCTCCAAAGACTCATGTAAAACCCATCCAACATTACTAGTTAAGAAGATACTTTACCAGCAAACGCATCCAAAGTGCCTCAATAGCGCAACAACAACTATTCCCTGTAACAAAACGCGTCAAGAATCTATTTCAAAAGTAACCCACCACACATTCAAGCAAATATACAATTTTTCATTGTTATGGCACACATTTTAGTGTATATAACACTATCTTGGAGCAAAACGCATCAAAGCAAGTGTCATATAATCATAGACTATAGCTTTCTTTACTTCACAAAGAATCAAAATTGCAGAGATTTTGTAAAGAAAAAGAAAGTAAATTATAAAGTTTTACAGTGATAGACCTCGTTTTGATCCAATAGATCGTTGAACAGGACGGAATCACCAGCAGCGGTGAAGATACCAACTTCACCAAGGACCTCACCTATGCTGGGGCTGAAATCCAAAGCAGAGGATGTGGTAGCTCTGGAAATGACGAGTCGTCTAGTGCTAAACCCTGCTGTTGGTTTTGGGGTGTAGAGAGAGTGAGGACTGGATGGTGGGAGTGAGAGAGATTGGGAAGATGGATGAGAAGGAACGGAAAGGGTAGGAGGGGATTTCAGGGTCAGGGTTTGTGTGGAGATTAGGGCCATGGCTTTGAGAATCACCCCCCTTGGATTTGGAAGAAGCTGAGATCGAGTAGGAAGTAGCAAGGTGCAACCGCTTCTTTGTGTGGCGGGAAGAATTTCTTGTTAATTATAAGATCAAGAGATTGTATGTTGCTTTCAGACTTGTCGTCCCAGGAATCAAGAGCTTGTCTTCATAGCTAGAAGTTGGAACCATCGCTTAGGTCTGGCCCACCTTCACTATTAAGTGATAAATGTCATCGAGCCCAAGACTCCAAGCCTAGGCACAACAAAAGCCCAAACTTGAAGAAAGCAGGCAGAATCCTTCTACCATAGCACATGCACTGCCGACAAGATATCTAGCAGCTAACTCTTCGCTCCATCATTGTTACTCTTTTCAAACACTGATGACCAACTGACGTCCGACTAACAAGCCCGACAGGCAACAAGGAGCCTGGTGAAATAAGCAACGAATATGCTGCGAAGAAGATAGAAAGGATGCATCACCACCCAAGCTCTCTCTCCTTAACCCCATCGTTGATCTCTGATCTTCATGCTGGAGAACACCTAAGCCAAACGAACCAATGGATAACGAGACCGAGACAGGCCTTCACCGAGATAGATTTCGGCAACAAACCATGACGCAACTCACCGCTGACCGCCGCTTGTTAGCCATAAAGACACCCTCAAGTATAAGAGACAAGTTATATAGTAAGAGATTATGACTGAGCATATCATGCCTAAGTGATTGAAAAACTCATTATAGCTAAGAAAACCTAAAAGATGTTAGCTAGATAAATGTGCAAATGGTCTCAAATAACGACTTACAAGTAAACTAAAGTTCATGATGATTATATGCAAGATGAAATAGATTTGATTTTTAGTTTTGAAAATTTGATTCGGAGATAGGCTAAATTAGATGTAATGGAACTGAGAAATGTATCGTAAGAGAAATCAAGTTTTTCTACTCTGTCAATGTCTTTCCCTGGCCTTGACAAAAAGATTGAAAAAAGTGACTATCGGGAGTTTAACACCCGCATCAAAGTCAAATTAACGTTTTTATTGGTGAACACAGTCCTTGTGCTTTGATAATTAGGAGGAAGACAGCTACCTCCTTGATTTATTTTGAATCCACCATTGTGCGTATGAGTCAAATCTAGTAATGACATATCAACCCTATTAGGCTTACAGGACTACTCAATCATGCAATTCCCTAGAGAAAACCCATTGTTTAGACCTAACTAGGCCACATGCTTGAAATTATTATGTTCCATCAAACACCTATTAATCTACACATGCATGCTTTAGGACCATGGAATAGCTTGGAGATCAAAACATGGATTCAAAATTTGCTCAGGACCAACAAGTAAAATGCTGTATCAAAACTTAATTATAGTTAACCTTAGTTAGTGATAAAAGAAAATTGATTTATTTATTTATTTATGTTTATCAGTTTATTACTCTCTCACCTAGAACTCGACAACTACGTATTCTCTCTCCATCGAAAAAAACTCCAGACTCTCTCGTCCGTTGCTGTCTCGCTGCCGGAGAAGGAAGCCCCTTCGGTTGGAGCTAGCATGGGAGGAATGGGAGGCATGGATTACTCCAACTTCAGTAGTTGGATATGCTAAAGCCTTCGCTGCTAATAGTCAATCCTCTTTAAACGAACGCTTCGAATCCTTTTTAGTTTTTCCTGATGGTATTGTTGGAGGCCGAACATATATGAATGTAATCATAGTGAGATGAGGTTCTAATCTGTAGGAAGAATGTAGTGCTATTTATTGGTCAGGCAAGAGATTTTGTTCTGAAATAATCTGTGGGAGAATGAACAGGTAAATTCCTCAATTTCTTCTGTATAACAATCCTGTGTTTCTAAATAAATTAAAAAAAAAAAAAAAAAAAAACTACAGACTCTCTCATTGAGTCTGAGTGTGAGTCTGGGCATTATCTCTCTCCCACTCTCAAAGGCTGAACTTGTTCGGAGAGGATCAACAACCTTTGAAGACCACCTTTGCTGGCACAACCACCAAAACCTTCCTAAGTTGAACAAGACCCAGCAGCTGCCATTTCATTTCTCTATTAGGTACGATCCCACTTTCTCTTCGTTGTTTCAAAATCTGGTTTCTCTGATTTTTTAAATCTTATATCTTCAATTTTGATAGTATGATTGATTTTGGCTTATCAACTTAGAATTTCTTATTGGGTCTGCAACTATGATGAGAATATCAACTATAAATTGAATGCTTCCAAAATTTCTATGGTTTCGTATAGGTCTCTGAGAGAGGGAAAGGATCAAGCTTTATACTACTCAAATTTGCCAGTGTGAAAATCCAGAACTGAGGTGCTTAGGCTACTCATTTCTTCATGTGGGTTTTATTTTTAATCTGGGTTGTATTTAATCTTGAAAAGAGATACTAAATTAACCCCAGTTAGTACATGGTTGGTGTTTCACACGTGGCAGCTTCTTACTTGGTGGTCCTATGACCAACACAACAGTGATGGTCGGCTAATTTGAATCCTCGATCAAAACATATAAACAGCTACATGTATCTGTCTCTCTATATATTCATCTAAGCAATCACTTTTTAGATGTCTCCTACATCCCTATATGCTTAGCTGAGCCTCCCAAAATGAATTATTTCACCTACTTGGCTTTTAACACAAACCGATCTAGACATTTCCATTGTCTGTATCTAATTAATCTGGGTTTGGATGAATTACTTCCGCATTGAAGATGCTAACCACAAAGTTTGGTTTATTATGTTTCATGTACACCATCTGTACACCAAAACAGAATTGCCAGAAGCCAAACAATAACGTAACTCTGATTTAGTTTCTGGGGGCGTGATACTCGCAAAGGCTATTTGTCTTTTGGTGAGTTCATCGTGAAAATCACTAGCTATCTAATACAGAAGCTAATGAAGTACGTATAGTATAGTAGATATGCCAAAACTATGGCATATATACTTTGGGCATTTGCAGGGTTTCGGTTTTGCTTTGGTTTCAGTTTAGCTTTCCGGTGAGTCGTACAAAGCAAACAAAACAGTGTCTTGTATAAGTTAGTGAGGATGACCTCATGAATTGCATGCAGTTTCCTACCTCGAAGCTATTTCTTTCATTTGGATAGGAACTCCAAAGGGGATTAAACTCGGACAAGAGAACATGACCAAAAGCCGGAGCTGGCATTCAAACCCATCCATGAATACCTCACCATCGTGGGAGAGCCATTTTACCTAGCTAGCCAGTTAAGATTAAAGTTAAAGGATACCTGAAGTTTAGAGGTTTTTTTTATTTTTTATCATAGTGTTCACAAAGGTGTGCATGAGTTTTATCCAACTAAAGAGACTATTGTTGTTCATGTATATGAATTTGTTCGTAACTCTCGTATTTAGGGAATCATTTACTAACGTGGGAGTAAATGCCGATCGAGGTAGAATTTGTTGGTTAGTCTCAAAAGGTCGTTGAAATAACTTATAGTCATTCACATGTATTGTTTAATGAGTCGGAAATTACTTGTTAGACTTATGTTGTTAAACATACTTTATGTAAATAATTTATAGTCCTTCACGTATATATAGACAACAATCCGAGTTAAGCGAGTGCCATGGGTGAGTAATATCCAAATTTTTGGAAGCACAAGAAACAACTTCTTGAAAAAACTAGAACATGAACTCAATACAAAGCTAGGATGGAAGAGTGAATGTGAGAAAGGGGACGAGTTTGAAGAAGGATTAGATTTTGGGGTGAGAGGTCACGTGGCAAACCTGTCCTCTACGTGCGGCCGCACGACACCCTCCGTGGCGGATAGGTCCCACAATAGGACGTGTTAAACCGCTAGCGGATTTACAGAATACCCCAAAATACCCTCGATCGGAAGCAGACAGAAAGCTTGACGTCATCTGTGGGTTCCAACAATTATTTTGAAGTGACATTAATGCCCTTCTTGATGAAGTGAGAGAGTGATAACGTGATGAAGTGAGAGAGGTTTGAGAATAGAGAATCCTGAAAAATGAATATTTTATTTATTGATAAGAGCCATTTATATATGGAATTACACAATACTAATATGATAAGGATAATGAAAACATAGATTTAGTCAAACTACATATCTTATTGGCATAAGGCAAAGACACACATAAAGAATATCTAGAAAGATATTGAATATCCTAAAGCACTCCCCCTTGTGCCGCGCGCTGCTATGCCGATGGTGCAGTTATGTTGCCTCGTCAAAAACCTCGTCAAGTCACAAAAACCCTATGAGAGAAAAAAAAAACTGGACCTTGATCGTAGGAGAAAAAATAGTACAACACATCAATCTACTTCATTGAGATGATACTCCCCTTGATATGAACATTATTCAGAGAGACTTGATAGCCGACGTATGCCTATACTTTTCACATGTTTCTCAAAAGTAGACTTAGGTAAGGACTTAGTAAATAAGTCAGCTGCGTTTCCTTCGGAACTAACTTGGTTCAATTGAATGTTGAGAAACGTCTGTTGCTGTTGGTTGTAGAAGAACTTAGGTGAAATGTGCTTTGTATTATCACCCTTGATGTGACCTAACTTCATTTGCTCAATACAAGCTGCATTGTCCTCAAAAATGCATGTAGGTCTATCCGTTATAGAATTTAATCCACTAGTCCCTCTAATGTGTTTGATGATTGATCTCAACCAAACACATTCCCGAACAGCTTCATGCAAAGCAATAATCTCTGCATGATTTGAAGATGTCGCCACTAGAGTCTGCTTTGTAGACCTCCAAGATATCACCGTATTCCCAATAGTGAACATATAACCAGTTTGAGAACGTCTTTTATGAGGGTCAGATAAATATTTGGCGTCGGTGAAACCCACCAATGTATTGTTGGGTGTCTCGGCATAGGACAAGGTAGCAGTGGCGTGCACGGCGTCAGACCCGTGTCCAGCAGCTATACCGGCGGGGTTCATGGCGGGGGTCCAGTCCCTTGGTAGATCGGTGCCGTGACTTCCATGAGCCATATGACCATCTTATGTCCTTCTTGAATCAATATAGGGAAAGAACAGTCCCAAGTCAATGGTACCCATAAGATATTGAAAGATGTTCTTGACTCCGGTCCAATGACGTTGGGTTGGCGCTGAGTTAGAACTACTGGACTGAAGACCTGTCTCTTTATTAGAGAGTCTAATTCTGTCTGGATTGCATCTTTCCATTTAGGCCAATCTGCTCTGTTTTGGCATTCTACAACAGAGTGTGGTTCGATGTCATCGTGCTTTATGATTTCATGAGCCACGGAATAAGCAAATATATCATCGACATGGGTTGATGACCGATTCATCAATTCAGAAGTGTTATCATAACACATGGAGATCTCTATGTTCTCTGATGTTGGCATTGATCCTGAGGCGTCCCCCATGGATTCTAACATCAATTCGTGGACATAACTGTAATCAGAAATGATCTCGTGAGAAAGATTCTCAACGGATTGACTTGTGCCTTGTCGGTCTGTTTCTTTCTCAGACGCGTGTCAACCAAACCAAGTGGCCTCCCCCTTTTCCTTTGGGGAGCCACAGCCTCCATCCCCCCACCGTGGGTGGCGGCGGCGGCGGCAGTCCCGTGCCCGGGGATGGCCATGCCCTTTTCAGGGACTTCAAGCTTAGCAGGAACATCCAGCTGGTATATCGGATCTTGTCACTTTCGCAATCTCGGAGAAAGAGTCAGGCATCGTATCTGCTACTTTCTAAAGTTCGAGAATACGTTTCACTTCACTTTTAGTCTGTGAGGTGCAGGGATCATAATGAGACAGAGTGGGGACAAACCATGACAATTCCTATCGTTCCACATGAACACGTTTGTTCGTATCTCCCCCTAACGACGGGAAGAATGTCTCATCAAAGTGACAATCCGCAAACTTGGCGGTAAAGAGATCACCTGTTAATGGCTCTAGCTATCGGATAATCGTTGAAGATTCATAACCAACGTAGATACCCAATCGTCTCTGAGGACCCATCTTAGAACGCAGTGGAGGCGTAATTGTCACATAAATCGAACAACCGAAAATGCGTAGATGCGAAATGTCAGGCTCATATCTAGTAACCAACTGGTACGCACTAAATGGTTGTTTGGCAGTGGGTCGGAAACGAATAAGTAAGGTTGCATGCAATATTGCATAGCCCCATGACGGAATTGGGAGGTTGGTGCACATTACCAACGCTCGAGCAATAAGCTGAAGCCGCTTGATCGTAGCTTCGGCGAGACCGTTTTACGTGTAAACATGGGGTACGAGATGCTCAACTTCAATCCTGATAGACATGCAATAGTCATCAAAAGTCTTTGATGTAAATTCTCCAGCGTTATCCAGTCGAATTGACTTAATTGGATAATCCGGGTGGTGAGCCCGAAGTTTAATAATTTGTGCTATGAGTTTTGGAAATGCAGCATTTCGTGTGGACAAGAGCGCAACATGAGTCCAACGCGTTGAATCATCCACCAGAACCATAAAGTATCGAAATGGTCCACATTCAGGATGGATGGGTCCACAAATATCACCTTGGATACGACGTAGAAATGGAATGTTCTCGGTGTTATCTTTAGCGTAAGACGCTCTCGATACTACTTTCGCTAAAGAGCAAAATTTGCAAAACTAATGATGAGCTTTTGAAAGAGTCAACGACACATCAAGGGAAGAACGGCGCGCCTCAATTGCTTGAGGGGTCGGCCGAGTGGCAGCCAAGAAGTTGGTGCCGAGCCCGAGAGACGTCAATGTCCCCTTTGGGCCGTGATGACCAGTTGTGGCATCACCACCATGATTCAAAGTGACATCAGTTCGCAAACATTTTCATTTTGATCTGAAGAAGGGATGTCCATGAGAATTTCGCAGAATTCGGATCATCATGTCCCTTCCTAGATGACCAAGTCGATCATGCCAAAGCTTGTATGAGTCAGAGTCCCAAAGATCCTGTTTGGCGACTACATGAGATTCAATAATCCGAATCGTAGTAAGGTAAAGACCACTAGATTGACTCATGAGTTTCTTCAATATACGTTTACGTCCGAAATCATGAGAAGTTGTACACAAGAACTCTGGTCCATCTTTACAATGAGTTTCCAAGTGAAAGCCATTAGCGCGAATGTCCTTAAAGCTCAACAAGGTTTGGTGCCCTTTTGGGGCATAAAGAGCGTCCGTGACATGGATCATAGTGCCATGAGGCAGAAAGAAACGAGCGGTTCTGTAATACCCTAGATTTTCATATTACTTTCCTTGTATTATTTCCATAATTAATGAAGGATTATTTATGGAAATTCTTTAGTTTGTGCGAAGTTGAAGTTTCGGGAGTAATTTTTAAGGTACTTTGACTTTTAAGAGGCTAAAAGTTGACTTTATTTTTCATAAATTATCTTCGAAAACTTCCTTCTTGAAAGTTGTAGAGTTTGTCGATACAAGTTCGTAAACATGCGGCACGCCTGAAACGGAGGTAATATGAGAAAGTTATGATCAAAGGAAGTTAGTTTCCGGGTTTGGAAACTGTATAAGTAGAAAAATGTGGGGGAGTTATTTTTGGAAACCTAATTTCAGTCTCACTTTCTCTCTCCTCCCTCTCCCTACCTCCTCCCGCTCTCCTTTCTTCTCCGGCTCGGTTCTCCGCCGTCTAGCCACCAAACCGGATGCCACCGGTCCCGTTCGGTCCGCATGGACCTCCCCTCCATTTCTGGAGCAGTCCCGCTCGCCGTCGCGCCGCCTGGAAGCCTCCACGGAGCGGTGGAGCTACTGCGGTATCGCCGGAAAACCGGCGATTTCGGCGAGAGTTAGGTGAGTCTTGCTCCTCTCTTTCCTCTGGTGATGTTTATACATCTTTGGTGACCTAAAAACCAAGTTTGGGCACCGGTTTTGCAGGTTTGGTTTTTGATTTCGTTTTGGAATTTCGGGGTGTTTTACGGCCGAACCAGTCAAAACCTTAGGTATTAAAGTTGTTCACCATGCTTCAATCTACAAGTTTCATGTTGTGAGTTTCTCCTAATTCGGAAGTTTTGGGGTGGCGCGTGGGGCTCACTCGCCGCCACCTGCGGCGGCGCGTTCGGCTGAATTGTGGTCTTATTTTCCTGTGGTTAGCTAGTCCTTGCTGCTGTGAGCTTGTTGAGAGGTAGTATAGCTAGATTTTGAGCAAGGTTTGCATGTTAGGACTTAGGTTTATTTGTTTTGGCTTGGTGGAGTTTGAGTTTAGGTTTTGAAGATTTGAGGCAGCTTTATTGTGTTATTGAGTTCAACGACTTTGGGAAGTTGTCCTCCCTTAACCTAAGAATTAGTTTAAGGGTATTGTGTTATCCTTTAGTATTTTGGTTTCTAAGGTTTTTAATTGTGTGATTTTAGGTGATTTGTGATTTTGTGATTGGCTTGCCTTGGTTGTGTTGGGGGTTTTGCAGCGGGATTTCTAGGTGAGTAAATCTCACTAAGGTTCACTTTTGAACCAAATTTTACTATGGTCATGTGATGATGATAATGATTATGATGTTAAAATTAATACTATGTTATTAATTGTTTTAAAATATATGAGCTTAATCGCCAACAGCTCATCGGTGCGATAAAACAAGCTTTTCTTATATGTTTAGTTTTGAGGTTCTTGTGATCATAATCTATTGATTATGGATAAGTTATTCTTGTGGAATAATATATATTGTTCATATAATTATATCCTTGTGAAGGATATAGTCTTATGATGTGATCTTGTGTTGTTGATGATGATGTTGTGATATTGTGATTGTTGGATAAATAGCCAAACCGGGTTCCAAGCCTTTAATCGGGTGATTGGTTAGGTTAAGATGCTATTTATTATTTTGTGTTTTGTTATTGGACAGTCAAACCGGGTTCCAAGCCTTTGGCCGGATGATTGGTTACGGTTAGAAATATAGCTATAGTCCGTCTGTCAGTGTAGGTCATGGGAGATACTTTATGGTATCTGGGACCCATGGGTACACAATTTGTTGTTGTAGACTTGTAGGCCATGAGAGGTATTTATTAAATATTTGGGACTCATGGGTACATTTCTTTCGATTTATGGTTTTTAATTATTGATCAAATCTCTCTTGTGGAATGTTGTGTCATTTTTGAGTTTACTCATACAGGCTTTTTAGCTTACCGGGTTTGTTATTTTACAATCTCAGTGCACCAATTATTGGTGTAGGGGTTAGACCTGCAGGTGAGGATCAACAGAGTTGAGGCGGAGGCTGTTTATGCCTGAATTAATATTTTACTGGACAGTAAATGTCTATGTAAATATTAATTATTTCTTGGTTCATGTCATACCGGCGAGCCCAAGTTCCTTTAACTTTACAAGTGATGGCCTTTTTAGTTAGACCACGCGAGCTGAGAACAGAGTTTACATGCGAACTGGACTTCACTTAGCTCGCGCGCGGAATGGACATAGGCGGACTGCGCAGTTCGTGTGGAACACTTAGCTCGCGCGCGGAATTACTATTTGCCAGTCCGCGTAGGCGAGGCGATACAAGTCCGCGTAGGCGAGATGCAAATGTACTTCGCGTAGGCGAGATTGACTCTCCGCGTAGGCGAAGCGAGGCGAGCTGGTGAACTGGCTCGCGTAAGAGACTTTGCGAGGCAGCGACATGCGGACTCCGCGCGCACCACGACAAACGTCGAAGACTGTTACAAGTCTTTGACATGCTTCGGGCCAATCCTTGTGGCCCTTTTAATATAAAAATCCATTTTAAGGCTCACGAGCTGCAATAGCCTGCGAAGTGGACGCGAGCTACATAAGCACGCGAGATAGCATCCTGTAGCAGCCCGCGAGATGAGGATACTCCTAATTTCAGTTCGCATATGAGTCTACAGTTGGCAGCGCGGAAGCAATGCCCTATGCGGAATGAAGTGTGCGAACTGAACATGTGTCACAAGATGGTTGGTTCGCATGGACAGAACAATGCCCTTGTGCTATAGGGTTTCAGAGTCCGACTTAGATTCTAATTACTTTTCTTCCTCCACAAGTCGAACTACTATATAAGGGGGGCTCGAACCCTAACAAAGGGACAACTCAAAACACTCAAACAAATACAAACACAAACTGCAAACCAGTTACCCTTCAAGCTCCTCGAAACCCTAACCCTAAGTGCTGCCGCCGCCACCTAGGTTTCTTCTCCAAAGCCCTCTGGACTCTACCCCCCCCCCCCCCGACTTCTCTCTGAACTCCCTATTAGTTGCTCTACTCGCGCCGCCGTGAGTATCGATCGCTTGTGCTCGTAAATCCTCGTCTGAGGTGGCACTTGAAACCCCCGTCGCCTGATCAGAAGTCAAGATCTCGCACACACCTACAACCTCTTTCCTCGTCCGCGAGGTGGCACGCCCGCAACTCTCTCCCCTCTCTTTGTTCGCTAGAAACCTCAGCTCCGCGCGCTGAGGATCGTGGCCAAAACATTGGCAAGCCCAGTGGGACACTGGCGAACAGACATCAAAACTGGTATTGATGTAATTCATTTCTTCTCAAGCATCGGCGAACAGACATCAAAACTGGGGGGCACATTGGGTAGATGTGTTCCAGTTATTTCAGACTTTGGACCTTCTTAAAGTGTCTTAGTCATTATTTAGGCCAATCCATGTGACCTCCAATTTTTCAAAGTTGGTTCGCCAGCCTTATACGGCCGTTCGCCGACTCTTTTTTGTCTCTCATTGGTTCGCACTGGGGGGCAGCGAAGTGCATGGCCTTTAAAAAATTTTCATCTCTCACTGGTTCGCACTGGGGGGGGGGCAGAGAGGTATTTGGCCATTGTCATTCCTTGTTTATCACCAAGTTGATTCGCCATTGCTAAGATCTCGCGAAGAGCCTTTTTTGGAATCTAGTCAAGTCAAACGTCTGCTCAAGATACAACCATGCGAGCTACATTCGCTCAAGGTATGTGCCATGTACTATGTCTTCTGAGTTGAGCAGGCAAATGCGGGCTAAGGGCAGGCGAATGCAAGCAAAAAGCAGGCGACTGCATTTGAAGTTCAAGTCCAAGGTGCCTAGGCGAGCTGTACAGCAGCTTCGCTCCAATGCCGTACTGGGTGCTTGAGTTTCAATGCCTATTCACAGGCTTGTCTACTCACACTCATTTTATGTATAACCCGAGCCAATACCAGTGGCTTTGGAGCAACATGAACATAAACCTCTTCAGTCATTTTTTGACATTCATGACTTCGAGGCTAGGGGGCAACGTTTATGCCTGAATTAATATTTTACTGGACAGTAAATGTCTATGTAAATATTAATTATTTCTTGGTCCATGTCATACCGGCGAGCCCAAGTTCCTTTAAGTTTACAAGTGATGGCCTTTTTAGTAAGACCACGCGAGCTGAGAACAGAGTTTACATGGGAACTTGACTTCACTTAGCTCGCGCGCGGAATGGACATAGGCGGACTGCGTAGTTGGCGTGGAACACTTAGCTCGCGCGCGGAATGACTTCGCGTGGAATTACTATTTGCCAGTCCGCGTAGGCGAGACGCAAATGTGCTTCGCGTAGGCGAGGCAAGGCGAGCTGGCGAACTGGCTCACGTAGGAGACTTCGCGAGGCAGCGACATGCGGACTCCGCGCGCACCACGACAAACGTCGAAGACTGTTACAAGTCTTTGACATGCTTCGGGCCAATCCCTATGGCCCTTTTAATATAAAAAGCCCTATTAAGGCTTGCAAGCTGCAATAACCCGCGAAGTGGACGCAAGCTACAGAAGCACGCGAGATAGCATCTTGTAGCAGCCCACGAGATGAGGATACTCCTAATTTCAGTTCGCATAGGAGTCTACAGTTGGCAGCGCGGAAGCAATGCCCTATGCGGAATGAAGTGTGCGAACTGAACATGTGTCACAAGATGGTTGGTTCGCATGGACAGAACAGTGCCCTTGTGCTATAGGGTTTCAGAGTCCGACTTGTATTCTAATTACTTTTCTTCTGCCACAAGTCAAACTACTATATAAGGGGGGCTCGAACCCTAACAAAGGGACAACTCAAAACACTCAAACAAATACAAACACAGACTGCAAACCAGTTACCCTTCGAGCTCCTCGAAACCCTAACCCTAAGTGATGCCGCCGCCGCCTAGGTTTCTTCTCCAGAGCCCTCCGGACTCTACCCCCCGACTTCTCTCTGAACTCCCTATTAGTTGCTCTGCTCGCGCCGCCGTCAGTATCGATTGCTTGTGCTCGTAAATCCTCGTCTGAGGTGGCACCTGAAACCCCCGTCGCCTGATCAGAAGTCAAGATCTCGCACACACCTACAACCTCTTTCCTCGTCCGTGAGGTGGCACGCCCGCAACTTTCTCCCTTCTTTTTGTTCGCTAGAAACCTCTGCTCCGCGCGCTGATGATCGTGGCCAAAACAGAGGCTTAGTGGCAGGGTTCTTTTTAGCGTTTGCTATACTCTGTATAGTTTTGTTAATCGGGTAGAAAATATTAAACTCATGAGATTGTTCTCATGTTCTCATGTTGCAAGTTTATGTAAATAAGGAAGTGTAATATTTAACTCAGTGATGGGTTGAATGATATTACTTTTCCGCTATTGAGTTCTAGTTGTTTGGATTTGTTATTGAAACAGGTTGGGATATTTATATTTTAAGTTAAATCATGCCAAAAATTTTGAAAATTATCTTTCGAAAATTTGGGTGTGACAGGTTCCACGCCCGAGGATCACAGGAGAAGATCCAATCATTGTTGTCACAGATGATTTACAGGGCACTAACTCAAGAAATAGTTGACGGTTCCTTAGAATGGTGTGGGTTGATCCACTACCCGTGAGGCACTCGATCTCTCCAAGAGACATACCTACAAAAGAGAGTAGATATATGAGTAAATAGGTCAATATCGAGCTATTTAGAAGGATTGAAAAGGCTAAAAGTAGCAACAATCCCGAGAGTGCTGAAAAGTTCTCATGCAGAATGACATTTGCGCACTAAAATAGTTATAACTTCTTCGTTAAAATAGATATGGACGAACCGTAAAATGTTTTGAAAACTAGACTCATAGAGCTTTCCAATGATATAAAGCCCACTGTCTGGTTCGTCTAGAGCTATTCACAAAACTCAAACGAAGTTGACTGTCCAGGGAGGACAGATTATTGTTTTCCACAGATTTGGCATTAGCGAAGCTTTTGAAGCTTGCCGGTGGCATGGAGGCGTATGCTCAGCCACAGAGACGTGTTGATGATCAAATACAAGTCTAGATAACCTAGAGGATTTGATTATGATCCGGTTATGACATAATCAAATGGATTAATAGCGTAGGGGGAATCCAAAATCAAAAGCTTTCGGTAACTCCAAATGAAGTATGACCAGACATGTCCGTGGAGGGTCGGTAGTGCGAGGCACACTTTAAACCACTATCTCCTTAATTTCGGACAATTATAAGACATCATACTAATTCGGATGAGTCTAGTTGAACAATTGATAAAGGAAAATCCGCTATAGAGTAAAAGACTTGAACCGGAAAACACGTTAGTAACCCTTCTTGAGAGTCACAGCGCCGTACATCACCTCCTCTAAGGGAGAGACTAAAGACGGCGTTGATGCCATGTTTTCTAAGGTAGATGTAAATGTACATCTTATTGTAAATCAATTCGAACCATGTAGAGACAAGAATAACAAAAAAGAACTTTTATTAATGCGCTGAAAAGAGTACATAGGGTCTCAAAAAAAAATTGAGAAGAAAACTAAGCATGGCATTCTAATGATGCCTTATTACAGCATGACTTGTAAAAAGGAAAACAATCTAGCCAGTGACGTCAAAGTCAGGAGCATCTAAGTCAGAACATTGTCCATTGGGGTCTGCGACCTTGAAGGTAACATTATGTTCAACTCCATTGTTTTTAGTGGAATTGACTTCCATCAATTCCTCGTATTTCTTGTATGCGGCAACAACATTTGCAAGAGCACGACAACTTTTGAACCAGTGGTCCTTGGACCCATATTTGTTGCATTGTCCATCAAAAGCAGAAGAAGAGAGAACATGCTGCTTCCGAGGTGGAGCGGCGCCGCCCTTGGGGCCAACGGCACCAGCGTCTCGGCGCCAAGTGTTGGTTAGGCCACTAAAGCCATTACCTTGTCCCCGGGAACCAGAGGCACAGTGGTGTTGATTCCCACGCGCGTAAGGTTCAGTTCAATGGTGATCCTTGCGTTTCAGAGTTTTCTTGCTCCGTTTGCTGTTGTAATTGTTGATCATTGATCATATTGTTCTTTTCTTCCATAAGGAATTGCGTCATTAAGCCGCTAAATGTTGTAATCCTCTTATTTTGGAACTCAAGTCAATACTGGTTCATTAGGATCTTAGCAGCAGAAGGGAAGGTCGAGAAAGTTTTTTCAATCATGTCTACATGACTTTTCTCGACTCCACATGAGCTCAGTTGAGCTTGTAGGCAAAGCATATCCCTGTTGAAGTCATCAACCCTCTTGTAATCCAATAGTCGGATTTCATCCCAGCGGGCAATTAATTCTGGGAGCAAGGTTGAATGAATATTGCCGAAATGTTCGGCGAGTGCATCTCACAGATTTTTTGGATCATGCTTCGATTGATACTGCCTGCTGATGGAATTCCTGCAAGTATACATGGTGGATGTAGTATAGTAAATGGAAGAAAAGGGGTTGTCGTTCCCACGAGGATTATTAGTTCTATTCAAATTATGAAATACCTAAACTAACTACACAGAATCAACCACTAACAATCATATTCATGCTTTGTTGCAACTAACAGACTCTTTCGTTTCTCTAGATGACAATTCCCGTATCTAAGTCCAGTTACGGCACTTAGACCATAGTTTTCCTTAAGTGTATGATTCTCTCCAGGTACGGTAGAGTTCGTATATCCTAGCATGCAGTCTATCCAGTTACGACATAAATTTAACATGTAAGACTCATTACGTTCTAGAAAACAAGAGAATCATGCAAACCATTACTTCAGTTACGACAATAATGTAATTCACAATTCTTAATCACAAGAAGCTAATTTGAATTATATTGCCGTTACGCCTCAAATTCATCTTCTAATTTACTAGATGCAAAGCCCTAAGGTGATCAATCAAAGAACTCAAACATATAGCATCAATTAAAATATTGACTAAGAATTCATCATAAAGAAACTATAAATCTATTAATCAATCATCAAAAACATAAACAATCATGCTAAGGCATCATCCTAACCCTAGAAAAGATTTAGCAAAATATGACTATGGAAAACACAACGAAAACATTAAAAGAATGGAAAGGTGAAGGGTGGATGGATCTCTGCTCCTTTAGGCGTCTACAATGTGCTTCTGAGACCTCACTTTTCATGTGAAATTCGTGCTACTTTATATAGAGAAGTTTCCTGCTCATCTTTGACTTCATATTTCCTTGTAGAACTTGGATTCAGACTCCTTTCTTGATATGGAATGGGAAAACCTTGAGATATCTCTTGTAGAACTAGGAATACATGTACTCCTTGAATCCTCATCTGCATTATTGTCCTTGAAGTTTTAGGGTTGACGGTCTTGTGACACAGAACTTGAGTTCTCCACAAAAGCTTGTAAATCCAAGCACATTTGCTGATCTGACATTTCTTCATTCAAACAATCATAACTCAGTCTAGAAATATCGAAATCAAGATTCGTAAATTTTTACAGAAAGTAAACTTCCGCAGCTTTCCAATGATGTAAGGCTCATAGTCTGATTCGATCCGAGTAATTCCCAGTAATTCGGCAAAATTGGATGTTCTGCACAGACAGATTCTGAGACTTGGGATTGCAGTAGCCTTTCAATCCTTTTTTTGCGCATTTTAACGTAAATCAATCACAAATAAGGAAACTTAATGCAAAAACAAATATTATGAGAGATATGAATATAGGATAATATGAGCACATCACCTGCGCAGTGTGGGATCGATATGCTTACGAAGGAACATGAGCGCCAGAGATTTTGTTCTCTTATGAGGCGGTTCCTGAGTTGGATCGGGGAATATGGTCTCGGTCAGATCCTTAGCAATGAAGGTCTGCTCAATATCCGAGACCCAGCGGTGGTACTCAGTACCATGGGCGTCGAGGACATCGAATTCGATGCCTTTGTCCATCTGCATACAAGAGAGAACAAGTCGTATTAGTTTTCTGTTAGAGACCCGAAGGATACTCAAATGCAATGCTTTTATTATTTTGGTTTGTCTCTCTAGGGTTGATCATACACAACCCTAAGGTATAAGTTTCCGGAGTCGATCAAACACGACCCGGAAAACTATGTGAAGGTGATCAAACACACCTTCAAAAGAAAGAACCAAAGTTAATCAAACACAACTTTAGACCTGGGGAGGAAAAAGCGGGATTTAAAACCTGCAAATACACCGACCCAAGCATAGAATGAAGTAGAAGAAGGGGAGAAAACACTTTATCTCCCCCGAGGTTATTGAACTTGGAAGAGTTTTAAGGTTTTAAAATAAACATACCGTAAAAACTCGGATACTTGATCGGACGAAAAGAAAGCAGAGGAGCAGACAGCCGGGAAGCAGCGGCGACGGCGACGGCTGAGGCAGGGTCGAGAACTTCCGGTGTTTGGTTTTAGGGTTTGGAAAAACTATTAGCTCAAGGTTGAGCCAAGGGCTGATAACGCGATGAAGTGAGAGAGGTTTGAGAATAGAGAATCGTGAAAGATTGATATCTTATTAATTAATAGGAGCCATTTATATAGAGAATTACAAAATATCAATATGGTAAGGATAAAGAATACATAGATTTAGTCAAACTACATATCCCTATTGGCATAAGGCCAAGACACATAAAGAATATCTAGAAAGATATTGAATATCCTAGAACACTTCTATAATTTTCAGTTTGAGATATTTTACAAAGGTCGGTTCAAATAAAAAAAAAGAAGTTATTTGACAAAAAAAACATTTTTATTTTTTTTAGAATGATTTGGACAAAAAAGATAGGTAAATAGTTGTGAATTTTCTTTTCATTATGAATTTAAATAAGTGGATTAGAATATTGAGGGGAAACACAAATAAATGATGTCATATTTAGGTGTAGTAAATAAAGAGACTTGAAGAGAGGGTGAGTCTCTTTCATAAGACGATATTTTGTTCTTAACAACATTATACGGTGTTCGACCAAAAAAAAAACATTAGATGGTGAAATGAAAGCTACTTTTATAAATGCTTAAGAACTGATTTGTCATATCAATTGAGATTTGTATGATGATGAATGGAAATACCCACTTGTTTCCCTTTAACTTGTACTTTTAGTTGTAGTTTATTCTTAGGTGATGATCCTGCTAATCACAAGATAATATTTCCTCTTTTTCCCAACTCAAAGTTTCAATTATAACTTAACGTATTGAACCGGTTGAGGGTTGATTGTCACGCCGCCAAACCGAGACCAATATTATATGGAAATATGGTGCCCGAATTTGTGACATGAGTTAAAACAAATAAAATTTTCTTGAATAATTTATTAAAAAAAGAAATATATATGTTTGAATAATACTTTTATTAGAAAGCGTAAACATTAATATTTTACAATACCAAATATTTTACAATACGAGAGTTTTAGCAAGAGTATATAAGACATTACATTTATTCTCAAAATAACAATAGAAAACATTCTTTTATTTAGTAGGTTCATCTCATTCCCCAAGCATCTATTCGTTACTTGAAAACAAGAATGTGTAGCATCATGAGTAACACAGACCCAGTAAGTACAACTTGCATTCTTATAATAATGTGTCTTATAAGAAACCAGAAATAAACACAACTAAATAAAAATGTACCAAGAATCATTTTTATTTGTTCATACCGATTCTTATTTATGCACACACATACACACACACACACATACAAGCGTGAATAAATTCATTCATGTGAATATTTAGGAAACTGGTAATAAATCACAAAGATCACGTGCTAGGTCCACTATACCAAAGCACGGATAAGCTGCAGCATACCAAGGACAAGACCAGAATATGTATACTCAAGGTCGACACTTTCTTCTTATGAGTATAATAGTGCACTATCTGTAGGGACTAGGGCCCAAGCTAACTCCACAAATCACAAAACACTTTTACCAGTAATTCACTTAAGCACTAGGTAGTACTAATCACCCGGCTTCACATTTTCAAACTTAATTACGTCAAAAGAGCGTAGCAAACTTTAGTAAGTAAGATAACTACTTCAATACCAACAAAGTATATAAGCTTATATCAATATACTTTAAAAATTATAATAACTCAATATATACACAAAATAAGCAATTTAATAAACCTGAAAGTAAATGTGCAATAAAGTAAATGTACTTTAAATTAAATAAACAGAAAATATTAGTTAGTAGTCAAAGAATTAGTAGTCATATTTCTCATAGTGAGGGAAATCCTTGTCCAAAGAACCGTCAACTTATGATTTTCATATCTCATTCAATTTATGTCCAAATTAGGCAAGTGAGGAGTCCATGTCAAAATATTTTTCGTAAGGAATCCAATGGGATAAGTCATATAATCGAGTTCAAAGTCATAGAGTCCAGAAATGATGAAAAACAGTAGCAGCGCAGAAAGCTGATATCCTTTATATTACCTTTGATGTCTAAGTCTTTACGTGCTTTATATTTTATCATTGCTTCTGAAATTTTCCAGATTTAAAATAGAGGTCCTAAGATTCAATTTGATATAAAGTTTGTAGAAAAAGGTTAAGAAATGAGCGAGATATGAATTTTTGAAGTTGTGGTAGTTGTAAAAGATTTTCAGCGAGTTTATTAGTTTGGAAGTTTGATTAGCCATAACTTGTTTATTTCCAAACCTTTTTAAGTGATTCAGAAGCCTAAACTGAATCATTTTTCATGAAGAATCTAATACTTTGATCAAATTTATAAAGTGATATTTAATTATATACGAAAATATAAGTTTCTAGAAAACATACTCTTTTCTATTTTATCCTTAGTTATGCATTTTGATAATCTTAAAGACAAAAGAGTATAGGAATGTAACCATGTACTTACTCTTGAATTTTCAGAAGTGAAGTGAGGGTTTTGGTGTTGATACAAGGTTGGACTTCTTTGACAAAGAGAGAACTTCTCAAGAGAAAAAGAGTGAATTGTAGGATTTTGGTGTGGTAGCTTTTCTATTCAACTAAAGAAGTTTGTGATCATCTTGACGTTTGATCTTGGAGTGTGAAGAAAAGATGTTGCAGCTCCCAAGTATAAATAGGCCATGAAGCATGCATTGTAAATTAATTTCCACCAATTTTATTTGACTTAAAAGACTAAATATTAAATTTGAGTGATAGTCTAGCTAGTTAGGGTGATTGTTCACAAAGAAAATCAAATAGTAAGAGGGGTAAAAGAAAAATCAGCTAGTACATGAATATATATATATATATATATATATGAGGTATACCTTATATATGTATTGACATGAATCTATAGATACACAAATATTTATATATGTATATATATAGATATATATCTACTCAAGCTAATAAGTAAAGGAATATGATGTTTCCCTTTCTTAAGATCTTGTAAATGTGTTAGTAATATTTAAGATTAGAATAGTATGCATGATAAAAACAATATTAACTCGAGTCTTAAATTCGATCACGTGTATTGATTATATGTAAGAAATAGGGGTTAAGGTATTTAAGTAGTTTACTCAAATTCTAATACTTAATAAAAATACATATCTTGTAAGTATGATACTTGAGTCATTAACTTCTAAAAGGAATACTTTAGAAGATATTTGGATTACTATCTAGGGTTAAGGAACCTCAGTGTGTTATATAATTAGTACTAAGTTTCGGGGTACTACATTGATAGCTGAGATTTAAGCAAAATTGGAGAAGTTCTAATGAGAATTTTAATTAGTTTGAGGTGTTTTGTTGGAAGGATATGAAGAAGCGCTTTAATCACATAGCCCATCAATTAGCAAGATCAGCGCCGTCTTAGGATTGGTGTTGCAAGGATCAGGGACCGCTGGCTTCTTGATGAAATAACTGAGAAATAGTAGTTTGTTTTGGGGTGTTCAGTTTGAACATATTTCCCGGTTGACGTATTCTTCTTGCAGTCAATGAAATTTTACTTCAATAAAAAAACAAAAAGGTTCAATCAAAACTTTTCTATTTTTCGATATAAAAAAACTCTTTCTATATTCTTTTGAATATATAAGAAGCTGTTATTTTATTTATAGTAACTAGCACATAGAATAACCACCACATATGGTCGACTTGGTAAGAGTCTAGATGTAAAATTGTCATACCCAATTTCAAATGTTTCCGACGTTGATTGAAATTAAATATCAATTTATATATTCTTGATGGTCAGGTATCATGATGTGCATTTGTTAGATATGCATGCCAATTGCCACAATTTGGTGGCCTAAGCTGTTGGAAAAGGTAAGAAAGAACACATATTAGACGTTCATACAATAACAGGCTACCGCGTGGAGCGGTACTCATATGAGTCATATCTCATTGGATATACTTGTATGCGCATGTTGAAATTTAACTGTACCTACCACGAAATCTTGCATAACCGTTTCAATTAATATTGGTAAAAACATTTATGTAGGTATGAAAGTGTATTGTGTCGTGATATAGTATGGATACAGTATCTGACAGCCATAATTGAATGGAAAATTATATTATACCAAACGGCATGCTATGCAGCAAGCTTTGAAGGCAAAATTTTCCTAAACGGAACACCCAACTGCCCCGTGCAAATCACGTGTTTTTATTTGTATCAGTGTATGTATGTCATGCTGTCCAACACAACAGACAAGTCCTAATTGAACATTCAAGTTTTGCTTAGTCTAATTTCATAACGACAAAACACCACGTGTAGATATAGTGATATAGTGACCATTGCATACGTAGGTGAAAATGTACAAACCGTGATTTTGCATAGCTATAAAATTCATATATCATTACACAGGGAGCTTTCTAGGTAGAATCATGTATCATTTATTCATTTATCACAATGTCGTTCAGTACAATGTTTGATAGCTTAAAGTCACTACAAAATTCATAACCGCATTTCGTCAAGGCTCCTGTTCAATTAAATATTTTCCATTTACGTGCGCCAATATATATATATATATATATATATATATATATATATATTTTTTTTTTTTTTTTTTTTTTTTTTTTGCTCCTTTTAAATATTTTTTTAGTTGCGATAATGATGTGTTCCTAGAAATATACTCAAACTCACATATGTAAATGTTTTCCAATATTGGTACCTGCCCATATTTTATCTCCATGTCTGAGAGTTGGTGAATAAATGAACTGCAAGTCTGCAACACATTTTAATTTGATTGCTACATAAGTTTGGAGAAATTTTATTAATACATCTAAAATTTTATTAACACATCTCATTCTTAATCTATGTTGCACCGACACTCCACACCCCTGGAGTGTCGGAGTGTCTGACACTTTCGACACGCCACGTGGCGTGTTCAAAAATGTTGACTTTTCAGACACGTCGTGGACACGTTGACCTCCTCCGACACGCCACGTCAGCAAGACTTTAAAAAAAAATTGAAGTAACTGAGGCACGCTCGAATTCGATCTCTCATTCTCTTCTCTTCTCTTCTCTCCTCAGTCCTCTCTGTGCCTAGTACTGCAGACTCTTCTCTTCACCGATTCGATTCCCAGACGAAGAAGACGCTCACCGTCCGCCACCCATTCTCACCGTTCACCAGTCGCTAGTCCGCCACCCAGTTGATCTGTTCACCGATCTGACCTTTTCTCTCTACCGTCTGCCGTCGCTGCCGTCGCCAGTCCGCCGTTAGCAGTCGCCAGTCCACCGTTGGCAGTCGCCAGTCGCCAATCTGCCGTTGCTAAGGTTAGTTCGTTTTCCTCCTATATCTGATAGTTCTGCTAAATCTTCTTCCTAAAATACAAAAACAAAAAAGAAATCCTTCTCCTATGTGGTATTGCTGATTGAATTCAAAATGAGATGTGTTTGAGACTTGAGTTAAGGAGTTCTGCTAAATCTTCATCAGGTTGTTCTTGTTCTTCATCTCTTTTGTCTGTTTTCTTTTTGAGGCATGCTCTTTGTTAGTTTGTTTAACTCGCTTATTTAGGGCTAACTAGATGACATTTGATTGGGAAACTGAAGAGTAATGCATCATCTGTTGCATAGCGGGTAGGATCAGAATATGTGTATATTTAAAGTTGTTTGTGGTGGATGTCAGTTTGGTTGGAGTCTTTTATTCCATGTTATTGTAAATATTTGGTACTTTGGCAGTGTAATCTTGGTCTGTAGTGAGTGGCAGTTTATCATTTCTGTTGTTGTATTAGTTTTAAGTTTTAACCGTGTTGTTGTGCTAGAAATTGCCCTGTTTGAAAACAAGTTACTGCTCAAGTTTTTTTTTCTTTAATGTTATGTTTTAGGTGCTCCTTTTAATGGTATTAGTTATGCACTTGACTTATTTCTTATGGTTATGAAATAGATTGAATTTAGAACTTTATTTGGTAATGTAATAAACTTATTTCATATTTTAGTATTTTTTATTTATTAAAAATACATAAATATATAATTCGATTTGCCGTGTCCAAGCCGTGTCGGAAACTCAGTTTTTGAGTTTTGTCGTGTCGCCGTGTCCGTGTATGTGTTCGTGCAACTTAGTTCTTAATACACCACCTATTGACTTTATTATTTTAACATTTTACTAGATACACTACATACCCAACCTTCCTACAATACTCTCATTTAAAATACATCACTATTCACTAAATACACAATCCATTCACTAAATACACATACTTTTCTAAATCTACTACTCAATTTATTCAAAAAAAGAAAAAGATATATGTATAGCATCATCCCAAGTTCTAGTTTGGTGTTCAGTTTAAACGACCTAGCATGCGTGAACAGTTTAATCTAAATTTCAAACTTCAATTTGTATTATCGATAGTAAAAACCTTGATAATTTAATATTTGATAAATTAATAATCTCGATTAAATAATATTTTTTGCCAGCCCCGAAATAAAGAATTAGCAAAATTGATGTCAATAAATTAACAATCTCAATTAAATAATATTTTTTACCGGTCTCGACGTTATTAATTTATAGAGGTTTAAATTATAGAGTTTGGTATCTTCACATACGTTGTTCTCATATATAAGAAGAAAACTTTTAAGCGGATATTTTATTTCAACAAGTTTTCTTTATTTTTGATATGAATGTCTCTTTTGATAATTTTAGATACCCACAAACTCTTTTATAATTTGTATAGAAAAAGAGACATGCATCTAACATTTAAGAATGTATTTTTAAGATACATGCTATTGGACTTTGGAAATGCAACTGTTGCCCAAAAACAAACACAGAAAGGAGGTCATCTTTCTATTACTACCATATACACATGAACAGTCTTACGGTGAAGTATGAATCAACTTATCAACTTTAATTGCCAATATGAAGTACCATACTACCATGTTTGATTCTTGTCTCATATATAGTTATATGGGAATATTTTATCACCCATTTAATTTGCAGTTCATCTCTTCTGGGCATTATTTACTAGAGTACCGAATATCTCAGTACAAATTGTACATTATTTTAGACTATACTATCCAACCATTTAAAATTTTTCACTTTAGAAAATATAAAAGAAGTTACAATTCAGGGAAAATCCTGATTAAATTTGAGTTGGCATTCAAAAATCTCAAAAGGAGGGAGGTTTTAGTAAATTTATTCATTATGATTTATGAGCATCCCCTTAGCTAGCTAATAAATACAAAATCCACTGCTTCTAAATCCCAGATAGAGTTTTCTTGAATTTGGCAGATTTAGATTTTTCTGTGCAGCTCAAAAACTTCCTATTTCTTCCTATAAACAGTGGTATAAACTGTGCAATCAAGCAAGCATTGTCTATCAGAGCTTAGTTTATGTTTGGTACTCGTACTTCCAAGTTCCAAGCCCCACCATCTTAAGCTTAAGCTTCCTCTGCTTCCATAACTCTCTCTCTCTCTCTCCAATTATTTATTTTTACTTCTCAAAGACCACACCTTTAAAATATTCAGCTCCCAAAACTAGTATTACAAACCCACCCAAGATGCGCTTCTTCATTCTCTCTCTCCCCAAACCAATTGAAGCTTCTTCGTCTTGTTCTTCTTCTTCTTTGCTGCTAATGAACTCATCATGCTGCTACTCAGAGACCCTGTTCTAGACTGGTGTCCAAAATGGATTTTGGGGTGGTGGGTATGGACATGGATTGTCTGATGGGTCCTGAACCCGGAGAAGGAGCAACAGCTCATTCTCATGTCTCAGGACCCGAGACCAAACCGGGTCATGGATCTGGGTTGTCTTTCAAGCAACAGAGATCCTGGCCTGTTGAGGATGCCTGGAGGGTCTCCAAGACCCCCAAACCCGACGACATGTCGTCTCCGAGGACAATGCCATTGCCTCAGGGGCCTCCTCCTCAGCTCCTGATGAGATCTAGCTCTCTGGCTCCTCCAAGACAAGAGCAAATGCTGAGCTTTGCCTCCAACAAATCAGATGTCACTTTTCTGAGCAAAGATGGAGGAGCAAGCTCAGATTTTGCATTCTACCAGCGCATGCCTGCTCCCTATGCTAGAAATGCAGGTACTGATTAATTATTTCTCTTTTGTTTTTTTTTTCTTTGAGGTTTGGGTGTGTTTTGGCCTTTTTGGGTGGTTGGTCAATGTTGATGGTGATTTAATGAGATCTTTAGGCCCATTTTTGGGCAATAGATTGGTTTTGGTGATGTTTTTGGTGACTGGATAGTCTTTTCAAAGAGGCATTTAGAATTTTAGATGAAAATTAGAGGTCTTGTCAAGAAAGAAAGAAAAAACTTGCCCATTTTCTGCTCTTGGGTGTTTTCTTCTTTTTTGGTAAAATCTGTCTTCACCAGCTCAAAGATTGATGGAACCAGATGAGGAAAATATTGGGAGTACCAGATAAGACTTGTTTTGGTCAATTTTTGAAGACATTGATATGATGTGATTTATTTCCAGAAATGCTTAAGCAAGTGGTTTGTTTGTAGGTTTTGGGTCTGGAAGCTTAAATGCAAACATGCATGGGCCTTATGCAGCGGCTAGAGGACCATTTACTCCCTCACAGTGGATTGAGCTAGAGCACCAGGCCTTGATCTACAAGTACCTGAATGCAAATGCGCCTGTGCCATCCAATTTGCTCATTCCTCTCAAGAAGTCCCTCTACCATTATGGCTTGTCTGGCCCCTCCCCCAACTCATGTAAGCTATGCAAATCACATCCTGACTAGAAATGAATTGTGTTTGAAATTTGATATTAATATTTTTTACATTGATGCTTTGTTTCTCTGATCATGGAATTTCCCATTTATGCTGTTATACTGTTTCTGAATCAGAAATCATGTTGTTGTTGTTTCCCCTTTTATCTGATTTGTCTTTTTCTTCAATGTTGTGGTTATTCATACAGTAAGTTGGGGGTCTTTCCATCTAGGATATTCTGGCAGTACTGATCCTGAACCTGGGAGGTGCCGTCGAACGGATGGGAAGAAGTGGCGGTGCTCAAGAGATGCTGTAGCAGACCAGAAGTACTGCGAGAGGCACATTAACAGGGGCCGCCATCGTTCAAGAAAGCCTGTGGAAGGCCAGACAGGCCATGGTGCCTCTAGGAGAGCAAATTCAAAGGAAGTGGCGCCTCCGGTAACCTCATCAAAGCCAACGTCGGTCAGTGGTACACTGCAGCCGCAGTTCAAAAGCTTGGAGCCTCCTCCTCCTGCTGATGCCGCCGCCGCCAATTCTTCTGTTGATGCCTTTGCCAACAGGTGAAAATTATATGGACTAGTGCTTAATCTGTTTTAGTTCTGGTTAGGCCTTTTATGCTTTAATATGACATTGATTTAAATAGTTATGCACAATACCTTTTTCCTTTACTTTTATTGTAGACCCCATAATTCATTCTTTACATTGGTGCATGAGAGTGACTACTCTTACTAGTTTAGATAATTGAATTTGGAATTTTGGACCTTTATGGTTGAAACTATATGTGATGAAAAAGGGTGTGCATATTTGTTATGTTGATATTGATATTTCTATTTTATTACTTTAGTTTACGTTATACCTTTTCTTTGGCATTTTCTAATCAGCAGCAAATTGTGTCGCAGAATGCAAGATCCACAGGGTTTCCCTGTGATTTCTGCTTCTAGCATCAAGCCGGAATCCAATGCTTCATGTTTTAGCGTCCCAAAACGAGATTTCCCCATGGTAGAATCGTCGCAATCAGAGTTTGGCCTTGTTTCTACTGATTCACTTCTCAACCCTTCACATAGGAGCTCTTACATTCCCAAAGACTTTGGAGGTTCTTTCCTTGATTTCACTGATCAGGAAACACAAGACCAAAATCTGCTTCACCAGTTCATCGATGATTGGCCCAAGGACCAGTCCAGTCAATCAGTTGTTACTTGGCCTGAAGATATAAAATCAGACTGGACTCGGCTCTCAATGGCAATCCCTATGGCGTCCGACTTCTCCTCATCCTCTTCCTCACCCACACAAGACAAGCTTAGACTCTCACCACTGAGGCTCTCTCGTGAGTTCGTGCCAACACAAAATTTGGGGGTGAGCAATGACCAATGTGAACCGTCAAATCAGCAAACAAATTGGGTACCTATCTCTTGGAGAAGTTCAATGGGGGGTCCCTTGGGAGAAGTCCTAACCAACACCAGTAGCTGTGTGAACTCCAAGAACTCATCATCAAACACATCACCTCTAAACCTCTTGAACGAAGGCTGGGATGGCAGCAGCCAGTTAGAGTCTTCACCAACCGGTGTCCTGCAAAAGTCAACATTCTGTTCACTTTCAAACAGTAGCTCAGGGTGCAGCCCAAGAGCTGATAACAAGAAGAGTCAGGATGGGGCAAGCCTCTATGATGATGTGCTCGGTTCAACTTTAGGAAGCTCCTCAGTTCCATCCCTGTAAAAAAAACAAAGGAGTTGAAAGCTACAAACTGCGTGGGAAATCAAGCAGCAACTAGGAGTGAACTCTATCTGTGATCTTGTTTGTTTCTTCTCTTTTTCTTGTTTCTCATATTTTCTTTTCTTGGTTACAAACTACAGACACATTGGTTTATCCCAATCTGCATAGGGTATTGGCCAGTTTGGCTAGTGTGGATTTCTTGTTATCCAAAGTTCATCATCAATTTAAATCAATTTCTGCTGTGTTAATATCTCACTTCATCTCTCTTCCCTCATTTATATGCAACATGATACGGATCGACTGCATTAAACTATACTGTATTAGATGGGACACTATCCCGGATCTGTAGTCCGGTAATGTTTTCGGGTTCCATCTATGTGATGCATGATGCATTATTGGGTGAAGGTTAGTGAAAATGTCATGTACATTCTTGTGAGGAGGATATCTGTGCAGACCCTAAACCAGTGGGGACAAAGCAGATCAATGATGAAGGTTGAAGCTTCCATTATCATACATACAGCTAGATGAAACCTTCCAAAACACATATTGATCATTGAAACCAGATTGACCTTCTGTAAATAGGGACACTCCCCACCATTGACAGACCCTCTTCAACCTCCTCTAGTTGGATGGCATCAACTTTGCAGGGTATTACATGATCATGATATTTTCAGAAACTCAGAAATAGCAAAGTTAGGTTGGAGAGTTCCCTGACTTTCAGACAAGAGGCACACTTGTGGGCTGTTACCCAACAAGCAACACTATTGTATTAGCTGGAGTGAAACTTTGGGTATGGGCCCAGAGTGGGCCTACTTGGGCCCCTCAGCATAGTCCAAAAAGCATGAGAATCATTTTTAATGTGGAGAAGGGACCAGGGCTAGGGCCCAGAATGGACCACCAAGAGTTTTACAGACACAAATAGGTTAAAGCTTGGACGGCCGAGTGGGATTTGAGATTATGGGGGAGATTTGGTAGAACCACCTGCTCGTTCTTTAGTGGTGTCAACGGCAATAACGTGACCTTGAAGGACCACATTTTAATAGGGGCTTGTCCTACCATCTCACGATCATCAAAATTGTCTTATCACCACGTGGTTAGGTTATAATTATATAGATTGTTGGAACTTGGAACCAAGGGCTAGTTGGGAATTTGAAGGAATATATGTAAAATCAGTTCTCTAGTTGTAAGCCAGGATTCTTTATCTTCACTCCTCACAACCTTAAATTTCTGTTAAATTAGGCTGTTTAGGCCATTTTGGTCTATAATGGTAGCTCTCTGATCACATTTTAGCTCCATATATTGTCTATTTCAATCCACAGTGCCCCTTATTATTCTGTACATATTTCACTTTCTGACTGTCCATGTTTTGGCCACTCTTCAGTAATTGATAAGACTGAAAATGCAAGCCTTTTCATATATCACAAAATGCTCACATTTGCCTGACTGCTGCACTTTCCCAATTGGTCTATCAGAACACCAGTGACAACTAAGGTGATACTCCACTCAGCATTAGCAGCAATACCACCAAAACAGTACAAAACTGGAAGTTCTGCTTCTGTTTCCAGGAGCTGGTACTGTCAGAAATTCAGTATATGATACCACATCAAAACTTACCCTACCAATTCCCTCCCTGTCACACACATGAAATGAGGTCAAAAACCAGCTTAGAACTTGGTACAAGTTCTCAAATTCAGTGCAATAACAAATCCAAATTCAGAAAATAAACCCCAGAAATAAAACCAAAAAACCCAATAGATATAAGTAAGCAAAAGAAGTCTAAAGGGAACTGGGAAAATGTGTGGCTCATATTCTATGGGTGTAAAAGGGTCTGTCATGCTTATATACCCAATTGCATAAATACAATCAAGCATTCAGATTTACTTTGTAATCACAGCCACACCCAGTTCACCTTATCAATCCAGAAACACATACTTCATATCAAAATGCAAACTTTCTAACTACCCAATTCAAAACGAAGTAAAACCAAGGGCTCAGACACGCATAAATACAGTCATCAAGCAGCAAAGCATTAGTCCATGTATATAAACATAAACTCAGAATCGAGAAACGTTTCATCATCATCGCCCTCTAGTATTTACAATTTTCAAAGGCAAATTATGAAGAACCCAAATTGAAATCAAGAAAAAGATAAGAGAAAGATGATCAGCGGGAATGGAGAGAGCAAAGAGAGGCGGATGGTTTCGAAGACCTAAAGTTCTGTAGAGCGAGCATGGGATTATATAGGCGGTTCAAAATGACGATACTAACCCTCATCTCTATCTTGTAACTGGGCTTAAGCCAACTCCAAGCTAATCTTGTTCATTGGCCCCAAACCACCACTTTGGGCTTCATTGTTTTTCTCTGTTTGTAATTATTTGTTCCCGGCTCAATTGTCCTGCAATGTAATTCAAGAATCAGAATATTTTTGTTGTTCATTTTTTTTGGTACGAAAGGATTGGTGGTAAAAGTAGAATTTGTATGTTCAACTTTTTACCAACCGTTGTTGCCTGAGTGATTTACTTTGCTTCATTTGTGATTGTGAAGTGTGAACATGATATTAGGAGTACATATATTTTGGTGTTCGAATGAGTTTTCTACGATATTACCACTTTGCAAAAAGGCTTCAAAGAAGCAGCAAAATGATTAGCTATGTCAATGTGTGACGAAAATACTTCTTGTAAGTAATAATTCTTGCTTAGGCACTTAAAAATGTTAAAACGATGGAAGTGCTCGAGTTACATTGTCCAATATGGGTCGATGACGACGACTTGAAATTAATTCCGTGTAGTCAAAAACATCATCCATCAATTAGTTTGTTTGTTTGGCCCAACAAGCAATATTCAATTTCCTTTTGCTATCACTAGTTACTTGTAATTGACTAATAAGACAGATCATTTTTCTGTCTTACATCTGGTCCAAAAACAGAAAATTCATGTTTCTCAGTTGTCTTTTTTTAACAAAGACACAGATGGTATACTATAATAACGATATAAAATGACCAAAATTTTGTCACAATGTTAGCGCCCAATTCTTAAACTTGACTCTACATTCTATAATAATTGCTGGTATTGGTAACCATCAATCCCTTAGTTTCTAATTATTTTCCCAATTGAAGACGATGTATGGTCGTGCCTTAAAGCCTGAATTTTATCCACACGAAGAAATTTCAACAAAGAAAATCAAATCAGCAATAGTGTTTATGCTTCAAAGTTAGAGAATGATCGTTTTCATGGTCCCAATCAATGAAGGCTTTGATTTCATTTACACCATACATAAGTTTCATGGTCAATTGCCCTACCAACCATAAAGATAGACTTCCGAGGATGAAAGTTAACTTCGAGAAGTAAAATGATACGGTTTGGTATTAAAGGCTTCACGTCCATGTTAAAAAGAAAGAAGAAAAAAAAGAAAGTAAAAGGGTAGAATTTGATGCATACTGCTTGTTTTTTCACTAGCATCCTTTATTATCCACCTTCGAAGATTTAGATAGATTTGCTCGACTTAGCATGTCGTTTTTTTCCCCTGACATTTCCATGATCTCGGCCATACATAGATTGCAGATTGTGAAACAAATAACGTCAAGGAAGATAGCAGATGTTCTTGGTAATTTGATTTGAATTTTGCCTTGAATTTGGACTCTTCAATCCCCTTGCAAGTTCGCATTTCTCTATAAGAATTTTATTCTAATTTTTGCACCATGTAATGCTCCGGAATATGATAAAATTCTTTCCAACATGTTCCAATTATCCATTTGATTTCTTAATCCCTTTTTCCCATAATGTATTAGTCTTGACATTTAGCTTTGATCTATATATCCCCAATACATAGCCGCACAATAGGATTATTCAACCTCTTTTCAAGTTCTATAATTTTTTTTGTTTCATATGAACTTCTAAATGATTGCTTAAGCATGTGATGCTGGGGAATATGGTAGATCGAGTTTGTAAAAAGTTTTGGTTTATAGGCTCAACAACCTTCTGATATTTTCCAATTGTACTTTTGATTACGTTTACTCAAGTTCTTTTCCGCATGCATGATGTATCAGTCATCACATTTAATTTTGATTGAGACCCTAAACCATAGCCACTTTGATCGATTTCTATATATTTTTCAGAAGAACTTTTAATTTAAAATTTTAAAATTTTAAAGTTTGTGATGCACGTTCCAGAGTATGATGAAGAATTATTTGAAAATTCATGGAAAAGATTTGATTTACAGGCTCAGTAATCTTCTTGTATGTCGTAACTATAGTTAGATATGGTCCTTTTGGTAATGTTTGCTCAATTAATCACGGCATTCGACTTTGAGGCTTGGCTGTAGATAGGGTTTTTGATAGATTTCATGATATTGGGCATAGATATGGTGTCACACGTAATGTCATGGAAACGTTTACGAGTCATTGTGATTAAACTTGCAACACTATTTGTTTCCTCCTTTTCCCTTCTTTTGGGTAAAATAAAGCAGCTTGTTCGTTTTCCTAAACCGCCATGCCCATTATTTATGAGCACTACATCCCCACTTCACCAACTCAAATAATGCCACCATTGAATCCGTCAAACCCATTTCATGCTTTAATTTTCGTACCACACACGCTCTTTTTGAGACTAGGATTTGGAAACCGCTTCACAATTTGCTCATTGTTTCTTGGAAATATTGAAGTTCGTTTCAAAAACCGACTCATCTTTCTTCTTCCTCTTGTTCACGTTATGCTTGCTTTGCCCTTTCAGGTTTCTCTGGCAGTTAGAAAGTGCAGACTACATGAAAACCTAGGGCTCTTCAGCATTAGTCACTAGCTAGCTTCTTCAAGTATAGATACAAACCAGAGAAACAAAACCCAATTCGTTTCTTTCCATTTCATCTTCAAAAGCCATGAGTCACAGAAGGGTTCATTCACAAGGGAACATACCCTTTGCTTGGGAGGCCAAGCCTGGAGTCTCCAAGGTTGCAAACAAAGCAGACTTCCCTGCAGAAACTGAGTTTCCTGCTCTTGGTTCTAAAATGTCCCCGCCACCATTACCTAATGGCGTTTCTGAAGATTCCGGAGCAAAACCAGTTAAGGGAATGGATCAGAATGACATAAAGATCCCTCTGCCACCATGTTTGTTGAAGGCTCCGAGCAGAAGCGCTTCTGGAAAAGTACTTAAGTGGCAAGCTGCAGAGGAGGACCCTTTTCTTTTGGCATTCAAAGTGTGCACCAGAACAACAAGTACTGCTGCTCCTGCTGTGAATTCTTCTCCAGGTAACAAGTTAGTTGCTCAGAAAAACAAGAGAGGCTCTGTCGGGCAAATCGGGTCGAAATTGAAGAGCAAGTACTCTGTGTTTTCGTGCAAGAATTCATGTGAGGTTAGGGATGGTAATTTTGTAAAGCTTCCTCCTCTTCCTAGAGACAGAATTCGCTTATGAAGATGAAGGTTGGTGTTCATTGGTTTGTTTACAAAAACTTAGGAGTCTTTATGTCATCTTAATTAATTTGTGATGATAATGTGATAGGAGATTTTACTTGTAAGAATGAAACTTAGGTTTGATCAGTCCGAATAATGGATTGAATTGCTTCTATATTTCATCTGATTCGAATTTCCCAGGCATCTAAATTAGCCGTGATGCATTTTCGTGTTGATCAGGGTTATTTCATTTTTTTGCCTATGATAATCTCAAGAATGGTGCCTATGTGTTGGATTTTCTTCCAGGTAGGCAAGTTTTGATGGAGCACGAGACTTCTATTTTCTATTCATGGGACATGACTTGAAAAGTTAGATGCACCAAACAGAAACAGCTAAAGCTTATAGTTTTCCACAACAGATGATTCGATGGACTAATCAATTGGCACTACATCAATTTTTAGTCTTACTTTCCAATAGGGCCTAGCATACAAACCCAAAGGGATAAAATCATAATGACAGAGCCTGACATATATATCTTCTTCGAGTACTATTCGAGTCTTCTACGATTGGAGTAATATGTCAAAGTAAGAAACTCCGAGACAATAACAAAACACCAAATTTAGGAGATGTGTGTGTCATACTCGATCACTTTCAAAGACGACATTAGTTAAAAGACAATGGTAACTCTCAAAATAGTGTCAAATTGTTATTTACTAGAAGATAATTGCGGCTAGGAGCTCTCTCTCTCTCTCTCTCTCTCTCTCTCGCAAGAACATTACTACTCTGGTTTCTAATGGGGAATAGCGATTGTTCATAGCTTCTTCTTTCTAATGTCTTTAGGAATGTTTCTAATGTACTATTCCACATTTTCTTCTTTCTCATGCTTTTAGGAATGTTTCGTGTTCCCCATTGTCGTAGGAATTATGATTTACTAAAGTGTTAGGATTCCTAATTGTTTTAGATTTATTTGTAGCTCTTATAAATAAGAGACATTGTAGTGAGTGAAAAACGGATCTGTATATCACTAGCCTATTCTCTATTCTCTATTTAATTTCCAAAGGATCTGTATATTGTTTTAGATTTCTTCTCTATTCTCTATCTTTTCTATCTCCTAGCCTACTATTCACCAGCTGCTGCACATCACTGTAAAACATCATGGTTTTGCCAAGGACCATGAGTTCACGCTATGCATGGGATGACGACCATCGACTAGTACCATTCTCAAAGACAAACAAAGAATTTCATGCAACAATTGGAGACCCAGCCCTTATAATTAGTTCTCATTCCGGAAGCGTGCCACAACCCAAGTGTGTTTCGGAAGAAAACCCAGGAAAGGAATTCGATCAAAATAATGAGATGAAGCTGCAGCTCCCTCTGCCTCCTCCATCATGTCCATTGAAGGTTCCGAATAAAAGCAACACTCTAAAGCATGACCCTTTTCTTTTGGCTTACAAGCAGTGCACCAAAAGTAGAGGTAGTAGTTCTATCAAACGTTTGTTTACCAGTCTATTTTCAAGAAATAAAAAAGAGAAGAAAAAGAAGAAAGGTGCTGCAGAAACTGGGTCTGAATTGAAGATTAGCGAATCAGAGTTTTCGTTCCAGAATTCAAGAATTGATGTTCTTCTTAGGGACAAAAGTAGGCGGCTGTTAAGATCGATGAGTATTAGATAACTTGTTGTAGAAGAAAGAGTTTATGGAGCTATTAATTTGAACAACGCAAGGGTGTGAAAAATGAACTGAAAATGCCCATAACACCTTTCTGATAATATATTAGAACGGCTAGACTTCAGTCAGTCAAGAAAAAGCCTTGATGTAATGGCAATTGTGGCTCCCAAAGTTTGAGCCAGTGGATGCTTTCACAGTTTCACCCTACATTCTAAAACTATCACAACTCCTCTCTTTTCTCTAAAGTCATTTTTGTCTTTCAATCTTTATCATTTTAAGTTTTCAACCGGTTAAATTTAAAATTAACTACTCTATGAGTAGACATAATTACCTGTCAACTTTCAATCATTTGTGCTAAATGCATAAAGTACTTTGGAATGGACTTGGGAACTTTCAAACCAATTCAATCTATAGATGATTTTAACTATAGATTCATGTATGATATGTACGATTTCATGTTTTGTTTGCTCAATGTAATAAATTCACCCTAAACAACACCTCAGGTGACAGAAAATACATCAACTCAAATCAAGTGAATGCAATCAACTATTAATTTAGCATGGGAAGGTAATAGGCATGGGTTGAAGATCAAAGTATAATGTTTTTGATGAAAAAAGTAGATAGAAGGACGGCAGAATAGATAGAAAACCAGTCTTGTCACTGCAGGCAAGAATAGTAGTGTGGGCTTGAGCTTGTCGTTTTAAATCTTCCCAACAAAACAGATTGGGCTTGGAAACATGTTTTTGTTATTGATCTTTTAAGTTTTATATGTTCATCGAAATTATGAAGTCAAAAGCTTTAACAGTCACTCTCCTTGACTACTTACCTGTGATGATCCAAGTAATGATTATATTTGCTCTACTTAATTTGTGATCCACAATCATCTATACTCCGTGATTGTAAACTACTGATTCTCGTATAACTGGAATTATTGATAAGCTTACTTACCCGTTTACGCGCAAACTACAATATTTGTTCTATCGCAACCTTGCTTGTGATGAGCTATTCGATCCGGCAAGTGTATAATACGGATATACAATTTTGGACTCCTTAATTGTGTATAATTTTTTTCCTTTTTAATTTGTCGATCTAATTTATTCACAAACAATTTATAACTGATAAAAGAAAATACTCTTTAACATATTGTAAGTCATAGTATCACAGTTTAAATTTTTGGATTTTACAATCTAAACTGGCCGGTTCGTTGCTCTAGGTTTTCTTGTACAGTTTGTGTCTCAAACTCATGAGATCAAAGTGTGTTGCCTTGAGAAATATGTCATTGGATACCTTGTTCTAGTGAATGAATACGCAAGAAAAGTTACTGTCATTAATCAATTTTAAGGTTTAATTAAGCGATAACAAGTTTGATGACTAGTTACCGCTCATAAGCTATATCCCACATAAATAGAGTAAATAATTTGAACATAAAGATTGCATGCACTAGTTTATAAACTATATTTTGACCAAGATGCTTACAAAGCCATCGTTCTCAATCATGTAGAATAAGCTAGCAGGCACATCCTATCTCCTTCAGTACGTAGATGCTCCTTTAGACAATCTCAAAGCTCATTTTATAATTTCGACAGCTTCAAGGTGTCATAAAGTGGAACTAGTTTACCAAAGTAAAGTAGAAATCAATATTATCGTTTCAGAATTTCATTCTTTGTATATGAAAGTCTTTAGCAAGTACGATTAGGTTACGTACTTGATTTTGATTGAAAATAGTGATACTGATCGAGTTCTTTCAAGGTACCAGGACTTCTGAGAGATCGATATGAATATGTGGTTGCAGTTTGTAAAATGCTAGCTTGTAGGTATCTATCATATTCATCTTTTAAATACAACTTTCTTATTATCCGTATCAACTTTTATTCCTTCAGTGGAAATTAATGATGCAAAGAATGCCCAACCAAACCTTGATGAAGAGACTTTGCACTGAAAATAATTTATCCACGAGCAATATATTAAGGATCAATCAATCAATTTTTGTCTGCTTAAGAGGATAGCTAGTGAAAGATCTTATGCATATTCACAAAATGTGTGCGTATACATTTCTATTTGAGGAAGGGAGTTTAAATTTTAAATCACCGCCCGACACTATAGAGGATCACTCCTATATGTATATCGGTATATAACACTGTAATACGGTTATTCGGTTAATGAATACATAACACTGAAATGGCATATATACTTAGTTATCATCTCCTTTTTTAAACAGAGATCGATTCAGAGAAAGTTATGAGCACAAATTTATCCTTACTTGAGATAAAACTTTTTTTTTTTTTTTTTTTTTTTTGACAAGTAGTAACCAACTTTATTCAAGCTGAAGATATTACACAGAGGCACAAAGAAACACTGGACATGGAGGAAGATGCCACCGTACCATCGCAAGGAAGGCTATATCACACCTAAAACCTTTTGAAGGCTATCTAGGTTTTAAGAATCCCACTGATAACTGCAAATGAATGTTCCTAGAACTCCGGAGAATCCAGATAATCGCAACAAATAATGAATAAGTTTAATTTGGCGTGGTTTTGTATACAAAGCCTAGATCGAAACAATGGAGTACTTACATAATTGGTAGTTGTTACTTGTCACACCAAGCATGATCACATAACATATCTAGACCTGTAAAGAAGACATGCATAATATAATTAACAAAAACAAGGAATTCTTTAATCGACGGTTCTGGTCGATCAAGTGGGTATTTTGATTATGAACTCTAATGACAAAGTGGAATGCCCAGCTTTGGAGCCATTCCATATTTCTATTAATCAAAAGGAGAATTACATCAGCAATTTAGCACCCAAAATCAAACCTCCACTTGAGCTGTGAACCGTAAACAAATCAAAATTTCGTATAATCCAAGGGGATCTGGAAATATTAACATAAGTCCATACTCATTAGTTTTCATAATATATGTGTGTTTATAAAGTGACAGTGTAGAATTAACGACTGCAGTGGTGCCCCTTGTCAATTTTCATTGTTATGTAGTAGGGTTTTTAGAACTAAAATCAGAAACGATGAACAAAGAAAGGGAAAGGGAAAGGGATGGAGACGGCTGCAGTTCATATCCTCATAAGATTGAAACATAGACATTGATCATGCCTTTTAAGGAGAATTTTTTATTTGGGTATGTTACTATCGATACCAACTCCCACTCTTGTGAACTATTTTGGTAATGCAGTCAAGCTTTGAGTACATTAAAAAAGTTGTATGTCATCATCATACATAAGTTATCATCACTCACTGATTTTTCTAGCAGACTATATTTATTTCAAATACCAAAACTATAACTAAAGTTCAGAAAAACTGTGATTTTGACATCCATAATTTGAGGGAGGAACATTTCTAGCTGTGCCCAAGTGTTCTAACCTCAGATAATAATGAAGAAGACCAGGTCGATCAAGTTTATAATCATTTTAGATTCCTAACAAGGTTCCTAAATAAGATTATTGTTTAATTATCAACACAACCACCCCTAATTAATTAATCAGGTCATGTTTATGTCAATATACCCATACGCCATAGATAGCAGAAAGAGGATTGATGAACGCAAAATAGATAGTAATATATAACCTAATTCTAACATCGAGAGTTAAAAAAAAATAACACAATTAACTTAGATGATCGTACGAGTTTTAATCGTAACGTGTTTTATAGGTCCATCGGCAACTAGTCGAATCAATAAATGTAACAATCAAGTCGTATCTTAATCATGCCGTGTTTATGCACCGGCCCGACAATCAAACCCTAATCGCCACCCCTAGCTATGATAAAGAGGTCAAACTGTCTTTCAGAAAGAAGAAGAAAGGGAAAAGGGAAAAGAGAAACCAACCTGATGGAGCTCAAACCTAAACTTGTACACAGTGAAGTGCCCCTTCGGTTGCACATTTTGCCGCTCTCCAGTTTAATACAATACACCAATCTTCATCCTGTGATTAATTAAACTATATATACTTACTTTTGATTAAAATAGAGGTGACGATTGCATTCTTTTTTATGTTATGCACTGATTGGATTACGTATTTGATCACAACTTGTGAGTTGTGACCCCTTTAATCAACTAACAAATTGAAGTGTAAAACTTTAAAATCTCGTGGCCCCCTCCTACAGTCCTACCTCAAATTAAGTATGATATTACACAAAGTTGGTACACTAATCTAAAACCAATCGGATCGATTGTGGTAGGGGGAAAAGCACAGCGAAGAATTTGTACTTTGCTTGGAATTGAAATTTGAGTAGATTTTCTAGCTAGTAAGTCAGCTATATATGTGAGACTCTTGTCCAAGGATTTTTGATTGGTTTGGTTGTGTAAGTCATCTATGTACCATCTCCGCTTCTGTTTTTATAAGTTTTGAATTTTCTAATGGAAGCTTCTATTTGCATATGTTTATTGGACTATATATATTCTCTATTACAGGGATATATGAATCTGAAAATATAGCGGGTGGAGTGAACAATTTTTAAGGGCAAGTTGAAGCTACCCAAAAAGTTTTTAGGTGATAATTACTTATAAACATGACATAGTTGTATTATTTTTTTAGTGGTCGGGAGCATCTATCCTCAACTTTTTTTGGTTATACAGTTACCTTTGTCTTAGAAGTTTCAATCACGGATTCATGCGTTGAGTACGTATATGACAAATGTGAAGTCTCCACTATCATCCTGTAAGTTTGATCGATCATTTTTTTTTACAACACTTACTTGTTCAAGCATGATGTTATGAGATTTAAAACAAATCTTGACGTAAGTTTTATATGTCGCTTCATCATCGTGCATGTATATTCATGTACTTGTATATAGAGGTAAGGAAAATTAAAAGCTAATGTGTGGGTTAATGGATTAAGCGGGACTTTCATCTTTATGATAGACATGATTAAGAAGTAATCATGATTTTTATTTTTTTTAGCAAGCTAGAGTAAAGCGTGTTAGCTTCGTCATTAGTCACTGTTCAAAAAGTGAAACTCTATAAACGTAGACGACCATTGCTTGACTATTGTTTTTGGCATCTATTTACATTTTAGTCTCAAAGACAATCTTAACCCTTAGAACATTCGTCTCCACAATCCCTT
Source organism: Fragaria iinumae (assembly GCA_009720345.1). NCBI lineage: Eukaryota > Viridiplantae > Streptophyta > Magnoliopsida > Rosales > Rosaceae > Fragaria > Fragaria iinumae. Next base: position 10,370,450 of record CM019117.1, on the reverse strand, counting down.
TTCTGATAAGATCCACTCGTAATTTTATACGTCTCCCTCCATTTTTAGGTTAGTGCTTTCATCCTATATTTATCAAAGACGTCCATGGTTTAGCACGATATAAATTTATCGTGGAAACATTGGCACATTGGCACAATTTTCATTCTGTGACCGTGACCGACATTATATGAAATATATTGGACTAGTGGAGCTTCAATAAAAGATCGATTAATTTGGTAATAGCACACAAGAACAACAAAATGATTCGAAATCGAAAAAAAAAACTACAAAATGATTCCATAAACAAAACATAATTCGCTAATTTTTTAATACAAAATATATGATATAGTAACCGCCACAAGAAAAACCATCATTTTCCAAACCCACTTTTGTTGCCAAAAATCACCAAAAAAACCTACCCATATCTACTTTAGCAGCTTTAATGTATATATAATAATTTACAGAGAATTCTAGAGGAGAGAATGACGAGAGGAAGAGAGTACTGATCGCTCTTTGTTTTTTCGTTTTAGGGAAAATTAATGACGTTTATATTGATTATAAATATCATTAATTACGTGATTAGTCATGGGATTTGTTCGGTAATAACGGAATTGCATGGCCATGCAGATGACATGTTCTGGAGTTGCCGGAAAACCAAAATTTGACTTAACTCCGACAACTTGTGTCGGAGCATCGTGTGTTCGGCTCGGAGCCTTTCGTTGTCCGTACGTACCCTCTGAAAATGGTACATGACGAACCGGAGCCGGTTGTTCAGTCCCCGGTTCTCAATCTTAAGCTTGTTGAGCTGGTTCCTTAGGTTTTCTAAGTGCTTTTGTTTTCGCATCCTCGACCGCCTCGCCGACTCCCGGTTCGATATCATCCGCCTCCGCTTCCGCTCGTCCACCACCGTACGTTTCGAACCGTCACTCGGGCATGACTTCGCCTGGTCTAGGTCGGACCGGGCAGGCCGGTTCGGGTCGTCATCTGAACCGGAGCTGGAAATGACCGGTTTGGAGGATAGGGTTTGGGCAGCATCTGAGCTAGGGTTTGAGGCAGCGGGTTTAGGGGAGTATTGGATAGCCGGAAAAAGCTCCGACTCCCATGGGGGAAAGCCCCCGGGGGTGAAACCGGGATCGAAAGCGGGAAAGTGAAGAAGGGTTTCTGAAGGAAGCATGGAAATAGTAGACAACATGGCTTAGCTGAAACAAAAGCTCGAAATTACTAAAGGAGAGAGGAAGGAGGAGGAAAGGGAAGAAACGAAGCGTAGGAGTCCGATATTTAAAGGCTCACCGGCCCGGGCGAAACGAGTAATTACACCTCCTCATCGAGGGTATTTCCGTCCGAAGCTACGTGACTGAAGCAAGCCGTGTCTGTACAGCTCTTAGCTTTTGAGTCAGGTGGCACTATAGCGTCGGCCGCGAGCTTTTAAAAAAGAGCTGACGTAAGCCCCACTGTGGGTCCATGAAAAAGATTAGGGTTTTAAGCTTAGTCGTGAAGAAATAACTAGGACTGGACTGGAAGACACGTGTCGAGATCACATAAGCCGAACTGGCAAAGAGCCAATAGGCAAGGAAAGGTTGCTGAGGTGGGCTGGCTCGGCGCGAGGTTAGCCGAGCCGGTCGGAGGGGCACGAAGCCGGTGGGTGATTGATCGGAGATATAGTAATGATTAATGAGGAACCAGAACCAACCAGTGATTACTGCAAGTGACGTAGTGTAATTACTTTACTTTTGCGTGGGTTAAAATATAATAAAAACTTTGTTTTTGTTGTGACCACAAAGGAAATAATGGTTAATTAAAGGGGTAAACAGTAATAAGATAGTGATGGGGAGCTAGTTGTAAATTAATTTTGCGTGAATTATGGGCCACTTAAAAAAAATTAGGGTCGTTTTCGGGTTTGCAGTGGGGGAGAAGAATTACGTACTTGGTTTCGTTGACGGTTTTCAATTATTGTTGATTGAGGGGTGGCCTGGGGTAGGACAAATTGGGGTTTAATATTGGAGAATCAGATCCTGAGTCGATCTCAAGGTTTTGTAGAGTAGCAGAGAGTCTGTAGTTCAATAGAATCGTCATGGGAAAAGGAAAAGCAATTGGAGATGAAGAAACGAAAGGAATAAGATGCATATTATTCCTGTCACGTACGATGCTTTGGTATCCAAAACGTTGAAGACTTGCTATGTATGCGATGTTCATACCTCTATTATACATAAAAAGTAATTACGTATTCATAATATTTGAAGTTAACTAACAAGTATGTTGCCTTCTTAAGATGAAGATGGAGATGAAAACCACAAGTGGTGCATTCTAGCTCCTACGATGCTTGGCTCCTTGCGGTATGGAAACCAAAACTTGGTACATACTTGATCACTCGTATGTCTATACACATGAAAAACGTTTTGAACTGGATCAAAAAAATCTTGTAGGTTAGCTAAAAGTCATGTCTCTACGTGTATCTTATCTTGGAAACATGAAAATGACACTATCATTATAGCACCATGGCGCAAGAAAACTTAATAGCAGGTTTGCGGTTGGTGCCTTACTAAATACAGTTGTTTAATTGATAGAAACCCATGATATTATTTTAAGATGTTCTCTAGCTATATGCTTAATGTACGTAATCAGAGGTTTAGTCTCAAATGCTCAATGTCTCCTATTTTGTTTGACAATTTCATTAATAAAAACTTGAAGACGGCCGTACTAATTCTTTATTTTATTTTTTATTTAAAAAAAAAAGAATATACGATATAACATCACATTCTTTTAATTTCAAGACTTGGTATGCAGTCTATACATATACAACCTTATCAATAACATCACATTCTTTTAATTTCAAGACTTGGTATGCAGTCTATACATATACAACCTTATCAATAAGACTAGCATACCTATATATATATAAAGTGTACAACATTTTGTTTTAATTTCAGCCATCTAAACTCATTAAATGATAAATCCAATGGTGTGAGTCTATTCCTAAAATTAACCAAAAATAGAGATCTCTCAGTAGAAGAAAGCGTCATCTATACATCATACATACATACATATATTTATTAATTGGATGAAAATCTCCGCTCACTCGTATACGTGTTAACAGAAAAGTACAATCCATAAATCTAACTGAATGAAAACTTGTATTATTATATACACTTCGAATCTATTTCATGAATCTATTCTATAGTCTATTTTCGGTCGTTGATTAAACAATTTGGCAATGCCATATATTCTATAAAATTTTGTGTTTACGCGTGTGTCATGAGTTGTAAGATTATTATGTGCACTTCGAATCTTCGATAAACATTCTTATAATGTTCTACACCTTTAATATCTAATCAGTTATAATTTAGCAACTTAGTATTTTTATACGGTTGATTCCTTAACGGCAAAGCTGCAATCACTAAATAGCTTTTGTTGCTTGCACAAAAGTGATCATGGATGGATCCGACTTTCAGCTTTGCATCAAATCTGCCTTGTTTTTATTTTTCTAGGACTTTTGGGAGCCATACTATAGTAGGCCTCATGTGAATGATACCCGGGGCTTTAAAGAGGAAGTCGCTCTTGCCTAATTTGCTAATGGAACAAAGCAAAAGAGGATCCCATTTGGTTTAGTTTGGTAGCACATATCAAGCACTTACCAATCTTGTCTCTGGTAGTTTGTATATGGAACTAGGCATGGGGATCCATAGCTGCGACAAATTTAATTGGCAGCAGAAGAAAAAGAAAGTCGAGCAATCCATGTGGGTTCTAGTAAAGGGCTCCCCACAAAGTGAGGTACCATGCCAGAACATATATATCAAAGAAAATTTTGGTGTTGGAGAAGAAGAAATTGAGAAGGGTTTGTTGCTTTTGCTTTTCTAAATAGATCGAGCCCTAATGGGAGGGCACAACTTAGTGTTCTTGACCATGTCGATCACATGGACAAAGTATCCAAGGAATCTTATGGCTGCTAGCAGTCCTTTATAGATTGACGTCCATGAATGCATATATATCAAAGACTTGATCAAAGTGGGTGATTTAAGACCACATACTCTGATGTTTTAAGGGAATGGAAAAGCTAAGCTGCATGTATATCTTAGAGCAGCCAGCTGCTGTGTTTCATACTTGCATATACAGATGGAGCCGCCTTGCTTGAGCTTTTGCTTTTGGTCCCTTTCTTATCTTCATATCAGATTTCTCTTTATAAGGTCACTACCTGATCATGAAAATGTTTGAATGACTGACCGACTTGAGATGAAATCTAGCTTGCATGCATCAGTATTACATGCACTACGTCACAAAATGCTTCACACAACAGTTAATGTCTGTCATATGATAGTTTAAAAAACTGTAGCGTAAGTGGCTGCCGTATCTGAGCAACTCAGACGACAGACACTGTCAGTGGACTATTATGCACTAAGACGATAGATGAATTTAGAGACAGTACATGTGTCGTCTGAGTTTCTCAAGATTGAAGAATTGGAGATATTCTGTCGTCTGTTGTAGAATTACTAAAGAATGTTGTCGATGTAGCATTGTAACTACATATTAATGTGCAATTGGAATGTGCAAACACTACATATATATGTCGTTGAGTACTATATAGGAACTTGTAAAAAATATGCAACACCTTCAAATTCATGAGTTTTCACCCTTCTCATACGATAATAATCTAATTTTCAGTCATCTGAGTTCATTAAAAAAATTTCAGACGAAAGAAGTCTGAAGCTATTTGTGATGTAGTGTATATATATGTGATGCCTCTACATCAGACGATATGAATGTCTATTGGTCCAATCAACTCCACCAGTAACTCTTATGTATTTGAAACTAGCTAGCTTACACCACAAATGATGAGATCTGGATCAAAGTCATCAAACCTCTGTACAAGAAATAGGCATTGCTGGTTAATTTAAGATAATAATTCATTGGTAAATTTGCAAAACTGCATGCAACTGATGCAAGTTCATCAAAGATCTCAATACAGAATATAAAACTATCAAGAAAGAAACAAATAATGCAGAAAGTCATGATAATATAAGGTTAAATCGTTCAAAGGACTAACTAGTAACAACTAGCTAGCGTCATAATCACCCTGAGCAAACTTGTCCTCGGGATAAAATACCGCTACCGTTTCCCTCCAAATGTCCAGCCGGCATTCATTTCTGCGTGGGCTTTTGTAGCACCATCAACATCGGCAAACTCCATAAACACCTTTCCAACTCCAGAAGAGGGCTCACCATCTGCTCGTGGACGTGGAATGATGACCCTCCTGAAAGAACCATATCTCAGACTCTCAGAGCCTCTAGCTTCATATCTTTCACAATGTACTCGTACATGAGATCATCCTTCAGCTCTTCATCCGTATATGCTCGTGTCAAGCATACAACTTTGGTGGCAACAAAATGATCAGACAATTGCAACAACTGCAACCTCGGCAATAAAATCTGTTGCTGTGCATGCAACAAAACCCTGTCTACCTCAGGTTCTGGCTGGTTGGGACCTTGATTAGCACGCCTGACCGTGAGGGTCATGTCTCCTATTCTAATCCCATTCAGTGCTTCACAGGCTATGTTGGTTACTGATACATTTTGGTAAACACAAAAGGCAAATCCTTCTGATTTTTCACTATCCTTCACTAGTTGAAAACAACGCAGCGGTCCGAAAGACTCTAGCAACTCCTTGATCTGTGCTTCTGTAATGAAATAGGGTAGACCACTAGCAAATAAGATGCAATCAGGGACTTCAAGTCCACCGGTAGAAGTAGAACTAGGTATTAGGCCGACATTAGCCAAGTTCAGATTTGGACTAGGCTGGCTTGGACCCAGTGTGGCAGCCATCGATGGGTTGTAGTCAATGTTAACGTGAGTCTCAATCTTAGTATATTAGGAAGATGTATATTCTGTAATCAACTAGGATTATGTAAATCTTTCGGTGTAATTAGTTTCATTCTAGGGTTAGAACTGTGCTTGTATATATACCCGACTTGGGGTTTGTTCAATATATTAGAAAATTCCAAACCTTTTGTGTTCTGTTTGACTTGGCATCAGAGCCTAAGTCGATCCTGGCAATCTTGGTGATCTGACCTTGTTGTTTTCCGCTGCAAATTTGTTCTAAACCTGTCACAATTTGATCTGTTCGACGTGTTGAAGGAAGCTTTCGATTTCGTCTAATTCTGTCGTACTTGTTATGTTCCTTTGTCATCAAATCCTCTTTGCAATGGATCTTGCAATCTTTGGTGATCAACTTGAAATTTCCCGTGAACAGTTGATGGCTCTTCAAAACGAGAGCTCAGGCTTTGGAGTGAAACTGGATGACACAAACTATCTAGTATGGCGACGACTTATGAAGATGCATTTTGGCGGTGTGGGCAAGTGGGAATATGTCGCTGGTACTCTCCAACGACCTGAAGAAGTTGGCAAGGCACAAGCGCTATGTGGGATGTTGCAAATTCTAATATGATGGTGCTTCTTCTCAAATCCATGACCAGACCAATCATGCTGTTGTTTTCAAGTTATACGACACCAAAGGCAATCTGGGATGCAGTCGCAACCACATACTATGATGGGAGTGATTTTGCAAGAGTTCATGAGTTGACCTATCAAGCTTTCGTAACCACTCAAGATGGTAAGCCTCTTACAGAATATTATGCCGGCTTGAAGGCTATATGGCAAGAGTTGGATGAAAGGGACCCTAATCCTATTGTCAGGATCCACCCAGAATTTCACCCTGAAACCCAAAGTAAATCATGCGGGGTCCACCTCCAAGAAAAATTTACCGAAAAAATTTGGCATAACTTCCCTTCGAAATGGACAACCCTAACCTGAAAAATTCAGAATACACTCTTATAACGAAACAACCATCCTCAACTCCTGGAGCCATCCGCTCCCCACAAACAACAACCACCACAATATAACATTTAAACCATCCTCCAATCCATCACATAAATATCCAACTAATATAACATAGGTCATCCTTTGAGTATTCCAAAATATAATCGATGACTTAGCACATAACCGAGATATTATACATTATCCTTAAGGTAATGAAACAAGAAAATACACCGGTAGGTTAAATAGGTAACCTTCTGGTGAAAAGTGGTGGAGAAGTGGGTAACTATGCCTCGCCTCCTACTAGTACCAAGCCGAACTCTGCAGACTGGGCATTTTTAAAACGAAAGGCCCAGGGGAAAACATTCACAAACGTTAGAGTGAGTAAACAAAAATAAATTTAATAAAATGAACCAATAAATAAAAATATTTATGTTTTCTCAATTTAATTTCCAAAGAAATCGAATGCATGCCTCAAGCGATAAAACTTTTATCTCATAAATATCGAGCCTCTCAAGCCAAACTATATAAATTTATAAATGTATGTATTTACACTCGTCATATTCTTTGTACGAATTCTATATAAAAAAAATATGAAAAATAGAAATTCGTACAAGGCTACGACGCTTGCGTCTAACGCTCACGTCACGCCATAATGGAATTTTGCCTCATTATGCGGAAAAGACGGTGTATATATATACGTGCATATTCCCTATATAAATTCTTATATTAATATAGGGCTACAACGCTTGCGTCTAGCGCTCACGTCGCGCCATAATTGAATTTTACCTCATTGGGACGGAAAAACACGTATGGCTAGCTAGTATATATATATATACTATCCTCATAAATATCCATATATCAATATATATTCACCGAAACTCTCACTTTCGGTTATTCTCCAACAATAAATAAAATCGTCAATTTAAAATGACGTCATATGCTCCAACCAAAATACATTTATCGACAATAAACCATTTGCATGCATATCATTTAAAACAAAAGTCCACTCACAAATTAGGTCTAAGCCTGATGTCGGTCCGATGCCTCTTCTGCTCGAGCCTCCTCACGTCCTGTTCCAAAAACATAATTAAATCCCCAACTATAAATCAACACTTATATAAAAATAGGCAAAATTAAATGTGAGCTTTACACGCTCATCCTTGCCTAACTTCGTTATTCTTAATTCGCTTCGATCCATACTTCACCACAATTACCGGCAGCCTTATTATCACCTTTTTCAGTCCTAACAATATTAATCCAACGGCCGTATTCTACCCCATTAATCGCCAAATTTCACCAATCTTTGAAAAATCCTAAACCTATCCAAAACTCCTCCAAAAATTCCAAACTTCACATCAATAGACTCCCCTTGATATAAACCATTTAAAACCCTGAAAAACCCCCTAACAGCGGCGGCACCACCGTCTGCTCCGACGGCAGCGGCGGCCGACTCCAGCGACCTCCAATGCCTACCAAATTTTAATAGCATCTTCCTCTCAACCCCCTCTACATCTTTCCTAACTAGCACAAACACCAATTCCAAGCCTAGATAGGGTAATCGAACCAAAACATAAAATTGAGCCCTAGAATTTCCACTCACCGATTCTCCTTACCTGAAGCAAACTGGATTGATTCCTTTTAGGGCAAGGCTACTGGGTTGAAGACCTTCAAAACCATATAAGGCTTGCTCGGATTGGTGGCCGGAGGAGGAAGTTCTGGCGACGGAACACCACGGACGACCAGAGCTCTCGAGCACGATATCTCCCTCACGGCGGCGTTAGAGAGACTGCCACGGGTCCAGGAAGGAAGAGGAGGTGATGGCCGACCGTTTGGGACCAGAGCTCTAGGGCGCGATATCTTCCTCACGGCGACGCTAGAGAGGCTGCCACAGGTCTAGGAAGGAAGATGAGGTGATGGCCGACCGTTTGGGACCGGTGCGGCGGTCTGCGGGGGCCGGTCGGCGGCGGACGGTCGTGTTGAAATTCCGGCAGGGAGAGAGCTCGGGGAGGGAGTCGGGAGAGAGAAGAAGAAAGAGAAAAGAGAGAGAGAAAAGGGTTTGGGCTTCCAAACCGGTTCCAACCCACTTAAAACCCAACTCCAAAAATAAAACACCCTAACAAAAATAATACTCTACTAAAAAAATTACTTTTTACTAGCTAAAATTTACCATTTTTACCGTCGTCAAATATTTCTCCTACGAATCATTCCTCCGAAATAATCGTCCCTCAAAACCCCTATAGGGACCTTTGAAACTATAAACTCATTTACGAAGACGGTAAAACTCTTATTAATACCAAGTTAATAAATATGGTAAAAATTTAAGAGTCGGGATGTGACACCTATGGTGTGTGATCTGGATATTGCTACACACAACATGTCCCAAGAAAAGATGCGAGTCCACATCTTCTTGAATGGATTGGATTCAAAATTTGCTACTGCTAAGGGAGAACTGCTTCGACAAGCCACACCACCAAGTGTGGAACAAGCTTATGCATATGTACGCAAAGATGAATCCAATCAGTCTAGTGCAAAGGAGTTGCATACCGAGGTATCCAGTCTCACTGTCCAATCTAAACCTTAACAAGATTGGAAACCAAAGAACCAAGACAATGAACTTCGAATCCAGCCTACTCGTGGACCAGATCTTGCTAAGGTGCAGTGCTTCTATTATAAGGAGTTTGGACACTACAAGAACTCGTGTCCTAAGAAAACAAATCAAGGAGCTACCTATGATAAAAGCCGCGGTGGCAAGGCTGTCATTCAGTTGGTCAAAGAACCTGATTTCTATGGAGTAGGAGGACAATACCTCACCACAAGTATGTGTTCTCAGGAGAAAAGAGGTAAAATTGGTATTGCATGAAAAATTTCTGACTTTACTGGTAGTGATACATGGATAATTGATTCTGGTGCGTCTGATCATATGACATTTGATAAGTCCTTTTTTTCGAGTCTGTCCCCATCTCCCATACCTGAAGTGTCTAATGCAAATGGGGTGTCCTTCCCGGTTCTAGGTATAGGGTGAATTCAAGTTACTCCAACAATTGTGTTAAACAAAGTTCTTTATGTTCCCACTCTATCACATCACTTATTGTTTGTTTCTGAATTGAATTCACAAAACAAATGCTCTGTAACCTTTTTTTCCTATGTATGTTATCTTCCAGGACCTGTCATCTCAGGCGATAATAGGCAAGGGGGATATGCGGGGGAGACTGTTTCACTTGGATTGCATGTACAACGGGGAAGCAAGAGCACCGTCACTAACTGTTGCCCTGACATTGAGTTCTGATCGAGTAAAAGAAATTTGGCTATGACATCACCGAATGGGTCATCCATCTTTTGGAGTCATGAAGAAGTCAATGTCATCTTTGTTTTTTGGAATAAAAGTGTTCAGTCTCCATTGTGAAACTTGTGTTTTTGCTAAGAGTCATAAGTCCAGTTATTCTCCTAGTTTTTCCTTTAGTTCTGCATCATTCGAGTTGATTCATTCTTATGTATGGGGGCCTTCGAAGAATTTGACATTGACAGGAATGAAGTACTTTGTTTTGTTTATTGATGACTTTACAAGATTAACTTAGGTTGTGTTATTGAAAAAGAGGGATGCTGTGTTTTTGGCTTTCACCGTTTTTCATAGTCTCATCCGAACTCAGTATGATGCTTGTGTGAAAATATTTCGATCTGACAATGGAGGAGAGTTTATTAACCACTCTTTCCGAGACTATTTTTAGCAACATGAAATTGTTCATCACACTACTTGTCCTCAGACACCAGAACAGAATTAGGTATTTGAGAGGAAAAATTGACACCTCTTAGATATTAGAAGAGCCCTCTTACTCAGTGCCAATCTACCCAAATATCTCTAGGATGAAGCTGTGTTGTGTGCCTCTCACCTTATCAACCGTCTACCATCTGCAGCTCTTCAGAATCAGGTTCCCTTTGAGGTATTGTCTGACCATGTTACTATTCTATCTCTCAACAAACTTCATGCTCGTGTCTTTGGTTGTGTGGCCTAGGTTCATCTTTACAAAAATCAGAGATCTAAGTTAGAGGCTCGTTCCCTTAAGTGTGTGTTTTTGGATACAGATCCCATAAGAAAGGATATAAGTGCTACCATCCTCTGTCTCAACGATTCTATGTCACCATGGATGTCACATTTAGTGAAGACCTGTGCTATTTTTCTTCTACGGTATCTCCGAGTGAGGATGAGAAACATGTTTTTTATGAAGATCAATTTGGAGAACTAGAAAATTGTGTAATTGTTGACAGTAACCCCGTTGAAAAGGATATTCGGCCTGTCACCGACCAGATCCAGAATCCGAGAGATAATACTCTGGAACCTCAAAAAGTGGTTGAAGCTGCCCAAGTTGAGGAGTCTGTTCCCTGTTCTGAAAGTGTTCGACATGACGAACAACTGTCCGACACGTCGAAAGGAGGAGAATTGAATAGTAATCAGCCGCCAGTTGTTGAAGATGTACATGCAAGTGCAGTCTCTCCCCCTACATCAATGATCTCTCTTGGCTTATCATCACCTGAGATATGTAGTACTATTCCGTTGTCATCCTCCAATGTCCCTGAATCTAGTAGAGTCTTGCCTGCTAGGTCAACCCGTGGCCAACCTCCTAAAAAATATGAGTCTCTCTTGCCAGCTAAAGCCAAGTATCATGTAGCCAACTACGTGTCAACTCATAGATTGTCTAAACTTTATGTAGCCTTTGTGAATCAATTATCTGTTGTGTCTCTTCCTAGTAAAGTGCATGATGCAATCAAGGAGAAGAAGTGGGCCAAAGCAATGGAGGTTGAGATGGATGCTCTCAAGAAGAATGGTACTTGGGATTTGGTGGCATTACCACCTGGAAAGAAGACCGTTGGTTGTAGATGAGTTTATATTATGAAGCATAATGCAGATGGCTCAGTTGACAAATATAAGGCAATGTTGGTTGCAAAAAGATACACTAAAAAATATGGGGTGGATTATGATGAGACGTTCGCACTTGTGGCAAAGATCAATACCATTCAAGTCATCATGTCTTTGACAGCAAATCTGGATTGGCCCCTGCAGCAGTTTGATGTGAAGAATGCATTTCTTCATGGAGATTTGAATGAAAAAATTTACATGGATCTTCCTCCAAGATATAATACTTCTAAGGGCGAGAAGGTGGTGTGCAGATTGAAAAAGTCCCTGTACGGATTGAAGCAATCTCCAAGAGCTTGGTTTGGAAGGCTCACGTCTTTCATGAAGAAGATTGGGTATAGGCAGACTAACTCAGATCTTACTTTGTTCCTGAAACACCGACAGGGTAAACTTACTGCCTTGATCATTTATGTAGATGACATGGTAGTGACAGGTGATGACACTGGTGAAATTAGAAGATTGAAAGATCAGTTGTCTTCTGAATTCGAGATGAAGGAACAATGACTGTATCATGCTGAGTCAAAGAACTGTATCATGCTGAGTCAAACAAAATATGTTCTGGATTTGCTAGCAGAGACTGGTATGCTTGATTGTCAATCAGTTGATACACCGATAGAACAGAACCATCGGATTGCAGAGTATCCTGATCAAGTTCCGACTCACAAATCTCGATATCAAAGGTTAGTTGGAAGATTACTTTACTTGTCGCATACTAGACCTGACCTTGCTTATGCGGTTAGTGTGGTGAGTCAGTATATGCACAATCCTAGTGAAGATCACATGAATGTTGTGACGAGAATCTTGAGATACTTAAAGTCTGCTTCTGAAAAAACCTGGTGTTTCGTAAGCATGGACATTTGAGGACTAGTGGTTACATTGATGCGAACTGGGCAGGGAACATCACTGACATGCGTTCTACTTCTGGCTATTTTACGTTTGTTGGTGGAAACTTAGTCAGTTGGAGAAGTAAGAAACATAATGTGGTGGCCCGTTCTAGTGCAGAAGCTGAGTACAGAGGTATGGCTCAAGGAGTCTGTGAATTGTTATGGTTGAGAAGTTTGTTAAAGAGTTTGGGTTTCAAGCAGGAATGGTCAATGCCTCTTCACTCTGACAATACAACTGCGGTTGAAATTGCACATAATCTTGTTCAGCGTAATCGGACAAAGCATGTAGAGATTGACAGACACTTCATCAAGGAAAAGCTAGATGCTCGCATAATCTCGTTCCCATTTATTCATTCAGAGGGCTAGCTGACATCCTTACCAAAGTTGTGTCATCCAAGGCGTTCAGTGACTCACTTGACAAGTTGGGCATTCAAGATTTGTATGCACCAATTTGAGGAGGAGTGTTAACGTGAGTCTCAATCTTAGTATATTGGGAAGATATATATTCTGTAATCAACTAGGATTATGTAAATCTTTCGGTGTAATTAGTTTCCTTCTAGAGTTAGAACTGTGCTTGCATATATACCCGACTTGGAGTTTGTTCAATATATTAGAAAATTTCTAACTTTTTGTGTTCTCTTTGACTGTCACCCTAAGAGAGACACCCTCGAAAACAATCCCATCCAAAGCCATTGCGTTACTGGCCTCTTCCATAGATCTTATCTCCACCAAGGCAAAATTTCTTTCATGGTTGATGTTAACATTAACAACAGGATCTCCTGGGCCAGATGTGTTGCCCCCGATACCATTCATAACATGGCTGAAAAATTCAGCAAGTGACTGTTCGTTTGCTGTAGGGGGAAGCCCTCCAACATATACCATCCGGGCATGACAAGTAGCCTGTTGATTTAGATGCATAACCGGAAGTGCTCCAAACTGCTGCATTTTTTGTGATTCGATCTATATATGTGTGTCGAAAAACCCAAACAAGCACGTACAACACACTAAGATAAAGAACCACAGAGATACGAACACAAGAAGTCAAGAACACAGTGTAAGGTGGTTCAGAAAACTTCTAGAGATCTCTCAATTCAAGGCCTTATATAGCCGTAAGGATATCAATTTTCTTCGCCGATATTAGGGAAATCTTTTTCTATTGGTGGTAGGAATTTACGTAGTCATCAGTAGGAATTCAAAATCTACTAGGTAAACAATTCTCATATACCCTAAGACAATTGTCTTTAGGAAGTACTCATGGGATGAGAACTTAACAATGCTTGATAAAAATAAATGAAGTATTAATAAAAAAAAATTGAGCAATTAATTAAATTGTGTTGCTACATAGAAATCCAGTCATGTTAAAGTGTTAAACTGTAAACTCTAGCTATTTGATCTCAATCCAAAAGGATTTATAAGTAGATAAACTCTCATGTACAAATATTCAATATTCATCTTTACAAGGGTGACATACTAAGACAAAGGGCCTATACGAATGAGACCTATAATTCATTGAACAAGAGACACTATCAAGGTTAGTTTCCTCCCCATATGCATGTTTCAAATAAACTCAGTTATTTTGTTATATGAAAGCGTATTTTAAAAATAGAGGTGCAAATATAGAGATTAATATTGGGGCCTTGGTTCTGATTTTAAGGGTGCCTTCTCCATAAGTTGTAAATGGAGATTGTGTGATTTTGTTTAAGTTAGGAATATAGTTGCTGCTACTTAATCTTTGTCATGGTTTTTTTTTTTTTTTTTTTTTTTTTTTTTTTTTTTTTTTAACATAAGATTGGGATATTGCATCTAGCATCTAGCAACTAGCAACGAAGTTTACTTGTTCTAATTATTTGATCTTGGATTGCACAAATTTTGATTTGTTAATATTCACATACGTTGAAATTTTTATCAAATAAATTAAAATTTTGTCCCAGTTTTTTTTCAAAATCCTGGCTCCCCTGTTTATAACCTGGATTTATGGATTAAGAGACTAAAACGTGTTGAGATATATATCTCACATCGGGAAAAATAGGACTTTGTCTGTGGTTTATAAAGGTTTGGGCAACTCCATCCATTGCCAATTAGTTTTGAATGTGAACATCAGGCTACTTTATCATGGTATTAGAACGAGTTACCCATTTCCACGTGTGAAGCCCAAAGGCCACACGAACTCCACGTCACCCTAAATGTTGTCCACGCGTTAGGCTTGAAGATTCACCACACTTGCGGGGGCACACGTGCGGGGGCGTGTTGAGATATATATCCCACATCGGGAAAAATAAGACATTGTCTGTGAGTTATAAGGGTTTGGACCACTACATCCATTACCAATTGATTTTAGATGTGAACTGTTACTTTATCAGAACGTATACAATAGAGGGGTGGCTGGTGGCTCCCTATACGAAACCGAGCTAAACGTGAGAAGATGTCCATAATAAGAGGGAAACTGATTGATTACAACTCATCGACGACTACGTACTAATTAAGAAAACTATATGCAAGACGAAATTGACAAGAACGGTCTCTCGAAGGCCAGTTGCTACTGGAGTCATGTTGATAAATCCGGCCGGTTAATCAATTTAGCCAAAGGTACGTAATCTGATAGCTGTAATTATCTGAAAATGTGAGGTGACCAGCCCTCACTGACTTTTTGAATTGTAAAGAATGACTTTGACTTCTCAATCTTGTCTTAAAGCTAGTGATATTAGTCCAGCTAGTGATATTAGTCCAACGTACCAATATTGTTGCCGTATATAGACTACTGGCCATGGAACATGCTTTGTCTGCTATGCGCAGCGCAGTTCGCTGCATATGTTTCCAATTACTGATTCATGAACAACCGTATGAACTTGTAGAACAAGTCATTAGAGATGCATATCAATCTTGAAACTCTAATTAATCCTAAGAGATTTTATCTATTTTGCTTCTGAATACAGAAAGGGTAATATATTAGACTTACTGCTTAAAAAGTTTCATTGATCGGATATGGACTGATTTGGTTCAACACGATTGCCATAATTGCATGTAAGCACGGTTGTTCCATGTCTTCATTCCGATGGAATATGGTCACTACTACGTGTTATTTGATGTCTTTCTTTAAACGAAAACAATGAATTCTACTTGGTGTTAGATTAATTGAGATCTAAACTCGAGTGATTCAATGAATTTGCAGTAGCAAATGAAGCAAAGAAGAACAGTAGATGAACTTGAAGCAAGACGTAACAGCTTCTATTGTTGATATAAAGTTCTTAGAGATTACAAAGCAAAATTAACCCTTTTATAGGGTGCAAAGTAATCTACAAGATATCGAGCAACTTAATTCACTAGAATATAATGCACTTTACAACAACAAATTAAATAGAGCAAGTGGAAAGCATATCAGCTTTTTTCCCACAGCAGTCTCCTAGTTTGAAGTAGGAAAGGATTAACTTCAGCACTTGGAGATGAAAAATGGAGATTTGCAGAGGACAACATGATTATGATACATGCATACAACCAGATTGAAGGGTGTTTTGGAGTTCCTTTTTCCCTTTGATCCTTAGAAAGCATTTTTAAAGAATAATGTCTATAAAACCGGATTGAAGGATGTTTTGGACCTCTAATTTGGTTGCTTTTTATGTTCATAGATCATAGATGATGATGCTGCAAAGGATAGATTAGATGAGCAAGAATCATTCCTTACAAAAATGCAAAAAAGTCATATATTAAGAAATAACTGCAATGGAAGGATTTTTATTTAAGTTCAGAAAAAAGAAAAAATGACATCATATAGTTATTACATTCTGCATTTGAGTACATCGATTAACAGACATTAGTTAGTACCACCAAGAAGACGCTTAAGTTTCCTGATCTGAGATTTGTCCAGTAAAGTAGTCTTATGTATCAGGTCAGTAGGTAAATCGTTTTTAAACAGTTGCGTTTCCAAAGCATCCAGACCTGGGTTTTCACTGCTTAAGCTAGCATACATAAGGGCCGGAGTATCGCCTTGATTCACTGCAAAGTGCAACAAACCTCTAGGGAAAACCATACAATCACCCTTGCTCATAGTTTTCATGTAAACTTTGTTATTCGAGTCAACGAACGCTCCAATTACCGAGCTTCCTTCCGCGACAATTAGCACTTCTGTAGCTCCGCGGTGAGTGTGGAATGGGATAACTCCACCCACACCCAAGTCGGTGCGCGCCACCGAAACGCCAAGGCCATTGAGACCAGGAAACTGAGTAACTACAGCGGGTACGAATCCAAACTTGTGAATATTGGAGGTGTTGCCCGAAACTCTTAGGCCAGAGTAGACGAAATCATCTACCGTCACCTTTGCCGGGTCCTTGCATGAGTACCCTGCAGGGCCTTGTGGAGCTGTGTAGTCTGCAACACAGAAGTCTTGCACAGCAGCATAGGAGGAGGAGAGAAAGAGAGAGAATATGAAGAAGCAGATAGGGGAAATCATCATGATCGATATGATATGCAAGTAAAGGTAGAGTTGGTGATGATATGCTATTTATAGCTACGGATCTTATGGATTGAGAGACTAATATATATACAAGAGGGGCGGCTTCCTATCAAATCAATAATTTGTATGTAATATAAAACGTATAGGAAAGAAGCTAGCTACTCGTTTGAATTGAAGATGTATATGATTATGTGCATAATCAGAAGAGAATGAGCTAGATTTCTTACAAGTTCATCGACCCATCGACGACTTTTATGAATAGTTTACCTATAAGAAGAAGAACTTGACACGCAGACTTGTCAAAAGCCACCTGCTACGTACCGGAGTCAGTCAATTGTTGATGAATCAATTAATCAATTAAGTCAACGTACGTAACATATAATAGCTGAAACATTGGGGCAACCATGTGAGATGACAGCGAGCTCTAGCCTTCCCTGATCGAGTTTTGAATTGTAATCTAACGTATATCCCAAGTATATCTCATGATGTTTCACTGGTTTACTGTGCAGCTATTACCTGTGGAAATAATCTCTCAATTTAAGATCAAAACAAAGCAAATGCTACTACGCTAGCAAGATTTTCTAATACAAGATATCTGGTGAGAGTTCAAGATGATAGATTAGTGAGGTAAAGGGGCTCCCAGTTGTTCTATCAGCATGCATGTTTCATTTCCATGCTGGACAAACGTAAAAGACTTTTACTCGCAGCTAAATAAGTTTAGGTCGAAGCCAGCAATATCAGTCCAAAGAGAGCTAGCTTATAAATTCACTCATTAAGAGAATTAAAATAATAATGTTCTAATGAAACTTTAATTCTATACATTTTGCAGTGTTGTTTCCGAATACAAATGGATTATCAGACCATATAGCTGATAAAAACCTAATTGTGTTCTATGATATTCCATATGTGCCTTGGCCTTCTGCCATCAGGATATGTAGTTAGAATAGGACTATATATTCCTTATCATTACCATATTGGTACTTTGTAATTCCCTATATAAAGAGCTCATATTAATGAATAAGACGATGATTCTCTTGTTATCTTTGTCTCTACAATTTATCCTTCATTACGTTATCATGCACTTTGTTCTAACCCTAGAGCCAATAGCCCACCATTTGTTTTCGGAAACCCTAAAAAGTGTTTTTTTGGCTCCTCTGTCCGACAACCGCTGCCGCCCGTTTTCCCAGCCGCCGTCCGACATTACCGGCTGCCAATCTCTTGGCCGCCGCCCGCCGACGATTCTTGGTTTCCTCCGACTACAGTTTTTGACTTCTTCAAGCGTTTGAAGTTTCGAAAGGTATGTTTTGAAACCCTAAACTTTTCCTAGTTCAATAACTTGGGGAGGATAAAGTCATTTCCTCCCTTCTCCATCTCCATTCTATGCTTGGGATTTTGTGCATGCAGGTACCAAAATCCCGGAATTTTATTCGCGAGTCAAGAGTGTGTTTGATCACTCTTGTTTCCTTGTCAGGGTTGTGTATGATCAACCCCGACCTTTCTCCGGATTGTGTTTGATCAATCTAAGGCCTTTTTCCGAATTGTGTTTGATCAATTCGCGGCTTTTCCGGATTGTGTGTGATCAATCCGAAGGACCAACCATTAAAAACATTGTTTGTGACCTCTATCGAGTCTCATAACAGCTTGGTTTTGTATGCAAGAGCAACGTAACATTCTGCTCCTTTGAGTTTTGACGTACTCGATGCCTAAGGCGGATCTTCGCTAGGTATCTGTGGAACATTTCATTGGAAATGATTAAACCACATGTTTTGACCTCCAGGCTAACAAGCCTAGATGCCGAGATTTCACATCCCATGCGCTCAAAGTCTTTGATGCGCCACATCGACAAAAACCTTCAATGGCAATCTGTGCAAAAAGTAATGACCACAAAGTACTGTGAAATGCACTCATGAAGCGTTTCTTGAAACGTTCATATAACTCTACTTGTTAAGTTATTAGTCAAGTGGATTGCTTACCAACTTGATTGACTACAAATCGTCGATGATATTCCATGGCATCATGATCTATAATCTTTAGCGGATTCGATCATCATCAAATTCTCTAAGTCCTCCAAGTTGGTTTGGAATTACCAACGAGAATTGTACATACACTAATGCGATAAACGTGTTTGAGATTGTCCCCTAATATGGGGACAACAATATGGGTCACGGCAATGGCAGAAAACACCGTGCCGATGTTTAGAAAATAGGAGGAGGTGTCGCCAGCCCTAATGGCGACACTCCTGATCTAGACACCAATTTGTCAAAACTACTCATGTCAGCTCATGACAATGCAACTTTTGTGGATCTCCGGATCACTGGTTCAAGAGTTGTCAAGCTCTCCTTCAAATTATAAATGCATACAAAAATGTACGGAAAATCAATATGAGGACAATAACGTCATCCTCATGATCATGAATTTCAAAGATTCGGATCCTGCTCCCTGACTTTGACGTCATTGGCTAGACATTGATTTTCTTTCCAAGCTATATGTAATAAGGCGTCGTATCGAGGTCCTTTGTCTATTTGAGACCTCGATGTACTCACATTAGCAATAATGAATGCCTTAAGAATTTTTTTGAAGTTATGAAACTATTCTCCTCTTATGGTTCGTATTGATTTACAAACAAAATGTACATTTTTACATCGTCCTTAGAAGCATGACATATTTACAATCTACATGGTTAGATTATGTCGTTTTGGTCTCTTCCAAGTGAAGATGATGCACGGCCTTGCATCCTCAAAGAGGATCGCCAACTTGTTTCCGGTTAAGTCTTCTACCCTATAGCGGATTTTTCATCATCAATTGTTCAACTAGGCTCATCCAAGCTCAGTGTGATGTCTTAGAATTGTCCGAAATTAAGGAGATAGTGGTTTCAAATGTGCCTCGCACTACCGACCCTCCACGGACATGCCTGGTCATACTAACTTGGAGTTACCGAAAGCTTTTGATCTTGGTTTCCCCCTACGCTA
Organism: Fragaria iinumae; assembly: GCA_009720345.1. Taxonomy (NCBI): domain Eukaryota; kingdom Viridiplantae; phylum Streptophyta; class Magnoliopsida; order Rosales; family Rosaceae; genus Fragaria; species Fragaria iinumae. The sequence goes on along the minus strand of CM019117.1, from coordinate 10,350,456 downwards.
TTAACCAATTGTCGTCTTGCAAAAGGCGTTAAAGACGTATCAAAACCGAACAATCATCATAATCAAATCCTCTAGGTCCTCTGAGTTAGTTTATGTTCATGTCAGAGAGCTTTTGCTAACTAGTCATGAAGTTTACGAGAATGGAAGAACCGAAAGGACTTGATTTTGATCATACACACGTCATTTTGGCTTCGGCTTATGCCCACATGCCATTCGCAAGCTTCCAAGCTTTGCCGATGCCAAATCTGCGAAAAACAGCAATCTGTCCCTTCTAGACAGTCAAGTTCATTTGAGCTTTGTGAACAGCTCCGGACGAACCAACAGGGAGCTTTATATCATTGGAAAGCTCTACATATCTATTTTAACGAATAAGTTATGGCTGCTTTAGTGCAAAAAAGGTCATTCTGCACGGAAATTTTTATGCACTCTCGTGATTGCAGCTGTTTGTAGCTTCTTTCAATCATTCTAAATAGTTCAAGTGGAACTATTTACTCTCCTATCTACTCCATTTTGTAGATCTGTCTCATAGAGACATTGAGTGATTCGCAGATAGTAAAACTATCAACAACATTCTAAGGAACCGGCAACTATCTCTGGATTTTGTGCCTTGTAAATCTTCTGTGACTACAATGATTGAATCATACCGGTCATTCAAGAATGCGGTTTAGCTTGAATCTTGATGTCTCATGGCACCATGATCAACGTCATAGATGCCCTCTATGCATTGAGAGACAACCGAACCATGTTGAGCTTTAAAGACATTCCTGCTAATAGTTTTTATTTTAAAACACATTGTGAGAATGAACAAGAGTTCTTTTGTGTATACCTTATCATGAATGCAGACTGAAATACATCTTAAAGAAGTTTATGAGTCAATCTAGTGGACTGTATGTCACTATGATTCGAATATCGAATCTCATGTTGTTGTCAAACATGATATTTGGGACACCGACTCATATAGGCTTTGGTTTGACCAAATCGGTCATCCTTGAAGAGATATAATGGTCCAAATTTTGAGAAATTCTCATGGACATCCATTGTTCCACTCAAAACTAAGACATTCGGTATCTAGCTTCATCATGAAGCATGATGGTGATGCCATGGTTGAAAATGACGGCACCTGGGGGACATTGATGTCACCCGAACATGGCTCCAACATCCTGGAGGCCGTCCGGTCAATGCCTCAAGCAATTGAGGTGCACCGGTCTTTCCTCGATGTCTCATTGGCCCCCTGCAATGCTTATTACTCGTTTTGAAAGCCTATTCTTTAGATAAATTAGGAGTGAGACCCTCATACGCTAAATGACACAAAAGTAAACATTCCATTCTTACATCAAACTATGTAGATAGATACAACCAACTTGCGGACATCTTTTTATGCTTTATGGTGTTGGTTGAAGTGTTAACACATTGGTCACGGGTTACACTATTATCTACTGCTTATGCTGCTTATACTTCTACGGGCTCACTACCCATTCTTTAAAGAAGTTTATCGGGATATAAGTTGAAGTGTCCTGTACCCCATGTTCACACGTAATACGGTCTCACCGTGGCTATGACAAAGCAACTTTAGCTTGTCGCTCGAACATTATTGATGTGCACCGATCTTTCTATTGCGTCTTAGCGCTATGCAATATTTACATGTAGCTTTACTATTCATCTACGACCCACCATCATTGAATATTGTTGTACTACAACTCCTGAATGTGTAACAGGATTGACATGAAATTGCAATTCTTGAGCTCAAACAGGATTAAAACGGATCTCCAATCCTTGAACTCAGTTAGATGTTATTTCTAGATGCTAAATCGCAATGCCACTGCGCACAATGATGGGTCATTTAAGATGAATAAGTATTTAGGTTGGATATGAACCTCCACCTATAATCCGCATATGTCGAAACCTTGTCAGGTGATCTCATTCAACGCTAAATTACAGATTGTCACTTTGTTAAGATAATATTCCCGCCGTTAGGGGAAGATAAGAACACAAGTGTTCAAGTGGAACGACGTGAATTGTCGTGGTTTGTCCCCACTAAGTCTCATCTTGATCCTAAATGCTTAAAGTGTTAAAGTGACGAGATCACATTGTCACATCCCAGTTCTTAAGTTATTACGGTTATTTACTTTTGGTATTACTTTGGCTTTTACCGTTTTGAGTAACCGTTTACTATTTAAGACTTTAAAAGTTGACTTTTTCTTTCATTTGGAATTTGGGAAAACTTTCTTCATGAAAGTTGTAGAGGACGTTAAACAGAGTTCATGGAGACGTGGCACACTTAAATCGGAGTTCGTACGAAAAAGTTATGAGATAAAGAAGGTAATTCGTTAGTTGGTAAATGGGAAAATTTTATTAGGCTTATTTTTGTTGTGGGTATTAAGTTTGGACCGGGTAGGAATTGGAGAGCCCAAAATCCACACAGACTCTCTCTCTTCCTTCTCTCTCTCCTTTCTCCCGAAGTTTCCCGACCCGCCGGAGATACAGCCTTCGTCCGCCGCCGTCCGGCCACCATAGACCGCCAGACCGGTCCCGTTCGGACCCCCGCCACCTCCTCTCTCTCCCCGGCCTAGTGTCCGAGCCAGTAGGGTCGCCGGAGAGGAGAAAACCCGCCGGAAACGCCGACTGCCTCTTCGCCGGAGTTCTTTTCTCCGGCCACCATAGGTCGGAATTTTTGGCTCATCTTGTAGCCCTCATCAAGGTGAGTAATCCCTCAAAAGGAATTGGTCTAATTCGATCTTGTTAGGGTGAAATGTATAATTGAAGTTCTAGGGATTTATGGATGTTTTGGTTTGATTACCCTAGTTAGCCTTAGAATTGAATTAAGTGCTAGTTATGAAAGTTGTTGTGCGTGATGAGAGGATTATTCTATTAAAATTTGAGGGGCAATGGACATCGCCGGAGTTCGGCCGCCGCTGCCGGTGGAGCAGGCGGCGGCGGTGCCCCTTAGGGGCAGTTTTTCACGATTTTCGGTTTGTTTTCATAAGAGGAGTTTATTGAAGTATAGTTTGGAATTTTTGGAAGAGTTTTAATAAGGTTTGGAATTTTTTCTATGGTTAAGGATTTTGGCGGTTATTCGAGTGGAAACCCGGCAGTTGGTTTAGCAAGATTTAAACTTTAAAAAAGTTAATTTATGGCTATCAGGGAGTGTGGTAAAATATGAGCCTTATTAGTTTAAAAGTGGAGAAGTTGGGCAAGAGAGATGAATTATAGGCTTCCTTTTATTTCGGAAATTTTTACTAGAATATTAGCCTAGTCTAGAGGCTTAATAATTATTTATTGTTCAGGACGTGAGGAGGATCATTTGGAGGAAGCCTTGGGTCGTCGGCAGGCATAGCCGAGCACTGTGAGTGGACCTTTGATTTTAATATCATGCCTGCGCTAAAGTTATTTAATTTCAAAGGCATATTGGAGATTTAATATTTTCTTGGAGTAATGAGTTCCATTTATTTTTCGGGAACTCTCTTGAGCATTTTATTTGATATGTGGGACATGTTAAGTGATTTATTTTATTAAGCAATATTTCCAGGTACAGTTGGGAACTGTGCTGAGTTCAATGAATTTAAATATTATCGGTTTTATTTTTGATGACTTTGGGATTTATAAATGATTACCGAAAATGAGATTTTCGATAGTTCTCCATCATAATTTAATTGTTTATTTGAGGCATAATAATTTTGACTTGGAGAATATTTTAGCGAGTATTTTTGAGTGAAGATATTATTATTTATGATTTATATTTGATATTGAAATCTCGCTTATATTTATAAATTTGAGAATATTTTGACGTGTGAGACACGTCATTAAGTTTTAATACAATTTCTTATGATGATTTTCAAGTACGGTTGGGAACCGTACCATTCGTATGATATTGGAGAAGTTTAATGGATTTAAGTGGTTTCGTATGTTTTTAGTCATCATAACATAGGGTCGCTTATATTGATTACTGCTAGCTAACTATTATTAGCGGCTACTCACCATAAGTGAGTAGAGCGCTCAACGTGGGACGCTATTATAGCCTGGGAGGCAACCGATCGATATTTATATTTATTTGTTAGCTAGCCATCATTAGCGGCTACTTACTATAGGTGAGTAGAGCGCTTAGCGTATGACGCTATTATAGCATGGGATGCACCGACCCGAGCCTGGGAGGCTCCAATTAGATGGTGATAACTCTTCCCCTTATTTATTTTTCTTAGTTATAATTGATTAACCAGCGGGGCTGGTTTATCTCTTATTTTGAGATTTATGTTTTATTTAACCAGTGGGGCTGGTTTATCCTTTATTAAGTGATTTTGGATTTAAAGTTTGAAGGACGTTTAAAGTTGCGTGCAACCAAGTTTTAAAGCTAAAATGTGGGAAAGTATTTAAATTGAGTTTTTGGTTAAATTATTTAAATGATTTTGTTCACTCACTCTAACGTTTTTAAATTACTTTCCCCTGGGCATTTTCGTTTTAAATGCCCAGTATGCAGGATAAGTTTAAATGAGGTCGAGCGTACATGGAGTCGAGGTATAGTCAGAGGCTGCTTCCGCTCATTCTTTATTCATTGTTTTCGTTCATCCTTAGATATGCTCTGAAAGTCTAGTAGTAACTTATTAATTGTCTGTTGTTGGTTGTGGAATTATTTTAGACGAGTAATTGTTTTGTTGGGAGATGTGATGAACTTGGGGAGCATGAAAGCTCTAAGTGTTGAGGATGGATGATGGTTATAGAAGTGTTAAGTTGGATTTTTCAGGTAAGGGTTTTCCATTTTCAAGGAAGGTTATGTCGAATTTTCGGTAAATTTCTCTCAAAGGTGAACCCCGCAGGACTTACCTCGGGTTTCAGGGTGAAATTCGGGGTGGGTCCTGACACACATGCTGCAAATATGTCTACAAAGATTGATGTCTTATCAAGAAGACATGGTGCGACCAAAAGAAGTTGGTCTTGGCGCCATCACTATAGATGGTGAAATGGTGACGCCATATAGTGGCAAAATTGATGTCACAAGGCCGTGTGGCTCCCCAAAAGGAAGGAGGCGCTTAGGTTCGATACTTTCTCGCACTAAAAGGAAAGCGAGTTTGGCACAACCTGATCCATTGATCAGTGATACTCAAATCTGTCTCATGAAGTCTGAATTGTGATTATCGTTGCGGGACGCCTCAATGTCAAATCCAATCCATATAGAGATCTCTACAAGTATTACAGTAGTGTACATGAGGACGTGGGATAACGAGTCTATTGTCGAACCACCCTTCGTTGATGGATATCAACTTAGTTGATTGGCCTAATGGAAAGATGCGGTCCAACATAACAAATAGATAGGTCCTTGGGCAGGTGATGCCGACACCGCAAGCTAAACCCTATCAACTATGTCTTTGTTAGATAGCGTAGTGAGAACAAGAGTTTAGACTCACCTTATCGTGTAAGGTCTCGCACTAACACGCACTGAGATCGATTACGATGAGATATGCTCTCGTAATGGATGTCATTGAACTCCACTACTTTGTCAGTTTGGTAGTTTCCGAATAACTGAATATGCAGTCTATGAATGTGGTCATAATAACATCTCTACGGGATCATAGATATACATGAAGATCTTAAACGGACTTCATTCATCTGAATCAAGTGGCTCTAGATCACAGGAGCATGCGTTTGCTAAATGTATTGAAACGCACATGGACTTTACTTGATTTGGAAGGGATATGGTGAATTATGTCTTTGTATGTTCATTCCGGATTTACATGGACTCTTGATGGATCAAGAGATGTCAATATGTATCAACATTCGAAGAAAAAGATCTTGGGAAGACACGGTCTCGATAAGGCACTCGATGACTGTATTGATGATGATTTTCCATCAATCGGCTTAAGCGCTTTATAACTAGTGAGACCTACATATACTCTCATGATTAGTCAAAGTCTTTGCTCTAAAGAGAGATCCGTTGTTTTGTCTTAAGCAAGATGACAAATATGTGTTAAGAGATGAAGTTCTCATCTAAGTACAATAAGACGCATCAATGTACTCAACACAATACGAAAGGCTTGACATCTCATTCGCTATGAAGTGTTGTAAAGCTAATAGTAGCTATGCACCCACGCAACGCTAATGTAATAGTGGTAACTCATTTTTCAATACTTAATGGTATGAAAGGTTGAGGCTTATTCTATCCCTACATAAGAAAGACACATCAAAAGTGAAATCAGAATCTGCCAGGTTTCGTAGGTCAAATTCTACGGGACCTACAAGGAATCTCACTCATTGGAAAATGGTTAAATTAGTACCATTGGAAAGGTCTATGTGTCTACTTTATAGGGACACCAATCATATTGAGTGAGTTATGACCGTTTTTGTAAAGTAGGACGAATCTGTCCGAGAATCTGATTTTGGCAAAATAGTCAAATTCGACGGAACTCTGTGAACAACTCCTGATGAACCAGAATGAGTGTAATATATGGTTGGAAAGCTAAATAAGTCTAGTTTCTAAAACCGTTTACGGTTCATTCATACGTATTTCTTAGAGGAAGTTACTACTGTTCTAGTAACTGAAGGTCATGCTGCGCGAAAATCTGATTTCCTACACAAACTTATGTTTTGAATTCACAAGCGCCTTCTCCTAAAGATCTAAGTGTAAAAGATCATGTTTGAGGACAATACGGTATGATTTGGATAATCATTGTCCAATGCCACATTTGAAGATATGTTAAAGAGCATTGACATGCTAAGTTATTGAAACTTTCGTGATTAGTAAAAATAAGGAAGAACCCTATGATTGATGTAAAAATCAAGGGGAGGTGCGAACTTCAGGGGGAGTCTAGCACATATATACATGTCACTATCAAATGTGAATGGTGCGTTGTACTCTTTTTCTCTTACGATCAAGGTTCAGTTTTTCTCCCACATGGGTTTTGTGACTTGACGAGGTTTTTAACGAGGCGACATATCAGCACCACATGCATATCGGTACGCGGCAGAAGGGGGAATGTTTTAGGATATTCTATATGTGTGTCTTGGCCTTCTGCCATCAGGATATGTAGTTAGAATATGACTATGTATTCCTTATCATTACCATATTGATACTTTGTAATTCCCTATATAAATGGTTCCTATCAATGAATAAGACGATGATTCTCTTGTTATCTTTGTCTCTACACTTTATCCTTCATTAAATTGATTTTTTTTTTTGATAAAACCTAATTGAAGAGGATCGAAATACCCTAAATTAACTTTTTTCATCAATTTAGAGAAGTGCAGAAGATATCGATGATCTGATTTAGGTTCTATAATATACTTTTTTCATTTTGTGCAAGCCACACACACACACACACACACACACACATATATATATATATATATATATATATATATATATATATATATATATATACATGCCTTCTTGGCTAAGGATGTCCTTATTTATTCTTACGGTGCGGATTTCCACTTTAGACTCACTTTTCAATTGAATTTTCACATCTTCACCGTCCAGTCTTTAGATACTAATGTATAGATCATCTCTGTAAAATTTCAGCCAATTTGGTTATCATTAAGGCACTCAAATTCAATTAAACCAATGAATGAACATAATTCTGTCGAACTTGAATCATTCATGTTTATAACATAAAAACGCAGTTTTGAGTGCCTTAATGATAACCAAATTGGCTGAAATTTTGTAGAGATGATCTATACATTAGTATCTAAAGACTAGACGGTAGAGATGTGAAAATTCGATTGAAAAGTGAGTGTAAAGTGGAAATCCGCACCATAAGAATAAATAAGGACATCCTTCCACTAAGGGATCCCTTTTTTTGACATATATGAGGGATGGGGGATTACACCAACTTTTCGATCACAAAATCACATCTCCACCGTTCAATATGTAGTTCTATATGAGTAGATCATTTCTGTAAATTTTCAGAAATTTTGGTGATCGTTAAGGCATTCAAAACTACGATTTATAATTATAAGCATGAACGGTTCGAGTTTGGCAGATTTGGTTCGTTCATTGATTTAATTTTGTTCGACACCTTAACGATCACCAAATTGGCTGAAAATTTACAGAATTGATCTATATATAAGGACTAACAAACTGAATGGTGGAGATTCAACTATATAATCAAAAAATTGGTGTACTCCCACATCCCTCATATATGTAAAAAAAAGGGATTATATATATATATATATATATATATATATATATATATATATACAGGGCTTTTCAGCTGCGGAGGTCCGCACCAATGGTTTTGGTGCGGATTTCCATTTTTGCACCACTTTTTGATTGAATTTCTCCATCTCCACCGTCTAGTATCTAGATAATATTGTGTAGATCATCTCTGCAAAATTTCAGCCAATTTGGTAATCTCTAAGGCTCTGAAAATTGTGTTTTTCTGTTTTAAACATGAACGGTTCATGTTTGACAAAATTCAGTCAGTCAATTTGTTTTTCGAGTTTGAGGGCCTTAACGATTACCAAATTGGCTGAAATTTTGCAGAGATGATCTACACAATATTATCTAGATACTACACGGTGGAGATGAGGAAATTCGATCAAAAAGTGGTGTAAAAATGGAAATCCGCACCAAAACCATTGGTGCGGACCTCCGCACCTGAGAAAAACATCTATATATATATAGACCGGTTCTAGAGAGGATCTCCTTAAACTCTTAAAGTAAGAATATTTTTAGTTCTAACTTGTATTTTGACAATCAAAGTCACATATTCCCTAGTTACCTATACACATATGAATCATACAAAAAATTAGAAAAAATGGAAAAAGTTTAACCATTTAATTAGCACAATATTTGTTTTAATTTTATCTAACGGCCTACAATTATTTACATCATTTTGAATGACCAAATGATTATAGAATTAGTTGATATTTTGCAGACATGGTTCTTGCATATGAATCTAGATGATCAACGGTTAAGATCGTTTAATGAAGTCATCTACTAGTGTAAAATAATAAAAGTCCTCAAATTCTTAAAGTAAGGATGTCCTCGATTATTACATGTATAGAAAAGACGTCATGCATGCGTTTATAAGTGAATAGTTAACTAATGTTAAAGGCAAAAAAAAATTGTTAAACGCACACGCGAATGCGAGCGCGACCATCGCACGTGCAAGAAGGCTAGTATTTTATTGTTGGTTTTATAACTTAGAAGGAAAATGTAATTAATTAAGACAATTATACATAGTTATATATACACATACAATTTTTTTTATTATTATCTCATGCATACACACACTAGATAGTTAACATCGACACATCAGTGTGAACAGAAAAACCGACAAATGTAGTAGGAAGATGACCGAACTTGAACATCTGTGCGCTTCAAAGGAGCATGATTTGTGACGGGGAGTGTAGAAATGTATTACGATTAGAAAAAGAAACAGTAGGAAGACTACATATATATATATATATATATATATATATATATATATATATATATATATAATCCAAAGTCAATAGAAATACTTTTCAAACTAAAATCATCAAAATTGATACACAACTTCTAGACCGTTCTTAAAATTTAGAAATGTTGGCCGGTGCTGCATCACATCTTGATGACATGCACGATCGAAATTAACTATAGATGTTTATGTCGACATGGCATAGCTCTACAAGATATCGAGTGAAACCCTATTTCTATATCTGCTTATTAAGAGGACTTTGTAATGGAGCTAGAACTGGAAGAAACTATCAAAGTCTATAAATTAGATTAATTAATCCAAAGCAGGGGTCATGCTGAGATCCGGTATAGATGGCCGCGCGCGACATGTTGCCAACCGGCCGGCCTTCTAAATTAGATTTTGGAGGCCGGAGACTTCCATTAATACAGCCACTGCTTAACTTAAACAAAGAACTGATACAGCTAGTCATGAGGTGAGACTAGCTAATCCATCATTTTTCTAAACCCTAATTAAACTAATTAATCTTATCTCTCCCAAGGAGTTCGATCTACTGTACAAACGTTGACTCTCTCATTGATTTAGTTTCTTAATTATATTCTTTAGCCTCATGATATTATTCGCTCACTGTGTTCATTTCTGTTCTCAACAGTTTCAATTTCTTTGGTTCTTGGTTTTACTTCAAGAAATATTGCAGCCAATCTCCTTTGCTGGAGCCTCCTTTTGTTGTGCTAGCTTCTTTTATATATATATATAATTTTTTTTAAAAAAAAAGCAGCCAAAAATAGTTAGAAAGAGCAAACAACACCCACTTATTGCCTTCTTAGTTTTAATTTGTCTTTTCATTGATCGATTACTTCAATTTATTTTTTTACTTCAGAAAGAAAAACCAAAAATTGTTTCCTAAAATCCTTCGAGTACTCTCGGTTTCTTGACTTTCTTCCAGTTCATTTTTCCTTACTAGAGAGATGTACGTATTTTCATACATACTTTCGATCATATCCATCTCTTTGAAGGGTTGCAGTGCTCCAAAGTCCAAACCTGCTTCTTGCACCACCTCTTTCAACACCAACTAAACACTGCAGTCCAACGAACGGCACACAAGGTACCACATCCTCTCTGCTCATTGCATCTTCATTTCATCACTGCTTTCTCTGATTCTACAGATAGTTTGATTTCGATCTGAGAGTTTAATATATGGCTGTGTTCAATCTCAAGATTAATTTGCATGATATATTGCATTGTATGGATGATTACTTATATGTTCCCGTGCCAAATTTAGCACATGATCTTAGCATATTTTCAGTCCAACTAAGTAGAACTCCCAATCTCCTTCCGAACTCTGAAGAGAAGGCAAGTCTTCTTACACTTCATACGAAAGATTACGACTTATCCTTTGAATCATCTCCAACTCCAAACTCATGTCATGTTTAGTTATTAAACAAGGACCGTATTGTGCACGGCCTAATTTCAAAACGAGAGGGACCCGGCCCAGGCCCTTCTACACTTCCTGTTCTTTTCATTCAACGAAAGCCGGCATTTACTATAGAGCAGCGGTTCTAGACTCCTAGTAGAGCAGTACCGTATGCACCGTTCTGGACTTGCCTTGTCTATTTTACCTTTCATGACGACCCTCCAGAGTCGGCCGGTTCTCTCATCCACCGTGATGATTCTCGCCCAACCACCCTTTGCTGCCAAAAATTTTCATGCAGTTTTTCTTTTCCTTTCCCTCCTTTAGTTTTTCTCAATCTCGGTTGTCCCTGTTTCCAACTCTTCGGTTTAAGATTCTATTGGGACATAGACAACTCCCATTTGAAAGTGACTGATTATGTGCGGCCTTTTAGCTCCGGTGGAAACACTGGGTGTTTCTCTTTGCAATGCTTTGTTCCTCTTGATGTTGGAGAAGGTTGGTTCTTGTCCTCTTAGTTTCAACTTTTAAAAGAGTGGTTTGGCTTCAGCCAGTTCTGCTCTTTGTTGTTCGTTTTAGTTGTGTATAATTTGTGAATCAGCTTGTTGGGAGTGTAAGTTCTCTTTTTTTTGGATGAAAGTTTAACCTCTCAAAAACAAAGGATGTGTCTTTAAATAGATTAGCTCCAGTAATAGGAAGTAATTTCATAATACTAAGGTGGGTTGTATTCATGTCGTTTCCTAGATGTGTGCTTCCAAATTCCATTGCTGTTGTATGTTTATGCTTGAGTGTTTGGCTTACTTATGTTGTGTGATTCTTGCAGGACTTGCAGTTTGTTCGTGTTCATCAACTCTTCTTGTGGGTTTACATTAATTGCATCAATAAGCCAACTGAAAAACAGGTAATGCCTTCAGATAGATTAGTTCGGGCACCTCTGTGGTTTTATTGTGTTACTTCAACCAGTATTTTGTTCCATACTGATTCAAAACTCTTAATTCTTTAAGCTTATTCCCCTTCCTCCACGGATTATTTTCAAATTAACAACTAACTTCATAAAGACCAAACCAAACCAAACAATTTATTGTTTTGATTTACTTATAGGCATCCTTAACTAGAACCTAGATCTCACACCAAAGCAGGGAAGTTCCGAGTTTCCAAACACTGGTGAATTTCATACCAAACACCATAATGAGCAAAGAAGGAACTCAAATCCTAGTAATCCATGGAAGTCAAGAATTGATTTACCACAAAAATAATAGGGATTAAATTACCTTGAACTCAAATATTTTCTCAATATGACTCAGAGCTGAGCCGAGACATATCAGAGAAGCCAGTTCAGTTGATTTCTACTCCCCTTTGTGCTATATTCCAGGTGACCAAACTTCTGGTTGGCTCATCATTAAATTATTACATCAACCTGATTAACTATCTTCAAATACTTCAAAGTCTAATATACTACATTTTAACTGGCATGGTCTTAGATTGCCAACTTGATCGACGTAAAAGTGTGGCACCGTCTCTGCATTTGATGTGGTTATCGCCTAGTTTTCTTGTACTTATTTGTAATTTTTACTGGATACCTATAATTGTAGATCAGTATCCTAACAACATGTACATTATACAACAGACATGGACATTCTTATTACAGTTGTTGGAAAAATTGCCGAGTATGCAGTTGTACCAATTATACGCCAGGGAGGGTATATAATTCATTGCAAAAGCAACCTTCATACGCTACAGACTCGACTGGACGAACTGAAGGCTACCAGAGGGCGCATGCAGAATGACATTGTTGCAGCTGAAAGAAGAGGCGAAACAATCCAGCCTGATGTTGTGCTGTGGATGACAGAAAGTGATAAGATCATTGGAAAAGTAGAGGAATTATTGGAAGATGACCAAGCAAAGATGAAGTGTCTTCATGGTTTTTGTCCTAATCTGAGGACTCGTCATCAGCTAAGCAGGAAAACAACAAAGTTGTTGGAGGTGGTTGTTGAAATGAATGGAAGAGTTTTTCCCAGTATTGCATGTGGTGGTCGTGCTGAAGAGGTATTTCTTGTATCTGCCAAAGATTATGGGGAATTTGATTCAAGGATTTCAACTGTAAAGGGAATCATTGATGAATTGAAAAATCTTGATACAAACAAGATTGGGGTGTATGGTATTGGAGGGGTTGGAAAGACCACACTAGCAGAAGAAGTTGTTAGGCAAGTTATAAAAGATGGGTTATTTGAGGATGTAGTCATGGTTCGAGATGTGAAAGAGAATCCAGATATTGGCCGACTTCAAAAAGAAATTGCTGAAAAGTTAGGTATGAGTGCTCTGGAAAGTCAATCTGTAGCTGAAAAGGCACGTCAAATATGTGGAAGGATAAAAAACAAGAAGATACTGGTTGTTTTAGATGACATTTTTCTTTGATTTAAAAGAGGTGGGACTTCCAGATGTGGCAACTTGTAAAATATTGATGACATCAAGAAGTCGAGAAGTATCCAAAAAGATGGGTGTAAAGAAAGAATTTCAGCTTGCCGTTTTAGGTGAAAGAGAAAGCTGGAGTTTATTTGAAAGCAAGGCGGGTGATGGTGTTAAAGATCCTGATATACAAACTGTAGCAGCCCAAGTAGCCAAAAGATGTGGAGGTTTGCCAGTTTTAATTGTCACAGTTGCAAGCAGTTTACGAAATACTACTTTGGTAGAATGGAAAGATGCTCTGAGATGCCTGCAAACGTTTGGGAAGAGTGGATCGACCAAAGAAGTATTCCTTACTCTAGAGTGGAGTTATGATCGACTGGATGATGAGGAGCTCAAGTCGTTATTCTTGCTATGTGGAATTGTTGCATGGAAGAACAATATCTTTCTCGATGACTTGTTCAAATTTGCTATGGGGTTGGGTTTGCTTAAAGGCGTTGATACTGTGGATGATGCACAAAATTCATTGCTTTCATTGGTTCAAAAGCTGAAAGGTTTTTCTCTATTGCTAGACCATGATGATGAAGAATTCGTCAGAATGCATGATCTTGTGCATGATGTTTCTAATGATATTGCATCTAGGAATGGACAACTCATATCAGTAGCATGCGGAGCTGAGTTCAAAAACTGGCAAAAAAACTCAAAATGCAGCAAGATCTCAACCAAATCCGGTAGTCTTGCTGAAGTTTCTGAAGTTTTGGGATGCAAAAAATTAGAAATGTTATATTTGCGCAGTGAAGACGGGTACATGTCGTTCCAACTCCCAAACAGTTTTTTCGCAAACATGGAAAATCTCAAAGTGTTGGGTTTAAGAAATGTGAAGATTAATTTTACATCTCTTAAGTTTTTGAAGAATCTTCAGGCGTTGTGTTTAAAGGACTGCGAGGTGGAAGACATAGCTCTAGTTGGAGAGCTAAGGAAATTAGAAATTCTCAGCTTAGGATCCAAGATTGAACAACTGCCCGAAGAAGTTGGAGAATTCAATTGTCTGCGATTGTTGGATTTGACCCGTTGCTTTTCCCTTAATGTGATTGCACCTAATGTTTTATCAAGATTGACAAGACTAGAAGACTTGAGAATGAGAAATAGCAGTATTGGATGGGAGGCTGATGATGAAGGTGAGAGAAGAAATGCTAGTCTCTCGGAGCTCAAGCACTTGTCTCTACTTACAGCATTGGAAATACATATTCCAGATCCTGATATGCTTCCAAAGGACTTGTTCTCCGAAAAAGTAGAAAGATTCCAGTCATTCCATATATATATTGGCGCAAAATATAATTATGATGTAAGGAGCGTGAACACCTTGGCACTCGAGTTCACTACCGGCGACGAATTGGACGAAGGTCTAAAGACATTGGTGAATAGATCTGAAGAGTTGAGCTTGAGAGGGGGAGATAATGTTAATGAAAGTGCCTATCAATTATCAGAAGGAGAAGCTTTTTGGAAAGTGAAGCATCTTTATCTAATCCAACTAGATTCTACATGCATCATTAATTCGAAGGTAAGTTACTTTTGTTTTAGTTTGGCAGTTGAGTTCCAAATGTTTAAGCAAATTAAATTTTTGCTCCATATCAATTTGTTGTCAATATCCGTATTATAAAAGCTTTGAAATTCAAAATGGGGACCTAATTTATTGCTTGGTCATTCCAAAAGCATTGTTGAAAAGTGAACAAAATTATTTTCGGCTCACCACTAAGTTGAAAACTGAAAACAGTTTGCATTTGTCTTTCCTACAATAAATTTGAGAATTAATGATATATGCCCCAATAACTTGTGCTACAGGTTGTGTTTTCCAGTTTAACAACCTTGGAAGTGGTTGCCTGTCATGGAATAAAGTTCTTGTTATCGTCTTCAGTGGCCAGAAGTCTAGATCGATGTCTCAGTACTCTCGAGATAAGAAATTGTGGAAGCATGGAGGAGGTAGTATCTGTACAAGAAGATGACGAAGAGAACAATATGGATAACATTTTTTCTAAACTAAAATCTCTGACATTAGAAAAGCTTCCAAGCTTGGTTAGATTGTATGCAGGAAGTCATGCTGAATTTTCATCATTAGAGGAGGTATTCAACCTAGGTGCTGACAATGTTGTACCTTGCTATCTTTTCGACAAAAAGGTGCACAACTTATAAGTTATAACTCGAATTTTTCTTTGTTTTATGTCTGCTAAAGTTACGTGCCTTGATTTGTTATTGAGGCCATAATTAAGTTGAATGTGCATGTATGTATACTTGCAGGTAATATTTCCTAGCTTGGAGACGTTAAGGCTCCGTAAGCTACCTAAGTTGAAGGCAGTATGGCAAAACCAACTTGCTCCAGACTCTTTTTGCCGGCTTAGAAATGTCACTGTGATGAAGTGCATCAGCCTAATTAATCTATTTGTGCCTTGTATCTCCGAAAGATTGGATGCTCTAGAGGCCTTGTATGTGCAGTGCTGCCCGTTACTAGAAGTGATATTCAAATACGGAGGACTAAAGTTCAAAGAAACTCATGACGCATCAACCAAAGAGCTGAAAACTTACAGCTGCTTTCCAAATCTAGGTGTATTTGATATAAAACATTGTGACAAATTGAAATACATTTTTCAGACGGAAGTGAGGCGGGAAACAGTGCCAAAGTTTGTGTTCCCAAAAGTGACAGAGTTGACATTCTCAAACCTGCCCAACTTGAAGAGCATCTATCCCGGGAAGCATGTTTCACAGTGGCCTTCACTCCAAGAGCTGGAAGTGGATGAATGTGGTGAAGTAGAGATTGTAGCTGGGGAGCTTTCACTTTGTCGAGAAAACCAAGAGTCTGACTCTCACTCTATTCAGATTAAACAACCTCTCATTTTATTTGAAAAGGTGAGTACATTTTTACCTTGCATGGAAAATGTGTTGATGATATGAATTGCTCACATTGGAGATTTATTAGTGTTATCAATTTTTCTTTTAAGGGTTCACCAGTGTTTCCCCACTTGGAAGCTTTGGAATTGGGGGCCATAGAGATGTGGAGTGGTCCAGTACTACCCCCAGCACAATTTTGTCCCAAACTCAAATCGGTTGGAGTTGTCGGCGCTACCTTATCCAAGCACACTACTTTCCTTCATGGATTACACAATCTTGAAACAATATCTGTGCAGGACAGTGAAAACGAAGACAAGCATCCCTGCATAGAAATATTTGAGGATGATGAAGGTAATTATGATAGTGGAGGGGAAATATATCCGCTCGGGATCCTCCCACAAGTAAAGAACCTGAAGATCGTATATATGTACAGTCTTATGCATCTTGGGGAGGAGAGCTCTCAATCAGTAGCAGTTCCATTTCTTCCAAAACTGGAGAAACTAAGCGTGAAGAAATGCCCCGTACTGAAGACTCTAGAGACATCCGCAATATCCTTCCAGAATCTGACAGTTTTGACCATGGGATATCTTGATGAACTGGAATATTTAGTAACCCATCAGATTGCTACAAGTTTAACGCAACTCACAACATTGAATATCAGGCGTTGTCAAAGAATGGAAGTAATAGTACTGGCAACTAAGGAAGATGATCATCATGAGATTGCTTTCTGCCGATTGAAATATTTGAAACTCGATTATCTGCCACGTCTCCAAGGACTTTCCTCAGCAAGTTGCAATCTCAAGTTCCCTTCGTTAGAAACTTTAACCATAAGCAAGCGCCTCAAATTGAAGCTTTTCTACCAAGATGAAATGCGGTGCACGATAGATTACAACAGCAACGACACCGACACTGATGAGGATGCTTTTGCTGATGACGACGACGATGGTAGTGTCGACGACAATGAGGTTAACGACGACAATCAAGTTAATAACAACAAGGATGACGATGATAATGCTTATCATGAGGTAATTAAGATTTCTATTCTTGAAGTATCTTCAGAGCCTCCTTATTTAGTTCTTACTGCTTAGAGACAATCAATATTACGTCCTAATACTGCTACACTATTATATCATAAATACTTAATCGATATATAATAAACAACCATTTAATGATGAACTAACTTCTTACATCTCGTGTTTTTTTTTTTCATATAGATTGAAATGCTTTTTAGTTTTTAAGCACATTAATCATTGATCGAATTTGGTCATTTATGGTTTGTGAATATTTTCAGAGCGCATGCTGATGAGTGATGACTACCGAAACAAATGTTGCCATGATCTTCTTGATGGTCTAGTCTTCACTGTAAGTTTTTATTTTTTATTTTTTTTATTTTTTTATTTTCACAGTGTACTAATGACATCCACTAAATAATTGATATTTGTCTTTGCTTTAATAATTCAAATACTAACTGCAGAAACGAATATTGCTAGGTTGCAGGTTGCTAGCTGCAGTCTCACCTATTTAGCTGAGCCTTTGTCTGCCTGCTTAGATAGAGATGTTCAAGATTATGCATGAGCTGAGCTATGAGTTGGGCCGAATACGATATGTGGGTAAAGTGTTTTCGAAGAATGCCTGTTTCATTTGTTTATATATGCATTGCCTCGTTCTGAATTTTCATTATGCAATAATGTTCATCATTTGTACAAGTTTGCCTTGAATTATATGTATGAATTCTTTATCAATAAAAAATATGTATTAGGCTTGTGAGAATAGATCTAGGTTATTCCAAATGTGAAAGGAACACAAGCGCTATTCAAGATGTAATTATCTTTTAATTCAGATATTTATCATCAGTTCATCACTTAATGTCGTGAACATGGATAGGATTTTCCTGAACCTCGTTAAAAGAATTAAAAGTATTTATTAGATATTGATCGATCAGCTCATAAATATTACGACCTACATATGAAGGATGAAACTTGTTGGTTATGGTATGTCCACGGTCCAGCAAGTGTTTTTGAAAAATATATGTTTAATTTGTTTGTGCATGGCTGCATGCATTGTCACTTTTCAAATTTACATTATGCAATTGTATTCATTTCTTCGGGTAACAGTGCCCTGTGTTATGATTCTGATTGTTTTTTTTTTTTTTTTCCGTTAAAAGAAAAACATGCAAAACAAAGAACAAATTAACAAGGAGATCGATCACATTTTTAAGTTTGATAAGAGTTGCAATTGTATGCTGAGAGAAGATGTGCACCTGAAGTTTAGTATTATGTATGATTGTGAGAATAGAGCTAGATTATCCCAAATGTGAGAATAGCAAAAGCATTCTTGAAGTTGTAATTTTCTTTCATCCACTGATTGCTCATTCCTCTTTATCTAATGTTGCAAAACTTGTGGATGTGGACAAGATTTTGCTAAACCTTTAGTATTTATAGTTTTTGACTGATCAGTACATGAACAATAAATCATGCAGGTTATTTGGGAGAGAAAACAAAAGCTTCAACTCTAGATATGATCCTCAGCTCATAATTTCTGGAATATACTTGAATTTGCATGAACTGAATTTTACAATGCATGACAGTCCTTGGTCGACGAGTACATAAACGTATGTCATTTTAGTGTATAAGTATTTATGTCATGGATTACCAGCACAAACCATAATGAATGTGTTTGTTTCACGTTCCAGTAGCTATTGGGATTTCAATGTCGGTATCTTCGTTGTTGACAGTACTAAGAGGCATGTTTATAGGATCGTGGTCAGGGTCGTCTTTGGTGTCGATGTGCATGCAAGAGCAGCGCCGCAGAGACCCAAAGAAAGCTGCCATCACGTGGTCGACGAGCCAGCCGCCCAAATCATCGAGCCTTGTGCACATCGAAACAGTCTTCCCACAGCTTGTAGTGATGTTTTGTGAAGCAGTACTACTCATGGTGGCCTTGGGCTCAACCTCAACCGGTAAGCCTCCGCAATAGCACAGACTGGGGCAACTCCTTGAATCCATGGAGTCGGAACGAAGAGGATGGTACCTATCCATGAGTGGTGATGATGGAGAAGAAAATGTGGCGTAGAGTGCAGTGATGCCCTTAAGTGGACCTAGAACTCAAGACGTACGTAGCTATATATGTAAATCCGGAATAAACTGAAATTAGAATCAGGAGAAGGGATTGCTTTAACTTGGAGTAGCCGACTAACTTCAGGATTTACAATAGAATCCCAATGTACACCAGTACTTAATTTTGTTGCTTGTAGCTCAGAAGTTATTCTTTCCCTACCAAACAATTTAAAGATCAAAAGCATCACTAGCTAGGCTTCCCCAATACAAATACATGCAAATACTTAAAGTATCACCAATCTAAGATGATTTTGGTATTCACCAATTTAAGTTTGCACAAATAACTGGGGCATCATCTGCCATACTAACTGAAACTGTATTTATTTATTTTTGAAAATGGTTCTTTAACCGCAACGGTATAGAATTATAGTCTCCTTATAAACTAATATCGCCTAATTTATTTAGTTTTTTTTTCTTCTTAAAATTAAAACTCGTACTTGACGTAATTCCACTAGACAAGGGTGGAACTAGGGCTAGAAGGGGTCCGGACCCCTGCCAACAATTATCAATCCTTCTATAATCACCACATGTATCTAATGGAGATTATGAAATCCTGTGTTAATTGACTGAGTGAACCCCCGCTAATCAATGAAAACAACAATTTAGCAAAAGAAATTAGAACTAAATGTTACTTAATGTATAATAACTACATCCAATTTATAAAAAGAAATGCATAAATGTTGTTTAGATTTAGCATTGAAGTCTAATCTATTTACTTGTTTTACCCTATAGAAATTAATAAGGTATGTAATATATGCTAAATATTACATTATAATCCTATATACTCTCGTTTTAAATCCGAACCTCCCAAGATCCAAATCCTGGTTCCGCCCCTGACTAGTCCAACACTTGGTCTTGGTTTTATATGGAAAACAGAGGACATGGCATTTAACCGTAACAATCACTTCTGGAATGATTGCTAGCTAGGTTGTTAAAACTCTCTTGTACTAACATAGGATCTTTGAAGACAGCACTCCCTATATATACGCGTATTCTTGTCCTGAATTTCTTCAAAGTTTATATTCTTTTCTGATTCTTTATCACTTGGAGCTAAAAGCTTATCCCAATTGAATCATATTGCACACCACACATATCGTTAGTCGATATCTACCTGAGTTCTAGTACTCTTCTATGATCATTGATTCTTGGTATGTATTCCTTTCAGTCTTTAACAACAAGGTCAAGTCCTCACTGATATGATACAGCCTCTTTTGTCATTATAAATCTCTTTCACCATCATTGTCCTCTGCACTTTTTTGTCTGATAAGTTTAGAGTGAAGATCAAAGCATATTTCTTTTTCGTTTGATTTCATGTTTGTGTTCACATGAAAAACCACAAACTCGTTTCCTTACCTCTTTGACACTCTTCTGCATTACACATTGTTTTCAGACAAGAGCAATCTATCAGCTAGTGGTTCATCCAATAATATATATACCTCAATTATTCAAGGATTAATTACAAAACATCACCCGAACTATGATGTTATTTTCATTTCGATACCTTAGGTTTTATTTTGTTAGCATTTTGATACTCTGACCATTAACACTGTTAAATTTTGATAATATTCAAGGGTGTTTATGTCAATTCATGATATCTTTTATAATTGAAATTAAAAATTATACTATAAAATTGTTATTAAAATTAAATATTTTTCATTGTTGTTGTTCAAACTCGAGAACATCATTTCTTCACCCAAATCAATGGGTTATTGTGATCACGGACTAAAATATTCATGATATCCTCGAACTTTCTGTTTTTTATAAGCATCCAAACATCCATATTAATTTTCATATTTTTCTAATATTTTATATTTAATATATTTTTGGTTAAATATACCATGTTTATATAAAATTTCCATCGATATTTGATATTTTCTCGATATAATTTATTTTAATTTATTTTATTTTGTTTTGCTTAACATGTAATTCCAAAAACATATATACATACAAGAGTTCTACTATCTTTTATCAATATTGTTGCAAAAATAAATATTTAATTTTGGAGTTTTTTTTTTTTTGAATATTTTTGCTAAAGTAAATTGTTCTATTTGTATTTGATAATGTCAAAAAATAAATTATTTTGTTAATAAAGTAAATGTAAAAAATGATACATTTATTAAAATGACGAAAAATGCCCTCAAAATTTAATGGTGTTATACATACAAGAGTTCTACTATCTTTTATCAATATTGTTGCAAAAATAAATATTTAATTTTGGAGTTTTTTTTTTTGAATATTTTTGCTAAAGTAAATTGTTCTATTTGTATTTGATAATGTCAAAAAATAAATTATTTTGTTAATAAAGTAAATGTAAAAAATGATACATTTATTAAAATGACGAAAAATGCCCTCAAAATTTAATGGTGTTAGTGGTTTGGGTACCAAAATGCTAACGGAATGAAACTTCAGGTATGAAAATGCAAGTTTTTGATAGTTAGGTATGAAAATGAAAATAACATCATAATTCATGTGATGTTTTGTAATTAATCCATTATTCAAACCATCCTCTGTTCCTCTTCCAAATTATTGAGTGTTTGATTATTGGCTTCCACAGCTTCCTGATCTCAATATATATGAACACGTTTTTTCATCAGTGCATTACATGGTGCCCCTTAAATGATTTTGATTGGGTGCGGCTCTGTTCTGTGTCGTAATGCGATGATGATTGAAGGTGAAAGCTACAGTAAAACCATGCATATATGCAACTCGATTATAGCATGTTCATCAAAATAAACGAAATCAAACTTCCTCTAATCAGTCGGACACAGTGTATCAGAGATTAGTAGTCCAGTTGTGATCATTCTGACGATCAACGTACGTAACACCATCACTCAATTGACACCCCTCTTCCTCCTAAAAACGAAACCCGTAAGGAAAATCAAACACCTCGTGAATCTGGAGACTTAAAGATGAGCGAAAAGTATCACGAAGAAAGATAAATCATATTACACAATAACAGCTAGAAGCTCTACATATATCTGGGCCAAATCCGGAGCCAACGCTACTACAAAACTAATTGTTGTCCTTCATGAAACAATACCAAATTATCTACACCGATTACTATATCCCACTCTGTAAAACATGAGTTTACTTTCTATCGTGCTTATGTTTTTTTCGGTTTTGATCAGATACATAACTCAAATGCAACAACTAGTATTACATGAGTTGAACTCACAACCTCTTACTCAGGTAGATGTGGCTATGTCACTAAACTAAATGATATTGAGCTTACGTTTGTACTTTAAGACATAAGTACGTGATCTGTATAATTTTAAAAAACTACCGTGTCCGAGTAAGTTACTCGAGTAAAGAAACTCAATTTGGAGGGTACATACATATATATATATATATATATATATATATATGCCTTCTCAGCTGCGGAGGTCCGCACCAATGGTTTTGGTGCGGATTTCCATTTTTGCACCACTTTTCGATCGAATTTCTCAATCTCCACCGTCTAGTATCTAGATAATATTGTGTAGATCATCTCTGCAAAATTTCAGCCAATTTGGTAATCGTTAAGGCCCTTAAAATTGTGTTTTTCTGTTTTAAACATGAACGGTTCATGTTTGACAAAATTCAGTCCGTCAATTTGTTTTTCGAGTTTGAGGGCCTTAACGATTACCAAATTGGCTGAAATTTTGCAGAGATGATCTACACAATATTATCTAGATACTACACGGTGGAGATGCGGAAATTCGATCAAAAAGTGGTGCAAAAATAGAAATCCGCACCAAAACCATTAGTGCGGACCTCCGCACCTGAGAAAGACTGTATATATATATATGGAAAGCCTATAGCTACATATAGGTATATTGTTCTCGATCAGTTTGTCCAAAGCACGTTTGGCTCTCCATTTTTGCTCACTTTATCTACCGAAAGGGTTTCAATTGGAAAACCTTTTGACTCGTGCAATAGTGGCTTTCGGCTGCACAGAATTAAGAACCCTAATTGAAAACTGCTTGAATTAATCTTATCACCCAAAATTTCCATGCATGCCTTCCCATTAGGATCGAGTATATCCTCTCTTCCATCTTTTCCTTTTCCCTTTGAATTTTCATTTGGTCTTTGGTCAACCTCTCAGTTCTAAACAAAGATTAAGATCAATTCTCAGCAACTTAAAACCAGAATAGTCTTCATGTATAACTGGTTCCCTTTAATCATAAACGACTGTCTCTAATTCCAAATTCAATATTGCAAAACAAGGACGTTTCAGTTGATTTCATTTGTATGCCGCCAAATAACTACTTGACTATAGGAATTTTGCTCTAATTTAAAGATAACTATTTGTTCCCATTACGCAATTCTCGGGGATTAATTATGAACGTGCCGATCTGCATGAGAATCTAGAAGGGTTACGTAATATTCAGGAGCTCATTAATTAGCATTGCATATTACTTTGATAGTCGAATTAACTAGTGCCAAGTACTTGTTAGAAATGTATATGTGGAAAGAATTATATCAATTTTCTGATCCCATCATAATCTGTGTATATATATAAATATAAGAACCAATTTTGGTTTGGCTCTTCTGTCAAAGTAGTACGTACGTAATAGATCACGCATGAGATTATGTCACTTAGTTCACGGTTTTTGATCGTTGTTGGTGGATGGGATCGGAGAAAACCTTTGAATAGTTTTTCTTAGTTGTTTTGTAATATTATTTGATCCGATAATACTTTTAAGCTATGTTGCACGGACACTTCACACCCCTGTAGTGTCAGAGTGTCCGACACTCAGACACGGCAAAATACGTGTCGGACACGCCACATGGCATGTCAAAAAAAGTTGACTTTTCGGACACGTTGACCGGTCCCGACACGGCATTGCGACATGTCATGTTAGCGTTTCAGACTTAAAAAAATAAAAAAATAACCTAAATGTCGCACGCGCAGTAGAGCTCAGTCTCATTCGATCTCTTGACTGATTCTCTTCTCTCCTCTCTCTGCCGACTCTTCTTATCTCTTCACTGATTCGAAGAAGACGTTCGCCAGTCGCCACCCATTCTCACCGTTCGCCAGTCGCCAGTCCGCCACCCATTCGATCTCTTCACCGATTCGAAGAAGACGTTCGCCAGTCGCCACTCATTCTCACCGTCACCACCCATTCTCACCGTTCGCCAGTCGCCAGTCACTAGTCTGCCACCCATTCAATCTCTTCACCGATCTGATCTCTTCTCTCTGCCGTCGTCGCCGTTGCTAAGGTTAGTTTTCTAATTTGGTCAATTCTAGCTGTTATCCATTTGTTTC
The DNA here is from genome assembly GCA_009720345.1 of Fragaria iinumae. Taxonomy (NCBI): domain Eukaryota; kingdom Viridiplantae; phylum Streptophyta; class Magnoliopsida; order Rosales; family Rosaceae; genus Fragaria; species Fragaria iinumae. The sequence continues at coordinate 10,326,012 of CM019117.1, read as the reverse complement.
ATGAATATGATTTTTATGAAAATTGTGAAATTGAGTTGTATTAATTGGTGTTGTAACGGATGTGTAACCTTTTTGTTTGATGAGAAAATGAATGAAATGGATGAGGAGATTATGCACATGGATATTGGTAAACTTATTTTTAACACTGTTATAGTATTGAGTTGAATTAGACAATGTAAATTGTAGAAAGTCTTTCTAGTTTGGCCACTGATGATATGAAGGAAAGTAGGAAACCTATATAAGATTTTCGTTATTCAAACAAGTAGAAAGCCCTTCGTCTGTTTGATGAATCCATGGAACCAACCAATATTGATGTGCTTGAGTTGGCAACTTTATCCCTTGATAAGCCGGCATTGGAGAGGATGCTAGTTGATGATGAGATGAAGTCTTAAAGATGAGAGGTAAATTTTCCATTCATTTTATATTAGATCAATTATGGATTTATGGAATAACAAGTTTAGATGGATTATGGATATGATAATACTTCATCTTCTTGTCTATTAGGTGCTACTGTGGTAGAGAGCTAGTTGACATAAGATGGAGTCTTGAAGATGAGAGGTAAATTTTCTATTCATTTTATATTAGATCAATTATGGATTTATGGAATAACAAGTTTGGATGGATTATGGATATGATAATTACATTAATTCATCTTCTTGTCTATTAGGTGCTACTGTGCTAGAGATTGCCCTGTTTGAAAACAATCTACTACTCAAGTTTTTTTTTTTAATGTTATGTTTTAGGTGCTAAAGATCTGCTGCCTTTAATGTTATTAGTTATACACTTGACTTATTTCTTATGGTTATGAAATAGATTGAATTTAGAACTTTATTTGGTAATATAATGAACTTATTTCATATTTTATTATATTTTTTATTTATTAAAAATACATAAATATATAATTTTGTTTTCCGTGTCCAAGCCGTGTCGGAAACTCAGTTTTTGAGTTTTGCCGTGTCGCCGTGTCCGTGTCCGTATCCGTGCAACTTAGCTTTTAAGGACCGAGTCTCATGCATATATGTTAAATCCACTCAAGAACTACATATTTGCATTGTTTTTGCATCAAAACTATATACAACTTGCTCGATTCAGAATCAGTATTAGATCTAACATTCAACAAATACCAACCCAAAACTGTTTTTAGTTCAGGGATTCTGGCTTGTAGACTAGCCACCAACAATGGCGGAACCAATTAATGTACAGCATTTGTGGTCAGTTGGTCACTGATTCACACTTCTCATTACATAATTTTTTTTCCTGTGTTTCACAGTTTTGATACCTTAACTTTTAATTTTCACTTTGGCCAAAATTCCTTACTTTATACTTAGAGAAAAATATTTCGCTTCACTACTACCTACATGAAGTCAGCCTTTGATTGATGTAGAAAATTATTGGCAGAAGTTCATTTCTCCTGATTTGGAGAATTTTGTGGCTAGTTCCGGTACTAATTGTTCAACAGAACAAGAAAAAACTACCAAGTCAATAACTATGATTACATTCTTAGTCTTATTTAGCCACTTATTGTTGCTCTAATCAGAAGTCCTCTTATAGTACTTGATCCTGAAAGAGTTCTCTTTTCTAGAAAAGGGAAAGACAAAATACCAATTGTCATGAATGGACTTTAAAACTTGGTTCGATCAGCAATACCAGCAAAACAAAGGAATTAATGAAAATGAAAGACTTCTAACAAGGGCGTTCTAGAATGAGGCCGTCAATATCAACCACGTATACATCAAAGAAGCAGCAAGAGCATCGAATACCATATATTCACGCGCGGTGAATCTCAAGAGAAAAGTACTTGAACAAACCTCAAGTAATTCTTGTGCATGAAGTAATCGATCGGACACGGTATTCTCTTCACGTACATGTAATTTCTTTACATGAGAATCGTATTTCTGTCATAATATGTTGGCCGGCCTAGTGTTATATGTCGTTGTTGCTAATGCTTAGGTATTTTTCAGTCCAATTATCCTCTCCTAGTCTCACTTACTTAGCATCTCAATTTTCCCAATGATTTGCTAGCCTTTTTTGTTTGTGTGGATGTATTTCTAAGGCATCTTAACATATATACATTGATACCTTGCACACTTCAAGAAGAAAAAAAAAACTAAACACACTCGTGCGAGTTACCAATTAAGCTTGAAAATGGCATTGTGCATCTGACAAAAAAAAATTATCATCATCGCGTAAGCAATCCAAAGAAATTCTTCATAAAAAAGAAAGGAGAAAGAAAGATATCAACCTCAGTCATACACCCTCATTCTCACTACTGTGTACACTTTGTTCGAGTCATTTTGACAACCGCTTCTTCCCTATCAGAATTTTGACTTGACAATGTTGCCTTCGATCATTCTTATCTGAGTTTGCCCCTACTCTCACTTCTATACCATCCACTAAATCCGTTTTTTTCTTTCTGCTCACCACAGAATCACTTTTCCAGAAGCTGAAATTCTTTGTACCATTCAATGAGAATACTTCTTGAACGACAAACCGTATAGTTTTCAGACTTCAGACTGTTGATATAGCAAAGGATAAAATCTCCTTGACTTCCATGATTGCTTACTATTTGGTAACTTTAGCCGTAGAACAATAAACAATACTTGCCTCACACCGTACCCCAAATTTTAGTTTCTTCGTTCTGTGGGAACCTTTTGACATCATGACCTGGATATTTTCCTTTGCTATCAGTTCATGATTCAAGCCAACAGGGAATAAGATTTGGATTCTAGCCCTCTCTTTCAATAAACTAAGACACCTCTTCATGCTGTTCAAATCTAAGTCGGCTAAACTGAGCTTCAACTCTTTTTATTTGTTTTATTAACAGAATTCCGCCCTTTTAAAATTAACTAATTTTGCCGTAGGATATTCTATATAGAATTCAAAACAAAACAAAAAACAAATGAAAGAAACAAGAACTTTTGATTAATTATGATTTGGTCCAATAAGAGTACAGATTTATTTTTTTGGGTCCAAAGTGCCCAGCTACATAAAGTCCCCCCCTTAGTTCACACATGACATCTCTATATCTCTAGTCTATAAATTGATTCATCTCACTCCATCTTCTTTGTGTCTAATAACAAGCTTTGAATACCCTCCTTTCTTTAGTACAATATACACAGATATGGCCAGAGTAACTAGAGGTTTGTTCTTCATAGCCCTCCTTCTCTGCTCTACTATAGCTTCTGCAGCTAGACCAGAACCAGCTTTTTCAGCAGTAGCAACTAATCCTGAGAAAACCCAACTTGGGGTGAGCTGAATATCTCATTTTTTTTCTCCCATGGTTTTAAAAGCTTTGTGAATGAATTTTTGAGTTTGACATGTGGGTTTTTTGTTTTGTGTTGATTTAGGTTGTTGAAACCGAGCAAGCTGATATTGAACAGAGCTGTGAAGGAGTTGGAGAAGATGAGTGCTTAATGAGAAGGACTTTGGCTGCTCACATAGATTACATCTATACCCAGAAGGCTAAACCCTGAACTTCATTTGTTTGTTAACTACTATATGTATTATGCAATACTTGTTAGCTATATAACAAGAAATTTAAACCAGCAGTCTTATCTACTCTGTTCTTTGGGGAATTGTGTTTGAATTATTGTTATCATTGTCTCTTTTATACTATCAACTACAACGAATATGAGAAAGATGAGTGGCGCATAAGTGCTGAACTTAGCATGGGATTCTTACACGGTAGTAGTAAAAAAAATGATGATGCAAGGACAGGGACACAGTCTTCTTGGTACCTGCACTTTAATCCTTTGTTAAAGTGCAAACAGAATAAGCTTTCAGACTACTAAGCCTTGCTTAAATAAATAAGATTCTTACATGCAAATTAAGCCTTTTGACCATTAGGCCTTGCTCGAGTTATATCATTAGCACTGTGAGAATCTTATATATCAGGATCTTCTCGTGCTTGATACTAAGGACTTCCGCTGCAAGTGCAGCCATTTACCTGGTTACGAAATCATATCATTCCTCATCATATATAGTAGGAGAATGCCGTTTCCTTTTCTGGCAAGCAATCGATAACGAATCATGGCTAAAGAAATTCATGTACTTAATCGATTGAGTTGAGCTTTGATGTACTAATTGTGACGAGTCAAATCTGATTTTTAAACTGTTAACTTTCAAACTTTCTTTAAAAAAACTTAAATCTGTTCAACGGTTTAAATTAACACTACTAATTAACAGATTATCAGATATCCCAAAAACGTCAGCAATCTAGAAGTTGACTCCCCCTCATGCAGCCTGTTATAATCACATCAGCAGGACACCAACATTGTTATAAAAAGGAAACCGTGCATGGTTCATATTGCATGAATTAGTTGCCGTCTGTTTATTTCAATTCTCAGAAGAAGCTGGTGCAGCTTTCAACTGCCAACTCCCTGCTTCGCCAAACTTTATGATTTATGAATCACTTTGGATTTAACCAAATGAAATGACAAGTAGGCAGTAGCTAGTGTGGTTGAAACTAAAAGAACCGCAATACTGCATGCCTGTAAATTGAATGCTTATCATGTCTCTACCTGACGTAATTTCAGTTAGTTAGGGTTCTTATACTTTTTCCCAAGATATAAAATCCCCAAGGTTGTTGAAGGTTTATGGTTCATATTGAAAAGACATGCACTTTATATAGTGGTTGCAGGCCAGGTTTATGATTCTGATTTTCTTTCACTGCATATATGATTAAGTGTAAAACCGGAGAAGATTGAAGTTCTTGGAAACTTGTATAGTGGTTGGATATGGCCCTCCTCGATCTCTTTCACTTTTATTGTGGGCAACTATAGCTTTTGACTATGACTGTTCACACAGCACGCTCAAATTATTCTTTGCATTTGAGCTTGATCTGTCAAACTAAGTAATTAGCATGCGATTTGCACACACACTCATCACAGTTGTGAACTTGTGATTGTCTAATCATTGATCAACGTTGTCAAGTTTACGTTTTTGCAAACAATTTTAGGCGACTGAGAGTGGCCTCAGACTTCTGTCCTGATATGAGATCGATAAGATGCTCGATCAGTCCAACTAGTTTGCTTTGTGTATCCAGCTAGCTAGTACGTTGTTATTTTCTTGTGCTATAACTTTGTCCTGTCGACTTGCAGAACACGTCGATCGTCTTCATCTTTCTACAACGCGCTATCGACATATATACTTGCTTTCATGTTATTTTAGCCAAAATCTTGCATGCGTGCTCCACATTTTTCAAAAGAATTTGATAACACGCATTAACAATTGAGTTCCCAATAAGTGAAAGTAAAATAGAGAGTTGGTGATTTCACTCACGTCCTGCATACCCTAAATTTACACACGAATTAGAGGTGTACAGGCGTGACTCAACATCTTATTAATTAATCTAATAAAAGAAAAACCTCGATCTACATCGGCTTGAACTTGGGCCTTAAAATTTATATGGTTTGAAATGGACTCTAAAGTTAATGCTTAGTTATCTTCGCTCTCTTTAGGATGATTACGTACTTGTACTGTATATCTCTCTAATACAATTTAGAGCTTCTCATATTCTTTATAAAAATAGCTGATGCTTTAGCAAATCACAATTAAAATTAAAATGACTCCTTATTTTGGATTGGATTCTCTTCCTCTAAAAATCTCTTCTTTTTGTAAGAATGATTGGTGTTTTTTTTTAATCTTTATAAGAATGATTGGTTGGAGCATTGCGCTATTGTTTTTGTTAGCCTGCATGTTATTACTAAAAAGCTTGATTATACAACCAACTAATCTCTATCTCTCTCTCATACACGCTTGGCAAACTCAATCATCAACCTCAAATAAGTGGCATTGCTAGTAAGTAGGTAGGTAGTGATGTTCTTGTGTCGGCGAGTCCTAAGTTTGGATATGCAAGGGTTGAAGAATGCAAGATCTGGTAGCGAAGCATTCTATGACTTACGAACACTAGAATATTATTGAACTAAATATATAATGCATGTAATACATGTGCCGTGCCGTCATTGAAATTTAAGATTGCAACAACCATATAATCATATATAGCTAGCTAGCCAGTTCTCAAATTTGACAATCCTTTTCCTAGTCAACTTTTGTTTTCCCTCAGGATAGGAGGAGCTTTACAAGTTGCCAACTACGCGTGCGTTCTCAATGTACATATGCTTTTCTAGCTGCAGTAGAACTGTAGGAATAAAATGGTCCTCCGAACTCCAGTCGGCTATAGAGGCTAGGGCAGGATTCGGATTCAGTTGTCTTTGGTAGAATAAGAAATGGGACATGTATGCAACTGTCAAAAAGAACAATTAAGATCTGGTGGAAACTATGAGTCTATGACCAAAAGTCGTTGAGGATTTTCTTTTTCCTAATCTCGCAGCTTTGAAATAAAATAAAAGTTCAAGCTCACCGTATCTTTGGAAACACTATGATAATGATATTGCACTCATGATTTTAGTAGAATTTCAAGCATGGCTGTGGCAGTCCCCACACCGTGCACGGAGTGACGCCCTAATCCTGCTAATATTCGAAGAAGATGGTGGGACAGATGGATGCTACCTCAATAAGTTTCGTAAACATTTTCTCTAAACCAATAGTTGTTATATGGGCTTTCAGTCCATTAGTTTTCAGCCCAATCCAAATCAAAATCAGAAGTCTAAAACTAAAACCAACCCAGAATAAGAAGCTCCAAAAATCTCAAAGATCTAAAACCCTCACAAAGCAGCTGAATCGTGAAAAGCAGAAGCAAAACAAATAGCAAGGAAGTAGCACAATCTTTGTATTTGGAAATGTTTGGTCGACGTAAATTCCTCTCCTTTCCTTTAGTAATCGGAGCAGTCATGTAAGATCTTTTCTCCGATTCAATAAACTCTTATCCTTCAACTTATTAGTCTGAGTTTGATAATCACGAATTTGAGCTATACCCGATTGTGTAATATTGATGTTGTGCCACCCTTCATGTTGAAGAACACTCCTGCTTGGTCTCTTGGTTTGGCCCAGTTTTGTTGTGCTTGCTTATTATAGTTTACTATTTGGTTTGGTTGCTGGTGTTAGTAATTTTGGTCAATAATTAAGTTTCTTTCTGCAATTTGATTTTTTTTTTTTTTAACTATGAAAATGCCAACCCATGAACAGGAAAGCATCAATCTTGGTATTGTTGCATATGTGCAGGTGTGATTATGTAATGAGCTTAAGTGATTTACATTAGGTGCCTATATAGATTTGCCTGAAGTTCTCATACTGATACTGTTAGCTTTTGTCATGCATTTACATAGTGAATTAGACATGTAAGTGGATAGAGAATGACCATGTTCGGCAGTCAAATATATGAGTGATGAGAGGGAAAGCAAAATCATTACTAATGTTATTATGACTGGTTTTTGATAGAATACAGGATAGTTGTATTATGAGTGAGCCACACAGTACATGCTGTAGATTCTCATAAATCTCCATACACAACCCCAAATCTTTTGCTTTTAAGGCTGTGCTTGTGGGGCTACCTCCAAATTCTTGAGTGATGAAGATTGTTCGTAGAAACACTGATTCTCATTTTTTTTTTGTCAAATTTGTTTGGTTTAATTTGATATGAGAACTTTGGTTTGATAATAAGAAACTCAAATTAATAGCCGTTATCTGGCTAACACCATGACTTTAACTTTACACCCTAGATGAAGCTGTTGGTTTGGTCCATTGTAGATGTGAGACTGTTCAGCTTATCCTCGCTTTGATTATGTAATCTCCTTCCATAAATCATTGCATAGGTTAGATATCATTCAACTATCAGTATCTGGTAAAATAAGTTTTCTGTTTTTTAAGACATTAGAAATTTGGACTTGGTTAGATTACTTGAGAAACAAAAATAGATGTACTTTCTTATCTCCTGTCTGTTTCTGGTTGGGCGGGCATGTATCGATCTTGAGACAGGATTTGAAAAAGTTGTATATGATAACCTTGAGCATAGACGGGCATTGGTCCAGAAAGTGCAGTAACTTTTCTGAAACAATTGAATTACTCAAACTTATCATCTTGTATGCACTCTGCGCCAGAAAGTATTTCTTATAGATGATGATCACTGCAAGCGTATTATTTACCTCCAATGACTTCTTTTCTCTGATTTTACTAATTTTGTTACTGCTTTTCTCGTCCTTGATATCTAGAGAAAGGGCTCTAGGATTGTCCTTAATCCTATAGGCATAACACTCGGACTATGAGACTGCTAGACATTCATCTAGTTTAATTTTAACAATGGATTATTGAAAGTAAATTCAGTTCATAGCAGATGTAGCCAGAAATGGGAATGTCTTCTATGCAAAGTGGAAATGAAGGTAGACTAAAACTATATGATAATCATTTGATTAGCACCAACAGTGGCTCCCAAATTTGTGAAATATGTGGTATTGTATGTGGCAATATTAAGTCTTGAAGACAAGTTGTAAAACCCATTAGCATTAGAGTGGTAGCTTAATTGGTAAAACAATGCAATCGTTTTTCCACTTTTGTTTCTTATCTGGCTGAATTTGCGGCTGGGAATTGGTTCCACTGAGATTCAGTCTGCTTGCAATTTCAAATACCCTGTATGATTAATCTGGTTTGAGTGTCATTCAAGCCGACTTCATATATGTATATGGGATTTGCAGAATTGGAGTTGCTTCAGGCAAGGCAATTTTTGGACCCCCACTTGAGGAGTACTGGACAAAGAAGCAGCAGGAAGAAGCTGCTGCAAAGGAGACTGATGCAAGCTCAAAGTAAGCAATATGGTATCGCATTCCCTCATGTTTGGTTGTCTCACTGTGGTGCAAGCCAGAAGATGAAGATAGTATATCAATGCATTCATTCATTTACACACTACAAGAATATGATGAAGGCAACAGCAATTTGCAACTGTTTCTGTAAGCTGTCATAGTTGTAGAAGAAAGGACTGTGCTTGGTCAATTGTATTTCTGTTTAGGTTGCTCAATTGTAAAATTTCAATGACGCTGTTTTTCAGCTTGCTGATATAAGGAGGAAAACTGCTCTGGTATGAAATTCGGACAGACTAATACGCTACTTGATGAAAGAAGCTTCCAAGTTTTTATCTATAAATTTATCTGTACATTCATCCCGTCAATACTTTTTGATCTGTCCATATGTCAAATGTTGTATTCAAGTTGTTAGAACTTTTATCCGCAGAACATTTTCTGTTACCAGAATGATAACGCAAAACTAAAAGTAGGTCCTTGCTTGCCCTCCAAGCTTATCCAAAATGGGTTACTGACATCATTCTGGGAACGTCATTCTGGGAAAAGAAGATCATGTAATGGGTTTATGGATATATTATTGACCTTTAAGCATAACCTCCCAACCAAATATCAACTTTACTTAATTTCTGTTGTTTGTTCTCGCCAACAGGGTTACAGGGTATACCAACAAGGCAAGCACTACATTTGAGTTACTTTCACTAAAACATTTCAAAATTTCAACAAAGACCAATACTGCACTTGCCGATTTATATCCAAGTAAAGTTACTATGAAAAGAGCTATGAAACATGTATGTACATGAAGAATGAACACCTGCAACCACGTTCTAAGAATATATCGGAGAAGATATTAAGTACCACAATGATATGTACATGGTGTAATTGGTGCAGGTTCACAACCACTAAAAGTAATTAAAAGGTTCTAAATCCAACTTTAGGTATACAGTGTATCATTTAGCTGATAAACAGGGCTAAATCGGGACACAATTGCCCAATGAAGAATGAACTTTCTTTCTTCACAAATTCTGGAACATATTTTCTCGCACGCATTGCCATCCCCTAATGAGGACCAGCATGCCAGGAAGGTTGGACGCATACAAATTTAAGCGCACCTTCAATCTTAGCCAGCACTTGAACTTCTTCGGTTCCTCAAAAGAATTTTGAAATTTCATTGAAATATACGCATGCCAACAAACAGTCAGTTGCACAAAAGAATTCTCGTATGCATGGTCATGGACTTACCAAATGAGAATGTCACTCAACGAGCTATGCCGGAGCCAACAGCCATGGACTATCAATTATGTGTAAACATAAAGATAGACATATAGTGGCAATAACGGAAGACTTTGCAACAGCATATCTCACAACCTCAACACCCTTGTCCACAGTTTCCACACGAGCAGAATTAACACGTCTCCGCATCCCATCAAATAGTCTCTCCATGAAGAACTCCAAGGATGATCTAACTGTTTCAGATGTAACCCGTCCGGTCAAGTCAAGAACAAACCTTCTATTGCTTGGAACTGCCAGAGTAGAGGATACTTGATCGATCCACCCACTGTCTTTTCTCCCATCATCAATAGCCAAATGAGAACTTGAACTCAAATTCAGATGGTTCACATTGGATTTCGAACTTGTCAACACTTGATGAGATGATCTAACCAGAGTTTCAACCGCGCCATTACAGACTGATAACATCATATCTTTTACTTTCGCTTCATGCTTGGGGTTGGTTAACCCAGAGAAGATATCATCATAGGTGTTGATGTGCATAGTCTTGTCAAGATACACAGCAACAGCTGTGCTCACAAATAGCTGGATACAATCAGCAATTAGGTCTCTGCACTTTTCGCCACAAGCCACATCTACCCATCTTGGAACATCATTCATCTTCATACCAAATTGATCCTTCCTTGGAGAACCAGTCGAATTTGATCCTACACCAGACTGCTCATCTGAAAAGAAAGCTAATACCAGATTCTTAGCAAAGCTCCCAACAACAACAGATACAAAACCAGTCCCTGCCTTGGTAAACAGCTTATCCATAACTTGATCCATAAAGCCTGTATTACTAGAAACTCCATCACCACCAATACTCTGACTCTTAGCCTGTGCTTGATAACCCCTCAAAACTCCCAATGTTACAGCTTGTGTGACCTTAACAACAGACCCCGAAAACTCATCCGACCTACAAATCTTCGAAACTTGCTTCAAACTATTTGGAATTTCATCAGAATCAGATTGAAGAAAGTCCCTTAAATCTTTAGACACAACTCCAATCGACTCAGCAGAGTAAGAAACTACTTCAGCTACAGAAACTAAAGCTCCTAAAAGCTTCAAAAGCCTCTTTCTTTTTCGAGAAACAGAAGGCAAGTGATAAACCCTATAAGCTCCATAACCAGAGAAGCCCAAAGCAGCCATTACAAACAGCCACTTCTTCCTTTTCCGGGCATAATCAAGACCCTTTTTCGCTACCTCCAGGTCCATCATGGATACCAATCTCAAAGACCCAATTTTGATTATGATCCAAACTTTCAACAAAGCTATAGAAAAAGGGTGTAAATCTTAGGCCTTATGTAAGAACAGGTCTATACCTCAACTGGGTCCAAAAGTTGAGGAACAAGCTAAATGGGGAGTTGGGTTTTTCAACAACGGAATTTGGGTGTTGTCGTTTATATATTGTAACAACAAATCAGAAAGAGAAGGTATCAGACCTGTGGGAGTGAGAAGGGGATGAGCTAAGAATCGTTGCAGAGGAGGATAAGCCGTCTGGTGCTGAAAATAATGAGAAAGCTTTATTGATGCGTCTACTTCTTGCTTTCTCTGGTTCTGATTTTGTGAAGGCCAACGATCACCGGCTTTGTTTCAATGTTCAACAACCACCATAAGCTATATTTATTTATATCATTGTCACTCTCAAATGATATTATATCCAATCAGAGTTACAACATAGAAATAGAAGACTTGTTATTGTATAACGACCTAAAACTTTGTAACAAAAAATTACCCAGGCGAGTATCGTTTGGCCTAATGATATAAGTTTTCACTTAAATACGAGAGGTCGTGAGTTCGACTCACATTATTGTAACACATTAATTGTGTATTTGATATAAAAAAAAAAAACCCAGAAAAAGCTAAGATTGTGTTTGCACTGGGCCAAAACAAAGGCAATAAGCACAAAATATCCAAATAATTAAAAAAATGTTTTAAGATATTCCATGTGTGTTTTGGCCTTATGCCATCAGGATATGTAGTTAGAATCGAATCATGTATTCCTTATCATTATCATATTGGTACTTTGTAATTCTCTATATAAAAGAGCTCCTATCAATGAATAAGATGATGATTTTCTATTCTCTTGCTATCTCTTATTCTCTACAGTTTATACTTCATCACGTTATCATGCACTTTGTTCTAACCCGAGAGACAATAGCCCCCCATTTTGTTTTCTGAAACCCTAAAAAAGCGTTTTTCGGCTCCTATGTCCGACCGCCGCCGCCGTTTGACATCACCGGCTGCCAATCCTTTTGCCGCCGCCCGCCGACGATTCTTGGTTTCCTTTGATTACAATTTTTGACTTCTTCAAGCATTTGAAGTTTCGAAATGTATGTTTTGAAACCCTAAACTTTTCCAAGTTCAATAACTCGGGGAGGATAAAATCATTTCCTCCCTTCTCCATCTCCATTCTATGCTTGAGATTTTGTGCGTGCAGGTACCAAAATCCTGAAATTTTATTCACGGGTCAAGAGTGTGTTTGATCACTCTTGTTTTCTTGTTCGGGTTGTGTGTGATCAACCCTGACATTTCTCCAGATTGTGTTTGATCAATCTGAGACCTTTTTCGAATTGTGTTTGATCAATTCTCGGCTTTTTCAGATTGTGTGTGATCGATCCGTAAGACAAACCATTAAAAAGCATCATTTGTGACCTCTATCGAGTCTCATAACAGCTTGGTTTTGTATGCAAGAGCAACGTAACATTCTGCTCATTTGAGTTTTAACATACTCAATGCCTAAGGCGAATCTTCACTGGGTATTTGTGGAACCTTTCATTGGAATGGATTGAACCACATGTTTTGACCAACAGGCTAACAAGCCTAAATGCCGAGATTTCACATCTCATGCGCTCAAAGTCTTTGACGCGCCACATCGACAAAAGCCTTCAATAACAATCTGTGCAAAAAGTAATCACCACAAAGTACTGTGGAATGCACTTATAGAGCGTTTCTTGAAACATCCATCTAACTTAACTTGTTGAGTTATTAATTCAAGTGGATTGTTTACCACCTTACATATCGTCGATGATATTCCGTGGCATCCTGATCCATAATCTTTAGCGGAATTGCATAAACGATAATGAGATAAACGTATTAGCCTGTGCACGTGGCATTAACCCCTAGTGTGGTAAAGGCATTGTGGGTCACAGCAACGGTAAAGAAGCCACGCCGAAGTCTAGAAAAGAGGGAGAGGTGCCGCATAATGGCGACACTCCCGGTCTAGACACCAATTTGTCAAAACTACCCATGTCAGCTCATGACAATGCAACCGCTGTGGATCTCCGGATCACTGGTTCAAGATTGTTAAGTTCATCCTCAAATCGTGAATGCATACAAAAAGGTATAGAAAATCAATATGAGGACAATAACATCATCCTCATTATCACAGATTTCAAATATTCGGATCCAGCTCTAGCTACCCTTGACTTTGATGTCATTGGCTAGACATTGATTTTCTTTCCAAGCTATATGTAATAAGGCGTCGTATCGACGTCCTTCGTCTATTCGAGACCTCGATGTACTTACATTAGCAATAATGAATGCCTTGAGAATTTTTCAAAGTTATGAAATTATTCTCCTCTTATTGTTCGTATTGATTTACAAACAAGATATACATTTTTACATCGTCCTTAGAAGCATGGCATATATACAATCTACATGGTTAGATTGTGCCGATTTGGTCTCTTCCAAGTGAAGATGACACTCGGCCTTGCATCCTCAAGGAGGATCGCCAACGTGTTTCTGGTTAAGTCTTCTACCTTATAGCAGATTTTCCATCATCAACTGTTCAACTAGGCTCATCCAAACTCAGTGTGATGTCTTAGAATTGTCCGAAATTAAGGAGATAGTGGTTTCAAGTGTGTCTCGCACTACTGACCCTCCACGGACATGCCTGGTCATACTGACTTGGAGTTACCGAAAGTTTTTGATTTTGGATCCCCCTACGCTATTAAACCAATTTTCGTCTTGCAAAAGACGTTGAAGACTTATCAAAGCCGGACAATCATCATCATGATCGAATCCTCTAGGTCCTTTGAGTTAGTTTATGTTCATGTCAAGGAGTTTTTGCTAACTAGTCATGGAGTTTACGACCTTGGAACGACCGAAAGGATTTGGTTTTGATCATACACACGTCACTTTTGGCTAAGGCAAAAGCCTACATGCCACATGCAAGCTTCACAGCTTTACACATGCTAATTCTGTGAAAAACATCAATCTGTCCCTTCTGAACAGTCAACTTCGTTTAAGCTTTGTGAACAGCTCCGGATGAATCAGATAGTGAGCTTTATATTATTGGAAAGCACTACGAGTCTAGTTTTTATAACTTTTTACAGTTTATCCATATCTATTTTAACGAAGACGTTATGGCTGTTTTAGTGTGCAAAGGTCATTTTGCGCGGAAATTTTTATGCACTCTCGGGATTGCAGCTTTTCGTAGCTTCTTTCAATCCTTCTAAATGGTTCAAGTGAAACTATTTACTCGCCTATCTACCCTTTTTGTAGATATGTCTCATAGAGACAATGAGTGGCTCGTAGATAGTGGAACTTCCCACAACATTCTAAGGAACCGACAATTATTTCTGGATTTTGTGTCTTGTAAATCTTCTGTGACTACAATGATTGAATCATACCGGTCATTCAGGGACGCGGTTTAGCTTAAATCTTGATATATTATGGCACAATGATCAACGTCACAGATGCCCTCTATGCATTGAGAGGCAACCGAACCATGTTGAGCTTTAAAGACATTTCTGCTAATGGTTTTCATTTGAAAACACATTGTGAGAATGAACAAGAGTTCTTTTGTGTATACCTTTTCATGAATGCGAACTGAAATGCATCTTAGAGAAGTTTATGAGTCAATCTAGTGAATTGTATGTCACTATGATTTGAATATCAAATCACATGTTGTCGCCAAACATGATATTTGGGACACCGACTCATATAGGTTTTGGTTTGACCAAATCGGTCATCTTGGAAGAGATATAATGGTCTAAATTTTGAGAACTTCTCATGGATATCCATTATTCCGCTCAAAATGAAGACATTCGGGATCTAACTTCTCTAAAAAGCATGATGGTGACGCCATGGTTGTAAATGGCGGCACCCTAGGGACATTTACATCACCCGAACATGGCTCCAACTTCCCGGAGGCTGTCCGGTCAATTCCTCAAGCACCCTCTATGTCTCATTGGCCCCCTGCAATGCTCATTGCTCGTTTTGAAAGCTTATGTTTTAGCTAAATTAGGAGTGAGACCCTCCTACGCTAAATGACACAAAAGTGATCATTCCATTCTTACATCAAACTATGTAGATAGATACAACCAACTTGTGGACACCTTTTTATGCTTTATGGTGTTGGTTGAAGTGTTAACACACTGGTCACGTGTTACACTATTATCTACTGCTTATACTTCAACGGGCTCACTACCCATTCTTTAAAGAAATTTATTGGGATATAAGTTGAAGTGTCCTGTACCCCATGTTCACACGCAATACGGTCTCACTGCGGCTACGACCAAACAACTTTAGCTTGTTGCTCGAACATTATTGATGCACACCAATCTTTCTATTACGTCCTGGGGCTATGCAATATTTGCATGCAGCTTTACTATTCATCTACGACCCACCATCATTGAATATTGTTGTACTACAGCTCGTAACTGTGTACCAGGATTGACACGAAATTGCAATCCTTGAGCTCAAACAGGATTGAAACAAATCTCCAATCTTTGAGCTCGGCTAGATGTTATTTCTAGATGCCAAATCGCAATGTCACTGCGCACAATGATAGGTCATTTGAGATGAATAAGTATTTAGGTTGGATATGAACCTCCACCTATAATCCACATATGTAGAAACCTTGTCAGGCGATCTCATTCACCGCTAAATTGCAGATTGTCACTTTGATGAGACAATATTCCCGCCGTTAGGGGGAGATAAGAACACAAGTGTTCAAGTGAAACGACGTGAATTATCGTGGTTTATCCCCACTAAGTCTCATCTTGATCCCAAATGCTTAAAGTGTTAAAGTGACAAGATCACATGCTGCAAATATGTCTGCAATGATTGATGTCCTATTAAGAGGACATGGCGCGACCAAAAGAAGTTGGTCTTGGCGCCATCACCATGGATGGTGATATGGTCACGCCATATAGTGGCAAAATTGGTATCACAAGGCCGTGTGGCTCCCCAAAAGGAGGGAGGCCCTTAGGTTCGATACTTTCTCGCACTAGGAAGAAAGCGAGCTTGGCACAACCTGATCCATTGATCAGTGATACTCAAATCCGTCTCATGAAGTCTGAATTGTGATTATCGTTGGGGGATGTCTCAATGTCAAATCCAATCCATATAGAGATCTCTACAAGTATTACACTAGTGTACATGAGGACGTGGGATAATGAGTCTACTATCGAACCACCCTTCGTTGATGGATATCAACTTAGTTGATTGGCCTAATGGACAGATGTGATCCAACATTAACAAATAGATAGGTCCTTGGGCAGGTGATGCTGACACCGCAAGCTAAACTCTATCAACTATGCGTTCGTTAGATAGCGTAGTGAGAACAAGAGCTTAGACTCACCTTATGACGCAAGGTCTCTCACTAACACGCACCGGGGTCGACTACGATGAGATATGCTCTCGTAATGGATGTCATTGCACTCCACTACTTTGTCAGTTTGGTAGTTTCCAAATAACTGAACATGCAGCTTATGAATGTGGTCATAAAAACATCTCTATGAGATTAGAGATATACATAAAGGTCTTAAACGTGTTTGCTAAAGGTATTAAAACGCACATGGACTCTACTTGATTTAGAAAGGATATGGTGAATTATATCTTTGCGTGTTCATTCCGGATTTACATGGACTCTTGATAGATCATGAGATGCCAATATGTATCAACTTCCGAAGTTAGAATGAAAAAGATCTTGGGAAGACGGTCTCGATAAGGCACTCGATGACTGTATTGATGATGATTTTCCATCAATCGGCTTAGGCACTCTATAACTAGGTGAGGCCTACATATACTCCCATGATTACTCAAAGTATTTGCTCTAAAGAGAAATCCGTTGTTTTGTCTAAAACAAGATGATAAATATGTGTGAAGAGATGGAGTTCACATCTAAGTACAATAAGACGCATCAATGTACTCAACACAATACGAAAAACTTGACATCTCATTCGCTATGAAAAGTTGTAAAGCTAAGTATAGTTATGCGCCCACGCAACGCCAATGTATTGGCAGTTACTCCTTTTTCAATACTTAATGGTATGAAAGGTTGAGGCTTATTCTATCCCTACATAAGAAAGACACATCAAAAGCGAAATCAGAATCTGCCATGTTTCTTAGGTCAACTTCCACGGGACCTACAGGGAAGCTCACTCACTTGAAATCTGTGAACTTAGTACCATTGGAAATATCTATGTGTCTACTTTCCAGGGACATCAACCATTTGATCATACCTATCATATTTAGTGAATTATGGCCATTTTTGTAAAGTAGGACGGATCTGTCCGAGAATCTGATTTTGCCAAAATAGTCAACTTTGACCAGACTTTGTGAACAGCTCCTGATGAACCAGAATGTGTGTAATTTACGGTTGGAAATCTAAATGATTCTAGTTTCTAAAACCGTTTACGGTTCATTCATATGTGTTTCCTAGAGGAAGCTACAGCTGTTCTAGTAACCGAAGGTCATGCTGCGCGGAAATCTAATTTCCTGAACGAACTTTTGTTTTGAGTTCACAAGCGGCTTTCTCCTCAAGATCTAAGTGTAAAAGATCTTGTTTGAGGACAATACGGCATGATCTAGATAATCATTGCCCAATGCTACATTTGAAGACATGTTAAAAAGCGTTGACATGCTAAGTTATTGAAACTTCCGTGATTAGTAAAAATTAGGAAGAGCCCTATGATTGATGTAAAGATCAGGGGGAGGTGCGAACTTCAAGGGGAGTCTAGCACATACATGTCACTATCAAATGTGAAGGGTGTGTTGTACTCTTTTTCTCCTACGATCAAGATTTAGTTTTTCTCCCACAGGGTTTTTGTTCGTTGACGAGGTTTTTAACGAGGCAACATATCAACACCACCGGCATACCGGCGTGTGGCACAAGGGGGAGTGTTATAAGATATTCCATGTGTGTTTTGGTCTTATGCCATCAGGATATGTAGTTAGAATAGAACCATGTATTTCTTATCATTACCATATTGGTACTTTATAATTCCCTATATAAAAGGGCTCATATCAATGAATAAAATGATGATTCTCTATTCTCTTGTTATCTCTCATTCTCTACAGTTTATATTTCATCAAAAAATAATATCTAAAGGGGTGACATGAAATTCGGATCTAAGAATGGTTGAAGCCGAAGTCGAAGCCTGAGCCCAACAAGGAAGAGCATAAGCTAAGTTTTGCAAAGGCCCGTACTTCGTCGAGGTTGGCACAAAGAAGAAGTCGTTACTGAAGCTGAAATGGATGAAGGAGTCGATCCCTGAAGGCTAGAAGTACACACAGAATAAGGAGAAGCTGAGGCCACACCGTTTGTGAGGAGGACAAGTGTCACTTAGAGTTTTCGCTTTGACTCAGACTTGGAATCAGAATTAGATTTATATTGTGGTGCACGAGATCTGGATCTCGAATAAGAGGATTGAGCCAGGGGTTCGAGTTGAGTTGAGGCAAGGCGACACACTCAGGGTTGGTGCTTATATCAGGCTCTATAGGCTTCATTAGATCCCATTGAGCCACGCCAATGATAATCCTCAACAAGACTCACTCAAGGTCAATGTTTTTGATTATGTTGATTTTAATTTTTAGTTGGGTTTCTATTTCAGTTGCAGCTAAGGTGTTTGTTGAAATGTTCATAACAAGTTTGTGTTTGGATTCTATATGTCTTGCAGATTCTGAATTGTTTGCCCGTTGATAAGGACGAAATGGATTGTTACAGAATCCATTTTTGAAGGTTGGCGGCGATGGAGTTGTTTGGGGTCAGGAGTTGGGCAAGCTGGTTTCAACCGAGGGTAAAGTATAAGGTGTTTTAACCTAGGAAAGAAAGTATTTAACTGAGGTTTTTTTAGTAATTTTAGTTAATGTGGACTTGTACACATGTCAAATTGTGAGCCACGTCAGCTAGATAACAGGCACAACTGACGGAATTGACAAAACTGTCGAGAATATAAAGTATAAGATTAAATTCAGTGAGCTACCCTAAGCTTTAGGTCACTTATCAGTTGTGTCCATGATGTTTTTTTTAATCACGTGTACCCTTGTGCTTTCTAAATCAATCAGGATCAGATAAAATTTCAAAATCTTTCCAAACATGATGTAAGCATCCGACATAGAGAAAACAAGGAGGGCCCACCGTTCAGTTTTTAACCCTACATGGAGGGCAAACATGTTATTTTGTAATTTTAATTATAATTTCATTTTTTTTTCTTTTCTATTTCTTCTCCTTCTCTCTTTTTTCTCTCTCCCTCTGTCTGCCTCTCTTGTCTTTTTCCTCTCATACTCTCATCATCTCTCTCCAACCCAATTTCAAAGCAGTAAACCATGGCTGCCACATTAGGCACTTCTTACACCGCAAACACCTCTATTGTAAAAACCCAGGAATAATAGCAGTAGAATTTCTGCAGGGAATAAGTCCACAGCAGTAGATGGAACACAAGTAAACAACACACTAAAAGTAACTAACCAATAGAGAAAACTGAGGAAGATAATTTTATTGATGGCTTAATTACTGCTACCCATCTTTATCCAAAACAAACTCACATATTGATAGAGAGTTACAACTTACTAAGACACTACATGAAAACTCTAGAACATGATAGTAAATAACAACTAATTACCCACAACCTTGGAATACAAAATTTCATAGCTAGAAGACTCTAGAGATAACTCAAAACTACTTGTTAATGATAATGGGCTTGGTTTAATTTCCAACAGCCTCTCTTAAACCAAGCTCACTGAACTTCTTCATTCCCAGCATCTTCTTCAACTTCAAGAAAGCTTCTGCCATGAGTGGCTTTGTAAAGATATCTGCAGCTTGATCCTTGGAACGACAAAACTGAATTTCAACTTGCTTGTCACTCACCAAGTCTCGAATATAGTGAAACTTCACATGAATGTGCTTGGTCCTTCCATGAAACACTGGATTCTTTGACAGTGCAATTGATGGCTTGTTATCACAAAAGTTCTTTGTAGGAAACTCTTGTTCTTGCTACAGGAAACCTAGCATTTGTCGCAGCCATACAGCTTGAGTAGCACAACCAGTTGCTGATGTGTATTCTGCTTCGGCAGTAGAAAGAGTCACAACCTGCTGCTTCTTTGATGACCAAGAGAAAACTCCAGAATCAATGTGAAAAACATATCATGAAGTGCTTTTTGCATCCTCATAATCACCACCCCAATCACTATCTGTATAACCAACAAGCTCTACTGGACAATTTGCAGAATAAAAGATGCCAATATCTTGAGTACCTTTGACATACTTCAGGATCCTTTTTGCTGCCATCAAATGAGATTGTCGTGGGGACTCCATGAAATCGCTAACAAGTTCAACACCAAATGTAATATCTGGCCTGGTGCTACATAAATAGCGCAAACTCCCAACCAACTGCTTGTAGAGAGTAAGATTAACAAGTTCTTCAGAGCCATCTTTCTCCAACTTTAATCTTTCTTGAACTGGAGTAAGAGCTGCATTGCAAAACTCCATCTTGAACCTTCTAAGAACATCTCTTGCATATTTCCTTTCTGAAATAAAGATGCCTTGCTCAGTTTGCATCACTTCAAGACCAAGGAAATAACACATTAAGCCCATGTCAGTCATCTCAAATTGAGAAGTTAAGGTCTCCTTGCATTCAGCTATCAACTCCATGTTGCTGCCGGTAATTATGAGATCATCCACGTACAAGCAGACAATAACAACTTCTCCTTGCTGGTTAGTTTTTACATACAAAGTGTGCTCATAAGGACACCTTATAAACTCATGCTCCATAAAATAAGAATCAATGCGAGTGTACCACGCTCGTGGTGCTTACTTAAGGCCATACAATGCCTTTTTCAACTTATACACCATGTCAGCTTGACCTTCCTTCACATAACATGTAGGCTGCTCAATATACACATCCTCCTCAAGATTGCTATTCAAAAAGGCAGACTTAACATCCATTTGGAATAATTTCCAAGAATTTTGAGCAGCAAAAGCAACAATCATCCTCACAGTATCAAGTCTAGCAACAGGAGCAAAAACCTCAAGATAATCAATATTTGGCTTTTGTTTGTAGCCTTTTGCCACCAGCCTTGAATTGATCTACTTCTCCATCTGGCTTGTACTTTGTCTTGTACACCCACTTAACTCCAATGGGTCTTTTTCCCTGAGGAATAGAAGTTAGCTCCCACGTATCATTCTTCTCAATGGAATGTATTTCTTCATCCATCGTCGTCAACCAATGTTCATGCTGGCAGGCTTCTTCAAGTGTGAGGGGATCACAATCAGCATAAAGTGCAAAATTCACAATTTCTTCATCAGATGCTTCATTGTCATTATTGATGTGATAGTCTTGGAGACGTGTTGGCAATCGGTGATTACGTCGTGAGCGTCCAGATTCTGATTCATGAGCTGCGGGGACATCTTGTTCCTGGACTTCAACTTCATCAAATGGAATGAATGCTCCTGTCGTGCTTTCTTCTGAAGACCAATCCCACTTGTTTTGCTCATCAAATATAACATCGCGGCTGACAATCACTTTCTCCGTCTTGAGATTATATAGCTTGTACCCTTTTGTAACATTGTTCTAGCCAATGAAGATGCACTTCCCAGCCTTGTCATCAAGCTTCTTCTGAATTTGATCAGGCACATGTGCATATGCAATGCATCCAAACACCCTCATATGTTGGATATTTAGCATGAAGAAACCGTTCTAATATAAGGCCTCCAACATGCACTTTCCGGCCATAGAAGCTAACAGACGGATGGAATTCTAGAAGAACAGAACTTCCATTTTAGAAGATAAACTTCAATTGGACGAATTTCTACAATAACATCGTAACAAACAATCAATCAAGAGGATAACCTATCTGCTCAATCACATAGAGACCCAAGAAGGATGAAGATGGACACCTCAATCAATCAAAAGATTGGCTAGAAACGCCGAAATCCATTCTCCATAGCAACTGTTGCTATTGAATGTGATGGTTGCACAGAGGCCCCTATCATGAAGATGAAGATGTCAACACCAGGTTTATAGTGATTGGGTTATGAACAAGACAAACATGTGATGGTAAAGTCGGTGGGCAACGTTGGTGGACCTGATCTTCAATATAAGTTGGGTTGTAAATTTACTCAATCACCTTGCACTTGTTAACCACAACTATTTCGTACAACTTCATTTTACAAACCGGTTGCCATAACTTCCAAGTGTCTTCGGGAACAAGGTAATTTCATATTTACGTCACTAAAATATCAGGGGTCTCACAGTACTGAACACTCATAGTTTACACAACTCTAACAAGGGTAATACAACTTTTAAATCTCAGTTAATTAAATCTTGACCATTTAAATATGTATTTCTATTTGATCTAGATTCAACCATTGTGCTGAGGAAAAGGGGAGACATTCAAGAGCTGGCACTAAAATTGGATATGAGCAAGGCATATGATAGGGTGGAGTGGGACTTTCTTGAAGAGGTTCTTACTTGTATGGGATTCTCCAATGGTTTTGTTCTTTTGATTATGGCTTGTGTTAAGTCTGTGTCCTTTGCTGTTACCCTAAATGGAAAAGTAGGGGAGTACTTCAAGCCTTCAAAAGGTTTGAGACAAGGGGACCCGATCTCTCCCTACTTGTTCTTATTTATTTCAGATGTCTTCTCCTCTCTTATCAGAAGAGCTTGTGAAACCAGAACTCTGCAGGGTATCAAGCTTAGTAAGAATGGTCCAAATTTGTCACACATATTCTTTGCTGATGACTCTCTTTTCTTCCTATCGGCCACAGCTGCTAATTGCTATGAGATTATGCATATTATTGAAGTGTATTGTGTTGCCTCTGGTCAGCTTGTTAACCACAATAAGTCAACTCTCTATTGTACGCCTAACATGTCTGATGCTTGCGTACATGATCTTTGTGAAATTCTGGGAATTCCTGCCACTATCAATCCTGGTCGATACCTTGGTCTCCCTACCATTTGGGGCAGATCTAAAAAAGCTCCCCCTCTCTTTTATTAAATCAAAGTTGGCGGACAAGATCCAGAACTGGAAACTTTGTACTCTATCTATGGCTAGGAGGGAAACCCTGATCAAGGCTGTGGCTCAAACTGTTCCTACTTTTTCCATGCACTGTTTCAAATTTCCGGTCACCTTATGCAATGATCTGGATGCTATGTTGGCTAATTTTTGGTGGGGTCAGAAAAAAGAGGAGCATATAATTCATTGGAGAAGCTGGAATTTTCTAGGTCAGCCAAAGGACCGTGGTGGCATGGGTTTTAGAAGTATGAAGGAGTTTAACATCTCCCTCCTAGCAAAGCAAGTTTGGCGACTGCATTCTGATCCTACCTCTTTATGTGATCGAATTCTAAAAGGAATTTACTATCCTAGTTCTGATATCCTAAATGCCGGAAAGGGATCACGTGCATCGTGGGCGTGGAACAGCCTTTTGGAGGGTAAAGATCTAATTGTTGATGGGGCTAGATGGCAGGTTGGGAATGGGGAGCTCATTAACATTTGGGCTCACAAGTGGATTCCTAACTCCACCAAGGGTTTCCTGTGCCCTATGCTTCCAGTGAATTGTTCTAGACCCCATATGGTGAAGGATCTGATTGATTGGGGTGCTAGATGTTGGAAGCTGGAATCGATAAATGACCTGATTTCAAAGGATGATCAGTCAGACATTAAATTGATAGTCTTGGGTGACCAATCTATATTGGATATAATTATTTGGCCTGAGACAAAGAGTGGCATGTACTCTGTGAAGTCAGGTTATCATTTTCTTCATTCCCAAAACTGCAAGCCTATTACGCAACATGCTCATTCATCTCACAGATTAAATCACATTGTGTGGAAGACGGTTTGGTCTACTCAAACTACTCCTAAGATTCGTAATTTCCTATGGAGAATTTTGGCTAATGCTCTACCATCTTATCTAAATCTCCACAGAAGGAAAATAATCCCTTCCCCTTTGTGCCCTGTGTGTGATATGTTTCCGGAGTCTACTGAACATATCTTCCTTCAGTGCCCGGGTGCAGTGTG
Source organism: Fragaria iinumae (assembly GCA_009720345.1). Lineage (NCBI taxonomy): Eukaryota > Viridiplantae > Streptophyta > Magnoliopsida > Rosales > Rosaceae > Fragaria > Fragaria iinumae. The sequence continues at coordinate 10,301,806 of CM019117.1, read as the reverse complement.
TGTTTGGTTTGCTTCTGATTTGCACTACAAGATCAATTTGCAAACAATGAGTACATTTGACCTGTGGTTTGAAAACATTATTCTCATGATAAAAGACAACAAAACAATCAAAGAGGAGTTTTTCACCAAAATTGCTTTTCTTCTGTGGGAGATTTGGAAAGCTAGGGATGCATTTGTCTATGAAGCTGCTACAATTGACCCAAGCTCAATCGCCAGGAAAGCTAGTTTGGCTGCGGCTGAATTCATCACCTGCAAAAACCACAAGGTCATTTCAAATTCAATTCCGGTGTCTCATTTGCACTCTCGGCAGTATCAGGTACGTAATTTCCCTCTTCCCCCCCCCCCATCACTCTTCTAGTATCACCCCCACTCCTTATTATCACCTTTCTATTTCTCTTATCCCTTCTGGATATAATCCTAGTATTTCTCTTAGAGCAGACCCGGCTCTCTCACATAACTCCTTACCATCCATAAATCCTGACCAAAGCTGCCCCATCTTTAACCTCCCATCCACTCCTAACCACTCCATCCCAAATGAGCATCAATACACCAATCCCTTTTCAGCTCCCTCTCTTCACCATGCCACTCTTCAGCCTGCTTTTTCCCAAACTATTTTGCAGCCTCCAAATCCAAATTACGACCAGCACCATTTGAATCTAGTCCCACATAATAATTCACATTCTCAAAACCAAAGTATCCACCATAACCATAGCATGACTCCTATCTCTCTCTTCCCCACTGTGAGTAATGTGACACAAATTTGGAACCCCCCTCCTCCTGGTCATATTAAAATAAATTGTGATGCAGCATGGATAGAGAGTTCGAAGCTTACTGGTATTAGTGCTTTAGCACGTGATTGCCATGGTAAACTCTTTGATGGAGCTATTCTGTTGTACCGAACGGGATCAGTGTTAGAGGCGGAAGCAACGACTGCGGCGGTGGCTATTGAGGTGGCCAAGCGTCTCCCTCCCTCACCGATCATCCTCGAATCAGACTCAAAAGCGTTAGTGGACCAAATAAACAATTCAAAGCTTCCTTGTAATTGGAAAATTGCTCCTGTTGTGACTATGATTCGGAATTCAGTTACCTTGAACCCACGTCTGGTATGGTTTTGGATTTCAAGAAAAGCGAACTCTGCAGCCGATTTGGTTGCCTCGCTAGTAGTGAGGAAGAAGTGCCCGGAGGTCTGGATTGATCGCCCGCCTTCTTCCCTTGTGTTTGTTCTTTCTCGCGATAGTTTGCCGTGTCCTCCGCCTTCTAACTTGGAGTTTGGAAGCCCATGACTCTACCGAGGTCTTGGTTGTGCTGTTTCATCGGCGTCGGAGTTTTTCTTTTGCTTTGTCGTCCTGTTCCTTTTTTTCTTCCAGTTTCGTTTGTTTTTCTTGTTCAGGTTTCCTTGTCTTGCCGTTTCTAGTTAGCTTTGACTTAGTCTGTATTTGTTTGGGTTTTGTTTTTGGCCTTTTTTGTGTTTGTTTCTCTAGCTTTGGGCTTTTTTATTGAAGTTCATGTTGACCAAAAAAAAAAAGATTCAACCATTTTTTCCACATGCGCTACAACGTGATATAATACAAATAAACAATGTTTACAATTTGACGATCGCAAATCTTGTTCATTTTGATCATTCCCCCTTTTGCACTATAAGATTTTTGGATGCGTTTAACTTCCATTAATTTGGGTCTAATTAGATGCATATGGCCATGTCAATATAAACTTGTAAAATACACTCTTTCATATCAAACCCCGTTCACACAACACCACGATCCCGACGGCGTAGAGGCAAAGATATCTACGGCAAGATCATGATTCTTTGACCTTGATATCCATATCAAAGTTCCATTGCACAGACCATTGTCCAGGTCACCACCTTGTGTACTCTGACTAGGTTAAACCCCCTCTGTCTCTCTCCAACAGTTTTATAGCTGTAAAATCCCGAAACAGATTCCTGCTTAACAATCCACAGTCTATCTTAAACCCGAGCCGCCGCACCTTTGCCGAAGCATCATCATCACGGCGGATGCGGTGTCTGCAGCTCTCCCTCCGCCACGTGGTGCATTGATTTTGTACGTGGCTGGTTGGTAACCAAAGTCTCAGTCCTCCTGGGAAGCCTCGATCAACCCTAATCTAACACGTTTTTCTGTTCCCCACAAATACAGTAAAGAAAGCAACAGAGCGCCCAGCAGTGTTTTTGTATTTTTATTTTCTTCTTTTTTTTTTCTTTTTCTTTTTTTTTTTCAGGGATCAGTGTTTGTTATATTAATCGACGAGTCCCATATATCCATCCCATCTTTTTCGGTCTGTTTATTTCTGTCACCAGCAAACCAATTTTTCTAAATTTAGGGACATATATATAGCTGGGACTCACTGATCCTAGCCAAGCTATTCTAAGGCCTCTGTGTTTTCCACAATCCAATAAGTTCTCTTCTAGCTTCTTCCTCTGTTGAATTTCGCTTCTGTGTACAACAGAAGGGCTCTCTGTGTGTTCAGGTCAGTCTCTGCTGGATTTTGTTACTTTCTATACGATCCCAACAAAGAATTTTAATCAATGTCAATGAATTCCAAAAGATTTTGATCTGGTTTTGTTCATAATTCAGATTTCTTTCAGTTTTGAACTTTTGATTCATCACTACAATTTATTCTCTTTCATTCTTGTTTGGATCAACAATTTGATTCTTCAAGAGAATTGAACTCTTGTCTTGGGTTAAAACGTTTTGACTCTGATAGTTAGGTCTTTTATTTTCCGTTGTGGAGTGAATCAACGCAGTTTGTTTTATATATCTGAAATTGCCACTGTATTTCCGGGTCAAAACAATCAAATTTTCTTCACAAATTCCCAGTCTTCTCCTTAATTGAATATTCTTTAGGTAATCATCAGGTAAATCTTAGTTCTTCTTATCCTTCTACAACTAGAAAGCAACACGGAATCCCAATTCAATCATACATAGGTGATATTTCAACTAACTTAAGAACCAAGCTAGACGCCGCTCTCTTATCCTTTTCCCAAGTTATCTTGAATTTACGGGTTCTTTTAATTTAGAATGGTTTTTGAGATGGTCTCAATTTAAATACTTTGTTTCTTGTTTATATATACTGATATTCAGGTGAAGCAAACCAGCAATGTTATCTCCTTGCTGCAACAAAGCAGCTGCAATCTCAGTATTGTACATGTGTTGATAATTGAAGAAGATGGAGGTAATCTACCAGCCTTATATCGACCCCGAGTACGAATGCCTCATCGAAAGAATCTACCCGCCATGGTATGTATCTATTTCATCTATGTTTTCATTCTCGCCTAAAGTATAAGCTATGGAGAATCGATCAGTGCATGATCACCTCTATTTTCTGGCTTGGCTTTGCAGGGTTTGTATCGACAACGACACATGCAAAGATTGCACCCTCGTGAAGGTTAGATCGTATGTTAGTTTGATAAACATTGTTGCCTACTGGTTCATCATGCTTTAGTCTAGCTAGTTGTTCTTTAACAAGATCATACATATTACAATATTATTAGTCTATCTTGTGGGTAGGTGATGGACATTGGTTTGATTTGGAGCTTCTACATAAAAGAAAAAAGAAAAATCTTTTGTGTTGTTGGGAAGTTGCTTTCAAATTTTTTAGTGTCCAAGTGGGTCATCCATAGATTTCAGAAGGAGAGAAGAGATACCATGGATCAACCAAAAAAACTATATCCCTTCCATTATGGTTTGCTGCCAAACACAACAGACGTAGTAGTACTCAATTCTTAATTCTTAAACTAAGTTAGATCCCATAAACCCCACTAATCTCACATATAACTAATGACTTAGAGCCTAGAGGGATCGAGTGGCTTGGTGTCACCAGGTGGAGGCCATTGAAATGAGAGAAAGAGATGGCCAAGCTTTAGTAGCTATCGTCATTTATTTTCTGTCACTTTTTCCAGTTTCCAAACCCTGCAGGGTTACCAGTTCCATGCAGGGTTTTGTCACTTTTAAGCTTCCAACCCTCTCTATCTCTACGCAACCAGATACCCAGAAAACCCAAACCAGATGACATCATCTAGTTATATATAGCCAGACCAGGCAAACTACCATATGGACCCGATTGCTATACCTGCAAACACATAGAGCCGTAGTACTTAAAAAAGTTCATTGATTTAGGTTAAGGGGTGAGAGATAGATGAAAATGACATATGCATGAGACCTGGAAAAAGCTCTGTTTATTTTTACTTATACAAGCTTTTTTCACAGGTTGACAGTGCAAACAAGCACGGGATTTTACTGGAGATGGTCCAAGTTTTGACAGATCTTGATCTTGTTATTTCCAAATCTTATATTTCCTCTGATGGTGGATGGTTCATGGATGGTAATGTTTTTTTTGAGCATTATATATTACCTCATTTAATAATTTCTTTTCGTTTTGATATAAAGAAAAGATGTGTCTGCATGAGTCATCCCCACGAGTAGAGAGTAAAGTATACTTGCTTGGCAGATTGGTTCATGTGGGTTTGTTTTGATTTGCATGGTGTGGTTGCAGTGTTCCATGTGACGGATCAACTCGGAAACAAAGTCACTGACGAGAGCATCATACTTTATATTCAGCAGGTCTCTTTCTCCCTCTGAAATATTGTCTTTTTTCTTTTCTGTTTTTTTTTTTTTTTTTTTTGGCTAAGGTTTTTTTCTTTTTTGAACATAAATATTTGTTCTCGACCATTATGTAATTGAGCTGCTCAACTTTAATATTGTAAGTTGAGCATACATTCTTTTACATTGTTTTAACAACAAATTGATGAATGTTGCAGGCACTTTGTGCTAGGAGGGGAGGGATTACTAAGGAGGCAAGAACATGGTTAGGAAAAGAAGTGGCACCGGGAGTGAAAGATTTAGCCCTAGAAATGACCACCAAGGATCGACCGGGGTTAATGTCTGAGATATCCGCAGTCCTCGTTGAGCTCGGCTGCAACATTACTGCAGCCGTAACTTGGACCCACAGCTCCCGAACGGCGAGTATCTTCTATGTCGAAGATGGGTTGAAAGGAGGGCCTATTACGGACCCAATAAGGCTAGCAAATGTACAAGAGCAGCTAGAAAATGTGATTGAAGCCCATCACGAGAAGGGCGAGAAGAGGAGTGTGAGGCTGACCACCCCCGCGGCCGACCGGACCCACACGGAGCGGCGGCTCCACCAGTTGATGTACAAGGACGATGACTACGAGATGTGTCGGGGCTGCGATGGCGGTGATAAAGGACACAAGAAGGGTTGTGACCGAACCCATGTGTCGATAGAGAGTTGCAAGGAGAAAGGGTACTGGATTGTTAATGTAAGATGCAGAGATCGTCCTAAGCTGTTGTTTGACACAGTTTGTGCTCTCACTGACTTGCAATATGTTGTGTTCCATGCTCTGGTTTCTTCCAGGGGCACCATGGCTGATCAGGTACATCTTAATCAACAGTTCAGATTTACAACATTGTGATGTATATTTTCTTTTCTATGGGATAATGGTGATTTTTAATGTTGACAGGAATATTTTGTGAGGCACAAAGATGGCTACACTTTGAACGCAGAAAGTGAAAGGCACAAGCTCACTCTATGTTTAGTTGCTGCAATAGAGAGAAGGATCTCACAAGGATTGAGACTTGACATCTGCGCCAAAAACCGGATGGGACTACTATCTGACATCACAAGGGTTTTCCGAGAGAGTGGTTTATCAATAACAAGAGCCGAGATCGGAACATATGGCGAGAGAGCCGTGGGATCAATTTATGTGACAGATACTTCAGGTCACGATGTGAATCTGAACTTAGTGGAATCGGTGAGAAAGGAGGTTGGAGGATCTGTGATTGCAGTTCACAAACCACAGACTTGGGCTGCTCATGGTTCTTCTTCAAGGACAAGCCAAAGAGTACCAAACACAAGAGTAGAAGATGAAGAATATAAACCAAGATTGTCATTTGGAAGTTTGGTCTGGTCTCAACTGGAGCGCCTTTCAAGCAGCTTTGGACCCATTAGATTATAGAGTTTCAGGTTACTTCCATGATGTTTTCTTGTATCCATGAATGTCATATGTGTAAATAAGTTTGTAGATTCAGGACAGCAATTTTTCTCTCCTTCCTAGCCAGTTAGCTTGTTCAAGTTCAATCAAGAATTCAATATAACCTAGATCGCTTTTATTTTGGAGGAAGATTTGGAACTGATATTAATCCTACTATCCTAGTCGCATGCCCATTTGAGCCTGAGGCTCATAGGTACTGTACAGAGTAGTTATCACACAGGGCACAGGGTTATTAGGAAGTTTTGTGAACATATACTAGCTGCAGAACCAGCAACATCGACACCAGAAAAACAGAGAAAAAATTATTTAGAGAAAGAAAACCACATAACCTGCATATACGTAGGCTTCCTGACAGTGACAGTAACACTAAATCAGAAGGGAATCTGCTGATACTATTTCAAGCAGAAGGAAGAAGGGTAGGGCTTCTGAAAAGATAGTTAAGGATAGGGGTAGTAATAAGTAGAACAGGCAACTAAAGATGTCATGAAAGAAGAGGATGTATATCACTTCTCGAAATGCTTGTTCCCCAAGAACTCAAGAAGAGTGCTTCAAATCCCGGAATTCAAATGCACACAAGTATACAACATAGTTATCCAAAAAGTTGAAAATAACTAAATCAATGGGAATGAAAGTTTTTACGCTCTGCTTTTCGGTAACAGCATTACAATACACATGTGCTTGTGCTGAGGTGTGCACACCTTCAATCTGAAAATCTAATGTGACAGCAGCAGATCTGAGGATTTGTAGAAAATGCGTACAATGTGTGCAGTGTAATTGATTTGGAAAATTAAGGGATGGCATTTTGGCTTATCTGACATTTATTAGGAGCTAATGTCTCGCTGCATTGCAACAATTGTCTTCAGAACTTATGAAGAACAACAGGAAATTGTGCTATAAGGCACTTGCACTCTTATGCAGAACGACTTATGAAAAACTGACTATATAACTAGACAATATGCTTAACATCAAGTGACACTAAGATGAGTATTAAATTATAATTTTAAGCAGTTTATCAGTGAAGTTTCTAAATTTCTTTTAATATCACTAGCTAGCTCTGGCAATTCTGCTCAACACCCCCAAGGAATAACCATAAAAGAACTTAGTGACAAAACGAAAAGGCATCTAGCATTCTGGCTTACAGTGTGGATAAACTTAAAGTACAATTTTATATGAAATAAACAGATCAAGAATATTTTCTTGGTGCTGTAATTACTACACATAAATACATCCTTGCATAAGAAATGATAATCCAGTATTAAACCTTTTGTACAATCATAGTCCCCCATAGCCTAACTCAGACTAAAAGAAACCTTTCACAAGCTATTCACATTAAGGGATGAATCAAACGAATAGGCCACATTGACCTCATAAGGGTTCTTATTTAGTCATCATATGACATCAATGTCATCAACATCAAGCCAGTCATTAGTTTCTTTGGTCTCTGGATTACGGGAACTTACCTGAGACCCAGCACGTCTGATTTCAACAGAGCTGTTGTCCTTATCTGAATCAGGAGAACTTCTGCTTAGCTGAACCCAGTCTCTTGAATCTTTGGCTGAAGAGTCAGAGCCAGATGTGGCCTTCTTGTAACCTGATGGCACATCTGTATCATCATCCTCAAGATCACTGAATGATACATCCTCATCGTTCTCTATAGGGATGGAAGTTCCACCAACACCATCCCCACCCATCTCTGATTCCTCTTTCAACCAATCATCAGCATCATCCTCATCTTTTTCATCCAAGACTTTAGATGAAGATGTGGAGGGCGGCAGTGGATATTTGGTCTCTTTCACTGGTTTTTCTTCAATAACGGGCTTGTCAACAATTTGGATCTCACTACTCTGGACTGGATGCTTCTCTGTCTCAATATCAGCTGTTGATGGTAGAGGAGCTGATCTCATGGTAGATGTTTGGGGTGGCACTAAGTCAGACTGAGGCACAGAAAGTTGCTGTTCTTTGGGAGAATCAGTAATTCCTTTTGAAAAAGCAGCGGTACTTAGTGAAGGGTCAGATTCAGGCTTTGCCATATTTCCCTTCTTCAATTCATGAGACAACATTGCTCTAACTTCTACTATCTGCAGAGTTATCATAAAGTCAAGCATAGCACCATAACCAACCCAAAAAATAATAATTAAAAACGGGAGTGTTGAATCACTGTCGCATAAAACCAACTTACCTTTGGTGTAGACAAAAGCTCAGTATCTTGTTTACTCAGTCTAGGATGCAAGAGCACAAAGTAAATCATCCAGAAGTGAGATTCACTCATATGCTCAGGACAAAGTTCCATCCTGAGAGCAGCCAACACCGGCGCAAGACGTTCAACAGCCAGAGCATGCTCTTGTTGGACATCAGACAGTTCGAAATCTGCAAAACCAAAACTCAAAATGTTCTCATTTCTGTGCAAGTCAAAGTTCCAACAAATTCTAATCATAAAATACATACACCCATCATAACTTCAATTATTGAGCCCCGCAACAAACCAGCCTACGCAAATCAACAACACCTCCACTCTGATTTCACACTTCGGCCAAAATGTGAATGATTTCTTTTCCCCCAAACCGCATTCTTACCTGAGATTCACCTCATTTTTACTGAATGACCTCTAATCAAAACAAACACCAAATCTATTTGCGAAAAATAAATATCTCATATCAAATCCTTCATAAAAACACTAATTTACACTAAAATAAACAAAATTACGCATCAATTCAACACACATTGAATCAAATTAGTCGAAAAGTTCAATCGAAAGTGGAGCATACCATCTGATTCTTCATCATCAGAGAGAGGAAAATCAAGCCAAGTCTCCGGATGCATAGAGATATTTCTGACGAACCCAAGAACCTCCGGCGTGACACCGAGAGCAAGCCCAGCCGCCTCGGCCTCCTCCTCCGATCCAAACTGAAGCAAATTCGAAGCGATCTTAGTGAACTCGGAAACTTTTATATTGCTCGAAAATTTCGAGATCCCGCTCTTGAACTTCCCGCCGATCTCCGCGAAATCGCTCCGGATTCCGGAGATCACGTCCTCCTCGGAAACCTCGGGATCGGACGGCTCTCCCTGCTCGGCGGGTTTCGGCGCGGCCGCATCGGGCGGTGGGGCGAGGAAGGATGCGACGCCCCAGAATTGGCGGGTTAGGGTTTTGGTGAGCTCGGAGAGGTCGCCTTTGACGCCGCCGCGGGGATCGGAGGACGGGGAACCGGGTTGAGGTGAGTTGGGGTCAGCGGTGGCATTGGAGTTAGGGTTCTGGTTGGTGTAGTCGTCTTCGTCGTCATCGAGTTTGAGAGAGTTGGCGATGGATTTGGCGAGCCACGACATGGTGATCGGAAAATCGGAAAGCTTCGAAGGCAAGGCCAGTGTGTGTTTCTCTGACTTGCAGAGTCGGCCTTCTTGAATGTTGGGTAAAGCGATTTTAGAGTCCCTGTTACGGCGTCGTTCTGGCTTCGGGAATTTTTAATTAGGTTTGCAATAATTCAGAAAGCACAATCCTATGTACAAAAAGGAAAAAGGATCTATATACAATTCATCTTGTTAACATTATTTTTTTGCAACCATGTAAGAGAAATTTTATTAACACATCTTTAAATAATAGATACAAATATCTTTTTTTTGTACAAATTATATAAAAATTTATGGGTCTGTAAAATAACCAAAAGAGACATTCATATCATAAGTAAAAAAAAATATTTCACTTAAGACATTCATATTAATTATTGTACTTTTAACACTTTTTAATTTTTAGCTTAAATCGAGTACCAATATTTTGACACCATATATGAATACTATGCAATGGTTCACAAGAATCGATTAATTTAGTTTTACACAAAATTTAGCATTCTAATGCTAAAAGTTCCGTTAAGGACTTTAGTGATGTATTGTCTTGTTTTGTTTTGATTCGTTAGACTCAAAAATTCTTGAAATCAGTTTGAGTAAGAGACTTTTTGAGAATAAATTTTGTTGAGGAAAACTTATAGAAGATGGTGTTAACAAAAGGAAATTCCTCAAGGAAGATCTTAACATTCGAGGAAGATGTCAATGAGGTAAAACAGTACGAGAAAAGATGAAACATTATAAGAAAAATCTCACTAATGTGAACTTTTTTTCTTTAATAAATTAAATAGCGAATCTAGAAAAGTATGTGTATTTAGTCAATGAGTCGTGTATTTAATGAATAAGTTGTGTATTCAAATAAGGGTATTGTAGGAAGTATGGGCATGTGTAAGGGTGGGTTCGGTTTTGTTCGGTTCGGTTTTTATCTAAAATCGGAAACCAAACCGAATAAAAGATTCGGTTCGGTTTGGCATTTTTTGAGACCTTGAACCGGAAACCAAACCAAACCGTGGTTCGGTTCGGTTTCGATTTTTCTTCTTCTTTTTTAAAATAATTTTTCTTATAATTTATATATTTTTAGCTTAGTAAAAAATTATCGTACTTTAGGTCTTTTGTTTCTTCCATTACTTGTTTTTATAAGGACATATAATATATCAATAAAATTTATGATAATGATTCTCCAACAAACCAATAATCTATAAACCAAATAGATACTTTAAAAGTTTAATACTCAATAATTTCGAAAGTATTGGGAATTGACCACGCTAGCACACCATGAAACCATAATTTTAAAACTTCTAAGTTCATCTTGAACATAAAATATAGACTCCATAGTTTAAAGTCCATCCAAATAAATTCTAAATTTTAAAGTTTAAAAATCTTAAATTTGAATAAAAAAGAAAATAAATAAATTAAATATTATAGTCCATCATCTAAAGCTCGCAAGAATGAGGTCTTCGATTTTAGATGTAACATATCACTCCATATACTTTGCAAACACGACACCTAGAACATTTCTATATGTACATAAAACGAAAATAAAAGGCAAAATATTAAAAAAGTTAAACATATAATTATATTAAACATAAAACTAAAAATCATATTCTTCAAATCAAATATTTAATAAGAAAATAAAGACAAAAAACTATGTCGTTTTAGAGGGATTCGATTTTTCGGTTCGGTTCAGTTTTTTAAGAGCCGAAACCAAAAACCAAACCTAACTAATTCGGTTCGGTTCGGTTTTTCTTAATTCGGTTTGGTTTTTTTTTTCCGGTTTCGGTTTGGTATTCGGCTCGGTTTTTTTCGGTTTTCGGTTTCAAAATTTCACCCCTAGGTATGTGTATCTAGTAAAATGTTAAAACAATAAAATTAATAGGTGGTGTATTAAGTATGAGATGTGTATCTAATAATTAAGGATGTGTTAATAAAATTGCATGTTTTATTTACCACTTGGGTTAAAAAAAAAAAGTGGGATGGTAGATAAGTGTGTCAGCGGTAATCCATTCATCATAGATAACTTTTTTTTTTTTAACAGAGGACGGGCTAAATGCCCAAACCTCTATTGAGTTTTATTTAAAAGGAAAAATAGAAGAATACAAAAGTAAGGATGAGACATTAAGCCTAACTCCTTAATAAGAAAAGTTACCAAAATGATAAAAAGCTCTAACAGACAGATAAACAAAAACCAATATGCAACAAAAAACATCCTACCGAAAACGAAAGTTAGGGAGTCTCATATAGTCTTTATGGCAATGAGATAGAATGAAACGCGGAGGCAAATCCCACCATATTAAACCATTTGAAGAAAGACCGCAGTTAGCAAGAGCATTTGCTGCTTGATTACCTTCACGAAAAATATGAGAAGAACGAAAATGCATTTGTGATATCCGATGTAAACAATTCCCCCACTCAACCCTTAGCTGCCAAGGCAGTAAATGCGACGAGCGAAGAAAAGTAATAACTAAGGAAGAATCAACCTCCAACCATACATGTTTCCAGTCTCGCACCCATGCTAGCTCAATAGCTTCTATGACTGCCATAACCTTTGCTGCCACCGAACTCGCCATATTAAAATTGGAGCAAAAAGCACCAAGTACTCCACCTCTAAAATCCGGAAATATGCCTTCATAACCCGCTTGGCCCGAAGAGTTACGCCAAGCACCATCAGTGTTGACTTTAACCCAACCAAATAATGGAGGATGCCAATTGACTTCCACAATGCACGGAGCTTTACTAGGCTTGCAAGGGACACCAACCTTCTTCAGAATGGAAAGATCAAAAACCCCATTATTCATGCAGCCAGAACTGATTTTCTTAGAAGCAACCACTTGCCCAAAAATCAGATTACAAGCCTTACTGACATTAGGTTGAACTCCATCAAACCTAACTTGGTTCCTGAACTTCCAAATACACCACAACGTAACAACAAAAGCAGTGAGCCATAACTCACGCAATTGAGGGCTACGACTATAAACCAAGCCTACATGCAACATGTCTAATAGAGAACCATGATGAGCACCCAAATGAAACATTGCTGCTAAGCATTGCCAAACTGACGATGTAAAAGAGCAGGAGAGGAATATGTGTTCAAGAGACTCCCCATGACGATGACAGAGAGAACACCGAGATGCCATGAAAATGCCTCGTTTTTGAAGGAACTCTTTAGAAAGAACACGACCCTTTAAAATTTTCCAAGCCAACAAAGACATGCGTGGAGGAATAAAATTCTTCGAAAACAATTTTCCTCAACTAACAACAGCAAATTTAGTACGTAAAAAAATAATAAGCATCATGAGCAAAAAGCACACCTGAAGCAGATGAAGTCCATATGAACTGGTCGTCCTCATGATCAGATAATGAAATAGAAACATTTTGCTTCACAAATTCACAGACGCCAGGAAAATGCAATTGTAATATTGTGGGAAAATTCCATGCACCATTAGAGATATAATTAGCCACTAATATATTAAGTTGGTTAGCCTCCCTATCATGTAAGCCAAACAACTCATACAAGGGCCTGTCAATGAAGTTATAAGATTAGTCTTTGTGTCCAAAAAATATTTAAAAAAATCGTGTGATCCCCATCAAAGAAATCTTAGATTTGAGTCATTTAATTGTACGAGAATTGTAGTAAGCCCAATGCGAAAAAACTTATAGCATTGCATGGTTTTAATTATTCGGCTTATGTTCTCTAATGACTCGAATTCTCTCAAGTTTGGTTCGCAGAAAGTAACCTATGGTTTCAATAGGCGGTAGCGCTCTCCCAAGGATGTCATTCGTGTTCTGGTGTCGGCACAGCCATATGGCGCTAGTGAATGGCGGGAAGTTGCCTCGACGGATTCGACGACCGATCTTGCTTTGGTTTTTAGGCTGTGAGCCTTCGGCTATGGAGGATCGCTCTCGACATCGATGAGGACTGTGCAAGGGCGCTGACGTTGTCGATTAGAGGGTGGTGGTGGCGTTGTGCCTAGTGGCCATGGAATGGGTTGATTGGGCTCATGCTTGGAAGGATGGTTATCCCCCATGGTTTTCGACGACAGACGTTGGAAGATGGTTGGGCGTGGCGTTGATCGGAGTTGGGCTCCGGTTTCCACTGTTGGCAGTCAAGGTTGCCGGAGAATGCGACGTTGCAAGTGGCTGGACAAAATAGGTATGTTCAGGTTTGGGCTAATGATGCTTAGATTTGGATCTGGGCCTTTGGGTTTGGGCTTGGACCTAGTCTCAACTCTCAAGCTAGGGAAGTGAACCTGGGCTCGTGGACCAAAACAGGTTGGGTTGGCGGAAATGGAGGATGGTTAGTTCATGGCCTCCGGTTTGGGCACGCCGGAGCACGATGCCATCTGAGACTGATGGGACTAATTGCCTTGTGGGAGGAACAAAGGTTCCTATATTAATTGATTGGAGTATTCCCCTACTTAATGATGGACATGTACACTATTAGGTCCCTAAACCTCATGTTGATGTGTATGTTTTTTTGATCCGTTTGTATATGTTAATAGTTTTCTAATGTAATCGTTTACTTTTATTGACGGTTTTGTGGTTTTTCATTTTAATTTTAATATATAAAAGAATAAAAAGGTTACTTTTAAGTTTTGATCTTGTATTGGAGCTCGTTCCTACTGGCCTAACAATAGTCGGTAGTAAGACCACTGAGCCGTCGTTAAAGACGTGGTCTTTCCATTTTCCACAGCCTCACTCAAACCCAAAAACAATGTTACTGCGAAACCGTCTGCTATTCACTTCCATTTTCTTATCACCATCTCCCTCTCCCTCTCCCTCTCTAAAACCCCAACCTCTCACTTTCCCCACCTCAACCACCCCAAAACCCACCCTCCATGTCTCCTCAGCCTCGAAAACCACACCCATCTTGGAGAGAGACCGCTCCGTCCTCTTCGTCCCGCCCGGAGTCGACCCGGACGAGGTGACCCAAGACATGGTCCTACCCGGGTCCAACATCGTCATCGGACCCTACGCCGGCGATGCCAAGATTAAGGAGGTGGTGTTTGTGAAGAGCAGCAGTAGAGCTAAGGACTGTCCCCAACATGACCGCCCCGAGTTTGCTATACTTGGCCGGTCCAATGTGGGCAAGTCTTCGCTCATCAATGCCTTGGTTAAGAAGAAGGATGTTGCTCTCACTTCTAAGAAGCCAGGTTTGGTTTTGTTTCATAAAGAAAAGTTGGTTTCTTTTTTTGAGGTTTTGGTGGTTTTGATGTGTTTGGGTTTGCGGGTGTTGCTTTTTTTTTTTTTTTTTTTTTGGTGTAGGGAAGACTAAGTTGATCAATCATTTCTTGGTGAACAAAAGTTGGTACATTGTGGATTTGCCTGGTTATGGGTGAGTACTAGTATCAATTGAAAATTTTAGCTTGTGAACTTTGTTCTTCTTAAGCTTATGAAGTGCGTGTCAAGTGTAAGCAGACCCGGACCTGAGGTGAGCCTCAAGAGGCAACAGCCTCAGGCACCAGATCTTTTAAGGGCACCAAAGCAGCCACCATCATCTTAATTACAAGTAATTACAATTAATGGACTCCAAATTCTTTGAATGACCTTAACGAACTTCTTCCAATTCCAAGGACAATAATGAATAAATGACTTTATTGTGAGAGTATTGCTTCTTGTTGTTTAATTGAGATACTGGACTGCATAAAAATCCATTATTAAATTGGTTAGAGGACATGAACTTTGCTAATGTTATGTAAAGGAAACCAAACTCGCAGCCTATTCCTTCTCAAATAAGTTTATAAAGAAGCTATACATGTGCCCAGCAAACAATTATTAGGAGTCTATTTCTAGTTCAATGTCTATGAATCTCCCTATGCGAAATAACCAATGCAATTATTAGGTCACACTTTGCGTATGTTAATTTTATTGAGTATCAGGTACTTTCGGTGATTTCATATAGCCATAATAAGCAGCCATACTTGGTATGAATATCCAACAACTATTGGGTCATACCTGAGGACAAAGCCATAGCTTTCTATCTTTTTTCTTCACAATATCTTTAGTATCGTTACAAACATCAGTTATCTTTTTATGTACTGTGTTGGAACAATATATTTTGGTTCTTTTATGGCCGTCATTGTTTTTTTTTTTTTTTGTTTTTTTTGTTTTTTTCTCGTATGTCATTAGAGGCCGGGCACCATTCTTATAACTCACCTCAGGTCTCCAAATCTCAGCTTCGGCCCTAAGTATAAGGTCAAATGGGATTGTGGTGTTTTAATGATAATTAGATTGTTTATATTATGTAGCTGTTTGTAGTTCAATTGTACTACAGAAACTCAGAAAGTCTTGAACTTTACTGGAGATAAGTGCTTTAAATGAGTTGGATCAGTTTTACCAAGCCTGCTGATAATCTTTATTTAATGGTCGGCATTTGCACTTTTTTGTAATTTGAAAGGTGTGATGCGAGCTTACTGAGACAGTGAAGTCCAACTAGAGCAAGTATCAGTATGAGAGTTTGCACTTTGCACCGAGCACATAACAGTTATTTTCACTTGGCTGCAAGTATCGAACGGAAGGATAGAGTTCTATATAGGATTCCATTTAGTTGGGGTTGAGGCTTTGGTGAAGTGACTTTAATCAGATATGATTCTCTATGTCTGATGGCATCATGTGGTTCCAGTAGTTCTTAATTTAAGCGACTAAATTCCAACATGCTACTCACTGTCAATAAGAAATAGATAAGCTTCATAAATCAGCTGAATTTAGTGTTGATTAGTGTGCAGACAGCTTACTCCAAATAGATAAGCTTCATAAATCAGCTGTTTCAAGACTTGCATGCAGCATTCTTATGGCCTTTTTTCCCCTTAAAGTTGCAAGTTCTAAGTTTAGTTTGTTTGGCATGCACTAGTTGATGGCAAGGAATTGACTCTGGCTATGTGTATAGATTAAGGACAGAGAATCCTATCTGGTCAGCTTATTTATGATTTTAACAAGATTGGTCACGTGGTAACTGTTGCTATTATAGGTGTCCAAAAAAATTATGTTTTGGTTTGCTGTGTCCACTGTTGTTTCTAAGTTCATTTTTCTGGATGTGCCAGACTTCACAATCAGTCCTAGTTGTTAGAAGCTGTGTGACAGCGCCCCCATTTTCCTTATAGCAACCCTACATTACCTTTTTTGACTGTGAGTTACTATCAGCTAAGGCATGAGATGCCCGGAATGACCTGGTGTTCTCTTCATACTCACAATGCCGGTGTCTTAGTGTTTTCAGTAGATTTGAATGCACAGCTCCTGTGGAGGTTGAGGAAGAATTAGTGGATATTAATCAATATGAGGCATTTCATGTTACTGGTGACTGAGAGTCTGAGACCTTATATTGTGCTGTGGAGTTGATTACAAAATGATTAATCATGTTTGACCCAAAAGAAAAAAAAGAATGATCAATCTTAAACTTTTCTCTGGTTGCATTATTTTCGAGCTTCAGCCATAATTTTCGCAGTCATATGTAATTGTGTGAAGATAATGTTGCTTATAAGATTGCTAACTATTTATCCTGGAGTTCTGTTATCCTTATTTTGTTAAGTTGTTTGAACTCGTACTTATAACATCTCAAGCGAAACAATTAGGAAATACTTCAGTGATTTTTTTTTTCTCACAGAAAGTATATCCTACAACTGATGAAATTACCTTTAGTCTCCTCTTATTCTATTTGTGATCTGTAGCAGTTCACTTTGTTTCCAGGTTTGCTAAAGCTCCAGAAGCTGCACGGATGGATTGGTCTGCATTCACAAAAGGTTTCTTTTTAAACAGAGATAATCTTGTTGCTGTTCTACTTCTTGTTGATGCCAGTGTTCCCCCTCAGAGAATTGACCTAGACTGTGCGAATTGGCTTGGACGAAACAATGTATGCTGGTTTCTTATATGAAATACTTTCTCTGTTAACCTCATGATAATGTCCTCATGGTCTTTTCTTCTTTTTCTTCATTTAGATACCAGTGACTTTTGTCTTCACGAAGTGCGACAAAGTGAAAGGGGGCAAAGGTAAAAGGCCTGACGAGAACCTCAGGGATTTCAAGCAGTTCATTGCAGAAAATTACAAGCAACATCCCCCATGGATCATGACTAGCAGCGTAACTGGTTTGGGAAGGGATGAACTTCTGCTTCACATGTCACAGCTTAGAAATTACTGGGATCAATAGTCTGTATTATCATAATTCTTGCGGATTCCTCAGACGCAGAGGGAGAAACTCGTTCGCTTAGAATTTGGGACTTCAACTCTGTTGCCCATAGCTTTTCTAGTGGGCTTTATTAACCTCCGCTAACGGTTGTATACATATAGTGCTGGTTATGGTCAATCCAAATGTTACGATCATGTGTATGTTAATGTATCTAATATAAGCAAATCGGGGAGCGGACTCTTAAGATGAGAACTTTTTGATTTATGGCTTATTTTTCAATCACATTTTGACATCTCATCCGTTCAGTTTTTAGGTTTATATGAGTAGATCATTTCTATAAATTTTCATTCAAATTGGTGTTCGTTAAGATAACAAACTAGATCAAATCAATGGACGAACCAAATCTGTCAAATATGAACTGTTCAAGTTCATAATTGATAAATCACACTTATGAATGCCTTAACGATTTTCAATATAGCTGAAAATTTAAAAAAATGATCTATTCATAAATACCTATAAACTGAACGGTCAAGATGTGGATATAAAATCGAAAGGTGGGATAAACCGAAATTTTTCAACAAATCCTCAACTTAAAGATCTCATTAAAAGGCTTCCAAACAAATAGGTTCACGATATTTTGAATGCATGACGCGTTTTTTTCCTTAAAGAAACCAGACATCAATCCAATAGCTTCTGATCACAAGATTCTCAATCCAAAAACATGGGTTATGATATGATCAAGCATATGGTGCTATAAAATACCACCGAAAAACACAAAATATAATAAGTTTAATACTTTAGTAGATAAATGTGTAATTATTATAAATTAAAAATAGAAGTGATAGGGGATGGTGCCCGATAGGTGAGGCAAAGTGATAACGATCCCTCAAAATCATCAACTAAATAAATAGTCATATCTCCATCATTGATCACATCATGCATATATCATTCACAACACAAAAGGCAGAACTGGAGTTGTCCCTTTTAAGGCTTTAATAATTTTCTCAATAAGTACAAACCATTGCCATATGTATCACCTAGTTCTCCGACTATAAGCAACGAACCAACTTAGGTAAGCGATTTGATCACCACACACCACTCGTTTTCTCGGCCGCCTGATTGTCCCTTACACTCTTTAGTGGCGGCAAATTTTGAACCTACTCCTCCATATAGAGTTGATACAATTTTGTTGTGTGGCGGCTTACGTTACTAGGAATAGATGCACATTTTACGTATGTTGGTATACCACTAGCATGGCTAATATGAGTGTCACCTTCTTTGTGGTCTCAAGAACCATGGGGAGGTCCGACCGCAACATACATCTTGTAACCCGTCATATAAGCTACCCAACGATACTCAAAAGCGGCCAAAACCTCACCGGAAAGCCACATTTCCGGCCTCACCAATATGCCTCCACAAACATGCTTTGAAGATTAGAAATAAGACTTTTTGTCCCATATTTAAGGAAACGAGACACTTCGTCCCGCATTTAAGACAATGAAAAGAATGAGTCTCTCTTCCCACTCACTCAATATCACATTTACAACTAGTAATATTATGTCAGGACTCATCCTGAATTTCACCCTGAAACCCGAGGTAAATCCTGCGGGGTCCACCTTCAAGGAAAATTTACCGAAAATTCGGCATAACCGTCCTTGAAAATGGACAACCCTTACCTGAAAAATCCAACTTAACACTTCTATAACCAAACATCCATCCTCAACACCTGGAGCCTTCCTGCTCCCCAAGTTCACCACATCTCCCAATAAATTAAATACTCAACTAAAATAATCTCACAGCCAACAATACTCAAAATTTATTCACTAGCTGGTTATCAAAGCAAACCTAACAAAGAAATGATAACAATGAATAAGGATTAAGCGGAAGCAGCCTCTGATTATTTGACTATGCCTCGACTCCATGTACGCTCAACCTCATTTAAACTTAGCTTGCACACTGGGCATTTAAAACCAAAGAGCTCAAGGGAAAGTAATTTAAAAACGTTAGAGTGAGTGGACAAAATAATTTAAATAATTTATCAAAAACTCAATTTAAATACTTTCCCACATTTCAAATTTCAAAAACTTAGCTGCACGCAATTATTTTGATAAATCATATAACTTAATCAATAAACCCATAAGAATAGAAAAACCAGCCCCGCTGGTTAAACAAATAAAGAAATCTCGTACAAAGAGATAAACCAGCACCGCTGGTTGATCAAATAAATATCTGAGAAGAATAAAATAAGGGGAAGAGTTTTCACCATGTAAAAGGAGTCTCCCAGGCTATAATAGCGTCCCACGCTAAGCGCTCTACTCACGTATAGTGAGTAGCCGCTAATAATGATTAGCTAGCAATAATCAATATAAGCGACCCTATATTATGGTGACTAAAATCATACAAAATCTTTTAAATCCATGAAACTTCCCTAGGATTATACGAATGGTACGGTTCCCAACCGTACTTGAAAATCATCATAAGAAATTATAATAAACTCAATGACGTGTCTCACACGTCAAAATATTCTCAAACTTATAAATATAAGCGAGATTTCAATATCAAATATAAATCATAAATAATAATATCTCTACTCGAAAATACTTGCTAAAATATTCTCCAAGTCAAAATCATTATGCCTCAAATAAACAATTAAATTATGAAGGAGAACTACCGAAAATCCCATTTTCGGTAATCATTTATAAATATCAAAGTCATCAAAATAAAACCGATAATATTTAAATCCGGAGTCATAAAGAATATCAAAACTCAAATACCAACTTTATAACCTGAGCTCAAATCCATAAATCATGACCAATACTTAATCCATGCTTCAAACTCAAATAATTTCCAAGATCATTTCATAAGTCGAATTTATAATATAAACTCGGAAAATCAAATAATAAATTATAAAATCTTGCATGCATATTTCATAAAAACCAAAATGTCCACTCACAAATTTAAGCATAAGCCCGACGATAACCGCATCGCCACTCAAGCGAGGTTCTCTTCGTATCCTAGCACAATAAATATGCTTAGAACCACTCTTTGATTTAGGAAATCTAATGCTTTAACTTAACCATCGAAATCTTCCCAATTAACCCACTAATAAGCTAATTAGATTTTTACCAAACTTCATATACAACTTCACTTCATCGGTTCTAGCACTTTAGGACCATAACCAAGAAAATCCAATGGTCAGATTTAATCTATCAACCGCCAATTTCTCTAATCTCCGAAAAATTTCAAACCTAACCAAAACACCTCCAAAAAATTCCAAACTTCATACCATTAGACGCCCCTTAATATAACAAACCCAGAAACATGAAAAACTGCCCCTAAGGGGCGGCGGCCGGCAGCCGTACTCCCGCGGCCTCCAATGCTTCTCAAATTTTTGCACAACACTCCTCTGAACCCGCACTACAACTTCTTTAACTAGCACAAAGTCCAATTCTAAGCCTAACTAGGCTAATCGAATTAAAATCCAAATGAAGCCCTAGAACTTTCAATTATACATTTCACCCTAACAATATCGAATTTAGCCAATTACTTTTGAGGGATTACTCACCTTGATGAGGGCTACAAGATGAGCCAAAAATCCCAACATATGGTGGCCGGAGGAGAGAACTCCGGCAAAGAGGCAGTCGGCGTTTTCCGGCGGGTTTTCTCCTCTCCGGCGGCACTACCAGCTTGGACACTAGGCCGGGGAGAGAGAGGAGGTGGCGGGGGTCTGAACGGGACCGGTCCGGCGGTCGGTGGTGGCCGGACGGCGGCGGGCGATGGTGGTGAAGCCGGCGGGTCGGGGAAACTTCGGGAGAAAGAGAGAGAGAAGAAAGAGAGAGAGAGAAAGAGAAAAAGGGGGGGGGGGTGTTGGGCTGCTCCCCACCCGGTCCACTTAAAACTCCTAAAAACAGAACCCATTAAATTTTTACCCCTTTTTACCAACTCAAAATTTACCCTTTTAGTTGATAACTTTTTCATGCTAACTCCAATTTTAACGTATAGCATGTCTACGAATTCGTATTAATGTCCTCTACAACTTTCATGAAGAAAGTTTTCCCAGAATAATTTTCCTACAAAAAGTCAACCCTAGGGTCCTTAAGGGTAAACGGTTACTCATCACGGTAAAAGACCAAAGTAATACCAAAGGTAAATAACCGTAAAATAACTTAAGAACCGGGGTGTGACATATTATGAGGGCACAAAGACCCCAACCCATAGTACAAGTGTTTTGGACACGATCCTCAGCACGCGGAGCAGAGGTTTCTAGCGAACAAAGAGAAAGAGGGAGTGTTGCGGGCGTGCCACCTCGCGGACGAGGAAAGAATAGTAGGGGTGCGCTTGACTTCTTGATCAGGCGAAAGGGGTTACAGGTGCCACCTCAGACGAGGATTTACGAGCACAGACGATTGATACTCAAGGCGGCGTGAGCAGAGCAACTATAGGGAGTTCAAAGAGAAGCGGGGATGTAGAGTCCGGAGGGCTCTGGAGAAGAAACCTAGGCGGCGGCGCTTATGGTTAGGGTTTCGAGGAGCTCGAAGGGTAACTGGTTTAAGTTGTATTTGTGTTTTTGTGTATTGTTTGAGAGAGAGCTTTGTTAGGGTTCGAGCCCCCTTATATAGTAGTCCGACTTGCGGCAGAAGAAAAGTAATTAGAATCCAAGTCGGACTCTGAAACCCTATTCGCACAAGGACATTGTTTCGTCCATGCGAACCAACCAATTGGTGACACCTGCCCAGTTCGCACACTTCATTCCGCGCATAGGGCATTGCTTCCGCGCTGCCAACTGTAGACTCCTATGCGAACTGGAATTAGGAGTATCCTTATCTCGCGGGCTGCTACAGGATGCTATCTCGCGTGCTTCTGTAGCTCGCGTCCACTTCGCGGGCCATTGTAGCTCGCGAGACTTAAAAGGGCTTTTTATATTTAATGGGCCACAGAGGTTGGCCCGAAGCATGTCAAAGACTTGTAAAAGTCTTCAACGTTTGTCGTGGTGCGCGCGGACTCCGCGTGTCGCTTCCTCGTGAAGTCTTCTACGCGAGGCAGTTCGCCAGCTCGCCTCGCCTCGCTTCGCCTACGCGGAGGGTCAATCTCGCCTCGCCTCGCGGAGTATCCACCTCGCCTCGCCTACGCGGAGTGTTGAATAGTAATTCCGCGCGAAGTCATTCCGTGCGCGAGCTATGTGTTCCGCGTGAAGTCTAACTCGGCTCGCGTGATCTCATTGGCGGGCCGACATTTGTAAACTTAGAGAACTTTTGGCTCGCCGGTATGACATGGACCAAGAATGTAATTAATATTCACATAGACATTTACTGTCCAGTAAAATATTAATCTAGGCGTAAACATTGCCCCCTAGCCTCGAAGTTATGAAATGTCGAGAGTGACTGAAGAGGTTTATGTTCATGTTGCTCCAAAGGTTCATGTTGCTCCAAAACCAATAGTATTGGCTCGGGTCATACATAAAAGGAGTGTGCAGAAACAAGCCTGTGAATAGGCCTTGAAACCCAAGCACCCAGCTAGGCATTGTAACGAACTGCTGTATGGCTCGCCTAAGCACCTTGGACTTGAACTTCAAATGCATTCGCCTGCCCTTAGCGCGCATTCGCTTGTTCCACTTTTGCATTCGCGTGCTTTTAGCCCGCATTCGCCTGCTCAACTCAGAAGACATAGTACGTGGCACATACGCGAGTTTTTGGCGATGGCGGACCAACATGGAAAGACAATGGCTATGTATTTCGCTGCCCCCTAGTGCGAACCAATGAAAAGTAAACAAAGGAGTCGGCGAACAGCCTGCACAAAGCTGGCGAACCAAGTTTGAAAATTTGGAGGCCACATGGATTGGCCTAAATAATGACTAAGGAATACTTGAATGAAGTTGTTCTTATGTAGGGCCTCAGGAATAGGCCTCCAATCTTGTACTGGTCTGTTAGTTAGACCACGTACGTTTACAAAGAGAAAAACTGATGACTGAGAAACATTTGAATTAAAATTTTTTATATATTTAGGGCCTCAGGAATAGGCCCCAATTTTGTACTGGTCTGTTAGTTAGACCACGCACGTTTATGAAGAAAAACTAATTGCATGCTTCTCCCTGGGGTTGCCCCCTAGTGTGAGGTGATGGAGCGTAAGCGCGACGGCGCGTGACACTAATGACAGTGGTCGCGGGATCAGGGGGGAAGGAGGGTCTGCGCGCTCCTAAACACTAGCGATGTGGCGTTTTAAGAAACGACCATTAATAGGGTTAAGATGGAGTGGACCGTCGAGGTCGCGCAAATGGTATGCCCCCTTAGGCAATATGCGATGGATAATAAAGGGTCCCTCCCACCGCGCGGACTATTTTCCGTGGCCTTCGGTTTTCTCCCCAAGTGGGAGCACAGCACGCCATACCGTTTGGCCTTCGGCATAACTCCGACCTTGAGTGACTTTATCATAAGACCGCGCAACACGCTGCTTCTCTAGGACGAGATTGTTGAAAGCAGTGATGCGATGTTCGTCAAGGTCTTCAAGCTCTTGCCACATTGCCTGGACGTAGTCGTCACCAAGCAACTGGTGCTGCTCCTGGACACGAAGCGAGGCGACGTGAACCTCAAGGGGAAGGACGGCGTCATGGCCATACATGAGAGCATAGGGAGCGGTATCTGTTAGACCGCGCTTGGAGGTACGGTAGGCCCACAAAGTATGGTAAAGCTCTAGATGCCAGACGCGGGGGTTCAACTCTAGCATTTTTCGCAAGATGCCGAGGATGACTTTGTTGCTCGCCTCCGCTTGACCATTGGACTGGGCATAATAGGGGTTCGAATGCAGGAGTTTGACACCATAGCCGTTGAGGAATGTGACTACCGAATCCGCCATGAAAGCTGCCCCTCGGTCCGTCACGATGCATTCTGGAACACCGAAGCGGGAAATAATGTTGCAGAAAATAAAGTTGCGAACCGAGGTCGAGGAAGTAACCTTGAGTGGCTCGGCCTCAACCTACTTGGTAAAGAAATCGGTGGCCACAATAAGGAACTTGTGCTGCTCGGAGGAATGGGGATGAATGAGACCGATGAAGTCTATTGCCCAACCTCGACATGGCCAGGGCTTAACGATTGGCTGTAACGGAATGTTTGGAATGTGTTGCACTGGTCAGTGAGCCTGGCAGTCCTGACATCCTTTAGCGAAAGTAATACAGTCCTTGAGAATAGTAGGCCAGTAGTAGCCATGGCGACGGATTAACCAACGCATCTTTGGTCTAGCCTGATGCGAACCACAAACGCCGGAATGCACCTCACGCAGAAGCCGCTTAGCCTCGTTGCCATACACGCAGCGGAAATCGTTACCGTCTTCGCTGCGCCGGCGAAACTCACCATTGCGAAGCACGAAGTTGAGGGCAAGAACGGTAGCCGCCGGGAATGGGTAGCGTCATGAGGGTGCTCGAGGTAGGCAATGAACGGTAGCCGCCAATCTTCATCGATAGGATCTAGGGCAGCGACGTTAAGAGGGTCTGCCTCATATTGCGCCCTACCAAGAAAAGAAGGAAGTGTACGTCGTTTGACTTTGAGGAGTCGTTCGCGCACTCCATCTCGCAAGCTAAGACCGGATGCGATCTGCGTGAGTTCATTCGCCGCGAAGTTGAATTCGCGCGGGATGTGTTCAATGTGAACATCGTCGAAGCGGTCCAAGACATCAAAAGCGTTTCGCAAGTAAGGTTCGATGGACGAGCTTAAACACTTGAACTTCGCCACAAGTTGGTTGACGACCAGTAAGGAGTCGCCAAAGACTTGAACCTCGCGGACTCCTAAGTCCAGCAAGATTTCCAGGCCGATGATGAGCGCCTCGTATTCCGCCTGATTATTTGTACATTTAAAGTCCAGCTGGAAAGAGTAAGAAAACCGATCTCCTGTAGGGTTCTCGATGGCGATCCCGGCACCTGCAGCAAGTTCAGTACGCGAGCCATCAAAGTAGAGGGTCCAGGGAGTAAGGGAGACTACGGCAACCTCCAACTCGCAGAATGTTGTCAGCTCGGTCGGCGGGTGATGAGCGAGGAAGTCCGCTATGGCTTGTCCTTTAACTGCCTTTTGGGGAACATATTGCAACGAGAATCCATTTACCTATGCGGCCCCGTAGGATAGGGCGGGAAAGCATATATTTGACTAAGTTAGATTGAGCGACTACCACCGTGGTAAAGGCCAACATGTAGTGGCGGAGCTGGCAACCTGCAAAGAAAAGGGCGAGACACAACTTTTCCATTGGGGAGTAGCGCGTCTCGCAATCGGTCAACACCCTGCTAAGATAGTAAACGGCGTTTTCCACTCCGTTCTCGTCGTCTTGTGCCAAGAGTCCGCCGATAGACAAATCAGCAACGGCGATGTAGAGCTTAAGCGGAACGCCTGGGCGAGGGGGAACCAAAACAGGTGGAGTTGCAAGATAGTCCTTAATACGATCGAAGGCCTCCTGGTGTTGTGGCTCCCAAACGAACTCGGTTGCCCCCTGGAGCTTTAGAAGAGGCGAAAAAGGTTGAACTTTCCCAGCCGCGTTCGAAATGAAACAGCGGAGGAAATTGATTCGCCCGATCAATTGTTGGAGCTCTTTTTTGGTCGTAGGAGGCGAGGCGTTGATTACCGCCTGCGCCTTGTCTTTGGGGATCTCGATACCCCTTTGATGGATGAGAAAACCAAGGAAGTCGCCTGCCTCTGCGAAGAAAACACATTTGGCGGGGTTCATCTTCAGGTGGTGTTTCCGCATCCGCGTGAAAACCTGTCGGAGGTCTTCAACGTGTGTCGCCCGCGTCTTGGTTTTAACCACTACGTCGTCGATATAGACTTCAATCAACTTGCCTAAGATATCGTGAAAGATAAGGTTCATGGCGCGTTGATATGTTGCCCCCGCGTTCTTGAGCCCGAATGGCATGACAACATACTCGAATGCACCTGCAAACCCCGGACAACGGAAAGCAGTCTTGTGGCGATCTTCTTCAGCGACAAGGATCTGATGGTAACCAGCAGTTCCATCCATAAAGGATAGCACTTCATGCCCCGCGACCACGTCAATGAGGAGGTCAGCAACAGACATGGGATATATATCTTTAAGCGTTGCGTTGTTGAGGTCACGGTAGTCAACACAGACCGCGTTTTGCCGTTCTTCTTGCGAACTGGAACGATGTTGGATAGCCATTCATTGTATTTGGCCACGCGAATGATACCTGATCGGTGCATGTGTTCAATCTCTTTCTTGACCACGATCTGGGTCTCAGTTCGTATGAATCTGCCGTCTTGGCGAACTGGACGTCTGTCAAGATGAGTAGGCAGACAGTGACAGACTAAATCCGGGGATAGGCCAGGCATGTCTTCGTACTGCTCGGCGAAACAATCCCTATACTCATGTAGTAAGGCGAGAAGGTCTTCCTTTTCTTGACCCGCCACCTTGGCACTAATGGCGAGTAGTAAAGGTTTCTCTGCAGTCCCCACGTCGACTTGTAAGGTGGGATCGCGAAATTGAGGTGGCGTGTCGTCCAAGGCAGCGGGAGCTAACTGAATAACTTCCTCCTCGGTCTCGGTATAGTCCAGTATCTCATCTACATACTCCATAGTGGCAACCCTGTCGTACGCTTCGCGTTCTGCCCAATATGAGAGGAGTCTCTCACACAAGGACTCGCCAGCCTCGCGTGCTTCTTCTGAAGATGTACTAATCATAAGATGGTTGTAGGGGATCCGCGATGGTGTGGGGACGTTGTAAATTGTCCCTCGCCTGAGTGAGTCCCCATCGCGTTAAGTTGGAGGCCGTGACCCCATATGGGCGGTCTTTAGAATCGACGCCTTGGACATCGAGTGGGCCCAAGTCAGTATTGTAATAGCGGGCGTCATTGAAGTTGGCGGAAATAGAGAAAGGACGCGGATCCGCTTAGATGAGGACCGCCTCGCGTTTCTCAGTGTCCCAGATCATAGGCTCCTGATGCATGGATAAAGGTACACATAAACTTCTATGGATCCAATCGCAGCCCAGGATCATGCTGTAGGACGAAGCACACTCGGCAACTAAGAATATGTAGACCCTTGAAGCCGGTCCCACCTTGACCCGTAAGAACAACAAACCTAGAGTCCTGGAGACTTGTCCAGTGAAGTTCTTGACTGTCAAGGACGTAGTTTGGATCATTGAGCGTGGGATACCAAGGAGTCCAATAGTGCGGGTGGTGACGACATTTACTGCCGCCCCCGTGTCGACTATGATTTTGTTGATCATAATCCCTTCGACTTCAGCCGTGATATACAATAGACTCATATGAGTGGCCATGTCCAGGGTTGGAGTGGAGAAGGTCAGAGTCGGCATACTTGTGATGCTGCTTGTGGCGTTCAACGGTGCAGCCTGTGCGGGCTCCGCCGGGACTGGACCCATCTCGCTGCTGCAAGGGGGGGATATGTCACAGACACTTTCGCTATTGTCTGGAATATCCGCCGCGTTGCATGTTGTATTTGGTGGGAGAGCGTATCTCTCAGATATGAAGAACACCATTCCGACCTAAAAAGAGAACTGTTCGCGGACTGGAACCAGCGGCGTCTCAATGCTCCCGTGTTCTCCGTCGAGCACGGCGAATGCGCCCTCCGCTGGATTGACCTCTTCGAGCTCGGGCCATGCAGAGATCTCGAGCATATTGCAGTTGAATGATTCACCCTGCCCTTCTGCTTGGTCGTCGCCCAAGTCGATACGAGGCTCGGAATGAGTCTCCTCGTTCAATGAAGTTTCGCGGAAGCATTGGGCCATGAGTTTCGCGAGGTTAGGGCTAGAGGTGCTACTTTCGACCCCTGGCGAGACGTTACCCTCTGGCTGCTGTGGTCGCCACACGAGTTTGGTCGAGGGCTGTTTGTCCTCAGCTGAAAGCTTATCCGCGGCTAGTGGAGCTCTGGCATTGTCCTCTGCCTTAGGTGGAGGAAGGACTGAGACCTGAGGCTGCTGTGCGGGTTGAGGTTGGGGTAGACCTAGTCGTGATAGTTCCTTTTTAGCCTCAGGTTCCTGGCGAATAGGCTTCTGGGGATGTGATGACCGAGGCGGCTCGCGCCTTGATTCGGGCCTTGATGCAGCGAACAGTCTTCGCGTCGCTGGGGAAGACGGTTCTCGTCTTCTTTCAGCTTCTGGCGACCGCCTACGTCTTGGTAGAGGTGGCGGGTTCCTTCGTCGTTCAGCTTCTGGCAAGTGCTGGCGCCTTGGTGGAGGTAACAATTCCCTTCTTCTTTCAGGCTCTGATGAAGGCTAATGCTGGGAGAACTGTGGCTCCCTTCTCCTTTCTGGCTCCGGAGATGATCTGTGCCTAACGGGGCGCGGATCCTGTCTTGGTGGTACGGTGAGGCGACAGAAAACATTCGCCTTTGGAGCGGGGTTGTCTGCTGCCTGCGCATAGACACGTGGAGGCGTGACAGGTGGCCTTTGGAGTAGAGCGCGCAAGCCTTCAGCTTCTCTCCACATTCTCTCAGGTGTCTGCGCGAGCTGCGAGGGTCGGATGATGCCATCATCAGCTACTCGCAAGGCACGCAGCATGCTGCCATACTTCTTTTGTAGCTTCCGCTTCTTGGATCTGCTGATGGTAACCGGCTTCCCTCCTTGCTGTGTGTACCAAATCCCTTCCTTGATCGCTGATTTGGATGTCGGAGGAATGTAGGGGTCAGTTAAGATACCTCGCCGAGGGCTTGAAGCCTCGCTATCTTGGCGTTCGCTACCGGAGTCAGAGATGTCCATCTCGCTTGAAGCCGGAGATGAAGGTACATCTTTAGTCCAGTGTGATTGGACGAAGGTTTCGAGGCGCTTGATCCTTTGTTCCAACTCTTCGCGAGTCCTGAGACTCATGGGTTGATAGTTGTTAGCTGGAGACGGTGTATCGTCCCGCATGGTAGCTTTGCCTTTGTCCTTTCTGGAAAGACGATCGGGCTGTAGTCTGGCGGCTAACTCCCTTGCTGGGTAGTGGTTCCCATTTTGGTTCGCCAAAACGGTGTAGTCATTCGCCGGCCTCTTACGGTTTTGACCTGGCGGTTCGCGTTGGGTCGCGTTTGGAGATAGGTCCAAAGTTATCGTGTGCTGGCCGATACGAGGCCAGGCGATGTCAGCAACTGTGATCATGAAGCCACCTTTGTCCTCGAAGCGAATATACTGGAGGTTTAGCCAGTCCTGGACTTGCTCGCGGAGCTGGTAACAATCGCGAGTTCTGTGCCCCCAACTGTCATGGAGCTTGCAGTGGACGCGACCCTCCTTGTATTCAACATAAGGCAAGGCCCTTGACACAGTGACGAGTCCGCCGTCAATAAGATCGTCTAAGACCTCGTGCCCGAGGTTGACGTTGTAAGTGTACCGGCGAGATAGCTGACGTGTGTCATCATTACCATCCTCTCGGTCTCGCTTAAGTGCCCGGCGCGGACTATCATCCTCTGGATGTTCGGCCAGGTCCAAGGTAAGTCTCCGCTCGCCTGGCTTTGGTGCACAGCGGCGGCTGTTCTCCTTTGGCTGGTCGAACCAATTCACCTTGACCATACCGACAACGGCTGGGAATGGATCAACATCCACTAGAGAAGCGGTGCTTCCTGGCGTCTTCATTTTCAGGGCGCCCGAATTCAACCAAGTTTGCAGTTGGTCGCGGAGTTTGACACAGTCCTTGGTGTCGTGATTGTAAGCGTTGTGGAAACTGCAATATTTTTTGTCCTTTAGCTCTTCCTTGGACGGGATCCTGTGATCCAAGCGCCCGCATTTCGCCTCAATCAAGTCATTAAAGACAAGATGGGCGTGTTTCGCGTCATACGTGTACGCCTCATATTTAGGCTTAGTCCATGCAAAGGACTGAATGGTGATTGGCTCACGGGTCATCTTGAGATTCTTCAGCTTGTGAGCTAGAGGCTTCCCGGTCAGCTCGACTGCTCCGACGTCGTCAACATACCCCTGCGTGGCCTCATCCTCCCCCTACCTTTGGTAGTAAGGGTCGAATGCGGGGGATTGGAGGTTTAATGCCCCTACTATCCTGTTTCTCCCAGGTACGTATGTCCCTTTGGAGGCATTCGCCCTCTCGTCCATTTCATTGAGGATCAGTTCATAACTGCCGACCTTGTTGATGAGGTCGCCTATAGACGCGAAGCGTTCCCTATGGTGCTTCAACCGCTGGCGGTGTTCGAGGCCACGGACAACCAACTTAATGGCTTCCTGTTCGGGTAGGAGGAAGTCGCACTTGGCTTGTTGGATCTTGAACCACTGGAGGAAGGAGACTCCCAACTCCATGCTTTGCTGGCTCATTTGGGTGAGGGAGTCGAGGCCGACCTCTGGCTCAATGGTACCGTAGGTTTCCCGGAACAGTTTCTCCATGGTAGGCCAATCCGCAATGGATCCTGGTTTCAACCTGGAGTACCAAGTAAATGCAGCTCCAGACAGAGAGGTCCCGAAGAGCTTGAGCTTGAGGATGTCATTGTTCCCGTACTAGCCGCACTGGACATTGAAGCGGGCCATGTGGGTTGCTGCGTCCTCCCTTGTTTCGCCAAAGAAGGTAGTGAACACTACGTTCTTGAATCCATGTGGGAAGGGGTATTGCGCCACGCTATCTGGATAGGGGTCGTGATATTGCAAATTAACATCACCGTGTCCAGTTTGCTCCTTGACAATGAAGGAGATAAACTGGCGCCAGTCGGCTGTTGTCACGGGCACAGATTCTGCCCCTTCCCCATGGTTTGGCCATGCAGAGAGATTGGCGGCCTGTCCGCCGTTCTTGGGAGTAAGGCTGGAATAAACTAGAAGTGGATCATCTGGTGTCCTGGTTCCCTGGCGTAGA
This sequence comes from Fragaria iinumae, assembly GCA_009720345.1. Taxonomy (NCBI): domain Eukaryota; kingdom Viridiplantae; phylum Streptophyta; class Magnoliopsida; order Rosales; family Rosaceae; genus Fragaria; species Fragaria iinumae. The sequence goes on along the minus strand of CM019117.1, from coordinate 10,270,563 downwards.
GAATTATGTAGTCCCTTTGAAGGAGCAAATAAGCCATGCGGGAGCGGACTCTTTGACGTTCCTGCTCCTGGAATGAACTGCGGGGCCTTCGGAGTCCCGACCTTAGGGTTTCCCCTGGCGCGTTCATTAGGAGGGATGTACTTAGGCGTCCATTCGTTCGCGCGTGGGCTAGTAGGGTTTAGAGCATAGTTCTTTGGTGCCTGCGCCCTCTTCCAATCTTCAACTTCAAGGACCAGTAGGTTCAGCCGGTCTTGTTTGTCTTTGAACTCGTCTAGCTTCTCTAGACTGTTCTTACTTCCAAAGAAGGAAGCATTCTGCTGGTCGTGCAGCTTGGTATCGTGCTCGTCCAAGCGGCGAGTCTGCTCGTCTACTGTCGCGCGAGTGAGCGACAGGACCTCTGCATGTTGCTTCACGGTCTCCGTGTTCTGATCTAGATCCGAGCGGATCTGTTGAAGGCTTCCTTCGACCAAGCCCTTGGTTTCCCTTGTTTCGCTGACAAACTGGTTGAAGTCTTCAGTGAGTACGGTAAGGTTGTGCTGGTCTGCTTCCCAAAGGGTTTTGTCCCTTTTGACTTGTTTAGCAGGGCCGTCGACCTTACCAGCAAGGTTGGTGAGGCTTTGTTGAGTGGCAGAGCTTTGGGTTGTCAAACCCTGGATCTGCCCCGTGAGTTGCGCGAACATCTGGACGACTTGCTCCATAGATGGAGCAGAGTCTGTATCTTGGGTCGGCTGAGAGCCTACCATGGCGGTCTCGTTGTAATCTGGGTTACCAAACTGAGCAAGGACCTGTTATTGAGTGAGGGATCGGCAAGCCGCGCTATTATGGGGCTTGTACTGTAGCGATCTGTGCTTGAGACAAGAAAGCTGGGGCTTTCGGTACGGCGCTTCCTCCGGTTTCCCTATGATGTATCCGCTTGTACTCCCTATCCCACTGGGCGTGACAATGTTTTGGCCACGATCCTCAGCGCGCGGAGCAGAGGTTTCTAACGAACAAAGAGAAAGGGGGAGTGTTGCGGGCGTGCCACCTCGCGGACGAGGAAAGAATAGTAGGGGTGCGCTTGACTTCTTGATCAGGCGAAGGGGGTTACAGGTGCCACCTCAGACGAGGATTTACGAGCACAGGCGATCGATACTCACGGTGGCGCGAGCAGAGCAACTATAGGGAGTTCAAAGAGAAGCGGGGATGTAGAGTCCGGAGGGCTCTGGAGAAGAAACCTAGGCGGCGGCGCTTATGGTTAGGGTTTCGAGGAGCTCGAAGGGTAACTGGTTTAAGTTGTATTTGTGTTTTTGTGTATTGTTTGAGAGAGAGCTCTGTTAGGGTTCGAGCCCCCTTATATAGTAGTTCGACTTGCGGCAGAAGAAAAGTAATTAGAATCCAAGTCGGACTTTGAAACCCTATTCGCACAAGGACATTGTTTCGTCCATGCGAACCAACCAATTGGTGACACCTGCTCAGTTCGCACACTTAATTCCGCGCATAGAGCATTGCTTCCGCGCTGCCAACTGTAGACTCCTATGCGAACTGGAATTAGGAGTATCCTTATCTCGCGGGCTGCTACAGGATGCTATCTCGCGTGCTTCTGTAGCTCGCGTCCCTGAAAATAATATTTTTTATTCATAGACTACTAAACCATCTCCAGTAAGAGAGGGCCAATTTTAGACCCTTTAATATTTTATGATTTCACATTGTACTTTTCAATATTTTTCACTTTGACTACAAAAATGTAATGACAATTATAAATGTGGATATCATGTACGGGTAGATACCGTAGAATTTCTCACTTATAGATTTAGTTCATTATAACAATATTTGAATTTGGACTAAAATTAATTTTTGAATTAACTTTTTAGACAAATAAATATTTTACATATATTGTAATTATATTAACAAAATAAGATATGAGTCATTTATTGCATTAATCACTTATATATCATTGATTTTGAGTCTGTGGTAATGAGATAAGAATGAAATTATCCAATAGAAAGTATAGAAAGTATGACAATTGTCATAATTTGGGTTTTCATCAATCAACCCACATGCACATTTTAATTTTTTAATCTGATATGGGACCACAATCTGGTTTGGCCTGGGCTAGCCAAAGGGCTATGTTTAGCCCTTTTAATGGCCCTTTGGCCCTTTCATGGCCCTGTAGCCCTCTTCTGATTTGTTGTTGGAGACTAAAATTAGGCCAAAATTTAGGATTCGGCTCTATAACCTCTATTATTGGAGATGGCCTTACAGTTAACAAGGATTACATGAGCCTAGCTTAAAACCAAAAACAACAGCAAACTGGCTAGAAAAGCACAAAAGACACTAGAGAGAAGAACTACAGCAGCTAGGAACTAATTCACATGCAAAATTGCAAGGGATAAAAAGGTCTGCGAGACCATTAGCTCTTAGGACAGAAAGTGTGGAGGTTGGGGGCTAGCTTACTAGTATTATATTTACAGGTTACTCATAGAATCATTCACTTCAATGCCAATATATATTACAGTATTATACATTTCTATGGGTTCCACTAATAGTCCTCTCATACTTCAATAAATCTATGTGTCTTGTATCATTCTTGTCCATCAATCTATGTTGTTTTTCTGGGTTTAAGCTTTCTCTAAGGCCTAAGCTAGTAGAATTTTATATAAACAGAAACCAATCAATACGTAAAAAAAAAAAAAAAATCTGTGTATTGATGGTAGCCGAAACTAAATTTCATAGGCCAATCCACAGATAATCCCAACCCATAAATCTAACGAGGCATTGTATCAATCTGTGAACAATATAGCATATGCTCTCATAACCATGACTCTAATCATTAATCACTCAAAACAGTTTTTCATTTCGGTTTCCAATCTCTGGTGTTTTACAATTTCTGAATCGGGAAAATCCCTAGTTTTTCAATTTTGAGCAAAGCAAAAAGGGGGCAATCGAGTTAAGGGTTCTGAATCTAACCTTTGATGAATTTTGCTCTGTCGAGGTCAAGATCTGAAGTTGAGAAACCACCTTTGTCGTTGCTCCGAGACTATAGAGATTGGTCAATCAATGTAGAGTTGTTCTCTTATTATTTGTAAAACCAAGTACATGGTTGAAAGAGGATCGAGTTCATCCTTGAGGTCTATTCCGTTCGGAATCTTAAAATCTCACCTCCAGAGAGGAGATTTCTGATAGGGTTTGATATTTATACCAAGCTCTTAAAATCCTACATAATCTAGCATGTTATAGAATCTGTGAAAATCTATAGAGTTTTCAATATCACTAGAGTTTAAAAGACTTTTTTAAATCAAGATTGAATACCACAAGATTTTAACAAATTTTTTAAAATCCTGATTTTATACCATCAGATTTTAAAAGACTCTCAAAATACAAAAAAAAAATCCTACATATTCCTAATTGAATACACCCCTAAGTATTGGATATAATCACAATATTTATTATGACTTCAAAGGCAAACATTGATGAACTAAAGAACTTAATATTCTCACTCGTAACAGAAAAAATAGTCACGTTAGAATGACCAAAATTAGCAATAGCTGGGACATGTAACCAAAACAGAGAGTTATTGGTTGAGCTTTCACGTAATACTTGTTTACATAAAATAGGCTGGTATTCATATTTCAAAAAAGGAACAAAAATTCAAAAAGCACGACTTTAAACCGATAGAATTCTGAATTTTATTGACATTAGACAAGCTAAAGTACGTTGACGAAAAATATATAATTGAAATGCACGACTTTAAACCGGCATAAATAGCATAAATATGAGTTTTATTGACAATGGCCGGGTAATAGACAAGCCGAAGTTTGAAGTTTCAGACAAAATATGTACTTAGCGTTGTAATTAATTATTGTAATAGTTCATCAAAGTCCATATAACCCAATTATTGCTTTAATCAAATCCATATTTCCACAATGATCAGATCAAACAACTTCTGTACTGATGAGCTAGCATTACAACTGAAAGCAAAAAAATAAGTAAGGAACTCTTAAAAAAACCACAAATTCGAGAAAATGAGTTCACATATTCTCTCCAGCTAGTATAGGCAGTCTAGAACTACTTAATTTTTAGCTAGAGTTCAAGACTGGTCAGAGTTCCAGGGCTCAACATAGGAAAAGAGAACCAATGCTGCGAAGCCGGCGACAAATTCAACCTCAGATAGCTCGGGTCTCCCATGATATTCTGATCCACTGGCTTCTGCTGTTGCTGAGGAGTAATACTCAGCCCTAAAGTCTCAGCCAAGTCCTTGTACATAACCGAAAACGGCGAAGTGCTGCCGGTAACCTTAGCCGAAACCGGAGAAGGAACATGTGGCGGTCCTCGTTGGATTTCAATAGGTGGAGGCGCCACACTCTGGAGGTTACTCGAGCGCGTCGGCTCGTTCTGGTACTCGGGTGCACTGGTGAGCTTCTGGACAAGGTCACGAAAGTTGATGGGGTCGACTTTGTAGACTCGGGGAGGAGTCGGAGGGAGTGGCGCTACTGCCGGCTTCCGCCACGGTTTGGCTGAGTTTTTCTTGACGGAGTGGAGTGAGGAGTGGTGGTAAGGCAGTGGTGCTTGCTTGGAGGTGATTGAAGAGGATGAAGAGTAAGCAGCTTCCATTGTAGATTTGTAGTGGATATAGCTAGAGGTTTTGCGAGGGAGATTGAGCTGAAGTTTGAGATGTGGGAGTTGTGAATATGCTATTATATATATATATATATATATATATCTATATAGAGTTGGGGTGAGGGGAATAAGAGTGGGAAGTAAAGAAAGGCAACGACCTAGAAGCGAAGCCGTTGGGAAGAAGAAGAAGGGATTTCAAAGCTAGTTTTGTCTTGAGCCGTCGGCGGTGTTCGTAGTGTGACGCATGTGGGTAAGTAATACATGTGGTCAAATCTTTTTGTTTGACCATTTTTATATTTGTTATAAAACTAGAACTATTTTTATATTAGGTCATACCTAAAATGCTTTTGTCAATTTTTTGCACACCTTTAGCTAAAGCAACAATTGAAATTGAAATCGTGTTTACCATCAAAAATGAGTTTGACTTCAACATGATCAACATCGACATCTCTTTAGTGGTGGAAACAACCAAAACGTAATCGTAATTTACACCGACTTAGTCTATGCTTTTCAATTTTTAAGCTCTATAATTCTTATAATTTCATACAACGTGTCTCTAACGTTCTGTTTGTTGTTCTGATTTGTCAAAACTTATTTTTGTTTTAATAATAAACATCAATGCCTTAATTATGATCTGATAAGTAAATTACAACTGAGAAGTGACAAAGTGTATGCTTTTCTTATCAAAAAAAAGAAAAGAAAGTGTATGCTTTATACTTAATAGATCTCTAAACAATCCATAGTATACTATAAAGATACTAGGAAGATTGTGCTTGTGCTCACATGTGAGCTTCTTTTTTATTTTTGGTTGAGAAAACATGGTTTCTTCAAATGCTTAGTCAGCCCGGATTACTTTGTGTCATTAGATCATGTCAAAACGCTTCATTCTCTCTAACCAATAAGAATAAATTGTGATTTAACTTTAATCAACGTCGGCGATATTTGAACTCGAGTATGAAGTTTCCACACCTAAACTCTTACCAGCTCGACCACCTGTAACTTGTAGATGTTCCACATTTACTTTTGAGTATTCATCCATACAATGATAGTTCGTAGGATTTAATTACTAGAATATGGTGTTTGGATTAAGAGGGAGATAGGAAATTAGAGGATAAACTACTTGCCTGATTAAGCCGGTGTACGTAGAACAAGATGGACCAGCCGCCCTTTTACAATACATCAAGGACCCTTCGATGAATTGATACACGTGCACACTCCTTCTTCTTCTTTCAATCTTTGACCAGATCGATTATCTGTGAATAGCTGAATGATTGTGATAGTGCATGAAAAGAAAAAAGAAAACAGAGCTCTATTGATCTATCTTAGACTTGATCTTACTAATCCTTTATGTGAGTAGGATTGTGTGTTTGATAATATAAACAAACGGTAGCGTTGTTACTGCACTTGGTAAGCTACTCGAGAATATTGCATATATGAACTAGTTCAGTTTCATTTTAAATGTCAGTCAAAGAGGTGGAGTACTATAAAAGGAAAAATGATCGATATGCAAGCATACAATAATTAAGATGTCAATTCTTGAATTTCAATCTAATAACTGTATGAACATTTCCAACATATACAATATGTAAAACAAGTTCTTTGTATGATCGCTAAGCCACCTCTCGTGAATCGTTTGTTTATCAGTTTCATCACCTGTACTTGAAAGATGCCAAGCTACTATGCACGTTCTTACTGCTGTTGTAGTGTTGTTGAACATGAAAGTTATACTTAGCTAGCATGAGGATGGTAACTTTTATGTTTGCCTCAAAATGCAGAAATTAGGGTGCTAATTATAAACATCCTTGTATCATAGACAACTGTTGAGATATGAATCTCATATCGGGAATACAAGACCTTATTTGTGAGTTTATAAGGGTTTTTGGGTCACTCCACCCATTGTCAATTGATTTTGTATGTGAACCCCAAACTACTTTATCAACAACCCCTGTTTTATATACAAATTACAACAATTTTCTTTCTAACCAAACCACGTCTGAACCGGCAAACTAGGTTTAATGGTTTATCATTTCTTGGGGCGTCCATTTGCACACCATATATTTCTCCAAAATATGAAACTAGTAATCTAACTCTAATGATCTGATGAGCAAACATGTTGGACGACTTGTTTTCATAAAGCTACTAATATGACTGCGTAACTAATGATCAAATCGTAATTACATGATTTCAAAATACTTATTGATATATTGCAAGATCGAATCAATAGTTTTCAGATAAATGCATTTAGAAATCTAGATCTAGCAATGTGTTTTTGCTTGTAATTGTTTTTGTTAATTAAGTATGGATACAAAACAAGCATGTGAATGTTGAATTGTCACCCCAGCATCTGCAGAATATGTTTAAAACTAAGATCCAAATCTTGTTCAAATTATTTCAGTATATATAATTTTAGAAGTGCTTGTCTTTCATCTAATAATCGAGAAGCTCTTCAATTATTAATGGCTAGCTAGTATATACATATATCGGCGCAAGTAACTTATTCCCTTCACAGATGATTCCGTACACACCAGAACAAATTGTTCATATGCAGAACCTCTGTTACTACTAACGCTCATGCATGCATGAAATACATGACTCAAGTCGATAATATTATATTTGATCTGATTTCATACATTAGCATAAAACACAATTAGTCTAGCAGTAAGCTAAGTGGGAGAAATGCCATCAATTCGACTCACAAACTAGTTATTTTGTACGTTCGATCTCTTAATTAGATGCTATGTAATAACCACAGTAACTGTGGTTCAGAGCCGTGGATTCTCTGGATCTCTTCACGGAACGTTTAATGTATAAACCTTACGTCATGTGTTCGAACATTAGGTTAGTTGGTATAACATATAAAGGTTAGTCAAGGAGAGGATCTGAAGCCTTAGTTGAAGGCCAACTACTAATGAACAAGCAGTTCTTGTAAATAATAATGTAACAAGTTAATAGATATATTGTGACAGCATCATTTCAATGCTAGCTTAATATCAGAGTATCCACCAGCTAGTACTCATCATCACATGCATGCATGGCGATCAGTTCTCAAGAACCATGTAGAAGAAGAACAGCAAGAAGCTTTTCAATTCACTCGTATAATTTAGAGAAAATTAGATAAAAACCCAAAATACTAGATCTCTTTTAAGATAAACTCATACATATTTTTCTTTCATTTTACACCCACTCCACATAAACAAACTTACTATATAGAGCATATGTCTATAATTAATAGTTTTCTTCATTTTTTAGCTTCTCTGATTTTCCCTTCAGGCGATATAAAGCTAAATTTGGTATCTTTCTCAATTTTAGCATCAATTTGAAACTCAAATACTGAGCTAAAATTTAGCTGGATTTAACTTTATCATAATCAATTACTTTCTTTAATTTCTTACCTTGTTGTTACTAACTTGAGTGTGTAAATATATATATATATATATATATATATATATATATATATATATATATATATTATATAGAAGTATGTCATTTGTAATAAAATGATTCTTTTCATTCTTAAACTCACATTTTGTGTCTTTCTACATAGTCAAAAAATGTCTAATTGTAAGATACACGTTCTTGTTCTTTGATTAATTTTCTTCTTTTTAGGTATATTATTATATCATTTCTCATCATGATCGAGAGAACATTTACATTTCTAATGTACTTATTAAGTAGGACATGATATGATAATATACCTGCAAAGAAGAAACGCAAAATTGGGTTTAGGGTACATAGTCAAGGTATAGGGTTTAGGGTATAGGGTATAGGGTATAAGGTTTAGGGCTTAGGGTTTAGGGCTTAGGGCTTACAGTAACACTATAAAATTTCTTCCTTTTACTTTAATAATCAGATATCTTATTTATATTATATTTTACCTGATGTATAGATCATAGAATGTATTTATTTCACCTAGATTTTTTCATAAAAATAAAGAAAACTGCATGATTCTTGCAAATTGATTGAAAAATGTTAGTGTTAGAAGAAAAACTCATAATCAAGGTATTTAAGACAACATCAATTAAACTTATTTATTATGTTTATATGTTATAGTTGAATGGTGACAATTGTGTAAAATTTAGAAAAAATAGGACATAATATGTATCATAATTGATACATTTTAGATGTCTATCAGAAAGAAATATTAGGTGGGTTTTATTTAAAATTACTCTTTAAAATTAGGTGCATATGAAAATCCCCTATAATTTAAGCATGTAATAAACAAAGTTACTCATAGGGTTCCCTTTTAATTCAAGTATCAAGTAGCAGCAGCCACTCAAATCTCTTTCCAAACTTATTTTATGTGGTCATTTTTGTAAGCAATGACTTGAGCATGACAAAGATTGTTGTAATAATCGCTATCATACTCGTGCTCCTATAATAAGGGAAACAAACATGATTTTGTTTTTTCCTTTCAATTAGTTGGGAAATGAAGGTGACCTTTGTGCAGCATTTTCGTTTCTATGTTATTAGTATTACACGACTGGAATGAAATCAAAGTGAGTCACGCAAACTTATCAGAATATGTAGTCCTCCATCTCTGGAAAGAATAAAAGGCCGCGTAGGACGTCCTTTGAAGTTCTCCATCTCGTTCATCAGTTCATGTAAGCTTTGGTTATGGAAGATCAAAGAACGAAAACTGTTTGACCAAAACTCATATGTTCGAGTTATGGGTGAAACATAGAAATGGATGTAAGACTTGGGCATTCCAAATTTCTAAAGCGAAGTGCAGAACCAGTGAAAACTTCAACAAAATGATTGAAACTTGCTAGAAGAGATATGGAAATATTGAATGGGAACTTCTAGAAATAGTACTTCAATCAATCAATTTAGCAAAAATTGATCCATGTAATATTTGACAGGTGATGTTTCAGTACGTGGTGTTGGATATTGAAGTGTTGATGCCGCTATTACTAGTCTTCGAGGGGTTGTTTAACTATACAAACTATTAGCCAAGACTAACAAATATAATTAGCTTCTTGCATATATATACCATTAACTATGAAACTTCTGAAAATTCTAGACCAATCACCGGCACATGTGTTTATTTGGAATCCTTGACTCCTTTTTCTCCTTCTCTTTTTCTGATGAGCAGTTGTTATCGAAGGGTTGATGAATAAAAAGTTGGCTTACTGGAACTAAGATGCGTTTAGGGTAATATAATGGGTATCTGCATGGTAACAGTTAATGGTGGTTAACTAGTAACGGATCGATTACATGCTACCTGATAAAAGATAACAAGTAAGATAAACTAATCAATTTACTGAAAGTTGCTATCTAAAATTACAGATTCGATGCGAAAGCACTTGTTATTGAAGCATTGCTGACTTAGGCTTAATTGTGTGGTTTAAGCAATGTTCTAAAACAAGGCAGCCCAGCCCGTTTAGCCGTCTAGGTGGCGTCTAGGCATTATAAAGCCAATCTTCCACGTTAGTAGCGTCTGGTGAGTTTTTAAACCCTGATTATATACATTGTTCTAAAACAAGACCGCCCAGCCTGCTTAGACGGCTTCTAGGCGCTCCAAATCTGCCCTCCGCCATGAGAGCAACTAGCTAGTTTTCAAACCATAATTGGTTTTGAGTATTGTGTGGTATATGTAAACGATATACTAATGATTGAGGAACTCTTCTTATACATAAAGCTTTATGTATTTTCTAATATATTCAGTTTGTTCTTACTCTTGAAGAAATTGAAAGAAGAATTTTTTGCACCAACAATGTATGAAAACTCAAGTGACTAATAACATGGTACCGAACTTATAAAGTGATCAAAGTCATATCTAAACATGTTGTTAAATTCGTTGACGTCTCCGTCAAATGTAACCATTTGCCACGCTCGGAGCGGAATGGCAACAGACTTTATGGCTGAATTCTAATGACATATATTGAAAACATTCCCACTCGAAACATGTTTGAGAATCAAGAGCAGCCGTATGATGACTTTGAATTCAGATGACTGTTTCGCAATAATCAAACACTAAACTATCAACATCAATGAAAGCTACAGAAGATTGTAAATCAATCGTAGTATAACTCGAGTACTCGACTATTGAGTGAATGAGTGATAATGAAGGTCGAATAGTACCTGGGTTTCTATTTCATAAAATTTAGAAGCAGAAGTAGCAATAGATCTATGTCAGAGGCTGAGAGGTGAGAGGCATATTAAGGGCATCAGTGTTAGCAGTGGAGGTTTATCAAAGTGGGAATTGTTGGTCCATATCTCATCAAAATGGGCTGCTATGTAACAGATCCACCACCTCAATAGCCAATTAGCCATGTCATTTTTCTTCCCTTTTGGTATAGAAGATGTGAGGCTAGGGCCACAAGCGGTATGAACATCGTTTTGACAACAATTTGATAGCTTGTTGCTGCTCAAAACCTCGTGAAGTTTTAGTTATTTATTGAACTGTCAAATTTTTCTTCCCTTTAACTACAACTTCACGAGGTTTTGAGCAGCAAGCGGTATGAACATCAAGAAAGTCATATCTACTGTCATGATGGCAGCTCAATTAAACATTTACCATGGCTCTTACGGTTAAGAATATGGAGATATTCCTCTTTGGCCCAGGAAAAACACTGCCGGAGAGGAGAAGCTCCAGGATCAAATATCAACTAAAACCTGAAAGATTCAGAGAACTTGCTCTATATGTTCCTCGGACTAACTTATTCATTCAAGGACTGGATTCATCGGCAGATTTTCACAAACATGAAAATTGCAGAACAGGAAGTTTATGTTCTTTCTTTGGCCACAAGAATAGCCTTTTCTTAAAAATTTGAGCCTCATATATAAGTCCCAACTCTCATTCAAAACATACCCTACTACCCTAGTGGCTTCTTTACATAAAGGAGCTTTTTTGCCAAGCAAGAAAATGGAGAGAAATCTTTTGTTTGCTTTGGCCTTTGGCCCTTGTATAACTTGGGACAAACAATGAACTAAAGAAAGAAAGTAAATAGTGAATTATGAAAAGCAGTCTAAAGAGTATCTATAAAAGAAAAGGCTGTGCAAAGCCAAACTAATATCCAAATGCAAGTTATGCAACTAGTTATTTCTTATGTCCATTGTAGGGAACTCAAGGATCTTCCAGTCAAGACAAGACAAACCATCATAATTTTGAACTAAAAAACCCATAAAACATCTAGTATAAAACAGACAATAATGGGTACTGGATCCAATTTTATTGTATAAAAATAACATCTTTTGAAATTCTGCATAGTTCTGCTACTATTATTCATGCCTTGCTGTAGAAGCATTAAGTTGCACACACCAGGCAGCAGAGGTAGGGCTACTGCTGCTGCTTCTGCACACAAACTTTGGAAACAAATGGCACATGGCCAGTTTCAAGCTCTGAGTTTTCATTTCAATCTTTTCAATTTTGAGTGAATGAGGTGACAAAGCCTATCAATTATCAATTGGTCCAGATCTTATCTGTTTACCACTAAAGGATACAGGCACGTACAGAAGGCACCTCTAAATAGTAAACTTCTGTACATGATGTAGTGAAAGCTAGGACCTGCAAAATGCCTCTTTTTCACTCACTGTGGGAATCTGGGTACACAAGCAAAAAAGAGAGGGAAAACCCAAATTTTTATAAATTTAGACTGAAAAGTACTAGGTGTGAAGAGGATGAAGATTACAGAAGAATGAGAGAACAAATATACAGAGACCATGAAGCATATGCATGGAAAACGAACTTGTTGAACTTCAATGTAGACAGTACACATAAAATGGATAATTTGGACAGAGGCCATATGGTCTCTCTACAATCTACAGTCAGTGAGCCAAAAACAAAACTCCAACTAATAAAAGAAGGGAAACAGGAAGCTACCACTCTACCAGGACCTTAAGGTATAGTAGAATTTTCCTAAGGAGAAGAGCAGAACAAAAAGTGGAACAAAGCAATTTCTAGACCATTACAATTTCAACTGCGAGCTCCATACATTAGGAGCAAAACTTTCCTCCTAACAAGTTATCTTTATCCAACAGCTATAATTAATATTCTTCTTTCTACTGGGGATTTATTCAGAAACCATTGGCATCCGCCCGGCAATTTAACTTGATTCAACTACAACCAGCATTGTGTATGAGGTCTACATCAATTGCTGGAAAAAACATTACTTCGAAATATTTACAGGGGAGCTGATAAGTACCTCAAACCCATATAGCAGATATTGAGATCATCTGAAATTCTTTGCATGCTGTGACTGGCCACATATTAAACATCAGAGTGGTGGGGTGCCCTTAATGCCGTGGTAGAATTTTGATGTCATTGAATTGTCCTTGAAAGCTTGCACTTGGAAATGAATATTGTATCAGAGTAGTTTAGACTACACAGCTTCAATAGCTCTGAGGATTGCTGCTTTAAGACTTGATCACTACAACTCTGGATCACAAGGAGGAGCTTTGCTGCCAGACCAGCATCCAGGGCAATTGATGAGCATTCCTCAGGAGCAAGTTTGCATATAGACAATAAGATTGACAATGCATATTGAGTACAACTCTCTGAAATTCTCATCAGAAGGCTCACCATATTTGGTATGGTCTTCAAACAATCCTTCAACGATAATACTCCCTCTGGTAGAGACGACAATGCATTCAAGATGAAAAGGGCTAATTCTAAACATTCATTGTCAAGGGAAGGCAAACATTCAACCAATTGCGGCACAGCTCCAATGCTCACTATCAATCCCCTCGCTTCCTCATGCAAGCATATTGTTCCGAGGAGGCTCAGTCCTGGCAAGACTCCAACTGTATGTCTCTTATCTTTAACCAACCTCATTATTCCAACCAGGAGGCTATGGCTCGAAACAATTTCTGATCGAAAATCCTTCTCCTCCATTAACATTTTGATCAACCGGGTACAATTGATTTTTGTCTCAATTGAACCCTCATTCAAAATGTCCACCATCAATGAAATCTTAGCCGGTTGCATCAAATTCATTCTGGACTCCGAATCAAGTGACAAATTAACAAGAATTGCAATGGCTACCGAACCTACAACATGTGAAGTAAATGGACCAAGCAGAGACGAAACTACAGCAATCCCACCTTTATCGATCAATGTCTGCCTAGCAGTGGCATGAACTGCCACAACTTGACGCAATTCCTTGAGGGCTTGCACCCTAGCTTGACTCTTCACAGTCTTCAGCATCTCCACAAGCTCTGCAGCCCTTCCCTGAACATCTTCTGACTTCTTCTTCATGAGCAGATACTTCTGAGAAAACCATGTATAGATTAGATGATGAAGGGTCCTATTCGGGGTCACGGTATCATCCCAAAGCTCCTGCATTGTGGTTGGACAGGTGAGATGCCCCAAATTGAACCACTTGAGAATGTTGGACTTCTCATAGGTCTGCCCAGTGCAAAGGGTCACAGGGTCTTGCATTGGCTCAAGAGAAATTGGGCAGATAAACACAGAAGGTACCTCAGACAAGTCAAGCTCCTCAATCATCATCCTCAGATCCAATTTCTCACCACCACCACCAGTTCCCATAACCCCACCAACACTAACAACACCACCACCACCCAAAACCCCATCTTTGACAGCTGTGTCCAAATCTAGAACATGCCCATCTCCACCACCATCAAACCCAACAATCCCATCCCTCTTTGACGGCTCAAACATAGGCATTCTCAAAAACCCTGAAAAACCCAAACCCTCAAAGCTATCAAAACCCCCTAACTAAAAATGCCTAGCTCCCACTAGAGCACATTGCATCTGGGTACCCCATAAAATGTGTGAAAACGGGATAAAAGGGCTGTTATTGACAATCAGCAAGCAACAATAGCCTATTTATCACACACACAGACACAGTTTCTGTTGCTGTCTCTTTATCTGATCTCTTTCCATGGTCAAAAGCATCATTGCATTCCTAATAAACCTTGTTTCACTTCATGCTCAAGCTTCAAAAGGGCACAATCACCAGAAACAGAAAAGATGTGCAGTAATAAAGCAAGCAAAGGGGAGCAAACAACAACCAAAAGATTTAGACCACCCAAAGCACAAAAAAGAGATGATGTGGAGAGAAAGACTATGAGAGAGGCCGTACCACTGGAGGCAAAGTAGGAGAGACTAGTGAGAGAAATGCCATAGCTCTTACTGAAAGAGTTAAGGGAGAGAGAAAGCCCTCAGTAGGGTTCAGTCTTCTTCGAAAATAGTAAAACTGAATGGGGTGACCGGCAACCACGGGCTGTAGCCAGTGAACCACACGTGCACTAGCTTCTGTTTTTTTTTTTTTTTTTTTTTTTGCTGCAACAAAAAAAACGATTTGCTTGCTAGTCTTGGTTATCATGGCCGCAGTTGAATCACTTGAATGGCATTCGAAGTGAAGAATATGTAAGTTAGATCGTGACTGAATGAGCTATTGGATAGTTGATGTTGGATTACTTAGACTTGCACTAGTTTTGGGACTCAATCATAATAGTAAATTCCTGAGTAACCATGCTTACAGAACTCAATCAATATAGTTCATGTCTGTGCATGAATAAGAGGATAAACAGTTTATTGGTTTACATAAGTCAGTAGGTGTTCGTTGGATTGCAGATTATCATTCCACGCCCATGGATGTACTTCACCACCACCATTCCAATAAGTATGAAGAATCCTCAGAGTCTTCCAAGTTCCGTATAAGTATGAAGAATCCTCAGAGTCTTCCAAGTTCCGTTAAAAGGATCCTCCCCATACAAGCACTCTGGATAATGTCCGTAACCATAAGAACCTCCACAGTTGCAGCAAAAAAGACGATCAACCCCAAAAGCAAGATCACCATATCGAAGTCCTCCTTCAAGTTCCAACCTTGCATTCTCAAGGTCATGCCAGTTCATCAAACTTCCGTTATTCCTTCTTACTTCGAGACGAGCTCGGCGGACCTCCACTATCTCATTCTTTAGCTCGTGAAAATTTTCCTGCATTACATCTTTAACCGCCTCCTCTGATTCAAAAGTGATGAAACCAAAGCCTCTTGACGTGTTGGTTTCCTTATCATAAATTATCACACCCTTATCAATTACACCAAACTTCACAAAGTAGTTGAAAAATTCTTCTTCTGTAAGATGATGTGGTAAACCCCCTACAAAAATCTTTTTGGGGTGATAAGATTTTTGACGTTGAGCATATTGATTTCTTTGGCTATTCTGGTTCCTCTCGCGCCGTGGTTCTGAGGGATTTACGACAAGCTGTATAACGAAAAATCAATACCCAAAAAAGAATGACTAATTATCCAACAACACAATATATATTATCACAAGCAAAAGAAAAAGAACTTGTACAAAATAGCTTTCTAGTTTCTACGATTATGTTGAACTAACCTTTTTGTCAAAAATGAAGTGATTTTCTTCCAAAACTTTATCAGCCACTAATCGATCAACAAAGGTAACAAAACCAAACCCTCTAGGTTGATAATTGATTTTATCTAAAACGATCACGCATTCTTCTACTTCACCATACTGGCTGAAGTGTTCTTCCAACATAGTTTCGTTAACCTGCCATGGTATACCACCCACAAATAACTTTCTCTCTTGCTCTGTATCCATAGTTAAAAAATCCACAAATAACAAGAAAATAAGGGAATAGAATGAAATCAATAATTTATGTATAGCCGCTTGTGACTTGTGATGTTTGTATAGAGTTTATATACTTGCATAAACTAAACCCTATATAACCTATATAAGAAGGAATATATATATATATATTACGGTATTAGGATTCCATATAGGTAATCATGACAAAAATCCATGTCGAAATTTACTTCCTAAAATTCAGAAGATTTTCTCTAATTTGTTGGTCAAACATTCACAATATCTTGCATAAATTATTTCAATAATGATGAAAATTGATTTAGATGCTTCAATGTATTTTTTATTTTTATTTTTCAGTATTACGTTCCTTACTTCTCAAGGAGCAATTAATACCAATACCAATATTGGTGTTGTTGAGGGCGCTTTTGATTAAGGGTGATACGGCAGTGAGACAAGCATGAAGCCTAAAATCTGTCCTCTTTGTCTGAGTTAGCGAAGACTAGGCCCAACAAACTTCAAAGGACTGGGGATTCAAGGAAGTTTACTGTTGTGTTCCTCCCGGCAGCTCCTTGCATGTTAATAGCGGTGAATCGAACATTCTCAAAAAGGCTTAGCAAGATGTGCATGGCGTGGGAGCTAGAAAAACACGAGTTTTAGAAGAATAGA
Source organism: Fragaria iinumae (assembly GCA_009720345.1). Lineage (NCBI taxonomy): Eukaryota > Viridiplantae > Streptophyta > Magnoliopsida > Rosales > Rosaceae > Fragaria > Fragaria iinumae. The sequence continues at coordinate 10,253,790 of CM019117.1, read as the reverse complement.
ACCCAATTGTGTTTCTAAGGTAGGGATTGAGGTATATGAGATAAGAGATTTGGGATAGATACTGGTGGATTGCTTGAGTTTGATGCTTGGTTTGCATATGTACTTTGGATAAGGGCTTGAGAGAGAAGCATGGTGGGAAAGATGGCAGAAGAGGAGTATTAGTGAGCTTGCTAGCCTCCTCCCATTCTAGTTGCATTTGGTTGATAACAACAACTATTTATAAGCCATAACAGCAGCTAAAAGAATGTTTTTTTTTACTGTTGAGTAAAAGGATGAGTAGGGTTAAAACATGTATTGGTTTTTGTATAGTATTTTGTATGTTTGGTTATGTCTAAAGCTGTTGATTGCATGTGGACTAGGCTTTGAAAGATGTGAAAGTGAAATAGGCTTTGGCAGCTGAGATTCTGTTGCTGGAACTGTTTTGTGTGAGATATTGTGTTACTGGGAAAATGTTTTATTATGTGGCTGGGATTAAGAATCCTATGTTAAAGTGGATCTTAAAGAGTTTGGGTTTGGTTTTTGGGTCTCTCTTATTCATTTATCCGTATTAGGAGTCAGGTCATTGGACATGAATTTTGGTCCCAGGTCCAAAATTACCAATGATCCTAAAATTAATAACGGACCTCATACAATTCGGTTACCTTCCACGCCACACCCATTCTTGAAAGCCCCAAGTGCATGAATGTGGCTTGGGTCCACGTGCTTGGCATGATGTTTGCCAGTAAAATTCGTTTTAAATTATGAATTGGGCTTGAAGAATCAATTGGGTCTGCTAACTAGATTTTTAGGCCTCAACATTAACCCTCTTGATTATTTGGACCATAAAAGCATGGGAATGGGCCAAATAATCAACACCCAATTTTAAAAGGCTAAATTGTTGACTGTAGCATGAGAAGGCCATCTTATCTCGGCTTGTGTTGGAAACATTTGTTTTGGCCACGATCCTCAGCGCGCAGAGTAGAGGTTTCTAGCAGACAAAGAGGGAGGATGAGTGTTGCGGGCGTGCCACCTCGCGGACGAGGAAAGAGGTTGTAGGGGGTGCGCTTGACTTCTTGATCAGGCAACGGGGGTTACAGGTGCCACCTCAGAGGAGGATTTACGAGCACAAGCGAATCGATACTCACGGCGGCGCGAGCAGAGCAGTTACAGGGAGTTAAGAGAGAAGCGGGGATGCAGAGTCCGGAGAGCTCTGGAGAAAGACCTAGGCGGCGGTGCTTAGGGTTAGGGTTTCGAGGAAGGCTCGAAGGGTAACTGGGTTTCAGTTGTGTTGTGTTTGTTGTTTGTATTGATTTGAGAGAGTTGTTGAGCGATCTTTCTGTTAGGGTGCGAGCCCCCTTATATAGTAGTTCGGCAGAAGCAAAGTGATTAGAATCCAAGTCGGACTCTGAAACCCTATTTCACAAGGATACTGCTCAGTCCATGCGAGCCAACCATCTTGTGACACCTACCCAGTTCGCACACTCCATTCCGCATAGGGCAATGCTTCCGCGCTGCCAACTGTAGACTCCTATGCGAACTGGAATTAGGAGCATCCTCATCTCGCGGGCTGCTACAGGGTGCTATCTCGCGTGTTTCATTTCGCGGGCTATTGCAGCTCGCGAGCCTTAAAAGGGCTTTTTATTTTTAATGCGCCACAGGGGTTGGCCCGAAGCATGTCAAAGACTTGTAAAAGTCTTCAACGTTTGTCGTGGTGCGCGCGGACTCCGCATGTTGTTTCCTCGCGAAGTCTTCTACGCGAGGCAGTTCGCCAGCCCGCCTCGCTTTGCCTACGCGGAGAGTCAATCTCGCCTCGCCTATGCGGACTGGCAAATAGTAATTCCGCGCGAAGGCATTCCGCGCGCGAGCTAAGTGTTCCACGCGAACTGCGTAGTCCGCCTATGTCAATTCCGCGCGCGAGCTAAGTGTTCCACGCGAACTGCGTAGTCCGCCTATGTCCATTCCGCGCGTGAGCTAAGTGAAATCCAGTTCGCCTCGAGCTAAGTGAAGTCTAACTTGGCTCGCGTGCGTTCATTGCCTACGCGGACTATCACTTGTAAACTTAGAGAAACTCCACCTCGCCGGTATGACATGGTCCAAGAAATAATTAATATTTACATAGACATTTACTATCCAGTAAAATATTAATTCAGGCGTAAACATTGCCCCCTAGCCTCGAAGTTATGAAATGTCGAGAATGACTGAAGAGGTTTATGTTCATGTTGCTCCAAAGGTTCATGTTACTCCAAAGCCAATAGTATTAGCTCGGGTCATACATAAAAGGAGTGTGAAGGAGTGTGAATCGTAGCGAACTGCTCTATGGCTCGCCTCGGTACCTTGGACTTGAACTTCGAATGTAATCGCCTGCCCTTAGCTTGCATTCGCTTGTTTCACTTTTGCTTTCGCGTGCTTCTAGCCCGCATTCGCCTGCTCTACTCAGAAGACATAGTACATGGCACATACGCGAGCGAATGTAGCTCGCATGGTTGTATCTTGAGCAGACGTTTGACTTGACTAGATTCCAAAAAAGGCTCTTCGCGAAATCTTAGCAATGGCGAATCAACTTGGTGATAACCAAGGAATGACAATGGCCAAGTACCTCGCTGCCCCCAAGTGCGAACCAGTGAGAGATGAAAAAATTTAAAAGGCCATGCACTTCGCTGCCCCCAGTGCGAACCAATGAGAGACAACCAAACAGAGTCGGCGAACTGAGAAATACTTGAATGAAGTTGTTTTTTATTTAGGGCCTCTGGAATAGGCCACAATCTTGTACTGGTCTGTTAGTTAGACCACACACGTTTACAAAGAGAAAAACTGATAACTGAGAAACACTTGAATTTAAAATTTTCTATATATTTAGAGCCTCTGGAATAGGCCCCAATCTTGTACTGGTCTGTTAGTTAGACCACGCACGTTTTATGAATAAAAAACTAATTGCATGCTTCTCCCTGGTGTTGCCCCCTAGTGTGAGGGGAGGGAGCGTAAGCGCGACGGCGCGTTACACTAATGACAGTGGTCGCGGGATCAGAGGGGGGAGGAGGGTCTGCGCGCTCCTAAACACTAGCGATGTGGCGTTTTAAGAAACGACCATTAATAGGGTTAGGATGGAGTGGACCGTCGAGGTCACGCAAATGGTATGCCCCCTTAGGCAATATGCGATGGATAATAAAGGGTCCCTCCCACCGCGCGGACCATTTCCCGCGGCCTTTGATTTTCTCCCCAAGGGGGAGCACAGCACGCCATACCGTTTGGCCTTCGGCATAACTCTGACCTTGAGTGACTTTATCATAAGACCGCGCAACACGCTGCTTCTCGAGGATGAGATTGTTGAAAGCAATGATGCGATGTTCGTCAAGGTCTTCAAGCTCTTGCCACATTGCCTGGACGTAGTCGTCACCAAGCAACTGGTGCTGTTCCTGGACACGAAGCGAGGCGACGTGGACCTCCAGGGGGAGGACGGCATCATGGCCAAACATGAGAGCATAAGGGATGGTATCGGTCGGACCGCGCTTGGAGGTACAGTAGGCCTACAGAGTATGGTGAAGTTCTAGATGCCAAACGCGGGGGTTCAACTCTAGCATCTTGCGCAGGATGCCGAGGATAACTTTGTTCCTCGCCTCCGCCTGACCATTGGACTGGGCATAATAAGGGGTTGAATGCAGGAGTTTGGCACCATAACCAGTAAGGAAAGTGACTACAGAATCCGCCATGAAAGCTGCCCCCCGGTCCGTCACAATGCACTCTGGAATACCAAAGCGGGAGATAATGTTGCTGAAAATAAAGTTACGGACCGAGGTCGCGGAAGCAACCTTGAGTGGCTCGGCCTCAACCCACTTGGTAAAGAAATCGGTGGCCACGATAAGGAACATGTGCTGCTCAGAGGAATGGGGGTGAATGAGACCGATGAAGTCTATCGCCCAACCTCGACATGGCCAGGGTTTGATGATCGGCTGTAACGGAATGTTTGGAATGTGTTGCACTGGTCCGTGAGCCTGGAAATCCTGACAGCCTTTGGCAAAAGTAATACAATCTTTGAGAATAGTAGGCCAGTAGTAACCGTGGCGGCGGATTAACCAACGCATCTTGGGTCCAGCCTGATGCGAACCACAAACACCGGAATGCACCTCACGCATAAGCCGCTTAGCCTCATTGCCATACACGCAGCGGAAGTCGTTACCGTCCTCGCCGCACCGGCGAAGCTCACCATTGCGAAGCACAAAGTTGAGGGCGAGAAACCGCATTTGCCTGGAATGGGTGGCGTCATGAGGGTGTTCGAGGTAGGCAATAAACGGTAGCCGCCAATCTTCATCGATAGGATCTAAGGCGGCGACGTGGAGAGGTTCTGTGTCATATTGCCCCCTAGCAAGAAAAGAAGGAAGTGTACGTCGCTCGACTTTGAGGAGTCGTTCGCGCACTCCATCGCGCAGGCTAAGACCGGACGCGATCTGCGCGAGCTCATTCACCGCGAAGTTGAATTCGCGCAGGATGTGTTCGATATGAACATCGTCGAAGCGGTCCAAGACATCAAAAGCTTTTCGCAAGTAAGGTTCAATGGACGAGCTTAAACACTTGAACTTCGCCACAAGTTGGTTGACGACCAGTAAGGAGTCGCCAAAGACTTGAACCTCGCGGACTCCTAAGTCCAACAAGATTTTCAGTCCGATAATGAGCGCCTCGTATTCCGCCTGATTATTGGTACATTTAAAGTCCAGCTGGAAAGAGTAAGAAAAACGGTCTCCTGCAGGGTTCTCGATGGCGATCCTAGCACCGGCAGCGAGTTCAGTGCGTGAGCCGTCGAAGTAGAGAGTCCATGGAGAAGGGGAGACTACAACGACTTCCAACTCGCGGAATGCTGTCAGCTCAGTGGGTGGGTGATGCACGAGGAAATCTGCTATGGCCTGTCCTTTCACTGCCTTCTGTGGAACATATTGCAAAGAGAATTCAGACAAGGCCAATATCCATTTACCTATGCGTCCGCGTAGGATAGGGCGGGAAAGCATATATTTGACTAGGTCGGACTGAGCGATCACCACCGTGGTAAAGGCCAACATGTAGTGGCGTAGCTTGCAACCTGCAAAAAAAGGGCGAGACACAACTTTTCCATTGGGGAGTAGCGCGTCTCGCAATCGGTCAACACCTTGCTAAGATAGTAAACGGCGTGTTCCACCCCATTCTCATCGTCTTGTGCCAAGAGTCCGCCAATGGACGAGTCAGCAGCGGCGATGTAGAGCTTAAGCGGAACGCCCGGGCGAGGGGGAACCAAAACAGGTGGAGTTGCAAGATAATCCTTAATACGATTGAAGGTCTCCTGGTGTTGTGGCTCCTAAACGAACTCGGTTGCCCCCTGGAGCTTTAGAAGAGGCGAAAAAGGCTGAACCTTCCCTGCCGTGTTTGAAATGAAACGGCGGAGGAAATTGACGCGCCCGATCAATTGTTGAAGCTCCTTTTTGGTCGTAGGAGGCGAGGCGTTGATTACCGCCTGCGCCTTGTCTTTGGGGATCTCGATACCTCTTTGATGGATGAGAAAACCAAGGAAGTCGCCTGCCTCCGCGAAGAAAACACATTTGGCGGGGTTCATCTTCAGGTGGTGTTTCCGCATCCGTGTGAAAACCAGCCGAAGGTCTTCAACGTGTGTCGCCCGCGTCTTGGTTTTAACCACGACGTCATCGATGTAGACTTCGATCAACTTGCCTAAGATGTCATGAAAGATAAGGTTCATGGCGCGTTGATAAGTTGCCCCTGCGTTCTTGAGGCCGAATGGCATGACAACATACTCGAACGCGCCCGCGAACCCTGGGCAGTGGAAAGCAGTCTTGTGGCGATCTTCTTCAGCGACAGGGATCTGATGGTACCCAGCGGTTCCATCCATAAAGGAGAGCACTTCATACCCTGCGGCCGTGTCAATGAGGAGGTCAACAACAGGCATGGGATATATATCCTTAGGCGTTGCATTGTTGAGGTCACGGTAGTCAACACAGACGCGCGTTTTGCCGTTCTTCTTGCGGACTGGAACGATGTTGGACAACCACTCATTGTATTTGGCCACGCGAATGATACCTGATCGGTGCATGTTCTCAATCTCTTCTTTGACCAAGATCTGGGTCTCAGTTCGCATGAATCTGCCGTCTTGACGAACTGGACGTCTGTCGGGGTGAGTAGGCAAACGGTGACAAACTAAATCCGGGGAGAGGCCAGGCATGTCTTCGTACTGCGCGGCGAAACAATCCTTATACTCATGTAGTAAGGCGAGAAGGTCTTCCTTTTCTTGTCCCGCCAACTTGGCACTGATGGAAAGTAATAAGGGTTTCTCTGCAGTTCCCACGTTGACTTGTAAGGTGGGATCGCGGACTTGAGGCGGTGTGTCGTCCAAGGCAGCGGGAGCTAACTGAATAACTTCCTCCTCGGCATCGGTGTAGTCCACTATCTCGTCTACGTACTCCATGGTGGCGATTGTATCATAGGCTTCGCGTTCCGCCCAATATGAGAGCAGTCTCTCACACAAGGACTCGCCAGCCTCGCGTGCTTCTTCTAAGGATGTACTAATCATAAGACGGTTGGAGGGGGTCCGTAATGGTGTGAGGACGTTGTAAGTTGTCCCTCGCCTGAGTGAGTCCCCATCGTGTTAAGTTGGAGGCAGTAACCCCATATGGGCGGCCTTTAGAATCGACGCCTTGTACATCCAATGGACCCAAATCAGTATTGTTGTAGCGGGAGTCATTGAAGTTGGCGGAAATGGAGAAGGGACGCGGGTCCGCTTGGATGAGGACCGTCTCCCGTTTCTCTGTATCCCAAATCAGGAGTTCTTGGTGCATGGAGGAAGGCACACAGAAACTTCTATGTATCCAGTCGCGGCCTAGGATCATGCTGTAGGATGAAGCACACTCGGCGACGAAGAATGTGTAGACCCTTGAAGCCGGTCCCACCTTGACCCGTAAGAACAACAAACCTAGAGTCCTGGAGACTTGTCCGGTGAAGTTCTTAACTGTCAAGGACGTAGTTTGGATCATCGAGCGTGGGATACCAAGGAGTCCCATAGTGTGGGTGGTGACTACATTCACTGCCGCCCCCGTGTCGACCATGATTTTGTTTATCATGATCCCTTCAACTTCAGCCGTGATATATAATGGCCTCATGTGAGTGGCCATATCCAAAGTCGGAGTGGAGAAGGTCAGAGTCGGCATGTGTGTGACGCTGCTCATAGCTTCCACTGGTGGAGCGTTCACAGGTTCCGCCAGGACTGGACCCATCTCGCTGCTGTAAGGGGGCGATATGTCGCAGACATTCTCGCTATCGTCTGGAATATCCGCCGCGTTGCATGTTGTATTTGGCGGGAGAGCGTATCTCTCAGATATGAAGAAAACCATTCCGATCTGAAAAGAGAATTGTTCGTGGACTGGGATTAGTGGAGTCTCAATGGGTCCATTGTCTCCTTCGAGCACAGCAAATGCGCTCTCCGCCGGGTTGACTTCTTCATGTTCTGGCCATGCAGAGACCTCGAGCATATTGCAGGTGAATGATTCACCCTGCCCTTCCGCTTGGTCGTCGCCCAAGTCGATTCGAGGCTCGGAATGAGTCTCCTCGTTCAGTGAATTCTCGCGGAAGCATTGGGCCATGAGCTCCGCGAGGTTAGGGCTGGAGGTGCTACTTTCGACCCCTGGCGAGATGTTGCCCTCTGGCTGCCGTGGTCGCCACACGAGTTTGGTCGAAGGCTGTTTGTCCGCGGCTGAAAGCTTATCCGCGGCTAGTGGGGCTCTGGCATTGTCCTCTGCCCTAGGAGGAAGGACTGAGACCTGAGGTTCCTGTGTGGGTTGAGGATGGGGCGGACCTGGTCGTGATAGCTCCTTTTTAACCTCAGGTTCCTGGCGAATAGGCTTCGGGGGATGTGATGACCGAGGCAGCTCGCGCCTTGGCTCTGGCCTTGATGCGGCAAACAGCCTTCGCTTCGCTGGGGAAGACGGTTCTCGTCTTCTCTCAGCCTCTGGCGACTGCCTTCGCCTTGGTGGAGGTGGCGGGCCTCTTCGTCGTTCGGCTTCCGGCGACTGCTTGCGCCTTGGAGGAGGTAAGACATCCTTTCTTCTCTCAGGTTCTGATGAAGGCTTGTGCCGGGAGAACTGTGGCTCCCTTCTCCTTGCTGGCTCCGGAGATGATCTGTACCTCGCGGGGCGCGGATCCTGTCTTGGTGGCACGGTGAGGCGACAGAAGACATTCGCCTTTGGAGCAGGGTCATCTGCTGCCTGCGCACAGACACGTGGAGGCGTGACAGGTGGCCTTTGGAGTATAGCGCGCAAGCCCTCAGCTTCTCTCCACATTCTCTCGGGTGTCTGCGCGAGCTGCGAGGGTCGGATGATGCCATCATCGGCCGCTCGCAAGGCACGTAGTATGCTGCCATACTTCTTTTGTAGCTTCCGCTTCTTGGATCTGCTGATGGTAACTGGCTTTCCCCCTTGTTGTGTGTACCAAATCCCTTCCTTGATCGCTGATTTGGATGTCGGAGGAATATAGGGGTCAGTCAAGACACCTCGCCTGGGGCTTGAAGCCTTGCTATCTTGGTGTTCGCTGCCGGAGTCGGAGATGTCCATCTCGCTTGAACCTGGAGAGGAAGGTACATCTTTAGTCCAGTGTGATTGAACGAAGGTTTCGAGGCGCTTGATCCTCTGTTCCAGCTCCTCGCGAGTCCTGGGACTCATAGGTTGATAGTTGTCAGCTGGAGACGGTATATCGTCCCGCATGGTAGCTTTGCCTTTATCCCTTCTTGAAAGGCGATCAGGCTGTGGTCTGGCGGCTACCTCCCTTGCTGGGTATTGGTTCCCATTTTGGTTCGCCAGAACGGTGTAGTCATTCGCCGGCCTCTTACGGTTTCGACCTGGCGGGTCACGTTGGCCCGCGTTTGGAGATAAGTCCAAAGTTATCGCGCGCTGGCCGACGCGAGGCCAGGCGATGTCAGCAACTGTGATCATGAAGCCACCTTTGTCCTCGAAGCAAATATACTTGAGGTCTAACCAGTCCTGGACTTGCTCGCGGAGCTGGTAACAGTCGCGAGTTCTGTGTCCCCAACTGTCATGGAGCTTGCAGTGGACGCGGCCCTCCTTGTATTCAACATAGGGCAAGGCCCTCGACACAGTGACGAGTTCGCCGTCAATAAGATCGTCTAAGACCTCGTGCGCGAGGTTGACGTTGTAAGTGTACTGGCGAGATGGCTGACGTGTGTCATCATTACCATCCTCTCGGTCTCGCTTAAGCACCCGGCGCGGACTATGATCCTCTCGACGTTCGGCCAGGTCTAAGGTAATTCTCCGCTCGCCTGGCTTTGGTGCGCGGTGACGGTTGTTCTCCCTTGGCTGGTTGGCCCAATTCACCTCGACCATACCAACCATGGCGGGAAAAGGATCCACGTCCACTAGAGAAGCTGTGCTTCCTGGCGTCTTCATTTTCAGGGCGCCCGAATTCAACCAAGTCTGCAGTTGGTCGCGGGGTTTGACACAGTCCTTGGTGTCGTGATTGTAAGCGTTGTGGAAACTGCAATACTTCTTGTCCTTTAGCTCTTCCTTTGGCGGGATCTTGTGGTCCAAACGTATGCACTTCGCCTCGATCAAGTCATTAAAGACAAGATGGGCGTTTTTCGCGTCATACGTGTAAGACTCGTATTTGGGCTTAGTCCATGCAAAGGACTGAATGGTGATTGGCTCACGGGTCATCTTGAGATTCTTCAGCTTGTGAGCTAAAGGCTTCCCGGTCAGTTCGACTGCTCCGACGTCGTCAACATACCCTTGCGCGGCCTCATTCTCCTCCTGCCTTTGGTAGTAAGGGTCGAACGTGGAGGATTAGAGGTTTGACGCCCCGACTATCCTATTCCTCCCCGGTACGTACGTCCCTTTGGAGGCATTCGCCTTTTCGTCCATCTCGTTGAGGATTATTTCATAGCTGCCGACCTTGTTGATGAGGTCGCCCATAGACATGAAGCGTTCCCCATGGTGCTTCAGCCGCTGGCGGTGTTCGAGACCACGGACAGCCAACTTAATGGCTTCCTGTTCGGGTAGGAGAAAGTCGCACTTGGCTTGTTGGATCTTGAACCGCTGGAGGAAGGAGACTCCTGACTCCATGCTCTGCTGACTCATCTGAGTGAGGGAGTCAAGGCCGACCTCCGGCTCAATGGTACCGTAAGTCTCCCGGAACAGCTTCTCCATGGTAGGCCAGTCCGCAATGGATCCTGGCTTCAACTTGGAGTACCAAGTAAACGCAGCTCCGAACAGAGAGGTCCCAAAGAGCTTGAGCTTGAGGATGTCATTGTTCCCGTACTGGCCGCACTGGACTTTGAAGCGGGCCATGTGGGTTGTTGCGTCCTCCCTTGTTTCGCCAGAGAAGGTAGTGAACACTACGTTCTTGAACCCATGCGGGAAGGGGTATTGCGCCACGCTATCTGGATAGGGGTCGCGATACTGCAAGTTAGCATCACCGTGTCCCGTTTGCTCCTTGACAATGGAGGAGATAAGCTGGCGCCAGTCGGCTGTGGTCATGGGCGCGGACTCTGCCCCTTCCCCATGGTTTGGCCATGCAGAGAAACTGACGACCTGTCAGCCGTTCTTGGGAGTAAGGCTGGAATGAACGAGAAGCGGGTCATCTGGTGTCCCGGTTCCTTGACGTAGAGAACTATTCAGCCCCCTGGGGGAGGCAAACGAGCCATGCGGGAGCGGGCTCTTTGACGTTCCCGCCCCTGGCACGAACTGCGGGGACTTCGGAGTCCCGACCTTAGGGTTTCCCCTGGTGCGTTCATTGGGAGGAATATACTTGGCTGTCCCCTCGCTCGCGCTTGGGCCGGTAGGGTTTAGAGCAGGGTTTTTTGGCGCCTGCGCCCTCATCCAGTCCTCAACTTCAAGGACCCGTAGGTTCAACCGGTCTTGTTTGTCTTTGAACTCGTCTAGCTTTTCTAGACTGTTCTTACTTCCAAAGAAGGAAGCATTCTGCTGGTCATGCAGCTTGGTGTCGTGCTCGTCCAAGCGGCGAGTCTGCTCGTCTACTGTCGCGCGAGTGAGCGACAGGACCTCTGCATGTTGCTTGATGGTCTTTGCGCCTTGCTTGACGGTCTCCGCGCCTTGCTTAACGGTCTCCGTGTTCTGATTCAGATCCGAGCGGATCTGTTGAAGGCTTCCTTCGACCAAGCCCTTGGTTTCCCTTGTTTCGCTGACAAACTGGTTGAAGTCTTCAGTGAGTACGGTAAGGTTGTGCTGGTCTGCTTCCCAAAGGGTTTTGTCCCTTTTGACTTGTTTAGCAGGGCCGTCGACCTTACCAGCAAGGTTGGTGAGGCTTTGTTGAGTGGCAGAGCTTTGGGTTGTCAAACCCTGGATCTGCCCCGTGAGTTGCGCGAACATCTGGACGACTTGCTCCATAGATGGAGCAGAGTCTGTATCTCGGGTCGGCTGAGAGCCTACCATGGCGGTCTCGCTGTAATCCGGATTACCAAACTGAGCAAGAACCTGCTCTTGAGTGAGGGATCGGCAAGCCGCACTATTATGGGGCTTGTACTGTAGCGATCTATGCTTGAGACAAGAAAGCTGGGGCTTTCGGTACGGCGCTTCCTCCGGTTTCCCAATGATGTATTCGCTTGTACTCCCTATCCCACTGGGCGTGCCAATGTTTTGGCCACGATCCTCAGCACGCGGAGCAGAAGTTTCTAGCAGACAAAGAGGGAGGATGAGTGTTGCAGGCGTGCCACCTCGCGGACGAGGAAAGAGGTTGTAGGGGGTGCGCTTGACTTCTTGATCAGGCAACGGGGGTTACAGGTGCCACCTCATAGGAGGATTTATGAGCACAAGCGAATCGATACTCACGGCGGCGCGAGCAGAGTAGTTACAGGGAGTTCAGAGAGAAGCGGGGATGCAGAGTCCAGAGAGCTCTGGAGAAAGACCTAGGCGGCGGTGCTTAGGGTTAGGGTTTCGAGGAAGGTTCGAAGGGTAACTAGGTTTCAGTTGTGTTGTGTTTGTTGTTTGTATTGATTTGAGAGAGTTGTTGAGCGATCTTTCTATCAGGGTGCGAGCCCCCTTATATAGTAGTTCGGCAGAAGCAAAGTGATTAGAATCCAAGTCGGACTCTGAAACCCTATTTCACAAGGATACTGCTCAGTCCATGCGAGCCAACCATCTTGTGACACCTACCCAGTTCGCACACTCCATTCTGCATAGGGCAATGCTTCCGCGCTGCCAACTGTAGACTCCTATGCGAACTGGAATTAGGAGCATCCTCATCTCGCGGGCTGCTACATGGTGCTATCTCACGTGCTTCATTTCGCGGGCTATTGCAGCTCGCGAGCCTTAAAAAGACTTTTTATTTTTAATGGGCCACAGGGGTTGGCCCGAAGCATGTCAAAGACTTGTAAAAGTCTTCAACGTTTTTCGTGGTGCGCGCGGACTCCGCATGTTGTTTCCTCGTGAAGTCTTCTACGCGAGGCAGTTCGCCAGCCCGCCTCGCTTCGCCTACGCGGAGAGTCAATCTCGCCTCGTCTATGCGGACTGGCAAATAGTAATTCTGCCCGAAGGCATTCCGCGCGCGAGTTAAGTGTTCCACGCGAACTGCGTAGTCCGCCTATGTCCATTCCGCGCGTGAGCTAAGTGAAATCCAGTTCGCCTCGAGCTAAGTGAAGTCTAACTTGGCTCGCGTGCGTTCATTGCCTACGCGGACTATCACTTGTAAACTTAGAGAAACTCCACCTCGCCGGTATGACATGGTCCAAGAAATAATTAATATTTACATAGACATTTACTGTCCAGTAAAATATTAATTCAGGCGTAAACAACATTGAACAAATTTGTATCTTCTTCTCCGACGCCTGGTATTAGCTTTTCTTGAATGGATGAGGGATTACGCTAATCCTTGGTGCTGTGATCTATAAATTTCTTTGCTTCTTTCTTCACAGGAATCTCTAAATCCTTCAGTATTCTCAAGTTTATGTATGGCTTGGCTTGGTTCATTGAAGCAAATCCCTCTCTTCACCATCCGATTTCTACTCTTTAGAATTGAAGCTGGGATCATCTGTTATTCCCAAAATTTGGGCTTTTGCTGTTGTTGCTTGATATGTCGTTGTTTTGATTGCTGTTGGGATTACATATTGGGCTAATTCGCTGCATTGTGTGTGCATCATCATGATATCCAGGTGAGTTCCAATATAAACTCTTCTTGTGAGATCCGCTTGTTTTTGATTCTTTGAAATTGTAGTCTTGTATATGATTGATCGATTGGTCTTTTCTTCTGTAAACCCTTTGCTGCTGTGATTTGGAATACACCCAATAATCACAACGCTTGTTATAATCGCTACCGTTACCACATAAAGTAGCTTATTTATTGCTGGGATTGATGTATCTCGCCTTCCTTCTTATATTTACTGTTGTAATTGAGAAAAAGAATAACATCATTGTTTTGCTTGGTATATGTAAATTTTGGTTTCGTATAACTTGGCTTGACCATGTTACTGACATTTATATCAGTAATATGTTTGGCTAGGATTTATTCGCTTGGCACGGCTTGGCGTTGCTTGATTCAATTTACTATTGTTGAACAAAAATATATTTGTTTGACTTATCTTTTGCCTCAATTGAACTTATTATAATTAGGCTTGGGTATGTTTTAGGCATGAGCTTTTCAAGAAAGAGCTTAATATGCTTGGTATGATGATCAGCTTGGTATATGCATGCATGAGGTGTTTCATGTAGTAGCTTGGTCAAAAGTACCATATTTGACCTTATTAGCATGTTTTTCTGGCGATGTGTATCACTTTGAAAGTGAGGTGCTAGTGCTCACGACCATTGCTGTGAAATTACTTAGATTTAGATCAGATAGCATATGCACGTTGCTTTTGTGAGAGGACTTTTATCTAGACATACATATTGATATAGGTACATGATCTCTAGAATATGAGTACTGCTTGGTAAGATTTAGTGAAAGGGTATGTCAAATAGGCTTGAAATGCTTAAAATGTGGCTAAAAAGAACATCAAGATTTTTATGTATAGCTGATGATTCTAATGTTTGCAGGGGTGTTAATAGCAAGTTGTTCCCAGCGGTGAATGTAAAGATGATGAATAGACATTGGTTTAATATATGTTGGAGCATGGGAGAAGGTAGCCCCCAAGATCATACCATAACTCTCAGGTATAAAGCTCGAACTTGTAAGGCATGATTTGAGATGAAAGATATATAGTTTCAGGAAAAGTCTCAAACAATGAGCTGAAGAGGAAAAACTATGGCTTTAATACTTTTCATTAGCTAAATATGTATGGCTTTTGAGGAGATAAGCAAGATATGTTGTCGAATCAGAGGTTAACTGATATACTTTTTTTTGGGTGTAAATCAGAGGTTCACAAGAGACTGAAAAACATGAAGTCGAATCTGGGTTTTTCAAAATGAAGAACAAAAAGGTATGTTCTTATTGAACTTGTTTGCATCACTTTGAACTGTTTTGCTTGACTGTGTTTGCTGCTGCTGTGACATTCAAGGCATAGATGATTTAAGAAAAGATATCATGCATCCATGGAAGAGAGCATGAAATATGTGCTTAGAATGCTGCCGTGAAAATGAGGAGGTCATGACTTAAATCACAACATACTTTCGAATTTCATTAAGCAAAAACCCCAAGTTTGCATGATGATTGAATATAGGTTATTTCATTCTAGGCTTCAAATTACTTTCACCAGAAAGGATGGCTTAAGGGTGAGTATATTGAGCTGATTTAGGCCTTTGTTTGCAATGAGGTTGTGGTTGGTAAAGAGCAAGAAATTGGTATAGCTAGATGATCTTCAAAATATGAGTATTGTCTGATATGAACAAAAATAAGGACTGGGATTTTGTGTTGTATGGCTTATGAAAAGAGAAAGGGTAAAATAATGTATAGTCATTGTGGTTTGAAGTCGACATATGTTTAATCCTTGTGGTTTTATTTTAATCTGAATGGTCTTTAAAGTCATAATTTTTAATCTGTTTAGTCCTTGTGATTTTATTTTAATCTGAATGGTCATTAAAGTCACAATTTTTCATCCAAATGGTCCCAGGCCACGTTAGCAATTTAACTGAGAAAATTGATGGAATGACCATTTGGATGAAAAATTATGACTTTAAGGACCATTCAGATTAAAATAAAACCACAAGGACTAAACAAATGTCAACTTCAAACCACAAGAACTAAACAAATTTCAATTCAAAGAGAAAATATAGTAATTAGGCTTGAAATGCTTGGAAGCAAGATAGTTTTGTGGTGTTAATAGTTGTGATGCTTGCAGGGTGTATAAAAATTGTTCTCAGCTGTAATTGTAGAGAGAGATTAGCTTGACATATACTCAGTAAGGAAGAAATCAGTTGCTGGAATCTTAGTCACGAGGTTCAACCTATCAGATCTGGAACAAAAGCATGAACTGGCGATAAAGTTATGCAGTGGCCTGTTTGGTTTTGCTGAAGTGCAAGAGGTGAGATAGCTTTGAATAATAGGTATCTGGATTTCTTCACTCAATATTAAAGCTTGAATATTGAATGAATAAATTGGATTTCTACAACATTCATGATTCTTGTTACAGGAGCTCATGAATTAAGGTATCGCAGGTAACAAAATAAGCAAGAAGCTAGAAGCTTGTGTTGCAATGAGTTTTTGGCATGTTCATCCAGACATCTCCCCTTGATTGCATCTGATAAGGAAGCTCAAGTAGAAATGCAGCCTAGTCCCTAATGAAGTCGCCAAAATGTTGAAGACGCTTTTGATTAAGGGTGATACGGTAGTGAGACAAGCATGGAGCCTAAAATTTGTCCCCTTTGTCTGAGTTAGCGAAGACTAGGCCCAACAAACTTCGAAGGACTCAGGATCCAAGGAAGTTTACTGTTGTGTTCCTCCTGGTAGCTCATTGCATGTTAACAGCGGTGAATCGAACATTCTCAAAAAGGCTTAACAAGATGTGCATGGCGTGGGAGCTAGAAAAACGTAAGTTTCAGAAGAATAGAACCCAGTTGTGTTTCTAAGGTAGGGATTGAGGTATATGAGATAAGAGATTTGTGATAGATATTGATGGATTGCTTGAGTTTGCTGCTTGGTTTCATATGTGCTTTTGGGGTTATATTTGGATCTGGGAATGGTATGGATATGAGATTGGATAAGGGCTTGAGAGAGAAACATGGTGGGAGAGATGGCAGAAGAGGAGTACTAGTGAGCTTGCTAGCCTCCTCCCATTCTGGTTGCATTTGGTTGATAACAGCAGCTAAAAGAATGTTTTTTTTACTGCTGAGTAAAGGGATAAGTAGGATTAAAGCATGTATTGGTTTTTGTAAAGTATTTTGTATGTTTGGTTATGTCTAAAGTTGTTGATTGCATGTGGACTAGGCTTTGAAAGATGTGAAAGTGAAATAGGCTTTGACAGATTTCCTACGTGAAATCTGCTGCTGGGATTCTACTGCTGGAACTGTTTTGCGTGAGATATTGTGTTACTGGAAAAATGTTTTATTATGTGGCTGGGATTAAAAATCCTATGTTAAAGTGAATCTTAATGGGTTTGAGTTTGGCTTTTGGGTCTCTCTTCTTCATTTATTCGTATTAGGAGTTAGGTCATTGGGCATGAATTTTGGTCCCTAAGCCAAAATTACCAATGATCCTAAAACTAATAACGGACCTCATACAAATCTGTTACCTTCCACACCACACTCATTCTTGAAAGCCCCAAGTGCATGAATGTAGTTTGGGTACACGTGCTTGACACGATGTTTGCGAGTAAAATTCATTTTAAATTATAAATTGGGCTTGAAGAATCAATTGAGCTTGTTAACTGGATTTTTAGGCCTCAAGAGATGTCATCATTTCCCCAATAATGAAACCTAACTTCTTATTTAGAGTTTGAAGAATATAAAACTAATTCCATCTCAAAGTGCAAACCAAAACTCCAGATGAATAAATCAATCATACATAATAACCATGAAACCTTATGGGAGTACTTCCCGACACAAACTAAAGGACTCAGGTCATGAAAGGCTAATCATACTAATTCCGTGATCCTTATGGCCGAAGAGATTTGCCGAGACTTGTTAAGGATCACACCCTCATATTTTACCCGGAACCACTTCATGTAATCCTCCTCAAAGTTAAAACCATAATTTTCTTATCTAGGCTTACCATTATATTTTGTAGAGGAGAGACGAGGCCTAAAGAAATCAATTAAGCTATGAGAGAATGAGAATAGCAAGCTATGAGAGAATGAGAATAGCAAGCTATGAGAGAATGAGACTACGTAGCAATAAACTTGTAAGTATATGTCCAGTATCATTTGGTCTACCAACATTAGTTTTCTTTTTGTAAGTGGAAAGTCGTGAGTTGAACTCACGATAGACTCATTGTAGCATTTTGTTTGATATAAAAAAAAACTAGTAAGTATATAGAATGCTCTCTTTATGAGAGAATGAGAGTAGCAAGAAACTAGCAAGTATATAGAATCCTCTCTTGTAGGATTCGGGCTTGATAATAGGGTTTCGGGTTATATCTTGGGCTTTTGTGTTTTGACTCCAATGTCTTCGTTTTAGTTCGAAACCAACGTCCTAGTCTTGGTTTGTAATCTTATGTGCCACGTGTCAGGTCACACGTGTTGCACTAGGTGGGTTTAATGGATTTTGACATGTTTTCTCATTCAACCCAAATTTCATGATTCTAATCAAGTTACACTATTTGCGTGGTTATGATCATGAAATTAATTTAATGGGCGTTATATATCAAATATGCATCTTTATAGCTTATTGATAGTTTGTTACTATCAAAATTTGGGTCCATCTATTAAGTCAGTATATATCATTTGTGGTAGATCAAGATACCCTACAAATGAATTGTCATATATTCACGTATCATAAAAGAAAAGAAAAATGAATTGTCATTGATCACCATCTCTCAGCCCTTATCATACGTTCTGTCTTTACTTTACTTCATAAAAGTCTTTACTTTACTGATAGATCAGGATCACCAGCAGTGATGTAAGGGATTAATGCAACTTTGCCTTGCTCCTTCAATTTGGTGAAACTCTTGACGGTGGTGTTGGACTTGGTTAGAGAAGCCATATATTGGATTAATTTCTTGAATGAAAGGATCGACTTCTGAGCCGGGAAACGGAAAAGCTATATAAGGGTTTGGCAGAGAAACCATTTTCCCATCTGGCTTTGATGCATGGTGTTTAAACTAATTAAATCCTATTCTTTTCAGGAGTGATCTAAATGAAGTCTCTTCTTTGCCCATTTGGACTTGAACTTTGTTTTCGTGTGTTTGATTTGGGTTGCATATTTTACAGATATATGTAGGGTTAGTGGTCAACGAAAGAAAGACGTACTAATGAAGCCTTTGAATTACTCCAAAAGCCTTTGAATTACTAGTGGACAGAGAAATTGGTGGTTTGAATTCAGATGCATATGGTGATCACAAACAAAGGTAACAACGATCACAGTACAAGAATACAAGTGGGAAAATACGAGTTGGGAAAGACTCTGGGAAAGGGCCATTTCGGCAAAGTTAAGTTTGCTACGAACATTTAGTCAGGCCAACACTATGCCGTAAAGATTCTGGAGAGGAAGACAATCATTGACATAGACACGGCCGATAGGATAAGAACAGAGATTGAAACTTTGAAGCGTCTCAAACATCCAAACGTCGTCAGGTTATACGAGATTCTGGCAAGCAAAACGCATATTTATATGGTCTTAGAGTACGTTGAAGGTGGAGAATTGTTCGACAAAATACGTCATAATGGAAGAGTCACAGAAGCCGAAAGCAGGAAGATTTTCCAACAGTTGATTGATGGAGTAAGCTATTCTCACAGCAAAGGTGTTTTCCATCGGGATCTTAAGCTGCAGAACATTCTCCTAGACGAGGAAGGAAACATAAAGATATGTGACTTTGGCCTCAGCGGTTTGCCGCAGCATTTACACAAAGATGGGTTACCACATACAACTTGTGGAACCCCTAACTATGTTGCTCCTGAGATTCTCAGAAGGCGAGGGTACAATGGAGCCACCGTCGATATATGGTCGTGTGATCTTGTTTGCCATTCTTTCTGGATTCTATCCTTTTGAAGATGAAAATATTGCAATTCTTTATCGCAAAATCTATAAGGGGAATTTCAACATACCCGATTGGGTTTCACCTGGTGCAGCAGCCTTAATAAGAAGGATACTTGATCCGAATCCTGTCACCAGAATAAACATTAGAGAGACATAAAGTCAGATGAATGGTTCATGCGCAGGACTACACTCCTGCAAAACCCGATGAAGAAGAAGAAGAAGAAGATATACATGTCGACGCTGAAGCATTGAAGATTCTAGATTTGCATCGCTCGACTTTTAAGGTCCCGGGTTTTCTTCGGATTTTATTATGCTGTTTTGGGTTTTGTATTTCAGACAGTGAGTTTATTAGTGACCTAAAGAAAGAAGTATGAGTCGTCTGTTCCAAAAAGGAAAAGTAATTTAGATTGTTATGGTCGATCATCCGGTCCTTCATTTAGAAATGTTCTTGTATATTCATTGAGAAATCTCAATGAAACCTACTTCATCATTTGTTTTTCTGCATTTTTCTCTTTCATTAATTTCTTTAGAGAACTGCATAAGTTCATCAATCCCTGGTTATGATACGTGAGAATATCAATAAGAATTCCCCATAACTACCATACTATCATATTATATCGTACTTGCATATTCCTATATGGCAAGATGAACAAGGCTCGCCAATAACAAATACCTAGAGCGTTGATCAAATCCCATTTCTTGTTTACTAAGTGTATTAAAACTATTTGATATCAGCGTAGCAGGTTAATCATGATCAATTCATGATACTGACTTCTGCATTAGCTAGGTTAGGTTTCTCATGCATATATGCTGCAACGTACACTCTTCATTGAACGAATTAGTCAAGTCTACTTGATATAGTAGTATAGTACGAGAGCATTTGGATCTTATCAATGTTCTATAGAATCTTATAAAACATTCCTTTTCAGATCATACATAATAAGATACACGATATTATTCAAAATTATATTTGAAAAACATATAGTATTGACCTTTACAAACTGTCTTACACTCCCAGTTGCTGGAAAATTCTTCTATTGCTAATTTGGCGCATTCCACTACAGTTGCTAGTTGGAATTATTCTCTTTCACTTTTTGCTTCCACTGCTAATTTGTATCGTGACCTTTTAGGCTTAAGATGTATATGTTTGATACTTAGATGAGGATGCTTGTAGCCTCTTCTTTCTTTCACTCATGAGAAACTGTCTTAAGCTTAGTGTCTTGCCCAGTTATGACAAACACTTTACTGTCGATATAGACTAGAAATGATCGAGTTTTTAGTTCTAACTTGGGAAAGATAATTTTAATAGGAAAAATAATCCAAATAATGTTTTACATTTCAAAGAAGCTAACCTTTAGTATCTCACATTTCAAAAACTTCAAAACGGTATCTCACGTTATTATTTCGACCGAAGATTTGTATCTAGATTAGTTAGCTCCATTAAAAAAAAGGACAATTGAAGGCTAATTTTGTCTTTTCAAATATAAACATGTTTTTACTTCTATGTTTCTACTCTCTCTCTCTCTCTCTCTCTCTCTCTCTCTCTCTCTCTCTCTCTCTCTCTCTCTCTCTCTCTCTCTCTCTCTCTGAATCCCCAACATACTCTACTCAAAATTGTCGTTTGGGAAAAAAGGGAAATTGACCATCAGCTGAATCCTTACTTCCTCCTCCTGGCTTTGATTCCACGAGCTATCCTAAAGGGTGACTGATTAGGAAAAAAACGGCATGAATGGTCAGGAATTTTGATGATGTGAGGAAATGGAAGAACAACCAATCTGGGTTTAGAAGAGGAAATGGAGGCTCCAATTCCGGTAGCTACAATCATCACGCTTGTGTAGTCTTTCTCTGTAATCTAGGCTTTCTCATAATTCACTTCAATAATTGATCATCAACTTTTACTAACACTTGATGAATCAAACATGAAGAAAGCTCAGCACACACTATAAAATATCCCGAATCAAAATCTCGGATCCGTTTCTCATTCTCCTCTACTCAATCTCAGTGAACGCCACCACCTCTCGGCGGCTCTAATCGCTAAATTTCTTTGGGTTTTAATCTAAAAGGTTCTTGGAATCGGGTACTTTGAGGGATTGAATTGTGTGTGATTATTGATTGAGCAATGAGAGAAATCCAAACCAAAAACCAGATCAAGAATCAATCCTATACGATTACTGGGTATTGTCACTATTGGGTTAATTGTATAATCTCTTTGCATAAAGAGATGATTCCCCTTCCCCCTAAGAGGCCTCATCATGGGCCGGGCTAGGGCCGGCCCTACCCTAAATTTTAGGGCTTAGGATAAGGTCGGGTAAGGCTTTGATTTGGTCAACAAAATTTAGGGCCGGGTAGGGTTGGGTCGGGGCTCAAATATGCAAGCCTAAACCCGCCCTTAAAGCCCATTTCGTTAGGACTAATAGGGCTGGCCTTTTGAATAGGGCCGAATGGGCCGAATATGACGCTCTTTTGTTTAATGGAATAAATTCATGAGTTTTAATTTTTTTTTTTCTCAAATATTACCTCAAGAGATATATGTGATACAAGACCTTATTTTTACTCATATTTAACATACATATACATTATATTTAACTTAAAACATCTAGAATTATTAATCTAAGTAGTTATATTTCATTAACTATCTCTATAAATCACCAAAAATCAATCATTATTTAACAAAGTAAAATACAAATTAAAGAAATAAAACTTACAAGATTAGTTGTATTGTATAAAAAATAAGAAACATATTAAAAGGGAACAATAGAAAATAAGTAATTATTAGGGCGGGCTTTTAAGGCTGGGCCGGGCTTGGCCCTAAAGGGCTCAATATGGTAAGGTCGTAGGGTAGGACCGGGTTTCATTTGCTTGACCCTTACCCTACCCTAATTGAAAAGGGCTAGGGCCGGCCCGCCCTAACGGAGGGCCGGGTAAGGCTTCGGCCCTATAGGGTAGGGCGGGCTAGGGCATGATGATGCCTACCCCTAACTGAGGGCAGCAATTGATTCGTGTAGACAAATTAGGTTTTTTTTGTGGTTTCTTTTTTCCGATGAATTCTCTGAGTTTTGCCTATGACTCTTATTTAACCCCGCCCATAGTTAGATATATGATCACGGGTAATTGAAGAAGATATGATCAAGGGTGATTGAAGAAGATATGATCAAGGGTGATTGAAGAAGATACAAGGAATAAACAGAACACAAATAAAAGTTCTTTAGCTATTTTTATTGTTTGAACTTTGAAGAAGAATAATTAAGGATAGAAAGAAGAACAAAAGGGTAAATTGGTCTTTTAATGTCAAAAAATGTCTGTTGTCAGTATTTTTAACGAACCTAACAGTTCCGGATACCGTTCCTAGGTCGAGATAAGAACGTGAGATACCGTTTTGAAGTTTTTGAAATGTGAGATACCAAAGGTTAGCTTCTCTGAAATGTGAGACATTGTTTAGACAATTTTCTCATTTTAATATAGTCACTGCGTCCTCTTTCAACTTCATTTCAGAGTGGTTAGGGTTGCAGTGGACCCTTTTATATGCAAGGTATTGCTATGTCAAAATTTCATTTTTGTCACTCGTGATTCTGTTAGTTGTAAAATTAGTGATTGATGTGGAATTAATAGTGTGTGTGTGTGTATATATATATATATATATATATATATATATATATATGTGAATCTGGACAAGAACTTGATTAATTATTCTCATTTACCACTCAAATTCATGAATCAGATATTGAAATATTCATGTGAACGTCATGGCCGCTTGAGTAGTTCATAAGCATTTTACTCGGTCCTTTTGTTACCAATGTACGTATATCCATCATCCATATATTCAGCTCAGTTTGAACAAAATTTACCATCGATCGATCACTTAGGGCGAACCAACTTATCATACAAAATTGTGAAGATTCAAACTTCATGGTATCATATTCCAGTGACATTATATAATGATGCTATTTACATAAGGTAAACTAATATATAGTTGCCTAGTCATGATAAAATCAAGAACGTACTCAAACTACAGTTCTAGTCATCTCTGAATGAAATATTGTTACCAATTCATCTATATGTTAAATCATTACCATGTTACCTAGCTAAATGTTTATGCCAATTATGCAGGCAGTTGCTCTTAAAACTTCAAGTAGATTGACAAGATAAGCATACATAATTAAGTTGACATGAATGCAGAAACTATAACGTACATTACTGGCTATACATAGTTAATTGAGTTGCATGTTAGGTTTTCAGATTTTCTTATTGAAAAATTAAAGCATCGAAACCTCAACCATCCTTGACCCTTATTGTATATGACAAACTAACTTACGAGTTACAAAACAAAAAGAGTAATGCTAGATGAACCATCTTTTTGGTAAACCACCTAGAGCCCACCTTACCTGACAGCTAACGTGGCATACCCATGTCATCAAAGTATGATTTCTAGATTTTAAGTTTATATTTTCCTAATTATGTGACTTTTTTTTTTCTTTTAATTTTCTTGGATATTATCTTTTAATCTCTTTTTATTATTAAATACTATTTTTGTTTAGGGTTTTCTTCTCTTCATCAGACGTTCTTTTTCATCATCATCTCCTTCGTCCTATTCTCTGAAGCAAGTCACGAGCAGTAAACTTTCTTATATATATATATATATATATATATATATATATATATATATATATATATATATATATATACATATACATACAGAGCTTCTCAGCTGCGAACGTCCGCATTTATTCTTACGGTGCGGATTTCCACTTTACACTCACTTTTCAATTGAATTTTCACATCTCCGCCATCTAGTATTTAGATACTAATGTATAGATCATCTATGCAAAATTTCAGCCAATTTGGTTGTCATTAAGGACTCAAAACTGCATTTTTCTGTTATAAACATGAACGGTTCAAGTTCGACAAAATTATGTTCATTCATTGGTTTAATCGAGTTTGAGTGCCTTATTGATAACCAAATTGGCTGAAATTTTGCAGAGATGATCTATACATTAGTATCTAAAAACTAAACGGTGAAGATGTGAATATTCGATTGAAAAGTGAGTGCAAAGTGAAAATCCGCACCGTAAGAATAAATGCGGACATCCGTAACTGAGAAAATCTGTATATATATACAGATTTTCTCAGTTACGGATATATATATATATA
Source organism: Fragaria iinumae (assembly GCA_009720345.1). Classification (NCBI taxonomy): domain Eukaryota; kingdom Viridiplantae; phylum Streptophyta; class Magnoliopsida; order Rosales; family Rosaceae; genus Fragaria; species Fragaria iinumae. Next base: position 10,229,614 of record CM019117.1, on the reverse strand, counting down.
TACAGTTTTTATCCAGAGCGAAGCTTCATTTTGAAATTAAAGTGTGAAGTTTCTTATTTGACTCACTTTTCGGTCATATTTCCACATCTCCACCGTTTAGTTTGTAGATCACTCCTGAACGATCATCAAATTCAATGAAACTTGGCAGAAGTAATCTATGTATTAGGTTCTACAAACTGAACGGTGGAGAAGTGAAAATATGACTGAAAAATGAGTCAAATAAGGAACTTCACACTTTAACTTTAAAGTGAAGCTTCGCTCTGAATAGAAACTGTGTATGTGTGTGTGTATATATATATATATATATATATATATCAATAAGAAAGATTGATATATAGAGTATTACTCCACAGACCCGGGTAGTATTTGAACAAACATCCTCTTCGAATTAGGGTTCATACTCATAGTAATGATTTTGAATTAGAGTTCATACTCATAGCTATGATTTTGAACTAGGGTTCATACTCACTTGTGATTTTGGTTTAGGGTTCATACTCACACTTGTGATTTTGAATTAGGGTTCATTCCTAAACTCTTAAAATCCACCCAAAATCCAAACATGTTATGAAAAGGAAAAGAAAAAAAAAAATAAAGAAACTATCCACGATTAGAATAGGCAGAGGATGATTGTGAATTTGTGATTGAGAAAGCCGAAATCAAACTGAGAATTCCTTAATCAATTGAATTGAAGAGGAGGTCGGATAGGATGAGATGTGAGGTTCCATAGATTTGTATGCAGAACGATTTTTTAAAGGTTTAGAAAGATAAAGGATAGGCTTTAAAAGAAATAAAATCAAGAAAGTAAAAATGAAAAAGAAATTTTGTAATTAATAAAATCATAATTTGAAAATTTAAAAATCATAATTTGATGATGTGGTTAGGCCACCTCAGCTGCCACATAAGATAGGATTTATGTGGTTCACCAAAATGTGGTTCACCAACCATTACTCAAATAAAAATGGATATGCTATTATTGCTTTCCCACGGCTTCTTCAACTGGATTCATTCCTATAAGTTAATTGATTTGTTTAAACAATATTTCCACTAGCTAATTCCATATTTCGTGTAGTCTTGTTCTTATCACACTTATTTTAGTCTTTATAAATTCTGATCCGGCTTTACTTAACTTGAGTGTTTGAAATGGTCTCTGCCCTCGAATTGTGTCCAGTCCCTTCTCACCTTTCGAAAGCTACATCTTCTCCCTTATTATATATACCACATTACCACCAACTAGATGATAAATAAGCAGACCCGGTCACTCAGCCTTCACTTCCAATTCTTATCAGAGCCATTAGTGATTAGCCTGTATATGTATGAACCCCTACCACATAATACCCAACACCATAAGATCTTATATGCTCCTTTTTGAATAAACCCACCTACAAATCCTCCAAAATCGTATACTATCTCCCTTTATTAAGGATTCCAATCATTAATCTTTTGGTTTTATGGAAGTTTGATATACGTTTGAACTATTTTTCCCGGCAAATTGGTGATCCGAGCTCGTGGACATAACCGAAAACATATGAGATTCTTGCTGTTGCAGTGACATGATGAGCAACGCGAGCAAGAGTAGCAAAGGCAGCAGATTCAGCAGGTTCATGAAGGCGCCGATAAGGGTTTTGATTAAGGCGAGGGATTTCTACATCAAGAGCATGACCGAGTGCTCCACTCGATTCGACTACGGTGGCATGGCCATGGGGTGCCCTACTGCCCAAGTCCCAAGTGCTTTGCCAAGAAGCTTCAGCACCAGCTCCGTCAAGTCGTCAAGCAGCAGCAGCAACAATGATGATTACAGAGAGCTCTTGAGGGCTGCTTCTGCTAGAAGCACCTTCGCCTATAACCAAAAAATGGAGGATCTTGGGAGAAAGCAGCAGATCAATAGCACCGGATCCGATAGTGCGATGATGATGAATCGTAGTCGCAGCGTTGGGATTGGAAGGATTGACGAAGATAAGGCTTGCGAATTTGGTGAAGAAGATGCCAAGGTCAACACTTACATGTATCCCAGAAGCAGAAGCTCTGCTGTTGCGAGGAGAACAACGTCATAATCATATGGTATTATTTCGAAGTCAATTAATTGTTTCTTTGTTTTATGTATCCTTTTCTTTCTTCAAGTGTACGTTTTAGGTCGATTAATTAGTAGTTCAAAAGATTTTGAAGCAGTTTTATATATACTACGTGGAGTTGTGTGAATTGCAATATGTTCGGTCAAAAGGGAATGAAGATTTGAACTCTATGTATCGTAACTATTTTTTCATAACTTTAAATTATCTGTTATACTTTGAATTTTGATTTATGGTGCCTCACATTGTAATATAAACCTACATACTTACATAGAACTACAAAATTTACCTCAAGTATTTTGTATTGTTAGAAATGTGATTTCTGTTATCATCCACAAAATGCTCAAAAGTGCAGGTAAGATCATTTCTTGATGACCACATATATACTCCATAGCTATTGTTTACCAACTAATCAGTTGAATTAGCCAAAGCCTTCATTATTTAGGAATCATGAAAGGAAATTAAGCAAGAACCAAATGGATGTGGTTGGATGCAACTTCTTTATTCCAAGAATTGAAATTTGTTTAGTCTTTTGGTTTAAAGTCGACATCTATTTAGTTCTTGTGGTTTTATTTTAATCTGAATAGTCCTTAAAGTCGTGATTTTTCATTCAAATAGTCATTCTCTCAGTTAAAAGTCATAATGACTATTTAGATGAAAAATCATGAATTTAATGACTATTCATATTAAAATAAAATCATAAGGACTAAACAGATGTCGACTTTAAACCAGAAGAACTATACCATATTTTACCCTTATTCCAATTAATTCTTCATTGGGCCGGGGAATAAATTCTTTTGTATCGGAAACAAATTCCTTCGCTTTCATCACGCGCGAAAGTATGTTAGATTGGATTGGTGGGGTATTCTCAGTAAAGTGAATCACTATGTAATGATATGCTAAGTTGGTGTCGGAGGATCCACTAAAACATATATAGATAGATGTTTGAGTCCCTATCAATGTGACATTGTATGCAAAGTTTCAATCACGCGTTGCACAATGACGATATTATATTGTGCATATGGAGCTAGCAAACTTTGGAAGATGATAGATCGATGCCCTACAGAACAAGCAATTTATAAGAAAAAGAAGATCGAGATATATGGATAGCTGGTATCTGTATCTGTCACAATTTAAAGGGACTTTAGTGCCTTCAAGTCAAATTATGTAGTTCCATGTGTAACTGGAAGATTTTTTATTTTTTTATTTTTTTTGAAAGGAAAAGGAGCAGCGGCCCTAAAATTTTTATTGATAAACTCATACCAGAATGACATCAAAACACCATTACATTAGACAATTAGCTCACTTATTCAATAAGTGAGCTTAGCAGAGGATTAAACTAGATATAAACAAGACACCAAAGAAAACTGGAGTCAAGACGCTCAATTACGGTACTCCAAACCTCATGAATCCATCTAGCTGCTGCTCAATCTGCCAAGCTATCCAAAACACCGCGACTTAAGCCAGTCATATTGAAATTAGACCCATAGGCCCAATTCCAAAATTGACCTTTTTTGTCTTGAGATCAAACTCAGGCCCAAGACCCTGAGTCCAATCCCAAACCCTAGCAGGTATGTTCCTCCTCTCGTCAACCGCCGTCATCAGCATTGACAACGCTCATGATTGATCAGCCGCCAGCATCTAAGGCTACGCCGGCGTCTTCATCAGTTCGTCCGGCGGCTGCCAGACTTCTTTCGCCGGCACCTCAATCGCCGGCGTTGGCAGGTTGACCACCATCTCTTCAGCCCTTTGCTCGTTACCATTACTCGCAACGACTTTGTCAAATTGAGCGCCGTTCAAATTTGCTACCATATCTTGATCCCGATCATCAGATCTCGCTGTCAACGGAATAAGAACCATCGATTTTCTTCCATTGGAAATCTTCTCCCCCGCGAAGAGCAACCGCGGCTGGAGGCTTAGTACAGCTGGGATCTCGTGACCGCCGTCGCTAGAGATGATCGCTCTCCTTCGAACTGCCGCCTTCGATATCTCGTCACTAGATGACCGGGGAAACACATTGTTTCTCACCGCCGCTAGCAGAGATCGGGTTTGAAACCCTAAGAAGCTCCCTGAAAGGCGGAGCATCTCTTCGCACTCTAACTGCTCTAAATTGTGTAACTCGAAGATTGGAGTCCAAGCTAGTGTAGAAAGAAGCGTGTCGGTTTTGGTAAGAGCAGAGCAAGCTTTATCATCTTCAGCATGCTCTCCTTCTCAAGGTCCTCACTAACCAACATTCTGTATCATGTGAGGGATTATAACAGTTAAACGATCATCTTAATTTCAACTCAGAAGACTCAGAATTCGTGAACCCAGATCGAATGCAGTTTATTATACGTACAGTCCTCTCATTTTCCCTTTCCTGAAGACCTCTAACATGTCCCATTGGCATCGTAAAAGGATGCATGATGATGGTGATAACAATGAGCTGGAATTTCTTAAGCAAGTCGATCAGTGCTCTTGAACAAGACCCAGAACCAAATAACTAACCGAGTTCAAAACAATCATATGCTTTTTTTGGCTCAACGGCGACGAAGGGAGGCGTTTGATTTTAGTTGATCAAAATTTGAAGTGGGAATCTGTCAGTGTCACTAAGTACAACGCACTAAGTGGAATTCTGGCTGCTCTGTATCCCCTGTTTTCACTTTTTCTCCTTTCCCTCAACCTCAGGCCTTGTCTCAAGCTTCAGCTTTTGCAGATGTTTGGAATAATCCATGGCTAAGATCATGCATCACCAACAAGTTTGAGCTGCTTATTATTATCGTCAGTTACTGATACAGTATTACTCGATCATGTATGTCATCATTACGTACATTGGGTATTTGGGGTTAATAAGAAAGATGATGTGCAGCTGTTCTTCTTCTTTTTTAACTTACTCTGTAGTTCAATAGAACTTACTACTTTTTCTATTTTGACACCTACAGCATCCATATGAGCTTAGAGCAGACACATAAACAAAGAACTGACACAAAGAACGGACACATATCATCAGTCCAACATGCAGTTAGCCCAAGACGCCCAAATTCTATCACACTTTTCCAACAACACCATTAGAATTAAGGAAAATGGAAGCAACAAGCTTTGAGAGGATACTACTCTTAGGACAGATTCCTGCCAAAGTTTTCTTCCCTGTGGTATTTCTTCTGCTTTTATCAAAGCCAGATTTGGTTACTTGCTCAATTGTCAAGTCTCTTCCTGGATTTCCTGGTTCTCTTCCTTTCCACCTTGAAACTGGGTGAGTGATTTGGAGTAAGCCATAAGTGAATAAGATCATCAATTGATACTATTGCAGTTACAAGATTAATATTTCAAATGATCCATGCATAAGTGAATAAGATCATCAATTGATACTATTGCAGTTACAAGATTAATACTTCAAATGATCCATGCATGTATGTCATTGCACTCATTTGTTTGGGTTTTGATTAGGTACATTGGGGTTGATGAGAAAGATGATATGCAGCTCTTCTATTACTTTGTTGAATCTGAAAGAAATCCTAGGGATGATCCTCTTTTGCTCTGGCTCACTGGTGGTCCTACTTGCTCTGCTCTAAGCGGACTAGCTTTCGAAATAGGTAGTTCAACTGTAACTAGAAAATTGGTTATCTTCAGAAATCAGAACCATCATTTATCTATATGAACATACAAAACTTGACCCCCAACATTACACACCTAAAACTTCTTGTTTAAGAACATAACTTCCTATTGTTATAATTTTCTTTCAAGCTTTCTTGATCATCTTCACTGACTGATTTATCGCAGCTATTACTTAGTTAAATGACCTTAATTCTCAATTTGCTTTTCACAAATTGTTGGTTTTTTTCTTAGGCCCCATAAAGTTCAACATGGTTGAGTATAATGGTAGCCTGCCGACGTTTGTTCTTAATCCCTACTCATGGACAAAGGTAAATAATATGATGTGCATCCTGACTTATCTTATTATTCAACTGCTACTGATACTATTTCCTGATGTTCTTTCTGGAATAATCGGATTGCCCAATGTACTAGGTTTCCAGCATAATATTTGTAGATGCACCTGTTGGCACCGGGTTTTCATATCCAAGGAGCTTGCAGTGGTCGAGTGATGCATTATTTGTAAATCATATTTATAGTTTCCTGATGAAGGTAAAATAGCACAACAATTGGATTCAAATGATATGCAAGCACAGGCACCCAACAACATGCACAATAAGATCTTTGAGTTTCTTATTTCTTATTTCCTGTTCAGAGGCATTTCTGTTTCTTATTCGTAAACTTGATCTGTATTCCTCTTTACTTGAAATATAGTGGTTAATTTATCATCCTAAGTTCATTACAAATCCAATCTACATTGCTGGTGACTCGTACTGTGGCATGATAGTCCCTGTTGTAGCTCAAGAAATAGTAAAAGGTAGCGGTGATGGACAAAAAAATTTCAACTGTAATAACATATGGCTCATTTAATCAACTACAGAGGGGTACATTACCTGGCTTACTGTGATGTTGCAGGTATTGAAGTTGGGGATATACCAGCAATTAATCTTAAAGTATGTGTTCAGATAGGACCAAAATTTTATAATTTCAGGATTTTGAATTTTCATATTGATCATACAAGTCCTTTAATGATTTAAGAAACTTTTCAGGGTTATCTCCTTGGGAATCCAAGTACAGACACAAGTTTTGATGAGAATTCAAAGGTCGCATACGCCCATCGCATGGCGCTTATACCTGATGAGCTCTACAAGGTAGTTAGTTTTATGCACACTGTTGATGCTGATATATTGTCATCTATGTGTGTAGTTGTTTTAGTTTCTGAACATTATTTCAAGTTGTGGTTGCACGTGTTTCTCAGTCAGCAAAGAAGAATTGTAGAGGACAATATACAGGAATTGTTCAAAGCAATATACAATGTGCAAAGGATCTCCAGGCAATTGCATCAGTAAGAAGACTTTTTTCCCTATTCAAACTAGACTCATAATTCACTCAACATTACTGTTTATAGAGACTACTTGCCATTTTAGTGCACTGAAAAATTGAACCACGAACATATCTTAGAGCCTCGCTGTCGTTCAAGCTTTCCTATAGTTAGTATGATGAATGGTAACAGGAAAAGTCACATTGAGAGGTTGGGAGAGCCATCATTGGCTGTCAACCCAAGTCACCTAGGCCTTGGTCCCAAACATGTGGACTTTCCTATATTGGGTTGCAGGGTAATGTTCTTCACTTTTCTTGAACCAATCAAATATCCAGTGAGAATTTGTCTTATGAGAAAACAATGACCCTCATTACGCTTGCAGAATTACCAAAATTTTCTGATGCATGTTTGGGCAAATGATGCTGATGTCCAGAAAGCACTTGGGGTTCAAAAAGTAAGTGTTAACCAACTGCAGGATTCAAACATGGAATTGTTAGCTACACTAACACACAGCACATGACCACAAATTAATGTTTATGTTAAGACAATGTGATGCTATGCAACATTGATCATGAGAATTCTGTGAAAAACATCCTCTATATATACCATTATTTGTGCAGAGGATGTTCTGGGCTAGATGCAACACCAGCTTGCCTTATGAAAGATATTTCCGCAGTGTGCTTAGCTATCATCAATATCTCAATACTAGAGGTTATCGAGCCCTTATATACAGGTTGACTTGCGCTATGCCTAGTTTCCCAATTAGTGCTCAAATCACTACAGACATTGAACTCCTTTTTTTATCTTTGAGAAGTGTCTGTTTTCATGCAGTGGTGATCATGACATGATTATACCACACTTGGGTACCCTAGCATGGATCAAGTCCCTCAACTTCATTATTGTTGATCACTGGAGACCATGGCTGGTTGATGGTCAAGTTGCCGGGTAGGCTTTGTTTACAACAAGTATGCTTTTTACAATGTAGCTTAGTCACTTACTGTCGTTTGCTGTGTGCAGATACTCCGTTGAATACTCAAACAACTTTACGTTTGCAACTGTTAAGGCAAGAATGCTAACGTGTTTTGTACAACATACAGATATAGTACAACATTGAAAATGATTGCCTAATATGAGCTTGCATTAGTTGTTGTCACGCAGGGAGGAGGTCACACAGCTCCAGAGTATCAGCCTAAGGAATGCTTTGCCATGTTCAAAAGATGGATCTCTGATGAGCCACTTTAACTCCCACTTGAGAGAGGCTATCTCTAGACTCTATATTGTGCTAAAATGTATTTACAATGCTCGCGCGTTTTGTTTGTCAAAGAGCCCAAGCTACCATGCTACATACTGTTTGCTATCTCTAAGCTTTTGCTAAAATGTATTTACGTACAATGCTAGCTGTGTCTTGCAGAAGATAATTAAAATTCTTTTTTTTTATCGGTAAGAAAATTTTATTAATGCTCGTGGACATTACATACAAGAGGGGCTATAATGTGTCTCCAAAAAAAAAAAGTGCTGTAATGTGGCCTCGTTCAAAACCAAACTTCAAAATTTGATACATGTAGGAGGACCTATTTCTTTCCAAAATTTGATATCACCAAACTTCACTGCTTCTTTAGCCAACTGGTGCGCCACTTTATTGCTGCTTCTAGGGATTTTCTTCCATTGTGCTGCTTCAAATTCATTCTTCAACAATCGAATCTCATCAAAAATTGGTCCTTCCATGCTAAGGTCAGATTCAAAACTATTTAAAGCTTGAACCACATTGACTGCATCAGATTCTACTTCAATCTTCTTAAGTCATTAAACAAAATCTCAGTCCAAATAGAACAGCCACAGCTTCACTTGAGTGTGGAGATAGCATACCATGCCAGTAATAGTATGAATCAATGCACCCTTTAAACATCCAGCTTCATCCCTTACCACAGCTCCAAGGCCAATTTTTCCATTTTTATGATCACAAGCTGCTTCGACGTTTAATTTGAAAAAATTGTTCTTGGGTGGAGACCATTTCTCATTACTAGGGCCATCTGCTTAAGCAAGAAGGAGAAGAAGAACGGGCGCGCAGTAGCTTTGGTAGAAGAAGCTGACTTTAATTGAGCTGTTTGAAAAGTAGACAACCACTCCTTTAATTGCTTGACTGACAACCTGTTCTCCCTCCACTACCGTTTCTCCAAACTGACATGCATTACGGTTCTTCCAAATTAACCAGGCAATGACACCAAAAAGCTCCAGCTCCTTCTGAGACACCACTCTAGCAATATGCTTGAATTCGTTTCTCTCCAGTTCTTATATCCATAGGCCAGAAAACTATTCTTCCACACCTTTTTTGCAAACCGGCATCTCCACAAGCAATGGATTGTATCCTCCTTGAAGTCACCGCATCTGAAATAAGCTTCATCCACATTCAAATGGCGTCTTTTCAGATTTGATGTACATGGCAAGAAGTTATGAAAATCACGCCAAAGGAAAATCTTGATTTTTGAGGCCACATTCAACTTCCAGAGTCTCTCCCAAACCGTCAGTCGCTGTCCATTGTTTCCACTACATCCTGGATTACCATTTTCTTTCAGTTCCATTGCGAGCCATATTCCAGCCATTTTCTACTACTGCTGTAATAATGAAATATAGTGTTTGAAAGCGTTGGTTATACTTGAGATTTACTGTGAGGATGTATCAAAGTTTTTGGATTACGTTAGATCGATTATAGTTGAACCCTCTTCAATTTTTGTCCCATGTGATTGTTGTCTCAGGTACGGTGGAGCATGGGGACTTTATGCCCACCAATAGTTATAAACGTTAGATTATTTTCTAGATTATGGTTTGGACTTTAGAGTTTTTTTGTTTTTTTGTTTTTGATAAATGGACGTTAGTCATTGATATATTGATAACTGAAATTCGGATTACAACATAAACATGACACAGTCTTACGGGCAAACGTTAGAAAAGAATCATGCGAAACTACCTAAGAAGACCGAAGCTACCCTAGGTAATTCTTATGCTGCAAACCATAAGCATTGCACCTCACACAGAGTAACCAGAACCTGAGAACCAAGAAAATCAGAAGAACAAAATAAAAACAAACCTAACAAAGTCCTAGAAAAACCTTCTTTATTTTGATAACTAACTTATTCTGTGAGTAAAGCAAACACTCCTAAGTATTGAACTCTGCTTGTCTGGCCCAAAAAGCCCAAATCAAGCCAAGCCCAGCCCTAAGAGCACTTCATCCATACACCCAGGCCCAATAGTACCCAAGCCCAAAAGCTAAGGGCACCCAAGAAACAGGTACCCGAACTTCCGCTTGCCGCTGCCATTATAGTCGTCTCCGGCAAGCGTTCTTAACCCCACTGCACCATAAACACCCCGAGCATCATCCCAAGCCCTGCCCGACAACTGATCTGCAGCCGATCTCTTGAACTCCAAGAGGACGACTCGACCCAAGACAGATCGGCTCGCCCCAGGCACTCGCCATCGCAGTCGCCGACACGCACCACTCTTCAGTCTGTCGCTGTCTCGATCCCATTGAGACGAAGGCCAAAACGACGTCCTCCCCTGCCAGCCGACATTATAGTGGACATTACTAAGAAAGAAGAGATGGCTGAAATTGAAGGAGTTTGGTCACAAGCCCAATCAAGGAGATCGAACTCCAATTGCAAGAATTCGAAGCCGAGAGATCACTCCACCGCCACCGATTTCAACTGAGTAGCTGGTAGAAATAGGAGGCCAACACCCCCAACTCCTCCGTCCAAGATCGCGAAGACGCCGCCAAGGAGAAACCCTAGCAGAGCTCGCATAGTTTTTAACGATTTTTTTTTTTTTTTTTTTTTTTTTTTTTGGTAAAAGAAACTTCCATTGCAAGAATCAGAAGGCTGAGAGTTACAAGGATGAAACACAGAGAGCCTTACCAAGCCTAAGGAGGATCTCTTTGAGCATCATACAACAAAATATGCATTAGGTAGGGAGGGGGATTATTTTGAGCATCATACAACAAAATATTCATTAGGTAGGGAGGGGGATTGGAGTACCAGTCCCTTATGCACACCCCGCATTTGGCTAAGTTTGCAACATGGTCTGCTGCAGAATTTGCCAATCTACTGATCCAAGACCAGTTAACTCGGTTGAATTGGTGACTTAGCAGCCTAATTTTTTTTAGATGATTAGAGGCCGACCAATCAACCGAAGACAGAGGGTTTGATAAAGCAGAAATTAAAGTTTGAGAGTCTGATTCTAAAGTAAAGGAAGAGAGAGAAAGGGAGGTAGCTAGTGAGAGCCCAAGAAGGAGAGCTTGTGCCTCAGCTGCTACGACAGAGGTAGCCAAAGTTTTGGAAGCAAGGCCACCAACTATGATTCCAGAAGAGTTCCTTGCAATTGCAGCTAGTCCGGAAGAGAGAGCGGTTGAGTCCCACGTAGCATCAGTGTTGATCTTGATGCTATCAAGAGAAGGGCGACCCCATTTTAGATTCGGCAGAGAGTTTGAAGTGATCACAGCATGCATAGGGGTTCTCAGGTTTGGGGTGATTCCCAAATACTCAGAAGAAGCTCCAAAAGCTTTGGAAGAAGTAACCATAGGGTCCGGTTTGGAAAACTTGAAGATGGCATCACACCTATGTTTCCAAATTTCCCACATGAGATAAGCAACATGGGAAAAGAAAGTTTTTGTGTTGGAATGGAGAACGGGGCCATCTCTCATCAGTCATCACTGTTAAAACCCAGTCTTGAAGAGAGGTGAAGCCTTGCAAGTTTACCTTGTAGCTGAGAGGGTGCATGAACCATGCCACAGTTGCCCAAGGACACAGAAACAGAGCATGTTCCACAGATTCATCAAATTCCCCACAAATCACACAAGTAGGGGAAATGGCAATGTGTCGAGCGAACCTGTTGCCATTAGTGGCAAGGATGTTGGAGATGGCCCTCCATACAAAGTGTTTAATTTTTGGAGCAACCCGAAGTTTCCATATCCAATCCCAAGTGTCTTGTGTAACTGCAGCAGAGTGGTGAGGATGAGCTGAGATGGAGGGAGCAGATTTACTCACAAGAAACTTGTACCCTGACTTAATAAAATACAAACCAGAAGAGAGAGCCGGCCAACTCAAAATATCAGAGTCTGAGTTCAAGCCAAAAGAAGTGGCAACAATTGCCGATTGGACAAAGGCTGGAAAATGGCTGAGATTACTGAGGTCCCAAGTATTCTGACTCCGGTTGATGATAGAGGAGACTGAGGCATCCTCAGAGTGATGTGGAGCATAGTCTTTAAGATTGAAGTTGGGGAAGTTGGGGATCCAATTATCCCTCCATAACTTAACAGAGGAGCTGGACCCTATATTCCATAAGGATCCCTGATGAAGCACTTTCCTCCCTTCCAACAGACTAGCCCAGGCCCAAGAAGGGGAGGAACCAATCTTAGCTTCCCAAAAAGAGCAGCTCGGAAAGTACTTAGCTTTGAGGACACGAGACCAGAGAGAGTTCGGGTTAGAATGAAGTCTCCAGGCCTGCTTTGCTAGCAAAGCCAAGTTGAAGTCGCCCATTTTACGAAATTCTAACCCGCCACCGAGATCTATTTAAGGCCGGTCCACGACTTTTTTCGATGTATGCCAACCTCAATGATGCACGGTACTACAACTCCCTTACTGGGGGGCATACTAAAGTTTTGATGTCCTTCATTCTTCTCAAGTATCGGCGAACAGACATCAAAACTAGGGGGCACATTGGGGTAGATATGTGTTCCAGATATTTCAGACTTTAGACCTTCTTCAAACGTCTTGGTCATTATTTAGGCCAATCCCTAATTCCCTATGACCTATTTTTTGGAATTTCGCTTGGCCAAATCATGTGACACTGTGTTTGACTCTCATTGGTTCGCACTGGGGGGCAGCGAAGTACATGGCCAATGTCACTCCATGATTATCACGAAGATTCTTCGCCGTCGCCAAGAGCTCAAGCGAAGGGCAATTTTTCAATCCATTCATACATCCCCTCGAGCTACATCGATTCGAGGTATATCCTTCGAGGTCAGACGGTTCATTTGCAAATATATCTACTCAAGTTACATGCATTCGTTCAAGATACATCCATGCGGGCTACATCTGCTCGAGGTATGTACAATGTACCATGTCTTCTGAATAGAGCAGGCGAAGTGTAAGCGAAGTGCGCGTCAAGTTCAAGTCCAAGGTGCCTAGCTATGTTAAGTTCATGATTATCAATTCTACATGGTACTAGGCGAATCGTACAGCAGTTCGCTACAATGCTTTGCTGGGTGCTTGGGTTTCAATGCCTATTCACAGGCTTGTTTACTCACACTCATTTTGTATGACCCGAGCCAATACCAGTGGCTTTGGAACAGCATTAACATTTGAATATTAATTAAATTCTTGATCCACGTCACACCATCGAGCCCAAATAATTGGGTTTACAAGTGGTGGCCCGCTGATAAAGTCATGAGAGCTAGATGATACAGGTTGCATGCGAGATTACCTTCGCGTAGAAGTACTAGAAGGCGAGGCGAGATGGCTCGCGTAGGAGACTTCGTGATCACCTACGCCACATTTATCGTTGAAGACTCTTACAATTCTTTGACATGCTTTGGGCCAACTCATGTGGCTCTTCTAAATAAAAAAGCCTTTTTAAAGCTCGCGAGCTTCAAGGGCCCGCTAGATGTAAGCAACCTTCGCGGCCCGCGCAAGATAGGTTTCCACAAGGACTGTGACACCTCACGGGATAAGGACGTTCCTAATTTGAGTCCGAATTGGACTATGATTATCTTTCTTCTGGCAGAAGGCAAGCTACTATATAAAGGGGCTCGAAGGCTTACAAAAAGCACTCTCTCAAACACACATCAAAAATACAACAACTCAATACAAAACAAACTTTCAACCTAGTTGAACTTCTTCGAGCTTCTCGAAAACCCTAACCCTAAGCGCACCACCGCCTAGGTTTCCCAGAGCCCTTTCGGACTCTATTCCGATCACCTCTGATCTCTCCTTGGTTGCTCTGCTCGCGACACCGTGAGTATCGAATTGCCTTGTGCTTGTAAATTCCTCGTTCGCAAGGTGGCACCGGTAACCTCCCGTTTGTTCAAGAAGTCAAGACCCGACGCACCCCACTTCCTTTCCTCGTCCGCGAGGTGGCACGCCCCGCATTCCCAAGAAGCATTGACTACTACCGTCTCTCAAAACCCCTGCTGAGGATCGTGGCCAAAACAGATATGGCAAGCAAGTTTTGCAAAAAGTACTTTGAGCATGAGGAGAGAGTCACTTTGGCTCAACTCAACAGCACACGCCAAAGATCAAGTGAAAATCTAGTTGAATTTGTGAGGCGTTACAGAGACCTTGCTTTGGATTGCTACGATGAGAAAGGAGAAGAAGCCTTGGTTGAGATCTGCGTTGGTAACATGCTACCTGAATTCATTTTGTACCTTGAGAATGCCAACATAGGTACCTTTTCACGCTTGATAGACGCTGTAAAAAAGACAAGCATGTCTGTCAAGGTTGTTAATGAGAATAGAACATGGAGGTTAGAGAATGATACACATCAAGCATTGGCAATTGGTGAAAGGCACTCAAACTCAAATAAGCGCAAGGATAGAGAAACTTATCTTGCTTTCCCATGCTGCGACGAGGAACTTAATGCCGTCCTAGATACCATGTTCGCTGATGGTGTAATCAAGCCACCACGCCTATACAAAAACCCATCTAGAGAAGACAGAGCAGACCCACGCTACTGTAGGTACCACCAGCTTGTCGGTCATCCTTCATCTGCTTGCCAATTCTTAAGAAAGTTTCCTAATGAAAAGATCCAGGATGGGACTTTAGCTGTACCCTTCAAGAAGCAAGCTATTGATGAGGATCATTTGCCTCGTCGGCAGCTAGGAGAAGAAACAGTCGCTGTCATAACTTGCTTTGAAGACGATATGGAGGAAGGAAGCCGCTCTAGCAGCCGGGTACCTTGGTCACTGAGCCGGAAGAAGGAAGCTTTGACATAGCTTCCTGGAATAAGAGTTGCAGGCCTCAGAGTTACAATACCCCATGGTCTGATCCCATGGAGTGGAAGGAAGATGAGCATGCTCACTATCACATGGGGGCTTCAGGCAACAGAGAAGTGACTACAATAACGTTCATGGGAACGGAGGAAAATGCGGTAAGGTCTCACCTGAAGGGAGGCATAAGACATCGATCTTATCCAACATGTGCACAAGTCCTACACCATAACCTAAATTTCAAATCTTTTTTTGATCAGCTTGAGTATGGACAACAGGCTAGGCAAGCGGCAGCAGAAGCACTCATGCACAAACCAAATCAAGGAGGGGTTGTTCTATCTACTGCAAAATTGTAATTCTGATTGCAAGTTGCTATGAAGACAAAATGGGAGGAGGTTTTGGGAGATTGAATCGAAGAAAGAAGATGACATTTTCAAAGTTGTGATATGCGTCTTATGAGGAGTCTTCCAGATTTTAAGGAAGTTATTTCTAGCAATATGCTTACTTTCAAGAAGTCCAACAAACAGATAAAAAGAAGAACTATATAGATATCCTTGCAAGATAATTAGTTCTACATTCTGTTACAAAATGAAGCCTTTCATGTTCAACTGCAACCACTTCACCTTCTAATCTAATTGAGAAACCAAATCTTACAATCAAAAGAGTGAGCACTTAATCAATTACAAGTTACTGACTATTAAGAGTTGGACACTTTTGTTTATTATGTCCAACCTGTTTATAGATGCTGCATTGACGGCCTTTTTTGTCCATTGCCTTCTCTTTTCCTCCTTTTAACCTTTTACCACAACCTTTTGCCCTTACTGGAAGTGGATCATTCAAATGTTGTGGGTGACAATGAACAGCATTTTGATCGGTTCCATGGCCTTCAGCTGTATTAGTAATTACATTTCCATCACAGCTTCCACAAGAATCAATAATAACATTTTCTCTACTACCTCTAACATTGGTACTATTATCAACCACAGACTTTATCTTTTTCCTCATGCTTTCAAAATTCTCTTCCAAGAGTTTACATGCCTCTTTAGATACCAATGCCCCGACAATCAGCTCAGCAGCAACTTTGGACAATATTGTTTGCCTTATTAGCAGTGAATCATCACCAAAATCACATATATACTTACCATGCTCTTCAACCACCAGATCTGAACTAGTTGTTCTGGTCCACCTTTTTAGAATGTAATATCTGGCAAATACTCAATTTGTTTCCATTTCATATATACCAATTTGTGTCTGCACAAGATTCCTTCAAACTCAAATTTTTTGCAACTACATGCAACCTTATCAACAACCTTGTCAAATGTAACTTCTCGTACCTTTAAACTTCCATCTTTTCTGCTTTCTGTTGCCTTGTAAACACACACACTGTCATTATCAATTGTAACTTGAAGTACACATCCCCAAGATAACCATAACTGAAGTTGAAACTTCTTGAAAATTCTGTGAGTATAAATCCTAGCCATTTGGCTTGCCATCATCATTGGGGTTTTGAACACAGGTCTTTGGTTGACATCAACATGGTTAGCAATTAACTCTTTATGACGTTGGTGAGCAAACCCCCTATTAAACCGTAGTATGAAGTACATTAAAGTATTATCTTTTGAAACATAAGTTTTGAAAAATGCATGGTTACCTTCAGCTCATGAGCTCGTTGACATTCCTGCTGAGAAAACATGTTTCACATATGCTGGCACCCATCTTGAACGCATTTCGTAGACTGAAGAGAACCACTCATTGTTGTTCAGTTTACCTTTATCGATCACCTCTATCCACCATGCATCAAACTCTTCTTTGGTCTCTGAATCCCATACACACTTCTTAAGTTCACTAAGAGAATCTTGATGAACAGAAGCACCTATTTTCTCAGAGAATTTGTTCATAATATGCCATATAAAATATCGGTGAAATGAACCTGGAAACACTTGAGAAATGACATTTCCAATTGCAGGATCTTGATCAGTAATAATAATTTTTTGTGGATCAACTGGCATAGCTTTTTTAAACTGCTCAAGCAACCAAATGAACGACTCAGTGGTCTCATTGTTTAACCACAACCAAATACAATTATTTGTCCATGGTTATTTACCCCTAATAGTGGCACGAAGATCATACCATACCGATTAGTGTTATATGTGGTATCAAATACGACTGCATCACCATAAAACTTGTAAGAACGTCTTGACTTTGAATTTGTCCAAAAGCAGTATGTAAGTCTATCATCATCATCTGCCTCTATCTTAAAAACAAAGGAATCATCTTTTGATTGCTCACCAAGAAAATACTCATTCAACATCTTTACATCATGACCCTTGTACTCTCTCGGCAAATCTTTTGCATAGTTGTATAAATCTGTCTTTGTACAACCAATGTTTTGTATCCCTCCTGCTTGCACCTCCAAGATACTAAATTGTTTATGTGGGGGTATATTAACCAACCCAAGCTGTTGTGACAATATCATTTTAGCTTCAGACATCTTGCGGTGCGATCTCAATTGATGTACTTCTTCAGAGAGTGATAAGAGATGGTTGTGCTCCTCCACAAAATTTGAAATTTTGTACATTGTACTCTGTCCAACTTTTAAAACTGCAATTCTAGCCTGACATCCACATCGTACTAGCCCTCTACTCCTTTTGCTTTCAACATCCATTTTTTTTCTCAACTTCCCTTGTTTGTAACACACATACTATTTCCTAGAGATGTCTTCTGAACCTTTACATTTTTTCTGAGAATGACTTCGAATACCAAAACCTGCCAACTTTGCGTAGTTGTTATAGAAGTCGTATACTTCTTATAAAGACTCAAATATCTGGTCAACTTTTGGTATGTATTCATCTGCTACTTTAGGGGTGTAAACACAGCTATAATCATTTTCATTTGCATCCACCATGAATGCAGCATAAGGATTTCCAATTTCAACATCGTCATCCATTTCAACAACAAAAGGCAAGGGTATTGCTCTGAATAACAAATTAACAAAATCAGTCAATTTCACACTGATCCATATATTCAATAATTAATAGTTATTCAAATCCAAATACACAATTAGAGTTTCAAAAACCCAATATTATATAAATCTAAGCAATTCCATCTAAACACAAAGGTGTAGGGGAAAGATATAGCCATAAGATTATGTCACGAACTCAAGATTCAAGAACAACGTAAGAAAAAAGAAAAATTGATGAAAAAGATTCATAATTTCTCACCTGGAAATGGAACTCTGTTGCTTAGACACAGGGGTGTGAGAGAAAGAGAGAGAAGATCGAATAAGTTTTTGGACCTTTGGAATGAGAAGAGTCTAGAGATAAAGGAGGTCTGCGCTGGAACTTTTGGCGGGTTTCAGCGAGAGAAGTAAAAGTGAGAATATGGGTGTGAGATGCTTGGTACTGAGGTAAGTGTATATGAGTGCAGATGACGACAAATAAATAGAAAGAGAAGGTCAAGATGCATGTGGGGCACATGAGAACCATTTTTATTTCTTGAAGTGTACATCGTTCGGGTAATCTAATTGTTGGTTTTTAAAAGTCCATAAGCAGTCCGTAACTATGCGGTCCGCAACAGAAGGGGCTCCTAGACTAGATATAAAATATCATAAATATATGAAAACTAATATCAATTCTTATTAAAAAAACAAAAATTTCAAAAAAATATCGAGAATATTATAAATATTTTGGTCCTTACAGATTATCTACTCACATTCGGAGCACCTTCAAAGTTGGTGTAACCAAGTGCTACAATTGTTCGAGGCCAAATGTAATAATGGCCGGATACTTTAGGGCGTCAATTCAATAACAGCTCGCATATCTCAGCAAGGATTCAATCGACTAATGTCTGAGTAACTCATTCTACACTCGTCTTGCAATCAACAATGCGCCGAGAAGAGAAGCGACGCAAGTTCAATGAGGCTGTCCTCAACACGCTTTTTCCTCCTCCATCACCACCGGTGCTCTCTCCCTCTCTTTCTCTCAGTTTTTCTCTCACTTTTATCTCTATGCACTTCTAATTCTGAAATTTATTGCTTGCAGCCCAAAGATGAGGACGTACCCTTCAACGTTTCACGTCAAGACATTGGACTAGAAACTGGGTCTTCAGCTACCAGCGGTGATGAGGATGATGACGGCGAAGGCGAGACCCAGAAGCTCACGAGAGCCCAGCGGAAGAGAATGCGGAAGAAGAAGCTTAAGGAAGACGCTTCTCGGCGCAAGCAAATCATAGGGCCTCTCTTGCCGTCGAAGATCGATGAAGGTGAAAATTGCACTACAGATGCTCGACGAAATGCCTCTGAGGAACCAAGTGAGACGCTAAATTACATTTTCAGTTAGTAGCTGCAATTCTTGTATTGTAGTTTCTCGGTTTAATATTGATAAATGAGGCTGCATTGTCGCAGGTGATGAGCCAATTCAACCTGGTTGCAGTAATCAGAAGAATAAGGTGAAGCAAAGGAGGAAGGCGAAGAAGCTAGCCAGGGAAAGAGAACAGCATTGATGTGTTTCGATTCGACTAAACCAGTAAAGGCTGTGATTTGGCTTGTGGAACGCTTAGCTTATATTAGATGGTTATAATACCAGTTATACATTGAGGGTTCCATTTTATTTTTCATACTGAGCACAGATTTTTCAGCATTGCTTGCATCTTTGCTCTCACGAAAGCGCAGAACGCTACGTGAAAATATACATATGAACACATTACTACTGTGTTTTGTGGGAGCTGCTAATGTTACTCAACAACCTTAAGTTCACACCGGGGTAAATGCATTTTACTTACAGGAAATTATAACAGTGCACTACAGAATGGATAAAGGGTAACTAGATGAAATAATTTCTTGATTTTAGATAAAGAATCAATATCCCTCTGTATATTGCCACAAGAGTCCTGCTACACAAAGCAATAGTGGTTCCGAATCGTCAGAAGCCTCGTGCATATTGTAACTTGAACCCTGAGGACTTGGTTTGCCTATGATCAATCCAGGAAAACACAAACAAACAAACAAAACCAAGTTAAATTCTCTGCATATTTTCAATCATATAAAATCTCAGTGTTAAAGCTGCCCTATCTGCCTGTAAATCAAGTCTTTTATTATTGCAATGTCACTGATGAACCATTATTCTAGTCTAGTTTACAGGTGAGGAAGAAGGTCACTGGCTCACAGCATTATAGAAAGTTATGATAATCCAAGCAAATTAAAGATAGGTTAGGTAAGGTAGCTCTGAGAATCATGTGACAGTAACAACTCTCATGAAGCAGTGACTAGAAATTAAAAAAAGAAAGTGCCCAAGTAGATTTATTTTCCATTTTATAATGCCAGAAACATTATACATCAGTATATCACTACTCACAAAAATCCAGATAAATTGTCCCTCCCAAAAGGCACTATGGACCATGATCTAGTCAAAATTGAGTCAACATTAGGGAGTGTTAGATACTATTCCAAAATAATGCAGAAGCACATAATGCTCCCATCATCAAGTGCTTATATAAAGTTGGATATCATCCTCCAATCATATACAAGATTTAAGAATTATGCCCCTAGAAAAGCTACAAGATATTCCACTAAACAAGTATTTGCACTACAAAAGCCCAAAAGAGAAATCAAGGCAAAAGCAAAAGCACTTGTCCAAAGCTTAAAGGCCAAACCAAACTTTTTTCCATGAACCTTTTCTATGTGACCATGATCAATCAAACGACAACTACACCAAAAACGACCCCTACGACACCACCGGGTAGTTAAACGGCAACGGCTGGAGTGCCGAATCCACTGCGCTCGGGTGCACGAACCCATATTTACGAAGCACCTGATTATCGGCGAAGTTCAACGCCTTCTGCATGCCGTCCCAGCACGACGTCCCGGAATACATCCGATTGTGGGCCCCACTGCATGGCTGGCATCCTGTGAAGTGCGTGACAAAAGGCCTCCTCCAGCTGCCCGCACCGTAACCAGACCCCGCGTCCTTCAGAAACTTCTCCCTAAACGCACCGTATTGCTCGCTCACTTTCTCCGCGTGTCGCCTCCTCAGCCGCGCCACGTCCTCGCCGCCTTGCCGCTTCTCTATCTCCGTGTACTTCTCGGTGATGTTCTCAAGGTTTCCGACTATCTCGGCCCAGTACCCTTCGAAATAGTAATCACTCTCTAAGTAAATCCTGTCCGCCCATTTCTCGTTCTCTTTGTAAATCAAGTACGCCAGGCCCGTCTGATCGTCCGACTCCGGGAAGGCCTTGTCCTTGAAAGTCGCACGGAGCGTCTCCCCCCATTTCTCGTAGTCCGGCGTCTGTGGGCCCATCGCGGCCCACGCCTCAAGGAACTTCATGGACCACTCGCAGTTCCTGATGAGAAACACGCCGGCGTTCAGCCCAGTCCAGCTGTGCGTGTCTAGAATCAGATGCGCCCAGCCGTGCACGACGAGGTTGTAGCTGCTGTACTTCTCCAGCGGAAGCTTGAAGTCCATGTCGGTGAACAACGCGTCCGAGTCGACCCACCAGATCCACTCGGCCTCCGGGTGGGCCACCATGGCGGCCCGGATGACCGGAATCTTGGCCCAGTAGCTCCTCATCTCCGGGTGCATGAACGCATTGTTGTAGAACAAATCAATCCCGTGTATTCTGGAATAGTCCACTTTGTTCTTGAAGAATCTCAGCAACAGATGATCGCCGATGGGATTCTTACACGCTGACGGCTGCGACCCGGTAACCATCAGAATCCGCTCCGCTGCACCGGCGCCGAACGAAGGGTGATACATGAGCCACTGGCGCCGCTTCTCGTCCCAGTTTTTGACTGGACTGCCAATAGTGTAAGTCAGCTCCGGGTCGTCGTAGAAGGTCCGGTCGGGCGGGTCGGACATGAAATCCGGACCCGGGTCGGAATGGCGACCCGGATTGGATTTCGGTGGGGTGACAGCGCGCCCGAAATTGGCGGAGGAAGAGGGGTTAGGGTTTATGAGGGAATAGATAGTGATGAGGAGCAAAAGAGCGAGAAATGCGCCGCCGAGGAAGAGGAAGCCGTCGGTGAGCCATGAGGAGGCTTTGGCTTTCAAAGTGGGCTTCGTCATTGGTTGGGGGTGAGAGGAGGGCTCGGGGGAGACCATGGTTAAATAGTGAAAGAGGGTTTAGGGGGGCTGTGACAGATAAGGATTAACAGCGATGTTTGCCGGCCATGGATGAATGTGTTCTCTGGTCTGGTAGATATTTAGCAGAGGATTTAGGACGGGCCAGTGAAGTGAGGGAGTGAGGAGACAAGAGAACTGGTGTGGTTGAAGGAGCATCCCCTACTGAGATGTGTCATCGACGGCAGGGAAGGGTCCCACGTTGTGTGGAGTGTTTGACATCAAGGGACACGTGGGTGGGAGATTATGAACCGACAGTTTAGGG
Organism: Fragaria iinumae; assembly: GCA_009720345.1. Lineage (NCBI taxonomy): Eukaryota > Viridiplantae > Streptophyta > Magnoliopsida > Rosales > Rosaceae > Fragaria > Fragaria iinumae. The sequence continues at coordinate 10,207,308 of CM019117.1, read as the reverse complement.
TTAGAATAATTTGTTACTGTTCTGATTTCTAATTTTCTTACCAAAGAGAAGAATGAAAGGGAGATTACGAGAATGCGATGATGACAATAAATTGCTTGTCTTGTTCAAATGCACATGGACGCAGCCATACTTGTATGAGTGTACGGTTTGCTTCATGATACTGTTGTCGGATGCATGTAATATGTTTCTTATCGTCTTATCTTTTTCAGTACGTATACTTTTGTAATCGATTCATTTTACTACCTTGTATGATTAGTTTCAATAAAAAGAATTAAACTGATTAGGAAAGAATAGCAAACAAATGCATTCGACACAGACAACTTTCATTTGTCATCCTTCTGTAATGTTTTATACTATTATTATGCATTAGTGTTTTAGTATAGAAAAAACAGCCGGGCATTACTAAACAATGAATGGGTGTTACCTTGCTAGCTGGAATGGGTGTCATCCTCCTATAAGAGGTACGCTAAGTCTTTTAAATTCTTTCGTCTTCGACATGTATTTCGAGAAGCAAATGGTGTGGCACATAGATTAGCCCACCTTGCTAGCTGGAATAGTTTAGATGATTTTTAGATTGAAGAGACACATGTTATCATTCGGGATGTCATTTTCAAAGATATGTGTAATAATGTAAGAGGTTCAGATAATATGTCCCCTCGAAATTTGATTCTCTTATTAATAATAGTATTCCAACTGAGGAACCCGGATAGCCTGGATCCTCAAGTTCCTCTCAAAAAAAAAACGGGTGTTACCAATATTTTCTTATTACAAATATATACAATGTTGCAGATAAAAACAGAAGAGCACAGAGATACCACTACCATAAGAAGATTCAGAAGATAATTGCCAATTGCCATATATGTTTTCTCAAATTACACCCATATCAGAGACTAATTAATCCAGTTTAATGGTATATTTTTATCAATTAACATTGAGCCCCAGTCTGGACATGATAATCAACTTCAAAAGAACAGCATTCATGTGTGTTTTCCTATTGTCAGAAGTTTTCTAATTTGGCAGCATTTCCAATCCCATAATATATTGTAGGCTTTGTTGGTCTACTCTTCAGAATCTAAGAATCATAATATAACCGAAGTTCAGGATTTTGAACTTGTATGATAGATTGATTAGGGATATGAATCTGCCAACCAGCATTCTTTGCTTGACAACAATCCAAACAGACAAGACCCTCTTCGTCCTCTGCTCGATCCATAACAACGTGACTTCTTTCCAATTTTTTGTTCTACTTTTTTCCAATTTCTTGTTCTTCTGATTTATCAAGCATTTAAATTTAATTCTCAAATACATCTCTCCCAACTTAAAGAATTTATCAAAGAAATAAAATTTACTGATTCATAACCTTAATTAATCAATATGATCTTCCCGGTCACGTTAGAAATTCATAAGTAAAAAAAGAGTTACCACATTCTACTTTGTCTTTCTTTTAGTGTCATTGTAATCTCTACCATGATCAAGGTAAAAATAATGGTAGTTAGTTAGATTTATGCATACTCATGGGCATCACAGATCGATATAGGGAATTCAATTGCTTACATTTTCGAGTGAGGTCAAAAATGCCAAATGTAGCAACCAAACAACACTACAACCAACAAACTTGTACTAATCCTAGTCACATGATGCAGTAGATGTCATGGTTGCGGTCCAACGAATACATGTAAGAAATTTCTCGTAATTAAAAGTCCTACCATTTAGGCAAATCGGAAATATCTGAAGAGCTCAAATCCGGATGCATAAAACCGAAGTTTCTGAGCACTTGATAATCCGCAAAATTCAAAGCCCTCTTCATCTCAATCCAACAAGAATCTCCTTTCTATTGTGGATTACATGGTTGACACCCCGTAAAATGAGTCACAAATGGTCTCCTCACAAGTCCTCAAAATTTTGTGATCCATGCCTTACCGGCCCAACGGAATCTCAAACTCCATATCCGTAAACACAGCATCCGAGTCCATCCACCAGATCCATTCGGCTTCCGGATGGGTCACCATCGCGGCCCGAATCACAGGTAGCTTGGCCCACAAGGATTCCATTTTGGGGTTCAAGAAGGCGTTGTTGTAGAAAATTCGACAATAGTCGACCTTGTTTTTGAAGAGCCTCAGAAGGAGGTGATCCCCGATCGGGTTTTTACAAACCGACGGCTGTGATCCGGTGACGAGGAGGACCAGCTCTTTATATGCGTATTTTGTGTTAGCATTAATCCATTGCCGACGTTTGTCATCCCAGTTTTGTATTGGGTCTCCGATTGAGTAGCTGAGTTTCGGGTTATCGTAAAATGTAGGACGAGTTGGTTTGTATGTGGAGCCAATGTAGCCAGCGAAAGAGATGACACCGAAAAATAATAGTGGTTTTGGGTTCTGAGAAAACTGGTTTCAAGTTTGGGATGTGGAAATGGAAAAGACTAGCTGCGTTTTAAGGTAGTGAAAGTCGTCTTTGGTTTTGAAAGCAGGATTTTTTGGAAGAATATTTTAGGTAAAAGTAAAACTGGGATCTTGTTTCCAAAAGGAGTGAAGATAAGAATGGTGGTGTAATTATTGCAGTGATTTTCATGATCTGTGGGCGTTTATTACTCTTCAGAATTGGTATCACTGGACAGTGATTTGGGTTTTTTATCCGAATTGGGGGATTGGATTTGGGTTTTGTTGAAGATTGCTGGTGGTTTGAGAATTCCATATACCCCGCCAAAAGTACCAAAACAATGAGTGTCAGGTTGAGTGAGTATTTCTCATATACCCTTACGTGGCTTAACTACCAGCATGCTTTCATAGCTCAGTTGGTTAGAGCACCCGTTTAGTAAGCGGGAGGTCCTGAGTTCAACTCTCAGTGAAAGCAATAATATTTTTTTGATTTCTAAGCAAATCAGATGCAACTCCTTTCATTCATCTATTCATTGAAACAGAAGTAATGTTAGTGTACAACTGCATTTTGCTGATTGAAATTGGAAACAGTAAACACAACTTCACTATTGTGGATTTTGAAACCAATACAAAATCCTTATTTACACAAACAGCACGAGCTTCTACAATGTCAAGATTCAAGAAGTCTAGCTAAATATTGCAACACAATTTTTCACACTCCGAGTCTCTGACTAACTTTCTTAATTTTCTCTTTTGTTCTTTTTACCCCCTGAACCAAGCACATTATTGCTGTGCTTGGTTTTACAGTTACAGTCACAATGGCGAAAAGGAAAAATATATCTACACCACCAGCTATCAATACAACAACGACCTCGCACGCTAGATTGCTGTGTTCCTAGTTCAGCAACCTTCTAAATCGCGCCACTTCAAGTAAACAAGCCCTGCACGGTAATGAGTGTATGCGCCTGCAACTACCAGTATGTGGAACAGTTGGTGGCTATGCCCTGCAATGTCGAATTTCCCAGGCATCCATCGTTCTGGAATCCTTGTTGCATAAACCAGTGCTCCAACTCCGTAGAAAATCCCCATGAGAATCTCATACCCAGTTGTGTAGAGCGCCTCAGGTTGGTCTGAGAACAAGATAAGCTTGTGGAGGATAGGAAGAATGCCCGACAAGCCCATGCCGAAGAAAAGAGATGCACGGACACTACGGTACTGAGGAGTTTGAAAGACAGGCAAGAGGGAACCCAAGACTGAGGCAATTCCTAAGATGGTTATGAACCCCATGTAAAGGGTGCAGAAGAAAGGGTTGCACATGAAGGAGTAGTAAACAAGAGGGTAGAATGAGGTGGATATAAGGGCTGCAATTCCAGCATAGTCCAGCCTGAGCATGATATATGACGTTCGCTCAGAGTGGCAAGAGAGAAGATGGCAAGCACTGCTGGACAGCAAGCAAAACATTGCTCCTCCCAAGAAAGCAAAAAATGGCCATCGTGTAATTGGTCTCATCACCAACGGTGCTATTATGTTTGCTAAATCTTCCTTCATGCTATGCTGCATTAACCACAAAACAATAAAACCAAGGGTGATCAGTTCACTGGATTAAGTACCTTAGTCAAATAAGAAAATGATAGACGATGGTTCGACATACAACTGACATTTGTCTCAACTACAAGGTGGAATATGTTCAACTAAAGTAATATCTTGCTTTCAAACTAGTAATAAAAAATCAATTTGCACTGTCCAACATCAGTTTCCAAAACCAGTACTGAGATAACAATAATAGCTCAAAGCATATTGAGCCTTTTCAAGAACATATGAGCCTTCAAGAAAGCCACAATCAGAGATGTGTATGTATAGACATCAAAGGTAAATATATTAATATCAAGAGTATGAAATAAGAATTGAAATATTCATATTGACTTGCAGATCAAAACAAAATCATCTCATTTCTAACAAGCAGATCAAAACAAAATCATCTCATTTCTAACAAGCAGATCAAAACAAAATCATGTCATTTCTAACAAAAAGATCTTGAAAAGACAGTAAATGATCTAATTTTTTTACTTCTCATTCTAATTCAATATTCTCCCATAAACAATTATTTCAACTAGAGTGATTCCAGTTCTATAAAAAAAACTAGAGTGATTCCATTAAATCAACTTCAGAGTAATTCCAATGACACTACCAGGCCACATTGGTAATACACATATAATACAAAATTTTCATATTCTCTAAGGCTATATAGGCAGAGCATTACCAGAACACAAACATCAGTGTGGTTGCCATGGGAGAACCTCTGAGGCAAACAATTATTCAGAAGTTCCATAACATGCCAACCAGAGAGCGAGGGAAGTAGATCCATTGAAGGCAACGAAGTCTTTAACTCCTCCCTAAGTTTGTTCAGAGCAGGCATGTTGGGTAACGACGGGAGGCATGTCATGAGTTCCTCATGCAACTTGTGAAGATCAGCATTTTTCAGCACATCAGGTAAGGCATGAAGATCAACGACATCTGGAACCTTCATTGCAGTGTATATGGTCAGGGCAAGAAAAAGGAAGAACCCGATCAAATGCCTGGAGATATAATAGTCTGTTATAAATAAATGGTTTCCAAAAATTGAAGTTCATGTCTAATGAGTCCTAAATTTCATACAGTAGCGAAACACATACAATTACAAAAATAAAGATTAACTGAACCTAACTCCCAATACAAGACATGCTTTCACAACAGTAGCTTCAGCTAGACTCTATCAACCCAAAATTATATACTTCTTAGTTTAATGTTGGAGAACCAGACTCATAAGACTATTGTAAACAGTGTCCATTTCTCACTGGCAGAAATTATTTCCCTTTCAAATCAGTCACAAAAACTTTCTTTACCAGAATTGGAAAATTTCAGAAACTGTTTCAATTAAGCGCCACAGTGATAACTTCTTAAGATATCAACAAATCACATAAATTCATTTATGCCAGACATGTAGTACCATGAAATTAATAACAAAATACATTGAGCCTTACGTCCAAACGTTCAGCGTCTCATTGTGGATGGTGAACATACTGAGCAAGACCTGCTTCAATGGCCACTCAGGCCGGTAATGACCTATGATATACTCGTTGTCTCTTAAATAGTGGGGCAACGAGTGGTACTCAACCAGCTGATACTTCACCTTCTTCCAAAGACGCTTTCCTTTACCTTCCTTCGATGCACATGCCTGATTGTTGTCCATTGCATCAGCAACCAGTTTGGGATCCTCAAAGCTTTGTTCTTCACTGCTCATTCTCTGTTCAACCCAGATCACACAATGTTCAACTCAAAGCAAACAAAAGGAACTCAACTAAGAAACCAAGAATCAAATCCATCTTTAAAATCACTGATCTTTCACTGCATGCAACTTAAGCAACTAAAAAATTCCCCATTCCCTGTTCAAACCAAATCACACCACTCACAAATCAAAATGCAATATTTACTTGCCAATTATAACTAAGAAACCAAGAAAGCAAAACAGATCTTAAAGCATTGATCTTTTGGTCCGTGCAACTTAAACGAAATCCAATTCCCAACCAAATTACCCCAAGCATAAGTCAAGATTCGATCTTTCAAGTATTGCAGAGAACCAAATAACAAAAAGAACATATTCCATGTCCTTATTGTTTGCTACATTTTCAAGCAAAACCAGAACCACTAAAACAGAAACTAATAACAACAATGACAGGAACTATAAGCTCAACAAGTAGAACCCAGATGAGAAAACCAACCTCAATTATGAAGAATCACCAGCAGAGAACAAAGCCAAGCCCCCCAGAAGGAGAATCTTCTTCTCCCTCAGATCGGTTTATCCACCTGTTTATACCAATAATGGGGCGGTGAAATTCAGAAATGAGAGAATTGTCCTTATGAGTAAATCTGAAACCAAATGTTGGATTGTAAGAACCAAATATAGGAGCCAAATGGGAAAAATTAAAGGACAAAACGACGACAAAGTCAGGGGTATAGTTGGAGATTTGGAGAAAGACAGAAAGATTGATTCGTTGGTGAGATGCGGAGATGCCAATTGGACGTTGATGGGGTGTCTCGTAGAGTTTACAAGTTTGGCACGTTTTGTGGCCTATAAGATTTTGGGAGATATTTTCATGCGGTGGCGGGCTGTGAAATTCATGTGACACGAAGTTGAACAAGGAAAGATTAAAGCTTGGCTTTCCTTGCCAACAATGTCAGTTACAAAGATCGGACCGATAGATAAGCTTCACATAAAGAATATGGTTGTGTACGTTTAGACTTTGAAGTGTTGTTTCGTTTGAAGTCCTTTTCTTATTCTATAACTCTTTTTCTTATTTGCCTAATACCCTGATTAGGTAATTTCTGAGTCAAAGTTTTGCACAAGTTGTATTGGACATTAAGGTGTACTGTGTAAACGGTGTAATTTTAAAGTATCATACGGAGTTTGTTAGACATTAAGTCTTCTTAATTGTTTTAGCAACAAAAAACTAGTTCACTTTAAATCAATCCTTAAACTTATAAGCATGAGACTTACGTTATTAAACTAAACGGTGATAGACTATAATTTTGATCTCATTAAGATAATGATTTGTTTAAATAATCAGTCAATCATCATTTTATAGCTTGGTTTTTATGGTCGACATACTATTGCTGGCACTGTGGAAATCTCTCAACACGAGGAGAATAATTAGGAGCATACTGCCATTTCCACTGCAAAATAGAAGAATTTCAACATGGACTTACAAGTCTTCTTCAAAAAAGAACACATGGACTTAAAAGTAGATTGAATGATCTTGTCTCTTGGCTTTATACAAACAGATCGGTTTAGTAGAATAACAACTCAACTATATACATAGAGTTGAACTATTACTATAGTCGATGCATCTCTACTAAGTGTGAGGTTAAAGAAATTAGAAATATGTATGAGCTGAATCAGCTGTAAGGTTTGTATATGTGTTAAAATTAAAGATCCTTGGCTACCTAGTATTCTTCGCTATAAAGATAAAGTCCTTTATCACTGCATAAAGTGATAATCTAATGTGTTGATGAAATTAAGGTGTTGCCAACTCATAGCTCATATGAAAATAGTCAATACTTGTCCACACCATTTCAATTATGCAGTCTAAGAATGAAACATTGTTATCCATCATTCAATTCATACATTATTCTATAAACAAGGCTACACGAAGTCAAAAATTTAGTACACACCAAGGCAAGGTGCAAGTGAACCGAACAACTGATACATAATCTCAGCCTTTTATTTGATTCAGCCATCTAAGTGACACTATCATGTATATATTGCGTATGCCATTAACAAAACTGGAACCCAAAAAACTAGTCTTAGTATTTCAAACACAAGAGGTGAGGACCCAAAGTCGAAGAAGTTATGAGTGATCAATCTGATTGGATTAAAAATAAAAAGGCTAGAGGAAAGAATTGACGGTTTATAGTCTTCATTTATTTTCGCATCTCTAATTGGGTGACTTGCACGTTAGTGATGTAAGTGTACATTGATGTGTGAAATCCGCCCTCACACAAAGCTTGATCGAAGTATAAAACTCAAATTTGAAAGTGGACCTAAAACCTAGGCCCAATGTTTAAACAAAGTGCCAAGTAGATTAGGCTTTTGCTTTGGGTAGCTACACAACCCAAAATGGATAAATCAATTATAGATCCAATTTGTATAGAACTGGGCCAAACTCGGTGGGATATTGCTATGCAGCCCTCTTGGGATTTATAAATGAACAACTTTTACACCATGTACTCTGCCTAATCAACTTTTATCTATTCATATTACCACGTTTTGATTTTTTTGGAGAGAACCACGTTTTGATTGTATCTGGTCATTCAATTGTTGACATCGAGTTGGTTGGATCCCCTACGGATCCCATTCCAGACCAAAATATTATATTTCATAACTTTAATCTTTATCTGATCATTGGTCTAACTTTGTTAATATGTTACTGCATTTTGTAGAAAAGTTGGTGAAACTTCAATGAGAAAGTGTATTTTCACCATCCATAGTACAAGATTGACAACACAATCTTTTTTTTATGAGCTAGCCTAACTCCTCGAGTTGTTTGGTAAGGCCTTTTGACATGTTTGAGAACAAAAGGTGAAGAGAAATCAGTTACAATCTCACTAATCATCCCCTGGTATGGTATTAAGTTGAATTCAATGGAAACATAATAGGCATGTTGCTATGCTTCTATGGGAAATGGATATCAAAATGAACGTTGAAAAATACATAAGTTGGGAATCAGTCTACATTCCACGACCAAATGAGGAAAGTGTTCATTTGGGTAAAGATGAAACTGAATATATATTTTGGTTTAGGATGAAATAAGTACAAGTTTACGTTTGATGCATATAATACCACATAATTTTTTTTTCATATACGGTAATGTATTTACTTTCATTATATTAGGACATTAAATCTTTGACCTAGCAAAATTCTAGAATAATTCATCATATTTTCTCTTGTAACGTACTAATCTGTTTGTTTGGTTAAATAATTCATACATTTTCCATAAATGACGATGCAGATTGAAGATATGGATTCTGATGAGAGCACCGCAGCCATCCCCGTAGGGTCCTTCTCCTCTCTTCAGCAGACGCAACCACCCTGCTTTTGCAGATCTCACACGTCTGCAAAAAAAAGGTCACACTCCATTATAATTCGCTTCTCTCACTTCAGCTCGTATACGACACATCACCTTATACGCAATCCCTCTATATATAACTCCCCACCTTCCCCGTCCCCCTCTTCATTTCTACTTCCATCTCTAGCTTCTTCTCAGTTCTCACACGTCTGTATCACTCACTTTGGTTTCTGGGTCCGTCGCCATTGGACGAGCTAGGTCTGGTTCAGTTTGTCACATCCCTCTGCTCTCCTCCGATGTGCGTCAGTGAACGTGAAAACCTTCCCTAATACCAGGGACCGCTCTCCCATCCAAAACCCTATTCACCACGTCACCTCTGACTCTCTGAGATCACTCCAAACCCCCATTTCTCATAAATATAGCCATAAACCCCAACGAGAACGGTTCCATATCCGTTTGGCTAGCTAGCTAGCTTGTATTGACCAAAAAACAAAAAAGTTGTGACGAGATGGGCAACTGTCAGGCGGCTGAGGCGGCGACGGTGGTTATACACCACCCGGCAAACAACAAGGTCGAGAGGATTTACTGGTCGGTGAGCGCTCATGAGATCATGACGTCGAATCCGGGGAACTACGTGGCGCTTGTGGTGACGTCGCCGACGTTGAAGGCCGAGAATGGCGCGCCGGTTAAGCATCTCAAGCTTCTGAGGCCGGACGACACTTTGCATATCGGACAGGTTTACCGGCTCATCAGTTTCGAAGGTAAAATATTTGGATCATCGGTTTTCTCATTTTTACGACGGAGTTTTTGGTGTTTAACGACGGTTATTTTTTTTGGGATGTGTAGATGTGTTGAAGGAGTTTGCTGCTAAGAAGTCTGTGAAGCTGGGGAAGTTGCTGAGGGATAGAGGTGCACTTGGCCTTGAACTGAAAAAGAAAGACTCCGATGGTCCGAATCCGAATTCGAAATCCGACGACCGCAATTCTAGCCAGGTAATATCACGATCACACAACCCTTATTCCAATCATGATACTAATTTGTTCACCTAGTTAGTAAAACAAAACATTAGTGTACTACACTCCATAAAGCTTTTGTTGATCAAAGGATTTAGTAGCTTAGATGAAATATTTTACGTCATTGATGTACATAACAGTGTGTGTTGCATTATTCTTGTATGATCATTATCATACAACTTTTTTTTTGAAATCATTAGTGTACTACACTCCTTGTAAATATGATGGTCATCTCTAGCTCCATTGATCATTGTATAAGTTGTGGGGGTAGTTTCGTCCTTCTAATGGATGTGATTGTAGTTTTGTACTTTGTAAGACTTTGGTTTGTGTTCTTTGGTAGTGGGGGACTGAGGGGTATGCATGCATTAATCTATATTGGTGTCATTTCATTTCCTAAGGGCATAGGAGGAGCGTATAGACCATAGAGATAAGAGGGAGACAGGGTACCTTTGTCCCTTCAACTGATTGAAGCCTCTTGAAGACAAATATATTCCCATAATCATAAAGTTTATTTGGATTATTGAGAATTTAAGACAAAATGTAAATGAAATGTTCCATAAAGTAAGAAGGGGGGAAAATATGTATGTGCAGAGGTAAGAGATGGGTTGTTTTTTCTCCCGAGTGCTTGTGAATTGAATAACTTATCTGTCAGTGATTTCGAAGAATCAGAACCTTACTTTAACCCACAAATCTCGAGGAATCTGGGTTCTTTATGTTTACACGTTTGTTTTCTGTCAGCAACTTTGTTGGGTTAAAAACTCTGTAAGAATCTTAACACTAGTCAGAAATTTCCAGTATGAAAAACTGTAGGGCTTTTGGCATTTTGTTTTGTAGCTTCACAGCATTGGCTTCTAGAGTTCTAGCTTATGTGAGCTTTTGCAAACTAAATTGATTAAGAAAAATAGGAGGCAATATATATGAGCCTACAGACCCTTGTTATGAAAAGTAAATTTTCTTGTTATATTTTGGGGGATCATGGATGAGAAAAGTTATTCCTTATCCAATATGGATGATGACTAATTAACCATGTAGGCGATAAAATGTTGGTGCATTAGTCAGTAAGAACTTGATTTTGAAATCTCAGCTTTAGAGAAATGTTTTAACTACTTCAGCATTAGAGATCTATAATAAGTGAGTCATTATCATAAGGGTACTTAGTGATGAATTGAAGCCTTCCATGTCGATCTGCTTATGATATACCCTCTGGTGGACTTAGAGTTCACTTTGCTTTTACCAATATTATCATGAACTCCTAACCCTATGATATAAGTTTCTTCAAAAAAAAAAAAAAAAAAAAAACCCTATGATATAAGTATGCTAATCTTATGTTGAGATATCAATCCCAAATCGGGAATATGGAACCTTGCCTGTGGGTTAATAAGGGTTTGGGCCACTCCATCCATTGCCAATTGGTTTTGGATGTGAACCCCAGACTACTTTATCATGGTATCAGAGCGGGTTACCCACATCCACGTGTGAAGCCCAAACGCTACACGCACTCCACGTCACCCAAAATGTTGTCCACGTGTTAGGCTTGAAAATTCGCCACACGTGCGGGGCCGTGTTGAGATATCAATCCCAAATCGGGAATATGGAACCTTGCCTGTGGGTTAATAAGAGTTGGGGTCACTCCATCACCAATTGGTTTTGGATATGAACCTCATACTACTTAATCATCTTAAAAGACATGTAATATCTGAGCTAGACTTGTCTGGTAATCGGCTTGGTTAGGTTATAGTGATTTCAATACATTAAGCTAGCTTGCTTAAATCCATATACAAAATTAATGAGACATAGAAAGATAACAAAGACCTCTACTTACCCTATTGATGGCTTTTCCATTTTGAATATTGATTAAGCATGCATGAATTGTCATTGTTTCATGGTGAGTGTGTGCCTTTAAAGTTTCATGTACCGTACAAGCATGCTCACAACCATAAATTTCCCTTTATCTTAGATTTTGTTATCTTTTCTTGGTTGCAGATGGAGCATGAGGCTCACCGTGTCGGAAGCAGCAGTAGTGGTGGTGGCAGCAGCAGAGGTGTGGCGAGGAGTCATGGTGGTGGGGGGCAGTGGAGGCCAGCTTTGCAGAGCATTGCAGAGCTTGGTACTTGAACATATGGTGCACTAGCACTCAGCTCACCATTCCCACCACTCACCCCGAAGGCCGAAGCTCAGAGTCTCAGAGATCCCTAGCTTTCTGTCGTTCTCTCGCGAATAAAAACAAGCAGCTAGCATGCGGCTTCGAATTCCCCTCGCACTCTTCTCCAGACGTTTCTTGTTCTCTTTTTCTTCTTTTCTTGGATTGGTGCATGCTATTAGTTGGACCTCGGTAGCTATGGTGATTGGTTTCAGAGTTAGGTATGTAAATCACTGAACTTGGAGACGTATGTAACTTCTAACCCTAGCCTCTTCTTAATTTTATCAATTGTGATCAGCTGCAACCTTGCTATCTTTTTTTCCTTTGAGAGAAAAAGGAAAAGAGAACAACCTAGCTATCTATAGATTGCCCAAGGAAAAGAGAACAACCTATTTATCTTATTTGAACTTTGAAGATATTTTTTTTTTTTTTCTACAAACATGTGGTGCTTCATGTAACTGGATTTGATAGCACTCAATTTCAAGGAAAACACCCGAGGCCGATTCTAGAATTCTACAAACTAAGAACAAGCAATATTATTGTTTGTTTGAGTCAACAGAATCAAAAACTGAATACTTCAACGCTTTCAACACTTCCAAAGGCCATGTGTTGGGGCTTTACGTAAAGTAGATCCTGAATTGAACCCAAGAACTTCATCAGCTTTGTATTTATGCCTGGACACGATAGAACAAAACACAATGTCTACAAAAAGAGCTTCATACCGAGCTAGCTTCATATTGGCAAGTTATCACATCAATTTGGAAGAGGAAGTCATGCTAACAAGATCTTTTCATTGATCAGTTACACTAAGAAGATCATTTCATTTGCAATCATCATTGAAAAGATGGATTATATTAAGTTCATCTGACTTGCAATGGTTAACATCAAAGATGTTTTTTCACTTCATAAAGTCATCAAAGATGTTTTTTTTCACTTCATAAAGTCATCAAAGCAACAATTGACGCAATGGTTAACACAATTGATCCCAATTGACGCGCCTGCACAGGATAGAACAAAACACAATGTCTACAAAAGGAGCTGCATATTGAGCTAGCTTCATATTCGCAAGTTATTACATCAATTTGGAAGAGGAAGTCATTCTTAGTTTCTAACAAGATTCTTTCAATGATCAGTTACACTAAGAAGATCTTTTCATTTACACTGATCATTGAAAAGATGAATATACATTAAGTTCATCTAACTTGCAATTTCTAACAAGATCCTTCCAATGATCAGTTACACTAAGAAGATCTTTTCATTTACACTGATCATTGAAAAGATGAATATACATTAAGTTCATCTAACTTGCAATATTTAACATCAAAGATGTTTTTTCACTTCATAAAGTCTTCAAAGCAACAAACACACTCTCTTAAAGAAAGAGGGGAGAAGAAAACAAGAAAGCAAGACTAATGTAAGTGACATTTTACAGCGGAAAAGACAATGTAGGCACAACCCAGATTGGTAGTATATAGCTCATTTCCAGGAGCTTCTTGGCACTTTCAGTGTAGATATTTCGGAAGCATTGATCTTCAACATCATAAACACCAAATCATACTCATCGAAATATATGCCGACGTAATCAAAGTCTTGATTAAAATATATGCAATTTGATTCAAATCCTACAAGTTCCGCTGCCAACACAAGTACAGAAGAATTATCACTCAGAAACAGAGCAACATGATCCAAGGTTTTTTTCTCAGTCCACTCAGCTGTTTGGAAATTCAATTCAAATACTTTAAACTTCTTTGTCACACGTTTGTCTTTTTCAAACTTCAAATATCTTTGAACCATCCACAATTTATTACTCTCTCCTTCAAAGATATAATGCTTTATATCATTAGCATCTGGTTTGCAGCCACGTCCAACCAACTTAGTATTTGAGCTAAACCCAGTAGTAACATCAAAAGATAGAACTTCACTATAAGAACTCACAGCATATAACTTATTTCCCAAGCTAGCAACTTCTTCAACCATGTGGAAACCTGGAAGGGCATTTTCAACAATTTCATCGGGCCTTTCTTCTGTATAAATCCATGTTGTATCTTTACCCAATCTAAAAAAAGTCAATCTACCTCTCTCTAATATTGGATCAACTGAAACTGTGGCCTTGCTAACAAAATCTTGACAATTTTTATACCATTTTTTCCAACCTCCAGGAGTTAGAGGAGGAAGCCGAATGAGCGAGTTCTCTGTCACTTCCCTCCCTCTAATTCTAAAGAGTGGATTTACTAGGGTCACTCCAAAAGTTTTATCAACAGTGTTCTTCTCTATAAATATTAACCATCCTTTCGAAGACCCAACAAGCTGCTTCCTCGGCACATTCACTTGAAAATTAAGAACCTTTTGAGTAATGAGATCGTAGAAATTCCAACCGTCTTTTTTGCCTGAATTAAACAACAGCATTGGAGCAGTCATACTAGCATGCTTGGTACTGTTATCCTTTGCTACAGAATACCATGACTTACAAACCAAGCTGAACCCTAAGTAGTCTGATGGTTTTGGTAGTTTTTCTGCAACTGAATCTAAAAGATGCTTAGGCAAATTTTCCCAATCTTAAAATAATGGATAATTTTGAGTAGAATTAGAGACTGAAGAAGAACATCGATCTTTTTGACAAAACATAGTTTCGTTTTTTCACAAAATTTGAGGTGAGGTTAGGGATTCAGTAAACAGGACTAAAACAAAACTTTATATTAAAACTAGCTAGTTGATTAGATCCTTTGTATCTGTAATACCCTAGATTTTCATATTATTTTCCTTGTATAATTCCCATAATTAATGAAGGATTATTTATAGAAATTCTTTAGTTTATGCGAAGTTGAAGTTTCGGGAGTAATTTTTAAGGTACTTCGACTTTTAAGAGGCCAAAAGTTGACTTTATTTTCCGTAAGTTATCTTTGAAAACTTCCTTCATGAAAGTTGTAGAGTTTGTCGATACGAGTTCGTAGACATGCGGTACGCCTGAATCGGAGGTAGTATGAGAAAGTTATGATCAGAGGAAGTTAGTTTCCGGGTTTGGAAACTGTATAAGTAGAAAAATGTGGGGGAGTTATTTTTGGAAACATAAATTCGGGACACTCACTTTCTCTCTCCTCCCTCTCCCGACCTCCTCCCGCTCTCCTTTCTTCTCCGGCTCAGTTCTCCGTTGTCCGGCCACCAAACCGAACGTCACCGGTCCCGTTTGGTCCGCACGGACCTCCTCTCCATTTCTGGAGTAGTCCCGCTCGCCGTCGCGCTGCCTGGAAGCCGCCACAGAGCGGCGGAGCTGCTGCGGTATCGCCAGAAAACCGGCGATTTTGGCGGCATTTTCGGTGAGAGTTAGGTGAGTCTTGCTCCTCTCCTTCCTCTGGTGATGTTTATACGTGTTTGGTGACCTGAAAACCAAGTTTGGGCGCCGGTTTTGCAGGTTTGGTTTTTGATTTTGTTTTGGAGTTTCGGGGTGTTTTCCGGCCGATCCCGGCCGAACAAGTTAAAACCTCAGGTATTAAAGTTGTTCACCATGCTTCAATCTACAAATTTCATGTTGTGAGTTTCTCCTAATTCGAAATTTTTGGGGTGGCGCGTGGCGGCGCGTCTGGCTGAGTTGTGGCCTTAGTTTCATGTGGTTAGCTAGTCCTTGCTGCTGTGAGCTTGTTGGGAGGTAGTATGGCTAGGCTTTGAGCAAGGTTTGCATGTTAAGACTTAGGTTTATTTGTTTTGGCTTGGTGGAGGTTGAGTTTAGGTTTTGGAGATTTGAGGCAGTTCTATTGTGTCGTTGAGTTCAACGACTTTGAGAAGTTGTCCTCCCTTGAGCTAAGGGTTAGTTTAAGGGTGTTGTGTTATCCTTTAGTATTTTGGTTTCTAAGGTTTTTAATTGTGTGATTTTAGGTGATTTGTGATTTTGTGATTGGCTTGCCTTCGTTGTGTTGGGGGTTTTGCAGCGGAATTTCTAGGTGAGTAAATCTCACTAAGGTTCACTTTTGAACCAGATTTTATTATGGTCACGTGATGATGATAATGATTATGATGTTAAAATTAATACTATGCTATTAATTGTTTTAAAATATATGAGTTTGATCGCCAATATCTCATAGGTAAGATAAACCAATCTTTTCTTATATATTTATTTTTGAGGTTCTTGTGATCATAATCTATTGATTATGGATAAGTTATTCTTGTGGAATAATATATATTGTTCATATAATTATATCCTTGTAAAGGATATAATCGTATGATGTGATCTTGTGTTGTTGATGATGATGTTGTGATATTGTGATTGTTGGATAAATATCCAAACCGGGTTCCAAGCCTTTAATCGGGTGATTGGTTACGGTTAAGATGTTATTTATTATTTTGTGTTTTGATATTGGACAGTCAAACCGGTTTCCAAGCCTTTGGCCGGGTGATTGGTTACAGTTAGGAATAGTGTCAAGACCCACCCCGAATTTCACCCTGAAACCCGAGGTAAGTCCTGCGGGGACCACCTCCAAGGAAAATTTACCGAAGAACTTGGCAAACCTCCCTTGAAAATAAACAACATTAACCCGGAAAAATATAGAACACCCTCTTAAGCAATATATTAATCTTCAACTCAATCCAAATAACCGAATAAAATAATACACAATTATTTTTCCGAAAGTATTCAGAGCTACTACAAGAAAGACAACGGAAGCTGATAAACATCCTAGTGGGTTAAACAAATAACCTATTGGCGAACAGTAGCGGAAATGTGGGTGACTATGCCTCGTCGCCTTCTTCTAGACCCCACCCGAACTCTGCAGACTGGACATTTAAAAAAGAAAGAAAAGCTCAGGGGAAAATATTTAATTACGTCAGAGTGAGTGGACAAAAGTAATCTCGCCAAACAAATATTTCCCCAAGAAAACTTTCAAGGAAACGACTAGTTCCGGCTAGTCTCCAAAACTTAAACAAATACAGCCTCTCAGGCTAAAATTAAATATATCAGTATGTATATGCACTCGTCTACTCCTTGTATGATTTCTTTGAAGGAATAAAAGAAAAACAGAAATTCATACAAGGCTACTACGCTCGCGTCTACCGCTCACGTCACCCCATAATGACATTTTTCCTCATTATGGGGGAATCGCACGAGTGGATATATATATATATATATACGTGCTTACTCCTTGTACGAGTCTATGAATGAATATGAAAAGAAAATAGAAAGTCGTACCAGGCTACGACGCTGGTGTCTAACGCCCACGTCACCCCATAATGGCATTTTTCCTCATTATGGGGGGAAATCACGTATTGCTAGCTAGCGTTTACTTATATACATACTATTCTCATAAACGTCAATAAATGAGTATAAACACCAAAATTCTCAATTCAGGATAAATTCCAACATAAAAAATTATTCAACAATAAAACATTTAAAACACATTATTTAAAACAAAGGTCCACTCACAACTTAGGCCTAAGCCTGATGTCGGTCGGAGGTCTCCTCCGCTCGGGCCTCCTCACGTCCTGTTCCAAAACATAAATAAATCCTTAAATAAAACACCGACGTTTAAAGAAAATAGACATAATTAAATATGAGCATTTCGCGCTCAACCATGCCTATCACCCTAAATCTTAACTTGACTGCCAATCAAAAATCTCCATAAAAACCGACATCCCAAAAACATCACATTCCACCGTCCTAATCATAAATAATCCAATGGCCGGATTTTAACTTAATAATCTGCCAAAAATACCAAACTTTAACAATTTTCAAACCTATCCAAAACTCCTCCAAAAATTCTAAAACTCAATCCATTAAACTCCTCATAAAAATCTCCATCAAAAACAATTTTTCAGCGGCGGCCGGCGGCCAGCTCCGGCGACCTCCAATGCCCACCAAAATTTGACACCACCTTTCTGTCAACCTCCTCTACAACATTCTTAACTAGCACAAACTCCAATTCTAAGCCTAACCATGTCAATCGAACGAAAACAACCATAAAAGCCCTAGAAAATTCAAACACCGATTTCTCTTTACCTAGCTCAAGAGGGAGCGAATCCTTTGGAGGGATTGGAGCACGGGAGGAGGGCTTCCTTTTGAGCCAAGGATCGCAAGCTATGGCGGTCGGAGGAGGGAGTTCCGGCGAGAAAACCAATCCGGCAGTCGGAGCTTTCGGGGTTGTTTTCTCCTTCACGGCGGCGCTAGGGCGGCTCCCACCGGTCTAGAATGGAAGCTGGGTTGGAGACCGATCATTTGGGACCGGTGCGGCGGTCTGGGGTGGCCGGACGGCGGCGGACGGGCGGTCGGAAGTTTTCCGGGCGGAGGGAGAGAGAGAGAGAATCGGGAGGGAGGAGAGAGAAAGGAAAGGGGGAAGAAAAAATGTTGGGCTTGGCCCAACCGGTCCAACATCCCCAAATAAACCCACTTC
Organism: Fragaria iinumae; assembly: GCA_009720345.1. NCBI lineage: Eukaryota > Viridiplantae > Streptophyta > Magnoliopsida > Rosales > Rosaceae > Fragaria > Fragaria iinumae. The sequence continues at coordinate 10,188,804 of CM019117.1, read as the reverse complement.
AAAATTCAACACCCCAAAATAATACCCCAATAAAAATTACCTTTTACTAGCTAAAATTTACTATTTTACCGTTGTCACATTTTTCTTCTACGAATAATTCTTTCGAAATATTCGTCCCTCAACACACCTCTAGGGACCTTAGTATTAAAAATCTAATGACGAAGACGGTAAAATTCTTATTACCACAATGCTAGTAATTAAGGTAAAATTTAAGAGTCAGGGCGTGACAAATAGAGCTCTAGTCCGTCTGTCAGTGTAGGTCATGAGAGATACTTTATGGTATCTGGGACACATGAGTACACAATTTGTTGTTGTATGTCATGAGAGGTATTTATTAAATATATGAGACTCATGGGTACATTATTTGGTAATGTGTTGGATTTGTGGTTTTTAATTATTGATCAAATCTCTTTTGTGGAATGTTGGATGTGATAAATGCTGTGTTATTTTTGAGTTTACTCATACGGGCTTTTTAGCTTACCGGGTTTGTTATTTTACAATCCCGGTGCACCATTTATTGGTGTAGGGGTTAGACCTGCAGGTGAGGATCAGCAGGGTTGAGCTGGAGGCTTAGTGGCAGGGTTCTTTTTGGCTTTTGCTGTACTCTGTATAGTTTTGTTAATCGGGTAGAAAATATTAAACTCATGAGATTGTTCTCATGTTCTCGTGTTGCAAGTTTATGTAAATAAGGAAGTGTAATATTTAACTCAGTGATGGGTTGTATGATATTACTTTTTCGCTATTAAGTTCTAGTTGTTTTGGATTTATTATTGAAACAGGTTGGGATATTTATATTTTAAGTTAGATCATGCCAAAATTTTTGAAAATTATCTTTCGAAAATTGGGGTGTGGCAGTTTGGTATCAGAGCATATGTCACGCCCCGGTTTTTAAGTTATTTTACGGTTATTTACTTTGGTATTATTTTAGTCTTTTACCGTTTTAAGTAACCGTTTACTATTTAAGACTCCAAAGTTGACTTTTGCTTATGTTTGGAATTTGGGAAAACTTTCTTCATGAAAGTCGTAGAGAATGTTGTTACGAGTTCGTAGACATATTATGCGTTAAAATCGGAGTTAGCATGGTAAAGTTATCAATTAAAAAGGTAAGTTTTATTGGGGTATTATTTTGGGGTGTTAAATTTTGGAGTTGGGTTATGTTTATTTAGTTGGACCGGGCCATTTGTTTTTGGTCAAGCCTAATCTCTTCTCTCTCTCTCTCCCCCGCACCCGCTCCCGATCCCTCTCCCTCTGCCGAAAAATTTTCGGCCGTCGTCCGGCCAAGAGGAGACGCCGCACTGGTCTAGCTCAGTCTGCCGCCCTCTCCGCCGTCTTCCTGGACTGGTGAGCGGCGCTGAAACGCCGCCGAGCGGAGGAAGTTTTCCTTGGAAGCCCGTTGGTCTTCTCGCCGGAACTCTCTCCTCCGGCCACCATAGCCAGAGCGGCTTAGCTCGTTGGAAAGCCATCCTCTTGTACGTTCATCACCCCAAAGGATTCGCTCTCTCTTGAGCTAGGTAAGGAGAAATCGGTAAAAGAAATTCTAGGGCTTATTAGATGTTTTCGTTCGATTGGTATAGTTAGACTTGGAATTGGTGTTTGTGCTAGTTAGGAAAGTTGTAGAGGAGATTGAGAGGAAGATGCTGTTAAAATTTGGTAGTTATTGGAGCTCGCCGGAGTCGGCCGCTGCTGTTTTAGGAAATTTTATGGTTTTTGATGTGGAATATTAATAGGAGATTAATGATGTGAATTTAGGAATTTTTGGAGGAATTTTGGATAGGTTTGAGATTTTTCGAAGTTTGGTATTTTGGCCGTTAATTGGGATAGAATCCGGTCGTTAGATTATTGTTGTTTCTGCCCTAGAAGGTGGATTTAAGGCCACCGATATTTGTGGTGAAGTTTGGACGCTATCAATTTTAAGATTTGCAAAGTTGGACAAGAATGAGAGTAGATAAGGTCACATTTAATTTTGCCTTTTTTTTATAAGCGTTGGTATATAGTTGAGGATTTAATTATGTTCTTGGATCAGGACGTGAGGAATCTCGAGCAGAAGAGGTTTCAAATCGACTTCAGGCTTAGGCCTAATTTGTGAGTGGACTTTTGGTTTAAATAATGTGCATGCAATTGTTTATTTGGTTGGACCATTTGACGTCATTTTTATTTGACGATTTTACTCATTGTGGTGAGTTACCGAAAATGAGATTTTCGGTAAATTATAATATATTTTTAAGGAGAGTATGTATATAAATGCTAGCTAGCGATATGTGTCTGTCCACCTTAATGACATAGTATATAACTGCATTATGGTGTGACGTGAGCGTTGGACGCAAGTGTAGTAGCCTTATATGAGTGTTTAATTCATATAAGGGGTATGGGCATATATTTATACACCCGTCTGTCCACCTTAATGACGTAGTGTATCACCGCATTAAGGCGTGACGTGAGCGTTTGACGCGAGCGTAGTAGCCTTATATAGATTATTATTAATTTATATAGGGAGTATGGGCGAGTGTAAATATATATATATATATATATATATATATATATATATATATATTAGTCTGAGAGGCTGTATTTTATTAAGTTTTGGAGACTAGCCGGAGCTAGTCAGATACTTGACAGTTTTTGAGCTGTCGTATGCAACATAATTTTTATGGAAATTAAATTAGGAAAGCAGAAATGTTAATAAATATTTTCTTTATTTATTTTTTTCCACTCACTCTAATTATTGCGAATGTTTTTTCCGCTTGGCTCTTAGTTTTAAAAATGCCCAGTCTGCAGAGTTCGGGTTAGTACGAGTAGGAGACGACGAGGCATAGTTACCCATTTCTCAGCCACCTTTCACCAGTAGGTTATTTGTTTAACCTACTAGGGTATTTTCCTGCTCCTCTAGTGTATAGTAGCTCTGAATACTCTTTGGGGTTCATCGTATAATTTTTTTGGTGGTGTGCTAAAACTTATGTTGTATTTTAGAATATACGAAGTTTGTAATTATATTCTCACTTTCGTATAATTGTGGGTTGATTTAGAGGATGCTCAATAATATTTAGGAAAGTAACACTTTAGTTTTCTAGGTTAGGGTTGTCCATTTTCAAGGGAGGTTTGTTTATTGGTAAATTTTCCTTGGAGGTGGTCCCCGCAAGACTTACTTCGGGTTTTAGGGTGAAATTCGGGGTGGGTCTTGACAGCATAGGGTTGCATATTTGGTGATAATCAATACTTCAGAGTGATGACCCGACTGCAGCGGATCACCATCTTATGCTCTTCGGTATTGATATGTCATTGGGTATGCGGGAGTAAGTTGTTGTCTTGAGCGTTAGGTCGCTAGGGCATAGGTTGCCTCATTAGGTGAAGTGTGGGAGATTTGAGTAGGATGTTTGAGTTTTAGTCTTTGAGCAATAAGAACCTCTCGATTGAACTATTGTTGACTTCACAGATTTTGATTTTGGAAGTCAGTGTTGTTTGATGACGTGGTTATTATGTCTTTTGTTCGTGACTTAAACTTGTGTTTAAGTCTTATGCAAGTGTTAACTCAGTGTTGCCGTGCTTCACAAGTGATGATCCTCTTGGAGGTTATTTCAAGAAATTAGGAGATGTTATATTTATGTAATGTAGTTGACGCCTCGAGTTGAAGGGCGCTTTTGTTATTGTGTTAAATGGTGCACTTGTGCTAAATCATTGATCCTGGCGCATGTTGACCTTTGAGGTCTTAGGGCCATGCAGAGTGCTACGTGTCTAACTTAAGACACAAATTTGTTGTCTGTAGCTTGATAGATGGGCTGGACAATGGGGTGGGGGAAATGGTCAATATGTGGTGAGCCATGTTTGACTTTTAGGTGAGCATTGTTATGCATCGTAGGATGTTGTTGCATCTTTGTTATGCCGGTGAAATTTCTATTTTAGGAATGGGGGAAAGAATAACCCCATCTGTCTCTTATCAAGGCAGTGAATCCGACTCATCTAGTGAGGTTAATTTGAGAGATTGCAAGGCTTAGGATGGCGACCTTGACGGGTAGTACAAATTGTTCACCGATTTGTGGATCGATGACATGCAGACCTTCTTATGTGGTCAATTGTATTGGCATTGGGATAGGAGATGATTGTGTTCTCTTATGGGTAGGGTTCAGACGGTGGTGGAATTTTATGCCAAGGTCTAAAGGTATGTTCTCCATGTCACGGGAGGGTTTGCATAACCCTTCTAGAAACATATGCCTATTTGTTTTAATGTTGGGAATTGAACTTGTTACTCTGGTTTGGAGGATTAGGATTGTTGAGATTTGTGATCGGGCAATTGGTATTGCTAATGATCATTTGTTAATGTTGTGTTTCATATTGAATTACTATGATTATAATTCGATTACCTTTCTGTTGCTTGTGATCTCCTGAACTAAGTTTCATGCAGGGATCACTATTTTCATATTTGTTTGATCTTAACGTAATCACATGAACTAAGCTATGCGCAGAGATTACTATACTTTCAATTGTTTGTTTTAAAGTAATTTTCTGATTTAATTCTTATGTATTAATTTCGATGATTGTTTATGTGTCTTCAATGATTTAGACCAATGCAAGGTTTTTAGTTGTAGTTAGTTAAAAGTGCTTGTGAAATTTAAGATGACCATCAAGAATAGGTATCCCTTGCCTATGATTGATGATTTGTTTGATCAGCTTAGAAGTGCTACGGTATTTTCTAAGATTGATCTGAGGTCCGGTTATCATCGGTTGAGGGTGAAGGAGGAGGATATTCCGAAGACCGCTCTCAGGACTAGATATGGGCACTATGAGTTTGTTGTTATGCCATTTGGTCTAACCAATGCGCCTACTGCTTTTATGGATTTGATGAACCGCATTTCAGTCCTTATCTGGATGTATTTGTGGTAGTATTTGTGGATGATATTTTGATTTACTCCAAGACTTTGGAGGATCACGATAGGCATCTACGGATTGTACTACGGGTTCTAAGGGAGGCCAAGTTATATGCTAAGTTTGAGAAGTGTGAGTTTTGGAAGGAAGAGTTCAAGTTCCTTGGTCATGTGGTGTCAAATGAGGGATTTTCTAGTATTGCCTCTTCCTTTTCCTTGACCAAGTTGACAAAGAAGAATGCTAAGTTTCTGTGGACCGATTAGTGTAAGAGGGCATTTGAGGAGTTGAAGACTAGGTTGACTACCGCCCCAGTGTTGGTCATTCCTAGTAGTGGTGTTGATTTTGTCGTCTATAGCGATGCATCTCATCGGGGTTTGGGCTGTGTGTTGATGCAGCTTGGCGGTGTTATGGCATATGGTTCTAGACAGTTGAAGGTTCATGAGAAGAATTACCCCACTCATGACCAAGAGCTAGCTGTAGTAGTATTTGCCTTGAAGATTTGGAGGCATTACTTGTATGGAGAAAAGTTCGAGTTCTTTTCTGATCATAAGAGTTTGAAGTATTTATTCTCTCAGAAAGATTTGAACATGAGACAAAGGAGGTGGATGGAGCTCCTTAAGGACTATGACTTCACATTAGAGTATCACCCTGGGAAAGCCAATATAGTGGACTGGTTGGAAGATTGTCCTTCCGAGTGGTCGGTTGGGTTAGATGGTGGTTTGAGATTTAGATTGAGATTGCGTATTCCAGACATTATTGATCTCAAATGGGAGATCCTTTGAGAGGCACATCGATCTTGTTATACGGTACACCTAGGGAATACCAAGATGTATAAAGATTTGCGTAGGCAGTTTTGGTGGAATGGGATGAAGAATGATGTAGTAGAGTATGTGTCCAAGTGCCTCACTTGTCAGCAGGTGAAGGCAGAGCATCAGAGGCCTGGAGGTATGTTGAAGCCATTACCTATTCCTACTTGGAAGTGGGAGCAGGTCTCTATGGACTTTGTGACTGGACTGCCTAAGTCCAAGTATGGACATGATGCTATATGGGTAATTGTTGATCGATTGACGAAGTCAACACATTTCCTTCCGGTGTCAATGACATACACAGTTGATGCCTTGTGCAAGTTGTATGTGAAGGAAATAGTGAGACTTCATGGAGTGCCTACTTCGATTGTTTCTGATTGAGACCCCCGATTCACTTTAAAGTTTTGGGGTGGATTTCAGAAAGCCATGGGTACTACCTTAGACATGAGTACAACATTCCACACTCAGACTGACGGGCAGACTGAGCGGGTGAATCAGGTGTTAGAAGATATGTTGAGGGCTTGTGTCATGGACTTCAAGGGAAGTTGGAAAGATCACCTTCAATTGATTGAGTTTGCCTACAACAATAGTTATCACTCTAGTATCGGCATGGCACCATATGAGGCGCTCTATGGTAGGTCGTGTAGATCCCCTATTTGCTGGGCAAATGTGGGTGATAGTGAGTTGTTGGGTCCTGATATTGTTCAAGAGACGACTGAGAATGTCTCTATTATCCGAGATAGGATCCGAACAGCACAAAGTAGACAAAAGAGCTATGCCGACTTGAAGAGGAGGCAAGTAGAGTTTGATGTTGGGGATCATGTATTCTTGAAGGTCTCACCTACTAAAGGGGTGGTGAGATTTGGTAAGAAAGGGAAGTTGGCTCCCAGGTATGTAGGGCCTTTTGAGATTTTGGAAAGAGTAGGAGATTTGGCTTATCAGCTTGCCTTACCTCCTGTCATGTCCGGGGTACACAATATGTTTCATGTGTCCTTGTTGAGGAAGTATATTCCAGATGCATCACATGTGATTGACTATGGAACTATGAAGGTTAATGCGGATGCAACTTTGTTGTTGAACCGGTTCGAATCTTGGATAGATCAACCAAGAGGCTTCGAAGGAAGGAAGTCGAATGGGTTAAGGTGCGTTGGAGTCACCATGATGAGGGTGATGCATCTTGGAAGTTAGAGTCAGACATGAGTGCTAAGTATCCTAGGGTGTTTTTGGTTTAGTATTTTTGAATTTCGGGGCGAAATTCCTTTAAGGGGATAGATTGTAATACCTTAGATTTTCATATTATTTTTCTTGTATAATTCCCATAATTAATGAAGGATTATTTATGGAAATTCTTTAGTTTGTGCGAAGTTGAAGTTTCGGGAGTAATTTTTAAGGTACTTCGACTTTTAAGAGGCCAAAAGTTGACTTTATTTTCCGGAAGTTATCTTCGAAAACTTCCTTCATAAAAGTTGTAGAGTTTGTCGATACGAGTTCGTAGACATGTGGCACGCCTGAATCGGAGGTAGTATGAGAAAGTTATGATCAGAGAAAGTTAGTTTCCGGGTTTGGAAACTGTATAAGTAGAAAAATGTGGGGGAGTTATTTTTGGAAACCTAAATTCGGGACACTCACTTTCTCTCTCCTCCCTCTCCCGCTCTCCTTTCTTCTCCGGCTCGGTTCTCCACCGTCCGGCCACCAAACCGAACGCCACCGGTCCCGTTCGGTCCGCACGGACCTCCTCTCCATTTCTGGAGTAGTCCCGCTCGCCGTCGCGCCGCCTGGAAGCCGCCACAGAGTGGCGGAGCTGCTGTGGTATCGCCGAAAAACCGACAATTTCAGCGGCGTTTTCGGTGAGAGTTAGGTGAGTCTTGCTCCTCTCCTTCCTCTGGTGATGTTTATACGTGTTTGGTGACCTGAAAACCAAGTTTGGGCGCCGGTTTTGCAGGTTTGGTTTTTGATTTTGTTTTGGAGTTTCGGGGTGTTTTCCGGCCGATCCTGGCTGAACCAGTTAAAACCTCAGGTATTAAAGTTGTTCACCATGCTTCAATCTACAAGTTTCATGTTGTGAGTGTCTCCTAATTCGAAAGTTTTGGGGTGGCGCGTCCGGCTGAGTTGTGGCCTTAGTTTCATGTGGTTAGCTAGTCCTTGCTACTGTGAGCTTGTTGGGAGGTAGTATGACTAGGTTTTCAGCAAGGTTTACATGTTAGGAGTTAGGTTGATTTGTTTTGGCTTGGTGGAGTTTGAGTTTAGGTTTTGAAGATTTGAGGCAGCTCTATTGTGTCGTTGAGTTCAACGACTTTGAGAAGTTGTCCTCCCTTGAGCTAAGGGTTAGTTTAAGGGTGTTGTGTTATCCTTTAGTATTTTGGTTTCTAAGGTTTTTAATTGTGTGATTTTAGGTGATTTGTGATTTTGTGATTGGCTTGCCTTCGTTGTGTTGGGGGTTTTGCAGCGGAATTTCTAGGTGAGTAAATCTCACTAAGGTTCACTTTTGAACCATATTTTATTATGGTCACGTGATGATGATAATGATTATGATGTTAAAATTAATACTATGCTATTAATTGTTTTAAAATATATGAGTTTGATCGCCAACATCTCATATGTAAGATAAAACAAGCTTTTCTTATATATTTATTTTTGAAGGATATAATCGTATGATGTGATCTTGTGTTGTTGATGATGATGTTGTGATATTGTGATTGTTGGATAAATAGCCAAACCGGGTTCCAAGCCTTTAATCGGGTGATTGGTTACAGTTAAGATGTTATTTATTATTTTGTGTTTTGATATTGGACAGTCAAACCGGGTTCCAAGCCTTTGGCCGGGTGATTGGTTACAGTTAGGAATAGAGCTCTAGTCCGTCTGTCAGTGTAGGTTATGAGAGATACTTTATGGTATCTGGGACCCATGGGTACACAATTTGTTGTTGTAGGTCATGTGAGGTATTTATTAAATATCTGAGACTCATGGGTACATTATTTGGTAATGTGTTGGATTTGTGGTTTTTAATTATTGATCAAATCTCTTTTGTGGAATGTTGGATGTGATAAATGCTGTGTTATTTTTGAGTTTACTCATACGGGCTTTTTAGCTTACCGGGTTTGTTATTTTACAATCCCGGTGCACCATTTATTGGTGTAGAGGTTAGACCTACAGGTGAGGATCAGCAGGGTTGAGCTGGAGGCTTAGTGGCAGGGTTCTTTTTGGCTTTTGCTGTACTCTGTATAGTTTTGTTAATCGGATAGAAAATATTAAACTCATGAGATTGTTCTCATGTTTTCGTGTTGCAAGTTTATTTAAATAAGGAAGTGTAATATTTAACTCAGTGATGGGTTGTATGATATTACTTTTCCGCTATTGAGTTCTAGTTGTTTTGGATTTGTTATTGAAACATGTTGGGATATTTATATTTTAAGTTAGATCATACCAAAATTTTTGAAAATTATCTTTCAAAAATTGGGGTGTAACAGTATCAATGAGAAAAATTAGGTTAGTTGACCAGTTTGAGTTAGGAAAAGAACTACGTAAAGGGACCCTCTCCGAGTTGGGAAATGTATTGTGCTCCAACGAGAACTAGGTGAACCAACCTCTTTGGGGGATACAAATTTGCCGACCACCTTTATTTGCCCACCAAAGTGTCCACCTTCTTAGTATCTTGACACATGTCTATTTTATTATCAAGAATAAAGTTAAAAAATTTGAAGACATGTGTCAATAAACTATGAGGGTGGACACTTTAGTGGCAAATAAAGGTGGTCGGCAAATTTGTATCCCCTCTTTGGGTGAGGAAAGTCGATTAACAAGTATGCAATGGTTAATGGACGAATTCCTAGCTTGTGATGAGTAGTACTTCACACCTTTGAGTTATCAGATGCAATTTTCTTTTCATACAATTAATGAAATGGTGCTATGAATTATAATCCTAGCTAGGATGATCCTTGTTTTTTCCCTCTCATTTTCTTTGAGAAAGTTTCTACGTTATTCTGTAGACTTTATAGAGTTAAACCACATCTTTGTCATTGATTGATCAATGCAAGTCTGCTTTATTTCTGGACTTTGTGATTTGTTCCATGCCTAGCCTCCATGGTGTGCAAGCCATGCCTCAATTGTGATATGATTTGTCCATCTACTCCATATGACATAACAAATCACAACCCAATGGCATAACAAACCAAAATCTTTTTGCGAAGCATAACAAACCAGAATCTGAGGGTGGCTACAAGAAAATGCTAAGGTTGGAGTAAAAATAAAATAAAAGAGCAAAACTGTAATGCAACTTTATATGTAGTTTATTGCTTTAGGAAGTGCTTGCTAGCTTGCATGACCATGTCGATCTCTTAGCAGTCAGGGAGTGCATGCGAAAGCAAAAACACTATAAGGGGACTTAGATTAAAGATGGTTTACGTATCAAGTTTCAACACAACTAGGAAATAAAGCGAATTAAATCAATGAGCTAATAAGAATCCGGATCCGAACAGTAACATATATACACAAAAGAAAACGTGCATGAACAAGCAGTCAAGCATGCACCCTAAATTGAACTTCTGAAAGTAAGTTCATCGATTAATGTTTCGAAGTTCACGATAAATGGTTGAACTGAACCAATATTGTTACTGCAATCTCATAAACTAAAACTTATGAGATTTAATTCATACTGCCGGGATCATTTAATCTTATGAAACTATATATCCTTTTGTTTTGAACTTTATATCCTCTCTCTCTCTCTCTCTCTCTCTCTCTCTCTCTCTCTCTCTAGCTTGTTGTGCAACTTGTGCTCATTAGTTTCGTTTTCTTGCTTGAACAGCGCGATCAATATGTCTGGAAAGTGCAAGTACTGCACTTTTATATTTAGTGAAGAAGATTTGGCAAAAACGGTTGTGCACTTGAAGCAGGAACATACAAAACTTCTTTGCTTGGCCTGCAATGACTGTTTCAAGTGGGACAAGTACGAAAAAGAGTTGCAGCGTCATTTTGAAAAGTATAAAAACAGTAAGCATAAAGGCTTCAGCATATGCAAGTATAAAAACAGTAAGCATAAAGGCTTCAGCATATGCAAGTATAAAAACAGTAAGCATAAAGGCTTCAGCATATGCAAGAAAAAAAATTGCTTAGCTCGGGTTTTCACAACCGGAAGCGAGCATGTGTGCCTTAGTGGTAACAAGGAAGAGAAAGAGGAGAAGGGGAAAGAGGAATAAGAAGAAGAGGAGGGGCAAGAAGCTGAGGAGGAGAATGCATGAGGATGAAGAGGAGGAGGAGGAGGAATAAGATGAAGATGAAGAGGAGAGGAGGAGGAGGAAGAAGACTACTTAGCTGCGTTGTTTAGTTCTGTCCCTGTTAGCTGCGTTGTTTAGTTCCAGTTTGGATTTGTTTTATGTATCAGTTGTACTTCCTTTGGCTTTAATGAAATCTCTGTTTTAGACTAAAAGAAAGGTTGTTATCGTCTTTTTCTTCGGAATGCTTTGCCATATTCAAAAGGTGGATTTCACAAGCACCTCTCTGACTCCCACTTCAGACTTCTATCTCCAGACTAGCTAGCTCTGTGTAGGATCTGTAGTTGTGCTAAATTTTGTTTACAATGGTGGACATTTTGTTCGTTAAAGAGAGACCATGCTGAGATATATGTTTGATATTGAAATATAACAAAGATTTAGATTTGAGTGACTGCTTAGCCCAACTGTATAGTTAGATTAACTCAAAGTATCTAACTTGTTGCAAGAGACCGGAACCACCCTACACAGAGGGGTCCGGCCGAGCTCTCACCCGAGATAGGGCTAATTTGGATATTTAAGCTTATTATGAAATCACAGTACTTTGATGATTAATTACTACTCTAACCATTTCTTGAGACTTTATATTATATTATATGTGAAACAAGATTACATGATATAAACAAGTTTTCAGTTTACTTTAGGACATAGAAATTTGATGGTAAACAAAAGAAAAAAAGACCACCGAACATTATTGCTTCTTTTCGAATTTGCTAGATCACCATCCACGTTCTTATATACTGTAATGGGTGTAGCAGTTATTACCTCAAATTGTTATCAAGTACTTCACAACTTTGAGTTATCAGATGCAATTTTCTATTCATACAATGAGAGGGTGCGTGCTATGAATTATAATCCGAGCTAGCTAGGATGATCTTTTTCTTTTTCCCTCTTGTAGTCGGTAGTCAGTAAACTACCTTCTCCGCCCATAGACCAGTCATGAAACTTGTAGTAGCACGGAGCGGACTTAATATAGTAGCACCTTCCTAGGCGAGGCGGACTCAGCTCGCCTGACAATTTCAATCATGGCGCGAGGCGGACTCTTCAGCTCGCCCGAGAGTCGACCCTTCTCTGCAAGGCAGACTCCTCAGCTCGCCCGAGTGTCTCTGTGCGAGGCGGACTCCTCAGCTCGCCCGAGTGTCAGCTCTTCTGTGCGAGGCGGACTTCTCCAAGCTCCACAAGAAGGCACCATGGTAAGATGAATGCATAATTAGTCCCACATCGATAATGTGTAAAAAGAGGAAACCTTCCTTATCTATAAAAGGAAGGCTCCCCCTATGTAGAAATGACATTTTGTCTTTTGACTCATCCCCACTCCCTCCCCCATTCCTCCCGGGCGGGATGGATGGATGCTCTTGTAACACCAAAGGCCTATTGGCCATTATAGTGGAATCTCAAGTGGACGTAGCCATGCCTTCCGATGGCATGGTGAACCACAATAAATATTGTCTTTGTGCGTATGATTATGTTCCACTGTGGTTCCGCATAGCCTACGGGTTCTTGCAGAAACAATTGGCGACCGGGATGGGTCCCGTTGTTAAATAACTGGTCTATGGGCATTTTGTATATTAAGTCCCCACTCAAGACTTGTCTTGAACGGGAACTTGGGGGGACTTGTAGTCGGTAGTCAGTAAACTACCTTCTCCGCCGATAGACCAATCATGAAACTTGTAGTAGCACGGAGCGGACTTAATATAGTAGCACCTTCCTAGGCGAGGCGAACTCAACTCGCCTGACAATTTCAATCATGGCGCGAGGCGGACTCTTCAGCTCGCTCGAGAGTCAACCTTTCTATGCAGAGCAAACTCCTCAACTCGCCTGTTAGTGTTAGCCTTTCTGTGTCAGGCGGACCCGTGCAACACACGTCTTGAGTACAGACTTGGGGGGAATGGGATGGGTCCCGTTGTTAAATAACTGGTCTATGGGCATTTTGTATATTAAGTCCCCACTCAAGACGTGTCTTGAACGGGAACTTGGGGGGACTTGTAGTCGGTAGTCAGTAAACTACCTTCTCCGTCCATAGACCAGTCATGAAACTTGTAGTAGCACGGAGCGGACTTAATATAGTAGCACCTTCCTAGGCGAGGCGGACTCAGCTCGCCTGACAATTTCAATCATGGCGCGAGGCGGACTCTTCAGCTCGCCCAAGAGTCGACCCTTCTCTGCAAGGCAGACTCCTCAGCTCGCCCGAGTGTCTCTGTGCGAGGCGGACTCCTCAGCTCGCCCGAGTGTCTCTGTGCGAGGCGGACTCCTCAGCTCGCCCGAGTGTCAGCTCTTCTGTGCGAGGCGGACTTCTCCAAGCTCCACAAGAAGGCACCATGGTAAGATGAATGCATAATTAGTCCCACATCGATAATGTGTAAAAAGAGGAAACCTTCCTTATCTATAAAAGGAAGGCTCCCCCTATGTAGAAATGACATTTTGTCTTTTGACTCATCCCCACTCCCTCCCCCATTCCTCCCGGGCGGGATGGATGGATGCTCTTGTAACACCAAAGGCCTATTGGCCATTATAGTGGAATCTCAAGTAGACGTAGCCATGCCTTCCGATGGCATGGTGAACCACTATAAATATTGTCTTTGTGCGTATGATTATGTTCCACTGTGGTTCCGCATAGCCTACGGGTTCTTGCAGAAACAATTGGCGACCGGGACGGGTCCCGTTGTTAAATAACTGGTCTATGGGCATTTTGTATATTAAGTCCCCACTCAAGACTTGTCTTGAACGGGAACTTGGGGGGACTTGTAGTCGGTAGTCAGTAAACTACCTTCTCCGCCGATAGACCAATCATGAAACTTGTAGTAGCACGGAGCGGACTTAATATATTAGCACCTTCCTAGGCGAGGCGAACTCAACTCGCCTGACAATTTCAATCATGGCGCGAGGCGGACTCTTCAGCTCGCTCGAGAGTCAACCTTTCTATGCAGAGCAAACTCCTCAACTCGCCTGTTAGTGTTAGCCTTTCTGTGTCAGGCGGACCCGTGCAACACACGTCTTGAGTACAGACTTGGGGGGAATGGGATGGGTCCCGTTGTTAAATAACTGGTCTATGGGCATTTTGTATATTAAGTCCCCACTCAAGACGTGTCTTGAACGGGAACTTGGGGGGACTTGTAGTCGGTAGTCAGTAAACTACCTTCTCCGTCCATAGACCAGTCATGAAACTTGTAGTAGCACGGAGCGGACTTAATATAGTAGCACCTTCCTAGGCGAGGCGGACTCAGCTCGCCTGACAATTTCAATCATGGCGCGAGGCGGACTCTTCAGCTCGCCCAAGAGTCGACCCTTCTCTGCAAGGCAGACTCCTCAGCTCGCCCGAGTGTCTCTGTGCGAGGCGGACTCCTCAGCTCGCCCGAGTGTCTCTGTGCGAGGCGGACTCCTCAGCTCGCCCGAGTGTCAGCTCTTCTGTGCGAGGCGGACTTCTCCAAGCTCCACAAGAAGGCACCATGGTAAGATGAATGCATAATTAGTCCCACATCGATAATGTGTAAAAAGAGGAAACCTTCCTTATCTATAAAAGGAAGGCTCCCCCTATGTAGAAATGACATTTTGTCTTTTGACTCATCCCCACTCCCTCCCCCATTCCTCCCGGGCGGGATGGATGGATGCTCTTGTAACACCAAAGGCCTATTGGCCATTATAGTGGAATCTCAAGTGGACGTAGCCATGCCTTCCGATGGCATGGTGAACCACTATAAATATTGTCTTTGTGCGTATGATTATGTTCCACTGTGGTTCCGCATAGCCTACGGGTTCTTGCAGAAACAATTGGCGACCGGGACGGGTCCCGTTGTTAAATAACTGGTCTATGGGCATTTTGTATATTAAGTCCCCACTCAAGACTTGTCTTGAACGGGAACTTGGGGGGACTTGTAGTCGGTAGTCAGTAAACTACCTTCTCCGCCGATAGACCAATCATGAAACTTGTAGTAGCACGGAGCGGACTTAATATATTAGCACCTTCCTAGGCGAGGCGAACTCAACTCGCCTGACAATTTCAATCATGGCGCGAGGCGGACTCTTCAGCTCGCTCGAGAGTCAACCTTTCTATGCAGAGCAAACTCCTCAACTCGCCTGTTAGTGTTAGCCTTTCTGTGTCAGGCGGACCCGTGCAACACACGTCTTGAGTACAGACTTGGGGGGAATGGGATGGGTCCCGTTGTTAAATAACTGGTCTATGGGCATTTTGTATATTAAGTCCCCACTCAAGACGTGTCTTGAACGGGAACTTGGGGGGACTTGTAGTCGGTAGTCAGTAAACTACCTTCTCCGTCCATAGACCAGTCATGAAACTTGTAGTAGCACGGAGCGGACTTAATATAGTAGCACCTTCCTAGGCGAGGCGGACTCAGCTCGCCTGACAATTTCAATCATGGCGCGAGGCGGACTCTTCAGCTCGCCCAAGAGTCGACCCTTCTCTGCAAGGCAGACTCCTCAGCTCGCCCGAGTGTCTCTGTGCGAGGCGGACTCCTCAGCTCGCCCGAGTGTCTCTGTGCGAGGCGGACTCCTCAGCTCGCCCGAGTGTCAGCTCTTCTGTGCGAGGCGGACTTCTCCAAGCTCCACAAGAAGGCACCATGGTAAGATGAATGCATAATTAGTCCCACATCGATAATGTGTAAAAAGAGGAAACCTTCCTTATCTATAAAAGGAAGGCTCCCCCTATGTAGAAATGACATTTTGTCTTTTGACTCATCCCCACTCCCTCCCCCATTCCTCCCGGGCGGGATGGATGGATGCTCTTGTAACACCAAAGGCCTATTGGCCATTATAGTGGAATCTCAAGTGGACGTAGCCATGCCTTCCGATGGCATGGTGAACCACTATAAATATTGTCTTTGTGCGTATGATTATGTTCCACTGTGGTTCCGCATAGCCTACGGGTTCTTGCAGAAACAATTGGCGACCGGGACGGGTCCCGTTGTTAAATAACTGGTCTATGGGCATTTTGTATATTAAGTCCCCACTCAAGACTTGTCTTGAACGGGAACTTGGGGGGACTTGTAGTCGGTAGTCAGTAAACTACCTTCTCCGCCGATAGACCAATCATGAAACTTGTAGTAGCACGGAGCGGACTTAATATAGTAGCACCTTCCTAGGCGAGGCGAACTCAACTCGCCTGACAATTTCAATCATGGCGCGAGGCGGACTCTTCAGCTCGCTCGAGAGTCAACCTTTCTATGCAGAGCAAACTCCTCAACTCGCCTGTTAGTGTTAGCCTTTCTGTGTCAGGCGGACCCGTGCAACACACGTCTTGAGTACAGACTTGGGGGGAATGGGATGGGTCCCGTTGTTAAATAACTGGTCTATGGGCATTTTGTATATTAAGTCCCCACTCAAGACGTGTCTTGAACGGGAACTTGGGGGGACTTGTAGTCGGTAGTCAGTAAACTACCTTCTCCGCCCATAGACCAGTCATGAAACTTGTAGTAGCACGGAGCGGACTTAATATAGTAGCACCTTCCTAGGCGAGGCGGACTCAGCTCGCCTGACAATTTCAATCATGGCGCGAGGCGGACTCTTCAGCTCGCCCAAGAGTCGACCCTTCTCTGCAAGGCAGACTCCTCAGCTCGCCCGAGTGTCTCTGTGCGAGGCGGACTCCTCAGCTCGCCCGAGTGTCTCTGTGCGAGGCGGACTCCTCAGCTCGCCCGAGTGTCAGCTCTTCTGTGCGAGGCGGACTTCTCCAAGCTCCACAAGAAGGCACCATGGTAAGATGAATGCATAATTAGTCCCACATCGATAATGTGTAAAAAGAGGAAACCTTCCTTATCTATAAAAGGAAGGCTCCCCTTATGTAGAAATGACATTTTGTCTTTTGACTCATCCCCACTCCCTCCCCCATTCCTCCCGGGCGGGATGGATGGATGCTCTTGTAACACCAAAGGCCTATTGGCCATTATAGTGGAATCTCAAGTGGACGTAGCCATGCCTTCCGATGGCATGGTGAACCACTATAAATATTGTCTTTGTGCGTATGATTATGTTCCACTGTGGTTCCGCATAGCCTACGGGTTCTTGCAGAAACACCTGTCATTTTCTTTGAGAAAGTTTCTACGTTATTCTGTAGACTTCATGAAGTAAAACCATATCTTTGTCGTTAATCAATGCAAGTCTGATGAACTTAGTATAAACATTATTGATCATCCTCCCAAATAGTAAGATCTTTAAGTGTAACTTCCTCATCCAAATTGATGTGAAAACTTGCATATATATTATATAAATCTAGTTCGCGGAAGCTCTGTTTGTGGACTTTGTGTTTTCTTCCTTGCCTATCCTCTACAAGCCATGCATCGACTATGATATGATTTGTCCATTTAGATTCCGGATGACATAACAAATCACAACCAAATGGCATAACAAACCAAAATCTTTTTGAGAAGCATGACAAACCAAAATATGAAGGTGGATATATACAATTAAATGCTAAGGTTGGAGTAAAGTACAATTAAAGAGCAAAATTGTAAAGCAAATTTGTTTTGTTCATTGCTTTGGGCAGTGATTGCTACCTTCAGTACTTTGCATGACAATGTCGATTGAGGGAGCCACTGCCAAAGCAAAAAACTATAAGGGACTTAGATTAAAGCTGGTTTATGTATCAAGTTTCAACGCTAGGAAATAAAGCGAGTTAAATCATTGAACAATTATATATATGCAAAAAAATAAAAATAAAGTTTGGGTCGAAGAAGCTAGATAGAGGAGGAAGAGAAACTCAAAGATTCTTAGACACGCCGATCTCAAAGCCTAACAGCTAGCGCTGTCGCTAGGTCAGGAGAAGAGAGATAAAAGAAAAGAATGGGTCATTAGGATAGGGAGGTGAAATTTACATTCCCTATTTTACGATCCATACTCTTACCTTTCTTTTTTGGGTAAAATTTTGATAAAAAGACAAAACACATGTCACTAAAGACAAGATTTAAATTACCAAAAAAGAAAAGTGAAATTGTAGATTGTAAAATTGGGAGTGTAAATTTCAGTTCCCTTAAGATATGGTGATTATTTTATCAAAGATGGTGACAACTAGAAGTGTTTGAATGGCAAAGACATATATAATGCAAGCTAGACTAACTGATGAAATGTCAATTATTGTTAGGCCTTGGAGTACTTAGTTTCCCCTTCTTAAAATTAGAATTCAAAAGAAAACATTAGTATCAGAGATGGTGGGTGATCTGAGCACGATAACTAGAAATGTTGGAATCGCAAAAACATATATATTGTAAGCTAGAGACTAAATGAGGAAACGTCCATTATTGTTTTGGCCTTGGAGCTACATAGTGTCCCATTCTTTAATTCAAAATTGAAAAGAAAACAAATTATAAATTAGTTCTTCTGCAAGGTAGCTATCAAATATCTATAGTTCATTCATAGCTCGTAAATTAGAGATAACAACATATATGAAAATGGAAGTGGATATATAATTCATATATATTGCATTCCAAATGCATTATTTCATTTTCCAAAAAAAACTGAAATTAGAAATTATTGAATATTTCAAAAAAGGTTCTTACTTTAGGACTTTAGGTGCACATATATGTACATATGCACATAGTACGTTATGTTTATCAGAAAGCTATAGTGCATCATGTCAATGTATACCAATTACTCTCTGATTGGAGTCTGAACTATATGTTTATCTTTGATGCGTTGAACTTTTATCAATTGCAACCCTAAACCCGCTTAGTAACATTTGGTTTAGTGACATTGTCTCCCTTTTAGTAAGTGGGAGGTTGTGAGTTCGACTCACACAGTTGTAATTTACCTGAAAGTAATCAAATTCATTCTAGGACTATAAAAAGAAAGAGAAAATCAAAAAATTTGAAAATATTTATAAGTAAAGAGCTTAATTTATCTATAATTTTTCTTCTAGATTCCTAGCATGTACATGAATGGCCTTAACAGAAACTAAACCCCAAAAAAAAAAAAAATGCTCTTTCAGTCCTCTCGTGCGAGAGGTTTCTTGACGACGGCTAGGTCAGACTAGCAGTGGCTTTGCATCTTCGATTGAGAGAGGGATCTCTTCCTCTCTCTCTCTAGCCAAACTTGTGGGAGTGATGGCGGCCATGCTCGATGGTCCTCTCTATATACATGTTTCGGCGGTTTTCTTGCTGCTTCTGATGGGGCGGTTGCTTGCGGCGCCGATACATACTTGGTGATCTGGATCTGGTTTCGTGTTGAACGGGAGACGAAGTCGAAGGCTTTGGTTTCTGGAGGTGATAGAGTGATTGATGGTGGCTGGAAGGACAGTTGTTTTCTTCCAATTGTTATCAAGGGCAGTGGAATTAAGGGTTAGGCAGCAGTGGGTGAGCCTTGCATGGTGATTCAGGATGGGGTTTATGCGACGGTGCTGCGAAACGGTGACGCCGACATTTGGATCGACGGTGAATGGAAACCTGGAGATTCTTTTCTTCTTCCTCACGTAGTCACTGTGGTTGATGGCACAGTGTTGGGAGGGTTGCATCACCTCCTTTGGTTGGGCTGTTGATAGTGGGTCTCACAATGTTGGGGCGACATCGGTGGTTTCAGGTGGGGTGTTGGCGGCGCTGCACGTTGCACGCTGGTTGATGGATGTTAGGGTTTCCATCAGGGTGACATTGGCTGGGTTTGCTGGGCTTCGGTAGTTATTTTGTTTTTTAATTTTATTTCTTTTTTTGGTTCATATCTTTTTTCGTGAAAGGATATTGGGTATTTTATTATCTTGCCTTGAGCGAGAGAGATAGCAAATAAAATAGACTCAGTGGTCTCTTAATTGAGACTTATATTTTATTAGTCGGGCTCTATAATTTCTTTGTTTTGGGTGTACTAGGTGATTGCTAGTACAAGAAGGTGGGTGTACTAGAAGATTGCTAGTATAATATTCACTTTTTTAGGTGGATTTGTAGTAGTTTCTATGGAACGGTTCTTTCTGTCGTCCTTACTGAGAGGATCTTTTTGTACTGCTTGCTAAGTTAATAAAAGATGATCTCTTTTGATAAAAAAAAAATAAAAAAAACAAAAAAAAAAAACGGCCTTAACATTGTCGTTAGTCGACTTTCCTAACTCATAGAGGTGACTTTCCTTAACTCATAGAGGTTTGTTCACCTGGTTGTTGTTGGAACGAATTTCCCATCGGACAGGTCTATTAACTCATCAGACAGGTCTATTAACCTTGTTGTTCTTTAAGTTTCCTAACTCAAATAGGTCAAGTTTCCTAATTCTTGCTGGATACAGAAGTTGCCTTTAAATAAGGGTAGAGATTACTGCATGCACTTACAATCTCTACAAGCAGTTCAAAGCAATAGTATTCACATCCTTTTTTTTTGGCTTTTCTTTGATCGAGGACAATTATACAACTACCAACTACTTGCCCGAAATACAGAAAGTGAAGTCTCCACGTGCTCTCCTACCTTCATCAGTCGTTTCAATCTTCTTCAAAGCTAATTCAAGAGCAGAAGGAAGATCTAGCAAGCCAGCCAACACAAACTTTGAAGCTTAACTGCTGGAAAAGTCTATCGTCTTCTTCAGATCTTCAGATCATTCGATCGGAAAACCAAGAAAGTCTTGATCACCGGTTCAATCTTCTTCTGCTTCTGCGTTTCTCTGCAACATCAACCATCTGCTGCTGGGTTTGGAGAGTCTTTATGGAGCGAGGTATTGTTTTCTCAACAAATCTTGATCATTCTCTAGCAGAAGCTTTTGTGGTACAAAGGATCTAATCAACTAGTTTTTATAAAAAATATCGTGAGCGTTAGTAAGCCTGTAGGTGTACGCCGATGACTACCGTATCCCTATCCTCACCTCATATTTTGTCAGAAAACCGAACAATGTTTCAATGTTCTTCTTCGGTCTCTGATTCTAATCAAGATTTTCCGTCATTTTCAGATTGGGAAAATTTGCCTAAGTATCTTTTAGATTCAGTTGCAGAAAAACTACCAAAACCATCTGACTATTTGGGGTTCAGCTTGGTCTGTAAATCATGGTATTCTGTAGCAAAGGATAACAGTACCAAGCATGCTATGACTGCTCCAATGCTGTTGTTTAATTCAGGCAAAAAAGACTATTGTAATTTCTACGATCTCATTAGTCAGAAGGTTCTTAATTTCCGAGTGAATGTGCCGAGGACGCGCCTTGTTGGGTCTTCGAAAGGATGGTTAATATTTACAGAGAAAAATACTGTAGATAGAACTTTCAGTGTGACTCTAGTAAATCCACTCTTTAGAATTATAGGGAGGGAAGATAAAGCAAACTCGCTCATTCGGCTCCCTCCTCTAACTCCTCGAGGTTGGAAAAAATGGTATAAAAATAGTCGGCGTTATGTTCGCAAGGCCACAATTTCAGCTGATCCAATATTACATCCGAACGATTGCATTGTTACAGTAATACATTTAGAAAGAGGTAGATCGGCTTTTATTAATTTGGGTAAAGATACAAAATGGACTTATGTGGATGAAAAAGTTGATGATGCCCTTCTAGGTTTCCACATGATTGAAGAAGTTGCTAGCTTGGGAAATAAGTTTTATGCTGTGAATTGTTGGAGCGAAGTTCTGTCTTTTGATGTTGCTGCTGGGTGTAGCTCATCAAATACTAAATTGGTTGGACGTGGCTGCGACCCTGGTGAGTATGATATAAAGCATTATATCTTTGAAGGAGACAAGAATACATTGTGGATGGTTCAAAGATATTTAAAGTTCGGATCAAGCAAACGTGTGACAAAGAAGTTTAGAGTATTTGAATTGAATTTCCAAAGAGCTGAGTGGACTGAGAAAAATACATTGGACGATGCTGCTTTGTTCGTGGGTGAGAATTCTTCAGTACGTGTGTTGCCAGCGGAAGTTGTAGGATTTGAATCAAATTGCATATATTTTAACCATGACTTTGATTATCTGGGCACCGATGATTACAAAGCGTGTGATTTTGGTGTTTATAGTGTTGAAGATCAATGCTTCCGAAATATCTACACTGAAAGTGCCAACAAGCTTTTGGAGATGAGCTATCCGATGCCAATATGGGTTGTGCCTACATTGTCTTTCCCGCTGTAAAATGTCGCTTACAGTAGTCTTTGCTTTCTTTGTTTTTTCTTCCCTTCTTACTTTGAGAGTGTGTGTTTGTTCCTATGTAGACTTTATGAGGGGAAAACATCATATAATCCATCGTTTCAATGATCATTGCGAATGAAAAGATCTTCTTAGTGTAACTGATCAATGAAAAGATCTTGTTAGTATGACCTTCCTCTTCCAAATTGATGTGATAACTTGCCAATATGAATCTAGCTCGATATGAAGCTCTTTCTGTATACATTGTGTTTTGTTCTATGGTATGCTGGCCATGCATCAAGGGATCTGCATTGATCCATTTATATGCCCAATGACATTACAACCCTCTGGCGTATGCAAGAAGAGGTTACTTATCCTGGTGTCTCTTACCATTAACTGTCATTTCTTAACAGAATTAGGTAGGAAACTAATTATCTATCGGAGTAAAGGTCATTTATAGTCTCTCAAATATAAAAGTTTAAGTTCTAAAGGACTTCAACTTTTCAAACATCAAAAGTATTCAAATTCTAACATCAAAAGTATGTAATTGTGATGAGCAAAAATGTATAATAACATAAAACTTCTCTATAATAATTCACAACATAAAATGTATTTCCAACGTTGACAACTTCTTCAATCATCTGGCAGCCAATGTCTTCATCAAGGGCATTATCAACACTTTCATCCACACAAGTCCATGTTGTATCCTTACCCAATCTAATGAAGGCCAGATTGCCTCTTTCCAAATGCATGACTGTAACAATGCAGTCATTTGTATTTGATATAGGGTCTGCTGAAATTGTGGCCTTGCAGACATACTCCTCACAATTTACATACCATTTTTCCCAACCCGGAGGAGTTAGTGGCGGCAGGCAAATAATCGAATTTTCTTTATTTTTCCTCCCTTTAATCCTCAAGAAAGGATTTACCAAAGTTACTCCAAGATTTTTCTCCCTAACATTCCGATGCACAAATAGTAGCCACCCTTTTGATGATCCAACAAATACCTTCCATGGCACTTTTGCTTGGAACTTAAGGACCTTCTTATCAATGACATCATAAAAATTCCAGTACTGTTTTCTTCCTGAATAAAACAACAGCATTGGAGCTGTCATCCTAGCATGTTTGCTCTCATTATCCTTTGCTACAGAATACCATGTTTTACAAACCAAGCTGAACCCAAGATAGTCTAATGGTTTCAACAATTTTTCTGCAACTGAATCTAAAAGATGCTTTGGCAAATTCTCCCAATCTGAAAATAATTAAACAAATTTAATCTTCTATAGGAAACTTTAATTATAACTATATATGCAAGTGCAACACATATCTTTCATCCTTAAAAAAAAAAAAAAAAAAAACATGAAGAGAACATACCTTGCTCCATTAAGACTCTCCAACCAAGTTGCAGAGAAACACAGATCGAACAAGCCGCAGGGTGAAGACTTGGGTCTCGACTCTTGTCTAGTAGAATTTTTTCTTTGGGCCGGGTTTCCGAA
This sequence comes from Fragaria iinumae, assembly GCA_009720345.1. Classification (NCBI taxonomy): domain Eukaryota; kingdom Viridiplantae; phylum Streptophyta; class Magnoliopsida; order Rosales; family Rosaceae; genus Fragaria; species Fragaria iinumae. The sequence continues at coordinate 10,165,378 of CM019117.1, read as the reverse complement.
ATTATTAATATTGGCCCAAATTTCTAACGCGTCCAAGCCGCGTGTCCGTATCAGGGAAATTACCGAAACTACCCTTACCTACGTTGAGTGTTTTCGACGCGCGCCTTTCTTCTTAAGCTTAATAGAGTGAGAGGGTCTCTCTCTCTCTCTGTGACTCCAAACCCAGAAAACCATGGCTTCTTCTAAGCCGGTTCGGGTCGCTGCTTGCATTCTATGCCTTCTCTTCCTCACTCTCCCCTCTTCTTCTTCCTCTGAATCGCCGATTGATCATTCTCTAGGTAACTTTCTGTTTACATTTACTCTCTCAATTTCTTCGCGCCGTGAAATTTAAAATCTTAGGGTTTCTGATGTTGCGGACTGTAATTTGAATCATGTGTTGGTTTTTGGTTCTCTGCTTTGGTGAACATTGTTAGGAACAAAGAAAGATTGAAACTTTGTGTCGTTTGCTTCGGGATTTTGGAAAATTTTAGAACTCAAATTAGGGTTTTTACTTGTTATGCATCGATTAAATTGAAGAATTCGAACTTTATTGTGATGAAGTGTTTGTTTTGGGTGACTTGATTGATAGGGATGGTGAGAGGTTTGCATTTTTGGGGTTCTAATGGCTTTGTGGTTTTGGTTCTGCAGTTGTTGGAGAGAATGCTACTTTGCAAGTCTCGAATGGTGTGGCGGTGCGGAATTCTCCCGGTGCTAAGCCTGGAAATTTAGTAATGTGTGGAAGAGTACATGTCTTTGGATTGTCAAGGCTTAAGAATTTGGAGAGGTTTGCCGACACGGTGAGGGTGAAGATAGCGATAAATTCGAGTCATCGTGTGCGACCTTTTGAGGTTTGCTTCCACAGGTGAGTTTCTGTTGTATGATTATAGTTATTGTTTGTATGCTAGGCTTTGATGTACTGAATTTGAATGAAGTTGAAGTAATCCAAAGTGTTTGATAGTGTATTTGCTGTTGCTTTGAAGAGTTCTTTGTGCAGTACTGTTCTATGTAATTTGCTTACCAAAATATAATCCTTAGTGCTTGGAGTGAAGATATAGTTTTGTAAGAAGACAAAAGTGATGAAGCTTATGGAACCAATGCATGACTTTAGCGTGTTACTTTTCTTGCAGAAATACATCTCGCGGGATAGGAATGTGCCCTCACAGTCAGTGGGAAAAAGTTTCCAAGGGGTCCTGGTCTGGATCCATGTCACCTTATGAGCACAAGCTCGTTGATATACGAACAGCTGCTTCATCCTTGGATATTTTTGAGGTGTCCCTTGAAGAAGGTTACTTCTTGGTCTCACATGCATATACTGTAACCCTTACTTTTAGTTCCTGGTTCACTAATCTGTGTTTTTGCTTTGCAGAATTTTATATATCTCGCCTGGTATTTTTCATATCTGGTGTAATCTTGATGAGTTTGGCGCCTTCTCTGAGCAATTCACTGGTATTCTATTACGGCAGTGGAATGGCAATAGGGGTGGTCCTTGTAATATTGATTGTCATTTTTCAGGTAATATAATTTTCATTCCCTGTACTAATTTACTTTATGTATCATTTTTACATGTTTAAATTAGTCAAAAGTCAAGAAGTTACAGGATAAAATTGATTATAATCACATATTGTTCTTCTGGTTGTTTACAGGGGATGAAGCTTCTCCCAACAGGTCGGAAGAATTCGCTCGGAATTTTTTTGTTTTCATCTGTGGTATGTGTCACGCTTAAGTTCATTCACCATTTTACCTGTTCATTTTCATAATACTGATGCATTCAAATTTCTTATCTATCAGATTGGTTTAGGGTCTTTTCTCCTCAGCTACATCCCGGGGCTAATCCGATCAGTACTCACAGAGCTTGGAATCAGCGAAGAGATGTATAATCCTGTATGTAACTGCCCTACTATCTCTACTATAAAGCATGTTACATTGGTTTTTCGTCCCTATAGTCCCATTGTATTTCATGAGCATGATTGTTTGGAAATGACCTGTAAAATGACTTATCTACTTCTGTGCTGCTAGTTGTAGGAAGCAACCATATTGGTCATTTTATATTTTCATCTTCTGGTTTGCTGAGCGAGCAAACTGAAGCCATCATTAGATTTAGTTTTGATAAATCATTGTAGTGGTCTTAAACGATATGCGTAGATCTATTAGGGACAGACAGCTTTTAGGGGAAGGAGGTTCATCTGCATCAAAATTTTGGCACATGTTTGTTTTAATAAAATATTAACCAATTAGAGTACTGAGAACCTTCTTCTAATGAAATATGATTTTCTTTTTTAATATCTTTTTCTCATAAAATATAAACACTTTTAACTTCTTGCCTCTGGGTGTTAATTTTTAATGTATTCTATTTCAGGTGTCGAATAATTGATGCATGGACAATCAAGTTTTTGGATATCATTATAACTTAGAACTTCGAAGCTTAGAAAATTACTGCAAACCTTACATGGCTCATTTCAAATTTAGGTGCTTGGCTTTGCTTTTGGGATTTTTGTTTTTTGTTTTTTATTTTCTGGTTCTCTTTTTCTTGTTGAACCAATCATCAATATTACATTCTTCCTTCACTAGACCTTGAACTATATGTTTTGCTTATCCTGATCATGTGACTCGGTGGAATCTACAATAGACTGAAAGATTATATGGTAACTTTTTGTACTAACTGGAAACTGCTTTAAATGATTTGCAGTTGGTTATATTTCTTCTGGCTTTTATTTTTCTGGCTGGAGCATGGTTGGGATTCTGGACAGTTCGTAAAATGGCCCTGAGAGAAGATGGATCAATTGATTCTAGCACATCTCTGTTTGTTTTGTGGACGATCCGGTTCGTAGCCGTTCTTATGCTTTCACAGGTAAGTTATATTAGATCTATATTTAACCGTTTGGTTGTATATGTCTAATTTCCTATTTGTCGATTGAGATTATTCGTTGGTTTGATTTCAGAGTTCTAGTGATCAGCTACTGGCAGCAGGAGCCATAACAGTCCCTTTAGTCCCTTTTATAGTGATGAAAATTGCTATGGTGTTTGGAGTTGTACTCTCTTTTATGAGGGAAATAACTATAGCATTTGGAACAATAGTCTCTTTTATAGCAAGGACCATTGCTATAATAGTTGGAGGCGTATTCTCTTCAGTGCAGGAAATCTTCAGATGGATTCGTCACCGTCGCATGTACAGGTATCTGGTATCATGTCTCAAATGACCTGCAGAATTATATCCATGTTTCTTTTGACTTTTGATGGTTTTGGGCGGTTCATGAAATTTAGGATTTTTCTTTTGGCAGGAAATTGTTGAAATCACCCAAAAAGAAGAAGAGCAGAAGATCAGAGATTCCTGATTCTCCATCTTCTGAATATGCACCTGATGAGGTCATCAACGAGTTTCAAAGCGATGAAGACAATAAGTTCCCGAGGCCTGGATCGAGAAATTCTACGCTGGCTTCATGTATTTCATCTGGCCTAGGTTTGCTTGTTTCCTGTAAATTATATTATTTCTTTACATATATTCTTTCTGCTAGATGAGTGAACCATTATATACTAATGTTTGTCACAGGTTCTAGAAGTGCATCACCATCAGAAAGGTTATACCCTTCTTATATCCACACTACACCCGAGAGGAGAGCAGTGTCAAGACATGAGTGGGAAAGTTTCACCAGACAGACGACGGAGAAAGCCTTGGAAGAACTTGCTTCTTCTCCTGATTTTGGCAAGTGGGTAGTTGCAAATGCTGATAGAATCAGCATCACCCCACTCAGCAGCAGAAAGACTGATGAGCAGCGCCGCAGGTGGTGGTTCTAGTGTCAAGCCTTGGCACTTGCTGTAAATTCGTAGATAGTTTTTGTTGTGCAACGGTAACATGTATGATCAATCTGAGCAGACCTAGATGATTTTTTATGTAACTCATCAGTGTAATTTGAAAACAGGCCATCAGTTTAGGGCGCCATTTTGGTATTGTACACCACATTTTGATACTACTTGGACCACATTAATTGGAATATAGTGCAATCTATTTGATGTGGACTACTAGATTCGTAACAATATTGAAGTTTCTGTGTTTGAAGCTTTGTTTAGGTGTTTGCTTGGGTTTTGGGGTCTCCCGGCGATGTAACCAAATCATCACATTAGTATTCACTTATATTCCTAAGACGAATTAGTACTAAGAAAATTCTAATTGGTGTTTTCTCTTCGTCAATGTCATAGTTGCGAATTCAAACTACTTAGGTTTGCGAATTCCACCACGCCTTAGGTTTGGGACACTTTTTGCCCAAGGCAGGCAAAGATAGTGGTGGAATGCTATCAAACAGTAGAGTAGGAATTTATCGTTGTACTTGAGGAGTCTTTACACACAACGTGGCTACAACAGTTCTCTCATGTAGTGGTGGAAGGTAACTCTAAGCTGCTTATCGATTGAGAAATCTATGACGCCTTGGTGTATTCAGTCTTTAATACAAGACATTTAATAGATAACATTTCATTTTCAAGCTGTGTACTTTCGACATGTTCATTTTGTGACAGATCGTCTAACCTCCTTGGGAATTACAACGTCTTCTCCTCTAGTTTGGTTTTACTGCTTACCTATTTTTGTGTTCTCATCGTTCCATTTGGGAAAGGGGGTCTTCGTAGAGGCTTTGTTTTGTAATTTGTTTGTTGTTGACTTTCTTTATCGAAAAACAAAAACAAAAGAATTCTTTACTAAAAAAAAAATGTAACTAGAACCATGTATTGTGTTTATGATATTTCGTGTAAATTTCTACCTTATTAAAACACGCTCTTTTGGTTACAAAATACCAAAACACAACAAAAATATTCTTGTAAATTTTGTAGTAGTTGAACCACATTCGAATCAATCGAATGAAAGAAAAAAGGGTACGAAATATCTCTTCCATACAAAATCAATATTGCCAACTTTTTCTCATTCTATGATTTGAAAAAGGAATAACATTACCCATTTGAGGAATTATTACTTGTACCCGGAACAGGGCTGAGCTGGTGTTCCCAACCAATGAGCCCAAGACACGTTCACAATATTTTAAATAAGACTTACGTGGATCGTTAATCTGTTAACTGCGTCAGTCTGTAAAATTCTTTAAACTTATGCAACGCTGGTCTTCTTCTTGTGCCGAAAGAGGAGAAGAATTCATCTTGATTTTATTATCATGGATCAACAATCAGGTGGGGTTATGCTTATGGCATCAGACTCGTATATGCAATTCTTATATGTGGGTGAGGAATTAATCTAGATCCCAACACATAGAAGACAACTTCCCCTTCTCTTTTTGGTTCTGATTCCAATTCTCAAGAAAACTTGGGTGCCCAGAGAAAATTCTGGGTACTTGTATATCGGCGTGAGTTGGTTTTTAATGTCGTATTTCCCAAAGTTCGTGATGCCACTTTAAACGAGGACCTATCTCAAAGTCGTGATCCAGGTCGGCTCCGAACAGAGAATTCAGATCAAGCTTCAATAATCGAAAATGATGAAATGCAGATAAACAATAATCTACATGGAAACGACGTCGTAAATGGCTGACTCAACAACCCCCGCCGCCGCTCGGCATCCTTGTTAACCCGATGACTCGCCGTTCGTCGTTGACAACCTCGGAGACAAGAATTGACTAGTCGAAAGCCGGTGAGTAGGTGGGTCACGGTGGTGCTCGGAAGTCAGCGGCGGAGGAGAGAAGGAAACTCAGATCTACTTTCTCTATCTTCTCAAATCTCTGTACACCAAACACAGAAGCTTGAAATATGAGATTGAACGAATATAGAATTGTTGGTGGGAAATTTGTTTTACTTGGGTATAAGGAGAATAGACAGAACTGAGTTTCCCTCTCTCTCATGAGATGAGAAGGGACGAATTTCTTTCATATGAACCTGGAAGGTTTGTTTACAATGGCAGACCAGTAACACCGTTTTCTCAGATGTTAACTGAGGTGAGTGATGTGTAAAATATTGTGAACGTGTCTTGGGCTCATTGGTTGGGAACACCACCTCATCCATGTTCCGGGTACAAGTAATAATTCCTCTACCCATTTCTCTACGGAAAAAATTCCATCCCCTACCTTCACATGTACGTATGTAGAGAGAGTATTAGTAGAAACTCCTCCAGAGTAGGTAATTGGAATTCACGTCATCATGCCCATCATGTGTTCCAGGGGCACCTGGCCAGTCTCAACCACCCTACCCTTTTCTTCTCTCTTTTCGAGTAGTATTTAGTGTAGATAATACCATACTCCGTGTCAAAACCGCGTCTTCACCATATTCGGTTTTTCAGCATTTGCTTCCTCACAAATCACAAACCCGGATTTCACCGACTCTCCAAAAACTCTATAAGAAACACCCATCACACTCTTTCCCAACTATTCCACCCAACTCTTTGATTTTCAGCAAAGATGAGTTACTACAATCAGCAGCAGGCTCCGGTTGGTGTCCCTCCTCCTCAGGGTATGTGATTGATTTTGGTGTTGCAAGTTGGTTTTGGTTTGATTTTGATTTGGTGGTTATACAATGGTTGTTGATTTTTGTTGTTGTTGTTGTTGTTGTTTTGATGATGTAGGTTATCCTCCCAAGGATGCTTACCCTCCTCCAGGGTACCCTCCACAAGGGTATGCACCTCAACAGGGCTACCCACAGCAGGGCTACCCACAGCAGGGATACCCACAACAGGGCTACCCACCACAACAGGGCTATGCTCAGCCTCCTCCTCAACAAAAGAGCTCCGGTTGCCTTGAAGGATGGTAAGCCAAATTAGATCATGATTTGTTAGATTGCAAGATTTTGGTGGTTCAATTTTTTTTTGATTTGAGAATCCATGAGTAATAATTGCTTAGTAGGTTCTTCAGAGGGTGGTGATTATTTGTGGGCAAATTATTATATGAAGTTTGAGAATTGCGATGATTTAGAGAGTTTTTAATGTGATTGTTTGGTTGTTGGTTTTTCAGTCTAGCGGCGCTTTGCTGTTGTTGCTTGTTGGATGCTTGCTTCTGAGGAGATTCGATGCTACATTGCTTTGTTGCGGGGTAACATGTCATTGAAGTTTACATGTAGGATCAAGTAATACTGTCTGATGTTTGGCGGTGTTTAGTTTGGAATTATGTAATGCAGACTCATTAGGTGAACAAATTTTCTCTTTCAATTGAATAATAGTAGGTCATGTTTATTTTGGAGGTTGTGGATTAATCAACTTTGCGGTCGACTATTGTTCTCTATCAGATGGATGAATCTAATTACATTGATAGATGGATGAATCTAATTACATTGTCCTTTAGTTTTCGTACTTGGGAGAGTATATGCATGATGTCTCTGGATTATATTGTGATGTTCTTTTCTTATGGGTAAATTTTCATTCAAAATCACTTGTTTTCCCTTACAGCTTTCTTGTGTTGTATTCTTTTGTTGGATTTGATCATTAGCTGTGCAAGATGGGGTGTCATTTTGTTCGTTCCTCTCTTTAAGTCCTTTCCACTCAATAGAGATTCAACTCTCTTTTAGATGTCCCCAACACTAGTGCCAGTGGCCTACAGCTGAGAGTAGACGAGTATATTGCTTTCCTATTGCTAATCTTTTGTGATGTTATTTAAGATAGTGACTTAGTCAGCAATGTCCTCTAAGTTGATTCATGCATCCATTGATAATTTGATAGTGACTTAGTCAGCAAGCTATGTTAGTCTATTCCTGAATTTTAGTTCAAAAATTGTTGGCGACCAAGTTTTCTATGAAATTTTCGTGGGCTTTGGTAGTGGGCCTAAAACAGGGGCTTATTTTGTGAGGCGGTTTGGATACTCGAGTGTGACCGTTGAATCGTTGATACAGGGCAGCTGGTCATTGCATCAACCGTGCTATAACTTGTCCAAGCCCTTATATTCTTGCCAACACAGATGCAGTAATCAGCTGGCTGCAGAATATTCATGCTTGTATTCCTTCCTTCTCTTCCATTGGTTTACTACGACAGTCTCATCTCCATGTTCCTCAGATCAAAACTGTCTTCCTGAAAGAGTTTAAAACTGCGGTTTGTATTTTCATTAAATCAATGGGATGATATTTTGAGAATGGCCTTCATGGATCTCAGATTGTTACCATCAGACTAGGAAAAATAATTCACAATCTTGGAAGACGTGGAAAAAAAACTCCTGGTGGCTTTTATCAGAAGATTATGCCTGTCTTGACGTAGCCCTGCTTGTATCCGATTTTGTTTTCCGTATGAACTTCTCTCTTCTTTTAAAAGCTATTATTGTCAAGATCTTTTCAATCCAATCCATGAATGATATGAACTTCTCTCTTCTTTTACCCTATTGGATTTACAAGTCCTACCAACCATCCATTTGTTGGTTAATAATAGATGAAGTCTTCATCCTCCTAGAAGCAGGAAACAGAGACCTGAAGTGTTCTAAGCTAGCCACCGAAATTGTTTCTCTTTGTATTGCCAGCCTTTTCCTCTATGAATGGTATATTTCATGGCCACTTTCTCTGATGCAGGGATTTATTACTTTGTAGGTGACAAATTGAATGCTTCTAATATTTGTGTGTGTCTAGACTTACCCAGTGAGCCGGCAAATGCAGTAAAACATGTCGACTTGACTATAGTCTTGTGTAAAGCTCCAAAATGTAACAATGTAAGTGGTGGACTCCCTCTTATGTCTTGTCACGAAACAAATGATTCAGTCTCAATAGCTACTCCAATATCGTATATGGAGCACTGTCTTTGTCTGAAGAAAACGTCTACAGCTCTAAAAAGTGTGCACGGTGAGGTGTAAGGTCCAGGAAATTGATCGGAACAACTGACACATGAACTATGAAACTTGAATACTCCACAAGTGATGCTCTTATGAATCAAAATTGTAAGCAGTTCCTGAACTATGAAGCTTGATTACTCCACAAGGACTTGCAATTGACCCAGATTATATCACCATACGTACATACGGTACAAGATGTTCTATACATCTGAATTATTGATTATCTCTAGCTACCTAGGTGACCAATTTAATTACTTCAAGTATTTAGTATGTATAACCTGTGAATAAGGATTAACATCGATAGAGGCTGACAAGCAAAAGAAAATAGAGAATGGTCGAGTCCCTTTCTCAAAGCCATACTGTATGACTATGTTGTTCACTTATGCACCAGTGAAGCCTCTCTGCTAGCTTTGTATTAAACGGACGGGTGTCCTTCACGTTCCCAGGTCCCCAACTCAACCCCCTCTCTCAAGTCTCTACTCTATCGTTTTGCCGCGTTTCTGCTGACTCATAAACCTCTAACAGAAATAGATTTTCTCCTTCAAATTCTTTTGCTTTTTTCCTGGGGTTTAGCACAACAATGGCTACTCTAAGATCAGGGCCGTGGAGTGATTACAACACGGGCCATGGCCACGAAGCTCGGTCTTCTTCATGCCCCTGCAAACCCAGTTACAAATTGAACGTGATGAAGAATCAGAGATTTGGGACAGCTTGGTTAGCTCAGAGATCAAGGAAAAGGTACTTGGTAGCTCAAGGGTACGGTTCAGAAAGTCGTGAGGCTTATGTTATTTCCGACCAAGACAAGAAATTCGTGAACGCTCTCCGGGAAGTTCAGCCCTATATATTCCTCAACAGAGGCCGGACATTTGTGGTGGTGGTCGCCGGCGAGATTGTTGCTAGTCCTTACTTCGATGCCATACTCCAGGTGAACATTCCTATCCTCATTACACAATTTGTCTTACACTTACTAATTAAGACGAGTAGTTTTAGTTTAGGGAACAAGTTTATGAGCTTGATCATGATGAGTGTCCCCATGAAACGATGGCTCGTGAATTGGTATGGCAGAAAAAGAATCCCAACACAGTGAGACTAGCTCACTCGAACAGTACGTCTAGCTAAGCAACGTACCAAACCTTTCAGTACACTCCGTCACATCCACATTATTTTAGCTTACTGGGCCAGTCTCTTGCTTGTACCTTTTAGGACTTTACTTGAATGGAATGGAGAAGCTCATGACGAAAAGAATGAAAAGATGGGAGATAAAAATTTTAGTGAGATATTCTTTCTTTGGTGCTATATCGATTCTCCGATCAGAGCTTTTCATTTCCAAAATACTCCCAACAAGAGAAAAGTAAAGTGACACTACGAGTCAATTGCAGATTTATTCACGTATTTGATACATTACACTGTGGCATATATATATATATATATATATATATATATATATATATATATATATATATATATATATATACATGCATGCTAGATATTTTAACAAACATATTTTATTCACATACCATCTATCTTATACAAACATATTTTAACAACTTGCTAGATATCAAAAGTGCAATTATAAGAAGTGATGAAAATTGGCTTGTTCGTAACTGGTGAGTTAGACTTGTATGTCTCAGTAAGCTAAAACAGGGGAAGGTCGCCTAAAACTAGTTTCCTTTGGTGCTAACAAAGAGTCGTTAATTGGTAACCATCATCCCTCTTTAAGCTTCATCATCTAGATTGCTCCAACTTAGTAACAAAAATTTGAACTTTATATCTACTCATATCATATATATCTTTCATTCTATTTTATTGATAATTAGTCACATCGGTTACGTCAACAAGTCAGTAATACATCCACCCATTCAGTATACGAACCGTGATCTACAAGAGTATCACAACGTCAACAAGTCAGTAATACATCCACCCATTCAGTATACGAACCGTGATCTACAAGAGTATCACAACGTCAACAAGTCAATAATACATCCACCCATTCAGTATACGAACCGTGATCTACAAGAGTATCACAACAAAGCCAGACTAATCTAGATCTACAAGAGTATCACAACAAAGCCAGACTAATCTAGGTGCAGAACCGCAAAGCCCCCTTAAACCAGTACAAAACACGAACGAAAGTAGGTGCGCGCGCAGGTAGTCACTTGTTCCGGGCCCAGTGGCGGCATCTTCCCTGCTTCACCCAATTCAATTCAACCGCTTCTTCTCTTCTCTTTCCAACCCCAATTAGCTCCTTCTCTCTCCTCTGCTTCCCGCCATGGCTGCCACCTTCCTCTCCTCCCACTGCCACGTCACCTCCACCGCCGCCCACTCTCCCTCCCTCCGCCGCTTTTCTCTCGCCGCAGCCCTCAAGCCCTCCCGGCTGGCGATGGTAAATAGCCGGCCGGCGAAGGGCAGAATCAGAATGTCGCACAGGGCCAATGCCGCTGGGTTCGGGCCGGTGATGGAGGAGAGCGAGAGCGACGGCGAGCACTATAATTCGATTGAGGACAAGCAGTTTGTGCGGTGGTTCCGGGAGGCTTGGCCCTACCTCTGGGCCCACCGCGGCGCTACTTTTGTCGTCATCATCTCCGGTGAAATTGTCAACAGCCCTCACCATCTTGACCCTATTCTAAAGGCCGGTACTTTGTTTTCCTTAAGCTCAGAAAATTGAGAAAGCTTTGTATCCTTGTTTCTGAATTTGAATTTGAATTTGAGTTTGTTTAATACAGTGCATTGTTGTTTATAGTTAACATTATGTTGATACAGGATATTGCTTTTCTTCATCACCTGGGGATCAAGTTTGTTCTTGTTCCAGGCACCCATGTTGAAATCGATACACTTTTGGCTCAGAGAGGTAAGTATTGTCCCATTGTATTGTATGTTTCTTACTGTTTGTTATGTAGTAGAATTGAGTATTGAGGTTTTTGGGAGGTGGAATGTTGTTTAGTTTAGCTGGGGTGGTGATTTTTTATGTATTTGAATTGGACTAGTTGGATTATTGATTCTTAAGAGTATTAGTTGTTACTTGTTGCAGGCAAGAGTCCGAAGTTTGCTGGTCAGTATAGAGTGACGGACTCGGATTCTCTGACAGCTGCAAAGGAAGCTGCTGGGAAGATTACCATGGATATAGAGGCAAAGCTCTCGCCGGGGCCCTCCATATGTAATATTCGTCGGCATGGTGATAGTAGTCGCTGGCATGAAGTTGGTGTCAGCGTAGCAAGTGGTAACTTTCTTGCAGCTAAGGTGGGAATCTTATAAGTTTGAATCTAGTATTCAATGTTGTTTGCTTGATTTGTGAAACTTTTGGTAGTGTGGCCAAGTTTTAACGAGTTCATGTGATATTTTCAGAGGAGAGGAGTTGTTGCTGGTGTTGATTATGGGGCAACAGGAGAGGTTAAGAAGGTAGACGTGGTTCGGATGCGTGAGAGGCTTGATGGCGGTTGTATTGTGCTACTGAGAAACCTTGGCTATTCGAGCTCTGGAGAAGTTTTAAATTGCAAGTAAGCTCTTTTGACATAACTTCTGATAGTTATCGATATATTAAAGTATAAGTCACATGATGCTTAATGTTTATTTGGTTCATGATTTCTTGCTTCCAAGTTCCAACTCTTCTTATATAGTAGTAGTGCCTGGTCAATGATATGCTTTTTATAAATTTCAGCACGTATGAAGTTGCAACAGCCTGTTCCTTGGCTATTGAAGCAGATAAGCTTATCTGCATAATAGACGGTCCCATTCTTGATGAGAGTGGACGTCTGATTCGTTTCTTGACTCTTGAAGAAGCAGACGTGTTGATTCGTCAGCGGGCTATGCAAAGTGAAATAGCCGCCAACTATGTGAAAGCTGTTGACGAAGAAAATCTCCATTATCTTGGATGTGATAATGGACATTTTCTAAAGGAAAAACATATTCCAAGGTTTAACAATGGTGTTGGTTTTGAGAATGGCAATGGATTATGGTCTGGTGAACAAGGTTTTGCAATAGGAGGTCATGAGCGGCAAAGTCGATTAAGTGGTTATCTTTCGGAATTAGCTGCTGCAGCCTTTGTTTGCAGGGTAAGACCAATACTTTTGAGCATGCTTTTGATGCATATTCAATTCTTTTTTCTGCAAGGGAATTGTCCTCAACAAAGAACAGTTCGTAACCATGCTATACCATTAATAATGATGAAGTCACAAAACCATCAATTTATTTATGTGCATGCAAATGTAAGTACGATATTTGGAACTACTAGGATCTTATTTTCGACTATACGCATATCTGCATGCACACCCACTACCCAAGGCTTTAGTGTAGACTTTATTTCAAAACAAACTCAATCTGAGATATTTATGTGCTTGCATATAGCTCAAAGTTTCAGTTTAAGAACCTAACCTATAGTAGTTTCTGATTTATGCCAGGGAGGTGTTCAAAGAGTTCATCTGTTAGATGGCACTAAAGGGGGAGTATTGTTGTTAGAATTATTTAAACGAGATGGAATGGGGACTATGGTGGCCAGGTATGATATTTTTTCAAACAAAAATCTTCAACTTTTTTTTTGATACATTAGGGAATAGGGACTAGCTAAGGCTTTCTCGATCCGTCCACTAATGTGTCTTAGTTGTCCATTCACAGTGATGTTTATGAAGGAACTCGGATGGCGAGGGTGTCAGACCTATCTAGAATAAGACAAATCATACGACCTTTAGAAACAGCTGGCACATTGGTTACGAGAACTGATGAAGAGGTTCATGCTCCTTCTATATTTGATTTTCATTTGTAGTATATATTAGATTCACTGTACGTCATAATTAAAAACGGATGTCTCTTTCATTTTTTCCTTAACTAAACTAAATATATGCATTCTCATATTCGTGTTGTCTTGTTTTAATAGCTACTTAAAGCATTGGATTGCTATGTTGTTGTCGAAAGAGAAGGTCAAATTATTGCATGTGGTGCTTTATTCCCTTTCCGAGAGGAGAAATGTGCAGAGGTGGCTGCTATTGCAGTTTCTCCCGATTGCCGTGGACAAGGACAAGGAGATAAATTACTTGGTAAGCTATAATTTGCACTTGTTACTTTGCTCCTTTTTTTTTTTTTTCTGGAATTATAATGGTCAATAGGGCATATTATGGCAAACATGGTATTATAATAACAGTAGCTGCCAAATATGTGAGTAGGAAGTAAAGTTGAAAAGTGACCAAGTATTTCAAGTACACTAATTTCACACATCCAAACTCTATTTGCTTATTGGTCCAAGTTCCTTTGGAGTAAAGGATTCAAACTAGGTACCAAAAGATGGGAACTATTGAAAATAAATCTCATGTCTTTCTAGGTTGAGTTTCACTGCTACTCTATTTCTTCTCTCTAAACTCCAAAGGTAAAAGACTTGTGCAATGTGTTTAGTCTTGGGCTTCTAGAATAGATAATTCCTTTTTAAACCAAACCTATTTGGTACTGCATATGGGTTGAATATGTTCAAGCCTCACGTACTCAGCATAGCAAGTGGTGTTATGGGCAGAGGTAACTACGATTAGTAGATTTCTTAATCTAAGATAGCGCCAAATGGAGATGAGCTCCAATCCTTCATAATAGGCTTTTTTTTTTTGGTCTGATTCATAATAGGCTCTGTCATTATAGTATATCTACCATTCATTTTTTCTTTTGTGATTCTTGGATTTTGTCATAATTTCATGGATTTTGAATTGCAGATTACATGGAGAAGAAGGCATCTTCTCTTGGATTGGAAAAGCTTTTCTTACTAACAACCCGAACTGCAGATTGGTTAGTTTCTGCTACTTAAAATACTTGCACCTTATTTATATGCTTGAATATGGCTGACTACTAATATTTAATGGAGGAAGAGGAATGCTTCAGTTTCTATTTTTGTGTTGTACTACTACACTATATGATTGTTGTTATTATATGGAATCATTGATTCTTATACCCACTAAAGATTGTAGCCAATGTCATCAGCATGTGGGAAGGCATACATCATTTTTTTTTTCTTTACCCTTTCCCTGTCTGATTGTCACACAATAACATAACAATATCCTTGTTGCAACACATTCATTGTTTTGTTCTCACCATTTCTCTAAGAATTTTAATGCTCACCCTTGAAGATTCGCTTGTGTTGTTTGCTTTACAGGTTTAAGAGACGTGGATTTTCTGAATGTTCAATAGAATCAATACCAGAGAAGCGGAGGGAAAAAATTAATCTGTCCCGTAGATCCAAGTACTATATGAAGCAGCTGATACCTGATACTAGTGGAATTACTGTTGATAGGGTGGTGGTCCCTTAAGGCTCTCATATCCCTGCGACATGTTTGGGTTTTGAGCTTTTGAGTCCCAATCCACTGTATTCCTTTAGGTACTTTCAGAAAAACTACGAGTATAATGAATTACGATGACATGTAATTTGAGGAGTTTCCTCGAGTAAATCTAAAATAGTGTAAGTTACGGATTATTCTGAAAAAGTTATGAAAAGAGAAAGTAGGATGTGATGCATTTCCACATACAATCTTGGTTGAACTTGGCTGTCTTAGTTTCGAGGTTAAGTCTTGAAGATTATCAACCCAAAGAATTGAAGAACTTCCCATTTGGGCCATATGTCAAAAAGTGGAGGCAATTTGGTTGTTGGAGTTTCAATAGTGTGAAGGGAGACTCGGGTGGAAATCACGCTGAGAAGTTACATAGTTTCAAAAAGTAGTTGTGATTGTGGATACAAAATACGGTCTCTAGAAAAACTAGCACACAATCATGGAGGATGAGATGAGTCAGATGCAGTGGCGGATCCAGAATGAAATAATCACCCGGGTTAATTGTAAAAAAATAAATAAATCAACGAATCTCGACAATACGAGAAGTTTTTGAAAAATCTGACTAAAATTTTTATAAAACGAGGTCGCAAAGCTTTAAAATTTGTAACCATCACCTCATTCTCACCTGCTTTAGCAAATTCTTTTTTATGTGAATTGAAGCACATTTTTAATGATCTATTATTCCTCTTAAATCCATGAAACCTAAATAATGATTCAAACCAAAAAGAATGGAACAAAATGAATGCTAACACATTAATTAGATATGTTTCTCATGGTTTCGCTTATTTACAAATCAAAATGCGATGTCGCTTTTGTCATTCTGGTGACGAACCCACGTGAAACAAGCGGTCGGCTGACGATATGAGATTTCGAAGACGTTATCCATATATATTGCCTATGAATAAGTGGCTCAGAAAAAATACGCGCGTAGCCCCATACAGCCTCACCAATCCCCCATATGGTGTCATTAGAGCAAGTCCACCGGTGGGAAAAAAATCCACCCCAGGTTGGATCCACATAGGCAAAGTAACCCAGCCCAAATTTTTTTGCTTCCACCCATAAATGAGATATCTCCCCAATTCAACTTGGGTTACTTGGAAAATGAGCAAACTGACCCAAGCTAGAGGAGTAATCCAGCCCAGGTGAGTTCTTTCCACCTCAGCCTAGCCCACACTCGTGGCTGACGTCAACGGCTCGCCTCTCTTTCTTCGACGCGCTTGCATGGAGTGTCTCTCCCACGGACGAACCAGCGCCAACCCTTTGCGCGTGGGATGCAACTCGCTGCCGGGGTGGCGCAAGGCAGGGATGGTTGGGCGCCTGGTCCAAGGCCGGAGAAGGCCTGGTGCACTCGCTGCTGGGGTGGCGCAAGGCAGGGGGGCTGCTTGCTGCTGTGCGTGCGGAGGAGGCTGGGGTGCTCGCCGTCGGCAACCCAGAGAAGAAATATGGGTGCCCAGAGCAGAATCGATTGGGTACGACAGCCCAGAGAAGAAATTTTAGGGTTTTTATTTTTTTTATTTTTATAAATTTATAGGAAAAATCTGTAAAAATAAATTTATACTGTGTGAAAAATAATTGTCATCTCTTTTGCATTTCCAAAAAAAAAAAAAAAATTCACTCGATTGATAGCTAATTTTACATATGCCTAGTTAATTTAGATTGTGTTTTTCATTAGACAATATCAAATAAAAGTATTTTTTAAGCTTGACTTGTTACTTAAATGTCATGAAATAAAAACATTAATTTTAATATGTCATATAATATATATAAATTACTATTTATTTATACATAAAATAATTAATTGCATTTAAATATGTATTTTAAAATTCAATAAACAGTCACTGCCACGTGACAGCATTCTCACATTTTAAACGGGTGGAAACTGCTGACCAGTCACAATGACCCGGAGTGACACAGGTCACTCACTGTATTCATTCTAACCCAATAGATGAACTTGCTCTTAGGGTAGCTAAATACAGCTAGTGGATATCCAATGTAGTCCCGATCAAGAAGAAGAACAGAAAAATTCAAGTTTGTGTAACAAAAGAAAACAGATCAATTATTGCGTCGCTTGCGCCTCACTGTTGGAAACTGGAGGGGCACAGCAAGGGTAACCGTTGATACATCATTCTTCTTAGACACCTTGCAACCCAAGGTCTCATAATGTGTCCTTAAAGTTGCATGAGTCATTTTCAGATCCTTCGCTATGTCCGTCATACTTGTTTGGAATTCATCCGCAATAAGTGTAAGCACCAAGACATAACTAATGAGAAGATTAGTTTTCTCAGTTGATAGCCTCTTTGACACAGCATCAAACATGGTTGAAAATTTATCCTTTATCATGCTTGGGAATCTGTGTCCTGCTGCTAACCCATCCATGGAATGTAGATCTTTGAACTTTATAAGATGCGTAATATATGAGAAAATACAAGAAAGCTTATTCCTCTTGTCTGCATCCTACAAAAAGAAAAAAAGAAAAAACAGTGTTCAGTTCTTATATCATGAAAATGATAAGAGGAAACACCATGACGTTTGAGCTAACACTAGATCAAAAAATAATATGGCTCTAAATTTCTAATGTTTTCCTTTCTTTATGCTAGTAGATTACACATGAACATGCAAGCATAAAGGGGCAACACAAAAACTGAAGTTCACAAGATGTAAACCCTTAGTCACTAACACTTACTTTAAAGAGGCCCAAGACATCTTTACAAGTGTTTGTATGAAGCAGATTACTGGAACGAAGGTACCAACCATTTTTGGGTTATACAATAATAGATATCTTCATGTGTGCAGGCACATGTACATTTCGGAGAAAGAAAGTGGGTGCGTGTAAAAAAATGGTAAACTACTACAGTAACTTTACTTGCTTCATCATGCTTCGCTAATCTAAATGGCAAGAAGTGTTCTCGTAAATAATTGTACAGCTAAAATCATATGACGGCGCATGCAAGAATATGGGTATTTAGCTCAGGAAGTGTCTTGAAGTTAATATATAGTTTGAAGGTTTTATGTTACTGTGCTTTTAATTTAATGGAAGTTTGGCCTTTGCCTCTTGCTATATAGTATCGCCAATACATTCTATTTTGGACTTACTAATTTGCACTATGCTCTTTCACATCCTACCTTGGTTACGTGAAGAACTTGGAGGTTCAGGAGCGCAAATGTAGCTTTGTTAAGAACATAAGATGGCCAATTCTTAACGCGCTCTCAAAACTAGCTAAATTCCTCGCATCCAGAGCATCAAAAGCTAAAGAAGAGGAGCCTAGATTTTTATTAAATTTTCTAAGGCTAACATATCTTCCTCCAACTAACTTCAACCAAGGCTACAAGATGCAACTTCTTTAAAATGTTCTCCTAAGACAACGAGACAGAGATACCGAAAAAGAAAAAATAATGAAATTTTTTTTTTGTTATAAATAAAAACGGGCAAATAGGTGAAAAGGTGAGAAAGTCAGAGGCTGAGGATTGAAGACCCTCTTATGGCATTATAGGATTGAAGTTGCTCTCTTCCTTTTCTGGGTTCTCAAATTCAAGGCTTAAGCTTCAAGGTGTGCCTCTGTCTTGTCTTTTACACTTTGTAACTTAAACATTGCAATCTGTTCCGGTAACAAGGTGTCTGGTCTTACAGGAGATATCCTCGTAATTGACAATGAGGGTAGCGATGCTACAAAACAACCCAATGCACTTCAATCCTACATTTTCCTGCTCTATGAAACCCTCCTTTCAGTTCAGAGAGAAGCCACTCAAGGTTTCTAATATTAACATGAACAGAAGAGTAGGAGCAATAGCAGCATTAAGCCTAGTACTGTTAGCAAAAGATTCATTTTTCACTAAACTCGCATATGGGTTCGACTTTCTACTGGTGGCACCTGATCAGACAATTGAAGGCAGAGAGTGGAATCATTGGACACGCACAAGCTTTATTGCAAGTGAAACAACTGATAGAGTCAGAGTCATGGGGGCAGCTACAAACAGCAGTCCGGAAGAGCTCGCTGTTGTTGAAGCAGGACATTTCTACCATTATTCAACAAAAACCTGGAAATGAGAGACCCCTATTGAGGAAACTTTATTCCAATCTCTTCAACAATGTTACAAGAGTAAGTATTTCCACCCGATATATCGATTCCGTTATACACATTAGATTGTTTAAGAACATGGATAAAGTATCAGGTCTTAATCATCACTCATATCTCATACGTCCGATGTTTAAATAAATTTTATGTGATTGCTCGATAAACCGAGAATATTGATGTTCCTTACTGTTTGTGATGTTATCTGGGATGTCATTTTGACTTGTTCTTTGAAGTCTAATACTTGATGTCATGGATATTGCTTATTGTGATGGATGAATGGCCAGTACTTCGATGGTCTTCTTTTTATATCTGTTATGTTTTCAAATTGTGTTGATACACTTGAATTTATTTATTTATTATTTTTTTTTTTTCAAGGGATTATGATTTCATCATACTGTTTTTTTTTTTTTTTGGTTACAAGCGAGGTCTAAAAGACTTGAACAAAGAAAACAAAAGAACTAACTACTAGAGCAAGAGACTCTCCTAGCTCTTGTTACATCAGCAAGATCATCAAGAAAGGATTGAGCAACATGGGCTGGAGGATTGTCAAAAACAATCAGGCCTAATTTATGAAGCACATTGTTTTTGCGTCTGCAGTCCATGTTGGATTCCCTGAAAATATGATTGATCTGATTAGCTCCTATCATACTGCTTTTTCTTTTGATATCCTTGTACTTTGTACTTTGTTTCCTGTGTCAATAATTCCACTTATTGTAAACAAGATCACTTTCATTGACTGACCATTTTGATGTGCATTGCAGCTTGATTATGCAGCAAGGGACAGAGATGCCTCACGGATTCGTGAATGCTATGAGAACATTGTGCTGTTTCTTAATGAAGTTTTATCTAGACTATAGGTATCAAGCAATTGTTTCATTCCTTGCCTTCTCTCCTGCAATATTTAATCATCTTTAAAATGGCATGTAGATGAAATTACATGTAATATTTAAACATTGCAGGCTCGTCCTAGGAGCCTTCTGTCACATCCAGGGTGCAGATTTTATTCAAAGCATCTCACAACAACAATGGTCTCACATGAAAATTAAGGTAAATTTAATAGCTTAAATTGTTCGATTCCCAGCATCTAGAGAAGACAAGCTTATGCTGAGGTAAATCCCATTGCATGTCAGCAGATGTAGTCTGCTATTTTCATTGAGTCAGTTGAGCTTTCATGTTGAACACTCCACCCTTAAATTTGGAGTGATATCCTTGACTATGGAGGTTTTCGTGTCAACAGAACATATGAGACATAGGAGATACATCTACTTGACTACATCTTTTGGATATCAACAAACAGTACTCGCATTTTTACTTACAAATCTTGAGTGATCGATTTACATTTACCATTCGTAGTAAATTCATGTCACATAGTCACATATCTTATAAATGACTCGTTTTTATTTTATCAAATTAATCAATGTTATTCTTATTATAAAGGGAAAATTTTAAGAATGGTACACCATAAATGATCGACTCCTAATTAAAGGTAGTATAGATTATGTAATATCAAATCGGTACATGACGTATTAAACCTGACCCAAAATCAATACATACCGTTAACGCATTTGTTAGCTTCAGAGTTTTCTGTCAAATTTGCAGGGGTAAACTTGTCTCTCCCTTTTTCCTGCCAATTTGCTATGTGCATTACGCTAGCTCACCAGGATTCCCTCCAAAAATTCATAAAAAGTCTGTAGAGGGGTTTGCTGTGAATCTAGAGTAATTGCACAACACTACAGGGCTTTTGAATGGTGGAGTGGCCAATGAGTACAGGGCTCTTGAATCTAGTTCAAATAGATTTGAGCTACAAGGTAGAGGGGTTTGCTATGAATCTGGAGTAATTGCACAACACTGTGCAATTAGACATTATGTCATGCACTTGTAGGAGATGGAATTTATGTGGACTTCCATGTAGGCATGCAATTGCTGCAATCTACTCCAAAGGTTGGAGTCCAGATGATTACGTCTCTGAATGGTATACATTGAAAAGGTATATGCAGTCTTATGAAGTGATGCTCAATCCAATATCTGGTGTTGATGAGTGTTAAGACCAAAAAAAAAAAAAAAAAGAGGAATTAAAAACACAAAATTATCGGTAAAAAAAAGTGTAAAAAGAAGTATGTTGCCTCTAGAAGATTTACACTTTCTCTACTGGTGGGTTTCTCTAGTATTGTTCAACTTCTACAAAATAAAACATAAGTATAACAATACAACAAGGAAGCTGAAGTACATGTTCAGCAAATAAAGGAGGAGGTTATTGATTCCAAGTTAATCACTCACTCTCAGCCTTGACGATAACATAGTTGAGTCCAATTCCATCTTCATCACGTCACCCTTGACTCGCCCATATATATAGTCTCTTTAGGGTAGTTTATGTTGGTTTACATTTGGATTTTAATTTACTAGCTGTTTTTGGAAGTTTTCCCAACTGTAAACTTTTTGCGAATTTTTGGAGGGAATCTTGGTGAGCTGGCGCAATGTACAAAGTGAATTGGCGGGAAAAATGGAGGGACATGTTTACCCCTGCAAATTTGACAGAAAACTCTGAAGCTAACAGAGGGGTTAATGGTACGTATTGATATTGGGTCGGGTTTAATACGTCATGTACCAATTTGATATTACATAAACTATACTACCCTTGATTAGGAGTCGATCATTTGTGGTGTACCATTCTTAAAATTTTCTCTTACTTTAATGGTCTAGTGCATTATTTTCCCCGTTTCCATATATTCATTTACTCCAGCTTTTTCTTTGGTAGTTGGTATGAGACGGTTCTTTTTTGCTCAGGGTAATCTTTTTATCAAATGCTGATTCAGTGTGGAGAGTATAGGCCTTAAATTTTTCGATCGATTAAAGAAGGAACATGAAAAAATGAAGTGATATTCTGAATAACTGAAAACAAATAGACATTTTCTCTTTGTTTCAGGTCGACAGATTTATTGAGTAACAAATCGTGAGAAAAAATCTGGAAAAAGCTAAAATCGAAACTCATCAATACCCATTAATATGAAAATAATTAAATCTTCACTTGTAAAAGTTTATAAACTATTATTTAGAAGAAAGTTTATAAGAATTAAGAAGCACACATAAACTTCGACAAGCTTAAAACTCAACGTTCGTCCACCAACAATCCAACATGATGTTGGTTAGAGTTCTCGTACGATCCCAATAAGGCATTCCAATTTCCAACACTAGGAATGATTTCAAACTTTCAATCTCTCGATTTACTCACTTATCATATTTATTGGAATTCAGATAAGTTTTTTTTTTTTTTTTTTTCTGTTGTGATTTTTTCAGCTTGTACCGCAATATGGTAATTTTGTCGCATAATTGCATAATTTAGGGCTAAAATTGTGATCGACGGTGCAAGATATCTTAGAGGGAAAATGACCAAATGCACAAAAACAGAGATTTGAAACCTTATTTTAATGAAAATCTTTTATGTTAGCCCGTTCCAATAATTCTTAATAAAATGTCTTATTTGACCTCACCCTAATTTTTATCTTTCTTCTAGATCTGTGGATCTGCAATTTCTTTCTTTCTCTCTCTTTCTCTCTTCCTCTCTCTTATTTGACATCATCCATTGGTCTCTCTCTCTCTCTCTCTCTCTCTCTCTCTCTCTCTCTCTCTCTCTCTCTCTCTCTCTCTCTCTCTCTCTCTCTCTCTCTCTCTCTCTTCGCGTAAGCAAACAGACGCCGCCGACGTCATAGCTCTCCGACAAGACTGTCACCAGAGCCTCAACGTCGATAACGCCATCGCCAAAGCCTTGACGACGCTGACACCTCGATGATGCGTCGCTGCCGACGACGACTCGGCCTCGCTGTCAGGATCCATCTCGAATTTCATCCTAAAACCCGAAGTAAATCATGCGGGGTCCACCTCTAAGGAAAATTTACTGAAAATTCGGCATAATCTACCTTGAAAATGGACAACCCTTACCTGAAAAATCTCAGATAAACACTTCTATTATAAATCATCCATCCTCAACTCCTAGAGCATTCCTGCTCCCCAAGTTCATAATATCTCCCAAAAAACATCAACCCTTAATCAACAAATAACAATCTCAAATGGTCATAAGAGCATATCTATAATGAAAGAAAAAAAAACAATGAATAAAGAATAAGCAGAAGCAGTCTCTGACTATGCCTCGACTCCATGTATGCTCGACCTCAAATAAACTTAGCATGTAAACTGGGCAATTAAAATCAAAGGGCCCAAGGGAAAGTAATTTAAAAACGTTAGAGTGAGTGGACAAAATAAATTAAACAAGAATTGAAATTTGTTTAGTCTTTTTGGTTTGAAGTCGACATCTGTTTAGTCCTTGTGGTTTTATTTTAATCTGAATAATCCTTAAAGTTACAATTTTTCATCCAAATAGTCCTTATGGTTTTATCTTAATCTGAATAGTCCTTGAAGTCATGATTTTTCATCCAAATAGTCATTCCGATTCATTTTCTCAGTTAAAGACCATAAGAACTATTTGGATGAAAAATCATGACTTTAAGGACTATTCAGATTAAAATAAAACCATATGAACTATTTGGATGAAAAATCGTGACTTTAAGGACTATTCAGATTAAAATAAAACCATAAGGACTAAACATATGTCGACTTCAAACAAAAATGACTATATAATATTTTGAAAAAAATTCAGTTTACTACCCTGAACTTTAGGTCTAAAATCAGTTTGATACCTCATCTTTTTTTTTAATCAGTTTCATACCTAAACTTTCAAAATGACATCAATCTCGACCAAAATGACTAAAATAGCCCTGGTTAATCTTTTTACCCTCTCTCTCTCTCTCTCTCCCTGCCTCCAAATCCACCACATGGCCGGCGCCGGCATCCACCCCTACCACCAGCAATGGGCCCCGGCGGCAGCCCCTCCTCCTCCCCCGGCCGTCGCCGCTGCCATTCTTAACTCTGAGAGGGTAAAAAGATTAACCAGGGCTATTTTAGTCATTTTAGTCGAGATTGATGTCATTTTGAAAGTTTAGGTATGAAACTGATTAAAAAAAAGATGAGGTATCAAACTGATTTTAGACCTAAAGTTCAGGGTAGTAAAGTGAAATTATCTCTAATATTTTACCCATTAAACAATTTAACAAATACGTAATTTAAATATTTTCCCACGTTTCAACTTTAAAACTTAGTTGCACGCAACTTTGATAAACTATATAATTTAAAATCTAGAATCACATAAGAATGGACAAACCAACCGCGCTGGTTAATCAAATAATGAAATCTCGTAAGAAGAGATAAACCAGCCCCGCTGGTTACTCAATTACATAAAATAGAAAATAACACAAGGGGAAGAGACATCACCATGTATGAGGAGCCTCTAAGGCTCGGGTCGGTGCCTCTCAGGCTATAGTAGCGTCCCACGCTAAGCGCTCGACTCACCTATGGTGAGGACCGCTAATAAGGCTAGCTAGTAATAAATAATAATATCCGATCGGTGTTTCCCAGGCTATAGTAACATCCCACGCTAAGGCTAGCTAGCAATACATAATATATAACAACCCTTATATGATGAAACAAAACGATCGTATAGACCTCACGAGATAAATATCTCTGCCCACTAGATAGAGCTCACGAGTTAAGTATCCCGGCCCACTCAACCAAGCAATGTAACAATACTTATTGAGGTGTCACACATGTCAAGATATACTCGGATCTATGATTGAGAAGTACCGAAAATCCCATTTTCGGTTATCTTTTACCATTCTCAAAGTTGACAAATAAAAACGATAATTATAGAAGAGACATTTATAATTTAATTGTCGAATGCAATTTATTCAAAATAAAAGTCCACTTACAAATTTAGGCATAAGCCCGACGAAATCTGAATCGCCACTCAAGAGAGGTCCCCTCGTATCCTGACACAATAAATGTGTTTGGAACCACTCTTCAATTTAGAAAAATAAATGCTTTAACTTAAGCACCGAAATTCTTCTACTTAACTCACTAACCAAGCTAGGGTTAAGCTAATTAGATTTTCACCTTCATTGATTCTAGCATTTTAGGACCATAACCAAGGAAATCAAATGGTCGAATCTATCTGCCAACCGCCAATTTCTCCAATCTCCGAAAAATTTCAAATCTAACCAAAACTCCTCCAAAAATTTTAAACTTAACATCAATGAACTCCTCACAGCATAACACATTAATTAACATGAAAAACTACTCAAAAGTGGCGGCGCCGCCGTCTGCTCCGCTTGCAGCGGCTGCCGGCCAGCCCCTACTCCGACCACCTCCGATGATCACCAAATTTATTTTAGCACAATCATCCTCTCAATATTCTAAACAACTTTCATAATTAGCACAAAGTCCAATTTCAAGCCTAACTGCCTAACTAGGGTAACCGAAGCAAAACATTAAAAATCCCAATTTAAAACCCTAAAATTTCAAATGTCCGATTCTCCTTACCTAGATCAAGATGGGTTGAAACCTTTTAAGGGTTTGCTCTACAAGAGGAGAGCTTCCAAACGAGACAAGCAGCTCTGGCTATGGTGGCCGGAAAAGGGAGTTCCGGTAACAACTCCGCCACACACAGCTGCCTCTTCTCGCCGTGATTTCTCCTTCACGACGATGCGACACGGGCTGCCACCTACCTAGACTTGTAGAGGATGCTCCGAGCTTCAATTTGATACCAAGATTGCCGCCTATCTTGGCCGGACGGTGGCGGACGAAGGCGATGAAGTCTGGCGGGTCGAAACGGGCGCGGGAGAGGAGAGAGAGAGAGAGAGAGAGAGAGAGAGAGAGTAAATTTTTGATTTCTACCTTACCTCTTCTGGTAAATTCCCATTTTTATACTCCCGACTAAAAATAGTAACTTCACATTTTACACCATAACTTTCACAAACGAAATGTATAGCATGAAGTCCGGCGGGTCCAAACGGGCGCGGGAGAGGAGAGAGAGAGAGAGAAAGTAACTTTCTGATTTCTACCTTACCTCTTATGGTATGTTTCCCTTTTTATACTCCCGATCAAAAATAGTAACTTCATATTTTACACCATAACTTTCACATACGAACTCCGATTTTAACGTATAGCATGTCTATGAATTCGTATTAACGTCATCTACGACTTCCTAAAAGAAATTTTCCCAAAATAATTTTCTTACAAAAAGTTAACTCTAGGGTCCTTTAACGGTAAACAGTTACTCAAAACGGTAAAATGTCAAAGTAACACAAAAGTAAATAACCGTAAATTAACTTAAGAACCGGGATGTGACACTCGCTTCCTCCTTCCTTCGCCGAACAGACCGGTGAGGATTTATGCTCTGGCGGTAGCAGTGGCGCCGATGACCACTGTTGTACATGCTTCTCCAACTACAAGAGACAAAATCTCGCCGGCTTCCGTTTTCGTGGCTTCTGATCTCTGACTTGTCTAATTTAGAACATAGTGACGTCGTACATGGTGAAGGCCGTGTCGGATCTAAGGGAGGGAAGCGATGCCGGTGAGAGGTGGAGGAGCTCCGGCGAGATCGGTGGAGATCCATGGCTTGTGCAAGAAAAATCAGTGATATTCATGTATGGTGTTTGTGAGAGGAAGGTAAACGCAGCTTTAAGGAATTGCTCGTCCATCAAGTCTTATGGGTTGGGCCGTATTAATTTTTTTTCCTAGGCGTCAATAATCTCTTTTTAGTGGCTTCATTGTGGATGTATGGTGAAATTGTAACTGATTATTGGGGGTCAGTAATCAAGTTATTGGGGTCAGTAACTCGATTATTGAGGGTCAGTAACTGATTATTGAGGGTCAGTAATCAAGTTATTGGGATCAGTACCCGATTATTGGGGGTCGGTAACTGATTATTGGGGGTCAGTAACCAAGTTATTAAGGTCAATACCCGATTATTGAGGGTAAATAACCAAGTTATTGGGGATCAATAACCGAGTCATCGGTGACGGAAATCCGGCTCCGGTCACCGGTGTCCGGCAACGGGTGACCGGAGTCCGGTGAGATTCCGGCCAAATATTTTCTCTCTTCCATTTTCTCTCTCTATGCATGTTTAAGGGGTGAGGGCTTAGGGTCTGTACTAATCCAGGTGTAATTAGGATTGAGTAAGCCGACTCTCCACAGTTCCCTAACTTTGTGGCGGAATCAAATCCCTTGCGGACCAAGTTTCCTTCCTTCTAAAGGAATTCGGATCCATGACAATAAATACAACCATCGATATATACCACCGAAATGAAAACCAATGCCATAAAAAACTCAGAGAGAGAGAAAGACTGAGATCGAGATTAGGGTTGTGAGAAATCATGAGGGAGTTGATTCGAAAGCAACACAAGAGCTGGACGTCGAAGGAGGAAGAAGCCCTAGCAGCCGGAGTTCAAAAGCACGGCGCCGGCAACTGGAAAACCATCCTCAAATATTCCAAGTTTGCCCGTTATCTTGCTCATAAGTCATCTAGTGACCTGTGGAAGAAATGGGAGACAATGACATTTAGGGTTTCCGATGAGAAGCTGAAGCCTTTGTCTCCCAAGGTAAAGAAGATTGTGGCGGCCAACCTCGAGCTGGAGGGCATCAATGATCGCCAAAGCTCAGCTTTTGATGATCATGATCAGGAGGAGAAGGTTGAAAGGATTTTGGAGATGGAAGAAGACAAAGAAGACCCATGTCAACTAATTAAGGTAAAGAATGATGTGGGTGATGTTCAGAACTCTGCTAATGCTGAAGAAGAAGAGGTGAAGGAGACGGAAAGGGTTTCGATTATGGCAGAAAAAGAAGAGACATCAATGATGGATGCTCAAAGTTCTGCTGATCCATCTGAAGCAGTTAAGGAAACCGAAAGGATTATGAAAATGAAAGAATTCGAAGACGCCAAGTCTATGCTACTGTTAGCGAACTTGATTATGGAAAGATTCTCGCCACAAAACACTAATCAAGTCTCTGATAGTGTTGCTACTGCTTTTTCACAAGCAGTGAAGGAGAGCGAAAGGGCTTCGGAGATGGCAGAAGGCATTGATCGTTTTTCTACTACTTCTCCCCCACAAGCAGAGAAAGAGACTGAAGTGACTTCAAGAATGAAAGAAGGCACCAATCAAGTCCCTGCTCCTGCTCCTCCACAAGCAGTTTCCGAGACGGTAGAAGATACCAGATCTATGCTACTGCTCTTGAGTGAGATCTGTGAAAGATTCCTGTTGTAAACGGTACTTGTCCTCAATTAATTGTATATTTGATGCTTGTAGAATGTACAGAAACTCATACTTGAGGTATTCCTGCTCTTACTTCCTTCAAGGCTGGAAAGTGAAGTGAGAATAGTAAAATGATAAATTGGTACAATGAAGTCTAATCAGATTTTGATTTATGTTGCGTTATAGTGGCTGATTGTATTCAAAAGAAGTACAAATTATATAACCTGTAACACAAAATTTGTAACTTCATCCTACCAAGATAACCAAAAATAAAAACAATTTTCATCTGTGTGGAGTCAAACCTGGAACCACAAGTTTTACGATTGCCAAGAATGTAAGATCATTGTAAACATTCAATTTACCATACAGGGAAACCAAATGTATATAAGATCATTGAGGATCAACCGATCAAGAGATTTTCATTGATTGAATTCCGTTTATTATATGATGATCAAGGAATTTTTTGTTTCGATCAAGTGACTATTACAATGAAATATGACAAAGGAAACTGCAGGCTCTGTTACACAATCACCCTGCTAAGATGGAACTGAAAAATAAAAGTACGGAAACAAATCATGCCTCAGATTTAGGGAGGCCCTTCCACTTGAAGTTGTCTGCATATAACTTCACCTGAAATCAGATTCAAGGTTAGAGAAGAAACCACAGACATGGTTCAAGAAACAGATTGTCTAAACCTCGGAGGAAAAAAATGTGAAAAGTGCAAGTAGAATGAGCAAGATAAAGATCTAATAGTAAACAAGACGACATCCACCAAAGAAACAAAGTTACAATAATAACCCCACTTCTATCTCAAAGTTGGCAACTTCACTTTTGAAAATCATACCAATTCTTCCCTAAACCCTGGAAAAAGGGAGGCAGCCAAATTCCAACCTACTAAACATGAACTGGGTATGCCATTTCAGCTTGATGCCACTAAGCAATCTCTATTGTTCCACATAAGAAGTTTTCACTCATGCACCTTGGCATGATAGTAACTTCAAAGGAACATTTTGTTTGCAATAGATGACTGCTTAGGGTGGCTAAAAATAAGTCGAAGCTTTATTAGCCCAGTTACCAGGACACCAAATCAGTTGCAGTTCTTCAAGTTAATAAAATAATGTTTACCCCCACATGAAATCAATGTCTTAATCTCATATTAAATACAAATGTGTGTCCTAACCCAACCTCATATACATGTACAGAAAGGTGTTATCAGATGACAGTGGAAAAGTTTAACAATATATGAAGAGCCTCTTACCTTCAACAATGGCGTGTGCCGCCTTTTAACCTGGAAGACAAGTTGAAGAACCTAGTTAATACTTCATAGGTCAACAAGACGCCAAAAACATTTCAAACTAAGAGTTTTCCATCATAGAGAATGTATTTTAAAGCGATGATCTCAAACATTTCAATTTTCAAATGAAAACATACCAATAGAAAACATTTCAACATTTAAAACATTGTCTTTCAAATGAAATTTGCAATGGTTGACAAAGTATCTTTAAGACAGTTGAAAGGAAATGTATTTGGAGCTGCACAGAGAAAGTAACAGAAAACATACCACATAATCCCAACCATGGTTCTGGGCAAAGTACTTTGCAGCTTCCTCGCTGTCGAAACCTAGTCCGGCATCACCAACGTTCGCATAAGGGTCCCCAGTTGAGGTCCAGCCCATCAATGGATTCTCCCACCTAGACATATTATGAACAGAAGCTATTGATTGATTATCTAATTACAGTAACAATACCGATTTTACTGAGAACTAATTAGCTAAACTCAAGGCCTATTTTAGATGACTTGAAATAATTTTGATACAAATCCGAGAAAAACCATCTACTTGACAATATCACATTTTTCAGCTTCTGTTATCATTTAAAACTACTCAGCTGCACATAAAATGTTTATAAATTCAAGATACTGTATCAACAAATGGAGATTCACTGATAATCTGAGAACAGATACCTAGCAGGTTTCTAGTCATGTACCCATTCTAAGAGCTAAATAGTTTGGTTTAACATCGAGTCCAAAAAGAGCAGCCAAACTTGTCACCCGTGTAAAATTTTATCAAAAAAACTTACTATACATAACTATCACTTTAAAGTTTAAACAGATCACTGCATTGTTCAACAGAAGCATAAGGAGCAAAAACTACACAACTTCTCTACTCACATCCCATAACCCCATGAGAATCAAAACCAAATTTCAATTTCTAAACTCCAATTCGAAACACGAAAACATACTTCTGTGTGGACACAAAGTTAATCTTCCACTTGCCAACTTTCCCTGATCCTTGTTGACTCGCAGTTCTTGCAGGTGAGTATATCACAACCTGCCCAAAACAGAAACCCCATTAAAACAAAAAAGCTCATTCCTTTCATTAAAACAAAAACCAAAAGCTCATTCCTTCCATTAAAACCCAACAAGCTCAGCCCCAATACAACCAATTCCAGACAATCCCAAACCCCAAAACTCGGAATGGGTATTCACCCAACTAAGAATTAACACCAAATTAGCAAATGGGTAGAGCTTAAAGTAAAAAAAGATGGAACCTTTCTGGTGAGATGTTCATCGGGAATGCCGGAGACTCTTCCGATCTCGCCGGGGCGGTACTCGACCAAAGCGTCGGTGGAGAATGGTCTCGACCCAGAAGCGATAGTAGTCCGGAGAAGACGAGCGTGGCTCGAGATTCGTTGCAGTGAGCTCGCCATCGCCGATTTGACGAGTCAGATGAAGAAACCCAACTCTCGCGCGCTCTGTGAGAAAGTGAGAAGTGAAAGTGAAAGCACGAGAAAGACAAGTACTTTACTTTGTTCTACTCGGATAACAAAGTTTGAGTAAATTTTCATGAAATTGCTGATTCACCCCTTTAGTTTTGGTATATAGAAACGCCTTGGTTCTAGCTATGTGAACCTGGCACTTCGAGTTATTTCGAAACATGTTCACCAAATAAGAATTAAGATAAGTCCATACCGACTTCTCAATATGTAGAACTGTTGAGATCACTAAACATCATATGATCGTCCTATCACCTAAGTTCTGCAAGCATTGTACAAGTAGTCTTTTAGAAATGAGTGCGGATCAACATAGTGGCCAAAATTACATCTAAATTATGAACTGAACACGCGAGTTGGGTTTTTCATTTCATTGTAAATCAAATTGTGTGCTTTGTTACAATCCATTTTTGTTTATTTATAATGAAAGAAAAATGTCACCTCTTACTTTCTTTACCGACTTTTCACATTCTAATAAACTTGAACGTCTATTTAATTCTTAAAATAGTATGCATTATTGTGTAACTCTCTTAAATAACTTGATTGATTCATAACTTTATACGAGTTACACGATAGACAATAGTTTCTTAATCGGTCCAACATATCCAAACTTTCTTTTCTAAACTCGCTTATAAACCTATGCGCGTATGCCAAATTCTATTGATCCGAACCACCTCGTAACAATGTCACGTAAAATGCAGGGGTCAAATCGTGATTCGTAGAAAGTAAAGAGCTTTTTACATTTACTATATGATGGTCCCATCCCCCACCCCCGAGGTCAGTCTGTCCATCTCTCAAAACTAGACCGGAGGACACAAATAAAAATGGAATTTCCTTCCCATTTCAGACACCAAAAAACCTGAAATCCCCAACAAACAAAAAAAAAAAAAATCACTGATAACCACCAAAATCCGGCTAAATTCTCAATTCTCCGACTTTCCGATATTCCCATCGATCTCACTTCCCACATTCTCCGACGGCTTCTCTCACTCTTCTCTCCGATCCGGTACTTCCTCTACTCCCAATCTCCGTCTTCCTATCTCTTTCTTCCTTTACCGGCGACTTGCAAAACCGCTCTGTTAAATTCAATGTCAAAATTCACATTGATGACAACTGTGTTCTGTATTCCGATGCGATTTTCTGGTTTTTTTGGGTGCAGGAATTGGAGATATGCATGGTTGTATTGTGCTGCTGCTGATGTGATTTGATGTGACTTATAAAGGTGAGAACTTTAGATTCTAATTTGGTTCTTGTGTGAATTTTGGAGTGGTAGAGAGAGAAATGGGAAGAATTTGATGTGATTAGAGTGTTGAGAGCATGGAACTGAGATTGAATTGGGAAATGTTAGAGACCCAGTTGGAGGTTCTTCATGTGTGTGTGTGCATATTTGTTGCTTTGTATGTTGTGCATTGTCGGAGTTAAAACCGGCTTCAGAAGATGAAGCATTGTGTTTTTTGTTTTGATTTTTTCGTTTAGATTGTACTTTGAAGTTGAATACATGACGTTCTTGAAGTAATGGAATATAATTCAGCGGGTGAATGTTCCTTTACTGTACTTGAGGATAAAGCTTAATTGTTATTAGAGTGCTGATATGGTGTGGAATGCAAGTGTGCAGATTTTGTGCGGAAGAGTTTTGGACTTCTGTTAATGGGTGCTCCTAAGCAGAAGTGGACTCCAGAAGAAGAAGCGGCCCTTAAAGCTGGAGTACTTAAACATGGGGCAGGAAAATGGCGCACGATACTCTCGGACAAAGAGTTTGGTACTATCTTGCATCTGCGTTCCAATGTTGATCTCAAGGTATCCATTTTCAAAGCTTTAGTATATTGGGTACTTTCAAGCTATAGGAAGAAAGGGCCTTTTGATCTCTTCAGCTTGTAAACTATAATATGATTTGGATGGGTAGTAGCTCTGTGTCTTGCACCCCACTTCAGAGTTCCATCCTTAGGTTGGTTGTGAATTTACATCTTGTGTTTTGGTATATTCATGTTTGTAGTTGTTACATTGGATAGGACAAATGGAGAAATATAAACGTGACCGCAATATGGGGATCTAGGCAGAAGGCTAAGCTTGCACTCAAAAGGATCACTCCGACTCCTAAACGTGACAATAGCCCAGTGGCAGTGACAACTGCAGTCAAAAGTAATGAAGAAACTGTTGACGCGAAGCCAGATGCCAGTTCGGGTGGAAAGGTGCGGACAGAGTCAAAGCCGCCAATTGCAAGGTTAGATCTTCTTCTTCTTTTTTTTAATAAAACGATTAGGAATAAAGTTTTCATCATTCTATGATTTACAATGACAAGAGAATTTATGCTGGTTCTATTTCTTAGTAGTTCTTGAATTAAAGTTGGACAGTGCTGGATTATTTTATTTGGGAGAATACTATTCATACATCAATTAAATATAATACTGTATCTTGTATTAACTTTCTGAAGTTCACTGGATTTTGCCTCTCGAATTCCATACCAGACACTTTTTCTTCTTTTAGGAAATATATATCTAAGGTTCAGTTAGGATCTTCAGTTAGGGTTTGTTAGATCCTCATCTTGCAGAGGGTTATTTTTGGTTGCCAACATCGCAAACATGTGATGGGATTTCAGTGAAATACCATAGAAGAAGAGACATAATAGTCTGTTATTTAATTGAAGGTACCTCCCTAGTTGTAGCTAAATGGTTCAGATACTATTGTCTGGAGTTGTTTGGGCCTGGGGGTGATTCTTCATATATATTTTGGAGCAGTCATGTGATGGGATTGCAGTGAAATACCATAGAAGAAGAGACATAATAGTCTGATATTTAATTGAAGGTACCTCCCTAGCTGTAGCTAAATGGTTTAGATACTGTTGTCTGGAGTTGTTTGGGCCTGGGGGTGATTCTTCATATTTATTTTGGAGCAGTTTTTGTATGATACTTTTTGCATAAATCACAGATCTCTGGGTAAAACCCTAATGTTAACAGGACCCTCATAGATGTGAGTTTGTATGACATGATATCCTATCTCTAGTTGACCAAATGCATTC
Organism: Fragaria iinumae; assembly: GCA_009720345.1. Lineage (NCBI taxonomy): Eukaryota > Viridiplantae > Streptophyta > Magnoliopsida > Rosales > Rosaceae > Fragaria > Fragaria iinumae. The sequence continues at coordinate 10,131,389 of CM019117.1, read as the reverse complement.
CCTAGCTCACAAGTTGCAAGGCATGCTTAATATCTTAACCAAATGGTATTGGCAGTGTATATGGTGTCGAAACCTGATGACATGGGAAGATTTTCTTGCAGTGATGAACATAATCATTGTACTGTTTGCGTTAAGTAGTTCTTTGTGATAAGTGGTTACCATATCTATTCCTTTCCTTTTGCTGTTTAGTCTTTGTTTGAGCATGGTCTTTGGTAAAAGTTAGTTAAGTAAGGCCCTTTCATGTGGTTTTTATATGATCCAATTTTATGATCAAGTTATTTCCTCCTCCATCCACAAAATTATTTTGCTAAAATCTGCATCTCATCATTCATTAAAAATAACCATATAACATTTTGTTAGGTGACTGTCATCTTTTCTGGACATGGTTGTTGACTAATTCAATGGGAACTCCTCTTCTTGGCTGTAGGTTGGATCATCTTATATATGAGGCTCTTACAAATTTGAAGGAGCCAAGGGGTTCTGACAAAAACACAATCACTAAGTACATAGAGGTAATACTATGAATTTTGTTATTTACTATGTCTGGTCACTATACAAAATTTGGAAAACAAATGATGCTGATAACAAATACTAATTTTACATTGAAGCACAAGTTTCTGTTCGTGGATGAAAATGAGATTAAAGAAGATGGAAGGGTGATAGGGGAGAAACAGAATCATGCTTAGCTCATAACTGCTATTGTTCTTGACATGTTTTTGTCAGTTTGAACAACTTTACAAGTTAAAAGCTTAAAAAGCTATATGTGAATCCCTCATTAAAACACACTCAATATTATGCGAGTCTTTTCAAAACAGTGAATGGCTAAGAATTATGTGAAGAACTCTGGTGGTCCAATTTATCATACTGTATTTGTTATGTTGCACTATTGTTAATTTTGACATTCCCGTTTTCCATTTTGCAGGATCAGTATTGGGCACCATCAAACCTTAGTAAGCTACTGTCCACAAAGTTAAAGCACCTGACAGCCAATGGAAAACTAGTTAAGGTAATCAATTTCATGTGGTTTAGCATCGTCTAGTTGTGTCTAAACTTGCAGAAAGTGCCCACTGAAATATTTGTAGATCTTGTGGTCCCACTGAGATCTATTAATTATGGGAGATATATTTAGCTGGTAAAACTTTCCCAATTGGGATTGGGCTAGGTCAGGGGTTTGATCCCCAATAATACCAAATTGAATTAAGATTGATAAATTGGGATGTGTGGAATGTGTAATTTAGGTATGTTGCTGCGGGAGAAGTTTATAATATGAGAAACATTTCAATGAAAAGCAATGTTTTAAAAGGCTAAGGCGCAGCCGAGGCATTCCAGGTAGAGCCTCAGCAAGGCGCTTGCCTTGAGGCGTAAGGCGTAAGCCTTTCGTTAAATGAGCTGGATTCATCTAATACTTACTCTTATATATAGAAACATGTATTGTAACCAAAACAAGCATTATAAATAGTAATCCTTTCATAATAAGTACTAAAACCATGCAATTCAACCAAATCACTAAACATACATAACAAATCCAAGGATTTAAACTTGACAGATCAAAGTACTAGCAGAGCTATATATATATATATATATATCTAAGGAGAATTTGCATGTATACAACACCCATCTACCATTTACCAATATGTCTAGGAAAGAGCCAAAGGACTTCACAAACTGTAATCCTACAATATTAGAGGTAATCCAACAGAGAACTCCGATAAATTAGTTTCTTCATAGTTCATGAACTCAGTACCACCTAATTCCCACATATTTCCGGAGGCTCCTCTTCCATGATTTCCACATAATTCTACCTAAAAAGCATAGATATACTTCCAAATCGAAATTGAAAAGGGTTTTGAAGATTGATTACTCGGATTGAAATCCCTGGCTCCCTCCAACACAAAAAGAAAAGGATTCGTTTAAATCAAAGAACATGAAAGTGATGAGACCTATTTAGCCCATCAGAAATTTAAGCAAATTTGAGTTGAAATACCTTTAATTAGGAAAAAGAAATGGCGAGAGAACGACGACGAGGAGAAGAGTCCCCGAAGAGGAGGAGGAGGCTGAATGTTAAACGACTCAAAATGCTGGCTTTAATAGCGACCTAGTTTATTCTACACCGGAACGACGCCGTCTGGGCGTCCGCGTTTTACGCCTCCGACGACGCTTTCTACGCCTTCGTCGCCTTATGCTGCGCCTAACCCATCAAGGCTGACTCAGTTGCAGCACCGCCTCGCGCCTTTTGAGCCCCAAGGCGCGTTTTTTAAAACATTGATGAAAAGAGAATGATATATAATGATAATTCAGGATTCGGTTACATTTTTTTTTTTTTTTGGTTCCTGTATTTACAGGTAAAGCATAGATTCAGAATTCCACCAAGTTCAGTAACTTCAGAAAAAAGAAGAAGCTCTTCAACATTGCTCTCAGAAGGAAAGCAGAAGAATTCTACTAGAGGAGATAAAACTGTGCTCAGCATTCTTACTAAATCACAAGTTGATGCAGAGCTAACCATGATCAGGAGCATGACTGCTCAAGAGGCTGCTGCTGCTGCTGCGCAAGCAGTTGCCGAGGCAGAAGCTGCCATTGCAGCTGCTGAAGAGGCAGCACGGGAGGCAGAGGCAGCAGAAGCTGAAGCAGAAGCAGCACAAGTTTTTGCAAAGGCAGCAGTAAAAGCATTGAAATGTAGAAGACTTGGTAAAGTTCTCTTGCACGTCTCACATCACAGTGAAAATTGAAATGTTATTCTTCTTTTTATGCTAAAACACTCCATTATGTATTGGGTTCGAGGTGTTTTATGATCCTGCAAAGATTTATGTCAGTGATCCATCTTATTGAAGTTTAGTAAAACTTATCTAATGCTCCTATCAAGCTGCTTATGGTTATGTCGTTGCAAATGTTCACAGATCTTGATATGAAACTCGCACACGGGTAACTCAGTTGTTCAGCAAGAACCATGCCTGGGATGGCTTATGCTGGTGCAGCTATGTCTGCTAATGTAAATAGACTGAGCTTCTATATCTGGAGCATGGAAACTGTCTGTGATTTTCTTTTTTTCTTTTTAGTTCCAGGTATCATTTGTAAGGAGCTTAGAGATGCCCTGATTTTCGGATATAACAATGGAGTGTATCAACAAAAGTACAAAACTAGTGGAACTAAGAGATGGGTTTCTGTTTTTATTTTGTGGGTCATGTCTAGTAAATTAAGATAAATTTCGAGTGCTAGTCATGTTTTCTCCAAAATAAAAATGGAAATTAAAATCACACATTTTGTTATTGCAGTGCTGAGGGTTATTACAGTGCAATGATTTTTTGGTCATTTTGTCTTGCAGACGTATCCTTGGTTATAAAACAAGCACTCAATTCGTTGGGGAAATTTTTTTTTTTTCTTGCTATTCATATATAGAAACAATATACAAGAGTTTCTGGAAGAAAGAATACATGATTAATGATTTCCTCAAAATTATTTGCATTTTTTACATATATTGGGGGAGCTGATGCATACCCGTCAATACTTTTCTTATTTACATGCCGAGTTGAAAGGGGATGAGTATCCCACCCTTTTTCCTTCTTTCCTTCCAATCTTTCATTATTTCCTTTGCTGAGGGCAAATGAGATTTGTGAGAATCATCTTTATATATCAGTGCTTCGATTTCCTCATCAATTTCCGTCGATTCTAGTCCTTGATCAGAAATATAATCCAATGGCCTGGAAACTATCTCTATACCAGCCGCAACATCTCTCCTGGTACTACTGCGGTGAGGAAATTCATTGACAGGAGCATCACTACTGTCATCAGGAGGGTCAGTGCCAGGACTCATCTTACCATTAATATGTCCTAAAGAATGATTTGGCATAATGAGCCCTTCATTATCATCAGATCCCTCATCATTATCATTTAAAGATGATACTGATACAGAATCTGAGAAGTCTCTTGATGTATAAGACCGACAGAGACTTTGCAAAGACCTTTTCAAGTTTAAGAGCGTGGCTTCCGACGTTACATCACAATGCTCTAGAGCATCCAGCAGTTTCTTTAAACCATCCTGACTGATCCCGTCTTCATTTTTCTTAAAAACATCTGTCCACTGCCTTTCACTGACTTGAAATGGGGCATAAGCCATTGTATTAACCAGAGTTGCCGCTCTCTTGTAATCATGCCGAGCTGTTGCTTGATATACCATTTCAATAAAGAACAATAGATGGGGGATTTCACCGGCTTCCAATGTTCTGTCAAATGCATGCTCTAGTAGGTACCCCTACATCAACAAAATATGCTGCATAAGTTCCAATGTTGATGACTGGACTCATCAGTGAAAAAAAATATAATGATGACATGTGAAAGGGAGAAAGAAAAACAGAACTAGACTTCAGACATAATAGTACAAACACGCACTTTGATAGATCCAATCAGAGAATAAACGGAAGAGATAACAATAGATGAAGTCATGTCCAGTGTAAAGATGAAGTGATGAACTACCAATAGATATAGCTAAAACTTGAACAGACTGTTTTTTTTCCTTGATCCTAAAAAAAAAGAAAGAGTTCTATAACAACAATAAAGAGTCCCATCAATGCAAGAAAATAGAATCGATCTTTCATTTATTAACTTTTACCTTCCCAGCTCTGGATGCTTCCACGAGTATTGATGCATTTTTACTTTGATCTATTTGATATCCTGAGAGAGCCATCTCCTTGTACACATATTCAAAGTATTCCCATTGCAGAGCACTGGCAGATGCCTTGAGCATTGAGGTATATGTGTACTCATCGGGCATAAGAGAACTACCACCACCTTCCAGCGAAGGGTCAGAATCAGATTTAGCAGCCTTAGTTTCTTCAAACAATTCTTTAGCTTTGGAAAACATATCAGTGCGTCCAAAGACTTTCAACATTGTATTTATTGTCCCTATGTTAGGGCTGCAATGGTTCTTCATGTGTTCAAATATGGATACACAGTCATCAATATGTCCACCCTCCATGGAAGATTTTATCATGCCTGTGAAGGTGACCTCCAAAGGTTTAGTATTAGTTACGTTTTTCATCTTCTCAACCTGCAGGCATAGTTTAAGAAACTTCAAGTTTCAAGGTAAACTTTAAAAAGAATCTAGATACGTCTAGGCTTAACAGAAAAAAGAAAAACCATTTGATCCAAATGGAAATGTCCAAGCATGACTTGTTACAATCATCACATGCTATATCCATTATTATCCAGGCCAATCGTAAAAAACGTGTACTGCAAGAAAATACTGAATTCTCTTTGCGACAACCATAGATTCATGTTTTTTTTTTTTTTTTTCAGTAACCTTCATATTAAGAAAATGATCAAACTGCATCAAAAATGATAATTGTTTAAATGATGCCAGGAAGTGCAACCAAACTTCTTTCATACTGAATCAGATGAGTAATCTTATCCATAAATATCAACTTGCTTTAAAACTTTAAAACTAAATCCCATCACTAAGCCTCTCAACTCCACAGACAAAAAATTACCTGTAACAGAGCATCCTGCCACCTACCACTCTTGCAAAGGCAACAAGCTAACTCGTAATATACGCCACTAGTCCCAACCACTCCCCTTCGTTCCATGTCCCTGACTGCTTCAATAGCTTCATTCACTTTTCCTTCACACCATAAAGCTCTAACAATAACTGCAACATATTAATATGTATCATGGACTAAAACATATATCCATCTCAATATCACATGCAACTGCAAACAAACTACCTTTATAGGTAAGAGCTTTCGGAGCTTCTCCGCTTTTTTTCATTTTTCTAAATAACTCATGCACGAGGTCATACTTTCCAGATTGCAGCATTACCTTACAATAACAAGCAGATCCTATAAGGCTCAAATACAATTGTAATTTCAGATAAATAGCATTTTACACATTGCTGAATGTACTTTCATGTTTCCAGCCTCTTGAGTTGAATTACATTTCTATATATTCATTTTGGTCGTAATGACAAAGATCTCTGCTTTTGAAGTATTATTTGCAAATATGTCTCACAATCCAGTTACTACCTCCATAGCAAGCCCATATGTTGCTCCATTAGGTTTCAGACCACTCTTTCTCAACTGGTTAAACACCCAATATACACTCTTCCACTGATGAGATTGAACACAAGCATTCAGTATCTGCAAATAATGTAAACAAAGATATGATTACATGAAGATGCAGAATAAAGAAATAAGGAATGACAAGTGAAAAATGCTCTCTTACAGCATTATACACTACTACATCAGGTTCAAGGATAGGGTCCCAGTTGCGAAACATATTTCTATTTATTTTGACAGGTTTCTGCCTCATGCATTCAATAACTTTTAGTAATTCCTTCAGACGACCTGTTTGACCGAGTGTAACAGCAATGCTATGATAGGCAGCAATATCTGGATATATATGACAATCTCCCTGCACAACTTAAATGTGAGATTTCAACAAAAAAGGCAGTCAAAATATCAATATGAAAAATAAAGTGCAAAAGAACAAGACATTACACGCATCATGTTGAAAATGTTAAGAGCTTCCTGGGGCCTTCCTGCCTTCCCAAGAATTGCCAAAAGCTTTGTGTATACAAACCTACAATATGCATAAATTTCCAGCACGATTAAGAAGAGTAGATTAAACACTTCTCACTGTCAATTAACCAATTCAAGAAGGAAAAAAAAACAAAAAAAAAAAAAAAAAAAAAAAACCCTGCTTTCTGTACCAGAATAAATACAGAATTATGTCTCATCATTTTCATACATGATTTCACAGTTCTACCAAATCATGAATAGTCCACTAGAGTTTGTGTCTAAATCTAAAATTCACAGAAAACTACCGTTCCACTTAATAGGTGGATTGACAGGTTCAATCCCACTGCCAGACTTTATTCATTAGGACCTTGTTACTAGGTATGGCTCCTGACCAAAACAAAAAAATCATTGCTTTTACATCAAAGCAATACCAGAATGAATGAGTTGGGAAATTAGTCTCAAAATCTATGAAAATACTCCTGAAATGATTCATTCTTTAGTATGGCAATCTAACCTCTTCTTTGTTATTAGGCTATTAAAACGACAAGACCCTTTAGAATTCCATTTTGATCGGATTTGCCTAGCTTATCGATGCATATAATTCAAGGAACATATATCAGTGTGTTCACAAATACCTGCTTTTGCAGTGTTTATTACCCCTGTCCTTATAAACCCATTCCACCACAGCCAATGCCTGCTTCCAACATTTCTTAGCACCAAGCCCATTCAGAACTTTCAGAACCTGACCCTCACTGAACTCCAAACCCGACTGCTTCATCATCCTCGAAAGCTTCCAGTCCCTCATTGTAAACTCTGTCCCACTAAGCCTGCACCAAACAAACAAAACATTAACACCCTAAAACCAACTAAACCCTCCTAAAACCTACCAAAACCCCAACACAAACCTCTCAACAAGAAACTCAACCACCTCCCTCTCGCTGCGCCGCCTCTTAGCCGGGTCCCAAACCTTACTCCCCTCATCAAACCACTCCTCATTCATCTCCACATCATCCTCCAACACCCATTTCATTTCCTCCCTTTTTCGGGTTTCGAACATTTCCCTCAACTTCTTCAGCTCCTCCCTCTTCAGCTTCTCCCCACCATACTCCCCACCACCACTCGCCAGCTCCCTGAACCCAATTCTCTCCACACCCTCCCAAGGCATCCCAACCGTCAATTCATTGTTTGATCTGACGGCTCTGGTGAATCCCCTGTACTCCGCTTTGAGGGTTTGGAAGTGGGTTTCTTCCAAAAGGGCTTGGCTTTGGGATTCGGAGAGAGGTGGGTCTTGTTGGTTGAGGCGGTTGAGTTTGCGGTTGTGTTTCTGGAGTTGCTTCTTGCGGAGAGTGTGGACGATTTTGGGAGTTGGGTGGACGCCTTTGTTGGTGAGGTTGCGTTTGATTTGGTCGGTGTTGGGTTCGAATTTGGGGGTTGGGATTTGAGGGTGGGCTCCTTGCAGAGCTTCCATGGATGAAAGCTTTGAGCTTTGAGCTTTGAGCTTTGAAGAGTGTCAAGAGTTTGAAGTGGGGATTTTGCTGGGGTTTATCTAGCGCGGCAACGGAAATGAACGGTTGGTGTTGGTGTGTTGTTTCAAAAGTCCACGAGAGAATTTTAGCTGAAAATTTTTGGAAAATTACGCGCTGCAATGTTACATGGTAGAAATTACCACGTATCTGTATTAATAGCATCTAATCTTCTTCACCATGTATCTCTTTGACAAACACAACGTGCGAGCATTGTAAATACATTTTAGCACAATAGAGTCTAGCCCCTCTGAAGTGGGAGTTAGAGTGGCTCCTCAGGCTGATACTCTGGAGCTGTGTGACCTCCTCCCTGCATCACAACAACTAATGCAAGTTCATATTAGGCAACCATTTTCAATGTTGTACCAAGCTCTTTAGCGTTCTTGCCTTAACAGTTGCAAATGTGAAGTTGTTTGAGTATTCAACAGGGTATCTGCACACAGCAAACGATAGTAAGTGACTAATTAAGCTACTTTGTAAAAAGCATATACTTGCTGTAGACAAAGCCTACCCAGCAACTGGCCAGACTTCATACCCGGTGCTAATCTGCCTCAAACACACACCCAAGTGTGGATACGAATTTCTGGATTAAGCCAAGATTATTGGCATCCTCGCCATCTCATGGAGATTGCCCGTGGGGTAGGGACACCATTGCAGATAGACAAAGCGACGAAGGAGCGTCAATTTGGTTATTATGCCCGCATCTTGGTTGATATTGAACCAAGTCAAGAATATAGAATCAAAGCTACTCCGAGCATTGAACAACCGGATACTGAGATTGCTTCTCTTGAGAATGTCCGCATTGAAGATACGACTGTGAATGAGGTACCCAAGGAGCCATTTATTCCATTGGTTGACCAAAACGCTTTAGTTGATTTGCGGAGTGATGAGATTATCGGGCCTATTGATTCAACAGTGGCGGTGTTGGTTTGTCCAAGTGAACCACAATTGGAGAGCATTGTTAATTACAACAAGATCTGCAGGTAATATTGTTAATGTTACGGTTAGTAACAACTTTGAGATCCTTGTCAAATGCAAGAACAACCTATTATTGCAAATGAACAAGAGATAGTGGGACTCCCTTCAAACACTTTAGTTGACTCTCAGGATTCTACTTTAGTAGAACATAATGTTCAGAAAATTTGTTGGGGATCTAGAAAATGAAGAACCTCTTGGTAATATAGTTTATGTTCAATCTGAGGTTAGATATGAAACCTGATTTAATGAGGGTGAAGCAGCTTCAGATGTTAATCTTCTCCGTGCTCTCCCAAAACAAAAGAATTCCAAGGATAAACAATGTTGATCAAGTTCAAGGTATCCTGCACACAATCGGACACCTACAGTGCGTCTGAACCTTTAGTCTAGTTTGATCGATTAAATTCCAACCATTTGCATGGTTTGTTTAATGTCTCGTGCATCTTTAGCATTTGTTAAAAAGTGGTTCTAGTTAATGTCTCTCCATTTCTTGTCAATTTCTTCTCTTTTATTTAATAAAGCTTAATTTCTTTTGCCTAAAAAAAAATAATAATAATAATAAAAAATAAAAAATAAAAAAATAAAAACCCTACCCAGCAACTTGACCATCGACCAAGTTTGACTATTGAGAGATTGATGATAGCTTAGCACGTACACTGCGGTTTCAGCTGGTGTTGCATCTTGAACAATGGTCAGGTGACAACTATGTCTGCGCTGTGCAAAATTGCCAATGAACAATGGATGCCTCTGGTGCTTTGTTTAATGCATATATTAATCAAGGTTTAAATCTGCACTTTGATCTTCCCAAATCCCAAGTATGTAATTCGAACGACCTGATCGATGTCGATGATTTATATCTAATTTTCTCATGATTTATTGGTGTCACACGTACTGTTTCTTAGATAAGAAAACATAAGCTTGACTTGCAATTTTATTTTTGTTTATCATCAGTCTCTTTCAATTCCATTCTTTCTTCTGATATATATACTTCACTGGCTGAGCTCTATCTTTTCTTTTATTCACTTTTCCTTTTTATAATTATTAAATGGATTAATTACTAAAGATTTCCCGAATTATGGGGTTACTTTCATTTTGATACCTAACTACTAAAATCTTGCGTATACATACCCGAAGTTATCCCCGTTAGACAAGGTAATACCTCTGTCAGTTACCCCGTCAGTTTGGGGAGTTTTCTGCTGACGTGGCTTGCCTAGTACCCACAGCTGTTAGTTTCTAGGTGAGATTGAGGGACATTTTGGTCTAACTCTATTTTACTCTGCCTAAAAGGCAGAATTACGCAACTGAAACGATTTGTGATTTCCATCGTCGATTACCCCCCAGATCCACAACTGAAACGACGCCGGATTACGCAACTCTAGGTCCGAGTGGGTACTCCGATTTGTGATTTCCATGGCTTCACGCAACCAGAATAGGCCTCCCCGTAGGCCGTAGCCCCTCTACTGTAAGCCCTAACTTCTTTTGCTCTGAAATTACGTTTTTGGTGATGAAGTAGCCGAAGCCCTAATTTGGGGTTGTGAGAAATTGGTGGGAATGATAGGAAGTGAAGGATGATAGTGATTGTGTGTTTGATTTTACTTGGGTGGTTATGGGTTTTGTTTTATGGGGCACGAATCAGTGTAGAAAATGAGGAAATGGGTTTTTCATCTTGGGTTCATGGGTTGTGGGGTTTGTTTGTTTGATCACGTTTGTGATTGTATTTCGTTTCTTTCAAAGCTGAGAAGGAAAGTGGTTTTCCATTTGTTTGTGTTGGGATTGATGGGTTGCATTGACACAGTAACATATTGAGCTGCGCTAAATCGTCTGTGTTAATGTTAATTTTGGTTTTGAAGAAGAAGATTGGCGTTCACGAAGTTCACTGGACAAGAAGAGGAAGTTAACCGGAAAAACAGACGGCCAGAGTCACATGGGGCGACCACGGCTACCATACAGAGTAAATTAGAGTTAGACCAAAATATCCCTCAAATCCACTTAGAAACTGACAGATGTGGGTCCCAGGCGAGCCACAACAGTGGAAAACGCCCTAAACTGACGGGGTAACTGACGGAGGTGTTAACTTGTCTAACGGGGAGAACTTCGGGCATGTAAACGCAAGATTTTAATAGTACATGCCCAAGATTTTAATAGTTATGTATCAAAATGAAAGTGACTCCATAATTCAGGGGGTCTTTTATAATTAATCCTTATTAAATTATACACCTGTGCGCTGACACGAACATCACTACTCCCCTGCTGATCGAGTTCGATCAAAGTCTTCGAGAATTTGAGTAAACCAATAAAGAACAAATTTCAAAAGAAATTCTAGGTCGTTAAAAATTTCATTGCCCATATAAAATCAAAATCCTAGTATCCTACTACGGATTCAAACCAGTAAAATCCATGACAAATGTGTTTCTTGCCTCAATTCTTGTTAAATTTGTTATGTGACAAGAATAATATGTGGCCTCTCATTCTACTGCTAAAAGCAACAGCCTAGCTACCATTTTAGAAAAGAAAAAAAGAAAACAGAATAGAGGCTATAAGGTTTGTTTGTCTAAAAATTTCAGAACACAAACTAGCTCGTTCAATTAAGTAGACTACTTGGATTGTTTGCACTGCAAAGGATGTCTCTACCAGTTCTGGCAACTCTAAGCTTTCACTTCATTTTCATCAATTTTCTCCTTCCCTTTTCCCACCAACTTTCCTTCAATATCAATAAGTTCAATCAAGGTGAAAGTAACATTCTCTACGATGGTGATGCCACGCCTTCTTATTTACTACGATGGTGTTCCGTGTCGGCCGGGCTACCTATGCCGAGCCTTTTCACGGGTGGCAAGGTTCACATGCTGCAGACTTCACTACTAACTTCACCTTCATTGTGGACACTGTTAATAGAACCCTAGGCGAGTTTGCTGACGGGTTTGTCTTCTTCCTTGCTCCGGTCCACTTTCCGATTCCACCCAACTCTGCCGGTGCTGATCTAGGACTGTATAACTCCACCACTCGTTTTGCCTCCCAAAACCAACTTGTAACGGTTGAGTTCGACACTTACTCGAATCCATGGGATCCACCAGGCCCTCACATTGGGATCAACAACCAGACTATCTCAGTTTCTCATGCCAGTTGGGATCCTATCCTCCACAGTGGAAAAGAGGGCCGTGTACGTATCACTTACAATGCAACCACCAACAACCTCAGTGTGTTTTGGAACTATGAAGGAGGCCTGAACCCTGAACTTAATACTTATGTGCCAAACTCTTCCCTTTCCATCTTCTACCCGAGTGGGTCACTATTGGATTTTCATCTTCTACAGGCCTTAAGTCAGAGCTCCATGATATAAGTTCATGGGAATTCAGTTCGGATATGGATAGTGGAGATATTGTAAGAAAGAAAAAGAAGAGGACAGCCTTGAAGATTGGTGTCGCCGTTGCAGTAGTTATGTTCTTCACTTTCATGCTCGGTGTAGCCATATACTGGTGGGCAGTACTAAGGAAGCGAATAAAAAGGACTCGTGGAGATGAAAAAGAGTCTAATGACTCTTCCAGTGTTGCATTGTCCTCCATAAATTCAGAACTTCAGATACTAGCCTTGCCAAGTGTTGAGATATGAATCCCATATCGGGAATATGAGACTTTGCCTATAGATTTATAAGAGTTTGGGCCTCTCCATTAATGATTTATTGTTAGAGCTAGCTACCACTTTATTATGGTATCAGAGCGGGTTACCCACGTCCACGTATGAAGCCCAAAGACCACACGCACTCCACGTTGTCCACGTGTTAGCAGGGACAGAGCCAGGATTCCAAAACAACCTAGGCTAAATAAATTAATAATGCTTGTATCGAGTATCTAACATTAAGAAAATATTTTTCGCTCCTCTAGTCTCCAACATCAGGAAAATCAATCTAGAAGGGTAGAAGTGATATTGATAGCCAAGGAGAATTCATAAAATTATCAGATTCACATCCTCAAATTCATAGACTTACTAAGAACTAAGAAAGAGCTTAGAATTAAAATTTTGAAATTCGATGTAACAAGCTAGAGAACAAAATACCAATATACAACATACTTAAAAAATCGAATAAAATTGAGAAAAAATATTGTTTACGCCTAAATTAATATTTTACTGGACAGTAAATGTCTATGTAAATATTAATTATTTCTTGGTCCATGTTATACCGGCGAGCCAAAGTTTCTCTAAGTTTACAAGTGATAGCCCGTCAGTGAGACCACGCGAGCTGAGTTACAGACTTCGCGCTGAACGAACTTCACGCGGAACGAATTTCATGTGTAATGGACTCCACGCGAACTACATAGCTCGCGCGCTGAATGATTAGCTAACTTCGCGTAGGCGAGGCGAGATTGACACTCCGCATAGGCGAGGCGAGGCGAGCTGGCGAATTGGCTCGCGTACGAGACTTCGCGAGGAAGCAACATGCGGAGTCCGCGCGCACCACAATAAACGTTGAAGACTTTTACAAGTCTTTGATATGCTTCGGGCCAATCCCTGTGGCCCATTTAATATAAAAAACCCTTTTAAGGCTCGCGAGCTGCAATAGCCCGCGAAATGGAAGCGAGCTTCAGGAACACGTGAGATAGCATCCTGTGACAGCCCGCGGGATGAGGATATTCCTAATTCTAGTTCGCATAGGAGTCTACAGTTGACTGCGCGGAAGCAATGCCCTATGCGAAATGAAGTGTGCGAACTGGACATGTGTCACAAGATGGTTGGTTCGTATGGACGGAGCAGTGCCCTTGTGCTATTAGGGTTTCAGAGTCCGACTTGGATTCTAATTACTTTTCTTCTGCCGCAAGTCGAACTACTATATAAGGGGGCTCGAACCCTAATAGAAAGCTCTTTCTCAAACAAATACAAAAACACAATACAAACTGAAACCCAGTTATCCTTCGAGCTACTCGAAAACCCTAACCCTAAGCGCCGCCGCCTAGGTTTTTCTTCAGAGCCCTCCGGACTCTACCACGATTCCTCTCTTACCTCCCTATTGTTACTCTGCTCGCGTCCTCCGTGAGTATCGATCGTCTTGTGCTCGTAAATTCCTCCTCTGAGGTGGCACCTGGAAACCCCTTCGTCTGATCAAGAAGTCAAGCGCACACACAATCAAACCTTTTCCTCGTCCGCGAGGTGGCACGCCCGCAACACTCCCTCTTCTTTGCTCGCTATTTACCTCTGCTCCGCGCGCTGAAGATCGTGGTCAAAACAAATATCTCAAAGAAGTGGGCCTAATGGTGCTTAACTCATATAATATAATCTATGCTATTTGAAAAACGTGTATGGGTTGTAGCCCAGAGACCGGTGTACTATCCTCCGTCCCTGTGTGTTAGGCTTGAAAATTTGTCACACATGCGGGGGCATGTTGAGATATGAATCATATATCGGGAATATGGGACTTTGTCTATGTGTTTATAATGGGTTTATAAGAGTTTGGACATCTTCATTCATTGCCAATTAGTTTTGGATGTGAATCTCATACTAGTTTATGACTAAGACAATTTACTTATCAAGATCTAGTTGTAGCCACCAATGGCTTCGCAAACGACAGAAGGCTAGGACAAGGAGGATCAGGACAAGTTTATAAAGGGATCATACAAGATCTAGGCTGTGAAGTTGCTGTGAAGAGGATATTTGCGCAATCCGACAAGCACTATGAGAAAATCTTCATCAACGAAGTCAAGATCATAAGCCGCATAATACATAAAAACTTGGTGCAGTTTATTGGATGGTGTCATGAGCAAGGCGAATGCTTACTTGTTTATGCATACATGCCTAACAGTAGCCTTGACACGCATCTATTTGGCCCTTGAGCAACTTTGCAATGGGAGGTTAGGTATAGAATAGCTCTAGGCTTGGCCTCGGCGCTTCATTATCTACATGAGGAAGCAGAGCAGTGTGTCCTTCATAGGGACATCAAATCAGCTAACATTCTGTTGGACAACGATTTTAGCACTAAACTTGGTGATTTTGGGATTGCTAAGCTTGTGGATCCACGGTTAAGGTCTCAGACTACCGGAGTAGTAGGGACTTTTGGATACATGGCTCCAGAATATGTTATTGAGGGGAGGACAAGCAAAGAATCAGACATGTTTAGCTTTGGAGTTGTGGCCTTGGAAATTGCTTGTGGGAGAAGGACTTACCATGATGGAGAATTCCACTTACCGCTTTATAGGTGGGTTTGGCATTTGTACCTTGCAGGAAACTTGCTGGATGCAGCTGATGAGAGATTGGGTATGGATTTTGATCAAAATGAAATGGAATGCTTGTTAATTGTTGGATTATGGTGCACTCACCCCAACAACAAAGAAAGACCGAAAGCAGGACGAGTAATTAAGGTTCTCCGGCTTGAAGCACCATTGCCAAAACTTCCACATATCATGCCTGCATACCCAACGCCTCAACCTCAGCAACAAGATCAATCTGATTCCTCTCAGTCTCAGTTATTCTTAACTTCTAGTTTCAGTACTATGGGTCGTTAAACATGTTCAACTGGTTCCTCAAAAAAAAAAAAAAAAAAAAACATGTTCAACTGGCATTAAGCAGCCTTTGTAGTACTGCCTTAGATGGTGCTACGAAGTCTGCTTTGCGTTTAGATGTATGTTGTTACCTTCTTCTATTGTTCCTTTTTCTTTTGTCTTTTTTTCTTTCTCTCTTTTGCTTCTTGTAATCTTGTTTTGTATCTACTGCTGTGGTCTAAATCATCTGGTTAAATCATTTCCGATCCCTATAATGTTTACCAATCTTTTTCAGTCAATGTGCTTTCAACGTTTTCAATCTTGGTCCCTTTGTAAGAATGCCAAGTTGATCAATGACAACGTTTTCAATCCTGTCCTCCCTCCGGTGGAAAGAATGCCGTGCAAGGTAACATACGATGCTACCACCAACAACCTCGTTTTGTTTAGCAGCAAGCTATCATTCCCTTTTCCCTTACTATTGACCTCAGAAAGTCTCTCCCTGAGTGGGTTACAATTGGATTCTTCTCTTTGAGCGGCATGTTAAAAGTTCATAGGACTTCAGTAGTTCAGAACTTCAGATTTGAACTCCAATGAGAGCAAGAAAAAGAAGAGGGACACTCTTGTTCATTGGGGTCGTTGCAGCAGTTCTTTTCAGTCATTATGATGCTTTGTAAATACTGGTGGGTATAAATGAAAAGAAATTGCAATTAAGTGAAAAGAAATGTTGATCCAACTCAAGACTCAATTCCAACAGATTCACAATGCAGGTGTTGGCATAAAGTTCATATAATCAATCTCCAAGCGGAAACCAAAATTAAAAATTTTCTCTTATTGATCCCTCGTCTGCTTATCATAGGCAAAGGGAAAATGTTTGTTTTCAAATTTCCATGGATTATGAATTCCAATACTATGACATTATGAATTTAGGCAAACAACTGGGGAAGAAGGCAGATTACGATCAAAATAACAACCCCAGAGTCTGCAATCAGAAATGATACAGGGAAAATTACACACACAAACCAATCAGCAATCAAGTTAGACCAGTCAATCCCACCACCAACAACCCATACATGAAAATTTTGTAACATTATAGCACACAGATATCAAAACCAAAGAGAAGAAGACACTCAGCTTTTTGATTTGGAATGCTTTACAAGCCAATCAATAACCGAGTCTATGTTGGTGGAGTTCTTGCATGAGATCATGAAGCAACATACTTCTCTCTCAGTAATTGACTTGAGTCCCCTGCATAACACAATATTTTTCAATTCCATAACAAGAGGGCTAGTTTTCTTTCTGGGCGGCAGATTTTTTTAGGCAGATATAAGGGGTTCTGAACTGTAATATAAATGTTGACCAAAAAAAAAAAAACTGTAATATAATAAATCAGAATACTACTAAAACCATGATGTGTCTTACATTTCATCAGTCAAAGCTTGTTTACTCAGAGCTCCCGGTTTATCAATCTTGTTACCCAGGATCAGCAATGGGATACCATTAAGTGAAGATTTGCTAAGCAAATCATGAAGCTCCCCTCTTGAGGTGCTCAAGTTATCAGGATCAGCAGCATCAACAACATAGCTACAGCACAGAACAAGTTAAACAACTACGTAAGTATTTACAATACATGAATTGATTGAACGCATCTGAAGTATGCCCACAAGGTGGTAAAGTTTTTCTGGATTATTCGGGGTCAAGTTTTGCTAAGAATTTACCATACTACAACCAAACGAATCCTAGATATTTAACAAGGTATACATGTAACACATATGATTTGGCCACCGTCTCTTATATTTGGCAGTTCCTTTAAAAAAATGAGCTAGTGGAAAATGTTTTTTCAGTTGAAAATGTAATAACTCGTGGCCATCTAGAAGATTTTCAAAGTTAAAGTCCTCCTAAAGTAGAGCTAATTAAGATAGGACGTACACTATAGCAGAAACTGCACGACAGTATCGCTCCCACATGCTACGAAACCTGGGTTGACCTCCAAGATCCCACAACTTTATTGTAACATTCCCTTTGGTTACCTTCTTCATATTGAATCCTACCTGAAAATTGAATCATATGCCCACATTGTCATTAAGTAGTTCAAATAATCATATGAAAGATAATAAGACACAAACCTTGATAAGAGAGGTACAAGAATTTGGTCAAAGAATAATTGTTTACAAGAAAAGCAACATCAATTACAGCCATTTAACTCACCGTGGGGATCATGTCCTCACTGTATCCGCCCGTCTAAAACAAAAATAAAAGTTTTTAATGCATCAGCCACAAGTAAACAAAAGGAACAACACACTAATTCATAGTCATTGTCCAATTTACTTACTGCAACAACATTTACAAGAGAAGTCTTTCCAGCATTTTGAAGTCCTATCAAAGATAGCTCCATTTCCTGCTTGAAAAAGAGGCTGTAATCACATGTACAATAAAGTAAGTGCAGGCAATCTGAATAGCTAATACATTGAGATCATATCAAACAAAAACAAAATATAAACAGACATTGCCAATTAACTTTGGACAACAAAGAAAAGAAAAGTTAATCTCAAGGAAAGTTATTTATATTTGCAATCACAAGTTCATAAGTTCATTGGTTCATTGGTTCGTGTCGTACATTTCATTCAATGCCTCAATCACTGAGATACAAGTCTTTCACTTGATAGATTTAAAGCTCAACAAATAGAAGTTCAGAATTTCCACAATTAATGCTAGACTAAAAAGTTACCAGCTATCATTTTATCAAAATCAATACTCCCATCAGTCCCATGCATTGTGATCCTCATACTTACTAACGCAAAATGCATCATGATACACATCAGGAAGAACACCCCAACAGTAAGGGAAGAAATTCTGATTGGATTCAAAAGTAAAAAGGAAAACAAAACTGCATGTTAAGCATGCCCTAATGATCTCACAGGCGAAAGAATGAGTAAATTGTAGAGATGCAATATTGTTTGCGGATAGTAGGAAGAAGGTCTTCCATATGGCTATTCCCAATGTAGAATACATGCTGAAGACTGAAGATTTATCCCTAACTTCATAGTTGCACAATTACTTCTTTTCTACAACTTCATTGGTTGTTAGCAGCTATAGACCTACTTAAAGCATTTGGGGAAGTACGTTAAATCTAAAAGCACTAAACTAACATCATTTTGCAAGGTAAGAAATCCATGCGTCGTTGCCTTACACCACTCCTTTGGCAGCTGAAGTGAATCTTCTAATCAGATTTGACAACCAACTAACATCATAGGACAGCCCTCTCAATGGTTCAAGCAAAGTTCTACAAAACTCGATACCTATTTCAGCTCACAAATCCAAACCAACTAAGACAATCCCCACCATTCCCAACCAGACGGAACTATCTGCACTATCTCTACTCCACCCAACAATGCTAAATTCCGGACAGAAATACCAAAACTAAAGCAGCTAACCCAAAAACAATAACTCCACAAATATCGATTTTCTCATCAACCAATGTCAACTGAAACCGAAATACAATTGATCAATGACTCAAGAGCAGCAAAAACAACCCAAATACTGTAGCAAACAAAATCAAAGAAGATAAGAAAAAAAAACAAAACAAAAAATCCCAACACAAATGTGCCAATATTGATTACAATCCAAACCCGGAAACCCCAAAATCCCAAAGTGCAAAACTGAGTTCAAAGAAAAGAGCAATACCTACGGAGCCAATTAAGAAAGGCCTCCCACAAACCCATTATACGAATCTGCAGAGAGACGACACAGTGATGTGTGTATAGAGAGAGAGAGCGAGAGAAAGATCTCTCCTCCAAATCGAGAAAGCGAGAGCTCTCTTTTTTGGATTTGGAGAAGAAAAAAGCTTCTTCCTTTCCCTCCCTACTCTTTTCTGCCTCTTCCTTCCTACCAATAATGAATCCGCTATAAATACGATTCACACCCCCCATTTCGCATGTTCCTTTTTTGTCTTTAATCTCGGTACTAGATCTTCACCGTTGGAGTCGAAGTGGGGCCCTTTTCGATCGACGGTTGGAAAGGGTTAGTTAACTGGCCTATCGCTTCCGGAATGGGACGAAGATTCCACGCTGTCGGAGGTCACTGTTGATCATCTTATGATTGGAGGTGCTATTGGTCCCTGTGACCAAGTTCGGGTCGGACGAGCCCGATGGGCCTCTTATTTTACGAAATTTATTCCGTAAAGTTGAGCCCAAACACTTGGGTGAATTGAGACTTATTGCTGTCAAAATAAACTACCAACAAAAATCCTCGATACACATCATGTCTCAACTGATTCAGATGAAATGCGGGTGACAAAGAAAGGGAAGGCAATTATGTCATACAACAGAATCCCTATCTCTAAGATCAAAAGAAGCAAATCTGTCAGCTACAAAATGGCAGAAAATGGCAAGCTTTTTGATGTCTTACACTAGAGCCTTCATACGCCAAGGAGTAGCAGTTTTGCCCAAAATGCAATCAGTAGTGAGTTTATAATCTCACTCTACGTCTCACTGTAGAAGTTGTAAATATATGTAGCATTCAAACAATCTCTAAGAGCGCACAATAACTTGACTAGCTTCAATAATAATAACCTATGTTACACCGAAACGCCAAAATACTAGCGTTCACGTTTCGGAAACGAAACGCTCCGAAACACGCCCGAAACTCGTTTCCACAAAAGCATCATTCTGAAACGTCACCGAAAACGCGCTCCCCCGCCCCATTTTCAAATTTCTCCTCTCTTTTCTTCTGCAACTCCTCCCAATTTAAAGTTTCCGACTTTCATCTCCGATCCGATCTCCGCCGCTCTGGGTCTTCAATTCCTGACGCTTTGAGGCTTACCAAGTTCGTTTTTTTCCTGCGCTTGGTTGATTTGGGGGTCAATGTGAATTGGGGCTAGAGCTAGGGTTTCGTGAATTTCAGGTACCCAATTGGTTTGATATCACTGTTTCTAGGTTTTTGTTTTGTGGGTTTTGTTTGGTTTGTGGAGGATTATTGTGGGTTTGGTTTGGATATGTTGCTTCTGATTGTGTACTATTTTGTTGGTGTTATTTTTTTAATTATATTTATATATTTATTATAATAAATATTATATTTATTTTGATTTTAACGTTTCCTCCACATTTCAGGACAACTCCAACCGTGGGTTTATAAATGAGTCTTGGTCTCATATTTGAGACTTCTCATCTCCAACGGGCTAAAATTGGTGGTGTTGGTCTTGGAATTTTAAGACCAAGTCCTATTTTGAGTCTCAAATTTGAGACAAATCCAAGACCAGGACTCGGGCCCCATATAAAATAGGCTGGGTTCATGATGCTTTGATGGAGATGATGGAGACACGCTTTAGTGAGAGAAAGGACGAGACGCGCACGTTTTGCAGAGAGAAAGATTGATACGCGTTGCTAGTGGGGGTTGGTTGCCCAAACATGGGCTCCTTGACTGAGCAACAATACATGTGCTGCATCAATTTGTGTTTATTTACCACCAATGAATAGAAAATGGACAGCCTATATTTGCTTTGAAATCAAATTGGACTGTCTATGTTGATTGCCTAATTATTTAATCCAACGGTGAGAAATTAATTTGACGATCCAAATTCTTTTAGTTAAAATATCCAATGACAAGAATAATTTTACCCTTATTAAACTTGTTTTGACCTATAAAAAATTTAAAAAAATCAGAAATATCAGAATATTTATTTTTCATTTGTTGATAAAAATAATTTAATATTTTGTGATAAAAATAAAAAATAATGAAGTTTTATTTATTTAATAAGTTTAACTTATTATTTAATATAATATTCATAAATATACTACCTAAAACTTATTTTAATTAACTAAAGTGAATATAAGACCTCATATGATCCAGACTCATTGTTGGAGATAAAAAAATAAGTCATATATGAATAGTGCAATAAGAGGTCTTATAATTGATATAAGACTCCAAATCCAAGACTATGGTTAGAGTTGCCCTCATATCAGACTATATTTTGATTTTGACGTTTCCGCGTATCGGAAACCGAAACTCGTTTCCGTTTCCGTGTAACATAGATAATAACACTCAACCATGTTCACCCGTTTGATGTAAATTCAAAGATGGTTGAGCATGAGTTTCTTGATCAATTTTGTAACCAGGTGATGAACACTAATGTAATAATACTAGTTTAGTACTTTGCATAAGTGAGGTTTTCACATTGTATTGAGCAAATGTCCCATGCTAGGATGGTTAATTTATGGTCTGGCAGGCTTGTGTATATTATGATAAATTATCTTTAATTATGAAGTCAAAACGCTTTCTCCTCTCTGGCCACCAAAAATAAATTGGGATTTAACTTTAATTAGCGTCGGTTGAGATTCGAACCTGTGTATGGGGGTTCCATACCTAGGCTCTTACCAACTTAACCAGGGGCGAAACTACACTCCGGCACGGAGGGTCCGGACCCCTATTAGGATTTTTTAATAGTCTTAATTAGTCTTATTAACATGGCTTAATTATAGCTATATTCCTTCAATTTTCATAATGAACCCCCCTAGCTAAACTACCCATAAAGGATTTCCTTCAAACTTTGACATTTGTTAATCCTTAATTTTGTGTATTCAAATCATAATATCAAATTTGTTTCCTTTATTTCAGCGAAAAAAATTGTCCCATTCATTTTGTCTCCTCCTTTATATTCCTTAACGAGGTTCATTGCATTTATCTTTTCTTTTATGATAAAATTCAATGAGATACTTGTTCCTTGTTCATACTTTAAAATTTTGAGTGCGGCTATTGGGACCTCCAAATTTGCTCACTAGACCTCACTCTATTGTGAATTATTAAATGATATATATATCTTTATACACAATGACTATTAAGGACAATAATTATACAAAAGAAATATTATATTTATTCTCTCTATACTTTCCAATTCAATAATAATTAATTACATTCTTTATTATTTTCCTTATATATTTTCGTTTTCTAATTTTTTTTATTAAAGCATATATATATATATATATATATATATATATTGTTCATAAGAGCTAAAACAATGATCAAATATCGATCATGTGACATAAAATTTTGTATTATCATACATGTACGTTGAATGCATATACTTGCAAGGTGCATAAATATTTTTTCAAAATATATATATATATATATATATTGATTATAGAAAATATAGATTTATTAAAATAATTTATTTTGAGGTATAAAATAGAGATCAAATTATTCAAAAAAAAAAAAACAAAGAAAAATAACAAGTACAAAAGAAAAAAACAAAAGTTAAAAAGATATATATATATATATATATATATATATATATATATATATATAGAATAGTTCATGATAAAACATTTTCTTGCATAAAAAAAAATGAAGGTAGAGATAATGGATGTTCAAAAACAAAAAGGTAAAAAAAAAACCAAAGAATGAGAGGTTTATTGAGTGAATAAGAGGTAAAATAAGTAATTTATTGAAATATATCAATAAATATCTAAGGTTATGTTAGGAATTTGAAATGAAGTATAGTGAGAAAATGCTTATATTGAAAAGTAAAAATGAGGTGTAGAGAGAATGAGAGGTATATTGAGCAAATTTAGAGGTCTCAATAACCACACTCTAAAATTTTAGGTTTTTTCTTTACATGGGAGAAAAAAAAAATTGTTCTTGAGCATTTTATTCCCTCCTCCCCCCCCCCCCCCGGCGGCGGTGAACTCGACTACATGTGGTGGTTTGAAGTGTCTAATCTAGCATGACCTATGGTTGTACCATCTGTATTTGATCACTGATCAGCGATATGTTTTTCTTTAAAAACTAATGCAGTCACACTCAACTCACACACTTCCCAAATTCTCTGAAAAACAACTAAACCATTCTGCAACATTCTACATCTACAGTCAACGCCATACAGAATAATTTTTTGGGTCATGCATTCAAAGTAGAAAATGAAAAACCAAAGAGTAGCGAGAGAGATAAAAGCCAAATCCCAAGTTCAAGGCAGTGCCTTTGCGGAAAGATAGGGCTTGTGTAGAAAGATGAGCAATCTCTCCACTTTAGGTAACTATAAATATCGCCCCCTGATTCGTTACTTCCCTTCTTAATCCAATTCATGGCCACAAGCTATTCTTATCTTAGTCACCAAGTCAGACCAAGAATCTATCTTCTTCTCCTTCCTCTGAAAGGCTAGCCAAAAGAGAAGGTTGAGTTTCTTTCATTACTTCCATATTTGCAGCAAATGCAATATACATTTGATCCAGTAAGTTCTGTCATGTCTTTCCTAAATGGGGTTCTTCTACACTTCGTTTTCTTCTTGTTCTTGGCATCTTTGCTTTCGCCGAGATTGGTTGTGCATGGGGAGAGCATCACGAAGAGACCGGATCCTTTGCGCCACCTAAAGAACTACGATGTAGCTTTCAATATTCAAAGCAAGGATTACTGGGCTGTAAGTTCCAATCCAGCATTCCTAATTCAATCTAGTCAATATACTAATTTGTATGTATGTCTTAACGGTACATGATGTGCATCCATCATCGTACATTGAAGTATATATAATATATATAACATGTCAGACTGTGCGATAAAAATATTCATCATGTGTATATAGGTGCATGCATGTGTATGTGATTTTGATATATCGTGTGTTTTGTTCTCATATTTTCCAGTCTGCGGCAGTTACAGGACTCTATGGATACATTATCGCAGGAGTTTGGTTGCTATGCGGAATGGGATTTGCAATTTTCCTAAGCTTCAAGCATCCAAACATTGGGAATTGGCGCATTAAACACTTTCTTGATCGTCACTCTATCCTAGTGTTCTTGTTGGTTCTTCTCTTTACCCTGATAGCCATGTACGTCTGTATCAATTCTAGTTCGTATACTTATTCTATGTACGTAGATTCTATTTGGTTCTAAACTTCTAATCCTCTTGTACGTGTTTAGAGTTGCATCAAGTTTGGCACTGGCAGTAAATCGCAACTCTATGAAAAGAGCTGAAAAATTGAAGAGAACCATATTCGACCTAGCTGAAAATGCTAGCCAAACCATCAGCAAAGTAACAAAAGCAATGAAAAAAATGGAATACATATTACTCCCTTATGATAAAGGCATGTCTATGAGCTTGAATAAAACATCATATCAACTCGGGAAAGGATTGCGTTCGATTCAAAAATTGATTGACAACAACAGCCATTCCTTTAACCAGGCAATTCAAGCCCCGTAAGTCGATCTCACAGCTAGCCTTGCATACAGGACTTGTCAATCATCATTTTCTATTTTGACATTTGAATTAGATCCAAAATCAAGAACTCAGTTAATATTTAGAAGCTGAATTGCTTTTTATGTAAGATTAAACATGGCTGTCTTTCATGTGTTGCAGATACATAGCTCATCTTGTTATTGTAACGGCCAACTTAGTGGTACTCGTTGCTGCATTAGGTAAACTTCCTCCATTTCCAGGATGATTTTTACTTATTTGTTACCTTTTTTTTTTCCTTCTTCTTCTTCTTTCTTTTCTTAGTATTTGAGGACGAAACCGATTTACTCAGTTAGACTTGAAAGAGCCAGAAACTCTTCAGCCAAAGGAAGGTTTGGCTTGCGGTTTGGTCTGCAAATTCACAAAACTAATGACATTTAACTAACTGAATGATGTGGTAAATAATGGCAAAACATGTCATATTAGGGTTTAAGGAATATAATGCTTACATACAAAAATGTAACAAAAATTCTGTTGTTTGGATTGGTGCATAATTTGGTCAGTCTGTCTCTTGCTGCATTGGTACCCAGGATTCATCACGTAAGTTAATTATTTCACCTCCTTCACTCTCTTCTTTCTGTAGTTAGTGGATTATGCTACTAATGACTTCTCTATTCTTTTCAGTGTCATCATTCTGTGCTGGATATTAACAAGTCTAGTTTGGGTATTGGCTGGTTTAGATTTCTTCCTTCACAAGTGAGTAACTAATCTATTCTTACTGTTCTCTATGTGACAGAAAAACAAAATGAAAAGGCCAATTCATGATTAGCATGACGAATAGCTAATTTCCTTGCAAACCTGAACTTAAAAAATTCAATATTATTTTAAACTTCTTATGGTACCAGCTTTGCAGATGATTCATGTTCAGCCCTAATGGAGGTCGAAAGAAATGATAACAACAGTACTATAAGCTCAATCCTGCCATGCTTGGATCCAAAAAACTCAGATGCTCTGTTGGCTAAAATTGGCTCCACTATATATAATTTCATAGATATGGTAATACTAATGTATTACTAATCAACTAAGCAACCAAGTTTTGGTTTTTATTTTCATAACATATATATGAGCAGTGTAATTTTGCTTTGTGTTGCAGTTGAATTCTAAAGTAGTAGAATTTTCTAGGTTGCTTGGAATGGAAGAACAAAATGCTCATGATTTTGAGCTTCTACGTGTATGCAATCCTTTCTCTGGAGGACCTAAATTCAGCTATGAACCAAACAGTTGCCAACATAGTCACATGACAATCGAAAAACTACCTGATGTAAGTTAATTACGGGTTTATACGAATAACTTATTCGAAACTAATTATTTGTGTAGGAAAACATAAGTATTTTTCTAATCAACTTATGCTTATTTGGTTGGATTGTCGAATTAATCCGAAGAAAATGCATAAGCTTGATTACTACTATTGATGAAAATTCATGAGCAGGCTATTGCAGGGGTAACCTGTTACGATGACCAGGACAAGGAGGCATGCATGAGAAGTGGAAGATTCCTTCCCCATACCTATTACAATACGGCCAGTGCTTACAGCCAATCCATCCATGAATTTCTGAATCTATATCCAACTCTGCAGAGCTTAGCGTACTGCACATTTGTCCAGGATGGGATTTCTGAGGTCGTCAGATATCAATGCAGGCCAATTAAGCTTGCGTTTCGACTGCTATGGGCGTCAATCCTCTCCCTTGCCATTTTCATGGTGTTCTTAGTGTTACTTCTGATGGCAAGAGCTTTACAAGAGAAGGGTAAAGACTTCACTATATTTACCAACACCATTCCCCCATAATACAATAGATAAAAAATAGACATTACAAGTCATTTTGAAAATACACTTCATGATAGTTTTAAGTTCTTAGGATAACCTTTTCCTTCTATTTTCTTTTTTCCATCAATTGTATGTAACTCTGACATGAGTATTTTCGTCACATTATATTACCGCTCAAGAATCAATTTAGTTATAAGTTGTGATATCCTAACCACCATACAAACAGGGTCACACTTGCAACCATGGCAACATGGACGACACTGATGCTGATAGCCCATCAATGATAAGGAGAAAAGACCTGCTTTAAGTCGCAGAACAGGAGCTATGAGGAAGTTCCCCCTGCCAAGCACATTAATCACATTCAGCAAGTATATATGTTGGAGAACCAAGTATCCCAAAGTAAAGCTTAAGCTAATATAAAACGGGAAACCATGCAACAGCTTTACGAACAGAATCTCACAGACCAAGTTAAAGACCTATTTTGATTTGTACTTGCATGATTAATATACATAGGTATTTAAAAGGAAGTGCAACAATAACGGTGAAACCAATATAGCTAGGATTGTACAAGGGAGGGTAATCAGGTACCCGCTGACTTCAGGAGCATCAATTTACCATGTTGCTACAATTTCAGCACAGAGATGTACAATCAAATTGTATAACACCATTCATCATTGTTCCATACTTCACAACATACCTCTATTGCTCTCTAATCTTTCATTGAACAGCGTTCATGTTTTTGTCTAAATTAAAATGAATTCAGCTCGACGCTTACACACATCAGTTCTTGCTTTTATTTCTGAAACTAAATGCATCTTTCATCTTCCAAATTTTAATGACATAATTTGCTAATTAAGCACACTAGATTACATTTTAATGACATAATATAGGACTATGTATGCAACAAGGAAACAAAGAAATTGGAATCAAAATGCTTGGAGCAATAATGTTATTAACTTATATAACAGCACATCACACACTTAGGTGCCAAAGTGCCAATAATGGAGTATTTGGACTACTACGACATTACCATTTGTTTTGGTTCCTCAACAGTTGTACCTTCATAGAAAGTAAACCTGGACACCAGACCTCCTAGCCCATGCATGATAATGAGCAAAAACCTTCTTAGGATATATGATGAAGTTCCCCCCCTGAAAATGAACAGCAAGTATGTTGATGACTGTAATCACATTCTAGCAAGCATATTGGAGAAGCAAATGTCCGAAAGTAAAAACCTTGAGCTAATACAAAACAGGCAAAACAATGATGAGAGCATGGAATGTCTTCCAATTTGGAGGTAAACACATACAGATTCCAGAAATTAAGCCAAGGAGTTTTACATAAAAATTGAGTATAAATTGAATAAAATCAGAAGAAAAAAAATAGCATGATTACAGCATGAACCAAGTTCCATTTTTGAGCATGTTAGAATGATATATTCTGCACTCCTCAGCAATGCTTTATCCCCTAATCTACCCATATTGTGGCCTTAATACAAGCCGTGGATTACAAATTCCAGGTTTCTCCAATGTGACTAGTGACTCCAAACGTCTTACAGTGAAACTCAAATACAACCTCTTTTACTTGGACTCGCAAAAGATAAAACCTTGGAATTGTTACAACTTATAACACCAATCTCCAAGTTAGAAAGTGGAGCTGCCAATATAGGATCCAGAAGCCAACAAAACACAAACTATATATTGACTTAAATCAAACCTCTAATCATCAAACCAAATCCCACAAATCTGTACACTAAGGATTTCAACTCTCCCACAATCTATAAGCAAAAAGAATATTTGGCAAATCTAAATTTCCAATCCCACAATCTATATGCAGAAATATCTGGCAAATCTATGTTTCCAATGATTATAAAGACAAAGAGGACCCAAGTAGTTCAATCATAGTGAAGAAAGCATCAATAATCTTAATAGTGAAGTGAAGTGAGCGAGTCAAAAGTACCTTGAGCATTCTCCAAGGTTCCTAGAATGGCTGTTAAAATCTCTTTGGCTGTTTTGAAGGTCAAGGTCCAGCAAAGCTTCTCAATTGGATGTGCAGCCTCAGCTAAATGACCAACCCTGAACATAATGAAAAAGGAGTGAAAGAGTGAACTACTTTGAGAAAATTCTTTCTTTTAAGTAGCAAAAAACTACTTCTTGCGGTTACAATTATCATATGAATTGATTCTCCTAAATGTCGATTGATGCTTCTCTTGAATGAGTTAATGACTATAAGAAAGCTTTGTATATTCTGTTTTAAATTGAAAACCAACCAACTCTTCTAGTGTATTAACTGAGAATTTTCCCTGTAAGTTTATATTGAGATATCAATCCCACATCGGGAATATAGAACCTTGCCTCTGGGTTAATAAAGGTTTGGGCCACTCCATCCATTGCCAATTGGTTTTGGATGTGAAACCCAAACTACTTTATCATGGTATCAGAGCGGGTTACCCACGTCTACGTGTGAAACCCAAAGGCCACACGCACTCCACGTCACCCAAAATGTTGTCCACGTGTTAGGCTTGAAAATTCGCCACACGTGCGGGGGCGTGTTGAGATATCAATCCCACATCAGGAATAGAGAACCTTGCCTGTGGGTTAATAAGGGTTTGGGCCACTCCATCCATTGCCAATTGGTTTTGGATGTGAAACCCAAACTACTTTATCAGTTTATCAGTCTGCACCCCACATTCCCACATAATTAATATATAAAAAAAAGAGCTTAATTTGGTTTACAGGGATGAGACTCAGTTAGCGCTTACGCATTGTGGTAGTATGACTCCAAACTTTGGATAAAGATCTTGATGCGGATGACAGAAGTTAAGATTCAATTCAAAATGCTGAGACTACTTCTCTTCAACCATCCCCATGCTAGCTTTAAACAAATATCAATGACTACAGAATCATCACTCAAAGGACTAGTTGCAAAATTTTAACACAATTGATCTTCATCCTATGTCTAGCTGCAATAGCATTGATGACTAACACTTGCCGCACAAAGACTAATTTCTACAGAGATTATATATTTCATATTAGGTTTGTGTGTAATAATAGTACCCATTCATAGGTTACAAATTTCTGCTTCATATGCAGAGTATATTTTTCCACTTACAACCTTCAAGTCAAATAAATCGTTAATTCTTATATAAATCAAGACTGAATGAATTGACTAAAACATCATGTATGCAATCTTCTAGATTGATATTTGTTTCAAACTAGACATATTCATATACCAGTAAATCAGTAATTTTTAAACATCATGTGTGATACTGTTTTTGTTTCACAAATTAATTATCTTCCATCAATTAATTATCAAAATTAAAAAAGAATTGATTGATAATGACAAATGATAACAAAGAAAAATAGAGAATATAAGAGCAAAAAAGAAAATTGTGGTTAAAATTTGCTTGTTGCACGGATACATAGTAGATTGGGAAAGCAAATGAATTATGAGAACTCAATATCCATATATTTTAGGAAAAATAACTTTTTTAAGGCATTGCAAGAAATCCACCATTCAATGAAAAGGAATTAGAAAAGAAAATCTGATCAGTGATCACACAGCATAGCATACCTGGACAAAGATTGGATACTTCCTGCTCATTGCAAGTGAGCTGGACCATTTGAGAGACTTCATGCTTGGAAACTAGATTCTCAGTCTGTTGCATCATTGGGGAAAAACAAAATATTTTATAAATTTGAACATAAAAACAACATTCTAAGGGTGTCTATAATATTGTATGTAATCTGCATTACTAGAGTAAAGAATACAAACAATCATCATCAACGTGATGTATTATGTATAATTTTGCCTTTTTTTTTGCGCACATGCATTATGAGGATAACAAAGAAGCATAAGAATGAAAATAAGAATGCTTTCTTAAATTGCTTTGTGTCCTGTTGTGGGAGCTCAATTACATTAAAAGATTGGGAAGAACAAAAAATAAATCACAGATATTAATTTATCAAACCATATTTTGCCCAATTGCTACCCTACAAAATACAAAAGGAAAGAACAAACTAAGTAGATACTTCATTACCTGTCACGTAGATGCTGGTACAGTTCCAGATCATTGAGTTGGACTGGGTTCGAGCTGCCAAAATAGTCAGAAGCCGAGGTTGAAAATGAAAATTGGTTTGTGCTTTTGAAGGAGCCGAAGGGATCGGAAGAGGCTGAAAATGAAAGCTTGGGGCAATCCACTACCACCAAGCGTTCCAATGAAGGACACTTAATATCAACAGTAGCACTTGGACCATACAACATAGGAAGATTCTTCAAAACCAAGTTCTTCAATTTTGGTAGAACCGTCTTCTCGTTGTTCACTGCTTCCATTACTCTTTCCAACAAAGGGCAACCGTCTACATAAAGGTCTTCCAATTGAAAGAGACACTGAGCTACATCATATGTGAACAGACTTTCCATCAAGTTGCAATAGTAAACGGTCAAGGTTTTAAGACTCTGGAACATTGCACGGGGAGCGGGGCCATTACATACGCTTCGTAGTGCTTTTAGATACAACAAATGCATCTCCCTCAGTTTTGATTGTTCTGGCTCAAACCCCTCACACCCAAACACATATTCCAATTCCTTAATCCTATTTAAATATAGGTTCTCCAGATTTGGTAGTCTCTGTACAAATTTTGATATACTCTTCAAGATAAAACAATCATTCAGATACAATACCTTCAGATTTGAGAGAGACTCAGGTGGTAGCTCACCAACACACAACTCCTCAAGGTGGATCAGTTGTAGCAGATGCAACTCTTTCAAATTCTCAAACACTGGTCCTGTTTGAACACGTCTTGTTGTGTTCATCAACTCTTTCAAGTACACGTCGGAATCACTAACAGACCCACCAACTATGAGATGCTTGAGTTCATGTAACCTCCCATGGTCATATTCCATAAGAATGTCACGCATCCCATTGCAACGATCATACTCTAGCTTCTCTGTTTTCTCTGTCACGTTGATAAACCAATCAGGTAAGGTACTTATGGTTACTCCACTAAGAAACAAGGATCTTGAATTATGATCTCCTGTTCTGTATGCAGGCATGTATTCAGCGGACATGTATTCAGAGTTGGTGCATCTGCTTATGATACTTATACAAAAGTAATCCCAATCTGGTGCGGCCTCAACATTTTTAGGGATGTATTTTTCATCAGATATGCCAACCTGCAATATTTTCAAGTTTGATAAACCAGCTAACTCACCAAACCCAATATTGGTTTCTTCTCCTCGTCCCTTAGTTCCACCGCACACCATGTACAATTCTTCTAATTTATGCAACTTTGATATCACTTCAGATGGAATTGTGAACTGTTCCCAATCACGATTGACATCCAAAATCCTTAGATTGGTCGAATGTCCTATTTCTCTCGACAATTCCTTGAAAGAACATCCTCTCATGCTAAGAATTTCAAGCTTCTTCAGTGTCCCCACTATGGAAATTTCAATCAATTTCTCACAAAAGTCTAAATACAAAGCTTGGAGGTTGGTGAGGAGACTAAATGATTGGGGTAAAATAGAAATACTAGTGTTGCTAAGATCCAAGACCCTTAACTCTTTCAGATTCTGGATCAACTTTTTTGGGATCACCCTTAAATCAGCATTGCCGTTTAGTAATAGAATCTCAAGATTTGGACATACCAACTCTTCTTCGGGTAGCTTGCGAATTTTGTTCCTCATCAGTGAAATAGCAGTGCAGCCTTCATGTAATCCGCGTGGCGGCCAATCCTTTAAACCACAACCAGCTTTCACCAAAAACCGATGCCCATCTTCAGATTGTGCAATATTCAGGGCTGTGTCCCGGATGACATCATGCATCTTTACACATCCTTTGTTATCGCTATCCAAAAGCAAGCTAGAACCTTTCAGGTACTTGATCACTGAATCTGCTGCTTCTCTGGCTTCTTCGATTGTTGTTTCCGCAACTTGAAACAATCCTATCCCGAATGCATACTTGAATAAGTTTTCTAGTTGGATGTCATGGTCTTCTGGGAACAGGCAACAGAGCAAGAAGCATGACTTGTGGTCTTCATTTTTCAAGTAATCATAGCTTAATCTTATACATTTGAATGCATTCTCCTCATCTTCCTCATGGTTGGGATTGACGTATTGTGAATTCTCTAGTCGTACAGCTGCTTTTTTCCATTCCGCCAGATCCTTATCTCCCAGTGCCCTTGCAACTGCTATCAAAGCAATAGGTAGACCCTTACATTCTCCAGCTACCATCCTTGCTATTTTCTCAAATGCGGTGGACTCAAAAGAAACTGTTCCTGCATTT
The DNA here is from genome assembly GCA_009720345.1 of Fragaria iinumae. Classification (NCBI taxonomy): domain Eukaryota; kingdom Viridiplantae; phylum Streptophyta; class Magnoliopsida; order Rosales; family Rosaceae; genus Fragaria; species Fragaria iinumae. Next base: position 10,098,657 of record CM019117.1, on the reverse strand, counting down.
CTCAGAAACAAGTTCCAAGAATCTTTTTCTGAGAGAAGCTTGAGGGCGATCTTTTCTTCGCACTTCATGGCATGACAGACATTGAATCTCCTTGTGGTGAGTAGCACTTTGGACTTGCACTTTTGAAGCTCCTTGTAGCTGGGAATCCCTATGCTTGACAACGCTGTTCTCTCCCAAACATCGTCCACTATTATCAGGAGTTTTTCTCTTCTCATTATCTCCTTACACAACCTAGCGGCTCTTCCATCTTCTGTCTTCTCTTTTAATTCAAATCCCAACAGGTCTGCAAATGTGTCTTGAATTCTTTTCAAGTCACGGTTTTGGGACACGACAGCCATAATCCAATGGTTAAAAATACCATTTTTGCAGGCTTGTGCAGCTATATGTCTCACCATGCTTGTCTTCCCAACGCCGCCCATGCCGAAAACACCAACCGCAGTGATCTTGTCATCTGTCAGCGCCTTCATAACATCATCCATGGCTTGTTTTGTTGCTTCATATGCTTGAAAATCACCTGTGGATTCAACTGCGTCAGGTGGTACTTTACTGCGGAGAGATTCCACAATGACGTCAACAAGTTCTTTGTGAGTCCTACGACCAAGAATTCAACGGTTTTTAAGGATTAAGGTAAAATACGTAGAATCGAAACCAAACCGCACAATGCTTACTTGAAATCGCTTGTGTTCCACCCAGAGATGTTGGCCACTTTTTGTAAAGCAGCTCTCCATTGCTTCACCATCTCTAGTTCATGTCGGCCAGAGGTTTCATGCTTAGAGAAAGCTTCTTCGAAACTCCTCTTCTGATATCGAACATCAGTAGGATCGACTTGATAAAAAAGAGGCAATATCCTGTTGTCTTCCATGGATACACAGATCTCTCTAAGCTCCTCCAAACACCAAGTAGAAGAAGCATAATTTTGCGAGAGAATTACAATCGCAAACCTCGACTCTTTGATTGCCTTTATGAGAGTGGGAGAAATAACATCCCCTACTTGAAGATCTGGATTGTCCATGAAAGTGATAATGCCACTCCTGTTAAGCCGATCGTGTATCTCGACCGTCATCCCTTTGCGAGTGTCGGGACCCCTGAAACTCAGAAAAACATCATACTTCCAGCCACGAGTTGATGATGAGGCCATTGATGACGATGGTTCAGCTGTTGAAGGAACAGGAATAGATGGAGGCCATTTGCGAACAACCCAAGTCCATTAATTAGATATCAAAGGTTACAATTTAACCATTAAATTTAAACGACAATTTCCGATACAAACAGCTCCGTTATCTCGTCTCTTCCTCCGTCAACAGAGAGACTCGTTCGTCTTCCTATTTCAGCGTTGTGCTCTCCCCATTCTCTTCTCCTCTTTCATTCTTTTTCTGGAGATTTCAACCGGACCACCATGTCCATCTCAGTCTTCAACACCAAGACCAAGCCTTTCCCAACTGTTTGGTTTTCACAATTGGTATACAACCTTGGGTCGAGCAATGCATCAGCATAGGAGTAGGATGGGATTTCTGAGGTCGTCAGATATCAATGCAGGCTAACTAAGCTTGCGTTTCGATTGCTATGGGCGTCCATCCTCTCCCTTGCCATTTTCATGGTGTTTTTAGTGATACTTTTGCTGGCAAGAGCTTTACAAGAGAAGGGTGGTAGAGACATCACTATATTTACCATCACCATTCCCCCATAACACACAATAGGAAAAAGGAAGATTACAAGTCGATCACTCTGAAAATTGCACTTCATTCGGGTCATAAGGCATTGGTTAATCGATTAAGTTGCACATAGTTCTTAGAATAGGTTTTTCTTGTCCTTTCTTTTTCCATCAAACTTGGTCACACTTGCCAAATCATAGAAGCATTGATGAAAAAGCAGCCATTAAAATACCACTTTCCCTCTAAACTATGATTTTCAAACTGAAATTGTTTGGTTGAGAAAGAGAATACACCTAATGACATGCAATACAGAATTGATCATTGATCTAATATGTAGGACAAACCTCAACCAAACAACTAATCTAATGCAACTATGCTTAGTTGTTCATTGATACATTTTTGTTCTTTCTTTCAGTAGGTAGAGTGTTCTAATGTGTTCCTCATATATGCTTCCTCCTAATCGATGTGTTACTCCCAAAAGTCAAAAAGGAGGAAATTATTGTGGCCTAATTCAACAAAAGCAAATTTGGAATAATTATAATGTGCTGGCCACCCTGTTAAGGCAAAATAAGAAATGATTGCAGTTCTTGCAGAATTGGTTTTTTTTTTTTTTTTTAATGAGAGTTCTTGCAGAATTGTTGTTAACTAGAATTTTGGCTAAGTTTAGAAGCTGAGACATTTAGGCTCCTTAAATTTCTGTTACATTTGTTAAAATCATAGCCAATATTCATAGAGCATCTCCTTAAGCAGCTATATTGGAATTTGGAAACCCATAGAAATGTTGCTCCTTATGGTCAAAGCTATACCTAAGAGCATCTCATTATCATGTACTAGAGTTCGACTCCATTGCCAATATGACTATAGTTCTCAATCTAAAATAGCTTTCACACTCTTTGTTCATTTTTTCTGTAGCGGAGGAAAACCTATATAGGTCAATCGAGTCAAAGTTCTAATAGTTTTACGTAGAGATTCATACGTACATGTTAATTTGATAGATCTTAGATTAGTAGCGTTCAAGTATAGCTTTGACAGTCTCCATAAAAGAACTAATCTTTGCATGTTATAAGTCTTTGATGAAGGTGCATATTTTCTGGGTTGGCAGCAGGCTTCTTTTGGAGTTGAATACTATTCCCATTGATTTTTTTAATATAGATGAGTTAGTGGCCTGATTATCTCATTGAGGGTCAATGAAATCTTGTTAAACTTAGAGAGGTTGTGAGTACTAATGTGCTATCTCTGATCATGAATACTCATTCATCATTCACATAGTACCACTCCACATTGACCAAATATCAATTAATTCAACCATATTTCTTTCTGCAACCTCAACATTTTTTTTCTTCTAAAAAAAAGAAATTGATCCTCTCATCCTTTGTCTTTTTTTTTTTATTAAGAAAAATATCAAGAATTTTATTAAACAAAAATAAAATATTACAATCATAAGAGATATTGATGATAGAGATAAATTCCCCGCTCGCCTCTCCACCGACCTGATAACCTGAAACACAAACAATTACGGTAATAAAACCGATAAAACAAGAAGAAAAAAAAATTGATCGACACATCATGGTGTAGTAGTTGATCACTGTTAACGATTTTGGGCTGAGCATCTCTACCAACACTCTAATTGTTTTTATCGCCCTTGGCCAGACTGCCACAGTATTAAGTATTTTCATTATCTTCAAGACTCTTTGAACCACGCGTGACCTTCGTTTCACGGAACCTGCCCTGCGGATTTGATGGAGTGAATCCCACTGTTAATGGCGACCCCTTTAGTCAGAATCTAACTGCGTTATTCATTATGCTCACATCAAGTAAGTAATTCACTAATTCTAGCAAATACCAAACCAGCAAAGAAAAAAAAGAGAAAGAAAAGAGAGAAAAATCCAACATATCAAAAGCTTCCAGATATAAGTTTCTGTATCCCCAAGACTCAACATCAAAAAGACACCTTTGGTCCCTAGTCAGCATCCTCAACCGTTCAACCCCAGATCCATCTAGAGCTAAAGTATAACCTACCCAACTTCCTCTGTGCTCTTGTGGACTGTTCTGTGCTTTGGATTGATTGCTTTGTCTTCCCAATTTGTTAGTGCAGCAACATCAGTAGCAGAACCCAAGTCTGGAAATTTGAGCATTAACTAATGCTTAAAAGGTTTTCAGGTAAGTCTCTTTTTTAGTTCACTATGATCAGTTTCTGCTTGTGGGTAATGAAAGTTGAGATCTTTGTTCTGTTTTTGGCAAACCCGTGTTTGGATTCCTTTTAACTTGGATTGTTTAACTGCTTATGTGGATATGTCATGTGGGGGTTGGATTCTGATATTCAAGTTTTGAGTTTTAGGTTGATTCAATCTGTAACTGAAATCGGTGTGTGTGTTTGTGAGTTCCTGGATTTTCATTTGCATTTTTGCTCTGTTAGTTACTGAATTTCATTGCAGTGTATGCAACTTTGTGTTTCGAGAAATGCAATTTGATTTGGATTCCTTTTAACTTGGATTGTTTAACTGCTTATGTGGATATGTCATGTGGGGGTTGGATTCTGATATCCAAGTTTTGAGCTTTAGGTTGATTCAATCTGTAACTGAAATGGGTGTGTGTGTTTGTGAGTTCCTGGATTTTCATTTGCATTTTTGCTCTGTTAGTTACTGAATTTCATTGCAGTGTATGCAACTTTGTGTTTCGAGAAATGCAATTTGATTTGGATTCCTTTTAACTTGGATTGTTTAACTGCTTATGTGGATATGTCATGTGGGGGTTGGATTCTGATATCCAAGTTTTGAGCTTTAGGTTGATTCAATCTGTAACTGAAATGGGTGTGTGTGTTTGTGAGTTCCTGGATTTTCATTTGCATTTTTGCTCTGTTAGTTACTGAATTTCATTGCAGTGTATGCAACTTTGTGTTTCGAGAAATGCAATTTGATTTACTTCATTTCTGGATATTTAGGAAAAGTTTTCTGGTTGCTTAACACACTTGCAGGCCGATTAGTAGTATACAATTAAGTTTCAGTAAATTGACTACTTCTGAGACTGCTATAGTTCTAAGTTGTGCTTCTTGTTCTAAACAATTGTAAAATCGAATACGTTTGTGCATTTTAGGTTAGCCTGGCTGTTACTTATGTTTGGTTGGGTTTTATTGGATATCCATAGGTTGCATTTTGTTAATTGCAGCATTATCTTGGAGAGTGTAAAATGGAAGAGAAAATGAGGATGAGGAACAAATACAGGAAACCAACCACTTTCCGTTGCTATGCAGGGAGCAGATGTTCCATATCTGCTGTTGTGTGGAGCTTGGTAGGATGTCTTCTTATGTTTCATTTCTACTCCCTAGTTCACCAGAAGGATGGGATGGGGAGAGAAATTCAGTTTCGAGCAAGTGTCCACCCACAATTACATGAACTTGAAAAGGTGGAAGAGGAAAGTATCCGCATGCCTCCACCAAGAAAGCGATCCCCACGTGCTGCAAAAAGAAAACCTAAGCGACCCACCACAATAATCGATGAATTTCTTGATGAGAATTCTCAAATTCGGCACATATTCTTTCCTGACCAGAAGCTTGCTATAGATCCATTGAAGGATGCGGGGAATGATAGCTATTACTATTACCCTGGAAGGATTTGGTTGGACACTGAACGAAATCCTATTCAAGCCCATGGAGGTGGTATTTTATATGATGAAAAATCAGGAACATACTATTGGTATGGGGAGTATAAAGATGGGCCCACGTACCATGCTCACAAAAAAGGAGCTGCCCGGGTAAGTGCTCTACTTTGCCTGTGCATGGTCTTATGCTAAGCTATGGCATGCATTTGCTGCCACTTAAGGTTTCCACACATATTCTGTTTCCATTGATTTAGATGCATTGAGTTTATGCAGCTGTTGCTAATTGTTGATCATCATTGAATATGTGATTGTTTCTCTTTGCATATTCTTACATTGAATACTAGTTTGTCCTAGGCTGACCCATGCACCTACTTCATTTCTTGATATTGACTCCAATATGGAGTTTAGTTGTTCTTTTATCTGATTTGATTCCTCCCTACATGCAGTAAGTAGATTATTGAGGATTCAACTCATAGTAAAAAACTTCAAATGTCGGTTTAATTTAGTCTGGCAGGATATTAGGGAACTATAACCAATACATCAATTACAATTGTATATCATGCCTCATTGGTATGACCTGGAGTGTTAGGTTGCAGATTTATTTTTCCTTTTGAGCCTTGACATGTCAATACCAAGAGTTAAAGTTCCTGAGACACAGTGTTCTGCAGTATGATTATAGCAGTGAAGCACTGTTGTTTCTTAGAGTAGAAAGGTCTGAAAGGACAAGTTAGCACTATTTGGTTAGGTTATTTTAGAAGTAATTTCAAAAAATCCGATAGAGGTTGTAAGAATCCAAACGCTCCAACTACATCAGGACTCGACATTTTACAAAAGCCATTACTTTACGTTTTTGTATTTCACATAGGAATTTTATGTAGGTATATCGAGCACTATTACTAATCATTACCCAAGTCTTAGCCCTTCTGAGACCTTTACTAAATTGCAGAATTTTATAGCCATCTAAAAATTATGGTACCACAGCTCTAATTTCAGATTTATGTTTGGTCAGTAAGGTTATGCTCTGTAATAGAGGTGTCTATATTCCTCCTTTTATTTTTTTAGGCAACGTCAAACCCTGAAAAGGGTTTGCAGTTGAGTTGAAGACATCAGCCTTTTGTTTGCTTGGCCTGTAGACATGAGTTCCTTTGATCAAAGAAGTAAGCTTCATCCAAACTTCTCCATTTGAGGATGGATAAGTGCTTGTTTGGTTCATGAGGCCATTGCTGATAAGAACCCAGTGAAAGATCTGTCAGTCAGACTTATGGGGTAAGTAGTGGAACAACGTATCTAAAGACTGGCAAGAACTATCCCACATAGAGTGTGATCTGAAAACTCCATTTTGTTCACGTTGGAAAGAATGGAACTCTTATACTACAATTTACTATTTGTTTGTCAGAAACAGAAATGACAACTGTTTTTTTAACACTAACAATAATTGTTATTTGGTAATAGGGATTTTGAGGGGTTGAAAAAAATGCTTACTTAATTTGTGCTCACTAATTGTCTTTGAACTAGAAGGTTCAATAATCTTTAAAAAGGGTTTCTTGGTTTTATTGTTCATTTCTTTACATAAGTGCTGTGTGATATTTCCAGTTTCCCATGTGTTGCATAGTTCATTACGAGTTCCTTTCAAATGTTAAGTTTCTGTCTTTTCTGCAGGTTGACATTTTAGGAGTCGGTTGTTATTCTTCCAAGGACTTATGGAAATGGAACAATGAAGGTATTGTACTGGCAGCAGAAAAAACAAACGAAACACATGATCTCCACGAGTTGAATGTTCTCGAGAGGCCAAAAGTGATTTACAATCACAAGACAGCAAAGTATGTAATGTGGATGCATATTGATGATGTCAACTACACCAAAGCCTCTGTTGGCGTAGCCATCAGTGATTACCCAACCGGTCCTTTTGATTATCTCTACAGCAAACGACCCCATGGATTTGATAGTAGGGACATGACAGTCTTCAAAGATGATGATGGTATTGCATATCTAATATACTCCTCTGATGACAATAGTGAACTTCACATTGGACCTCTAACTGAAGATTATCTTGATGTGACAAACATTGTGAGAAGAATTCTTGTCGCACAGCATCGGGAAGCCCCAGCTTTGTTCAAGCATGATGGAACTTATTACATGATCACTTCAGGCTGCACAGGATGGGCACCAAATGAAGCAATGGCTCATGCAGCAGAGTCAATCATGGGGCCATGGGAGACTATGGGAAACCCCTGTATAGGAGGGAACAAAATGTCTCGACTTGCAACATTTTTTGCACAGAGCACATTTGTGATACCTTTACCAGGATTTCCTGGTTCATTTATTTTCATGGCAGACAGATGGAACCCTGCAGACTTGAGAGACTCGAGATATGTATGGTTGCCCTTGATAGTAGGGGGGCCGGTTGATCGGCCCCTGGATTACAATTTTGGGTTCCCGTTGTGGTCTAGAGTGTCAATATATTGGCATAGGAAGTGGAAACTTCCTCAGGGTTGGAGTGGGTGGAAAAAGATATAGGTTTGTTTGTTTCATGTGTACCATATATGAAGCATGGTTATTCTTTCACTGGCTTTGCCCTGGATTGTTGTCTTACTGTAAATTAACAGCATTTGCTTATAGTTCACTTCAGAGAGTAGAGGATACCCAGTCAGAGTTGGCTCATCTTTGTTTAGATTATGTTCATATTAGCTATGTGCCTTTAGAGAAGAGTGTCATAAGTCATAATCTCTTGTTTTCACAGGTTCTTTTTTGGAATAACGAAATGGGAGCAGTTTTGGAATAAGGAGATCTTGTTGAAACATTAACCAAGTGGGATATGGGGTTCATGAACGTTTATACAACACTGGACGGATTCACGAGTTGTTTAAACATTCTGTTGTAGTGCCTACAGTAGGCATTTGTTAATTCAAGTTAAATAAACAGTGATCAACTTTGATGTTGTAATTTGGCACATAAGAAACGATAGAAAGGAAATATTGAAATAATAAGGAAAATGAAATTTAACATATTTTTGACTGTTATATAGAATATTGTGAAAAACTATGCAAGGCTCATACAGAAAACCAAAAGCACATAGTTCATTAGACGTTAGTATAGTTATTTCTAAATTCCAAGATCACATATCTTAGCTTGTAGTGCAACAACAGAAAAAGTTGGTCTTTAAAGCCACAGCAGTCGTATCACCATTCACAGATCCGGTAAAGCATATTACAGACACTCGGACCACGGTTATTCTTCTCCAGTTCGCTCAGATCCTCTTGATTTTTGAAAATGTTCCTGTTTCAGAGAAGTAGGTGCTCTGAGTTCCACTGCCAAGTTGCTGTCCATGAGCCTGAGGATTCGAGAGCTCAATCCCCTGTAAGAAAATGGCAATTAGTAGTGAGAATGAGCTCATAATAGTTTAGGAATAAATTGTAATCACACTGTAAAGGAATGCAACGTGATATGAATATAACTGTCTAAGGTAAGAAAAAAAGAAGTGAACCTGCACAGGAGTAAATGCTAAACTTGAAGTCAGTCCAGATGTAGCACCACCAGCGCTTCCATAATTCTTATCCTTGAACCTGAAAGGAATATGAAGCCTTGATATCAGAAAGAGAAGAAACACCTCATACTTGATCAGTAAACGCCGATTAAAAAATATCAAAGCAGAATGAAAAGGCTTACTTTTTAGCAACTTTGGCAGCAAGTTTGCTCTGACCCATTGACACGCGTAACTTGCCACTCCCAGCCTGACCAAGCATTCCATATCCTTCACCCAGTCCATCCCCTATAAAAAAGGAACACAATAAAAACTTGAATAAGAATGATTCATAATTAAGAAAAGTTACATTCCATGCATCGTGCAGATCCCATCATTCATGAAACTGGAGCCCATGTGCACACATGCCATAACGTGAGGAGAGTGGGGCAACTGATAAACGGTCCAGATCAAACATAAATAAACCCTTCAAAGACTAAAACTTATAATTACTTTACTGACAATACAGAGGGAAGATTGCTTGATTGTGAATCCATAATATATGCATATGTGCAACCACACACACACACACACAGATAGACCTATATCAGTATGTATCTTTCTTTTTTTCTGTGAAAGTTCACAAAACTAAGTGAAAATGTAACAAATCACTTCTTTCCCCTATTCTTTGTGTTAGAAATAACCCCCTCCCCAAGGCATTCACTATAAAAGTTCCATTTTGTATCTGTGCATGTCCAAAGTTGTTCCCCGTTTATAAAGTGACTTGCACAAATATATAAAAGACAAATGCAATTACCTAAAAAAGACAGAAGACAGAAGATTACCTAATGAACTCTCTTCAGGTATGCCAAACTGCATCCTGTTTGCGAGCTTCCTCATGTCTGTTATTGCATATCTGTAAAAGTATGCATCAGAATAGGACTCATAAATTACTAAAAGCGAAGTACAGAGCAATAGAAATGAACCATACCTTTCTTTCATTTTCCTCAGTCGACGTCCACCTCTCTTCTTTTTAGGTTCAGAATCAGGAACCGGAAGTGGTTTAGGTTGCTTTGCAGGGGGAGGCTCCTGCCATTTCTCAATTTTCTTATGGATCTCCTCTCGGAAGGCCTTCCCGGTGTTCCCAGATGGATCTCCTCTTGTAGAATCTACCCGTGCTGCAAGGGTTGATTTCGCAGCCAAGAGCCTACCAGCACGCATCCTAAGAGCAGGGGGTGTAGTTTGAAATATCTCAGTCTCCTCAACATAACCAACACGATATTGTGATGTTGCAGTGGAAAACCCAGCAAGGTTCTTTTTCTTAGCACCAAGAAGCTGAACATTACAAGCAGGCATTTTAGCTAAGGCAGCAAGACCACCAGCCATCCCCATAAGTTTCGCCGCAACAGCACTCCCAACAATAGCAGACAGATTTGGTGCAATAAAACCCATTCTACTTTCAACAAATTCAAGAACCTTTTTCTTTGCTGAATCGAGCGCAAGGGCTCGATCACATGCATCAACTATTTTCTCCAGGACGTCTTCAGGAAGTGGCTTTCCACTTGTAGTTGAAGCTGTAACTGACACAACCATAATAGTTGCTGAAGGTAAAAGTCCCTCCAGATCAACCAGGGTTACATCCATTTCATTCCCAATTTTCTGAACAACTCGTGCATAATCAATTGGATGATGAACAAGTGACTCAAGCTCTGGAAATTTTGGCCGGTATTTGTCCCGAATAAAATTGTGGATGATTACAAGTTCATTCTCAATGTCAACTGACAGAGCATTACAGTCCACAATCAACTGGTATTCTGGATCATCTTCCAAAACTAGTGCATGATTTGACATATCGGAACCTTTCTCAAGCGCACCTTCCACTTTCTGCAATTTACAGACCATACTCCCATTACCTACACGGCAATATGCACATTCCAGTAATAAAAAGAAATAGAAGAAAGAGCAGGGAGAGCAAAGGGTAATGAATGACAAACTAAACACTATAATTTTAATTCATAGTTTACTTTCATCATGAGAGATATGGAGAAGCAAATTCATATAACTAAATCTATTCAGAATGGTTTTTTAGCTTAGTAAATCTATTCTCGCTCTTTTTTGCCCACAACTCATGAAATGTATCTTTGATTCCTCTCCTGCTTCTTTCATCATTAATTAAAGCAAAAGCATTATCCTATTTTGTGAAGAGACGATTCAACTTAAGAAACAATCAAACAACTACATAGGCGAGGAACATATGATCAATAAAACAGTAAAACAATAGAGTTTGGGGGGGGGGGGGCATATAGAGACTTATAAGTTTTGGAAATCAAAACATTTGCCGAGAATAAGAGAGTCAATTTGAAACACACCTGCATTATATCAGCAAATCTTTGCGATTTCTGCAATTTCGAAACACTATCCAGATCATCATAGTTAAGTGTCTCCAAGTCTGCCAAGTCCCCATCAACATCTTCCTCCATGTTCGCAACATCACCATCATCTTCAACCTGAAAAAAAAAAAAACAATAACTCAATCCGAAAATCTAGCCATATACAAACTACTCTATCTTACAAAGGAGAAGAGCATTGTAAATTTCTCATCAGAAAGGCAGCAAAAACACTCACAGGAACATCGGCTTCGTTGTCAGACAGCTCATCGAGGTCAGCAAGAAACGAATCGGCAAGAGTTGCCTGCAATTACACAAGAAAAGGTGTCAGTAATGCCATATCACATGTGTTACAGTGCCTATAGAATTTCGGTACAACCAGAAACGAATAAAAACATGCAATGAGTACGAGAATACATAAATATGCTCACCATTGTTGTTTCAGGCTCAAGAAGCTTCCGGCGAGTAAGAATAACTTGATCCAAAGTTAAACCCTAATTACGAAATTTAGTACTGAAAGGCGGAAATCAAATCCAGCAACAGCTAATCAATAACTATATATATATAACTGAGAAGAAAGACAGATTTCTCGGAACAGAAAGCTACCGATTGTTCAATTCATCAGCAAAAACAAATTGAAGACTGAAAGTAATTCAAAGCCAAATCGAACCCTAAGAAGAAGAAAAAAACAGAAATCAGAACCTAGAATATAAGTGCCTGGAGGACGGGCTGTGAGAGAAGAGCAAAACGGAGAGAAGAGAGGGTTGGGAGTGACTGGGAACGCTGGAGGTTTCGTTAGAGAAGAAGAAGAAGCGGCAGAAGGCGGTTTGGGTCTTCGGGATGAGGTGGGCTTGTTTGTGACTTGGTGGGCTGGAAGTATCAGAACCTTGTAACTTTTGCCCCAATAACATTTGGTACGGATGGATAGACGTACGTATCATTCATTTCCTCCCATGGCTTTCGGGTTCCATCTTGGCTAAGTAGGCTCTAAATCGTGAGCAATTGCATATATAGTTTCTATTCCATTCGACAAGCCTTACTCTAGATGGACTGTTACATTGTCTACAAGCACTCTGTTCATTGGGACTGATAGGGGAGCAATCAAACCGTGCCAAATACCAACTTCATTCGAGTGAAGCATGCTCCATTTTTGTTAAAATTGAAATTGTATGAAATCTTTGATGTTTTGCCAGCACTTTGAGCATGATAAACACTAGCCTCCTTCTCTCATTAGAAGTCTAGAACCCTAAATAAATCACACAGAACCCTCTTTTTATAGGCGAGTATTAAGTACTTGGTGAAATATATATGAGATCCGCAGTTAGTCCAAGGCTTTGTACGTTCGGACCTCCGTGCCAAGTCGGGGGGTCCTCTATTTACTTTGCATTCATATCCAGCCATGGTCAAACACTCAAGCTATCTCTCTGATCTCTAAGTTCAGAAGTCTTGGCCTATTTCTGATCGCCGATCGGTATGAAACTGTGGATTCATCTGTAGCCTATGAACCTAATTAAGCACTCGCATTATTTGCGTCTACTAATAATATAGCCCAGCATGGTTAGGCCGGCCAGAAAGGAGAAAGGAGCAGCATATCCATACAGCATTATGTCTCAGGGTTTAGTCCCCATTGCCTTGTAGTACAAACAAAGACGATCATGCAGTCCTGCTGAAAATGAATGATGGATCCCAAAACTCGACCTATATGGAGGGATTCATAACGAAAAGCTATGTTGTCGCTTATATATTTCTGACACTGATACTCATTTTGGGTTCTGGTAACTTCGTTGAGTCTGTTACAAATCACACTTGTTCAAGTGATTGAGCTCTTTAAGAGCCATTTTTCCAACCTCAATGGACAATATATATGGGGCAAATTCTTCTCACAGTCTAGGTTATGACGAGCTCCATTTTCCTATCAAGAAAACCTAAATACAGTAATCAAACTGATTGAATTTTTAGCACTAGAAACTAAATTTGAAATAGAGCAAACACAGAACTCAAGTACCATGAACTAAACCCTAACAAGATCACCATTTACCTTTCACAGTTTCACTCCAAATGTGCGAAGCACCCCTCTTTAACATAAACTCGATTGACATAATCCCACATGTATAAACTATGTCTTCAATACAATTGTACACTCCCTTCGTTAATTTGCTGATATGCAAGAATGGTCTCCATCGAATAAAATAGCTAAGAGAGGCTCCTATCGATCCTGAGTGCTTGTTTCAGCCTAGCTAGATAACTAAAGCATATCAGTACTGATTAAACAGATTTTCCCCAGCTTTGCATCAAAGTTTTATTTATATTCTTCGTTCTCCTTCTCCCACAAGCACACACAGGCACACATCATCGTTATCCATGAACTCTTGGCCAAGAGAGCTTTGAAGGGTTTATGGTCTACAAGTTGAACCTGGTCCAAGTGATGAAGAAGAAAAAGAGCAATTAGCTGGCCATTGGTGATGTGATAAAAAGCAAAGAGAAGATGGACACCATGCATATATACACGCATAGTTTAAACCCTTTAACCAAAAGAAGAGCATGGGCCATCAACCATGGCAAAGCTCCTCTCTTTAAAAATACCCCAACTGGGGAAGAACACAGATATTCTCAATAAAAAATTTTCTATATTGGAAAAAAGTGTAAGGGGGGCAAGTCTTATCAAAAGGATTAAGATAGGAGGCAAAGCTCGTAAAAAGAAGTACCCACTTTATTTCTTTAATAATTTTCGAATTATTTTTGTTTTTGTTTTTCCTTTTTACCACAAAGTGTTTGATTTTGATGGAGCTGGTGGTGGTGGCTTTGGTGGGTGGGGGGCACATTACAGGAGAAATTGTAAGTGTTCGATAAGCCTTTTTAGAAAGGAAAATTTGAATAGGACCATATCAAACTAAGTATCCAAAACGCAGAGCATGCTGGCCACTAAAACCCTATTTTACAAAGTTGTGTATATGCCACTAGTGACCAAACACCTTTTTATTCAGAGATTCTCCAAACGCAAACGCAACTCCATTGCCGTCCTATGATTCTATGGCACCAAATTTAGATTACGACCTTTCTCTAGTTTAAGGCTTCAAGCCATTTCTTTAATTTAACACGCTTGAAATTAAGAATAATAATGCTACTTATTTTATTAGCTCTTAATACCTGTAGCTTTAGCTGATATCACCCTAATTTTAATTAACACACAAAATATCAAACCTCCACATCTCAATTTTAAAAAAAATTTGATCCCATTTTAATAATTTACATAAGCAAAGTGCTTAGGTCTTGTTCTTCCGCCTTAATTGACTAATTGTGGTTAAGCATACAGACATTATATGACGCTAGCCGACTCCGATCAACATTTGACCTGAAACGCGGGATTGGTTACCATGGATGACATGAAATTAAAATTTTTCCAAACCATAGTTTTAACTAATTTAGAAAAATGAGAATCTTTTTAGAGAAAAAAACATAGGATTGAAAACAATAAACCTATTTAAGTTTTATAAAAATAGCAAATTCAAGCACAAATAATTACTAACAAATGACAAGGTAATGATGACAAATCCCAATTAAAATTAAAATTAATTTACTTAAAAATTCTATCCAAACCAAAGCAAATATTCCGTACTCTCCCTCCTTTCCTCTTTCAAACACCACCACCACAACCACACGTTTTATGCACGTGCCAACAAAAACCTATCGCACGCATGAATTGCCCTATCTGATACATCGCACCGTCGTCTAAGGCCTCCAAGCGCTGGCCCAAACCACCGGCTGGTCCTTCCACGACAAGAATATTCCGGCGACGGAGTCACCACACTGCGTCATTGACCACCCTTCCTTGTACCTCCGCAACAAGGCCCGTACGTCATCGCACACCTCATCGCTAAATGAAATGGGACTGAACCCGGCCCCATGCATACGCCTCGACCACCGCATCGCCGACTCACGCCGCTCGACGGAGTCCGGCGGCGCACAGGCCACCAAGTCCACGATGGCTCGGCCGGCCACCCTCTCGAGCATCAACCTTTCGTTACTTGTCCTGGCGAAGCTCTCGTCTAGAGCCTCAAAGTAAACCCTAAACCATCTCAAGCATTCCTGAAACCCTTGCACGAAGTCAAACCCGTCAACTCCGACGTCTAGGTCAGCTTCTTCCTCCACAACAGTTATGATCCTCGGTTTTAAGCTCCGGAAAGCGGAGATCAAATAATCACGGCGGTTTCCGACGGCCACGATTGAATGAAACGATCCGACACAGTTTATGGCCAAGGCCTCATCGTCCTTGAGATCCAAATCAGCTAAGTTGAGCTCTGCAAGGTCTCCGGAATGCTGGATGGCATTGAATTTGAACGGCACGCCCATTAAGCGCGCGAACTTCTCCATTCTGGCGCCGATTTCCTTCATTACTTTCTGCGTGGAGCCAACGCCAGCAGACCCATCTCCAGCTCTGCTGACGACGATACTGGTGAGACGCAGATGCGGCGTCTCATCAGTTCGTGTGGCGAGAGCCTCCAGTAGAGTCGGCCACTGCGTGCAGTAAGTGTTGCTGATGTCGACTATGTGAAGCTTGGCCTCACCGTCGAAGGCTTCCATAATTGCGCCATTACAAGCGACGTGACCGAATGTAGTCCAAGGACTCACCTCCTGAAATTTCAAGACCATTTTTCGGGTGGACTCAAATGAACATGTTTTCTCCGAGGCAGAGACTAGAGTGCGGTAACAGCGGTCGCCGGAGTCGGTCATGCGGCTGAAGAGAGCCTGGAGGAAGTAGGAGGCGAGTTTCTGATCGGTGTCGCCGTAGGGAGAGCCGAGCTCGTTGAGCATCCACATGAGCTGTTGAACTCTAGCGCTGTTCTTGTCAGCAATGGCGCGGGCGGTTTCTAAGAGAAGGTCAGGGGCCCACTTAGGGGAGGAGAATTCGAAGTTGAGGAGGTCGTGGGCGGGAGAGAAGGAGAAGTCGGTGGGAGTGGGAGTGGTGGTGGTGGTAGTGAGCGGAGGAGGAGGAGGGGTCGGGGTTGGTGGGGTGGGGTAGTAGTGAGCCTTAGAAGAAGAAGAGGAGAAGTCTTCTTCATCCATGAAAAAGTTGAAGCATTCTTCGACGTCGTTTTGTTGGGGGTAGTGATGGTGGTGGTGGTGGTGTTGAGGGAGGTGAGTGAAGGATCTGGAGCTGCTGGAAGTGGTGGTGGTGGTTCTGGTGGATGAATTGAAAGATTGATCAGATTGTTGCTGCTGTTGTTGTTGAAGAGTGACAAGCCTAAACAAGGTATCCATTTAACCTATACAAAGACCCACATCAATAAGCTTTGAGAGAGAGAAGGAGAGAGAGAGGAAGTCTAGTCTTTGCTTGGTTGTTTGTTTGGACAGGTGAGATGGGTCTTTGTGTTTTTAACTGCGAGGAATAGGAGATAGAAAATGATTAGAAGGGGAGAGAGGATCTTGGGGTTGGATTTTAGCTGGGTTAATTTCAAAAAACGTAGGTATAGAAGCAGGAGGAGGAATTGTGTTTGGGTAAGTAAAGGAATATTTCTTTGGTGAGAAGTGAAAGAATATTGAAGCTAAACTCAACACTAAACTAATATGTATATTAGGGTTTGATTAAACTAAGACTTGATAGTTAATTTAGTAAATCATTTTAACTCGAGCCTAAAAAACCTAAAATTCTGAATTATTTAGAAACCAAACTAACATGAACCTTAAAAATTCAATGGATTAGGGATGGTAGGGGACCTAAAGGTGCTTAACATTTACCTTCTTTCGAATTCGTCGATGAGGAATATGAGATGAGTGGAGTTGGTTACTTTGATTCTCTAGCTCATATAGCTTGTCATTCTTTACCCATAAAACTTTCATGTAAGACCAAGACCGACTGAAAAGTTAGGTTTCTCTGTTAAAATTGTAACATAGAATGTTGAATCGACTAGCTGGTGTTTTAGAAAATAGAACCCGGAATTTCCTTCTGACATAAGACGGAGAAAATAAAAACAAGGGTCTGAGGAAAAGTTAAACAAGGTCTAGATCACCAAATGGGTGAGTGGGTTAGCTTTTTTACTAGTCTCTCTCCCTTTCTCTCTCTCTGTCTCTTTCAATTTCTGTGTTGTGCTGTGTTGTGAGTGAGAGGGAAACAATGAGAGAGAGAGAGAGAGAGAGAGAGAGAGAATAGGGTTTGGAATATGTTGTTTGTTGATGAGTGGGAGCAGGCGTGCCAATTGGGTTTGGGGAAGATGAGGAGAGATCGAGACACAAGTAAAGCTGCTGCCGGCGTGCCTCATCATCATCATCAAAGCCACCACCATTATATCTGATCGAAGGAAAAATACTAGTATACTTACTTAACCCACTCACCATTTCTTGCCTCCTAAGCCTCTCTCATTCAAACCCTGCCAAAATTCCACCACTTTTTCCTTTTCTAGCTGTTACATTATAAACCCCCCATACACCAATGTCATAGAGCCCCCATCATATACCTATAGATAATACCAAAATATATGCACACTCTTCACCAAAATCCAGGGCATGCCTTTCACTCTTTTCCCAATTCCCACTTCATATAAATATGTATTTCACATGCATTCTAATCTCACTACTCCATAACACCCACAACCCTAGTTAGCTAAACATGGTTCACATAGTGATTACTCTATGCCTCTATGGTGGTCATCATTATGGTTACTGTCCCAAAAATCTAAGACCTGATCACCCACTACTTAAAGACCAAGTCTTGATGAATTGTCATAGCTATAGCCAATCTGGTTCTTTATATATATGATTGCAACCCAAGTCCCAACTTGATTGTTCATTGTCTTAGCCTTGTTGTCTTCATGCTCAAACATTAATTCCTTTCCTTCTAGAGAGAAAATCTTGGTCTCCTTGGCCTAGAATGGCCTTAGCTCTCTATCATCAAGTTCAAGTGTTTCAACTGCATATATATTATTAAGATCAGGAAAATAATACAGTGCATCTAGGTTTTTCTTTAGTTTTAATGTTCTATCCATGTCAATTGTCAAGGCCCCAATCTGGGAAGTAGTTTCATTGGTTCTTCTGGTTTTTCTTGATTGTTTTCATGAATGAATCATTAGGAAAATTCCATGCTTGGAATCTTTGTTCCTTTTCTGTAAAGAAGTACTGGGTTAAATAAGGAAGTGTTTCCTTGGGAGGCATTATTATTGTACATATAAGAATCTTGGCAGCTTCCCCATATTCGAGTATAGCCAACAGTCGAGCATTTTGATTGGGAAAGTAACTCAATTCCCCAGAATTAACTGAAGAGATATTCCCCTTCACTGCCAAAACTGTAAAAGTATCTTTATTTCTATATCAATATTTGCAATTAGTTCATTTAAAATTGAAGGATGGTTTTGTTTGAATTTCTGATGCATGCCTCATCTATTGTTTTAGCTAGAAACTATTATAACATAAATTATACAGATGAAATGTCACTGCCTCAACAATAATACAAAATTAAATTCTGGTGGATTAGGACAAGTTGTTATGTGCTCAGTGTGGTTGGTTATAGTTTAGTCATGACTTAAAAGAACCATTATCTTTTCTAGTTTAAAAAGGAACCTAGATTAAGATGTGAGAAATGATTAATTAAATTGTGAGTTTAGACCAAAATACTTAACATCAATCATGTAATCAAGACTATCTAGTTAACCTTTGGGTTGCAGTCATGGTCGTCCTGCATGTCTTTTGCCTTCAGTGTCCTCTCCCTAATCCTCATTAGCAACTAATCATTCAACTTAATGTAGAATTTTTCTTAGTTGATGATGTTGGGAGGCCCTACTATGGGTTTAACTAAGAGTTGATAACTCAAATTATTCGATTATTGTTATGTAGTCATTTTGGAACTAGGTATTTAAACTGATCTAAAATTAGAGTTCTGCAGTCTACATCACGCAGACATCATGTTTATATTAACTCAACAATCACATATCGGGTGTTACCTTGTTATCAATGGACGGTTGCTCTAGGGCATCAAACAAAGCTCATGCATGTATCAGTTTTTATAATTTATCAAGATGACAAGTTCAAAACATTATTCAATATCAAACGAACTAGGGAAAAATCAAACAAATGATCATAGTTAAAATGTCTAAGAATGAAATTCACGCCTGACAAGTTAAATGATCATATATAAGGGTAGTGCTAGATGGCCTTAATAAGACCTAAAATTTATGGTCTTAATCTTATGTGTCATGTCATGTCATGTCACATAGACACATAATCAATTTATTAAATCATGACATTTCATTATTAGATAAAAATACAATTTTAACCATAACAATTAATGAATGCTACATATTAATATAGAATATTTTCTTACCATCTTAATATGGATGCGTATATACCAAATTTAATTGATTTATTAATAATGACCAAGTTAATAATCATACCAAATTAGGCTTTATACCATAAATTAATTTCGTAAATTTATTAAAATTTCCTTCTATCTTTGTGAATCGAAATTTAGTTCTAGACTTTTAACTTATCAATTTTAATATTTTATTTTTGCAGAATAAAATTATGATATCTATATGCCATATTCTATATCGAATTTTAAAAATAAAATAAGAAATAGAAAAACTTCTTTTGGATGATTAGGTATACATGAACTTTATTTTGGATGAATTATATATATATATATATATATATATATATAATTTATCTTCTGTACGAAATTGTTTTTTTCTTGGACAAATTATATATATGTATGTGTGTGTGTATTTTCATAAGAATTCTTGTTTTTTAACAAGTATATTCTCATATTTATATGTATTTGACACTGTATTTTAGTGTTCAATCTAAGCATGATAGTGATGAAAATGAAAAGAGAAAGAAAATGCTAGAAATTATATATTTTTTAAATATAAAAGAAAGACAAAAAAATCAATTTTATTTGATTTGGAATGATAAGATTGTCTTTTTACTTAAAAACGACATGACATAATCTTTTTAATTGATGATGTGTCTAGGTAACATAGCATATCACTTAAGATTAGGCCTTATTAAGACCAAGAATCATTTTCCATGTTATAATGTCTAAGAATGAAATTCACGCGTGACAAGTTAGAATTGTATTTCATTCTTTTAGGGTTATAAATCTTCAAGTGCAACTTTGTCATCAATATAATGGATTTGCATTTCTGAAAAGGAGATATGTAGGATTCAGAGATATGTTCTACGTACGCCCATCAGTACAGAAGAGCAAAGCAGCATGCATGTGCTTAAACCATCCCTTCTGACCAACGTTTTATTCCCTAAAATTTCATTCCTAATAGCAATTCCAATGTGTTCAAATCCCAAAAGTCCTACGCTCCCCAACTGAACCATGGGAACCTTGCACTATTCTAGTTGTCGCATATTTCTTTCTTTGCCAGTGGACCTATATCAAGTATGGGACATCAAAATGTACTAAACCATCGTGAAGGTCCATTATCAATGGTAGTACAATGGTGGCAACATGAGGACAGTCATAGCCTCATAGGGCGGCACATATTAGGGAGAGACTGAGACTCAGAGAGTACTCTTTAAACACAATCTGGTGCTTACTCTGACACTCATAGAAAACTTTAATCGAAAGTAAGATGGTTCCATCTTCTATGCCCATCAAGTGTCGATGGAAAATATCACAAACTCGGCAGTTTCTATCTATTCCTTTTCTTTTCTGTTTGTAATTTATCTAGCTCAAAAACAGGTCACAACGCTGCCTAATCTCCTCTGGAACGTTATCTACAAAGACTACAATTGGTACAGTACAACATTTGGGAAATTGGCGATTACCATGCAGAAAAATCTTTGAATTCTCCGGCGGAAGCCATTTTCCTTTTCTTTGGCACAGAAGACTCTGTCGAGCCAGCGTCAACAATAGCAGATTCAGGTAGAGCAGCCCTTGCTTTCAAGTACTTCCCAACACCACCGCCACCAACACCGCCGGATCCTGTTGTTCCTGTACCAGGATTGCTGTACCAAGAGCCAACTTTATCCTGAAAGTAACAGAAAATTAGTCCTAGATTTATCGTAAAAGAAGAAATAGAATATGAAAAGCACAAGGTCCATGGGACAAACATTATCTTCATCCTCCACTTCCTGCACTTTAGTCTCTTCTTCCTCTTCATCAGGTTCTGTATATGGATTAACAAAAACTGTGACACTTGTTATCTTGATTTCCTCCTGTCCCAAAGAAACAAAAAGAAATGAGGATTGGATACTCCATAGCTTTGATCTAAGTTCAAACAATCTTGTGATTCAGCAAGTTATTGTTGCAGTGAGCAACAGGATAGAAAAACTATAGACATTTATCCAGCCATGTGCATGGACAAGTGCACAGACACAATAATAGACGCACACACGCAAACATATCAACAAGCTTGAACTAGATTTATACTATATGCTTGCATAAATATCAACAGAAACAACAGTAAACACACTAGACACCGTAATCTAGATAGACTTTGACAGTGTCAGACATTACTGAACATTAAAGATGCATACATGCAGAGGTTCTGATGCTTTCATCAGTTAAGGAATTTGTAGAACTCAAGCTCAAAAAAAAAAAACTAAACAGGAAAAAAAAAACAAGAGAATATTTATATCATCAGTAATCAAGCAAATAAGGGTTACGGTTAGATTTCTAAAAACCTAAATGTTGTCATTTACTCAAATAAATGATCTATATAGAAAGGGTGTAAATTGAAAATAGTGAAGTAACAAAGTGTAACCAGTTTCTTTCTTTCTCAGATCTCATCCAGAAAAGTAATTATTAATTAGAGAAAAAAACAAATATCGAATAACAAATAATATCAAAATTAATTCTTCTACATCTAAACTATACCAAAACAACAAAACTAATATATAAGATCATGCCAATTCCACATGCATGAGCTTGTATTAAAAGGCTAGACTAGAACTGAAATAATAAACATACCAAAGGTCGATCATCATCATCAACAGGAACTTTTTCCAGTGTTGCCAGTGTGGTCAGGCCACCAACTACTCTACCAAAAACAGTGTGCTTAAAGTTCAAATGCGGTGCAGATTTGTAAAGGATAAAAAACTGGGAACCATTAGTGTGAGGCCCACTGTTAGCCATACTAACAACACCTCTTCCAGAGTGAACTAACTTGGAGTTCAATTCATCGTTAAAAGGCTTCCCCCATATAGATTCACCACCTTTCCCAGTACCAGTAGGATCACCGCCTTGAATCATAAAATTCCTATACATAAAAGATAATGATAAATCTCTAACATTATACTAAAGAGAGCAGTTTTAGAAAGTTATTAAGAACTAAAACTTCACCATACCTGATGCTTCTATGAAAAGCTACTCCATTATAATATCCACGCTCACAGAGAGTGATGAAGTTCTCACAAGCCCTGGGGGTTATATCACAGTCTAGTTCGATGTTCAAATCACCATGTGTTGTATGAACCTGTACATATCCTTTCTTTTTTGGATTCTTCTCAACTTTGACATACTCAAATTCATTTTCAGTGACAGGATCAAAGGCGGTAGAAGTGAAGGATCTCGAAGCAGCACCAGTGGTGTATTTGCTCTTTACCTACATTTCATATGTGTGTCAAATCAACATACAGCAGAAAACCATGATGCTGGAAAGATTGTAATCTTGGTACTAAATTAAATCTTATCGAGAAAACCCAAGTTAGTTCAATTATCATAAGGAGACTCGGAGAAATTGAAAATAAATTTCACTGACCATCTTTGCATTCACTGGCGCCCTTTCACCGGCCTTGTGCATAGCTATTCGAGCAGCAGTTTTATCACTAGATGTGGCTCTTGCAGCTGCAGCACTTCTCCCATGTACTGAAGCAGAAGCAGCATCTACAATACTGTATGCCTGAGGGGTCTCCCCATTTGATTTTGATTTTGGATCATCTTTAATGCGAGCTCTTGTAGCTAAAATGGCTTCCAGTGCAGCCGCCCGTTCATTTTGGGCTTTTGAGCCACCACCTCCATGCAATGCCGTTTGCTTTCCTTTCTCAGTTCCAAGCTCTTTGAGCATCTGCTTGATATCTCCAGTTACATTTATATTATAGGTTGGATCGGAAGTCATTCGGTCTAATTCTGAAATATAGATAAGTAAATAAATAACAGGCAACAAAAATTAGAAAGGAAGTAAGCATAGTAGTGTACAGCTGACATATGATGATAAAGAAGCCCGTAGCTCACCTTCATCATCAATTTTTAAACCATTTTTAACATGGTCAAATTCCACAAGAACCTTGCTGTCAAGTGCATTTGGATTCTGCAAAGTGCATCCATATGAAATTGTGAATACTCAACCAAGAGAGCAAAGACAATAAAATAGGATTTGTCTGGATGAAGTATGTTTTACCTGAATGGTTATCAGGTCTTCCCTAGAAAATGGTTCATCTGTGAGGAGCTCCTTCCAGTTCTTAGTCTTGATGTTCAATTCTCTAATTGCCTAAATAGCAAAAGAATTGGAGCATAGATAAGAGGCGCATACGATATAGACGCTTTACTTTAGGAGAAACCATAATATACACTACGAGAAATTCAAGATAGTTAACTCTACATAATAGCAGGATAGCCAACCTCATAGCAAAAGACATTTCCTGTTGTCTTCACAGCAACTATGTGGGTATATTCGGTGAAGACTTTGTTTAAAACTGGGCACTGAAACTCTCCTACACAAAAAGCAAGAGACAGATTTCAATCACCAAAAGCACAATAACAGATGAAAAGACTGAACCAGTGAACTACCAAAACAGGATAAAAAAAACTAGCAAGCCAAATAAAAATCATAGTGCTGACAGACACACACACTTCTATACAGAAACAAGAAAACAGTAAGCAAATTATGCTGATGTTATCAACCAAAGATTAGAAAACAAAATTGTTTGGTTAGAAATACTCATACACTTTGATTGGCTTAAGATATTGCGTGTAGATTCTAGTTCCAACTTCCAACTAGGTTAGCCCCAACTAACAAGTATGGCCTCCAGAACTCCGAGTCCAGTTTAAATTGGTTTCGAGGGAACCATGGTGATACTTATGACTTCAAAGTTCTAATGGCCACAGACAAATTTCAACAAAGTCTTCGAGGCCACTTTAAGAAAACTGATGAAGACATATTGACTATCCTGAAATTAATACAATTTCCCAAGTTCAGTCAATCTTGATTTGAACAAAAAAAATACTGGTGATAAGTTCTAATTAGATATTCGATAACTTCAGAGTTCACTTCTAAGACTTCCAGCTGTCCTCCTTAGCACATGTCTTGCCCTAGAGAGATGAAAAACCAAGTCATGAAGGGTGCATTAAGAGAACTGATATAGTCATGTTGGCTCTAACCCTGGAAACACAATTAGTACTTCACCGCATGACAGGACTTTCTCAATCAATATCTTGATGATCATTTTCCAATTGACTCTATGTATGGTACGAAAAATGACTCACTCCAACTAAACAATTTATCTTCCTTTTAATAGGCTCATGCATTCATATGTGTGAAAATTACACAACTCAACTGAACTATGCTTTACTAGATCACAGACAGTTGAAACCTAAGTTTAAGCTAAAGCTAATTCAGTTGAAACCTAGGTTTAAGCTAAAGCTAATTCCTTTATCAACAAAAGCCAACCTTCCTCGACACACAACCCTAAAGGCATAAACCCTAAAAGAGCTCATCACTCCTCATTTTCCACAATAGCTAAAAATTCCAACTCCATCTATCTCCAATCAAATGCAAATTCATAAACTTGAGTAATGTTAATAAGCACAAACCGTCGCTGTTCTTGTGGAAATTCAGTGGAATGAGGTCCTCCTGCTTCAAAGGAGCTCCGGTCACTGGATGCTTCCCGAACTTTCGGATATACGGAACTATACTCCTGCACCAAAACCAAAACTCAACACATTAAATCCCAAATCAACCACACTAAAATCAAATGCGCTTCGAAAATCTTACACACTCGACCAAAAACTCACAATATTTCAAAGACGCTTCCGTCCGCGGTGCAAACCGGGTCTTCAAACGGCACAAACGTCAGCCTGCGTCAGACAACAAGCACGAAATTCCAATTAGGGTTTAAGAATCGAAGCTGAAATCAATTGGGGAGAGACAAGGAGAGAGAGAGAGAGAGATCGTACGAGCAGCAATAGAAGGGGAGGCGTTTGAAAGGAGTGGTGGACTTGGCCTTGGCGCCGCCCCATTCGGTGGCCCACTCCGTTTTGGTGAGGTACATTCGGTCCTTGCTGTGCTGCTTCTTCCCCATTGTTGCTGTGTTTTCTCTGGATTTCCGGCGGGTTAGGGTTTAGTTGCCTCTTCTTTCCCCAATCGGGTGTCTCTGTTTTCTGATGCAGTCGGATCGGGAACTTGAGGACTATGGGCGGGGAGGATTTAGAGAGACGACGACGACGACCGCCTTGGTTATTTGATGGGTTTATCAAGGTCCGTATAGACTTGTGGACTAGATCCCGACCCGAGTCCGAATCCGATGCTTTACCTTCCTTTTTTTTTTTTGGTCAACAAGAAACATAAAAACATACAACTGATACAACAACGAAAACCCCTAAACGTAACCAAGATAAATAAAAAACGGAGGGATTCAACAGATTTAGAATTTCTTGAAACAACATCATCTTTCGATCTGTTCAGTCCACTCCCACGTCAATTGTGCATGCTGCGGTCTCTATTGGTCTTTCCTACTACAGCTTTAATACTCACGATGTTGCTCCTACTTCTCATGCTACTAATTTTATTCGCTGGATCCCACCTGCCCCGAACTGGGTGAACCTTAACTTTGATGAATCTATCAGCTCTTCTTCTGTTACTGCTTGGTTCACGATTAGAGATTCTTTGGGGGTACCCTTAGTTGTTGGTGCACGTCATCTTAACTCATCCAGTGTTCCAATTGCTGAGTGTCGCGCTCTTAAAGATGGTCTTTTCGTCGCTAAAAGATTCAACTACAAACACCATATAAACTTCGAGATTTTTTTTGTTGATTACAAATATATAAACTGCCGCCAATGTTGTCATAAGAAGCAAAGTTCCCATGATATCTTGCACCTATTTCGGTGGTTTGAGAATATCTCATTTCATGGCAGATGCTATTGTGAATACGGGTCATGCTCTTCAATACCCGATGATTTGGATTGGTAGTCCTTCCCCAAACCTTCAATGTCTTTCAGTTAGATTCTTCTTAATTGGCTAATGGTTACCGTATAGACTTTTCGCTGTAATTTTTAGCACCCGCTCAAAGAAAATATTGAAAATAGGACTCATGTGAAATTTTCTAAGAAAATGTTAGAAGAATAAAAATGAAAACCGGTCGGGTCGGGCGGGTCAGACGGTCAGTGAAAGAATAACCTTTTGACATCTCTTTTTTTTTTTTTGGGAGTCCCCTCAGCATCTCCAAAACCCTGCAGATTTGAGAGTAATCTAAAACCCCAAATTGGTAGTCCAACAAAATGAGCAACAGCAGCGAGGAAGATGGAGATGCGGCGTGGAAAGCCGCCATTAGCTCCGCCGCAGCAGGTGCCACCTCTTATATCAACTCCCTCTCCGCCAAACCAACCCAGCTACCTGCCCAAGATTCTAACACCACCAAACTCCCCAAGCACTACCAAATCAAGGTCTTTCACTTTCTTTTCACTTGATTTGGTAGGAAGGGACTAATGGGTGCATACTTTCAAGTTGAAGTATGAAGCATATGTTTTTATGTGTCACTTTGTGAATATGTGTATTTAAATTGTTGCAGGCACAAAAGCTTTTGGATGATATTGTAGGGAAGTCATTGGAGATAGTGCATAGTTCTATCCCTGAACCAGATGATGAAGCTGTGAGTAATGAGGAGGAAGTTGGTGTTCGCTTGTTCAAAAATGCTCCCCGTGGAATAGTTTTTGATCATAAGGGTAAGTGAATCCCTTCAAGTCTTTTAGAAGATTATAATGCTGTGTCAGTTGCTGCTTTGCTATAATTTTCATAATGGGAATTGGGAAGTGAAAATGCCGGAAATATTCACTATGTTAAGTATCCAAGATTTTCAAGAACTAGATTTCAGTAATTAGCACTCTTGGAAAAAATGTAGTGTCTTTAATATCACCAAGTTACTAGTTAGTAGTTACTTGGTGTTTGATCAGGAGAATCACCTGTTGATGATGTTTTGTGTGAACGTTGCCAGAGGAACAAGCACCTAGGAAGAGACCGAGAATTCTTCCGGGAAAAGAAATTAATGAGAAATCAAAGAAGGTCTGTTTGTTTATTGATAAGCTCCTAATTGCACCTATCGGTTTGTTCTTCAAAGACTAGTTTCACTGTTGGTGTTAATGGTTGGTATCTGTCTAAATGATAACAGTTTAAACAACAAATCCAATATGTTGCTGTTGATGGGAATGACATAGTGTCTGAAGCAAAATATAGATGTCAGAGAGCATTGTCTAGGCTAGAAGCTAAAGAGGCAGCAGCGAAAGAAGCAGCCAAAAGAGAAGAGGAAAGAGTTGCAGAGCTCAAGAAAATTAGGGGAGAGAGGTGGCTACCTTCTATTGCCAAAGAAATGCAGTCCAAAAGAGGCAGCAGTGAAGAAGCTGCCAAAAGAGAAGAGGAAAGCGTTGCACAGCTCAAAAAAGTTAAGGGAGAAAGATGTGTTCCTTCTATTGCCAGAGAAATGCAGTTCAAAGGCAGACACAAAAAATGATATGCCTGTTTTGATTTGTCACATACTCCTTGTATCGTAATCCTGCGCTCTTCTTTTGTTGGTGTCGGCAGCGTAGAGAATCGCAGACAAACAAATGTAGACAAATATTCAGCAGCAATTTCCCATGGTGTTTGATCGCATGATAATTGAGATCAAATTGGCAATATTTCGTTGGCAGCCATTTGGTTGGACCCTTTCATTGATGTTTCTTGCTAGTCATTGTTACTTCTCAGTTACTGGTAATCTATTCATTCACTTAGGAGTGCCGCTCTCTATAGTGCAGCAAATCAGTCTGTCAAGCGAGTTTGATTATGAAGAATTTTGTGTCTGGATCGATGTCGATCCATGAGAAAATGAGGATCATTATGATAACTTAAAAGTCACTCTGTAGTTGTCATCTTTGTTGTTTCAAAAGGATTAGTTATGTAGTCGACATCTTTTATCTGTGGTAGGATTAATTTGTTTCACAAGGATTACTTTTGACTGCTCTCTTCCTCTGTTTGTTGTTAGTTGTAACAATACCATTCTAAGATATTCATTCCTATTGTACTTGAATATAACTTTACAATATACCTGCTTGCAATAATAGCAAGCAGTCCTGTATAACAAGACCAAACTGTTGCCAATAATGGACCTCAAACCAGAAAGATAAGGCCCCTGTGTATTAAGGGTCGGTTCGTTTTATACTAATTTCCCCTGTACCAAGTACTAAGGCAGCCCCATGCTGCTGATCTGCCCATGCATTACCACTCCTTTCAAATAACTAGGAAGCAACATGGAAGCAAAGGGTCTCTTTATCTCAAAGCAGCTGCCCCATCACTCAATCCTTTTGATGAAAAGCAAACAGAGAGGTCTCAATGTCTCTATCAAACCCCATCTTTGATCTCTTGCTCAGATAGAGGAATAAGCTTCAAAGAGAGATATAAGCTGTAAAGGGTAGTCAAACATTTGGTCTTTTTTGCATCATCTCAGGCGGGTTTGAATATGGCGCATGCGGTGGCAATGGTGGTGGAAGGCTTGGGAGGGTTTGTAAGAACTCTCTGGGGATTGCAGGAGCGACGGATCTCCATAACTTTCAATGCTGTGAGCTCAACCGCCTTGCTCTTGAAAATGTCGCTTGCTTTCTGCTTCTTGTCACTTCAGAGATATAGAGGTGCAGAAATGGGTTTTGCTTTCATTTGATATTGGTTCTCAACATTGTGCATGCATTCTTGTTTGATTTGTGTATTGTTTACTACAAGCTGGCTCTGGCTGTGTATGTATGGAATGTCCACCGGCACCATTTCGCATTGTCTTCTTCTTTTTTGTATGGAACTATCAACTATGGATGCCAATATGGTTAAGATATCTCTTTGTATTTTGTCCGTCTTTTAATGACTCGCCAGTTTCCTTCTTTTCAAGACCTTGTGTTGTTCGAATGCCTTTTTGTTCTGACCTATAATATTTGTCGTCCATTTTGGAATATCCACCCAAGAGCTAATGATGGAAATTGGTTTTCTCTTTCAATTTCTTCATCTACATAGATATGAAGGAACGACATTTACCTCCTGAGCAAAAATACGTAGAAACTAACTACCCAGTGAGCAACTTTACAACAAAAATATTTTATCTCACGAGTTGATCCCATACAAACTGACACAGCCAATACATGAACCTCCTATTCCAGGTTGACAAAATTTAAAAAATAAAAAATAAAAAAAATATAATTAAACTAAACGTAAGAATCTTCCTTTCCCAGGTTCCACTACTTATTGTAATTTGGATCAAAAGCCACACACTTCTGATGGTGGCTTTTGAATGAATTAGGTTCATTTAATCGATTGATTAACTAAATTGCTGGAACCGGAATACGCAGGAAACGAGCAATTTCCTAGTCAGGAAAGGAGAGAAATTCTATTTTGCAATTACTTTTTTTCTTTTTAGCTGGAAGAAAAAATGATGTTTTGCAGCATAGTATGTTACAAGAGCAGCTCTGGCACTCGGCAAGTGGAATCTTTTCTTGGCTATCAGGCCTGCAAATAGCCTTTCTCCTCTAAGTAAGATATCACCGTTTCGGCCATACTACTTGGGGAGACGCAATCCCTTCCCTTCTGCTGCAACACTATCTGCAAAATGAGCACTATGAGATTTGACATATAACAGAAGTGCCAAAAAAGGAAGACAATGAAAGCAAGGGATAACGGGACATGAATAGCGAAGGTAGAGCAGAAAACTAAAGGCTTGATGTCATGCTAATGTTGCATTGTTCTAATATGTTATACTGAGATGCTACAAGTCAATAGCACATACACAAACTTCCACCTCGGAATTTCATTCTAATTGGTCCACTACACGGAAGTTCTGGTACAAATTTCAACATTCTAACGACATGCTGTCTCTGGTGAAAGGGTGGCAGTGAAAATGACACTTCCACCTCTATACTGGAAATGAAATACCCATTTGACATCCAAATGTTGGCTCACACTTATGTTAAGATGGTAATGTGAGCTGATCTTTACTTCATGTATGTGCATATCACACGCAAATGAGCCAGTCAATGAAGACAATCTTTTTCTTATGATAAAAGCAAAGTATGGAGAAAAACTCCAACATAGTAGTTTCACTGAAGCATGATGCCATGATCTTCATTTACACACATACCTCACAGTTTAGTGGTGGCTCATATGGATCATCAACCCCAGTAAAACCTGCAGAGTTCCAAACAAAACTCACTACTTATTAATTTATTATTGAGAAGTAATCTACAGAGAGCAAGACACACCGTTTTAATCATACCCATCAAGCATCAAATAAATACTTGAGTAAATAAGTAGAAAACAATACCAAAAATTTGGATTTCCTCATTCCCCAAAAAAACTATTGTAAGAGTTCACATTGTCGGGAACAATGCCCCAACATAGAAAATGATAGTAAGATCAGAAGATAGCACCAGATGATGAGATACAGTTGCTTCCTCAAATTTCCAAATAAATGTATTTCTTTATCTAATAGCTGTTGAACACCTTTATTTGAAATTCATTTACTTTATAAACAGAAATCAGAAACCAAAAAAAAAAAAAAAAAAAACTATTGGAACAACATACCTTTGATTTTTCCAGCTCGTGCAAGCTTGTAGAGGCCCTTCGGATCTCTATTCTCACATACATTAAGTGGCACGTCCATGAACACCTGAGAAATGTTAGTTATGTCAGCTCACTACTGGCTACAGGCTCTTGTCTTTTCGTCACTACGCTGGTAATAACAAACCAAACCTATCCTTCTATAAAAAGCGATACTTACCTCAATAAAATCTCCTTCTGGAAATAGTGCACGGCAGGCCTCTCGGTCCTTTCGGTAAGGAGATATTAAACTAGCAATACAAATGATGCCAGCATCCGCAAAGAGCTTAGCGACCTCAGCTTTTTTTAGCATAATATCAGTAAAGGAATATTAAAACAAAAAAGAGAAAATCTGTACATTTAACTACATAAATACCCACCAATTCTTCGTATGTTTTCTGCACGATCTTCTGCTTTGAAACCAAGATCACGATTTAGACCATGCCTGACGTTGTCACCATCAAGAATGTAGGTCAGTTTTCCTCTTATGTGCAAGCCTTGACTCAAAGCACATGCCACAGTGCTTTTTCCTAAAATAGAGACTAATACATGAGACAGTGTCATTAAGCTTGGTGTGTACTAAAGAGTAACAAATTGGAATGATTGACTTCTTAACAGGACCGCCAAAAGTTTTGAACAATATAGAAATTTTATGGTCTGGAACTTTTCAGATTTTTTAAGTGTAATTTAGTTTAGTTTTTCTTTCATAGCTCTTCCGTACCAGTGTATCAATGAAATACACAAAAATTGAGATATATATATATATATATACAGGCCGGATGTGGAGCGGACGTCCGCACTGTCCTTAAAGTGCGGACGTCCCTCCGTTCGCCACCGTACGGTGCCGGCGAGGGTGCGCCTCCACCCCAGCGGACTCCAGCAGCGTCCCCGACCTCTTTCCATCCCCGGCGAGTCCGGCGAATTCCAGTTTTCCGGCGAGATCACCCAAAACTTCAAACAAGATCGATCTGGCCGGAAAACTGGAATTCGCCGGGGATGGAAAGAGGTCGGGGATGCTGCTGGAGTCCGCTGGGGTGGAGGCGCGCCCTCGCCGGCACCGTACGGTGGCGAACGGAGGGACGTCCGCACTTTAAGGACCGTGCGGACGTCCGCTCCACATCCTTTTCGTATATATATATATATATATATATATACAGGGCCGATCAGGAGTGGACACCGACGACGACGTTCTCCACCATCCGGCACCGACGACGGCGCGCCTCCACCCGAGCGGACACTAGAGGCGTCCCCGACCACTTTCCTTTCCTGGTGAGTCTGCCGAATTCCAGTTTTCCGGCGAGATCGATCTTGTCTGAAGTTTTGGGTGGAGGTTGCTGCCCAGACCTTCAAATCGATCTCGCCGGGAAGGGAAAGTGGTCGGGGACGCCTCTGGTGTCCGCTCGGCGCCGGACAGTGGAGAACGGAGGGACGTCCGCACTTTAAGGACTGTGCAGACGTCCGCTTCCGAACAGATCCGTGTATATATATGTGTGTGTGTGTGTATCAGTTCCTATCCAGAGCGAAGCTTCACTTTGAAATTAAAGTGTGAAGTTCCTTATTTGACTCGTTTTTCGGTCATATTTCCACATCTCCACCATTCAGTTTGTAGAACCTAATGCATAGATCACTTCTGCCAAGTTTAATTGAATTTGATGATCGTTTGGGTTTTCATAATCGTTATTTACACAAACAGTTCTGAATAGACAAATTTATGGTTCGTTCGTTGATTTAATCTAATTTGGTACATTAACGATCACCAATTTGGATGAAACTTGGCAGAAGTGATCTATGTATTAGATTCTACAAACTGAACGGTGGAGATGTGGAAATATGACCGAAAAGCGAGTCAAATAAGGAACTTCACACTTTAATTTCAAAGTGAAGCTTCGCTCTGGATAGAAACTGTGTGTGTGTGTGTGTGTGTGTGTGTGTGTGTGTGTATAGTGCTTATTCAATGCTGGAAAAGATGGGTTTGAGCAGGGGTAAACCTTAATTGAGGTTAATATTATCAATGAATACAAGCTTGAGGTTTAAAATTACAGGGTACTCTGATGTCGTACAATGTAGATGTAATCAAACAAACTTAAAATAAGTTAATATCATATTACAGCTACGAAGCAGTGGAGAACAGTACAAAAGGAAACCACACAACATGAGATCTGTAGTCATAATGTGAAAAAAGGATTTTAGTCCACTCTATGTGCAAACATGTATGGAGATGCAGAGAAGTCTACACAATCAGTCCATGTGTTTCAGTATTCTTTATCCTCTTTTGACATATTTGTTAAAAAGGAAGGCTACTACTAATCATCGACTTCCCGTTCTGGTTATTGAGACATATATGGCCAGAAATCATCATCATGACTATTTCTATGTAAGTAAGACTACTCATTCTAAGTCCCAATACGACAGCTCATGGCTTAAAGTCTCCCATAACTATGGAAAAACCTTATATTGATTGTACCAGGTAAGAACTTTTGGTGCAGTTGATGTGCATATAAATATTTTACTAGCCCCATAACAAAGAATACTTTACAACGCTGCTAACACAAACACTGCTTGACATTTCATATAGCATAACTTAAAGGGATAAACAAACCTGAACCACTAAGACCAGTAATCCATATGACACAGCCTTTCTGCTTAAGTAACTGCTGCCTATCCACTTTCTCGACCGCACATTTATGCCACACGATGTTCGTTGAGTTCCCCACAGTTGACATCTGGTGGGAATTTTTACCTAGTTAGATGGTTGGTCTAGATTAGAACAATAAATTCACACAAGGAATCAGATTATTTGCAGACTATAAATCAGTTCAAATTACAAAAACCATTCTACTTTGAGAACTTTTCACACAAAAGCATGAATCCGTAACAACTTTCTGTAACAAACAATAAAAACAACATCTCTAAGAAAACAGTATCCACTAGATCCGTCATCTGACAACCAAATCACAAGAAACAAATACGAATATTCTATGGACAGCAATAACCTCTTAGAAGAACAGCTTCCAAAGCTTCGATTGCGCTCGAAACGAACAGAGCCTTGGCACTGATGACAAGAGAAGAAATGAATGTTGTTTTGTAGGAGAAGATGCAAAAGAGGGAGTTGACAAAAGTAAAGGTATATGATATTCATGAAGTAAGCACAAGCCTTAACAACCATCCAATGAGTAGCATGACTCAGCCTAAACCAATTATTTGCCCAAATTCCCCATCAATCTTTTTTTTTTACCAACCCCCGCCAATTTACCAAAAACACAAAATGTACTACACACAACAAAATTGATTAGAAAAAAAAATAAACCAGAAAAGAATCACATTTGAATTCGCCTTTATTCAAATTCCAGAAAGAAAGAAAAAAAGTGATGAAGTTTGGAAGTAGAGAAAGTGTTACCATTAATGGCGGCGCGATCAGACTTGACGGACACGGTTTGGTCCTCCGTGGCCTTGATCGGCCGTAAACCCTTAGATCCTGCATATTCACATTGCTTCCGTTCACCTTCACGAATCCTAACCTCGCCGGCGGCGGAGATCCAAATTCAGCGTCCGACGGCGTCAGGCCAAAACTCGACGGCCGAGCTGCTTTCACCACATTCATGCTAAGTTTGAAAAGGCTGCTCTGGATTCGATGGCGTTGAATTAATGGTTGACAGCTCACAGAGAGAAGAAGAAGTGAGTGGGTGAAGGAATGGGAACGAGGAGGAAGAAGACGAACGGCTCTGCTTCCATTTCTGAAGGCTCTCTGCTTCAAGAGGCAGAGGAGGAGGAGGACGTTATATGGTGGCGGGTGGTTTGGGTACAGCAAAGTGTCTACTTCGCGGGGAGACACGTGGCGGTGAGGCACGTGTTTATGGTGGCAGTCGTGGGCTCGTGGTGTGGTCGCGTTGGGTTAAGGTCCTCCGGCTGTTTGGACCGTTTGGTTTTGCTTTGGCCGACTATTAGGTAAATGTGTTTTTTGAGAGAAACGGATTCGTCATTCATTTATGATAATAAGTCTCACTTCCTATTTATCTAGTGTAGTTTTCTTGAGTTTAAGTGGGTATAGCCGTATCGGTCGATGTTAAGATGCATCTCTAACCTCATGAATCAATTGATCAAATTGAGCACATCTTTCAGCCTTTTCATGCCCACATATTTTAGTCGGTAGCCTTTTCATCGATGCCTCAAATATATTGAAGGCTCGCATCTACCTGTTGCGCACGTACTTTTGCTACATCTCGATCTGCTTTGGCTCTGCAATGCAAAAGCAAAACCATGCCAATCATGTTGCGGGCTGTTGATTCCCATCACCAAGAGTGTCCTTCTCAATTGGCTTGTTGTGGCCTCCTAATCACATCCCGACATGAACGACACGTCGATCGACCATCTTGTATGTCTTGGAGTTGCACGAAAAATTTGGGCGCTAGAAATTTTACCTAAAGAAAATGGAAGTTGTGGTACTTGCTAATCCACGTTTTGTGGTTTGTGACTAGTGGTAATTGACACTGAGAGCACTAATTGGTGGCTTCATTTCGCTAATGGACATGTATATGAGTTGTGCTTATCCAAACTTCCAAACTGATGAAGCTAAACTCTTATCCTATTGATGTTTCGTTTTCATGTACAGGTGGTTTTAAGAACAAGTTCAACAGTTGCCATCTGCAGCTAGGTTTCTTTCAATAGATTTCGTTTTCGTGAGTGCATGCATTGGCTTCGTATCTCTATTATGGAACATAGTGTTTATTGTCATAATGCAATATAAGCATTTCTACCGGACATGTTCTACGGCGTTACTTCTCCCTCATGTAGATTTTGTAATTTTTTAAGCTATAAAATCAATTCATGCTAGTTATTGTACAAATTAATAAATCAACGGTTCTGATTGTGATTGTCATTGGATGACTAAAAGTATAGTCTTCATTTTTTCTTGTTAGAGACGGATATGAATAGCAATGTAAAATTGGAAAGCCAATTATGTTCCCATTGCAGAAGTTACTTACCTCATAGATAGTTTAAGGCAAGGGAGTAAAATTTCTCAAGTGTCATTGTCGAAGGTGATTCCTCACTAGTCATGAACTGATTAATGAAAGGTTCAAATGTCCTTGGAAGCTTCTCAACGATACGAGAACAATAGCTGCAAGCTAATTCAGTAATAAAATCTATCATTTCACTATGTTTTTCGAGAAGCAAACTTTGTTGTTAATGGGCTTAAATTTTCCTTCTTGTGTTAGTTCTGCTGTTAACTTCGACCTCTTTGAATCTAGGTTATCTAGAGACGTTTCTTTGTAATCTAATCGTTTAGCATAAAAAAAAAAAGGAAAATGTCCATTTGCACAAAAAAAACAAAAGTCAAACCTCATTCCAATGAAAATAAGACTTTTGACCCCAATTGAATGAGATATAGCTTATTTGTATCCTATTTATGCCTAAATACACAAATCTTTATTAAATTCATAATAAAATAATATTTTTGAGACATTTTTACCCTTGTGTCTTACACACATTTAGAGAGAGAGAACTTTGCTTGAGTCTTGTCGGACTCCGGTCACCGGTCGCCGAAATCCGGTTACCAGAATATTATTGAATCTCAATAAACTTGTTATCCACCACAATAACATATTACTGACCCCCAGTAAGTTTGTTATCCACCCCATAACATATTACTGACCCCCAGTAAACTTGTTATCCACCCCCACCAGAATATTACTGACTCCCAGTAAACTTGTTATCCACCCCCATAACATATTACTGTCCCCCATTAAACTTGTTATCCACCCCAATAACATATTACTGACCCCCAGTTATCCACATCAAAACCGATTCACCTTCCCCAGTAAACTTGCAACAATAACCTTTATTGACACCTAATTACTATTTATTGCAAAAATAATAGAAACTTGTGACTGATAATTTCTGATAGATTTTCTGATTTCTTTCCTTGCACAACATGGATTCCTTTTTCTTCAAGATTCCTCCTCTTTCGTCTCTTTTGAGCTCCTCGGCTTTATTTATGACCTAAAAACACAAACTTAGTTAATATGAATATTGTTAAAGGAATTACATTGCTAAACATGGTCAGAAATATATTATAAACGTAGCATTTTGTGCTCCTATCAAATTCCCCCACACTTAGCTTTTGCTAGTCCCTTAGCAAAATCTAAAACAAAGAAAACAAAACAAAGACTCAAAACAAACTATGCCTTCGACATTATTGTCTCAAAAATTTCTTACTTTTATAGCATCAAGATTAGCACTCAATCAAGAATCAATTATGAGTAATTCGAGAGTTAATTAAAACATATACTCCGTATATAAACATGTAAAACACGGGGGTGACAATGGTGATGGGTGGAGCTCAGCATGTATCCAACAAGTATGATTCAACCTCACAGGATTACCACTCTTTCTTCTCTCAGAATCAAGGTTAATGCTTCAAAGCTTTTTCACTCAATGTATATATGTGAGAGAATAAGAAAACCAGTAGGCTCACATATAAAGAAAGAAATGCACTTTGTGAAATTAAAAAGATCTCATGAAAGATATCAACTACTTGCCAAACGGACCAACCCATATGCTCAACTTTTGTAACTAATCTCCACAGATCGATGGCTGCCCATCTTTTGGATCATAAAAAAAAACTTTATCAAGGTTAAAATTTGGCCAAGGCTAGGGTTTAATGAAACAAATAATAAGGAATTGCAAATTGTCCTTAAAAACCTAGTAGAGCCATAAGATCACCTTTAAACATTCATGAATGAGGACAAAGACCATATATCACATCATTAGGTCTTCAATTTAAAACAAACTCCTCCATCACAAAGGGAGACTTAATCCATACTTTCATCATTGTTTTTTTTTTTTTCAATGCCGCCACATAATTAATTGTTTTTTTTTTCTTTTTCTTCAGCGACACATTTTATTTTTCTTTTCAATGAACAAGTCTAACTCCCCCACACTTGTTATTCATCATCCTTCCACACGTACAATACATCACAAGATAAGCTCTACTAGGCCTTAAGAACAAAGGTAGAGATATCACTACACTAAGCTCAAAGTGAAGATTACATGGGTGATGACAGAAAGACTTAACGTAGGCTCAAAGGGGTTAACTAAGGGGTGTGCAGCGCACACAAATAGGGACATATGGCAATTTGACAATAGTGGAAATCCTAAGTCCTTTTAATCCCTTCCAAAATCAGAACATATATCGATAAAAGTCTCGACTAGCACAAAAATGAGTTCTAGCACTAGAGTCCGTTAAACTTAATCTGTGGCAAGCAGTCAATCAAGAAGAAAGATAATGAGATCGCTAAGAATTGCCAAGAAAATAGATGATGATTTATTCAATAAACACTCAGAAAGAATAGCACAATACAGCTCAAATCTCACCAGGGTAATTATGAATCAAAACTCATCATCAACATGCTCAAAATTCTGTACCATTGTCAACGAAAAACCACATCCACTACACACTCATATGCTTAGTATATATCGTAGTTAACCAAAGAATTCATTTAACATCATCGATCTTGTGATCCTCTTTTAGCCATAATTTCAGAGATATTTACTCATCCTAGACAGTTGAAAGACATGATGACTCACATACAAATTTTCGACTCTAACAAAAACAAAACACAAAATGTGTGCATTCCCTTCCCCCACACTTAAACTACGCATTGTCCCCAATGTAAGAACAATATAGATCAAGCAATGCATAATAGATGTATAGAGGAAAGTGAACAAAACAAAAGGTAGAAGGTGAGAAAAGCTCCCCGATTGTGTGCCATGAGGCCA
Organism: Fragaria iinumae; assembly: GCA_009720345.1. Lineage (NCBI taxonomy): Eukaryota > Viridiplantae > Streptophyta > Magnoliopsida > Rosales > Rosaceae > Fragaria > Fragaria iinumae. The sequence goes on along the minus strand of CM019117.1, from coordinate 10,060,025 downwards.
ACTTCCAGCTCTTAGAACTTCCTGATGCAGCATCCAATGTCTGAGATTCCAATTGGAGATGAAAGATGGAATTGCTAGTTTTATGTACATATGTGGCACGTTTCCTAACTCCAAATGGATTGAAAATGGCAGCCCTGCAAAGTTAGAAGAAAAACATAGTTTGCACAGAAAAGCTGAGAAATAGACCTGTACTGTTTCAAACCCGATTTCCGGTGAGTTCCGGTGCCGGAATGTAAAATTGCTTCAAATCAAAGTTGAAGCTAATTCAACAAGCTTTTTAGGCATATATAGCTTTCCTCCACAGCATGGCTGGAAGTATCCCCTGTTTTGACCTTTTTCCGGTTGTACTGCAGAACTTCTGGTTTCCTGGCAGTGACCTTGCTGCCTTCAACAATGAACTAAGACTGACTCAGGTCTCCAAATCCACTTCTGTAAAATCCTACAAAAACTAGACTCAGAGATCTTTCTTTGCATATAAAGCACACATTCCCAAGTCTTGTGAGCTGCAAACCGTAGCCCTCCAAAGTCCGCAGACTGCTTTTGGCGAGAACACTGTTTTGGCTGAATTTGGAGTTTTCTTCAACTTTTCTCAACTCTCACCTGCACACACACAAAACACATCAAAAAAAACAAAAAAAACAAAAAAAAAACATAGACAGTTGGATTGCCTCCCAACGGCTTTTCAACAAGAATAATCAGGATTGCCTCCCAACGGCTTTTCACACAACGGTTTTTTAATTGAAACGCCCGGTTTTGGTCGTTATCAATTTTGGCGCTGTTGCCGGGGAATTGAAAAATCCCTAGCAATTTACGTTAGTTCTTGTATATATATTACTAACGAAAGTTTCTGTTTTATTTTTTCAATGTGGAATCAACCTTACGAGGTGTGTTCTAGATGCTCCATGGTAGGTCATTCAACGGAGATATGTCCAAGCATTCAATATCAAGGATACTATGATCAAAATATGCTTGGAGGATTTCAAGAGAACCAAGGGCATTGGAATGATTACTATTCACCTCAACACAATACAGTATGGGATGATCCTCCTTATTCTTCATGGAACACCAATCTGGACATGCAACAAGGATTTTCCAATGAGTTCCAAGCTTCGCCATATTCATTCCATGACTACTGGACACAAGCACCATCTCATCAAATCTCAGCTAAGTTAAATCATTACGATGAGATGATCAAGTCTCTAAATGAGATGAATGAGGCTCTAGCTGCTTCAAATAAAGCTCGGATTGAGGAGCAAGAAGCTTTCAATAACAGTTGGGCAGAAACTAAAAGGAGTTTGGACACCTTAATATCTGAAGAGCAGCTCTTGCCATTGATGACAACTCCACATGAACTTCCCGCAACTTCATCTCCGTGTCAACCTCATGATGCAACACTCCATGATTCAATATTTTTCGAGGATGAAGAAACGGATTTGGAGGAGTCCAATGAAGAGCCACACAATGTTGAGACTCCTGAGGATTGCTTAAAAGAGGAGTCCATCAAACCTCCTACATTTGAAACTATATTGTTGGTACATGGATCTGGAAGACAACATGATTCTTCACTCCATCACTCAAGCTCTACACATGTTCTTCGCATCCAAGAATTATTTGAGTTTGTTGAGCATGTGGATATGGTGGTACCTGAATGTCTCAAATCGGATAAGGAGATTCTTGTTGTGATTGAGAAAAGTTGGAGACAATGGAAGAAGAGAAAGAAAAAGAGAAGCTTCATATCTTATATATCCATTGCTCCCAAGTTACTCAAATTGCTACCAAAGGACCATGAAATATCTTTGAAGAGGGTCAAGCATTTGATCGAACCGCGGCTTAAGCCTCCTGATTATTCTTGTTGAAGTTGACTGATAATTTCTGACAGATTTTCTGATTTCTTTCCTTGCACAACATGGATTCCTTTTCCTTCAAGATTCCTCCTCTTTCGTCTCTTTTGAGCTCCTCGGCTTTATTTATGACCTAAAAACACAAACTTAGTTAATATGAATATTGTTAAAAGAATTACATTGCTAAATAGGGTCGGAAATATATTATAAACGTAGCATTTTGTGCTCCTATCAACTTGTAAGCCGGAGCCGGCGAAGTTAAGAACTCGTCGGAGATCTGGTCAACTCTGATGAGAGAGAGAGAGAGATAGAGAGAGAGAGGATCGTCTAAAGGCAGAGGCTTGGCCAACTCAAAGTAGATATGTGAGCACAGTTTGGTGATGATGATATTTGCGACGGTCGACGAAGGCTGATGTGGACGGAGTTGGCGACGGTGCAGACGGCGAGGAACACGTCTTTGAGGAGGAACGCGGCGCGGCTACTGTGGCACTGCCATCAGAACCCTAACCGGCAGTGAGGAAGAGATTTGATGCGGCCCGAAACTGAAAACATCGCCGATTTCTTCTCCGGGTAGAGGTAAGGCTGGTGCTACTCAATCGAGACGCTGTTGTCGACGCCATCTTCTGCCATGGAGGAGCACTTACGCTTCAAAGTGGTGGTGATGGACTTGAGAGAGAGAGAGAGAGAGAGAGAGAGAGAGAGAGAGAGAGAGAGAGAGAGAGAGAGAGAGAGTGTGTGTGTGTGTGTGTGTAATACCCTAGATTTTCATATCATTTTTTCTTGTATTATTCCCATATTTAATGAAGGATTATTTATGGAAATTATTTTTGGGTTATGCGAAGTTGAAGTTTCGGGAGTTTATTTAAGGTGCTTTGACTTTTAAGAGATCAAAAAGTTGACTTTATTTTCCGTAAGTAATCTTTGAAAACTTCATTCTTGAAAGTTGTAGAGTTTAATGATACGAGTTTGTAGACACACGGCATGCGTAAAATGGATGTCGTATGAGAAAGTTATGGTCAGCGGAAGTTCGTGGAAGTTGGGTTAAATGGAAAAGTTTGGGGGTAGAAAACCTAATTTCAGAAAACCCAACTCCTTCTCTTTCTTCCCTCTCCCCGAGCCGCACGCACAGCCGGATCTTCGCCGGAGCAGAAGTCCGTTGTCCGGTCACCAAAAGCAACGCCACCGGTCCCATTCGGTTCACGCCGACCTCCTTTCCATTCCTGGGGTAGCGCCACTTGTCGTCGCGCCGCCTGGACGTCGCCACGAGGTGGAGGAATTGTTACGGTCTCGCCGGCGTTCTTCTTCTTCCGGCCACCAATCGAGACGCCGCCGGTCCCGTTCGACTCACACGGACGCCCTCTTCAATCCTAGGCTGGTGTAGCACGGCGTTGCAAGCCAGAGACAGAGTTCTTGGCCGGAGAAGAGCTCGGTTGTGTCACCGATCGGAACCGCCGTTTGCGGCGGCGACGAGGGGCAGCAATAGGTGAGTTTTGGTCCTCTTCTCCTTCTGGTTGTGGCTAGGCTTAGTTTGAAGCAAGATATTGAGGTTTAGAGCCATGAATTGGAGATTGAAATTTGAACACGTTTTGGTATTCGGGGCGATTTCCGGCCGACTCCGGCCGAACTGGTGGAACCTCCAGGTATTAAAGTTGTTCATCATGCTTCAATCTACAAGTTTCATGTTTTGAGTTTTCTCAAATTCGAAAGTTTGTGGTGGCGCGTGGAGGCGCGTCCGGGCAGGGCAGAGACCTTGTTTGTTGCGTTAGCTAGTCCTTGTAGTTGCTAGGGTGTTGTTATGTGTGAAGAATGAGTGTTGATTAGGTTTTTGTTTTGTAAGTGCTAAGTTGGTTCTTGGTGTTTGTTAGGTCGGGAACTTGGAAAAATTGGTCTTGGAGGTAGTGTGATTGTTGTTGAGTGTCCGATGACCTTGGGAGGTCTTAGAGGACGGATTGCCCTTCTTTGGGCAACCTTTAAGTTAAGGGTATTTTAATCCTTGTGGTGTTTTTACTAAGGGTTTTAATTGTTTAATTTTAGGTGATTTGTGAGGTTGTGGTTAGCTTGGCTCTTGTGTTTTGTTGAAGACGCAGCGGGAGTATTTAGGTGAGTAACATCTCACCAAGGTTAATTTGGAACCAATTTCTTATGGAAATATGATGATAATTATTATGAGGATGATTATGATGATGATTGTGATGATGATTATGATGATGATTGTGATGTTGATAATGATTATGATGATAAAATGATGATGATTGTGATGATGATTTTGATGATAATTATAATTTAAAAAAAATTATGTTTTTGTTGTTTTAAAATATATGAGTTTGATCGCCAACGGCTCATAGGTAAGTTAAAACATGTTTTTCTATTTTATGATTATTTTTAAGGTTTATGTGATCATAATGTTTTTGGTTATTGAATAGATTATTCTTGTGGAATATCTATAATTGTTTATGTAAATATATCTATGTGGAAGGATATAATTTACGATGTGACCTTGTGTTGTTGATGATGATGTTGTGATATTGTGATTTTTTTGGATAAATAGCCAAACCGGGTTCCAAGCCTTTAATCAGGTGATTGGTTGCGGTTAAGATGTTATCTATCATTTTTGTGTTTTGATATTAAATAGTCAAACCGGGTTCCAAGCCCTTAATCGGGTGATTGGTTATGGTTATGATGTTATTTTTATTTTGTGATTTGTTATTGGACAGTCAAACCGGGTTCCAAGCCTTTGGCCGGGTGATTGGTTGCGGTTAGGAATAAAAATAACCGTCTGTCAGTGTAGGTCATGGAAGATACTGTATGGTATCTGGGACCTATGTGTACACATTTTGTTGTTGTAGGTTTTATACCTGGGACTCATAGGTACATGTTAATTGAAAAAGTGTTGGATTTGTGGATTTAATTATTGATATATTTTGCTCTTGTGGTATAATTGGATTTTGGAGGTTTTGTGTTAAATTTAAAATTTACTCATACGGGCTTTTTAGCTTACCGGGTTTGTTGTTTACAACCTGGTGCACCAATTTATGGTGTAGGGGTTAGACCTGCAGGTGATGATCAGCAGGTTGAGGCGGAGGCATAGTGGCAGGGTTTTTAGTTTGTTGTATACTTGATATTTTTTATACTGGTAGGCAGCATTAAATTCATTCGAGTGTTTTCATTTCTTAACTTTCAAGTTCATGTAAACAATGAAATGTAATATGAACTCAATGTTGAGTTGTGTTGACATTTCATTTTTGAAATTTAGATTGGTCTTCTTTAAGTTGTTGATCAGGTCTTGGAAATTGTATTATTGTGAGTTATCATGCCTAAATTTTTGAAAATTTATCCTTCGAAAATTGGGGTGTGACAGAGAGAGAGAGATAATAGATCTTGAATGAGAGGTGGAGGGATAAGATTATATATTTAGGTTAGAGATATAAAAGTAATTTTGGTAAGAATAACTGAGAAGAGCAATGAAAAACGTTTTTCATTAGAATAAGCAAAAATGCCTAATAATTAATAGATCTTGAATGAGAGGTGGAGGGATAAGATTATATATTTAGGTTAGAGATATAAAAGTAATTTTGGTAAGAATAACTGAGAAGAGCAATGAAAAGAGAGAGAGAGATAATAGATCTTGAATGAGAGGTGGAGGGATAAGATTATATATTTAGGTTAGAGATATAAAAGTAATTTTGGTAAGAATAACTGAGAAGAGCAATGAAAAACGTTTTTCATTAGAATAAGCAAAAATGCCTAATAATTAATACCAAATAGGCATTATTCTTAAAAAAAGATATAAAATTCGAGCAGTTCTAAGTAACAAAGCCCAAATAGGTTGTTGAGAAAATGTGAGAGGATAAGGCCGAGGATCGTTAGTACAAAGCCCCGTAAGAAC